>OY982535.1:15900612-25900612 GCA_963859965.1 Ceramica pisi | reverse complement strand
CTATTAATCAGAATGTAATTGTAACAGGAATTTGATAGAAAAAAAAACTGTTTAACCAAATTTAAACAACAATTTATTAATAAAAAGTCAATATGATATAACTCCGCCCCTGCGGTTTCCCTGAGCTCTAGCACTGTCTGGGGACGTGACTCGCTTAAAAGCATCCCTCGCGTGCTCTATTGGGTTTAAGACAGGCCAGTCTAACCTTGTGATGTCGTATTCCTGGAGAGCAGCATTGACTCGTTGAGCTCGATATGTGAGCACATTATGATCGACCAGTACAAATTGGTGCTCATGCTTTACTCGGAATGATCTGACAATTCCATCAATATCAACTGCTTTATATCATGTCTGCTGTCATGAAGCCTCGATACGGGATCAAAGGCGTTCTAGCTCCAATCATAATACCACCCCAAATCGACACCGATTTCCCGCCTTGCTGACCTATCCCAGTGGCAGTTCTTTGCTTTTCACGGTCTCCTGGTCTTCTCTGGACACGGACACGTCGGTTATCTGGATGAGTACTGATTCGCGAATCGTCAACGGAGAGACAGCCTAGCCCACTACAATCTCCGTCGTTAACGTTGCCGGGAATTCAGAGGCGCTCGCCAAGATCTCCGTACTCGTAATCCAGCCTGGCGCAAGCAATTCTGAATGATCTGAGTGCTAACTTCAAGCCCAGAGGCGGCCCGAACTTCTGCTTTTATTTTAGTAGCGTTGATTGTTGGCTCACGTGCTGCCAGCAATCTAATATAGCGCTTTTGAGCAGCAGTCCAAACAGTTGGGCGACCACTGCAGGGTCGGTCATCTAAGTTATCCTGGTATCTGGTAATCCTCTTGGCATTTTTTCAATTACAACTTTCCGCGAAAAAGTATTTCAAATCTGTTAAAATTGACTAAATCAGAATTCTGGATGAGAGAAAACCTTTTTGTATGGAAAAACCATTGAACTGTTTTATTTTCTAATTCTATGTATATTTTTAAATGAATAATCTAAAAAGAAAAAGAAATCATAATATAATCTACCGTAAAAAAAGTTTTCGATTTTTCAAAGTGATCGCAATTTTTTTTTATGTGTTTTTACTGTTTATACGATAACATAGATATACGACCAGTGAACTGTAGAAAATGATCCGCCTATAACCTCGCGCCACAGCTTTTGATTTCAATTTCTTATTAGCATTTCTATTCGGACGCAATGAAGCTAAGTGCAGCAGTGCGGGTCAGAAGCTCTCTCATCTGCACGCTCGGGGTGGCGTCTTCGATTGTGGACTGTGGAAGCGATGGATGTGCTCCTCTATTTGAATGCCCTAACTTGTGCAAGAGTGGTGTGCTAGTTGGTGACGTCGTCAGTCATCACGTCGGAGCGGTTGGTTGGCGGACAGTCGGGGCCTCATGCTCACAGTGGTGAGTACTGTGAGTAGTCGTGAGCGCGAGCTAGCGGCAAGCGGCGATATTCTTCACAGTCGGGTCGTGTATACATTATTGTGTATTGTGGCATACCTACACAATTATGTAAACACAACCCGGCTGTGACCTTCGTGATGTGCCTGTTTGAATCTACAGATGCATTTGCATGGGTTTTTCAGGATAAATTAGTAAAGAGTGCAACTCATTACCGACTACAAGATATACACAAACAACTTCCAAAGCTCCGAAATAATGATAGCGGCCTAAATACTACCCTTACGGACACCCGTGCGAATTAACTGCGCACGAGTGAGCGACATGATGTGACGACGGCGACGTGGCGACGTGTGTTAGACATGATAGTCAGCACCAATTGGAGGGCGCCGGCGCTAATGCATTCGTTTCGGAGTTCAACTACACACATGCACACTGACAGTCCAATGACAACGATGCGATATGTTTTATTGCAACCGCTTACAACGAACACTACGGGTGATCCTCCCCTATTACACCATAAGCACCCTTTGCACTCGTGCAGAGGTACCTACATCAATACAGGTAGGTACATCAGTCTATAAGGACTTTGTAAGTATGCAAATTTTTCAACCGACACTGCCTATGAAGTCAGCACACCGCAAGTCGCAACCACTAGTATTTTTTCACAGCGTTATGATGCATTTAGTGACACCAACAGTCCTGGCTGCCGACTCTTTAAAAACCTCACCGTGGAAACTTAGGTGAGGTCTAGGATTCTAGGGATTGACGGATCACTTGACATAAGTATTCTAGGTGACATTTTACTGAATAGCCCTTAGGGCCACACGACTACGGCGCGACATGTTACCAGTCCCGTTTGCACGGGAGGTCGATGCGGCTGCCACCAATACTTTCAAATGGTCGTATTGTTATTGTGCGTGGAATAAGAAGGCTATATGAAATCAAACGGCGGCATAATATCTACGAATCCAAACAGACAGTGGCTGGCGGGGGCTGCGCGTGCGCCGGTTACGGTCACGAACCGCTTGACTCCGCGGCACCTCGCTCCTCGCCCGGACGTCACACAAAAACATTCCGATTTCTTTTCCGTTACGAAGCAGCGTCACTGTCAACTAAATGACTTAATGTACCCACTACAAAGAGTAACTTTGCTCTATTTTTTTAGTGGCGAGCATACACATTATCAGAGAATGGACGCTTGACATGCAATGCTCTCTCTCGCTCTGTGCTGCGGCGAGTAGAACTCATCGCTTGGTACAGTGTGTGTGTGTGTGTGTGTGTGTGTGTGTACTTACAATACCCATATTAAAGTTACGCAGAACTGAACCTGTTTGCCAATTCTACTAATTTCACATTCGCATCGCATTCGCATCTCAATCTTAAAAATGTCAACAATTTATGAAAATTAAGGCTTTTTTGACAGTTTACGATTGACATGCAAAAGCTAAAGTTTCGAATATCATATTATCTATGAGCTCATTAGGAATGCAAATGAGAGGAAATCCATTTCTTCGTCCAAACGCAGCCAGGAGCGAGCGCTAAGGCCATTTACACACGGCACGGCGCTGCGGTAGGCGGTGAAGCGGATCTCATGTCGCATTGGACTCTAATAAATCCGTTGAAGCTAAACACACGTAAACCGCCTTACCGAGCGGGGCACCGCTACGAAATCCGCGCCGTGTGATAATCGCCTAAACTGGCACGTCGTGCGTGTGTGTGTGTGTGTGTGTGTGAGCGTGACATGTCGATACTGCTGCTCAAAATAAAACGTTTAGACTTTTTTAAAAGCACGTGTACCAAATGGAAGTGTCAATCACAGAAAGCAAGCGTTTTGCTCAAATACAATTTACACAAACTAAAGGTATTTTATTATAGAAAGGTGTAAGGTAAAGAAGAGCTCATGAATAAGTAATCAAAATCAAATCAGTGTCACACGTCAGTCAAAAAAAAAATCTCAAATCGTTTATTGCAATCCATAATGTACTCGTATGAGTCCATAAATTTTGTTTCAAATTATTAGAAACAATTATGGACCCTGTCGGGCACAGCAAAACTTTAAATCAATTCAACAAGGTTAAGCAGCGGTTGGCGAGGTCAACCTTGGAAGCATGGTCTGGGACTGGCTGCCATTTGTAGATCTTTAATAGACTCGCGTTATGGGATGACGGATGTCACAAGTCATGACTCGATTCTGACTGCTGACAGAAGCAAGCAAATCTGACACAAATCTTGCCGAGGAGTATTATCTAGTTACTGAGTTGTGGAGGTCACGTCACGTCGACGAGCATGCTGCGATCCCGCCGCCGCGCCGGGCCGCCCCAACAAACAAACAGGTTCAAATTCACATGGCGCGTATTCTGTATGCAGTCGAATGGTTTCAGCAGTCGTCTTATAAGTGGTACCTAGTCCTAATTGTAAGATAGCAATTAATAAGATAGATAAAAAAAAAAAAAAAAAAAAAAAAAAAAAAATATTCTTTATTTCGGATAACAAAAATCCATAGTACTCACATGGGAAATGTAATTAAAAAAAAAAAAACGGAAAAATTAAACAAAAAATTAAAATTAAATTACTCTCCGAATTAAGGACCTCCACAATGGGGATGAGATCCTGTCCGCTACAGTCATCAGGATTTTATTGCGGCTGCCACGCACTCTGCGGATCAGGGATGTCGTTTTTTTGCGAATTACTGCATGAAAGATATGAATGCAAGTGACCAAGATAGTTCTGCTTGAATCTTTCTGCAAATAAAAAAGCGTGCTATATTCACATTTGTAGAGTTTTGCTCGTGGCACAGTTGCTGTACAGCTGGCGGTCGCTCGGGCGGGTCAGGCGCACGTGTCGCGCTCGGGATGCGCCCGCGCCGCTGCCGCTGGTGTCGGGTGGCGGCGGCCGCACACGTGTGCTGGCTGCGCTCGCACATGTCGCCGTCGCCGCATCGCTTGCGGCCCGGCTGTGGACCGCAACCACGACATGCTCTTTGGGTGCATGTGGACCATAAATGTTAAAGTCGCGGACGAAACAAAGGTTCTTCTTTAAAAGATCTTTCCACCGGAACTTTTACACGCTTTTCGAGTTTCAGGTAGTTTATTTTACTAAGTGAAATCGCCGTCGAATCTAGTTTTAAACAACTTTACTTATGATATACAAGTTTTAAGTTACAGTGACAGGTTTTTTATACATAGGTACTCAAAATATCATAGCTAGTGACGTACAGAGCTGAACTGCCTGCCAGCTCGTGGTGACCGTACTCTCTCGACTCTTCTGTAAAAGAATTTCTAGCCTTAGTCGAGAAAAACGTTAGTCGGAGGGACAGTAGCTCTCAGTCTATCTCGCAGCACACGAGCAATGCGTGCGACGCGACGGGAGACCGAAGTAATATCAAGAGTTCACGTCACGTGATCGTAAATCTAAAAAGCACTGGAGCTTAGCGTTGTGCGAAGTGCAACAACTGGCGAATATGCGATGTCGCGGCGGTGATGAATAGAAGTCGATATGTATACCAATCCAATGTTGAAGCCTACTGCCGATGCCGGAGCAGCGCGTGTTGTGTGACATGACGTGACATGCACAGAGGCACCGAACAGACTGATCGACGCGGCGGTGATGGCGGCGGCGGGTGACGTTTCAATTATATCGAAATGTTCGGGCGGCGGCGAAGTGAAGCGATTATTTTTGTAAAGCGAGCGTACGCGGCGCGTGCCAGGAAATTAAATTGTCCTGCTCGAGTGGCGAGTGGCGAGTGGCGTCACACTCACAGACATACACACAGCACGATCACACTGTTCGAGTGTACCTACCGCACATATCATACTACAACTAGGGCGCACCGGTGATGCTGTCCTTTATATTTGACGACTTCACGATTACTGGGTATATGTAATAATGTACATGTGCATGTACATACTACCTGCTGTTTTCAAAACATAGTTTTGTTTGAAAGTTTCTTGTTCTTTTAATTTTTTCGTACATTTGTGTCCATCGGTTCATGATAGCTACTGTTAGCGCTTAAGGAACGCTAAAAACGACAGTTCTAAACGAGTCGCTTTCCAAGCAGTCGGATGCGTTTAGCAAGCGGCAGGTCTGGAGCGAGCGGTGCGAGTACACGAGTACATGAGTACATGAGTACCTACATGAGTACACGGCCCAGTAGTCAAATAATAATACTCAGTTAGTAGCTTGGCTATTGACTTAAATTGTGTTGACCGTCCCTTTGTACTCTAGAGCAACCGTGTTGTGTGTCCTTGTAGCAGTGTGTGGAGTCTCCGATGATAACGATATAATTATGTACCTACTCGCGATCGGCCATCTAACTTAACGAGAAGCCGCGGGTGAACGACTCGCCACATACGACACTATGTGCTGGACATACAGATGTATGAAGGTCCACAGCTATCAGCGCAAATGAAACAGGTACCTACATAGGCAACACTCGTAGGTCCACTCTGCGCGATAGTCGACAGATACGCGCCTAGCTTCCAATTACACACTACATACTCGTACGTGAACAAATGCTCCAGGAACTCGCGTGGTATTGAACAAACGCTGGCTATCGACTTCTTTGTTGAAGTTACAGAATGCTATCCGACGTTCTAGAGGTAAATAAATTTGAGCAAATCCGGCTTAGACATGTGGTATTTCTGTGTGATCTGTACGACACTGTGTGTTTGAAAGTGGAGCGATGTGCGCGCCAAACTACATGTATTGTGTCATATATACGTCACACGCGCGAGATCAAAGCACGCCGTCGACGCGCCGTCGCTGCCGCCGCGCTGCGCCTGCGCATCACCTACAACTAGCTTCAGTCAGATATAGTGCACAGATATCGTTGTCGTTGTTTTCTTAGAAACTATAATTGCCCCATTTACTTCATTGTTGAATTAGAAACGTGTCTGATCGTGGTACCATTCGGACATCACTTGGGACACAGCGGCTTGAGATAAACCGACCATTGGCTGTTTTTCAGGATCCTGGAACCGCAACCTGTCGCTGTGACACGCAGACACGACAATGAGTGATCCCACAAGAGTTCCGCTCTATTGCTCGAAACCCTCATAATAATGTGCAATATTGTATGAGAATTGTAAAATTGTCCCCACATTTCTTAATTTAAAGATAGGTATACCTAGTGTCAAACAAAATGAGTTATAAAGGTACTTTGTTCTACATATCTGTTCATGACGAGGACGGTTCGGTAACAGATGAAGCGTCTCTGGCCACACTGATAAAGCTTTGCTACGATTTAGCACAAGTGAAATTTTGTTGTGAATTAAAGATATTTATTTTAAAATGGCTCGCTCGAGTGTGTGTTGGCGAGTCACCACGGCTATTTCAGCCACACCACACAACATAACATCACACCACACCACACACAGCTCACGCTTTCAGGACGTCACACTGACGCGGCACTTCGCCAGCCTCAGCGACGCGTGACGCAACCTGAATAATACAGCAGCCGCACAGACCCCCCCTCCCCCGCCGGAACACCCTCCGCCCCTCAATGCCCACACAGCAGCAGGACTGCTCCTCGTCCACGGCTGATCGTATTCCGCTTCAATCGATAGCCATTCATGTTAACTAAGAGCCAGTCTCATTGAGCTGCTGCACTCTACACCGCCACCACCGTACGAAGTTCGTGTCTCCAGACCAGACACATCGCGTGTAGTTAAATGAGTGGTCTTTCTGAAGCGCTCGCTTCACGACATTTCCGTTCTTGATGTCTTTATTGTCAGCGACGATTTTCGATCAATTCAATGGATTCAATCGATAAATTATTATTTATTCATTCGGTATTCAAATAAGTAGGTAATGGGTCTCAAATTGCAGATTTGAGTAAATGTTTCAGACGACGCGCCTGAAATGAAGTATGTTGAAGATCGAGAAAGTTGAAATGCGGATAACATTGTTATACGCAATTCAACTTTGTACAACAGGTTACACTTCAATAAAATGTTAGAATAATAGTGGCAACATAAATTATTTATTAGTTATTCTGTTAAAAAGGGTGGAAACAGTGTCTCTACTTTTGTCTATGTCTATGCTGAATAAACTCTCTGTAATGTGTGGTATGTTGGTTAAAATAAAACGGCAATTATTATACACAGTTTCTTTTATTTAATAACTACATACAACCAACATATTCAATAAGCAAAATTGACTTGAAAAAATAACAAACAAAAGACTAGCTTTTGGTTCCCCCAACCAACCAAGCATTGGCAAAAGCTAGACTTTTGTACAATTCACGCATAAACAAAAGCCTAAATCAAGTACAACAATCTTGATTTAATATAAATTGCGAAAAAAATATTGACCACTTGCAGTACCGCGTTGAATGAGCGCAGATGTTAAAGTAATGAATCTTGTAATGAAGTCCATTATAACCTCGTCCTGATTAGCGGGAGCTCCTTCACGTTGGCGGAAGGGTCTCGTTAAGATGTCCGTGAGCGACAGCTCCACGCGGCTACCACCGGCCGCCGCGCGCCGCCACGCGCGGCCGGGGTACTTGTGTCATCCCCTGTTTTAACTAACATGACAAGCCTTCATATCTTTATAGCAAACATGTAGTTGTATTAGGTATAAAATACTTTTCAAAACTGTCACGTGAGTCGTGGCGAGCATCAACTGGTAGTGTCAAACATGCCATGCTCAATTGTGTAGCAGGATTTTTCCGAGGGCAAATGTTTATCATATAAATGTAATAACATTTTCCATTGTCTAGGTTTCATCTATATTGGTTTGTTTATGTTATAAATATGTATATAGAAAAACTAAACTAAACGCAACCCAAGGGAACTCATCACAAGCCTTTCACATGGAAATGTTTAACTACAAACATTCTAGATTCTCTAGATTCTAGAGCTAGAAGGTCGTTCGAGCCGAGTACTCGTACACAGGTCTGTGAGCCGCTGGCATGAGACCGACGCGCAGCCCCGAGGTCGCACGCGCTCTGCACCCGCCTGAGCGCAGTGAGCGCTGTACCACGGTCTCTCACTAGATACATTTTAACATTATAGCTAAGTTCGTTCATTAAACTTTTTTAGAGTTCATTATCGTAGAGGTTTCGTAGCAAATGCATAGAAGGTTCATAGCAAATTCGTAGAGGTTTTGTAGCTAATGCGTACAGGCATCGTAGAGGTTTCGTAGCAAATGCATAGAAGGTTCATAGCAAATTCGTAGAGGTTTTGTAGCTAATGCGTACAGGCATCGTAGAGGTTTCGTAGCAAATGCATAGAAGTTTCATGGCAAATTCGTTGACGTTTTGTAGCAAATGCGTAGAAGTTTCGTAGTAAATAGAGACATCGTAGAGGTTCCATGTTATGTTCCAAAAGGAAGAATTTTCTCGTCATCAACACTTCATCTATCTGTTTCTCCGAAGGGGACATCGACATGGAGTCTATTAGTTTTACAAACATTGCTTATAGATAAATAGATACACATTTCACTTTTATGTTAGATTTCTAAAGTCATCATAATAATCCAAATGAGTGGGGTGAGAATTTATTTACATTTTCTGTCGTCAAAATCGTCCCACAGTGGCGACGAGACAGTATTTCATAACGTAACGTTTTAGTTTCTGCGAAGTGCTGAAACTGAAAAACTTCCTGTTTACACTATTCACATTAATAATGTGTATCTTTAGAGACTGGATTCATAAAAATGTTTTATATGATGTGTTTCGCCCACGCTAAGTGGCCGGTACATGTTCTCCGAACATTATTATAAAATAGTGTTGTGGAGATAATGAGGGACACTCAATAAACTGTAACGAGCCACTAATTGACGGCACACGAGGGCGGAGGCGGGGGTGCGGGGGCGCGAGGCGTACATCATGTGCCATCACAACACGGAGACGAGATCACGTGACACACCGTCAGCCCCGAACATCTCGAGCGAATGTTTTGTAAAGGATCACAGCGCGGCTGCAGCATCACCCGAGGCGCCGGCGTCGCGCCGCTCAATGTAGGCCTCCAGGCGTGTGACGTAGACGCGTCCTCTGCGCATAATGTAATGAGGCAGGAGACAGCCCTCCATCCTCCACCCTCACGCGTGCGCCTCAGCGTGCCAGCATTCACCGAACAACCGACAACACCATCGCACAACGTACACCTGACTACATTCATTTAAATGCTTTGATTTATTACCGCAGCCAATAAATTCATTTACTTGGAAAGTTTTTGTAACTGTGTAGAAGCTTTTACGAGCACCGGCCGTTGTCAGAAGTCGTTACGTCATAACGTCCCGGTGCGCGGTGAGCCGAGAAGTTTCCCCATTAGGTTCCGTTGCCACGTGAAATATTTTTTGCGGTGGGTTGTTTGGCAAAAATCGCGGGCACACACAAACACATACACAACGACGCGCGTGGCGGTTTGTATCTTAAATTAAACTCGAATTTGTGGGTTACCTACTCGACGCACAGAATAATATTTTTCTGTTACTATGATTTAACTAAGTGTTAGAACATATTTATCTGTGGCATCTCATCTATCTACTTATTACTGATTGGAAGTTCGTTAGTCCTCGTACATTCTCAGGTAGAACTGGGCGCGTAGCTCATATGGCTGTGGTATGCAATTATCTGCTCACCACTGAAACAAAGGGCGCTCGTCTCGGTTGTAATCAATGTGTCAGTAATCGTAGCGCAGACGCAGACTCGCGCATAGCTCACATAGCGCAGCATGCACGGGACAGCGTAGCACAGCGCAACATAACTCACGTGCTCGGCGCAACGAGGAACGAACGAAATTGAAATTCTTGTGTGAGAGCTATTATCTTGCGAGTACCTGTACACTAAACAATAAAGTGCTAAGGTGTTCTTCGTAGAAACGTACAGAATAATTGAAAACATTATTTTAATGCGAGTTGGTCTAGTACATAATACAAACTTGCCAGGTACTATCGACCGCTTATCAGTAGTGAGACATTGACCTTAAATGGGGCTAGCGTAGTACAGAGTCTCAGTAGCGCATGAGGTCAACTTAGGTATACTGTTTTTACGTACGAGATATTATAGTACGCAAACGATGGTCGTCTACTGGAATGTGCATCGTGTTGTGGAGCTGCTTGACAGCAAATGCGAACCCTGTAAGTAGTGCGATAAGACGCAGCGCAGCCCAGCGGCTACTCAGCAAACGTGCTGTGCGGCCGGCGCGCCGCCGCCGCCGCCGCCTGCGTCACTTACTGCACGTCATTCGACCGATATGCGCTTTATTCGCATAATGTTTACTTGTGTTGCGGAATTGTGTAACATGAGCGATCACCTGTTCGATCGAGTTGCGGGGTACGTCGTAGAAGTCGTGTCCGCGATTGACACGAGACTTGAGCAAATCCACCTCAGACCAACAAAAAAGGGTGACGGCGCACCGCGAGCAAAAAAGTGAAGTCAAATAACCGTGCTCCTGCAGGCTGCAAGTAAAATTACACGTTCACGCACTACACTACAACCAAGCTCATCGCTCTTAGTACGTCACGAGTCTTCGTCTAGTAAGCTTAAAATTTAAAAATAAAATTAAGCCTTACTTGTAAAAACAGCAGCAAATCACATAAAAAATCACACGTAACTTTTGACTTGTTAGTACTTACTTCAAATAACATTGAATCTTTATTATTATAATGAATTTTATGTTACTTGGAACAAAGAAGTTCAGTGACATGAAGTGCGAGGGTTGCCATAATATGATTGACAATTTCCCCAGTCGATTAATCTAATTTTACTTCGAGTGATATAATTATACTAGCGACCAGCCCCGGCTTCGCACGGGTGCAATGCTCATGAAGTGCGAGGGTTGCCATAATATGATTGACAATTTCCCCAGTCGATTAATCTAATTTTACTTCGAGTGATATAATTATACTAGCGACCAGCCCCGGCTTCGCACGGGTGCAATGCTGATACTAAATACACTAAAGAACATCTGTGATGTTATTATACCTACATATATTTAAAAAAACGCATCAAAATCCGTTGCGTAGTTTTAATGATTTAAGCATACATAAGGATATAGGGACAGAGAAAGCGACTTTTTTTATTCTATGTAGTGATTCCTGTTTTTTTTTATGTAAGTATTTAAGGCGCGTCCCCGAGCAAAACGCAGCGCTAGCCGTTTTTTGTGCAGTTTTTTGGAGCTATCTACTCTTTATCCAAAAAAATACCAACTAATAAAAAATACATTAAATTTCTACATAATCTTGGCTTCAAAATGGTAGATTTTATTTTTTATTACTAAGTATAATGTTTAAGTAATCTCCTCACAACGAAACCACAGAAATGAGAAAATATACTGAAAAAATGCATCTTCTCGAAAACTAACGATTATTTTGATTTTGTACTTACACTATTGGATAGGCAATTTAATTATGAACATTTTGCTAGAAGTATTTTTTTCAAACGACCAAAATTAGATTTTATAACGATTTTATTCAACATTCTGAGCGGATTCGCTATTGTATCTCTTGCGCTGTTATTGAGGGAAAAAATGCTCAAGGTTATTTGCTCAGGGTACGGCCTTAATATTTTAGATTAGGAATAGAAGTCTTTCTAAACAATGGAGGTAAAATACCATACTAAATAATATCTTCTTCGTACAATATTATCCTACCCATACTAATATTATTCCCCAAATTATATAGATAAAAAGGTGGTCTTTATGTACTTCCATTTTTTTTTGTCTGAGCAAATCCACCGAATCGATTGACATTAACTGAAGTTCAATAGGGAATATGCATGCGATTGCATTTTTTATTTGCAAAATGAAATACTTATTCTTATTAGTTATAGTAAACCATCATAAAATTATTTTTTAAATACCTTCATCAGTGATGAAGTTATAAAGCTTCAAAGATAACAATTACAAAGAGAAGTTCGATATATTTATTCCACATTTATATATTGTTTTGGGACAGATATATTTGTTCCACGTACCACGTTTATTTTTTCGAGTAATTTTAATTCTATTTTCACTGTTAGTATTTTGTATTTGTATATTTTTAGATAAACTGTATAGAAATTAAATATTTTTTCATGCATATTCCCTATTGTACCAGATTATGACCTACTTCTAGGGGTTTTTTTTTAAAAATAACACTTCGTTTTCGCATAGTATCAAGGGCACCCCCCCCCCCCCCCCCGCCGCTCTCTACGCGAGGGAGTGGAGTACGACCAGCGCACGTCGCGTCACTCCCAGTTCGTCAATCTTTATTAATTAGCTACACTAACACTACATGAGATGAGCTCCGCTCTCCGCCGCCGCCGACACGTTGGGCCGAGGCTGTACGGACCATTTAAGATCGCGACTTCGCGGGTCGATACAAGCCACTTTGTAAATTGAAGGGCCGCGGAAACAATTACGTACGTTCATGATTTTTTGGCCAAACATAAAAATACTGTGATTATGTAATATTTAGCTTTATTTAATCTTCATTCATTTATTTTTTACACTTCTATGTCTTACGGCATTGAATAAGATTGTTTCAACCAGTCGTATAAAGAAATAAATACGGAATCTTTCTCTATTAAGTAAATAATAAAGTTTACTAAATTGTGAATTTACGCTATGTATTTTTAACAAACAAGCAAAGTACCTAAAATTTGTGTAATTGTGGTGATTAGGAATATGTTGCGGGACGCATAAATATGCGGTCACATGCGGGCTGCGGCGCGCGGCTCGAGCTTTGGACAGTTCGCTTATCTCGCGCATACGCACATCCAATAGTGTGCCATTAATGGTCTGCGATGCAATAAGGTTGATTCATGAGAATGTAGTATTTCATTAAGTTTACTATTGAGTAAGTCCGCAAAAAGCTGTTTGTTACGAGCTAGCGTCGCACTCGCGTCGGCCTCATAACAGGGATACATTCTGGTGGCCTACCTTATTACACGGCAATATTATTCTTATTAGGTAGGTGATGTAACTCGAGCACTAGTCCATGACTACGGCTTCTATACGGTATACCTGTTCTGCGACTGTCTGCGAGCCACAATGAACCACTCGTACAATATCGATGCTAGTCAAATTTTCGCGCGATTATTGCATCTACTTGCTCCGAAGGGACACTACAGTCTGACCCCAAGTCTCCAACACATACCAACTCCATTATTCATCAAAACAAGGATATTTTGTGTCAACAGATAGCCGGAGAACGACGTCTGCCTCGTCAAGTCAACTTAAAACGCTTCAATGATTAGTTATCAGCAGCCGCGCGTCTATTAGCATAGTTCGGTAATGTCTGTCTTATCGCCGCGTTGTGGCATTGTTTGCGGGCTGCGGCAAACAACGAGCGCTTGTTCCGGAGTGTACGCGCTAATGAGAGGCCGCGTGCGCAGCCAGCCCTCTTTGTGCTGCTACTTGATGGAGCACGCTATGGTAACTGTCCATACGGCACTCTCAGACTACTTTATAGAAATTTCATTGGCTTCAATGATTGATCAACAAGTGACGTGATGCGATCCAATGACATTTATGTTCAAGATTATTTATCAACTTCATCGTTCTGCACGTTATTTGATTGTTCTTATCTAAATATATGTACGATCTGTACAAACTTTAACAACCCGAAACTTTATTGGGGTCAATTTGAGGGGTAGAGGGGGTACCTATTAATCTGAGCAATAAGATCGTCCACGAAACCGCAATAATGAATTGAATAAACAAGATTTGTTGGTAAGTATAACGTCTGAGGAGAAAACATTGACATTAATGTGATTTATGTCAAGTAATGAGTGCAGAATGATGTAGCACTATTCCCCGCGGTGTGCAGCAGTCCTGTCAGGGCGGCAGATGCGCCGGTGCGGGTCGCGGGTGCGGGTCGCCGGTGGCGGTCGCGGTCGCGGTCACCCGTCCATCACGCTATCTGCAAGCGTCAAGCGTCGTGTTGAGGCAGGTCACTCACCCGCCGCTGCACTCGAGCTCGCTGAGAGCGCGTCACGTCGACCCGCGCCTCGCACTCATTAATGCGTGTTTTATTACACGTCTGACATCAAAGACTGATCTGACGTGATCTCATAAAGTAAATCGCTACAAAGTAAACAGGAAGGTGTTTACTATTTCATCTTCTTGATGGTTTCCGAATGAGCGGGTTTCACGAAGCGGCGCGGAGTTATCTTTGCGAGTTAACACGCTGGGTGGCAGGCTTCAACGAGATGAGACTTAAAAGTTACAAACATGTTCGTGAAGTTTCACGAGAGCGTCGCTCTCATTGCTGTTACGGTTCAGCTCTGATTGGACGCCGACGTCCGTCACTGGTCGCCGCTCGCGAGTCATAGCGCCAGTCGAGCAAGCGTGTAAAACAGCCTTTTCTTCTAAAAAATTAGTTGTAGCGGACAATTCAGAGGACAGCGAGAACACTGCGAAGATGACAAGAACACGCGACCAAACATTTGTCTCAGACAAACAAGTATTGAAATAGAAGCGTGAGAATAGCACGCCCTCAATAGTAGCGGACTAGATATGATAATAACATATTTGTGGCGAGTGGTAGCGACTAGCGACTAGCGAGGTGCACGACGCGCGACGCACGTGTGATGTGTGCGACGGAGTTCATTCCGTCGCGGGGTGTCGCCCGTCGCTCGTGCTGAAGTCTCCCAGCCTCGGGACGCCGCACGGCGCCTGTCTGCCGGCCAGCCGAGCCCCGCAGTCACCAGCGCAGCAGCGGACCAGTGGACCGGCGCCTCGGCGGGACCCACTCTGATGATCTCCAGCCGGCTACTTAATTGCTGCCGGTGAAGCCATCACGGCTAAATAAGATAATCGCGCTGTCACACCACCTTGCACTCTATCTTGTCCTACTGTTACTATATTTACAGTTCAGACACATACCTATATTTCACTGTAGAGAGAGTGCTCACCAGTACATTGCCACTAAATGCGGAACCCAATCTATAGTTTATTGTATCTCACGCTCACTCGAGCTTCTATTTCATTAAAGTCGTCTTCGTTCATGAGAGCGCTCTCCACTCGGCAAGTTAATGCTCCTCGTATCGGACGGACGTAATGTGTATCGACACATTTCAGTGGTCGCTGCTCGCTTCGTCCGGACGTCCGCGCTCCGGGGAGAACGCGCAGGGCGATGGCAGGGCGCTCAATGATGAAAATTCTGGGAACAACTTCACAAGCCTTCGCAGAACACCGAGTAGGCTGCGACTAGGTAAACAGTAGGAACTCACGCGTGTAATGGATATAATGTTGTTTATTAGATAAACACAAGTAATATTCACCTGCTAAATTATTTATTAGCTCATTTCCAAGCCTTCCACGATGTCTGCCATTATCTGAGGACAACAAATATTATTCGACACCTACGCGTTCGCGTTATCAGCTTTGTGAGAATTACATGAAAACTACATTACTCACGGATCATGTTAATTATTGAAACATATAAATATAGACGTCTGTTACCGTGAGGCGTGAACCTCCTAGCCCCGGGCGCGAACCTTTTGTACGGCCTTATAAAGTTGCCTAACGTAGTGTGAGTCTGAATCTTCCGTACCAGCCACAACAAGGAAGCCTTTCGATTATTTTCTTTGATGATAAAATTAAATTCGAGAGCGGTGTTTCTAACGAATAAACTTAAGTTTATAAGAGATGAATATTAAACCGCTACACACTTGGAGTGCCAAGTTCCCGAAGACGTCGAGCCGTACAGGAGGGCAATCGCGCTAATAAAATTCGGCTGGAACGCAACTGAAATGTAGCCATTTCACAACTTTTTTAAACATTCCGTATCGCGCTAAACGCTTGACAGAAACTTGACACGCAACTGCATCACAACTGTAACGTTACCGCTGTCAAACAAAAAGTTGAAACAGTGGCACTACTTTTTCTTGACTTTTTCTCAATCGTTCGCGTTGTGTTGTTTGGATTTTGAACGAAAAGCCGAAAACTATTTGTAAAATTGTGACAACGCAACTTTGGTTGAAGTTTAAACTTTAGCACGATACCAAATTCCTTACAGGTGAATCGAAACTAGATCATAACCAAAACTGAATTGGAAACGAATTGCAAGCGGACCTAAACCTTACCTAAACTTTTAAAATTAGCGCGATGGGCCCCCAGTTCGTTCAGTCGGTGACGTATAGGTACATCAGGCGTATCCTATACGACAGATACATTAGTGGCGATATTACATTCTTGAGTGTGTGAGCAAGCAGCAGTAACGCCTAGCGATGTAGCGATGTAGCGGTGTCGCGATAAGTCCTATACGTTAGGTGTGCGCGAGGGGTGTGTTTAAGTAGTTCCAGAGCAAATAGTGGTGTATTTGCGCGCATTGTTAGCAGGGCACACAGCGGCGTGTGGC
This sequence comes from Ceramica pisi, assembly GCA_963859965.1. Taxonomy (NCBI): domain Eukaryota; kingdom Metazoa; phylum Arthropoda; class Insecta; order Lepidoptera; family Noctuidae; genus Ceramica; species Ceramica pisi. Next base: position 25,883,917 of record OY982535.1, on the reverse strand, counting down.
GCGCACACAGCGGCTCACAAACAAACAAGTGCAGTAGTCACGACCTGCGACACACAAATCACACGCCCTTCTGACTCATAGCTTTTACTTAAACGATTCAACCAGAACTCTTTTGAACTTGGGTTCTTATCAGAGTTTGTTCAGCATTAAAACGGGTGCACATCTCACAGAAGAATCCCAGTTCAAATCTATGGGTATGGATAAACCGCCTGTACTTCAGGAGATAGTTAGCCTACTGTTTATATGAGATAACATCACATGTGATACGTGCGTTCAATTTGCTTGCCTGAACAAGCTATTTAAATCAGGATAGCGCAGTGCACCGCTGCCATTATAGCGCACTAGTGCACACCTAATAATAGTGCACCGGGAAGTGTGGCCATGCCGTGGGGGGCGGCCGGCTGCAGGGGGCGCGGGGCAGGGGATGGCTGAACCTATGTACGTACGTACTCACTAACTCTAAATGCACTTGAAACACTTTACATTAAGTTTTCGATGCGCAAACAAACTTCTAATATTACTCCAACGCTGTATGCCCATTGTTGTACAGTCCTTACAGACTGCCCGTTCGTGTGTCCCAGTATTCACAAGACTAACAAAATAAAATACTTGGGTGTTATAATTGATGAAACACTAACCTTCAAACATCATATGGAAGCATTAAATAACAGAATTCGTAAGCTAATATACGTATTAAAAAAGCTACGATATATTGCAGACCCAATGCTCATAAGGCAAGTTTACTTTGCTCTATGTCAGTCAATTTTGACGTACTGCATTACCTCGTGGGGTGGAGCAGGTAAAACTTTATTACTGCCCATCGAAAGAGCTCAAAGAGCGATTCTCAAGGTATCTACTTGCCGCCCTTTCCTCTTTCCCACTAACCTGCTCTATAAATCTTGTGAAGTACTAACAGTTCGGCAATTATTCATAATGAGCATTGTACTAAAACAACACGCAGCTTGTTGCTACAGCACTGATTTTACTAAAAAGAGACGAAAAGACATTGTTTGCCCCACAAAAAGTACAAAACACGCTTTCGCAGCAAAATTTCATGTTTTCCTTGGACCACTACTCTATAATAGGCTAAATGCAAAAGCAAACATCTACTTATGCCCTAAATTATAGAAATTGTAAAAAAACGCTCAAGAAAACTCTATAAAGTTTGTCCTATGAAGATACAGAGAAGTTGTTGGAGGTATTGAAATGAAGTTTTGTTTGTGTATATACTTTTTACTAGCTTCTGCCAGCGGCTTCGCCCGCGTGATCCCTAGGGAACATGTTCCCGGGATTAAAAGTAGCTTATGTGCTATTCCAGACTATAATCTATCTTTGTTCTAAATTTCATTAGGATCCGTTAAGCCGTTCTGGCGTGATTGAGTAACAAACAACCAAACTTTTACATTTTCATTTTTTTTTTTCATTTTTTTCTATTGATTGTAGCGTGATGAAAAGTATACTATAACCTGCTCAGGAGTATGAATAATAATTGTACCAAGTTTCGTTAAAATCCGTCGAGTAGTTTTTGTTTCTATAACGGTTATACAGACAGACAGACAGACAGACAGACAGACAGACAGACAGACAAAAATTTTACTGATTGCACTTTTGGCATCAGTATTGATCCCTAATCACCCCCTGATAGTTATTTTTGAAATATATTTCATGTACAGAATTGACCTCTCTACAGATTTATTATAAGTATAGATAAGTATAGATAGATAGATTTTATTTTTGTAGGTTAAGTTAGAATACTAAGGAAGTATGATTTTTACACTATTTACTGTTTTTTACATACCTATTTTATTTTATACTAGCTTCTGCCAGCGGCTTCGCCCGCGTGATCCCTAGGGAACATGTTCCCGGGATTAAAAGTAGCTTATGTGCTATTCCAGACTATAATCTATCTTTGTTCTAAATTTCATTAACATCCGTTAAGCCGTTCTGGCGTGATTTAGTAACAAACAACCAAACTATCACATTTTAATTTTTTTTTTCATTTTTTCTATTGATTGTAGCGTGATGAAAAGTATATTATAACCTGCTCAGGAGTATGAATAATAATTGTACCAAGTTTCGTTAAAATCCGTCGAGTAGTTTTTGTTTCTATAACGGTTATACAGACAGACAGACAGACAGACAGACAGACAGACAGACAGACAGACAGACAGACAAAAATTTTACTGATTACATTTTTGGCATCAGTATCGATCCCTAATCACCCCCTGATAGTTATTTTGGAAAAATATTTCATGTACAGAATTGACCTCTCTACAGATTTATTATAAGTATATTGTTTCTATAACGGTTATACAGACAGACAGACAGACAGACAGACAAAAATTTTACTGATTACATTTTTGGCATCAGTATCGATCCCTAATCACCCCCTGATAGTTATTTTGGAAAAATATTTCATGTACAGAATTGACCTCTCTACAGATTTATTATAAGTATAGATAGATATAGAAGATAGATAGATAATTACCGTGATTATTACATAACACTCACCTACCTATTTTCGCCTGAAACACAGGATGTCCTAGTTCAGGCACAGAACACCCGTGAACTTGACATAGATTTAAGCAAAAAATGTATTTACTGTTTTTACACAAAATTGAATAAAAAATTTTAAATTTGAATTTTGATTTTTTTGTATATACCTACTTAATTTCTGATTGAGGATCACGTGAGTTAAAAACAGTCTAATGCAAGATAGGTGCAGGTTCTGCTGTCTGCGCACCGAACGAGCGAGCCCTCAGTCACGAAATCGCGTGCACTCTCCGCCGCAATATCCGTTTCCGTTGTTTGTCGCTCCGTCTGCACCGAGCAAACTGGGCAGTGGGTACGGAGGCGGTGCTCGGTGGAGCTCGACGGACGACGGCGCTCATTAGACGCTCCCTTCATTTGGCGCGTGACTGTCTGTTCTCCGACACTTGCGACGACCAGCGAGTCAGCGAGCTCGCCGCCCGCCGCGCGCCGCTACAGCCTCGCTTGTTTGTTGGCGGTTAATATTGCATTGCGCGGAGTGGACGTGCAGACCGGTGCGTTTTTTGAACTAGAAAAGGAAATAAAATTGAACAAAACTACCCGGACGACGATAGAAGCCTTGGATAAATGATATGCAGCGACCGAAATATTTATATCACAGCAAAGTTCCGCAACTCCGCAGTACTTCCGCAATGAAGGAAAAGCAAATCATTCAACAAGTAAAGCAAATCAGTGGCGGCGGCGGCGGCGCGCTCGTGACTGTGAGCGGTGAGCGGGGAGCGGGGAGCGGGGACAGATGCGAGTCGCGTCAGTTTGAGAGACTCGCATTGCAACAAGATGACCAGGCTCACGGATCACGTAGGAGTGGCACGAGCGCGAGAGCCCTCCCGCTGACTTACAAGTGGCGCGTGGAGGCATAACGGCGGGGCGAGACTCCTCTGCCGCGACAAACGCACAACAGTAACAACAGCACGGCGGACGGAGTTCCAGCAGGATCTCATGGCGGTATGGAGACAGCGACTATCGCAACCCAGCGCTGGGCACGCCATAATTACGGCGGTAGGTCCCCTCTTTGAGGAGTGGCTAGAGCGGCGCCATGGCGTCCTCACCTTCTGCCTGATGCAGGTACTCACCAGGCACGGTTTTTTTGGAAGATACCTGTTTCGGATTTAGCGGGAGGACACGCCCGGGTGTCAACACTGTGAGGATCACCCGGAGGACAAGGTGGAACATACGGTGGAGGTCTGCCCTGCATGGGCGGAGCACCGCCGAGTCCTCGTCGAAGCGATAGGCGGCGGCGACCTCGCATGACCAGCCTGGTTCAATCTATGGCCCGGAGCGAGGAGGCATGGGAAGCGGTCACCTCCTTCTGCGAAGCAGTAATGCTAGCAAAGGAGGAGGTCGGACACGTGAGAGAAAAGGAAACCTCCAAAGGTGGCTTGCTGTCCGGGTCCGCGTCGACGACACTTTGTGTTCCCCAAGCGCTTCAAAGAGATGTCAGCATAGTAGACGGAGCCCGCCAGGGCCCGTGCCTGCCAGGATTGCGGAATTTGTTCGAAAGAGTCACAGCGACCCTGAAACGTAAAGTCTGTAGAGTCTGACACTCCCTTCTGCTTCGCCCGAAGCAGGAGGAGTCATTTGATGATTTCCCATCCATAAAATAGGAGTGGGTGGTGTGAGTGCGTTACCTGCGCGTGAGTCAGCGTGAGTGAGTGCGTGGGCTACTGACGAGCGATCGCGTCTGATGGCGCAACCGCAAGGACGCGCGGTCGGGCGGTGACGTCACGCTATACATATCACGACGGTAATAACTGCCGGAAGGCAGAAAGCGGGTCCGTAATGATTACTTCATACCGTAATCATTTCACTACGACGACTGAGATACTTTCAATTGCGTATATAAATTATTTGGTAAATGATTATGCAACAGAAGTTTAAATGACTTGATTTTTTTTTTTCTGATTTCTGAGGAGAGATTTAAGATATTTAGTACTGAACTGAGTTTTATAAAAAGGTTCGGTTTCGATGTTCAGTTTAGCTTATTAATGAAATTGACATGACTAATGACTAAGTATAATAAACGTTGGATTTATTAGATTTCAAGTACTTATGATAAAGGTATTTATTTATACAAACCAGGAAATGGCGTTTTGGTAATTTGTATAAACAGGTAAACTATAAATAACCAACACTAAAACTCACCATTATATAATGTTTGGAGTATTTCCTGGTTGTTATAGTTCGTAGCTATCTATGCCTAATGCCGACTGTGCTACTGTAATATTATAATAACAACACAATTTTGAGTTTTCGTATCCTGTTTGCGTGCCCACAACATACTGTTTCCCTCATATAACAGAGCCTTGGTCAAATTCAAATGACACGACAGATCTTTGACTGGGGAACATTAAAATCAGATACCAATTTGAATGGTTTCAATCGTATTGGGTGAGCTTTATCTGTATCGTCAGCCTGTGGGCGGCACTCGGTGGCACTCGGTGGCTCAGTGCGAGCAAGTCATGCGTCTGGCTTACAGACATCGCCTCTACCCACACTATGCATCTGCAGCGGTGCCAGGCTCACACACATCTGCAGCGGTGCCAGGCTCACACACATCTGCAGCGGTGCCAGGCTCACACACATGACACACATCACCCCAGCTACAGTCACTATCTCCTTAGCTGAACATAGCTGGGTTATACACATCAAATTTTAACGTTTTAATACAGTTAATGTGATCGGAAACACTACTTCACTAGGTACAGTTTCCAATTTATTTAGTAATCGAGTTCCTGTTTTTGTATGTGTGCCAATATGAGCCAAGTTTGAAGTGATAGTTGTCAGGAGATTTCTGCAATTCTGCAGAGTGAATATGTGGGCACAGTCCAGTCCAGTTAGCGATGTGGCCGCTGTAACAGTGGCCGATCCGCCGATTGATTCGCAACTATTCCGGGTATGTTTGATTAAATCCGCTCTCGTATCCCTTCCCCTCCCCCGCCACATGCCGCACAGAGCCGTTTACACACGAATATTTGTGAAAAGACTTGAAAGCTTCCGTATCTTTGTGTCCGTGCCAATAAACCGGCTGAATTGCTTTTTACAAGAGCGTAAGTTGGCTTCTCTTTAAACGAAGTTTTACAAAAAGTTTTGCTCAAAAGTTTCCGCTTCTTGTTGGAAGTTGGAGGCAAACAATATTAAAGAGAAGGTGCCTAGCCAGGGAGCCGGGCACAGGGGATGTAAACAAGTAACGCGAGCGGTCTGCCGACTCTTTACATTGTAACATTTTTTTTTGTCTGATACAGGCAATATTCCCAAGGAATAGGCGTGACAACAGGAAATTATGTCAGGTACCATGTCGAACTACTTTGATGCGTAAGGCCGTTTCTTGCATGGCCCCCATTATTTACAATAAATTACCGAGTACTTGGAAAGCTTTAAAAACAGCACAATAGGGAATATGCATAAAAAAAATATTTATTATCTAAACACTTTATCTAAAAATATACAAAAATATATTACTAACAGTGGGAATAGAATCAAAATTGCTCGAAAAACAAACGAGATATAATTATTTTAAACAAATATATCTGTCCCTCTCGCGAAAACGCTGTTTTCTATGGCAGATGTATAGACGTCACGTAACGTGACGTCAAATTCCATGTCGGACTTCTCGTTCTAAAAGTAATCTTTGAAGCGTTATAACTTCATCGCTGATGAAGATATTAAAAAAATATTTTCTAGAGTGTAAATGTAAATAAAAAAATCGCGTGCATATTCCCTATTATAGACCTTTCATAGAACAAATAAAACACATTAATTGAGATTGGTGATTGGTTGATTGGATTGGATTGGTATTTGATTTGATTGATTATGATTCAGGGATTCTTTTAGGGAAAGTTCATGAAAATGTTTAAGAAACCCGCCGTTCAGTCTGGCTCGCTAGTCTAGCGGCTGCTAACACATGTCACGAGTTATTAGACACGTTTCACCGCGGCACGGCGACACGCGCGGAATGCGGCGCGTTATTTATCGCCGCGCGGCTATTTGTGTCCACGTCCAGCGTCCAGCGTCCAGCGCGCCCACTAGCGACCAGCACTAGGAGACGAGTAGCCGTAGCGTCCAGCTCTACTGCGACACAACCAGCGGCGCGGCGCAACGTACCAACACATCGGTGTTTATGATCAGGGACCCCCTAATCGATTGTTGCCGACTGTTGATATTATCAATGTAATTACAATGCTAAATATACATATTCTGAAAGAAGGATTTTTCGTGACTAGACACGGCGACGACGCTAACACTTGGGGGCCGAGTCACCCGCGTCCGTAGGAGAATACCCTTCAGCGAATCCCTACACGTGGTCCCCGGGTGGTGCTAAACAGGTGACACTAACCGCCTCCGTGGTCTAGTGGTTATACCACCTGATTCAGACCCAGAGGTCCTGGGTTCGATTCCCAGTAGGGGCAAATTTTTTGCTCGGTTTGGTTGATGGTAGGACTTGTTCTAAGTCCGCCTGGCAAGCTACCACCATCATGTCTAAGTCTGTCGCCATAACAACAATGTTAACAGCATTGTTGTGTTCCGGCAGTTAGAGGCATGATAGCCAGTTCCTCTGTATAAGAGGATTCCGGGTGAAACTCGCGTCCATCTTCGGCCTAATCATCATTTTCCATCAGGTGAGATTTGGGCCAAGAGTTTCCCCGTTTTGCATATAAAAAAAAAAAAAAAAAAACACGCTGAAGACCGCAGATCAGATTTGTCCTATACGATACCTATTTGACGGCATCCTCCCACTGATTTATTAAGACACACAAATGCAGTAAGTACGAAAGTGCTGGCTGTGATGTAATGCTCAAGAAGAAGACAAAATACTGACCGCCGCCGCCGCCGGGCCGTGTGACGGGACTGCAGAAGTACTGGTCTACTGCACTGGAGCGTCCTTACACAACACGCACATTATTACCCACCATCGAATAAAAATAATACACTCGTATTACATTAGATGGACACTAATCTAACGCAGTAGAGAGCCGTGCTCGTGGTCAGACACCCCCGCGGCCGCGCTCTTGACTTACACTTTGAAGAATTATTTATTTGCGACGCATCTATTTTGAACGGCGCGGCCTTTGACGACAAGTTCTTTGCCGCTAACTCGTGGAAACCGTGGATTAAAAATAAACAGGAAAATATCGAATGATTTCGATAAACAAGAAGGCGGCGTAGGCTGCCGGTCGGTGGAACCAACTACAATCGTATGGTACATTCTGTGTAGGTATAGTCTTTACCTCGTCTTTATAAGTGCTCATTATAAATAAATAAAGCAATAAATAAATAAATCTTTATTTCAGACTACTAGTCCATAAATTAGTTATTCAAGTGAGTTTTACGTTTTTTTTTTAATTAAACGTTTTCGGAATACATTCATTGTGCGTACAGCTAAAGAGTGGTATTCCCTGCTGGAGTCTGTGTTTCCTGATAGCTTTAAGTCAAGAGTGAATTGGTTACTTCTAGGCAAGCGTATGCCTATCAATAGTAAAACCCGTGCACAGCCTTACGTAATGATGAACGGCTTAATATTTTCGTATCTATATAGTCAGAACCAGTTGCTCAGCCGAGACCAGCCACGCCAAGCGTCTATCACATAGAAATATCTATGGTCTGTCATGATCTTGCTCTTGCAGGTCTAGGATTGTGTTACCTTGTAATGGTCGCTGTCCCTAATGGCAGCTTCTCCGTGATCTGTAACGGCTATTGGTGGGCGCGGTCACCACCGCTCGTCGCTCGTCGCTCGTCGCGCTACGTGCTAGTCCCGCCACTTCCTCGTCGCTCGCGCATTCTCTCACGAACACTCTATTTATTCCGCGTCCGGCGCTCTCCGCTCCGTAATAATTATGATTAATAGCAGCGCCCGCGCAACTAAACATCCACAAATAACAAGAATTTATGTCTCAAGCTAATTCGCTCGCAACTCGCGACAGTCTGGACGGAGAACTGGACACATTCGTGATGAACTGGTAAATAATCAGTGATGTCACGACCAACATGTGTACGGACATTATTGGAGGAAACGGCCGCGTATCCCGTCGTGTATACGGCTGATGGAATTAAATGAAGCATCTCGAGATGTCGCAACACGTAGACTAGAGCTATACAAGCATTGTTGTAGACTCGACAAAGACAAAACTAATGTCGTCGTCCTCATAGCACTTGGTCGGCGAGGCTGGGGCAGCCCTGGGGCCCTGGGGGTCACATAACTAACACTGGAATGCACTTTGATGATGTTCAAACAATCGCATCCATTACTACCGGAGGTCGGGTGTGCGAGCGGGTAGCGGGGTGCCAGCAGGGAGGGGGCATTTATTGCACCATCAAGTATTCGCACTGCGCCCGCACGCAGTTGAGGCAATGCCGGAATTGTGCCGATCCTAATTGCACAATTTGGCACCGATCGACCGGACAATGGCATTTTTATTAAATTCTACTAAAACCTGACTTCCTGTTCTTATTCAATTAGCAGTACGTAGGTACTTATTTGGCCCATTTCAATTGATATGACTTGAATGTAGTAGACATCTTTTATCTACCTACATGCACAATCTCTTTAATAGGGTTTTACCTGAAAATTGTTCATTTCATTGTTCTACTATGACAATGGTACAGTTTATTAAAATCCTTGATGTTTTCCTCGTGGGTCACGCCTCCCACAGTCCCACACTGAGGAGAAAGTATCCGATGAGTGACGCTGCGCTCGTGACGCGGGACTCCTCGCAATTGCGGCGCTATTCTACGAAGACACCTGCGGACAGAGCCCTCGCTGTGTACAATCTGTAAACCTGTACCTATAGTTACGATTTTGTAGAGACTACTTTGATTGCCGTTAGGATTATTTTTACAAATAAGATTATCCAACCCATTTCTATAGGTAGGTATAATGTATAGCAGTTGATAGCGCGATGGTGCGCCCTAGTACCTTTTCTTTTTCTTCATGTGTCTTGGATCCTAATTACTTTGCATTCTACTCATTCTATAAATTCTAGTTCCTACAACGTAACAGACAGATTGTTGGGGAGTTTGTTGGCCACTTCTTCTCCACAGCTAAACACTACTAGGAAGTGGTGACGGGCGGGCGTTTTGGGGACTGTCTTTTGTAAAACTTGACGTTCAAAAAGTGTTGGCTTTATATTTATTTTATTTTTAATTAATATTAATAGCCTAATTTAAATAAATTACTTTTAAATTTTGAATTTTGATCTAGTTTAGATTTGGCAAAATAATTGCAAATATGTTTTGTGGTTTTCTGTGAAACTATTTGTTTATTATTATTTAACTTTCCTTCCTGATAACTATTTCGATCACTTATATTTTTGTGATGTATAAGGTATTATAGGTAGGCATTGCGGTGGTGACTGATGACAGATGACGCACTCACAGCGCGGCTCAGTTTCCTTCCACTTCTTTTTTCGTTTAGGTATTGCTATTACGAGTACGATCAAATTAATCTATTTATCTAAGTTTATTTAAATAAAATAAAACTGCAAATGATGTAGGTATGTTATGTCAATATATCAAACGTACCTTCGCAAGTAGATTGCCTGGATGAAAATGCTGATATAATAACAGATGTACTCGAAGCTTTTATTGTAATGAATGTGCAGCGATCCTTCGCAGCGCAAATATTTCAATCGTTCGAAGGCGTGCCCTGTCAGCGCGGACGCACACGACGTAGATAATATAACGACACAATGGCGCTCCGTTTGCTAAACGATATGATTTTGATTGCAGTAAGTGCGCTGAGATTGAGACGGTTGAGCTGCTGCGTGCTGCTCTCGTGGGCCGTCTCAATCAGAGCTAGTTAGCGCGCGGCGACCGACTCGCACTGATTCTTGCATTGTGCGCCAATTGCCAATTGACAGACTGAAACTGGCTTTCAGAATATTGCGTTGGCCAACTTGAATTAGGTAACCTTTCTCATTCTTTTTGTGAACAAAAATCTTTCACTTGGTAGCAGAACGTTTCAGTGCAATACCATATAGAAATTTGGCTTATCAAGATACTTATATTTTGTATGTAGGTCAAAAAGTTGTGGTATTGGAACGTCGCCTTCAAGTCTGGCGCAACTCGGTATTCATCTTTGTCTTAGTCTGTGAAACAGCCTTAAAATAACCATAATCTTTGACTTAGTCTGTGAAACAGCCTTAAAATAATCATAATCTTTGTCTTAGTCTGTGAAACAGCCTTAAAATAACCATAATCTTTCAAGTGTCACCGGAACATTACGGTCGCTGTATCGACCTTTTACCAACTCACAGAAAAACAATGCTTGTAGAGTCCTTAAACCTTTCCAATAATATCGACGACGGTGGTGATGTGTGTTCCTATGAACTGAGTAAATAAACTTGACTGTCTTTAAAATGTATCCGCGCATCAAACACTTTTAAAATGGTACCCCACTCGTCAGCACTCAGCAGAGCTCTGAGGGCCTCCACTACCTTGGTTTTTTCATTCTTATCTGATTTCATTTTTATTCTTTTGCACCAATTTCGAAAGAAATGTTTACGGTCCATAAAGTCCGTTTTCAGTAATGAGAATGTTGGCTGTTCATAATTCAGTGGGGGCGATGTATTACGTCGGTGTCGTGTAATGTGGCACTGGTGGCACACCATGAATGTTTCATGCCGTGGACGCCATCGAGTGCCGTGAGTGTGACGTGCAGCTCAACTAGACAGCATCCCCCGCGTCCCGCGCCCCGCGCCGCACGACCCCTCATCACGCAGCCCGCGGAGGACGTGGCCAGACGCAGTATACGTACTCTTGCCTCACTATTCTATTAACATAGCGTTACTTAATGATGATGTACTGTATCTGAATCAGTAACTAGGCACTACAAATGATACATTAATTCAATGTAAAGTGGACAACTATTTGTAACAGGCACTTAAATAAAAAAAAAAACAAAATAACTATAAAATGAAGTGAAGAGCTTATTATTTGCAAATAGTGCATTGAGTGGAGCACAAAGCAGTTGGCAGTTAAAGTAGACAATAAGCAGTGGCGGTGCGGGCAGGTGGAGCCGAGTGCGTCGCCAGCCGGCTGCGCCACATAGCACACATGCACAGAAGGCTCACGTGTCAGCGCGGTATGAAACAGTCGCAGGCAGGACGCGTATTGTTATTTGTTGTGCTGGAGCTAGCGTGCTCTTGTGTACTGAACCTTTTGTGTCTGGCTATTGTGGGAGCAGGACGAGTCTCCCCCATCCGACCCCCCCCACTCCACCCCCTAGTCGCTTGACTAGCGCAGTCACGCAGTGTGCACTCGGAGGAGGCCGCGAGCGCGAGGACGTGCCGCCTGCAAGTTACAGGAGCAGCGCTCCGGACACCATACGCCTCTACCAAATCAGGAATTCAGTATATTTATAATTATGAAGAACAATTATTACTAAATACGTAATATTCCTTTTCAGGCCATAAATACAAACACGGAATACAGCGAGTAGGTTTCTTTCCACTACTATCTGGTAATGTTTACAAACGGCCTTAAAATTACATTTACTACTTTTTTTATTTACTACGGTACTTTAATCTTTATTGTACTTACGTTAAGACGATTCTTCACGAAAATAATTGCTTTAATGGCTTTGTAATTTAAGTGAACGATTGTTATCACCTACCTACTTGGAAAGTATAATTATGTAATCCATTATAATGGAGTATTTTGACTCTAAAGATGAATATCCTGTTCAATACAATTATTAACGTAGATTGGCAGCTGGAGCACTTATAGCCGCTAAATTATGCATTGAAGGAAAATAAAGTATGAACGAATATAAAAACTTTTCTGTAAATAAATAGTAAAGCTCGATTGCTTGACAGTCTCTCTGATCCATCATCAATATTGTAGCTTTTCGTTTCCTGAATAAAGTCACTTCACTTACGTATTTTGATAATGCTTTTGTAGCAGAACTCCTTGTAGAATAGTTTCCTGTTTATTTCAAGCATGGTCACCTCAATGTTCGCAATGCGGCTATTTTTGAAGTTTAATGCGAAAAAGGACAATGCAGTGAATGCAGTGAGCGCAGTGTGGCAGGACAATGGACGACTGTTTAATAAATAAGCTGCGACTATGTGCAGACTGCAGCCTTGCGCGGCGAGCGGGATCTCGGTCACTGCGGCGGCGGGCGGCGGCCACGGCACGAACATGTTGGAATGTCACCGTTTCTTTGTTTTTGACGAGTATCTTGGCGATGGTTTGATGACGGAGGTGACCGAAACCTTTATCACTACGTGTATTCGACCGTAAATGTTCATACGAACTGGAACTTTATTTTAAAACCCAATATCCCGTATCAGGATCAGGATGAGTAACACAAATTACTGAAAATCGTAATCTTAATCAAACGAAAACGTAACCATAAAAGGCAAATTCTCGAAAAAAGCACATTAGAATGTGTTTTTTTCGGTCATGAGATGGCGACTTGGTAAATTAAGAATGTTTATTGTTGAGTAGGTACATGTGCTGTAGTGCTGTACTATATCATATCCATTTATTGTGCATTCCACAAGGTAAAATACAGATGTTAAAAAGGCTTACAACTAGGAACCGTTGTAGACCCTCTTAGGGTAGGTACAGTACAAGATGTTGTTATATTCGAGCCGTTGAGCTCCTTATTAGTTCTAAGTTGAGCTGATCGACTTCTGACCAAGGCTTGCATTGACTGGACAGGTCCACTCAAATCTGTGTGGTTCTTTCCTCAAAAGACCATTTCAGACACTGATCTGCATGGTCCTCATATAACGTATTGTGAATATGAAGACCATGTACATTGCTATATTAGGGGTTTCTTTCATTGTAATGTTAGTCTGGCGGTTTGAGTTATTTATGTGGCCTACACAAATGTCCTTGCTTTGGTATTGTTCGTCAGTACGTTGTAGTGTGTGTCTTATTGTTTGTACTTACGCTCTCTATAAACTTCCTAGATAAATTAATACATAGCTGCATAGCCATAACTTGATTCCTAGGATCTTTTTAACTTGTATTTTCTAAGTTTTTCTGCAAATTAACTATTTTCATAATCATAATCATAATAATCATAATCATTTATTTGCCAGAATATGGTACATAATGGTCTTAAGAATAAATATGTGGTGTCATCACATTCAGCCAATTGTGGCGTGCAAATTCAGTATAGATAATAAAGCAAGCATTAACATTAGAAATTGATTGCAACCCAATTAAAATAACAATATTTTGGATTTATCAAAAAAAAAAATATAATCAAATGCTTCGCTTCGCTTGCGCTTGCTTTACTTTTGCTTTTTTGCTGTTTCAATGCTTTGTTTACATTTCTTGTATTATGTCAGTTGGACAAGCCTAGTTTTCTCTTTTAATTCTATTCTGAAGTTAGCTAGGAGTTTTAGGTCGCATATGAAATTGTCATCAGACCTTCTTAAAGTCCATTTTTCTTTTCCATCAAATTCTAGAAACACTTCTCATCAAATTCAAAATAACAGCGAGCCTTCATCTGAGAGCCGTCGTAAAAAAATGGTCAGTCTACGTTTGGAGCTGAGATCAGCAACAAGTCGGAAAAAGTTCCTTAAGAGTGACTGAGAGGACAGTTTACCTCCTGGGAACCAGAGAAGTCGCCCTCTCTCCTATATTAAGAGTAGACTTAGAGGACGTTTCTAAGTTTACCTCCTCGGAACCTAATAAGTCGGCCTCTTTCCTTGCCGCATTTAAAGGACACCTTGATGCCTGGGCTGAACGAGCCTGGGATGAAGACGTTCCTCGGCCCATCCTCTCTAGCCCTCTGAAGAGTGACGACCCTCCAGTCCTCCGGTTCTTCAACGGACCCTCCAGTCCTCCGGTTCTTCAACGAAGACTTCATTTCCATCTCACGTCCACTCATCCTTTTCATTCATCAGCCGTTCTTCTATAAGTTGTGTAATCATTAAATCTTAATACTATTTATTTGTCCTTTTCCCTTTTAGCACGCATTCCCCTCCTAGGTAGGTGAGTGCTATATGTGACCTTACATTTCACAGGCTCCCCCTGTAAAATGTAACGTTACAACGTTGAGCTCCTTTAAGTTCTAAGTTTGAGCTACACGATAACTGGCAAATTCTTCGACTTTGACCTCTGAGTTTATTTCGGCATTTCTTCTCAGGGCATTCAGCTAGGAAACGCCGGCCTCATCTAGTTTAAAATGACCAAAAAAGATTGACGTGGTAAAAGTGTTATTTACAACCTACTTACAAAATAAATATCATTTATTATTTATACTTACATAACTACATATTATAGGTAGGTACATTCGTGTGGGCATGTGGACAGTTTCTGCGGAGTACAGGGTGCAGCGGAACCCGGCGGCCTCGAGCGCGGCGCCCAAAGGTCGGCCACTCACCTCTCAGACAGATTCAATTACATCGCGATGGAGCCAGCTGGACCACATAGTCAACTGTGCTGCAGGCAGGAATTAAAGTATTGAATGAAGGTTGAACCTTAGGACTAGATCGTCTGGTGGGGAGCACAAGTGAGTCCAGTTGATTGACGACCTGGTGCGAGAGTGTATGACGTGGCCGTGAGCCGGCGGCGTTGTAATAAAACTTTAACGGCTGGTATAAAGACCATCGTAATACAGTCCCGTCCCGCGCCCGTCCCGCACGCGTACCGCTGTCATCCCGTGCTTGTATTTGATGGATCCGACGGCGGTTTACGATAATTGTGCGCGCAAACAAATACACAGCGTTGATTAATAGGTCGTTAAACGTTGTTTAATGAAGAATTCGTAGAAAGCTAGAAACAATAAACTGAAGTAACGCTCTGTGTACACTAATTGATGATTCCTCGCGTATTGAGTTGTTTCTCCGTGTGATTTACGAAGAGTGCCGGCTACGCTCGCGGCAGTAAATTTGTCGGTAGAGCAAGCGATGCTTACCGTCAGTCGGACAGTGAGTGCTCATGTGCTGGAGCCGCCTGCGCTATGTTAATGAAGGGGCGGCTATATTGGAATACGCAAGTATCGATGAGGTGGGGCATCGCTTGGTATTATTTATGATTTGAGTGGTTGTCAGCGGTCAAATCTCGCGAGATACGAGAATCATGAGGATGCTGCAGTTCACACCACATAGAGTTTACTTAAGATTTTCTCAAATAGAAAATAATAGTTATTTCCCCCAATCAAGATCCATTCAGAAACCAGCTCTCATCCTTATATTACTTAAATCTCGTTCCTTGTTAAAGAGTGAATGATCGCACGTTTATCTACACTAATAATATAATATTATAAAGAGGAAAACTTTGTTTGTTTTTTTGTTTGTTTGTTTGTTTGATTGTAATGAATAGGCTCAAAAACTACTGGACCGATTTTAAAAATTCTTTCACCATTCGAAAGCTACATTATCCACGAGTAACATAGGCTATATTTTATTTTGGAAAAAAATAGGGTTCCGTAAGATATTTGGGTTTTTCGGACACAAGGTGTAAAAATCAACCAGAAAAGTAACTTCTTTTGTGTACGCTGCCTAAACTATAAAAGATAGAACCATACATTGTTCTAATTAATTGTAGATCTTATAAATATCTACAAAAAAGTCCGCGACACACTATACCTATCTATGTCGAGTGAGGCACAACAACCATTTTTTTAATTTAAAAATCTTGATTTTTTTTGGACTACATTTAAACGCGTTTATTTTACTCATGCTATTAATCTTTATCAAAATAAAGTATTTCATCACTAAGTACAGTTTATGTAGATAATATTTGGTCTTTGAATGATTAAAATCGGACGTTTGGTTTTGAAGTTATGGCGAAATTAAAATATTACGATTTCTGCTGCACGACCCGTTGCGAAGTGGACGTCACCAAGGCGGGGGTGCGCGTGCGGGAGGGGAGTTTAGATCTATGAGTAAGGTACCCGCGCGGCTCAGCCGCGAGGTCGGCTCCATAGATAAGTATAAGTACGTCGGCTCCCTATGCAGCGGTCGTGCGCGAAGTCTAATAATTTTCGTGCGATTTTCTTTAGATTTCGTTCTTAAAACTGCACCTACGCAAAAGTTCTTCTCAGAGCCAAACAACAGTTCTTTTCAGGGCTAAGCAACAGTTCTTTCCAGGGCTAACCAACAGTTCTTTTCAGAGCTAGAATATTACACGCTATTAACATTTTCTTAAACATTTGAAAATGCCTAAAGAGAGCCATGTCTCAACTTACTAAACATAGTTCTCAAGCACGGGCAGCAAGAATACGCCGTATGGGAGAATCTTCACCTGAACGTTCACAACGCCTTGCTGAACAAAATCAGAGAAACTCTCAGGTACGCGCACGAGAGTCGAGTGTCGAACGTTCGCAACGCCTTGCACAACAAAATCTGAGAACCTCTGAGTTATAATATTATAAAGCAGAAGAGTTTGTTTGTTTGTTTGTTTGGTTGAGCACGCTAATCTCAAGAACTTTCAGTGTTAGATAGCCCATTTATCGAGGAAGGCTATAGGCTATATCATTAAGCTAAGTCAAAAAGGAGCGCAGAATTAATGGAAAATGTGACGCAGACGAAGTTGCGTGGGTCAGCTAGTAATATTATAAAGCAGAAGAGTTTGTTTGTTTGTTTGTTTGGTTGAGCACGCTAATCTCAAGAACTTTCAGTGTTAGATAGCCCATTTATCGAGGAAGGCTATAGGCTATATCATTAAGCTAAGTCAAAAAGGAGCGCAGAATTAATGGAAAATGTGACGCAGACGAAGTTGCGTGGGTCAGCTAGTCGCCTATATAGTATTCGTGGCGGGCAGTTCTCCGGTGCTAAAAGGATCAGTGATAGGTACCTATTTTTTTGTTACTTAAAAAGTCGCCATTTACATAGCTATGATAAAAATCGAAACCTTTGAATCCAGTAACTTACAATTTCTGAAATTAAAACAGTCCTTATAGAACAATTATAGAAACAATGATGGCTTGTTGACTTTTAATCGATGGCATTTGTTTGCTCCACACTCCGCACGGAGCCAGCGGCGGCGGCGGCGCGCGGCCCGTTCCGACGACGGACATGTTATGGTTACGCAGATTGTTAGGCCACCTGCTCAGTGTTACGAGCGGCCGGTTCTTTGTGGACGTGAGCGGACGGGCCGCGCCGGGCTGAGCCGGCCCGGACGCTTACGAGACAGCGTCTGCTACTTATCTGGGTGGAGCAGCGGTGCTCAAACTTGCATCCGAGAGCAACCAAATCGAACAGACCACGTTGTCGAGTGACTCGACTGAAGCTAGACTGTGGCCTAATCATCTGATCATTTTGCATTTCTACGGGGTGCAGTAACAAGCGACATATCATTTAGAAGGAAAAGGGAGGGATTAATATTATTATCAAAGTGGTTGGCAAACTCACTAGATGCTGATGCGCCAATTATTGATACTTTTTCAAGAAAGTCTTACCAGAAATACCCATCGCTATCGTCAGATAAATACCGACTGTGCGTTGCCAACGCACAGTCGGTATTTATCTGACGATAAAGTTTGGACATCCCTGAAAAAGTCTAGTTCTGCAGTATATTATCTGACTAATGCTAACTTAGCTAGCTAGTCCAGACAGATGTTTGCGCTGGGGAGGAGTTATGAGCCACGCGGGCTTTAATTGTATAAATATGACCTGAATTATTAGATGCACGAAGATTTATTTTATTTGCAACTAATCTTACTTTATGTGTTTAGGGAGATTAAATACTACATTCGTATTTATGAGTGATACTTATTGGACGAAAATAAACTAGGATGTAAATAGTTTGTGGTGCCGTGGTGCAACGCAGACTGATTGGTTGCTCCGCATATCATAACTGATATAAATTGTTTGTTAAAGTTACATGCAAAATATGCATAGATTACAGCGACATGTAGTACGGTGAATTGTAAACATAATGCGTGGGAGAACACTGAACTCCTGCGCAAAATTTCTGTTGCCTAAACGTTCGCAACCGAGCACCAGAGAGCTACAGGATATTTAAACTACTCATGCGCATAGAATTTACAACAGGAACATGGAATATAAACTAGAACTGTTTAATTTATCTTAGTTCAGTATCCGCACTGCTGTTTTCATTAATCTATCCTCCTAGGTAATTACGCATTTGAATGATTCAGAAGCTAAGGGGGCGAAATAATTATTAGTTAAGTTAGTGCGGTGCCAACACGCGGGCCATTGCCATTACGAGTACACTAGAGCAGCGGCAATGTCAGCCACACTGTTTTAGGTTGAGTGGTTCGCCGGTGCCGTGCTGGGCACCACTTCTAAGTATCTGTCCCACGTTGGGCGCCGCACCAGCCCCGTGCTGGGCACCACTTCTAAGTATCAGTCCCACTTTGGGCGCCGCACCAGCCCCGTGCTGGGCACCACTTTTAATTAAGTATCGGTCTCATGTTGGACGCCACACCAGCCCCGCGCTGGGCATCACTTCT
This sequence comes from Ceramica pisi, assembly GCA_963859965.1. Taxonomy (NCBI): domain Eukaryota; kingdom Metazoa; phylum Arthropoda; class Insecta; order Lepidoptera; family Noctuidae; genus Ceramica; species Ceramica pisi. The sequence goes on along the minus strand of OY982535.1, from coordinate 25,864,992 downwards.
TAGTATCGGTCCCACGTTGGGCGCCACACCAGCCCCGTGCTGGGCATCACTTCTTAGTATCGGTCTCACGTTGAGTTCTCGCCGGTCCCGTGCTGGGCACCACTTCATAGTATCGGTCCCACGTTGAGCGACTCGCCGGTCCCGTGCTGGGCACCACTTCATAGTATCGGTCCCACGTTGAGCGGCTCGCCGGTCCCGTGCTGGGCACAACTTCATAGTATCGGTCCCACGTTGAGCGACTCGCCGGTCCCGTGCTGGGCACCACTTCATAGTATCGGTCCCAGGTTGGGTGCCACTTTCTAGCCGCAGCATTATGATGATGTTACGTAACGTTAATAAAGTTTATGTTTCATTACACGTCTGTGGGTTTTGCATTGTTTGTATGTATATTAAAATGACTTGTACAGCAAATTAACATAGCTTTAATTTTACCAGTACCTGGTGAAGTTTCGTTTAAATGCGGTAACATAGTTTTTAATAGCATCAGTGGGTCATTGACTCAGACTGTTTTTGATAAAATATTATAACAATTTAGTGCTTGTTTTTCTTTGCCTCCCAGCTTAGCAGGCCGAGCGTGGGCGGCTGCCAGATGTGGAAATTATTTTTCCTTGTATTTGTCCTGGGGGACCTACATGTGTTGTGTTGGGATTATTGTCATAAATATGTAACATAATACCATTTAATGTTAACGTCAAACAATAAAAGCTTTAAACATTATAAAACTAAGCTTCAGAACCATCACAGTCATGTTCAATCAAGCAGGACTTGCTGACTCTCCGGCCAAAACTAACGCTTTAATTGGAAATATACCAAACGAATCGCACTTAGAAATAAAATATTATTGCTATTTCCGAGTTAAAGACGAGCCAGTGAGAGTTAAGAACATTGTTTGAACGACTTGATTGGTTATTACGCGAGTATTCACTTGTCTACGATTTCGTGCGGCTATAGACCGTCGCAGCATGCACCGTACCGTACCGCACCGCACTTCGCCGCACCGCGCATGCAGATGAACTTTCCACAAAGCAGAACGAGAAAGTCTCACGAGCCCTAACTCGATTAGGTTGAAACCACGACGCAGACGTATTCAGTATGCCTACTGCGCGTGACTGTGTTGCTGTTTCTGCTGATAATGCCTGGGATCCGTATGGTAATGGTTTACAAATCTTTCACATGGTAAAAAATTGAAAATACGGCAGTTACGGCACCCGCCAGCTCTTAATCTAAAACCGTAACGTTTATTCCCTCACACTGTGGCACCCTCAGTGGCTTTGCTCTATTCCCTACATTATCTGTTTCATTATGCGCGAGCTCTGAGTGGGTTTACTGCCCTTTCTCGACGCTCTTAGCTGTGTAGGCAATGTCGTTTGACGTCGTCACCGCGCCGCCGCCGCACAGCGCCGCCGCCGCCGACTCGCAGGCTCGCTCTCACCCAATTACTGCAAAAAGGGCCCATTACGAGTTATGGCGGGACCTACTTAAAATGACCTGCTGCAGTAGAAGATTGTTAACTTATGTATAGCTTAACTTTTTATCTCACAATATTGAAAACCGTCATGATCATTATGCCAAAGAGTATTTATTGACTGTTTGGTGCGTTCCCTAAAATATAATTATAGTTCGCTCCCTTCGGATTCATCGTATCGGCGATTGATACAAACACATGATTCGGTAGCTAGTATTAGATTTGCCTTTCTTCGCGCCGGCAGTTTATCTAGATATACATAATATTTCCTTTATGATTGAGTGCCGTGACACGGGGTCGCGCCGCCTCGCTCCCGCTAGTCGCGTCGCGGCGAGCAGACGCGCGTCCGCACGTTATCGCGGCTGTCTACGCCTCAGGTCTGCCATTGAGTTGCGATAGTTTGTATCCAGTAGGGTTAAGCATGAGATTTTTTTTATTTATAAAATGAAATACTTATTAGATTCATCAGCGATGAAGTTATAAAAATTCAAAGATTAGGATTAGAAAGTGAAGTCCGATATGAACTTTGACGTCAAAGTTCATGAAGCCTATACAACTGCCATAGAAAACAGCGTTTCCGCGAGAGGGACAGATATATTTGCTTCAAATAATTATATCTCGTTTATTTTACGAGCTATTTTGATTCTACTTGCTTGCACTGTTAGTATTATATTTTTGTATTATGATCTGTTTTGACCTGTTTGTGTGTTTTCATGCATGTTCCCTATTGTGCGCGGTATGCATGCTTTACACGAATATTTTATGTATGTATTAAGGTTATTTATTTATTTATTAATTAAAACTTTATGCACAAGTAATGTACAAAGGCGGACTATATCTTATAGCGGAAGGTAACTATTCAATCTAAGCATTGTCTCGCAAAACTTCGTCTGATGGATATCTCGAAAATTATACTTTGCCTGGTAAGTGTGCTCCAATTATTTTCTAGTAAAAACCAAATACTTAGCAATATTAAAAAAAAAACTCAACTCAAAAAAGATTTATCTATTATTTAGTCTACAAAGAAAAGTTACAAAAAGCACAGAACGTGTTAAAAACATTGAACGATTTTCTTCAATTTGTCTTCGTAACTTCGTATCGAGTGTAGTACTTTTATAAATTGCATTCCTTGCGGAAAATATATCAAGTGGAATCAGCGAGGTGGTGGTGAGTGGCGCCCCCTGGTGGCGGACGGCGATGCGGCGTGAGTGAGGAGACTCCGTCATTGATGGACGGACGGACGCATTGTCGCACACAGTGCTGATCTGTGCTCTGCGCCACTTGTTATTAGAATTAATCAATTGATCGGTTTATTGATGGAATAGACACAATAAGAATTTGTTTATTTATCAAAGACAAATATAGACATGTCTACGTATGTATGGCTATGGCCTTCAATAACGCATAGACTCAAAACTTGATAATGATTCGAAACCTCTATGGTGATTAATGTCCAAGCTGTAAATATTATTACCTCAGTTGTTATGTATGTCACTGCCAATTCGTAGTTGCTGGTAGGTTGGTAGGTATCACACAGGTGTAGTAGGTACGCACCTGCTTCGAATTCACTTCAAGTCCTTGAACAGCCGTTGTTTTTGTTCCGTATCAATGTTTCACGCTGTGTTTCTTTCTCGTACCTACACAGAAAGCATTTTATTACGCATAAATCTGTTTGTGTGACTTTGTGTACCTATTCGTATTGTATGGAATAGTAGCCCGCTCACATACACGACGCGAACAATATAATAAATCCCCGATCGTGTTCCGTGGCTCCCACGGGGCCTGTCACTGTCACCCCGGGCCCCGGGACCCCGCGCCGGCCTCTGCGACAAGTTTGTAATCTCTTGTGTGAAAATAATTAATAAGATAAGGGTAGTCGCACAATGTCGCGGCACATGTTGAGGGACCCTTAATAAACTTTACCCCAATATAATTCGATACGTGTGCAGATGCAGGGCGAGAGGGGGGGGGGGGGGGTGGAGACAGGGGAGGGGGCGCGGGGTGCTTGAGTGAGGGTCGGCTCTTAAATTCATTCCAGTCCATTTTATATGCAGATTTGGCGCGTTTCGTTCCTGCAAAGCGCAACGACCCCGGAAAGGAATGCGCTACACTGAGCGCCCCGAGTTATTCTGCAAGTGTAGCCATTCACTTTAAATTAACGAGAAATTCCGCGACAAGCACGACCTTTCGATTGAAACTGCCGCTAGATAGATACTATTTAATAAACTGACATTTTAATTTAATCTAAATATATGTCAGAATTAAATTTATTGAAACGTAATCAGGTGGAGCTTTCTGAACTTTCTAAACAATGTACGGTGCTGAGCGGCTCTCAGTCAGATGATATCGACGAACTAGCGCGCGACTAGTTTGCGCTGTGACGCCGCCCGTGCTCGGCTGATTTACGGCACTTTTACCGCAGATGTAGATAGTAGTGAAAGTGTGTAATAGCAGTCCTCGATCAAACGCACCTACATTATGTGCACCATTACAGAACAGCGCCTTTCCCCGCGAGCCGACTGAAGTCGTTATTTGTTATCTTATGTAACACGAGACCAACAAGTCACTTGCAGAGCCAGCCTCCTCGTGCTGGTGAGCTTGCTGCCAACATGTAAAGATGATTTTCTTTTCTATTGTATAGGATTGGACTTTTGAATTAAGACGGGCACCGATAAGGATGTACAAGTTAAAATTAATTGAAAGTCGTAAGCGGAGTACCTACATCAAATCGCATCAAGCGATATGCAACTGTTTGTCGCAGGGCGGCGCGGCGCGGACGCGGCACAATGACGTGCCACAGCGGATGAGGGACAGAAGGTCCGCTCACACTCCTGATTCGACGAAAGAAAACTGTGAAAATACACGCATGAAATGTCTTGCATGTCGGGTGAAGAAGTGGTTGGAGAAGTGCGGGACTACAACTATACATATACATCGCAGCAAGTAGAAGTGCACTGTATAGGTATTCGTACGGTCATCTATAGTTATTGGTTTGAAGTAGCCGCACATCAAGTTTATGTGACGCCTGTTTTCTTTTGTTGCATGGAGTCGGTCTTCCTTGTTATGCAGTTAGTGGCAGCGCGGTGACACGGTGGTGGCGTGGTAGCGGCGTACAGCGGCGTACAGCGGCGTACAGCGGCGTATAGCGGCGTATAGCGGCGTATAGCAGCGTACAGCGGCGTATAGCGGCGTACAGCGGCGTGCAGCGGCGGGTGGCGCGCGAAATTAGTTTAATCTGCAGACAACACGTGCTCCCGAGCCCGACACGCTGCGTTTCTGACGCGCTACTCGGCTTGCTTTAATATTGTAGAGCTGCCACAGAGACTTGGCGCAGTAATTAGCGCAGTCAATACAGCAGTCCCTTTGCAGATGAAGGCACGCGGACGATGTCACCAGCACGCAGGTAGAGCAGAAGAGTCATCTTCTAAGGCGCTTAATGAGACTACTGAAAAGCAAAAGCCCCAGAGATTTGTGATGACTGATAAAATATTGCTCATCTAATAAATGGAGACACACATTTGCCAAAGTCAAGCGATTTTATGGACTCGCAGTTTATTTAATAGTCAATCAGGACTCCGGTCCAAGTCTTCTGTCAAACCTGCTGTAGTATCGCACTCGATCGGCTCTCAACGTGGCACTCAGTCAACCGCGAACCACGCCTACTCGCAAGGATGCCTCGCGTCGCGTCATGCGAAAAGTTTCCAATTATATTTTTTATAATTTTTTGGAATGTTAGACATTAAAGATAAACGAAAGCCGAAAGAGTTCCAAAAGTAAATGTCAATAGGCGCATTGTAACTATACAGTCACGTCACGGCGGCGTATTTGTCGGCGCATCCCAGTAGGAATGCCCCACATTCCTGCGCACTCCACAGCCCTGGAGGATATCGACGTGAAGTTCTGAGGAGCAGCCGTCGGGCGCGCGCCATTAGCGCGTTTGCATAGCGCCGGTGCGTTGTAAGTGCCCTCAAATATTCCAAGTGATATGCCGGAGAGACCATGGAGATTGTTTAACACTTCACAGTCAAACCGTTTATACGTTTCAAGGGGTTCTCTCTAGAGAAGACTAAGTGTATTTACCTGTTAAGATTTCAAAACGCAAAAAGTGGCTGATTTATTATTGGGTATCACCGACCCGGCAGCGTTCAGAAGGCCAACTATTTAGTCGCAATCTGTCCAAAATGTCTAGGCATAGAAATAAAGAAGAAAGAAAAACACTTTATTTGTGCCAAGTATGACGCATATACCACACACTTCCATATGCTTTTTGGACAGATTGCCTCTGAGATGAGAACGCGAACGTTGCATAACTAGTAGAATTGGCTCACAGGGATAGACCTCAATTCACTCATACATTATGTGGCTTTACGCGAGTGAGGCGGCGTTGAACTGGACATACAGACAAGCTAGAATATGAAGGTCACCGTCTCTAACCTACAATACAACAACACTATGTGAGAGCTTCCCAAAATACCAAAAAGCTTTTAGACAAGGGTCCTCGTAATTCAGTCTGACTACCGAAAAAAATGTCCGCAATTGTTTAGTGAAAGTTTGGCATGACCTTTCGTTGATTAATTAAACTTCCAGGTTTTATTTCACAAAGTTTTGCAATCTGCCGACCGTAGAGTGTGGGAGGCGGCAGGAGGAATGCACGTCGGAGATGCCTCCAAAGTACTTACTCACATAGAAGGTGGTGGCGCAGGATAGAAACGTCTGTCCGAGCTGGCAACGTAACTTTTATTGCAAAAAATAGCAATGAACGTGGGTAAAGACATTCGGCGGATAATTTATTTGGAAATGTATAAAACTGATATCGAGACTATTAATCTCACTGAGTTGGGACACCTTCGGCAATCAATCTCGTCGCGAGCGAATTAATCCCGGCTGTTGTCGCCGTCGCACCCCGCGCCCCGCGCCGTGCGACCTGCCGCACCCTCCGACTGCGACTTACTACACCGGCACCGTCTGTACCGAGACGCCGATCGATGTACTTCCTACGGAATGACTTATTGAGCCTTAATGGATTTATCCGACACTATTAATCTCATTGATTGATATTGTGATGATAGATCTCATCTGTCATCCGCTCGCTCAGGATCGTGTTGAATGTAACATCTCTTTAGCGACGGATCCGTCCGTCACTCCGTGAAGTATGAAAACTGTTCTGTCTCATCTGCGCCCGCGCATCGTAGCCTTAGTGTTGAAATTGAATGAACAGCTGTCAGCCTAAGTCAGTTCGGAGAATAAGATGGGGCAGTAACAACTATCGTAATACTTATGTTTATTTAAAAAGTTCTAATTTTGATTCAAGAGTTAAGAAAGATTGTTTATTACTCCATTTTATCTTCACAATGTATGTATTGGTAACAATTAATAATGTACCATGACATAATCCTTACGATAAGGCCGGGCCCGGCTAATATTTAAGTAAGCAGCTGTGCTAGGTATTTCAAACAGCACCGTATTGTGTAGATAGTGATCTCGGCGCTATCTGTTAGATTTATGGTAGGTAACCTAGCTCCTAGCGCGGAGTACGCGCTGTACACGCGGTACACGTAGTATCAACTACCTATCGCGGAATGCGAGGCCGTTGCTTATCTCTGCCGCTCGGCTGCCTGCCACTACGACTTGTAACTACGAACTACGACTGGTTCCGGGGTTCGCGATGAGTGCTGACTCAGGGGGGGCATTTATTCGATTTGGTCGCTTTGGTATGTAACGCCGGACGGACCTATGGGCTGATGAATGTAGATAAACTTTTAGTTAGTATTCAATATTTTAGAAATTCGGCGAGGTGTTAACCAGATTGTATAATGTTGTTCAGGCCGAGATTTATCTAAAGAAGACGTGTAGGCTGAATTGTTTGTTGAGACTGCCCGTAAATAGTTTACGCGAAGTGAATAGTTGTGAGATAGCTGTTATCCAAACATTCAGGTATACAGTATAAGCTGTTCTGTGAAACTAACAAATAGGTGTGAATTAGTAACAGGGTACACAGAGAATTGATTTGCGAACGATCCGCGCTATAGTCCCCTCCCCCTCCCAGCGCGCGGCAGGTCATATCGACTCATCTTAGCAGAAGCGTGGCGACAGCGTAACGGCTTTGCGGAGCGTAGCGGTAGTTCGGCGATGGCGAAGCCACGTCGCAGCTGCAGCGTAGCAACATATCGTAGTAACATGTCAATAGAATCTTAGCTAGAGCATAGTGTAGCTGTAGCTTAGCTTAAGAGTGTGTATTCCGTCCACTAGCGCCGCCAATCGTTTTTTATTTAATTGTGGTAAATTTAAGACACGTAGATAAAAAAACCGCTCTGTAGTGCACTGAAGAAATGTATCTATTATTGAAAATGGCCTGGTTGGCAACAAATGAGACATGCACTACACTATTAAATTAAGATAACGACATCTTTTTGAGTCCTACTGTGATTCATCTATAATTCCTAATAGAATACTCTGACTGTTTGTCTTTATGGAAAGTGCGATTAATGGTACATAACTTAAATGATCAGCGGAAGATACAAATCATTTACAAAACATTAATTTAACGATATTTTTATGTTAATTTGGCAATGATCATTAGTTAATATTACAATTAGTTGGAGATTGGAGAAGAGTCCGTTGACCTCGCGAGTTGACATCAGACGGTCACATTAGGTCACATTAGCTCGCACATACTGAGACATTCCGCTGTAAAGGTAATTCATTCTGCACGTTATGCATTAAAACATGCAACATTAGTGTAAATAGTAAGAAATAGTTTATTCTCTGCAAACATGTATAGGTACGTATAAAAATGTGTGAGTAGATAAAATATTTTCTGAATCAGTATGAGAAGTCCAATATTAAAAGTTAATGGATAGTATTGTGTCACAACCATCGTTTAATAATGAAAACTATAATAAGCATAACGATCATCGTTTTGTTTGTGCACAACCAACATACAAAAGAATTTCCATTGACAAACTTAACCGTTCGGTAGTTAATGGCGCCTATCTTCGTTCGAACATAGGTACCTACACAGAATTTATCCAAATGTAGTCATGAATAATTTAGTTGGCAGATTACTAAGTGGGTTATGTACCTAAGCTACGCTGCAAGTGATTAGTAGTCGGACGTGCGCGCACTCGGCAATCAGCAGGCTGTTTCGGAAGTGTTCGGAAGCGATGCGAATTATTGCGACAACATCAATGAACCTGTGACACTATTACAACAGTTCCCTACTGAATGAAGTACTAGAACTCACTATCATACAAATTTAAACACTCATAATACATTAAATCATGTATTTGGAGAAAAAAGATATTGTGCAGATAGCAATTTGACCGTCGCGTGCACAATAAATCGCAAATAAAAAAAATAGAAATAAATAAATAGATCGTGCATAGTGGAATTAAGTAGAATTAAAATAAATTCATAGATAAGGTTGTCGGAATCAGAATATTGTTAGTTGTTACTGTTAAGGGTAACTGAGTATGTTAACATCAACTGGACAGCAAATGCAGACCTTAAGAATGCTATTGAGGAATACCAGATTTAAGAAAATACAATTCATTTTCCGGAATCGAACCCAGGAAGCTCGGCAGTAACGCTTGCGCCCACAAGACCAAAGCAAAGTGGTAAAATACTAATCTACTTGACACCATTTCAGGCCGCAGGGGCTCGCATGAAAAACTATAACCATACACTTTACTGGTATATTTGTAAGACCTACATGTATTTGTTCTGAGTCTGGGTGTTTTTCTATCTATTATATGTATGTATTTACAAAAAAAAAAATGTATATAAGTAGTTTATCAGCCATATCGTTACCATAACACTAGCATTAGGTTGCTTAGCTTGGGACTATATGGCGTTGTGTGAAATGTCCAAGGATATTATTATTATTATTATTATTATTATTTACTTGCAGTTTAGCACACCGCACTCGCGTTCATACTGTTCATAGTGCGCCCAGCGCCACACATTCCTCGACGTACTTACTTACATTGTAGCGTTTGGAACTATGCCGCCATTATAATAAAATCCTTTGTCCCGAGAATTCTATTATGAAACCGCGGTATGGAGCTGAAGGTTCAGGTAAATGTTTTCATAGACTTGTATCGCACAGGAGGTTCGCAGTGCAACACGGGGACAGCCATAAACTTAATAACTTTGTAATATTTATTCTTGCGTAATTCACGAGTGGACTTTTCCGTGTTACATCCGTATACTATGAATAGAGTAAGTAAATAAAAATATTACAGCTTTATTGGCGCCACGATCCAGATGTAAGTGCGGTTATATACCGCACACATAATATGTATGTGGTCACAGTTTAAATGATTGCGAGGAATGTTATGTGAGTTGCGTGCTCTGATCGTTTAGTGTATCAGAGTGTTTTTCCAGTGACCTAGGTAGCTAGATCTTATAGGTATCTGGCGCGCTTCAGTTTGTCAGGTCTTTGTGGCACATCGATCTTATTCATAGATAAGTGACATGTACGGCGGCTGCATAAGAGAAAGTTATTCAAGTAATAGCGAGACACCAGGACGTCAGTAATGTGCTGCCAACAACGTTTTACTTTCATTCGGTGCGGACTCTGCGACCTTAGGTATTCGCTTCAATTTATTGCATGATATTTAAAAGAGTGTACTAACATTAAAACCCTGACTAATGCAAACGTGTTTATCATTGAGAGAGCGATGACCGTGAATGTATTGTTAGTATTGTTACGAGTAACTGCCGTAGTTTAGTGTCGGAGATTCGTAGCTCACAGAGCGTGACATCACATTGTGTGTGAAGAATTATTGCGTAGCTCTACTACAGTGTCACAGAGGGAGACGTGTCTGATCCACTCTCTAGTACCCATCCAAGCAGTCTGTAAATCCAGTAAGGTCGCGGCGGCGACGGTGTGCTCATACATCTCCGATATTATTGTGTGCTATTGAATAACCTACGAATCTATTCGCGAGGGATTTTTTTCTTCTGTATAGGTAGTACCTACATCAAGGATCTCCAAGCTTACCTACTTACATCATAATAAGAGACCGTCACGTACGTCCGATTCTTGTTGGCGGAATGAGAGCCTTAGAAAAACACAGTAGGTAGTGTAGCTACAGTGCCTACTGCCTAATAAAGCAAACTCTGATGTTGGGTGTCCCGTAATAGTGGCAATGTGAACATGTTGTTGGCCGGTCTCGCATAAACACGGCGTCGGCTCTGAGGAGGTGCTGCTCCCGAGAGGGGACGCTGTCCTTGCGAGTTTCTCACTAATTACGAGGGCAGGAACACGAAACTGCACGCTGACGAATTTTCGTTGATTTTGACGTTTGGCTTCAGTATGTTCCGTTCAAGTTCGAGTGTGTGGTCTCCATCATAATCCTATGATAGAGAATGAGGGATAAATTCATCAAGAATTGTAAATTTAGTACATTTTTTTAATCTAATCTCTCTTCCATTGATGAGGTTTATAACGCTGCTACTTCAGTTAACTTAGCAACGACATTTTTGTCTCAGAAAGACTCGAAGAATCGGTAATTCAGCCGGAGACAGCCGAAGCTTCCAAATACATTCGGGAGCTCACTCAAAGAGATGGGCGTCATGTGTAGGTCGCGGCGATCAAGACATTCCCCAGCGCCTCCGAGTGGGCCCTGCGCGCTGCGGGGAGCAAACAAGATGAGGTGGCTGAGGTGGTGGCTGGCGGTGCTACGTGCACACATCTGTGAGGTGACATAGCTGCCCTAACATTGTGGTTACTACATATAATAGCCGGATATCGTATGTATTTCGGTAGGTCACGCACCGAAGTTTCAAAGATTTTGGAAGCTAAATAAAAAGGCCTGATCTGAAAGTTTTCGTGTTAAAACTGAAGGCACATCCTAGTACGGTTGTTATTTATCTATAAAAGTTAAGTAAGTTATTAATAACATGTTATTTCGCAACATTCTCTATACCCAAACATGCACTGATTATATAATTAACTAGCTGACCTGCGCAACTTCGTCTGTGTCACATTTTCCATGAATGCTCCGCTCCTATTTGTCTTAGCGTGATGATATATAGCCTATAACCTTCCTCGATAAATGGGCTATCTAACACTGAAAGAATTTTTCAAATCGGACCAGTAGTTTTGGAGCCTATTCAATTCAAACAAACAAATCTTTCCTCTTTATAATATTAGTGTAGATATTCAGTCCAAATGGTTGCGAAATTATAAACTTTCTTGTTTTGAGGCACGATGATTAACTAAGCATGACGATGAGCTAATCGACAAATAATTTAATGACTTGACAAATTCTGCGATGCGAAGTGAATGTCGACTTGAAACTTTAGGATTCAATTAGTTAGGTAATTGTCGTTTTGTTTACCGGATGTGCTCGTATTATTGCAAAAAAGACTGGTTGGACTAGTTAAGTTTACTCATTAGAATGAAGCGTTCGGAATGCGCGCACAAGGTCGCCGGTCGCCTCTGCGAGAGGACGCTAAGTTCACTGACCCACTGCTCTGTTACTGTGAGGAGTGTGAGGTAACCGCGCCACACCGACGTTTGTCTAACTTTAGTGTGGCAGACAACTGTGTGACTGTGTGAGCACTGGACAGTTATTATTTCTAGACTGAATGTAGGTCAGCTTAATGTTTGAAAGCCAGTCGTTCAACAAAACTGCGTCCAGGCAGTTGGTCAGCTCGCTCAGAGTATGTTCGCTCCAAGCTGAAGTGGCCGGTGTGCGTATAGACCGAGGCTCATAGCCGAGGCTGTTTGACAAACGCTAACGTGACTGAATGCGGCCGCTCAGATCTCATGCCGAGTTGCCGAGAGGCGAGGTCAAGGATACGTTCCGTAGACCTCCAGTTAGAGTACCTAGCCACGCATATGTATGTGATATTATATGAGCTGGAACTGTGAAATGTGAGTGTCTTTGTTGTTACCAGTTTTCGTGCATGTTAGTATAATATGCATACTATGCAGTAGAGAGAGATACCTATATAAGTAGATACCTAAGCTATCTATTAGAAGTTGGTTACAACAATCATGAATGCATGAATGCAAAATTTTCTCAGTTAACCGCGGAGGCAGCGCCGCGTATCTGTCGTAAACTCATGCAAACACAAACATCTACAATTATGTATACATTTATATGCAAGGAATTTGAATAATCAATATTGTACTAGAACTCATGTTTACATGTTTAAGTAGGTACCCATTCATATCAGAATTCTATCAAGGTTTATTTATAAATAAAAACAAAAGAGATCTTATTTTCTTATGATGTGTCATTTTCGTAGTGTTAGCAGACCGTTTAGGCGAGCCACATACACGTGTGTCAGACGATCTGTAGAGCGTGACGAGTGTGACGAGAGGCTCGCGGAGGATACTCGTGTGTGGCACGCCTATTGTCTCAACCGGAATGAATCGCCTCCAATAAATAAGTTAGTGTTAAACGGTCTTATTGATCTGTCAGTTCCAACAACGAGCTGCCCTTGTAGGTTACTAGTTAGTTATTTTTGTTCTTAGATCAACGTGCCTACTTTAATAAATAACGTTCTAGGAGTCATACAAATTTATACTATAGTTTAGTAAACAACTCACATCACACTGTCTCCCTCCATTGGGTACCTCCGTAGCGTACACAGCTATGGTAAGACTATGAAGACTTGGCCATTATGGTTTGGACACGTTACAGTTCTTATAGTTTCGCACGTAAGAGACTATTATTGTAGTAAACTTTAAACTGAAATGATTTTTAACTATTTATTGTTATGAATTTTGTAATCTTATGTAATGTAATTTTTTTAACCAAAAATAATGGCATCTGCAATTTATATCGAAATGAGTTACCTGAAATTATTAAATTTTATTTGATTTTTTTAATTTAATTAAGTCGGAGTTTCTAAGAAATAATAAGGTAAACGTTACCCGGAAACAGGTAAAAACGTGGATACGCCAAGCCAAATGCCAAGTCATTTCCTGTTGATTCAAGAATGAAAATGGAAAGGATTAAACACAATATGATGATAACCGTTAGCCATAGAGTCAAGTGCGGCACTCGTTTCTCAGTTGATGAGGCACTTGACATCATTCCTGAACTGTGAACTATTCAGTCGCGGTTCAAGTGCCACTCGAACTGAACTCTCGCATGGTCGCATGGTGCTCTCGCCATCGCCCTGGGACGGAGGGCGCTTGTAATCACATCGTAAACCAGATAACAGATGTCTTGTTAACCGACTGCCCAAAAAGGAGGAGGTTATCAATTCGGTTGTATGTTTTTTGCCTCATAACTCCGACAATTATGAACCGATTTGAAATTTTTGTTGTTTTATCTGAAAGGATATACTTGCAGATTGGTCCCATTTAAATCATATCAAAATCGATTACGAACTTTGGATTTTAAATCGAAATCGCTGGAATTTGACTATTTAGATGATTCTTTGATAATCGAAACTTTTGCAGTGGTGTTGTTAGGTGTGGGGCACCACTAAAAAGTGAAAAATAAAAAACTTTTTACAAAAAATACAACAGACTTCCAAAAAAAAAACACTACAAAGTAAAAAATTACTTATTAATTTCGGAAGTCGGTGTCAAAATACGAAGAAACTAACAAAAACACCGAGTTCCGAAATTAAAGTTATTTTTTACTTTGTAGTGTTTTTTTTTTGGAAGTCGGTTGTATTTTTTGTTTAATCTCCTGTTGTCGGAGAGGCGTTTCCCTTTCTTAATGCAAGCTCTGGCACTTGACAGTTGGCATTCCGACTTCGGTCACCAAACAAGAACATACAGAAGGTTTGAGCTAATGTACTATTTATTACCTTTACCACTAAACCTTCAAAGTTCGAACACACTTTGGGAGTTTGGGGGATATCCTGAAGCGCTGTTTGGCTAAAGATAGGATTAGGAATTCGTGACTCTCTATCCATGTCTTCACTGTTGTTGGAAGTTTAAAAGCGCGTGTCCTGATACCAATCTAGCAGTTGATCTTCTGAGCTACTCCCGACGTGCGCGGCGCGCAGTGGTGCATGCTAACAAGGCTGGGGGGTGACGTCACGCGGTGGCGCGCGCGTCCTTGAACCGCGACGTCACCGGGACGCAAGGTCGCGCGCTACAAGTGACTGCTTTCCGCCGGCAGCGCTGCGCATGCGCCAGCACCACGCTGCACAACACGCTTGGAGAAGCGGCTGTTTTGCACAGACCATAGATATACTTAATAAACGGTATTTCTGTGGCACATAGCCTCCAATGGGAACCGTTTTATTGAGGGCGGTAGTCAGGTCAACTAGCCTTGTCGAAAATGAAAAACGTGAACGTGTCATTGAAATGTATTTTAGAATAGGAAAGTTAGTAGGTACCTAGTTGTAATAACTTGAGTGTGGGTCACGCCGCACGCGAGTACGAGACGGTTGGCACTGTTGGCAGTCAATAAGCAGTTATGATTGTGGACGAAATTCAATTAAGTTGTTATTGTTATTGTTAAAGGCGGCCGCGGCGTGGCGCGACTGTTGCGCAACCGTCCGCATCGCCTTCTACGAACTGCTACAAATGTAATTTTTCGGTAAGTAATTGAAAACTTTTCAGAATATTGGTTGTACCTACAACTGTAAGGAAAGTCTGTTTTGTTCTTGTTAAAATAATGTGCCTTTTCAAGAAAAAAAAAACCACACGAATTTCTCATAATGAACTAGACATTAGTTCACTCTTAGTGAATTAGAACCAGTGGTGACCCCTGTCCGCCACTGTCCGCAACAGTTCTGGACCATCACGTACCTAGGTGTGACGAACTTGACCTCATACATATACACGGAACCACTTGCGTTATCATCTGTACTCATTTAAATTAGCAATGTTCAACCTTCATTAGGTATCACTGTATTCACGTTTTAATGCACATGTCGTAAGTACGTATTTTAGAACAAAATAGCGTGCAACGAGCCGATCATTTTTTCATTTCCCACATTTCTTTCTTTTGTGCAATATTTGTAAGTGTGTCACCAAATTTATCGACCGTGTAATAATTTCGTTTTGACGGATCTCAATTCTCAAGTGTGTCACAGTAATTACTCGTCGGTACATGCGAAGTTTGTGCGAACTGCTAACTAACTGTCCGGAGAATGGGGACTTTCTCTGTTTACTTCAGCAGCCGCTTTCGCCGCAGCTATCGGGCCCACGGCATACCTACTTAGTGCTTATTCTTATAGCTGAGTCCTAGGGCCGGCTCCCGGACATACTACACAATCAACTTTGAATGCTGCTTTCACTAAGCTAGGTACTGATGTAGAAATGTTATTAGTGAATGTTGTTGTAACAACTGACGACAAATCCCTGCCGCTGACACTGTTCATATCTTACCATCTAATACATTTCCATGACGGCTCGTATCGATACCTACTCGATTGTTATCCAAATCGGGAAAGCTGATGGCGGGAAATACGAGTAGGTACGTGTCGGGACACGTCCGCGAGGCGCGAGGTCGCCGTCCCAGTTGGCAAGCGGCGGCGACTCGCAGTAATGCCTTTATTTTGATGATTCATGTCACGCAGCGAGATCGCTCGCTAATGGTCGCAGCTTTTCGTAAAAGTCGGTAAACAAACCACTTATCTTTGGTATTAAAGTGGAGGTCGCGGCGCGGCCCGCGGCGGCGGCGGCGGCCGGCGGTGCGAGCGCGCGCGGTATGCAGGTGAAAGTGCGCGCTAGCATCCCAGTCCCACACGCTCCGAGTGCACACGGCACAGGCACCATGCACTGTTTCTATACAATAATTCGTAGTTTCATTAACATGCTTTTAAGGGCTTGCAGACTGCTCGTTTGCTTCCTACATGAGCCTGGGGTGGATCTACGTGTAATCCATGTTACCAGTGTTTTTGCAACAAGTTACATCACTCTCATGTTACTCTTATTTGGACACGAAATGTCACTGAGTGCATCCGACTCGTGTACTTATAAACATTTAATGTGAAAGTACACTCGCTGGGAAAGTACCCACCATTGTAATTACACGCTTGTTGAATGTCTACAGTTGTACACCTAAAACATAAGCTATACTTGACAAACCGTGGCCCTCGCCACTTACTGATCTATTCGAAGAACACGCGAGCTGGCGGCGTGCTTTGAGTTTATCTAAAATATGAGACAGTCTGTATCTCCGGCACGCTAATATAACGTAATATATGGAGCGATCGTCCTGTGACTTGTGAGTCGTCCGTGCGTTGAACGCGACTGTCATAAAGTATGGCGATCCGTTTGTAAACATTTAATAGTTAGCAGTTAATAGTCCTTCTGATCGGACATTCCGGCGCGGGAATGTAGTAATGCTAATGAGCGCTTCAGGACACCGTCACTCTAATCGTTGTGTCACAAATAAATCGATCATGCAGCTGGCGGAGATTAGCGCAGCTCTTGATCCTTGTTGATTTGGATGGCGGCAGAAAGCGTGGCATTTTATTTGTGAATGGGAAATCATCAAAGGCCGTTCCCCCTCTGGGTGGAGTGGGAAACTACATATCAATGGCCCTACTTAAAACCCACCCGTGTTTTTTCAAATGCCCTTTGCATTCCAGGGCCGCGGAAATTCTTTCAAACAATTCTGCAACCCTGGCAGAGAAAGCGTGGTCCATGCTAACCAAGGGGGCTGAAGAGTTTTTTTTTATTTTTTGCCATAATATCTGTAAGCTCAAACATAAGCTCGGTCCCATCGGCACACACGACCCTATGTGATATTACATCACCAGTCACACACACATAACATAATTATGACAGACACTCGCTCACCAGGAATGTGGCTGCCATTAGCACATATTGTAATTTGGAAATGGCGCGGTGTATAATGTACGTTGTGTGGTGCTTACATAAACCATCCGTGAGTGCGGGGCCCGCGCCCTGGGCAGGGGCTCGGCGGGGCCCGAGGAAGGCCCTGCATACTAAGGGAACGAGGCGGCAAACAATCCTGGCAAGTTATTTATATCGTCTTGACTCGCTGCAGCGGCTGAATGGGCAGACTGTTTAGGGATTAGCATAAGACAGAATGCAATCATCATTCATGAGCGGATTCTGGTAACTTTACCTTCCTTTTAGGTATATTTGTTTATGTTCGTGACTTTGTTCATATTCATGTTTGACGTCGTTAGGACAGCCATCATGGCACCCAGTGGAAATCAACTAGCTGATATAATTACGATAATGATGATTTTGTTTGACAAATGAACGTGCATTCAGTAGTACCGGAGTGTTATATCACAGCTGTCATTAGCGATGATTGATTCAATGATTGCGCGGTGGCCGGTCGTCGTGAGCAATTTGCATTGTTGTTGTGTTGTATAACATTTACACTGAGCTCCGCCGTGCGTCGCGCCGCTACTGTAAAAGGAGTCGTTTATCAGCAAGTCGCTGTTCTTAATATAGCTGGAGATAACGTGTTTGTGCGCAGGCGCAGGCAAGATACGACGCCCTGATAAGCGACTGCACCCGGTACAGAATACTTGTGTTTGTCCAGAGACAAGACAAGACATAAAGTGGCAAGAAATTGTTCAAATATTATCGTATTTTCAGTGAAATCAGAAACAAGCGCGCATCATCCCGATCTGTCTGTCTGTCCGTCAGTTGCGTCAGAACGTACTGCAGACATCTGGCAGACAGTCGGAGTTTTGGCACGGTTCTGTTTAACTTTGGCACGAATAATGGAAATACTAACGACATGAGCAATTGAGCAACAGTTGTGTGTTTAAGCAAACATGAACAGTATAGGCCCTAGTCTGCCAGTTCAGCCTGGTAAAGAAAGTAAGGTAAACTTACAACGTACTTAATATGAAAATGCACATGTGCTTGCAGTACGACTGCTTCTGTAGATTTGTACGGGAACGTATTCCGTAAATACCTACACCAAATTAAATAATCATTCCGAGACGAATTAGTTTTTCCAGTTAGAGCGAACAAATGATAGAAAAGATGCGGACCCTGTGTTATTTAATACCCTCCATACTATACGACCCTGCGGTAAATGTAGACAAATGATTTATATAATGAATAATAATAGGCCACGATAAGGCGGGAGTGAACAATGCACGACTGACAATGGCGGCGTTATGTGAGGCTGTGACGGGAAGAATTGCCACTTCTCATGTGCTCGTCAACCGGTGACCCGCGCCGCCGCCGCCGCACCGCTTCACTCGCGTCATCGCGCGCTGTGTCAGTGGCTGGCGCGGATCACGTGTCAGCGTGTCAACCGCTACGGCCCAACGGACTCGCTGATGACAACGTAAAAGCTCATCACGGTTCAGTTTAATGCTTAAAGTCACAAAGATAATTATGGCAAAACAATGAATAATGCGATGATCTGTTATGAAGATCAACAGCTTATTTAAAGCTGTTTGTCCCTGCGAGGTAGGCTTACATAATTTGTGTAATTGCACCGTCTGGCTCGTCCTTGATAACGCCAGAAGACTAATTTACAATCATCTGTTGTTTAATTTGTGACTCTAAGGTTTTCGCGGTGCGCACTTGATCTCCTTCACGGCTTGGTAGTAGAGACACTTGTTGCTCATTAGGTACTATGTCCCAAATTCATCAATGAGATTATTGTACAATGTAGCAGCACCACTAACGATGCCGGGCGGCGCTTCAAAGCGTTCGCTGGAGGAGTATCTCAGCGCAGTCACTGTCGCCGCAGCTCGTAGGAGAGCGGCTTATCGGCTCCTGTCACCATATCGGTTGCGAACTGGCGAGTCCTTTCTGTATATTTAGACGATGTTATCAGCTCCCTGTCGGTCGAGCCGCTGTTTGTGTTCCAGTAGCGCGCTCGTTTGTTTACTATGATTACTATTTGTTGCGATTGCTAACAGCTTGATTGTATGAGTCTGTACGATGTCACTTTTGCCAGGATTTGAAGAGTGATACTTGAGTATCCGAAATCTTATTCAGTGCATTTTTCAATGGCAGAGCTTGAATGGAAGATTCATGAAAACGTGCACCGTTTGTTCTATTAAAACAGTAGAGCTGACTTAACAAGGGTGATGGACTCTTGGCTCTCGGAGCCACGGCCGCAGATAACGGTGCACGTGCCGCCGCGGTTAGCTTTGACAACAACTGTGAAATTAAATAGTGTGAGGTGATGAACAAACAGACCACCCGGCGAGGCTGCTCGAGGCTGCAGGCGCTCGCTAGCCTCACCTTGAGGCTTGACGACTGACGGCGATGAGCAGCAGTAACGACATTATAATTGACTCGAGCTCGTGTCGATGATGTTGATAATGTTATGAAAAAACCTTGATGACTTAAGATTAAAATACTAATAGAAAATTACCCATGGAAACATCGACATTAATCTAGCTTAACCTTACAAGAAATCATTCCTGTTACTGTTTAATATGTTATGGTATTCACATGTTGATTGGCATATTTAACCGCGATTACTTCATCAATTAGCACCTTGCGCTGCTAATTAGCGATTCATCAATCTTCTGCTGCGCGTGTGATCATGTAATACTTACGTGGAGCTGTTGGCCAACGTTACGCAATAGAAAGCCGAGGTTAGGTTAGGCAACCTCCTCGGAGCGGCGCTCGGCGCTCACGAGCTGAGCTGAGCCGAGTGAGAAGTGGAGCTCGGAACGGTATTGACAGATCCGTTACCGCTACATCCGCGTCATCAACGCGCAGGCAGATCAGAAGGTAAGCTGGGTCACGGTCACGGAGTCACGAGATCACCTACTTCATGACAGCGTTACCGGTGATTCCTATGTCATCAATGAATTGTGATTGTAGGGCTTTTGAGTTGAAAAAGTTGTATTGTAGAACTGAAGATAATAGTTTATTTATAACGACCAGCAAGCCCATCTCTTAGACATATGGTCACCGCTACAGTATTTTAGAAAAATGTATTCATAGTCTTACGCACGCCGGCGGCGGCGTCGTGCCGCATAGCATGAAACAATGCATGAAACTATTTCATGCCCATAATTATTCATAACTTGTTTGCACTGATTGTATACCTACATTAGTCACTCTTTAATCGTGAGATGTTTTGTTAGCAGTGTTACCCTTCTGTAATTGTTGTCCTATGGTGTCATAGTCTTTAATGGGGTTTAAAGGTTACGGTGTTGGTATACCGCGGCGATGGCAGACGAGGGCTGAGCGATCTGTGACGTCACGCGCTTGCCGCCCGGCGTCTGACCGAGTGACTCGCTTTTATGTGGGAGATCAGCCGGGAACACTGAGTTATATGGGGGACTACAATATTTACTGAACCGACGAAACGCCGGGCGCTGGTGAATCACAAAACAGTTTTTTTTAGGTAAAACAACAAAAATAGCAAATTTATTCTAAAACTAATTCAAAGTTCAGACGAACGTCGGCAGTATTTAAAAGAATTTCTTCAAAAAATTCAAATTACAGAGCACTAAAGCGGTTTACTTGGAATCTTGTGAATATTTCTTACATTTATTTAGAAATGTTTCTCTGTTTAACCCAAAGACTATTATACCACTTGACTGCGCATACAGTGCCCCGACGCACGAAAACTATTAGTGTTTTTGCTCAGATGTTAGTCAGCGGCACGAGTAACCATTTTAGTTGTGACCAGTTGTTAGACCTGTGGGCATGCTAAGTTTTTACAAATCGTTTTAATTTTTATGCAATTAAAACGCATAAAAACGCCTTCATACCCGGTGAATTTGTGTGGGAAACATTCCAAGACCTTTTGTTACAAAAATGATGGCATAACTTTTCATCGGAGAGTAAAGACTACGCAAAATATTTTTGATTTGAATCAGATGATGAGCCACTGCAGGGGTCTATATAAAATGGTGGTTAGGTGAACGAGCACACTGTGAGAAGCGCGCGTTGATGTCTTTTGGAAAAGTCTCTTTCTTTCATTAGGAAATACTTATATTTTTATCCCTTTCTTCCCCTTTGTATTTTTATCGTAAAAATCTGTGCTGTTACGTTTAATGATTGAAGTCGATTTATCGATGATCATAAAATTACAACTAATACAATTTTTAATCAATTCACATACTTACATTAGACACGTAACTACTTTTAAACGACATTAAAAATAGGAGGAGGAGGGTCTCAGATTTTTCATCTGTGTGTTTGACATACATGTTTTCATTTTAGATTTTCGAAGATTTCAGAATTAAAATAAAAGTGGAAAGATAAGGTTAATAGGGAAACTTTGTTTAAACAAGATATAGCGCTGTTTGTTTGGATTGAGTATTTTTATAATGTTAAAAACTTAAAATCCATTTTATCGATATCGACTATTTTCCTTTAATCAAGTAGTGCCACCACTAACCATAGGCTACCTATGCAACTTGACCTTGAATGGACCAATTGCAGCCACGCGTTGTTCCTCGTCCCCCGGCCCGCTGTAGTGAGCCGCGGACTTAGAAGAAATCGGCCTATACGCTCTCTAGTGGTTATATACTCTATGGTTTAACCTCAAGACTCAGCGCACATAAAATGTTCTGTGTTTATACAAAAAGTTGGTCTGGTCCAGACCACAGCGCTCGAGCAGTTAGCCGCAGTGCTCGCAGTGCTAAACATCGCACGCTGCGGTTACAACGAAATCTGCGAATTTTACAAACAACGTTTAATATTACAACAGACACATACCGTTTTCCTTTACTGATACTTACTTCAAAAGGCGAAGTCAGAAGGACGCGGCGAAAGCGCAACGAAACGTAAACAGAAATAAGATCTCTTTATACGCCCTGGTCGCCTGGTACTGTGCCTGGTACTGTGCCTGGTACTGTGCCTGGTACTGTGCCTGGTACTGTGCCTGGTACCCGCTGCTCGGCAGTTGCGGAAAATAAAATAAAGTCACTCGAGACGCTGCAGCTGCCAGTGCATTCAACTGAGAACAGAGATATCTTGTGAAGGCTTGCGAGTTGCGCGACGCGTCTGCGAACTTGAGCGGATGAGCGGATCAAATGTAACGTCCATGTCGTCTACTGAGTGTATACATAGGTCCGTAACCTCATTCGTAAACAAACTGCTCATGAATGCATCACTGAGGCGGAGGCGGCCGAGAAAAATTAGTTACGAGTGAGCGTAGACGAACACTACATCAATAAACACGTTACTATCAATCGAGCAGTTCGGTGCTGATGTGAAGATGGATGCTGTTCGCCTCTCAGTTATTTCTGACCGTGGCTAAAAATTATAACTCGGTTTAAAAACTATCTTTAAAGCATGACGCACTGAAGATATTAAAAGAATTAGAAACTTGATGTGAACGCACCGGAGTGGTCCAACATTCTTAATCATGAATTTCAGATATTTTATGATGATGTAGGTCGGCCTCGACAGTTCGCTCGTACGAAAGGTTAATAAAACGCACAAATCATGCGCTGTTCATGTTAATACCGGGTTTATGTTGATGTCCGTGCTCCAAACATTGTGTCGTGCGTCGCACGGCGGGTGTCGGTTTCGGGTCGCGATCGACAATGTAAACAATAACATGCTACCCGGAACAATAAAACTAATAGCTTCATACCGAATTATGATTTCTTTGGAACGAGTTAAATGAGGGTTTAACGCACATGTTAAACACGTACACTGACATTAACAACTGTTTAGTATCAGTTCACTGCGCCAGATGGTGGCGGGTGGGCTGGACATTTATTGCTCGCATTATGCACCGTGCGCTCGTTTGTAACCGGAGTACAGAGGCAGTTCGAATGGACCGCTCACCGCAGTAAACATGCTCTCCTGGTAGTACAAAGCTCAAAGTTGCGTGACGTAAGATCAAGCTCGCTTTCACATTCAGCACTGAAACCAGTCTTGCTGAGTACCTCTAGTACTACGTCACAATCGTAAACCAATGTGCAGCTGATATTGATTGTAACTTCAGCGTTTTCTGAATTCATTTTGTAAATTTATTTATTCTCGTACGGGTGCGTCCGGATGGTGATTCGTCTACCACGCTGTTACTGCATTTCTCTTAGTCTTAGAATTCATCGTCATCTCCATTTCCTGCTTGCGAGAAGAAGCAACATACCTATTCAGTATTATAAGTAAAGTCATAATTTACGGAACTTCTAGTTTATTACTTATTTCATCACTTTCGTCTTGTGTAGTTCTACGAGTATGCACTTCTTTATAACTTTTGTTTTATGGCAGCACATAACATGTTGATTGTCTCCTGGGTGGCGCGTGTCGTCAGCGGTGTTTGTGTAGCGATAGCGATAGCGACAGACAGACACACAGACAGTCGCGCGGCCGACATGCGCGGAGGTAATGATAACACCTGGATTATCCCCAAAGCCAGGGCTGGCACTGACGGCTACCACAGAGTAACCGATTTACTGTACAGTAAATCGGTTACTCTGTGGTAGCCGTAGTACAAGCAGTTTAATTCATAGAACTCTTAAAATTGAGCAGTTATTTGCGTTTAGCTACGACTGAACCTCGGATCTATTGTTATGGCTCTTTCTGAGTTAGTATTATAAACCGTGAGTCTACAGGGAGAGACGGGCCATCCACATATTCCACATGTGTGCGGGGGCGGCCGAAACTGGACGTCGCCGTCACCAATAAGTAAGCAAGTTTTATCATCGTCGGGGGAAGCTACCCACGTCGTATCTTAGTGCGAACTTGCCGTCCTTAGTGGCATGCTATAAAGTGCACAATCACGACAGTTTGTGTTAGTTTATGACACAATAAACCAGTCCCGAGGCTTCGAACCCACGCACTCGTTTATGTTAACGTCATAAATGTGATATTATGTTGTGCGGAGACATGACAGCAGCACAAACATTGGCATATTATTATATTATACAAATATTTGCAAGGAGATCATCTGCCGTTGCAACATCAAATCCTTGTATCAAATCCCAGTCCTATGCACGATAATTCTCCTATGTCATTCCATCCTATGCCACTATGATCGCATACAAAAGTATAAATTCTTGAATTGAAATTGAAACACACCGTAGGTAGTGTTTCCGACAGCTTCATGAGATTATATGTATAAGTACCTATTTTCAAGCAAAACAATATTATTACGTGTTTCTACTGCCTTTAAAATAAAACATTGAGAAAAGCTTGCATCTTTGCAAGTGACCTTATTAAGCGGCTTTCCGTTCGTCCCTGAGCTTCCCCAGCTTCCACGAGCTTTCTCGATCTTTGCCGAGCGGCCCCGACACAACTATCTATACATGAATTAATATTTCAAGCCCTTTGAAGGAAAAAGCTAACTTTAAGTCTCTGGAGTAAGTTGCGGTTTCATAAGAAGAACTGTTTTTTTTTCTTGCAGAGTGCAACTATTGAAATAAACGGGGACTCCCTTTATTTGTACAGAATTCAATGACGTATGAAGCAGTTTTAATGCGTTGTGATTATGTTATCAGTTTGTCAGTATTAGGTATACGAGATCAAAGTCCTGAAGGGTCTTGCAGGGTACCCGTCCCAGCGGAACCCTCCTCACACAAAACTGTGTTGACTTCGGCGAGCTATTAAAGAAGTTTTCACCCTCAGAATGATAAGTTTTCAACAGAATGGCAACTGTAGATAAAAGTCTAACTTACTGCTACAAATATTACTTTATAACAGATATAACTTACTTCATAAGAATTGTTTGTTCTTTCTTTCTTGTAATTGAAACTAGAAATGTCACCACACTGTGGGACTAACGCCCTGACATTTGATAACTTAAAGTTGCTAATGTATGAAAATGTCCTGTACTTAATAATTGTATAACTCTGATTGCGGTCCCTCGTTGGAGGGAAGTGGTTTACAGCCGCAATTGTGGACAATTTAACTCTTTCAACCACAAAGTCAATTAAATTTAATTGTAGGTACACAACTAAAGCCAAAATACAGTCAGTCTTGAGGTGTTTTATCTATACTTATTTATATACTTATATCTATACTAATATTATAAAGCAGAAGAGTTTGTTTGTTTGTTTGGTTGAACGCGCTAATCTCAGGAACTACTGGTCCGATTTCAAAAATTATTTCAGTGTTAGATAGCCCATTTATCAAGGAAGGTTATAGGCTATATATCATCACGCTAAGACAAATAGGAGCGGAGCAGTAATGGAAAATGTGACGCAGACGCAGTTGCGCGGGTCAGCTAGTTATTATATATATTTGAAGATTGCTTTTCAACATCGAATGGATTAAAAGCTCACCTAATCAATTTTGAAATCAAATGACATGTAAGAATATAAAGTTATTTGCATAAGAACCTTGATCCGGTAGCCGTGAGTCTGCTCCAGATTAGATTTAACATTGTGTGAGTACCTGCCGCGCCGCACCGCGCCGCGCCGCGCCGGTGGGACGCAGGTTCGTTTCCGCAGGGATTTCATCGGATTTTCATCTCATCCGGTATTGGAAGAGTTCTAAAGATATTTTATATTTTCCGAGAGCTTCGGTGAAAAACAACGCGAGAAATAACTCGCTGCTTCCTCGTACTTGTTTACTTTAATAACTTTGTTTTTATTCATATCTGTCGTTGTCATAGATATAATAAACAAGGTCGTTGTATTACACTATGAGAGTGCTACACGTAAAGCCTCTTTTCTGTTGAGGCTCAATGTGTTAGCGAAATTGACAATTTGCTGAGCGATAATACGATAATCCTATTGCTGTGTATCTATCTGTCTATCAGAACAAATATGCAAACTCCAGGGAATCAATAGTTATTGAACTAAAGCGACAGCTAAGTGCAGCCTGAGGAGCTCAGGGCTACATAGTAACTCGAACTTCAAGATTATGCAGCGCTCGTCGAGGTCGATCCGTGGATGGGTAACCATCCATAACATACCGCGACTAAGTTAAGCCTTTGGTCCCGGGATCCGGATATCATTTGCTACATCTTTAAAAGTCGTTTTCCAGGCTGACTCCAGTCTTGCCAGGGGGTATCGTGTCGCCCCGCTGAGGTGTAGTGGTCAGATACTCTGCATGCAGTAATTTGTTTACAGCATGACGCGCTGCTGGTTAGACACCGACACTAAAATAGTTCGAAAAAGGCTTGGTAAGCAGGCAGCGCCAACTGCGATATTGAAACATAATATCTGGCACTGCCTTAGGAAATGATTGGAACTTGAACCTCAAAGACCAAAATTTTCCGTTGAGTATCAAATCATCCTATATTATAAACTAGCTGACCCGTGCCCACTTCGTTGGGCGGTAAACATTTTAACTTCTGATGAAATGATGAGTGTGGTTCGGTTAGTACTGAGTGCTATGATTTATTTCCTGACTGCCAAAAGGAGGGTTTTGTTTTTATTGCATATGTATGTAGCTAGGCTAGCGAGCCGCTGCGAGCGCTCAGCGCTAGACTCCCTATCCCTTGTTGCAGAGACATGCTGCTTTAAATCACTGAGACGCTGTGCACGTTCAGCGCTAGATTCCCGAGCACGGACCTGTAGTGCGATTCACTAAGGCAGAACATCTTTACAACCAAGAAATCATCGTTGAAACATCTGATGTGGCATCTATTTATCAGATGTTTCAACGATGATTTCTTGGTTGTAAAGATGTTCTGCCTTAGTGAATCGCACTACTGCGATGTTCTCCAGCTTTGGTTAGCAAGCCGCTGTGAACGCTCGGAGCTAGATTTCCCAGCGCGTGCTTGCGAAATATTTTCTCTATTCCTCGAGTGGCGCAGATGATTATTAAGAGCAGACTCTGCCGTACGGCGTTCTCGAGCTGCTCTTGTCTCATGTCTGGGATGTCTGACGGGAAAGTTGAGATTTCCTTTTAGGCATGATAAACAATCGCTGAAACTGTCCGATATCCCACAAACAGAAATATCACAGCAGGCTTCGAACTCGAAGAATGAGAACGAAGTAATATTGTAATTGTGTTTTGAGAAACCGAGCAACCTAAACAATAGACCAACAACATTCAACCAACATTCAACCAACTACGTACAACTCACGTACCTAACGACAAAAGTTAAATAATAACTGGAGTGGGTCATTAATCCGCGGAAAATCAAAAATTACGTAATTGCACAAAGCATGTTCTAATGCGGTTCGTGAATGGACGGCGCGGGCGGCGTTTTGCGATTTAGTAATTTTATATTATCTTCGAAACTATTCAACCAATTGACATACTGTTTTGAGCAAATCGTATCTCTATGATGTTCTTGTGATCATTATAACATTGTTTTCGATAAGGTTTAATATTTTGTTGTTTAAAAAATCGTTCAAAGATAAGTACATCGAAAAATACTTTTTTTAACACATAAAAGCTACTATATCTGCTAAAATATAAAAGATAGAAATATGGTGCCGCGGACTTTTTTGTAGAACTATTCAAAGCGGACCAGGTTGCCATGCATTGTTTTCAATTATATACAACTGTTAAGGCAGCGCACGCAAATAACTCTGTTGTAAGAGCTATTTTTTTCCGCCTGGATAGACAAAAATTGAGATAGTTTGGCTAATATGCATGATATCTTTATAATTTATAGCCTATAGCATTCCTCAATAAATGGGCTATCTAACAAAGAAAGAATTTTTCAAATCGGACCAGTAGTTCCTGAGATTACCCCCTACATACAAACTTACAAACAATTTTACTTCTTTATAATATTAGTATAGATGTGCACTTTAATTAGGGTTAGCTGAGTATTTTAAAACTGTCACTTTACCCCAAAACTCAAAACACGCGCAATATTTCGAGGTGGTCTGGATTTAAAATTGCCGATAAAAAGATTATCCCCGCGCGGGTGAAGCCTGACCGAGCGAGGACGAATGTGTCCGAACATGTCCGAGTGTCGGATATAGCGGCTGACCGAGCGAAGACGAATGTGTCCGAACATGTCCGAGTGTCGGATATAGCGGCTGACCGAGCGAGGACGAATGTGTCCGAACATGTCCGAGTGTTGGATATAGCGGCTGACCGAGCGAGGACGAATGTGTCCGAACATGTCCGAGTGTCGGATATAGCACCTGACCGAGCGAGGACGAATGTGTCCGAACATGTCCGAGTGTCGGATATAGCGGCTGACCGAGCGAGGACGAATGTGTCCGAACATGTCCGAGTGTCGGATATAGCGCCTCACCGAGCGAGGACGAATGTGTCCGAACATGTCCGAGTGTCGGATATAGCGGCTGACCGAGCGAGGACGAATGTGTCCGAACATGTCCGAGTGTCGGATATAGCGCCTCACCGAGCGAGGACGAATGTGTCCGAACATGTCCGAGTGTTGGATATAGCGGCTGACCGAGCGAGGACGAATGTGTCCGAACATGTCCGAGTGTCGGATATAGCACCTGACCGAGCGAGGACGAATGTGTCCGAACATGTCCGAGTGTCGGATATAGCGGCTGACCGAGCGAGGACGAATGTGTCCGAACATGTCCGAGTGTCGGATATAGCGCCTCACCGAGCGAGGACGAATGTGTCCGAACATGTCCGAGTGTCGGATATAGCGGCTGACCGAGCGAGGACGAATGTGTCCGAACATGTCCGAGTGTCGGATATAGCGCCTCACCGAGCGAGAACGAATGTGTCCGAACATGTCCGAGTGTCGGATATAGCGGCTGACCGAGCGAGGACGAATGTGTCCGAACATGTCCGAGTGTCGGATATAGCGCCTCACCGAGCGAGAACGAATGTGTCCGAACATGTCCGAGTGTCGGATATAGCGGCTGACCGAGCGAGGACGAATGTGTCCGAACATGTCCGAGTGTCGGATATAGCGGCTGACCGAGCGAGGACGAATGTGTCCGAACATGTCCGAGTGTCGGATATAGCGCGTCACCGAGCGAGGACGAATGTGTCCGAACATGTCCGAGTGTCGGATATAGCGGCTGACCGAGCGAGGACGAATGTGTCCGAACATGTCCGAGTGTCGGATATAGCGCCTCACCGAGCGAGAACGAATGTGTCCGAACATGTCCGAGTGTCGGATATAGCGGCTGACCGAGCGAGGACGAATGTGTCCGAACATGTCCGAGTGTCGGATATAGCGGCTGACCGAGCGAGGACGAATGTGTCCGAACATGTCCGAGTGTCGGATATAGCGCCTCACCGAGCGAGAACGAATGTGTCCGAACATGTCCGAGTGTCGGATATAGCGGCTGACCGAGCGAGGACGAATGTGTCCGAACATGTCCGAGTGTCGGATATAGCGCCTCACCGAGCGAGAACGAATGTGTCCGAACATGTCCGAGTGTCGGATATAGCGGCTGACCGAGCGAGGACGAATGTGTCCGAACATGTCCGAGTGTCGGATATAGCGCCTCACCGAGCGAGAACGAATGTGTCCGAACATGTCCGAGTGTCGGATATAGCGGCTGACCGAGCGAGGACGAATGTGTCCGAACATGTCCGAGTGTCGGATATAGCGCCTCACCGAGCGAGAACGAATGTGTCCGAACATGTCCGAGTGTCGGATATAGCGCCTCACCGAGCGAGAACGAATGTGTCCGAACATGTCCGAGTGTCGGATATAGCGCCTCACCGAGCGAGGACGAATGTGTCCGAACATGTCCGAGTGTCGGATATAGCGCCTCACCGAGCGAGAACGAATGTGTCCGGCTAAGTGGTGTAGGCAGGAAGCGTGCGACAAGGCTGTCACGTCGAATTGAACGGTCCCACGCAATAACTTTTTACTAGATAAACGTTACAATATAATAGGGTGTTATTCGTAATTCGAATAGATTGACCTAGCGACTAGTTTATTGTTATTGCTAGTTAATCAATAATCTTTTGCCTAATAATGTTCGCTACTTAACTCTCAATAATTGAATAGTCAAGTGACTCGTCGGATTCTTCTCTTAGATGGATATTAAACTAGCTTTCAAACGAACCGCGAGGCACCCTCATCAATAATTCAGAAGTGCCTGTAAATGGTGTTGTAAAATAAATGCTGTCTCTTGGAGACAGTCCATACTTGACAGAACACTTACTTTAATGAGCTAAAGTTTTCGACCTTCGAGGTTCAGACCGAGGCGACACAAATAGAAACATTTTTATTGTTGGCTTTTATTGACTGTGAAGCTGACACTCATTTTATCTTTACTGTTCATGGTTTCATACGCGTAAATGCGAAAGTCGGGAAGATATCTCACGGCTTCCGGGGGTTTTTTCATAATTTCTTGCGACGTTTAATGTCTGAAGTTCTACGAAGCGAAGACGGCTTCAGTATAAAATTTCAGTGCGTGTAACAACTTTCGGGCTAACACGTTCCAACCACGAATGGTGAATTATTGACTGGTCCCAGGTTGTTAGATTGTGACAATTATAACGAGAACTTTGTCTAACTTCGTACATTAGGCGGGTAGTCAGAAGTCAGTCGGGGGCGGGGCGCGGGGCGCGGGGCGGCTTGTAGTAGCGATACATAATAATGATGTTATTAATAATGCACTAGATGAGGCTTAGGTAATTGTTCGCTATAATATGCTTCACACAATCTCGCAGGTCTTAAGAAAATCTATTAACATTAAATGTCTTTCTGAAATATCTTGGGAAGCACTCATAATAATATCATTGACTAAAGTTTGCCAGTTGAATCTTATCACAACTTCATTTCTTAAACAGTTTTTAAGAAAAGTACTCTAAGCGTGATAGTCAATTATCAACAGGTTGCTATTTTATTCAAATTCAATGGGGGATCCCAAATTTGCCTGTTTTTCCAATTTGCGTAGAGCTTTTATCATCACAATGCTTTCAGTTTCCTGTTTCCGGCCTATTTCCACAAAGGACATCGAGGAGCAAACTTAACATAACATGTGATACGTAAATCTGCTCGTTTTGTACAAACTCCACATTTACATTCAGTCTTCAGTCTTCACGCTTCGAGTCTAAACGAAGATACGAATCTGCGGCGAGCAAAGCATTTAGCCGAAGACAAACGACGCCGAGCTCGTCGGATAATGAATGGGTATGAGTACCTAATGCGTGTTCATTACGAGAAGAGATTAATGTATCATTTATAATGTATGAACTCTACTTAGCTTTAGTGCTGCGGCTGTAATGTGTGTGAAGTTTATGAATACAGATTTAAGTGCTATCTTGAGATAGAACTTATTTCTTTAAACTTCCTACAGAATAAAGCTAGAAGGTACGGAGTACTTTATTCAATTCTTTCTTATCAATAAAACTAGGGCGGCTCTCAGGAAGTGCATTAGGTATAGCTTTGACTCAGACGCTGGAAACTCATTTAAAATGGAAAATCTATTAGAAATCCTTCCGAGAACTTTTTCTTGTCACAAATAGTTCGCACTCAGAGAGAGAGAGAGGAGCGCTTTTGTGCGAATAAAACTACGACTGGGAACGGAAATAAAATCTGTGAGGAAAAATAAGTGGTTTATAAAAAAATTGCGGTTTTCCGGGAAATACGGAGCTATGTTTTGGAGTAAGAAAGCTATTTTAGCCTGACTTCGCAATCGCACTAAGTAAGATCTTATGATCGTGTCAAACTGATTCGATCCGGCAGAGGAGCGGCTCGTCAAGGTCGGCCACATACCGCCCGACACTGCGCCACACACCACTGACACCACCACTCCGACAACCGTCGCCTCGACCCACTGCAAGTATGACTTACTTTTGATAAAAAACCCTGCATGGCAAAATAAACTGTGTGTCTACAAACGTAGAGCCCGTTCTCGAATGAGGGTGATATAAAATTGAAGAACGCTGCAATGTAACACGAGATTGGCATGTGCAAGAAATAACGTTATTAATTTTATGAACGTTAACATCGGTGTTTTTTCCGGATTGCTTGCTTCCGAACAGTTCCGATTACTTCCGATCAATAAGCATTTCCTTGTGCCGGAAATGTTCTACTTTCATCTCATTGTGTGAGTAAAACCTTTTGGAAGTTTTTCCCATCCTACAAATTTCTTGGAAAATGGATATAGGCGGTAGGGATTTGAAGAGTGTTCATGTATTATTTTGTTATTGATAGATCTCAATGAGTATGTCGGTATTGTGATCTGTAGAAAGTAAAGTAGACTACAATATATCGTTTGATGTCACGCAACGATCGACGGACCTCATTCTTACGCTTTGATGCCTCAAACTTTTGTTACACTTTATTTAGGAACAAAGCGCTCCATCTTTGTACGAACAATAGGGGATCACTAGTTACTACGTTGGAAAGGACCTAGAGTTTCTGCACAGACAGATAGACCACAACAATACGGTGTTGTGTTGATAGCAAAACATGTTTGCAGGACTAAGTTGCTGCGAGTCGGGAGCGCTCGGCAAAGTTCGGCAGTGTTCGAGACAGGCGGAAGCACTGCTGAGCTGATACCAACTTCGTAGTCAGCCAACAGCGCCAACCAGCACAGTAATAGGCTACATTCCATCATCCACAAATTGCAAAACTGTTTAGTCCGTCAGTTAGAGTATTGAAAAATAATGGACACGTATTTTTTGTTTTTGTAAATCAATGAATATTGACAAAGATAAAACGCATCATCATCACGCTCGTGACGTCGCGACTCACTAAAAATTATGCGAAGGTGTGACGCATTGAGACTTTTAAAAGCGTCGTAACTTCGTCAATTTTGGTTCCCGTAACAAAAGAAAAAACGGGGGTCAAATATTTTTTTATAATCTAACTGACGGACTAATTAGATTTTTTCAGGACACAAGCCCATTGTAATCTCAGTGACAGTCAGTGTTAATGTAACTGCAGTTGTTTAACACCGAAAACTGTTGTATAATCCGCGCGCAATCAGAATGGGATAGAACTTTGTCAAAGTAAATCGAAAATTACAGTAAATCAAAAAATGTTCTAGATATTGATAATAAATTAGTTATTTCTACGATCTATCATATAAACTAATTTATCATCAATATTCAGAACATTTTTTCTGACGCTACTTGAAGAAAGAACTGTATTTTTCGATTTGCTTTGACAAAGTTCCATCCTATTCTGATTGCGCGCGGATTCTATCCGTACACCTTAGTCGGTAATACTTTAACGACTTAACGAGAGATTGCCACGAAGCTCGAAAGTAATGTTCCTACCTAAGACAGCCACATCCGCTTCGAACCACAATTAAAATAGCTATGTTTGTAACAGCGGCCGTAATCGATTCTTAATTAAAGCAGAGATAATAGCGAGCTTAATATAGTGTGTGTCACTCATCGGACGCAGACGCTATACGCGATACATGTGTACAGCTAGTGTGCAACGATTTGGACTACAATTATAACTTGCGTCCAACATGTTTTCGAGTAAACTTTTACAGTATTTTTTTTAGTTTTTTACCTCGCGATTAAAAATGGCTAACATTAAGAAATGTCGTCCATTCTGAATAGTTAACTGATACTTTTCCAAAAGCTAAATAAGTCGTAGGCAAAAGTTAGTCCAGTAAATGTATAGTGTATAGGGACATAGTACAACATGGTATTATTTCTGAGTCTCGAATGAGGAAGTATTTCAGTGGGGAGTGGCTCGCCAGCGCCGCTCGCTGTTCGCTAATTAGCCGCTGCGCTCTTTGCTCGCTTCAAACAGGTTTCGGCAAAAGGAATAACGAATACAGCACAAAGCGAATGTTCCTGCAGCTGTCGTCTACAGTACAGGTACAATATATTATTGTGTAATGTAACACTGCTCCTACGTACAAGCTCATACGAAATGAATGCGTTCGGCATATTATTTACGCGTTGAAAGCTCCAAATATAATGAGGCTTATTGTAGCTTTCGAATAGTTAAACTGCATTCTTCGTTATCTTTTTTTTTTAAAAATTCAGAGCAAACGATAGAAATCCAATTTTTGTGTTAGGATAAGTCAAGTATTATGGCTCAGCCAGGGGGCAAGTGGATTCCTAATAGATGCACTTTTATAACTAGGTATGTAGAGCAGTACCTTACTGGTACTCTACTAGGCAGTTAACAGTTTATTTCAGACTGGTAGAATATTTCATAATTGTACCTTGTGTGCAACGAACGAGAATTTATGAATAAACGATACTTCTTAAATACGCAAAAATGCCAGTGCTGATAGTCTGATTGAATTTATCAATTCAGCCCAAAATAATTGAACGGAGGCCGGAGAGCTGGTAAATGATATTTTTGCACCGTGCAACGTGCAATGAACTAAAAACATAGCCAGAGGCGATTGGCGAATTTTATACTATAGAGTTAAAAATAAATAAGACTGTAGTATGTCCTCAAAATGACGCAGGGCGGGGTAGCAGACGGGCGGTAATGTTACTCATTATATTTCGGAATAACTACGCGTCTCGCTCTCTACGTAAAGTTATAATGCTAGGTAAGTAATGCAAATGACGGGACTGGCCGGACGTCGGCGGTAGTAACGTATCATTACCGCTGTAACACATATCATATTATGTAGCCAAACACATACATTAGCAGCTCTCTTTTATTCGATCGTTTGTGATCGTCCAGTAATGACAGCTCTCAGGTCGATCGACACCGTTATCGATCCCGTTCTGGTGAGGACCTTAATGGTACCTCTAGGTAATAGCTATGTATCATGTTTATGTTAAACGCAATTACTTAGCCATGGTACGTAAGTACCGCATTATCGGTCACATGGTGTTCCATTGCTGTATACATCGTGATTTATTGGCCCAGTTTAGGGATTTACCCAGCAATGGTTGGGATACTAGGTGCAGTGACAGCGTCGTGTGGTGTGCAGTGGTGCACAGACGGGCTGGGTCCCGCTAGTCTGTGTAACGGCACGTCGGTCGCGTCGCTTCGCTTCGGGTGCGCGCGCGCAGAGACAATAACGCGCTGATCGCTGCGATTGTCACGCAGCGCAGCGACTGCCGTCGTACTGCGACACAGTCGGTCTGCCAGCTGCCAAGCACAGCCGTGTTCAACGTGCCCAGCACTGTGAAATTAGTGTGCCTTCACGTAAAACCTAACGGGCAACGCTTTACGTACCCGTAGCTTCCGCAGAAAAATATAATGCGTCATAATTATGATAGTCAGTGACCATGGACAAGTCATAAGACTGTTTTGAACGAATGTAGTCCGAAATGATGAAAACTACTTTTACAAATAATAAGACTGTCCGTACCTACTTTGTTCTGGGCTGTTTGGTCAGCTACAGTAGTAGGTAGTACGAGAATAACTAGGTACTGATCAGAATACTTGTTATTGAAAAATATATTTTATCGTCTCCGTTTGTTTCCGTAACAGTTAGGTGTGCCTGGTGTAGAGCGCACACCGTCACAAAACTGTGGTGAAGGAAACATCCAAAAATGTTAACAAAGCTGAATGATGTCAGACGAGATAACGTTTTTCATTTGTTACTCGTTTTATCTTGTTCAGTAGATTTTGTTTGAAAATTGCTTCAATTAGCATCAGTCTCAGTTGTTTACTGCGCAGCTCGCAGGTTCGCACTGTCCGTGAATGTTTACATAATATTTTCGTAAAACATGCGGTTCGTGAAAAAAGAATTATAATTGTACCCATGTGTTTTCATTTCATAACATTTCAATTTTTGTATCTCTAATGGACCATGTTCTTAATTGACACATTGGATACTTTGTACCGCTACAAATAGGTAAGTACTGGTAGCTGAATAATAAAAATCCGGCTAAGTGCGAGTCGGACTCGCACACGAAGGGTTCCGTACCATGAACCATAATTTTATTGTGTAATGTTGTTATAGCGGCAATAGAAAAACACAATCTGTGAAAATTTCAGCTTTCTAGCTATCACGGTTTATGAGATACAGACTGACAGCGGAGGCTTAGTAATAGGGTCCCGTTCTTACCTTTTAGGTACGGAACCGTAAACAAAGAATATTGGTATAATATGGACTATCTCGACGGTTTTAAAAATAGCTCATTTCGGGGTATTTTAAAAGTATTATTTCTGAAGAAAACTTTGTTGAATTATGAACTTAAAGTTATGGAACGTTCAGGGAGCTAATTTCGCAGAACTGGTACTAAGAAGGTTCAGACAGGAGTGCTCTCCCTCTATCTTAGCAATTCGTACTTTACGACTAACTTATTCTGTAGGCTTGAATTAGTTTGCCAGAGCTTGTATTGCTTAAGCTGCCGAAACCGGCCTGAAAATATTATAGGTGGGTAAGTGGGTACTAATATCGATTCGCTTTTACAAGCACGGCAGAGCGTAGTATACACCACAAATAGGTGTTACGATGCAACCTGTTTGTTTGTTGTTATATGAGTAGGTAGAGGTACTTCTACTGATGTGAAACCTGAAAAAAGTTACTGGTAAACTTTTGCATAATAGGTAGTCTACCTATCTCGCGAATGTGACTGATCGTAAACAATATTGTATGATAGATATTTTATACGTTCTGTCACATTCGTGAACAAATTGACGAACATTTTAAAACTATCAAGTATAAGTTTATATTACGTTATAATAATAAACACATGAAAGATAAAACTGCGATCAAAGTGGAATGTCAAAAGAGAATTCTTTAACAGAATTTTTGTATAATCAACTTTTAAAATGACATGGCGTTATTACCTGGGAAAAGCGGCGTCGACGTGGACGCGGCGCCTCTACACCTGAAAAACTTCATAGTTAGGTGAACATCGAAAAACCACAAAGTTTCAGACTCAAAGAATAAATTCGATGGACCGAAGAAAATAATTAAAACGGAACCTGTTTTTGTTAAAGATGGCATTTTAAAACTTAATCCAATAAAATGTCAAATTGATGCTTGATTGGACGTGGACTCATAAAAATTGTCTTCATTTTTCGTCGCGGTCTCGTTAACGACAATTCATCAAAGTTATTCTAAACATTTCTTAGCGAAAGCTCATGAATATTAATTCAGTTTCTTGAGTTCTGTACTAAAATAGTTCGGTTCTATCTGGCGGCATTTGTGTTGAAATGGCGCGGCTGTTGCTTGGCGGGCAGTTTCTACAGGCAGACAATATTCGCAGTGTTTTGTATAATCTCTCTTTTAGTGCAAGCTTTTTGCACTGCAACGTTAGTACTGCTTGCCCCGTTCCCCGCTCCCCGCTCCTCGTGCCCCGCGCCCCCGGCCGGGGCCGGTGAGTACAAGTGTAAGTGATACAAGGGAAGTCCATGTCCGTGCTATCGAGTGTCACACCAGCTGGCTTTGTTTCGGAGCTCTCCGACAAAAGCTTTACAGGGATACAAACAAACACTCGCTTCTACTTATGAAATATATTGATTTACTATCAGTATTAATTTAAGTAGACACACAAATATAGCCGCTTATGGAACTACTATTGGGCAATAATGGTCGAAATATGTAACCAAACTACATTCATTAGATAACAGGGTCCGTCGAAATGATCTCTACTCGCCTGGGCCCCCGGCCCCCGGGGCAGGGCCGAACGTAAATATAAAGTTTCTCAGAAATGCCAATGTATCTACAACTTGAAATTGATAATAGTCAATGTTTCTGCGAAATGAGATAATTATGGTAGTTGCTCCACTCTACATAATTTAGATTGTTCTTGAATATCTGTTGTGTTAAGTTAAATATTTGTGTGGCGACTAGATAACAAGCCCCCAACAGATATTAAGTCATTCATAAGTCATTTATTAATTTGTTAACATATAGGTAAGTACAGAACATAGTTGTTTAAAAAAATACGGGTGCGCTATGTTATGCCAGATGGCGTACAAGTATGAATACACAGATGTCATCATAATTACACACATTAATTTTTAATATAGCAGTTTGTTATTTTTTTTGTACATACTAAAAGGTCTAATAACAAACATATGTTTATGGTGCCTTCTTGTGAAAGTTATGACACTTATAGGTTAGGTTTGGTTTGGTGACAGATCAAATCAGATCTTCATCAAACATAAGTACGTACCTTATGGTTGAAGTTCTCCCTGCCAATAACCTGATGCTTAAGAGAAGATTCAATCTGATGAGCTTAAAAGTAGCTTTACTTTGGTTTGTAGTTTAACACGAAGTACACAGTGGCGAGGTTCAGATAACGTAAGATCTAACAAAGTATCGATCACACCCAAGTTAATCTCTCTAGGAATGCCCACCCTCGGGCCTGCGCCGCCACCGCGGAGCTGTGCTCACGACACGGGAACTAACTTGTATAGGCGTTGTTCGCGGCGGTAGACTCTATTGTAAAACGGTTTTGTACCACATGAACTGTTCAAAAAGCCATTGTCGGTTGGATTAACCTCGGTGGCTGACCAAGAGCTAAGCTTGCTGTAGTTGAGCTTAGTTCGCATAGCTGAGGAGGCTTTTCATAATTGTTAGGTAAGTACCTACCTAACACAGTAGTTTGCGATCAGGACATAAGCACTATGCGACTTATGTGAGCAAAGCTCTAGGAATGACTTTTTCTGTTTTTTTTTTTGTTCCTAGGCCTTTATGAACTTGTAGGGTTGTATTGGCGATTTTGATGATTATAATTCTGTAACTACATAATGTCGTACAGCCGCGAATAATATTTGAATCAACATACAACCTAGCACTGGCCTGCAAATTGCAAAAAACGCAAGAAATTCTGAATTTCGCGGGCTGGTTGAAGCATTGACCTTAACTATGTTAGCTTGCACACAGATAATATTGGCTTGGATAATAGGTAGAGCTTTGATACTGAAAATCAGTGCCGTGCAGTTTAAATTTGTCTCTATAAACTAACATGATTCAAGTACAGGGGCAGGGGGTTTAGTTAAAGGTAATATGTAACTATATAGTGTGCATGACAGTTCTATTTATTTATTTGTTCTGTTACATTAAATGCTCTTTCCTTGAAGTGCTGTGATTATTTTCCCGTTTGGGAATGTTAAGGGAGTCGTATGGGTCTTTTATGATTTGGCAACAGTTAAATTCATTTAAGTTACGATTTGAATACTTTAAATGCTGTTGCCAGAGCTATCGATCGTTATATTTTAGTGACCAACGCGGCCCTGTCCCGGCGGTGTGGGGGGAGGCTGCTGTGAATACTTTATCATGTTCCAATACGGGATGGTCATTGGCTTGTGAGTATGTAGTAGTCTCTAATACTGCAGGTACGTACGAGCACTGTTGTATATGTCAAATTTAAAGATTGAATAAACATACACAAAGTACATAAACATTCAAACAAGTGGAGGCTTTCAGGCGCAAACAAGCCATCAAACGTATTGTCACCCGCGGCGCGCGGCGCTGCGATGTTTTTATGTTATAGAGGTACATGTTTCAGCGAGACAACGAGAGGATATTTTTGTTTTTAATTGACTGAGTGCTCCAACCTGCCTGAAATACTTTAATGGGATACCTGGCTCCCACTTTTTTCACATGTCTGTGTTATAGATATACCGAGTTAGCTAACGTTATCGACTACTTAGCACTCCGTCGTCAAAACAAGTTAATAAATATGAACATGTACCTATTACAGGTACTTATTTAAGAATATTTTAACATATTTTCGAACGTGTAAACCCCTTATTCTCATTAACAAGTTACGACTGGCTACTGTTTTCATTATTAGTCAACTAATCAGCTAGCATAAGTTAAAAAGTTATTTCCAGATGGTGGCTCAGGATCCAGGTAACGGATGAAAGATGAGCTGGATTGCTACAATGTTCTGTATTATAAGATTCGCCATCATCTGTGGCTCAGTAAGGAGATTATGTAATTAGCAACGTTATACCAGCCAGCAATAATTGAGTGGACTTATTATTGGTGGAAAATGATGAAGTCTTAAGTAGCTTAGGCAGTGACAGCCGCTGGGGATTACGGACGATAGCTAGCCAATATGCTTTCCTATTAATTATATTATTGGTACTACGACACCTGTGCTCATCAGTACTTCTCACGCATAGCTACCTAACTCTAATCTAGTGAAGGAAACATTTACATTGCATCTATTAAACCTCAGTATTTCGTACATTCTCCCCATTAGGTACCTACTGTTCGAGTTTTCAGACTAATTTCAATTTTAACGTGTGGTATTGTAAGTAAATATGTATCCGTATGTAATGTAAGCAGTAAGTTTTTCTATCGCTATCTAATCTTACTAATATTATAAATGCGAAAGTTTGAATGTTTGTTACTCTATCACGCCAGAACGGCTGAGCGGATCTTGATGCAATTTCGAACAGAGATAGATTACCTATATAGTCTGGATTCGCTACTTTTATTCCAAGAATATGTTCCCTAGGGATCACGCGGATGAAGACGCTGACAGTTCATAGGTTTTGAGGAAAGCTTTTATGAGCTTAAATGTTCCACGTGGCCGTGCAGGTCTGCAGGTGTAGTGTCAACATGCAATGAATCTAATATTTTCCGGGTCAAGCTCAGTAATCTGTAAAAGTATGACCGTGTCATAATCTTACACTGCACGTGGATACTTGTTTACCTCGTACCTGCTCGCTGGCAATTTGTTTGTTTTCTTGGAAAAGTCGTTAGATAGAACGAAATCACAACAGACTGGAGTCGAGTTCGACTAACCAACACATTTTTGTTTATAGGTACGTTGCCACACACTAAGAATTTATCCTGTATCGTGGGTGCGTTAACAAACATACAGATTTATAGACTCACATTCACAAACAGCCAGACCCGGAACAACTATCTGTAGACCGAAAATCGCTCAACCCTATTACTATACCTATACCTTACACCCTGTGTTTAAACTTACATCATATTTATTAGTTTATTATTTTAGCATATAATTGTATTTTAATCTATACCAATATTATAAAGCAGAAGAGTTTGTTTGTTTGATTGTTTGTTTGTTTGTTTGGTTGAACGCGCTAATCTCAGGAACTACTGGTCCGATTTGAAAAATTTTAGTAAAATTTCAGTGTTAGATAGCCCATTTAACGAGGAAGGCTATAGGCTATATATCATCACGCTTAGACAAATAGGAACGGAGCAATAATGGAAAATGTGACGCAGACGAAGTTGCGCGTGTCAGCTAGTAGTATATATTATGGTATTATTTATTTGTGTAATGTTTGTATTGAAAAGGAAAAGATTCAATTTAAATATTTTTATTTTTTATAATTTGTTGTTGTACATCTACCACAATGTAGTTTTTTTAACCCAAAGGTTGACTAGTAGAGAATGCATTGTTGCATTAAGTCCGCCCATGTAACACTATTGTGCATAAAGTTTAAATAAATAAATAAATAAATAAAAGCTTTGGAAAACTAACCCAGTAAGCAAGAAACTTTGCTTGAACACCAAAAGCCACTTAGTTCGGTGGCAAACACAAAAGTTGACTAGAAGTATCAAATTAAATAGTTAGTGTTCAGCGCGGAGCTGTCCGCTGACTAGGCAGCTTACAGTTTGGCCTTCGCCACACTAGACGGAAATTTCGTCGCCGAACTTCCGCGGCGGTCAATCCGTTCTATACGGTACCAGCCACACTGAATATTCAGTGGCAGATCATCAGTCGGCTGCCTGCGCTTATACGGTGTGGTCGTGAATTCGTGATGGATCCGATAGAAGTGATAGCTATTTATGAAGCATTAGAAGAAGAAAGAAGAAGAAAGCGTAAATATTGGGTTCATCCCTTAAATACTCTTCGACTAGAAATTGGGCAATTTCATACCCTGTATATGCAACTAAGACTTAATCCAGATAAATCATTCGAATATTATCGTATGTCCATACAATCTTTTGATGTATTGCTGAATTTAACTAAGGACTATATTACCAAGCAAAATACAAAACTTAGAACAGCTATACCTCCCGAAGAAAGGCTGACCGTTACATTAAGGTAAGATAAATATTATTTATATGTATATGAAATAAAACAAATTATTGATTAATTACTTAAGTATATTAACTTTTTATTGAATTAAATTGCTGCAACATTTCCACTATTATCTCAATTAAGTGGACCTATTTTGAAATATTTCGTCTATTTCCTCAATTGAGTGTGCTGTTTCAGTTTCAGCTGATTGAATTGGACGTACTTGAGTTTCAATAGATTCGGGTGACTGTATGGTCGAATAGGAGATTGCACTGTTTGAATTCGTAGTATATCCTTGGTACACCGGCGGTGACACATCTCCTGTAGGTATACTGTATGTTGTAGGTGATTGTTCGTATGTACTATAGCCAGGATGGTTGTAAGAATACGTTTGATTATGTGACATGTTAAATGAGTTACGATATTTGAGTTTATAAATCAAATTCATCACTTCCATTCTGAACTCACAATTTTGTCTTTCATTTAGGCTCTTAATTTGAGGAAGTAAAGAAAGTAAAAATTTCGTGTCGGCATCTTCTTCGGCTGCTTTAGGTGATTGTTGCTTTTTATTCATTGCTGTAATTAAACTCTGTTGAAAGGCTGTCATTTTAGGTTTTTTTTTCATTTGGGAGGTCCCTGAAACTTCTTCAGTTTGAGGTGGAATAAAATTCTCAGTTACAGTTTCTTGTGCGTTTGCATTTCTTGGTTGAGTGTTTGTATTAGTTGATATTTCATCACAAGAATTTTCATTTTGGTCATTATCACCTGCCGGAGCGCTTATGTTCCCCGATGAGACCCGAGACTCTTTCACCACATCCAAGAATCGAAGCAATTCAATGTACGAGTTTTTACGTTTCTTAGGTGCAGCACTTCCA
The DNA here is from genome assembly GCA_963859965.1 of Ceramica pisi. Classification (NCBI taxonomy): domain Eukaryota; kingdom Metazoa; phylum Arthropoda; class Insecta; order Lepidoptera; family Noctuidae; genus Ceramica; species Ceramica pisi. Next base: position 25,822,124 of record OY982535.1, on the reverse strand, counting down.
CTTCTTGTATTATCTTGTTTTTTTTCTTTTACGTAATAATCTCTTAAGTGCTTCCATTTCTTTTGAAGTTCATCCACTGTAAAATTAAATAATATAAGTATCAACAAAATGTCGAAATAACTTAGCTTAGGGTGATATAGCTCCGATAGTGGCGCCCCCAATAGAAAATAATTAATTATAAGTACAATTACTATAATTTATCTATACCACATATGGAAAATCCGCTTCGTTGACCCTCTCAAGACTACATTTAACTATGTTTTCACATAGTGTATTAGCGATGCGAACTCTTAACTTCGAATTTTGAAGGCAAAGGTGCCACTTTTCTGTTTATACGCCGAAGGTGAGAGTTGGCATCACTAGTAAATTATGTGAATCGATGCGAAACATTGTTAAATGTAGTCTTGAGGGATTGACCGAAGCAGATTTTTCATAAGTTCGTTTATAAATGTTTAATTAATTATTTTAGATTGGGGGAGCCACTGGCGGGAAAACGTGATGATGCTGAACGTTGTTTTTGTTTCAGGTATTTGTCTACCGGAATGCATTTTGTAAGTTTATCTCACGATTTTTTGATAGGACGATCGACTGTTGCAGAAATAATAAAAGAAACTTGTGAAGTAATTTGGAAAGTACTGCAACCACTTGAAATGCCCGAGCCAAATAAGGAATCGTTTTTAAAAGTGGCAGAAGAATTCTATAAATACGCAAATTTTCCAAACTGTTTAGGAGCTGTGGATGGTAAACATATAAGAATAATTAATCCTGACTACAGCGGATCTAACTTTTTTAACTATAAAAAGTTTTTTTCAATTGTTCTTATGGCAGCCGCAGATTCTAATTATTGCTTCATTATTATCGATGTTGGATCTTTTGGAAAAGAAGCTGATAGTAATGTATTTAGAAGTTCAAATTTCGGACAGAAACTTTACCATGACATGTTAGACCTACCCGAGGATAAAATACTCCCCGGTACTACCGGCCCAGCACTACCATATGTACTGGTAGCTGACGAGGCTTTCGCTTTACATAAACATGTTATGCGACCCTACCCCAATAAAACATTAGACATAGAAAAACGTACGTTTAACTACCGCCTATCTCGTGCAAGGCGTTATGTGGAATGTACTTTCGGCATATTGAGCAACAAGTGGAGAGTTCTTCATACGGCCATACTTGTTAACCCGGATTTTGCTACAGAGATAGTAAAAACAACATGTGTTCTTCATAACTTTGTACGGAGACGAGACGGTTTGAACTGCAACGACGAATTGTTAACTTCTGATCTACCTACATTACCAAACTGTAATACATCTAGACCCTCTAATGCCATAAATACGAGAGATTTATTTAAAAAATATTTTATGGAAGAAGGTAAACTAGAGTGGCAACACAACTTCATTTAGGTAAGGTGACTGATATAATCGTTGTTATGTAGGTTTATATGAATGATAGTTTCAATTAGTACCTACATGCATACGAGTACTTATAATTAGATATACCTAGGTATAGAAAATTAATAAAGTGATAAACTCACCAAGTTCTCGCTGTTTTGTTTCTATTTCACTATCCCAATTATCGTACAATATTTTCGCTATCTCTTCCCATGCTCGTTTCTTTGCAGTTCTATCCGGCTTTTCCCTAGAGTCCCAAAGGCAAACTCTATTTTGCACTTCGATAATAAATCGTTCAGTGTCAAACATCCTGTGCGTGCGTCGTCACTGCGAGTTATCCGCTGAATGTGGCGCGATGCATAAAAATACATGTAATGCGACGTTGCCGATCTTACGCTGACGGAAGATCGGTGCGCGGACGACCGAGCAGACGCGAGCGAGTGACGGTCCGCGCCGAGCGCGGGATTGTCCGCGACGGAACGACCGATCTTCGGCGTAGTGTGCCCGTTATTTGTATTTTATATGCAATAACATGTATTGGCGTTCCGCCGCGGAAGTTCGGCGACGGAATTTCGGTCTAGTGTGGCGAAGGCCTTTAGCTCACGCACTCAGACGCCGCCTTATCTAAAGTGGTCCTTATCTCCGCAGTCCGGCACAGCATCGACTGCAGAAGAGCGTCGTTTATTACGTTTTATGTGATTTTATGTCTGAATGCACTCCGAGCGACTGATATGAATAACAGATTCCTCTCATTAAGCGCTGCTTCAAGCATAAACTTGTGCATCGCGGCATGTAGCATGTGTCCGGACAAAGAGGCGCAGTGTCACGCAGACACGCACCAGTGCGGCGGCCGCGCATACTAACGCTAGAGATGCACCGATTAGCGCCACTCTACAAGCTCATGAATAACCGATCACTTCAAACTATACATACAAAATGGATAATCAATCGGTATTTGTAAAAGTTTAGAATTACAATTAAATGTTTAGCATAATCAATCTCTACTGTTCCCACTGTTGGGACACAGGGAGCGCTATCCTCAGGTGTATAGAATCAGTGATGGTTACGTACACAGTGCAAAAAATTTCAGAAAATGATAAAAACATTTTTTTTTTAATTATCAGTAGCTATTCTAACGTTGGACTTTACTATAGGTTTGTTTGTAAAGTCAATTTTCAATTTAAAATAACAGTGGAGTTTACCAGAATTGGTAATAAATTATTTTTTGGGGTAATTATAGTTACAAAACTGATTGTGTTTCTATATAAATCTCAATTTTGGAATTTTGTGGGCTTTACCATCTTTGTTTCTATACACCTGCTTTCTAGTACGCTATAATTGTCACTTGGCCCAGTGCGGGCTGATGGACACACATTGCGAATATAGAAATCAAATGTTTAGGTACTCTATTGAAATGAATCGCGTGTTACGTATTTAATTTTATGATGTGTCACCTCTGTAAACTGAGCGATACATTTGCAAACACATTTAAATCTAAATATATAAAAATGAATTGCTGTTTGTTAGTCTCGCTAAAACTCGAGAACGACTGGGCTGATTTCGGTAATTCTTTTTTGTTTAGTTCGCCGACTTACAGAATACAGAATATAGGGAAGGTTTAAAAGCCAAGTGTAAAAAAATGGGTAGGTAGGGTAGCCAGTTCACGGGAGCGAAGCCGCGGGGGACAACTAGTACGAAATAAAATAGATCAGGTCGATGTTCTAGAGGACATTTACTCGTAAGTTTATATTAAAATTGAATACTGACTATCGACCTCCTGCGGTCCTGTTTACACAATACTCATTTATAATCGCGATGGAGACAAGATTTAGTCAGTCTAGTCTACATAATAAATACCGCCCACGACTGGAACCCAAGTCGCGGGCGACTTGCGCACAAATAATGTAAGCATTAACATTAATTGTTGCCGTCAAAGATTGTTTTCGATCGAGAAGTACTAGTATTATCTATTCTATTCTATCGACAATAGGTCGTCAGCTGCATCTCTACTAGGAGTACCAGGGAAACATAACATTATGCAGTTATCGGTAAGCGACGGCGGCGCGCGGCGCGCGGCGGGCGCCATCCACGAGATTGTGGTGACGGACACACGGCACATACATTAACACTGTAGACCTTCTAGTAGTTAGAAGCAGAAGGTGAACTTCATGTAATAGAGCCTCCATGGAATCGCACATTCTATGCTGATCGCTTCGATTTAGATAGGTATTGTAGTAATGTTTCTATGGTTAGTAAAATTTAATCATTTTTCGGAAAAATACAATCCGTACTGTGTGACAAATTAATAACAAAAAGAATAAGCTAGTCTTCCCCAGATTCCTCCCTGTGCGTTGTATGCAACTACTTACTAGTTATTGTGATTACAGAAGTAGTAATAGGGTGTTTGCCAAACATTGTCACACGATATTGTTTTGACGCCATTGATTTGCTACTAAACAACTGGTAAAAACTGTAATTGCAGCTAGAACTGTAATTGCGGCAGTTAGAGGTATGATAGCCAGTTCCTCTGTGTAAGAGGATTCCGGGTGAAACTCGCTTCCATCTTCGGCCTAATCATCACTTTCCATCAGGTGAGATTTGGGCCAAGAGTTTCCCCGTTTTGTATAAAAAAAAAAAAAACAACCTTCTGCGCTTGCCTCCAGCTCGCCCGCTCGTGCATATTAGATGCTTGATTGAGTACCATTGAATAGTCAATGAGTCGCTGATCCGTGACGTCACTCCGGCTGACGCGCAGGACACAGGACCTCAGCCTCCCTGTGGACTGTGGACACAGCGAACATGGCTGGCTGCGTGGTGCCGTGTCCGGTCCGGAATATGTCGGGCACAAACACTGACAGGCCTTTGACTAAGACTTTATTGAATTTTGTACGATTTCATTTGATTGTATTGGTGCTTTGTGTCTTGAGATTCTAAGACAAAGGAGCTTACCTGTGTCGTAGAATCCTTTGAAAACACACAATATCCTGAAAATTTAATCTTTCCTTTGAAGGTCTACTGCCTACGATTAAAGCAATTAAATCATTGTCGATCATTCGTTTAAGAACATATGTTTTTCCCAGTTTTCAGTGTGCCGATCTTAGTAGGTATGCAGATGGTATTTTTTGAGTCACATTCAAATTTCTTAAAAGCTTAGGAAACCTTTCTATTGTTTATTATTCTAAAATACTTTCTGTCGAATGTTACCTACTTAAGTGTCATTTCCTGGAGTTTTATTTCATCAATCTTGAGAACCAATCGAAACTAACATAGTATGTAGGAGTATCGTACTATTTTTCCCAACAAATGATTGAGGAAAACAATTTACTTTGTCCCTATCAATAAATAATGTGTCGCGATCACTTAAAATTCCTCTCACCCTCGCCTCGCTACGGAAAGCTGAGCACTGACACTTGACGGACATCCCTACGGCTGAGCATTCGACGTAAGTACGAGCTACTCATGCGTACGAGTCGACTCGTTCCCAGGAGCCCGCACACGCTTAGCATACGACATGCGAGCGTGCGAGTTCCTTATTATGTGTATGATGATTTCCTCGACAGGGCCAACACTGCCATGATGGATTAGCGGCACAGCGGCTGCCTGGAATAGCAGATCGATGCGGAACACAACTGTCTGTGTTGTTGTTGTCCTCTCTATAGAATACTTAAGTGAGGGGCTTGCGAGGGACGCAAATCCTCAAGAAAATCCGGACAGTGTTCGAAAAGGGACGACCAATTTGAGAGAAAATTGCGATATAATAGGTCACTTTTATAAGCAACATTGGCATCGGGCATTAATAATGTAAGTGAGTCTATCTTTATTTTGATCGTCGGTCCTAGGGAAATATATTCAAAAGAAAAACAATGAATAAAACACAACATCTAAAAACAAAAGTCGTGAGTGAGCTCCTGTCGGAGGCGGAGGGCATCGCTTCTTTATGCGAATATTATTCCGCATCTCATTAACTTAAGGCCGACCCAAAAAACTTGAGAAAAGAGGATAATATTATGAACGGCACCTGTACACTATTATCTTCTAAATACGACCATCAATCCTTTTGCAACAATGGAGCTTTGGCAGGAAAAGTTAAATAGGCTTTTAGCTCAAGCATCTTGCTACCGGTCGATTTTTTACATCATCAAGAGTTGACTGAAGAGTTCGATGAAACCCATACAATAATTTCTCACAATATAATGACGACTAAACACACCATTACCTCATCAAGTCATTACCACTCATGGCGATGCAATACAATACTATATTGACGTCTTCCACGGTAAGCCTTCATGTCAATGACTCCAGTACTCGCCTCGAGTGCGATGGTCCAGTGTTCCTTACCGGGCGAGTAGCACTAGTACAAAGGGTCATTAGTCGTAGTGCGAGTACTAGTGGTCATTACTGGTACGTGTCTGCGCGCACGCAGCTCCGTGACTGTATCTTTGTGCAGATGTACGAGTACCTATGGGATAGCAACAACGATGTGATTGAGATGATTTGCAGTCTGTGGCTGACACTGGCTGATTGATTATGAATGTTCTGTAGATTTCAATCAATCGCAGCAAATAACTGCGCAACAATCTTTAATATTCGGCATGAAATTACTATAGTTCAGACGTTAAAAGCTTAATGATTTGAGGGAGTATTCCTATATGTCCTCAAACATCGGTCCGCGAATGGGACTAGGTACCAGTACAGCTTGGTAGGTATTGTGTGGCCAATTAAAATGTGAAAATTATATATTTTGCTTTGTGAATAACGTTGTTTTGCTGTTCTTGTAAGCTCACACATTTTACAAATTAGATTCCCCATTTGGAAGTGTGTAAGCGACAGTGTGTCTTGCTGCTAATTAGTTGGTAATTATGTTACTTATGCCAAGTAAATGAAATGAGAAGTAAACTTCCTCCTAAATAGAGTCTTCAGTAACGAAATACGAAATAAGACATTTAAATAGCTTTTGATAGAACCACTTAAGAGTTAATTTTCTGAGAACTTGTTAGTCAGTTAAGTAAATTCAAACCATATTTTATAAACAGTTACATTCGGCGCCAGATATGTTATGTTTTATTTATTTATAGCGGCTATTCATGAGTGTTCGTGAAGATTGGGCTGTTTACTACGAGCAGTTTGTAAATAATATGGAGATGGAAACGGTAAAAAAGTAACGATGAGAAGGGAATATTGAGTAAGATCGTAAACTTGCTTTGTCTTTGTGCACGAAATATGTTTAGTTTACAAGCGGTGGTGATCGCGGGCAGTGCCCCGGGCGCGGCGTTATGTCGTCGTGTCCATCTCTCTATGTAAATAAGAGCTATCTCCGCGAGTTTATCCTCGCTCGCTACGACCCAAGACGTCGGGTAGCGGCAGACTCTAGCTAGTGTAGTATATCTGGGTATATATCTACATTACTTTTTTTAACTTTGAGACTACACTAGAAAGGAGCTGTCCCTTTCTTGTTACCTACGGGGGCCAACATTAGGTATATTTTTAAGATGAAAATGAAAACAACACCGACATTGTTACAATTCTAGCTTGTTGCCAGAAGAAAGGCAATTTAAATATTTATGTGTTTTTATGATAAGGTGACTTTATTGTTTCTTTATTGCTTTTAAACGAATATAAATCAAGACGTTGACTTTGTGACATCGGAATACAATGCTACGAGGAAAATATTGTCACGAACACATCGATGGTAACAAATTAGCACCGTGGCACAGTAGGTACAGAATGTAAATAACTCGCAAATATGCTTTGTATACGGCATCACAACAGAAAAATGAATCATATCTTTAGAAGAACGTTTTGGCATACATAAATCTAATAAATCGGTCACTGCTAAGTCTTGGGGTTCATAAAACATGTATATTCATCATTGTACCCTCGTTCGGATAATACTCGGCCGATCTGTGAGCAAGCGACGTTTATGTCGCGTGAGTCAGCGATTATGAGCGATGGCCGGCCTAGCCCAGCGTTACCTACCTACCACAGAAACTAGGGCACATGCCTCGATAAATATCAAGAACATGATCTGTGTGCATATCGGGCAAGATGGCAGATATGGCAGATTCTAATTTGACATGTTCTGATAATATTGAACGCGTCAAATGAGACAAGTCACGTTCGTTTGTGATGATAAGTTAAATGAAACGCGGATCGTATTGTGACTGTTTTATAAACATGACAATTTTCCGAGAAATATCGTTACTTTGGGCTGCATTGAGACCATTATGGAGCCTTTAAAAAGTAATATGGCGTAACAACAGAGTAAATGAAGTGTCCCAAAAAGTCCAGTCTGATCTTCATCTCCAGACGCAGCATTCACATGAGCATAGACCCAAAGCAAGCTACACTCATGACAAAAATAATTCAAGAGTGGCCATCCTTCATCAGTATATCCGTCAGTTTCGCGTGGCCAGAGCCCCCACATGCGGATAGACGCGAGTCGCGCGCGCCAGGCTTCCGCCTCGCCGGACTATAAATCAGACAGATCCACAATATTGACTCGGTGTCTCCGTTGCTCTTCCGCGTACCCTGTGGTCCGCGACAAGCGATGAGCGATGAGGAACAGTCCAGCTATGAGCGTGACAACGCGACTTCCGACAACATTTACATTAACAACTCTGCAGAAGTGCAGATATTAATTATATATGTTTGGAATCCTTGTTATTGCGTACGTGCGAATGGGTATATTGGAATGAGTTATGGAAAATTGTAGGGCTGTTTTCGGGGTTAGGTATAAATAAAAACAGAGTCATTAGATCACAAATGAAAGTATCTAAGATTAGAGTCACCAGTTGATGAGGTTGTTCCAACATCTAAGCACTATAAACACGCTGTAGACTTATGTATAATCATCAACGGTTCAATCGCTTGGCGGAGTAGATGTTTATAAGCCATCATTGTAATAATTTCAATTAGGAAAGTAATGACACTATTCAGGACATTTTCCTTCTAAATACTATCAGAAGCAGCCTGGATACGGAAGGCTTGAAAGCTAATGTCTTAAAGAGGTCTGCGGTAGGTCGAGCTGATCTTAGTGCGTGTAATTAGGGAAGGATCGTTAGCGATGGCGATTTATAGCCGATCGCCTTACTCGGGAGATATTGACGAGTTATCATGTGCATGACTGAACTAATAGTTGTCTGCAATCCTATGTTGGTATAATATGCGTCTTTGACATATTCAGGTCAGATATAGGTACGGAGCATGGCTGACTAGCTGCTAATTATTTAATACTAGAGTACAGTGTGAGGTCACTCGGAGGCCGACTGTTCAGTAGTTGGTCCGTTCCTTTGTCTCAGCAAGTCAGCACTAGTAGTCTAATGAGTCAGACGTGTGAATTGGCACAGTACTTCGCAGTTACGCTGCTATCGATGACCAGGCGAGTATGTGAGCGTTGTGAGCTAATTACTGATAAATGCTTCGATTTGGCTTCAAGACGTGGAAACAAAGGACTCCATTGATGAACCACAAATTCCGCGCAAATGATGCTATGCCGTAATCTCCTATACTTTCTTATATTATATTTTTATGGTAGCTTCCACCATTTCTAATAAAGGAGCTGTAGAAACTGTGGCAAGAGCAATTCGGTGTTCTTTATTTTTCACCATTCTGATATGATATGTTCTTTGGGGTCCTTACCCGACATTACTGTTTACTTCAAGCGGAACTGATGCATTTCTTGCAAATTACAAGATCATACGAAAATCTACATAATTGCTTATGCATTACGCATGTGGTGAGGCATCCGAGTCGGTGATGCGTGTCATTACGCGCGATGGACGCATTAGCATCGATAGTGCAGCCTGCAGTGAACGCGGAAGTGCGTGCGCAGGGCGGCGCGGGCGCAGGCCGCTCCACCGGCGCCGGCGCATAGGCACAATGAGCGGGTAGACCGCACTCACACTGATCACGTAGCTTTAGTTTGTGTAGTAGATAATAATTGTTTTGGGTATTCAAGGTACCCGCAGTATTAACAGAGTGAAAAATAGCCAAGAGTCCGTTAAAACTGGCAAGAATGCAATGAGAAGACGAAAAACGACATTAAAGTATGTATTCTACAACCTCTGAAAATATGCATGAACCCAAGCACTTACCACTATTCGAGCTCTGTTTGTAGAAGGCAGAAATACGATCATAACAGTGATCATTAATCTGCTGTTGTTATGGCAGTCTCTCCCAGCGCAGCGTGGAGCCACGGTTTCTATAAAATCCATTAACAAAGAGCGATGTTCGATGTTTATTCAAAACATTATTCAATATCGTCTTATGTTATGTTATTACCTGTAATATTAATTTAATCTCTCCCATTGTTACGGCCAGACAGTTTTGTTATCGCGACCTGTCAGGAATTCAATAGCTGGACGAACAATAGACCATAAACTGCGGTGACGTCACTCGGAAAGTAACCCAAAGAAAAGTGATATCGTTTTATTGGCATCGTTTTAAAACAATAAGTTTTTGGCTTTATGGTTCCACTGACCTCATTTGATTGACCGTTTCATTCGAAAACGAGAGGGTGCCAATTAAGAGATCCTGCCGAAGTGTTTTTGAAGTTTTTATTACAAAGATGAACGGTTGGCTAAATGGTTGATTGAATGTAATAGTTACGTAGAGAAGCCGTTGACCAGTCTCAAAGAAACCACAGACATGCTCTTAAGTGTTTGACCTCTTTAATTTGATACTGGCCTTACAAGGTTGTGTGTTTACATATCAGCTTACACTTCATTGTATCAAGTCCATGCGAGGTCGGCCAGGGTCGCTGACCGGCGCGCGGCGGCGGGAGGCGGCTGAAGACAGCGGATATCGCAAGCGCATTACCTGTGCGCAGGCGCTGCAACCCGACGCAGCCGGCGCGCGGCTGTGGCGCGGCGCACGCTCTCCTCAGATCGGCTACTTCCGGGCCTTTGTCCGAACGTATCCATACCATGCATGTGTGCCGGCCAGGTGTGCATCTTATTAATTAGCGTGTGGCGTCCATTGATCAACGCCATACAGTCTGGAATAACAATGATACAACTTGGATTTAGCAGGACGAGACAGTAAGGTTTGTTTATACTGAGCTGACTTTCACAGGTTCCTGTATCGTAATAACCGCACCTGGCTGACTGGCTACGTTGTTTGTCTTCTTTCTATCTTGCCAGTGAGAGAGTGCAGGCTTATGATTAAAATGATGAATAGGCTAGAGATCTGATGATGCCGTTCGGGGCGTTCGAAACAAATCTGATTCGGATTTTTATTAGTGAGTCGATGTAAGTCATCATTGTTCAATCGTACTACTGATAGGTTACCTATATGTACAGCGATGCGCCCATTCAGGCCTCTCACGATCACTGCACACACTGTGCCATTGCATTAATCTCCGCGATCAAACGCACGGTATCTTTGATCGCCGCACAGGACTATTGCATCAATGCCCCGGTGTGTGAGAGTACCTGGAGGTCGGCGACCCCGCGTCCGGTGCAGCATCACCTCCGGCCTCCACCTGAGGGACTGAGGGCCACTCAGCGCACCGCGAGTGGCGCGACTTCCGCGGTTTTGTGCCAGCGCCTTTGTGTGACGAGATGGCTCTCAGGGCCTTTAGAATTACTTGTAAAGCCCTTATAAATAAAGGAGACATTACTAAGATGATGGAAATTGAGGGCGTAAAATTACAGAGTATTTGGACAATTAAAAACTTTCCCATCGCTCACCAGTGGACAGTTTTGTTCTTTAGACAATATCCGTCAAAACGTTCGTTAATTATCGTGTCAAGCCGTCCGCCGCCGCAACATGTGAGGAATGAGTTAGCGCGGCTAATTATACGATTTCACCGCTTGTTGATATTTATATTGGTGTAATAACTATAAATAAACGACAGTTTACATAGAAACGGAACGAAAATAACAAAACTAGTCGTCAATGTTGTTTGTTCAAACTAGTTGAGAACTAAAAATATATTTAGTGTGGCGCCGAGCAACGTGTGAATGATTCAATTCCAATCGATACTTGATTTACGGTCAGTGTTTCCGTTCTGAATAATTAAATTGAAAAATAACAGCACAAGTTATGTAGTGCGTGGTGGCACTTGTGCGCATGCGTCACGGGATGGCGCCGCCTCCCCCCGCCCCTCCCCGGCCCGCACGGCGCGCGCGCAGAAAGATGCGCGATTGTGAACATCTCTGTACGCTCGGCTGGAGTATTTATTGGGTATTGACCCCTTTCCCGCTGATCCGACACTACATCTCTGTTTCATGAAACATATTATAAATACATTTGACACAGTTGGCGAGTGTGCTCGCGGACAGAGTCCAGGCTGCACTAGTTGGGAGGCTCCGCATGAATTACGACGTACTCGTAACCGCTTTACAGTTTACTTTAAAATTCGCTTTTAGCAGCTCTTTGAACATTATTTTTGAGAGAATTAATTTTATCGGCCATTAATCTGATCAGATCAAAGACAACGATGTTTATGTACTTTGTGTGAGAAATGCATTTAAAAAACGGGGTTTTGGCGAAAAGTCGACCGAAGACCGGGTCGAGTGGTCTGTGATGTTGAACCTCGAAATCGAAACGCTGCTTCACTGATATTATTTATTTTTACACAACTGCCCAAAATGGAGTGGTTCATATTCTCGTAATGTATGTTTGTGTTTCTTTCTTTCTTTTCTTAAAGAAAAGCGTTTCCGCACACTAGGAATTTCTCCGGAATCGTGGGTGCGTTTACAAATACAAACATATAATCACACATACCCAAATATTTGTTTTGTGCGGGAATCGAACCCGCGCGTCAGCGCAGCAATCAATCGCCCAATCACTGCGCCAATCGTATTGTAATTTTGATTGAAGATTGAGTTATCTTGTAGATGACGCGAATTTAGTGGTTTTAGTCTGCCTATGTGCGAAATATTCCTATGGCGTCTACTAATTAAGAGCGTCATGTAATAGTTCTGCCATCAGCCATCAGCTTTGTAATCTCATCTTCTTACCAGCATTATAATATCCGAAAATCGTTTGATATTTACAAAGAAGTTGTGTCATCGCCTACTGCTGCTTTCGCTACAGCTACAAGTGTTTTGATAATATTTGTTTTTGTCAGTGTTTCAGGAAAACATCGATGTGTCCCCGATGTGACATTCATCGTCGGTATCAACACTCTACTTACTTAAGTATTTTGCATTTCCATATAAAATACTTACTTAATATTCCGATCATCGAAAAAAAATATAATTTGTGTACCCGACGCGATGCCCGGTTTCCTAAGAAAAAACGTTATATGTATATTCTATGTTTAGCAATGATCTAATTATACATGGAGAGGCGTGTAGATTTGATGTGCTTTCCCAATTGACAGAGAATTCTGACGTAACGGTAGAGTTTGTTCAGTATTCTTTCAATTGGCACGTTTACGTTGTTGGCAAAATAAAGAGAAATCGTATGTTCAACAGAGTGTGATGGCTCGACAATCCGCAGGTGTAGAGGTGGTATCTGTTGTTTATCTCGTCGGGACGTGTTTGTCGGACTGTCGGGTAGTTTCCAGCGACCGGCGCAATAACAGATCATTAGTGTCTGCTAAATAACTAGCCAGTGGTTTGTTGTGATGGCTCTACGTGGCGGAGTTTTTCGCCATCTGGGTCGAAATTGCCAGTTACAAAAGTAATGAAAGCAACAGCCAATAGTTTTGATACCTGTACATAGCTCACATAGTAATTTCCTAAACTTATGTTCGAATAGTGGCGGATGCAGTATTGGTTGACACATACAGTTCAGCTCATTAGGTCCAAAATGTAATAAATTATCTGTTTGAGTGCGCACCCCGATAAGGGGCACTGTATTGACAGTGTAATCCGTCGGGTGTTGGCGTCGGCGGGCGTCATGTCGGCGGTGTCGGTGACCGACAGACTGACACTATCCGACAACGCAGACGCACATACGCGTCGGCGGTGACATATTGACGCACTCGCCGCGATATTTATCGCTTCGTAAAAGTCTAATAATATTATGTACAGAAAGATTAGTCTTAAAGTTTGAATAAACAAAGTGTTCCGAACTACAAAAACTACTACTAAACATTTTATTCATCAAAATTTAAAAAGGCCACTTTCGGTGAACTTCCTTCGTTTTCTTGAGGGAAAAAACTGCTTAAACACTGAATAAAGTGACCTCAGATAGAAAGAAAAATAAAGATTCTCTGTCGATATATTTTTTTATTTAATATTTCTTCCACACCGGCCGTCACAGTCAATTTAAGATTTCACGATCAAGTCCCCGGAATTTTTTATATCGATAACTCTATCCGTGTGTCATAAATATATCTGTTTCCTCCATCATAAGTCATAACTTAGACTCTAATAGACAGATATTCTTGAAAAAATTAGATTTCATTCCGTTTAGCTTATGATGCAATAGGATTACGGTAACATACGGTTGATTAATATTCATAGATGTCACAACTGACGCTTGGAAATTCCGCCACCGTGTTGAAGTGACGGCGACGGCGACGTGGGAAAGCAGACGAAATTCACGCATGACTCACCGAAAACATCCTCTAATGCTTGTGAAATGATTACAGTGCAGAACACACGAGTATGGTGCAAGTGGCAAGGTCGCGCAGTAAGACAGTGCCTCCGCAGCTCGGCGCGGCGACGGATTCCGCGCACATCCTTATACGACGCATGTTTATTCTTATACGGACACCGTTTTGCAACTGTATTGAGGTCAATGATATCGAATTTCGGTGAGTCATCCTTATTTGTGTTGCAAAACGAACACCGAACACCCACCGCACGAGAGTAATGTATAGAGTTCCATGGTGTTGGCGCCCACATAGACCTTGCCACTGATATATCGAAGGGCTATTCACTGTCACGTATTTCAGTGGCGTCTACTTTTAGCGCGGCGGCCATTAGTCGCGCGCGTTGTCGCGCCGCAACATCTGTCACACTGGTGTCTGGTCGATTGTACGTTTTGACGTTACGAATTATTTTATGAATTTCATTTCAGACTTGTCGGAATATTTGTCGCATTCCGTAAGTTATTAGCGTTCATAAATCACGCGATGTGCCATTTAATTAATGTCGGCGGCTCGTTTGTTGGGACTGCGACACTTTAACGATCATATTTCTAATAGAAACTATCTGTTTAAATCTGCGTAAATTGTGAAGGGATTTTGTCGCAAGCTGCTCGTCGACTGCTTCAATTGAAGTGGTTTTCCCTTGTATGTAAATGAGAAAGCCGGAGCCCGAAGCGCGGCCACTTTCATAACATCGGACCTTTAACAAGCTGCTACATTGTGAGCTATCTTAAATCTGTGAGATAGTCACAGTGCGCGTGATTGCGGTTATTAATGTCCTGCGGTGCTTAAATGGAGACAAATTCCTCGAGCCCGGGCGGCGACTCGGCCGGCGCAACCTGTTCGCTGTCGAGATTGCAGCCACTCGCAACAAGTAGCCGACATTCTTTAGACATTTTATTTGGTACAATAAGGAAATCGAGCTGAATATAAAGTAATGTGTTTATTTACTTGGCATTACGAGCAGAAGCTACGATATACGTACCATCTGGTGTGCAATAAGGCAAATGGTGTTTAAATAGGTGATACAGAGGGTTCGGCAGATTGGAGCTGAATACTAAGGAGTCTCTGACAAATTGTGCGGAACATCGCGCGACCGGAATGCGCGGCACGGGACCGAACCCTGGCCTTCGTCGCCGAATTACATCCGGGGCCGGCGGCGACGGTTCCGTGAATAAACAATTGCTCCAGGAAAATGGACCATGAAAATGGAAAAATGTATTTTTTTTAAAGAATTAGCTCTCTAACACGAATTAGTGACTCGTAGTCGTCTCTTGTCGTGAGTCGATAATCCAATTTCATGCGATATTTACAATGCTAGTTTATATAGATATCGGTTGGAAGCTATACTCAATTCATAAACCATCATATGGATCCCTAAAATCTGAAACTAATGATATTGTTTTTTTTTTTACAAATATTAGGTTCCTGACATAAAACCCCAGTACTTATTGACAACATTTGGTTTTAATTTTAAGCATCTTTTTCTCGTTACAACGCCATTAATGTAGAAACCGATGCTGTGTGAAGTATCCAGTTACATTAACTCGGTAAAGATGTGCCGGAATGTTAATGAGTATTCACGAGATGAGCAGATACACAGCACGGCGACTTGTTCTCACGATGTACCGAGACTGTGACGTACGGCAGTCGCTGTTCATTTCGTGTTACTTTCCCATCCGGTCATTACGGTTGTCAAAAAAGCTGGTTGTTCATCCGGCGCCATGTCGGATTGTTCGCAAGTCGGCGTCGTTAGGGTTATTATGGGGGTTTGTGGGCAATGTTAATAGCGCGCAATTAATTGAGTCGGCCAGGCTGGACAGTCGACAGGTTGCATAAATGAGGTCTTGGAATGCTGGCGGATCAGGTTCACGTTCAGGGGAGGAACAAGTGTTACTGGGAAATTTCTGTGTGAAAAACATGATGACGAAGAATTACATGTATCCTACGGACGGATGAACTTTTTTCATGAAACGTACTGATTTAAACTTAGTTGGAAAGATATAGCCTGTGAAATGTACTCACTGCCAGAATAAAAACTAATGTGATTACTAGATTTCGAAAACTTACAATACGAATGTCTTGCTATTGAAAAAGTTTGTGTTCATTCACCCTTATTTCATAAAAATGTTTACCAACAATAAGGATAAAAATGATTAAAACAGAGTATACGGGAGCTTCCCTGCGCTCCCTCCATTTCATCAGGTAATGAAGTGAAGCCTGTAAATCACAACTTGTCAAACAATATGATCGTCTGCCAACTTTCAGTACCTAACACTAACCCCAGCGCGCGACTCTGCCTGTAGCCTTGTTTATCTGTTTAGTTGTAGTTACATACATTTTTTCCTCTTACATTCTCAATGACACCATACGTGTCGTTTTGTCACCAAGAGGGAACACTAAGTTCGTGCAAACTGGACATTCAGCCAACTCCGTGAAACACTAGCTCTGCCCGAAGCTCCGGCCGAGTAGCGACAGCAGTCTGGTGAGTGCTCGGCTAGACAGCACTCAGCTAAATGGACCGTCACTTGATTCCTGTTATTTGATTTTAAAGTTTTACTTGAAGCTGTCTTTCATTTCTCCAACCTCTAGCTCTGATTCAATATACGTAGAGATATCTCACCCTTGTTCAAATGGAAAAACATTCCATTGAGAAAATTAAATGGTTTGTTTTCTCAGAATTCACGTATCTGTTGATTGCAACTTGATTGGCGCCGGAGTTAATACCTACTCTCATCAGAATTGGGCCCCGATTGCTGATTGATTATCCATCCCAACTTATTTGTTCAACGATTTCATTTTAAAACGATTTATAAAATTTTGATCCAATATTTGAACTGTGAGAATTATGTTTGAGTGGTTTTATAACTTCTCTTGGAATATATTTCACATTTTATTTTATTTCTAAGTGAATTATACCGTAGCTAATAGTTTGATTGAGATTCAAGCATTTATCACGGGTTCAGCTGAGATAGCAAACAAGTTATTTTTGCGTAGGTTTTTTTAAACTATTTTAGGTGTGCGAAGCAGTCGGAGACTGTTTATATTATAATACACATTCCTGAAACTTGCACGTTTTTGAGTCACAGGCACATGGACTGTGTTTAGAGCTTTAATCCTAATTAGTAAGTCAGTCAAGAGTTCGATGTTAGTTAGCATGAAACAGACAGACAATAGACCTGCGACTCTAGCAGCATAGGTTAACTTCCCGTAAGCATCTGATCTTTAACCCTCACATGCCTGCCATCACAACAATGAGATACAAGTACTTGTAGACGAGCAAAACACGACATGTAGCGGCCGTTTCTACTGACTACTACTTATATGCTCAAGTAAAAAACCGTTACATTAGGAACCCGTATCAGCAAGTCATTATCTCTAACGAAGAGCAGCATTCCCGGCCGAATGAACCCCGGACCTTCGGGTAACCGAGCAAAAAACTAGTTAAACTACTTACCGCCACTCCGCCACCAGCGACCAGCGACCACTCGATAGCTCACGCAAAAAACACGCGCCTCTTACAATATGCTACGATTAGGAAGAAATACGATCAAGGACGACGCATGTTTATAAATGAGGTTCCGTATTGATTTTAAGAAAAAAATGCAGAAATGTCAAGACAGGGAGAAATGAGAACATTTTGCACATTGTGCCAAACACATATTTACGTGTTGAAAATACAAAGATTTAAAAAATTGTTGCTCACCCATATCGTGAATATCGTTTTATTTTTCAGTATTTAAGTACTTATTACCTCCTCCCAATAAGTGACGTTTCTAGAGGTACTGCTTTCAGCTTTCTGAATCGAGCCCTTGACTCAGCTGCCCAACGAGAGCCTCCTCAGATGTTCGTTGATTCTCGTAAAGATATTGTTACTGGAGCTTTATTATGTTTTAGAATTAATAGCTGATGAAATCAAAAGACATGGCTCACCAAATTACTGAACTATAAAGTATTATGTTCTTGAGACGTTATTCTAAGATTATCTGGCCATAAAGCCGAGATATAATGAAGAACATAACGCGACATTAAATCCCACGTTTTACTGAGATATAAAAGCCTCATATTCTGAGGAACGCGCCCAACATTATAAACTTGTACACCTTCATACATTGTTCATAGTGATTGTTTCAAAATGGCGGCGGTAATCATTGTTTTGTTCTGAAATGATTGTAATTTTGTAGGGATAGGTAATTTAATAATGTAAAGTTATGTGTTGTTGTTTAATGTCGTTATGTGATAGCAATTAGGCACTTTGTTCTATGTTTTGAGCACAAACGCGAGGGATGTTGATTTGATTATTTCATACGACTTTTTTAAAGTTGGAGCACATTTTATGCATCCTAATATATAATATTACTAGCTGACCCGCGCAACTTCGACTGCGTCACATTTTCCTTTACTGCTCCGCTCCTATTTGTCTTAGCGTGATGATATATAGCCTTCCTCGATAAATGGGCTATCTAACGGACCAGTAGTTCCTGAGATTAGCGCGTTCAACCAAACAAACAAACTCTTCTGCTTTATAATATTAGTATAGATAGTATAGATAAATGCGAAAGTTAGTATGCTTGTTAAGATTTTAATTTTGACGCAAAGATACATGGAACCCAGGATACGGTAACCCGCAGGCTAAAGCTAGTTACCTAGTCCCTATAAATAATGGATCATCTCGGTCTATCGCTATTAACTCTTGAACATTACTTGTTTTCAGCTAAACAGTCAAGGTGCAGATTACTAGTTGGTCTCGACCTCTTACGGAACCCTAAAAAGGGGGATATCGTCATATTTTTTATTCCGTGTATGAACGCAAATGGGCCGGCACCGTTACGCTGTGGGAACGGACACCACATCACGCCGGACCGGACCGTACTAGAGCCTGCACCGACCGGTCCGGGAGCAATTAAAGGCGACTGATTGCAACGGACACCCTCTTGTGCAAACAGGCTTGGATTTACATAAAGTTTTGTAGTCTTTAATGTTAACGTCATGTAAAAGAGTGATTGCGTTTTTTAAACAATCTTGTTTATGTTCCCAGGCGTTGTATTTATGGCCATTATCCCATAGAAGTTTGATAAAAGAAGCTGATCGACGTACATATGTTCTCTTGTTGAACAACATAATCAGAGGATCTCCCTCTTCCTCCCGCTCTGGGCGGAGCAGGAGGGAGTGTCAGACTTCTACTGACTAAAACCCATCCATGTTCCTTCATGTGCCCTTTATGTTCCGGAGCCACGGTATCTCTTTCGCATAGTCCCGCGACTTCGAATAGTCCCGCGACTATAAGAATTGTCCCGCGACTAAGTGCCATACCTTGGCTGCTTTTCCCGCAGTTCTGAGAGATTGAAGTGGCGGGAAACAGCTAGCTTGTTGCTGAATGTTCCGCACTCAAACATGCTTGGACGCGGTCAACTTCGAAGTGCTTAGACAAACATTAGAGGTGAGTTAGTGCCATCCTGCAGTCGATGTTATTTATGGAAACCCATCTCTCGCTCGACGCTCACCGGCAGAGCGCGGTAATTGTGTTAGCCCCGTGTTGGTGACTGCATAATGTTAGCAGCCATTTTGTTAAATTAGTTTATAATACACCGCCGTCTGGCGCGAGTCTACTCCTAAATATAGCACTTGTTGTCAGAGTTTCAAAGAGGATGATATCCTACGCGCCAGAGGCGAGGGAACAACTTTCAAAATGGAGCTCCTTTCTAAAAGCTTTTGTAGTTCATAAGTAACAACACAGACAAGTGTTGGTATTGTCACTTTGTCTGCTGTATGCTATATCATATCACCAGCAAGCTATCCATCAAAGGCAGTGTTAAGGCTGTTGCAAAAAGCTCAAGTTCAATGTGAACGATTGAAGACACAAATAGGAATTTAATTTTTCCTTAATACAGTGTCACTCACCTTCCTGGAACTGGGGTCCATCAGAGTCCATGTTTAGTGGTGTACCATCTAGTATACGGCCCGCCGCCGCCGCTGTCGACGCCGTCGTACAGGATCGGCCGGCGAGGCGGCGACCTGCCCCGTTATCCTATTAGATGCCATTTACGTCGAGCCTCGATACGGAGCTATAATAGCAAGGAGTCGTTACATATCGGTTCCACGAATATTTATCTGACAGAAAAGTTGTTTTATTGGATGGTAAAAGCCTCGTCCTGAGCGTCTGTTCCGTAAGTTAAATTTCGCGGAAAAGCAATACTTAAGTGTACTTTTAAGGCCCGTAGGCGTAGACTATCTTTAAGATCTTATAAAGCACTTTACACTTAATTCCATCGATAAAATTGCTATAGCAAATCAAAGCCTTGGGCAAGAGCAAGGTAATTATAAGTTCTACGTAAGTGCTAACCTGTGAGTAAACACGCTATCTCTCGCATAATGCCGAGCTAATTATCCCGGTACTCTGCCTACCCCAGTTTATGGGCTAACGGTGCTTGATAGCATCGGCGGCTTCCGGCGCTTAATTAGCTTAACTGAATATCTTATAGCTGGTATTGAGACGAGGACGACGCACTTAACTGATTTCCTGGTCACTGTATCACATTTATGCGAGATATAAATTGAATCGGACGATGGAAAGTAGGCATGTTTACGTACTTCCTTGTTCATACGATGTTGAGGCAACACATCTGCAGCTTAGTAATGGTGGAGTGCACTCACTTATAGCTTTCATATTGGAAAAGCAGAGTTAAATCTAAAGATTAAGGATTATATAAATGTTCCGAAGTAGATCCGTAATTTACCTACGATTGTTGACTCAGTACCTGTATTGAGATTACCAACTACGACGTTGTTTTCCTCCTCTAAATATTTACTTAAAACACAAAAATCTTTAAATAAATTACTAGTTGACCCACGCAACTACGTCTGCGTCACATTTTCCATTAATCCGATTCCTTTTAGTCTTAGCGTAATGATAGCCTGCTATAGCCTTCCTTGATAAATGGGCTATCTAATACTGAAAGAATTTTTCAAATCGGACCAGTAGTTCCTGAGATTACCCCCTACATACAAACTTACAAACAAATGTTACCTCTTTATAATATTAGTATAGACTAGCTTCTGCCAGCGGCTTCGCCCGCGTGATCCCTAGGGAACATGTTCCCGGGATTAAAAGTAGCTTATGTGCTATTCCAGACTATAATCTATCTTTGTTCTAAATTTCATTAAGATCCGTTAAGCCGTTCTGGCGTGATTGAGTAACAAACAACCAAACTTTCAAATTTTTTTTTTCATTTTTTCTATTGATTGTAGCGTGATGAAAAGTATACTATAACCTGCTCAGGAGTATGAATAATAATTGTACCAAGTTTCGTTTAAATCCGTCGAGTAGTTTTTGTTTCTATAACGGTTATACAGACAGACAGACAGACAGACAAAAATTTTACTGATTGCATTTTTGGCATCAGTATTGATCCCTAATCACCCCCTGATAGTTATTTTGGAAATATATTTCATGTACAGAATTGACCTCTCTACAGATTTATTATAAGTATAGATATAGATTATGATTTCCATTACTCTCCATTACATTGATCAATATTGACTTGATCATGTAGAAATATGTAATTAATGGGGATATTTGCTCAAACAATATAAATAATTCAGTCAACAGTTGATTTATCTGCATGATGTTCACACGTCACTCTTATCATAACTCTCATCATTCATCGAACTCTCATCGATTGTTCTTTTGACGTCAGACTGTACTTTATACATAATTGTATAATCGGGGTTTCCTCTTAGTCAGGTTTCAGATATAGTTCTGTTTCAGAGTAGTGATCGATTTGTGGCTACGGTTTACATTTCCTGTTACCATCAAATAAGTCATTTATTCAAATAAGGCAGCACATTTTGTCAAAGTTCTACATAAAGAGTCCTCAAAACACCCGTCCGTCACCACTTCCTAGTGTGTTAGTCTGTAGAGAAGTGGTGCAACAAACTCCCCAGCAACTTCACATGCTTAAATATATTTTGATTGGCTTCTAGTCAAAACGGATTCAGCTAAAAGCGATTCAGCTACGCGAATAAAGTTACTTTTCCTTTACCAACGAACGGTATTTCGTGGTCTACGGAGAAACATGATGTGTCAGAGTCGTTTTCACGTTACAAAGATAACAAAAAAAAAACTGTTGCTCTGTATCAGTCGAAGTCAATCAAACCATGCTGTTAGTGCTCGTACGACTGTTGTTTACCGCCGAATTACGCGGGATACGTTAGTCGATGTAGAAAATAACTACAATACTGGACTGAAATAGCGCGAAACAGTGTTTCTCACCGTGAAGTTACCGAAAAATTGTTCTTTGGTTTTTCCATCGAGGATTTCTCAGTAGCTAAGATGTTTTTTTTTTTTTTTTTTATACTAAACGGGGAAACTCTTGGCCCAAATCTCACCTGATGGAAAGTGATGATTAGGCCGAAGATGGAAGCGAGTTTCACCCGGAATCCTCTTACACAGAGGAACTGGCTATCATACCTCTAACTGCCGGAACACAACAATGCTGTTAACATTGTTGTTATGGCGACAGACTTAGACATGATGGTGGTAGCTTGCCAGGCGGACTTAGGACAAGTCCTACCACCAACCAAACCGAGCAAAAAATTTGCCCCCGCTGGGAATCGAACCCGGGACCTCTGGGTCTGAATCAGGTGGTATAACCACTAGACCACGGAGGCGGTTAGTGTCACCTGTTTAGCACCACCCGGGGACCACGTGTAGGGATTCACTGAAGGGTATTCTCCTACGGACGCGGGTGACTCGGCCCCCAAAGATGTGCGCCTTTAAAAGCAATAATGGATTGACCTATCTTGTTACAGGAGACTTTACCATTTACTATAACTTTTTGTAACGTCTGCATACCTTCTGGTTGATTCTGTCGACATCTCACCCTGATCACTTAGGTGGAGTGAACGACAAGTGAGCTGTCATTCCATCAAGTTTGTATGGTTTGACAGCTCACTTCGAGATCACTTTACCCAAGCCTTCACTTCGACATGTTAACAGAATCGTACTGCTGGCTCCTTGTTATACTCATCATAGCTCGTGGCTATATAATAACGGCCGCACAGGTTGATCTTCAAGGTTAAGCAACGCTTGCCGAGGTTGGTCTGTGGATGGGTGACCATCTTAACATACCGAGTTTTCTCCGTGCCTCGGAAAGCACGTTAAGCTGTTGGTCCCGGCTGTTATTTGGAGATCTTTGGCAGTCGTAACGGATAGTCATACATAAGCCAGAAAATCTGACACCAGTCTTGTCAAGGAGTACCGTGTTGCCCAGTTAATGGGTCGTGGAGGTCTGGTAGGCAGCCGCTCCACGTAAAATACTGGTATTCAGCTGAATCCGGTTTGACTGGAAGCCGACCCCAATATAGTTGGGAAAAGGCTAGGCAGATGATTCATGATGTGCAATATTACATAGTCATTCCCTAACATGTTGGGGCCGGCCTGCCTCTCCGGTGGCTACTGAATACCTATCAGTGTTTTGATAGAGGAGCCGCCTCACTCACCTCTATAACCTAGTGTTACTGAGCAACGCGTGATCAATATTGAGTCCTAAATTCTTGTACAGCGGACTACATTAAGTATTTAATGTTATGAACGTGAAATTTGTTTGATCTATAAACGCGAGTTTGTATTATGTTTGTTACCTGTTCACATCTTGACGGCTGAATAAATTTGGATAAAACTTGACGTACAGCTAGACCATTTCCTAAAATAGAAGAGAATTTTCATGCCGGGAATATGCTCCGTTCTAGTTAGGTATAAAAGTGTAGGAGAATAGGGCTGCGTTAGACTTATCCAGCTCTGCACAGTTCCACTAAGCTGTTTTGTTAGTCGCAACTTCTCAAGTGCGGGCCAAAGCTCTAACATCAACACAATATCGCTGGAACTCTTTGACGCTATACTTTGTTCGTCGGCGCGACTTTAAAAAAGGGGACGAAACTTGTGAGCAAACAAATAAACTTAGGCCTTTTGCGAATATTTTGCACGCTCTAGATCAAATTTCACCGGCTGTAAGTAGGTGACGTATCCTTTAAATTATCTCCTTTCCGCCTCCGCTTTCTTTCCGTGTACTTGCGCAATTAATGTTATCTGACGGTGACGAAAGTATGAAGGTCGTTCCGTAATCCGTATAGAGATGGAGACGGATGTGGAACCGGATCGTCAGGTGACGAGGAATACTGGCCGATGTCGACTGTTTGCACACACGACGCGACTGGCACTGTTGGGCAATGTGACGCCTCAAGTACACCGCGCTATGTCGCTGTGACATACATCGCTTCATTAACTTACACGCTAGTAATCAAGTTTGTCAGTTACCAGTCAATGTACGTCAAAGTTTGTTTACGTATGGTGTTGTTGTAAGAAAGCGCGTTGCGATGCTACTCGCGCGCCTGCTCGTTGATATGCGTAGAGCGCAAGCGCCGCGAGGCTCGCGTGTCATGCTGATGAGGTATTAGCGGGAGTTATTTATTCTCTCGTAATTATGATAATTTATCAGTATATGCTAACACACAGTTCATTCTTCTGAGGCCAGTTGAATGTATTACGTCTGAGGGCTGATTTTTCCAACGCCAGATAGCTTTATCGGAGGAATAATTTTGAATTTTTGACAGTTCTTCCATACAAAAACTGTCAAACGTTAAATTTATTCCACGAATAAGAGTTATCTGGCGTTGGACAAATCAGTCCTTAGTTAATCATTGCTTTGTAGCAGTAAGGAGTCCCGGATTAACCATGTTGCAAGAGTAGCAAATGTTATGGGCCCCTCGCATTGGGGGGGCCCGCACCATGTATCTCTCTCACACAAGAGTCCTCCTAACTCCTACTAGGTCTATAGTTCTTTAGGGACAATTTTAGTCTTTACGTCAAGAGGAATGGGTTACTTTGTGGCAAGCGTGCTCTATCTTAGACCGCATCATCGCTTACTATCGGGTGAGATAGTGGTCGTGCCTATCAAACGCGTGCCTATCAAACGGAAAAAAAAAAATTGGCAAATCCAAAAAAAATATGGGCTCTGGCGCTACTTAATAAGAGCCCCGGGGTCCGCGAGAGAATAAATAATAGAGGGCCCCGTGGTAAAACTTGCTACAGGCCCCGTGCTGCCTTAGTCCGGCACTGGCAATAAGTGTTTTATTTAACATACCTACTGGGAAAAGAGCAGCCCCATTACACTATTGGCCTAAGTCGCCAGATATCGGCTTTGAAGCTCCGTCTCGATATAATATCTTCAAATCCTCCATAATCACAACTTGTTTTTGTCAATTCTGGCCGAGTTTTGAAGGTAAATTCGTCACTTTCCTTTGCTGATAACAGTAAACATTGATTTCCTCAGATAGAAGTCGGACAGGAGCGACTGCCCTGTTCGTCAAAACATCCTATACAAATAACAACTTCTAATGGCTTCCAAAACATTACGTCGACATAAAACGAATCAATCAAAGTTTAGACGCAAAGTGAGATACTTTCCTACCTTGTCTTTATTTATACTTTGTAATGAAGTGAGCGGAATGTAAACAACATTGAAGGGCCACAGTACCGAGGTGAAAGGATCGACGTAAACAATTTATCTTCATCAATTAATTAAAAGCAAACAGCTCGTTTACCACAGTATTTTTATTTTCGCGGCTTCATTACCCGAAATAATAAAAATGTTAACAACGTCCTCTTTCTAAATTATGTAGAATCTGGGTCAACACATATTTGTTAATTATTTCATAAATTATTTAGGACATCAGAAAATATTTACTCCATGTGATATATTCCGACCCTTGTACAGATGTACATGTCCTTATTTGTGAGCAGGAAAATTGTGGTCAGTTTCTGAATTGAGTATTCGAACTATAGGAAACCTTAAATAGAACCTAACCTTAACGCCAAACTATGACCGAGTTTCAAGCAAACTGGAATTTGAAAAATACTCAACTTCAAACACACGGCCGGTTCCTGAATTAATTTGGGATTAAGAGTGTGTCAAAGCACTCAAACTCTATGTATGTATTTGTGACAAAAAATTGCAAATTTTCAGACCAAAGGAGAGAGGAGACTTTACAGATGCCGAACTTCATTCAGAAACCGGTTATTCATTATGAAATCGGACCTAGGCTAACTACATGTACCCATTTGAGAACTCAACCCAATTGAAGTGGTCCACAGGAGCAGGAGCAGGTCACTTACATATACATTCCCTAATTAAGAATGCTTTGTGTTAGCAGGCCTATGTGACAGCTTAGTGGCACGACCACATGACCACACAACTTACTTGATGAGAGAGCTGTCCTGTGGTGGGAGCGTGGCTGTTGGAGCTACAGGGAATTTAAAACATGCCAAATGTTCAGACAACAAGACAGTAAACAATTATTACTTTAGAAATTTATGTTCTTTAACTCTCTACGTTCACACCAAAAGAAACTAAGTTTTACAAAATCCAATAGTTGTCTAAGTGCGTCTGAAAACTTTTTATTGAGTATTACATGAAAAAGTGGTTGTAAGCTGTAAGCACGAAAGATGAATGAGGACTCTATACTATCCTTGAAGTTCAGATACGCAGACTGGCCTTAGATGTAATCTGATTTTCCATGTAGATAATTCTGTATAGTCTAGACATTCTTTACTTGAAAACCGAAATTCTTACAGTAAATATTTTTAGTTAAGCAGAAGAAATGTAAAAAAGAAAACGATACGGAGATGAAAAGTAACCTAATGGTCAGGCAGTCATAAAATAATTTACGGCCGAGAGGCTAAATGTAGAGAGAGGCAAATATTTAAAGAGAGTTCCATTACTTCACAGTCGCGAACTGTCGAGAACATTTCCCTTTCATTTTGTCAAGTTTTAGACACTGATTTGTCGCTGAGATGATATTGCGGGCATTGCGGCTTTAATTTTTACGCTTTTTAAGTTCGAGACATGGCCTTTTGGTTTTCTGATATATCCTTAATTACCGAGGTACCGATTTTACTTATATTTGTAACTAGCTGACCCGTGCAACGTCGTCTGCGTAACATTTTTCATTACTGCTCGGCTTTTATTGGTTTTAGCGTGATGATATATAGCCTATAGCCTTCCTCGATAAATAGGCTATCTAACACTGAAAGAATTTTTCAAATCGGACCTGTAGTTCCTGAGATTAGCACGTTCAACCAAACAAATAAACAAACTCTTCTGCTTTATAATATTATAGTATAGATGTGTGTTGAGTATTCCCTATATCAGCCTCTATGTCTCATCCTAGTTATTCATCTTTTTGGCTCATTACAATTGCAGCACTCTTCCCGCTGGAGTGTCTGATAACGCAGAGGAACATGCAGCGATGCATCTGTGCAGTGTTACTTAGTCTGAGAGCTCGTTGACGCGCCCTGTTCTCACGAGCGGCGCGCGCGCACCCGGCCACCATTAGCGCTTGATATACGATTAGTGAGAGCATAGGTAGGATACATCATAATATACGGGGTAGTTAGTTTTAATTTAATAGATGAATGTGTTTTAAATATCGTATGGGAGAAGTACTTAGGTATGTTATCCCAAATTTTGGGTAAGAGCAGAGCTTTAATGTGTTTTGATTAACTGACACTTTGATGATCAAGGACAAATTCATCATAGCAACTTGGAGATCGTCTGTTATTCAAATTATGAGTACTCGGGTTTTTGAAGATGTTTCCGAAAGTCGTTTATTTGATGTACTAGACTCAGAGCATTAACGTGATAGGAGGAACGCGAGAAAATAATTCCTCGAAAACCTAGCCTCTCCCAAGTTCTTAGTCGCATAGCCAAAATAAAAAAAGAGCAAAAGTACATTACAACTTGATCCCGCCACTGTTAATAGGTAATTTCTATCTATTCGTGCGCCGCACCTACAATGTGGCACAGGTAAAAACTTTATCTTCGAAGACTCCCTTGTAATCTCGTGACAGGCTCCCCGCAGGTAAGCTCGCGCGGCACATGCTAATCATTAGCTTCGCAGCGTCTCGGGGATTTCAATTGCTATCTCTATTAGGGCTTCAAATCTGTTGCTAGGTTGTCTTATTAACACCTCCACCTCTCTCTCCTCTATCCTTGCGAAAATAGTAGTAATTTTACTTTTTTCTGCTCTGATTAGTTGCCAGTCATCGATATAATTTCTTAAACAGACCAACTTTAACTGGAACAGGAGGTAAAACGTCTGATACCCAATGTTAAAGTGGTGCTCCTATGACGAACACGACTGACTTGCTGGAGATATCCAAGTACATAAACTACACATGCAATTATGTACCTACCTGTCCTGATGAATGCACTGACGTTGCTATGAATGGAACCTACTCGTAGAATCTACTGGATCTAAAAAGTCAATCTTCGACTTGACAAGGAATTACTTATTTGTTTTCTAAATTCAAAATTCAAGCATTTATTTCAATTAAACCATTAACAGGCACTTTTGAATTGTCAAGGTCGGTCGGTCCAAAAAGTTGAAGCTATTTGCACGTTCCAAAGCTTAGATCTCTATGGAGAAGAACGTGCAAGAAACTCCACGGACACTATTTTAAAAATATTTACAAAGATTTATTTACATCGGGTTGAAATTATACATACATGTGAGAACGATGTAAATGACGAGCAGGATAAAAGCGTCCGGAATAAAAGAGGAACAATTCAAAGAAATAATTAATTTTAAAGAAATAAATAATTAATTTCTATAAGTGCTGATCCGATTTCAAAAGCTACTATCGCTTATTGCTACTACTTTTATCATGGTAAAATGCGAGGATTTGTGGAAAAACTGCGACAAAAATCGAATCTTCTACCTGTTAAGTACGTGGAATGCGTGGTATTCCTTGAACATGAATACGGTTGTTTTTGGCAGATTAAAAGCTCAGCGAGCCATTGTCAAGTATACGTTCAGTTTCGTGGAAACTGCTCCGTTTATGTACAATATGGATGGCGCTACATCGTCGTCGCTGACACTCTGATGGAATTCATAACTAACTGTCGGCAATCAATGCAAACGACGAGGTACTAGTCTCTGTGTTAGGTTGGCATGGATTGTAGTAAACGTAGCGGAGATATTCAGTTATGTAAACCATAGGTGACAATTTATACCTAATGCTTATTTAGGCCAAGTAACTTGAAAAATTTAGATATTTTTATTTCAGATGGGTGTGCTCTTGACTCTAGTCAGGGTCAGTGATAAGTAAAGAGTCTGTTTAAACTGCCAAGTTTAAACGAATTGACTTAGGGAAGCTGTCAACATTGTTTTTCGAAACAATTATTTTTGATGAACGGCTTTCTAAGGGCTCTCTTTTGTAATGTTGACATTCATAAAGTGCTGAGTTTTTGCTTGGTTTGAATAAATGATGAGATTTGAATTAAGCTTGGCTGTTGCTGAGTTTGACAGAGTTATTATTTTGAATAAATACAGGATACAAAGTTAGCTACCGATTGTTAAATTTTCGGCGTTACGTCTGAAACTTGGTTTATTAGAAAACTTAAAACGGAGTTGGTCCGACGCGGTCCTCAACGCCATCTGAGTCAAATTAGATTGTTCTTCTTTGTATTTGAGGAATGAAAACGCTTGACATTTCTAACTCTGTTTCTAAAAAAAGAACCGAGGTGTTATCTAGCCCTGGACTTTTGGATAGTTTTAATTTTGAGGGTGAAACTGAAATGCTTTTTACTGGTCCTGGCTGATGATAACATTACGCGCTACGAGGGTTAGAGTCGAGCATTATATATGGGATTATGGAATGTACGTGTCACTCTTTAATAACAAGAAATAGTTCTTGATTTGAATTCTTACAAAATGTAAATGTAGTGTAACGTTCTAAAACATAAGTACCTAAAACGTAATGTTTATTTGTTCTGCTTCCGTTACATGGTGGTCATACGGTATTAATACCCGCAGCGGCCACAGCACTGGCCGCCGTGAGCTGCGGGCTTCATCAACCGATCGTCGGCTGCACTGCGCCGGCGCAACACTTCCTATTCCACGGAATAACGAACATTGTTCAGTCCAATACCATGAAAACTTAATTTTGTAGTACCAAGAAAACAGGGCAATGTAGAGCTTCAATGCGAGCATTCTTAAGAAGTAGTTGATGACATTGTGCGGTTAGATATCACATTTCTTTCTTCTTAATTCGTTTTGCAAGTAAAGCAGTTATTGCTTGTCTTTGTTTAAGATAGGTGGAAAATGTCTGTTACGACGGAAACCATAAAGCCAACTACCGTTGTGACTGTGAAAAATTACCTCGATGTGAAATCAAGACTTAAGAAAAAAAAAAACCAAAATAATTATGTATTTCATCACACAACATTGTAGAATAAAGATTCAAATATGACAGCTTTAATTTTAAACAATCAGCCTTATTAGTTACAGGATCCTCATCAGTAAGTATCTAGCAAATTGTGTAAGCTAGCTTGCTATAGGATAATAAATGTTGAACATTATATAAAACCTATAACACCGAGTGAGAGATATGGGTCGTTTCGTCGACATCGCCGTTTGAGTTCAACTCAAACGGCGATGTCTTCCCTAGCATAGATATCCGACACCACCTGTTGAAGTACCTTCTACAAACAGATGACCGATGCCATACTTTGTCATCGGGTGTGATTTTGACTTTTAATCATGTACCGCTGGGAACTACTGGGAGTTATTGACTCACCTGTTGAACTGCTGGACTGGCGCCAGGAGCCGCAGCTGGCGAGCTGGTCGTATGCGCCCCGTGTATGTACAAGTTAAGTTCCAGAAAAGCTACTCTGTTTATCGTCTAAGGCCATGTTTATACCTGGCACGCTTGCGGAATTCTTCGAAAGAGCCGCGGCCTTGGAGGGCTACTGTCTAAGCCCAAAGTCCGTAGTTTCGGGCTTAATTGCGGGTGTATTCTACTCCGTACTACCTAACCACTAGGAATGAATGAAAACTCGATTTCACAGTTTCTATGAAATTGTGTTGTCATTAATCCTTTGTTCGGGTTCGGGACTAATCGTAAGTCCGTAGGATACGCCCGCAACTAAGCCCGAAACTACGGACTTCGAGCTTAGAGACTAAACCCACTGAATTTTGCAGTAGCCCCCCCCCCCCCCCCCCCGGGAACGTAAAGGGCATTTAAAGATACACGAGTGGTAGGTAGTCAGTAAGAGTATGACATTCCTGTCGGCTGCACTCAGAGCGACAGGAGTCATTTGATGATGATTTGGGTTATCATCAAATGACTCATTTCGCTCAGCAAAGTAATTACTTATTTACAAACTATACTGAGACGAAGAAGATAGAAAAACAGAAGAACCTAAGATAGAGAAAACAAAAAACAAGGTTAAAATGTAATAAGTTATACTTACAGTAAACGTAAACTTAGAACTTTAATATTTGCTTAAGTTCAGGCTTATTTTTAATTCCAAGGAGAACGTTTAAGGTAGAAATTCAAAGCAAAGTCTTTCCAACCATATTATTATCCAAATCTGCACAAAACCAGCTGCTTGTTGTGTTATCAATTTATCATAGTTAGACTTCTGGTTAATTTTCCTTGAGTGTTGCAAGTTTAGTTTACAATGCAGCACTACTACGTTGTTAGTATTCACGCGTAGAACTTTGTTGGAAATAATCCGCTAATGAAGAGATTTGATGAGCTTCCGCGTGTCCGCGGTGAATGGGAATGATCGCTATTGTCGTATATCTCCGTCTTTATTGTCAATTAGTGAAGCAGAAGATGTTCATCTGTTGTGCCAAGTTCATATCTCATATAGATGGTAGCGTTTAATGTTGTTGATTAATCATAAGAGAAATAGAGGCATGATGATTGTTTTGAACACAAGCGTCTTTTGCGAAACATGACTAAAACTAAACATAGCAATTGAATATCTAACGGAAGAAACAAAGTGCTGTAATTTATTAACGCACAGACCGTACCTCCTATTATGAGCAGTCACAACAAACCAGGAAACACAGTGGAAATTTGACACAGATCATAATCATAAGTCATCACGACAGCAGCCACGGGGTACAAACAGAACCCTAAGTGCTGGCAAACAATCGCAAGAAACGATACAGGCAAACGATTCCCTCGGGGTGTAACATTAGTACCGATACTTGCTAAACGCTCCCCGCGGGGTTGGCGGGCTGTTATTAAGTTGTCAATACAGATGTTGTCTGTGGGCTGGCGCGTGAGAAATGTGTGGTATTTGCGCACCACTGCCGGACAACACATCTGTCTCACTTTCTAGTCGTTTACATTCGTTTTTCCTGTCCACTTAGGTACAGCAATTAAAACGAATGCTCTTTTGTAATTTTTTTGATTGGTTACTTAAATAGAAATAAATAACTTTTTTTCCTGGTACTTAGTCCAGTTAGTCTGTATTTTGACGCTCTGGGCAGGAAGTCTCGACATAGTTACTGATGGCCAATCGACCGAATTCAATAGTTTAGGCCGCCGATCTAAATCAATGTTCTGATTCATGGATTTTCTGTGTTCGAGCTGGGCGGCCCTAGGACTTAAAGACCGAATTCGGTGGGAGGCGGTCGTTAAGGGTCAGAGCCCATTCGTCCCCTAAGATTCGCACCCTGTGCCCACTCGTCCCCTGGAACTTTTGAGGGGCCCATTCGTCCCCTGAAGAATATTTATTTTTATTCATTCTTCTAATGTAAGTACATGTATATGTGTATACTGCAGTCTGGTAGTCCTGGTACAGTCGCGCAGAAAAGGCTTAAAGAAAAAACATAGTAATTCGGTAGATATCATGTTTATTTCAAATAAGATTAACACATACAAAATCACAATGTCCTAGAAACTAACAAAATACAACTCTTTTACATAAATCAGCCTTGATTGACCATCATATAAATCAACATTTAATATAAAATATGCAAAAAAAATAGAACACATATCAACAGTAAATACTCACTTCTTATTTTTTTGTATATTTACCAACTACATACATGCAAAATCATAATAACTTAAATCTAAAAAATTATAACAGTAAAAAAAAAATACTAAAATCACAGTAATTATTGAAGACTAGATAAATCAACATATATTTTTTTTGTATATTTGCCAACTACATGCAAAATCATAATAACTTAAATCTAACAAACTATAACTACAATAACAAAAAATGACTAAAATCACAATAATTATTGAAGATTAAACAAATCAACATTATTTTAGTATAAAACTAATCTTATTTGTTTTTTCATTTTAAATTAATAATATATGCATAGCTTTTCCATGCAGTGGCCTAGTGAAATCTGATTTTCAAAAAATTGGCTAATTTTGCGATTTATTCTCGCTTCATTTTCAATCGATTCAGGAGTCCGATTATTTGTTTGGACACCCCTTTGCACCTGATCCATTTTATTTTTTGATAAATTCGCTTCTTCATGTAGAGTGTCTAAACATTGCAAAATATTTGGTTTATTTCTACCATTACTTTTACGATTAATTTTGGAATGCCAACTTTCTACAAGGTTAGTCGTCTGATGACGTTGTCCATATATCGTACATTCCAATTTCTGGCTATAGTTTTATTATCGAGCCAGTTCTCGACAAAATAATCATTAAAAGCTGAAATTAGATTATTTTGAGGGCAGTCCTCCATGATATAGAGCCAACCGTCATCTATATATTGTTCTGGTATTAAAGCTAGTGAGGCGCAAAGGGCAACGTGTCGCTTATGTAGTCTAGATTTGAGTTCCAAGTGTTTTGCTTTCTCCCAGAGGGATTTCAAAAAATGGAAATAACATCCAGAAATTAGCGTATTTGGAAAAACTTTTTGTGCCGCGTTTTGTATTGCTATCTCAAAATCCATGGTAAACTGACGTGGACACCAATTGGGAAAACGGGCCTTAAGCATATGAAATAGAATTTCATAAGTAGCTTGCTTTTTATGTAAAAGCAGCGCAAATACTAACGGTACAACATTTGTACCTACTGGTGGTAGAACTTCCAATATCAGCGTGAATACTAAATAGCTGAACAAATGTATGAATTACAAATTTAAAGGTTCCATCTAAAAAGAAATCGGAGAAACTTGACATTGTCACCTCATTTACCACAGAAAATATTAAAATTCGGTTTGAACCATCTTGATAATCACATATTTTTTTAACAAGCCATTTGTAGTCAGACAATTTTAAACCGTAAGCCTATCGACAGGTTATATTATTGTCATGACGGATTATCATTCATCATAGCTCTTTTTTCAATGATCTGTTATGATTCATTAAATTAATTCCGTTAATAAACTGTTCACAAGTGTACTATGTTAACCGTTTCTTATGTAAAATATAGCTAATTTTATCTCAGGGGACCAATAGGCACCTGAATAGGTGCCGAATCTTTAACTTATATTGTATATATATTAGAGGGGACGAATGGGTACCTTAAAAATAATATTTTTTATTAAAATATTAATTGGTCCCCTACCAGGAGACCAATGGGCACCTATATAGGGGCCGAATCTACAACTTTTATGCTGGGGGACGAATTTTAGGGGACGAATGGGCTCTGACCCGTCGTTAACTATGTCGAGATTTCCCGCCCAGGACTTTTGTATAAAAGGCTACAATACACTTGCTTGTGACTTGCAGAAGTAGCTTGCATGCCATATGTATAGACTACGCCTCTCAGAACTTGCTATGAGTAGCACAATGACATACAAGATGCATGCATACTTTTGTGCCAGTAGAGTTTACACAACTCAAGCCTATACCAGCCCACATGGCTGACCCTAAATTTAAATAAATCTATACTAATATTATAAAGCAGAAGAGTTTGTTTGCTTGTTTGTTTGTTTGGTTGAACGCGCTAATCTCAGAAACTACTAGTCCGATTTGAAAAATTCTTTCAGTGTTAGATAGCTCATTTATCGAGGAAGTTATAGGTTATATATCATTACGCTAAGACAAATAGGAACCGAGCAATAATGGAAAATGTGCCGCAGACGAAGTTGCGCGGGTCAGGTAGTACATTATATTTCCACTGTACTATTCTATCATACTATTCTATTTCCTGCAGACGTTTTGCTATAAGCCGAGCAATCACGCGGCTCGGCTAGACTGTCGAGCAATTAGCTGACCGTCTGAACGTTTTACATCTCCGCGGCGATAAAACACCGCACTTCACCTCCACCATCAAATACGTCGTAAAACTTCCGGCTAGTAAATAAGTTAGGTACTCGTACGCGCACCGTGAAAGTTCCGTTATCGCAACTGGTATACTTCCTCTCCAAAAACAGCAAAATATTCCTAAAAATTCGGTAACTTTGTACGTTTATTCTATTTAACAGCAGCTTTCTACCGCGATTCAGCTCCTGTGACACAGGCCCTGAATAAAAGCCTATGCATGACACTCGGAGATCACTCAGTCATTTTCTGTCGCTGGTACATATATCATACAAGCTGTTCAACGCAATTCATAATAAAAACAAATACTTCGGGGGTCATCGGCCGATGGTTGAATATATGTAGATACTTCATATTGAAAGCTTTAATTTTGTTGTTATGAAGTGGTGATAATACTCGTCGCGTTTGACAAGATTCGCTAGTTTTAATTGGACCCCTTAAACTCGCAACAGCTACTAGCTATAGCCACCAAACTCTCTCGTAAGGAAGAGAACACTAAAGCCCGTATCCGCATTATTCCGTATCGAAGATAGATTCCATTAAAATATTCCGACAAACATTGATGGCTGTAATTTTTCACGTGGCTAGGTTTATTAAGCGAGCGGGCAATGCATGTCTATCCATTGCGATAGGCATAGAGGCGCGAAGTTTTCTCATTTGCAAGCTGGATATAAAACAAAACGAATAACCGTGGAATCGATTTAGTTCAATGCACAACAAGGAAAGCTACCTATTCAAAAGCGTGGGTTTTTAATTACTTTTGTTACAGTTGTGCCGGAAACTTTAACAGAGAAACAAAAAAACCTTCAGTGCTTATTTTAAATTTTAAGCTATTTAAAGTCTGTAACCGACATCATTCGCATCCGAATAAGCTTCGTTTTAAAGAACATTAAATATTCAATATAAACCGCTCTATCTTTGGCTGAAAATGTGTAATCCCCTGTAATCGGAGCGCATGAATAAAAAATATGTCCCACGCGACGCGCTGGAGTGAAGTGACGAGGGGCGGCGCGGTGACGAGACGGTGACGTGACGGTGCGGTGGCGCGGCGGGGCATGACGGTGACGGGACGCGGCGTGTGTGGCGGTCACCGTCACGCGACTCGCAGATATTCGTGTTAAGATCGCGTGACTGCGGCGGCGACCGCTGCCCTTGACTACGATACACTGACTTACATTAGTTTGTGATTGTTATCGTATTGCCATAATAATGAATGAACTTAGTTTCGTAGTAATGTTGTAGATATTATTCATGAGATTAGCATGTTTATTCTATGCAGGAAAATTTTAATGTTTGTGCCAAATCTCAATAAGTCCGATTGTTTGGAGTACTAGGATATGGAGTCATGAACCAACTTAAACGGTTCGAGTCTATTAAATATCGATAATTCTATGGAAAGTCTAGCCCAGATGTTGTATAAAATTAAATATCGATAATTCTATGGAAAGTCTAGCCCAGATGTTGTATAAAATTAAATATCGATAATTCTATGGAAAGTCTAGCCCAGATGTTGTATAAAATTAAATATCGATAATTCTATGGAAAGAATAGCCCAGATGTTGTATAAAATTAAATATCGATAATTCTATGGAAAGTCTAGCCCAGATGTTGTATAAAATTAAATATCGATAATTCTATGGAAAGTCTAGCCCAGATGTTGTATAAAATTAAATATCGATAATTCTATGGAAAGTCTAGCCCAGATGTTGTATAAAATTAAATATCGATAATTCTATAGAAAGTCTAGCCCAGATGTTGTATAAAATTAAATATCGATAATTCTATGGAAAGTCTAGCCCAGATGTTGTATAAAATTAAATATCGATAATTCTATGGAAAGTCTAGCCCAGATGTTGTATAAAATTAACAGCGTGCTAAAGAACACATCGAACCCTTACTTACCTTACTTCTGGTAGTGCCCACAGTCCAGTTCACCATAATCTGACTTGTCGGAGCGGCTCCGAGCACATTGCGCTCAGCGCTATAAATCAGAGTGCTCCGCAAATATCCGCGAGTTCGCGTCGTTCGGGCCCGATCGGGCGCGCTCGGCTATATTCGGCGGCGCAATAATCGGTCACCGGCCTGCGCTGACGTGTGTCTCGTGCGACCATGCGTGCGACAAACCACTCAAGTAGTCAAGTCCTTAATGAGACCTATGTTGTGGAGAGCGGTCGCATTCCATAAATTCCATAAAGTCTGATGTTCATTCCAGTCGATTAGCAACCGCGAATAGACTGATTTGTGAATGCGGAAGATTCTGTTCGATAGACAAGTTCAAAAATAAATAAACAAAGAGAAACATACGAACTAGGCTGCCAAGCAGGATGAGATGTATGCATACAAATGGGTACAGTTGTTTCACCGATATGGGTTTTGGCGAGAACAGATGGAATAGAAGTCAGTGCTGTTCATAAAAAGTTAAAATCATAACAAGACTAAAGTCAGAGAGATCTCTGACACATTGCTAACACATTGTTTGAAGAAACTGGTCCTGGAACCATAACGTGGAACGTAACTTGTTAGTTGTTACTACGAAGAACATGGAAGAGAACTTACGACAAACGATTAAAACAATACAGTACCAAATATGTGGCGGGTTTTTATTACCCATACTTGGTTGGAGAATCCTCTTGTATTTGTTCTGAGGGACAATCACATCAGAACTCATAAAGTGATTATTTTACGAGTTACCTCGCAACTGCGACAGAATTAAAATTAACCAGAGTACATTCCGTAGTTAAGACAAGCAAATTAATACGTTAGCAAAGAGCAGACTCTTGTGAGACGCCGCGCTCGACAGTGAAGTATTAGTACTTACCTACTTAAACTTTGTGAATTACTACGAGTAGGTACTGGAGTACCTACGGCTCGCCGAACTACAACGTGCTGGGCGAATCAGTGACCGACTTAGGTAATCTATGAGCTGTGATAAAACAATTTATAGTTTGGATGTCTGAGCCTTCCTCACCTCAAATGTTTTTAGCGTGCCTCATCTTCGACCAAAATATCATCGCTTACAGTTGAGATAGTGGCCAAACGCGGGCCTATCAATAGTAAATAAAGTGTGTTTAGTACCTACATATTATTTTATGTTAACAACGTGTACTCATAGATATAAGGATACTCTTATTTTTCTACTTGGTTCCTGTAGGTATCTACAAAATAATTATTTCTTCAGTAGTTCCATAATATGGTAGTCAATACAAACTTCAGCTGAAAGTTGATATTATTATTTGCAGGCCATACAAATATTAGTGAGTTGTTTCCGAGGCCTGCACAGAAGGCCGCTATTATATTAAGGCGGGGTTGCAGTACTTTTTAAGATTTTTGAACGTCTGAAAATCTAATTAATTATGAGTTTTTTAATAAATAAAAATCATTACATAAAAATTGAACGGGTATGTTCAATTTTTATGTAATCAAGTAAATCGTAAAGATAGAAACGCGATTTAGAATGATTGGCTCGATGCTTTTTTTAATCAAACATGACACTAAATTACAATTTTAAACGTGTACTGCTAAGAGATTTCATCACGAATATATATAAAAGTTATATCAATAGATAGAGCTTTTTATTTTGTAGTAAATGTTGAAACCATATTGTATTATTTCTTTATCAGTTTTCGCCAAGAAGAAAAAACAATCAAATTTTAGGCATTATTTCGCTCGCCGGACAGTCGCTGTTGTTCGTCAAAACACACAGTACTGCAACCTCGCCTTAAGGCCGCGTTAGGTATCAAGTGTCGGTCTGGCGGACTCGGCGCGGTGACCCACTGCTCTTGTTTGGGATGCGCAGGCGCCGTCAAGCGTGAGCCAGCGTCACAAAGTCACAACCGTTTTTTTTTGACACCTCGGTACCGTAACGGGTGATGAGCACCTTTGTAATTGATTGTCTATTGTTCAATTAATGTGACCTATTGTTATTATTTGCGAAGCCAAAACTTGAATCGTATTTTGTGACGATAACCTAGAATGCATCCTGTACGTTACTGGGCAAACTCAGAGTTGTAAAGAAAACGATTCCTTGGTTCAACTTAAAAAAAAATCTCTCTGTGTTTTAAAAGCTGTTATAATTTATTCAATTCATGTTGTTTTGTGTTATGTTATAATACAGTAGATTAGGGAAATAACAATGTGTTGTATAATTAAGTGTCGTATTTTGTAAAAGTGTGTGTAGTGTTAAGTAAAAATAGTTTTAAAATAGATGTAAGACTATCGCATTAGATTAATAAGTCTGTAATTGATAGCTCTAAGGTTTCATGATAAATCTATATCTATACTTATAATAAATCTGTAGAGAGGTCAATTCTGTACATGAAATATATTTCCAAAATAACTATCAGGGGGTGATTAGGGATC
The DNA here is from genome assembly GCA_963859965.1 of Ceramica pisi. Classification (NCBI taxonomy): domain Eukaryota; kingdom Metazoa; phylum Arthropoda; class Insecta; order Lepidoptera; family Noctuidae; genus Ceramica; species Ceramica pisi. The sequence goes on along the minus strand of OY982535.1, from coordinate 25,782,734 downwards.
GATACTGATGCCAAAAATGCAATCAGTACAATTTTTGTCTGTCTGTCTGTTGTCTGTCTGTCTGTCTGTCTCTCTGTACTCAATACTCAATACTCAATATCTTTATTGCATTCCACATGTATTCTTAGGTGGTAAAAACTAAATTGGTTCATGTGGACCCTGTCGGGCACAGCAAGATAAGTAGAAGAGAGGAAGCTTTTTTCTTTAAATTATGTAAAACACAGAGACTTGGGTAGTTTGCGGTACGTAATTATTATGATTTTATTAGTTTATCACTTAGATATTCGTTTACCGAGTAGTAGCTTTTATTTAGCATAAATTGTTTGAGTTTTCTTAAAAATATATTAATTTTCTCTTCTCTTTTTATTGAAGCGGGTAGTTTGTTATATAATTTAATACACATTAAGTACATAGGGACTTTTAGAGTGCATAATAAATCTTGGTAAGTTTAGCCTAGATTGGTGTCTGAGTAGATAGCGTGTTTGGATGTCTCCACGTTTTGAATAAAATTCTTGGTGTTTCCGTACAAATTTGCATGTCTCTAAAATATATATGCAGGGAAGGGTTAAAATACCATGTTTTTTAAAGAAAGGTTTGCAGCTGTCAGTTTGCTCAATATTTAGCAGAATTCTAACCAATTTCTTTTGGAGGGTGAAGAGTGTTTGTGCATCTGTGCTGTTTCCCCAAAGGGTGATACCATAGCTGAGCCATGAATAGGCATAAGCGTAATATGTCGTAAGCGCTGTTTTAAAATTAGTGGTCTTTTTTATTTCACGAAGGGCGTAAGTGAATTTAGAAATTTTTGAGTGAGTTTTCTGTATGTGTGATTGCCAGTTTATATGTGTATCTATGACTAGGCCGAGGCCGAGTAAGGTAAATTCGTTAACGATTTCTATTTTTGAGTTGCTGAAGATAAAATTTAAAGTTAAGGGGGTTTTTTGGTAAGGGTGGAAAGTTATTAATTTGGTTTTCGAGTAGTTGATCTCGAGGTTATGTTCGTTCATCCAGTTGCACGTTTTAGTCAGGATAGAGTTGAGAGTTTCTTCTATATTTTCGTTGTTTTGGCATGATACTAATATAGATATGTCGTCCGCGAATAAGACACATGGCTTTTCTATGGCTTTAGGTAGGTCGTTAACATAAATTAAAAATAAGAGGCATCCTATCACGCTTCCTTGGGGAATTGAGGCGTTAATTGCTTTGCTGCATGACTGAATTTTTTCTATTTCTTTAATTTTATGGTTATAGTATTCTATTTCAACTACTTGAGTCCTGTTCCTTAGGTAAGATGTTAACCATTTATGAGCCTTCCCGCGTATTCCTATTCCGTATAATTTGTTTAGCAAAATATCAAATTGGACTTTGTCATAGGCTTTGGTCATGTCTAGTAATACTACTATGGCGTACTTTTTGTTATTTATAATATTAAGGGCTTCCTGGATATATTTATAGACTGCTAAAGTGGTGGAACGGTTTTTTCGAAAGCCATTCTGGCATTCATCTAAAATATTATATTTTTCACAAAATTTATAAATTCGGTCACACATGGCTTTTTCGAAGATTTTCTGTTAGTCTGTTAGTCTGTCTGTATAACCTTTATAGAAACATAAACTACTCGACGGATTTTAATGAAACTTGGTACAATTATTATTCATACTCCTGAGCAGGTTATAGTATACTTTTCATCTCGCTACAATGAATAGGAGCAGAGCAGTGAAGGGAAATGTTGGGAAAACGGGAGAAGTTACTCCATTTTTTTAAGCTTCCGCCGCGTGTGCAACCCTAATGGTGAAAGCTACAAAGAAATCATGTATGACGGAAATGTTCTCCTTAAAATATATATGTCTATCTTTTATGATTGACGAACAATAACACGTGTAACTCCCGATAGCTTAGCAGTTCGAAGCTTTCTGATTGTATTTGTCTACTCTTACGTTTATAAAACTCTCAGTCGTCCCTAATTAACATTAATAAAAGTTAACATTATTAACTATTCCATAAAAAAAGAATCATAGAAATCGGTATAGAAACACCAAAGTTATACATGAAAAACGCTAATAATAAGCCATCGCGCTTGAATACTGAATCATGCTATAAGGATTATTTTTGTGGTCGCGAACGCACAGGCAGGCGGCTAGCTTGGCGCCTAGAGGCTAGCGAGTAGCTTCGGAAAACGGCTTACAACAGTTTGCAATATCCTTTAACAATTATAATGTCGAGGGGAAGATGGTTATAATTTCGCTTTACACCAAACGAGTAATATTATAAATGTGAAAGTTTGGTTGTTTGTTACTCAATCACGCCAGAACGGCTTAACGGATCTTAATGTTTAGAACAAAGATAGATTATAGTCTGGAATAGCACATAAGCCACTTATCATCCCGGGAATATGTTCCCTAGGGATCACGCGGGCGAAGCCGCTGGCAGAAGCTAAATAAATAAATTTCTTTGTCAAAAGGATTTACAAGTTAAATCCAAAATCGTTATTATTTTTAAGAAAAAATCAGGCAATGATCGCAAGTAATGACTGAGATGACACAGCGAATGTGTAGGTAGGTACCATAAAAATAAGTGTCAACGTTTAACTGAAGTTTCAAAGAGGCTTTTCAACATATTGGACCACAAACATAGGTGATAGTAGACCCTCTAGATACTCGTAAGAGGGCTACAATTGTACCTAGTATTGTATTAAAGTAATAAAAAGTAATGACAACAAAGCAGACGCTAAACCAAACAATGAAGATCAAGGTTAAAACAACGACCACAAGCAACGGTATTGGTGATCACTCAGATCAGTCTCCAAGCCGCAGGGCAGGCAGAGCGTGGCAGGATCTCAGCTCTGACACAGCCGCTCTTGATGCGAGGGCTGCCACTGTGACACTGCCGAATTAACTGGTTATTATAACTGGAGTATTTGGACTGTGACATAAAGCTACAGACAATTTATTTGGAGTAGCGGTGCTCTCATAGTTCCTGTAATTGAATCTGCACGCGGCGCTCTCCTGATAGCGTTGCGAATTACATTTCCGTTTGTTAAAGACAATTCATTGAACACTTTACGTTTAATATTTTTGTGATCGTTCCCAGTTTATTTCCAGTTAGCTATAAAGTTAATAGATCCTACGGTTTTATTGACAGCCATAAAGTTAATTCGTAGAATCGTAACAGCTTCACTTCATATTATCTAGAATTTCAGGAATATTTTACCGCACATGATGTTTGATGGAACTATTAAACTTAACACACATTTCTCATAAAATTAGTTCCTTTAAGACCACCAAATTATTCCTCCATCACAATCATGCAGCAGATGTTCCAATATGTACAAACGATTTTTCCCATTAAAACGTTTTAATTTCGACCGTAATGTTTATTATTATACTACAACACTATCACTACATTTTATAAAACAAAAGTCTCCGCCACGTCTGTCTGTCTGTTCGCGATAACCTACAGCACCGATTTTCATGCTGTTTTCATCAATGGATAGAGTGGTTCTCGAAGAAGGTTTTAGTATATAATTGGTCAAGCGAGCGAAGTCGCGGGCATCAGCTAGTTTATAATATTATGTTAATAATTACTCAAAAGCCATCGTTCGTTTGTTTGCGGTTTCCTAACAGGGTTTGTGTGCAAAACCGATAATTATCACATGTGTTGTGTGCTTGTGAGCAAATAAATAATTTCCAAAAATGCCTTCAGAGCTATATAATAGTGATATATCACAAAAGGGAACCTTGAGCTAGTGCCTTATCCCAGATGTTTCAGCTGTGCAACCGCGGTTTCCCTTTAATATACGTAGATAATTTCATTTCCGTGTTCACCGGGGCAAGACGCAGCACACTCCCTGAAGACGCTCCGCGACCCTGACACATCCCGTCAGCGGCAGCACCCTGACCCATTTGCCAAGGTCTCGACTCCTGCATGACCGCTGAGCACCAGACCTTGCCGCCGCGTAACGATGATAGAGTGTTATTGCACTCATTAATTATAACCAGTCGGAATATTACGCTCTGCAAATTAACTGTAATTATTTTATGGTAAAAGGAAATGGTCTTGAATAATATCAGTGGATTCAGTGGGTACTGTAAACCTCCTTGGTTTTGCTTGGTTCAGTCGATAAAACTTTGTAAGGGGAATGAAAAAGTTAGCATAGGTTTGAAATTAGAAGGAAAGGAATTTGATTATTTTTAGGAGAATCTTGAATTAGCTTCCAATCGGGCTTGGTCACTCAATATAATTATTATCTAAATCCTAATTTTACTTTTATTTCTAGTAGTAAATAGGTGACGCTTCTGATTAATTTCGATGCGGGATCCAAGACAGTTGAATCGTTTCTCCGGGACTCGTCGGGCTTCATTAGCTCGGTGTTTTTCTGGTGGTCGCCACTGTTGATTCTGGCTTTCAGGAGTTGCAGTGGTTGGGCTTGTGTGTCGGGCATGCCACATAATAAAAAATAGGTAATGCCTTAGCTATTCGTAGTTGAGGCACCACAGTACTAACGATTCAACTTCATAAAAATGATAAGGCAAATATGAAGTGCAGCTGATCCTTGCAGGACAACCGACATAGCGCTTGTGAAAAAGCTATCAGGCCCACACCAAATAACATTAAAATGCCGAAACATGACTATAGTTTAACTAATTTCTTATTGTCTGCAGCTCAGTATTGCTTCCAACATTTTTCTATATTATTTAACGAGGGCAATTAATCTAATAGGGTTCAACCCTCATTAAGATGCCTTCTTAATTGAAACTAAATATTGTGGATTGTGGTAGACGTGGACATAGATATATACTTATTTTTACTTTTTTTTTTTATAACCTCGTCCAATCTTTTGTAGATCTGTGTACCAACTTAACTTCATGTTTAATAACTTATGATTTGACATTTCAAATGTTGCAAGTGTTTAGTTTATTTTTTTTAAAGTGATAGCAAGGAATAGACAAAACTTGGAAAATTATGATAACACTAGCTGACCCGCACAACTTCGTCTGCGTCACATTTTCCATTACTGCTCCGCTCCTATTTGTCTTAGCGTGATGATATATAGCCTTCCTCGATAAATGGGCTATCTAACAGTGAAAGAATTTTTTAAATCGGACCAGTAGTTCTTGAGATTAGCGCGTTCAACCAAACAAACAAACAAACAAACTCACTCTTCTGCTTTATAATATTTTAGTATAGATTTTTTCAAAAATTCATTAAATTATAAAGTGGAGAAGTTATTTTAAATATTGAATTAGTCAGCAATATATGTATACTGGTGCTACTTAGACCTTTTTAATTAGCTTCAAAAATATCCGGTATTCATAGTCGAACTCAGTCCCATTACTTTACATACGTGTTTTTGGATTTCGATGTTTGCACTTGTCGAAGTCCTATCTGGGATTAAAAAAAAATTGGTACTGTGACGATTGTGTGTCCTTGGCTTAGGATGTTCGTGTGTGGTTTTATGAGATTGGCATTGGCCATTTGTAAAACTTTGAAACGGTCAATTAAAAAGTATAGATAGGTTTTTGATATCTGAAGGATAAGTAATTTGATGGTTTTTTAAAGAAGAACTTGTATTGATGTGAATTCGGGCGGTTCTCGCGAATATATTGGTTAATTTCTCCATATCTCTTTAATTTCTCGTAGCATCTGAGTTACCCCACCACAGTACCTATTTGATCTATTGTATCCATATGACGTATATTATTTACAGCCCCATGACCCATGACATGTTGCTAACTGAAATTGTTATAGGTATTTCAGAAATTATTTGTCACAATTCTTTTGTCAAACAGGAGGATGTCACTTCCTGTTCTCTGCAAGCCTTCTACTTGACCTCTCAAAATATCTACAGGAAAGACAAACGGGTTTGTTTAACTGTAGAACACCTTTCAAAGGAAGTAATATTAAGAAAAAAATCTCACCTTGAACTACTTTCCTGTCTAAAACGGTAACATTCAGCCTTTTGCGGATATTGTGATAATTATTTGGTATTAGTTCCAATATTACTTCCTGTTTATTTAGACCGACGTCGGAAAGTAGGTATATATGCAATATCAATAACAATAACAGCAGGATATAATTGCGGATCAATAGCTACGGGGAAAGGCTGGCAATACTGTATTACCAGCCTACTTAGTTAAAATTGATAGCAGACCGATGACCAACCAACGAGCTGGGGAACTCCGTTATCTTCAGTGATAATTTACTGCTTTTAATACTTTTGGAGCGTTATCAGTTATCAAGTGCTGATAGGCGCTAGGAACTCCCACGACTGATCAGTCATCTCGCTTATCAGCGCTGATAGCAGCTGACATGCTACAGCTATAATACTCGTCTCACTGATTACGAGGCGCCCTATATATTGTGTTGTTCACATGGGTTTGCCGGGATAGTGAACACTTTACTGTAAATATATCATCGAACATAGATAAAACATATTTTGGGGATTGAATCCCAACCAAGTTTTCTTCTTGATCGTGAGATTGTTTTCTCCAGACCAGTGTATAGCTGTGTGTTATCTGACCTTAACGATGACTGGATGTTTCCGATATTTTTATTGTTTTCCTTCAATTACGAAATTGAGGAATTAGCAGATAACGGCACGATTTGAATTTTATCTAAATTAATCAAAATATTCTAATCAAAATAATCTAAGCATTAAAATCAACACAAACAAACAGACAAACTTTCTTGATAAGATAACACACATCGGTGAAGTGCCTACTCGTATGTCAGCAGCACTGAAGGAATGCGCCACCCGACAGTACTTATCTATTGTCAGACAGGACAGCACTGAACATGTCAGAAGGAAATATTTAAAAAGCAAAACTACTGCAAATACAGGTAGATGTAAACAGTGTTACGTAAAACATTCAATGTTGACTGGTATGTGAAACAACACAAAACATTCCAGAAATCCTAATCACATTGAAATTAAGTAACGACAGTTTCGTAACGTGGAACAATCCGGAAACCTCAGGAAGTGACAGTAGTGTGAGAAATGCAGTGGAGTCACTATGTGCTGTGGGTGTGTGTGTGGGTGCAGCTGTGTGTGTGCGAGCGGGCGCTGGTGGTGTTCCCGGTGGCTAGCCGCAGCCACACGCTGCTGGGAGACCACCTCGTCACCACCTTGCTTAATGGAGGACACAACGTATGTATCTATTGGTATATCCTGCACATTGACAACGTCAATTCAGAGTATTCTGAAACCTTTCTGGTATGATATTCATCATCTTCCTACCCTTGCCCCGTATTACTTGGGGTTGTGCAATACGTGTTCTTCTTATTATTATTTTTTTCTTCTATTCCATTCAGTCCTTCCAACCGTCTCGCTGTCATTGACTCCGTTTTGAATCAACCTTACACAATCTATTCATATTTCCTCTGGCCTTCCTCTCGCTGCATCCATCCACATGTAGTCATTACTCTCTTAGTTACATAAATTTCATATCTATTCCTCACATGGTCTTACCAACTCCTTGGTCCCTTTCAACTTTTCTGTTAGTGGCACCACTTTCAAACTTCCTGTAACTTCCTTCACCTTTTTCCGGTCCAGTCCACACATTTATCTCAACATCTATTTTAACATTCTTATCTCCTCTTCATGTAATATTTTCTATACATCTTCTTAGAGGCCCACCATTCCTCTTCATGAATACGGATTTCATTCACATTTTGGGTACATCAATATCCTACATAAAATAACAGGAAAATTCATTTCGAAACTATTGCCATGATAACATTTATGACTGTGTGAGTCATGCTAAAATTCCATATCTTTCATGCCATTATTAACTAATTTGACCGACGTTATATATCTAACAGGGATTTCACAATCATAGGTGGATGTTGTAGCTAATCCTCGCAAAGTGGGCTGTACCTACTACAGTACAAGGGTAGCATACAGTAACCTTGATCTTTTCTTTGTTTCTACGCTGTTAGCTACTGTTTGAGCTCTTCTAATTGCTCGTAAGCCTGCTGGCTGCTCAAGGTCGGCGTCAGTCATCGAAGTAACTGGACTAATGAAGCATCACACTGAAGTTTCAGTAAACGCGTCCGTAGGAGAATACCCTTCAGCGAATCCCTACACGTGGTCCCCGGGTGGTGCTAAACAGGTGACACTAACCGCCTCCGTGGTCTAGTGGTTAAACCACCTGATTCAGACCCAGAGGTCCCGGGTTCAATTCCCAGCGGGGGCAAATTTTTTGCTCGGTTTGGTTGGTGGTAGGACTTGTTCTAAGTCCGCCTGGCAAGCTACCACCATCATGTCTAAGTCTGTCGCCATAACAACAATGTTAACAGCATTGTTGTGTTCCGGCAGTTAGAGGTATGATAGCCTAATCATCACTTTCCATCAGGTGAGATTTGGGCCAAGAGTTTCCCCGTTTTTAATTGGTACTAAAAACCAAGATTAAGGTAGAGTGTGAGCCCGCAGTGACAGAGCAGAGTTGTGTGTGGAGAAAGGAGAGAGAGGCCTTTACCCAAAAGCGGGATATAATAAGCTTATTACTAGATTAAAACTAAATGTACCTATAGAGGATTGCTTGAAATGAGTTAAAATCTTCACAATACTTCATGTGTGTAATCATCGTCATGCTCATAATATAATTCGAGGTCGACTGTTTCCCAAACTATAGTAGATCACCAAATATTACCGAGCAGAAACGAACCGACTGCCGCCGCATCTAGAATTAGATCGGTGGTCACCGTTTTGGTTAATAATTACCCGTCATAGGTTTGCCTTTCGAGGCTTAAATTCAATAACAGTGTATGGGGTAAGAGGTTGAAGGAGAATTGATTTGTACAATCTATTCGCCATTCAGTACCTATGCATAATTTCAAGTATAAATTAATTATAATTTTAATTGATTGTTTCAGGTGACTTATGTAACGACATTTACGCGAGTGAAGGCGACAGAGCGTCTCCGAGTGATTGACATCAGCTCAGCCGCTGACGATGGCATTGGTTGGTAGTTGCACTAATCTTATAACAATATTAGTTACTAAATTTATGTTATAAGATACTAGATGACCCGCGCAACTTCGTCTGCGTCACATTTGCCATTAATGCTCGGCTCCTTTTAGTCTTAGCGTGATGATATGTAGCCTATATATATCCTTCCTCGATACATGGGCTATCTAATACTGAAATAATTTTTCAAATCAGACCCGTAGTTCCTGAGATTACCCCCTACATACAAACTTACAAACAAATGTTACCTCTTTATAGTATTATTATAGATATGATACGAATAATTATTTCCAGTACGACAAAAATAATAGTCGAGTCAAATTAGCATACCAAGTAATTGGGAAAATCTCGGAATGTGAGATAATAAGCTGGAAACTCGTATACACTTTCAAAATAGCGTTCTGAATGTTGTGTCAATCATCTGCCTAGCCTTTTCCCAGCTATATCGGGGTCGGCTTCCAGTCAAACCGGATTTAGCTGAGTACCAGTATTTTACGCGGAGCGGCTGCCTACCAGATCTCCACAACCCATTAACTGGGTAAACACGGTACTTCATGGAAAGATTGGGGTCAAATTAACTGGCTTCTGACTATCAGTAACAACTGCCAACGATCTACAAATGACAGCCGGGACCAACGGCTTAACGTGCTTTCCGAGGCACGGTGATGATCACCCATCCACAGACCAACCTTGGCAAGCGTTGCTTAACCTTGAAGATCGACTCGTGTGGCTTTTTTTTTCAATATAGAGCCACGAGCTCCTCTGTGTCAATAGCCTCATAAATCCCGTGTCTGTCTTGTAAGTTATTGAAGGTCACGAAAATCGGTTAATGGCGATTATCTCGGTTTCTATAGCTCCAATGATGTAAACAATATCATCAAACTTGTAGATCGTAACATTTGTACCAATTCTTACAATGGACATTTTTTCATGACATGGACAATGGACATTTCTCCTTGATATATTATGATCAACCGTGAATCTCGGTGGACAAGAAAACATTAAAATTTATTCTCCCAAGATAATTTTTTCATTTTTCCGCTTATTGATGATATTGCCTTTTAAATCGTTTGCTCATTTCTTTATTTAATATCATCAAAAGATCTTAAGAACAAAATGTTTCATTGGGATTAGTCAAATATCGGGAATTTGAATTTATAATTTATCATTGTTTGTGTATTTATTTTATTTTATTATGTGTAATGTGTAAGTAGGTACTATGATCCTTTGTTGGTAGAAATAAACGTTATTTAATTTAATTTAATTTAATTTTAATAGGGTACTCGTAGTATGAATTGATCACAGCTGAATCAAAGTACTTACCATACTGCTTGCATGGCTGAGTACAAAGCAAAAATTGTTACAAATTTTAAGCTCTACATTTTTAATCATAGGTGTAACCACCATTGGAGCTATAGGGACCTAGATAATCACGAAATAAGCGATTATTGTAACCTTTGATCTTCAATAACTTACGACGCAGACACAAGATTATATGAGACTTTTAACACAATGTTTAGAACGCCGAAATGAAGATGTATACAGTTTCCAGCTTAGTGTCTCAATCCGAGGTGAAATGCTAATTTGACTGGACTTGCTGATGATCATTTTCTTCACTTTGTCCTGCCCTTTTCCCATTATCTTACTGAAGTGAATAACAATAAATATTTTATTCAGAACCCAAGGGTATCCCGAACCTGTCCGAGTTGGCCTCCTCCCGGCTCCCCTCGCACCAGTTCCTGCTGGACGGTTCGAGGACTGCCGAGCGCGCAGTGCGCCACCCTGCCGTGCAGGCGCTGATGAAGGACACGGCCGAACAGTTCGACGTCGTGGTGGCCGAGTGGTACTACAGTGGACTGCTGGCTCCGTAAGTACTAACTGGTATATCTATCTTCAGTGTGGCACCAAATCGCCCACTTACCAGTGTGTCTAATGCAGCTCCCAGGCGGCGCAGCCTGAACCTCCTTGGAGCCAATTTCCTTATTTCTGTGGGCGCAACTTGAAGTCTTCAGCAGTGTAAGACTCCTCCGCTGAACTGTTACTTCAGTTACCTTTTTGTTTTATTTATGAGATAGCATCTGATGGCCGTGGACGTTTGCAAGCGTAAAACTTACAAAGATGGTTCCGTCGTTCAATTTAAAATAACAGTAAAGAATGTAAAGTATTCGAATACATCATAAAACATTCTCCACATTGTTACAGTTCAGTTAGTTATATAAATTGCAATAACACAAGAACAATTTTCTTTCTAATCAGAGTATGATAAATCCAAGCACAAAACACAACGGGACAATCGAAGAATGAATTCCAATCATCCCAGTCTGAGATTATACGAACAATGCCGAATAAAGATCTGTCATAATATTGTCGATCAGGGTTCCAATCCAAGGATTAATCTTCGTCGAGAGTCGGAACCGGGACAATAGACCAACTCCGATGTAGCGATCATAATGAGCCGAAGTCTTGAAGCTTTTTTGTTAAGTGAATCAATAATTGCACGACAAATAAATAGAAAAATATGCTTTTGTTCGCGTCATACAATTTTCAAGGGACATGAATTAATTAGAATGTCCAGCCGAGATTTATTTTTGTTGACGCTCTTAATGATTGCTTCAAATCCACCACCTTACCCAATGAGCTGATGGCTAAATAATAACACCACACAAGCTATGCTTGCCAAGGTCGGCGAGTGGATGGGTGATCATCTATCACACACCGAGTTTCCTTGGTGTCTCGAAAATAACGTTAAGCCGTGGGTCCCGGCTGTCAATTAAATATCTCTGACAGTCGTTACGGGTGGTTAGAAGCCAAATATATCTGACAAGAACTTTGCAATAACTGATATTGAGCTGTATCCGGTTAGAATAGAAGCCGACCTCAAAGAAACTGGGAAGAGGCAAGGCAGATTGACTTCCAATGAGTCGTTGTTAAAACAGTTCCCTGATTCCAGGTTAGCAGCAGTGTTCGACTGCCCTCTGGTTTGGTACAGCTCCTTGGATGCGTCCTGGCTGAGCCTGCAGTTGGTGCATGAGCCCAGCAGCCCCATCCTGTTCGTGGACCCGCTGGCCGCCGCCCTGCCGCCCCTGCCGCCCAGCGTGGGGGACCGCGTCTACAGGATTGGGAGACAGGCCTACCTCTCCGCTTGGGTATAGTGGGTATATACTTTGGACCTGTCATTGCAGTAACTTGCTAAGCTTTCATTGAGTATCGACAAATTCTCTAAAGTTGTGTGCCAAATTATGTATAATCGTCGTAGGGGACGTCAATTAGGCCTATTAAATATCAGCACAGATTGTATAAACTAGGGACCATAAGAGTGAACAAAATTAATTATAACAAGCTTGGAATGAGATGATATTTTCCGACGTGATTAAAAACATGTTCTTAAAACCGATTCTGTAGAGTTCTAAAAAAATTGACTTTCTCATAACCACCCATTATAATTTAAAAGGCTAGGTAGAGTGTGATTGCCTATTTCTGCAATGCATTGTGAACTCTATCAATGCTTTATTGGGGCATGCATCGAAATCCCAATAGAGACTAAAGTTAAATTGCGTTTTGTGGGAAATAAAAATTCAAGGAAAATAATATTTAGAATTTGCATTTGATGCATAAAGAACTGCGCGTTGTTAAATAACGATAGTTAAATGTTAAATATTTTTATCAATTATTTGGTCTCAGATCCTATCCCATCATATGACTTCTTATTTATTATGAGTTTGCAATTATTGTCGTGAACTAGTGATGAATGCTTGTTCATTCCCTTTGTGTACATGTTTTTAAGAAGAGGAGGCCTCTGCCTTGCAGTGGGACAAACGATATGCAGATATTATTCTTATCAGGCACCAATTGTGTGGTGACAAGATATTGATGATACATGACTGTAGTCAGACCAGAAAAACAAGAAGTGCACAAGTACACGTCATCTGTCCAGCAGGGCACCGACCCACCGCCCCACAAGTATTCCACGAGGGTACTTGTAACAAGTGCACGAAGACATGACGTTTAAATTATTTTAAATTGCCATTAAATATGCAGACGGCAGTAATGAGAATGGCGATGTCGTTTAATGTAACGTCTGCTTATTAAACCGTAAAGTGATCGTCAGCTCAACGACTCGTACTTTAGTTTCTTTTCTGTTCAAATAACAAGCAATGTGTAATGATTGATGAATGGCACTTAACGAGAGATATCTGCGTTTATCATTGTCCGTGCTATAGTAGGTATACCGCACATGAACATAATAAACATATGTACTTATTTTCCATAGCCATGTCGATTGTTTAAACGCTTGACATATTCTATTACAAGAGCAGGGCCACTTCCCGCAATCGGAACAAAGTTCACATCGTAATAGTAGGCTCGCAATTACAACTGGATTTGGAATCTATACTATCTATACAAATATTATAAAGCAGAAGAGTTTGTTTGTTTGTTTGTTTGGTTGAACGCGCTAATCTCAGGAACTTTTGGTCCGATTTGAAAAAATCTTTCAGTGTTAGATAGCCCATTTATCGAGGAAGGTTATAAGGCTACATATCATCACGCTAAGACAAATAGGAGCTGAGCAAAGATAAAGATAAAGATATATTTATTTGTAAACATGTGTAACATTGCAATAATGGAAAATGTGACGCAGACGAAGTTGCGCGGGTCAGCTAGTGGTTTGAATAAGGAACCTATCTAAGATAGTTTCAGCACTGAAATCAAAGCCTACATAAAGACATGAGATATCTTCCCCAGCTACATGACCAACTACGTGGAGTCTCCGGCCTACTACGAGGTGTACCAGCTGGCGCTGCAGTGGCGCGGGCGCTCGCCGCCGCCCTACGAGGAGCTGGTGGACGGCGGCGCCCTGCTGCTGCTCAACTCGCAGCCGCTGCTGGGCCAGGGCCTGCCGCTGCCGCACAACGCCAAGTACGTCGGTGGACATCACATTGAAGGATCGGATGCGACATTGCCCAAGGTAAGTCACTTTTGAGACTGAACCTCTGGCCAATTTAAATATTTTGTCTTATGAGATTCACCAGATAGTGTGTTGATTCTTCCATATTAATATACTAAGCCAAAGCGAAGTAACACTGTTCACCTGTTTCTTACCTTTTCACGTCTCAGTGACTGAACAGATTAAATTGAAACGGCCATGACCATTTAGACCACATAAAAAATAAAAACCAAAAAAGGACAAGCAATAAAGGACATGGTCTAACACATGTTACACCATGTCCTTTATTTGGGTTATGACTGTTATTCCAGGTGTTCCCTTGGGATTGTTGCCTACTTTCATGCGAGCGAACCCACTGGAAAAAGATAGTGAAACTATGAATAAGTACTGCACGTAACTTAATCGTGTACTCTGTCGATAGTCAGCTGATTGCTGATAGTATCCGACGCAACAAGTGTAACTCAATGGACTGGAAGGGCTTACACGCCACTCGTAGAACTATGCAGACAAGTGAAGCCGTACTATGTAGCCGCTTATCTACTAAGTAAGAATATAACGACTTGTATTGATTACTGCTGCATTCCTCGTCAGTATTTAACAACACTTTTTGGCCATTGTGTTCAATTCAATTTCTTGCCAAGTCGCGACACAATTGCATACGAGTTTATTCCGAGTGGAGAATTCCTCACCAAACCGTTGCATTGAATTTCGACTGTATCAGTCTATATTGCAGTTTTTACTGTTTCGTGTTCGACGACTGAACAGAGATGTCGATAGAAGTGGCTCCACTCGATATGTCGCGGTAATTCGACCGAATACAATCCCGGGAGCGCGGCGATGCGTGCTGCGCTTCCATCCATGTGAGCGTTAAGCTTTCACTGAGGATTTTCATGTTCATGTAGATAGTTCTATCTACAAATACGTACACCTTTATAAGCTTGAATACGGCTCGCAGCCGAGCCGTGTGCAAAGTCCCTTACCTAGACCATGGACTTGCGTAGTTCAGCTTCTTGAAAGAAATAAATAACATAAAATCAATGGATCAGACAGGCCGTGACCCCATTCCGCTACTGACCTTCCATTTTATAGTGAGTGAGTACGTTGAAGCCACCATAAACTTGTATTACTGACGGTAAACCAGACGCGATTTAACTTCTATTTCAGACGGAGTCAATTGAAATGTTCTCGTAAAAGATGAACTTTAAAGTAGGGTTTGTGGAATATTTTGAAATGAATCTACATGTATAATATCACTCATCTCACGTTTTTGTGTGTTTAAAGGGAAAGTAGAAATCTCCACATATTTTTAAATTGAGGTTAGACTTCTGCTAGGTTTGTTAAATTAGGTAATAATGAATGTATGAAAATACTTACGTCTCTCGCAGCTCTTTTCCGATTAATTTGCTGCATCCATGACAGTTGAATCGTTTCTCCGGGACTCGTCGAGCATCATCACTCGGCGTTTTTCTAGTGATCGCTCCTGGCTTGGCTGTTTCTAGCTTTCAGGGGCCCGAGTCTGCTATTTTTATAAATTTGTCATTCCGACACGATCCCATTGTCATGCCACTGTCATTTTGCTAAAAGTTCGTATTCTGCTAAATTCATAATCGCACGGTCACTGGCACGTCAGTGGCCGGTCACTGGAACGTCAATGGTCTCGTAATAGAATTAATTGCGGTAGGAATGCCTGATTGCCATTATTATAAAACCGAGCTAAATTTGAGCATTTATTCATGCCAGATTTTATTTCTATTTAGTTTTACATATTATTTATTAGTGTTATAAGCAATCTGAAGTAGTGAGAAGTTCGTAAATACTAAATCTGTCATTATGTACGAGATTACCATTCCTATGGCTTTCTTTCAATGGCGAGTCAGTGATTGATCATTGGAATGTCATAATGACGCCATTATGATGCCATTATGTTAGTAGATTACCAAACTTGTCAAAATCAACCATTTTGAAATCAGTGATCGACCATTCTGACACTATTGTA
The DNA here is from genome assembly GCA_963859965.1 of Ceramica pisi. Classification (NCBI taxonomy): domain Eukaryota; kingdom Metazoa; phylum Arthropoda; class Insecta; order Lepidoptera; family Noctuidae; genus Ceramica; species Ceramica pisi. The sequence continues at coordinate 25,766,828 of OY982535.1, read as the reverse complement.
ATAGCAGACTCGGGCCCCAGGAGTAGCGTAGTGCGGCAGGCTTGTAAGTTTATTGCTCTCTAATGATCTCGTAGTACTTATACCAAATAGACAGTTATTTAGTGCATCTTAACAGCAAAAACAATATCTATGGTTTGTTTTATAAAATACGAAACAAGACCATCATGATATTACCTATTAGAATAAATCCTAGGAGCTTTACATTCAAAGAAACAGTTAATTTAAATAAACCTATTCGCTTCATTAAGCCATGTTTATGTAAGCCTTACCTACCTGAACGGAAATCATGAATATTCATAATTACTTCATTTACATAATAATGTATAAATAATTAATGCTGCCTTTGCGTGGTGTCCGAATATAGAAAAAATAGTTATGTTTATACATAAGTATGGGTTCTTGAGAACAGTACCGTGCGTATTAATTATACAAAGGTACATTATGAAACATTTGCATTTCTGTAATTATTTCACTTGCAGTAAAAACCACAAATTCAAAACCAGAACGTAACTATCAACAAACATGCAATATATACTTTAGTAAAAAACTACCTATTTATGAATGAACAAAGCACCTGTAAAGCGAAGATCGACAAAAATCGTGTAAAATTATCTCATGTTTGTTAGCCTCTTACTACACTCCTGTGTAGAGTAGTAGAAAAGTTTCTGATTTAAAGAAATTAAAAAACGAAGACAAAGCTTGGGAAGGCCTGATGAGGTGGACAAGATGGGCCGAAGAGCTGGTGGAGGCCGCGGGAACATGCTGGATGCGAGACGCACAGGAGCGTTTTGATGTGGCGACACTTATGGGAGGCCGACGTCCTACAGTGTACCTACGCTTTCGGATGAAATGTAAAAATCCAAAAGCTTCTTGTTAAAACACTGTTTTTTTTTGCCCCAGAACCTGCAGCAGCTGCTGGACAGCGCCAAGCACGGCGTGATCTACTTCAACCTGGGCGGCTCCGTGAGCGAGGACCTGCCGGAGCAGATGAAGCAGGAGCTGCTGCGTGCCTTCCGCCAGCTGGAGCAGACGGTGGTGTGGAAGCACCGAGGCGCGCTGGACTACGTGCCCGGGAACGTGCGGCTGGTGGACAAGGTGGCGCAGCTGGCTGTGCTCAGTAAGTTTCTGGTTATTGCTGGTAACACCACACACGCATAAAACGTTTTGGCAAAATGTTAACTGTGTGTACAGCTAAGGAGTGGTTTTCCCTGACAGAGACGTTCCCGACAGACCCGACAGCTACAACCTGGGAGTCTTAAAGTCAAGATTGAATATGTTACTTCTAGGCAAACGTGCTCCATCGCTTACCATCAGGTGAGATAGCGGTCAAACGCATGTCTATCTATAGTAAGAAAAAATGAAGGGCCAGGAAAAGCCTGTCGTCAGCCAAAATATATACACTGATTTAGGGAAACTGTTAATTTTATTAAGTCTGTGGTTTCCTGCGAATGTTTTCTCCATGTCCAACGAAATGAAACAACCCGAAAATTAACTCACCTGAACTGAAAGTCATTGTACCTACTCATCATGTGATAAATTTTTATTGTGAACCGAATCTGAAAGTAATACATAATGATGAGTAGGTATAGTGACCCCTTTTCAGATTTTGCATTCATTCTGTTACCAGAGACAAAGTTAAAAACAGTTCATCTGAATTGCATTCTGTCAGAATATTTAATAACATCAAGGCAAGTTGGGAAGATCAAACTTCCTAATATTCAGAATGTTTGATAACTCACGTTACATATTTTCATGAGGCACAGTCATATTTGTTATTGTTGCCTGTGTGATCGGGAATGAATAACTCAAATAAACGAGACTGAAACGACCCGAGTGTACCCGGGCGCGCACCTACGGGCCAAACGTAACAAAAATATACGGGTAAAAATTGTAAACAATAAATGTACAGGTTCATTAATGTGAAGTCAACCTACAGTTGTTTGAATGTTACAATTGAGCTACCTGTGTAAACCGCTGTTATAGCAGCGAAATAAAAAGGCAATTTTTGTGACCATACAAACGTGAAAAAAAAAACCACATTAATGCATGCATTTTACTTTTAAATGAAAAAAATACATTTCTTGTGAATGTATTTGTGTTTGTGTACCGTAGCAACATCTGCACCTAACTGAAGAGTTATAGGCGTTATGTTACATTAAGAGTTAGTACTTATTGTAATGCCTGCGCTGCATCAGCATGGAGCAAAAAGCACTCAAACACTAAGAGGCACACTCAAACACGAGGGCTGTATTTTATATCTGTATATTAACTCATGTTTATTTATGTATTTCCTGTCAATCCCCAGAGCACCCGAACACGGTGATGATGATCTCGCACGGCGGGTTCCTCTCGTACATGGAGGCGATGTACCACGGCGTGCCCATCATCGGCATGCCGGTGAGGGCCGACCAGCTGCTCACCGTCAGCCTGGCCGCCAGCCGGGGCCGGGGCCTGAGGGTGCCCATATCCAGCATGATCGGCTACAGGGTCAAGGAGGCTATCATCGAAATACTTGGGAATTACAGGTATGTCCAAGAATACCGCCATTATTCTGTGTAGCCTAACTATATATTTATATGTATGTTGGTATGTGTGAAACCATGCAGTAACTCAAGTTAATTTATTCGCAACCTTATGCTATATATAAACTAGTTGTCTGGTTTCAAAGTTTTCTCCCATAATTTATTTCGTACCTAAAAATGTAACGGCCAGTCCGTCAGTTTATTTCCCTGAAGACATTTTTGATAACTAAATCAACACTTCTTTGTTTACGTAGCTACTTTATTATTTAACATTCTCCAGAGAATTTTATTTTTATATTTTGTCTGGTCCATCAATCTTGCTGGGGATTATGGGGGCCATTTAGAGGATGTGAAGTAATGTACTGCCATGATTTATACATTCCCGCTTTATTCACGAAATAAAATAAATTCACTCGGCCGGACAATAAAACTGACATTTTAAAGTTGTTTGATTCTCAATTTACATGTCACTCGAAACATTTTAAGTCTGAAATATTTTTTAAGAGAAGTAAATTAAACATGCAACACATTTTAAAGCGTCTCCCAAACTCTTAAGATTTTTGAATTCGACGACGAATTTGCAGAAATAATTAATCTTGATTCAAAGTGCTGAAGAGAGACACGTAAGAACCCGCAATCCTTGCATTATCTTAAACCTTTAATCCCAACTTGATTAATGACTGATCCTTCTTCTGGCTTTAACAACGTGTTATCTGAAAGTAAAAGTACGTAAAGCCACTGAATTGGGAAAATTTGAATTGACGGCAACTTGCCATAATGATGTAGAGTGTCATTAGCGTTTACTCAACATCCTCAGATAGAAAGAAAAGAACATTTATGGCTAAGACTATAAGATCATGAAATTATGATCAAAACAAAGATTTCTTACATACTAACGGTGTTCAGTGTGGCGAAAGGAGCAGGATCAGCAAATGTTGAACAGTGTGCAACAGAGCTAAAACTCTGGTCAGCGCTGCACATCCCTTCCAACTTACTCCACCCCTTATCAACAAAGTGATTACCTTAAGCTTTGGTCTTCACAGCTACCGCAGCAACGCAAAGGAAGCATCCGCCGCGCTGCAGAGCCCGTTGGTGCCGATGAGGCAGGAGCTGCTGTACTGGATCGAGCACGCGGTGCGCACGCGCGGCGCGCCGCACCTGCGCTCGCCTGCGCTGCAGCTCAGCCTCACGCAGCGGCTCCATCTCGACGTCATCGCCGTCATCCTCATGCTTGCCTGGTTCCTCTCCAAGGTCGCCAAGCTCGTGAAGGTCTACTGGGATGACTTCCGAACTGATTGCGAGGATTTGGATGACAAGAAGAATGAATAATTCAATGATGCGATTAAGTCTGATCGTGTAGTATTTAGTTGTAGGCTTGCTCGATACTTTGTTCTAGTAATGAGTATATTAAATTATTTCCTTGTTTTTTTAATGAAGTTTTTTATATATAATCCTCTTTTTTATACAGAAAAAAGTATTCCAACACTCAAACGTTTAGTTTAGGTTGTTTTGCTATCTGAAGGAATCGATATCTCAGTTCCAACCAAGAAACCGCTCCGCGTGTGATTAATGATTGTGTTCGAACTGCGAGGTAGTCGATATCGAAAATGGGAACAATCGAAACGTTAGAGTAAGATCAACCAAGTGTCTGTTTCATTTTTTTTCGCTAGCCTACTCTTGTATCCATTGCGGAATATTCCCCTTTCTCCTTACAAATTTCCCTGTCTTGGGCAATTTCTGGCAAAGTTTGCCCCGAAAACATGATGAGATCGTCACAATTACTTGGCCACGGTTGACCTCGACGTTCGACGTTTCATGATATAGGTACCATGTTAATATATGGGAGTTTGTCATCACAAAAAAGAAATGCAAATAGCATAAGCAAGCCGTGGAACCCGGATAGAAGTATGAATATTAAGTGCATCATAATACAAACAATACAAGTTAAGACGCAGTAAGCGTGCGCGCGCAGTCCCGTGGGAGCTCATTGTGCAGTACCCCTGCACGCGCCTGCGAACTGCGATATTTGCAATAGGTGATTATAAGGATTAACCACCATCCATACATAATATATTATTACGCGACTTCTCTATGAGCGAACCCCACTGAGTCGGTGCATATCAAATTAATGCAAGCACATATTTGCGACGCGGACGGCCATGAGAGGGGGTACGTAGGTACCTATGCGTCAAAATTTTGGTCGTATGCAATGAATGAAACCAACAAAATAATTTACGATACTGCTGTGAAGCAGTAACAGCAGTTCACAGTTTGTGTTATTTACATGAACACATGAAATTAAACTAGTTTGGTGGCTGAGCCCCGCGCCCCCCCCCGCGCGGCGCACGGCTGCGGGTACGCCGCTAAATAATTACACTTGCGGCCAGAACTAGTGCCGTAACAATCTAGACTTATGCCAGAGCACTACAGTGCATTATGAAGCGAATGTACCGTATGTTACACAACAAGGATTCAGGCAAACTTACAAAAGTTTACAACTATTTCGGATGATGGTCATTATCATGATCATCATCTCAGCCGGATGACGTCCCTCATCCTCCTGTGCATCTCGCAAACGGCGGATTACCGTGAGCTTCACCAGGTCACAGACCACCTTGTGGGAGGCCTTCCAACGTTTCATCTTCCGGCACGCGGTCGCCAACTCGCCACTCCGAAACCTTTCGACCGTATCAACTATCTGTCCTGCAAACAACGTACCCTGCCTATTGCCAAATTAAAAGGCATACCTACGTATTTTCCCCTTTATTTAAAATTACGCACACTATAATTAAAATAATAAAATATGATTTGATTAAGCAGAAAGCTTCCTTCATCAATGTACGTGATTAAAGGCGACCACTCACTTCTCATAATTAATATTTTTCGGCTGAGAATCCTGACAGCCTCTCAATAATATCAATTAACTAAAATTGACTCACAACAGTAGTAGTGACACTGACTTTCTAAATTGTTTCATCTTGTGCGATACAAAAGTAATAAAACAATTAACGCAGTGCTTCCCACAGATAAATGCGTCAGAGACAATCCGGCCCAAAATACTTTCAGTGATCTAATTATTTACGAAAGGGGTTAGTTTATTTACCCGCCGTTTTCAGCCAAACTAGTTCAGACCGTGAAGTAATTGTATTTACCGATGTTATTTACGCTAAAGTAACTACTTGGCACGGTTTGAATTTAATGGATTTGGTTCACAAAGTATAAACAACCGGAAATTATTCCCGGGCCAAGTATATAATAATATTATTATAATAAATAAGTGAATTACTACAGTGTTGCGAGCAACTATGTACTTACAATGGTTTAACAAAGTTAAGCCGGTACATTTAAGTCAGTGCATAGATTATTCTGATCAAGTTTATAGTCAAAACAAAACCATGTATACCCGTCACACAAAAGCACTCGCTTAAAGCCGCGAGCGTCAAAACTATCGAAACTTTTGACTCGCTACTCACTGCTCGCCAACTTGTTTCGAGTTTCAAGCTTTACTCGCTACTCGCTGATCGCTGGCGGCAGCACGTGCGGTCTTGCGCATAAGTCGGGAACTCAGAATGCCAATTCTAAATTTATTTAAGCAACGTAGCTTTCGTAAGTCAGAAGCAATTAGCCAAAAATGCATGGAAAGGAGTTAACCTTTTACGGGACCGCTGTTTTGGTTTATGCTTTTTGAAGATTGACCTTACGAACTACTTTAATAGAACCAATCTCACAAACACAATTAAATAACAATTTGTGCTTAAAATTAATTCGATAGCAGTGAACGACCGCTCGCACATCGTCGCACACGCCGCCCCGGCGAGCTAACGCGACGTAAACGCGATTAATGATTCTTGATTACTGCCACAATCCGATACTTGCTCATACCACCCTAACAAACGACACCCGCCTCTATCACGATATGAGTAAAGCTTATAATACTGTCGTCGAACTTGATAGGGGTGGCTCTTAAGTGTCGAAATAAAAATGTTATTAATCCGTGACATTAAGTGTCCGGCAGGCGACGCGCCGCTCTCCGAGGACGTCACAGCGACACTTGTCTAGATAGATACCCGTATTAGTCTGCTACTAAAATAATTTATTTCTTAGGAAGAACAGGACAGGAGACACATTGTTTAATGATAACTTTGCTAATCTGTCGTATGTTTATTGAACAAACTTTGAGGCAGAGCACAATATTAATCATTGGATCTGTTTATCATATACTAGCTTCTGTCAGCGGCTTTGCCAACGTGAAAGTCGGAAACTACCTCAAAGGAACATACTCCTGGTATAATGCCATCGATACTATGGACGAGGTGAGCATCATGCAGATTTGCAAATCGAGCTTCAAAGATGATATTAGCATGGGCAAAAAGTTACTCTTCCAGACAACTGGGAAGTTCGATCAAATGCCATCTAGGAGGAGAGACGGCACAGAAAAGAGCATCCAAGACATCATCACCTTTCTAATGGTGACCGATCCTGACGACGTGCCAACTTTCGTAGCGAAGGAGCTACATAAGTAAGTTACCGCCCGTCAAATTTGATCACGTAGATGTCACCAGGCTGCTCAAGGATATTACATCGCTGAAGTCAAGCCTGGCCGATGCATGTTGGAGAAGTCGGAAACTACCATCCATGAACTACGTGCCGAGATAGTGTTGCTACGCAATACTGTTTCGGAAAGTAGGGCAAATGACGAAGCCAATGTAAACACACGTCATGGGGCGCAAAATGCATCAGTCAGCAGTTTTGCATCGGTGAAATTAGATTGACCGTCGATTGCAATTATCGAGGGTGATGCACCGTGCCCCGCCGCCTCCTGCCCCCCTGCGCCGGCACAGAATACGACACGCGTAGCTACGTCGACCCCTGAAACAAACCAGCCTAAGCAGCAGAAAGGGGAAAAGCAAAACCGTCGCTGTAAAACCCCTCCAAAGAATCCGATACAGCGCTGTCTAATGAAGCAAGAGTGTGATGAGGATGGCTTCAACAAAGTGCAGAAGAAGACGAAGAAGCCTACTCGTCCCGATCAATGCGGTACTGGACTGACAGGACCAAATATACTGTTACGTGCAGCGGTACCTACGACGTTGCTGTATGTTTCCCGACTACATCAGTCCACGATGGTTGAGGAGATCGTAGAGTACATCAAGGTGAAGACCAATTGGATCTTGAGGGTCCAGAAGTTGGAGCCGCGTCACAATACCAACTTCAAGTCGTTTGTGGTGCGGGTTCCGACAAGTTCCTAAAGGAAGAGTTTCGACCGAAGGGTGTAGTCTACCGACGTTTTCGTGGCAGGCTATGTGACACCGCGCAGCGTAACACAACGCCGTCACTTTGGGTGTTCATATTTTATATATGTTAGTTTATTTTTATATTTTGCTGTATAAGTGTAATTTATTTTGAATGGACTACTGTTGCTTGAAATAAAGGAATATTAATAATAATAAAAAGTATCCTATGTCCAAATGCAGGACTCAGTCCAACCGTGTGCCAAGTCAGTCAAATTCAGCCGTTAAGACGTGAAGAGGTGTAACCTCTTCACGTCTTAACGGCTATAACCAACGTGAAGAGTTAACTTGTTTGTGACTTTTCATTTGAGAACCAATAATCAAACTCACTTTCGCATTTATACCTAACATAAGTAAGAACTGGCTGACTGTCCGCTGGAACGGGGGGAGAGAAGCGGAGTGTAATAATGTATAATTTTAAGTAGATGACAGAGAGAGGATTTGCGAACGAGTTTAAAAAATCATACAAAATCGAAGCGATGCGAAAAACCGAAAAAAAAACCCGCTTTCCTGGTCAAATTACTCGTCGCGTGAACTCGCTACTAGCTCGACTCAGAGCACAACTCCACTCCGCAACACCTGGCGGGGAGCTAGGTATTGCGGAGCGGATACAGTCCGCAACTTCGCTCCGCATTACTCCCGCTCTCCGCTCCGCTGCCTCGCTCCGCTTGTATGGACAGGCAGCTTAAGGCTGCGTTTTCTCCATGGATGTGTACGAGGATGTGTTTAAACACCAATAGAATCGTTTGCGCTGAGCGAGGAAAGGTAAATGAAGCATTTCTATTGGTTCTTAACAAACACATACCTCACTACGCATCCTCGCTCATCTCTGGCACTCTTATAAACAAAATTCGTGACGTTAGATCATATTTTTTTTTATTTGATATGGGCTTGCTCTTGACTCTCGTCTTTGTCAGAGATGACAGAGACAAAGTCTACGATGGAGCGAGCTTACCCAGAAAGAGCCTGTTCACTCTAACTTTGAAAAGATTAGGGTTGTAAGCATTCGGAAACACAGACGCAGGCAAAGAGTTCCACTCCTTTGCTGTGCGCATTATGAAAGCCGCTTGGAAGCGCTTAGTGCGAGTTGGTGGCCATATTAATTATTAGCAGACGTAAATCCAGTAAGCAATACAAATGAGAACGTATTAGTACATGCGCTGTAATGTAACATCGTTCATTCGCTATATCTTATTAATAGCACACCGCAGTCGGGAAATTAATGCAACATTGAAAACAACAGTTTATTTTATGTCGATAGTTCTCTGAATAAGTTCTAAAACGAATAAACAAACAATGTTTTAGTTCTTGGTTCGTTAGTGAGAGTTTGACAGCAATTCTCGAAATTCTCACGGGAACGGGAAAAACCGGTATATGCGCGAACGAAGTCGCGGGCAAAAGCTAGTTTAAATATAATGTTCAATGAATGGAGTAAATGCGAAGAATGACGTTAGGTTATAAATAAACTAAAGTCACTCTTTATGTTGACGTCCAAAGTTACTTTAGTGGCTCATTCACAAAAGTAGATTCTAGTATAGTAGTAGTAGAGAAACTTCATAATTACATACACACAAATAAAAGTTTTACGATATTTATAGGTAGTAGGTATCAATAACACTGCCATACTAGATAGTAACAGGGAAATTTCAAAGTAATACCAGCAGCAGTAGAGCTAAATAAATTCATTGATTTTGTTTTGGATAGGGAATTACTGACTGGATGCCATAATTAAATATTTTTTTTATATCCGCAAAGTAGAACAGTATAGACTATCATAGTTTCTAATCTAACGCTGACGGCTTCACAGATCACATCCATTACAGTTCATAGCCAGTTTATCTTCTCACAATTTGGCTAATCGTCTCAGTAACCGCGCTGTACAAACTGCGCGTAAACTAAGATTTATGGTATCCAGTCTACAGTTTACGTTTCCTGTAATCGTCGCCGACATCGCAGTTCAATTAGTTTCAAGGTAGCTTTACTTTAGCTGAGTACTTTGCAAAATGTTATTTTACCAAAAGTAAAGGACCTATCGTCACAATGGGCCTCATCAGAAGGCTTTAGGCCACTCAAAGGGCAATGGAGTGGGGAATGCTTGGAGTTTCCTTGCAAGATCGAATCAGTAATGATGATATCCGAAAGAGAACCAAGGTAGTCAACATAGCCCGAAGGATCTCCAAAAAATGGCACTGGGCACTGGGTATCCAGTGTTGTGTATATGGAAGATATTATGTCCTTATTGATAAAGAATCGATGTTCGACCCTTGGAGACCTTTTGGAAATACGAACAAAATAAAAAAAAAACTCATGTGCAACGCAATCTGTGTACATTTTTGCAAAGGAGTGGAGTTCCTGCCTGCGCCTGCGTCTGTGTTTCCGATTGCTTACAAGCCTTACAACCCTAATCTCTTCAAAGTTAGAGTGAACAGGCTATACTTCTAGGTAAGCTCGCTCCATCGTAGACTTTTTCTCTCTTTCTAGACTAGAGTCAAGAGCAAAACCAGTACAAGTTAAAAAAAAAAACAGTTCTAGATCAACTAAATCATTGACAGTTTTTGTTCATGCCATTTTGTTGGGTAGTTTTGTAATTTTCAAGAGCAATTTTCTAGCCATTCCGTGTTTGCTTAAACTGCAACACACTATATTTTTAGAATAGCTATAGGTATCCATAGACGCAGTATGAAGGTTGACAAAAAATTAGATAAGGTTAAGTAATCAAATATTTAATACCTACCTAAGTATCCAGTTATTAATATTCATACTTTGAAGCCGATAGGAATCGAGTTGTATGGAGCCTTCGCCCCTGATACTTATAGTTTCTATCGTATCACCCGATCTGAGCAAAGGACCATCCTAATACCGCTAAAACTTTACCGCACACTACAAAGGCTACGTTCGTCGCTTGTTGACAAGTTCCGAACTCTTACCTTTGATCTTGACTCGCGGTTACCCTGTGACCCCTGACCCCTGACCCGCGACCATCCGTCACTGGTCTCCGGGTGGGTCACCGCTCACCACACACATGTTTAATAGAACTCGTCGCTTCCGTCTACGACCCGCAGCTAATTGTGAGTTATTTGTACGAGGCGTCCCGTTGTCGGTAACACGCGTGTTGATCAAACAAATCATCATGTAATTGATTTTATTCGCCGTAATGAACAAATCTTTGCTACCAAGTGTTTGAATTAGGCAATCTAGATTTATATGGAGCAATATTTTAGATTGAGATAGTTAATTTAAGTTACGTAAGTTCATGCAAACACTCATGCGGTCACGCCACTGACTTTGGAGATGATCTAATCGCAGCCATAAAGAAAGATACATAAATATTTGCTTTAATAAGTATAGAAAGAGATTCTCTTTATCTCTCCCTTAGTAAGTAAGACCTTAACTTCGTATATCTTTCAATTTGCAAATTGAGCCTGGTATATAACTCCACCTCTGCAACAGACAAAACTACTCCTACTCAATAACCCTTAACATTTGAAACATGTGTGTGACACAGAATATAAATACCATTGATTTCTTCCTGTTTTTCTTCCAGCTACCCATAACATAAGAAAACAGGAAGGTGCGGCGACAAACACGAAACAATAGTGATGCGACACGCAGATTCTTATCGACAGGATCGATGTGTATCGACCTCGACCTTGTGCCTCGCGCCTCAAGTTCGCGTCCTCCCACGCGAGGCGCCTCGCTCGCTCGTCGAGTGCCGCCTCGCACGGGCCACGCGGGTGAGGGCGACGCGCCGTCAATCAGCTGGGCACGGCGGCGGCGCTGGAGATCGCTATCTCTGTGGGAATGGGTTTACGACGCACCTACTTACCCACTGAGAGATTGCGCTCTATCGCGAGCTTGTTAGCTGATAGAACAATTAAATAAATATGTTTATGGAAGGGTTCGTCATGGTCACCGAGTGTTATGGTATTTATCACGATAGCCATGTTGGGTTGTAGTGTGCGTCTTTGCTTAGAATAGATTCTTGGATCAAAAATAATTAATTTTATTTGTAACAATTTTACATGGAAAGTAGCGAAATGAGTGCTCTTGAAGACTAGCCGCTTGCGTCCAGTTTCAGTACACCTGCAATATTATTGTGAATCGCATTCATTCGCAGAACACTGGCAGCCGAACATTCATTGTTTCCTCGATTTCTTAGTACTAACCTACATACATACATTACAATGTTTAGCGTCGTAAGCGATAAAACTTTCTTCGAAATTTGTTAATATACACACGTGTAAGCGACTTTACCAGTTCTAGCTATTATTGTTGCAGTCGTAACAAACTGAGTAATGCGTGATATCTTTAGAAGCAGATTTGTACAAAAGCCGCCCAAAACCTGCGCTGATAAATAAATTCTCTCACGGCTCTCAACGCTGCAATAAATTTCGTCCATAATCGAATGTACGCAGTTACATCCGCGTCGGTCCGCATCGATCCGCTCGGCGTCGCTTTGATCCGCCGGATCCGCACGGATTACCGGCGCATTGCAGCGGCTCGTAAACAATGCAGGAGATGCAGTCGCTACATGCCATTCGGACAAACCCGGACGTAAACACAAGCGAGCGGCGAACTTTTACAGTAAATAATTGGTTGCAATGTGCATAGATAATTCGATTCAGTTGTTAAAACAGATTTCAACAGTGCGTTAAATGAACATCGCCTGTTGAAATCACAATGCACTGCAGTTGGTATTCAACAGATGAATCAATTATCTACGAACACATTAGAAGCAGATTGTAAGGTATTTTGTGTGAGAATTAATTAAAATACGGTTTCCATAAAATGTGTAAGTAATCGCACTTTCCATCGATCACTCAAGCTTTGTTTACCGCAAACGCAATCTACTGCCTGACAACTCGGCTGTGTTCTTGTGTGCTTTTACATACTGAAAGGTATAAAAATACTGAAAAAGTGATGTCTGTGTTTTAATTTGATTAAAGTTAAACGCTCCGGCTGTGTGGCTTGCGTCTTGCGCCCTGCGCAGGAGTCGCGGAAGCCCGGCTCAGCGCCGCGAGCCTAATGGCACGGCTTCGGTTGCGGCGCCGGATGCGGTGGCCGCCATACGGGAAGCGCCGCGCTCCGGCCGACGGACGGACGCTCGACGACGCGCCGTAACTGATACTTTTATGGATTTGGCAAGCGCGCCGCTCGCTCGCGTCAATCCCACAACATTTGGCATTTCGAAATTAAACTAATGATATCAGATTTATAGTTTATTTCATATTTTATTACCGACCCGTGTACGCAGATATAGTTTATTTAAATTGATCTTAAGATAACAAACAAGAAGCAAATGGAAATACAGAAATTCATGATCAACATAAACAGATTACGAGCAGTCAGAGGGAATCTGTGAACGCTTGTGATTCTGACATACATACTACAATGTTTGTATGAATATTTTATACATAGAAAGCTTTATATATGTCACCGGAAAATGGTAGACTGTAAGATTGTAATAAATCTTGATAAGATTATATTTTCTCGATACATTATGACAAAGGCGTTTTGTGTATAATAAATCTCATACAAATTCAATAGTTTCCAATCTATCCGCGCGTGTCTTATTTAGAAAAAGAAGTTTACAATTTCACGCGATATTTTACAATCTTACGGCGTTTGCCAGTTTCCGGTGACATACCTACCTGTATATATACGACGCAGCTTGAATGCTATCTACTACTTATATAATAAATTATGATATTACCTTTAGATTTTCAAAAAATTGATTCTAACTTCTGTGAGACTATAGGTAAAATATTGTATCCAAGACGTTTCTTTAACAAGAGTTCCGTAGGTAAATTCTAGCTACACAAAAATTATGATAGATAAAACTTTTGACCATAAATATCCAATCAGGTACTAGGGCACTACGAAATCGAAGAGATAATTTATTCCGTCGCTGGCAGAATTTTATGCTCGAGAGTGTGCCTTGCGCTTTACGACGGGCCCGGCCTCCGGGGTACCGCTCCACTATAACTAACAATGCTAAACAGTTCCGACGTCTCTCGGGAAACTGTCGTTGACGGCGTGCTCAGGCAGGTCCAGCACAACTAAAAGTGCCGGTTGTTGAAGGACAAACCGTATTGAAAATTATGATCGAGAGAGAAACACGTAGAGAGTTGCTGTGGCAGGAATATCTATGTAGGTACTTATTTTGGCCAAGAAGGTGGCTTTTACTAGTATCTAATTTATTATTTGTGTAAGTAAACGTTCTCATGATAATAAATCCACAGCCAACTGCCATCGCAATAAAGAACAATAAATCAAAACAAAAAAAAAACCTTTGTGCTACTCTATGTTATGTTTACCCATAAAGCGCCAGGAGCTAGTGCATGGTTCGAATCGGTCTGGAAACTTAAACCAGTCAAGCCAGCGAGTGCATCAAGTGACCAGCGCTTGCGGGCGCCCACTGACCGGCGACGTCCGGCGCCCCCTGCACGTAGTACGTCGGTAAGGCTCTCACTTTTTACGCCTCACTGGCGTGTGAATAAAAACTGGTCTCATTCACTCGTTCATGTCACAATATGGACAGAAGGTTTGTTAGTCACAAGATGAACTATTCCGTGAATTTCCGTGTCCTACCAAAAAATATCAATAAACCACGACATTCCAATCATAAGAAAGAAGAAAGAAGTTTACTTGCGCAAATAGAAAAAAACAGAAACAAAATTAGTGACTGTAGGCCAAATAACTCTACTCAATCTTACATTGAATTTCAAGCAACATTCTGCTTATTTTGTAGTTTGAGGTCATTTCCGGTGAATCCCTGACCACTTCCAGGGAAACTCTAGCCATATTCCGCCATGATAGTCTTAGTACGAGTAACTTCCAGGAAAACTCGAGTCAACTTCAAGCCTCGACTAGATCTTCTGCATAAAGTTTACTAAGCGCTGCATATACTCGTGAATGGACCATCCTTGCGCCGGCACGGCTGACCTCATTACCGGCGTTTGTATAAATACTACATCGATCTCCTACTAGAATCGATAGTTAAAACCTAGCGGCAGATACACACAAGTCTAGACCTAGAATCAACTAACACTCTTTATACAACTTTCGTGTTTGCTCAAGATACCTACACAATTTCCGCGACTTGATTATATCAGAGAAGTATTGATAGAATGGAAAATATACAAGTTTCTTTGATTTCATTGAAATTAATTTGTGAATGATGATAACAAAAAAAATGCTTAAACGGACGTAGTTGATTACATCTGCTACAGATGTAATCAACTAAGTAAATAAATATGCATCAATTTAATCATAAAACTAACATTATTTTGACTCCAAACTACTAACTAACATGGATCGCTTTGTCATTATGCCTTAAATCGGTATAAAACTACTCGAACACCTGGAACCTATGAAGCTATTATTTAACAAAGTTTTAATCGTTAAAGCTCAATTAATATCTGACAAGTGCACTCAATTGCGTGCAATGAAGTGGCATTCCTGGCGGGTCCCGTGGGCTCTGGCGTGATGGTTGGCAATGCGGCCGCCTCGCTCCCAACGGATATTAAATACTTCAACTTCATAGAATGACCACTTGAAGTAGAATGAAAAGGTTCACTCCGAAGAAAACCAAAAGAAAATATCAAATTTTTTATTACCATTCAAGACTTTGAGATGTAGAGCAATTCGGAATTTATTACTTGAAAGTTTTTATTAAATATTGTTTGGTATGGTATGGTACGGGTTATTGGTCCTCAAGAAAAATTTTAATGCAAGACCTTTTCAGCAAACAGGTACCTACTTACATGAAGATTAGCATTTTTCATACAGCCTAGCTTCTACGCTGGTGTCAAAAGATACTGCATCAAAGAACAAGGTTTCCTAAAATGCAATAGTTGTTAAATATAAAGAATATTAAAGACTAAAATTTCGCTCGGTCATCTCTGACCTATATTACAGTCAAACCCATCTTAAATAAAAAAATATCAGTTTCAAATCTCAAGCCTTGAGAAGAAGAGTGAAGCTGTAGGTATATTACGCTTAGTTTATAAAAACACACACACTTTTTTAGTAATGGATAATGCATGATTCTTACAAACCGAGTAGTACTTTTGGGGGCCGAGTCACCCGCGTCCGTAGGAGAATACCCTTCAGCGAATCCCTACACGTGGTCCCCGGGTGGTGCTAAACAGGTGACACTAACCGCCTCCGTGGTCTCGTGGTTATACCACCTGATTCAGACCCACAGGTCCCGGGTTCGATTCCCAG
This sequence comes from Ceramica pisi, assembly GCA_963859965.1. NCBI lineage: Eukaryota > Metazoa > Arthropoda > Insecta > Lepidoptera > Noctuidae > Ceramica > Ceramica pisi. The sequence goes on along the minus strand of OY982535.1, from coordinate 25,750,786 downwards.
CGGGGGCAAGTTTTTTGCTCGGTTTGGTTGGTGGTAGGACTCGTTCTAAGTCCGTCTGGCAAGCTACCACCATCATGTCTAAGTCTGTCGCCATAACAACAATGTTAACAGCATTGTTGTGTTCCGGCAGTTAGAGGTATGATAGCCAGTTCCTCTGTGTTAGAGGATTCCGGGTGAAACTCGCTTCCATCTTCGGCCTAATCATCACTTTCCATCAGGTGAGATTTAGGCCAAGAGTTTCCCCGTTTTGTATATATAAAAAAAAAAAAACCATCCAGGTGTTGTTTCTACCCGAGTGGACCTTCTGTTTCTGTTGCCCGTTCTCGTTACGGTCCAGGGTATTGCCTCCATCAGAAAATATTTGCTTTGGAATAACTGGGGATCGCTAAAAATGCGAACAAGTTCGATAGTAATGAATGTTATTTTTATTTCATACTCCGTTCTTACTGCGTTATCCTTTTTTGTTTTCGAAGGAAAAATGTTTACATACATATTTAATTTGTTAGTGAGCCCCGGGAGTCGGGAAACAAATGGGATATTATTTTTCAATCAGGAGACTTACTTTTATATATTTAAGGTTCTTTTGATAACGACAACCCTTTTTGAAAAAACAATAAAGTAGCATACATTTCGACAAGAAATCTTTTTAATTAATATTATTTACTAGCTGACCCGCGCAGCTTCGTCTGCGTCACATTTTCCATTACTGCTCCGCTCCTATTTGTCTTAGCGTGATGATATATAGCCTATAACCTTCCTCGATAAATGGGCTAGTTTATTGATATGTATAAAAGTTACGTGAAGTAATAATGAGACTAAGTGCACATAACCCTAATTTTACTTCTGGAAAACTTTAAATTCAAATATCTTTTGATAGACTGAACCGATTGCAATGAAACAAAAACTAAATGTTACTCCAAGTTACGCTCAATCCTTCTGTGTAAACGTTATCTACATCGCTTTCGCAGATTTTACGTGATGCCCGAACAAATAAACAGACCAACAGACAAACAGACACAAATTCTAAAAATGCTGGAAATGTGTTCTATTGGTTGTTCTTTAACACGCTAGCTATTTTTTTTTTTTCATGTACAAAAACCACTTTTCTACAGTTTTATTATATGTATAGATTCTAAAAATGCTGGAAATGTGTTCTATTGGTTGTTCTTTAACACCCTAGCTATTTTTTTGTTTTTTTTTTTCATGTACATAAACCACTTTTCTACAGTTTTATTATATGTATAGATAGATGTACTTAACGGAAAATTTAGTATTGCCAACTAAAATATGGTAGCACATTTGTAGTATTTCGTGCATTCTCGAGTCGTTAAACTAATGCTTAAATCCAATAAGTCTGTGAACGAAGAGATACCATGGAACATATTGGCTGCAGTTCCGCGAATCCCGCTCGCTCTCACCTCAACATAAGTCGAGCATGTGAAGCTCCCTCCGGCTGTGTGTGGCCTTTGTTTGAGACGAGCATTCAGTTTACGATGGATTTAGATACCTACGAGTACTCTGTACTGTTTGACTATTTCCAGTTAACAGTTTAGTTTAAACCAGGTACTTACGGTATACCTTACTTCTAATTCCGGATTTGGCACAGAGATCTACAGCTTTTCCTATTTCGGCATCATTAATAGCTTTGTTTAAGGAACCCCTCCACTGTATGATAAAATATCCCCATCAAACAAAACTTCTTCCAAAGCCATTAAGCTGAGAGTTAAAAAAAAAGTAAGTAATTAAAAACTGAAATAAAACGAGAGACAAAACCACAAGAAAGATAACAAATATAGGTTTATTAGCCGCGGGAGATCCGGCAGAACTGTCCGGTGCCGGCCGGCCCCGTCCGCCTTCATCCGGCGTTGACGGACAAATGAAGTTAATTTGTTTACGCGGCGACCAAGTGAGATGTAAGTTGACGCACATAAACGTAGCTCTGATTTATTATAGCTTGGCTTTTGATGTGGGGCGCCGGGTTTACGATGCTGTGTTCAAAAATCTGTTATGCGTTCTTTATTCAGTGTGTTATTTGTTTAACACTGTTTAAAGGGTTCATATAAAAGCCATTTAACTACTACTTTCAATGAATGTTTAAATACAAGGGCATTCGTTTTCTAACGGAAAATGAGTTAATGAGCTTGTTACGCATAAAATGGAACGTATTAAGATATAAATAAAACGTACGAACTTTATTGAAAAAATTAAAAGCAGAATAGTTCAGTAGTATTCCTCACCTAAACTGTATAAAAGGGTTTTCAAATTTCAATAAAGAGTTCCACAGTTTTACGATCTCAAATAAAAAGTTATCACTAGAAAGTTGTAGCAAACCCTAAGTTTTGTACTTTTGCCGAACTAGGTTAGAGCGGCACAATTCCGGTGATTACTTTTATCCGCGCAGTGGATCCGACTCGCGGATAATGCGGATAACTCGGGTAAGATAGCTTAGATAGCTGAGACAGTGTAGACAGCCGCCCAGCCAAGGATGATGGATGGCTTGATAAACAAACTAACGCTTTCTTTAACTCTCGCCGACCGCGACCATAAATATTAGTTACTTCGGGAAATGTTTGAATTGCGGCGCGAAGATACTAACTGGGGTTATAGTTTGTGAGAATGGTAGTTTCTGTAGATATTGAAAGAATGTCAAACATTCTACAAGGCATAAAGCTATTCCGGCTCTTGCAAAAATAACATTCCGTGGAATAGAAAAATATCATTTAGATATCTTTTCGAGATCGTTTAGTAGTTTTCTTTGTTGTACTCGTATTAAAAAATAAAGCTACTTTTTACGGGTTTTCCGATTCAGTATCCTATCATTGAATGAAAGCACATGCTAACATTCAAATGAAGACCTTAATAAATATAGTTTTATTGCTCAACCCCAAAATAAAACAATTAAAGTCTACATCAGCATCAGCCATTATCACCCAATCGCCGCACTCTCCAACGAGCACATTCGCCGGTAACCATCAGAATGAACCCAACGCCCCAGTTCCCCGTCCGCCGTGCGCGCGCGCACTGTGAATGGGCGCGATGAAAGCTCTTCCTGTTGGCGGACTCGCTTACTGGCGCGCTGTTCTAGCGAACGCTAAGGCAGTGTTCACACTGGCTGCTAATTTGCTACTTGTTACGACGGTTTTTCTCAAAATTTACAAAAAAATTATTATAAAACTTACAAAGTTTAAAACTATTTTTAACTACCACATTCGCCTAGCCTTTTCGCAATAACATTGGGGTTGGCTTCCAATCAAACCAGATTCAGCTGAATACCAGTATTTTACGTGGAGCGGCTGCCTACCAGACCTCCTCAACCCATTAACTGCTAACTTAACACGGTACTTCTTGGCAAGATTGGAGTCACATTTACTGACTTCTGACAATCCGTAACGACTTCCACACATCTACAAATGACAGCCAGGATCAATGGTTTAACGTGCTTTCCGAGGTACGGAGGAAACTCGATATGTTAAGATGGTCACCCATCTAAAGACCAACATAGGCAAGCGTTGCTTAACCGTAAAGATCGACCCTTGCGGCTGTTATTATTTAGCTACGAGCTCCTCACTAGCCTACTTATTAAGTCTACAACCTAGGCAAGCTTCCAGATGTAGATATTGCTTTAGTCAGCTTAACTACTGCGAGGGTTTATTGATAGTAGATTTACTTAATCAAATTTAGCGGTCTTTCAAGATGGCGGTGTACAAGTCATAAGTCTTCTTTTCATCATACAGCACTATCTTCGGATATTTCAACCGCGTTGTCTAAGAATTTTCGTCTAGAAAGAAAGAAAGAAAGAAGGAAGAAAATTGCGTTTATTGGCCTTATATAAATAAAAACACCTTAAAATTAAACAAAACATTTAATTAAAACTACTAACTATCTAGTGAACACTCATCTTACCAGCTCACCTCCTCCAAACGGCGACACACGACGAGCTCATTCTTAATTGCGTGCGATTTATCTTACAGAGTCTGCGCGCCTGGTATCGTGCGCCGAGTAATATAGCTGGTAGAGACGTCAGACGTGTGAATCCAGCATACTTTACATTCTAAATTACCTTCTTCCTGTGTCTGATATTGTTAGAGTTGTATTTTTAAAAACATCTGTAGTTTGTGTTGAGACAGAAATGCTAACTGAAAATATCTTTGTTTAAATGTCAGATTTTGCTATCACCGAAATCCATTCTAATGTTTTATTGCATGTTTTATTCTGTTTGTCTACATTACCTTTTTACGCCTAAACTGCTGATTAGATTTAGATGTAACTTCGTACTTACACCTTGAACATATCCACGATCTCGTCAGGAATAGGATCCTTTTTACTTCGGGAGTACTCATGTTTCTCCGGGATAATTTCCCACTCACGCAGGCGAAATATATTGTATGTAGAATAATGCATTTTATATGCGGTATTTAAGATAGATATTATTTAGGTTAAAATTTCCACGACTGCGTTATTATTTTATTGAGTAGTAAGCGAGCCGTCTAATATTATAAAGCTGAAGAATTTGTTAGCTGTTTCTATTTTTTCAGTGTTAGATAGCCCATTTCTCGAGGAAGGCTATAGGCTATATAACATCGCGCTACGACCAAAAGGAGCGGAGCATTAATGAACAACGTTACGCAGACGAAGTTGCGCGGGAAAGCTAGTTGAATATAAAATGCAATACGGAGACGTAAAAAGCTCAGCTCTTACGGGGACTACAGCTTTGTGCTCCTTCCCCACGGCTGGCCGCAGACAAAGTGCTGGCTTTAATCAGTTACTAGCGGTTCAGACAGCGCTGAGCGGATTACGTAGGACAAACCAAGCTCCATAGGCTCTTGTTGAACTAAACTGTATCTATACTATTATTATAAAGCAGAAGAGTTTGTTTGTTTGGTTGGCTGAACGCGCTAATCCCTGAGATTAGCGCGTCTAACTACTGGTCCGATTTGATTTTGGTCTGTTATTATTTTATTGAGTAGTAATAGAGCCAGGTTATGATGACGCAGATCTGTACTAATATTATAAAGCTGAAGAGTTTGTGTGTTAGCTTGAACGCGCTAACCTCAGGAACTACTGTTTCTATTCTTTCAGTGTTAGATAGCCCATTTATCAAGGAAGGTTATAGAATATATATATCATCACGCTAAGACAATAAGGAGCGTAGCATTAATGGAAAATATGACGCAGACGAAGTTGCGCGGGTCAGCTAGTTATTTATATTTACTTAAGGCCGTACCCTGACCAAATAGCCTTGAGCACTTTTTCCCTCAATAACAGCGCAAGAGATACAATAGCGAATACGCTCAGAATATGGAATAAAATCGTTATAAAATGTAATTTTGGTCGTTTGAAAAAAATATTTCTACCAAAATGCTCATAATTAAATTGCCTATCCATTAGTGTAAAAACAAAATCAAAATAATCGTTAGTTTTCGAGAAGATGCATGTTTTCTGTATTTTTTTCTCATTTCTGTAGTTTCGTTGTGAGGAGATTAATTAAACATTATACTTATTAATAAAAAATAAAAATCTACCATTTTGAAGGCAGGATTATGTAGAAATTTAATGTAATTTTTATAAGTTGATACTTTTTTTGGATAACGTGTACGATAGCTCCAAAAAACTGCACAAAAAACGGCTAGCGCTGCGTTTTGCTCGGGGACGCGCCTTAAACTAAGGGCTCACTGGTTCATAGTAACAGCCGCCGGTCGTCGATTTCCGACAACAACTCTTACCGAGGTCGGTCTGCGGATGGGTGTGGTTAATTGACCATGCATTACATACCGAGACTCCTCCTGCCTCACGTAGCACGTTAAGCCGTTGCTCCTGGCTACCGTTTGTAATTCTGAAGCCAGAAAATGTGACGTCAGTCTTGGCAACGGGTACTATGTACCCGAGCTACTGGTTTGTGCAGGCCTGGTAGGCAGTCGCTTCATTTAAATAATGGTGCTCAGCTGCATCTGGCTAGAGAAGCCGATCCTGGCCTATTTGGGATAAGGCTAGGCTGACAGGCCATGGACTTAGGTACTCAATACTAAGCCTTATAATTCCTGCATAAGATTCGAATTCAAGCCATTCCGTTTGCGTCCATCAGTTCCCAACTCTCTATGTTATAATGGTTGTAAAATCAACCGGTCCGATGTATTTGATCTTGTTTACATCACAAGTTACGAGCTGTCGAATGATAGGTTATTAATATTATGTGTTTCCTCTTCCGTCTGTTAAAATTAGCTTGCAACGCCTTACAACGCTTTCAACTTTATACTGCATTTATGTTACTATATCGGCTGGAAACAATTTAATAATAATATAGTTTTAGAAGCTCTTTCCTTGCAACTTTGGCTCCTTCTTACTAGTGTAATAGTATGTAAAGTATGGCCAACAGTTTTGATTCAGGCATGCCATAATATGCCATAAATACTGATAAATCTATCTGGCTGTCAAAATAACAAGCAAAACCGTAACCTACCAAATAAACGCAAGAATGTAACTGCTTTCATTTAAAGTCCTTCCCACATATGGATATCAACGTAAAGATTTCATCAAAATGTTAATATAATTCTTACACCATATAACGAATATTAATTTGTCTGCAACCATGGTTCCACTGGCGTGCTTCCAGTACAGTTATCAAGTAACTGTGAACGTTATCAAGATGTGTAAACACCATAAACAATTCCTGTGTACTCATGTACTGTCACCGCCATGCGCCTGCGCCATTGTGAAGCGCTGAACGAGTTTGACGCGGCTTTCACCTGCGCTGCGCCCGCGCAAGTACCAAGGAGAGTGGGTACAGTGAGCTTAATGTATGCTGCAAAGATAGTCATTGGTATGCTGGCATGACAGTTATGTGTGTTTGTTAATAAATGCATGGTAACGTCACTGTCTCTTGCGGTGTCAGCGATTTAGACACTTTTAGACCGCATCTAGTTTATGAATTAATGTTTTTTTTTTTTTGTGTAGCTTGGTATCGTGCACCGAGGGGTTTCACCGGTTCTAGGCTGGTGATAGGTTTGATTTTCTTTATGATAGATAAAGGAGAGAGTATGAGGAGGGAGACATAAGTTCACCATCTTAAAAATACCAACATACAAGTAAGATGTATGGTTCACGTGCAAAAAGTCAAATTCTCGAAATGGCATATGGCTCTATAAATGGCAAATTCTCATAATGGCAAAATCTGTTAACGGCAAGTTCTCAAAATGACAAATTCTGTAAAAGGAAAATCCTCAAAAAACATAACTAATTATAAGAAGAACAAAAAAAAGAACTACAACTTATTGGAGGAACATCACACATCTCGTTCTTCCACCTCGTGCTGGCTTTATCACAATGTGACCATGGACACTAACGAAGCCTTGGAAGTGGAACTTCGCCTTCAGCATTGCAGGGTTGAGGGTGGTATATCAACCCATCTGTGCTCAGGATGTTTAGATCACCGGTCTTTGAAGCCCTAACGGATTCCTAACAATGATGAAGACGTAGTTTCTCTTCGAAAGCTGCGCTAGCGTTCATGCTCGATATCACCAGCAGCTGATGGAGATAATCACATTGGATTAACCAGTTCGAAGTAACAGTTACAGCAGACCAGGTGTCTAGGTGCCACATATCTTCAAAGTTCTAGGATATGCCGATTTTTTCAGGTGTTTTCCTTCACCGTCTTGGGAGCAGTGGCTAGCAGGCTCGCACATCACTTTTTGTATTTTGCATAATGCACAATATGCCTGCCTGGTTTTGAATCTTGGACTTCCAACTTTTCAGTCGGGGCTGTTACCATTGCACCACCACAGCTCCCGTAAGTCCATCTGAAATTGGGTATTGATAATTGGAGAATTGATAAAGTCTGCAAGCATGTGACGTCATTGATGACGTCATTAGCTCGACTAGCAGTGTCCTGACTGTCCGAGTAGTCTATGTTTTTATAAATCTAATAATGTCTCAGTTTTAGTTCGGCCTCCTCATACATACATCGAATTTTACATAACATAATATAGCAGTGTCTACTCTTTTAGAGACCAGTCGTGATGATATAATATGTAAAGTTTCAAACACAACAATTTGCCATTTACAGAATTTGTCATTTTATGAATTAACCTTTCATAGAATTAGCCGTTATGAGAATTAGACATTTGTAGAGTCATGTGCCATTTTGAGAATTGGACATTTTGCACTTAACCCGTAGATATTGTAATAATAGAACATCCTAGATGGATCTCAAATCTCAAAACATGAGTGAGTATGTTTCTGGCAGTGGTCGCAGGAAACCACGGTCATAATATTTAAACTCGCAGCGGATATAACTACTGAAATTAATGTTGGTTTTAAGTACTTGTAATTACAAGGTAATAGTTAAGTTAAGAGAAACGCGCCAGCGCGCCTCCGCCGCCGTGGATTTTAAATGGCGCGCCGCCGCTGAAATGACCCGGCCGCGATATAAGTAATTAACGTCAGCCATGCCTAGGAGGAGGTAGCGAGACGGCCTAAACGCCTACTACCAGGGTTGGTACGAGCTGGCTCGGTAGTAGAATATCCAGGAGGACTTGGGGAAGGCCTATGCCCAGCAGTGGGACCATAGATATAATAAATAAGAGTGGGACAGTAGCTCCATCTCTCTCAAATTAGAATCAAGACGGAATTGATAAGTTTTGAGGTCTGCCAAACCAGGATATAGATATTACGTTGAAAACTGAGTCAGCTGGATGTAAGTTACTATATAGAAAATTTGAAAAATCTTATTTTTAGGTACTTCTCGCCGCCCGATAGAAGGCTATATTCTTTATAAAGCAGTCAAATAAGCACTTCTTTAGCGATTGGTTCAAGGTCGCGCTGCCACCGCCGTCAAAAATCGCCACGGCCGCGGCGCTCATATCTACTAGGTAATAACGTAAGGGTGTTACCGGTATCATCGGGTGCCGACCTACCTTCGTCGTGTGGTCGGGGACTACCTGTCCGACCGGGCAGTAATCTACCCAAGTCACAGCGGTGAGTGGAACCGGCGAGAGATGTCGTGCGGTGTCCCACAGGGTTCGGTTCTGGGGCCGGCCCTGTGGAACATCGGTTACGACTGGGTGCTGCGAGCCGACCTCCCTAGCGGCGTCAACGTCATTTGTTACGCTGACGACACGCTGGTGCTGGCACAAGGGGGGTCGTACGCGGAGGCGGCCGACGTAATGACACGCGGGGTTGCTATAGTCGTGGAGAGGATCCGGCAACTGGGTCTCGAGGTGGCGCTGCACAAGTCCGAAGCCATGTGTTTTCATGGCCGAGGCATTGCGCCACCGTCGGGATCCTTGCTGACGGTAGGAGGGGTTTCCATCGGCGTCGAATCGACGCTGAAATACCTGGGGCTCGTCCTAGACAGCCGATGGAACTTCGTGGAGCATTTCCGACGTTTGGTCCCCAAACTGGAGCGGGCCGGGGCTGCTTTCAGGCGGCTCCTGCCCAACCTGGGGGGACCGAACGCCTCCTGCCGTAGGCTATACGCGGGGGTCGTGCGGTCCATGGCCCTTTACGGGGCCCCGGTGTGGGCGCGTTCATTGAGGCAGCGTGCTGCGAACCACTTGAACGCGCCCCAAAAGGTGGTGGCCCTCAGGATGACCCGAGGGTACCGCACGATCTCGCGCGAAGCGGCGGGTCTCCTTGCCGGATTGCCGCCATGGGATCTGGAGGCGGTGGTCCTCGCGCGCCTGCATGATTGGCGCGCGGAGGTACTAAGCCGGGGGGAAACTCCGCTGACGCGGCAAATTGTCGCGCAGCGGACGGACTTCCGGCGAGATCTCATGGCGTCATGGAGACGACGACTATCGCAACCCAGCGCAGGGCACGCCACAATAGCGGCGATAAGTCCCCTCTTTGAGGAGTGGCTTGAGAGGCGCCACGGCGTCCTCACCTTCCGCCTGACGCAGGTCCTCACCGGACATGGATGTTTCGGGAGGTTCCTGCACCGAATTCGGCGGGAGGAAACGCCCGGGTGTCACCACTGCGAGGATCGACCGGAGGACACGGTAGAGCACACTGTGCAGGTGTGCCCCGCTTGGGCGGCGCACCGCCGTGTCCTCGAAACGGCGATTGGCGGCGACCTCTCGCGTCCGGCCCTGGTCCAAGCCATGGTCCGGAGCGAGACGGAATGGGACGCCGTTGCCTCCTTCTGCGAAGCAGTCATGCTAGCGAAGGAGGTGGCGGAGCGGGAGAGGAGACCCTCTCGTCCCGGCCGCCGTGGTGGACGCCGCGGGCGTCGGGGGCCACCTGGTGACCCCGGCCACCGTAGGCGCGGGCCTGTGGACGGCGAGCTATGGGTGGCTCGCCGTCCGTCCGTCTAGTGACGACAGGCCGTGTCGACGGCGCGTTAGTGTTCCACGCGCGCCTCAAAGAGAGTCAGCAACACAGAGGGGCCCGAAAGGGCCGACGCCTGCCGGAGTCGCGGAATTATTCGCAAGAGACACCGTGGCTCCGGAACACAAAGGGCAATGAAGGAACATGGATGGGTTTTAGTCAGTAGAAGTCTGACACTCCCTCCCGCTACACCCAGAGCGGGAGGAGTCATTGGATGATTTCCCATCCCTAAAAAAAAAAAAAAATAAAAAAAAAAAAATAAAAAAAAAAAAAGGGTGTTACCACACCAATCGATCGATAGTCGATCGATGCCATCGATCGACATCGGTCGACGTTGATCGATTGGTGTGGTAGCTTTAATTGATTGACGGATACCGGTCGACTAACCAATCGATCGATAGTCGATCGATGCCATCGATCGACATCGGTCTACGTTGATCGATTGGTGTGGTAGCTTTAATTGATCGACGGATACCGGTCGACTAACCAATCGATCGATTGCCGGTCGATGGCATCGGTCGACGTAGATCGATTAACCCCGGCTATATTCCATCAGTTTCTTTCGAAATGTATTCACAAGAGAACGCGTTGCACGCGGTTGCCGCCATTTTGCACGCCACGAGACAAGTCAAGCGTCACACAACTGAACACATAAATACAAGCTGGCCACGTAGGAAGCACGACCAATCCATTCTACCATCGATCGATGGCATCTATCGGTTATCGATCGATTGGTGTGGTAGAAACTATCGATCGACGTCGACTAATCCATTCTACCATCGATCGATGGCATCGATCGACGATCGCTCGATTGGTGTGGTAACACCCTTATGGTCTTGTGGATTGTACTCGTATCAATGCTGAATATCGTTGCAGAATACTGAAGATGATCCAGTAAAGATTAAGATGTTTTGTTTCTGAAATTCAACTAATATATAAGCATGTTAACAAGTTTTGAGACGTTCTTCTGGGGTAGATACTTTCTGCTCTTTAGATAACTGTTTTTAACACTAAACTCAAAATACTTTTAAACTTATTATGACCAGCACGCTCCACAAGGACACAGGTAACTTAATTGTATTAGATACTTTTGCGGGAAAATATTTTAAACTAAAAAATATCCTCCGACACTTAACTTAATTTTCTCGTCTCGAGGTTAATCTAGAAATGAAACTTGACCTTACAGGCTATTCATATTTCATATCCTCGCAATATTTTTTACTCTACTTAGTTTGTAAATAATGAAAGACTAAACGAACGAAGTACTCCTCGACATCGCTGCACATCACACCAGCTCCGTCCCCCAATAGACGTGTCGGTACGACAGCTCAACGAATAATATCGTTGATGCTGGCTAGCCTTCGTGGCTTGCGTTCTGGTAGGCTGTCGACAGCTTCACCGCAGTAGCGATGTAAAGCAGCTCAAGACGCTCCAGAGCGTGGATGTATCGTGAAGGTTGCCGTAAACATGTATGACGGTAACGCCTGAGGTCGTAAACTCGACTCTCATTCGCCATATTTGTAATCTTAATATTTACTAGTTCGGCTAAACTAGAAACCACCAAAACATTCCCCAATTGTGAAACTTGTTGTTAGTTAAATTCGTTGTTCTCACTGAACAGCGCGACTTGATTGAAAACCAAAATTTAATTACAGAAAAAAAGTGAAGCTTTAGAAGTTTTAATTGCACTTTGTAATGTACTGCTACCTACTCGGCAGGTCACAGGTAAGGCTTCCAGTTACGACTCCTCAAGGCGAGGATCAATTATTATTACTAAGAACAACTATTTGGTAGGTGACCTAATTTTATTTATCCTTCAGGTGACCGTCTACCTATAGACGACATTTATTATAAATTTTTAGTAACTATAGAACTACACTTCAATGCTGTTATAGTCTAGATTTGTTTCACAAAATATATCTATTGTTAAAAGAGTATTTTAACACGCCTGCATAAGGTAATATTTAGTACCTACCATCTCCATAGTTCAGACTTCCGTCCGCAGTTAATTAAATTAACTGTGAATTCAATCGTGCTAATGTTGATGCTAATCTAAGTAACAGCTCTTCCGAAATGATTTTCAAAGGGAAGGCGAGAGTCTCGGTTTACTGAAACACGATAATTTGCAGAAGCTTCTCCAATTACGCCATGACCAGTCAGTCAGAACTGGTCAGAAGTTATCTACTCGGAAAATAAATAAAATTATACAATGGTTGGGGATAACTTGACACTGCAAGCTTTAAGCTTGAAAATGGTCGTGTTCATTGTCTCGCTTTATTGACTTTGAGTTAAATGAACTTCTATTCAAAGCAGTCGAAAAATAATTTAGTTACAAAACAAGTCGACGTTTTTGTGAAAAACATCAAACAAGATCAGAACTCTTTTAAATGTTGTTATAATCTGCCAAACCTTCAACTTCTTGGATGTTTTGTGGTCATGGAAATAAATGTTATCAAAGTTCCTGAACAAATGTTTCTACGATAAAACTTTCCATTTTTATCGCCAGACAATACATACATACATCCCTAAATTCGTGCTAAAGCAATTAAGTAAATCAACCTTCCGGCATTCCCCGATTGTGTTAGATCTGAATACAGTGAAAATGGTACAGTCATCGTGAAAGTGTGACCACTAAACACCATTGTGTACAGGACAGGAGCACTTTCGCGAAACCTTCGGCGCAGGTCGAACGTAACAACTGAACCGGGGTAATGACGTCTGTGCTCACCTTTGATGAGTGCTTGTTCAAGTAGCGGAACTGCTATCAAAACACCATTGTTCTATGTGTTGGCAGGTCAAGGTGCGAGCATACACACTGGAACAGTATTAAGTGAATGGTACTGATTGTCAGAAAGAGATTGTTGGAAAGATTTACCGCGGCCCTGGAACACGGATGGATTTTAGTCAGTAAGAGTCTGGCATTCCCTTTCACTTCGCCCAGAGTAGATGGAGTCATTTGATGATACACCATCCAAAAAAAAATCGTGTCTAGTAGTACTTTATTTTTTTTGCTATAAGGGGTTATAATGGAATCGAATTGATGGTTTGAATACTTATGTACATGCTGCAAGCTTAGCTGTTAACCAGCCTTGTTGAGTTGGGAATATAGCTCTCGCTGTAGGAGAGTAGGAGTAGTCAAATAGTAGTTGCCATAAACCTCAAAGCCACGCATTAGTTAGTTGATAGGGAATATTTTTTCATGTGCGTCGGCGTTCGCACGAACACACATGAAACAACTAACAGAAACACGAAACGCCCGCTGTTCGCATGAATTTAACGTGTGTCCTGATACAGGCGTACGGTCCCGTGTAAGTATGCAATATACTTGAATATACATAGGTAATGTTCCCACAAGTCATTGTCATTGTCAAGAACGGAGGTGTTTACTAACACCTGAGGTACGCAACGACTCCTTTGCGGTCACTCGTTACTCATGCAAGGATCGCGTTTCTAAATATATTTGTATGAATGTGATTCTTCGAAATTGGTGACCACAATTGCATATTGAATTACGTTACCTTACGACAGTTTGGACTTTGGTTAGGAAAACAAAACGATTATTGTAATACGTGGATATATCTACCGTATAGGCCTAAATCACTGATTTTTAGCTCAATCTCAATTAACAACGTTTTCTCTTCTATAGTTCTGAGGGGTAAGAGTTGGATTACATTCGCAAACAGTCAAAAACGCTTCTATTTTTTACATTTTGACATTGATTGTTGCAGTAATTGAATATTAATGCTTTTATTAAACAAGAACCATTGGTTTCTGTGATTATGACTAAATCTGGACTCATTCGTATTTTGAGTCTAGAAGGAATTCCCAATAATTAGCAAAGCACAGTTTTATTGCACCGACAATGAATCCAAAAGTACCAGGCGGCCATAAATACCACAGAGCTGTATTACTGACGATAATTTAATTGTCTTACGTTTCGTAATGGCAGATTGCACTCGGCTGTTTCGGTGCAGCGGCGGTGGCGCCAATTACTGCTAACCATGTTACAAGAAGCCATGCGCCACAGAGCCGGGAACATGGAGATGGGTGACCACAGCCGAGGTAATTACTTAGTAAGGTGGGTAATGGCTGTGCTGATTAGTACAAGGCAATTAAGGCTGGTTTGTTGTGTAAGTGTAGTTTGTTACGTCCATGTGAAGAACTCTCGTGAGTCGCCGTCATTATCCATAAGTGGGCTATTTATACTGATCCGGAAAGAAAGGTTTTTCGTTGGATCTTAGTGCTTACTTACCAAGGTAAAATGTTAATTGTTGCCCATACTGTCCCACTGCTGGTAAAGGCCTCTCACAAGTAGTTAGGTTTCCATGATTTCTTTTTCCTTGTTACCTCGTACCAGCTCTCACAGTATGCGTCCAGGTCATCTCGGCACCTCTTTCTGGGGTGGCAGCGTCGAGGTCTGTCTTTAGGCACCCATAACATTGTTTTGAGGCTTTTGCCTAAAAAACTTAAACCATAAATAATTAAAAACCTATTATTGTAGCATTAAATCATTCATGTCACATCTGTCATCTCCTATTTCTATCTCAGAATATTTGATGAGCACGTCAGGTCTGCTTCCCACGCGTGGGCAACCGTGGGCAGCGATAGGTTAAGTAGCGCTTCCTGACAAGGAGAACTGATGAGGATACAGTTAATCTGGTGCGCTCATTAGTGCAGTAGGTACCTACGTGTGCTCTTATTGCGTTAATGAGCGCAATCCGCTGCCTTCCGGCGTGAGGCACGCTCGGCTGGAGCAGGACTTTATTAGCGCGCAGAGGGTCGTAAATAAAAGCGTAATAAACTAGTTTTTCAGGTGAATTTATTAAAACTTTATGCACCGTATTTAAGACCGTTTTTGTATAGATTTTTTAATAAAAAATTATGTAGGTAACAGGACGGTCTTATTGCCTGGGCATTTTCTACCAGTTGACCTTAGAATGGTGCAGAGACAGAACATGGCAGGTGCAAAATAATTTAAAGACAAACTGAAAAATAAATAATTTTGCTTTTTCAATCAAATCTTCCCCCATGAGAGTCATCAGTCAAGATGAAGAAAATTTAATAGCCAAGAACCTTTTGTTTTTTACATTCACTAAAAACTTAAACTATAAAATATTTGTTACGATTACGAGGCTCCAATTATCTCTTCTTACGAACGTTGTAAAAGCGAACTAAGGAAGAAGTTAAAATGAAACCGAAATTGCTTTTTTCATTTCCAAACCAGAGATGAACCGCACCTTAAATATAGTAATTTCAACTGAAAACACCCACTGGTCTCTGGCGAGTACTTTAATCGCGAACTAATGTTTACGACTGGTCAACATTATAAACCGCGGGATATTTTCCTCGAATCTGTGGAAACTCGCCGACCCGGCCAGATCAAACATAGCCTGAAAATACAAATATTTGGAGAACTTTTTCTCAGAGCTGCGTAGAAAAATCATTGATTTCTTTTACCTCAAACAATAATGGTTTGGAAACTGTTCCAGTTTTGTTTGATACAAGAGCGACGAGATTCAGCCGATTCAGGAAGGCAGAAAGTATGCACATAGTAAAATATTTTTTGCCTAAAGTTGTGTTGAACATTTTATGAGTATATTTATAGGTTTATTTCATACTCGATGGATAACAAAATTTCATTCAGGAGATCTTTTACGGTAGCATAATCGTAACTTTGTTAGGATAGCCACTATCGTGACAAAACTCCAGGATTTTAGGTGTTTATTAATTAGTCACGTAACGGCACAGAAATTTACATAAAATGATAACAAACAATAAATCAAAGCGCTCCCTACCCTCCTAGTTGTCACGAGGGGCACGTGAAGGGTTGCTCCAACCCAAGGGTCCATGGCAAACAGATATTTTAAATGAATACCATTAATACCGACAGTGACTAGCCATTCGATACCCTTTTCTGATTCCACTACATCATGGCGGTCTTTAATCTCAATATGGCGTCACCAAACATGGTTTAATAGGCAGTAAAAAACATAAGAGTCAGTTCCTCCTAACAAATAAGGGATAGGAATTTTACCATGATCACTTACAGCGACTACAAGAATAGAAACGTAAGAAAACTATTCCACGAGGACAAAAACCTGTCTTTTATATTTATTTACGGCGACACTGACGCGCGAGTGAAACCCCCCTTAACTCACAATTACGCGGTGATGAAAACAAACACATTCGCTGTCCGTCTGGTTTGACTACCGCTATCAAATAAAAAACTCCCACTGTGTAATGTACGCCAAATGTAAAGTTTTGGATGAAAATATTACGTCGCTCGTGAATTTTTACTACTTAGAAAGCTTGTTTATTTGTGCACTCAAACAAACGGGTTTTACACACTGTAAACTGAATGTATCGTACAAAAAAGCCCAAGTAAATATCAATCTCCTACTCCTGAAAATAATCTGAAAACAAGAAAAACATAGTAAGGACTCCCAAGGACAGCAGCACATCTGTCTCTTATTAAAATCTCTTGAGAAACATTCTGATAACGGATTCGATTCAGCTCTGTTTACGTTAATGCTAAACAAAAAATAAACGGCGATACTATTCTCGATTCGATTGAAGTGGTTTTAACTGATGCCACATGAGCTCTTTCATGGTGTACTGGTTCCATACGATCAATGGTAGCCACCTGCTGATACTGGGTCATGGGTAAACTCTTCTGTGAACGGATTGCATAGTGGATGTGCTCCGCTGGGTCAACAAGCTTTCAATATTCGATAGTATTTGTAAACTACCGTTCGATGGATTTCGAGTGGCGTTTTTCATTTCGTAAGAGTAAAACTATGTTGTTGATATTTGATAATGCTTTACAATGTAGCTGATGTTTTTTATTTGGTTTTAACATAAAACTACGTTTCTTCTTTATGAGATTTTAGGGTTATGTAGGTACCCGCCGTCCGTCTGTCTATCTTCCAGTGGAATGTATTGTATCTCGTGAAATATGTAGACATTTTCAGCGTGTATTTCTTGCCGCGCTCAGCAACAAATAACAGTGAATATTTTTTTTTTTACTGTTGATAGGCATACGTTTGACCGCTAGCGCGTCCCCGAGCAAAACGCAGCGCTAGCCGTTTTTTGTGCAGTTTTTTGGAGCTATCTACTCTTTATCCAAAAGAAATATCAACTAATAAAAAATACATTAAATTTCTACATAATCTTGGCTTCAAAATGGTAGAGTTATTTTTTTATTACTAAGTATAATGTTTAAGTATATCTCCTCACAACGAAACCACAGAAATGAGAAATAAATACTGAAAACATGCATCTTCTCGAAAACTAACGATTATTTTAATTTTGTACTTACACTAATGGATAGGCAATTTAATTATGAACATTTTGGTAGAAGTATTTTTTTCAAACGACCAAAATTCGATTTTATAACGATTTTATTCAACATTTTGAGCGTATTCGCTATTGTATCTCTTGCGCTGTTATTGAGGGAAAAAATGCTCAAGGTTATTTGCTCAGGGTACGGCTTTAAGGCGAGGTTGCAGTACTGTGTGTTTTGACGAACAACAGCGACTGTCCGGCGAGCGAAATATTGCCTAAATTTTGATTGTTTTTTCTTCTTGGCGAAAACTGATAAAGAAATTATACAATATGGTTTCAACATTTACTTCAAAATAAAAAGCTCTATCTATTGATATAACTTTTATATATATTCGTGATAAAATCTCTTAGCAGTACACGTTTAAAATTGTAATTTAGTGTCATGTTTGATAAAAAAAGTATCGAGCCAATCATTCTAAATCGCGTTTCTATCTTTACGATTTACTTGAGAGTATGTTCAATTTTTATGTAATGATTTTTATTTATTAAAAAACTCATAATTAATTAGATTTTCAGACGTTCAAAAATCTTAAAAAGTACTGTAACCCCGCCTTAAGCGATGATGCGGTCTAAGGTGGAGCACGCTTGCCTAGAAGTAACCTATTCTCACTCTTGACTTAAAGACTCCCAGGTTGTAGCTATTAGGAAACACAGACTCAGGCAGGGAATTCCACTCCTTAGCTGTACGCACTATGAATGTATTCCCAAAACGTTTTGTGCGTATAGGTGGGATGTCCACCATGTACCGGTGGCGCATCGCCGTACCTACGTCTTGTGGTCCGATGGTGGAACGGTGATGGTGTAATTACATGCAATAAATTAAAAAACTGTTTTTTTATTTGTGATGGGTTTGCTCTAGACTCAGCTTTACTCAAAGACTCTGCGGCCCGCGGGTCGCATGTGGGCCGCCGAATTTAACGTATGGCCTTGTAGCCTAGAACATTATCGATGCCATATTTGGACAGTATCAATGTGTGTCTAAGGTTAAGCAACGCTTGTCGAGGTTGGTCTGTGGATGGGTGACCATCTTAACATGCCGAGTTTCCTCCGTGCCTCGGAAAGCACGTTAAGCTGTTGGTCCCGGCTGTCATTTGGAGATCTTTGGCAGTCGTTACGGATAGTCAGAAGCCAGAATATCTGACACCGGTCTTGCTAAGGAGAACCGCGCGTGTTACCCAGTTAATGGGTTGTGAAGGTCTGGCAGGCAGCCGCTCCACGTAAAATATTCAGCTAAATCCGGTTTGACTGGAAGCCGACCCCAATATTGTTGGGAAAAGGCTAGGCAGATGATGATCAATGTGTGTCTAAGACTATTTCTCACCCACTATAAACGTGAAAAAGTTAGCCTCTGCCATATGAAAACGGTCTTCTTGTCACAAATTCAAAAGTCTCAGTTATGTAGATACATACTATTAAAATATGTAAAATTTTATTTTACTGTTATTGCGGCCCATCATGATAATAGCAGAAGCGCAATGTGGCCCGTAGAGATGATAGGTGGAGTACGGCTGCACTAGACTTTAGTCTAGCCTGTCTAGGTCAGAGATGACAGAGACAAAGTCTACGATGGAGCGAGCTTCAAAATTCAAGCATTTATTTCAATTAAACCATTTACAGGCACTTTTGAATTGTCAAGGTCGGTCGGTCCAAAAAGTTGAAGCTATAAGCACGTTCCAAAGCGTAGATCTCTATGGAGAAGAACGTGCAAGAAACTCCACGGACACTCTTTTAAAAATAATATTTTTTTACAAAGATTTATGAGAACGATGTAAAAGACGAGCAGGATAAAAGCGTCCGGAATAAAAGAGGAACAATTCAAAGAAATAATTAAAATTAACCATGGCAGCTAAGAAATGACCAGTCCCGACTGACGGCGCCCGTTCACGAACATGACGCATGCGCCAGCACCATTCGGCTCAACCATTTTGAAGGGAGCCAAATGATCCAACGCATACGCCACCATCAGCTAGACTTTTGAGTGAGCATGACACTCCCAACCGCCAGGGTACATTCAAGTCAAAAACATACCTAAAACTGATAATTAAAGATAAAGGTACACAGTATGTTACGGTTACGGTTATGGTTAAGGTTTGGTTTATGGTACCTACGCGGAATCGCCTCGTGCCCAAGTCCAACTCGCACTTGACAATGTAGGTACAAAAGATTGTGAAGATTAGATGAGAAAAAAACAAAGTATTCACTGTACCACATGTCAGAAGTAATAAATGAGACATAATATTTAACAGGGAGAAACTAGAATTCGTCGAAGAAACAGTTTTCCTGGGGATTAAGCTAGACTCAAGGCTACAATGGGGTCCTCATTTAACATCTCTTGCAGAAAAGTTAAGTTCAGCAGTATATGCTTTAAGAAAAAATCACCAGTTTACAGATGTTGAAATCGCGAGACTAGTCTATTTTAGCTACTTTCGCAGTATAATGTCTTACGGTGTCTTACTATGGGAACGGGCTGCTGACATCGAGTCTTTTTTCATTTTCCAGAAAAGAGCCATCAGAGCCATTTACAATCTCCGCTGGCGAGATTCTCTAGAGGGAACTGTTTAAAGAAATTAACTAGCCATGTCGCTAGCGCGGCAGAATTGGCTTCATCTATTTGACTGACAGACCTTGACTATTCAAAAGTGCCTGTAACTGATGTATTTTTGAAATAAAGGATTTTGTATTTGTGCTGAATGCATATTTAATTTACCTATGCATGTGACTAGGGTTAGACTATCTCGAATACTCAAGTTAAGGCGGCTGCTATTTATCGAACTCGCTGAAGCTGAACACTCGAGATACCCGAAATTAATTTACTAACGACACAGCAAGAGACCGGTAGGTACCCATGTTAAGAATATTAGAGTAGTTTGTTGGTCTACGTCTGCAGTCATCGTGGCATGTCATGGCGTCCTAAAACTATCAGTAACTCTTGGTAGATCATTGAAATACTTATGAGATGAATGGTCAGAACTTGATGCTTAACGCTGGGCTGAAATTTTAGAATGAGTGACGGTGGCCCTGGAACGCAAAGGGCATTTGAAGAAACACGAGTGGGTCAGTGAGAGTCTGACCCTCCCTCCCGTCCACTCAGAGTGGGAGGAGTCATTTGATGATTTTCAATATGAAACCAGAGCTACTCAACTGAGGATAGAGTGTGATTGGTCATCATTGCGTATATCTCTTTATAACGTTCATGTGGAGTGTCGAGCAGTAACTGTGGCACGACGTGAGTGCGGCTGGCACGTGCAGCATTAAACTGATCGTTTAACGCCACTCTAGGTTATGTCGCAGTGCGGTTTCACTATCCGATATATTGATAAAGTACTGTTTTATTGTGCTATCTAAGAAAAAACGAATATCCAAAGCTATCCAAATTGCTAAGGGCCGTAAAAGCTGTATACCGAAGACGATAAGTATGAACTTTTACTGCAGGTTTAAGAGGCATACAATTACTTACCGAATCTTTGAAAGACCGATTCTAATCAGTACGTTCCTAAGATCATAATCATAACGTTTTACCTTTGTACCAAGTACAAAGGGTTTATGTAGAAGTAATGATTTCTCACCACACCTGCGACTGAGAATAAAGCATAAACCGTACCATTTGAGATTTAAAAGCTGCTGAGAATAAAGCACCTGTTAGTGACGTATAAGTAATAGTCGTAGAGATCTTTATTTCTTTTTAAATCGCACGCCTTTTTGCTGAATGGAGAAAAAGCGTTCGTATGTTTTGCACATTAGGTACTAGGTTAGTATATAATGTTAATTCTACGTTATAGGCAATAGTGCGCCATTGTCGCCCGTCATCCACATCGTCGCTTTCCACCAGATCCAGATTGTGTTCAAAGACGAGGTTCTCAATATAAAAAGATCTAGGTAAGAAATATCTATAGGTACCTATCTACCTAATGTGAGCTACAACCTGGGAGTCTTTGAGTCAAGAGTGAATAGGTTACTTCTAGGCAAGCGTGCTCCATCTTAGACCGCATCATCGCTTACCATCAGGTGAGATAGTGGTCAAACGCGTGCCTGTAGAAAGTAAAAAAAAAATGTAAGAGAATCCATCAACTCTCTCATAACAATTCGTTAACATTACACAATGCAATATCTCTCTTATATCAATTCTCTAATCCTGTATGTCTCAATAGAACAACATCGATCTATGCACCATTGTATGGATCTAACTAATTTAATTTGTATTGTACGAGTATGTATTGATGGCGACCGCTTTAGAAAGTCGCAATTAAATGAATTGCATAGCTTGTGTTACGTAAGAACTTTCTCGCGTCAATCACACAAACAATATTCGATAGTCGTATGTCTGTTTGTTCGCGACCTTGTGAAGTTACATGTATAGACATTAATTTAGAAATAATGAGTACTTTTATTTTTATTTCCATAGCAGCTACGCAGAGCCGCGGGAAATGTGTTTTGTGACATAGAACTTAGTATAGCTAATGGAGAATGCCGCGGGGCAGCAGACTTACTTCACATCGCAACTATACTACTGAGCAGATTGGCTAAATAGGTGACAGTCCTTTGTTGAAAAACACTTTATTTTTTTTTAACACATGGTCATCTAGCTTCTAACGACAGCTTCGCCCGCCGGAGGTCGTAAATTATCACTGGTCTACACAATTTAATTTTCTTTTTGCCGTAGGATGAAACGCATTTTGTTGTAGATTTTTTGACGCTGAATCTAAATCCGGAAATAGAATTGCTCAAGTTGTTCAGAATTTTGAGATATCCCTATCTCAAAGTGCTTAAAACAAGCAATATTTTTTTAATTTTTATTTATTATTATTTTTGTTTTATTATTATATTGGCATTAAATAACTTAATAATACAATTTAAAAATTATTTTATTGATACAATTTCAATGGGATTCATAATTTGTAATGACTACACGATTATAATTAATTGAAATAAAATTATAACTTGATTCCGTATATTTGCGCGCCGAAGTTAAAGGCAGAATAAGAGAACGATTTTGTACATTTTACCAACCTTCTGTACCTTATTTATGCAAATAAATTATTTTTGTTTTATTTTGATTTTTGAATAATGGGTTTAAAAGAGAAACAGTAGTTCTAAAGGATTCTTTAGTTAAGTACCATAAAAAAAAATCTGTCCTCAAAAAAATAGGTACTTCAAATATCGCCAAAAACCGTGTTTTGAGCACTTTGAGATTCGTATATGTCAAAAGTCTGAGCTACTAGAGCAATTCTGTGTCCGGATTTAGTTTCAACTTTCATCCTAAGGACAAAAATGTTGTAGGCTAGAACTGGGGGGAACGAACGTAAGTTTATTTTCTTATCTACTATTCACATAGACATTAACACAAGCAGAACTAGCAACACGTGGGTGTCCTGTAAGTAGAGGTACATGTCTGCTGTACAGAACTTTCGTATATTAATGAGTCCTATGAATCCTTCGCCCTGACGGACAAATATTCAAAGTGGTTTTGAAATTAATAATACATAGCTAGTTTTACCACAGTATTTGATATTGTCTACAGAAACGATTGAAACTAATACCAACTAAAATAGGTTTCGCGACTCAAAGGGCCAATGAGTTCCCACGAAATGCCCTCCAGATATTAAATATAATATGCCTTTAAAGTTAATAGGTAGGTACATCGACACATTAAATCATATTTTTAACCGACTTCCCAAAAAAGAGGAGGTTATCAATTCGGTTGTATGTTTTTTTTATGTTTGTTACCTCATAACTCCGACAATTACGAACCGATTCGAAAAATTATTGTTTTATCTGAAAGGATATATACTTGCAGATTGGTCCCATTTAAATTTTATGAAAATCGGTTACGAACTTTGGATTTTAAATCGAAATAGCTGGAATTCGTCTACTTGGATAGTTTTATGTCATCCAAGTAATCAAAATTGCGTATTTTGCTTTTCTGCGATTTTGCAGTGGTGTTGTTAGGTGTGGGGTACCACTAAAAAGTGAAAAATAAAAAACTTTTTACAATAAAATAACTTTAATTTCGGAAGTCGGTGTTTTTGTTAGTTTCTTCGTATTTTGACACCGACTTCCGAAATTAAAGTTATTTTTTACTTTGTAGTGTTTTTTTTTGGAAGTCGGTTGTATTTTTTTGTAAAAAGTTTTTTAATCTAAACAACCACGAACATTTTGACTTTCTCTCTCTAAGTCCGAAGGCCGTCATTTCGGTCTTACGATTAGTCACGATCTAAAAATGAATGACAACAACACTTTAAAATATTTTAATTAAATTAACTTTTGGCCACAATATTTTCCCGTTCTTACGCTCCCGCATTCACAATACAATAAAATATTAAACAACTGGTAACAAAGCTTGATTATAAATTCTCATTTAAAAGTAGTAGAATGCAGCACCGAGTAAAAATCAGTCATTTCCCACAAAAGCAAGTAAAAATAGATTTCAATTTAATTGAATGGAAGCTCTGATTCGCGTAACACGTAGGAACTTGTAACTTGTAGTCGTGAAACATTTAATAAAGGATTTTAGTTAAGTGACGGATGAGGAAGGTACCAAAGAGAAAAACGGATGTAGGTATATTATATTATTATTATTATTAAGCCTTTATTGCCAACATATACAAATTCTATATCATTCCATAATTAGATAATGCAATTAATTGTATTCACATAAAATTATCATAAAATATTAAATTGACCTTAAATTAAATTAAATTCATTATTATTACAATTATGTACAATATTATTTTTATAATTTCATTTGTTTATAAATAATATATTTTATAAATTCAATGTTATGTCGTAATTATTGGGCGTCGGCGTGTCTTTGCGACACGAAGGCCTCCTCCAGCTCTCTCCATTCTGCTCTTATTTGAGCTATTCTTTGCCATCTTGGACCCGCATGCTTTTTTATCTCGTCAGACCAACGTTTTCTCTGCCTTCCCCGTTTCCTCTTTGTTTGGAATCTAGGGGTCCATTCGGTTATATCTTTTGTCCATTTGTTTTTGTTCTCTCTCATCATGTGGCCTACCCACCTCCATTTGAGTTTTTTGGTTTTGACTATAACATCTTCAATTTTCGTAATTTTCCTTATTTCTTCAGCTCTCTTTCTGTCTCTTTTTGTGTAGCCTAGTATGCTCCTCTCCATGGCTCTTTGGCATGTAATTAATTGTTGGTTTTGTTTTTTGTGTTTGCCCAGGTCTGGCATCCATAGGTAAGAATTGGTAGTATGCATGTGTTGTATACTTTTCTTTTCATTGCAACATTATATTGATTACCTTTTAGCACTTCTTTGAGGGACCAAAATCTCTTCCAGGCATTGGCTACCCGTATTTCTATCTCTGATCCCATTTGGTTGTTAAAGGCAATAAGTTGGCCCAAGTATATATAGGAATTAACATATTCTATATCTTCCTCATCTATTGAGACACATAATTGGGATCTGTTTGTAATTATCTTGGTCTTTGTTCTATTTATTGTTAGTCCCACTTTTTTGCTTTCACATGACAAATCTTGGAGCATGTTTTTAAGGCTTTCCGGTCTTTAAATCATTTGAGATTCGCAGATGACATAATACTTATAACAGATAACCCGGTATATTATATAGTTGTAACCAAATACCTAGTTGTTATTGCAGATTGGGCTTTCAAAAAATAAATCGGTTCATGTACAAGCCATAGCTATTGAAACATTCTGTTTTTCTTTCAAAGAAATAACTGTATTCACGCATGAGTTATTCAGACGGCGCGGTAGGTATACATATTCCAGAGAATATTTCCATCTGCGTTCAATATACATGTCTGTCCTGTCAGGCCGAGCCATAGCGATATTCTGCCATCTTTATCTTTAGATATTCCCATTTCTTTGTGTAAACGTCCGTTTAAGTGTGAAGCTACAGCCATCACGAGACTATTCCCAAAAACACTTGATATTCCATTATTTGTCACAAACATAAGGCAATATTTACTAGAAATAATTTTAGTAATTGAATATCCTTCTAATTTAAGATGTTTCATTTGTCAAAGGAACAGATTGATGAATCATAATCAAACAATGTGAAAGTCGATCTTAAGTAGGCAATCATGCGTACTCGACGTATTAACGAATAAATTAGTTAAGTATCGTTAAATTGAGGACAGGCAGCAATATCCGCAGCAATCAATCAACTCGGTCTACCGCAGACAATAGCTGGACGTAGGGAACTCTCCCAAGTCGCGACAGCCGCTGGGAATGCGTCCTTGCATACAAAAGGATTCACGCACACCCATACACACATTTCTAAATTGCTTGAAGAGGGTCTAGTCATCGTTTAACATTCTTCACCGATAACGACTGTCAGAAAGTCCATAATGTATGAGATTGACGAGCACTACCGAAACCCAAACCCAAATACATATTTTGTACTTTTTACAATCGTTATCGCTGATAAAATGTTTCTTTGTCTAGACCCCAAGGACATCATTAACACCCATTAAGGAAACAAAAGACTCTAATCTAAGCGCTTCAAACTCCGCCACTTCCCACAGTACACTATCAATTTTACGAGCACAATAAACAAAAGTGAATCTACATTACATAAGCTCTGAGTCAGCTGAAAGGGCAATTAAGTATGTCTGTAAAAGGAAGCTACAATGGTGGTATAGAATGGAAACAAACGCTCATCGATGTGGGCGCTGTGGGCGCTGTACTGTGCGGAGCGGGCGGACCGTGGCGACCGGCCGCGAATTGGCCGCGGTATGCGATATCGGCATTCGGCGGTGCGGGCCTAGTGACTGGACCGGTATGATCGCTCTCATCGTACTCACGCCGAATGGCAATGTCTGCGGAACTGCAAATTGTTTTTATCGATCAGTTTTTGTGTTGTACACCACAAAGTGTACAGATGTTTTTTGTTAAAGCTCTCACTACACTTTTTACTGCGTAGGTACTTGCCTATTTCAGTTAGGTGGTATCCTCGGAACAGAATGTACCAAAGGATCATATTATGGAAAGAAAATAAAAAAATATATAATTATGTATGTGTAAGACGGACTAATGTTTTGCTGTTCAGTGTTCACCCAAATTACTTAATATATCTAATATTAGAAATGAAGCTGTCACTGCTGTCAGACTGTGTTAACGTTAATTCTTATTCATTGCTTCTGATTTCTATTTACAGGACTCGGTACGATGGCATAATATGGAACTGTGAACAGTACATACTTATGAACATGCTGTTAGAGGAGGGGAGCTGTTTAAGCATTTGCAAATATTGCAAAACTGCTTCAGGCAAAAAATGTCAGAGGCAGCAAACAAGTGATTTTTGTCAGTGACATTCGTTTAGGGCGCTTATTATTTGTTCTGATTGCCCTCTCTCGCCCGGGGCCTGATTGCGAGGGTCCCGGGGTCCCGTGCTTCGGGAATCCCTTCCTGGAATCGATTCCATCCACTTACTGCTCATCTTCGGTCTTTAAGTCTATTACAGCTGACATAACATGAAACTATAGGGAAATCGAAATGATCGGTGCATCTGGCTGACCTTGCATATTTTGTTATCGTTGCGTAGTTTTGCGTTTGATGATAATATTTATAGTACATACATATTTACTATTGTTGCAAAGAATGCTACTCTACATTGTTGTTTTAAGACCTTGGTACATTATTGTACTGCTGCATAGAACATGGTAAACTAGTTTTACCTTGACATTATAGTGTCTAAGGCGAATTTATTAAGAGAAATCAAAACAAAGTTCGCGTAACAGGATCCTCTAATTCAACAGCATTCATAAACCCCGTACAAAAATCGACCTTGATCTGTGCACACGTTCCTAATTCAAAATCATATTCAGGTTCGTAAACGTATCAGCCGTGTCCTGAATACATCAGCAGATGAATGCGCGGCACTACGACACTACAGTACTACGAGACTACGAAACTACGGCACAAACGGCACAATTAGTCAGCAATTGAGTGCCGGGATGAAGGTAACACGAGCTACTCATAATTGTTACTCTTCAGCTCATATCCGGACGTGGGAACCGTGGCGCTAGAATTGAACCGGTTGCCATGGTTACGAGTAAATTGGTTTGATATGGTCACGTATCTATGCCAATCATGAGAATTGTAAACTTTTTGCGCTGCCCCGCTCGGGTTTGATTCTAAACTCGGAATACGAAAATATATTGGGATTATAGTTTAGTATGATCTGCTGAAATTCATGCCGTGTAGGTACCTGATGGATAAAGATAAAGATAAAGATAATTTTATTTGTCAATACATGCGTAGTAGGTTGGTGTAAGATTGCGCGGGCGATAAGATTGCGCATACGTGGTTACAAGACATCCGCGAGATACTTGATGCCAACTTCAGTTGTATTTTGATTGCCTAGCCTGCCGGCACACGTTCCGCAAAAATAATTGAGATACGAGGGAAAACGGCACGTCCAGGTGAGTTCAAAGTTTTTACAGCACTTTTATCTAATTTTTTGACATATTGCAAGTATAACTGATAAAAAACCTGTAGTATTTACACTGTTTTGTTGATTGTTTCACTGGTGTTTAGCTTCGAAATATCGATGAGAGACAACGTAAATCATTCATCTTCTAAGAGATGGCTGTAGTATGCGGATCATTGCGTTGAATGCCAACTGTGTAAGTTTGCGCATTTAGAGGATGGATAAGATTGCGCGCGCAGACTTACACATTGATGTTGAATATTAATTTATATTTAATGAAATTTATTAATCCAATCATTTTAAACAGCACTTTACTTTTTAATAGGATGTCACGAAGACCACGCAAAACTGCCCGTGAAGTTTGTTCAGCTTCTATCATCGAGGATTCTCGTACGCGTATCGATAAAGGAGAAAGGAGACAAGTTGCTTTGTGTTTGTGTGTGCAAACCCATCACAAATAAAAAAAAAAAAAAAAAAAGGAATGGCTGAGTCAATATTAAGATACCGGTTGCTGCAACCGCAATGTGCAACTAAACTAGGTAGATATGACGTTACATTTAGTGTAGAAGTAGAACAAGGTTTCTGTAACCACTTGATTACCCTGGATGAAATGTTTTTCGGCTTGACAGCCAAACAATTAAGGAGCGCAGCTTATGAATATGCTGAAAAGCATAAAATACCACATCGGTTTAATACAAATACAAAAATTGCTGGGAAAGAGTGGTTCCGTGGATTTATGCAACACCAGAAATATCTCTCCGACAACCAACTTCCACGAGCATAGCGAGAGCAATGGGGTTCAATAGGCCACAGGTTGAACGGTTTTATGTCAAGCTAAGAGCCTATTGTTGAAGATTGGATCGAGTGCGATACGTGCCGGGTGTGGTGTACTGATTATTTAGTTTTCGGGGCATTTAAATGTGATTTATGCAAGTAATTCGCCATTATGAAATAATGCGCAATCTTATCGCCTTCTGTGCGCAACTTTACACACTAGGGTGTATAAAGTTGCGCAAGTCCTGAGAGTCTGTCTTTTTGTTAATTAAATAAAAATTGATTATGTTTCCTCTATAAACAATATTAAATGAAATAAATAACCCTTTGATTTATCAGTTTGTTTTATTTTTATGGTCCAATTATTAAAAACTGCGCAAACTTACACCACCCTACCCTACATGCGAATTAAGCATGCAGGATGACACAATTATTCATGTTTCGTCATGTTTCACCCAAAAGGCGTACAAATTTATAAAAATTACAAAATTAAATGAATAAAATAATATAATAAAATAAAAAAATAAAAAAAAAATAATAATAAGAAATAAAAAAAAACAATAAAAATAAAATGATAACAAACAATGAAAATAAATAAATAATAATAATAAATGAATGAAAAAAATAAACAAAAATAAAAAATAATAATAAAATGGACTAAGTAGAGAATAGGTTATTATACCTATGTTTGTTTTTCTCCTTTAGCCATCTTTTAGTTCTTGATCAGCAGAAAATAACCGTCTGGTCACCGTGAAAGCGACCTCAACCCAAAAACACTTTTGATCAAACATAACGGAACACTACTTTTACTTCAATTAGGTGCTAATTAAAACTATTTCACGCATCTCGAGAGAAACTAAATCTAATTTTACACTACATTATTTTACTCCTTTCTCCCATCTCATTTAGCCGCCATTATTCGTCAAGAATCATAGACCTGAAGTTATTATAAATTAAGGCTTAATTGAGTTAAAATAAAGGGAGCGCTTTGTTCTCGATTGGCTTTGAAATTACTTCAGTTGAGGAATCAGGTGGGTGTCACTGGAGGAATCAAATTACTTATTCCTACTTAATTTAATTTTGCTGCAGACTGTTTGTTCATAGAAAGTACTCGTAAGAGGTTAATTTATCTTACTTTAGCGACAAAGTAACACATCTTAATATTTTTATCAATTAACCAGTTATAGTTTTATTAATCGATCATTGCTGTCGTTGACAGATTGTGGTAAGATGGGTGGGTGAAAATATTAAGTAGGTACATAGGTACTAGCTGTGGGCTACGGCTCCGCCCACGTGAATGTCGAGAATTGCCACAATACCCTTGGACATTTCACACAACGCCATATAGTCCCAAGCTAAGCAACCTAAAGCTTGTGTTATGGTAACGAGATGGCTGATAAACTACTTATATACTTACATTTTTTTGTTTTTTATAAATACATACATTACATATTATAGATAGAAAAACACCCAGACTCGGAACAAATACAAGTATAAGGTCGTACAAATATTTGTTCCGTGAGGGAATCGAATCCGCGACATGCTGCGCAGCAGTCAATCGCTCAACCACTGCGCCAACCGTGTCGTCATAGATGCATCTAACAAACTATGGATCATAGAGTATATAAGTCTTTGCTATGGATAGATCCATAGTTTCGTACAGTTTCGTTCAGCCAGCATGAGACTGGAAGAAGAGGTTAAAAGCAAACTCGCTTTCGCATTTGTATTATATATCTACAATTCTACGTAATAAATAATTGCCTGTTAGTTAAGATTTTAGTACCTATGTACTTTCATTGTGCATAGGTACCTACAGCTAAGAGTAGATTTTCCTACCGTTTCCTGATAGTTACAACTTGGGGGTCTTGCACAAATTTGTACCAGTTAGCTGGGAATTGAGGCCTTCACATTGACCACATAATTTCGCTTTCTTTTAGGTGAGATTGCGGTCAAACTTGGACCTATCTATAACAAAAAATAAAAATCTTACTGTTTAGGAACCCATACTTGGTGATTAATAGTTGGAGCTATCGACATTCCATTTATATAGGTATAGATACCTACATAAACAGGCAGATGGCTGTGTACCGCCTCGATCATAATTAATACGGATTACCTAGTATGATTAAATGGCTACAAGTAATAATTAATTATAATTACATTGAATTATTACAACAATTAATTAATCCCTATGGTTGCCAACTGATTATATCAATCAACTGTTAATTGTAATCAATCGCAGAACATTGTGCCTATTAGAACAAGATTGTTCCACTATAATACCAGCTATTGTAGGTAAATTGCGCCAATTCAAGCCGTAGGTACCTACCTCCTACGAAATCAATCAGCTTTTTAATTTCAAACATTACCTACCTACGTTGTTTAAATTCCCAATCAATTTGTGCAGGTACCTAGGTACCTATATATCTAGTTCTGACGGAAATGGCAAATAATTGGACTTTGTTAAACAACTCCCGTTACATAAAATAAATTAATTACAGGCGAATGTTAATAAAGTGTCGAAATTGACTTTTAATCGGAGTAAATGTTACGGACCGTGGCACACAATAATAATGTAGGTAGGTAGTAAAAGCAGCGGTTATATGAGTAGTAGGTACAAATTACTTTAGGTGCAAACGCAATAAGACGAAAACTGCATAATTTTAATCACAAGTAACAAAAATCCTGCAGTTTTAAAATATTGGTCCATTTGAAAATTTACTCATTCAGTGAGAAGGTTCCAGGCTTAGAATAATAACGCATAGAAGCCGCGTCTAGAACAAAACCCGAGCAAAATCGTGTGTCCACTTCATTTTCTTTGTGTGCGTGAGCCGAATGTGTCTACGTTCCTCTAACGCACACAGATATATCTTTCAGTGATACCATTACTAAGCCGTTACCCACAAAATATGGGAAGACGCATTACTATTTTGCTATCAAGGCAAGTATTTTATGTTGTTGGGAACTGGAAAAGGTAAACATGATTTTTCATGTAATATGACATATTTTTTCGGAAGGTATAATTCAATTTATTTCAAAATAAAAGGAAGTAATCGCATAAAGAATGAGATATTGTTCAATGCGTTTAGAATGCTTGATGGGTTATAATTATAAACAATGTTAAAACATCGGGTTTGATATGAATTAACAGTAAGTATTGTATTTTAAAATTACAAAAATGAAAAACATGAATGAAAGCAATGTGGGTATTTTTTCCTCACAAATAGCAACACTGTGTTATGACAAGTTAGGTTATTAGAATGTTGTTTTATTTATCGATTTACGTAAAAATAGTGCATAGAATGTGAGTACTTATTTGTGAAATGTTATTTTATCACATTTTTTTTGTTTTCTTGATGTGCTATAACATCCTTTCACGCAACAAACTGTCATTTTCAATTATTTACTCGCGAGCTGTGTTCGACGGAACGTGACATTGAGTACTGACGGCCTGGCGGCTAAGTTTGACGGATTAGGCTAAGTTTTAATTGCCTCACTTTTTGCACTCGTACTAGGTTTCTATGCGTTATTATTCTAAGGTTCCAGGCCTAGAAAAACATTTAGAAGCAGTCGGGTAAAACTTCAGGTTTTTCACCATGTTTTCTTTGAACGAAGGAATGATGAAATGTTGTGTCGGGTTTTCAGCAGTGGCACGTATGTACATTGTCTTCTACTTTCAATTTCTTGAAAGTAATAAAAACCCAAACAACGTGTACTGTAGCGCCCTCTTGTAGCAGATTGCAATATGTGCACTGCAGGATTTGTACAAGGTTCAGTTAAACGTGGATAGATGGCAGTGCAAAACAAATCTGATCTGTCTATACTAATGCCACCTAGTGAACGTATGTCGAACAACTGAGATTTCATTGTGGTGGTTCTACTTTCTCATAAGTGATACTAGATGGCAGTAAAATAAACTCGTGTGAAAATAAAATATTATAGAGTCCGTTTCTAACTTCATAAAATATTCCTAGATAATCACATTCTTTATCAAATTGAGTGTCATACTAGAACAAAATGCATCTTCATTGAAATTTCTTTACCACCAACAGATGGCGGTATAAACTCCGTTACTTTCGCAAGTTTCGATACAAGCAGCACCAGTTATTATGCCTACGGGGCCTTTTCTAACTAAACAATGGAGTTTGCTTTGTGATTATGATTATTTTTGATATAATAATGTATTGTTGGATCGCAGTATGACATTAGTTAGTTCAATATTAATTGTCTTATTCGACAAAAGTTTATAAAAATTAATCACCGCGTTTCTGAATTACGGCGATGCGGCACCGGTACATGGTGGACATCCCACCCACACGCTCAAAACGTTTTGAGAACACATTCATAGTGCGTCCAGCAAAGGAGTGGAGTTCCCTGCCGGAGTCTGTGTTTCCTGATAGCTACAACCTGGGAAATTTTGGCCAGCGCGGCGCTATATTGCGTTCGAAAATAACGATAGATAATAACGCGGAATACCTGACTCCATGACCCTTACATGACAAGAATTCTCTTAATTTCTTTCGAATTCAAGTAGTTTTTAAACAATGAATACCTATAGTTCCATATAAACCTATTTCTAATATAAACAATGGGCTACCATACCCCGATGAAGTGGGCAGCTAAAACTACAATTAGCTCTACAGTTACAGCATAACACAGCTCTTCTGTCGACGTAGGAACCTATTCACGCTCGCCCGGGTCATAGGATCACATTCACAAGTAGCAGACAAAGACGTTGGCAACAAGGAGCAAGCGCCTCTCAGCCTTGACCGAGTGCAGTGCTTACATAATGCATTGTATAGACTAGGGACTGATCTAGTGGTGCTGGTTCATGCCTAGCTCTGTGAGAGACTCTGAGAGGCAAAGACGTTGGCAATAAGGTCCAAGCGCCTCTCAGCCTTGACCGAGTGCAGTGCTTACATAATGCAGTGCATAGACTAGGGACTGATTTAGTGGTGCTGGTTCATGCCTAGCTCTGTGAGAGACTCTGAGAGGCAAAGACGTTGGCAATAAGGTCCAAGCGCCTCTCAGGCTTGACCGACTAGGAAGTAGAAAATACAATTTCGTGCTCCCGAATCCTAGGATCCTACGGCTGTTATTAAACCCTGAAAAAACCGGGACTGTAATTGGCTATCTTGTTATTTTGGGACGGCTACAAACAGGTCTAGGAAGGTAATTCATGAACGGGTATACCTATAGGAGAATCATCCAATCGCCACAAATCGTTATATTCTTGCGGGGTAGGTATTCTTGTTGAGGATACGATGAACGTATTGTGGCAATCAGGATTTGTTTTTCATTTATTATTCTACCGTCGACATGGTTAAGCAAACTACGTCATATTAATTAAAAACAGTCTATTTAATTTTAATTATCAGTGAAAAGGCAGGAGACTTTGTCAAACATAATAAAGACACGTTGTTAACTTCTGTTTTTAATCCCGGAGATTAAATCCTACTAATATTATAAATGCGAAAGTTTGTGAGGATGGATGTATGTGTATGTATGTTTGTTACTCTTTCACGCAAATATGCAAATATGTATGTTTGTTACTCTTTCCCGAGGGATCGGGATTTACACGGGAATAACGAGAGTTTATACGCGGACGAAGTCGCGGGCGGCCTCTAGTTGACAATAAATTGCAAATGGCAAGTGCAAACTGACATAGATTATGAGAACCTCCTCCTTTTTGGGAAGTCGGTTAGAAGTAACATTTCAGTCAGTTTTGACATTTGCACTTGTCAATTTAGTCTAAGGGATTAAAAAACAGACTACATAATATAGTGTGGAGTATTTATAGTTGCAAAAGACAGGAATAGTGCTGAATGTAGCTATTGCTTATGTTGGCTCTTTAATTCTGCTTTTTTCTATTTTTCCGTTTAGAAACGACTATAATCTATACTAATATTATAAAGCAGAAGAGTTTGTTTGTTTATTTGTTTGTTTGTTTGTTTGAACGCGCTAATCTCAGGAACTGCTGATCTGATTTGAAAAATTCTTTCAGTGTTAGATAGCCCATTTATCGAGGAAGGTTATAGGCTATATATCATCATGCTGAGACAAATAAGAGCGGAGCATTAATGGAAAATGTGACGCAGACGAAGTTGCGCGGGTCAGCTAGTAACGAATATATTTCCGGGTTTCACATCAAAAAACCCGTAAACTCGGGATTCAAACACATGTCATGTTTCATTCTCTACTAGGGGTCTAGAAAAACTAGTTTATGTCTGATTTTGTGAGACTCTGGAGCAGTATAACAATGTAATGGATCTGAGAAGGTACAGTAAAGTTGGGTGACTTTGGTCACTCATCACGTTGCGTTTACTGTGTTTCCATTGGTTAAAAGTTTGGCCTAAAGTTATAATTAAGTACTCCTTGGACAAAGTAACCCGATTCTACGGTACCTATATTAATTTTTCTCCCATTCTGTAGTGTGATCACAAAGGAATTCTAGTATTTTCAGGGTCATTCCCATCCCACCTGATTTAACTAACATCTGAATATCTTAATTGATGTTAGCGTGGAACTAAATCTACGGTTTGAGACGTAGGTATATAGGTATTTTACCTAATTGTAGTACTACATTTATTTTTCTATGTTCTTCATGATTCACGTAGGTAAAGTATTGTGGTTAAACTCAGCTCGAACATAAACAAATACAAATAACTAACATTCCGCGATGTCTCAAGGTCGACAGATCTATCTTCAGATGTTGCGCATGTGCTCTTTATGCTCTAAATGATACCGACAAGATTAGTATCGTCTTGCTTTTAAAAATCAGTGTGCCGCAGCTGTTTAGAACAATGTACGTAAATCTGGAAGATATTGAAACATTTACTTAGTTTTTTCAAAAAGTTCGTACCTAATGTTAAGTAATTAGGTACCTACGTAACATAACTAGTAAGTGATTTGAACATTTAAAGATTAGCTAATTCAAATCGTCAAAGAAAGTAGTTACTTTTAGGTAGGTACGCACTGCATCACCTGTAATATCTACCTTCCGCCCTATCTGCGGGCTTGCTCTAGGCAGACTGCAGCGTTGCCATAGCGACGCGCGCCAACACGCGGTCGTTGACCTGCCAGTCGCGCCGCCCGCCCAGCGCGCGCCGCCCGCCCCAGCCTTATTTACAAACAATTGTTTTGTCAAACTGTTCCTTATCGATAACAAGTGTTGTGCTCAAGTGTACTGGGGTTTACGAGTGTGCTCGTAATTGAGGTGATGCAGGGCGGCGACCCGCAGTGCGCAGTCATTGATGCTTATTGGTTGGTGCTGTTTATGATGTGACGAGCCCGTAAGTAATTGATTCAGTTTCCTTTTTATGTCGTTCGCTAATAGATTTTTACTGCAAACTATGTCTTACAACGTTTAAATTAGGGTTCGTTTCCCTGAACATCATAATCAAAATTAATGGTATTGTTTTTTTTAATTAAGTACTAGCGTGTGTTGTGTACTTTAACCCCTTCGAAAAATCCCATT
Source organism: Ceramica pisi (assembly GCA_963859965.1). Lineage (NCBI taxonomy): Eukaryota > Metazoa > Arthropoda > Insecta > Lepidoptera > Noctuidae > Ceramica > Ceramica pisi. Next base: position 25,714,457 of record OY982535.1, on the reverse strand, counting down.
AAAGTATTTCATTTTATTCACGGCTGGCTTAAAATAGTTTATACAGTTCCCATAAATCGGCCGCACCCGCTTGGCGACATAAATATTAAGTTAATTCCGCCACGACACAGCATGGTGTGACATGGTGTGGATAGCGTGATAGTATGCCAACCAGACAAGCCCTTGAAATTATGTTAACTAGTTTTTATTGAACGCTACACACGCCCTATAATATTCTCATTACCGTATTATCAGGCTATCAGAGAGTTTAGAAACAGGAAAACTTAAATACTTACATAGTTTTGCCTCAACCTAAGCAGTTGCTAGTTATATTAGATTACATTAACGAACTAATCAGCTAAAAGCCAACACAATAAGTTTTTGAATAAGCTCTATAACTAGCGCAGTGTATACGTAAGCATACATAAAATATAACAAGGCATAAAACATCAATGTCGACAATACGCTTCAGCTTCATCCAGGTGCGCCCGTCAACAAGTCTTGAGTCGTGACGTGTAGACCGGTCAGTCCGACGTGTCTGATGGACTGATCGCCTGTCACGGAGAGCTGCGCCCTGTCTGCACACGCCATACCCAGGTCGCCTGGAAGTCCTGCCCGCTATTAGCTTTCATATTTCAACCTTTAGCTATTTATTACTATTAATAGGCACACGTTTGACCACTATCTCACCTGATGGTAAGCGATGATGTGCTCGAAGATAATAATACAATAATAATAATATAGTTTATTTGTAAAAAAAACTTTTTACAAAAAAATACAACCGACTCCCAAAAAAAAAAAACACTACAAAGTATAAAATAACTTTAATTTCGGAACTCGGTGTTTTTGTTAATTTGTTCGTTTTTGACACCGACTTCCGAAATTAAAGTTATTTTTTACTTTGTAGTGTTTTTTTTTTTGGGAGTCGGTTGTATTTTTTTGTAAAAAGTTTTTTATTTTTCACTTTTTAGTGGTACCCCACACCTAACAACACCACTGCAAAATCGCAGAAAAGCAAAATACAAACGCACTAGTTGCCCATACGATTTTCGAAAGTTCCCCTCGACTTCTCTGGGATGCCATCATCAGATCCTGGTTTCCTTATCGTGGGACCATTTGGGAAGTATTCCCTTTCCAACTAAAAAATCATTTTTAAAATCGGTTGGCAAGCGACGGAGTTATGCCCGAACAAACATAAAAAAAAAAAAAAATACAAACATCCGAATTGAGAACCTCACAGACACATTTACAATCAAATACCTTAAAATATTGTTAAATAACACGGTTGCTTATTTGCCTGAACTAGGTTGAAACCTGTGTTTCAGGCTGGATAGTGCTTATTTAAACAGTAATAATAAAATAACAATTTATCAATTACCTATAATTAAGATTTCAAATTATATTACAGAAGACCTTCTTTCTGTATGTAAATAAAACATGATGGGTATCATGTTTTATTTACATACAGAAAGAAGGTCTTCTGTCTCTTCGTAAGAGATATTGCACAATCGTCTTCTTACAGCTTTAATAGTTTGACTTATAGATACTTAGTTTCTTATTTAATCTATTGTATAGAAATGGACCTAAAAACTTACTTTGAATTTTTACAAAAACATACTTTGAAAATGAATTAGAGTCGCACACAATATCATTCCGTCTCTTATTAGTATTTTCGGTTTTGTAAGTAAGCATGGTGTGCTGTTTTAATAACAAGTGCATAATGAAAAGCTGGCGAATAATCAGTACGTTGCAGGATTTGTAAGAGACTGTGGGATAGAGAAATGGATGAAAATTGGCTACTTTTAAAATGGCTCTCTAAGCTCTTTCAAGAGGGAGTAAATGAGTTTTTGGTGCTTCACCCCATGAAGTGATACAGTACTGGATTACGGATTGCACTAGGGCAAAATATACTTGTGTGATTACTTTTGAATCTGCAATAGTTCGCAGTTTTTTAAAGACATAAATTAATTTGCGCACTCTTTTAACCTAATTTTCAATATGTGGTCTAAAGGAGAGACTTTCGTCTATTATAACTCCGAGATATTTAATGTTACATTTTTGGAGGATAAAAGGACAGTCACATGTACTGATTGGGTTGAGTGCACATCTATGAGCAAACACATGAGGATGAGTAGTTTAAATTGAGGTTTGCGCATGGAGAACTGAATGTATTATGTCTTGTCAGCAATTAATGTTAGTAAATTGCTTTGAAGCCAATTAGGCACAGTATTGAAACCTAATTGAGCGTATTCGTACAATTCTTTACTGGTTTTAGCGGTAAATATTAAGATGGAGAGCGCTTGCCTAAAGGTGATCGATTCACTCTTGACTTAAAGACTCCTATGTGTTTGTCGATGGCATATTTTTTGACAAAGGCAGTTTTGCCAACCTATTTCAGGTATGTTTTCAAAAATTCCCAGCTACATTGATCTGATCGCATTCCATAGTACCTACCAATTTACGAAAAACAACGTCATATCCGAGTAGGTTTGTGGGTAATACACGATTGTGGTTGTCTGACGTAGTTCGCGAGCAAAAACAGGCAAAATAACTAAAAGTATCCTCCGACACAATACATTATGTTGGCATTGATAAGAGAATGTGGTCAGTATGGGATGATTGGGTGACTACATTCTGATTGTCTGGGTTTTTTTTGTGTAATTAATTTTTAAGTCGTATTTTTTTTCCGGGTTTATTGTGTAATTAATTGTCAAACTATTTCTTTTTTGTAAATATAAAAAATTTAGGCCAAACTTATTGGTTAATCCTAGTTAAATAAAAAAACAAGGAAATCCGCAGAATATTAATCAAATTCACAAAACCTACACCATGTTTGTTACATCAGCCTAATTTAAAAATACTACAGCTAGTCTATTCTGTAAATAACCATTTCGATATCGACTTCACCTGAGTGACTAAGCTTACACAGTGAACTTTATTTCACACGTCATAAGGTCTTATATTTATACGAATTTGAAACTCACCTCGGATTCCGCTGTCGAGACACGAAAATGTTGTTACAGAATAGCACTGCAGGACGGCCTTAGCTTGGCACGCACATTGAAACACATTAAGGACGAATTAATCTATACTAATATTATAGAGCAGAAGAGTTTGTTTGTTTGTTTGTTTGGTTGGTTGAACGCGCTAATCTTATGAACTACCGGCTCGAATTGAAAAAATATTTTTGCGTTGGATAGTCCATTTATCGAGGAAGGCTATAGGCTATATAACATCACGCTATGACCAATTGAAGCGGAGCAGCAATAAAAACTGTTGCAAGCGGGAAAAAAGCTTCTGTTGCGTGCGCTGCGTAAACGGTTTAAGTTGCGCAAAAATCAAGTACTACGAAATTATTCCTCTTTAAAACTTCAAAAAAAAAAGTACTCGACAGCATAATATGTCTATCTCTTTAGGTTAACTCACTCTAACCCTTTTTATGGAAATCAAATTTGTTCTAAAATAATGCATTGAAGAGTTTGTCTGTTTGAACGCGCTAATCTCAGGAACTTCTGGTCCGACTTGAAAAAATATTTCCGTTTTAGATAGCCTATTTATCAAGGAAGGTTATAGCCATGGAGAGGAGCATACTGGGCTACACAAAAAGAGACAGAAAGAGAGCTGAAGAAATAAGGAAAATTACGAAAATTGAAGATGTTATAGTCAAAACCAAAAAACTCAAATGGAGGTGGGTAGGCCACATGATGAGAGAGAACAAAAACAAATGGACAAAAGATATAACCGAATGGACCCCTAGATTCCAAACAAAGAGGAAACGGGGAAGGCAGAGAAAACGTTGGTCTGACGAGATAAAAAAGCATGCGGGTCCAAGATGGCAAAGAATAGCTCAAATAAGAGCAGAATGGAGAGAGCTGGAGGAGGCCTTCGTGTCGCAAAGACACGCCGACGCCCAATAATTACGACATAACATTGAATTTATAAAATATATTATTTATAAACAAATGAAATTATAAAAATAATATTGTACATAATTGTAATAATAATGAATTTAATTTAATTTAAGGTCAATTTAATATTTTATGATAATTTTAATCACGCTAAGACAAATAGGAGCGGAGCCTTAATGGTAAATGTGAAGCAGACGAAGTTGCGTGGGTCAGCTGGTTAAGTATAAATCTCATTAGGCATTAAAAGTTAGCGTGCCTAAAAGCTCGAGAAAACTTCTCCACCCCCAACTTAACATGCTGTATATAAAGTTGACATTTTATTGAGTTAACCCAGTTGTAAAGAAAATGTAAGAATATGTCAGTTTATTTGGTACCATGCCCTACATAGTACCTCAGTGCCACTAACTCTGAACGAAGGAATTGCTTCAAAACATCGGTTGACTGTCATCTTTGCGCGTTAAAACGCAGTTACATTGGAAATTTATTGTCCATTAACTTAAAACTATAATGTTGTAAAACAATTAGAATTCTGTGATTTAATAATAAATCTATTGAGAAAACAGGATAATGGGTAGTATAGGTACTGAAATGATCATCAAATTGAGGATAATAGGTGTCGACAGTCCTAAACACAGAACAACTGTTGTATATGTATTGACTCTGATAAGCACCTTACTTGTTTTAGTTATGCTACTACCTCTCTGTACCTCTAAGTACCAACTCACCTCAAAATACCACTTCAGACATTAACCTACATGGTTCTCATATGATTTGACCAGTACGATTGTATGGACTTTAAAAGAGACTTTGACCTCTGAGTTTGTTTCGGTGTTTCTTCTTAGAGCAGTCAGCTAGGAAACACCGGCCTCATCTAGTTTAAAATAACCACAAAAGATTGACGTGTAAAAGTGTTATTTACAACCTGCTTACAGAATAAATATCATTTATCATTTATTTATACTAATACTACTATAACTGCGGCACGGGTCATAAGAACCCTTTTATTATATTAATTTTTAAATGAAAGAAATAAACATGGAAATTCATGCAATTTGTTCCCTCATTCATCCGAAGTGCGCTTTCTTCTTTTGAATTCTACATAGGCTTTTCATGTTTTATTCAAAAGAGTAACACGGTGCAGACTCTTTTCGCAGTGCTGCACATACCTACATACATAGGCCTTACAAAAAGATACGCGTATTCATGCATAATGCAGGGCGGCACTCGGCCAGCCGAGCATGGCCCCTGCCTACCCCCTGCCTGTATCTCTGTATCGCTGTCTGCTGCTAGTGATGCCCACATCTGTCATGCGTGGCCTCCCGTGCCTGTGTTTCCCCTCGGACAGGAAAAGCGCAAGATTTATTACTACATGTACAATTTTCTCCAAGATTAAATAAAGTTGTCTCCCTGCACACTGATTTTGGGAACAAAGAATTTACTGACGTATCGGTAACCTAACTGCCTTGTCTTTGTATTATCTTCTATAATCTTATAATATAAAAATGAATCCTTTTTTCCCTTGGTCCAAACCTCACGCGTGAACGGCTGGATCGATGTCGCATTTTTTTTTTTTTACTTTTTATAGGCATACGTTTGACCGCTATCTCACCTGATGTTAAGCGATGATGCGGTCTAAGGTGGAGCACGCTTGCCTAGAAGTAACCTATACACTCTTGACTTAAAACTCCCAGGTTGTAGCTATCAGGAAACTCAGACTCAGGCAGGGAATTCCACTCCTTAGCTGTACGCACAATGAATGTATTCCTAAAACGTTTTGTGCGTATAGGTGGGATGTCCACCATGCAGGTCTAACAATATTGTAGCATTGAAATAATATTCCTAAAGAAAATTTTAGGTAACCTATAAATTTTTCCTCAGTGCTAAAACTGTAAATAATCTAAGTAATTTTAGGCCAATATACTTCAAACCTTAAATTGACACTTATCCGTACCCATTTTCTTTTAAACGTGCTTTAAGGCGCGTCTCCGAGCAAAACGCAGCGCTAGCCGTTTTTTGTGCAGTTTTTGGAGCTAAATACTCTTCCAGAAGAAATATCAACTTATAAAAAATACATTAAATTTCTACATAATTTTGGCTTCAAAATGGTAGATTTTTATTTTTAAGTTTAAGTAATCTCCTCACAAAGAAACCACAGAAATGAGAAAAAAATACTGAAAACATGAATCTTCTCGAAAACTAACGATTACTTTGATTTTGTACTAACACTAATGGATAGGCAATTTAATTATGAACATTTTGCTAAAAATATTTTTTTCAAACGACCAAAATTAGATTTTATAACGATTTTATTCAACATTCTGAGCGTATTCGCTATTGTATCTCTTGCGCTGTTATTGAGGGAAAAAGTGCTCAAGGTTATTTGGTCAGGGTACGGCCTTAATCCCATATGGCAACAATGTAAAAGCGTACAACGCCGCCGCCCGCCACTGTCGCAGTCACAAGTTGACCCGATAAGCGCTGTAATCCAGCCAGTTATCTACCAGAGATAACCCGGAGTAACCCATAGGCTAGCTAGTTAACTTGTGAGCTCACACGTGCAGGCTTCAGTGGCAACACCCTCTCAGTGCACTTACTGCCCGAGTCCGGCAAACGGAATAGTTGCCGAGATATTGTGGACTAGACGAGATATGGACGTTAGGCGATTACATCAGGGAACTTACAGAGATTTCTTGATCAGTACGAGCGGGCGCTTGTTTACATTGTGATGTATTTGTCTCAGGTAACATTGTGACCCTTTTTCATTAAATATTTAGATGTTTTATAGTTTTCTGTCTAATATAATTACGCCAGTAAGCTGTTCTTTGTGGCTACTAAGGGCTACGACTACTAATTTATTATATTGCAGTTAATTTAAAACTAAAAAGGAAGCTCTTTATTTTTTTAGCAAAATGCTTTTGTGGTACCAAAAATAACTAATCTATAATGTATTGTTCTATTATGTGAAGGTGAAGCGTATGTGTGTCATATGTATGTGAACACATAAGTATTCTTTATTTCTTTCTTTTTTATTAAACGTTGCCCCACACTAAGAATTTCTCCTGTGTCGTGGGTGCGTTTACAAACATACAAAGTCACATACACAAACAGCCAGACCCGGAACAACTATTTGTAGGTCATACAAATATTTGTTCCGTGCGGGAATCGAACCCACGAGTGCCCACGACACGCGACGCAGCAGCCGATCGCTCAACCACTGCGCCAACCGTGCCGTGCGTATTAAGAGGGCTTTCACATTTTTTCTTGAATTTTAGCGTTTTATTCGAATTTTGATGTGTGATTTTACATTAGATATAGCCTTAAAAAAAAATAAAAATATGTCTAAGACAGTTTTGTCAATGCGCTCTTACAAAATCGAATTGCTCAGGTTGACTAAAGTTGAATACCGCGCGTCACAAGATTATATTGATTTTCGACAATTATTTAAAAATATTTACTTTACTTTTAATTAGACCAATTTTTTTTTCAAGCAATATAGCAATGCCACCTTAATTATTAAATATTTTTTATTTGATATTTGATTACAATTTCATAGATAAAAATTATAGTTTCGTACAGAAAATTGTCAATAACTCTCAGTTTTACAGAATTATTTTTGGTGTATTTTTTTCGTAATAAATTGATTTGAACATTCCAAAGTAGAAGATACAGTTGTACCGTGGACTTATTTATAAATGATTAAATTATAATATCTTCAGTGTACCAAGGTATCAAAAGATTCCCTAAAGCAACGTTTTGTGAAACATCCTTTGCGGAGTCAAGGATTTTACTGATGTACGTGAACAAATTGAAATATTTATTTAGAACACTCCCAAGATAAATGATCAAACTATCTTAGGCATATTTTTGTTTTTTTTTTTTTAAGGCTATATCTAAAGCAAAATCACACATCAAAATTCGAATAAAACGCTAAAATTCAAGAAAAAATGTGAAAGCCCTCTTAAATAATAGCGGTAATGATCGACAGATGCTTATATACGTTAGTACTTAATTATATGCTCAGGAATAAACAATAAATCTAATTTGTGTGCTCTTAATAACTAATAGCCGATTTTGCCAATTCTTTACCTGAAAAACAACAAAAACTAATTTTAAGATTAGTAGATAACCAAATAATACCATCACGGTCCTTCTAAATTAAATACGACATCTAATGCACAAACCTACAATAAGTAGCTCTACATCAAAACATATCCACCTTCATGGTAAACAACCTCATGCTTATAATCATGTGTGATAATGATAAACACAAAGTACGTTATCACAACACACGCTGCGATGGCGCGCCGCCCCAGTCAGCTGGTCGTTATCGCGTCGGCGAGACGTATCTATCGCTTATCGTGCTTGTTTAGAGCGGAATTACTACTAAACGCGAGTTAAGAGGAGGCTCCCTAAATTTTATGTTAATTTGCATTAATATTCTGAAACAGTCACACATACTATCAAAATGGAACTTTAGTATATGATTTATTGGATCTTTTTCTTTCCATGTACAAGACAGTTACGTAATTGTAACATTTTCACTCGATTCATTTTTAATTCAAAAATCATGTCTTTTTTAAAGATTATTCCTTTTTTTTTCAAGATTGCGTGGCCTTTATGTCTAAAATAAATATTAACAGTAAGAAAATATAGTTTACTATCCAGTCACAAGATATTTTTTCTCTAGATCAATTATTACTTCAGTTATAAACGAAATAAGAATTGAGACTTACGACATTTAGTTTCGAGCTCAAACGCGATCAAAGAGCGCATGCGGTATTCAACTTTATTACGGCTAGCATAGCGTCTAGGCGTCGCGGAGAGTGGCGGGGTGCATGGGGCGGAGCTTGCGTAGAAATTACTTTAGAGTGCCTGCTCTTAATCTAGTGCAATTTTTTATACACAAGTTTTGAGTGATCTCCAGCACTATTTGCGGAGAAACCACAAGCCTCCAGGAGTATAAGATAACGTGCCCACATATTGAGGTAAACTTTAAATCTTATTTATATTGTAAGTATTTATAAATAGACATACTATATTTATTGTAGGTATAGTTAAATTGTCTATTAAAGCTCGGGTTTGTTCTCATCGGTTTTCCCCCACTAAATAACGTCTAATAGGTAACATAGTTATCCTGGAGCGATTGGAGTAACAGAGGTTTAGAAACAATGAGTAGGCAGGTAAACATGTTCCGAAAAAAATTAACAAGTATGCCAGAAAAATAGTGGAAAATACATAGTTCCATAGGTAAACCCCTTTTTTGGGATTTCGTAAACACAATAATTAAATACAATGCCATTGTTCTATTTTAAATATAAAATGTGCATTTAGATTTTTTCCTTTATATACGAATGCAATTAAAACGTAGAATAAACAACCAGATTTGTAATTAGGATAAAGAAGCGGATATCAGTAGCGATAACTCGAGATAAGGCTTCCGTTCCAGCACGGAGCTATACAGAAGCTAAGATAACACACTTATATCTTGTAGTACACCGCGTCCTGGGTTCACTTCAGTGCTGGATCTCGCTGAAATGCCAGGCGCCACCAACTGAGGCAGATCTAATTGTGTGACACACTCAATGCCAGGGAATTCGTGTCGTTAGTAACGACGCACGAGAATAGAGCACTCCCATCTCTTCCGGCAACCAGTACTCGCTTGGATGCTTGTAGTGTGTAGATGAAAGAAATACACAGCATTCCTTGGACACTTCCACATATCTCAGGAAGTCTTGGATTTTAGATTGCCTACAAATTCTTTGAATGCCAAAGAAAGTGCTAAGATTTCGTAGGGCAATATCAGCAGGCTATAATTTAGTCAAAGTAATTTATTAATTAAATAATTTACAGACATTTCAACTAATATTGAAGTAACATAATTACATCGTTTTCTTTATGTCCTCTATTTGGCTTACTAACCGGTTTCTGAATTGAATATTTTTATTTTAGAACCTCTCAAACCTTACTTTAAAGCCACAATTATACAGATTTTCAGGCTGAACTAGACTTTGACAAATACCTAACTTCAAAATCTTGATTCTGAATTGGAGGTTAATTAATTAGTTTTCCCTAATAGAATCGCGAGCTATCAGTCTAACTCAATCCATTACTCTCTATTACGTCGCTCTCCCAGCAACCAACATGTCCCTGTGTGGTGACATATCCCGTGGGTAGTGACAGAACGCTCTACACTGGTGATCATCTCACCTACCGCGACTGATAACAGTGATAACGCGCTATCAGCTGTCGAGAGCCGACCTAACCCCGCGCCGGTCGACCTCGCAGTACAATCGTATTATCTGTGCTTATTTTATACGTTATTGTTATCGACAATAGATATATTTTGAGACCACCATGAAGGGCATACAAATATCTAAATATTGGTTTATCCTTTCAGCTGATAATCATGATCCACTAAAATGATAATTATATATCTGTTTTACTTTTAAGCAAATACTAGGTATTTGATTAATTACAACCATTTTGTGATGCTAGCAGAATAGTCGACTTTGGCTCAGTTACCAAAGTTTGACAATAAAAGCCATTTTAATGATATAATTCTTTGGTAACTGAATTCTAAACCAACAATCTTTATATTTATATGTGCTGAGAATTTTTCCTGTTTTAAATATGGCATAGTACAAAACATTTATTTCAAATAGAAAAGTTACAGGCACTTTTGAATAGTCAAGGTCTGTCAGTCCAATATATGAAGCTAATCCTGCCGCGCTAGCGACAAGAGAAGCAAGTTGTTCTGCAACATAACACACCCACCGACCCCGTCTCCAGCGCGGCAGTTGCACGTTCCAAAGAGTAGAGCCTATGTAGAAGAACGTGCAAGAGACTCCATGGGCACTCTTTTAGTTAGTTTAAATTTATATGGGGAAGAGTGTAATCAACATTTTATTACAGCCCCAGACCAGTTCCACCTACACTGGTGATCTCTAGTACTGTTAAAATAAGGGAAGGTTGATCGCATTACAAAAAGTAGTCCCTAAATACGTACATAATTGTGTGTGCGTGTACAAATTTTGGCCATAAAGAACACCATTAGGGCAAGTTTCCCCCAGTCCTCATTAACGGGCCTGACCATAATATAGTTAATGAATAATATAATACACTTACCGAAGCCGTTTCTCGATAACACCGAAGCACGGTAGCATGGTAGTCAGGCGATTGTTGGCTCACATTGTTTGGACATTTATAAGGACTTAACTAATGATAGTCCGACAATAGAATAGAAGGTATGTTTAATATTTGAACATTGACCAGCAATCGAAGGTTCATAGGTATGTAACTGATATTTGTTGTGAAGCAAATACCTACTTACTATTTTATTTCGTTAGGGGGAAGCCTTCAATCATAATAAAAATAATCATCGTTTATTTGTCAGAACATGGTAGCTATGTATATTACATGGTCTTAAGTTTATAAAGAGTTAAAAATTCAAAAAGCGGCCTTTTGGTTTTAGTGGGGTTGGTTTCGAGGAATGTGGGATTCTGACATTTTCAAAGAAATACCTACCTTGTTAGGTTAAGATAAAAACTACCAGCTGGGTACCACCATAAGCATTATCTCGTTTAAAAGGGTCCCATTAAATTGAATCTTTATCTTTCCGTCTCATCCACAGATGAGTTAGGTGATTACTAATGAAGTTCAAACTAGTTCGAAAATATTGAAGCATGTCATCTCGATAACGAATTGATAACGTTATCAACTTTACTATCGAGTATAATGACATTGACCTATATTATTTTGAATGGGATGAACATCTCTTATCGAGTTATGTATGGCTCGAATTCCACCTGACGGTAAGCTATGATATGGTCGACGATGAATTAAAAGCCCCATACACTCTTGACTTAAAGACAATGATCGAAAAACAATGAAGTAAAATGTTGAGTATCTGACACCAGTGACCTGAAGACAACGTCAGCATTGCCATAAACAATATATTTCTAAGTATTCCATCAAAAAAATCACTATCAGTCGTTATCATAACTTTGTCACCAAGTTCAATGTTCTAGATAAGGGCAGACCCGTGTCCACGACGTCATGCAGACCCACTGACCCACCGAGGGACACTCAGGCCGACCACGTGTTGCTGGCCCACCCTTTGACCCCTACCTACCCCCTGTGACCCATCCCCCCCTTATGTGTGTGTGCGTGGTGACCTCGAATTAAAACAGGTAATTAGGCGTTTATTGATAAGACTGCTGTCACGCACGCAGCAGGAAAAATGAATACATTGTATTGCAATTTTTTTGCAACAGCTGCTTTCGCGGAACTGAGGTCAGTGGCCAACTGCAAGCGCGTAGAGTGGTTGTTTGCAGACACTTATTAATGCAGATTGTTTACAAACATAAACTCACACTGTTTCCCCATAGCGGTAAGCAGAGTCTCTCTTGCGATGATTCTTCTACTCTATGAGTGTCTGGACCACCACACACACCACAAACATCACCAGCTTTGCTCGTCAGATGGACACTCATTGAACTGTAAACGTATTTACTCTAGAGAATAGCGGTATCACTTGCTCATCAATGGCGTCGTCTTTTTTGAAAATTCGTTTTTGCGTGTAAGTGCACATAATACGGACTCCTTAGCGACCACTATAGGGCACTATGACGGCAACTGTATCGTTTCAGCAACGTATTAGTGAATCGATAATATTAAATGCGTATTGCTATAACTTTAATCTGTAAACACGTTTGTTAATCATTAAACAGCGGAAGTAGAACTCATTAGTATAGTTTTGTGTGTTCTAGTTTAAAGACCTTAGCGTTGAAACTGGATCGAGACATTTATTTGAAAATTAAAGTAGACACAGTCGAGTCAGAGTAAGCTAAGTGGAAGTATGTTCATTAATTTCTTGGCCTGCTCTTTTATTGCTTACCATCATCATGTAAGGGCAAAGTTAAGGGCTAGCACTAGCACGTTACGAAATTAAAAAGTAAAAAACCCAGTCAAACGCTTATGATACAAGTTTATTTAATTTTCCCCTTCCATTCCCACGCTCCAACGACCCATTTAGTCTGCCGTATTTCGTATCCCACCAGCCCCTTGTCAACAGCCACTCCTGTAGCCCCACGTCTGGCCCCGGCGTGGTCACCTCGAGGGCGACGCAAACACTCCGGCTGACGCACGGCCACACGGACGCACGGACGCACGGCCCGGGCGGGTCAACAAGCCGCCCCTGTTTGAACAGGGCCACAACTCCGCGGAATTGCTTCATAACGAATTTATGTAAAGAGACCGATGCGGAAATATCATTAACTTTATGGAGTATTTTTCCGAGTGGATTATCATAAAATACCTCCGCATGTGAAAGGGCGTGAGTTCGTGACGGGCGGGTTTCGTCGGGTCCTTATCGGCGTAGCAAATAAGGAGAACCCGGATCTGTTCTGTATTACGTCATGACACGACCCCTTTTTTATAACTCAGTCTTAGTCCAATTATCCCATGAATAGTAGTGCCTACAACCGACGACAAGATAAATAAGGACCTCCTAATTCATGTTTCCCATCGGCTTGGCCTGGCATGGTGTTCGTCTGGATCACCTCCCGCAGACCAGCCCGGGACAGGCAGGCTGTGCTTTAATTGATAACTTCTGACACTACTGCTCTAAAATTTGTGAAATAAGACTCACGTTATTTACAAAGGTAAATTCCACATTTGAGGTCTAACAATAGAGTTGGTTTTAGGATGTCAAACAAATTTTAGTTATGTCTATATTTTAGATAACTATACGAAATAAAGCACGCTGCTTATCTGCAAAATAAATTTATATGACATCGTTAGCGGATCGTGTTACACCTATTGCGTAAATATAAACGAGTATGTAATTCATGCAAATGATAAAAAAAACAAGTTGTCGCAGAATGTGTGGTGAGGCTAGTTTACTTCCAAGCTGAGCTGGATGCCACACACATGCGGTTATTTATAGAAACATGCGTAGTTTGGATAACTACTGAATTAAGTAAAATAATGAGTTATTTTGCTACCAAAAAATTGTACCTGTTTGTTTAGCAGCATTCTGGTAGGCGATTATAAGAATAGTTTTTCGAATAAATTTTTGATTTGAGAAAGCAAAAAGTCCAGCGATTTCTGGCTTTTTCCAGAAACGAACATATTTTTCGTCTAGAAAGAGCAATAAAATTAATTAGTGAGTGATTGCGTCATTAGTATTCATGTCAGTAGGTCGAAATATAAAGTAGGGTTGGTCGGTCATTTGAAGGTGTCCATACGACCGCCCATCCCTATTCTCGCAGCAGGTCGAAGTTGAGTAAACGTTATCCTCGGCACCCCTCCAGGCCGCAAGTACCAAGTACGCAGCAATAAAGGCCCACTGTCCATAACTCGTAAGTGGCACACGACACACAGTTCAACACCCCTGCCTGGCCAGCGGGTAGGTGGGCACAGTATGCTACTCCGTCCTTTACCAACGTCTTTATTTCGTAGCAATAAGAACCGTTGTCGTAGTGGCGTATGTGCAGTTGTCAGTACAAAGGAGGCATTCTCGTGAAAACGTCATTAATTAGTCCAGTTACGATCGCGATCGCAGCTCAATTACATTACGTCGGTGTGATTAAGATAACAGAATGTGTCATATTGTGGACACGAGTGCGTGTGTGTTTGTTTGTTAACGGCTCCTGGAATAACGAAACTAATATAATATAAGTAACTGTTCAATTATTGTTTTTTTTTTTTGTACTAGCCCTAGTTAGTTCCTCCAAGTCCTTTCAGGAATACAACAAGTAATAAATATCGGGTTTTATCATTATATTCCAATAAGCATAAAAATATCCCCTTCCTTTAGCCAATCAGCCAAAAATGACTGTTCAAAAAAACACATTTTATCATTGTTAGTTTGAATTAGACATTTCCTTCCTGGATTTTGAATAAATTCTTGAATTGGTGGAATTCAATGTGCGTAGGTATGTATTGTTTGTAAGTACCTACGTTCATTTCGTCACGTAGGGTCGCCCCCTACAGCGGGTCATGTTATCATTTTCAGCGAAAATGATTTGACAAATGATGAAATTTTCACTGTTTTTATTATTTTTAATGTAAACGTCAGCTGAATTGCGTAGGTTACAGTTTAAAAGATTATAAAAATGCTACCAAATACCAGACTTTGGACATTACATCTATAAACATACGCTTTTACAAATCCGCGCGTCTGTTTAATCCACGTTTTTACGTAATCACGTTTTTACGCTCAACCAGCTAAATTTGATCTGGTCACACCTACAAAATTCTCGCTCAACACATAATATATCTCAGCTGAAAAACAGCTAAGCGAATCTACGCTGTCGACTGATAAGCCGTAATGCATCCAATAAATAACGAGTAGATATCGAGTGGCCACACGCACGTACGGTTACTCGGCCACTCGGCCACGTGGCCAGATGGCCCCATGGCTAGGTGGTTAGATGGTTAGGTGGCTATAATCACAGTATAAATGTATACTGTGCTATAACCACAGCTCGATCATTAGCTGTAACTCTGTTACGGCTTTTGATAAACATTTCAGCTCGTGTGATGTTACTGAGTGAGGATCGTAAATGGTTACTTTCAATAAAAATATTAAGTGCTGAAGTTTCAATGTAATGATTCGCAATTTAGCATTTGTGCTTTCAAAATTAAAAAGGCACTCAAATGAATGGCCTGTGTACTTTATTTTTTCAAAATTTTATTTATTTTTTAAGTTTAAGCCATTAGACTTCTTGTAGGTTTTCCTTTAATCTTTAGGTATTAAACTATAGCGGAGAGTGGAACCGGCGAGAGATGTCGTGCGGTGTTCCACAGGGTTCGGTTCTGGGGCCGCCCCTGTGGGACATCGGTTACGACATCTCTCGCCGGTGCTGCGAGCCGACCTCCCTAGCGGCGTCAGCGTAGTCTGTTACGAATATGAATATGATCTGTCAGTTAACCCCACGAAGACTGAACTAGTCATGTTTACTCAAAAGCGAGCACTAGGCCACTACCGGCTACCTAAGCTCTTTAACACAGAACTCCAGTTGTCTAACGAGGTAAAGTATCTAGGCATTATACTAGATAGTAAGTTAAACTGGAGCTCTCATCTAGACTACAAACTAAACAGGGCTTGCATCACCTTCTGGCAATGCAGGAAAATGATAGGGAAGAGGTGGGGCCTATCTCCCAAAATAATACTATGGTTGTATAGCGCTGTAATTCGGCCTATGATAGCTTACGGGGCTATTGTGTGGTGGCCACGTGCAAAGCTAGTTACAGCTATAAACAAGCTACAACACATGCAAAGGCTAGCCTGCATGGCGACGACGGGCTGCATGAGGACCACTCCGACTTCGGCGCTGGAAGCCATGCTGGGACTGCCCCCGCTACACTTGTTTATACAACAGGAAGCGACGATGGCAGCACTGCGCCTTAAAACACTGGATCTCAGGGGTAAGAGAGAAACACGACACACCGTTCTGCTCAAGGAGCTCAATAATGATCTCCCCTTAACAACAGCACTAAATGACCGGGTACCCAAGCAATTTATCTTTGATAAAAAATACAAAATCCAACTGTATGAGGATCATCGCTGCGAGGGTCTAAGCCCTGCAGAGCTGCGGATCTTTACCGATGGATCAAAAACAGGTACTGGCACTGGGGCGGGAATCTTCTCAGAGGATCTCAATATCCATATAGCCGCACCATTGGGGGTCCACAACACAGTGTTCCAAGCTGAATGCATGGGCATTTCTCTGGCGGCATCAGCCATCCTAACCAGGGAAGTTAAGGATCATCCAATACGTATACTTTCGGACAGCATGGCCGTCCTGCAAGCTCTGAACAGCCACACAGTTAACTCTGGGCTGATTCTCGAGTGTCACCAGCGTCTCAACCAGGTTGGTAGGCACAACAAAGTAACCATTCAATGGATCAAAGGACACAGCGAATCCCGAGGCAACGATGCAGCGGACGAGCTTGCCAGAAGGGGTTCGAGTATGACACCAATTGGTCCCGCTCCCGAACCCATCGTGCCGCTGCCTTTCGGGCACCTTCGCAATCTGGTAAGGAAACGCACCAGAGACAAACATCACAAGCTATGGGCTGACCATGGTGAGTGTAGGCAGGCCAAAGAGGCACTTCCCTCTATTGATGGCCGGTTCACAAAACAAGCCCTAAGACTGACTAAGCAACAGTTGCGCTCAGTCACAGCCGTAACAACTGGCCACGGGTCTTTTAATAAACACCTCTTTGCTATAGGAGCCACTGACAGCCCACTGTGCAGAGCCTGTATGGAGGAGGATGAGACAGCAGCACATCTGCTTCTAAGCTGCCCGGTAGTCGCGGATTACAGGGCCAAGTACTTCGGTAACCCAGGTACCCTCTGTGAAATAGTTGGTAACACCAAGGCGTTGCTGGCCTTCCTCGGGGAGCTGGGGTGGATCGAATGACACATTTGTCCCACCTACACGCAAAATACGCGCTTAGTCGTGGAGTTGCGGAAACCAGCCCGATTTACATACATACATACATAGACTTCTTGTAGGTTTTCCTTTAATCTTTAGGTATTAAACTATAGCGGAGAGTGGAACCGGCGAGAGATGTCGTGCGGTGTTCCACAGGGTTCGGTTCTGGGGCCGCCCCTGTGGGACATCGGTTACGACTGGGTGCTGCGAGCCGACCTCCCTAGCGGCGTCAGCGTAGTCTGTTACGCTGACGACACGCTGGTGCTGGCACAGGGGGGGTCGTACGCGGAGGCGGCCGACGTTATGACACGCGGGGTTGCGACAGTCGTGGAGAGGATCCGGCAATTGGGTCTTGGCGCTGCACAAGTCCGAGGCCATATGTTTTCATGGCCGAGGCAATGCGCCACCGTCGGGATCCTTGCTGACGGTAGGAGGGGTTTCCATCGGCGTCGAGTTGACGCTGAAGTACCTAGGGCTCGTCCTCGACAGCCGGTGGAACTTCGTGGAGCATTTCCGACGTTTGGCACCCAAACTGGAGCGGTCCGGGGCTGCTTTCAGGCGGCTCCTGCCCAACCTGGGGGGACCAAACGCCTCCTGCCGAAGGCTCTACGCGGGGATCGTGCGGTCCAGGTCCAGGCCCTTTACGGGGCCCCGGTGTGGTCGCGTTCTTTGAGGCGGCGCGCTGCCCACTACCTGAACGCGCCCCAAAAGGTGGTAGCCGTAAGGCTGGCCCGCGGGTACCGCACGATCTCGCGCGAAGCGGCGAGTCTCCTGGCCGGATTTCCGCCATGGGATCTGGAAGCGATAGTCCTCGCGCGCCTGCATAAGTGGCGCGCGGAGGTACTACGCCGGGGGGAAATTTCGCTGACGCGGCAAATTGTCGCGCAGCGGACAGACTTCCGGCGTGATCTCACGGCGACATGGAGACAACGACTGTCGCAACCTAGCGCAGGGCACGCCACGATAGTGGCGATATGTCCCCTCTTTGAGGAGTGGCTAGAGAGGCGCCACGGCGTCCTCACCTTCCGCCTGACGCAGGTCCTCACCGGACATGGATGTATCGGGAGGTACCTGCACCGAATCGGGCGGAAGGAAACGCTCGGGTGTCACCACTGTGAGGATCGACCGGAGGACACGGTGGACGTGTGCCCCGCTTGGGCGGAGCACCGCCGTGTCCTCGAATCGGCGACAGGCGGCGATCTCTCGCGTCCGGGCCTGGTCCAAGCCATGGTCCGGAGCGAGACGGAATGGGACGCCGTTACCTCCTTCTGCGAAGCAGTCATGCTAGCGAAGGAGGTGGCGGAGTGGGAGAGGGAGATAACCTCTCGTCCCGGCCGCCGTGGTAGACGCCGCGGGCGTCGGAGGCCACGTGGTGACCTCCGGCCACCGTAGGCGCGGGCCTGTGGACGGTGAGCTATGGGCAGCTCGCGGGCCGTTCGTCCGTCATCTGACGACAGGTCGTGTCGACGGCGCGTTCGTGTTCCACGCGCGCCTCAAAGAGAGTCAGCATTGGGAGGGGCCCGAAAGGGCCGACGCCTGCCGGAGTCGCGGGACTATTCGAAAGAGATACCGTGGCTCCGGAACACAAAGGGCACTGAAGGAACATGGATGGGTTTTAGTCAGTAGAAGTCTGACACTCCCTCTCGCTCCGCCCAGAGCGGGAGGAGTCCTTGGATGATTTCCCATCCCTAAAAAAAAAGGTATAAAACTATTGTTTGATTTTTTCTTTCAAAATTTTAGGCTCAGTAGTTTCGGAATGGTTACTTTTTGTCAAATTTCTTGAATAACTTCAAAACCATTCATTTTAAATTATTAAAAATAATACTTAAAACCATCACAGTAAGCCCTTTCATTTGATATGTCATACGATACAGTTTGAAAAACTTTTTTTTTAATATTCTTGTTTGACGCCCATACTAAAAAAAAAATTATTTACGTAACGCATCCGTGTTTGGGTCACAAAAGTCTATAAGTATTTAAAATGTCAACAGAATCGGAGTAGTAGATCAGGAGTAAACTGGCTGTGACAGACGGATAGACAGACGGACACCCGAGTGATCCTATAAGTGTTCCGTTTTTCGCGGATGTTTGGAACCCTAAAAATCTACAGAGACTTCGAATTTTGAATGCGCTAATTAATGTCTGTAACGCTGAAAGTATCCTCGAGTAAATAATTCCTCCGCCTTTTATTATATTAATCTGAAATATGTAGTCAGGGCGATGTTCTTAATAGACATGCATTGCATTGCATGGATGTTATGATGTTATCATGTTATCCTTTAAATCAGCTGCAAAAACTCTGCACTTACCGATGACTCAACGACGATGTGTTGTAAACATTCAAACATGTGATGTTCACAAGACGCATCGTTTGGCTTTTTTACGAAAACATGCGAAATTAGCTAACTAAGAACATGCGCTGTTATGTTGCGCCCGCGACCTTGCCGTCTACGAATTTTTCTACACGTGTGTTTATTTTTCGAACTTCAGTTTGTATTAAAAGATCATCATCTGTCATCACGCAATATAAAATCTCACTGTAAAAATAGTGTAGTGATTTTATAAAATATTTACTTTCAGTTCCTACCGAGGCGTGGTGCGTGCCAACAAGCGCTACTATTTATGTGCTCAAAATAACGAGTCACCAACTCGTAGTAGATTGAAATAACTCGCTATTTAAATTTTTATCTTGATTTGCTGATTGATTGCCAATCACCAGAAATAATAGAATACACACGTATGGATCGAACTTTTCGTATGTTCCTATTTGCCAATTTTTCATGATGCAAGTAAATGGTAAATTGCCCTTAGCAAAGGTTAATATCATTAGCAACTGATAAGTTGACCGTGTTAACTGATAGTTCTAGGTAAACGTGCCATATTAGGTGTCGGTCGACGGACGTAGGTAACACCAGAACAATACGAAGAATTAATTAAAATAAAACCAGGTTAATCATTCTTATTGTACAGTTGTACTGCAAGTTAGAGGAAAACCCAGGGCAAAAGGTTGAACTAAAATTGTCACAATGCTATAATTAAAATAGTGCTTTAATTGCACAGGACATGCAATGCAATGGAAATGGGCGTGCCCTTACATGTAACTACACAGAATTGTGAGTAATTGTATCTTTAAATAGAATGTTATTATTAGCTCGGGGAACTTGACTAGTTCTCGCCTAGTGATTCGTAGCTAATTATTAAATTGTACAGCCTGCGGACAGGATAGTCCGCTGCGGTCAGAATCTCCTGACCGCAGCTAGCATTTAGATAATATGGCAAACATTATGATATATTATGCAAGGTAAAGCACGTACTCAATCACAGTTGAGGATAAATTATGTAATTAATTTGTGTTTAGTTGATTACGAACGGCCGCTAATTGGTCACACATTCAGTTGATACAGCTGAGTATTGGGATTATCATCACACTTGCAATCAGATTACAGACTGTCATCATCTTATCAGTGGATCACGACTTTCTTGAAATGTATGAAATATTTGTGTATTTTCAATCAGTCATTTAAGATAAGTTTTAGCTACTGTCCTATTACAAATAGTGATCATATTAGGGCTGTACCTGGGTAGGTATGTTCCCGGTCGAGTGACAAGAAACAGGAACAATTACCTACACCCGCGAGTCACCCAAATAGTGTTTTCTACTTATACTTTTCAACTGCCCTGAGCTATTGCTAGTGCTAATGTTAAAGTAACGATTTACAAAGCTTACTGTCAGTCCTTCGCACGTGCAGCCTGAGGATCAACTTCACTCAGCGACCACAGCCACCTACGCGTTCAATTTAATATTGCACTGAGAGTGCTGCTGCGGCTGCCGTTGCGGTGTAGTGCCTCAGGGATGTTTTCAGATAATAATATTGATGGTTTTGCTGCCATTATTAGGAAAAAATGTGTATCCCTGATATCTCGTGTTCGCAGCAGCAGTACAACAGTATTCTCAGAGTATTCGCAGACCAGTGGGATTCCCCGATGTTGTGAAAGTGGATGCGGCTCCACGCTGAATTTTAATTGTATATTTTTATCTGTGTCCGTAACCTACTATCACTGAAAGTTAAGTAAAATTTTGTTGTTACTAACCCTATGAACTCCGGTCTGAAATAAAAACTATTATATTCTATTCTGTAATCTATATCTATACTAATATTATAAAGAGGTAACATTTGTTTGTAAGTTTGTATGTAGGGGGTAATCTCAGGAACTACTGGTCCGATTTGAAAAAAATCTTTTAGTATTAGATAGCCCATTTATCGAGGAAGGCTATAGGCTACATATCATCACGCTTAGACTAAAAGGAGCCGAGCATTAATGGAAAATGTGACGCAGACGAAGTTGCGTGGGTCAGCTAGTATTCAATAACTGCCTTCGTGTTCTAGTGGTTTAGGCGTTTTCCTTGTGACCCGATGGTCGTGGGTTCGATTCCGTCGGGAAAAGCATATTTTGTAAAGTTGTACTAGTTGTTCTAGTTTGGCTAGGACATTGCAGGCTTGAATTACCTGAACGTCTGATAAAAAAGATGACACGTGCTTCGGAAGGCACGTATGAGCCGGTGGCCCCGGCCGTCAAATGTCGGTCGTCAAATAAACCATGTCAGAGGGGCCCTGGAGGCGATTTAGGAACTCTGACCCTAGGGTGTGTGGGCCCTGTGGGGTCGTTAGATCTTACTACCCTCACGATAAGAAATCTATTCTATTCTATAAAAATATCACCGAGGAAACATTGGTGATACGCTGAAGTGAGCTTTAATTCCAACTACAATGATTGACAGACATACAATTTACTTACTTTACGTTATTTTTCAAGACATTTATAGAGCACTACTACTGAATTCGGAATACTCATACTCTCAAACTATAGAACATCATAAAGCAGATCTTAAAACATAAATACATTAATATGATAACTAATTACTATTTGCAATCTCCCAGTCCCCCGTTACCAACATCTCGTCAGTCTGTTTGCCGAGGGGCATCCCACACTTCGCACACCAAGTTTCCCGGTTTCCGGGGCTCATTAATTATTAACTTTTAATCTGTTTCGCAATTACTCGTCCAATATTCCTTAACTTCGTGTATCTGTGTTGAAGTTCCCAGTTCTATCGTGTTTATTGTGTTAATCTATTAACTATGATGTAGTTTGCTTGTGATGTGTGGTATCGCCCTATAATTGCTTCATGTAAATCGTTGAACGAAAAAAACTTTTTTACAAAAAAAATACAACCGACTTCCAAATAAAAAAAAAACACTACAAAGTAAAAAATAACTTTAATTTCGGAATTCGGTGTTTTTGTTAGTTTCTTCGTATTTTGAACCCGACTTCCGAAATTAAAGTTATTTTTTAATTTGTACCACTAAACCCACCTATGACCTAACAACACCACTGCAAAAACTCAGAAAAGCAAAATACGCAATTTCGATTACTTGGATGACAAAAAACCCATCATCCAAGTAAACGAATTCGATTTCGATTTAAAATCCAAACTTCGTAACCGATTCTGATAAAATTTAAATGGGACCAATCTGCAAGTATATCCTTTCAGATAAAACAAGAATGTTTCAAATCGGTTCATAATTGACGGAGTTATGAGGTAACATAAGAAAAAAAAAAAATTACGTACATACTTGTACATACTTACGAGGGGTGCGCAACCGTTTGAAGGCTTTCCTAGACCGTCTTTCCTAGATTAATATGTACTCAGAGTTGAACGACTGTTTACGCGTTGTTTATTTATAACACATAGTTAACAAATCACATGGATTTTTTGGTGCATCATCTAACACAGTAAGAACATGTTTACTTTACAACAATGTTCCCAGTATAAGTAGGCACTGCATAATGCGCAGCAGAGCCTATGTTATGTATTATTGTGACGATTTGTTCCACGTGCTCGGCGGATGTAAACAAAGCGGTTTACTTTGAAATTAAAGAATAATAGGTACCTCTCCTTGGACTAGTTAAGACCGAAATAACAATAGATAGATACTAAAGTACCATCCATGGTGTGAATTCCCGTAACCTCAGTTTTCCTTATGCGATATTATAATGTAGTGCGGTAGTCAATTATTTAACCTGATCTATTTAAATGTAAATACCAAGAAGTCCTGTAGTTATAATTGTAGGATTTATCTCTTCGTAGTAAGACTTTAGTGGGTTACCAGGAATCGTGTGGGGTTACTGCGATACGTCGCCTGGCATGGTAATTTTAGTGAATGTGGAGCACTTGTCGCTGTGCGATATTGGGGGGTTATCATTAGTCAAGAAGAGGTTGTTTAGATATAAATACACTGAAGTCCTTATGGCTTTTAGATACGTGAGTAAGAATAAAACTTTACAATTGTCTGAGGCACTTTTAGGTGTTATATATCAACAACAACTGCAGCCGACCTACCCGTGTATTAAATTTTATCCCGTGTTATTTTTTTATGTACTTGTGATATATTAGGTAGCAGCAATACTGATATAATATATGTATAAGTAAGAGTTCTCAATAGAAAACCGCCATAGGTTGTAAAACTTTAAACTATGCAGACGAGGCTACAAAAGTAAAAAAATCGCAGGATAACTTCGAAGCGACGTTGTTCCTCAAAACAATAGGAAGCAGCTGTTATCTCAGCTCAGCAATGAAACAATAGAGGGATACAGTTCAACTTTCTAAACAAAACACTCAGGTAGGAGATCTGCATAAACTAAGTGCATATTAGGTACATACCAGCAATCACAACAAAAAAAATATTTTCAAGATGTAACTACATAGTTTGCGGCTCGACTTTCGCCGAAAAATACCACTCTGTTCCCATTTCCTACTACGGTGATGATAAGGTTTAATATCATAGAGCTTATGTTCTGCTAACTAATCAGTTTTTCTTGTGTTTTTTTTTTTATGAACTGGGAGTTTTTTTAATATTTAAAATTTCACCCCGTATTTGATTATAGCAAAATATAGTTATGTTATACAATTATACATACTTGCAAGTTTAAGCCTGTGGATAAAAAATTATAATTTTTTTTATCCACATTAGTGACGCCTTACTACGTACATGGGTATTGTATAATCTATGAATATTGTTGTGAGCATTGTTGGCATAAGTCATCATCTCCATAACGAGATAGTTCGATGGGTCGGGCGTGACGGTTGAGAAATTATCCATTGAATAATGCAATGTGTAATAGAAATAAATGATTCAGTAAATGAATGAGCCTGTGGGAAAGCAAAACAAATGAATGACTGCACTTGAATACCTTTTCCTAGAAGTGACGTTCTCCTCTTTGCGTCATGAAGCTTCATCAACTACAGTTTTCGCGTCACAGCCACGGACTCCTCTGTGAGAGGGCCATAATCAAAAGTGAGGGTGTTTACGGTTGTGATCTTTGACACATTTATTTATGTTTTGGTTTATTCTCTTGTTGTGATCTATGCGCCGCATTTTCCTTTATTCTTGGTCAGCCAGTCTGTTCTGTTCCTAATGTAACATAACTGAAATCGGCAAAACGAGAAAAATCGATCAATAAACTTGACAATGAAACCGTGAACTTCCATCAATCCCTGCATATTTTCTTAATTTGTGCAGATTGTTCATTACAATTTTGTTCTAACCTAGCTAAGATACACAAAACTACAAAATAACATGAAAAAAATCCTTTCACTCCAGCAACCTCATAATTGGGAGCGTGCCTCCCACATAATCGTATTCAAGAATGTTGGGAGCAGATGGTGCGCTGCGTTTTTTGCAGCGAGCACACAGCACCTGTCCGCAAGCGGCGCAGGCGCACAGCTTGGGCTTTTCAACCTGAGCCAGTCCTGCGGACGTGATGTGGGAGCGGTGTCGTGGTGGCACAAGGGATTCAACTTGTGCCATTTGTGTTAATTATTAAGTGCCAAAATAGCGAGTCAAAAGCGTCTTCTGATAGAAACATATTTTATTCTGGTCAATAGTATGAATATGATTAAACCCAAAAATTTACGGGGTACCCGTTCGTACATAACGTTCGAAATAAAAAATAAATATGTGTCTTTATCTATACATATCTATTTATATAATGAACATAATTATAGAGCTATCTCAATTACTATTATAGAGCTATTATTATCTCCAACCACGCTGATGGTCGCGTGGTTGGAGATAATACTTTCGTGTTACCAATGTTATAATTCAAAAGTAAGCTCTCAGTATGGTATGGTTTAAATTCCGAAAAACCCTTTGAAAAACTACATTTGGTGGTAAACCTCTACTGTTAACTATAAGCAAAATGAAATGATTGCAATATTGTGATGAAGGAAATATCTGTTATCAATGTTATTATAAAACCCAAAATAATTGTTTTATTTTTATTTTCTTTATTTGGGAAGACAATCATTATGCTGTGAGGATTACATAAATATAAAAATTAGATTAAGTCCAACGATGGTTACTGTGCAAGTGTACAATCCACTACGTTTCTTCGGATAACAAATATAAATATGGTACAGTGAAGATATGAGATACGTAAAGTTCTTCCAATATTCAAAAATCTGGCTTATCACTTCACGCGAGATTTATTTGAATGCTTTTGTTTTATTCGCCTGGATATAAAGCAGATTCGTTCTAAAAATACACAGTAATCTGCAGTGCGGTGCAAGTCTGCCCGAATCTTATCAATGTGCACACAGAGACTCTGGGTATCTGTGCACAGACAGCTGTCTCTGTGTGCGTGTTTCGGGAGTGCAGGTCGGCGCACGCGCAGGTGCCCACTCACTCTCCACTCAGCTTTCGAGCTCGTCCGTACAATAGGCACTAAGTTTTGAGTCATCATTTTAGCGATATTTTCGTTCGTTCGTGGCAATAAGTGCAGTGTCTGTGGTCGAGCTGAGCTGTGACTTTGTTTGTTGAGTATTAAATTAATACTACTTACTATAATAATGTTTGTTAGTCGTTAGTGTTAGCACAGTATAGTGGTGTTAGTGTTGTTGGTGCGAGCGTCGGCGTGCTGTTTACATAGATCAGCTGTTTTTTGTTAGTGCACTGTCAGCGCTATTTAGTGCGCATTTTTTATCGGTGAGTTATTTATTTAGCTTCGTTTGATAATTTTATGCATTTAAACATTATTTTTTTATTTATGAATTTATATTCAGGTGCAGCTGCAATATTTGCTTAATTTTAGATGGATAGTCAACAGCAGTAAAAATAATAAATATCTGAACAGAGATAATAATTCTGACTTACAGATATTATTTATTTATAAAACTATTAACACCGATGTAAATATCGTGTATTTTTAACAATGAATCTATAAATGAACACACCTACGATACGTATTTAAAATAAAAACCGTTAAAAGATAAATAATATTTATATTGTAAGTATCTAGGTTGTAAACAACACTTTTACACGTTAATCATTTTTGGTAATTTTAACTAGATGACGCCGGTGTTTCCTACCTAGAGTTACATAGGTAACTACATGTTTACAGATTATTTATCTGCATCATCATCATATCAACTACATAGATCTGTGCCCATATAAAGTCACCATCACAAACCTGTCAATATTCCGTCATCCGTCGATCACATCTCCCATAACCATAAGATAACATCTTAAAAGATGCATACATGTTCCTTGTTCATCACTGGACGCCCTAACTTGGTGACATGCAGCTTGCATGGACACCGGCCGTGACAATCAGCAAGATAGCCTCGCAGATACTATTGAAATATGAAAATGATGTGACGCGTGACGGACGGACGGACAGCCGGAAACGATCTGTGGATAAGATGCAGGAGGTGCCTTAAATGGGATGTAAAGTCTTGGACACAGGAATGATTTTGTTCAATCACAATAATAGTCGAACTTGACCTATTACCTGTGGGTTTGTGATTTAATTTATTTTGAGTAATTTGCTATTACGAGTTTTCCTCAATCATAGTTTCGCTACCACGTACTATGCTGATGATGACGCAAATTGCCTATCAATTATTCTGGAATAATTGACAATAGTTTTTTTTATTCGCTAAATAAGGAAAGTATGCGAAGTGTTTACCTTTCGGGTAAAGACACAAACAAAATCAAACTAAATATCGAAACTTAGCAGGATGGATAAAAAATATAACTATTATAAAAATCAATATTTTATGGTATTCAGTACTGCGCCATACTTAAGTTAGTATCTATAGCTACGGGTAGGAAAACTAATGTTATCGAGTTGGTAAAGCAAGTTGTAATCTCGTTTGACCTGACACGTCATCTGTTGGAGACATACAGTCTGTCGTAGACGCGCACTTGAAAGCTCCATGAGCTCAATGCCACGCATGCTGGCAACTAAACACTATCACATTTCCGGATCGCGAATCGCGACATCGTAGACAGCCTATAGACTGTTACGTACAAGTCCGTGACACCCGCGATGAATATTTATGGGGAGTTTAAAGCTATCATCATCGCTAAATATCCTGTCAGCCATCCTGGTGAGGGTATTGTTCCGAAGTCATTATGACACCGTTTAGCCATATGCATGTGTGAATGGGCTTAGGAAGTAATATCACTTAGCTGAAGCTACTTTAAGTTATACAGAACAGGTGTTTCACGCAGTCTGTTGTATTTTAAGATAAAATCAGGTAGCTTTTTTTTTTCATAACTTGCTTTGGGTTTTTGTCACCTGGCCAAGGTGCAGAATGTTTTGCTCTCGCGTTATTTGTCAATATAAAGCTCTACAGACGATATAAGTAGTACAAAGTTTTACCTGCAGGTAACCAGATGAACAATAATAAACCATACTTGTCTATGGAAGATAATTTAACTCGGCCTTGAAAAGAAACAATGCTTTGTTTTAAGAAGATGTAGCTAACATGGCAGTCAGTCTGTTAGCAGTTAGAACTGTTATTATGAATGGACATCCATTCAAAACAAATGTTTGCAAATGTTCGACATTGTTCCATAATTCGTTAATATAACTCATGTACTTGAACAGAGTTGAACGGACGTATAAGGTGCGCTGAAGAACGTCTTTCAGGCGTACAGACAGATACTTATTAGGTACTTTATTATCGACTATAATTTAATTTCTTTTTTTCGGACAACAATATAGTCCACTAGTTATTAGTTTGTTTCATTATGCAAATTGTTATTATAAAACAAGGAAAGTGGATTTACCCAAAAAAGAGAGAGGCATATTTTCGGTTATCTAGCCAAAACTGGGAATTTGTGCTCATTATAGTCACGCTCCAGACCGCAAACTAACATTTACCGTCACATATATGAATAAGGATTAATAATAATGTCAAAACTTTAAACAAACTATTTCTAATCAGACCATACCACACGCTAAATCTATTCGCCGATAAATTGTCATGTGGACAACAATAATATGTCGCTATTTGTTATTCGTGGCAGAATTTGGCGAGGCATCGGGCCATTGGGCCCGCCTGCCAAGTGTACCGTTAATATTATAATAAATATCTGCTACATGATAATAACACCATTGTTTACGAGCCAGCTGTCTGCGATGCTACGATACCTAGACTTTATGAGGTGAAAATTAACATTCAAATTATTAAGTAGAACTACTGTTCTACTAAATCATTTGTGCAGTGGTATATTAGCAACTTTATCCTGAGGGAAAGTCAAAATAAATGACTGGAGGATAATTTGTACACTAAATTGTTGTTGGATTAACCTTTTAGCCGTGATGTCGTGTGTTTTATTCGTTGCCATTTGGGTACTCCGTGATTTACCTCAACTTTTATTTTTGATATTTCGATATTGTTACTTTCGATGTTGTATAAAAATTACTTTTTCGACACATTTGCTCATAAAATGCATTTACGAAGCCTGTATACATTGTTCGAAAGTTCAAAATTACGGACCATACAAATGGATCGTGCGGTAAAGTAGGTACTCTCACCTAAGTACCTACTTTACCGCACGCTCAGATGTATGGCGCCGTGCGTATTCTTTAAGGTATTACTTTAAATTTCCATAAACAATATAATTATAAGAATTCAATCCGTCTGCATCCGTCAGCCAAAAATGCTTCCGTCTGCGTCCGTTCCGGAAGCGTTCCATACGTGATTTTTTTTGCGAAGAACTTTTTGCTCAGAAGATTTGTCGCACTTTAATACTGATGAAAAAATGAGACAATAGATGTAGTCCTAATTACGCGACTGTTACACTTAGGCTGGGTTGCACCATCTTACTTTAACAATAACAAACATCAAAACTTCAGTTAAAGTATCGATTAGGCCAAAAATTAGTTGCACCATTTCGTTGCCCTAGTGCTTGAATGGCCAACCGACCAATTTGAGCAAAATAGACTTTTTTATTTAAAAGTATAGCAGCCCTGATTACGGACTTTACAATAACTATTTTATGCATTTTTTTTTAATGTAACTTGCATTATAACAAAAATAAAATATTCCAATCTCCCACATGAAAACTGTTTTAAGTGCTTAAGTACTCTTACTCCATATTTTGCCTAAATGAACGCATCTAAATATCAGTCTCCGTTCTTGTTAGTCCAATCTCCATCGACTGACCAATCACAATCAAGCATTTCGAACCCGCGTAACGCCATTTTGTTTGTTTATTGTTTGCTTCGTTTTCGTGTTAGCGGCATTTTAATAATTTAAATTGTTTCTGAACAGTTCCAAGTACTTTAATATGTCAGTATCAACGAGGAAAACGATTATAAATTATGCGAATTGGATTTAGAAAGGTTATACGCTGACATTTTATTGATAATCTTTTGTTTTAGTGGTCGTTGTTACTTGTGTGTTACATATAGGATGATTGTTATCTACTCGCATTTAATTCGTGATTCGATCTTACTATTTCACGTCCTACTTTTTAACCGACTTAAAAAAGTAAGAGGTTCTGTGTTCGGCTGTTTGTTTTTTATGACGTTCACCGATTTTTCGGGCAATTGTGGACCGTTTCTGTTTTTTTTTTGTTTGAAAGAATAGCTACTCCCGAATTGGTTGGATCAAGGACAAAAGACTTGCGCGCATGGACTTGTCATGATGAGCCCTTTAATTTGATACCCATAATGCAGTAAACTAGAAGAATAATATAGTAATTTTTTAGTAGGTAGGTACGAGCTTTTGTATAAACATGTAGTTAGTCAGTAAAACATTTTATTATTATTAGTATTTTTATTTAATTATAATCAAATAAAAATAATTCAAAATGTGTTATGAGGGTAAGGCTTTAGATAATTATCTAAAGCCATTTTGAAGTCAATTAGTTGTATTCGAACGCACAGAAAATCTTGTGTAACATTGAACATACTGTATAGCGTTTATGGTGGTAGTTTGGACAAACCAGCACTGAACTTGCACGTCATTTTAGAGCACTAACTCCATGTCATTGTGCTCTAAATCCATAAACATAATTTTGTTAGAACCATTTTGGCCAACCTCCACCATTAAAATGAAAAATAATCAGTGCATTGTTAATTATTTTCAATTATTATTTAAATATATATAAAGCAATACTACACGTTTCTAATGTATGAAAGATTTTAATCAATTTCTAATAATATTCGTAAGTAACTTAAAAAAAGTGTCTCCTGTAAAATTTGCTCACTGGTCGATTGGCCATTCAAGCACTAAGGCGGCGATTTGACAAATAGTTAAATGACGTCATAACTTTAACCGTAACTGTAACCGCTCACTTTCCGCTGGTTAGTGTTATTGTTTGTGTTAAATTATCCGTCAACTATCAAACGCGTTGAATATAATCTCTTGACTTGACTCTTCCCTTTAACTTTAACAAAGCTAATGAATTCGCTGGTGCAACACATTTCACTATAACCGTTAAAGTCAGCGCTACTGTTAGTGTTAAATTTGACGCAAACTTTAACTACCTATAACTTCTTCTATGGTACAACTCAGCCTTAAGGTTTTTTTCGAGTGTATGTATGATTTTATATTTCTTTGGCACACTGTAGCCTAACCCTGTGTCTTGAATAACAATTAAAATATTTGAGCTTCAGTGCCATTTTAATGACTTCAGCTTTTTTTAACCTATCGAATAAATGATTTTGTCAAAAAAAATCCGATTGGTACAATATATAATACCTACAATTTACAATATAACGGGTGTAAGGGACAGCCCTCCTCAAACTGATAAGGTGATTTCAGTATATCGTACTAAGTTGACCGGTACATGAAATTATTTCAGGAACTTTATGGGAATCCAATAAAACTGATTTGTTTAATTACCTCACTCGCAATGTATCGCTACCTCTGCAAAACGCACGCAGCGAACGGCAGCGCAGCGAGCTTTCGAAAGGATAGCTGCGCCCGCGCTACGTTTTAACAGCTGATTTCATGCGTCGTTCATGAGATTTTTTTTTATTTTTTTTTTTATTTTTTCATTTTAGCTATGTTACTTACATTAGTGGAGTTCTGCATACAGATAATGTAACTTCACATTGAAATAAAGCAAAAAAAATGAAAAATCGAAAAAGAAATAATAAAAATCCTGAGGAAATTTCCACTGGAATATGATTCAAAATAAGGAGCTGATTGCACCCTGTTAATTTGTGGAAGGCTGTCCCTTACACCCGGTATATAATTCTACTAAAATGTTTCACGCAGACGCATACGCAAAAGGAAGCGCGTTCTTATTTTAAAAACGTACACGTTTCCCCATTTGCAAATTCGCGCCATTTTCAATTACAGACGTCAAAGATAGTTGCGACTTTTAATAATTATTAGAATATGTGTTCAAGCGAGGAATCAGATTTAAATATGGAATCTACTCCACCTGATATCTTGAATCAGGCGTCAATTGCAGAAAATGGTCTCTTGCCGCAAAAATCGCGAGAACGCTTTTTAATGATTAACAATAATTTTTAATAGATAATGAAAAAGTTTGTTTAATTATGTATTTATATAATGTGTCGAAAAACGTTGTATGACACACGAGCGGATATTGGTCTTTACAAACTCGTGACTATGGTAAACCCTCGACTTCGTCTCGGGCTTACATTTGTCTACTCGTTTGTAAAGACCAACTTACCGCTCTTGTATCATAAATACTTTACTATATTTACAGTGCATGAAAGAGATGATTTTGAACAATACATTATATGCTTTACCTACTTCATTTTATCGCATATTTGGTAGGTTTAGTTACTTCAAATTCTAGCTGGTGGTACATAATATATTAGGCATTGTCACAATATATTATAATTGATGCTAACTATAGGTGCTCCTGTGGTGTCACCTATAGGAAGGTTTTGAGTAGTGCTAGCAGGACAATATTGACATTAGTTATGTTCGTGTAGGTACCACTGTGTACCGTGAAGGTACTGGAGGTTGCCAGTTGCTTGGACATAGGAATATACAGTAGGTGGAAACGCCCAAAAGACAGGTCTTTATTGAACGCGACACGAGCCAAAATTTAAAACGAAACAGAAGCTTTACAGCTTGTTGTGTTCAATTAAGTTGGATAAAAGCCTCCGGTTGCTTCTGTTTAGTGTGTTCCTCGTCAATATGCGATGCCGCTTTTAAGAAGACATAAGTAGTGACTCTTAATTATGGACATTATGACATGGAAATTCTAGCACTATGCCAATATATCGCATTAGGTTAATCTCGCATTCTCGCCGTGTAGGTAACAAAAGCCAAAGGATTTAATTTGCAAATTGACGACAAGGTAAAAACAAATAACTGGATCGCGTAAATCGTCATCTGCCTAGCCTTTTCCCAACTATTTGGTCGGCTTCCAGTCAAATCGGATTCAGCTGAATAACTGAGTGCTAATTCTACTAATTTTCACATTCGCATCTCAATTGCAATCTGTCAAAAATGTATGAAAATTCAGGCCTTTTTGACAGTTTGCAATTGACATGCGAATGCGAAAGTTGTTTAAAAATTAGTAAAATTGGCCCTCAGTGTGTTTACGTGGAGCGACTGCCTCCCAGACCTCCACGACCATAGAAAATTACCTGTGTCCACAGCTCATTAACTGAGTATCACGGTAAATCTGGCAAGACTGGAGTTTTGACAAATGACAGCCGGAACCAATCGCTTAACATGCTTGCCGAGGCACGGAAGAAACTCGGTAGGTACTTACGTTAAGATGGTCCCCCATCCCCAGACCAAGTTTTGGCAAGCGGTGCTTAACCTTAAAGAAAAACCCGTGCGGCTTGTATTATTTAGCCACGAGCTCCTGGATTGCTTAAATTGGTTATAATGTTACCTGTTGTTGTTTAAGCATTAATAAAAACTGCATTGCTTAATATTTGCTATACATCCTGTTTGGGTCAAGTTCCAATTATTTACCTGTACCTATCGATATAGACAAATAATGTGTCATGTACGTCAATCATCTGTGCCACACGTCACGTACTATTTCAAAGGCAGGCTTGTCTCATGGACCAGGCAGATTTTCCTTAAAATATGTTATTATTGTGTGCTTAAAATATATTGTGCTTTAGGTGATATCAACGTTATCGTCATGTTCCCAGTTTCAAATAAGTTTGAGGAATATATCAAATACGTAATACTCATGTGCCTACGTCAGTAAATTTAATAGAATCGTCATTTACATAAAATAGTTGCTACGGAGATAAAAACAGCAGGTAGAACCGTAGGCAATGATTCTGATATAATTGTGTGTAAATTTGCCCTATGAAATTATTGGCAAGCTTACCTATAAAGTAAAGCCCTTTAATTTTTTTTTGTCCTTTTCATATTATTGTGATAACGGAGTGTCGGTAGCTGATCAGCGCTTAAGTAATGATCGTGAGAACTTTATAAGTCCTTATTAAAATGTTATTTTAAGTTGGAAGATACAGGAATGAGTAAGTTGAGATCTCTTTCAAGACTATCTTCTTGAAGTAATAGGGAATATGCATGAAAAAAATATTTTATTTGTATGCACTTTATCGGAAATAATAAGAAAATATAATACTAACATTGAAAATAGAATCAAAATTGCTCGAAAATCAAACGAGATATAATTTTTTTTAAACAAATATACCTACCTGTCCCTCTCGCGAAAACGCTGTTTTCTATGGCAGCTGTATAGGCGGCATAGACTTTGACGTCAAAGTCCATATCGGACTTCTCTTTCTAATTGTTATCTTTGAAGCTTTATAACTTCATCGCTGATGAAGGTATTTAAAAATAATTTCGTGATTGTTTACTAGAGCTAATAAGTATTTCATCTTGAAAATAAAAAAAGTACATGCATATTCCCTATTCTCTACATTTTTCATCATGAACATATTATAAGTAGGCTGTACTACTTGTTTGTACGAAATCTTGGGTAAAAAAATATAGAGGTGCTAACAATGAATTCGTTTGGTCGCAGGCAACGGGGTTATTGGCTATCAATAAACGGATTAACCCATAAATTCCCTTTTGCCTTCATCTGAGAATTATGGAGCCATAATAGTAGAGCTTTCTAGGCTAGACAAAATATTGAGCTACGTCGATGGTCGGCCAAACCAAGATGCTTTGGGTGCACTTGAAAAACTGGCAAAATATGACTGTTTATCAAAAATGCTCTGCTTTTTCCTCCGTGCAAATTATGTTAAAGCCTGATTATGTTGTAATCATGCCATAACTAAATAGGTGTCAAACGTGTTGGTACCATAGAGTAAATAACCACTAGAGAGCGTATAGGCCGATTTCTTCTAAGTACGCGGCTCACTACAGCGGGCCGGGGGACGAGGAACAACGCGCGGCTGCAATTGGTCCGTTCAAGGTCAAGTTGCATAGGTAGCCTATGGTTAGTGGTGGCACTACTTGATTAAAGGAAAATAGTCGATATCGATAAAATGGATTTTAACATTATAAATATACTCAATCCAAACAAACAGCGCTATATCTTGTTTAAACAAAGTTTCCCTATTAACCTTATCTTTCCACTTTTATTTTAATTCTGAAATCTTCGAAAATCTAAAATGAAAACATGTATGTCAAACACACAGATGAAAAATCTGAGACCCTCCTCCTATTTTTAAAGTCGTTTAAAAGTAGTTACGTGTATGTAAGTATGTGAATTGATTAAAAATTATATTAGTTGTAATTTTATGATCATCGATAAATCGACTTCAATCATTAAACGTAACAGCACAGATTTTTACGATAAAAATACAAAGGGGAAGAAAGGGATAAAAATATAAGTATTTCCTAATGAAAGAAAGAGACTTTTCCAAAAGACATCAACGCGCGCTTCTCACAGTGTGCTCGTTCACCTAACCACCATTTTATATAGACCCCTGCAGTGGCTCATCATCTGATTCAAATCAAAAATATTTTGCGTAGTCTTTACTCTCCGATGAAAAGATATGCCATCATTTTTGTAACAAAAGGTCTTGGAATGTTTCCCACACAAATTCACCGGGTATGAAGGCATTTTTATGCGTTATAAATTGCATAAAAATTAAAACGATTTGTAAAAACTTAGCATGCCCACAGGTCTAACAATTGGTCACAACTAAAATGGTTACTAGTGCCGCTGACTAACATCTGAGCAAAAACACTAATAGTTTTCGTGCGTCGGGGCACTGTATGCGCAGTCAAGTGGTTTAATAGTCTTTGGTTGGTACCTAATGTAGACGAGAGTGCGGCGCACACGCCACATAATTGCATAATATTGTATTTTCCGGTTCATTATATTCTGATAACAGTTAACTAATAAAAATCAGGATTAATAATTGTTACACTTATGACGGGAAAACCTGTGTGCATAAATATATCATATTATATAGGTAATGTTATCTTTTATTGGAGTGTATATTACCTATATCATTTTATTATTTGTTTGTCCTGTTCATATAAATGTGACTTTATACGACTCTTTCCCCTAGTGGTCGACGTGTGTGATATTCACCAGTCATCTAACAATTAGACTGTGACGGGCGGGCGTTTCGGGGGACTGTCTTTTGTAAAACTTGACGTTCAAAAAGTGCTGGCCCTCAGCCTAATTTGAATAAAAGTTACAGTTATAGTTAAAATAAAACTTTTGAATTTTGAATTTTAGACTACATATATTTATACGATTATCGGTATTTTTAGTGTTAAGGGTCAGCCGCTCTATATACCGACAACGGCTCCCCGGGTAAACTTTGGTGGAATGATCGTAAGAATTGACCACAGAATTGACGCTCACTTGATATTCACTTCGCCAGAGTTTACACGGGGAGACTTGCAGAACACACCGAGACACGACGCACTACACGCACTTTTTAAGATCGGTACCTATAACTATTTATTTATTTATGTACACACAATATACTTAAAAAGAAAATTTTGTACAGAGAAAAGAGCACAAAGGTACTGCTTATTTCAAAAGAAACCTACTACAACAAATCCTCATATTTCCTCATATAAAGTCTTGCTGTGAGCTGGCCCTAAGATAACACAATACTTGGCATTACACTGAGCTCTTTCACATAACATTCTTTTTCTTTATTGAATAACATACCAGGGCCAGAAAAGATACAATCATATTTTTATATTATACTAGCTGGCCCGCGCAACTTCGTCTGCGTCACAATATTCATAATAATATCACTATTAAAAAATAGGGGATGATGGAAGAAGGTTGAAAATTTAGGGTTGTATGTATTTTTGATGCCACATTATTGAAAAAAAAATTCCAAAAACTAAAAAAAAAATGTTAGGTCTGACAACCCTTATCACTTAGGGGTATGAAAAATAGATAGTAGCCAATTCTCAGACCTACTGAATATGTGTATAAAATTTGGTAAAAATCGGTAAAGCCGTTTCGGAGAAGTAAGGTAACTATAACATTGTGACACGAGAATTTTATATATAAGATTAGGTAGGATTGAACGACAAACTCGCTGGCATAATGAAATCTGTTTTGCCTAGTTTTTTGTCCAATTTTGTCAATGAGTATATAACATGAAACTGACGTAAATTAAATATCACGTATTGTGTTGATGGAAATATCTTATCTATACTATAATCTATACTAATATTATAAAGCAGAAGAGTTTGTTTGTTTGTTTGGTTGAACGTGCTAATCTTGGGAACTACTGGTCCGATTTGAAAAATTCTTTCAGGGTTAGATAGCCCATTTATCGAGGAAGGTTATAGGTTATATATATATGTATCATCACACTAAGACAAATAGGAGCGGAGCAGTAATGGAAATGTGACGCAGATGAAGTTGCGCGGGTCGGCTAGTAACTGATATTGCGACCAAAGCTCGAAATATTAACGAGTTAAGTACGTGTGTATTGTCTTGTCAATAGATTACTTGTGTGTGTGGTATACCAACACATTTGATCGGGATACTTCCCTTTATAATAGAATTCCTAATTAATTAACTGAAATAGGTTTTCCTTCTCATTCTACTATAAATTGAAGAGCGCATTACTGACCGATTACATTTGTCCGACACAGGCGGCAGACAGCGGCACGGCGCGGAGAGAGTATGTCGTGCTGACAGACGAACATGAGCAGTGCTGACCATGGCGCCCGATGCCCAGGACTGCGAGACCGCGCGACTGAACGTGGAACAAGTGCCTGTGCACCATGGCAGGAGGATCCTGCCAAACGGCCAGCAGCCCGCCAGCGCCTGGACAGAGAACGAGGAGGAGAGGCTCGGAGACAACACCAACAGCCCTGGAGAGAACAGGCGTCTGCTGCCCACCCCCTCGGTGCCAGCTAAGCACAAGTCACAGCTACAGGCTGGCCTCACGCTAGGAGTACACCAGAAATACCCTCAAACAACGAAGACACAGAAAGGATTCGTGAAGACCAAGTTCGAAAAAAGAAAAGACAAGCTCATAGCTTTATTGAAACCACCGTACTTTATAATCTCTATGATCATTGTACTTGTGAGTATCTCGATTTATTGGATATTTTTATCTAATTACTAGCTGACCCACGCAACTTCGTCTGCGTCACATTTTCCATGAATGCTCGGCTCCTTTTAGTCTAAGCGTGATGATATGCCTATATCCTTCCTCGGTACATGGGCTATCTAATACTGAAAGAATTTTTCAAATAGGACCAGTATTTCCTGAGATTACCCCCTACATACAAACTTACAAACTTAAAAACAAATGTTACCTCTTTATAATAAATCGAGCGGATATCTGCCTGATAAATGAGTCAGTTAGTTCATCTTCATGTTGACGTCTCAATTCTTGTTGTCTCTAGGTGCTCATCCACATATCGTTAACGGAGGACATGCGGCAGACGCTGCAGTGGTCTCCGAACGTTTGGTGGCACACACCCTGGCGGCTGTTCACCTACGGCTGTGTTCATGCCAACCATGCACATCTGGCCCTCAATGCTCTTGTAGCACTAGCTGTAAGTATTCTATTATTTTATGTCCAGTGCTAGGTTTGATTGGTTGTGGTCCCATCGTCCTATCTTAAATCAGTATCTGATTGAACTAGATACCATTTGTAAATTAGCAGCAAGGCATATCTTTACAATTTAATAGATTTTCCAATCTAAATTATACGGCTACTGCGCCTCTTCAGTTAGTGCAAATGTTTCAGTGTTTTAACCTGTCCTATGTGTCCCAGGTGGGCTGGCCCCTAGAGCGCGAGCAGGGTCCGTGGCGGTTGGTGGTGCTGTGGTGCGGGGGGGTGGCGGCGGGCGCGCTCGGCGCAGGCGCACTGCAGCCGCACGTGCAAGTCGTCGGTGCCTCCGCCGCGGTATACGCGTTGCTCACCGCGCATATTGCTAATGTGTGCCTAAGGTGAGTTTCTTTTTGCTAATATTTTTATTAGGGACTATTAGAAACCAACTGGTAAAATAGCGATTGATACGTTTTTTTTTAAATTTTTACACGATAACAGTAACATTTCCTTTTGCTTGCAAATAGTAATATTTTGTTTTTTATAATTCACATGATCTATCTGAATTCTCCTTCTGAAAAGTATTGCCAAAACCAAAGCAAGTTTTTTTTTTTAAAGGTTTGGCCACATCCCCCTGTGGTGGTTTCGTCCGCTGAGTGTGCTGGTGCTAGGCATGTCAGAGTTGTGTTGGTCGCTGGTGCGCGCGCCGTCGCAATTGGGCGCGCCCGCCGCTGCGCACGCGCACGCCTCCCAGGACTACGTGGCCTGGGCCGCGCACATCCTCGGCGCCGCTGTCGGCATCCCGCTCGCCTTCATTGTGTTCACTGGTACGTATTAACTTTTTCACAAACATGCTTGGAAATTTGAGCATTATTTTGACAACCTTATTCGAGTTTAATTAAAATTGCTGTACTGGCCGAAAAGCGGCCGGCAAAAGTTGTATGAAAATCAATATCTGTCGTGGTTTAGCGGCCAAATAAATTACATAGTAACCTCATATCTGCCGTGTAATTTAATATAATATAACAAAAATGGAACGATTTTTTATTTCGAAATATGACAGTCAAGGAGGTAACTTATCAAATGTTTTATTTAAATTTCGAACGAGCTTGCAAATACATAGAAAGCTGTTTATTGAAATAAAAAATTAGCACTTTAACGCGGGACAAGTTATTCTTGTTGGTTATTCGGCATTGATTTTGAAAATTAATTGTATTTTAATTTCCGCATTATTTGACAAAAGTTCTATAAAAGCCTTGGCCACAACTAGGCATTGATGGACTTACGTATGTGTGCCTCGGCTACGCCCCTGCCCCACATTTACACGTCCGTCCATCAATGTCTCATTTGCTGGCCTCTGCAGAAATGTACTATGTCGTTGGTGTCATATTTTTATAGGCCCTTCAATTTTTTGTTTTAAATAATATGACTTTATGTTGTTTTTGGCTTTATATTTATGTTGTTTCTCCTTGGTTACAGGTGAAAATAAAAGGAAGGCGTACGTGATAGCGTGCCGCGTGGTGTCGGGCGCGCTGCTGGCGGCGGGCGTGGTGGCCGCCGCCGTCTACTACGGCTGGTACGCGGACCAGACCTGAACCCTGGCCGCGGAACTAGCGCGTCTCAGTCAATGTGCAATCTGTACTCATCCGTCCGCTATTCGTGGCTTAGAATAGCTTTTGATGGGAATTTTACAACTCTGTACTGTATTGGTGCAGAGATAGTCGGCCGCCATATATTACGATTTATGGATCTTTTTCACGTTCTAGCTGTAAGCGTTGTGTACAGACAAGGTTCTAGACTTAATGTTTTAAGGAAGACTAAAAGTAAGTTGTAAATTCTAAATTGTGCCTCCGCCTAACTTCGTTTGCATTATTCTGGGTGACGTTTGATCGCGTGTACCTACCTAAATATTTCTCGATTTAATCATAATTTAAATCCACCTATTGCATTGAGTGCCTAAATAATACTATAGGATTGCTATATTTCGATGTATTTGCGGTGATGGCGGAGTCATGAATGTTATTGATTTCTGTGAAATCACTTCGATTGTTTTGCATCAAAACGTCAGATGAATGGCTAGTGATATTTTGTAAGCTTTGTACTTATGCAACGGTTCTATTAAGTATATATTCTAATGTTAGTAGCAATCAAGTGCAATTGTAATTAAATACCTAAAAAATCTTTCATAAGCATAATGTTGTCATTGTAACCTTATTGTCTCATATTTTGTTGTTGTAAAAACATTTTGTTAAAATCTTGTACTATAGCGAATTTTGTTTGTGTCAATCTTCATGAGCTCATCTTTGATTGGACTGAAGACATACTAGATTGAGTTTGAGATTAGCACTAGATAGATAATAAGCTATTAACTTTCATATCAAGTTACTGGATAATGTTAACAAAAACAAACATGATTATTCTATTTAAATCTGCTTTATCAGGGGACAGTAAAATTTGATAAAAGAAATTGCGCTTCAGGTCACAAAAAAAAATGGAATTATATAATAATATATTATCTATATTTAATTAAAGCATATTATTTGAAAACTAAGTCAGGGGTGTGCTATGGGCACACCACGCAATATTTTATCTAACAAATTATCCATCAACAAAAGACCATGTTAAGACAACAACTAAAGAGATTAGTATATTCTAGTCAAACTGTTTAAGTTATAAGTAATACATGACTTCAATGAACTTTATTTTGTTGTTATTTTACAGTTAAATCATTCGAACATAGGTACCCCTCCTAGTAAGCAAAGGAATCTTAAACTGCGCCACTAACCATCAGTATTTTTAGGATGTTGTTGAGGCACCTACAACTGTACCACACTAAAACACGAATTATTTCCCCTACTTTTCCTTCATTGAGTGCAATATACTTATAATAATAGCTATAACATACATGTTAAAATTACATACACTTGACAAAATGTCATCTCGAAATTATAAAATGGAAACAAACTTACCTGCCTAACGCAAGGTATGGAGAGTATTTAAAATGAAAATACATGTGTGTAAAATGGTGGGAAGAGGGTCAAGTGAAAACACATCTAATTAAAGAGCGCCACGTTTTGAATTCGGCATCACGTAGATCCTGCTAACATTATAAATCCGAAAGTTTGTAGGGAAAGATGGACGGATGGATGTTTGTAACTCTTTCACGTCAGAACGCCTGAAAAGATCTTCATGTGGCACAGAGGAAGATTTAGTCTGGAATAAAATCTAAAACATCTATATTCCCTAGGGACCAGGCGGGCGGGCGAAGCTGCTGGCAGAAGCCAGTATTCTATAAAAGCTGGCGAAAAATAAGCCCCTCTACTTTTTAGGCTTCCGTAGCCAAATGGCAAAAAACGGAACCCTTATAGATTCGTCATGTCTGTCTGTCCGTCCGTATGTCACAGCCACTTTTTTCCGAAACTATAAAGACTATGCTGTTGAAACTTGGTATGTAG
This sequence comes from Ceramica pisi, assembly GCA_963859965.1. Classification (NCBI taxonomy): domain Eukaryota; kingdom Metazoa; phylum Arthropoda; class Insecta; order Lepidoptera; family Noctuidae; genus Ceramica; species Ceramica pisi. The sequence goes on along the minus strand of OY982535.1, from coordinate 25,672,385 downwards.
ATGTATTCTGTGAACAGCAAAAAACAATAAATTTTGGGGGTCCCCATACTTACAACTGAAACTCAACATTTTTTTGTTCATCAAACCCACACGTGTATCTGTGGATCGATCTTTAAAAATGATATTGAGGTTTCTAATATAATTTTTTTCTAAACTGAATAGTTTGCGCGAGAGACACTTCCAAAGTGGTAATATGTGTCCCCCCCCCCTTTTTTTTTTTTTTTTTAGGGATGGGAAATCATCCAATGACTCCTCCCGCTCTGGGTGTAGCGGGAGGGAGTGTCAGACTTCTACTGACTAAAACTCATCCATGTTCCTTCATTGCCCTTTGTGTTCCGGAGCCACGGTGTCTCTTGCGAATAATCCCGCGACTCCGGCAGGCGTCGGCCCTTTCGGGCCCCTCTGTGTTGCTGACTCTCTTTGAGGCGCGCGTGGAACACTAACGCGCCGTCGACACGGCCTGTCGTCACTAGACGGACGGACGGCGAGCCACCCATAGCGGCGGTCCACAGGCCCGCGCCTACGGTGGCCGGAGGTCACCAGGTGGCCCCCGACGCCCGCGGCGTCCACCACGGCGGCCGGGACGAGAGGGTCTCCTCTCCCGCTCCGCCACCTCCTTCGCTAGCATGACTGCTTCGCAGAAGGAGGCAACGGCGTCCCATTCCGTCTCGCTCCGGACCATGGCTTGGACCAGGGCCGGACGCGAGAGGTCGCCGCCAATCGCCGTTTCGAGGACACGGCGGTGCGCCGCCCAAGCGGGGCACACCTGCACAGTGTGCTCTACCGTGTCCTCCGGTCGATCCTCGCAGTGGTGACACCCGGGCGTTTCCTCCCGCCGAATTCGGTGCAGGAACCTCCCGAAACATCCATGTCCGGTGAGGACCTACGTCAGGCGGAAGGTGAGGACGCCGTGGCGCCTCTCAAGCCACTCCTCAAAGAGGGGACTTATCGCCGTTATTGTGGCGTGCCCTGCGCTGGGTTGCGATAGTCGTCGTCTCCATGACGCCATGAGATCGCGCCGGAAGTCCGTCCGCTGCGCGACAATTTGCCGCGTCAGCGGAGTTTCCCCCCGGCTTAGTACCTCCGCGCGCCAATCATGCAGGCGCGCGAGGACCACCGCCTCCAGATCCCATGGCGGCAATCCGGCAAGGAGACCCGCCGCTTCGCGCGAGATCGTGCGGTACCCTCTGGTCATCCTGAGGGCCACCACCTTTTGGGGCGCGTTCAAGTGGTTCGCAGCACGCTGCCTCAATGAACGCGCCCACACCGGGGCCCCGTAAAGGGCCATGGACCGCACGACCCCCGCGTATAGCCTACGGCAGGAGGCGTTCGGTCCCCCCAGGTTGGGCAGGAGCCGCCTGAAAGCAGCCCCGGCCCGCTCCAGTTTGGGGACCAAACGTCGGAAATGCTCCACGAAGTTCCATCGGCTGTCTAGGACGAGCCCTAGGTATTTCAGCGTCGATTCGACGCCGATGGAAACCCCTCCTACCGTCAGCAAGGATCCCGACGGTGGCGCAATGCCTCGGCCATGAAAACACATGGCTTCGGACTTGTGCAGCGCCACCTCGAGACCCAGTTGCCGGATCCTCTCCACGACTATCGCAACCCCGCGTGTCATTACGTCGGCCGCCTCCGCGTACGACCCCCCTTGTGCCAGCACCAGCGTGTCGTCAGCGTAACAAATGACGCTGACGCCGCTAGGGAGGTCGGCTCGCAGCACCCAGTCGTAACCGATGTTCCACAGGGGCGGCCCCAGAACCGAACCCTGTGGGACACCGCACGACATCTCTCGCCGGTTCCACTCACCGCTGTGACTTGGGTAGATTACTGCCCGGTCGGACAGGTAGTCCCCGACCACACGACGAAGGTAGGTCGGCACCCGATGATACCGGAGTGCCTCCCCAATGCAGCTCCAGGGCATGGTGTTGAAGGCGTTGGCGATGTCGAGAGACACCGCCAAGACAACACCACCCCGGGAGACCGCATCTCCCGTCGTGAGGGCTCTGACGCGCATGACGGCGTCCACCGTAGAGCGCCCCCTGCGGAAACCAAACTGGTTGTCCGCAAGATCCGGCCCCGTTCCCGCTAGGTGCCCGGCGAGGCGGTCTGCAATGACTCTCTCGAAGAGCTTGCCCACCTCGTCGAGCAACACCACGGGCCGGAATGCGGACGGATAGTCCGCAGGGCGCCCAGGCTTCGGGATGAGTACCAGCTTCCCGGTCCTCCAAGAAAGCGGGAACTGGCCTCTCTCCAAGCATGCGCTAAAGAGCCCCTCCAGTCGAGGCCCGAGAGCCTCCAAGGCCAGGGCCCAGGCTTTGCCAGGCAAGCCATCGGGCCCTGGGGCGGTATTCTTGGCCTTGAGCCTTCGCCCCGCCGCTCTCAGGTCTACCCCAGTCACAGCGGGGATGTCGTCGTCGCCGTCCTCTTGGTTGTCCCCCCCCCCCTTAACTTCTAAAATAAGAGAATGATAAAGCTAAAAAAAATATATGATGTACATTACCATGTAAACTTCCACCGATAATTGGTTTGAACGAGATCCAGGAAGTAGTTTTATTTTAAAACGTCATAAATCGTAAACCGCAAATTTTGCTTATAATATACCTACAGGTTTGTACGGAACCCTCGGTGCGCGAGTCCGACTTGCACTTGGCCGACGGTTTTTTGAGTTTACCACCCAATTTGCTGACAAAATCTCAGGGCTCTAAAAAATATTATCTAATTTCTAAAGTAACCATAGGTAGCTAAAACTATAGCGTAAATCTCGCTTGAGGATGGGACAAAGAGTCCAAATTAAAAGAAAAAACAGCCCGGGGAAATGATGGACGCTCTCATAGATGACATCATACATTCCTTTATATATAATACTACTCTTTGGATGACATAATGACTGTCACTCACTGTCACTACCTGAAGTTGGATAACTTGGATAAACTAAGAAAAAACTCGATTTGTCGATGGAGCCATAACCTTAAAAATTGAATTGAAGAAAAAACTCACAGTCGACTCAATCGAAATTGGTTGATTTGATAAGTGAGGCCTATAGTAATTATATTAATGTAAATTAATAGCATGATTAATGAAAAAGTCACGATAAACAAGGGTTATTGCAAAGCATTACGCTAGATCTGGCTGTAGGAGTAAGCTGAACAGTATTCTATCATAGACACACCCGCAGTTTATCGGTACGCGGCCGGGCAGGACTCGTAAGGTGTATGGGAAGGACATGGAGATAAAAGTACCAGTATCTATACAATTAAAGGTGAAGTCCCTGAATCTGATATTCCCAATTAATCTAGGACGTACCACGTAGTTCCAGATGAAAGCATGGGTAATGATAACATGCATGCACATCATCTATCTGCACGAGTCATTTGGTACCTATAACTGCGTCTAAGCTTAGCGTGCCAATTAACAGAGTAGGTACCTATACATATCATTTCAAAAATAATGCAACATTGTTGTAAAGTTGTTTTTTTTTTAAATTGGTATCATGCTTATGTGATTCTTGTGATCTTATCAAATTTCAATCACCATAATATGCGTTCGATTTATTCAGTAGGTACCTTTGCTTTATGTCTACGGTTAAATAATTATCTTATTTCAAAAACTTTCAGTTATCCCGAATCACGAAGAATATAAGACAAAATCAACAAATCTATACTATATATCTATACTATAATATTATAAAGCAGAAGAGTTTGTTTGTTTGTTTGGTTGAACGCGCTAATCTCAGGAACTACTGGTCCGATTTGAAAAAATCTTTCAGTGTTAGATATAGCCCATTTATCGAGGAAGGTTATAGGCTAATCATCACGCATATACAAATAGTAGCGGAGCAAAAATGGAAAATGTGACGCAGACGAAGTTGCGCGGGTCAGCTAGTGTATGATATGATTTATTAGCTAGATTAATATTAGATGTAATGACTTATATTTAACTCTCATTTAAATCTACAGTATCTGCAAATCTTAAATACATTGAAGCTACCAAGTAACACTGTAAGGCACTACAGTTCTGACGCGTCTTCAGATGCAACGCCGGAGGTAAGTCTCACGGAGGACGAAAGTATAGAGTTTAGAAAGTCTTGCTGTGAGCTGACCCTAACATCACAGAATACTTTTGCAGAGCACTGCTCTTTCACTGTTTCATATATTATTCATTTACATATCATGACATACCTAGGCTTCCTGACTCTGGTATTAAAACATATTATTAAGAATTAAACGACATAGGGGACGGCATGGTGAAATCTGTTTTGCCTAGCTTTTTTATATTTTCATCAATGACCTTTTATAACATAAAACTGACGTAAATATTGATAAAGTATTATCGTCTATTGTGTTGTGACGCAAATATTCTGTAACTGTTATCGCGACCAAAAGTTAGCACGAAATTTTAATGATGGTCCGGAGTTACGTCAACTTGTAAAGGTATAGCCACACTTTGCAAATAAATGCTGTTATTTGTTTTTTGACATTTCTGTGATTTGTGTATTTATTTTATGACCCACGAATTGAAATATGTTTTTCAGCGATAAGGTCGTTATTTATTGGGTTTTATTTAAGTACTCGTTTTAACAAACACTTTAAATAACGTCTTCTCTATGTCACTACAAAATGTAAAGATTTCCCTGCATGACAAGCTATCGCTGAAGTAATTTATTGTTTTTTTTATTGTTTGAACCTCTGTATGGAAAAACGGTACCCTTATAGGATTACTCGGTTGTCTGTCTTTTCGTCTCTCACAACAAATTTTCTCCAGATCTCCTAGACCGCTCCTCCTGAGGTAAACATCAAGTTTCTATTAAACCAAACACGGACGCGTATCAGTCCGTTAACTATAAGGGGAAAAATAAAGAATTTAAAAAGTTTTTCTAACTCTACCTTGTGACATTTCAAATCAAAGGGCTCATTGTAAGAGTCTCATTTTTATTATAATTTTAAAATAATAAATTAAGTAGTTATTTAAGAAAATATTCCATTCCCCCCTTTCCCCTTATCCCCAAAACTACTGAGCCTAAAAAATATAAAAAAAAAACAGATAATTTGGTCTTCACCTACAGATTACAGGAACACATATTATAAGTACCTAATCTATGATTTTATAGTAACAGGTTAAAAAGATAATTTATCGTTCCGAATCCTTTGCACGTTAGTCCAAAAAAAGGTATCCTAAAGTAACGATATTTTGCAAAAAAATACAAAAAAAAACGTTTTACAAAAAAATACCACCGACTTCCAAAAAAAACACACTACAAAGTAAAAATGTTGTTTTTGTTAGTTTCTTCGTGTGTTGACACCGACTTAGTAATTTTTTACTTTGTAGTGTTTTTTTTTGGAAGTTGGTTGTATTTTTTTGTAAAAAGTTTTTTATTTTTCACTTTTTAGTGGTACCCCACACCTAACAACACCACTGCAAAATCGCAGAAAAGCAAAATACGTAATTTCGATTACTGGATGACATAAAACTATCATCCAAGTAGACGAACTCCAGCTATTTCGATTTAAAATCCAAAGTTCGTAACCGATTTTCATAAAACTTAAATGGGACCAATCTGCAAGTATATCCTTTCAGATAAAACAAGAATTTTTCAAATCGGTTCATAATTATCGGAGTTATGAGGTAACAAATATAAAAAACAACATACAACCGAATCGAGAACCTCCTCCTTTTTGGGAAGTCGGTTAAAAAACAAATGTAAAGAAAAATTGTTTTTTCAACAGGTAACCGAATAAAATCGACAAGTGGTCTTACACCAACAGAATTAATCGGGATACTTCCCTTTATAATGGAATTCTAATTAACTGAAATAGATTTTCCTTCTAATTTAATATATAAACACAGTCGCGCGTTACTGACCGATTACATTTGTTCGACACCGGTGGCAGGCAGCGGCACGGCGCGGAGCTTGTATCGTGCTGACAGACGAACATGAGCAGTGCTGACCATGGCGTCTGATGCCCAGGACTGCGAGACCGCGCGTCTGAACGTGGAACAAGTGCCTGTGCACCAATGCAGGAGAATCCTGCCCAACAGCCAGCAGCCTGTCAGCGCCTGGACAGAGAACGAGGAGGGGTGGCTCGGAGACAACACCAAGAACCCTGGAGAGAACAGGCGCCTGCTGCTAACCCTCGTAGCCACAGCTAAGCACAAACCGCAGCTTCAGGCTGGCCTCACGCTAGGAAAACACCACAAATACCCTCAAATTACGAAGACACAGAAAGAATGCATGAAGATCATGATCGAAAAAAGAAAAGACAAGCTCATAGCTTTATTGAAACCACCGTACTTCATAGTCTCTATGATCGTTGTACTTGTGAGTATCTCGATTTATTGGATATTTTTATCTACTTATTTGTTTGCTACCTTCAGAATTCGTTAAGAATTCTTCCAGTTATCATATCTGCCTGATAGATGAGTCAGTTAGTTCATCTTGATGTTGACGTCTCAATTCTTGTTGTCTCTAGGTGCTCATCCACATATCGTTATCGGAAGACATGCGGCAGACGCTGCAGTGGTCTCCGAAAATTTGGTGTCGTCAACCCTGGCGGCTGTTCACCTACGGCTGTGTTCACGCCGATAGTGCGCATCTGGCCCTCAATGCCCTCGTAGCACTAGCTGTAAGTATTTATAACAGCCGGGCACACTTACAATTTAATAGATTAATCTCTTGTGTTTATCCAAATGGTTCAGTGTTGTAACTTTTCCTATGTGTCTCAGGTGGGCTGGCCGCTAGAGCGCGAGCAGGGTCCGTGGCGGGTGTTGGTGCTGTGGTGCGGGGGGGTGGTAGCGGGCGCGCTCGGCGCAGGCGCACTGCAGCCGCACGAGCCGGTCATCGGCGCCTCCGCCGCGGTGTATGCGATGCTGACCGCGCATATCGCTAACGTGTGCCTAAGGTGAATTCTTTTGCTTATATTTTAGACTTGTAATGGTTTTAGGTCAATAGGCTTGTGTCCACTAATAACAAATTGCTTGGTTTATAGATTCTAAAATTATAAATGAAGAGACGTAGATAAGAAAAAACCAGTATATTTCTCATATAAGTTGATTAATATTTTTAGAAAATAAATTCGACAAAAATAGGCATTCAGTCACGTGACAGCGAACACCAAACAGAAAGTGTTACGTCACGCCACGCAAAACATCACTGTTGTTCTTGACGTTTTCATACAACAGAGCAGGTGTAAACAGTTTTGTTTCGCAGACTGTGACGTCATTCAAGACGCCATGACACTATTCAGCGTTATCGAGGGTTTTCTAAATTGTTTTAAAAAAATACAAAATACGTAGGTAATGTATATATTGCTTTTTCGTTAAAATATAGGTTTTTTGGGATAAAATAGATATTGTAGTATATAATTAACCAAGTTTTCAAATTTTGTCAACTAGCCTATTGTATTTTGGTTCCAATAGGTAAATTAGCGATTGATACATTCATTAGTATGTACCTAACCTAATTAGATTAACAAATAAGGTTTTTATATTCACTGATGGTGGCACGTGTGTATCCAAAACATTCAGTTTCCTTCAAAATGGTTGAGCTGAATGGTCCCGAATTGCCGATACTGCACGCGTTAGTTTGTGAACGGGTGCCGTCAGTTGCGGAACAATGAACCGCCACTGGCTTATTTTAATTTTTATATTTTGGATGATTATTGATTTAATTTGCTCGTTAGCAACAAGGATAATGTAACCAAGGTTTTTGTAATACAAAACATATATGATTTAAAAGAGTGACCGTGGAGTTTCTTGCACGTTTTCTCCATAGAGATCTACTCCTTGGAACGTGCAAATATAGCTTCATGTTTTTGACTGAAGACCTTGAAAATTCAAAAGTGCAGTAAATGGTTTATTTGAAATTAATGTTTGTATCTTAAATTTAAAACCAGTCCTCAGCTATTTGATTATTAGCATTTTTATAATTCAAAGTAATTCACATAGGTAATCTTTGAAAATTCTCCGTTTGAAGAGTGTCGCCAAAATCTAAGCAAGATCTTCTTTTAAAGGTTCGGCCACATCACCCTGTGGTGGTTCCGTCTGCTGAGTGTGCTGGTGCAGGGTGTGTCGCAGCTGTGCTGCTCGCTAGCTGGCGAGCCGGACCACCCCGCCTCCCAGAACTCCACGGCCTGGTCTGCACATCTCCTCGGCGCCGCTGTCGGGATCCCGTTCGCCTTCATTGTGTTCACTGGTACGTATTGGTTTTTAGATTTCTTTGAACTTATCAATATTTTCGTAAGCCTTTCGAAGCTTTTTACAGTATAATTATGTGTCAAGTCAATTAGCTTTATATTTTTCCCGCTCTCGTAGGAATTTCGGGAAAACCTCTCTTACACTGCCCAAGGACAATGCCAAATTTCAGATTGCTACTAGACCAGTAGTTGTGGCTGTGTGTTGTCTGTCACGCATGTAACTAAAGAATTTTATGATTGATAATTTATGGTGTTTCTCCTTGGTTACAGGAGAAAATAAAAGGAAGGCGTACGTGATAGCGTGCCGCGTGGTGTCGGGCGCGCTGCTGGCGGCGGGCGTGGTGGCCGCCGCCGTCTACTACGGCTGGTACGCGGACCAGACCTGAACCCTGGCCGCGGAAATAGCGCGTCTCAGCCAATGTGCAATCTGTACTCATCCGTCCGCTATTCGTGGCTTAGAATAGCTTTTGATGGAATAAATTTTACAACTCTGTACTGTATTAGTGCAGAGATATTCAGCAGTGTAAGGACGTCGCCATATATTACGATTTATGGATCTTTTTCACGTTCTAGCAGTAAGCGTTAAATATGTAACTGGAAAATGGAAAATACCGTACGAATGTAAAATATCGCGTGAAATATTGTAAACTATTTTTTCTAAATATGACACGAATTTATTGAATGTTGTAATAATGTTTTAAGGAAAACGATTCTAAATTATTATTGTTACTTACAACGTTTGAATTCTGGGTGACGTTCGATCGCGTGTTCCTACTCGTACATAGGTACTTACCTATCTATTTCTCGATTTAATCATAGTTCAAACCCACCTATTGTATTGAGTGCCTAATAATATAAGATTGGTATATTTCACCATGTACTGTGATGGTGGAGTCATGAATGTTATTGATTTTTGTGAAATCACTTCGACTGTTTTGCACCAAAACGTTGGATGAACGGCTAGTGATATTTTGTAAGCTTTGTAGGTAAATGAAATATTGTAAACTATTTTCTCTAAATATGACACGAATTTATTGGAAGTTTTGAAATTGGCTGTTGTAATAATGTTTTAAGGTGGAAGCGCCAGGGTAGCCCGCGAAATTAAAATAATTTTATGTTTTTTTGCAATTGCCGGTCAGTGTGAAGCTGTATTTTAAACAAAATACATTTCGCGGCTGTAACGCATATTTACCTAAAGAATTATACTCATTTTAATTATCAGTATAGCCCTCTAAGTTCATACTACTCGATTGAATGACTTTTTCACGAAATAACATTCAATCGAGTTCTATGAACTTAGAGGGTTATATTGATGATTCAAATGGTTATAATCCTTTAGATAAATGCTTTTTACGACCGCGAACCGTATTTTGTTTAACATACAGTTTCACACTGACCAGCAAATTGCAAAAAACATAAAAATATTTGAATTTCGCGCGATTATAAATTATTATTGTTACTTACAACGTTTGTATTCTGGGTGACGTTCGATCGCGTGTTCCTACTCGTACATAGGTACCTATCTATTTCTCGATTTAATCATAGTTCAAACCCATGAGTGCCTAATAATATAAGATTGGTATATTTCATCATGTATTGTGATGGTGGATTAATGAATTTTATTGATTTCTGTGAAATCACTTCGACTGTTTTGCATCAAAACGTTGGGTAAACGGCTAGTGATATTTTGTAAGCTTTGTAGGTACTTAATTATGAAACGATCCTATTAAGAATATTCTAAGTTTAGTCGTAATTAAATTGTAATTAAATACCTACAAATCCTTTCATAAGCATAAGTACTGTAAGCTTATTATCTCACATTTCGTTGTTGTAAAAACGTTTTGTTCAAAATTTTGTTTATCGGAAATTTTGTTTGTGTCAATGTCCTTCATTAGCACATCTTTAATTGGCAGTAATGTGGATAATTAAGCAACGAAATATTATCATATAAAGTTAGTGGACAATGTTAACAAAAACATAGGTACATATGATGTGCTGTTTACATCTGCTTTATCACTGCACAATAAAAACACTGATAAACAAAATGATCCTCGGGTCACACAACTAAAAATGTAAATTTTAACTCGTCATCTGCAATCTTTTACAAAAACGAAGTCAATATAATGTTTCAATAGTTATTAAGGACAATATTTGCTGATTAAAACCAAAGAGATTAGTGTATTCTAGTCAACACAGATTTAAGTTAAAATACATGACCTAATCGAACTTGTTTTTGTTGTTTTTATTTTATAACGCATTCATTCAATTTGGGAGTCTTTAAGTCCAGAGTAAATAGGTTACTTCTAGCAAGTGTACTCCACCTAAGACCGCATCATCGCTTAACATCAGGTGAGATTGTGGTCAAACACGGTACATATGCCTATCAATAGTAAAAAAAAACATACCCCTAAGTATAATAAATACTAGCTGACCCGCGCAACTTCGCCTGCGTCACATTTTCCATTACTACTCCGCTCCTATTTGTCTTAGCGTGATGATATATTATAGCCTATAACCTTCCTCGATAAATGGGCTATCTAACACTGAAATAATTTTTCAAATCGGACCAGTAGTTCCTGAGATTACCCCCTACATACAAACTTACAAACATACAAACTTACAAACAAATTTTACCTCTTTATAATATTAGTATAGATGAGCTGAAACAAAAATCTTGTGATTACCTAAACTTGCCAAAATGCCATCTCGATATAGGTATGAAATGACATTTACCTACGTAACGCAAGGCATAATGGGTATAACTTATCAGCAAAAACTTTAGGGAAAATCTTAGGGCCCTTTTGTCATGCGTGTTTTCGCCAGACGGATCTGTTCCGCATGCGGGCTGTCCGCATCTTCTCATGTGATGAATTCAATTCAATTCATCGAAGTGAAAGGTCGTCCCCATCCATAAATCTAACAACGAGGACTTAGTTTCAAACTATAGACCCATTCAAATTTTGTCAACCCTAAGTAAAATCTTTGAGTCTTTGATCTGCCCTTACCTTCAAAATCATCTTAAAATTTACTTAAGTGAGGGACAACATGGTTTCGTGGAGTTTCGTTCCACAAATACCAATCTGACACTTTTTACTGAGTTGTTGGCGACAGCAATTGACTCTGGCCATCAAGCTAATGTTATATTAGTTATACAGATTTCAGCAAAGCGTTCGATCGAGTTTCGCATCAAATTCTCACAGACAAATTAAGAACCTATGGTATCGCTGGAACTTTGCTCTCATGGTTGAGTTCGTATCTTGAGAATAGAACTTTCTTTGTAGTAGTCAATGGTTTTCGATCCGTCAGACACATATCCTTGGGCGTGCCACAAGGGTCTCACATGGGGCCGGTTTTATTTGACTTCTTTATAAATGACATTCCGAACTGCTTTCGCCACTGCCAAATTTTTATGTTGAAATTCGTTAAAAATTCAATCTAAGCATGACGCTTCTGAATTAAAAAGTGATTTGGATGAGTTGATGAAATGGTGCCAAGTAAACCAGATGTTCCTAAATCCTAGCAAATGTTACCATATAAAATTTAACAGGAAACATCATCTCATTGACCAGGATTATTATATTGACGGAGAAAAAATAAAGGAATTGGACACAATAAAAGACCTTGGTGTTATATTTGACCAGAAATTAACCTTTATCCCTCCTAAAGACAATATAGTAAAAAAGTCTTCCAAAATGCTGGGTTTCCTTTTCAGAAATACAAAACAATTTAAAAGCTGCAGAACAAAAATTATCCTATATAATTGTTTGATTCGAAGCAAATTAGAGTATTGTAGTGTGGTCTGCCGGCCACACTATGCTACTCACTCATTGCGCCTTGAACGTGTACAAAAACGTTCTCTTGGGCATCTGGCCTACGCTTATAGCTAGTGTCCAAAAAAATACGTTCATATAGTGATAGGTTTAAGCAATTTAATATGGTTTCTCTTGACAAACGTCGACGTCTGAATGACGCGATGTTTGTGTAAAGTTATGGCCCACAAAATCGACTGTCCACAAATCTATCTATCTTCTATATCTTCTGTCTGTCTGTCTGTCTGTCTGTATAACCGTTATAGAAACAAAAACGACTCTACAGATTTGAACGAAACTTGGTACAATTATCTATATATATAAAAGAAAGTCGTGTTAGTTACACCATTTATAACTCAAGAACGGCTGAATCGATTTAGCTGAAAATTGGTGGGGAGGTAGCTTAGAACCAGGAGACGGACATAGGATAGTTTTTATCCCAGAAATACCACGGAAACGGGAAAATCCCACGGGAACGGGAACTATGCGGATTAAACGGGAGCGACGCCGCGGGGGACAGCTAGTTTTTTATAAACCTGAGCTGGTTATAGTATACTTTTCATCACGCTATAATCAATAGGAGCAGAGCAGTGAAGGGTAATGTTGGGAAAACGGGAGAAGTTACTCCGTTTTTTAAGCTTCCTTCGCGTGTGTAACCTTAATGGTTAAAGCTACACAGAAATCATGTATTACGGAAATGTTCTCCTTAAAATTATAAAAAAAATATCCCACGACAGCATATGTCTATCTTTTATGATTGACGCACAATAACAAGTGTAACTCCCGATAGCTTAGCAGTTCGAAGCTTTCTGATTATAGTTATTTGTCTACTCTTACGTTTATAACACTCTCAGTCATCCCTAATTAAAAAAGTTAACATTATTAACTATTCCATAAAAAAGAATCATAGAAATCGGTATAGAAACACCAAAGTTATACATGAAATGCGCTAATAATAAGCCATCGCGCGTGAATACTGAATCATGCTTTAAGGATTATTTTTGTATAAGGTCGCGAACGCACAGGCAGGCTTGCTTGGCGCCTAAAGGCTAGCGAGTAGCTTCGTAAAACGGCTTACGACAGTTTGCAATATCCTTTAGTATACTGTCGAGGGGAAGTTGGTTATAATTTCGCTTTACACCAAACGAGTAATATTATAAATGTGAAAGTTTGGTTGTTTGTTACTCAATCACGCCAGAACGGCTTAACGGATCTTAATGAAATTTAGAACAAAGATAGATTATAGTCTGGAATAGCATATAAGCTACTTTTCATCCCGGGAATATGTTCCCTAGGGATTACGCGGGCGAAGCCGCTGGCAGAAGCTAGTATTAAATAAGTTTAACTTCCGCGCCCCCTCAAGAATTCCTCGCAGTCCTCTATTACCACTCTGTCCTCAGCAGAGAAGAACGGTTTTGGGTGCAAATTCTCCCGAGTTTTTGCAAGGTTGTGAATGGTTGCAGTGATCGGATCGACCTCCATTTGACGGTTTGAGCAAGTTCGTAGCCAGTTTTTATAAGTATCTCCCCAAACATTAAGTTTCGTAGCTCTGCATAATCTCGCTGGGTAGGTTAATTAAGGCTACCTACCGTTGTGTTATCTAGTTTTTAAATTAGTTTAATTTAGTTTTATTTACTTAGCTCAATTGATTTTTTGAGTTTTCTGAGCAGCTTTGTTGATAAGATTTTAGATTTTTACGACAACGTTTTGTGTGCATGCAGAGTTTACCTACCTGTAAGAGATTGTTGCCCTCTATTCTAATCGGTTGCTTCTGTGTAATTTGCTTATGTTAGTGTATAGAATTGTTGGTGAACCAAAATAAATAAAATGTCATACATGTTTTTCCTATCGTATCGTATAGGCGCACAGCCCGCGTCAAAGACTATGACCATGCGTGCGATCTGCATCACGTATTTAGTCACTGGCGACGCACGATACTGCAGCAGCAAACGAAATCTTTGTTCTGCGGGTGGCCAGGAGCGTGCTATCACCCGCATGCGAACCAGCAGTGCGATTCTATAAACATGTCGAAGTGAACACTTAGGCGAAGTGAACGACAAGTGAAGTGTCAAACCTTACAAACAAGATGGCATGACAGCTCACTTGTCGTTCACTCCACCTAAGTGATCACGAGGAGATGTCAACAGAATCGACCAGCAGATCCGCGCACGGGTGAAAACACGTATGACTGGAAAAGGGCTCTTACTTTTCTAACACTCTCCCGCGTTGCTCAGAGCAGAAGGAGTCATTTGATGATTTCCCATCCTTAAAAAAGAGGGGAGTAGAGTCCTACCAAATCTAACTAAAAAGGGCGAGGGGTCCAAACTAAAAAACAGATCAGCTCGGGGAAGTAATGGACGCTCTCCAATATGATACATACGAATATTACTAAGAATTCGGTACGAGCAGTAATTTAATTGTTAAAAAAAATGATGAAAAAGTCACAAAAAAGCGTCATAGCAAAGCTTTGCTATGCTATGACATTATGATTATTATTGCGCTAGATGTTACTGAAGGAGCAAGCAGAACAGTTTACTACATTAGTCTATTGTAACCACAGTTTGTGGTGACGCGGTGACGCGCACACTACACATATTTATGATATATGGCAGAAAACAGAGTTATATAAAAGCGTGAAGTCCCTGAACCTGACATTGTCTTTTTATCTCGGACGCTACTGTACCCGCGAAGTGTCAGATGATAACATGACGAACAGTGACAAGTTTGGAAGTCATGAGTCATTATTAGGTTCCTACCCTTGGTAATGCTGAACTCTGTGATCTGACTGATAATAATTATTTTATTTCATTATGTTTTGATGGATCACAGCTATCTATTAAAGCTAGCTATTATTAAATTACGATAACTGCCTGTAAAGGAGAAGGATCAGTTGCCCCACTTTGTACAGCAAAGAAAAGCAGTGAAAGGTTCATAATAGAGTTGAAGTAACTAGGTCCACAGACTTCAATTTAATAAACTAGATCTACACTACATTACTAGTGTTTCCGAACGCTTACAACCCTAATCTCTTCAAAGTTAGAGTAAACAGGCTCCTTCTGGGTAATATTTAATGCATAGTCATAATTTTTGCCCCTGAAATAATTTTCTTAGCAATTTTTTACCATTGGACAGAGATGCTTTGAAAAATTGATAGACAGCTTTATGAATATAAAACCAACTCAATAAATATTTAAGTGTTTTATTAGCTTAATTAATACTAGATAATTATTAATTATATTTACTGTTATATAAATCTACAGTACTTATCTATGATTCTAAAATACATTGAGGCTACCAAGTAACACTGTAAGGCACTACGGTTTGTGACGCGTCTTCAGATGCAACGCCGGAGGTAAGTCACACGGAGGACGAAGAAATGGAGTGGCAAGAAACATGAGCACTTCTTCTGTCAACATAATTTTACCGTTAATTCTTTAACTGTACCTACCTAGATTGCAGTCGATTGACAACAACCAATCAAAAGCGATCGCCACAAAATTAAATTTAAGTCAAACACCCCACTGGATCAAACATAGCGATCGATGTCGTCAAATATATTGAGGCGGCAATTTAGTTTTTCCTTCAAGTGTTAGAGCTACAACTTGCTCTGCCGTAAGTAACAGGCACTCTATCTCGTCATTACTCCGTGTACGAAATATTCAAGTCTATAATAGTCTATGTCGTATGAGATCATTGCCGGCCTTTTATATAAATAAATATTTTAACTAAAGCTCCTGAATTTGTACAGTCACTACTGGACACTGAAACCAAATAGTTAATCATACTTTCATTTCACGGCTAGACAAACTCACACTATATTACATATCTGCTTTAAACTAACCACTTAACATCATCTGGCATGGCTTCAAGGCTCCAAGGTCCACGTCCACCAGTGAGTGCATATTCCTGGAGTTAATAACCTACCGCTCAATCACACGCTGTACACTAAACGCAACTTGTCGGACAGTCAGCAGCCGAGCGGCTTGCACTGCACGCCCAGCTCCGTGCACCAGCACTCCGTGCACGGCGTGGACAGCTCCGTGATGATCCTCCCGACCCTGTACATCCTGCCGTAGATGTTGCAGCCGGCCAGCTTCAAAAGACCTGGCCCGACGCCTGGCAGGCCGCCCAGGTTTGGAGGGCGGGGTCCTCCTGGTGCCACCGGCGTGAACGGTGCAGAGTTCTCCTGCACCACTGGTCTTCTCTCTGTCGTGTCGTATGTCTGCGGCGTCTGACGCTCGTATGTCTGCGGCGTCGGACGCTCGTATGTCTGCGGCGTCGGACGCTCGTATGTCTGCGGCGTCGGACGCTCGTATGTCTGCGGCGTCGGACGCTCGTATGTCTGCGGCGTCGGACGCTCGTATGTCTGCGGCGTCGGACGCTCGTATGTTTGCGGCGTCGGACGCTCGTACACGACTGGACGCTTGGTGGTCTTGTTCGTGATCGGTCGTTGAGTGGTTCGTTTGATGGCGGTTGCTTCTCCGAGCACTAGGTGGTCTATCCTGTTGACTGTGTTTAGAGGGTTGATGTACGATTGCCGTGGCGGGAGAGGTTTGAAAACTGTCTCTTCTTCAGGTCGGATGGTGGAGGGTGCACTAGTGGAGGGGCGACGAGCGGGTGGGGGGGAGGTGGGTGGCCTGGTGGGAGCTCTGGTCGGGGTCTTCTTACTCGGAGTGGTGGTTGTTTCGTAACTATCACTGAGTAGGAGCTTCAGGACGCTGCCGAATGAAAACCCGCCATCATCATCTTCTTCTTCTTCTTCGTCTTCAAAAGAAGTATCGTCACCCTGACTGACCGGAGCAGGCATGGTGGTGGTGGAGGTGGTAGTGGTGGTTGTTTCTTTGGGAGGTGGTTTCGCGGAAGTGGTTTTGGGAGCTGCTGTTGTAGTGGTTTTTGAACCAGCCTCAGTATTAACTTGTGTTGGAGTGGTTTTGTCATTTACTGTCGCTTTCTCTGTGTTATTTGCTTTGGTGTCAACTGTGTCTGTTTTGTTAGTTATTGGTACAAAAGGTTTAGATGTAGTACTGGGAACTTCGACTTTCGTGACATTTTCTTTGCTGTCTGTTTTCACTGTTGCATTTGTGGTTGCAGCTGCAGTGGCGGAAGCTGCTGATGGTTTGGCGGACGTAGAATTTATTTCTGTAAAGAAATACATATTATGAAGATGGGTTTTGGTTGGTGTTTTGGCATGGTTGGTTGGAGGAGCTCGTGGCTAAATAATAATAGCCGCACAGGTTGATCTTTACGGTTAAGCAACGCTTGCGAAGAGGTTGGTCTATAGATGGGTGACCATGTTTACATACCGACCGAGTTTCCTCCGTGTTTCGGAAAGTACGTAAAGCCGTTGGGCCCGGCTTTCATTTGTAGATCATTGGCAGTCGTTACGGATTGTCGGAAGCCAGTACATCTGACTCAGTCTTGCCAAGAAGTATCTTGTTTTCCAGTAAATGGGTTGTGGAGGTCTGGTAGGCAGCCGCTCCTCGTAAAACACAGGTATTCAGCTGAATCCGGCTTGACTGGAAGCCGACCCCAATGTAGTTGGGTAAAGGCTAGGCAGATGATGGTTGGTTGGTTGGATGGTTTCGGTTTCCTTCTGAGTTCAAAAACTATGAGGGGTATTTGAAAAGCTTGTAGCCTAACAAGATCTATATAAACTTCTTCGTAAAGTGAGCTACTTCCTCGTGAAAGTTATTCCTTCCTAATTTGAGTCGCTGAGTGTATAAAGCGCATCGTAAGACAGGAGCGTCCAACTGCTCGTGGTAGTCTCGGGCAGTGCCCTTACTGTCGCTGCCACAACAAACTGTTGCTAAGGACTGGTCTCGTATTTATAATTGCCGATAATGCATAGGGTGGTGTGACAGTTTACCTGGAGTGCAGTCAACGTCCCCGCAGCAGGGGTCGGCGGAGGTGTTGGTGGCGGGCAGGCGGCGGCAGGGGGGCGCGAGGGGCGCGCAGGGGCGGCGCGCGCACGCCAGCTCCGCCCAGCTGCACGTGCACAGCCGGCAGCCCAGCACGACGCTCTGCCCGCCCGCCACGCGGTGCCCCTCTACCACGCACTCGCCTGCAAAATAAGAATGATTGCTTTAGCTTAAATTGTCCGTTCTTCGACAAAATTGCGGTAAACTAGTTTTTCTCAAACATGCTTGGAAATGTGAGCATTATTTTGACAACCTTCTTCCAGATAAATCCAAATTGCCGTACTGGCCGAGCAGCGGCCGGCAAAAGTTGTATGAAAATCCATATCTATCGTGTTATGCGGCCAAATAAATTACATACTAAACTCATATCTATCGTGTAATTTAAAAATGGAACGATCTTGTATTCCGATTCATAGCAACCAAGGAGGTAACTAAATCAAAGGTTTTATTTAAATTTCGAACTGGCTTGCAAATAGAAAGCTGTTTATTGAAATAAAAAATGAACACTTACGCGGGAATTATTATTATTGTTGTTGGTTGTTCGAGATTGATTTTGAAAAGTAGGTGTATTTTAATTTCCGCGCATTTTTTGAAAAAAGTACTATACAAGCCTTGGCCACAACTAAGCATTGATGTACTTACGCCTCGGCCCACATTTACACGTCGTCCACTAATGCCTCTTTTGATGGCCGCTGCAGTAATGCACTATTAATCTTTCAAAAGTCTTTCAACTGAGACGATAACAACATTATTTATTGCAAGAATTCTGTGAATTAACAGTACATTGTTATCCAGGGGTGAAAATAACTAATTTAGTCCCGAGACGGCGTTTGGCGCCAATAGTTCGAGGGACTAAATAAGTGTTTCACGCGAGGTGAACACTGTTCTTTTCATTTCTTTTTTTATGAGTTGACGGCTATCCGTTGAAAACGTCCCAAGGGCTGCAAAGTAATACTTTCAACCAGCACCTCAGGCAACTTCAGGTCTACTTACCGAGCATGAGTAATGAAAAATATTTTCTCACAAAAAAATGG
The DNA here is from genome assembly GCA_963859965.1 of Ceramica pisi. Classification (NCBI taxonomy): domain Eukaryota; kingdom Metazoa; phylum Arthropoda; class Insecta; order Lepidoptera; family Noctuidae; genus Ceramica; species Ceramica pisi. The sequence continues at coordinate 25,653,435 of OY982535.1, read as the reverse complement.
ACTCTACTCCTACTCTTGAATTTTTCTTACATAAATAGATCTTTTCAAAAATATCGATTGTTAAGTTCACTGTTAAAAACTGACCTTCTATATCTTTGATGACATCGAGTTGCATGGAAGTGGTGAGGTGGGGCACGGCCGGGCCTGAGGGAGTGCTGGGGTACACCCCGAAGTACTCGTCGATCACGCCCGAACCCTTCGGCAGGAAGCCGCCTGGAGTGAAGATGATATAAGGTACAAATTAGACTACAAAGAAATATTCCTTTTTGGTTTATCCATACAGTGCATAACTAGTAACAAGTTACCCATCAATATGTTATCAAGTGTTTTAGAGACATGATCAGCGTTTAATGTTCCTACTACTGAAAAACAAGCCTCCACTCGGGGCACTGCTGGTAGTTACATAGGACATAGCTCCGGTTTGTTACCTTTACACGACTTCGATATCCGAACTGAAACAAGAGTCACGACGGAAGCATTACTTTTGTCATTACCTTCAGTTTCCACAGGTGGCGAGAACAGGTTGACAGCAGGCGTCTCCAATGCAAACGTGGTGCTGGTGGGAGGGGGTTGCGTGACAGTCTTCACGTCGGAGCCCTGCCCGCCCAGGGACGCTGACACAGTGTACTCATGCACCGCTGGCTCGTCGCGCTCAGGATACCTCTCCCTGGGCACGTCCACCTCGTGGCTGATAGTAGGGTACGACGGCTCCACCTTACCCAGCACAAACACTGGGTACTGGGTGGGCTGGTAGGTGTCTTCTCGTCTGACAGGGAACTTGGGCTCCTTGGTGTCAGCGGTGGGATAGTACACCGGGAACTTGTCTTCTCTCTCCAGGATAGGGTAAGTGAGGGTTTCCTTTGTTGGTTCATCGTCAACCACAGCGTCGGCAGCTACGAAGGGAATGATTCTGAAAGCAGAAAAAATGAGCGTAGTAAAAACCACCTGATTATTTGTTCACTTTTGCGAAACACTGTAAACAACATATGTTTGTATACAACTAAATATTCCGAATCTCACTTAATCGACAAGTGTTCAAATAAAACTTCTTTCATTTTGGTTTTCAAAGACACTTACTTCAAGTTCGGCAGCGACGGTGGTAACGTCGGCTCAGTGTAATCGTAATCATATTCTCCCTTCTTCTTCTTAGAGCTGTTGAGTGCTTCCGCGAGGTCCACAGGTATCGGTATCTTGGGAGCGGTCGCCACCGGTCTCGAAGTCGAGTGGCTGGTGTTGGTCATCAGCGAGCTGGTCACGTTGATGGTGAAGGTGTCCTCCTCATCAAAGCCTCCGTTCACGTTCCTGTCAGTGATGATGTCGTTGGGCGAGTATGTCTGCGCTTCCACATTCACAATCGGAACTCTCGGCATCACTTCCACCAGCTTGTCGGTGTTGTTCACGATGCTCAGCGGTAAGGACGTTGACGACAGTTCCGCCGTGCAGTTGATAGTTCCATTGATCACAATTTTGACTGTTCCTTCAGGTTGCTCTGTAGTTTTATCTAGTGAATCCTCAGTGTCAAATTTAGGCATAGCTATCAGTTTGGCGGCGTTAGTTGGTTTTTGAGTAGTTGTATTATTAGTAGTCGTAGTGTTAGTATTTTGTTCTGGTTTAGTGCTGGAGTTGACAGGAGGTTCGTCGGTTTTTCTCTTAACTTTAGTGGTGGTGATGAGGTGGTTCTTAGTGGCTGACGCGAAAGATGTGTGTTTTAGGGTGTAGAGGCTGGTGAGGATCTTCTTCGTCGTACTCTCGAGCTTGCCGGACTTTGAAGTATGGAGTGTCCTCTCGTCGTGGCGCGGGGAAGTCGGCGAGCGCGCCGGGGCTGCGATCACGTGAGCCTGAGCTCCTGCAAATTATAGAAATATGTATCAGTATGGTTGCCGTCAACAAGTACATAAAGTAATCTACGTACTGATAAGGAGTGTGCGAACAAATTAGGTAATCTAAAATAATTGTGCTTAGTGCCACTAGTCATTATTTAGTGCTATAAGTACCTAGGTGATGTAGGGTACCGTATCAAAACGTTACCTCTATCCTAACCTTGTATGGTGATGTAACTACGAGTACAAACGGAAAAACAACTATTTGCGCTAGTTTCTGATACTTCTACCTAGGCCTCCAACTCGGCGCTTCTTTTTTCACAATTCCTCTGGACGGTCCATCTTTCAGGAACTCTAGTTGTTCTTCTTCCTCATCTAATAGGAGGTCATTCTCGATTCCAACTGAGCAGAAACAAGTGTGAGTATGAAAAACACAAGAGACGCACAGAATTGAGGTGTTCTAATCGTAGTACTAGATTTTATGAATGGTTTCACATGCAGAGTGCAAGTTAACTCTTCAACGTTATAAATTTCCGCCTTTCCCATACAATCATGCTTATCATCAGCTAGCGGTGTTAGAGGTCGGAAGGGTTTCTATCCAAAACGCTCTGGAGCCGCGCGGTTTCTGCACTGTGTGAGCTACTACTGGAAGATTTCGGCTAAACCTGTGCCCTGGCGGTAGTGGTGTCACGAACTGTTTTTTTTTTTGTATTGTTTTACGAACATATTTTGTAAACACGCTTAGGAGCTTGGTTACCTTTAGGAACTGGAAAAAGATGTATTATTGTTAGACTGGTTTCGTGTGGGTACCTGTCGGAGGTAGCTGTTGGCGCTGCGAGTGCTGCGCGCGGTCGTCGTGGTCGCAGACGTACTGGTGCGCGCAGCAGGCGCCGGGCGCCAGCAGCGGGCGGCAGCCGGCCAGCGGCGGCGCGCAGCCCAGCGCCTGGCAGCGCACGGCGCCGCGCAGGCAGAAGCACGCCGAGCAGTTCCCGCGCGCCTCCACCGCCGCGCCCTCCGCCACCCACGACCCCGACACCAGGCAGTCTGCACGCAGGGCACCTCATTACTTACATTGCACGACAAACTTTACAACAGCTATGAAATACGCCACCCCTTCCCCTGCTGTCGCATGAACCTGCCTCGAAGTCACTGGCCTCGTATTCAGTGCTGTCATTAAAATTGCATCAGCCTGTACAGTCAGGCTGGACATTGTCTACATTGTAATAACATGAATAACTAATACAATTAGTGGTTATTTTTTAGGGTTCCAAATATCCGTAAAAAAACGGAGCCCTAAGCTTATAGAGTCACTCGGATGTGTCTGTCTGTCCGTCTGTCACAGCCAGTTTTCTCCGGATCTACTGGACCAATTATATTAAAATTTTGGATAGGTACATGGTATGGACTTTTGTGACCCAAATACGGACGCGTTACGTAAATAAATTAATTATTAGGATCTCTTCTGGGGGTTAAAATAGAAAATAATTTAATAATACTGTGTCGTGTGACATTTATATTTTTTTTATAATAATAAGCCTTTTATTTCAGACATAATTACACTTTTACAATTAAAAACATAACCTAAGACTCTTGCGATTCAGTGACACTGTCAACTTGGTCTGTTTGCCCTATTTTGGCAAAGGCCTCCTCCATTTCTTTCCACTCCGTTCTATTTAGCGCCGTTCTTGTCCATGTTTTTTTTATACCTAATTGTAAAACAAATAGTTTTGAAGTTATTCAAGATTTAAGACCAAAAATGACAATTCCCCCTTATCTCCGAAACTATTGAGCCTAAGTTTCGAAAATAAATCATATAATTGTTCTATAACTAAAGGTTACAAACTTATAAGAAGTCTGTTCCTAGTGTTAAAATAACATGTTTTAAAATGATATTGGTTCGGAACCCTTTGTACGCGAGTCCGATTCTCTCCACTTCGCTAGTTTTTTTTTAAAGATAGGGAAAACTAATGTTTACCAAAAACTGGAAAGGACTCAATATCAATCCCTGTGGCACCCCGCGAGAATTGACTCCGAAGCTCAGAGTGTGTTAGTCTCACCATGCTTGTGCCGGTCGGGGTCGTCGGGCGCGTCGGGCGCGTCGGGCGCGTCGGGCGCGTCGGTGGCGCCGTGGCAGTAGTAGCGCTGCGGGCAGCAGGCGCCGGGCGCGGGGCGCGGCGCGCAGTGCGGCGGCGGCGCCAGGCAGGCGGGCCGCACGCACGTGCGCGCGCCGCGCAGGCAGAAGCACTGCTCGCACGCCACGCGCGACGCCAGCGCCGAGCCCGCCGCGAACACGCTGCCGCCCTCCACGCACGCTGGGAACACTCCAGTGTCATCAGTCGTCAGTGACGCCACCAACACACACTTACCTACTGACAGTTAGTGCAGTAGCCCGCACGTCTTTGGTAACGCTTTGTATCTGGCCTTACGTAGTGCGGAGATTTTTGACAGTTTGCGTTTGAGATGCGAATGGGTTGCGAATGTGAAAATTAGTAGAATTGGTACTCAGATATTACGAAAGCCCAGCTGATACTGACGTGCGGGTTTATATGCTCGCTTTTTATGAAAGTTAGGCTAGGCACAGAAGAACAAATTAATCGAAAGAAACACCAACTTAGTAAAGACAGCAACATACCGTTTTTGGCGGTAGTCGGCGATGCTATCAGGGCCTCTGCCTCAAGACGCATGTCCCCACTGTCGGACCTGGCTGAGGCTCCGTGCTCCATGAGCTGCACACCATCTGAGAATTCAGCATAGTCAAAATAAGTTATTAGGTTCTTATTTAGTACGAAAAATACTTCAGGATGGATGGCGTCTTGTGTACAGTGCAAACACGTACAAAGACATCATTGTCATCATCATTGACATCACTTTACTTGCTACGCGCGGTCTATGCTTTAGTACACAAATATCATTCAAATCGCGTGCACTCATTATTCAATTTAATTTCAATATCAATCAATAAATCTTGTCTTTTCAAAGGAGAATGCAAACATACCACCCTATATTATACCTATGTATGTAACTGCAAAAAGAGAGGACCAGTCAGTATCAAACCATATAATATCTCTCATTAATTGACGGTAATAATCACCTTGGTTAAAATCACTAGTTATACTTTTTCCTATTTTTTTGAAGGAACATGACAATTGTATTAGTTGGGATACTCTGACACGAAGAGCTTTGTGTCTAGTAACCAACTGCCTGATGTTTTCTGTCGAAACTTTTGCATAATTAAAATTATGTTCGTTGCACTGATACTTGGTTTGAAGTAGTTTGTATGTGACGATTCAGTTGGCGCCACTCGGGTACGGTACGGACCTGGACAGTGCAGCTCGGGGCAGCAGGCGGCGCGGCGGTGGCGCACGTGGCAGCGCGGCGGCAGCGGCTCGGGCAGCGGCGCGCATGCGCGGCGGCGGCACGACAGCGCGCCCGCCGCGCACACGCAGCTCAGGCAGTCCTCGCGCGTGCTCACCGCCGCGCCGTTGCTGTGCCAGCGCCCGTCGTACAGGCACGCTTGCGGCAGCTCCGTCTTCTTACCTGGAGCTGAAGCGTTACCATCGTTGAGTTGGAGTACTCTCAGTTACAGACAAGATTAATTTATTCTTTGAAAGTAGTTCATAATAGCATGAAAGTATTATTAGCGAACATGTATGACTACCTAATAAGATAAATAGGCACTACCTACTTAAATGCTACGTATTTTTCGCCTACGCTAGCGCTACATTGGTTACACTTTCACAGGAGGAGTATCAAATGATGTAGATACTCACCGTATGCGTTATCTTGGCGTTCAGGACGAGTGTATATCCCAATATGTTGCTGTGATTCTGAAGAGTTAGTTAAGTATCGTTAATTTGGTGAAGTAAAGATGATAAATGAAAAGTTAAGTACTGTCAAAGCAAACAGCTTCTAAGATGTGTTTCTGGCAGATGCTCACGCCCCACTGGATCAACAAACCAAATATAAACGTTACAAAACATAGCCGTTGTAAAGTGGAAGGAATTGCTGATGATTATTATGACTTTATGGCCTATGGTCTATGGTCTATGGTCGTCATCGAGAAATAAAGATTCTACAAAGAAGATAATAGTAAAATAAGATATTAAAAAAACATACCGTATGCTTTGCCTTGGCGATCATTTAGATTAGTCTGATGTCTTTCGTTATCATTATCAGGATCTGAAAAGGAAAGTCAGGGGTTTGGTCGAGAGGGATGTTTCATCGCTTAACATTAGGTGAGATATAGTGGTCAAGCGCATGCCTATCAATAGTAAAAAAAAGTTACAGAGGAAGGAGCTCGTGGCTAAACAATAGCAGCCGCACAGATCGATCTTCACGGTCAAGCAACGCTTGCCGAGGTTGGTCTGTGGATGGGTGACCATCTTAACATACTGAGTTTCCTCCGTGCCTCGGAAAGCACGCCGTTAAGCTGTTGGTCCCGGCTGTCATTGGGAGATCTTTGGCAGTCGTTACGGATAGTCAGAAGCCAGGAAATCTGACACCAGTCTTGCCAAGGGGTACCGTGTTACCCAGTTAATGGGTTGTGGAGGTCTGGTAGGTTGCCGCTACACGCAAAATACTGTAATTCAGCTAAATCCGGTTTGACTATATAGTTGGGAAAAGGCTAGGCAGATGATGAAATAGATGTGAACCTGTTAAGATACGAGTAGGTTGTATGATCCATGGTTCATATTAAACATCTCGCCCGTATAATCCATAGTTGTCCGTGTTAAGCCATATAAATGTCAGTTTGATTTTACCACTCACCAAACGGTTTGACGCGTTGTTCATTTGTAGTTATCCTCTCCTTATTTGTAGATATCTTCTTTTTCTTCAGAAATTCTAAAAATAAAGCGAAGTAGTCAAGAGAACCTTGTTAAAGTAAAGAGCGGCTGGGAAATAATATTGTCATTTGAAATGTTTTACCTGGGTGGAAAATTTCCTAATTCAGGCTCTGTTTAAACTCGTGCTCTTAATTGTTTCTAAAAATATCCGGTTCTTTAAAACACATTATTCATTTCATATGTAAAAACTCACCATTATATATTTTGTCTTGGTGCTCCTTTGGAATGAAGTGCTTTAACCCTCTATCGACATCACTATCTGGAAATTAAAAGATAGGAATTTTGTGAGTCAGGAGAACTGTGTTAGTTTCAGGGAATATAATTCGGAAGTCGTCCAATTTTATTAATACCCAAAGAGTATTGCCCTCCGCCTTGTTATTTATTTCATCTATACTAACATTATAAAGAGGTAAAAATGTTTGTAAGTTTGTATGTAGGGGGTAATCTCAGGAACTACTGATCCGATTTGAAAAATTCTTTCAGTGTTAGATAGCCCATTTATCAAGGAAGGTTATAGGCTTAGGCATAGGCTTTATTATATCATCACGCTAAGACAAATTGGAGCGGAGCAATAATGGAAAATGTGACGCAAACGAAAATGTGTTGCGCGAGTCGGCTAGTGATATATAAGTTACTAGTTTCCGCCCGCGACTTCGTACGCGCATATTCCGTGTTATTCCCGTTCCCGCGGGAATGTCAGGAAGTCCTCGTGGTGCTCCCTAGACTCCCCAAGGAACCTGCACGCCAAATTTCAGTTTTCTACGACCATTGGTGCGTTATCCGTCAGTCACTCAGTAACGAAAGAATTTTATATAAAAGGATTTCCCGTTGACCTAGAACTATGAAACTCATAGACTACAAGTACAGGGAAAAGCATTTTTTTTTTCATTTTTTTTTCATTTTTTCAAGCATGAAAACTATACCTACATTTGTAATTGAATCAAAAAAAAAAATATTTATTTAAAGTGCCTACAAAGAAAAATGCCCATTTTTGACCTGACTTTGTATAGAAATGAAATAAATCTTAGAATTCAGCTTATTGAATTGTATATTAGATACGCTTATCACAATGTTAAAAGAAACGCAGGAAAAAAGTATTTTTTAGTTTTTCTTTATGCTTATTCTACCTCAAGGGTTAACGTATTACAATGTTTTGAACGCATCTCAATTAGCCTTTTTTACGATGTTCCATTTTACACACTGATACTTGACTTTATTCAACTCTAGTTCAGAGTTTTATTCATTATTTTAAGTTTTAATTAATCAATAAGTATTTTTTATTAGTCTTTATATAATGAAGGCTAATTAAAAATAACATAATAATTAAATAAATTAATCACGCAGCATATTATTGAGATCGCACGAGTGAAACGGATTTTTTTTACATTTGACAGTTCTGTAATTGACATCGGCTCAGTCCTTTGTTGTTGTGCTTGTGTTTCGTTTTGTAGGTACTGTGCCATTTTGTGTGCGTTTCTTCTTTTTATGACCCTGTTTACCGCCCCTGGACCTCGATATCTTCCTCATCTGACGACCTTTGCTTACCATACCGTTGTAAACCTCTTGATAATGCCGCTTATATCAAAAAGTCGACGTATACTTTGCATAAACTGCAACGCATTTTTTGGAATTCATGGCGTTTAAATCGTAAAAATGACTGTTGGACATTATTTTCTAAACTTAAAGGTAGTCTTTCTACTATACCTTATAACTATACAAATGTACTTTCATTATCAGGTTTTTAAATGTATGGGCAGTGGGCATTGTTCTTTGTACGGATCCATCGGTGGGTTTTTTGTGGAGATTCACTCATAAAGAAAGCCAAAATTGCTATTTGTTTGTAATCTAAATTAATGTCATCATTTCTGTTCTACTCCCATAGATTTTTAATAAATCTAATAAAACATTAATTTTGAATAATTTGACTTTTTGTACTTACCATCGACCTGCTGTTCATCATTTGAAATTATCCTCCGTCTCAATTTGTGCGAAACTAAAAAAAATGTTATTGATAAAAACAATAAGGTTATAATTTTAAGGATGGTTATAAGTTCTTAATAATATTCTTGATAGTTAATCACCGTACGTTTAAAAAGGAAAATCTAATCGTAAACGACAGTCATCATTATTTTTCTATTAATTGTCACTTGATTTTAAATTCTCACCTTGCGGTTTGTCGCGATGATCATCTATTAAAATTATCCTCCGCCCAGGATTCTGCGAACCTAAAAATTTAGTTTAAAAATAACCAGATAAAACAAAATGTTAGAGGATCACCCAAAGGTAGAAAATGCAGTCCACCTCTGTAAATCTATGTATGAAAAGTAATAATTAATTAATAACTTTCCTGAGATTAAATCTCTATTGTTTTGGTTCTACTTAAACTGTCATTGTCATTGGGTACCTACTGTAAAATGTCTTGTTAATATTAAAAAAACTCACCATATGTTTTATCTTGGCGATAATTTGGATGAACCTGAAGTCTGTCACTGTCATCATCGTCAGTATCTGAAAAGAAATAAAATATGAGAATGTGAATTGTGAGTCAGAAACTTCGTGCGAGTTTCAGAGAATGTAAGGAAAAATTAAAAGTTACATTTAGTATTTAAAAATAAATGAATTGTTTTTACAACGAACTCACACTGTGCTGCGTGGCGGTGATCTTTTTGATTTAAGCTCCGACTCGTTTTCAGAGAATCTTAAAATAAAATTCACTTCGTTAGTTAAATTATAGTATGGCATGTACTATGAAAGAGATACTATCAAAGAAATAAGTTCGAGGAAAACACATTTACTGATAACGGAAATTCGCGTTCAGCAATGCAATGGCAAATTTACAAGCAGCCGCAACAGCAAACATTATATCTAAACGTTCCGTGATCTAAACTATATTCATCATTTTCATCACATCGGCCGAAAGACGTCCTCTGCTGGACAAGACCTGGTCCTGTACGTCTCGCATCCATCGGCTACCCACGAGCTTCACCAGCTCATCTGGCTACCTTGTGGAAGGCCTTCCAACGTTGCGTCTTGCGGAACGCGGTCGCCACTCCAGAATTTTTCAGCCACACCGACCATCTGTTCTGTGAGCAATGTGCTTACTTTAGTTTGACGATGCTTCGGGCTTTGTAGGTAATGTTGGTTCTCTTGCGAATATCATCATTCATTATTCGATCTTAGAGAGAGTCTCCAATCTTGATAGGAGTGGGTGCTACATGTGTATTTACCATGATCTTGTTTTTGTCCATGTCCATTTTGAAATTCACTCTTTCGGAAGCTCTACTGAGGTCATCGAGCATTGTACTGAGGTCCTTCGTAGTCTCAGCTATGACGACAATATCGTAGGCAAATCGAAGGTGACGGACGTACTCGCCATTGACATTAATGCCTAGCCTTCTCCAGTTCAAAATCTTGTAGACACCCTCCATTGTGGCCGTGAGTAGTTTTGAAGAAATGACGTCTCCCTGCCTCACACCCCGCTGCAGGAGGATAGGTATCGAGGCCTGTTCCTGAAATCGGACTGACATGGTGGCATTTTTGTACAAACATTTCAGCACCTCGATGTAGTGATAGCCGATCTGGCACCGTTGGAGAGACTGCAGCACAGCCCAAGTCTCGATCGAATCGAGGGCTTTCTCGTAGTCCACAAACGCAAAGCAGAGGCACAGATCATACTCTTCGGCCTTATGTATAACTTGCTGCAGCATATGTGGTCCACGGTGCTGAAGCCTTTTCGGATTCCTGCTTAATCGGAAAGCTAGAAGTCGTCAAACCTGCGCGCGAGACTATTCGCTTGTAGACATGGCTCAGAAGTGAGATGGGCCTGTAATTCTTAAGCAGGGCATTGTCGCCCTTCTTAACAAAGAGTACCACCACAACACTGCTCCATGCCTGTGGCATCTAAAATGTGTTGCTGGGTGGTAAAGCCTTTGGTCTGCTAGTATGAGGACTAGAGGTATTGCAAATTATAGAAAATTCTTGTCTCTATCTCTTATCACTTCTATACTATCGCTATTGCCATTGGCTATTTTATCTCAAAAACGAAACGGTCTAGGCGCGTAGGTGGTGATAGGTAAAAGGAGCTACGAAGCCATGGGGAAAGATGAGAATTTTATACCTCTGTTCACTAAGTACTTGTTAAAACTTGTGGGAAAAAAAATAAAATAAAATGAGGGTAAGCACTTACCGTACTCTCTGAGCAGATCACTTGGAAACTGTATTGGGGTCTGTCTATCGTCTCCTGTATTTGCAAGAAAAATTTTTTAATGAGAAAGGCGTTTGTGACAAAATAAAAAGTATTGACGAGTTGGATGACACCACCGATTTTTAGAATTTTAACTCATTTATTAATTTATTTACAGTTTTATAAAATTAGGAAATAGGTCATAATGTTAGTACTCACTGTATGTTCTGTCGTGTTCAGAATCTGGGAATATCACTTCCACGACATCTAATGCATCTGAAATAAAAAGTATTTTTTAAGTCTGCAGAACTTTGTGAATTCACGAAAAGAATTTCACCTTGTGAACGACGCCAGTGATTTTACGAATGATATTGCCACTGTTGGTAAGAAAACAATGCTCTTTCGATATCCTTAGGTAAATTGGTATCTATTAACTGTCATGTATAATTTAGTGTAACATTGACATTCAAAATCAATTAACTTAGGACAGGCATTGCGATACAACGTGGCAATGCCGCCAGTCTTTTGGGCTCACTTCCAGTCGATAGCGATGGGGACGAATTTTTTTATGTCATATTTTAGTTAGGAGTACTATTTTCTATTTTAAGTGTAATTTAACTTATGTTTGAAAAGTTTTATGAAATCGGAGGCGAAATAAAGAACAATATAATTTTGAACATTAATTTGAAGGATTTTAGGCCGTGTTATCTACATCCTAAAAAAGCGGCCACATAAAACTCATGTGTAACTGTTCATTTTAAGTAAATCGAAAATTAAACACAACGTTTTCTATCTCCAGAAAAAAAAACCGTATAAACGCGAGTCTGACTCGCACATCGAGGGCTTCGTACAAAACTGAAGACTTTAAGGCTTCAGCAGCCAGATAAATCTGCCAGGGTTGCGGAATTGTTGGAATTTGTTTAAACTGGTGAAACATTCAGGTAATTAAATTCGCTACAAAAATGATGATTAGGTACTGTCAAATCATTTCTAGTTTACCTATTTATAGCTTATCGTATATGGGCTAAAATATTTTTTATGCTCAAAAGAGGTTTTCGTCTCTATTTTATCGTCTCCACAAAACGAAAAAAAAAGTTACCAATACCTAAATAAATAACTTTTTTAATATTGCATAAGTAAGCAATGAAGCTCAAAGAAAAAAAAATCCAATGACCGTATAAAATCACAAGAAATCACCAAGCCACGCTGATCAAAATCGTACCAGAGCGCGAAAACCCATAATCTAAAATAATCTTGAACAAATCTGTTAACTAACATGAAAGTATAAAGAAGGCAGTGACCCTCGGCCGATCAAAACAGAGTCATAACAATACGCGTCGCTGATCTGAGAGATAGCGATGGTTGCGATGGAACCTGTATCGCGACGTCCAGGAAAACATCGCGAGGCTGCGCCCGCGCAACGTGGGAACCGCTCCGCCGCTCGGCGTGAATGAGCCACCCACGACATAAGCATGCCTGTATATATACACTTAATGACTAACTGCAGACATGCTTACTTTGCTGCGAGCTTTGATATATCTGTTACGAATTTTATCGTGATGTTTGAGACGGCTAGACGGTAAAGATTTTGAAGATTAGGATGTCGGAATTAATTCGCTAAGTATTTTTGATTGCTGTTTAGGAATCTTCTTAGGCAGTGGTGGTGGGTGGGTTATGGAGCTAAAAGTCTACATGTATGCAAATTACAGAAGAGAAAAAAAAACCGACCAGTATTTCGTCATTTATATTTTCCACGTCAGTAAGCGTGAATGACATGCTGTATTATTTCAACATAAATAAAAAAACACAAAACCCATTGAAAACGATTGAAAAGAAATCCAAAATATAACGACGGCAAACAATCACTAGGCACCAAAAATAGTATGCTCATCAATCCTAACTATTGTATTGACAAAAGAAAATCACAGCATTATCTAGATCACTAACAAAACACAGATTTACTAAAACTAGCTTATAGTATTTCTAACAATCAATTTCATCATGACGCGACGCCATTGTCTGGAGGCACATGTCAGACAATTTGCGAGTGAGGTCAGCTCCCCCGGGCGTGTCCTCGGGGTGTAATTTAGCGGCTGGAAGCGTCTCATGAATCTCTCTGCGGTGGGACGGGTCCCACGACGGGTTGGCCCGTACGTAGGGCCAACGAAGATTAAGCACCTGATAATTACCTGTAGGTACTACCTACAGCATCATGTTAACATTTGTAGACGATGGTGCCCTTTAGGATTGATCTCTATTTTATTAAAGACAAGCTTAAGCTGAAAGTCAGCCAAAAATGTATCGGAGATCTTTAGCTGAAAAATACAAGAACATCGGCATCTATTATTGTCACTTACCAATTCAGATTACTTCCAGGCAAGCGTACTCCATCGTCAAATATTTTACTGCTTATATTATGGAAACATAGAGGTCTAGTCTAGCAACAGTAATAAAAAGCCATAAACTTGAAAAGACTCTGCTTAAACCATCTAAAATAAAGTCACAAATTGCTTCATATTTATTTTATCAACAAAAATCTAATGAAGAGCTGATTTGGAACACCATAAAAAATATATATCAAAACAGGCACTAGATATAATCTACGTCACTAGACAGCTCACGACGGGTGTGCGAGGCTGCGCGAGCGCTCATTCAGGTACGTGGGTGGTCCTTTGACCCCAAACCGAGATGTTCGCTAAACGCGTCGCGGCCGCTAATACGCTCGGCTGCTTTGCGGTCATGAGCGGGCTATAAAACTGACAGGAATCACTTGTACGTATGTATGGACGTATGTGAGTAAGTGGATTGACTGGTACACCAATGTCGGTGGTCCAGACTTATGCGTATGAGACTTGCACTCATTGACAGGTGAATGATAGATGACGGAGGCTCAGACTGAAAAGTGACAAGGCTTAGACTTTAGGTTAAACGGCATTCTTTACAAGCAAATACAATAGTTGTCTTATAGTTTCGTTCGTGTAATTGGAACTAGGGCGTGCGAGTCACAGATGGCCGTGAATTAGTCATGGCTCGCCATGTTTCTTCTCCGTGCTATTTCCCAACTAATTTTGGCGAAATTTTTGGATATCTTTCCCAGCATTATGATGGATTGTAAACATACTTTCCCATGGCCGTCACAGTCACTAGATGTAGTGTAATGTGATATCAAAAGTGAAGGTTGTTACAGTTATCTACTTACAAATTAATTTTCAGTGCGAAACGCCATAATAAAGTAGTTTCACCCATTATGTTAAAATTATAGGTACTTTATATTGTGAATTATAATTATGTTTTACTAAGAAACTTAATTTAGTGTAACCCCGTACTTTTCAAACGTTTTATAGGTATAGAATTGCCGCGAGTAATATTCAGACGTCCGGTAGAAGATGCCAAAAGCTCTGTAGCAGAGCTTCCATAAAAACGTTTGTAAGCAGCTGAAAATCGTCATTATGATGATAATATCTGAACATTAAAAGATGTTTCTTCACATTTTGTGAGTATCGCGCGCCTACCAGCAACTGAATATGATAAAATACTTTTTAAATTTAAAAAAATGTTTATTTATTTATTATTTATATTTATATATACTTTATTGTACACCAAATGAAAAACACATAAAAGAAACCTTAAACTAACAAAACATACAATTGGCGGCCTTATCGCATTTCGCGATCTCTTCCAGGCAACCTGGAATGGATAGAGAAAGTCTGGACACTAAATGGGGTGGGGGTATTTTAACGAATTTCAAATTGCAAGCCATAAAGAAGTCGGTCCACAAAAGTTAATGTAAGTTAATAGTAATATGACAGATGTAACTGTAACCTTAAGACAATGGGGGTTCCCATAGTGGAGCGATGGGAACGAGCCGACAGACGTTTCCGCTCTGCAGACCAGCCCGGGAACAGACCCGTAGCAGGGCTGCTCTAGTCTAGTAAGTTAAGTCAAACTACACTAGGTCTCTCCGTGTTAAAAGTCAGAATGAGAAATTAATTGATTGATATCCGATTTGAAATTTTTGGGTAAAGTTGGTCAAAATTGTGTCGGTGGATATTACTTAAATATGGTTGCTATTAGTTCTAAAAAGTTTTGACAAGTCGTTGACTATGATTTGTGCGTGAATAAATTGAATTTGACACACAACAGTTAATCGCTGAAAAAATAATTTACAGAAACAAAGTATGTAAGAAACAAGAACTCAGTACAGAGCTCGAAGAACCAATATTATTTTCTTATAATAATATTCTGGTCCTTCCATCCACCAAGTGATAGCCCTGCGCATGTGGGCGAGACTCGTCTGACCATTGTCTCTCAACCAAATCTGTATCTCTTCGCGCCAACAATCGCCACGCTAACTGTACCACCGGTTTTTGTACCCACTCATTAAACTATATTGTTGATTAAATTTAACTTAACTACAATCGAGGATGGGTTTTTTGCAGTCAATCTCTAATAGATACAGCGGATTGACGATAGGTGAGAGCATTAAGTGCTTATCGAAGTCTTGCTGTGATATAGAAGTGATATACTCGTATTTATAAGAGGCTTTAAGTATAATTTAGTTGGCAAATTGCTTTTACTATAGCAAGCTGACTTTAACCGACTGAGGGCCAGTATCCATTGGGATTTTCCCTAACATTACAAACAGATCTTTAAACGTTGATATACAAATACCGTTACCGTTTTAATCTTCAAATTAAACATTTGCTTTACAAATCTGTGGTTAGAGAAACGTTCATCAAGCCATTTATTATAACGATGTTATCTAAAATTACAAAAAGTTCTGCTTTGTAATTCGGCTTTTATAAACAGTATACCTAGGTATCTGAAGCTCACCAACTATCTACACTTACTCGACATGTTTAGTTTCAGTTTTTTTGAATTGAAGTTTTTCTTGCTAACTTTTTGTTTGACTTTTATGTACGGATCTGTCTTTAAACAAAAAGTCTTGCAGCTTTTACACTTGAAAAAACATTCTCATTGTTTCTACAATCAAAACTTTAGTATGACAAGCGTGCCACACATTCTCAACCACTGCAACTCCTGAAAGCCAGAAGCAACAGTAACGACCACTAGAAAACCACTGATCCAATGAAGCTCGACGAGTCCTGGAGAAACGATTCAACCGCCTTAGATCCCGCAAAGATATTTGACAGAAAAGTACAGCAGAGGAGTAAGAAAAACATATATTTCCACTTTCGTAAGACAGTGAGCTTGAACTTGACACTGGCAGCCAGTAAGTAAACTACGTGGAACAAACTCGCCTCGCATCGCATTACGTATTCCGGTTGGCGGTGCGACATCGGCAGTGCGACCGCATCCAACACACAACGTTTGTTTTGGCGCTCATTCATTGCGTATGCATCGTTCAATGTTAACGAACAGAAGGACCAGTTTTTAAAGACTAGTAGACTAGAATTCGAAATATTTATAAAAAATGTAAAATCCAGGCCAATGCAAAAAAAAAACAATTAAATGTCTTCTCTTCACGTTCACACCATTCTACGGTACAAAAAGGAAAATTGTTACTTTTATACATTAGAAATTACTACTGTGAAAATCATTGCCAACATAGGTGTAATCTCTTTACTAGATTATTGGCCAATTTAACCACAGAAAGAGTAAATGAAACATGCACCTAGAGACTCCTGAATACTTTTCAACAATAGTTTCGCTATAAAACTATTGTGCAATATGTACGCCAATTTGCAAATCGCATTGCTCTTAACCAAGTAAATCGCCGCAATTTTCCGCTCAGATATAATACTCGTACCCTGCACAGAAATAGGAAATAAGATTAGTATTTTATGTGTACGTAATTTGTATATTGCTAACAAATTACTAATACTTTGTTATTTGTATTTTTGTGTGTTATACCTACTAACAACTTTACTAACGCTGTGTTTTGTAACATATGGACCATCCACCATATTTAACATCCATCCATTATATTAAATTAAATAATTTATTTTAGCCTCTCCTATAGCGCAGTGGACCTTCTAATTTCTATATCCATCTGCTTTGTGCTTAACTGGTATAACACCGATTAACTGTCACTTGACAGTCATGTCAATAAATCGCGTATCGTTCTTACCATGTCGCCATAAGGGTCAGTATTCAGTGACACAAGTGGTTACTGAGAACTACATAATCTGGTCGTCGTCATAGCGGGCCCTCACATTAACATAGATTAAGTCGCGAGAACTTCAAAAATCCTCTCTAAGTAATTTATTAATGGCACGGCTTGCGTTAGATTCCACGAATGTTTTTTAATTGACAACCTATTTATAGTGCATTGCCACGAACACGATACAACATCAGAAGATGCTGCTCCTTGGATACAAAAGATTTAACAAGAGCATTGACACCCTAATATATAAAATCCTTCCGTTACTGCTGAGTGAGTGACGGACGGACAACGTACAACCGAAACTATAGATAATAGAAAGCTGAAATGTGGCAGGTTCCTTAGAGAGTGTAGAAGAGCTAACTAAAAGTGGATAATTTCCCGAAATTCCTATAAGAACGGGAAAAAAGGTGGTATGCACGTACGAAGTTGCGGGCAAGAGCTAGTATATATAACAAATAAAAAAAACACTACAAAGTAATAAATAACTTTAATTTCGGAAGTCGGTGTTTTTGTTAGTTTCTTCGTATTTTGACACCGACTTCCGAAATTAAAGTTACTTTTAACTTTGTAGTGTTTTTTAATTTGTTTTCCGGTTTGTAAAACACAAAACTAATTAAAAATCTTAACAATGGACCACGATAATGCTATAAACTGTAGGTCCCACGTGTGACCTCGAATGGCCGACTCTTTCCCAAATATTTTGAGACAAAAATGTCTGAATGACAAAGTTATTTATTGCCTTGCCAACCAAACTGGTCTGCAAGGTGACCCGCTCAAGGACAACACGGAACACTTGGATATTCACGATACTGTTTAATCGTCTACAAATAATCCGTAAGGGAAACTGCCAATTAATGATACAGTGATAATTAATCATCAACCCCCTGATCTGTTTTTGTGTTAGTTACCTCTTCACGTTAACGACTGAACGGATCTTAATGAAACTTAGCACACCGGTCTTGAGACTTTTTGCTCCGGGAGAAAACTTATTTTTTAGAATGGGAAATCACCAAATTACTTTTTCTAGCGGAAGCGAGTATCAGACTCGTATTGACTAAAACCCAACCGTGTTCCACATCGGATAACTCTTTCGAACAAAGTCCGCAACCCTGGCAGGATTTCGCAACCCGGGAAAGTACGTCCCCTTGGAATATTTATTGCCAGAAGCTAGTTTGCTATAAATTTCTATTTACCGTCATCTCAACAGTCAATATTAGATCAAATTAAAGTAACAGCTGCCAAAACTTTAACAAACATACGTACAAAACAGAGGCTCCATAAGGCGCTATTGTGTGTTTATTATGCTAACGAGTGGTCCTGGCTCCATTGTGCCTGCTCCAGTGACACAGTCCGCAGGAAAGTGAAGTGCCGGTATCTGAAGCACTTCATTACGAGTAACAGTAGTTTTATACATTACGAAAACAGCTAATATACAATGTTCTGAACTGCTGAATGTGCTGTATATTCAAAATTTACGAAATGTACACGTAACTACGACAGTATTGCGATTTTGCTGTTAATACCCATGAAATATGTGGTAAATATAATAGAAATTTTAACAAAAATATATGGTTCCAATGCACGTAATTATTTAAAAGTAGAAGACAAGAGTACAAGAGCTCAGCGAATATTTTTACATTCAATTTCAAATCATTGGTTGACGAAAAAATTGACGAATATTATATCAATCAAAAAACCGGAATGAGTTACCAAAATGTCTTAAATAAGTTTAAAATTAAGATATGACACTAACTGATACAGTTAAGGTCCAAAAACACGTGAGTATTACACTACAACTTGAGTAAAGTTACAAATCCCACTGAATCGCGCGTTGAACTCTTCGGTAAGGAGACGATGAGAGCTTTTATTTGGCGGATGTCAAAAATTAGCAGCAGAGATAAAATCGTCGCAAATTATACAGTGAAGGTACTGAAGACTCGTTTATGTTGAATTATGCTAATTTCACAAGATAGGATGCGAAATTATTTCGTTGAATTGGTTGAAAATACGTTACGATTTTGTTTAAAATTGAATGAGTTGGTGTAGCTACTGGCTAAGATAAAGTCTCTCGTTCAATGAACATACAGTAAAGTAAGTCGTAAGCGTAATTTTAACTTCACAATTAAAACCGCTGAGCAAACACATAAACTTTGCCTATCTAAAACACGTTTATCAAAACATAAACGACTCCCAAGGAATCATTCATAAATTTTCTTAATCAACTGTGACCATATCAGAACCAAATTAATGAAAAAGGCAATAAAACGTAAACTTGGCAGTAAATCGTTCGCATATATCACTGGGGTCGTCGACCGGTGGATTTGCATGGCGGTACAAAGGACCTGCGCGCGCGCAGACGAGCAGCGCGGCGGCGGCGGTGAGCGCGAGGAGCGGGGACATGCTCGCGGGCGACGGCGGCGACGCTCAGCACTGCACTGGCGGATACCGCGACTCGGCCAGCCACTGCGCAGGCGCACGCATACCACGTAATTATCTTAAGAATGCCTAGAGGTGACACCTCGCGTGAAGAATGAACTCAATGTAAGGGTCCATTAGAGCTTATCACATACGGAACCGTTTCAGAAAACTTTGCGTCACGTCTACGACAGTTGAAAATCTCTGAAAACTGCTCATCTCAAATTCATGCTAAAAATATTTTTTCTCATCTTCCAAATTTCCAAGCTGAAGGAAATTTAGGAGGAATGAGGTGATGCAGAATTCAAAACCCGAGCCAATCGAGGAGTTCTGCAGACTACGGGTAGAAGAGTCGGCCTGTTAGAAGCAACAGAACAGAGCCCAAATGTAAATGTGTAAATCTTCATCAATTTAATTCTTTTGAGAAATAAATGTCTTTAACTGTAATTTCAGAACCTACGAAAGCTACATGAGAAGTTACCTAGGACATTGGGTTTCAAGCTTTTTGAAGTTTTTGATTGGATCCGCTTCATGAATACGGTATATAATGGGAGATAATAATGGGATTTGATTAATATACCAGTATTAATTAGTCTTTATACCAATTTAGGTATACTGCAATAGACCTCTTCTTCCACACTTTCGAATAAATCGTCATCTCAGCAGTCACCCCCTTGCTAGCCATTTGAGGTTTCGTACTGTCCATGCATCATTCTTCGGTCTTCCCCTACTCTTATGGCCATTCAGTTTTACAATCAGCTTCAGTTAAATATAGGGGAAGGTGGGGGAATTGCGGACGCTTAAGCGAAATCATAAATAAAACTCAAACTTTTAATAATAATCAGTCTTTCTTTATTAATTATTAAACTATATTTGTTAACCTATCAAATCAACATTAATTATTATATGAGATCAATCAACATTAATTAAATTTTAACGAAAAACAAAAACCTTCTTGTCCGTAATTACCCTTAGCTCTTGGGGTAAATACGGACTATTGCTGGGTTAATTGCGGACGACATGGGGTATTTACGGATGAGGTTCCATTTCATTTGCAGAATTCACAAATGTAGCCTCTTGAAGAAGACCCAGCACTGCAATTCTCATGTGCCCAATTCTTACATTCTGAACACATAATCCAATCTTCGGTGGGTGGGTCACAATACTTTTCTTGGCAATAAATGCGGAAATATTCATCATTTTCTTTTTCACATTCAAAATTATTTAAGTTTCTTAAACCTTTTGGTCGTTTTTCTTTAGTATTTTTTGGTTTCTTATTTAAAGTTTTGGTCTTTTCTTGTTCTAGGTTCTTTCTCTTCCTTTCTATTTTCTTTTGTTCTTTTTGCTCTAAGTTTTCTTTTTCCGGTGTGCTGGTAAAAATAATGGAATGTTTTTAATTTCTTGCACAGCTTTTTGTAAAGTTTCTATGGTATAGGCTGGTTCTTTTTTCCTAATATATTTTCGAGGCATCTGGAATATAAAAATATTATTATATACAAAAAATAACGTAAAAAAATAGGTTAAGATCAATAATGGGGTAAAAACGGACGTCCGTATTTACCCCAGGCCATTTGTCCGCAATTGACCCAAACGAGTTCGAAAAAGTATAATAACAAAATTTTTAGGTTAATAAAATTTATCAAGGCAAACGATTGTACTTTTTACTCGTCATTAATATCGCAATCGACAGAAAATATGACTTTTTACTGACACTTTAATCTTTTTGAATAACACTCAAAATAGTAAACATCAAAAATTACATCAAAATCACAAAAAATGTTAAAATTCAATTACCTTGAAGCGTGTGCGCAGCCGCCTGTCGGGAATGTTTGGAGGACACTAAAGATGTCGGAACGTAATGCGTGATCGCGGCGGCGGGACGCGGGTGGCGGGGATAAAGTAGATATATGTGAGTCCGTATTTACCCCGCGTCCGCAATTCCCCCATCGTCCCCTACCATAGGTTTGAAAATGTAAACAGACAGAAGCAGAAGGGAAGCTTAGGGTGGTGTGGCTTTAATTGGAAGAGGTTAAGTTCGAGCAGTTTTAATTAAGCAGACCTTCATGCTTTTGAGTCCATCTTGAATTTCGAGCTTGTCTATTAGTTGGTAAGTCTCTCAGGCGCCCAAATCGCCGCCCGCCGCGGGGTGCGCGTGATTAACGACGCGTCCTTGTGACGCTGCGCGCAATTTTTGTTCTTGACCATGCCGACATTTGGAGGCTGGGTTTTGGAGCTATAATCATCGTGGTTGAAATTAGATTTTAGATTAATATAATACTCCACTTTGCAGAAAACATTGTTCCGTGTTTGAATACCTCCGTTTCTTCAATTAATGTCAGGTACAATTAATGTCAATACCTCAAAATAAATCATCCCCGATTCAACCCGGTTGTAGATCAAGAACTTTTGTGCAGCCTGCGAACTATGTCAACTAAGCTATATTACTATGAAAATAATCTCACAAATGTGTGATAAGCTCAAACTAACGAAGCTTTTTTTGTAAGCCATCATACCTAATTCTTATCTGAGATACATCTCTGAATATTCTCTCGATCAGTCAAAATCATCTCTTCATTAAATATTACGGTGGTATTTTTTCTGAGGTTACTCAAGAAAAATTTGACCTCATCGATAATAATTTGATGAAAATGATAAACATGTAGTTTATTTGCAAAATAAGTATCATTTTGATCTCTGGAAATAAGCCGAAACAACAACCGGTCTGCGTGGTCCTAACGGTCAGGTTTTAACGATCCAGCAACCGGAAACTGCAAGGGATTCCTCTGCCCAAAACCCGAGCTGAGTGCGTGCGGCACCCTGTCTCGGCACAGTCGGCACTGATCCCTCAGGAGTCAACGACCCAGTCGGGTGTCCTCTCGGCGACCGGTGCGCAGCTGGTCGCTGTGACAGACAACCGCCGTACTTTTCCGCCTTTTTGCCACACTTGGCCATGTAGGCTTGCGTGTATTTGTGCAGACCACTCACAGTGGGGACTTGGGTCAATACCACCGTAGTAATATAGAACAGTTACCTACTTTTCAAGAAAATGGTTATGTGGAAAATAACTTCAAAAACGGTTTTTAAGTGTCTTAACTGTTGCAGTTCCACTTTGATTGTAATATAAACTGGCTTTGCTAAATTTGTCACAAGACACTAGGTACCACTCTTTTGAGCTCTATTACAGTTTCTCAAGTTTTATAAATGCCCATCTAGCCCGATGAAACAAAATACTTTAAATTTAAATTTTTAATTATCTTCTTGGTTGCATTCTTCTTCTTCTTCTTGTATAGGTGTATAGAAATAGTTCTTTGGAATGTAACTTTATAACTACTTTAGCCAAATATCTTAAGGCGGGGTTGCAGTACTTTTTAAGATTTTTGAACGTCTGAAAATCTAATTAATTATGAGTTTTTTAATAAACAAAAATCATTACATAAAAATTGAACATACCCTCAAGTAAATCGTAAAGATAGAAACGTGATTTAGAATGATTGGCTCGATACTTTTTTTTATCAAACATGACACTAAATTACAATTTTAAACGGGTACTGCTAAGAGATTTTATCACGAATATGTATAAAAGTTATATCAATAGATAGAGCTTCTTATTTTGAAGTAAATGTTGAAACCATATTTTATTATTTCTTTATCAGTTTTCGCCAAGAAGAAAAAAACAATCAAAATTTAGGCATTATTTCGCTCGCCGGACAGTCGCTGTTGTTCGTCAAAACACACAGTACTGCAACCTCGCCTTAATCTGATAACTGACTAGGTTTAGACGAGCTGTTACATTTGGAGTCCAGTTAAAAATAAGGGATGACACACATCCACGTATTGATGAAAGGAGCGCCATGGAAAGACACGTCTTTTCTCCGTGCTTCTTGAATTATTAACCTTATAAAGATCGACCCGTGCGATCATGTGGCTGATAATAACAGCCACGAGCTCCTCAAGAGCTTCATTGATATAAAATCTATATCTATACTTATAATAAATCTGTAGAGAGGCCAATTCTGTACATGAAATATATTTTCAAAATAACTATCAGGGGGTGATTAGGGATCGATACTGATGCCAAAAATGCAATCAGTACAATTTTTGTCTGTCTGTCTGTCTGTCTGTCTGTCTGTATAACCGTTATAGAAACAAAAACTACTCGACGGATTTTAATGAAACTTGGTACAATTATTATTCATACTCCTGAGCAGGTTATAGTATACTTTTCATCACGCTACAATCAATAGGAGCAGAGCAGTGAAGGGAAATGTTGGGAAAACGGGAGAAGTTACTCCATTTTTTAAGCTTCCGTCGCGTGTGCAACCTTAATGGTGAAAGCTACACAGAAATCATGTGTGACGGAAATGTTCTCCTTAAAATTATATAAAAAATATCCAACGACAGCATATGTCTATCTTTTATGATTGACGAACAATAAAACGTGTAACTCCCGATAGCTTAGCAGTTCGAAGCTTTCTGATTGTATTTGTCTACTCTTACGTTTATAAAACTCTCAGTCGTCCCTAATTAACATTAATAAAAGTTAACATTATTAACTATTCCATAAAAAAATAATCATAGAAATCGGTATAGAAACACCAAAGTTATACATGAAAAACGCTATAATAAGCCATCGCGCGTGAATACTGAATCATGCTATAAGGATTATTTTTGTGGTCGCGAACGCACAGGCAGGCAGCTAGCTTGGCGCCTAGAGGCTAGCGAGTAGCTTCGGAAAACGGCTTACGACAGTTTGTAATATCTTTTAATAATTATAATGTCGAGGGGAAGATGGTTATAATTTCGCTTTACGAAATGTGAAAGTTTGGTTGTTTGTTACTCAATCACGCCAGAACGGCTTAACGGATCTTAATGAAATTTAGAACAAAGATAGATTATAGTCTGGAATAGCACATAAGCTACTTTTCATCCCGGTAATATGTTCCCTAGGGATCACGCGGGCGAAGCCGCTGGCAGAAGCTAGTGTTTAATAATAATTAGTGGTTAGCGCCGCGAGCGCACCTACTAACACCCGTAGTCTTTATCTCACATGATTACCTTAAAAATAATTGTACAAACAGAAAAACTGTTTGTCTTCAAAAGTGTAAGATTTTCTACAACAACGTTACTTTTTCCTCGATCCTAATTAGAACTGTAAAACGTTATCGCTAGGTGATGACGCAGCACATTCTGGTTTCCTGTTAGAGACACTGTTAGTTCAAACATTTGAACTTACTAGTTTACTCGAGTAGTCGAATTTTATCGAAAATAAATATCAATGGCGCTTGACAAAAAATCTAGAAAAAAATACCTACTTACGCAAAGTAAGAGAGGCGTTTAGTATTCTTCATGTTCCTAATGAATGACAAATATATTTTTAATTATTTTCGGAAGAATCATCATAATTAGGTACGATGGAGATTATGTCGCCAAATTAACCTGAAACTTCAGTACAAAATCCTGAAATGATCTCTCTACATCGTCGGGTAATTGGAAAATATTATCTTTTTTTACGGATGGAAAATCATCAAATGACTCCTCCTGCTCCGGTCAGAGCAGAGGAGTGTCAGACTCTTGTTGACTAAAAACCATCCGTGTTTCTCCTAGTGCCCTTTGTGTTCCAGGGCCGCGGGAACTCTTTCAAAAAAATCGGCATCCGTCTACTGACATCTCTTTGAGGCGACCCGAGCCTGTTCCTGATGGGACGGCGAGCCACCCACCGCTCGCCGTCCGCAGGCCCGCGCTTACGATGGCCGTGATGCCGGGAAACGCTCAGCGACTCTCGACGCCCGGGGCGTTTTCTTCTGTTGCGGCTGGGGCGTGAAGGTTGGTTTCCCTCCCTCTCACTCACGCGTTCGGCCTTCTCATTTGCTAGCATTACTGCTTCGCTGAAGGAGGTGGTGTTTGCTCCACGGTGACCAAATATTATGGTACCTACAACCAAGTTTATAAAACAACTACAAGAAAGGGACATAATGACTTAAGCAACGCAATGTTCATTTTTTAGTTTCACACATTCGAAGTTGTGAGATCATTCGTTTTGAATAGGAATTGGAAATAGTGCGTGTACTAGATTATCTCATTCTTCATAAATATCTTCTAGCCACGAGATAGTTTGGTGACGCAACGATATTTCATGCATTCAACACAAGTTTTGTTTACTTCTTGTTTTACCTTTGAATTCAAAAAAGGTAATTAAACATCGAATCAAGACCCAAATCACTCGGCGCAGTGGTCATGGATTTTAACAATATCATATTTTTTACGATCACAAGAGTGGAGGAAATCCTAGTAGGTACTTAAGTTGATGGCAATATAGCTATACTAATATTATAAAGATTTGAAAAATTATTTCAGTGTTAGATAGCCCATTTATCGAGGAAGGCCATTTCATCACGCTAAGAGCGTGACCATTAGGAGCGGAGCAGTAATGAAAAATTTTACGCAGACGACGTTGCACGGGTCAGCTAGTGAAGTGATATTTTTACAGTTGTCGAATACTTATCGAGCACAACAAAAATAATAGTAATGTTAAAATAACAGTTTTTATTTTCCTGGAGATGGTACACAGCCAGGACAGGAGAATAGATGGATTAGAGGGAAGCCTTTTCCCAGCAGTGGGACAGCTCCGGCTAAATATTTTACAGAGAGTGCGGGCTCGGATAGCCGTTTATGTGTGCCTAAATGTGGGTTTACCATCGTGGTGAAAGGATTATTCAGCTAGACTCTGCGTTACGGAGTGTTAGCTGTCCAGGGCTTTTAGAATCGCAATACGATTTATGTTAACGTCTTGATGAGGCTCCTATCTTGCACCCCCGGCTAGATATAATAGGTAGGTAATAATTTTCCCCATCGGATCAAGTCCACAGCTTCCCGGGGCGGTCGGCAGCGGCACTTGAGTATAATTAAGTATGTGTTGGTAATTAGCTTATTTAAAAGGAGGCTGCGCACAAAAAGCACGCGCTCCCAGGCACCGCCGCGCGCCACCGGACCGGCAGAGCATGGGACAACGCCGTACTCCTTACATTGTAACATTAATTTGAAAGCTCCTTGTGAGGCGTACTGTGAGTCTTGAGCGAACTCGTCAAGAGGGGAACTCTGATAGATACATGGAATATGCGTTGTAGATTTTGCCCGCTTCTTCTCTTGGGTTATATTAATATAGATTTCGCCAAAAGTAGCTTTTAACCGTCTGCGGTGGGATCGTTCCATCTATCTCCGTTAAACGATTTAGGCATGAAAGTGTAACAAACCAGCTCACGTTTGTATTTATAATATTGGTTAGGATTAATTGTACACCAGAAATAGTTACACAAAGAACATACAATTACAGGGATCTAGAGAAATTGCTGGTTACTGCTAAATGTATTATGAGGTAGCGTACAGTATTATGTAAATAAGCATTTAATCAAAAATAATTTAGAAATGTAATAATGTATGCCTTTCATGAAGCGGTGGAGATGTTTCCAAATACTCTCCAATTATGAACGAGTTAGTGGTATGGTTATTCGTTACCTACTGCAATCAAAGTAAACTGAACAATATTTTGAGAGTAGGTAACTAAGTACAACGATTTGGTTTATTTTTTCATTAAACATTATTATTAGTATAATTTTATTTCACCAAACCTTACAAAAGTTCTCATTTGGGCCAGTACTCTGCTCCTCCTCCTCTCTCTAACTCGTAACTTATAAAAATAAATCCTAAAATCCTACTTTTCAAATATAAATGCAAAAGTTTGTGAGGATGAATGGATGTTTGTCACTCTTTCACGTCATCATCTGCCTAGCCTTTTCCCAACTATATTGGGGTCGGCTTCCAGCAAAACCAGACTCAGCTGAATACCAGTATTTTACGTTGAGTGGCTGCCTACCAGACCTCCAGAACCCATTAACTGGGTAACATGGTACTTCTTGGCAAGCCTAGAATCAGATTTAATGGCTTCTGACAATCCGTAACGACTGCCAAAGATCTACAAATGACAGCCAGGACCAACGGCTTAACGTGCTTTCCGAGGCAGAGAGGAAACTCGGTATATTAAGATAGTTACCCATCCACAGACCAACCTTGGTAAGCATCGCTTAACCTTAAAGTAAAGTGTACCCAAAAGACTAGCAGCAGTGCAATACTTTTCATCAGTCCAAACAAAAAACCAGTCCTTGAAACACGTACTTAAATAATGTCAACTAGGCGTGTGGCTAGATTTTTATAAATTATATGAGAACTGCACTCAGACCCCACCGGTCCAAGAGTTTCAACCCCTAACGGCTAAAAACGTTGATATTTGGTTGGTGTTGCTTTTTAACTCATATTGAATGACTTACCTGCTTAGGTAAGTAGGTACATGAACTAGGTAGATAAAGTCCACATAACGAGCGTGAAAGTAGGAACAGTTGATAACACATAGACAAGTGTTAACCGACAGTGTAAACTACCGGTAGACAATAACTATGCGGGCTGCAATCATTCAGCAATAACTACATACAATCCAACCACTAGCTATATCAATGCTACCCAGTATAGTGAGGTATCGATCTCAGCTCATCATTCATGGAAGAGACGGATCTCCTACGAACATTGTCGACACATGGATATTGAACAAAATAAAAGTTCATTTGGTTCTGAAGTATGTTCGTTTTGATTGGTTCATTTGGTACGCTAGAGCTGATAAGATGGCAAAGCTGTTGGAATAAATTATAAGATCTGAGTTTCATAAATAGGAGTTTTTTTAATACGTAGGAAATGGGCTTGCTCTTGACCAAAATCACGCCTTAAGGAAAGCGAATCGCTTTCCATCAGGCGTGATTTTGGTCCATCTTAAATCGCTTAAAGCGATGGATGAGGTTTATAATGGAGCGAGGTTGCCCCGAAGATGCCTGTTCACTCTTGCTTTGAAGGCAGCTATGAAGCTGAGCCATCAGCTTCTCGTCACCTATAAGCCTTTTTGCTCTGCGTTCCACCGAGTCCAACGCAGCAAGCTGTGCCATTTTGCTGAGCCATCCCATAAGTGTCTGCAATACTCCATACAGGAACGGACCTGTGCTTTGGACAGAGTCAGAAGCTGTCCAGATGTTTACATCTGAGCTCAACTTCTTGGCTGCAGTCTGTGCTTTTAAGTCGATGGTTGAGCCTAAGTTGCGATTAGACGTCAACTCCATACCTAAAAGCTCTAGGCGGTCGTTAACAGCTTAGGTACAAAAAAACCTCGGAATGTAGGAGATAACTGAACAGGACTTCTTTTAGCTGTAAAAAGACAAGTCTGTGTTTTCAGAGCATTGAATTTGACCAAATTGTCTTCGCCCCACTGGGAAACGAGATTTAAGGTCAAATTCATTCGCTCCGCCATAGCCTCTCTAAGAGCAGCTGAACAATATCTAACTAAGCAGATCAGTCATCATCATCATCATCAGCCTATAACAGTCCACTGCTGGACATAGGCTTCTCCAAGTGCACGCTATTTGGCTCGATCACCGGCAACTCTCATCCAGCTGCTACCAGCCACCCTGCGAAGATCGTCGCTCCACCTAGCCTGAGGGCGTCCTACCTTACGTTTGCCGATTCGCGGTCTCCACTCAAGAACTCGTCTACCCCAACGGTCATCGATTCTACGGCTAATATGGCCGGCCCATTGCCACTTTAGCTTGATTATTCTATGAGCTATGTCCTCAACTTTGGTTCTCTGTCGGATCACTTCGTTGACACAGATCAGTAAAAACTACTAACAACATGCACTTACTACCAACTGCTAGTTAACATCCTTCATAAAGATAATGTTCACACAGTACCTACACACAAGTGGACAGCAGCCCACCGCGGCCGAGGACCGCAAGCTTGCAGGAATCCCTGCCATCCTCACACCCGATGCGTCAAATGGGAACAATTAAAAAGAATAGGTACGTTTTTTTTGTGTTAATTAAAAGCGCATTGCTGAGCTTACACGGCGGACACACACGTCGCCGACGCCGACCGACCGTTAGTTCCCGCGACTCGGCACACATTCTAACCACCAATTAAAGATCACCTAAACGACAAAAAGCGCGTTCAAATATTTAACTCACTTAGTAATCTTATACTAAGTAGCTATTAAATTAAGTGTCGCGTGTCTTTGTGCATGGTTTCGAGAAGTCAACAAGTTATTCGTACCGCGGCAGTACTTGTTCGCTGCTTTATGTGGATTAAATTGGTTTTTGCTAAATTCTTTGATAATCTAATGGAATCTGACGGTTCTGTACAGTTTCTACTTTATACTAGTTCAGTTCTCATGGTTTGCCGACCTTTGAAGTACGTAGTTGGTTTATGATTCCGTGGAAAAATAGAAAAACCATTGGTCGTCGATTGATCGGCGACGGCGGAAGTATATTCACTAGATGCTTACGACGTTTGTAGAGTCGGGTAGTTTAATAAAGACTTTAGTACCGTTATTCACTCAGTTAGACAGGGTATCATTAAACTAATTGATTGCAAAAAGTACTTCGACTTACCTTAGCCTGGCTGGCTACACACGATGATTTATTTTTCAGCGAAAAAAATCGGCTTCTTCTTCAGGATATAGTTTCCTTTAGCTCGATTAAGGTTTACCCATCTGAAAATTATTTAAAAGAGTTTCAGGAACTAACTAAAGTGTTTCATGGAAAAAAAGGTGTTCCCATCGCTACAAATGTCACTGAACCGATTTTAACGATGGATTATGATCTTTAGGGTTTCGTCCGCCCGTTTGAAAAAACAGAAACCT
Source organism: Ceramica pisi (assembly GCA_963859965.1). Classification (NCBI taxonomy): domain Eukaryota; kingdom Metazoa; phylum Arthropoda; class Insecta; order Lepidoptera; family Noctuidae; genus Ceramica; species Ceramica pisi. The sequence goes on along the minus strand of OY982535.1, from coordinate 25,623,317 downwards.
TAGGTATCCTAGAAGTTGTTTGTCATCTCTTTTTTTATTTGAGATGTGTTTGCTCTTGACTCTAGTCTTGGTCAAAGATGACAGAAACAAAGTCTGCGATGGAGCGAGCTTACCCAGAAGGAGCCTATCTATGCAATATATGACCCAACGACGGATGCTAAACTATAATAAATAAATTGTGAGAATACGGTCACTTTTGGGAGGGAAAATAGAGAGTAAATTCTGACTTGGTGACAATGGAGCCACCTCAGGAGTATAGGCTTTCGAACACATTTTTTTTTAAATTGGTCCACAATTGGCGGAGAAATCGGTGAACATACATAAAAAAAAACTAAGTACAGACAGTCGAATATAGAAGCTCCTCCTTTTTGAGGAAGTCAGCTTTAAATTAGAGATTATACAAATCGTTTTCTGCGGTTTTAAATATCTATACTTCTATACTATAATATTATAAAGAGGTAAAATTTGTTTGTAAGTTTGTATGTAGGGGGTAATCTCAGGAACTTCTGGTCCGATTTAAAAAATTCTTTCTGTATTAGATAGCCCATGTATCGAGGAAGGATATAGGCTACATATCATCACGCTAAGACTAAAAGGAGCCGAGCATTAATGGAAAATGTGACGCAGACGAAGTTGCGTGGGTCAGCTAGTTTTATATAAACTTGTAAAAAATTGTCGTACGGACGACTTTGAAGCGCGAATACTACTTGCACTTTTTTCAAATCCTTTCTTTTCTAGAGCATACTTTGGTCATAAAAGGAAATCTTGCGAAAATTTACTTACATGCTTCTAAACCCAACAGATCAAACTACTCGTTTTCTTTATATCAAGATTGTTGTGAACTAATTGTTGTTCAACACATTCTACGTTGACATAGGCTCATAAGTGGCATAATGTCAGTATCATAACACACATAATGTGCGTAACGGATCAGGCAGAGCGTCGCGAATGCCACTCGCCACCAATTAACGCGATAATTAACAGACACTCACGGTGTGAGCACAGTAAGTGCTAATGCCATGCCTTACGACACCAGACCACACTGCATCTCGCCAACTAAAGTTCACTAGTAATATTATTACTAATCACTACTTTAACAGACCACAAATACATAGGTACTTCATAAATATCTCTAACAATAATAAAAAAACAAACACGATCGTCATTTATTTTCTTTTTGTATTTTTTTTAGGAATAAAACTTGAAGTGAATTCTTATCAGCCAGTATTATAATTAAAATAAGAATACCTCATTCAATTCTCTTCAACTAGCGCCATCTGTGTTGTGACACAAACAACGCTTGAATACAACTTCAACCTTCTTTAGAGTAGTGCAAATAAAAATATATAGATAGAGCCGCTAACTTGATTATGAAATAAATAAAGCATTGGAATGATAAACATCGATGTGTAAAAACGCGGTATTTTTTGTTGTTTTTTTTTTTTCAGTAAAGTAATGGCCTCGCTAATACTGTTTGTACTGTAAAAAGAAATTCCGATTGTTTCAAAGATGCGTTTCACGACATAGGTACAACATTAATTATTTACCTACATCTACGAACACAAGCAGTCAGACACGATAACATTTTTAAAGGTTTTTCCGTGCAGGCATCGAACCTGCTACACGTTACTTAGGGCACTGGCCACAGCCAGTTGCTCTGCCACTGCGCCTCCCGCACCCATTTACTTATTTGTCAGTACTTTTCCGACATACATTTACGAGTATCATCTTGTTATCAGTCTATAATATAAAAATGAATAGCTAAATATGTTGGTAAGCGCATAAATCTCAACAACGCCTGGACCAATTTAAAAACATAATATATTTGTACACCAATTTCATTGGTAGGACATAGAGCTCTACTAAAATATTTATATAAGACCAATATTGTAATACCTGTGTTCACAAATAAAGATTGATTGATTGATTGAATTTGGCCAATTCTTTTTTTAGAATATTCCTTGAAGTACGAGGATGGTTCTTACGGAGACAAAAAATATAAAAATTGCGTTAAAAAGACTAAAAACAACACTTTTCGATACTCCCATACAAAAGATTCGTAATAATACTTAAAAGTTAATTTGAAAGTGTTAGTGGAGAGGTTTCGGGAAGCCAAAACAATTGAGTGACGTTTGTATCGTTTAAATATTGACATTAGTCAAATACAAATTGTCTGTGAGTAAGAGTAAGAGAGTACTGGGGTAGGTAGGTAGACAGGTAGACCGTTGACGGGAGCGAAGCCGCGGGGTACAGCTAGTCTTCTATAATATAAAATGAATCGCTGAATGTGTTGCTAAGCGCAAATCTCGAGAACAGCTGAACCGATTTCGCTAATTCTTTTTTTGTTGTGTTCGTTATTGTCAGGAGAAGGTTTTCATGAAAGAATAAATAAGAAAGTGGCAAGGTAGCCAGTTGACGGGAGCGAAGCCGCGGGGGACAGCAGTTTCTAATAAACTTTCATGGCTTCAGGACTTTCAGGATACTCGCTTTTAATATTTCTTCAAAACAACTTTGCAACTCGCAACTGGCCATGGTTTTGACTACATAAGGCACATGTTCCAGAAGTTTCTGGCAGTCAGAGGCACGTATGCTAATCACATCAGCGCCATACTTTCTAGTCGTGACGCGCTATGAATGATTGCTATTCGCCCGGCGCCTCCTGTGTGGCGTAACCCGCGTAATATTATGATATCGTAATACTTGGCCCGGAACGACGCATGCACGTCACAGAAGGATTATCACTGTTTTGGGGATGAGCTGGTAGTTTTATTTAAAATTCCAGCAAACTAAATCTCCCAACTAATTACCCACTGTATAACAAATACTGATTTGCACACTAAATTACGAAGACACTAAATAATGACGGTCAACGTCAGGGGCACCCCAAGGTTCGGTTAGTTAGGTTCCTTTAAACCCTGCAGACAGAAATAGGAGCCCCGCGCTGACGGAAATGCTAACCCTAGACGGTCGACGTCACGGGGAGTTAGATAAATTTTAGTTAACAGATAGTCATTCAGTAAAACAGTTTAGTTTTATAGATCAAACAGTATAATAGATTTGCTTTATTTGATGAGCAAATTTAGTGTGCTATTCAGTATTTTTGGTGGTAACTTCGAATATTTGAATAGAGAAAATTGGATTTACAGTTGTAGGATTAAATACTACCCTTACTTAATCACCGCTGGGGTCTCCCTTTTAGCCATTCTCTCTTCCCGTTGTGTTGCCTTCTCCGACCAATCTGTCATTAACGTTGACATGAAAATCTTTAACTCTTGATACGCCTTTCAGATCGTACGCTACTGAACTTGTCTTATCTTATTGCTACCAAGATCTGCTACATAATTGCCAATGACACCTAAGTTACTTGTACCTCGGCTAGAAAAACATAGTTTTTCCGTTCCTAAAACTCGTAGGATTATAAGCCACATTGAGGATGCTAACTCTTTGATAAGGTTGCGAAAGGTCGATTTCCACATGACATAATAAGGAGTCGTTACAATGTAAGAAAAGAATAGTGTAATGAGGACATAAGATGACAGAGCACTTTTGCAATCATTGTATTGAACCGCATTTTTTTTACTTAAAAAAGTCTTGTTTTTTTTTATTCGCGGTGGATTTGCTCTTGAGTCTAGGTCAGAGATGACAGAGACAAAGTCTACGATAGAGCGAGCTTACCCAGAAGGAGCCTGTTCACTCTAAATTTGAAGAGATTAGAGTTTAAGCGTTCGGAAACACAGACGAAGGCAGAGAGTTCCACTCCTTTGCTGTGTGCATTATAAAAGACGTTTGGAAACGCTTAGTGCGATTTGGTGGAATAGCAACTAGGTAGGAATGTCAAGGTAGTCATGTTAAGATATACTTATTTAAATAAATATTTATGTTCTGTCAATCTCTTTTAAAACTAAGTATCACCAACACTGGCAATATAGCAATTATGTTTTTTCACAGCCATCAATCTTTAAGTGTAAATAAAAACCAGTAGCCTCAGGCATGACGGCGCATCACTTATTCACTTAAGTATGGCTCGACCAATATGGCTGACTTCTTGTTGTGTTCGTAATTGTTTGAACAAGATTTTTCAGGGCAAGGTTTGTACTTTTTTTTTTCGAAAATTTAATTACACTACGTAAAGCCGGGGCGGGCCTTTTGTTAAATTTAAAATCGACATCAAAAAAATTCAAAAATTCAGAAGTAATTTATTCTAATTAGGCTGAGTGCCAGCACTTTTTGAACGTTAAGTTTTACAAAAGACTGTCCCCCAAAACGCCCGCCCGTCACCTTCTTAGTGTTTTAGCTGTGGAGAAGAAGTGGCCAACAAACTCCCCAGCAATACATCTGTCTGTTACGTTTTAGGAACTAGAATTTATACAATAAAGTAGTAAATGATAAATAATCATAAATAGTATATCATAAGTCCATGTTTGAAGGTGTTTATTAAAGCATGGGTAACGTTAATGGGCTAATCTGTAAACCAGATACGTGAACATTAAGATAGAGATTACCTGCCCCTAACTCGATAACTGCGACGGTTAAGTAATTAAGTCGCGCAAATTGCCGAAGTTAAGATAAGCGCAGTCACCCGGACTCACCCGGTGGTTATGACTCCGCAAGTCCGCACAATATGTAACTCATAATAAAGAGTTAGGTGTTGCTATAATCAATTACCAATATTTATGACCTTTTGCGGACTTTTCCCAGGCAATAATAACCAGTATTTACCTACGTTTTAAGTATTGTTGCATGATTTTGTCATTTTGATATTTTACTTTACAGTCATTTATCTCAAAGAAAGTAAATATAAAAGCGCTGCCACACAAGATTTGATATTAAAAGAAATTGAAATTATTAATTATAATTCCATTAATAAAACTAGGCAAGAGACCTCAAAGTATATAAATAAGTTATAGAATGTCAGACAAAATCTAATTTAAAAATATTTCTGGCCTAATGGACACAAGTTTCCACTAGAACAAAGATACCTAACCTGTATCTAAATATATAAAATAAAAATGTTTGAGAAGCCAAAGTAATAAAACTTGGGTCAAAAACCTCATTGGTGCTTGTGATTCCAATAATTGGTGGAAACCAGAATGACCAGTGGTAATGGCGACAAATAATTAATTTAACGCAAGAATCTCGCAGGACTACCTACCGTGTTTTACATCATCATTAACGACGGGAAAAACACTCATAAAAGCGTATAATTATAAGTATTATATGTAGAGTGCCTACGTGATCGCAATGTAAGTAGAAGTAATTAGCACTTAAAAACTGTTTAAAAAGAAAGGCCAAAGGTTCCTTTATACAACAATCAATGCAATTAATTTAAAAAAAAATAGTTTATTTCATAACCGTACAACAAATTCGTCAATCGTACAAATGAGGGTGGGTGTGTAAGTGAGGGTGTGTGAGGGTGTTTTTTTTTATTTTTTTTTTATTTATATTCATTACGGGGAAACTCTTGGCCCAAATCTCACCTGATGGAAAGTGATGATTAGGCCGAAGATGGAAGCGAGTTTCACCCGGAATCCTCTTACACAGAGAGACTGGCTATCATACCTCTAACTGCCGGAACACAACAATGCTGTTAACATTGTTGTTATGGCGACAGACTTAGATATGATGGTGGTAGCTTGCCAGGCGGACTTAGAACAAGTCCTACCACCAACCAAAAAATTTGCCCCCGCTGGGAATCGAACCCGGGACCTCTGGGTCTGAATCAGGTGGTTTAACCACGAGACCACGGAGGCGGTTAGTGTCACCTGTTTAGCACCACCCGGGGACCACGTGTAGGGATTCGCTGAAGGGTATTCTCCTACGAACGCGGGTGACTCGGCCCCCAAAAATGTGTGTGTCTGTGTGGAGTATAGAGTGTTAGTGTATCTGATGTAGAAGACGTGGTTCAGTCTCACTATTGGTTATCTTTCCTTTTTTGCATTCAAAACAATTCTTAGGGCAGATGTAAATTAGTTAATCAATATGTTATGAGTCGATTAATTAATCTAACTGCTCAGCCTTTCCCCAAGTATGGTCGGCTTCTAGTTCAATTGGATGTAGCTGAGTAGGTACCAGAATTTAACATGCAGCGACTGTATCTCTGACCACAACTCAGTAACTGGGTAACACAATACTCTTTGGCAAAACTGTTGTCAGATTTTCTGGCGTCTACCACCCGTAAACTCAAACTCAATCATTTATTTCAATTAGACCATTTACAGGCACTTTTGAATTGTCAAGGTCGGCTGGTCCAAAAAAAGATGAAGCTATTTGCACGTTCCAAAGCGTAGATCTCTATGGAGAAGAACGTGCAAGAAACTCCACGGACACTCTTTTAAATCAATTGATGTACTTAATACAAACATCATGGTAACATTATCTTTGATCGCTTCTATATGTGAGGACAATGCAAAGAACAAGAAAGTATATAAAACAATTCAAAAAGTACAGATTATAAAATAAGCCAGTGGCAGGTAAGAGATGACCAGTCTCAACTGACGGCACCCGTTCACGAACATGACGCGTGTATACTACTGTCAAGGAAATGAAAATGACAGTCGAGACAACGGTTAATGTGCTTTCGAAGCACGGTATTGGATGGATGGGTCAAAGACCGATCTCGGCAAGCGTTGCTTCACCTCGAAGATTTATCCTTGCAGCAGTTATTATTTGGCCACATAGCATTAAACAAAATAAGTGATGAAACTGAAAGAAACCTTGCAGAAGAGGAGCATTTAAAGGAAAATTAAAACATGAACCGATTTACTGGCTCATGATACTGGAAAAGGAAGTTATGCATTTAAAAGTTGATAATGCAAAACCTACACGTTGTAACGGACGGTAAATACTCTACTTATACCTAAAGTTATATCATTTATATTGTACATAGCACCTAAAAGCTAGTAATGTGACATTACGGTACCTAGAAACTTCTTAAGTAGGTACTAGCAGTTGTCGGAAAAGTATTAAAACTGGCCCTTAATTTTTTATCGCTAATAATCGCACAAAATTACAAGACAGTAATGAAAATTCATTCCACTACTAATTCTCCGCAGCGAAACAACTTTCAAAGCTTTATAAATATTTCAATTGTGAGGCTTATTAGGTTTGATACGCATAAAATTAAAAGAATTCATGAATCAAGGCATTTTATAACAGCACACTTGCAACCAGAGATGATTAGCTCTGGTTGCAAGTGTGCTGTTATTTGCAAAAGCTTACATACTAACATGCATTGAAGGGCTTCTTTTTTCATCGTCACCTGCCTAGCCTTTTCCCAACCGTATTGGGGTCGGCTTCCAGTCAAATGGATTTAGCTGAATACCAGTATTATACGTGAAGTGACTGCCTACCAGACCTCCACACCCCGTTAACTGGGTATCACGGTACTTCTTGGCAAGACTGGAGTCAGATTTAGAAGATAAAGATCTACAAATGACAGCCGGGACCAACGGTTTAGTGTGCTTTCCCTGCTTAACCTGGAAGATCGACCTGTGTGGCTGTTAATGTTTAGCTCCATTTTTTAAGGATGGGAAATCATCAAATGACTCCTCCTCCTCTGGGCGGACTAGAAGGGAGTGTCAGACTCTTGGTTACTAAAACCCCTGTTCCTTCTAATGCCCTTCGCATACCAGGGCCGCAGTGGCTCTTTTGAACAAATTGTGCAACAGGGTGAAGGGCTCCCAGATTTCACACTTGTAAACATGAACTAATTTGTAAATAAAACTTTCGGTATGTCCACATAGTGTACTAAAATAAATAATGGTTAAAGTTCGCTTTAAGAACTTTAACCCCAGGAAAATAAACTAATTATGCTTTAAGTTCTAATGTGTAGATTCGTTAACGAATAGAGGAGTCATTACAAAAGTTCCTTCTTCAGCTGGTCAGAAAGTGATCTCCCGCGAGTGACGTCACAATCTAAGATGGCCGACTGCAACATTAGTGTTACCGTATTATTATGAAATGTAATGAACTTTGCCGCGCTTTCAGTTCCGCGAAAGGTTATGTTAGCTAACGGCGGGAAGGCAACGGCTATAAATTGTAATGCGTTCATTTGTATGAGACAGCCGCTGGACTGCTGACTGGAACACTTTAATTGCTGTCATGTTATGTCTCGTTAGATTCTGTAGCTGAGGCAAACTTGGGATAGATTTGACGAATCTTATTAGGAGAAACACAGCATCCCAATTTTGAAATAGGGTGACCTACAGGGGGTGATTTTGGGCATCCTATAACCGATCAGTCATTGAGTACTGCGTACTAGAAGATGAAGTGTTGGATGTGCTCCCACAAGATGGACAGATGTCCTAGGACCTAGGAAATCCGTTGTATGCGAGACGCATAAGACCATACTCTTTGGGGAGCCCTATGTCCAGTTATGGACGTCTTGCAGCTGCAATGATGCCAACTGGTGTTACACGTTGCAACCGTAACTTGTAACACAATTGCAACACAATCAAACGTAGGACTTTTTATAAATATGTTTGATTCAGTAAGAAATTTGTTGCTACGAGTATTCCACGAATTTGCACAAACATCTTTTATAATGCGCACAGCAAAGGAGTGGAACTCTCTGCCTGCGTCTGTTTCCGAACGCCTATACAACCCTAATCTCTTCAAAGTTAGAGTAAACAGGCTCCTTCTGGGTAAGCTCGCTCCATCATAGACTTTGTCTCTGTCATCTCTGACCAAGACTAAAGTCAAAAATTCTAAAATTCAAAATTCAAGCATTTATTTCAATTAAACCATTTACAGGCACTTTTGAATTGTCAAGGTCGGTCGGTCCAAAAAGTTGAAGCTATTTGCGCGTTCCAAAGCGTAGATCTCTATGGAGAAGAACGTGCAAGAAACTCCACGGACACTCTTTTAAAAATAATATTTTTTTACAAAGATATATTTACATTACACAACTATACATACTTACATGTGAGAACGATGTAAAAGACGAGCAGGATAAAAGCGTCCGGAATAAAAGAGGAACTATTCAAAGAAATAATTAAAATTAACCATGGCAGCTAAGAAAAGACCAGTCCCGACTGTCGGCGCCCGTTCACGAACATGACGCATGCGCCAGCACCATTCGGCTCAACCATTTTGAAGGGAGCCAAATGATCAAACGCATACGCCACCATCAGCTAGACTTTTGACACTCCTAACCGCCAGGGTACATTCAAGTCAAAAACATACCTAAAACTGATAATAAAAGTTAAAGTTAAAGGTACACAGTACTCACATATGTGCTGTTAATGGCTGAAATTATACAATGCTAAGTAAGTTGATTCTAAACAATGCAAATTTTTCTTACAATCTTCAGCCGGTCCAACAATGTTTCCGAAATATTTACAGATTAGTTTGTGCTCCCTAGTGGCTGTGGAGCAGGACCAGCATTCAGCCAAGCATTTTTATCTTCAATATAATCCCCCAACTTATAATATGCTTGCCTGCATAGTGTGCGTTTAATACAAGACTTGAATTTCAAGAGAAAACCCATGTCAAATAAAAAAAGAAATATGTTGAAAAGTCAATTTTTTTTCAATCAAAACTTCAGGTCAGACCCTTACACTAAACCTATTTTCTTCTAATTAAAGAGGCAAGTTAATTAGACAAAAATCACGCATTCGCAAGAAAATTGCATTATATCGAAAAGGCAATTGGTATGTTGTCGATAATGTTCCAGTTACCGCAGAAGTCACACGATGAGCCAATCGAACGGGTCACTAAATGTCACGCTATTTGTATAGCTTACCTTAGTACTTATCTTATTGCCTACATCTACATCTATACTTCTATACTAATATTATAAAGCAGAAGAGTTTGTTTGGTTGAACGCGCTAATCTCAGGAACTACTGATCCGATTTGAAAAATTAAAAAAATGTATATATATTATGTACATTGTACCATGTAAACTTCCACCGAAAATTGGTTTGAGCGAGATCTAGAACGTAGTTTTTATTTTATCTATACTTCTATACTAATATTATAAAGATAACATTTGTTTGTAAGTTTGTATGTTTGTAAGTTTGTATGTAGGGGGTAATCTCAGGAACTACTGGTCCGATTTGAAAAATTATTTCAGTATTAGACAGCCCATGTATCGAGGAAGGATATATAGGTTTACATATCATCACGCTAAGACTAAAAGGAGCCGAGCATTAATGGAAAGTGTGACGCAGACGAAGTTGCGTGGGTCAGCTAGTACGTCATAAATCATAAACCGCAACAGGTTTGTATGGAACCCTCGCGTGTGCGAGTCCGACTCACACTTGGCCAGTTTTAAGACGACCCACTGACCGTTTTTTATTATAATTGATAGGCTCGCATTTGATCACTATCACCTTATGGAAAGCGATGATTTGTGACCGACGACACGACGATGGAACACGCTTGCTTAGAAGTCACCATAGTTCATTCGACTTACTTACTTACTTACCCTTAAAGGCCCCAGGTTTTAGCTATCCACAACCCAGCACGTACCCAGCCATCCAGCTACCCAGCACGGATCATTTATAAACAACAAACAGCTACATCTGCCAACAAACTGCTTTGCAGTTTGGCAGAGGATAATGATTTTGTTTGTACAATGTATTACCGTGAATAAACACGTTTTCAGTTTTTTCAGTTTCTTTTTTCAATTCTCAATTCTTTATTGCGTACCATAATGTATACAGTTGGAAGTAAATAATTATATTAGTCACAATTATGGACCCTGTCGGGCACAGCATAGATCTAGTAGGAGAGAGGAGGAAGAGCACTGGGGCTTAAATATGATAATTTTAATAATTAAGAGCCCTATTACGAATCGTAAATGCTCGTTTGCAATAAACGAAGTTACGTTGGTCTGCGTTGGGAGTACATCTATAGTCCGCGAAACAATTTTGATACCTACTAGTCTGAATAGGATTAAAGTTTATTTGGGCGCTTGCGCGAGACTGAGGAGCGCGCGCGCTGAATTGACACAGAATATATAGTACTTTAATTTTATTTATTGTAATTTTGTTTAATTATATTGACAAACGAAAACTAATGAAACGTATTCATTGTAGATTGAAATTTTATATCACATTAATTTATTTGATAAAATTGTTTTTATTTGGAATATAATGGACGCTGAATCAAGACATTTCTGGCTAAAATTAGGCTTTCTTTACGTTTTTTTCCGTGAAAACTCAAGGAATTTAAAGAAATTCTAGAACTCCAATAAACAAGTAAAACATTCAACTTACCTTTTAGTAATTTTAGCTTTTAAAAGAATTGATTGTAACAATGTGAATTAGACCGTCAAAGTTCCATCGCCGACATTTTTTTTTGCAAACTGAGTTCGTGAAATATTTATAGTAAATTACACGAAAAGAAAAATGAAAATGTGTAACTCTAACTTACAAGAAAGAGACTGGCACTTTCGTTATTCATGATCAAATAATTAAAATATCTTACTGCTGCTGATAATTACAGCGTCAAAAATCATGAATTTCCGTAAAAAATGTAATAGGACTCTTAAGTAGCTAGTAAATTGTAGAATTTTATGAATACAAAGTAAAAATTAATAATAATATTTATGGTTTTAAAATTAATTATTTATTTAGCAACACCGTATTATAATTAATTAATTATTATTATTTTTTCATGTATTTATATTTTTATTTTTTTTTAATACCTACATTAACCATTCGAATTGAGAATACCTAAAATCCGAGAAGCGATTTACGATTTCGAGTAAGATAATAAACGCATAGATGGAAATGAATCTATGATAATTATGTAGCTATACCTAATTTCTATCTCACAGCCTCATGGAATCTAGAGTAAGACTCTTAATTTTTTAAATGTTCTAGGAAAGCACTTTCTTAGTGTTAGTGTTAAAAACGTATCTACTTCTATAAATAAATAATGTAGCCTGCTTGACCAATCTAATAAATGACAAGGTTTTCAGTTCAAACATTTAGAAAGTTAGTTATAGTCTTTATAATATTATGCATGTCTAGAAAGCTACAATGCATGAATATGAGCTGATTTCTATCTCGATCCTAAAACAAATTGTATTTTTACAGGTTTTAAAATGGACCAATATAAATAAATTTAGATCAATAGCAGTTTAAGATTGCCATGCATTGGGTCTAGACAAAGGGGCATTCTATTACCAAATGCCATTGTCGAAATGTCAAAATATATCACAGGGATTAGGTAATCAGTGACATTTCGACAGCGTTTATTGGTACGTTGTTTTGACAATCATCTTCGCCACGCTACCGCTGAAAGAATGTCACTTGTCTTGAGTGTCATCTGTGTTTTGATCACAACCAGAGAACATATTATGTTTTATTTTATCGTAGATGCCCAGGTACAGCAGTAGGCTGGCTAGCTGTCCGATCAGAACCAGGCCCGGGTCGACGGCGCGTTGTGTTCCCCGCGCGTCTCAAAGAGATGTCAGCATAGTAGACGGGGCCCGCTATTATAGGGCCAGTGCCTGCCAGGGCTGTGGAATTTGTTCGAGAGAGTCACCGCGGCCCTGGAATGCAAAGGTCACTAGGAGGAACACGAATGGGTTTCAATCAGTAAGAGTCTGACACTCCCTTCTGCTTCGCCCAAAGCGGAAGAAGTCATTTGATGATTTCCCATCTATTAAAAATTAAAATACAAAGAAGGTACTGCAGTAGAGATATTGATACCAATCGACCCTGCAATTACGACATTATCACTTCATTTCATTATTGAAAGGCAGTATTTATCATTGTTTTGACAATGAATTGCATGATCTCGTATAAAACCCAAAGCTCAAGTTAACGGCTTCACCCATATACGGCGAAATCAATGTTACCATTTGTTTCATAATACTGCTTTTACTTTGTATGGATCAAAATTATTTTGAAAATAAATATTCATAGGGTTTGAGGCTGTTGCAATGAACCAAATCAATTTTAAAAAACATTTACTTTTTGGGACCATTTAAGCTTTTGGGACCATGTCCTTTAGTCACATTGAGATTTTTATTGATAACCTTCTTGTCGAATCCTTGAAGAATAAATAAGACGAACTGGATGCAGCAAATGACAGACCAGAGGTTGTGTTGCGTTGTGAGTTAAGGGTGCGAAGGATGGATCAAATCAAATTTTTTAAAGCTTTTCCTGTTGTCCTGCATGTCTTTAGAATTAATGACACTATATTCTAGCTAGGTCCTTTTAGGATTTATATAGTAAGTGTGACTGAATGCTTTCACAACCGAATTCCAAAAGCCCCAAATGACAACATTTTCAATTTGACGTGAATGTTTGTTTCTACTTTATAACTCTTTTATCAGTAGCAATAACATGTTAATTAAGACATTCATCCAAACTAATAACACATCATCACCAAATTCTTGCGATATTTTATTAATTTGTTGCTTGAAACGTGTGAGTGTTTGGCCGTTATGAATATATTGACCTTAGAAGTGTCATTGACGACATCGACCGATCTGTTCGTGTAGGACCGGACTGAGATCCGATCTAATCTTTATTTTTTTCACCTAGATGAAAGTCTATGAATATTCAGTACATAATCATACATTATGTCATTCACCGTGATAAAGCACGGGGCGTGTTATCACACGATCTTCCACCTTATGTAACGGAGATAAGAATCACATCCGCGTCACGGCATTGTCCCTACGGGTTACGTAAACAAAACGAGCCGGTTGGACATCGCACGACCAATTTATTTTTTAACATTATTTATGTACAAACGTATAAAACTGTGATGTTGCACAATATCACATTCACTGTCTCGTACTCGACTTGCGTCACCAATAAATTAAAATATAACTCGATGGTGTCTTCACTGGGGGCCAGTAGCGGTTGCAACAGCAAGGGTAGGCTGCGCAAGCGCACGCGTGGCGACAGAGCCGGCCCGAGCCGAGCCGAGCCGACACACATTATCATCCATAATCGCCAATTTATAAGCGACCTTACGAAAAACAACACGAATCTAATCTGTAAACTGTCTGCTCATTCCCCACATATTTCTAGTTCTGGTTCCACCCGCTACTGGCGTCTGCATGAAGCACTACTTCTAAGGTATTATTTAGTTGTGGCCGATCTGGTCGATCTGTCCCTGCAGGTTGTTGATGACCTCGGAGGGCACCTGGTCGCCCAGGATCTCGTACAGGTTGATCCTCTGGTTGAAGGGGATCGACTCGTACGCCGCCAGCTCGATACCTTCTTGTACCTGGTAACGAAGGGAAAACATCTATTAGTACGAGAGAATGTGAAGAGTGGGATGGTAGCTGTTCTTCATGAGTAAAGGAAGCAAATGCCCGTCATCCGATAGGCTATTGAAGTTTTGAGCCACAGATACTGCGAAAGGAAGTGAAACGACAAAATGTCTCATTTCTAAGTTTCAGCTTCCGCAGTCAGAAACTAATGAATAATGATAGATGAGGAAGTTATCCAACAATGTCTCAGTGTTGTTAATGAGACGTTTAGCTAGATTGTCTGTATGCGCTCGCGCATGTGTAAGTGGCGCCGTGCTTTACATATTAAAGTTTAGTTTACTACTTTGTAGTTCTTGTGACAATTTATATTTTCATGAAATTTATGGATCATCTCGTCATTTCATTTACTAATTAGATATTTTTCAAAATCTAATTAGTTAATTAATAACAAATCTTGAATTTTTACTTAGAATAATCCTATTAACTATACGTAGCAACTTTAGGTAAAATATCTAAAAAAAAATATTACCAAACTTGACAACAGAAATAAAACTAATTATTATATTTAGAATTTTAGAGTCAATCTAAAAATCCTAAATATTCTCAAGAAAATTTGCAGAAGAGTTTAAAATGACAGCATCAACAAATTTTCCACAAAAGAGTACCTTCTGGATCTCCGCGTCCTTAGGGATGAGGTGTGTGCTCTGCGCCTGCTTGATGGCCTCCCTCGTGTAGGCGGCGCCCTCCCTCTGGGGGAACGCAGCCGTGGCCGCCACCACCACCAGCACGCACAGCACCACGGATTTCATTGTGAAGGGGAAGAGAACTTCGCTTACGACACGGCAAAAAACTGTGAAGGAATGTAAACATTGTTGACACTAAAAGATAAAAACGCTTCCCATTCTGTGACACCCTAATAAAAATAATAAGTAACGAAATGTTTTGAAATTGTTGTAATGATAAGAACTACTTAAAAAACAATGAAAAAGAAAATAGTGCCTTTTGGTTAACAAATAAAACAACAAACCCAGTGGTAAAGCTTGATGAGCTTTAGTGAAGTTTCAGTGAGAGGAATATCTAATTTCGAAACACAATCTAATAAAATATTTCCACACCAGACTATGAATTATATAGTACTTATGATAGCTCTCGAGTACACAGATCTCTTCCTAAATCTTAGTTACATAAACGCGGACGAGATGCGTATCAACGCGTGCGCCGCGAAAGCCGCTAATCAGTACAACACACACTTTTACCACTTTTTCAACACATTTCACTAGTGAAGGGTTTGTCGTCCTATTTAGCACTAAATTATAAGGTACAGAAGGCTAACAATGAAAAAGATCTCACTGGTAAAATTACTATTTACGAAACGGAACAATCTGGAAGCACTGCGGTTGCGTTTGCGCGCGCTATTGGGCTGATCTGGTGCGTGAGCTTGATATCGCGGCTTGTATGGCCTTCTGTACCCTGTAACTTATGGTACAAGTGTCCATATCTCACCTGTGAGGTTGCGGAGTGGTGCGCGCGAGCATACGCAGCCTGATATAGGCGCCCCCTCCCCGCGCGCAACTTTCACCGCGAGGAGCGCCTGCGCAACCATCCTGACGATCTACGCGTGGCCACGAGATAAGCTCATCATTTTGTGATTATGTTTTATTAGTGAGATAGCGATTTCTTTGTGAGTTAAGGCTTACAAATAGTCGCTTATAACTACGAGTATGACGCAACCATTGCCACTGTAAAGGGTCAGAAAGAAACTTAGCGGAAATGGACATAAAAAATAACCCTGTGCAACTCATTCAGTAACTTCTCTTTTATAAATAGGTAGGCGGATTAAAAGCTTTGTCTGCTGAGCTGTGCCAAAATTAATAATTGTATCGTATTGGGTAAGAGCTCAGAAATCTCTTGACCCGCAGTAGTGACTGTAGAAGTAATAGTGTAAAGCAGTCAAAGGTCATAGACAAAACGAAATAGTGAACAACATTACCTATATTGAATCAAAATATCAATTTCTGTATTCTAACAAGAAATCGCTCTTACTGACGCTAACGCTATTTTTATGGCCCGAATATCTCAGAGGATTAAGCCAACATTCGGAATTAAAGCATTGACGCAGAAAAAACTCTAAACCCGAAGCTACATCCGGATCACAATCTATTCCAACCACTTTAGATATTTAGCGTCCATCAAATATAGAAAGCTTATAGCTTTGGATTAATCGGCTTCAGAGCCATTTGAGTTTGTGATGGTTGAGAAGATTATAGGGATCTTCTGAAATGTTGGGATCATGGAGCTTAGTAGAATCAGAAGTTACGCAACTTACTCGTCCCTTCTAAAGGCAGTCATCTACTGATTTGCAATAGGTATATACTTAAACTTCATATTATATTTGTTAACTTATAACACAGTCATCCAAAATTGTAGCTTACGCCTTTGTAGTCTATACTAATGAGTTTGTGAGGTTAAAGGGGTAATCCATGGATCTACTGGTCCGATTTTGAAAATTATTTTACCAATAGAAAGCCACGTTATTTTTTAGTATCGTAGGCTATAAATGAACGCGAGAAAAACAACTCAACAAAGTGGGCACGGGTCAGCTAGTCTACAGTAAAAAGCATACACAATTTCCTAGATTTGGGAAAATATCCACCCTCCAAGGACCGCAAAAATACACCCAAGACGCTTGTAACTTCCTTTCTGCCTAGCCTTTTCCCAACTATATTGGGGTCGGCTTCCAGTCAAACCGGATTCAGCTGAATACCAGTATTTTACGTGGAGCGGCTGCCTACCAGACCTCCACAATCCATTAACTGGGTAATACGGTACTCCTTGGCAAGACTGGTGTCAGATTTTCTGGCTTCTGACTATCCGTAACTACTGCCAAAGATCTCCAATTGACAGCCGGGACCAACAGCTTAACGTGCTTTCCGAGGCACGGAGGAAACTCGATATGTTAAGATGGTCACCCATCCACAAACCAACCTCGGCAAGCGTTGCTTAACCTTGAATATCGACCTGTGCGGCTGTTATTATTTAGCCACGAGCTCCTCTTACGTTTGCAACTATGTATGTCCAAATAGGCAGTTGTTTACTTGATAAGCTCTCGGAATCGAATGTTTTATGTACATATATATTGCGTCCTAAGCGAAACAGATGTTTATACATTTAGAAAGGTTTACTGGGCAATAGTTACATCGTTAACGATGCTACATAAATAACACTAAATATTCATGGCTGCCAATAAATACCAATTGAGGTCGATTTATATAGAAGTTTAGTAGACCACGGAGTGGTAACATCGATATTCGTGATATTTTGATGTTTATTGCGACCATAAGATCATCAACTATTCACAGTTGAATGAGAGAGCATCACACTGTCGTTAAGTCAACAAGTCACTTCCTTATCAATATATCTATCGCCTGACCTGCACAACCCTTGGAGAACCAGGTGTACTACGATGTTATCAGTGCGGATGTACTACGAACCTTACATAACAGAGTCGCCTTGCGGAACACCACAGGCTATCCTGCTGCTCGATTACCATAACTGATCCACTTACTACATCCTCTTCCGACTTGTACTAGTTGTGATGAATATCTTTTCCTCTAATCTTACCTTCTCTTTCATTTTTCCGTTCATCAATTTCATTGTAACACTTAGTTGTATTGCGAGATGGATATTGTATGCTGGTGTATTCAATGGTTATTTTGTTTCTATTGATATAAATGTTCTTTGCTTATGTAATAAACTCGTATGTACATTTATGTAACGAATGTGCCTCATACTGACCGCCTAAATCAGGGTTGGCAGATTTCTAGAATTTGATGAAAATGGCCACTAGATTTGATAATCAAATTATAAGAAGAAGCATTTTCTGAAGTTAGAACCTTGAGTTTTCAAGATTTAGATTTTTCATCTGGAATACTTTTTGGTTTTATAGGGACAGACTTTGTAATTAAACAAGATATGTTTTTGATAGTCATAGCTTTATAATGTTAGGAACCCCATAATCTAGTTCTAGTAGTAGCAGCCCTATCGCTAGTTGAACCAGTTGTTCTAGCGGCGAGCTTCCTGCTGCGGAAGCTATCGAGTGTCACGATTATATCACAACCGCAACTACTAACCACTGTTTTGTTGGTTTTGTGTCTTCTAAATATGTCATTGTCTGATGCCAATATTCACTAGAAACTGTGAAGTTTGCAAATTATTAATTAAAATATGATGAAGATTTCCAAACGTTCAGACAGTAGACAGAGCGAGCTTTAATCCATAGGTGCTGATTTAATTTAGTGTCATTTGCAAACTGGTCTGAGATTTCTATATTTCCGTTATATACTCGTATCTCTGCAGGTCGTCTAGAATGGAAGGATCTATTGTAAATATCTTGATATAAAGAATAGATGGATGCATAGAATAGAAACCTCTTTTGATAATTTGACAGTAACTGCTAGTAGTTGAAAATATGTCATCATTTTCTGTGGAATTTATTTCAATACAATACATGTAGTATTGTATATGTCACTGGAAAATGGCAGACTCCGTTAGATTGTAATAAATCTTGATTAGATAATAATTTCTCGATAATTTATGAAAAGATCGATATTGAGGAGCTCGTGGCTAAATAATACAAGCCGCACGGGTCAATCTTCAAGGTTAAGCAACGCTTGCCAAGGTTGGTCTGTGGATGGGTGACCATCTTAACATACCGAGTTTCCTCCGTGCCTCGGAAAGCACGTTAATCCGTTGGTCCCGGCTGTCATTTGTACATCTTTGGCAGTCGTTACGGATAGTCAGTAGCTAATCTGATACCAGTCTTGCCATGAAGTACCGTGTTACCCAGTTAATGGGTTGTGGAGGTTTGGTAGGCAGCCGCTCCGCGTAAAATACTGGTACTCAGCTAAATCCGGTTTGACTGGAAGCCGACCCTAATATAGTTGGGAAAAGGCTAGGCAGATGATTTTTAATGTTTAAAATAAATCCAATCCAAATTCAATAGTTTCCAATGCATCCGTGTCTTAATTAGAAAATTTTTACAATTTCACGCGATATTATTCAATCTTACGGAGTTGGCCATTTTCCGGTGACATATAGAATCCTAACAACAAGAGTAACATTTAGTAAACAAAACAAACCGTTAATAAACTTAAGAACACACAGTAATCAGATAAGATTACAAAAGTCTCCGTCAGTTCGAAGTTCCTGTCGCCTCGCAGTGCCATTCCGCATTAACTTTGTTGGTAACTAAAGGCATAATTTAGGCAAATGTCTGAGTTCAGTCAGAGCCGGCGCCTCGCGACAGAAGTTGTTAATGTTGTTGAGACTAACAATGTTACTTCCCTACACACGTCTGACTGACAATGACGTGCTGACGGAATTGTTCACTTTCGTAATTTAATGTTCAGGAAGAGATTTTGCGTAAGATCCTTCGGTCAATTCTTTTCGCTGCTACATAAAACTGTTTCCAATTTTGCCTGTACCTTTTCCTGTTTGTACACAGGAACAGTAAAATTAGGATACAGAATCATCGGTAACTATTTAATTAAAAATTATAATTAAATGGTCCTAGGCTACTAGTCTACGTCCATTTACCTCGGAAAGGTTGTAACCATTATTGACTTATCAAAAAAAATAGCAGGCCTATCGAAATACAAAATAACGATAGTTGAGACCAGTTTGCGCGTTTGTTTATTATTCTGACCCCTCGGATATCTTACATAATCTGTATAACATTAGGTCTATTCGGAGTTCGCCAGATTGACGATCGGTAACACATTCGGCACGACTCGCACGCATCCCACCCATGCGCGCGCGCCGCTTTTGTGCACCACTTTGTGCAACTTCGCACGTTAGCCAAGTAGAGTGGTTCGCCGTGACTTTGCTCACGTCCAGTTTAGTACCATACTTACTTACGTAACTTATTTTATTAAACGAAAACGTTAGCTGGGTTAGTTCATTTAACCAATCTAGATCGCCATTTTGGTATTAAGAAAAATATATAATACATTTTTTGTAGGTCAAAATACCCTTAAGTTTGAGATCCATTATGGAACATCAGTGAAGACTATATAGCTTGAGGCAAAACATTTGCAAATAGTAGACGCGGAATTTGAAGAACTAACTCATACATAGGTAAGTATGTAAATAATTCGGTATGCAAATACTTACATTATCATTATTAAAATATGATTACTAAATACAGTTGCAAATATTTTCCGGGTCTTCAATATTTCAAAATTGATTGTTACCAACTTTGCTTTTAATATTTTCATCAGTTGTTACAAGTCCACTGATTATCTCATCGTTGGCTCTGTGTAATCCTTCCATTGTAATAAAACCCGAGCATTTACTTGTTTATGGAAATGTGAAAGTGATACTTTATTTATTAAGTGTTGCAGCAACTGCTACGTCTGAAGACCGGCTTACAGCATCACACGTCGATGCGAACATAAAGTCGCTGAAATATTTATCAGTTTTGTATTGTTTGGAAGTGTTTAATGATACGAGTAACTACAACCTGGGAGTCTTTAAGTAAAGATTGAATAGGTTACTTCTAGGCAAACGTGTTCCATCTTAGACCGCACCATCGCTTACCGTCAGGTGAGATAGAGGTCAAACGCGTGTCAATCAAAAGAAGAAAAAAAGTAATGTGTGTGTTACCACACAACAAAGAGTAGCCGAGGAGCCGGAGAGCCGCCGTGAGAAACTTTTGCCTTTTACCTAAGAATACACCAAAC
The DNA here is from genome assembly GCA_963859965.1 of Ceramica pisi. Taxonomy (NCBI): domain Eukaryota; kingdom Metazoa; phylum Arthropoda; class Insecta; order Lepidoptera; family Noctuidae; genus Ceramica; species Ceramica pisi. The sequence goes on along the minus strand of OY982535.1, from coordinate 25,602,394 downwards.
TCAAGCTCCTTGAAAATGTGGAGATGCGGATACAATGCAATCCTAAAAGATCAACGGTACATCACCTGCCTGCTCATATAAGAAAGAAAGAGACCTTGGTAAATAAATTCGAAATCGCAGTTTGCAATACACTGGAACAATGCCAATGAATTAACATGTAACGACACCAAAATACGAAAATCAGTGTTAAACTGCTAAAAGAAATTCAATGTACCAACATGACCCCATTAAAGTAACATAAAATAAAATAGAGAAGAATTCGAAATTATTCAGTTGAATCCGATTTGACTGGAAGCCGACTCCAATATAGTGGGGAACCCGCTAGGCAGATAATGATGACAAGAGCGCGGAATTTGAAAATTGACAATTCGATATTCAAAGTTTGGGCTCCCTACTAGTCGACGGCGATTCGGATGAATTTTTTGGCGCTATGTTATAGCAAGGAGTTTTGTTTTCTATTTTAAGTGTATATAGTTTGCTATTTAAATAAATAAAGTTTGATTGGACTATAAATGAGCTATTTCACAGGTACCGCCTAGAACTAAATTATTCATATCCATGAAGCTTGCGGTCTAGACATGAAATAAATTAACAAGTAGTGTATAATTACCTCAACACACAGAGTATCTCTAATCTCCTCACAGTGGATGCTGCGTGGCGCAACAATGCAAGAGATGCATTCGCAACTGAGCTGTCGCAAGCACACTTATAATAACGGAATACTTTATAACACGCAGTTACACATAACAGCCGAATTTGAGGCTTCCGTAATAATGTTATTATTATGCTTGCAACCATTTACGAATTTCGTCTTGTGCTTGAGCTACAATGTCCGTAAGAAACGAAGCATTTGTCGGTTGAGCTCAATGGCTCACTGATATAGTTCTTCACCTGAAATTGACGATTTTTTTTCGTTGGTTGGACGGGGAATATTAAATAAAAAAATGTACTTTATATTAATTGAAAAGCAGTTCATTGTGGAAACTTGGGCACAGTTTGAGCGTGTACCACTAGATCAGTCAGTGATGTCCTTGTCAAGGGTGACGACCACGGTAATAGGCCTGAGAAGAATCAACAGTAACGTCGCATGATGCCAAAGAAAATCTTATTGCATGTTTACGAATTATAATGTTGCAAGATATCCATTCAAATCAGAAAAATTACGTCAGAATTTTTCGCATTTTAAACATTTTGAGGTTTTGCGAAACTCAGTAGCACAGTATGTAGAAAAATTTAATATATGGTGCCGGGGTAAACCTACCGAGGTACCTTCCTTGGTTTTAATAGTGCAGTCCGTTTCACACTACTGGAGCCAAAAAGTGAATGTAAGTTCTTTCTCTTTACTACAAAACAAGTCGAAATAATTTTCAAAAAAAAAAACAACTTCTGTTCTTGAACTGTCTCAAAAATTGGAGATATTTCAAAACAACTCTCAGTTGTGTGTACTCGAAATAATGAAGAAATACTGGAGAGATCAAAATAAAGTATAATGCAGTATCTACAAAGTAAGGTAGTGATCACAAAGAGAGCCAGCGAGGAGGGCAGAGGTCGCGTGCGTCTGCGCAAGCGCTTGAGTAACCGTGCCCTCTTCACGCGTCACAACAACGCCAAGTCACAGGCTTGAGCGTCAACTTCGTGCAGGATCCAAGACAGTTGAACTTCTTCGGGACTAATCGAGTATTATTGCCTCAGGTCATCGCCACTGTTGACTGTAACTTTTGTTATTTATTCAATGTTTATATTTAGTTGGTATTCACACTCATCTCGTTCCTTGTATGAGCAATGACGTCACAATATCTATACCTTATCAGTATAATTATTCTGTATCAGCGTATAAGTGTCATGTTTGAATGTCATTTCTGTAGTGCTATTCTGTAACAACATTTTCGTGTCTCGACAGCGGAATCCGAGGTGAGTTTCAAATTCGTATAAATATAAGACCTTATGATGTGTGAAATAAAGTTCACTTTGTAAGCTTAGTCACTCAGGTGAAGTCGATATCGAAATGGTTATTTACAGAATAGACTAGCTGGACCAAAACATTGTTATATTTCAGTATACGCTCCTGCTACCGCTTATACCTTGTGGAAACTTTAGCAACATGACGTGTTCAAAAGTATTTTATGTTGAACAGAAATGTTCTATTGCTCCACAGCTTTCGACTAAATTGTTGCAGACCTTAAAGTTTTGTCTTCGACACGTAAGTTACTAAGTAAATAAGCTCTAAGTGAACTTAACTGAAATGTTGTTGGGAACTGTAAAGCACCTGTGCTTTTGTTTATTCTAACCTTATTTGTAAACTTCTACGCATTTACGTCACCCACGACTGGACTTTCCCATGTTAAGCAAAATTAATATATTTAAAGCAGATTTTAATTATTAAAATATGCGTAACCATGATAAAATTCTGGTTTTAGGGAAACCCTACTCTCAAATCACATTATTAGACTAAAGTAAATGAAGCACAAATACATTTCTGAGTTTTTTAATAAATAAACTGATTAAGTATAGAAGATATAGATAGAATGAAGCACATAATCTTTTATGGAAAGACAACCTCAAATAAGGTACCCTGAGTGGTACACTAGTGAAATAATTCGCGACATAAAATTGAAGGCTTTTCTGCATAAACGTTACAAGGCAAGCGGGTTGAAAGTGGACTACGAAGCGTTTTCTAGGTGTAGGTTAAAGGGTTGATTGTAGTCGCCCATGAACAATATCGTGACCGTGTTCAGAATCAAATGTTGAGTGACCCTAAATTCTTTTGGAATTTCGCCAAATCCAAGAGGTGTAGGAGAAGTCCGCAGGAGATTTTGAAAGATGGGGAGGTATTGTCTGGGCAGCGGTGTGTTGAAGAGTTTGCGGAGTATTTTTACTCGGTTTATAGGGCAGAACCACCGGTGCTGGATGTAGACGCGGCTATAGCTAAAGCAGGTACTGGAAATGGAGCGGCGCGAGTACACTTGGACCAATTAACGCTGGTAGACGTATGTCGTGCGCTTCAAGACCTGAAGCCAAAGCGATCAGCAGGGCCTAACGGCATTCCCCCTGTTATCTTTAAAGATTGTCGGTCAGTGCTAGCGAAGCCATTACTTCACATTTATAATCAGTGTCTTAAAGCTGCCGTGTTCCCGGAGAGGTGGAAAGTGACTCGCGTTGTTCCGGTTCCCAAGGCAGTGTTGTCGACGCCGGCAAAAGTACTGGAAACTGCTATTTACAAGAGTATTTATTTACAGGTGAGCGCTCAGTTTTCGGACGCTCAGCACGGGTTTCTACCAGGAAGGAGTACCACCAGTAATCTTCTCTGTCACATGGCTCATCTGATACCAACGGTGGATAGTGGGGGACAAACTGATGCTGCTTACTTCGATTTCAAAAAAGCATTTGACTTAGTCGATAATGACATGTTGCTTACGAAGTTAGCTGGGGTTGGTTTCACCCCACATTCACTACAGTTTTTTGCTAGCTATTTGAGGGATAGGCGACAATATGTGGAATATGCGGGGCACGTGTCAGATCCATATTTCATGCGATCAGGAGTAAGTCAGGGTAGTAATCTTGGACCTTTGGGGTTCCTCCTTGTGGTGAACGACTTACCAGAAGTAGTCCAAGATGCTAACTGCTTGTTGTTTGCCGACGACCTCAAATTATCTCTCACAGTAAGAAGCGGTGAGGACTGTGTAAGGTTACAGAGGGATATTGACAGGGTGGTGAGCTGGAGCAAAGACAATCTTCTGCAGTTCAATAGCTCGAAGTGTGTGACAATCACATTTTCTCGTGCACACAATCCCATCGTGGGTAGCTACCATATTGACGGGTTGCCTATGGTGCGGGTCACAGAAGTCAAGGACTTGGGGGTCAATTTTGACACCAGCTTGACTTTTCGTGATCACGTCATGCGTTGCTGCAGAAAGACTTTCAGAAATTTAGGTTTTATGCTTCGTACGGTAAGAGGGTTCACGAACGTGAAAGCTATAATTGCATTATATAACGCACTGGTTAGGAGCCAGCTAGAATGTAACGCAGTCATCTGGTCTCCGCATGAAGCTAAATATAGTCTCATGCTGGAGAGAGTACAAAATAAATTTATAAGATATTTATATATGATGTATTATGGTGTCTATCCATTTTATCCGATTATGTATCCCACCTTATTTATTTTATGTATGGTGGGATACAACGAGTTAAGGGTTAGGAGGGATTTAGCACTCACCTCACATATCTTCAAAATTTTGAGAGGAAACTTGCACAATGCAACTATTTTAGGGCAGGTGAACTTATGTGTCCCTGATAGGTACGTGTGGCGACGACGGCGACCGCGCTTGCTGGTGGAGCCACGCAGTCAGACCAACCTTCTAAGGGAGGCGCCGCTGACGCGCGCAATCCGCACGCTCAACCTGATTGCTAGTGAGAGTACGGACCTATTTTGTTGTACTCTGGGTGAGTTCACAAAGGATGCATTATTTGTAATTAGTTATAGATGTTAGAATAAGTTAGGATAAGCGCATTTATCGCATTGGTCTAGGCTGTAATGATAAATGTAAGATGAAATAAATAAATAAATAAATAAATAAAGAAAAGGTCTTTACTACTCGTAGGTTTTAACAAACCAACATGGTATGAAGTGTGTGCGTTCAGTGTTGATAGCAGCAGCTTCCCAGCCTCGCAGCTTCTTCTCCAGCTCTCCCAGGGATCTTCTTGACTTTAAGTGCGCATTAACCAACGTTTCTAGAACCTCTTGAAGCCATCTTCAAAGCACGTGACATTGAAGAGAGTCTGTTGCGCTATCATCAATGCCAATATCAAAGTGTGTCGCAACGCGTTGCGTGGCTCGCTATGACTTAGGTGTCCTTTCTCTTTGAACCCCTGCATTCACACGTCCACCGCAAACTTTCAAAACTTGGACAACAATGATAAACAATGCACTTTTTCATAACATGTGGGTTTTTATTGTGGTCTACAATGAAGGATTTAAAAGTTATGACACTTCTGGGCGATTTCGTGCAGTTGCCGTTCCAACTACTTACATTTAATTTATGTTGATATTTTATTGTGGTTAGAGTCCCTTTGTTAACGACGCCTTCGGATTTATTGAGGCAGGCAGCGCCAGCAGTACACGCAATCAGTGGCGAGGAAAGTTTTATTCTTTGAATGTCTGAAATGTGGTGTTTATTTGGCCAAATGACTGAAGTACCGTGGTTTGTATTCCAATTTTCGCTCGTTTTCTCCAGGTTGATTAGATAACTACCATCGTAATCTAGGGTTGCGGAGTTTGTTCGAAAGAGTAACCGCGGCCCCGGAACGCAAAGGGCAGTTAGAGGACGGGTAGGTGAGTTGGTCAGTAAGAGTCTGACACTACCTTCTGTGCCCAGAGAGGAAGGAGTCATTTGATGATTCCCATTCTTAAAAATAGACTTCCCAATCCCATTATAGGGACCGTGAAAAAAATATAGGAAGCACAGTTGTTTTAATGTCGAGTATCATCACTACATATTATATTTATAGTCATCCACCGCATCTGTCTGTCTGTCTGTTTGCGATAACCTCAAAAACTAAAACACCGGTTTTCATGCTGTTTTCACCAGTGGATAGAGTGGTCCTCGAGGAAGGTTTTGGAATATAACATGTCAAGCGGCGAAGCCTCAGGCATCTGCATAGTATTTTACTATAATCGAAATTGCAACGCTGGATAGCACCAGACTACGTCGTTCCCTTTAAGGCCCTAAACAGAGCGTGAAGGAATTAAAAGCAGGTGGCAGCGCAGAAGCGTCAATGTCAAGTATACGTTCAAATTTCGAATAACACTAGATGGCCTAGTCAACGCCGTGTACATTCCCTCTTCCCTCTTTGACTCTCCAGAGTTAGCCAACTTCTTATTGTTTCATAGCTACACAGAAATAACTTAGGTCGACTTATTGTTGGCACTGCGTCACTTTGCCAACACACTGATATTTGAACAAGCAACAAGCTCGGCTGTTTGGTGAGCAAACCAACGTGTTTGCTAAATAAAATAGTTTTAAACAAACACTTTTAAAATACTGTCTTGAGCAAATAGCTAATTTGGGTATGCGCCTGCATATATAAAATGTATGAATTTAAAAACTGAATAAGAGAAGAATGTAATAAATTGTAAGTGCAACTTGTATGATCCCAAACTAAAGAGGTAAGGAAATAAGGATACAAGTTTACAACCCTATTTCCTAGGGACGATATTTTGAGCAACTTAAAGGTGCTGATAGGTTTAAGAAAGGTTTTCTTCGAGCACATCCTTCGAAAGTACCTACTATGCAAACCGACTCTGTAGGAGTTGCGGATGCTGGTCGGCAGGCGTCTTTTTTTTTCTTTTTTTACTATTGATCCGATACGTTTGACCACTATCTCACCTGATGTTACGCGATGACGCGGTGTAAGATGGAGCACGCTTGCCTAGAACTAACTTATTCACTCTTGACTTAAAGACACCCAGGTTGTAGCTATCAGGACGTAGTATACGACATAGGACATAGGCTAGCGTTTACGTGAAGACAGAAGTATTGAACTAGAACGTACTCTAGTGCCCAAGTCATAGCAGACATTGAAACAGATAGTTTGCGACAAATGTCCAGTTTTACATAGCCATGGGATGTCAAACTTTTTAAGAGATTTCGATGTAGGTAGTTTCCATGTTTAGAGCAGTCGCTATAGCTATAGTAAAACTAAATTATTACCTCTAACCTACACAGGGCTCTGCGGTCGGTTAGCAAATCATTCTACATAATTATTAGAATGTATTACTAGATGCTCATTACTGTGACATCGCTACTCGTCTGCAAGTGGGTCACTAGTGCTCCTAACAAGGGGCTCGGCCTTCCTTGGCACTGCGGTGAGGCAATGGTGGCCATATTGGGAGCATGAGAGCAACGCACTTGTCCGTCACTAAGTATATAGACTGATTTGTAAGAACGGTGCGTGAATCTATGCGAGGTAAGTACAGTCAAAACTGGATAAGTGAGAGCTCAAGGGACCGGGATCTCTTTTTTCTTTTAGAGGTTTCTCACTAACCCGAGTTTCTATCTTACAAGAGTTTCAGGAGGGGTGTATCTCACTTGTAGAGGTCTATAAAAATAAAGCTAATATGTGCGTAATTAGAAATGAAATACGTGTATGTATGGGTATTGTTTATTGCAATGAGAGCTAAACATAAATGTATAATCTACATAACCTTACAACATTTGCTTAAAATAATCAATTTTTTTCTGGTTTTACATTTTGTGCATGTTTTTCACGTTCATATTTTATAAAATATGTTTTGATCAACGACCGCATAATAAAAAAAAAACTTTCGTAATATCCCCGATGCCTATAAAGCTCTTTGTTTTTTTTTGGAATTTTCTCCACTTCTTCATCCAAAATGTGTGATTGGCTTCATCTTCACTATCATTTCCGCCAGTACACGTGCAAACAATAACAGACGCACATTTGGTCTTTCGAATATAATGTAAGTTCCTAAAAGTATAGAAAACAATAACACATTTGGTAAGAGTTCCTCAAAATGTAAGAATGTGTCATAAATAGCAAATGTTAAGAAGGTTTAACTGTCGCTTATAGAGGTAAAGACAAGTAATTATCTCACTTAAAGAGATTCACGCGTGAAAAATTAGTGTCACTTGTATGTACAGGTTTATGGTTCTCTATAATAGAGGTTTTAGGAATGCAAACTCACGGGACCTGGCAAATGCTCTCATTTACAGAGTTTTGTCACTTACCCAGTTCTCACTTATTCAGGTTTGACTGTAGTTATAACGTTATGTGTTAGTGTCGCCATCTATTGTTAATATTGGAAAGTTGAAGTACTTAGTATGTAAGCCAAATTTCTATATGAGTAGAGATAATGTTAAGTTTTGGCACCATAGGGTTGTCTCAACAAAGAGGTCACCGGCTCTTTAACCAGGAGTGCAATCTTACAGCAATCGGTATCCTTTGTCTAATGATAGAATAATTTTGAGATATGAATCTTTCAGAGTCAGATCAGCATTATGATCTATACTCTAGACTGGAGGGGAGGACTTTGTTTAAAACCAAAGTTCATGATTTTGGGATACGGCGGCGTCTTGAGCTTGATGCCAAGCGTGACAAGTTGAAGACTGACCGGCGACAATTAACTATAATTTTATAGACGACTAGCTGATCCGTGCAACGACGTCTGCGTAACATTTTTCATTACTGCTCCGCTCCTATTGGTCTTAGAGTGATGATATATATATATATATATATATATATCTATATATATATATATATAGGCCTATAGCCTTCCTCGATAAATGGGCTAACACTGAAAGAATTTTTCAAATCGGACCAGTAGTTCCTGAGATTAGCGCGTTCAACCAAACAAACAAACAAACTCTTCTGCTTTATAATATTAGTATAGAAGTATAGATGTGCTCACATGCCCGCAATTTGCGAGGATCTTCACAAAGAATATTGGTTACATACGTCACATGCGGCCTCACCAACAATAACTACAGCAGAGTCAAAGCAGTCGCCTTGGCTCTATACATAATTGTGGTAAAGATAACTTGTGAGAAGGAATTATCGTGTTGTATTGGGAACCTTAAAAGTAACTATCTGATTTTTTATTAAACCTGGGGGTTGTTTTGGGTGATAGAAATGAAACGATTCTTCAGTCTAGGTTTTTTTTATTTGTAAAAAAAACAATAATTATTTATTAAATAATACAGTGAGCACGTGCGCTTATTGCCCGGGAAAAGTGACAGTCTTCCGGAGCAAGAAGCCGCACTACAGGGCCCGCGCACACGACCAGCTGCGCGCGCGCAGCCGAGCGTCTGTGCCGGCCCTCACACGAGTCACAACTAATGAATCGACCGTAGCAGACAATGGAACCCAACGAACCTAAGACAAGTAAACGTCACATGCTTCACCGTCACGAAGTAGGTACGAAGGTTACAATAAATTAGCTTACTCTACGCTTGAGCCTTCCGATAGAATCCCTCGCGATACTCCGCCACTAAGTGCAATAAATAAAGTGTACGTGCGATCACATATAATTCTAATTCGTCTACACCTAAACTTTATTTTTTCATAAGGTTGACAATATTCTAAATATCAAATTCGTTTTGTACCAAATTTAGTTTATGATATCTTGTTACGCCGCGTCGTCACTCGTGCTCGCGGGGCGCTACAGTTTGTTCTTACACAAGTTATAGGAATTAAATCTATTCGCGGATGCTTAAGTTAATGTCTGCGTTTGTCATGTCCTCGTTAAATACAGCTAGCAGTAATGGCAACGTGGCGTCGGGCGCGGGGGCCGGGCGGCGCCGCGCTCTGTCACATGTTGACTAGCTTGGTTGCTTACTTATGATCACTCTACTCACATCTCTCACTAAACAAATAAATAACTTATCCGCTAACGCGAGGAGCCTCCGCACACCCCCCGCCTCTCCGCAGTCCGACACGGCGCGGGTGCGCTCGCTCCCTAACGCTAAACTATTATAAATAATTTGTCCAGCTATTTAATACACATAAACTCGGCCGTCTACTTACATTACTAATACGAACAGCCGGCGACGGCTCCACCGCCGCGGCCATCAATTGACGAGGAATATGATCGATTCCGAAAGGGTCGCATACGCCTATAAACCTAATAGTCTCTACGTTAACTTACAGTTTCAAGAACGAAACTTACTCTCTATAAAATGCTAATTAGCTGAGGTTCCATGCGGGTGGCGCCGCGGCCGCTCACTGCGCCGAGCTCGTGGGCGCGGTGGAGGCGGCGGGCGCGGCTGAGCTCGCAGCGTCGGCTGCACCCGGCGCGGCCGTGCTGGCGGCCGTGCTGGTGGCCGTGCTGGCGGCGGCTGGGCTGCTCGCAGGGGCGCTCGTGGTGGCGGGCTCAGTGCTGCTCGCGGGCGCGGCGGTGGTAACGGTCGGGGAGTCAGTGCTCGTGGGTGGTGCGTGCGTTGAGTCGCTGGCGAGTTTCTCCTTCCCCTCAGTTTCGCTCGATGCGCTAAAAGGTGATTCATCGGAAGAGGCGCTAGAGTCAGTGGAAGTCTCGGCAGATGCTGTCACTCCGAGTGACTCCTCAGACGACTCCAGCTTCTCGTTGCTCTTTTTCATCACTACCTTGGTGGGTCGCCGGCGGTTGATGGTGGGCACGTATGACTGTGTGATAATCTCGATATCCTTGTTGTCGGTCTTGTTCTTGGCGATGTTGTCGTCATCCGACACGTTGTCGATGATGGGCCGCCGCGTGGTGGGCTCTATCTTGTCGAAGGGAGGTGGCGAGTCCGTCACGCCCTCCTCATCGTCCTCGATCTCAACTCTTTGCTTGTTGCCTGGATTTGGGATTTTACTCTTGAGAGGCATTTCAGTGATGGAGTTTTGATTAAAATTTTTGTTCTTGCTCTTGTATCCCGCGTTGACTGGAATAAGTTCCTCAGAATCAGAAATGCTTGCAGCAGTAGTCAAGTGGTGCACGGTTTCCGGTTCCTCTGTGTCGTCACTCATGGAGGCTACGTCACGTACGAGATTTATGAGGTCTGTAAATTCATTAGTATGTTTGCCATCAGCCGATTCAATAATTGCGGCACTCTTCTCAGGTTCCGCGGATATTTTTATTAGTTCAACAGCATCTGTTGCCGTTTCAGACGAGCCATACTCTACAATGAATTCAGTGGTTTCTACGTTCTCGAAACCAGTATTATCATTCGAAGCGGATCGTGAGACAGTAATAATCTCCGAACTTGTCGCTGGAATTTTCGTGTGTGAAGTGTTATCTAAAGGATTTAAGGTAGAAGGAACTTCTTTGTCATTAGTTGTATTCTCGTGCACTTCCGGTGGATTCTGGTCACTGGTTTCTATAGGTAGCGAGCTAAGTTCCGTCTGCGAGGTGACTTCAGTAGCAACATTAGACTTTGCTATGGAGCTTGTCGTCTGTTCTTGTTCCTTAGTACTGGACTCTATCTCAGTTTCCGTAGCTTTACGTAGGGTAGTGGTCTCTAATTCAGGTGTCGACGTTACAGCTTCACTTGATGTTTTCGTATGAACCGTAGAAATGTCTACTTTCGAATCAACCCTAGATATTTCGACTATTTCGGTGACAATTTCTTCCAATTTGTTTGGTGTTTCAGTTGTAGTGATCCCTGCTTGTGTGATAGCATCGGTTGCCGTTGGTGTCTCATCTGATTCTCCAGTTATCTCTTCGGGTACCTCTGATGGGGCATTAAGTATTTCTGTAGGTATTGCCGATCTTAAATTAAGCATTGGACTTTCTTTAAAGTTGGGAGCGTCACTACTAGGGATGTCTGTTTGCACAGTCGTAACTTCGCTCGAGGTTTTAGGGTTTTCTGTAGTCGTAGTAGTAGCTGATGTATCCGGTAAATCTTTTGTTGTTGTTAGTGGTTCTTTAACTTCAGGTACAATAGTTGGAGATGCACTTGGAACTGTAATATCGTGACTAGACACATGTTCATTGTCAGCAACCTGTTCTGGCACTATTTCATCCTCATGATTCCTTAGGACAGCTAAGTCATCTGGAAGTGGAGGAAAAGCGGGATTGTGGTCGAAATCTTCCTCTTCAACAAGCGGTGCTTTGGTTGTTGCTACCGGCAGTGGCTCAGGGGTCGCAGGTGGAATTCCCATAGTCGCTACAATGGGGATATTTGATGGGTAAATGGCGCTATGTGTAGAATCTTGTGTAGAGAAACTAATTTTGGATGGTGGTGCATCTTCATTTTGGTTCGTGGTATCAGTGAACTGTGTAGCGTCTGGTGATGAGACGATGACTGGTAACGATGAGTGTACTTCAATAACGCTGGCAGATTCAGTTCTAGTTTCAGTATCTTTTACGTTCTTTTCTGTGGTTGCCTCTCGCGGGATGAGAGGGGATTTAGACGAAGAGTATTCAGCTACTTCAATGCTTGGTGAAGGCAGGATTTCCTTGATTTTGACTTCGGTAATTACAGGAATCTCGGACACTGGTGTGATTTCCTTGATAGTGATTTCTGGTTTGACGATCTCTTTCACAGTTGCTGGTTGGGACTCAATTTTTTCAGATACACTTGAGCTTGATGATGACACGCCCGGCAAACTTGTGACACCTGAAACAGAGAAAATAAGTATTTAATTATAGTGACTTGGCAATGAGCACAAGAAGAAACAAATATAAAACGGTATATTTGAAGGAATTGAAAGTAAAAATGACGCACGCTTAAAGTTTATTATCACAGAATTCATATTCTATTGGTTTGTTCACTAACTGTTTTGACAACGGCAGTCAGTCTCATCCAAGACTATTTGTGCTCATTGCCAAGTCACTATAATTATAATTTAAATAAAAAACCTACAGTCAATAAATGTTGATTTTTAACTACAAAATAAGTTGAACAGGACTTGGGTTCTATGAGATCTCAAAACTTTTTACGTGGAAAGATTGCATAGAGAGACTTGGCATATTAAATTTAATTTTTTTGTTGGGATACACCTCATAGTTTTAGATTTGGCCCTGAAGGCACACTTTAAAAATTCACCCGGTATATACTACCACATACTCATGATATGGCAATCTTATTGGATTGAGCTCTTTAGTACAATTAAGAAGGATAGGAAATATAATATAATAGAGGAAAGGAAAAATCTCCTGAAGGTGCACAATGTGCATTAAGAGGATGAAATACAATCGGAAGTACAGGCTACCGCCTAGCTCGGATGCAAATAGTCCCATCCTATGCATATTACTAACTTTAAACCAGTATTTACATGTATAACCGACTTCCCAAAAAGGAGGAGGTTCTCAATTTGGTTGTATTTTTTTTTATTTAATAAAAAATACTAGCTATCGTAAAGTATAGTTTTCTGGTCATGAATTCAGGCTGACCTCTGAGTGGGCAGTTGTCGTACTCGGGGCAGCAGCGGCCGGGCACGAGGCGCGGCGTGCAGTCGTCGCGCACGAAGCACGCGATGCGCCGGCACACCACCTCGCCGCCCTGGCAGTAGCACACGCGGCACGGGTCTGCGGGGTCCACCAGCTTCTCTCCATTGCCGTATACCCGACCTTCTTGCTCGCATTCTGGAAATGATACATCAAAATGTTTTAGTTAAAACGAAGCTTCTTACTAATTCACTATACCAAAGTATAATTATTAAAAATAATACAAAATATTAATATTTGCACGGCGGAAATGCCGAATATAGTGAAACTTATTGGTTTTTATGAACTTATATGTCAACTACCTACCTATTTTCTTGCAAATAAATGTATCATTCTCATTCATACGTAGGTAAAATTTTAGGGCGCACAATTTAAATAAGGCCATAAATAGAAGGGCTGTTTGAATTGCTCTGGAATTTTTTCCCGCAGGGTATACACTAGCAGTATGCGCACGTGCAGCGCTCGCAGTGTACACACTAGCAGTACTCACCGCACTGGTAGGTGGGGCAGCAGTGGTCGGGGCGGTGCAGCGCCTTGCAGCCCGGCCGCGGCTCGCAGCGCTGCCGCGCGCACTGCACGTCGCCGCGCGCGCACGTGCATCGCTCGCACGGCTCGGAGCCGGGGAACTCATCTCCTGGCATGTACACCACGTCGCCTAGTGCACAGCTTCCTGGAAAATCGTTCAAGGCTTTTGTAAGCAAACATTACAAGGTGAAGTCTAAGTAAACGTAGACATGCTAAGTTATATTATGTACGAGCAACATGGTTGGTTCAATTAGGCTATGCAAACTGAATATTATGTCAAGTACAAGCTTTCTGCAAACGTCTTTACTCAGTTATTGTAGCTAATTAATTATTTATTAACTTATAGCCACAGCGCTGGGAGGACTCATCGAGCAATCAGTAGGCTAATTCACGTAACTAAATAAGTGCTGTTGCAGTGCAGACAACGCTTTTCGTATTCTCTACCGCTGTCAGACACGCTCGCGTCAAGTTCGCGTCACGCGAGCGCAATAACGGCATTCTACTATTGCGCGTCTTTTGTGCGTGCTTCGGAACGCAACATGATCGGTATTCTACTATTTATTTGACGTCTCAAAATGACAGCTTATAAGTTTAAGTTTAATTTTTAATATTTTAAATAACGTCATATTCTTTGAAATGTAATCGATTCTATTCGATTATTTAGTGAGTAATATTTTTTCTCTCCACCATAACTAAGTTTGGTAGAGTTTGGCTGTCGTGCAGTTGACGTGCAGTTTACGCGCAGCTTACGCGCAGTTCGAAGATTACAAGAATTCCGTTTATCACTCAAACTTTAACTTAACTGCAACTGCACTAAAACTTAATCGGTGCGTCATAAAATTACGTGAATTAGCCCTCTGGTCGAGTTAAATTTATTAATTTCATTCTATAATTGTACTTTATAATCAACGAACAAATGCTGGAGTATCATACTACATAATCTAATTCAACAGTAAACTCCCCAACCCCCGCAGCCTCCACTCAATCAGCACAGCACACGCTACTCAGCAATACAAGTGGACTCACCTTCCTTCAGGCCGACGTCGGCGCTGGTTACATTCGGCAGCGGGCCCAGGGGACCTGAAACAAAAGAGAGAACCTTAATACAGTCGCTCAACTTGGGCTCTGTGCTGGCGCGCCAGGAGCGGGACACTTGATGAGGGGATTTGATTTACGCGCCATAGCAGAATAGTTTTTCAAAAGTGATCATCAACATCAACATCATCAACCTCTGAGTTTGTTTCGGTGTTTCTTCTCAGAGCAGTCAGCTAGAAAACACCTGCCTCATCTAGTTTAAAATGACCAAAACAGATTGACGTGTAAAAGTGTTATTTACAACCTACTTACAGAATTAAAATAAATTAAAATGGATACTTTTAAAATTTTACCTGAAAACTTTAATTTTACAGAAAAAATGTGTATTAAATCTTTCATGTGTGCCTGAATGATTACAAGAAATTAATCAATACTTAAATAATTGAACCAGTAACCAGATACTTCAACACATCATATATGTCTGATAACTTCCGTTACCCATCAAATATTCAGAATAGAACCTAGGATCTCGAGCTTTCGGTAAACACCCAGACTTCTCAGATACAAATTCAGTTTCCAATTAGCGACACATTGTTCAAGACAAGAAACGTTCTACGAAACACCCAGAATGCTAGACAATGCGGTAATGTCGTGAACTCGTCCGGCACAGCTACGGCACACCGACGGCACGCGGACGACTCACAAATCCAATTCCGAAAGCAATTGTGTTTGATTGAGCTCTCTCTCCCGACAATTTGCATCAAGTTCTGTAATGGCGTCCGCACCCGCCCGCGCAGACAAATGAATTAGAAACAAAATTCCGACTTGGATAACTTCATTACTATCGATTCTCTCCTCTCCAAGGCGTCGAATGTGAAATGTTAATGAGCTGAGTGCAGATGATGTTTTAGTTGGGTCGGGTATGTTTTGAGGGATGTTTTCATTTGATTGTAAGGGAATGTGAGGTTCTCGCTTCTCAGAAACTTGTGAAAGTTTCGCTTCTCAGAAACTTGTTAAAGTTCTTTTCAAGAAACCTATAGTAACTACACAATAAGATACCTACTTAAAAAAAGGTACTGCAATTATCCTGCTGCTACGTTTTTTATTTTGACAATTTCACTCGCCAAGAGCAGTTAAACTTTTTAGTTGTTCAATTCTTTTCAGTCCCCCGCTGAAAAATGTTTGTAAAAGAGAGAAGTTCAAGTTGTACTTGCCATTAAGTAACATCTGAACTTTCCCCTCGCGCCATGCTTGAGAGCCGCTCAAGCTCGTCACTCAGTCGCTAACGCTAAATCAATGCGACTAATTACTCTCTAGAAAAGTTTAGTTGTTCGTAAGCACGGATGTCAGATCCCCATCCACTGGACGCATAATACATGACTAAAACGTGCCATTCACCTCACGACAATCACAGATGAGCATAATTTTGCTGCGAAATCACTTTGAGTAGTAAAAGTAATGACAGGTATAAAGTTTCCGTAATAGGTAATCCTTCCTATCTAAAGAACTTGTGAGCTGAGATTTTACAGAATACATTACGAATATTATGCACTTATTTCATAAAGCAAGCGTGCAGTGTTACAATACTGCAACGTTGCAACTGTCTTCAATTCTGCTCAGTAATTTTACGGCTGTTTATTGCAATATCAGATATCACTGTCTGGCAATATCTCTGCACAATAAGCAAATAGGAGGTGAAGTCGGTCATAATGTACCGGAAAATAGGAAATAGTAGGCTTCTTTTATTTTAACAGCCGAGACCGGTTTCACTTTTGTAGAAATTAACTCGTCAAAACTAAAACCTTGAAAATTATACTGTAGATTTTACTCAAATCTTTAGGTACCTACCGTGGGTGGAATTTTTTAAAGCACGTTAAGCTGTTGTCCCGGCTATCATTATTACATCTTTGAGAGCCATTACGGGTAGTCAGATGCTAATTTCGGCACTACTCTGGCCAAGGAGTGCCGTGTTAGATACCCAGTTACTAGGGTAGAGCTCCCGGTCAGTTAAACAGTCGCTCCATATTAAGGACTAGTGCTCAGCTTCATTCCGGCAGGAAGCTATATCTAATACTAGCTGACCCGCGCAACTTCGCCTGCGTCACATTTTCCATTACTGCTCCGCTCCTGTTTGTCTTAGTGTGATGATATATAGCCTATAACCTTCCTCGATGAATGGGCTGTCTAACACTGAAAGAATTTTTCAAATCGTACCAGTAGTTCCTGAGATTAGCGCGTTCAACCAAACAAACAAACAAACAAACTCTTCTGCTTTATAATATTAGTATAGATAGTTGAGACAAAGGCTACGTAGAAACCGTCGATTTCATTTCATGGAACAATTAACGACATAGTCATACCTCTTCAAACTACACAGTCATAAATAAAATACTACACGAAGGAAGCTTTCACGACAATCTCATAAGAGCATCCACTTCCTATTCACGTAATTGAACAGCTCGAGAGTCGCAGTGGCGGCAACCCTTTCAGTCGCGCCGTGAATGGGCGCACGCGACGCGCCGCCATTACGACGCTCTTTGATTTACGTCCCGGAATGTCGCAGTATTCAACTCGCTATTATTATTTTTATGTCACCTTGCTCTTGAGAAAAAATCTTTGCTTTCAGTGTTGTATGTGTCAGGAACTCTGGCCAGAAGGATTTATTTTACTTATTGCTTAGTCTTTGTGTAGCTTATTGTAAAGCTGTCGTATTCCATTAATCAACGGGATAGCTATCAATAACATATCGATAATCAATCATAATTAACGCTAAGAAGGCTAACTTGACTGTACAACTAGGGGTTTGGGCACTATAGTCGAAATACAGGCACTGCCTAGTTCGACTACAGAAGCATAATTCATTTGCTTAGAATAAGACTGTAGCCTAAGTTATTGTTATAATAAGTACTGAGTTTGTAAGAAATAAAGATAAAGATAAATTGTTAACTTAAAACTAAAAAAATAAAAAATAAAATAAAAAAAAGATAAAGATTTATATTAATTGCAAGTTCCCATTGGAGCTTTTTGGCTTGGTGAAACCAATCAAATCATATCTAGGCCTCATCTAGATTCCATTATGCATTTGGTATTAAAACAGCACACCATTGCTTTCTTACAGCACTGAAAATATTAATAAGAGAAGGAATGATGTTGTATGTGATTCTAATGCGTATTCAAAATATCTATTTGTTACTTTTATTTTACGTTATTTTTAAATTTTAGGGCCATTTCTATACAATAGATCAACTAGAAAACTAAGTATGTTAAATTATTATAGCAGTAAAAAACACACTGTGCAATATTTACTGGCATCTCTTACGGAGAGACAGAAGATGTTCTTTTGGTCTTTAAATAAAACATGATGTATTCTCTAATATAAGTTAAGTTGTTCATTATAGTCAGTTGATTCATTGTTAATTTATTATTTTAAGTTAAAATGTATGTATAAGCAGTATGCAGCCTAAAGCATCCTAGTTCACGAAAATTAGCAAATGTGTTCTTAAAAGTGTAAAATTTTTTACAATTTTATTGTAAAAAATTTAAACTATTATTGTAACTTTTTATGAATAAATGATAATATTATTAATGAATAAATAGTAATTTAATGAGCAAATCATTCAGGTGGATCAGATATTATTCTGATCCACCTGACAAATCATTAAAACTTTTAAGCGCGCCCCTGGAACGCAAGAGGCATTAGAAGGAACACGGTTTAAAATAAAAAAGCGTCGACCTCAGTCAGACTCAAATACTGAAACTAAAACAAAGCAGTATTTTTTAGGTTCGCTCGTTACATTCCCAAGTAGGACGTGAAGCAATGTGTTTCCCAATCGATCGGACACCTAACGCGAATTCTTTAATTTATCAACAGAAATATTATATCATCGCGACGCGGCACGTAATAAACTGCACTTTCTCAATCAATTCTGACATTTTTATTCTAAATCTCAATAAATTATTGCGGCATCATCAAATATTCGACATGACTAATGCTGGGGTTTCACGACAGCTTGGCGCGGTTACATTGACAATAACTCCAACACTTACTAACGAAAACCCTGAGATGAAAATGCAAAAGCCCTAACTAGTCTATTTCAATTAATGAAACCTGATAAATATATAGACCACAGAAACCTATGAAGGTACTAACATTACCATAAAAATTCCACAAACCATACCTAGGTAAACAAAAGTCGTGAAAATTTGATTAAAATTAAATTGTTAGAATGTCAGCGCCATGTTCGTCCACCTCAGGAATTCCCAAAATCGCAAATACTACAACAAACGAATACATGTCGCTCGGTTCACGTGCACCGAGCCACGTGACGTCATCGCCTAGTGCATACGTAACTCCTAATGATGTAAACACCAATAATTTAGTGACCGTCACCTTCATTATAAAAATATTATATTTGCATACCTAGGTAAAAAAGCCGGCTAAGTGCGAGTCGGACCCTCACACAAAGGGTTCCGTACCACACGCTGAAACAACACGTTTTTTATGGGTGCCCCTCTCAGTTGTAATTTAATTCAATTTTTATTCGTTGCTATTATAGTCGCAACAGGAGCTCGTGGCTAAATAATAACAGCCGCACGGGTCGATCTTCAAGGTTAAGCAACGCTTCCCAAGGTTGGTCTGTGGATGGGTGACCATCTTAACATACCGAGTTTCCTCCGTGCCTCGGAAAGCACGTTAAGCCGTTGGTCCCGGCTGTCATTTGAAGATCTTTGGCAGTCGTTAAGGATTGTCAGAAGCCAGTAAATCTGACTCCAGTCTTACCAAGAAGTACCGTGTTACCCAGTAAATGGGTTATGGAGATCTGGTAGGCAGCAGCTTCACGTAGAACACTGGTATTCAGCTGAATCCGGTTTGACTGGAAGCCGACCCCAATGTAGTTGGGAAAAGGCTAGGCAATTGATGCTATTATAGTGGCAATAAAAATACACACTATGAAAATTTCAACTAAGTAACCAACGCCAACCTATTACGGTTCTTGAGATACAGCCCGCTGAAAGAGAGCGGAGACTTAGTTATAATAGGGTTCCATTATATGTATCACCGGAAAATTGCAGACTCCGCAAGATTGTAATAATTCTTGATTATATTATATTTCTCAATATATTATGAAAAAATCTGTCACAGGATGTATATTATGTTCAAATCGCATGGTAAACTCTGCTTGCGCGATTTAGGACTTTTTAGTTCGCCGCCAGTTGGATAGATGGCGTCGCGGTTCTTTTTGCTGCGATACAGATTTGTTTCGTTGATTTTTCTTGTGGCGGCGTTGATGCCGCTATAAATCGTTTTGTATATTATAATATATCCCATCCAAAGTCAATAGTTTTCAATACATCCGTATCTTATTTAGAAAAAATAGTTTACAATTTCACGCGATATTTTACAATCTTACGGTGTTTGCCATTTTCCGGTGATAACTTATAAAGAAGGGGACTTGATATTGGTAAAAAACGAAACAGGCAATAAGTTGGAATGTATTTATAATGGACCATTATTTTGAGGTTGTAAAGGACGAGGTGAAAAAAAAACATTCAAGTAGTAGGTAATATGTTCACAAGGAACTCAAGATTTTCATGTTCTTTTTTGCGCATATCTAAAATGAACTCTTGAACTTTTCAGTGAACTATAAAAACTAATTTCGCCATATGAGTATGACGTAACTTGTAGGTATCAAATCTCAGTAGGTGCTCAAAAGTTTCCTCAAGATTAAGAAGTTTGCTTCACGAAGAGCCAAAACTGCCGTTAACAAGTTTAAACTGGACCAAGTTAGGGGTTGTAACACAAAAACGTCCTATAGTTAGTCTATTAGTTTTTAGTTTAATAAATTCCGCCCATCTGGCGGAAGTTAGTTTGTTAAGAAATACACAAATGAGAAGAAAATTATACACTATCTTAAGTGGTCTTTACCTAGGCACTTGCTAGAGCGCTTTGAGGAAATTATTAATACTATCATCACATAGAATGAACATTTCATCTTTGGATCAGTGTTTTCTTGTCTACAATATCTGGGAAGCTCTTAATCTAATCTAAGCACAAAAGTACTAAAATCAGTAAATGATTTTTTAGTTGTAAGTTTAAACAACTATTCAGGAAACGAAAATTAACAGCACACCGTAAAGACAGAAAAGTCATACGTTTTCAATTATCAGTTTCTTACCAAATTGATCAGCACAGTTCGCTAATATTTGTACACAGTATAGTGACGTTACTATGTACATACATACTACATATATACACGTTCATTCATTATATGTTCCATTACATACGTAATTGATATAATGGCGTTACCGTGTTCAGATATAATGGCATACTCATTAATTACGTCTCTTAACAGAGCTCGTATCGAATTAGGCGACAGGTATATGACCATTACGTATTTATAAGGATTGATAAAGTTAATCATACAGCTCAAGGTTAATTGAATAGGTCTAAAATCAATTAATCATCGAAAGGTTTCTTGAAACTAATCTTTGATACTAAAACGCCTACAACAAGAAGATATTACTTTGGGAAATTAATTTAGTGATACGCTTAAATTTTGATTGAAGAAAATTTTATCTAGGTAATTTCAGTGAAACCTTTTTGAGGTTCCATATATTCCATTAAAATTATTCTCAAACAGAATATTAATGTTAATGATATGTAAATTCCATATCATGTTGAACTTGCATTGTGCAAACACTCATTTTCGTAGCACTTGTGTTTGTATGCAAATATTATCGGAAACACGTATCTTAGGTAAATTAATACATCTTATTTGCTAATGAACATGTAACTATGTGGCACTTTACTTTATTTATTCAAATTGGAAATTTTTTATAAAGTTTAACAACCTCAAATTACCATCCTTCAAAGATCACTTCCATACAAGTGTTAGTATCACTTGAATGGAAGCCTAAAGCCGGCATTCAACGGTGCGTGATTGCGCAGACGGACGAGGATCAGCCAGCACCAGCGTATCACGGAATGAGTGTCGTCTGTGGTAGCTCAGACAAGTCCGTAGCGGTGTGTCCGATCCGCTACGAGTCCGTAACATCAAAGGTGCGGATCGAGTTCTCTTCTCTTTCACTTTGCATTTAGAATTGCAAAATGGCTTCGAATCTAGACCCACACAGAGCGAAACGAACCGTGGAAAGCAAAAGGTACGCGGTGTGTGGCGGTCCGTGGTCGTCTGCTCAGCGTGATAAAATCCGCAGAATCACGCGCCGTCGAAAGCCGGCTTAAGACACATGGGCCTTTTCAATTGCACACCATTTTACATTGTCTCTCCTATCTTCGTCATGGACTGTCCGTACCAAACAGACTTCCATAAACTTCTATAGAATATTGTCGGTACAACAAAGTCTGTGCAGACAAATGTCGGTGTGATAGAATTTTGGTATTTAGTCAGTTCAGACAAAAGTCTGTAAGTATACTGCAATTTGGCAAACTATAACAGTCTTTTGAAGTTCAACTCTCTAGTCCCCACCTCGCCGGCGATGAACTGAGTGAACAATTTTCATATTCCTGAGCTAAGAACGCTACAAATTGATTAAAAACTCATTGAACTTTGTTAAATAGTAACATGAACTTTATAGTAGTGAACCACTGAATTTTATTAATTATAAACCTAGAAAATACCTCAAAAAATGCTTTCCATAGTGAAATTTTCTTCACAGCTGTTTATGCACAACATAACATAGTGTAATATTTTGTTTTCCTATGGAGCATCGAATGCAGCGCCGCTAATCGATTACAAACATCGACATAGTATTTATGACCGTGCAGCATTGTACTGACTAGCTACTAATAACCACCGGAGCGACTCATACAGTTATATAAACCGATTGAAAATCATACATTCTTTAGAAGTAATGTAGAAGTACACAAAAATACTTGATAACTCATTTATCTATAACTCATTATAGGTTACAAAAGAAAAAATATTGATCAAGGAATAACAAAAAAAGAAAATAAACCAACTTTTTATCATTGACTGGCTTTCGCCCGCGACTTCGTACGCGCATATCCCGTTTTTTCCCGTTCCCGTAGCGTAGGAATTTTGGGAAATGCCCTACGGAGTGTAAGGAACCTACTAATTCCAGCTTTCTACGACCAGTAGTTTCGGCTGTGCGTTTTCTGTCAGTCACACACAGTAAAAAAGTCCCTCTAATGCCTTTTGCGTTCCAGGGCCGCGGTGACTCTTTCGTACAAATTCCGCAACCCTGGTAGGCACTGGCCCTCTTTGAGGCGCGCGTGGAACACAGCACAGCACGCCATCGATTGGGATCAGGGGGGCTACACTCTAAGCCCGACGTCCGTAGTTTCGGGCTTAGTTGCAGGCGTATTCTACTCCGTATTATCTAACCACTAAGAATTAATGACCACAAAATTCGAAAGTTACTGTCAAATCGTGTTGTCATTCATTTTTAGTTCGGGTTCGGGACTAATCGTAAGTCCGTAGGTGATACGGAGTAGAATACGCCCGCAACTAAGCCCGAAACTACGGACTTGGGCTTAGAGAGTAGCCCCCCTGGTTCTGATCGGACGGCGAGCCACCTAATGCTCGCCGTTCCACTACTTTCCCTGGTGGCAAGCCATGATGTGGTTGACGATAGAGCACTCAAGCAGTATAGGTCACTCTTGCCTTAAATACTCCCAGGTTGCAACAACAGAAACGGGGCGAACTATGGGTTATGTAGATTCTGCAGTCGCTAAAAGCATGTTGGAACCCCACATGATTTCGCTGGAATATAATTCAGTTGAACCTTCAAAAAGAACCAGCTTAAACCCGTGACCCAGTACTCTCAAACCAGGTCCACAACCCACACCAAATATAAACAAAAAAAAATTAACGAACATGAAACACGACCGCCACAATTAACGCCGTGAAAGCCTTCGTATAAGTTCTGTACAAAAGTTAACTGTGTCCGACCTTCCGAAGGCTGCGATTAGCGGAGTCAGTGACTCGCTCGTGAAGGGCGGCGGCGTCAGGGCGGCTGAACTGGAAGTAGGGCGGGCGGTATCTGTTACATAGACAGGATGCTTGATTTCCTCGATATGTCGGAAGCTGCGATAATATTAATTTATTTGATGAAATAGTAAAGACATTAATTTCTCATGTATTTATAATAATATTATTTGTGGAGGTCGGGTAAGCAGCCGCTCCACGTAAAATACTATAATTCAGCTGAATCCGGTTTGACTGGAAGCCGACCCCAATGTAGCTGGGATAAAAGGCTAGGCAGATAATGATGATTTATAATATTATTTATTAGAATGTGTTTTTATTTCATTTCGCGTAAACTGCTGAAAGGATTTTGAAGTAAAAAAACAAACTCGGAATTGGCTACAATGTTACCTAGATCGAGAGCGATGGCTGAAGCACTGAAGTTAGCCACATAAAATTACTGGGTATGCTTCTGCCCTTCAGTGTTCATAACAATTGTAATAACAAGACATACAATTGAATCTCTTTAGCATAGCAGAACTATAGATGTTATTCGAAAGCCCGACAGCTATACACCGCTTGTTCCGGACGATAAACTTACATAAACTCCGACCGGATGTTAGGAATATGGAAATGAGCATTTTTCATTATGGACCCATAAATCAATTAGTTACTATTTTTTATAAATTTTCATACAAACTAAATACCTTGACGTAAATCACCCGATATGCATGCCCCTTTATCCGAATTGGCAAAGCAAATATCATTTGATAGATTTTTTATTTTAATTGCACTGAGACCCTTTCATACTGCATAACTCAATCAAATGAAATTACAAATATCTTTGTAGTGAAGTCTTTTTAAGTACTAAGTTTTTTTAGATTTGATTTGTTAAAGCTATAGAAGCGTATATACTCGTAGCATAAGATAAAGCCGCTTAAATTTCTTATTTCATCAAATTTCCATTTGCCACATATGTGCGTGTGACATGCGACAACTGTAGGAAGTAACTTATACTATGGACCGAAAAGCCGCGGCCTCATGAAGGGCGGACGGCTGAACTGTAAGTAGGGCGGCGATCAGAGCGAGAGTATTAACCTCGCAGTCGCCCCAGTTCAGATGGAGTCGAGTTATCTGGCGCAGGATGTGTTTAATGGCTGCCGGGGGTCAATGTATATCATCTACTTGTCGATGAACTTAATATGAGAGTCGGTAACTACGCTTAGGGGTAGGGGTGAAACACGTTGATGGTAGATTTTTGAAAAAAAAAACCGGCCAAGTGCGAGTTGGACTCGCACACAAGGTGTTCCTTACCAAAAACATTAAATTTTATTATTTGTTGTTATAGCGGCCATAGAAATACACAATTTGTGAAACTTTGAACTAGCGACCTATTATTGTTCTTGAGCTACAGCCCGCTGACAGACAGACAGTCAGCAGAGGCTTAGTAATAGTTAGAGTAAGAGTTAGGTTAGGGTAGGTATCTTTTTAGGGTTCCGTTACCGTTAGGGTAACCAACGGAACCCTAAAAATGTACCTAATACGGATAATTTCTCTTTTGCCTAACACTAGGCTTTGTAGCTAACTACACATAACATTAAGCTTAATTTTTCAGTTACAGTCATTTTGGAACTGTAGATTTTATCGGTTTTTTACGTTACCATGAAATCCTAAATAAATCCCTCACGCTTTTCCTAAATAAATCCCTCACGCTGTATGACACGACTTCATTTTGCCTGACAGAAAAATAACATTAAACAAGAAAAAGCAAAGTGCTTTCAGCAATATTTCAGCCGAAAAAAACAAAACAAAATGCGAAGCAATAATAATAACCCTTGCTAGGACAAAAATAATAAAAGCACAGCCCCCACAAACTCATACTCCATCCGTAAAATTAAATACAACATCTACGATATTAATTCTGCTCTCCAGCACCGTAATAAGCCGGCACAATCCCGGACGTTCGTTAGCCGAGCCCGAATAGCCGTACCCATACCCGGATAGCCGTACACTCGTCGCCGAATAGCCGTATAGCCGTAGAGCAGACACGACGGCTTTAATTAAAACATATGCTAGCTAGCCGGCTCTCTAGTGACACGACTTCTTTGTCATACAAGTTAATTAAGGTTTCTGAGTATATTCGCGTCTGTCTTTGAACGTAGCTTGTTAATGAGACTCGCTGACGCTGAGATTTTCGTTCTCACTTGGGAAAAGTAATCTACATTTAGGAATTACTTATTACATTATTTAAAAACAAAGCTTTTTGTTGGAATTAGTCTGTGAGCCAGCACTTTTAAGATCAGATTTACATATAGACAAATCCCCAAATCGTTTAAAAAAAAACCAACAGTCACCACTCCCATGTGTCTCCCCAACAGAGATAATTATTTTACTTGCGCTGTGGCTCTGTCTCGCACACGAGTGCACACGAGTCCCAGCATTATGCTGAGAGATGGCCGTTTTGCGCAGATTTGACGCATATCTTCCTAATTGTTTTCATATATCATATTTAGTTGTAATTTTGGTATGCGTCATGTTGACCGCAAATAAACTCTTTTTCTTTCTTTTCTTTTACTTAATGCTTAAATATTGACAACGCCTCGTTTCTTTAGCTAATAACAAGGCAAGGGTCTCCTAATGGTCTTCCACACCTATTACTGTGCTGCGTCTGCGTAGTAAATGCACTAAACAATGAACTCCCGCCACGCATGAGTAGAGCAACTAATACCGCGATGAACTGCCCCGACTAGGCCGCACACATCCCTATTCAAGCGTAGCAATGATCTGCTGCGAGGACACCACATTAATACTTGAGAACTAATAATACTAAGACAAAACATTACCTACTCCTCTTTTGTAACATGTTATACTTGGAAACTACACTTTAGCTGAGAGCCATATAACATCTCCATCAGCATATGACTTTCACGGCTACGAAATCGCGGGAAAAAATAAGTAGGTCCGGGGTTAGGGTTAAGTTTTTTTCATAAAACATGACACATAATTTTTACATAGGACAAAATTACAACTGTGTACTTGAGTACGCACTAGGTAACATAATTCCGGGATCAAATGTTGCCTATGTGCTATTCCAGACTACAATCTACCTCTGTGCCAAACTTCATGAAGATCCTTTCAGGCGTTCTGACTTGAAAGAGTAACAAACATCCATCCATCCTCACAAACTGTCGCATTTATATTAGCACTAGCTGACCCACGCAACTTCGTCTGCGTCACATTTTCCATTACTGCTCCGCTCCTATTTGTCTTAGCGTGATGATATACAGGGAAATTGAAAAAATACCCGAAACCTCTTAGGCAGTGAAAGTACACATGATTATAAGCAACTTTTGTTTTGGTAAAACTCCGAAATCTCGAAAAAAATATCAGCTGTTTCATACAAAATGCAGTATTTAGCCAATGAAAATGTATGAAACAGCTGATATTTTTTTCGAGATTTCGGAGTTTTACCAAAACAAAAGTTGCTTATAATCATGTGTACTTTCACTGCCTAAGAGGTTTCGGGTATTTTTTCAATTTCCCTGTATAGCCTATAACCTTCCTCGATAAATGGGCTATCTAACCCTGAATTTTTTTTCAAATCGGACCAGTAGTCCCTGAGATTAGCGCGTTCAACCAAACAAACAAACAAACATTTCTGCTTTATAATATTAGTATAGATTAAGTATAGATTTATAATATTAGTAGGGTAATAACAAGTAGCACTAGTAGGAAGTAGGATAGGATAGGTTACACAGCTAAAAAGATTCAGTAAGGAATATCGTCCTTTACCGAATTACTGTAGAAGGATCAAGCGAGGAGTACCTACACGCCTGCTGATCCCGTTAATGAGCACCGTTAACATAAGCAATCGTGTCGTCGATCACGTCCCGACTCACAAACTTCAAACAGCTATGTTTGCTGAACCTGTGTTTGAGCTTGAATGTCACCGTGGTATATATATGTGCAGAAGACCAACTGTGGACAACTTACTAATTTCAGTCTGAAGAATATTATAAGAATAGTTCATATCGGGATTGCTGCCATGTACCTTTTTATTTACGAGTTTCCGATATTTCGGCACTGTTGCAAGCGCCATGATCACGGAGTTAACTGAAGATCTTGCGGGTGGGATGTTAAAAAAAGGTACATGGTAGCAATCCCGATATGAACTATTCTAATGTTAGTAACCATGAAAGTTTAAAACAATATATTATAAGAAACTCCCACCGACATATTAACTTAGTTCAGCAAGAAATAGAACCAGGTTTGGGAAAGAGAACAGCAGTTGCATTGAGAGAGCTAAAGCCATGAGTGTATATAAACATGACTATAAGATGAAGATTATTAATCACGAATCACGAGCACTACCAAAATAAAAGCACCCATAACATAAGGATTGCATCTAAACTTTATCACAACCCGAGGGAATTTGAAGGAGACTGTCTAATCCATTGTGCTATTTGATTGTATAATATATTTCTTCGTCAGCGTGAATAACTCACTGTGTTGATGAATTGTGAATAAAGGGCTATTGATTGATTGTCCAGAGAAATTATTCTACAAATTTTTAAGCAACGTTTGCATTCACATATCAGTCGCAATCTGTCAATTCCAAACATTTTTGACAGAATTCGTGTGATACACTAACCCCAAAGCATCCTTGAGCGAGATTTGTAAACCTTCTGACCACTTCTACATGTGGTACCGAATCCAAGTAAACTGAGCGATCCATGAAACAAGCGCGATTTATAAAGTACTCGCGAATTTCAGAAGACGATCATGTACAGGTTTAGATTTACTTTGCAAGAGTTGTTTTATTATTTTCTTGTGTATACAGTATGTTTAGTCAACGACTAACATAATATGTAAGCCCTTATTTCCCTAATAGTCATTACGTACCAGCAAAGGGAATATATCGCATTTTTCAGGAGAAGCTATTAAAACTTTAACATCCCAAACATAATTGTATTTAAAGATTTTTACAAGATGAATAGCTTATACTGCAATGCCAACTTTTAACTTACTTTTGAATAAATAATTACCACTGAATATTGTAAACAAGATATACTAAACTAGATAATATTAAACCTTCCTACCCCTTTAATTTTTGCAAAAGTGACAGTGTCGCAACGGGCCGCGGGGGTGCGATATATTATTCAAATTAAATAGAACAAAATGTTAAAGTAAATAATATGAGCGTTAACGTTAATAATTTGTCGGAAATATAAAAAAAAAACATTCAAAACTAAATAAAAATACATTATTACAATTAAAAAAATTGCATCGTTACACACTCATTTTATGTACATTTTACTTTATAAACCCATTCATAGTTGCTTTCATAATGGTTAACAAGATCTTTCAGCAATGGCTTTGACATTACTGAAAGATTTATTGAAGTATTATTATAAATAATTTAGAAATAAAAATTGAGAATAAAAATATCTATGATAGTTATTATTATTACAAGACAAAGGAAGGTCCTATCAAAATCGATAGAGATTGCATTGCGTGTCGCATTGCTAGGCGCGTCGCCTGATCAAAACTCATCGCTTATAATTTTAACTTTGTCGTTTTTCCGCGCAAATTCAAACAAGGCCGCCATTTTGTAGCTATTTTATTTAAATTTTATTCCTAGGCAAATTACTCCCTTCTTTTATATAAAGGTCCCTCTAATAACGTAGCTGTTCATTAATTAGGCTGCTCAAAGATTAATGAACTCTACTAATAGGCTTGAAAAGGATGTTTAATTAAAGCTGAACCCTGAAGAATAATGAAACTCAATGAGTCATGAAATATCCATAAGCAATCCGCAACTTTCCGCATCTTGAACGGCTAACATTGGCGCCAGAAATCATGGTCACACCTTGGTGCCAACACTGAAGATCATTAACCTGCATGGTCTCACAATCTCAACCTCACAGCTATAATTTGCAATCAAAGATGGTAAGCACAAAGTAGGTCAAGCCCTGCTGTGGCCAAAATTAACGGGAATCTGACCACAAACTCATCTGTCGCGGTGCCAATACTCTCGGTCATCTGATCCCGTACGTGGCGCCATCATCGCCCGACATTCCCCGACATTGGTCGTCACCGCCCGACATCGTCTGACGTCACGACAACTTTGATTAACACGTGTTATTAACTCGATTGCTGCCCATCGATTTACGAGGCATTGTTCCAACTTGATTATAATGTTACACTTTAAAGTGTGAACCAGATTACAGTACTTCCTATACTAATGAATTGCGTTACGTACTTTGCGCAATTATTGCTTAGTAATCGACGTTTAAAGATCAAGGAAAAGAAAATGATGAGATTACACCAAGATTATGTGCCGTCCGCTATATGACGATGTAGGTACTAGTTGTACTACTCACAGTACTGTTTTCCTTTTTCTTTAAAATCCATCCAAAGGTTGTCTTGAAAAGATCGCTACTAGCGATAAGGCCGCCTATTGTGTCACCCTATGTAATGTTTTCTTCGTCTATTTTTTCTGTAACTTATATATGGTGTACATAATAAAGAGTATTCTATTCTATTCTATTCTATTCCATTCTACCTATATTTACATGTATACTACTACATATTTGATTAACCCTTTGCAGCGTAATCTTTTCATATGAGCACATATACCTACTGTCTTCAAATCTCCCTTTGTTTATTTTCCCTCCAACAAAAAACTTAGCAACTGCGAAAGCAATCCATGACAACAACCTGCACCACTAAACTACACTTAAGCCTCTCTAACATCCATTGCTGCACTGACCTTCACCGCATTCCCTAAAATTGGTACGAAGGGTTCGATGTAGAACGTGGCAATCGATAGTTCATCCCTCGCCGCTCCTAGGGATAGATACGGCGTGTCACGGGTGCGATCGATGCCACCCACGCCCTTGTTACAACTTTTATCAGACACGAAATGTTAGCAGGACCTTTCTCGATAACCCAGGACAGAGAAAAATAGAAAGGACTAACGCATCAAACCTAATTTTTCAAATCCCTGAATTTTCCTTCGCGGTAATAAGCCTTTACTTTCTTGCTACTATGCACTAGCTTGCACATGATAACAGTCGAATAACACGTCAGTTCATAGATTTTTATTTAGAATAGAAAAACTTACATGTTAACACAATAAAATTTCTGTTAATTGTCGCTCGGTTTTCCCGACGGCTATGAAATATCATAATGCAGATAATTTCCCGACGAACTCAGTTGGCAGCGAGCTCACGAAATTACACGATCATCAACACCCGATGTTAATTGGTTTGCAGTTCCACACACGTGCCACCTGAACACTGCACTCTGCTTTACAACAGATATTACATTACTTTATCGTATATTTTCACTTTTATGCCCTCGACTTTATAGCCACGTTTTATCAAACATCATGCCTTTCTGAGTTGTAAATAACGTTCAGAATTCAATCACTTCGATCGACTTGTAGTTCAGACTTCCATATTGACCCGAATAAGGACTTCCGATTCGAAATAAGTGGAACTTTTATTTACGGAGATGAATCTTCTGTTTCGAACAAAATATTCTTAACTTCTTGAAAGTTAAAGTGAATTTGTTCGTCCAAATTATTTTTTTAGTCTTTTTACAAATTCAAATCTCCAATGTTAAGTATCCTTGGTTGAATATTCATAAAATTTCTCATTGCGGGCTTGGTGACTAGTAAGCTACATTGTACCTAAGTAATGTTTTTGTAACGTTATGAATATTGTCTCATCCATTAAACCCGATGACTCAGCTATCGACACTCGATAATCCCAAGACGAAGCAAAACAACACGTGTATTGCTAATACTTAGCAAAATGCGCTCAACACCCACATCCCAACACACTGACGAACCCAGCCCCTAATACAATACTCCTTTAGTTAATATAGAAGCAAATGTTACCGAAACCCTCCCATTCCAAATCTCATTTTCATGGAAAAAAACTATGCATAACGTTACCAGCTTATATAGTATTCGTAGATTTAGAAAGGAATGGTCCCTCCGTCCCTGCGACCCTTCGTTTTTCTCACTCAATGTCAAACTGTGACAAACTGCTCTGTCAAACTCCAATTCCCCATTTGTCGACAAGTGAAAGATTGTTAAAGTTTTGACTAGCCTGAAAGTTTGTGAAGATCTCAATCCCTATCTTTAGGAGTATTACTTTCACTACTTACGATATTATACCTTTTTTTTTTGTAAGGATGGGAAATCATCAAATGACTCCTCCCGCTCTGGGCGGAGCGGAAGGGAGTGTCAGACTCTTACTGACTTTCGAACTAATTCATCA
The DNA here is from genome assembly GCA_963859965.1 of Ceramica pisi. NCBI lineage: Eukaryota > Metazoa > Arthropoda > Insecta > Lepidoptera > Noctuidae > Ceramica > Ceramica pisi. Next base: position 25,570,673 of record OY982535.1, on the reverse strand, counting down.
AACAACATAGAATACAATACAATACAATACATAGAAGCAATTTGCGCAGAAGGAACCCAAAAATCGATAGGTATAGATAGATATTGATTCTAATCAACCTACTTATTGTAAAAACAAACTGTAACTAAACTGTGACATCATTCACAAAGACTTTTCTTAATACGACTTTTCTCTTGAGAAGAAAATAAAATTCTCAATATTCACAAGTTGCCTAAGGACCCAAAAGATACACCATAAACATATTCACGAGAATTAATAGCACGTTAAAGGTCCGTCCCCTGCCACATGGGACCCGGGTCCCCGGGTCCCCGGGCCGCTGGGTCGCTGGGCCCATCACACCGTTATCAGTGAACTGTAGATATACGATATAACACCTCTTTACCCTTTATTACGACACCTACCCTTAGGGATCCGAAACGGTTGAGTCAGCAAGTGATGCGGGGTACTCGTATCTTGTTATGATAGGTATTGATATCACACAGTCTTGAAGATAATGGCTGAGAAAATGCTGATGTAACTTATTTACCTAATTATGCCTCACTTCATGTTAACGTACCTAGTTAATAGCCAATATTGCCACAGGGTTTCTTCAATCTGTATTTCATAGAACAAAACTAATTTCGAGTCGTTTGCGACTTCGTAAGAAAAAATCTCGTCAGCTCTTTGATGGAAACAAATCCAATCTGCAAACTTTTAAAGTTAACATTTCAGCGTCTTTCCATCAACAGCTTATTTAAAATCTCGAAGAAAATTTCCGGTGGCCATCAACTAAAGCTGTAAGGTAAGCAGATTTCTCACTATAACTACTTTAAGACCGCTTATCTTCCTTAATATTTTCAATTAAGCTCTACTCAAGCAACAAAATATCAGTATTTTATTTCTAGACAAGCGTGCTCCATCGTCGCTTTCCATCAGGTAAGATAGTGGAGAAACCCGAGCCTAAAAAAAAAATCAGCCACTCAACATTTCGCAGTGTCCGGTCATCCCATAGATGAACCATGTTCGCTATGCAGTTCCCATGGCTAGTCTCCGTAGACACTGACACCGGGCCTCCAGGGGGGACAGGTGAGCAGGCGGGGTGGAGGGGGCGCCGGCCGGACCGACGGCATTCCGAGCGTGACTCAGCCGGACGGGCGCGAGTAAGTAACCGTCTCGTTGTCTTATTAATATTAGCAGTTATCTCATGGTGTCTCATCTTTGCGGAAGTTCGCCATTTTTTGTGGGAAGCAGGAAGTTTGTCTGGTGGGCTCTTTGAAGATTTAAAAGGTTAATGTTTGCTAAAACTGAGTGATAGCGATGCTTGCTAGAGTCTACGGACATCTTAGTGCACTGCGATGTTGTTTATCAATTTATTTAATGTTTCCGATCTCTTATTTCAAAAATAACGAAGAAAAAACGACTGTTTGATTTTTGTTAACTCCATTTTAAATTATTTTCATTAAATAACATATTTTAAGAGTATTACTAAGACTCCGCTGTCCTTCCGTCCGTCTGTCACCGGGCTGTATCTCATGAATCGTGATAGTTTAACAGTTAAAATATTCACAGATGATAGAATAGAATACTCTTTATTATGTACACCATTTAAGTTACAGAAAAAATAGATGAAGAAAACATTACATAGGGTGATACAATGGGCGGCCGCTATAACAACAAATACTAAAAAAAATTGGCTCCCATTCAACAGACATGATTTTTTTACCGTTTTTATAGATAATGGTACAGATAGGCTCGAGTGTGACCTCATCTGATGTTAAGCAATGATGTGGTCGACACTGGACCACGCTTGCTAAGAAATGTCTTAAATAACTAACGCTTGTCTTAAATTGTATACTCCCAGGAAGTAGCCATCAGGAAACACGAACTCCAACAGAGAATTCCACTCCTTAGCAGCGCAATAAAAATATTCCCAAGATGTTCAGCTAATAACTCCAAAACTTGTATCTTATCTGTCCATGTCTTCTATTTTTACAACAAATTTATCTACATTACAACAATACCCCAGTTATTAACCCCACAAAACACGTGTCAAATTAATTACATTCATCGAAGGAGAGCATTGTTGATATTTTCCCACAGTAGGCAGCTACATACCGTGCGCGGGCGCAGGCTGAGATGACCGCGCATCACTATCTGCCGGAATGTGTTATTGACGATACACAGATAGCTACGAGGGTTTGCTAGCCTTAGGCTTTAGGAGGAAACTAGACCTCTGCTGACCTAACTGGAACCCTAACTTTTTAATGATAGAGCAGCAATATCGAGGAGTCAGATCATTGACATGATTTTTGGTTGGTCTCTTAGTATTAAGCTTTCTGAAGTTTGAGCCTAGGTACGGTTACAATACTTATTCAAGTATAGGCTATCAGTAATACTCCAGAGCTTTCCCAGATATCAATTTACTAAATCTTATAATCGGTATTCGGGCAATAAAGGATAAAGTTGAAGCACATCCACGAGGCTCTATGGGATTGGGAGGGTCATATTTACAGGATGCAAATCTTCGATTTCTCACCGCATGGCGATCCCGTCCAATCGTCACGCGGTGAGAACCCGAAGATGGACGTTACAAACGAAACCGGCCCATAAAAGCGCTGACATGACCATTTGGAAGAGTTTCTTACAGAATGCAGGAGATAAAGTTAACTGGAAAAATTGCGGGGAGACTTTTGCTCAGCTGTGGAACAACATGGGACAGAAAATCGACTAAATGGAAATACAACCAGTCTATTCAAAATCCAAATGCCACTTTAAGTACTTCCTACTAAATCAAGACGCACACTAGTAAATATTCCTATTATCTGTACCTAAATGTAACCAATAATTCGTAGTAAGTGGTGATTACATAGTAAACAAGAGGTACCTACATAGCCCCAGAGGCTGAAGATTGCCAGGCGATACGGCCGTAGCTATTAGCACGTAGCACATCAATTCTCATTAGCCACTAATTGTAATTTAGTTGATGATACCTCGCCATTTATAACTAGGTAGTTATAATATAGTTATTATAAATGGATAGTTATAATAGATAGCCAATATAGCTGGATAGTTATAATAGCAATCACACGGGTCGTTTTATGTGCTGTTTAGTTTATGCCAAGAGGAGGCTACGTTAGGTATATATGACGCAAAGAGGGTACCAAGATATATAAAGAGAAGAGTTGTGTTACAATGTTGGTGTATCTACATTTATTGAATTATAGCAACATAGCAAATCTCATAAGATTATAAAATATCATGAGAGATTATAACTTTTAATAAATTGTGAACTTTTTTCTACGATGAATCGTGGTGACATTTTAAGTTGAAATGTGACGGTGTGTGTTCGGTAACATATATTCTAGACCTAACGAGCTGCAAGTTTTAGAAGCTATCTTCATTCAGCAGTTTTCAAAAAAGCTAATGGAAGAATTTATTTATTTAGACATTCAGTCAGAAAGCATTTTGTGCGTTAGTATGGCTTTTGCCCAGCAGTGGTATAAATGATTTTGACTTGACCCAGATCAATTTTCCGATACACATTAAAATTATTATGTTGACGATTTATTTATTTAACGCGTGTTTCATATCTTTATTAAAAAATATGATTTACGATATGCAAATGTAAACGTAGATAATAATTGTAGAAACATATTTTTGTAAAACGGTACTTAAATTCCTTTGGACACATTAAATTAATTATGATCACGGATAAAGATCTGGAATTTGTTAATGTGCAATAATCTGCTTAAAATTATGCGTTAATTGGCATTGTTGTTTTAATTTAATTACTTTACGAATTCATCAGATGTTTTATAAACATGCCAGCCATTTAAACACATGACTTTTCCTGGAAGTAACCCGTGGCAAATGTGTGTGTGTTTACCTAGGGAAACATGATCACTTGCTAATAATTTTCCATTTTATGTTATAAAGTATAATCTAGGTAATTAACTGGAAAACCTTATAAGTATGATAACCATTTTTATTGTCAGCGATTTCGTTACTATATAAACTCGATTTTCATTCTTTAAATGCCAACATAAACCGTTTTTCCCGGAACTCGTAAAAAGATAATATCGTCTCTACTTATGAAAGAAGTAATATTGTCGCTCGGCTAGCAGTCGGGTCACGTAGTTGATTGGTGGCGCGACTGACGCATCCCATCTCGCGCTCGCGGCGACTGGGCGCCCGGGCCCGGAGGATACTGACTCGAGATGTCATGACACTGACATCAACTGACACTTTGAGAAGAAAGAATTGATCATATTTTGACCTATATTATCTTATCACTCAACTCCTGTTTTTTTTAATGCACACCTTAGTTCCGCTTTAGACAAAAAAAATTCGGCGAAGTTTTGGTTGCAATTGTACGGTTATATTATTAAGTTATGTTTCTGGTATGGATGGATAGACCGTCAGCGGAGACTTAGTAAGAGGTTTCCGTCGGTGAAACGAGTTGCACATTTTTTACAGACACATTGTATTTAACAAAATGACACACATTTATTTATTTAACCATTTATGTACACAATTGTTGTTGTTGTTGTTTATGTATACAATACGAATTGAATACAATCTATGCGATTACCTAATCAACACCTTACATGAGACATGATTACATCAAAAGTCAAGCCAGCACTTTTTTAATGTCAACGTTTACAAGTAGACAGTCCCCAAAAACGCCCGCCCTAAAGCTAAAACACTAGCAAGTGGTGATACTTCCTAGTGTTTTAGATGGGAAGAAGAAGTGGCCAACAAAGTCCCCAGAAACAAATCTGTCTGTTGCGTTAGATCTTGCATTTATACAATATTATGCAAAGTATTATTACAATGAACCAGAACTCTTTGTTAAGTAATACAGCCACACTCTCAATCAATAAGAAAGCCAAAGAAAGCCTTCCAATATTTAATACCATTAAGATAGGCGCACATTCCGGCGCTGGCAACAGGAAAATAAGGCGGTCTGCACTTTCTCAGGCAGGCGCCGGGAAATTCCGCACTCCAGCAAATTAGCTACCACTCCAATCTCGTGGTCGAAGTACACAAACACGCGTATGTAGCTTAGGTTTATCGATAACGGTTTATGCGTGTGAAATAAGTGAAGGCTGTTATACACTTGCCTGTAACTTTCAAGTAGCTTGCAAACCATAGTGACATTCACTAATCATGATATCGTACAATGGCCTATAAAATACTTGCATAGTTTTGTGCAATTTAGCACGTCTATAACAGATTTACTTGCAGCTTTCCAATTGAAACTTACATCAAAACCAAACTATACCTAATTAGCTTTCATAGTTAGCAAAAATCTTCCTAAAACTATTTTGACCATCTACAACGGCATCCCGAACTCCTCGCTTCGCCTATTCGTGAAGGAATGCATAACAACCGTGTCAAATCAACTTGAAGATGTGAAACCATATCCTGATTACGTTGTAGACGTGAGAACTGCGTGACGTCATCAGTCACGACCTTCGATTTCGGGCCATGACTCAGCTGAACCAACACAAACGGTACGCCACAGACTGACATTGCGACTGTTTGTTTATAAGGAAAAACAAACAAATGGACTGGTTTGTTAGACCATAAATAATAGATTTTATAGCTTTTTATTTGCGCATAACTTTTTAAAGTCGAAACAAATCGTTCTGTGGAGATGGACTGGTTTTTACGTCGTATTTTGATGTAAACCGCGGAGCAATGTAAGCCATTCACTACGTCAGTCCATCAGTCCAGACTGATGTAACATTACTGCATTATTTCGATGGTTTTACTATGTTAATTTTTGAGTCTATTTGAAACCTTATTAGTGTTTTTTTTGCCATCTGCAAGAATTATTAGTGTTTGGAAAAAAAATGACGAACCAAATAAAGATGGTTTGCGCATCAGGGGTGTTAAAAATCAGTTGTCTACAAGTCTTGTGTTTCGACAACCAGTTAACTTGATGGCAAGCCGCCAACATTTCCTACTCACCGTTATGAGATCATTAGAGAACAAAACATTCAACAGTTTTTATTATTCTGCACTCAAACTCCGATTCTAATTTATTCAATAATATTTTAATTTATAACTTGTTTCAAAGGTGTTAATAAAACTTTAACGATATAATTACGTACGAGTACCTAGCTACCATTTTCCCAGCGCGCTGGAGTAAGGAAACGAATCTAGTCATAGTGTCATAGGTAGGTACGTAGGTACTAGTGTGATCATCAAGCAATATCTTTGAGAAACGATTATTTCTAGCTATGTTAGCTTGAGGAATACAATACATTGATTCTTAAGTAGGCATAAGTTGCCAATATCTAAGATAGTGCCGCATAGAGCATCGTCTCCAAGACAAAAATACAATGCAATTTTCATTTATACTCATGTTTCAACAAAAAGACACCAATAAGAACAGTTTTTGCCAACAGAAATAACTATTCTCGTGCTCACCCATATCCAATAACAAATTACAATATAATAGATAGAGAAACCATAAAATCTACATCACTCTCTAACAAGGCGCGGCTTGAAGATTATAGCTCTTGTTACCAACAAACAGATTACAATATCTTTATAACTACCTAATAAGTTACAAGTAGAACTTACCGGCTCGACAGATAGCCACAATGTTGAGTGTTGCCAGCAACAGGCACAGTTGCCTCGGCGACGCCATGTCGCCTCGCGATCTGCAACAAACACAAAACAAACGTCAGTATACGACTACAAAACACTTAATGACTACACGTTCAAAAGAGTTTTTTCTTAATTTTTCCTTCAACTTAATTCGCTTGTTTTTAGTCTGCGAAAATTTTAACAAACAAAGTATTTTGACACAAGGACAAAAGGATGAACTTGCCAAAAGAAATACATGATATTGCACCATTTTGAGTCGACCTCAATTTAAAAAAAAAAAAACAGAATTTCTTGCTACATAAAATAGCCTATCTAAGTACTTAACGATACCTACTACGTATGCACATAGCTTTTCTGCCTACTATCACGTAATTTACAAGGCAATCAATCGCAAAGTAAGAGAGCGCTGAACAAAAATGCATATCAGGCGCATCGCAAAAAGCGGCGCGGGCGCACCGAGGCGGTCAGCGACCCCACTCCTTCGCAATCACATCCCCTAGATCAGCCGTGTAATATTACTCGAGAAAGAAGCCTGTTTGATCATCATTGCACAAGTGCCAACGGCCGGAGTCTGCTACAGAATAAAACTACGACATTTTATCTTTGTAGGCACTGCAAACGTAAACCTGCGCTTTTTAAGGACCTAATAAGAAAATACGGATGGCATTGCAGGTTATTGAGTTATTGAGCAGGTAAAGCCGATACCTGGACTAGTTGCCTATTGATGTCGCCATGTCATAATGAACAATACTGCAGTGTATGCATTTATTTTTCATTGTCTGCTTGTACCTATGTTTAGTGACTCAGACAATTTGTTGATGACTGTCATTAGAGAGTGTTTCATAACACTCATGAAGAAGGTTAGTAGCGCATTGTTAGAATGCGTTACGTTGAATGGGGCTTTTGAGCGTTCGGCTGCTGCGCTGCGTGTCGCGGGTTCGATTCCCGCACGGAACAAGTGTTGATATGAGCTACAGATAGTTGTTCCGAATCGTGCTTTTTGTGTACATCGTCATCGGCCTAGCCTTTTCCCAACTATATTGGGGTCGGCTTCCAGTCAAACCGGATTCAGTTGAACATCAGTATTTTACGTGGAGCGGCTGCCAGACCTCCACAACCCATTAACTGGGTAACACGGTACTCCATGGCAAGACTGGTGTCAGATTAACTGGCTTCTGACTATCCGTTACGACTGTCAAAGATCTCCAAATGACAGCCGGGACCAACATGTTAACGCGCTTTCCGAGGCACGGAGGAAACTCGGTATGTTCAGATGGTCACCCATCCACAGACCAACCTCGGCAAGCGTTGCTTAGCCTTGAAGATCGACCTGTGTGGTTGTTATTATTTAGCCACGAGCTCCTCGTGTGTACATGAGTTTATATATTTTGATAAACCCATACAAGAGAAATTCCTAGTGTGTTTTAATAGTTTCAATGTTTAAAAAATAGCCAATGAAAAACAAGCTTCACGACTAATCGAAAAGGTTTGCGGGCAGATTTCGAACTAAAGGAACTTGTACCTGTTATCTAAACTTAACTATGACTCAAACAAACCACATTCTTTGAATTTACACTTTGAACTGGTGAATGACTTTTAAAATTGCAAGTTTTCTATAAATTCCTTAAAAATACATGAAAACTAGCTTATCCAGTTTTAATATACACTCTGAACTATGAACCGTATTTTTTAGTAAAATTAACGTCTTCATTAATATAAAAACAAATTTGTCTTTTGCTACGAAAAGTTACTCAAAACTGCATCTCAGTTCAATTTTCAATAACATTTGTATTTTGACTTAGGTAATGGTTTACCTTATTAGCCAAGTATAGTAATTGTATCTAACTACCCACAAGGACCTGTTTAAACAACAATATACTAACAACAATAATCCAAAATTAGGATAATTTCTACGTTTACAATCTACACACAATAGCAACAATTCACTGCAACTAAGCAATTACATGTGCCAATAATACATTAACGACTGCGATCACTGGACCACTTAGAAGTAATGGCTGCATTTACATAAGTAAACGGTTCACAAAGAATCAATCGGCGTTAGGAGCACCCGAAGGAGCTGAGCTGTCCAATATATACAGACCGACGCCCACTGTCCCATTCTGGAGACGAATGTCCCCCGATATGGGAACCGTGTCACATTAATGCCATCCTCACACTGAAGTGTAACAAATTGACTGTCCTATTCGCGTGTGATGCAATCCTGTACGTCTAAGGACCAATTTTGAGAAGAGCCACTGACTCATGACAAATAAGGAAAATTCTGCTGATATTCTGTTAGAGAGGCGCTTCGAGTTAATGGTTCTGAGAAGTTTGCTAACTTTTGTGGAGGATGCAATCTTCGTGAGTCGTTAAATTAATATTTTTTTAAGATTTACCTTGTCAATAATAACTATAATAGGTTTTATTCATTCATTTTTATTCATTATTACCCAGCTACCTAGGATTTGACTTTCCCCAAAAACTTCCTGCTAATTGATGCTTCTAGCATTTGCCATAATCTACCTGTACCTATCTAATTTCTCTATTTACCTGCTCAGCTCAAGTAACTAAGATGCATTATTCTAGCGATACCTAGCAAAAGAAGATCTCTCAAGTAATCACAACACTTCCATTACGAACTCAAACAGCCGAACAGAAGCAAACATGTTTTTTCTTCTACGACCATTGTACCACCGCGTCAGTGAGCCAGCACCCTGCAGGTCCGTTGTCCACGCGGCGGCGGCGGGTGGACGACCTCGCGAGTGATTCATCAATCGCTGGGACCGCTGGCATCGCTGGGATCACTGCGATCGCTCTCAATAGGATAATGTGGCCAGTTACCTACCGCGATCACCGTGCGAAGATGGCCCTGGGAACGTTCCGGAACCGGGCTCCGTTACGATACGAGACGATAGTTATTTGCTGACTTCGGTTTTCTGAAGAGATTTAATTGTTTGTAGGTAATTACCTAACTACCTACTGGCATATGAGCGTGGGGATTTGCACAGGAAAGAGAAGCCTATGCCCAACAGTTCCCGAAGTCGGAGTGTGGATGATGACCTGACTGTCTACTGCAGTGTGATTCTGTAAACATGTCGAAGTGAACACTTAGGCGAAGTGAACGATAAGTGAGCTGTCAAACCATACAAACAAGATAGAATGACAGCTCACTTGTCGTTCTCTCCACCTAAGTGATCACGGTGAGATGTCAACACAATCGACCGGCTGATCGGATTACAAAGATTTTTTTCTGTTAATAAAACTACTTTTCATTCCAGAAAAATGAAACAAAAGTGAAAAAGCTAATAGATATACAAGTAAGAGAGAGACCCTTAGATTAAGAAACAAGCTAAATATCAGGATATTTAGAAAACAGATGAATTTCAAATCTGAGCTCCCACTTACCTTCTTGCCAAAATACTTTTCATATCTTGCTCCAGGTTTTTCGTATAAAACTAAACGTCGCGTAAAACTTTCTGTTTTATTAGAGTTATGAAAGATTTTCAGTTTTCAGCGTTTGCGTGGGTAGAAAGAATCATATTATTCTACCAACTTTCGTCTAACTTGAACAAAACTTTTGCGGGAAAAAACAGACCCACATACTATGGCAGAAGTATGATTCCTCACAAACATCAATACCTATGTATTTTGTTTTATGGTTTACTGAAATTTTATAGCTCAGTTTCATAGTAGGGTAGGTTGGGGCTTAAAGGTCCGCGGGTAAAAAGGTCCACCATGTCTATCTCAGAAATTATAAGCGCGCGAGCGAAACAAATGACAGGCGTATGAAGGGGGTACGGGAGGGGTACCCACGCGGCCCCGCGCAGTGAGCTTGCGAGCGCCGACGAGAGTGTACGCGGTCCCGGTGCTAAAAATTCACGTAAGTAAATTTTTTCTCGTCACTTATTTTTAGTCTGACTGTTGTGCTTATAACATTACAGAACTAAACTTTTATTAAAGGTGCAGTTTAACGTATACAGTTTAACGTAAAGCCATTGTTTATTGAATTGTCTGTGTGGATTTTTCTCTATAACCTCAAACTTCAATTAACATATAGTTGGGGTATAAAGGTCCACTCTGGACCTTTAAGCCCCGCGGTGGACCTTTTAACCCTATACAAAATATATCATGTTATGGTATTATTTTCAGAATGCGGAATTACAAAAGAACCACTGATAGAGGTAAAAAGTCCGTCCAGATCATGCAACGTGCGGCTGAGCTAGTCACAAACGAAAATAAATCCATACGTCAAGTTTGTCGTGACTACGAAATTAGTAAAACTTCTCTAATAAGATTTATTGCACGCCTAAAAGAAAATCCAGAAACACCACGATTTGGTTACGGGACTCCCAGACTAGTATTTAACGCTGAACAGGAATCTTCTCTCAGTGAGTATCTGCTTACACTTGCTCAAATCTTTCATGGTTTAGGACCAAAAGATGTTCGTCGCTTCGCATATGAATGTGCCACAAAATATAATCTTCAGATGCCAAACACATGGCATGTAAATAAAATGGCTGGCAAAGATTGGTTACAAGGTTTCTTGTCAAGAAACGACCGTCTCTCCATAAGGAAACCAGAGGCTACCAGTTTGAGTAGGGCAACTTCTTTTAATCGAACGAATGTTGCAGAGTATTTTGATAAATTAGCACTGGTCATGGATCGTCACAGATTTAGAGGGTCTCAAATATGGAATGCCGATGAAACGGGCGTATCAACTGTCTCCAAACCCTCTAAAATTATAGCGGCTAAAGGGAAACGAAACGTTGGATCAGTCACATCAGCGGATGTTGGTTCCTCTTTCAGCGGAAAGAGGAACCAACGTTACATTACTGGTTGCTGTTTCAGCAACTGGTGGTTCCGTGCCACCATTGTTTGTGTTTCCCAGGAAGAAATATCAGGATCATTTTGTGCGAGATGGGCCTGCAGAATGCATAGGTGCAGGAAATGCAAGCGGTTGGATGACTGATGTGGAGTTCTTGCAATTTATGAAACATTTCATTAGCTATGTAAAACCAAGTAAAGATTCTCCTGTATTGCTTCTGGTAGATAATCACTGTTCTCACCTCTCCTTGCCTGTATTGGATCTAGCCAAAGATAATGGAGTAGTGATGCTTTCGTATCCACCCCACTGTTCACACAAGCTGCAGCCCTTGGATGTGTCAGTATTCGGTCCACTTAAAAAGTATTTGTCATCAGCACAAGATGCATGGATGCGTAACAATCCCGGCAAAACCATGACTATATACGACCTCCCAGGAATAGTTCGAACTGCATTACCATTGGCGCTAACTCCCAACAATATTTCAAATGGGTTTCAAAAAAACGGGCGCTTATCCATTCAATCGAGAAGTTTTTAATGAATCGGACTTCGCTCCAAGCTATGTGACGGATCGACCAAACCCTAATAATCAACAGGCACCAAATTCTACGTCTACTGAGCCGTATAATAATTCTGAGTTACCCACAGCTATTCAAACTTATCCACCTATTTCATCCACATCACCAAGTTTGTTAATACCTAGCGACCCAGCAGCAGCTGATTTATCTACCGCTTCGCTTTTATTGTCACCAAGTGATCCATTGCTTTCTGCTAGCACTATTGGTATGATGGAGCCCGAGCCATCAACTTCCCACGCTGTTCTATCTTTTTTCAATGAGCCTCAGCCATCAACATCTACGAGTAACGTGTTTTCTCCCGAAGCCATTAGACCTTACCCTAAGGCTGGAGCTCGTAAGGGAACAGGGGGAAGAAAGCGACGCAAGACAGCTATTTTAACAGACACACCGGAAAAGGAAGCGCTGCTTTTAGAACAACAAAATAAGAAAAAGAAAACTGTTTCCCGAAAAAAGGCTGTCGATCAGAAAAAAAAGCAAGTGAAGAAAACAATTTTAAATGATAAAAAGGAGGACAGTTCTAGTTCTGAAGAGGAATGTTTTTGCTTGGTGTGCTGTGAATCATACTTGGAGAGCATTCCTGGGGAAGGCTGGATGCAATGTTCTAATTGCAAAGGTTGGTCCCACGAGAAGTGTGTTAATCCTTCACTGTCATCCTTGACCTATGTATGTATTAATTGCGACTCAGATGACGAGTAATTGTAAAAAAGTTATGTTAATGTTACATTATAGGTTTCGGACCAAAAAGTTGGACTAATTAAGACTGAAATGCTGTGCCATAAGTTAAAATAAGTAAAGTTGTTTAGTTTATTTTAATTAAAATAAAGACTGGTTGATTTAAAATAGCTTTCATTTATTTACTTGCTTTAATTAACCTTAGAAAACTATTTAATTATACTGGTCCTCTTTACCCCAGCACCGGTCCTTTTTACCCCACCCTTGGGGCAAAAGGGACCATTCGATTTGACTTTAAAAAATGCAAGTATCTGGGTTAGAGATAGAAATTACTTAGGTTCACTTGTTCTTTCTTGTAAATGAAGGATAGCAGTATCCATTGCTAAAATGATATTTTTCTGAACCTTACACATAAATAGTTACAAGGCAATTTACGTAAAATGGACCTTTCAGCCCCACCCTACCCTACATAACATATTTTCTTCCATCATTTTCAGGCTTAAATAAAACCATTTCTAAAAATCAGTGCCGCTATTATCGATCCTTCACAGTTTAATCTCCTGCTGTCAACGCGGACACATCCGTCAAGCTGAGACAATAACTGGCCAGTAGCTGACATTAAGTTAACTAACTTAGTTTATGGCGGCATTGTTAGAACAACTAAGTGAACCTCGCGGTGGCCGCCACCTCGCTTCGGTGTGAGTTATACGGATTACAACTTTGAGAAATATTGTAGACGAAAACATTTACAAGTAGGAGTAAATAATATTGGCAGAAAGAAAGACTCTTTGGTTTAGAAGTCGTAAGTGTTGAACTGCTGTGCATGAACTCCTGGGTTCGATTCCCGGGTAAGTTGTTCCATGGGACTTGAACATAACTGGCAAAATTAGAGAATACCGTAGGTATCATAATATCTCAGCCTAACCCTTCGGGAAAATAGGATAGGTTATTGTTAGTTATGCTACGATAAATAAGTCCACAAATTGTGACACAAGTAAAGAGTTTTGCTGGAAAAAGTCAGTACAAAGCCAATTTTTTCATTAATTAAAAATTACTGTGTCAATTAAACACCCCTCTTTGGGTAAACGCCTCCTCCAGTTTGTGGCAAGTCACGCAAATCATTTGCACATAAGCCATTTTTGGTGAGATACCAATACCAGGCTTCCACCAAGAAATACACAATCTAAACAACTTTCACGTTTCTCCACTCATCTCGGAAGTCCTAAACAATACATTTTACATAACATCAAAGTAACGTATTATTATTTATTAATCTAAGCCTTTCCACAAATAGACGAGCTCTTGGTTCGTTAATAAAACCAACACTTGAAGATAATCGACCTCTTGAGCGTATTACACGAACTCCGCTCGCCACCCGACACCGGACGCGAAAGTAAAAACATGCACACAGACAGACAGGCACCTACGTACATGACATACAGACAGACTACTGTCACAATAGTTCCTATGTGCTGTGATATGAGGAGGTAAATGATTGTCTCTCGATCTATCAAACTTCATTTGGCAACGTTACAGAGGATATTTTAAGATCTTGTTGTTTAGCGTCATAACAGTCGATCCTACCCCATAACATAAGAGTCATAAGAATCAAAACTGCTATACTTAACACATACGTTATTTTACTTCACGTTATTCATCATTGTGAAAAAGTCTTCCAATTATTTTAATATTTATGCTTTCCTCAAAATTGTAAGCGTCTAACGTAATATAATCATATATGTATTTTGGACGAGCAACGTGTCTTGACACAGGCTATTCTTGCTGAAGGACACTTCAAATACTCTGATTTGTTTTTTAATCCATTGTAGTAATCTGCCAGAGCCTGTGATTCCTGATAGCTACTGTTATCTACAACCTGGAAGTCTTTAATTCAAGAGTGAATAGGTTACTTCTAGGCAAGCGTGCTCCACCTTAGACCGCATCATCGCTTAACATCAGGTGAGATAGCGGTCAAACGTATGCCTATAAATTTGAAAAAAAAAAACTGACAAGAACAAACTCCAAAAATACGTTGCCAGCTTTTTGATTAAAGAGATATCTCTGAAAATACGATGGCAGAATTAAATTAACTAAAAGATTTTCTAACATTTGAAAGAGGTAATTATCTCTGGAAGTCTTGAACCATTTAGATACGAAAAATATTTCACTGATAGAATTGATAGCGAGCTACGGTATCGAGTGCCAGAGATGATTTTGTATCCAGGAAACTGCATGCTTCCTTGAAAGCCTTTTTCAAAAGCTATTCCACGCTAACTTTGTAAAAGACTTTGCTGTAAATTAAAAAAAAAAACCCCGTGCCTACAGCTTAAGAGATGACCGAAGATATAATTTGTATTAGCCTAGAAGTATGAATCTTTATTCTGGTTTAATATGTCCTACTTAAATCTAACGTAAAGTTAGTTAAAATCATGAGAACTAACAGCTGTATGTAATAAGTTAAAGTAATATGTAAACTCACACAGACGTGTCAACTAATATCTTAGCTTGTTAATACTTAACAAATTTGTTTGGTTTGTCAAACAAGCATAATTTTTGCCAAATTGTTGTTATTTCCATCACACGCAAAAAAAGTGGAAGAAAAACTACAAAAATTGGAAGGTCGATGCATCGTACTCAATGGCATGAAGAATACATATTGCTCATCTGTTTAACAAAAACTAATTTGCTTACTAGTTTTGTCACATTGAGTTTCACGTTAAAATGAAATAGCGGTATTAAACCTTTGGTTTTAATCTATCTGTATAAGTAAAATTTCAATAAGTGTATAGACCTTGAAATAACGTTTAATCATAAGATTAAACGTGATTAACAAAGTAAATACCTGAGTGCCAATTTTACTCATTTTCAAGCAACTGTAAAAAATTAAGAAAATAAAGGCTTTTTTAACAGTTTGCGACTGACATGCGAATGCGAACGTTGTTTAACTTAGATCATTGATTCAGAAAGTTAATTTAACGTAAACTATGTTTATTGCAAAGTAAAGTAACTTCCAGTAGAGGTTTATAGAGCTACTACCTCCTCGTAATGCGGTACAACGTACATTAATTACGCAACTTTCATTAGCGACGGCGGCGCAGGCGCACAATTAGCGATAAATACGCAAATCGATTGTAACATAAACATAATCGAGCGTTGTATCAATTAGCACTCATTCCACTGATTCGATCGAGCTGTTCGACGGAAAAACGATTTTCATGCCCAATGACGTATGACGCTGAATATTTATATACTACTTTATGTAAGACTAGCTGACCCGCGCAACTTCGTCTGCGTCACATTTTCCATTAATTCTGCGCTCCTTTTTGACTTAGTCTAATGATATACATATAGCCTATAGCCTTCCTCGATAAATGGGCTATCTAACACTGTAAGAATTTTTCAAATCGGACCAGTATTTCCTGAGATTAGCGTACTCAACCAAACAAACAAACAAACTCTTCTGCTTTATAATATTATAACTCAGAGGTACTCAGATTTTGTTGTGCAAGGCGTTGCGAACGTTCGACACTCGACTCTCGAGCGCGTACCAGAGAGTGTCTCTGATTTTGTTCAGCAAGGCGTTGTGAACGTTCAGGTGAAGATTCTCCCATACGGCGTATTCTTGCTGCCCGTGACCTCGCGTCTGAGCCACGCGTGTACCTTAAGTAGCCTCCACACTATTCCCGAAGTTGATCGAAGTTGAGCGAATACGATAGTGTAGAAGGGCACTTCGCTTCGCCCCGGGCGACTTCCAGTTGTTGTCGGTTTTTGCGCCCGAGTCAAAGGACTCGGAAGTTCGAACACGAAGCGTCTGTCCACACTACTCGGCTCACTTCGGTTTGCGTCAGCCATAGTAAATACGCAGGAATTGTATTATGCGAGAGTACACATTGCAACGGCAGTTGCCACATGAACGTTATCCATTATGCCTATCGTGAGGGGAACGGGGGGAACGGGCGACTGAGCTCCTCGCGAAGTTGCTCGAGTGTGTGGACACCTACTTCGGAATTCGGTCAACTTCGGAGAGCACTTCGCCTCGTGCAACTTCGGAATAGTGTGGAGGACACTTTATATTACTCATAGATCTAAACTCTCCCGCACGCGCACCCTGGGGCCTTGGTGACGTCCACTTCGCAACGGGCCGTGCAGCAGAAATCGTAATATTTTAATTTCGCCATAACTTCAAAACCAAACGTCCGATTTTAATCATTTAAAGACCAAATATTATCTACATAAACTGTAATTAGTGATGAAATACTTTAATTTGATAAGGATTAATAGCATGAGTAAAATAAACGCGTTTAAATGTAGTCCAAAAAAAAAACAAGATTTTTAAATATAAAAGTGGTTGTTGTGCCTCACTCGACATAGATAGGTATAGTGTGTCGCGGACTTTTTTGTAGATATTTATAAGATCTACAATTAATTAGAACAATTCATGGTTCTATCTTAGGCAGCGTACGCAAAATAAGTAACTTTTCTGGTTGATTTTTACACCTTGTGTCCGAAAAACCCAAATATCTTACGGAACCCTATTTTTTTCCAAAATAAAATATAGCCTATGTTACTCGTGGATAATGTAGCTTTCGAATGGTGAAAGAATTTTTTAAATCGGTCCAGTAGTTTTTGAGCCTATTCATTACAATCAAACAAACAAACAAACAAACAAACAAACTTAAAACAGAAAGAGATCTTAAAAGAGAAATAGATCTAAACTTCCCGCACGCGCACCCGGGGGCCTTGGTGACGTCCACTTCGCAACGGGCCGTGCAGCAGAAATCGTAATATTTTAATTTCGCCATAACTTCAAAACCAAACGTCCGATTTTAATCATTCAAAGACCAAATATTATCTACATAAACTGTAATTAGTGATGAAATACTTTATTTTGATAAGGATTAATAGCATGAGTAAAATAAACGCGTTTAAATCTAGTCCAAAAAAAAATCATGATTTTTAAATATAAAAGTGGTTGTTGTGCCTCACTCGACATAGATAGGTATAGTGTGTCGCGGACTTTTTTGTAGATATTAATAAGATCTACAATTAATTAGAACAATTCATGGTTCTATCTTTTATAGTTTAGGCAGCGTACGCAAAATAAGTAACTTTTCTGGTTGATTTTTACACCTTGTGTCCGAAAAACCCAAATATCTTACGGAACCCATTTTTTTCCAAAATAAAATATAGCCTATGTTACTCGTGGATAATTTAGCTTTCGAATGGTGAAAGAATTTTTAAAATCGGTCTAGTAGTTTTTGAGCCTATTCATTACAATCAAACAAACAAACAAACAAACAAAGTTTTCCTCTTTATAATATTAGTGTAGATAGTCGAATTTGTATACAAGAACAGCTTCGCCTTAAATTATTCCAAGAGAAAGTTCTCCCACACTATAATCTATCTCTGTAGCTGGGCTAGAACCATTGAGTCACCACCCCCTTGCCGCCATTTTTACTTTTTTCAAAGTAGTGGCGCACGATCTGACATGCATATATGGGTAGAAGACACTTCAACAAACTATAAATATTAAATGTAAGTGAGCGACATGGTGCGCTAAAGTGAAATGTTGCCGAGATATTTCGAGGTAAATTAACCAACGGCGCATTTATAAAAGTACCAACTAAAAAGTAAAATATATTGGCGTTTTCAGTCTAATTGACAATAAGACTCAGTTGAGTTGTATCGTCTGCAGCCGTGAACTGGGCCGACTTGATTGTCTGATTGATCGGTAACCGTCGCGAGTTAGCCCGACAGTGAGCACCGCGCCTGATCAGATCGTCACCAGCAAGTGGTCACCGGCCTTAATACAGTCCCAGTCCGTTGACCCAATAACGTATTGAAACCAATCAAAACGGCCGCAGAGCTAGCGGTTTTGGCGCCACTCTTTACAATCGACATCGACCGATGAACGGCGCCCAATCGATTTTTACCGATTCCCAATTAGGGATTTCGATTATAAATTGCGGTTTGATATTTTTTGCGGCGAGTGGCATGTCGTGGACGTGCGTGATGAGGCGATTGTTCGGCTAACAGGTGCACTGCTACTGTGCTCTGTCCGGTGAGAGTCTATTGCACTAGCTAGCTATATTTAACTATGGATACAAAATATTTTTGATGGGAGAGCCAAATTCCGATTACCACGAAACATTACTTTCTTGGTAACCTGATAGTTTCTGGTTCTCAACATACCATATCCTTCTTTAGCTATAAAGAAAACCTACATGATAGCTACAACCTGGGAGTCTTTAAGTCAAGAGTGAATAGGTTACTTCTAGGCAAGCGTGTTCTATCTTAGACCGCATCATCGCTTACCATCAGGTGAGAAAGTGGTCAAACGCCTATCAAAAGAAAAAAAAATTGTCTTGTACTTTCCTCTACAGAAAAAAATACTTAAGTGGAAAATCACAAATTTTACATCCGGAAATTCACTCAAATATCTTATATCGTTCTACGGCTGGATGAAATGAGGCTGATCACCGCTCCCAACGGGTCGCATCCAGCGGTCAGCACCGGTCAGCCGAGCCAGCCGGTTTCTGACCGACACACACCGCGCAAATATTGACACACATCACCCAGAGACGTGCATTCCGCGCAAACTGTCGCCTTGTCAAACAATGCTGTTACTGTTGTATGTTTTGTGACGCTGTTTCCCATCGGTCGCACTAACATCAACACATCTGTTCAGAGGAAACTGGGTCTTCATTTTTTGTTCTAGCATATTAATGAAAAGAAAATACTGTGAAAAATCATTATGCATATTTTGGGACATCGTGATCCAAAGGTACATTATCTATACTATCTATACTAATATTATAAAGAGGTAAAATTTGTTTTTAAGTTTGTATGTAGGAGGTAATCTCAGGAACTACTGGTCCGATTTGAAAAATTATTTCTGTGTTAGATAGCCCATTTATCGAAGAATGCTATAGGCTATATATCATTACGCTAAGACAAATAGGAGCGGAGCAATAATGGAAAATGTGGCGCAGACGAAGTTGCGCGGGTTAGCTAGTCTTTTATATAGAGGAATCATTACCAGTTAGACATTATACCCAACCAGCCTTTTCCCAACTACATTGGACTCGACTTCGTCGTGGAGTTGCCCACCAGACCCAACAAGTGAAGGAGTGCAAAACTACAAAGCTACCTAAATTGACTATGAAAACCTTCTTCAATGATTTTCATCAGTAACATACACGTGTAGGCATTTTGTCGGTCATATCGATATTAAATCACATAAAAGTCATAAATGTCGACGTAATACGAGTTACACCAGTAAACACGTGGATATAGGATGTAAAATATTTCACTCAGAAAGTACCTATTCGATATTATTATAATAATGTCAGACTGAATACCAACATTCCGATGCTGCGTCTATGAATTGATCTGCATGTGATTAAATTCCGTTATAATTATTTATAATATTAAAATCATATGTTTTACTATTCAATGAATATATTTGCAAAAATTTAAAAAGATAAGCGGATTTCAGAAACTAAATTAGTATATTAACGAATATATCTAAGAAAACTGTAAATGTAAAGAAAGAAAAACAAATAATATAAAAATGTTAAGATGATCAGATGCGTCAAGTAAAAAATTATGAAGAAGAAAATGCTGAAGTCTATTCAAATTAAGCTAAACGCTGAATTTAAGTGCCAGATACGGTTATATGAAACAAGTTTAAAAAGGAAAGTGTCGATATATCTAATTAGTAGAAGATTATGCAGAATTAACATTAATTTAATGAATTTATTATAACCCAACGTCATGGCGCGACCGACACCGGAATGCAACTGGTTCAAAAACGGTAAAATGTGTGCTCTGATATTTATATGAACTCATTTTCACTCATGAGAGATAAAACATCCGTAGTCTATCAACAAGGTAGCAAGTTTGCTGTGTATCAAATTCATCATTTCAGCCAAACAGTTTCCACAGCTGGACCGAGGAGCTCGTGGATAAACTTTAACAGCCGCACAGGTCTTCCAGGTTAAGCAACGCTTACTGCTAACGCTCTTTGGATGGGTGACCATCTAAACATATCGAGTTTCCTCCGTGCCTCGGAAAGCCCGTTAAGCCGTTGGTCCCGGCTGTCATTTGTAGATCTTTGGCAGTCGTTACAATTGTCAGAAGCCAATAAATCTGACTCCAGTCTTGCCAAGAAGTATCGTGTTACCCACTTAACAGGTTGTGGAAGTCTGGTTGGCAGCTCTACTTAAAATACTGGTACTCAGCTAAATCCGGTTTGACTGGAAGCCGAGGAAGGCTAGGCAGATGATGAATTTCTACAATTGAACCCACAGCTACCCCACAGTGTCACCATAGAGACCGGTCCTGAGGCTCTAGTCGAAGGCATTCTATCAGTCAATTCAATTGCCGGACTGTCAAAACAAGGTTTCATCACGTGACACTTTGGCGTTTTGACAATCCCCTTCGCCACGCTACCGCTGACAGTGCCAGATAAACTTATTGCAATAAATTTCATAGACACCTATCTAATATCCCGTCATACCCGATACTCGAACAATAAATTATGAACCGTTTCTCATGAATTACTTGAGAAAGTAATTGACCATGATAGAAGTCGCTTAACGACAGCTTTATGTATATCTTTAGTAATGTTTTTGTTAAGAAAGTCAATAAATGTATATAAGTAGGTGAATGACCGTTATTGCATATTCATCTGGCGCCTACCATAGAGCTTCTGTGCTCCTAGCATCCTGAGGCCTCCCGCAACCTTCAACAGGTCCGGCCCTGATTCAATCTATAGTCCGGAGCGAGCAGGCATGGGAAGCGGTCACCTTCTTCTGCGAAGCAGTAATGCTAGCGAAGTAGGAGGTCGACCGCGTGAGAGAGAGGGAAACCTCACGCCCCAGCCGCCGCAACAGAAGAAGACGCCCTGGGCGACGGGAGTCGCCGGGCGATTCCCGGCCACCGTAGGCGCGGGCCTGCGGACGGCGAGCGTAAGGTGGCTCGCCGTCCGATCAGAACCAGACCCGGGTCGACAGCGCGTTGTGTTCCCCGCGCGCCTCAAAGAGATGTCAGCATAGTAGACGGGGCCCGCTAGGGTCAGTGCCTGCCGGGGTTGCGGAATTTGTTCGAAAGAATCACCGCGGCCCTGGAACGCAAAGGGCACTAAGAGGAACATGGACGAGTTTTAGTCAGTAAGAGTCTGACACTGTCTTCTGCTTTGCCCAGAGCGGAAGAAGTCATATGATGATTTCCCATCCATAAAAATAAAAAAAACCTTCACCAGGTCATCGTTCAACTATCAAATACCAATAGATGTCGGAGTAGAGTGGAGTAGAGGGCCTACTCTCTTCACAATATTTATGTGCAATGAGTTTAAGTAATTACTGTTTATTTTATTAATATTCAGTCATAAAATGAGTTTCTATCAATGGAGTCGGATGGCTGGCTGTATCTGAGGTCTCGCAGCTGTGGCAGCGCTAATTGAAATCGTTAAAGCTTATTATTATGTACTTAATAGTAATTACACTTGTTCACAATTAACCTTTTTGCGCCAATGTGAAAGGTTTCATGTCTTTTAAATTCGCAGAACATATTCATTAGCTCATAAACATGGAAATTAAACATTATCTTCCTTGAGGTCAATTTGTTTTTATTAATGGGGGAGCTGAGGGCCAGTTATACTAATTTTTAAATAACTTTCACATTCGCATCTAAATCTGTCAAAAAATCCTAAATTTTCATACATTTTTGACAGTTTGCGATTGAGATGCGAATGTGAAAATTAGTAGAATTGGCACATAGAACTATTTTGTACAGACTGAGGAAGCAGACAACTGTTCGTTAACTCATCACGTCTGGTCGGCTGAACAGATTTGGAAGATATTCGGCACAAGAGTAGACAAATATAAGACTCAAACAAAACACTTAAGCCTACTTAAGGGTGTGTATTCCGTCCACTAGCGCCGCCAATAGTTTTTTATTAATTGTGGAAAATTTAAGACACTTAGATAAAAAACCGCTCTGTAGTGTTCTGAAGAAATGTATCTATTATTTTTTGAGAGCTATTTTTAATACTTAACTCATGGCTAAATAGCCAAAACGGCATAGCAAAAATATCGACTTTGGCAACTATTTATGTTCTAAAGTACAAAACATAACTCTCAAAAAATAATAAATACATTTCTTAAATAAGAGCGGTTTTTTATCTACGTGTCTTAAATTTACCACAATTAATAAAAAACGATTGGCGGCGCTAGTGGACGGAATACTCTTAAGCCTTTTTTCCTGGGTGTAAATTACCTTGGGGTCGTTTTCAACGTGAATGCGATAGAAACCTACTGGATGATGTTTCATGATTTATAAAAGATGTTCGCCTGAGGTCATGCTTTCTCACATGAAACAGGGGTGGAGCTATTTTAATAATGCTACAAACATAATTGTAAAGTGAAAACTTACGAAGCAAACAACGCTATGATGAGTATTTAAATTAGTTGTAGGTAGTGCTAGTAATTAGCTAGAGAGTGGTGTTTAACGAGTGAGGAGTGGAAATGTCAGCCCAGGGATAGTTAGCGAGCTCGTTACGACTGCAGGTAACAACCCATCATTCATTATTAACTCATATAACTTTAGGTTTTACTGCCAATTAGTTAATAGTTAATATCGGGATTTCTACCATGTACCTACACAACTGGATTGAGTTTCACAACCCTCAGTTCATCAGATTGGTCAGGGAAGCGATTGAAATTACAAAGTACAAAAATTTCAATCGTGACGATGGGTTTAACTTTAAATCATCAAATGTCTGGAATCCAGTGATTCGAATGTGTAAAAACCGGAGATACGGTCTTCGGTACTTCGCGGTCAGATACAGTAAGTGTTGTGTGTCGAGAACAGTTGCGGGAAAAAAGTGTGTTTGTGGACAGTGGTACCGGAATGGTCGTAATAAAAGACTACGAAAGAGGGTAGACCGATATGTCTGCCAATAACATCCCACCCGCAAGATCTTCAGTTACTCCGAGATCATGGCGCTTGCAACAGTGCCGAAATATCGGAAACTCGCAAATAAAAAGGTACATGGTAGCAATCCCGATATGAACTATTCTAATGTTAATGACCATGAACGTTTAGAACAAAATATCAATTAGTTAATAACTATACCTGTGGCAGAAATTGTATTCTCAATAAACAAAACAAAATGTGTTTGCAATCAATTGGAAATACCTTTATTTAATCAAAGTCGCTGTCGTGTGACTCTAAATAAGAAATAACATTGAAACAAGAATATAATAATGGAGTCAACAGAATACCGCATTTCAATGAAGACAATAAATCTATTAGATTTTAAGCTCCGCTACAAAATATTTGGCTACAGCTAATAAAAATCCTCTAAATCTGGCAATAAATAACTTGCCAACAGAAGTGGCATCATCTGTCTGACACCTCATCAATATTAATTGATAGCCGCTGCAGAGCTCAGCCGGTGTGGCCGACTGCGAGTGACGCCGGGCGGCCACACCTAGCTCACGTCCCACATCATCTGCTTTTTATAACTTTTGCGCAAAAAACAAAGGAATCATTATTTTTAGCGAACTTAGATGAGAATGTAAGGCCGTTAGATTACTGGGATTGTGAGCAGGATTCTAATGAGCAACAATATTTGTAACGATTTGAAGTGACTAATGCGGTATGCAAGTATTAGCTACTCATACCGTATCTAAACGTACACTAAACACACTCGATTTTCATGAAGTAGGTAATTCATAACAATCTGAGACAAAAAGTCCGTTATTTTACTCAATAAGAACACAATTATAAATGAAAATATCAGAGTTATTGTTAACACAAAAGATGGGTGAACAGCATAAAAGAAAACTCCATTACTTGAGATTCATCGGGAAATTATGATTGACGAGAGGTACATTCGAGAAAAATTGAATTGTTGGGCGGTAAACAAATTGACAAGTTGATGGTTTCGGCGATACGATCTGTGTGGCGCATTGTTGTGGCTTGTGTACGCAAATAAAGTCATTATGAAGAAAATGTTTTATGGAAAAATGCTTGAATAAACATCGTGAAGAAAATGTCGTTTTATTATTGAGTTAAGAATTGCCTTTGAACAAAAATAACCCACAACAGAATAAAGTTACACAATAAAGTATTTCTAGTGAAACATTTTGCCCGGCTTACATTAGAAATTCCTATACTGAATTTAGGAAAGGCCTCGTCCCCGTGAAAGTGCTACATTAGCATAAAGAGAGGACGCATAGGAAACGAGCTGAAAGTCTGAGCGCAAAGGAAAAATATGGCGAAACATAATGAAGGCTATGAATATTCATGCGCCGACAGTAATGTATAACGATTAGGAAAACACAAGTTTACAGAGATAAGTTAGTGCGTCCACATTGTTCTACTTTCATGGACTACTATCAAAACTTTCAACTATCGTTTGGAGGCATCGAGCGAGTTCTGCCAAATGCCCGCGTCTGGCATTCTGCTCCGATGTCGTTATCTGGCATCGCCATCCTCATCTGGCACTGAACTGTGTAACACTACTTTAAATTCTTGTCTTCCTCGAATACTGTTATTTGTTTCAAGTCCGTGTTTCGAGTCTATTGTTCGGCTCAAAACGGCCTTTGCTGCTGTGTTCGCTAAAGTCTTAATATTGAAACAAACAGGGTCCTGGAATTCTGAAATTGTTTCAGTCGTTTCGCGAATTTTTATATCGCAAAAGCGAAAACCATTTTTGCTTTTACAAAGTTTTTCAATTTATTCCTCGATAAAGAATGCTCTTGGTTGCATTATATCACGTAGGATTCCATAACCTAAAAATAACTAAGGACATAGTTATCAGACCCGAGAGGCAACGTCCATGGATCTCCATACTCTTTTAGTTTTTTTCTCTCGCACACAAGTCAAACTAGTTTCGAGACATTCGCGCGTAATCCTTACATGGCACAGTTTATGCGCGAGTCGCGACAGATCATCGCGCATTGCTGGGAACGCAACAACGATGCGCTTGCGCACTGTCGCGCGGGCGAGCTAGGATGTGCCAGGGATTGAGGCTTTGGATCTGGGAGAAAATGAACGGAAATAACGTGCACTAGACGAGTTGGTAGGTTAATCATTGTGAGCTAATCAAAGTTGCTTATTTTAAGCAAAGTTTTGCTGATATAATAATCCAATGTAGCGAAAATTGAGATGAGTGGATACTCATCAAGTTTTTTCGGGGAAATTCATCATTTAGGGATCTAAATGATGAATTTCCCCGAAAAAACTTTCTCACTAGCTCGTTAATATTTGGGTTTACCCGTACTGCCGCGGTTCCACAAACTCTACTTCGAAAATAAGTACCTATTTCAAGTTATTAATAGCAACTTGATTGTAATGTTGCAGACATCCCGACAACACTACATTATGTCTCAGCTACTAGTTATTTGCGCAGTTGATTTTTATAGCCCAAGCGAAGTCATTGACTCGACTCCGACTAATGATGGGCTTCTGCGCCATATTTCAATACCTGCAGTAAGCACTTGGCATTTACTACAGAAAGCTCTTTGAATAACATCGTAAATATGAAGCAGATAGCTTTACATATTCAATGGCATTACCATTGAATTAAATATTAAAATATTATGAATAAATATGGCGGCGGAGTAATCAAAAAGCCGCTTGAAATTTTATTCATGAGAGCTTTCTTGTTTGTTTCGTAATTTTTATATGATTATGATAGACGGCCTTGCAACGTAAATAATGAAGTTGGTTATCCATAAAATATAGATTTAGAAGATAAACTTATCGTATAAAAATAAAATTATTTTAGCCGATGTTCTTCAATATTTATGGTCACCCTATTGTACTAGTATCATTTATGTTCCAAAAACTTCACGCTCTGTATACATTATCACACTAAACTAATCTTTATTTAAATTAATCTGGTCTTCGTGTAGATTTTTTTATAAAAGCCACAGCTAGCTAAGAGAGATTGAGAGTGGTTTATCCTCTTGCCTAAACCTGGGATAAAGTGACCAGCACAATCAACAAATATACCATACCGGTTTTTTTTAGTTTTAAGTTTTGCATAACTTGGCTAAGCGTTTATTTATTAACCACCAAAGAAGCACTTTTTGCCGTGTTTTACAGACGCTACAATCAATCGAGAACAGTGGTGTCCTAGCCAGCAATATGATTAACAAGTGCTAACTACGATAACACGTCTTACACAACATTCGGCTGAAGTAGCTCCAAACAGGGAAATGCACCGCACCGCATAACGTGTGCTGTGCGTCGCGGACGCAGCTAACAGCCGCGCACATTGTCAATGACCCAGTTAGCATGCGCCTGCGCCGGTGTGCCCGCATCACTGATGTACACTTTAATTGTCATTTGTGTAAAATCAATAGGTCTGCCCTTGGTGGATATTAGCTTTAAAATTTGATTGGATTTAGATCGTAAGCGCAGATATAATATTAAATCCTACAGACTCCGTTATTCTGAAAAAAACTTTCACCAAGTGCACTAAAAATACGAAATAACACAAATTAACAATAGGTAGGACACTAAACGCCAATACAGTGAACATTGAATCGGAAAATTGGCATGGAAAATTCTATCCACGAATCGTAGAAAGTGACCAGAGCGAATCGTTCACATTATAAGAGGTTGGTATATTATGTATTTTATATGTACACGAGTATATAACGAGGCATTGTCATAGTAACAGTAGTCCGTAGAATGTCAGCCCGATGCAACTCTTTCTTTATCGTGGAGCGGGCTATGTGACGCGACGCAGTGGCCATTACATTAATATATCATAGTAACATAACTTTGCACTGAAGTTGTGAACTATTAGTACCAGTTGGGATTCTGTTGTTATCAGAGTGTTCTACTATTTTTAGAACAACGTTCACATTCGCATAATATGTCAGTCACAAACTGTCAAAAAAGCTATATTTTCCCTTCAATATTGTCAGATTGTGACTGAGATTCGAGTTGCTTAAAAAATATCAGAATTTGCTTTGCCACTCAGATATGTGGTTATGGTATGTGGTTGTTATAAATAAGCGATTAAAGATTCATCGTCATCACATCAGCCGAAACACATCCACTGCTGGACATAGGGTTCCCTCAAACGTGGCCACAACGCCCGGCCCTGTGGATCTCGCATCCACCAACTACCCACGACCTTCACCAGGCCATCGGTCTTCAGGCCAGGTCCAGGCCTTCCAACGTCTTCCGGTACGCGCATCTCCAGAACTTTTCGGCCCCATCGATGTTCTGCGAACGATGCGATTAAAGATTAGCATCTTATAACTGCTGCAGGTGAGCTATCCATTATTGTCAAGAGCTAACACGCAAACAATCCCCAACAACTGCCCGTGAAGCTGATAAGCTTTTTATCAACTAACAGGAGAATGCTTCTACTAGGGCTTCTAGCCCTAGCTTCATCTACAAATTGTGTCGAGTTGTGTCTTGACACGAAGAGGTGAAGAAGTTTATTTTAGACAAGAACACATAAAGATTTTTTTTTTATTCCGAAATCATCTTCCGCCCGCTTTCCAGTTAATTTCGAGACGGTGCAACATGTCTAAGTCTGTCGCCAGAACAACAATGTTAACAGCATAGTTGTGTTCCGGCAGTTAGAGGTATGATAGCCAGTTCCTCTGTGTAAGAGGATTCCGGGTGAAACTCGCTTCCATCTTCGGCCTAATCATCACTTTCCATCAGGTGAGATTTGGGCCAAGAGATTCCCCGTTTTGTATAAAAAATAATAAAAAATGTCTACTTCTCTTACTACTTACTCAATAATGACATGTTAGAACATACCTAATCCAAAAGAAAGAACCAATCAAAGATGATCTGACCTATTTTTCTTTTCTACTAAGTAATTTACTATAGTCGCATCGTCACAAATTATACCACAAACTCCTATCGCGATATAAAGGTGCAATTATGCAAGTTAACATAAAATATTAGCACCATCGTAAAATACTGGCCATGATCACATTACCAGCATGTTCTTGTTTGCACATCAACTAGTTGCCATCGCTAACGTGGATGACGGGAACCTGCCTGGTATAAATAGACGCAGGCTGTAGCCGACGAGGTGGATGTGATCGGGTTCCACTGGAGATGACTCTATTAAACTTGCGCTAACTGTAGCTAAGCAACCGGTTAGTTGCTAGGTGATTCAACTTTATATGTTTTTGTCGTGGGAATAAGAAGCAAGGGTCTCTCACAGTGTCGAGATAGGCACTAAATATCAGACATTGTAAAAAGACAGGCTTTTTTCTGGCAGAATTGTCTTGTCTCATCATTTATTTTACCTATGAATACGTTTCTTAGGACCCCAATCAATTAGTAACCTGAAAAACTCCGTACAGAAAGACCAAAAACAGAACTTCCATAATGACATAAATAACGTGACACAGACGAAAATGATAACAACGACACGTCAATATTCCCGGACCGCCATAACTCACAGAACGTGTCGACCAACTGATGGTTCCCGTAGTCTGTGGCGTCCACATGTCATTTTGCCATGATCTATGGCGTTGTGGGTACACTGTGGTACTCTTTTTTTGTTGTACTCCATGGAGAATTTATTGCTGTTCACTTGTCAACGTACTCATTAGTTTCCGGGCTCGTTGTTATTTGGGGAAAATTGATGTACTGCTGTGTGGAATTATTGAGCAGGCAGGCTGTTGGTAATTGGGGTAATGAATTTGGATTTTATAAGTAAATCGAAACACTCTACAAACATATACTCTTGGCAAGACCGGTGTCACATTTCCTGGTTTCAGACTATCTGTAATAACTGTCAAATATCTGCACATGATAGCTGACCTAACGGCTCAACATGCTTTTTTTTTTATACAAAACGAGAAAACTCTTGGCCCAAATCTCACCTGATGGAAAGCGATGATTAGGCCGAAGATGGAAGCGAGTTTCACCCGGAATCCTCTTACACAGAGGAACTGGCTATCATACCTCTAACTGCCGGAACACAACAATGCTGTTAACATTGCTGTTATGGCGACAGACTTAGACACGGTAGCTTGCCAGGCGGACTTAGAACAAGTCCTACCACCAACCAAACCGAGCAAAAAATTTGCCCCCGCTGGGAATCGAACCCGGGACCTCTGGGTCTGAATCAGGAGGTATAACCACTAGACCACGGAGGCGGTTAGTGTCACCTGTTTAGCACCACCCGGGGACCACGTGTAGGGATTCGCTGAAGGGTATTCTCCTACGGACGCGGATGACTCGGCCCCAAAAAAAAAAAACCCTAAAAATGCTTTCCGAGATACGGAGGAATCTCGGTATTTGACGTACCGACCTCGGCAAGGGTTGATTAACTTTGAAGATCGACCCATGCGGGTGATTTTATTTAGCCACGAGCTGGGGACATAATATCATCTAAATATAAAACAGCCACAAATATAAACTACCCACCTCACAATAAGCTTCGCCATACTTTCTATATTTGGATTTTCCCTTACCCTTTAAAGGTCGCTGGTTCTCCTAACCTGTGTAATCTGCACACATGAGTACACACGATCAAATATTAACACAAAACATTCGTAGAATTTCAAGTACAAATACTTCCCGTGCTTACGAATTTGTTATTATATTGTAGAGCCCGAAATTATGAGCTCACACATGTATGGAACGAATTACGTTTGTTAATGTGATAATTTTGTGGGTTTTTGCTAACGAATTGATGGCTTTTGATCCTGTTTAGTACAAAAACATATATTACAGATGTTGATGTAATCCCATTAGTGAGTTATGTAAAAACTTTGAGTAGATTTATGCGATAATCTGTGTTTTGCGTGATTTCCTAGAGACAAGCTATTAATCAAAACCGAGAAGTCTCCCGAAGTCCTGGTGTCAATATTGAACGTCTCTATGTAAAGCTTTTGTCGCTTGATCGATCACTATTGAATCTTCACAGAAATGCATAATGCATTAAACTAAACTACTCACAAATACTAGGGAAGCCTCAATTTCCGCATAACAACATCACCAACGAGACTATTACCTTTAAATCAAACTGCCGCCGTCTCACGAGTTCACGACTCCCTCCTCGCTACACACAAAAATGTTGTACTACCCACAATTGACGAAAAGCATTATATTCACCAGGCATGCAGCGTGACAGCGTGACAGAGTGCCGCGGGTCACGGCAGACACGCCATCTTATCATTCTGCTAACTAACAATATGGCGCAAAAATGCTACGCTATTCGGGAATGCTCAAATATAAGCCTACCGCTATTTTTTTTCTTGGAACAATAAGTTGTTATTTTCGTTAATGTTTGAGAACAGTTATTTTTAACTAACGAATCCAATTATTTGAAAATTGTCGTTGAAATTTCGGGCCTTGTGAAATATTTAAAACCCAATACGTATGGAGGTTAGAGTCCCGTGGATTTTAACTTGGTTATTATCGAGTTACGTAATACAAAAGTACGCTTACAAAAGCTACTACGCCAAAATACTCGTATTTAAACTTAGCGCAATTAAGTTATGATATGAAGCCTTAAACAACAGATAGCGACAGTTCCAGGTTCTCTAGGCCTGCCATGCTCATAAACAATAGAGGTGGGACACGAGCGAGTCTGTCAGTGCTTCCGGCGCCGGACGCGTCGATCCGGCCCGCTCCGGCGGCGTCCGGATGCGTCCGCTACCGTCTGAAAAGCGAAGCTACAGCAAATACAAATACGAGAAGGTTTACTAGGATAAGGTAAGTGTGAAAGGACGCTGAATATTTTGCATCGTCAGCGAAATGGACTAAGTGTTCATCATATTAATGAGAGTTTTCATATTATGTCGTGCAGTCAAGTGCACGAGGCGGCACCACTGACGCGTCAGGTCCAAGCACCTGTCATAACGATATTTTTTCGAGACACAGTTGCGTTCAGTTATTTTACCTCTGACAGCAACGTTACACTAAAGAAAATCAGAGTGCCAATACTACTAATTTTCGTATTCGTTTCGTTTATTATTCTACTAGCTGACCCGTGCAACGTCGTCTGCGTAAAATTATTCATTACTGCTCCGCTCCTATTGGTCTTAGCGTGATGATATATAGCCTTTAGCCTTCCTCGATAAATACGCTATCTAACACTGAAAGAATTTTTCAAATCGGACCAGTAGTTCCTGAGATTAGCGCGTTCAACCAAACAAACAAACAAACAAACTCTTCTGCTTTATAATATTAGTATAGATTCTATTCTAATCTGTCAAAAGTGTATGAAAATTAAGGCTTTTATAACAGTTTGCGATTGACATTCGAATGCGAAAGTTGATTAAAAATAAATAGAATTGGCCCTCATAGGTAAAATAACTGTGAAAGGACCTTATTAAATTGTCATCAATAGTAGAGACCTGAACGCCTAAGTGGCGCCAAACTGGTATCGTGAATTTCCTGAAAACTTTCGTTGAGTACCTTTGGTTCTGACATACAATTATACAGCTGAAGTTTAAGTTTTTTACTTTAAAGCTTTTGAGCGTCTACAATAAAGAGATATTTACGACAGTGGCTGCGAACTGACGAGCATAGTTATGGTAAATCCATATCGGATATTTTTGTATCTCCTAAGAAGCTTATAAATCTTTCATTTTATAAATTTTATTATCTATACTATAATAATAATATTATAAAGAGGTAACATCTGTTTGTAAGTTTGTATGTAGGGGGTAATCTCAGGAACTACTGGTCCGAATTGAAAAATTGTTTCAGTGTTAGATAGCCCATTTATCGAGGAAGGTTATAGGCTACATATCATCACGCTAAGACAAATAGGAGCGGAGCATTAATAGAAAATGTGACGCAGACGAAGTTGCGCGGGTCAGCTAGTGCTCAATAAGAATCTTGCGAAAGGCTGTATTTTCTAACAAGAAACACAATATTATTAAAAAACAAAGAGGTAGCTCTATTACACAAAAAACCCTGCCTATTCCATTACAGCTTTCTTCAAAGTTTTACCAAGTGAACCTTTTACACAATTCCCTACTCAACATAATATGCCTTTGTATTCGCCTGATGTACTGACGAACTGTATCCATGCGACATGTACCTACTTATGATTATGCAAACGTTATTATCTGCTGAATATAGATTAGCTAATGTAGACTATCTGGCAGCTAAGCCAATCAATGTAGGCGCTGTGAAGTCTGCCACATATGTACGTCATAATTCAATCAAGCGATAAGCTTGATTGAATCCTAAAATACGTCTTTTATAATGCGCACAGCAAAGTAGTGGATCTGGCTGACTCTGGCTGCGTCTGTGTTTCCGAACACTAACAACCCTAATCTCTTCAGTTAGAGTAACCAGGCTCCTTCTGGGTAAGCTCGCTCCACCAAGACTAGAGTCAAGAGCAAACCCATCTCAAATAAAAATTAAAAAATAAATATGTTAAACTCTTGCGTTACTGAGTGGCTGACAGACAACGCACAGCCGAAACTAATGGTCGAACAAAGCTGAAATTTAGCAAGTAGCTTCCTTGGGCAGTGTATGGGAGCAGTAAGAGAGGGTTTCCGGCAATTCCAACAAGAACGGCAAAAAATGTGATATATGCGAGTACATAATATTAGGATAGTAATTTATTAGTCGTGGTTTATTGAGTGCCGGTGTGACGTAAGCACAGAAAAATTTATGTGAGCTACTAAAAAACCGTTAATCTGAAAATTGGGACATTAGTGCGCCAGCCCACGACACCTTATCAGCAGTTTGTTTAATTAGCCTAATTAGCAGATTTAAGGTAAGTAGCAGAGTAACATTCCACCTTGATACTACTGTTAACTATAAATAGCCCTATTTACATAAGTTTACTTACAGAAATTCACCATAGTGGATTACCATGAAATTACGTAGTAACAAACATTTGAGTAGGAAATGTAATAGTGTATGTCGCAGAGAAGCTGTTGGTTTTAAAAATGAATTTTATCAAGTAAGTTTTTTCTATATTCTTAGTTAGTAACCAAGATATAAAAACACTTTTAAATAATTTACAGTTGTACTGGTTTGCAGACAGTCTGTCTATTATTATTGAAGAGAAGCCTAACTAAATTAATTGTTCGCTTTTTGCTCTTCTGGCTGTCGCCCTTGTACTCTCAGTTACCGGAACAGTCCCCTGTCTTGTGACTTGTGGCCATACACCATGTAATGAGCAAGATTTCGAGAATTATGCGCTTTCATATTCATGTACTTAATTTTTTTTGTTTAAGGTCAGACTGTACTATAATATAGTAGTTTTACTGCAGTATTGGCTGACTTTAACTTTAATATGCGTCGGTATGTGACAGCGCCAATGAGGAAAAGTTTATCCTTAATACATGCATTTACGATTTTTTCAGTAATGTATTGGCAAGCAGTATTTTTTCCTGCTCAATTTTCAATACCATCACCGCTAACGCTCAGCTATCTGCATTTATCTCTGCAAAATATGACGAACAGAAAATTATGGATAAAGATAAGCAAGAAGGCTCTTTGAGAGAAAAACGGCAAATATTAAAGCAGAAAGAGCGAAGGGTCTTTTAAAAGGGTCAAGTAATTCAGTC
Organism: Ceramica pisi; assembly: GCA_963859965.1. Classification (NCBI taxonomy): domain Eukaryota; kingdom Metazoa; phylum Arthropoda; class Insecta; order Lepidoptera; family Noctuidae; genus Ceramica; species Ceramica pisi. Next base: position 25,536,450 of record OY982535.1, on the reverse strand, counting down.
AGTAATTGCCAAAAAATTGAAGATGCAAGGACTATTAATTATTTTTGCCATCGCCCGTCATATTATCTAACAAAACACGACATAGTAAGAAAAACTTAGTTCAAGGAAAGTAACAATAGGGGTGGACGACCGTCACAAAATAAAAACAAATCCAATCACGTGAGCTAACTGTATAGAAAACAATAACTGATTGTGACGCCCGTGGAGCGTACGCGGAACATAATCTCACCGCCACATACTTATTACATTACACACATACATTATACACAGTCCTGTCACCGTACGCACATCGCGACCTTCGGACAAACGTTACAAGAATATCAATTCAACCGAAAATACGCATAGTTTTCCGCCGTCCGAAACGTAAATAGCTCGATCTACTCGAACCTGCGAAGTAGAACCGTGGGCGCAGGCCTTTGTATCGGCCCGCAATTTCTTTTTATGTGGATGATGTAGCGCGGTCGTTACTATGCAGAGGTGTGTACCCCCGCCTTATTTATTGATATAGAGTGGGCTCTATTCAGGCCGCATACAAGAAAAGGAAAAGTAAATAAGTAATATTAATAGTGGGAGCACAAAGGAAATTGTGAGGCAGAAATCTTACTATGATGAAGACCTGCTGATGTTATCACTACTTCTGAGCTTTTAATGGCTCTACAATATGAAACTATGAGAGGTACATTTTGAGTAGTGGTAGTACATTTGTATTTGTTCCTAGTATTAATGTGACAATTCTATCGTAGTGTCGAGGTGATGAACAAATACTGACATTGTTACCTACCAATTGTTTCATCAATATGGAACTATCTTTTGACTAGCTGTCCCCCGCGGCGTCGCTCCCGTTTAATCCGCATAGTTCCCGTTCCCGTGGGATTTTCCCGTTTCCGTGGTATTTCTGGGATAAAAACTATCCTATGTCCGTCTCCTGGTTCTAAGCTACCTCCCCACCAATTTTCAGCTAAATCGATTCAGCCGTTCTTGAGTTATAAATGGTGTAACTAACACGACTTTCTTTTATATATATAGATTATATAGTACAATGGAAGAAAGACTTAAAAGAGAGTACCTACCTAAAATAGAAAATAATAGGATTGTATGTGTGAACGATAATTATGTTTTAGTGGGTGATGCGCGTGCGCCGAATGCGGAGGGCGGCAGACATACGGCGTTACATAAGTGTTATGTACTAACATGCTGGCTGCACATGTAGAATACCAGCCTGCTGCCACGCTATTTATAGCCTACATTATTTACCTGCTCCGACGACCTGATACAGGTACCGACGGAATACACATATTGATATCTAAATATTTCCTGTGGCCAGAAAATACGTCATTCACACTTATCGGACATCTGCATCGGTGTGTTTCGGAGCTTTACTAATTGTAGTCAAAAACAAAAGTTTTAATTCAAATTATGCTGAGATTATAACAAGAATTTTGTGTGATTTTTAAAATTGCTTTAACATCAAAATTTACAAAAGAAAATCGCCCGAACCGCCAGGTACCAACATCTTACTTTTTGAAGAATAAGCTGGGAAGAAGTGTCGCAACGAACTCGCCAGCTACATACTCTATCTGTCTGATCAATTAAAAGAACTTGAATCTACAAAAGTATGTTAAATAATTACTTCTTTTAAATAATAAATCGGTACATGTAGACTACTACTCGTATACTGCGGCAACCATGTTACATACTTACTTAAGCCAGTACTACAGTACCACAATAACTCGCGGGTCTAATTTATATAAGCCAGGGATTCTATTCCTAACCACGATTTACCGCCAGGAAAATACATTACCAATGTCTCGGAAAATGTACTGAAATAAATAAGATCTGAATTTCCTTGCCGTAACCACAATGTCATATTTTATTACCGGCGATATATAATGCATATGTAGGGGCTGGCATTGGCGACAGAGGCCGTGGACCGTGAGCATCAGTCACGGAGGAAAACCCTGGCTTAGTCACAGCTTCCTATAGACGTGACCCACATACCCACATTACATACATCATCTTATGTACTGCTCTGAATACTAAGTAGCTTCTCCGAGTACACTGATTCATTTTTAAAATATCTTGTTTAAAAAGTTTTATAAAACGTCGAATCACATTCTGGTCCTTCGATACACGCGCTTCTGAAATCGATAAAAACCTCATTCGGATGATTGGGTCAGTAGTTCAGAAGCAACAACGTCAACACATGGCTGATACTTATCTTTTGACAAGGTATACTTATCCATCCATAACTACACACGTTCGTAAACACAAAATGAATTTTTAATTCCAGAAACCATTTCCGTAAAAAGAAAAATCATATTTACGACATGTCCGCAGAAGGATAAGCCCATCAGATTTAAAAGTCATAATTCTTAATTTAAGTCCCGAATTTTGGTCCTAACGTCCTCCCACGGGACTTTTTGCGCGGCAATAAATAAAACGAAGCTTAAACGAACGCCGCCTGCAAATTACGTGTAAACTTGCTAAATTGAAGGGTCTAATCGTACTAATGCGACCGTGATGATTTATCATCCGAAAATTTACCTAATTATGACCGTCAATATTGAGCTACCTTAGGGCGTTACATTTATTACAATGTCGCTAATAACTTCCCAAAAATAAACGTCGACATTGATATGATCACCTTGGTCAGAGGTGACGCCCAGTGTTTTGATGTTGTTCGTAATTCGCGCTGGTTAGCGGCACTTCAGTAATTGCTCCTCGGAGCGGTTACGTAAATTATGTAATGTGAGTAATAAATCGTTTATGTGAGTTGGAACGCGCAGACAAAAGGTGTAAAGTTATATGCGCTTGCAAATGTCATGGTTAAACGACCTCCGCGCACGGCTAATTATGACATCCTGTGTCGTGCGCCCAGACTCAAGCCTCCTGACTCAGCCCATTCATTCACTTGAACAAGACAATTTTTTTTAGCGGAAACTACTAAAAAGTAAAAGTGCGTCTAACTAGAACACTGATACTGCCCACATATTTGAGCATCAGATCTTTCCATGTTCCATTTTGAGTCACGAACTGTTACAGCAGTTTTTGCTCGATTAAATATTTGGGGCAGCTATTGAGATGTTTTTTTTTTTTGCAAACGTGTGTGAAAGAGAGAGAGATGGTTCGCGAAAGTCCCGTTCACTTTCACCTGGCGCTGGCGGGAGACAGACGTCAATCAAGCGCGGCCTCCTTGCGCGCGCGCACTTCTAGAGCATAGAGCGACGTCACGTGATCACATCTAGACTGGCGCCAGAACCCAACCGGTAACGGTGCCTCGTGAATCACTCATCAAAATCAATAAGAAATGCAATCCCGGTACAGTTATTGCAATTATTTACACTTCTGACCAATATGAAAACTGTTTTTATTTTAGACAGTTCACCAGAGAACCGCTACGCCTGGGAAACCCCAAACATGTGACATTACTACGTCAATAGCGTCTTGTGTGTTAAATATTCCTCTCCTACGATCACAATTGGATCAAAACTCACAGACCCGAAAGTGATATGGGTATCAGAATCGTCTCGACAAGTTAATCTTACAGTCACATAACTAGCTACAAATTGGAGATATGCTTACAGTTACATAATGTAAATGTGGATTACCCGAATGGCCCAAACTTCCAGCTCGGCCGCGAAGGCACGACCCCGACGTAATTGAGTTGCCTTTGTTTCCAAACAGAAACTATTGTCTCCGACGGCTTGTTTGGATAGAATTATATTCTGAACTACAATTCCATGAGGACAATAAAGCACTAAAATAGAATATGCTAATAAAACTACTGCTTACAAAGTGGAACCCAAAAGGCAATGTTTTGGCAAAATGGACCGTATTATTCTAGTGCCTGAGGCTACAAAACGATCGAATACATGCTGTTATTAAATGGCTGCCGAGACAACAATAAGACAAGTGCAAGTAAGTGTGTTGGCGGGTCACAGGTGGCCCGCGGCTGCGGGGCGGCCCGGATCATAGACAGAGAATGTGGGCCTTCATTGTTAGGTACATCGCAGGTGAGACGAGGTCCTATTACTACTCTTCTGGGTGTTTTATGAGCGTACTAAGTAATAGAGTGAAAAATCTTAAAAAAGGTACATGACTTGACCTTTGACCAAATGTCAAATTAGCTACCATCAGTAGATGATACGTCATTTCAATAACACAAGATAGTTAGGAATTTCCAACTTTTCTTTTGATTCATCTTTGGGAGAGCTTTGCACTTGCCATAGATGAATTATACATGGTTTAAAATACTGTGTCAAAAATTGGCTATCACTAGAAATCAAAACAACAACAAAAATTGTAGATTGTGAACAGTTTTCAAGGCGCACTCAAGATCATCCACGTAAGTGCAATTTGTCCACAAAAGTGACTACAAGATCTATATTTTTATAATTGTGAGGCCTGTCTTCTACAGGTAGACAAACGCCTTCTTTATCTACTTAGCTCTTAAAAATGTGGTAAGACTTGTAAATGATGGCAAGTAGGCCTTCCGCGTCTCATGGCGAAGATCGCTCTGATAGAGGCGCAAGCGCAGCTGGCCGGTGTCCGGTCAAGTTCACGACGACGCGCGACGCACTACTGGCCCGTGCCTACACTGGGGTTACGTTACATTCTAGATAACTTATGTAGTGCAATGTCACAGTGAACTTGGCTCATTTTAAGAATTGATTTCTTGAGTGTTTAATGTGTAGGGCCGTCCCTGTCAGGGTTGCGAAATTGTTGGAAAGAGTCACCGCGGCCCTGGCACGCAAAGGGCATTTAAAGGAACACGTGTAGGTAGGTTTTGTCAGTAAAAGCACACACACAAACCCACTCTACACTCACATTTCCGCTCCACTCAGAGTGCAGAGATTATTGATGATTTCCCAACCAAAAAGTGGCGTTACGTTAGTAAACGTTTAGGCTAAATTCAGCTAGCAAGCTCAACACTGCGACGGTGTAGTTGAAGAAGCTACAGAAGTGAGATTGATTACCTTTGTTCAATGTTGTATGTCGACACGCAAAATATAACCCAAATATAGACACTTTAACATCCATTAAAAGTTCAAAACTTGTTCTACTTCGTACAAACAAAATCAACAACTTAATGAGGCTTCCTAATAATGCTGCTCGCTCCAAAAGCGTCATTATCTCAAGACTCTCGAGTGGACCGATGGTGTCAGTGTGACAAGTAAAAGTATGCCATAATGAGTGAGTGCGCGTGAGTCACTGAGTAACGGACTGCGCCTGCGCACGCCGATGTTATCAAACAAGATATGCGCACAATATTACCTCTGAGAACACAGTAATCGCTTCTCGAATCGAAACGTTGGACTTTGACGTGTATCAAAGTGAGACATTAATCTTCTAAGCTATGTTGTAAGATAACCGGGACACGACCAGCTTCCTCATGCAGCTGATGAATAAACCATTCCGTGACTTTAGCAAACAAGATTCAGTTTAACAATTTAGATAAACAAACCGAAGGTAATAAACAAAGTAATTGAACGGTAATTTGTCATAACAAAGCAAAGATCCTATCCATTCTGCCTGATTAAGCCGTCGATGTTTGCTGATAAAGTGTGAAAGGTCTCGAGTCTCAAAGTAACGGTAGTGACCAACGAGCCTGCTACCGGTAGCTGTCGCCGCCGCCGCCGCCGCGACCGGTAGCCGCTAACAATGGCGCGATGCTATCTACTAGGCTATACTTACTGAGTACGCTTGTAATTAATTGTTCCAGCAATTGTCTTCTTTTAATAGCAGTAAATTACGAGGATTTGTTGCGACAGTATTCATTATTTTGTTGTTGTATTTGTTGCTGTTGTGTTGTTCCGTTAAAGTAGGTTTAAGACAGGATATGTTAAGAGATTTTATTTCTAAAAGTATTGTCATTTTTACAATTAGGTGATTTAGTGGTCAAATGTATGCCTATCAATAGTTACAAATAATACTTAACTAACTATCTACATTCTACTAATGGCATCGAAAAATTCCTCCGCATCGCTGTCGACTAAAAGTGTTTTCTATAGACTGGCATATTATTGAGTAACAAACAAACATCTAGGCTTCTAGATTTATAGTGTCGTGTTCCGAGTCCATTGCAGCATTTTGTTGTGGTTACAATTCAAAGGTCACGCAAAAAGCGCAGTGGATCGTGACTCCATGCTTCGTGTTCGAAGTTTTGCGAGGAAGTAACACAAAGGTCAGGAAAGTATTGCAACAATCTAAGGCTCTGTGCACACGGGCCACGGGTCGGTGGCCCGATGTTTACATGATTTTTATAAATTTTTTAAGGAATCGCCGCACACGTGTAGCGAGTGACGTCCAATCGCGACTCAGTATCTGCGACATGCCACCGGTGGCGGCCACTCGTGACTCAGTGTCCGTGACATGTCACGTTATCGTGGAAGTCACCGACCACCTTCGTTAGCGTGGTACCAAAGGACGTGGCGGGTGACAGCCACCGGTGCAGCAGTGGCTGTCATCGGTGGCCCGTCTGCGCGGAGCCTTAGCCTCGTAATAGCTTGTCTAGCTCTGCCTTCTTACTATCTCATTTATCTTGATCTAAACCGTTGCACAATCGTAATTGTTCACCAAATGTATTGTAAAATTTTTGAAAGTGTGTCACTTCTGTGGACAATGCAAGTGCATCTTTTTTTTCAATGGGCAATACATGTACGTATGCAATTTTGAAATTTCTATTATGTGGTCTATCAATAGTGCTTCTTCTCTGAAAACATCGAAAAAATTTCGCGTTTTTTGAACGTAATATTTTAAAATGTTTTGTTCATATGCTCGAAGGATTTCTCATAAACATAAATCTTAAAAAAAAAATTGTAAGTAGGTTCTAATAAATACTGACAAGCAGATTTTGAACTCAATATCTCTATAGATAAGAAAGAAAAAAACAACCATTTGGTTGTTTAGATCTTTAGAAATAACGTTGTTAATGTCAAAGCTGAAAATAATGGCTCAATTTCGTTATCAGTGCAGCCTTTATGTAGGCAGTGAAACATTTATATAACGTCTAGACTGCAATAGAAGGTATATTATATAGCACGTCGTACGTACACTTTATAATATTAGTGGGTAGTAGCCCACTAATATTACAAATGCGAAAGTATTGCGAGGATGGATGGATGTTTGTTACTCTTTCACGTTAGAACGCCTGAAAGCATCTTCATTGGCACAGTGTACAAGTACACATAGGCTACTTTTTATTCCAAGAGTAGGGATCACGCGGGCAAAGACGTTGGCAGTCTACAGTACATACATACTTAATCGCGCGCTTTGACTTAGATCTGACAAACAGATCGAACGGGAGATAACGCTATTGATCGGTACTCGGTACGCGGTACCTACACATGCATATTGTCACGCTTGGCAGAGAAACGAGTAAGCAAAGCAGTGATCTGCTTTGGATAGATGGTATTGGTTTTTTAATATTTTATTTTATTTTGAACAATATTTTTTTTTAATGAAAGAAACGTACTAAGTACATGCTTTCAACGTTTTCGCATACAAATAAATGGAAAAACCAAACAAAATTGTGAATGTTTCCACATCGACTTAAAAAAATAGACAAAAAATTTCAACGAATTTGACCACTATCAATTCAAAGTAGACTGCATTTGATCAAATTAAAAATTACAGGTTATCAAATCAACCCCCAAGCAGATATAAACATACTAAAATTATAATTTATGTAAGCCGGGCAAAAGGTTTGTGTAGAGATCAGATTATCCCATCCTTATAATCTCTGTATCGTTTCAGTATTTTCTCAATCCTTTAAACTAGTACGATAAACGATGAAAATAATTTATAACCTTACGATAAAAATCACAATCATCTAATAAAATATCGCTAGTTAAGTCATTTAGTTATGTATCATAAGATAGGTATACGAGTATAATATGCGAGATTCACACGCATCTACAATAACACTGGACGCCGCCGTATCTACGTAATGCACACGAGATACTCATCTAATTACAATTTAAACAAACATGTTACTAATAAACGTAGTGAACATAATTATTTCCGTAATTGAACAGTTTTTTGCAATAAGTAGTTAGTTAAGTTAAAGGCTCACGAAGGCAGACGCTTCGCAATTTAGAAGTTGTTCCACGGATGTAGAATAGGTTTTAGAATTTCTATGAAAATACACTTCATTGTCGCGGGATACTTACTACACTGCTATATTAATACTACTTACTACTAGCTACCACCATCATGTCTAAGTCTGTCGCCATAACAACAATGTTAACAGCATTGTTGTGTTCCGGCAGTTAGAGGTATGATAGCCAGTTCCTCTGTGTAAGAGGATTCCGGGTGAAACTCGCTTCCATCTTCGCCCTAATCATCACTTTCCATCAGGTGAGATTTGGGCCAAGAGATTCCCCGTTTTATATAAAAAAAAAAGTTTTTGGTAAATCTGTTTGTAAACAGCTCTTAGTGACATAAATTTTGTGAATTAAGTGTAATCATCCGACTTTACCTTTAGAGACAAAGTAGTTCAAGAGAACACTTCTACATCAGACAATAAACTCAAGCTAAAAGCAAATGACAACCAATTGTATTCTAGCAACTTGAGTGACCTCGCACAAACCCATGACAAAACGATTAGTACTAGTATTATGTTATCTGTGGCCAAACCAACAAACATCTCACTCAACATATCCTGACGTAAACTACAAAGGTTCTTGTCTAAACAAGTGTTGAAGCGTGTTGCTTGCCGTTTTACTATCGCTCAGAACCCGCAGAAGACGTCGCGCCGTCCGGCTATTGTCACCGCGGAATCTTATGCACAACAAGAGTGGCTCCATTGTGCGCCTGCGCCGGTGAAAGTGTATGCATTGCGTCACGACATCTGCGCCTAGTGCTTGCTGTGATACTGTTTTGTAACCTGACAGAATCTAGGATTCTTTGCAGATCGTCTTTTCGTCGACAGGCGACAAAATACTGGAGAGAAAACTCTTTCTTATTTATAAGGCACAACAACAACTTATTTACAAAATTAATGTTATAAGTTGTGATTGTGACGTCAAGGGTCCTGTGTAAATAAGCCACTTACAGGCATGCACAACTTTCACATTAATATTAGATAAATTACATACTTACAACATAAATTCATTAAGCAATAATTGATTTAAGGATTGAAGCAAGATCCCGAGGGTTTAGGTGCCCCACTCTGTCCTATCTCATGTTCTAAGAGAGATTCGACTTATTTAACATCTGCATCAGCAAACACGGAAATTGAATGAAATAAAATTGTTTGTCTAAATGTTTATTCGAGACTATTTGAAAAAAAGAAGATGTCAGATAAGGGCAGAGGGCTCCATTTTCCCTTTCGCACTAGGCGACCTCGGCGTCACAGTAACGCCACTGACTCAATAAATCTCTAAGTCTCGAACGTAGCGCTATAGCCACAGCTTAGCCTTGCCACGTTCAATTAATTAATTAATTAACTCCGCGTGGTGTTTAAAGCTCACAGTGGGATGCTACTAAACCCAGCTGACATGTTAATCCTCTAAGCTGAGCCGAGAAGGACCAGTCTTATCTTTGAGATCTTAGTATAACACAATCAGAATACTTCACTAGCTCGAAAGGAACGCTAATGAACGAGGTCATTTTAGAAAAAATCTATACTATAACATTATAAAGCTGAAGAGTTTGTTTGTTTGCTTGAAAGCGCTAATCTCAGGAACTACTGGTCCGATTTGAAAAATGCTTTCATTGTTAGATAGACCATTTAACGAAGAAGGCTATATCATCACGCTAAGACAAATAGGTGCAGAGCATTTGTGGATAAAGCTCGTATGAAAATATGTTTAGCTACAGAATTAACCCACCAGAACCCAGAGAAGACTAGAATTAAGGTCTTACTTATGTTTAGCATTAAATTTCAGGTTTTCCTGAAAAATACTTTTTCGCCATTTTTAGTTCGTGTGTAAGCACGGTTGTCAAATTTTATTGCAAGTATACCACGATAAATACTGTGCTTACACATTCATAGTGTAGTTTTTAGGGTTCCGTAGCCAAATGGCAAAAACGGAACCCTTATAGATTCGTCATGTCTGTGTGTCTGTCCGTCCGTCCGTATGTCACAACCACTTTTCTCCGAAACTATAAGAGCTACTCTGTTGAAACTTGGTAAGTAGATGTATTCTGTGAGCCGCATTAAGATTTTCACACAAAAATAGAAAAAAAAACAATAAATTTTAGAGGTCCCCATACTTAAAACTGAAACTCAAAATGTTTTTTTCCATCAAACCCATACGTGTGTATCGCTGGATAGGTCTTCAAAAATGATATTGAGGTTTCTAATATCATTTTTTTTCTAAACTTAATAGTTTGCGCAAGAGACACTTCCAAAGTGGTGAAACGTGTCCCCCCCCCCCCTGTAACTTCTAAAATAAGAGAATAATAAATCAAAAAAAAATTTATGATGTATATTAACATATAAACTACCAGCAAAAATTGGTTTGAACGAGATCTAGTCAGTAGTTTTTTTTAATACGTCATAAATCGTAAATCGCAACTTTTGCCTATACATACCTAGAGTTTTGTAAGGAACCCTCGGTGCGAGAGTCCGACTCGCACTTGGCCGGTTTTTTTTTCACAAATTATATCAAAACACTATTAATGAGTAATCTGTATTCTGAATGCGTAAGCTAAGATCAAAACAGTTTGAAGCACAGATAGTCTCCGACATGTTTATAGTTACACTTATGTCTCACAAATAATTTGATTGTACGACAGGGACTAACAAACAATGTCAAAGCTATTCACGAGAATTTGAATAGTACTTAGATTCTGCATATAAATGAGGCATGCACCTACCATAGAGTATTTAATAGTCTTTGGCACCTACTCATCAAAAGTGATAGACTTGCGAGTGGGAACGCTACGGAGCTTCGACCCCGACTCTCCGATAAGTCGGATCTTCCGATTCATATCCTTCAGTTCCAACGTTCGGCTCCGACACTTTTAAGGCCGTACCCTGACCAAATAACCTTGAGCATTTTTTCCCTCAATAACAGCGCAAGAGATACAATAGCGAATACGCACAGAGTGTTGAATAAAATCGTTATAAAATCTAATTTTGGTCGTTTGAAAAAATATTTCTACCAAAATGCTCTATAAATAATTAAATTTCCTATCTATTAGTGTAAGTACAAAATCAAAATAGTCGTTAGTTTTCGAGAAGATGCATGTTTTCAGTATTTTTTTCTCATTTCTGTAGTTTAATTGTGAGTAGATTAATTAAACATTATACTTAGTAATAAAAAAAAAACATCTACTATTTTGAAGCCAACAATATGTAGAAATTTAATGTATTTTTATAAGTTCATAATTATTTCTTTTGGATAACGAGTATAAAAACTGCACAAAAAACGGCTACAGCTGATTTTTGCACGGGGACGCGCCTTAAATCAGTAGCTTTAATCGGAGGTTGAAAAGAGAGAGCGATGGGGGGTGAGATAAATGTGCGAAGCTTTTACTAATGAAATATAGTGATTTCATTCGCTAAGTAACTGTTATTGAAAACATCTGCTGCTACCACCTCTGACTACGCCTTCGCTTTTGACTCCGACTATAGGTACAGTCGCCAGCACATGATGTTACCCAAAACTGTCAAATTTTCCCAATCAACCTTTAACCTTACATCTTCAGGTATAAAGTTAAAAATCTATTGAAGAAATTTGACAGATTGTTGTAGCTTGATGCTGGCGTCTGTACAAAATTCACTCAGCTCCGGCGCTAATGATTTATACATAAATCACAAAATGGCTTCGTCTGCTTCACATTTTTCATTGATGTTCCGCTCCTATTGGTCGTAGCGTGATGTTAGCGTTTAGCCTATACCTCTACACTAGTATAGATAGATTATATCAGGTTCTGTGTGTAGCGTGGCTATTTTTTTTTCCAAAGAACTTCGACTCCGATTTTGGTTCCCATGAAACCACCTCAGTTACACCCTCCCGCCCGGCGAGAACTAGCTGGTGTTTTGAGTAATTAGTGCAAACATGATATCATTAACCAGTCGTTGTATAATGTCATTTTACACACGGATGATCAGTTTGAAAGCACATAGATAGCTACAACAGTTTTGGTTACAATAACATTTCTAAGTGGTTTTTTACTGTTTCTTATAGTTTCAGCTGTGATGTTCTAATGGTCTTTCCATACCCAAATGATTAAAGGACATTATAATTTTCCACGACTCTTAACCTAGCCAATAATAGTCCCGTAATTTAAATTTAAAGAAAAAACAACTGTAAAATTCCAAAGCTCCCGGGAATCCAGAATCAAGTATTGAATCCATGTTCTCCGTTTGAGTGCCGATATGACTTACACCCTTTAAAGTCCAACCGGTCGATTCTGTTAAAATGTCGAAGTAAAGGCTTGGGTGTCTTCACCAAGTAAGCTGTCCCAGACCTTCACTCCGACATCTTTTCAGAATCGCACTCCTAAGTTCACCACACTCAAAGACTACCAGGATAAGTCTCTCTTTTGTGGTTAAATTATCTACCTAACTCGATACAGATACAACCTCATTACATTCTCAACTGAACCGCGAAGTAAGTGAAACAAACGAATCCCTCCACAGTCAGCGCCACATCTAGCCGAGTTGGGAAACTCAGTCAAAGCGAAGTCAGCACATAATATAATAGCTACAAGTACATTTCACAAAACAGTTTCCACTTTCGTCGCACACTCGATTTGAATAACGAAACTGAATGAAGGTAATGAATGCGGGGACACGTGCTGGCCCGGCTGAGGAGAATACCAATGGCTCAGTCACTACGTATGCACTGGGTAGTCGCCGGAGGGCCAAGAAAGCGTCTGCTTCCTATAATGATGGGTGTTTGTGGAGACGGACATGAAATTATGCTAAGAAAACCGACACTAAGTAGCTTCTGCGAGGATCGACCGGAGGACACGGTAGAGCACACTGTGCAGGTGTGCCCCGCTTGGGCGGCGCACCGCCATGTCCTCGAAACGGCGATTGGCGGCGACCTCTCGCGTCCGGCCCTGGTCCAAGCCATGGTCCGGAGCGAGACGGAATGGGACGCCGTTGCCTCCTTCTGCGAAGCAGTCATGCTAGCGAAGGAGGTGGCGGAGCGGGAGAGGAGACCCTCTCGTCCCGGCCGCCGTAGTAGACGCCGCGGGCGTCGGGGGCCACCTGGTGACCTCCGGCCACCGTAGGCGCGGGCCTGTGGACGGCGAGCTATGGGTGGCTCGCCGTCCGTCCGTCTAGTGAAGACAGGCCGTGTCGACGGCGCGTTAGTGTTCCACGCGCGCCTCAAAGAGAGTCAGCAACACAGAGGGGCCCGAAAGGGCCGACGCCTGCCGGAGTCGCGGGCTTATTCGCAAGAGACACCGTGGCTCCGGAACACAAAGGGCAATGAAGGAACATGGATGGGTTTTAGTCAGTAGAAGTCTGACAATCCTTCCCGCTACACCCAGAGCGGGAGGAGTCATTGGATGATTTCCCATCCCTAAAAAAAAAAAAAAAAAAAAAAAAAAAAAGCATATCTAGAAAGCAGGAGCTTACTGCTCGAACAAAGAAGAAATACAAGTCATGGCTTAGTTTAGGTACCAGTCTCCTACAAATGAACATTGTTGTTATCATAACTTAATTCTATAAGTATTAGTTTACAAATGTTATTTGTAAAAGGAAATTAACGTTTTTTTTTTTTATTATACTTATTAAAGCCAAAGGACAGAGGTTCATCTTAAAGACGGGCTTTTGATTTTAAGTCTAGTGGAAGACTTAACTAAAGTAAACATTAACAACAATGCAAATGTTATTCTCCATCTTAACCTAAATTAACTCACAAAGTAACAATGCAAATTAACTGCAAACAAAATGTGGAATCTGCGTTGGCGTCAGCGAATACTCTCGTATGCACAGCCTTCTTCTTAATGAGCGACAAAGCTCGCCGAGGTGTACCCCTTACTCTACGAACTTTACCAATCCCCGATTCCGATATTTTACACCTCGGATTTTCGCTAATATAGGAGCTTAAAATTCTTAGCTTTGCAATGAATACCTTTTTAATCTTTTAGGAATATTTACAAGACTGGTGGAATTGCCGTCAGAGAGTGTAATTTCATGTCATCGGGGTTCCAGAAGATTCTATTTCTATACATATTCATCATCCACAACCCGACATCGCCCACTCTGGTGATAGGCCTCTCTTTTTCGATGCCAATGGCATCGGTCCTATGCCAGCTTCATTGAGGGTCTACGCTCGATGGAAAAAATGTCGTAACTTAGCTTTTTTAATAAACACCGAACCGGCAAACAAAACTTGTCGTTTTATTTATACAAAACAAAATAATACAAAATAGTTAATAGTTGTACATGGTTGGTAACTATTGTGCTGAGTGATAAGCATATCAACTCGCAAAAATTCAGAAAATCTAATTGATCTTGTTTGCTAAACATTCAGAGAATGTAAAACTTCGCACGTCCGGCAGGCGTGCAGTTGTCTCCATCGCAAACGTGCGCTATCTACATTCTACAACTTCTAGTCCGCTTGCATTCAAATGTCTTTCGACGTGTTGAGCACAGATTAGTGGCTCGATATGGGGTTAGCATCTTGATAACGATAACCTAGGTAAATTATACAAGCTATGTCAAAATGTCCTAAACCCTGTCCCATTTTCCCAAACTTTTATAATGCGCACAGCAAAGGAGTGGAACTCTCTGCCTGCGTCTGTGTTCCCGAACGCTTACAACCCTAATCTCTTCAAAGTTATAGTAAACAGGCTCCTTCTGGGTAAGGTCGCTCTATCGTAGACTTTGTCTCTGTCATCTCTGACCAAGACTAAAGTCAAGAGCAATACTACGAGTGTCTCAAATAAAAAAACAAAATACTTTTCCCGAAACCGTACGTATACTCGTGGATGGACTTATGGTAGGTAACAGGACCAAAATTCCCCAATTCAGAGAAAAGGATCAATGACAACATGAACTCATAATGAATGAACATTTTGAAATGGAATCCGAATCGAATACTTTTTAATTTTGCCAATTAGTTCTATTTAAATAAATAAGCTAACAAAAAAAAGTACTAACAAAATAATTATAGTGAAAGCATTACTAAAGTCTTACATAGGGACGTTATAAGATTTCGCCAATCACTGCTGATCTAACCGAGTCTCGCTAATTAGCAGCTAGATATACTTTCACATGTCACCTGCATTATGTTCCAGTGAACACTAGAGTGACACCAGACGACCAGACCAGATCAGACTAGACCAGACCAGCACAACTTATGTCAGCACCTTATCTAATTAGCTGAAAGTTACAACAAATGACATTTTTGATATTTTTTCATGGATCACGTTTCACTTGAAAGCAGGGTTACATAAATTTTAATAGACAAGATAGATTTCAATTATGTAAAAAATAAGTAGTATTCTAATTTGATAGAGCCTTGATGATTTATTTAAATTCATCTCATTAGTTACATTGAAAAATTGAATTCTATTATTGAACACCAAAAATCTAAAGGCTTCCATTAATAGGCGCCAAAACGTCTTAGGGTCAGCTCAGAACCGAGACGCGACGCCACGAGACGTTGACAAAATACAACTTTATATTCTATACGATAAGATACACAATTTCACTGTGAGAAGTCAGTATACGTTGCACCGCAGCGCTGCGCCACTTGTATATATAGTGTATCTTATCGTGTAGAATATAAAGTTGTATTTTGAGTAGCTCTTTCGCAACGTCGCGTCGCGTCGCGTCTCGATCTGAGCTGACCCTTACCTCACATAATCTGTGGCGCGTTATCTCTGGCAGAAACACTCAAGATGGCCGGGGCATAAAAAAAGATAATTGAATTTCGCATTCCTGTGCGAAGCGTTCCGGAGGCGGACAGGTACGAGATGAGCTGATACTGCGGCTTTTGGAGACTGCCGCATTGTCGGCCCTAAGATAAATGCGCCTTTCGACCTGGAAGTTATCGACTGCCCCTCAGATAATAAAAAATGAAACATCTGCATTAGCATGTAAATGCAGTGACGTCCTCAACAAATACCGCAACGTGATGGATGTAAATGAAGCGCCGCTGTCGCACGCCACACCACGCCGCTCCAGCTCCCACGCTCTGCGTTAGCTCAGCGGCATCGAGAGCGTGCAGCTCGGCTAATGCGAAAAGTACGGTATTTTGGGTGCAACGAATAAAGATTAAACCTTATTTACTGTCTGAATCAATTAGATGCAGAATTAAGTATTTCAGAAACAGCGGCATTGGGAGTGGAAGTTGCGAGTTAAGAGAACGTTAGATACAAGGATAGCTTGCGGAGCAGTCTTTTTATCTCCATGAAGATCAAGATGTTGCGTCTCTACTGCCTGATATAATTGGCGGCTACGCTCCGTGACACCGGGCGGAACCAAATCTAAATGTCCTCAATTTAAATTGTTTGCTTGAATATTAGCTAAGTACATAAGTTAGTGGAGCCTTCAGCCTCGAAGGTTGCTCGCCCCTGCTTCAACAAGTAATGGACGAAAATTGACTCATTTTTGTACAAACTCGCAATTAGTCTCGTCTCTCGCAGTATCGCAGTACAAACGGATGGGTTATTTATTTAATAAGCTGCCTCTGTACTAGATTTTTAATTACACATTGCAATTGTTGCATTTGTGAGCGGTCTGTGCAATACGCTAACTATATCACTCTGACTTTGTTTCAAAACGGCTAAGTGTTGTGTGGTATGGGCAGCACGCCGGCACGCGGCTCGCGGGCACGCGGGCACAGCGCGCGTCGTGCTCAGCACTCGCCGGAGGTCGGCGGTATGTAAATGAAATTGAAGCTCGCGTTATCGTGTTCTGATCGTGTCCGGTGCATTGTTGCTATGCGCCGCGATCACACAGGGCGACTAATTGTCATGCGTGCGGCGCGGCGCGGCGCGGCGCGGCGCCGGCCCGCAGCCGCGCGGCGCTCGCCGCTTGCGACACACGCGCTACATCGACACACGGCACTACTATTATTAACATGGATTATTCGGATTCACGCGGCGCACCAACAATTATGTTGCGCAAGTATCCGCATTCAAACTTTAATATTCGCGGTGCGTCACTCCTCACTACTTTAATTCAGCAGTTTTAATTGCATAAGCTGTATATAGGCATTAAATGCGGATTTATAATGGTTGCTATTTCTTAAAACTGGTTTCACATTAACATTGCATCGTCTCATCTGCATACAATTGAAAGATCAAGACCATCCGTCGTCGGTATGAAGTGGAGCTGTGCTCGATGTGCACATGAACAGCTACTCATAATCGTAACCTACATTCGGTTCTACTAGTTCTAATCGAAGAGCAAGTGACCCGAGAATACAATTGTCGTAATGTAATGTACCGGTATGTGGCATGCCCGCTGGCCGCACCGCGCCGCACCACGCTGCAAGGAGAACCTGCCTGACTCACGGCGACTGGACGATGTCGATGATACAACAGGTTATTGCATTGTTTTGTCGGAGTTATGCAAAAAATAACACAGCAGAGGTCATTGCGTCACTTATTAACATTCCTGGTGCGGTGTGGAGGAGCTCAGCCTTCGATGGCAGATCGACGTGATGATGAGCGCCGTAATTGCGCAGAGCCCGGCCAGCCCCGGCCCCGGCTCCGGCACGAGCCACGCGCAGACACATCACAGCACACACCACGAGCCGTCACTCACACTAATCTGACCCGACATAATGGCATCTCGATAATGGGCTCTATTATACAACACCGCCTATATTGCGTGCAAAACTAAACACAGAAATCAAAACGACTTTTAAACAATCAATCAGAGAAACGTCCGTTGATTGAGTCACTTTGATACTACTGTAAATTAGCAGGTTCGATTGGGAGTTATAATAATAAATTGTTTATTACCACAAATTTCAAGTACATTGCACTGTATACAGATTAAAGATCTTAATTTAGCATTAGGTAGATGAGTACAATAGGTCCAACCCTGTCCCCTAAACTAGGCTAGGCCTGTATCTTAGGGGGCAGTACCCGGCTATAAAGTATGCTTATATGATTCAATTGTGGCTGTAGTTACTTCATATCAGTGAATTATTTCCGTCAGCCACAAAATACCGAAACGATCCCTATTCCTATTCCTATGTCTCCCCATGATGGACAATTCGCAGTGACTCAGTGTCAGCAGTGATTCACTCTTCGGCTGGTATTGAAATTTCGTGACCTTTCATTGGCGTCTGCATTGAGACATTAAAACAAATATCTGTCCGATAGAACACAATACAAGCGATTTAGTCGAGGGCAATCATTGAACGAATGGTTTTCAACGCGCAACTGTTATCGAAATAACACAGATCTGATTAATTCAATAAATCAAAACGAATCTGTAAGGATGTCTGTAGTTACAATTTTCCGGAGGGAAAACACCGGTCCGGGGTAAAATGGAAATGACTAAATAGTAGTGAACTGTGGCCCGCAGTGGGCGGAGCGGCGCAGCAGAGCGGGTACTCACCGGATCATGTTGTTGTTGATGTTCGGAGTCGGGCGAGCAGCAGCGTGTTATGTTTCACAGCACAGACACGTATTCGTTATGGCGTTCAGCGCGCGGCCGCCATGCCGTCCGTTCGCGGCGAGGGTGAAGACGCGAGTGGGTGTGAGCGCCGAGCGCGCGCCCGGCGACCCGCCCGCGCGCCACGCCACGGCCACGCCACGTGCCTGCAGCCCGGCCTGACGCATGCTGGCGTGCTGAGTGAGCTGACTCAGCAGCACAGCACGGCCCGGGGCGGCGCTGTGTGCTCCGGCACTGCACCGGCACTCGACGAGCTCACGCGTGCACAACTCGTGTCGCGCAGCGGCCGCAGCACACATCATGTTTATCGTAACTGCCATGAAATCGGTTTATCGATCATATGGCTGGAATTATGATGCATTCAAAGCTAGTTAACAACTTGTTACGCCAGTTAAAGTTGGCCGTACGTAAACTACATGGTATAATGTATTCGAGAACCCTGCCAACATTGCCAACAGTGCCAACTGAAAGGAGGAAGAAAAGTTAGGCGCATTTAATTTGTACGAACCATTTCAAAGTTGTAGCCGAACTCCAGGAAACCTTGAATGTTCTGGAAACTACTGTAGGTATGTGATGAATTCACTTGTCTTGCCCAATTACCCAGATCTGTCAAGTAATTTACCCTCTGTTTGGGGACAAAGAGACGACCAAAATAGGTACCTACGTTAATTTGTGTTGGACGCTCTTTCAGAATCGGTTAAATGGAGCCGAAAATGGGAATTTCCTACTTTGTTACTTCATTCATTTGGCTAAACATTTATGTTAGTACTCTCATACGTAATTTACTTATTAAGTTTTTGATATTAAGATTTGAGATGGGTGAAAAAGTTGTATTGTTATGTATATGGTTGTGTGCTTGTGTACTGTGTGTGTCTTATGTTGTGTTTTGTGGCTTTTGATACATTATTGAACGAATGTAAAGTAGTCAACATCGACATGCTAACCCATTCGGTAGATGTCTTCTTCAACCCGTATCCACCCATTGCTGAGTGTATGTATGTACTTAGCTAGTGCCTCCCGCATTGCTTGTCATTCTCAATAAATTGAGGGTTATTCTTTCGAGTAGCCAGATATTCTTCTCCGACTTCAACACCTTTGAAAATTTCGGTAATACGTTGCCCCACACTAGGAATTCTACTGTATCGAGGGCGCGTTTACAAACATACAAACTCACATACAACATACAAATATTTTTTCCGTGCGGGAATCGAACCCAAGACACGCGACGCAACAGCCGATCGCTCAACCACTGCGCCAACCGTGGTGTCGTGCGGTAATCAATGTGTACTACAGCTAACATCAGTGTTGTCAGTCAATGCCATGCCTCCACTCCATGACTCCTCACCACTATCTGCTGAGCACAGTCTGTGACGCGCACTCGACCGTGCCAGTCAATCGCCCAGAACGCTCAGCATAATGCTGTACATTGTTCTGTCATTATTTGTTGCTATGAGTGTAGTGTTACTGCTGCTCACTGATCACTACTGTCCTGCTGTTTACTCTACAGCTTCCGAATTGTATCACTACATATTCTGAAACAAAGACCTCCGCAGCGTCAATCTGTCTGTCTGTACTACTGAACCGATTTTCATGCTGTTTTCACCAATGGATAGAGTGGTTCTCGAGGAAGGATTTAGTATATAATTTGTCAAGCGGGCGAAGCTAGTTAACTATATAAAACAGCACGGAATGTCGATGTATCGGAATGACCTGGTTCCGTTAAACACAAAGTGTTTCCTGATGAGTAGCAAGACTTTCAAGCTAGCGCCTGATCATCATTATATCAGCCGATAGACGTCACCTGCTGGACATAGGCCCCAAGATTTGCCACAAAAACCGGTCCTGACTAAGAATTATCGGTGACACAGCGTTGAAAAGCCTCCCACAAGGTGGACCACTGACCTGATAAGGGTCGCGGGTAGGCGATGGATGCGAGACGCACAGCCAGTGCCAGCGTCATCAAAAATATCTCCACGAAGCCTTCTGCAAGGAGCTCCATTGTTATATCTCTTTTTTCGGTTGGGCATTCTCAACCTATTCTATTGGCTGACAATCTATCATCGTCATCTATGTAGGTACGTAGCCTTATTTCAATTAGGGTGGGAGCAGCTTCCAATCCAACCTGAGACAAGTGCTGCACAACTAAATACCAGTTATTGACATGAACTGGCGACTTATTCCACTAAATCCTAAAACCATTGTTCTCCAAAACTCTACGGTCCATACATTCAATGTTTCTATACTTGAATTCCACTTTAACCCCAAAACTGTTTAGACTTTTGTTTTGTTTTCTGTTTTTGTATGTTAATGCTTTATGTAATTGAAATAAACATTTTATTTTATTTTATTTAGTTTTTTTTTATTTTATTTTTTAGTTTTTTTTTATTCAAAAATAAACTCTTGTTTTGACAGGAAACTGATATAAAAAAAAATAAGATCACAGCTTCAGATTACAAATACCTTTAAAGTAAACTTGGTTCACAAGCAAAATTTAAATTATTAAAAAAATCGGATGCTGCGCTGCATTTGACCCATCAAGAGAATAGCATAGTGAATTGTTGTCAATATACAAATGATTTTATGAGTTTTATTTATAAACACTTAAGTGTTTTATTTATGCATTCTGCAAATTTGCTGTTGATTCTACCAAAACTATTTTGGCGTTTAACTGGAATTGAAATATAGAAAGAATTAGAGTTTTTAGAACAATGGCTTTGGGGCTTAGAGGAATGAGGCAAACTGGCGACTACTTCAATGTACTTTCTACTTTAAACCATTCGGTAGTAAAGCTAGCCTTTATAGTGTCCGCAAAACATAGCAACTTAAATAGCAGGTACCACATAATATTTGCTACACCGTGTCTTGTCACTATATCGATAAACAAGGACGACGCGCTGCGCGTGCGCCACAGTTGTCGGCCTGCGTTGCGTGCGCAACGACAGCGCGGCGCACGCAACACGCAACCAACATGATATGACCGGCAACCGGCGCCGGCGCAACCTGGCGTAACATTCAGCATTACAATTAATATGAACATCAGTAGTTAGAATTGTGTAAGTTGAGGAAAACTGTTACAGAAGATGAAAATATAAATCTACCCAGGAGATCACAGCAGTTAATACCATCGTTGGCAAATAACTTTCACCATTTTTTTTGTGATGGGAAATCACCAAATCAGTCCGTTTGCTCTGAGCGGAGCAAAGGAATTGTCAGACTTTAACTGACTAAAACCCATCCAAGTTCTTCCTAATGCCCTTTGCGCTCCAGGACCGCGGTGACTCATTCAAACAAATTCCGCATCTCTAGGCGGGTACTTTTTACCATAGACCTATTTAGGAACAATGAAAATCACAACTCTTAGCGGCACCCACGTCAAAGAACATTAGGTATCTAAATTAATTTAGTGCACCTACACTTCCCATCTTATTTCATCGTAGAAGCCTGCTCGTAGACTGTAAGTAGCAATGTTTTATCCTTACAGCCAACACTTCCCCACACTGACCTTACTTAGCGTCCATAAAAGTCGTTAATGTCCCACAATAGATATTGAAGCGTGTCGGACATCACCAATGTTCTCTGCAACCATTGTTACCCTATTTTGAATCGTTGACCTCTGCCCCGCTCGAAATATTTAATGAGATATTATAACAATAGGAATAAATTAGATCAATCAATGCAAAGTTAAATCTTGTAAAGAGTAGGGACTTTATTTTTTCACGAGTACATGAGCAACTTGGAATAACTAATATTGGAAAACGATTTATTAGATACGACAAGGATGGGTAAGACACTTGGCATGGCGCGATGATTATAGATGGAGCAAGACAGTTACTGAAAGCCTTCCAAGGACCGGAAAAAGAAATCTTGGTGGTTCAGTAGAAAGATGGGTACACCATATACATGTCATTAGATTTATTGATTGGCACAAGAAAAAGAGGCCCATGACCAGCGAAGGGGGTTTGTGGATTACGATGACAGCAATTTTAAAAGTATACAATTTGCTTTTCACAACCATCGCTTTCCCTACAAACACGTAGTGTTTATAAATTAAATTAGATGCATTTAGATTCAGCAATCTAAATGATTAATCATACGTAAACTTTGTAAAAACCTAGACCCCAAAAATACTACAAACAAATTATTCTTACTAATTATTCCTGAACAAAAGCAACTCATTATTCGTACCCTCGCCATTCAGAGAGTCGTCTTCTAAACTAAGTTTTTCTAATGTAAATTGCATTCAAATGTTTGTTAAAACCGTCTGAAGTCGGAAGAAGCTGTCTGTTACAAAAACCAGTGCCTGCAGAGTCGAAAGTGACCGTTTCCATCGAGACATTGAAGATATAATGAGCCTGCTTGCACGGCACAGCTGTTTTTATATTGCCATCTATTATGCGACACCGTGTTGACGTTAAAAATTATATATTGTGACTGAAGCAGAAACTTGATTAATCATTTTCTCTTATAAAGCTGAAGATTTTGTTTGTTTGAACGCGTTAATCTGAGGAACTACTCTGTCTGATTTGAAACATTGTTTCACTATTAAATAGCCCATAATTTATTCGAGGAAGGCTATATATCATCACGCTAAGGCAAATAGGAGCGAGAATAAATCCAACTTTCCTGAATCAATTTTAAATACGACGGCACGGTTGGCGCAATGATTGAGCGATGCAATGATTGAATGATTGAGCGTGGGTTCGATTCCCGCACGGAGCAAATATTTGTATGGCCTACAGATAGTTGTTCCGGGTCTGGCTGTTTGTGTAAGTTGTATGTGACTTTGTATGTTTGTAAACGTACCCACGATACAGGAGAAATCCCTAGTGTGGTGCAACGTTTCTCAAAAAAAAATAAAAAAATACGGTATAGTGATAGCCACCTTATCACTTACCACACTCTTTTTTTAAGGATGGGAAATCACCAAATGACTCCATCCCCTCTTGGCGGACCAGAAGTGAGCGTCACTCATTCTGACTAAAAACCACCTCCTAATACCCACCGCGTTCCAGGGCCGCGGTCACTCTTTCGAACAAATTCCGAAACCCTGGCATTGACACACCCTTGGAGAAGGACATCAGATTTAATAGACTTATTACCCCGGGAGTAAGCACCCTTAGGATAATTTCACGAGGGTGAATCCGCTGGTAGAAGCTAGTCATCAATTCATCAAAAGGAATGTAAGACATACAGACACCCGAGATCGTTCACTGAATGTTCGTACCAAAATTTGTTTTACTTATGACGTAATCCCCCAACCATGCTTTTGTTGTTTCTTTAACATTTTATCCCTCAAGATTAAACTTAAGCTCAATTCAACCCGTAATTGAAAATAAAAGAACAAGAAGATAAGATTCTTTTCATCATATTGCTTAAGCCCGGGCTTCGAAGTGACGCCGCACTTTCTAACTAAAAGACATGACTGGACACTTTCCTACGAAACGCTCATTAACGGGATTTTGTATTCACAAATTTTTACCATTTATCAGTACAGTCCATATTTAAAAAGTCAATATTACTAATGAAAGATAGTAGGAATGTGTAGATACTAGGAATTATGATTGTAATAGGTGATTTAACCTACCTGGCGATATGAACCGTCTTCTGTGTGAAGTGGTTATATACTCTATGTGTGTGAAGGACGTTTTTATTTTTTTCTGTAAATTACCATTAAAGTTGATAGACCCACAAATGTGCTCCAGTAATACGTAAGTGACATTTCTGGATGCTGGAAATCATCATCTGCCTAGCCCCAATATATTTTTCCCAAATAGTAGGAATACCAGTATTTTACGTGGAGCGGCTGCCTACCAGACCTCCACAACCCATTAACTGGGTAACACGGTATTTCTTGGCATAACTGGAGTCAGATGTCCTGGCTTCTGACAATCCGTAACGACTGTTAAAGATCTACAAATGACAGCCAACGGTTTAACGTGCTTTCCGAGGCACAGAGGAAACTCGATAAGTTAAGATGGTCACCCATCCACAGACAAACCTTGGCAAGCGTTACTTAACCTTGGATATCGACCCGTGCAGCTGTTGTTACCCACAAGCTCCTCAATTCTGGATGCTGTAAATAATTGTAGTTATTAATATTGGGAACAAGGAGATCAACGTAGCGTGGCGTAGCACAGCGTAGGGCTGCGTAGCGCGTCGTAGCGTTCACGTAGCTCGTAGGTAGTGTAGGTACTTCACTTTTATTTAAAGCTCAATATAATAATATGTCATGTGTTTGTTTAAAAGCTGATTATAAAAAAATAAATACTTTAGAAGCATACATCATCACCTTTTTTTTCTCACGAGTCATTCGAAAACATATTTCATTTTACTTTTAACAAAATACCCTAAACTACAACTAAATATATTTTATATCAATTCATTATGAGAGTAGCCATTCGAAGACGCTTCTAATAAACTTGTATCTCATGAAAAAATATGTTTTCAAGCAAGAAATAAATGATTTATTTTCAACTTTTTCTCACCACATTTTCCTTTACCGACGACGAATTAGGTAAAAGGTAACCATTACTTTGTTGTTTCTATATTTTTTAGAAATTCACGACAAATTTAAATTACCACTCACAGCCATGCTCCTGAAAGCTACAATTTCCCAGCGAACCATGGTGTTTGTTTTCCAAAGTAAATTATTCACCGTTGATCAGGAATCGGTTTTTTGTGCAACGGGAGAACAATGCATTGTTAGCACGTGCTGGTGCGCGGCGCGACCAGTTAGCGGTGCTCAAAGTGCTAAAGAAAGTAATATTACATTCGCTTTTTCATGAAACAAAAACTCCTACATTTGGTATGCTTTTAAAAATTCGAAAAATTATTTAGGAAGATAGGATGACAATAACTTGTAAACATATTTTTTTTTTATAAAAGTGTTGTTTCTTACGTTAATAGTGAGCTTTTCTTGTCAAAAATATTAAAGTACAATAAACGACCGACTGGAACTTTTTCTTTGATCGAACAATGACACATACAATTAAAGAATTCATCTGCCTAGCCTTTTCCCAACTAAATTGGGGTCGGCCTCCAGTCAAATCGGATTCAGCTGAATAGCAGTATTTTACGTATTAGTTTTCATATACCTACTCCAGGGTTCTGGCGGTTTACAGGGTAACCAGGCGTTCCGTCCGTACCTACCGTGTTTAACCGTCATATTGTCAAAGCGCTATTTAATTGAGTCTTAATGAAGTTGCCTTTTTATGAAAGAGATTTCAAAATTCCTCTAATAGTTAAAACTGGTTTAACTAACGTTATTAATTCGTCGCTTTTGAAAAAAATATATTATCTTTTGACATTTTTATTTCAACAAAGAGGAATTATGAAATAAAAATGTTAAAAGATTGTGTATTATTTTTTCAAAAGTGTGTATTACGTCATTGATATTGCGTGCCTTTTGCGTGCCGATTTCACGTTGGAAATATTCCCTGTATCAATATTTTACCCAAAATTTTCAACCCTCGAATTACAAAGGTTGAGTACCACGTCTCGGGCCGCCATCGGCAGGCACATTGTAATCAACGCGTTGAATAGGGCCGCCGGTCGGTGGGCGACTACTTTTATGTGGTGATCAGTCACGCCTGGTTTGAGCCTCGGTTTGGTCACAGACCATCTGGTGAAGCCTGAGGATTAGATTAGTATCGCCATATAGTCAGGTAATGTTCCTTTCAAAGAGAAATGGATGCGAACTGCTTCAGATCAGGACGTTTGGCGCTCTTTGGGAGCAGCTTACGTTCAGCAGTGGACGGCAATCGACTGATACGATGATGTTGATGAAAAATTAATTCAAAAATGTTTTTTGAAGACAAGTTTTGTTCTGGTATTCCGCTAAATCCAGTTTGGAAGCCGACCCCAATACAGTTGGGAAAAGACTAGGCGGTTTTGATGACTATTTAAAAATTTCAAACTGTACCCAAGAAGGAAGTACACAGGATATTGGTGTTCTTCAAAGGAGCCTGGAGCATAATACTCTCAACAGGCGTGACGTATGAATGTAAATGAAATAAAAGTAGTCTGTCTGTGTAGTGTGTGTGTGTGTATCTAAAAAATTAATAGCGTTCTATAGTTGCTACCTACCCCCATCGAAAAAGGGACAAGTTTATGCATGTATGTTCAAAACATGTCTCGGAAGCAAAATGTTCAGATACGTGGTATTTTGTTTGAATAGAGTGAAGTATAAAACATATTTTCCGCTTGGGTCTATCATGACGTCAATACAGGTATGGGCTATGGCTACATAGGTACGAGGTACGAGGGACGACCCTCGCACCTAATTTAGCAGGTTCTATATCTATTCCCAGCTGATATTCACACCACGCAGGGTCTGCATAATGCGGCGCGCGGAGGCTTCGACGCGGGCAGCCGTGGAAATTGAGCGCGCTCGGGCGGACGCGCTGGGCGGGCGGCGGGCTGGGCGGCGCCCGCCCAACCGAAACACTTTCAGAAATACACTTTTACATCGATATTTCATGGAGATATTTCCGATGTCCAATTAAAATATTTCGGCTCGGATGTTATTGGGGTGGAATATCTCGCGGCTCAGTGGGCTGGCGGTGAGTAATTGCTTTCCTATCTGCACATAGATCTACCGAGTCTTATTTTTACGTTTTCAAGATTCTTAAAGTAATATTGGAAGCCTGTAAAAATTCAACGTTTTATATTTATAATTGACATAAATATCACCTAGAAAGCATAGGTACTTTATTCAAATTACATTATTATAACTCTTAGATCGTGGGTGGGATGTAGGATCCTCCCACAATATCAGTAAATTAAGCTCGGAAACCTCTTAAACTATGAGAAATGCACCGCCAGGCACTCGAGGAGAGTGCATACTAAACTAAATACATTATATACGAGCCGTGTGTACATAGTGTGCTGCATAATTTACATACATGTACATGCTGTAGCGTTACATGTCAAGTAGCTAGGATTTGTTTGTTTACTTAGCCGAGTTTAAACTGCATAAGAAGTTGCTCAACTCGGGACAACTTGTACTAAATTTGAAGGAGGATTTAAAGTACAACGATATAATTATTTAAGATAATACACGACGGACTAACTACGGATTTTATTCTCGTTTTCTGTCAAATCTTTCCAAAGGTTGTCTGAAAAGATCGCCTTTCTGAAAGATCCTTATGTACCTAATTTGTGTGTCCTAAAAAGTATTTGAATTCTATTTTATTCTAACCTTCAAAATAATCGAAAGTAAGAATGGAAAAATCAAACTAACGGATCCTTCTATTAATACTTTCATTCGATTTAACTAGAAGCGGAAGAAAAAAAAGAAGGTGAATGTATCACCTATTCGTTTAAAATAGTCCAACACACAATTATTTGTCGAATTAGTCGCAAAGTTACATTTAATTAAAATAAGCCTATTTCGTTATAATTAGTATTGATCCCCTGTCAGCATGAACATAAGCGCGCGTGTGACTAGCGCATCATCAGCGCATATAATTGGGTTTGCTAGTGTCGCATTACACACAGTCAGGTGCGCCTGCGTCGGCATCGCCTGACTCGACGTACTGCTGATAGCGCTGTTTCAGCAGTCCGTCGAGTCAGGCGATGCTGATGATGAAGACAAAATGCTTACGAGTGATCGGTAGAAAACTGGAGTATGTGAGTTAGGATATGTCTAAATTAGAAATTGGTGTAATGCAATCTTATGTAATTTTTTCACTTGATATTTTTAGGGTTCCGTATCCAAATGGCAAAAACGGAACCCTTATAGATTCGTCATGTCTGTCGGGCTGTCCGTCCGTATGTCACAGCCACTTTTCTCCGAAACTATAAGAACTATGCTGTTGATACTTGGTAAATAGATGTATTCTGTAAACCGCATTAAGATTTTCACACAAAAATAGAAAAAAGACAGTAAATTTTGGGGGTCCCCATACTTAGAACTGAAACTCAAAAATTATTTATTCGTCAAACCCATACGTGTGGGGTATCTATGGTTAGGTCTTCAAAAATGATATTGAGGTTTCCTATATCATTTTTTTCTAAACTGAAAAATTTGCGAGAGAGACACTTCCAAAGTGGTAAAATGTGCCCCCCCCCCTGTAACTTCTAAAATAAGAGAATAATAAAACTAAAAAAAAATATATGATGTATATTACCATGCGAAAATCGGTTTGAACGAGATCTAGTAAGTAGTTTTTTTACTTACTTAGAACTACGTCTTAAATCGTATAATACGATAATGGTACGGAACCCTTCGTGCGCGAGTCCGACTCGCACTTGGCCAGTTTTATAATGATTAAGGCGAGGTTGCAGTACTGTGTGTTTTGACGAACAACAGCAACTGTCCGGCGAGCGAAATAATGCCTAAATTTTGATTGTTTTTTCTTCTTGACGAAAACTGATAAAGAAATTATACAATATGGTTTCAACATTTACTTCAAAATAAAAAGCTGTATCTATTGATATAACTTTTATATATATTCATCTCTTAGCAGTACACGTTTAAAATTGTAATTTAGTGTCATGTTTGATTAAAAAAAGTATCGATTGGCTCGATACTTTTTTCATTCTAAATCGCGTTTCTATCTTTACGATTTACTCGAGGGTATGTTCAATTTTTATGTAATGATTTTTATTTATTAAAAAACTCATAATTAATAAAATTGTCAGACGTTTAAAAATCTTAAAAAGTACTGCAACCCCGCCTTAAGGGCAGATTTCATCAATCTGAAACTGAACGCGATCAGCATATGAACCAAGTTTACGGGCTATCTGTGTCATTATTTTCTATGGAATATTGACACTCATGATTAACTCTTGAACGCAGCTTGATCGCGATCAGTTTTATTGGTAAAATCCGCTCTAAGTCACGTGATGGTTATGATAGGCCGAATAATTTTATATTGAGACCTTATCTAACGACTCATGTAGGAACACTTGAAAACTCAATTACCTAAATAAAATGATCGAAATTTCGTCCACATCCCTGTCAGCCTGTTATCTAAATTTTTTTAATAAAATACATAGTTTCGTTCACCTCGTCTTCTGAGAAAATATTCATATAATAATATAGCATGTTTACATCTTATACTTAGGTACTTGACATCTTATATGTTATGTTTTTAGTATTGAAACTGTATTAGGCTAGTTCTGATATTGTCCAATAAACGTTATATTATTATTATATTATAGCCTCTTTATTTCCATAGGTAATGATAAAATATTTAATTGAAAATATTTACAGAATTTTGTATAAGATATCTACGTAAGCTACCATCGACTTGAAAACTCTTGTCTTTTTGTCATTCTTTCACATTTAAATGCAGCTCATACAAAATGTGACTGTGATGAGTGAATCATATCGCACTATCTCACCACCCAGGTGGCATGCGAACACGTGACCAGTCGGACACTGCCACAAATTGTGTCAGCAGACAATAGACCTGCTCACCAGTCTATTTGTATTTACTATCGCTGCGACGTAACACATTACAATCTGACTAACCTTTTCAACTCTGTAGGGATCGGCTTCCAGTCGGATACAGCTGAATACCAGTATTTTACATGGATTACATTTTTAATGGGACCAGCCTGCCATACATCCAAACCACTGCAACTCTTGAATGCCAACAACAACAGTGGCGACCTCCACAAAAAAACGCCGAGCCAGTGAAGCCCGACGAGTCCCGAAGAAACGATTAAACTGCCTTGGATCCCGTAACGCAATTAATAAGAAAAATAAACACACGGAACGGGTTTCTACAAGGTCCGTATATTAAACAATTCCAGATGTAACCTGAATACTATCTAACATAATATTGCGTTCAGTTTGCCAAAGAATACACTCCCATAAGGTATGTCGTGCGGCTTGTGCTTTAGGTATGTCAATCTTCTTGAATTCGAACATGTAGTGACTGCAGACTACCGACCCTCCACGACGCAGAAACTGGGTAATCCGATACCCCTTGGCAAGACTAATGTCAGACTTTTCTGACTTCTGACTACCCGTATAACGACTCAAAGATCTACAAATCACATCCCGAACTACGGCTTAACGTGTTTTCCGTGCCACGGAGGATTTTCATTATGTTATGATGGTCACCCATCGACAGCCTGACCCTGGCAAGCATTGCTTAACCTCGGGGATCGACCCGTTCATTATTATTTAGTCACGAGCTCTACAACACATAGGTACGTACATGCAATAATTACATTCAGCATGAGCGCATCTAGTCCAGTGCTGAAGTTGAGCTACGGCTAGAATCACTTTACTATGAAATATTAGCTAAAATAAATACGCATGTAACATTGATTGATAGTTCGAAATTAACGGCTTGCTTAACTTGCGTAGTAACGACTGAAATAAATGATGGGTTTATATAGGGTTTCCACATTTCGGGCATAAGGCCTACTTTTCCCAACACCTAAATAGTCTTAGTTAAAAGTCAATAAGCTCCCCCTAGCTTGAAGATAAGTGATAATGATATGAGTAAACATGTTATCTCTGTATTTATAACCCTTGCACGTCCACCACTGACCCGGATTGCGGTTTAGTTCATGACATAATGAGATGGCCACTTACTACAAACAAATGCATCATCTGCGGACTGCGGTGGGCCCAAATATTTGCCAGATGACACAATATGTGTGTCCGTCTGTTGACACATTATCGAGAACAATAGAAGGATGCGTGCGGGTGTTACGCGGGCGCCGATGTGCGCGCACGCATCGCCGGCTACGTCACGCGGCGCTCGCGCGAGCCAGGGCGCATGCGTCGGGAAATGAGAAGGTACATGACCATTTTAAACAAATTGGCATTCAGTAACCAATGGAGTGGAATGATCTCGAATAATCTACGTGTTTTGATAGCACGGAACTATTGTGTGATGCAGTTTATTAACCAAGTATCAATTTCAAGGATTACCTATACGCCTAGCACCAAGAGGCTACCCTACGATCCGTAGAGGTTGCATTATTTGCTCTTTGACTGCATCGTCATCATCACCCTCCAGTGGGCCGCTCGGTAACCTCATGAACAGGGTCGTCGGATCCAGGATTGTCGTTTAGGGGGAAGGGGGGCCTGATTTCGCTTAGTCAAAAGGAATCTGAGTCTTTTAGAAGGGGAGAATGAGCCCCTTAAAGGATCCTCCCCCCCACCAAGAATCCGTCAATGCATGAATAGGTACCTAAGTTTTCGAAAGCTCCGGGGTTGCAGAATTTGTTCGAAAGAGTCACCGCGGCCCTGGAACGCAAAGGGCATTAGAAGGAACACGGATGGGTTTTAGTGAGTAGGAGTCTGACACTCCTTCCTGCTTTACCCAGAGCGGGAGGAGTCCTTAGATTAAAAGTTGTCATGAATTAAGGGCTATGGCATTGTGAAGCCTACCAAGCTTAAGTTTTTTTTTAAGAAGAGTGGTTTTCATGCATCAGCACCCAATATTTAAAGAATTTTTAGGACGCACCATTTCCTGCACCAGCTGTTTCTGCTGAACTGCGTATACTTGTCCTTCTGACTGAAG
This sequence comes from Ceramica pisi, assembly GCA_963859965.1. Lineage (NCBI taxonomy): Eukaryota > Metazoa > Arthropoda > Insecta > Lepidoptera > Noctuidae > Ceramica > Ceramica pisi. The sequence continues at coordinate 25,504,407 of OY982535.1, read as the reverse complement.
TCTTTGTTACACCTCAGGCGAGTCAGTAAATGTCGATTGTCAACGCATGAAGTATATTATTAAAAGTGCACATCGTCCATCATGAAAAAGTGCGTGAATGTTAATGCATTGTTTACAAATTCCACCGATGTCTTGATCTTAGAGTTATTGACGGAGGTGCCGTCACCCGGCGTTAGACATGTGTGAGATCAGGTCATTTGAATATCTGTATCCTTTGAAGTCTACTAGCTCAGGATATGTATGTGTTCTATGATATCTTTGTACTACCGACTATGGGAAATGTAAGTATGGAACTTACATGCAATACAGGGTTGTACCTATATTGTACTAGCTGACCCGCGCAACTTCGTCTGCGTCACATTTTCCATGAATGCTCCGCTGCTAGCTTAGCCTGTTGATATATAGATTATATGATGATATATATCTTCCTCGATAAATGGGCTATCTAACACTGAAAGATTTTTTCAAATCGGACCAGTAATTCCTGAGATTAGCGCGTTCAACCAACCAAACAAACAAACTGTTCTGCTTTATAATATTAGTATAGATTAGTCAGTCTCAGCGTATGTTACACTCAATATCTTATTATAGAGGTAAATAAATATACTTTATCAAAGCTCTACCGCTAAAGTTCGTGTTACCTTAGGTCATGGAGGTTTGATAAATTGTCCAACAAAATTCAACATAATAAGAACCTTTAGGTGCGGAACGCCATCAACATCAACTATCTCAAGTAAAAACAATTAGGTAATTTTCTTTCTACCACCAGGCCCTAAATATTAACTACGCCAAAGCAATAACTGTCACGAGTTGAGAACACCTAAACAGAGTACTTATTTACCAGAAACAAGGTTATATAGAACAAACAGAAATATATGTTAAAACCTGCGGAGTGTACGGAAGAGTTCTATGAGGCTGTTCAGCCTTGTTGGCGCTTGGCGGGGTGCCAGCTGACGGAGGCTGCACACAAATACACGGGGTTAGGGTGTGTTCCGGGTGGCAATGGACTGGCAAACATCTGTTCATGAAGTAAAGCAGGGGGTGACTCACGTAGGTGCTTAATAACCTGTAAAAATTGGCGACCAACACAGTTACACTACATCGAAAAAAACTGTTGATATGAAATACTCATGAATAACCTTGGTACTGTAATTTAACCTTGATTCTTGCAGTCTCTATTAGATTTTATAAAAACATAAGAATTTGATAAAAACTTACTGGCATTCGATAAGTACATCTACTGGATACAGTACCTACTTTAATGTAAAACGTGATCATTCATCGTTTTATTCCGTAAAGTATTTACACTATTTTCAGGAAACCCTTCCCTCCCGATCTTTCGCAGCAGCTGTCCCTGTATTTTTTCCAATCAATTCATACGTATCACATAAGGTGATTTGGCTACGAGAAGGTTGTATTGACTGCAGCTAAACAGTTTGCAGCGGCGCGGGCGAGTCGCCACAGAGTTCAATTATAAGTTCGGCCTCAAGCTGTGAAACGAATGATATGGCACAAATATAAAAAGAAAATTAATCTATTTATTTCTTCATCCTACATATTTACATCATGAGATAAATGTACATAAACATTTACCTACTTAATTTGACCAACCTTCCTTTGACCTGCGAATTTCGATGTAATCATCCGAAGATGTGGATAATTATGACGGCGAGCTATGCGTGGCTCGCCGTCCATCCGTCTAGTGACGATAGGCCGTGTCGACGGCGCGTTAGTGTTCCACGCGCGCCTCAAAGAGAGTCAGCACACAGGGAGGCCCGAAAGGCCCGATGCCTGCCGGAGTCGCGGGATTATTCGCAAGAGACACCGTGGCATGAAGCATGAAGGAACATGGATGGGTTTTAGTCAGTAGAAGTCTGACACTCCCTCCCGCTACACCCAGAGCGGGAGGAGTCATTGGATGATATCCCATCCCTAAAAAAAAAAAAAAATTAAAAAAAGGCCAATTCTACTAAACGTTCGCATCGCATTCGCATCTCAATCGCAATCTGTCAAAAATGTATGAAAATAAAGGGTTTTTTGACAGTTTGCGATTGACATGCGAATGCGAATGCGAAAATTGTTTAACAAATAGTAGAATGATGAAAAGCGATGGTCGACAACGAAGCACGCTTGCAAGATGTAACGTATTCACTCTCGACTTAAAGACTACTAGGTTGTCATGTCATCAGGCACCACAGGCTTCAGCTCAGTCTATCGATTCTGCCGTATCTCCGTATTGTCTCTGCTCTGCGGTCGCTACTGAGGGCTTAGTGTGAGTTTTCTAACGTACTCGATCGCGTTAACGTAAACGTTTGCTTATGTCCAAGTGTATAAAAAAAGAGGTTATCTGTTATTCTCACCAGGCGGCGCTTATTCAGTTTCAATACAAATTGGCATTTACGCTAACGCGATCGAGAACGTTAAAAAACTCACACTAAGCCCTCTGAACGTGGACGCATATAGCTACGTTAGTTACTGGCCGAGCCACATTCAATTGTGTCGCATATGATATTACAGCAGCTTAATTAAGTCTCCTCTCCCTGCAGGTTAGTTAGCTACGCAATTTTAAGAGCAAGCACTGACATCTAGAAATATACACAAGTATTTCTGGCTATCTAGCAAGACTTGCAAATAGTGTTTTGTATATAGTAGATTAGCTGACCCGCACAACTTCGTCTGCGTCACATTTTCCATTAATGCTCAGCTCCTATCTGGCTTAGCGTGATGATATATCCTAATCCTAGCCTAAAGAGTTATTGACGGAGAAGCCGTCACCCGGCGTTAGACATGTGTGAGATCAGGTCATTTGAATATCTGTATCCTTTGAAGTCTACTAGCTCAGGATGTATGTGTTTTCTGATATCTTTGTACTAACGACTATGGGAAATGCAAGTATGGAACTTACATGCAATACAGGGTTGTATATTGTACTAGCTGACCTACGCAACTTCGTCTGCGTCACATTTTCCATGAAAGCTCCGCTCCTGCGATATATATGGGCTATCTACCACTGAAAGATTTTTTCAAATCGGACCAGTAGTTCCTGAGATTAGCGCGTTCAACCAAACAAACAAACAAACTCTTCTGCTTTATAATATTAGTATAGATAAAGTATGCTCGTATCTTTAAGTTTTACGGAATCAAAAGTTTATTCATACTTACTCATATCTTACATTATAGTGGCAGAATAATCTAACATAATCAATTCTCTGAGCCTTTGCATCTGTCTTCAAATTCGGGATCATTAAATCAAAAGCCTTATTGAAAATCAAACACATTCAATCTACTAACAACAAAGTAACATCCGCTTCATACCAACACGCTCAGAAATTATAATTACAGAGCTGTCAATACAGTGATTACGCCCGTCTGCGCCCGAACAACTTGAAGAGGCTGAAAAATGACATGTCACGTAGTTCTCCAACATGTTGCAACAACAAACCACTATTAATAATACAACAAGAACGGGTTGTACGGTGCCGCCGACCGGACCGGGCCGGACAGGCCGGACGGGCCGGCCGACCGGCGGTCACGCCGTTTACGACAAGTCGCTAAATGTAACAGTATGTTTTATTTCGCCCTCGTCAGGATAAACACTGGAGGGATAAGGATTATTGCAGACTTGCGCGACTCATTATAAATCTGCCAATATTTTGTATTGTTCACGCCTTCTAGGTATTCCATTCTTTCTTGATAGTTTCCGCCCAACGGTGGTTATTACTAGGTGGAAAACTTTTTTAAATCGACTCGAATTAAGCAATTCAGCCCTTTTTATAAATTGATTTCTATCATTCTATAATATCAATGAACATGTAAGCAAAATTAACATATTCATTTTAATAAAACGTAAACACTGAATAAAAAAATCATTATGCCATATATGCTAAATAAATGCTTTTACCGCGAATCTCAGTGTGTCACCGAATCAACGTGTTTGTTAACGACACAAATAAATTAGGTACTCATTTTCATCTATCGCCAAAACTTACATCACAAGTCCCCAAGCTATATCAAAAACTGCCAGTCCCCCAGGATAAACCGCTCATGTGTAATGAGCCACTCGACAGTGACGTTATCCCGGCTTCGCTCGTAAACCGTCCGCGACTTAATTGCTTTATTTTTACGCTTATTGGGCTCCCGGAGTCTTGGCGTCACAACGGTACATCAGCCTCGTAGCTTTTTTACCTTCGTGTCGTTTGGTACACATTTATGATGATGAACACCTACAGAAGGTCGTTGAATCGAAGGAGTGGTGTCTGGCGCATCATTTATCTAATTAGTTTACTTAAAATATCAAATTTATAGAAATGTTAAAAATAACCTTTTGTAGAGCAACTTTACTTTACGGAAATTTTCAAAGTTTGTGAAAAATCTTTCAAGTTTCACTGAAAAACAGGATTGATGAGTTTCAATGTATTTTTCCTTAAAAGACTCGTAATTGAATTCAGTAAACATAAAAAGGTTCTATTTTGGAAAACTGATTTGCCCCTTCTTCTACATAAAAGTCATATTGAAATTTTCTCGATGCGAAGTAGTGTAAAAATTCAATGAGCACCGTATTCAATATTATATTTCTACCAAACGTGAGTCCCCCTACCATTTCCTACGAAAATACTACCTATGAAAACTTTACGCAGTTCATTGCAACTTTAGTTATAAAGCTTTTCGCTCTAGGTCGAAATAAAACAGCAATGGAATAGGAATCAAAACATAAAATTTAGTTCCTTCGTATTTTCTGATTGAGTCAGATCACGGGGCACGTGTGAGGTTCAACGGAACTCCTGAAGGCGACTGTCGGGGACGACAACAGTAGATAAAGTTCAAACATAACTTCACTAATCGCCCTTGGAATTTTCACAAAATGATATTATTTAAATAATATTCGATCAAGTGGGTCATTGATCTATTTCCCAAACAAATTACATTTAAAAATCCAACTAAATAGTGTTCAATTCTTCTCAATGATTTATCGACAGAATTTCCCGTATTCAATGTAAACATTTTTTTCCCCAGCTAAACACCACTAAATATTCAAATGACACATTAAGCAACTATCTAGAAAAACCCAAAAGACGTCACAAATTAGGTATTAATGTCTGATCATGGATAGTCAACTGGTTCAGATTATTCGCTGGGAGTTCGTAAAGTTGAGCAACGCTGAGGTCAGCGCAGCCAAACTTATGTCATCGGCGCCTGAGTGTGTGCCTAGATACCGCAAGTGATGCAATACGCGCATCGCTTGATATTGTTTCTGAGAACATATGAATGATAGGTAAACAAAACAATCGGTCAATAGAAAATGATGATGTACAGATTTTTTGTAACAGAAGTTATGAGTAATCAGGGTTTTGACATACTATTAAGTAAGACATACCTAGACCTATTAAGTTAGAGCTGCACATACACGATACACAGTAACAATACACACTTAATGTGAATGAAGAGAATGTTCCAAATGTAATAAGATTAAACCAAATTCTAATTCTAAACTGTAGCACCATCGCTGCATCGGTACCTATATAGTCTCTGCCTAACCCTTCGGGGTAATAAAACTCAGATTACTTAATGCGTGATGTACATAATTACGTTATGAAAAGTTAAACTACATTTTACTTAATTAATTGACTACACTAAACTAAGAGTCAAAAGCAAACCCATCACAAATAAAACAAAAACTGATTATCCCAATAATAAGTTCAACAAAAATACAATAGGAAGTAGTACATACTTGATTTACTGCTTAAACTGTACAGTGTCGGTTACGGTCCAGGAGCCTGAATCGATCCGCCCAGCGCGCCGCCCGCCCAGCGTGACGCCCGCCCAGCGCGAACATCCGAAAATATTCACTAAAACCTACTGAAGCTGCTGCCAATAACCTTTGATATGTTTCCCGGGTTCTACGACCTCTCAAATAGAAACCACAGCGAGTCTCGTGTGTTTATTTCATTTAGGGAGTCATTAATTTAGGAAAATTTTGGGTTACAGTAATTGTGGAAAATGTTTCAGCGTAATTTCAAACTTGGAGTTCTTTTGGGTCCAATTACGTTTGAAATTATTTACCTTTACTGTTCATATGCTTGACTATCGATGTATGTACGTTTTATTGGTTTGTTTACCTACTGTACACTATTAACGTTTTACAAATTAGTTCTAGGAAAATCCAATTCTATTAATTTCAACCCAAGATCCGTGAACTCGTGTAAAAGACTGCTTCATACTTCTAAAAGTACCTGAAGAAGGTTGCCTGCTTGTCTTGTCGGTCTTCTACAGATTGCTACCTTGTTGCTATTCCACGAATTCACACTAAGCGATTCCAAACGTTCTTTTAAAATGCGCACAGCAAAGGAGTGGATGGAACTCTCTGTCTGCGTCTGCGTTTCCGAACGCAAACAACTAAAATCTCTTCAAAGTTAGAGTGAACAGGCTCCTTTTGGGTAAGCTCTCTCCATCGTATACTTTGTCTTAGATGTCATCTCTTACCTATACTAGAGTCAAGAGCAAACCCATAATAATAAATGGTTCTACAACACAATTGAGATAGGATAGAAATTATCGTTGCGTATATTTAGTTTGTAAATGTAGGTACCTAAGAACATAACAGATGCTTACCTAGGTACATTATAAAATAAACCTTATATTGCAAATTACAGCTTTCTAGACTTAGTAGTTTTGGCCGTTCGTTGGTTCTGACGAAAGATTGAAAAACTAATAATAAATATGACGGTAATACATTATAAACATAATCCATAATTACTATTTGATGACTATTATCATTTTATTAATGTTAGTTTACAGTGTAATTAGATTGATCGTATTAATCTACTTTTCGAGTCGATGGTCCTTAAGATTTTTTGGGTCCAGTAATTACATTAATTGCATAGTATTAATTTAACCATCTGTGTTTTCTAAAACGGCTTCACACACAGTGCATGTACACTATTCCCAAAATCAGCACATTCAGAACTCGCCGTCTCCAGACCCGTAGTAGAAAGACAATTAATCAAGCCTCATAAGTCATAGTTATTAAGTTCTTAACATAGTTATACTCATTCATTATCATGAGCACCACGCCCACACGCCACACTTGATAATGTCAACACAACACAGTCAGCCCACGCGCCTCTCATCAATCATGGCTGGCGGGCGTCTGGTGTCAGGTGACACAGTTCACGGATAACTCGTGTCAGATGACACAAGTCACGGATACCCGGGTCAGGTGGCCGAGTGGCTCTTGGGACAGTGCTGAATATTCTGCATACTTCACCGTGACATATGACGCGAAGTATATCGTCGTAGGACCATAAACGTGCATGGCTGGTTGAAAGACACTTCTCCAGAAATGACACTAGTATTACGAAGATTAGAGTTAGTGGAGGCGTAGGTACCAAACAACAAGGTCTATTCTGTTTTGAAATTTCTCGGTGAATGCTTAGGTGAAGTCACCATAAAGTGAGCTGCCAATCCACCTAGGTTTCTAGAGTCTTCTGGACATTGACAGCACACTTAAGATGTTTACAGAATAGCACTGCAGCCAGTCGATTCCAGAAAAAGCCTATACATATAAGGTGAGCTGTCATTCCAAGTGATACAACGGGATTGTAAACTCACTTTTCTTCTCGTCTCGACTACAGGACAGCTGGAACCGCTACCCTTAAATTTCAGCTGTCTTCTAATAGCAGCTTAGAGAAGTCTTCATCAACTTTAACCCTGCTTTCATCAAACTGCTTTCGGATCCTTCGAGATGAGACGCTCACATTTCTGACAGCTCTCACTCACACACTCTCAGGTTTACTCTGATATCATATTTTACAGTCAATTTTATCATTTGAAGCATTAAATTAAATTAATATTATAGATTTACCCAATACCTAGAATATCTATTCAATCAACTTTCAATATCATAAATCATAACAATCTCAATTTGCATTTCATTCGTCAGCAGATTTCAGGTAATCCCCTGAAAGTGTTAACGATGCATCAATTTATTTCGTTTGCGAGTTAAACATTAATAATTTGTCTTATTTGCCAGAATGTGTCGCTATGTTGTATTTAGCAGCACAAAGAGTTAATGGAGGTCATGTTGAGTCACCTGAAATATGTTTTAGCTTAGTTGGCGGTAGTGCGGTACCTACCTATACCTACCGCGGTGATCACTAGCCTGTGTGGCGCCCTGCTCCGCGTTATAAATCTAGCCAAAGATACATTTATGTACAACACATAATGGGAGGCTCATGTATGATATAGTAGGCTATATCGTCTACTTGGTACACGTAGCTGTAAGACTAAGATCTGGCCTAATAATCGTTCGTAAAAAGCTAGGCTGTTATGTTCCCACTGCTCGATCTAATCTATGTGAAGACCACACAGCTAGGTTCATCTTTCTGCATGAGCATGACCGACCAAATAATTAAAAGTTTAAACGAAAGTGTAAACTGAAGTAGTTAACAAATTCAGTTTGAGTTGAAAGTAATCCATAACTCTTATTTACGAAGCAAAATTTAGTTGTTATTATCAAGAAATCAGTTAAGATTTCACGTTTTTTTATCATAGACCTAACCTGACTGCTTTTTTTTTTATTTAGGGATGGGAAATCATCCAATGTCTCCTGTCAGACTTCTACTGACTAAAACCTATCCATGTTCCTTCATTGTCCTTTGTGTTCCGGAGCCACTCTTGCGAATAATCCCGCGACTCCGGCAGGCGTCGGCCCTTTCGGGCCCCTCTGTGTGCTGACTCTCTTTGAGGCGCGCGTGGAACACTAACGCGCCGTCGACACGGCCTGTCGTCACTAGACGGACGGACGGCGAGCCACCCATAGCTCGCCGTCCACAGGCCCGCGCCTACGGTGGCCGGAGGTCACCAGGTGGTGGCCCCCGACGCCCGCGGCGTCTACCACGGTGGCCGGGACGAGAGGGTCTCCTCTCTCTCTCCGCCACTTCCTTCGCTAGCATGACTGCTTCGCAGAAGGAGGCAACGGCCACAATTTAAAAAATACTTCCCGTTAAAAGTAGGTATATAAAATAGCACAATAGAGGAAATCGGAAGCAAGTTAGAGTGCAGCTCTTCTAAGATCCTAGCGGTAAAACCATTTCGATTCATACATTGTGCTGAACTTATCCCAGTTTCAATCCGCCGCCGCTCGCTCGCAGTTTCGCGAGGAACTGTGAAAAATAACTTGTGCTTAACCTACTTCCTGCTAAACAATGCCTTACCGGGCAAAACTCAACCGTATCTCAACGCGTCAAAATTTATATTACAATGACACAAGTCAAACTTAACATCTACATAAAGATTTGCACATCAAAACCGTACTTTAAAGCTATAAAAATAGAGTACGATTTTGCTTGACAATGTGAATTACTTCCATGTTTCCTTTTCCTCAATTTCCAGAGTTTGGAGAGGTCAACAACCGTGGAAAAGTCCAGTGGTGTGAGGACTGCTTCTCGACGACATTTCTTGTCAAGACCGACTCTCACAAGTCGGATTTGAAGTAGGCACCTATGTTCTGTAGCAAGAGAAATAGGAGTGACCTCTAATTTATTTTGTGATCAATTTTCCATCTTACTGTCCATCACTCAGACGTGTATTCTTCTTATCTTATCGTTTGTTTGGCCTATGGCCTGCTGAAACTGTTTGTTTGTTACAGTTTGTTATAATAGCTTCAGTCTCCATCACAGCTCAGCGGGACGAGATCTACATAGATATACATACATATACATACACATACATATACATATATATACATACATCCTACATACATATACATATATACATTGTTCCGGCTAATCTCTGAAATGGCTGGATCGATTTTGACGGGACTATTATAGGCAGGTAGCTGATGTATGAATAAGGAGTAACTTAGGCTGCGTTTATGTTAGAAAAAAAAAACTAAAAAATTTAAGAATCGACTGTTAGACGGAACGAAGTTGGCCGGGTCAGCTAGTTATTGTTAGATTAGGTGAGCGATATTTTTTGGAGATCTATGTGGCGGACTAATTAGATTTTATTTAGTCATCTACCCTATTAAGTTACAGGTAACCCAGAGACCGTGATGAACAGCTCTTATTTCAGAACATTTATAATCGAAGCCATGATGACTCGTGCAGTCATACAGAATGGGTACCTATCTATATTAATAAGTTTATATTGTTCATTGCAATTTTGTGCCAAATAATGAGTCATTTTATATCTTATCATTTTAAAGCCGAGTATAGTCAGGCCGGGGCCACTACTACACGGGGTACTTTCATGGTATACGGTGATGAATTCACTAAACCACCCAAACCTGTTGTTTCCATATTTATATATTATATTGTCCTAAGGTATACTTTGATAGTGCATACAGGGATAATCGTCGGTTGGTGCCCCATTCCATTAGAAATGTCTAACGGGACCCTGCGAGTTGACTTCGGCCCTTCGTACGCCTACCAAAGGACCGGGACCTCAGGATCCCGTGATTGTTCAAGACATACCTACAACTGAAATAATAATAGTGTTTATTTTTATACAATTTTTTATACATTTTAAATAATATGTTGAGTAAATAAATAAATGGAATAATAAATTATATAGTGACATAATATGTGGGATGTGAACACAGCCTGAAGTCATTGTGCCGATGGTCGTGACGGCCAATAGCATAATTGCCAAGAGCCTCGACCAACATCTCGTTCGGGTCTCGTTGGGCAGCTGGATCAAGGGCTTGATCCAGAAAGCATTACTCCTGGTCACTGCGTGTATAGTGAGGAGGTTCTTCTCTCGGTAGCCCTGACCACCTGTAGCTTGGACCCTATTCCCGATACCGGTGGGCTACTATTTTTTATACTATAAAATGTTTTTTTTCATAGAAATATTCAAACACGTTAATTGTATGTACTTACATCAAATAAATAAACGGAATATACTGGCTTTATAATCAGCTCCTTCCTTGGTCAACATTGTCTTAAAAATACCCATACCCCTTGAAAAGACGTCAATCGTAGGCGATAATACGTGAAATAAATCAAGACTACTAGGTAGTACAATCAGATAATTGCGGTCGCCCACTGATGTATAGACTGGGCTCTATGGTTTCACGGAACCGTTGAATCACGCTCAGCGCATGGGTGATGAATTCAAGGAAACCAACCAAATTGTTTTGTTAAAAATTCACAATAATGCCATATGGGTTTGGTTTTCCTCATATTATATTCTAGGCAAGCTCTCGTTTATTTGCGGTGAATATTGAGTGAATTTTGATTATCTAAACGGCTTCATAAAAAAATTTAAATGTGTGTCAGCTTGTCTTGTATCAGTTCAAATGTGAGATGTTTAATAAAAACTAGTGTACGTAGTGTAGTAACATAGATTTTGGTACTTATGATAGTGTATACAGTCCAATATATAGTAAATACTGATAAGGTATAAACGTATCTAAGTGAATGGGTAGATAATTTTTTTTTTATAAAATTGGTAAACAAAATATCGTACCTACATTAAGTACAAAATCTGGTATATAATATTCTAAATACATTATTTTGATTCCTAAAGAAATTGCAATTTTAGGAAAAAAGCAATCTGTACAGCAATGTTGTTAAGATAATATAAATAAAAATACAACAAAAAGAATCGCTGAGGACAGGATTCGAACCTGCGCGGGTAGAACCCATTGGATTTCAAGTCCAACTCCTTAACCACTCGGACACCTCAGCTATGGTGACGAGCGCCAAATTTTGAATCATTCTCTACGGGTAACTCGACCATGGAAATGTGACGTTACGCTGTAGTCGCACGCGCATGTTTAACTAACAATAGAGATTAATGACGGAAAGGTTACTACTAGTATATTTTATAAATAAAAAGGAAATGCTTCATTATAAATATAATAAATGCAACTGTTTTACGATACCATAAAAGGATAATGCTCGACCCACAGCAATAAAATAATACTTTGCAGGTTATAGGTATGTATTATTTTGATCAAATATTGCAGCATGAACTGACTTTAGAAAGAGATAGCAAGTCAAGTTCGTCACATGACCTCATTTTCCGTGTCTGACCAAAAAACGCTGCTGAATTCCATAAAAATGTAGGCAAAGGTTTTATAGCCTACTTTATTAGATAGTTTTATATATTACTGTGTCTAATGTACTAAACTAATGTTGTTTACACGCACACAAGCGTAATTTATTAGGAAAATAACTACGACTCGTAAATAAAAGTAATTTATCACAGCTCCCCGACGTCACCGAGGCTTTCAGCCTTTATTAAGACAAAGGTACTTAATAAGACTTTAAAAAGTACTTTCACGACTTCTTCTCGTTTCTATTGATTTTGTATCAAGTTGCGAAAGAGTGTTAATTTATCGAGTGGAGGGCTTCTCGTTACGACGGGATGCTGCCTGATTTTTTCTCGTTTTTATTTAGCACTGGAAATCTTTTTTCCTGTGAAGTTTGATACTGTTGAAAATACAAGAAGGCTGTTAATTTAACAATGGATTATCTACCCTTTAAGGACTAAATAAAGTTTCGTGAATTTTCTTTATAAATAATCTTATTCTAAGTTTTAGTTTTAATTACATAGGTAGACTATGTACTTAGTTTGGAAGATTCAAGACATTATCACAAGCAGTTGAATGCACGGAAAATCTCTTGTTCTGGTTTAGTAAAGTATTTAGAAATGTTTGGAAGCAAAAGGCTCAAAGGTAAGTTTGAAGTTCCCAGATAAAAATGTGTCCCTCATACCTGTTCAATTTGCTTTTATATATTTTGGTAGTGACGTTACGTGTTGGTTTAGTCATGACACCACAGGCACAAACTGAACGGACTACCGCAGAACAACAAAACTATCATTTAACAGCTGTTTAATTAAAACTCGGCGTCACAGTAATAGCTAACAGTTTATCGTCTTATTTATACGTTTGTTATGGTCAATTTAGTTACCTACTACAAACATAATTCGTACTAGCCGTAGAAGATGGCGACATGGCAGATATATATGCAACATTCTGTTACAGTTGTGCTACAATTTGCGCGCGTTTTGATTGCAGGCGCTGTGCCAGTCGTGTGCGCCAGTGCGCCAGTCGAGTGGGGTCGACTCGCCTAGCGCACTCGCCAATGCATTTGTTTGACAGCACACAAAGGGTGCACTCCACTAACTCGCTGAGCTACCAAGTAGTTGGAACTCGTGATAAATTCACTGTGGGTTTTTTGCAGTCTTAGGTAGGGATCATACAATCGCCTAGACTGTTTACTTGTTTGTTTTGCTGATACACTGCGCTGTTCATCTCGCTGATGAAGCTAATGCCGTTAACTAAGCTGATACATGCCAACATTAGTAGGTAGCATTAATGATGAAACTCTTCTCGTGATAGCTAATGATAATACAAAAAGGCATGTTATTTACTTAGGAGACTCAGTTTCAGCTGTAAAATATTTCGTGAATCCCAGATAGGTTTTAAAAAATATGTAGATAGAGACTGCACATCAAATTATACCTACTGGAACTCGCAAAAATAGTAGTCCCGACGGAAGCTAAAACAGCGCGTCGCTGCACTCATGTTTGTTTCACATTTTCACACGTTTTAGCTTCGAATGGCGAACTGTATACACATTAGGCGACCTCGTCTCTCTGTGGAGCTCTTTACGTATTCCGTTTACTGTTTGTACGAAAAATGAAACTCACCGTGCTTTTCTAAAAGGTATACACTTGAATAAACAAATCTCAATGGATCGTATGTACAACGGTACCGAATGTTGAGCAGCTCACAACATTAGATTAAGCTTCAATTTGCACAGCTGAGGTGTCCGAGTGGTTAAGGAGTTGGACTTGAAATCCAATGGGTTCTACCCGCGCAGGTTCGAATCCTGTCCTCAGCGGTTTTTTTTACAGACTCTTTTTGTCGTTGGTTTACTAACTTGATAGTTGGAAACACATTCTTAGTAGGTACTATTATTTTATTTTTAACCGACTTCCCAAAAAGGAGGAGGTTATCAATTCGGTTGTATGTTTTTTTTTTTTTTTTTTTTTTTTTTATGTTTGTTACCTCATAACTCCGACAATTATGAACCGATTTGAAAAATTTTTGTTTCATCTGAAAGGATATGCTTGCAGATTGGTCCCATTTAAATTATATCGAAATCGGTTACGAACTTTGGATTTTAAATCGAAATAGCTGGAATTTGACTATTTAGATGATTCTTTGATAATCGAAATTGCGTATTTTGCTTTTCTGCGATTTGGCAGTGGTGTGGTAGGTGTGGGGCACCACTAAAAAGTGAAAAATAAAAAACTTTTTACAAAAAAATACAACCGACTTCCAAAAAAAAACACTACAAAGTAAAAAATAACTTTAATTTCGGAAGTCGGTGTCAAAATACGAAGAAACGAACAAAAACACCGATTTCCGAAATTAAAGTTATTTTTTACTTTGTAGTGTTTTTTTTTGGAAGTCGGTTGTATTTTTTTGTAAAAAGTTTTTTAATGCTGCTAGTCAACAAACATATATAATAAATATTTCTTTGTCAACAACAGTAAAAGGCTTGTTTTAAAACAGTTCACATAAGTTCGTTTTGAAGAAAACTATATTTCTTAAACATACTTAGATACTTTGTAGAAATAAGTTGGCTCCCGGGGACTCGCAATAACCTATTCATTAGTTATACCTCTCCATCTGCTTCTTATGTTCCAATCAGATTCAATGGGCAAAATAAAAATATTACTGTTCGTTGAACTCAATCCCGCCCATAAGCTCACGAAGGCGCCAACTTTTTTTTCTTGGTAAATCAAGTCCTTTGAGACGGTCAATGTGCCCACCCAAATAACACTTGAATTGTTTTAGAAACCAGATATTGACAACATTCCTACAACCAGTAATGAGTAATCAGCAGAAGCAACCAGCCGAACCTGTCTCACCTCACGTCTGTCGTACCAAAATAGTAAAACTGGTTTCATTTTAATTTTCATTGGTACTTTTAATAATAACCATCGGGAGTATGAAACGTAATTGCAACCTCACTACACAAAACATTATCATTAAATTGATAACAGTTTGGGCCGAGGGGTTTCTTGTATTGCGTGTAGGCTGTATAATCTTTCATCTCTGCGTCATGCAAGTAATGTTTAGAAAAAAGAAAATGTCTGCACTCCAATACACGCATACTCATTTTAGTATTACATTTTCTAGAAAACGCCATTCTTCAAAAAAAGTAGTATATTTTCTCTCACTTTATGAAGCAAGCATTTGAATTAGTCGTCTAGCCGTGAAATGTTGTTTATTTTTCATTATTAATACTCGGAAAGTAGGCCTGAAGTTGCCTGAGGAACGGGTTGAAAGTATTGCTTTGCAGCCCTAGGGTGAAACGTTTTCAACAGACAGCCGTCAATTCATAAAAAAAAAGATGAAAATGTTACGGCTGAATGACTGGCCGGTCTCAGAAAAAAAAGGCAAAATAGTCGGGAAAGCGGCAATCCGATCATTTGTTTTTTTTTCAGTTTTGTTCATACTTTCGTAAAGCAGAGGTTTGTTTTAATTAACACGATGAGTTCATCAGATTCAGATATGAAATTTTTGTGTAGCTAATTCGTGTTTTTATTTTTACTTTCCTTTTATTCGTTAAGGAAAGCACAGTGCTTACCTCGGATGAAAGACTTTTAAGACTTATTTAGTCCCTCGAACATTATAAAACGCCGTCTCGTTTCGTTTCAAACCTAGGATAACTATTACGCATCTGTATTTTGACACAACGTTTCTCCCATGGATGGATTACTAAAATCTGCGTAGAAAGGAACGTGGTTTTCATGATGGCAGGTTTGTCATTCATATGTTTTGATTTTTTACATAAATAATACGTTATAAAAATATCAAATGTCTGACAATCTTCATAAAAAAATAGTAAATACAGTAGTGTCCGCGTGACTGTGTAATGTGTATGTGACGCAGCTGGAGCAGTGGAGTGCACGGCGCGGAGTATGCTAGACGGTAGTGCAGGGACGCGGGTGCTGTAAGATGCCTTGCGAGAGCTGTGCGGTGCAGTTCAGCATGTTCAAGCGCAAGCGGGCGTGCAGCGAGTGCGAGCGCTACTACTGCAGCAGCTGCCTGCGGCGCGGCGGCGGCGCCATGTGCGCGCCGTGCCGGGTGCTGTCCACCCGCCCACTCACCAGGCAGGCCATCGCACACCTCAAGGTGCGCGACCTGCAGTGCTTCCTGCAGCGACAGAACGTCTCCACCAGGGGATGCGTCGGTACGTCTCGATACCACTGACTGACTACCAATAAACTGTAGTTCTATGCTATTCAAAACAAACTTCAATTAAGTATGCTAATTATAATTTATTCAGTTTTAATACATTCACATGACTGGACTGCAGCCAAAGTCGACAAACCTAAATATTGACTCATGACACAAACACTGATATTGACCAAATCATTGCCAATTTGGTGTTTACACTGATGATTGATGTATTTTATTGGTAAACATGTCATGTTTTCTAATTTTTCATGATACTTGAATACTTGTTAATAGGATTAGAACACTTATGGCTGACAAAAGTACTGTAAAAACCTACACCTGGGCAAGACATACTACATTGTTGATAATCTAGCTATCCTGAAGTTGGTTATTATTCTGATCTCTAAGGTTTTGTAAAAAAATATTTTACTTTTCAACAGTAATCTTTATGCTGAAAGTCAGGGTCAGATAATGAAATAAAGTAAAACCAATTTCTGATAAGAAAGATTGTGAGAGTACTTTTTATTTCACAATATTAATGACCTTGATTTATTGGTCATAAACACAAGACACTTATTTATATGTGCACCAACCATGTGCTACTATAGGTACTATAAGTACTTGTATGTAGAGCAGCTGACTCTGTCATGATAGGCCCTTGAACATGGTTTTGTCATGGTAATTCCCCATTCCTGACTATGTTGGGTCAGAATTTCTGTAGCAGCTAACTTTATCCTTCTTCATTAATACATAAATTCAACTTGTTTTGTATCAACTACTTATATTATTATTACTCTTAAAATGTGGGATGTAATATGGACAAGGTGTGAGTTTTCAAATTAATAGAAAGTTTTGGTTGCTGATATTCATGGAATGTGAAATTCAAATCCATACCCAAACTTCGTTTAAACTCAATTCATCCCCGGGTCACGTCTCTAGTTACCCCCGTTTCTCAAGGTTATATTATTCTTAAATAAGTACCTCACTTCTAATAAGACTCAATATTTGTCATTATGTACAATAAAATTGGTATGCAATACATAACCAATGTGATCTTATTTAAACAGAGATATTTAATGTCTAACCAACCTGTTCCCTATTGTATAATTTGTGTCACAACATAATAAAATTATTTGACCTTCAGGCTTTGTCATGTGACAGCTTTATAACAAATTTATTATTTTCTTTCTCCTTTGTTGATTGTTCAGATTGACATTTCTAACAAAAAATGGGGCTACAAGTATGAACAGTAAAGGCTCACAAACTATTAGGATAAATGGATCATGATCAAGTTGCGCGCCAGTTCTAAACTAAATGCAGGCGAATTCGCAGGCAGAAGTTAGTATTTTAATTTTCAAACCCTTAAGTAAATGAATGAATCAGGTTCTTTTCTGCAACTCCACAACTAAACGAAAAGCGCGAAACCATTTAGACAAACAAACATTTACTTAAAAAAAACTCGACATTGTTATTGTTGTGGAATTTGTTCAAATGACTCACTGCGGCCTTGGAACGCAAAGGGCATTAGGAGGAACAAGGATGGATTTTAGTCACTTAGAGTCTGCTCCAGCCAGTGCGGGAGGAGTCGTTTGATGATATCCCATCTTTAAAATAAAAATAAATGTGCTATTACAAAAATATCGACTTCAAAGTCATCCCAATATTGTTTGCTTCGGCCTGAGTGCAACAGTAGCATGAGAATGACATATTGCCAATTATGACCACAATCATATCAGCAACATTTATTTGCTATTACCATGGCTGTTTTCCTGATAAAAGCCTTTAAGGAAGGCAACCACTATAATGGACTTCTAATCTACTATGTTTGATGTGAAAAACATGTTGAACATGGTGCCGAAGTCAATAATGTATATTTTTGGCTGTCCATGACACCATCGGCCAAGACTTTATAGTTATTAATAGGGTTCCGTACCGATAGGGTAACAAACGGAAACATGTTACTAAATCTGCACTGGCCATCTGTCTGTCAATGCACTTCAAGAACCGTAACACATAGTCAGTTTATATTTTCACAGATTGTGTATTTCTATTTTGCCGCTATAACAACAAATAATATTAAAGAGGGTTTCCCATAGATATATTTATATTTCTGTGGGGCGTCCATACAAGAAACATTAGGTAAAAAATGGTAAGAAATATTCAGCCCACATTCAATGGCAAAATGTATTGAATGACTCGTATTCCAGAGAAGGAAGAACTCCTGAGCCTCTGCGTGTCGCACGTGAACAGCGCGGCGTACCGGCGGCGGGGCTCCCGCGGCGGCGCCAGTCCCTTCAGCTCGCTCAAGGGGCTCACCAGCAACATCAACGACTTCATCAACTCGGCCTTCGACATCCGCAACGGAGCGCAGCCGGCGCCGCCGCCGCCCAATAGAGGATGCGGAAGTAAGAGCCACAGTTTTTTGTACTTACTATCCTCGTAGATTATAGCAATCACACGCTGTTTATAGCGATTTTGATTGCTATTCTCTTCCAGTTAATATGAGTATCCCTGCGAAAAACTACAATGCATCATCTACCCTGCTGAGGGCGCCATGAACCACGCTAGACGATTGCAGTTCCTTTCATGAACACTGTCATTCGTTCCGAACCTACCAGCTGGCCCATTACCACTTCAGCCTTTCTTCTTATGTGAGCTATTTAGACTGTTCTGTAAGTTACGCCGGGTGCTCTGTCAGATCACCTTATAACACATTTTATCCCTAAGAAAAATATGTGTGACAGTGAAGACCTTGTTCTTTAGGCTCTGCGGAAAAAGTGACGAGAAGACTCGAGGAGTTTCCCGACGCATTGGAACATGATATCTTATCTACATATTTTACACGTCATTTCAGTGTGTAATTGATACTTGTCATTATGATTTTGACTAAAGAATGAAATGGCAATGACTAATCAATTAAGTTCAACAAATTCTAAGATAAAGTATATATCAGACATGATAAATTATAATTTTATCTATTTCATCCACTTCAGAAAAGGGTCGTACTTAGCTTAGGGGAATATACATTACTAGCTGACCCGCGCAACTTCGTCTGCGTCACATTTTCCATTACTGCTCCGCTCCTATATGTCTTAGCGTGATGATAAGCCTATAACCTTCCTCGATAAATGGGCTATTTAACACTGAAAGAATTTTTCAAATCGGACCAGCAGTTCCTGAGATTAGCGCGTTCAACCAAACAAACAAACACACTCTTCTGCTTTATAATATTATTTTTGATAGATATTAGCATTGGTATTATATTATTATTTTTTTTATTGAGATATTAGATTTTTATATCTTCTATCTATACTATCCTAATATTATAAAGCAGAAGAGTTTGTTTGTTTGGTTGAACGCGCTAATCTCAGGCACTACTGGTCCGATTTGAAAAATTCTTTCAGTGTTAGATAGCCCATTTATCGAGGAAGGTTATAAGCTATATATCATAACGCTAAGACAAATAGGAGCGGAGCATTAAAGGAAAATGTGACGCAGACGAAGTTGCGCGGGTCAGCTAGTAATATAATATAATGAATCGCTGAATGTGTTGCTAAGCGCAAATCTCGAGAACAGCTGAACCGATTTCGCTAATAGGGAATATGCATGACTGTAATTTTTTTATTTGCAAAATGAAATACTTATTATCTGATAATAAACAATAACGAAATTATTTTTTAAATACCTTCATCAGCGATGAAGTTACAAAGCTTCAAAGATTACAATTAGAAAGAGAAGTCCCATATGGACTTTGACGTCAAAGTCCATGCCGCCTATACAGCTGCCATAGAAAACAGCATTTTTGCGAGAGGGACAGGTATATTTGTTTAAAATAATTATATCTCGTTTTTTTTTCGAGCAATTTTGATTCTATTTTCACTGTTAGTATTATATTTTATTATTATTTTAGATAAACAGTATACAAATAAAATATTTTTTTCATGCATATTCCCTATTGTTGTGTTTGGTAGTATCAGAAGGTTTTTATGTAAAAAAAAGAAAGTTGCCAGCACACGGGAGCGAAGCCGCGGGGGACAGGTAGTATTGTAATAATAACGAAATTATTTTTAAATACCTTCATCAGCGATGAAGTTACAAAGCTTCAAAGATTACAATTAGAAAGAGAAGTCCCATATGGACTTTGACGTCAAAGTCCATGCCGCCTATACAGCTGCCATAGAAAACAGCATTTTCGCGAGAGGGACAGGTATATTTGTTTAAAATAATTATATCTCGTTTTTTTTTTCGAGCAATTTTGATTCTATTTTCACTGTTAGTATTATATTTTATTATTATTTTAGATAAACAGTATACAAATAAAATATTTTTTTCATGCATATTCCCTATTGTTGTGTTTGGTAGTATCAGAAGGTTTTTATGTAAAAAAAAGAAAGTTGCCAGCACACGGGAGCGAAGCCGCGGGGGACAGGTAGTATTGTAATAACTTTGTGTCATTCGCCTAATCTCGCCAACTTTAAGCTGTAATAGGTTTCCCGTAGCCTTCATATTTGAGATTAGAAACATTTTGGCAATTACGTGGATACAGTAGACGCATATTATCGGTTTTATTTTAGCAATGTTAAGCACTTTATCCGTACATATCGATACTATATTTTCCTTGTAAGCATAGCAACAATACTTTTAAATATAACCTCCTGGCTAAGTTATAACAACCGCTCGGGTCAATCTGCAATGCTTAACGAGATCGATCTGTACATGAGTGACCACTTAGAAGCCATAAAATCTAAGACTGCAGCCTGGCCAAGGGGTATTCTGAAAAAAACTAGTATTAATCGTTCCGACACACATCTGAATTGCACTTATTCGGTCACTTTCACACGGAATCACAGATAAATAATTATACTTACTGTTTCTCCACAGAAGCGCCACGCCCCCATACGGCCGCCCGCGCAGTATACCACTTGTTAGGTCTACTGCAGATTTGCCGCAGAATCCAAAGTTGTTGTTTATTTTACCGAGTTCGAGAATCTCGTGTGGCAAGAGCCAAGTCTCTTGCAGTGCAATAATATCAGCAGTTAGGCAAAGCCGTTTTACACACTCTGAGGATCTTTTAAAAGACTTACAATTTACTAATGAATTTTAGATTTTCATTGTTTGTTGTACTACCACTTAAATTTATTTTTGCACTAGTATATTGTTTACGTCTGTCTAAATCTCGTCTGCTGAAATTCACGAAACGGCGGAAGGTTAGGTATACCATCGGGCCATAAGCTGCAGTCCCAAAAACAAACTTAGTTTTTCCATAGGAACGAACATTTTAAATGAGTTGTATTGTTTCTGTTGCTTGGGTTCGATCTTCTGTAATGTGATTTCAACGTTTGTTTTGCTTTTTATGTCATCAACTATAATTATGATTCTCGCAAGTCTCTTTGTGAATTGTGTTACCCAGTTACTGCAGCTGTGGTGGTCAGATAGTCAGCCGCTCCATGTAATACTGGTACTCAGCTTGAAAAGAACAGGCAGATTGTATATTGTCTTGATATCATGTATTACTCTGTTGTTCCAGGCAATTGCTTCAACTCAGCTCACGTGCACAATAACACGGATAACGATGTCCCAATCAACCGGCCGTGGCCATCAGAACGGTTCACAACCACTCCAGGTGATCACACACATCATTAACATACAATAATATGTATGTATATGGAATAGACACTTTGAAATGCAAAACTATATGCATGCAAAACAAAAGGCAAAACCAAGTTGAATTAAACTGTAGAAAATTGTCAATACATGATGAAATGTTACTTGAAATTCGGTGTGCATGTTTTGGAAAGTCGTGGGTTGTTGGTAAAATGATGTAGGATCGTGGTTGCGCGTGCGCAGGTGGCGAGCCGGACATCAGTGTGCCGGTGCCGGACAGCGCGGCGTCCGTGTCGCGCAGCGCGTCCGCCGAGAGCGCGCGCGTCGACACCGCCGACTGCTTCGAGATCGAGGACGTGGACGACACCGGCTGGGAGTTCGTCACGCGCCCCGCCGACCCGCTGCCCAACGGTACCCAGGACCGCCCCTACACCACATCCCACATCCTGAATGCACGGCTCCATGCATAGCACTCTTCTGGGCGCTTCCGCTTGAAAAACCTCTTGACAACGATGTTTGCCAAAAGAGAGACCTACCAAGATGTTCAGCAGCATCAGTGTCTCGAACTTAAACGATATGCATGCATTTATATAACTTGGACATAGGCCATAGCTATGTACTTACAAGTGAAAGATAACCTCCAAACGTAGCATAACCTCATTACACAATTCGAATCCGTCGTAATTACTCCTTAACCTTGTTTTTGACTGATTGTTTGTAATCGTTATAATTATGGTGAGGTCGCCGTCATAGATGAAAGTACATGTTCTCCGCAGACTCTGACGTGCTGCTGAGCACGTCGGGCAGCTTCGTGCGGCGCGCGGCGCCGGCGGCGGGCCCGTTGGAGCGCGCGGCTGGCCCACTGGAGCGCGCGGCTGGCCCACTGGAGCGCGCGGCTGGCCCACTGGAGCGCGCGGCCAGCTCGCTGGAGCTGCGGCGCTCCGCCGAGCCGCCGCGCCGCCACCCAGACACCGCCAGCCTGCACGACGCGCCGCTCATGGATGATACTGACACAGATAATGGCACTGACGACAATGGGACTGATAATGATAATGATAATGGTATGTACGCTATGTTCATAAATTGTGTGTGTTAATATTTTTTCTACAGCTACTAGTTCGTGGTTCAATCGAGAACGATTTTCTATACCAACTTGTCTGTTTTGATTGAAGAATCTAGTTTAATTTTAATAGCTAACAAAATACTGACACTTACGCAACACACAGGTACCCCCAAACATATCAGCCTGGAGCAGTTCTCGCGCGCGTCAGAGCTGGACGTGCTGAACGTGAAGCAGCTGAAGGAGCTGCTGGTGAGGAACCGCGTAGAGTACCGCGGCTGTCTGGAGCGCCGCGACCTGCTGGAGCGCGCCAAGACGCTGTGGAGGAACCACGCGCTGTACAAAGACGGTAAGATAATATATACAACGCGTGGACTATCGCGAATAGAATTATATCAGTTTAGTTGGCCATCATGTAAGGAAGGTCACTGATGTAAGCAGGGAAAAGGACAGGGCCAAGAATAGAACCCTGAGGTACGCCCATCTTGACTAGAGATCCCGAGGATATCGCCCTGTTTGCGATAAGTTTTTCTGCCTGTTTGATAAATAGAAAAGAACAAGATCGGGAGCTAGTCTACGAACTTCGTAGTGGTGTAATTACAGATCTCTTTGTTGTGGTCAACGCAATCGAAGGCTTTGGAGAGGTCACAAAATATGCATCCTGGGACTTACTTACGACTTACCAGGTTTTCAAAATAGGTTTTTTTTTGGGACAAGCCCGCCAATTTATGGCGGGCTTGTCCCAAAAATCAAACCACTCCAACTCCTAAGCAAGAATCAACAGTGGCGACCACCAGAAAACCGCCGAGCTAATGAAGCCCGACGAGTCCCGGAGAAACGATTCAACTGTCTTGGATCGTGCAAAGAAATTAATCAAAAGAGTACAGCAGCGGAGTAGGAAAAAATAAATTTAATTTCCACTTCTCTCCTTATCACACAGGAGACAGATTAGAGCTAGGCCAATGGGCACCAAGGGACATATTATACAACTAGGTTAAGCCCAGTTGCCAAGCACCACGGATTACATACACTGAAACTGCACACTGCACACTGAAACTAATGGGTCCTAAATTGTGAGCTACTTTTGATTCCAGTAATAGGTATGGCAAAATCGCCTGAACGCACGGAAATATGTTCTGGTTTCTACAAGGTCCGTATAGTAAACTACTCCAGATGGAACCTGAATACTATCTTAACATAATTTTACGTTCAGTCTGCTAAAGAATACACTCCCATAAGATGTGATGTGCGGATTGTTCGTATTCAGCTGTAGAACATTGACATAAAGGTGAGGCCACAAGCCTAAAGGAAAATAATTTACTCTTAGTTGCCATGACCTATGAAAAATTGGGCAACACAGTGATCCACCTCCAGCCATGTCCTATCCAGCCGCTCACGACCGGATGGAAAAAACTGGTGGAGGTGTCGGCGTTTGATAGAATTTTCCCATCTACATTGCTTTTCGGATAAAAGTTCCTCCCAGACGTTAGTCTGTGGTTTTAGTAATCTAGAGATTTTAGCACGGTCGCGTTGCAGTAAAAACTCTGGGTCTGCGATTTTTATAAACTAGTAGTACATTGCAGCTTACATTCCCAAAGATGGGAGTAGTGTTATGGGCCGGTACCACTTAGGGTCGTTCGGGGGCTTGTCGATACTCCTCGGAATAATGCGTATAAACCCTTATCGCCATATTCGAGGAAAAATACCTTCCGCAATGCATCGGTTATATTGATAATATGAAGATATTTAACATAAATGTATTTTTATGCTCTTGTTAGTCTACGGTCCATGACGATACATTTGTGTTGCAGACATAGACAACCTGCCTCCCGAGGAGTGCTGCAAGATCTGCATGGCGGCGCCGCTGGAGTGCGTGCTGCTGGAGTGCGGGCACATCGCGGCGTGCACGGCGTGCGCCAAGCAGCTCGCCGAGTGCCCCATCTGCCGCCAGTACGTCGTGCGCGCCGTGCGCTTCTTCCGCTCCTGAGCATGCCCAGCTCGCCATGGGACTGTACACCACTGCTTTATGTCTTATGATAACAACGAATGTTTGTTTACGTTGACGTAATCGGCTAGAACAGGAAACAAAAATAATCCCTCCGCGAAATCAAATCATGTATTTTTAGAATTTCTCTAGCAGTAGTCGTGTGCTGCGACTTGACGTCCTCGTTGTATTCCTAACATCGCTTAGCTTAAGACAGTGGTGAGCGATGGTTAGTATCCGCGGTACTACGACTGGTCGGGTCCCGACGTCGTCGAACCGGAATAGCCATAAACAATCTTCGAACACTGGCAACCCCAACCGGCGCATGATTTGCCTTTGTTTGTCCAGAGAACGTACCCAAACCGCGTGATTCAAACTTCGAACGCGCCCCGCGCCTCGCCTGCAGCTAGCGTGTGTTCGAAGTTTGAATCTCGGGCTTCGGGCGCGTTCCACTCGTCAACAACACATATTTGAGGGTGCAGTCAATCAATCAGTGCCTGCTTACAATTAGAAATAGACAGACACCGTCCTTGTATCGTTTCGTAAAAGCAGTTTTCGTAGTTCAAATACTTCGTGCGACCGTAGTAGCGCTAGAAGATTTCGTCTCACCGCAGAGTACTGGAGTG
Source organism: Ceramica pisi (assembly GCA_963859965.1). NCBI lineage: Eukaryota > Metazoa > Arthropoda > Insecta > Lepidoptera > Noctuidae > Ceramica > Ceramica pisi. The sequence continues at coordinate 25,478,926 of OY982535.1, read as the reverse complement.
CAGACATGTCAGTGGCCTGCAGTCGCCAATACAACTCGGTGACCACGTCACACAGTCTATGCCAAAAGTACAGAACTGATTGTGTAAATATTATGTCTGTTAATATTTTTACCAGATAGAAATCTGCAATGTTGTATTTCCATTGTCGCTCGCCAGTCGTTGTAATCGGAAACAATATCATGTGGATGTCCGAACGTACTGGTCGTATCATTATACATAGTTAGTGGTATCAATCTGCTTTTTTAAACTCATAGTGCTGACGAGTTTGCAGTTTGTTTGGTAGTTTTGTGCTCGTCAGCACTATTAGTTGATTGTTATTTTTGTAATTGCTTCATTTCATAGAGACTGACGCAAGGTATAAACATTTGCAACGCATTTTGCATCACAAAATGCGTTGAAAATGTTTGTATCTCGCGTTCTATCAGGACAGACTGGCCTGACAATAACCGGACATTTGACAGCAATGTGGCAAGGTCATATCATTTACAGTGCGTTCGTAGCTTTAGTTAGGTGTAAAAATTATATAATTGGTTAGAATTAGCTCAAAATTTTATGTTCTATACTCAATTACAGTCGGCCGCATAATGAAAAGCGTCACAGGACAAGTTAGTATACTTTTGCAAGGGAACAAATGCCCGCATTTGGTTGGTCTGAAATGCCCAATTGCCCATACACTATTCGATACTTCGTGCTCTTCGTGATTGTATATGAAGTTCCTAGACCGCTATGCTAAGTATTATTAAATGTTTCATACAAGTATGCACATTATTTTTATTTCATGAAGACTCATCTTCGGATAATCTTACTACTGCTTAGCTAAGTGCAGTTTGCGAACATTGCTTTTACCCACATAATTACGTTGATAATAGGTAAGTTGATTCCTCAAATTACAACAAATAAATAAATGACTTACCTCTTGAATTTCACGTTGTGTGGCCAACTGTATTTGTTGTAATATTGTATTTATTTTTAAATTGTTGTTAGTATGCTAGCAAGCAGGCTGTGTTATGCTTCAAGAGTTATTTAAGTGCGCTGATAACATCTCAAGACAATGAGCAACAAATGTGTGGCTATTGCAACAATAATGCTGTTAGTGAATATATTATCTACACTTTTGTTCAAATTACACCATTACATGTCGCTCTATCAAAAAATAAATGTTTTATCTATAAATAACGCATATTGGGAGATTTTGGTATTTCAATATTTATCTTAAAAATTGTTGATTTTGACTCCATATTTTTATTTATATTCTTGAGGAACAGTAAGTCGTGTTTTGTGCCGTATATTTCGAATATTGTAAACGACCTAACAGATTCAAAATCAATACGTTTGGTCCTCATTTATAGATAGTTAAGCACGACCGAGTTCCAAAATGTATTATTTACTCACATGTATCGTTATGTTTAGTTAATCGTAGACCTGTTTAGCAGCGTCAACTATATATAAAAGTACTTCTATTTCCCTTCAATCTAAATAGTTTGTAAAATCGTAAGTCTCCTTTTGGTGCAGTCGGTGAAAATGTAAAAGTTGCTCCAGAGACATGTTTAGATAGCGTTCCAGAACTTTGAACATAGTTCTGACGTCACATTATTTGTTCCCGCCGTTCAACTGACGTGACGTGATATAATCGTGCCGTGTGGATCGCGGCGTCATGTGACTGTATATAATATATTGCGTATTTTATTTTTATATGTAGCCAATGCCAGTCTCTGTGAATGTATACCCACACTGACTGGCGAGAAACTGTTCGTACTCGTATGGTACAGCGCTTGCATAAGCCACAACTATTCCAGTTTTTACTAACGCTACTAAACACTTTAAATGTAAGCCTAAATAGGTATAGCACCGCTCTGCTGAATTTTCGAGGTTCGGCAGAGCAACTGAACTTGAAAATACAACAGTACGGTTTTAATTTAGCTTTCATATAGATGTGAGAAAGGGTTCGTGAAAACGGGTATCAGTAAATCTCGACTTAGGGACTTGCTAAATGTTGGGTACATTTTGATAATGGCCGCCACATATCGAGCCAGTGTTATGAAACGTCATGTTTTATTAATAAAATAAGGCCGTCATTAAATAAGACACGCCATACTCTCATTAATACATAAAATCTGTGGACCGAAAAACTTGGTTGTGAGCTTGCTAATGAAATAAATGTAATACGTAGGAGTACAGGGTATGAACCTACATGTACATAGCTTTTGAATTCCTTCAAACTACAAATTCCACTATAGGGACTACTCACACTTATTCAGCTCCATTCAAGTTTCGCTGAACGATTTTGGTCACACTTATACAGTTCTGCTTATGTCAGCCGCGTACAGCGTCGTAAGAATGAGAAGGCGGCAGCGGCAGAACAGCGCTGAACTCTTATATATATCACTCGCATGATAATGAGACATTTGTCCTCATTTTATACTTCTTTGCCGCGAAAGCTGAATAGACGTGAAAAGCTGAACGGGACGCGTACGCGTCTCCATACAAAATCGCTGTTTTCTACGGGCATAAGCTGAATATGTGTGAGTAATCCCATAGAGTGATCCTATGACTATTTTTTACTTATCATCATCGTCATCAGCCTATAACAGTCCACTGCTGGACATAGGCCTCTCCAAGTGCACGCTATTTGGCTCGATCAGCGGCAACCCTCAACCAGCTGCTACCAGCCACCCTGCGAAGATCGTCGCTCCACCTAGCCTGAGGGCGTCCTACCTTACGTTTGCCGATTCGCGGTCTCCACTCAAGAACTCGTCTACCCCAACGTTCATCGATTCTACGGCTAATATGGCCGGCCGATTGCCACTTCAGGTTGCTTATTCTGTGAGCTATGTCCACAACTTTGGTTCTCTGTCGGATCACTTCGTTGCAGATTCGATCTCTCAAGGAGACCCCAAGCATAGCCCGTTCCATAGCTCGCTGAGCGACCTTGAATTTATGGACCAGCCGTACCGTGAGTGTCCACGTTTCGGCTCCGTAAGTCATAACAGGCAGGAAGCACTGATTGAAGACCTTAGTCTTAAGGCTCTGTGGAATACGTGACGAGAAGACTCGGCGAAGCTTCCCAAACGCTGTCCAACCCAGCTGAATTCTTCTGTTAGCCTCTCTCTCAAAGTTGTGCTTACCAAACTGCAGAGTCTGCCCAAGGTACACGTATTCTCGAACAACCTTAAGAAAGAGAAGCGCCATTGACAACAATCGGTCCCGGGGTAACGTTCGCTGAACATAACCTGGATTTTGTCCAAGTTCATCCGGAGACCAATGCGTGCAGAAGAATCAACTAGGTCGTTCAGCATCTGCTGCAAGTCCTGCAGCGATTCAGCCTAGATGACTATATCATCTGCAAATCTCAAATGTGAGATGTACTCGCCGTTAATGTTAATGCCGCGTCCTTGTTAAGACCCGCGTCTTAAACACATCCTCTAATGCGTTTGAGAACAATTTCTAAACTAATTTATGTCCCCTTGTCTCACCCCTCGACGCAGTGGGATATGTTTAGTTCGCTGGTCCTGAATTTGGACGGCCATTTTTGCGTTTTCATAAAGACATCTTAGCACTTGGATATATCGCCAGTCGACTTGGCATCGCTGCAGAAATTCCAAAACAGACCAGGGGTCGATTATATTCTTCAAGACTTCTGTATAATTTGTCGCACTGGGTAGATGTGGTCTATGGTGCTGTACCCTCCTCGAAACCCGGCCTGTTCCGGTGGCTGAAACTCGTCGAGTCTTCGCTCTAGACTCTTGAAAACAACTTATATACGTGGCTAAGGAGTGAAATCGCCCTTCTTAAAGAAAAGAACGACCAAACTCCTTCGCCACGCTTCTGGAGTTCTCCCAGAGAACAGGACAGAGTTGAAGAGCTGCCGTGGCTCTTCTAGTATAGGACTGCCCCCCGCTTTCAGGAGCTCGGTCGTAATCCCGTCCTCACCAGGGGCTTTTCCATTTTTAAGCTGTCTTAGAGCCGTCTCGATTTCGTCTTGGCTGACTTCTGGCAGGTCTTCCGTGAAATGGCGGGTTAATGTGGCTCTGGAATCCTCATTTTCGGGTTCAAATTTACTTATAAACGAACAAATCTTTGTGTGCCTACAAAACATACTTGTTATTGTTTTGTCCTTATCGCGCAGGCGTTGTACCAAACGTTTTAACTTTCATAGATAATTAAAATAAAAAGTTCCGTGTATGTAAATAAAATGAAAATTGCAATCATTTCAATGAAATTGTAACACATAGATAAGATGAATACACGGTAAAGCCTTTATTGTCATTTTATTTTACAATACCTTCGTGTTCACTACACACACACGCACGAAAACCTCTACGCTTTTTCTAACTTTGAAGTGGGTAAGTAATCGCTATAATTCTTTCGTTTTAGAATGTCAGTAGAGGATTGATATTCTTCTTTCTTCTAAAACAAAAGAAATGAAGCTGTCCAGAATCAATCTCAATCTATTGTTATACTTTAGCAATTTTTAGTTATTCAAGAAGTTACACCAAAAATGACCATTCGCCCGGCCAACTAAAATGAAAAAATGCAGATATTAGTTCTATACTTAAAGATTACAGGAAAACCTATAAGAATTGTATTGTATTGTTAAAATAATATGTTAAAAAATTTAATTGACCCTTTGCACGCGTCCCATTCGCACTTGGCCAGATTTTTGTTGAAAAAAAAAAATTCGTATTCTTATGAAGAACTAAAACGAAGCAATAGTTGTTCCACATCATCTACTTTTCCCTGAAGTTGTGGGTGAGCCTCGGGTAGTTGACGCATATAATGGAGGACAGGAGTGAGCGCGAAGTGCTGAAATATTTTTTTATTTTTTTTTAGGCAAACCTAAATAGTAGATAACGTTAGTGTAGTAATTTCCTATTTCCCATCTCTTCTCTGCACAATGCCTTTTGTCGAGCGTATGAGCAAGTCGGGGCCACCAAAAGGGCGCCACCTCGAATTCCGAAAAAGAAACACCATATTTAGAACCTCGTAGAAAAAACCAACAAAATCGCGAAAGTGCAAATATAATCGTCGATCCAACCGAACAAGCAACGCAACGCTTTTCATTGTACAAGCTGTCGTATTTCTCTCCATTCAGTAATAGGCTAGATTCCATCATCCACACATTGCAAAACTATTTAGTCCGTCAGTTAGAGTACCTATTATATTTTTGTTTTTGTAAATCAATGAATATTGACAAAGATAAAACGCATCAAAACTCGGGAGTGGGGGCTCGTGACGTCACGACTCACTAAAAATTATGCGAAGGTGTGACGTATTGAGAATTTTAAAAGCGTCGTAACTTCGTCAATTTTGGTTCCCGTAACAAAAGAAAAAATACGGGTCAAATATTTTTTGATAATCTAACTGACGGACTAATTAGATTATTTCAGGACACAAGCCTATTGTTATACGCACATCAGAAAAAGAGGCAAATACTCTTACTCGTTATTTATTTTACAAAGATAAATATAACATATTATGTAAGTAAACAAGGCACTTTGATCTTTTACAATTATAATAAGAAGAACAATAAATAGTTACAGTCCAGCGTAGCAATGAGGTCGACGCTCAATCAGTTTAGTGTCCCCTCCATCTATGTATTGAGCAATGTAAATTAAAAGTGACTCAAACTGCAACCTTAACTTGTTACCATTAGGGTTGGTTTTGAACGCACTTATTCCTGCATCAAGTCTTTATTTACGGGCAGATATATAGTCTAGTCTCGGCCTACAACGTGGGTCTCCGCCGGCGCGTCCACGCGGATGATGGAGGAGGCGAGCGCGAAGTAGCCCTCGTAGTGCGCGTGCTCGGGCGTGGTGTCGTAGTGGTAGTGGCCGCCGTCGCCGTGCGCGCTGAACCCGTGGAAGTGCTGCACGCGCAGATCCAGGCCCTGGGAAGGAAGGCAGCTCACGTAAACTAAAACTGCATCATTGGATTTTTGAAAAATCGTTGTTCCTACCTATGAATTGTAACGTTACATTTTACAGGGGGAGCCTGTAGAATGTGAGGTCACATATAGCACTCCCCTACCTAGGAGGGGAATGCGTGCTAAAAGGGAAAAAGACAAATAAATACTAGTATATATAGTATGTGTGTATGTGTGGTATTATAGTTTTGTGTATGTACTTATACTACTAGCTGTAATACTGGAGACAATAAACGTTATTCTATTCTATTCTAGTATAGATTTAATGAATTAAACACAACTTATACCAGAACGGCTGGTGAATGAAAAGGGATGAGTGGACGTGAGATGAGAATGAAATCTTCGTTGGAGAACCGGAGGACTGGAGGGTCGTCACTCTTCAGAGGGCTGGAGAGGATGGGCCGAGAAACGTCTTCATCCCAGGCTCGTTTAGCCCAGGCATCAAGGTGTCCTTTAAATGCGGCAAGGAGAGAGGCCGACTTATCAAGTTCCGAGGAGGTAAACTTAGAACTGTCCTCTAAGTCTACTCTTAATAAAGGAGAGAGGCCGACTTCTCTGGTTCCAAGGAGGTAAACTGTCCTCTCAGTCTACTCTTAAGGAACTTTTCCCGACTTGTTGCTGATCTCAGCTCCAAACGTAGACTGACCATTTTTTTACGACGGCTCCCAGATGAAGGCTCGCTGTTATTTTTAATTTGATATGAGAAGTGTTTCTAGAATTTGATGGAAAAGAAAAATGGACTTTAAGAAGGTCTGATAACAATTTCATATGCGACCTAAAACTCCTAGCTAACTTCAGAATAGAATTAAAAAGAAAACTAGGCTTGTCCAACTGACATAATACATGAAATGTAAACAAAGCATTGAAGATAATTTGCAGGAAAACTTAGAAAATACAAGTTAAAAAGATCCTAGGAATCAAGTTATGGCTATGCAGCTATGTATTAATTTATCTAGGAAGTTTATAGAGAGCGTAAGTATAACCCGGTTCATTAAAGAAAGGAATCTTAAATGGCGGTGCTTATCATGTTTTCTCGCTTGCACACTAGTGCCGTCTATACTCACTCTCGCGCGTACCGTAGGCAGAAAAAAGTCATCAGTCTTTTATTAAAATTTAGGTGCTGTTTTTGTACAATAAATTTTTACCAACATCTTTTTAAGGATCCTCCTTTTCTTTTATGTTGTCAGGTGTTCAGAAACGGAAAATTCATCCTGAATAAATTTCTTACAGTAAAATGTGGTGAATAGAAACACACGGGGTGAATAGAAACAAAACTTTGATGGGATTTTCACTTTATTTAAATTCTTCTTGCAGCATTTTAGGACTGCAATTTTAAATCAATATTAGTAAAAGAAAGATTGATATTTTTTTTAGAAACTAATAATGTGACATTCAATTGAAAATACCGTTCAAAGTTTTGTTTCTATTCACCCCGTGTGTTTCTATTCACCCCGTTTTACGGTACTGTTTTCGATGAAAACAACAATAACGATCTTATAATAATAGATTGCTCCACGTGCCTTTAGATTTTTCAACTTTAACACGCGCGATAAGCCACTAGCAGGAGCTAGTTTGAAATAAATACGACCCGGTCATGTTTTTATTATTTAATTTGAAAAATGTCTTCGACTTGAAAAATGTATTTGTCAACTGTACTATCTGTCAACGCAAGTACAAGACGCCATTGAAGATTCCTTTCTTTAATGCATCGGCTTATACAAACAATAAGACACACACTACAGAATCGAACCGGTTGATTTTGAAAAAAAGCACACCCTGTATTATTACACCATACGAAAGTGTAGCCGATAAGGGTCAAATTCTGGGAAGTGTGTTATGTTTTTGTTTCGTAAAGCAGCGTATTTCGAGCTGAACGGGTTAGCTGCAGTTAATTCCCGCATATATTACATCCCCGCTTTGTTACTCGCAGGGCAATGCAAAAAAAAAAAGGGTAATGCATGTGATCGGATTTCATGATTTTATGGGCACCCTATAATAGTTTTTCTGGCAGTTCAACTTGTAATGATAGGGTATACTAACATGGTCACCAGTAACGAGCGTGCCAACGTGTGTGATGGGCGCTTTCATCTCGAAGAAGTGTAGCCAGTTGTCGACGTCAGCGTCCGTGCACACCGGCGTGCCCGAGAAGTCCGGCATCACGTGGAACTTCACCTTGCCCGCCTGCAGCATGAACATGCCGCCCAACCCTGCAACCAAGGATCATGTGAAGAACAAGCTTTGAGCTGAATGTAGGCCCTTTACACCTGCTAGGGTTGCGGAATAGTTCGAAAAAGTTACCGAGGCCCTGGAATGCCAGGGCATTTGAAGGAATTGTCTTTTGATGATGTCCCTTTCGTCCGATTATGACTTACGCGTGTGATCTTTTTGCCCACGCTAAGCCACATCATATCCATAGGATGCAGATCATCCAAAACCGTTTTATCCAAAAGGCCACGGGCGCCCCGTGGTTCGTTAGGAATGACCGATTCCATGTCCCGACTGTCAAGCAATTCATGAAGCGACTTACTAAACGCTTCATCGAATCTGCCGAAAATCACCAGAACCCCATAATCGCATCGGCTACCCGATACGCTCACTCAAATATTAGCAGGATTCGCCGACCACGGCACACCCTCGTCGAGCCCGACGATCCTATCACCCTCACCCAAGAAAGCTGTTGGGAAACCAGCACTATTCGTTATCACAAAAACAGACCGCATACCGTTTTCCGACCTCGCTGTCGAGGTCCACCGCCCCTGTAATTCACCACATTCATTCATTCGTTCAATCTTATTTGTTTGTCATGCATTTTGTTGTTTTTTTGTGTTGCCAGCCCGCGAAGCTGCGCCGTTAGCTTTAAACTCCCCAAATAATGACATCGTGACCCTAGCCACTCAAGCCAGTCCCTTGCTGCCCCTCAGGGGGGGGGAAACGACGCCGCTGATCCGAGGTCCGTAACCCACAGGGGGTGCCCTCAGTGAGCGGAGTTTTAGTATTTAGTAAACTAGCCTCGGCTGGGGGCCTTACAATTCACCTAGGCCCACACAGGCCGCTGACAGACAGACGGACGGACTGTGGAGGCTTAGTAATAGGGTTCCGTTGGTTAACCTTTGAGTACGGTACCCCAAAGATGTACAATACCCAAGGTCCAATGCTTTGAAAGACAGAAAATAGTCGTAGTAGACTAGGTCACTACTCACCAATAATTTTGTCACCATAGTGGTTTTTGAGCGTCTCTCTGATGGCTGTGATAAAGTTTGATGGTCCGATACGCTTCTTAGCTACAACTTTGATCACCTGAAATAACATAATTGTGCTTTTATTGACATTGTTGTGAGTTTATTTGTAATAAGTTATTTGATAGAGTTGTAATCCAATCTAAAAAAAAACTAAAGATAAAATCCAATCTTAGACCAAGCTAAGAAAAAAAATTCTATGCTGTTAGGATCTACGCATAAGGCATAGAAATAACTAAACACCCCCCACTCATTGAAATAAGCAACATGAGAAATGGTTTGTCGAACACGTCGACTTTCTTAGCAGCTCCCGTTATATGGAAGTCATAGGTCTAGAAAAGTCCAGATCGGATCCAGGATTGACAATTGGGGGGGCTTGACCCTGCTTGATATTCAAATAAAGCTAAGGGAAGCTTCAGCAAAGTAGCACTATAAAAGCACAAAAAAAGTCTCCTTAGATTACTTTTCGTAAAATCCACAAAGACGACGTTAGGATGTTAACTACCAAAGATATCTCGGACTTTGGGGAGGTGGGGGATCCTGAGCTTCTTAGAAAAGTTGGATAAGCCAATAATCTTAGATTCAAACCTTGCCAGGCTTCCCCTCGCTAAGCAGGTAGTTCCCAAGCAGCGCGGTCCTGGTCTCCGTGTTGGGCAGTTTCTGCTGCTTGTAGCCGCCCGTGCCTTTAGCCGCGCCCACCGGCTCGATGGACACGATCCGCGTGCCCTGCTCCACCGTGCCGTTGCGGATGCTCAGGTTTATTATACCCTGAAATTATTCAAGAATATACTATTTGCATGTTTGTTTCGTCACTTGAGTATGTAGGGCGTCGCAAAGGGGGGGGGGAAGAGCACGGAGGGGCCTTTGTCCTCCAGCTTGACTCAAGAGCACCATTTTTTAAACTCAAATGCCCGGTATCTTCGAATAGGGAATATGCATGAAAAAAGTATTTATGATCTGAACAGTTTATCTAAAAGTATTGGAAAATAAAATACTAACTGTGAAATTAGAATCTAAATTGTTCGAAAAACGAACGAGATACAATTATTTTAAACAAATATATCTGTCCCTCTCGCGAAAACGCTGTTTTCTATGGCAGCTGTATAGTCGTCGTGTAATTTGACGTCACATTACGTATCGGACTTCTCTTTCCAACTGTAGTCTTTGAAGCTTTATAACTTAATAAATGATGAAGGTATTTAAAAAATAATTCCATGATTGTTTACTAGAGCTAATAAATATTTTATTTTGCAAATAAAAAAATCGCATGCATATTCCCTATTGTCCAATTTATAATTTCCGCCCCGCCATCAAAGTATAGTAATGTAAACTATATCATCAGTTCGTTGGAATTAAATAAAAGCACTTTTTGCAATTTTGCCCTCCCCTGGCTTATCGGCTGGCGACGCCCTTTGCATTATTTGTCCACTTTGATTAAATTCTATATTGTAACTAATAATAACTTGATTATATTATTGTGTGTTAACTAGGTACTTAAACCTGCTCATTTGCATCATTTCCGGCTGCGTCTGAAGTGGTATATTATCTGCGATATCATGCCTAGATATTCTACAGTCCCTTCCCGGTATTTGCTGTTTTTTTTCTATTCATCAGGGTTTTGTGTGTTTCAAGGCTACTTGTTTATCGTTGGTAACTAACCTCGCAGTTGACCCCGAGGTAGGGCCAGGGCCCTGCGCCTGCGCCGGCCAACAGCGCGGGGTCTCTGTTGAGGTGGCGCGCGAGTGCCGCCAGGTCGTACACCTTGTCGCGCTGTACCAGCGGCAGCAGGTACGGCGGCCCGCCGATCTCGATGAGCTTGGCATTGCCAGTTAGACCTGGATAAACATTTCCGAAGTAGGTAAGTTTATTTTATTATCAAGCTTACATAGTTGAACAGATTTCGAAGAATTTTGGTACGTATAGTGGTAGATGGAACGATGAAGAAGTTTGTAGGCTACTTTTTTGTTTTATCGAAAATCGTGGCTATCCATTGAGACCTAAAAAAGTAGTAGTGTTCCATTCCAAAGCAGAGTTCTATTTATACACCTTCGCACTTTTTGAATGCATCACATTGATTTTTGTCACAAAATACCAGTATTTGTTTATTTAATTTCATTCTAGATGCTGTAACTACCGTAATATTCAGTAGGTAAGTCAACTGATAAATAATTCTGTAGCAAAATATTGTCTCACTTTATCACTTATTTACTTGAGATAGTGCGAGATTTGTAACAACAATTAATAGGTCAAATGATTATTATATAATTGTTTCATAAGCGTCATCTACACTAATATTATAAAGAGGTAACATTTGTTTGTAAGTTTGTATGTAGGGGGTAATCTCAGGAACTACGGGTCCGATTTGAAAAATTCTTTCAGTGTTAGATAGCCCATTTATCGAGGAAGGTTATAGGCTATATATCATCACGCTAAGACGAATAGGAGCGGAGCATTCATGGAAAATGTGACGCAAACGAAGTTGCGCGGGTCAGCTAGTCGTAATATATACAGCAGCTAGAAGGTATTATTTTATAGAAATTTACATAATTTACTAGTCTAGAGAACATCACGCGAGTAATGTTGTAGGTACCAGTACCAGTAAAACTATGATGGAGGCAAAGAACTGTTACTAACACAGTGGACCGCATTTATATTCTGAAGAAATAAATAAATTATATATTAAATACTTATTACTAAACAAAGGAATTCAATTCTTGTCATTTCAATCAACAAATCAAATAGTCATAATCAAGTATAGACTTAACCTAAATAACTCACCTTAACTGAGCTTTTAGCTCAATCGATTAGGTATTTCATACCGAATTTTAGTTATTCTTGCTTATTAGCCAGCAAACAAACACTTTACTGTAGCAAAAGCTAATTTGTTCGATCATACCTGGTGTTGTGAGGTTGTATGGCGACTTGGTGAGGTCCGGAGAGTCAACCGCGGACACGTCGACCGTCTCGAATGTGCTGGTCAGTCCCACAGACAGCACTGAACAAAAAACAATAGGTAATCATCGCTACCCTGGCTCAGTAGTCATTGGTGCTCATCCGCAAAGAATTTGCTAGGGCAGAGTCTGTGTGACTCGCCGTCCGATACGAAACAGGGTGGGGCCGATGCCGGCGCGCTGTGTTCCACGCGCGCCTCAAACTGTCATCATAGAAGACGGGGCTCGTTAGGGGTCAGTGCCTGCCGGGGCTGCAGAATTTGTTCGAAAGTCACAAAGGGCATTAGGAGGATCACGGATGGGTTTTAAGGGAGTGTTTGCACAGAGCGGGAGGAGTAATTTGATGATTTACCATCCTCAAGCAAAAGGGCAGAGTTTGTAGTCAATTAGCAAGTAAGCCCAGCGTGACAACTTCACATTCAGTTTGGTCGTATTAAGAAGCGATTTAATATTTTGCAGGGCTGTAAAAAGGCATACTTAGGCTGAGGAACCTGTGGCCTGAGCATGTAGTTAAAAATAACTTCTTACCATCCACTATCTCCTGCAGCGGTGGCTGGAATAGCGGCTTTTCCTGAATTGGAACTTTAGTGTAGTCGACACACGTCATGCTGAAACAAAATACGAGTCGTTTTAAATGTAAATTTCCTATAAATAAAATGGTATCAGCGCCGTTTCAGTTCATTCTAACGTGATATTTTATCACAACGCTCATTATTAATAAAAATAAACTATGTAAGCAGATGTAACTCCGTAAACAAACTTGTAAATATACCTACCTTACATTTTTCCCGTTAGTCAATGACACTCACGTAGTACCCAACTACCTGTTTCAATTGACAGTAAACAAATAATATATCCTGCCGGTAACGAGTCATTGCTTTTACTCACCTCGGCGCGTTCAAGGTCGCCGCGTGTACCGCCACTACAAACAAACACGCGAACAATACGCTCGCATACATTCTAACCTAATTTATTGTAGTATTGTAATACGTACGTTAGTGTGTAGCGTGGGGGTTCGACTGGGGTCTGTGAAGTTTTGATTGACCTCTGGTGACCTCGGTGATTGTGGGGAGGTGAGCGGAGCGGTGGCCGGCGGCGGCGAGCGACTGACGCGGTGCGGCGGCGACTGCGACTGAAGTCGCCGAGATTGCGCGGTATCTGCTCAGTGCGGTGCGCTTTATCATTGTTTGAGAGCTTCCAGTGTAATTACTACTTATGTCAGGGTCGCCAAACAACTTATTGTGAAGATAAGTAAACATATGATGTGATTGATTGTTGGTAGAAGTACCTAATTCGAAATTTGAAGTACCTAGTGGTTGAATTGTTATTTCCTTGTTGCAAAGTCGTGGGTTCGATTCCCATGTATTGCAGATATTTATGTTTGAAAGTCCGGATATTCGTAAAAAACAAAATAGCCGCCCTGCCACCACCGAAGCGGATGGCTGTTTGTGTATAATGTTTTAGAATTAGTTCTATTATTTTTTTTATCTACAGGATGTTCCAGAAGTACCTACGTGGTCTCTAAGGGTTCTTAACCCGTTCACTATCCACACAGCAGACACAACAGTTTAACAATCAGCGCAGGATCACATATAAGGGGATCATTCTCACCAGTTCCACCAGAAATTAGTTCCATATGGAACTAGTGAGACATTTTTTTCTCAGTAGTTCCATGCACTTTGATAATGTGACAAATGAAACAAAACTTAATCGAACTCGTCTCACTAGTCCCACCGTAGTTGTTACATGGAACTAGTGAGTTCTTTTTTCTCAGTAGTTCCATGGTTCTTCTTAGTGGAACAAGTGAAACTAAAGTTAATCAACATCATTCTCATTAGTTCCAATTTCTAAAAAAATATCATCAAATTATGAATAAAGGAATAAAACTCCCAAAAAATATAAAATATCTTTTTTTTCTTTTTCTTTAGGTAAGTATATTATTTACAAACAAATTAGGCCATCGACATGATTTCAAGCACCTAATAATTAATCAGGCTCATTTACTTCATTAAACATATTCAATGCTATTAATAAGTTGCTTTCATTCTTTGGTACATTGTTATTAATATATCACTTTGGAAGTGTCTCTCGCGCAAACTATTCAGTTTAGAAAAAAAAACACATCAATATCATTTTTGAAGACCTATCCATAGATACCCCACACGTATGGGTTTAATGAAAAAACAAAATTTTTGAGTTTCAGTTCTAAGTATGAGGGAACCCACATCTTTTTCTATTTTTGTGTGAAAATCTTAATGCGGTTCACAGAATACATGATCTACTTACCAAGTTTCAACAGCATAGTTCTTATAGTTTCGGAAAAAAGTGGCTGTGACATACGGACGGACAGACAGACAGACATAACGAATCTATTATGGTTCCGTTTTTTGCCATTTGGCTACGGAACCCTAAAAAGGAACCGTAATGGCCACACCATTAGGGTTCCTTTGTCTGGAGTCTGACAGTCAGTCGCAGCTGATTATCTCAAGAACTGAAAGCTGTGATCAACTTGAAACTTGGAATAGTTTCAGATGAAGATTTTTCATTAATAAGAAATAAATAATTTGTGTATTTTTTGCAACAGCGACTGAAAGGGATTCCTAAAAATTCGAAGTGAGGCTGGTGAAAAGCACATTCTCAAACATTTTTTCGTATTTTAAGTTCATGGTTCCGCATGGTTTTCGAATTATAACTAAAACAAGTAAAAAAATGACCATTCCTTCCTCCTCATCTCCGAAGTTTGCATATAGAAAAATCTGAAATTATATTATTCTATGTGATAGAAATGTAACGTAAAGATTACAGTGCTTTTTTCAGAAAACATCAGCAAAACTTACATTTGTTCCACTAGCGGTCAAGAGATGGCGCTGATCTAAAACTGGCGCAAATAGCCGTTGCTTTGCAACAACAATTGGATAGTTTAATTGAAAGAGGGAATTGACACACTCGGTGTCCACAGGATATATCGGAAAATGGCGCAAACACTGAGATTGTAAAATATTGCGTGAAGTTATAGACAAGTTTTTCAATACGGATGTATTGGAAAATATTGAATTCGGATGGGATATATTTTATACAAAAGATTTTTTCACAATGTATCGAGAAATTATAATCTAATCAAGATTTTTTTCAATCTTACGGAGTCTGCCATTTTCCGGTGACAGATATAAACATTGCGTTTTTTTAATAAGAATTCACACTGGCACAGTGTCCAGGCGTCGCGAAGCGGTGCCAAGCGCCACATTTTTCAACTGTTCTAAATTCATTTCTCTTTCTCCATTAATACGATACGAATTTGTGTTGCGAAAATTTTAAATCGCTCGGCGAAGCGCGTCTGCGCGCATCTTCGCCTGCAGAGTGCAAAGGTCACTCGGGTAACGATACCATATTTTTACCGGTATTTCAAGCCCTGGTGTGAATTTAGCCTAAGAGGCTTCCGTTGATGCCCGATGGCTCGAAATCTTGCCACTGGCGAATGACCGGTAAACGTTTTAAATGATGCTACGGAACCCTCGGTGCGCGAGTCCAACTCGCTCTTGACCGCTTTTATTTTTATTTTCGTACATGATCACGGAACACCATGCTTAAATATGACCACGCACTTCTGAAACACTCTGTATAAATTCCGTATTTTATTTTGATTCGACAAAAGGAAACGGTTGTAATACAACAAAACAAAGAATTATTTGAAGAGTTTTTATTTCTATAA
This sequence comes from Ceramica pisi, assembly GCA_963859965.1. Classification (NCBI taxonomy): domain Eukaryota; kingdom Metazoa; phylum Arthropoda; class Insecta; order Lepidoptera; family Noctuidae; genus Ceramica; species Ceramica pisi. The sequence goes on along the minus strand of OY982535.1, from coordinate 25,463,107 downwards.
AACTAAACCACAACAGTTTGGTATTAAATAAATAAGTGTTAACTTCTATCACTGTCATACTTGTAATAAATAAATAAATACAAACAGAAACCTGCTCCACTTATATTTAAGCCGCACTTTGGTAATGTTGGGTTAACTAAACTAATCACTAATTAAAATTAAATCTGACGTCACATTAATTGCATTTCTGTTTAAAGCCCTATTAAAGTTAAACATGTTAATCGATCGTACATTATAGGCAAACGGTAAAAGATTCTCATTGCATTGTCAAATGATACAATACTAATCAAAGCTATGAAGGATTACAATACTTTACAAAACGTGCACATTTTCACTAAGCTATTGCACTTATTTTCAATAACTTAAAAGAAGTAACGCAGAACTAAAGACCATTTACACTTTGATCATAAACCCATCATTCGAGAAGTATTCTTGTAATTAAGTACTTGTGCTGACCAATCGAGCTATCAAAGTGTAAACCGGCTCTAAAACGTCTTAGTTTATGTAACGCCAGAAAATAATGACTTCTCTTATAAAATAATGAGCAATCTCTTACTAACTCATAACCTGCAGACACACGAGTCACGCAAACAAACAAACAAACCAACAAAATCATTATAAACATAATCGCTTCTATTTACTTCACGTCTTTTATCAAAGCCAATTCGCATTAATTTTAGATGATAAAAGTTACAACTATAACTAGCAACTTCCGTTAGCTACAGCTATACGGATTAATTAAAAATTTGTTTCCATATGTATTGAGGCATCATAATTTATTGCCAGAAAATTAAATTACAACTTCCAACATTTCCTTAATTTATAGGACATCATCATCTTCAACAATTTTCGTTTTCCACGACACTATAGTAGTAGAACTGCCATTTATTACAGAAGCTGGCAACACTCCCCAGTGGATACGCGGTCAACCCATAATGTAGTACAAGCTCCATTACATTGCTCTATCACTGCGAAGTCATGGAATCAACACGTCGAGGAACCCGCAATGGAATGTATGCGAAACGGAGGTGTTGCCCGCTTTCGAACTCGGCTCATATGTCGACTTGTCATAGGTTTATATCACAGCCTAAGATAATTTTGATCATTCTAGACTCACCAAATCTACACCCATACACGTAACGTACACAAAATATATTAATCTGGAGTTATGTTAAATTATATTGGAGGAATATCTTTAACGCGTTCTGCCCCGACAGTCTATAACAAAGGATTTATTTTGAAACTTCATTGTATTCTCTTCTACGTTTCCTTTTTCTTTATTGTCTAAGGTTTTGATAGTGCCGTTACCAGCTCATCTTTCACTGCTAGAACGCGTTAAAAAGTTTCTCTTATTTTACGCTAAATCAAAGTTACATAGTCACCCATACAGACTCATACAAGTATCACACATGAAGTAGTTTGACACGGCAGCGTCTCGACTTCGTCGCACAACTTTAGACGTAAAGACATACAACATAGCATTTGAACAGCGGACGTAGTCCGGGTATTTCGTTACTAGGTAAACAACATTTGCTGCTGGGCCATTTCGACACAGTACCTATATTACTCATCGGAACTGCTAAAACACAACAAAGTTTGTTGCATTATTATAATCTTACAATAAACCAGATAATGTGTGAAATATAATTCTGTAATATAGGCAGTAATTTCTCGTATTGACGCAAATTCAAAGTGTGTATTTCAATTGCTTTCCACATTATCTGGTAATTTCTAAGAGTCAACAGAATTGGAATACTATCCTAAGTACTATGATATATTTCATAGTCTATAATTATATCACCATTAAGAGTTTACTTAATAAATCAGTATTTTATTAGTTAAAAGTGTTACACATAGAATGTTGATATAAAACGACTATTATACTGTCCGTGTATACTGATTCGGTAAAGTAGAATTAAACGGGATGGCATATAAATATTGTGAATAACTGTTTATTCCAGATAATATCAGTATACATAGAATAAATAAGTTATTATACATAATTATATTATACATATTTATCAAGTTGCAATCCGATTTTAGACGAAAGGTATTTTTTTTTAGATTTTCGTCATTGACTTTCCGAGTTTATGAACGGACCGTAAACGTGAATCGGAATATAATAATAAGACTATATTAATAATTGTGATGTTATGTACTAATACAATAAAAAATAAAGATGTTATAATATCATAACTAGATTCGGAATTATTAAAAGAGTATCATATAACGTTAGACTACAATAGTTGCCTCGCAGTGTCTTTTACAATAATACTTACGAATACTTATCGATAAATTTTCTACTACGTCATTATATATTAACTTTAAGAAGTCTTCAGTCTAATAAGGTTTTGGGAGGTTTCAGTCCAAATGGAATTTCAACTACTTGGAATACTTTATAGGAGTGAAACATACACATTGATATTATATTTGTGCATGTATTTTCTATGGTCAAACACCATTTGCGTTTGGTCAAACACCAGTTGTAATAAGCAAATTTTTTAATGAATCATTTATTTTAATTTCGTAAAATATGTCGTTCGTTTGTCTTACCTTGGCCAAGATTTCATTGTCTGTTGTCTTGTCAGGTATAGTCGTATTTCTGGTTAGTTTCGGGATTCGCTGGAATCGTTTGCCAAATATTTTGCTAGGTATTTTATTGATTAATTTGAGGACGGTCAAATCCAGAATAATGGTATCAGTATACATTTCTTAGGAACAGATAACATAATATCCTAAGGGCGAGATTTTAACCATATAGAAACATTCAACATGTTGCTTACCTAATCAAGATACGAGCAACATTAGAGCTCGTTTTTGCAAGACGCGGGGCGTCGGGCTCGGGCGGGCAACGGCGCGTGCGAAGCTGCGGGCTTCATCGCGGGTGTCGCTACGTTTAACCGTGAACGGAGGATTACAGGAATAGCTGGTTGCATCGCCGCAGGCTCCGACTGCATTTCAAGAGTACGCATGTAAAATCCCTTCTCCGTAAACACTCTCATGTAACGCAATATGTTTGAATTCAGGTGCGGTCCGCGTCGCTGCACGCGACGCTCGACGTCTCCGTCTCCGTAAATGAGCACTTAGTGTACGGTCTTTACTCCTCGATAATGTATAGAATGTGTTCCCCTCCTGATGGCCACTCCTGGCGCGCCACCCAGGCGGCCAGCTCGTCGCTGTCGCTACAGGTCGGTGATGGGCTGCAGCGTGTGCAGGTGCTCATGGTACAGCTGGCGCGCGTAGGCGGCGTGGCGCGCCACCCAGGCGGCCAGCTCGTCGCTGTCGCTACAGGTCGGTGATGGGCTGCAGCGTGTGCAGGTGCTCATGGTACAGCTGGCGCGCGTAGGCGGCGTGGCGCGCCACCCAGGCGGCCAGCTCGTCGCTGTCGCTACAGGTCGGTGATGGGCTGCAGCGTGTGCAGGTGCTCATGGTACAGCTGGCGCGCGTAGGCGGCGTGGCGCGCCACCCAGGCGGCCAGCTCGTCGCTGTCGCTACAGGTCGGTGATGGGCTGCAGCGTGTGCAGGTGCTCATGGTACAGCTGGCGCGCGTAGGCGGCGTGGCGCGCCACCCAGGCGGCCAGCTCGTCGCTGTCGCACTGCACACGCGGCCGCCGAACTCCTTCTGCGCCGCCGCCGCCTCGCACGCCTAGCTCCACGAAATACGCACCGTCCACTGACACCACAGCACATGACACCAGGTTGCTGGAGAATAAATATTATTTCATTAACAGAAAATTCGCTATGAGCGACGGATGGTCCACGACGGATGTCCCGCGACGGACCCTTCAGTATTCGTACCTGAGATGCGTCTCCATGACGACCTGCGGCGCCTGGTGCTTGCAGGTGATGATGCGCAGGTAGGTGTCGGAGAGCAGCGCGCGGATATCGTGCGGCGTGTCGCGCACGGCGCGGTAGGCCAGGAAGTGCTCGGAGTAGTCGGTGTGGTTGAGCGCGTACAGCAGCGCCGCGCCCGCCGCCTGCGCCGAGCAGTAGCGCGGCAGCAGGCGCGCCGCCGCCACGCAGCGCGGGCCCCGCACGCGCGCCGGCACCCACTTGTCTGACCTGTGCAAGCACATTGCGGGGGGACTGAGCTTCAACTTTTATTTATTTATTTAAGGACAACCAACAAAGCATACACCAAAATACATTATAGTATAGCCTTAATTAGTCATCGGGGACTGAGCGCACCTTTGTAATACACTACTCTTCGCATAGAGGTCGCTAACAAACATTTTCAGGCACCATGGAAGAAATAAAACAAATGTTACTAAAAATGCAACAAGACATGGCACAACAAAAACAAGATATGCTAGATATGAAGGAGGATATAAAAAGCACAATAAACAATAACATAAACGAGAAATTCAATATTTTAGATCAGAAGAATGCTATTTTGGAGAAAAAAAATGAAGAACAAAGCGCAAAAATAAGCAACCTGGAAAGACATATGTCTTTCCAGGTTGCTTATTGAAATGAGATATAGAATTGAGATGCAAAAACCTGGTCATGTTTGGGGTGGCAGAATGCGAAAAATCCTACCATGAATTAGAAGATATACTGATCGATATAGTAAATAAGTATTTCAAAGTACCATGTGACAGATCTCACATCGAAGCAATCAGAAGACTAGGAAAAAAAGGTGAAAAAATTAGACCAGTTATAATAACATTTTCTACAATGGGCTTCAAACTTAAGGTTCTGAAAAACAAATCTTGCCTGCAGAATACGTCATACTATATAAAAGAAGATTACCCTATTGAAGTCCTCAACAAGCGCAAGGAATTGCAGGCTCAACTACAGAAGGAAAAAGAAGCCGGCAATATTGCTTTTATAAAGTACGATAAACTTATAGTATTGACCAATAATAAGAGCAACTACCGCCAGCCAATAAATAAGAGGAACCTATCTGAATCTCCGGAGATAATACCACCTCACTCCGGTAACCAAAAAGCTCAACACAACAACAAACAACCTCTGAAGAAAAATAAAGCTTCTAATATGAGAGATTATATACTTCAAAAACCGAAACTGACCTACAATCAAACCGACATCCCGCAAAAACAAACATATACAACACAGCCCAATTTAGAATAGCAACGACAGCCGGGGCCCCTACTCTCCACTCACCTCCCACCACGGCTGGTCACCGCGGGAGAGTCAGACCACAACCCTCCAAAGAATATTCGTTCAAGAGATAAAATTTCGATAAATATTTGTACCCTCAACGTCAGATCATTATCAACACCTGAAACTGCTAGAACTGAAGACAGCTCTCGGTAACATAAAACACGATATACTGGGCTTGTGCGAGGTGCGCCGGCTAGGTGAAAATATAATAGAAGACGAAAACTATATTATGTACTACATAGGACAAACAAAGGGTTTATATGGCGTAGGTTTCCTAATAAAAAGAGAATACAAAGAAAATATCATAAACTTTTCCGGTATATCTGAAAGGGTATGCTTATCTACACTAATATTATAAAGAGGAAAACTTTGTTTGTTTGTTTGTTTGTTTGATTGTAATGAATAGGCTCAAAAACTACTAGACCGATTTTAAAAATTCTTTCACCATTCGACAGCTACATTATCCACGAGTAACATAGGCTATATTTTATTTTGGAAAAAAATAGGGTTCCGTAAGATATATGGGTTTTTCGGACAAAAGGTGTAAAAATCAACCGGAAATGTTACTTATTTTGCATACGCTGCCTAAACTATAAAAGATAGAACCATACATTGTTCTAATTAATTGTAGATCTAATAAATATCTACAAAAAAGTCCGCGACACACTATACCTATCTATGTCGAGTGAGGCACAACAACCATTTTTTTTATTTAAAAATCTTGATTTTTTTTGGACTACATTTAAACGCGTTTATTTTACTCATGCTATTAATCCTTATCAAAATAAACTATTTCATCACTAAGTACAGTTTATGTAGATAATATTTGGTCTTTGAATGATTAAAATCGGACGTTTGGTTTTGAAGTTATGGCGAAATTAAAATATTACGATTTCTGCTGCACGGCCCGTTGCGAAGTGGACGTCACCAAGGCGGGGGTGCGCGTGCGGGAGGGGAGTTTAGATCGAGCGGTCGTGCGCGAAGTCTAAATATTCTATTCGATTTACGAAAATAATGATTTAACGTCAATTAATGTTGTAGAGAAGCTCTACAATAATCGCTTTAGTTATCTATCCTAAAACAAAGGGTTGCACTCCTGGACTGCCGGCAGAAGTGAAAACTTAGTATTAATTATAAATATTTTCATCATTAACAACTTTAACATCCACAGAAAGACAATCTGTGCAGCCTGCGGATAATGACTGCGTCGTCGATGTTAGTGTCGGTGTCTGTGATTTGACCTGGGAATCATTTTTCTGACCGTGTGTTTCCTGGGTAGGCTTTTTGCAGCGGTAACCGACATCCACGCGGGCGGAGCCGCGGCCGCTATTACTTATATTTCTTTTTTTTAAAGTGTGAGAAAGATTAAAAATGACATTCATAATCTCTGATATTATATTCGTACTATTTCATTAAGTAAGTTATCCTACTCCTGCTATATATTATCTATCTATCTATCTATACTTATAATAAATCTGTAGAGAGGTCAATTCTGTACATGAAATATATTTCCAAAATAACTATCAGGGGGTGATTAGGGATCGATACTGATGCCAAAAATGCAATCAGTACAATTTTTGTCTGTCTGTCTGTCTGTCTGTCTGTCTGTCTGTCTGTCTGTATAACCGTTATAGAAACAAAAACTACTCGACGGATTTTAACGAAACTTGGTACAATTATTATTCATACTCCTGAGCAGGTTATAGTATACTTTTCATCACGCTACAATCAATAGGAGCAGAGCACTGAAGGGAAATGTTGGGAAAACGGGAGAAGTTACTCCATTTTTTAAGCTTCCGTCGCGTGTGCAACCGTAACGGTGAAAGCTACACAGAAATCATGTATGACGGAAATGTTCTCCTTAAAATTATATTAAAAATATCCAACGACAGCATATGTCTATCTTTTATGTTTGACGAACAATAACACGTGTAACTCCCGATAGCTTAGCAGTTCGAAGCTTTCTGATTATATTTGTCTACTCTTACGTTTATAAAACTCTCAGTCGTCCCTAATTAAAGTTATATTAACTATTCCATAAAAAGAGTCATAGAAATCGGTATAGAAACACCAAAGTTATACATGAAATACGCTAATAACAAGCCATGGTCGCGAACCACAGAAATATAAAAAACAGATCTATGTAGCGAACGCACAGGCAGACGGCTTGCTTGGCGATGGCGATAGGCTAGCGAGTAGCTTCGTAAAACGCCTTACGACAGTTTGCAATATCTACATTAATAATATAAAGAGGAAAACTTTGATTGTATGTTTGTTTGTTTGTTTGTTTGTTTGATTGTAATGAATAGGCTCAAAAACTACTGGACCGATTTTAAAAATTCTTTCACCATTTGAAAGCTACATTATCCACGAGTAACATAGGCTATATTTTATTTTGGAATAAATAGGGTTCCGCAAGGATTTTCAGACACAAGGTGTAAAAATCAACCAGAAAAGTTACTTATTTTGCGCACGCTGCCTAAACTATTAAAGATAGAACCATAAATTGTTCTAATTAATTGTAGATCTTATAAATATCTACAAAAAAGTCCGCGACACACTGGTCCTATCTATGTCGAGTGAGGCACAACAACCATTATTTTATTTAAAAATCTTGATTTTTTTTTACTACATTTAAACGCGTTTATTTTACTCATGCTATTAATCCGTATCAAAATAAAGTTTCATCACTAAGTACAGTTTATGTAGATAATATTTGGTCTTTGAATGATTAAAATCGGACGTTTGGTTTTGAAGTTATGGCGAAATTAAAATATTACGATTTCTGCTGTTATTTAATATAATAAATGCAAAAGTTTGCGAGTGAGTTTGTGTGTAGGTTTGTTACTCAATCACGTCAAAACGGCTGAAGGGATCGGGGTGAAATTTGGAACAGGGATAGATTATGGTCTGAAATAACACATAGGCTATTTTACGGGAACGCGTACGAAGTCGCGGGCAGAAGCTAGTTGGAAATAAACCTAGGGAACTTACACTTCGCAATTGTACAGGCATACGCACCAACAGATGGCTCAACACAAGAAGACTTAGATAAATTCTACAAAGACTTAGAAGAGGCCCATGATTTGATCTCTACACAGTATATAATAGTCATGGGAGATTTCAACGCACAGATCGGCAAACCGAAGATTTATGAGAGCAGAATAGCAGGCATTCACGGTTTTGGAAACAGAAGCAAGAGAGGAGAACGACTAATTCAGTACGCATACGAACATAATCTGAAAACAATCAATACAATGTATAAAATGAAAGTTAACCGACGATGGACCTGGATTTCGCCCGACAAAAATACTAAAAAAGAAATTGATTATATAACAACAACGAAACCTAAATTATTCACAAAATATGAGGTGCTGAATTCTTTCTCTTTTGGCTCAGACCATAGACTCCTGAGAACAACGTAGGCCTAAGTAGGGAAAAACGGAGCAGAAGAAGCTACACTAGTCCCAGAAACCTTTTAAAGACTCTGGAAGAGACGGACAGTTATTTAAAAAGCTTAAATGAATGTATACCTGAACTAACAGAAAACCAGGAAAGATATACAGTCACGGAATTTTACAAAAAAATAGAAAGTTCCATATTAACAAGCCTAAGAAATAAAAAACAGTCAAGAAAAAGAAAAATCCTATCAGAAAGAGCAATTCAATTAATGGAAAAAAGAAGCACACTACAAAATAAAAGAAATCTCACTAAAAAGGATAAAGATAAACTAAAAGAGTTATATAAAGAAACAAATAAGGAAATCAGAAAATGTTACGAAAATCACAGATTGCACGAAAAATGTATAGAAAGCACAAGATCAGCTAAAAAGGCATACAAAGAACTAGACAGGTCAAAAAAATGGATCCCATCCCTTCAGCGGGGATCTACAATTTGCAAATCACGACATGACATCATAAACATAGCCACAGAGTTCTACACAAGCCTCTATAGCTCTACACCCGGCTCAGTGGAAAATACAGAACAAGATCAACTAAAGAACACATTGACTGTACGAAATTTTACTGAAACTGAAATCCTAAAACAAATAAATAATTTAAAACCAGATAAGAGCCCAGGACCGGACAGTTTGAGTAATGAGTGCATCAAGCTCGGTAGAACACTTTTATTAACACCTCTTACAATACTTTTTAATAAAATATTGGAAGAAGAAATTGTGCCAGAGCAATGGACAGAATCGGAAATAATCTTACTGTATAAAAAGGGCGATCCTAAAGATATAGGAAACTACCGTCCGATAAGTTTAATGTCTTGCTTGTACAAACTCTTTGCATCCTGTTTACTACACAGAATATCCCCGCAAATAGACTCATGCCAACCCATGGAACAAGCGGGATTCAGAAGTGGATTTAGTACAACAGATCATATTCATACCGTGGACCAGGTCATCGAAAAGTATATAGAATATAAGAAACCGCTCTACATAGCTTTTGTTGACTATAAGAAAGCTTTCGACTCTATCTCTCATAACAGCATCTGGGAAGCATTAAACAAACAAAATATAAACGCAAAGTACATAAACATTATCAAAAACATATATGCTAATTGTACTAGTAGAGTCAGGCTAGATAGAGTGGGCACCAGGATCAGCATAAACCGAGGAGTCAGACAAGGTGACCCTATATCACCGAAGCTGTTTATAGCTGTCCTACAAAACTTAATGGAAGACTTACCGTGGTCAAAGCGAGGAATAAATGTGAACGGGAAATATCTAAGCCATCTACGCTTTGCAGACGACATCGTCGTGTTCTCTGAAAGTCCATATATGCTCAACACAATGACTAACGAACTTCAGACTGCTAGTGTTCATGCAGGCCTTGAAATGAACTTAGATAAAACTAAAATCATGACTAACAGCGAGATGACGCCAGTACTGGTTAACGAAGTGCCACTTGAGTACGTAGAGAGCTACACTTATCTTGGTAAACAAATTTCATTTAGAAAAGACCGAAACATAGAGGAAATAGACAGGAGAGTAGCTATTACATGGAAAAAGTACTGGGCACAAAAGGAGATTCTCAAATCACAACTACCGATTAAACTGAAAAGGATAATTTTGGATACAACAATTTTACCCTGCCTAACCTATGGCTGCCAAACGTGGATTTATGATCACAAGGCAAGGCACAAAATACAGACAACTCAGAGGGCAATGGAAAGGAGCTGTCTAAATATAAGGCTGAGAGATAGAGTAAGAAACGTAAAAAATCGAGAAATAACGAAGGTAAAGGATGCTTTACACTTTTCTCAAAGTCTCAAATGGAGATGGGCTGGCCATGTTGGGAGATAAAATGACAATCGATGGACAATTAACACCACACAATGGAAAGGACCGCATGGCGTGAGAAGTAGAGGTCGCCCGGGCGCCCGGTGGCAGGACGAGATTGTAGCCAAAGCAGGAAGAGACTGGATGACCACTGCTAAAGATAGCGATAAATGGAATTCTTTGGAGGAGGCTTTTACCCTGAGGGGGTCCACATTTAAATGAGACTAAATGGCATGATTAGTTGATTTTTTTTAGGGGTATTTAAAATATTAGTAAAATGATTATTATTGAAATGTGAAATTAATTAATTTTATTGTATAGAATTATTGTGGAATCAAATAAAGCTATTTTATTATTATTATTATTTTATTATAGCCTTAATTATAGGCTGCCACGGCATGCATTAAACATAGGATTAAGAAATGTAGTGTAGTAACAAAATAAATTTAACCTATTTAGATAGGTTGGATTAATCATCAATGTATTTCGACGTTGTACCATTACAAAAAAGCAGCCAACCTTTAAAAAGCTATACTCAATATCTATACTAGGTGAACATGACCCGCAACCAAACTAACCCCGCATTCTGTTAATGGTGGAAAAATTACCCAGATTGGGTTTAAAGCTCTTAGCGCAAGACAACCGATATCTTGACTTACGAGCAGGCTCGTAACGCGGACAATGAATGTAAGTGTTTATTATTTTGTATAAGAACAGTATGGTATGGTCTAGGATCGTACGTCGATTTTCCAGACTCATAAGTCTGAAATGTTTCAAGCGCGAGCTGTAGCTAGTTAAATTACTTGCCATATTACAGTGATATGATAAGTGCCAAAGAAATATTTTCTGCACTAATTCTAAACGACGTTGATGTATTTCGTAGAATGGAGTCCAAACTATGCTGCAACATTCTAAGCTTGACTTGACTGTTAAGTTAAAAATTTCAATTTTAGTTGAGACGTGTTAAAAATTCTTTACAGTTCCGCAAAACGAAACCCACCATCTTAAACCCTTTACTGGCAATTTTATCAACGTGAATATTAAACCAAATATCACTGTCGTTACAAACCCCCAAATCCCGAATTAATTCTTTCTCAAATACATTTTGTCATTAATTATGTAAAAATTTTTTTTACTTGATATTTGCTCTTGACTCTAGTCTTGGTCAGAGATGACAGAGACAAAGTCTACGATGGAGCGAGCTTACCCAGAAGACGAGACGAGAGCATACGAAAATACGTCCCCTTTTTCCTAGAAAAATATACGTGATTGCATTTGTCAGTTTTTTTTTTTCATTTGTTTTGTCATTTGTTTGTTTTTTGGCATGTTAGTGTCCAAACACCACTGCGAAAAACGGTCTAAGACTTCTTGGAGTTTATATGGATCCTGATTGCACTCTATTCGTTTTATAATTTTTAGATCATCCGCGAATAAATATATCTTTGAGTGTATAAAACAAGACGACACGTCGTTTTTAAATATATTAAAAAACAGCGGGCCAAGATGGGAGCCTAGGGGCACGCCTGAGGGTGTCTTAAACAGGTTCGACAAATAACCGATTACTACACCCTTAGATGTGCGTCTTACAAGGTAAGACTCAATCTACTGTAGTAAGCTTCCTGCAATTCCGATTGTGTGTAATTTATTAACAAGCATTTTGTGGTCCACCCGGTCAAACGCCTTACTAAAATCAGTGTATATTACATCTACAGCGTCGACTAAATCCGATGAACTTTTATTCAAACGACAGACAGCAGCAAGTTTAAATAAATACATTTGTCAAATACACTGTATTTAAGGCTATAGTGGGGTCTTTATTTAACACTTCTTGCAGGACGGCTAAGTTTAGCAGCATAATAATATGCTGTCAGAAAAATTGGTCAATTTAACCAATGAGGGACCAAGTTTTTAATTTAGCTATCACACCAAAATAGATAAATTGTAAACGTATGCTCTAATTGGTCGCCATTTTATTTTAGTTAACAATTTCTCGGAATGACGTCGAGAAATTATGAACTATCAAATATTGAAGTAAGCACAAAAAAAAGTTTTCCAAATGTTCAGTTGACGATTTATCAAAAGTTTACAGTCTCTCAAGATATTTTATAATCTCACGGAGTTTACCATTTTCCAGCGACGTCATGGGTGCTAAGACTGACCTGCGGCTGGTGTCCCGGAGCGCGGAGGCGGTCTCGGCGGCGAGGTCCAGCACGCCGATGACCGGCTTGGTGACGGTGCCCACCAGCCCCTTGCCCACGCCCGCCAGGAAGCCGCCCAGCCCCTCCGACGTCGCACCCTCGTAGCTGTGCTTGACCAGCGACGTCATGCCACCTGACGACCACGATATACTATACTATACTATCTTTGTGACACATAATACACGCAACTAGTTTTTCACAACCTCTTCAGCCTAGTCATAACTAGCTTCACCAACCTACCGGGTCTGGGTTAGTTTCTCCCTAGTTATGAATATTTTTGAGTCTAGACTACTATCACGGTTTGCGACAGACTAATTGAGGATCCGCCAGAATTAACAAAGTTTGTTTCTGAAAAGATTAACATAAAGTGATCTTCATGGATCTCGCCAAAGCCTTTGACACGGTTTCCGTTCCACTGCTATTCAAAAAGTTGGAGAACCCGAGTAATGTATCTGCAATTAAAGATTTTTCGTATTACTAATTCACTAGTCGATACCAGGGGGTTGAAGTTGATGAATGAACTAGTAGGGATCTACCCGTCGTCCACGGCGTCCCACAGGGCAGTATTCTCGGACTCCCTTTATTTTTGACTTTCATCAATGAGCTCTGTTAGCTAATTGACCTCTGCCCCACATAACATACCCAGTATCCCGAGGCCGAGGCCGCGGAAGCCGGCGGCGAGGTGCGCGCCGGGCGCGGCGGAGCGGATGCGGCGCCGCGTCTCCTCGTGCGCCTCGTCGCCCACCACGCGCTCCAGCCCGTCGCCCAGAGACTCTGTCAGGGCAAACATGACCACTAATTTACCGAAATACGACAAATTCAAAATTACAAACACAAGAAAAAAGTATGGAAAATTCAGGGATACGGGTGCCGGATATACAAGACCTAACAACATACAATAACGTTTAATCAGTGAAGATAGTGCTCGAAACAAGCTGACTAATTTTAAATTTATCATGCAAGAAAAATAAATAACAAGCATCTCAAGGTTTCACGTATTTTTTCTATATGGCGCAGCCTGTCACTGAAATCCAATGATGTGACTTTAAGTCGCACTTGAGTCCTGTGTCCCTGTGTCCACACTCCTGAGAGTGTGCTAATTGATGCCCGTTATGAGATGTTGCGCATACTTGCTCAACCTGTATATTAACACTTATTTTGTTTTTTTTTTTGTTCTTTGCTACAAATAAATAAACACTTTTTCAACCTTTCCTTTTTAATGATAGTGACATACCTGTAACTTTAGCAGCGGAGTTGGATATGCCGTGGGTGACATTTTTAAGCAGCGCTCCTACGTTTCCTTCCAGCAGCAAACCTGTGACCCCCTCAGACACATCTGCCACGAAGCCCAGGGGATTACCGAGGAAGTCCACAGATCCCAGGATTTTAGCCGCTTGCCATTTTAACTCCTGTGGTAGTAGTAACTTTAATTTTAAAAAGTAGACCAATAAAACGATAGCAAAATTATATTGCTTTTTTATCTGATGGACAGTGGTTGGTGCCCAGGTTATGGCACACTATAACAGCATCGCAACGGCACCGCTCCAGCCCAGCAATTATCTTGTCATTCAAATTAGTCCTTAATTCGTGTGTCGTATAATACATTTTATAATGTCAATGTCAAAAAGCCAACGGCAGGTAGTTAGCGTGTTAACCGTTTCAATACAACTTGACTCGCAGCCTTCGTGCTTACAGCGCGCCGTCCGGGTGTTTACTGCGCGCCAATTCCGATTCGCCAGTCCTAGGCGTGTTCAATGACAAATGCCATGTAAAAATGTGTTTGCGGTGACAGCAAGCTTGCACTTCGCGGCTTGTGCGCGGACGACGTGTAGCTGGGTAGCCGTAGCTTAAATACGAGGCGACGCCGTGCTGTAGCTGTGCAGTTGCGGTGCCGGTATAATACGCCATGACCTTGAGGCACCAATCGGGTCTTTACTCATAATAATAGGTGGGATGGAACGTCGTAGATTCATTATTTGTAGAACAATGCTAAATATGCGGACTCCTGCGCCATCATGACCTTAACGTTATTTCAAGCATTAAATAAATATATCCACTCACATCCTTGAAGTGCGCTAACATCTGCCTTCCGAGATAGGAGGCGGTGTCAAACACATGCGCCCTCACAAACGGCTCGAGCTCGACTGCCGCGTCTTCGAACTTGATGAACGTCAGTCCCAGCCGCCGCTTCAGCGCACTCAGCGAACCTTCCAGCTTGTTCGCCGTGCACATCGAGAGCCGGATCTGCGGAGGATGCAGAACTGTTGTAATGAAACGGACATAAAAGCTTGAAAATACAGGTCCAATTAGCAAAGGAACAGGTTGCGCAGGATTGGTTTTTAACTGGTTGGTTGAGGGGGGACACTGGGAGACAGAATTTCCATACAAAATACAGAGATATAGCCTAATTTTTCACTTGTATTCACTTAGATAAATGGAGAAATACTTAGCAGGTATTCGGAAATAGCTTGTTACGACGATAACTGTAATTTCTAAAGTTCAAGCGTTCTAGACACACCGAATCTGACCTTGTTGGACGCCTTTGGCTGAGGGCGATGAAATCAAAATAAATATTTTTGTAAGCGCTAATGAAAACAACAGCACTCTAATAAACTTACAACTAATATTTTTTGTAATACAGAGAACGCGCTGCGTCTGCCTCTATGTGCAGGTCATATCGCAGTGACGCTGCTACCAACCTGGCTGGGGATGATTTTGATAAGCGCAAAGTAGTATCGCGTGCTGTGCAGCGCGGTGAGCTCGCTGAGCACGCGCTGCGTCTGCCTCTATGTGCAGGTCATATCGCAGTGACGCTGCTACCAACCTGGCTGGGGATGATTTTGATAAGCGCAAAGTAGTATCGCGTGCTGTGCAGCGCGGTGAGCTCGCTGAGCACGCGCTGCGTCTCGTAGTCCGCCTCGTCGGGCTGCTCGCGCGCGCTCTCCTCCTCGCCGCGCCACGCCCACGCCCACAGCTGCAGGATCAGTCTAAGGACAACACAACACTCAAATAACACCACCGGGCGGCTTGTAATCTATAGAGCGTATTTAATCTCTAAAGATAGGAGAGGTATCATCTGCAAAGAGTACTACTTCCTTTAACAAAGATGGCATCATTTTTATACCACTAATAAGGATGGACCCAGTATGGAACCTTGAGGCACACCTTGTTGAACTGGTAGCCGAGAGGACTTCACACCATTGACATTTACACATTGAGACCTATTATTTAAATTAAATATCGTTAATAACTTCGTTTTGGAGACCATAATAACGTCGTTTACGCAGAAACTTATGGTGTACGCAATCAAAGGCTTTGGAAAGATCACGAAAAACTCAATTCTATTCACGGAAAACATTTTTTTTTTCTTCGTCACATGATAATTACCTCTCCTCCAGGCGGATGGCCAGCGGGCGGAGCGCCACGACGAGGTGGCGGAAGAAGTAGGCGTTGTAGCGCTTGGCGGGCGCCTTCTGCAGCTCCACGGCGGCGTGCAGCGCCGGCAGCGGAGCCCCGGCGCCCCCGCGCGCCGGCAGGCAGTACAGCAGCACCGGGCTTGGCGTGCCCAGCAGCTGTGGGGACAGAATATGTCGTAGTTAGATTTTCGTGTATCGTCGAGGCGTTTATGGTGTGACTACAATGTGGACGTTCGATGGTCAGACATGCGGACATAATTTGAGGCGAATGTGGATGTCTAGATTTCATGAAAAATATAAATAAATCTTGGATATTGGGTTTAGTGAAGATCTACATAAACCTTAAAGTAGTCAATCTATTAATGTTTTTTTTCTTGTTTGTCCCGTTTTCAAGTATTTAAAGTATTACTGACCTGGTTGTCCCACTGCATGTGCGACACCTGCAGCGCCAGCGCTAGGCTGGCGGGCGCGAGCGCCAGCTCCAGCAGCACGTTGTCCAGCAGCGCGTGCACCAGCTCCTGCGGCGGCGCGCGCGACACCAGCGACACCGACACTCCCGCCAGCGACACCCGCACACCCCACTCGCGCTTACGGACCGTGCTGTCCTCGGCCGTGTCTTCTTCGTCGCCGCCCTCAATCCAACCTGAATCCTGAGAAAACAAAGGGTTATTGAGCCTATGGATCTGCAAATTTTTTGAGTACCAAAAATAGAAGAGCAGCATAAAAAATACATACCGGGTCCTTATGATCGTGTATCCGTACGACGCGCGTGGGCCCGTCGGCGCACAGCGTGACGTCGAGGCGGCCGGAGCCGGGCCGCAGCGTGTGCCACGACACGGCCTGCTCCGCCGGCACCGGCGACGTGGGGGACCAGCCCGCGCGCCCCGACGCGGGCAGCCCAAGGACCACGCGGGTACCTGCGGATCAAACTCAAAATTCAATAACTGTCATTTCTGCCTCACAATTTACACAGTGGAGGCATGCAAATTAACTATTATTTGCCGAAGAATATTGTGAAAGTGTTGAGTACTAACCGGGCGTGAGCGCCATGAGTGATAGTCCTTCGGGCTGCACGCACAAGTTAGAGTGCGCGCACGCCATGCGGCCGGGCGGCAGCAGGCGCCACGCCTGCGTGGAGGCGCGCCGTGGGTCCGCGCGCCGCAGCAGCAGCGCCGACGCTCGCCCAGGCCGAGGAGCTGCATCTTCGATGTCCAGCACCTATGTTCAAAAATAAGCAGCTTGGAAACGGGAACATATCCACCACAGTGGATGGTTTCTCAATACAAAGAGTCTCAATAAAAAATCCGTAGAAGAGTATCTTCCCAGATCAACGGATTTATGGCTTAAGTTTTTGAAACGAACATAATAAATACATTTATTCCCAAGTAGATAAGTGTCTTTGTAATTAGCAACATGGATTTAGAGCAAAAAAATGAGTTAAAACCAAATCTTCTTAATAAAACGTTTGGATCGCGGTGGAATGGTAGATGTCTTGTACTTTGACTTCCGGAAAGCGTTTGATATATATAGTTAATGGTGGATTTTTTGCTGGCGAAACATTTTGCTAGCAATTTTTTTACAAGTCTACCCCGAAATTGAAAAACCAGCTGTTCAACATGATGAGTACAATAACCCCTTTTCAGACATTGCGTTTATTTTGTTACACGTTGTACACGAGTGGAGTAACAATATGGAGTTTTATTTTATACAAGTATTCGGAATAGGATGAAGAACCCGCAAATCACCATTTTTTTTTTTTCAAAAAATTCAAAATTCAAGCATTTATTTCAATTAAACCATTGACAGGCACTTTTGAATTGTCAAGGTCGCTCGGTCCAAAAAGTTGAAGCTATTTGCACGTTCCAAAGCGTAGATCTCTATGGAGAAGAACGTGCAAGAAACTCCACGGACACTCTTTTAAAAATAATATGTTTTTACAAAGATTTATTTACATCGGGTTGAAATTATACATACATGTGAGAACTATGTAAAAGACGAGCAGGATAAAAGCGTCCGGAATAAAAGAGGAACAATTCAAAGAAATAATTAAAATTAACCATGGCAGCTAAGAAATGACCAGTCCCGACTGACGGCGCCCGTTCACGAACATGACGCATGCGCCAGCACCATTCGGCTCAACCATTTTGAAGGGAGCCAAATGATCCAACGCATACGCCACCATCAGCTAGACTTTTGAGTGAGCATGACACTCCCAACCGCCAGGGTACATTCAAGTCAAAAACATACCTAAAACTGATAATTAAAGTTAAAGGTACACAGTACTCACACATGTGCTGTTAATGGCTGAAATTATACAATGCTTAGTAAGTTGATTCTAACAATGCAAATTTTTCTTACAATCTTCAGCCGGTCCAACAATGTTTCCGAACTATTACAGATTATTTTGGGCTCCCTAGTGGCTGTGGAGCAGGACCAGCATTCAGCCAAGCATTTTTATCTTCAATATAATCCCCCAACTTATAATATGCTTGCCTGCATAGTGTGCGTTTAATACAAGACTTGAATTTCATCTCATTTAGTTCTAATATATGGGGAGGTATCTTATTATAACATTTTAAACTGTACCCCATGAAAGATGAGGCTACTTTAGCCAGTCTGAAGCCTGGTTGAACTAACTGGTCCCTATTTCTAGTACCATAATTATGTCTCTCGCCTCTTTTACTAAAAAGATGTAAATTCTTTCTGACATACATGATGTTTTCGTAAATGTATTGACACGGTACCGTCATGATGTTAATATTCTTAAACAGTTCCCTGAGAGAATCGCGCCGGCGGAGATTATATATCGCTTTGATGGCTCTTTTCTGCAGAATAAAAATAGACTCGATGTCTGCAGCCCGTCCCCATAGTAAAATACCGTAAGACATGATACTGTGAAAGTAACTAAAATATACCAGTCTCGCGGTATCGACATCCGTTAGTTGGCGGATTTTTCTAACAGCATATGCTGCTGAACTTAGCCGTCCGGAAAGAGATGTTATATGAGGGCTCCATTGTAGCCTGGGGTCAAGCGTAATTCCCAGGAAAACCGTTTTATCGACGAATTCTAGTTTTTCCTTGTTCAATAATATGTCACAATCACTGCTTCTGACATTAGGTAAGGCAAATCTTATGCACTTTGTTTTCTTTTCATTTAGAACTAAATTATTCGCCGTGAACCAATTTTGGACTTGCATTAGGGCATTATTTATGTCATTAACATTTTTCGTCCTTCTATTTATCTTAAAAATTAAAGAGGTATCGTCAGCAAACAACACCATATCAAGATTTTGTTGCAATAAATAAGGTAAATCATTAATATAAACCAAAAATAAGAAAGGACCCAAAATAGAGCCTTGGGGGACGCCCATTTTTACGTTTAATCCCGACGAATTGACACCGTTTATGTGAACTAATTGCTGTCTATCATTGAAAAGGAAGGATTCTCCGATCACACGAGTGTTGTGAGTGGTAGACAACTATTCAATATATGGATTGTATGTGTTTCAAATGCACGAAAATCTCTGATTTACCCCAACAATCTAAATAAATCACAAAAAATCTCTAAATATACTTTAATTTAATTTGAATACCGCCAGATACGAAGTAAAGACGTATCTGGCGGTATTAGGAACGTGTAAAAACTATAGGTGGTGGCACTGAAATGTCAATGGCAAGTATATTTTACCTGAAAGCTTCGAATTTGCAATGCTAGATGGCTCATAATTATAGATAGGCATTGCACGGCACAACATTTAGAACACCAAAATAAAGGTGTATACGAGTTATCAGCTTGTCTTTAAATTCATTTGCTATAGTAATTTCTTGAGTATCATCTTAAGACCAGAAGAACGAAGGGATTAATTGGGAGAATTAGTCAAAGATCGTGTACTTTACGAGTATGAACTGATCGCAGCTGTTGCAAAGTACTAATGTACAGTGTAAACACGTACAAATAATACTAGTTTTCCTTTCGTCTTTACGAAATTCCGCGACTTACCATAGCGTGTGGTGAGAGAGGCGCGTCATCAGATAACAGCGCGTCCGTAGGCTGCGGCGGCGAGCTGCCTTCGTGGATCAGCTGGTCGTTGGGGCCGCGCCGCCATAGTTGAGATCTGATACCAACGGATATGTTCGTTATGACGTCACAAAGTACTATACGAGACGAGAGGTTTTCAAACATTAGATATGACATGGACCCAAGTATTATTTTTATAAAGTATTTAATCCACTCTTTAAAAATAACACATAAATCTCTTTGCTTTAAAACTTTACATTTCTCAGCGACCCGAAATGTAGTAAAAGCTGATTTAGTTGTTCTTAATCAATTTACCAGTAATCGGTAACCGATTTATAAAAAAACAAATGAAGGGTAGACCTTCAAAGCCGGAGCTTTCTGGCCCAGATGGGCAAAGGACAGAGCCACCAGGAATGGTTAGGAGGAGGCTTTCACCGGAAAAGGTGGCCCTTACACCTAACAATATTAATCTTATTTAAGTATAAAACTAACATTACTAACATATATATCAATAAGTACACAACATAAAAACTAAATGTACGGGATAAAATACAGCTAATAAATTAATAAAATATTCAATTTACAGTGTTTTGCGTCACATTATAAGAGGATCGAGGTTCCTATGTATTAATGTTGATCGTGCGATTACCAGTCTCGCTCGCCACGCCACACTCTCTGCTGCTACAGATTACCTGTCTCCTAGGCGCTTGCGCGCGAGCACGACGCGCGTGCTGCCCAGCGGCACCTCCAGCACCAGCACGCTGTCGTCCGGGGCGCCCGCCGCCTGCTTGCCGCCGCTCGCCACGCCGCACTCTCTGCTGCTACAGATTACCTGTCTCCTAGGCGCTTGCGCGCGAGCACGACGCGCGTGCTGCCCAGCGGCACCTCCAGCACCAGCACGCTGTCGTCCGGGGCGCCCGCCGCCTGCTTGCCGCCGCTCGCCACGCCACACTCTCTGCTGATATCAGATGTAACTTTGTAAGTCTTACAACAGGTGCAACTTTATACGAGAATCTACCTTATTCAGTAATATTAACGTACATTTTCGTACACAAGTCTAAGAGGCAGGTTTCAGAATTGAGTGTTTGTAGTAAAATACAATCAAAAGTTAATCTAATTCCAAGTTTTATAAGTTAAACTGGTTGTCTAAGATAAAATGGGATGACGCCCTACCAGAGGCAATGAACTCAGAATGGGTTAAGTTGAAGCAAGAATTTCCAGAGATAAACAGCGTAGAAGTCAACAGATGGCTAGGAATGGGAGAAAACCAAAATATAGAGTTGTACGGATTCTGCGATGCTTCAAATAAAGCATATGCGTGTACAATATATTGCAAAGTCATAAACAAAGAAAGGACAACCATAACATTAGTTGCAGGGAAGGCCAGATTGGCCCCCATAAGCAAGGTCTTATCTATACTGAGACTGGAGTTAATGGGCGCTCATCTGTTAGCTCAGCTAATGCAAAAAGTTCGAAACTGCTTGTCAGATTACCCAACAGATGTTTACTGCTGGACTGATTCAACCGCAGTACTAGGATGGATACAATTAAGGAGATCCAGCCCGATGGAAACCATACGTAGCAAATCGGGTGAAAACAATCACCAAAACCATACCACCTAGACATTGGCCATATGTGAAGACGACAGATAATCCAGCGGACTGTGCAAGCCGTAGTTTGACTGTCAAACATCTCAAAGACCACAAGTTATGGTGGCAAGGGACATCATGGCTGCCATCATACACAAACCAAGAAAACCATCATACTACTTATGAGACGAACTAAGAACTAAAACCGTCTATTTTAAAACAAACCAACGCGGTAGTCACAGAACAATCAACCGAATCGCTGACTACCGCAATTATAAAGCATTTGATGAACAATTACAGCTCCATTACAAAAATCTTTCGTATTTTTGCATGGATACTACGATTAGGCAATCGGACAGGAACTTTGAAAAAGCAACTTCGTCGCGCAAAATAGCTGATAATAAAAAAAAACTTTTTCCAAAAAGATTTAACCGACTTCCAAAAAAAAACATTACAAAGTAAAAAAATAACTTTAATTTCGGAAGTCGGTGTTTTTGTTAGTTTCTTCGTATTTTGACACCGACTTCCGAAATTAAAGTTATTTTTCACTTTTTAGTGGTACCCCACACCTAACAACACCACTGCAAAATCGCAGAAAAGCAAAATACGCAATTTCGATTACTCGGGTGACATAAAACTATCATCTAAGTAGACGAATTCCAGCTATTTCGATTTAAAATCCAAAGTTCGTAACCGATTTCCATAAAAGGACATCATCCATTTTGGTCCAAATGTCAAAGTGCCGGCCAATAAAAAAAAGTGCTTTATTCTGAAAGAACTCGTTCGCCTTAGCATTTTTTTATATTACACCAAAGCTGTAGCGCCAATATACTTGGTGGTATTCATGTTAAAAAAACCTTATTTTTCATACATTTTTCAATCAAATGAATTAACGAAAACAATGAGGTACAATAATATTTTCGCTTAAATGAATCGAACAAACTACGGACTAGGGTCCATAACAGAACATTTCATTTTGTTATGGACCTTAGTCCGTAGTTTGTTTGGGGGGTTGTAATAAAATAAGAATAGATTTTTATATGTTTAATGTAATGTATTACAATAATAGCTTTGAATTATTTCAATAAACATATTTTAATATAACATAATCGATATTATTATTAAACAATTGTATCAAAATCATCTGGCATAACAATGATATTCTCTAATCCCAAAACTGGTGGAGCTATATTTTGTAAATGTCGAGCATAGCTCATATACCATATAATACACATTATATGAGAACAGCACCCAATAGTTCTTTTTGCTATGACGCACGTACAGTAGTAGTGAGCGATGGCTTGTCTTCCCGATAACGTTTTGTCCACTACAATATACGTTTAATATTGTCTTGCTCTGACATTGGATTTGACGGGTGGATTATCTTCTTGGCCAACTTGCTCTTCAACATCTCGAATACGTCGCCGGTACCTTCTTTCTGTTCTTTGCCAACATGGTCGGCAAATGAACTCAGTACGTTCCAACTGAAAAGAAAAAAATCGTTTTCATTATCAAATGAACGTATTTTCAAATGCTTAATCCAAAAATATTACATATAATCGTATTTAAAATGACTGTGATCTTACCTGTCTGTCTATCAATTCTTCAATCACTATTTGGGCGATATCAAGATGATCCCTTTCTCGGGAAGTCCATTCATATCTTCGCCGATTCTCTGTCGGTTCACGACACAAGATACAGTCTTCCATGAGTCGTGTTTATTACCCACACGGACACGTAACAGTCAATAACAAAGTCCAAAACGTAACAGAAAATATTAAAACTTAACAAAGGTGATAACAAAAACAACATAAGAACGTAAAGCGAGCGGGAGCCAGCTGAAAAATCACACAAACGTACACGCACGGCAGTTGACGGCAACGTTGCTCTCGGTACTAAGGAAATAAACAGGCGCGGGCGGCGAAACGAGCGGTGTAAGTGTTGGGGGTTGGGGGAGGGGTAACACAGCATTGTTTGGCGGTACGGTAAAGGCTATTTTTCTTGTATCTACCTGCTTATCTTTTGTAGGCCCGGCCATTGTTTTAATTCCAACCACGTTCAACCCACGTCTAGTTTCAACATTACTTTTCTATTGGTTTTAGGTACTCCTGGTATTTTTGGGTATACAGTGTATACAACAATAAGTATATCGTGTTCAAAAAAATATTTATAACATCATGTTCTGGCAAGATAACTTCATTTGTTACAGTTAGTAGTTTACTCGAAATGTATGAAAGACGGATTTTTAGAACTCAAATAATACCAAGTATAGTGATGCTACAGCTTTGGTGTCATATAAAGAAATTCTAAGGCGGACGAGTTCTATCAGAATAAAACACTTTTTTTATTTGGCCGGCACTTTTACTTTTGGACCAAAACTGTATGAAATGTGGATGATGTCCTTTAAATGGGACCAATCTGCAAGTATTACTTTTCGCAAGTAAGATTTTTTCAAATCGGTTCATAATTGTCGGAGTTATGATAACAAACATAAAAAAAAACAACCGAATTGATAACCTCCTCCTTTTTGGGAAGTCGGTTAAAAACGTTCAGCAGGTGGAATTTGCAAACGACCTAGATTCGTTAAACAAACACGGAAGAGTGCACTCTAAAAGCAAGATTTTGAGTTTGACCCCAACCATAGATGAACGCGGAATGGTACGTGTGGGTGGGAGATTAGGAAACGCCCACATGAGTCCGGAAATGAAACATCCCATCATCTTACCTCACGAGCATCAGCTAACTACATTGCTCATCAATCAAGCTCAACAAATTGACCCCTTCCATGGCGGAGCGCGGTTAACATTAGCAAACCTACGACAACAGTACTGGATTATCGGCGGTTACATGGCCACTAAAAAGTTTATAAGAAGATGTGTCATATGCAGGAAACAAAACCCTATGCGACAGTACCAGCTAATGGGAGATTTACCAGAACCAAGAGTGAATCCAGAACATGCGTTTCATCACTGCGGCGTAGATTACACAGGCTTTGTAGAGGTCAAGGCAAATAAAGGACGGGGCATCAAAACCACAAAAGGGTACATTGCAGTTTTCGTATGTATGGTCACGAAAGCGGTTCACCTAGAACTCGTGTCAGACATGAGCAGCTCCGCCTTTTCTGGCTGCCATTTTGGTTAGAGCGTCTTCACATATTGCCGATGTTTAGGTGGTATGGTTTTGGTGATTTTTTTTACCAGATTTGCTACGTATGGTTTCCATCGAGCTGGATCTCCTTGTATCCATCCTAGTACTGCGGTTGAATCAGTCCAGCAGTAAACATCTGTTGGGTAATCTGACAAGCAGTTTCGAACTTTTTGCATTAGCTGAGCTAACAGATGAGCGCCCATTAACTCCAGTCTCGGTCTAGATAAGACCTTGCTTATCCCCATAAGCAAGGTCTTATCTATACCGTCTGGCCTTCCCTGCAACTAATGTTATGGTTGTCCTTTCTTTGTTTATGACTTTGCAATATATTGTACACGCATATGCTTTATTTGAAGCATCGCAGAATCCGTACAACTCTATATTTTGGTTTTCTCCCATTCCTAGCCATCTGTTGACTTCTATGCTGTTTATCTCTGGAAATTCTTGCTTCAACTTAACCCGTTCTGAGTTCATTGCCTCTGGTAGGGCGTCATCCCATTTTATCTTAGACAACCAGACATTTTGAAACAGGAGTTTCATGGTAGTGCTCAAGGGGGTTAACCACCCTAATGGATCGAACAGCTTGGAGATGTCCGAAAGCAGTGCTCTTTGGTAATAGTTGCATTTAATTCAGGTTCTATTTTCGGGTTGAAGGTAAAATTATCTTTCTGTGAGTTCCAACGGAGGCCCAATGTTTTGGTAGAATCGTTCTGCTTGAACTCGTATGTTGACTGGTCACATTGCTTTCTCTCCAAATCGGTTAATAGCTCTGGTTTGTTCGAGGTCCATAGTCTTAGATTAAATCCTCCCAATCTGCATAATTTTATGAGGTCGGATTTCAGCTTATTTGCCGCTTCCGTGGAATGACGCCCTCCGCAAAAATCATCCATGTAGAAACTTTCCTCTAATTCTTTTGTTGCATCAGGAAATTTCTCCCGTTCATCAGATGCTAGTTGCTTTAAGCACATCATCGCTAGGAAGCCTGCGGGTTTTGTTCCGTATGTTAGCGTGACGAGTTGAAACGATTGTATTGGTTGGTTATTTGATTCTCGCCATAATACCTTTTGGTAAGCTTGATCTTCTTGGTTTACTCGGATCATTCTGTACATCTTTTCGATATCGGAAGTATATACAAATTGATATACTGGACAGGATAAGCTCTTGAAGGTCCTTTTGTATATTTGGACCCCTGTACATGATGTCATTTAGACTGTATCCTGATGATGACTTTGCCGAGGAGTTGAAAACTACTCTTAGTTTGGTCGTGGTTGATTCTGCCCGAATGACCGCGTGGTGTGGTAAGTAGCATTCAGGCGCTTGATTACCTCTGCATGGTATCATGTGATTTAATGCTAAATATTCGTCCATGAACTTTTTGTAATCCGACTTCAATTCGCTGTACTTGTCAAACTTCTTTTCTAAGTTCCTAAATTGGGCCAAAGCTTGTGGTTTGGTTTGTCCTAACTTTTCTTTATGTTCTGGTTTAAGTGGTAGTCGGACTTCGTACCTTCCGTCCTCAAGCCTCTTAGTGGTTCTCTTAGAACTGTAAACACTCGTGGTCATCGTTTGTCACATTATCTATCTTCTGGTTAATGTCTTCGTTCTCCCAATATTTCAGAAGGTCTTTTGTATTATTATTGCATTGGTAATGTGGTTTCATAGATCCACAGAGTAGCCATCCTAGTTGCGTCTGTTGGGCGATTGGTTGCGTGTCCTTGTCGCCTCTTAAGATTCCTCCTAACATTATCTTGCTATAAACTGTTACGTTGTTTTTCTTGAACCTAACATTTACCTTAGGTTTCCAAGTAAAATGATCATTGTAGTTTGTGCAACTGACTTTGGCTTGCGATTTATGAAAGGAGTTATTTGCTTCATTTTTACGGCGTCACTAGACCCTAATGATAACACTTTCTGTCGATAAATCACTTTTCTAAACCCTAAATAAACAGATTTTCACAATAATATAAATACGTCATATCATAATGTTGTGACTGTTGACATTGCAAATGTCATTCTGTTGAAACGTCAGTCTCTGTCAGTTGGAGGCGACCTCTAGCGGTTGCCGATTCAAAGTTGTAGTTTAATCGATATTATTAGTTGATTTTGTCAGATTGCTTGGAAACTAATACTAATATCGTATAGACCAATCCTTAATAGTTTTCGGCTTTTGGTGAAAAGACACTGGTCTTTTAACCATAGACGGAAATGTAATTATTTTTTCATAATAGACATTGTTCTAGAAATTTCGAAAACCACATTGTCTATGGTTTGTCACTGGCTTGGTGTGGCCAGGTTGTACATTCTCAATTAGCCGATTTTATCAAAGAATTACCCCACTCAAGACAAACGATAGTGTTGGAAGTGGGAAATGATGAGTTTGTTAGCTTGGATCCTGATTATTATTATTGTTCCAGGGTGTAAACGTCAAGTTAGACGGTTGTTAGGGATCTTTCCAGGAATTTAATATCTTGTTGTAGTGATTCAGTCACCCGAGTTCCCACATGTTTTACCTAGAAAAAGAGGAGTTTTTCTAAGTGGGCTGTCTTGTTCTGGTTGAAATGCCTGACAGGACAAACAATCGTTCATTTTTCCATCTACCACGCTGGACACACACAGCGTTCTTGCCCTCGTGTCTTAAAGGTAGGAATTTTGTTGAAAGAGTGTTTGAAAGTGATCTTCGAGACCTTCCAAGGTCGTTTCAAAGGATATTGTTGTGATCCCTGGATATTTATTACAGGACTCCATGTTTTGAAAGGATTCGCTAAGGAAATTAGGCGGACCCGTCTCCAGCCGGTCGAAGCTAGCAGCCAGCCAAGTGTCTTCAGCCCTAATCAACCGTAAGTTTTGCACCCCATGGGTTTCTTATTGTCCAACCATGCAGGGTTAGCGTTGAAAGTCGTAGCTAATTGTGTTGCGTTTGCGGAAGGCCACGTGGTCCGGCTATTGTTTTAGCCTTTAGATTTCCTAGCTCGGACCCCTTAATTCCTTCTCAGGGAAAGTACCGTAGCTTTCATATAAATAATAGGCTCCCCGTGTTGTCAATTCCAGGTGAGGCAACTCGAGAGATTCGTCTCGCCGCCAGGATCTAGAGGCGCCTCAGGAGCCTAGACGTGAGACCCGTTCCTCGAGTCCACACAACGCCTCCTGTGGAGACGACCGTGCAGTGGCAGAGTCCGCCTAGCGATATAGCGCAGGCGGGACGGTTTTTTTTTATATTTAACTTTTACCCTCAATTTTCAACCGGTTCATTCTAGAACCAGTTTACTACCTACCCGGTTTTCAAAATTAGAAGCCGGTCTTTATCTACCTCCAATTAATGGACCCCGGGTTCGACACCTACGCTTAACTGGAAGGATATTGAACATCTTAGTCGGCTCAGGGATCCGGGACTCTTCAAGTCCCTGGCGCCCATTTAATTTAATTAATTTAGAATTTAATTTACATCCACTAAACTGGAAGGTTGTCGTTGAGATCTATTAAGAACAAATAATTAATTTAAATTTAGATAATAGAAGCAGTACCTGCTGGGTTATCTTCAACCCCCCACTACCCAAGTTCCACCGACTGAACTTTATGCTGGCTGGCATTACCCTAACCATAACCTAAGCCTAACCTTTTTTATATTTTTAGTGGGTAGTTGCCCAACAAATAAAATTACATTGTTTAAGACAATTCGTTGTTTCTTTCCATTACAACCTCAACCCACCTTGCATCTGGGCTTTTGTTCCTACTCCCTGGAGGGACAAAATCCCATATGTAACAGTACTACTGTACTGTTTCTGCGACCTTCCAGTTTTAGATATTTTTAAGGAAAAAACCGTCACGCCGAATCCTTTGTAAACATGTTCTAGTCTATATGTTTGTACCGTTTTATACACTTTACTTATACAATTTACCTATACTTATAAAATTAACTTTACTTGTACAATTTACTTTACTTGTACAATTTACTTTACTTGTACAATTTACTTTACTTGTACAATGTACTTTACTAGTACAATTAACTACAAATTAATCAAAGATTAAGGTTGTGTAACTGCCTATACTAAGCATAATATCTGCAAATTATTTGAAATTGTACATTGTGACAGCCAGTATTAAGTTTGGTTACTTTCAATTTATTTTTAATTTATCAAAATGGAACTTACTATTAAGTTTGATTTGCTTCGCAAGGACGAGCTTACATTTGAGGTTTTGGTTCGAGACGCGAAACCAACTTCAACCGTAGAGGAACTACGTGTTCATATTAGGGAACTTATTTAATTAGGTATGTTCCGTGTAGTTCCGGAAAGGGCCTCGGCACATGGCATATCAAAGATTTTAAATCACCATGTGGCGAGGATTAACTTTTCCATTTTTTTTATATAATTTAAACATACATTTAAAAACTATGTTTGTTAAATTTAGTTAACATGGTTTTTGCAGTTCGTAGTGTTTCACAGGATCCAACTGTGAACACATTTGTAAACTGCATTTTGAGCACCAATAGACGACTGATTAAAGTTGTTGTTGGTCACTTATTATTATAGGTTTAACTCTCTTGAAGAATGTATGAATCTCCGGATTGCTGGTAAGGCAGCATAATGATAGTCCTGAGTTAGGAGGCCTTAATGGCGGGCGTGTAGGCTGCATTGTTGGAAAACGTTTTTAGATGGTATTTTATTTACAGGGGGCGAATTACCGTCACATTCCATTTCAGGAAGACGGTTAGCCAATTCTAATTAGTTTGTAGTAGTTACTTATTTACTTTAGGGTATTGATTGTGTACCGGCTCGGCGTTGTTCGCGGCGGTCATCACTATTAGTTAGAGGATGTGTAGGTTGACGTTGATGTACGATTGGGTAGGGTGGTCTCTCCTATATAATTATAGTAGGTCAGACTAAGATATTACTTCTTCAGCAGATTCTTACACATTTCTACTCTTTTTGGAGCTTGTCTTTTACCATGTTTGTAAATGGATTAGACTCGCTACAGGAGTAACACTACACTTTTTTTTGGAGCTTGTCTTTGTAAATGGATTAGACTCGGGGTGGCGCTATTTAATGTATTCCACAGATATAACATTTTTGTTGTTAGTATATGCCTTAACTGCCTAATCGTGCACCAGTTTCGACGTTTTTTTTTCTTTTCTTTCTCAGTTCCTGTTTTTAGGGATGAGCATTGTGGATTGTTGTAGGCGTGCTTAGTTCTTTTGAATTGGCTTTGACGCTGGAGGGCCAGCTTCGAGATTTGCCCTATCGGGTCAAATCTCTGGTGGTTGGGGAGGTACTGTTACGTTGTTTTTCTTGAACCTAACATTTACCTTAGGTTTCCAAGTAAAATGATCATTGTAGTTTGTGCAACTGACTTTGGCTTGCGATTTATGAAAGGAGTTATTTGCTTCATTTTTACGGCGTCACTAGACCCTAATGATAACACTTTCTGTCGATAAATCACTTTTCTAAACCCTAAATAAACAGATTTTCACAATAATATAAATACGTCATATCATAATGTTGTGACCATGAAGGTATAGATAAATATGGAGTCCAGACTTAGAACAACTGTTTGAGTCAAATACCTACGCAACTCTATCTCACTCTATGGTGGCCGACTTCTCTTTCTTGTGTGGACTTAGTGTGGATATCTCTTTTATGAAATCTCCTTATAACCTCTTAAAAATACTCACCAAACTAACAATCTGAAGTAAAACACTTTTAGATAATGTGTCTACAAATAAATAGCTGAACTACGATTACTGATATAAAAAAGTCTAAAATTGTAGATCACGGATGCTTATCGTGATTGGCATACAACGTGAATTTTAATCCCATTTCCTTGGGATTTGGTAATGTGGCAACATTGGCCGCCATATGTCAAGTTGTCAGTAAAAATTTTCCAACATGGCGCTTGTTTACATTACGGTTCATAGCTTCGTTTAAAATATTTGTCTGTAATTGAAGGTATAATCAAAGAAATGGTGCACAGTTGTGAAGAGCATGGTTACGGTAATACGTGGTGTCCAGGAGGTGATATACAAGTTCACGTGAAAGTGTTTAAATCGTGATTTCTGACATTGAGTCAATTTAAACATATTTCTTTGTATTTTCTATGAATTACTTCACATAACGCTTAACCAATGTGTTCAACATACTAATAAACGAGTATACTGATAACTGTTTAAAGATCAAATAGGTTTTCATCGATTTTCATTGACTTAGTGCAATTTTATCTTTTTGTTTACATCGGAAGTAATTTTGAAGTAGTGTGACCATATTGAGGATATATCTGGGACTTTCTCCGGGATCTTTAATATTAAATGTGAACATGTTTCTTAGTAATTAAATCATACACATACTCATACGGGGAACGAATGTCTGTTATTAGATATTTTATAATTAATTATTTAGAGCATAAAATAATATGCCAACAATGTTTTTTTTTATTTCCTAAAAATAGTACTCAGAGGAAACTGTAGTCATCCATTGCATCATTGAAAATGAAATTTTATGAAAGTGCATTTTCAACTACCTAACGGGAACCTCCTTATACATTATCATGTTTTTAGCAATATAGTAGTTCAAATATTATGGCAAAAAGTAATGTTCTTTAAATATAATTTTCAGATATCAAGTAACACATGAGGAGTCTATAGTGAAAATAGCTGATCTGGCTATACCAAGTGCTAGTTTTGGCAGTTAGAGTAAATGACATCGAAAATTAATAAATATTGTATCATTTGTATCACAACATTTTACTCCTCTGTTACAAGAAATTAACCATCCGATCATGAACTCAATTTATTGCAATGAATTGCATGAAACCATACTGCAAAAAATAGCGAAAAATAGCAAATACTATTTTTAACAAGCATAAACGTGCTTACTTATCATTCATACAGAAAATATACTCAGTGATTAACGTGGGTGGAGACAGAAACTACACAGAGCAATGATCGTTAGTCATGTATAAAAGAATAGTTAATAAATGATTTTAATTTGGAAAGTGTTTTTATTTAATTTTTGAGGTTTTTATATAATTACTAGCACTTCGCCCGCGACTTCGTTGGAGCGGGTTAACTAAGTACTCCATGAACTTCATCTCCTATATTATATCCGTTTAAAAATAAAATAACCATTCAAACTTTTATACTGGAACAAACGGCTTGTTTTATGCGTAATTTATACGCATAGGTACATATTGTCCAATCAACGGAAAGCAACTACCTACTTACAAGTGCTGTCCTGAGAAAAAAGAATAACGGTCACCCTACTTAGAAAGAGAGGGTTTGACCACATTGAGCGAGATAGCGATACTTCATTTCTGCTTCAAGTAGGTATTCGAAGTGTGGACTCCATATTTATCTATACCTTCATGGTTGTGACTGTTGACATTGCAAATGTCATTCTGTTGAAACGTCAGTCTCTGTCAGTTGGAGGCGACCTCTAGCGGTTGCCGATTCAAAGTTGTAGTTTAATCGATATTATTAGTTGATTTTGTCAGATTGCTTGGAAACTAATACTAATATCGTATAGACCAATCCTTAATAGTTTTCGGCTTTTGGTGAAAAGACACTGGTCTTTTAACCATAGACGGAAATGTAATTATTTTTTCATAATAGACATTGTTCTAGAAATTTCGAAAACCACATTGTCTATGGTTTGTCACTGGCTTGGTGTGGCCAGGTTGTACATTCTCAATTAGCCGATTTTATCAAAGAATTACCCCACTCAAGACAAACGATAGTGTTGGAAGTGGGAAATGATGAGTTTGTTAGCTTGGATCCTGATTATTATTATTGTTCCAGGGTGTAAACGTCAAGTTAGACGGTTGTTAGGGATCTTTCCAGGAATTTAATATCTTGTTGTAGTGATTCAGTCACCCGAGTTCCCACATGTTTTACCTAGAAAAAGAGGAGTTTTTCTAAGTGGGCTGTCTTGTTCTGGTTGAAATGCCTGACAGGACAAACAATCGTTCATTTTTCCATCTACCACGCTGGACACACACAGCGTTCTTGCCCTCGTGTCTTAAAGGTAGGAATTTTGTTGAAAGAGTGTTTGAAAGTGATCTTCGAGACCTTCCAAGGTCGTTTCAAAGGATATTGTTGTGATCCCTGGATATTTATTACAGGACTCCATGTTTTGAAAGGATTCGCTAAGGAAATTAGGCGGACCCGTCTCCAGCCGGTCGAAGCTAGCAGCCAGCCAAGTGTCTTCAGCCCTAATCAACCGTAAGTTTTGCACCCCATGGGTTTCTTATTGTCCAACCATGCAGGGTTAGCGTTGAAAGTCGTAGCTAATTGTGTTGCGTTTGCGGAAGGCCACGTGGTCCGGCTATTGTTTTAGCCTTTAGATTTCCTAGCTCGGACCCCTTAATTCCTTCTCAGGGAAAGTACCGTAGCTTTCATATAAATAATAGGCTCCCCGTGTTGTCAATTCCAGGTGAGGCAACTCGAGAGATTCGTCTCGCCGCCAGGATCTAGAGGCGCCTCTGGAGCCTGGACGTGAGACCCGTTCCTCGAGTCCACACAACGCCTCCTGTGGAGACGACCGTGCAGTGGCAGAGTCCGCCTAGCGATATAGCGCAGGCGGGACGGTTTTTTTTTATATTTAACTTTTACCCTCAATTTTCAACCGGTTCATTCTAGAACCAGTTTACTACCTACCCGGTTTTCAAAATTAGAAGCCGGTCTTTATCTACCTCCAATTAATGGACCCCGGGTTCGACACCTACGCTTAACTGGAAGGATATTGAACATCTTAGTCGGCTCAGGGATCCGGGACTCTTCAAGTCCCTGGCGCCCATTTAATTTAATTAATTTAGAATTTAATTTACATCCACTAAACTGGAAGGTTGTCGTTGAGATCTATTAAGAACAAATAATTAATTTAAATTTAGATAATAGAAGCAGTACCTGCTGGGTTATCTTCAACCCCCCACTACCCAAGTTCCACCGACTGAACTTTATGCTGGCTGGCATTACCCTAACCATAACCTAAGCCTAACCTTTTTTATATTTTTAGTGGGTAGTTGCCCAACAAATAAAATTACATTGTTTAAGACAATTCGTTGTTTCTTTCCATTACAACCTCAACCCACCTTGCATCTGGGCTTTTGTTCCTACTCCCTGGAGGGACAAAATCCCATATGTAACAGTACTACTGTACTGTTTCTGCGACCTTCCAGTTTTAGATATTTTTAAGGAAAAAACCGTCACGCCGAATCCTTTGTAAACATGTTCTAGTCTATATGTTTGTACCGTTTTATACACTTTACTTATACAATTTACCTATACTTATAAAATTAACTTTACTTGTACAATTTACTTTACTTGTACAATTTACTTTACTTGTACAATTTACTTTACTTGTACAATGTACTTTACTAGTACAATTAACTACAAATTAATCAAAGATTAAGGTTGTGTAACTGCCTATACTAAGCATAATATCTGCAAATTATTTGAAATTGTACATTGTGACAGCCAGTATTAAGTTTGGTTACTTTCAATTTATTTTTAATTTATCAAAATGGAACTTACTATTAAGTTTGATTTGCTTCGCAAGGACGAGCTTACATTTGAGGTTTTGGTTCGAGACGCGAAACCAACTTCAACCGTAGAGGAACTACGTGTTCATATTAGGGAACTTATTTAATTAGGTATGTTCCGTGTAGTTCCGGAAAGGGCCTCGGCACATGGCATATCAAAGATTTTAAATCACCATGTGGCGAGGATTAACTTTTCCATTTTTTTTATATAATTTAAACATACATTTAAAAACTATGTTTGTTAAATTTAGTTAACATGGTTTTTGCAGTTCGTAGTGTTTCACAGGATCCAACTGTGAACACATTTGTAAACTGCATTTTGAGCACCAATAGACGACTGATTAAAGTTGTTGTTGGTCACTTATTATTATAGGTTTAACTCTCTTGAAGAATGTATGAATCTCCGGATTGCTGGTAAGGCAGCATAATGATAGTCCTGAGTTAGGAGGCCTTAATGGCGGGCGTGTAGGCTGCATTGTTGGAAAACGTTTTTAGATGGTATTTTATTTACAGGGGGCGAATTACCGTCACATTCCATTTCAGGAAGACGGTTAGCCAATTCTAATTAGTTTGTAGTAGTTACTTATTTACTTTAGGGTATTGATTGTGTACCGGCTCGGCGTTGTTCGCGGCGGTCATCACTATTAGTTAGAGGATGTGTAGGTTGACGTTGATGTACGATTGGGTAGGGTGGTCTCTCCTATATAATTATAGTAGGTCAGACTAAGATATTACTTCTTCAGCAGATTCTTACACATTTCTACTCTTTTTGGAGCTTGTCTTTTACCATGTTTGTAAATGGATTAGACTCGCTACAGGAGTAACACTACACTTTTTTTTGGA
This sequence comes from Ceramica pisi, assembly GCA_963859965.1. Classification (NCBI taxonomy): domain Eukaryota; kingdom Metazoa; phylum Arthropoda; class Insecta; order Lepidoptera; family Noctuidae; genus Ceramica; species Ceramica pisi. The sequence goes on along the minus strand of OY982535.1, from coordinate 25,427,954 downwards.
GCTTGTCTTTGTAAATGGATTAGACTCGGGGTGGCGCTATTTAATGTATTCCACAGATATAACATTTTTGTTGTTAGTATATGCCTTAACTGCCTAATCGTGCACCAGTTTCGACGTTTTTTTTTCTTTTCTTTCTCAGTTCCTGTTTTTAGGGATGAGCATTGTGGATTGTTGTAGGCGTGCTTAGTTCTTTTGAATTGGATTTGACGCTGGAGGGCCAGCTTCGAGATTTGCCCTATCGGGTCAAATCTCTGGTGGTTGGGGAGGTACTGTTACGTTGTTTTTCTTGAACCTAACATTTACCTTAGGTTTCCAAGTAAAATGATCATTGTAGTTTGTGCAACTGACTTTGGCTTGCGATTTATGAAAGGAGTTATTTGCTTCATTTTTACGGCGTCACTAGACCCTAATGATAACACTTTCTGTCGATAAATCACTTTTCTAAACCCTAAATAAACAGATTTTCACAATAATATAAATACGTCATATCATAATGTTGTGACCATGAAGGTATAGATAAATATGGAGTCCAGACTTAGAACAACTGTTTGAGTCAAATACCTACGCAACTCTATCTCACTCTATGGTGGCCGACTTCTCTTTCTTGTGTGGACTTAGTGTGGATATCTCTTTTATGAAATCTCCTTATAACCTCTTAAAAATACTCACCAAACTAACAATCTGAAGTAAAACACTTTTAGATAATGTGTCTACAAATAAATAGCTGAACTACGATTACTGATATAAAAAAGTCTAAAATTGTAGATCACGGATGCTTATCGTGATTGGCATACAACGTGAATTTTAATCCCATTTCCTTGGGATTTGGTAATGTGGCAACATTGGCCGCCATATGTCAAGTTGTCAGTAAAAATTTTCCAACATGGCGCTTGTTTACATTACGGTTCATAGCTTCGTTTAAAATATTTGTCTGTAATTGAAGGTATAATCAAAGAAATGGTGCACAGTTGTGAAGAGCATGGTTACGGTAATACGTGGTGTCCAGGAGGTGATATACAAGTTCACGTGAAAGTGTTTAAATCGTGATTTCTGACATTGAGTCAATTTAAACATATTTCTTTGTATTTTCTATGAATTACTTCACATAACGCTTAACCAATGTGTTCAACATACTAATAAACGAGTATACTGATAACTGTTTAAAGATCAAATAGGTTTTCATCGATTTTCATTGACTTAGTGCAATTTTATCTTTTTGTTTACATCGGAAGTAATTTTGAAGTAGTGTGACCATATTGAGGATATATCTGGGACTTTCTCCGGGATCTTTAATATTAAATGTGAACATGTTTCTTAGTAATTAAATCATACACATACTCATACGGGGAACGAATGTCTGTTATTAGATATTTTATAATTAATTATTTAGAGCATAAAATAATATGCCAACAATGTTTTTTTTTATTTCCTAAAAATAGTACTCAGAGGAAACTGTAGTCATCCATTGCATCATTGAAAATGAAATTTTATGAAAGTGCATTTTCAACTACCTAACGGGAACCTCCTTATACATTATCATGTTTTTAGCAATATAGTAGTTCAAATATTATGGCAAAAAGTAATGTTCTTTAAATATAATTTTCAGATATCAAGTAACACATGAGGAGTCTATAGTGAAAATAGCTGATCTGGCTATACCAAGTGCTAGTTTTGGCAGTTAGAGTAAATGACATCGAAAATTAATAAATATTGTATCATTTGTATCACAACATTTTACTCCTCTGTTACAAGAAATTAACCATCCGATCATGAACTCAATTTATTGCAATGAATTGCATGAAACCATACTGCAAAAAATAGCGAAAAATAGCAAATACTATTTTTAACAAGCATAAACGTGCTTACTTATCATTCATACAGAAAATATACTCAGTGATTAACGTGGGTGGAGACAGAAACTACACAGAGCAATGATCGTTAGTCATGTATAAAAGAATAGTTAATAAATGATTTTAATTTGGAAAGTGTTTTTATTTAATTTTTGAGGTTTTTATATAATTACTAGCACTTCGCCCGCGACTTCGTTGGAGCGGGTTAACTAAGTACTCCATGAACTTCATCTCCTATATTATATCCGTTTAAAAATAAAATAACCATTCAAACTTTTATACTGGAACAAACGGCTTGTTTTATGCGTAATTTATACGCATAGGTACATATTGTCCAATCAACGGAAAGCAACTACCTACTTACAAGTGCTGTCCTGAGAAAAAAGAATAACGGTCACCCTACTTAGAAAGAGAGGGTTTGACCACATTGAGCGAGATAGCGATACTTCATTTCTGCTTCAAGTAGGTATTCGAAGTGTGGACTCCATATTTATCTATACCTTCATGGTTGTGACTGTTGACATTGCAAATGTCATTCTGTTGAAACGTCAGTCTCTGTCAGTTGGAGGCGACCTCTAGCGGTTGCCGATTCAAAGTTGTAGTTTAATCGATATTATTAGTTGATTTTGTCAGATTGCTTGGAAACTAATACTAATATCGTATAGACCAATCCTTAATAGTTTTCGGCTTTTGGTGAAAAGACACTGGTCTTTTAACCATAGACGGAAATGTAATTATTTTTTCATAATAGACATTGTTCTAGAAATTTCGAAAACCACATTGTCTATGGTTTGTCACTGGCTTGGTGTGGCCAGGTTGTACATTCTCAATTAGCCGATTTTATCAAAGAATTACCCCACTCAAGACAAACGATAGTGTTGGAAGTGGGAAATGATGAGTTTGTTAGCTTGGATCCTGATTATTATTATTGTTCCAGGGTGTAAACGTCAAGTTAGACGGTTGTTAGGGATCTTTCCAGGAATTTAATATCTTGTTGTAGTGATTCAGTCACCCGAGTTCCCACATGTTTTACCTAGAAAAAGAGGAGTTTTTCTAAGTGGGCTGTCTTGTTCTGGTTGAAATGCCTGACAGGACAAACAATCGTTCATTTTTCCATCTACCACGCTGGACACACACAGCGTTCTTGCCCCCGTGTCTTAAAGGTAGGAATTTTGTTGAAAGAGTGTTTGAAAGTGATCTTCGAGACCTTCCAAGGTCGTTTCAAAGGATATTGTTGTGATCCCTGGATATTTATTACAGGACTCCATGTTTTGAAAGGATTCGCTAAGGAAATTAGGCGGACCCGTCTCCAGCCGGTCGAAGCTAGCAGCCAGCCAAGTGTCTTCAGCCCTAATCAACCGTAAGTTTTGCACCCCATGGGTTTCTTATTGTCCAACCATGCAGGGTTAGCGTTGAAAGTCGTAGCTAATTGTGTTGCGTTTGCGGAAGGCCACGTGGTCCGGCTATTGTTTTAGCCTTTAGATTTCCTAGCTCGGACCCCTTAATTCCTTCTCAGGGAAAGTACCGTAGCTTTCATATAAATAATAGGCTCCCCGTGTTGTCAATTCCAGGTGAGGCAACTCGAGAGATTCGTCTCGCCGCCAGGATCTAGAGGCGCCTCTGGAGCCTGGACGTGAGACCCGTTCCTCGAGTCCACACAACGCCTCCTGTGGAGACGACCGTGCAGTGGCAGAGTCCGCCTAGCGATATAGCGCAGGCGGGACGGTTTTTTTTTATATTTAACTTTTACCCTCAATTTTCAACCGGTTCATTCTAGAACCAGTTTACTACCTACCCGGTTTTCAAAATTAGAAGCCGGTCTTTATCTACCTCCAATTAATGGACCCCGGGTTCGACACCTACGCTTAACTGGAAGGATATTGAACATCTTAGTCGGCTCAGGGATCCGGGACTCTTCAAGTCCCTGGCGCCCATTTAATTTAATTAATTTAGAATTTAATTTACATCCACTAAACTGGAAGGTTGTCGTTGAGATCTATTAAGAACAAATAATTAATTTAAATTTAGATAATAGAAGCAGTACCTGCTGGGTTATCTTCAACCCCCCACTACCCAAGTTCCACCGACTGAACTTTATGCTGGCTGGCATTACCCTAACCATAACCTAAGCCTAACCTTTTTTATATTTTTAGTGGGTAGTTGCCCAACAAATAAAATTACATTGTTTAAGACAATTCGTTGTTTCTTTCCATTACAACTTCAACCCACCTTGCATCTGGGCTTTTGTTCCTACTCCCTGGAGGGACAAAATCCCATATGTAACAAAACATCTGCACCTAGAAGCATGTCTACCGGTCTGCTTATGTGGAACTCCGGATCGGCCAATTGTATCCCTTGCATATGGTTCCATGTTGTTGGTTTATCGAACGTGTTATTGGGCAGTCGCTTGATCAAGTTGTTCATTACGATAACGTTCGCGTCACAAGTAAAGTCACTATTTGTTGACTGCAGCGTTACTTGTAACATTCCACTAGAGTGCGTAAATTAATATATATTTTTAAGAATTTACGGGACATAGCCGATTTTAAATTAATTAAACAGGTTTACTTGGCTTTGTGTCAATCTATTCTTACATACTGCATAACTTCTTGGGGTGGTGCCGCAAAATCAACCTTACTACTGCTAGAACGTGCTCAAAGAGCAATTCTAAAAGTCGCCACCCGTCGCCCATTTAGATTTCCCACACACCAGCTTTATATGGCATGCAAGGTGCTAACAGTTCGACAACTTTTTGTTTTAAGTATAGTTTTACTACAACACAATGAACTTTAAACCTGTACCTTCAGGAAAAAGAAGAAAGGATCTGGTTTGCACGAACCATCAAACTAAACATGCTTTCTCAAAAAGATTCTATTTATTTCTGGGACCATTCTTATATAATAAATTTAACAAATTGCTTCAGATATATAATGTAAGTTCTTATAAGTGTAGTATAATGTTATTTGATTATTTAGCAAAACTAAATTATTCGGACACGGAAAAACTACTAGAGGTGCTGAACTAAAGTAGCTGACTTAACTGCAGTTAACTAAAATTAGTATTTTAGTTGTAGATTTAAATCAGGATCTATAAGCGTAGTTTATGATAAGGTTATGCAAAATATTGTATCTGCTTAGATTTTGAAAATATTTTATTATTATTTAATTCAATGACTTTCCCATTTAACAAATACTTTCGCAGAGAGGTGGCCTGAAACACAGGTTTAAGTAAACCTAGATCAGGCAACGCACTACATTACTTTCAGAGTTCTATTTTTGACGGTAACTCATATTTGTCTTCCATAGTTTAAATTTAGATAATTATTATCCTAATGTAGATCTAGATTAATATATACAACTGCACTATAATGTACACTTTTTTTTGTAAACATGTTATTTCAATAAAATTTATAAAAATTTATAATTCCCTTCGCGTTGCTTTCTTTTTCGCCGACACCGTAAATTTGACCTTTAAAGCTATCCCTCTTTAATCCCAATGTTTGTGCTGCGTTCTCGGTGATTAACGACAGTTGAGAACCCTGGTCAACTAAAGCTCTCATTTTGTGCTGCGTTCCATCGGCTCCCTTTATTTTTATAATTGCAGTGGCTAAAAGAACTTCTGACATATCATCCCAGGACACGTGAGATAACCTAGTTGCGCTTCTTTTTGTTGCAACACTCTTGTTGGAAGTTTCATCTGCTGACGCAGTTGGACTTTGTTTTGCTAATGCTTCGTGAAATAGAGTGTTGTGCGCACCTAAGCATTTACGACATCGTTTGCTTGATTGACATGGTATTACTATGACTGCATAGGCAGTTTTTTGTTTGCTTTTTGCTCATGCGTCATTTGAAAAAATACCGGACAACGCCACAATCCATGTTCTGAATTGCACAATGCGCAGGTTATCGACCGCGACACGTGCAACGCGCTCATGTTTGATTTTGAATTGTCTTAGTTGCCTGATTGATGATTATTGCGCTGAAAACTTTTCTTCTGGTTTTGGTTATTGTTCTTGCTTGATTGATACGTCGTGGTTTTTTGGTATGATGGTTCCTGCTTGCGACGGGACGCTTCCAGCGCTGTAAATTTGGTTTCCAGGAATTCCAGGAACTCCTGCAGCTCGGGCAGCTCTCTTGAATTCTTGACCGATTCTATGTATTCGGTGAAGGTATCGTCATCAAGCTTTTGCGCTAGTAGGTGCACTAATAGTGGATCCCAAGTTGTTATATCAACTCCTAGATTCTGTATAGCGTGCAATGTCTCCTTGGTTACGTCATGCAGCTTCTTTATCGTGGCTAGCTACTGCTGTTGTATGTTGGGAAGTCCCAGCAGTATATTAATGTGGGACGTGAAAATTAATTTCTTGTTACCATACCTGTGGTTTAAAATCTTCCAACATACATGATAATTGTCAGAGCTAATCTGTAAGTGGTGAATCAGACGCTCTGCTTCTCCAGTCACCTTACTCTTCAAAAACTGCATTTTTTGTGCGTTGGACATAGACGGATTTTTGTCGACCGCTTCGCTAAACAAGTCTTTGAACGGAACCCATTGGTTGTAAGTCCCATTGAATACGGGGATTTCCATTTTTGGTGCAGACTTCTCACGGTGCTTTACTGCCCACATCTTTTTGTTGATGTCGTTAGTCAACTTACTGTATTTCTCCTCGTGCTTGCAGAATTCCATTTGGTACGCAACATTGTCGTCTCCTTCCTCGCCTACAATTTCCCAATGAAGCTTGTCGATCTCACCCCATCGGCTATCCAGTGATTTTAGAGCGTTCTCGAATTGCCATTGATTCTCGAATTTGTCTACCTGTATATTGCTCACAGTTCGCATGAAGGCTTTGAAATTAATATTCTGCTTCTTTATTAACCCATTCAGATTACTGGAGCCTCTATTATGTATACGGTGAATTCTCTCGCTGCGAGGTCTCCTCATAGCGAGACGACATACCTGGTTGTGGCTGCGCCGCCTCACCCTCCTGTCGACGACAGTCCACACTTAGCTGTTGCCTAGCCCGGTTACCTGGTAATGGTGGTACCTCTTCTGGTTTGGTTCTACTGAGGTTTTTTTACTTTGGTTATCTATCAGCTGCGTCGCTTCTTATTGAACCATCGTCTTGTCAATTATCTCCTTGATTTCCAAGTAAACTTCCTGGACTGTCTCGAAACAATCTTTTTTGAAGTAAATGTGGTCATAATCTGCAAACTCGCACATTTTCTTATGGTTTTCTTGATAATCGTGCCAGTATGCTTCCAACATTTTAGTCTTGCGCTTATAATTGTCGATGGTCTTCCTCTCGGATCCATCTTTCTTAATGTTGATCAAAAACTTGTCAAGGATTTCATAGACTTCCGTTTGGTTGATGAACAGAGAATCGGAGTCCATGTTCAAAATTGTTTTGAAATTTTTTGGTAATGGTTAGTATAATAAATAGTTCGATCTGACCTTATCTGCTGCTACCGACCGTCTCTGCAATCCGAAGTTCTTCAATTGCTGCGATCTCCTGGTTTGCGCGGCACTTTTTCACTTGATAGTCACTGGTAATTTAATGCTCGAAGGACCATGTAAAAAGTAGTGCTAGACGCGGTGGCCCAACACTACCCTTTTATATTGATAGGATATGGTGTAAGTTAAAGTCTTGAATTGTAAAGAAAATAGCTGTAAGTATATATTCAATCACTATAACACTTAGATATGGACAATGGTAATGGTAATGGAAATAGCTGAATATTAAATCCCTATAACACTTAGATACAAGACAATGGTAATGGTTTTGAGAACGTGGTGTCTCTAATGAGATTTGAACGCGAACTGGTTCACATTTTGGTGGACCAACGAATATGCATCACACGACTTCATCGGCCGCCTGACCGCCGCGCCGCATCAGCATATTTGCGGTCGATGCAATTATGCATTTTCGCTTAGTGTTCGATTAAAACTCGAACAGACAGATTTCCATAAAGTAGAGTTTAGCGCTAAGTCCGTTTCAAATTGTTTACAAACAGAGGGTCAAAAAGGCCACTTTAGTAGAATCAGCAAGCACATCAAGCTGCTCGAAACTGTAAAATTTTCCCAATCAACTTTGAACCTAATGCTTTAGCGACAAAGATGAAAATGAATTTTGACAGATTGTTATATGATTATATTCCTAATAGAATGATATTAAAGTAGTGGCAGTAGTTGCAGTAGTTACCTGTGGTGCGTGGCGGTGAAGGCGACGTAGATGAAGTTCTGGTAGAGCAGCTGGTGGTGCGCCGGCAGCGTGTCGAGCGCCAGCGCCGAGCGCGGGCCGCCGGGCGCGCGCAGCGCCAGCGCGCACGCGCCCTCCGGCTCCGGCAGCGCCCAGCGCGCGCGCCCGTGCGCGCCCACCACGCACTCCTCGCCGCACCCCACCTGCGCCCACCAAACACTCTGTCACTTCATCAGGAACGTGCACTCCAATGGCACGAGCTTTGGGCAAGAGCATTCGTGGCTAACTCACGTATGCCATTTTATGAAATCAAAATAAAATCTATTTTTATTAATGGCTTTTGTCAGTGGTCACAACAAGACCTGAGGAGCATACCTGGTGGAACATGATGGAGACGGGCGAGTAGTTGTCGATGCGCAGCGGCGGCGGCGCGCACTCGGCGTCCGTGAACACCACGAACATGGACGCGCCCTGCGCCACCACCTCCACGCGCACGAACGTGTAGCCGCCGCCCGTCTCTCTGACCAGAACAAACCACAATCAATAATGACATCAACAAGGAAAATTACAAGGTAAAAGAAGTAGGCCTGGCCGTCAACACGCGCACGTACAGCAGCTGCGAGCCGTCCTAGCACGCCCATTGGCAGGCAGGCAGCAGTACATGTGTCATGCTCACCTGCAAGCTATGTGCAGTGTCCTGGTGGCGTCAGTGCGGAACCCCCCGGACCAGAGCGTGAGCGGCGGCGGCGAGGCGCTGTTGGCGGGCCCGGGCGCCAGCACGCGCACGCACAGCAGCTGCGAGCGCTCCCAGCGCGCCCAGTGCCAGGGCAGGTAGCAGCCCGACACCGCTGACACGTGTGTCGCCATCGCACCCGGGTCGTTCTGAACACAGATTATGAAAAAAATATTAGTGTCACAGTATTGTTTCGGCACGAATATCACTGCACCGCGAGGCCACTGCAAGAAAACACAACGCAGCGATGTTTCGCCAGTGTCCGCGGCTGGCCGCTAAGCACTTATACAGTCTTGGCCAAAAGTATTGAGCACCTTACAAATTTCTTGGTGCTTCTTCAAGGTGCTTGGTGTTGTTGTGCAGCTGGTAGCGCGGCGTGAAGGTGGCGATGTTGGTGTGGCGGTAGTGTAAGACTCACGAGCGTGGTGGCGCAGCACTTCTGCGCGAACTGCAGGTGGTGCTTGGTGTTGTTGTGCAGCTGGTAGCGCGGCGTGAAGGTGGCGATGTTGGTGTGGCGGTAGTGTAAGACTCACGAGCGTGGTGGCGCAGCACTTCTGCGCGAACTGCAGGTGGTGCTTGGTGTTGTTGTGCAGCTGGTAGCGCGGCGTGAAGGTGGCGATGTTGGTGTGGCGGTAGTGTAAGACTCACGAGCGTGGTGGCGCAGCACTTCTGCGCGAACTGCAGGTGGTGCTTGGTGTTGTTGTGCAGCTGGTAGCGCGGCGTGAAGGTGGCGATGTTGGTGTGGCGGTAGTGTAAGACTCACGAGCGTGGTGGCGCAGCACTTCTGCGCGAACTGCAGGTGGTGCTTGGTGTTGTTGTGCAGCTGGTAGCGCGGCGTGAAGGTGGCGATGTTGGTGTGGCGGTAGTGTAAGACTCACGAGCGTGGTGGCGCAGCACTTCTGCGCGAACTGCAGGTGGTGCTTGGTGTTGTTGTGCAGCTGGTAGCGCGGCGTGAAGGTGGCGATGTTGGTGTGGCGGTAGTGTAAGACTCACGAGCGTGGTGGCGCAGCACTTCTGCGCGAACTGCAGGTGGTGCTTGGTGTTGTTGTGCAGCTGGTAGCGCGGCGTGAAGGTGGCGATGTTGGTGTGGCGGTAGTGTAAGACTCACGAGCGTGGTGGCGCAGCACTTCTGCGCGAACTGCAGGTGGTGCTTGGTGTTGTTGTGCAGCTGGTAGCGCGGCGTGAAGGTGGCGATGTTGGTGTGGCGGTAGTGTAAGACTCACGAGCGTGGTGGCGCAGCACTTCTGCGCGAACTGCAGGTGGTGCTTGGTGTTGTTGTGCAGCTGGTAGCGCGGCGTGAAGGTGGCGATGTTGGTGTGGCGGTAGTGTAAGACTCACGAGCGTGGTGGCGCAGCACTTCTGCGCGAACTGCAGGTGGTGCTTGGTGTTGTTGTGCAGCTGGTAGCGCGGCGTGAAGGTGGCGATGTTGGTGTGGCGGTAGTGTAAGACTCACGAGCGTGGTGGCGCAGCACTTCTGCGCGAACTGCAGGTGGTGCTTGGTGTTGTTGTGCAGCTGGTAGCGCGGCGTGAAGGTGGCGATGTTGGTGTGGCGGTAGTGTAAGACTCACGAGCGTGGTGGCGCAGCACTTCTGCGCGAACTGCAGGTGGTGCTTGGTGTTGTTGTGCAGCTGGTAGCGCGGCGTGAAGGTGGCGATGTTGGTGTGGCGGTAGTGTAAGACTCACGAGCGTGGTGGCGCAGCACTTCTGCGCGAACTGCAGGTGGTGCTTGGTGTTGTTGTGCAGCTGGTAGCGCGGCGTGAAGGTGGCGATGTTGGTGTGGCGGTAGTGTAAGACTCACGAGCGTGGTGGCGCAGCACTTCTGCGCGAACTGCAGGTGGTGCTTGGTGTTGTTGTGCAGCTGGTAGCGCGGCGTGAAGGTGGCGATGTTGGTGTGGCGGTAGTGTAAGACTCACGAGCGTGGTGGCGCAGCACTTCTGCGCGAACTGCAGGTGGTGCTTGGTGTTGTTGTGCAGCTGGTAGCGCGGCGTGAAGGTGGCGATGTTGGTGTGGCGGTAGTGTAAGACTCACGAGCGTGGTGGCGCAGCACTTCTGCGCGAACTGCAGGTGGTGCTTGGTGTTGTTGTGCAGCTGGTAGCGCGGCGTGAAGGTGGCGATGTTGGTGTGGCGGTAGCGGCCGCGGCCCGCGCGCACGCGCACGCCCACACAGTACACGCGGTCACCCGCGCCGCCCTCGCCCTCCCCGCGCACTTCCAGCTTCTTCACACCCACGCCAACGCCTAGCCCAAACGGGGAACACCACTGGAAACATATTACATGTTTACTATTTATAGAAATAAAAAAGTGCCTACTATATTTTTAGATCTCGCAAAAGCATTCGACACCGTTCTCGTCCCCCTCTTTAACTCAAACTTAAGAGGGCAGGAGTCAGAACTTTATTTTAACTTGAACTCTTTAATAATTCTCTCAAATACGGCTCCTAGAAGGTTAAGATTGATAGTTATGAGCGATGAGCTACACACCCATCACAGCGTACCACAAGGGAGCATAATAGGTCCAACCCTATTTCATTTTTTATCACTGACCTTACGCCGCATTACAATTTCTTTCTCAATTGGTACGAGTAAAACCTCCGTATTTCTGACATTAACATCCTCTGTCATTCAGTCAGTATCATAGACAGTACCATAGTGTCAAACGAGTAATTCAAACTAAAGGAAATTTCACGTGTGTACTTCGTTTACATCTAAGTTGCTGACACATGGTCTGATCTAAATAACAAGGTTTAGCTAGGAATTTGAATTTTATTTAATGTTATGGCTAGAAAAGGCAACCCGTACTACGAGAAAATTTTGTAATTCAAAGTTTGTTTGAAATACCATAGCGCAGTAACGCTCTCAAATATTTGGCATAAAACTAGTATGACTGACCTCGGGCTCCCCGGGCAGGCCGCGGCCGAGGCGCGCGGAGATGGTGGGTCCGCCGTCGGCCTCCGCGAAGGAGAACAGCAGCGGCTGCACCATGCGCGCCAGCTCGTGCTCCGGGAACTGCCCCGCCGCCTCGGTCGCGCCGCCCTCCGCGCGGAACACCAGCGGCAGCCCCGTGCGGTTCACCAGCCAGTAGGCCGCCGATATCGACACCTGCGCCGACCGAGGATATGATTTGAACTTTGGCTGCCATCGAAATTAAGGGATCGTACTTTTGCTTTGCTAAAAAAAAATTCATACGACCGGCGACCCTTGATACGAACCTTTTTTTTTATGGGTTTACTTTGCACATTCATATAAATTAATATACATAATCGTTTCTAAGATTAATATGAATAACGTTCATATTGGTTTGAGATTCTTTTATACATATGAAAAGTCATAATGCGGTCTGCCTTACCCTTAAATCAAACTACTCGGATAAAGAGACAGTCTCGCCCTTTTGTGGCCAAAAAGTCCAATATACAAATCTCTTCAAGCTCATGCTTATTTTTTTTTTCGTTACCATAATATTACTTTGTGTGTGACTAGTTAAGCATTGCATTGCAATGCTGAACTTAATCCATAATATAATATGAAAATGAATCGCTGAATGTGTTGCTAAGCGCAAATCTCGAGAACATCTGAATCGATTTCGCTAATTCTTTTTTGTTGTTTGTTACTATCAGGAGAAGTTTTCATGTGAAAAAAAAGTTGCCAGTTGACGGGAGCGAAGCCGTGGCGGACAGCTAGTTTTAAATAAATTTGAAACTATATTATTTTACGTAAATCAGAAAAGTAATGTTCCTTTAAGTAATTTTACCTTAATGCCATCAGTCTTCTTGATAGTGACCCTCGCGTTGAGATACAGCCTTCTTCCCCTGGAGTCCCTCAGCTTGAGCCGGGCGCTGAAGGAGCCATTCCCGCTGCTGCCGACAGCTGCACTGCTGCTGCTGCCGCCGCCCGAGCCGCACACGCTCAGCGCCGTCGACCAGCCGAAGCCTTCCAGCTTCACGCTTAGCTCCACGCCTTCTTCTACGTTCACCTGGATATGATAAATACACATGAGCCATGTACTGCAGCTCCAGAGGCAGCAGGTTCTCCAGCCGCAGCGCGGGCATCAGTGTGAGCGTGTGCCCGGCTATCAGCTACTACATACCTCATGGAAAGGCATGGTATCCCCGGGCGGAATGTTGCCGGCCACACTGGCGGAGGCCGAGCCTGGCTGCGCTGGGTTAGTCTTGTACTGCAGCTCCAGAGGCAGCAAGTTCTCCAGCCGCAGTGCGGGCACTAGTGTGAGCGTGTGCCCGGCTATCGGGGAGCCTCTGTCCGGAGGGAAGCGCTCTCGGATTATTACACAGCAGAATCTGTAACAATGAGGTGAGATTCAGGAATTTGGCCTTGTTTCTTAGTCAGGATTGAGAGTTGTCTTTGGGGGATATGCGGAACAGAGAGTAAAGTCCCGCAAACCCCCATAGAAAAGGGAGGATCCTCCGCCCAAGCGGTTGTTGTGCCTGGGGGGCTACTGAACGATACTTCATATTCGGGCGGATGTATATGTTCAAATCGCATGGTAAACTCGAATCTGCTTGCGCGATTTAGGATTTTTAGTTCGCCGCCAGTTGGATAGATGGCGTCGTGGTTCTTTTTTGTTGCGATGCAGATTTGTTTTGTTGGTTTTTCTTGTGGTGGCATTGATGCTGCTACAGTCAATTTACAACTTTTTGGTAAAATAGTTTCTTTGAGAAAATTATGGTCAAGATCAGAGAGTATTCGTAAGGGGCACCAAAACGAATACATTTTACCTGTGCGTAGGTTCAAATTTTGGGTTTTTAATTTTCATTTATAAGGAAAACTCTAAAATAGCACTTTGCTTGAAGTGGTGTTCAAAGACAAGACCTTATAACAATTTCGTTTGCTACAATTATATCAACAAAGTATTTCAATTTATATGTAAAAATACGAATGACTAAGTTATATCTGTCTGTTATTTGTTCTAGTCGAAGAAACATGTCATGTGAAGAGGAGGGAACACACGCATTTAACTAAAACAGTTATGAATATAAATGTGGATGGACAGAGAGGGAGAGGAAGGCCCGGGTGTGAGCAGCGATATGAAAGAAACGGGGAAAAAAAAATGTTATGTTTCGACCCCAAGTAACATAAGGGCAGAAAGATGTTGGGGAAGAAAAATATCATATTGAATTACAGAATAGTAGATATGTGGCTTTTTATCAGAGATCTGAATTAAAAAAAAAATGTTTTAAATTATTACTTTTAGAATCATCTGTTGCACACGAATAATTGAAGTAATTAATTAGATAACGTTACCTGTAGATATGATCGGGAGGCGCCCTACACTCGTAATGCAGAAGCGGCCGGGACGAGGGCGCGGCCCGCCAGTCGATGGGCGCGGGGGAGGGCGCGGGCGCGGCGGGCGCGGCGCGCAGCAGCGGGCGCGTCCACAGCGCGGCGGCGTGCGCGGCCAGCGGCGCCGCCCACAGCGCGCCCGCCGCCACGCTCGCGCACCGCACGCCGCCGCCGCCGCTGCTCCACTGGCCTGCGCACACACGAACATCTCGTACGTCACTAATGTTGCCGCTAACGTCACACTATCATTACCGCAGCGCGACTCATCTTTATCTAATATGGACCTCCACATTACTCACGAAGTTGATCGAAGTTGAGCGAAAACGATAGTGTTGAAGGGCACTTCGGTTCGCTTCGTGCAACTTCACCTCGCTTCGGGCGACTTCCGGTTATTGTCAGTTTTTGTACCCGAGTCAAAGGACTCGAAGTGTCCCGAAGTTCGGACACGAAGCGTCTTACTACACTACTCGGCTCACTTCGGTTTGCATCGAACCATAGTAAATACGCACGTAGTTTTAATACGCGAGAGTACACAGTGCAACGGCAGCTGCCACTTGAACGTTAACCATGATGCCTACCGTAAGGGAACCGGGCGACTGAGCTCCTCGCGAAGTTGCTGGAGTGTGTGGAACTGTGAACACGTACTTCTGACTTCGGTCAACTTCGGAGAGTATTTCGTCGAAGTAACTTCAGGAGAAATGTGGTGGAGATTTAAAAAGCGCGGTGCGGAAAAAGCGACGCCTGGAAAATTTTGCAATACGTCAAAGTCCTTCTAAATAAGACTCAGCCTTAGCATTATTTTTTATATTTTTGTGTATTTAAGATATTTCCCCAGATTACGGCTAAACAAAAGAAACACCAACATATATTTTTTTTTCTATATTATGGTAGCAAAACCTACTACTACATTTAACACAATAGATAGTTCAAGTTAACCTAAGCTAAGCAGTACTACATAATATTTTTATGTTTATTTACACTTCTTTTATTTAACAATAGTATATAATTACACGCAAGTGATTGATTACATTTTATTTACACTAAATACTTACAGCAATACTTTATCGCTATTCAAGAATACTCTAGTGCAGTACGTGGTGTAAGATCGCAACAGCAGTAAGTAAAGACAAGGGGTACCGCAGTTGACAAGTATAGGGTGTAGCGAGTAGGGGTGCGGGTAGACGGGCGCGCGCGCGCGCGGCACGTGCCCGGCCGAGCACGCGCGCGCGCGGGACGCCGCCGCGCTCCACGCGCGCACCGCCAGCTGCGCGCGCATCAGCGCGTACACGCGCTCTACACCCGACAACAACACAACACAGCTCTTGTAAACACCCTATCGTTGTCAAGTGCGGTAGCATACACGTGACTACATCTAAGCTTTATTGCACTGAGACACCATATTGCCGGAGCCCCCTATACACCATATCACCATCCACTGAGACACCATATTAAGAACCCCAGCACACGGGTCTGTTGTAGACGTTAGTCTGTTGTACGCTGCTGTATATTATGTTTGGTTGGCATTCACCATGATGTTCCCAATGCAATACAGCTTCTAAAAGTTATAACACGAAAAAGAGACAGGCCAAAACTAGATTGGGATGTTAGCAACTGGGACTGTAAATAAATGGGGGGAAAATATAACTGTGTTTATTGCGTCTGTTAATAATTACTGCGCAATCCGTTTCTGAAGAAATGGTGAAACATGTCTGAGTTAGCCGCAAGTGTCTCTCACCTGCTGACGGCGCGTGGTCCACCCGCACCTCCACGGCGTGCGGCAGCTTGTTGACGAGCTGCAGTGCCGACCGCACCGTCACCAGCTTGCGAGCTGACCCCTCCAGGGACACTTCAAATACTATCCGAGCTTCAGAGCCGGATTTCTAAAATAGGTTTCGATTTGGATATGATTTTCGGGCGTTTCAACACACGAGCGGATATAGCATTAAGTTAAAAAAATCACATGAATATAAACAGCAAATAGAGAAGCAAGAAATAATATGGACATATACAGGGTGATTCAGGAGTGCACGGCCATATTTAAGGATGTTCTGTACAGTGAAGAAACAATATCAAAATAAAAAAGAACATTAGTTTTTTCAATTAATATGAGAACGCGGTTCTTAATTAAAATTCGTAGAGTGTTGTATACTAACAGCATGCGTGAGATTCCGGAAGTAGACGCCGACGCGGTCGACACACACGGGGTCAGGCGGCGACCAGCCGTCCAGACGCAGCGCCAGCTGGTTGAGCGCGGCGTAGTGTCCGGCGGGCGCGGGCGCGGGGCCCCGCCGCCGCCCGCGCCGCAGCCCGAACGAGAAGGGCTCCGTGTCGCCCGCGCGCACCATCATCCACGAGTCGTCCGGCCCCGACCATGTCGGCTGTTCGCGTAACCTACGCCAACGGAATACAGGTTATCATTTTGTAACGTAATATGATACAGTGTTAGTCTTCATAATGTGCATATTTTTAATAAGGGAAACTATGCTTTCCCCGTCAGTTTTACCGTCGAAAAATTTAATAAAAATTGTATTTCTTATTATTTTTTTGAACTAAATAAAAGTAAAAATTCCATGTAACTCAAAGTAACAATTCCTATCAAGTGTTTCAAGATAATAATAAATAATAATAATAAAGTTTATTCAAAATAATAAGGTACACAATAAATACAGTTTTGCTTAAATCTATGTCAAGTTCACACGTGTTATGTGCCTGAGCTAGGTAATCCTGTGTTTCAGGCGAGAAGAGATTACATTTTTCAATTGATGGAAGCATAATACTTAACGATCTCAATATATTTATCTTAGGTAATAAGTTAAAAGGCTTATATAAGGTGTAAATAATATTATAAAATACTTATTTCCTAACATCTTCGACTCATACTTTTAAATACATTATTAAAATACTTAGAAATCAAAACAATCTTTATTTTAGAACTATTAATAACTCCTCTGTATCATCATAGGACATACTTTGAAGAGTTTCCTTGACAACTTTCTTGCACTTAATGTAATTTAGGGAAAATATGTCTGCTGTTGCGTTAAGTCTGTTATAGAGCAGTGGTCCAAGGAACACATGAAATTTTGTTGTGAAAGCATGTTTTGTAGGTTTATTAGGGCAAACCATATCTTTCCGTCTTTTTTTTGTAGCTTCAATGCGATAGGGGAGGGCTGCGTGTTGTTTTAGCACCGTGCTCATTATGAATAACTGTCGGACTGTTAGTACATCACAGGATTTATAGAGAAGGTTAGTTGGAAAAAGGAAAGGACGGCTAGTGGACACCTTGAGGATCGCTCTTTGCGCTCTCTCGATGGGTAGTAATAGAGTTTTACCTACCCCACCCCACGAGGTAATGCAATAGGTCAAAATTGATTGACATAGAGCAAAGTATACTTGTCTAATTATTATTGGGTCTGCAATATATCGTAGCTTTTTGAATATGAATATTAGCTTACGTATTCTATTGTTTAAAGCTTCTATATGCTGTTTAAAAGAAAGGGTTTCATCTAAAATTACGCCTAAGTATTTTATTGTGTTAGTTACTTTAATATTTGGACACATACACGCAATATCAGTCGGGGTTGAGCAGCAATGAGCATACAGCGTTGGTGCAATATTTGGAATTTGTTTGCGCATCGAAAACTTAATGTAGTTTGTATTATCAGCGTTTAGGGTTAATAAATTATGTTGAAGCCAATTATTTACAATATTAAATCCGAGTTGCGCATGTTTGAACACTTCATTTTCTGAGTCAGCTGAAAAAAGTAAGGCAGTGTCGTCAGCGTAAGATACGATTATGCCATGTCCCAGCTTTAGATTGCAAAGGTCATTAATGTAAATTAAAAAAAAGGGAAGATGATAAGATACTTCCTTGTGGAACACCAAATGACGTGTTTTTTTTATCAGCGCTGAGAACATTGCCAATCTTTACGCACTGAGTACGATCTTCTAAATAATTTCAGTTGGGAGCCTCTAACACCTATGGTCTCAAGCTTGCGCAACAGAATGGGAATGGAAACTGAGTCAAAAGCCTTGGCGAGGTCCAGGAAAATACCTACTGTGTGGTTACCCCTGTCAAGTTCTTGTGATAGATAGTCAGTCAAATGATGTACGGCATCGGCTGTTGATAATTTAGGTCTAAATCCAAATTGCCGCTCGGATAAAATTGATTTATTCTCCAGATAGTCGAACAATCTCTTATTAATTATTTTCTCCAATATTTTAGACATACCAGGCAGTATAGAAATAGGTCTATAATTTGTCACTTGCTCTTTACTGCCTGACTTATAGACAGGAATAACAATTGCTTTTTTTAGGCACTCGGGAAAAAGTCCCGATGATAGACAGATGCGGAAAATATAAGTCAGCGGTGGAATTAAAATATGCCTGAACTGTTTTAGAATCTTATTGGGTATGTTATCCCATCCAACTGCACAGTCGTCTCTCAGGGTCATAATTATATTTTCCACCTCAGTCTCATCAGTAGGTAGCAGCGCAAATGATGTTAGGGTGGTGCTAGATGTGGAAGTGCTTGTCAGGCAATGTGTGGAAAGTGATTGTTTCGGAACATTTTCTGCCAGGCACTTTCCGACATTTGCAAAGAAATTATTTGCCATGTTAGCAGATGTCAGCTGTGACGCGTGTGCTTGTAATAAACCTGAAGATGACTCATTTTGTTTTGACGTACTAAATGTTACATTTTTAATATGTCTCCAGATTTTTTTACTGTCTTTTCCAGCCTTTTCCAGTTCACTTTTATCATAGCTGTGTTTAAGTTTCCTCAGGAGGTCATTGCAAAAATTTCTATATCTTTTGTACGAAAGTTGCAGTATTGCATTGTCTGGATAAGATTTAGCTTTTAAGTGTAGTTTATCCCTATGTTTCATACACCGGATAAGACCGGTTGTGATCCAAGGTTTCAGATTGCGATTTTTGTTACTCAACAGTGATATAAATAAATAAATAAATAAATAACTCGATGTCGCTGTATATGACAGTGTTTTTCTGAATAGCATGTCGTAGGTACATTTTCAATCATATACAACATACAAAACTGCGGGTCAGCGGAGTTGTAGACTGGATCAAAATCGATGACGCGTAAATCTTCTTCAAGTCTATTTATGTTTAATTTTGAAATTGTGCGAGTGTTAGGTTTAGGTAATTTACAATTAGAGCTAGTAGGACAGCATTGTGATCGGTTATTGTTGAGTTAATAACAAGTGCAAGCGAGGGAAAATCGGTTTTAAGCATGATATGGTCCAAACAAGAACCACTTTGGTGTGTCGGAAAACTGTGTGCAGGGAGTAGGCCATGAAAGGCGCATAAATTGAGGTAGTCCTGAGCGGGTGCATTACTAGAACTTCCTGAAAGAATATTGATATTGATATCGCCAATTAAAATAATGTTTTTGAAGGGTGACAGGGTCTGCAATGTGTCATTGAGAGAATCAGTGAAATTGTTGGTATTTTTAAAAGACGGGGGCCGATATATTGCTAATATTGCAAAATCTGAATCAATTTTGACCAACAAACTGTTACAGTCCTGTATATCAGGTTCCTCAACAGAGACATTCAGATGATTTCTTGCATAAACTATCACTCCATCGTTTTGATTAATATTAACATTACTTCTGTACATATTATAGTCCGGAATTAGTGGTATGTTATAATGTTTGGCAAGCCAGCATTCGGTTAAGACAATAATATCACAGTTTATGTGTAGTCGTTGATGAAATGTGCTAAAGTTATCAAAATTCTTATAAACACTGCGAATGTTTTGTGTTAGTAAGGTTAATGGGTTACTGTAGCCGGATAGATATCGTTTGCAGTTTTCAGCTTCACAAACCTTAGACTCGGATACAGAGAAATTATCTAAATCATCAATTACATTATTAATCATAATTAAGACAGTAAAAATTAAAACACAAAAATAAAATAAAAGGTGTTGGAGAATAAATTAAGTCTAGAATATAAAGATGTAAGTGGCGCTCTTAGGCGCCTTCATAATCAATGGAGTTGATGTACCTGGTCACTGCAGATTTTTTTGCTGGGCACTCTGGATCTCCCGTCTTATGATTGGCCTGTTTTTTGAACCGGAAGCATGAAGCACATTTTGGCGACTCGTCTTTCCTTTTGCATTCTTCAATTTTGTGAGTTTCTTCACCGCAATGTCCGCATATAGGAGCAGCAATTTTGCACGTCTTGGCCGAATGACCGTACTGCTGACATTTGTAACATCTCGTTACCAGAGTGAAGTCTCGCACTGGGCAGGACGTCCAATTTATGAAAATTCTGTCCTGTGAAATGAGGGCCTTTCGAACGACGGCTGGGACTTCTATTATGAAATTGCAGTTCTCAGCGTCTTTCCTTCCAGATTTATGGCTAAGTTTACTCGAGGTCAAAAATGTATCCATGGACATAGTTGGCAGTTTGTCAGCCAAATTTTGGTCATAAATACATTTGAAAACATCGTTTTCAGCCATTGTCGCAGGAACTCCTAATACTATAATACGCGGTTTACGCTTTTTAGGTTCGTCAACGGTGAGCCCTGACGAAGAGAGTTGGACTGTCTGTTTTAGTTTCTCGAGGTCCTCTTTGGTCTCCGTGCTGATAATAAGTCCTCCTTTCCCTATATTGCGCACGCCACGAACTTTGAGCTTCATTTCTCCAGGGCATATAATTTTTTTGACAATGCTTTTTGTTTCGTCGCTTGTCTTGGAATTGTCGCAGGGATAAATAGCCACAGAACTAACGGTATTGGGACGAACATAGCTGTTGGCTCCCTTCTTTACCATGTCTGCAAAGGACGAAACAGTTGCTCCCTGCTTCGCACAGGACTCTTGGATCGTCCGCTGCATCTCCTTTACGCAGTCTTTTAGGTCTCGAGCTTCGGTCAAAGTTTTCAGGGATTCATGTGAATGATAGGCATTTTGTTTGAGCGATTGGTATTGGACAGCCATTTGCGAAGTGCCATGTCCAACTTTTCTGCACAGGCTGCTGATTTTCAGCTTCTGCTCTGTGTTCAATTTTCCTTCCGAAGTAATAGCACAAATCTCGTTCAAATACTGCTCAATCATACTCATCCAGCGTTGGATTTCAGGAGTTGCAACAGCTTCAAGGACCCTGTCTTCCTGGTCTCGGCTCGGTTGTTGGGGCGGTGTCGGGGTAGGTGTTGGTGGGGGGCTGCGTCGCGTCATCCCGCTTCGATTAAAAGGGCTGCCTTCCATATTACAAAATATAATACAACCCAGTTAGATCATTATTTCAACTTATTACACTTTAAAAGTCTGTATAACGCGCTGATACACTAAAACTATGTCACTTTTTATGCAAACGTTAATTTATTTTGTTTGTATTATGCATTGATGGGCACGTCAGTATGCGATGAGTGCAAGTCATGCAATTGCAATTGCAATGAATGAGATGGCACCCCGGACGAGCAATTTATTGTATTCTTAAGCCATCCTTAAGAATACAATAAATAAAAATGCTACTTATTAATAATCATATTACATATAATAGAAAAGTGGTTTTTGTACATGAAAAAAAAATCCAAAAAAAATAGCTAGGGTGTTAAAGAACAACCAATAGAACCCATTTCCAGCATTTTTAGAATTTGTGTCTGTGTGTCTGTTTATTTGTTCGGGCATCACGTAAAATGTGCGAAAGCAATGTAGATAACTTTTACACACATGGATTGAGCGTAACTTTGAGTAACATTTAGTTTTTGTTTCATTGCAATCGGTTCAGTCTATCAAAAGATATTTGAATTTAAAGTTTTCCAGAAGTAAAATTAGGGTTAGGTTAGATTAGTCTCATTATTACTTCACGTAACTTTTATACATAACAATAAACTGTGCGTAAATTGTAGTAATATTAAGTTTTTTGTTTCATTGTAATCAGTTCATACCTTATAATAAAAAATGTGAATTAATAAAATTATAATTATTATAGTCTTTCCGAAGTAAAATATTGAAATAGCGCCATCTATCAAACTTAGACTGGACTATACCTAGAGATCAACTGCGTGCAGTATTCGATAGATGGCGTTGGCGTGTAACGTCAATTTTCTGAATCGCGGTGTTAAGATGTTCCTTGAAAGAATGACCTTCGCCCATGTCTGCATTTGAGTCAAGTTGATTTATCTATTTTTCAAATATGCTAATCTTTACTAATATTATATAGTAGAAGAGTTTGTTTGTTTGTTTGGTTGAACGCGCTAATTTCAGGAACTACTGGTCCAATTTGATCAATTCTTTCAGTGTTATATAGCCCATTTATCGAGGAAGGTTATAGGCTATAATATATTATCACGCTAAGACAAACAGGAGCGGAGCAGTAATGGAAAATGTGACGCAGGCGAAGTTGCGCGGGTCAGCTAGTAAAAAATAAATTTTAAAATTGCGACCTACACATATTCACAAAAAAAAAAAACAAAAAAGGCTATCTAACAGCTAAGCAATACTGTGTAGTAGTTTCTTTAACGTTTAATGAGAAATGTTGGGATTGAGTTATAAATATACCATTTTTACCATTACGTGGCGAAATGACGTGGCGGTGCGTGGTGATGGTTATGAATTTTGCAGCGTCTGACGGCTCAATATAGGACAACGGTCTACGCCCCACATCTGGGACGGCCGGGGTCTGACGGGTATATGCACATTATAAAGACAGACTGTATAGGCCCCTGGACGACTGCTCCTGTGTGCCGGAGGACTACGTAACAGAGATGTATGTAGTACTCACACGTCGCTGGTGGTGACGAGCGTGGTGAACCACAGGCGGTGGCCGGTGTGGTTGCGCAGCGCGTAGGGCACGAAGGGCGAGCGGCGCCGGTGGCCCGCCGGGCTGCCCTTGGGCGACTGCTCCTGTGTGCCGGAGGACTACGTAACAGAGGCCTCCTTCAATACACGGCTAGCTCATACTGTTGGTATGTGGTGGCAAATGCGTTTGATGTGGGAGGCTTTGGGGTTTCGAGATCTACTCGGCAAAACGAAGAGTAAAGGTAGATGGTAAACACACACTGAGATGCAACGCGATGCTTGAACAGTCCCGTTGTTTCGCGCATCGTGACATATTCTCGAGGCACAGCTTGTGTTAAGCGAATTCTTACACGTCGGGATTACCGACTGGGAGACCTCTCCTAGTTGCACTGCCGAATTTCGAAATAATATTCGAATTGTTTTACTAGAATTTACACCCTTGTGTTTATCTTTGAGCGTGACAAATAAAGTTCTACATTTTACCGCTATTTCAAAAAGGTACACGGTCGTCGCGTCGCTTTGCATCTCGATGTGATACTACCTATTACTAAATCTGCCAATGAGTCATATACAAGAGCTCCTTAGACAATGTATTCATATATTAATGGAGAAATCCGAATTCATAAGAGTAAGGGGAAACTATATTGGAAACCATTAGCCTTTTTTTTAATTTGCTTTAATTATGACAGTACGAATAATCTAAGTTTACCCATGCGAAGTACGTCACAATCGATTGCGCAGGATGTCAATTTGACAAGAAACATAGAAAAGCGCATGCGCGGGTACGTCGCGTATGCCGTCTCAGTCACTCGTATACGTTTGATGCATACTTGTGTCTCGCTTCCTCAATGCAATACGACTGTTGGTGCGAAAAGTGTTAAACTTTGTTATTGTTTTAATTAATTATTCTGGTTTTTTCTTACTGTTTGATTTGTATTTTGTGTTTTCTTGTAGTGTATGTGTTTGTTGTGTTACTTTGTGATCGAGTTATTGTTATTGCATGCATTTTTTCAAAATTCAAAATATAACACGTACACAAAAAAAAACATAATCTACGAACGTAACACTTTTCTATGCGATGGGACCTGCGCGGTCGTCACTAACAGCCAACTTCGCATGGGTAAAGTTACAATATTCGTACTGTACATTTATTTTGATCAGGTACGAGTTGTTCATAGTAAAAATGCGAACAAATTACTTCAGAAAAATAAAGGGGTAGCGGCGCATCAAGAATGATCAAAAGGCAAAAGGCTACATAGCAACAAAAAGAACCGCAATGCCATCTTAGCGTGTTGCGATTCTTTTCAGCAGCGAACTACTAACACGAAATCCTACATTGTGGTATCAGTTACCGCGCGATTTGTACATATACAACAGTTCGAATATCAACTATCGGGCGGTTGCCCGCCAAGCACATAAAAACCTCTGGTCGGACGATCCTCCCTTTTCAATAGTTTGCGGGACTTAACTCTCTAACTCTAAAAAATATCTTTAATTTCGGAAGTCGGTATTTTTGTTAGTTTCCTTATACCGATTTCCGAAATTGAAGTAATTTTTTAGTTTGTAGTGCTTTTTTGGAAGAAACGTTTTTTATTTTTCACTTTTTAGTGGTACTCCACACCTAACAACACCACTGCAAAATCGCAGAAAAGCAAAATACACAATTTCGATTACTTGGATGACAAAAAACCATCATCCAAGTAAACGAATTCCAGCTATTTCGATTTATAATCCAAACTTCGTAACCGATTTTGACAAAATTTAAATGGGACCAATCTACAAGTATATCCTTTCAGATAAAATAAGAATTTTTCAAATCGATTCATAATTGACGGAGTTATGAGGTAACAAACATAAAAAAAAAAAAAAAAAAACATATAACCGAAATTGAGAACCTCCTCCTTTTTGGGAAGTCGGTTAAAATGGGTATGGTTCCTAGGACAGCGTTGGAAGTAAGGCAGTGAGCATGGCTGAGTGTGGCGGTGGGTGTTGTGGGGCTACCTGCGGCGCGTAGTAGTCGGCGGTCCAGTTGTTGCGCACGAGCGTCCACAGCTCGATGAGCGAGGAGGTGACGTTGGTGTTGAGCACCTCGGGGGACGCCACCTCCACCTGCACGCGCGCCAGCGACAGCGCGCTCGACAGCGTGTACTCCCACGACGTCTCGAACCTGGACATTACACGCGACATAACAATAATCGTCCTGACCGATTTCCTGGCCAATCTTCACGAAGTGAATCCATGACTTAACGTGCTTTTCAAGGAGTTGGCTTTGTATATACGTAGTTCTAGGCGCACTTGCGCAAACTTGTCGTCTTTCAACTCCGAGTCCCAGGGTTATTATGAGTGAAATGTTTCGTTGTTAAAACTAGAGAAACTCGTGTTAAAATATTACTCTAGGTCGATTTCAACAATCAATAAAAGTCCCGGTTTAATTATCCGGCAGATAATGTCACATAGTTATTGTTCCTATTTTAATGTAACTGGTAGACAGTGCTTGTCAAAAATTTTTTTCTTTGAATAGTTGTTCCAACAAAAAGACGTAATTATTTTAAAGTGTACGTTTACGTGTCGGCACTGACCTCCAGGGCTCGACGACGGGTTCCCAGCCGGACAGCGTGCGGTTGTAGTAGTCTATGGTGAGCAGCGAGCCCAGGCGGCCGCCGCCGGCGCCCGAGGCGCGCGGGGCCGGCGCTCCGCCCGCGCCCCCCGCGCCACCCGCCGGCGTCGACACCAGCATCGGGTCTTCGAACGACTCCTCCACCTTGCGAAGGTCCTGGACAACGACAATTTGTTAACTTTACTGTAGTAGGAAACTGATGTCTAAAATAAATATTTTTTTTATTGAAATACAAGTTTACAAAAAAGTGTACATTATGGTGCAGTAGTATATATTAATCTAGGTCTACAATAGGATTATAATTATCTAAATTTAAACTATGGAAGACAAATGTGAGTTTACAATAAAAAATAGAACTCTGAATGAAATGCGTTGTAATAGTGTAATAAAATAGTGCGTTGCCTGATCTAGTTTTACTTAAACCTGTGTTTCAGGCCACCTCTCTGCGAAAGTACTTGTTAAATGGGAAAGTCTAACCTATTCATGAACAAAGATTAAAGGTAGGTTTTTGTCGTTCAACATTCAATTAGTCACTTGGCTAGGTTACAAAAAGATCAACATTTTAAATAAATGTTGAGTTTGAAACATTTTGTAGCACCATAAAAATACGTTACATCAACAATGCTCTATCACTTGGGTAAAAACGGGGCGGAGTTGTTAGAGAAGTATAAAATGTACAGGATAGTCAAGAGTGAATAGGTTACTTCTAGGCAATCGTGCTCCATCTTAGACCGCAGTATCGCTTACCATCAGGTGAGATAGTGGAAAAACGTATGCCATAGTAAAAAATATAGCATACCTGTTCAACTTGCAGGTCACTGAGCGACACTTCCAGCAGCGGCACGTCGGAGTCCAGACAGTCATCGATCACACACAGCGTGATGCAGTCTGCTGCCACCTGCGCGAACACGGAGAAAAATTAACATATAATGTATGCGAGTAAAAGAACGATAATCATAATAATCATAATCATTTATTTGCATTAAGGCTTGCTTATTCGGGGCTTTTGGCATTGAAAACGCTACCTCCGCCCGCGACCCCCCATGTTTAACACGACGATGTTATACGATGTCCTGCCGATGACCGCCGACTTCTTCGCAGAATAAATACGCCACAGTGTAAAATATTTGTAGTTGATCTACTGAACTTGTTACATTTTATTGAAACACATTGCAAACATGGCGGGAGATTTAGTTTTATAATATGTAGTGTTCTTGTTTTTTTTTAACACAATATAGCTTTATGAAAAAAGTAAATTAACATGGTAGTAACAGAAAAAAACCGAAAGTTTCGAAAAAATCTTGAAATCAAAGCATTTATTACAACCACACCGTTTACTTTGTGCCATTAGCTTTTTTTTTCTTTTTTTTTGTGAGCCATTATTAGTTTTACAAGTCTTTTGTTTGATAATATAAACATAATAACTAAAACCTACCTACGTTATTAACCTAAATTAACAGACATATTTACGTAAATAACTTAACAATAGCAAATTATGTACGTGATAACCACCTATAAAAATTAAACATCACTCATTGTCATAACGAATGACGTAGTTTGAATCATCCAGGAGCGATATATTTGCATTGTACCCAGTATCATGATGAAATATAAAAAAAAATCGCGCTTAGAGGTATTTTATATCCGGTACATTAAGTGAGCCGCCTTTGTAAGACGACTAGAATGGCACCGTGTAGGTTGGTTGTTTTTGATATTTATCCGTCAATCACGCAAAAATGGGTGAAGGGATTTCGATGGAATTTGGCACACATATAGTTCACATCCTGGAATAACACATAGGCTACTTTCTATCCCGATAAAAGGTGTGGCTTAGTGGCGGAGGAGGAAGAGGAAATCCGAAGCCGCTGCTGCCTTAGTACCTACTTCAGATTCACAAGTACCAGGAAAGCAGAAACATGTCGAAGTATTTTCGGCGCTTTAATTGCAAGCGGTTTGCATTCAAAACTAGCAAGGAACCAGAAATATTTGTGACGCTGTAATTGTGAGCAATTAGGATTCAAAAGTAACAGGAGAACAGAAACATGTTGAAGTAATTTTGAAGCAAAATAAAAGAACCAAAGATTCACAAGAAATATGTCAAAGTATTTTGAGCAAGAATTTTGTTTACCAGGAGAACAGAAACGTGTCTAAGTTTTTTCTGGGCTGGAATTGTCAACACTAATTTTCGGCATTGTGATCGATTAGGATTTAAAAGTATCGGGAGACCAGAAACATGATAAAACTTTTGTCGGGGCTGGAATTATGAGCGCTACAGATTTACAAGAAGACCAAAAAACATGTCGAAGTAATTTCGGAGCTGAATATTACTTTCAGCCGCACCGCAAAGACTCACACTATCTGGATACCAGAATCATGAAGATGCACTTCCAAGGATGAGAATATGACGCATAAAAGTTGCGAGCCAGTTCTAACGTCTACGCAGACAAAGTCGCGGGAAGAAGCTAGTGTTTAATAAATATGTAAATGAGCTATATGATTCTACTGTAACGCTTATACTGTAATCATATTCTGTTGTTTTTTTGGCTACTAGAGTCGTGCTGCTATAGCTTCAGTAAAAAATTATCGAATAAAATATTCATAAGCATATTTAGAATTGTCTCCTCGAGTACTTTAATTTGATACCTAACATAACTATGTCACGAAAAATTTAAGGTGAAAATGGTTGCAAATAAACTTTATAAATCGGTTATCATCATATCAGCCGAAAGACATCCACTACTGAGGGGCTACTCTCTAATCCCGATGTTCATAGTTTCGGGCTTAGTTGCGGGCGTATTTTAGTCCGTATCTCCTAACCACCAAGAATTAATGACAACGCGATTTGACAGTTAGGTACTATCAAATCGTGTTGTCATTAATTCTTAGTTCGGGTTCGGGTCTAATCATTAGTCTGTAGTTGATACGGAGTAGAATACCGCCGCAACTAAGCCCGAAACGACGGACTACGGGCTAAGAGAGTAGCCCCCCTGGACATAGTCGTGTCGCCTCACCAACCTGACCTGTGCGGTTACATCCATCGGCTGCACGCGACCTGGTGGGGGTCGCCTAGTGGGAAGCCTTCAAAAGCTACGTCTACCGATACGCGGTCACCACTACAGATCTTTTCGGCCTCATCGACCATCTGTTCGCTAGTAATGTGCCTTTCACACAACTTTAGTTTGGCAATATTTTGGGCAATGTCGGTAACTTTGGTTTTCCAGCGGATATCAACATCCCTGATTCCATCACGCAAGGAGACTGCAAGACCCTTGCAATTACTCTCTCCTCTCTACAATTACCCTCTCCATTGGAAAAAAAAACATAAGTTTTGGAGACGACGACGAAAACGGATTCTCTAATATGCTACTCCGCAGGTCCTGATCCTGTGATGATTACAGGTCATGGCACATTATTTTGGCACAGCAGCAGCACGGCGTCTCTTCGAATTTAGGCTACGGTTAGCATCCAGCGCGATAGCTACGCGTCGTCTGCGAGGTGAAAGCTCGCCATCCGCGCAAGGCGAGGAGCGAGGGGCGATGGTGGCGCACGTTGCCTGCCACCATCGCTCCTCGCTTAGATTATAGTCTGGAAGTTATTTATAATTTATGCAAACGCATAGGCCATATATATATATTTTTTTTGTATATCCCGGTAGTATGTTCCCTAGGTATCACGCGGGCGAAGCTGCTGGCAGAAGCTAGTTATGAATAAATTAAAGAGGTATTGAAACTCCTTTATGGTAGCTACATTAAATTTATCGATAAAAATTTGAAATGTGTCGAACCCTATTGTCAGATATCAAAATTGTCAACAAAACAAATTAAAATATTTTCATCTTCCATTACAATTATGTGAATTAAAACAATAATATACTATCAACATATTTTGCCCAACCTTCGGAATTTTCGTGAGTGTCATCATTTTCCTGTTGTTTCTTTTAGTGGCTATTGATATTTTAAACAACAGTTCCGCAATTTTTTTTAAAAAAAGTGTCGCAGGTCTGGCTCCGAACACGTCCCGTAGGACTGTGCGGTCTTCAAAGGTAAGCTTTTCTGCACAAATTCGATGTTTATAAAAATTTTTATTAGAAAACTCAAAAATCTAGCCGCTTCCGTCCTTCCAAAATACGATTACCTTTCAGTAAGTAGAATTTTTTAATTGTTTTGTGCTGTAATTAGGAAATGAGATTGAAAATGGTTTTTTGAAATCGACCCTTTTTAAAAATTTTTTTTTATCGGGAAAATTATACTATTTCGTGTTTTCACTTCCTTTTGCCTCTAGAACAAGGATGTATCCTTCACATATATTTTTTTCCAGGCTTAAATTCAATATCTTGAGCATTTCCAATTGAGTCTCAAACAGCCAAAATTCGAATAACAGGCCGTTAAGTATTGGTACAGTATGGGTCTTAAAGTTAGTAATTAAGTTCCGAATACATAGTCAGACATTTGACATGCAAAATGTAACAATGTAGATACATAACACTAGACCATAATATTCATTAATTTTTACCATGCATTCAATATTGGTTGTCACATTAATTCAAAATATTATTATAAAACATTATTACAATTTATAAATTAATTTATAGAGTAGAACCGTTTATCCAGCAGCCATAATTTTAGTTATACAAAAAATTTATTATTAGGCTGATGTTCATTGAAATTTACCACCGTGACTGAAATCGGTCTCGAAATTATCCAACTACGTTTTTACGCTTTCCATCTAAATAGCTGAAACCATGTTGATGTATTTTGCTACAGAGATCGAAGGGACCCTAGAGAAGTGTCGGTACATCCAGCCGCCGCTGCTGCTGACGCCGCTGTTGTTGTTGACGCTAGTGTTAGTCATGTTACCTGCACCGCCCTGAGCGGCCATATGGAGGTGTTGGGCTTGGGCACGGGCGGCGGCGGCAGCGGCGCCTGGGAGCGCAGCCAGCGCGGCCGGTACATCCAGCCGCCGCTGCTGCTGACGCCGCTGTTGTTGTTGTTGACGCTGCTGCTGGCGCCCGCACGCATGTGCACACTGTTGGCGGGCTCGTCGTCATCGTCTCCGGGGAGCAGGGATTTTCCTAAACAATGAAAATGTTTTTGGAACATCAGCAAATGCTAAAATGCCTAATTCAAGGAGATTAAGTTTCTTTGTTGATACCATTATAACTGAGTTTGGTTGACCAACCTTTAACATGGTTACGCATTGTGTGTACTTTTACTTGATAGCGTATGACAAACCGACATTTTACTCAACTCACACATTTCATGTAACAGTTTTACTAACGCTCTTAAAAGATCCGTTAGCTTTTTATCATAAACATACCCGATAAAGCAGCTCTCGCTTGCACCGGCAGAGACTGCAGCATCGCCGCAAACATTCGCATATCGTGGTATGAAAGTCGCAGGTTCAGCGTGCTCATCGCAATCTGCAAGAAAACAACCGAAATATTAATATCTAATCCGGCACTGTTTGTGTAGGACTAATCTATGAGTCGTTCCACCAGTTCTGGTCATGTGAACTCTACAAACATTAACATAAGATTCAAATTCCGATGTCTGACTTACATGTAGCACCCTGTTGGCGTCAATAGCAACATGTACAGCCGCTGGCTCCACAATAGACAGGGCGGTCTCTTCCTCTAACCCTAGCACGCAGGAGAACACCTCCAGCTCGTTCAGTTCGCACGACACGGGCTTCTGTGCGTCTGCGCAGCGGTACGTTATCACTGTTGTGCTCTAAAATAAAACGTAGAGGTTATATAAAAAGAGAGAACTGTAAACAGATCTAGTTTTAGCAAAGTTGTTACAGCAACAAGTTTGCTCCCAGAACAATGGTTTGAAAACATGACTTGCAGTATGTTCTTGTCTTGTTTGTGCAACACGTGTCTAGACACGAAAGCATGGTGCTAGCAGCACCGCTAAGCAAATTATATAGAGCTTAATATCCTCCCAAGTCCTTATTGTAAAAGATCAATTTTATTTCGGACGCTTTCATCCTGCACGTCTTTTACATCGTTCTTACATGTATGTATAATTTCAACACGATTTAAACAAAACTTTCAATCAATCAATCAATAGTCTTTATTTGTAAACATAGGTTACAATAGTGTGCAAGATGTTACAATAGTAATATAGTTTCTCTATGTTTGGCCATTTGGCGTACAAATACGTATACATTATTATGAGAGGCCAATTATTTAAAACTTTGTAACAATTTGTTATTCTTAAAAGAGTGTCCGTAAAGTTTCTTGCACGTTATTCTCCATAGAGATCTAGCTTTGGAACGTGCAAGTAGCTTCATCTTTTCGGACCGACCGACCTTGACAATGCCTGTAAATAGTTTCATTGAATGAAATGCTTGAATTTAATAATCGCGTCGTAATAATCGTATTAACTTTGGTTTTTGCATTTTCAGTTTTCATTTCAGTTTTTAAACAAAAAGACACATCCCGATTGATTCCCTTTATCTAACTACCTAAACCTTTTTAGTATACATAACCAAGCAAACCTAGAATATGCAACTACTTCTTATAATGACAGTTCAAAAGTGATTGTAAATGGTTTATTGAAAATATATGCTTTGGGTTTTATAACTGACTTCAAAAAGGAGGAGGTTCTCAATACGTAGGAATCTTTTTTTTTTTTCGTTTTATTTATTTAATGTTAAATCCTTACCCTGAGGATGACGGCGTTGGTGTCCCACACGGAGGGGTCCTCGACCAGCACCAGCTGCGAGTCGGTGATGTTGAGCTTGAGCTCCATCTGCGGCTCCTCCTGCGGCTGCGCTGGGTGCGAGCTAGCCAAGCTGCGAGCTGCGTTTAATGCCTCCTCTCTAGCAACACAAACATTATATGTAGCCGAGGTCAAAACGTGTGAGCGAGACAACACGTGACTTACCGAAGAAATACCGTGCCTGCCGGCTTAATCATACTTTTTATAAGAATACGCATAGTATACTAGGTATACTTAATGACTTGTATTATTCCGATTATAGCCAACGATTATAATCGGAATAATATCCTTTTTTTTGCAGTACACAATTTTGACACTCATGTTAAAGTTTACATCATTGTCACTCGGGGACAGAAAAATAATAACATAATTAGTATGCAAGAACTGGGTAAACTGCACTGACTGTACAGTCAATAAAAATTTGAGCTTTGCCTGCTAAACTAGGAAATTCCTGTATCTATCTTCACCAAGATGATTGTGTTTGTAAATGTAGACAAATAAACATTGTTAAATTCTAGCATTCTTCTCTATGATTTGGTGATTGGGTTACTACTAAAATATTTATTTATTTACTACATGGAGAAAATATGGAAACTCACAAATGCTGCTGGTCAGGGTCGGCAGGCGGCGGCGGAGGCTGCATGATGAACTGGTTGGCGCACTCCCACCAGTCCAGCACCGCCATCAGCCGCATGTTGTTCACCAGGATCGTGTACGCCGACGAGTCGCGCCGTTTCCTGATAACACACACCATGTTATTGCAATAATCTAGGTTGAAAAATAACTGACGATAAGATGTTGAGCTTTACCAATAAATAGATAGGCAAAGAAGATCAGCTCCATACAACGTGGGGTAAAAAACGCACGCACACATAGATACGTACGTACGGCAGTCTCTAACATACGTTCGTCGTATGCAGTCGAACTTATTTTCTTTACATTTCGTGGCTCTATGGGGGTGGGACTTGTTATTGGTTACAGTTACACTATTTGTTTAGTACTATTGCTGTTACCTGGCATGCACCTCCGCCTGCACGCTGTGGCGCTGCTCCGGCATGGGCTGCACGATGTGGCTGAACACGTTGCCGCGCCGGTTGGCCGGCTCCTTGGCGTAGCGCGTGTCGCTCACTAGGATCTATTGCTGTTACCTGGCATGCACCTCCGCCTGCACGCTGTGGCGCTGCTCCGGCATGGGCTGCACGATGTGGCTGAACACGTTGCCGCGCCGGTTGGCCGGCTCCTTGGCGTAGCGCGTGTCGCTCACTAGGATCTATTGCTGTTACCTGGCATGCACCTCCGCCTGCACGCTGTGGCGCTGCTCCGGCATGGGCTGCACGATGTGGCTGAACACGTTGCCGCGCCGGTTGGCCGGCTCCTTGGCGTAGCGCGTGTCGCTCACTAGGATCTATTGCTGTTACCTGGCATGCACCTCCGCCTGCACGCTGTGGCGCTGCTCCGGCATGGGCTGCACGATGTGGCTGAACACGTTGCCGCGCCGGTTGGCCGGCTCCTTGGCGTAGCGCGTGTCGCTCACTAGGATCTCCTGTGGGAGCACAAGTCGGTAAGTAGCGTGTTAACACAAACAAATACATAAAACTTGTATTAGAAACCTGGTCATATATGCGCCCTGATTCGGAAAGTTAAGTGCGCGAGAATAGGGAATGGGGTTAAAAACTACAAACATAATGTAGGTAGCGACAATGTTGAGTGTTCCTAACCAACCGCCATATTGTTTGTATGCGACTTGTTTGTCTTAGTTTGTTCATGAATTATATTGCTAAAATGTACGCGACTTGGAGTGTAGTTAAGTTAAAAGAAGAGTTAAAAAAGAGAAAAGCTTCCACAGCTGGCAAAATAAAAAACTTTTTACAAAAAAATACAACCGACTTCCAAAAAAAAAACACTACAAAGTAAAAAATAACTTTAACTTCGGAACTCGGTGTTTTTGTTAGTTTCTTCGTATTTTGACACCGACTTACGAAGTTTAAAGTTATTTTTTACTTTGTAGTGTTTTTTTTTTGGAAGGTGGTTGTATTTTTTTGTAAAAAGTTTTTTATTTTTCACTTTTTAGTGGTACCCCGCACCTAACAAAACCACTGCAATATCGATACCATACAATTTTCGAAAGTTCCCCTCGACTTCTCTGGGATGCCATCATCAGAACCTGGTTTCCTTATCATGGGACCATTTGGGAAGTATACCCTTTCCAACAAAACAATCATTTTTAAAATCGGTTGGCAAGTGACGGAGTTATGCCCGAACAAACATAAAAAAAAAAAAAAAAAAAATACAAACATCCGAATTGAGAACCTCCTCCTTTTTGGGAAGTCGGTTAAAAAATATTACACTTGTTTACAACAACTTTACGTATAATGACAGTTGACAGCAAAGACTATTAAACCACTTGACTGCGCATACAGTGCCCCGACGCACGAAAACTATTAGTGTTTTTGCTCATATATTAGGCAGCGGCACAGTAACCATTTTAGTTGTGACCAAGTGTTAGACCTGTAGGCACGCTAAGTTTTTACAAATCGTTTTAATTTTTATGCAATTTATAACGCATAAAAATGCCATCATACCCGGTGAATTTGTGTGGGAAACATTCCAAGACCTCTTATTACAAAAAGGATGGCATAACTTTTCATCGGAGAGTAAAGACTACGCAAAATATTTTTGATTTGAATCAGATGATGAGCCACTGCAGGGGTCTATATAAAATGGTGGTTAGGTAAACGAGCACACTGTGAGAAGCGCGCGTTGATGTCTTTTGGAAAAGTCTCTTTCTTTCATTAGGAAATATTTATATTTTTATCCCTTTCTTCCCCTTTGTATTTTTATCGTAAAAATCTGTGCTGTTACGTTTAATGATTGAAGTCGATTTATCGATGATCATAAAATTACACTTAATAAAATTTTTAATCAATTCACATACTTACATTAAGCACTTATTACTTTTGAACGACTTTAAAAATAGGAGGAGGGTCTCAGTTTTTTCATCTGTGTGTTTGACATACATGTTTTCATTTTAGATTTTCGAAGATATCAGAATTAAAATAAAAGTGGAAAGATAAGGTTAATAGGGAAACTTTGTTTAAACAAGATATAGCGCTGTTTGTTTGGATTGAGTATTTTAATAATGTTAAAATCCATTTTATCGATATCGACTATTTTACTTTAATCAAGTAGCGCCACCACTAACCATAGGCTACCTTTGCAACTTGACCTTGAACGGACCAATTGCAGCCGCGCGTTGTTCCTCGTCCCCCGGCCCGCTGTAGTGAGCCGCGTACTTAGAAGAAATCAGCCTATACGCTCTCTAGTGGTTATATACTCTATGGTTGACAGGGAACACTCAACAGTAGCGACATCTAGTGTGAGAAATGAGCAGTTTTTTACCCCATTTGGTTCGGACGAGATCTGCCGTCTTAAGAAAAAAAGACGTAACTAAACAAAACGAATTAACCAATTTCCGACTTTAAGATCAAATGAATTAAGGTCGGAAATCGGTAATTTTGTTTTGTGTAGCTACGGCTGTTTTCCTTATGACGGCAGAGATCTAGTAAGTAGTTTTTTTTTAATACGTCATAAATCGTAAACCGCAACTTTTGCTTAAGTACAGAATATACCTACAGGTTTGTACGGAACCCTCGGTGCGCGAGTCCGACTCGCACTTGGCCGGTTTTTTTTCAGTAAAAAGCTTGCTGTTGCCAAGCTTTAAATATCCAAGAATGTTCGACAAAATATTTATTTCATGCTTGGAAGTTTGAGCATTATTATTGTACGGGTAAAGGTACATTTAAATGATAAACTGTTTGATGGTTAAATTTGTGTATTGATCTAAACACCCAAAACTATGCTAAATATAAAGGTGATCGACCCGCGGCGAATGAGTCGTTCACCGGTGCTATGCATCTACTAAAAACGATTACTCAAATGTGTGACTTTATTCATTCGCTGTGCGTCGATGTCAGCATTAAAATGAAACAATTGATATTGTACGGGTTTGCTCGTACAATTATGACAACCTTCTTCGAGAGTAATCGAAATTGCTGTACTGGCCAAATACATGCGAGCAGCGGCCGGCAAAAGTTGTTTGAAAATCCATATTTATCGTGGTTTAGCGGCCAAACAAATTACATAGTAAACTCATATCTGTCGTGTAATTTAAAAATTGAACGATCTATGGCTCCGAAACATCGCAACCGAGGAGGTAAGTACATACCTGCGAGACGAGGTCTATGTCCTGGCTGAGGTCGGAGTAGGTCTCCACCACGAGGCGCGACTTGATGAAGTTGATGCAGGCCAGCGAGGACACGCCGTGCTCCGGCTCCAGCTTCAGAAGTTATAAGTGGGTACATACCTGCGAGACGAGGTCTATGTCCTGGCTGAGGTCGGAGTAGGTCTCCACCACGAGGCGCGACTTGATGAAGTTGATGCAGGCCAGCGAGGACACGCCGTGCTCCGGCTCCAGCTTCAGAAGTTATAAGTGGGTACATACCTGCGAGACGAGGTCTATGTCCTGGCTGAGGTCGGAGTAGGTCTCCACCACGAGGCGCGACTTGATGAAGTTGATGCAGGCCAGCGAGGACACGCCGTGCTCCGGCTCCAGCTTCAGAAGTTATAAGTGGGTACATACCTGCGAGACGAGGTCTATGTCCTGGCTGAGGTCGGAGTAGGTCTCCACCACGAGGCGCGACTTGATGAAGTTGATGCAGGCCAGCGAGGACACGCCGTGCTCCGGCTCCAGCTTCAGAAGTTATAAGTGGGTACATACCTGCGAGACGAGGTCTATGTCCTGGCTGAGGTCGGAGTAGGTCTCCACCACGAGGCGCGACTTGATGAAGTTGATGCAGGCCAGCGAGGACACGCCGTGCTCCGGCTCCAGCTTCACCGTCACGTCGTGCAGGTCCAGCTTTAGGGAGCTAGTGGTCCACACCTGGGGGATAATAGCATGTATTTACCACAAAACATGATTTTTATCAGCTTGCAACATAACTGGTGGATTGCCAGAAATTTTGCCCAACCTGTCAAGTATCGAGAGCCAGGAAAAGGTGAACATCAATACTGAGGCCTTAGTGTTGATGTTCACCTTTTCCTGGCTCTCGTTGTAGTGCCACCTGGTGGTCACTCGTAGAACCTAATTTCCCATACTAAATTCTAACGCGCTCGCAATCGAACGCGTTCGAACGTGTGTCGAAAAAACTCACACTAAGGCCTCTGTACCCGGAGTCGCGGGATTATTCGCAAGAGACACCGTGGCTCCGGAACACAAAGGGCAATGAAGGAACATGGATGGGTTTTAGTCAGTAGAAGTCTGACACTCCCTCCCGCTAACACCCAGAGCGGGAGGAGTCATTGGATGATTTCCCATCCCTAAAAAAAAAAAAAAAAAAGGCCTCTGTACAAGTAAGAGAAACTAAACATATAAATTCCGTTTAAAAGGCGGAAAAATAAAAATATAAAAACAGGAGACGTGGCAAGGGGGCGTGTCGGAGTCCGCGCGACATGCTCACGTTGACCATGTTATAGGCAAATGGTCGTCTCGGCGAACTAGTGCGTTTTCGACCGCGACCGTGACAAGTTATAAGAATTCCGTGTTTTCTGTGGTTTTTTTTTTATGAAAACCGCAGCCTAAACCAAGACTTTGTAAATCATGGAATCACTTACACTATCCAAGTATAAGTAATTTCTTATATTTGTCTTTAAAATCATGAAAAATAAGAAATCGTAAAAAACGTCTTGCTCTTACTACACTATTCTTTTTTTTTTTTATTTCACAGCGACAGTATTATTTTTGCATTAAATACATTGCTCCTTAACCACTACCCAATATTAAACAGTGGTTTAAGTTTTGAGTTTTTGGACAAGCAATGTAAAAATCACAAAACGATACTTTACTAAGCGGGTCCAAAGCGTAATACGGCTGCTGCTTCATGCAATTAATGATGTGAAAAAAAAAAAGTTAATGATGTGCACGGCAGATCCACTTTTTATAATTGATTTTATAATTGACTGTGTAGTACGTTCTGTTCTGAGCAATGAGGTGTGTGCGCGACTACGTATCTATTGCTTTTACTGAACTGCATGTGTTGCCGCGTGGAAGGGGCATACTGGAGACACAGGGTTTCTAAACATTTTCTTCCACCGGGCATATCTCTTTGTTTTTTTATATCTATGGGCGGAATTGTCAACCGTTTGCACAGTTAAATTGCGGTTGATATGCAGTTGCTTGCCGTACAATTCAATAGTGTGTACTGATAGAGCGAGCAGCCTCGCGAGGCAAATACTCAGTCAGTCAGGACGGGACGTCCAGCCTCGGGCGAGCCGGCCGCGGCCCGAGCCGAGAGTTATCGGTTTTTTGTCCATGCTCAAAGGTGCCTAACACGATTTCCGCTCACTCACGACGGTTTTGTTTTGTCTCGCTACCTCGCTTGTTCGTCGCGTGTTAAGTGTCGTAACTCGAGTTTTCAACGCACTATATCGTCTTAATTTTGTTTATGTGAAAAAAAGAAAAAATACGTGTCCAATATTTTTTGGAAATGTATCTGACGGCCTTATTAGATATTTTTTTTGTCATCTACCATATTATTACTTACGTCCTGTTGTTGCTGGATGTGCGGTGGCTGCAGTGGCTCGCGCGGCAGCAGCTCGTCTACGTTCTCTGCCAGGTTGTGCGCCAGCACTCCTCGCACAACGCGGTACTGCGACGGGTCCAGCGCGCACTGCAGGGTGCTCAGGGACCCTTGGATCGTCATGTCCGCCACTGTCACACCGAACTTACAAAGTCACTACTACGTCACAACACAACAATATAATAAAATTAATATAGTATGTTATGTTTTTAATTAGTCTGTATGCTTTCTTCAAAATAAACTAAATAAATAAATAATATAATCACCAGAACACTTTGGGATGAAGGGATGCCTAATGACAAAAGTCACATAATAGGGAATATGCATGAAAAAAGTATTTATGATCTGAACAGTTTATCTAAAAGTATTGGAAAATATAATAGTTACTGTGAAATTAGAATCTGAATTGCTCGAAAAACGGACGAGATACAATTATTTTTGACAAAAGTCACATAATAGGGAATATGCATGAAAAAAGTATTTATGATCTGAACAGTTTATCTAAAAGTATTGGAAAATATAATAGTTACTGTGAAATTAGAATCTGAATTGCTCGAAAAACGGACGAGATACAATTATTTTAAACAAATATATCTGTCCCTCTCGCGAAAACGCTGTTTTCTATGGCAGCTGTATAGTCGTCGTGTAATTTGACGTCACAGTTCGTATCGGACTTCTCTTTCTAACTGTAGTCTTTGAAACTTTATAACTTAATAAATGATGAAGTTATTTAAAAAATAATTTCATGACTGTTTACTAGAGCTAATAAATATTTTATTTTGCAAATAAAAAATCGCATGCATATTCCCTATTATTGCCACTTTGACTTTACTTTGTTAAGTTCACGTTCCATACGAATGCGAACTTTATCTTTTAGCAAATAACGTTCATAGCTTTTAGGCTTTTCGAAAGCACTAAATGTGTTTTTACGTATGAAACGCGAACTTTGCTTAGCAAAGAAAAAAAAGTGAGTTTTGGCAGTTTGAACGTATGCTAATAAGCTTGCGTGTTACCATTGTGCGTGTGGTGAAGGTTGTGCTCGATCTGCAGGTCGAGGTCGGCAGGCGCGCGCAGCAGCGGCGCGCCCAGGCGGCGCACGCGCAGCCCGCGCCCCCCGCGCGCGCACCACAGCGTGTGTTACCACTCACCATTGTGCGTGTGGTGCAGGTTGTGCTCGATCTGCAGGTCGAGGTCGGCAGGCGCGCGCAGCAGCGGCGCGCCCAGGCGGCGCACGCGCAGCCCGCGCCCCCCGCGCGCGCACCACAGCGTGTGTTACCACTCACCATTGTGCGTGTGGTGCAGGTTGTGCTCGATCTGCAGGTCGAGGTCGGCAGGCGCGCGCAGCAGCGGCGCGCCCAGGCGGCGCACGCGCAGCCCGCGCCCCCCGCGCGCGCACCACAGCGTGTGTTACCACTCACCATTGTGCGTGTGGTGCAGGTTGTGCTCGATCTGCAGGTCGAGGTCGGCAGGCGCGCGCAGCAGCGGCGCGCCCAGGCGGCGCACGCGCAGCCCGCGCCCCCCGCGCGCGCACCACAGCGTGTGTTACCACTCACCATTGTGCGTGTGGTGCAGGTTGTGCTCGATCTGCAGGTCGAGGTCGGCAGGCGCGCGCAGCAGCGGCGCGCCCAGGCGGCGCACGCGCAGCCCGCGCCCCCCGCGCGCGCACCACAGCGTGTGTTACCACTCACCATTGTGCGTGTGGTGCAGGTTGTGCTCGACCTGCAGGTCGAGGTCGGCAGGCGCGCGCAGCAGCGGCGCGCCCAGGCGGCGCACGCGCAGCCCGCGCCCCCCGCGCGCGCACCACAGCGTGTGTTACCACTCACCATTGTGCGTGTGGTGCAGGTTGTGCTCGATCTGCAGGTCGAGGTCGGCAGGCGCGCGCAGCAGCGGCGCGCCCAGGCGGCGCACGCGCAGCCCGCGCCCCCCGCGCGCGCACCACAGCGTGTGTTACCACTCACCATTGTGCGTGTGGTGCAGGTTGTGCTCGATCTGCAGGTCGAGGTCGGCAGGCGCGCGCAGCAGCGGCGCGCCCAGGCGGCGCACGCGCAGCCCGCGCCCCCCGCGCGCGCACCACAGCGTGTGTTACCACTCACCATTGTGCGTGTGGTGCAGGTTGTGCTCGATCTGCAGGTCGAGGTCGGCAGGCGCGCGCAGCAGCGGCGCGCCCAGGCGGCGCACGCGCAGCCCGCGCCCCCCGCGCGCGCACCACAGCGTGTGTTACCACTCACCATTGTGCGTGTGGTGCAGGTTGTGCTCGATCTGCAGGTCGAGGTCGGCAGGCGCGCGCAGCAGCGGCGCGCCCAGGCGGCGCACGCGCAGCCCGCGCCCCCCGCGCGCGCACCACAGCGACACGCCCGACAGCCGCACCACGCGCACGTCCAGCAGCTCGCGGTGCGCTACCGGGAATATTCTATTCATTATTTACTAATTACTGACACATATAATTGAGGCTATCTAAGTGCATCCATCATAACCATGTTTTTGTTACCTACATTCTGTACAAATTAATGATTTCTGATTCTAATTCTGAAAGTAAACGCCATTGTCACTGAAGCTAGAATGCTGACATTAACACGAGAAAAAATGTTATAGATATGAAATAAGACCTATTTTTTGAGAATCCCCATAAGACTAGCTTAGAGTAAGCTCTAGTTTCATGAACAAAACTACTGGATGAATGACTTCAAAAGCCAGTTGCGTCATTTGCCTTGCGTTATTTTGTCCCGAACTCGAAGCTAATAAATGAAACGAATACGACATAACTACATAATTCTCTACATACGGACTAAGAGAAGACCCTAAGCCGAAATAGAAAGATTTGCTTCCCGAATATAAATCATTATTATACACCGTGTTCCGGAACGATATACCAGACCAGTGAATCTGCGGACGTTCTCGGGGCAAGGACTGAAGAGATGAGATGCAATGTCAGGGAGCTCCAGGACACCAAGGTGGAAACGGCCGCGCCAATAAGGACCACAGTTGAGCACCTGCGCAGCTTGATGGAGGCCCAAACGGATACTGAGCGCTCGCAAAAACAGGCCGTGGAAGGGACCTCACTGGACCTCATCGA
The DNA here is from genome assembly GCA_963859965.1 of Ceramica pisi. NCBI lineage: Eukaryota > Metazoa > Arthropoda > Insecta > Lepidoptera > Noctuidae > Ceramica > Ceramica pisi. Next base: position 25,386,073 of record OY982535.1, on the reverse strand, counting down.
GGGCCCGTCAAGTCCTATGCGGGCGCTCTCAACACGCCGCGGCATAGCCTAGTCGTTGAGTCCATTGACCCGCGACATAGCAGTGATGACGTCATAAATGACCTGGACGACGCCCACATTGGTCTAGCAATCTGCAGGCAGAACTCTAACCTCCTCGAGGGCTTGTTGCCCGACCAGATGCACGCCAGAGTCGTCAGGAGGACTAAAAGCAGAACACCAGCCACAACAAATGTCATTCTGGAGGTGAGTGTGGGCATGTGGCAGCGCCTGAATGGACAACGCGTCAAACTGGCATACCAGGTAGTCTCTGCGACTGACCAGTCCCCAATTGTGCAATGTTACAATTGCCTAGGATTTGGACACCTAGCGAGAGACTGCAAATCGCAACTCAGGGGTGGGTACTGCGCAGAGGAACACGATACCCGGGATTGTCCCAACCGCTCCCTAACTCCCCGTTGTATTAACTGCCATAACAACAAGAGGCACAACAGTCCTTTACACCCGGCCTACTCCAGCGTATGCCCGGAATGGTCCAAATGGGATCGTATATCCAGATCAGCAATTAATTATTGCTAAGGGCGCTCCACGCAGCATTAAGTTCGCGCAAGTCAATCTTGGCCGAGGTCTCGCTGCGACCAAAGAAATGCTCCACGATGCCTCTAGGAATGGTATTTTTTTTTTTAATGGGACAAGCCCGCCACACATTCCCAACCACTGCAACTCCTGAAAGCCAGAATCAACAGTGGCGACCACCAGAAAAACGCCGAGTTAATGAAACCCGACGAGTCCCGGAGAAACGATTCAACTGTCTTGGATCCCGCAACGAAATTAATCAGAAGAGTACAGCGGAGGAGTAGGAAAAATAAATATAATTTCCACTTCCCTCCATATCAAGCAGGAGACAGATTAGAGCTAGGCCAATAGGCACCAAGGGACATATACAACTGGGTTAGGCCCAGTTGCCAAGCACCACGGATTATATATTAACATTTAAACTAATGGGTCCTAAATTGTGAGCTACTTTTGATTCCAGTAATAGGTATGGCAAAATCGCCTGAACGCACGGAAATTTGTTCTGGTTTCTACAAGGTCCGTATAGTAAACTACTCCAGATTTGACCTGAATACTATCTAACATAACATTACGTTCAGTCTGCCAAAGAATACACTCCCACAAGATGTGATGTGCGGATTGTTCGTATTCAAGGTCAGCTGTAGAGCATTGACATAAAGGTGAGGCCACAAGCATAAAGGAAAATAATTTACTCTTAAAGTTGCCATGACCTGTGAGAAATTGGGCAACACAGTGATCCACCTCCAGCCATGTCTTCTCCAGCCGCTCACGAACGGATGGAAAAAACTGGTGGAGGTGTCGGCCCTTGGTGGAATCTTCCCACCTACATTGCCATTCGCATAAAAGTGCCTCCCAGACGTCAGTCTGGGGTTTTAATAATCTAGAGATCTTAGCACGGTCGCGTTGCGGTAAAAACTCTGGGTCCGTGATCTTTCTAGCGTAGAAGTACATTGCAGCACGCCGCTGCACCTCAAGATCGACTGGGAGAACACCCGCCAGCACCGGTAAGGCTTCAGTACTAACCGTCCTATACGCCTTGCATAAGAATATCAAAGCCAAACGCTGGTTTTGAAGTAATTTACGTCGTACCGCCCCTATGGTGGCCCTATCGGCCCAGACAGGTGCCCCGTAGCACATACAACCCAAGTAAGTAGCCCCATATATAGTTTTTAGGGTTTGAAATGATAGACCCCAAGTAGCCTTTGATATTCTCGTCAAGGCGTAGAAGTTATTTTTTGCTTTTTCTCCTACTGTTTTTATATGATCAATAAATGAAAAGTTTCTTTCTAGTAGCATACCGAGGTAGCACACGGATTCTTTCCTTTTAACGGGTACGTTATTAAATTTTATACTAGGCCAGGATTTAAGGTTTCCTTTTAAAAGAAGTTGATAGGTTTTATGCGGTGCAAAGGTCAGACGGTTTCGATCGCCCCACTGAGATATTAAACGTAGGCATGTGTCAGCCAAGTTCTCGAGTCCAGCCCGAGTACTTGCCTGAATGAGCAGCAAGCCATCGTCCGCGTAACCGGTTAATGAACAGCCGTACGGGAGCGGAAGCGCGAGGAAATCATCGTAGCCAAAATTCCATATATATGGACCGATAACTGAGCCCTGAGGACATCCCATGGTTAGAGACTTAGTAATGGAATGATGTCCAAGTTTGAGTTTCGCGGAGCCATTTAGAAAGTACGAACAAATCAGATTATAGATGTTTTTGTAGCAACCACGGGTTTTCATTTTAAGTAGTAACATCGGCCACCATGCGTTATCAAAAGCGCCAGAAATGTCGAGAAAGATTCCAACCACGTATTTATGTTCCGATGAGTTGACAATTTTACGGACAGATAGAGCCGCATCTACAGTGGATTTTCCAATAGTAAAACCGTATTGATTTTTATGAAATTTAGGTCCGTTCGGTAACAAGCGCGGAACAATCAGTCGCTCTAAAAGTTTTCCCAAAGATGGGAGTAGTGTTATGGGCCGGTATGACTTAGGGTCGTCCGAGGGCTTGTCGCCACTCTTTGGAATAATGCGTATAAAGCCTTGTCGCCATATTCGAGGAAAAATACCTTCCGCAATGCATCGGCTATATACTGATAAAATCGCATCGCTCGACGTTTTACACGCTTCTATAATCATTCTATTAGATATTTTATCTTCACCGGATGATTTGTTGAGAGGTAGTCTCTTGACAACGTTTATGAATTCGTCAGTGGACGGAAGGTCTGACTCTGGTGATTCAGGTGGTACCGCGGCCCACGCCCTGATCTGCTGATGGTATTCATTTTCATTTACTGATGAATCATCTGGTATAAGAGAATCAAGCAGAACATCAGTTGTTTCTTCAATGCCGGTGGTATGTGTATTATTTACTTTAATGTTCTGAACGTATGCAAGGTCGACCGATCTATTAGCCTTAAACTCGTGATACAAAGGAGACCACGGACCCTCCTTATCAAGTTTATCAACAATTTTCCGGAGTAAATTACCCTTAGATTTTTCAACCGATGCTCTGTAACGCGACTTGGCAACTCTAAAAGTACTTATGGCAAGATTAAAAACGTCTCCGGTAACATTACGTTTTTTAAGCTTATTAAGCTGTCTACGCGCTCTGCGATAGCTCTTACGTTGTTCAGCAAGGTAGTCACTCCACCAATCACATCTACGAATATTGGTCACAGATGCACGACCAATAGCAATGTCAGCACAGTAAGTGAAAGTGTCTGACATTATCTCAGCACTTTCCTCAGCTGACAGTCCATCGCGAGTGAAGTCTTTGGCATGACAAGCAAAAAGTGAGCTAAAGAATTCCCAATTCGCGCCTTTACTCTTATATCTAAAATTTCCAATTAAGTGTGAAGAACCTTGAGTAAGAATAGGAACAAAATCGTACACGATCAGGCGATGATCACTACAAGACGCGTCAGGAAGAACACGCCACCTATCCAAGCGTACGTCTGCACTAGAAAGTGTGACGTCAATACAAGATTCGCCCATTTGGCTACAAAAAGTAGGTGGTGCGTCTGGGGTGTTATGGATTGATAAGTTCATCTCAGCAATAAAATCCTCAACAGCACAACGTCGTTCGGAATCAGTGGCCCGAACTTTGCCATACCACAGGGAAGAAGATGCATTTACGTCAGCACCAACTATAACCTTGCAGCCCGCGAGCGACCGCAAGACGTGACGGAGATTATGTATATGAGGAGTGACAGGGTCAGAATACTGAAAGTAGCAGCTCACAACGTAAACCTTAAAGGTAGGCGATGACACTTCCGCCACGGCGCAATGGGGCGTCATGAGATTACGTATAGCTGTTACAGTAAAGCTCGAAGAACGCTCAACATAAATTCCGGCACGTGACTTGCTGTTCAGCTGGACCATCTTGTGACCCAAGCGCGCGCTTTGATACTGTTCCTGAACAAGTACTATATCTAGATTATAATCCACAATCAATTTATCCAGCTCAGATGTCGCCACCCTATCGTTATGAAGGTTTAATTGTCCTATGGTTAAACTATCCATTATTAATAATTAGTGTTTAGGATTAATTGTTCGAGTTTGAGTTTGTAGGTAGTACACTCTTGAGATCCGCAGCGATGATCACACGGTTTTTTAAAGCGTTTACACGCCACGCAAGTTGGTTTAAAATTTAAGTCGTCATTGTGCGGGCAATCTTTAGTTTCATGTGCCTCTGAACAATTAGCACAGGTAGGTTCTTTATTAACGCAGTGTTTTTTAACGTGACCAAACTGTTGACAATTTAAACAACGAACAACTTCGACATCATCAATAAAACGGCAGGTAGCCCAATCAATAAATAATTTATCCTTTGTAGACACTAAGTGCTTACGTACGGCAGGCTCTATTTCAATTCCGATCCATTTACGACCGTTATCTAACGTGCGCCTACGGATAATTTTTGTAGATTTTATAAAGTCATCCTCTTTTATTTGAAGCTCATCTTTGATATTTTGACGGAATAATGCAATCAAAAAAGAGCCATCTTCCATTGAAGATGGTACATCCTTAACCAACACTCGAGGGCGTCTACCTTTTGGTTTTTCTAGACGTAAACCAGCGGCCTTGATTGCTTCTACCGATTCCAATTTTTTTAGCTGATTTTCATTAGCGACGCGTAATACAACACCGGATTTCGCGGTTTTTTTCACGCCTACTATTTGGAAACCGTCATCACTAGGTTTAATTGCCTTCATAAGCGCTTGTTTTGTCGCGGACGAGGTGCTATAATCAGCTGATCGAGCCGCGGTTGGATAAGCCACCACACAAGGTAACGGTGGACGAGATTCCATAATCGCTGGCGCCACTTTTGGTAAACGTAGTTTCAACGAGTCCGCATATGAAATTTTACAATTGTTGTTACCGACAGGATTAGGATTGACAGGGTTAATCGACCTAACCTTTTCTAATTCGCGTTCCGTTCTGGCTAACTTCGTCTCGTTGCACGACGATTTTATTGCTAGCATAGAAACAATGCCCGTAATTCGCTGCGTCATGTCCATGATGGCAGATTTATTTGCAACGTTAATGCGCGACCCCTGATCATTGACCAAGTCGTTAATTTTAGACAGGTATGCCGACGCCTCGGAAACTAAGTCGCAATAATCAGTATTGCTCGCATTACTTATATTCAAAAAGGGTGAGGATCTTTCCACGGTTTCGGATGTTTGGTGAAGCCGTTTTGACCTGTCATCGGGTGAACTGTACGTTGGAGACAGTTCACTGAACAAGCGTTTAGAACTAGCGGAGGTTGCCACGGGCGACCTTTGGGTTTTAGTATTTCTACGAAATATTTCTCCGCCTCGATCCGGCGGATCATCGTTTGTTGACATCATCATTAACGGCGAAAAACACTAAATAAACGTATTAGGACGCGATTGAATGAAATAAAACAAAAACGAAACAGATAAATAACGATCGATAAAGTTATTTCGCGTTACCCACACAAAGAGAAAATAAATGAACTTACCGATGGCTGGAGAAATTGACTAATTACTAATAAATGAATAAACAAACACCTTTAAAAACTTACAAAACACGCACTTAAAACACTAAGGCACACCGGAAAGCAATTCACAAGCTTTAAAACAAACACGCAACGCGATTTCCGAATTTATAAAGACAGAGCGATATAATTGACACCGCACAGCGCACGAGTGGGGAGGGAAGTGGTCTAGGAATGGTATGGATATCTTGTTTACACAAGAGCCTTACGTGGGCGCAAAAGGCACACTTTCAACACCAAGTGCCACTATCCAAGACGTTCGCGGTACCAAAGACTCCCTCGTTAAATCGGCAATAGTCGTCACTAACCCAAATATTAGTTTTGTCACCAACCAACCCTTAACTGTCCCAACATTTCAACGCGGGTCCTTAGCGTCGGGCACATTCAAATAGGCCTAATTAATATGTACCTCGAAGGGGACGTGGACATGGAACTACATCTCAGAAAAGTCCAACGGGTATTTGGAGCGATTGGCACCGACAATATAATTCTTGCCGGCGACATCAATGCAAGGAGTCCCTGGTGGGGATGCGATGATGAGGACAGTCGGGGGAGAGCGTTCATGGACCTGGTGGCCCAACATAACATGAGCGTCGTGAACCAGGGAAGTGTGCCAACTTTTCACACCCTGAGGGGCGAAAAATTTTACTCCAGTATCGTGGACATCACTGCATGTAGTGATTCGCTGATGGCAAAAATATCCAATTGGAGGGTAGACGTAGAATCAGCGATTCTCACAGACCACCGGACCATCACCTTTGAACTGGTTTTGGGTGGTGAGGAACTGCGACTGAAGCACCCATCAACAAAGAGATATAATGTCAGGAAGGATAAATGGGCTCTTTTCTCTGATATACTCTGCACGACAATGGCGGAATTGGGACTCACTGAAGAAGAAATCAGCAGATGCGAAGACCCGAAGCTATTGGAGGACCTCGTCCTCAAATACAATAAAACAATAACTATAGCCAGCGACGAGGCAATTCCAAGGCTTACGGAGCAAAAACCAAGCGCTAAACCTCAGTGGTGGACGGAAGAACTGGAGTCGGAGAAAAGAGCGGTAAAAACATTGCGGAGAAGGATACACTCGGCGAACGCTAGACGAAGATCATTCTGTCTTTCAGACTACCAAAAGGCAAAAGAAGAGTTCAAAAAGAACATAGAACTTTTTTTTTTCTTTTTTTTTTTGTTAATTTTCATACAAACTAAATACTTTGATGTAAATCACCCGATAAATGTCTTATTGGCAACGAAAAACAATTGAAATTCAAATAGCACTTGATAGATTTTTCATTAATTACACTAAGACCTTTTCATATTGAAATTAAATTACAAATGAAGCCTATTTAAGTACCTATGTTTTATTTGATTTATTAAAGCTATATAAGCGTTTGCTAAAGTTTATGGATAGCGTGAAGAACACGGTATAGCATCATCGGAGCAAAGAAGTTTTTGACTGACCGCAGTTAGGATCAGTCATGGTGCTGACCGTCCCCTCGTCTCCCGCGTACTTGAAGCTGTTGTCGAGCGTGAGCTGGTCCAGCTGCGCCGCCAGCGCCGTGCGCGCGCGCCCCGACACCGGCAGCACGATCACGGGCGCGCAGCAGCGCACGCGCAGCCGCATGCGGGCGGCGCGCGCGCCCGCACACTCCGCCCCACCCGACACTACTGACACCTGGGGAATTCGATCACATTTAACATTCAACTGTCGTAAATTAGTCTCATTACAAAAATATAATCACAGAGCTCATCTCGATGTGAGGCTGTGCTCAGTCCGAGTGCAGGAAGTGTACCTTGAGGCGTGCCTGCATGATGACGCGGCGCAGCAGAGAGAAGTCGCGCGCGAAGGCCTGCAGCTCTTGCACGAAGCGTTTGGTGTGCACGTACGTCACCGGGCCCATCTCGATGCTGAGGCTGCTCTCGTGGCCCAGGGACGCGGCCTCTGCCAAGCTCAGTCTGAACGCAAACAGGAACTTTGTTCAATCCAGGAACTTGTCACATAGAAACGGTCCCACATTATAGAAAGACGACATAAATGTAAGTAGACCTTTGGTATTGGAAGGTGAGCGCCTGGTCGGCGTGCGTGCGGAAGCGGTCGCGCCAGAGCGCGGAGTGCGGCGTGAGGTCGGTGAGCTGGAGCGCGCCCAGACGGCCGGACACGCGGCGCGTGCGCGCGCGCTGGTCGGCCCGCGCCACCGTGCGCGCGCGCGACACCAGCGCGCGGCACGCCTCCCCGCGCCCCGCCACCACCACCACGCTCAGCGACCGCACCGACACCTCCGTCTGCGTGATGCCGCTCTCTGCCGACAGCCTGTGTGATGCTGCCCAACGAATTCCTCTCATTTATACCCAACACTTCAATCTTTATATTTTCCCCGAAAATTAAATATCACCCTAACCCACAACATTATTAGTGTACCAAAAACACGACCAGTTTTTTACGCGGTGGGAGCGACTTTAGCGATTTAAATATTTGTTAGACACAAGTTAGCTGCGAATTTAACAACATTTTTGATTACTACTCGCCTGCAAAACTGTAATTTTTCATTATTAAATTGTTTGAGGTTGATTCAAAGAAATCTATACTATATAATATTATAAAGCAGAAGAGTTTGTTTGTTTGTTTGGTTGAACGCGCTAATCTCAGGAACTACTGGTTCAATTTGAAATTGAAATTGAAATTTTTCAAATCGGACCAGTAGTTCCTGAGATATATAGCCTATAGTATAGGCTATATATCATTACGCTAAGACAAATAGGAGCCGACCATTGATGGAAAATGTGACGCAGACGAAGTTGAGCGGGTCAGCTAGTATCTGAATAAAACTCCTATGTATTAGGTCAAAAATGGTTAAAAACAGCAGTTATCTCAAACAGAGCATAGTTACCAGTCTGCTGCGGCTCGGGCCCATGCTCACTGTCGGGCACGTCGTCTCCAGCGATCCCGAAGAAGTCGAGCACGGCCACCCAGCTGTCGATGCTCACCACCAGGTTCAGGCAGTTGAAGTCCACCTTTGTCAGTTTCGAAATCTGCAAAATATTTAGATACAAAAATATCATTTATAACATTAATATAAATAAACAAGTTTAACAAAACAAAAGTATTCTACACATATATATCACGAACGCATCAATCACAAATTGAGGAAGGGCGATCTTATCGCAATAGATTTCGGGACACCCCCATGCAGATCAGCTTAAACGTAATTGAGAATGTACGTAACTTACACAGTTAAACTCATTTATGTTTATGTTTATTCATCATCATAAGGTAAATATTAAATACAATTTTGGCTTAAATTTACGTAAAGTTCACACATGTTATTTGCCTGAACTAGGTAATCCTGTGTTTCAGGCGATAAGAGGTAGGTACAATTCTTTTTTCTTGATAGATAATCACATCTAAAATAAACGTTATATACTAGTCATCTTATATAATATGTTTAAAGGTGTAAATGAAAAATTATAATAATCTTAGATTTAAATAAAAATACGAACAATCTCTATCTTAATACAATTAATAACTTCTCTGTGTCTTCATAGGACATACTTTGAAGAGTTTCCTTGAGAGTCCTCTTGCAATTACAATAATTTAGGGAATAAATGTTTGTTAGTGCGTTTAGTCTGTTATATAATAGTGGTCCAAGGAACATATAAAATTTGGTCGTGAAAGCATGTTTTGTGCTATTATTAACGCAAACTAAATCTTTCCGTCTTTTTTTAGTAAATTCTGTGCAATATGGAAGGGCTGTATTTGTTTAAGTACGGTGCTCATTATGAATAACTGTCGAACTGTTAGTACTTCACAAGATTTATAGAGAAGGTTAGTGGGAAATAGGAAAGGGCGACAAGTAGACACCTTGAGGATCGCTCTTTGCGCTCTCTCGATGGGTAGTAACAAAGTTTTACCCACCCCACCCCATGAGGTAATGCAGTATGTCAGAATTGACTGACACAGAGCAAAGTAAACTTGTCTAATTAGTTTTGGGTCTGCAATATATCGCAGCTTTTTAAATATGAATATAAGCTTGCGAATTCTAATATTTAAAGCTTCTATGTATGGTTTGAAAGAAAGGGTATCGTCTATAATGATACCAAGGTATTTTATTTTATTAGTCATTTTAATATTGGGACACATGCACTCACTATTTAGAGGAGCTGAACAACAATGAGCATACAGCTTTGGGGCAATGATAGGTGTTTGTTTCCGCATCGAGAACTTAATGAAATTGGTCTTATCCGTATTAAGTGTTAATGAATTATGATGGAGCCAATTATTTACAATATTGAACCCGTGTTGCGCAAACTTGTACACTTCAGTTTCTGAGTCAGCCGAGAAAAGCAGAGCAGTGTCGTCAGCGTAAGATATGATCATACCATGTTCTAGTTTTAATTTGCAAAGATCATTTATGTATATTAAGAACATAGTGGGCCCTAAAATACTTCCTTGGGGAACACCAAAAAACGTATTTTTTAGATCAGCGCTGAGTACATTGTCAATCTTTACGCACTGGGTACGGTCTTTTAAATAACTTTTAAAGAGTTGCAGCTGGGTGCCTCTTACACCTAAAGTTTCAAGCTTGCGCAACAGAATGGGAATTGAAACTGTGTCAAAAGCCTTGGCGAGGTCCAGGAAAATTCCTACTGTGTGGCTACCCTTGTCCAGTTTCCGTACTATATAGTCGGTCAGATGATGTACGGCATCGGCAGTTGATACTTTAGGCCTAAATCCAAACTGCCGCTCAGACAAAATAGATTTATCCTCCAGATATTTAAACAATCTTTTGTTCATAATTTTCTCTAATATTTTCGACATACAGGGCAGTACAGAAATAGGTCTGTAATTTGTCACTTGCTCTTTACTACCCGACTTATAGACGGGCACAACAATCGCTTTTTTAAGACACGTGGGAAAAATACCTGAAGATAAACAGATGCGGAAAGTATAAGTAAGTGGTGGTACTAAAATATGCTTGAACTGTTTGAGAATTTTAGTGGATATATTATCCCAGCCAACGGCACAGTCGTCTTTCAAGGTCATAATTATACTTTCAACCTCAGTCTCATCAGTATCTAGCATTGCAAAGGATGTTAAAGTGTTTCGACCCATAAAAGGACTGCTTGTTAGGTACTGTGTGGAACGTGGTTGACCCCGATTTTTTTCTGCCAAACATTTTCCCACATTAACAAAAAAGTTATTTGCTATGTTTGCAGATGTCAGTTGTGACGTGTTTGCTTGCAATAAACCTGACGAAGATTCTTTTTGTTTTGATATGTATGTAACATTTCTTACATACTGCCAGATTCTTTTAGTATTAGTTCCAGCCTTTTCCAGTTCAATTTTATCGTAATTGCATTTAATTTTTCTGAGAAGGTTATTACGAAAATTGCGATATCTTTTGTATGTCAATTGTATCACTGCATTTTCTGGTTGAGATTTAGCTTTCATGTGCAGTTTGTCTCTATGCTTCATACAGCGGATAAGACCTGTTGTGATCCAGGGTTTTATGTTGCAATTTTTTTTGCTCAACTGTAAAATTTCCGTATTTTTCTGAATTGCATGTCGTACATTTTCTATTACATACAACATACAATACTGCGGATCAGCGGAATTATAGACTGGATTAAAGTTGATGACGCGCAAATCTTCCTCAAGTTTATTTTTATTCAATTTTAAAATTGTGCGAGTGTTTTGCTTAGCTATGTTACAATCTAGGGTTAGTAGGGCAGCATTGTGATCTGTTATTGTCGAATTAACAACGATTGCAAGCGAGGGGTAATTTGATTTTAGCATGACATGATCCAAGCAGGAGTCACTATGATGTGTAGAAAAGTTGTGTGCGGGGAGCAGGCCATGGTATGCACATAGGTTAAGGTAGTCCTGAGCAGATGCATCAGAACTTCCTGGGAGAATATTGATATTTATATCTCCAATCACAATCGTGTTTTTGATGGATGACAGGTCCTGCAAGACATCATTCAGCGATTTCGTGAAATTTCTAACATTTTTAAAGGAAGGAGGTCGATATAACGCTAATATTGCAAACTCTGATCCAATCCTCACAACCAAACTATTGCAGTCGTGCATATTTGGTTCCTCAACTGACACCTCTAAATGATTCCTTACATAAACTATCACTCCATCATTTTGGTTGTAATTCCTATTACTTTTGTACATTCCATAACCCGGTATTAGTGGTATGTTATATTGTTTGGCAAGCCAGCATTCGGTCAAAACAAAAACGTCACAATTTATGTCTAAACGTTGCTGAAAGGTGCAAAAGCTATCAAAATTCTTAAAAATACTACGAATATTTTGTGTTAATATGGTTAGTGGACTTTTGTACCCGGAAAGATATTGTTTGCAATTCTCAGCTTCACAAACCTTTGACTCGGAAACAGAGAAATCATCTAAATCATTAATTATAAGATAAATATTTAAAGTCTAAAAAGTGGTCTAAAATAAATAACTTGTAAACGGCGCTCTCAGGCGCCTGCATAGTCAATGGAATAAATGTACCTTTTTTCGGCCATTAATCTCGCTGGACAGTCCGCAGCGCCTGTGCTGTGCTTGTCTGGCTTTTTGAAATGCGAGCAAGTGGCACATTTTGGCTCAGTTTCCTTTTTTGGACATTCTTTTATCGAGTGTCCTTGATCGCCACAGTGACCGCAGGTATGTGACGTCTGCCGACAAAACTTGGCGGCATGACCATACTGCTGGCACTTGTAGCACCGTGTGATCAACGTAAAGTCTCTGACAGGGCACGATGACCAATTTACAAATACTCGGTCTTTTGAGATCAGGGCTTTGCGTATGGCTGCAGGTACTTCTACTACGTAGTTGCAGTGGTCAGCGTCTTTCTTACCTGACTTGTGGCTCAATCTAATCAAGATCAAGAACTTCTCAAGGCTGCAGTCCTGTAGTGTCTCGGCAAGATTTTGGTGGTATAAGCACGCAAATACTTCATTTTCTGCCATGGATGACGGCACTCCTAGGATAACAACCCTTGGCTTCCTTTTGAAAGGCTCATCGACTGTTAGACCTGACTGAGATAACTGCTCCGATTTCCTCAGCTTCTCGATATCGTCTTTCGTCTCGGTGCTGATGATGACTCCGCCATTTCTGGTCTTGCGCAGACCTCTAACTTGAAGTTTCATCTGTTCAGGGCAGATAATTTTTTGGACGAGTGACTTTGTCTCATCACTAGACCTCAATTTGTCTTGCGGGTAAATTGCCACAGAACTTACTTTTGACGGCTGGATGAAGTTGTTTGCTCCTTTCTTCACCATGTCCGAAAAGGAGATTCCCACAGCAGGTTTGATTGATTCTCCGACTTTCAGCTTGAGCTCCTTGAGTTGCTGTGAAAGGTCGAGCTGACTCTCAAGTGCTTTCAAAGCATTATGGGATTGTAGGGCTTTGTATTTGATGGACTGGTACTGCACGGCCATCTGCGATGTTCCATGTCCAACCTTTCGGCATAAGACATTGATGCGCATTTTTTGGTCAGAATTTAGCTTGCCATCTGCTGCGATAGCACATACCTCCTGAAGGCTCTGGTCAATACTCGTCATCCAGCTCTGAATTTCGGGCGTCGATATTGCTTCAACGTCATCGCGTCTTTGGCTCGGCGCTTGAGGAGCAGGAGCGGGTGCGGCTGCGCGCGCGCCTGCAGGCGGCGGGGAGCGAGCGCACCTACTTCTCGGGCTGAAGGGGCTATCCTCCATCGTGTGATTAGGTTATTCACTTGTTAATAACTAGTCATCTTCACAAATCCACCTTACATAAAACAACACGATGACTCAGTTTGCTCTACTGCCGGCTATTTACAAAAACTAGGTCACAATTACGCAAGTGATTATTTGTTTATATTAAATTATTGTTCGATACGTCCACTCACTACGATCGTTAATTGATTCCTTTGAAAAATTTGTATACTTTACAAATTACTGTACAATTTTAACGAATATATCTTCTCGTGCAGACGTTACCTTATCATATTTATCGCTGAATTGCGGATGATGTGGGTCTCTCGTGTGCACAGACAACCAAACGAGGTTGTCGTCGGGCCCGGCGGCGCGCGCGGCGCTCTGCGGCTCCGCGCCGCACTCCGGCGAGCACGGCGGCGTCACGCCGCACTTGCTGTCGGTGCGCTTGTTTCGACGCTCTTTACTCTGGAAATATTCGATAACATTGCAGCGATGAATTGTCATATCAACTGCAAACATTTTAGTTTTTTTTTTTTTTACATTTGTGACCCATAACGGAAAGGCAGCAGTGAACGGTATAATTTGTGTTATGAAAACTAACCTTAGTAGTACGAATTAAAAATGCTTTCAAGTTTACACCACAGTTTATGTTCAAACCTCGTTTTATAGTAAAGTGCTTTCCTACATCAACTAATAAATTACGTGGAACTGACCTCCTTAGCGGCCACATTGAGCTGGCTGGGCAGCGAGTTGGACCAGCACCTCATGTACTGCAGCGAGGACACGCTGGACATGTCGTCGCACTCCGTGACGAAGTCGGGGCACGACTTGGACACGAACACGGCCTTGGGCGGCACTTGAGGCGTGTGCGACACCATCAGCATGCGGTGCTTGGAGTCCGGCTCCTTCGTCAGGTCCTCCATCGTTATCGAGTGCAGGGATACCTGACGGGGGGGGGGGGGGGGGGAGGAAGATTATAGAAATAGGCTAGACTTGTTGATTTATTCCACAACTTATATTCAGTCATTTCACATTTTAGCAATTCTAGGGAACGTGCACAGCATACCTACACTATGCCATAAATTGTTGAAATACGTGAAAAAGACACCTAAGCTCCGTGCTACCACTTGTTTTGCAAGTTTCCTTGCCGTTTTTGAGTGAGAAGTTGTAATCTCAAATAAATAATGGTTGAATTGTAATTTGAACTTTATCTTGTACGCCATTAAGCGTGTTTTGACTAAAATTGATAATGTCTTCTAATTGGAATTTCTTACTGAACAGTTACTAACCTGTAGCATATTCTCGTAAGGATGTGTCTTCTGATAGTTCAACTTGAACTCTCTGAAAGATAGCTCGACGAGGCTTCGTTCACCCTCGCCTAAGTCAGCCCGTAGCTCCACGCTAAACGTAGGTAGCTCGAAGTGTACTATCATGCAAAAAAAATAAACATTTCCATTGCAGGTCATAGATTCATAAGAAGAACACATAACAGTGAGGGTGTGTTATTTCAAGGTAGACCAGCGACTTGTTTGAAGGACGCAGAGATCCTCTATATGAGAAGTAAATCATCAGTTCTTGAGCCCAGACATCGGGTAAGGAGTCTACTGCAGGATATAGGACATGTCCAGGAATAGAATTTTTTCAACAAAAAAAGATATTGATGAAAATTTCTAAATTTAACGTTAAGAACTTAGCTTAGATATACACTAATACAACGGAACAAATATTTGTATAGCCTGCAGATCGTTGTTCCGGGTCTGACTGTTTGTGTAAGTTTAAATTTTTGTAAACGCTCCCGCGATACAGGAAAAAATCCTAGTGTGTAGCAGCTTCTTTTTTATAACAATAAAAAAAAGAAACAAAAAAAAATGGATGTAAAAAATGACAAAGTCACTGAAACTTATTTGAATTTCAAGTGGTCCACATACCAATGAGCGGCGCGACGTCAGGCGTGGCGTGGTCGGCGGCGGGCGTGGGGTGCGCGTGCGCGGGCGGCGCCACGGCCAGCACGGCGGCGCGCACGGCGGGGTCCAGCTGCAGCGTGGGCACGGCGCCCTCCAGCAGCCCGTCCGCGCCGCCCATCTGTACACACACATACAACATTACACATACTACTTACTATTTCTCAAACAGGCTTGGAAATGTCACCATTATTTTAACCTTCTTCGGGATAAATCGAAACTTGTATGAAAATCCATATCTGTCGTGCTATAACGGCCAAATAAATTACAAAGTAAACTCATATCTGTCGTGTAATTTAAAAATGGAACAATCTTTAATACGAAACATGCCAACCAAGGAGGTAACTTATCAAAGATTTTATTTTAATTTCGAACTGGATTGCAAATAGAACACTGTATATTGAAAAAAAAAACAAATGAACACTTTAACGCGGGAAAAAATACTGTTGTTCGTTATTGATTTTTATGAGTAATAGTATTTAATTACAACGCATTATTCGAAAAAGTACAACTCTTGGCCACAATTAGGAATTGATGGAATTACGCATGTGTGCCTATAATGTACTATAACTTAACTTATTATATGTTAAAACAAACGTACACTAAGAATTATGAAACGGGAAGCCGTGTATTTAGTTGTATTGTATTGTTTTTTTTTAGTGTTGATTTTGGAACGAAGTTCCTTATCGCGCGTTGCGAAAGGGGCTAGACGGAAAAAATTCAGACGAAAAGTAACGATACTTTTTGCTATAGTAAGCTATTGTAAGCCGTGCGGCGTGCGCATGTTTCTCTGTCTGTCTCTCGAATCTCTCTCTCTCTCTCTCTCTTATAGAAAGCAAGCCAGATTCAAATTCGTTAGTCAAAGTCAAAAGTCAAAATCAGAAGTCAAAGTCAGAAGTCAAAGTCAGAAGTCAAAGTCAGAAGTCAAAGTCAGAAGTCAAAGTCAGAAGTCAAAGTCGGAAGTCAAAGTCAGAAGTCAGAAGTCAGAAGTCAAAGTCAGAAGTCAAAGTCAGAAGTCAAAGTCGGAAGTCAAAGTCAGAAGTCAAAGTCAGAAGTCAAAGTCAGAAGTCAAAGTCAGAAGTCAAAGTCAGAAGTCAAAGTCAGAAGTCAGTCAGAAGTCAAAGTCAGAAGTCAAAGTCAGAAGTCAAAGTCAGAATCGAAATTCATAGGATATTAGATACTTATGTGTTTTTATTGAGTGTATACAGGTTTTTGTACATAATAAATAAAAGGAACTTCGTTCCATCCAGGTGTCCCTTGACACCTCTCAAGTTTTTTTTTTTTTTTGTTTTATTATACACAAACTAAACCACTTTCTCTGATTATTTCCGAGAAAGTTTTCGAAATACAACTTAACTTAGTCTCCTTCATCGTGTACCTGAGGGAGCGGCAAGGGTATGCTATGCGGTCCGGAGCTGTCCACCACATCCACCGGCGAGTCGGAGGAGAGCCAGCGCAGCGTCTCCTTCATAGTGTACCTGAGGGAGCGGCGAAGGTATGCTATGCGGTCCGGAGCTGTCCACCACATCCGCCGGCGAGTCGGAGGAGAGCCAGCGCAGCGTCTCCTTCATAGTGTACCTGAGGGAGCGGCGAAGGTATGCTATGCGGTCCGGAGCTGTCCACCACATCCGCCGGCGAGTCGGAGGAGAGCCAGCGCAGCGTCTCCTTCATAGTGTACCTGAGGGAGCGGCGAAGGTATGCTATGCGGTCCGGAGCTGTCCACCACATCCGCCGGCGAGTCGGAGGAGAGCCAGCGCAGCGTCTCCTTCATAGTGTACCTGAGGGAGCGGCGAAGGTATGCTATGCGGTCCGGAGCTGTCCACCACATCCGCCGGCGAGTCGGAGGAGAGCCAGCGCAGCGTCTCCTTCATAGTGTACCTGAGGGAGCGGCGAAGGTATGCTATGCGGTCCGGAGCTGTCCACCACATCCGCCGGCGAGTCGGAGGAGAGCCAGCGCAGCGTCTCCTTCATAGTGTACCTGAGGGAGCGGCGAAGGTATGCTATGCGGTCCGGAGCTGTCCACCACATCCGCCGGCGAGTCGGAGGAGAGCCAGCGCAGCGTCTCCTTCATAGTGTACCTGAGGGAGCGGCGAAGGTATGCTATGCGGTCCGGAGCTGTCCACCACATCCGCCGGCGAGTCGGAGGAGAGCCAGCGCAGCGTCTCCTTCATAGTGTACCTGAGGGAGCGGCGAAGGTATGCTATGCGGTCCGGAGCTGTCCACCACATCCGCCGGCGAGTCGGAGGAGAGCCAGCGCAGCGTCTCCTTCATAGTGTACCTGAGGGAGCGGCGAAGGTATGCTATGCGGTCCGGAGCTGTCCACCACATCCGCCGGCGAGTCGGAGGAGAGCCAGCGCAGCGTCTCCTTCATAGTGTACCTGAGGGAGCGGCGAAGGTATGCTATGCGGTCCGGAGCTGTCCACCACATCCGCCGGCGAGTCGGAGGAGAGCCAGCGCAGCGTCTCCTTCATAGTGTACCTGAGGGAGCGGCGAAGGTATGCTATGCGGTCCGGAGCTGTCCACCACATCCGCCGGCGAGTCGGAGGAGAGCCAGCGCAGCGTCTCCTTCATAGTGTACCTGAGGGAGCGGCGAAGGTATGCTATGCGGTCCGGAGCTGTCCACCACATCCGCCGGCGAGTCGGAGGAGAGCCAGCGCAGCGTCTCCAGCAGCTGCTCGTACTGCTCGCGGCGCGCCGACACGTGCAGACCGCCCACGATCTTGCCACGGACTTCACACTGTGACACACGACACAACATTATAAGAACTTACTCATAAATCATAATGGAAGAAGGAGACTTGAGACAGTTTTTTAGTTTAATGTTCGAACTTTACAACAGTTTAGAGTAACTGTCAATGTCCCCAGATTTCGATTGTTTTTGTATTTGTGTGTGTGTTCTTACTCTAAAGAGATGACACTAAAGTAGAAGTAAATCGATCTTAGCTGTCAGCTATCATTTCAAAAATTCATGAAGCATCACCGACGAAAAAGAATCAGAAATACTGGTTTTACTCGTAGTTTCAAGAAGATACAAGTTTTGCTTTAAGATCGCTCTTACTTTATTACACCCTAATACCCTATATTAATATTTAACCCTAAATTTTAATCCCTTTTGTTGGGAAGCACAGCCATCTAAATTAGTATGATTGTTATTAATGTACCTAAATAGTTTGTGGAAGGTTCCGATAAGAAAAAGTAGCATTTGTATGAACGGTAGGTGTAAACAAATACTGTGGCGAGCTCGACACCGGCAGGTCTGGGCAGGTTCAGACACGTCGAAACCTGTCCGACGCGCACTCGGCGCTGATTGGCTAAAGAGGTCTCGAGCTCGCCCCTAGTGTTTAAGTTAATTGGTCGTAGGGTAGGTCAAGCCTTACAATACGTGCGCCCCAAAACAATAGTATAGAAATAGAGCATTTTGGGGCGAACGAGGCAATCCGACAAAAGCAGTCTTACAAGTAATAGTTCGTTAACAGTGTAAATGGTCAACCGGCTGATGTTGTAAATATGTGTTGTATATACTTGGTAACGTTGTCCCCATTTTTATGACTCTTATGACTCTTTTTCTTGTGTATTTAACTTGTTCCTTAATTTGTGTATTTCGTGACAATATAAATTGTGTGTATCATACCTACTCAGTGTTTTTCTCATATTCGCAAAATATCCACCCTTGCGCCTGCATCTCTACACCTTTGTTTTAGTGTAAAATAAATAGTGTTAGAAGGTAGATGTTTTACGAAGGTAGGTCACCTGATAGTCAGCGTCGGTATCGGCCTCGGTGTCGCAGTAGTTGACGGTGAGCCGCAGCGCCGTGTTGTGCAGCACCGGCTTGCCCAGCGCCACGTCGTAGATGTCCGCCATGCTCTCCGACGACAGCGCGTGCTGCTGCAGCTTGTCCGCCACGTCCACCTGACAACCATACAAACATCTTGTGAAACACTGCGGAAGCGCAAATGCTCTACGGACGTAGCGCAGACTCTTCGCAAAAAGCTTGCGAACATGTGTCTACATAATTTTGAAATTAAAACTGTATGACTCTTGTTATTTGAGCGCCAAGCGTGTGCGATGAAAGATTCTGATGAACCGCATAGCAAGCGCGCGCGGTGAAGTTTATGGACGCATAAACAGCCCGAACGTTGACGGACACGCTCGTTGTAAGAGAACAGAAAACGAATATGTATGAGGATTCTAGAAAAGTCCAGCTGGAGTGTTGAGCTATCTTGTTCTAGTTGCTATTTATTTTCAGTGTGTGTGTACCATAGAGTATATAACCACTAGAGAGCGTATAGGCCGATTTCTTCTAAGTACGCGGCTCACTACAGCGGGCCGGGGGACGAGGAACAACGCGCGGCTGCAATTGGTCCGTTCAAGGTCAAGTTGTTGTTGTTGCCTATGGTTAGTGGTGGCACTACTTGATTAAAGAAAAATAGTCGATATCGATAAAATGGATTTTAAGATTATAAAAATACTCAATCCAAACAAACAGCGCTATATCTTGTTTAAACAAACTTTCCCTATTAAAGTTATCTTTCCACTTTTATTTTAATTCAGAAATCTTCGAAAATCTAAAATGAAAACATTATGTCAAACACATGTAGATGAAAAAACTGAGACCCTCCTCCTATTTTTAAAGTCGTTTAAAAGTAGTTACGTTTTTAATGTAAGTATGTGAATTGATTAAAAATTGTATTAGTTGTAATTTTATGATCATCGATAAATCGACTTCAATCATTAAACGTAACAGCACAGATTCTTACGATAAAAATACAAAGGGAAAGAAAGGGATAAAAATATAAGTATTTCCTAATGAAAGAAAGAGACTTTTCCAAGAGACATCAACGCGCGCTTCTCACAGTGTGCTCGTTCACCTAACCACCATTTTATATAGACCCCTGGAGTGACTCATCATCTGATTCAAATCAAAGATATTTTGCGTAGTCTTTACTCTCCGATGAAAAGTTATGCCATCATTTTTGTAACAAGAGGTCTTGGAATGTTTCCCACACAAATTCACCGGGTATGAAGGCATTTTTATGCGTTATAAATTGCATAAAAATTAAAACGATTTGTAAAAACTTAGCATGCCCACAGGTCTAACACATGGTCACAACTAAAATGGTTACTAGTGCCGCTGCCTAATATATGAGCAAAAACACTAATAGTTTTCGTGCGTCGGGGCACTGTATGCGCAGTCAAGTGGTTTAATAGTCTTTGGTGTGTACTCACCGCCGCCAGCGAGATGTCGCGCACGCGCACCTTGTACAGCGTGTGGTGCGGCGGGCCGGGCCGGTTGGCGAGCGACATGCGGCCCAGGTGCGCCACGAACACCTGCGTGCTGTGCGCGTTACGAGGCACCACCACTACTGGCGATTCCAGCTCGATATTCACGCTGCAAGCAAAAAAAGAATTAATGTAAAATAAGGCAAAATATACGACGCAAAGACACAAGCCTTGGTTAAGTTACCTGAGCACGATGTTGTCAGACTTGAGCGAGGGCGGCTCGTCGAGCGAGGCGCCCAGGCTGACGGTGCGGCGGCGCGGCGACACGCCCTCCATCGACTGCGACAGCTTCGGGTTCGCGTACAATGACTCGCCCCTGAACACAGAGTAGTCACGTCTTAATGACAGACTTCAACAGAAACATTTGTATCTTGACGAGTGATTTGTCTGAGCTACTGCCGTCTTTGATTTCGAAATATTGACTTTTCAATCGCGCAGATAGCTCTGCTTGCATAAGCAGGATTTGTGGGACAATTAATATTATTTTCAGATAGATATATCACCACATGTGCATACCTGGGGTGTACGAGTCCAATGGCCATGTCGGCGGCGGCGGCGCGGATGGAGCGCGCCAGGTTGGCGAGGTACTGCTTGAACTCCGTGAGGCACGAGCGCAGTTCCCGCAGCAGAGGGCCCGAGTGCGTGTACCACACGCTCGCCACGTGCAGGCTCACCGTCGCCTCCACCACTGCGACATACAAATTACTGTGAGATTGTCCTTGCATAATAGGCTTAAAATACTCTCAGCATTATTTTTTTACGGTGAAATCATACACTAATAACAATGCTTCATCATCTTCCTGCCCTTATCCCATGTTACTTGGGGTCGGCGCAACACGTTTTTTTCTTCCAGTCTGCCCTATCAGCCGTCAAATTTTCACTAACTCCCTTTTCTTTCATATCGCTTCTTACACAATCTATCCATCTTTTCTTTGGCCTTCCTCTCCCTCTCCATCCATCCACATTTATGTTCATTACCCTTTCGTGTTTTTTTTCCTAATTTCACTAAAATATTAGTCGAGTATTCAGTACACGATTAACGGTCCTCGCGTGTGCTCATCGTTCCTTTGTCCTATTACTTAACCTTTGGTCCAGATAGTATATTTAATTTGACTTTATAAGCAGCAGTATCATTCAGCCCACTTCCTAGCTTTTACATGGTCCTTCGAGCCATCAGGCGATACCTCGCGAGGTTTAGTATTCGTTTTTCTTTGAGGAGTAACTTGTATTTAGTAACTTGTGAGCGAACTCTTTCGGAGATCAACATATTGGATTGCATTGATACGTGTGAGCTGTGGATTTCATTTGTAGCAAAACCCTAGCAGCCCTTAAGCATCTCAAGTGGCGGACATCAGCGCCTCAATGACGAAGCATCTTGAGCACATCGGTATTCAAGCAGCAGCAGCACTTGGAATCCATAGCAGCAGGTCGTCTGTGCCCAGCTACATCAGAGCAGCAATAGTTGGAGTGAAATAGCAAATCAGCGGCAGACGAAAGCCAGAAAACTTATGATACTAAAACCGTCACTGTGTCATTTACTCACAGCGGAATTCAACAAGAGTTCAAAAGTTACACATACCACTTGTGAAAACTATTGTAGGTAAGTGGGCAGGACCCGATCTCGAAAAGGTCAAGGTATATGCTGTACATCTAAGATCTGTATTTCAAACGCTACCGAGTAAACAGATGGACAAGTTTGTGCAACCTGTTTATGAAATGTGTATGCAATTGGAAAGTGCAAGTTCTAAAGAAACATGAAGAGCAATTTTAAAATGACAACATGGTAAAGCCAGAATATGATTTAGTTGACGCGCAAAACTACTCAAGCATTCAAAAAGGGCATGATCCAAATCTCTGCATTCTATAATACCTGCCTAAGACTACATCTAACCTTTGAGAAAATCGCGCAGTTTATAATGATACCCAAACCAGGAATACTGTACATAAAGTAAGTTCGTACAGACAGTATAATTCTTCTCCCAGTGCTGGCTTGATCGGCTTCCGTGGAGAGTATGAAACTATTGAACAGATCCAACGTATATACGAGTATAAGTCTCATGGTAGATTGCAATCAATACTGCTCCGCCGTATTTGATAGAGTGTGACATGAAAGACTTCCGTTCAAAATTGAAACGGTACCTACTCATTCCTTGTCTTTATTATTGAAATCATACATTCACAAAAGATGTTTTGACGTGAAATTTTATAGTGAAACCGTTCCATTATACGAAATCCACAAGGAAGCATCCTGGACCCCATACTATTTACTGCTGACCTGCCAGATTATGCTGCCCTACTATCTGTCCATTAGGACCCAGCAGAAGCATTAGCAAATTTTTAAGATCATATCGATAAGATAACCGATTTCAATTATACTTTTAAAAATAAAACAAAAACTATCTGCCCTAAGTTTTTATTTAGTGACTGGGCTCTAAACTAAAGGACTCAGAAAAGTAGGGATAGACTTTATGGCCTTAAGCCTTTTATTAACACTGAAACTTTTAATAAGTATGTAGCTACCTACTCCAAAATTTATAAAAATACTTGTTAGGTAGCTAAGGCTTTATACATAAGCAATAAGGTAAAAACAACACAGACAATAAAATAAAGGCGATTTGGAAAATAATAAATAATGAAACAAATAGGAACAAAAACATAACATTAGATTACGGATTGGAGACGCCTCACGGACTTATTAGCGATAGCAAAGAAGTTGCTCAAGAATTTGTATTTTTTTTTACAAGTATCCCCTATTAAAACTACTGAAGCCTTAAATTCCTAGCCATCACTCGCTTTTGATTTATTACAGGCGAACGTTTCAGCCTGCCCGACTGAATTTAATTTTAAACATTTAAACCCCATAGTAGTAATAAAAGCTTTTAAACAAATCAAAATTAAATTGACCGAAGATCTATGGGGATTGTCTATCAAGGTTTGTACCTCAATTATCGAGACGCGCCGTACTTAGCTTTAGTATTTAATTTATGTGTCGAGCAAGGAGTCTTTCCGGACATAATGAAATTCAGTAAGGTGATACCACTTTTTAAATCTGGGGATAGTAAAGACACAAATAATTATAGACCAGTATCCGCGTTGCCAGTGTTTTGTAAGGTATTTGAAAAAGTAATGCTAAATCAAATGCTCAGTCATTTTAACACGAATAACATCTTGCATGATAAACAGTATGGATTCACCAAAGGACGTTGACGCTGGTGTCAACTTACTTAAGCACATCTTTAATGCGTGGGAGGACGCACAGGATGCCATAGGTGTCTTTTGTGATCTCTCTAAGGCGTTTGATTGCGTTGATAACGATACATTACTCCTGAAGGTCGAGCGTTACGGACTAGGCAAAACAGCGTTAAACTTAGTCAAATCTTATTTGAATGATAGACAGCAATTAGTTCAAATGAACGGACAATTCGTCGGGATTAAACGTAAAAATGGGCGTCCCCCAAGGCTCGATTTTGGGTCCTTTCTTATTTTTGGTATATATCAATGATTTACCTTATTCATTGCAACAAGATCTTGACATGGTGTTGTTTGCTGACGATACTTCTTTAATTTTTAAAATAAATAGACGTACGAACAATGTTAATGACATAAGTAACGCCCTAATGCAAGTCCAACGGCGAATAATATGGTTCTAAATGAAAAGAAAACAAAGTGCATAAGATTTGCTTTACCTAATGTCAAAAGCAGTGATTGTGACATATTATTGAACAGGGAAAAACTAGAATTCGTCGATAAAACGGTTTTCCTGGGAATTACGCTTGGGGATCCGCCAACTAACGGATGTCGATACCGCGAGACTGGTATATTTTAGTTACTTTGACAGTCTCATGGCTTACGGTATTTGACTATGGAGACGAGCTGCAGACATCGAGTCTAA
Source organism: Ceramica pisi (assembly GCA_963859965.1). Lineage (NCBI taxonomy): Eukaryota > Metazoa > Arthropoda > Insecta > Lepidoptera > Noctuidae > Ceramica > Ceramica pisi. Next base: position 25,361,634 of record OY982535.1, on the reverse strand, counting down.
TTTATTCTGCAGAAAAGAGCCATCATAGCGATATACAATCTCCGCCGGCGCGATTCTCTTAGGGAACTGTTTAAGATAATTAACATCATGACGGTACCTTGTCAATACATTTACGAAAACATCATGTATGTCAGAAAGAGTTTACATCTTTTTAGTAAAAGAGGCGAGAGACATAATTATACAAATACAAATAAATAAATACAAATAATTTATTAATGCTTCAGTTTACACAGTCATTAGTGTTTGGAGCCTCCTTTTAAGCAAATAATGCCTGTGTTAGGAGACTCCGCTCTTCCCATAATATAGCAATAATTATTAAAACTAGAATTACAAGTACTTATGTGTCTAAAATAACAAAAACTAATACACAAAAAAAAAAATAAGTTGAGAGGATTTGTCGAATGTAGGTACATGTGAGAAATTGAACAGTAGGGTGTTTGAGTGTATGAAGGTGGATGTGAGAGTGTGTGTGTAAGTGTGTGTGTGGTAGAAACATTTGCTAGTGTGTATGCTATAGAAGTGCCTCCGTATCATCATAGGTAAGTGTCTTAAGCCAATTGGTTAAGATTTTTTTACATTCAAAACTTGTTTTGTTGTATAAGTCATTCATTTTGTTTATTTTGTTGTAGAGTTTAGCTGATCGTTTATTGAATTGTCTGGTGGCAAATATTGTTTTGGTATGTGGAATTTGTGCAACAATATCAGCCCTTCTTTTCTGCACTAAGACTGGATTATAAGGCAGGGATTTATGCTTTTTTAAGACTGTTTGGAAGATGTACAGTTTTAGTACACATGTATGTATTTTTAGATGAAGATCCTCACTAGGTTGACTACTTTTATTAATGCTAAAGCATATATAGTTAGTTTTAGTTGTATTAATTGTTAGTAGGTTATTATTTAACTAGTTGGCTACCTGTGCCATTCCCATCTCAACCTTGCGTTTAACGTCTGCCCAGGAGCTCCCAGAAAACAATTACAAACACAATTATGGTACTAGAAATAGGGACCAGTTAGTTCAACCAGGCTTCAGACTGGCTAAAGTAGCCTCATCTTTCATGGGGTACTGTTTAAAATGTTCTAATAAGATCCCTCCCCATATATTAGAACTAAATGAGACGAAAAGAGATTGCCCATGAACAGTACTCTTGATAAATTACTTGTGTCTCAAAACCTTGAACGGCATGAAATATTTAAAATAAAAATATATTTTTAAAAAGATTTTGATTGATATTTAAAATGGGATAGTTTTTTGAAAAATAATTAGTACTTTTATGTTTCCGACGTTATAGTACGCCATTTTTACTACCGACTGTCAATACTAGGGATTTCCATTTTTTCTATTGCGGGTAATGTGCGTACCTACCTACATAAAATAAAATAATATCGATTTTGTATTGATTGTTCAATCTTTTATTGTAAAGTAATAACTGAGTTCTAAATCACAAGTTGTTGCTGGCATTATCAATATCAGTGGTTGTAAACGGTGACATCGGCGCTAAGTTGTATTTGTGAAATACCACTGGCTGGTTTACGGAAATCGATCAAAAATCGATATTTCATCAGTATGGGTACAACCTTATTTGACGTTTATTGCGCGTCTGTCATATTTTTTGCAATACAATACTGTCATTTTTGCTGGTTTTGGTACGTTGTGCTTCGAGTCGAGCCTTTTAGTTCCTCCGTTACTGCTGCCAACACATTGAAAATAAACATATTTTTAACGCCACTGCACCGTGTGTATTGTTTATTACTAAAAGCCGTACTTTTTGAGTCTCAACTGCTCTTTGAGATTAACGCCACTTAGGCGCAGACACATGTTGTCGGAAATTCCGAATAACATCATGGACATTTTACGAGTCTGGATCTCACCAACACCGGTAAGAATGCATATTGTATTTTTAACGTAGTAGGATTTTTTTTAGTTAGGAACTGCGTTTTATGTTTACGTACCATATAACAAATCTTAGAGGACACAAGTACAATCCATGTCTGTGTGTTAGTTTCTCACCTCAACGTTGGGTTACCGGATTGTAACATAACCTATATAGGTAGAAACCTTCTACTGATGTGTTGGTAATAACTAACTTATTTACTAGGATTGTTTTTTTTCAATCACTTAAGTGTATTCGAGGATATGAATGAATTGTGTGTAGTATCATTTAGATTGCAGTTGCACAGAATTTTAGTATTGGGAACTAATCATTATTTAGTAAGAGGAAGAATAAAATCGAGGCATGTGTCTAGTAGAACATATTATAGTTATATTTTAGTAAATAAAGATGAAAATGTAAGAGATACATTAGGCACTATAGTAGGATACATTGTTCTTGCCTTGTGGGAAAAAGAACTGTAGGTGGCTGTGTGCATGTAATGTGCATAGTGTGGTATTTGAGCTGGGCACGTTATGACAATGTTAGTGTTCCAGCACTATTTTTGGATAACATATTTTTAGAAGATTAAATACAAGTTTAAGAAATAATCATTCTTATATTTGTTGTATTTGGTGTTGTGTGTTTTACCTTCCCTCTCTACTTACAAAGACCATTTCATGATACCTACCACATCTATGATTTGAGTAGGATCTAGACAATAACACTAAGCGATTGACTATTTTAGTAATGATTTCTTCCATGCTTTGCAATTTCATGAAACGCGGGCATGAGACTTAAAAATGCGCAAAATCTAAATCAGTAAGACTTGGTGTGAGGTAAAACGTTACAGATTTTACACAAATTATGCTTCAAAGATACCAAGCTCACCCGTGAACCCTTGCAGACCCTTTTAAATAGCTTTTTTCAACTATTTGTTGGTCGAACATAACCTAAAAATAGTAATTTCATTTTCGTAAATATCTCAGAAATGCCATTGTAGTTTGTGTTAAATCTTTTGAGGTAGTATTTAGACATGCCATCAAGTATTTTAAAGATGATTTTATGAAGACACAACAATGTTGAATTGAGTACATTTGTCCATAGTGCCGTGGGCATTCTCCTTTAAGTCTTGTATTAAACGCACACTATGCAGACAAGCATATTATAAGTTGGGGGATTATATTGAAGATAAAAATGCTTGGCTGAATGCTGGTCCTGCTCCAAAGCCACTAGGGAGCACAAACTAATCTGTAAATATTTTTGAGACATTGTTGGACCGGCTGAAGATTGTAAGAATTATTTGTATTGTTTAGAATCAATTTACTTAGCATTGTATAACTTCAGCCATTAACGGCACATGTGTGAGTATACTGTGTACCTTTAACTTAAACTTCTATCAGTTTTAGGTATGTTTTTGACTTGAATGTACCCTGGCGGTTGGGAGTGTCATGCTCACTCAAAAGTCTAGCTGATGGTGGCGTATGCGTTGGATCATTTGACTCTCTTCAAAATGGTTGAGCCCAACGGTGCTGGCGCATGCTCCATGTTCGTGAACGGGCACCGTCAGGTGGGACTGGTCATTTCTCAGCTTGCAGCAGCCATGGTTGATTTTAATTATTTCTTTGAATTGTTCCTCTTTTATTCCGGACGCTTTTATCCTGCTCGTCTTTTACATCGTTCTCACATGTATGTATAATTTCAACCCGATGTAAACAAAACTTTGTTACAATTTATTATTTTTAAAAGAGTGTCCGTGGAGTTTTTTGCACGTTCTTCTTCATATAAATCTACGCTTTAGAACGTGCAAATTTTTGGACCGATCGACCTTGATTGACAAATTCAAAGTGCCTGTAAATGGTTTAATTGAAATAAATGCTTGAGAGTTTTGATAAGGTTAATCAGAGCTTACCCACGTAACCTTTACTCTCAAAAAACCGAACTGCCCCCCAAATGAAATTACAATAAAAATCCACAATGCAGGTTCACCTGGCAATGAAGGAACACATAGTTCAGAACAATTATTATTTATTTTTTTGTTTTCTTTCTCGGGTCTCTGGAGACCCGGTCCTTTGGTAGGCGTACGAGGGGCCGAAACCAACTCGCAGAGGCCCCGTTAGACATTTCAAATGTAATGGGGCCCAACCGGCGATTATCCCTGTATGCACTGTGAAAGTATTCCCAAGAACAATCCCCGGTTGGAGCTAGACTATTGCAGAATATGGAAAAAAAAAGATGAAACGCTATGGTTTTGGGCGGTTTAGTGGACTGATAATCGTTTATTATAGAATTATTGGCCCCTGCCTGACCACTAACAATATACACGGCTTTTAAATGGCAGGGGGTGACTTGCACACTCAATGAATGGGCCCCCGAAAACGGTCGCTAGCACAAAGTGACGTAGCGCCAAGGAGGCAACATGGCCTGAGGTGCTAGAGGAGTGGAGAGGTATACCACGGCTGTCAGGACAATCCCGGAAGTGCGGTCAAGATCCCTACCAGCATCTTACTGGATTATACATCCTTCTCCCGAGCACGTTTGCTCTAGCGAATCTCTACTCATACCGGCCGATTAAGGCAAGAAAGAGGTGGGAGCTCTGTTCCTCGTCAGTGTTCACTCTGGCCAGCCAATAAAGGCAAGCCGGAGATGAGGAACAAGACTTCTCCCGGGATATTAGGTTCGTGGGGTCGCTACTGCCCAACAGTTCGCCACAAAACTGCCTTGCGGATTGTATCTCTCTTTGTCTGGCCCCTCACCCTAGGTATGACCTAAGGTCTATCGGGACGCGCAAGCCCCACCACGACGTCAACGTAGAGATACTGCGGTAGGGCAAATTATTATTATTATTAGTTTAGTTGGTCTGAGCTCTTTATCTTACTTTACCATGTCATTAGTATCCAGAAATGTATCCATAAGAGTGACACTTTCGGGTCGTGTAATAATACAGCTTGTGTTAATTTTATTCCGGAATCAACGAGTTTGACCAGGAATCGAACTCGTTGTTGTTTAAGAAACTTTATTTTTCAAAAATCTATTGATGCAATTTTAGTTTTAAACAAAATCAGGGTCGAGACTCATTTAAGTGTTTTTGAGAGAAATCTAAAATATCAAAAGTGTCGATATCCTTTCAAGGAATCTTTCGAGTTACAAGTAAAAGCAAATGTTATGTTATGTTGTTTGCCCTTACTTTTAATTAATTACCAAATTAAAGTTGGCACTGGAGACAAGTTCAGCAATATGAAAAGACTTACCTGGCGCTTCAGCATCGCTCCGCGTGGCAACCGTACGATGTATGGTAAAGAGCAGTGCCTTGGCGTCGTCTCCGTCGTGCGTGCGCGTGTCGGGCGCGGCGTGCGGCGCGTGCGGCGCGTGCGAGGCGTGCGGTGCGTGCGTGGCGTGCGCCTGCCCCGCGCACAGCACGCGCGTGTGCAGGCCGCCGCCCTCGCACAGCGACAGCACGCCCACGCCGCCCAGCGACCCGCTCACCTCTACCCGCGCGCCGTCTATGGAACAAACATTTTTTTAATACAGTTGCTCAAAAAGTGGTGTATTGCAGGGACGTATAGCGTTCGGGATGTGGGCTATTACATACTAGTGCTTCTTTTTTACCTTTCCCGAACTCGTGCGTTCTCTTTCCCAACTGTCAAAATAATGTCTATTAAAAAACTTTTTACAAAAAAATACAACCGACTTCCAAAAAAAAAACACTACAAAGTAAAAAATAACTTTAATTTCGGAAGTCGGTGTCAAAATACGAAGAAATTAACAAAAACACCGACTTCCGAAATTAAAGTTATTTTTTACTTTGTAGTGTTTTTTTTTGGAAGTCGGTTGTTTATTTTTCACTTTTTAGTGGTACCCCAAACCTAACAACACCACTGCAAAATCGCAGAAAAGCAAAATACGCAATTTCGATTTTCAAAGAATCATCTAAATAGTCAAATTCCAGGTATTTCGATTTAAAATCCAAAGTTCGTAACCGATTTTGATATGATTTAAATGGGACCAATCTGCAAGTATATCCTTTCAGATAAAACAAGAATTTTTCAAATCGGTTCATAATTGTCGGAGTTATGAGGTAACAAACATAAAAAAAAAAACATACAACCGAATTGATAACCTCCTCCTTTTTGGGAAGTCGGTTAAAAAAGAAAAACCAACCATGAAGTTTAAATTAATAACTTTTTGTGATTCATACAAATACGTATATTTCTTAAAAGAAGCTACTAATTTATTTCAATATCAGATTTAATTGAATGAGTTAGGTTAGGTTTCATTTCATTTCACCTCATTAAATTTCATTTTCACTTCATATCAATAAAAAAATCTACTGAAGACTAAGCTGTATGGATAGTTCCCTTTGCCTACCAAAACAGGTGATGAAAAAAAAACTGCTTATATTCTACGGTTGGCGCCATTTTCCAGAAATTTTCTTTGCGAATTTACTTGTTTGTTGTGTTATTATTATTTTATTAAATTGCTTCATTTTTCGCAACTGTATTAAAAATAGTCGTTCAGTACACCTGCGGAACCGTCATTGCAACTTGTTCCGACTGTCAACCCTCGCCTTCGGCTGCGCCTCGTCTCGGGTAGACATTTGTCGGAACTCTTTGCAATGACAGCCTTTCCGCACTTGTAATGAAATATACTATTGTTTCGTTGTTGTGCGTCGTTTGTGTTAAGTTATTAAATTAGGAAAACTGGCTTTAGACGATTATGTAAAATTTCTATAAAATTTTTAATTTGAATTCTTGTTTCTTATTATTTATAAATGTGCCATCGCAATCGTTTTTCATTAATATACTCGTGACGTAGCTGACGTACCGACAGTGGCCTGTATCTTGGCCTCGCTGATGGTGGCGGTGGCGATCTTGCGCGCCACCACGGTGCCCTCATGCACGGCGGCGCGCAGCAGCAACACGCCCAGCCGGTGGAAGTCGAACGTGATCTCCGTGCGGACCTCCCGCTGCAACTACATCATTCATTTTAAATGTATTATGCCTTAGAACAGAAGGACTACAGGCGTCACGCAGTTGGGGAGCCAGAGAACGTTGTCTCCGAGGAAGGTGCCTGAGAAACGCTGGCGTGACGACTAAAAGGATTTCATGACGGATTGCTTGGAGAAACACCGGAAAGAAGGCTGTGAGGGGTGACCTTCTCACAGAAGTGGGATAATATACTTAGTTAACAAAAAAATATGGATTTACACGAAATCTTATCTAATTTTCAATAAAAAGACATCATTGGCTTACCTTAGGCTCATCTTCAGGTATTGGATAAGAGAATGTGGAGGCTGCAGCAGGTTCAGACTGTCCCATGTCAGTGGAATGGTTCTTAGCAGAAGTCTTGGGACCCAGCACGCGCTGAGTGAAGCCAATTAACTCCACTATCGTCTCTTGATTGGCTGGAGAACAAATGAAGGACTTTTATTACAAGTGCTTCAATTGAAAAAGCTGGTATAATGATTACCTACAGTCTAATAGTGTGTGTATGTCAACTGGACTACGTTGATTGTAGTTATAATTAAAGGCAACTCAATTCTTCGACTTACCAATGATATCAAGATTGTTAAACAAAATATTGGCTATCCGCAGGTCTTCATTGTCTCCATCTCCCTTGACGAGGCACAGGTCCACCGCGATGAGCGCCTCCGAGTCCACCAGGCCGGTGGCCCCCCAGGCGGCGGGCGCGGGCCCCCAGCTGACGGCGCTCCAGGCGGCGCCCCAGGCGGCCCCCCAGCCGGCGCCGAACATGCCGCTGCCGTTCCAGTTGAAGCCCGTGCCTGACACCCAGCTGGGCGCCGGGCTGGCGCGCCCGGCCCAAGGCTCTGCGGGGCACAAGGGCTCATCTGGAAATGTGCACTGCTCATTGAAACATTCTAAAGTGGTCACTTTTTGACTATAGGAATGTTAGAATTGCAGTAAAATGAAAACAGCAAGAGAATTCACACACATTTAAATTAAAAAGCCATTTACTTATCTTATTGCGTCCCAGCACCAGTACCAAACCACCAAAAAAAAAAACCTGAAGCTTAAAAATCAGCAACTTTCCAAGCAGATTCACTCTGCGCTGAACGATTTGAGTTATTGATTATCTAAGTGTTTTAAGCGCAAAGCGAATCGTGTTTAGGGTCAGCTCACATCAAGACATTTCAGTGAGCGAATTCGAATTTTAAACTCCGCGATTCCAGATTTTGCGAATTCACATTCTCTCATTGAAATATGTACTTATCTGGGTTGTTAACAAAGATCAATATTGTATCGAGATCTGTGTGAGGTGACCATGTTTATAAGCCAGGTTAGCGCTAGTCCTCGGGTGAACACAGGGCAGCAGGGCGGTAGGGCGGCACTCACTGTTGGCGTGGGTGTGCAGCGAGTTGAGCGCCTGGTGCAGCGCGTGCGGGTGCGCCAGCGCGTGCTCGCTGCGCGCGCGCGGGGACGCGGGGCTGGTGGGGGACGTGGGGGACGTGGGCGACGTGGGCGAGCACGGCTCCGAGCCGCGGATGCTGCCCGACAGCGTGTCCATGCTGCAACGGAACAACATTACTTGTAGATAATCTTGATCTAAGAAACACAGGCGGAAAAACAACCTTCGAACGAAAACGAAAGAGTTACCGCGGCCCTGAGACGCAAAGGGCATTAGGAGGAACACGGATGGGTTTTGTCAGTAAGAGTTTGACACTCCCTGAGGCGTCTTTTGATGATATCATCCCATCCTTTAAAAAAAGGCGAAAAGTATGGTCATAATGAGACTTTAACTCGAGATTCCACAAGAAACAAGATACGGTACGAACCAGGGTTCTTTGCTTCTGGGAAGTACGTCACAACTGGTTGCGCAGGATGTCAATTTGACAAGAAACATAGAACAGCGCATGCGCGGACAGGTCGCGCATGCGCCTTCTAGCGCAAGATGGCGCGTGTGATGGTATCTCAGTCGCTCGTATACGCTCGATGCATAGTTGTGTCCCGCTTACTCAATGCAATACGACTGACGCGAAAAGTGTCACACGTTGTTATTGTTTTAAAATATTTATTTTGCTTATTTCTTACTGTTTGATTTGTGTTTTGTGTGTTTTTGTGGTGTATATGTCGGGTTTGGCCTAGGCATCGAAGACAAAACTCAGATAATATGGCAACACACAAATTATTTCAATCAAACAATTCAGCAATAAAATAAAATAATCAAATGATAATGACAGTGAGGGCGGTCACTTAGGGCAGTACTGACTGTCAGGGACAGTGGTCCGTGCACCCACCGCAATAAGGATAGTACTTAATTGTCAGAGACAATGTTCCACATCCAACAACGGGGCAGTACTGACTGTCAAGAGACAGTGGTCCGTGCACCAAGACGCATCCGTTGGAAATGCGTGCCGACTCTTTTCTTTTTTGTCGATGGCCTCTCGCAGCTACTAAGTCTAGAAAGTTGTAGCTACTTAACCGGACTTGCCTGTGGTGGCCTAGGTGAATTTAAGGCCCCCAGCCAAGGCTATGTGCGTGCCCACTCAACAGTGCGGCTCGTTATGAAGGCGATCGCTAGTGGGAGGGAGAACGTTAGAATATTTTACTGAATTGGATATGAAGTCTTTTAAGCCAAATGACAGATAGAGCGGATGATACGTCCGATGCACGTTCCACTAGCGCCTTCTAGTCGCCGTCTTTCGCAGCTGTTTAACAATGTGGCTGCCGTCATATATGTTTATTTTGTGATCTTGTTATTGTTACTGGTTGTGTTTTTTACTTGTGTATAATACAATACGTATAAATCAGAAAAATATTCTACGAACGTAGCATTTGTTTACGTGATTGCACCTGCGCGGTCGTCACTAAAACCTAACTCCGGAGCGGCCTTGAAAATAACCTTGGTTCGTACTGTAGATGATAATCAAAATGCCATAACTTTAGAAAAAAATATATATGGAGCGTTATGTTAACCTAACACGTGTCGTTTTTTTTTTACTTGAGATGGGTTTGCTCTTCACTCTAGTCTAGGACAGAGATGACAGAGACAAAGTCTACGATGGAGCGAGCTAAACCAGAAGTAGCCTGCTCACTCTAACTTTGAAAAGATTAGGGTTAGGCTTTTATTGTTTTAATAAATAAATAAAATAATATTATAAAGAGGTAAAAATGTTTGTAAGTTTGTATGTAGGGGGTAATCTCAGGAACTACTGGTCTGATTTGAAAAATTCTTTCAGTGTTAGATAGCCCATTTATCGAGGAAGGTTATAGGCTATATATCATCACGCTAAGACAAATAGGAGCGGAGCATTAATGGAAAATGTGACGCAAACGAAGTTGCGCGGGTCAGCTAGTAAATAAATAAAATTAAAAATAAATAATTTGATGTCCCGAGGACGCAAAAAAATGTATTCATCACATACCCGACATGTTTATGACTGGCCACCAGCAGCTCGAAGTCTGGCCCGTAGGTCTGCAGCGCATCCACCAATAGCAGCGAGTGCACGGACAGGGATAAAGACAGGTCTCGAGGTCGAGCGGTGGCCGCCGCCTTCACGCCGCACACCTGCACCTCCGCGATGCTGCGGCCCATCGACTGCACCTGCATCAGAATAAAGAGTTACTTAGCAAAATAACTACTGATTGTCAACAGAGTCACAAATAATCTGTGGCAAGGCGAGTCACTTGCAAACGAATGCATCAATTTAAGTATGCAGGTTTCAAGAAATAAGTACGACCAAAGCAAAAATTATATGGCAACAATGTTTTTGGCTCGCTGCAGGCAAAGAGAAATAAACTAGGGTAGAGGTTATCAGCTTTTTTATTTTTACAAGCATAGACTGCCAACTGCTGACATAGCTTTACAGCTATCTGAGTGGAAGATAAGCGATGAAATCTATAGTTATCTACATCTATACTAATATATTATGATAGGTAAAGTTTATGAGGTTGTAAGGTTGTAGGGGATCTCTGGATCTATTGAACCGATTTTGAAAATTATTTTACCAATAGAAGCCACGTTATTTGTGAGTGCCATAAGCTATATATATCACGGGTCAGCTAGTGATCAATAAAACAGCAGTTCTTGAGCTGCTATCAACGTACCTCAAGCGACATCTGCTCTATGGCGAACTGCAGCATGAACAATGTAGAGTTGTGGTGTTGCGAGAACTCGGAGCGCTCGGTCTCCGAGCTCACGCTGTCCTCTTCTATATCGTCGCTCTCGGCCTGCATCGGACTCGCGCATTCACGACCGCTGTGCACGGATTAAATGTCATCATTGTATACAAATTGAAGCCAGAAAGGGGGAGGGGAGGGGAATATAAATTATCAACTGTCGTTTAGCCAAATGTGCATATGGTCCTCATTCTTCTTCACTCTCTCGAATAAGACTCTTGATGATCACACACCGTGGCCGTGGGGTACTGCGGGTCGCTCGTGTGTACTTACTTGCTGCCTCCAAGCAGGGCGGAGTTAGCGAACACAGCCCGCACTGCGAACAGCTTCTGTTCACTGAGGTGCACCACGAGCGCAGGCAGCGAGCCGCACACCGTGGCCGTGGGGTACTGCGGGTCGCTCGTGTGTACTTACTTGCTGCCTCCAAGCAGGGCGGAGTTAGCGAACACAGCCCGCACTGCGAACAGCTTCTGTTCACTGAGGTGCACCACGAGCGCAGGCAGCGAGCCGCACACCGTGGCCGTGGGGTACTGCGGGTCGCTCGTGTGTACTTACTTGCTGCCTCCAAGCAGGGCGGAGTTAGCGAACACAGCCCGCACTGCGAACAGCTTCTGTTCACTGAGGTGCACCACGAGCGCAGGCAGCGAGCCGCACACCGTGGCCGTGGGGTACTGCGGGTCGCTCGTGTGCACCACGCGCCGCTCCGCCTGCAACAACCACTTCATTATGAACATGCTGCTGATGCTATCGGAAATTAAACTTTTAATGCAGGTTTAAGGCTCATTTCCCGAATTATCCTGTACGATCTGACCCACGGGGATCATAATCATAATCATAATCATAATCATTTTATTGCTTTGCAAACATGGGTATGGTACATACATAGTTGTTTTTATAATAATGAAGTTCTCCATATTTTACCGTTACATGGGTATGCAAAGGTTTACAAATTCAGGTAAAAATTTATAAAAATGTCAGTTTGATTAAGTACATCAATAAAAAAATAATAAAAATGTCAGCGTGATTACATATTCAATAAAAAAAATTAAAATAAAAAAAAAAAGGACAGAAGACGATCATAATAATTAGGTATGTCAATCACAGGAATAGTAATTCAATTATTTAGTGAATTATCATTAAGAAAATCGTCAATTGTATAATAAGTTTTCATGATTAAGAATTCGTTTAGCGCCCTTTTAAATTCTAATAAAGTCATATTTTTTATATTATTAGGTACTCTATTATATACGAGGGGAGCAGTAGGTACCAAAAAAACTTTTTTTCATTAGTGCGGTTTTACATTTTACTTGACTTATTTGGTTGATGTATTGATTCCGTACTGGATTTTTCCTGACCTCTGATAGCTTTTTGAAAAGATGTGGGTTACTTTTCACATACAAAGCAGTTTCCAATATATATAAGCAAGGAAAAGTTAAAATTTTTAAAGACTTAAAATAGGGAACACAGCTATCAGTTGTCTTAAGACCGCACATTGACCTGATGCATCGCTTCTGCAGCCTAAATACCAGCTCTCTATCAGTGGAATGCCCCCAGAAAATAATACCATACCGCAAAACAGAGGCAACCATTCCATGGTACGCTGTTAAGAGAGCCTGACTGTTAACTTTCTTTGAGAGTTGGAAAAGAGCATATGCGGATTTGCTAAGTCTCTTACATAGTTCTGCAACATGAGGTTTCCATGTAAGTTGGCTATCAATTATAATGCCTAAGAACCTAACCTTGGTAGCTTCTTCAATATCACAGCCCTCGTAGGAAATGCTCACATTTGTGTTTTCACGGCGTTGATAAAAATGCATTACTTTTGTTTTGATCAGATTTATAACCAAATTATTTCTATTTAACCAATTTATAATATCACTTAAGCAGGCATTGATGTCATTCTTATAATTATTCGAATTATTATATCTTATTATAGCGGTACTGTCATCGGCAAATAGAACCATCTTGTTGGTTGTTGCTTTCGGGAGATCATTTATATATATCAAAAAAAATGGTGGGCCCAATACACTGCCTTGTGGGACGCCATATTTTACATGTCTTGGTTTTGATACATATTTGGTTTCTAATTTAGTTTTAGGACATATTCTAGAAACTTCCGTGCATTGAAGCCTATTGCTCAGGTATGATTCTATTAACTTTAAGATGTTTCCTCTTATACCGTAACTATTTAACTTGCGCAGCAGAATCTTATGGTCTACAAAGTCAAAAGCTTTGGTCATGTCAGTGTAAATTGCACATACTGGATTTCTTTTATCGACAGACGGCATGATGTTAGCTAGCAAGTCAAATAGTGCCATATTTATGGTAGTGTTTTTACGGAAACCCTTTTGTTCTACGCAAAATAATTTATACTTTTCGAAATAGGTATATAAAGAGTTATAGATTACTTTCTCGAAGATTTTAGAAATAATTGGAACTTTTGCAATAGGCCTATAATTCTTAAAATCTGTTTTATCATCTTTTTTATACAGGGGTTTAATTATTACTTTCTTGAGCTTATTTGGGAAAATACCATCAACAATGCACAAGTTAATTATATGAACTAATGGAGGTGCTACTAGTTCTTTGGTAAACTTCAATACTTTTGTGGAAACTCCATCGTATCCAACAGTATTTGTGTTTTTAAGCCTGGAAATTATCTGTATTATATCGTCGATCGTCACAGGTTGCATGAACAGTGAATTTAGAGTTTGACTGTTTATATTTGTATTATTTAATGTGATCTCTGCTTTAACATTTTTTTCAACAGTGTCAATAAAGTAATCGTTAAATTCATTTGCAATGTCCACGGGGTCTGTAAATGTCAAATTATCTCTTTTCATGCATGTTATGGGCTCCAATGGCAGACAAAATTTCGATTTATTGATAATTTGCCAGGTAGCTTTTGATTTGTTCTGAGCGGTATTTATGAAATGATTATTTTTTGCTTTTTGTGTTAAGCTGATAATTTTCCTATAGAGTTTAGTGTAATTTTTAAGGACTAATTTATTTTTAGGATTTGGATTTAATCGATATGCCCAAAGTAATTGCCTTTGCTTGTTACTACATGTTTTTATTCCGCGTGATATCCACTTCGTTTTCTTATTAGTTTTAATGGTGATATTTTTTTCCGGGAAACACAATCTATAGAGAAGTATGAAATCTTCCATAAAGTTCTCAAAAGCTTCATTCGCGTCCGTAGCTTCATATATATGCATAAAAGATAGAGAGCTGAGATGTTTTTTAAAAGTAATTAAGTTTTCCATACATGTATCCTGCTTTTTTGTTTTCCAATATTTTAAATTGCAAGTTTTGTCTATTGGTACTGTAAGTATCTGAGATGTATGATCCGAAAGGATCAGATCCACAACTTCAGCTTTACATTCCTTCCTATAGTTATGAGCAAAATTGTCAATACAGGTTTGACTTTTCAACCTAGTGGGAGTACAAATCGCTAGTTTTAAATTGTACGTCATAAGAAAGTATTCAAGTGCTAGTGTAATTTTGCTTTTTTTCATAACATCGATATTAAAATCCCCACACAAGACGATTTTTTTATTTGAAGATTTACAGATTTTATTTAAAATATAATCCAATTTATCATAAAATATCTCGTAGTTATGTTTTGGGATTCTATAAATACAAACAATTACAATTTTATAAGCTATTAATTCTACGGCGCAGCATTCAAAGATTCCTGAAACTGATTGTTTTGCAATGTCCGATATTTCTGCAAACTGCAATCCTACTCTTACAAAAATACCTGTTCCTCCTCTTTTTGTATTTCTAGAAAAGAAAGCAGCTGGACAAAAATTCGGAATGTGCAGTAAGTTCTCATAGCCTGTTTGTATAAAATGCTCCGTAATACAAAGTACATCTATTGTGATCCCCTTGTTAATTAATTCCGTTAACTTTACAGTCAGTGTATCAGATTTATTCATTAGACCAGCTATGTTTTGATGTAAGATGTTTAGGTATTTAACGAAAAAACTGCGTATTTGGCGGTTGTGAAATATCATAAGAATCGTGTTGATTATTATTGATTTGAGGGTTGAAGTTCACTTCTGAGTGCGTAGCATTCAGGCCGCATAGGCTAAGAATCAGGTCTTGTAAATCTGATATAACTACATTCAAACCTCTGTTATTTAAGGTTCCATAGCGTTTGCTGTAGGTGTCACAGTCATAGGATAGATTCAGATTTGAGTCAAGTAAATATGCATAGTTACATGTGTGTATATCCAAGTAAATTAAGTTATTGAATGTTTCTACGCGGCTGTTATACATTATGTTAGCATCTATCATATATTTAAACGTTGGTAAACAAATTATAAAATTAGTATGATTTAATTCTATTAACTTTTCCCTAACAAACATGACTAATTCCAAATAGTTGTGTGTTTTCAGAAAGTCTTCCTCTCCAATGTAAATAACGCAGTAGTCTGAGAGCGTGAAGTTTTGCACTTTTCCTTCAATTTTGTGAAGAATTTGCCGTAATCCGCATCTGGGTTTTCTGTAATGACAGATTTCATAGTTACGTAGATTAGTTCTTTCGGCAATTGTATATAACCTGTTAGATGATTCGCTGCTTATCAGACATATTTTTTGTTTTATGGAAGGCTCTACAGTTGGTACGGCTCGTTTGTTTTGAGTTGATTTAGATGAGCTCACGTTGATGCTAGTGCTTGTAGTCATATTTGCGTTCGTAGGTGAGGTGTGTTCCTTTTCGATAGTCTGGGTAGTCTGCTTTTGTTTCGTCTTCGTATTTTTTCTTTTAGGCGTCGTTAATGTTGTACTCGATTTAATTTTTCCTGGACTACAAACAATGTGTTTATACATGTTAGTTCTCTTATTATATTCTTCATTCAATTTCCTTAAATTACTGTTTTCCAATGATAATGATTCAATTTCTAGATGCGCACTAGTTAGCTGAGATGTTAGTCTAGCGATCTCCTCTTTTAATATTTTTAATTGTGGAATATCTTCGTCTTCGGATATGTCAGGTAAACTAGACGTCGTACAGTTTAATGTTTGAGAAATAATGTCACTTTCATCATCATTAGGCTCCGATCGTGTGCGGGTCCGCCGGAACGTAATATTTTCCAAGAAATTCATTTTAGTTTAAATTTGCAACTATGAACCAATTAAAAAATGATTTGTAATTGGTGGGATTTGAACTTGCGCCTCGATAGTTTACGGTCGGGCAGTTTCACCTCCAGGTCAGTCGGAACGTAGGAGAAGTGTTGAAATTGATGATTGTATTGTGACAGTGGCACGTATTAATGTTTCATGTCGATTTTCAAGTCAGATTCAACTTTAGGCCAAAAGATATCTCTAGACCCAATAATTTATAATATAGTTATTGCTATAAAATGGCTCTGTCAACATTCTTTTCAGAGGTTGGTAACAATTGACGTGGTTCTTAAATATGACCTTAGTTGGGGTTGCGTTGTCGTCATGCAGTTTCAAGCAATAACTGACTTTTTTCTTTTTTTTCTTGAAATTTACCAAACCAAGTAATCTGAGTATTTGCAGAATGTATGGTCCCTGCCCGAGATAAAAATACGATTATTAACAAATTACACGTCGCAAAAAGTCGATGTTGTCGGTCGGGTCGGAACCCGATTCCTCTAGTTCATAATGTAGCACTCATAACTACTACGCCAACTTGTTCTTGGTAAAGTAAGTCTAAATAGGTGTTCGGTGCAAATAGCTAAATAAACGTTATTAGACGAACTTTTTATATTTTACTACAACCGCCACTTTTTTTTAACATTTTTATGTTTTTCATTTTTAAGCAATTAAAACGCACTGTTTTGAATGATAGTCTTTGTTTTACTTAGGTTTAATGTTATTTGCACTGCACTAGTTGTTTTATAGTTATTTATAGTCAAACACTGGTACTAAGTCGTTTATAATGTAAACAAAACTGTCATTGCACTATATTATGAATTTCTCAATGAGCGTCTGATCTCTGCGATCTGTATCACTTCACTCAAGATGATTATTTTTCCTAAATAAGATTGTCTTATATGTATTTGTGTGTCCTTTCACTATTTCACTTATTTCTATCACTTAAATACTGTATTATTATTTTAGAATGATTTTAAATTACAGAGCTGACTTTTTCGTGACTTGTCAAGACAAATGCAAGTACCGTCGTCGGATACATATGTTTTTTTTTTTTTTGTAGCAGTTTTATTGCAATCTATGAAACTTGCAGATATTCAGCAATATGTGTGAAATTTTATTTAAAGGGCTTGCACGAGAGCCGTCCAATGACTGCTCCGTTTATTCTTGTGCCTTTCAGAGAAGGTCTTAAGGAATCTTTCTTTTTAGTCTACGAGCAACTGTTTGGGTGTTCATTAGATTGACTGCCAGCATATTTGGATGACTAGTGATTCGCTTCTTGTACGCTTTTGTCCTTTCCGAGATTTCTTCCATAACCCTTTTGACGCAGAGGTCGTGATGGAGTCTAATGTTTGAGACATACCAAGGTGCGTTTATTATTTTTCTTAGAACCTTTGACTGGAATCTCTGTATTATTTCAATGTTTGATTTTGCTGCTGTTCCCCAGAGTTGTACGCCATATGTCCATATGGGTTTTAATATGCATTTATAAAGCAATAGTTTGTTTTGAAGTGAGAGTCGTGATTTTTTATTTAGTAGCCAGTACATAGTGCGCAACTGTTGTCCCATAGCTAATCGCTTTGTGAAAATATGCTTCTTCCAGGTAAGGCGTCTATCCAAGTATATTCCAAGATATTTGGCGTGATCCTGTTGCGGTAAAGGTATGCCGTTGAGAGTGACGGGTGGACATGTTTCTTTCCTGTTTGTGTAAGTAACCTGGACAGATTTGGTTTCGTTGGCTTTGATTCGCCAGTCTCTGAGCCATTTAGATACTTGATCGAGACTATTTTGAAGCTTTTGTGCTGCAATATCTGGTGAGTCGTCCATTGATAGAATAGCTGTGTCATCAGCAAATGTTCCAGTAACTACTCCATCGGTCGTAGGGAGGTCAGCGGTAAAAAGCAGATACAACGTGGGACCCATGACGCTGCCTTGCGGAACTCCAGCTTTGATAGCATACAAAGACGTTAACTCTTCTCCTTGTTTTACAAAAAAGTGTCTTTCGCTTAGGTATGCCTTTATTAGGTTGTAGAAGTTTATAGGTAGGTCTTTTTTTATTTTGAAAAGAAGGCCGTCATGCCAGACTCGATCAAATGCCTGGGATATATCCAGGAACGCTGCTACACTGTATTGTTTTGATTCAAGAGCTTTGTTTATATGTTCAACTAGTCTGTGCACTTGTTCAATAGTACCATGCTTTCGACGAAAACCAAACTGATGGTCAGGTATTAGTTTGTTTGCGGCAATAATTGGGGATAATCTAAGCAAAATAACTATTTCCATGATTTTTGAGGGTATGGGTAACAGGCTAATAGGTCTGTATGATTGCGCTTCAACCGGATTTTTTCCAGGCTTAGGTACCATTATAACTTGAGCTACTTTCCATTGAGGAGGGACCATTCCTCTTCGAAGGATAGCGTTATACAGGAAAGTGAGAAATTTAATCCCTTCCTTTGGCAGTTCCCTTAGGATTTTTCCTGTAATAAGGTCATAACCAGGAGCTTTATTTGGATCTAATGCCTTTATAGCTGATTTTATTTCTCTAGAAGTGAGCTTATCAATGGGAGGATCGAGTTGATGGGTTTGGTCCAAAAATTCTGTGACTTCTTGGATTTTAGAGGAGCCTGTATCTGGATTTGGAATAAAGACCTGTTTGAGATGTTTAGCAAATGTATCAGCTCTGTCCGCATCGCTAGAAGCCCATTCTGAGTTACTCTTACGGATAGGAGGTTGATAACTTGCTGGGCGTTTAAGTTTTTTAGTGACTTTCCACAAAGAGTAATTTGTCTCAGCTGTAGCATCAAGGTTTTCTAGACATGTTTGAATGCCATGGTTTTCATTGTCTTTTAGCAGAGTTTTTAGTTTTGTTTGAAGATAGTTTAGATATTTTTTATCAGAAGGATAACCTGTTGTTTGCCACTTCTTCCGAGCTTTTCGTTTATCAGCTAATAATTCTCTTACAGATGTTGGGTAATTATGTTTATGGTAAGAGTCCGCGGCAACTGGGGTAGCAGACCAGGCAGATTGTTGAACGCAGCTATTGAAATGTTCTACCGCTTCTGTTATGTTATCGTCCGTTTTGAGAGGAATTTTTAAATCTAATTTTTCAATCAGTAGCTGTCTGAAGAGCTCCCAGTTAGTTTTATTGGAGTGTAGCTTGCAAGGTTTAGGTACTGCTGTGATTTTCCTTTTTAGTACTATTTGTACCGGGGAATGATCGGAGGATAGTTCGGTGCACGTTTTGCATGTTATATAGTTGTTAGGAATGCCTTTTGTAATACAGAAATCAAGCAGGTCTGGTATTTTATTCAAGTCTGTAGGCCAGTATGTAGGATCTCCGGGAGAAATAATATTTAGTTTTAATTTTTCAATGGCCATTAACAGCTGCCTACCTTTCGTAGTTATAGTACGTGAGCCCCAGTAGTGGTGCTTGGCATTGTAATCACCTCCAGCTATGAATCTGTTGCCCAGTGTAGAAAGAAACCTTACGTAGTCTTCTAACTTAAGTTTATGTTTAGGTGGACTATAAACAGCCGAGATTGTAAAAGGTCCCGCCCAGTCTTCAATAACAACATTTGTTGCTTGGATTTCATCTGTGCAGTAATGTACCGTTTCATGATGTTTGATATTATACCTTATTAGAACTGCACTTCCGGCGTGTGCTTTACCGTCGGGGTGCATTGTGTGATAGGTTTTATAGTTCTGGACGTTAAAGTGGCTCTTTTTGGTAAAATGTGTTTCCGTAACTAGGAGGATATCTATCTTTTGTATCTCTAGGTATGCTTTAACCTCAAGGGTATGTTGTGACAGCCCATTGGCATTCCATAGGGCAATTTTTAAGCAGCAGGGGATACATATGTAACGAAAACTTTACAACTAAAAGCTGAGAGGTGGTTTCGGTTATCATAAGAAATAAGTAATGAACCCTGGGAAAAATTATCGACCCGTCACAAAGTATACGCAACTATAGTAATACGATTGACTTCATAACTAATTCAACCAATTACAACTAAATAATGAGCGCCAAACATTTTGTAACAACAATTTTCGTACGAGAAACTGGGCCAAGAGTCTTCTACATATAGTTGAGCAATCTTGAAGAAGATGAAAAATTCCTGCAAAAAGTCTCAAAAGTATTTAACTGTTGTTTGTGTTCCCTATTTACCTGCAGCAATATACTGAATCTGTCCAGCAGATGCAGCGAGGATGTACTCTTGGTGTGCGCGTACTTCCAGTTGTCTCGCGCGCGCCCCACCAGGATCTGGAGGTCGCTCAGCTCTATCTTGTATCTGTGGAGTTATGTACCGATGTTAGAAACACTGCCAAACGCCAGCCGGACAGTGTTTATTTCGCAACTGGTGAAGGACTCAGCCCGTAAAGAGGATCCTCCAACCCAAAGACTATTAAACCACTTGACTGCGCATACAGTGCCCCGACGCACGAAAACTATTAGTGTTTTTGCTCAGATGTTAGGCAGCAGGCACTAGTAACCATTTTAGTTGTGACCAATTGTTAGACCTGTGGGCATGCTAAGTTTTTACAAATCGTTTTAATTTTTATGCAATTTATAACGCATAAAAATGCCTTCATACCCGGTGAATTTGTGTGGGAAACATTCCTAGACCTTTTGTTACTAAAATAATGGCATAACTTTTCATCGGAGAGTAAAGACTACGCAAAATATTTTTTATTTGAATCAGATGATGAGCCACTGCAGGGGTCTATATAAAATGGTGGTTAGGTGAACGAGCACACTGTGAGAAGCGCGCGTTGATGTCTTTTGGAAAAGTCTCTTTCTTTCATTAGGAAATACTTATATTTTTATCCCTTTCTTCCCCTTTGTATTTTTATCGTAAAAATCTGTGCTGTTACGTTTAATGATTGAAGTCGATTTATCGATGATCATAAAATTACAACTAATACAATTTTTAATCAATTCACATACTTACATTAAACATGTAACTACTTTTAAACGACTTTAAAAATAGGTGGAGGGTCTCAGAGTTTTCATCTGTGTGTTTGACATACATGTTTTCATTTTAGATTTTCGAAGATTTCAGAATTAAAATAAAAGTGGAAAGATAAGGTTAGGAAACTTTGTTAAAACAAGATATAGCGCTGTTTGTTTGGATTGAGTATTTTTATAATGTTAAAATCCATTTTATCGATATCGACTATTTTCCTTTAATCAAGTAGTGCCACCACTAACCATAGGCTACCTTTGCAACTTGACCTTGAACGGATCAATTGCAGCCGCACGTTGTTCCTCGTCCCCCGGCCCGCTGTAGTGAGCCGCGTACTTAGAAGAAATCGGCCTATACGCTCTCTAGTGGTTATATACTATATGCTCCAACCAAAGAGGTGTGTGTCTGGTGGGCAACTGTCCAACGGTTGATATCTAGGTTCTTATATGTGTTCACCTCGCGCGGAAAACTCTGATACCGCGATGTAGGGTTTGTATGACGTCAAGTCTTTAGTTCTTATCTGGCGGTACAGATGTAGTAACGTAAGTTTTAGTGGCGATATAGATGCCACTACCTACACTATTGCGAAAGTTCCTGTTCAACCACTGATCGTTCTTACGTGCTTAAAAATAATGTTGAAAATAGGTGGACCGGGAACTTCCTATCATTGTGGGATGTCACATTTTTGTGATTGCCTTGTGCTACATACCTGTCGTAGAGCCTGTTGTGCAAGTTAGTGGCGTCCAACGCAGGCTGCGTGACATGGTGCTGCGGCGGCGGCTCTGGTGGCGAGCTCGGCGACAGCAGGCTGCCGGGCGGCGTCGAGCACGGGGTCATGAACATCTCTGCACAATGAAGCGCTCGTCACACAGATAAAATAACCGAAAAACACACAGTACTAGTACGATTGAACAGAAATGGTCATTTAATTTCAAGGCTTTCTTCCTTAGAATTGTTAATCTTATCTCTGACTTTAAAGTAACCGCAGTGTCACCTTCGTCGTCAGCAGGCGGCGTGTGCGGCGCGTAGTCCGTGGGGTTGGCGTTGGCGAGCCGAAGGCGCCCGAAGTCGACCACGAGCACGGCCGAGTCGCGCGAGCACAGCTGCTCCACGAACAGGATCTGCGGCGCCGAGATGTCCAGCTCCACTTGCCACGTGCGACGGTCGCCCTGCACACAAAATTCAACTTTATGGCTATTCGTGTTGTCTAGACGTAGATGAGGTCAGTAAAAGTCCGACCAAAGGCGAGTCACACTCGCGGGCAGTATTCCAAATGAATCGTGTGTCCCGTGTTGTACACCGCCCCCAGCGACGCAGACTCCACCTGGCCCACAAACAGTAAGTATACGTACGGGGTGCGCGTGCGCGTGCATCATGTGCTCCCAGTGCGTGCGCAGGCGCGCGCGCGTGGAGTCTCGCACGTGCGCGTAGGCGTGCGCCCAGGGCGCGCACACCCACTGCTGCGCCCAGCGCGCCGCCTCCGCGTTGTACACCACCTCCAGCGACGCTGACTTCACCCACAGCCTACAGACAACACCAAAACATCTTTAGAATACTTATCGAGCAACATTTAGAAAACAGAGGAAAATAAAATAGGAAATTAGTAAGAAACTTGCAATAGGAAACGTGCACGAACTTGTGGCCGCACACATGTCAAGTACTTTTTAGGAAAACGTTTCGAGTTTGGCCACTAGGTGGCACTGCAAATGTATGTAACTTTCCCCTAGTGGGAGCGAGTAGGAACTGTAGGTGGACAAACGAAATATATAATAGCAGCGCCCCTGTGTAACTCACTTGTAGTCACAGTTGATGCCGAAGGGCTTCTTCTCGTAGGTGAGCTGGAACAGCGGCTCCTGCGTAGCGGCTGCGTTGGTGCCTGGCTGCGCGTGCGAGCGGCACCACGACATGGCCGCGCCCGACGCGCTCAGCGCGCTCAGCCCCTCGCGGATCACTCCCTGGGAGACCAATGTTATGCGTTAGTGCTGAACAAATTAGAATTGTACTTTTCAGAGCGACACCACATTGAATCTTTAGGTTGCCTACGATATTAACGGAGCGGTAGCTAAGAGGTCAAAAGGTTGAGTTGAGATGCAAATAAGGCCAGGGTTGCGGAATTGGTCGAAAGAGTCTGTCCGCCTTCCTTTAATATTTAATTTATGTTTGGAACAAGGAGTCTTTCCAGATATAATGAAATACAGTAAGGTTATACCCCTATTTAAATCTGGCGACAGCAAATACACCAATAATTATAGACCTGTATCTGTTCTGCCAGTTTTTAGCGAAGTATTTGAAAAAACAATTTTGGGGGCCGAGTCACCCGCGTCCGTAGAAGAATACCCTTCAGCGAATCCCTACACGTGGTCCCCGGGTGGTGCTTAACAGGTGACACTAACCGCCTCCGTGGTCTCGTGGTTATACCACCTGATTCAGACCCAGAGGTCCCGGGTTCGATTCCCAGCGGGGGCAAATTTTTTGCTCGGTTTGGTTGGTGGTAGGACTTGTTCTAAGTCCGCCTGGCAAGCTACCACCATCATGTCTAAGTCTGTCGCCATAACAACAATGTTAACAGCATTGTTGTGTTCCGGCAGTTAGAGGTATGATAGCCAGTTCCTCTGCGTAAGAGGATTCCGGGTGAAACTCGCTTCCATCTTCGGCCTAATCATCACTTTCCATCAGGTGAGATTTAGGCCAAGAGTTTCCCTGTTCAGTATAAAAAAAAAAAAAAAAAAAATAAGCAATGCTCAATCAGATGCTCAATCATTTTAATATCAATACAATCTTACACGATCAACAGTATGGTTTTACCAAAGGTAGTTGTACGACTGACGCTGGTGCCACGTTGTTAAAACACATTTATACAGCGTGAGAAGAGGCTCAAGATGCCATAGGAATATTTTGTGACCTCTCCAAGGCATTTGATTGTGTAACTCACGAAACCAACCATCTTTTGAAAAATCAACCTAAGATAGTATTATTTGCCGACGATACTTCCTTATTTTTTAAGATAGAGTTCCATAAATCTTGACGACATCATTATCGCCCTACAGCAGGTCTAAAATTGGTTTACTGCTAATAATTTAGTATTAGTGCCTCGGAAAGCACGTTAAGCTGTTGGTCCCGGCTGTCATTTGGAGATCTTTGGCAGTCGTTACGGATAGTCAGAAGCCAGAAAATCTGACACCAGTTTTGCCAAGGAGTACCGTGTTACCCAGTTAATGGGTTGTGGAGGTCTGGTAGGCAGCCGCTCCACATAAAATACTGGTATTCAGCTGAATCCGGTTTGACTGGAAGCTGACCCCAATATAGTTGGGAAAAGGCTAGGCAGATGATGCTAATAATTTAGTATTCAATGTGAAAAACCTAAATGCATCAGATTTGCCTTACCGAATGTTAAAAGTAGTGATTGTGATATTATAGTATTGAACAAAGAGAAACCAGAATTCGTCGAAAACACGGTTTTCCTAGGGATAACGCTTGACTCAAGGCTACAATCGGGTCCTCATTTAATATCTCTTGCGGGACGTCTAAGTTCAGCAGCATACGCTGTCAGAAAAATGCGTCAATTCACTGATATAGATACCGCGAGACTGGTCTACTTTAGTTATTTTCATAGTATCATGTCTTGCGTGATGCGCTCGCGCAGGCACACGGAGCCCAGCGACACGTGCAGCGAGCTAGGTTACCTGCGGCGCGATGAGTATGGGGAAGAGCGTGTTGGGCGTGATGCGCTCGCGCAGGCACACGGAGCCCAGCGACACGTGCAGCGAGCTAGGTTACCTGCGGCGCGATGAGTATGGGGAAGAGCGTGTTGGGCGTGATGCGCTCGCGCAGGCACACGGAGCCCAGCGACACGTGCAGCGAGCTAGGTTACCTGCGGCGCGATGAGTATGGGGAAGAGCGTGTTGGGCGTGATGCGCTCGCGCAGGCACACGGAGCCCAGCGACACGTGCAGCGAGCTAGGTTACCTGCGGCGCGATGAGTATGGGGAAGAGCGTGTTGGGCGTGATGCGCTCGCGCAGGCACACGGAGCCCAGCGACACGTGCAGCGAGCTAGGTTACCTGCGGCGCGATGAGTATGGGGAAGAGCGTGTTGGGCGTGATGCGCTCGCGCAGGCACACGGAGCCCAGCGACACGTGAAGCGAGCTAGGTTACCTGCGGCGCGATGAGTATGGGGAAGAGCGTGTTGGGCGTGATGCGCTCGCGCAGGCACACGGAGCCCAGCGACACGTGCAGCGAGCTAGGTTACCTGCGGCGCGATGAACTCGAAACTGTGACGCCCGCCATTCAAAAGTCTTCTGATATCTTGGACTCTCACATATTGTCCGAATACGGAAACTCCGATGAATCGTACAATAGTCCCAGTAAACTGTCTCAGAGTGTAGACGGCACCGTATCTGATACATTGACAGTACTCGAAATGAAAGAGACCATAAAAGAGCTCACACATAAGCTGGAAAGTACAGAAAATGAGTTAGACAACATGATACTACAAAATAACAATCTCAATTATAAAATAAATAAGTTAAATACTGAATTAAAAATGTTAAAATCATTGTGTCACTCTCCGGCAACTTTAGGAAACAGCCCAGCAAATAAATACAATAGGAGAAGACATTCTCTTCTCGACCAAAATGCATTCTCCACGCCTTCTACTCCTTTGGCGAATAAGTCGATCGTCAACAGTGCTAAAAACATTGAAATCTCCAACGTGAACTGAAAGACGCCCAACAGAAGATTGAAATTTTCTCAAAGAAAATAGATGCGTTAAAACGCGATTACAGTTTACCTAAACATTCACCGGTACCAAAAATCTGCACACAAACGCCTATTTTTACAGAAGAGCAAAATCATGAATCGACAAATAGGATACTTATTTTCGGCTCTCAACAGTGTGTTGGCCTAGCGGCAGCTATGATGGATTCAAGACAAAATACAAGGTATGAAAAGTATAAAATTGTCGCAGATACTAAACCGAATGCACTCAGTAGCCAAATAATAATGAGTTGCCGTCATGCTAAGCTACACATAAACGATAAACTTGTAATTTGTATAGGAGAGAATGATCATAATTTAAAATATGTTTTATCCCAATTGCAAATTGTTCTAGATACATTTTATAATAACATGATTATTGTATTAAATGTGTTCAAAAATTATTATTTAGATGTAGATAAACTTAACTATCGTATCAAAAATGTGTGTATGAGTTACAAAAAATGTAAATTTCTAGAATGCGAAACGTTCAAAATGTCTGAACTGTGCACTAAGATAAATTATCTAATTGATTGTAATGATTATAACGAGAACTATTTAAACCCAAGAGAACTTGTAAAGCGAATAGCGAGTAACAGATCAAGTTTTAAGTTATTTAACAGTATAAATGAACCTAAGAGAGGCACAATTCCCTTCTATTTTGATCGCATGAAATTAAAAACACAAAAATCGAATGACCATCCTACACAAAAAGCACAAAAGGGAACTATTCCTTATTATTTTCCTGTGATACAAAAGAACTTGACGTTTTTTCGAGCACAAGACTCCACCGTCGCTGACATATAATTTTAAAATACTACATCAGAATATTGCTAGTATCCTATCTAAAAAAGAAATTCTTGAACTAACCTTACATGAACTACGTCAAGAACAGAATAGCCCGGATGTTATATGCCTATCAGAAACCTTTATAAGAAAAGGCAATGAAACTTACATTCAAATTCATGATTACGAAATGGCTGCCAGTTTTTCCAGGTAAAAACAAAGAGGTGGGACTTGCATTTTCGTTAAACGCAACCTTGTTTACAAGAATCTACCGTTTTTGAATAACCATGCAATGCAAAATACGTTCGAAGTATGTGGCATAGAACTAACCTGTCACAAACTGTTAATTTTATGTATATAAATACAAAAAATTACAAAAATTAAAAAAAAAAAAAAAAAAAAAAAAAAACAAAAAAAAATTGGGTGGGGTCGGATTGAGGTGTCCTATAAAGGACACCTCAATCCGACCCCACCCAATTTTTAATCAAGTTAAACAGTCTTTTGTACCAGGTATTTCAAAAATATAACTCGAAAACAAGCGTGGTTCTTACAGGTGACTTTAACATTAACACTCTTAAAAAAGGAAATATTACAAACCAGTTACAAGATCTAGCACATAATTATAATCTTAAACTACACATAAATGAACCAACTCGTAAGTCTTCTTGTATCGACCACATTCTCAGCAACATTCCTGATGCTATTGGTACAATATTGCCACTCCATTTATCCGACCATGACACAGCACAAATGTTGAGCTTCCCGGTGAGATATGACTCACAAAATCAAGTAACTTACTATGCCTACAAAAGAGTTTTCAGCTCAAATAATATAAAGAAGTTTAAAGAATGCTTGCAAAATTTGTCTTGGTCCGAAACTTACGCAGAGAAGGACATAAGTAAAGCATTTAGTTCTTTTCATGATACCTTGTGCCTGTTTTTTAATTTATGCTTCCCAAAAATAAGGGTAAAGATAAACACTAACATTAAAAATAAACAGAACTGGATAAGTAAAGGACTTAAAAAAAGTTGTAAAACGAAACGGTTCTTACGTTTTCAATATTATAAGAATAAAAATATAAAAAATAAAATTAAGTATACTCAATACTCTAAACTTTTACAGAAATGCATTTATAACTCCAAAAAGAACGCAAATATCAAGTTTATTAACAAAAGTGAAAACAAATGCAAAGCGGTATGGAAAGTTATTAAGGATGAAGTTACGGGCAATAACTTTAAGAACGAAATAGAAAATATTGTTATTGACAATACAGTAGTTACAGACCCCGTAGAAATGGCAAATGCCTTTAATAATCACTATATTAATAAAGCACACTCTTCAAGCACAAGTACAAAGCCGAACTGTGACGAAAGTTCACTAGCTCATTCGATGTTTTTGAAACCTGTGTCCGAGAATGAAGTCAAAGCAGTGATGACTTCACTAAGAAACACAAATTCGGCAGGTTATGACGAAATTAATACGAAGATTATAAAAGCATGCACTAATGAACTTGTTATTATTTTGACATATTTAATTAACCTATCATTTACACTTGGCACTTTTCCGGAATCATTAAAAGTGTCAATCATTAAGCCACTTTTTAAAAAAGGGGAGAAATCTGATGTTCACAATTATCGCCCAATAACATTAATACCTATTATATCGAAAATTTTTGAAAAGTGTATGTATAAGAGATTGATAGACTACTGTGATAAATTTAACATTATTAAAAAAGAGCAATTTGGTTTCCAAAAAAATAAATCCACAAC
Source organism: Ceramica pisi (assembly GCA_963859965.1). Lineage (NCBI taxonomy): Eukaryota > Metazoa > Arthropoda > Insecta > Lepidoptera > Noctuidae > Ceramica > Ceramica pisi. The sequence continues at coordinate 25,333,230 of OY982535.1, read as the reverse complement.
ACTAGCTATCTTCACTCTAATAAAAACCATATTGACTAATATTAACCGAAACCACTTTACTACAGGGTTGTTTTTTGACTTATCTAATGCTTTTGACCTAGTATCTCACGACCTGTTACTTAAGAAATTGGAGGCAATTGGCATTAGAGGCATTGCACTTCAATGGATATCGACATATCTTAGTAACAGGCAACAGCGTGTTGTAATTACAAAAGTGAATAGATATAACGACATGACACCACACTCCTCTGAACTCAAATGCAACAAATATGGCGTCCCACAAGGAAGTGTGTTAGGCCCAATTTTATTTATTCTGTATATTAATTCTATTACTAATATAACTAATCATAGATGTATATTGTTTGCAGATGACATTTCCATTATTGTGACATCTGATAAAAATAATAATACAATTGACGATCATGAAACTGACATTAATAACACAATTGACATACTCATTAAATGGCTAAATAACAATAACTTATCGCTAAATCTTGCAAAGTCTGTGTATATACAATTTAACAGATCAAACAATTCTAAATACAATAACAAAATGAAAATAAATAAAATAAGTGAAGTAACACAAACAAAGTTCCTAGGTGTTACTTTAGATCAACACATTAACTGGAAAACCCATGTCGATAATGTCTCAAAACGAATAAATAAGTTTGTATATGCGCTAAAAAAAATAAGGAATATAACAAACGTCCAAACGGCAATAACGTCTTATCATGCGTATGTTGAATCCGTGTTACGCTATGGATTGGTTATGTGGGGCAATAGCACAGATCAAAATAGAGCATTTGTTGCGCAAAAAAAATGTATTCGAGCAATTTACGGGCTTCGATCCGACGATTCTTGTCGGCCAGTATTTCAAAAACTTGGTTTGTTGCCGCTACCGTCTCTTTATATTTATGAGATATGTATGTTTGTGTGGAAGCATAGGGAATTATTTACGAAAGCAGACGATGTACATCCTCGAAACCGGCGCGACCCTCACAGGCTCGTACTTGATGTCATGCCAAGGCTGGCTAAATATAATAAAAGCTGTTTGTTTATGTGTGTAGAGATATTTAATAAGATACCGAGTGACTTAAAAATTCTAAATACCACATTATTTAAAAGTAAATTGTATGATTGGCTATCTACTAATAGCTTTTATAGCGTCAAAGAGATTTTTAACAAAAAAAAAATGACTAATTGTAAGTATCTACGGAAAATTTGTACGCTTATAATGTTAAGCAAAAACATGCATGCTCTGTATTTTAATTTATTGTACCATCTTCCATACCATGTTTTTATGCAAATAAATTTTATTCTATTCTATTCTATGGGGAAGAGCGTGTTGGGCGTGATGCGCTCGCGCAGGCACACGGAGCCCAGCGACACGTGCAGCGAGCTAGGTTACCTGCGGCGCGATGAGTATGGGGAAGAGCGTGTTGGGCGTGATGCGCTCGCGCAGGCACACGGAGCCCAGCGACACGTGCAGCGAGCTAGGTTACCTGCGGCGCGATGAGTATGGGGAAGAGCGTGTTGGGCGTGATGCGCTCGCGCAGGCACACGGAGCCCAGCGACACGTGCAGCGAGCTAGGTTACCTGCGGCGCGATGAGTATGGGGAAGAGCGTGTTGGGCGTGATGCGCTCGCGCAGGCACACGGAGCCCAGCGACACGTGCAGCGAGCTAGGTTACCTGCGGCGCGATGAGTATGGGGAAGAGCGTGTTGGGCGTGATGCGCTCGCGCAGGCACACGGAGCCCAGCGACACGTGCAGCGAGCTAGGTTACCTGCGGCGCGATGAGTATGGGGAAGAGCGTGTTGGGCGTGATGCGCTCGCGCAGGCACACGGAGCCCAGCGACACGTGCAGCGAGCTAGGTTACCTGCGGCGCGATGAGTATGGGGAAGAGCGTGTTGGGCGTGATGCGCTCGCGCAGGCACACGGAGCCCAGCGACACGTGCAGCGAGCTAGGTTACCTGCGGCGCGATGAGTATGGGGAAGAGCGTGTTGGGCGTGATGCGCTCGCGCAGGCACACGGAGCCCAGCGACACGTGCAGCGAGCTAGGTTACCTGCGGCGCGATGAGTATGGGGAAGAGCGTGTTGGGCGTGATGCGCTCGCGCAGGCACACGGAGCCCAGCGACACGTGCAGCGAGCTAGGTTACCTGCGGCGCGATGAGTATGGGGAAGAGCGTGTTGGGCGTGATGCGCTCGCGCAGGCACACGGAGCCCAGCGACACGTGCAGCGAGCTAGGTTACCTGCGGCGCGATGAGTATGGGGAAGAGCGTGTTGGGCGTGATGCGCTCGCGCAGGCACACGGAGCCCAGCGACACGTGCAGCGAGCTAGGTTACCTGCGGCGCGATGAGTATGGGGAAGAGCGTGTTGGGCGTGATGCGCTCGCGCAGGCACACGGAGCCCAGCGACACGTGCAGCGAGCTAGGTTACCTGCGGCGCGATGAGTATGGGGAAGAGCGTGTTGGGCGTGATGCGCTCGCGCAGGCACACGGAGCCCAGCGACACGTGCAGCGAGCTAGGTTACCTGCGGCGCGATGAGTATGGGGAAGAGCGTGTTGGGCGTGATGCGCTCGCGCAGGCACACGGAGCCCAGCGACACGTGCAGCGAGCTAGGTTACCTGCGGCGCGATGAGTATGGGGAAGAGCGTGTTGGGCGTGATGCGCTCGCGCAGGCACACGGAGCCCAGCGACACGTGCAGCGAGCTAGGTTACCTGCGGCGCGATGAGTATGGGGAAGAGCGTGTTGGGCGTGATGCGCTCGCGCAGGCACACGGAGCCCAGCGACACGTGCAGCGAGCTAGGTTACCTGCGGCGCGATGAGTATGGGGAAGAGCGTGTTGGGCGTGATGCGCTCGCGCAGGCACACGGAGCCCAGCGACACGTGCAGCGCGTGCGAGGCGGCGCGCGGACGTGACTCGATGCCCACGCGCACGCACGAGAACTGCAGCTCCACGCCGCTGCCGGTCTCTGGCGTGCTGTCGGACTGCAGGGGCCTGGCAGACAGACAGACATGATGTAATCATAGGCACGTGGGCACGATACGAGCGATAACCGAGCGGGATGTCGGCTACGGAATAAGTTTGTGCAGCCGCCACCGCTCATTTCGTGCTCGCAGAAGTATAGTATATTGGCAGCAGTTGTAAAAAAGATGAGAACAGTCTTTGAAATAACTTAAACACAAATTTTATTGTGGCATACTTTCAGTAATGCTACTCACTTATTTTCATCCCCTTCATCTTCCATACATAAATTCAAGGAGCCCTTGTTAAGAATAAACTCGAACTTCCCGAACACCGTGTCTCTCTTCAGCATCGTGTTATTGTCTAAGGAGTCGGCTATCACGTCGAGGATCTCTTCCTCCAGGTCGGCGGGGGCGTGGGGCGCGGGGCCGGGGGCGGGGGCGGGCGCGGGGGGCGCGGGGGCGGGCTCGGGCGCCGCGGCGCCGTACCAGCCCCACCACTGCGGGAACCAGTGCACCAGCATGCTGCGCCCGGAGCTCGCCGGCTTGTCAGGGGTGGACACAGGACTTGATTTTGGCACTTTACGCATTGCTACCTGTGAACAAGATAGTAGGTGATACGTTAACTTTCAAAAGTCTTTTCAAGTCGCCAATATGTAGGAAGAGGTGGTCTTTTAATCAAAAAAGTTGCTTCTCGGCAAGCATGCTCCTCATTATTAATTACTTACTAGGGATGTCTCATTTACAATCCATGTTACTGATTTTGGGACAAATAAACATTTTTTTTTTTCTTTTTTTATGCTTGACTTTGTAACGTTACGTTTTACAGGGGGAGCCTGTAAAATGTGACAAAAAAGGTCACATATAGCACTCACCTACCTAGGAGGGGAATGCGTGCTAAAAGGGAAAAGGACAAATAAATAGTATAAAGATTTAATGAATTACACCACTTATAGAAGAAACGGCTGATGAATGAATATGATGAGCTGACGTGAGATGAAAATGAAGTCTTCGTTGAAGAACCGGAGGACTGGAGGGTCCGTTGAAGAACCGGAGGGCCGGCAGGGCCCGTTGAAGCACCGGAGGACTGGAGGGTCGTCACTCTTCAGAGAGCTGGAGAGGATGGGCCGAGTAACGTCTTCCTCCCAGGCTCGTTCAGCCCAGGCATCAAGGTGTCCTTTAAAGGCGGCAAGGAGAGAGGCCGACTTATCAGGTTCGAGGAGGTAAACTTAGAAAACGTCCTCTAAGTCTACACTTAATATAAGAGGGAGGGCGACTTCTCTGGTTCCCAGGAGGTAATCTGTCCTCTCAGTCACTCTTAAGAAACTTTTCCGAGTTGTTGCTTATCTCAGCTCCAAACGTAGACTGACCATTTCTTTACGACGGCTCTAAAATGAAGGCTCGCTTTTATTTTGAATTTGATATGAGTTTCTAGAATTTGATGGAAAAGGAAAAATGGACTTTATGAAGGTCTGATGACAGTTTCATATGCGACCTAAAACTCCTAGCTAACTTTAGAATACAAATAAAAAGAAAACTAGGCCTGTCTAAATGACATAATGACATAAAACAAGAAATGTAAACAAAGCATTGAAGATAGCTAATTTGCAGAAAAACTTAGAAAATACAAGTTAAAAAGAATCTAGGAATCAAGTTATGGTTATGCAGCTATGTATTAATTTATCTAGGAAGTTTATAGAGAGCGTAAGTACAAAACAATAAGACACACACTACAACTTTCGGCCACATCACCGCTTGCCAATAGGTGAGATCTATTTATTGTGTAGCGAGTTAGCGACCGGCGATAGCGATAAGAGTTGAATGGCATTTTTGGATATTGAAAGGGAACGGCAGAGCCGAGCACGCCAGTCGCTCACACACCATCGCCCAAACACGTCATATTTATTTATAGTAATATAACCGAATACTTGTGGAACTTTACTAAACGTTAACCATATTCAGTATCGTCCCAAAATATTTATCATTAATCTTTGGTTAAAAATGAAAAAAAAAAAAAATAGAATGGAACGATACCACATTAGCCGCTTTTGAGCAGTGCAAGGGAAGCCTAAAAAGCGCCGTTACGCTAGCTCACCGGAGAGTATCAGGCAAATTAGCATTAATGTGTGATGCATCAAACAGTTGCGTGGGCGCAGTTTGCAATAAGAAAAACGGTAGATGGAAACTGCTAGAGTATTTTTTAAAGATAAGCTATATAAGCGGCGCAAAAATACAGCACCTAAGATCGCGAGTTAACAGCAGTTTAATTTGTAATCGTTGATTTCAGGAATATGGTAGCAGGTTGCGAATTAACCATTACATTTACACTGATCTAGGCCTTTAACTTATGCATTTACAAAAATAGGCACGGGTCGAGAAACACCAGCGCGCGCACGGCATTTATTGTATATCAGCGAATTCACGAGCGACATACGATACATCACCGGCGCCCAGAATCCGGTTGCAACCCGGGGTTTACAATTTATTTATTTCATGGAGGACTACTGTTTCTACAGTGTTAGGAATTGATATGAATTTGTTATATGAAGGTTTTAATGCGAGTTAAAGCTAGGTGGCATGACAGTGACCTCTCGGAGCGCCTTGAGCAGGTGCAGCGGCGTGCGCCACTCGAACTCATCCTTGGCGGCCTTGCGGTCGGCGGGCAGCGTGGCGGCCGGGTTGCTGAGCGTGAGCAGGCACGCCGCCACGTACGCGCGCACCTGCCGCGCGCGCTCCACGCACGACTCCCACGTCGGCGCCGGCTCAGTCCCTGCAACCGAACACACACGTTCAACTATCAGCTCACCATAAGGCTGCGTTTCCACCACCATCAGGGATGTGTTTGTTAAGATACTTAATTGATTTTATTGGTTCTAAACAAATACATCCCTCACTACGAATTCCCGCACAACTCTGGAGGAAACGCAGCCTATGACAGATGCACAGAGAGAATCACAGGCTACAGCCTACAGTACACCGTAGCCTGCTCCCTTTTCATTTTAAATTCTCTCAGTCCAACCAAAGGTTACCTGGAAGATATCGTTAGCAAATCACACGCTGTTACCGGAGTGCTGTTATTGAATGAAAAAGGCACGTAGATCTAGAAATAGAAATGAGTAATACTGACAGCGGTGGTCGGGCACGTGGCAGGCCAGCGCGTACAGCCACCAGTGGCGCGCGTGGCCCCGCACGGGCGCGGCCGGGCGGCGCGCGCGGAACTGGCGCACGCGTGCGAGCCGCTCCAGCCCCGCCGCGCAGCACACCGCCGACATGTACTGCGTCTGCGCACGCACCACAACACAACCTCAACTGTTGGCTCATACACGTAAATAACCCATGACTACTTCAAACACTAAATAAAGAGAAAGAATTACAGCCTAGCCCACTTAATCAATCCAATACAAAAGGGGAGCAGAGGCTGCGTCAATAACTTCAGAGCTATATCTATTTTGCCAACGGTCTGCAAAATTCTATAAAGATTAGTTAACAAACGGTTAACTAAATACTTCGAGATGACAAGGTATTATCACAATCGCAGTTTGGTTTCCCTTCCGGCAGATCTACTTGTGACACTATCCAAGAATTTGTGATCTTTGTATCTACTAATCTCGATGGTAAACAATAGGTGATATTCTTGGACTTAGCAAAAGCATTTGACACAGTCTCTACCCCACTTCTTTTAGAGAAACTGGAAAGATTAGGAGTGAGAGGAACGCAAACGAACAAAAGTAAGTTGTTCTCTTACTCTCTCATCAATTGCTCGCACCGAGTAAGCATAGGTGATATATGCAGTGATGATCATGCCATCGCGTATGTGGCAGCAGGGCAGTATCTTTGGTCCAACATTGTTTTTGACGTGGAAGAATCACCACCTTTGCGGATGATACGGCTCTTCTTTCACAGGCAGACTCATGAGAAAAACTATATTCTAACTCGTAGTGTGTACTCACGGAGGTGAGGTTGAGCGTTACGGTGTCGAGCGTGAGGTGCGCGGCTAGGCGCGGGCGCGCGCGCGAACGCAGCGGCTGCTCGGTGCGCTCGCGCCGCACGCGCGCGCGTGCTGATGCCGGATGGACCAGGTAGCGGTGCGGCTGGCGCCACGTTTCGGACATACGAGTCTGGAAAGACAGCAAAATAAAAGTAAATGTGTACAAGAAAACTGTGTAAAAAAACAAGCAACATATAATAACTTACGGTTAGTTCTGAGATTGTACAGCTCGCGAACATGCCAGCGGGCACGGGCATGGGGTCCCAGTAGACGGCGAGGTTGTGCAGCTCCAGCAACTTGAAGCTGCAGCCGTCGGGGTCGGCCAGCAGCGTGAAGCCGCGGCGCCACTCGCTGTCGCACGACTCCGCGCAGAGCGACTCGACCGTCAGCCCGCACGAGAACGGTCGCTCGCACGTCACTGCGTCCTCGTACCGGATGTGTACGTCGTTCAATTTCAACTGGGGAGTTAACGATAGGGTATTTACTATGTTTTGGTAATCTTCGTATTTCCGAAATGTAATGTATCGCCGGAGTGTAACTAACCACTTAGGCAAGACCTTTAGTTCAGTTTGTAGTAACAGCTTTGTCTCGTGTGTTTGTAGTTATAACTGCCACATTTATCATTCACCTATTGTCACTTAAAACATTTTCATTTCTGAATAGGAGATGATTGCCGAAGCTTATTCAGAATAACCTGTACTTTGTCAACGTTTATTGTAAATCATGCGTAAATACCATAGGTACACATAAGAGAATATAATTGGTTACTTGTAAGTTCTCGACGATATTGGCTAAGAGCCCGGTGCCGTAGCTGAGCCACGAGGAGTAGGATGTGGCATAGTATCCGGCGTCCGCTGCCTCGTGCTCCGCCCTCCATTGCGCCTCCAGGGCGTCCAGAAGCGCCGTCTTGCGCTCGTGCGCGATCGACGCTTCCACCGAGCAGTCCCACTGAGAAATAAAGTATACTGTTAATAACCTTGCAATGCTGCTTTGCCAGTGTTTTTAATTACGATAGTGAAGCCTCAATAATCACATTATGTTACAGGTTGCCTGGAAGAGATCGCGGAATGCGATAAGGCCGCCAATTGTATGTTTTGTTAGTTTCCTTTATGTATTTTTCATTTGGTGTACAATAAAGTATATATCAATCAGTTTTTATTCAGTGCAACATTGCAATCCAAATTAATAAAGAAAATTTCCAGGCACGGACTTTCTTGACAAAGCAAACTCTTCAATTAGAATTGCGATGGGAGCATGTTCCACCAACCGAACACAATTAGGTATTCTCTAAATGCAGTTTATTGAGGAATTCTTTATATGAGACACTTTCTTTTCCATTATTTACTAGCATGCAATGGCTGAGGTCAGACGTGTGTGAAGTAGGGAGCGTGAGGGCTTTGCTCAGCAGAGTGACATCCCTCTACTGGGCAAAGACCTCACTTCAATGCAGATTATTCCCTGAGCGCGAGGGTCGCATCAGTGGCTTGTCCAAAAGTAACTGAGCAAAGCTGATATAACTCAGCAATATTAACCTCCAATCAGTGAAAGAATTTTCGTCATCGCTCAGTACTTTCAACACAGAATTGTACCTCTTTACAAGCTTTTTTCATCATATTAGTTTAGAAGTTTTTTACTGCACTTTCTTAATGAATTTTACATTATTTTAGTAAATAATATGTTGTCATTCAAGCAATAGGTTGATGTCACCCACTCGTTAAGCTTGCGTGAGTCAACAATTATCAGTAAATGTTGGACCATCATTACAATTTTTCAACAAACAACTCATTATTGAACAGCGTTTTTTTCAGTTCCCATAGAGATAAAACATTTTCCGGTATATTTTACTAATCAGAATTGACTTGTAATTACTTCAATATCTAAAACTTATACTCTTTAGATAAGCGTCGATAAAATCTATTAAATTCTATGAGATACAAGCACTACTTATATCTTAGTTATATCTTATCTATTATGTCACACAACAAAAAATAAGTGTAGAAAGTCAACTTTGCACTAGAAAGAAGCTAACGTGATACAGAAAAATACAGATCCCACTTTTTAGGGTTCCGTAAAGAAAGGGTGACCAACTGAATCCTATTATGAAGCCTCCGCTGTCCGTCCGTCTGCCTGTCAGCGGGGACGTATCTCAAGAACCGTAATAGGTAAAAAGATAAAATTTGCTATTTTAGAGTCTGTATTGGTATTGCTATTGCCGGCAGTCGTTACGGATTGTCAGGAGCCAGTAAATCTGACTCCAGTCTTGCCAAGAACCGTGTTACCCAGTTAATGGTTTGAGGAGGTCTGGTAGTCAGCCGCTCCACACAAAACACTGGTATTCAGCTGAACCCGGTTTGACTGGAAGCCGACCCCAATGTAGTTGGGAAAAAGACTAGGCAGATGATGATTGCTATTGCCGCTATAACAACAATATTATTAAACTATTTTAAAGGGGGCTGCCATACAAGAAACGTGTTTTTTTATTTTTCTGTTTATAGTATGGAACCTCATTCTCTTTTCTCTCTCTTTTATAAAAAAACGTTGCCCCACACTAGGAATTTCTCCTGTATCGTGGGTGCGTTTACAAACATACATGTATATAAGTAGTTTATCAGCCATCTCGTTACCATAACACAAGCATTAGGTTGCTTAGCTTGGGACTAGATGGCGTTGTGTGAAATGTCCAAGGATATTATTACAAAGCCACATACACAAACAGCCAGACCCGGAACAACTATCTGTAGGTCATACAAATATTTGTTCCGGGTGGGAATCGAACCCACGACACGCGACACAGCAGCCGATCGCTCAACCACTGCGCCAACTGTGCCGTCATAACCCTTTGTGGGATAGACCGACTCGCCCTTGGTCAGTTTTCTTCTAATTCTGCTTTTAACATACGTCCACCTTGATGTCTATTAAATGAACTGAAAAATTGCATGATTGTTACTTCTATATTGTTTTTGTGACATTATCCTTTCAGACTTCAGTTCACCTTCAAGATTAAGTGCAAAAAACAAATCTTTGCCAGAGATTAGATATGAGTCTAAAGTATTATTGCATGTCTAGCCAGATGATGGATTTCGAGATGTTTCCTTGTTGTACAATAAATTGCTTTGTTTTGGTTAGTTTTATACAGAACTGTGAAATTATTGGTATCTCTGACAGTTGCGGAATTTTTTGGAAAGACTCACCGCGTCCTGGAATGCAAAGGACATTAGACAGAACATGGATGGACTTTAGTCAGTGTAAGAGTCTGACAGTCCCGCTCGCTCCGCCCAGAGCGCTAAAGGAGCCATTTGACGATTTCCTATCCTTAAACAAAAACACCAACAAAACAAATAGGGACCTATAAACAATTTTGTTTTAATTCAATGACAGCATAATGTAAAATGTATGTAAAATCCTGCAGATTAATCTGATAAGCATTATTTAGTTTTCATTATCAAGATAGATTAGGATTTAGTAGTCTCACTAATAACTACTGTTGTAAAATATTATTATTATGATGGACTTTGCTAGAATTTCTTGCTTTTGAAAGAGATCATTTAACAATAATATTAATGTTTAACATTCACAGATATTTAATTTCAATAATATTATAATAATATGAATGACTATGAGATTTTAAATGTTTAAATAAAACATGAGTAGTCACATTTATACATAATAATAAGATCTGGTACAAAGATGAACCAGTAAATGGGTTAGAAATAGAATTATTTATTTGCTGATAAAGGAGGTATACATATTATAAGATGGGATTTTTGAGTCCCAATAGGCTTTACCTTGCAACATGCATTTTTTAGGGTTCCGTAGCCAAATGGGAAAAACGGAACCCTTATAGATTCGTCATGTCTGTCCGTCTGTCTGTCTGTCCGTCTGTCTGTCTGTCTGTCTGTCTGTCTGTCTGTCCGTCCGTATGTCACAGCCAGTTTTCTCCGAAAGTATAAGAACTATGCTATTGAAATTTGGTAAGTAGATGTATTCCGTGAACCGCATAAAGATTTTCACACAAAAATAGAAAAAAAAACAATAAACATTGGGGGTCCCCATACTTAGAACTGAAACTCGAAAGAATTTTTTTCGTCGTACCTACCCATACGTGTGGGGTATCTATGGATAGGTCTTTAAAAATGATATTGAGGTTTCTAAGATCATTTTTTTCTAAACTGAATAGTTTGCGCGAGAGACACTTCCAAAGTGGTAAAATGTGTCGTCGTCGTCGTCCCCCCTTAACTTCTAAAATAAGAGAATAATAAAACTAAAAAAATATATGATGTACATTACCATGTAAACTACCAGCGAAAATTGGTTTGAATGAGATCTAGTAAGTAGTTTTTTTTTAATACGTCATAAATCGTAAATCGCAACTTGCTTACGGACCCTCAGTGCGCGAGTCCAACTCGCACTTGGCCGGTTATTTTTTTAAATTTAATACTTAACATCCATGAATATAAACAATTTAATTAAAACATTACATACTTACCAAATACCAGAACTAGTTGTTGAGCAGCAAGTTTTTCAATTCTACTTATTTACTAGTGGCTTACAAACCTCATCCAAGTTGATTGGTGCGGCGACTAAGTAGAGCTTCTCGATGGCTATCAACCAGGGCGCTGACCGGATCTGTCGCACTGGTACTTGCAGTTGGACTTTCCCGATGAAGCCCGACTTGATCTCCACGGGAAGGCCCAGGTGGCGGAGGGCATCTTTCTTCAGGGGGAGATTCTCTAGCTCCACTTTCCCTGTTGGAAATTATTATTTTAAGAACCAACCCTTTTATTTGAGTGAATGTTGCCAGCCATTTGAAGTAATTTAGATTTGCCGAAAATCCTACTTGGCTCTGATCACTTTAATAATATCTGCAAAAAAAACATACAACCGAATCGATAACCTCCTCCTTTTTGGGAAGTCGGTTAAAAATGAAACAAAGTGAAAAGCTTTTCATGGTTAGCACTTCACTTGGAAATATAATAATTACAAGGAATACACTTTTCTGTAGAGCATATAATGGTCTGTTTATAAGGAAAGATAAAATTGGAAAAGATTCCCAGAAAATTGGAAAACTTGGGAAATAAAAATTTAATAGATTATACTTTTATAAGACACCATGTAAAAATTAGATTACAACCAAAAAAACTTAAAGGTGTAAAAATGAATGGTCTTATATACTCAGAATATGGACACAAAATATGATCACAAAAGGTTGAATATGAGACTGTTAAGAGTACCTGAAGTTTTAACTGATACTGTTCTATTTTATTTCATTACAAATTCAATTAGCTGTTCAGTATTAGATTATAAAACCTATGAGTACCTATTCAAACATTTCATGTTAATGTAGTTTTTGTGTCATGATGCAACACAAGGATTTATTATTTACACAAGCATGACATAGAGTCTCCTCTAATAAGTCACTCGTGCCATCGTAATAGCGTAAGATCTAAATATACACAAGGCAAACATTTACGCAGCACTGCTGGTATGCCATAGGAACGCACCTGACAGGAGAGCCACGCTCAGCTGATCCGTGTTCAGATTCTCCACGTACTTCCCCAGATAGTTGTTCAGAACCCATGCCACTAGACCCTCCAACATCATGCATCGTGCTCTCTACTGGTTGTTCCACTATTTCACACGCTCTCGCGGTACACTTTCGCCTACAAACACACACCACTGTTTGTCATTGACCTAACACCTCTGTTGTTGTTGTCGTCCTTTATCGCTGATATTATGTCATGGATTACCGTACTGAACTTTGTCCGGCAATTTATCTATTTATTGCGCAAATTACACACATCTAGCAAATAATATTTGGTTGTTATATAGTTATATATTTTCTCTGGCGTTATGATAGAAGAAAATTCGGTAGAATATAGATAATAATTTCCACGATATTTGATGGCAAAATAATCAGTGCTGCCAGTGTTAGTTTAAGAATTCGGACAATTTGAAATTCCTTTTTTATTTAAATTTCATGTTTTATATTAAACTAGCTGACCCACGCAACTTCGTCTGCGTCAAATTTTCCATTAATGCTCGGCCCCTTTTAGTCTTAGCGTGATGATATATAGCCTATAACCTTCCCGGATAAATGGGCTATCTAATACTGAAAGAATTTTTCAAATTGGACCAGTAGTTCCTGAGATTACCCCCTACATACAAACTTACAAACATACAGACTTACAAACAAATTTTACCTCTTTATAATATTAGTATAGATGACTTCCTGGAGACAGAGGAAGAAGTGGAAGTCCAAAGTTGCTGCTGGCTTAGTACTTCAGATTCAAAAGTACCAGGAGATCAGAAATATGTTGAAGCATTTTCCGCGCTGGAATTGAAAACGCTATAATTTCACAAGTACCAGAAGACCAGAAACATGTCAAAGTTTTTTTTCGACAGGAATCGTGAGCGCTTAAGATTCACAAGTACCTACCAGGAGATCACAAACATGTCGAAGTAATGTCGGGGCTGAAATCTTACTTTCAGCCGCGCCGCTCACAATATCTGAATACCAGAATCATGAAGATGCAGTTCCATGGATGAGACAATGAGGCAAAAAGTTGCGCGGCAGTTCTAAAGTCTACGCAGACGAAGTTGCGGGAAGAAGCCAGTAGTTAATATTTGCGAAACGTGACAAGTAAAGTGCCACGTTTTAATATTTTAAAATCTTTCTCATATTTTAATACATTTTATTTCAGGTATGCAATGTTTGCTAGATCTATCAAAGTGAATATAATAAGGTTATTTTGTTTCTTTTTCAATGGGAATCATAAAATGAAATTCTTTCAAGTAAGTCGCCAGTTTCTAGGGAAAACTCATTCAATATGGCAACTTTCCGTTCTGTCAAATATTGTGCACTTTTTGGAACAGCTGTCAATGACAATTGAAATTATCGACAGATAATAAATGTAATCAATACATACAATTTGCAATCCTACCTACCTCAACATCAATAAACTAGAATAAGTTCATGCGTTTTATCTGGTTATAAATTATTTCTTTATGAATGACCAGCAATGACAAGAACAGTGCTGACTACTATTTTTGGTTTTCCAGGCAATTCGATTATTGAAAAGTTCCTTTACACGTATTGTTAGTAAAATTAAAATTTTCTGACATTTGCGTGTGACAGCTATTTAAGTGAAACAGAACGTTTCGTAAATCCGAAATAGAATTTTGTTTATTGTATTTACCTAATTTCTTTGGGTTTCTATAAAAAAACAGTGAAACATGAAAGCAGCGCATGCTGTAAGCAGGTTTCGTGCCTCACCTCTGCATAGATTTAACACAGGTTGCCTGGATATTTCAACAAAACTGCAGGTGCGACACAGTGCCAGTTTATTAAATCCACAGTTTCAATTATTGGCTCCCGTAGCGGTGAAAATCAGGAGTTTGGGACTTGGGCCAACTTCAAAAGACTTCGAGGACTCGCCACACTCTCAAATAACAAGTCCTCTCACAAAGGTTCATGCAGATGAGCTGGTGCTACATCTTACTGATGAAGAAAGAAAAGTGATGCTTCATGCCTTACAACATTATGAATCTAAAAGAATCAAAGAGGATTATGAGGGTAAGCCAACTGGTCTCATAGTTTCTTTACAATGTATCAACTGTAACATAGATTTTGCAAGCAGTGATTCACATTTCCAGATACGTTAGCTGGTCGTAGATGGAGGAGTAAGTTGGGCAGGCCCAGTAAAGTGCCGACGCTGGGTGACGTTGACCCAACAGGCTCATACTGCGAGGTGCCAGAAGACTGGCTGAAGAAAAAGTATGGTAAGTATCTTTAGAATAACTAACTGAATCCAGTTCAAACTAGTTGCCAAGATGATGTCATTGACTGTTTGTCTATAATTATGTATTACTCATTTGCAGTTCTCACATTCCTTGATTCTTCATTATGGAGATGGTCTTATTTATAAGTTACAATTGAAATAATTAATTTGGCCTTTTCCTGTTTTTAACACATAATACCTATTTATAGAAAATCTTGTTTCTATGTCTTATTTACCAGACTACTTTAAGTTTGTCTTAAAAATAGGCATTAGTCAAGTTCAATGATATCTTCATAGCTCTTGATAAAATAGTACATTAACTACAACATTCAGTAGAAGTTGAGCAGAGTAATTAAGCTAATCATGTATCGTTACAAAATGGTAGATATGATAAGTACAAACAAACAACTTATGTCTGTTACAGCGGCCAAAGCACCCGTCCCCAGCACGCGGGAGCTACTACACCGTAAGTGTTATCTCTGTCTGCAAGGCTACCCACATACACAATCTTATCTAATATCTACGAATGAAGAATAATTATAACAGTGACTAAAGCAAGATAATTATGAGAATCATCAATTTGGGAATAAAGCAGCAAGACTTATTAGTTAACCAAACTGAAAAATTGCCATTTAACAAGATCTGAATTTGTTGTTTCCATCACAAGAACTTTGTTTTTCTTGTGGTCTCATAATACAACATTATTGTATTAATTTGTGACGGGATACTGCTCCTGAACACAGTGCAGTAGTAAAAATGATTTTGTTTGCAAATGAAAGAATCATTTTATGCTGATATATTAAACAACTTTTACTTTGTTTACAGTGTCATTGGCGAATTCAATACCATTTATTGGATTTGGTTTCTTAGATAACTTCATCATGATCATTGCTGTAAGTATCAGTTGTTGTAATAGTACATTAATTAAAAACAATTTGCCACCTCTTAGTCTGAGCCAGTCATCATAACATACAGGCTGATTTTTGTACAATAGTCTTTGTAAAAGCCATAGATATACCTACTCCCATTCACCTCCAAGGATGTTGCAAAGCCAACCAATTGATAGCAGAACAGATCATTCAATGTCAACAGTTTTACGAAAAGCCTCCACACCAATCGCCCATTGCCTATCAACGTTGATCAATGTCATTCATTGATTGTTGTGGTTACCAGCAACCTATACCTACATCTATTGATAGAGACAGCATCAAAGTGCAATGCCTTAATATTTTAACACTATGGCAAAGCGAGTTGGGGATTGGCACAAGGAAAGAAGATGATTATGATGATTGCAAAGCGCATAAACAGTGCAGTTTAACTAAGGTATTTCATAACTTCATGTCGTATTTTGCAGGGGGACAGGATAGAGACGTCGATGAGCGCATATATCACGCTGTCCACGATGGCGGCGGCGGCGCTAGGCAACACGCTCAGTGACGTCATCGGCATCGGCTCCGCCTACTACGTGGAGCGCGCCGCCTCCCTGGTGGGGCTGGGCGCGCCCAAGCTGTCGCCCGTGCAGCTCGAGATGACCATCTGCCGCCAGTTCTCCAACCTGGTACGTACATGAGTACTGCAGAGCTCGGCTTCGCCTACTTAGTGGAGCGCGCCGTAGCTGTCGTAGACTGCATTATTTAAAAACAAGGTGTTGCCCGCGACTTCGTTCGCGTGTATGTCAAAAAGTGAAATTATGTCGCCATGTAAGATTGCAACCACTGCAAATTGGGCTGTCTAGCGTCCATGATGCCTTTTTTGGGGAAATGTTTTTTTAAAGGGCAGTGACCCGTGATTATAACTAGGTATAATCATTCGGATGGTATTGCTACTTAGTCTGATAAGTCGTTTAGTTAGTCGCGTGTATAGGCTTGACATTGCCATTTTTGACTGCCTGCAATTTGTATCCCGTAACCTTTAGTTCCCATGAAGTTTAGTTTATCTCTGGCAAATTCATGTAAGTAACTGTGAGAAAGGTATCAGAAGGTGGTATGGGTGAAGCACTACTATTATGGAACCACTTCGTCTGTGGCGTCATTGCCTAGGGATCTGGAGGGTGAAGCCCGCAACGGATCATTTCAGGCCCTGAGCTGGTAAGGACGTATCATAATGTATGACAGGACAGCTCAATGAGAATTCAATAGTTTTGAAAATAATTGGAAATGAGAGGGGTTTCTGGGAATCATCAGACCCTGTTCCCGATACTGTTGGGCTACTGTTTTTTTATATTTTTAAATGTTTTTTTTTCTTTTTTTGTATTTAAAAAAAGAAATAATTCTATATAATAAATTTTCAAATTTCAGTGTTAAATAATAGATCTAGATATATGTCATACACTTTGTTGGTTATTGTTTCCAGGGTCGCGTGTTAGGCATCACAATAGGCTGCATACTGGGCATGACTCCGCTACTCTTCATTGATGATGATACAAAATCCGACCAGAAAGTCGACGATAAGAAAACTAAATAGATAACAAAACATATCGCCTCGAAACTAAAACAAGCTATCGTGTCCTGCCCACTGAGTTAGTTCCTGTATCTCGTTGTAGGAGATCTGCTATAGTTATGCATAATAATACTATGGTGTGCAATGTCTAACGAAATACCTTCTGATGTAAAAAGACTAGGGTATTTGACTGCTTAAAAAAATCCAACTTATAGAAAAGACATGACGAAGTAAAAGAAAAATTTAAAATATTAAAAAATTACAGTTGTGTGCATTTTAACGTCTCTGATAAACAGGAAAAGTACTTGTTAATTGCTTGTGACATCACTCGCTGCGTGCAGTACGCGTTGAGTGTTTTTTTGCATCCAGTACTAATGAAGTTTGTATGACAAGAATAATTTCAAAAGCGTATAAGTTCTCTACTTTTCTGCCGATTTAATATTTTTTACAAATCCTACAATTTTAGCGCCTTTCAAAAAAAATTTTTTTCATGTAGGTTTGTAATAGTGGTCAAATACCTTTTATATGGCATCGCCATCACGTCTGAAGTCTGAGAGGTCGTGTAGTATTGTGCAGTATAAACATTTTGTATTTTAATTTCCTAAGCCACACTGCACACTCTTAGTTTGTAAACTTTTAGAGGAATTTACTGCTTTACCTCTTAGGCAATAATATTAATGAAGTCAGTGTACCTATATTATTAACAACTCATGTCATATACCTGGTTATGATATGTTTAGGTCCATTTATTTAGTTCTAAAGTTTAATAGATAAAATAAAAAAAAAAAATTAATACCGTTTATGTAACATTCAAAGATTTAAAATATAAAAAAAGTATTTTTCACTTTATTAGAATATTTAAACAAAATAAAATGTAATAGCATCAATTTATTTTGCGTAGAAAAAATAATGAATAAATCAGTTCTATAAGATACTATTAAAACTAGTACAATTACTAACGTAGCAAGTACTTAATATTGCACTAATACTTGACGCTCAAAGTTTTAATATCACCTTTTGACTTCCGTATAAATTAAATAGTAAAAAGAAATTAAGAACTACGTAATATACAATTGTATTATATATAATTAATAAAAAGCAAATTAATACATACTTGTGTGCATGGGGTAGGGAGGAATTAAATAAATAACTAAAGTAATAAAAATATAAAACGAAATATTTAAATATGAAAGTAAAAATTATGAATAGTTCTATCTTATCACAATTTCGGCTTAAATATAGATTAGTGGTTAGTGTGTATGGGCACAGTGTAAGTTGATATTGAATTGTACCAATTTTCGAATGTTAAAATATGTATGTATATCTTAGCTATACTTAGTAATATATACGAGAAAATTTAAAAAAAATCATATTATATTATGTACAGTCGCCAGCACATTAAGGTAACCGAAACTGTAAAATTTTCCCAATCAGCCTTGAACCTTATTCCTTTAGTAAAGTTGAAAATCTATTGAAGACATATGACAGATTATTTTAGCTTGATAATATGCTGGCATCTGAACAAAAAAAAAATCCTATTTCATGTAGTTCGACTGTAAATAGGGTATATTCCTGAAAAACTGTTTGGTTCATCTTAGGTCACCAAAAAATATTGAACACTTTTATATATTTTTTCACTTAAACTAAAAATATAAACATACAGTGCGCTGAAATTTCGCGTTACTTCACGCACTGGTGCACCTGTTACCCATCCCTTCTCCTGAACTTTTTTTCATTAAAAAAAAATACGCGTACAAGTTTTTTGGAGAATCTTGCTGACGGACCAAATATAATTATATAGTATTCTTTTTAAATAGGAAATTTATGGCTTTTATGCATGGAGAGGCACCTACACGTCTTAAAAAGAAAGCGTGTGAAAGTAATCAAGAGCTCGATTACTGAATGTAGATATTTTTAATTAGTTAACTTATTTATAAGGAGAAGCGTTCTAATTTTATTATACAGCTATTGTTTTTGCAAAATGTATTTAATAGAGTTTTGATGTCTATTCAATGAACTTTTCTTGCCGTGGGTAGCTCTCTGGCAATTATATAGTATTAGAAAGAATTTGCTTAGAGCGGAACTTTCTCTGAAGTTTCAAAGCTTGCAGCTTTTAGCAGCAATAATATTATTTTAAAAGTATGACTTAAGTGCAAAATAATTGATGGCAATAGAGATCCTTTGTCGGCGAAAACTCTGCATAAGCACGAGTATTTTAAATGCCTGCTGGCTACGGCTGTAGTTGTCAACAAAGCTATTTGGTAAACAGGCAAAAATATTATTTGTTCCACTGCACTGCCAATACTTATTTCTAATGTGTAAATTATGACTTATCACATACTTACGAGGTGGTGGACAATAATAGGGAATATGCATAAAAAAAATATCTATTATCTAAACAGTTTATTTAAAAATATTGAAAAATACATTACTAACAGTGGAAATAGAATCAAAATTGCTCGAAAAACAAGCGAGATATCATTAGTTTAAACAAATATGTCTGTCCCTCTCTCGCGAAAACGCTGTTTTCTATGGCAGCTGTATAGACGTCACGTAATGTGACGTCAAATTCCATGTCGGACTTCTCGTTCTAATTGTAATCTTTGAAGCGAACTTCATCGCTGATGAAGATATTTAAAAAATATTTTCTTGAGTGTTTACTGGAGCTTATAAGTAATTCATTTTGTAAATAAAAAAATCGCGTGCATATTCCCTATTGCCTATTCAGCACACTCGCAACATTGTTTAAAAGTAGTTTGAAGTTAGCTGCCTGCACACCAAATAGCTTTGTTGACTGTACCGCTGCACTTAGGTATTATTCAGTTTTGAAACCTAACTTTTATTGAAATTTTCTGCAATAACGTAATAATAGATGTGAGTAGGTACTTACAGGGTATGGCTAGAACCCATTCTTCATTCTTATTTGAAGAGATATAGTACCCTATTGGTAGCTCAATATATCAAGCACTAAAGTTGTATCTAGTCATTGCACAGTGAAATTGTAAATACTTGTATTGTAAATGAATTGTATTAGTACAAAGTTGGCACTGGTTGAAACCCCGCGCAAGTTCCTTTGTGAGTAAAAACAATAATTTTACTGTCTTGTATAGTTTTAAAATATTTGTATTTTATTAGTGTTAATGAAACGTACCTACTATGGGATGGTTAAAATACTGCTTGCATGGTAATATTTGTTATTTTATTGAGCTTTCTTTTCTATGAGCTGTTTCTGTTAACGCCGCAGTTTAAAATTTCGGTCGCATACACGTGACTCAACTCTGGCTTTACTCTAGTTGCGTTGCTCAAAATTGAAGTTTTTCCACATAAAAATGTTATCAACAATATGGCACAAAAGTTCAGTAAAATGCATGCTGTGCCACAGAGCAGGCTTTTAAGCATTATGTAGTTAAGTTTTAGCCATCTTGGGTGCACTTGAAATTCCCATAAACTTGTTTTTCAAAACCCATCCTTCCCGTCCATTTAATCTGCTTGCCTAACAAGTATTATGTGACTGAATCAAGTATACGTGAATGTGCGTAGTATTTTAATCACGAAAGTAAGATCTAAACGAATTATATTCACTAATGTTATGTAAAGTTGTTAAATCAGTCAGTTATCTAACAAAGTGTTAAATGTGCGTGTTTTATTCTATGACGTCATTTCTGAATGGAATTAATAAACAGTTATAAATTCTAGCGATTTGTTTTTCTTCTCACAAGACGAGGTTTCAGGACAGGCTTGGATATTAAAAAAAAAATGGTTGTGTAATGTCGATAGTGTATATTGTTTTAGTGTCATAGTGTGCTAGCTAACAAGTGATAAATAATATTATTATTATTTTGTGTCATGTAAATTTTAGAAGGAATTTTGAATTACTTGCATACAAATTATTGTAAAATTCTAGTTCCTAAAACGTAACAGACAGTTGTGTTGCTGGGGAGTTTTTTGGCCACTTCTTCTCCACAGCTAAAACACTAGGAAGTGGTGACGGGCGGGCGTTTTGAGGGACAATCTTTTGTAAAACTTGACGTTCTAAAAGTGCTGGCCGTCAGCCTAATTTGAATAAATGACTTTTGAATTGAATTTGAATTAAATTGAATTGATAATTTTACGTGATACCGTCATAAGAAAACATTTATGAAAACCACATTAACTTTTTACTACACTCTTTATAAACAGTTGACGTGCAGGTTGTGTGCTGGCGCTTTCTCTTTTCTAAGTACTCGGACGCATCGGCCGAAGGAGTGGAAGAGAGATAGATGTGTCACAAGCCGAACGCTTAGGCCGATCGTGGCCGGTGCCTCTATCGCTTGTTCCGCGCTTTCGCTTGCACGCTCGGCTCAGGCGCAACGTGACAGTGAGTCATGCTTTTTCGTGCGTGCGGCCGGCGTTCATTGATTTATAAGAGGTTACCACGTCAAAAATTTGCACGAGAAAAACAGAACCTCTAGGTAGACCCTATTGTTTAATAGTGTTGGTGTAGAAAGAAGCTTCCTAGCGTTAGGTTGCGTGATTAAGTTCCGCTGGGGCTGAAAGTGCTGTCCTTCAATCAGGACACCACATAATATAGGTATCATCATCATAAAATGAAACAAAAAGATAATGTCGTAATCATCGTTTAATAAATAATTATCACTTGTCGATAAAGATATGCGTATGTAAAAGCTGCATTTGTTTAAAAAATACGCTAAACAAGATCATACATGCAGTAGGGCACGTAACACTGCGACATGCGCACGCGCACAGCCACTCGTTACTGGGAGTTGCAGTCGCGACGCTGCGACGCGCAACTGTTGCGGCCGACGTTTGTGCTATTTCATTAGGCTTTATTGTAGGTGCAGGATTACAAAACTGGCCGAAAAAGAGAGTTTTGAACAATTCATTCATTTTTTTTTAACTAACACGATTTATCAATTTTTGACGTGAATAATTAATTAGGCAATAATATGTACTACCTACTTAAAAGTATTAAAAATCACTTTACCTCCTTCCGTGTACAATAATAATTTTTATTCGTACATACAAGATAACATCGGTACCTACACGGAAGTGGCACAATATTTTAGCACTCTGCAGTTACATGTAATACCAATTGTGTGGTTTGGCAAGCGAAATGTAGAAATTAGGTAGGGATAATCGAACAAACATGCAGGATACAGGAGGATGTTTTTATTAAATAAATCGGCCGCAACAGTTGCGCTTCAGTACAATTTACAATTATTAAACCTAATTAGAGTGCGAGGAAATGATACAAATACTTCGTGTACAACAACGCCACTCATCTCTGCAAGACTCCACATCAGTTACATCTACTCGGAAACTCTTACAGCTAACATTTTCTTTTTGTTTTTATCACAACAAGGTGATGCATTTGGCAAAACACTAAATTTCAAACGTGGTCGTAATTTTTGATAAAATTGTATAAATTCAATACGTATCCTATTCATTATGAGTTATAAACGTCAAAAGGGTTTTTAAGCAGTATAATATTATTATTATTTACCATGTATTTATTACATATAATGCGTTGTACTGTACTGAGCCAACCTTCAATTACGGCCACCGTGTGGATGACCTCTCTGTGCATAGGATGAGCACGTCACATCACTTTGTGCCACTACCATCCTCGTACATCTCTTATAATTTACTTAAAATCAATGAAACAGCTTCAACGCTCGTGTAAAGCATCAAAATATATGTAAACGTATCGTAAATCACAACATAATTATATTTTAATTGCATCGAACGCAGTTGGCTCAGGTGGCGCACCGCGGTCCGCGTTACGTACTAAGCGCATTATTTACAAAGTTACAAGAAATTTAAACCAACTCTTATTAGATATTACCATAAGGACTAGATCTCATATTAACTAACGTGATAAGATGAGCGATGTGCGACTGTCGGCAAGCGCACACTGCTCAACTGGCGACTGCGGCACCTCCAGGTCTAGTTGCGCAGTGAGCTCTTGCGCTGACATACATAGGAAGGTATTGACGGGTTTATACATAGCTGTAATTCGTGACGCAATCTTATCTTTGATCGTACATACATTCTACTAGAAAGTATTTTCACTCTAATATAGCGTTAATTACATGGCAGACGCTTCACTCTATTTGCTTCTTTGACGAAACTGAACATAGAAACACTAAGAGCGTGGGATTCTGTAAACCTCTCATCGTGAAAGCTTAGGTGAAGTGAACATGATGAAGTGGGCTGTCAATTCATACAAACTAGATGGAATGATGTCCACTTCACGCTCACTCCAACTAGTGTACACGCCACACACGCCCACGGTGAGATTTTGACACCATGAGGGTTTTCTGAAATATCAAGCACCAGGTGGCATCACTGAGTTGTCAGTCCCAAACCACCTATCAAATCGCTTGTTTTCTGACATTTCTTAGTTGACGTCGGCGACATGTTAATGTCAAAGTCACTTTCAATAGGCTAGATTCCATCATCCACAAATTGCAAAACTATTTAGTCCGTCAGTTAGAGTATTGAAAATTATTGGACACGTATTTTTTGTTTTTGTAAATCAATGAATGTTGACAAGATAAAACGCATCAAAAATCGCGAGTGGGGCTCGTGACGTCACGACTCAGTAAAAATTATGCGAACATGTGACGTATTGAGAATTTTAAAAGCGTCGTAACTTCGTCAATTTTGGTTCCCGTAACAAAAGAAAAAACACGGTTCAAATATTTTTTGATTATCTAACTGACGGACTTATTAGATTTTTTTAGTCATCTACCCTATTAAAAGGACCTCTCGCCTATTTTGCGCCAACTGGTGGATTAAATTTTCCTAAAAACCCTCATAGATCGGCTGAACTGTTCACAAACTGGACATCGTTTCAATGGATGTGACGGTAAAATTGAATAGGAAATACAAATTTAGTTCGAGATAGTTAACTTAAAGTAGACACGTTATAAACTTATGTACAGCTTGGTCATGATTACAGGTACACTTAATTTAAGCTGCGTTAAATAACGATGAGATCCTTAAATTTAGGAGCTATATACGCGATCATTCTCAAAATAAATATGTATAGGTCTTTATAAAGTTGTGGTACAGCTATGATAAATGTGCTTTAGTAGAATAACGTTTAAACTGTGTAATACTCGTTCGTGGGCCATGCTTGACAGTACTCTAACAACTTTCGTTTCAATTTCAATTGTAACTTGAAAATGAAACGAAAGTTGTTAGAGTTATAAGCGGTTATTAAAACTGAGTCGTTAATAAAGATATTTGTATGCTTGAGCGAAATTATTAAAATGCTGTTAAACACGTCTTTTTTTGTGGTAGCTACACCATCGGAAGATATTGCCTTTTCAGTGACATACCAAAATGAAGACCCACAGACACAATTTACTATTAAATATATACTTAAGTAGGTATATCACATTGGACGCGGCGAACTAAATAGGTCGTGCATACGCAGCTAGTTTTGATATCAGTTTCACAACCAAACTTGGTGTTGTTAAATAAATACATGAAAATAAACACCGATATGCACCGTACATTGGAGTCCTTCCTTACACATGACTGACGCATTTGCCTGAACATTAAGTGTGTGGAGCCTCACGGCTGCTTCAGTCCAACGTGATGCGCATGCTAGGAGGGGAGGAATCTGGCTGAGGAATCTGCTGTAAAGCAAAACATACATACGTACTAGGGTCGCATCAATCGCAAAGAATAAACAAATTGGCGACGTTGTATCAAATTAATATCAGTAATCAGACGTGACCAATTCCTGTATCGACATATTTGGCAGTAAACACATTTATTATCCCTATTCCTGGTTGCGTTTAAAATAATCATATCAACTTGTTATCTATTTCATTTTCATTACCGAATTTCCTTATAAAACCACATCATTTGATTTAATTTTGACAAACGGGAAGTTGCAAGGTAAAATGCGCCATTTCGTGTACTTATGTAAAATATAATATTGCTCGATAAAGGCTCGTATATAAAGTTATGACTAATGAGTATCGATGCACTAACCGCTAAACATAGCAATAGAAATGCTACACCTACCTCGCCGACCGTCACACGATCGACACAGCACAGCAACTAAAACGAACGATTATTAAGAAAACTGTAGCACTACATTTACATACTAATTGTCTAATGTACAAACTGCTATGTACAAATGAATATACATGAAATTACGTTCCTATGGTAGTCACCGGATAAATGTGCAATAACGGTCATTGACCCACATACAATTATTGAATTTGTTAATAGTAATAACAGAACAAATGACATAAAGCTGTCCTGAATCGACTTCTATCGTGATCCTTTATGTTCTTTAGTGATGAAAAACGGTTCATAGTTTATTGTTGGAGTATCTACAAAGAAATATTAGGGAAATGTCCATGTACTTTATTACAAGTTTATCTGGTGCTTACAATAGAAGATATTTCACAGCTGGCGACAACTTGAAAACACTCTCGACATTTTTGTTGAGGTGTACGTCGACAGATGGAACGTGGTGGAACTGAGCGAGGTGCCACTAGGAGTGAGGCGTATTTATCAAATCAGTTAAAAAACAGGTATTTCAAATTAACAACATGAAACAGGTATGTCAGAACCGAAATAACAGTTCCTACCTATTTCGCCTGTTCCTCAAACAACCGTAGTAGCCGTAACTCGACATACAAAACGAAACGACCTGGAACAGCTATGTGAAACAGTTTCAAATGGAACATGCTCCATTCTCTTCTGACTTATTATAATAGAAAGAGACAACATCTGTTCTTTGGAACAAGCTCTTTGCTCCTCTGGTTCATTGTAATAGAAAGAGATAGAACCTGTCCCCTGCCTGTCCCTGTTTCTGACCTTTTCAGTAGCAGGTACTGTTTCTGAATCTGTTGCAATCAATAAGTTTTTAGTTCCAGTGGAACAGGCTGTTTTTTTTGGAACAGGTTTTTGGAACTGTTTTATTCTTGGAACTGAAACAGGTGAAACAGGTTTCTAATTTTATCTGTTCCAACCCACCCCTAGGTGCCACTGAGCATTGCACCGCCTGCCGCGCTGACAGAGACGTCTGACAAGCTTGACGCTGTTAACAACCTCGCCACGTCATTGGTACTGGATGTGATGTCCCACGTCAGGAGGACGTCACGCTCTGCGCGCGCAGCACCGCGTGCCACGCGCGCGTGACGCGACACACGCCACGTGTCCACACGTAGCCCTCGCTAGGGTTACGGCTATTCTCAAACGCCGCTCGCGCGCACACTAGTGTCGTCAGACGCGCTGCCAAGTAGCGCCCACGCCGCGTTCGCGTAATATTTGTAAACGAATAAATAATACTACAACTACATAATAAATGGTAAGCGATTACTAATCTCGTTTCGACGACGACTTACTTTACCTTTTCAAGGTAGAAAATATAAATTGTTCTAATAAAACAACTCAAGTAACAAATAATACTGTTATAAACATTTAGAATTTAGACGTCAACGTAACAATTGACTTCGGTAACATTCATATCGCCCGATCCGAAATATACTAAACATAAAACAATGTTACTTTGTACCCAATATGGCAAATAAGTAGTCGCTAATAATATTTCTCGTTTCATCATTCTCGAAATGATCTAGGATTGCTATTAACTCTCAAATATACTTCTTGTACTTATTTCACACTAACTTCTAAGACTCCATGAATTTTCAAAATTCAAAACAACGAAATCTACTTTTTGGCGTACGTTCAACAAATGGAATGATATTAAATAATGAAAAATTTTGGTCTCACTAACATATCGAATCATTCTTATCTTAATTGTTGTCTCAAAGTTTTACAATTCAATAAATATAGGTATTAGCTAGGGCTAGAACTTATGTATATCGTCAGTCGAGCGCAGCGCGCGGACCGCGGGCTGTCCGCGCTGCGGCACGAGACGAGCTGCCGTCGTCGTGAGTTCCGCTATCGTCGGAGCTAGAGAGCGTTCAGGAGCTGGCGTGCGCGGTGAGCGGCTCGGCGCGGTCGGTGCGGTACTCGGGCTCCGAGCTGTTGCGCTGCGCCGCCGCCAGCTCGGCGCGCGCGGCGGCGTCGGCCACAGTGCGCCAGCGCACGCGGCGCCCGCGCACGGCGTACGCCGCCTCCTCGAAGCCCGAGCGCAGCCCCAGCACGATGCTCAGCGCCGACGCGTCCTGTCCGTGGCAGCCCGAGTACCGGTACTGCGGCTTCTTGTCGAAGCGGCAACCCACTGATTGTGCACCTGTATACGAAAAAAAAACTTTTATTTGTAACTACTTGATATTCAACGATAATTGATAATTTACAGTTAATAATTAAGACTTGTATGATCTTTGTTATTTATGCACTTTTCTATTTTATCATTCAATAGTATCGACGATACAATCTAAAATAAAAGATAAGGCTATCATGTACACGCAACTATGATGTTATGTGTAACAGCTCACCTATGGGCATGATGCAGTCGAGCGTGAGCGCGCACTGGATCCAGAGGCGCATGATGTCGAGCACGGCGGGCTTGTCGGCGAGCACGAGGCGCGTCACGTCCATCATCTGCACGAACAGGAAGTCGTCGATGGTGGCGTGGAAGTAGTGGAACATGCGCGGGTGCGTGAGGGACGTGACGGCGGCGCGCCGCGGCCACGCCAGCACGCCGCCGCCCGCCGCCGCGCGCGCCCACAGCGCCGCCAGCTCGCCCGCCGAGCCCGTCCAGCGCTGCGACGCCTCGCAGAACACCACGCCGCCCACGCGGCTCAGCGCGTGCTGCCGACATCACACAACATCCATCACACATGTGCAACAATACTTAATTACCTCTCTATCAATTTTATTGTAACATTTGAATTTCGCCGATCAACAAGTTCTCTCCAATGAGGAAGGCAAGCGTAGGCTTTGTCCATATAAACTCTATCCTGTAGGTTGCATGCGGACATTGCACTCAATTGAAGGAAACTCAGTGATAAACTGATAAGATAAATATAAAACAACGTATGAGTATCCAGTCACAAGAGAGAATTACATCTCATAATGTAGGTCACAATTGAAAGATGCAGGCAATTAGTATGAAAGCCTCGGTTTAGCGCAATTTCGCGGCGCGCTTTGTTAGTCTTTGTTCTTGAAACAGAAGTTGTGCCGTTTCATTTATACACGTCAAGTCGGGAGAAACGAACAACATCTTTCATCATCTCTAACTACAGAAAACACTAGCTCAGGGATCATGCAAGTATTTCTGTAAATTAAAATAAAATAAATCTTTATTTGAGACTATTAGTCCATAATGAAGTTAGTATTTTCGTGTTAGTAACAATGGTGCTTAAAGTCCTATTATAATATTTTACGCTGAATCCAACAGGTAGCCCCACCAAAAGACTATCCTTTTAACATTTTGTAGACAAAGATTACCTTCCTATTCTTGAAAATCCGCTTATTTCTACACACATCAGGTAAGCTAACGGTTAAACATGTGAAACCAATCTATCCGATATATAAAAGAGCCACTACCTATACGTTAGCTACAAAAACCACCTCAGCGATAAAGGATCAACAAGGTGGGTGCGAAAATAAACGGTAATTTAATAAACTTTTCCAGTTTTTATGGTAGTAAAATGATTTATTGGAAGTATCTTTGCGAGAATATTGCTAAAGTCCAATAAATCATTTGACTGCAGTCACTCCAGCAGCTTATCCGACTGATATGACACTAATAACAGCCATTTTACTGAAAAAACAATACAAATTGAATCGATCATTCTTTATCCGCGACGCCGGCGGCGGCGGTGGAAGGCGTCTAGACGCCGAATCTCCAGTTATTTCGAGAGCACTTACAGCGAGACAAAAACTCAACTAGCTTCCTTGTATCACAAATCATAAAGTTAATGAGTCGGAACATGTGTGCCGAATACTAGAATATTACGTCGGGGTCGGAGCAATCGCGGAGATCCCTGGGATTCGAGTATTTACGACAAACAGACGCACGGCACCGGCACAGTGCCTGCGCTCCATGTGCTCTTTCCGAATACAGACGAGTAAAACGGTTCCTGCTACAAGTGTGTTGAGAAGGAACATTTTGTATGTAACTAGTAAAATCCAATGCTACTAATTAATCATATCTCAAATGACACTGTTGCAGTACCTATATGCTTTAAATAAACAGGGTAAAATTAATGCAATTAGTTTTATACGCGCTTTTAGGTCATTCATAACAAGCTAATTAGGTTCAATGGCTGCAATACTTTTATGTATAACTACATGGCTAAATTCACAGGCTAACATTGCCAGTTCGTGTCGCCGAATGCCGTTTCAAGGAAATACGCTCAGCAATCAGAGGTCATGCGAAATATTTTGAGAATGTATAATTAATGTGTTCCGACAATTAAGCGGAAGCGTCGCGCGACATACGAATATCAACCGTTTACCGGTTAATTTACGTGTCCCTGTAGTAATTAAATAAAAAGGTTTACCGACCCGAATCAGAAATTTGACAGCACAAAATCTACATTGAATGAGAGAACACGCTGAACACGAGAACTGCGAGCGGCAACGTATCGTATGAATTCTTACATGTACGGATAGTAATTCGATCTACTCGTTGGGATATAGTTGGCTGCCAACTAATTAATGCACGAGCAGATTTCCTGTGCCCTTTATAAGGCCATTCACTGAACACAACTAATTACAGTGTTTATCGCGTTAAATAAAAGTACGCTTGAGCAAGAGACTGAATAAAAGTATCGTAATCAATGTTATCATCAAAACGTTATAAAATCTAAGAAAGAAAGACCTTGATTTTCATTTAGCCCAGTCTGCTCTCGATGCGACAAACCACTTAAATAAATAGAACTCCCAAAATATTAGTGATTACAACTATTTGCGTGCAGCGACCCAGACACGCAGACGACACATCGCAGACGAACGTCACGGTCACACCCAGACAGGGGCCCTGGGGCCAGGGCTCCGGGGCTACTCTGCTCTGTGGATCCACTAATCGCTTATTGCGTGACGGGATGCGTTTTGTGTCGATAATGAGGTAACAATCATGCTTTGTTCGAGATCACGTGATACCTCGCTGTATTGGAAACGCCGTCAGAATTTGGTCACCAAAAACTTCCATTCGAAACGATAACCCTAGAACTTTCATCAGTTACCGCTTTTACGGCTGTAGCAATTCACTCGGGGATCGCAATTACAGTAAAGCTAGCACCCTCCGTTCTCCCTCGATAGATGCTTAATTTTTATTACCTTTTAGGGTTACACGAGCAGCTATTTGGGTGAGTGCTACTCCGTCGAGAGACGAGGTCTCTTTAGGACGTCCGATTGTCGTCCACTTTCCTAAATAAATACGTAGGCGCGAGCCTACACGACGACCATTACACATTCCTACACAATCTAGCATTCGCAGTTTCAGCCCAGAATACAGCAATAATACTTTTGAATTTTTTGGCACCCAACGTTATTCAACGTTAAGTAGAATACTTTTATATCGCAGATGTTCTAATCAGTCAGCTGTGCAAATTATCGAAACCGTCGAATGCGATAACTGGGCCAGGACGGCTGCCTGCTATCAGTTCGGGATCAGCTCCGAATGAGTCACATTCGCACGTGTCCTCGCTTCACACACGCTGTTGATAACGTGCCGGCATTTTAACTGGCCGCAGACAATAGGTCGATTAGCAATTAGTTATACCTATGCCTAAATGTATGTCGTGACATTACCCATGCGTTGTACATAATTGTTATATATTTAGGAAGTCGATTATCATCGGCGATAATAAACAGCCGATGAATAACTTGGTGGTGCAATACCTACCTAGTACCTACTATATCTTTCGGATAAGATGGATCGATACCGAGGTCTTTTTATTTTAGTACTAGCTGTACCCCGCGGCTTCGCTCCCTTCAACTGTCTACCTGTCTACCTACCTACCCCACTACTCTCTTACTCTTACTCACAGACAATTTTGTATTTGACTAATGTCAATATTTATACGATACAAACGTCACTCAATTGTTTTGCCTTCCCGAAACCTCTCCACTAACACTTAAACTTTATGGGATGGTATTAAAGTTCAAATTGACTTTTAAGTATTATTACGAATCTTTTGTATGGGAGTATAGAAAAGTGTTGTTTTTAGTATTTTTCAGGCAATTTTTATATTTTTTCTCTCCGTAAGAACCATCCTCGTACTTCAAGGAATATTCTAAAAAAAGAATTGGCCAAATTGGTCCAGGCGTTGTTGAGTTATGCGCTTACCAACACATTTAGCGATTCATTTTTATATTATAGAAGATTTTCCAACCAAGAAGTTCGTGCGGAGACAGCAAAATAGGGTTTCTCCGGACACGGAATCTGTTTGAGTCAACTGTAGGTGATAGAAAGTCCCAAGAAGGCGACGAAGCTGTTTTGAAATTATGGCTATTAAAAGGCCATTTGGCTGTGATCAGGGTCGGCGTCGAACAGATGCAGCTATTCCAAGCTGTAAGGAAAAGCGCCGTTTCACCATCGCTATCGGCGGGTCACGCCAGCTTATCTTGTTGACACGAAGGTTTATGACCGATATCAAGTATTTTGCGTCGGTGAGTTTGGTGGGCTCTCATATTGGCTGAGCCCTTTTATGGGACAATAACTGTAGCGTTATTGATCCATATACTCGTACCTACTTGTCCCAATTTTATCATATTGAGTGAGTATTTTGTGAATAAATATTATAGACTTATTATAGACTTACCTATCATTACGCTGTGTTCAAATTATTTTTTGTTCTAAACTTCAGAGCACGCACAGAATATGTCGTCACCGTCAGTCTCATTTAAGGCTCGTCAGTCGTCCTCATCATCCACTCGTTTCAGTACTCCATGTAATAGCGGTGCTGTGCTGCACACTCGGCTCACCGCTCACATACTCCTAACTACCTTCTACACTTACTACTCGAGGAGCTACTGAGGGTTAAGAAACGGATCGGAACAGTACCTTGTCTAGTGCATTCAACTACACATATTATGTATTGGATTGTAGAACAGCGGAAATATAGTTTTTCCTTGGTACAAATTGCGAACATGAGAATAAGGTTTTGACAACAAGCGATTGAGCTTATAAGGATAAGGATATCGTTTTGCGGTTTCGGCTCTAGTATCTAAAACTTAATATCGTTAAAAAGGCAGTTTACATAATATATCGGTGTGCCGTGTGGTGCGGCATCGGCTTGCCGGTGATAATAGCGGTGCTAGCAACAAGCGTCAAGGACAGGCATGCGCCACCGCAGCCGTGTATCAACAGAACACGACATTTGTAAATTAATATTTGCTAAACCATATTGTATAGACCGAGGAAATTCTCGCTCACGACTAGTTCAGCTTGAGACAGAGTGTCAGGAACAATGAATGTCACTAGCGAATAGAAATAGTTTCATGTCTGCGACGGTTCACGCACATTCCCGAAAGTTTCAAGGTACCAATTTGAATAAAGCGTTTTGAACGTGGTACTTTATTCATTATATATCAAGTCATAAATAAAATCTAAAATAGGTACATAATACATTAGATGCAGTTTAATTTCGTTCCACGCGTCTCAATGTCAATTAGCAAAAACATAAGTTACTCAACAATACTTAGTTATTCAGCTGATTTGTGCTTTACGAATATTCGAGGGATTGCATCTGCTGGGAATTCGGAAATGATTCCATTTCAGATGAATTACTTGATTTTTTTTCCTTTTTTGTTGCGGTGTTCAGCTTTCGATTTTGCAGACTCCTTGATGAATGAGGAGCAATCGCCTTCTAAGCATTAAATTCGCATGAGGCTATCGCATATCGAGAGCTATTAGAAGTTAATTCGTTTCCTATATTGCGCCAACTCTTGTCTTAAACATAGAACAAGTCTAGCATTGTTTGTTACCAATTCACAGCGCACAGTGCAAAATTGCGAATAGCCACACCGCACACATAACGGGCTGTTATTTAGCGAGCAATATTCCGCAGTATTCATCGATAGTAATTCTAGTTGCGTTTTGAGTTCGCGAGCCGGTGAATGTCCAATCTTATCAGGTGGAGTGTTGACACAAGTAATGCCGGCACCGACGCACATCGAGGCCCGCCATGTAGGTTACTCACACGTTCCTCGAAGTTCCCTGTGCAATATTGCCAAAATAGGGTGTTATCTACTTCCTTCGTCGATACCAGAAACCTAAATGAGTAATATCACAGCGCTAGGCTGTATACTCGCACATAATCATAGTGAGCTCAAATGGAACATTATAAATATTTGTTGCCTAGTCTTATTTTGTACTTTGATTACAAGAGAGTCCTTATTACAAAAGTTATGGAACTGTCTCTGTGCAAGAGCAATTAATTTTTACAACTGTAATACTAAACAACACCGCTCCGTCCTATTGCACAACGCGCAGTGACCTTTTAAATGGATTTACAACAAAAGTACGTCTATTCACTAATCTAACCCTTAGCCTCCGCTGATAAACTCTTAATTTAACGAAAACGCTTGTTCTAAACTTCTAACACAATTGACCTACAGGTTAACTCGAGAAAATCGTTTCTGCTGGATAGGGTTACAAATTATCTCATTACGCTGTCCTAGATAAATTAATTCGGCCTATTAAGTTGTTTTGCTCTCTGGAGTATCTTGGAATGTACAAGGATTTAATATCAAGGAAAAGTCAATCAGGCGTGTTGCAGCTCCTCTATAATAGCCTAAATGTGCAGATGGAATATGTATGTTAAAGCTGCTGTACCCAAGGACTAACACAACTGGCTCACTGGTTGCCAAGTGCGATCTAAGTATTCTCTAATATTGAGCCTTCAGTGCAGCTTCAGGTGTTGTATTCACATTAGCTATTTACAGTCTAAGGATACATCTTGGGCAATTAAATCAAATGCGTCTCCGAGTTAATCGTGTGATGCGCTGTAACAATAGAGTGGACGGCAGACTGCCGGCAGACCGGCGATACGTACAGCGGAGCGCCGGGCGCCTGTCTGGTAACGCGATAAACTCTCGAGCTGTCACTCGCCGCACTCTGGCAGACTGACGTGCCGCTCAGTGCCGCAATGCCGCTAATTGCAGCACAACACGTCTTATTATTCCGGCTATTAAAGCTCGCTTTGATTTCCTGCCGTCGTCGTTTAATTAAAGTTACATGCAAAACTTGTACTCTTGCTGGTTTGCGTCAATTTGCAAACAAAAATATTCGGCTTCGCTGTAAATCATGTAGTCTGGTTATCAAATCTTTGAGTGTTAATGTCCAAGTACCCAGAACAATGCCAGAAGAAAACAGTGGTTCTTTGTAACAAGGTAGCCTTCAGATACGCAGTAAGCCAATTGAGGATAAGAAGTGCAAACATTATAATGTCGTTAACTTTACGTATCTCGGTCGAGGATGAGAAGATTCCAGGAGTGTTCTAAATAAATTCCCAAACAAATACATGACGAGCATGTTTCTACAGAGGTCAGAGGTCAAGTTGACGGGGTTCAAGGTGCCTGTCAAAAAAACCTGAAATCAATAATGAACCTGATATCTTAATCTGGTATTGTAACAGAATTTTAACGAAGTATTACTTTTCTACCTCCTTCCTGCCAGGGTCAGGGTTTTTCCTGCCCGAGTCGCGGGACTATTCGAAAGAGATACCGTGGCTCCGGAACACAAAGGGCACTGAAGGAACATGGATGGGTTTTAGTCAGTAGAAGTCTGAACCTCCCTCTCGCTCCGCCCGGGGCGGGAGGAGTCATTGGATGATTTCCCAAAAAAAAAAAAAAAAAAAAGGGTCAGGGTATTTGTTCGAAAGAGTCACCGCGGCCCTGGAACGCAAAGAGTATTCGGAGGAACACCGACGGGTTTTAGTCAGTAAGAGTTTGGCACTCCCGCTCCACGCACAGCAGTCATTAGAATCTAATGATTAGATGATTTCCCATCCTCAAAAAAAATACTTAATTCTCTACCTGAATGGAACAAACCTCAAATGTAATAGAAACCTCAGAACACGTGTGATGATTTATGACAGACTAGCTTCTGCCCGCGACTTCGTCCGCGTAGCGTGATGATATTATAGCCTTCCTCGATAAATGGGCTATCAAGGGGTTATCAATAATAAAAAAAACACTGAAATAATTTTTCTAATCGGACCAGTACTTCCTGAGATTAGCGCGTTCAACCAAACAAACAAACTCTTCTGCTTTATAATATTAATATAGATGCGATCCGTGTGAATGCGATATAATTACAAGTGAACTTGAACCGACCGCGGTGGACAAAATTAAAATGATTAAAACTCTTTGACGTAAACTGTTATTGTTGACGGAAATGGAGTTTGGTCAGATTTTATGCGATTGCGTAAAAAGGTGTTCTAGCCACTTCTAGCTCATGCGACAGAAGGTATAGAATAAGAACTTGCAGATTGTTTGTAAACTCGCGATTTTATACAAGTTTGATGGAGGTTCTTGTGGGACTGCTATTTTTTGTTAGACAAATTTAAAGTCTTTGTCTACTTCCTCGAATGTTAACGTGGCTAGGTGTAGATTTTACACCTAGCCACGGCGTTTTTCAGGTACGACGTAGGGATTTCTCGAAAACCTTGATCTATATTAATTTCCTGGGACATTTAATAAGTTTCAATCAATGATAATAATATTTTAGAATATCACTAGCAGACCCGTGCAACGTCGTCTGCGTAACATTTTTCATTACTGCTCCGCTCCTATTGGTCTTAGCGTGATGATATATAGCCTATAGCCTTCCTCGATAAATGGGCTATTTAAAAAAAACTTTTTACAAAAAAATACAACCGACTTCCAAAAAAAAACACTACAAAGTAAAAAATAACTTTAATTTCGGAAGTCGGTGTTTTTGTTAGTTTCTTCGTATTTTGACACCGACTTCCGAAATTAAAGTTATTTTTTACTTTGTAGTGTTTTTTTTTGGAAGTCGGTTGTATTTTTTTGTAAAAAGTTTTTTATTTTTCACTTTTTAGTGGTGCCCCACACCTACCAACACCACTGCCAAATCGCAGAAAAGCAAAATACGCAATTTCGATTATCAAAGAATCATCTAAATAGTCAAATTCCAGCTATTTCGATTTAAAATCCAAAGTTCGTAACCGATTTCGATATAATTTAAATGGGACCAATCTGCAAGCATATCCTTTCAGATGAAACAAAAATTTTTCAAATCGGTTCATAATTGTCGGAGTTATGAGGTCACAAACATAAAAAAAAAAAAAAAAAAACATACAACCGAATTGATAACCTCCTCCTTTTTGGGAAGTCGGTTAAAAACGAAATAATTTTTCAAATCGGACCAGTAGTTTCTGAGATTAGCGCGTTCAACCAACCAAACAAACAAACTCTTCTGCTTTTTAATATTTGTATAGATTGGTTTCAATCATTATTATGGACACTGACCAAACATTTTGCACATTTTCAAAAGAGCAACTGCAGCGTTTCAAGATCGTCTCAATTATTGCAGCTACCATAGCAACTGAACACTACCGCGTACCTCTCTAATTAGGCGTAGGTGGCAAGTGGGCCTCCATCCGATCAGCGTAGTGCTGAGCCACCGTAGCACCTCAATATCAGGTTTAATCAACCCATTGTATCGTCTGAGTACTAGCGGACTAAGTGCGTTAAGCAAAAAACTGCAAGGCCACGATAACTATTTCTGTTGCCCATTACGAGTCGGTATGGCGGTATTTTTGGCGCCAAGCGTAACATTCAGTTATTAACGAAGCATAGGAAATCAATGGCAGATTTCAATCAAAGTTACCGATAAGTCCTAATCTATTGTTAGATTATTTTGCGGCGGGACGCAACCTTTTTGCTTAAGTTACTTTTACTGGAGCCATCAAGTGATCAACGTTTTTACGTATAGGTACTGTATAGTGTATCTTTTGTTTACCAAATTTTGAGGACTGAATACATTTGTGGCGATTAACTGGCAGCATCATTAACTAAAGACAAATTTTCGTTATTGGCTGAACTAAGTATAGTTTTAGGACTCACCTGTATGATGAGCGGGCGCACAGCATGTATGCTCTCGTCGCTGACGTGAGACGGGAAGACGTCCAGGTCCAGGTCGATGATGGCACATTTCGAGGAGTTGCAGTAGTTCGACACCTGTGACAGATACCGCGATGACTGATGGCTTCCTTTAGCGAAATATTACTCTCGAGAAAAGAAGCAATTGGGTCATTTGGCCGCATTTGACAGTGCTGAAAGCCGATAGCTGTCGACGGATGTTTTCACTTCAATGAATATTTGCGCAGGGTGAAAACTGTACATGATCGTTCTAACTAAATTGCTCTACTGATTTTCGGCTCAGTCGCGAGGTTGATTTCTAGATCAAACTGGAATACAGAAAATGATGTGCAAGCTTATGAAGCCTTTGGATACCAAAGCCAAGCAAATTATGTAATGAAACCCCACTCACCACAGACAGAGAATAGGGCTTTAATCCGAGATTGTAGAGCAGCACGGTGTAGGGCAGCTTGGCGGCGGCGCGCACGAAGCTGACGGCCTGCGCGTGCGCGTCGCCGCGCGCGTACGTCACGAGCGCGGGCGTGGAGGTGTTGTGCCAGCGCTCCTGGCGCCCGTCCAGCCCCAGCAGCCGCGCGTACTGCTCCTCCGCCACCAGGTGGTTCTCCTGCACATCGCGCAGGCTCTCCTGCTGGGACAACGACGCCTGTTGCGTGGTATAAGCTTATTTTAATGGGTGCCAACATAAACAGTATCAAAATAGTTTCAATTTATATTACCTAAATTAAATGTAGTAGGTAGCTAGTCTAATATGTAAAAATCCCATGTCATAGTGTTTTTATATCATCATCATCTTCCTGCCCTTATCCCATGTTACTTGGTACATGCTACTTATTAGTAAATAGTACAAAATTTGTCTTTAAACAATCTGCTGGCTCTGTCTGTGTCTACCTTTTATACTAAAGTACCTTTTTACTCAAGTATTTTCTACACTTAGCTCTATTTTCATAATTATTATTTAAAAATGAAAACCATCAATCAAAATTATAATGGAGACATTCTTGGAAACCTTAATATGTATTGTTTCTGATATTTCAAATAATTCATATTAATTTGCATTATTAAATATAGATTGTGTGATTTATTGCCATTCAATATATTGCACATTATAGATCAATAGGGTCCTCTGCCATAGGACACTACAATTCCCATCAAGAGAGCTCTGTATCTGATCTGCTGTTCCACCATAATTGATTAAATAACAATTGCTTTTTTTAGATTTAGTTTAACCTGGGTTTTTTAAAGGTTTAATACTCATGGATGGGCTCCATGTTTAAAAAGAATTTGTGTTTATTAGTTACTAGCTGACACACGCAACTTTGTTCTTTGTTACATTTTTATTAATACTCCTCTCCTGTTGTTGTAGTGCGATGTTATTTAGTCTATAGGCTTTCTCAATGAACTAGTAGTTCCTAAGAATTACATGTTTAACCAAACAAACTCTTCTGCTTTATTATATTATATGAGTATATATAAAAAACAATGCCACTTTTCGTTGTAATTTTATTACTCATATAACTCTCAGAATATGGAATTATTATTATTTAGTGCCTATACCTTTTCATAATAATAGAAAGTTACTTCAATTAGCACAATAATTAAGTTGTACTGCAGTTTAATTAATATAGAAATAAACACAGAGGGATATATTATGAGGTTTTTTAAAAAGAGATGTTTACAATTTATAAACAAATGTTACAACTAACTGGAATATTGTATAGCATGTACAATGTAAATCTTTGTTTTTAAAATAGCAAGGTTACAGTTTGAAACGCTTTGTTTACATTTCAATATCCAGTTCTGTGGTTAGTCATTCAATTCCTTTGTTTGAAAAAATGCAATTAAAGAATTGCAAATAATGAGTAACTAATCAAAGGTTTGTGGAATGTATAGGCTTACAAGTTTGGATAAAATAAAATAAAATTGATTCAGCAGTGTTTTCAATTTTTCAAAAACCACGTTCAAACATGTAATTTTCCACAGTAACTAATAGTATTTAATAATATAAATTATTTGAAAAATATAACAATTTTACGAACCTGAAAGTCTTTTATGTGCTGGTGTGTTTGCGTGACAATACTCTGGATGGATTGCGGCGGCTGCGAGTGGAACACTATCAGAAATATACTTATTGCAAACACCGACGTCGAAAACAGCAAAAAACTCTTAGTTTTCATTTTGTCCGCACATTATCACACGCTACATTCAACTCCAAACATTGTTCTGTTACGCTTAAAAACGTTTTGTAGCTCCCACTGATCCGGCTAAATCATTTTCGAAATTGTTCTCTCACAAAATAAAAGAAATCAATATCAATGACACGAGTCACCGCAAACCCACACGCGCCCGTGCCTAAATTAATGGTACGCACATGCTTACTTTAACACAATGTTATACCGCACACACGATAAATTATTTAGGCGGATACCACTATTTAATTATTTCATGTTGTCGTATATTTATTTATATTCGAATAGGCAATCGCTCTGAACGAAAAAGCGTTCGATTGTCGTCCTTGCCTTTGTTTGACAGCTGTCAATGGACCTGTTTTGTGTTGCCTTTTGTAAATTTTTGAATCATAGCATTGAGTACAGAGTTTTCTTTAGTTTAGTCCATAGACTACTATATACTGGTTTAGTCGATTGTAATGAAAGGAGACGTGTTCTTGTTCTGAATTAAGTGGGTGATTGACGGGCGATTAAGTACATGGACTTGGATGGCTCGATGACCTTTTCTCTACGCGTCTTGTATAAAAACTTGTACGCTTTCCTAAGGTAACACACGAGCGAAAAAGGTCGTCAAGATATTAGTCCGTGTACTTGCTCGCCCATCTATCACCCACTTTAAAAAAAACACAGGAAATGCCAGCTTTGGAAGTTTACCCGTTTTCACGGGGTCTAAACCAAGAAACAATAACCTCCTTTTTAGATTTCCGTAGCCAAATGGCAAAACCGGAACCCTTATAGATTCGTCATGTCTGTCTGTCTGTCTGTCCGACCGTCCGTATGTCACAGCCATTTTTCTCCGAAACTATAAGAACTACGCTGTTGAAATTTGGTAAGTAGATGTATTTTGTGAACCGCATAAAGATTTTTACATAAAAATAGAAAAAAAAACAATAAATTTTGGGGCCCCATACTTAGAAATGAATCTCAAAATTTTTTTTTTCATCGTACCCATACGTGTGGGGTATCTATGAATAGGTCTTCAAAAATGATATTGAGGTTTCTAAGATCATTTTTTTCTAAACTGAATAGTTTGCGCGACAGCCACTTCCAAAGCGGAAAACTGTGTCCCTCCCCCCCCTTAACTTCTAAAATAAGAAAATAATAAAACTAAAAAAAATATATGATGTACATTACCATGTAAACTACCCGCGATAATTGGTTTGAACGAGATCTAGTAAGTAGTTTTTTTATAATAGGTCATAAATCGTAAATCGCAACTTCTGCTTACGGAACCCTCAGTACGCGAGTCCGACTCGCACTTGGCCGGTTTTAATTGTTAAAAACTACCAATGTGTGGTTCTGGACCGTTTTACACTATTTTTAAATAAAGAAACAAAAAAAAGAAACATAGATTCGAAGCGCGTAATAGAGTGCAGTGACAAGTGATTGGTTGCATTGGCACCAGCACAGAGTACATTATATTATACTAGCTTCTTCCCGCGACTTCGTCTGCGTAGACTTTAGAACTGCCGCGCAGCTTTTTAGACTCATTGTCTCATCCAAGTGGTTGTGAGTCTTTACGGTGCGGCTAAAAATAAGATTTCAGCCCCGAAATTACTTCGACATGTTTCTGCTCTCCTAGTACTTGTGAAAATATATCGTTCACAATTTCAGCGCGGAAAATGCTTCGACATATTTCTGTTCTCCTGGTATTTGTGAATCTACAGCGCTCATAATTCAAGCCCAGAAAAAACTTCCGATATACTTCTGCTCTCCTGGTACTTGTGAATCTATAGGGTTCTTAATTTCCATCCCTGAAAAACTTCGGCATGTTCCTGGTCTCCTGGTATTTGTTCATCTGTAGCGCTCGTAATTATGGCCCCAGAATATCTAGACATGATTCTGCTCTCCTGGTACTTGTAAAACTTTAGAATTCATTAATTTAGCCCGAAAATAAACGCATGTTTCTGGTCTCCTGATACTTGTGAATCTATAACGCTCATAATTCCAACCCAAAAATACCTCGACATGTTCCTGCTCTCCTGGTATTTGTTAATCTGTAGCGCTTGTAATTATGGCCCCGGAATATCTAGACATGATTCTGCTCTCCTGGTACTTGAGAATCTTCAGAGTTCATTCATGTAGCCCGAAAATAAACGCATGTGTCTGGTCTCCTGATACTTGTGAATCTATAACGCTCATAATTCCAACCCAAAAATACCTCGACATGTTCCTGCTCTCCTGGTATTTGTTAATCTGTAGCGCTTGTAATTATGGCCCCGGAATATCTAGACATGTTTCTGCTCTCCTGGTACTTGTGAATCTTTAGAATTGTTTAATTTAGCCCGAAAATAAACGCATGTTTCTAGTCTCCTGGTACTTGTGAATCTATAGCGCTCATAATTCCAGCCCCACAAAACTTCGATATGTTCCTGCTCTCCTGGTATTTGATGTCTGCTCTCCTGGTATTTTTTAAACTTAACCGCTCTCAATTCCAGCCCCGAAAATAAAATCGACATGATTCTGCTCTCCTGGTTATTTTCGGGAATCTATAGCGTTCACAATTTCCAGCCCAGAAAACACTTCGACATGTTTCTGCTCTCCTAGTACTTGTGAAAATATAGCGTTCACAATTCCAGCGCGGAAAATGTTTCGACATTAATTCTGATCTCCTGGTACTTGTGAATCTAAAGCGCTCATTATTATGAGCGCTTTAGATTCACAAGTCCAAAAAAACGTCAGAGATGTTTCTGCTCTCCTGGTACTTGTGAATCTGTAGCGTTTGACATTCCGGCCTCGGAATACCTCGACATGTTTGTGCTCTCCTAGTACTTGTGAATCTGTAGCGCTCGGAATTCCATTCCCGAAAATACTTCGACACATTTCTGCTCTCCTGGTACTTGAAAATCTATAGCGTTCACAATTTCCAGCATCGAAAATACTTCGACATGTTT
The DNA here is from genome assembly GCA_963859965.1 of Ceramica pisi. Taxonomy (NCBI): domain Eukaryota; kingdom Metazoa; phylum Arthropoda; class Insecta; order Lepidoptera; family Noctuidae; genus Ceramica; species Ceramica pisi. Next base: position 25,290,913 of record OY982535.1, on the reverse strand, counting down.
CTGTTCTTCTGGTACTTTTGAATCTTTAGAATTCATTAATTTAGCCCGAAAATAAACTTCGACATGTTTCTGTTCTCCTAGTACTTGTGAATCTGTAGTGCTCGGAATTCCAGTCCCAAAAATACTTCGACATGTTTCTGCTCTCCTGGTACTTGAGAATCTATAGCGCTCACAATTTCCAGCCCCGAAAATACTTCGACATGTTTCTGCTCTCCTGGTACTTTTGAATCTTTAGAATTCATTAATTTAGCCCGAAAATAAACTTCGACATATTTCTGTTCTCTTGGTATTTCTTAAACTTAACCGAACACAATTCCGGCCCCGAAAATAAAATCGAAATGTTTCTGCTCTCCTGGTTATTTTCGGGAATCTATAGCGTTCACAATTTCCAGCCCAGAAAATATATCGACATGTTTCTGCTCTCCTAGTACTTGTGAAAATATGTATAGCATTCACAATTCCATCGTGGAAAATGCTTCGACATATTTCTGATCTCCTGGTACTTGTGAATCTAAAGCACTCATAATTTAAGCCCCAATAAAACTTCCGAGATTTTTCTGCTCTCCTGGTAATTGTGAATCTGTAGCGCTTGTAATTCCGGCCCCGGAATACCTCGACATGTTTTTGCTCTCCTGGTACTTGTGAATCTGTAGCGCTCAGAATTCCAGTCTCGAAAATACCTTCGACACGTTTCTGCTCTGATAATAGAAAAAAATCTTTCCCGAAAATAATTTGACATGTTGCTGGTGTCCTGGTATTTGTGAATCTTTTAGCACTCGTATCAAAATTCAGGCCGGTAAAAAATTTCGACATGTACTCCTGGTACTTTTGAATCTGAAGTACTAAGGTAGGTAGCAAAAATCATGGACTTCCAGTTCTTCCTCTGTCTCCATTAGGTAATGTATTTTACCGAGATAAAAAGTAGCCTATGTGTTATTCCAGAATGTGACCTACATATGTGCCAAATTTCATCCAAATCCCTTCAGCCGTTTTTGCGTGATTGACGGACAAACATACAAACTTTCACATTTATAATATTAGTAGGATACTGGGCACCAGCTCGCACTATGCCTTCTGGCAGAAGGCATAGTGCGAGCTTTTTAACGTACTCTCAATCGCGTTAACGTAAACGTTCACTCATGTCGAATTGGTCGGAAAAATGGTTTTCCGTTATTGTCACCAGACGATACTTATTTGGTTTCATTGCAAATTGAAATTTATACCAGCACGATTGAGAACTTAAAAACTCGCGAACAAAGCCACGAATGGACAATGTTCAGTGCCCATACATCGTTCGCCTAAGAACCAACAGAGACGTGAATTTACTATCTGTGTTTTAAATAATGCATATTTTCGACTGAAACTAAATTAAAATCACGGACACTTTTCAGAATTGTAAAATATCCAAAATTATTTCGGATTTTGAGGTTATAAAACATACCAAATGGACTAAGATCCCAGAGCTGCCAGACTTTTTATCTCACCAAAAAATGGTGTAGAGTAGTGTTACTATGTTCTTCTAACATACGAAAGCGTGGTAACTTAGGTCGACGGCCGATTCCCTGATATCAGGTGCAAAATACATTACATCAAAGTGTCACTGTCATTTCATCGACTGTCAGTGTCAATAGTATTCGTGTCATACAGCGCTTTAATCGCTTTATTCTTTTTGTAGGTAACTAAAAATCTTACAGCGCTGAGACTGCTTTGTTTCATTTTAAAATAATGGCGCCGGGTTATAAAACCCAAGTGAGTTACTTTTTAAAATGGTTTCATAATTAAAAAGTGTCCGTTCTATTCTAATCATTAAAATGTAATTTCAAAATAAAACTAGGAATAATGGTAAAGGTTTCGCATGTGTTGATTCATAGGCCACTTTTTACCATGTCCTTTTCTGGGGTCATTTTAATACAACTAGGTAACCCTAATAATCAAACGTCATAAAAGTTCGTGAAACTGTGTTCCAAATACAACCTTTAATCGTGTGCATAGGGTAGATTGATTATCTCTTTCTAACTAACTGCCAATCATATTTTCATCTACTGTATTTTTGTCCGATGATGCATTCATACTTTAAATTTTACTGGATCTGAAACACCAAACAAAATAAAAAAGGATTCTTCGTCGTGAAGAATCCGGTACTATTTATGTAAATTGTCGTTATATTAGTTGTATTTTGTTATTAAAATAGTCTAGTTTTCCGTTAAAATTGCCGGGAATATGTCGAACATATCAAAGAGGAGAAGAGAGGGTTCGAGGACCAAGATCAAGGTACGGAAAGAGGTCATGTCGTGGCCTACTCATCTTCTCATTCACAGAGCATATCGGCGCCTACGAAGCATGATTTTTATTTTTGTTGCTTTACAATGAGATCTGAATTATGGGCACGGTGATGGGCACATTCAGTCGCCTCAACGAAGAAAATTTGCCTCCGTTGTGATTAATTTAGAACTACCTGACCAGCTAATCAGTTTTGCATGATGTTTTTGTCATTTACAACTAAGTAGGTAGAACTCGCGCAAACTATGCACGTGCTGATAACAAAAGTGTTGTTTGTCGGACTTGATTGAGACCTGAGCATGCAACAATGCACTCTACCGCGTGTATCTGACATCGACGCACAAACGATTTCCATGGGTCCGGGGCATGATTCTGGACACCCTAGACTTAGAATTTTTCGTCGGCTTTTTTCTCATTTTTTTATTTTTTTCAAGGGTTTTTTTACTTTAGACTGCTCATAATCGTTATTCTGACCTAACCCGATGAGATTTTTAATAAAAAAATAATTAACTAACTACTTTCACTAAAAAGAGCAATCTGAATAAAGCCACAAATAGATATAAGCTCAGCTGAGCTGATACTTTGTAGTACTCTTGAAAAAAATAAGAAAAGAACCGACGAAAAATTCCAACACTGGGGTGTCCAGAATCATGCCCTGGACCCATGGAAATCGTTTGTGCGTCGATGTCAGATACACGCGGTATTTACAATTTTCCAATAACTTAAATGTTACTTCAAAAGATTTTTTTATCTTGAATGACACTATCATAGACTGAATGCCAAGGTTATTATTTGTTTGTTGAGATAACACAAATCTAGAAAATGAATTGAATTTGTGTCACTGGGCTATGAAGTGCACTAACTGATAAAAATATTGAAAGTAGAGCAAAATATTTCCAAATTTTCTTTTTGCATATTATTTCTAACAACTACACCTAAAAAACAGCAGAACTACTCGTAAATAATATTTTTTTTTATGAAGTTTATAACAAAGGGTCAATGTTATATTATTTGTTACCTAAACACTGTTTTTGAAATATGTGCAAAGATTAGCGGCTATGAATATGATGATACTGTAATGTAAAGGCACACAATGACAGAAAAACCATTATATACATATCATTATTTAATTCAATCTATTGTATCTAAGAAAGAGGACCGGGCTCTTCATACATGTAGCAAAATGTTATTGAGTTAAGATATAATTATTTTGAACATAGAGCATGGGTGATCACAAAGAGTTCCTGAAGCGTATCACCAAGACGCTGTACTACGGGCAGCTGCCTACACTGCCCTGTCTGAGCCTGCCTGTCACTGGTATGAAACAAAAACTATAACATAAGTAGATTGCAAAATTAAATGGGTTCTGCAATGAACCTGTCCCTGTAACCATGTGACCGTTGGAGACTTAGAAAACTCAACAAAAGAAGAAACAAAAAATTAGTTAAAAGAGGTAAACAAATAAATTAACTAGTTTTGGCATGCAAAAGTTTGAATACATGTTTGTAACTCAATCATGCCAGTACAGCTGAATGGATCTTAATAAAATTCAACACAGATTTGATGGATTATAGTCTGGAATACTGTGTAAATTATCTCAAGAGATAATCTTGAGATAATTTACACAGACGAAGCTGCTGGCAGAAGCATGTAACAAATAAATATGTATAAACATTTAACATCCAAATAATTTTGAAATATGATGTTTAAAACACAAGATAAAAATGTTTCAAATAATATGGTAACTTGCAGAGATCTCGTGCGAGCTGTGGTCGGTGTCGCAGCGCGGGCGCTCGCTGCGGCGCCTGCACGCGGACGCGGCGGCCGGCATCGCGCGCAGCGCCTGCGTGTCGCCGTGCGCGCTGGTGCTGGCCATCCTGTACCTCGAGCGCCTCAACGCCTGCAACCCCGACTACCTCCACAATGCCGCGCCCGCTGATCTCTTCCTTGTTTCACTGGTGAGATAAATACATGAGAAAAGGTGCCACAAAACCCAATCAGAAGCTTGAAATGGTGAAAGAAGGAAAGAAAGAAAAAAATTTATACTAATACTCGCGCAAGACAAAAGTAAAATAAATTAAAAACTAACGAAGCTAAAAACATGGATACTATCTATCTGTGCGAGGCCAGAACGGTCCCTATCCCAGCAAATGCTGCAAAATTGAAAGAAAAAAAAAATTGTTAAATGCTGATATTTAGATTGGGCCAGTCAGTGATGCCATGGACACATGGAGCACAAACGGTGTCGAAATGACCATAACGAAGCCTAATTAGAGGCGGCGCAAAAAAAATATTGGGAGGCCATTGCCCAGCAGCAGGGTATTAATTAGCCAGTATACTATAGTAGTCTTTGGTATTAATAAAAAAATGGTGTTTCTGGTCTAACGAGTTTTCATGTTTATTTTCAGATGGTGGGTAACAAGTTTTTGCAAGACGATGGAGAAGACGACGACGTGGTATGTTCCGAATGGGCAGCCTCCGGTGGACTCGAGCTCGACCAGCTCAAGAAGCTGGAAATTGAATTCCTCAACGCAATAGTAAGTAATCTATATGGCTAATCTGTAATCTATAACACTGGTCAACAAGATTTTGCTACAAGGAATGTGTTCACTAATTTTCAATTACCTACCTACCCTTATCACAAAACCATATTTATTTTGTTTCGATCAGGTCTAGCTTTTGAGTTACAGCTACTAACAGTAACATCATTTTCCATTTAGCTTTTAAATTCCGGTTTTTTTATTTTTCAATTAAGTTACTGTTTTTTTAGGTTACGAGAGTTATTTTATTCATAGATAATACTAGAGGCCGCTCGCGACTTCGTCCGCGTATATGTTCTCGTTATTCCCGTGTAAATCCCAATCCCTTGTGAATTCCGGGATAAAAAGTAGTAGCCTATGTGTTATTCTGGGTCTTCAGCTACCTACATACCAAATTTCATCGTAATCCGTTCAGTAGTTTTTTCGTGAAAGTGTAACAAACATACATACACATACTATCCATCCTCACAAACTTTCGCATTTATAATATTAGTAGGATGGAAAAAGTGTTTGACTTACGAAGTTTCTCATTTATGGTGAAATTATTTTTAAAACTCAATAAGAAATTCTCCAGGATCAGTAAAAAAAAAAATGTGATCATTATTTTGAGATTTTTTAGCATAAAGAGATAGTTGAGTATACTGGCGTACCATCTGCTTCACAATCAATCCTTAAAATTGAGAATGTGCCTTTATTAGAACTACCTGAAAACTTTAGTTTTCACCTCAAAGCTCAACTTCAAAATCATATTACAGGTGTATCACAGAACTGAAATTAGAATTATTCAGACACATACAGTTTATACACTACTACATAATTACTATATATATACATTTACTACATAATTACTTAAAAACATTCTTGTGGCACACAAAAAGTGTTTTTTTGTTGACCAGTGTAAATTATCTTCAGCATACTCTGATTGATATAAAAAGTAGAACCTCCACATTAATAAAATGCTAGCTTATAACTGACTTTTTGCTGTCTATAAACAGGATTGGAAAGTGTATGTTAGCGACAAATCGTTCGAGGCCGGGCTGCTGTGGCTGGAGCGGCAGGTGGCGATGAAGCAGGCGCAGCTGCGTGGCTTCTTCACGTACGCGGACCTGGCGGCCGCCGCCGACGCCGGCCTGCTGCCGCAGCTGGCGCGCGGCCTGGGCGCCGCCGCCGCCGCGCTGGCGCTCACCTACGTCACCAGCCTCGTCACCCTGCTGACGTCGGCGCTGCTGGTGTCGCACGCCTGGCTGCCCGCCATGCACCACGTCGCCACGCGCTCGCCCCTCACCCCGCTCACCTCGCTTGACCCACTCGATACAAATATTATAACGCACAGTTTGCATCCGGAACTGACCCCCTACACGAACAATGCTACTTTAGACCAGTCCACCTTAGATGAACTCGCTGAAGAGACCGTGCCCGACAGGTTCAAGTGTTGCACGAAGTGGAGCAAGTACCAGGACAGCACAATCAGTAAGAGAAACTGGTATGACGCGATCGTGGTGTACGACTGGAAGTCGCTGGAGCCGTGGTGGTCCACGACGTCGGTGCTCAACTGGCTTTACCAGAGCTCGCTCGTGAACCCCATGCAGCGCTGGCTGGAGCAGCTGGGCGAGTACGCGGAGCTGGTGGCGCGCGACACGGGCAGCGGCGAGGAGCGCTGCGGCGCCGGGCTGGCGGCCGGCCGCGGAGCGCCGCCCAGCTGCGTGCGCCAGTGGCTGAACCTCAGCAAGCTGGGTGCGCTCGTGGGTTCCGTGTCTGACCGCTAGAGCGCGCGAACAAGGCTGATGATACGGATAATGAGTGACGCCGGGTTCACAGGGCACTTTACAACACCTACTATATTATTATTTTAGGAACTATTCCAATCTTTGATATTAAGAGTAAAACGAGACCTTTGTTTTGTATCTAGCTCTCTAAGATGGTTCTTTTACATACCAACCTATTTTCGTAAGTGTTGAGGTGATAAAATAACTTGTTGATACTTAATTATTTTTTCAGAATTCAGTTAAGTTTGTTGAGCTCTTGTTTAAGCGATGATATGAATGCGTTGTAAAATGTCTCGTGAGCAATGTTTATTTAAAATACTAAATATGACTCAAGCTTCCATCCTTCTGCGACTACTGACTAATATCTATTGTGACAGTAACACAGAGGCTCCGTGCACTTGCATGTCCTCTACATTGGATAACGCTAAAATTGTCCTGCATGTCTAATCCAGATTTTAAAACTTATTATTATTATTCAGAGAAATACATATTGTAATCAGTGAGCCGGTTGTGTTTGTTGCTCAGCGGCAATACTCACTTGCGTTGTAAACCAGTGAATGTGTACTGATGTACAGAAGTCAGTGTTAACATACTGTCAATTGTTGAAACTCTTGCTACGAACATAAAACAAGAAGAGATCACAAATCACAATAACAAAATAAGTGTTGTATATTGCAAGATTGCCCTATCATACTTGACTTCTGTAAATCTGTTAACATTTCTGTACATATGTAATAAATAACACGTTATATATTTTTTATAAAACTTGTCCGCGACGTAATTAAATTAGCACGGAGGTCACACAATATCGCTCTAGTGCTATCAATATTTCTATCTATTTTTGTATGTGATGTGATGTATTAAAACTATGAGCAATGAAAATATACGTTTTATTTTGTAAAAAAATATGTTGAATACAATATTTCTTAAAATTAATGAGTTCTTAGTCAATTACGTACTTAGGAAACTATCAACATTTCCCATAGAACTTGCATTGGCTACACTTATCACAATTTGTCATTTATACAATACATTATTAGAGATAACAAAGATTCCTCAAAACTTCATAACACATTATTATAGAGCACATATTATCTTAGAAGTGTAACATTACCAGCACCTTCAGGACGACATGCACACAACCCTTCCCCATTGCATGAAATTGAGTGCCAAAGCTAGTAAATCGTTCGTCTGTTACAAATAGATTTGATCAACATAAATGCAATGAAGGAACATTGGGGCATATACATGCACAGATCATGAGATGTTAACCAATCATATGACGGACTGTATGACGGTACCTTTGAGCTCGACAACCATCACGTCAGGTGTATATTAGCGCCGTTTACTATCGCTTGTACAAAACAATACAGTGTGGTTAACATAGTTTGAGAAACAGTTGCCTAACATCATGTTTATTGAGTTGCTTCAGTAAACTTCAGTTGCTAACAATTTTGCGAACTTTAAGTAGCATCATATGGCACCAAAAGAGACTCAAATTACAACCAGATTGAGAAAAAGTATTAGTTGATTGTAAAACTAATATATTCACGTCATTTGTGCAATACAAAATGTACAGTACGAATAATCTAAGTTTACCCATGCGAAGTACGTCGCAATCGATTGCGCAGGATGTCAATTTGACAAGAAACATAGAAAAGCGCATGCGCGGGTACGTCGCGTATGCCGTCTCAGTCACTCGTATACGTTTGATGCATACTTGTGCCTCGCTTCCTCAATGCAATACGACTGTTGGTGCGAAAAGTGTTAAACGTTGTTATTGTTTTAATTAATTATTCTGGTTTTTTCTTACTGTTTGACTTGTATTTTGTGTTTTCTTGTAGTGTATGTGTTTGTTGTGTTACTTTGTAATCGTTTTATTGTTATTGCATGCATTTTTTCAAAATTCAAATATAACACGTACACAAAAAAAACATAATCTACGAACGTAACACTTTTCTACGCGATGGACCCTGCGCGGTCGTCACTAACAGCCAACTTCGCATGGGTAAAGTTAGAATATTCGTACTGTACCTTTGAATAGTCTCCGATTCGAAATAAGGTTAATTTTGTAATAATGCACAAATGACGCGAATATTTTGACAAACACACCAAGTGAAGTGCACGCTTTACACCATGAAGATATTGAGATGTAAAAACAGCTACCTCTTCGTTTTTACAGAAGCACTTTTATGTAAACCTGGCAGTGTTGCATATTATATTTAGACTGGGATTATAAAATATGCCTATATAACTTACGTAAAATGCACCTTTATCCGTTTAAAAGGTGTATTTAGAAATTGTTTACAAAAATTATTTAGAAATTGATACAAAAAGATCACAAAATCCTTCTATTCCATTTAAGGCTTCAGAAAACAAAAATATAAATTACATTAATATTGGATAAAAATATAAACAACTATTTGTAAAAGTATTCGTTGATTTACTAATTTTATTAACATTATGATCAACTATTATTACTAGTATTTTATTTATTATATTATTAAATACAACACAAACGCTACAACCGTAAAGTATTGACTACGTATTTGGCACTCTTCTTAGACGTGCATGTGCGCAACCTTTGATATGTAACACATCGTGCCTACCCTGGTATATTATGGCTGGATTGCGGTGGACACGTTTATTGCCTAATTATGAAATATACAACTAATAACTAAACGAAAGCAGCCAGGTTCAAGGCAGTTTCGTACAAAGTACAGTACCGTTCGTATATTACGTAAAAAGTTCCCACCTCCAACTACTACCTTGAAATATTTTCTCTTAGTTGGTAACTTTATCTTAAAATAAATTAAATGCAAAAATATCGGCAGTTATAAACAAGCCATAATGGCGGATTCGATACATAATGTATTTTGAGCAATTAAAGGTATTTAATAAACAAGAAACGAAATATTACATGGGCCCGCTTGAACCAATCAGAGTTACCTAACTCCAAATCTAAGCTAACACAATATACATATAATACGTAATGACCCCTGTAGGCTAGCGGCTAATTTGGAGTTAAAAGATAACTGGTGGGTGTAAGCGGTCCTACATTCTAGTCATAAGCAAAAAGGACGAACTACACAAAACTAAGCAACCGATTTCCGACCTTAAAACTATTGTCACAAGTCGGTTACTACGTTTTGTGCATACGTCCTTGTTTTCTATGACGCATGACGGTAGGATTTAATGCTTGGTACCCACGTTAAAACTTCTTACGCAATAGCCGAAGGGGGCCCGGGCGTTGGTCCCCGGCTCAGGGCTCGTAGAGGCCGGGGTGCAGGTAGAGGCGCTTGTTGAAGCCCCAGCGGTCCACGGAGGAAACCTGGCGGTGGAACTTGGTCTGCATGCGCGTGTCCACCAGCGTGAACAGCTTCTCCACGTGGCAGTCGTGCGCGCGCTCCGCGAACACCTCGCACAGCGCCTGGATGTACCATGAGCCCAGCTTGCCGTCGCGATGGGCCACCATACCTGGAACACAAGCAAATATTATTCATTGTATGGTTAAAATTCGAATGACAACCATGAACCGAAAATTAGAACTCGATCGAATGACCACCACTAGTATCTGCTTCTTTCGCATACATAGATAAGAACAGACAGGTGCTATAGGTTGTCACTCAGTTAGCACATGACTGAGAGTTATAAAACTCAGCGTTCAAGCTAAAGTCATTTTAGGTCAGGAGGGATAAAAAGGCTTCTTTAGAACATAATATTATAATCATAAAAATTAATTTTTATCTTTATCAGTTGATTGTGAAATTTTGACTGTGAAAGTAGCGTGATTTGCTTTCTGATTCAGCTAAAGTGACCTATTTAGTCCGGCTGACCTAGACCTAGAGTGACTTAAGCCCAAGCGCAACTACATATTTAAAGTGCAAGAGCATGCGAGATAGTTGAGTTTAGTTGATTCATCATCTGCCTAGCCTTTTCCCAACTATATTGGGGTTGGCTTCCTGTCAAACCGGATTCTGCTGAATACCATATTTTACGTGGAGCGGCTGCCTACCAGATCTCCACAACCCATTAACTGGGTAACACGGAGCTCATTGGCAAGACTGGTGTCAGAATTTCTGGCTTCTGACTATCCGTAACGACTGCCCAATATCTCCAAATAACAGCCGGGACCAAAAGCTTAACGTGCTTTCCGAGGCACGGTGGAAACTCGGTATGTTAAGATGGTCACCCATCCACAGACCAACCTCGGCAAGCGTTGCTTAACCTTGAAGATCGACCTGTGCAGCTGTTATTATTTAGCCACGAGCTGAGTTTAGTTGACTAAGATGTGCAAATAATGCTTAGACAGACATCTCATGGACTCAACAGATTTTCACTGACCGGGCAGCGTGGAGTGCGCGATGAGTATATCGGAGAAGAGCGGCGACTCCTGCATGACGGCCCCGCGCAGCAGGCGCTCCGCGGGCCTGGCGTCCGGCGCCACGGGCTGGCCGTCGTGGTGCAGGTCGAGCGGCCCCTGCGGCATGGGCATGTGCGGCGGCGCGCGCCCGCCCCCCTCGGACGCCACGTGCCGCGTGTAGTCGTCGTTGCTGCCTCTGTACAACACACACTACATACAAACTGCCGTCTGGGGAGTTGCTTGTGTCACTTCTTCCAGCCTAAATGCTAGGTAGTTTGACGGATGGGCGTTTTGGGAGACTTAGACGTACTTAGAGTAACTTAGACGGGACTTTTATTGGCAGGTAGCTGATTTAATAAGTATTAAATCAGCTACCTGCCAATAAAAGTCCCGTCAAAATCAGTCCAGCCATTTCAGAGATTAGCCGGAACAAACAGACAGACAGACAGACAAAAATTGTAAAAAAAAATATTTTGGCGTATGTATGTAGGTATATTCGTTTACATGTAGTAAAAAACGGTTATTTCAATATTACAAACAGACACTCCAATTTTATTTATATGTATAGATAACATGAGTGACCTGCACATCTGGAAGATGAAGACCTTGGGCACCCCCACTAGCGCGGGCATGTTGCGGTTGTTGAAGTAGTCCATGAGCTCGTAGAGCGATATCAGCTGGCCGTCCTTGCAGCGCACGTCCAGGTCGGAGGAGCGCGCGCGCTCGTACCCGTGCGAGGACACCACGATGAACACGCTCTCGATGTCCACCAGCACGTCGTTCAGCGACTTCAGCGTCGCTATCGTCTCCTGGAACGTGGAAGTCATCACTGAACATTTTTAGGAAACAGCTGATTGACAATCAGAACTTGTTCAATGTCAAAATTGTTCTATCTCACTTTCACAACTTCCTGTTGGCCGACGAAGTGGCGTTACTCCCTAGGACATTTGCGATTAATAGTTTTGTGCCATGAAATACGACCTACTATAACTCGTTATGTATAGTTTACTTGTGCTGGAAAAGCAGTTTTAATATTATTGCATCAGATTAAAACCAATACTAAATTCAAAAGGTTGTTTCCACTTTTATAAGATGTGCATAAAAAACTAAACTTTATGCAACCGAATTATGGTTCCTTTAACATGATAAAAAACTTTTTACAAAGGTGTTTTTGTTAGTTTCTTCGTCTATTGACACCGACTTCCGAAATTAAAGTAATTTTTTACTTTGTAGTGTTTTTTTTTTGGAAGTTGGTTGTATCTTTTTGTAAAAAGTTTTTTATTTTTCACTTTTTAGTGGTACCTCATACCTAACAACACCACTGCAAAATCGCAGAAAGCAAAATACGCAATTTCGATTACTTTGGATGACATAAAACCATCATCCAAGTAGACGAATTCCAGCTATTTCGATTTAAAATCCAAAGTTCATAACCGATTTTGATAAAATCTGCAAGTATATGCTTTCAGATAAAACAAGATTTTTTCAAATCGGTTCACAATTGTCGGAGTTATGAGGTAACAAAAAAAAAAAAAAACAAAACCGAATTGAGAACCTCCTCCTTTTTGGGAAGTCGGTTAAAAAAGAGGTGCACACTCACGCTCCTGGTGAGGTTGTGGTAGCCGAGCCGCCGGTAGCCGAGCTCGGAGAACAGGTACTTGAGGTTGTTGCTGTCGACGTTGCTGCCGTTGCGCTTCGTTTCGATGTCGTTCTCGAACTCCGAGTACGTGAAGTCTAGCAGCATGCCGCGGTTGCGCCCGCGCGTGCGGTACAGCTTCAAGTCTGTAATCATCATCATCGTTGTATTATCTATCTCTATAGATGTGATTAGTGGAAATCAATGGTAGTTTTAAGTTTATCGACTAGAATCTAGTGTTGTAATAAAAGGTTACTGAGTTCTTGTTAGATTTTAGGTAACTTGTTACTTGAACTTTATGTATTGAATAATTTGAGGCATTATAACAACTATACTAATACTAGCATTTTGCCTCAGGTGTCTTCGTTCGCGCGGGTTTAGTATTTAAATTTTCGTAGTGATCTCTTTTTTTTTCTAATATAAATTGTAGCCCATGTTACTTCCTGATAGTTTAGCTATTTAAAGGTAAAAAAAAAAAATAATGTCGGTCCAGTAGTTTTCGGTACAAACAAATCTGGGTGTTTATAATAATACTAGCTGACCCACGCAACTTCGTCTGCGTCACATTTTCCATTAATGCTCGGCTCCTTTTAGTCTTAGCGTGATGATATATAGCCTATAGCCTTCCTCGATAAATGGGCTATCTAATACCGAAATAATTTTTCAAATCGGACCAGTAGTTCCTGAGATTACCCCCTACATACAAACTTACAAACAAATGTTACCTCTTTATAATATTAGTATAAAAGTAAGTATAGATAACACAAAAATATGCATTGTGTTTAAAAGACAAAAAAATACAAAACAAAAAAAAATTACGATAGCCATTTCGGTTTATTTATTAAAATTATTTCTTCTTAGTATTTATGACTCAGTTAACAGGATAAATTTACCCAACTACTCTTAATTCTACGAAAACCTGCAATTCCGTTAGAGATTTTTGTCACGAATAAGAAAGTCAGGTCAGCTGATAAAAGCTTGTGGCTTGTGCAACAACTTGTGAAACTTGCCTTTAGTGTCGTCATCCTCCATGAACTTCTTGCTCTTTATGACGGTAAATGGCGGCACCAACATGTCGTCGCAGGTCGCGTTGTCTTTCTCCGGGGCGTCGAGCTGTGGTGGTGGAGGCGGCGGGGACGTTCGCGGGATGTCTGCAAGACACACTTAGCTTTAGGCCTGTATTGTACTTAGTGTGTGGGTTAGCCAGGCTCTATCTAATCGCCGTGCACTAACCATTCTCGCCCACTTCCAACCTCCCTGTAACTCAAAACCTCTTTGACCTACAAACTTCCAGTTTTATGAATCTGGTAAGATGCCCAGCTTATTACCAAATCTAAGTGCTTTTAATAGAAAATTTGTTGCTCATTGGTAATCAATCAAGTTGACCTGGCATGCTGAAACACAGTAGGTACACTAAATATGAATTGCATTTAAACAATGATTTAATGTTGTCACTAAAACTTGCCAAATCATAATATTATATTTATAACATAATAATTTCAGATATAATATCCATGAATTTTTATTATGTTTATACATGCAGGTTGAACAAATAACGGATGGAATATAGAGTAAAAAAAAAAACTATTAAAGCTTCTACTGAAAAAGATTGTGCAGGACAGGAACTGCAATTCAAAGAATTACAACAGGACTTGCTACGTATATGTCACCAGAAAATGGAAAACACTGTAAGAAATTGAAAGCATTTTTTTTTTTTTAGAATAAATAGCTTATAAATTAGAGTATAATATTGAAGATATTAAGGAGATAATTTTTATCTTTAAATAACACAGATGTAATGTGTAATGAAACCATTGAATTTAGATGGGATAATTATATTACATACATAACAATTTTGTCATAATACCGCGTGTATCTGACATCGACGCACAAAGGTTTTCTTGGGTCCAGGGCATGATTCTGGACACCATAGACTTAGAATGTTTTCCTCTGCTTTTTTCTCATTTTATTCAAGGGTTTTTTTACTTTAGACTGCTCATAATCGTTATTCTGACCTAACCCAATGAGATTTTTAATAAAAAAAAAATTGAACTTAAGAGAGCAATCTGAATAAAACAGTGTCCAGAATCAGGCCCTGGACCCATGGAAATAGTTTGTGCGTCGATGTCAGATACACGCGGTATATCTAGAATTTATAATTTAATGAAGTTTTATTACAATCTTACAGAGTTACTACTTTCCCATGACATATGTATACAGTTAGATGTTACTTATTTTTTTTCAGTGAAGCTACAGTACGAATATTTTATCTTTACCATCGCATAAAAAAGTGTTATGTTCGTAGAATATTTTTCTTATTTATACGTTTATAAACACAACCAGTAACAAAAACAAGGTCACAAAGTAACACAACAAACATATACACCATAAAAACACACAAAACACAAATGAAACAGTAAGAAAAACCAAAATAAATATTTTAAAACAATAACACTTGTCGTACCACCAGTTCTATTGCATTGAGTAAGCGGGACACAAGTATGCATCGAACATATAAGAGGGACTGAGACTGCATATGCGACCTACCCGTGCATGCGCTGTTATAAGTTTCTTGTCAAATTAACATTCTGTGCAATCGATTACGACGTACTTCGCATGGGCAAACATAAATTATTCGTACTGTACATAAATAACTTAGCATTCTTTCACATAAATGACTTTAACTGACAAAGAACTTTCAAAATACTTACTTTTATTTGTGTCAACTTTGGGCCTGTTTGTGCTGAGACTGTGAAAGTCTTCATTGTCTACAGGACGGGGCTTTTGTTCTGAAAAATAAAATCATTTTTAACCAACTTCCCAAAAAGGAGGAAGTTCTCAATTCAGTTGTATTTCTTTTTTGATACTAAAAAGATGTCTGATAAACTTATTTTCACCTTGATATGTATTGTAGGTGAAAAATGAACTGAGTCAGAACACATATAATGCAGTGAGTCATGATAATCCCCAAAATAACTTAGAACATGTGAATCTTTCAAAGATTACTTACTAGGGATAGGATTGAAGTTCCGTAATGGTGCAAATGCAAAAGGGCTATCAGGGTCTAGATCCCGCACCAGATCCCAGTAGCCCAGCTCACCAAGCGCATCTACAAGATGGCCAAATGCGTGAGGTCCACGAAGCATGATTTGTCTGTAGAGCTTACGTTTACGATCCCTTTCTGGTTCAGCAGTATTCTGTGAATGAGTTAATGTTTATTTTGTAATAAGTTCAATCACACCAATATTCTGCAACTAAAATGTGAACTGTACAAAGTCCAAACATGTTTCATCATGTAAATGTTGTTACACTCATGTTTTTACACTTTTCTAGTAGTTGGACTATTGTTATGTTCACATGGTAAATGGTATCCTCCATACCAGATTTTGCGCTCGAGGTTCCAAGTAACATTAAATTTAACGTATGACTCATTGTTCACTTCATTTTTAATTCGGAATTTAGGAGCTGTGTAACTTTCACTTACTCTATACTGTTCGATCATTTGCTCGGAAAATACGCCTTTTTCATACAGAGCTGTAACGACTGAGTCGAGGTCTGTTCGCTCCACCAGCGAACTAAAGTTACTACGAATCGCATCTTTGTTTTGTTGCTGCATGGTGTCTGGAGTTGTATGACGAATCGATAATTATTTAGACTATAGAGCATGTGTTTCTTTATTTGACTTACAAACTGAAACAAAGGTAGATAAACTTATACACAAACAGATCAGAAACACTCTTTTAAGGGCATACAGAAATAACGTGTACTTGCACTTGTGTCTTGTGAGTAAATAAAAAAAACCTTTGAGTATAATGACAAATGTCAAAATCGTCTGACATTGACTTAACACCATACCACAGAACATATACAAATACTCTCGTGCAGTAAATAGAACCGATTACACTTGTTCTCTTTGGAATAGAGTCACGGCATAGCAACTAAAACGCTTATTACACTACACGATTTCTCGGGCCAGATTGGCTGGGATAGCGTGATGTAATAAGAAACAGGGAGTAGGTAAGGACCATGCTGCCGGGCAGCGCCGTGCTCCCTGCACTGTCGATCGCATAGTGTAATAAGAAACCGGGAGGCCTGGCCGTGAGCCGTGACGCAGTGGTGGCATAGGGTATAGCACCTGGGCGGTTCCTTATTATTTTAGGGAATTGGAAATTGTATTCGTAAAAAATATGAAAATATAGTTGCGATGCATTTTATACTGTGATATTAGTTTGTAAGTAGTATGAACAAAAGTAGTTAGTTATTAATTGATGTCTTAAAAGGGACATTTTGAGCACCATCTTTAGATGTGCGAGTAGTTTATCAGCCATCTCGTTACCATAACACAAGCATTAAGTTGCTTAGCTTGGGACTATACGGCGTTGTGTGAAATGTCCAAGGATATTATATATTATTATTATATTATTTATATTAGTTGTCATTGTCACCTTCGTGCTTGGCACTCGGGGCGTACCAGCCTCCTCCGCCCACACTTTGCGCCGTCGCTGCGTGCAACCGGTGCAACGCTATCCGCGTACGAATTCAGATTGAGACAGAGAGCGATTTCTAGTGTAGTGTAATAATCGGCACCCTGCCCTGTCATAGGGACACGGCGCCTTAGAAATCGGGCCCGATAGATCGTGTAGTGTAATAAGCATTGTTACAAGAGAGCAATGCCCATTGCCCGGCCGCGTATTGTCAAACTGTATACTGACCCAGACCGGGGTTGCTCTGAGTTCGATCGCAGTTTACGTTTGTAGTTGAAGAGCAAACTGTATACCATTCAGAGAGTGTCTGAATCAATATACATTTTGCTTTAAAATACTAGAGCAAAATACGTACAAGTTGCTATTTGAGTTTTTGTTTTTGGCATTTAATGATCGTCAGGTTCAGATCCCCTCTATGGTTGGTTAATCATGTGGGTTAGGTTAGGTTAGAACCATGACCATTAGCGTGCGAAGGCGAGCGAGTGAAGCGAGCGTGCCGCGGCAGCGGCCGCCGAGCACCAGATCCCTTCTATTGTTGGTGAATAATTTGGGTTAGATAAGGTTATAACATATGCGAACAAACCGTATACTTATACAGACTGGTCTGTAGTCATACGTAGTTTGCTTTAAAAATATGCAAGCAAACTGTATACTTATACAAACTGGTCTGTAGTCATACGTAGTTTGCTTTAGAGTATTTGTTATTTTTAAGAGCACAAAGTGATCGAGTACAGACTATGGGTGTCTGTCTGTACTGATATACACAATGGCAATACGCTGCCCGGCCAACTAGAAACTCAACAACTCAAGCAATGATATTATAAGTAAAAAGGTGTAGATAGGTTACCTATACAAGATTCGATCTTCAAAAAGAAACCTACGTGACGTGTGTCCGTTGACGGCGCAACGCGACACTATAACCAAAGTACTCTGTGCGCGACACTGAGGTGAAGTTTGGCTAGTTATAGTTAGCCACATTTTAACGTGTCGCTTGCTGAGCGCTTATAACCTATCTACACCTTTTTACTTATAATATCAAGCATTTCGCTAGGTAGAAACCAATTTTCAAGAAATAGTTTTGAAATCACAATTTTATTCCATGTTCTATAATTGGTATTTCAGTTTCAATTTGCTAAGACCACGGACAGACATGCAGTTTTATTTTGTAGTTTGTAAACCGACAGACGGTCGTCAGTTTTTATCAGCAGCATTCGACCATGAATAAGAAATGAGTTCGGAATTTTAAGCTACATCAACATAATCAATCAAGAATACTTTTCTTTCATTTTTGTTTTATGATTTGGTTTTTAGTATTTGTGTATTAATAATTTTTATTTCAGTAGTCAGTACAGTGCACAGAATAATAAAAACCTAGCAGATCAAGTGAATATTATGTTAGGTGTTGTTTACTGAAGATTAATTACCTATGGTGGGAACAGCACAGCACTCTGTGGACAAATTTTACGTCAAATGTGACAGTCATTCTCAATAGGCATTTAGGTACATTTTTATAAATAATCCGATAACTGAAACTCAGTATATTTTTCGTGCCGTTCAGTGACAGTCACAAACTAATTCCACAATGAAGCTGATATTATTAACTATTTGTGCTACCTTAGCTACGGCAGCGGCTTACGAGAATTCCGATATTAAATCGGCGAGAATTGAGGTTAGCTACGCAACACCCACTTACGGCTATCTAACCTTACCCATACCCCTAAATTGGGAATTTAATAACATTGCCTGTTTCAGACTTGCAGAGGATGCTCGCTGAATCGCCTCCCGGAAGTTAAGAAATTTGTGATGGAAGATGCACCTTTTTATAACGACATGGAAGTGAATTTTATTTCGGGAGCGCCTCCAGAGTTGGTGCTGCTCGGTGAAAATGACAACGAGCTGGAGCGCCTGCCGCTATCGCAGCTGTCACGCCAGGAGTGCAACGACCTCGTCCAGGAAAGAGGTTTCACTAAGAAAAATAAAGATAAAGAACTGTAATTAGTTCTTTGCTGTGTACCTAATTAATTATAAGTTATTGCTTCATGAAAAGCATTTATGTAACATTCCTACTCATATGTACGTAAGAGAACAAATTTCCATAGGTAATAGTATTGTGATACCAGTTTTTTTATTTTATATCTGACAATAAATATTCATCATGCCAGTGATTGTTGCCGAAACATTGATAAGACCATTAGATAAAACAAGTCAAACGCCCAGATATTAAGTTTTGTTTATTCAGTTTCATACATTCATATTCTGTTACACATTACAGAGATATCTAACACAATGACGTCATGTTTGGATATTGAATCCTGTTGATATGGAATGCTATTATTGATTATCATTGTTCAGACATTCATGATGAAAAACAGATGTAATTAGTTTTTTTTTTATTGTACTTGTGAAAGACAAAACCAGTTCTAATGCCAATTTAAAGTAAAATATTTCTAACAGACATAATAAATTGTTTTATTTCTCTTGATTTATCTTTAAATAAATTTTGACATAGGTATGTATAGGAAAAAAATAAATTGCATGATATACTCAATAAAATACATTCGCCTGCCGTTACCTGAGAGGTATGCATGTACTGTACATCAATTTTCAAGTATAGTATCTATCCTAAACATTAATAATTGCATTTTAAAATTAACATTTCCAGTCAAGTAAAATTATTTATAAAACATTCATTCCATTCTTTATAAAAAATAACAGCACATGGAATTGGCTGGCAGATATTTACAAGGAGAAGAGAACAAAGAGTGTGTATAACAAAGTATAGGTAGTTGGTGGCAGGCGGGGCTCAGGTGAGCAGCGTGCAGTCCAGGTCCTCGTCGCGGCCGTCGGCGATGTTGCGGCGCAGCACGCGCGCCACCACGTCTCCAAGCGCTTCGCGCGCACCCTCCTCTAACAACGCCATGCATTGCTGTGCACACACAAAACATAATATCAGTACAAATATTGCCTACAGACTAGAATAGAAATACTTTTTAATGTACACCACATCATCACTATCACTACATATTCTGAAACAAAAACAAAGTCCTCCACTGAGTCTGTCTGTTCACGATAAACTCGAAAACTGCTGCACCGATTTTCATGCTATTTTTACCAATGGATAGAGTGATTCTCGAGGAAGGTTATCCTATCCAACTAATACTATAAATGCGAGAGTTTGTGAGTATGTATGGATGTTTGCTACTCTTTCACGCAAATACTACTGAACCGATTACGATGAAATTTGGTATGTAGGTAGCTGAAGACCCAGAATAACACATAGGCTACTTTTTATCCCGGAGTTCCCGAGGGATCGGGATTTACACGGGAATAACGAGAATTTATACGCGGACGAAGTCGCGGGCGGCCTCTAGTAGTATATAATTTGTAAAATGGGCGAAACGTCGGGAATCAGCTAGTTTAAAAATAAAAAAGGGCGTAACTATGGGTGGTCTTAAGAAGTGATCTGTGTACAAGTGAGCAGTTTGTTTTGTATTTTTATGGTTTACTAGTTACGGCTGTTTTAAGTAATCTGAAATAAAGTTATTATTATAAAGGGGCGGATACTTTGCGTAGTCACTACACTAGTGATGGTTATTTAATTCTTCACTTAATATTTGTGAAAGTTGGGATGGATGTTTATTACTCAATCATGTCAGAACAGATCTGGATGAAATTTGGAACAGGGATAGATAATAGTTTGGAATAGCGCATAGGCTACTTTTCATTCTGGAAAGAAGCTAGTCTTTATAAATTATACTTAACAAAAACAAAATAGTCATGTAGCATGCAAAATTTTAATGCGAAAAATAAACGCGTTTTACGTTACGAGCTACAGTGATGATGTAAGAATGGAGAAATTGCGAAATTGAATTTCAACAAAAGTAATATCTAAATATAGAACATATAACTTTTCCAATCAGCTTATAAAATTAAAATATAATATTGTTTGTGGGATTGATTGTTATCATTATGTGCCGCTAATGTTTCCTGTTATTATTCCACATCTTATTCAGTTGGCGAGTAATCTTATCTAGCCGCAAAGAAGCTATTAAAAACTGCACGTTATCTATGTCGATCACCTGATAAGAATCTTTCTTCGAAATTCAGGCTGTGTGTTCAGAGTATTGTTATCGTAATATTTGGCTGTTGTGATACCTGAATATTGGCACGTCCGGCGCGCGGTCATTCGGGGAATGCGAATTGCATTTGTACTGCTAGACGAAAGCTAACAATGTGTAATGCATGTGAATACTAAGTAAAACAGGGAGTAAAGATCCGATCCGATTTCTAATAATTTGTTTTACTCAGTAAGTACACGAGTGTCTTATGAATGTTTAATATAAAACACAGATAGACCTCGGTAATAGTCTGTCCTCCGTCGGAAGAAGCAAAGATGATTTATAAATTACTGGCGTATTTTATTGTGAAGCCTGAGGTTGGCATGATCAATGATCGAATAAATTTAGTGAAATTTACATAGCTAATGCTACCTAGAGTATTTTTAGGAACCGTTTGATACCCCCTTCATCAATATGGGTTCAGTCATAGAGTATATAACCACTAGAGAGCGTATAGGCCGATTTCTTCTAAGTACGCGGCTCACTACAGCGGGCCGGGGGACGAGGAACAACGCGCGGCTGCAATTGGTCCATTCAAGGTCAAGTTGCATAGGTAGCCTATGGTTAGTGGTGGCGCTACTTGATTAAAGGAAAATAGTCGATATCGATAAAATGGATTTTAACATTATAAAAATACTCAATCCAAACAAACAGCGCTATATCTTGTTTAAACAAAGTTTCCCTATTAACTTTATCTTTCCACTTTTAGTTTAATTCTGAAATCATCGAAAATCTAAAATGAAAACATGTACTATGTCAAACACACAGATGAAAAAACCGAGACCCTCCTCCTATTTTTAAAGTCGTTTAAAAGTAGTTAAGTGTTTATTGTAAGTATGTGAATTGATTAAAAATTGTGTTAAGTGTAATTTTATGATCATCGATAAATCGACTTCAATCATTAAACGTAACAGCACAGATTTTTACGATAAAAATACAAAGGGGAAGAAAGGGATAAAAATATAAGTATTTCCTAATGAAAGAAAGAGACTTTTCCAAAAGACATCAACGCGCGCTTCTCACAGTGTGCTCGTTCACCTAACCACCATTTTATATAGACCCCTGCAGTGGCTCATCATCTGATTCAAATCAAAAATATTTTGCGTAGTCTTTACTCTCCGATGAAAAGTTATGCCATCATTTTTGTAACAAAAGGTCTTGGAATGTTTCCCACACAAATTCACCGGGTATGAAGGCATTTTTATGCGTTATAAATTGCATAAAAATTAAAACGATTTGTAAAAACTTAGCATGCCCACAGGTCTAACAATTGGTCACAACTAAAATGGTTACTAGTGCCGCTGACTAACATCTGAGCAAAAACACTAATAGTTTTCGTGCGTCGGGGCACTGTATGCGCAGTCAAGTGGTTTAATAGTCTTTGGGTTCAGTAGTCTGTGCTACGGGAGAACATACATAGACAGTTAAAGTCATAACCCTTCCTTTTGGCTTCGCCTTAGTCGAGTGAAATAGGCCACGGGAAAATGGTTCTATAGAATTCGTAGAGATTGAATAATCGCTTGTACTAACCACGTGGAATAGTTCATCGTGCGGCAGACGCAGCACGGCCCGCAGCGCGCTCTCTGCGTTGGCGCGCACGTACGTGTTCTTCTCCTTGGTGCCGTTGACGAGCGCCGGCAGCAGCGCGCGCAGCAGCTCGGCCGCCGGGCCCGCGGCCGCCAGCGGCGCCGACCGGCCCAGCATGCTGGCGGCGCGCGCCATCAGCTGCTTCACCTCGTTGCTGGGGTGGTTCATACTCTGTAGGGCAGACAACTTTATTAAGTCGACATGCTTTTTAGCACGTTATTCATTAATTTTACTTAGCACAGCTGACATCTGGGAATGTACCCATTTCAATACATAGAAAATTCACCATAACAAATATGTAAGAGCTTTTAAACATGCTGATGTCAAATCATGATTGCATCAGCCAAGTGAATTATGAGCGGTCTTATTCTTTATTTGAACTTATTAAATAATTGAGAGAAAAATTGCTAAGCCAAAAAAGTGTACATATTAATACTAGAGTAGAGTTGTGAAGAATGCTCTCTGTTGATAACATTTATTATGTTGATTTTCAGTAAACACTCTGTCAAGCTCAAATTAAACAAGATTTACACAACTAACTCACTCTAACAAACGCCGACAGTATTGTGGGCGGTATCGGTCGTCCCTCCTGCAGGAGGTACCGCATGAGGTAGCCCATGGCCCTGATGCCGTTGCACGCGATGGGGATCTTATCACTAGCGAGCAGCGCCAGCAGCGCCTTGTCCACCTTCTCCTCATCTTTGTAGACGATGGCGGGAGTTTCTTTGAGCGCCACGAAGAGCGCGGTGGAGCGGCCGTGGGACAGTAGCCAGTCGGAGTCGGAGGGGTTGAGGATGTGGTGCTGCAGCGCGGCGTCGCGGTGCGTGTCGGGCAGGCAGTGCAGCATGGCGCCCAGGCAGCCGGCCGCCTGCGAGCGCGGCGGGTCGTCCGCGTGCGCCAGCAGCCCGGCGCCGGTCAGCGTGGGCAGGATGAGCAGCGCCGTGCTGGCCGTCATCTTGTCGCCGCCCGCCGTGATGACGCCGCGCAGCGCCTGCAGCATGGTCTCCTTGATCAGCGGGTCCTCGATGTTCTTCATGGTGTTGTGCATCTCCAGGAACAGCGGGTCTGCGCGGGAGTGGATCACGACGAGCTGCGAGAGCGCGAGGCACGCCTTGATGCGCACGGGCCGGTTCGGATCGTTGAGTGCTTTGAGGAACGTTGTTTGTAGTTGTGGAAGGAACTGCTTCAGCATCACTCCGACCTGGAAACAAAGATGGAATTAATGTGTGGTCGAGACATACCCAGGTGCAATAGAAAATCATTCCGATAGAAAATCTATCGGAAACGAGGTGAAAAACCTTCAGTTTCGTTTTTCTTCAGTCATCTTTTTTTTCGAGATTCCAATAGCATCAAAATGGTGCAACATGACAAGAATGTGGGACATTCTATCCTGGTACTTGTTACAAGTTAAACAAATATATAGTTACCTTCGTCAACAAGGTAGCCAGTGTCTCCAGCACAGCCGCCTTGACGCTGGAGTTGAACCGGTCGCCCAGGATACGGATGAGCGGGCCGGTGATGTGCACGACGGAGGGCTGGATGGCGGCGGCGGACGTGAGGCGGATGATCTCGCCCAGCATCAGCGCCGCGTTCTCCTTGTCCTCCGGCAGCCCGTTCAGGATGGACTCGCGGAACAGAGGCAGGATTGGTGCTAGACCCTGGATCAAAAGAGTATTACGTTGAGTTCAAAGATTTTATCAAGAAAAGTTGAGGTGAACTTGAAGTGACAAAAACTGTTGACACTTTCACCATCCTCCTTAATGTTGAGTGCCACATAAAACATAAATAAAATTACTCTTGTAAAATGTATAGACCGGTTATTTTATAAAGATTACATTTTGAATGTTATTCCTTTGTTATTTTTGAAGTGATAACTTCTTTAACGGCGTTGAGCACTTTTCTTGGGATGGTTATAAAATGTTAAAATTGCTTCAGGACACGTGACCTGGTCAAAAATTCATAAGACGGATGACGCGTCAGGACACGTGACCTGATCGAAAATTCGTAAGACGGATGATTCAAAAATGCACAACGTTAATGTTCAAGTTTTCACTTCTGCCGGCACTCCTGGAGTGCAACCCGTTGCTTTTTTTAATCATCCTGGACTGTCCCACACTTTGGCAAAGGTCTCCCCATTCTTTCCATTGTCTCTTAGATGGGCCTCTTCAAGCAAATTCACTAAGAAGCCATCCAAAATGTCCAGCCATCACCTCCTTTGTTAGTAAAATAGAAGAAACAGAAAAGTATGGTGACCTTGGGCAAACAGAAGCCAGGCAGCAGGTCATCGGGCTTGAGGTCGGCGGCGGCGTAGCGCACCGCCTGGCGCACGTCGGACACGTGCGCGATCTGGCGCTCGGGGTCCAGCGACTTGGCCAGCGCCGCCAGCGCCTCCCAGGCCATGAGCAGCACGCTGCGCTCCGCGTCGCCGAACAGCAGGATGAGGCCGCGGATGAGCTGCGGCACGTGCGGCGACAGGTCGGCGCGCGAGTGCGACACGAACGCGCACAGCAGGGACGCCGCCGCGCAGTGCTTCGGCCCTTCCGTCGTGCGGATCGTCTCCAGGAGGGTGTCGATTATGCTGTGGTGAGGGACGGGTGGCTTTGCTTAGTTATGCTTTTGGTAGACATTGTTTATTATTCTCACGGACACAATATATATATATATATATAGACAATATTTTTTGACATATTTGTTACTTAGAGATGGAAAATCGCGGTTTGTATTTCAAAAGTTGATTAAGAATAACAAATTGATTTTTTTATGGATATGGAGATACCATTACTTTTTTTTTAAATAGGGCCCATATCCTAGACTGTATAATTTTTTGAGTTGTTTACTAAAATTCAAGTGTTATTAAGAGTCATCATCATCTGCCTAGGCTTTTCTACTATATTGGGGACGGCGATTAAGAATCATTGCTTGATATTTTGCATACGTTTCAATTGCTTTTCCTATAAGTGTATGGTATTCTTTTTCAGGAAACAAGTCCAAAAGAAAGAAGCGCTAACCTCCTAACTCCCGGCGGGTCGACAACGGGCAGCAGCGCGTCCCGGCAGTGGTCGAGCTCGCGCGCCTCGTCGGGCAGGCCGCGCGCCGCCACCAGCGCGCTCAGCAGCGCCGGCAGCACGCGCGGCAGGTGGCGCGCCAGGGCGCCGCCCGCCGCCGCCGCCAGCGCCGACAGCGCGCGCGTGTCCACCGCGCCGCCGCCGCCCGTCAGCACCGGCACCAGGTACGGCAGGACTGCGCGGGACTTGATCGCCATTATCTGTCGTACAACGATTATTGTATTAGGAAATAGCTCTTACAAAAGCAGCTTATCAGGCTCGCAAATACTTCAACTATAAAATACGCAGGTGATATTCACTTATGTATAGAAATCCGAGACGTGTTCTATAAAAAAATTAAAGCATCTCAAACATCAATTAAACTTTCATATCATACGCAATAAACTCACAGACTTGGGGGTGCACAAACTTCAGGACGCTACCGGCTCGAACTTTATACCGCGTGTATCTGACATCGACGCACAAACGATTTCCATGGGTCCAGGGCATGATTCTGGACACCCCAGTGTTGGAATTTTTCGTCGGTTCTTTTCTCATTTTTTTCAAGAGTACTACAAAGTATCAGCTCAGCTGAGCCGATATTATTTGTGGCTTTATTCAGATTGCTCTTTTTAGTGACAGTAGTTAATTAATTATTTTTTTATTAAAAATCTCATTGGGTTAGGTCAGAATAACGATTATGAGCAGTCTAAAGTAAAAAAAAACCCTTGAAAAAAATAAAAAATGAGAAAAAAGCCGACGAAAAATTCTAAGTCTAGGGTGTCCAGAATCATGCCCCGGACCCATGGAAATCGTTTGTGCGTCGATGTCAGATACACGCGGTATACTCCCTTTGCTTTGTTTATAAGTGCCTTTAGGGCCAAATCCGAAACTGTGATGAATATAATAACAATAATAACACTCAATAATACATTCCAATAAGATCTTACAGGTTCAAAAATGAGAGTGTTCCTTTAATTTGTCATGTATTATTACTTCCCTGAATTTGATCCTTATTAGCTACACTTTCGGATGGTGTTATAATACAGGTGCTTTTTTTTTTCAAAATCAACCAGATCGATTCCTGAGTAGGAACAACTAAGTATATTTCAAAAATCCAATGATGCAGTTTTATCGGGCTCCAGACTCCTTTCAGTGTTTTTCGATATTCCTTATAGTTTTAACGCACTTTAAAAATTCACCCTATATTCATACATCAGCTAGACTATTTTGTGGCAAAATCATCGTGAAAAGTTAGGGGAAGTGGACTGGCATTTATTATGAAACTATGAAGTTTTGAACACATAAAACATGTTTTCCTGACGAGATATTACATAATATGCAGAATAGTACTGCTGGCCACAAACAGTCTCCCATATTTGAAGAACTACACAAACCTGCTTGAGTCCATCGAGCGTGGCATCGGCGATCTCCGGGTCGGGGTCCTTGAGCTGGTCCAGCATCTGCGGCAGGATGTCGTCCAGCGCCTTGTTGCCGATGGTGGCGTGCAGGCTGTCGAACGTGCGCGCCGCCGCCATGCGCACCTCGGCCAGCGGGTCGCACAGCGCCGTGCGGACGGTGGGCACCTAAGGGCACACACGGGTTTACTTATTATATCACTGGACTGATTTAATTGTCGTTATTTCTAAAAAAAAAAAACAACTATACTGGATGAAATAAACAATGTTTAAAAACACACAAATGCAAGTTCATTGAGTCTCAGATAATTTTAATTGACACAGTATCTTGATTTGATTCGCGAATTTGCCGACATGTGGGAGTGGACTCAAGAATCATTGTGGCTTAATAGCCACGAGCTTCGACCAACACCTTAATAGTTTGGCAACGATCAAAGGCTTGATTGAAGTGGTACTTCTGGACACCACTCGTTTTGTTAGGTTCTTCTGTGGAACACTGACCGCTGGCAGCTTGGACCCTGTTGGACTACAACACAGTACTCACCAGCCCATCCGCGAAGCTGAGCACGGCGTCGCGCGAGGTGGAGGCGAGGATCTCTCCGAGCCCGATGCACACACCCTGGCGCTGATCCGCACGCTCCGAGCGAAGTCCGCGCTCCAGGATTGGCACGATCTCCGGCAGCACACGCTCGCCCAGCTATACACAACATAACAACAAACATTAAACTATGGGTTAAAAGTTACACATCATTAATTCGTGCCATTAACTCTATCTCTGCAACATTTTTTTAAAAATTTTTGTTTGCCTGTGTACCTACTTCCGTTACTTTCATAGTACATGTCTTACGGTATCTCACTATGGGGACGGGCTGCTCACATCAAGTCTATTTTTATTCTAGACCCATCAAGCAAATACAATATTTTTTTTTTAAATTTGTGATGGGTTTGCTCATGACTCTAGTTTAGGTCAGAGATGATAGAGACAAAGTCTACAATGGAGCGAGCTTACCCAGAAGTAGCCTGTTCACTCTAACTTTGAAAAGATTAGGGTTGTAAGATATTATCATCATCATGACAAGAAATAATTCAAAAGTTGACTATAAATGATCTTTTTGATATAAATCTTTTCGATTTATAAAGATGTTTCACACCACAAAACAGTAACCAGAATTTGTACTTGGATTGATAATTTCAAACAATTTATTTTCATTGTCACTTTGAATCAATTATGAAGACTAACCAGGTTTTTTTTATTTTTAGTATGTTTTCTAGTGTGACTATTATGTGACATGGAGTTTGTGGTCGAAAACTTTGAGGATTTTCTAAAATCCTAGATTAAATGTACGTTACCTTGCGCACGAGGTCGCCGAGTGTTCTGGCAGCCACCTGGCGCTTGTCGTAGCTGGTGGAAGCGAGGCAGCCCAACAGCAGTCCGAAGAGCGTCGGCAGGATCTCGCGGAGAGTTTTCGGCGTGTTGGTTACTACCACCTGAGGAGAACATGATGAGAAAGCCGCTTTTGAAAGATAGATGGTCAAATTAAAGAAATAAGATTTATTCCTTGTGACAGTGACAGTTTTAAGGAGAGTTAACTGAATTGTTACACATCATGCATCTAGCATTATACGATGGAAACTTCCGGTACCTACGAGAAAATAGACAAAACTGTAATTTTGATTAGGTAATTTCATTACATCTATGGTAAACAAGTTTGGGGCGACTAGGTATTTCCACTGTAAGGATTGCTCTTCATTGAATTTTAAAATAATGCTTACCTTCCACACATGTAGCGCAGCCTGTCGCACCATCAAAGCCACATCACTCCTGCCCATATACAATCCAGCTAGCACCCTGTTCCTCCTCTCTGGACCCAGCGCGTTGATAATCGCCTTGTGCGATTGTTCTGTGCCGAAGTTATCGTCTTCCGAAGCCGTCTCCGTGCTCATCTTACCGGACACACCGGAAATACGGTACAGCAGGTCCCCGAGTAGCTGTACTGAGCTGTATCTGATACGCCAGTTGTCATCGAAGAGACCTTTCTCTAACTCGGGCAGCAGCAAGGTTATGGCTGATTCTGCGTAGAGGTTGACAATCCTCTGGCCGGCTTTGAGGGCGGTTTCCCTGACGTATTCGTTCTCGTCGGCCAGCGCCTTGAGGATGGGGTTGATGATCTGTCCGATGTAGGGCAGGAACTCGTCGGTGAAGGCGCCGGGCATGTAGATGAACATCATGATGTAGCCGTCCTTCACGTGCGGCGCGATGTCCGTGCGCTCGGCCGTCGCGATTATGTCTGTGGGAGATTGACACTTATTAGCAACGTTATATACGAACCAGAATTTGTATTCCTACCTGCAGTCATTGAATTGTGAAAGTTTTAACAGGTTCACTGTCCCCGCAAACACAATAGTTAAACAAACAGGGAGGACCACATGTTTATTGGGACTATGAACCGGTTAAAGTTAAAGGTCTGCTGCAAAACTTGTAAAATAAATAAAAAAAACAAAACAAAAAAACTATTTTCATCAAGGCTCTTGTGGTGTAATGATGGGAAGGTGGGGGACGCCACTGTTGCAATAGCGAGTAACACTTGCTACAAAAAATCATAGGCCAAGCACTGGTTGGTAGGCTGTGGATCATGATAAATTTATGGCTTACTGACCCGGCATAATCTTGTGCAGCTTGTGCACGCCCAGGCCGGCCACGACCTCGGACAGGCCCTGCGCGGCGCCCGAGCGGTCCACGGAGCTGGACTCGGACGTGAGCGTGTGCATGAGCCACGGCAGCAGCTCCTCGAAGCTGGTCTCGCCCATGCCCTTCACCATGGCGCCCAGCGCGCGCGCCGATACCGAACGCACCTGCGATGTCGCACGGAACATTACGTACAGCTGGACTCCGATACAGATATGCAACTGAACATTACTAGAGGGAGCGTGAAGGAACTATAGCATTTAAGAGCGGATTTCACCAAAGAAATTAATCGTGATCATTACTAAACTAAACTGCGCTCAAAAGCTATAAGAATCAATATTCTACAAAAAATAATGACAGTTACAGCTCGTAAACGTGGGAAACTGAATTGATGAAATCCGCCCGAAGTGTCATTGTCAAGTATATTTTACTTATAAATGCTTGACCGTACTAGGCGACGTTTCGCGGCAGTGGAGCGACGCGACACGCAACGAACAAATATTCTTTTGTAAGAAATTGTATGAGGTTTAACGCACTACGCAGCAGCGTAACTGCGCGCCGCGACACATGCATCAAAGTTGACCAATTCATCAAATCTGATGCACCGTGTCGCGTCGCGTAGTTCCGCTGCCGTTAGTGCGATATAGCAAGCGACGCGACACTTCACCTTATTCAAGTTAGAAAAGTGTTTGGTAAGAAAAAATTGCCAAACGACTGACCGACAAAATTTGCTGCAAACTGTCGCAGCACTGTAGTTCAAGTGCGATATACCTAATAGTGTTGTTACGTGTCGCGTCGCTCCGCTGCCGCGAAGCGTCGCCCAGTGCGGTCAAGCCTTAAGTTTAAAAATTGCAATGCAACATGGCAGTCTTCTTTGTATGTGCGCACAGAAGTGTCATTGTCAAGTATACTTTAAGTTTCAAAATTGCAATGCAACATGGCAGTTGAAGAAAACTGACATGTAAACGTTCCCCTAAACGGAGCGTGCAGGAACTATAGGTGACACTGGGAGCACCGAATCGTCAATGTGTGTGTGTGTGTGTGTGTTTTTTTTTTTTCAAGTATTATTAACTTTAAAGTTTCGAATATGCAACACTAGGTGGCGTCGTCAAGGTCGTGCACGTACTCTATAATGATCTGAAAACATTTATGTACAAACCTCAGGCACAGGATCGAGCAGCGAACTCTTCAGGCCTGGTATAATGTTAGGCAGGTAGGGCATGAGGTCCTTCTGGTCGGTGAGCGAATACATGTTGCCGATGATCTGCGCGGCCATCTTGCGCGTCTCCGTGCTGCGGTCCAGGAAGGCGCGCTGCACCACCGGCATGATGAGCGCGAGGGACGGCGCGTCGATGAAGTGCACGAACTTCGTGTCTAGCAGGGTTTGCAGACAGGCCGACGTCTTGTTTGAAGGGTCCTGGAGAGCTTCGAGGAGGACTGGTACGATTGCTGGGGGAGAAGAAACGGTTATCAATTTTTTTGGTCATCATAGGGTATATTAATTGTCTCTTGCTCTGTCTATACATATCGCTCATTACTACACCCTATTAACTTGATATGATTCTGTTATTTGTTGTGGCGTACGGTCTAAAATTATAAATCAGTTTTCAAATTAAATTCTTTATCACACACTGTGTGCAGTAAAACCCAAAATACTATCTCAA
Source organism: Ceramica pisi (assembly GCA_963859965.1). Classification (NCBI taxonomy): domain Eukaryota; kingdom Metazoa; phylum Arthropoda; class Insecta; order Lepidoptera; family Noctuidae; genus Ceramica; species Ceramica pisi. The sequence continues at coordinate 25,259,327 of OY982535.1, read as the reverse complement.
CGTAATTATTACTTAAAGTTGTAAAGATTCAAAAATTTCAAAAATTCTAGCATAGAGTATTAAATCATTTTTTATCCAATTTATTCATTTAAAATTAGTTAATAGCGTCATCGTTTCTATTATCATTAGTTATCATGTCCCTATGCTAGTTAATACATACAATGCCATCGTTTTCTTTTAAAAAAGGTTTTATTTATTAGTTATCGTATATAATAAGTCACCTTCTTGAGCGACCAGTCTTCATGGTAATAGTCTCTATACCTAGTCAAATAACATATCGACCTTGTGACACAGAAATGTGCCGGCAATTATAAACCTTAAGTCTGAAACATTTTCTGACCGCGACTGTACAATAATGTGTATGAAACACCGTTATCACATTGTACATCACGATAAAAGTTATGAGTTGAGACTGATAGTCAGAAAGTATTAGAAAATTTCTAGCTAGAACTTTATATATCGTCATTTCTTGTTGTTTTATATTTCAACATTAAAGCCAATAATAAAACTTGAATTGCATATATGACTTGAACAAACCTAAAAAATCAATCAGGACTAACATTCGGCATACTATTTCGCCTCATACCCCACAGCCCCTGTGGCCTAATGGATAAGGCATCGGCCTCCTAAGCCGGGGATTGTGGGTTCGAGTCCCACCAGGGGTACAAAACCTCTTTTTGTTCCCTGAACATTTTTACAAGCTTTTTCACATCTTACTATAATTTTTAGTGATTTTCTAAAATACTATAAACTACGACCTTGTGTTACTATTAAATTGTCGCTCGACATCTTGCTCGCGTCCTAGGGCAACTTAATTATGAACTTTGGATAAAAAAAAGTACAAGCTAATACACACAAACCATCTAGGAGGTCTACCTTTTCCCAAATGTAATCCTAACCTTTAAATTTTGATTGAGTTACAAACAAGCATCCAAACTTAATACATACACTAGCTTCTATAATCTGTATGTAGTCCTTTTTGCTTTTTAAACGTTGATAAATCTTGTCATACACTCAGGCTGGTAGTGAATATAACGCACCTGGCCAAGCTTTTTGGCCAAAATGAAGACGATACAGAGATAAATTGACATCACAAGCTCACGCACCTGGTTTTTTGATGTGTTTTATCTTCGTAAATTTTTATTAATTTGATAATACAAAAATTACGCTCACAATAATTTTGATAATCTTACAAACTTTAAAGAATAATATTTTTTGCTCAACAAGCATCCCCCTTTACCTTGAATCTCCGGGTTCCTGATGACGGAGCCGATGACCCCTAGGGCTTCGGCGCCCGCCTCCTGCACGCGCATGTGCGAGTCGCTCAGCACCTCGATGAGCTTGGGCACGATGGACGGCAGGCACGACGACAGCTGCTTGGGCGCGCAATACGCCATCGCGCCCAGCAGCTCGATGGAACCTGAAGGGGTGGAACAATATGATGAACTTGTGCGCGATGTTGAGGGATACTTTTCATAGGCATTAAAAACTTTAGCTATCAGGAAACATAAGACTCCGGTAGGGAATTGTTACAAAACGTGCAATTTTATGAGTATGACCTGACGAGGATCCCGGAAAGCCGATGGAAGCAACACGCACAGGACTAGTTGGGGCGACACTTGAGGGAGGCCTGTGTCCACCAGGTAGCAGTGGACGTCTTTCGGCTGTTATTATGAGCATTTTTTTTGTTGTTGTTGTTTTTTTTTTGTGCAAGTCCCAAATAATCATTTTTTTCACAAATATGCTTGGAAATTTGAGCTTTATCTGAACTTTTACTCCGAAACATGGCAACCAAGGAGGTAACTAACCAAATGTTTTATTTAAATTTCGAACTGGCTTGCAAATAGAAAGCTGTTTATTGAAAAAAAAAGTACTTTTACGCGGGAAAAATCTTGTTGTTCGTCATTGATAGGGAAAGTATTACTTATTTTTAATATTCGCGCATTATTTGAGAAAAGTACTATACAAGCCTTGGCCATAACTAGGCATTGATGGACTACGTATACGTGTGCCTCGGCTACGCCTCGGCCCATCGTCCATCAATGTCTCTGCAGTAATGTACTATCCTTTCTTTAACTCAACACTAACCAGCCTTAGTCCTCCAGTTGTCGTCCTGCAAGGCCTGCAGCAGCGAGGGCAGCACCAGCTTGACGCCGTGCGCGCTGAGCTTGCTCATGATGAGCTTGGCGGTGTCGTCGGCGGCGGCGCGCACGTACTGCGACGTGTCCCCGAAGCACAGCAGCAGGTGCGGCAGCACGTGCACGATGTACGGCTCGAACAGCCGGCCCAGCTTGTAGCACAGCATCTCGAACCCGAACAGAGCGCCTGCGAACACGTTACTGCTCTGAAGCGTCCTCCACACTCTTCCGAAGTTGCACGAAGCGAAGTGCTCTCCGAAGTAGACCGAAGTCCGAAGTAGGTGTCCACACACTCGAGCAACTTCGCGAGGAGCTCAGTCGCCCGTCCCAATCCATTATGCCTTTCGTGAGGGGTCACGATAGGCATAATGGATAACGTTCATGTGGCAACTGCCGTTGCAATGTGTCGTGCGTATTTACTATGGCTGACGCGAACCGAAGTGAGCCGAGTAGTGTGGACAGACGCTTCGTGTTCGAACTTCGAGTCCTTTGACTCGGGCGCAAAAACCGACAACAACTGGAAGTCGCCCGAGGCGAAGCGAAGTTGCACGAGGCGAAGCGAAGTGCCCCTCCACACTATCGTATTCGCTCAACTTCGATCAACTTCGGGAATAGTGTGGAGGCTACTTGAGATATCGCTCAAATGGTCCTTTTCATTGCAGCCATGATATCCAGTTAGCTTTTGGTTAATTTTTTTATTTATCCGTGTACTTACGTGTTTCATGTGCGTACGATTGCGAAGAAAAATTCTTTCTTTCTTTATTTTTTTGCGAATGACAGAGCGATGTGGTGAGATCGTTAATGCAAACATAGACCAAGCGGTCTATTAGGTGAGCTGGCTGACGCTCCATTCGTCGATAGTCAGTCTTGATAGGTGTGTTAGCGAATTATCCTAGTTACAATGACGTATATTCGTCGCGTCTTAGAGCAGACACAAGTATAAAGAAAAATCTTACCTTCACGATACTTGAAGTTCTTTTTCTCCTGTATAGCCTCGGTGAGTTTGCCCATCACATCCAGTTGTTTTAGTGATAAGATACCGAGACCCTTGATAATACCAGCAATACCATACGCTGCACCCTGGAAAATATGGAATACGGCAATAAGTATCTATAAAGCGCTCCACCCACTGCACCGCGCCCCGTCGCGTAGCGCGGGATGGCAGATATTACCATTGTAAGCAAGTATCTCAATATACATAGAAATCACGCCTAGCACAACACACTGCCGACGCAGAAATGCGCGGGAAGACTTTATGGTGCTCCCGGGACGCATCTTCAGTGGGTGAACCGCCTAAAGGTATGCGAAACAGGATGAAGACCTGCGAACCGCCATTGAAAAGGGACGATCCATCGACCGGACTTTCGATGTGTTCGGTTGGCAACTGCCCTATAATTGATATTCGGACTTTTGTATATTTTAATTCGCACAGATTACTTCGATATCATGGTAGTTGTCGCTGGCGGTATAGATGGCACGTTTTTTTTAGGGATGGGAAATCATCAAATGACTTCCCGCTTTGGGCGCAGCGGGAGGGAGTGTCAGACTTCTACTGACTAAAACCCATCCATGTTCCTTCATTGCCCTTTGTGTTCCGGAGCCACGGTATCTCTTTCAAATAGTCCCGCTACTCCGGCAGGCGTCGGCCCTTTCGGGCCCCTCTGTGTGCTGACTCTCTTTGAGGCGCGCGTGGAACACTAACGCGCCGTCGACACGGCCTGTCGTCATGAGACGGACGGACGGCGAGCTACCAATAGCTCACTGTCCACAGGCCCTTGATTGAAGATTTCCTTTTAAATTTTTATTTAATACTAGCTTCTGCCAGCGGCTTCGCCCACGTGATCCCTAGGGAACATGTTCCCGGGATTAAAAGTAGCTTATGTGCTATTCCAGACTATAATCTATCTTTGTTCTAAATTTTATTAAGATCCGTTAAGCCGTTCTGGCGTGATTGAGTAACAAACAACCAAACTTTCACATTTTAATTATTATTTTTTTCATTTTTTCTATTGATTGTAGCGTGATAAAAAGTATACTATAACCTGCTCAGGAGTATGAATAATAATTGTACCAAGTTTCATTAAAATCCTTCGAGTAGTTTTTGTTTCTATAACGGTTATACAGACAGACAGACAGACAGACAGACAGACAAAAATTGTACTGATTGCATTTTTGGCATCAGTATCGATCCCTAATCACCCCCTGATAGATAATTTGGAAATATATTTCATGTACAGAATTGACCTCTCTACAGATTTATTATAAGTATAGATAGATAGATAGATTATTTACTTATTACTGGTAGTTAATACTCACTTTCCTGTCTCCATACTTCTCGGCAGTAAGCAGCTGCTTCATGAGCTTGTTCATGATAGCGGGGATCTCGTCCTCCAGCGCGGGAGAGCTCACCAGGTGGGGCAGACAGTTGCTCACGGCTTCTTGAACCTGTAACCACAATTAAATTATTGTACTGAGACATGAAGACATTCAGCACTACTGTATGACATTATGATATAGGATAGAAGTCCCCACGAGTAGCGGAATTTGTAAGGGCGAGGTCACGCGATGTGATAACGGTGTGACGTGGCACTGGAGCGGCGCCGCTGCCTCATCCTACATACAAATCAGTCTAACTTCTTTAAAAGTAATGGTTGCCGTGCGCGCGTCCTGGGGGCTGCGCTGCGGAGCTGGAGGGCCGACGTGCGGCTGCGTACTATTTTCAGTGTATCGAACGTATTTAACTGTGCGCTACAAATATTGAACTTCAGCGACTTTGTAACTTGTTCAACGCGTTATATATGTATATGTAACCTGTTGGCTGGGCGTGGACAGCGCCGCCACCAGCCGCAGCGTGATGGGCTTGATGCGCGCGTCCTTGGGCTCCAGGTGGCGCGCCAGCGACCCCACCAGCAGCACCACGCTCTGCCGCACCGCGTCGTAGCCGCCAGACTTGGGCGCCTTGTCCAGGAAGTTCTCGAACACTGGCAGCTGGCTGCTGAGGGTTTCCTGAAACAACACAAATGGAAATTACAGTTTGGGTCATGAAAAAGTTAAGCAAAATAAGTTTTCAATGAGCTAAAATTAGAAAAAGAAGCGCGATTATCAGAAAAAGATGTGCATCCCTGATGTCTCGTGTTCGCGGCAGCACCAACAGTATTCTCAGTGTATTCGCAGATCGGTGGGATTCCCCGATGTTGCGGAGGTGGATGCGGCTCCACACCGAAATTTAATTGTATATTTTATGTGTCTGTTACCTACTAACAATAGAATTTAAGTAAAAATTGTTACTAACCCTATGAACCCCGGTCTGAAATAAAATTATTCTATTCTATTCTTTCTAAATAATATAAATGATCAAAATTGTGTAACAAGGACTGTTAATACCTTCCCATGCAGGTCGACGATGGCCATGGCGGCGTTGAGCATCTCCCCGCGCACGGTCTCGTTGCGGTCGGCCAGCGCGCGCTCCACGAAGAAGCGCATGGCGGGCGGCACGGCCTGCGCGGGCAGGCGCGGCGCCAGCGCGTGCAGCGCCAGCGCCACGCCGCGCCGCTCCGCCCACGAGTCCACCGCCTCCGACACCACGTGCCCGAACTGGTCCAGCTTGGCCGGGATCATCTGTCGACAAATACATGTTATTCAGTTTTCTTGGTAGATAACATTAAATAAGATATTAAGTACAGGCCTTCAACTTTAGTATAATGATTAACTGTTTTTTACAAAGTTATTAAAATCGTACAAGGCGCTATAACTAAGATTGAGTCATTTATACATTCATTCAACTGACAAAGTTTTATAGAGAGGGTATTTTCTGCACCTGATCCCCCCACCACAGGCTACAAATGCCATATGCTTCCTCCACACTATTCCGAAGTTGCACGAAGCGAAGTGTTCTCCGAAGTTGACCGAAGTCCGAAGTAGGTGTCCACACACCTCGAGCAACTTCGCGAGGAACTCAGTCGCCCGTTCCCCCCGTTCCCCTCACGATAGGCATAATGGATAACGTTCATGTGGCAACTGCCGTTGCAATGTGTACTCTCGCGTCATAAAAATACGTGCGTATTTACTATGGCTGGCGCGAACCGAAGTGAGCCGAAGTGACCCGAGTAGTGTGGACAGACGCTTCGTGTTCGAACTTCGAGTCCTTTGACTCGGGCGCAAAAAACCGACAACAACTGGAAGTCGCCCGAGGCGAAGCGAAGTTGCACGAGGCGAAGCGAAGTGCCCCTCCACACTATCGTATTCGCTCAACTTCGATCAACTTCGGGAGCAGTGTGGAGGCTACTATAGGTTTCCAAGAACACTTACAGGCAGCTTGAGCGAGTATATGTCCTGCAGCCTCTCCAGCACGTGCTCGGCAGCGCTGGCGTCAGCGCTGCGCTGCACGAGGTGCGCCAGCGCAGCGGCGGCGGCGCGCTGCACGGGCTCGGCGGGGTGCTGCGCCTCCGCCAGCAGCAGCTCCACCAGCGCGGGCTCGCGGCTCCACTGCTGCGCCAGAGGGAGCTGGGACCACAGATCTTCTGCTAACTTCCTGTGCAATCACCATGCATTTATTAAAATTCGATAACAATGAGCAAACTTTTTGGCTACACTATACACAATCTTAGATGCCTATTTATTGTTTTTATGATGTATTATTTTTTTGTAGAACAGATGGTCGATGGGTCCGAAAAGTTCTGAAGTGGTCGGGAGTGAACCGCGTACCGGAAGACAACGTTGGCGCGACCAACAAAGTGGACCGATGACCTGGTGAGGGTCGCCGGTAGCAGATGGATGCGAGACGCACAGGACCGGTCGTTATGGCGACGCTTTGAGAGGCTTTTATCCAGCAGTTGACGTCTTTCAGCTGATATGATGATGATTTTGTGAAGTGAAACTTCTTTACGCACGCTTGACTTGGGGAGTAAGCTGGCGAACGCGTGACGTAAGCGTTACGAAAAGTGTAATCGGGCGAGGCGAACGGGAGTTGAGTGGGGGATATATAAGCAAGAGAAAGCAATGCGCGCGCAAGTTTTCTTTCTCTCTTCCTCTCATAGCCAAATACGTTCCGTGTATCTAAGCACAGTGCAGGCCTATTGTCTGTATAACAGTGTAGAAGCAAAAGAGAGCAGTGCGCGCACATTTTCTTTCTCTCTTTCTCTTATAGCTAGTAAATGAAATATCTATATATCTCAGTCAGTAGTACATACAGATGGAGCTGTTGGAGGAGGAGTTTCACTTCAGTCGTGTGGTCACAAGCACACTCGTTTTTTTACCGGTTCTTTATGCTTAGGAAGAAAGAGCACTAGCATCTAGTCTGCCGGCCTGTCAGTGCGATGACTGCGGTTGGCTAAGCTCTAAAGCCTTGCGATCTACCTGACAAGCAGGGGAGTAGAACATGTTCTTATCGAGCCTTATAATCACGCTTAGCGCCTCATATTAATTAAATCGATAAAACTCCTAGTAAAAGCGGTTTACTAGGAGTTTTCCAGTACGTTTTCTTGCGTCATAATCAGTGATCGGAGTAGGTAGATTGAACTGGGGTCATTGATCCGAAACGTATATATTAATATGGACATTCCTCCGGAATTGTTGGATTATTAAAAAAAAACCGGAACTTATGTAGGAATTGTATTCTGCCAGAGTGGAAGGAGTCATTTGATGATTTGCCATCCTCAAAGAAAAGGTAGGAATTGTAATAAAATGAGCAATGTTATTCTTTATTATTCTTCATATTTTTTTAACGGCACACAGTCACGATTTGACAAAATTTTGAATTGAGTAGTAATAATATCACTACCAACACTAACAATATTTAATTGAATCCGGAAATACCGGAATTACTTTCCGGAAAAATGGCTTATCCATGTTATTCTTTCTGTGTGCATTTATGATACAAGTACCAAAAATCAATCTACCTACTCCGATCACTGGTCATAATTCACTAAACATGCTTAGTCCTTACCTAAATTGAAACATGTACTCCCTTTTATCAATCGTCTCATGATAACAGAGAATTAAGTATGTTTTTAATAATTTTCATCAAATCAACAAGGCCTATGAATTTACTATTTATGTTAATTGGCCGTTTAAAAAAATCTATACTAATATTATAAAGCAGAAGAGTTTGTTTGTTTATTTGTTTGTTTGTTTGGTTGAACGCGCTAATCTCAGGAACTACTAGTAAAAATAATATCATTAGCAATGCACTTTGAACTTTGTTAAATACGAGATTGACTTGGTATTCCCTTAACATGAATAGTTCGAATATAAGTTGGCAGGTTTCCTCACTTGTTGTCATCCGAGATGTCGAAGGTGGCGATGAGCAGCCGCTTGGTGAGCGTGAGCGCGTACTGCGGGTCCTCCAGCAGCGCCGGCAGGCACTCCGCCACGCGCAGCAGCGCGCGCAGGGCGGCGTCGCGGACCACCTGGCCAATACACATGGTACAATGGTACAATATTGTTAGCATACTAAATAATCGACTCCTTAGTTTATTTAATTTGTTTGTTGCAACACTCATTTTTAGTATCGAATACTTACATGTTTTATTTGTGGCAACCCTGCTCTTTATTTTTTTCGTTTTAATTAATAAAATGGCGCGTTGCGTTTGAATCGCCCCTATTCAACGTTGAGCTAAAGACGACAAAGGAGGACTCCATACACTATTTGAGCTTGTAACACATAAGTCAGTAATAAATGTGACTAAACAAGTATTCCTGTGCGTGCTATCTTTCATTATATAATGCTGTACTGTATCGAGGTCGTTTAGTGATCAATGGGCTTGTGTCCTGAAAAAATCTAATTAGTCCGTCAGTTAGATAATCAAAAAAAAAATTGACCCGTGTTTTTTCTTTTGTTACGAGAACCAAAACTGACGAAGTTATGACGCTTTTAAAATTCTCAATACGTCACACCTTCGTATAATTTTTTGTGAGTCGTGACGTCACGAGCCCTCACTCCCGAGTTTTGATGCGTTTTATCTTTGTCAATATTCATTGATTTACAAAAACAAAAAATACGTGTCCAGTATTTTTCAATACTCTAACTGACGGACTAAATAGTTTTGAAATTTGTGGATGATGGAATCTAGCCTATTGAAGCTTCATAAAACAGTGTGTGAAGGTGTCTAGGGCCAGTTTTAGGGGTGGCAGTCACGTGGGCGTAATATTTTTTTTCACCCAGCGAACATACTTTTAATGACGATCCAGTGGTTTAGTAGCCACGTTTACTTGAAATGATATGCATATTTATATTAGGTAGAGTAATTTTATTATTAGAAGCTTAAGTTTTATCTTTGTACGCAGAGAAATAAGCACCAGGCAGTTTTGTGAGTAGCCATAGCTGGCCAGTCCTGCCCATTTAAAAGGTACTAGTAACGGCAATGTCCGAAAGAGATAGATGTGTTTAGGTAGAAAGAGAGGAGAAATACAAGGGACATTAGATGAGCCTCTCTCATAAGACACATCTATACTCATATTAGAAAGCTGAAGAGTTTGTTTGTCAGTTTGCTTGAACGCGCTAATCTCAGGAATTGCTGGTCTGATTTCAAAAAATATTTCAGTGTTAGATAGTCCATTTATAGAGGAAGGCTTTAGCAGTTGACGTTGGGGGAAGTTGTGCGGGTCAGCTAGTAGTATAATATGCGTTGTAATGTAAAATCAATTACTAGTAACTAGTAAATCATAAATAATAGACACATGCCTCCAAAGCAATGAGTAGTAAATGACAAATAGAGACATACCTCCATGGGGTTCTGCAAGCCGGCCAGCAGGCAGGTGACGTCATCTAGCGACAGCGTGGCGCGCGCGCCGCACTGCGCCGTCTCCAGCAGCGCCACCGTGCACGCCGCCTGCACGCGCCCGCTGGTGCTGCCTGAGGGAATGGTAACCCTGGTACTATACTCAGCCCCCAAACTGGGTTATCTGGCCCGGCCTCCTCCCGGATATGCGTCAATCTGCCTTTGATTGAACTCTCATTTTACTCGTAATTTCTTTAAAAGTAATTGTTCTGGTTCAAAAATTCTTAGAAATAGAAATAAATAAATAAATATGGTACTATGGAACTTGCGACATTTTTTCACAGTATTGAGCAGCGATTTGGAGTCAGAGTTTATTATAAATTTAACCATTCGTATAGACGAATTATGAGTTAAACATTTCAAAGTAATAAATCTTAATTTTTTTAAGGGAGTAACTATTTATTTATTCAGACTACATGTATATACAATTAAATAAAAAAAATCTTAACTAACTAAAAGTAACAAATGGTGTCGAAAAATTCGTCCGCATCGCTAGTCCCTGGTAATGAGCCCAAAAGGCTAGCAGCATTTCCACGTTGTATGGCAATGCTTATCCTTTGGCCGAGGTAAAAGCCAGCCTCACAGATCTTTAAACAAGTTATGGGCACTCACACCCCACGACCCGAGAGTTTCAACCCTAAACGGCTTATCTATAACTTCCAACGAGGTTATTGTATTTCCGCCGCTTGAGGTTCTCGGCAGCCGCGGCGGCAGCGCCAGCACAGCACGAAGAGCTAGGAAGATGGGATGGCGCAAGAGTATCGACGCGGGTAGCGTCCCACACTAAAGGTCAAGTCAAGTCATTGTTGACAGACAGACCGCAGTGACTTGTGTATACTTACTGATGAGATCGATGAGCAAGCGGAACATGTGGTCGATGGGGAAGAGCGCGGGGTGCATCATGTCCGAGTCGACCCGCAGCGCTGCGTGACACTCGATCACCGACAGACTGCAGTGACTTGTGTATACTTACTGATGAGATCGATGAGCAAGCGGAACATGTGGTCGATGGGGAAGAGCGCGGGGTGCATCATGTCCGAGTCGACCCGCAGCGCTGCGTGACACTCGATCACCGACAGACTGCAGTGACTTGTGTATACTTACTGATGAGATCGATGAGCAAGCGGAACATGTGGTCGATGGGGAAGAGCGCGGGGTGCATCATGTCCGAGTCGACCCGCAGCGCTGCGTGACACTCGATCACCGACAGACTGCAGTGACTTGTGTATACTTACTGATGAGATCGATGAGCAAGCGGAACATGTGGTCGATGGGGAAGAGCGCGGGGTGCATCATGTCCGAGTCGACCCGCAGCGCTGCGTGACACTCGATCACCGACAGACTGCAGTGACTTGTGTATACTTACTGATGAGATCGATGAGCAAGCGGAACATGTGGTCGATGGGGAAGAGCGCGGGGTGCATCATGTCCGAGTCGACCCGCAGCGCTGCGTGACACTCGATCACCGACAGACTGCAGTGACTTGTGTATACTTACTGATGAGATCGATGAGCAAGCGGAACATGTGGTCGATGGGGAAGAGCGCGGGGTGCATCATGTCCGAGTCGACCCGCAGCGCTGCGTGACACTCGATCACCGACAGACTGCAGTGACTTGTGTATACTTACTGATGAGATCGATGAGCAAGCGGAACATGTGGTCGATGGGGAAGAGCGCGGGGTGCATCATGTCCGAGTCGACCCGCAGCGCTGCGTGACACTCGATCACCGACAGACTGCAGTGACTTGTGTATACTTACTGATGAGATCGATGAGCAAGCGGAACATGTGGTCGATGGGGAAGAGCGCGGGGTGCATCATGTCCGAGTCGACCCGCAGCGCTGCGTGACACTCGATCACCGACAGACTGCAGTGACTTGTGTATACTTACTGATGAGATCGATGAGCAAGCGGAACATGTGGTCGATGGGGAAGAGCGCGGGGTGCATCATGTCCGAGTCGACCCGCAGCGCTGCGTGACACTCGATCACCGACAGACTGCAGTGACTTGTGTATACTTACTGATGAGATCGATGAGCAAGCGGAACATGTGGTCGATGGGGAAGAGCGCGGGGTGCATCATGTCCGAGTCGACCCGCAGCGCTGCGTGACACTCGATCACCGACAGACTGCAGTGACTTGTGTATACTTACTGATGAGATCGATGAGCAAGCGGAACATGTGGTCGATGGGGAAGAGCGCGGGGTGCATCATGTCCGAGTCGACCCGCAGCGCTGCGTGACACTCGATCACCGACAGACTGCAGTGACTTGTGTATACTTACTGATGAGATCGATGAGCAAGCGGAACATGTGGTCGATGGGGAAGAGCGCGGGGTGCATCATGTCCGAGTCGACCCGCAGCGCTGCGTGACACTCGATCACCGACAGACTGCAGTGACTTGTGTATACTTACTGATGAGATCGATGAGCAAGCGGAACATGTGGTCGATGGGGAAGAGCGCGGGGTGCATCATGTCCGAGTCGACCCGCAGCGCTGCGTGACACTCGATCACCGACAGACTGCAGTGACTTGTGTATACTTACTGATGAGATCGATGAGCAAGCGGAACATGTGGTCGATGGGGAAGAGCGCGGGGTGCATCATGTCCGAGTCGACCCGCAGCGCTGCGTGACACTCGATCACCGACAGACTGCAGTGACTTGTGTATACTTACTGATGAGATCGATGAGCAAGCGGAACATGTGGTCGATGGGGAAGAGCGCGGGGTGCATCATGTCCGAGTCGACCCGCAGCGCTGCGTGACACTCGATCACCGACAGACTGCAGTGACTTGTGTATACTTACTGATGAGATCGATGAGCAAGCGGAACATGTGGTCGATGGGGAAGAGCGCGGGGTGCATCATGTCCGAGTCGACCCGCAGCGCTGCGTGACACTCGATCACCGACAGACCGTTCAGCATCGTCTGCTCGTCAGACCGCAGGGCAGAGCCCGACAGACCTGAAGAAGAAAAAGTTTTGCGTTACATCTAGACGCATTGCAACTTACCATCCCTACCCTGTTGCTATTCCACCAACTCGCACTAAGCGTTTCCAAGCGTATTTCATAATGCGCACAGCAAAGTAGTGGAACTCTCTGCCTGCGTCTGTTTCCGAACGCTTACACCCCTAATCTTTTCAAAGTTAGAGTGAACAGGCTCCTTCTGGATAAGCTCGTTCCATCCTAGACTTTGTCTCTACTATTGACTCTAGGCTTACTACTCAAGTAAAAAAAAGGCTTCTTCTCATTTTGTATTCCTCATTACTAAGGGTCGTGAGTCCACCGACGAATATCATCTTCTGCTTCAATATCTTCTTCCAATTCGGTATTTGAATTCGAGAAAGGCAGCGTTTTAGGGAAGGTCTAACGTGGCCTGACCACCTAGTGAGGCAGCGCCCTTTTAGTCGTAATAGTGCCACCCCCTTTTTGATGGCTAATGCCGATCATATCAACACTTTCTAAAACGTCGAGGCTTATATCAAAAGGTACCTTTATGAGCTAAAGTCCGGCCGCGGAGCAGGAAGAATTTCGTCTTTTGACCTGTTATTACCTGTCTCAGTCACTCCCGCGTTAAAAGTTTGTGTTTCGTTCACACAGATGCAATAGCCGCCGTCCTCAGGGATTGGAAACATTTTACCTAATAGTGTAAGGTTTGTTCTTGTTTGCACGTGTAAATCCCGTAAAAAGGAGGAATCGAAATTAGTTTGACTAGATGAATGTAGACAAAACTGTTGATTCTTTTGTAATAAATGTGATAGGCGAGACGTCTTCGGAAAGCAGTAACTCCGATACGGGTAGAGGAATCGGATTCTGATTTATGAATTTTTTTTATTTTTATTTCTGCCGTATTAGTAAGTGTAACTCGATTTTATAACTTATAATATAAAATCTAAATAAATAATTTATATGATAACAACCATTTTTTTATTTTCTAAGTTGGTAAATTTTCTTTCTCGTTCAAATATTTCATGTAAACCACACTCAATACAAAAATGTTTGTGACCACTGTCAGTAGGTAAAGAGGTCATTGTACGAAATTCTTCCTGCTCCGTGACTGGACTTTATAAAGTAAACAATTATCACATTGCACATTGGTCACAAATGCGGCAGTTAACATGAGAAAGTATTGAAGATTAAAAAAATAAATAAACATGGCACTTAAGACTTTTCAAATATTGTGTTGGTGGATCGATAAAGCAGGACTTGACTCACCCAGCTTCAGCAAGGGGAAGGCGTAGCAGAAGCCGGGTGCGGTGAGGTGGTGGCGGGGCGCGCCCCCCGCGCCCCCCGCGCCGTCCCCGGCCGCCTTGCCGCACGTGAGCTGGTACATGAGGTTGATGGTGCGCGCGGTCGCCGCATCCAGCTCGTCCTCCTCCCAGCTCGGCTCCAGGTCGCATTGTGGCTTGTGCAGGCTGCCCAATGAACGGTACAATAGCTTTATTTCCCCAAATAAGTAATCTTACAATATAAAACTAGTTTCTGCCAGCGGATTCACCCGCGTGATCCCTATTCCCGGGATGAGAAGGATATGCTATTCCAGACTATAATCTATCTCTGTTCCAAATGTCATCAAGATCTGTTTCACTAAGACAGACAAACAAACAGACACCCGAATGATCCTATAAGGGTTCCGTTTTTCACGGATGTTCGGAGCCCTTAAAGACTATGAATACATACATTCCTTTCCGCCATTGGTCTCTTTCTTTAGCCGAATTAATGAAGCGTTTACTCTAGCTAAACGCTTCATTAATTGGCAGCAGATGTTAAAGTAAATACACGAACTTTAAAATGGAAATGGACTGGTCACATGATGAGATCAACAACAGAAAAGTGGATCAAAAAAGTAACAGAATGGTACCCGCGGGACGGAATAACACGTAGAGGAAGGCAGAAAAAAGATGGGAAGACGATCTGCCCAAAGGTTGGAGAAGGACAGCAATGGACAGGCAAATGTGGAGGGAACTTGAGGAGGCCTATGTCGCAAGACAGCTTGACCTAGTATCTGATATTAAATTTTAAGTTATATACATACAGGAAAAAAAAAAATGAAATAAGTATAGTTATTATAGTATAGTCAAGTATAGTTTTATGTTTTATTATACTACGAGTTGTGCAAAGGTCAGAGTAAATAAAGGCTATTTTTATTTTTTTTACTGTAGCTAAAGAACAATGAAAACTTATTGCAACGAAAGAAAGGCGCTGAAGAACCATAGATTTGTGACTGACTGAACTTATACTAACTACTGCTGAACTGCTTCATGAACCGATTGAGCAGACTAGACGCATCGGCTAATTCACCACAACAGTGCCTCACAAAAAAAAAACACTTCACAAGTGTTTTTTTACGTACTTCTGCTGCCAATCAGGAAAAATTTTCATAAATATTTCAACTAAAAAGATACACATTAAAAACACTAACCGCAAAGTAAGCCTGGCGAGAATATTTCCCAAGGCAGTATGGTTCGGCAGCAGCGCGAACCTCAGATGTGCGTAGACGTCAGCTAGGCGCGGCGCGGCCAGCGGACTGCGCAGCGCGGCCAGCACGGCGGCCACCACGCGCCGCGCGCCGCGGCACAGCGCGCCCGCCGACCCGCGCGCAACGGCTTCTAGGAGACGTACTGCTACCACTACGCGCAAGTTTAGCTGCAACAAACTCCTCGTTACAACTGCCGCCACCGGGTGCCCGGTGAATGAATATGAAGCAAAGCACACTCTGGACGTTTTCTAAGGGCCTTAGTGTAATTTTTTAACGTTCTCGATCGCGTTAGCGTAAATGCCAATTTGTATTGAAACTGAATTAGCGCCGCCTGGTGAGAATAACAGATAACCTCTTTTTTTCTATACACTTTGACAAAAGCAAACGTTTACGTTAACGCGATCGAGTACGTTAGAAAACTCACACTAAGCCCTGTGATTGTTTTCACCTGCAATCTTTGCTTTTTATTGCAGGTACCGTGACATAAGCAGACGAATTGCTTGCGGGTGGAAATGCTTCAGCCCTTTATTTGAAAATGGTTCTCGTGTTATAGTTGGCAAGAAATTCAATAGATTTATTTGATAATGTAGCTGCATTAATGCTACCACAAGAAAAACCATAATAGCAAAATCTTTTTTATTTATTTTTTTACTTTTGATAGGCACGCGATAATTGCAACAAAAGGAACGGCAACGCCATCTATTCAACAAGCAGCGAACTAATAATACGAAAACCTGCATAGCAGTACTGATACTGCGATGTAGGTTTTCGTATTATTACCTATTATTGTTATTTATATATATACTAGCTGTCCCCCGCGGCTTCGCTCCCGTTTAACCAGCATAGTTCCCGTTCCCGTAGGATTTTCCCGTTCCCGTGGGATTTCCGGGATAAAAACTATCCTATGTCCGTCTCCTGGTTCTAAGCTACCTCCCCACCAATTTTCAGCTAAATCGATTCAGCCGTTCTTGAGTTATAAATAGTGTAACTAACACGACTTTCTTTTATATATATAGATTTCGTATTATTAAGATCCTATCCAATGTAGCATGGTAAACTCTGAAATTGACCATGCTACATTGGGCAGGAGCCTCCCTTTTCAATAGAAGTTTGTAGGACTGTACTCTTTGTACCGCATTCTCTCTATAATAGTATTATAAATATAATATATCATTCGATAACACAATAAATAATATACAAAATATAGATTCTGTTTCTGTGTCGGCCTCATCCACTTGTGACCTGGATAACTGTATGCCACCTAACTTAAAACCTAATCAATCACTTAAAATTTTAAATCAAAATATTAGAAGCATTACAAAAAACATGGCAGGCTTACATACAATTATAGCTAGAACCAAGATTGAGTGGGACATAATAACGTTGACGGAATGCTGGCTTCCTACTGCCCACTACATCCCGGACCTCCAAGGTTACAATTCCTTCAAAACTCTCAATAATATGACACAAAATGAGGGTGTCGTTATTTACATAAACGAAAGCCTAAGAATCTCAGTAGAAGAACCTTCAATCGATGATGCAAACTGTCTTCTAGTTAAAATTGACTCGTCTACTATTCTAATAACAATTTATCGTCCTCCGGGTTATAGAGATTTAGATAAATTTCTTAATTCACTTAACGTTATTCTGACAAAATTAAAATACTATAAAAACATAATTATTTCCGGTGACTTAAACATTAACATTCACGATAGTTGTACCGACACATCCAAACATGGTTATCTAAATTTATTAGCCTCACATGGTCTACTGCCTGCTCATACCCTACCAACGCGCTTACTGGCCTGCCTTGACCACTTTATCTTAAAAACGAACCTACCTGCTTTTACATTTGTGGCCCATTCTGCACTAACTGACCATGATGCAGTTTTACTATTCCTGAACAAGAAGAAGACAAAACTAAATACAAAAAGAACAATTATCCGAATCAATTACGATCAACTAAACCAAGACCTTAAACAACTTAGTTTTGAACAAGTTTATCATTTGCAGGATCCTCATGCAGCAGCGGAGCAAATGACCAGCCTAATTAGAGGTGTAATTGAGTCAAATTCAAAAAAGGTTAAAATACCTAATAGAAAAAAGATTGTTAGGGCATGGCTCACTCCAGGCCTTCTTCGATGTATCCGGCACAGAGACAGTCTTCATAAAAAATTTAAAAAGTCACCTGAAAATGAAATTCTTAAAACCTCTTTCACACGATATAGGAATTATTGTAACAAATTATTAAGAAATACTAAGGCTATTTTTGAGAAAAAACAATTGAGTGATGCTGGTAATAATGCAAAACATCTCTGGTCAGCTATTAACACCATATCAAACAGAGTTAAAAATAAAGATAGTACACCACATTTATTTCAAATGGCAGCAACCCCGTTGCAATCAGTTAACTTAGCTAATAAATTCTTTGCTAACGTGGGCAAAAATCTAGCTGATAAAATTAATAATCGGTCAACCAACAGCGCAACCCACATTTTGATCAATGGAGCCACGCAGTCTATGACATTATTACCTACGGATGAAAAAGAAGTTGCAGACCTAATTATGTCATTACGTAACGACTGTGCTATGGGATGGGACGGAATCTCAAATGATCTTCTAAAAAAACACCTAGCCATATTCGTGCCGCCACTAACATATATTTGTAATCTTGCTCTCACAACCGGTCAATTTCCAAAAGTCTTTAAGAAATCGCTCATACATCCCATATTCAAGAGTGGAGACAGAAACCATGTCACCAACTACAGACCGATAGCTGTACTTCCTGCCCTATCCAAAATACTGGAGCGGATCATGAATAGTAGGCTCGTGGATTACCTTGAAAAGTTTAACTTGTTATCGCCTTCTCAATATGGTTTTCGTGCTGGTAAGTCCACGTCCGATGCTGTTCATGATCTCGTAGACTATGTGGTAACAAACATGGATGGGGGGAGTAAGGTCCTGGGTGTCTTTTTAGACCTCGCCAAAGCCTTTGACACGGTTTCTGTGCCCATTCTTATACAGAAGATGGAAAGAATGGGAATTAGAGGTATTCAACTCAGGCTCTTCGAAGACTATCTGAGTGATCGTACCCAGTGCGTAAAGATTGATGAAGCCATAATAAAAAAAATAAATCTTATCTTATTATTACAAAATCAAAAACCATAATGGCGAATGTGCCCAAGAACTCCACGACCTCATTCCACCAGCACCCGTCTACCATCGGACATCCAGACGCACTGCAGCTTACCATCCCTACCTTGTTGCTATTCCACGAATTCGCACTAAGCGATTCCAAACGTCTTTTATAATGCGGACAGCAATAGAGTGGAATTCTCTGCCTGCGTCTGTGTTTCCGAACGCTTACAACCCTAATCTCTTCAAAGTTAGAGTAAACAGGCTCCTTCTGGGTAAGCTCGCTCCATCATAGACTTTGTCTCTGTCATTTCTGACCAAGACAAAGGTCAAGAGCAAACCCATCACAAATAAAAAAAAATAAAAATGTATAATTAACTCACCGCGCTCAGTCTTTGTCGTACTGCACTCTCCTTAGCCAGTTGAGCTTTGATTGCCTCCTTCTGCTTAGCTGATAGAGGCACCTACAACAAAGAATATTTTAATGTAAAATATCTCAGGCACAGACGATTCGATTCGCGATTGTTGACTCCCGGGAGTCATATATCACTTTGTTAATTAATCTATTGGTTGTCAAAACATATAAATCGGGCTATCACCATCTTGTCGAGACGCCAGTTTTTTCTTTTTAACCGACTTCCAAAAATGGCGGAGGTTTTCAATTCGGCGAGTAATTTTTCTGTTTTTGTTTTTGTTTTATGTATGTATACCGATTAGTCCGAGGTTTCCGATTCGATTTGTTGTTTGTCGTTGTTGTTTATTTGTGTGTTTCTGTTTTAGTTCGATGCTTACTTGCCATTTGGTCCCGTAAAAAAATTATTCAGTTCGGCTTAGTAGACCAATTTGTCGCGTCGTCTAAGTATCACCACTTAAAAGTGAAAAATAAAAAACTTTGTAACAAAAACATATAATCTACTCCCAAAAAAAAACTGCAACAAAGTATAAAATAACCTTCATTTCGGAAATCAGTGTTATCTAATTTATGTTTTGATTCGGGTTTATGGTTGCGTAGCGAAGGATGTGTTTGTTAAGAAGCGAGACTAGATAAATGAAGCGAGTCTGTTGGTCCTTAACAAACATATCCGTCGTCATGCATCCTCCAGATCTCTGGTGAACACGCAGCATAAGACTGGGTGTGCAGATGCACTGACCTCTTTGACCTTGCCCTCGCGCTTGTTCTTCTCCTCCAGCTCGCGCCGCAGCTGCAGCTCCTCCAGCTGCTCCTTGTAGCTGTACGCTTTGCTCTCTCGCTTCAGATTCATCTCCTTGCTGTCCTCGTTGCTACACAAACGAAATAAAAATACTGTATCTCTACTACTATTCCATCGATTTTATAGGAAATAGAAATACAAAGCGACCATCGCGCGAATATGCGATCGTCGCTTTTATACAGCAATCTTGATAGCGTTGTCGCACTGACATAAGGCGCATTCTGGTTTTGCAGAACAATTTAACGTGACGATCATGAATTCGCGCGATTTTCATTTGTTTTAGGACGATGTCTTAAACTCGATGTAGTCCCTGAATGCTCGGGATGTCTCTTTCTTGTAATGGCCAGGTAGGAATGAATGCCTGGGGGTAGTAGAGCTAAAGTCGGTCTCAAATTTGGAACAGTTGCCAATTTAACCCGTCAGCACCTCGGGGTTGGTGGCCACGAGGGTAGCCACCACGTTTGATAACGTCTGTAGACTCACCCAGGCACGGAGCTCTTGTCATACAGCTCGCCCTCGGGCATGAGGTAGGTGAAGTACTCGTCGCGCGTGACCCGCAGCAGCTCGGGGTCCTGCAGCGTGTCCAGCGCGCACTGCACCGCGCTGCCCGCCAGCACCTCGGGGTTGGTGGCCACGAGGGTAGCCACCACGTTTGATAATGTCTGTAAGAAAATATACCTCAACAATCATTAAGAAAGTTGACGCTTGCCTGACAACGCTGCCAGTATTGGTTCTCTTTATTCATATTGGTAAGAACCAGCGTCAATGATCTCAGACCAGTATAAAAGTACAACGTTGATTTGATCTGTTTAGCAGCGTTTCATGCTTGGTCGCGCTGGCCAATCGGCAACAGCAATTTACTTTGGGAGATATAATGAAGCCACTGATGTTGAAATTACCATGGCCACCTCCTGGGCCCAAAGAATCTTAGGTGTCGACCACCAATGACCATTGACTCGAAAACAAGAACAGCTTTCTCGATTTCTAGAACGCAAGGTACATTCACATATAAAGCTGGTAGAAACGCTCCTATGATCGTGTGTTACCTCGTTAGGCTCGTAGCCGATGATGTACTTGTTCTTGAGGTTGTTGGAGTAGAGCCCCACCAGCTTCCGGGGCTCGTGGCGCAGGTAGCCCAGTAACTTGGCCCAGGCGCGCGCGTTCACCGCCGCCGCCAGCGGGTGGTGGCAGCTTGGCAGGATCGCTATGGCTAACTCTTGGGAGTCCTTCTCCGCATAATCTGTGGTCAGAACGAAAGATTTATGCCAATTTACAATCTCAAATTTTCACTGGACAAAGCGTTCCTTAGCTTAGGTGGCTCTAAAAATGTAGGGAATGTTGGTCTCTTTATTCTTTTTCGCGTCGCTGGCACGACAGGTTTTTTTTATAGATTTGGGTGGCCCAAAACATTGCCACCTCCACTGCATCACTGGTGGCGACACAAACGTCTCCTTGGGTGCATGTTTTGGGGCACAGAGGGCAAGATAGGTGGAGCATGGTTAGCAACTCAGTTCCACATCTACACCTTGCAGTTGATCCGTCAAGGTAGCCCAACTTGGCCTCTGTTATTTTTTCATTAAATGTGTTTAGGAAGGTAGACAGCCTGTTTTCCAGTCGATACTAGACAATTTAGCGGTAGAAATAAAACAGTGATATCAAACGAAAGACAGTTTAGCTTTGTTTAAAATCAACGTAAAAGTACGATAGTCAAGTCTCAAGCTGCCATATTTTTACAGAGATATATTGTGATATAGCCCGGTATCCCACCCTCCCTTTAGTATATTTATATTTTTCGGCTGTGATTATTATACATTGTACAAGATAGAAATTTTAAAAACTCACCTCTAAATGAACACAGTGCATGAATACAATCCAAGATCATCTTGCCAGTGACTTCCCCGCCTCCCTTCTCATCAGTTGGAGACTTTTCCTTGCCGCTAAACACCTTCCCTTCTTCCAGCACTTCATGCAACTTTTGCGCTAAATATCTGGCCAATAGGACCCTATCTTCCTTGGCAAGAAGCGCCTTAACTTCCTCTATAGCGGTGGTTCGGACCGCTTTGCTTGGTGATAGTAGTACCAGTATGAATGCTCTGTAAACTGGTGAATTTTGTTCGCTGGCAACACTTTGGTAGTTTTCCAAGACTGTTCTGCATAGCAACACCACCTGTATTAGGACTATAAAGGGGTAAATGCTATAGTGATACCCAGTAATTTTAATATGTTACACTATACATCGCATATGCACGATAACAATATGTACCTTTAACAGGTAGCAATAAGAGCTACTTTTAATTGAAGTGTTGTTAATGACACCAGTGTTTGGATGAACAAACATTCTAGGTTAGATAGGTGGAATAAAAGATATAAAACAACACAATGTATGATAATTCGAAACAATAATGTTAATGGGTTTTATTGGACTGAAGGACCTAAAATACAACTGGGAAATAAATTCGTTCAAAATATTATTCGCATTTTATCTATTGAAAATTTCCATTTTGTAAGTGAGCATTAAAATGAGCACGGAAAAGAAAATATAAATAAACTAGAGGCCGCCCGCGACTTCGTCAGCGTATAATTTCTCGTTATTCCCGTGTAAATCCCGATCCCTCGGGAATTCCGGGATAAAAAGCCTATGTGTTATTCTGGGTCTTCAGCTACCTACATACCAAATTTCATCGTAATCCGTCCAGTAGTTTTTTCGTGAAAGGGTAACAAACATACATACACATACATCCATCCTCACACACTTTCGCATTTATAATATTAGTAGGAAGGATATAAATGTGAAAAAATTAATTTAATTTTTTTTTTCGATTGGCAAAATATCTTGCGTGTTTTTAAGTAAACAAAATTTGATAAAAAATATATCTGGTGAAGGTCGATGTTCCACTGTCTCCTAGATTAATAGTACTAGCAAAATCTCATCACCTGCCTAACCTTCTCCCAACCATAACATTGGGATTAGCTTTCAGTCAGACCGGATACAGCTGAATACCAGTATTTTACGAGGAGCTGCCTATCAGACTAACACTACCCATTGAGAGTAGTTTCCACTGGGTGGGAAGTTTGATAGTAGGTAGTCTAGATTCATACACAAGAATAGAATAGAATACTCTTTGCTGTGTACACCATTTAAGATACAGAATAGGTAGATGAGGAAAACATTACATAGGGTGACACAATGGGCGGCCATAACGCTAATAGCGATCTCTTCAAGACAAGCTAAATATTTTATGCAGTTTCAAGTGACTGAAATTTTAAAAGACAGTTCACAAAATTGAGTATCTACCGCATAGAGTACAAGATAGTTACCATCATCAGTGGCGGCGGTGAGCACCCTGTCATGCAGCAGCACGTGCTTGTCGGGGTGCGCCAGCGCAGCCCACACGGCCGCCTTGTGCGCCAGCTCGCGGGAGCTGTCCAGCAGCGCCAGCCCCAGCATGGCGCAGATGCCCTCGCTCACTACCAAGTGCTGGGGGAAACGGAACGATTACATATAGGTATTGGTTAATGGAGAAAACGGTAAGAAAATGGAATAAGTTGAAAAGGTTATAAGCGGGCTTTTGACATAAACAATTTCACCTTGTATATTTATTTTTAGATACAATTCATTGAGTCAACTGTAGCTATACATCTATTAACAATTTCACAATGAAAACGCCGTAATGACGTAGTAGTAAGGTTGGTTTTCATAAATGTTTGTTTGAACCGTACTCTCGCAAAAGGAAAATACTCATAATAGACTACAAATTTCTCACTGTCAAACAGATGGCGGGCGGATGGAGGACTACAATGGTCTCTTTTCGGTATCATCATCATTTCAGCTGAAAGTTGACTATTGCAATCCACTTTGAATTGCTTAGCTTTAGCCTAAAAATAATCTATACTAATATTATAAAGCAGAAGAGTTTGTTTGTTTGTTTGGTTGAACGCGCTAATCTCAGGAACTACTGGTCCGATTTGAGTATTATTTCAGTGTTAGATAGCCCATTTATCGAGGAAGGTTATAGGCTATATATCATCAGGCTAAGACAAATAGGAGCGGAGCAATAATGGAAAATGTGACGCAAGTAGCGCGGGTCAGCTAGTTAATTATATTATACTTTATGTAGAGAAGCACATTGTTTATTGTAGTGTATATTCACCTGCAGCGGCTGCTGCGTGGCCTTCTCCACGGCCTTGAGCAGCACGGGCTGCAGCGCGCCGGCCTGCGCGGGCGTGGCGCCGCACGCGCGCACGCACGCCGCCACCATGCTCACGTACGCCGTGCGCACGTTCTGCGTCGTGCTCTTCGCGGACAGGTTTTTCTGCAGAACAATTTGTTTATCACTTTTTTGCTTAAGGAACAATGTGATCAATTTGAGTGTTACAGACAAAATTCCGAAAAGGAATTTTGTGCGCACGTTATTTCCCTAGATCATGCTTGATCAAAAGTGTTGTCGGACCCCAAGTAACAAGAGATAAGGCCAGGAACATGATGATGATGCTTTATTCTGCTTACAATAACGTGCGTTTCTTCGCTTAGATTATATCATACAAAACATTCAGTGTCTAGCTACAAAAACCTAGGAGTTATTTTCTCGTTTTCAGTAATACTAGGAGGCACCAAAGCTCTGTTAGAAAACTTGACTACTCAGTGTGTCAAATGTCACCTTGAATATTTCCAGTATGTTGTCAG
The DNA here is from genome assembly GCA_963859965.1 of Ceramica pisi. Lineage (NCBI taxonomy): Eukaryota > Metazoa > Arthropoda > Insecta > Lepidoptera > Noctuidae > Ceramica > Ceramica pisi. The sequence goes on along the minus strand of OY982535.1, from coordinate 25,234,903 downwards.
GCAGCGGCGCGTCGAGGCCGGCGGTCCACTTGTGCAGCGTGTCCAGCGCCACGCACAGCGTGCGCTCGTGCGACTCGCTGTCCAGCACGCGCGACAGCTGCGCGCTCATCTCGCTAAACAGCGCCAGGCGCGGGCCGCCGCGCAGTGGCAGGGCGCGCAGTGTCGACACACCCTGCGGAGTGAACACTCATTGTGATACGACCCGAAAGTATGAACGTCTAAATGACATTTCTGGATTTTACTGTGGGATAGCAGAGTCCATTCTATTCATGTATTATAAATCCCATTTGTATGACAGCCCGACTGCTAGTTTACGAAGCATAGTCTTTTTTTATGGATGGGCAATCATCAAATGACTCCTCCCGCTCTGGGGGAGCAGAAGGGTGGAAAGGAGTGAGTGTCAGACTCTTACTGCCTAAAACCCATCCGTGTTCCTTCTAATGCACTTTGCGTTCTAGGACTGCGGTGACTTTATCAAAAAAATCCGCAACATTAACAAACAACTGGAGTATCAATTTTATTAGCCACACAGGTAAAATTCGGAACACATAACAAACTCGATAAGCCTAATTGATTTGTTCTTATATAATACACTTCTTTACTTTTGAATTTGGAAGAAATCCTATCTGAAATGGATGGCAATATAAATGAAAAAAATTTACTTACAAGGAGCACCGCAATCTTGTCTTCGCTCGAGGTGAGCTTGCCGCTGGCGCCGTTGTACTCGGCGAAGGCGTGCGTCAGCAGCGCCCGCGCCGCCGTCACCTGCGAGCAGCGCGCCGCTAGCCTCTCCAGCGCGCACAGGGCTTCGCCTCGCACCCACTCGTCTTTGGAGTGCAGGTTGACTGGAGAGAGAAATAAATATTGGTTAAAATGAGAGAAATGTAGGCAGGTTTGCCCAGAGCAGAATCAATGGTATGTGTAGTAGAATTGTAATCAGTAATGAATTTACTGGACTAAGAACCACCCAAGGACTAACACAAATATTCTCATTAAAACAAGTTTTATTTATTTTTTGTATTATTTTATTCTTATTGTACAGATATCGGCACGGATCTTGAGCGCTCGGCGGAAGAGTGGGGATCGCTCTGCGCATCGTACACCTTATGACACAATGATATTATAAGTAAAAAGGTGTAGATAGGTTATAAGCGCTCAGCAAGCGACACGTTAAAATGTGGCTAACTAGCCACACTTCACCTCACGTGTCGCGTTGCGCCGTCAACGGACACACGTCACGTAGGTTTCACTTTTTTGAAGATCGAATGTTGTATAAGTAACCTATCTACACCTTTTTACTTATTATATCATTGTTATGACAAATAAAACTTCGTCGTGAGGTACGTGCAGCAAGAGTAAAGAACGAATCCCGAGTGACGGCTATGACGCGCGATGCGCTACGGGCCAATCACTGCACTTTCCCCGCCCCGCGCCTCCGCGACTCACTTCATACCACCAAAGAGACCCAATAACTAATTTCTGCGCAGGTGAAGGTCAGCGCTCAAGATCCGTGCCGGTGATTGTATTCTTTTTAAATTGTACACTGTACATCCTCGATTGTAATTTCTCTATCACTCAAAGGTTTACTGGGAGAAAATGCATGTAATAAACTTTTAGATTATTACTGTTCTGTTAGTAGTTTTAGAGCACAATTAAAGAATTTAAGCTGCTTCAGAAATCAATAACTGAAAAATTATAAAAACCATACTATCAACAAGTTAAAATAAAACATCCTTACCAATCAAACTCTTCCCAATATCAACAGCTAATCCGTCGAGCTCCACATTGAGACTGGCGAAGACTTCGCCCACCGCCTGAACAATAGTCTCTGGGCTCCGCAGCATGGCCTTGTGCAGCGCTGGCAGCAGAGCGTCGCGCACCTCCCCGGGCCCCAGCTGCCGCAGCAGGTCGTGGCAGCCCTTAATGTAGTTAGCGTTGGGACGAGCCTTCACGCTGATCACGCTCTTTGTGAAGCTTTCTAGCATTTTGGTCTGTGGTGATAAAATTATATTATCAATTTATTAATGGAACATCATTATATCCAAATACATAAAATTCTTCCATTACTGAGTGATTGAGTGGCTGACAGAAAATGCACAGCCGAAACTACTGGTTGTAGAACGCTGAAATTTGGCATGTAAGTTCCTTGGGGATCGTAGCACTAAGAGGTTTCCCGAAATTCCGACGGGAACAGGAAAATGTTAGACATACTATAAATTAGAGTGTCCAGGCTCCTTCTGGGTAAGCTTGCTCCATCGTAGACTTTGTCTCTGTCATCTAACCAAAACTAGACACAAGAGCAAACCCATCACAAATAATAAAAAAAAGATAATTAAGTGACAATGCTGATTGACGTTGGAATCAGTTTCCAACACATTATTGCGTTATTTTTGGATATGAAAAGTATAACACTATGTGTTAATTATTTCTAAGGCTGTTTTAAAATGTTTACTCTAACACCCACTACACGTTTTCAATTGTGCTAATGTGATTTACGAATTTATTATTGTTTTCTGTGCATATGATACACAGAAAAAAAAAGCTTCTTGCCTAATGCCTTTTTGGAATAAAGCAACAGGGAATATGCATGAAATTTTTTTATTTGCAAAATGAAATACTTTTTAGCTCTCAAAAACAATCATATTTTTTTTTTAAAATATCTTCATCACTGATGAAGTTATAAAGCTTCAAAGATTACAATTAGAAAGAGAAGTCTGATATGAAATTTGACGTCAGATTCCATGACGCCTATACAGATGCCATACATTACAGCGTTTTCGCAAGAGGGACAGATATATTTGTTTAAAATAATGATAACTCGTTTGTTTTTCGAGTGATTTTGATTCTATTTTCACTGTTAGTATTACAATTTTGTATATTTTTAGATAAACTGTGTAGATAATAAATATTTTTTTCATGCATGTTCCCTATTGTACTCAGTGGCCATTTACTACTTTTGATTTGTAACATTCACTTCAATCTGTTCACAGACCTTGTGTTGTTCAATAGTGCCACCATCTCCAATCTGCTGTAGATGTCGACACAGCGTAGAGAAAGTGACGCAGATGTGTGGTCCAGAGTCTGGCGGTATTGCCAGCAATACTTCTAGCCATTTGGATAACTTCTCCTTGCCAATTGATACCCAGGATGTATGTAGCTGGAATGATAATAACGGTTTAATATTGGACCCTGTATATAAAGAAAATCGTTCTAAAAATCGCCTAATATTAAGAGCGTATCTAAATCGCCGTCCACACACATCTGAGTTCCAGCCTGACGGGTCAGAGAATGGGATGGAGAAAAATCGGTTACAGACGATTTGTACGAACTTGCTTCTTCTCCATCCCATTTCACGTCATTTTACAATTCGGATGTGTGTGGACGGCAGTTAAAACTGCCACTAGCAGAATCAGAAAGGACATCACGCTACCTGTTACTGTAAAATTTTACCAATCAACCTTGAGCCTAAAGTGTAGGCGATAAAGATGAAATTTGACAGATTGTTGTGTGATTAATATTATGATTCTGCTAAAATGGCCTTTTTAGACCCGCAGTTCTTTTAAGTCCTGTTTTCATGTAGCTTTCATTCAGTCATTTTTATTTAAAACTACGTCTCTAATTTCTCTTGAAAATCTTTTAATGGTATGTTTATTTACCATCGAAAAGGCCTTGTCATTCTTCCTGTGGTCCCCATAAGCAATGATGGCAGCGAGCAGGTTAGCTTGAGACAGCACAAGGGCATTGTAGTCCACTCCATTCTCTCCAGTTGACTTGATTGTGCCATCAACCAGGACAGTGGACCAACGGAGAACATATAACCCACTTTGGCATATGCTTTTTCTGCAGAATGGCATATTAATAGTTAAAATAACAAGTATGACTTCAAACTGAAACTTGAAAAATTGTTAATGATTTTTTTTTACATATTTTTACCTTATATTGTTATGTATTAGCTGTAAGTTTTCCTAAAATTAATAAAATAAACTAAATAATAAAATTATAACCAAATTGTAATGGCTTGACTACTCACGATGAAGCAGTGTTCTTCAGCTGCTCTGACAGTTCCAGTAAGACAGGTAGCAGTCCTTTCAGAGTCCATTCTCTGTGTGTGGCAGCGAGGTGCGCCACCAAGCCCTTCACATAGGACTGAGAGGTGGAGTCCCGATACCGGTGTAGTGTGAGCACCAGCAGGCGACACACGAATCGTACTGCCGGCTCTGTTATACCTGGATACAATAACATATTTGTTTGTCTATAAGCCACTCAGATGATCTGTATAATAGCTATTTTTAAGTGGTATAACTACAGTGTTTTATTAAACACTACAGAAGAACATCAGCAACTTTGAGGCTATATATTATATAGCCTCAAAGTTGCTGAGGATCTGGCTGTTATTATATAGTATATAATAACAGCCAGATCCTCAAGGTTTAGAAATGCTTACCGAGATTGGTCTGTGGATGGGCAACCATAGTAACATAACCAAGACTTGTAAGTCCCATCCAGGACCAATGGCTTGACAACTATGGGCATGTTAAGCTATCGGTCGTGGCTGTCATTTGTAGATTTTTCTCAGTTGATATGGATTGAATTGCAACTCAGTCAAAATTTTTAATAAATTACCCCCACGCATCAGAGTGTTGCCCATTAACAAATTCAAGAAAACTATATTTGCCGGGCTTTTAGACAACTGTTTCTATTCGGTTAATGAATTTTTGAATTATAAATTTTGACAATACATTATATCAAATTTTGTGTGTATTTTTGTGTTTGTCTTATTGACTTGTATAGAATTGTATTTTAGTATTTGACATTAATGTTTTTATTCAATTTTGACATTTCATTCGTAAATATAAATAATTGTGCTTATAAAATTTGAAATATTTCTAACTAATTTATAATAACTTTAGCAGGCATGTATCTTTTGCTTATTGTTTCGATGAAAAACCGTCCTGTAAGTTGACTTGAACCTTTATTTTATATTTCTACACCGGCAACGGTAGTGTATGTGAGACTGATTAATTTTAAGACCTTAAATATACCATATACTCAGAAATAAATGATCATTCATTCATTCATTCATTCATTGTTGAAAGACAGAAAATCTGACACAAGTCTTGCAAAGATGTACCATTTTCCCCAATGCCTGGATACTGGAAGTCAGATAGGAAGTTGCTCTTTTCAACCAAATCTATTTGTGTAAGTGTAAGTGATTGATAAACATTGGCAAACGCACATGTCTACACTAATAGGCATTAATTGCAATAGCATCATCAATTAAACCACTAGCTGATGCCTGCGGCTTTGCTCGCTTGACAAATCTATACTAATATTATAAAGCAGAAGAGTTTGTTTGTTTGTTTGTTTGGTTGAACGCGCTAAACTCAGGAACTACTGGTTCGATTTGAAAAATTCTTTCAGTGTTAGATAGCCCATGTATCGAGGAAGGCTATAGGCCAAATATCATCACGCTGAGACCAATAGGAGCGGAGCAGTAATGAAAAATGTTACGCAGACGACGTTGCACGGGTCAGCTAGTTATATACTAAAACCTTGTATCCATTGGTGAAAACAGCATGAAAATCGGTGCAGTAGTTTTTGAGTTTACGAGAACAGACAGACATAGAGGATGAATTTGTTTTATAATATGTAATGATCTGGCTTTTTGAAAGTTCAGCAGAATGCACACCCAATTATTGAATAATTATATTCTATTATGTTTAATATTGCTCAAGGCATGTCAATAATATAGTGCACAGTTTAACAAAAAAACATCATTACAGATATTTTTACAATCTACCAATTATCACACAAAATCTTCTAGTATTAGTACAAAACAATTCCTATTTTAATCTCTCAGCTTTTTATATTTAATCAACTTTATTATTTTTAAACTGTTAAACTGTAAACAATATTATTGCTCAATACCAACTTGGAAACTATTGCATAAACATAATACAATAGACCTATAAGGAATGGCTTCATTTTCATGAAATCATGACTGAATACTCAACAAGACCTGTTGCATTTCAGCTCAAACTACATACATTTATCATTACATTCTCAAATAATCGCTAAAATTCCTGAAAATGCATTAAAATTTCATTTTTTGCACAATTTCAGCAAGGCTGTTCAACAAATAGCTACTAGAGTGCTCTGTACACAGGTATTGATGGATTGGTTTCCCTGAATGTATATACAGATGCATTCTATGTTGCATACAGCGTCCTCTGATTGGCACATTCATAACTCAATCAAGTGAGAGCACAATACTGAGCTACTCCAGGGGTCTATGGATCAATACAGCTGGACAACCATTCTATAAATACATAGCGGTTAAATGACAGACGCAAACAAATGCTACACTATTACAGTAAATAAAGAAATAACCTAGACTAATTTTTGAACTCACCCGGTGTGGATAATACATTCCGAATTTCTTCTACAACCTCACGTCTTCCTTTCAAACTTGCGGTCTGGATTTTAAATGGTATATCCTTCAATTTTTTTAATACCTGCCAATAGAATAATCAGTGATGAATACAGTCACATTTTGGTAGCATCAAGATATTGTAAGGTGGTGAATTTACCTCGGAATCTGCCATTTTCCACACACATTTATTGAGAAAATTCTATTGAAAAAGCACACACGTCTTCTCGCTAAATGCACCACAGATTAAAAAGAAATATTACACCAAAACAGCTGTCAAAATAAAAGTTGCCAGCTAAAAATAACTAGAGGCAACCCTTCTTGTTGCTCAACCACGTGCTAATAATCGACTAAAACTGAGTATGCACCACTAGTCCCGGATTTTTTTGTCTTTGATTTTACTGTCAAATCGTGTTATTTTGATGTCAATGTCAATTTGTCTATAACAATAAATTGTTGGTTTGGTTGTAAAAATTGTAATTCCAGCTGATAATTGTTTAAAAATGGACAAAAGACAAGAAGAATTAACAAAATTGAAGTCTTACATCGAAGGAATTGATAATGAACTAACAGTAATTCTACGAACTCTCCAATGGGATAGAAAAGAATTGCTACAGGTACTGAACCCATACAATGTTTACAACCTCACGTTTTTCCCTATAATTTCATCTTGCACATTATCTCGTCACAGTCGTCACTGACCAGGGTTGTGTTAGCTTATGTAAAAAATAAGTAACATATCTCTCTACTAGTGCTAGACTCATCGTCTGCCTAGACTTTTCCCAACTATATTTGGGCCGGCTTCTAGTCAAACGGGATTCAGCTGAATACCAGTATTTTACGTGGAGCGGCTGCCTACCAGACCTCCACAACCCATTAACTGGGTTACACGGTACTTCTTGGCAAGACTTGTGTCAGATTTTCTGGCTTCTGACTATCCGTAACAACTGCCAAAGATCTCTAAATGACAGCCGGGACCAACAGCTTAACCTTCTTTCCGAAGCACGGAGGGAACTCGGTATGTTAAGATGGTCACCCATCCACAGACTAACCTCGGCAAGCGTTGCTTAAACTTGATTATCGACCTGTGCTGCTGTTATTATTTAGCCACAAGCTCCTGTCTACCAGTGCTAGATTAACCTAATCAATTATCTGAACTAACTTTGATCTTGTAAGAGAAGCATAAAAAAATTGATAACCTGTACTGCCTACTTATGATTCATGTCTAATCTAATTTATAATTCCAGAGCCCTGCACTGGTGACGTGCAGATACGATTTCAACCACAAAGTCCCACCTGATAAGGCTGAGGAACATGAGAAGGAATGCTTGCTGAGACAGAATGGCTACTCCAAAGATGATCAGCTTCTGCCAGAACCAGTTGACTTGGAATCTAATACACTTGTCAAACTCAGTAAATATTTATTACACTAGTAGTTAATTTTGTTAAATTAGTTGCCAAAAGTTCAATTGAATAATGTGTCATTTTTTTACAGGTAAAGAAGATATTGAGCAAATCATTGCAAATGCTTCAAAATCAGATAAATTATTTAAAAAAGGTATGATTCAAAATGTTATTGATTTAGAAAATATCATCTTGATATACTTTGTAAATGATGGTAACTTGATTCAAGGCTCCCTAACTTCAGGAAGTATACTAATATTATTGTGTTTATGAATGTAACTTTAAATTTTATGCACTTTTTCAGTTAATAGAAACATAGTTCAACGGTCTCAACTACCTCATCCTTTGTATATTGTATCCTTTATAATGTCTAGTGTAGTTTTAAATAATGTGAGCTGCAATTTTGTTAGAAACACCCAGAGTAGTTTTCATATGCAGATCGCATAGGATGGTTGAATGGGCCATAAAATTGTAAGTGTGGTTCAATATGGATCGGTATTACTATAATAAGTTCATTATTGAGATAATTTAATATTAGAAGCACTGGAATAGTTCCAGTCAATGTTGCAATGCTTGGAGAATTCTTATGTCCAGCTGATGACTTTTGGTTGAATTGATGATTGAACCAGATGATTTAAATTACTATCACAAAATATAATTATTTATTTAAATCCATTAAATAATCTAAACAATCAACTCTGGCCTCCTGCTCCCGTTTCCATTGACAAACATCAATACAAAAACATAATAATTGCATGAAGTATTTGGAATAGGCTAGCATAATAAATGTCAGTCATAAAACAACAGATTGCTTTCTCAGTTACCTAAAATATACCTGTACAGAGTTATTCTAAAAATGCTATTGACTACCTGGGTGGGACAAATTCTATAGGTTGTCCGGTAAATCCTACAGCATGGATAATTTTAAATTGTACATCATTACACCTATAACCAATGAGTTTCCTTAACAAAGGCGTGGGTTGTCACGAAGGAGCGCCGCTGTCGCTGGAGCGCCTCCAGAGTTCGTACACTGCAGACGAGCGGCGCGCGATACATGACGCCGTGGTCAGCGCCGCGCCTTCTTGCCATGACCTGACCGACTTGGCATTACTCAGGTCAGTTAAATCTTAGCATATTTATTTATCAGTAACTGGGAGTGTTAAAATATAATGCTATATTTATTAAGCACTAGTTGTCCCCCGCGGCTTCGCTCCCGTCAACTGGCAACTTTTTTTACTTAAAAACCTTCTCCTGATGATAACAAACACAACAAAAAAAGAATTGGCCAAATTGGTCCAGGCGTTGTTGAGTTATGCGCTTACCAACACATTTAGCGATTCATTTTTATAGTATAAGATTATGGGCAGGTGCTTATCCTGTTATTTGTAGAAAATAGAATGATTGTTTGAATAAAGAGCACTATCAGGATAATAATTCGGATATTTTATGTCAGTTTCCTGTCCTTGTCCAGAAAACCTGTGCCTCTTGTATGCGCGCTCATTTGATGGCACTATAAATATCAAGTTATTTATTTCATTAAAAAAATACAAAATCATAGCCTGAAAACAATAGCATCATCCCTCAAGATCACCATATCTGAACTTCTTACTTTCCACAGTGGAGCAGATGACAAGAGCTCTCGGGTGATCCTGTCGCGGCAAGAGATCCTGCTGGAGCTGCGCAACATGCGCCGGCGCAGGGCCAAGTACCGCGTCGCCGCCAAGTCGCGCAACTACTCCGACGTGCTGCGCGATGTCATCAGGACTCAGGTATGGGACTTTTTGAGGGAACTGGTCAATTTTATTATGAGTAAAAGTTCGAACTCCAGAATTTAAGAAATCTTTAATTTGTTATTACATGGTATAAATCAAAGTCGCTTTTTCCGTTTTTTTATTATTTAATCGGGTTTTCATCAATAGACAGAGTGATCCAAGAGTCCTATAGTTTGTTTTAAAAAGTAGAGAAGGAATCTTCCTTCTCTGCTTTTTGACACACTGTGTCTACATTTTTTATTAAATTCTTCTGTCGTAGGTCGGCTGGTAGAAATTTCTTTTGAAATAAGCAGTACCTTTGTGCTCTTTTCTCTGTACAAAATTTTCTTTCTATGTATATTGTGTGTACTAAATAAAGTTTCATATTATGTTTAATTTGTCCCGAAATTCCTACGGAAACTGGAAAGATGGGATAGACGCGTACGGAGTCGCGGTCAAAAGCTAGTAGGTGATTAATTCGTACAATGATCCCTCGACTGATTAAACTATGAAACATCAAAATAAACAGTAACATTGATTAATACAATAACAGGTATATTGTACTTTATATAATTTATAATTTCTGACGTCATTTCTGTAGAACTTCTATTTGAACAATTGTTAGGTACACTTCGTCTTTCACGGTGAAATACAATGCATTATAATATATGCAACTGCAAGGTTATTTCCAGAACAATGCTGTTATTCATTTTAATTATTTTCACAGATGGAACACTACAATTACGCTAAAACCGAGACTGATCCAAAAGAAACTATGGATAAAGACGATAATCAAACAAGTACAGACAACGCTAGGAGATATTCTAGAGCTGAGTCGAAAGATGATCGATATAGAGGTAGATATGATGGAAAGATAGTGCCTGGACCAATTAAGATAAAAATTGAAAGAGAAGATTCTACAGAAAGAAGTTATAGAGACAATAATCAAAGAGATTATAGTAGAGAAAGATCAGATAGACCACATAGATATGACATCACGAGCAGGAATAGACGCGAAAGAGATTATGACAGAAGTGAACGTCATGACAGATCTAGAGAGAGAAGAAATTATGACGAAGTAGACAGTACTCAAAAGTATGGGGAGCATTCTAGAAAGAGAAGACATGATAACGAACCTAGGGAAAAACGAAGCTATTATGAAGATTCTGAAAACAGAAGAAAAGTTGTTGACTCAGACAAAGAATATAGCTCCGAAAAAAGATCAAGAAAAAGTCACAGACATAAAGACAACGATTCCGAGTATGGACGAAATAACGAAGCAAATTACCACCATAGAGAAACATCTAGAGAAAGAAGATATGATGAAAAAAGAGATAAAGCTCACAAACATAAAGACAAAAAAGATAGACCCAGGGATAGAGAGAGATCTAAGGAAAGAAGGAGTGATAAGAGATACGAAGACAGATCTATTGAAAGAGTACGCATTAAGCAAGAGAGAGAAGACAGTGTTACAAGAGATGAAACAGATGCGTATATCAATTATAAATCTAAAGACAGGAGTGGTAAGAGGAAAGGTCATAGTGTTGAAGTAAAACAAGAAAAGTATGATCGGTATTACGATGTGCCTTCCGAAGAGATTTACGATCCTCATAAGAAAATTAAAGTGGAGCAATAAATTGTTTTTGTTTCAATTAACTTTCCCTAATAACATTTATAACACCATGTAATTCTCCAATTTTTCATGACACTCGTAATATCTACTAGATTCAGGAGATGTCAGCGCTGCGTCTATTTCTATGGACATACCTACTTAGAGGGCAGCATATTATATCCACTTCAATATTAATTCTATAAAATTAAAAAAACGCGATTCGTAATAGTCACACATTCTCCAAACAATAGGTATACTAAGTGGATCTATAACGGTTTCATAAAATTTACATATATTTCTCAAATGTAGCTTATGGCATGTCACGAGCTACATTTGAGAACAAGATGGAAGTTCATTACACTCTAAATCTTCATATTCCAACTTATGTCAGCTACTTACCTATATTCTTGCAAATAAATGTATCATATATCATATATATCATATAAAAATTAGCGGCGTACTGTCTGAGTGAGATCTTGTCTCGTCAAGTGCAGCGGAGCGGAGATTAGCGAAAATAATAATATATGAAGAGTACGCCACGGGTTGAGGAGCACGCTTTATATAAAGTGGGTAAGTACTTAGTTTATACCGAACATGAAAATGCTACATGTAGATTCAATGTGCGATTACTCAACATTGCATGACTTGCATACAATAAAAGTTTGAGCCGTGAAGAAAAGAAAAAACTTGTATGTCTTTAGACAATTAAAGGCACTAAATGTCAGTATCGCGAACAGTCATAAAATCCAGTATTCCTTGCACGGCATGCACTCTCTCAAGTTTTTCTTTCACAACCATACAACCAAGGAATTTACGACAAAAATAAAGTAAAAACTACGCCCGTACATATGAATGAACGAGAAAGTTAATCGATCATGCAGATCGGTATCGGTTCTCGCATCTCGCAACGATTAACATTTACTCACAAAAAGGTGATTCAATTATCGACAGCTGGGTGTCGGAAATACTTTGTCTTAATTAAGCAATCATCGTGCAATATCTGGCTTTTTTACTAATATACCAGGCAGATAGGCATACCTACGTTTGACCACTATCTCACCTGATGGATGCGGTCTAAGATGGAGCACGCTTGCCTAAAAGTAACTTATTCACTATTGACTCTCCCAGGTTGTAGCTATCATGAAACACAGACTCAGGCAAGGAATTCCACTCCTTAGCTGTTCGCGTATAGGTGGGACGTCCACCATGTATTTATTTATTTATTTAACACTTTAAGCACAAATGTACAGAGGCGGACTTAATGCCACAGGCATTCTCTACCAGTCAACCTTTGGGTGATGAAGAGACAAACAGTGGTAGGTGCAATATTGGTATTGTTATATTGGTTGGTTGGTATGTACCGGTGGCGTTTCGCCGTACGTCTTGTGGTCCGATGATGGAACGGGCTTGGCGGAATTAAATTATGCAATTCCGTCGACACTCCCCAAAATGCTACTTTAAGTGTTTATTTGAATAAATATCATCATTTTAGCAGAAATATTCTTCTTCTGGGTAAGCTCACTCAAACCTCTGACCTAGACTGGAAAGCAAACCCATCTCAAATAAAAAAAAGATGTCCGCTACTTGACATAAGCGGAAAAGATATTGCCACACCATCGTCATCTGCCTAGCCTTTTCCCAACTATAGGTATTTGGGTTGGCTTCTAGTCATTCAAACCGGATTCAGCTGAATACCAGTATTTTACGTGTAGCGGCTGCCTACCAGACCTCCACAATCCATCCTGATTTTCTAGCTTCTGACTCTGTAAAGACAGCCAAAGATCTCCAAATGACAGCCGGGACCAAAAGCTTAACACCAGCGACTTGGTATGTTAAGATGGTCACCCATCCACAGACCTACCTCGGCAAGTACTGCTTTACGTTGAAGATCCACCTGCGCGCCTGTTATTATTTAGCCACGAGCTCCTCCTTTTTTTATTAATTTATGCCATAGTAGGTATAAATTAATAAAAAAAACGTGAAATTAATAAAAAAAACGTCCGTGAAAACGCGGAATATCGGTCAAAAGCAACAACACGCGTTTCTAGTCATATAGCAGCGTCTTATACCGCCACCACAGACTACAATATAAAACATCATTTTATACGAACTAATACTACAAATAGGCCTGACAACACATAGATCCTACATCGCGGTATCAAAGTCATTTTCCTATACAACAGCTTTTTGGTTGTTCGGAGGCTCCTCCCTCCCCCTACCTTCAATGGACACTCTGTTCCGCACCTCCGCAGTTTAACGAATCTGCAAAAAGTTGGTATAAGTACCTACATCTCATGCGGATCTGCAGACAATAATCTACATACCTATGTGTCCTAAAATTCATCAAACTGCATATGAATGTAATTAAAAACCACTATACGATTTTAAAATTCATGAATCTACGCTTGACCGCTCAAAAGAATCATGAAACTATGAGTCAAAACGTTAAAAATAATAATTAATACCTAAAGACTTCTCCAAAGAGCTGCGCGAGCGCATACGCTTGTGATTCAGCTAAGAAAACGCAAAATAACTAGGTATAATAAAGAAGGCTCAAAAGAGGATTACGCTTAACAAAAAATTAGACCAAGAACGACATATCAATTCTCACTCTTGGGGTGTGGTTATTTGCATTTTACTTCATTATACCTTCAAGTAAGATGAGAGAGAGAGAGCAAACCAACTGAGGATGCAACTGGGAATACGCTCAGATGAGAGAGATACCTTCAAATAAGATACTTCTACTTCTAATATGGGCCAACTAGACGATTCGTCGTCGTAGGTCGTCGGTTTATCTATAAATCTTTTCCGCTACTGGTATTCGTCGGCAGTGATCTTACTCCACCCGGTTATTTTGAGAGATTGATAAAAACTATAAAAGCAGTGTGTTTCCAAGTAGCCGTGTGTTTACCGCTGGAATGGGTGCGCGTACGCAATGGGAGTGTGACGGCGGCCGCGATGCTCACGCGTCTGTCTCGGACGATATCACGTTACTCGCAGAATTCATTAGCCACATCTAAGTAGGAATCTGCATTAATATTTATATGTGATCTGGGACCAAAAAAATAAATGTCTTTCAAGTAATTTTAAAGTCAACATTGATTGATCTGTGGAATGATAACGTGGTTGGGAAAAACCTTGAAGATGAACACGCGTCAGCAACCCAGCGTGATACGAGGAACCAGCAACAGCTTGGCTAGAAGAAATGGTTCGGCTCGTTTGTAAGCGATTCGCCTTTGGTATAAAACCAGGAATTTAGAAAACAGTGGCTAAGTTATGCGCGATTCCCGTTGGCGAGAAGCGCTTTGCAACTTTTTACAATGTGTTGATTTCACTTGAGTTAAAAGTAATTTACATTGAATGGAACCTATTTTAATTTAACTTTAAGCAATACTCGCCGTACCTAAGTAGATTCAACTTAACACAGTACTCTTACTTGACTAAATTTTACTTGCTTTAGGTAATCTTGCTAGTGGGTCAGTACTTTTGTCACTAACCTCACTTAGATAGGCATTCCCAAAGCCTGTCACTGAACATTTAAAGATACGGGTACAAAGACTCCCGAAACCCTGCGCCTGACGCGACACGGACAACCCTGTGACAATCTAATCTACCTACACATCTACAGCGACCACACCACCAAGTTAATTTTCTTTTCTCTAATGTTTAACTCTCAGTATAATTGTTGTAATAATACATAAACGTTTGCCATTTACCTAATAGGCGCAGTAAATCGTTCTCGTGCGGGGCGGATCGATAAGTACGATAACAGTCAATTAAAAGTGAACGTCTTCATTAGCCCACTTATGAGGCAATCAGTAGCACTGCACCACTCGCAGGCCCACAGACAATGATAGAAATCAGTGTACCATTCGATGCAAAGGATTTAGAAATCTTCGTGTCAATTCTACAAACAGACAGACCGCGGTATTGATCAGCTCATTAACTATTTATATTGGCTTTGATGTTTGGAGTTCAGTGGTGCGTCAGAATTGTAGTTTCGTTTATCGTAGAGGAGATATGGACATTTGAAAGAGGGCAGTTTCCTCCTTCTCAAGTTTTGTTTTCATTACTGAGAGCCGTGACTCCCCCACCGAATCATCTCTATGTGACCATCTTTCTCCACTTTTTTCGATATTTGGTTTCATGGCGGGCAGGGGATAGTTTGCGTTTAGGGGTGATCCAATTTGGTCTGACCGTCCCTTTGGTCGCTTGCCATTAACCTTGTCTTTCTATCATTTTACACCACAAGAGGACCTGACAAGTTACGACCTGTAGATAATAGCTGAAGTCAAAGTGTCCCAAGTCCTTGATTTATCGCTCAAAGCACGACGGATACCTAACTAAGTATTATGACATCTTCTATCTGTATACCTTAAATTGCTAAATATCACTATGTAGGTAAGTATATTTTCCGATGGAATCAAGATCTACTCCACTATCTCCTACAATAGTATGTTAAAAACACTTACGAGGACGTTAGATTAACTGTATATTTATCTAAAGTTAATTCTAGAAGACAAATCCCATCTAACAAGACTTCCTTAGTACCTAGGTACGGGACCAACATAATTTCCCAAGTGATATTCTGCTAAGAACCGGTTAAAAGGAAATAATTATAGTCAATAAAACTTGGTCGGAAGCCCCGAGCCTATTCAGCGGACTTTTTTTTTACATAAATTACAGTTTTTTGACGGAAATGTTAAACTTAATATTATTATGGAACTAAGAAGTGACTAATTTCCTGAAAGAGTGTTTAAAATAACTATGTTTTGTTTTTGCATAAATAAATATACCTATCTACTGAAGGGAAGTAAAGTTCTGAGATTCCTATATTACTTTTTTAGACAAAATCTTTTTAACTTCAGTCGGGTTGTAGTAAGTAGTGTCATTCTAATTTTAGCTGCATCTGATACTGATACTGGAAATTGACTACACTAGTTGTGGAAATAGGTCAGCGCCTCAGAACGGTGAGGAAATTCAATTTCCTCGCTCACACCAATGCTAATGTTTCTTGAAATAATAATAGGTACCTACATAACTTGAAATAGAAAATAATAACTTTCTCCTTGGAAGTCCCTGCAGGTTTTCTGCTTAAATAAGAATTCCTTCAACGTTACAATATTCGATTTGAATAAGTTATGTATCTTGTTATTCGCAAGTCTCATGAGTCACCGTGACAATGACTGGTGGAGTAATTTCACGCGTTCTGCACTAAACGTTACTTATTATATCTTTAGCTACAATGTACTGCGACAATTCTGTAAACTTGATTCATGTTAAACCTATTATTGCCCATAATAGGTGTAATTACTGTGCGAGTGTGCGCACCAATATTTTGGTCTTATTTGTATTTATTAGATCTTAATCATGATTCAGAAAATAAATTGTATTTGTTAGTGGACCTTGCTCTACTAATGTTTGAAGGTTGATCGAATTTAGATAAATTAGAAACTTGTTAGTCATACGTAGTTAAGTAATCTTTATTTCCTCGGAAGGACAAATGTCTAATAGTGATTCTTTATTTTCTAGGAAGTCTTCGGAAGGACATTAACATGTCCTTCCGAAGACTTGTGATGTTGAATACCGTCGTTAATTTTATAGTAGGTATTGAGAATATTTAGGAGTACTATCCCATCCCACGTAGGTTGTGGTTGTGTCCGTGAGATACATAGATTTTTAAAATTTTCAAAATCATAATCAAAAATCAATTAGATTTTTAAAATTTTCTTCTTAGCTTGTTAGAATCTGTTAGATGCAAGTACTAATCTACAAATTATCCAAGTCTGAGAGCAGTTGCAAATGTTCTGGAACTGTAGCCATTCTTCTTTGACGCAATTTATTGGTGTGCAATTTTATTTTCAAAATGCCGATGGAACAGGTCCCGAGAAAAGGCGAAGGAGGGCGAAGGGCGACGACGGCGCGCGAAGAAACACGCGGCGCACGCGCAGCCGACCGACACGCGGGACATATTGTAGGCCTAGAAATTGAGCGTATAAAGGAAATCCTATTAGACATGGCAGTTTTTTAGAAATTCTGTATCCACGGTCATTTTGTTGATGCACTAGCTAGGTAATACTTGTAGGTATGCAGATTTGTGATTGGGCTACTCGTATAGCATTATTTGATTATTCATTTCCTGAAAACCTATCGCAGATGGACTGAAGCGACGACTAAAACAATCAACTAATCGTTACAAAAAAAAAACATCATTGTAATCCTAGAAGGGCCTTTAAATTCAACTGTAGTTTTTTTAGTAACACAGGCTGTATCTACAGGGTCATCTATCTTCTTTTAGCGATAAGGACGCCTATTGTTTCACCCTATGTAATGTTTTTTTCACCTGTCTTTTCTGTAACGTATGTGGTGTACATAATAAAGAGTATTATACCGCGTGTATCTGACATCGACGCACAAACGATTTCCATGGGTCCAGGGCATGATTCTGGACACCCCAGTGTTGGAATTTTTCGTCGGCTCTCTTCTAATTTTTTTTTTTAGAGTACCACAAATATGTCATAGCTGAGCTGATACCTATTTTTGTTTTTATTTAGATTGCTCTTTTTAGTGAAAGTAGTTAATTAATTATTTTTTTTATTAAAAATCTCATTGGGTTAGGCCAGAATAACGATTATGAGCAGTCTAAAGTAAAAAAACACTTAAAAAAAATTAAAAAATTAGAAAAATGCCGACGAAAAATTCAAAGTCTAGGGTGTCCAGAATCATGCCCCGGACCCATGGAAATCGTTTGTGCGTCGATGTCAGATACACGCGGTATTCTATAGAATAGTATGAGGTCCCTATCTCCCCGCGAATGATGGCGCGAGATGCCCCATGGCCCCTACGCGACAGGCACCGCAGTCGCGCCGCGTCCGTGCGTCGTACCCTACGTCTCGTTCGTGTAATGCTTACGGTCCGTAGTTCGTAGCTGTTCGGGTGGACTCGTACTCGTATTCGTGTTGACTTATATTGTTTGCGTTTTGTGTGTGACAATGTGTGTGTTTGTGTTTACCTCTCATTGAACACGGATTGGGTTTAATTTTAGTTTTTTTTGGTGAGTTTTTTAAATCAATTTTGGAGGAATAGTTTTGATTGTTGATTTTGATTTTAATTGAAAATATTAATTGAATAGATGTTAATTAAGTAACTATGTTTTTTACGTATTTGAGAGTTACCACATAAATAAAATAATTAAGACGCGGACGCTTCTTCTACTTTTCCAGTAGAACTTTGATATAATAACTTTATCTGTGGTTCCAGAATCCTCTTAATTTTATTAATCCATCATACAGCTAACATAATCACACATACAGCAATTTATTACTTAAAGCAGAAAGCAATCTCCCGCCCTAACGAACTGGCATAGTCGAGGAGTTTCGTCGATATTAATTGAGTAACGGTCGGCGAACGATCGACATTAATATTATACAAAAGTCGTTTATTACCTATATGTTTTAATGGGATATGTTGTATACGCCTTCTCGTATGCGTAGAGTTTTAAGAGATGAAGAGGTACTAAGACGCTATTTTTGGCAAAACTCTTATAATAACAACTTTACAATATTGTGGAGGACCTAGAGTGGTTTCGCAACAACTCGATTCAGGATAAACCACTAAACAGCAAGTCTGTAGTTTAGCAAGACATCGATGGATTTCCAATTTGCCATAAATCTTGGTCTCGTAAGCAGTTTCATGCTGGTGTCGTTCTTGTTAGAGGTAGACGTAGGTGAGTGTGCACTTCAACTAAGAAGCCAAACTAACTATGCATACTTAATTTAATTACTTTGTGCGCTAACTAGCAACTCCTGAAAATCATTAGATTAGTAAGTAGCATGAAGTTTGTGCCTCATAAATTTTTGGTAAGTGATAAAAAAATGGCGGTTTGCTCGGTACCTCATCTGGGAATCGATACTAAGACAAATTACTACTACGACTACATACATGGCACTTATTAAACATCAGAACTTAGTTGATAAATTCTGAATGAGCACGGTTCGAATTGGTCCCCATGGAGAATAACCGGCAAGAAACTCAACGGTTACATCGCACTTCAGAAGTCATAAAGCAGTCAGCTAAGTTACCTATTGTGATGAGGAAATGGGCCATTAGTTACCAATACTTTACACAACAGTTCAACAGGATAGGATGTCTCACGACCTCTCGGCGGCCAGGCGCCGTCCGGGTACGGTTTCAACAACAAGGTACTATTGTCAATCTGTAAGCACCAAGTTGAAGAGAAATTTTCAGAAAAGAAAAGGTTAGCCGATAATACTAGTAGGTAATTATGATGATCATCAATAATAACTAAATAATAACTAGCTAACCAACTAATAGCTAAATAATAACAGCCGCACGGGTCGATCTTCCAGGTTAAGCAACGCTTGCCAAGGTTGGTCTGTGGATGGGTAACCATCTTAACATATCGAGTTTCCTCCGTGCCTCGGAAAACACGTTAAGTCGTTGGTCCCGGCTGTCATTTGTACATCTTTGGCAGTCGATATAGAAAAAAGAAGCCAGTTAATCTTGCCATGAAGTACCTACCGTGTTACCCAGTTAATGGGTTGTGGAGGTCTGGTAGGCAACCGCTCCACGTGAAATACTGGTACTCAGCTAAATCCGGCTTGACTGGAAGCCGACCCCAATATAGTTGGGAAAAGGCTAGGCAGATGATGATGTGATCATCAACATCATCATATCGGCCGAAAGACGTCTCTGCTGGACATAGGCCTACCCCAAGAGTTGCCACATGGACCGGTCCTGTGCGTCTCGCATCCATCGTCTACCCGCGACCTTCACCAGTTCATTGGTCCACCTTGTGGGAGGCCTTCCAATGCTACGTCTTCCAGTACGCGGTCACCACTCCAGAACTTTTCGGCCCTATCGACCATCTGTTCTGTGAGCAATGTGCCCTGCCCACTGCCAGTTTAGGTTGGCGATCCTTCGGGCTATGTCGGTAACCTTGGTTCTCTTGCGGATATCATCAGTACTGATTTGATCATGCAAGGAAACTATCCAAGCATTGCCCTCTCCATTGCTCTTTGAGTGACTTAAGGTTTTAATTATGATGATACTTTGTGTTAATAAGTAGTGGTATCTCACCTTACCAGCCAAAATCATAAAGCTATTTTTTTTTCCAACTAAGCTGGTGTCGATTTTCATTCTAACTAGATTCAGCTGAGTACCAGTATTTTACGTGGAGTGTCTGCCTACCTGACCTCCACAGCCCAGTTACTGGATAACACGCTACCCCTCGGCAAGACTGAGGCCAGTTTCTCTGGCTTCTGACTAAACGTAACGACTGTGAAAGATGTGAAATACAAATGACAGCCGGGACCAAAGGCCAAACGTGCTTTTCAAATCACGGGGTCTTCCTCAGTATGTAATAGATAATCACCAATCCACGGACTGGCATCGGCAAGCGTTGCGTAACCTCGAAGATCGACCCTTGCGGCTGTTATTATTATTTATTTTTTTGAGTGATGTGCTTGCTCTTGAGTCTAGTCTAGGTCAGAGATGACAGAGACAAAGTCGACGATGGAGTGAGTTTACTCAGAGGAAACCCGTTCACTCTAACTAGGAAGATTATTGCACCAGTCCGAACTGTGTATAAACTGTGTAAAAGAAGACCGAAGACCTGTGGGTAAATTGAAATGAAACTGTAATCCCTAAGCTGTTTACCGTTAACCCATCCATCTCTGTCAAGCACACTCTTACCAAAACCGGAAAATTTAATGTTTTCTTTACTAAAAGTGTTTATTGGGCAGTGTGGGACCGGCCCTGAGTCTCACACATTGGACAAATATGCTCAACACCTCCATTTGAGTGATGATAGGATCAGTAAATACTTGGAGATACTTCAGTATGATCGTAAGTGGCTGTTAGAGTGTTGGAACAAGTCATCAGACGTGTGAACGGCTTCCGATTGAGAGTTGTTTTTTTTAAATATTTTTCTTTATGGCGCCATTTGAACTTTAGTTTCAGAATGAGGTCTCTTAGATTTATTAAATAATCTGCTGAAACAGATTAGATAGGCAGTTTATGTTTAGCCTTAATCAAACCGAAGATCCAAAACTTCGATCGGAAAAGTGCTTATTTTCTTCAATTAGGTTACATTCTTAGGGTATCACATCACGCTATATTTCAAACTCCGGATAGCCAATCTTTATTATAGCCCGTCTGTCAAATGCTGTTTTAAAATATTTGTCTTTAAATGGATGGCGTGCGAAGAATACTCATAAAAGTTCACAAAACACTTGTACACACACGTTAAACATGTGAACCGGAAGTTATGTTAATTTCCCGAACGTAACAATATCACCTTAGTTAAC
The DNA here is from genome assembly GCA_963859965.1 of Ceramica pisi. Classification (NCBI taxonomy): domain Eukaryota; kingdom Metazoa; phylum Arthropoda; class Insecta; order Lepidoptera; family Noctuidae; genus Ceramica; species Ceramica pisi. The sequence goes on along the minus strand of OY982535.1, from coordinate 25,213,378 downwards.
AAATGAGAAGGTATAAGATACCTTCTCAGGTCCAACCGACAATGGACAGACGCGAAGATAATTACTATTAATAATTAAAATGCACTTTATTGGTTTTTTGTCCGTCTTGTGACATAGTTCTTTGACGAGTTCTTAATAGCTGTGAAGTTTTATAATGAAAGTATTGCACCGGTGAACGGTATAATTAGTAAAAGGAAAACTGAAACAAGGAAACCGTTTCGATCTTCATGAAAAAGTATGAAGCTGGTAAATCTACTATGTTTTTTCATCCATCACATGAAGCTCCGTAATTACGCTGTGATTTTTTGTTTAACAGGAAAACTGAAGCAGAAATAAACTTCAGATCTTCATAAAAAAATTGCCTACACACTTGTTTTTCTATATAACATGAATTATCGCATTAAAGCACGCCAGCTACCACAAAGAGTTAGGCTAGATGTCCAGAAGATTTCGTAAAAAAATCGCTTACGCAAATCGTAGAACACAGAATGTCGTTAAATTGTGTGTACATGTGATGATGGATGACAGGTCATGTGGTCATGCACCATAAACCCGTTTCTCCCAGTATTCTTACTAACTACATTGTTATGCTAATAAACCGGCTGGTGGAGATCAATGCAGATAATAAACGCAAGAATATTATTTAATAAATTACATGTTTCTGTAACTTATGTGCTGCGCAGGAATATTTATTTAGTTGATGGTGTTGTAGTGAAAGATGCGACAGTAGCACTAACTACATCCATATGTGTGTGTTAAATTCTTTATTGATTAGCGCTTTCGACGGGTTCAAATCCATCATAAGTCAATTGTTTTAGTGTTTTTCATAGATTTAACATAAATATTACACCTGTATTGTCCAAACGTGTAATAAGATAAAAGGTAGGTATAAAATATAATAATTTAGGTAAGGTAGGTAAGAGACGGCACGATGGCGCAGTGGTTGACTGCTGCGCTACGTGTCGCGGATTCGATTCCCGTTGTTCTGGGTATGGCTGTTTGTGTATGTGACTGTGAATGTTCCTAGTAATTCCTTGTGCGGGGCAACGTTTAAAAAACATAAATAAAAAAAAAACTTTATAAAAAAACAAATACAACCGACTTCTAAAAAAAAAACACTGCAAAGTAAAAAATAACTTTAATTTCGGAAGTCGTTGTCAAAATACGAAGAAACTAACAAAAACACCGACTTCCGAGATTAAAGTTATTTTCTCACTTTTTAGTGGTGCCCCACACCTAACAACACCACTACAAAATCACAGAAAAGCAAAATACGCAATTTCGATTATCAAAGAATCATCTAAATAGTCAAATTCCAGCTATTTCGATTTAAAAACCAAAGTTCCTAACCGATTTTGATATGATTTAAATGGGACCAATCTGCAAGTATATCCTTTCAGATAAAACAAAAAAATTTCAAATCGTTTCTTGATTGTCGGAGTTATGAGGTAACAAAAAAAAAAAACAAACATACAACCGAATTGATAACCTCCTCCTTTTTGGGAAGTCGGTTAAAAATTACAACTATACGCAGTTGCATCTATGTAGCTTTTAGTTTATAAGTTAAACATACTATTGCTTACCATACATTGTATTACACTAAGTTCCCCACCACTTAAAATACTATCATCCATCCAAAGACTCACAAGAATGCAAATAAAACTCCATTTTAATATATAATTGCTAATTATCTCGTTCACGCATCGTCTGTAGAAAATGTCCATAATTGTGCAGATGCAGCGGGAGATAGGCAGACGTATTCAAATGAGAGCGAGGGAAAGTGCGCCTGCGCAGACTCGCTGAGCATTATGCTGACGCCGCTTTAATTAGATTGTTGCGGTCGGGAGCGCGAACATACTTCGATGGTTAGGCTAGGTTAAGTTTGGTTAGGTTTCACTGAAAGAAGAAATAAGTGAACGCTAAATACAACTCATTTTTGAGTCACAATGATAGATACAAAGATTATAAATGTTGCATGTAAAGATGTTTAGTTACGCGATCACAATAACAATAAACGTAAAGGATATGTACCTATGTGTTTTTAATTTAACTGTTATAATTAACAAGAAAATATTCGAGATTGGCGGTAGAATGTTTGAAGAGTGCTCAGCTAGAGTTAGTTTTATCTAGCCAGTACACTATAGTAGTATTTGGTTTTATCTTAAAAGTTAGGTTAGGAGTTCAATCGCAACGTATTACGCGGGTATTTAATGTGCCAAATATGTTCAGTGTGTTTGTATTGGACAGAAATGTCAATAACAGTTTAAATACGCTAAATTTTAGCTTATACTGAAGCGGGTCCATGTAAAAATGGTTGTTTTCGTCTAGTCTTGAAGGAAGAGACACGTAGCGAACATGTACGTTACTATGAAGTTTGTAGTCAGATTGTGCGCAAAAAAGATAAAGTTATTGCAGTCCTTGTTTAAACCAGAAATGAAACGTGACTAACAGACTACAACCAGTCTGTTGTTATCAAATTACTGTAATTTAAGTTTTTATAAACAAAGGAAGAGACGTATAAAATTATTTCATACTGTTTTGACCGTGAGCGAACGAGCGCAGCTCTCGAATGCTATTCTTTCTAGTATTTTTAATGTTTGGTGCAACAAGTTATCAAATATTTGAACAAATTGGGTTTGTTTGAGCAGATGTTGGAGTGTCATCGCACAAAGCCGCGCCGCTAAGTGCACTTAAATGCTTTACTTTGCAAATTTAAGTGTAAATAGATTCACTTACATACATTATTTTTCATTTGACGAGTACGGCCCCATATTTGGAAAATACATAAAGCTAAATTAATTTATGTTTGGAGGTATATTTCACAAAACTGTTATGTAGGATATCTAGTGGTTTCAAAATGAAGAACCTTATAATGAGCCACTTTTCAGAGTGCAGAAACCGTCCCTACCGCTGCTGTTTCAGCTTCAAAAGCACAATATCGTCTGCCTAGCCTTTTCCTAAATTTGAGTGGGTCGGCTTCCAGACAAACCGGATTCAGCTAAATACCGGTATTTTACGTGAAGCGGATGCATACTAGACCTCCACAACCCATTGACTGGGTAACACGATACTTCTTGGCTAGACTGGAGTCAGATTTAACCGGCTTCTGACTATCCGTAACGACTGCCCAAGATGTACAAATGACAGCCGGGACCAAAGGCTTAACGTGCTTTCCGAGGCACGAAGGAAACTCGGTATGTTAAGATGGTCACTCATCCACAGACCAACCTTGGCAAGCGTTGCTTAACCTTGAAGATTGACCCGTGCTGCTGTTTTTATTTAGCCGCGAGCTCCCAAAAGCACAATAAATTGTTAAAATTAATGGCTAAGTTCTAAAGAACGGTGTAGGGAAAGCCCTACAGACATGTAAGCTAGGTATATTTTGCTCAAGTGCTGGGTGTGTGACCGAGCCCAGTACTTGAAGTTAAGGCCGTACCCTGACCAAATAACCTTAAGCATTTTTTCCCTCAATAACAGCGAAAGAGAAACAATAGCGAATACGCTCAGAATGTTGAATACAATCGTTATAAAATCTAATTTTGGTCGTTTGAATAAAATACTTCTACCAAAATGTTCATAATTAAATTGCCTATCCATTAGTGTAAGTATACAATCAAAATAATCGCTAGTTTTCGAGAAGATGCATGTTTTCAGTATTTTTTTCTCATTTCTGTGGTTTCGTTGTGCGGAGATTACTTAAACATTATACTTAGTAACAAAAAATAAAATCTACCATTTCGAAGCCAAGATTATGTAGAAATTTAATGTATTTTTTATTAGTTGATATTTCTATTGGATAAAGAGTAGATAGCTCCAAAAAACTGCACAAAAAACGGCTAGCGCTGCGTTTTGCTCGGGGACGCGCCTTAATGTGGGGAATTTGATCCAGCTCGCATAATTAACGTTAGATCGCTCCGAGATAGAGGTTGCGTCCAAAATAATGAGTTTTGTGCGCGTGGGCCGCTCTCGCTTTGCTTCTTCACTTCGATGTACCATTGTATTTAGCTTGTTAATTACTAACTTATAATGAAGGCATTTTATTCTTGTATTTAAATAATGTACTAAGTGTCATCTAACCCTGAGTTTATTATGCTAGGTACCTACGCTATATGATAAACGTTAAAGTGAAGCTCACTATATTATTTCTTAACACTTATTTTCTTTCATAATAATAATTTGTGCTTCATCTTTAGCACAGCGAAGGGTTAATTTATAAAGGCAAATTTATTATAGGCATATTGCTCGCTAAAAAAATAATTTATTTATTAGTACTAAAGCTAAGGATTATTGTACTCGTACATGTATCTTCCAATTTTAATTATATAAGATGTGGATAACTTAGTTAGTTGCACACTGATGCAGTCTCATACCAATTATTTGTTAACCATTTTTAGTGTGCAATTGTTTGTTTTCCCTAATAAATAAAAAAAAAATAAAAGCGTGATATTATGCAGCTATACATTAAAGAATATTGACATAAATTGTACTGTTAATGCTCTCAGTACAAATGCCGTTAATTCAATTAATTTAATTCTTAATTCTTTATTGTATACCAAAACATAAACAGTCATAATAAAGTACATGTACAAAGGCTAGCTTAAATCAAATTAATTGATTTCTACCATTAATTCTAATAGGGATGGTGGCTATGACACTTCCGTATTCAACATCATTAACTTGGCAACATGTAATATGCTCTTTCAATATTATCAATTTATTTTAAAGGGAATTAACTATTTTACGAGGATCTCATCACAAAACTTAATTCTCTGCTATCATATGCTAATAACTTCAGTCGTTATGTGGGTGAGAGTGGTCGTAAAAAGGAACGCAAATTCTTGATTCCGCATGCCATCACCATGATAATATTGCTCTCTAGCATCGGCCAGCGGCTTTGGCCCATGGAATATTGTATTTTTTCCAAGGGAACATTTGTACTATTACTGATTATAATATACCTCTGTACCAAAATTTAAATGGGACCAATCTGCAAGTTTTGTATATCCTTTCAGATAAAACAATAATTTTTCAAATCGGTTCACAATTGACGGAGTTATGAGGTAAAACATAAAAAAAAGTTCAACCAAATTGAGAAACTCCTCCTTTTTGGGAAGTCGGTTAAAATTAAACGTAAGAATCATCCAACCATCCAAACTTTCGCATTTATAATAGGAGTAAGACATGGATGGTAGATAAGACCGCGTACCAGAATGCAACTTGCTGTTGAGTCGCAATCTGAGATGCGATTGCGAACGTTGCTTTAATTAGTAGAATTAGCAGTCAGGTGAAGACCGCGGGAGCGCTGGATGCGAGGCCCGCAGGATCGGTCGTTGTGGTGGCTTTTTCGGAAGACCTATATGCATCAGTCGACGCGGTTTCCAGCTGAAATTACAAACTTATGTCTTTTTGATTTCAGTACAAAAATATTTCTACACTAGCTAGTTTCGTGTTTCGTGCAAATGCGAGTTTTTCTTTGTGAACTTTTACTTTTTATTTCTATGTTTCTCCAAAGCTTTGTTGATATTATATATTTGTTTCTACAATAAAAGTTACCTTCAGTTGCTAGAAACTTATAAATCTTGAATTCTTGATCAATTTGCAAGCATTTCACTTTTTGCTCTCTTGATGAGAAAATGGTGTAATCTATCACGGAAACTTATTACATAAAGCTTTTATCATTAATATCTCCAATAAACAATAGACATTTTTTCTGATTCAATTATTACTCGCGTGACATAGTTGCATGTCGCCCTTAGCTTACATAAACATTGTCTATGGGAAGAGCAGAGAGCATAGAGGAGGGAGGTAGCAAACCAGCCAGTCTATTCTGTAAATAACCACTTCGATATCGACTTCACCTGAGTGACTAAGCTTACAAACTGAACTTTATTTCACACATCATAAGGTCTTATATTTGTACGAATTTGAAACTCACCTCGGATTCCGCTGTCGAGACACGAAAATGTTGTTACAGAATAGCACTGCAGATCGACGTGATTACGTTAATTGTACGTAACAAGTAGATTACATGTTCGTCATCAGAATCAATATAAAAACTATTAGATACTAGGTTCATAGAGGAGACATATTGGAAGAATTTCTTATTGAGAGTTTAAGGCAGAGCTGATGAATGCATTAAAGTGATGAGAGCTAGGCTTCTCAAATAAATAAAGAATAGGGTGGTATCATATCTTCGTTTGCGGTTTAAGGAAGGTCTGATTTTTGTCACTGGAAAAAGCGAAGGTGTCGTGAAAATCTAGTTTTTAAACGTGTTACCCAGTCCACGTAAAACACTGGTATTGAGCTGAATCCGGTTTGACTAGAAGCCAACCCCAATATACTTGGGAAAAGACGGCAGATGATGATGATTGCGAAAATGACCTCATCAGGTTAAATTATCTCATCAAAGTCAATTGTCACGAGTCACTACTTGCCGGCTTTAGATAACATTCCTTCGATTAACATGTTGAAAAACAAGAAGGCAGCTATGACGGACAGACAAAAAATCGCAACACAAGATTTCCTTCTTATCAATTTGGTACGGAACCGTAAAACAATAGGCACATTACGTTCATACGTAATAACAACAAAATAGCGGCACAAATCATAACTTGCGCAAAAAACCAGCGCGAGTTGAACTGTGAAATATTTTCCTAACAAACACTTGGAGATAAAAACCGCGATTAGTTTATTTATTTAGTATATTTTACTCGCATGCCACATTCCTTGTTTTTTGCCTGACAGCAATAGTATGGGAATAGTATTTGTTCTATTGTGCGATTGCCATCAAAATCGTTTGTTCGCTCGCACAATCCGCTGCTAATTACAACGAGATCGAATGCTGTGTTTTTAATAGCTTTCTACAGTTCAACGCGAGAGCAATTGATTTTTGAAGTTCTTGCTACAGGTACTGAGTTTCGTCGTACAAAAGAATTTAGAAATAATTGCGAGGTATTGATGTTTACTTTAACATAAAATCTCGTGTCACAGTGTTTGTTATCGTACTCCTTCGAAACGTCTCGACCGATTTTATGATTTTTTTGTGTATCTTTGGTAGGTATTAGGAATAGGACTGGGACTTTTTCTTTTATTTGGCTAAACAACGTTTGCCCAGTCAGCTCGTACTTTTATAATCTTTGAATATACTCGCATTGGGTAACTGTAATGAAAGCTATATATGTCTGTAAATAATTCTTCTTCTGATGGCAAAATCAACAAATCATATTATTATAATTGAAAATATGAAATATTAGATTATAATTTTTGTATGAAAATGAGAAAGCAATCTCGAAATTACAAAGCTTATGTGTAGACAAGGCACGTGGAAAGGGCAGATATATCTGTCTATTACTGCTATGGTATATAATTACCATTACTACGTATATTACTGCAAGGGTTATGAGCTAATCAACACAATAGTTTCGTCAACATTGTTAACATTGAGAACGCATGAAGTCGCTAAGTCGCACCACAGTGGCAGTTAGCGCGTTGAAGTCTTTTGTTCTAAGCAACCACATCGTGCGTATTGTGTCTGAGTTTCGTGAATGTGGGACTATTTTGTGAATTAATGAATGGTCAAACCTAATGATTAATTTTACGAAAACAATACTAATGTTACTATTTCGTGATGAACATTAGTGAATAATAAAAAAATACTACATTACTATACAGTAATAATAATGAAAACTACAAACCATTATACTGTCCTTGATCCAAATACCTTTATCAATTCAATACACTCAATAAAAATGTGTTAAAATATTGCCATAAACATATCTATAGAAAATCTAAAATGCAAATATCATGACCCTAACATAAGGGTAAGAATGGAACAAAACGATCCCTGTACCGTTGCCCCCGGGCTCTTAACACGCCCCTCGTAACGGATGCTCAGAAACCGTTGATTATATCAAAGAATTACCTATCATTTTTTTATCATGTTTTACAAATTAACTTTATCTCTTCTAATATCAACCTTATATCTGTGGATTAAAGTATAATTTTGTTCGGTGAAAGGTGTATTAAAAAATGCCTAAACAGATTTGGTTGGAGGTTTAGCCGCAGGGTGTACAGGCATCGGGTTTCAGAAAGTAATTTGAGCGTATTAGTGTATAATGGCAATGAGTTCTACAGTGTTGAGTTACAAACGCTGGGTAATCAAATACACGCACTGAGGAATTTGGCCAATGTGGCACACTATGCTACCTGTAGAAATATTTTATCAACAACAGCATTATACTTTAACGAATAAATAATAAGACCTTAGTGTATGTTACTTGTTATATCGAATCTTCTTTGACAATTTGAATGGTTTTAAGGAATACTAAAATTAATAAACTCTTAAATTTCAAAATATGTGGCAGCTGGAAAGAGGGAGGCAAAATATGTGAATCTAAAGTTTTATACTCTAATCTAATTTAATCTACAGTTGAAAAAAAAACAGAGTTATCGAAAAAGTTTATTAGACACAAGGTTTATGTTCTTTTAAAAGCACTAAAAGTCTAGGGCAACAAAATTTTATTGCCTCTTAATTAACAGTATATGGTATCTAAGAATATTCAAATTGACCAACGTCTGATTCTCTCACTGAGAAGACATTCAAGGAATCGTTTTTATGTCTGAGTGACCTTACCACAGAATTAGTGGCAGAAGGTACATCGTGTATAATACAAGTATGTTTCTATGCAGTAAACAATATACGGCTGCATTGTCATTAACTCGGTTTTTTTCTCGAAAACATCGTCAACGATTAACTGGCAGTGTTGTCGTTTCCCGTTTCTTAACGCACAACTCTAACAAAAATATTCACCAATTTCCTAGCCGTATCAACCTATACAACACAGCAGGTGTTTCTGAGGTCCTTGGCAAACCTCACAGCACACGCTAGCCCAGATGTCTTTAAAGGGTATTTTATTTCCTCTTTATATTGATAACTTTCGAAGCTTCTGGTGGATACACCAAGTGTTTGATCTTAATTTGGAGAGGTTCTTTGTGGAATCATCTAAAAGTAGATTGTCATAGATGCATCGTAAGGAATTATAAGCTTTACTAGCTGACCCGCGCAACTTCATCTGCGTCACATTTTCCATTACTGCTCCGCTCCTATTTGTCTTAGCGCGATGATATATAGCCTATAACCTTCCTCGATAAATGGGCTATCTAACACTGAAAGAATTTTTCAAATCGGACCAGTAGTTCCTGAGATTAGCGCGTTCAACCAAACAAACAAACAAACAAACAAACAAACAAACTCTTCTGCTTTTTAATATTAGTAAAGATTACATTATCTGGTTTGGGTCTACGCAAGGTGGACCTAGCACAAGCAGGACACGAATTTGTGTCGCGTAGACGGTTTTTAATTAATTTATTTAAAAATACTACCACATCACATACATCAAACATTAAAAAAAAAAACTGCATTACAAAAAATCTGATGCACATGACAATTAAGGCGTATATAGCGCTGAACAATATGCTTGCTGCCTTGATTTCACAAATTTCCTAACTAATTTTAAACATAAACATAAAAAGTAAAATACAATTTGTTTGAATAAATTACACAAATTAAAAAAAAAAAAAAACTTAAAAACTAAAAAAACTTAAAATATCTCAATAGATTAAAATTCAAACTTCAAATTAAAAAATGTCAATAAATTAAATATAAAAATTAAAAAAATAATTTTCATCATCGAACTACCACGCCACATCATACGAATTAGCGTCAAACCTGAGTTCTGTGCCTACACGTTCATCTAGTGTAGACGTAGCTCATGAAGAGGGAAGTGGACCTTCTTTTCATAGCTGTGTGGTGGTCTACCTACGGCGGTCGAAGGAACAATAGCGCTGTTAATGGGCGAGCTCGGTAGCTGCGCCGGCGCACCGAACAATGCCTGTGACGTCACGCTGCCCAGGGCTGACACCAAACAAAAAAGTAGCTTTTTTGTGTATTGTCCAGAAGCGGATTATACTTAGAGAGCTTTTACCTCAAGCTCTGAAGCCGCGGCTCGGCATTCAATGGTAATTTTAATGGAGCTTGGTTAATTGAAAAAGATAAAGTGTGGCAACAATGTTACTTGTTTGCGAAATATTTACTACTAGCTTCGGCCAGAGGCTTTGCCCGCGTGTTCCCTAGGGAACATATTCCTGGGATGAAAAGTAGCTTGTTTAGCATGTGCTATTCCAGAATATAATCTATCTCTGTTCCAAATTTTATCAACCGTTCTGGCGTACTCTGTTCTGATTGAGTAGCAAACATCCAAACTTTGCAATAATATTAGTTACTAGCTGTCCCCCCGCGGCTTCGCTCTCGTTTTACCCGCACAGTTCCCGTTTCCGTGGGATTTCCGTGATAAAAACTCCTATGTCCTTCCTCGGGTCTCAAACTAGCTTTGTACAAATTTTTGTCCAAATCGGTTCAGCAGTTTCGGAACCTATTCAAATCAAACAAGTCTTTCCTCTTTATGATATTAGTGTAGATAGTGTAGATAAGTTAGATTAGATTAGACTAGCTTCTGCCAGTGGCTTCGCCCGCGTGATCCCTAGGGAGCATACTCCCGGGATATAAATAGCCTATGTATTATTTCAGACTATAATCTATCTCTGTCCCAAATTTCATGAAGATCTTAAGCGTAATACATCAAGCTTTCGCATTTATAATATTAGTTAGATTAGATCAGATAAGTAGGAAATAGGATATTGTCAGTAATATTTGAAGCTTGAAAACCTCGGAAAAGATCTTAAGGGCCGATCTGACCATCAGGATCTGACTGATCGCCAAACCTATACTGATGAAGACTCTTTAGTCGATGCGGCTCTTCTAGGGACTAAACCCTTAGGAGAGCCGCATCGACTAAAAGTGCCTTTGCTTTATTTTCTGGAGGATGAGACTTCAAGTTGCAACAAGCTTTTGGAGATACATAGCAGTGTGGATAAAAATACCTAAGTGGTCAACAGTCAACATCCTCACATGGATAGGAGTTCTGGGTCCTCTTGAGGTTTGAAGACCTCGTACTTAGTAATATAATTAGCCAGGTAGGCGACCTCGTACTTAGTAATATAATTAGTCAGGTACGCCTAAAGTCCTAAAGCCTGGGAGTTATACGTTCGTGGGTAACTCATGCACAGATCGCGGCAACATTAGAGCCTGCGCTCCTGCGCACGCGCCGCGCCGCTTGCACAAGATCCGATTACTTTCGGCCGATTTCCTCAATTCTATCCGATTGTTTGTTTGTTTGCCCAACGGGAGCTACACGGCAATGTACCGCCGATTGCTCAATAGCTAATACAACAACAATGGGGCTTTCTTTCAATCACTGAATTGTGTTTGAATTTGTGCCGGAAATAATTGTTTCTGGCTTGCTTTGTGAGGTTCGTTCGTAATACCATAGCCGGTTTAACATTGGTCGTTGAGGTTTTCTCATCGATGGACGCAAACCTCTTCTTCCAACTTTCGAATAGCCGTGAAGTTTCACGCCAATAAAAGGGAATAAGATTTAGCCGGAAGATCTGTCTGCTAGAAACGTAGTGTGATCAACCAGTCCTTTAAAAGTCTTGATAAAAATGCGGATTCAATAGGGACTAAATAAAAATATGAAATAACGAGCAATAAAATGATTGATTCATCGACATATTGTTCGAGTATCAACACTCCACAACCCCAGCACAGCGCGCTACAATTATAACGAAGAAATAATCGCAAATCATTGCCTAACATACACACTGCACCGTGCCCCGGGTGCAGGGAGCAGGGTGCGGGGTGAAGGGAGGCGACAGACAATGCGACCGTAACGCACCTCCGTGCGACAATCGCAGCAGATTGACGTTTACTACCGTTATAAACGTAACAAACGCATTGTTGAGATGCAGTTGTTTGTTGTGGTATAAGGTTCAAGAGATAGCGATTTTAAACTCGGAGGTTTTTGTTTGGGCTATCTTTGTACACTTACTAAGACGCGCGAGTAATATAATCGCTTTTGAACAGTGAAAATTGAGGCACTGTAACCGAAAACGATACCTCTTGTAGGGGCAACAGAAAACACTGGTTCACTAACATTCGCTGTTGATCGCCAAGCATCGATACTATTCGCTAGCGTTCACTCTACTTGGAAACAGGCACGCTAGCGGTGTCCATCGGCAGTGCCCGTTGTTTTAGTCTGTACCCGACATAAGACAACGATACTCACGAGTTCCATCTGTCTGTTAGGATACCAAATTTCAGCGGCACGTTTATCAATGGCTTCAAAATACCAATCAAACCGGCCCCGCTTACACTTTAAACCACACCCCACCTTCATTCAGCGTACCCTCGCACTAAACATTGATTGAAGTATACACATGTTATTGAGAGCGCCCTGTTATGTGCTCCCGCGCATGCTCGTCGCTCGATCATTGCGTACGCTCCGACAATACAACGCGATCGCTTTTGATCTGCATGTCAAACGCGTGACGTTGAGTTATGTATGACGAGGTTACGATTATTGCTTCTGAGCGTTGAATAGGGACGTAAGCGAATTTCGGGAATCTAAAAGGGGAGCTCGCGAATTATGTTTGTGAGTGAATTATTTCGAGTGAAGTGGAGTGTGCTCTTGTTTTGAGTATACAAACATCGTGTATGAGGGTTTAGTCATGTAGTTATGTTGGCTCTTGAATGGAGCACTATTTTGTTAATTTTGAATGGATGATCCTAGGTACCTACGTGAGGGTCTGCTAAACAATGCTTGTGGCTTTCAGGATTTGGGTGTAAGCTTACTATTGATAAGCAGTGATATTAAAGGTGATGTTTACATCACTAAAAAGTCTAGAAATAGATCCAGAAACTAGACAAAATCCAGACTAAAAAAAGTAAACACAAAATTATTTTATGTAGGTACCTACCGATTTGCTCAGATTCAACTCTATGTAATCGGAAAAAAAAATTCAATAGATATTTTTAAATGTACAAAAATGTTACAATCCTCTTTTGATACAGACATCATAAAATAAACCGAATCTCGTCTAACAATACACTTCTCAGTCTGACATAAATAAACGACGCTACTCCAATAAAAAATAGCATTTCCCGGCGATTGCGTTAGAAATGTTTAATTCAGAACAGGTTTAGTACAAAGCCGGTCGCGGGCCCCGGACCCCGGGCCCCGGGCCGCGGCCCACAATGCCGTACACTCATTTATATCACTCACGCCGAACAAATGGGGTAAGCACAAAGCAGGGCTGGCAGGCCTATTTCTAAAACAACCCTTTGTCCCACAAACTTTTTCTAATATATTCAAAGCAGGGTCAGTAACCCGACACTTTGATGCATGCAATTTATTTGCAACAAATCTTTTTTTCGGAAAACAAATTATGTTTGCTCTTTTTAGCCTATGAAATATGACCATATCGTAGAGGTGTGAGCGTTTCGGTTGTTATTTTTTTAAGGTTCTATATATTCTGTTCGCAATATTTATCGATATGAAACTGTCTGGACGATCATTCCCACGCTCGCGGTCACGATTCGCAATTACCCTTTGCTACGCTAGGATGGGAGGGGCTCGAAATTATGGAGAAAAACATTAAAAACACTATCGAGTAACACTTTACTCGACTTACTTTACTGTTATATTTTTATTATCTGTTCAGTTTACAAGCTAACCTTCGTCGTAATTCGACTATCTTTACTAACGCGATATTGTATTTCTGAACTTTACACTAGGTTTAACGGAAAGTTGTAAAAAAGTTATGGTCAAGCTTATCAAAGGTAAACATTGAAAAGCTATACGGTGATGAGGGCAGAAGCAGCAGTTTTGTAATTTAATATCTGTCTGTTACGGCCTGTGTTTGCGTGTTTAATGAAATTCTTTATCATTTTTCCAGTTTGACTGGAAGCCGACCCCAATGTACTTGGGAAAAGGCTAGGCAGATGGTGCTTTGATATAAATAGATATTTTGTAAAAAAATACATTGTAGAACCCCGGTTACCTAACATAAAACCACTGGTTTTAAACTCAACAGCTTTAAAGTCAGTTATTTCTAAATAAAAAGTTTACCCACGTCTCCACGAACCGTATCAAATAACCAGCATGAAACCAGTCATCATAATATTATATCGTGTGGAGTGCGAATGTCTCTGAGACGGAAACGAGCGCGTTAATCCCATGATGCGCCGGCGCAAGCGGGCTATGGTTACGTTACGAGTGATGCCCACTAGCTAGTTGGTATACAGGGTGAAACGCATGTACTAACACAGTTGTGAAAATGTAGGTGAAGGTAGACTGAGGCCAAAAAAGAGGCCAAAATCTATATCTATCTATCTATACTTATAATAAATCTGTAGAGAGGTCAATTCTGTACATGAAATATATTTCCAAAATAACTATCAGGGGGTGATAAGGGATCGATACTGATGCCAAAAATGCAATCAGTAAAATGTTTTGTCTGTCTGTCTGTATAACCGTTATAGAAACAAAAACTACTCGACGGATTTTAACGAAACTTGGTATAATTATTTTTCATACTCCTGAGCTGGTTATAGTATACTTTTCATCACGCTACAATCAATAGAAAAAAAAATGAAAATGTGTGTGTTTGGTTGTTTGTTACTCAATCACGCCAGAACGGCTTAACGGATCTTAATGAAATTTAGAACAAAGATAGATTATAGTCTGGAATAGCACATAAGCTACTTTTAATACCGGGAACATGTTCCCTAGGGATCACGCGGGCGACGCCGCTGGCAGAAGCTAGTTGTAAATAATTATAAAAATAATTGTTAGTGAATAAGGAGTAAATATAAAGGAGTCAGTGGAAGAGATTCAACTCAAAATAAAAATAAAACTGGCCAAGTGCGAGTCGGACTCGTGTGCAAAGGGTTCCGAGCCAATTTCATTTAATCTGTAGAAAAAGACTTTGCATTTTTTTAAATTTTAGGCTCTGTCGTTTCAGAGACAAGCTAGATTAGACAAGGTAGAATGGTAATTTTTGGTCTATTTTTTGAAAAACTAGGAAACTAGTTATTTTCAAATTATTAGGTTCAGTAGATCTGGAGAAAGCTGGCTGTGACAGACAGACAGACGGACAGACAGATACCCAAGTGATCCTATGAGGGTTCCGTTTAAGGTCAGAAAAAATGTGAGCAATCTTTCAGGGGCTGAATGTTTTCACGAATACGAACATTATTTACAATTGGATCGATTCTGAAAATGAAATATCAATAGCATCCTGAAAGTCGTGGCTGAGGACCCGAAAGCTCCTGTGCTGAGGCATTTCATGAGGAGTCATTGTCCGCATGAGTTGCCTCGTAAGTACATGACTCACTAATTATTTTTTAAATTTGTTTTACCAACCCTAGCGTGTAAGTTGTACTGACAAAATTGGTTCCTTATGTTGTTCCTAATAAAAACAATTTGTATTTGTTTGCCATCGAAATTGCACTTGGTTAATCTTAAAAATGTTATTATCAAATAAACTAAACCAAGAAAAAACTAAAGTATACCATCAAAAAATTCGTCCTCAACGCTGTCAGCTGGTAATGTACCTACCCAAGAGACAGGCGGCATTGCCACGTTGAATGGCAATGCTTTACAATGTTATTTAATTAATTAATTTGAAGGTATAAGCGACTTGTATACTAGGACTGATAAATAAGTGTGACAAGTTGCATAGAGCACCAATACATCAATATTGGCGTAACTCAAAAAAATGTAGAGAGCAGCCTATTTCGCGATTTTGGGGAGGATTGGTTCCGTAGTACCTACAAGTTGTTTACATTCACGAGTAGCTAATTCATTGCGTACATAGATTGCGTATAAGTTAAAAGTCACCCTGTATAACCCTATAATCTATGGCCACATTGGCTACGACTGTCCGCGGATTAACTCGTATTCATTTAATAGCTAGGAGATTACTGAGGGCTTGCAAAGTACTTAAAAATAAATTAATAATCATGTTTCTTTTTACTGTATTTTAATCGTGACCATCAGCCCGATATTCATGTATAATTGAATCCAGGAGAGTTCATTGTACTGAGGGTCAATAAGGGACATGAACCTATACCTTTTAACCGTAAAAAAACTCTATACATATATTTAGAACTAGATTTTGGCCGCAGCTTTGCTCACGTTATTATTGATTTTCGAAAATAAGTTGCTCATAATCGTATCCAGGGACCCAGCTATCTCTGTACGAATATCATTAAAATTGGTTGAGCTATTTAGGCCTAAAAACGTACCTAAAAAACTCATTTCCACGTTTATAATTAGGATTAGTCAGGATTAGCGGCAACTCAGCAGTGCGATTCTGTAAACTTGTCGAAGTGAACACTGAGTCGAAGTGAACGATAAGTGAGCTGTCAAACCATACAAAAATGATGGCATGACAGCTTACTTATCGCTCACTCCACCTAAGTGATCACGGTGAGATGTCAACAGAATCGACCGGCTGTACAACTTAGCTCTTTCGCGAAAATTATTCCGACTTTCAGTCAAATGCACACAAACATCAAACCTTATTGCAACTGGAACCACTTCATCGTAACATTTTTTTATTGTTTTAAAAGTACCGTATTTAAATGTTGAGGTGTCAGACTCCACGGTAGTAAAACTGAACGCTAATGATTCATAAAAGCTTAATGAAACACTCACTGTTATGTTCTGAAAGAAATACAGTTAGTTTACATCGTTTAAACTTAAAAGCAATATTACCTAAGAGTTATGGCAAAGAAGTGCTAGAAAACCATTAAATATAACAGCACCATCAATATTGCCAAACAATATTAATCACCATAGAAAAATATTATGATTATAAAAGACATTAAGGCTGATTACACACTGTCCAACCGAATACGGCAGCGGTCACATGTATGTGGTCATTGAGTTAGTCCGGTGGGACTTGTGCCCTGACCAAAGTAATAAGGAAATACGCGGTAAATTAGATAAATTGGGTCGCCCCAAAATAACAGCACACGCCAGTTTTTGCAAAACAATGTCTCTGTCCCTAATATACCCTACATTCTTATCGACAGACGAGACGAGACTCTGCAATAGGTACATCGTCACGTGATGTTTGATTTCGTGAAATGTACAAAAACTAAGGTATCATGAAGATGGAATGGGCAATGTTCTTTTGTGTATCCCACAACCAACAGTCGCGGTCATGAAGTCTGCAGCTTAAAACTTGACGCTACGTGAGAGCATTACGCACGCGCAGCATCCCGCGGTCATTAGCGTCCGTGACGTCACCGACTCACCGCTCCTAATGTCGCACCGCTGCCGCGCTGTACCGCGCACACATCAAGCGCTGCAGTTTTTTGCCGCGCTTGTTCCGCTCACGTCCGAGCTAACGATGGAGATAACCAGCTAAGTAGCTCCTATTATAGGTTTCACTCAGAAAAAAAGAAAAAGTTACTTATTACCTACTCATAATTGGTACTAGAAAATTGTCAAGCCGTATAGAGCTGTTAATTAGGTACAAACATTAAACTGAGTTGTAAAATATATCGATACAACTGATACAAGATTTTATTGCAAAGGAAATGACAATTATGAGTGAGATTTATCGACCGTTTATGGATGACAAGTTTTTGTTGTGGTTCTTTGGTGATAGATACTGCTATAAATCTTAACCTCTCGGGTATTTTCTTAATCAAATCTCATCCAATAACCACCTGGTTTCGCTAAACAGGGTGACCCAAAGTGGGTAGATTATCAAGTCCAGTCATTCGACTGGAAGATGGCAGCAGGTGGAGGAAAGTAGTGGAACGCTCGGAAACGAAAGTTTCGCCACATTCCGCAGTTAAAATGAGGCATTTGACAGCTTAGTGGTGCTACTGTGTAGTGATGAGCACTCACCCGGAAATCTAGAAATGAAAGTCGATTAATGTTCCGATAGTTTTTGTTAGTTTTTGCCAATCAACTGAATTTGTCAACAGTTTTGAGACTGTTTTACGGACGGAGAGATCGATAAAAGTTGATTGAAAGGCCTGCAAAGCCAGGGCCAAGGAAGCAGATCAATAACTTTGGTTTTTTAAAAGAATTTTGCATTGTCTGTGTAAATGGGATAGGTATGTGATTTGTTATTATTAAGTGGCCCCGGCGAACAATTAATTTTTGCCGTGTTTTCGTCACGCATAGGATTTAAATTCATGTTTAAGAAAAGGATTTTTGTATTTTTTTTTCTCTTTAATGGGCTTGTGTCTTGAAAAAATCTAGTTAGTCCGTCAGTTAGATTATCAAAAAATATTTGACCCGTGTTTTTTCTTTTGTTACGGGAACCAAAATTGACGAAGTTACGACGCTTTTAAAATACGTCACACCTTCGCATAATTTTGTGTCGAGACGTCACAAGCCCCCACTCCCGAGTTTTGATGCGTTTTATCTTTGTCAATATTCATTGATTTACAAAAACAAAAAATACGTGTCCATTATTTTTCAATACTCTAACTGACGGACTAAATAGTTTTGCATTTTGTGAATGATGGAATCTAGCCTATATTGAAAATGTTTAAATAGTTATTCTACTAATGTGGGCAAAGACAAATCCAACAAATCGAAGATCTTCAACATTGGTGCTTCTTGCCGGGTTAGTAAGGTAGGTTAGCTTTAACATTTATAACCCACCTTACTAACCCGGCTTTGTTTTATACATATTTAAAGAAGATATAGAGGCCTATATACATATTAGGTATCATATATAAAACATCCAATAACGGATACTTGTTGCGGTACAAACCCAGTCCTTGCTTACTCAGGTATAACCTTTTTCACATTCATTATTTACCTATATACATGTTCTATTTGACACGTGCATTCGCCACTCTTCGCACGTGCATTTGGAACGGTGCCAAAACACTCGACTATTTAATAGAAATTCTTATAAAGTACGAGACTTGGCCACTAAAGTAGGTAAATGAAAGAGCATAGCTTTTTTTGCATAAATTTTTACAAATTAAAGTTAATCTTGACACTTCTCTAGATAAATGAAATTTGATAGGTATTCTTTAGCTCGCTATTTATATCAGACTAGCTGACCCACGCAACTTCGTCTGCGTCACATTTTTCATTACTGCTCCGCTCCTATTGGTCTTAGCGTAATGATATATAGCCTATAACCTTCCTCGATAAATGAGCTATCTAACACTGAAAGAATTTTTCAAATCGGACCAGTAGTTCCTGAGATTAGCGCGTTCAACCAAACAAACAAACAAACAATCAAACAAACAAACTCTTCTGCTTTATAATATTAGTATAGATATAGTATAGACAAGCTTGCACGCGACTTCGTACGCGCATATCCCGTTTTTTTCCCTTTTCCTATAGGAAGTTCGGGATATCTTCTCTTAGTGCTCGTCTACATCCCCAAGGAACCTACATGCTAAATCCCAGCTTTCTACGACCGGTAGTTTCGGCTGTGCGTTATCTGTTAGTCACACAGTCAGTAACAGAAGATTATAAGAGGTGTTCTTTGCTAGCTTGCCGTCACAGCAGATATTTCTAGAACGGTAAAACTAAAAAACTCAATAACAACTAATAGTTTCAAAGAAAAATAATAAACACAACATAACTGGGCGCTCTCAAGTTCATTAAAAATCAATCAAAGATGCTAGTAACGCGATAACAACTCAATCACAAAAACTCATTCAGCTGTCGAGAACAAATGAATGATCGATGACTCATCAGTTCTCGTTCACGCATTCGTTCACCGTTCACCGTGGTGGGTGACAATCAGGGATGTTAAGGAGCTCCTTTACCGTAACCGAAACTATGGAAGTTCGAAATAAAAATATATCCGTAACCGTAAACGAATTTGTTCGAAAGAGTTTTCGCGGCCCTGGAACGCAAAGGGCATTTTGAGGAACACGGTGGGGGAGAAATGTAATGAAACAAGTTCTGACAGACTTTTATACCCGACCAAGCCGAAAATTTTGTTTAACTTTTACAATTTTAAAATATGTATATCCGAAACCGAAACTATCCGAAACTAACGAATAATTCGAAATAATTTTATAAACGTACCTGAAACAGGTACTTTATTTCGATATCCGTATCCGTATCTACACAGATCCGAAACTTTATATCAATACCATCCTTGGTGACAACCTGCGCATGAGTCCTCTTGACCACACCCTCGTGGGATCCAGGGCATCTTCAGGTCTGTTTGTAACGTTGTGGGAACCAGTAATTTGTAATCATGTGAATGTTGTTACGGAAATAGACCCATGGTTATTTTGTTGCAAAGTTTTGGTGATTACCTAATGGTTTTCTGATTTCGGCATCATGCGTTTTTTTTTGTGCGATAGTCGTGTAAACTTATTTGTAGTTTTGTGGTGTCCAAAGTTTGCGGAAGTAACCAATATTACTTTCTGAAATCATCAGAATCCCGCGTATTTCCGATGCATTGCCGATCCTGTCAATAATCCTGCTGTCTGTCTTTTTGTAAAATTCGATCAAAGAACTGCATGATACATCTCACAATTCCAGCGTCCTTTAAACGCATCTGAACTCCTCCGATCCCCACGTGTCATATAAGCCACTATTATCAGTTTCTCTTAACTTACTTACACATTTCTCGGTTGTGGTTGTGGTTGTGGGTGCCTGTGAACGGTCACGGCGCATGCGCGCGCCCTCCGCCCTGTGCACTGGCGGCGGCGCCCGCGCACCTGTCCGTCACGCTGCGCGCGCCGACCCGCACTTGACCAGTAACGTGGGCCCCTAGTGGCCTTAGTCACAAGTGCAATGACTTTACGGCTTCGTAATTTAATAATATTGTTTATATTATGTAACGGAAAGTATAAGTCGAGGGATTACATGAACTTTGAACAAAACTCTGATCTTGGCAGCTTATTTTTTGATGCAGATGCAACGGACATCTATTTCTGTATCTGCGTTATCCCTAAGGAACATACTCCCGTAATTAAAAGTAGCCTATGTGTAATTTCAGTCATAATTTATTTATTTAACACTTTAAGCACAAAAATTACAGAGGCGGACTTATATGCATTCTCTACCAGTGTCAATCTATCTCTATTCCAAATATCTTCCGGATCCGTTCAGCCGTTCTGGCGTGATTGAGTAACAAACATCCGTCTTCCAATCTTTCGCATTTATAATGTTATTAAGAACTTTTTTTTTAAGCTAGAACTGTTTATTGAAATATACAGTATAGACTACATTATGTACAAACGCGTATATAAACAAAATAAATCATGTCAATGGCAAAAGTGCCCAGAACACTGGCAGCATTGGCGCGTTGAATGGCAATGCTGATTCTTTGGCCGAAGAAAAGCCCAGCCCTCTAATAGTTACAAGTTAGATTAGATTAGATGATGCATTGACGAATCATTTGTAAAATGACATTTATTTCATGTAAATTGGTCTATCCAACAAATTTATAGATGAGAAAACAAAAAGATACGTTCCGAGGTGTTTCCTCATTAGTGTACTGTGTTTTTATCAGTGTTTCTAAGGTAGAAACTCAGAGATGTCTCTTTTCGAGCCCAAACGATGTCTGAGATGATATTTTACGTCAATGTTTATGATTGAAAGTCATATTTTACTTAAGCACTGTATCTAATCCTTAAGAGAGCCAACGAGATATTACCGAGAAAGTATTGCGCTTTTTAATCAACCACCATCATTGATTGCTTGGTGAAATCGCGTCGATCGCCCCCTATCTAATCTCAAGTGTTATACAGTCTTCACGGGATAATTAGCAAGATATCTGTTGGCTGTATCTTGTTTAATTAATTAGGGACAAGTGTTCCAGTGCTGTGTAGCCAGTAGTTAGGTGTCCGGAGAAAATGTTTGCTTTCCAATGAAACTGTTGCTGAGTCATCTACGCAGATGTTACTGAAATGTCGCAATTGAGGGAGAGGTTGAAGGTTAATTATTTCAGAAATTATTCGTGTCTATGTGGGTTTTCATTAATAGTTAGCACCTACGATTGATTATTATTACTGCATTGAGTGTTTAGGTATTTAGTTTTGTAGTGCCTAGGAAAGTTCTTATAATCTATTTATGTTTGATGACAGGTTTAAATTAACCTAGATCGGGCTGGTCGCTACCTAACATTGCAATTCCAAATAACCATCGCTTGCACCTATAATAATAATATCTTAGTTTTAGTTATTTTTAGGCGCTATAATTGTATGTTTAACGTATTACTGTTAGCTAAATGTATACTTTTTGTAAATGTTTTAATTGAATATATTATTATTTATTTATGATTAAAGTGTCTTTATAATGAGATGCTTGTACCCAGAGGGTAGTTAACAGACCCAACTAAGACCCTTTGCCCGTCCGTCTGTTAGCAGGCTGTATCTCAAAAACCGTAACAGATAGACAGGTGAAATTTTATCGCGTGCGGCACAAGTGAACACAAGCTTTTTGAAGTTGCAAATTTGTTTGAATAGTTTTTTAATTCAGTCTGTTTGGTGCGAGTCCCAAATAAACATCTTTCTTTCTTTCTTACATTTGTTTTCAAATAATAAATAATATGATTTAGTTAACTAACTAAATCAATTTTATAATAGCAGTTCCTTATATCATCTGCACAACGATAGTGTTTTGCTTGCTAAGCCAATGTTTTATCTCTTAAAATCCAAACACACTCTACGGCTCTTTGTTCTTCCAACGACAAAGAGAATGACATCACCATTCAGTTTCAATTGAACCCGAAGTATAGGCGTAACAGCAGTTCATTGGTATCATAACGTGCGTGCCTCATCGATCGGTTGCGCGGGCGCAGGCGCCCCGCCGCGAGACTTAGGGCGCTATCACGCACTTGAGATCTACTGATATTGCGCTATTTCTTGAGAAACTGCCCGGAATGTGCGTAAGATATGGCATTGAAATGGAGCTGTTTTTAATATTATGTAGCAGTATATGTTTACAGTATTTTAAAACCTTGCTTCGTGATTGTAAAATAAAAGGTATACCGCCGTTTACCCGAATTTTATTTGCCTTAATATCATTTGCCATAATAGTCAACAGCCATAATATCATACGACATAATACTCATTTGCCCTACTCTCATTTGACATATTAGTCACGTGCCAGAATCATTGTTTCCCATAAAGTCACTTACCATAACATCATTTGTCATAATCATTGTAAGCCCTAATTATCACATGCGCTAATTATCACATGCCATAATTATGATATGCCATAACATAATTTGCCATCGACATCGGGTGTGTAACGGTTGTTTATATCAAGAGAAATTGGATGCAATTGGGACTTTAGGGCACCCCGACTCGGACAGGTTAGGTTAGAAGGGTGGTTATTTTTTTATAAACCACACAGAAGTAGGAGCCTCGCGAAGCGGGGCTCCGTCGACCTAGCCCACCATCAACCATGCACAGAAAAAAAAACCATGCACAGAATAAATAAGTTTATTCTTATTATACCAAACATTGCGCACCCATCGACATCGACAGCCAGAAAGCTAATAAGTAGGTAAGTATAGAATTAAAAACAAGTTTAATAATCAAACTATATAATTATAATTAGGTAGTACAATTTCTTTTTTAATGCAAATACAAATTTGATGCTAAAGCACGCAAAAATTCTTCTTTTGTATATTCTTCTTTCTTAGATAATATCTTATACTTGTTATGCCATTTAAATATTATGCCATTTAAATATTATGTCTAATAATTATTATGGCACATAAAAATAAGGCAAACAATACTTATGGCATTCGTATCTTATGGTATCTAAAATTCGGGCAATTAAAAGTATGTAATATGTCTTTTAGGGCAAATGAAACATTCGAGCTAATGAAATTCGGGTAAATGAAATTCGGGAAAATGATGATTATGGCATATAATCTTCGGGCAAACAATAGACAACCAGTCCAAATAAAGCAGAATTAATGATGATGTTCATAATCCTGTTTTTGTTTTCCAATCCAATTTTGTTTTTTTTTTGGCCACATTACCAAAAGTTAAAGCGGTTTCCAACAGTCTCTTCTCATGTTCAGCTCAAAGATCGCTTGAAAGCTCAAAGTGGTTGCCCATACGCGAGCGTAGAGAGCTAAGGGCTCTTACTACCTTGTTTTCATTTCTTGTCTCTCCCAACTCTCCTAGTTATCTAGCCTCTCACTTTCAATACATTTGCGCCAGCCACAATCTCAATCTACGCTCATCAAACAACCGTCTCCTTCAATGTCCCACTCACCGTACTGACTTTATTCACTCTTCTTTCTTCGTTCAGTCTATTTCTCTGTGGAATGCGCTTCCTCAGGAGATCAGGATGGCCACCAGTCGATTAACTTTTAAATTGAGAGTTCGTGAACACATTCGGAAGAAGTTGGCAGTAGTATCATTACAGCGCTAATGTTTTCCATTTTCTTTTTCGTATTTATTGTTTAAGTAGTCGTTTACATATTTATCTTGTTAATGTGAGTATTTATTATATATTTATAATGTATAATTATGTAGGTATAGTTAGTATGTGTATATTATTCTTTTTAACGGGTTAGATCCGGCGGTGGAACTATTGGTTCCACCTGCCGCAATTGATTTTATACTATTTTTTGTACTTTACTTTATTTTTATACTTTGTATTTGAATAGTTATCAATCGCATTTAATTCTCCGTATTGCACCTACCACTATTCTCTGCATCACCCAAAGGTTGACTGGTAGAGAATGCCTATGGCATTAAGTCCGCCTCTGTACTTTTGTTTGTGCTGAAAGTGTTAAATAAATAAATAAATAAATAAAAGCTCGAGATTACAAAGTAAAGGAACATTGCCCACGTCCACAATATCCGCATTGCACAAGTTTGGTGACAGCAGAAACAGTAAAACCTATGTTCAACGCAGGATACAGTTATGTTGATGAATGTGTGGAACTGTCCAACAGAACCCCATTCATACAAAACGATAAACTATGCTGTTTAGTACTACCCCTTAATGTTTCTTGAGGCTATATAGTTTGTAACAATAAATCTAGCTTTGAACAGAATAATGATAATTATCGTTTGACTGGCAACCAACCCGCATTAATGTAATGTGTACCTATTGTATTTTAAGTGTTAATAGTATATCATTTATTCAATAAACTGTCTATAATTTTGATTTAACTCTGAGTTACAAGTTGAAGTGGAATAGCAGTAATTTATACTAATATTATAAAGCTGAAGTTTGTTTGTTTGCTTGTACGCGCTAATCTCAGGAACTACTGGTCCGATTTGAAAAATTATTTCAGTGTTAGATAGCCCATTTATTGAGGAATTATTAATTATATAACATCAGGCTACAACCAAAAGGAGCGGAGCATTAATGAACAGCGTGACGCAGACGAAGTGGCCCGAGAAAGCTAGTTTATGTGATAATGCTATTTAACTTAATATATATAAATCTCGTGTCACAATGTTTGTCCTCAATGGACTCCTAAACCACTTAACCGATTATAATAAAATTCGCACACCATGTGCAGTTCGATCCAACTTGAGAGATAGGATAGTTTAAATCTCAATTTTTTGTTGCAATATTATTTAGGAGCGGAAAATGTGACGCAGACGAAGTTGCGCGGGGCAGCTAGTAGTCATATATTGTTTGTTTTCCCCATTCATGTCATTACAGCTGTCAGTCATGCGTTATTATTGTCAATGAGGAACCCCGACACACCGTCTATAGAGGAAACGTGTTGAGGAAATGATTCGTAGGAACATTATGGTTGCTGAAGCGTCACCGGGCGGTTGGCGACGTTGACGTGGCTTGGTCGTTGGTTGCTGGTTGCCTTCTGTCACCGGCAATTAAATTCCGAGTTGCATGGTCTGTGGGCTTCGCTTCCGTTCATTATGAGTGACATTGGATGTCTAGTTTTGAAGGGTATTGTGAATCACAATGTAGGGACCATGACGGTTGGAAGCCTTCGCTTTGGATTTTGTGTGAGAGAGATTCGTGTTTTCTTTAAGACGTCATGAGTCTTTCTGTCTCTTCAGATAATTTAAGTATGAGAGTCTAATTCTTTGGATGTTTGACAATATAATGTGTATCATGCCTCAAAGGTAAATACTTTGATCCCGGTAGTACGTTCCCTTGGGATAATTTCCACCAACTGCGGGTGGAGCGGGGTGCAGAAGCTAGTTGGCTATAATGGTGACAGATTGTCATGCTGTCACCAACACATTAAGTAATAAAGTGCAGTGATTATGAAGTAGAAGTGGCGAAGGAAATGTTCATTTGCGAGATGTGACAGTTAATTGTAGATGACTTTGAGTGAACGTTTATATACGGATGTGCTAAAGTCTCTTCTGTTCAAAAAAACAAATTATTGACTGATTTTAAATGCAGTGCACTGCAGACCAGGAGTCCCCAACCTTTTTTAACGCACGCCTTAACATTTTTTATTTAGGTTATAGGTCTGTTAGGTCTATATGACGAACAACATCCAGGTCATTGCTAGCTTTGAATTGTTAGCATCATGTCATTTTTAGAGCTCCCACCACCGGTGGGGAACGCTTGCCGTAGACCAACACAATTTGTTCCACTTCAATTTTCTAGGCGATCCTCAAACGGTTCGCCTGAAATAAATCATCGTTCTCTAGACCCTTACCACAATGTGGTTGGGTTCAGCAAAACGTGTGTTCTTCTTCCAACTTTTCATTATAGGTCTTTGCAGCCTGAAAGGTGAAGATACACCCACGAAAAGAGTCGTGCTCATTATTATTCGATTAAGGACCACACAAGTTAATCTCCTGAGTTAATCTCACAGTATTTCAACATAGTACAAGTAAATCAGCGAATCTTACTAAATCACAATCGATATCGTGGTCGATTATAGTATCGTTCGGTGACACCCACGGCTCGTAACTCCCAAGGGAATAAACACAAATGTTTTGTAGTTATCAGTTAGTTTCAAGTAGTTTCCATTGCATTGCCAACTATGTTTATTTATGTGAATTATTCATGAGTTTTAAAACTAATTAAATTCAACAGAGATAATAATGCTTGCTCAAAGGTGAGGTACCAATACTAGATAGGCGATGTAAAAGGGGTTTTGTGTAATTTCGTTTCATGAGCATATGAAAAAGTGGTATGGATTTGAATGGCTATAAAAAAAAAACAGACAAATCAAAGAAAACAAGAAACAACAATTTGGCTAGGAAGAAATTTAATTAACGCAGACTTTTGCAGGATATTTAGAAGTTTTCAAATGGATCTTGAAAACCTAATTGATAATACCAACGTAGATACCCATGTTTATGACCTTGACTCGGCACTTCGAGGCAGAAAATTAAATAAATTGAACACACCAAAAGAAAGTTATAATTTTATTGGCGTTATAATGTTGAAGCCACACATGCCGCGGTATCTTCCTAACTGAGGGCCCCAGAATTACTCACAAAAAGATAAAAAATATCGTTCTTGTCTGCGCCGCTTCGCGACCGGTTTGCGCCGGCGCACTTTTGAATAATTTCTCTTGATACCGTTCGGAATTATTCCATTTCGATAGAGCGTGCTGTTATCTGGAGCGACGTACTCCAGAATGTTACTGAAACACTTTTTGTGTGTGTTTTAGTCAATTTAAGTTGTACAAACTGTACCGATAGGCTCGGTTCTAAATTGACTGCTAATTAACGTTCGATAGTATGCAATTTGTAAGACTCGGTTGTGGCGATGTCGAGAAGAGAACTAATAAATGAAACTGACTTGTACCTGCGCTGGACACTGCGTGGTTTATTATCATACTTAAACGGTAGTTGATTCTTGATAGGTTTAACTCGCTCAGTGTTTGTTTGCATACATCGATGTCACGAGTCTCAAAATCAAAGTAAGAACAATTTGTGAACAGAGGGTCAATAAAATTGTACTAATTTTCGAATTTCATTCGCATACACTTGTCAGTCGCAATCCGTCAAAAATGTATGGAAATTAAGTCATGATTGACAGATTGCGAATGAGATGCGATTGCGAACGATGCTTAAGTTATTAGAATTGGCCCTCTGAAGACTGGCAGTAGCACTAATCCTAGATTTGAAAATAGGTACTGGAGTTTAGGAAGTCTGCTCGCTATTTATAAAGCAATTACAAAAATAATTATGGCGTTGCTCTCCGTTACTAATATTTACCATGAATTGCCACAGAAAGCTCTTCTTTTGTTCAATAGGCTAGTTTCCATCATCCACAAATTACAAAACTATTTAGTCCGTCAGTTAGAGTATTGAAAAATAATGGCCACGTATTTTTCGTTTTTGTAAATCAATGAAGACAAAGACAAAACGCATCAAAACTCGGGAGTGGGGGCTCGTGACGTCACGACTCACTAAAACTAATGCGAAGGTGTGACGTATTGAGAATTTTAAAAGCGTCGTAACTTCGTCAATTTTGGTTCCCGTAACAAAAGAAAAAACACGGGTCAAATATTTTTTGATAATCTAACTGACGGACCACTTAGATTTTTTCAGGACACAATCCTATTGTTTCCCGTCAACGCAGGCAAGAGGCATTAGTTTATTTTGCTGGCGCCTTCTCCCTTAATTCAACAAAACCATCACGCGGACGTCCGCTAGCTCTGAAGAAGTTAATCCTCAGTAATCGAGTGCCTCATGCAACAAACATGGCGCCGTCACGGAGTGATTTACGACAGTGGCGCAAGCGCAGCCTCACGCTTGCGAGACTATCAATAATGTACCAGAAAACGGCTTCTAGGATAGGTGAGGTTAGTGTGGCCTTACGTACATACAATGAATTTCAAGGTGTGCCGAGGACCTGAAAAAACGGCGTAGACCTTCGACCTTCCACAAGGTGTTGTGGCCTAGTCGATGCAAATGGCCGGCATTAAATTGCTGAAATTTCATGAAGAAAGTAGCAAGATTTTTGCAGATATAGGATGATCATTTGCTTTTCTAATACAATCACATAAATACATGCACCATCGAGTTAAGCATGCCCATGTATCGAGGAAGGATATAGGCTACATATCATCACGCTAAGATTAAAAGGCGGAGCATTAATGGAAAATGTGACGCAGACGAACTTTGCGTGGGTCAGCTAGTGAAACATAAAATTGGCAAATATGGCGCATGCTCATAGGTTATGTTTTTGTTTGCATTGGTTTGAATGGGCAATCAAATCATGGCAAACGACGAGGTAGACAAATCAGTCAATAAGGACTGTCACTAAATTCATAACATAAGGCTGTAGGGATCGTCAATCAATTATCAATCAATCAATTCGTTTATTTGTGATACATGGGTTACATACAGGTGTTCATTACATAATTTTATAGGTACTTAATTATCGTTGTAGGTCTATCTTGTTTCCATGGACGGGACTAATATGAATTTAACTTACGAAATCGATACTGATTCTGTCCACTACATGGCATAATAGGTCATACCAATTTTATTTTCCACTTTCCACCCCGCAGTGAAACACGTCACATCGGGGTGCCAACTGAAAACCAGCGCTGAGATGGAAACGTGGCACGATGGCGTGCTCGGCGCAAATTGTTACTATTACTTATTTTACTTTGTATCGAATATTTTCTGTACTAATGCATACACACTGCATTTGATTATTTGAAAGCAAATAAGTAGATGGGCGACTCGATCAAGTTATCCAGAAATAAAGGTCAAGATTTTTTTTTTTTGGCAGTCGTTACGGATTGTCAGAAGCCAGTAAATCTGACTCCAGTCTTGCCAAGAAATACCGTGTTACCCAGTAAATGGGTTATGGACGTCTAGTAGGCAGCTGCTCCACGTAAAATACTGGTATTCAGCTGAATCCGGTTTGACTGGAAGCCGACCTCAATATAGTTGGGAAAATACTAGGCAGATGATTTATTCACTTAACATTCTTATCGAATAATTAAGAAAACAAACAAGCTATTAAAACGCAGATCCACGTATGTTATGTAATAAAAACACACCGAAGTAGGTGTTAATATAATCCCTGAGATTTACGACGAGCATTTATTCAAATAAATTCATAGGAAAATGCTCGAACACTATACATAATTATATAATTTACAGTCTGTCAGTATATAAATAAAGAGCGGCCTTTTTACGGTCGTCCGTGCACATAAGAGTTCTAAATTGTTTATTTATGCAAATATCGCGTAAGAATATATTTTAGTGATAAATAACTATCGTTGGCATGCCTGTTTATAACCAGTAGTCTATAATAAACATAGATGGAACTTCCACTGGGTGTGCAGTGGAGAATTCTACATAAAATACATATCTTTGGGATCTAAGACAGGGTGTTATGCAGGTTTCACCTCTTGGCATTTGCAACAGGCATCTACGAGAGAGGCTTTTCATGAAGACGCGCCTTGTCGAAAGTCTTAGGCGTCACATAACAAATCTACCTTCAGAACCGGTATTTATATGGGCTTCGGAAGTCAACCGATAGTGGTGGCTGTGAGAAATAATCGATACATATTAAGCCGGATCTGACCCTGATGTGAATAGTGTTAATATATATTATCTGCAGATTGCTTCAAATGTAGTGGGAATTATCTCTCTTTCTTTTTAATGGTGGGAAATCATCAAATGACTCTGTTGAATCCCCATGCTTATAAAACAAATGGAAGATCTTATTCGAATGATGCATATTGTATTAGATATCGGAATAGCTACTCGTAACGTAAAATAGGCAGCAGCGTATAGACCCGTAGCCCAAGAAGGCCATAGCCTGGTGGCTGGGGCACAGACAGCGAGAGGTGGCGCTACCCACCCTTCCACATTTTTCTAAGAAAAGCATTACTATACTCCGTTAACCTGTCGCCCCGTAACTTCTTGTCAGTGAAAAGAATATTAAACCTATCCGACAAGCTAAAACTGTCGAGTCTTTTTCGATCACTCTCGTATTCATTTAAATATCGGTACCTTAATCATTGTTCTTTTTTGACGTCCGCTCACTGTTGAAAATCGCAACCACATAAGACTCATTTCAAAGTGCTACCGAGAATTTCCAGCAGTGTTGATCGCTCGGTAGCATGAGTACATTAATATTACCATATCTCGAACGCACAACCTGGGTGTACTTAAGGCTCGGGGCGCTAAGTCGTTAAATGCTGCAAAACCTCGAAACTATGACACTTCTAATCTACTGGTGAATACAGATGTCCACAGGCAGCCTCTCTACTTGCCTAGTCTACCAGGCTAACTTAATAGACTAGTTGCAACTTCGAGCATCTCTACCTTACCCAAGCAAGCGGAGACACTAGAGCCAAGCACCTAGTGATACAATACCTAGCTATATACGTTCGTGTAACGTATATATGGTATGAGTAGGCAATGTAAATGATGGTACAGCCAAGTATGGCGATATTTGAGTAAACATCTGCCGCTCCAAATGTAAATGTGTTCATGATTCACTACCTATTCTATCTAACAACATATTTAGTCGGAGATTATTTTTTATGGAGAACGGCTGATTTAGAATAATTTGACTTTCGTTTTCTAATTGACCTTAAAATATTTGTACGAAAGTCTGAGGGCCTGTTTGTTTTTCGAATCTCTATGCATGACAATTATCTCGAATTTACCTATTCTTTGTTAAAAATTCAAAAAGAAGTTTGCAAATACAGCTATTTCAGCAGGCATCCTGATGCACAACGACCGGTCTTGTGCGTCTCGCATCTCGCGATCGATGCTATGGCTTGTTGTAAATGTTTTGTCAACCAAAACCTAGATAAGTAGTTGATCTAGATCATCTAGGATTGCGATCTGAGATCGATTAATCGAAGAATAAATTTTTCAGGTCCACAATATCGATTTTTAAATCGATGTGCAGTACTGAATCGATCCAATGGATCGATATTTCACCCTTGAAAATCGTCATTTGATTTTCTGAACAAAAAAAAACCTGGTTTTACTGATAAGAGATCTTTTATTATAGTATCTTACTTGTTTTTCATTAAATGGATTTATATTTAAATTATTCCTGAACTAAAAAAACTGATATTATACATGACAATTTAAAGAGCAAACGATTTATTAGAAAATGATCTTTTAGACCTCGATTTTTTTGTGAAGCGATACATCAGCTTACGATTCGAATCGATATAAATCGCTTTTTTTCGGAGAGAATATAAACTCTTATTAGCCAACAAAAGGACAGAACTTGTGATTTATTATACTTGTATTAAATATAACAACCATGGCTTTATCTAGCATTTATAATAATTTAATATGGCGTCGATAGTTACCGATGCCTATAATCGTTAGCGTACTTAATCGACTATTTAAACGAGTCGGGACGAAAAAGTCCGGGTATTAAGTTATTTCCATACTGGGTATTAAATACCAAGGGTCTATCTGATACTTATAATTGTGTAAATTGCAGGACATGTTCCAACTGGTTGTTTTAATACTAATGGAGTGGTAAATTGTGGTCTTGCGGGGCTGAATCATGCGTCGGCATGATTCTGAATTATTATTTTTTTTATTGCTGAAGATGCAAGTTTTGATAAAGACATTATAAGCATACATGAAATGCAGTATTATTTTAAACGGGTACAGTTAACCGAAATTCCATAGTTTTTATGGCAATGTAACGTCGACAGCGCTTTATATTTCGTAGCAACTAGGGCATTTTTTTTTCAAGATTATCTTTTATTGGATTGACCGTAGTACCAGCTTTACTAGTAAAAGAATATTTGGAGAAATCTTTGAGTGCGATGAGGTGACCGCTGAACTGATTTTGTTATAATCTTTGCTTCAGGCAGTTAACTTTTTTTCATTTAGAAGTAGCACATCGACTTATACGATATTTAATTATTTATGTCCATACGCGATCGGGATATAAATAATGTCAATAATCTGCATCATTAATTGGTCAATTAAGAAAGAAGCCGAAGCAAAGGCTCAATTAAGAAGCGCGCTAATTAATTGATTCATTTAAGAATACCATCAATTCCGAGCAGATATGTAAAACATTTACAGTTTTAAATTGGGTTGCTTTTGTCTCATTAAGCTTTACGAGTATCACAACTGGTTCTATTTACGAGTTATTAATTATCATCTGCCTCCTCCAGAACTAGATTAAATAGAATGCACTTTTTGTGAAAGTTCCCCCTCTAAGCTATGAGGGTTTTCTGTAATGCCTATGGTAATGCCTAATAAATCCAGGTGGCAGCACTGAGGCGTCAGACCCAAACAACCTATCAAATCACTTATTTTCTGACATTTGTCTATGTCAATTTCAATGTTGTTAATGTCAAAGTCACTTTTTCAATGAAGAGGACCTCTCGCCTATGTTGCGCCAACTGGTGGAGTAAATTTTCCTGAAAACCCACATTGCAAAACTTTAGATTTCTCGTTTGCCATAGGTACGTTAACCGACCTACCGACGACGATGTTCTAAAAATAAACAACTGTTCCTCTTTTTTTGTTTAAACGGTGTTATCAAGGTTCTCTTATCAAATCTAGAGCCAATATGCCATCCAAAATGCCATCTGGTATTTTCCGGTGTAAGGTCTCATCATAATATCGGGTCATTAATTAAATCAATACAGAAGTGCTTCCCCATGTTTTTAAATTTTTATATTTATAGTTATATAATTTCAGTCCCAAGTTAAGAAAATATAAGTTTGGCTAGTGAATGATGCAATGGCGTTGACTATCCTTTACTTTTCATTCCTTTAATTTTCAGCCACAGAAATTGAAGAGACACACCTTACCTTACTTCGTTGGTCATTTCAATTGCCCGAGTACTTACTGTTCGTTTTTCAGATCAAATAACTTGAGATACAGAGAAACAACAAGTAATAGCCGTAAAAGCGTATAATATATGGAATTGTACCGTATTGTACCTGTGTATTCAGCATGGTATTATAATAAGTATGCAATAATGAATTGTAGGTAGTCTACGACTATAACTATCATCAGTATTGAAGCGAAAAATTCTTATAAAATGTTAAACTCGCGTCAGGACACATGACCTGATCGAAAATTCGTAAGACGGATAACGCGTCAGGACACGTGACCTGATCGAAAATTCGTAAGACGGATGATTAAAAAATGCACAACGTTAATGATCAAGTTTTCTTTTCTGCCGGCACTCCCGGAGGGCAAACCGTTGTTTTTTTTTAAACGAGCCGGGTGTCCAGGCCCTTGTAAAGTGCTTTCAGTAAATTCTATAACGTTCCGATCTAAATCATAGGCTCAGTATAAAGCGGGACACATATCTTATCGCAGCTGAATGGCTGAGGACTGCGCCATTAAGTGCTTCCTATTATTATATCTCCACAAAGATAGAACTTACAGCGTCATCTGTCCGATGTAGCTTAGGGTTGCCTCCCAATATAAATATAAAAAGGTGGCATTTTGTAAAATAAAACTGCGTCTTTAGAAAGATAGATTAAATAACAGCTAAAAACATGCTAGATCATAAATAATGGTGAATGTTATAAAAACTGTAACTAATTAGAAAAACAAATTAAAAAAAAATACTTTTATGCGACGCTAATAATTACAGTATTTGTTGAAATATGCAACAATTCACAAAATAGATGGTTTTTTCATCCTTTGCATCATTCATTTTGAATTGATGGTGACCGTCACTACCAGTCTTACAATTTGCTCCATATTACTATCTCAAGCCGTGTGACTCAATAATCCAATAATAAAACTATGACAACCAAAACGGTACAATCAAGAGATCTATCGACAGCATACTATTAGCATTAAGAACACCATACTTTGCCTCTATTAACGCCTGTCCGCAGATCTTATCTGCTTCTCTATCTATTAACTACTTTTTGTTCCATATCGAGTGCAGCAAAAAGTCTCGATATGATAATCTGTCGGTGGCAGGCTGGCAACCCTGTCGTGACGTATAATTACGTGGCAACCCGCGCGCCACGAGCCATCAATCTACCGTCTGTCCGCACATGACGCCATTACTTGCGTTTTCATTAAAGCCACCCCTAGCAGACATCGTAATATCGAAGTTATCGATGTATTCGGAGATGTCGATAAATAAACTAGTTTATTTTGTATCGCAGTGGCGAAGGGTCTTAGATGTAATTTGATTCCTGTCGGTTTCCTTTTCTTAAGATTACCAACAAGTTTTGCAAGTATTTAGAACCGGCTCCTCATATGAGAACTTTCACCCTTCGCCATTAACTGTGGACAATCCAACAGTAGCATCTCAAAACCTTCAACTGGTAAACATATAGCAAAAGACTATATCTTCGGGTCCGATGAGCACTATTTTTAACCGACTTCCCAAAAAGGAGGAGGTTATCAATTCGGTTGTATGTTTTTTTTATGTTTGTTACCTCATAACTCCGACACTTATGAACCGATTTGAAAAAAATTTTATCTGAAAGGATATACTTGCAGATTGGTCCCATTTGAATTTTATGAAAATCTGTTACGAACTTTGGATTTTAAATCGAAATAGCTGGAATTCGTCTACTTGGATGATAGTTTTATAGTAATCGAAATTGCGTATTTTGCTATTCTGCGATTTTGCAGTGGTGTTGTTAGGTGTGGGGTACCACTAAAAAGTGAAAAATAAAAAACTTTTTACAAAAAAATACAACCGACTTCCAAAAAAAAAACACTACAAAGGAGAATGCCCACGGCACTATGGACAAATGTACTCAATTCAACTTTGTTGTGTCTTCATAAAATCATCTTTAAAATACTTGATGGCATGTCTAAATACTACCTCAAAAGATTTAACACAAACTACAATGGCATTTCTGAGATATTTACGAAAATGAAATTACTATTTTGAGGTTATGTCCGACCAAAAATTAGTTGAAAAAAGCTATTTAAAAGGGTCTGAATGGGTTTACGGGTGAGCTTGGTATCTTTGAAGCATAATTTGTGTAAAATCTGTAACGTTTTACCTCACCAAGTCTTACTGATTTAGATTTTGCGCATTTTTAAATCTCATGCCCGCGTTTCATGAAATTGCAAAGCATGGAAGAAATCATTACTAAAATAGTCAATCGCTTAGTGTTATTGTCTAGATCCTACTCAAATCATAGATGTGGTAGGTATCATGAAATGGTCTTTGTAAGTAGAGAGGGAAGGTAAAACACACAACACCAAATACAACAAATAAAATAATGATTATTTCTTAAACTTGTATTTTATTCTTCTAAAAATATGTTATCCAAAAATAGTGCTGGAACACTAACATTGTCATAACGTGCCCAGCTCAAATACCACACTATGCACATTACATGCACACAGCAACCTACAGTTCTTTTTCCCACAAGGCAAGAACAATAGTATCCTACTATAGCGCCTAATGTATCTCTTACATTTTCATCTTTATTTACTAAAATATAACTATAATATGTTCTACTAGACACATGCCTCGATTATTCTTCCTCTTACTAAATAATTATTAGTTCCCAATACTAAAATTCTGTGCAACTGCACACATAACACACAAGACACACAATTCATTCATATCCTCGAATACACTTATGTGATTGAAAAAAACAATCCTAGTAAATAAGTTAGTTACTACCAACACATCAGTAGAAGATTTCTACCTATGTAGGTTATGTTACAATCCAGTAACCCAACGTTGAGGTGAGGAACTTACACACAGACATGGATTGTACTTGTGCCCTTTAAGATTTGTTATATGGTACGTAAACATAAAGCGCAGTTCGTAACTAAAAAAATCCTACTACGTTAAAAAGTGCAATATGCATTCTTACCGGTGTTGGTGAGATCCAGACTCGTAAAATGTCCATGATGTTATTCGGAATCTCCGACAACATGTGTCTGCACCTAAGTGGCGTTAATCTCAAAGCTCGCCATGATCACAACTCAAAAAGTTCGGCTTTTAGTAATAAACAACACACACGGTGCAGTGGCGTTAAAAATATGTTTATTTTCAATGGGTTGGCAGCAGTAACGGAGGAACTAAAAGGCTCGACTCGAAGCATAACGTACCAAAACCAGCAGAAATAACAGTATTGTATTGCAAAAATATGACAGACGCGCAATAAACGTCAAATAAGGTTGTACCCATACTGATGAAATATCGATTTTTGATCGATTTCCGTAAACCAGCCAGTGGTATTTCACAAATACAACTTAGCGCCGATGTCGTCATTTACAACCAATATTAATAATGCTAGCAACAACTTGTGATTTAGAACTCAGTTATAACTTTAAAATAAAAGATTAAACAATCAATATAAAATCGACATCATTTTATTTTATGTAGGTAGGTTAGGTACGCACATTACCCGCAATAGAAAAATGGACATCCCTAGTATTGACAGTCGGTAGTAAAAAATGGCGTACTATCGTCGGAAACGTAAAAGTACTAATTATTTTCAAAAAACTATCCCATTTTAAATATCAATCAAAATCGTTTTTAAAAATATATTTTTATTTTAAATGTTTCATGCCGTTCAAGGTTTTGAGACACAAGTAATTTATCAAGAGTACTGTTCATGGGCAATCTCTTTTAAAAATAACTTTAATTTCGGAAGTCGGTGTCAAAATACGAAGAAACTAACAAAAACACCGACTTCCGAAATTAAAGTTATTTTTACTATGTAATGTTTTTTTTTTTGGAAGTCGTTTGTATTTTTTTGTAAAAAGTTTTTGTTGCTCTATTTTGATTATACGACTAGCCAAGTAATACGACTCAAGCTAATTGACAATGTAACCCATTTGGGTCATGCCCGGCCCAATTTAATAGGGTATAATTTCCTGTTGCCGGACTAACATGTTCGTTATTGAAAGGAGTTACAAGATGACATATTTTGTTACTTAAAACAAACCCGTAAACAAATATAACGTCATAATATACCGAATTCAAAGCCAGCCATGACCTAAGTATAAAGTGTCATGTTATATCATGTAACACAGTTGCGGTGCAAGGTCCTAGAATGTTAACTACCTTATTACACAGACATAAGTGGATAAGTTGTATCTACATTTTACATCAGAAATTAACGTGGAGCTTTGGTAGGAGTAGCTGTTGTAACCATATAGGAACTGAGCGAATATAACCGTATGTACTATGAGAACTATGTTGATATTTATTTAATTAAGTTTCACCAACACTTATTTATTATTTATTTATTTAACACTTTAAGCACAAATGTACAGAGGCGGACTTAATGCCATAGGCATTCTCTACCAGTCAACCTTTGGGTGATGTAGAGACAAATAGTGGTAGGTGCAATATGGAGAACATAAAAGCGATTGATATTAATATACAAACATACAGAATACCTAAATATTATATAAACTATGCATATTACATCTATACTAATATTATAAAGAGGTAACATTTGTTTGTAAGTTTGTAAGTTTGTATGTAGGGGGTAATCTCAGGAACTACTGGTCCGATTTGAAAAATTGTTTCACTGGTAGAAAGCTACATTATTCGTGAGTGCTATAGGCTATAAATTATAAAGATATCATGCATATTAGTCGAACTATCACAATTTTAGTCTATCCAGGCGGAAAAAAATAGCTCTTACAACAGAGTTATTTGCGTGCGCTGCCTTAACAGTTGTAGGTATATAATTGAAAACAATGTATGGCAACCTGGTCTGCCTAAAATAGTTCTACAAAAAAGTCCGCGGCACCATATTTCTATCTTTTATATTTTAGCAGATATAGTAGCTTTTATGTGTTAACAAAAGTATTTTTCGACGTACTTATCTTTGGACGATTTTTTAAACAACAAAATATTAAACCTTATCGAAAAAAATGTTATTATGATCACAAGAACATCGTAGAGATACGATTTGCCCAAAACAGTATGTCGATTGGTTGAATAGTTTCGAAGATAATATTAATTACTAAATCGCAAAACGCCGCCCGCGCCGTCCATTCACGAACCGCATTAGAACATGCTTTGTACGGACGTTTTATCCATTTTTCTGAATCGTGGTGTTAAGATTTTCCGCGGATTAATGACCCTCTCCAGTTATTATTTAACTTTTGTCGTTTGGTAGGTGAGTTGTACGTAGTTGGTTGAATGTTGTTGGTCTTTAAAATTGTTTTGGTTGCTCGGTTTCTCAAAACACAATTACAATATTAAGTACTTCGTTCTCATTCTTCGAGTTCGAAGCTGTGATATTTCTGTTTTTGGGATATCGGACAGTTTCAGCGATTGTTTATCATGCCTAAAAGGATATCACAACTTTCCCGTCAGACATCCCAGACATGAGACAAGAGCAGCTCAAGTACGCCGTACGGAAGAGCCTCTCGAGGAATAGAGAAAATACTTCGCAAGCACGCGCTGGGAAAATCTAGCTCCGAGCGATCACAGCGTCTTGCTAACCAAAGCTGGAGAACATCGCAGGTCCGTGCTCGGGAATCTAGCGCTGAACGTGCACAGCGTCTCAGTGATTTAAAGCAGCATGTCTTTGCAACAAGGGACAGGGAGTCTAACGCTGAGCGCTCGCAGCGGCTCGCTAGCCTAGCTACATACATATTATTATGCAATAAAAACAAAACCCTCCTTTTGGCCGTCAGGAAATAAATCATAGCAGTCAGTACTAACCGAAACACACTCATAATTTCATCACAAGTTAAAATGTTTACCGCCCAACGAAGTGGGCACGGGTCAGCTAGTATATAATATAACAAAATTTTAATATGACGACACGGTTGGCGCAGTGGTTGAGCGATTGACTGCTGCGCAGCATGTCGCGGGTTCGATTCCCGCACGGAACAAATATTTGTACGGCCTACATGTATTTGTTCCGAGTCTGGGTGTTTTCTATCTATAATATGTATGTATTTACAAAAAAAAATGTATATAAGTAGTTTATCAGCCATCTCGTTACCATAACACAAGCATTAAGTTGCTTAGCTTGGGACTATATGGCGTTGTGTGAAATGTCCAAGGATATTATTATTATTATTATTATTATAATTGAAAAAAAAAAACATACGAACATATTTATACAATTAGTACCGATAGATCATTGTGAAATATTAGCGCTGTGATGAGACTACTGCCAACTTCTTGCGAATGTGCTCACGAACTCTAACTTTAAAGGTTAATCGGTGGTCGGTGGTTATCGGTGTTACAGATATTATAGAGACAGGACCATAATAATAATAATGTCTTATTAAAAGCCGTGTGTATTGTTAGTGATCAGGCAGGGGCTAATATTTCTTCTATAATGGCCTTGGGAATACTTTCACAGTGCATACAGGGATAATCGCCGGTTGGTGCCCCATTACGTTTGAAATGTCTAACGGGGCCTCTGCGAGTTGGTTTCGGCCCCTCGTACGCCTACCAAAGGACCGGGTCCGAGAAAGAAAACAAAAAAAAATAATGTCTTAAATCTAACTGCACAACCAATTACAGGCAAACACCACATGCAAAATGCTGTTTGTAATTATAAATTTAATTTAAAAGACTCAATTTACTTAAATTCTAGATAGTTATTTTTACCTAGCTGACTCGGCAAATGTTGCGTTGATATGGTTGCACAACAGGGATGTAATTTGTATTTGGTAAGACACATTAGCAGCTATTTGCTGATGCGTGTATTAAAATAGCTTGGAAATAGCTAGCCTGTCCAAATCAGTTCTTGAAGCAGTTCAGTGCAGATTAAGGGAGCCATGCTGTCAGAACTCGTTTCGGCAGGAATTGCTTCAAATCCTTTTTCCTAGATGAATTTTAACATAACTTGAGCTTTACAATGTCCTCATAGGTTTTTGTTGTTGATAAATGTGGCCTTAACTCTTGCAACACAGCTTAATTGTTGTCATGGAAACAGAACATGCGCTTTTATTTAGCTATTTGTTGGAAAACGGTGACAAGTCTTTTTGCGTGTTCTTTGATTCGCGTGCGTCAATGAATAATATTGTCTAGTCACTTAGTGCAGCAACACTTGGCATAGTCACCACATCATACATCACATACAGTTCTCCGGTACCGCTCGGTACTCCACTCAACTTGACTGACATATTCTCAGCAATAACAAACACTACGCACGCTACAGAATTCCGAGTATTTTTACAGCATTTTCTTCACAGTATTATATCGTCGTGTTAACTAAACGAGCCAGTTCTATCATCGCACATCGCACTTGACTACTAACTAACGAGAATCAGGCTAATGTGTTTCTCAAGCAATTTATAGCCAGCGCTCCGAATGGGAAAAGTTCCACAAAAACCATAGAGTTTCGACAGATTATGAGCTGTACATAGATAATGAGGTGCTAAGAGGCCGTGGTTTAGAAATTTATGGAAAAAACGAGATTGGATTTAGTCAAATAAATTCCAAGTCAACGTTAATAGAGTTTGGCCAGTTTAATTAACAGTTAACAAGCTATACTATAATCCCGCTGGAACTAAGCACATGCACAATTTAATTGTGGAAGTAGACAACAACTAAATGTGTATCCTATTTAATCGTGTGACCTTTCTGGGTCTTCATTGCTGCAGTTTGCGGCAATGCATTTACCTTCAAAAGTCGCCTGGGCTTATGGGAAAAAAGATTTAGGATTATGTGATTTTCGCCTCGTTAAAACCATCTCGGTGATCACCATCAGCTCCAATAAGAAGTCCCCTCCTCTGTGCAACGCCTGATAAGGCACATTCCTGAGGATGCAGTGAGCCTACTGGAGTATTCGTGCATCAGCCTTGAGACAGCCCGCTGTCACTTCACTTCCGCCTATCCACAACATGTTCGCACAAGTACAGCCTGCAAATGAGGCCTAACATTGCCGTAGCGGGATGCCAGAGTAATGCCGGAGTAATGCTGAGTAATGCCGAGTAAGTCACGGACTCACGGCGCACGCGATACGGCCGCGTCATTATACGGCACACGACGGCGACGTCAGCCGGACAGGCCGTCATTATCACGGGCGACTAGGAAATAAGTACCTTATAGTGTATCACCTACAATGATTTTAAACCTTGTATAATTACGATGTACAACTGTTATTTGGATAGGCTTGTTTTTCTTTGATTTTTTGCGTTAAGTACTTTGTTTAAATTTTTTTGTTTAAATTAAAAATGAATTGAAATACTTAGAGCAACTCGGAATCGTATTCTGAATTTGAATCAGTTGTAAAATATCGCGTAATATTTTAAACTATTGAATTTGGATGGGATATATATTGTATAAAACATTTTTTTTTATAATATTTCGAGGAATTATAATCTAAACAAGATTTATTACAATCTTACGGAGTCTGCCATTTTCTAGTGACATTATATATATATATGGCGTGTTAGGACAACAGAAAAACATCCCTTCTTCGCCTTCTATAGTGTGTAATTTTCGATGTAATTTTATAACTCAAGAACGGCTGGGCCGATTTCGGTAAGCCTTTTTTTGTTTAGTTCGCCAGACTACAGGGAAGGGGAGCGAAACCGCGGGGGACAGCTATTTGTTTATAAAACACTAGCTGACCCGTGCAACGTCGTCTGCGTAACATTTTTCATTACTGTCCCGC
Organism: Ceramica pisi; assembly: GCA_963859965.1. Taxonomy (NCBI): domain Eukaryota; kingdom Metazoa; phylum Arthropoda; class Insecta; order Lepidoptera; family Noctuidae; genus Ceramica; species Ceramica pisi. The sequence goes on along the minus strand of OY982535.1, from coordinate 25,171,021 downwards.
TCCTATTGGCCTTAGCGTGATGATATATAACCTATAGCCTTCCTCGATAAATGGGCTATCTAAAACTGAAAGAATTTTTCAAATCGGACCATAGTAGTTCCTGAGATTAGCGCGTTCAAACAAACAAACTCTTCTGCTTTATAATATTAGTATAGATTTGTATGGTATGGTATGATACGCATGCTTCGGATATAACAATTGATAACATATGTATTTCAATAGAAAATAGCTAGGTATTTTCAAATAGATAAAGTGAATCGATGCTGTTAATGTGATGATCGAGGCTGTAGACATGTGCCATTCTACTAGCGCATAGGATTGTTGAAATGTCAAAAATTAAAGATTGATCACGTGGCATTTCGACATAGTTTGTAAGTCCTAAACATTTTTGACGTTTTGACAAACCTCTTCGCCACGATACCGCTGATAGAATGTCTCTTGTGTAGAGCTCGAAATAGTACATCATTATTTGTTATCCAGGGGTGAAAGTTACTGATTTAGTCCCGAGACAGCGCCAATAGTTCGACGGACTAAATAAGTCTTTCACCCGGGGTGAACACTCTTCTTTTCATTACGAATACAAGGAAAGTTAAAATAAACACACGAATCTGAATCACAAGTATGAACAAAGCAAGAAATTCCTCAAACGTTCCTACAATCTTTTAATTCGCATTGCGTGATAAGTTTTCTAACACCTAGTCATCAGTGTGGGCCGTTTTAATTAATATTATCATCATTCACGTCTCCATCTGACACCGGCGATGGCCACCGCATATTACGCCGACAGCTAAGCTATTAAGCTTGCCAATCTAAAAATCAATTTGAGCAACTATTCATTATGTTATCCTTCAAACGACGCAGAATTATGTTGTACGGGTGTCAGGGTTGTTAACACTGGGGTTTTATAGAGGTAGCAACAATGGGTACTACTGGTTTAGTGTCATGATTCTATGAAACTATCACTTCGCACGCGATTTCTTTCACGTGAGTTTAGGAAAAGTTGCAATTTTCGTAGAGATCTCTATTTTATTAGACATATATAAACTTGCAAATAACGTGGGTTTCTATTGGTAAGAGAATTTTCGAAATCGGTTGAACAGTAGATACAGAGATTACCCCCTTCAACCTCACAAACTTTGGCTCTTTATCATATTAGCAACAAACATAAACATGTGATTAAGTTACCATAATATTCATTCATTGTAAACTACTTAGTATGGAAATAATAGGGAATATGCATGCAGTTTCTTTATTTGCAAAATAAAATACTTATTAGCTTTAGTAAACAATCATGAAATTATTTTTTAAATACCTTCATCATTTATTAAGTTATAAAGCTTCAAAGACTACAGTTAGAAAGAGAAGTCCGATACGTAATGTGACGTCAAATTACACGATGACTATACAGCTGCCATAGAAAACAGCGTTTTCGCGAGAGGGACAGATATATTTGTTTAAAATAATTGTATCTCGTTCGTTTTTCGAGCAATTTAGATTACAATTTCACAGTTAGTATTATATTTTCGAATACTTTTAGATAAACTGTTCAGATCATAAATACTTTTTTCATGCATATTCCCTATTGCGACACTAGATGTGGGAATGAAAAAATACATGCTGCGCCGACACCAAATAAATTGAAATAATTATGGCATTGCTTTCGGCCTTTCGTTAAAATCTTAAATTTTCGCAAAAAAAGCCTATCACTTCTTAGAACACCTTCCTTCAGGGTTCCTTCTATCTCTGTACAAAAAAAGCGTAACAAACCAACAGAGCAAATTCGCTTTCACATTTTTGTAATATTAGTTAGGATCTCTAATAGATAATTCAATGGATCAGCACTGATCAATTATAATACTTACTTGTAGCTGCTAAGAGCCATTTTTCCTTGACCCGTAAAAATACTTTATAATAAAAATAATAACTTAATCTTACTAACTACTTAAGATTCCGTCCTCATACCAGTAATACGTACTCTGTGCAGCATCCCGGTACATCCTGATTAAGTCATAAAACGCTGTGTTTATATTAAATGCGCTGCCAATTGAACAGAATTGAACCGTTCGTCTACGATCGATGATCCGTCCGTAATTACTGATGGGCACTTGCGCAAGAGCATCCCGCAGCAATGTCTGTGTTTTAGGAACACTTTCCTACAGCTGATGGTGCATAATGATATAACTGACAAGCTATTTCTGTTGGTGGTCCATACTAAAACATAGATTGATATATTTTAGTACTTCTTGGTTACGTAAATGTTTGCTGATTATTTTGGACGCATTTGTCACATACTCTACAAATATCGATATCAGTTCAGAACTCAAATAAAAAATACAATGAATTTGTTTGGTGGTTTTCAGTAGAACTTGCGAAGGTCAGTAGGCATTCGCTTCGTGCAGATTCCTTAATTCGTCTCAGTTTCTCGACGAAGAATCGATTTGGAAGTAGCCATGGGTGGTCTCTGACGAATAAAATAATAAATAACATTCTAGGTAATTTTAGTTTTACTGGTATGATAAAACAACTTCACAGCTACAAATCTAATCCCTTGCTAACTTATAGAGTAAAACATAAATTACTTATGCGCTCCTCCACATTGTTCAACGTGGTAGCAACTGACACAGTTAATCGCAGAATAATAATTCCATCTTATTTGCACACGAATTTGATTTTTACAAATTGTAAAACAATACTCTCCATTTCATCATCTAAAATAATCAATAAAACAAACTAAATCCGTCTCAAATTGTTACGAACAATCGTAATGATTTGGAATCATCTATAAATCCGCAACATTTGCTCAATCAAGTGCAAATATTTGGCAAGTCGTCTGCGCCAGCGCATGCTTGTTTTATTGTTAATTGAGTAAGTTGTTAGTCGCGCCCCTTCACGCTGGTAAACACTGAGGCATGAGCAGAGCCGTGGTCAATCGAGCATGATCATAACAAACGAACTATTGCAATCAAACCTTGGTTTTCATCAGGGGCCTCAATATTGGTTTCTAATACTATCATAGATGATGTATGAAAGATGAAAAGGCTAGGCAGATGCCTAGCCTTTTCCCAACTGTATTGCGGTCGGCTTCCAGTCAAACCGGATTCAGCTGAATACCAGTATTTTACATGGATCGGCTGCCTACCAGACCTCCACAACCCATTAACTAGGTAACACGATACTCCTTGGCAAGACTGGTGTTACATTTTCTGGCTTCTGACTATCCATAACGACTGCCAAAGATCTCCAAATGACAACCGGGACCAACAGCTTAACGTGCTTTCCGAGGCACATAGGAGACTCGGTATTTTAAGATGGTCACCCATCCACTGACCAACCTCGGCAAGCGTTGCTTAACCTTGTAGATCGACCTGTGCGGCTGATATTATTTAGCCACGAGCTAGTTTCTAATACTAATTGGCTGTAACTACTGGTTTTTGCGGTGTGTTATTCTCTCACACACAAAAAATAACGAATCTTTTACAAAATATTCAGAAACATAGCGAGGTCTATAAAAATAGTCATGAATTATTTAAGATGGATGACTTCACACCGTTTAACGAAATCTTAACAAATTATTTCTCAGTTTCTGTAGAGGCCTCCCTAACGAAAAAACTCATTATTATTTTATTGGAGCTATTTTACTACAAAAGCGTTATTTAATTTACCTATAAATATTTTTATTTCTAGCAATAAATATTGATGCGAAAAGTTAACGACAAGTTTATGCATCCTTTGTCATGATTAATAAATAATGAGAACAAATTACTATCGTCGTTTAAATGTTAATCTATATATATATATATATAAAAAGACGGGTTTGTTAAGACACTTATAACTCGAGATCTGCTGAACCAATTTTCATGGTTATTGATTCGTTGGATTTGTCTCCGACCCGAATAGCAGAATACATCTTAAAAACAATGAAAACTCGATATGTGCAATGAATACTTAATTGACGGGAGCGAAGACGCGGGGGACAGCTAGTATCTATTAAAATAGTAAATTGATGAAAACTCGATATGTGCAATGAATACTTAATTGATGGGAGCGAAGCCGCGGGGGACAGCTAGTATCTATTAAAATAGTAAATAGTTGCAAGAACTTTTGATTGTGTCTATATTGGATGTAGAAGCTTAATGTCAAGTATGAATTAATTTGAGAGGCTTTTCAACAACGTTGCATAAAAAACGAAGCAAGCCAAGCGGTGCAATCAACGTCTTTGTATCTACCTAAAGACTAGAAAAACAATGAAACGACAAAACCCAAATATTTTCGAAATTTCTTATTTTTTAATTGAAAACTCAAGGATGTCAGTCTCGCTGCGGAATTTGTTCGAAAGAGTCACCGCGGTCCTGGAATGCAAAGGGCCCTAGGCACTCCCTTCCACTTCGCCCAAAGTGGGAGCAGTAATTTGATGATTTCCCATCCTTAAAAAAAGGGTGTCAGTCTAAAACCAATCTCTTCTTTCTCTCATCATAATAAAAAACCGTGTAAATATAATATTATAAGTTAGGAGCGGATAATATAAGCAGCTTCATTACATGCACTGTGCAACAAAAACCATCGCTCGGATCTCGACTCGATGCGCTTGCGCCGCAGCCACTCTAACGTAGAGGTGGCCCCGATGAGCCAGACACGCGGTTTTTTGCCAAGAGTCGTGCAGAATGTGGAGGACAGACACGTTATTATTTTAGGTAGAGAGTGGAAAAACAGCGCCACCAAAACTATCTCTTTAATTTGGTGAAGATTTGAAATTGTTCTTTGCGTCAACCCCATTCTCTTGCAGTCTGTACAGTATACCAGGAATTAAATTCGTTGGTAAATTGTGTAATAGGCTTGTCCACTGAAAAAATCTAATTAGTCCGTCAGTTAGATTATGGAAAAATATTTGACCCATCTTTTTTCTTTTGTTTCGTAAACCCAAATTGACAATACGACACTTATGAAAATTCTCAATACGTTACGCCAACGCACTTTATTGCGCGTTTTATTTTTGTCAATATTCATTGATTTACAGAAACAGAAAAATATGTGTCCATTATTTTTCAATACAAACTAAATAGACTTGCAATTTATTGATGGTGGTAACTAGCCTATTGTAATCAAATTCAGTTTTAAAACATAAGATTGCTGGACTATATATAAGGCTTATATTCTACATTAAAGCCACATTTACTTCGTGTTTCAGAGACACTTAGACTTTGCGGAATCTGAATAAACCTGCAAAAAATCCTTGCAAAAATAGATGAAATCTGCGTAAAGCGGGAGGCGTTACTACACTTTGTATGGCACCTTATCCTTGTCTCATCTCCATTCAAGTGTACCTCCGCCGCGGGCGGCGGTGACGGCGGCGCGCGCGCAGTTTTTGCGGCGTCTCGTTAGGCGCTACATCAGCTTACAATTTGTCACCAAGAGTTGTGGCCGACAGGCGTTCCACTTTTCCGACACATTTGCATTAATTTATGGACATACGGATTTACACATACGTCTTACATGTATACCAGAGATAGGTGGTGTGAATTTATTTGGTTTTCCTGATAGTTTTTTTTTTACTATTGATAATCATACGTTTGACCACTATCTCAACTGATGATAAGCGATGATGCGGTCTAAGATGGAGCACGCTTGCCTAGAAGTAACCTATTCACTCTTGACTTAAAGACTCCCAGGTTGTAGCTATCAGGAAACACAGACTCCGGCAGGGAATTTCATCCCTTAGCTGTACGCACAATGAATGACTGATGTTACGAACTGATAGTCGATGTGACTGGGATTTTTTCCTGATCTGTTTCCATTTTGAATGTGTTAAGTAGTAGTCAAGGAAGAATATTGGAAGTATAGGTCCAAGTACGCAACGAATGCAAGTTAATGTGTTGTTAGTTTGCTTTACATAGGGCTACATGGGCACTTATAAAACTTCTGAAGCTAGTCCATGGTTCCAATTGGTCGTTTGCTATGAAGAAGAACCGGAAAGAAACTCCATGGTTTGAATTTCAAAAAAATACCAGTCAAGTGCAAGTCGGACTCACATAACCCGAAAATAAAAAGAAAAAGTTTTTTGTATTTTTAATATAATTAATATTTTTTGCTTCAGCGACAATAGAAATAGACACTTTGTGAAAAGTTCAACTGTCTACCTGTAACAGTTCGAGAGATACTGCTCGTTGACAGACAGGCGGACTGACAGAGAGCGAAGGCTCAGTAATAGGGTTCCGTTAGTTACCTTTTGTGTATGGAACTCTAAAAATTATTGATTTTTAGCAGATTAAGTTCGTTACGGTCTCTTGGTTTTGACATAGAGGGCTCCAAAGTTTACACTGAGATATTGAGAAATTTACGGACCTTATTCTCATAGAAAACTTATAGATTTTTCTCCTTGTCTCCAGATCACATGCCAGTATCAACCGGGCGCCATGTCTGCGGTGATGAGCACGCTGTCCATGATCAGCGGCACTCGGCGCGCGCACCGCAAGCTCGCCTGCAGGTAATGAACAACTATATTTTATTGTTACTTAATAAATAAACGTCACTAATATTAATTTAATAATTCTTGTAACTACTGTGCAGCGATTGCTGATCGGCAGCACATCATCTTTAAATAACTTTAAAAATATTGTTGACGACGTTAATTAGGTAAAAATTGATGCTGACAGAGCCCACAGATCGCAAGGGTACCTTTGGGACCTGTTGATAAAAGTATCTACAATTACTTCATGATGACCACAACCCAACCCCAAATAGCACGTCTAGAAATTTTCATTTACAGTACAGAGGAGACAACCGGGGTTCCAGCCGTTAAGTTAATACTGAATATTGCATCCCAGCTAAAGCTTTTAAAGCCACTAAAATTCAGCATACCTCTGATATAGGTGGCGGACCGTCTTGGAATGCAGAGTATCGAGCAATTCAATTACCATACCCGAACGGGCATCGTCCACAACTCGGCCCAACTCGGCCCCACTCGGGTCTGCGTAGGCGCAGCGCAAGCTCATAACCAATACGATAGTATTCTGGACCATTTGTTACACTGTCAGAACGCATGTATTTGTAAGACTGTGCCCATGTTCACCTAATGCGGGCAGCGTGATTAATAAGATTATAATCTGGTTTGTGAAGCCCCAGAAAAAGTTGTGTTGAACTTAATGTGCTTTTCTCCGGTAATGTCGAGTTTCGGAGAATTTTTTAATGGATAAGGCTTATGAGAAACTTGTAATGTCATCATCTTCAAGAAGAGTGAGAAGATAAATTAGTTAAACTTGTCCAGCACACTCAGCCAAGCTAATTTGGATGTTTGGAGGAAGGTAGCTAACGCTTTTTAACCGACTTCAAAAAGGAGGAGGTTCTCAATTCGTTGGAACCTTTTTTTCCTAAAGAATGTGAAGTTCGGTATACTACACGAATGTAAAATACTTCGTCTGCGTCACATTTTCCATTAATGCTCCGCTCCTATTTGTCTTAGCGTGATGATAAAAAACAATTTCAGTATTAGATTGCCCATTTTAAAAATTATTTCAAATCGTCTCAGTACTTCCGCTTTGTATCGTATTCAATAGTAAAAAACCGGCCAAGTGCGAGTCGGACTAGCACATGAAAGGTGGGACCATGAACCTCAACTTTATTATTCGTTGTTAAAGCAGCAATAGAAATACACAATCTGTGAAAATTTCAACTGCCCACCTATTACGGTTCTCGAGATACAGCCCGCTGACAGACAGACGACGTACGGCGGAGGCTCAGTAATGACCATTAGTAGGTACTGTGACGATTGTGTGTCCTGGGCTTAAGATACTCTTGTGTGTTCAAGGCTTTATGAGAATTGGCATTGGCCATTTGTAAAACTTTGGAGCGGTCAGTTAAAAAGTATAGCATAGGTTTAAATTTGAAGGATAAAGAAATTGATTGTTTTTATAGAAGAACTTGTAAGTATTGATGTGATCGGGCGGTCCTCGCCAATATATTTTCTTTATTTCTGAATTTCCTCTTTAATTTCTCGTAGTATCTGAGTTACCCCACCACAGTACTGTGTGCATAGTAATTAAACAGCTACTTAATACTTGCAACACTCTCATAAAGTTTTCAATCAATCAAGCTGTGATTGCAATAATTAAACATGATACCTCCGATATCTATAAATCAAGCCATTCGAATCAAATATGTCTGTTTGTAAAGATAATCGCAGACATGGCCGGGATGTGTGTAATAATAAATGTATGTTATTGTTATAATTACAACTGAATTATATTTGATTCCTTTTAAAATGTACTAATGCCAAGTGTGAGTGATTAATCGATATTAAATGTAATCCATTCGATTGTTAAATATTGTTTAATTTCCTTGTTGTTATTAAAAGCAATCGATTTGTTCCATAATTGATCCAAATCAATTTGAATTTGCAATGAATTATGAAACATTGTAATTTGCACGTTTTAGAGACATACTATGATTTATTTGGTACAAGTGCCGTAACGCCCGCTTCGCCAGGCCACCCGCTTATTCCATACAAACTTTAACCTTCAATTCTACTCCTTCACGTGTTGAGTTTCTAAAAATCCTTAGTTGGCTGTTGATACCTACTCATAATCTACCTCTGTGTTAAATTTGATCTTCAAAGGTTGAGCAGTTTACAAGATTTCGTGATGAGTCAGAGAGTTAGGAAATGAGTGACCTTTCGTTTGTATAAATATACAAATCGATTTAATGTTTTATTCAAGTTAGTTTTACTTAATCTAATTAGTCTGAGACAAAAAACAAGCTATAAATGTGACAAAAGACTATAAAACGATTGTCAGCTGCGGGAAACCTCGCTGTTAACGAGATTCCCAGAGTTGACATTACTTTTTATTACTTATTATCCATATAATTGCTTTTAAAACACAGGATTTTCTCAGATAATAAATAAAATATGCAAAGACACGAGTGTTTGTTATATGTATTTAGCAACACAGTTCGCAATTTACAACGAATGGAATGATTTTTTTTATTATTCGCTTGCCTCGGTTCACATAATCAGGTATGTTTTGTATTAAAATAGTTCAACAAGATTTAATCATAAAAAATAAACAAATAATAATTAATAAAATCTCCGCAAGGTCCAAGTTACGCTAACAAAAAAACAATAGACACAAAAATATTTGCTATTATCCTAATTTCATTTTTAAACAATTGCATTAACTTAAATCGTACATATAAATTACTCTTTGTGATATCGGACACCACCTTTGTCGCTGTATGCCATTCATCATAGTAATGTTACCGAGCTAGTCTCAAGGCTCTCAACCGGATTGTGAGCAAAATGTGATACTTTATATTCTTCTAGTTTATGTCACCTGTTGTTTCGTGGCATGATCTGGTTTTAATATTTAACTAGCTGACCCGCGCAACTTCGTCTGCGTCACATTTTCCATTAATGCTCCGCTAACGCTCTTAACGCATGCTGACGCTCCTATTTGTATTCGCGGGATGATATATAGCACATAGCTTTCCTCGATAAATGGGCTACCTAACTCTGAAAGAAATTTTCAAGCCGGATTAGTAGTTCCTGAGATTAGCGCTTTCAAGCAAACAACAAACTCTTCAGCTTTATAATATTAGTATTGATAAAAGGAGAAAATGACTAGCTGATCGATCAACGCACAGCCGAAACTACAAGTCGTAGAAATCTGAATTTTTGCTTCCTTACATTTCGGATTTCCCGAAATTCCTACAGGAATGGGAATGCGCGTAGGAAGTCGCGGGCGAAAGCTAGTTTTTTGTAATTCTATCTGACAGACTATTTGGATGATTTATACATCTACCCTATATACAGGGTTATTTGTAAAACACCGACAACCTCTCAGGACTATGTTACTAACATCATAACCAACAACTTTTGTTCTATGACTTTTGAAAATTCATCATATTTTAGTTTATCAAGATTTCATACAAAAATAAAAAAATATTTAAATTGTACGCTCTAAATGTTACAAGGTCTATGCAAAGCAGTAGAAAAAGAAAAAGAATGAGCTTTCTTATGCTGCGCATAGACTTCGTAGCATTTATAGCGTTCAATTTCAATATTTTTTATTTTTGTATGAAATCCCGATGAACTAAAATCTGATGAATTTTCAAAAGTCATAGAAAAAAAGTTGTTGATTATGATGTTAGTAACATAGTTTTTTTTTTTTATTATTCAGAACGGGGAAACTCTTGGCCCAAATCTCACCTGATGGAAAGTGATGATTAGGCCGAAGATGGAAGCGAGTTTCACCCGGAATCCTCTAACACAGAGGAACTGGCTATCATACCTCTAACTGCCGGAACACAACAATGCTGTTAACATTGTTGTTATGGCGACAGACTTAGACATGATGGTGGTAGCTTGCCAGGCGGATTTATAAAAAGTTCCACCACCAACCAAACCGAGCAAAAAATTTGCCCCCGCTGGGAATCGAACCCGGGACCTCTGGGTCTGAATCAGGTGGTTTAACCACTAGACCACGGAGGCGGTTAGTGTCACCTGTTTAGCACCACCCGGGGACCACGTGTAGGGATTCGCTGAAGGGTATTCTCCTTCGGACGCGGGTGACTCGGCCCCCAAAGTCCTAAGAGGTTGTCGGTGTTTTACAAATAACCCTGTATATGTGGTCGGCGCAACATGTGTTCTTCTTCCATTTCTTCTTCCTTATATCTACTAGTTCAGTAGCGGTGACCTCCCAGTCATCTTTGATGTTTGAAACTGTCCACCTGCTGCTTCTTTGGTATACACCCCTACTTCTCTTATAGCAAACATCCATAGGTATTTATAACATCCACAGCCAAACCTATCCTCATTTCTTAAAGTTATTTTAACGAAAACCTCTACTAAATTAGATGATACTGTGTTAACAAAAATCAATTAACACACAATGAAGCAAAATTATTAAATTTAATTAAAACTTAGAGATGAACAAAGAAATTATGTTTTGAATCCGGAATAAAAATACTGTTGCACAATAAACGATTCGACCTTCTTCAATAATATCCGGTCGTGTATTTAAAATTAAACAACAAAATCCATCTGTGTAGTTTATACGCTGCGTGCTACACCGCGGGCGCAGCGGCGGGCGCAGCGGCGGGCGCAGCGGCGGGTACCGCTACTCTGCACGCGTCGCGTCACGCCCCGTGTCTTCATAAACAACATCGTACATTGCCATGTTTGTCTTTGCGCGTGTTATTTTGCGGGCCGCCTCACGCTCTGCCTGTCCGTGAACGGAAAAAAAGTCCGACGCGACGCGAGACGCCACGCTGCACGCGACGCTCGACGCTCCGCGGATCCGTAAACGAGTTCTAAGGTCGGCAACAACACCGAAAACTGTCATAACTAAATCGAGTTTCACTTTGGGAAATGTAGCTAATGTAATTTTGCTGGGTAGGTCATGTAGTCAAGTCCCACTATCCTACTTCCTATTTATGTATATTATAAATGCTATATTTTGTGAGGATGTATGGATGGATGCTTGTTACTCTTTCACGGCAGAACGCTTGACAGGATATTCATGCAATTTAGCGAAGCCTCTGGCAGAAGCTATTTGGATATAATGATAATACGAGGTTTGCAGCAAAATAAATCATAGCTTGTAGAGTAGCAGAGTAGGTCATCACTAACTTTATCATAATAATAACTACAGTCAACTATAATGTATGTTTGTTTGCAGCCGCAAGTCGGGGCAGTTCTCCGACGCGGGGGAGGACCGCTCGCGCAGCCAGCATGACCTCAACAAGCAGCAGCGGTCAGCCTCTCTGGTGAGTCCCATGCAGACCATAAGTCATACGAGTGTTTATAGATCACTTAATGGACGACATGATACATGTATTGGCATCACCCATATACGAACCACGAAATAGATCTAACTTAACAGAAATACTCCAGTGTTATTCACGGGACTAACGAAGAACCAGCCCGACAATATGATCATCAAGCAGTGCCCACCAGACACAATACCCATCCAACGGGAAGTTCCACATCCTACCTGCTATGGGGAGGACAAAATAGACGTATTTGCAACGTCCCACCCTGTCCTCATCCCTCTATGAATGAGGACAGGGTGTTAAGTATGTTGTGACAGGTATGTTAGAACATAACATATGTACTGGCATTGAAGATAAGTCGGTTATGATTATTAACTAATGTTGATCTGCGGAAATTGTCTGATGCAAACTAACTGGGGAGACCAGTTAGGACATTATAACGATAATATTCAGCGCAACAAGAGGATATAACCAAGGGTTCAGTTGTGTTTGGAAGGACTCATAGAGATTTGGTCCTATTTGATACCTCATCTCACTTAACTTCCAGGGTAATGGAATTGGTTAGAAAGATTCACGGCAGCTCTGGAACGCAAAGGGCACTAAGAGGAACATGGATGAGTTTTAGTCAGTAGGAGTCTGAAAGTGCCTTTTGCTCCGCCCAGAGCCGGAGGTGTAATTTGATGATTTCCCGTCCTTAAAAAAAAACTTACGTAATTAAAATACTGTTTGGTTAACTTATTTGAAGCACATAAACAACTGCGTTAATAACACTTAACTTTCAACTTCGCAACCGAATAGAAGTAATACCAATAATTTATTTTAATTATATTCCCCGTGTTACTGGCAACAAACCTCGGACAATAAGGCATTGCGCTTCAGTTCCCTATAATTTGTGCTTCAACCTGGGATCAGTTCCATTAGCCTAATGAACACTGGGACACATAATATGAACAAACAGTAAAGCCATAATAACCAGAGATAGAAAAGCTAAAAAAAAATGTGTCTGTAAATGTATATAGGAAATTAGCTTCGGCTTTTACTCTCAAATAAAGTAAATATTGATCCTAGCGAAAAAGTGTACTGATTATTTTTTGTAGATATATAAAATACATCATCATCTCCCGACCCTTATCCCATGTTACTTGAGATCGGTGCAACACCTTTTTTCTTCCAGTCTGCCCTATCAGCCGTCAAACTTTCACTAACTCCCTTTTCTTTCATATCGCTTCTTACACAATCCATCCATCGTTTCTTTGGCCTTCCTCTCCCTCTCCATACATCCACATTTATGTTCATTACTCTTTTATGTGTGTAGAGTGTGTGCAATAAATGCGTTTTATCCCTCCTCTTCACATGACCAAACCAAGACAAGCGATTCCCTTCTAACTTGTCATTTCTTAGATATATAAATTACGTGTAAAAGAATATTTTTTGCTATCGGCTACCTTTACGACTTATTCAAAAACTGAAAAGGGACCTTTACGTCTCCTGCTCTACCAGTTAGCTTCAGCGCCATCCATCAGTACTTTTAGTATGATAATTAAGGCACCTTTTTTTTTTAGGGATGGGAAATCATGCAATGACTCCTCTCGCTCTGGATGGAGCGGGAGGGAGTGTCAGACTTCTACTGACTAAAACCCATCCATGTTCCTTCATTGCCCTTTGTGTTCCGGAGCCACGGTATCACTTTCGAATAGTCCCGCGACTCCGGCATAATTAAGGCACCCTACAACTACACAAAAATTTGCTTATACACGGATAATTTTCCCTATTTTTCCTTCCTTGGGTGGATTAACAGATGTTCTAAAGAGCAGAATATGGAATAATCTCCCAGGTGATGGAACGTCCCATCATAAAATGCAGTAACAATATGGTCGCTTTATGGAGTCACATACATACATCCAAATTCTCTAACATTCCAATTCAAATCCTCTTAATGGTCGTTTTTATGGAGTCAGCTCTCCTGCGTATAAAACAGCTTTGCATCAAAGAATGGATCTTCTATCTTTATTTGTGCTGTGTTCTATTGTAGTTGTGGTGCGTAGGCGCACGGTGCACGCCCCCGGCGCGCGCGCTGCTATCGCATCGACGTAATTGACGGCTCGGACCTATGCCAGTACCTAAGTGCCTGTGCCTGCACAGACTGGGGCTTTGTGCAGCTCAGTGCGCTTTGATTGTATAAATGAGGGTTTTGTGATGATGAAAATCCGGTTTTGGTACAAGAATTTCTAAGAAGACTTTGTGGAAGGTGCTTGGCAGCTACTCAATGTTAGCTAACAATCTAGATCAGAGTAGCCGGACACGGGTTGAGTGTGTGCAGTAAATAATATTAAAAATGTTTAGTAAAAACTTTTTACAAAAAATATAACCGACTTCCTAATAAAACACTACAAAGTAGTGTTTATATTTCGAGCATTTTTGCTTATATCAATTTCTGCGTAGACGAAGACTTAGTCAAAGTATCACCACTTAAAAGTTAAAAATTAATAACTACTACAAAGTATAAAATACCCTTAATTTCGAAAGTCGGTGTTTTTGGTGTTGATCTTTGTTTTTTAAGGGACTAAATGGCAAGTATGCCGCATCGAACTAAAAAAGAATCATCCGATTTGGTTCAGAAACCTCGGAGTAAGAAATCGGTGCACTCCTCCTTTTTTGAAAGTCGGTTAAAATCTCATTATGTATTAAGATGACAGGTAGTTTGGCGCCAGGCCCCCCGTTGCAACATAAATAGATAAATTGTCAACGAGCAAGTAATGCAATAGGAGAAGCACAGATTCCAACATCAGCCAAATATAGCCCAAAACAATCTTTGATAGTCATTAAACAACATATTCCCCGTGAACCTTATGGACCAGGACCAATCTCCATTCTCGATAAAACCAGCGCGCATTTAACAAAGCAATTGAATGCCTGAAATCCGAACAAAAAGCCCGTCTACATCAAAATAAATAATACCTGTCAATATAATCGCGATCGTGCGTCACTCGCGTCAATATACTCTACTATTATCCGCCGGCTCTGTCCATCAAACGAAAGTGGACCAACAGTCCCCTGGGTGTTACGAGCGGGTACTAAACGCTATAGTTATTGATGGCGAGTGCGCTTGGCTGCATAATCGAGCGATCGGGGATTTGAAACAAAGCGTGTAGTAATAGGAATGTGTTGTGTTAAGTGTTCATGTAATGTCGTAATTTGTTGGCCTGGTGTTGTAGATACTGTTAATATGTTGTATTACTAAATAGGATTATAATCTCTTTAGACTCAGACTCAGACTCTCAGACTCAAACATTTATTTCAAATAAACCATTTACAGGCACTTTTGAATTGTCAAGGTCAGTCGGTCCAAAAAGATGAAGCTATTTGCACGTTCCAAAGCGTAGATCTCTATGGAGAAGAAAGTGCAAGAAACTCCACGGACACTCTTTTAAAAATAATAAATTGTTACAAAGTTTTGATGGCATCGTGTTGAAATTATACATACATGTGAGAACGATGTGACGAGCATGATAAAAACGTCCGGACTAAAAAATTGACAATTCAAAGAAATAATTAAAATAAACCATGGCAGCTGAGAAGTGACCAGTCCCAACCGACGGCGCCATGACATGTGCCAGCCCCATTCGTCTCAACCATTTTGAATGGAGCCAAATAAACCAACGCATACGCCACCATCAGCTAGGCTTTTGAGTGAGCATGACACTCCCAACCGCCAGGGTAAGAAGTTTTGTGAATCTTTATTGGCTAATTTACTTAATGTTTGAAAAATACTAAGACTAGACGACTTTCCTGTGTCGTTTAGAGACTTACTTCTTAGCTGACATCATCATAGTTATTCCTCGATTTTAGTCAGTACTTTTTTTTATGCGTGCCTATGGACTCTCAAACAAGGATGCCGAAGACCGTGCGAAATGGAGAAACTGCGCTGCTGCTGCTGTTGCGCTGCTGGAACTGCTGCTTACTGGATCTGGAAAGCGGACCCCGGGTTCCGAAGCAAGCCAGCTGAGGATGCAACCGGGTACACGCTCAGATAAGAGAAAGAGAGAGGTTTGTCCTGTTTTTGGCACAAGCTACCACTCTATTGCCGAACATTGCAACTCCTGAAAGACGGAACCAAAATGTACCGCCACAAAAAAGCGCCGTGTGAATGCAGCTCAACGATGAGTTCCGGAGAAACGACTCAAGTGTCTTTTTGCCTGCAACGAAATTAGAGTGCGAGGTTTTTTTATGCGAAGTACATGCTGCAATAGGCTAGATTCCATCATCCACAAATTGCAAAACTATTTAGTCCGTCAGTTAGAGTATTGAAAAATAATGGACAAGTATTTTTTGTTTTTGTAAATCAATGAATATTGAGAAAGTTAAAACGCATCAAACTCGGGAGTGGGGGCTCGTGACGTCACGACTCACTAAAAATTATGTGAAGGTGTGACGTATTGATAATTTTAAAAGCGTCGTAACTTCGTCAATTTTGATTCCCGTAACAAAAGAAAAAACACGGGTCTAATATTTTTTGATTATCTAACTGACGGACTAATTAGATTTTTTCAGGACACAAGCCCATTAACGTAGCCACCCACCCACTGGCCCCAAACTATCTAAGGAGTTATCCGTCGATTCGAAAAGAAGAAGATCCTAATTGTTGTTTTGATTATTTCAACACTTTCATCGATACTGCATTTTCATTAACTTCAAAGAACAAAAACAAGTTAACCCTTTCGCGGACGGTACTCGATCACGTGGTATATGTAGAATGACACATCAATTCTTCGTACAAAATGGTTAGACGTTATTTGACGTCGAGTCGTATTTTTTCGATACATTTGGCCAATAGCGGCACTATCGTTATCTAACGTCAACGTTTATAGACGCTCAGTCATTGCTTGTACAGCAGGTCATTCTCATTGGTCAACAACGTTTATTGACGTCGAACGTCTGCAAACGTCGTGCCGTGTTTGTAGGATTCTGTAACATATAATATGCACACAACGTTGAACAACGACGAACATTGAAGAACGATTTTTTGAAGGAGACTTAAGCCTAAGTGGTCTTTGCTGAACTTCCGGCAAAACATTATCGAAAGATGATGTTTCATATGTTTGGTTATCTAGATGTGAACAGCATGCAGATGTTGACTCAGGTTGATCTTGAGTTAAACGATTATCGGACGGTGATTTAGGCTCACTTGCATGGCTTACATGGCTACTAGGTGAATGATGCGTAGATGGTAACTCTGGAGTGCTTTTAGATGAATGGTGTAAAGACGGCGATTTGGGTTCATTTCTATGGGGAGATAAATGGCGAACAGAATCTAAATCAAGGTCGTCTTGAGGTGAACGGTGAACAGGACCTAAATCAGGATCAGCTTAAAGTAACTGGTGCACAGGCGGCAACTTAGGTTCATCCTCATGGGCACCTTGAGGTGAACAGCGAAGAGGACGTAACTCAAGATTATTTTGAGATAAACGGCGCATAGAACCTGATGCAGATTCGTCCTTGTAGTTGTTTTGAAGTAAATTTGTTACAGTATCATTAGATTGCCTTTTCAGTCGTTTAGGTAACGGAAATATTTCCAAGTATAATGAATTCGCAATTTCATAATCAGATTCATCATGTTGTTCGTTAGTACCCACATTATTCTCTGTCTCAGATAGATTGGATAGAGAGACTTGGCAATTAGAATGCGAGTCTTTATCATTGCTGTCGTCAAGATCTTCTGAGGCCTCTGAATCCGATTCTGAGCTCTGACTATCAGTACCACTTGAAACAGGTCGGAAACTGGAACCATTATTAGTATTTTTAGGAATCTTCTTCACAAGGTTCATAATTATTGTCCGAACCGTACTCTCCGTCGTCTTCAAACGGGTCCCGAGCTGTTTCATCTGATGATCGATGTTCATATATTTTCATAGATTTTTTTTTGCGTTTATCCATCTAAACAAGCAAGAAACACATTGATTAGATCCCTAGATAATGTCCATTATCTTTCTGCTAGATAAACATCTAGTTACAACGTAATTTAGGTAGGTACCTGCGTAAAAAATCAAAGGAGCTAGTAGGTACTTACATTCTGTTATTACTCATTTAAACGTCCGTTTAAAAATGAATTATAGCAAAATATAACTCTCTAAGGATAGTTTATCTGTTTTTACATAACGTATAATAAATAAACAGTCATAATACTTACATTTTATGCAAAATCACTCTCAAAAAACAACAGTAAAAGCAGCCGGTTCTCGGCGGTGCGCGCGCGCGTACCCCTACGTTGACACTATGTGACTGAGGCAACGGGAATGTAGGGACGCGGGGGCGTATCATGCCGTCGTGCGTATTCTACGTACCACCAGCGCACGAGCAGGAAGTCTTCTTTTTGAAGCACCAAAAATCATAATGTAATGTGACAGAACAATTTTGAAATTTTCATGCGTTGTGGCGGAAAGACGTAGCTAGTACAATTTTGTATGGCGAGTCAACGTGCGTATACGGTCTGCTTAAAACAAGTAAATTAAAATAGACGTGGTAGTACGTTCTGTCACCACTCGTAGCTGTCTTGGAACGTATATACACGCCACCGCCCATGAAAGGGTTAATGCAATACACAGTAATTAAACAATCTCGATTGTCAACACAACAGCGCGTCAACAACTCAACACAATAGTAACAGAGGTATGGATGACAACAATGACGCGGGACCGACACTCCGACAATCGTAACAAGTTAACAACCAATGAGTACGTGATGACGCGAGACTTGCGTACGCGCATCATTGTTTACACTTTCATTACTTGCACTTTCAGTAGATAATTGTTTATTTTTGTTTTGGTTTGTATTATTCGTACGATTGGTTATAGTATGGACCGTTTTGAAGCTCTAAAGCAATGGAAAAAGTATATTTTCGTCGTAAATAAGCTGTAAGAAAAAAAATTGAATATCGCCATAGATTTCCACAGGCCCTGCCTGAGACCTATGCCTTCTGTAAAATGTATCAGAACTTATCCGTGAGAGTACCTCAGATCCCTAGCAACCTTTTAACGTTCACCCCATTAACGAAATCTTAGCGATGGGAGTCCAAATCCATTTTTTTTAAACGTTGCCCCGCACTAGGACTTTCTCCTGTATCGTGGGTGCGTTTACAAACATACAAAGTCACATTCACAAACAGCCAGACCCGGAACAACTACAAATACGATGAGACGGCACGCTTGGCGCAGTGGTTGATTGGCTGCTGCGCTAAGTGTCGCGAGTTCGATTCCCACACGGAACAAATATTTTGATAATAGTTGTTCCAGGTCGGGTTGTTTGTGCATACGAGCTGTATGATTGTAAACGCACCACGATACAGAAGAAATTCCTAGTGAGGCGCAAAATGTTATAAAAAAAAACTGGATGGAGTTCTGGATGTGTGTTCATAAATCACATCTACGCGACGACAGCTGAGCAAAGCATGAAAGTTGGCACACGGGAAGACAGATATGATGACTAATTTGAAAGTAGAGTTTATTTTTTACTTGAGATGGGTTTACTCTTGACTCTAGTCTAGGTCAAAGAGGACAGAGACAAAGTCTACGATGGAGCGAGCTTACCCAGAAGGAGCCTGTTCACTCTAACTTTGATAAGATTAGGGTTGTTTTGGAGGACTATTTACTTATTTCTTAGTTATACGTTCCTTTGGGACAGTTTAGGGATTTTGTAAGAGCGAAGCCGCTAGCTAGAGCTAAAACCGGCCAAGTGCGAGTCGGACTCTCATATGAAGGTTTCCGTACCACAATTTGAAAAAAAATACGTTTCTTGTTTGGGATGCCTCTTTAATTTTAATTTCATTTTTATTATTTACTAGCTGATACCCGCGGCTGAGCCCGCTTGACAAATTATATACAAAAACCTTCCACGGTAACCACTCTCCATTGATGAAACTCAGCATGAAAATCGTTGCAGTAGTTCTTGAAATCATCGCGAACAGACACACAGACCGACGCGGTAGAGGAATTTGTTTTATATTACGTAGTGATTGTTATAGCGGTAAAAGAAATAAATGTGAATTATTTTACTGTCTGTCAATTACGTTCTTGAGATACACTCCGCTGACGGACAGATGGACGGACAGACAGACGGACGAACAACGGAGGCTTATTAATAGGGTTCCGTACCCGAGGAAGGGTACGGAATCCTAATAAAAACTAATGGGAGGTGCTCTTATTACAACTGGAGTAATGAGGCGCAAGAACCCTCGGGCCAGTACTAAACATGACTAGCAACTGAAATACATAAATCAGTTCTGATTACCATTTCAGAAACGCAATAGAACCCTCAGGCTGTTCTCACACGCCTGAGCAAGGTGCTCGGAATATTGCAGCAATATTAATGGTATCCGTTGCTTGTTAGTCATTAATGCTTCAGGTCGCCAGTAGATGCTACTGCAAATTGGCACCGATCAAAGAAGTGTAGCACAAATGGGAGTAGACCAGTTAAAGTGTTTTTAAGGATTGTAGGATTCTGACTTCATCAATGTCAAGGATCCTTCTGGGTAAGCTCGCTCCATCGTAGACTTTGTCTTTGTCATCTTTTTTTTACTATCCATAGGCATACGTTTGACCACTATCTCACCTGATGTTCAGCGATTATGCGGTCTAAAATGGAGCAGGCTTGCCTTGAAGTAACCTATTCACTCTTGACTTAAAGACTCCCAGGTTATAGCTATCAGGAGCTCAGGCAGGGACCTCCACTCCTTAGCTGTACGCACAATAAATGTATTCCCAAAACGTTTTGTACATGTAGCCTGTGGGATGTCCAACATGTACTGGTGACGCTTCGCCGTACAACCTAGACTAGAGTCTAGAGCAAACTCATCAGAGAAAAAAAAATATGCCACCACATATGAACCACAAAAACATTTGACGTCACTGAAATTCTACATCTTGCTTTAGTTTTTCGCGCTATTGAACATACACTTACCGACCATAACCGGCAGTTGTCCTGCATCATCTGCCTAGCCTTTTCCCAACCATACTGGGGTCGGCTTCCAGTCAAACCGGATTCACCTGAATACGTGGAGTGGTATATGTTTTACGTGGAGCGGCTGTCTACCAGACCTCCACAACCCATTAACTGGGTAACACAGTACTTCATGGTAAGACTGGAGTCTGATTTACTGGCTTCTAACAATCCGTAACGACTGCCAAAAATCTACAAATGACAGCCGGGACCAACGGCATAGCGTGCTTTCCGAGGCACGGAGGAAACTCGATATAATAAGATTGTCACCAATCCACAGACCAACCTTGGCAAGCGTTGCTTAACCTTGAAGATCGACCCGTGCGGCTGTTATTATTTAGACAGTTGTCCTGCAGACACAATAATTACACGCATCTAGATGAAGGATCCTTACTTTTAATGAAAGTAATGAGGGTCATAAAACCCTGTTCCGTATACTTACGATACCTTACTTATAAATTTGAAATGATTTATCACCCAACTTCCTCATTCATTCACAAAACTCGTAACATAAACATCCTATGGTTTAATTATTCGATTCCTTTTATCTTTCTACTAATTTACTCACAAAGCCTCCGATTGACTGGAGAAAGGCAGTAAAGTAGCGAGATTTGTGGTTCTGCACCACAAGATGTACCACCGGCTGTATCACGGCTGTACCGCGAGCAGTAATTAAAGCTATCGGCCTTCAGACGGCTATAACAGCTTAACAGCTCTAATAGCTTGTTTACACCGTGTAATCATAGAGTTATTGCGCTGATGCTGACTCAGAGGCTTAGGGCTGTCACTGGGCTAGAGATCCTAAGGCTCAAGGTGAGACCATGAGTATAGTTTGATAAATATATCCGATTTGTATGCCTTTTTCCAAAAAGTCGATAATTATCAAAATTCAAAAGTCATTTATTCAAATTATATTAGAGCCAGCCAGCACTTTATGAACGTCAATTTTTACAAAAGACATTCCTCCAAAAAGTCCGCCAGTCACCACTTCCTAGTGTTTTAGCTGTGTAGAAGAAGTGGCCAACAAGCTCCACAGCAACACATCTGTCTGATACGTTTTAGGAACTAGGATTTATACAATAAGTCGTAATGCAAAGTAATTAATAGGGACACAAAATATATATAAATATATATCACTTGTTAGCTAGCACACTATGATACTATAAAACAAAATACACACTCAAGCAAGTGTTGACGTACTTAACTTAAATAAATAAGTAAAAAATCCTTCCGGAAATTTGGGTAGTTTCAGTTAAATTCGTTTAGCCGTTGAGTTTTGATTGTTTAACAAATATCCAAATAGCCTTTCAAATGTATTCATGTTAGTGGGAAAAAGAACTATGCAGTTGCAAATGACCCATGAAATTGTGTACTGTCTTCATTTACTACCACTATTTTCCGATAAAGCAAAGGCTGATTGATTGGTTTACCAAAACCGCAAAGTATTCCCATATAGTTATAGGAAAAAGACAAGCTTTGGCATTGTTCCCATCTATGCGCAGTAGCACCTGGGGCCATACTTTCAACGTTATAAGCAACAAAAAAGAAAAGAAAATACTATATTCATAAATCAGCCCTAGAAAAGATGTGCTAGTCATTACCAAATGCTAAGTGCATGTAGCAGCACCCACACCGCCACAGCACCGCGGCGCTACACCGCGCTGGCGCACCGGCGCGGCGCGGGCGCACTGTCGCAACCATGTCAAGATCATACATCATGTCAGCAGTGATTAATCGCGCATGCGCTAGACCGATGTGAATGGACCACCCCTTATTCATGTCCTCGTGGGAGTACAATACGTACCCACTTATACGTACAAGTACCCACTCATAGACGATAAGATATGATATCACCACTTTCTTCCACGAAAACATAAACTATTTATATTGAATCTCTTTTTGCCTTGGTCATCGCATCACGCGTCCATTGGCTGGGCCGATTTTGTTTATTACTACTATTCGTTCAGGAAAAGGTACTTATAAAAGAAAAAAAATAAGACAGTTGAAGTTCACGGGAGGATGTATAATCTTTATTTATTTAGGTTACAGAAAAGATGGTGGTGGTAGATGGTGTTTTATTTTCCGGCAAGTTTCATTTTCTGAAGGGTGAGAAGTAAGCTTCGTAATATCAAGAGACAACCCTGAAAAGTCCATATATAAATATAAATGTACCATAATAAAATAAATAACGATTTTTCAAGGGCTATGTAAGTTTGTAATGATGGTTGAAAAATTCATGTTACAATTTTGTTCAGCCAATGCACTAAACCTCATCTCGTACTGATCAGTTGCTCTCAGGAACATGACAGGCTCCATTAACTGGCTCTAACACACGACTGAGGGGCGTAGCCCACTGAACATTACTCACTGCTTGTATATATTACTCCAACTACTACTGAATGCATTATAGGAGTACCTACCTACTTACACAAATAATAAAAAACATAAACGAACGTCGAAAACCCTAGTAATAAGCACTATTGTATTGAATTTCTCATGTAAGTGACTGTAGTCTTTTATGAGAATAAACTTCTTTAAACACATTTGCCTTAAATCGCTGCTTCCTCCGTAATTACCAGGTCATTAATGTACTAACAGACTGACGCTCTGGCTGGCGGGCATCGGTGACTGATAAATGAGACTAGGGCACATTAAAGGCTTAGAATAATAACGCATAGAAGCCGCGTCTAGAACAAAACCCGAGCAAAATCGTGTGTCCACTTCATTTTCTTTGTGTGCGTGAGCCGAATGTGTCTACGTTCCTCTAACGCACACAGATATAGCTTTCAGTGATACCATTACTAAGCCGTTACCCACAAAATATGGGAAGACGCATTACTATTTTGCTATCAAGGCAAGTATTTTATGTTGTTGGGAACTGGAAAAGGTAAACATGATTTTTCATGTAATATGACATATTTTTTCGGAAGGTATAATTTAATTTATTTCAAAATAAAAGGAAATAAATCGCATGAAGAATGAGATATTGTTCAATGCGTTTAGAATGCTTGATGGGTTATAATTATAAACAATGTTAAAACATCGGGTTTGATATGAATTAACAGTAAGTATTGTATTTTAAAATTACAAAAAAAACTTTTTACAAAAAAATACAACCGACTTCCAAAAAAAAAACACTACAAAGTAAAAAATAACTTTAATTTCGGAAGTCGGTGTTTTTGTTAGTTTCTTCATATTTTGACACCGACTTCCGAAATTAAAGTTATTTTTTACTTTGTAGTGTTTTTTTTTTGGAAGTCGGTTGTATTTTTTTGTAAAAAGTTTTTTATTTTTCACTTTTTAGTGGTGCCCTACACCTAACAACACCACTCCAAAATCGCAGAAAAGCAAAATACGCAATTTCGATCATCAAAGAGTCATCTAAATAGTCAAATTCCAGCTATTTCGATTTAAAATCCAAAGTTCGTAACCAATTTTGATATGATTTAAATGGGACCAATCTGCAAGTATATCCTTTCAGATAAAACAAAAATTTTTCAAATCGGTTCATTATTGTCGGAGATATGAGGTAACAAACATAAAAAAAAAAAAAAAAAAAAAAAAAACATACAACCGAATTGATAACCTCCTCCTTTTTGGGAAGTCGGTTAAAAATGAAAAACATGAATGAAAGCAATGTGGGTATTTTTTCCTCACAAATAGCAACACTGTGTTATGACAAGTTAGGTTATTAGAATTTTGTTTTATTTATCGATTTACGTAAAAATAGTGCATAGAATGTGAGTACTTATTTGTGAAATGTTATTTTATCACATTTTTTTATTTTCCTGATGTGCTATAACATCCTTTCACGCAACAAACTGTCATTTTCAATTATTTACTCGCGAGCTGTGTTCGACGGAACGTGACATTGAGTACTGACGGCCTGGGGGCTAAGTTTGACGGATTAGGCTAAGTTTTAGTTGCCTCACTTTTTGCACTCGTACTAGGTTTCTATGCGTTATTATTCTAAGATTAAAGGATTCTAAAATTATGTTAATGAATTCAGGTTCACTGCCCGTATAG
This sequence comes from Ceramica pisi, assembly GCA_963859965.1. Classification (NCBI taxonomy): domain Eukaryota; kingdom Metazoa; phylum Arthropoda; class Insecta; order Lepidoptera; family Noctuidae; genus Ceramica; species Ceramica pisi. Next base: position 25,146,241 of record OY982535.1, on the reverse strand, counting down.
TAGATACTATAGTTAAACAATCAGTGACGTCCACATGTAGGTCATGGGACTGTGAAACGGTTAAATAGGTATCGTCTGTATTGTGTTAGGTAGGTACCGTCAAAATATGGATAAGAATAATCAATTTACATCGGGTTGTGGGTTAGCTGTCTAGCCAATAATTCACGTAAGTCACAATTGCAATTCCTGAAGGAATTTTAAAAATACCCGCGGGCTTCAATTGTACATTAACTATCCTGTGTAATGCATCACAGACCACAGGCGCGGACGCTCGCCAGCAATCATACAAACAAGAACGAATGCTATTCTTTGATTGATCGTTAACTTCAATCTAAACACACATCGTAAGAAATTTCCCCTACGCGCACAGATTTCTAAACTCATTAGCTAAGAAAAAATCTCATTACGGATTTAAAAAAAAACACCCGTAATGGTCCAAGTATAGTTGAGATCCGGAAGTGTCTGCGATTCTTCAAATGTTTCCAAGAATATCAGGGAAACTGCCACATTGCTTCGCTGGACGACCAATTAACATTCCTCGCGGGATACCATGTGATATCGTAAAAAATTAAATAAATAGAATGTGTCGATCCGTCATACTACGCTGGCCTTATAGAAGCTGTGGAAAAGGTTGAAAAATTTGCTACCAATCCTTACATGACTGAAGAATTTTTTGCATAATGTAATCTACTACTGTCAACCATGGCTTAAAACTAGCCAAAACCAAATGCCCCCGTGTTTACCAGCTAGATACATTTCGTACTTTAAAAGGCTTGTAATAATGATCTCATAACCCAAGTCCCTTTGTTGGAACAGCCGATAAAGGGATCTTCTCTACTTTGATATATGTCGAGCTTCAGTTCCTCGCAGTAGGTATTGGTCGCCTTTTTTGGTCCTGTATTTGTGCCTAGGAAAGCACGTTAAGCTGTTGGTCCCGGCTGTTATTTGGAAATCTTTGGCAGTCGTTACGGATAGTCAGAAGCCAGGGGCCCGAGTCTGCTATTACAATAGTGTCAGAATGGTCGATCACTGATTTCAAAATGGTTGATTTTGACAAGTTTGGTAATCTACTAACACAATGGCATTCCATTGATCAACCACTGACACGCCATTCAAAGAAAGCCATATGGATGGTAATCTCGTACATAATGACAGATTTAGTATTTACGAACTTCTCACTACTTCAGATTGCTTATAACACTAATAAATAATAATTATGTAAAACTAAATATATAAATAAAATCTGGCATGAAAAAATGCTCAAATTTAGCTCGGTTTTATAACAATGGCAATACGGCATTCCTACCGTAATTCTATTACGAGACCATTGACGTGCCAGTGACCGTGCCATTATGAATTTAGCAGATTACGAACTTTTAGCAAAATGACAATGGCATGACGATGGGATCGTGTCGGAATGACAAATTTATAAAAATAGCAGACTCGGGCCCCTGAAAATCTGACTCTAGTTTTGACAAGGAGTACGGTGTTACCCAGTTAAAGGGTTGTGAAGGCCTGGTAGGCAGTCGCTCCACGTAAAATACTGGTATTCAGCTGAATCCGGTTTGACTGGAAGCCGACCCCATTAAAGTTGGGAAAAGGCAGATGAAAATTTGTGGCCAGGATTTAGCTATACCTTTCAAGGTCGGTATCGGGCTTGTTCTAAAAATTCAAAGTTTTTCTAAGTTCAGCAACAATATTATCGCTCACAAGTTATATCAACCATGCAGGAATGCATGTCTATCTTAAAGGTAGGTTGTCTTGTAGGTTGACAAGCTACATAGCTGTGTTTTACGACACTATAAAAGGTTTATTTAATCTTAGTTTCGACCACACCTGTAGCCATATTCTGTGGTAACATATAACAGGTAAATTGCCCACATAGCCGATGTACGGACATGGCGGCAGCCTACAGTATATTGTAACTATGTAATTATCGCACGTGTTTAGAAAAGCAAGTGTATCGTGAAACTAATTGTTAGTGTCCCGCTCCACTACGTTAGTAGGAACTGTTTGTATTTGTAAATGATTATGTGGATAATTGGAGGAGTGTAATTGGTTTTTTTTTAGTATTTTCCCCATAGTAGCTTGGAGTCTGGAAGATTTGTGAGAGGTCAATGACAATAGGCCCTCATACTAAATATTCAAATATTTATTGCATTCCACAGCTACATAATAACCATTGAATAAAGCTTCCCCTAAGCTTTATTCAATGGTTAATTAGGGGGTAATAAAATTAAACTTAATTACATAACCCGAGAATTGTGGGTGTTAGTCGCGTACCTCTGCCAAACCCTTCGCACACATAGACACGATGTTATGTATGTATAAAGATAGAAAAACTTTTTACAAAAAAGTAGTGTTTTTTTTGGAAGTCGGTTGTACTTTTTTGTAAAAAGTTTTTTATTTTTCACTTTTTAGTGGTGCCCCACACCTAACAACACCACTGCAAAATCGCAGAAAAGCAAAATACGCAATTTCGATTATCAAAGAATCATCTAAATAGTGAAATTCCAGATATTTCGATTTAAAATCCAAAGTTCGTAACCGATTTTGATATGATCTAAATGGGACCAATCTGCAAGTATATCCTTTCAGATAAAACAAGAATTTTTCAAATCGGTTCATAATTGTCGGAGTTATGAGGTAACAAACATAAAAAAAAACACAACCGAATTGATAACCTCCTCCTTTTTGGGAAGTCGGTTAAAAATACTTTCAAGATACTGAAATACATCGGCCGTTCGGTTACAATTTTGATCTTTTATGTACGAAACCACTAATAAATCCCAATTGTGTCCCACTCCTAGACAACAGCCTCCCCGTCTCTTTTCATACCTCTCTATGGGTGTAGGGAATTTCGAGACTGGGACCGCGGTCCCAGATTACACCTATATTATTTTTGTTTTTTTTTTATTTGTGGTCCAAATGTACCACACTTTTGCACCACAAATAAAAAAACCAAAGTAATATCGATTTTCTGGCTTCTGACTATCCGTAACGACTGCCAAAGATCTCCAAATGACAGCCGGGACCAACAGCTTAACGTGCTTTCCGAGGCACGGAGGAAACTCGGTATGATGGTCACCCATCCACAGACCAACCTCGGCAAGCTTTGCTTAACCTTGAAGATCGACCTGTGCGGCTGTTATTATTTAGCCAGGATTGTCAACACAAATAAAAGAATATGACTTTCTAAGTAGATTACTTCGGAATGCAAGTTTTCGTTATTTACACTAGCCCACAAACGTTTAGCGCTAAACACCTCGACCAACCTGTTACAATAAACACTCAATAAATCTCTTATCACTGTTATCACGCAGCTAGATTTATTGTACGGAATTACATTTCAATAATAATTTCAGGTGCTTTAGATGCTTATCTTTAGGACTGAGTTTAATAATGTTTAGTAAACAAACTGCTACTTTGTCTTGTTTTAAACTTATCTGAAAACTAGATATAGCCCGCGTGTATATGGTTGGGATAAAATTCTATGTCTTAGTCCATTCCATTTTTTCTTAAAGATGGGAAATCGTCAAATGACTCCTTCCGCTAGGAGCGAAGCGGAAAGGAGTGCCAGACTCGTACTGACTAAAACCCATCCGCGTTCCACCAAATGCCTTCTGCGTTTCAGGCCACGATGACTCTTTCGAACAAACAACGCAATTAGTCCACAAAATGATCCATCGAACTGTCTTCAATTCAATTTCACCGATCAAAAGTCATTTATTCGAATTAGGCTCAGTGACAGTACCTACTTTTTGAACATCGATATTTACAAAAAGGCAGTTCGCTGAAACGCCCTGAATGAGAAAGCAAATCACGGTATCCGTCACTATCAAATTTTCCCAATCAACTTTGTACTTAATGCGTTAGCGATAAAGATAATAAAAAAACTTTTTTTACAAACAAAATACAACCTACTTTCAATTAAAAAAAGCACTACAACATATAAATAACTTTCATTTCAGAAGTCGGTGTCAAAATACGAAGAAACTAATAAAAACACCGACTACCGAAATTAAGTTTTACTAATTAAGTAAAAGTTTTTCTATTTATCACTTTTTAGTAGTAAAATACGCAATTTCGATTACTTGGATGACATAAAACCATCATCCAAGTGAACGAATTCCAGCTATTTCGATTTTAAATCCAAAGTTCGTAACCGATTTTCATAAAATTTAAATGGGACCAATCTGCAAGTATATCCTTTCAGATAAAACAAGAATTTTTCAAATCTATTCATAATTGACGGAGTTATGAGGTAACAAACATATAAAAACAACCGAATTCAGAACCTCTTCCTTTTTGGAAAGTCGGTTAAAAATTAAATTTGGCAGATTGTTGTGTGATTAATATTATGATTCTCCTAAAGTGACCTTTTAACCCCCAGGTTACCTGTTGAAGCATGATTGGTTGCCTTAACGAAATCCAAAAATAAAGTCATTCACATTTAAAATGTTAGTAGGTTGGGTTTCATACAAATTAAATCAAAAGTAGTGCCAGCAATGATTAGAAGTGCTTATTTTATTACGATTACAAGTTTATATAAACACCTAGTTAAAACAATTAGTTAATTGGATACAGTACATCTAAGCTTTTTAACGATTTACGTAAGGAAACAAAATGTGAACTATGTTCACAACGAGCTTCATTAGTGAGTCTTATTAATCCGAACTATAATTAAATTAACTAAGAGAGAGAGCGCATAATTTCGGGTAACCTTAAAACTTATTCAACCGATAGCTATGATATTCATTCTCGTAGAAAGTCTGTGAATACGTAAGATTTTGACTATTAAATTCAATGAGGAATAATTGTGGTGGCTTATGGGCATTATTTCGATGTTTATGCCGTATAAATGTGAATAAAACTTTGAAACATAATGTACAGTGTCTGTTGGTATCATCACTAACGCAACAATGTATTAAATGGTAGAATAATAAGTCAGTAATATTATTGTGAAACAGAAATAAAAACAACATAAATGAAAAACACAACGTCGCCATTAAATTAACATTGTAATAAAATGTCGTAATCTTAACACTTAGATGATCTTTAATCACATTAAAAAACACTGATAATTTCACACTACTTCTTGTTCAGAAACTACTCTAACCTTTTTGGTCGTTAACGCCTTATATACAAATCTATACTAATATTATAAAGAGGTAACATTTGTTTGTAAGTTTGTATGTAGGGGGTAATCTCAGGAACTACTGGTCCGATTTGAATTTGAAATTCTTTCAGTATTAGATAGCCCATTTATCGAGGAAGGTTATAGGCTACATATCATCACGCTAAGACTAAAAGGAGCCGAGCATTAATGGAAAATGTGACGCAGACGAAGTTGCGTGGGTCAGCTAGTCCAAATATACAATCTAAAATAACTTATAGTACAGTGAAAATTAAGTTCATATCCAAGTTAGGCGACCTTTTTTTTGTACTTGAGATGGGTTTGCTCTTGACTCTAGTCTTGGTCAGAGATGACAGAGACAAAGTCTACGATGGAGCGAGCTTACCCAGAAGTATCCTGTTCACTCTAACTTTGAAAAGATTAGGGTTGTAAGAGTTCGGAAACACAGACGCAGGCAGATAGTTCGCCTGCCGGAGTCGCGGGACTGTTCGAAAGAGACACCGTGGCTCCGGAACACAAAGGGCAATGAAGGAACATGGATGGGTTTTAGTCAGTAAAAGTCTGACACTCCCTCCCGCTACACCCAGAGCGGGAAGAGTCGTTGGATGATTTCCCATCGACTCAAAGCCGACTCAAAGTTGAGTTTTCTTAAACCTTCTGATATATAGGGATCGCAAGATATGCAGTATACAGTTAATAATACACCTCCATCTTACCTCAGGTAATTACTTTTAATTGATTTTCAAAACAAAAGATTTACTATTAAAACGAAAATCATTCTCCACCGAACAGAGTACCGCGCGAAGAATGAAGCGGGTAAGAGCCGCTACCTCAGCATTCAGGTGCAGCTATATAAGGCCTGCCAATAAATAGGATCCCCGACGGCTGGCAGTCGGCAGTCAGGCACGTTATGGACTCATGGCGGAACAATGGGACGCGTCTGCATTCTGCTAATAACGTGAAATCTGACGGCGATGTGAAATAGAAAGCCTCGGTATGGCATGCGCGTGCGCTGACGATGGGAGGCTGTGGTCTCGCTGAGAGTGGAAGATGGGAAGCGACTTTAATTTTTTCGGATAAATCCCTCAGATTTTTTTTATCCTAGAGTTTATGAAAGGATGGATCCTAATTTTATAACAATGTAGCCTAGGATATCAACTGTGGTAGGCGCCAGATAAATGTGCAGTAACGGTCATTGACCCACAAACATTTATTGTATATCCTAATATCAATAAACAAGAAATAAAGCCATCCTGAATCGACTTCTATCATTAATGAGAAGCGGTTCATAATTTACTGTTCGGGTATCTATGAAGGGCTATTAGGCAAAGGTCAATGTACTGTATTGTAACTTTATCTGGAGCCTACCATAATGAGTACTTTAATTCTAACCTAAACTCTAATATTGTCATTACCAAGAATGTGTCAGTATTGTCTCTAAAAAGACGAATACAATGCCCTCTTCGACCCCTGTCAGGTACACTCGAACAACACAAGAATCCTTTTTGCTTATTCGTATTGTTGTCTGTGATTGTGTCTACCATTAAGCCCTGAACACTTACCGTCATCATTAATTCAATCTGACTTTTTTAGTACCATTTCTTTTTCTATTAAAAAGGTTTAAAACCAATATTTATGATTAGAATAGTTCATATCGGGATTGCTACCATGTACCTTTTTATTTGCGAGTTTCCGATATTTCGGCCATGAAAGTTTAAAACAATATAATATTTACGACTAGCTTTTGCCCGCGACTTCGTACGCGCATATCCCGTTTTCTCCCGTTCCCGTAGGAATTTCGGGAAATCCTCTCTTAGAGCTCCCCTAAACTCCCCAAGGACCCTATGTGCAGCTTCATACGACCAGTCAGTAGTCTTGGTTGTGTTGTTGCGTTATCTGTCAGTCATTCACTCAGTAACGGAAGAATTTTATAAACCAAAATGAAAATAAAACTAATACCTATAAAAAAGTGAACGTAAATTAGCCAAAACTTATAAAGCTATCGGTATCTAAAAATCTATGCGTACTTCACCTAAAAAGAAATAATTAAAATGAAAACTATTAATAATTTGTAGTTTGAACGAATATTTAATTAAACACTACCAAAATAACTTATACCTATTTTATAAAATAATAACAAAAGGAATCTTAAAATAAATTATCAAAGACTAAATTATGTATTGTCTGTCAATAAGGTCGAACGCTCTGAACGTCAATTCGCATCAACTGGCAAAAATTGTATGAAGCTCGCGCTTTTGGCCTCTCGCAGGTCAACCTGAGAAGATTGGCTTCTGCTTAACCCGACTTGCCTGTGAAGGCTTTAATATAGTAATAAAGCCTCCAGCCAGGCTTTGAAGCTCGCGCTCGGACGCCCCGCCTTTTTATACCTTCGGCCGCGAGACGCGTCGAGCGCGGCGACCACAGGCGCGACCGATTCTCGAACGTTCGCGACCGGCCGGCTGCACTGCGCGCTTGGCGCCTAGCTGCTAGGGCGGTCGCGAACGTTCGAGAATGTTCGTTTTACGAAGCTACTCGCTAGGTGACTCGCTAGCCTCTAGGCGCCAAGCAAGCTGCCTGCCTGTGCGTTCGCGACCTTAGACAAAAATAATCCATAAAGCATGATTCAGTATTCATGCGCAATGGCTTATTATTAGCGTATTTCATGTATAACTTTGGTGTTTCTATACCAATTTCTATGATTATTTTTTATGGAATAGTTAACAATGTTAACTTTTTAAATTAGGGATAACTGAGAGTGTTATAAACGTAAGAGTAGACAAATATAATCAGAAAGCTTCGAACTGCTAAGCTATCGGGAGGTACACGTGTTATTGTGCGTCAATCATAAAAGATAGACATATGCTGTCGTGGGATATTTTTTACATAATTTTAAGGAGAACATTTCCGTCATACATGATTTCTGTGTAGCTTTAACCATTAAGGTTGCACACGCGACGGAAGCTTAAAAAATGGAGTAACTTCTCCCGTTTTCCCAACATTTCCCTTCACTGCTCTGCTCCTATTGATTGCAGCGTGATGAAAAGTATACTATAACCTGCTCAGGAGTATGAAGAATAATTGTACCAAGTTTCGTTAAAATCCGTCGAGTAGTTTTTGTTTCTATAACGGTTATACAGACAGACAGACAGACAGACAGACAGACAGACAGACAGACAGACAAAAAATTTACTGATTGCATTTTTGGCATCAGTATCGATCCCTAATCACCCCCTGATAGTTATTTTGGAAATATATTTCATGTACAGAATTGACCTCTCTACAGATTTATTATAAGTATAGATATAGATATAGAAGATAACTAAAAAATCAGAAAATTTGGTAAGATAAGATAAGATTTCTTTATTTGTTTAAACATTGTATACATACAAGAGCATGCAAGATATTACACAGTTTAAGTCCAGTCATGTTTAAGTTGATTTTATAAAAAAATATTAAAGTAAGTTTCTTCTTAAGAGTCCTATTACATTTTTTCTCTCTCTCTTACTCTTAAGGGTTCGTTTCCACCAGAGATTTGCAAATGATGCTGAGCTGCGCTGAGCGAGGCTAGGTAAATGAAGACACTCTATTGTTTCTTAACAGACACATCCGTCGCTAAGCATCCTCGCACATCTCCGGTGGAAAAACAGCCTTAAAAGCCCATTGGTCCTCGTTACCCGCACACACTGAGGCCCCACCTCGCACCGGCTGTCAGACGCTCCAGCCGATAATCTTCATAATGAAGCGCGTGCGCAGCGGCAGTTTAGCATTGATCCAGTTCGCCATGAAACTGGGCCTACGTAGTAATTGTGTTAAATGTAGTTAGGAAGAGTAAATAGCGTACTATGAAGGTCAATTAGTAAGCAATGAAAAAGCATGTGCCAGTATAGGGCAAAGAGCTCAGGTCTTTCTTTACGTTTTTCTTGGATTGTTCCAATATCCGTAGAAATATAATGTAAAAATTATTTAGAATACAGTCGACCCACAGTAATCCAGCCCATGTCTAATCCAGCCCCTGTCTACTCCAGTGCATTTTGGATTACAGGGGTGTAACCCAAAATGCATATCACTGTACATAAAATTTATTTTCCTCTATCATAAATCCCATAGATACAATTTAGTTCAGAAAGGATCTTTTCATTTTGACTTGTAATTTTTCGGATTACAAGGTAAACTTTTGTTAAAAATTCCAGAGGAGTTCTTACTTTGTAATTCCACAATTTCGATAGTTAGTTTATTCTTTTCCAAAGCCTTTAGTTTTCGGCAGACTGTTTATCTTTCGACACTTTTCTCAATATTTTTGGATAGTCTTTACGAAGACAAAGATTTTATTCGGCTTTCCATTTTTAGATCCCTCTTCCAGTTTTTCTGTCGTCTTAGCGACAAAGCGGCGACGTCATTTAACCTATAACCATAATATTTATAGCACTCTTTATAGCTCAACTTCAATCATCACATTAAAATGAACTTCCTCAAGTCTTTGGACCATTAAAAGCTCTTAACAAGCCGGTCCCATCCACCAAGACGTAACCACGTCATAAATTGAGCTTTACAGCTTTATAATAGCTTAATAATTCGGAATCACGCCCTCTTCCCGTTAGTCCCCTGCTCCCCTCGCCCCCGCACCCCGCACGCTCGCAGGGCGATATGCAAATTATCACCGTTATTACTGAAGTTATGCCAATAAATATATGCAGAATATCTACTCATCCACGTGATCCACGTGTATGGAGTTTTGTTACCGAATACCCTTCAACTATTTTCCAGCAATCAATCGATTAAACGATTGGGTAGTTTTAACAAAAATGGTTTTTGAGTAAAATTTTGTACTCTGTCTTGTCTCCGCTATCGACTTACATATATTTTTAACCGACTTCCCAAAAAGGAGGAGGTTATCAATTCGGTTGTATGTTTTTTTTTTTTTTATTTTTTTTTATGTTTGTTACCTCATAACTCCGACAGTTATGAACCGATTTGAAAAATTTTTGTTTTACCTGAAAGGATATACTTGCAGATTGGTCCCATTTAAATCATATCAAAATCGGTTACGAACTTTGGATTTTAAATCGAAATAGCTGGAATTTGACTGTTTAGATGATTCTTTGATAATCAAAATTGCGTATTTCGCTTTTCTGCGATTTTGCAGTGGTGTTGTTAGGTGTGGGGCACCACTAAAAAGTGAAAAATAATAAACTTTTTACAAAAAATACTTCGACTAACGAAACGACTTCCGAAATTAAAGTTATTTTTTACTTTGTAGTGTTTTTTTTTTTGGAAGTCGGTTGTATTTTTTTGTAAAAAGTTTTTTTTGCATTAAAGGTTTCTCCCAGATCCTTGTGTAGATAGATACCTAAGTCAGGTTGTAAGCTGACTAACCTTTTTTATATTTGTGATGGGTTTTCTCTTGACTCTAGTCTTGGCCAGAGAACACAGACACAAAGTCTACGATGGAGCGAGCTTACCCAGAAGGAGCCTGTTCAATCTAACTTTCAAGAGACTAGGGTTGTAAGCGTTCGGAAACACAGACGCAGGCAGAGAGTTCCACTCCTTTGCGCTTTATAAAAGACGTTTGGAAACGCTTAGTAAGAATTGGCAGAATAGCAACAAGGTAAGGATGGTAAGTTGCAGTGCGTCTAGATGTTCGATGGTAGAAGGGGGCCGGTGGGATGAGGTCGTGAAGTTCTTGGGCACACTCACCGAAGTACAATCTGTAGAAGACCGACAAGCAGGCAACCTTGCGACGGTGAGTCAAGCTGTGTAGATTGGCTTCCACCAGTTTTTAGTCGCCGATGAGCCTCTTAGCTTTGCGTTCCACCGACTCAAGCGCGGCAAGCTGGTACTTAGCTGGGCCATCCCAATCTTTTTCTTGTCTCAAACTAGCTAATGCCCGTAGCTTTACTTGCGTGACAAATTATATAATAATAATAATAATTACCCTACCGCAGTATCTCTACGTTGACGTCGTGGTGGGGCTTGCGCGTCCCGATGGACCTTAGGTCATACCTAGGGTGAGGGGCCATCAGACAAAGAGAGATACAATCCGCAAGGCAGTTTTGTGGCGAACTGTTGGGCAGTAGCGACCCCACGAACCTTATCTCCCGGGAGAAGTCTTGTTCCTCATCTACGGCTTGCCTTTATTGGCTGGCCAGAGTGAAAACTGACGAGGAACAGAGCTCCCACCTCTTTCTTGCCTTAATCGGCCGGTCTGAGTGGAGATTCGCTAGAGCATACGTGCTCGGGAGAAGGACGTATAATCCAGTAAGATGCTGGTAGGGATCTTGACCGCACTTCCGGGATTGTCCTGATAGCCGTGGTATACCTCTCCACTCCTCTAGCACCTCAGGCCATGTTGCCCCCTTGGCGCTACGTCACTTTGTGCTAGCGACCGTTTTCGGGGCCCATTCATTGAGTGTGCAAGTCACCCCCTGCCATTTAAAAGCCGTGTATATTGTTAGTGGTCAGGCAGGGGCCAATAGTTCTATAATAAACGATTATCATTCCACTAATCCACCCAAACCCATAGCGTTTCATTTTTTGTTTCCATATTCTGCAATAGTACTGCTCCAACCGGGGATTGTCCTTGGGAATACTTTCAGTGCATACAGGGATAATCGCCGGTTGGTGCCCCATTACATTTGAAATGTCTAACGGGGCCTCTGCGAGTTGGTTTCGGCCCCTCGTACGCCTACCAAAGGACCGGGTCTCCAGGGGCCCGAGAAAGTAAAAAAAAATAAAATAATTACATTTGAAATGTCTAACGGGGCCTCTGCGAGCTGGTTTTGGCCCCTCGTACGCCTACCAAAGGACCAGGTCTCCAGGGACCCGAGAAAGTAAAAATAAATAAATAATAATAATAATAACGTTTATTTGGTCTAGACTAAATTGTTAACAATATGAACACTGTCACTTAAACTAGGTAAGTACCTGTGCTATAAGCAACAGTAACAATTCGTGGTTGATTTTTTTACATTAAAAAATAGTTTTGTGCAACAATCCGTTATTTATAAATCTATACTAATATTATAAAGCAGAAGAGTTTGTTTGTTTGTTTGTTTGGTTGAACGCGCTAATCTCAGGAACTACTGGTCCGATTTGAAAAATTATTTCAGTGTTAGATAGCCCATTTATCGAGGAAGGCTATAGGCTATATCATCACGCTAAGACCAATAGCAGCGGAGCAGTCATGTAAAATGTTACGCAGACGACGTTGCACGGGTCAGCTAGTGTACTATATACTAAAACCTTTCTCGAGAACTTCCCTATCCATTGGTCATGAAAATCGGTGCAGTAGTTTTTGAGTTTAACGCAAACAGACAGACGCGGCGGAGGACTTTGTTTTGTAATATGTAGTAATAATGAACTACACGAACTTTTTCCATAAACAACAAGAAAGATCATCAGTCTAAGAAGCCTCATTTTCAACAACTACGAGAAGTTGTTCTTCTGCATTCACCAGTATGATGCTGCGACGTTTTAGGGCACACGTGCGCCCGCGCATCGATCGTGATCAGCGGCGCAGCGTGGCGGCATCATACATTATACATCTGTATACCAACAAATAAACATATATTCATTATACAAGGTGGTATCAGCCAGCTGTGCGGGGTGCACGAACTGAAGCTGCATATTAAGTGCTGTTGATACATGAAGGCTTCGGGTAACAGTATTTCAGGAGTTTCTGAAAAAAAAATTTTTCATTTTCGTATTATTGTTAGATTCGCGTTTGTCAACAATCTCACGTGATTAAAAACGATTTTGTGGTCGATGATGGAGCTTGCCTAGGAGTGACCTATTCGCTCTTCACCTGTCTCATTATTTGTGATTGTGAATCGAATCCTACCAGTGTGCTAATAGACTTGGTGTCCTGAGTAAATCTAATTAGTCCGTCAGTTAGATTATCAAAAAATATTTGACCTGTATTTTTTCTTTTGTTACGGGAACCAAAATTGACGAAGTTACGACGCTTTTAAATTTCTCAATACCTCACGCCCTGGCATAATTTCTAGCGGGTAGTGACGTCACGAGCCCCCACTCCCGAGTTTCGATGCGTTTTATCTTTTTCAATATTTATTGATTTACAAAAACAAAAAATATGTGTCCATTATTTTTCAATACTCTAACTGACGGACTAAATAGTTTTGCAATTTGTGGATGATGGGAACTAGCCTATTCTACTAATTTTCACATTGGCATTGCATTCGCATCTCAATCGCAAACTGTCAAAAATGTATAAAAATTAAGGCTTTTTTGACAGTTGGCGATTGACATGCGAATGCGAAAGTTGTTTAAAAATTAGTAGAGTTGGCGCTCTGTTATCCATTAATGAACGTTTTTAGGTGAATATTCAGAATTTACTACGTGACGCCGACGAGAACCACATGCATTAAAAGCGAATATTGTTTATTGAAATAAATCCTTTGACTTTGATTTATCTATGGAGAGACCATTTCCTACCGTCAACTCTTTCTGCCAACAAGTCTGTAATAGGGTTTAAAAAAATAAATAATCGGGCACGAATTTGATTAAGAAACATGTTATGTTATGCTTTCATAAGGGCAATACTCGAATTTTATAGGAGCATAGTCACAAACTTTCAAAAACAACTCTTATTTCCTAACATTCTTGCAAGTTTTTGATATTGATTGTCCCCGATATGATATTGGTGTTTGCTTTTGAACACTTTTAAGTACGTGTCAGCCTGTCACTGAACGTTAAGAAACCTGCTCAGATTCTTAATCACGAAACCTTACATCCTCGGCAGTTCAAGGCCATCACGCTTAATAACTTAATTAAATAATCTGTGTTGTTTCAGCAAACCCTGGAGGCGGGCGGTGGCGGCGGGGGCGGGGTCAGCAACCTCGAGAGCCTGGAGGCCAAGGTCAGTGATCTCTGCATATTCACACGCCGGAAGTTCGTATGTAGAGCAACTGATGAGTGGGATTACGTCACTGACGTCGTTTAAAAGATGGTTATCATTATGAGATACGAGAAGTCTAAAACAAAAAAAAAGTTACTTTTCATATCTGTTCGTGTTTGATAGTTTTGTTCTTCCATTTTGATGTGGTTTTCAGAATTATTTTGAAAATGTATGCAAAACCATTTATGTGATAATACTTAGTTTTGCTATAGCCAAACAATTTTCGTCGTAGTAGATTGCATGGGCACGTCATTGGTATTGCAAACCTCGTTCAGACATAAAATACTAGCTTCCATACTAATATGAGCAGTAAAGATACCACCACTATAATGTCCAAATGACAGTAATTTAATATTCAGTAAAAAACAGTAACCACTCATAACTTCTCAGTTATTATCAGTCTTTTATTATCAGTTTACTGCTTATTTATTACAACAGATAATAAAACTTATTTCAATTAACTGCATTATTCATTAAGAGAAAATGCTATAATATACACAAATATGCTCATCATCATCTGCCTAGCCTTTTCCCAACTATATTGGGGTCGGCTAACAGTCAAACCGGATTCAGCTGAATATCAGTATTTTACGTGGAGCGGCTGCCTACCAGACCTCCACAACCCAACTGGGTAACACGGTAATCTTTGGCAAGACTGGTGTCAGATTTTCTGGCTTCTGACTATCCGTAACGACTGCCAACGAGCTCCAAATGACAGGCGGGACCAACGGCTTAACGTGCTTTCCGAGGCACGGAGGAAACTCGGTATGTTAAGATGGTCACCCATCCACAGACCAACCTCGGCAAGCGTTGCTTAATCTTGAAGATCAACCTGTGCGGCTGTTATTATTTGGCCACGAGCTCCTCACACAAATATGCTCATGAAACCCATAAAATGAGTTGCAGAGAAACTATGCTCCATGACTCTATGCAATATAGCAATTACAGCGACTACTGGACTGAAACAATTCCACGAACACTTTCACACATTTCTTAGAAAGCTAAACATACATATACAAGCCATAAATAACTTATACATAATGATTATAACTGATTTAATTGAAAAGCAGTCCAAACTTTCATTGAATTTCCGTTCGTAGTGCAAAAGACATCAACGCGCACGCATCTTTGAGTATCGTTCTATTTATTTTATAAATGATTTAAACTAGGAAGCCATACATTATTATTTAAAGTAGATAAAACACGGTAAATGTATAATATATTGCTATTAAGGGTACGTTGCATCTTGAGTTTAGAAAAAAACTTTTTACAAAAAAATACAACCGACTTCCAAAAAAAAACACTACAAAGTAAAAAATAACTTTAATTTCGGAAATCGGTGTTTTTGTTCGTTTCTTCGTATTTTGACACCGACTTCCGAAATTAAAGTTATTTTTTACTTTGTAGTGTTTTTTTTTGGAAGTCGGTTGTATTTTTTTGTAAAAAGTTTTTTATTTTTCACTTTTTAGTGGTGCCCCACACCTACCACACCACTGCCAAATCGCAGAAAAGCAAAATACGCAATTTCGATTATCAAAGAATCATCTAAATAGTCAAATTCCAGCTATTTCGATTTAAAATCCAAAGTTCGTAACCGATTTCGATATAATTTAAATGGGACCAATCTGCAAGCATATCCTTTCAGATGAAACAAAAATTTTTCAAATCGGTTCATAATTGTCGGAGTTATGAGGTAACAAACATAAAAAAAAAAAAAAAAAAAAAAAAAAAAAAACATACAACCGAATTGATAACCTCCTCCTTTTTGGGAAGTCGGTTAAAAAGACATCATTTTGCATGTGTTAGGTAAAGGGGGCTCCTTTACCTATCACATATGTATCGGAATGGCTCAAGCGATTGGATAGTTGCCTGTATGTGACTTAAAGACTTTAAGGTTGATCTATGGGCTACTTAACACAAAAAAAAAACAATTCGAACCAGGAGTTCCGGAGATTAGAGCGTTCAACTAAACAAACTCTTCAGCATAATAACATAAAAATACTTATTTTATTCATTCGTTCTATACCAAATCCTGTTATCTTTCCTAACATACATATTATGTTTTAATCCCCTACAAAATAATTGAATCCACACCTAGATAATGCAGCTTCCCTAACGTAAATATGTGTTAATCCTTCTACAAATAATTGAATTCACAGCCAGATAACGCAGCGTGTTCTGCGTAACATCCTGAAGATAACTGCGTGGATTAATAATACAACCTTTATTTATCGAGCACAGCCTCTCGAAAGGCGTCTATTTGATTAGCATCTCGCTTCCTTGTATCAAGCCATGATACCTTGATTCATTTCATATTGAGAGTAATGCTTGAACATTGACGGCGTAATTTATTGAACAGTAATTGTAACACGGATATTAATTGAAAAGAGATCCCGTTTTGATTTAAAACTTTCTTACTGTACTGGTGGTTGTACCGTTTTAAATACAAACTGTACCTAATATGGTAATATCCTTGGAAATTTCACACAACGCCATATAGTCCCAAGCTAAGCAACCTAATGCTTGTGTTATGGTAACGAGATGGCTGATAAACTACTTATATACTTTTTTTTTTAGATAGAAAAACACCCAGACTCGGAACAAATACATGTAGGTCGTACAAATATTTGTTCCGTGCGGGAATCGAACCCGCGACATGCTGCGCAGCAGTCAATCGCTCAACCACTGCGCCAACCGTGTCGTCCAAATGGTGGATATAATAAAGAGTATTCTATTCTATTCTATATATACTTGACCAGTAGGTTCCATACCATGGAATACGTCGTAAATGTGTTGAAGTGTACACTGTCAGTCCACCGTTGGACTGAAAAATCGTTTTTCTGCGGCGTAAATCAAGACAGGAATGTCAAAATATGCGTACGTTAAACTTTTATATATTTTACCTCTTTGTAAGATAAGATGTAGAAAACGAAAAGCCCTTTTCATCATTGTTTAATTAAACTTCATCTTCCCGTCCGTTTTAATTAACAGACAAATCCCTGTCCACTACATAAACTATCACCCCTACAAGTTACTATCAGCCTTACTCCACTACATGTAGTCAGGCGACAATTTGTCGTCCGCGCGACACCGCGACAGCGCGGCGACACGCGCGACAGCACACGGCACGGGATTTATAGCGTCGCTGCGATACTGGGCTGTTTCCACTCGGAGGGAACTGATTAGTTGGTGCTAATTAAGATGGGCCTGATTAACACGCATTTGTATACTGCGGGGAAGTTGACTTTCCTGAGGGGTTTAGTAAGGAAGACATTAGTTTTTTGTGAGTGTAATATAAGTTTTCCTGGCGTGATGTTCCTTTTAGATTCCTTATTCGTTATGAATTAATTAAATCATGCGTTCAATTTCAGTTAGTAGGTATGTATTTATCAATCAAATCTAGTAATCACATTTTTACACCATAATCCATTTGGAATGTAAACTACATTTGGTAATTGTATTAAGGTTCACTATTGCTTGTTCAGTATTCGGATAAATGAAATAAGGTGTTGTTTGAATGCAAGTATATTGGCGACTGGCTCACTACTATAATGTGACATGCTTTTAAAGACGGTATGAGATGTACATATACTTAGCTAGGTACGTGGATATGTAACTTGCGTAGCTACGATGCAATTCTCGATCTAATATCATTATATTTACATGACAATCAAAGACTTCTCTTTTACTCTACATACATACTCTTTGTATCAACACAACATACTGGTAAAAGTAGAAAACCTGCCTCAGGGAGACAAACAGCAACCCATCACGATGAAAAGCCTGTACCACAGATAATGTAACACTAGGCCTGCAATATACAGCCTGCAGCCACGAGGCGGCATCGGCAGGGGCTTAATAATGTGCATTTACAGAACGAAACGAAGCCCGGCGTTGAGTCGAAAGCCGGAGGTATTTCCTTCTATTGAACACTATGTTTTTAGGTAGCATGAGTTATAAGCAACATTCGGGAAGAACAAATTGGTTTTGATTTTCGGAACCGTACCAGTACCTCTAGAAAATTATTTACTTCTAAAAAAATGGCTCCGCTTGACTGGAAATAGTACTGCAGCCGGCATAAATTACAGGGTATGCGTCTTATTCTGATGTATAAACTTTATTTCCGTACGCACCAAAATATGAGAAAAGCGTAAAAGAATAACAAACATTCGTTCACTTCACACACTTGCATTCATACTTTTAGTAGAAGTATATTATCTAAGTAAACCTATATCGCAACCGAAAATTCCTCTACTTTACTGACGAGTCTGTCTAAGTACCCTATGACCTATTCACTGACCCACTGAGTAAGGTATACACAAAAAAAAACATATAAATCGATCAAGCCGTTTCGAAGGAGTTCGATTACAAACAGCGTGACACGATATTTTTATTATGTTTTATTTATTCTTCCAGACTCATTACCATACCCATATTTTAAAATATACAATAAAATGACATCAAAACAAATAATAAAATAATACAACACATATTGAAAGTTAAACACGACGTTATCGAAATACAACATCTTAACAACCATCCATATAACAACACTAAACTGCAAAAATAAACTGCAAACCTTCAGCAATACAATCTGCCAACATATCTTAGCAATCTCACATTACTGAGGGAGGTAAGACTCGCATGCATATGCAATCACAATCCGCATATGCAACTACTCGACAATTTATTGTCGGCAATACTTTTTGCATTTTATCATTGCATCTGGCTGTCACTGCTACGCAAATCTCCCATCCCTTTCACTCTACTCAATTTAGCGTTGGTTTGAAAGAGATAGATAAGATTTTCGCCCCGAGAAGGTCGATATTTCAGTGTGATACAGTAAATTGTGTAGTAATCCGAATGATCTTTGGGAATGTGGAACTATTTGAGGTTATATCTGCAGGTTGAACGATGAACTGGAAACTTGTGACGGGTCCTCAACCTGTCTTTTTTTTTTTTCCTAAAGGCGTTAAGGAAATTATGGTTAAGTCTTAGCGTAGGGTAGTTAATTTTGTATGTACCGCGTTTCTATTAGAATCTCAAGCAATCCGGTTCTCTTAACTTTGATCTCTGTGCTTGGTTCACAGTGGCATCAAATCGGATCACTGGACCGCTTTCAATTATACAATTTGTTATGCGACGCGCGCTGCGACCGGCGCGGCGCGGGCGTAGCCACCGGCGCTTTTTGTTCTCGATCGATTATGCTCGATTCATTATATTCCAGTATCGATTTCGCGCCCGACATTTATTGAATTAGTGTCCTTTTTATTTATTTTTCATGTTAATCTTTTTGTGTGGTGTGCTTACTTTGCGCGTAAGTTATGTAGCGAGCGGCTCGGAATATCATGCATTTATAATAACTTCACAGATAAAATAAACACTTGAGGTTGAAAGCACTTTTACAGAATATTCTTAAAAACATATTAACATCATATTATTTTAAACTTTCATAGTCACTAACATTAGAATAGCTAATAACAGGATTGCTACCATGTACCTTTTTATTTGCGAGTTTCCGATATTTCGGCACTGTTGCAAGCGTATTAAATTATTTACTAAAGAACAAACATATCCTAATTTTTCTGATCACGGAGTAACTGAAGATCTTGCGGGTGGGATGTTATTGGCAGACATATCGGTCTACCCTCTTTCGTAGTCTTTTATTACGACCATCTCCGGTACCACTGTCCACAAATTCACTTTTTTCTCAAAATGCGAGTCACCGAAATATCACAAACTCTCAAATAAAAAGGTACATGGTAGCAATCCCGTTACTATCTATTCACCTCCCTTTCACTACCGGTCGACTAAATGTACTACAGGGTACCATCCGCACTTGGTTCCCTGAGCTAATCATGCTAAGCATCTCACGCGCACAGGTAAAGTGTGAAACTGCCAACGTGCATTTCTTCTCCCTAGCACCTCCCGGTTAGTCAATATTCTAACTTGCAAAAGAAAACATACATAAGTTTCCAAAGTTTTTATGAAATCAAGTGTAATACTTTCTCATGCTCTCGCCACCAACCCTTCCCAAGTTCATTAGCCTACATAAAAACAATAGTAGTCCCAACATGCCACATATATGCAATCACGACTAGAATCTCTTCGCTATCGAAGGCTGTGTATCATATGATCCGGTAATTTGTGAGAAAAAAGGGCGGCGATACTATAGCGGTACTGCCACACAATGGGTGGGAACCGCGTGATGGCTGGCTATAAATATAACTTGTACTTGGTGGTAAATATAGACACGCATCTAAGGATGTTGACGCACTGTGCAAGGAATAAGCACGTGGTTACGTTAGGATTGTTTGACTTAGAACCAACTAACTGTTGGAAGCTTTACTACACTAAGCTTTTAGGAATAAGCGGGAACTATTTTACAGTCGCCAGAACATCAAGTTATCCATAACTGACAAATTTTCCCAATCAACCTTGAACCTAACGATTCAGTGATAAAGTTGATAACCGATTAAAGAAGTTTGACAGATTGTTATAGCTTGATGTTATGGCGTCTGTACTTGATTGATATCCGAACTAAGAATCTTCAAACTTCAAATATTTCTGTGCTTACTATTCTCTGTGTTAAACGTGTTTTATATTTTACTAACTGTTGCCCGCGGCTTTGCTCGATTTTCAATTTATATATTAAAAAAACCGATTTTCTTGTTGTTTTCACCAATGGATAGACATTGGTGAAAACAACAAGAAAATCGGTGCGGTAGTTTTGAGTTTATCGCGAACTGACGAATTGAAGAACTCTCTGCCAGCGTTCGTGTTCCCTTCCATCGGCAAAGGTCGGATCATATGTGTCTTACATTAATTTATAGGGTTTAAGTATCCATTATCTGTTTTTAAGGTGTATTTAAAGAGTTTCCCTTTTTAGGGTTCCGTAGCCAAATGGCAAAAACGGACCCCTTATAGATTCGTCATGTCTGTCTGTCTGTCCATATGTCACAGCCACTTTTCTCCGAAACTATATGAACTATGCTGTTGAAACTTGGTAAGTCGATGTATTCTGTGAACCGCATTAAGATTTTCACAAAAAAAATACATAAATTTTGGGGATCCCCATGCATAGAACAGAAACTCAAAAATTTTTTTCATCAAACCCATACGTCTACCTATCTATGGATAGGTCTTTGAAAATGATATTTTTTTTTTTTTTTTTTTTATGCATAACGGGGAAACTCTTGGCCCAAATCCCACCTGATGGAAAGTGATGATTAGGCCGAAGATGGAAGCGAGTTTCACCCGGAATCCTCTTACACAGAGGAACTGGCTATCATACCTCTAACTGCCGGAACACAACAATGCTGTTAACATTGTTGTTATGGCGACAGACTTAGACATGATGGTGGTAGCTTGCCAGGCGGACTTAGAACAAGTCCTACCACCAACCAAACCGAGCAAAAAATTTGCCCCCGCTGGGAATCGAACCCGGTACCTCTGGGTCTGAATCAGGTGGTATAACCACTAGACCACGCGGAGGCGGTTAGTGTCACCTGTTTAGCACCACCCGGGGACCACGTGTAGGGATTCGCTGAAGGGTATTCTCCTACGGACGCGGGTGACTCGGCCCCCAAAAATGAAAATATTGAGGTTTCTCATATATTTTTTTTCTAAACTGAATAGTTTGCGCGAGAGACATTTCCAAAGTGGTAAAATGTGTCCCCCCCGTAACTTCTAAAATAAGAGAATGAAAAAATTTAAAAAAATATGTGGTGTATATTACCATGTAAACTACCAGCAAAAATTGATTTGAACGAGATCTAGTAAGCAGTTTTTTTTTTAATACGTCATTAATCGTAAATCGCAACTTTTGTTTAAAATATAATACCTAAGGTTTGTACGGAACCCTCGGTGCGCGAGTCCGACTCGCACTTGGCCGGTTTATTTGGAAAGTGCTAGGAATCTCAAACTTTGATAAACAACTGTTGACGCACGGTTAGCAATATCATTCGCCGTACCCTGACCAAATAACCTTGAGAATTTTTTCCCTCAATAACAGCGCAAGAGATACAATAGCGAATACGCTCAGAATGTTGAATAAAATCGTTATAAAATTTAATTTTGGTCGTTTGAAAAAAATATTTCTACCAAAATGCTCATAATTAAATTGTCTATCCATTAGTGTAAGTACAAAATCAAAATAATCGTTAGTTTTCGAGAAGATCCATGTTTTCAGTATTTTTTCTCATTTCTGTAGTTTCGTTGTGAGGAGATTAATTAGACATTACACTTAGTAATCAAAAATAAAAATCTACCATTTTGAAGCCAAGATTATGTAAAAATTTAATGTAATTTTTATAAGTTGATACTTCTTTTAGTTAACGAGTTATATATATAGCTCCAAAAAACTGCACAAAAAACGGCTAGCGCTGCGTTTTGCTCGGGGACGCGCCTTAATGAGGTAGTGGTAATCTAATGTGCGCAGACCCTAACATTAATCGGTGCGAGATCGTGTGCGCATGTGTGGCCATTAATCCACAGCTGCGCTAATCGCACGCGTGATCTGCGTCTGCGCACATTCGCACATAGAGATGATCTCGCGCATCTCATTGCTATAAAAATATAAGTTTCTAGTTTTAATTACAACCACCGGGTCTGAAAAGGCCATTTAGTAGAATAGGGAGTATTTTATGAACAAAATATTTATTATCTATACGGTTTATCTAAAAATATACAAAAACATAATACTAACAATAAAAATAAAATCAAAAGTGCTCGAAAAACAAACGAGATATAATTATTTTAAACAGACAAATCTGTCCCTCTCGCGAAAACGCTGTTTTATATGGCAGCTGTATAGGCGTCATAGACTTTGACGTCAAAGTACATATCTGACTTCTCTTTCTTATTGTAATCTTTGAAGCTTTATAACTTCATCGCTGATGAAGGTAAGTATTTAAAAAATGTTTTCAAATTTTGCTAACAAGTATTTCATTTTGCAAATACAAAAAAATCGCATGCTTATTCCCTATTATTATATTAGAATCATAATATTAATAACAAAACAATCTGTCAAGATTCAAGGTTAATTGGGAATCTTTTACTGTCTTTTTACAGTTAAAAGACAAAAAAGATAAATATTTCTGAACCTCGTATATCTAGGTACATGTCACTGCTCACGTCATCTAAACGGTGCAAAATACAACCAAATTTTATTTCCCGTAAATATTTGTGTTATGTATGTAAGACTTGTGCGCAATACATTCCCCCTAAATGATCAAACGTTCATCTAAATATGTATAGTGTGTATTTATAAAGCTATAAAGCACTAGCTGACACGCGAGACTTCGTCTGCGTCACAGTTTCCCTTTATGCTCCGCTCCTCCGTCACATTTGTTTTAGCCTTCCTCGATAAATAGGCTATCTAACACTGAAAGAGTTTTTCAAATCGGACCATTAGTTCCTGAGATTAGCGCGTTCAAACAAACTCTTCAGCTTTATAATACTAGTATAGATATAGATCCGGAGTCACGGGATTATTCGCAAGAGACACCGTGGCTCCGGAACACAAAGGGCAATGAAGGAACATGGATGGGTTTTAGTCAGTAGAAGTCTGACACTCCCTCCCGCTACACCCAGAGCGGGAGGAGTCATTGGATGATTTCCCATCCCTAAAAAAAAAAAAAGTATAGATATAGATCTCACAAATTATCACATAACTAGCTGACCCGTGCAACGTCGTCTGCGTAACATTAATCATTACTGCTCCGCTCCTATTTGTCTTAGCGTGATGATATATATAGCCTTCCTCGATAAATGGGCTATCTAACACTGAAAGAATTTTTCAAATCGGACCTATAGTTCCTGAGATTAGCGCGTTCAACCAAACAAACAAAAAAACAAACTCTTCTGCTTTATAGGACTAAACCACAGCGGAAACATAAACTCAGTAAGTAACAGCAACAGTCAGTAAGTTCCCGTGGATATTTCGAAAAATCCTTCCTTAGTGCTCCCTAACACTCCTCAAGGAACTTACATGCCAAATTTCAGTTTTCTACGACCAGCAGCCGGTCGACCCAACCGGTCTATTCTTTCGACATGTCACCGTGTTCACTTAGGTGGAGTGAACGACAAGTGACCTGTCATTCTATCTTGTTTGTATGGTTTGACAGCTCACTTGTTCGTTACGTTCGTTACGTACGTTCACTTCGACTAAGGTTTCACTTCGACATGTTTACAGCCACTCTATTCTGTTGACATCTCACCGTGTTCACTTAGGGGAGTGAACGACAAGTGAGTTGTCATTTGATATTGTTTGTATGGTTTGACAGCTCACTTCGTGTTCACTTCACCCACGCCTTCACTTCGACATATTCACAGAATCGCTCTTTTGAACCGCACTGCTGCAGTCATGTCAAAGTGAAGGCTTGAGTGAAGTGATCACAAAGTTACCTGTCATTCCATCTTGATTACTTGGATTAACAGCTCACTTCGTGATCACTTCACCCGAGTCTTCACTTCGACATGTTTACAGTATCAACCGGCAGTTTCGGCTGTGCGTTGTCTGTCAGTCACTCAATATTGTTTTATAAAAATCACTAATGACGTAAATGAGTGTACACCTTTAAGGTAGATTTTTTGAGGAAAGAATTGTTTATTTTTAAGATCTCATGTAAAATGTACCAAAAATCACACCAATAAATGAATCTTGTATCTTGAATCTTGGAATTATGTTACTAGCTTAGTTTGCCAACTTAGAATATTACCGCATAGAAGCCGCGTCTAGAACAAAACCCGAGCAAAATCGTGTGTCCACTTCATTTTCTTTGCGTGCGTGAGCCGAATGTGTCTACGTTCCTCTAACGCACACAGATATAGCTTTCAGTGATACCATTACTAAGCCGTTACCCACAAAATATGGGAAGACGCATTACTATTTTGCTATCAAGGCAAGTATTTTATGTTGTTGGGAACTGGAAAAGGTAAACATGATTTTTCATGTAATATGACATATTTTTTCGGAAGGTATAATTCAATTTATTTTAAAATAAAAGGAAATAAATCGCATAAAGAATGAGATATTGTTCAATGCGTTTAGAATGCTTGATGGGTTATAATTATAAACAATGTTAAAACATCGGGTTTGATATGAATTAACAGTAAGTATTGTATTTTAAAATTACAAAAATGAAAAACATGAATGAAAGCAATGTGGGTATTTTTTCCTCACAAATAGCAACACTGTGTTATGACAAGTTAGGTTATTAGAATTTTGTTTTATTTATCGATTTACGTAAAAATAGTGCATAGAATGTGATTACTTATTTGTGAAATGTAGATAACATTTTTTTGTTTTCCTGATGTGCTATAACATCCTTTCACGCAACAAACTGTCATTTTCAATTATTTACTCGCGAGCTGTGTTCGACGGAACGTGACATTGAGTACTGACGGCCTGGCGGCTAAGTTTGACGGATTAGGCTAAGTTTTAGTTGCCTCACTTTTTGCACTCGTACTAGGTTTCTATGCGTTATTATTCTAAGTTTGCCAAGTATAAAGAAAAATATAGGAATTACTCTACCTGTTAAGTAGGTAATCTTACGGAACTGAATAAATACCCATGATCAGTTTAAATTGAACCGTCAAGTTAACTCTTTGTCTGTGCACTTGAAACGAGCTCTGCCGTGTGGAACGAAGCGTGCGCCTGCGCAGGAAGCCACGCAAACAGACGACTCCAACGTACCTTCAAAGTACCCACATAAAGTTTTATTTTGTACAGGGTGTTCCAGAAGTACGTACGTGTATAGCTGCTATACATACTCATATTTTTTAGACTATATCCCACTAGTGGCTGGGGAAATCCTTCCTCCATATTTTAACAAAACTTCCTTTTACTGCGCCAAATAAATAATATAAAAATACTGCCTTTTTTAAAAAACACTGCCTCTTTTTTTTAATTTTTTGGTTGTTTTTAACAACAACAAAAAAAAACACTCTTCAAACATCGCAGGGCATCGAATCAGTGATTGAACGCAACAAGTCAACAACTGCATCAGACTACTTGAGAATTTTTGCGGTCAAATTAAAATTACTCAATATTTTTTATTTTGATACTGTGCTTTACATTATACAAGGAAAACTAGGAAAACATACTTATTAAACAGATGGACGGACAGACAGATATACACTCGAGTGATCCTATTAATTCCGTTTCTTACTGATGTTCGGAACCCTAAAATTGCATGTGACACAGGCTATCGACCTCTGGCACCCAAGCTAAGATTAAACTTGCGTTACGGATGCCAGGGCTCACTCTATTAATTATAACCACTTACAATGCAAACAATTTTGGCGAGAAATTACATTATAAACACAGAATTTTCCAAATCTGCCAACGTCTGTATTCCACATAAAACCCATCTGCCTTCATAACAAGAGTGAACAGACATCTTCTGGGCACGCTCGCTCCATCATAGACCTCATCCATCGCTTGATTGAAGCGTCTGGCGTGATCGAGGTCAAGAGCAAGCCCATTCCTCTTTAAAAAAAGAGGGAAAATGTAGGTAATTATAGTAGCTACAGAGCACCACCCTTATGACCACTTATGTACATAACTCCCCGTATAAGAAGTATTTACGAGGTAATTTATTGTAGCTATTTTAACTTAACTACAACATAACTCAAATATTAAGTATGCTGCTACGACTTAATACCTGCTTGTCCACTAGACATTAAATTGATCTCTATCTTTCCTTTTAATTGTGAGTGGCATGGTATAACATACCATTACTAACGTTCTATGTATGTCCGTTAAGATTTAACATACAAATAGCTGTTTGTTAAATTACTATCAAATTAAACGACCTAGAACGGTTAAGTTGCGACTAAGGAAACTAAGTTAACAAAATGCTTAGAAAAAATAATGTAGCGAGAAAATTAATAAACATAACGCTGCGTTTCTACCAAAGCTTTGCGAAGATGGATGTGTTCATTAAGAACAAGCACATCCCTGACTACGTATCCTCACTAATCTCTGCTGGAAACGCAGCCTAACATCATGATACTATTGTGAGAAAGAAATTGAGCTATACAACAGGAATAGCAGTATCTCTTTTTCACAACTGTTTCATGATGGCTTTGACACCCACGCATGTATGGGGTGTGCGGGACACAAGTCTACTAATTTTCACATTCGTATTTCAATCACAATCTGTCCAAAACGTATGAAAATTATGGCTTTGTTTATCGAAAGTTGTTTATTTAGTAGAATTGGCCCTCTTGTCTGTATATCGCTGATTTCTAAGCACTGATTTCCAATATAAACAAGCTGTAAGCTCTAAATAAGGAACCGCTCAATTAGCACAGATGGACGACTTCCAACTTAAACGTTACTTAGACATTCAACCATTCAGCTTTAAAATAACTTAGCAAGCACTAATTAAGTTAGTAAAGCCGAATGACAGGGAACAAGACGTCAAGAACATAAAGTGTAGAGTGAATGACTGAATGGAAGACCGAATGGCAATATACATCCGAGAGACATTTGTTTGGCTGCAAGTCGGTGCTTCGAGTTATGGCTTTTGAGGGACTTGGATTTATTGCATAAGCTTTGTAGGAAGGGCCCTTTTTATAGTTGGTGGGTTGGTCATAAATGTCAGTGTGCAATATTCGCTAGTTTTTATGATTTCACATATATGTACACAAATATGCTGCGACAGCTGCCTGAACACACACACAAAGAAACAAAGTTGTCAACTGAAATTTCTTTCACGTACAGTAATTGTCCAAAAGTTATTAAGCGTTTTCTGCTTTTACTATGTTGGTTGATAAAAATATTTCTGGTATAGATGGCGAGTATCGAGGTGTCCCTGGCGGGGTCCCGGCGACGCAGCGCGGGCGCTCGTGACGTCACTCGCGAGCTAGACGCGCTGCGCACCGCTCTCACCGATAAGGACACCCTCATACAAAGGTATGTACATTAGTACATAGATTACTTATATATACCTAAAGCGAAATAAACAAATATAGGTAGAGATTTATTTTATCCAACTCCTCCGCTGTACTCTTCTGATTTATTTCGTTGCGGGATCCAAGACAGTTGAATTGTTTCTCCGGGACTCGTCGGTCTTCATTAACTCGGCGTTTTTTTGGTGGTCACCATTGTCGATTCGAGCTTTCAGGAGTTGCAGTGGTTGAAAATGTGTGGCGAGCTTGTCCCAAATATAGGTGCCAACATTTACGCAGTACGGCCACCACTCAGCATAATGTTGCGACTCATGTGCGAAATAGAGCCACAGTTCTGATCGCGATCGTTGTTGGTTTTCTGGCTACTCAATCTTTCTTCATAACACCATATAATACTTATTATCTGGGCCTTTTACCAATTTTTACTTCAACAGTCTAAAGAAGCAACTAAGCGCGTCACTGAGCGCGGCCCGGCTGGCGTCCCCCACGGCCTCTCGCGCCAGTTCGCACGAGGACCACGCTGCAGCCCTGTCAGCAGACGAGCGGAGGGCGCTGGAGGAGCGCGCCAACGCCGTGCGGAGTGACCTCGACACCAGGAAGGCCAACATACAGGAGCTGAGGAGACGGCTGGAGAAGACTCATGTCACTGAGTGAGTTGGAAACTTTCTTTAGTATCTACTATAGGAAAACGACACTAACTCCCTGGTAAGGGTGCCTGTCCATTTGCGCGGAGCGAGGCAGCGGAGCGGAGAAACGGATAAATTTTAACCAATTGAATCACATAAAATGTCCGCTACACGTGAGTCACTAGGCTGATATTATGACTGACATGATTCACGACAACCCTATCAAAATAGCATTTTAATTTAAAGAAACTTACCAAGAATACTAATTTACGTGGCAAGTTGTTTCTATGGCTGGTTTAGATTAATTTTCTTAAGCACGCAACTTCCCGAACGCTGCCCAGCCGAGTTGAATTCGACGGTTGGCCTCTTTTTCGAAGTTAGCCCAACTTAACTGAACCTTTTGTCCCAACGTTAACCCAGTGGTAACTGTCCTGATTGATTAAACCCTTAAAGGCCACTAATATTCAAGTCACCTGCCTCAATTTTTAACATACTCCCATTTTCTGTCAGTAACATCGACACGCGGATCCAGCAAGCAGAGCTACAATACAAGCTAGGACGCGAAGAGTTGGAGCTGCTGACGCTGAGCGAGCAGGCACGTGCGCTTGCGCAACTCATCGAGCAAGCCGACGCCGCCGCGAACAGGAACCATCGCGCCACCTTGTACAGGTAACTTATAATACATGAAAATGAGAAGCGGCTTCTGGACGACAGTATTCCTTTTCGCTAAATCGAAAGTCCAGTAGTTCAGGCCTCGCTCGTTAAGGTCGTGGGTTCCAGGCTAGATATTTTATACTTTATAAATATCAGATGGAGCGTGTCTTCTCTGTGTCAGAGAACTGGCTCCGCTAGGTCGCAGCGTGTGTGCGCCTCAGTGAGTCCAGTGATCATTGACACTAAATGTTTCCTGATAAGAGGATTGAGACTTCTTTGATGGAGTTTCTTGCACGTTCTTTTCAATAGGATCTACTCTTTGGAACGTGCAACTTCCACGCTGGAGATAGGGTCGGTGAGTGCGTTTTGTTGCAGAATAACTGGCTGCTCTTGTCGATAGCGCGGCACAATTAACTTCATCTATTTGATTGACAGACCTTGACTATTCAAAAGTGCCATTAAACTGGTCTATTTGAAATAAAGGATTTTGTATTTTAGTATTTTTGGCAACATTCAACAACATTTTCCTGGTGAAGCCTGATGACCTGCGGTTCTTTTCCTTGCGGCCTTTCACATAGGTGTAGTGTCCAATTGAAACTCTCAACCTTCAATCCGTTCCGGTTTAAACCAGCATCATTCCGGTTTAAACCAGAATCGTTCCGGTTCACACGATCCGTGTTTGGCAACAAATGTCTAGTTACAATTGTTCTTTCATCAGAATCAATTCCGGTAAAAGCTAGATGTGTCAGAGCTCAGAACCATTAATCACTGTAAAGAAGAAAGCCCGGGAACTGTTGTTTGTTATCTCATTGCCATATCGCGTGCGCACGCGCCCCAGTTGACATTATATCGTCACTAGGAACGCGATCTCTTGAACTGACGCTGCTTTTTTACTTCCTTTTAGATAGTTTTGTAGAAATGAGAGACAATTGAAAAAACTAAATTAGCGAACATCGCGAACATCATTTTTCTGCAGTAGATGCAGAAAAATAAGAGCGATCTTCTTTAAAAGTGTGTGAATTTAGCACACAAAGTTGGTACGTAATCGTGAC
The DNA here is from genome assembly GCA_963859965.1 of Ceramica pisi. Classification (NCBI taxonomy): domain Eukaryota; kingdom Metazoa; phylum Arthropoda; class Insecta; order Lepidoptera; family Noctuidae; genus Ceramica; species Ceramica pisi. The sequence continues at coordinate 25,115,938 of OY982535.1, read as the reverse complement.
AAGTAGTCATGGCTTTAGCAGAATTTGTTCTGAGATCTTGGATGAATCCAAAATACAGTATATAGCTCATAGCACACCAATATCGCGCATCATACATTGTTGTGGACACACACACAAGAAAATTATCATAAATTATTGTGCCAAATTTTCAAACGCGTGTTTTTTGATGAATGAATTTTCAACAGTCAATCGCATTGCCTGACTTGCGCTTTATTCGTGACAGTGTGATATTTTTTCCCAGAAACCGAGTTTTAGTAAGTATGTAAACGCTTTTGAAGAAAATTGGTCCATATTTTACTAACTTTCTTTCTTGTCTCTAACCATGGGAACTCGTAAACAAATGAGTGCTTCATCAGAACATCAGGTTTTTGCGCGTCCATTGAAAACTGGCAGGTTGATCACGAAACACGACGTGACTGCCGAGCGTTTAGCAGATCAGGCACGTGTAAATGGTGTCGCGCGCTACCGAACATGGGTGCTGATGGGTAGATCACACGACAATCGATGACACACAGGACAGGCTTGGGAATTTCTTGAATAGATTAAAAATATCAGGATCTTACATCGTCAGAAGAACTTGGGGACGTTTTTTGCCCAGTAGTGGGACTATATGGGCTGAATAAAAAAAAACACATATATTCATTGTGCGTAAGGGCAGCTAAGGAGTGGTATTGCCTTTTTTTTTTTTAAGGGATGGGAAATCATCCAATGACTCCTCCCGCTCTGGGTGTAGCGAGAGGGAATGTCAGACTTCTACTGACTAAAACCCATCCATGTTCCTTCATTGCCCTTTGTGTTCCGGAGCCACGGTGTCTCTTGCGAATAATCCCGCGACTCCGGCAGGCGTCGGCCCTTTCGGGCCCCTCTGTGTGCTGACTCTCTTTGAGGCGCGCGTGGAACACTAACGCGCCGTCGACACGGTCTGTCGTCACTAGACGGACGGACGGCGAGCCACCCATAGCTCGCCGTCCACAGGCCCGCGCCTACGGTGGCCGGAGGTCACCAGGTGGTGTCCCCCGACGCCCGCGGCGTCTACCACGGCGGCCGGGACGAGAGGGTCTCCTCTCCCTCTCCGCCACCTCCTTCGCTAGCATGACTGCTTCGCAGAAGGAGGCAACGGCGTCCCATTCCGTCTCGCTCCGGACCATGGCTTGGACCAGGGCCGGACGCGAGAGGTTGCCGCCGAAAGGAGTGGTATTGCCTGGGTCTGTGTTTCCTTATAGCTACAACCTGGGAGTCTTTAAGTCAAGAGTGAATAGGTTATTTCTAGGCCAGCGTGCTCCACGTTAGACCGCATCATCGCTTAACATCAGGTGAGATAGTGGTCGAACGTATGCCTATCAATAGAAAAACAAACACTTGGGTTGAAGGTTTGACCGATACCACAGATAATATAATACTAGGCGATTACTAAAAAATAAAGCTCCTAACCTCACGCAAATCACAACCAATGCTAGAAATCTTAAAGCTCCTGCATTTAAACCAGGAAAGTTGTTACGTTAAAAATGTTAATCATCCACATCCAGTAATTCCTAAAGAATGCAAGTGTTAACGAGTTTCATTTGAAAGAATGATAATTCGCATTAAGTTAATTTATTCCCTAGAAGGGTGAAGTAATTGCAAGCACTAAACACTCACACGCAGATAGGATCTATTCAAATTAGCTAACCATTGCGGCTGCGTAGAGACGCGCTTCCTGTTTCCACACTAAACGGAAAACTGGCCATCAGATCTGACTGTTACAATCATTACGATCATTACATACGCCATCCATTCATTGTCTGCCGGGGCGTGTCTAGTCAGCATACTTTCTATACTCAGCGTTCAATGTACCGCAATCGGTGGGAACTATCGCCAAAACTGGGCTCGTCAATAGGGAAAGTTCTGGACAGTCTGATTTAGTTATTTGCGTGCAGTAATTAGAGAGGCGTTCTAGCTCGTGCGAACTTGTTGAATTAAGAGGTGATAAAATTCGCTGGACGATGAGAGGTGGGCTGGGTTCGCACTTACTTATAGATTTCTTATCTCAACGGAACAGTAAATAAAAAGTCAGTCGTATCGGCCACAGATCTTAATGTAACATACATCGGATGCGAAGATTGAACGCTGGGAACAATACATTAAATACTTACAGAACAATTAAAATATAACGCACGAAAACAAATCGCTATTCAAAATCACTCACAAACTGTACTTCAGATAACATCGTAATGCAAATGCATCTGATGCAAATACTTACGTACAAGACCAATAAATCAATTGAGTCACATACAGCGCTATATACAAGATAGACGCACATTTACATAAAACAATTAGCCAACAGATTGCACCTACTCAACACCTTCGCCTCCCACTGAAGCAATCTCGATTGTATTGCCGACAGCGAGCAGTAGGTAACCACAAGTACACCACACGTACAGTCAACACAGGAGTTAGGTAAATAGGCAAACCCCAAAAGATACCTTTTCCAATTACACTTCCGTTCAGCCCAGGAAACAGCCCAGGAAAGCGGAATGTTTTTGAAGGCACACGAATGGGTTTTAGTGAGTAAGAGTCTGAAACTCCCTTACCCTCCGCAAAGAGCAGGAGGAGCCATTTGAGGAACCCCATCCAAATAATTTTAAAATACTCCCGTAAAAATTACTATAATACAAAAATTTGTTGACACTTCTTTTTCCCATCTAAAACACTGGGAAGTTGTAGTTTGTCATATTTCTTATTAAAAATTAGGTACTGATTCTCAACCTTATTTCACTCAAAGGCTTTTGATTTTGAATCCTATGAAAAAATAATTGTACATTCTTACATGCTGAAATGTCCATGGTAGGTTCCATCGACATAATGTGAAAAATTTATAAAATAAGTTATGATACGTAGACACAGAATTATGGATGAAGAATATGCATTTCACAGCATAATAAAGCATACTAACAACTAGTCGATATTTATTCAGTCATTTTACTTACTAAGCCGAACTTCCAAAGGAAACTTAAGTTTGCATAGTTCGCGGTCTCCACTAAATAACACGCTGATTTAATTGTTTTTGCCTGTCTGTCTATCTCTAATAGAGCTCAGCACCCGCACAACACGCACTAAAAGTTACTGCAGACACTAACCTCGTCTATCGATAGTACTTGCGACTCCCACGAGCGGTCGAGCGCGCACAAACAATACCCCATTAGGGTACAATCATACGTGAAATATTATCGGAATTGGATTCCCACGGGCCGTAAGCCGTAACAGTGCGGTAGCGATGTAGCTAGACTTGCGGTGGAGGGCTGGGGTTCAATCCACGCGAGAAAGTGTTCTTCGGTTACGCTGGGTTAAGAGTGTGTACTCCGTCCACTAGCGCCGCCAATCGTTTTTTATTAATTGTGGTAAATTTAAGACACGTAGATAAAAAACCGCTCTGTAGTGCACTGAAAAAATGTATCTATTATTTTTTGACAGCTATTTTTAATACATAACTCATGGCTAAATAGCCAAAACGGCAATTATTGCTAAAAGTGGCCACTTTTAGCAAAAATATCGACTTTGGCAACTATTTATGTTCTAAAGTACAAAACATAACTCTCAAAACATAATAAATACATTTCTTCAGTGCACTACAGAGCGGTTTTTTATCTACGTGTCTTAAATTTACCACAAATAATAAAAAACTATTGGCGGCGCTAGTGGACGGAATACACGCTCTTAAGAAGTGATCATATACATCCGTGCATTACACACAACATAACAATAATAAATACATTTAAACATAATAAATACATTTCTTCAGTGCACTACAGAGCGGTTTTTTATTTACGTGTCTTAAATTTACCACAAATAATAAAAAACGATTGGCGGCGCTAGTGGACGGAATACACGCTCTTAAAGATGCACTGTATCGGATCACGGCTGATAATACAGTTCGTGATTCTAATAATCTTGAAGTAATACACCTAAGTTCTTTTCCTACATTCATAGATATCCCACCAAAATAGTTCTTCTCATATTCTAAGCCCTATGTTCTTGTGTAGAGATTTAAGCAACTCCTTTTGAAACTACGGAAAAATATTATGTCTAACCGCGCTATATTCCAACTCATAAATAATTCTTGGGATTTTAAGCCTGTTTGTGTTAATGACCGGTTTTGAAAAGACTTCGATTATCTTACAGAAGTTATCTCACTTTTATACCTAAAATGACGATTATTTCTATTGTTTCACGCCACCGAGCAGAAACACACGCCCATCTTTCACTGAGTTCTCCGAACCACATAACTTCTAACACCCAATAATCGTCCACCACCACACTATTCTCGGAGCCAGCGAGCCGTGTCGGTAGTGTGTTGTTTCCCACGCTGAAGAGTGCGGTGTGCGGTGACAGCGTGGTGGAGGCTGCGGTCAGCTCTGTGTCCTGGTCGCTGAGACACTGACCCAAATACGGCTTCGACTCGAGTTACATTGTTTAGAAAAGGTTTCTGGAGTTATGGAGGAATGTATGCGAAATGTTTTTCTATGGCTTGACAAGCCATAGAAAAACATTTCAAGCTGTAGCAGTACCTATGTGAATTGCAGGAATACATACTTTTCCGTCAAATATTAATATTTTGTTTGCTAGCTAGTAGCTTTTCCGTGGGTGAATGTCACCTATTACATACCGAGGTTCCTTCATGCCTCAGAATGCAATTGAAGCCGCTGGTCTTGGGGAAAGCTAGGCAGTTTGATGGTTTTGTATCAAAGCGCAACATTACGTGTTAGCTAATATATTAAGTGTATTTGTAATTCACCTACAAGCAGCATAGATTGGCACGACACCCTTGAGTAGAAGTATCCTCGGCGAGCTACAGCCGCCGCCGCCGTAGGCAGTTTAAGCTGTTACCTCATATTTCAAAACGTCTGGAAGACAAGACAATATTTTATCTCCCCACCATCGACCATCTGAAAATAAATCAAATCCCTGCATCTCATATATTCATGAATGATAAGTTAAACTTGATAGAGAGCGTCGTTTGATCGTTTCATTCAATAACTTATGTATCTACTAGAAACTTGTACATGTAAGATTACGTAGGTACTAATAAAAAATAAAGTAATAAACTATTGCGTCATTTATGTACACTGTTTAGTATGGCACTCACGTAATACATAGAAAAGCTTCCTTCTGCGGTCAGGCGAGTTTTTGTGAGCAAAACAATAATTTAATACTGAACGACACGCACCGCAGAAAAAAGAGAGATGTGTTATTATTATTGCGATTGGAAACATTATTTAGTATTTTATTTAATAATAACTGACCTGCGCAACTTCGTCTGCGTCACATTTTCCATTAATGCTCCGCTCCTATTGGTCTTAGCGTGATGGTATATAGCCTTCCTCGATAAATGAGCTATCTAATACTTAAATAATTTTTCAAATCGGACCAGTAGTTTCTGAGATTAGCACGTTCAAGCAAACAAACAAACAAACTCTTCAGCTTTATAATATTAGTATAGACTAGCTGATGCCCACGGCTTCGACCGCGTGGATGTCGGTTAATCTATACTAAAACCTACCTCGAGAACCACTCTATCCATTGGTGAAAACAGCATGAAAATCGGTGCAGTAGTTTTTGAGTCTATTGTGAACAGACAGACAAACGCGGCGGAGGAATTTGTTTTATAATATTTATTGAAATCAGAACGACAGGAAGCAAGTTACACTGATTTTAAGATAAAAACAATCAATTTTAAGCATTGGTATAGATAACGTCGTAATGCTAACTTTTATAGCCCTTTGCTCTATTATAATATTATCATTTTCCACACATCGGCGAACAGATCTAATCCAGGCCTACATTCAAGGAAAATACAAATATGTGGTATGAATTTATTTTCAAATAAATAAGAATCGCACTACATGCTACATGCAATATTTGGAGCGTCCTATAAGCAAGAATTATCTGCACCTAATCTCAAATTGGACCTATTAAGAGCATTTCAGACACCTCTTCCAAAACTAACTTTTTTTTACTATTTATAGGCATACGTTTGACCGCTATCTCACCTGATGTTAAGCGATGACGCGGTCTAAGATGGAACACGCTTGCCTAGAAGTAACCTATTCACTCTTGAAGACTCCCAGGTTGTAGCTATCAGGAAAAACAGACTCAGGCAAGGAATTCCACTCCTTAGCTGTACGCACAATGAATGTATCCCATTCCCAAAACGTTTTGTGCGTATAGGTGGTATGTCCACCATGTACCGGTGTATATACCATTCCGGCATGTACTTACCATTACTTATTTTGCCTTTAACTAAGCCAAAGTCGGTTCACTTGATTTGTTAAATTGTATGTTTGGTCGACTAAGCTGAGTCTTTGAACGAGGAACGCTGAAACTTAGCTGGTCTGGTACCACATTGTACTTACCAGTGAAATGCGACATTACGGCGTATTTCAGGTTTAAAAACGCACACAAAACAATTTAATTGCTCAATCGTGTCTGTAAACGGCAATAAAATGCCGTTTTATACAAACGACTGTCGTGTTGCTTGATCGTTATTGATAAGCTGGATCATAGCCATTACTGGGAGTCGTAGTATTTTATTACACATATAAAATTGTTTTGCAAAATCTATTTTCAAGCCATAAATATTATCGACTTGAGTAGGATAATAAATATCAACGCTGTATCGATCATTAACTCTAACAGTCTGAACTATGTAGGTACATATATTATACTCATACGAAAGTAGGTTCGCTTCTAACGCTTTTACACAGATTTTGATGAATTTTACACGGTACAGCGATAGATGGGGTACTGGTGACGATATTATGAGCAACATTTTTGCGCAAAACTTCCAGGCCGTGAGCGAATCCGCCGGCAAAAGCTAAGTAACAAAATATTCATTCGTCTATGCTGCTGTGGCCCATCCTTGACTTAGGATCTCAAAGTTAAACGGTACAAACCATCAAAACCGAAGATCCTTGAACACACGCTATTTTCTCCAGACGCAAACACTCGAACACTGGAGAGGTCTACAGTTAATAACATACAATTTGAGACACATGAAATTACGCAAATTGCTCGGACCTTCGTTTAAAAGCGGCAAATTAGGCACCCTCACACGTTTCCCGGAAAGCGAGTGGAACTTTTACTGTTAACATAACGTGGAGAAGGCTCTGGGCACGAATAATATTATGGTACTAGCGTACTCTGGGTAAAGCAGGGAAAGAAAAAGTATTAATACATATCACAAAGGTTCAAATGTCGGTAGAAAATAAATTTGCTTCTAATAATGCGAGAATGGATTGGGTCGAAATCATACCTTCTTCTTATCGTGAGCAGTAAGGTCTAACGACACCAGAGTAGTGTCAGAGTTTCTAAACCGCCTCAATGGCTTCTGACTTGGTTTAACGACCGCCATTCGGCGGCCGGGACCACCGGCATCATACCTAACAGCATCGATATGTTTTATTTTTGAAAATAGCAGAAAATTATCATCCTCTTCGATCTGAAAGCAAGTAGCTGACAGTTGTAATTTCACCCAAAACTGACAAGTTCACTAGTCAATTTAGCAAATGTGGATTATGATGAAAACAGACCTAAATATGTCATCATTTATCTGCAATGATATATAAAACTATAGATACGTTGTCCGCACTCTAAAATGACAACATGAAATGAAGCCAATTGGCCACATCGCGCTTAGTTACGCACCGACCTGTCGCGCGACACTACGTTTGTTTTGATGTCAATTTAATCAATTTGACTATTACTTATCCTGTGACGTAACTGAAGATGTATATTTATATCCCTCTAGTAACAGGCATACCGCCGTACGGTGACATATTTTCTTTCCCTTTCTTCATGCGTATTAGTAGCTATCTAGTATTTTCGCCGTTTTTAAGCGCCGCGATTTAGGTTTATGACGTGTCTAAATATAATACGTCATTGTTTATCAGCTAAAACTCTGCCAGCTTCGTACAATTCGCGGAATCTACCAACCACTACATGAGCGCGTGTATCGCAAACATACCCAAAGGCATAATGAGACAGACCATTTTGACGGATATAAAACACATCTCCCGCATCATGTCCCGTTCGTTTGATGGCGGCTAGAACTGTCACACACACACACACACATGGAGTTGGTAAACGTTCCTCCTGCACAAAAAGTGCGCGCGCGGCTAATTGGTTCACACCTTTGTCAAACGTCACACGGTGTATGACTTTATGATTTCCGCGAACGACGGTTAAGTGCTCGTCTGTAACTGTCTGCTTATATGAGGGAGATGGTAATGCTGCCCTTATTACTCATGGTAGTAAGTAGTATTTTTAACTGGAGGCTTCGGGATATATCCGTTGTAAGTTGTAGGTAGTAAATTCTGCGGAAATCTGCTTGCTTAGCGTAGCTTCGATACGTTCAAGAGCCGTTTCGGATGGTTGATAAAAGAAACAAATTGCAGCATTGCTTCCAATTCCCTTATATAATACGCTTCTTATCCCATCAAATCTATCTTTGAAGCCATGATGATGCGGTAGCATACTCAAAACAAACGAACTCTCCATTTCTACGAAAGCGAGATGTGTAAGCTGACAATGAAATATGTAATCCGCAGCTTACCACGTGTAGTATGTAATCATAATCATAATACATAATGACTATATTAAATTCCCAGTCTTTTAAACGAAAGTAAATACGACAATGCCTAATAATGGCCTCGGGCCTTACACCTTATCTTGTAAGAAATCAAGCGAGCACGCTGACTTAATGAAAAGCACATACTAAGACAAAGAAATAAACGTCATCATATATCATACATAACAAGGCTTTATTTAAGATAATATAACTTTACATTACTTGTGATTTCTCTTGTGGGAACACTCACAATAGTGTACGAAATTTCGACTGATTTATGAGTGTGAGCATGAGTTTCAGTGAAAGTGCTCAGTGGAGCGGTTTGCGGAGATTAGATGAGATGTGACCGCTGCGCATTAGTGCTTTCAAATGCACATTAAACGTAGAGCTGCACTTAGTAGCTAGAAAAACAGAATACTTATAATGGAATCATAGGAAAAATGAATAATACGAAACCGCAGTTACTGCGTCCAAACGATAAAAGATCACCATGACAGACGCTCAATAAATCAGCCTGTCGATTCTATCGATATCTCACCGTGATCACTTAGGTGGAGTGAACGACACGTGAGCTGTCATGCCAACTTGTTTGTATGTTTTGACAGATCACTTGTCGTTCACTTCGCCTAAGTGTTCACTTCGAAATGTTTACAGAATCGCACTGCAGATATAGACTCTTTAATCTCTTTGATATCATTAGGTATTGATGCTAAATAGTGGAGTTACAAAGATTGATCTGCTTAAGCCTGAGCTGCTTTCTTCAGCCAGCTCAATGCACTGCATGTGTGACGCATTATCCGACAAAATTGCTCGTTACTTGGGCGTCAAAGAACTCCTCCACATCGCTGTCCTCTGGAAACGTGCCCAGAAAACTGGCAGCATTCTCGCATTGAATGGCAGTTTATTCGTTGAACAAATAAAATGCTAACTAGCTCTAACTCTCTGATCTGGTGTTGGACACTTTTGTAACTAATTCACTTACTAATGATCATCTGTGATTAATTCAAATAGGTTTCTATAGTGGTTTTCTAGCCACACGCAGTGGTGTCCCGTGTCCTGCACCTTATCTCATATTGTTTGTGTCAAGTTCTGCTCTGATTTACAGCAAGGGAAGCCTGCATGACGATCATGTAACCGACTCGCTGTAAAACTATCCAGAGATTAATGTGACACCTTTGTCATACATTATGTGCATAAGTGTAAGCATGGCAGTAACCTATACCACCGGCATTGTCACCAGCTCAACACGCCTAGCCTGTGAATATTATTTGTAATAATTCGGATACTTGTTGGCCATATACGTATCTACATAACATTAAATTGATTTTAAAACCAACACATTTACGCACCACACAACACATTTATGCAAAGTTCACACCATACCTAAAATTGAATGTGAATATGTAGGTTAGGTATAGATGGCACTTCTTTCTCGGAGGAGTTAATAGAAGCTCACTTATACTTACTAATAGACTTCTATTTTGCCTGAGTAAGTTAATCCGTGCCTTCTAGCAACATTGGATATAGAAGACGGAAATAAATCTATGATTTAAAAAAAAACTATGTCCGCTACAGCACGTGCTGCGCTATAAAGCAAACTTTCCGTATTTACAAGACAGAACTACACGTCGAAAGCTAAATGACAAGCCAGACCTCTCTGGTATTTACGTTGCGGGCACATAATCACCTAATAGCAGTCATTTTCTTTATATACAAGATGGTTATCATGAAAACAGTCGTCTAATTCGATAAACTATGGGACGTAGATACTGTCTGTGCGTGCGGACAGTGCGTACTAATGCAGGCAGCGCCGGGGACGCCCGTAATGTGCTACTGATTGCCGGACGCCCACGCAAACTGATTGTTAGTTTGTTGGTTGATTTTGGTGCACGATACTGTCGGATGGATTTTCAGTATAAGGTATTTTATGTGGATAGTTAATTATGTTAGAAGGATACCTAAATAGATAACGAAAAAGCGATTTAGGTATCCTCCACATACCGTAATCCTACGTTTGATTAGAAGCATGTACATTTAGCATAGCATAGTACCTAGGTACATAGTGGACACCCCAGGCACTACACTTTCATTGGGCGTACAGCTGAGGAGTGGAATTCCCTGCCGAAGTCTGTGTTTATTGGGCGTACAGCTGAGGAGTGGAATTCCCTGCCGGAGTCTGTGTTTATTGGGCGTACAGCTGAGGAGTGGAATTCCCTGCCGGAGTCTGTGTTTATTGGGCGTACAGCTGAGGAGTGGAATTCCCTGCCGGAGTCTGTGTTTATTGGGCGTACAGCTGAGGAGTGGAATTCCCTGCCGGAGTCTGTGTTTATTGGGCGTACAGCTGAGGAGTGGAATTCCCTGCCGGAGTCTGTGTTTATTGGGCGTACAGCTGAGGAGTGGAATTCCCTGGCGGAGTCTGTGTTTATTGGGCGTACAGCTGAGGAGTGGAATTCCCTGCCGGAGTCTGTGTTTATTGGGCGTACAGCTGAGGAGTGGAATTCCCTGCCGGAGTCTAAAAATTTTTTTAAAAAAAATTTGTGTTTATTGGGCGTACAGCTGAGGAGCGGAATTCCCTGCCGGAGTCTGTGTTTCTAGAGTGCCACAACTTGGGGTCTTTAAGTGATCAGTGAATAGGTTACATCTAGGCAAGCGTGCTCTATCTTCGACCAATTTATTTCAGGGGGGATTGAAATACGAACCTATCAATAAAATAAAAAAAAACATTGTTTTTTATGTTAGTGTTGTAGAAGGAAATAACTGTCTAAGAACATTCCATGACGATTTCTTGACGATGACTTTTACGATGCGACATTATGCTCGTGGCTAAATAATAACAGCCGCACAGGTCGATCTTCAAGGTTAAGCAACGCTTGCCGAGGTTGGTCTGTGGATGGGTGACCATCTTAACATACCTAGTTTCTTCCGTGCCTCGGAAAGCACGTTAAGCTCCGGCTGTCATTTGGAAATCTTTGGCAGTCGTTACGGATAGTCAGAAGCCAGAAAATCTGACACCAGTCTTGCCAAGGAGTACCGTGTTACCCAGTTAATGGGTTGTGGAGGTCTGGTAGGCAGCCGCTCCACATAAAATATTGGTATTCAGCTGAATCCGGTTTGACTGGAAGCCGACCCCAATATAGTTGGGAAAAGGCTAGGCTATGATGATTATGCTCACTTGCTCTTCACCAATCTCTTAGATTCTTGAACAATGAAGACAGGGCGCAGCATATCTAACAATAGGCAATAAAACACATACGGCAATAAAACGTAATAGTTTAAATTAAGACATTTACTTTTATTAGTAATTAACATGGTTCATCAAATCGCGAATTAAACGAGACATTTCACTCGGCGTGCGACTCCAACTTTTATTTTTAGATTGTAACAAAACAAAGTAATTAAAAATTTGTTAAGAGAGTGAGTGTTCTCCAACGAATGTCATTCATCATCATCAGAATAATTACTTTTATTGTGTGATTAAATGGTGCATTTTGGGAACAAAGAAGTCTTATAGGTCTATGTTATGCTAGATTGAAATATTGAATGACTCATCCAAAGACATAACGAATCTACGAATAGAACGACGTGATATTTCGTCCTCTCTCGGTGGTGTGTCGGTTTTCCGCCCCATCAGACTATTAAAGTAAAGGAAGAGAGAGTGCGTCAGGGTTTTGTGCACTATTCATAAGATGTGCCGAGATTGGAACTTATTTACTTAGTAACTTCTCTTGATATTTTAAAAAGCAATAAAAGCTGAACAGTAGCAGTAACAAACATTAGTGACGCGCGTGTCAGACGCACATTAGCTGAGCATATCAAAGCAGTCGTGCCGTGCGCGCCGTGGGACGCATGCGCCGCTGTCTTAGTACACTTGCCTATGAGCTTCATAAACAAAGTTACTTAAAAAAGGTGCTGCTTGTTTTGTTTTTGTTGACTTAGAACGCGTTTTCTTTAAGTCAAGATTGAATAGGTTACTTCTAGGCAAGCGTGCTGCACCTTAGAGTGCGATAGCGCTCAAACGTATGCCTATCAATAGTAAAAAAAATATAATTCAAAACGTTTCTACCTTTTTTTAAGGATGTGATTGTTTGTTTGGATTTGAAAAATTCTTTCAGCGTTAGATAGCCTATTTATCGAGGAAGGCTATAGGCTATATATCATCACGCTAAGACCAATAGGAGCGGAGCAGTAATGAAAAATGTGACGCAGACGACGTTGCACGGGTCAGCTAGTCAAAGATACGGGGCCCCCGGACTACAAAGGCCCCTATGTTTGGACGCAAAGCTATACATTTAGTCTCGCCGTCTCCTTTGTGGCCTCCCATGACAGTTCTCAGCTAGTAAGGCATACATTGTTTAAAAAAAGGCCCCCCAAAAAAGTTTTGATACCCCCTTTGAGTCTAGCTACGCCACTGTAATGACTCCTTGCGCTCTGGGTGGGAGGGAGTGTCACACCTGCTGACTAAAACCCAGCCTTATTTCTTCAAACAAATGTCAAATGTCTGATTTCTAACAATTCCGCAATAGACTGCGTTTCCACCTGCAACTAGCTCGCAAGCAAGTCGCATTATATTGCGGACTAGCGAGGCAAAATGCGATCAAACATTCGATCGTGCCCTGCAATGTAATGTAAACTTGTATGCGAGTGCTTGCTGGCGGAAACGAATCATAATTGGCGATTTAAGCAAATTAATTTTAATTACTGTATTATACACCGAAAGTCTCTGGCCAACGACGACATAGCCCATGGTCGTTGTCCCTGAATAACCCTGTGGAGAATACAGGCGTTCCGCGTGATGTTTGCGTTGTTTTCTACAACAGAGTGAAGAAGTCACTTATTAATATACAATTATTAAAACAAATTAAATGATTCAAAAATTCTCTTTGTCCGATTAAATCCAATAGAAGGTGGTTGAAACGTTCGGTTACATACCCATTTTGTTTTTTTTTTTAATCTATACCTACTAATAATATAAAGCAGAAGAGTTTGTTTGTTTGTTTTTTTGATTGTTTGATTGTTTGTTTGGTTGAACGCGCTAATCTCAGGAACTACTGGTCCGATTTCAAAAATTCTTTCAGTTTTAGATAGCCCATTTATCGAGGAAGGTTATAGGCTATATATCATCACGCTAAGACAAATAGGAGCGGAGCAGTAATGGAAAATGTGAGGCAGCTAGTGGACCATATAGTACGCCTGTTGGCATAACGTAGCGCTCATTTCGATTTCATCTAAGCTAAGATCTTTTTTTTTACACTCTGTTAACAAATAAATAAATAATTATTATGATTATGAAAATGAGACAGCTGATTTATCCGTTTAACTAAACAGCAGTCACCCAAGTTTATCAATTTCAAATTGGTTAAACTTAAATAGCACTCCTATAATATCCTGAATGTATTAGGAGTTTATTAATGTTATTTAAGAGAAATAATTGAATTTTATGAGTCGAAAGGGATTTCTAGCCCGCTTATCCCTAAGCGGAGAACAGAGTCTATAAATCACCTCCTCTCTATACAGATAAGTAGGTACGAGTATGCACCTCATCGTAAATAAAATTCACATTCTTCGCCTTGTGCTCGTGTGTACATACTTTATGTGTGATAACCTGCGTTAGTGTAGTTACTGCAGCGTTAGACGAGCGATGGCCGCCGTTAACATTGAACGAACTGAATTTTATTAGCTGTATCAAATGCTTCGGAGTTAAGGTCCTATACGCAATTCAAACTTTATTTTTTCAGCTAGCTTTACATAATAGCTCACAAAATCTTTTCAAAGCTAGCTTTAGCCCGCGACCGACTTCGTATAGGTATACCCCGTTTTTCCCATTTCCGTAGGAATGTCTGGGAATCCTCTCTTAGAGAGAGCACTACCTCTCCAAGGACCTACATGCCATAGTTTCAGCTTTACACGACCAGGGGCCCGAGTCTGCTATTTTTATAAATTTGTCATTCCGACACGATCCCATTGTCATGCCATTGTCATTTTGCTAAAAGTTCGTAATCTGCTAAATTCATAATTGCACGGTCACTGCCACGTCAGTGGCCGGTCACTGGCACGTCAATGGTCTTGTAATAGAATTGCGGTAGGAATGCCGTATTGCCATTTTTATAAAACCGAGCTAAATTTGAGCATTTATTCATGCCAGATTTTATTTATATTTAGTTTTACATATTATTTATTAGTGTTATTAGCAATCTGAAGTAGTGAGAAGTTCGTAAATACTAAATCTGTCAATACGTACGAGATTACCATTCATATGGCTTTCTTTCAATGGCGTGTCAGTGGTTGATCACTGGAATGTCATAATGACGCCATTATGATGCCATTATGTTAGTAGATTACCAAACTTGTCAAAATCAACCATTTTGAAATCAGTGATCGCCCATTCTGACACTATTGTAATAGCAGACTCGGGCCTCAGTAGTTTTGGCTGTGCGTTATCTGTCAGTCCCTCAGCTACTCCGTAACCGAAGATTTTCATATACATCACTACATATAATAAAACAAAGTCCTCTACCGCGTCTATCTGTCTGTCTGTTCGCGATGAACTCAAAAGCTACTGCACCGGTTTTCTTGCTGTTTTCACCCATTGGTAGAGTGGTTCTCAAGGAAGGTTTTAGTATAATTTGACAAGCGGGCGAGGCCGCGGAAATGAGCTAATATATTGATAATGATTTATTATCTAAGTACTCGTAAGTAGATAATGTTTATGATACAGTAATGGTATAAGGTTCTAATGCCGGAAGGCATTCCCTACCAATCAACCTTTTGATTAGGTTAGGTTGAATTAAATACGGACTAGACAAGTAGATGCACAGTAGGAATATGAAGTATTACTTTGACGGGTGTGAGATTTGAGAGTCCCGAAGTTCACAATGGGGAGATTTTAATTAGGTATATAAAACGGAAAAATCTAGACATCATTTCGCCGAATTCCAACTTCATTGATCACGCCTATGTGCGATCATTAACGCAGAGTTCCAATCCTACTAATATTATAAATGCGAAAGTTTGTGAGTATGTAGGTATGGATGATTGTTACTCTTTCACGCAAATACTACTGAAACGATTACGATGAAATTTGGTATGTAGGTAGCTAAAGACCCAGAATAATACATAGGCTTTTTATCCCGGATTTCCCGAGGGATCGGGATTTACAAGGGAATAACGAGAATTTATACGCGGACGAAGTCGCGGGCGGCCTCTAGTAACTCCTTAATAGACTAAAACAGTGTGTGCAATAAATCGGCTGCCATACGAGAGGCTTACATAGTCACGTGCCCACGATAACGGGCTATATTTTATTTATCTGCGCCCTACAAGGCGTGCAATCTTACGCTGCGCATTTCTCAGCGGATTGATTGCAATCACCTTTTTAAATTGCCGTCGATACCATGTTCTGAGGATAGGTGAAATGGGGCTAAATTTGAAGCTTCGAGCTTAGGAACCTGTTCAGGAACACGGTCGGGTGGGCCAAACGTTAATCTAGTTCGTTAGAGTCGATCACATATTGCTATAACCGTCCTATTTTCAACTGGAATATTCCACATTTTACTGGGATTCCATTATCAAGAACCAATTTACGTGATAATTAGATTGAAGTACTCGTTAAACACGGTTTAAGCGGAAAGTTGTTATACTTAAATGACAGATGATGTGTGGAAAAAGGTGAGGCAGGTCTTTGCGAAGCAGATAAGATAAGATAAGATAAGATAAATTAACAGAGGGATTAATGTGCTAGTTATATTCGAAAAAGATGACTTCAAAAAATTTGGTGACTTGATTCTCATTGGAGTCTTTTATCTCTAATGTTGTCCGCTTGCTGCAACAACTAGAAGTTTTGCGTTTTATCTGTTCCCAATCTCCACTGACCATAGCATTGTATGACAACAAGGCAAGCCTATCAGGAACAATTTGTATCGCAACTGGACTCGAATATTTTAATATTTATGAGGTATATAGGTACCTATTTATGATCTCTATGCAACGCCGTACCTGTACGTCATTTGGTAATCTTTTGTACCTATGTTATACCCACTTCAAGCGATCCTAGAATATTGAAAATATACCAATCTATGAGTGTGTCGGTCTGGTGGTCGAAAGCGCTAGGTACTATACTGCTTTACCTAGCACTTGCGTCCCTTTGCTTGGACCTTTGCCCGAGACCTCAGGGTCAAAAGGTCGAAGCAAGATGTCGGGCAAAGGGTTCGATTCAACGGATATAGTGTTATGAGGTTTTTCCAAATTCTGTAAATTCTCAGTAGTGACTCGAAGTCTAGATTTAATCTCAGTTATGTAAGTAAGTTTGGCTTTATTTCGTGCTACTTAGAGGTACATAACATAACTGACAAAATGTAGGTTGGAATACCTACGTGTATCTAAATAAATAAAACTTATATTTCGGGTGGCATAGACCCATACAAAAATTAAATTAACTTAGTCAACACAGTACACGCTTGCTTGCTTTGCTATGACTCGCCAACACAAGTCATAACCCAGTGATATTGGAAGGGACAATCGAAACGAACGTACGAACGTACGTCGTCTGCTTAACCCGTCGGGGAATGCCCGCGTGATGTATTGTCATTTGAATAAAAGAAGATGCTTTTGCGGTGGTACCTACCTAAGGTCAGGCGCCGACCTGACGATCACATAACCAAAAAAGTGCTGCAACTGGCGTCGGGACCAAGAGGCCGTGGCAGACTCCGACCTTCATGGATGTCAGTCATCAAAAATTACATCAGTGATGGATGGATGAGGAATCAGACCCAACGACGATCCAGAACAGATGCCTCTGGAGAAAAAGGATTCGGAGAGCCGAGCCCGATTAGAAACGGGAAAAATCCAGACAAAAAATAAGTGTCATTGGAATTTAATTGAACACACCAAAATGTTACAACGACGTAGAGTTTCCTAGTAACCAAACCAATACCTAGGGAAATGAATTGACAAACGATAGCATCGTCTATAATGCGTATGTAATACAATATTGTGTGCTTCACGACCACATTGTCACACGCACTATCACATAACGTGACCACTATTTTCTCTTCGTGGTGATATGACCTAATTAGTTAATAAAATATGTGTGTAAATACGTTATTTTTTTTTTATTTGAGACTAGCTGACCCGCGCAACTTCGTCTGCGTCACATTTTCCATTACTGCTCCGCTCCTATTTGTTTTAGCGTGATGATATATAGCCTATAACCTTCCTCGATAAATGGGCTATGTAACACTGAAAGAATTTTTCAAATCGGACCAGTAGTTCCTGAGATTAGCGCGTCCAACCAAACAAACAAACAAACTCTTCTGCTTTATAATATTACATAGTATAGATGGGTTAGCTCTCAAAAAGTGAACTTCACAGACGTTATCTGTTAGTTAAAATTTACCTATTATAACTGTTAGCATTTCCACTTGTGTGCCGGTCTGTATCTTCGAGCAAGCTTTGCGCTCCTCGTGAGCGTTCGATATGTTAGTTTTTTTATAACCAGTCCGACCGGGAGTTTTATGGGTTTCATATCTCACTTCCACGCTAGTATGTGTAGAATCGAGACACTAAAAACAGGCACAATGAGAGGTGCTATTAAGGGTTTTTGTTGACCAGAAATTAGCTATGTAGGTACGGAAAATGAGATTTATTTATTAGAAGAAAAACTCAGAGAAAATGAGACGGTTTGCTCAGAACAGAACGAATGTTCATGGTTTACCTACGTGATATCAGTAGGTATCATTTAAGTGCTGAAGCTGAAACATACCAATTCTGACTAGGTACACACAAGTCAAATATAGCAGAAACCATTATCAGAAAAAGTTTTATTAAAACACTAAGGTCCTAAACATAAATTTAAACGAACAGCCAACAACTTCTGTCTGATACTGACCTCTGTGACCTCTGAAGGAACCAGCCACACATGCTTTAGCACCCACAGGAACGTACTTATCTACATACATATGCATTCCTGCGGATTCCAATGGAACCGTAAGAAATCTCTTAACCCGTTCCTTTTCTAGAATTGTTACATTCTCTACTTTTAGTGCAAAAAACAACATATAGCGAGCGTCCAAAGGGCCTTTTTTTTAAGGATGGGAAGTCATCAAATGACTCCTCCCGCTTTGGTTAAAGCAGAAGGGAGAGTCAGTCTCCTACTGACTAAATCCCAGCCGTGTTCCTCCTATTGCGTAACGTTAAATTTTACCTTAGCTACAATACCTAGGTACTCGTTTCGCACATAATAATTTGAATTAGTTACTAGGTATATTCATATTTTTAAATGATAAAAATTGTGAATGTCCTGTAAAATTATACCAAAATAGTATGGGGTCATTATGGGGTTGTAATTTTAGGTTTTTAGGTAATTTTAGTTTTTTAGGGTTTTAGGTACGTATAGTATAACGTCAAAATATTCGTGCTAGCCCTCTGAAAGAAAAAAGTGCAATATGCTTAGTTTGAAATCAGGGCCTGATTAACCCTTAGGCTAATTAGGCTGCAGCCTAGGGCGCGAGGATCGGGGGGGGGCGCGCTGAAATCGTGTCTTCGCATGCACTAATCTAGTCTATCATTGCATCTACCCTGCATATTTCAACTAGACCGAGACAAAACACAAACTAAATACGCTTGAGAGTCCCTGATTTTAACAACAAATTTTGAAATTTTAAAAAGCGCGCGTGAGTCAAACTGAGTGAGTGAGTGCATTTAAAAAACCGGAAAATAATTATAATACAAAAAGTTTGGTTTCTTATGGAAACTGCATGAACTAGACGACAGTGAATTTATTAATGACTAGCTGACCCGCGCAACGTCGTCTGCGTCACATTTTCCATTACTGCTCCGCTCCTATTTGTTTTAGCGTGATGATATATAACCTATAGCCTTCCTCGATTAATGGGCTATCTAACACTGAAAGAATTTTTCAAATCGGACCAGTAGTTCCCGAGATTAGCGCGTTCAACCAAACAAACAAACAAACAAACTCTTCTGCTTTATAATATTAGTATAGATGATAATGATTTACGAATGATGACTGTTACCAACAGAGCTATTTCCACTAATACCGATATTGACATATTCAGTGACAGCACAGGTGAACTTAAAAAAAAAAAAATATTAGTGATTGATTTGTGGTCGACTCCTACCTGTGATATACCTAAAATAATTTATAATTATTATTTAAATTTTTGTATAATTATTAATATTGTTAATCAATATTATGTTCATTGATTTAATAATCTGTATCTGGAAACTGGTCACTGTTTTTTATTATTTTCATTGATGTTTTATGATTTTTATTGTTGTCAATATATTTAATGATTATATAAATATTTCAATTTCAATACAAACTACTCAAGGAATTGCAATTTTAATCTTTATTGCAATAATTTCATTTAAACTAATTTAATATATTTTTTATAAATAGTAATTTCAAAAAGTGCCATATGATTACCTATGTTATGTATTAGGTTAATTTATGTCTAACTAGCTGACCCGTGCAACGTCATCTGCGTAACATTTTTCATTACTACTACGCTCCTATTGATCTTAGCGTGATGATATATAGCCTATAGCCTTCCTCGATAAATGGGCTATCTAACACTGTAAGATTTTTTCAAATCGGACCAGTAGTTCCTGAGATTAGCGCGTTTAACCAAACAAACAAACCAACTCTTTTGCTTTATAATATTAGTCAAAATTCAAAATTTCAAAATTCAAGCATTTATTTCAATTAAACCATTTACAGGCACTTTTGAATTGTCAAGGTCGGTCGGTCCAAAAAGTTGAAGCTATTTGCACGTTCCAAAGCGTAGATCTCTATGGAGAAGAACGTGCAAGAAACTCCACGGACACTCTTTTAAAAATAATATTTTTTTACAAAGATTTATTTACATCGGGTTGACATTATACATACATGTGAGAACGATGTAAAAAACGAGCAGGATAAAAGCGTCCGGAATAAAAGAGGAACAATTCAAAGAAATAATTAAAATTAACCATGGCAGCTAAGAAATGACCAGTCCCGACTGACGGCGCCCGTTCACGAACATGACGCATGCGCCAGCACCATTCGGCTCAACCATTTTGAAGGGAGCCAAATGATCCAACGCATACGCCACCATCAGCTAGACTTTTGAGTGAGCATGACACTCCCAACCGCCAGGGTACATTCAAGTCAAAAACATACCTAAAACTGATTATTAAAGTTAAAGGTACACAGTACTCACACATGTGCTGTTAATGGCTGAAATTATACAATGCTTAGTAAGTTGATTCTAACAATGCAAATTTTTCTTACAATCTTCAGCCGGTCCAACAATGTTTCCGAACTATTTACAGATTAGTTTGGGCTCTTTAGTGGCTGTGGAGCAGGACCAGCATTCAGCCAAGCATTTTTATCTTCAATATAATCCCCCAACTTATAATATGCTTGCCTGCATAGTGTGCGTTTAATACAAGACTTGAATTTCGTCTCATTTAGTTCTAATATATGGGGAGGTATCTTATTATAACATTTTAAACAGTACCCCATGAAAGATGAGGCTACTTTAGCCAGTCTGAAGCCTGGTTGAACTAACTGGTCCCTATTTCTAGTACTATAATTATGTCTCTCGCCTCTTTTACTAAAAAGATGTAAATTCTTTCTGACATACATGATGTTTTCGTAAATGTATTGACAAGGTACCGTCATGATGTTAATATTCTTAAACAGTTCCCTGAGAGAATCGCGCCGGCGGAGATTATATATCGCTTTGATGGCTCTTTTCTGCAGAATAAAAATAGACTCGATGTCTGCAGCCCGTCCCCATAGTAAAATACCGTAAGACATGATACTGTGAAAGTAACTAAAATATACCAGTCTCGCGGTATCGACATCCGTTAGTTGGCGGATTTTTCTAACAGCATATGCTGCTGAACTTAGCCGTCCGGAAAGAGATGTTATATGAGGGCCCCATTGTAGCCTGGGGTCAAGCGTAATTCCCAGGAAAACCGTTTTATCGACGAATTCTAGTTTTTCCTTGTTCAATAATATGTCACAATCACTGCTTTTGACATTAGGTAAGGCAAATCTTATGCACTTTGTTTTCTTTTCATTTAGAACTAAATTATTCGCCGTGAACCAATTTTGGACTTGCATTAGGGCATTATTTATGTCATTAACATTGTTCGTCCTTCTATTTATCTTAAAAATTAAAGAGGTATCGTCAGCAAACAACACCATATCAAGATTTTGTTGCAATAAATAAGGTAAATCATTAATATAAACCAAAAATAAGAAAGGACCCAAAATAGAGCCTTGGGGGACGCCCATTTTTACGTTTAATCCCGACGAATTGACACCGTTTATGTGAACTAATTGCTGTCTATCATTCAAATAAGATTTGACTAAGTTTAACGCTGTTTTGCCTAGTCCGTAATGCCCGAGCTTCAGGAGTAATGTATCGTGATCAACACAATCAAACGCCTTAGAGAGATCACAAAAGACACCTATGGCATCCTGTGCGTCCTCCCACGCATTAAAGATATGCTTTAGTAAGGTGACACCAGCGTCCGTTGTACAACGTCCTTTGGTGAAACCATACTGTTTATCATGTAAGATGTTATTCGTGTTAAAATGACTGAGCATCTGATTTAGCATTACTTTTTCAAATACCTTACTAAACACTGGCAACACGGACACTGGTCTATAATTATTGGTGTCTTTACTATCCCCAGATTTAAAAAGTGGTATCACTTTACTGAATTTCATTAGGTCCGGAAAGACTCCTTGATCGACACACAAATTAAATATTAAAGCTAAGTACGGCGCTACAGTCTCGATAATTGAGGTACAAACCTTGATAGACAATCCCCATAGATCTTCGGTCAATTTAATTTTGATTTGTTTAAAAGCTTTTATTACTACTATGGGGTTTATATGTTTAAAATTAAATTCAGTCGCGCAGGCTGATACGTTTGCCTGTAATAAATCAAAAGCAAGCGAAGGCGAGGAATTTAAGTCTTCAGTAGTTTTAACAGGGATACTTGTAAAGAAATTTACAAATTCTTGAGCAACTTCTTTGTTATCGCTAATAAGTCCGTGAGGCGTCTGCAATCTGTAATCAGTGTTATGTTTTTTGTTCCTATTTGTTTCATTATTTATAATTTTCCAAACCGTTTTTATTTTATTGTCTGCTGTTTTTACCTTATTGCTTATGTATAAAGCCTTAGCTACCTTACAAGTATTTTTATAAATTTTGGAGTAGGTAGATACATACTTATTAAAAGTTTCAGTGTTAATAAAAGGCTTAAGGCCATACAACTCATAAAGTCTATCCCTACTTTTTCTGAGTCCTTTAGTTGCCCAGTCACTAAATAAAAACTTAGGGCAGATAGTTTTAGTTTTATTTTTAAAAGTATTATTGAATTCTGTTTGGACTAAAGAAAAAAAATCTGTATATAAAATATTAGCACTGTTCACTGTACAGTTCCAATCACTTAACTTCCCAATTAAAGTACGGTTAAATTTATTTAAATTACCGGATGTTATTGGTCTGGTTTGTATTTGCACTTTTTGAATTGGTATTTTGGACTCAAAAGATACCAGTAGCCCGCTGTGATCAGAAGGGAGGTAATTTACAATGGCTTTCTGTAAGTAGTCGCCAGAACAAAAAACATTATCAATACATGTAGCAGTAGTTGTAGTTGTACGGGTTGGTTCTATGAACACATTAGACAAATTGAACGATTTAAAAAGATTTAATAATCTACAGCTATCTGAATTGTTTTCTAAAATATTTATATTAAAGTCTCCACAGATAATTACTAATTTATTACCAGTCGCAAGTTTTGCCAATACATCTTCCATCACTGACTCAAATATAGAGTAGTTCAGATAATTAGGGGGTCTGTAAACGCACACTATGACATGCTTATCTAGCTCAACACAGGATAGTTCAATGTTATGTTCAACAGACAAGTTAACTATGTCTTTACGAGTTTTAAATTGAATACACTTTTTGATTAAAATTAGTGAGCCCCCACATAACATTGACTTTCGGTTAAAAGAACTTCCCACACTATAATTCTCGTAATTAATCAACATTTCAAAATCCTTTAACCAATGCTCAGTGAAACAAACTATGTCAAACATTGTTTTTTCTAAAAATAACTCAATTTCCAGCTGTTTTGAAGAAAAACCTTGAATGTTCTGATGAAATAATTTCAAGGATTTCTGCTTAGCCCCTTTATTGCAATTAGCTATGTGAGAGCAAGAAGATAGCCTGGTTTAGGGTAGATGTAACTATACTGTTATTGGTATCCTCTGTTGTCGTACAAACTAGTTTAAAGGAACATCCGGAGAGAGCCCCACATCTCCCATGCCATCACTAGGCACCAAGATCTTGCTACTTGCAGACTCCACATTAAAAGAATTGTCCATAGTGACACATGGATTCTCCTTCGTACAATTATTGTAAATAGTTATAGCATTAGTGCTACAGTTAACAATGTCCACCTGTACATTAGTATTATTACTAATATTTGTAGTATAGATTTAATGTCAGATGTAAAAGTTGTGTACACCTGTAAGTGACAAATTTGCACAGAACATAGCAATGTACAATTTATGTAACTTTTTTTGTAAATAATATGTCGTTAGTGTTCCTAAATAAAAATAAAAATAAATTAGAAGCAAAGCAAAGGAGTTAAAACAACTATACCTATGCCACTGATTTAGAAGAAACCTTTGCAGAAGAATGCGTCCACTTGGCGCAGTTTAAAATCTGACACCGAGACCGAGCATTCAATTTCTAGCAGAACCCCAAAGGGTTTGTAGCGGCGAAAGGTCTTTTTCAGCATTTAAAAGAGTAAATTACTTGCGCTCCACACTCCGCCAGCAAAAACTTGCAGCGCTCTCGCTAATGTACATAGAAAGTGTTTTTTTACAAACTATTAAATTTGAAAAAATTGTAGAAAGATTTGCAAACGCTATAGCACGAAAAAGGACTTTTGTATAATCTAATAATAAATTACTAGATATAATTTTCAAATAAATCATTAATTACTTGCAAACATGTTTCACTTGTATGATGCCTGTCCTCTTTTTTTTAACAATAACAGACGTCTAAATAACGTCTTTAAAAAATACTCAAGTCGAAGCAACTTCACAGACTAGATGACCACGCTCATGGTCAATGGCAATGGCAACTAAGTTGTCTATAGAAACCAAGCCAATACAAGTCATCCTGCCAAACACGACAAGGATTTGGTTTTCTACTTGTTATCCTGCAGTCACTTGTCATGATTTTGGTCTTATAATGCGTGAGGAACTTTGCCTTTATAGTACGGTTTTTTTCTTGGGATGGTAAAATCATCAAATGAGTCCTCCCGCCCTGGGTGGGGCGGAAGGGACTGTCAGACTTTTACTGACTAAAATCCACCAGTGTCCCTTCGGATGCCCTTTACGTTCTGCTGGGGCCACGGTACCTATCCTGTTTAGACAATCCCGCGACCCCAGCAGGCTGCCTTTATGTACGGTCAGCATAAAAAAAATGGTTTGCCACCCTAAGGTTGAATGTCATGCAGATTAAAGGACAATTTTATTTCGCTTGTAAATCGATCTGAAAACTTTTGTAGGTATTATGAACCATGTTAAAAATTTCACACTACTACCCTACTCACTACCTACTTTTTAGGCCGTTCGTAATAGGTACACCTGGCGAGGGCGCGTCCTCATAATTAGCCTAGGGCGGTCAGAACTCTTGATCAGTCGCTGTTTGAAATAGAAAGGTTTCACTAGTAGGTAGGTAGATATATTGGATTGACAAAACAATAGCGATATTCGTTGCATTTCTCCATAACAATAAGGTTTACAAAAACCTGATACAACGAGAATCTTACACTGGATTGATTTCTATCTCTTTGTAATGTCTATCTTTTAATTAATTATAAGTAGACTTTTTATCGATGTATCGTGCCGTACTGTGAAATATATCTTTGTCATTAAAGGTTTTTGTCAAACTGTGTACTTATTGTAATTTCCATGCGGATCTTGGTTCTTCAGAAAAACTGGTAAATGATACACGCACGAACATTCGTTGCCGAGAAACTGCTACAAATTCGATTTTTGTAGTTTTTGACTCTGAAATACCTATTTTAGTATGTTGGTCTCCAAATTTACATCAGGAGGGCTCACACTACAGCTTTAACGACCTTCGGGAACCTTCGTCGCCCTTCCTTGTTCTTCGTGACGGAAACAGTTACTTCCCTTATTAATTTAGCGATAGATTTTTGAATGTTTGAAATGAGAACAGTAAGTGTTGTCCACAGTGCGGTGCGCGAGTGCGGCGGCTGCGCATCAGTGGTGACGGCAGAGGCGCGCGAGGGCACGTGGGGCGCAGTCCCGCGCGGCGCCGGCATGCTGGTAGACTGGCCCGGGGACAACGCAGCCCTGAAGGCTGGAGACAGGTATGAACATCATGTTTTGTAATCTAGAACTTTCATGTTGTCATAATATATGGACAATGTCTGGACGTGTGTTCCGAAATATAACCCAGTATATTAGCCAATGCTCATGACGTCATGAATCCGACGCCATACTGTTGATTCGTTCCGAAATATACCGATCAGGGCGTTGATGTCATAAATTGACGCCTTATTGAGAATAGTGTTTGTTCTCGCTTACAACAACAATTATTGCAAAAATTTAAAACAGTTCTCAAAGTCTGATGCATACACGCTCGTTTCATAATTCTGGTACTATATAGGTACGTCACACTTGTCTCACCAGTCCTATATGGTGGCAGTCCCTACACCAGTTGGTACAATATGGCGCCGGATTCATGACGTCATGAACACTGGCCAGTATACTGGGTTATATTTTGGAATACCTACTTCTAGATGGTTTGTAATTTTTAGAGACAATTATTGTAGGAAATAAGGTAGATATTATGTTGTGTATAGGAATTCCAAGGAAATCGCAGAGGACAAAGACGACACAGGAAAACGTAAACTGTAGTTGTAGCCATATTAAACCATTGAACTCTGAGAAATAGTCATAACAATTCATAACATCCATTCACGAAACACCAAAACTCGCATAAAACGCCTTTACGATGCAATCTCCGCACTCTCCGCTTTATAGCGCGCAATAACTACGCAAATGCGCGCGCATCTGCGCACACGCAGCCCGCGGGTCAGCGGCCCGCAATCACGACCATCGCGATGCTATCTATGCCCATAGATGGGCAACGATGGGCCTCGGACTGTGGGCAAACATTGTCGAAGTCATTTACATTAGTGCATGGAATTCCTTGGCAGTAGTGGCGGCCACACACCGCGCCAAATAACTGGTTGCTTCGCTAGATGATATGCGATCTCTAGTTTCGCTTTATCTCTTTATTTTGTTTGGTCATAATAGAATATTTCAATGCGTTCCATAATTTAACATATTTCTAAGAGATACCGACGTACGAACCTTTTAAGGCTAAATAATGATCTAAGCTATATGACAGTAAGACGCAGTCAGACTGCAAACTCTGCGTTCATTTTATCAATCTCAAATCTTTTTAACAAAGCACAAAATTGACCAGCATCTGATTTGTAACAGTGGCACTACTTTAAAAATAAACATAAAATACAGTAGCGAACAAAAAGAAACGCCTGTGACTTATGAAGCTGAAGGCATGTTCACACAGCACAAGACGTTGGAACCTGCGCCCGCGCCGGCGTCAGACCATCAATACACGTCCGCTTAGAATGCTCACAGATAACATTGCCACCGGCCTTTAGAGAATTTTTAAAATATGTACAACTTCACTATACTCACGAAATTTTTAGGAACTTTAGCTTTCCGGACACAGATTTTCTCGTAGGTATTTTAAGACGATTTCATATGATTGAAGACACGACGGTTGGCGCAGTGGTTGAGCGATCGGCTGCTGCGCTGCATATTGTGGGTTCGATTCTCGCACGGAACAAATATTTGTATGGCCTACAGATAGCTGTTCCGGGTCTGGGTTTCGTGTATGTGAGTTTGTATGTTTGTGAACGCACCCACGATAAAGGAGAATTCCTAGTGTGGGGCAACGGTTTTATGTACTAAGTGAATTTGTTAGACTGGGTGAGGTCAAGGGTAGCTAGAGATACTGCTGAGCTTTAATTCCTGGGTTGTTTATGTGTATTGTATTTGTAGTAAAGCTCTGTGTGTGTTCAATGCCCTTAGAAAATGACTGTTCTAAGAAGCGGCAATACAAATGAAACACACAAATGAATCCCTCGTGGAATTATTTAATGATGTTAAGTCTAGGTATAAGATAATGAGCGCAATACTAGTTCTTCAGATACGAAAAAAACCACAAGAAACCTGAACGAATCACTTGTCGATCTAATCGCAGATCTGTAAATCATTATCATGTTACTATGTCGAGTACTTGCTCCACCTACTACGCTAAGCAGTCGACCAGTGTTGACGAGCTGTCGATAACTTGTTCTCTGGACATAGTCTAGATTTTATATCTAATTATTATCAGATATTATAATGTAAGCAGATTGAATGATACCATCAAAATTCAAATTCAAATTAGGCTGAGAGCCAGCACTTTTTGAACGTCAAGTTCTACAAAAGACAGCCCCCCAAAACGCCCGCCCGTCACCACTTCCTAGTGTTTTAGCTGTGGAGAAGAAGTGGCCAACAAACTCCCCAGCAACACATCTGTCTGTTACGTTTTAGGAACTAGAATTTCTACAATAAGTAAAATGCAAAGTAATTAATACATGACACAAAACAAAAATCAAATCATCTTCAAGTAGGTAGGTACGAGGGCCGCTAGAATAGGCTAGATTCCATCATCCACAAATTGCAAAACTATTTAGTCCGTCAGTTAGAGTATTGAAAAATAATGGACACGTATTTTTTGTTTTTGTAAATCAATGAATATTGACAAAGATAAAACGCATGAAAACTCGGGAGGGGGGGCTCGTGACGTCACGACTCAGTAACAATTATGCGAAGGTGTGGCGTATTGAGAATTATAAAAGCGTCGTAACTTCGTCAATTTTGGTTCCCGTAACAAAAGAAAAAACACGGGTCAAATATTTTTTGATAATCTAACTGACGGACTAATTAGATTATTTCAGGACACAAGACTATTCCGACTGTATCCGCTGGTCACAGCATGCTATAGCGGAATTCTATTCGTGTTGCAGTACATCATAGTAGCCGCAAGAAGTCCACTGCTGGAAATGGGCCTCCTCAAGTGTCACCACAATAACCTGTCCTGTGTCTTGCATCCATCGGCTACCCGCGAACCTCTCCAGGTCCTCGGTCCACCTTATGGGAGGCCTTCCAACGGTGCGGTGCGTCTTCTGCGGAACTTTTCGGCTATCTGTTCTGCGAGCAATATCCATTGCCATTTTAGTTAGGCGATCCTTCGGGCTATGTCGGTAACCAAGAGAACCAAGGAGTTCGTTCTCCTGCGGATATCAATATTCCTGAATTGTGTGATCATTCCTGTGTTGCAGTTGCAATACACCTTATAATGAATTGATCTACTTTCTTGCACCCGAGATCAATATAATCCATCAAGTTCCATTTCTCAACATGTAACAGCATTCGAAGCCCAAGGAAAGCCCTCAAAGAATGTGCCCTGGGCAATAATAATAAATATTTATATATGTGAATTGCTTTGACGTGACGTATAAGGACTCGAACGATTAATTCTATACGATTTATCGATCGTAACAACCGTCCACTCCTGCGCATTTGTCAGGCGGACATTATTCTTGTGTATGGTATAATAGATCTTGTTAATGTTTCGCTTAGAAGCTTTAATAGTTTCATGTTGATAGATAACTTGTCTGAGAGCATAACAATTATTCAGCAACGTTGTGATTACTTGTAGTGTCACGAGACGCAGGGAATGAGCGACGGACTCAACTCCTTATTTTGCTAACCTATTCCATTATTTCTTGTCCTTTGGCGCTCTGTCCTCGCAAGCGTTTTAGGAGAAATACAAAGAAAAACGCTGACTTAGCTCATTCACAGTCTCCTCAGCAATAACAGGTACAAGTACACTAACTGATTTCACTAGTCCGTTGTACAAAAAACACTCACAGAATTACACCGAGTTTGTATCTACTGCAGAGGGGACTTGGCAGGCCCATGCCTCGTGTATCATAAAAGGTATACTGGACTGTTAACGTGTTAGGTAAGTCTAAGCCGTTGTAGAAGCCATGATAGAAGTTTCTGAATGCCCAATCGATCATGGTGGCAGTAAGAGGACGAAGGTGTCCTAGATAGTGTAACATTAAAACAAGAAGTTTCATGCAACAAAATAATGTAGGCATCAATTCTGAAACTGTCTTAAAAACTGAACATAATTCCGAACCGTTACACACGCATTTAGAAAGCAATCATTAAAACATAGGTACGAACACCTAAGCACGGTGAAATTGGCCATAGTTTGCAAGTTAAGTATACAATTAACCAATTATTACGAATCAAATGTGTTGGATACACGCTACTGAGTAGAAATGTGCGCTTTTACAGTTACCGCGAAAGTAATTTTCATGGAAATAGAATGTGCGTGTCTCCACACTTGTATAGCAAGGCGAAATTAATTTTTATTTTAAGCAATTCGCAATACTTTCTGATTGATAAACTCATAGGTACCTACCAGCCCAAGTGTCTGTTTTTTGGCTGTCTGACATTGGTATTTAAACAGACAACAGAAAAAATAACCTGCAATCATTTTTGGGGTGAGGATGCTGAGGTCCCCTACCCATAATTTAAATCACTGTTCTCTCGCATGGATTGGGTTACATGGCCCACAAGAGTAGAACGAGTTTCGGAAGAAGTGGCCTATGGCTCTCGAGATATACACTATCTGCTGCTAGCTGGTTGATGACTGATATCTATCAGTGAAATAAATCTTGAAATCTCTACTTCCGGAGACTAGCTGCTTCAGCTACAAAAAAATCAACAATTTGACTTCTGCTAACATAAGTTTAAATATATCACAGGTTGAAACGATGCCGATGTTTCTAACATGTTTGCGATTTGTCTCCAGGCTGATAGAAGTGAACGGCACGTCAGTGCTAGCGTGCCGCAGCCAGGAAGAGCTGCAGCGCGCCAGCAGCGCCGCCAGCCCCGCGCGCCTCGTGCTCCTGCGCAGCGCGGCGCCCGCGCACCCGCCGCCACCACCCAACGGCTTCACACAGGTGCGTATACACATTGGGTATCTTTTGAGAGAAAAAGTTTCGAGGCTGTTATTTTGAGTGTTTAGAGAGCCTACTCCCTGAAACCTTAGGAAAACCCGCCACCTGCAAGTAAACCGCTTATTTGGAAAGCACTCAATCGGTTGTACACCCAGGTAGGGCTCTGCAAATACAACTAAGCAAAAGGGAGTTTTGCTGACCCATTTGATAACAAATGTGAGTGCGGTGCGGTGCTCCGTGGGTGCTACTGTCCAAAAAATTGGCCGGCTTGTTGGAGTGCCCCAAGTTCATTTATATACAGTGAAAACTTAATGTATCTATCCCACAAAGATTCAAGATTCAAAGCATTTATTTCAACTAAACCATTTACAGGTACTTTTGAAATGTCAAGGTCGGTCAGTCAAAAACATGAGGCTATTTGCACGTCCTAAAGCGTAGCGTATCTCTATGGAAAAGAACGTGCAGGAAACTCCACAGACACTCTTAACTCTCCACTGAAGCCGATATAATATAAAAAACGTAATCACCGGTCACCGACTTGGCAAACTGTTAAAGGGAGTGACCCTTATCGACTAGGAAAAGGAACCCACTGCTATCCACTTTGCGATAGGAATTCTTGGAATTACATGAGATTCTATGAGATCACTGACATTCTTAATTTAATCCATATTCGTTTCGAGAGCATACCTACATACATGTTATGGCAGTCAACTGTATTTTCTTACTATATTTTATTATTATTATATTTCAGAACGAAGCTGCCTCATTACGAGCTGAGTTAGGTGCCCTGAGGTCTGCAGCAGACGATGCGGAGAAGGCGAAGGAAGGTCTCCGCTCCGACAACACCAGGCTCACGCACCGGATCTCCTACCTTGACGAACAGGTCGCCGAGCTGCTCAGCAGACATACGCAGGTAACTATGAAGAGGCTATCACTATGATGATAAAAGATTTGAATTTTCGCCAATTGAATCCACTCCATCAACACTCCTATTGATTGCAGTGCCGAGAAAACATTAGCACTAGTCTCTAAAATAAGTTTTACCAATCCAGCGGTTTGAATATACAACTCATTTTTGTTCGTTCTTTCCAGCTACACTCGGTGAGCAGTAACGACAGCTGCATAACAGTAAACAAGACGAAGAAGAATGTCACCAACATCAACATCACGACGGAACCGCATCAGAAGCCCAGTCCCAAATCTGAAGTACAGGTGTTCCAGAAAGGCCCAGACATTACGGCCATCGTCGCAAAATTGCCGGGACTCGACGGCGTGGAGAACAACCTACCAATGATCAGACCGAGGTCTAACGCTTCAGGAGCGTCTTCTAGAGCAGCTATCTCCCCCAGAGCATCCCCACCGCTGAACCACAGGTCCCACAGCTCACACAGCTTGGAACACAAAGCCGAACGAATGCGTCACTCTCTCTCCCATCACTGCATACACGGAGGCATCGACTACAGCGCCGAGACCGACGCAGCGATCCGCATGATCGAGAGGAACCAAAGACACATCGAGAAACAACGAATGAAGAACGAGAGACTGAGCCGCTCCAAGTGCGAGGACTACTTCCGGTCAGAGAGCGACCTGGACATCCGGGACACGCACTCCACCGCCAGCGTCGACCCAAGACATTACGAGATCAAGAAAGCAGCTGACAGAATAGAAGAGAGTATCAAGAAGACCAACTGGGCGGAGAGGAAAACCCTTTCAATCATTGAGCAACTAAAGCGGTCTCAACGTCTAAGAAAAATGAAGAAAAATGACAGCTCGGAAGACATTCAGTTGGAATCTGAAAGACATTACATGTATCACAGAATAGACGGCAAAGTCTTAGAAAACGCTCACAAATCTAGCAGAAGAACATCGAAACAGCACTCTCGCAGTGCAAAATCTTCAGAATTCGAATCCGAGTCAGACTTTCCGAACGGGGATATGTACAGTAGTTCACCGAGGATAGACTACGGCTCCGAGACGTGTTCACGGATGAGTCATTACAAGAAGAACGAAGACAGAAAAGACAGCGACGTGAAGTCACGACCTACGCCTCCTCGGAAACCTTTGCGGCTATCCCTTCACAAAGCCAGGAGTGCCCATTCCTTGATAAACGGCAGTGAGTCTGAGACGCCGAGCAGACCGGCTTCTGAAGCCAAGCACACAGACGCGGAGTGTAGCAAGAGGCCGGTGAAGCGGACGCATGCGGCCGACAAGTGGGCGCGGGAGAGGATCCGAGACGCGGGCAGGGCTACGCCCCGGCCGCAGAGGAAGCACCTCAACGGTCTGAGTGCCTGTGAAGCCCCGGCAGCTGATGACCTGTACCCTGAGAACACCCACATGCCTGTTAGGATAAATGGTAGAACTGGAAAATGGTGTTAGCACGTAATCATAAGGTCGAAATAGATCAATGAATAAAATGAATGGCTATAACGAGGCTGAAAGTAAAATTAATCTTATAATATCAAACTTGAGTTACAGATTTATTTGATGGCAAATCCTTTCCATTGTTTGGAGTTACAAATTAAAAAATATATCAAGTTTGATGTCAACCTTGCCACAAACGAGACCATTACAGACAATTTTATAAGCAGTGTACAGATTATGAATAAAATAGAATTAATGTAAATACACCGTATGTAAGCACCCACCGCGCAATACTCACCTAATGTAACGTATTTATTTAAGAGCTAGTTGTAAGCAGGCTACGATGTGTGCATGACAATAAACGTATTATGCCTTTAATTTACTGAGTTCATTTATACAGTAACCTTTACACATGCCCTGTGTTTGATCAATAGCACTCCTTTTCTGGTCAGTCGTGAAAATAACGTACTGGTTCCTTTACAAGTTCATGGTGACCCTTGGCCAGGCTGGCGGAATTAGTTCGAAAGAGTCGTTTGTTCCCAACGAGTAACACCCTCAAATGTCACTGTTACTCGATGGGAATGTTTTTAAGAAAAAATTCCCAACCAGTCACACTGTTACTCGATGGGAACTTTTTATTACTAATTTCCCAACCAGTCACACTAAAGGGGTATAATTTAGACGGTCACCAAAATGGATCAACGGTCACCAAATTCTATCCAACTAAAAGATTAATATTACTACCAAAAATATTATAGGTTAGGTTAGGTTAGGTTAGAACTGTGACCAACTACGCGCGAGCCGAGCGAGCGAAGCGAGCGGTGCCGCGGCAGCGGCCGGCGAGCGCTACCTCGAAATTGGTCGCGATTTTTTTCTTATATTATCGTGGATTTTTTTCTGAAGAAATTCCCATCGAGTAACAGTGTGACTGGTAGTGTGACCGGTTGGGAATTTTTTCAGAAAAAAATCCCATCGAGTAACAGTGTGACATTTGAGGGTGTTACTCGTTGGGAACAAATGGAAAGAGTCACCGCGGCCCTGGAACGCAAAGGACATTAGGAGGCACACGAATGGGTTTTAGTCAGTAAGAGACTGACAAATCTTTCTGCTCCAGCGGAAGGAGTCATTTGATAAGGGTGACCCTCAGCTTGTGCCCAGTAGATGGCTATGTTTATAGTGGCATCGATAAGTCCTCAATGAAGCTGGAGTAAAGGCATTCCAACAAGTGAACCACAATTAGGGGGGTTTTCTGTCACACTTGACAGAAAACCCTGTCTTACCCTGACCTATGACCTATCTTATGTGAGATTTGATTTCAAAAAGTGTTCTAAACTCTGGCTCAAATAATTTAATTTGATCTCGAAACTAGTAACTCAAGTAAGAATAATCGCCGAAATAAACTTTCAAAAGTAGAGTCAGTCAAGTCAAGAGAAAATAAAGAGTGAATCTTAAAACCTACTAAATAAAAAACGCGTTTCATAATAAAATCATTATAATTATTATTACTAGCAACAAAAACAAAATGACATTATTATTTACACCAAATTAATATCGTATAAACATTTATCATAACTTCCCCAAAGCTCGGAACACACTCTACTGATCATTTAGTATAATTTAAAGCGTCCTATGACATCTGTATTTATTACTAGTATAACGTCTTTATTTCGGTAGCATAGTGAGATTGTAGCTTAAAAATGTATACCAGTTGAGTGTGCACCAAGCTCAAGTCGACATAAATAAATCAACTTTGGCTGAATATGAAGACCGTTTTTATTGAAAAAAAAATAATTATAGTAACATTCAAATTAAGAACATAACAGCTGACTGGCCGGCAGTCAACCAAATACGTCAGTCAGTATTCAAAGCACATTTATACAGCTTAAATATCTGTAGTGCGTTATTTAAAAATCTTAACACATTAGTTTATTTCAAATGTTGTAAAAAAAACTCAAGATAAACGAAAAAGCACAATTGATTAATTTAAATAGTAAATATAATATGATACACTTATTTTTACAAGATCTTCATTGATACTGCTGATATTCAAATAGTGACAATACTACAGCTGATACAGCCTGTTACATTTACATTTTATCTGTTAACCACTGTATGAAAGTTGCTGTGACTAGCCACTGAGCGGGTCATTTTAATGTTACAATAGTGATTTAACGAAATTCAATCAATTCATTTATCTAGATATCTCTATTGCGAACTTCAAACACATAAAATAAACCATCTTAACATTACAAATAACACCACCATCTGTTATATAAGAAGAAACAATACAGTTCAATATTCAACCAAAGTTGAAGTATTTACTATGACACAATATATAATAATGCGCTGCGTTCAAATGGTGTCGTTGCGTCAACGAGACGAAGGTACTAAAAACTGACTAGGTTCTAATTGTCGAGCTGAATAACACTAGGCAATATAATCGAATATCAGAAAAGAACATCAACGCGACTGTTACAAACAACTCGCCGTGTACAGTACGATTGTTTTTTCTTTGCCAATGCGAAGTACGTCACAATCGATTGCGCAGGAGGTCAATTTGACAAGAAACATAGAACAGCGCATGCGCGGGTAGGTCGCGTATGCAGTCTCAGTCCCTCGTATACGTTCGATGCATACTTGTGTCCCGCTTACTCAATGCAATACGACTGTTGATACGAGAAATTTCATTTGTGTTTTGTGTGTTTTTGTGGTTTATATGTTTGTTGTGTTACTTTGTGAACTTGTAATTGTTAATGGTTGTGTTTCTTACTTGTTAATAATACAAAACGTATAAATCAGAAAAATATTCTACGAACGTAACACTTTTTTACGCGATGGGACCTGCGCGATCTTCACTAAAAGCTAACTTCGGAGCGGCAAAGAAAAAATAATCGTACTGTAAGCTTAAGCGAATTGAACATGAGAAGAGCTGTCCGTGCTCACTCCACTTACGTTTACAAAGCCAGACGTTTACAGCCGGTCTATTATTTCACTATCTAACCGTGATTATTTACGTGAAGTGAGCATGGATTGACAGCTCAATTCCGTGTTCACTTCGCCTAAGTGTACAGCCGGTCGATTCTGTTGAGATCTCACCGTGATCACTTAGGTGGAGTGAACGACAAGTGAGTTGTCATGCCATATTGTTTGTATGGTTTGACAGCTCAATTGTCGTTCACTTCGCCTAAGTGTTCAGTTCGACATGTATACAGAATCGCACTACTGAATAGACAGGCTGTAGTTGCGCATTAGCAAACAGACATGTGAAACAAAGTAAATGCAACGCAAATCACAAAAGGTAAATAATATAACTATAGAGAACGGTACGTATGTTTTAGTGGAACTAAAAATAGCACAATAGTGACCAGTCGACGCATTCTCCGACCACTTGAACGCCAGCGCACTGACAGTCTCACTTAACATTAATATATAAACTAATCTACGATAACTGCAGTACTCGCCAAGGAACGGCGTAGAAAATTTTATAAAGTCTATTCTTCATTGCACACGGCAGAGACTAGTAATACAGACGAGCTGCTCTCACTTTTGAAATAGTTCATTCTAGAAGTATTATATTCGTGATTGTTTGTTGTACAACGCGTTTTAAATAAGAATAGGATCGAATTAACGCCATATTGTGACGTCATAGCTGTCAATTCAAACCAATTTCGGTAGGGTGAGCAAAGCAAGATTATTTTTTTGGATTATTATTTATAAACATTTGCTGAAAAAAGTGTTTTGGTATGGTTTAAAATAACTAATAATGACTTTAAATAATTAAATATTATTTTTAGTTAATTTACTACTATTGAATGTTTTTATTTAAATTAGATTTAAGACTTATTCAAACAAATTAAAATAAACCGTTATCGATATGCAACTAAGGTTTCTTTGCAAACCAAGAGACATTTCACAGATAGAGGTCATTGACGTTCCTATTCTCATTTGAAACGCATTGTATATTGATTTTCTGAACAGCGATAATTTTGAACATGATACAGAGTCAGTCTTAGCGAAGCGCCTTTACTTGAGAATGAAATGGTGGGAAACACGAACATGTGTGATCGTCCCGCGCTCCAGTCTCGGCCGCGTACAACAACATGGCGGCTCATTTTGAAATTCGAAGCTGACATTGCTCCCAGATCTATGGAAGTGGCCGAGCTTAGCCTACATGAAGGTTATATTTACATTTTAAAAGGTTACACTCTGAAAGAGATGGAGCAACTGGCTTATAGTTTTAATATTAGTCATGCTATTTTTTTGACACCTTTTTAACAATGGAAACACTGTGTTCAGTCAGAGTAGTTATTGTTGCCTACGGCTTAGGGTAACTTACGTGTATACAAATAACCGAGAGTGAAAAACTAATATTAAACTGTATATGGCTCTTAAACATTTATGACTTTTATAGTTAGATTGTTAAAATACGGTATACATGGGAAAGTCAATGACTGGCCAATATCTGTATGGTTATTTGAACCAGGTGACACAAAAGTTTAACCGGTTTAAAAAAATCAACCATGAAATGGTTCATCAAAGTTTAGTGTTAATAAGAAAATTATATTTTTTTAGTTAAAATGTAATTATTTAGTTGTTCGGAATTATATTTGATTACAGGCTGGGTTATACAGATGACCAGTTATTAAAAATTAATGCAATTATGTCAAACTGTAAAGTTGACCAGTAACTTGTGAATATTTCTGAATAGCTATTCATTTTTAGATTGAAAATAACTGCGTGAATCTACTTAGAAATGACACCGCCTAGTCGCCCGTCTAGTGGGGTTTTTACCGACTAGGTACGCGCATCGATATGAAATCGACTAATATAATATACGCAGGTTATTCAAAATAAACATCAGTCATTCGATTTAGTCGACTATTGTCGCGTTGGAAGCCATGACAGGAGAGTTGTTGGCAAGACGAACACACGGTGTGAGAAGTGCTTGAATATCATTCGCTGCAAATATTTTCTCACGACAATTTATAATAATTAGCCTAGGCGATGTGTGCATAAAACTTAGATTTCAATCAATAAGTACTTTGTCAGTCGTTCAAATAATTTTTGTAAAATTTAAGTATTATGAACACATGATTGATAATAATTTGTCACAAGAAAGTGGTGGATTTTGTTGCCGTTGAGCGTAGCGGTGAGGACACGTGGCGCTCACCTGCGTGTAGCGGGGGGGGCGGGGGGTACACACGTGCGTCACGTGCGGCCCGCCCACTTAGAACTCGAAGCAGCGTCCGAGGTTGACGTACTTCTTTAGCGCGTACGGTAACGGCAGCTCCTAAAACAAAGAAAAACCTAAAATCAACATCATTGCACGCTAAACCCACAACAGTGTGATTTAAGTAGAAATTTCATGAACCATCTGCTTTTTTCAAATTTCAGACTTGATTCTTTAATATAATTTGATTAGTACTTAAAAAAAGCATAATTAATTAAAAGAAAGAAAGACAAATATTTTATTCCTCCGAAACAGACACACATATCATTATTATAAAATAGGTACACAAATAAAAACACAATGAAACAAAATGGGATACAACAAAAGCCTGTCAGGGACGGGCCAAAAGCCCAGTACCCAACAATAAGTGATGCATACCTTGACACCTCGCTTCATCAGTATGGAGAGACGCACTCGGCGCGCGTCGGCGCCCCCGCGGCGCGGTCGCTCGGCGGGTTCGGCGGCGCGCCGCTTGCTGCGCCGGCGCGCCGCCGACGAGGTGGAGCTGCCCGAGCCGTCAGACGTGGAGCCTGAGTGTCGCCGCGCCGAGCGCTTCCGCGGCCCGCTCTTCTCGTGGTAGTAACCTGATGCACGTTACTCAACTTGAATTCGGAAGCTTAGACTTTTATTAAGTATTGTAACGACAAAATAAATCAAATATCATACGTAACAAAGGGCAAATTTCAATGCAAGCATAATTTCATAATTTTGTACTCAACATAGCCTTAGCCTTTTCCCTACTATGGGATCGGCTTTCAGTGACACTGAATTTAGCTGAATACCAGTGTTTCAAATATTGAAAAAAGTAATACACTACACTAAGCCAAACTATGCATACAGGGTGATTTGTAAAACACCGACAACCGGACCATGTTACTAACATCATAATAAACAATTTTTGTTCTATGACTTTTAAAAATTCATCATATTTTAGCAAAAGAAAGCTTTTTCTTTTGCTTTGCAGAGGCTTTGTAACATTATGAGCGTTAATTTTTTTTATTTTTGTATGAAAAAATGATGGAACTAAAATAATTATGATGAATTTTTAAAAGTCATAGAACAAAAGTTGTTGATTATGATGTAAGTAACATGTTCCTGAGAGGTTGTCGGTATTTTAAAAATAACCCTGTATAGAGAGGTTTTTTTTTTTTTTTTTTTTTTTAGGGATGGGAAATCATCCAATGACTCCTCCAGCTATGGGTGTTAGCGGGAGGGAGTGTCAGACTTCTACTGACTAAAACCCATCCATGTTCCTTCATTGCCCTTTGTGTTCCGGAGCCACGGTGTCTCTTGCGAATAATCCCGCGACTCCGGCAGGCGTCGGCCCTTTCGGGCCCCTCTGTGTTGCTGACTCTCTTTGAGGCGCGCGTGGAACACTAACGCGCCGTCGACACGGCCTGTCGTCACTAGACGGACGGACGGCGAGCCACCCATAGCTCGCCGTCCACAGGCCCGCGCCTACGGTGGCCGGAGGTCACCAGGTGGCCCCCGACGCCCGCGGCGTCCACCACGGCGGCTGGGACGAGAGGGTCTCCTCTCCCGCTCCGCCACCTCCTTCGCTAGCATGACTGCTTCGCAGAAGGAGGCAACGGCGTCCCATTCCGTCTCGCTCCGGACCATGGCTTGGACCAGGGCCGGACGCGAGAGGTCGCCGCCAATCGCCGTGTATAGAGAGGTCGTGTTACCTTCAACGAGATCGGGGTCGTTCTCGAGGTCGCTGAGCGTCATGGGCTGTTCGTGCGCGCACTCGGACTTGGCGGGCGAGGCGCTGCTGGAGGTGGCGGTGCCCTCGCCGATGCCGCTGTCCAGCTTCTTGCGCTTGCGCTCCTCGCGCGACGTGCCCGCGCTGTCCTCCCCGCTGGACGACTGCTCCCGCGCCCCCGCGCCGCCCTCCCACTCCATGCCGCGCGACGTGCCCGGCGCCTCCTTGCCCAGGTAGATCTCCACCTCGGCCGGCACCTTGAGCGGCTCGGACGGCGTGCTGTCGTCCGTCTTCGTGGAGTCGTCGGAGGCTCCGTCGGCGGCGCACGCCTCGGTCGCCTCGGGCGCCTCCATAGACGTGGACGAGCGCGGCAGGTTGCGGTGCTCGTCCTGGAACTCGAAGGTGAGAAGACCGCGGCAGGCGCGCGGGGGCTTCATGCTGGGGTCGGGCTCGGGCAGGTGCTGCGTCACGTTGCCGGCGGGGTTGGAGAAGGCGGCGGCGCGCTCCATGCGGATGACGCGCTCGGCGCGCGCGGGCCGCTCCACGCGCAGAGTGCGCACGTAGGGTCGGTCGGCGCGCGCGGGGCGGCCAGGGCGCGCGGGACGGTCGCTGCCCCCCGCGCCGTCGTCTCCGCTGCCCCCTCCACCGTCACCACTGCCGCCCCCTCCGCCGGCGTCTCCTCCTCCCCCGCCGTCTCCGTCGTCCCCGTCGTCCCCGCCGTCCCCGCCGCCCCCTCCGTCGTGGTCGTCGTCATCGTCATCCGAGTCGGAGGGCGAGTCGAGTGAGTCGAAGCGCAGCGCGCCGGCGACGCGGTTCTGCCCCATGCTGAGCACGAGGCTGAGCAGCGCGTTCATCTCGTTGGCGCCGTTTACGTGGTCGAGGTCGTGCAGCGCGTTCAGCCCCTCTGTAAGTATACGTAGCCCCTCTGTCATTACGTGGGAGGAGCATATTTAGCGTGTAACAAATATCAGCTGCGTAACGTTTTAGTTACGCATTTCTAGCTAGCCATTCCCATATTTACAATCAAAATGTTTCACACAGTTTACAATACTTAGGTTATTTTCCGAGATAAAATTTTATTCTATTAAATCCGTCCCTTACATTTTCATAAAATATCTGACAAGTTTTTTGCTTCTTGAAAGCAATTAAAATAGACTTAGTTGAGGCAGGTGACGTCACTGCGCTCGTCCAGGTATAGCTCACTGTCATACGTACCCACGTCGCTGTCGTCCTCGATGGGGATGCAGATGCGGCGCGGGCACGAGTTGGCGGGCTGCGGGCGGCGCGGCGGCGGCTCGCGCAGGTGCGGGTGGCGCGCCAGCAGCGCCGCGCGCATGCAGCGCCGCACCACCGCGCGCGCCAGCACCTGCAGCCGCGCCGGGCACTGCTCGTCCAGGCTCACTGGGGTATCAATATGGATACTTGTAACTAATCATTACTGTTTATATTTTTCTATTACTAGCTAACCCGTGTCCACTTCGTTGAGCAGTATTTTTCTGGTTAATATATATATAGCCTATGACACTCACAAATAACATATGGCTTTCTAATGGTAAAAGAATTTTCTAAATCGGTTCAGTAGATCCAGAGATGGGATAATCTCTGGATCTACTGACTACCCCACAAACTCACAAACTTTACCTATTTATAATATTAGTATAGATAGACAACGTTAACAGAATAAACGCAATACCTGAGAAGTGGTCATTGTCATCTTTATCAACAACTATATTTTTTGCGATTTGTCAAAGGCGTTCGATTGCGTTCGACAAGAGAAATTAATCAGGAAAGTTAACTACTACGGATTTCGGGACGCCTCGCTGGATCTTCTTACTTCATACTAAAGTGATGGGATTCAGTGACTTGATGTGAACGGTATTTTTGTTTGCAGAGTTCATCACTTTTATTTAAACTCAGGCGTCAGCATCTAGTTACTGCCGATGGTAATAAATTCAAATTATTTATAATACCTACGTAAGTTATGGCAGAAAGCTTTATAATCAGTTCAAAATTATCTTGAAGACAAAAAGGCTTGGGATTGAGCTGCTTCAATGATGTACATGGCCCAATGTTTATATTTTTGTTCCTTATTTTTACACATTGACATTTCAATATTGTGATTTTACTATACTTATTTTTTTATTAATTATTGTGGATTTTATGGGTTATTATTTTTATATTTTTCTCTTCATGTATTTAAAAGAAGTCTGGCAGTTTGAGTTTTCTTATGGCGAGTCGTTGAGCTCCTTGTTTCTAAGCTACTCGACTACTGATTGGACAGGTCCACTCATATGTGTGGTTCTTTTCTCAAAAGACCATTTCAGCCACTGATCTGCATGACCCTAACACAACGTATTGTAAATGTGGGGACCATGTACATCGCAATATTAGGAGTTCATTACATGTTACTCTGGCAGTTTGATTTCTGTATGCGGCCTACCTACCTACGGTCCTTACTTTTGTATTGTTCGTCAGATCGATGAGCTCCTTAAAGAGCTAGTTCTAACTTTAAGCTACACGATAATTGACAAATGCTTACACTGTCTAGACAGTTCCACTCAAACCTATGTGGTAGTTTCCTCAAAAAACCACTTCAGACATTCTCATATGATTTGACCAGTACGATTGCATGGACTTTAAAAGAGACTTTGACCTCTGAGTTTGTTTTAAAATACCAGCCTCATCTAGTTTTATATTCATGACCACAAAAAATTTACGTGTTATCCTAAACACCACCAGCTCACTTTTCCGTACCATTTGTTGATGGAATGTGTCCAGAATAAAGTTGAACGAGACTCGCTACAGAACGAATTAAAGTTGAATAGGCTGGATGTGGGTCTGATTCAAAGCTAAAATGCTTGCAAACCCTAAATCGGTGGCAGCAAAAACATTTTTTATGTAGCTTTTCTTATGTATTAGTTAA
The DNA here is from genome assembly GCA_963859965.1 of Ceramica pisi. Lineage (NCBI taxonomy): Eukaryota > Metazoa > Arthropoda > Insecta > Lepidoptera > Noctuidae > Ceramica > Ceramica pisi. Next base: position 25,072,932 of record OY982535.1, on the reverse strand, counting down.
GTATATTATTACGAATTTACTTTGTTATAAGGTATGATGGGGTTGGCATATCCTTATTGGAAAAAAACACCTAAATAAAAAATTAAAAAAAAAAAAAAATTTGACATTTCTGTACTACAATAAACCATGAGACGTGGCGTATCTCTCACATATCTCCAGCATCCGTCTGAGTCCATCAATCGAGGGACTCAGCAGCACCATATCATCTGCATAACTTACACCATTAACAATCACACCACCAGTAGAACATCCGATACCAGTCCCGCTGAGCTCCTCGATCAGCTTGTTGACGTATAGGCTGAAGTGCGCCGGGGAAGTCAAACCTCCCTGTCCCACCCCACACTCCAACCCATACGCCCCAGACAAGGCACCCGACCATCTGAACTGGTTGATTTGGTGGTCATACCGGTAGCCTAAGAGCTTGATGAGTTTATTAGGAAGACCTTGCTAACGCAATTTCGACCATATGATATTATAATCAACCAGGTCAAATGCCTTGGAGAGGTCCAAGAAAGCAGCATATACATGTGTGTCCTTCGGTATACTTAGTACCTGACCGTGTGCTTGAGCGCCAGAATAGCAGTTTCGGTGGACAGCCCAGCTGTAAAACCGAATGGGCTTGTGTCCTGAAAAAATCTAATTAGTCCGTCAGTTAGATTATCAAAAAATATTTGACAAGTGTTTTTTCTTTTATTACGGCAACCAAAATTGACGAAGTTACGACGCTTTTAAAATTCTCAATACGTCACATCTTCGCATAATTTTTAGTGAGTCGTGACGTCACGAGCCCCCGAGTTTTGATGCGTTTTATCTTTGTCAATATTCATTGATTTATAAAAACAAAAAATACGTGTCCATTATTTTTCAATACTCTAACTGACGGACTAAATAGTTTTGCAATTTGTGGATGATGGAATCTAGCCTATTGTGTATCATGAAGATTGAGCTGCCTAGTTACTCTTTTCTCAAAACCATCGTCAAGAATCTTAGCTGTTACATTGGCCAACGATATTGGCCTATAATTATTATCTTTGTCTGAGAGATCGCCTTTCTTGTTCTTGACTATGGGCACAACTATCGTCTTCATCAGCCTCCAGTGGCTCACGCAAAGATTATACAGCATAGATAGGACTCGTGGGAGATGCGGACCGCATATTGAAAATGATTAATGTTTTATTTCCCCCTGGTCATCAACCGTATGATCTTTAAAGATCCCTTGTTTTCAATTGAATTTCAAAAACATCGACTAACTTATGTCAATTGAGTTGATTTCACAATATAAAACTCGGCTCTGAGCGGAGCGGTAAGGAGTGTCAGACTTTCTGGCTAAAACCCATCCATGTTCCTCCTACTGTCCTTTGCGTTCCAGGGCTGCGGTGACTCTTTCGATCAAATGAAATAAACCCTGTTTCCTGGCATATCTCACCTGGCTTAGAGTCCACGGGGTCGTTATCGACGGGCACCCGGAGCGTGGCGAACGAAACGTTGAGCAGGCTGCGAGAGGTCCAGTCATCTACGGCTGTGCGCTTGACCTGCACTAGATTGTCGTTCAGGGGCATCACCAGCACGCCGCCGACCTTCAAGGACAAGATTCCCGCGTTAGCTCTTGTATTGACAATGGCTTACTTATTTACAAAGTTTCATATATTGTGAAAAATATGTCGCCCAAGTACCAGTGATATAGCATCTATATCACTGGTATAGATGCTATATCACTGGCCGCTGCTATTTCAACCTAATCCCTGTTTTTAAAATCCATGACAAGTCGAATGCATTTAATAAATAAATAAAAAATTAATTAATTAATTAGTTTTGAATTAATTAATTTATTAATTAATTATTTAAAGTTTTGCTGTGCCCGACAGGGTCCATAATTTGTTCTATTTATTCTTTTACCACCTGTATGTGTAGGTACATTATGGATTGCAATAAACAATTTGAGATTTACATTTTTATAAGTGTCCATGAAGTTTTAATTCTGTTCTTCTCTAAAGAATTAGGAATAAGCTTTAGAATATACAATCAGTGTCATATTTTTGTCCGAGACTACAAAGTGTGTGCCTGTTATATTGAAATTAATGCTTTGAGTTCTGAATTCGACCAATTAGACCGAAAACTGTAAGAAAGCAAAACTGAAATTATGCTTTATTATAATAAAAATATACCAAGAGCATAGAATAAGAGAATTACATTACATCCCAATACAAATTCTATGTTTGTTTAAAAACATACCTATACCGCTTGCTCCACGAAAGCGATAATGAACCTTAAAGTAAAAGAAGCAGCTCATTCTGTATTACCAACAGAACAAACACACGCAGATGTTTGTCGCATAGCAGCCCGAACCGTAGGACTCGCAGACCTTACCTAGACCGCGAAGTGAGACAGCCCTGCTAACATGAATCAAATCAAATTAAATGCAATAAGACATTTAATCAAGCCATATTTCATATGTACAAGCATTATTGCTGAACTGTCCTGAAGAGAAATTTGCTAAATGAAAGAATTTTTGGTTTAAAACAAAAAAAGAATACACAAATACAATAGAAATATGCTCACCTTTAGAATCTAATCAATACCTAGAATACTATATTTATTTTAAATCTGCTACTATGCAGTATGCAACAAAAACATACAATTTTCATGTTAGCAGGTACCAGGGTTCCATGGCTATTGTAGGGCCTACCTTGATGAGTTGCTTGAAGTAGTTCTGGTACTGCTCGGGGCACCCGGCGCCGCAGTAGACACGGTCGTAAGGAGTCGTCAGCGGGGGAATGGATAGGCCATTACCTGTACGAAAAACATTGTATTTTATACACAGAACCAGCTTTCCATACGGGCCAATATGTCATTTTCTTTTCATAGGAATTTCGGAAAATCTTCTCTCAGTGCTCCTCTACAGAGAACCATCTCTCATCATCATCTGCCTAGCCTTTTCCCAACTATAATTGGGTCGGCTTCCATTCGAACCGGATTCAGCTGAATACCAGTATTTTACGTGGAGCGGCTGCCTACCTGATCTCCACAACCCATTAACTGGGTAACACGGTACTTCTTGGTAAGACCGGAGTCAGATTTACTGGCTTCTGACAATCCGTAACGACTACCAAAGATCTACAAATGACAGCCGGGACCAACGGCTTAGCGTACTTTCCGAGGCACGGAGGAAACTCGGTATATTAAGATGTTCACCCATCCACAGACCAACCTTGGCAAGCGTTGCTTAACCTTAAAGATCGACCCGTGCGGCTGTTATTATTTAGCCACGCGCTCCTCAGAGAACCATCTCTTTTTATATAAAACCGCGTAAAAGCAGTAAGTCACTCAAAGAGCAATGGAGAGGGCAATGCTTGGAGCTTCCTTGCGTGATTGAATTATGCGCACGATCCGCAAGAGAACTAAGGTTACCGACATAGCCCTAAGGGCGTTTATGCACTATAAGGAATTTTACCATCCGGCAGTCCGATTTCTTACAATTGTCAATGAATTCTCAATAAAGTTGATGTAAATCTGACTGCCGGACGGCAAAATTCCGTGTAGGGCACAAACGCCCGAAGGATCGCCAAACTAAAGTGGCAGTGGGCAAAAAGGCAGTGGGCACTTGGGCGGAGCAAATTACTCGCAGAACAGATGGTCGATGGGGCCGACAAGATCTGTGGCGATCGCGTACCGGAAAACGCAACGTTGGAAGGCCTCCCAAAAGGTGAACCGATGAACTGGTCGCAGGTAGACGATGGATGCGAGACGCACAGGACCGATTGTTATGGCGTCACTTAGAGGAGGCCTGTGTTCAGCAGCGGACATCTCTCGGCTGATATGATGTTGAAAAGCAATAATAACTTACCAGCATAAAACCTAGGTTCACAGAACTCAAACTCATCCAAGGTTGGCGAGTTCTCAATGAACTGCCCGAGTTTCTTGATGGCGTATTCCAGGACGTAGGGGTGCACCTCGACGCCGTGGTTGATGCCCGAGGGCCCGATGATGAGCCCCACCAGTGTGCTGAAGTAGCCTGTGCCGGAGCCGATGTTCAGGAACGAGAGCCCCGGCTTTAGCTCCAGTCCCTCTAGCACTTCACTGCAATAGAGAAGACATATTGTTATTGGGAACTTAACTCTGAAGAAAGGTGATGAGTACAGGTACTTGAATTCTTACTCTGCGGTTATAACTAAAAATGACGAATCGACACAGAACGAGGAAACCGATAATGACGGAAATCAGTTACTTCGATTTGTGCAGATACGTCCGTTTTTCTTACAAGGGCAGAACTTTCAATTAAAATACAAAAATAAAAAATGGTTTGTATCTCCTAGGGAAGTGAAATGATTTCTTTGTTTATGTTTTTTATACAAATACAAAATCCTTTATTTCAAATAGACCAGTTACAGCAGGCACTTTTGAATAGTCAAGGTCTTTCAGTCAAATAGATGAAGCTATTTTTAACGCAGCAACAACGAAACTACTTTATCCGACTACGAAAATGCTTCCACGGGACGAGAAAAAACTGGCCAAGTGCGGGTCGGAGTCTCGCACAAAGGATCCCGCACTATAAACGTAATAAAAAAAATACGTTTCTTGTATGGGAGTCCTCTTTAATTTTTAGGGTTCCGTACCTACCTCGAAAGGAAAAACGTACTTTTAGGACTGTACGGACCGTCCGTCCGTTCGTCTGTCTGTCAAGACCCTTTATCTCGGAAATGCGTGGAGGTATCGAGTTGAAATTAAAACCATATACTCAGATCTACAGCCCCTTGAAGCTGTGCAAAAATCAAACTTCTAAGTAAAATCATTAGCCGTTTATGCCGCAAAAAACGTATATTTCGACACTCTCAAGGGAATCAAGTTCCGTTGACCTAGTTATTATATTGGTTACTCTACGGGTACGGAACCCTAACAAGCTGTGTATCAGATATATAATTTATAACTTTTCTTATTTTAGTATAATAAATTAATTCCAAGTTGGTTTTTGAGCGACCAGTTCTTAAAGGTCCTATTTTTTTTTTGTTGCTAAGGATTTGTACTTTGTATGACATTGAGTTATTGCTTTCACAACTTGATATTATTTATCTGAGTCTCAAATAATTCCTTCATTTCGTAAGATAATTCATTAATTGTCTTGATAATTTTGTCTGAGTATTCAAAAATAGGTAATTGATCGTTGTTGATTTCGTACTGAACCTATTCTGAAATTTTCTTCATTGCGTCGCGTTGGTAAAAAATTACAGTATTGCTGAGAGAACAATAAAAAGGAGCTCTTTTTTTTTAAATAATAACAGTGCGCATGCAATCAATGCTGTCTCGACCGACGCCATCTTGCTACTATTGACGAGGTTCTGCTTAAAAACGCAAAATGCCAGCGCATTTTGTATCGATACACACGCGCGTTTACATCGCGTCTGTATCGCTACACACGCGCGTTTGCATCACTTCTGGGGCCCGAGTCTGCTATTACAATAGTGTCAGAATGGTCGTGCACTGATTTCAAAATGGTTGATTTTGACAAGTTTGTTAATCTACTAACATAATGGCATCATAATGGCGTCATTATGACATTCCAATGATCTATCACTGACACGCCATTGAAAGAAAGCCATATGAATGGTAATCTCGTACATAATGACAGATTTAGTATTTACGAACTTCTCACTACTTCAGTCAGATTGCTTTAAATAACATTAATAAGTAATATGTAAAACTAAATATAAATAAAATCTGGCATGAATAAATGCTCAAATTTAGCTCGGTTTTATAATAATGGCAATACGGCATTCCTACCGCAATTCTATTACGAGACCATTGCCGTTCCAGTGACCGGCCACTGACGCGCCAGTGATCGTGCGATTATGAATTTAGCAGATTACGAACTTTTAGCAAAATGACAATGGCATGACAATGGGATCTTGTCGGAATGACAAATTTATAAAAATAGCAGACTCGGGCCCCTGTATCGCTACACACGCGCGTCTGTATCGATTCAAACGCGTATTTGAATTTATACAGGTGTGCAAAGGTCTACAGGAGGCCAATCGCGCTAATTTTAAAAGTTTAGGTCCGCTTGCAATTCGTTTCCAATTCAGTTTTAGTTATGATCTAATTTCGATTCACCTGTAAGGAATTTGGTATCGCGCTAAAGTTTAATTAAACTTCAACCAAACTTGCGTCAAAACTATATCGTAACCTTTACAAATATTTTCGTATTTTCCTTCAAAATCCAAACAACACAACGCGAACGATTGAGAAAAAGTCACGAAAAAGTAGCACTTTTTCAACTTTTTGTTTGACAGCGGTAACGTTACAGTTGTGATGCAGTTGCGTTCCAAGTTTCTGTCAAACGTTTAGCGCGATACGGAATGTTTAAAAAAGTTGTGAAATGGCTACAGTTCAGTTGCGTTCCAACCGAATTTTATTAGCGCGATTGCCCTCCAGGCTGCGTCTGACTTGCGTGCGTATCGCGTCTGTATCGCTACAAACGCACATCAACACCGCGTTTAAAAAACGTGGTGTGCACAGGCCCTTATAAGGACTTTTGTGAAACTAGAGTTTTCAAAGGTAATAACAAATTATTTATGAGATCTGACAAGTGTATTTGGTTTAATGGACAATACATTAAAAAGGAAAAATAATTTCACCCCTTTTCCGTCTGCGAACTTTTTGTTATCCCCTCGTAGGCACGCACCTAACGTTAAGGTAGTCACGAGGCAGCGTGGCCATACAAGTGCGTAGGTACCCGAGCCGCAAGTTGGCGAACCGCTTTGGTACGCCCACATGTTTCGCTTTTTTATCCCGAAAAACTTGAAAATTGTATAGACTGGAGAACCAGTAAGTAACATTATATAAAATAATGTCGTCGCGTCGGAAACAATAGCAGCGAATTTAAAAACTCCTTGATCATTCTTACTCTCGTTATGGAATTATAGTGCAAAATTTCATGCTGGGCCCAGAGGGGCCGGGTCATCTTGTATAAGTAAATTTAAGTTATTATATTTTTAGGTTTAATTCTAAGGCTACGGTTTTTTAAAATAAAATAAATTATTGGTATTTTTATTAAAATTGGTTTTATTTGTATAACATCTAAACTGTTTGGCTGTCCATACTTTCCCAAGACAACTTTGTTTAATTTATTTGTGGTCCCAAAGTGCCACTAACTCAAAAATTAATATAGGTGAAGTCTGGCACCGCAGTCCCAGTCCCAAATTTTAAATCTAGATGACGATATTGTTTATACAGTAAAACCAGGTAAAACAAACAAAGGCACGTGCCCACTACTGGGCACAGTGCCACAGTACAGATGATGATGACATTCGGGCGAAAATGCTGGCTAGAATTAACAGTTTATTCAAGCAATGGTTCACATTAGCCCCGTTCAAATTCGCATTCGACATGTAACCTACATTAAATTTTCAGCAGTGCTAGAACAAATGTTTAGACAAAATACAAATACAACAATTACACAATTGGATTGGAAGCCTCTAGGGCTAAACATAAACGGATCGCAACTTAACCATCTAAGATTAGCTGATGAGCTGGTAGTGCATTCACTAAGGCAGAACATCTTCCATCCATCTCTTTATTCAAATTTGGTTTATATATTATTATTATTTTTTAATTGTAATTAATGATTGGCATGATAGTTGAGTGGCTTTGATTAAGATTTATGTTTTACGTATCTGTCATCCTAGTGATTTTTTTTTCTATGTATCCTACCGCTTATCTGTGAACAGCGTTGTGGGTTACAATATTGTTTTTTTTATTATATTTTGTAAAATTTTGTGTTTTAAGATGTATATTGTAGCTGTTTGTTGTTCCTTTTAAATAAAATAAAAATAAAATCTTTACAACCAAGAAATCATCGTTGAAACATCTGATGTGGCGTCTATTTATCAGATGTTTCAACGATGATTTCTTGGTTGTAAAGATGTTCTGCCTTAGTGAATCGCACTACTGGTCATATTCGAGGAGAACCCAAGATTACTGGAATTCATGATACAAACGCTAGCGGACAGAAGTCGAGAAGTGGGTTTGGAAATGAAATCGAGCAAAACAAAATTGATGACAAACACAACAGCTGCAGACATAATTGGCAACAGACAGAAACTTGAATATGTTGAGGAATATGTATATCTGGGCTAGATCATATCTCCAAGTGACCAAATGTCCAAAGAAATTGATAAAAGAATCGCTACTGGGTGGAAAAAATTTCGGGCTTTGAGAGAAATAATGAAAAGCAAGGAGCTCGGCATCAAGATCAACATGATACATGCATTCTTCCTTGCGTCACATATGGCTGTGAAACCTGGGCTTTGACAAAATATCAAAGGGAAAAACTTGCAAAATGTAAACGAGCCATGGAAAGGAGCATACTGGGACTAAGTTAAGAGATAGAGTCAGAGGAATGTAGATATCAGAAACAAAACTAAACTAACAGACATCCTAACGCATATTGACCGACTAAAATGGAGATGGACAGGGCATATGCTCCGTTGTAAGCACCAAAAAACCGGCCAAGTGCGAGTCGGACTCGCGCACCGAGGGTTCCGTACAAACCTGTAGGTATATAATATTATAAGCAAAAGTTGCGATTTACGATTTATGACGTTTTAAAAAAAAACTACTAACTAGATCATGTTCAAACCAATTTTCGCTGGTAGTTTACATGGTAATATACATCATATATTTTTTTTAGATTTCTAGATTTCTCGGAAGTGTCTCTCTCGCAAACTTTTCAGTTTCGAAAAAAATTATATTAAAAACCTCAATATCATTTTAGAAGACCTATTCATAGATACCCCACACGTATGGGTTTGATGAAAAAAAATTTTTTGAGTTTCAGTTCTAAGTATGGGGACCCCCAAAATTTATTGCTTTTTTTCTATTTTTGTGTGAAAATCTTAATGCGTTTCACGGAATACATCTACTTACCAAGTTTCAACAGCATAGTTCTTATAGTTTTGGAGAAAAGTGGCTGTGACATACGGACGGACGGACAGACAGACATGACGAATCTATAAGGGTTCCGTTTTTGCCATTTGGCTACGGAACCCTAAAAGTGGAGCAAGCAGGTAACAATCTGGTATCCATGAGACGGGTCAAGGAGCCGAGGTCGCAACTGAGAAGATGGGAAGATGATCTGATATTGACTCTGAGTCCCCTTTGGCTAAGAATTGCAACCGATAGGAAACAGTGGAAGACCTATTTTTATTTTCATATGAATTATTTATAGTGAACAAAAATAGATTCCAAGCTGAAATGTAAGACATTGTACGCCCTGTGGGTATGTTACAGCAATTGATAAACTATTATGTTAACAACTTTACCAGCTGTGACAAACAATAAATAAATTGAAATAGCAGGAAGGCCTATGAATCAGGGTTGCATCGTGGGATGATGAAAAATAAACAAGCTGCATGAACAACCTTAATGAAGCTTGAACAAAACAGAAAGCGATAAAAACCTGCACCTCTGTAATAATAATAGTGACTAGGTCAGTATTGATAATATGAGCCGAGTGGCACAAGTAGAACTTATGTCATTTCTAAAACTGATATGCAATTGCAAGTGTGATCAACTGATAATTTTGCACTATTATGAAATCTTGTGCTGTGGGTTTTCTGTTGCCACTTTTTCAATAAAAAAAATAATATGTATATACAGGGTGTCCCAAAAGTCAACGTTCGATCTTGAGTAGTGCTTGTGTAACCTGTTGTTTTTAAATTAAATTAAATTAAATAAATCTTTATTTCAGACTATTAGTCCATAATTAAAAAATTTAAAAGTTTTAAATTCTTAGTTATTTTCATTTTTCGAAAAAAAAAGAACAAAATTACATGACTAAGTTTTTTTTTATATTTTTCTGGTAACTATTATGGTTTATTGTTTTAAACTTTCATGGTCACTAACAGTAGAAGCTCATATGGGGATTGCTACCATGTACCATGTTGTGGGAGGTCAGGTCAGGAGGAGGTCAGGAGGAGGTCAGGAGGTTACCCATCCACAGACCAACCTTGGCAAGCGTTGCTTAACCTGGAGGATCGACCCGTGCAGCTGTTATTATTTAGCCACAAGCTACTCAATAAATAATATAACCATAACAACCACTTAGCATAAATGGTGGCCTTAATTCTTGTACCGTATTTTATTGTTTCTTGTACCGTATTTTATTGTTTCTTGTTTGTCTAAATTGTAATTGTGTAATGTAATTGTGGTCTTACAATTATGTTGAACAACTATTAGTTAGCAAAATTCTGTAAGTGCTTTGCACACCTTTAAGTGAAGAATTCACTATGATAATTATTCTTATAAGATTTTTATTTTTCTATAATGTTACTGAGAACTATTCGTTGGAGTGCCATAATCCTACTAATATTATAAATGTGAAAGTTTGTATGTTTGTATGTTTGTATGTTTTGTAGCGAAATAAAAATCCTGAGATCGCCAACGTACACGTAAATTTTTATTTATAGGTTATATCAAAAACGTAAAAAAAATGAACGTACAAAAGGTATAAAAAGACAGAAGGTAATTTAAATACAAAAAAAGGTAGTGCTGGTGAATTTTAAAAAAAAGGAACAAAATTTAATTAAAAAAACGAAAGGAAACCTAGGCACGGTTCTTTAAATTTAATGGGTAAAAATAAGCCTGAATATGTGGTTGCAACCAAAAATTGGCCTAGGAGCGACTCCTCAAATTGCCTAGATAATGCGGCGCTAGGTAGGCTTTTTAACTCCTAGTCAATGTGGTCAAATGAAAAATAGGAAACAGGTACTTAAACTAAATATAAAAACAACCGTTGAATAATTTAATCTTCGACGAATTAATTTTGGAGCACGACGAGGTACGGAACCAAACGGCTCTGGACGGTCTGTCCTGGGACCGATATCGTCGTCTGATCGATATCGGTACACTGTAAATATTAAATATCCGCTTTAGGTATAATTAACATTAACCATATAATTAGGAAAAACTCCACACCAAAATTTTCAACAGATCTGCATACTAATAGTTTTATATAACAAACTATGCTTTCACTAGCATTTTAAATAATTTTTTTATTATATCAGGTGCAGTCGTCGTCTATCAAAACTTCACCAGCCACTCACAAGCCATAGCTATCAAATTTTTCAAAAGATTTTTCATTGGTCTAAAATTAAATTAAATCTCAAATAAAAAAACTTTTTAGAAAAAAATACAACCGACTTCCAAAAAAAATCACTACAAAGTAAAAAATAACTTTAATTTCGGAAGTCGGTGTCAAAATACGAAGAAAGTAACAAAAACACCGACTTCCGAAATTAAAGTTATTTTTTACTTTGTAGTGATTTTTTTTGGAAGTCGGTTGTATTTTTTTCTAAAAAGTTTTTTTATTTTTCACTTTTTAGTGGTGCCTCACACCTAACAACACCACTGCAAAATCGCAGAAAAGCAAAATACGCATTTTCGATTATCAAAGAATCATCTAAATAGTCAAATTCCAGCTATTTCGATTTAAAATCCAAAGTTCGCAACCGATTTTGATATAATTTAAATGGGACCAATCTGCAAGTATATCCTTTCAGATAAAACAAAAATTTTTCAAATCGGTTCATAATTCTCGGACTTATGAGGTAACAAACATAAAAAAAAAAAAAAAAAAAAAAAAAAAAAAAAATACAACCGAATTGATAACCTCCTCCTTTTTGGGAAGTCGGTTAAAAAGGAAACAATTCAGCACAGAGGTAGAATTTGAAAAGGTTGAATGACGCCAAGACTTTAAGCTGCATCTACAATGCTGCAATATCCCCTTTCTTAAAAAAAAAGGTAAAATGTACGAAAGCGAAAGAAAAGAGAAAAAAAAAAATTATCTAGACTAGGAAGCATGTAACGATAAGTACGATAACCCTATAAAAATAAGAAGAAAACAAAATAAGTAAAGAGCAAGTATATACCCAATACGAATTAAACTAGCTTAGCCTATATCATTAAATAGAAAGCAAACCTAATTAACGACACCGAAGTGCAAAGGATATAGACGAGAGACGAAGATATCTTCATCTTATCGTCATCAGTGCAAGCTCGCAATGTGAAGAATACATAAAAGATAAAGAACATCAGAGTCCAACTAATTCAATTAATAGTAACCTAACTTAATTAAACTCTAATCTACTACCGTCTATCGCGTAGAAAGAAACCAGGTGTAACCCTAATAAGAATAATATAAGGTCAATACATAAAGATCGACCATAAAGTTAGAACCAAAAACGAAAGTTCAAGGATAAAATAAGAACCTTAGTTCGCGTAATTCAAAGAATTAAAGAATAAGTGGACGAGTCCAATAATAGAAGAAAAAGAAAATAACCTACCATTGAATGGTTAAAGTTAAAAGTTAAGAAATCTAAACAACATCTCTGCCCATCCCAACGGGTTTGATGTTCCATAAAGTTGTATGCAATATTTTATTTAATATTGGGTGCTACTTTTCAAATAAGTTCCATAACACCGAACTTCACTATATAATTCATCGATAAGCATTTATCGACTATGTCTCAACACTAAATCAATGAAATTTTTATCGAAAACAGTTTATCGACAGTTACTCATCACTAAAACTGTCAAAACGCTAGCAACGAGTAAATCCAAGAACAAGGAGCCATGATAATTTATTACAAGCATTGACGAACATAAAGATGCAGAAAATTTACCGAACCTCTACCTATGGACAAATCCAAGAATAGTACGGCAATAAATCATTCGTCAGTAAATAGTTCCGTACAGAATAATAATTAATTGTTGGTAATAAAATGGTTTGTGTATCAATATTTTATCAAGAAATTTTTGTTTATGTTAACAACTCTATGGGAATAAGGAATCATTCTAAATGAAATAATTAATGAGATAAAATCGTCAAGAAAAATAAAGAAAATCATTTTAAGATATCCTTAATATGATACTGTCCTGAATGGACTGAATCACAATCCTCAAGTAAATAAATGGTTTTTGAAATGATTCTAGCAACGCGACACTTAATAAAACGTGGAGCAAGCTTTCCAGAGAAATATTCAGCACCAGAAGACCTAGAGAAATTTCGTCTCCATACAGTGTCACCTACATTCAAAGTGATAGCTTTTCGATTGGCATTGTATGCTCGTGAATTACGGAGGAAAGCCAACGAAAGATTATCAGCAACCTTAGCATAAACTTCGCCAAGAGAAGACAGATTCGAGGCGTGACGATTACGACTGTCGGCCAAATTAGAGCCTTGAGTCTGACTATCCGCACGACTAGGATCCATCAAAACTTCTCTACCGAACATTAGAAAGTTAGGTGTAAAACCTGTTGCTAAATTAATACAAGAGTTGAGATAGAGTTTTACTTTAGGTAACATCTTAGACCAATTTCTTTGGTTCTCACCAACTAAAATACTCAAACATGTAACAATACTTTGGTTATAACGTTCAACAGTATTTGCTTGAGGTGAATAATACGGAGTATAAATTTGTGAACCGATATGAAAAGATCTGAGGAAATTTAAAAAATGATTACTACGAAACACCGTAGCATTGTCACAAAGAATAGCACGTGGTACACCAAAATTGAAAAAAATCTCAGATTCTAAAGCTCTAACAATGGTACTAGCATTAACCTTCTTAAGAGGTACAAGCCAAACATATTTAGAAAATACGTCTACCATAGACAAAATATATTTATAACCATAATATGCCATCGGCAAAGGTCCGATTAAATCGACAGAAATCAATTGTAGAGGTAAAGTAACATCTTTGGGATACAGCATTTGACCTCGAGGTTGGGTATTAGCGATTTTGTAAGCCTTGCAAATTTCGCATTGCTTCAAAGTCTCAGTAACATCTCGGAACATATTTGGCCAGTAAAAAATCTCTCTTATCTTGAGATATTATGACTTCGTGACACCTGGATGTACTGAAGGAAAATCGTTATGTACTTCCCAAATCGCGGATGGTACCTTTTCAGCTGGTAATACAACACGCCAAGGATCTGAAGCCAAAGGAGAAGTGATAGGCATACGTCTTAAAAGAACACCATTCTGAATAACGTAAGCAGGAAACATTTGAGGTGTATCACGAGCGCCTATATAAACCTTTTTATACCATCTATCGGTAGTTTGCTCAGGTCCTTGATCAAAAGTGACCGGGCTAGCATGAATTCTAGATAAGGCATCCGGAACGACGTGATGTGTCCCCTTGCGATGGACAATATCAAAGGTATACTGCGAAATGACCGTTGCCCAGCGAGCTAAACGACCAGAGGGGTTGTCTAGGGTAAGAAGCCACTTCAAAGCCATATGATCGGTAATGACAGAAAACTTCATACCATCAAGGTAACAGCGAAAATGTTTTATAGAATCTAAAACTGATAAGAGTTCGCGTTCAGTAGTACTATAATTACGTTCAGCTTTGGAAAATAAACGAGAATAATAAGCAATAGGATGTTCGACGTTATCAATAATCTGTGAAAGAACAGAACCAAGACCAACAGCTGATGCGTCGCATTGTAAAACGAATGGCTTTGAAAAATCAGGACAAGTCATAACAGGAGTATTTATTAATGCCTGTTTCAACTTCATAAAAGCTTCATCAGCTGCTTCATCCCAATTTATAGGATCTCGACCTTTTTTCTTACCAATAAGAGCGGTGAGAGGTGCAATAATTGAAGAAAAACCATCAACAAAACGCCTATAATATGAACACATTCCGATAAAACCGCGTAGAGATTTAGCTGTGGTAGGAGTTGGAAAATCTCTAATAGCGTCTAGCTTACCTGGGTCAGTTTGTAAACCCTTTTCATTTACTATGTAACCCAAATACTTAAGTTCGCTTTTACAAAATTCACATTTTTTTAAATTAATGGATAAACCAGCTTCTTTAAGTCTGTTCAAAACCTTCCTAAGAAGAGCGAGATGACTGTGAAAATCTTTCGAAACTAAAATCAAATCGTCGACATATCCGAAAACACAGTCGTCGCTAGTCGAAGTGAATTCAAAATTGACAATCATGTCGGTAAGACGCTGCATCTCAGATGCCGCATTTGTAAGACCAAATGGCATCCTAACAAATTCAAATAAACCACGTTGCGGGACAATAAAAGCAGTCTTCTCACAACTCTCCTTATCAGCGAGAGGTATCTGCCAAAAAGCACTCCTAAAATCAAGGGAAGTTATATATCTCGCACCACGAAGATTATCAAGAATATCGTGTATACGAGGGAGAGGATACGAATCCCTAATTGTAACGCTATTCAACTTTCTGCTATCAACACAAAAACGGACGGAACCATCTTTTTTTGTAACCATAACAACAGGACTTGCCCATGGCGAGCGAGAAGGTCGAATAACACCCATTTCGAGCATCTTATCAATCTCTTCATTTAGTATTTTTAATTTAACAGGCGAAAGTGGGTGAAACCTTTGCCTAATTGGCTGACCTGTGGTATTAATCTTGTGAGAAAGCCAGGTCGTTTTTCCAAGACCAATTCTGTCTGAAGAAATAACTTGAAACTCGTCAATGACCTTCTGTAAACTTATCTCTTGTTCAAGTAACAAAACGTTACGGGGATGAATGTAACGGGCGTCACATACACTAGATACTTGTGGGGAAAACTTACTATTGGGAGGAAGAAACATGTTCCCTTTAATATTCTTATTAAAAGCTTTACTAAAAACCGAAGTTAAACCGAATTTGTTCCAAAATTCAATTCCCAAAATGACTGAGGAAGTCATGCAACGAGCTACCAAAAACTCATGGACAAAAGTAGTATCATTGAATTGAACTGGGAGAAAAACAGTTCCTAAAATATCAATAGGCGAGTTATTTGCAGAAATAACCCGAGGACAAGAAATATTAGTATCCAATGAAATACCTAGCTCGTGGGTTAAACTTTCACTAACTAAGGACATTTGAGCGCCTGAGTCAAGAAGAGCCTTAACTAAACGATCACATAATAAGATTTCAATAAAAGGTCTGTTATCTGAGGAATCAGTAGATATCACCGGTGACACTGTACGAGAAAAAGCGTGCTGCCGGTGGTTTAAACATTTTTTGGGTTGCATGTCGGGCAATCCCGTGTTATATACCCGGGAGTACGGCATTTAAAGCACAATCTCCCTGGTACTTCTGGGCAAGTACGGTAAGAATGTCCGGTCTTATTGCATTTTGGACATAGTTGGGTCTGATTTGATAAACTGGAAACAGACTTGGAGGATTCAGGCAAAAAACTTTCAAAATGAGATGCTACGTCTAGAAGTGCATCAAGGTTTGGAAACTTATGAATGGACAAGCAGGGGAAATACCTTGGATGCATGTTGTGAACTATAATTTCCAACAATTTCATTTGATTAATTGGATTCATCAAGTTACTATTCAAATGAGTAACCTGTATCACAAAATCCCTTACCGATTGGTTAGGTTTCTGTTTCAAATTTCTTAACTCTTGTTCGGTTTTAAATTCATAATCTGAAACCCCAAATGTCTTAACAAATGATTGTTTCAACTCTAAATACGTTAAGTCGGGTCGGCGAATAGACCTGAAATATTTTAAAGCTGCCCCGGATAACACCTCATGGAAGCGTTTAATAATGTAATGGTCGGGCAAATCATCCGCCTCCTTATGCTCGTCAATACAGGTGATGAATTCACGAACACAAGTTTCCCCTGTGTACTCAATCTTCCACTTTTTCAGAGAAAATTGCTTTCTAAAAAATCCTGGACAATCCTCGGACTTCATTGGAGAAGGGAGATCTGAATGGCTAGACGCCTGAGAACGTCTGGGTGGAATAGGTGGTGCTCTCGAAATAATAGGGCTTTCGCGTCGTGGTGTGTCGCAAATAGAATCCTGTTCCGCCATGGTTTAAAAATGTAGCAGTTGAAAAACAAGGAAAACGACTAAACCAACAAACAGCCTTCCAAACCAAGCTTACCTTTATACTCGATGTCTATTCATTCAAACAAACAAGCACACGTAGAGATTCTAAACTACAACTAGCTATAGATATGAAATGAAATTCAGGGGAAAAGAAAATGTTGAAAAGAGATAAAAGTTTTATATTTCTATAGTTTCAGGGTTATTTCAAATAAATTATGTTTATAACATATTCAATTATAGAAAATTATCTGGAACGTTGATAGTTTCTGACGTATATGGAACATTCGAGACTTTAAAAATCGACAAATGTGCTTTTCTACCACTTCGTAATTATCAGGAATCTGGAACAGAGGTAGAAAATGAAAAAAATTTGTTCGAAAAGAACAACCACACACACAGTTGAAAAAAAAAAAATAGTCAATTTAATTATGAAGATGAAAAAGTACTTACTTTTGTTCGGGCGCCATATTGTAGCGAAATAAAAATCCTGAGATCGCCAACGTACACGTAAATTTTTATTTATAGGTTATATCAAAAACGTAAAAAAAATGAACGTACAAAAGGTATAAAAAGACAGAAGGTAATTTAAATACAAAAAAAGGTAGTGCTGGTGAATTTTAAAAAAAAGGAACAAAATTTAATTAAAAAAACGAAAGGAAACCTAGGCACGGTTCTTTAAATTTAATGGGTAAAAATAAGCCTGAATATGTGGTTGCAACCAAAAATTGGCCTAGGAGCGACTCCTCAAATTGCCTAGATAATGCGGCGCTAGGTAGGCTTTTTCACTCCTAGTCAATGTGGTCAAATGAAAAATAGGAAACAGGTACTTAAACTAAATATAAAAACAACCGTTGAATAATTTAATCTTCGACGAATTAATTTTGGAGCACGACGAGGTACGGAACCAAACGGCTCTGGACGGTCTGTCCTGGGACCGATATCGTCGTCTGATCGATATCGGTACACTGTAAATATTAAATATCCGCTTTAGGTATAATTAACATTAACCATATAATTAGGAAAAACTCCACACCAAAATTTTCAACAGATCTGCATACTAATAGTTTTATATAACAAACTATGCTTTCACTAGCATTTTAAATAATTTTTTTATTATATCAGGTGCAGTCGTCGTCTATCAAAACTTCACCAGCCACTCACAAGCCATAGCTATCAAATTTTTCAAAAGATTTTTCATTGGTCTAAAATTAAATTAAATCTCAAAAAAGGAAACAATTCAGCACAGAGGTAGAATTTGAAAAGGTTGAATGACGCCAAGACTTTAAGCTGCATCTACAATGCTGCAGTTTGTATGTTTGTATGTTTGTATGTTTGTTCGTCAATCACGCAAAAATGGCTGATGGGATTTGAATGAAATTTGGCACACATATAGTTCACATCCTGGAATAACACATAGGCTACTTTTTATCCCGATAAAAGGCATAGCTTAATGGCGGCGGAGGAGGAAGTGGAAATCAGACGTTTCTGCTGCCTTAGTACTTCTGATTCACAAGTACCAGGAGAGCATAAACATGTCGAAATATTTTCGGGTCTGAATTTGTGAGCGCCAAAGATTCTCGAGTACCAGGAGAGCAGAAATATGTCAAAGTATTTTTGGTTAGGTTTTTTTTTGCTGGAAAATAGATTGGCTTTCATTGCAAGCGTTCATGTTTGTATGTTTGGATGTTTGTCCGTCAATCACGCAAAAACGGCTGAAGGGATTTAGATGAAATTTGGCACATATGTAGGTCACATCCTGAAATAACACATAGGCTACTTTTTATCCCGGTAACATACATGACTTAATGGAGACAGAGGAAGAAGTCGAAGTACAAAGTTTCTGCTACCTTAGTACTTCAGATTCAAAAGTACCAGGAGAACAGAAACATGTAGAAATTGTTTACCGGGCTAGAATTGTATTACGAGTGCTAAAAGATTCACAAGTACCAGGAGACCAGCAACATGTCTAATTATTTTTGGGCAAGTTTTTTTTATTAGCAGAGCAGAAACTTTTCGAAGTGTTTTCGGGACTGGAATTCCGAGCGCTACATATTCACCTGGAGAGCAGAAACATATCGAGGTATTCCGGTGCCGGAATTACGAGCGCTACAGATTCACAAGTACCAGGAGAGCAGTAACATTTCGGAAGTTTTTTTGGGGCTTGATATGAGCGCTTTAGATTCACAAGTACCAGGAGATCAGAAATATGTCGAAGCAACGCTATACATTCACAAGTACCAGGAGAGCAGAAACATGTCGAGGTATTTCGCCAGGAAATTACGAGCGCTACAGATAGATTAAAATACCAGGAGAGAAATATCTGAAAGTTTTCAAGTTGCTGGTGAGTGGTTAGGATGCAAAAGTACCAAGAGAACAGAAACATGTCGAAGTTTATTCCGGACAGGAGTAATTATGAGCGCTGATGAAGATTCACAAGAACCAGGAGACCAGAAATATGCCGAAGTATTTCCGGGGCTGGAATTGTGAGCGTTTAGGATTCAAAAATACCAGGAAATCAGAAACATGTCGAAGAATTTTCGGGGTTGGAATTACCAGCACACCAGAAACATATAGACAAAGCTATTATTGCAAGCGGTTAGGATTCAAGAGTACTAGGAGAGCAGAAATATATCGAAGTTTTTTCGGGGCTGGAATTGTGAGCCCTAAAAATTCACAAGTACCAGGAGATCAGAAACATGTCGAAGCATTTTCCAGGCTGTAATTGTGAGCGCTAAAGTTGTACAAGTACCAGGACATCAGAAACTTATCGACAAAGTACCAAAGCTTGATTTGCAAGCGGTTAGGATTCAAAAGTAGTAAATAGGAACATGTCGAAGTTCTTTGGTGTTGGAATTATGAGCGCTATTAATTTACAAGCACCAGGAGGCCAGGAACATACCGAAGTTTTTCAGGGCTGGAAATTGAGAACGCTATAGATTCACAAATACCAGGATAGCAGTTACATGTCCAAGTTCTTTGGGGCTGGAATTATGAGCGCTATTGATTCACAAGTACCAGGAGACCAGGAAAATGTCGAAGCATTCCGGGGCCGGAATAACGAGCGTTACAGATTCAGAAGTGCCAGGAGAGCAGAAACATGTCGAGGTATTCCGTGGCTATAATTACGAGTGCTACAGATTCACAAATACCAGCAGAGCAGGAACATGTCGAAGTTCTGTGGTGTTGGAATTATGAGCGCTATTAATTTACAAGCACCAGGAGGCCAGGAACATGCCGAAGTTTTTCAGGGCTGGAAATTGAGAACGCTATAGATTCACAAGTACCAGGGGAGCAGAAACATGTTGAGGCATTCCGGGGTCGGAATAACGATCGTTACAGATTCAGAAATACCAGGAGAGCAGAAACATGTCGAGGTATTCCGTTGCCATAATTATGAGCGCTATTGATTCACAAGTACCAGGAGACCAGGAACAAATTTTTCAGGGCTGGAAATTGAGAACGCTATAGATTTACAAGTACCAAGAGAGCAGAAACATGTCCAGGCATTCCGGGGCCGGAATTACGAGCGCTATAGATTCACAAGTACCAGGAGACCAGAAACATGCCGAAGTTTTTTCAGGGCTGGAAACTTCACAAATATCCGGAGAGCAGAAACATGTCGAGGTATTTTCGGGGCCGGAATTATGAGCGCTAAAGAATCAAAATAACTAGGAGATCAGAAACATGTCATGTTCATGTTTTTTTGGGGCTTTAATTCGACCAAAAACATGTCGTCGTTTTTCCATGCAGGAGTTATGAGTGGCTTGGATCAATAAATAGCCCAGGAGAAAAAACATGTCGAAGTACTTTCGAGGCTGGAAATATGAGCGCTAAAAATTCACAAGTACCAGAAGAGCAGAAACATGTCGAAGTATATTCGGGGCTGAATTTGTGAGTGCCATAGATTCTCGAGTAAGCCAGGGAACAGAAACATGTCAAAATATTTAGGGTAGGTTTTTTTACTGGAAAGAAGATGGCTTTCATTGCAAGCGATTCAAAAGTACCAGGGGACCAAAAACATGTAGCTTTTTCCGTGAAGGAATTATGAGTGGCATGGATCAATAATACCAGGAGAACAAAAACATGTCGGAGTATTTTCGAGGCTGCTAATATGAGCGCTTAAGATTCACAAGGGTCTACCAGGAGATCACAAACATGTCGAAGTAATTTCGGGGCTGAAATCTTACTTTCAGCGGCACCGCAAAGACTCACAATGTCTGGATACCTGAATCATGAAGATGCAATTCCAAGGATGAGACAATGAGGCAGTTCTAAAGTCTACGCAGACGAAGTCGCGGGAGGAAGCTAGTAATAAATAAATTAATACACATTATGATTATTTGCTATTAAAATTGAGAATGCCAACAAAAATAAGAATGTAAATCAACTTGCTAAAAAGCAACATCGTTATTTAAAGCGCACACTCAGCTCTCAGTCACTCACTGTAGGAGCTTATAAGTTGGCACAACACATTACATTATAATGGTTGTGACGAGTTGAAAGTAATCATCATAATACAAAATGTGGATATGGGATCTGATGAACTTGTGAAGGCTACTTACTATGAATGACAACAGTTGCCTTTTGTGTAGCATTTAATCATATCTACTTAAAACAAAGACAGGTTTGTTACAACACTTATAACTCGAGATCTGCTGAATGAATTTTCGTGGTTATTGATTCGTTGGATTTGTCTCCGACCCGAATAGCAGAATACATCTTAAAAACAATGAAAACTCGATATGTGCAATGAATACTTAATTGACGGGAGCGAAGCCGCGGGGGACAGCTAGTAACACATTATAAATTAATTATGTAGATTCCTGTTTTCTGTTTAATTTACTGTCACAGCCTGCTATCTACATCAAGTAAAATGTTATTGGTAATATTCTTCTACAAAACCGTCTTGGATTATTACCAATAACCATTGTGCAAATAATATTATTTTTAGAACAGGTATTGTCTTTACACCATTCTGGGAAGATTAATTATTTTTATGCAATTAATTTTGAATAGGTTATTGAGGATCTCGTGGCTAAATAAAAACAGCCGCACGGGTCGATCTTCAAGATTAAGCAACGCTTGCCAAGGTAGTCGCTAGTCTGTGGATGGGTGACCATCTTAACATACCGAGTTTCCTCCATGCCTCGGAAAGCACGTTAAGCCGTTGGTCCCGGCTGTCATTTGTAGATCTTTGGCAGTCATTACGGACAGTCAGAAGCCAGTAAAACCTGACTCCAGTCTTGCCATTAAGTACCGTGTTACCCAGTCAATGAGTGGTGGAGGTCTGGTAGGCAGCCGCTCCATGTAAAATATTACTGAGACTGGAAGCCGACCCCAATATAGTTGGGAAAAGGCTAGGCAGGTCATGAATTTTGTATAGGTTATTAGAGCAAGAATCATCATCTTCCTGCCCTAATCCCATGTTACTTACACACCCTATCAGCCATCTAACTTTCACTAATTCCCTTTTCTTTCATATCGCTTTTTACACAATGCATCCATCTTTTCTTTGGCCTTCCTCTCCCTCTCCATCCATCCAAATTTATGTTCATTACTCTTTTAGTTAAATGCGTTTCCTCTCTCCTCTTCACATGACCATAACAAGACAAGCGATTCCCTTTTAACTTTTCAGTCACTGGCGCCACTTTTAAACTACCTCTAATGTAGTCCTTCCTCACTTTATACATTCTTGTTACTCCACACATCCATCTCAACATTTTCATCTCCGCCACATGCAATCTATTTTCATCCGTCTTTTTCACAGCCCAACATTCTGATCCATACATTACGACAGATCTTATAATGGTCTTGTAGATTTTGCCTTTCAACTTGAGGGGCATCCGTGGGTAGCAAGTTGTCCCAGTGACTTGTCTTGTCGCTATTTCATCCACCCCGAGTTGATCCGGTGCGTTACGTCTCAGTCTATATCGCCAGAGCAAGAATAAAGACAACCAATGCTTTTGTTCTTTTTGAGAGTAATAAGTTTTCTGTAAACAAAGGGTAAAGCGGGACCCTATTATTAAGACTATGCTGTCCGTCCGTCTGTCTGTTCGACTATCACCATTCTGTATCTCATAAAACATGACAGGTCAATTTTTCACAGATGATGTATTTCTGTTGCTGCAATCAAGAAGTACTAAAAAACAGAATAAAGTAAATATGTAATATACATTATAGTAATATTGATATCAGCTCTGCTAAGATATCAGAATAGGTATCTACAGTAACAATTAATTATTATGAGTTCTATGGTACATCTTGGTAAGTTACCAACCTTAAGAGTGCTGGACTTTATGAATCTATAGAGGTCTTTCTGTGGATCACACCCCATGGTACATTATTGCACTACCCTACAAAGGCCTAGGATGCCTTTTTCACCAAATTTAATACAAGCACCAAGCTATAGAAAGCTCCAATGACAGTTGGGTACTCAATGTCAACTATTGATTATACGTTTCACACCGATACCTCAATAGCACGAGCGTTGAACACCCACCTGTATATACACGGCGCGGACATGTGCAGCGGCCCATTCCGCCAGGCCAGGTCCTTGTAGGCCTGGTCCCGCGACTCGGGCGTCATGTAGTCGGCGCGGTCGAGCGAACGGAACACTCGCTCCACCGGCCGAGTGCGAATGTAACTGCCGCCCATCAGGTTGTCTATCAGCTCATTGTTGTCGCGCCCAGAGCTCACCGCTCCACCCATCTTGTTTGTTTTGCTGCACTTATCGTCTTCAATCCTCCCTCTCCACACACCACCTCAGCTGATTGGAAATGTGACGTCACAATTGTTTTTCAACATATTTTAGGAAAATCACTTGCATTTGGTGATTCTAATCAATCACAAATAACACAAATCCTCGCAGGAATCTTAATTTATTGAACACATTCGCGAATCGATGCCAATGAAAAAATATTCACACAATCACACAATATTCAGTTCACACAGTGTAAAATTAAAACTTGACATTTGTTCTCGTTGTTCAAGTTTATCGACTACATTAGGTATCAAACAACGAACAAGTCGAACGAACAAAGAACGGCCAATCAAAAAGCTGGAAAATGTGGCTCGAAATACAAAAGAGAACATAGATAACAGTTGTTTATAAACAAATGCAATCGATATGCTTGTTGTTATTTATTGCAGCATAATTGACGCTTTGATTAAGATTTCAGTAATGTATCTGGTAAATTATGTAAAGTTTATAACATAGAGAGGTCATCGAATATCGAAAGTTTTTTTAGCCACGTCTTCATTTTTGATCAGTTATAAACTATAGACGCAATGACAGTTTCTCTACAGTCTATGACAAAAAAATGACAGATCATCAAACCACGGGATTGGGGATGTGATTTATTTATTTTTATAATTTTCTGTGAGAATACGCTGGGTATTATTTCAAATTTAACAGTGTCAGGTGATTTTCTTGTTAATGTTGTTCATAAAATAAGATTAGATCAGTGTATGGGAGACCCTGTGTAGTTTTGTCGTGTCACAGTGGGAACGTCATTGATGGTGATAAGGATTTGTTGAATATTTATGTGTAATTTGACGTGCTCAGTTGTGGAGTGTTTTGTTGGACAGAGCGATGGCAGAGACGAGCGAAGCGCGGGCGAGTGCCTCGGCGCCGGGCGGCGACGCTGGCGGAGAAGAGGACAAACACGACGAGCGTATGCTGGAGTGCAACATATGCCTGGACACGGCCCGCGACGCTGTCGTCAGCATGTGTGGACACCTGTTCTGGTACGACACCCTCACACCCTTCCTAAATTGCAGAAAATCCAATAAAAAAAAAACCGTCAATTAAGTAAGCTAATTGCATTCGTAATAGTTAATGGAATATGTTTTGTTCGCTTCACAGTCTCTGAAATGTATTCTAAACTATACACCAATCTATTCCAAATAATAGTTAATCCTCTGATTTTTATTGAAAGAGCAAAACTGATCTAACAAAAGTAACTGAAATGCTTCATTCAAATCATAACAAAAAGCTTGAGAGTTGAATTGGAATAATCTTTTCAAAATGTGTACTATACTCATTTGTATTGATGCTTAGTTTTTATTATGTACCTTATGAAGAATATCATGTCTAAGTGACTAAAACAAATTGACTGTAGCCTGTAGCAGAGAAGCTGTAACTGTTATGCTTGAACAGCATACGGTTAAAATTTCCATTATGGGCCGCTGATTTGGGAGGGGGGAGTGGGGGGGAGGGGTAGGGGGGGAGGGGGGCTACCCCCCTCTACCACCCCCACCATCCGGAGCCCCATGGTTATGGAGATATCTATGGTTAAAGTTTTGAGGTTAGAATAGCATTTGCGTTAGAAAAAGAGGTAAAACTGAGTATCTTTTAGCAGGAGGAGGGAAGGGGAGGTGCCCCCTATGCCCTAGCACTACTCCCATGTAAAGGCGACGAACCGTGCTTGAGAAAAACTAATTATAGTAACCTAACCTCAAAAAATTTTATATTCAGTCCGGAGGCCAAGTCGACGGAGCCCCGCTTCGCGGGGCTCCTACTTCTGAGTAGTTTATAAAAAAATAACCACGAAGGGAATGGCGGGGTCTATTCGCTCGCTTCGCTCGCTCACTCGACCCCGCCATTCCCTTCTAACCTAACCTGTCCGAGTCGGGGTGCCCACAAGTCCAGAGCTCGCTTCGCTCGCTCTTGCATCAATGACACTTCACTTGGTTCACATTTATTACATACTTTAGGTATGTGAATATATAAAAATATTATATTTATGAAAAAAAAAAACAAGACTTAAAAAAACACTTCTAACGTCAACGGAACGTGAAATGTCAACTTTGACGTCTACCATGACAATTTATCTAACCTAAAAATTTGCAAATGGCGTACTATTTTCGTACATTTTGAAACTTTAATGAATTTTATCTCGTAAATCGTGATTCTCCGCATCTTGAAACTTTGTAAAAAGCGTTCTATTTGTGAGTACTATCTACGAAAAAATTACGAACTTCCACAGCAGCGGGCTATAAAGGAAATTCGAGCCATAAAATTGATTAAAATACACCTCTACCATAAACGGAACGTGAAATGTCAACTTTGACGTCTAAAAATGTACAAATGGCGTGTTATTTTCCAATTTATAGGGAAACTTTAAAGACTTATATCTCATTAACCGTGACTCTCCGGATGTTGAAAATTTGTAAATAGCTTTCTATTTATGAGTACTATCCACAAAAAGAAAAAAGAACTTCCAAAGCCGCGGCCCATAATGGAAATTTTAGCCCCCCCTCCCTTTTAGCCCCGTACATTTATACATATTTTTAATTTTTTTTAATTATTGTCGCAATATTGTTTTTTTAACAATAAACAAATAATTTGCTGCTACATAGGTACTTTAAAATTATTTTATAAAGAATATGAGGTGTTGTCTTTAACCATTTAACTGACTTAATATTTTTATTTTAAGGAGTAATGACTTAATTGCAACATCAATGTAAAAACAATTACTAATTAACATTTGAATGTACAGACAGTTAATTTATAAGTAAACATCAGGTAAAAAGAAGAATAATGAATAAAAGAAACTTATTTATAAAATACTAGAGGCCGCCCGCAGCTTCGTCCGCTTATAAATTCTTGTTATTCCCGTGTAAATCCCGATCCCTCGGGAACTCCTGGATAAAAAGTAGCCTATATGTTATTCTGGGTCTTCAGCTACCTACATACCAAATTTCATCGTAATCGGTTCAGTAGTATTTGCGTGAAAGAGTAACAAACATACATACACATACATCCATCCTCACAAACTTTCGCATTTATAATATTAGTAGGATCATTCAATATAAAAAATGGGGAGACTAAAAAAAAATATCCTGCTTGAAGTTTGACTTCTCACTTAAAAAATTGTTAGATATAATTTTTTTTTTTGATATTTTTATCAAATACATACAATTTAGAAACTGGTTTTGGGGTTTTAAAAGATTAGGTTACAACATTCAACACTCATAATAAAAAGCGTTTCCAGACGACAGCTATGCGGAATAATTCTTCGATGCCTAAGCATATCTTGTTTTTGTATATTCATAGTAGTTTTTCTTGTTTTAAAAGTTGAATATCATCAAAATAATAAAAGATTATGCCGAGCTATAATGCAATTTGCAAAAAGTTTAGGAGCTTTTGGATTTCACAGACAAAGGAATCAAAACATAGTCTATACTAGCTGACACGCGCAACTTCGTCTGCGTCACATTTTCCATTAATGCTCAGCTCCTATTTTTCTTAGCGTGATGATATAGCCTTCCTCATTAAGTGGGCTATCTACCACTAAAAGATTTTTTCAAATCGGACCAATAGTTCCTGCGATTAGCGCGTTCAACCAAACAAACTCTCTGCTTTATAATCTTAGTATAGATTTAGCATTCAACACACATGACACACATCATTAGTCAAAATCTAAAATGGTTTAGGAAACTTTTTATTTTGTGTTAACCTTAATAAAAAGACACTGTTCTAAGATATAGGATATTTCCTAGTTTAGGAGACAGGGGTTTTAATGATTCACTTGTAACTTCAGTGCATTTCTGTATTTTAGTGAAGAATTAGGTTGGTCCCTAGAATTTTAATTATAGTTAAGGTGAATGCTCCAACCAGCCCGCGAAATTTAAAAATTCTTGCGTTTTTTGCAATTTGCAGGCCAGTGCTAGGTTGTATGTTGCTGTTCGGTTAAGAGGGCGTATTCCGTCCACTAGCGCCGCCAATCGTTTTTTATTAATTGTGGTAAATTTTAGACACGTAGATAAAAAACCGCTCTGTAGTGTCCTGAAGAAATGTATTTAATATTTTTTGAGAGTTATGTTTTGTACTTTAGACCATAAATAATTGCCAAAGTCGATATTTTTGCTAAAAGTGGCCACTTTTAGCAATAATTGCCGTTTTGGCTATTTAGCCATGAGTTATGTATTAAAAATAGCTGTCAAGAAATAATAGATACATTTCTTCAGTACACTACAGAGCGGTTTTTTATCTACGTGTCTTAAATTTACCACAATTAATAAAAAACGATTGGCGGCGCTAGTGGACGGAATACACACTCTTAAATCGCACGGTAAACTCTGCTTGCGCGATGTATGATTTTTAGGGTTCCGTAGCCAAATGGCAAAAAACGGAACCCTTATGGATTCGTCATGTCTGTCTGTCTGTCCGTCCGTATGTCACAGCCACTTTTCTCCGAAACTATAAGAACTATGCTGTTGAAACTTGATAACTAGATGTATTCTGTGAACCGCATTAAGATTTTCACACAAAAATAGAAAAATAAATTTTGGAGGTCCCCCCATACTTAGAACTGAAACTCAAAAATTTTACTTTAATATACCCATACGTCTGGGGTATCTATGGATAGGTCTTTAAAAATGATATTGAGGTTTCTAATATGTTTTTTTTTCTAAACTGAATAGTTTGCGCGAGAGACACTTCCAAAGTGGTAAAATACGTCCCCCCCCCCCCCCCGTAACTTCTAAAATAAGAGAATGATAAAAACTAAAAAAAGAATATGCTGTACATTACCATGTAAACTACCAGCGAAAATTTGTTTGAACGAGATCTAGTCAGTAGTTTTTTTTTAATACGTCATAAATCGTATAATACGATAATGGTACGCACTTGGCCAGTTTTTTAGTTCACCACCAGTTAGACAGGTGGCGTCGCGGTTTTTTTTGTTGTAATGCAGATTTGCTTCGTTGGTTTTTTCTTGTGGCTGCATTGATGTCGCTACAGCAAACTTAACACCAATATCAGAATTTGAAGTGGAGTATTTGTCAAACACTATTTTAGCCTGAAAAACTGGCAAGTTCTGACACTAACGTGGAATTTTACACCTAAACTCCAGATACTCTATTCAGAAACTGAACCAGAGATCCCCAATCCTTACCTTACAAAAAAAGTAAGCTAGATATAAATAATAATGTTAACACTATGTTCGCAGCTGGCCATGCTTGCACCAGTGGCTAGAGACGCGGCCGAGTCGGCAAGTGTGCCCCGTGTGCAAGGCGGTCATCAGCCGAGACAAAGTCATCCCGCTGTACGGCCGGGGCAACACCAAACAGGAGGACCCTCGGAATAAGGTAGGACACTCGACTATACATTACAGAGAGATATTTTTATTTTAGAAACAACGTGTCCTCGCACTGGGAATTTCTCCTGTATCATAGGTACGTTTACAAACATATAAACTCACATACACAAACAGCCAGACCCGGAAAAACTATCTGTAGTCCAAACAATTAGTTTTCCGCGGGAATAGAACCTGCGACAGGCAACGCAGCAGGCAATCGCGCAACCATTGCACCAACCGTGCCATAAATAGAGGTGACCTGTAGTGCGATTCACTAAGGCAGAACATCTTTACAACCAAGAAATCATCGTTGAAACATCTGATGAGGCATCTATTCATCAGATGTTTCAAAGATGATTTCTTTGTTGTAAAGATGTTCTGCCTTAGTGAATCGCACTACAGTACTCCTTGAACCTTACGACACACAGTGAGAGCCCGTGAAGGGACATTAGTCATGCGTCCTGCCCGTTACTATATGTACAGTCGCCAGCATATAAAGCTGTCTTAACTGTGAAAATTTCCCAATCAACCTTGAACCTTATTCGTTTCGTCGTAAAGTAGAAAATTTATTAAAGAAATTTGAGAGATTGTTGTAGCTTGATGTGCTGGCGTCTGTACCTTTCATGGTAATCAACAAAATAAAATTATGGTTATCTAGGGTGGCTACAATATGTTGAAAGAAATTGAAGTAATTTTGGAGTGATTAGATGTAATTTTTGCATGAATTTTCAAGAACAAATCCACCAATTCCAATCTGTGAAGTGTGGACGCCACGCTCGGCGGTCGGTTCGGCGGGATCCATAGTCGGCTACCATAGAAATATATGTCATTCAGCCCCCACTTTAATTCGCTGTCTAGCGGTCGCGATGAGGGGTATGTGGGACTCCCCGGGCAAGCCCGGTATACCCACTAAAACAACCCAGCACTGAGAAATTCCCGCAACGTCTTAGTGGGGGTGGACTGGGAGATCGGCGTAGCCTTTACGTCCAGTCCACCTCCGACGACCGCCCGCGGCCGCCAACGGCAATAACTTCCTAGTCGCACCTGGTGGCAATCCATGTGGAGGCGACTGGGAATAATCTTCTTACCATCCAACCCTGTTTTTAATTTATCGTAGGTGCCGCCGCGGCCGGCGGGGCAGCGCACGGAGCCCGAGAACACGAGCGGCTTCCCCGGCTTCGGCTTCGGCGAGGGCTTCCACATGTCTTTCGGGATTGGCGCCTTCCCCTTCGGCGTGTTTACATCCACATTCAACTTCGGAGACCCGAGACCTAGCGCTGGTGAGTGTTCTACGATTAATTATGTACTGACCTTACCATAGATTCCGGTTCTTTTTCCAATCCTAAAGAGGTCTTCGTAGCCCCACCATCAGTCTCAAAGGATATCCTTGCTGCAAGGCACCCCAATACGAAGCAAAACACTATGTTATGGTTTAAAAAAACACTTCGGATTGGATGTGTGGAAGCTGGGATAAAAAGAGCATTATGAGCCTACCGACTGAAGGTTCACATGACCGAGCGGGACACCTCACAAACCGCGCGGATCAACTATCAACTGTATGACTCCACAGAGGTTTGTAAGTGCTATTGCAGACGATAAATGTTATTAGGCTTAGGCTCATAAGCGCGCGATACTGCGTGGAATTACTAACGATACAAGATCACTCTAAATAATGTTTATTGTCTACATTACCACGCGGTAAAAGTACTACAAACTTATATCGTCGTTCAGTTGATTCCGCGCGGTACAAGATCACACCAAATAGCGTTGATCGTCACGCGGTAAGTTCTACAAACCTTTATCGACACCTTCAGTGTATCCGCGTGGTTTGTGAACTTAGCCTTAGTGCCCAAACGTCGCGTTGGCGAGGTGGCCCGCAACGCAATGAATTCAAACATATGGCGTTGTATGAGTGCGTTTATGGACAAGCGATTTTACACGCGTTTGCTTGAAATGCAGACGGAGCTCGCCAATGGCAAAGCCGCGTCGCAAGCAACGAGACCCGTGGCGTTGCACCCAGAGTAGCACTCGCCGGGGCCCGCGGCGTCCCACCCAGAGTTGCACGCGGCTTCGCACGCAGATTCGCACGTAGAGTTGCACGCGGCGTCGTACGCAGAGTTGCACGCGGCGTCGTACGCACAGTTGCACGCAGAGTCACACGTGGCGCGGGCCGCGGCCTTCTACCCATAGTCGCACGCGGCAATACAAACATGCGTAGCCGCTGGCATCGCTAATCTACACGCCCCGCACCACGCGCCGCGTTACGCCCCGCGTCTACATAAACAAAATCGTAAATTTCCATATTGCTATTCTCGCTCACATATTTTTAAAAATTAGGTCTGTGGCTGAATCTTCTCCCGTCCAAATTCTTCTTACTATTACTCTCTTTATCCAATCCCAATTTATTTGGAGTCTATACTTCACGACTATAAGATAATCTACTAGCATCTGCCAGCGGCTAAGTATTATTAGGGAACATAACTTATTTTTCTGGGACATGGTCTACCCGTGTCTCAAGTTTCAATCAAAATCGTTCTGTCGTTAAGACGAAGTAACAAACAGACAGGAAGACAGACGAAGTTACTTTGTCATGTAAAATTATAGTATGGATATAATTATAGTAACCTACACATACACTCACACACACACCCTCACACACACACACACCCTCACACACATATATATACATACATAAATACACAATCACACCATCGCGTGCATCGCAAACTTACACTATTTTCTATTTTTTAATAGTATCTTATTTAAATTTTTGTATATTTTTGTGTCTTCTTTTAAGTTGTTTTCTGTTATAAAATGCATTACTTTAATGTAAATACGTAAGTTATACAAATAACTTACGGAAAGGACTGGACCCCACGACACAGGGAATTCTAGTGTAGGGCCCAGGGATACGTTGTTTTTTTATCAAGTCTACTGTACTTACCTAATATGTGTATATGTTTTGTACGTTACAATGAATAAAGATTATGATTACTTATATGTTTGTGTTTGCGAGTTTGATGATGCGACGCGTGACGCCCCGCTTCTCCGTAAACGAGCACTTGGCGTGATCTTGTACCGCCTGGCCTAATAGTGTATTTGTTGACAGCCACGCACAACGGCAACGGTCCTACATAAGGACCCAGCCCCTTAATAGAAGGGTACTAAATAAGAATGTGTTGATTGTGGCAGCCCCCCGCGGCACAGCACAGTACGAGGAGGAGCAGTTCCTGTCGAAGATCTTCCTGTGGGTGGCCATCCTGTTCGTGCTGTGGCTGATCTTCGCGTGACCGCCGGACACGCGCCCGCAGCCGCTGCCCCGCCACTGACTCCTCGCCACGCTGTGCTTCGGTATGTTTACACTACGCGCAAGATCCGAACCAAATTCTCCCCACTTCCTTCTCACAAGTAGTTATAAGAAATTTTCGGTGGAACGGTTTCCACCTTGGAAAGGTGCGATGTATAAAATTTAAAGTAAGGGATGTGGATGTTTCGTTTAAGATGTCGCGTTCTTCAAGTGTCGCATATGAGTTTCGTTTCTTCTAATCCTGTATAGTACAAGTGTGAGAAAGGTCGTAAGTGACACTTGATGTTGAGCGATACCTGGCACGTACGTGTACTGTAGAAGGTCGGTGAATACCAACAATCAAATCCATATGATTTGTTAATCTGATATTTTGTAACGACAGTCAATGTCCGCTCGTAAGTTATTGCAGTAAATCTTTTGAGTAGCTAGCTGACCTAAGCGAAAATCATGGAAATTTGGGGTAAAGGTCATAGAACTATTGCGGCATAACCCCCCCCCCCCCCTTCGCCATTTTTTCGTCACGTTTGTATTCAAAGTTGACTGCGCTCGATCTAACATGCATTACGTAGAGAACACTTACAACAGTGCCGTCAAATGTAACCTTGCCGAGATAGTTCGAACCCCTTTATACATATAATTCCATGGTGGCTATAAATCACGATTTTGATACAACTCAAGGTTTACTGTAATATTTTAAGATTAGTCTAGCCTTTTTTGCATAGTGCTCGAATTATCTAACTCCGAGGATTCGTAGGTGTATAATTTTTAAACGATAACTTTAGACCATTACAAAATCTTTTAACTGGTTACCAGAGTGGTTTTATGCAAAAAAAATAAAAAAAACTTTTTCCGTCAATGTTTTGCCCTTGAGACGAGGGTAGTTATAAGAAACACACTCGAATAAGTATTGCAAAGGCGACTGAAATGCTAACAAGCTGGAAGCTCACTTAAAAATCAGGCAAAAAGTAAAATCATAAAACGGCCCTCCCCATACCGTAGAACAAATGTAAACTCCGTAACATCTCATGACAAAAAGAGTTTAAAACTTTAATCTCAAGTTCAAACATCTTTTTTAGGGCCAAGTTCTCGAAAGAAAATTACAGAGTGTTAGCCTGTTGTTGAATGAAACTCGGTTCTGAAGTCAGTTTTTGTATTTAAGAACTTCACACTCTTAGGGATTCAGTTTAAATGAACTATGAGCATTAAAGAGTTTATGGTAGGCGCCAGATGAATGTGCAGTGATGGTCATTGATCCACAAACATTTATTGACTTTCTTAATATTAAAAACAGAAATAAAGACATAAAGCTGCCCTGAGTCCTGAATCTTCTATTGTGATCCTTTACGTTCTCTAGTAATGATAAACGGTTAATTACTTATTAATTATTGTTCGGGTATCAACGAAGACATATTAGAGAAAGGTCAATGTTCTTTATTACAAGTTCATCTGGCGCCTACCATAGTCCTTAAATCCTGATAGAATAATAACCAGGTTTGTAAGGTCAAGGACTTGTTCAAATGGTTCTAGTCATTGGTAGAGTGACAATTTGTTTTGTATTACCCTTTGTATAGTCTTTGAACCTATTCTCTACAAACAATTTGAACCATTTAAACAAACCCTAAGATTTTTCTGTAAAAACTCACGTAAAGTAAGCCCACACAACATCCTAATTTAAATTGACAGTCAAATTGCTACAAAACTCTTATAAATTGTTCGGAAGTGTAAACATATCGACACAGTCCTTCCTATTTATCTTGTTCCACATTTCTGTATCACACTGCCCGTTATGTCAGTCGATACATGTATTTTGTGTAAAGAGTGCGAAAAAGACATGGCGCTAAAGAGATAGAGTTATACAGAACCTATAATTCTATCTCTTTTTTGCAACGGAACAATGCTGACTCAACACCCCCAACACCCACCAAATACGTTCATCGACCTGACATTACCCACCCCTGCAAGCTTTGCACTTCTAACTACTTATTTATAAATCTTGGTGTTTATCGAATGCCGATATTTTTACTAATGAACGAATTAGCATAAAAGCAAATAACGTTATGCATATTCTTGCATGTATTCTGCCAACAAAATGGATCATTGTATACGATTGTACTGTTAAACTACCGATTTGATGGAATACTGTGCAGTAAAGTATCGATATCACATTCGATAAATAGTTTGATAAGACGTATTTTAGCTGAGACTTAGTTGTTTGTGTTGACAACCGATCATTCCCTTCGTCAAACAATTCAGCTAATAGGTAGTATTATTACAAACAACTTTATTTTACATCGAATAGTTATATCGACTTAATGAGCACTTATATCGATAATTTAATTTAAATCGATATAACAATTCGATACCATGTTCTTGTCGATAGTCGAATTTATCAAAGTAATTTTATGGATGGACTCAATATATCGTGTTCTTTAGCAGTAAATTAAGATGTCTTACGTTGATATAAAATGACTTTGATAAAATAGAAATGATAATCATAGACAATATTCATAGTTTCTATAACCAATCGCTTCATAACACTGCACAGAGCACAGACGGTATTTTCATCATTTTTCTACAAACCAAGCGTGTAGGTACATGGGTCAACAATAGGGTAGATGAATAAAAAAATCTAATTAGTCCGTCAGTTAGATTATCAAAAAATATTTGACCCGTGTTTTTTCTTTTGTTACGGAAGCCAAAATTGATGAAGTTACGACGCTTTTAAAATTCTCAATACGTCACACCTTCCCATAATTTTTACTGACTCGTGACGTCACGAGCCCCCACTCGCGAGTTTTGATGCGTTTTATCTTTGTCAATATTCATTGATTTACAAAAACAAAAAATACGTGTCCATTATTTTTCAATACTCTAACTGACGGACTAAATAGTTTTGCAATTTGTGGATGATGGAATCTAGCCTATTCTAATCTGCTATAGCTGAAACCTACGTCGAGGACTTACTTTTGCAGACTCGAGTATAATTCTTATTCGTCTCCAGCCACTGGCCGCGCTGTGAGTCCTGTGTGCTCTGTGGATGAGTTGCATGGAGCCGTTGGTGAATTGTTTATCGAATCTTCTCTTATAGTAATAGTACAGTACTAGTGAGTGCTATGTAAGCTACCGTGTATATAAACCCATGTTAACGCTACAGGGGCCTTCATTTTTACTCCGTTCGCTCGTAGGTTAGTTAAGGCTAGTCTCTTGCAAAGATTTAAGCGCTGTATGCAAAGATGCTTGTGTACTAAGTGCATATAGACGGTCTGAAGTCGGTTGAATGTGACAAAAGCGCGAACTGTGAGTTTGTTAACGCTTTTCCGCTTAACTGTCACATACTCACAAAAATCAACTATTCCTCTTCTTTGATACGGCTAACTCTGTTGTTGCTTCGAAAATGAGTTGATTACCTATTATAACTACAACTTGTAAGAACACACGACCCATTGAAATCATGCTGCACAAGTTTGCCATATTCACCACAAGCGCCACATACCAGTAACATTTACCTATGATCTGTGTAGTTCGTACACAGTATCAAACTTACTATTATACTATATTCGTATATAACTGTTATTGTACACAAAACAATAGGTTTTGATCGTCTTAAAGAATTTAAATTATATTTTATTTTAGTATGGAGGTGTGACGACGTTGTATGATAGTTGTTTGCATAGGCGTTGCGCGTTACGGATACTCGGAAGACGTATATCATATGAGTTGGTAGATTTTACGTTAATATTCCTGTAATTATAAGTGTATATATAATTATTATTGTATCAAACTAATTATGTTGTGATGGGAGGGTTTGTTTTGATTGTAAATTTGAAAATAAAGATACATGATGCTGAGAGGAGTGTTCATTTTTGAAGATCTCACCCTTAAGGCCTACGCTCACCGGAACCGGGATGGAATGCCAGAGGATTTTGCCATCGGTCAGCGCTCACAACAGACTTCAATATAACATGGCGCACACTAGTCGCTTAGATCCGGCGTAGAGTTGGGTAGCACACACATTTATAAAGAGTATCGTGCGAGGCACTCTTTTTCTCAAGTGTGCTAGCACAATTGAGGCGAGGCTGAGGGCCGCGAGCTCGCGAGGCGTGGAGACTCGCACAGCACAGTTGAGCACAGACACTCGTGTCAAATCGTGTGTGTTCGCCGGCTGACCGGCTCACCGCTGTT
Source organism: Ceramica pisi (assembly GCA_963859965.1). Lineage (NCBI taxonomy): Eukaryota > Metazoa > Arthropoda > Insecta > Lepidoptera > Noctuidae > Ceramica > Ceramica pisi. Next base: position 25,036,491 of record OY982535.1, on the reverse strand, counting down.
CTGTCTCGCTCGCTCCCTCACGAATCGGCATTTCGGCAATGATCGGACGGAGTCGCTGAGAGATTTCATTACTGGAAATTCGGCTTTATTACGTTACAATAAAACAGAAATTTGATTATAGTTTCGATTGAAAAGTTTTCAAATGGCGAGGCAAAAGAGTGAGTGACTCGTTCGTTTTTAAAAACTCACAACACGTATAAATGTTCTGTGGTGTAGCTAATCTGTGGTGTGTGCTAGCACGTCAAAATAAAAAGAGTGAGTGACTCTTTTTAGCCAAGTGAGTAGCTACAACTGTGCTAGCACATGTGCTGAGTTACCCAACACTAATCCGGCGGCCTACCACGACATCTCGCGACGTGTCGCGGCATCCCTTAAGGTGGATGACATTGCGAGGTATGCGCCGCTCACGCCTCGCAACGCACACGCTAGAGGTGGGTTGGAACAGATAAAATTAGAAACCTGTTTCACCTGTTTCAGTTCCAAAAAGAAAACAGTTCCAAAATCCTGCTCCAAAATAACAGCCTGCTCCACTGGAACTAAAGACTCATTGATTGCAACCGATTCAGAAATAGTACCTGGAAGTAGCTTCAGCTACTGAAATGATATAAAAACCACCCTTCATGCTTTTGCAGGCTTAGGACTGCAGCAAAGTCACCAATATTGTTTAAAGTAATTATTACACCTTACAATGAACCAGAGGAGCATAGAGCTTGTTCCAAAGAACAGATGTTGCCTCTTTCTATTATAATAAGTCAGAAGAGAAAGGAGCATGTTTCATTTGAAACTGTTTCACATAGCTGTTCCAGGTCGTTTCGTTTGTATCTCTCAAAGTTACGGCTACTACGTTTGTTTGAGGAACAGGCGAAATAGGTAGGAGCTGTTACTTCGGTTCTGAGATACCTGTTTCATGTTGTTACTTTGAAATACCTGATTTTTTTAACTGTTTCGATAAATACGGCTCACTCCTAGCACACGTTACGATGTAAGTTTGCCTGGGCAGTCGTACTTCGCCACTAATATGAACGTCCACACATGGCGGAGCATTAATGGAAAATGTGACTTAGGCGAAGTTGCGCGGGTCAGCTAGTGTCGTATGACTACTAGATAATGTTCTTTGGTAATAAATTAAATCCTTTGCCAATCCGCCCGGTATACGTAGGCCATTGCGTTGTAGAAGTAAATAAAACATCGTATAAAATTCATTCCCTTTATTTTTAAAGAAATGAAACGCTTCCGCAATTCGTCAGGTCTCCTCAAGTTCTTACAAAACAACAACCACTCAGTTTTAGGAATATACTTACAATAAGATTTATCAGCTAAAACCTAACCTAATATAAACTTAATCAAGGAAACATACTTTTCGATATTAATCTGTTTATGATATTAATCAACGTAGTACATAGTTGCTAGTCAAATATTTTTATGTCAAAAATGCAATTTATTAGACTTAGGTACCACTTAAGTGGGTGTTCAATTTATTTTCTGCTATCTTGTTAACCATCCATTACGTTGCTTGCCTGTTTTTGGTTTGATGGCGGCATCCCTTCCTTACAATGTACTCAATATGCTTACTGAATAAGAGAGCGCCTTGACATCCATAACACAAGTCTTACTTAGTTTGGAAGTCAAGAGTTCTTTTACTTGTAACTTTTTTAAATGAGTAATAATCCTTTTTTTACTTATTTTAGAATTCATGGTGCTATGATATACCTTTGCTGGTTACCAACATGGGCTGCAGATTGTATGAATCCACCGTAACACTTTACTATATATGATCTTTATGGTTCATTGGAAAATGTAATTGTTTCTATAATTAATCTTATTTATGTTCAGGGGAACATTCATAATATAACATACATGGATATGCCAATTGACAACTAATTGTAGTTAATTCAAATCTGTACCTATAATTTTCGCGCTAAAGTTAGCAAAATGGACGGCGAATCAACAAAGAAACGAAGTACGTAATTTAAAAAAATAATAATGGCACTACACAATAGATAATTGAGTTCACGTGTCATAATAAGCTGGTTGAATACCGCAATTATTAATAAAACATGTTTTGAGTAGATCTTTAGAGTTGGAAATCCACAGAAAAAAAAAAAAAAAACTCCTTATTATCTTAATTTTCGTCCACAATGCTAACTTTGTATCACGCATAGTGTTGCAGTTAGGGATGACATATAATTGCAAATATCAAAACCAGGGCTTGCAAATACGAGTTTGTAAAAATACTAGGGTCGGAAACCAGGTCTTAAAATACTTGAAAGTATTTTGAGCCAAATGAGTACTTCAGTCTACCAGTCTACAGCCCCCGAGTTAGGCATACTTTCATAGGAAATTAACCCGTGACTTTATAACAATAAGGAGCACAATCGCATTTGCAAATGAAAAATACTTTGAACTTTCAAGTGTTTTTTTTTCTCATACGACTATTCTTTTTCTCGGGTCCCTGGAGACCCGGTCCTTTGGTAGGCGTACGAGGGGCCGAAACCAACTCGCAGAGGCCCCGTTAGAAATTTCAAATGTAATGGAGCACCAATTAATGGATTATTCTCATTATTACTGAGGGAAAACGAATCAATTTCCTATGCAAGAATTTTCACATCGGACGCTCAAAATGCTCGTGGGTGATAGAGGGGCTCGTGGTGTTAGCGGCAACCCCAAAATACTTGCCACAGGAAACTGATTCGTGTCCCTATACAAATTAGGATCATAATCGCATCATCGAAAAATATACTTGGATATTATTTTTTTTATTTGTGCTCCTTAAAATTAAGCAGAAAATGGATCAATATCTTATGAAAGTATTTTCGAGCTCTACCTATGCCCGATAGCGTAACAAATACTTCCATACTTGCAGTTTTCTTGTCTCGTAGCAGGGCGCCGTATTTTGAAGCAAAGCCCTGGTTTACAAACCTCGTATGGTAAATACGTCTCATCCCTAGTTGCAGTCAATCGTCGTTATCTATCGATATCAAACACATAATAACATGGACTAGTGCTACCCTGCCCCTACAGCTACTCCATCCCGTACAGCTTGAGCGTCCTGTCCATACTTGTGGAGGCGATGTACTGCGCGTTCTTCCCGAAGCGCACGCCCGTGGCCGACGCCGTGTGGTCGTTGAACACCTTCAGCTCCTGCCACTGGCGGCACAGGTACACCCTCACGTCCGTGCCCGCGATCGCCAGGTAAGTACCGCTCTGATCGAAGCACAACTCCTTGATAGCATACCCCTCCTCGAGCTGAATCGTCTTGAAGTTCTTCAGCTTCCTCAAATCCCATAGCTTGACGCACGAGTCCTCAGCCGCCGTGGCAAGATAATAACCGTTCTCGGAGAAGGAGATGGATGTGACAGGTCCCACGTGTCCCGGGAAGTTGGCCACGTTACTCTGCTCTTTCAGATCCCAAATCTTAACTTGGGAGTTCTCAGTGCCCGTACCGAAGATGAGACCGTCAGGATGGAACTGCGCGGTGGTGAGGCTGACGCCGGAGAAGTCGCTGACCTTGGTGAGCAGCGTGCCGGTGCGGATGTCGGAGAAGGCCCAGTGCTGGTCGGTGGACGTGGACAGCACGTAGTCGCCGGTGGGGTGCAGCGACAGCCCAGTTACTGGGCCGTCGTGTGAGCGCAGGATCACTGTTGTCTGAGACCTGTTAACAAATTTATGAAAGTAAAGTTTTGTTTGTAAACAATTAGTTTGTCTATGTTCATCTTGTTAACTATAAATCTTCAATTAAAATTCGATTTAACTTTTAAAAGTCAGTATACTCACGTAGGCACATTCCATACACGAATAGTATGATCGGGCGAGGCAGTGATGACGGTGTCCTCATCCGGATGGTAGATGACGCGCGTGACCTTCTTGCTGTGCCCCTTGAGGATGGCCACCACCTGCTCCGTGTCCTTGTTGAACACGGTCGCGTTGCGGTCGTTGCCTCCCGTCAGCAGCTTGCTGTGGTCCGACGGGTTGATGTCCAGCGCCAGGATACCGGGTACACTGGCTGAGTGAAGACCCTGAGAAATAGATGCAGTAGGTCAGATCTAAGACACCAAGTTGGACCATTGTAAATATAATAGATAATAACTAATAGGTATTGTATTTTGTTCTTCATAGAAAATTAGTCAACACTTCATTTTTCTCTCTGTAGTCAGAAATTTAAAAAAAAATATGAAAATACGAAACCTTTGACTGCCAACCTCAGCGGACTTAAGGAAGCAATACTCACAGGATGTGACGCCAAGGTGAGGAAGGCTCGGATCTGGTCCGGCGCCAGCAGCCCCTCGGGCACGGTGCGTCCGCGGCGCTTGCGCTCCTGTGTGAGCGCGGTGGCGCGCTCCTGCAGGCGCGACACCACCTCGCTCGACATGCCCACGGGGGCTGCGCCGCCGCCCGCGGCACCGGCCTCCGCCTGTCGGACAAACACACTTAGTTGGACCAAACTTTTTATAGCAAACAATCTGAAATGCTCTCTGTGTTACATTGAATAGACAGTCTTCTGTATATATGTCCCATCTATTCTATATATATCCCATGAAAGTTCAATCGTTTCCAATAAATCCGTATCTTATTTTGGATATATTGGAAACTATTAAATTTGTGATGGGATTATTACATACAAAACATTTTTTTTTTTTATAATATATCTAGAATGTATAATGCAACCAAGATTTATTACACTCTTACGGAGTCTGCCATTTTCCGGTGATATACATAAACTGTTAAATAAAAAGTAATGAAACATACCTGGTGCGTCGGCTGCGGCGCGACAATGCCGGCTTGCGGCTTGAGCGTGGCGAGGGCTTCTCGAGCGGCCGTCACCTCCTTGGTGAGGCGAGCGATCACACGGCACGCCGCGTCGTGTTGGTAGAGAGCGTGACTTAGTTCCTGTACCACAAGCCATCATTTACTTCCTCTAGTAAGAAAAGGCTTTATCCCAAATTAATAATTGTCACTAATATTATAAAGTGGGAAAAATGTTTGCAATGGTTTTGATCTCAGAGACTTCCTTATAGAAGCAAAAAAAAATATGGCCAAGGAAAAGTCCAAACACCGAAAAAAAAACATGTTTCTTGTATGGGAGCACCTTTGATTTTTACTTTCTGTTGTTGCAGCAGACTTCCTTAAAGAAGCAAAAAAATAAGCAAAAAAAAAAATGGCCAAGGAAAAGTCCAAACACCGAAAAAAAAAAACATGTTTCTTGTATGGGAGCACCTTTGATTTTTACTTTCTGTTGTTGCAGCAGCAATAGAATTACACACTTTGTGAATTTCAAGAGTCTACTTAAAATGTTTCTTGATATATACAGCCCGCTGACAGACAGACAGACAGACTGACAACAAAGGCCTAGTAATAGGGTTGCATTGTGGAACTCAAAAAAAAAATATTGGAATCGAATTACCAAAATGTTATTAAATAAAACACCTCCTCACCTATTGGAAAAGTATGTTGTCCTACATTGCTCAATACATTGTGCTGCTAGAATTTACAGCACAGAAATAAAAGTTTGCTTACTGTTTTTAACCAAAGCAAGTGCAACTCATATACACCAGTTTTTTTACCTAGCTGTAAGCTTTTCACAAACTAAAACTCCAACTCAAAAAACATTCCTATATTCCTCAAGGTACATTATACCCATAATATGAGAAAAGTACATCCATACAACAAGACCGATTTTAAACAGATGATTTTAATTCACAATTGTAAACTTCTTCTTTTCAAATCAATGCAATGGTTAACTCCTTAGATTTTTGGGAACTGTAGGTGGCTATGTTAATAGCTTTGTGTTCTGAAAAAATCTAATTAGCCTGTCAGTTGGATTATCAAAAAATATTTGACCCGTGTATTTTCTTTTGTTACGGGAACCAAAATTGACGTTACGACGTTCTTAAATTGTCAATACGTCACACCTTCGCATAATTTTTAGTGAGTCGTGACGTAACGAGCCCCCACTCCCGGGTTTTGATGCGTTTTATCTCTGTCAATTGATTTACAAAAACAAAAAATACGGTATCCATTATTTTTCAATACTCTAACTGACGGACTTAATAGTTTTGCAATTTGTGGATGATGGAATCTAGCCTATTGCAGCGTCTGTGGCATTAATTACAAACCCTCAAAGTACAGGTGTATGGGCACTTGGGGGCACTCCCACCATTCATCTTCATGTTCAGTATAAACAACAAACACCATCATCAATCACCATAAACATCTAGCAGCAATGGCACATAACTGACCTGTCGAGCAGTCTGCAACTGTTGGCGCTGTGTGAAGGCATGCAGCATGAGCGCGTCCCACTCATCCTGCATGCTCTTCAGAGTGGCCGGGATGGATGTCGCACTTGGAGGCTTTGGTTTCACTATCGGTGGAGCTGTGGAGTACTGGCATGTTTAATAGCTACTTATAACCAAGACTTGTGTCACTAGGTATAATAAGAATTAATAATCTGTATCAAATTTTCCTTTATAAATTAATACTAAAATTTAATATAGCAAAATTTAGTGTCCGTACTGTTGACCGTTGCAGAATTTCTTGATTAGGAGCCAACCCTAGATGGAGAATCAGGTAATTTAATAATAATAATTGTCATCAGAACTGGACCAGAAATTTCAACTCGAGTATGTGATAGATGAAATGATAAAAAATCCCTAGTAAGATTTGAACTAAACAAACTAACATTGAAAATTAGAATGTTGAACATTACAGACAGGAGATAAGTAAATTATGTAGAAACCACTCAGTGAAATTAAAGTGCAACTGATAAAGTTCGGGTCCAAGAACACAGCTGTTATTTAGGATTAGCTCAGATTTACAGTGTAAGCAATTTTCTTTAAACCCAGCCAAACTTAGTGCCACCTTACACTACTTGGCTAGAAAGTTATTACCCAAAAGATAACAGGTATAGGGTAAGTAAACTTGTGTACTCACTTTTGATCTCAATGAGATCCTCAATCCTCAACTCCTTGCCATTAATAGGGTCCACTCCATTCTCAATGATATATTTCTCGATAACACGCTTTTCAAATACGGCGCCCGACGAGGGAGACACCACAGGCAGTTCGGGGACCTCATTAGATACTACAATCACAAAGTTAGGTTATAAATACAAAATTTTGATTTAATACTTCGTTATCACAAATACAGCTTAGAAAGTACTCATTTATCAATAAACTTGCTCAGATAAACTGTTCCTAAAACCGGGAAATTATAGCAAAAACCAAACTTCAGATTGGTTTCGCCCGCCGGTAGAAATACGCGCCTTTCGAGATTGTAAGACTTCAGAGATATTTTTTGTATGAACCTAGATTAGATACTCACTTGCACAATAAAGAGCCATTATAAAAATTAAATCGAGCTAATATTCTCAGAAAACTCTTGAAATCTCATGAAAATTAGCAGCCAAACAAAATTTTTGCACAGACAACAAAGAAAAAACCCATAAACAACAACTCGGTATTCTTCTGATTAGAGTTGAGACATAATAATCGACTAAATTTTTTGAAATATAACACAGGCTATCTAAAAATCTATGGAAAAGAAAATCGTTGATCAAAAATGGTTTTTACCGGAAAATGGAAAACGCCGAAAGATTGTAAAATACACCAGGTAAAATATCATATAATAAATAAGACACGGATATATTTGATTTTTTTTTAATTTGGATGGGACATCTAATACAAAAAACGAATTTTTCATAATATTCCGAGAAATTATAATCAAGTTTTGTTACAATCATACGGAGTCTGCCACTTTCCAGTGAGAGATACATAAAATGTCTACAACAACTGGAGCACACCATGACATTCTCAGTACCCGGAGCCCAATTTGCCCACAGCTGAACATAGGCCTCTCTTTTCTTGTGCCAACCCCACGTTTCTGTGCTAGCCTCATCCAAGTTCTTACCGCAATAGCAACAACGTGGTGTGACACGTCCGTGACAAGGCCGAGACATGTGTGATTGAGTTCTAATGAAATGTACGCTCCGGTGTGTTAAGTCTGCCTTTGTATCTTATGCTCAATTCGCACTACCAGTCTTACAGTAGTACTCTATGATTCACACTGGTGCAGAGTCGAGGTGTCGCGATGCGTCACGTTTTTCAACTGTTCTAAATTCATCACTTTTTCTCTACGGTACGAATTTGAGCTGCGAAAATTTGAAAACGCTCGGCGACGCGCATCTTTACCTTCAAAGATCGCTCGAGTTCCTAAATATAACCAAAGTACTCTGTGGTTCACGCGTCACCGCGCGCAGACGTGCACGAGCGACCTTTGCAAGCGAAGATGCGCGCATTCGCGCGCAGATGCGCGTCACCTAGTGTTTTCATATTTTTGAAACACAAATTCGTACCGTATTGATAAGAGAAAATAAATAGAGATGAATCCTCGACTCTACGCCAGTGTGAATTGAGCTTTACTCTTGCATGAAGATTTAATAAATAAATATATTTTGTAAAAAAACAAAGAAAATTTTAGATTTTCACAATTTTTATTAAATTACAGAGTAACAATAAAATATTTGGTGCCAATCGAAATGGCACTATAATACTAACTAATCATCGTGTAAAAACTTACATCGTAGATAGCACTATGTACAAACGCGGCCACTAAAAATACCCCAGCAGCATAATACAATATTATTTACAGTCACAAATGATAAGAAATAATCATAAAAACTTAATTTATGATTTTCATAGAAAGATGGAAACATCTTTATTGAAGAAAATATAAATGTATATTCCAAGGGAATCATATTTCTTACCTAATTTAAAAATATAATGGAGGTTTCAAAATGTCTTCACCATGTGTAGTGATTCCACATTTTCATTTTCTAAATACTTTAAATAATTCTTCTTTGTGATCTAGATCATCCAAAAGTGGATTTCATTTTCAACAAAATTTATGATTACCTAAGACTGGCCACGCTGCTGTACTGGGTGAATCCTGTGTGGGAAGTAGCGAATGTTAAATGAGCTAGGTAGTGAGTTGTGCGACTATTTGTGCCAGTTTGAGTCCTAGTTGTTTGGGGCTTAGCTGACACAAGCAGCTGGAGCTGATTTCGCTCACCATACCACACAGGAATCACTGCACTTTGGCCATAGCTGTAAATCATTGTTACTGAACTCATCAAGCTATTCTAAATGAAACAGAAATAACTCATAAACTTATCTGTTTCAAAAAATAAAATTCCATTCTTACCTTACAACTAATCAAATAAAAAGTGGTGTACACTTATGACGAAATTTCATAAATTAAGATACAATCTATTGCCACTTGACTGTTGAATAAATAGATTATTCAAATAAAATTTATTCAAACCCAAAACATATAAAAGTTATGAGCCTAACAAAATAAAAGTGACAAGTTTTGGATATATGTATTATTTTAAAACTAGATTGCACAAAAAATATTTACTTACCTATGTACATGGTCTTGATATTTACAAATACAACATTTTTCCAAGATAGTCTCAAAATAATTCAGGACAAAAGAAGAATTAATAAAAATTCTTAAGCATGTTAGTCCATAATAGCACTTGGGAGCTGAGATCGACTAAATAGTATTGATGATATGTGGACCAACAAAAACCATGTCAACATGGTAAATTGCCTATTGTTTGTACAGTTCTAAGACCCATTGGTATTGACTAACATAACACTTATCTACATAAAGTAAGTGATCTTAGATCGAGGAATTGACAAACTGCATGATTAGTCTCTTATGCAATGATAAACAACAGAATTTTCAAGTATTGTTTCCTTTTCGGTTTTTAATATCCCGGTCAATATCTCTTGATCTTTTTAAGTATCAATAAACATCCTATTTTAATTGAAGACAGCTTTATAAATGTACACACAACTGATTTGAAATCACATCAATATGTAAAAGTTCTACAATGTAAAACACTTTTCTATGATTTTGAATAAACCTAAATTTTGGATATTCTGATATTTTGCTCTAATTTTTGAATTCCTAAATATTTCCTAGTCACGACACTAAGATTGCATACGATCACAACCGCCGCATTTAAAGCCTTATTTAAACCTTCGTGCGTTTCGTGCTTAATAACCGTATTGCTTGATGCTAAAAATAGTTAACTAGCTTAGTGATATTGCCTGATTTCATGATCTTGGTGGATTTGTTATTTTGTTGAGAACCGTTTAAAATATACACAACTAAAAGCCTAATTATTACAACAGTCACAAAAACATACTAACATCAAGCAGAACTAATACACAATCTAATTTGGCGGATATAGTCAACATGTCTGATTGTCAATAAAGTAAAAATCCATAATTCCCAGTCTGTGAACAAAACACACAAGTCTATAGAGCTAAATGAGCATAAAAAGTTCATAATAATATGCACATCGTAATAATCCCAGTTCACTATTGGTATCGAAAATAAAATCTACAATGTAAAGACCTCCGTCCAAATACATAGAATCCGATTGGAAAACAAATGACGCACAACACTAATTTCATCATAGACACATCTGTAAGGTTCATTTTCACTTGATATTTACACAATGAGCATGAGTTTGGCTTGAGAACACAGAATAGTTGATTCACTAGAGCCCCCAGTTCAGATGAGCATGAGGATGGCCCTAGCGATGGCGCGCGATCACGTGTAGTTGTGGCGCAGCTGGCGCACGGCGCTGTACAGCTTGACGGCGGGCCCCAGGCGCAGGCGCAGGCTGCCCACCAGCTCGTCGCGCGACGCCATCAGCAGCTCGGCGCCGCCCAGCCGCGCCGCCGCCACCGCCACGCCCGCCGCCGTGCCCGCTACCCGGCTCACCAGGGCCGCTACGTCGTCCTGGAATTATACTTTTGTTACTCATCGTCATCTTCTTGCCCGTATCCCATGTTACTTGGGGTCGATCAGTCGTCACACTATGACTTACTCCCTTTTTTTATATAGCTTCTCACACAATCCATACATCTTTTCTTTGGCCTTCCTCTCTCTCTCCATCTATCCACGTTTATATTCATAACTCTTTAAGTTACATGCATTTCATCCTTCCTCTTCACCTCATGACCAGTAAATTACTAAGAATGGAAAGACTTGGTAAGGTTTTTGCCTAGCTAGCTAGAATCACTTCATCATGAATGTGAATGTGTGATGAGTGAAAAATGTTTGTAGGTTTCCAAAAAGAGAAGTAAATAAATACTGATTTGAAATAAAGTTATATTATTCCCAAGTGACGTAGGCATGTAGACTTAAACCAAAATATTTCACAGTGACTGTCCATGTAGTCAAAGCGACCTGGTTTAGCTAATTAGATTTACCTGTGACCAAGCGGTAGGGTCATGCGGCAGCTGCAGCGCAGTGAGGTGCGCGGCGAGGTGCGAGGCGAGGTGGTCGCGCAGGGGCGCGGGCGGGGCGTGCGGGGCGTGCGGGGCGTGCGGGGCGTGCGGGGCGGGCGCGGCGGGCTGCGAGGCGCGCGAGTACGTGCGCAGCGTGCGCGTGTCCGAGCGCGCGCCGCGCCAGCGCTTGCCGCCGCCGCTCGACACCGACTCGTCGTCTGACGCCTGCCAACCAAACATAAAGACTCGTCAAGTAATCATAACATCACATGAAGTATTTGTCAAAATATTCGCGTTACTTGGATATCTGTACTACTGTACTGTGGTAGATAGTAGAAAATAAACCTCAAAATCATCGGGTACAAGGTAATTTTTAATAAAATAAGTATTTGCTCAGATACAAGCATAAGAGTCCAATTTTACTGGCCCAACAATACGCCACTTCAACAGTCTCGTCGATGAACGTGCATAACAAAGAATGTCGGATTGCAAAATACTGAGTTGCAGACAAAGGCACGTTCATCAATGACATTGATAATAGTAACGAACGTTGACATCGTTTTAATTGGTAAACCTATAGTATGATTTTTGTAAATATTTATACAATACTGCACAAAAAGAAACCATTATAATATTCGGTATGGTGTTTACAAATTAATACATACCGGATCATTCTTGACAACTTCTTCGACGCGCTTGTGCTTAGGCGGCCTGCCGCGTGGTCTGCAAAATATCATAGAACAATAGTTTAACATTCGTTCAAAATGGTGTCAGTGGAGCTCTAAATCGATTAACTAGCAAATAATTCTCACCTCTCTTTGGTCTCGCTAGTGGGCGTACTCGTGTGTATAGAGTTCGTCTTGGGCTGTTTGCTGAGCACTCTGAAATGGAAAATATCAATCGATTTTTTAAATAGCTGTAGTGACAGAATGAATATGGGGTGAACATGACAGCTAACAGGGAAGAATCTAAATGAGTACAATATTGTATGCGAACCACAAGATGGGACTGGCATGGACATGTCAGTTGCGTTGATACTTTAGGCATACGAAGTTTTTTTTTCTGACTATTCCTATGATATCACTTGATGACATGCGATTGGTGGGTAGCCCAGAAGATGCCTGAACACTTTTGCTTTGAAGGCAGTAAATAGGCTTCACGACAGAGCTCTAGTGCTGCGGCTTTTACTGTAAAATCGTCGCTGATGTTTTTATCGTACCTGCGCTCTCTGGGCAGCACCTGGTCGGAGTCCCGGGGCGGCTGCAGGCGGTCAGGCGCACGGGGCGGCAGCGAGCGGTAGGGGCAGGCCGACGCGGCCGAGTGGTGCTTGTGTACGTACCTGCGCTCTCTGGGCAGCACCTGGTCGGAGTCCCGGGGCGGCTGCAGGCGGTCAGGCGCACGGGGCGGCAGCGAGCGGTAGGGGCAGGCCGACGCGGCCGAGTGGTGCTTGTGTACGTACCTGCGCTCTCTGGGCAGCACCTGGTCGGAGTCCCGGGGCGGCTGCAGGCGGTCAGGCGCACGGGGCGGCAGCGAGCGGTAGGGGCAGGCCGACGCGGCCGAGTGGTGCTTGTGTACGTACCTGCGCTCTCTGGGCAGCACCTGGTCGGAGTCCCGGGGCGGCTGCAGGCGGTCAGGCGCACGGGGCGGCAGCGAGCGGTAGGGGCAGGCCGACGCGGCCGAGTGGTGCTTGTGTACGTACCTGCGCTCTCTGGGCAGCACCTGGTCGGAGTCCCGGGGCGGCTGCAGGCGGTCAGGCGCACGGGGCGGCAGCGAGCGGTAGGGGCAGGCCGACGCGGCCGAGTGGTGCTTGTGTACGTACCTGCGCTCTCTGGGCAGCACCTGGTCGGAGTCCCGGGGCGGCTGCAGGCGGTCAGGCGCACGGGGCGGCAGCGAGCGGTAGGGGCAGGCCGACGCGGCCGAGTGGTGCTTGTGTACGTACCTGCGCTCTCTGGGCAGCACCTGGTCGGAGTCCCGGGGCGGCTGCAGGCGGTCAGGCGCACGGGGCGGCAGCGAGCGGTAGGGGCAGGCCGACGCGGCCGAGTGGTGCTTGTGTACGTACCTGCGCTCTCTGGGCAGCACCTGGTCGGAGTCCCGGGGCGGCTGCAGGCGGTCAGGCGCACGGGGCGGCAGCGAGCGGTAGGGGCAGGCCGACGCGGCCGAGTGGTGCTTGTGTACGTACCTGCGCTCTCTGGGCAGCACCTGGTCGGAGTCCCGGGGCGGCTGCAGGCGGTCAGGCGCACGGGGCGGCAGCGAGCGGTAGGGGCAGGCCGACGCGGCCGAGTGGTGCTTGTGTACGTACCTGCGCTCTCTGGGCAGCACCTGGTCGGAGTCCCGGGGCGGCTGCAGGCGGTCAGGCGCACGGGGCGGCAGCGAGCGGTAGGGGCAGGCCGACGCGGCCGAGTGGTGCTTGTGTACGTACCTGCGCTCTCTGGGCAGCACCTGGTCGGAGTCCCGGGGCGGCTGCAGGCGGTCAGGCGCACGGGGCGGCAGCGAGCGGTAGGGGCAGGCCGACGCGGCCGAGTGGTGCTTGTGTACGTACCTGCGCTCTCTGGGCAGCACCTGGTCGGAGTCCCGGGGCGGCTGCAGGCGGTCAGGCGCACGGGGCGGCAGCGAGCGGTAGGGGCAGGCCGACGCGGCCGAGTGGTGCTTGTGTACGTACCTGCGCTCTCTGGGCAGCACCTGGTCGGAGTCCCGGGGCGGCTGCAGGCGGTCAGGCGCACGGGGCGGCAGCGAGCGGTAGGGGCAGGCCGACGCGGCCGAGTGGTGCTTGTGTACGTACCTGCGCTCTCTGGGCAGCACCTGGTCGGAGTCCCGGGGCGGCTGCAGGCGGTCAGGCGCACGGGGCGGCAGCGAGCGGTAGGGGCAGGCCGACGCGGCCGAGTGGTGCTTGTGCGCACCGCCGCGCACGGAGCCCAGTCCGCGGCACCCACCCACGCCGCACGGACCCACCACACGAAGCTCTTCAGCCGCTGTACATACAAAACAAGTAAGAGATTGTAAACTATGAAGATTACAGTCGATCGATGTCGACCAGTCGATATTTTCGCCACCAAAACATCAATCTATGGGCAATTAACGAATTTATTCGGCGGGCGTTTTGGGGGACTGTCTTTTGTAAAACTGACGTTCAAAAAGTGCTGGCTCTCAGCCGTATATGAATAAACGATGAAGACAGCGGTCTCAAATGGCGGTTACTCCTTAGCTCAACGCACAATGAAGAATCCCTACAATCGTTAGGCTACTAAAGTCCGGCCGCGGAGCAGGAAGAATTTCGTCCTTTGACCTGTTATTACCTGTCTCTCGTCACTCCCGCGTTAAAAGTTTGTGTCTCGCTCGCACAGATGCAATGGCCGCCGTCCTCAGGGATTGGAAACCTTTTACCTAATAGTGTAAGGTTTGTTCTTGTTTGCATGTGTAAATCCCGTAAAAAAAGAGGAATCTAAATTAGTTAGACTAGATGATAATGTAGACAAAACTGTTGATTCTTTTGAAATAAATGTGATAGGCGAGACGTCTTCGGAAAGCGGTAAATCCGATACGGGTAGAGGAATCGGATTCTGATTTGTTTTTTTTTTTTTTTTATTTCTGCCGTATTAGTATTGTAACTCGATTTTATAACTTATAATATAAAATCTAAATAAATAATTTATATGATAACAACATTTTTTTTATTTTCTAAGTTGGTAAATTTTCTTTCTTGTTCAAATATTTCATGTAAACCGCACTCAATACAAAAATGTTTGTGACCACTGTCAGTAGGTAAAGAGGTCATTATACGAAATTCTTCCTGCTCTGCGACTGGACTTTAATCTACAGCTACTCACTTAGTGGCGGCTCCAGCGGATGGCCTGTCTTCAGGCACCAGCCGACGGGGTGCAGGTCGGGCGAGTCGTCGTCGAACCAGCACGCCAGCTCCTCCGGCCAGCCGTCGAACGACACCTGCACTTGGTGCCCCTTCACCGCGATTATTGTGGCCACACGGATCAGGAACGGCACCTAACATTAAATTAATTGGTATGAGTTTCAGGTCTGTTGCAGAAAAAAAAAACCATGTAAATCGTAAAGAATGTTTTGTTGCCTAATGGATTGTTTCTGAAAAGTGATTGTGTCAAGTTAGCTGTTACTAAGGAAAAATATTATTGAACAGTTTTTCTTTTGCATTGATGTTTAAGTTTTTGATCATTTTTATTGTCAAGTCAGTGGCTTTCATTAAATCACTTGGGACACTTAGCCTTTGGTTTAAGTCATGTTCTGAACAGGGGCACCACACTATACAACCTCAATTGGTCAAGTTTTCAGCCACATTGAACCTCCCATTTAAACATAAAGACTTCGCTCTCATCCCATCCCTCTCTAATCTCACTGATACTACTTTTCAACCAATATTACTCACCCTCTTATCAACAACCTCGAGCTTCATGCCCGGCTTGAACCCCTGCGGCGGGCGCGACTTGAAGGCACGCGGCGGCGCCGGCGACGCGCCCGTCTCCGCCAGGTAGTTCTCCCACGAGAACGTGTCAGGGTCTTTGTAAACTGCGGACAAATATAACGACGTTTGTACGAGCCATAGTGACAACTTGGCTTTATGTTGGGCGGCTTTTTTGTCTATTCCTTCCGAGGCCGCTTTGACCGTGATCTCGTCTGATGGTAAGCGATGGAAGAGGTCTAAGATGGAGAGAAACTTTCACTCGCGCTTTGATGGCAGAGCGACACAGATGGTACGTAGGTAAAGTAACACAGATGCTAGTAGAGATTTTCAATTTCGGAGTGCAAGCGGTCATGCAGTTGCAATCTTTTATGCATAGTTTGGTCATAGGATTGACGCTATAATTTGATTCCCGTAAGAACCAAAATATAGCTATCTTAGCTCTAGCAAGATACTGTAATCATCGAACTGTATTTAAACATAAAAAATATAGCACTCTTATGCCAAGAACTAGAGCTTCAAGATCATAAATAAGCGACTGGGCTGGGCAGTCAGCCCGGAAATCAGTCTTGCTGAAAATCTAGTTTGATGAAGTTTGTGGTGATACGTAAGGACATTCTGCGCACTTGTGGAGATGCGCCGACTGCGTTCAAACAGAATCTATAACAATTTTGGGACGCATAACTTACAGATGTCGGCTTTGTGCCTGGGAGGGTTTGTATTGGCACCGCGGACATCGAGTGGCGCTCTGAAGCTGTCACACTTACGTTGGTCTGGGAATTAATAAACAAACGAGCTTTAAACTTGCCTCTTTATGACCATCACCAATATGAGTTAGTTTTTGAAGACAGGAAATAGTAAAATGTGTTAGTTGCTCGCAGAACAGACGGTCGATGGGGGCGAAAAGTTCTGGAGTGGCGACCGCGTACCGATCAAGACGCAGCGTTGAAAGGCCCCCCACAAGGTGGACCAATGACCTAGTGAGTGAGACCTGCAGTGCGATTCTGTAAACATGTCGAAGTGCACACTTAGGCGAAGTGAACGACAAATGAGCTGTCAAACCATACAAACAAGTCGGCACGTCAGCTCACTTGTCGTTCACTTCACCTAAGTGATCACGGTGAGATGTCAAAAGAATAGACCGGCAGGATAGCCGGTGAATGCGAGAAACAAAGCACCGGTTATTCTGGCGACACTTGGGGGAGGCCTGTGTCCAGCAGTGTCTTTCTTATGTGATGACGATGATTTAGTAAGAAGATAATTAATATAGAAGCAGAGTATCACCCTAATGGATAACATCATTATAGGTTGCAGATCTTGCGTTATGAAAATCGTGTGATAAAAAGACTTATATTCATAAGTGTGATAGTGTGAATAGATTGATAAGTTGCTTATCAGCCAAGGCAACACGACTGTCAGAAGAATATATTTGTTAGTGTAAATGAATTGAACAGAGAATGTTAGTATCATGAATTCATAACTTACCGAAACATGTCAATATCACTTTATCAGAGGTATTTGGGCTACCTAAATTAACGCTAAATGTTCAACGACGGCCGACGAGTAAATATGTGACTTTGATAAGAGGTATGCATTTCAATGAGGGGATACTATAGCTTTGAATGTAGTACTAATTGACTATCAAGTGGGACAGACATTGCAATGAGTTGTCTTGACCGAACATTTTCACTTTTAATGTCATTCTTATTTGAAAAAAATATGTTTACACATTTTTAAACATCTTTAGTTAGTTAATTGAGCAAGACTGGAAACGAAATACTGGGATTTTGTTTGATTTATTAATCTCAACCAATTAACAATACAGTAAAGGAAAACTTAAGCGCGCTAAATGATCCGTGAAATTAGTTTTATTACAATTAAATAACAAAGTAACATTAAATACTATAGAACGTGATTTAACATACAGAAAAAACTTACTTGTTTTTCTTAATGCACATATCGAACTATTTGACATTTGTATGTGAAGTAAAACGAAGTGAATAGGTTTTCCGTGATATATTTACGATAGAACAAAAGACACGACAGTCGCTCACAAACTACGGATCATGACTAATTTTATAGTTAAAAGAGAAGAGATAACGACATAACCAAACTACCGGTTATCCTTGTTACTCAGGTCTGTAGGTAGGTACTACATTTGAATTTTTAATTAACTATTAAGAATAACGGCAGAATTCATTTTGTGATGTTCCGAGTTCAGATTTATCAATATCTTTTTCTCATATGAGATTTATATTCTGATATGACAAAATATTCTGCCATTCACCAGGAAACCATATTTTATTACTTTCCATGGCAAAGGAAGGCCAATATAATATAGCAATTTATTTTGGATACCCTTTTAGTTATAATTCTTATCTCTTTGTTGATATTGCAATGAACAACATGATTTTTATTGGTCATCAAACAGAGTTTGTGCAGTGTCAATGAAAAACTGCTTGCTTTATTATATTTAGACAAACAAAATCTAAATAAAGGAAATAAGGCAAGCAGTTTTTCACCTATAAATATTCTCAATATTATAAACAGGGGCCACTTGAGCAGAATAATATTAGAATCATAATATTAATCACACAACAATCTGTCAAATTTCATTTATCGCTAACACATTAGGTTCAAGGTATATTGGGAAAATTTGACAGTGACAAGTAGCGTGATTTGCTTTCTGATTCTGCTAAAGTGGCCTTTTAAGACCCGCTGTAAATAAGTACTGATTTAATTTCTAAAATTTTTTCACAGTAAGGCGTGGCAATACTGTATGCTTTAATTTGGAATTCATGGCCTTTCAAATTATCATGCAGGCACAGCGCAAATGCAGCAAGAGAAAGCTAGTATTCAATAAGATGAATGCTGAGTGCTGTATAAATTGCTGCCTATCCTATATCTATACTAATATTATAAAGCAGAAGAGTTTGTTTGTTTGTTTGGTTGAACGCGCTAATCTCAGGAAATACTGGTCCGATTTGAAAAATTCTTTCAGTGTTAGATAGCCCATTTATCGAGGAAGGCTATAGGCTATATATCATCACGCTATGACAAATAGGAGCGGAGCAGTAATGAAAAATGTGACGCAGACGAAGTTGCGCGGGTCAGATAGTTCTTTCATAAGCTGCTTCTTAGTCTTACGCAAAGTAAGTATAAGACATAATTGTATTTATTGGAACAACGAAATGAGAAAAAACCTCCGCAGTCAAAGAAATCTTATAAAGGTAATATTTTCCGCTTTTGGTAGTGCTATAAACCAGTGTGTCAGTTATCAATAGGAACATCTAACTAGTAAAAAATTTAAACTGTTTGATATTGAAGTACCTTTGATACTGTGTTCATCTATAGCTGTATGGATCATTATCAAATCAATCTAAAATTGTGTATCTCAAGCAAATGCGTTTAACATTATAATGTTGTGTGCTATTTGCTGATGGTCCTTTGTTAGTGAAAATAAATGATGTTTTAATTTATTTTTACTTTTAAGGAATAAAGTCATTTCACAAAACATTTCATACCTATATTATTTTCTGAGTCCAATGGTCCAATTACATTTTAATTAGGTTTTTCAGCAGTGTTATGACATTATATCTTAAACATGTTAAATGGGTACCAACTACAGCCGGTATTTTATTTCCATGTCAGCACTGTTTATTTCATCCTGCTCTAAATTTATGTTAGTTAAATGGAAATAATAAAGATTGACTTACAGTTAGGTGGCGTCAAAGGCACTCCATTCTCTTCAGCCCAGCCGACCGGGTGTATGTAGGGCGAGGTGGGGTCCACCCAGAAGTCGTACATCTCGTCCCAGGAGTCGAAGTTAATCAGCATTTTGTTGTCCAAGACGTCGGATATCGAAGCCACACACACCAGGTCGTTCTTGCGGTCTTCAGCTTCTAACTTCATGCCGATGCGGAAACAGCTTGGTTTGAAGATCTAGGAAATAAATTTTAAAATTTTATTGTTGATAGGTTGACTTGAGGGTGTTGTAGTAGGGGGGGCTTATTACAACATATCTATACTAATATTATAAAGCAGAAGAGTTTGTTTGGTTGAACGCGCTAATCTCAGGAACTACTGGTCGGATTTGAAAAATTATTTCAGTGTTAGATAGCCCATTTATCGAGAAAGGCTATAGGCTATATATCATTACGCTAAGACAAATAGGAGCGGAGCATTCATGGAAAATGTGACGCAGACGAAGTTGCGCGGGTCAGCTAGTAATAGAATAATCGTATCGGAAAAGTTGTTCTTCATAATGAATGAGTACAATAACATTGTACTATTCTGTTACACCTAGTATAAGCAGTCCTATTTAATTTTGTGGTTAATATTATTTTCTCTTGCATTATGTAATTAAGTCCACCTTCAATGTTTTGTACTCATTTCATATGAAGTACAAGAAAAAACATAATAGAAGAAATTGTAAAAATTTACTTTATTAAGCAATCCTTACTTCAACAAACGAAACACGAAAGTTCGTTCTAAAATAATTATAAAAAATATTTGGTGAACGGCACTTTCTCCATAATTAGAATAATTATTATTAATTTGAATAATGCAGTTAGAAGTTACGCAGGTTTTATAGAAAAACAAAATCAAAGTAAGTATTTCAATAGAAACTTACGGCGGCAGTAACATGCGAGAACAAGTTCCTGGGCGCGGCGACGGCTCTCATCTGCTTCAGGTAAAGCGGCCACGAGAAGCTGGCGGAGGACATGTTGCCGGGCGGCTTGAGCGAACGCCCGTTCTTCTCACACCAGCCCGGCGGGAAGATGTCGCCCGAGTCCGCGTTCAGCCAGTAATCGTACACGTCCGCGTACCCGTCGAAGTGCAGCCGCATGCGGTAGCCCTGCACCTCCGCCACCGACACCACGCAGAATATCGACGGGTGCTGCGGGTCTATCGCCTCCAACCGCATCCCAACTTTGAACCCATTCCTATTGTAAGGGAACGCATTCTTAAAGAGCTTCACAGGCGCATCCTTCGCTTTACAAATGTCAAGATACCTCATCCACGAGAACCCATTCTTACCACACATCCATGGGTATTTCTCGTTCTCTATTAAATCTTCGTTGATTTTCAATAGAGCTGCCTCTGACAACTGGTCAGATGGCAAAGGATCGTAATGCTTCAGTGACCCTTTGTCTTTTCCTTCAGATGTAATATCAGACTCGGACAGTTGTTTCCTCATCAGCAACTTCTTTATTTTGTTCTTCTTCTTAACCAAATCCACACGTTCCCTGTCCTTCTTCTTTTGTAAAGCTTTCTGCACTTCGGTCTGGCACGCGGCGCTACAGAAGTTGGGTGTGATGAACTCAGCCGCCATGCCGTGGCAGCCGCAACATTCGCACCGGTACATGTCTTCTGGAGAATTGGGCTTCTTATTTCTGTCAATGCGTTGCTTCATAGGCGTGTGGTACTTCGAATTGTTCGCTCCTTCCTCCTGGTCACTGCCATCTAGCACATCTATGAGACCAAATTCGTTGGTCTGGAATTGCAAGTTGCTACCTTGTAATCTAGCAACCCCATTATGCCATATTAACCCTGGAGGATCTTCTTCTAAGACACCCTCCTTGATATCGCTTTTAGTGAAGTCTTCTATTTTAGTAAAGTATATATCGTGAGGATTCCTCTCGTCGAGTGTTTCTGCCTTGGTATCCTTATAATCTTCACAATCTGAATCCAAGTGCTTAGCATCTAAATCTTTGTCCAGTTTCTCGTCGCAGAACAGTGAGGGCACGCGATGGTCGTCGTTGTTGTCGGCCTCCGGCGGATCATCAATTTTCTCGAATTTGTGTGACAGCCTCGTGTTCTTATTGGACAAGTTTTCTGCACATAAAGAGATGCGCCTCTTCATACTGGCGTTCGATATCTTCCTGTCACTGTTGTCGGAGTTGGAACGTCTCAAAATGGCGGGCGCAGCGATGGTAACAGATCCGACATCGTTTCTGTCGATCATATTCCTGTTCAATAAACTTTTTCCTTTCTCTGGTATGGCTAGAGTGAAGGACTTCTCTCTATGACCGCCGTCCTCGTCAGCTATCGACACAGTGTAGATGTCGTCATTCATGGCGGAGTTAGTCTCAGGTATAGTGAGCGTATATTCTCCTTGCACGCCAGTCGGTTCAGCTCTTGACCCAGGTATGGATAAAGTAAAGGATTTCTCGCCATTAGGACTTTGAGGTATATCTTTGCCATTTAAAACTTTTCCAAATGGTTGTAAAGGCGGCATATCTTGAGATTCCATCATGGTGTCTCTCATTACTGTAATGTTACCTTGAGGATCATTCTGTATTTGTCCATTGGCTATTTGTAGATTGATTATTGGGCCTTTGGAAGCCATTGTTGCAGGCAAAGTTACAGGTAAAATGAACTTAGTATTTTGCATTTTAGGCATATTCATTGGAGTTATGAAGAGCTTCTGATTGTTGGCGTTGACATTGGACTGATTGTTTGATATCAGGATAGATTGGTTCTCGGATAAGTTTTTCTGGTTAGGTTTCTTCATGGAGCCAAGGTATGCAATGGCCTGTTTGTTGGGGTTGCCCGGTGCAATGCTGACTGGGACTATCATCTTGTCTGGCTTCGGTTTTTGTATGACGATTGGCTGACTAGCGTTGACTGGAGCAAGGATGGAAGACTTGTTCTGAGCAGACATCTTCGGAGCTATGTTGGGTTTGGTGTTTACATTTGGTATTAAATGTAAGTTTGAATTGGTGGTTACCTGCAAGGAGTGAAAATAAAACTAATGTTATAACTGCAGTTTTGATGTTCCTATTAGAATTATATTCAAATAACTAGTTTTACTCAAAGCCTAAACTGTCTAATAAAATAACAGAGGGCAACAAACAATTATGTCATTTAGTTTCTACTATATTTCTATTTACTTCTTTTAGTATTTTTTACTGTGCAGGCTTTTAAATATATTTGGTAAACTAAGTTACTATAAAAAATAATTTTAAGCACTATTTTATGGAATGTATTTTTTAAGAATATAGAACTGGTTTGATAGGACTTCAGTATATTAGTATCCTAATAAAAAGTCCAAATGACCAGTTTTGCAATTTTATTTTATAAATTACTAAAGGTTATTTTCAGTATTATTTTTGTTACATTATTACAAAAAATTTGTAAACAGAAAAAAGTGATAAGACTTTTTTTCTATTGATAAAAATTTTTCATACAAAATAATGCTCAGCTGCTGTCATTCTAATTAGTTATCTCTTAAAATGGGATATTTGGCCTTGCTAAATTACAATGAAGGCTATCATAAAAGAAACAAGTGACTTATAGTTGTAATAATTGAGACCAAACCAAAACATGCCATAACATAAATAGAGAATGATTTGTGATTAAACCACCACCATTATTTTCTTTTTTGAGTGAGTGACAGTGCATTCATTGAGATATTTATGTTGAATATTCGATTACTTTTTATCTTTTTACACAAACTTTGATTAAAGTTAACGCGGTAAGTCAATTCATAACCACACTGATGTTTTCACAAAAATTATTTGATTCACTTTTAGCCTTTATTTTTACAACAAATTTTCAGAAAACTCTAAAAATGTTTAAGTAGTCTCACTGTTCCAATTCGACATGAATGCATTTTAATGGTGATGATTCACTTACTGGTCTCCTTACAATGATTTGTGGTGGGTTTCCACTTGTACTTGCTTGGGTGATGACGTCGGTGCTTGTGACTGGCTTCAGTCCCGTTGGAGTTTGTATGTAGACCACCTGCGGTACATGCGGCACCTGCCTCGCAGCTCCTCGTATTTGAATAGAACTCGCAGCATTCTGCATTTGTAGCATAGCACACACTGCACTGCTGTTGCTGTTTGTAACTTGGTGGACTTGTGGGAGAGGATTGTTGACTTTAACTTGTGATATTGATGTATCAGTCATCTGCAGGTGAGATGAACTGCTCACTGTCATATCAGAGTTGCAGTCCATGTTGCTTGACCTTGGATTTGAACCCATGTGAACTTGAATAATTGAACTGTGAATGGACTGATTATGGTTTTGTAAGACTGGCATGGAGGGCAATGTAGGCAGCTGAATGTTCTGATTTGCAGCTGGAATTTGCAGGGGAACGTTTATAGTCTCACCAGCTGGTAACTGAACTGGGACGCTGGTAGTCCCCGAGACTTGAAGGGGCAGACTAACCGGTGTTATCTGGAGTGGAACAGTGCTAGTAGGCCCTGATATTTGAACAGGGACATTAATATTAGAGTTTGAGCCCGGAATCTGTACTGGCACATGCACAGTGGACAAATGCAAGGGGTATGGGGAGTTGCTTGAATGTATTTTAACAGGAGCTATTGAATGGGTAACTAGATTGTGTGTGATAGGCAAGGAGCTCTGGGAAGCCTGCATCGAGGACACGATCATGCTGCTCGATATTGGCGCCTGAAATTGAAGAAATGTGTGTCAATGATGTCAAAAAATAACACGGCATCACATTAAAAAAATAATTAACTAATTAGAAACTCACGCGTAATGTATTCAGTAGCACATTCTGCTGTAGACTATTTTGTGTTATATTAGTGCAAACTGACGTGTTCACTGATTTCAATAATCTTTTTTTCAATATTTCTGTTTTAGGTTCATCAAAGTTTTGAAGTGAATTACACTGCTGTCTCTCCATTTCTCAGTTCCGAAAACGTAAGCGAGATCATTACAAACACTCAGTTATCTTTTACAATCCATTATTGATGACCTGCAATGCATTTAAAAATAAAATATCGCGAAATGAAAAATACCATTCAGACGCAACACTCTCACTATATTGATGCTTGGTTGGTGGTAAAGTTTTTGTTTCGAATTAAAAAAATAACATGTAAAAGTAGTATACAAAACAATATATATTTAATTAATACAAAATACGTTACATACATTTTTCTTATGAGAGTATCGCACTCTATCAATTTGTGCAGCTACTTTTACAGAACCACAACCTTCTACAAAAAAGTTCAAGAAACAGTGAAACAGAAACTTATTACTTACATTTTTATGTTTCAACAGAGAGATGATTTTTTCATGTGTCTTTCCAACTATTACAACATCGTTATCGTGTTGAAAACCATTAAAGAAAAATAAAATATACTCAATAAAGCGACGATATTTACCTGCCCAGCACAACTGGTAATAAATCTGACAACATTGCCAAAATGATATGGGTGTTCGTTATGTTGGTACAGACAAAATTTTCCACCAATCGCAACCACGCAATTTTATGACGAAGCTTTCGCGCCCGATTATTCAGCCAAAAAAAGTCAACAGATAAGTTTAAATAGGTTTATATTTATACAGTTTGGTATGCAAGGATATGCGATGATTATGTGAATTTTAGGGGCTATAATATTTTGAAAGGACCTTTCATTGTTTGTCAATATTGCATGAACAACATTGAGTTCCTTAGTTAGATTTGTTTCCGTTTCATGGTATTTTAGTTTATCTTTGACATTGTTGTTGCTACGCAAGCATGTACTTATAGCATGAGTACATCGTTTATACTGCAGTAAACATAGCCTAAGATCATTTGCATAGAGTACATTTTTGAATGATATGTTTTCGATAACCTAAGAAGTAGTGTTTCTTTTGAATGGTAATAGAAATGAGTATTTCGTTAAAAATATCTGTCTATGGCCCGGGTTAACATAGTATTTAGCTTTGTCTTAATTTGGCTTTAAATTTGAAGAAAATTCACATCTACCGGAAGCGGAAAAGGAATTTTCACGTACTATTTCTCTTCCGTTTTCACGAAACACCTATTCACGAAAAATTGATGCAAGGGGACATTGATGAAGGATGAACCGATGTTTAGTCTGCCGAAGTTACTAAATTGTAATTTTGTAAAATTTTAATTTTGTAACTTCATCAGTTCGGGAGATAAAAGATTTCAGTAGCCTACTTGAATATTCATCTGACCAAATTATCTCGAAAAAGCGAGAAAGAAGGTCAAATTCTGTCATAGATAGACGGTTTTAAGACTTTTTTAATTTACGGACTCGTTAACCATTTTACCGCATAGTGCTCGGACGGAGAAAAAATCATTACAGCGCTGGCGGAGCGTTGGGCAAGTGACGACGCCACGGGCCCACGGGCCACCGCGTGCGTAAATCGCTTCTCTGTAAACGCTCTCATACAACGCCGTATTATTATGTATGATGTGGTTTGAATTTAGTGCAAGCCGCATTGACGTACGCCACATGCAGCGCCGAAAACGAGCACATAGAAAGTGAAACTATAACTGCAGAGCAATTAAAATGATAAAGTTCGTTTGCCTACAACGTCTACTCCTCCAGGGTCTAAAAGTTCAACAATAACGAATTAAAATGATTTGATTTAAATTGTTTCCCCTAACTATTTTATGTATCGAGGTTATAAACCTCCTAGAAGATATATATTATGTTATGTGTTATAAACTGTTCTCGGAGCAAGTAAACTCCACTAAAAATATAAAAATAAATAGTCATAATGTTTCAAAAATAAATAATGCATTCAAACGTGCTCAAAAGACCAAGTTTCGAATCTCGGATTGCGTAGACTCTTATCCAACAAAAAAGAATGCTAAAATTATGAATGTTGTCAAAATATTGTCAAAATAAATTTTCCTTTGCTTTGCGGATATTTTGCAATAATCTGCCTAATAATATTTTCGAATCAAAATACCGAAAACTGGAGCAATTCGTTTATTTTAGTTCAGAACTGAACTATTGTTAATATTTGTAGGAGTGGATTATCCTTTAATGCGTATGTATGCACGAATTGATATAAAAAATAGATATTATTTACGAACATTAGGTATCCGTAATTCCTACTAAGTTTATAATTATGTTAATTTTAAAAAAAAGTCAACTTTACTGTTCGGAGCGCTCACTGACATTTTTCTATGCTACATAAATAAGCGTGTATAGCAGACAAGAGTTCTAGATATTTCTTTGTTTTGATAATTTTATTCACGAATTATTTTAAACTTGAGTTTCCTGAAATGTTTAAGTTGGAAAAATACAAATAGCTGCATGGCAAGGTTATCATGTACTGCAGAAGCTTCAAGCATTTAGTTTATTAATAAGAAATTATGATTGATGATGCAAATGCTGTATTGTTTTGGTTTGTCATCCAAACAATGCAGCTGTCAATATTATCAAATCAAGTGTGCATCTCCTTCGTGTGAGCTGCATTTTGTTAGGGGGATTCCCCTGAGCATTAAATAAACTACAGTAGGTACCGAAATATTGTTGCAATATTCTGATAAGATACTTATTCAGAAATATGGAGTTGGAAAGTTGTTGATACTAAAGTACCTTTAAAGTTTGTCTTACATGTGTTTTCATTTGTTAAAGATTAATATAAGCACAATTAATCTAAAAGAATGGCCTAAAGCTTTGGACAGGCAAAGGATGTGTTCTATGTCTAAGTAATATATTAAAATAATGCAAGATATAACAGTAACTCCTAGCAAGCCTGTTACAGGTGATTACATAGATTCTGAACCAAACCCAATATGTAAGTAACTTGTAAACTGAATATTAATGTGTTGAAAAGCTTTTGTAGTAATTGCAAGGTCATTAAAAATGCTTGTAATTTTACATTTTGCATCAGCATTATAGATATAGAGTGATTTCTTAGAGACCAATATATTATGTATAATTACAATTCATGAAAAAGGGGTGCTTTCTCATTGAATCTTTTCCATATTTTCAAGAGTATAGTTTAAGCAGTTGTTATTATAGTGTTATTCAAGCATCATAAAGTTATCACATCTTTTTTTTTTAAGTATCATCTTTGTTAATTTTTCCTTACTATTAATCCATATTTTTTAACATTTCTTTTTTTATGGCATAATAAAAAAAAAATTAAGAAATGTTTATTTATGGAAATACAAATCTCAAAGTATCATGATGTTGTATGTATAGCTGCAGGACTAAAGATGCCACTTTAGCAGAATCAGCCACCACATCAAGCCCTCAAACTGTTAATGTTTCCCTATTGACCTAGAACCTATTGCTTCAGTGATAAAGACAAATCATGGCAATAGCAATATCAACTATATTGGGGTCAGCTTCCAGTCAAACCGGATTTAGCTGAGTACTAGTATTTTACGCGGAGCAGCTGCCTGCCAGACCTCCACAACCCATTAACTGGGTAAACACAGTTCTTCATGGAAAGACTGGACTCAGATTAACTGGCTTCTGACTATCCGTAACGACTGCCAAAGGTCTACGAATGACAGCCGTGACCAACGGCCTAAAATTAATAAAGTAAAATACTTAATTTATGTAAATAGTTACAAAAAACAGAGCCATCTCTTATCAACATTCAATGTGCCATTGCCATGCTAAAATGAAAAAAACTATACTAGAAAGATTTAGGTAGTTAAATACAGATAAATAATCTTGATGTGACTTGTTAAACAAACACATATTAAACAAATTAACTTCTGGCTAAAGGATTTTTTTTTTACTTGAGATGGGTTTGCTCTTGACTGTAGTATAGGTCAGAGATGACAGAGACAAATTCTTAATGGTTGAATTGATTTAGTGATTGTTATTGTTGTATATGATTTTAGTTTTATTTTATAAACTGAGTTTAAAAAAAAAAAACACTATAAAGTAAAAAATAACTTTAATTTCGGAAGTCGGTGTTTTTGTTACTTTCTTCGTATTTTGACACCGACTTCCGAGATTAAAGTTATTTTTTACTTTGTTGTGTTTTTTTTTCTTTTGGAAGTCGGTTGTATTTTTTTGTAAAAAGTTTTTTACTTTTTACTTTTTAGTGGTACCCCACACCTAACAACACCACTGAAAAATCGCAGAAAAGCCAAATACGCAATTTCGAATACTTGGATCACAAAAACCTATCCAAGTAAACAAATTCCAGCTATTTCGATTTAAAATCCAAACCGATTCGATTCGATTTTCGTAACCGATTTTGACAAAACTTAAATGGGACCAATCTGCAAATATATTCTTTCAGATAAAACAAGAATTTTTCAAATCGGTTTTAATTGATGGATTTATGAGGTAACAAAATATAAAAAAAAAATATATACAACTGAATTGAGAACCTCCTCCTTTTTGGGAAGTCGGTTAAAAACACAAATCAAGATTATTTACCTTTACTTAACTACCTAAAACTTGCTAGTGTAGAGTCTAGTTGAAAACCAGCTTGTGTTGTACTTTGCAGCAGACTTGATGTGAACCCCGGGACAATGAGTAGCCAGCACCAGTACATGAGCGTCAACAACACTCCAAGTGCACGCATTGGCGATATTGAACACATTAGTAAGAGCAATCACTTATTACTTTTAGATTTTAAGATTCCTAAGTTAATTGTATAAATTTACCGTCAGTCCCTGGCCGCCCAACATGTAGGGCGAGGCTAATGAGCAGCCAAGCCTTTTAATTTGCGAGGCTTGACGGGATTTGAAAAAAAAAGAATATTCAGAATAGAATAGAATAGAATAGAATAGCATTTATTTGCAAATATGGGTAATACATAAGTAGATGTTAGTAGTATAAATCACAGTTCTGCCATATTTCACCATTCGGCATGCAAACATTTCCATTTTACAATATTTGACAAAATTTAAAATCTCATTAAAACATTAACTTAATTGTTCCATTCAATAAAAAATATATTAAAATTCAAATTGACATTAAAACATTAATTAATTATAAAAAATATACCTACATTAAATAAAATGGTTAAAAATTTAAATTGTATAAGAATAAAATTCGTGGTCAAAATATAAATAAACAAACATACATTAAAATTCCATGTCATAAATTATAATTTTGTATCATTCCTAAAGTAAATCAATAGTTAATTCATTAAAATTACAGGTATTTAGAAACAGTTTTGTCCGTTAGAAACTCAGTTACACTGTAGTATGTTTTATCTAATAATAATTTTCGAAGTTTACTTTTGAATTGCACCGTTTTCAAGTCTTTCCAAGCACCTGGCAATTTATTATAAACAATTGGGGCCATGTAATAAATACTTTTGCGCATCATAGTTGTTTGACACGATACCTGATTTAATTTTGTATTGTCTCGCCTATTTCTAGGAAATACATCTGCCAAACGTTCAAAACGACTTGGATTGTTTTTTACAAACACAGCTACCTCAAGAATATAAATACAGGGAAGTGTCAAAATGTTGTACTGCTTAAAATATGGCTTGCAACTGTCGGTGGCTTTTAGCTTGAACATTGACCGGAGACATCTTTTTTGAGCCTTAAATGCTGTCTCTTTATCGGTGGAGTTTGCCCAGAAAATGACACCGTAGCGCAAGTGAGATTCAGCTATGCCGTAGTAAGCCGCAAGAAGTGTTGATGGTTAAAAAGAATTTTGTTAAAAAATGAGAGCTTTCCTTTAGTTTGCCATGTG
Source organism: Ceramica pisi (assembly GCA_963859965.1). Lineage (NCBI taxonomy): Eukaryota > Metazoa > Arthropoda > Insecta > Lepidoptera > Noctuidae > Ceramica > Ceramica pisi. The sequence continues at coordinate 25,006,354 of OY982535.1, read as the reverse complement.
TTATTACTTCCAGAATTTGATCCTAAAACTTCTGATGGTCTAATTATACAGGCGTTTTTTATTTTTCAAAATCAATCGGTTCGATTTCTGGTTAGGAATAAAGATTAAAAAAAATCCAATGATTCCGTTTTACTTTTCGTCAAAATCGGGCTCGACACTCTTTTAAACGCCGTCCACACACATCCGGGTTGCGAACGGGATGGAGAAAAAGCAAGTTCGTACAAATCGTATGTAACTAATTTTTCTCTGTCCTGTCAGGTACGGGAACCCGGATTTGTGTGGTTCGGTATTCCTGATAGTTAGGTACGGATAATGTGAAGACACTTTAAAAATTCACCCCGTATATTATGTGTCATGGCAAATTGCTTACGGGTTTTCTTTTACGTGAACAGTGCGGGCAAATCCGAGTCCGAGAAATCTACAGGAATAATTTCCCTTTGCTAATGTAAAAATATTGAAACCCAAACGAATTTGGCGATTAAGGGCGGGTTGTTTCAACTACACTTAACGCACGCGTAAACGTTAAAAATGGTGCTAACTATCGTCAAATCAAAAAAAACCGGCCAAGTGCGAGTCAGACTCGCGCACCGAGGGTTCCGTACAAACCTGTAGGTATATAAGTAAAAGTTATGGTATTTTTATTTAAGTCTAATATATAAAATTCTCGTGTTGCGGTGTTTGTTTCCAAACTCCTCCGAAACGGCTGACCCGATTTGCATGAAATTTTGTGTGCATATCGGGTAGGTCTGAGAATCGGCCAACATCTGTTTTTTTTTTTTAATCGCTGAACAACGTTTGCTGGGTCAGCTAGTAAGTTTATGATTATTAAAAAAAATATACTATGTGATGTAACTAAAAATTTAAGATTTTCGGAATTTTTCCTATATGTGTACTTTATAACGTTGCTTCATGCCAAATTTCAAGATTCCAGGTCGTCTGGAAGTATCCTTTAGGTTTTGATTCCCTTGCGAGTAGTTGCGAGTTTCAAAATATGCGGCTTTAATTGCTGTATCTTTTGATTGCGTTGACGTAGAAGTTTGATTTTGTTACAGCTTAAAGATATTATAGACTTGAGTATTTGTTAAGAATTTCAATATAATACCACTACGCGTTCATGAGTAAAGGGGTAATAAGTTTAAAATTATCTATACATATAATAAAATCGTAGAGTTGCCGTGTCTGTACATTGAATATTTTCGCATAAAATATACATAGAAATGTCAGAAAAATGACATAGAACACAAAAAAGCAGTTTTTGAAATTCTTTTCTGTTTGTCTGTTTGTCTGTGCGTCTGTTTGTCTGTGCGTTTGGAGGAGCATCATGCATAAACCACTGATTGGATTCAAAATTTAGGTACTTCGAAATATTAAGTGATAATCGGAGCAACATTTAGTGTTTATTTCATCAAAATCGACCCACAAAATCAAAAGATATCGAATTTTAAAGTTTACGAAGAAACTTCATCGAGCGCTAAAATAGGTTGTTAACATTGAGACTTCAGATACTTGCAATGCCATCTATTGAGAATTTTTTTAATAAGAAATGTGTGAAAAGACCCCGAAACAATGTATTTTTGAGTTATTAAACTTAAAATGTAGCAATAAAAGTGAACATTTTATTATATTATCATTATTTATCGTAACGTGTAAGCTTCTAAGTTTGAACTTATGAGTAGTTATGAGTATAAAGACAGTTCAGTTACGTTGTAGATCGATAGATGGCGTTGTACTTATGACGCGTTTTTCTGAATCGCGGTGTTAAGATTCTCCGCAGTAGCATGAGGTCAGCCCCATGTTTTACGTTGTGTTACTTGAAGTCGTATAAATGAAATGAAATCATATTATATAAATAGCCATGGAAGTATGGATTTGATTTAATGACTAGATTGTTTTTCGATTTACTGGGAGGAGAGGAGAGTCTCCTCCGGAGAGTTACCTGTATCATAAGTAAACTGTTTTACTAACAGAGGAGGTGAATATTTGGTCTTATGTTTCAATGTGGCTAAACTATATCAGCCGAACACGTCGATCTTCAAGGTTAAGCAACGCTTGCCGAGGTCGGTCTGTGAATGGGTGACCATTATAACAACCTAGCCTTCTCCTTACTATATTGGCTCGGGTTCCAAACAAACCGGATTCAGCTGAATACCGGTATTTTACGTGGCGCGGCTGCCTGCCAGACCTCCACAACTCATTCAATGCAAGATTTCAGTCAGATTTTACTGGCTTCTGACTATCCGTAACGACTGCCAAAGATCTACAAATGACAGCCGGGACCAAAGGCTTAACGTGCTTCCTGAGGCACGAAGGAAACTCGGTATGTCAAGATGGTCACCCATCCACAGACCAACCTTCGCAACCGTTGCTTTAACCTTGAAGATCGATGCGTTCGTCTGTTATAGTTTAGCCTATAATAAATCGATTCTATGAACCCAGTAAAACTTTTTTGATATTATGAAATGTTAAAACAAATTAAATTAATCAGTGGTCTACAATCAGCAATATTGTCAGTAAAAATCGGAGAAAATGTGTTTCTTTTTGGACTGTTCTGGACGAAATAAAGAATCCACTTGATTCAGCACCATTCGTTCGATAGTTGGTTTTGTTGATTTTGATTCAAGATTAGTTTGTACCAAGAGATTAGGTACCTGGGCTGGTCGGCATTTCAACCGATAGAGATGATACAGTGCCCTGCATTAGGTACCCTCTTCATAATTATATTCTTAATTTGAGAGAGAGATCAGGATACGTAACTGAACGTAGATTTTGTACATGCAATCTATACTAATATTATAAAGCAGAAGAGTTTGTTTGTTTGGTTGAACGCGCTAATCTCAGGAACTACTGGTCCGATTTGAAAAAATCTTTCAGTGTTAGATAGCCGGTTATAGGCGTATATTTATATATATGTATATATCATCACGCTAAGACAAATTGGAGCGGAGCAGTAATGGAAAATGTGACGCAGACGAAGTTGCGCGGGTCAGCTAGTTAAAAATATTTTTATTATATGATGTAACTAAAAATTTATGCTTTTCGCAATTTTTCCTTTATCTGTGTTATAAGACGTTGCTTCGTACCAAATTTCAAGATTCTGAGTTCACGGGAAGTACCCTGTAGGTTTTGATTCCCTTGCGAGTGTCGAAAATTTGCGGCATAAACGGGAGTATCTTTTGATCGCGTTGACTTAGAAGTTTGATTTTTTCACAGCTCCAAGAGACCATAGACTTGAGTATTTGATATGAATTTCAGCTTGATACCTCCACGCGTTCCTGAGAAAAAAGGTCTTGACAGACAGACAGACAGACAGACAGACGGACAACAAAGTGATCCTATAAGGGTTCCGTTTTTACCTTTTGAGGTACGGAACCCTAAAAATTGGGTTGTTTCACAAAATGTCAGCGTTAACGCACGTAAATTATAACGTTTACGTTAACAGATGGTCTGAGCACTGGTTAACGTGTCTTTAGTTGCGTCAAATAGAACAATATTGTGAAAGGACATCATCCATTTTGGTCCAAATGTCAAAGTCGCGGCCAATAAAAAAAAGTGCTTTATTCTGAAAGAACTCGTTCGCCTTAGCATTTTTTTATATGACACCAAAGCTGTAGCGCCAATATACTTGGTGGTATTCATGTTAAAAAAACCTTATTTTTCATACATTTTCCAATCAAATGAATTAACGAAAACAATGAGGTACCATAATATTTTCGCTTAAATGAATTAAGTGGACCCCCCGAACAAACTACGGACTAGGGTCCATAACAGAACATTTCATTTTGTTATGGATCTTAGTCCGTAGTTTGTTTGGGGGGTTGTAATAAAATAAGAAGAGATTTTTATATGTTTAATGTAATGTATTACAATAATAGCTTTGAATTATTTCAATAAACATATTTTAATATAACATAATCGATATTATTATTAAACAATTGTATCAAAATCATCTGGCATAACAATGATATTCTCTAATCCCAAAGCTGGTGGAGCTATATTTTGTAAATGTCGAGCATAGCTCATATACCATATAATACACATTATATGAGAACAGCACCCAATAGTTCTTTTTCCTATGACGCACGTACAGTAGTAGTGAGCGATGGCTTGTCTTCCCGATAACGTTTTGTCCACTACAATATACGTATAATATTGTCTTGCTCTGACATGCCGGGATTGCAATCGCCCACGAATCATCCACAAATCATTTCCCTGCTCCTGCAACTCCGTCAGGTGCTCGCCTGGCAAATCATTGCTAAGCTCAATTGTAAAGGATCCGTTTTCGAGGATATGTTCGCCATAATAGCTCTTCGCTTGTTTTAATTGGTATACCCCAAGCGCGAATAAAAACAGCTCGTGCTCAGTCATCCTTGGGAATTCAGAGAACTCTTCCATATCCGCTGTCATCGCCCTGAATTGAGCACGTCTGCGGTTGTAGTTGTGCCGTTCTACGAGTGCTGCCAATCTGTTTGGCATATTTATCCTTTCATGGATAATCTCCAACATGCTTGTAATATGTGGATTGTCCTCAATTAAAACATGAAAACGATTTAATATTGCTGCTGCAATCTTAAAATAATCGAACATGCTTTTCAGCGCTCTATTATTGTACACGTTCCGTAGTAGTCGAAAATCTCTCTTGAATCTGCCGTTGATCACTTCTACTACCCAACGGCAGATCGTAATTAATCTTGATTTATTTGCGTGATCCGTCGTTAATTGAGTCTCATTTGGATACTTAGTTTCTGGCATATGTGTTACATAACCGCAAGACTCGAGATTTTCTACTGAGTCGCGAAATCCACGGTCTAAAATAAAAACATCGCCACTCCTATAAAACCAGGGGAATGCACTGTCCGTATTATTTACTAAGCCATTCATGATATCCGCGTCAGATGTAACAGCAGCGTATGGTCCAATTACGTCGATAATATGTCCATCGCAAGAAACCAAGAGGAACGGTTTGAGGAGATTTCTGTACTTGTGATGGCTATAAGACTTACGTTGAAAAAAATAATTGCCACTTTTTTGCAAGTACACATATGTACCATCAACAATAGTTATTGCTTTTCTTTCTGCTTCTGGACTCGAGGGGTTTCCGAACAGATTGTTGGGCAGTGTCAGGTTCCGTTGTACTACGTCTTCACGAGTCATGTGATCAAACCCAAGATTTAAGTGCACGAAATCTTCCAAAAAAGCATTCCATCCTATTTGTAACCATCTGTGGAATGTTGTTTCGCCACATTTGAATATATTAGCAAGCCTTGCATTTGAGTCTCCTGTTCTTAACTTAACTAATACTGCCGCCAATATTGATTTTCTTTTGTTTACTGATCTCAACCTTGGTAAGTCCTCCAGTAATTCCGCAAACTGGTTTTGACTTAAACCTATCCAGGTATAAAACTCGTCTGGTGTCATATTTTCGTATTGTTCAAAATCAATAATATCTTGAGTAATATGTCTTTGTAGTATTGAAACAATACTACTTATCTGTGCAGCAGTGAATTCCGTAGATGCATTGTCTTGCAATGGCAGTAAATGCCACAGATTTTGCTCCAAATGTTCACTGCATACACGTGCACTTTCGGGTACAAAATAACTATATCGGCACAGCATGCGAAGAGTGATGTTTTCGGGAATACGACGGCGAGATTCATTTATACAATGTTGGAATAAACAACTATTTGACGTATTTGGTGCGCAAAGTAGACCCGGCAAATCCAACGAAGTAGGCATTGGATTTGCATTTACGGGTTGATTATCTTCTTGGCCAACTTGCTCTTCAACATCTCGAATACGTCGCCGGTACCTTCTTTCTGTTCTTTGCCAACATGGTCGGCAAATGAACTCAGTACGTTCCAACTGAAAAGAAAAAAATCGTTTTCATTATCAAATGAACGTATTTTCAAATGCTTAATCCAAAAATATTACATATAATCGTATTTAAAATGACTGTGATCTTACCTGTCTATCTATCAATTCTTCAATCACTATTTGGGCGATATCAAGATGATCCCTTTCTCGGGAAGTCCATTCATATCTTCGCCGATTCTCTGTCGGTTCACGACACAAGATACAGTCTTCCATGAGTCGTGTTTATTACCCACACGGACACGTAACAGTCAATAACAAAGTCCAAAACGTAACAGAAAATATTAAAACTTAACAAAGGTGATAACAAAAACAACATAAGAACGTAAAGCGAGCGGGAGCCAGCTAAAAATCACACAAACGTACACGCACGGCAGTTGACGGCAACGTTGCTCTCGGTACTAAGGAAATAAACAGGCGCGGGCGGCGAAACGAGCGGTGCAAGGGTTGGGGGTTGGGAGAGGGGTAACACAGCATTGTATGGCGGTACGGTAAAGGCTATTTTTCTTGTATCTACCTGCTTATCTTTTGTAGGCCCGGCCATTGTTTTAATTCCAAAAAGTAATAACCCACGTCTAGTTTCAACATTACTTTTCTATTGGTTTTAGGTACTCCTGGTATTTTTGGGTATGCAGTGTATACAACAATAGGTATATCGTGTTCAAAAAAATATTTATAACATCATGTTCTGGCAAGATAACTTCATTTGTTACAGTTAGTAGTTTACTCGAAATGTATGAAAGACGGATTTTTAGAACTCAAATAATACCAAGTATAGTGATGCTACAGCTTTGGTGTCATATAAAGAAATTCTAAGGCGGACGAGTTCTATCAGAATAAAACACTTTTTTTATTTGGCCGGCACTTTTACTTTTGGACCAAAACTGTATGAAATGTGGATGATGTCCTTTCTTTTGAATTCCTCAATACCAGTTCTTCTGATGACACAAATAAGTGGTGGAATGCAAAAAAAGCTATTTAGGTAGGACCCGTGTCAATAACTTAGCTATTGGGATGGGCAGGAATTTATACCAGAATGTTTTGAAACAACGCTTCTAATTTAACGAACGTCAAACATCGTCCGTAATCGTAACTTTTTGACGTACGTATGTTACGTTAACCAACTGTTTGATACAACCCGCCCTAAGTATAAAACATGATTTTAACTTACAACTTTTTAAAATCAAATGTAGGGTAATGGGTCCAGTGAATGAACACTTAAGCAATTTGCGAACTTCAAAAAATATTTACTGTAGGTTTGCACTAATGGATGCGCCCAAAATGTATTTCATAATGTTAAGAATATATTCAAAAATCATTTTTAGGTACGTTTTACAACTTAAAATTGACAGTTTTATTATATTAAGCAGTCAATCGGAAAATACCCCAAAATCTCCAGTGAATGAACGGCGTTTTCTAGTAAATGAACAAAATGAAACCAGTGAATGAACACAATTCTTAGTTTATAAATTACACGATTACAGTCTTCTTATTGCAGTAAATGCACGTCTTCTTCTTCGTCGTTCTTCTCAATCCACGTTTGGAATATTCAGGCTCACTTAATACACGTTCTATGTCTTCAAAAGCAACTTCAGACATATCAGTTTTACAAAGCTAACAGCATTGTTAGCTTGAAAATCTCTACATTTCTGTTCTTGATCGTTTACTATAAGAACTTTTCCTACAGAATGACGTGTTCTTTTTGCAGTTTTGTTCTGTTCTTTGCGTTTTTGTGTAAGCTTTTCTTCTTTCTTCTTCTTTTTGCTTTTTTCATCCAGTTTTCTTCTTTTTCATCCACTCTCCTTTTTTTCATTGATTTTGTCTTCTTCTTTTGATCTCTTTTCTTCTTGTATCTTTTCTACATACGCTGTGTATCGTTGGTCTGTTAATCCAAACGGCATGGGATTAGGTTTCTTTACGATGGCTGCTTTTTTTCTGAAGTGATTTTTGGGTACCCAAGAAAGCTGTCGATTTTATTTGAGTTAACAACTGGCTGAATTTCGTCCTTCGTGATTGAACACACTATTGTTATCTATGTCTATGTACACTAACTATTGTTATCCATCGCTTAGAAACAATTCCGATCTTATGTCTAACGATTTACCAGATTGTGCAGTATCATACCATGGAAGAGGCGAATACCATTGACGGATTCAATTCACTATTAATTATAAACTCTACTTTTCGGTGGTTTAATTTAGATTTTCTTTTTAGTCTTTAGGATATTCTGAACAATTACAAATATTATTAAAAACCGTCAGACTAGGAACGGTAAAATTTGTCAAATCTTGGTCATGAAATTTGCTGGAGCATGGGACTGCTTCGGAATTACTGACGGGTTGTATGTCCTGTAGCAATAATTTATGTGTAAGATTAATGATAGAAGTATAGAAGTCGACGTATTGGATATATCGAGAAGAACATTTTGAGACGAATCGTTAGCATCTGATGCCTCCATTGATGCTCCACTAGACAACTCTAACACGATCGAGTTCTTTGCGACATTTGAACCACAGTGAAAAGTATGGGTGCTGATGCGTCATATTGGTCAAGTAAGCCTGAACCAATATAATTCCGGTTTTCAGGCAGGTCATTACACCTGTTTCGTCGGCATTAAATATTCGACTGGGATCATCTTTTGTTTCTAATGCATGTTCTTCAGTTAAAAACTTTTCGAGCTCCCTCAACCAAGCCCTGATCGTTGGTTCAGTTTCTGCGGCTGTTCCTTTAGAAATTATTTCTGCATTCTTTTTTGTAATCTCCGAATGTCTTTTTAAGAATAAAGTGAGCCACTTTCATCCTGGTCTATTCCCGATAAACTTATTTCGCCTATTGTACTGGTCATAAAATTTTCAACCGTATCGAAAACTTCCACTGGGTGCATTGGAAAACCTAATTTGACTTTATTTATAATCCAGTCAGAAATCTTAGCTTCTTCATATACACTACAGTAAGTTCGGACTGAGGGCCCATTTTTCTTTGCAAAAGAACTTTGTTCGTGAATTTATTATGTAAAGTCGATTTTGGTATCACATTACTTGCTTCATTGATACTTAGTTAGTTCTCCTTTAGCAATTGACTTAAGAGCAGCTTAAACTGCTTGCTAACTGTATTGAAACCTATTGTACCTACTTCTTTTTGTGATCCATGGTAATCTAAATGGACAAGAGATAAATGAAGAATTTTAATCTTTAATATTCAGATTGAATTAGACTTGGCAATTAGCAAAGTCTAAGTAGATCTAAATATTTTTTTTACTACCTGTCAGTGGGAATACCAAATTTCTTGAGAAATCTGCCTTAAAATATGAAGTGTTCATTCACTGGATTTCAAGAACCAGTAAATGAACATACCTGTCCCAATACTGGCCAAAAGATCGGAAATCTATTTATGAAATAAATCCCAAAACATGAACGTTATAACATTAGCGTAAGTTATGTTTTTCAACCAAAACATGATATTTAAGATTACCCAGTGAATGAACGCCCGTTCATTCACTGGAATTTGAATGATTTCTTGTTCGAATGCTGGGACACTTATTAATTTAATCTAGCTGGCAAAAATTGCAAGTAAATGGATTTGAAACAAAATATTAAACCATTATTCTACGATAATAAACAAATAACCCATCGAAAATACTGTTATTTACATTACGATATCAAATCAAGAATGATTCCTCTTACCTCAGTCCTAAACTCTAGCCCGAACAAATAAAAATATCACTATCGACTTAAACTTTAACTACTCGCCATTTCGAAATGAACTTTGATATTAAACTTGAATTTGACCAGTTAATTGGGAAACAGAGTAAGAATTATGAAAAAAAATACCACATATGGTAGAAACGTTCCAATTTCTTATTTTTTTGATAAAACTGCATTTTGTTCATTCACTGGGGGGTGTTCATTCATTGGAGCACTTACCCTAGGTTAAGCTTTTAGTTCACAAGGAACTAAAAGCTTAACCTACATTTAAACGAGCCATTTCATAATACCCTAAAACCAATATTGGTAGTTATCACGACGCTTGGTATCTTTGTTTAAAAATAAATTTCGCGAACACGCAAAATGTGGTTGCGTGCCATTTTATATTCACCAATGTCAGTTCCGTACACGAACAGGCTCGCTAACAAAATCATAGTACTTATTAAACTTTATGTATGGACTGTAAATATTTGCAATAATAAAAGGAATTTGGCCGATATCCCGACTAGTCGTATCCAGCGCTTCTCCTCCACATTTATTATGCGCACAGCCGAAGTGTGGAACTAGCATCTAGCTGTGGGCGATAGCATCACACGGCTGTCTTGTTCATTTTGCCTGACATCTCTAACTACATCGCTTGACGACGTTTCGACGGGACATATTTATTTCTCGCCGGCTTGATGAAAACAGGAGTATACGCATTCTGAGAGTTTTTCTCCCAGGACCTCCAGTATTACTCAGACCACAGTATTATGACAGAATACGCAACTTAACTTTAGTCTGCTTTACAAACCGACCTTTGCACTGTAGTCTAGGCATTAGTTTGAACATATCGGGAGCGGATATGCGCCGCAATTTGCTTCCTGTCTCCACCCGCGGTTGTGTGCCTTTAAATTACTAGATTAATGGAGTCGTTGTACAGAAATGGAGTGATGGAAGTAAATACCTAGGAGTTTGTCAACTGTAGAATAAGCTATAGCAATACATTGAATATCAATAGTACTAATTTGTTACCATCCGGTCAGCAATGCGTACTAACGTCGTACCTAGTGTAAATTAATATACCAACCGGCTTACTTACCTACATTATTTAGGGGGAAAAATAAAGTAGAGTAGCCGAGTTTGAAAAAGGGTAGGTTTTTTTGTCAACCCATCTAGCTTCTCTGAAGGAATAGAAACCTTTTGTTCCTTTCCTGGTTTCTGAATTAAGAACTTAAAATTGCGCCCTTAGGCTAGATTCCATCATCCACAAATTGCAAAACTATTTAGTCCGTCAGTTAGAGTATTGAAAAATAATTTACACGTATTTTTTAGCCGACTTCCCAAAAAGGAGGAGGTTATCAATTCGGTTGTATGTTTTTTTTTTTGTTTTTTACCTCATAACTCCGACAATTATGAACCGATTTGAAAAATTCTTGTTTTATCTGAAAGGATATACTTGCAGATTGGTCCCATTTAAATCATATCAAAATCGGTTACGAACTTTGGATTTTATATCGAAATACCTGGAATTTGACTATTTAGATGATTCTTTGATAATTGAAATTGCGTATTTTGCTTTTCTGCGATTTTGCAGTGGTGTTGTTAGGTGTGGGGCACCACTATAAAGTGAAAAATAAAAAACTTTTACAAAACTTTTTACATAATAATAATAAAAGGAAGTCGGTGTTTTTGTTACTTTCTTCGTATTTTGACACCGACTTCCGAAATTAAAGTTATTTTTTACTTTGTAGTGTTTTTTTTGGGAGTCAGTTGTATTTTTTTGTAAAAAGTTTTTTTGTTTTTGTAAATCAATGAATATTGACAAAGATAAAACGCACCAAAACTCGGTGTGACGTATTGAGAATTTTAAAAGCGTCGTAACTTCTCAATTTTGGTTCCCGTATACAAAAAAAACACGGGTCAAATATTTTTTGATAACTGAAGGATTAATTAGATTTTTTCAGGACACAAGCCCATTGGTAAAAACAGCATGGAAATCGGTGCAGCAGTTTTTAAGTTTATCCCGAACAGACAGACAGACGCAGCGGAGGACTTTGTTTTATAATATGTAGTAATGATTTATTTGATACATTACGCACACAAATGTACAGATGCGGACTTCATGTATGCATTGTCATTTTCTGCCAGTCAACCTCACTCCTATTTCCAAAACCCTAAGAGTGTTATTTTCTCCAGGCCATCTACAGAGGTGAACTTCATGTATGCATTGTCATTTTCTGCCAGTCAACCTCACTCCTATTTCCAAAACCCTAAGAGTGTTATTGTCTCCAGGGCCACCTACAGAGACGAACTTCATGTATGCATTGTCATTTTCTGCCAGTCAACCTCACTCCTATTTCCAAAACCCTAAGAGTGTTATTGTCTCCAGGGCCACCTACAGAGGCGAACTTCATGTATGCATTGTCATTTTCTGCCAGTCAACCTCACTCCTATTTCCAAAACCCTAAGAGTGTTATTTTCTCCAGGCCATCTACAGAGGCGAACTTCATGTATGCATTGTCATTTTCTGCCAGTCAACCTCACTCCTATTTCCAAAACCCTAAGAGTGTTATTTTCTCCAGGCCATCTACAGAGGCGAACTTCATGTATGCATTGTCATTTTCTGCCAGTCAACCTCACTCCTATTTCCAAAACCCAAAGAGTGTTATTTTCTCCTGTCCATCTACAGAGGCGAACTTTATGTATGCATTATCATTTTCTGCCAGTCAACCTCACTCCTATTTCCAAAACCCTAAGAGTGTTATTCTCTTTAGGCCACCTGTCAGAACACATCGGGTCCCTGTGCCTTTCGTCGGAGTACTCGGATGTGACGCTGGTGGTGGAGGGGCAGCGCATCCCCGCTCACAAGGTCATCCTGGCGGCCAGCAGCGACTACTTCCGGGCGTTGCTATATGGTGGCATGCGGGAGACTAACCAGGTGAGCTATGCTTAAATAAATGATGTTCTCAGTTTTTCAGAACATCATTTTTAGGGTTCTGTACCAAAATGGTAAAAAGAAACCCGTATGGTGTTCCTATAAGTCTGACAGTTTGTCACAGCTGTCTATCTCAAATTTTGGGATTACGTTTGTTCAAGTTTTTTGCAAATAAGAAACAAAAATGTTTAATTATTTTTTTCTGCAATAGTGACTAAAAGGGGTTCTTAAAAAATCGAAGTGGGGCTACTAAGGCATGTGGGGTATCATAAGAAGAGCGCTATTTGCACATTTTTAAAACCTTTTTACTTTTTTTTACACCGCATGGTTTCGTCTTTTGACAAAAAACTTAATAATTATGACCATCCCTCCCCTTATCTCTGAAATTTTCATAGAGGAAAATCTGAAATTATTCTATGTAATAGAAGTTTATGTAAAGAAAACGATTTATCTAAATAGGACACTTTGTTAAATTGCTGATCTAAAACTGGTATATACACCGCAGTGTTAAAATTCTCTGATGAATAAAGGCCTTGCCGATGAAAATTTTAAAAACATTTCACGTTTTAAATGATTTATTTATTTATTTAAACTTTATGCACAATAGTGTTACAAGGGCGGACTTAATGCAACAATGCAGTCTCTACCAGTTAACCTTTGGGTTAAAAAGACTACATTGTGATGATGATGGCCAAGTGCGAGTCGAACTCGCACACAAAGGGTTCCGTATCTATACAATAATGAAATTTTATCCTTCATTTTTAATATTTGTTGTAATAGCGGCAATAGAAATCCACAATCTGTGTTTTCAACTGTCTACCTATTACGGTTGTTGAGATACAGCCCGCTGACTGACAGACGGACGGACAGACAGCGGTGGCTACGACAGTGTCCGCTGTCACACTGTCTATTAGGGAATATGCGTGCCAATTTTTTATTAGCAAAATGAAATATTTATTTGCTCTAGTAGACAATCGCATGAAATTATTTTTTAAATATCTTCATCAGTGATGAAGTTATAATGATTCAAAGATTACAATTAGAAAGAGAAGTCCGATATGAACTTTGACGTCAAAGTGCATGACGCCTATACAGCTGCCATACAATTCGCGAGAGGGACAGATATATTTGTTTAAAATGATTTTATCTCGTTTGTTTTTCGAGCAATTTTGGTAGTATTATATTTTTGTACATTTTTAGATAAACTGTATAGATTATAAATATTTTTTTCATGCATATTCCCTATTGTCTATGTGTTGCCAAATTTATGAAGGATCATCGTAAATAGTCTTAAGTTTGTCACATCTGAAGGTAGGCTATTCGATAACCCAATCATCTTTTCCAGGCGGAGGTGGAGTTACAGGCTCCGATCCAAGCCTTCAAAGCGCTCCTGCGATATGTATACTCAGGTAACTATCGAGGTAATAGCTGATATTGATCCGTTATTGTTATAGCAGTAGCTACAGATTCAGCTACTATATAAACTATGTAGATATATTAACGGTATTTTGGCTTTTTGAATTGCTGTTTGTATTTAATTTGCTTGTTGTTGTTGCAAATGTATAAATATTTTTTTGTATTATTATGTTAGTTTGTTAGTCATAAGTCATAAGTCATTTATTAATTTGTTAACATAGGTAAGTACAGAAAATAGTTGTTAAATAAAAAAATACAGGTGCGCTATGTTATGCCAGATGGCGTACAAATATGGATACACAGAATATTTCATCATAATTACACACATTAATTTTTAATATAGCAGTCATTGATTTTCTAAATAATAATAAAATAAAATTGAAAAGGTAAAGAAAGTAAATATTAACAAATGTCAAAAAAACATAAATAATAATAATATAAATTCAAATAATGTGCAAACAAAAAACGTATAAATAATACAAAATGTCACAAGCAATGTCAAAAACAAAATGGACTGACCAATCCGATGGTCTGTCTGATCTTGGATGGTTTTTTTTATCTTATGTTAATGATTTTATTCTCTTATTGTTCTGTGTCCTTCTATTACCTGAGATTGTTGCTACTAAGTTATGTTCAGCTGCCTTACTAAGACGTCTTGAAACGATCATGACCACGGTGTGGGAGGGAGACGGAATTAATATTATATAACACTATCCCTCTTTCAAAGCTTAATCATGATCGCATTGGCACACGTCATAGTAGACCTGCTGTTCAACTGATTAATTTAGCCCCATACCAGTACATACATTACTAGAACTTGTGGCTAAATGATATTAGCCGCACGGGTCGACCTTCAAGGTTAAGCAACGTTTGCCAGGGCTCTTTAAAAATCGGGTATCCGGTACCCGATTTTTAAAGAGCACTTACGTACTATATTACTATTATGATGATAAAGAAGGCATTTAGTCATATAAGTATGCATGTTTCGTTCGAAATTAAATACTTGTATCAACCTTATTAGACTGGTATTTTCTTTGCCAATTTCAAGCCCAGCTAGTCTATTCTGTAAATAACCATTTCGATATCGACTTCACCTGAGTGACTAAGCTTACAAAGTGAACTTTATTTCACACATCATAAGGTCTTATATTCATACGAATTTGAAACTCACCTCGGATTCCGCTGTCGAGACACGAAAATGTTGTTACAGAATAGCACTGCAGTACCAGGTACCTAGTTCCTAGTTTTCTGTAACGGTTGGCCTGGTCCCAGGTCACATGGGTCTGTCCCTGCTGCGCGAGGAGACAGTGCTGGATATCCTAGGACTGGCGCACCAGTTCAACTTCCAGGAGCTGGAGACGGCCATATCTGACTACTTGAGGCAGGTGCTGGCGCTCAGGAATGTCTGTTCTGTGCTAGATGCCGCCAGGTATGTATATGAATACTTTTTTCTGAAGAGACAGATTTTACGAATCCGCGCTATAATTTTTTGCTTGTTTAGGTGTCCTCTACCCATATATTATGTATGTTAGATCGATCGCCGCAACTTACTAAAAATACGTAAAATACATCAAAATGGCGGCGGGGGGCTATAGCACACTGTGTCTATGCTCTTTATTATTATTTAATACTTTACGCACACACATATATGTACAGAGGCGGACTTAATGCCTTAGGCATTTTCTACCAGTCAACCAGCTTTGGGTGATGCAGAGAATAATAGTGGTAGGTGCAATATGGATAAAGAGAATCCAGAAACACGATTAATAGTAATACGAAGATAAATAAATACATATAAACCATACATACAATAAAACACTATAATACATATATACTTACAGAACAGTTAATGCAAACAAAAATTAGCTCTTTATATTTAATTGCAACTTATACATTCTATGTAAGTTTAATTTGAAGTGAACATTTATAATAATATTTTTGTAAGTTATGGAATTTTAAATAATCAATACTGAAATTTTTTCCCTGCTTGGCAAGTTGTGGGATCCCTGTGGCGAATACAAGCGTGATGGTATATTTGTTGCAGACTGTACGGCCTGCAGGCCCTCATGGACTACTGCTACAACTTCCTGGACAAGAATGCCATTGAAGTGTTGCAGCACGATTCTTTCCTGCAGCTGTCCGTGGTAAGTACACCCTTCACTGTGCGGCTCACCAATAACATTTCACATTCATTGTTTACGAGACTCAAAAGGTTATAAGTTATCAAAACGTTATCTGATCTCGAGTCGGGCCCAGGCGTAGAACTCTAGGTCTTAGTCTGCAGCGGTATCTATACCGCCACAAAGACATCTAAACTGCCAGAAAGAACTACGTTAAACCAATTTTGCATCGCGATATCAGAGTTTTTTGTGCGATTTGAATATATACAACAGCTTAAATAACAACTATTGGGAATTTTCCCACCAGATATAACAATAACACCGGCCCGGATGGGTCGGAGGATCCTCCATTTTGAACGGAGCTTTGTGGGAGGTAACATCTTGTTCGCCATGCCAGAGTTATAACTATACAAACCCGAAAACTTAAAAAAAAGTAAAATGGCTAGCTGTAAAATGTTTGTGGAACTAGTGCTTTAATTGACTCGAAAATTTTGTTTTTGCCAGTCAACGATAGAAACAATTATTTTTAAATCAATCCTTGTTAGTTTGTGAAAAATTAAATTTCTTTACCACATTTATCATCTGGAACATCCAAAACTCAAGAACAAAACAGGCGTTACCAATGTGGAACATCGAACTAGAATCCCGTGAAAACAATAAAGACATATATAGCGTAAAATCTCTATTACACTGTCGAATATTATTTGAAGCACCCAGACCTAAGCGAGTAATCCCTCAATGCACTAATTGCCAAGATTATAATCATACACAAAAGTTCTGCAATAGAAAGCCCAGATGTGTCAAATGTGCAGGTTCGCATCACACTTCACATTGCCCACGGAAAGAAAGATCAAACCAGGTAAAATGCGTCCTCTGCGAGGGAAATCACCCAGCTAACTACAAAGGCTGTACAGTCTACAAGGAGCTGTTGAAAGTCCGATATCCTCCCCCAATCACCCAACACAAAAGAAGAATTACGAGTGTTGAACAAGCACCTACAAATAAAACCACGAATAACGGAAAATCGTATGCATCAGTCACAAAAGAACTCCCCAAACAACCAACGAAGCAAACCATTAACGTCGAAGATGGCAACCAAAAAACCAACGAATTGAAAGCCATTACAGAGACACTTATTGCCCTGATGAACCAAATGCTAATTATGACCCAAACGTTAACCGATCTAATCTCAAAAATGTCATTACATTCACAGCACTAAAATTAGGTGTATGGAATGCTAATGGCTTGTCAAATCACTCGGAAGAGTTAAAAATATTCCTTAAAATTCACCACATAGATGTTTTACTTATCTCAGAAACTCACTTCACACCCAAAAGCTACTTCAGGATGCCTGGATACAATATGTACCACACTAACCACCCTGACAACAAAGCACATGGAGGATCTGCTGTACTCATCAGGTCTAACATCAAGCATCATGTACTACAAGGCTACTGTAAAAACTACATCCAAGCAACAAACGTCGTAATAACGGACTGGATCAGTGACATTACAGTATCGGCCCTCTACTGTCCGCCGAGATTTACTATCAAGGAAACGGAGTTTAACGACTTTTTTCAATCCCTTGGAGACAGATTTATTGCGGGAGGTGACTATAATGCCAAGCACACGTTTTGGGGTTCTAGGCTTGTCCTACCCAGAGGGCGAGAACTATTTAAATGCATACAAACAAGAAATATGAACGTGATATCGTCTGGTCAACCCACTTACTGGCCAACAGACAAAAGAAAAATTCCGGATGTTATCGATTTTTGTGTCAGCAAGGGAATCGGAAATAACAATATATCGTGTCGGAGTTGCTGGGATCTGTCCTCAGACCACACTCCAATTATAGTAGAACTAAACACTACCGCCCAAGAATGCGCCAAAAAATGCGTTCTGCATAACAAAAAAACTAACTGGCCCCTATTTCGAGAGCTCATCTACAAAGAATTCCAGGAACCAGTTAGTCTAAAAACTGAAGACGAAATAACAGAAGCTGTTCTGTACTTCAACAACAGTGTGCGGGATGCAGCCTGGTCTTCAACCCCACCACTACCACAGAAAAGCACGGACAACTATGCGGCGGAACATATATTAGATAAAATAATCCAAAAAAGGAGAATGAGGAAGCATTGGCAGCAAAGCAGGGACCCTGGTGTGAAAAAACAACTCAATCACATCAACAGACAGCTGAAACACATTTTAAACAAGGATCGTAATGACAGATTTCATAATTATCTCACTGGTCTGGATGCTACTGCTTCCTCAGATTATTCATTATGGAAAGCCACCAGAACATTGAAACGGCCTGTCAGTGTTTCTCCTCCTATAAAAAAATCTGATGGTTCCTGGGCACGGACGGACCAGGAAAAAACCGAAACCTTCTCAGAACACCTCTCAAAAGTCTTTATTCCTCATCCATATGAAGGCTCTCCAGCAGATGCCGCAGAAATTACTGACTATCTGAATACTCCTAAAAATACGGAGGAAATGCCCTTAAAATTTACAAAGACAGAAGTTGCTCGAATCATAAAAAAAACGGACCCAAAAAAGTCACCAGGATACGACCTTATTACAAACCGCATATTACAAGAACTACCAGAATCTGGCATAACTTTTCTGACGTCATTATTTAATGCCATGACAAGACTGCAGTTCTTTCCCCTGGAGTGGAAGGTTGCGCAAATTATAATGATACTGAAACCAGACAAACAACCAGAAGAAGCAAAATCATATAGACCCATAAGCCTGCTACCCATCCCATCCAAAATATTTGAATCTCTACTGCTGCAACGAATTCTACCTATACTCAAAGAAAAAGGACTAATTCCTGACCACCAGTTTGGGTTCCGCAGTAAACATGCCACTGTCGATCAAGTGCACAGACTAGCTAATAAGATCATGGAATCACTGGAGGCAAAGTCCTACTGTACCAGTGCATTCTTGGACATATCTCAAGCGTTTGACCGCGTTTGGCATGCAGGTCTGCTTTTTAAATTAAAAAAAGCCCTACCAGATCACCTGTACGGAATACTAAAATCATTTCTACAACAGCGCCACTTCATAGTACAAAGTGGGGAAGCACTGTCTAATCTTTGTCCCATACAGGCAGGAGTGCCACAGGGTAGTGTACTGGGTCCCATACTCTACTTACTGTTCACTGCAGACTTGCCGACATCCGAATCACTTACTACTGGGACCTTTGCTGACGATACCGCCATACTAGCTGCACATAGTGACCCAAAAATTGCCTCACAAATACTTCAAGAAGGACTAAATGACATATCAGACTGGCTTAAAAAGTGGCGGATAAAAGCCAACGAAACCAAATCAGTCAATGTTACGTTTACTTTAAGAAGAGGATCCTGTCCTCCAGTCACACTAAACAACATTGAAGTCCCACAAGCAGATCATGTGAGATATCTTGGATTGCATATAGATAAAAGACTTACCTGGCAAAAACATATTTTCACTAAGAGGAAGCAACTTGGTATCCAAATACGAAAACTTTACTGGCTCATAGGGCGAAAGTCTCAGCTATCTCTCGATAACAAAATACTCTTGTACAAGGCAATACTGAAGCCCATCTGGACGTACGGGATCCAATTATGGGGCACCGCAGCTCATTCAAACATAGAAATCATACAGAGGTTTCAAAATAAAACTCTGCGTATGATAACCAATGCGCCCTGGTTTGTACCCAACGAACTACTACACCATGACCTACGAATGCCCACTGTGAAGCAGGAAATCGTACGCCATACCAAGTCCTATAAAGAACGAATCCAACAACACCCAAATACTCTGGCTCAGTCGCTAATGGAGAATCACAACAAAGCGCGACGATTAAAGCGCAAAATACCTCAAGACCTAATTCAATCACAGTAAATATAACTACTGTTTAAACAGAGAGGATGTGACACAGGTCACATACTGAGCGAGCCAGCAGTTGCACCAACCAACATACTTCTGAATGTCCCACGAAGGAGACAGATTGTAGTAAATAAAGAACAAAAAAAAAGAACAAAAAAAACAAAAAAAAATTTATCATAAAAACTGGCAGGACCCCTCGCATGGACAGCATGGATTTCGTACTTACCTCTGTGTGTGAACGCATAGGTAAGTACAAAATCCATGCTATCATAGTCGTAGCGTTGGCAGTTGTAACAAATGTGTGTGTATAGGAGTAGAATAGTATTGAGTTCATGCTGTTTCAGGAAGCGCTGCAAGGTTTGCTGGAGCGCGACTCGTTCTTCGCGCCAGAGGCAGACATCTTCACGGCGGTGTGCAACTGGTTCAACGCCAACCAGATGTGGGTCAAGTCCGAGGCGGGGCAGGCGCAAGTTGTGAGTACACAAGTATTTTCAACGGTTTTTCTGCCGGAGTCGCGGGACTATTCGAAAGAGATACCGGGGCTCCGGAACACAAAGGGCACATGAAGGAGCATGGGTGGGTTTTAGTCAGTAAAAGTCTGACACTCCCTCCCGCTCCGCCCAGAGCGAGGGAAGTCATTTGATGATTTCCCATCCCTAAAAAAAAAAAAGAAAAAAAAAGTGTTTTACAAATCAGCACATTCCCTTCTTCCATGTTCTCTATTAAAAAGATTTGTCAAATAGCTTTCCCTATTTTTTGAGCTCTGGGGCCCTATTATGACTAAAAATACTATGATTAATCTCAGAAAAAGGGATAGTGATATGCGTCTTGTATAACTCTGTCTCCTTCCCACACAGTAATCATGATCGTTTTAACACGTCATAGTAGGCCTGCCGGTGTACAACTTTATCTGTACTGATAGCCGACTCCAACTTAGTCGAGAAAATGGCTACTTAGTCGCATTAAATTTAAAGTGATTTAGTTAAAGTCATCGCTATAAAAATTTTGCTAGGTAAAGTCAACGCATAAACCCAAGTCACGACGCGCACAGTTTGTACGATACCAGAAGTACCCATACTTCTACATAACCTTTCCCTAACTATGCTACTGGTTACCGCCGAATATTATCAGTATTTTATATAGACTAACCTTGTATAAGCTAACTGTATTGAAAATATGGGAGAGGCACAACCCAGAAAGTCGATCAATGTGTTATCTAGCAAATGGGAACCAGTACCAATCTCATCATAGGGTGTCGTTCATACTCCTGGCAAGACGAAGTTGATTATCGGGATCCCGAATACCCGTGATGTCAATCAAAGATCTCTGAATGGCAGATTTACAATAAAGATGTGTTCGACAGGTAAAGATACTGAAGTGCGTGCGGCTGACGCTGATGACGCTGGAGGAGCTGCTGACGGTGGTGCGGCCGTTCTCGCTGGTGACGCCCGACATGCTGCTCGACGCCATCCAGGAGAAGACGCAGACCAAGAGCACCGAGCTGCGCCACAGGGGCTTGCTGTGTAAGTGTTTGTTTAGTAGAGATACTGAAGTGCGTGCGGCTGACGCTGATGACGCTGGAGGAGCTGCTGACGGTGGTGCGGCCGTTCTCGCTGGTGACGCCCGACATGCTGCTCGACGCCATCCAGGAGAAGACGCAGACCAAGAGCACCGAGCTGCGCCACAGGGGCTTGCTGTGTAAGTGTTTGTTTAGTAGAGATACTGAAGTGCGTGCGGCTGACGCTGATGACGCTGGAGGAGCTGCTGACGGTGGTGCGGCCGTTCTCGCTGGTGACGCCCGACATGCTGCTCGACGCCATCCAGGAGAAGACGCAGACCAAGAGCACCGAGCTGCGCCACAGGGGCTTGCTGTGTAAGTGTTTGTTTAGTAGAGATACTGAAGTGCGTGCGGCTGACGCTGATGACGCTGGAGGAGCTGCTGACGGTGGTGCGGCCGTTCTCGCTGGTGACGCCCGACATGCTGCTCGACGCCATCCAGGAGAAGACGCAGACCAAGAGCACCGAGCTGCGCCACAGGGGCTTGCTGTGTAAGTGTTTGTTTAGTAGAGATACTGAAGTGCGTGCGGCTGACGCTGATGACGCTGGAGGAGCTGCTGACGGTGGTGCGGCCGTTCTCGCTGGTGACGCCCGACATGCTGCTCGACGCCATCCAGGAGAAGACGCAGACCAAGAGCACCGAGCTGCGCCACAGGGGCTTGCTGTGTAAGTGTTTGTTTAGTAGAGATACTGAAGTGCGTGCGGCTGACGCTGATGACGCTGGAGGAGCTCCTGACAGAATAGATTACTCAGAATTTTTTTGGCGGTATCACGAAGGACCCATGCGAAGACGGCGGGACCAGCTTGACTTTGCCTATCGACAGGATTGGTAAACACTTGCCCAAAAGTAGGAGCAAAAGGAAGGAAGAAAGTGGTCCTTTGTGCAACTGTGAGACAGCACAGGCTGAAAACAAATCATTTCGCTTTCGCTCCGACAGGAAATATAAAAATTATTTGGGATCAGCCAATGGCATACAGTGAGAATGGATTTGCACTACCAAAGACAGAGCAACAGTAAATTGCGGACTTCTTTTGGAAAGTTCTTCTACGGGAACGTACTACCGGATTTAATGTACTTTCCCCCATGTAAAAATGTATGAAAGTTCTTCTACGGGAATGTACTACCGGATTTAATGTACTTTCCCCCATGTAAAAATGTATGAAAGTTCTTCTACGGGAATGTACTACCGGATTTAATGTACTTACCCCCATGTAAAAATGTATGAAAGTTCTTCTACGGGAATGTACTACCGGATTTAATGTACTTACCCCCTATGTAAAAATGTATGATACAGGGGTAGGCAGAAACTACAGGACGCCCACCTCTCACAATCCTGCTGCTTAATTTATCAGGCTATTTGTAATTTTTCATCTAGTGCCCGAAGAAAACGTAGCGACCCCGAAGCGCGGCGCCCGTGTAATATCCGGAGATATGCGCTCGGCGCTGCTGGACGGTGACACGGAGACGTACGACATGGAGCGCGGCTACACGCGGCACACCATCAACGACTCGCCCGACAACCCCGGCATCATCGTACGACTGGCCACGTCCACCATCATCAACCACATCCGACTGCTGCTGTGGGACAGAGACAACAGGTATGTGTGTTATCTATACTAATATTGTAAAGCAGAAGAGTTTGTTTGTTTGTTTGTTTGGTTGAACGCGCTAATCTCAAGAACTACTGGTCCGATTTGAAAAATTCTTTATAGCCCATTTATCGAGGAAGGTTTAGGCTAATCAAATTATCATCACGCTAAGACAAATAGGAGCGGAGCAGTAATGGAAAATGTGACGCAGACGAAGTTGCGCGAGTCAGCTAGTAGTATCTATTGAGCCACATCATCAATCACTCGATATCTGCAGCCTGTCCCCATAGTAAGATACCGTAAGACATGATAATATGAAAGTAACTCAAATAGACTAGTGTTGCCGTTTCAAATCTGTATACTGACGGATTTTGGTAACAGCATATGCTGCAGAAATTAATCTTCCTGTAAAATGTGTTGAATAAAGCTCCCATTGTAGCCCTGAGAATTACAGTTCTCCTTGTTCACACAGTCACTACTTTTTACATTCGTTAAAGTAAATTAACGCATTTCGTTTTTTTCTTATTGAAATCCGATTTTGTAATGTTATTTACTTCGGCAAAATTGTTTTCCTGTCTATTTTATTTAAAAAAATAATGATGCACAGTCATCAATTAACACCATATTAAGTTCATTTTGAAATAAGGTAGATCATTTTTATAAACTAAAAATAAGAAAGGACCTTAAATTGAGCCCTGAGGTACCATTTTTAACGTTCAATCCCGTTGAATTGCTGGCGTCAGTTGTAAAAGGCTCTTGGTGAAACGGAACAAGTTCAATTGTATTAATATTAACACAGAAAAATGATAAAAATAAACATTTTTTGAGCTCTTAGTTTTAGTATTCATATTAGTTTCATCCCGTCCAGCCTGCAGGTACAAAGCTCCTGACAGCTATGCATAAAATACTAGGATAAACGGTATTTGTTCGAAAATGTAACTACGGCCCTGGAACGCAAAGGTCATTAGGAGGAACACGTATGGGTTTTAATCAGTAAGAGTCTGACACTGCCTTCTGCTTCGCCCAAAGCGGGAGGAGACATTTGATGATTTCCCAACCTTTAAAAAAAGGGTAAACTTGTCAATGACAGTGTTATTTATTGGGCTTGATTTTCACAGGTCATACGCCTACTACATAGAGGTGTCAGTGGACCAGAAGGACTGGGTGCGGGTGATCGACCACAGTAATTACTTCTGCCGTTCGTGGCAGAACCTGTACTTCGAGCCCAGGGTCGTGCAGTACATCAAACTGGTCGGCACCAGCAACACTGTCAACAAGGTACTGTATCACAGATCTGGGGAGAAAATTGCTGTTCTAAAATTCTTTCAATTCAAAACTTTTGTACTGGTATTGAGGAAAGCATTCAAAAAATTTTACAATCAAAGATGGCAAATTGTAACTTGTATTCATGTGAATTTTCATTTTTTATTCTCTCCATTTAATAATAATGCATACTAATACCGGAAGGAAATTACCATTCATCATTCTAAAAAAAAAACATTCAGAACTGAAATCTTGGAAATTGGTGTTGGTGGAGTGGTATGCCCGGGGATACCACTGCACCAATCTCGGAAAGCACGTTAAGCCGTTGTTCTTGCGCAAAATCTCTTACCGGTCATGTTGGATTACCAGTCTATCGGACTATGACACTGATGGACGTGCGAGTGCATATTTGTTTGCGCACACACTTGTTCACTATAAGATGTCCTGCACCGATGCCTCTCCGTTGAGATTGGCCACCAGTCAGGAGGACTATTCATATTTTGACGGTTGACTTGGTGGCAGGTGTTCCACGCGGTCGCACTGGAGGCGCGCCACACTGTGCGCGTGCCGCCCCTGCGCGACGGGCTGGTGGAGCCCGTGCACAACGTGGCCACCGTGGAGCTGTCCGCTGTCGTCATCGAGGGCATCAGGTCAGTAGCACGTGTGTGTTCCACGCGGTCGCACTGGAGGCGCGCCACACTGTGCGCGTGCCGCCCCTGCGCGACGGGCTGGTGGAGCCCGTGCACAACGTGGCCACCGTGGAGCTGTCCGCTGTCGTCATCGAGGGCATCAGGTCAGTAGCACGTGTGTGTTCCACGCGGTCGCACTGGAGGCGCGCCACACTGTGCGCGTGCCGCCCCTGCGCGACGGGCTGGTGGAGCCCGTGCACAACGTGGCCACCGTGGAGCTGTCCGCTGTCGTCATCGAGGGCATCAGGTCAGTAGCACGTGTGTGTTCCACGCGGTCGCACTGGAGGCGCGCCACACTGTGCGCGTGCCGCCCCTGCGCGACGGGCTGGTGGAGCCCGTGCACAACGTGGCCACCGTGGAGCTGTCCGCTGTCGTCATCGAGGGCATCAGGTCAGTAGCACGTGTGTGTTCCACGCGGTCGCACTGGAGGCGCGCCACACTGTGCGCGTGCCGCCCCTGCGCGACGGGCTGGTGGAGCCCGTGCACAACGTGGCCACCGTGGAGCTGTCCGCTGTCGTCATCGAGGGCATCAGGTCAGTAGCACGTGTGTGTTCCACGCGGTCGCACTGGAGGCGCGCCACACTGTGCGCGTGCCGCCCCTGCGCGACGGGCTGGTGGAGCCCGTGCACAACGTGGCCACCGTGGAGCTGTCCGCTGTCGTCATCGAGGGCATCAGGTCAGTAGCACGTGTGTGTTCCACGCGGTCGCACTGGAGGCGCGCCACACTGTGCGCGTGCCGCCCCTGCGCGACGGGCTGGTGGAGCCCGTGCACAACGTGGCCACCGTGGAGCTGTCCGCTGTCGTCATCGAGGGCATCAGGTCAGTAGAAACATCACCATCAGACCAGCCTGTAGACGTAAACTGCTGGATGGCGGTCTCCCCTCGCTTGTCGCTACAACAACTGGTCCACCTTTTGAGAATACCACCACTCCAGAACTTTTTGGCCCCATCGACCATCTATTCTGCGAACAATGTGCCCTGCCCACTGTCACTTCAGTTTGGCGATCCTTTGGGCTATGTCGGTAAACTTGGTTCACTAGCGGATAATAGGAAAATAACCTTACACTACAAGTATGATTTCCTTGCAGCCGCTCCCGCAACGCCCTGATCAACGGCGACACGGAGCACTACGACTGGGACCAGGGCTACACGTGCCACCAGCTGGGCTCGGGCGCCATCGTGGTGCAGCTGGCGCAGCCCTACCTGCTGTCGTCCATCCGCCTGCTGCTGTGGGACTGCGACTACCGCCACTACTCGTACTACGTCGAGACCTCGCTCAACTACTGGGACTGGGAGATGGTGTGCGACCGCACTAGGGAGTCTTGCAGGTAACTATGTATATCAGCTGGGCTCGGGCGCCATCGTGGTGCAGCTGGCGCAGCCCTACCTGCTGTCGTCCATCCGCCTGCTGCTGTGGGACTGCGACTACCGCCACTACTCGTACTACGTCGAGACCTCGCTCAACTACTGGGACTGGGAGATGGTGTGCGACCGCACTAGGGAGTCTTGCAGGTAACTATGTATATCAGCTGGGCTCGGGCGCCATCGTGGTGCAGCTGGCGCAGCCCTACCTGCTGTCGTCCATCCGCCTGCTGCTGTGGGACTGCGACTACCGCCACTACTCGTACTACGTCGAGACCTCGCTCAACTACTGGGACTGGGAGATGGTGTGCGACCGCACTAGGGAGTCTTGCAGGTAACTATGTATATCAGCTGGGCTCGGGCGCCATCGTGGTGCAGCTGGCGCAGCCCTACCTGCTGTCGTCCATCCGCCTGCTGCTGTGGGACTGCGACTACCGCCACTACTCGTACTACGTCGAGACCTCGCTCAACTACTGGGACTGGGAGATGGTGTGCGACCGCACTAGGGAGTCTTGCAGGTAACTATGTATATCAGCTGGGCTCGGGCGCCATCGTGGTGCAGCTGGCGCAGCCCTACCTGCTGTCGTCCATCCGCCTGCTGCTGTGGGACTGCGACTACCGCCACTACTCGTACTACGTCGAGACCTCGCTCAACTACTGGGACTGGGAGATGGTGTGCGACCGCACTAGGGAGTCTTGCAGGTAACTATGTATATCAGCTGGGCTCGGGCGCCATCGTGGTGCAGCTGGCGCAGCCCTACCTGCTGTCGTCCATCCGCCTGCTGCTGTGGGACTGCGACTACCGCCACTACTCGTACTACGTCGAGACCTCGCTCAACTACTGGGACTGGGAGATGGTGTGCGACCGCACTAGGGAGTCTTGCAGGTAACTATGTATATCAGCTGGGCTCGGGCGCCATCGTGGTGCAGCTGGCGCAGCCCTACCTGCTGTCGTCCATCCGCCTGCTGCTGTGGGACTGCGACTACCGCCACTACTCGTACTACGTCGAGACCTCGCTCAACTACTGGGACTGGGAGATGGTGTGCGACCGCACTAGGGAGTCTTGCAGGTAACTATGTATATCAGCTGGGCTCGGGCGCCATCGTGGTGCAGCTGGCGCAGCCCTACCTGCTGTCGTCCATCCGCCTGCTGCTGTGGGACTGCGACTACCGCCACTACTCGTACTACGTCGAGACCTCGCTCAACTACTGGGACTGGGAGATGGTGTGCGACCGCACTAGGGAGTCTTGCAGGTAACTATGTATATCAGCTGGGCTCGGGCGCCATCGTGGTGCAGCTGGCGCAGCCCTACATTATTACATACACTTAATTAAGAAAAACACATCCCGAACGTATTCTTAACATGTTTCATAGCGTGATATTTTTTCTAGGTCATGGCAAGTGATATACTTCAAGCCGCGGCCAGTGTCCATCATTCGCATCGTCGGCACCAACAATTCGGTTAATGAGGTACAGTCACTTTTTAATGACGTTATAATAGCTTTTGTTTATGTTGCCTTTTTTATTAGGATCTCTTCTTTTACATACTTTATAATAAAATAAAAAAATATGCCCAAGTGCAAGTCGGACTCGAGTGCAGAGGGTTACGAAAGATTTTTTTAATGTTAATTTAAAACGAAAGGCTTTTTATAGGTTTTCCTTTAAATTATATGTAAAGATCTCCATTATTTTTTAGAATTTTAGGCTCAGTAGTTTCGGGAGATAGGGGGGAAGGGGGGGGGCGATGGTCATTATTCGTCAATTTTTTTGAATAACTTGACTTACAGACAGACAGACAGACAGACGGACAGACACCTGAGTGAGTCTATCATTCATCTCCTAAAAAGTATACAGATTATAAATATTCTGTATCGATCTAGTGTGATTCTCATCTGATCTGGTGTGCGCGATATCGCATCGGCATGGCCACATCAGATCGGGCGAGGCCCGTACAGTACGAACCAGGGATCTTTGCCTCTGGGAAGACGTCGCAATATATATATATCGGGTAAGGCGCGCATGCGCCTTCTCGCGCAAGATGGCTCGTGTAATGGCGTCTCAGTCGCTCGTATCCGTTCGATGCATACTTGTGTCCCGCTTTCTCAATGCAACACGATTGTTGATGCGAAAAGTGTTACACGTTGTTATTGTTTTAAATTATTTAGTTTGATTTGTATTTTGAGTGTTTTTGTGGTGTATATGTTAGTTGTGTTACTTTGTGATTTTGTTATTGTTACTGGTTGTGTTTCTTACTTTTTTATATTATAATAAAATACGTATAAATCAGAAAAATATTCTACGAACGTAACACTTGTTTACGTGATTACACCTGCGCGGTCATCACTAAAACTTAACTTCGGAGCGGCAAAGAATCCTGGTTCGTACTGTAATTGAAAAATTTTGAAGGCCGCTTCAAGATAATGGTTGTGGTTGTGTGCAGGTGTTCCACCTGGTGCACCTGGAGTGCCCGGCGCAGGTGGACGAGGCGCGCGACGACCCGGCCGCCAAGAAGCTGCGGCCCGCGCAGCCCAGTCTGCTCAACCCCGCGCCCAACGGTAACAAACACTTGTATATTATACAACGTGTTCCACCTGGTGCACCTGGAGTGCCCGGCGCAGGTGGACGAGGCGCGCGACGACCCGGCCGCCAAGAAGCTGCGGCCCGCGCAGCCCAGTCTGCTCAACCCCGCGCCCAACGGTAACAAACACTTGTATATTATACAACGTGTTCCACCTGGTGCACCTGGAGTGCCCGGCGCAGGTGGACGAGGCGCGCGACGACCCGGCCGCCAAGAAGCTGCGGCCCGCGCAGCCCAGTCTGCTCAACCCCGCGCCCAACGGTAACAAACACTTGTATATTATACAACGTGTTCCACCTGGTGCACCTGGAGTGCCCGGCGCAGGTGGACGAGGCGCGCGACGACCCGGCCGCCAAGAAGCTGCGGCCCGCGCAGCCCAGTCTGCTCAACCCCGCGCCCAACGGTAACAAACACTTGTATATTATACAACGTGTTCCACCTGGTGCACCTGGAGTGCCCGGCGCAGGTGGACGAGGCGCGCGACGACCCGGCCGCCAAGAAGCTGCGGCCCGCGCAGCCCAGTCTGCTCAACCCCGCGCCCAACGGTAACAAACACTTGTATATTATACAACGTGTTCCACCTGGTGCACCTGGAGTGCCCGGCGCAGGTGGACGAGGCGCGCGACGACCCGGCCGCCAAGAAGCTGCGGCCCGCGCAGCCCAGTCTGCTCAACCCCGCGCCCAACGGTAACAAACACTTGTATATTATACAACGTGTTCCACCTGGTGCACCTGGAGTGCCCGGCGCAGGTGGACGAGGCGCGCGACGACCCGCCCGAAGTTTACGTTAAGACTAGTCCGTGTGGGGTTTATTGGCTTAATTCACTCAGTTGAGCTTAAATAAATTAACAAATATAATTAAAAGAACAGAACTTACAAAATTTGTTTGCAATTTACCAAAACAGCCACTTTGAAACTTCGCAACGTTGGTTTTACCATATGCCTAACTATGATGATTATATTCCCCCAGGCTCAACATCAGACTCCCCTCCTCCTTGCGCTCCGTCTCCATCGGGTGAAGGCAGCAGCAACGAATCAGAAACCTCATCAAGACCGCGCTCCCTCCCACCCGCAGAAACCGCCACTGAAGCTGAGGAGAGGTATGAGGACTGAACACTGCATACATGAGTCATATAGCTGTCTGCACTACCTTCCTTATGGCTCCTTATTGCTTGAGGCCTAAAGTTGAATGTCACTTTGAGTTGTTTGTTACAAGTGGTAAAATAATTACGAGTTTGACTGTACGTTTGACTTGTGAAAACTTTGATTACTTTGGCCTTTGTCACTTTTTAAATTCGTTTGTGGTCAACGGTCATTAGGTATTACTTGTGTATTCCGTCGTTCACCCTGACATTTTAATTGAAACATGGTTCAAAGTAAAGTTAAGCTATTTTTAAGTCGACAAATGGGATAAGCAAACTGGCTGTTGGCAGCTATACAAAATGTCAAAATCGCAAGTACTGTCATGAAATGTGCGAGTGAGATGGTAAATATTTAATTCGGGATTTCTAAAAACTCAATACTGAGACTCGTGTCATCTTACTTCCACGCTTCATGACCGCGATTGCGACAAACATTGAATACTTTTACAATTTTTTTGTAAATTTTGAGTAGTCATAATTTGACCATAATTTAAAGTTAAAAGAAAGTTATGCAGCAGCTATAAAATGAATGTTTTCAGTAGGGATTGGACCGATATGTTAAGCATATCATACCCATTGGCAAATATACAGTTTAATTATATAATAAACTTCGCCATGTTGGAATTGTGATGTATCCATTAATTTTTTTTTTTTTTCACGAATTAATCGACTGTTTGTAGTAGTGCACACAGTTTTAGCATTACTACAGTTTTTCATACTGCACTAATATTTTATTGATTTCTTCATTCAACGAATTATTTTACTGAATTAGTTTGGTTTGAGTGTTCTCACAACGATTCTGTAGTTTTAATGCATCTATAAGTTTATTGGGATATGTATTTGTGTATTGCTTTATTCATAATTTTAGTAGTGTTGTGTAAAAAAATTAATAAAAAAAAACAGTCTTGAAAAATATATAAAAAAACAGTGACTGCGGAAAATATTACAATCAAAAATGATCATGCTGATTTTCAGATATTTTTTTAAGATACAAAATCAGTCAACTTTTTTTTTTTTTGAAGAATGAAGTAAGTTTAGAGCTGCCTTCGTTATTGGTCTTTAATTTAGTCAGAAATGTTTTTTCTAAGTGTAGTTCTAAAATGAAAGTACATATGAATGCATGCTCTTTTATAACCATACAAATAATATCTTTGAGTAAAACATGTTTTAATACGGGCCAGCGCTGACAATCGGAGTTTCGACCAAGCGAGTTATTCGATGTAATAAAACCCTGTGTTTAGCTGATCGAGAAATCTCAGGAACTTCAGTCTTTAAAAATTAGCACATTGTTTCCTTCTAGTCTCTAAGTAATTGCTAAATATTTCAAAATCTTTTGGGATTTGTACAAACGCCAGCATATCAGCTACAACAATCTGTCAAATTTCTTCAATAGATTTTCAACTTTATCACTAAAGTTGTAAGGATCAAAATTGACTGGGAAATAGAAACACACGGGGTGAATAGAAACAAAACTTTGATGGAATTTTCACTTTTTTTAAATTCTGCTTGCAGCATTTGAGGACTGCAATTTTAAATCAATATTAGTAAAAATAATTTTTTTTAGAATTGAAAATACGTTCAAAGTTTTGTTTCTATTTCCCCGTGTGCTTTTATTCACCCTGTTTTACGGTAGTTTGATTTGCTAGCGACTGTATAGAAGGATGGTGATTTTTTTTTTCGAAACTATCCTTCAAAATGGTTGTGCTAGGTTAATGGGAAGCCATATTGCCTTACTTACAACTCTGCACTTATATTTTAATTAAAATGAAGAAAAAAGCTTTTTGTATGTGGTTTTTTGGGTCGATTGAAATAAAAGATTTTGGGTTGAACTGTTTTCGATATGTGGCGAAAATGATAGAGGTATAAGTCAAGTAGCGAAAATAGATTTTGTGGGGGTCGGAAGGTTACAGGAGTATTCTATATATTAATAAGCTAAAAACAGGGGCTGGGGAGGTTGTATAGGGTTTAAATGGTAGTTTGGAATTCGAATTGTTCGCTTCTCTGCAGCTACGATGGTCTGCGCTGACCCTATTGCAAAATTATTATAAGAAACCTTCATAATATATAGGAATGGAACTTGTTTAGTTATTTAGTGTGTAAGCTTATGTTTCTAGTCTGTTCTGTCATCGCCCTATGACTACGGTTAATAAAAAAAAGTAGAAAAATGTTTGCCTTAAAAAAACATTTATTTCATGAATAGGTAACATTTGGCGTATTTAAAAATTATAGCGACAAAATTGCACGATTGTATATGTTTTAAGTGCACTTTTTTACATTCATACTCTTGAATCACGCTCATTCTTTGCTTTTGTGCCTTATGGCGTATGCGTATTATATGCGATACATATGGAACGGAGATGAGTCCAGGACTAATATATTGCTTAACAGAATCTCTAGTAGTTAGCTATCAAGTTTGATGTGTTTGAAATATTTCAAGAATAGCATGAGAATGCTTAAACTTCACGCTTAAAAAAGTCTATGCTACAGTGTCTATTCTGTAGCTGTTCCGAGGGAGAAGGTTCAAGTCGATTTTTTGCATCTTCTTCCGTAACAAGTTTCTCACGTTCTTATAAATTTTATATCTTTTATATACCGTATATCGTAAGGCGTCTTCATATTCACAAAGTTAGATAGCTTGATGTTAACGGCTTGTTTTTGTGACTAAAATAGATTGGGAATAAGCAAAAATGTAATAAGCCCAATTTATATTGACAGATAGAATAGTTTTATTGTCTTCATGTTCAAGTAGAGGTATTGTTGATGTCACCTCGTTTGTCTTTGTCATACATTGTGAACTCGACAACCCTAATATTATTTACTGTGGCTGCAGCCTGTTTCTGGATATACTTATTAGGTACCTAGTGGATACCTGGCTTTCAGGGAGACAGTCTTGGCTACGTATAATTACACTTGGCTCTTTTATGAGATGGTTAGCCAGTAATCAAGGTGGTTGCAGAGATAACTGCTTGGGGTACACAAACGTAAGTAGCAACATTTAAGTAGATAGGAAATCATGCTATAATTGGGCCCTCTTTGTAGAAAATTTGTGATCTTAGACGCAGCTGCAGTTTTCGTTACGCCTAAACGTAACACTGTCATCGTGTATCTTATGTTTCTATCCTGTTAAATGTCTACACTGGCGGCAGCCACGGTCATGAAACGTGCGAGCAGGACGGTGATACTGACGCTCGTGCCTTCTCACTCCCACGTTTCATACCCGCGCCTGCCCCGAACTTTGGGTGTTTTGTATATTGAAATAAGTACTAAGTAATACAATGTCTATTTTGTGTACCTTTTGTAACGATTTAATCCACATGTAAGGAGATGGATAATTTTGTAATCTGTTAATTATAATGCTGAATTGTTTATTGTATTTTATATCAGTTAGGAGTTATGTCAGTGTTATATGATATGGTTTGGTTGTTTTTACTGGCTAGCAAAGTGGGGATGAGAATTACGATACGCGCATGCGTGCCTATGGGCATGTATACCTTATGGCTAGTTTACACAGTGCGAGCTGTTGCCTAAACTGTAGGCAAATACTCGGATACACTCGGATTGCCTATTCGTAAGCTCGGCTCGCCTTAGCTGTCTAAACGATGATGTAGCTGCCCAGTCTCTTTCGAAGCGCAGCACAATACAATACAGGTTTCGCTCCCACTACCTGGTTGACACATGGCGAGCTACGTCCGAACGACGCGAGCGAGTGATGTCAGAGCTGCTGCCATGTACGTGTTACTGTCAGGCATGCAGGCGAGTAAAAACAAAAAATGCTGAAATAGCGAGCTACTATTTAAACCGCATGTGGCAGTAGGTCGTAAGGTACGATACATATCCATACGATTCGAGTTACTCCACTGCAGCTTCTCTAGCAACTCAGAATTGCCTACATTATTTTTTTAGACTGGCAATACCCAAGTGTGGAGAGTTTGTAGCAGAAATAAATTCTATCCCTAGTTTGTTAGTTCTAGTAAATTATGAATCACTGTGATAAAGGTTTAAACCATTTGGTTTGAAAGTTTGTAGACTAAGACGGATTGGCAAGTTAGTTGGTACTTTTGATAGTGATTGTAGTTTGTAAGGCAGAGGACACTTATGGAGCTTATAATATGTTTAATAAAAAATATCAAATAAATTTTGGGTTTTATTGTTCTTAGATTTAAGCAAACTATGTAATACCATTTCTTATCCAACAGCAATGTATAAAGCTGTTTACAATAAAGTGAGACGACAAACTATATCACAGAATTGTTTATTATTTCACTTTACATGTTAAGTAACCTTTGATCCTCTTTCTCTAACAAGAGCTTTTGACTGTCTAAATAATTTACTTGGATGCACTATGTTAGGGTCCGTTTCATCTGCTAAGTCATCTAATCTCTTCCTCAATAGCTGCTTCAGGTCTTCTACACCCTGGCCCCGTCTCAGTGCAGATATACCAATGATATCATCAAAACATATAACATTTTCTGGTCTGACTTCCTCTGGCATTGTACCAAGTACTGAATTGATATCTCTGTATGCTTCTTTTATATTTTTTAGGGTATCTTCAGTGTTGGGCAAATCCATCTTATTTACAGCCAGTATGGCAGGTTTTTGCAGTAGTTCTGCATCATAGAGTTCTAACTCCTTGTTTAGTAGTAACACTGTCTCTAGACATGACCTGATTGGATGCTTAGGGCTGAGCTGGAAACCTTGCACATCAGCTATAAACAGCAGTATCTTAGTCCTCTCCACATGTTTCAAAAAGCTATGTCCAAGTCCAACATTAATATGAGCACCCTCAATAAGGCCTGGCAAGTCGGCTATAGATATCTGCCTGAGGTCTGGGTAAGCAATAATTCCTTTGTTAGGCTTTATTGTAGTGAACGGGTAATTTGCAATTTTAGGCTGAGCTCTTGATATGGCTTTCAATAATGAGCTTTTTCCAGCATTCGGGAAGCCTACAAGCCCAATATCAGCAATTAACTTTAGGTCCAATCTTATATGATGTGTCTGTCCAAAGCGACCTAGAAAATTTGTTTCTGGAGTACCCCCAGGGCCACCCCTCGCTAATATCACTGTTTCGCCGTCTTTGTCAACAGATCCTAGAACTTTACCGTCTTCTCTATACACAGTAACTCCAAGAGGAACTTCAAGTCTGACGTCTGAGCCTGGATTGCCGACTATTTTCGTTTTTCGACTGTCTTCTCCGTGTCCTGCACTAACTGTTTTGCCGCGATGTTTGCCCATTACAGTCTTGAGGTTTGCATCTTCTTTCCCGACACAATAAACACAACCTCCTTGGCCTCCCAAGCCGCCAAACTTAGGGAGACCAGTCCCACCTGTACCACCTTTTACGTGGAGCCTGACTGAATCCAAGAATTTACTGCGAAGATAATTTCGCGGTTTCTTTAGTTCCTTTGCAGCAAACAAGGTTCTGAATATGAACACCATTTTATACAAGCTTTGTCTCAGTTAGATTAAACAATTCTTAACATTTTTAGGTTACAGCAGCTTGTTTTCGTTTCGACTGACAGATAAATTTCATTTCACTGTAGGTATGTACTAAAGTTTTAGTTCTATTTTTTAGTTTTTGAAATATGAAAATAGTAAAAAATGCGTAATAAAAGTAAATCTCATTTATTTGGATAGTTGCAGGTATTTCGAATGCGAATATTAATAAACGTTACTCTGAAATTCATCGAAATACCGACGTATTTTATTTGGGAATAGGAATGTAACGTAATATTTATGTCAAAATATTGACGTCTTTTGAACGAAAGTGCTTGTTGTTTTGTTATCACTTATCAGCCGAGAGATGGTGAGATGGTCGAGGGGTCGTAATACTTATGCTTTTCTCAGCCAGGTTTTCCGTTCAGGAAGAATTTAATACTTATAGTAAAGTCGAAATGTGGGGCCGATAAATGCCCTAGCATTGCCGTTTTATTCATCCCTTTATATATAGTGAACAAATCCCCCTAACATATTAATAAACTAAGACCCAGAAGATGCAGCTAGCTTTTATTGCAGTCACACTGGTGTGTGGAATACTTAGTCCCGTATCATCTAGTATCGGAGACAACTCCCGAGTATATATAGATTGCTGGAAGAAATTTGAAAAGGAAAATTGTATCAACAGTGAGTATCTATTATATATTTTTAATAGTTTGTTTACCTGGACGTAATGACACTGGACTGCACCATTTACTATGTTGTAATTGATCCTAAGAAACAGTTTCAGACTGGTAAAAAGCACCTGTCGGTAAATTGTTCAACAAGTGCCACTAATGAATAAGTCATAATATCTTACAGATGGAGCAACATTTAAACCTGAGGCAGCACTGCGGCAGGACTTTTGGAGCGGCCTGCTACGATGGTCCTGCAGGGAGGAATGTCGGTACCACTGCATGTGGATCACTGTGAGGAGGTTCCATAGTGCAGAGAGAGAAACTCCCAAGTTCCATGGCAGGGTAGGTATATCTCTTTATTTTATAAGTAGCTTTTGCCTGTGTCTTAGTCCGTGTTAGTATACATTTTCACAAAAAAAAAATAAGCAGTTATCTACTGGTCTCCATTTACCTCTGTACCAAAATCCATCAAAATTGCTTCTGCTATTTAGACATGAAAGTGTTACCTACAAGCTAAGTTTATTAAAGTCTTTATTACAAATTAAGGGATACAATTTGATTTCCTGAGCAGCATAGGTACAGATAACTGAGGTAGAAAGCAACTGGGTTTAAACAAGGAGAGTTTCTAGGGTAAGTAAAATATGATATACCTAATTACAAACTCACATGTATTTACAAGATATAACAAGTGAATCTATAATTTTGTTTGATATAATGAACTTTTGATATAATTTAAAAATAACTAATTGCTATAAGCATAACATACAATGAATTTGAAATCATTAGATATACCACTCAAAAAACAAAAAAAAAAACCTAATTAGTCTAATATGATAAAAAAAGCCTAATTAAAAACACAGCAATATTGCATACACATTATAACCTAATCTGGTTAAATATTGATAAGTTGTAACCTGCAGGTAGCTTAACAAATATCATTATTAATGGCATGAGTAGATATAGCATATAAGCATGCAGCATGCAAGCAAGTAAACATGCAAGCAAGCATGATTGTGGCAAATAAACAAGCATGCATGCAGCATGCAACTCAGGTTCGGCTTGCCGCCTCGCCCCTCCACACCTACTCCGGCTTTAATTATACTCTTTTGCAGCGATTTGTTTGTGTCACTTAATTTTGTAGCACGACTATTGAATTTCTAAGACAATACCTAATAATACTAAAATTAAACGATAGACCAAATGATTTCGATTTTGTGGGGATTTATTATCCCCACAAAATATAAAAAATTGTAGTCCACGGTGTCCAGTACCAGTAAAAACACTATGCACACAACCCTCTTGAAAGTTAGAGTGAACAGGCTTTTTCTGGGTAAGATTGCTCCATAGTCGAGTTTGTCACCTGTGATCTAAACAACAGTCAAGAGAGAACACATCACAAAAAAAAATGTAGCCCAAAAAGCAATTAAAAACCTTGGCAATGGCTAGAATGGCAAGAAAGTCTGACTTTTTTCCTACAAGTTTTCTGTAAATTGGCAATCTGAGAAACATGGAAAGGACCATTAATTTGTCTTGTGGTTATTAAAGAAAAGGCTAAAAGACATCCTTTATCCACAGTGGCCATTCATCCGGATCCTGGGCATGCAAGAACCGGCCTCGGCTTTCGCATCGGTGCTCAACTTTGCGGCGAATGCGTACATGTTCAAGAAGATACGACGGATGTCTGTGTCAAAAGGTCCTGCCGCGCCTTTTATTAAGTTCTGGTGTGCTTTTGCTATGGTAAGTTTTGCCACTGATTTTCAGTTTTTTATTTTTTATTTTAGTAGCTATTCTCGCGTGAAGACTGGTTCGAAGTAGGAAAGAGAAGAGTGTGTACCCAGCAGTGAGACACAATAGGCTAATATAAAAACTGGCCGAAAGTGCGAGTCGGACTCGCGTGAAAAGGGTTCCGAACCAATTTCATTTTTTTAACACTACAGACTAGGTTCTAATCTTTAGGTATAGAACTATTATTATCAGCATTTATTTCAAAATTTTAGGCTCAGTATTTTTGGAGATAAGGGGGGGGGGGGGTATGGTTATTTTTCGTCTAATATCTAGAACAATTAATTTTCCCCTTTTGACCCTCAAACGTGACCCCTATACAAAATATGTTTAAAGGTAACAGTAATCCATTTGTCCACCGAATTTCAACAGAATCTGTCCAGTAGATCCAGAGAAAACTGACTGTGACAGACGGACAGGCAGACAGACAAACAGACGGACGGACAGGTCTGTCTGTCTGTCCGTGATCTGACCCAGGTGATCCTAAAAGGGTTCCGTTTTTCACGGATGTTTGGAACCCTAAAACAGCTATTTACGACTGCTGAACCTGAACCATTTTGCCCGTTCTGGGTTCGACTCCCAGTTCGCGCAAAAAGTGCAAATTGAGATGCCGTCTCATCGGGTTATAGGTCAAAGGTGGTGCAAGAGGAGGCATCTGTGTTTGCGCACAAACATGTGCCCTATAACACACGCGTCGATGGCAAGTCGCCGTTGAGATTTGCTTCCATGGCCTTCATCGGTAGAACAAAATTAGCATGTAACAGTTAAGAGTCGTAATTATTTAAAGCGAAATAAAGAGGGCATGCTGTGAATGACTTTGCATGCTACCAACTAGCAAATAACTTCATAATTATGTATTACTACTTACTAGCTTTCGCCCGCGACTTCGTACGCCCATATCCCGTTTTTTCCACTTCCCGTAGGAATTTTGAGAAATCCTTTTTTAGTGGACTCCTACGGAGTGTAAGGAAGCTACATGCCTTTAAGCTTTTTACGACCAGTAGTGAAAGGCTGTGCGTTGATGTATAAGTCAGTGAGTCAGGTTTGCCTTTTATATTATATACATAGATAGATGGATAATCTAGACGAACGAACGAAGAGTGATGATTAGGCCGAAGATGGAAGCGAGTTTCACCCGAAATCCTCTTACACAGAGGAACTGGCTATCATACCTCTAACTGCCGGAACACAACAATGCTGTGTTGTGGCGACAGACTTAGACATGATGGTGGTAGCTTGCGAGGCGGACTTAGAACAAGTCCTACCACCAACCAAACCGAGCAAAATATTTGCCCCCGCTGGGAATCGAACCCGGGACCTCTGGGTCTGAATCAGGTGGTATAACCACTAGACCACGGAGGCGGTTAGTGTCACCTGTTTAGCACCACCCGGGGACCACGTGTAGGGATTCGATGAAGGGTATTCTCCTACGGACTCGGGTGACTTGGCCCCCAAAAACCCCGAGATGATCTGGACACACACCCCGAGGGCTGGTTCGAGGTGGCGCAAGAAAAGAGTTAATGGAGAGATATGGGAGCGGCCTTTGCCCAGCAATAGGACACTATAGGCTAATAAAAAAAACGTCTAAACAAGAATTTACCTTTACATTTCGTACCCCAGGTATGCATGAACGCGTGGGTGTGGTCCACCATATTCCACATGCGCGACACGTATTTCACGGAGTTCATGGACTACGCGTGTGCATTGTCGATGGTCATGGGGCTGTTCGTCGCTGTCATCGTCAGGTAATTATGATTATTTATTTATTTCAATTTTATCTACTGTAGTGGCTAAATAATAACAGCCACAAAGGTCGATCTTCAAGGTTAAGCAACGCTTGCCGAGGTTGGTCTGTAGATGGGTGACTATCTTAACATACCGGGTTTCCTCCGTGCCTCGGAAAGCACGCTAAGCTGTCGCAGCTGTTATTTGAAGATCCTTAGGCAGTTGTTATGGATAGTCGGAAGCCAGAAAATCTGACACCTTGCCAAGGAGTACCGTGTTTCCATTTTTCCAAGTTAATTATTCAGCTGAATCAGGTTTGCTGGAAGCCGACCCAATATAGTTGTGAAAAGGCTAGGCAGATGATAATGAGTAGTATAGACAAAAATATTCAATGAGCAAGTAGAAGGAACAAAAGTCTTCAACGCCTAAACCATCACACAGACGCGCCTGAATTTGTTGATAATTTATTGACTACTTAGACAGTACCTGGGTGCATAGCTCGCTGGGTGCATAGCATAGATCGCTTTACGAGCCGCGAGACTAAGCGGACGTGTGCTGTATTTGATTTATTATGAAATAAACAATTACGATAAATAAATATAAATATTGCTCCGTCAGTATAAAATTAAAGTGTGTCGTGTGTGTCCTAGTTTACCGATTAAGCATGATGAAATAAATAGTGTTATAAACATACCTAAGTAAAGTGTTTTTGGTAGAATGTCCAACCCAGGATCGAGCCCGTTTGGTCGTAGCCAATTACTACGGCGAAGTCCTCCGCCGACGCCTACCCAAACATTACCCCCGAGCGACTCAAACCCACCAGCACCCGTGGAGAAAGAATTGCCGACTGAAGTCATCAGTACCTACGTCGGAGATCCAGAAGTGGCTAGGATCTATAGATGGGCTTCTTAACGAGGTCTGCACTATAGTCGGTGATGGGAAGATGAACTCGGACCAGAAGCTTCGTGTCCATACTCTCTGCCGGAAGGTCTCAAGTGGGACTTCTCAGATGGCTGTTTTATACCAATCTTTGAAGTCAAAAACGATCCAAGCCCATTCCACAATTCAGCACCTACAGGCTCATCAGAACGTCGTGAACTCTCTCCAGCAATTTAGAGAGGTCGTTGTCGGCGATAAGACCCCTTCTGCGTCCCTAGGCGCAAGTAGTGATGGACGCGACCGTATGAAATAAGGAAATTTGTAAGGAAAACTAATTAGAATCTTATTTGAATCAGATTAGATTAGTTTAACATTCTTTAATTAGTGTCATAGGGATATTTTCGCATCATAGGTTTAGTTAGAATATAGTTTAAATGCGAATTTAATGTTTTATCTTATGTTTTGTTTGTACAGAAAGGTTTAATTAATTATTTGATGAGATTATGTTTTAATTACTTTCTAATTAGTTTTATTAGTTTTATGTTTACATATTAGGTCCAATAAAACTCTAATACGAACGAATTTTGATAGTTTATAAGGATATTTAGATGTAAGGTTTTTGTATTGAACATAATTACGTAGTTTGAAAATGTGATTTTTTGTCTTAGGTGATAGCGTTTTGTAATTAGTGTTAAAATAAAGGTCTTGACCCAAAACCACCTTGGCAAAAAGAATTAAGTTGATAGGACTTATAGTTTTCGAAATATTTCCTAAAATGTGTAGTGAAAATTTGTTAAGGTACA
The DNA here is from genome assembly GCA_963859965.1 of Ceramica pisi. Taxonomy (NCBI): domain Eukaryota; kingdom Metazoa; phylum Arthropoda; class Insecta; order Lepidoptera; family Noctuidae; genus Ceramica; species Ceramica pisi. The sequence continues at coordinate 24,964,972 of OY982535.1, read as the reverse complement.
AAATTAGAAGTTTTAGTTCTAGAAACTTTTTGTATTGTAAGGATATCGAAATATTTTGTGTTCCATATTGTTAAGCAAGGTTTAAGGAATCTAAAAATATATATATTGTAAGGGTTTTTATATAAAACATAATAAATAAAGGCTCCAAAGGTTTCGGCTCATAGAGAAAATGACACACGAATCGACTTCAAAAATCACGGTTCTCTATAAGGTAACGACGGGCAGTATATAAACAGAGCCGAATCTCGGCTCAATCGCAGTCGCAGCACAGCCGTCGAAGAGGCAACACTACAAGAAGATAGGAGCCGAAACCTGCGGGTCAAGATTTCCTGTGAAGAGTTGTTTTATTGCCTCCCCGGCTCTTCGTCTCCGTCTCCCGAGGTCCCTTTAACAGTAGTCGAAAAACGTTACGCATTCAGGGGTGCGTGGTGACGTACGTAACCAGCGCAAGGTAGTACAAGGGACGTACGTCAAATTACGTGGGAGATTGTCCCAGGACGACAGCGCGAGCATTGGACGTGTTCCTGCCGTCCGAAATAGTTGGTCCTTCGAGCCGGATCCCTGCAGAAGAATCCAGAAGAAGTCCAGAAGATAAGAAGATTGCGTCAAGATGCCGGGTAACCAGGTCGCAGAAGGATGCTCCCTCACGTTCCGGGTCCCGTCCTTCGGATAAGGACGCGACAGAAGATATGTCGGGATCAGAAGGGGTCACGTCTGCGTCAGCGTCAGCATCATCAGGGACAGCAACTACGTCGGATTCAAACGCTTCTTCGGGCACTACGAACACAGAGGGCACCACGACGATGGGGACTACGGTAGCGACTGCGACCACGGCGGCGTCCGAGAAGAACGGACAGAAGAAGGATGAAGCCGCACAGAAGGAAACGACCAAGAAGACTCCAGAGGATGTTCCGGACAAGGGTGTTCGCGGATCAGCAGCAACCCTTAAGCCAAAGGGGGTCGGTCGTCATGCCAGGTCTACGAAGACCACGAGCTCCTCAGCCAGAAGACGCGAGCTGGAAGCCAGAGAAGAATTAGCACGCCTGGAGTTGAAGCAAGCTCAGGCTGCGGCGAAGCTAGCCCGTGTCAGGTTGGAACTGGCACAGTGTGAAGATGAGGACTCCGTGGATGAAGACCAGGAAGACAGAACAGCACAGGTGCAGAACTGGATCGAGACATCCGTATTAGAAGAAGGCAACATGGAACAGCCCGAGCGACGAGGTCAGCTACCTTCAGAAGAGCCACAGAAGGTGAAGCCTGAAGAGATCTCCTCAACGAAAGGGGGTACGAGCGAAATTCAAGCGCTAGCAGCAGTGTTGAAGGAAGCCCTTACCACAAAAGGAGGACCAGTATCGCAGCCGAAGTATATTCACGAGTTACCCTACTTCGACGGCAACAGCAGCGAGTGGTTGGCCTTCAAGGTTGTCTATGAAGATACAGCACCGATGTTCAACGAAGTTCAAAACATGGCTCGACTAAGAAGAGCACTGAAGGGCAATGCAAGAGAAGCTATCAAGAGTCTGCTGTATTCTGAAGCATCTCCATTGGAAGTGATGCAGGCCCTCAGAAGAAGATATGGAAGACCTGATGCGCTGGTGCTGGCGGAATTGGACAAGGTCAAGGCATTACCGAAGATATCTGAAAATCCAAGGGACATATGCATCTTCGCAAGCCAGATCAACAACAGCGTAGCAGCAATAAGGGGTTTGAAGAAACCACAGTACCTGCATTCACCTGAAATGGTGAAACAAATCATCGAGAAGATGCCGACGATTCTCAAGTTCCGTTGGTATGACTTCACTGCAGCAACAGAAGAAGGCGAGTTCTCCGACCTGACATTGGTCTCCAAGTTCCTGAACATGGAAGCAGACAAGTGTGGAGCCTTCGCGACATCAGAAGAAAAGACTGGATTCAAGAGGACTCATCGACAGGCGACGCATTCAACAAGGGAAAGGGACTTCAAGGAAAAGGATTCAAGACAGCCAGCAGAGAAGATATGTCCTATGTGTGAAGGTGGACACTTCCTCGTCGACTGTCAGAAGTTCCAGAAGACGTCAGTACAAGATCGGTGGGCAACAGTGAAGAAAAGTCGCGTTTGCTTCAAATGCCTTCAAGGGAGACATCGAAAGGAGAGCTGCAGGAAACCACCGTGCAAGGAATGCAAGAGGTGGCATCATCATCTGCTGCACGTGGAATCAGAAGACAGGACCTCGGGAGACAAGAAAACGGAGACACAAGAAGAAGTAGCTAGCGTCATGGCATCAGTGAATGCAGTCAACAATGCAAGGGCATACCTGAAGATAGTTCCAGTTGAAGTCTTCGGGTCGAAAGGATCAAAAAGGATATTGGCCCTGATGGATGAGGGGTCCACGGTGTCACTCATTGATGAAAAGGTGGCACAAGAAGTCGGCGCTCAAGGCAAGGAAGAGGAACTAGCGATCGAGACAATAGGAGGCAGGCTGATTAAGAAGAAGGATTCACAGATGCTGGACCTTACGGTCAAGGGGGTTCATCAAGGAAACAAGAAGACCTTGAAGAGAGTCCGAACAATCAACGAGTTGAAGCTTGCACCACAGTTCCTGGAAAAGAAAAGGATAGAAGAATGCCAACATTTAAAGAAGATCGCCGATTCTCTATATTATGAAGGGGAGTCACCACAGCTGCTCATCGGGCAAGACAATTGGGAGCTGATAGTGACTCAAGAAGTAAGAAGAGGGAAACCAGGAGAACCAGTTGCTTCAAGAACAGGACTAGGATGGGTACTCCATGGGTCAGACGTCGGGGCTGCAAGAGTTGTACACTTCTTGAACTCTTGCCTACACGTCAGCACGCGAGAAGAGGAAATGCATCAAGCCATTAAGGACCACTTCGCGATCGAGGCGCTTGGTGTACAACCGCGAAGACCCACTACAGACTCAGAAGGAAAAGCACTTGCCATCCTAGAGAAGACCTGCAGAAGATTGGAAGATGGGCGATTCGAAGCTGGACTCTTGTGGAAGAATGAAGATGAACAAATGCCTGAAAGCTACACGTCTGCCAAGAACCGGTTGTTCAACATAGAAAAGAAGATGGACAAAGACCCTCAGCTGAAGGCGGAATACATCAAACAGATCCAGCATCTTATCGACAGCAAGTATGCAGAAGAAGCTCCTGTAGGACAAGAAGACTCCAAGAAGAAATGGTACCTCCCTCACTTCTCCGTGGTACATCCGTTGAAGAAAAAGATAAGGATCGTCTTCGACGCTGCAGCAAAGTCGAAAGGAAGAAGCCTCAACGATGCTCTACTACCAGGACCAGATCTACTGCAATCACTCTTCGGAATATTATTGAGGTTCAGACAAGGACCAATAGCTGTGGCAGCCGACATCAAGGAAATGTTCCTGCAAGTGCGCATTCGACCAGAAGACAGAGATAGCCTGAGGTTCCTGTGGCGCGGAGATCATCGAGACGTGTCACCGAAGGAATACAGAATGACATCAGTCATCTTCGGCGCGACATCATCTCCTAGCACGGCAATCTACGTCAAGAACCGGAACGCAGCGGAATACAAGGAGCAGTTTCCAGAGGCAGCAAGGGCAATCGAGTTGAATCATTACATGGATGATTACCTGCACAGCTTCCATTCAGAAGAGAACTTCAGAAGAGTGACGGCGCAGGTGGACTACATACACAAGAAAGCAGGCTTCGAACTCAGGGGATGGGCGTCAAATCAACCTGAGCTGCTGCGAGACTTGAAGACTGATGCCATAGACAAGACAGAAGTTGACATTGGGGAGAAGGAAGAAAAGACACTGGGACTTCGTTGGTTCACGACGAAAGACTCCATCGGCTTCAGGGCAAACCTCCGGAACACACCAGAGGAAATAGCCAAAGGACTTCAAGTACCTACGAAAAGAGAAGTCACCAGTGCAGTGATGTCGACCTTCGATCCATTGGGGCTGGCGTCACCAGTTCTCATCCAGGGAAAGAAGCTGCTTCAAAGCATTTGGCGAAGTGGCGTCGGTTGGGATGAAGAAATAGAAGGAAAGGAGTACGAAGCATGGAAGACTTACCTGGAGAAAATGAAGCTGCTCCAAGACCTACAGGTTCCAAGATACCTGGCGCCACATTGCACCGAGGGGGAGCTGCACACATTCACGGACGCGAGCGAGTCGGCATATGCAGCAGCGGTCTATTGGAGGACTGAAGATGGAAATGGAACCTACTATGTTAGCTTAGTAGCGGCGAAGGCAAGAGTCACTCCATTGAAGCCGGTGTCGATCCCAAGACTCGAACTGCAAGCAGCCCTCCTAGGAAGCAGACTGGCACATTCAGTAGAGGAAGAAATGGACCTGAAGGTAGCAAAGAAGACATTTTGGACGGACTCCAGCATCGTACTTTCATGGATAAAGACGGACCCCAGAACCTTCAAGACGTTCGTGGCTCATCGCTTAGCGGAAATTGAAGATCTTACGAAGCCGCAAGACTGGAGATGGGTGCCCACAGCGCAGAACCCTGCTGATGATGCAACGCGCAACGTGCCAGAAGATTTCGACTACAATCACCGATGGTACAACGGACCAAGCTTCCTGAAACAAGATGAAGCGCATTGGCCGGCACCGAGAACCTTTAAGAAGGAAACCACCGGCGAAGAAAAGGCAGTGGACGTCGCGGCAGCAACGAGCACCTCTCACCCATCACCAGATCCTGACAGATTTTCCTCATGGAGGAGACTCCGGCGAGCCACAGCTAGAGTACTGCAGTTCCTACAACTCTGCGGAAGAAGAGCAAAGGTCAACGTCTGCAAAGAAGATCCCACCTGGAAGATGACGCAAGCAAAGAAGGCGAAGACTGTTGAGAAACCACAGAAGTCTTCAAAACCAATAGAAAGGAAATACGTACCGCTAAACGCCGGACTACTAGAGCAAGCTGAAACTCTTTTGCTAAAGAAAAGCCAGGAAAGAAGCTTCAGAGATGACATCAAGTGTCTGCAGCAAGGAAAGCAATTGGAGGGCAGCAGCAAATTGAAGAAGCTCGACGTAGTACTGGAAGAAGGTCTACTGCGGTTAAAAGGAAGAATCGACGCGATACAGGGTGTGACAAGAGATTACAAGCGACCCATCGTGCTCGACAGCAAGGAAAGGACAACACGACTCATCATCGAGGAATTCCACTGCCGCTTCAACCATGGAAATCACGCAACCGTGATGAACGAGATTCGACAACGCTTCTGGGTACTGGGATTAAGGTCAGCGATCAAGGCAGTTCAACATCAATGCCAGTGGTGCAAAACGAAGAAGGCAAAACCACAAGAACTACCGACTGGCAACCTACCTGTTGAAAGGCTGATGCACGGAAACCCTCCTTTTACGTGCACTGGCGTAGATTACTTCGGCCCTATGACGATCACCGTGGGAAGACGACACGAAAAAAGATGGGGAGCTCTATTCACATGCCTCACAACCAGGGCAGTGCACATTGAGCTGACTCCTTCGCTCTCCACCGACAGCATGATCATGGCGCTACGAAGATTCGCCGCAAGAAGAGGAATGCCGAAGACAATCTACAGCGACAACGGGACCAACTTCGTCGGCGCTAATAAAGAACTGAAGGAAGCGCTCGACACCCTGAAGCAAGGAGACCTCGTCTCAGAAGCAGAAAAGATCGGCGTGCAGTGGAAATTCATCCCCCCTGGTGCGCCAAACATGGGAGGCGCATGGGAGCGACTGGTGCGATCCATTAAAACCGCACTAGGCGCCACACTCCACGAAAGGCATCCACGTGAGGAGGTACTCCAAACTCTCCTCCTAGAGGCCGAGCACATCGTCAACTCTCGACCTCTCACCCATCTCTCCGAGCATCCTGAGGAGGAAGCACTCACGCCAAACCACTTCCTCATTGGGCGATCCTGCGGCGCTGCGAGAGTCGGCAACTTCGGGGACAGCGAGCTGGTGGGCAGGCCCACCTGGAAGGCCACGCAGCGACTTGCCGACCACTTCTGGCAACGTTGGCTGCGAGAATACCTGCCCACTCTTCTGCCGAGGAAGACGAATGGAAGAACCAGCGCCACAGACCTGCAAGTCGGAGACATCGTGCTGATCGTCGACCACAGCCTGCCGAGATGCACCTGGCCACGCGGAAGAATCCTGCGGGTGTATCCTGGACCAGACGGGCGAACGAGGATCGTCGACGTCGAGACGCGCGGAGGTGAGCTGCGGAGACCCAGTTCGAGAGTGGTGCTGTTGGTGCCGGGAGTATCGCCGAGCCAGGAGGATGGTGCGGTGCACGAGGGGGAGACTGTCGGCGATAAGACCCCTTCTGCGTCCCTAGGCGCAAGTAGTGATGGACGCGACCGTATGAAATAAGGAAATTTGTAAGGAAAACTAATTAGAATCTTATTGGAATCAGATTAGATTAGTTTAACATTCTTTAATTAGTGTCATAGGGATATTTTCGCATCATAGGTTTAGTTAGAATATAGTTTAAATGCGAATTTAATGTTTTATCTTATGTTTTGTTTGTACAGAAAGGTTTAATTAATTATTTGATGAGATTATGTTTTAATTACTTTCTAATTAGTTTTATTAGTTTTATGTTTACATATTAGGTCCAATAAAACTCTAATACGAACGAATTTTGATAGTTTATAAGGATATTTAGATGTAAGGTTTTTGTATTGAACATAATTACGTAGTTTGAAAATGTGATTTTTTGTCTTAGGTGATAGCGTTTTGTAATTAGTGTTAAAATAAAGGTCTTGACCCAAAACCACCTTGGCAAAAAGAATTAAGTTGATAGGACTTATAGTTTTCGAAATATTTCCTAAAATGTGTAGTGAAAATTTGTTAAGGTACAAAATTAGAAGTTTTAGTTCTAGAAACTTTTTGTATTGTAAGGATATCGAAATATTTTGTGTTCCATATTGTTAAGCAAGGTTTAAGGAATCTAAAAATATATATATTGTAAGGGTTTTTATATAAAACATAATAAATAAAGGCTCCAAAGGTTTCGGCTCATAGAGAAAATGACACACGAATCGACTTCAAAAATCACGGTTCTCTATAAGGTAACGACGGGCAGTATATAAACAGAGCCGAATCTCGGCTCAATCGCAGTCGCAGCACAGCCGTCGAAGAGGCAACACTACAAGAAGATAGGAGCCGAAACCTGCGGGTCAAGATTTCCTGTGAAGAGTTGTTTTATTGCCTCCCCGGCTCTTCGTCTCCGTCTCCCGAGGTCCCTTTAACAGTAGTCGAAAAACGTTACGCATTCAGGGGTGCGTGGTGACGTACGTAACCAGCGCAAGGTAGTACAAGGGACGTACGTCAAATTACGTGGGAGATTGTCCCAGGACGACAGCGCGAGCATTGGACGTGTTCCTGCCGTCCGAAATAGTCGTAGAGGCAAAGTTAAGTCCATCTGAAAATACCTCTTATGCTAGCATGGTGAAGAAAGGCACCGATAACTTCGTCCGTCCTGCTAATTTAAGATCAGTCGCCATCTATCCCAGCGATAAGACCCAAACAAGTGACGACACCAAGTCACTTGTCCAAAAAATCATCTCCCCAGAACAACTTAAGCTTCATGTCCGTGGCCTGAAAAAAGTGAAAAATGGAGGCGTTCTGATAAGCACCGAAAAGAAAGGCGATATTGATAAACTCAAGAACTCAGAAAAACTGGTTTCATTGGGCCTTAAAATAGAAGAACCTTCTAAACGCCGCCCTAGGATCGCTGTCATTGGTGTCCCCGTAACCCTTACTGAAAAGGAGGTATTTGACTGTATTTACGAGCAGAACCTATCAGACAAGTTGCCGCATATTACTCGTGAGTCCTTTCTTGAGTGTATCAAATTGAGCCATAAATCGGGTAAGAAAGACCTTCCTACTTGCAACTACATCTTGGAACTACCTGCTAGCTTAAGAAAAGTGATAATTAATCAGAGCCGAATTTTTATCAATTGGACATCATGCCCTGTGAGAGATTTCACGATAGTCACCAGGTGCTTCAATTGCCAGCAGTTCAGACACGCAGCCAAGTTTTGCCGGGAAACTAGTCCTACTTGCAACCACTGTGGAGAGAGTGGTCACTCCTTTAAGGACTGCAGCAGCAAAGTTTCTCCCCCTCAATGTGCAACGTGCAAGCGCTTCAAGAGGAAATGTGACCATCCAACTGGTGATGTAGGTTGCCCGGCCCGCAAACATGCAGAAATGAACTACATCAATTCAATAGACTATGAAGGCGCCTAAGAGCGCCACTTATCACTCAATTTAGTAAGCAGATAAACAGGTAGCTTATATTTATTTTCTCTTTCGTTGCTGTAATGACAAATAATCTCATTTGCGATCTAGATAGTTTTTCTGTGTCGGAGTCTAAAGTCAGTAATGTTGAGGACTGTAAACACCTTATTCCTTCTGGTAACAGAACTTTGACCCTGCTCACACAGAATATTCGCAGCATAAACCGAAACATTAAAGGTTTTGAAGTGTTATTACAGAATCTAGACATAAACTGTGATATTATTGTCCTAACAGAATGTTGGTTGTCAAAGCTGACGGGCAACTTACCATCTCTTGACGGTTATTATTCCTACAAGACTGACAGAAATATAAACCAGAACGATGGAGTAGTAGTTTATATCAAAAATAATTTAAGAACAGAAAAAGTAGAACCTGTATTCCTCGATAGCAATTGTTTAATAATTAAAATTATTCCTGACACGGCAGTCGTGGCTATTTATAGACCTCCTTCTCAAAATATGGACAGATTTTTAGACTCACTCGACACTAACTTAAAAAACATAACATCTTTTAAAAACATAATACTTTTGGGCGACATTAACATTAACATTGCGTCCGGGAAAATAGATACCCATGTACATAATTATCTAAATATTTGCTCATTTCATGGACTTCTACCAGCTCACTATTACCCCACGCATCAGAGCGGCTCATGCTTAGACCATATCATTCTAAAATCAAAAAATCCATCGAAAACATTGGTTACTAATTCCACGCTTACCGATCATCAAGCTGTTTTACTAACATTACAAATAAGTTCACCTAGAAAAAACTGCATGCGTAGCTAGTTAGCTACACTAAAGTCAATATGACAAATCTTGAAGAGGACATACGCTGTATTAATTTTGACCCTGTTTATAATTCAAACGATGCAAATAGTTCTTTAGAGTATTTCATAAACTCAGTACAATCTGCACTAAGGAAAAACACGTTCACTAAAACAATTCCTGGAAAGTATAGTTGTATTAAACCCTGGATCACACCCGGTCTTGTTCGTTGCATAAGGCATAGAGACAAACTTCACCTGAAATTAAGACTCGCTCCTGATGACGATGTACTCTCTGTTACTTATAAAAGGTATCGGAACTTCTGTAATAATCTTTTGAAAAAACTAAAAAATCAATATGACAAAAATGAATTACAGAAGGCAGGGAAAAATAGTAAACTTGTATGGAAATTTGTAAAAACTCATACATTTAGATCGAAAAATCCCGAACCTCCACTTGATCTAATATCAACAGAGATAAACTCATCCGAAGCAATCAACAAAGTAAACAGATTTTTTGTTAACGTTGGTAAAAAATTGGCCGAAAAATCATTAAACTCAAGTGTTATTTCCCAACAAACCCCGACCACGACATCCTCTACACTAATTTCTTTTGTTTTATTAGACACCGACGTTAACGAAGTAGTCAGCATGATAAACGGGTTAAAGGATGTTTGTGCCACCGGGTGGGATAACATACCTAATAATATTCTTAAACGATTTAAATACCTACTTGCCCCTCCTCTTACCCACATTTTTCAACTATGCTTATCTAAAGGAATATTCCCAAAAGCACTTAAAAAGGCTGTGGTCACACCTGTATTCAAATCTGGAGACAAAAACTGTGTGAATAACTACAGACCTATTTCGGTGTTAACAGGGATTTCAAAAATGTTAGAAAAAATTATAAACATTAGATTAATAAAATATCTAGAAGATAACAGGCTACTATCAGATAGTCAATTTGGTTTTCGGGCCAAAAGATCAACTAGCCAAGCAGTCCACGAATTGACTAATTATGTTACTACTAACCTAGATAATGGTATGCACACAATTGGGATCTTTCTAGACCTTGCCAAAGCTTTCGATACTATTTCTTGTACCTTACTTTTGCACAAGCTTGAAACACTTGGGATAAGAGGAGAACAACTTTTACTATTTTCTGATTATCTCAGCGATCGTCGTCAATGTGTTAATGGTCAGCATACTAGCTCTGAACTTAAAAATAGTAGTTTTGGTATTCCACAAGGTAGTATTTTGGGCCCTACATTATTTTTAATCTATATTAATGAGCTATGCACCTTGTCACTCCAAAATGGTGTTATATTATCTTATGCGGCTGGCTGACACCGCTCTATTGTTTTCAGCTAAATCTTGAGTTGAGGTCTATAAATATGCTCAAAATGGTTTTAACATTGTGTCTAATTGGCTCCGTAATAATCTTCTAACATTAAATGCAGATAAAACCAATTACATTTTATTTAAAATGAAAAATACTAACGTTCCGCTTACTAATCTAAACATTCGCGCACATAATTGTTGCACGTATGCTGACACCGCATGTTCTTGCCCCACTTTAGCTAAAGCTGGCCATTTAAAATATCTAGGTGTCACCATTGACACAAATCTAAATTTCCGTAAACATATCGATTTACTGTGTACGAGAGTTCGTAAATTAATATATGTTTTCAAGAATTTGCGGAATATTGCCGACTTTAACTTAATTAAACAGGTCTATTTAGCTTTGTGTCAATCCATTCTCACATATTGCGTAACTTCTTGGGGTGGTGCGTCTAAAACAATTTTACTCCCATTAGAGCGTGCTCAAAGAGCAATTCTTAAGGTTGCTACATTTCGCCCTTTTAGATTTCCTACGCACCAGCTCTACACTGAATGCAATGTGCTTACAGTGCGGCAATTATTTATTTTAAACATAGTACTGCTTCAGCACACTGCACTTCCTTTTGACCCTGTACCTCCTGACAAGAGAAGGAAAGACTTGGTTTGCATAAAACCTCAAACTAGACATGCGTTTGCTCATCGTTTTTTTCTGTTTTTGGGACCTTTTCTATATAATAGGCTTAACAAGTTACTTAGTTTCTTTAGTGTAAGGTATAAAAAATGTAGTAAAATGTTATCTGAATATTTAGTGACACTGCATTACACAGACACAGAACAACTTCTAGAAATTTTGGAATGATGATATTTGTTCCCCTCGTAAGTGTTTATTTTTGTATTATGACATAGACTTAGTTTTTAGATAATTATTAAGGTACCATTAAGCTTTTTCTCATTTTTGTTAAGGGATTCTTTAATTTTTATTTATTTTAACTTTTTACTGTAATAGCCCAAAGTAGTTGATTGTAAAGTGATGACCTGAAACACAGGTTTAAATTAACCTAGATCGGGCTGGTCGCTACCTAACATTGCAATTCCGAACAACCATCGCTTGCACCTATTATAATAATATCTTAGTTTTAGTTATTTTTAGGCGCTATAATTATATGTTTAACGTGTTACTGTTAGCTAAATGTACACTTTTTGTAAATGTTTTTAATTGAATAAATGTATTATTTATTATTATATTATTATAGGAAAGTTCGCATAAGACAGACATTTCTGGCGAGAAGTGATGAAAAGAGACCCCAAATAATGAGATGAGGCTAGGTACACAGATAGGGGAAAGACTTAATTCACGCTTTCATAAAATGAACACTGATCCTCATTGGATCTCAAATAAAAAAGGCTCTATTCCCAACCGTGTATATTTGAACATTTCGTATGACACACGTACAATTTTCCAGAGTATTCTACAAGCGGTCGAAGCCGCTGACGTTCTTCCTACTCTCCGTGCCGCTGTTCTACTTCGCGACGCACGTGCGTTATCTGTACTCCGGCATCATCAACTACGACTACAATATGAAGGTCAACGTCTTCTTCGGTGAGTATAGGAATTTGAATATTGTTGCTTTGAGATACAATTCAAAATCGCTATTCAGTACACGTAGTCGCTTCGATGCTCTTCAGGAATTATTTGTTGTGTTAATTGGTTTTAGATATTATTTCTATGAGGACAATGTCGATAATAGTTTGACAGTGAAAAATGCTCTGCGCTGCACTCCACGAAAGAGTGGTATTATATCAGCTAAATGTAAGGGATTGACTTTTTTAGTAGCGCATGTCAATCTCATTCGACTAAATGTTCAAGTTTTTAGGGCCCCGGCCGTTCAAATTAGGGGAAATATAAAGACCCTCATAGGATGTCTTGATTTGTCCGCCCCAGCCGAATATACTGGATCAATTCAGTTGGTTCACATAATATGATCTTCTGTGAACTATAAACGGATGTGTTCACTTATAGGAGAAAACTGAATATGATAAAAAGTTTTTCAAACTGTGCTATGTTACACAACAATTTAAAGGATTTATTGTGTTCCGAGTTCCAAATGTGTTTTTTTAATAATAAAAACGCTTTTTAGTTATTTAAGAAAATTAATCATTTCCTCATACCTTTTTGAGAATTATTTTTTAAAAAGATCTGGCCAAATGCGAGTCGGACTCGCCTGCAAAAGGGTTCAGAACGATTTTTTTTTTAACAGGTTATTTTAAAACCATATACTTCTTTTAGTAATAGTCTCAAAATTGTAGGCTCCGTAGTTTCGGAGATAAAGGGAGGAAATGGTAAGTTTTCGTCTAATTTTTTGAATAACTTCAAAACTATTTAAAATTATCAAAAAAAAAAACATAATTAAAATCAAACTGGCTTTGACAGACAGACAGGGACATACACCTGACTATTTATATCTCTGTGCACCTGACAAGTTTTTTTGTTCGAAACCCTAAAAAAGAGGTTATTCGTTTTTTGCTAAATTTAAACAGCACCTCTCTCCAGGCGTGCTAGGTTCCCTGATCTGGCTGGGCGTGTCATGGTCGCAGTGGGCGCGGGGGCGGCGCTACGCGTGGCGTATGCTGGCCTTCACGCTGCTGTCCGGGCTGGCGCTCTCGCTGGAGCTGTTCGACTTCCCGCCCAAGCTGGATGTCTTGGACGCGCACGCTTTGTGGCACTTCAGCACGGCGCCTTTGCCTCTCTTGTTTTATAGGTGAGTGTTAGGCCTCGTATACACTGGGCAACAATTGACACGTGAAATTGCGCAACATTGACAATGTTACTAAAACTAGTACAGGCCAATCAACCTTGAATCTAATGTCTTAGCGATAAAGTTGAAAATCTATTTGACAGATTATTGTAGAGTAGAATCATAATATTATCCACACAACAATTTGTCAAATTTCGTTTTCAACTCTATCGCTAAAGCATGGTTGGCAAGGTTGATTGGGAAAATTTGATAGTGACGGGTAGCGTGTTGTGTTTTCTGATTCTGCTAAAGTGGTCTTTTTAGAAACCCTGGCGTCTGTATCTCGTTGCCGTTAAACAAGCTGAGTAACATGTCGTGCATGTCGTCATGTCGACCTTCGATGTTGCCTGGAAGATACGCGGCTCTTTTTTTTTTTTTTTCACGTCATGGCCTCAAATTGCCGAAGATACAAATCAAATCAAGCATTTATTTCAATTAAACCATTTACAGGCACTTTTGAATTGTCAAGGTCGGTCGGTCCAAAAATTTGAAGTTATTTGCACGTTCCAAAGCGTAGATCTCTATGCAGAAGAACGTGCAAGAAACTCCACGGACACTCTTTTAAAAATAACATTGTGTAAGTAAGTAACAAAATAAATTGAAAAGAAGGAAGCCCTATGCCTTGCAGTGGGACACTTCAATAATAATAACTAACTTTGTTAAGCATCTTATTCGAATATAACGTGTAACTGAATATACGCCATACCTCTTAATTTAAGGGATCATTGTAGTCATCATTATGAACAACTTTCACTACCAGACTAAAACTGAAATCATCAAAAAAATAAAAAATAAATCGTCTGTAATACATTTTTGTCCGCATAACTCGACAAAATATACAGAACAGCAAATTTTACAAATATAGTCTTTCCTTACCCATAGTAAATAAAAATCGGAAAATAATTTAGTCATCCACTCGTAAAGAAGAAGTGTGTCTGAAACATGTTCCTCGCAACACATACCATGTTGCTGCAACAATGTTATGCCAAGTTTTTTTACTATGATTACAGGGTTTTGGTGCATTTGAAGGGTACAGGGGAAAACAAGGACTGTCACATAAAATTCATTAGATTATTATTTATTTAATGACTTACACAATTACCGAAGCTTCTTTGTACCTAAAGATAATGTCAGTAGGGTAACCTTGAGATCCTCTAGGTATATCTAAGATTAGATACGTAAAAGAAAGTCCATTCACTTAGAAAAATTAAAATGTAATTTACACAAAGCTGGTTTTTGTGACATCCGGGCATCCCTTGTTTTGCCCCTGTGTATTACTAATAATATACATTTTGCAGTAATACACAAATCGATTTTTTATTGTTTCCAGGTACGTAATGGACGATCTACGACACCTAGGGTCACGGGAAATGGAGAAATTCGCGCTCAAGTTGACTTGAGTTCAGAGAACTATACATGTTTCAATCATAAAGGGCTGTAATGACAATTCCGTAGTCTATTCGTGGATGTACCCTAGGTTGGAGTAACCGACTCCGCTGGAGTCGCTATAAGTCTTTTTTTAAATATTTACAAACTTATTTAATCGCTTAAACTATTTATTAACCTTATTTTGAGGTGGTTTTGCTCAATTAGAAAACAAAATTGCATTATTTATTCATTATTAATTCACAGAGATAATTGAAGAAAACATATTTGCGTCCAACATTATGCATTCTATTTAGATTTTTACCCATTTTTGTAATTTTGTCAAATAAACACCGTGTTCTTCACGTTAGTCATAAACTTTACCAAACGCTTCTAAGGAAGTAGTACTAAAAAAGGTTTCGTTACAAAGATATTTGCAATTTCATTAAATTGAGCTATGCAGTATGAACCCTTTCATACTGCATAGTCTTAGTTCAATTAAAATGAAAAATCTATCAAATGCTAATTGAATTTCATTTGTTTTTCGTTGCCAATTCGGATAAAGAGTCATACGTATCGGGTGATTTACGTCAAAGTATTTAGTTTGTACGAAAATTAAAAAAAATATGAATATGTCCCAAAATGAAAAATTCTTGGTCTGAACATCTGGTCGAAGTATATCGTCTGGAACACGGTGTATAACTATAATATTTTAAGGTTTTCTAAATAAGCAGCTATGTGTACTGTGATCAAAATAAACAAAGACTTACAAAGATAATCTTTCAAACATTCCATTTTTTAAAATTTATATTTCCAAACTTAAAATGTCTGTTTAACCGACTTCCCAAAAAGGAGGAGATTCTCCATTCGGTTCTATTTTTTATGTTTGTTACCTCATAACTCCGTCATTTATGAACCGATTTCAAACATTCTTGTTGTTCTTGTTTTATCTCAAAGGATATACTTCTCGATTGGTACCATTTAAATATCAAAATCGGTTCGGCAGTTTGGATTTTATATCGAAATAGCTGGAATTCGTTTACTTGGATGATGGTTTTTTGTCATCCAAGTAATCGAAATTGCGTATGTACCTATTTGCATTTCTGCAATTTTGCAGTGGTGTTGTTAGGTATGGAGTACCACGACAAAGTGAAAAATAAAAAACTTTTTACAAAAAAATACAACTGACTTACAAATAAAAAAAAACATTACGAAGTAAAAAATAACTTTAATTTCGGAAGTCTGTTTTTTTGTTACTTTCTTCATATTTTGACACCGACTTAAGTTATTTTGTAAAAAGTTTTTTTCCTTATTGTGTGAGCAGTAAGGTTTAACGATCCCACACAGGGTTAGTGTCAGAGTATTTATGTCATTCGCCATATATTCCCAGATTGTCGTATATGTATTAAGATAACTTATAGGTATAGTCGCTAGCACATCAAGTTACCCGAAAATGTAAAAGTTTTCCAATCAACATTGAACCTAATACTTCAGCGCTAAAGTTGAAAGTCTATTAAAGAAATTTGACAGATCGTTGTAGCATTATGTGCTGGCGTCATTACTTGAAACATAAAATTACTGTAGTTACATCAATGCCACAAGAAAAACCAACGAAACAAATCTACATCGCAACAAAAAGAACCGCGACGCCATCTGTCCAACTGGCGGCGAACTAAAAATCATATATCGCACAAGCAAGAGAGACGAAAGATTACCATGAGATTTGAACATATACATACATCACCCGAATATAAAAACCATAAGGCAGTTGCCCGCCAGACACAAAACCGTCTGGTCAGAAGATCGTCCCTTTTCAACGGAGGTTTGCGGGACTTTACTCTCAGTACCGCATACCACTTACATAGGTATATTAAATCATAAGAGAAAATATTTGAACTCAACGTAAATATTCTTAACTATGAGTACAAATACTATTTCTTCTTAAAATGAAAACTGTGACTGAAATTGTAAAGGAATTACTTATAAAATCTACAAACCTAATATTTTACTATGCTATTGTTAAATGCAATGTCTTCGTAACGAATCGTGAGTATTCGGGAATATTCGTGGTAGCCTACGCGCTGTACAGACCGAATTGTTGAAGATATCGGTCAATCAGATTGATCGAAGCTTTAAGGTGCGGAGGCGGGAACTTGTGAGTAGTTTTTTTTTACACTTGTATGAGCTTAACCTCTAGAACCCTGGCGCGTCAAACGTCAACATCTGTCAACGCCCGGCGCTTTTTATCGCAATTTGACACGCTACGACTGCTAACAAAAAAAATGGTTTGCTTACGTTTCGAGTGGCTCTTATCTTAAACTGTAAACTGTTTTTGGTTCTTGAATAAACTGACCATGCTATAAAATGTATACAATACTTGTAATATGAGAGTGGTATTTATAAATAAATGTTGATAACGGAGAACAGGCTGAAATATTGTTTGTTCCCTTGTTCTATCGATTTCTTATAAAACTACTGTAGCAATCCATGCGAAATTTTGCAAATTACATTATGAATAAACAAATAATCTAATTACAGCGTTTTTTTGACAGTCCTATGTAAAATTTTCATAATATTCATAATCAAACTTCATCGTCCGTCGAGCCGTTTTTATGAAATTGCGTAATAAAACGCTTGACTTTGTAAACGCTCATCCTAGTTATATTGAGTAGTTTCTAATAAAAACATGTTACTAGGATACTACATAATCCTTTATTGATTGAAAACTAGCTATATGTCGTAAGAATATGCCACTATAATTGTACAATGATAAGATTTCCTTGAAGAGAGAACTAAGCGGCGATGTGTTTTGTATTAGCTAATTTCACATAGTATATTAGGTTTCAGAATTGGAATATTTATCAAACCTACACAACATTGAGCTATAATTTCATATAAGTATAAATACTTACTCACTTTGATGAAAAAAAATAAAGATACAAACCTCTGAATTCACCTAAAAAAAAATAACGGTTTTTCACGGTACATTCTTAGGCAAAACAAGTCAAATTATGAAGTAAAATGGTAAATACATTGTGCAAAACTATGTAATAACTACTTGTACGACTATTTATTCACATAAACGTTGATTATACTCCAAAAAAAAACAATTTCATCATTTTAATTGCAAGAATGGCGACTGACATTCACACGTAATGTTTCAATGGCCGAAAAAGTATTATTTTGATGTATTTCGTGCAAACATTTATGTAAAACGATGTAATAGCTACTCATAAATAAATATTCGTACACTTAGCATAAAATAATTTACATGCAAACAAAGTATAAACAAAAAGTCGACCGTCATCGACGTTCCAGAGACAAAGTAAGCGTTTGTTTTTTAAAAAAAATATTTCAATGATACCATCATATATTTTTAAAATTGGAATAGCTTAGTTGAACGAGAATATCATCCCGCAAGTGTGTAAACCTTGCCACATGAAATAAGACCATGCGTTTTTAAATAAACCGCATATTTCGCCATGGCACGCCGGCGTGCCATCGGGTTTTAACGGTTGTAACAGTTTATGGCACGCGGGCGTGCCCCCGGGTGTTGAGCGGTTAATAACACATCTCAGCGTTATTTCGATTTTCCCATTTATTCCAGACGGATTTTTCTCATTCCTCGCGTAATTATGTAATATGTTGCGAATACTGCGCCTCCGCATATACCTGAAAATCTCACGTATCGTTGCGAAGACAAGTGCATATTTTTTACTGGTTTGTAATATTATATATTGTAAGCTTAGACATGTATAAGTACTAATGCCTCATATATAGTACGCGATATACAGATTCTGAAAACGAAAAAAAAAAACAATTATAGCTTTAAAATGTTCCAATAAAAAGATTAACATTGAGACTGAAATTTTTATTAGACGTTTTTCACACAGTGCATGCACATTCACAAAGACAGATCACAACACAAAACAACACATAATTCCAGTATCTAAAAATTTAACTTTCAAGTACAAATTTCTTCCATTGCTCTCCACAATGGATGCCCATCTTATGTTTCTTGAGCCATGCCATCCCTTTGGAGGCGGGCTTCAGGATCGACCTGTTCACATTATCGTTTCCTTCAGTCATTTCCGGTTTATTTTTCGGAACGTACGTGTTAGGCTCGACGAGCACAGGTCTAGCCTCGTAGCTTTGATAGTAAGCAGACCTACGAGGGGTTGATTGGTCGGAGTGCTGTCTCTCGGAGTGCCGCGGCCTCTTATTTTGGAACATCAGCTTTTCATCCCAGTACCTCCGATACTCCTGCTCCATGTACGGTGACTTCTTTTTCTCAGGACTCCGGTCTCTCTGAAAAGCTTGTTTGTAGGATATCTTCGAATGAGTCTTCCGCTTCGGCAGATAGTGCGGCCGGCTCCGGTGCCTCTGATTTTTCTCTATTTTCTGGCTGTAAACAGTCTGATAGTCGTCAGAGTCGCTGGTGGTCTCCTCCTCACTCTCCATTCTTTCTTTTTCGACCTTTTTCTTTGGTTTCTCCTTCGGCTTAAATAGCTTAACAGATTTAAACATCTTGCTCAATAAGCCTTGCTTCCCTTTTATCTGTAAATTAAATCAATTTATTTAAAATAACACTGTTTTAAAAGTATCTAGCTAGCTGTCGCATTTGTTGGTAGTGTGAGTGAATGCTTACAAAGACATGTTTATGTTCCGGGCTGGTCTGCTGCGCCTGCGCCACTACAGTGGTCACGGTGTCGCCCTCGCTGCTCGATAGCTCCGACTCGCTGTAGCTGTTAGCGTTCTGGACCATCACTTCTCGATAAGATTTTTTATCTACTTCATGCAATACGGGCTGCCTGTTTTTAGCGCGCATATATTGCGCAAGCCTCTCCTTTCTCGCTCTAAGCTCTGTGTCGGTGCTATTCACGACGTGAGATCGCATGCTTGTTTGATGAGATGGTAATTTGCTGTCAATTGTCGTGTTAAAGGTCTCGGACGTATCCACCATGTCCTTCTTCATAAACAATTCTGACACAGCCTGCACTACGTTTCGAATAATTTTTGGCTGTTGTTTTTTTGGCTCGGTTTTTAAAACGTCAGGTGATGTAAAACAATGCAGAGATTTCATCGTTTCATCATATTCGCTTAGCGATGTATTATTTGGAAAATCCACGGTTAGCGCCATGGACTTGTATATTTCCTTAATTAGTTTCTCAGTTTCCTGACTGTGTTTTTCCTGTACTACGTCAGTATTGGTAGCAGTTGTTGTTGCTTGTTTCATGCAACCAGGCTTGGCTTGAGAGCTGCGGTAGCAATTGGAACACACATGTCGTCCCCCTGGGTTTTGTATAAACACAGGAAAGTTGTGGAAGCATTTCATTCCTCCATTTCCATGTTGGCAGTAGAACTGGCTGGGGTTCATTTGTCGCGAGCACGACGTGACGTAGGGAGAGGGGTTCATGGCGTAGGGGCTGTACGTGATACTGTTCATGAAACTAGACGCCTCCATGTTGTTACATGACGCTCCTTTTTGAACGACTGCGTCTTTCTTTGGTTTTTTCTCAATGGTCGGGGAGCCTTTAGTTTGACCGGACACTTTAACTTCAGCTAATACTGACTGTAGTATACTTTTGATTTGATTTAACGTTGCTTCTGTTTTATTATCATTTACAGTCACTTCGAAGGTGTTCAATTCAGTTTGACATTCACTGTTGTTGATAGCTGTAGTCAAACATTCAGCGTTCTTCATGGGTACCTGTTGCCTGGGTAAATGTTGTATACTATCTAGTCTCCTAGGTTTCTTGCACTTTCTAGGATAAACATTGCCGAAGTCAATACAACAGCTTCTCGAGGTCTCTACGTTGATTGACCGCTCTCTTCTATATGTTTCCTTCCTCCGCTTCGCTGATATTTTTTTAATTGGTTCTACTCGGTTGTAGGTGACCGGCATTATTCTGCTATAGCTGTCTAGTTTGTCTCTGAGAGTATAGTCATCTCGCGGTCGCGCACTGTAGTGGGTGCTCGGGGGCACAGGATTTAATGCGTGGTAACGATACTTTGTGCGAACATTTTCTGGCCAACATTTCATATCGATATTGGCTCTTGGTTCTTTTTTTATCTTTACCGGCTTTTCCTTCACCGGAACTAAGTCGTATTGATTGGTGTCATAGAAAGCACTGCCCGCGTTCATCTCCTGAAGCATGTAAGTCTGAAGGGTAGCCTGCTTATTGCCGTGCGCGTCAATGTTGTGGAATTTACCGTGGCAACACGAACATATGTCAGATTCGAAATGGCATGCGCCTTCGCAGGGCATCCTTGCCTGAGGCTGGACATCCCTGCAGATAGGCGATGAGAACTGACTCCGTTGGGATACGTTATCGCCTAACACTTCAGGTTTGTATTGCTTGCTGACCATCGCAGCCAAATACGAGCGATTCATAATGTCATTGCTGTCATATATTGGAGCTTCTTCTTTTAAATCAGACTTAATGAACGGAGAACTAAAAGTTTGCGCGTAGTACACACATGGCGAAGTGTTTTTTTTATTTTTAAGAATCTTTTTTTTCTTTTTAAATATGTTGTGTCGTTGGTTGTTTGGTTGTGGTTCGCACATCTTCGGCAGCGTGGTGTAGTAATGTGCCATTTTGTTAGGATCTGAAACTTGGTCGTAGTAACGGTTCACGTTGTTGGGGTTCATAGCCTGGTCGTAGTAACGATTCATGTTGTTAGATTTAATTGCCTGATTGAAAAAGGGATCCATGTTGTTAGATCTAACTGGCTGGTTGTAATATCGGTCCATGTTAGCGTAAGCTTGGTCGGCGCCTTCGGTGTTGTTCAAGTTATCTGAGGAGCGTTTAATAGGTGTCGTATTAGTGTTTGAAAGAATTCCGAACGAGACGTTTGACTTTCCTCTATTTTCCAAGCATGCTGGTGGACTGCAAAACTTATGAGATTCTGAAGATTTACACGGACACGGCACAGCTTCACATGTAGTGTTCGAAAAATTGGATTCTACAATAGCTCTGTGGCAGCCCGATTTGCTATTTCTGGGATATTTGTTAGGTTTGCAAATTTTTCCAGGCAGGTTATCAGGAGGTTGTGATTGCAAAGCGTTCGTAGCGTCTTCCAGTTCCTTCTCTAAATGGATTATCTTTTGTTGCAAATCAGTCACATCTATCGGTATACAGGATATAATTTTAACTTCAGTTTGTGATGGTGTGTTGCCTGAAAAAGAGAATAATGCCGTTAGTAACTTACTTGAAAACTGTTGAATTAGTAATATTGTTATTTTGTATTGCTGTGTGGTGGAGAAGTCGAGCTCTGAAAGGATTGGTGAGCTGTAGGGAACATGCTGGATAGATGATCCATCATTGATACTTCTCCAACACAATGTTAATGGAAGAGGAAAACAGAGCTGTCCAGATCGCCAATCTTCACGAAAAGAAGTTATTGTAGTATCTTCTTAGGCCTACAGAGCTAATAATATTTGATTACCAAGCTGAACAAAGCTTGTTGATAAAATATTAACAACTTTTTCTATCAAACGTTATCTTGTTAAAGTATGGCCAGTTTATGAAACTAGCAAATAATTCAGTAGTACAGATCTACACATTTAGGCGTGTAATACACCTGCCCCTGTAGCCAAAGTGACTGTCTACTAGCGTTATCGACAGTAGAAAGTTTGAAAATGTATGAAACTGACATTTTGTTTCGATTAGTCACGTGGTCATCTAATGTCCAGTATCATTTTTCAAGCGTTCTACTTTCGATAACGCAAGTAGAATGTAACTTTGGCTAAGGGGGCTGTCCTCGGTTGATTTGTCCGTTTTGCATTAAGTGAAACTAGGTATACTTTACCTAAATTAAATGCGACCCTTCTCAGGAAATTCTCGATACCCTTGAAGCGCTTCTTACACACTCCGGTGCATGAGACGTCGTCTCTGCTCATGTTGCTGGTACACTGCAAATTAATTTAATTTCGTTAAAACAACCGCGAGCGTACAGAGCTTTTGGTTCAGGTCGCTTCCATCTTCGGCCTAATCATCACTTTCCATCAGGTGAGATTTGGGCCAAGAGTTTCCCCGTTTTGCATAAAAAAAAGGTAGGTACCTATTCTGTGCGGTCTGTGTATGTGTGCGCAAGCAAAAACCAAGCAAAAAAAAAAAGGAATTTGGGTAGGACACATGTTAATAAATTGAGCTATTGGGATGAGCAGGAATTTATACTAAAAGAATTTGATACAACGCTTCTTATTTAACGACCGTTAAACATCTTCCGTAATCGCTACTTTTGACGTACGTATGTTACGCTAACCAACCGTTTGAAACACCGCCCTAAGCGGATAGTGGGGAAGCGAGGCGACTCTATGAATGAGAATGGACGGACCGCGCGCTAATTTAGGTATTTCGTTCTTATTTATTAGACAATTACATATTTTTATAAATTTAAATGTAATAAATTGTATAAAACGGTTGTAGTTGTACGTTGTTTTATAGAAAACAGTTTCATTGAATTTCGTTTCACATATTTTTTTTCTCGTTTTATCATTTCATATAATAATCCATACGCAGAATACTTAACTTTGAATAAATGTTTTGATTTTAATATTAAGAATAACAAATCAAATATCCTCATATTGTTGTTTACCTAGATAAAAAACTTCATAAACAAAATTACCATTTTTTTATCGAGTGACCGATAAAATGCATACCCTTACACACCGCATTCACAAAAACAATGCGGGTAAAGTTTAGTCAAGCAAAACTATTCGTTCGGGCCTGGTCGACGGAACCCCGCGAAGCGGCGATGGTGGCGAAGGTGGCAAATGTTGATCTATTCTATTCAATTTTATTCTATTCTATTCTATACAACAAACACGAAGCAAACATGCAGAAAGCAAGCAAGCATGCAGTATGCAGGCGAGCATGCAACATACAGCAAGCATGGTTTCTATCATGGCTCCGACGATCCCACATGAACTTTTCGTCGCAGATGGTTTTAACGCTCACTACCGCAACTCGTGAGAGGGCGCGCTAATTTCTATGAAAATGTAAATTAGTTAAATTCACACGACTACACTTCATAATTTTCTTGCTGTCATAATTGACCGCGATTGTAATACTGACCAAATCGCAACCACCAGCGACACCGCAAACTAGCAGTGACAATGACAAAATGTGGATGTGTTTGCGATGTGGCCGCACATCGCAAACACTTCCACATTTTGTAGGTATCAATTTTGTAAGTTCACAACGGCAAAAAGCCGCAGTGACACTATTCACACGTAACCACAGCTTGACCACCTTTTGTCGCGACGGTGTGGTGTGGATGTGGTACGCGAGCGCGAAGAGAAAAAGTGAGAGGCTATGTGGGACTCCCCGGTCTGACCCGTATACCCACTAAAATGACCCAGCGACATTCCTGTATCGTCGGAGTGGAGGGTGACTTTGAGATCGGCGCAGCCTTTGCGTCCAGTCCACCTCCGACGACCGCGCCTTCGCGGCGGGCCCTTCACGCCTTCCCCGCGGGGGCAGGGCCGGGAACGACCGACGATGGTGGTGAAGTGTGCAATGCGGGTGGTGTCGCCCCCGCGCCTGTCGCCCGCCCATCACCACCACGGAGAGGAGGGAGAAGAGGACGTCTTCTCCGACCTCTCCTTCGTCTTCGGAGCGGCGCAGCGAGAGGGTTGTCCTGCCGCGCGCGCTCCGCTTCGTCCTTTTGCGAGATGACATCCTCGCAAAAGGAGGCTACCGCTGCCCAGGCCTCCTCACTCCCCAGCATGCATCTGACCACGCTGGGAAGTGAGAGGTTCTGTCCGATCTCCGCAGTCAGACTACGGCGTGGCTCAGACCAAGCTGGGCACACCTCGAGGGTGTGCTGCGCTATGTCTTCCGCCGCGCTGCAGTCATGGCACGCCGGAGTCTCCTCCCTCCCGATCCAGTGCAGGTGCGAGCCAAAACAGTCGTGGCCTGACAGCACCTGCACCAGACGGAAGGAGAGGAACCAAGGGCCCCCTAACCTAACATAAACCGTCGTAAAGTGAATACTAAAATATCCAATTAAAACAATTATAGCCCTCATCCATATTTATCACGGACCCTGGGGTTCCTCATGCAGCGCCAGAGCCCACATATTTTTTGGTTTTGCCTACATTGTAAGAATAGAATTATACATAGACCGCATCCGGGGCTGTTTAGACTACAGTCATGGTAGCAGATATGTCCACAGTATTTACCCATACCATAACAATAAGCAGTATATTGGGAGTTAGGAAAACTAGTGTGTGAGATAGATCCATGGTTTATAGCCACATGTTTTTGTGAGTTTAAGTGCGGGGCCCCCCGATGCGCGGGGCCCGTAGTTTTTGCTACTCTTGCGACGTGGCTAATGCGGCACTGGGCTTCACAACGTTTACGTCGACTTACCTCCAGAAAAGGGCAGGCTCTATTTACCTGTCACCTGAAAATGGTTGTTCCTCCAACAAATAATTTCATTTTGGGCAGTCCTAGATGTAAATTAACGACAAAACTTAAACCTAAGTTACAAAAACCAGCAATCCCGTCCGCTCACATTTGGCTCTCTGACGTTTGTTACATCCTTCAATCATGGAGGTTGGCGCATTCCATTGTGTCAAATGTTTGAATTCAACAAGAATTATGCCGGCCAGTTTGTGTGCCATAAATATTTTTGAGGTTTTTCCAGTAACTTATTAGGGCCGGTGTACATTTGGCGGAGCGCAGCGCTGAGTATTTTTCACTGCCAAAAACTAGCAAAGTCAAATGATCAAATCTTGAAATTCAATTTTTCTTATTTCAGAATTGTCTACAGAACTTGCCGCCCATTTAGATCATTTTTCTGAACTTGGCTTCCATTTTCACATTTAAGTTTTTGATGGGATATCACTACTTTTTGTAAACAAGCTTTTATTATTCATCTTTTAACCACTTTCAACACGTACCCCCGCGGCCCGCGCATTCCTTGTCGTGATGCCCGCCCCGAGCATTCTGCACCGTGTGCCTATTTCGAAATATAAGTAGCAAGATTGTATAAGACTATATTTATCTCATATAATACAACACATATTTTATGTTACAATTTGCTCATAATAATGTCAGATCGCTTCCAGGGGCAGTTAGTGTTATTATCGGTTGTCTAAGTTTAATAAATATCAATAAAATAAATTAATAATCTATAAAAACGACCTTTCATCTAGGGACAAATTGTAATGAGAAGAGAAAGCAGAAAAAATTGCTTTTTTTATTTTGAAAGCCTTTTTTTACTGTTGTTTGACCACTATCTCTCGATGTTAAGCGATGATGCGGTCCAATGCGGTCTACCATGGAGCACGCTTCCCAAGGCTAAGTGTGACAGAATCGATTGGTTGGAAAAATGTCAAAACTTAGAAATTCCCCGGTTTTCCGATTTTTTCCTTTGAACTTATAGGACACACAACACATATTACATTTATCAAATTTTGGATTCTAGACATGCTAAGCGGCTTTAATAAATTTGCCAATTTTTATGTGTGTAGGATAAATAGATTTCGAGTTGTGTGGAGTTCAAAAGTAGCTCGAAATAGTTCGGGTAATATAACACACGGCTACTGCGTCGCCAGCTCTTTTCCATTGAACTTTGGCTGACGCGTGTCTAGATCATAGATTTTAGCGAGCTCTTACAATGGTTTTACTCCAGTGCAAATCTCGCTATCTTACTATTTTTTCTCGTCTTCGTCCATCTAATAAATGCAAAATTTTGTAACTCACCACTTCGAAACGACTGAACTGACTTGAATGAAATTTGGCACAGAGAGAGATATAGTCTGGAATAGCACATGGCTTCTTTTATTCCGAGAGTATATTCCGTTGGGATATTTTCCTACATTGACAGAAGCTAGTCGTTCTTAGAATAAAACACAAATAAACTTTTGAACGAATATTCTTAAAACAAAGGTCAAACACAATAATTTCACTGACTTCACGCACAATTACAAAAACATCCGTGGTCTCAGACCTTTCGCTACTGGCTCCCCATAACTTGACTTGTCTTTGCCTAACAACGTCCGTACTATGAGGTTCCTCGGAGAGAATGGATTCCTTTTATAAAATAATTTCTTTAGCATCGCATTTCTCAACTTAAGGTCGCCGTCAGCTAATTCCCGCTCAGTCTTCAAAGAGAACTTCATGGGATCAGAGTCTAGCTTACCGTGCTCCGCCATGGCTTTAGCTTGCAGTTTTTTCCAGTTGATCAACGGCTTCATTAGCGGTCGTGTCGGCTTGGCTTGTGCCACTTGCGTCTGCGTGGAGCAAGTGTTTTGAGTGTAGTCGATTCCGACATCAGCGGGTGCTTGCATCTTCTTTTTGATCTTTCGGAAGATTGAAAATTTTCTTTCGCTCTGTGTGCCAATACTTTTCACTTCAATTTCTTTCAAACAGAGAGGAACTTGTGGCTGTTGCATAGGCTTATAGGGATTATCGTAGGCGGTGTGAAGCGGTGGAGCTGTAGGCTGGTGTTTGGAAGGGAAGGGAGGAGCACTGGCTTGTTCCCGCATCCTTGAGTGCTGCGCTGGGGGTGCATACATGTCATGGAGCGGTGGAGGTTGCGCGTAGTCCGGTACGCCGGGGTTGTATGGAGGGTTGTATGGCGAGTTGAAAGGCGGGTTGTATGACGGGTTGTAATCTGGTTGATACTCATTCGGTCGCCGATAATTTGATGGCATAGGCGGTGGATGGTAATACTCCGTTCCATGCATCATATAATTCGTAATATCTTGTCTGTACGGGTTGTGAGATACTCTTGGTGACCTTTGCTTTACTTCTACATCAATAACACTTTCGCTTTCGCTAAGTTCTTCGATCACATCTCTTTTCTTCTTCTTTAAAAGACCAATAGACCGCAGAACATTCGAAAACGTTTTCTTCTTAGACTGAAAAAAGGAATAATTCAGTCATCAGAAAGTAAAAACCTAAAAGGAGCCTTTGTAAAGTCCAGTCGCGGAGCAGGAAGAATTTCGTACAATGACCTTTTTACCTACTGACAGTGGTCACAAACATTTTTGTATTAAGTGCGGTTTACATGAAATATTTGATGGAGAAAGTACCAACTTAGAAAATAAAAAAAATATTATTATCGTATAAATTATGTATTTAGATTTTATATTATAAGTTATAAAAATCGAGTTACAGTTACTAATACGGTAAAAATAAAAAAAAAAAAAAAAAAAAATCAGAATCCGATTCCTCTGTATCGGAGTTACTGCTTTCCGAAAACGTCTCGCCTATCACATTTATTACAAAAGAATTAACAGTTTTATCTACATTATTATCTAGTTTAACTAATTTCAATTCCTTCTTTTTTTACGTGACATACACTTGCAAACAAGAAGAAACCTTACACTCTCAGGCAAAGGTTTACAATCCCTGAGGACGGCGGCCATTGCATCTGTGCGAGCGAGACTCATTCTACGCGAGAGTGACAGGGACAGGTAATACGTCAACGGACGAAATTCTTCCTGCTTCGTGGCCGGACTTTAGCTAACGAAAAAGGTTCAAAATATTTTTTTTAAAATAGTGAGCTCGTACCTTATCTTCAGTAGTTGTTGTTTCCAATTCCGTTTCAGACGTCGACTGCGTTACTTGTAAACTTAGCTTTTCTAAAATAGTATCCGAATAACTAGGATTAGTTCCGCTGATATATGGTTCGGAACCCATTCTGGATCCTATCGCTTCACAACTCTTTGAATAACACTTAAGTGGAGGTGTTCCCACTTTGACATCATGTTTAGAATTAGTAAGTCTAGTACTTTCACCGACGCTTCTTGACGTTAGCATCTTGGCTTCGGCTCTCCTAGCTTCATGTCTATCAAAACTGCGTTCATGATCTTTTCTTCTTACCGGCCCTTGTGCTACGAATTTGTAAATTTCTTTAATAAGATTTTCGGTTTCAGTGTGGCTCGATTCAGCTTGGCAACTAGTGGTAGTGTTTTTATTACAGCAGTTTTCATTATGAGCAGATTCCTTAGTATTGACGCAGTTTGTGCATGTGTAACTTGCGCTGGGCATCATATAGCCGTTCTGCATGGTCATGGGATAGTTCATTGGACAGACTGGCATCATAGGGTAGCAGCAAGGATTTTGAAACGACGACATAAATGGAGAAGCACCGCACCCTAAACCAAAATTGTTGACACTATGACGCCTACTGTTAGGCATTACGCTGTCATTTAACTTTGCGTTTTCATGTTGGTTTGTCAAATGCATTCCATTGTCCCCGGTTTTTGAGGAGACATCAGATTTGTCACATTGTGACGCAATTGTTTCTTTCTTTATTTCGTGTAGAAAACTTTGGAGGATATCCTTTATTTCGCATAGTGCTTTGTCTGTTTTATCAACAGGTATTTCATCCCTTCTTGTATCTTCTGTTTTATTAAACTTTGTATCAACAGTAACATTAGCCTGTTCGCTAGCATAAGGTACATATTGAAAACTAGTGGCGGTATCTTTTTGACGACGTCCTTGTTTCTCGAACTGACATGTCATGTGCTTGCGCGGTTTACGTGGTTGCTCTTTGATATAGTTTGGAACTTGTACTGATGTAACATCACTATCTATCGGTAGGCGCTCGCGTTGACCCCTTCGTCTGTACGGCGACCCCTTCTTATATGCTTGCTTAACGTGAGCTATGTAATCCTCGTATTCTGAGTTATATTGTGATTTCAGATTAAGCCGGGGTCTTAATGTCCTAGGTGACGGTGGAACTTCCCTATAATATTCATATGGCAAGACATTAACCTCACTGAACTTCCGTCGAGTCTTTGGACTAGACTTCTCTTTGACGGGAATGAAGTCGTAATCATCACAGTTATTAAATATGGGACCCTTGCGATGTTTTCCTCGAGTATGTTTCTTAGAGCTGTAGAGGCGAGTGTCGCAAATACTTCTCATTTCACTGATGTCGCCGTGTCTTCTCCTGTGCATGTGTCCGTCGTAGCAACATGAGCATAACTCGGTACCCTGCTGTATGTCTTCACGAAGCGAATACTCTTGATCCCGACAAACTGGTGCTGAAATCTGGCTGAGGTCAGATTGTTTCCTACCGAACATTTTCACCGGCCTATATTGCCTTTTAATAATATCAGCGATAAAATCTTGATCAAGTTCGCGATTGTGATGTCTCTGCTTTCGAATTTTGATTGGTTTCTCTTCGTAAGATTCTTTGGGCATATCAATGTTATTCCTTTTCGGGCGTTCCTTGTATTTCTTCTCTTTATGATGATGTGGAGGCACAGGCTCCGCGTGTTCTTGTTTTAGGTACTTCATATCATTCAAATCACCAGTATAAACTGGATGTGAATAATTAATACGAGGGTTTATGAGTGAACGGAAACTACTGCTAGAGTTAGCAGAAGCAAAGTTCTCGTAAACAGACCTTGTTCTATATTTATGTAATTTTGCACCGTAATCAGATAATCTATTCAGTTTGCTCTTTTTAGTTTTTGCTTTAGAAACGTGTTCTCCATAATCGTCGATCATTTCTTGAGCTTGGGTTGTATCGATCACATTTTGGGTTCTAGAAATGTGTCCGCTCTCTTGAGATTTTCCGTATTGAACGTTTGAAGACTTTGCGCACTGAATGTTCGAAGATTTGTATAATAATTTTGTCTCGGTGCGATTCAATTTTCTCGGAGTGGACGATTCAGTTTTTTCGCTGATCGTTTTTATCTCGCGCTTTACGTCAACGGGGATGCAGCAGTTGGACTCGTTGGAATGCCTTGCGTCCGCCGGGATGCAGTAGTTGGACTCGCTGGCGTGGCTCGCTTCCACCTGGACGCAACACTCTGACGACCGCGAGGAGCTGTCGAGGCACGTGATGTTCTGACAGTTCTTGTTAACTTCGTCCAACTGTTGCTCGAGACCAACTATCTTGCGTTTTAGATCGGTAACATTTAATGCTATACTGGAACTTATTTTAATATCCGGTTGCGATGAGCTACCTGCAAGGTAAGGAGGAGATCAGGATGTATGTTGATTTAGATTACTTGGTAAATTTTATGATTGGTGGTTTACCTAGGGCTCGCCGGAAGAACTCCCGTATGGCTCGATACCTGCGCCTGGTGCGAGGCGAGATGCGACGTCGAGGGGTGCGCAAGTTCATCACCGACCCTCACACCGATGACGTCTGAGAACAAAATGCTTTCAAGGTTAGTGAACTAGCAGATTGCAATACATTATGATAGACCAAACTGAAAAGAGCTAGAACGTTACTTTTTGAAGCATACGAAAACAACAAAGTTGATAATACATACCTGTCCTCCTACGCGATAATTTATGAATCTCGCAAATGTAGTCCATAGTACAAAAAAAACATATTTGCCCGAAAATGGTAATTCGAAGTGACAATTATTACGCTTATTATTAAATTTTATTTTGTTATAGTTAAATATATGTTTGACTTTTGAATTTCATCTGACTTTTGCGTCATTAATTTTTTTATTCATCGACAACACATTTACGGCCAGTGGTGGTAAAATATGAGAAGAAGTGATGAATATCAATCGATGGAATGAAGTGATGTAATGTTGCCTTTTTCACGAAATACATCTACTTACCAAGTTTCAACAGTATAGTTTTTATAGTTTCGGAAAAAAGTAGCTGTGACATACGGACAGACAGAAAGACATGAAGAATCCATAAGGGTTTCGTTTTTTGCCATTTGGCTACGGAACCCTAGAAAAGGCGTCAGATCTCTTTGAACACAAGGAACTCTTCACTTATCGTGTTCTCTATAACTGTTTGATTATCGAACGTTTTGACGTTATCAAAATACGTTTTTTTTTTTGCCATTTGGCTACGGAACCCTAGAAAAGGCGTCAGATTTCTTTGAACACAAGGAACTCTTCACTTATCATGTTCTCTATAACTATTTGATTATCGAAGGTTTTGACGTTGTCAAAAAACGTTTTTTTTTTGCCATTTGGCTACGGAACCCTAGAAAAGGCGTCAGATCTCTTTGGACACAAGGAACTCTTCACTTATCATGTTCTCTATAACTATTTGATTATCGAACGTTTTGACGTTGTCATTAACGTCATTTACATTTTGTATATATTTTGAAAAATAAATAATTGAAATTAATGCTTCAATTTGCATTATAATGCTTTCAAAATTCTTACGAAGCACGTATAGATCTCGTGCTGGACTGCTTCTGGCGAGAAAAGTCACTCCAAAAGTAAACAATGTGCGATACGCGGACATGATACCACCCACGCAGTACGACATACCCTACCCAAGGAAGCTGAGGTTAGGATACACCCTCACGACGTATTGGGAAATAGTGCCGCTGTTCCTAACGACATGCACAGCGCTATCTATAATGTTCTTCATGATCATATGGGCATGTAAAAATAAGGTATGTTATTGATGTCTGACCTGTGTATTATCTTAGCAGTACAGTCGTCATGTGAAAAGTTGGACTGTTTTGATACTTCATCTCTACCGAGACTCGGGAGAGACAAATAGTTAAACTAAGTTGAATGGTTGGGTGAAACTTATCAGTCAAATCGCTGCACGATGGTACGAATTTTGTGCCTAGAATATCTTGCCACTATAGTTCAGTACTAAGTGTTTCAAGGAATGCTCAGCGTGAGGTCCCGGGCTCGATGCCTGGCCAAATGGTTTTGTTGGTAGTATGGGTTTGTGTCCGTTCGACATCAGTGGGCTCTCTCCTCTATAACACGGCGATC
Organism: Ceramica pisi; assembly: GCA_963859965.1. Lineage (NCBI taxonomy): Eukaryota > Metazoa > Arthropoda > Insecta > Lepidoptera > Noctuidae > Ceramica > Ceramica pisi. Next base: position 24,932,737 of record OY982535.1, on the reverse strand, counting down.
ATACTTTTAACTCGTTAGCTCGTTACATTATGTCTGCCAGGGTAACGGAATAGGCTAGATTCCATCATCCACAAATTGAATAAGCTGGATTCCATCATCCACAAATTGCAAAACTATTTAGTCCGTCAGTTAGAGTATTGAAAAATAACGGACACGTATTTTTTGTTTTTGTAAATCAATGAATATTGACAAAGTTAAAACGCATCAAAACTCGGGAGTGGGGGCTCGTGACGTCACGACTCACTAAAAATTATGCGAAGGTGTGACGTATTGAGAATTTTAAAAGCGTCGTAACCTCGTCAATTTTGGTTCCCGTAACAAAAGAAAAAACACGGGTCAAATATTTTTTGATAATCTAACTGACGGACTAATTAGATTTTTTCAGGACACAAGCCACGGGAGTTACCGCGGGACTGGACGGCAAAGGGCATTTGTAGGAACACTTTTGGGTTTTAATTGAAATGTCTGACACTCTCCTCTGTTCCTCCCTGAGCGGAAGGAGACCATTCATATCTAACTGAACAAAGTGCTTAATACCTCTTCACGTTAATGTTTCTCAACTCTTAGAAAGAGATATTTAAAACGCACAATGCTGGTTATAGGTCGACACCGTGTTCACATCGCGCAGCCGCGAATGCATCTCTCGCACAATGGACCTGCGAAACCCTTCCATCCACAAGCTCCTCATCATCAACCAGAGATACGAGCCCTGGTGTGAGATGGCGGATGTACTGGACAAGCTGAAAGACGCTGAGAGACGGGCTCTGATGAGAGCACAGTCCTGCGTGAGCCCATAGAACTGGCCCGAGGATGAAAAGAACAAGTTTAGGAATTCAGGCAAAGGCTGTTTATTAAATAGGCTAGCTCCTTTTTGAGGCCAGCTAGAATAGAACAGCAAACAAAACTGGTCCACTATATTTGATGGAAACGATTTTGGGATAAATTAGAAAGAGTAAGTTTTTGAAAATTTTAGTTACTGAGAGCATCAATTTCAAAGTGACAAACTATAAATCAAGAGTTGTTTTTGTGATTTCAGTCGTCGACAAACATGTAAACTGATTTTGTATATCGATTTTGTTTTTGTATACGTTTTGAATATACATTGCTTAATCGCATTCTAAGTTCTTTTATTTCTTCGACCTATGTTATGCGTTAAAATTATCTCGGTAATTTCATTAAATAGGCTGGTTCTCTAAACTCATTTTTAACCGACTACCCAAAAAGGAGGAGGTTCTCAATTCGGTTGTATTTTTTTTTTATGTTTGTTACCTCATAACTCCGACATTTATGAACCAATTTGAAAAATTCTTGTTTTATCTGAAAGGACTAAATTGCAGATTGGTCCCATTTAAATTTTATCAAAATCGGTTACTAAGTTTGGATTTTATATCGAAATAGCTGGAATTCGTTTACTTGGATGATGTTTTTTTGTCATCCAAGTAATCGAAATTGCGTAATTAGCTTTTCTGCGATTTTGCAGTGGTGTTGTTAGAGGTGTGGGGTACCACTGAAAAGTGAAAAATAAAAAACTTTTTATAAAAAAATACAACCGACTTCCAAATAAAAAAACACTACAAAGTTTACAGTCAAAATACGAAGAAACTAACAAAAACACCGACTTCCGAAATTAAAGATATTTTTTACTTTGTAGTGTTTTTTTATTTGGAAGTCGGTTGTATTTTTTTATAAAAAGTTTTTTATCATCTATATCGCTGACGCATAAGGTTCAAGGTTGATTGGGAAAATTTGACAGTGACGGGTTAGCGTGATGTGCTTTCTGGTTCTGATAAAGTGGCCTTTTTCAACGCGCGGGTCAGCGAGTGTAAGTATTACTAAACAGCTGCATCCAGTTAGACTCAAAGCCCAGATATATTGATGGATGGCGAGCATTGGGTGGCTCGCCGTCCGATCAGAACCATGGAGGCTACTCTCTAAGCCCGAAATTCGTAGTTTCGGGCTTAGTTGCGGGCGTATCGTAATCTCTTCAAAGTTAGAGTAAACAGGCTCCATTGTGGGTAAGCTCGCTCCATCGAAGACTTTGTCTCTGTTATTTCTGACCAAGACTAAGGCCAAGAGCAAACCCATCCCAAAAAACAAAGTCTGACACTCCCTTCTGCTCCGCCAAGAGCGGGAGAAGTCATTACATGATTTCCCATCCTTAAAAAAAGGTAGATTGATTGAATTTACAAGCAACAAAAATTCTGATTTAAGTCCTGAATCCTCAAGGGTAGATTTGAAACAGTTATTAAAATAAAACCACAGCAATTCGTTTCCAATATTTTTATTTTTAAATTAGTGGCAGTGAAGTTTTTGGGTAATAATCGAGTGATGAACAGAAGCCGGTCTCTGTCTCACGTTCGTCGAGTGAATACAAAAATAAATGTTCTCGGTACGTATGATAGGAGTGAACCATGCCATCACGTGTTCCATTCGGGTGGACTTTTGTACTTTGAAGTATGGGTCAAATTAACTTTATTTTAAAAAATTGAGCTATCAACATAGGTACAACTATCGTGACTTTCTTTAGGTATGCATCACAGGGGTATTCTTGTGGAGACAACTTTCCACAGCTTTTTAGCTTTGGAAAGATGTTTCCAGCTTTATGCCAACTTATAGGTCATTCCATAGCATTTCTTGCCTTTGCCATTTCAAACAGTCTCATTCTTTATAATGCATTTTTAATCGTTCCTATTAAAGTACTCATACTCCAAAGTACAGTTATAAATGTGTTTAAAAAAGGTTTGTACGTGCCATATGTAACTTAACTAATATTACTTATAACTCATAAATTGGCACTTTGTAAATCAACAATTCTTATGGCATACTCTAGGGCACCAGTCCTTAATCGCCTAGTATCGAAACTCGCTACATTATTATGTATTATTCGACATTTTATATAAAACCCTACATCGCAACTCCGACGTCACAATGTACAAGATAACGTTACAACGTTATTTGTATCTAGTCTTGAGAGAAAGCGGTTATTCTGCAACGTTGTGTTCTACAATATGACGTCGCAGTTAGAGTTTTACAATGGGATTATAAAATAAGAACGATTTGGCACGTAACTTCAAAACGACTCCCCTAAGTGCTATATAGTGTATGAATAACTAACATTCAATATTTTACGTATCTGTATTTGCACGACAGCTCACTGCATAATAATATAAGGTGTGTACTGAGTTGTAACAATTGCTCGTAGCATCCAGAAAATACTTATTTATCTGCTCAGTATCAATTCCACGTTTGGATTTCACAGGTTCAATATGCGAGGAATAATAATTTTAAAATTTGACGTTTAATAGTATAATTTGCACCCTTACGTACAACGTCGACATTCTACAATGATCCTAAAAGATCAATCTTTATTTATATTTCATAATGTCCGTATAAATTGGATTACAAGTTAATGCTACAAATCAATACCCATCTTAAAAGACTGACTTTAAAAAAACATTGACGTATCTATTTATTCGCCTATAAAACGAGGTTCGAAAGTGTTTTTCGAAAATTCTGTTACCGTTTATATATTATTCGTTATCTAATCATTATTTAGGTATGTATATTTCGAATGAAATACAATTTGGGAAGGTATTACTGAGGACGAGGGCTGATCTTGTTTCACAGTTGATTCTTGCTTTACATAAATTAACAACATCAATATTCATTACTTATCTCACGTTGATTTAAATTCTTTATTTGTCCTACAAAACGTAGGTTTTGTTTCAAATTAGCAAGAATCGCCCTGTGGGTCCCCAGCGACAATATTGTTACACGCGAGTCCAACAGTTAGAGATGATATACTTAATATTATTTCAGTCATGGAACTATTATCTGCACCACGAGGCAACGAGTGCTCTACAGGCATGGAAGTCTATAATTCAATTACTAGCAAGATTTTGTCAACAAACTTACCAAAGTAACAATTATTCGCTGCTCAAATACCATTTTTGCTTATTAACCATGGCATATTATTTGAGCTTTATTGGTAGAAGAAACCAAAGCTCATGTACCTATTGTATGTTACCTTCTGCCAAATTTATTAATTGCCCGCAATGTGCGAGGACCTTCAAAAAGAAGATTGGTTACATAAGCCACATGCGAGCTCATAAACAGCGGAGTTGAAGCAATTGCCTCGGCCGAAATCGGTCGGATCACAACATCATCATCATCAGTTGCTCCAACAATTTGCACGCATATTTTGGTTATTTCCAAAACTATAGAATTAATTCCATATCAGATATAAACAGCTCACGAACAGAATGTTTCACGCGCAAAATCTGATAGTAATTAAACTATAATGATTTAAATGCCACTGTTGAATAGACACTGCAACAATATCATTGTACACAACGACCGAAGTTTTAAGCAATGCAACACATGTCCTCGTAAATCCTGTCATTTAAAATCTCCTCCATCGTACAGTCGCCAGCACATGAAGTTAAAACAATCTGCCAATTTTTTTGTTCGATTTTCAACTTTATTGCCAAAGCGATTGGATTCAAATTTTATTGAGAAAATTTGATAGTTCCTTCCGTAGGTATAGCCTAATGTGCTGTGCGACTTTTCATTCAAAAGCTGCCCGGCACAGTGACACGGTTGCATTGCTTGACCTTCGACTCCCAAACTACAACCGCGGATCATACGCGTCACAAACCAATTTTTACAATTTATCATTACTCCTATACACATAAAAATATTAAAACGGAACGTTTTTACTAGATATAATATCGTGTGCGTAACGGACTGTAACTCCACAGACTCACCATTGGCTGTATATATGAAGGTAGAAATGATTTGACTTAACAGAAGTGGGACGCACACTGCGCGACTGTCACACTGCGAGGCAGCGATCTTCAAATCCGGTAAAGGTTTGTATCTAATTAATTTCCCTTGTGTAAGTTTTGTAATCCGTCTTGTAAAAACAATTCGTCTCTCAGCGTGTAGTCTGCCTCCATGCTATAATTATACTGACAGTCATCTTCGGACAGAACCAACATAAAAATCGCAGTCATGTGACATTAAAGATCTAACTCTCAGTATTACCTTATAAAACTTCAAGAGATTTTCCATCGGGACCAGCTCCCGACGACACACTGTCGAAACTATTTCACGTCAGAATGTATAACATTCGACGGTAATCTGCAATGTGACGTCGAGAATATGCACAAAATTGCAGAATACGACTCATGTCTTTTTTCTCTGTCGCTCGAACGTACAAAATGTAAGTGCGACAGAGAGCAACGACTAAGCGGAGTATCTTGACACCTCAAAACCCGGCCACTTATTTCATGGAACCTTTTTTTTAACGAAACTTACAGCTTCCCCTAAACTTTAATAGCGATAGTAAATTGAAAATTAAGTAACTTTAAGACAAGTCACAATATCAAACTTTAAAATCAAACTCTATCCAATAATGTATCAAAACATCAAAATTTATATTTTCGGTTCACGAAAATAGGTTCATAATACAATTATATCGAATATATAAATATATTGATCGCTGAGAAATAGTTAAATTAGGAATGAATCTCAAACGGGATCTTTATGAACCGTTCAGAAAAGAGATGATGATAAATCATAATATACAAGTATATTCGGACAGTGGGCCCACGAGCGATTTGGGACACGATGAGAGTACTATTAACTAATTCGACTTTTATGTAAAATACTGTAGCAATCACAGTTTGTTCATTTATTCTTCCACGCGACAGAGATTCGTTTCGTTCCAAAAAGCTCGCGCATCCGCGATCCCGCCCTCGCACACAATCATAGTCAACAACACAAACAACGCGACGCGCTCGCGAGTGGCGAGCGACAGTAGCGCCACCCCGACACTCGGCGGCGACTAACGGAACCCCTTCACAAACAATGTATCCACGTACTCCTTCAATAATATCCAATAATAATCGTTAATATTACACCTTAAATAACTATACATTATGAGAGCCTCCCGGCTGTAAAACTTATGACACCATTGTTTGTTATAATATACATTAATGCGTGACCACCACGACCTCCGTACTATACAAAAATTAAAAACATTATACAGTAATACTACGTACGGTACCATATAGCTAATAAATACAAGAATCAACTTACCGACTACCAATACCCAAGTAGCGAGGTGACTGACGCACGACGGTAGGTATATTCGTATTTTAGATACAACCATTTTTATTTTTAACATTCAATTTTATTAATTATAATAATTTCATATATCTATTAATGTTATGACTCTCTCTGAAACCTCGTCATAGCTATGGAACTGTCGCTGTGGGCGAGCACCGACGCGCCGGTGCCGCCGGACCTCGCGCGTCTGTGTCCGCTGTCTGTCTGTCCTACAACGACTCCTCGTACATACCTACACATATTTACTGAATTCATGAGCAAGTTATTCCCTCAGTGTGCGAGTGACGTCAGCGGGTCGAGCCGCCTTCTCACACTACAACGTATCATTTATTGTTTCCGAGTCTCACACTGTGCTGTTTCAGTTTAGACTTCGTCGACTGCGGGATGCATCGGTGATGATGATGAGTTTATACAGAAACTTATTCCCCAATATTAGGCCAACTTTGAGTGAAGTATGCAGAGCCGCGTGACGCGGCGCTGCGCGGCGACAAACGAACCGGGCGCGAGCGGCGCGGGCGCACGCTATAATTTATTATTTACCTAAGAACATTGACAATAACCTCGATGATAAACATTTGTGCGGGTGGTGTGTTCCGGCGACGCATATAATACACAGCACGCGATGCGGCGAGCCGCGACCGGCTTACACTAAGTAATCACCTTAGAAATCGATAGGAAGTCAGTTTTACTTACAATAATTCCGCTATTTATTAACTAGGGTGCGACCCCGCTCCGACCGACACGACGGGTCCGGCGCGTGCGGGGCCGCGACAAATTTCATATATAAGTCTCTAATTATTCACTTCGGCGGGCGATCGTCTGAGCGTGCCGGCGCGGCGCCGCACCCGGCGGCCCGCCGGACGCCGCGCCGCCTCCGGAGCGGCCCGATCCTGTCGTTTCGCCCGGATCTACGACGAAACCTTAGTAACGAATATTGCTTTCACGCGTGTGCGTGCGGCGTGCGGTGTGTGCGGGAGGGGTGTGCGGCGCGGCCTCAGCGCGCGGCGATGCGGCACAGCGCGGTGCGCACGGCGGCGGCGGCGGCGGGCACGGCGGCGCCGCACAGGCCCGATCAGAGCCGGTCCTCCTCCTCCTCCTCCTCGCCCTCGTCGCCGGCCTCCTCGTTCTCCTCCCGGTAGCCCGGGTGCTCGCTGATCGCGTAGTAGTTCCCGTTGTAGATGACGCCCAGCTCCCGCAGCGCGTCCCCGCGGATCGTCGCCTTGATGGTCCAGTTGTAGCAGTCGTCCGACTCGGACTCGCGGTCCAGGCGCTCCACGTCCAGGATCTTGGAGCTGAGCCGCTCCAGAATGATGCCGATGTCCTTGATGGTGAGGTGGCGCTTCTGGTCCACGCTGAGCTGGTCGATGAGCAGCAGGAACTTCTCGGAGGTGACGGCTTCATCCTCCACCAGCGTGTTCTCGGTCTCGCTCTCGGAGGAGTCGCGGTCGCCGCGGCGCGCCGACTCGGCGTCCAGGAAGCGCACGTGGCCCTTGGGCCGGCCCTGCGGTGAGGCGCGCGGTTGCGCGTCCTGGATGGGGGACGTGGCCACACTCTTGTGCACGGCGATGCGGCGGCCCTCCTCGTGCAGCGCGCAGCAGTGGAAATCACACTCGTCAGGTGGCGGGCGCGCGGGCGCGTGGTGCGCGTGCGCGTGAGTGTGCGCGTGCGGCGCGTCGGCGGCGCGGCAGTCGGACGTGTGCACGTGCGCGCCGCCGGGCTGCTCCAGCGAGCCGGGCGCGCGCGTCAGGCGGGCGGTGCGCGGCTCGTCGTGGTTCACGACGGTGATGTGCGGCGGCGCGGGCGCCGGCCGGTCCAGCGACGTCTGGATGACGAGCGAGGGCCGTCGGTCGGGCTTGGGCTGACGCGAGGGCGATCGCGCGGCCGGTGACGCTTGCGGACGCTGGTCCCAGTGCAACACCACCGTGACGCGACCCTTGTTGTCCATAATCTTCCATGAAGGCGTCTCATCGTGGAGCTCGAGCGCGTGAATCGTTTCGCATACTATCTTCGGGATCGCCGATATTGCTGGAACCGACAAAGGTGACAGTTGAACATCTACTTTGTCTGCCCAGACATTGCATTCGTCGGATACAGTGAGCCATTTCTCAAATCAATGTGTATGGCATACTGCGGAACTCACCAGCCTTGATGACGTCGACGCCCGTGGGGTACCACCTCTCGCCGGGCCGCAGCAGCAGCAGCACAGTGTTGGGCGGGAGCGTGCGCCAGTACTCGCCGTCTTCCACCTGCGTGCCGTCGCTCTCCAGCACCAGTCGCACCGGCTCGCTCGCCGCTACCGATAGCTTCTCCTTACCTGCACAACAAGAAAGAACATAGCTAAATAAGCATTTCTTGAACGAAAAACAGCTCACGAGCAGGCCCACTTTTGATTTAGACAGGCAAGAGAAATGGCGCGATAAACCCTGACCCTAGATGGAAACAACCAGCCTATTCTTTCCTCAACAATGTTGAGGCTATATTATATACTAACCGATAGCAATATAATAGCGATAATAGCGGTATCCAGTCCGATTCCAGATTTTACATGGAGCGATTTTCTATCGGTCGTCCATAGCCCTGTAAATGGAAATCACGATACTTTTTGGCAAGACCAGCTGGTCTATAAAGGCCACTTTCGCCGAATCAGAAAGCACATCCTTCTACCCGTCACTGTCAAACCCAATCAACCTTGAACCTAATGCGTTAGCGATAAAGATAAAAATGAAATTTGACAGATTGTTGTGTGGATAATATTATGATTCTGATAAGGTGGCCTTTTTAGACCCGCATTTGTAAGGTTTTGGGTTGGTGACCCTATGGAGAACACTGTTTAAAAGATTTAAACATACGTGTTAAATCATCTTTATTGCAAGGGAATGTTAAAATTAATCTATTGCAGTATTTAGATCATTTTTAGGTACGTTTAGCGAAGTGTAACCGGATAGACTCAAGTAGGTCAGTAGGTCAATGTAATACGTCCTAGATAAATGGCTATAAATTGCTTTAGAAAAAATTAATCAAGGTACAGTAGTACGTGTTCCTTATGATGCTGAATAGAAAGTAAAATAGTTTTAAAGTGAAAAGTAGTTTTAATCTAACACCTGAAGCGTTGACAACGACCTGAAGCGATACATACCTTAACTGCAAACCCCTGTTTTATATGTATTTTTTATCTTGACTACAAACCTTTGTAAACTATGATTCGCTCTAAGCCAAATGTATGTGAGGAAAATCTTACATCAACACAACCCTTAGGCAGGCATCACTAAACGACTCATTTGTGCAATACTCAAATCAATAATTCTCAGCTAGTATCCAAGCAAAGGCCTTAGAATCCTTTCAGTACTTTTCAACATTAAAATCTTAAATTACGAACCTAGTTACATCCAATGCAGATGACACCACACCACGATAACAAGGTGTTCTCTACGTATGTACATCAGTACCGTATAACACCTATAAGCACAGATTTCTGCCACTAAATACTGCACCAAGACACAACTTGTCTCTCTAACGCCCCGTTCGGACTAGCTCCATTCGCTAGGGTCCGGGGGCTAGGCAGTAACCAGGTCAGTCGTGTGCAGTCGCTCGACTAACGCGGCTGACCTGTCCCGATGTGCTACCCTGCGACTAATTGACGATCAAATCTGGGGCCCGAGTCTGCTATTTTTATAAATTTGTCATTTCGACAGGATCCCATTGTCATGCCATTGTCATTTTGCTAAAATTCACTAAGACGTCAGTGGCCGGTCACTGGAACGTCAATGGTCTCGTAATAGAATTGCGGTAGGAATGCCGTATTGCCATTATTATAAAACCGAGCTTTTGAGCATTTATTCATGCCAGATTTTATTTATGTTTAGTTTTACATATTATTTATTAGTGTTAAAAGCAATCTGAAGTAGTGAGAAGTTCGTAAATACTAAATCTGTACATGTCATTATGTACGAGATCACCATTCATATGGCTTTCTTTCAATGGCGTGGCAGTGGTTGATCATTGAAATGTCATAATGACGCCATTATGATGCCATTATGATGCCATTATGTTAGTAGATTAACAAACTTGTCAAAATCAACCATTTTGAAATCAGTGATCGACCATTCTGACACTATTGTAATAGCAGACTCGGGCCCCTGATCACTCGCTTTCATTAGACCAGTGGAATATTCATCTTTGTTTTTTGGCTCGAATTGAATACCCCAGAAAGTGTTAATTGATAGAGCGAGAGCTAGTGATTGGGTTGAAATAGATTTTTTTAATTTTAGTTCGAACTATACAACAACTAAGACCCAGTTTGCGAAAAACGCAAATGAAGTGATGTTATTGGCTATTTGGCTTGATTTTTGTCAGCTGTTTGAATTTTTTTTTAGCTTGCGAAGACACAAGCATTGATTGATTGATTTAATACTTTACGCACACAAATGTACAGAGGCGGACTTAATGCCATAGGCATTCTCTACCAGTCAACCTTTGGGTAATGCAGAGAAAAATAGTGGTAGGTGCAATATAAAGATAAAGAGAAACACGATTATTAGTAAAATTAATACAAAGATAAATAAATACATATAAAGTATACATACAATAAAATACTGTTTACATAATATAGGTACTCAAATTAATAAACTAATACACGATTATACTTGAACAGTTTATGCAAACAAAAATTAGCGCTGTGACGATACTACTGCCAACTTCTTACGAATGTGCTCTCGAACCTTAACTTTGAAGGTTAATTAGGACAATAGGGAATATGCATGAATTTTTTTTATTTGCAAAATGAAATAATTTTTAGCTCTAAAAAACAATCATAAAATTGTTTTTTAAATATCTTCATCACTTATGAAGTTATAAAGCTTCAAAGATACCAATTAGAAAGAGAAGTCTGATATGAAATTTGTCGTCAGATTCCATGACGCCTATACAGATGCCATACATTACAGCGTTTTCGCGAGAGGGACAGATATATTTGTTTAAAATAATGATAACTCGTTTGTTTTTCGAGTGATTTTGATTCTATTTTCACTGTTAGTATTACAATTTTGTATATTTATAGATAAACTGTGTAGATAATAAATATTTTTTTCATGCATATTCCCTATTCAAAAGGATCTGAAAATCAATAGTACTAATTTAAATTATAAAACAGAAGAGATTGTTTGTTTGGTTAAACGCGCTAATATCAGGAAACCAGTAGCTTCGAATTGAAAGATTATTTTAGTGTTTGCTAGCCCATTTAAAGAGGAAGTCAATTAAATAGGTCATATACTATCACGCTACGACCAATAGGAGCGGAGCTAAATATTAGCCAGCACTTTTCAGCAGGACTGAAAATAGAATGTATACAGAATATTGTATTGGAAGGCCATTTCTCGTATTTTATAATAGAGAATATGCATGAAAAAAGTAGTTATGATCTGAACAGTTTATCTAAAAACACTACAAAGTAAAAAATAACTTTAATCTCGGAAGTCGGTGTTTTTGTTAGTTTCTTCGTATTTTGACACCGACTTCCGAAATTAAAGTTATTTTTTACTTTGTAGTGATTTTTTTTTTAGAAGTCGGTTGTATTTTTTTGTAAAAAGTTTTTTATTTTTCACTTTTTAGTGGTGCTTCACACCTAACAACACCACTACAAAATCTCAGAAAAGCAAAATACGCAATTTCGATTATCAAAGAATCATCTAAATAGTCAAATTCCAGCTATTTCGATTTAAAATCCAAAGTTCGTAACCGATTTTGATATGATTTAAATGGGACCAATCTGCAAGTATATCCTTTCAGATAAAACAAAATTTTTCAAATCGGTTCATAATTGTCGGAGTTATGAGGTAACAAACATAAAAAAAAAACATACAACCGAATTGATAACCTCCTCCTTTTTGGGAAGTCGGTTAAAAAGTATTCGAAAATATAATACTAACAGTGAAATAAGAATCTAAATAGGCTTGTGTCCTGAAAAAATCTAAATAGTCCGTCAGTTAGATTATCAAAAATATTTGAACCGTGTTTTTTCTTTTGTTACGGGAACCAAAATTGACGAGGTTACGACGCTTTCAAAATTCTCAATACGTCACACCTTCGCATAATTTTTAGTGAGTCGTGACGTCACGACCCCCCACTCCCGAGTTTTGATGCGTTTTATCTTTGTCAATATTCATTGATTTACTTAAACAAAAAATACGTGTCCATTATTTTTCAATACTCTAACTGACGGACTAAATAGTTTTGCAATTTGTGGATGATGAAATCTAGCCTATTGCTCGAAAAACGAACGAGGTACTATTATTTTAAACAAATATATCTGTCCCTCTCGCGAAAACGCTGTTTTCTATGGCAGCTGTATAGTCGTCGTGTAATTTGACGTCACAGTTCGTATCGGAATTCTCTTTCTAACTGTAGTCTTTGAAGCTTTACAACTCATAAATGATGAAAGTATTTTAAAAATAATTACATGGTTGTTTACTAGAGCTAATAAGTATTTTATTTTGCAAATAAAAAAAATCGCATGCATATTCCCTATTGTTTAACTTTAACTTGCCACCACAATTATTTTCTTTTTGTAATTTAAAATAGTAATATGTACCTACCTTGTTATATTGTAACAATACCTTTTACTGTGCCCTAACAGGGTCAACAGCCGTTTTTTAACATCTTTTGTACCTTGTAGAACGCAAATAAATAAAATATATGAATATGACATCTCAGTGACAGTTAATGTCATAATACATAAAATTAGAGGTATATTATCCTTCTACATCTAGGGTTCCGTACCCAAAGGGTAACCAACGGAAGGCCTGCGGACGGCGAGCGTTGGGTGGCTCGCCGTCCGATACGAAACAGGCCCAGACCGACGGCGCGCTATGTTCCACGCGCGCCTCAAAGAGCTGTCAGCATAGAAGATGGGGCCCCTTAGGTACAGCGCCTACAGGGGTGACGGAATTTGTTCGAAAGAGTCACCGCGGCCCTGGAACTCAAAGGGCATTAGGAGGAATACAGATGAGTTTTAGTCAGCAAGAGTCTGACACTCCCTCCTGCTTTGCCCAGAGCGGGAGGAGTCATTTGATGATTTTCCATCCTTAACCGGGTCACAGTCCCATGAACCACATGTGGTCTTCGCTGATTGTTTAACTTTTGTGTCTGCTTTGCGAATAGTGAACATATAAAAAAAAAGGTAAACCAACGGAACCCTGTTACTAAAGTTTCCGCTGACCGTCCGTCTGTCCATTTTTCTGTCTATCAGGGGGCTGTATCTCAAGAATCGTAATACTAGACAGTTGAAATTTTCACAGAGTTTGTATTTCTATTGTATTTTTCGGGTAATGGTACGGAACCCTTCGAGTGAGAGCCCGAATTGCACTCTGACGGTTTTTTCAAATTGGTCCCACCCCTGATTGAAAAGCATTTGAAGTTGGGCATTTCGTGCGATTCTGTAAACATGTCGAAGTGAACACTTAGGCGAAGTGAACGACAAGTGATCTGTCAAACCTTGTAAACAAGATGGCATGACAGTACAATTGTCGTTCACTCCACCTATGTGATCACGGTGAGATGTCGACAGAATCGACCGGCTACATACATTTTTGCCAGTTTGCGATTGAGATGCGAATGTGAAAATGAGTAGAATTGGCCCTCTGCCCTCAGATCCTGCGGGTCTTAAAATGCTACTTTAGCGAAATCATAATGGAATAATAATATATACCGCACAACAATCTGTCAAATTCATTGTCATCTTTATTGCTAACGCATTAGGTTTAGCATTCGGTAAGGTTGATTGGGATAATTTGACAGTGACATGTAGCGTGCTGTGCTTTCTGATTCTGCTAAAGTAGCCTTTTTAGGCCCTCAGTACAGTGAGATACGAAATTAGTAGGTAGTATTGGCCCTCTGAATGCAAAAGGTATTATTAAAAACATGGGAATTAATCCTCAGATGCAATTTTTGAGAATAAGTATTATTAAAATTTGTCATTTAATAAAACATAGTATTTAAAACATTCCAATCCCAAACGTAAGTTTGTTTAATATACTTGTTTTTAAAAAACGTCAAACGTTATACATGCAGTAAATGTGTTTCTCTATGTTGTTTTTTTTTCTGACTAGTGTCGAAATGGCTATAAAGAGACACTTCATTTGTACTCGAAATAGCTTTACAAGTATATCCATAAAGTCAAAATACCTCCTCAATGGCCTAGCGTGCTATGGTACGAGTTCGATATTATGTCATGTCATACTACTATAAAATGATAAATCACAAGTTTGTTTAGTTTTGTACGTAACATAGGCGTAACTTCTACTACAGCGAGCCTCAAAGCCCTCTTTAGCAGGTGTGGAGAACTCCAAAACGAGAGCCATCATCTGCCTAGCCTTTTCCCAACTATATCGGGATTGGCTTCCAGTCAAACCGGATTCAGCTGAATACCAGTATTTTACATGGAGCCGCTGCCTACCAGACCCCCACAACCCATTGACTGGATAATACGGTACCTCTTGGCAAGACTGGAGTCAGATTTATTGGCTTCTGACAATCCGTAACGACTGTCAATGATATACAAATGACAGCCCGGACCAACGGCTTGACGTGTTTGCCATAGGCCAACCTTGACAAGCGTTGCTTAACCTTTAAGATCGACCCGTGCGGTTGTTATTTTTTAGCCACGAGCTCCAAACTACAAACTACAAAAGGAGAGCAACGTGTTTCAAAAATAAAAAATAGTCATCCATATGAACTAGGTATCTTGTTAAAGATCGTTGACGGATTACTCTTGACATGATACAGATTAAAAGAACTTGTGAAGTTGTTGTGATGTAGGAGTACGAATTCTTGATTTGGATTGCTAAAACACGCATGAAGAATGAAGATGAAAGAGAAGCGAAACGGTCTTGATAATTACAGTATTCTTAAGTTTATTCAAAAATTGTTGTAGAACATTTTACATCAATAAGTTCTAAATGTCGGGGCTCCGTGTTGCTGATGCGGCTCATACGGCGGTAGTAACGAGCCTTTTTAGTTCGTTCGCATGCGGTCGTATTTCGCAAAATCTTAACGTCATTGTCTAAGTAAGAAATCGAGGTCACTTATATCAATAATCTAGCTGACCCACTCAACTTCGTCTGCGTCACATTTTCCATTAATGCTCGGCTCCTTTTAGTCTTAGCGTGATGATGTGAAATTGAATTTTTCAAATCGGACCATTAGTTCCTGAGATTACCCCCTACATACAAACTTACAAACAAATGTTACCTCTTTATAATATTAGTATAGATAAGAAAATAATAAATGGATGGGGATTACTGTCTTGATCAGCTCCTAAAACGTTATTTTAATGTAGAAAACCAAAAATAAATGCATTAGTAAAACTAATAACCATAAATATTATCCAGATCTCATTTAAAATTATAAAGTTAAAATCAATTAACATCATTTTTCGACGCCATATGTTAGATCATTTTTAGTTTTAGCTAAGAGTTTTTTTATCTGTGTGTGTGTGTTTGTTTGTATACCTAGTTTAAATTGAAAAATAAAAATACTTCTCATATTTTTGAGCACAAAAAATATCATCATTGTCAAGGTCATCATCAAAGATGAAATAACGTTGAAATAATCTTGTCAATGACTGCTAGTCAATCAAAATGTATGGAAAGTCGAAATCGTCTCCAAATCATTGCTTAGGTGACTAAGACAATTTACTCATAGGTGATCTTCGCAATGAATCCTAGTCAATAAAAATTTATAGAAAGTAAAATTATCGCTAGGTCATTGTCACGGTCATCATCAAATATGACATATAATAACGTTACTGTCAAAGGTTATTTCAACAATGTCATCCTAATCAATCAAAACTTAAAGAAAGTTTAAATCATAATCAAAAGATGTCATCAAAAATAACCAAAATAATAAATGTTTGATATTGTCAAACATAGTCATCACGTATACTTAAATAATAATAATCAATTAATTTCAAATACAAGCTTATCTAATCTATTAGCACAAAGTAGGCGAGGTCCCCCGTCCCCTGCCAAGCCTGTAGGTCACTAGGGTGAACCAGGCTGCACAGAGGACTAGGTGAACCTAGGGTACTGACCTCGGTGAATCAACTCCTCGAAGCTAGTGACGACCAGTCCCTTCCTCACGTTCCTTGAACAGTCCCATATCTTGAAAGGCCTCTTTCCTCTGACCTCCTGAAATTTAGAAAATTGTCTATTAAAATTTGCACTAAAATATTCGCACATTTGAAAAAAAAACTGGGTACGGTCTCAAACATTTTTTAAATAGGGTTTGAATATTATAAAAGTTTGTATAGAATGAATTAAAATTATTTTCGTGTTTGAATAGCCATGAGATTTTTATACATACCATTTGGTTCCATTATTTTAGTATGACCCATAATATATTCGTCAAAAGCTCATAATGTAGTATTGATTGACAACCAATTTTTACAATTGAATTTAAATTGAATAAATCAATCATTTTCATTGAATAATTCATTGGTATATTTTGCATTTTAATTAATAATAACACTAAACTGGTCATCCGTTACATTTATATTAATTTAATAGCATCATACAGTAAGATAGTAAAGCTATGCTACGCCCCAGGGGCTACGGCGTAGTCCGTCTACGTAGTAGTGCGTAGCGGTCGTCCGTAGCGCCTGCACTGGCTGCAGCGGTGCAACGCCCGAGCGACCTCCGCGCCCCCCCTGCTCACCCCCGCCTGCCCCCCGGGCCCGGCTCGCGATCCCCTCTGCCCCGCTGGCACGCCCCGCGCCCCGCACGCACTGTGCGTTGACCCACTGACATCACCGCCCTGCACGATCTTTAATCTAGACTGGGACTTGTAAACTTCGAGCCATTAAAAAAGTTTCGTCTCAAGTATTCGCACGATATTACCATCCAATACCTCGCTCGCTAACTGTACAACTAATCGTTCAGATTCTTTTTCTGTTACTGTAAAATTGTTGCGTTATATCGTGTGAGAAAGCAGCCGAGCGCGGCCGGGTGCAACGTCCTAGCGACACGCTTGTCTGTACAGCACGCTAGCGCGCGCGGAGCCCTACGAGCCCCACGAACCGCGCTCCGGCGCCCGTGAGACACATACCTCGGGTATTTCGACTATCATGTTTCCTTCACTCACTCACTGGTGTGTACGAACTCGCGTCACCGTCACTGTTATTATGGGATATTAGAGAGAAAGTGTGTGATGATCACTTGAGTGTTGAAGTTGAGGTATCGTATGGTGCAAGTAGAGGTTATATATAAGGGTGGCGGGCGGCGCGGTGCGCGCCGGCGGAGCGCCGCGGCCGCACTGGGCGCCGTGACCGGGTCGCGCGGCCCCGCCCCCCACAGCACCCCGCACCCCGCACCCTCTCACCCCCGCGCCCCCGCCCGCCGCCCCGCGCCCCGCACTGCAGCGCTCACCCGTAATCTCTTGATGCCGTAAGATCTTGAAATTAGCGATGCCGATGATGCACTTTTGGAAGAAATAAGCAGTGGGGACAGCTGTGACTTACTAGTATTAGGTCCAACCTAGACAGATGCCTTACTTTGAGTTACTATTTTTATCACAGATACTCCCAAAAAGGTAAATCAAAACATCGCGAATAAAACCAATACAAGTACAAGAATCAAAAAATTGAAGACATGAGATATCCTGCGCCTGTTTGGTGGACAACAGACATCTCACGGAGAGGCCAGTGTCCCACCAGTGGGAACATCGTAAGCCGATTATGAAAGCCTCTTCCAAACGTACAATTTATTGAAGGCTTAACGAGGTTACGTGTAGACGCGGTGCAGTGGCCGGCACTCGCGGAATTGGATGTTAGATACTACATACTACGTACATACAAGATAAATGGCGCCGTAACATCATAAAATATAGTACGAGTTACATGGATAGGAACTGATCATATTACATTCTGTTCGGTTAGATAATGGTGTGTTTGACTTGTATTTTTTTTTACTATTGAGAAGCATACGTTTGACCACTATCTCACCAGATGATACGGTATAACTTGTACTAGTGACCAAATTTTAGCGTTTAAAAACTATATATCATCATTTTTATGCAGCCTTGCCAAACCCGTTGAGAAATATAGGCGTGATATTTATTAATTCCAAGAACATTTTTTTTTCGCAGTTTGTAGGACGGAAAGGAACCATTAATTAATACAAAAATCTTAAAGTTGGGAGTCTTAAGTGGCCGCTACGATGCCACGTATGTGGCCGCTACGATGCCACGAAAACCGTAGCCAAGTGCTACGCTTTTTGTAGCAATCATGCTACGCTCTTCGTAGTTTGAATGCTATGCTTTTCGTAGCAATCATGTTACGCTCTTCGTAGCAATCATGCTACGCTCTTCGTAGTTTGAATGCCACGCTTTTCGTAGCAATCAAGCTACGCTCTTCGTAGTTTGAAGTTTGAATGCCACGTTTCTCGTAACGAGCGTGCTACGCTTGTCATAGCCAGCTTACAAAAAATCCCTGGAGATACGTGTTCCACAAGTCCATCTCGTAGTAAAGCTCTAATAATGAGAACTTAAGTCGTGGCTATTTGGCAATATTTCTTTTTCATATTGTATTAATGGGCTTCTCATAGTAAAAAAAATATAAGTAATACCAAGACTCGACGAATGCGTAAATAATCATTTTACTTTCAAGACCATATTTAGATTTTCTCTGAGGATCAAAGTAATAACCAAATCACTAACGAATCAGGTCCAGACTAAAATATTTTAACATAATCATTACACTTTCCTTGCACTACGAAATTCATCAGGGGTCATTATCCTGTCTGACCTGACTTACAAAAATATCATTATTACGTCTACGATAGTGCTACGCCACCACAACTGCTACGCGGCAACGACGCTACGCGGCCACGGTGCTACGAGACTACCCCACTACGGGGCTACGAAAGGTGTCTTCAAAGTTAGAGTAAACTCTGTCTCTGTCATCTCTGACCAAGACTAAGGTCAAGAGCAAACCCATCACAAATAAAAAAAAGGTGCTCGAAGTAGGGAATAAATTATTATGGTGAACCTTGTACAATATACGGAGACTAACGTTGCAGGCATTTTTCCTTCTTAAACATTTAATTATTCTTAATTCTTGATTCTTCCATTTAATTATGTTTTCTTGCAGTGGAACAAGATACCTTCAGAACCAGTTTTACTGATGTTATCTGACTCATAGAACGAACTTGCCGACTAGCCAACCTTTATATTTGCCAGATAGGCATCTCACTGACCGATATCACAAGTCTACGAGAGTGCTACGCCGCTACGGTGCTACGCGGCTACGGTGCTACGATATTATGCCTGTAGCGTATTATTGATACTGGTTTATACTTGTGCTATTATGAGATATTGTGACGGTGAACTTGTTAATCGTTTGATGTAATTATAAAATACTAGTTGATGGCCGCAGCTTCGCCCGCTTGACAAATATACTTAAACCTTCCTCGAGAACCACGCTATCCATTGGTGTAAACAACATGAAAATCGGTGCAGTCGTTTTTGAGTTTATCGCCAGTAGAAAGCTAGACGCAGTGAAGGACTTTGTTTTATAATATGAAGGTTTGAGTATATTATTTGTCAAGCGAGCGAAGTCGCGGGCATCAGCTAGTCTATGATAATTATTTCGAGGTAGATCATGTAATCAAGTTTTAGATGAGACATAGATCCCAGTCTCATGAAATCATGGGAAAAAGCCTTAGCCCAACACTGGGATGATGCGGGCTTACAGAAATCAGTAATGAATTATTCACGGAAATTACATATTTCTTTCTAAGGGCGAGTCTTTTACCTGTGGTTAACGCAACCAATGCTTAACCGGTAATTATTGTGCCACGATAAAATTAGTTTTTCGGTCAGTTGAAATCTAATAATTTTATTCATAAAAGAATTGACAAAATTGTCTTAGTTAAGCGCCCTAAGTTGTTGAAATCTGAAAATATTGCAATTTTAAAGTCGAGTAAAGCTAAAAACCCAAAAATATAGGCAGAAATTAACAATCACATTTTTACTAAACCTTTTCCTTCTCGTTTTAGAACTTGCCCTAGATAGTAACCGTGTGGTAGCGCCGCCATTTTTCCTCACATTCGGGCAGAATTTATCGTTTTTTAATACTTCTTTAATATAACGAAGGCGTTACAATAACGTGACGCGCACGCGTTACACGTTAATAACGCCGGATTAACCGTAATTACGCCAGAGTTACGGCGTTACGGCCCACGTGAACTGTCACGTTAACGTGAATGTCATAGCGTGACTTTGCGCTTTCTAATTTTTGAGCCTTTCTGTCCGTTCTTCACATTACGATATACTGAATTTTTTGTTTTCAGATAGGTACAACACACATACTACATAGGGCAAGCGTGCTTCAAACTCAACCATCGTTATTCGTCAAGTGAGTGCATGGTCAAACACGAGCCTCCTTTTGTTTGTTTGCTACCTTATCACATCTTAACAATTGACTTGTGTGTCTAAAAAGGCCACTTTAGCAGAATCAGAAAGCACATCATGCTACCGATCACTGTCAATTTTTCCCAATCAACCTTGAACCTAATGCGTTAGCGATAAAGATGAAATTGAAATTTGACAAATTGGAGTGATTAATGATATCATTTATTTATATAAAACGGGTGTAAGGGACAGCCCTCCTCAAACTGATAGGGTGATTTCAGTATATCGTACTAAGATG
Organism: Ceramica pisi; assembly: GCA_963859965.1. NCBI lineage: Eukaryota > Metazoa > Arthropoda > Insecta > Lepidoptera > Noctuidae > Ceramica > Ceramica pisi. The sequence goes on along the minus strand of OY982535.1, from coordinate 24,911,907 downwards.
ACCGGTACATGAAATTATTTCAGGAACTTTATGGGAATCCAATAAAACTGATTTGTTTAATTACCTCACTCGCAATGTATCGCTACCTCTGCAAAACGCACGCAGCGAACGGCAGCGCAGCGAGCTTTCGAAAGGATAGCTGCGCCCCCCCTACGTTTTAACAGCTGATTTCATGCGTCGTTCATGAGATTTTTTTTTATTTTTTTTTATTTTTTCATTTTATCTGTGTTATTTACATTAATGGAGTTCTGCATACAGATGATGTAACTTTACATTGAAATAAAGCAAAAAAATGAAAAATCGAAAAAAAAAAAAACGTGCTGTGCGAGCAATATATCAGCTAGGTTCAAAAGCTTCATTAAGAGAAATTTTCAAAGAGATTGGAATTCTCACGGTAGCATCTCAATTTATTTTTGCAAACATTTTATATATTAGGCAAAACATACATTTATACAGCAAAACGAGCGACATCCACAACTTTAACACCAGAAACAAGCACAAGCTACATGCTCCTTCACACCGACTTCGTAAGGTCCATGATTCATTTGTGGGGCTCGGTATCCGTTTATACAATAGACTTCCAATTTCTTATCTTGATCTGCCTTTTAACTCATTTAAAGAAAAAGTAAAATCTAACCTCTGTTCCAAGGCATACTATTCTATTAATGATTATTTTGACAATAAGAATAGTTGGTCGCTGTGTTGAACGCAAGACAAATTATCATGTTCCTTGTGTTTAAGTAGATAGTATAGTAGTTTTATGACAGGTTATATGTGTTCATATAATTTTTTATTTTATTTTCTTTTTTTTTATTTATTTGTCTGACTATGTAGGTCATTTTTTTTTATACTTATTTAAATCCACATACGTCAACACTTGCTTAAGTGTGTATTTTGTTTTAGTGTCATAGTGCTAGTAGCTAACAAGTGATTAATAATGTTTATATTTATTTTTGTGTCATGTAAATTTTAGAAGGAATTTTGAAGTTTTGGATTACTTTGCATATTAATTATTGTAAAATTCTAGTTCCTAAAACGTAACAGACAGTTGTGTTGCTGGGGAGTTTGTTGGCCACTTCTTCTCCACAGCTAAAACACTAGGAAGTGGTGACGGGCGGACGTTTTGGGGGACTGTCTTTTGTAAAACATGACGTTCAAAAAGTGCTGGCCCTCAGCCTAATTTGAATAAATGACTTTTGAATTTTTTTTTTTTTTTTTTGGAACATGGATGGGTTTTAGTCAGTAGAAGTCTGACACTCCCTCCCGCTACACCCAGAGCGGGAGGAGTCATTGGATGATTTCCCATCCCTAAAAAAAAAAAAAGTATAGTCTGATTTTAAGTTTTCTTCCGTCTTTTTTTAACTATTGATAGATATACGTTTGACCGCTATCTCACCTGATGTTAAGCGATGATGCGGTATAAAATGGCGCACGCTTGCCTAGAAGTAACCTATTCACTCTTGACTTAGACTCCCTACTGCTATCCTGTAAGTCTTCATTCTAAACTTCGAATCTGAATCCGCTGTGAGTTTCTTGATTGGCATTCTAAAACTCGATTGATAATTCGAATCTACACTAGCGCTACTCTTGCAAGCGTGTTTGCGAGTTGAACTAAATAGACCGCGAGATTTTGACAGATAAAGTATGAGAGGGCATAAAAAGTGGCATTCTATAAGGTAAGTCGCCCGTCAGTTCGACGCTCACTTCGCACTCGAACTCGATTCAAAGTGTCAAATTAAAAGCATCTATTTTACGAGTGAAAATAGAAGAAATCATAGTTAAATAGTATAAGGTACATAAAGTTTTAAAGTGAATAAGTGCCTACCTACTAAAGCGATAACGATGGCAATAATGTTTTTGTCTAAATATTTATTATAAGAACCTCATGCTTTGGATAAACTAGAAAAACGTCGACAATCTACCAAAACTCGAACCGACGATGGGTGAGAGGAACGTGTCTCATTTGGACTGAAGCAGTATTGTTGGATTAGACACTTCCTTAATTAATATTATTTTTGAACTTTACAACCAGGACAAAACAAACAAAACGTAAAAAGACAATGCAACGAACTCTATAACATCAACGCAATATATAACATTTTTTTTCGTAAGGTAAGCATAGATTATAATTCACGGCACGAATTTAGAGTTTTCTGTTTTTTTTTACTTATTAGCTGCCTCAAATTCCTTAAAATAAGAAATTTTAATTTAAACATCATAATAGCTAAAATTCTGTGTCAAAAACTGGTAAAATAAAAAATCGATAAATCTCGACTTACATTTTGTTGGGTGTGGTAGTCACTAGTACAGCAGTGCAATTCTGTTAACATGTCGAAGTGAGCACTTAGGCGAAGTGAACGACAATTGAGCTGTCAAACCATACAAACAAGATAAGAATGACAGCACACTTGTCGTTCACTCCACCTATGTGATCACGGTGAGATGTCAACAGAATCGACCGGCTGTTAACATGTCGAAGTGAACACTTAGGCGAAGTGAACGACAATTGAGCTGTCAAACCATACAAACAAGATAAGAATGACAGCACACATGTCGTTCACTCCACCTAGGTGATCACGGTGAGATGTAAACAGAATCGACCGGCAGTATTGGTCGCTTTGGAACTCACTTCACTTCGCAAGTGCCTAGGTGATGCTTATAGAATGCAAAATCAAGGTCATTTTGAACCTTATGCGAAGTGAGAGCTAATAGCGACGTGAAATGCGAGTTGTTGTTTGAATTTTACAGAATCGACGTGCTGGTTGTAGCTATCAGGAAACACAGACTCAGGCAGGGAATTCCACTCCTTAGCTGTACGCACAATGAATGTATTCCCAAAACGTTTTGTGCTTATAGGTGGGATGTCCACCATGTACCATGTCTCTGTTTCTGTCTCTTTCCATACTGTGTCTACGTTTTTATCCTTTCTGTCGTTGTTCTACCAGTTTATATATCTAAGTTCCATGTAACAGAGGACGAGATTATTGCCATTAACCTGGCATAAATCTATAGTCAGGGCTGCTACGGTGAAAATCCAGTTGGGAAAACCCAACAACACTTTTTTTTATGAAAAATCATCCAATAGCTCTTTCCACTCTGAACTGCGAGGAAGGGAGTGTCAAACTCTTACTAAATAAAACCTATCCGTGTTCCTCCAAATGCCCTTAACGTCCCTGGACCGCGATGATTATTTCTTCAGTAACACCGCGCGGTTCCGTTTGCAACCATTACACCACCGATGCAGTCCCCTTCAAAACTGCATTTCATAAAATGCCTACCTCTATTGAGACCCACTCTGAAATATGTCCGAACATGTTTGTGCAACAGAAAGAGCCCAAGGCCGCGCTTTTAAAATAGAATGGTTCTTAGTTGAGACCACTTCAGTTAGTGCAAGGCTGACTTTCTTGTCTGCTGTGTTTTGTCAAGTGTTCGAGCACTTTAATAAATGTTTCTTTAGTCACTTTTAAATTTTCATGGTGACTGACATTGCCACGTTGAATGGCAATGCTGATTCTTTGGCCAAAGAAATGCCCAGGTCACGTGAACCGTCGACAAGTTGTTTGAAGTTGTTTGGGGGCCGAGTCACCCGCGTCCGTAGGAGAATACCCTTCAGCGAATCCCTACACGTGGTCCCCGGGTGGTGCCAAACTGGTGACACTAACCGCCTCCGTGATCTAGTGGTTATACCACTCGATTCAGACCCAGAGGTCCCGGGTTCAATTCCCAGTGGGGGCAAATGTTTTGCTCGGTTTGGTTGGTGGTAGGACTTCTAAGTCCGCCTGGCAAGCTACCACCATCATGTCTAAGTCTGTCGCCATAACAACAATGTTAACAGCATTGTTGTGTTCCGGCAGTTAGAGATATGATAGCCAGTTCCTCTATGTTAGAGGATTCCGGGTGAATCTCGCTTCCATCTTCGGCCTAATCATCACTTTCCATCAGGTGAGATTTGGGCCAAGAGTTTCCCCGTTTTGAATAAAAAAAAATAAAAAAAAATGATGTCCCGAAATACTCTATGTGCACTCGGACCCCATAGGCTTAGTGTTTCAACGCCAAAAGGCTCAAATAAAGGACAGTTTGTTTCTATATTCAGAGGAAACGAACGACTGAAAGCTTTTGAAGAAAAAACCACACATTTGTGGTCGAAGTTTGATCAGCTAGACGTCCTATAGGTATGTACACTACTAGCATTACTGTAAAATCGTAATTATGTATTGCTTATTTTCGCAAATAGTTCGACCTGTTCCAGAAAGTAAAGCGGAAGTTCGGGACATTTACATACCTCCATATTTCATGTACTAACATAAAGAGTTGACTGACATAAAGTATCTTGATTCAATAAACAAAATTAACGTAAATCCCTTGACAGCTCGTACTTGACCTTTGAAGGAATACCATCAGAAGATTATATTCTTTTTCTGGAAATTAGATTCAAGCACATAAAAAACATTTCCGTGATAAACAAATCAAATAGACTTAATTTGTCAAGATATTATATGGAATAATAAACCGGTCAAGTGTGAGTTGGACTCTCACACAAAGGGTTCCGGTTCACCGGAAAATAAAAGCACGTTGCTTGTATAAGAGCCCCCTTTAATTTATGACTTGATTTATTTTTGTTGTTATAGCGGTAATAGATATACACACTCTGTGCAATTTCAACTGTCTACCTATTACGGTTCTTGAGATAAAGCCCGCTGGCAGACAGACCGACAGACGGACAGCGGATGCTTAGTGGTAGGGTTCCGTTGGTTGGGTACCTGCACCGAATCGGGCGGGAGGAAATGCCCGGGTGTCACCACTGCGTGGATCGACCGGAGGACACGGTGGAGCACACAGTGCAGGTGTGCCCCGCTTGGGCGGCTCACCGCCGTGTCGTCGAAGCGGCGATCGGCGGCTCACCGCCGTGTCGTCGAAGCGGCGATCGGCGGCGACCTCTCGCGTCCGGCCCTGGTCCAAGCCTTGGTCCGGAGCGAGACGGAATGGGACGCCGTCACTTCCTTCTGCGAAACAGTCATACTAGCGAAGGAGGTGGCGGAGTGGGAGAGGGAGAGACCTCTCGTCCCGGCCTGTTGACGGCGAGCTATGGGTGGCTCGCCGTCCGTCCGTCTTTTGATGACAGGCCGTGTCGACAGCGCGTTAGTGTTCCACGCGCGCCTCAAAGAGAGTCAGCACGCAGAAGGGCCCGAAAGGGCCGACGCCTGCCGGAGTCACGGGACTATTCGAAAGAGATACCGGGGCTCCCGAACACAAAGGGCAATGAAGGAACATGGATGGGTTTTAGTCAGTAAAAGTCTGACACTCCCTCTCGCTCCGCCCAGAGCGGGAGGAGTCATTGGATGATTTCCCCTCCCAGAAAAAAAAAGGGTTCCGTTGGTTACCCTCTAAGTACGGAACCTTTAAAAGGCTTTACGAATCTTCAAGGCGTTGAATCTTGTTTAAAAATAAAAGCCAATTACCTGTCACTCAGTCAGTATAACGAAATCTCTAGCTCGTCAGGCAGCTCATAGTTGTCAGGCATTTTGCTGAACTGGAACTATTTGGCGCAGCCGCAGGGCACACAATGTTGTTGGTTAAAATTAAGTTTCATATCCTTTAGCTGTGTGAAAATTATTTTCTTTCCTTTATTTCCTATCTTTCTATTCTTTCTTTCGTTTCTTTCTTTCTTTTCTTCAAAGTGGATCCAAAATGTTGAATTGCCAAAATTTTGAACCAACTTCCCAAAAAGGAGGAGGTATTTTTTTTCTTTGTTACCTCATAACTCCGTCATTTATTAATTCGATTTGAAAAATTCTTTTTTTTTAACTAAAGAAAAATTTAATCTGAAAGAATATACTTCTCGATTGGTCCCATTTAAATTTCATCAAAATAGGAAGTATGGATCGAAATAGCTGGAATTATTCGTTTACTTGGATGATGGTTTTTGTCATCGAAGTAAATGAAATTGCGTATTTTGCTTTGCAGCGATTTTGGCGGGCTGATTTATTTCTAAAAGTTGGTTATTTTAATGGGACTTTATATTTAAAAATTCAATACGCAAAAGAAAAGCAGAAGAATCTTGAAATGAAGGTAGGTAGCCAGCATAACCTATGAGTCTTCAAAGCAAAAGTGAACAGGCATCTTTTGGGAACGCTTGTTTCATCAAGGACCTTGACAAGTACGAGCCAGCCTCGCACACAAAAGATTTGCTACCACAAACCGAAAGAATCGCGTTTTGTGTATGGGAGCCCCTTCAATTGTTTTGTTTTTGATATAGCTGCAATAGAAATAATGAGAAATACACACTCAGAAAATTTCAATTGTATCCTTATCACGGATACAACCCACTGACAAACGAATAAACGGATATCAGAGACTTAGTAATATGGTTCTTTTGGTAACGGTGTTTTTTGTTACTTTCTTTGTATTTTGACGCCGACTTTCGAAATTAAAGATATTTTTTAGTTAGTAGCGTTTTTTTATTCGGTTGTATTTTTCTGTAAAAAGTTTTTTATTTTTCACTTTTTAGTGGTACCCCGCACCTAAAGCAAAGTGCGCAATTTCGATTACTTGATAACAAAAACCATCATCCAAGTAAATGAATTTCAGCTATTTCGATTTTAAATCCAAACTTCCTACCCGATTTTAGGGATCAATCGAGAAGTATATATCCTTTCAGATAAAACAAGATTTTTTCAAATCGATTCATAAATGACGGAGTTATGAGGTAACAAACATAAAAAAATATACAACCGAATTGAGAACCTCCTCCTTTTTGGGAAATCGGTTAAAAAGATTGTTTAATTTCACCAGCTAAGCAAACGAGGATTCCCTGTTTTATAGCAAACGTAGTCGCGGTAAATAAACTATTAATTACGCTATTTTTGTATAAAACACCGTGTTACACGAACGCCTACTGTCCACCCACGCCGGCCATGCTTGATTGATCACTGATCGCTCAAGTTACCAAAACTTGTGTTACTTTTGACCTTACGTGTGTTACATCCTTGACATTTACCATAACAAGTATATGTGGGATTTTATGTAAACGTGTGAGATACTCGCTGTATCTGGGATTATTTTACCTGTACATACCTAAGCACGAACATATACACAACTCTTGAAAAAACCCTCTTTTGACTTTGACGATTTCATTTTAATACTTTTTGAATTAATATTACTTCTAGGCAAGCGTGCGCCATCATCGACCAGAAATTACCGCTTTTCATGGGATGAGACATAGTCAAACGCAAACGAAAATAAAAACATGCCCTCTAAACCAAGCTTGCTTTGCCGAAGCCTAGAATATCGACAAGGTATGAGGATTATTTGAAAAAGTTCAAGCCGATGCATAGGAATTCAAAACACGAACTAGCTCAGTGTAGCATCATACATTCGTACATTTCAAGATATCACTACTCATTGAGCCGATAAAGGCTGTTTTAATATACCCGTAAACTCAAACACATTCATTCAACATGCTGATTTTGAATGAATGAAATAAAAGATTTTTGCGTATTCTATAATACATATTTCTCAATTAATCGTATTCAAAACTTTCGCAAGCCCGTGAACTATAACACTTTTAATTTTGATTAAATTTAAGTAAAAGCATCGCCTTTTAAAAATGAAGCTGAAAACTTCACTTGAACTATTGTTTTGTTGCAGTTATAACGGAAATAAAAGCTGCTAACTTGTGAATGGGTGTGTTATTTTGTTTTTAAATAAGGAGTAATTCATATTTTAAAAAAATCGAATCAGAATAGTAGTGCGAATCAATTTTGGTGTGGTTTTTTGATGATTTGAGAAACACACAACAACAAAACCCTAGGATCATAGTCCGGCTAGACTTTTTTCCAACTATGTTTGGGTCGGCTTCCAATATTTTTATTGCATTAATTTAGAAGCTTGATATTTTTAGAGCTCCAAAGTACCGTCGATCTACGTACTTGATATCAATTTGGTATCTACGTGCTTGATAACTACGATTTCCTGAGAAAAAAGGTCGCGACAGAGTGACACACGGACAATAAATTGATCCTATATGGTTTCGATTTTTCCTTTTTACGTACCTACGTAACCCTAAAAATCTTAAAATTGTTACAGACCATCAACATCAACAGCTAATAGCAACATCGGTCCAGAACTTATGTTAATACATTAATGAAAAACATAGGAGATTTTTCATAAGTGTGCATGTAGGTATATATGTAAGTTTATGCACAGCTAATACTACCTAATTGACTTTCAAGATAAGTTTACTGCATTTCCACCACCATCACCCAATATAAAACATAGCTCTGATTTCTTTTGTAATTAGACAAATTAGGGCGTCAGGGGTGGGAGACATAAACTGCAACAGTTTATGGCTCCCCATCCCCCACCCCATGGGGGACAAATGAGAAGCGAGGGGGACGGCAGTCGCGTGTGAAGCGTTTATTTTTACAAGATCTGCTCTTATTGGACTGTTGATGGCTTGGAATGCAGACAGGTATGCCGAGCTGAAAGTACCCGTAGGAAAGTGGCAGATGTGAGAGGGTATTGTCTTAGGTAAGTAAGTATTTTTAATGATTGTTTAGGTACTGCTATTAACATTTTTGAAGTCACTTAGTTTTATGAAAATTTTGCTCATGAATCATCAACTAAAATTAACAAATACTTACAACAACCTATAACATAGCAACAAAAAAAATGTCTTTAAGGCTGTCAGCTGGTAATGTACCCAAGAGACTGGCGGCATTGCCACGTTGAATGGCAATGCTTAGCCTCTGGCCGAAGTAAAAGCCAGCTTTTGCGTCACGGGGAGTCAACGTAACTAATTGACTATGGATGTACCTATCTCACTAAATTCACCAAATGAAGTTTATTACATTCAAAATGATTTGTGGACCAGTACCACACACTATACGAGCAGTTAAACGTTTCCAAACGTCTTTTATAATGCGCACAGCAAAGGAGTGGAACTCTCTGCCTGCGTCTGTGTTTCCGAACGCTTACAACCCTAATCTCTTCAAAGTTAGAGTAAACAGGCTCCTTCTGGGTAAGCTCGCTCCATCGTAGACTTTGTGTCTGTCATCTCTGACTAAGACTAGGGTCAAGAGCAAACCCATCAAATAATAATACAAATTACAAAAAAATGCAACCGACTTCCAAAAAAAAAAAAACATTACAAAGTAAAAAATAACTTTAATTTCGGAAGTCGGTGTTTTTGTTACTTTCTTCGTATTTTGACACCGACTTCCGAAATTAAAGTTATTTTTTACTTTGTAGTGTTTTTTTTATGGAAGTCGGAGGTATTATTTTTGTAAAAAGTTTTTTATTTTTCACTTTTTAGTGGTACCCCACACCTAACAACAACACTGCAAAATCGCAGAAAAGCAATTTCGATTTAAAATCCAAAGTTCGTAACCAATTTTCATAAAATTTAAATGGTACAAGTACCTATATCCTTTCAGATAATACAATAAAAAGAATTTTTCAAATCGGTTCATAATTGTCGGAGTTATGAGGTAACAAACATAAATAAAAAACATACAACTGAATTGATAACCTCCTCCTTTTTGGGAAGTCGGTTAAAAAAGAAAAGTTCAGCACCATCCATGGCTTTTATTTAAGTACTAGATGACCCATATCCACTTCGTTGGGCGGTATTATTCGGGTTAATATATAGCCTATGACACTTACGAATAACGTAGATTTGAATCGGGAAAAGAATTTTCAAAATCGGTTCGGCAGATCCAGATATCCCCCTACAAACTCACAAAGTTTAGCTCTTAATAATTTAGATAAGTAATATGTGACAAAAAAGGATCGGTAAAGTTACTTAAAATTGAGTGAATCGAATGTGCAATTGTTTGTATTGTGTTACTGCAGTGCGATTCTGTAAACATCCCACCGTGAGTCGTGACCGCTTAGGTGAAGTAAACATGTTGACCTGTCAATCTATACAAACTATGGATTGACAAGTCACTTCACCTAAGTTGACGCAGTCAAACGTGGACAGAATAGACCGGCTTGTTACCTACGTAAACAGCTATAGTATCAATTCAAACATAATTGCCCATCTAAAATTTCCAATTAAAAATGAAAGCGCAACAAAGTAGGTATCCCAATAAATCATAAAATCGCCAATCAACAGACGATAGAGAATAAAACAGCCAGGTCAGCGCTAAATGTATTCAGCAGTCAAATAACATCGCGCCGCTATCGATCAGATCGGAAATTGGGACAACTTTGATTGAATTATGATTCTAAGCTGGAGGAAATGGGTTAGATGCAGTTTTAGACAGGTCACTTGTCCGGCACCCTGCATAATTAGAGCAGACGAGAATATGCTTTGATGATAAATAATTAACGTAAGTGATGAGCATGATCAATTGATCATAAGCTGATTGTTGGTTCATTTAAATGTGATTTCAAAAACTGTTGTCAATTGTGGGGAACAGAGGTTTATTTCATGGAAGTCTGGGTGGTAAAGTATCTGAACAAGGTAAACAAAAAACCAAGTGCAACCAGAACATTCCGTTTGCGTAACTGGACAAAATTTGTGAACAGCTGTTTTTTTTTGTTCGTGATGTTGGTCCCATACTAAAAGATGTTCATAATTATGACCCGTTTTAAGGAATTGCGATGTTTGATTCGTATAGGTTTTTGTTATAGGTTTAGCTCAGTAGTTTTTATTTTATGAGCATTTTTGCTCATTTCAATTTCCGTGTAGACTATGACTACGCCCAAGTTTCACTACTTAAAATTGAAAAATAAAAATAAAATATTACCGAGTTCCAAACAAAACACTATAAAATAACGTTAATTTCGGAAGTCAGTGTTAAAAAACAAAGGCACTAAACCAAAAATACCGACTTCCGAAAATAAGACTTCTTTTATTTATTTGTTAAAATACTTAGTTATCTTCTGTGTCTCAACACACAGATATAGCTATGCATATAATAAATTCTAATTCTAAATATTTTGAATTTGAATTTAAACATCGGCACTTATGTACAAAACGACAGAAGTTAGTACTCGGTTCGAATTGGTCGCTTCCTATGAAGAAAAATTGGCAAGAATGTGTGTTTTTTATTATTATTTTTATTTGAGTAGTTTGCATGATTCTTAAGCTGCTTTCAGACATAATATATAGCATAGAGTATATAGCTCGTAGCACAACAATATCGCGCACCATACATTGTCAATAATATATAGTATAGTACAGTGTGAACGTGTTCATAACAATGTATGATGCGCGATATTGTTGTGCTATGAGCTATATACTATATGCTATTATATTATAGCGTAGTCTGAAAGCAGCTTTACGTTCTAAGTACTCGTCTTGAAACATAATTGTCAATAATCTTTCCACGTTCCATTCCAACGTTACATGAGTTAGTTGAACTCTTGCTAGCAGACAAAAATCTTTCGGCAGTCAGCCCGACAGATCACGTCCTAAATTAAAATACTTTCAGAAGTCCATTTAATAACGGCCTGCTGTCATAAAACTGATAATAATCATCGATTTCCCATCATTTTAATTTAAAGCAACGTTGGTTCCTCTGCCCCCTCCAAGATCCTCGGGGAGAGGACTTTATGAGGAGATTAATGCTTAAACGAAGGAATTAAAAAGGATCTCCAGTGAGCTTCGCCGCCTCCGAATCGATATTTAGAGGATTTTCGAAACGTCTGCGTTAGTTATACATTAGAATTTTGAGATTATTGTGCTTTTGGAAATGGAATTGGCAATAAATACATTTTAGCGGTTAATTTAATAGTCTTGCGAAGTTGCCACCTGACTAAAGGTTATCTATACTATTTACTATAATATTATAAAGCAGAAGAGTTTGTTTGTTTGTTTGGTTGAACGCGCTAATCTCAGGAACCACTTATCCGATTTGAAAAATTCTTTCAGTGTTACCTATTTAGGTAACACTGAAAGAATTTTTCAAATTTATCAAGGAAGGCTATAAGCTATACATCATCACGCTGAGGAGCACAAATAGGAGCGGAGCATTATTGGAAAATGTGACGCAGACAAAGTTGCGCAGGTAAGCTAGGGCAGGTGGCGTTAGTATTTGTATAATATGGTTAAAAATACGATTCGTTCGAAGGTATTTAAAAAAAAAAACTGTCGATCGATTCTTAAACAAAACTCATCGTGAAAGATTAGGTGAAATGAGCTTTTTTTACTTTTGATAGACACGCGTTTAACCACAATCTCTCCTGATGGTAAGCGATGATGCGGTCTAAGATGGGGCACGCTTGCCTAGAAGTAACCTATTCACTCTTGACTTAAAGATTCCGAGGTTGTAGCTATCAGGAAACACAGACTACGGCAGGGAATTCCACTCCTTTGCTGTACGCACAATGAATGTGTTCCCAAATGAGCTGTATGAGCTGGCATTACATTTGATGCTCGAGCTAAATGTTAAATGATATTTATTTTGTCAGGTTATAAATACGAATAGGTACCTAAAACGTTGACACGTCAATCTTTTTAGTCGTTTTAAACTAGATGAGACCGTTTTCTAGCTGACTATATGAGCTGACCGAAAAGTTTGTTTCGTGGAGGTCAACTCAATGTCTCTTTTGAAGTCCATACTATTGTACGGGTCAAATCATGTGAGAACCATGTAGGATGATGTCTGAGGTAGTCTTTTGAGGAAAGTATCACACAGAATTCAGAGGAACTATCCAGACAGTGCAAGCATTTGCCAGTTAACGGCTATAACAGCTCACTTCACCAAAGTTATCACGGAATACTTAGCACTACTGTAGTGCAATTCTGTAAACATGCCGAAGTGAAAACTGAGGTGATTAAACGACAAATGAGCTGTCAAATCATACAAACAAGAAGGAATGACAGTCTTTGTCGTTCACTCCACTTAAGTGTTCACGGTTAGATGTTGACAGAATAGACCGACAGATCTGACCGGATCTAAGAAGCCTAGTGGAGACATTGTCACTATCGCACCCTATAACCTACATGAATATCATAGAAAACTTATTGTTTTAAACTTTCATGGTCACTAACATTAGAATAGAAAAAAAGACTACGAAAGAGGTTAGACCGATATGTCTCCCAATAACATCCCACCCGCAAGATCTTCAGTTACTCCGTGATCATGGCGCTTGCAACAGTGCCGAAATATCGGAAACTCGCAAATAAAAAGGTACATGGTAGCAATCCCGATATGAACTATTCTAATCATAGAAAACACTTCAGAAATCGTAGAAGAAGACAGCCACCATGATTGAATCTGATAATTTTGTAGTAGAAAATACTATATAATTTCTTCTGAGTAAGGTCGCTCCATCGTAGACTTTTTCTCTATCATAGGAAGCAACCTAGACTAATAAGAGCATACCCATCACAAATAAAAAAAAAATCATGGCTTTTTTTCATTCACATAAGAATGAGTCCCGAATTAATTGTAGCTAAAATAATAATACATCTAAACATCCGAAAACGAATTACCAGCTAAAAATAATATAGTTAGTATTTTCGGACAAATTTTCCAACGGAAAACGAGCGATAAAATATTATTTAGCAAAGATCCTGATAAGAAAAATTAAATCCGTCCTGCGGCCGACTTTAAATGAAGATGAACGGAGATTGTACTTATCTTTCTGGCGAGCTTTGTGCGCTAAATATAGCTATGTGATATTTTTAGTAGTATCCTTGACTACTAGCCTCTCTAGGAAAATCTTGTAGTTTTGATAAACCATTTTCTTAATGAGGTGGCATAATAGACCCACTTTACGTTAAGTTCAAGAATTGCTGTCCTTTTTTTAGTACACTAAAAATAGAGTTAGATTTAGGGTAAGTAGTTAAGACAAAGGGTGCTAACGGAACCCTATCATTAAGTCTGCGCTGGCCGTGTGTTTGTTTGTCGCAGACCGAACTATACCTACTGCAGTGTGATTCTGTAAACATGTCGAAGTGAAAACTTAGGCGAAGTGAACGACAACTGAGCTAACCAAACAAACAATATAAAATGACGGCTCACTTGTCGTTCACTCCACCTAAGTGGTACACGGTTTGATGTCAACAGCGAGACCAGCTGTATATGTACTTTTATTTATAAAATATGTACCTACTTTGAACGTTGAAAAATTGCTAAGTAAATGATTAGCAAAATCTAAAAGAACTAAAATACCACCAGGTAGGTTAGGCCCACTTGAGCATGTCCGCTTAACTTTAAAAAATTGCTGAATTTTACTTTTTGAGAGGCTTCTGAAATTGCTATAAATATAGTTTTAGCCAGGACTAACTACGTTTTCATATTTGTAAAATACCATTCTGCAGATTTGTAAAGTTATCCTTGGACTAAACCGTTAGCCCAGAACTACGCGGAGCAGCGCAAGTGGGCCTTACTGAAGAAAAACTTTGAAGTTGAGTGTTTGTCAAACTCTATCGTCTGAAAAGCTGTCAAATTTTGACACTAAACCCTATACGGAAATTAGACGCTGACTAGACTTCATAACTAGTCCTGCATTCAAAGAGCCAATTCTACTAATTTTTAAACAAATTTCGCATTCGCATGTCAATCGCAAACTGACAAAAAAAAACCCTTAATTTTCATACATATTTGACAGTTTGGGATTGACATGCGAAAGCAAAGCGAATATGAAAATTAGTGGATTTGGCACACAGAAGGCTGATTCTCGATCGTAAAATCGTTTACAATCAATTTTGCAATACAGTGAGCGACCATATTAATGACAACAGCTTGGTAAAATGCGGGGAATTAGAATTATTTTTGACAGCTTGCAACTGACATGCGAATACTCTCCAAAATATGGGATTCGGCCCTTCAAATATTATTTAAATTATATTTTATACTAGCTTCTGCCAGCGGCTTCGCCCGCGTGATCCCTAGGGAACATGTTCCCGGGATTAAAAGTAGCTTATGTGCTATTCCAGAAAATAATCTATCTTTGTTCTAAATTTCATTATGATCCGTTAAGTCGTTCTGGCGTGATTGAGTAACAAACAACCAAACTTTCACATTTTTGTTATATTTTTTTTCATTTTTTCTATTGATTGTAGCGTGATGAAAAGTATACTATAACCAGCTCAGGAGTATGAAGAATTATTGTACCAAGTTTCGATAAAATCCGTCGAGTAGTTTTTGTTTCTATAATGGTTATACAGACAGACAGACAGACAAAAATTTTACTGATTGCATTTTTGGCATCAGTATCGATCCCTAATCACCCCCTGATAGTTATTTTGGAAATATATTTCATGTACAGAATTGACCTCTCTACAGATTAAAATTTATTATAAGTATAGTATTTTATATGAAATCGGAGGTAAGAAAACCGTGAGATTTTTCTAAAACATGTTTAGGAATTAAAGAAGTTCTCTGAAATATGACGAAGAACAAATAGCAGCCTCAAAGTATATGGATTTGGTAAAACACTTTTTAGCAAGCCTGCTTTCAGTGTTTGTTTCCTGTCTTCTCCGTAACAATTAGCCTTACTGGAGTTCAAAGATTTGTTTCATATCTCCACCACTCTTAGTTGACTGGTAGAAAAATCCTGGGGCATTAAGTACATCATCGTACTTGTCTCTTGCAAGGAGTTTAAAAACACTGAGTCTTTTTGGCAGTACAAAATGCAATGCAAGTGCTAGATTTTGGATTTTAAGAGTACTAGGCTAGGTATTGATTTGATATACAGGGAAATTGAAAAAATACCCGAAACCTCTTAGGCAGTGAAAGTACACATGATTATAAGCAACTTTTGTTTTGGTAAAACTCCGAAATCTCGAAAAAAATATCAGCTGTTTCATACATTTTCATTGGCTAAATACTGCATTTTGTATGAAACAGCTGATATTTTTTTTAATTTCCCTGTATACCTCTTCTTAGTAACTTTTGATGATAACTTATTATGACTCTAATATGAGTCTCCTAAAGTATTCTTTTTATGAAAGGGGGGGGGGGGGCTTTTTTTTAAGGATGGGAAATCAGCAAATGACTCCTCCCGCTCTGGGTGAAGCAGGAGGGAGAGTGTTAGACTCCTACTGACTAAAACCCATCCGTGTCCCTCCTAATGCCCTTTACGTTCCAGTCTAACAAAATCATACAGGAATTTACGAAAAGTAAGCCAAGGAGGCTTTCTCATGTGTTAATAATTAAGGGCAGGTTTCAGAATTGAGTAGTCGTTCTTTAAGTCGATAATATGTTTAACCCTACTATAATGCCAAAGTTTGTCAGGTTTTCAGGGTAGAGTAGAGTTTGAGAAATACGCAACTTCAAATTTTTCTTCAATTATTTTTGTACGGTATTATGCCTGTCTAATTTTGCAACTAATTTGCCTGACAAGTGCAAAACTGTTCAGAGGTTTTAATGAGGTTTTGTTTTTTATTTACCCTTGATAGGCACGCGTTTGACCACTATCTCCCGAATGGTAAGCGATGATGTGGTCGGAAATGGGGCCCGATTGCCTAGACGTAACCTGTTCACTCTTGACTTAAAAACTCCTAGGTTGTAACTTTCAGACTTTGGCAGGTAATTCCACTCCTTAACTGTAGGCACAATGAATGTGTTCCCAAAAAGTTTTGTGCGTTGGGTGGGATGTCCTTCATGTGCCGTGGCTGTGGCGCATTGTCAGACGTCTTGTGGTCCGATGATGGAACGAGCTAAGTTTATGTATAGTTCGGCAAACGCTCATACAAACAGACGAACGGTGTATGATTGAGAAATATGGTTCTTCTTTGGGTACCCTAAACAGGTCAATATTCAAAAAAGTAGTCGTAGTAGAAAAATGGTTTTCAAAAGTAGAAAATATTCAGGAATCGAAGGTCCTCCCATCCAATTGATTGTTTTACGTCAATTTCATAATACACAAACGTTGGCAGCATTAAAAGAGCCAGTGTAGGTACCTCGTAACTTGAAGTAGTACGTGTACGTTGACCATAGTTACGAATAAGCTATTTTTTTTAATCAATCGCATGGCAAGAAAATAAAGACTCGACTTACCAGCTATCCGAAGACTCCCACTTAAGCTGAGTGATGGCTTAGATGTTTTGAGAGTCACAAACCTTTTATATACAACTAACCCGTTGCAGTGATACAGATTCGAAGATTTGTAAGTGGCATGAAGTAGTTCGGTAGACAAATGAGGACCGTCTGTTTTTTTATCAGCTGTTTTTTTTTACATTGCACCTTACTCGGCTACCATATACATATACGAAGAATGTCTTCGGGAGAAAGTTTACCAACTTTTTGGTTAGATCAAGCACAAACGTTACGTCCGTCTACTTTTTTACCTAGATCCTATAAAAAATACTCTTCCCATTCCTGTTAGCCTTCAAATATCTATCTAAATAATAATAAGTACTGTAATTTTCTTCGAAATCAGTTTGGACATTTTTAACCAGTCTCGCCGGCTGAACGAATTTGGGGGAAATTTTGAACGCGTGGTTTACAGACTTTTTATCTCAGCAGTACGATCGTTTGGGATAAATTTCGACTTTCTCGCGGGCAAAGCCATTGAGAAAAGCCAGTTTATAATGTTTGTGTCAACTTTAAAAAGGTGCTTTATTTTTTCTGTACGTGTGTATGTCAGAAATTAACTCTTCTTAAATGGGTAGGCCGTTTTAGGTGACTTTTTGAGTGTGTTCGAGTAGGTGGCGCTGCAATCGGGTTCAAGACTTTTTTCTTATTAAAAGCTACTTTACTGCAGGATGTCTGTCGGAACAGCCAGCTTTCTATGAACTTTAAAAGTCAAGGTAAGGCTTCTCACGATACTTCATACAAAATCCTCCTTAAAAGTCCACGTTATTTACGTATTCTTGTAAGTGAAAAAAAACTATCCCCTTTTAAACTCTATTTGAAAAATATCAACACTGACGTTTTGGACCTAAAGTATGTGTCTATTTTAATAATTGATTTATTCATTTCAAGAATTAGAAATTGCTCCTTTTTTTTTAAATTACGGTTAGGAGTAAACCTTGAAAGCTTGTGGCACAGCGGGCCTAAAATGGCCACTTTAGCAGTATCAGAAAGCAAATCACGCTACCCGACACTGTCAAAATTTTTCCAATCAAGCTTGAGCCTAAATTAATCTGATTCTCTCAGATGTGGGCTGGTGTAACAGTATTTTGTCCTTCTTTGTCGAAGGAGGCCAGACTGCTGTACAGGCAAACTCAAATGGGCATTAAAAATAGAATAGCCTAAGTAAATCTGTGGTGTGATTATTTTTTAACCGACTTCCCAAAAAGGAGGAGGTTCTCAATACGGATGTTTGTATTTTTTTTATGTTTGTTGGGGCATAACTCCGTCGCTTGCCAACCGATTTTAAAAATGTTTTTTTTGTTGGAAAGGGACTACTTCCCAAATGGTCCCATGATAAGGAAACCAGGATCTGATGATGGCATCCCAGAGAAATAAATCGAAATAGCTGGAATTCGTCTACTTGGATGATGGTTTTACGCCATCCAAGTAATCGAAATTGCGTATTTTGCTTAAAAGTGAAAAATAAAAAACGTTTTACAAAAAAATACAACCGACTTCCAAAAAAAAAACACTACAAAGTAAAAAATATATAGTTTTTTTTTAAATATGTGTTTGCCACTTAAGAAGACTCATTTTAGAGTCTAAAATGAGTCTCCTAAAGTGGCCTTTTTAGCTCCCCCGGATCCAAATATCTTTGATAGTGAACTATCTAACAAAATCATACAGGAATTTACGAAAAGTAAGCCAAGGAAGCTTTCTCATGTGTTAAGCAAAATTCAATGTTATGTGCTTTTTTATAGTGTTTACTTTGCTAAAACCTGAGGCGGCTTGATCCCGCTAAAGTAGGTTCTAGCAAAGTAAACGATAAAAAGTACAAACGACAACCCTGAATCCGCCACTGATTTATAACCTAACTGGCGTGGTGTTATTCAATTCTCGCGTCTGCGTATTAGATACATGTATGGTGACCATCACATCTCATGGTATCACATGCGTATAATGCCTATTGTATACGAATATAGTACTACGGGACTATTTATTTAAAGTATAAGGCCGTTTTGCTCTTTACCAGCTACTCGCATACAGGTAAACCGTGACGTACAAAATTACGCTTTTAGGCTTTTAGTAATCTGATGGAAATTGACTTTGACTTTCACTTAATTAAATAATATAAGGGGCTGATGGTATCTCTAGGTCGCTATTTTTTTGAGTTTACGGAAGTCTCCTGGCTCGCTGAAACATGGTCGCCGTAAAGCTGTCTATAGCGATATGGGGCAAAGCCCTGATTCATCAGTGGGTTCGAGGCTCAGGTGTTGAATATTATATATGTTTATGTACAAGATTGGTTATTATACGTTTAACTGTAGTTACATTCATAGGTATTATGAACAAATGGGGGAAAAAAATAATGGGGATAATCTATAGATACTCATATAAACACATATAGAGGTAAGTACATAATAATATGACATGCAGATACATATCATACATTATACCTACTTGTATAATTGAAGAAAAATCGTTTATTCTACCATACCTCTATAACAACATCACTAGCTACGGGCTACGCAATGCTACAGTAGTATGCTACGAGCCGCTACGAGCCGCTACGACCTGCTACGAGTGTGCTACGCATGTGCTACACCAATGGGCACGTCATATCGGTAGGATTACTACTTATGGTACACTTTCAATACAAAACCCATCTACCATGTCCCCGCAGGTATGAGCAGTGTGTATGTGGACTATAGATCACATGGGGAACAGGCATGTAGCTGTTATTACAGGAATATATTGATTTCATGTAATGTTCGTGTTAAGGATTCCTCGAGAGGACACTGTAATTTGGCACAGATCGTGAGTAATGCAGGCTGCATGTGCAGTGCTGCTGTACGGCAGAACGAGCGAGATGGACGCATGGCGGACACGCGCGCGCGAGCGGGACGCCGGCTGCGGCATTGCCGCGCGCCGTGCCCGGCGGGGCAGGTCCGCCAGCCGGGCTAGCTACCACACACATCTTCAGCACTAGGTACCACTGCGATGCACTGGACGAGGCTCTATTCTATACTCTAGAGGGACGGTGGCGGTCTGTAACGGTAGCGGGGAGCGGGCTCGTGGGGCAAGCGTGGCACGATGCGGCGATGCGGGCAGAGCGCGGGGCGTGCGGCCAGCGGTGATAGTCACCATGTCTCCGGGTGTGTCAGCGGTCACCGGTTACATAAGAGGGCGGAGGCGGCGGAGGGCGCCGGGCGCGTCGCGGTTACCTCTCTGGCCATCGCGGCATGTCCGCCGGAGGCCGCGGGCGGCGCGCGCTCACGCCGCCATCGTTGAGGGCCAAGCCCGGGACTCGCGTCGCGACTCGCGGAGCACTTGAGCGGCGCTGCGCCGCGTGGGCGGCGATCGATGGGGGCCGCGCGCATGCGCCACCGGAGCCTGCCGAGCTGCGCCGAGCGGGCCCGAGGGAGGCCGAACGGCGGCGAATGAGCCCGAGCGCGGCGCGTGGTGCATCCGCCCTGACCCACTTGCGGCGCACACTGACCCGTTTCCTCGCCCCCGCGCGCCACCGTGGAGCGAGTTAGCGATCGCCGCGACCCGACGAGCGTGCCCGCCTGCCCGCCTGCCCGCCTGCCCTGATACACTCCTCATACGTGCACTGATTGCACTATTTAGATAACATGCACAGATACCGCGCCATATTTATTGTAGTGTACAATACACTAGCATGTTGTAACGAACCGTAAAGGCAAACATCTTCCAAGAAATGTTGCTGTTTCATGGACTGAGTTTGCCTGTTCAACTTTTATGTACCTACATTTTGTTATTTTTATCTCTGCATTACAATTTTATTTAGTCTAAAATTAAATTCCAAATCTGAAAGCCAGTCATTTTAATTGCCCTCCATCTTATAATCAATTAAACTAACTCCGAGACGCTAATTAGATCATTCAATCACAATAAGAGCTGGTTGCAGAGTCCCCATTTCCCTTCAATCAAAAGACATATTCCATCAACAAAAATTAAAATTGTCGTGCTTCTATCTCACGATACTTCGTTGTCCAGAGGTCGTGTGTGCTGGCAACCAATCACGCAATAGGTGGCTGTCACGCGACCACCGTAATCCGATTAGTCGCGTCTAGTCGGATGAGCAAAATCGTATTAGGGATAAACACATTTGCGGCCAGAAGCCGTATTACTGTCCCGAAGTTCGGCTGCCATGAAATCGTGTCAAAAGTCGGGCGCCTGACTCTAACGCAGTTATTCACGATACGTGATTTTGTTTCAGTTCCCATTGAATTAAAGACTTATGTTCACTGTGTTAGTATTATTATTAGGAGTCAAGCTCTGAGAGTTTATGTCTAACAACTGAATAATTTAATTAAGCAGTAATTAAGGCAGTTGCATTCTGTTTTTCTCTTGGGTAATAAATATGTGTTTTTTTTTTAAAGGCTCTCTCTCTTTTCAAAGTGATCGGCACTGGTAAGCCATTGTGTAAGGAAGACTGACCATCTTTCACGGGATTCATGGATCCTAATATGTTATAGGTACTTACAGTACACTATTTATTTAGATACTTAAAATATAATCATCAATAGTTCTTGTATGTATGTCTGTTTGTTATGTTTTCACTCCTAAACCACTGAACCAATTTTGATTAATTTTGCTACCTATAAAGACAGATTGAAGGAATATTTTATGCCGATAGTGTGTTCCTTTGGGATAGTGTTCGATTTGCGGGCGCAATCGCTTGTAGAAACAAAAATTAAAACAATAGGTACAATCGCTTTGACGGCATCGCATCGAGTAAGTCTTACCAATAGTAAGTTAGTATCTTGACAATTTTTAAAATTAGAATATATTTTTTGATTATTTTCGTTCGAGAAACTGGGAGTAAGATTATGCAGACCTCGCCGAGAATCAGAGAATTTTACTGGATCGTTTGATTCCAAGTTCAAACTACTCAAAATAGTTAAAGCTACCAAGACTAGAGTCAAAAGCAACCCATCACAAATAAAAAAAAAAGAAAAATCTACTCAAAATAGTTAAAAAGTTAAAATTACTTAAAATTGTTAATTAAAAAGTACATCTATCGGCTAGTAGCAGCGAAACGATGCATGCTCATAGGGTAAAGTCTTAGAATAATGGTAAAGTATTGTCTAGACGTAGAATAGTCGCCAGCGACCCACTAGTATGTGGACGTGCGATGTCACTCCCTACAAATCAGAAAAATTGCGCATACAAAACGCGCCAGTTTTTTAATTTTACGAGGCTAGAAAATCTGATAATTTCGCTTGACCTTTTAAAACGTTACAATTTTTTTTTTGTAATGCAAAAATTACTCCGAAAACGCAACTACAGAAGCATTGATCCATAGACTAAATACTTATTTAATTCTTAGGGTCGGGATCGGTGGCCATTCTGTGGCCAAACAATCGCCAGCGACTCCAGCAAGTCAAATGGACTTGGTTTCAATAAACTATAAATGTGTCTGAAAATAATGATTTTTGATATTTTATTCATGTAATAGTTTTTTTTTAAAGACTTCTCAATCTTGCAATTATTATTATTATTATTAATTCATTCATTTTGTTTTTTTTTTTAATATGTAACATGTTAGTGCTTAGTTAAAAGAATCCAAAATAAACTGTTTCTGAACGGCTCGATAATTTTGTCAGCTGTCACAAACTTACTGTCAAGTGTCAAAAGTCAGCTGCAATCCGAGGCGAGCCGTGGTTCGGCCGATTTATTAGTTCTCAAAATAATCATTCCATTGTAAATATTTAGAAAAGTTATATTTACATGTAAACTTAAAATTTCGTGCCGATATTATTTGTGATGTGACAGTGCTTATGAAAAATATCCGTGTGATTCACTTCACGTATCTAAAGAACGGATGGAATGTTACTGCTGTGTACAGAGTAAGTATTTGTATAAAAATACTGTTTACTTTGTGTATGTAGACCACATGATAGTGTAGCATGGAGTTAAAAATATGGGTACTAAATCCTCTTTTTTGTTGTTGCTGTTGAAAGTGGTTTGAATTTGGAACGCCCACGCAAATTCCAGAGCGTAGGGCCGCTAAGTACTTCGAAGTTATATTTAGCTAGATACTGGTTTGGTGTCTTCGTTTTGCATACCTTTGCTTGTACTTTCTTTTTATGTCGCATTCGCTCATCACTATGCAGAGCTCTTTATGCAGTTGTAGAATATTGTACCAGTGTTCTAAGAACTGTGGATTTAAATATTTTTATTAAGTTAGAATAATAAACTTGTTTATAACAATTCCTGTGATAGAAATGACATCATCAGTCTCATTAAACTTTTTATAAATATCACAGGGTTATCTTACTTGTTGGAATATCAATAAATTTATCATTCAAGTAAGTCATGATGAAGAAATATTAGTATTGTGTGCTTGTTGAATTTTCATGTCATTAGAAACCATAATTTGTAAGTTTAGTAGCATTCTTGATCAAACCATGATTGAATTTTACTTAGAAAGTTTTTTGTGCAAGTCAACAATGTTTTATATTAATTTAGTGTAATGAATTATTGTTTAACAAGTAGTATATCATATTTGATGTTAGCACAATAAGTGGTTGTTACACTTATAAATGTATGTATAACAAATTAATGTATTGTGTAAACAATTGTTGGCTTGAAGATAGCAATAGTAGTATTTTTTTTAATTATTAGAAAATTTTAGCCTACCAGTATTGGGACCAGCTAGCGGTGACAGCGTCCAAGCTACCAGCGGTCAGGGTTATAGTTGTAATGCTTTTTTCTAATAAGAGTCGATCCAGCTGTCTGTGTTTCCGAATACTTACAAGCCTAATCTTTTCAAAGTTAAAGTGAACGGGCTACTTCTGGGTAAGCTTGCTCCATAGTAAACTTTGTCTGTCATCTAACTTTTTAGAGTAAAGAGCAAAAAAATCTAAAAAAAAAATAGAAATTAACAATATCCTAAGGCATCCGTTGGCACACAACTATTTGTGCAGTGATGGCTTTTTATAAATTAAAAATGTCAATAAATGCTGAATGGTTTTTGAATACTAATGCCGTGCTAAAATTTAGCAACTATAGGATTCACTACTACTAAATTAGATACCTATTTATGTTGCTCTTGAAAATGGTTTCCAATATGGTGTTAATTTCCAATCTTTATCCATATACTTTTGGCTTTACCATCTCAACTTGAAAGCCGTACTCTTATGATATAAAGTAGGACTTGAATGCTGCCTTTTTCATTCCCTGCTAAAATACTAGAAAGTGTGGTGGGGTTTCTAGGGCCTATTTATTTATTTTATAATATAATTCATGTCAACACAGAGACAGTATGGTAGGCGCCAAATAAAGTTGCAATAAATTACATTCCCTAATATCCCTTCATAGATACCCAAACAATAAATTATGAACTGGTTTTCATTACTAGAGACTAAAATATCACAATAGCAGTTGATTAAGGACAGCATTATGTCTTTATGATTTTTTTTGCTTTTGGCTTTGCTCTTGACTCTAGTCTTGGTCAGAGATGACAGAGACAAAGTCTACGATGGAGCGAGCTTACCCTGAAGTAGCCTGTTCACTCTAACTTTGAAAAGATTAGGGTTGTAAGCATTCGGAAAAACAGACGCAGGCAAAGAGGTATCAAGAAATTTAATAAATGCATGTGGTTCAATGAACGTTATTGCACTGATATAACATAATAATTATTAGTACTTTGGGGGGTATGCGGTACAGCGAGTAAAGTCCCGCAAGCCCCCATTGAAAAGGGAGAATCCTCCGCCCAGGCGTTTGTTGTGCCTGGGGTTCTAGGCTACTGCCCGATAGTTCATTTACGGGCGGATGTATGTGTTGAAATCGTATGATAAACTCTTGTTGCGATGCAGATTTGTTCCTTTGATTTTTCTTGTAGTGGCATTGATGCCGCTACAGGACAATGGTAATGCTTATTTTAAAGAAATTCAACATTACCCAATGTAACACTGTCTTGCGAAGTATTGATTTTAAGCCTAATTAAAATGATTTTATTTTTTATTTTTTTGTTATCCTGTAGGTGGCCGGAATGATGCTGGTGCGGATGAACATGCGCGTGGCGCTGGGCGCGCTGTGTGCCGCCGTGCTCGTGTTCACGCTGTTCTGGGGACACTGCGGGGAGCTGTCGCGGAGACCCAGTAAGTTCCTCACTCGTACTGAATGATGCTGGTGCGGATGAACATGCGCGTGGCGCTGGGCTCGTATTGTGCCGCTGTACTCGTGTTCACGCTGTTCTGGGGACACTGCGGGGAGCTGTCGCGGAGACCCAGTAAGTTGTGACCTCATGACAGTAATGTTCGAAATTATCCCAAAGCAAAATACTTCCGGGATAAAAAATGTCTTAAGTCTTCATCCAAGACTTAGTCAATCACGGGGCTGGTTGACGAGCGATGTAGACTTGGGTTGATGTAGCCTTGTTGCGGAATCTATACCGCAACAAAAAAAACTTAACGTAGCGACTTCTATACCGCCAGCAACGAACTACGTCAAACAAATCCAGCATTGCTGTATCAGAGGCCAGAGCTTTTCGTGCGATACAACAGGCCAAATATCCACCATCGGGCACTGCCAGACATAACACCCGTCTAGTCTGAGGCCCCTCTCATTAAAACGGAGGTTTCTTGACTTTTACACCTTTTTCCGCTTGCCTCTGTAAGTCTAAAGCCTATCGTCCGATGAGGACCAGGCTCCGGTCGACGGTTAAAGATGATGACCATGAATAATTGGATATTAATAGGAGAACATTTAGGAGTCGATTTTTTATCTCCATCCAGAATTAGAAATTCAACGATAGTATTTGTCAAATGGTCCCACCATGCTATATAGATACGTAGATACTGCTAGATAGTTGTTATAAATCACACTTCATAAGGTATCTTGCAAAAGGCGTGTGTAGTCTGGGATCCGACTTATTTGAATTGCAAATTAGAAGTTTGATTAATCAATTCATTCAGTGATTCACCGAAAGGAATGTTGTTTTTCTATTACTACTTAGATATAAGCAGGTCAGTAGGTGAATTCCCTAGCAGAAAAATATGCATCTTAGTTCAAATTCATTTGCATAACAGGATTCCTAAGCCGCATTCCTCTCCCGCTATCGGAGAGTAGCGGCGAAGGGGCTCGTAGAAATAATAACAACCACACAAGATGTACTATGACGAGTCTATGCCATCATGATTCCGTTGTAAATTACAAAAAAATACAACCGACTTCCAAAAAAAAAACACTACAAAGTAAAAAATAACTTTAATTTCGGAACTTGGTGTTTTTGTTAATTTGCTCGTTTTTGACACCGACTTCCGAAATTAAAGTTATTTTTTACTTTGTAGTGTTTTTTTTTTGGAAGTCGGTTGTATTTTTTTGTAAAAAGTTTTTTATTTTTCACTTTTTAGTGGTACCCCACACCTAACAACACCACTGCAAAATCGCAGATAAGCAAAATACAAACGCACTAGTTGCTCATACGATTTTCGAAAGTTCCCCTCGACTTCTCTGGGATGCCATCATCAGATCCTGGTTTCCATATCATGGGACCATTTGGGAAGTATTCCCTTTCCAACAAAAAAATCATTTTTAAAATCGGTTGACAAGCGACGGAGTTATGCCCGAACAAACATAAAAAAAAAATACAAACATCCGAATTGAGAACCTCCTCCTTTTTGGAAAGTCGGTTAATAAAAATGGATTGTGTTATGCACTGCCCTCATAATAAAAAAGATCTTATCTACACAAAAATAGCTTAAGATCGGAAATCGGTTATTTCGTTAGTGTCGATACGTTCTTTTTCCTTTTGACGGTACGCGTCCTGTTTAGCTCCGTCTCCCTCCCACACCGGAGTCTTGATGATTTTAAGACGTCATTGTAGAGTCACTGGTCGATCGTCGCGATTAAGGCAAGTTTCCTCTGAATAGGCTGCATGGTTGATAAACCCTTAGGTTCAGTCGTCAGCACATCAAAGCTACCCGAAGCTGTCAAATTTTCCCAACCAATCTTGAACCTTAAAAAATTCGTGATAAAACTGAAAATCTATTGAAGGATTGTTTTAGCTTGACGTGCTGGCGTCTGTACATTATTCCTGACCTACACCTTATTTATAACTATCTGATGAACATTGCTAACCAATTTTCCTCTTTGCAGTCGGCTCAGTCCTGTCGAACGCGCTGTCGGAGCGCGGCGGGGTCGACGAGATCGAGTGCGTCATCAACGGAGAGTACTCGGTGTCCTGTCGCCAGGATGGAGACGAGGTGTACGTGCCCTTCTCGCTGGTGCACAAGTACTTCGAGGTACGTGGTGATGAGTATGGGCTTGTGTCCTGAAAAAATCTAATAAGTCCGTCAGTTAGATTATCAAAAAATATTTGACCCGTGTTTTTTCTTTTGTTACGGGAACCAAAATTGACGAAGTTACGACGCTTTTAAAATTCTCAATACGTCACACCTTCGCATAATTTTTAGTGAGTCGTGACGTCACGAGCCCCCACTCCCGAGTTTTGATGCGTTTTATCTTTGCCAATATTCATTGATTTACAAAAACAAAAAACTTTTTACAAAAAAATACAACCGACTTCCAAAAAAAACACTACAAAGTAAAAAATAACTTTAATTTCGGAAGTCGGTGTCAAAATACGAAGAAAGTAACAAAAACACCGACTTCCGAAATTAAAGTTATTTTTCACTTTTTAGTGGTGCCGCGAACCTAACAACACCACTCCAAAATCGCAGAAAAGCAAAATACGCAATTTCGATTATCAAAGAATCATCTAAATAGTCAAATTCCAGGTATTTCGATTTAAAATCTAAAGTTCGTAACCGATTTTGATATGATCTAAATGGGACCAATCTGCAAGTATATCCTTTCAGATAAAACAAGAATTTTTCAAATCGGTTCATAATTGTCGGAGTTTTGAGGTAACAAACATAAAAAAAAAACATACAACCGAATTGATAACCTCCTCCTTTTTGGGAAGTCGGTTAAAAAATATGTGTCCATTATTTTTCAATACTCTAACTGACGGACTAATACAACCCTAATCTCTTCAAAGTTAGAGTAAACAGGCTCCTTCTGGGTAAGCTCGCTCCATCGTAGACTTTGTCTCTGTCATCTCTGACCAAGACTAGAGTCAAGAGTAAACCCACCACAAATAAAAAAAATAGTTTTGCAATTTGTGGATGATGGAATCCAACCAAGAAAAAAAAACCAAGCAGTAATGATTTTTTGTAACAATAAAAAATCATTACTGCTTGGTTTTTTTAATCTATGCTTCGGATTTTAATTTTTATCAATAGACAGTAATCGTCCCAAAATTACTACGGAAACGGGAAAAATGGAACAAAAATGGACGCGTACAAAGTGGACGGCACGGTTGGCGCAGTGGTTGAGCGATTGACTGCTGCGCTACGTGTTACGGGTTTGATTCCCGCACGGAACAAATATTTGTATGGCCTACAGATAGTTGTTCCGGGTCTGGCTGTTTGTGTATGTGACTTTGTATGTTTGTAAACGCACCCACGATACAGGAGAAATTCCTTGTATGGGGCAACGTATTTAAAAAAAATTAAAAAAATGTCGCGTGCATAACCGCGACTTCGTTCGCGCATATTCCATTTCAATATAGGTAAGAAGAAGAAAATCTTATTTTTTAATAAATACATAATATAATATTAAAATATATTTGATTAAAGAGATTCTATATTGTCTTTATTGTAGGTATGTATGTATGTATTTGTATGATATATAATGTTATGTTTTCTTGCCTCCCGTTTACTAATTGTAGACGAAATAGAGGTTCTGAGTATGTCAAAGTACTATTATTGAGACGCCAGCTACACTTAACCGGTACATGCAATGAGCATTACTTGACTACAAAAAAAATCTTCAATATTAGCTCAATATTCAAGCTTTATGTATTAGATCCTCATAAACAAGACGAAAAAACACAGATTACGATTCTTAGAATTTTCAAATCATTTACTTAGTACCTAGGTCAACAAAACCATATAACTATATAGGTATAACAACAGGTTCGTTCACCGCAGATATAATATGTTTAGCCGACCCTGTTGATAATCCTTATCGATGTACACGCATTTCGGGTCAGTAGCGATAACTATTATGTATCAATACTACGCACAATGGCGTGGCTAAATAATAACAGCCGCACAGGTTGATCTTCAAGGTTAAGCAACGCTTGCCGAGGTTGGTCTGTGGATGGGTGACCATCTTAACATACCGAGTTTCCTCCGTGCTTCGGAAAGCACGTTAAGCTGTTGGTCCCATCTGTCATTTGGAGATCTTTGGCAGTCGTTATGGATAGTCAGAAGCCAGAAAATCTGACACCAGTCTTGCCAAGGAGTACCGTGTTACCCAGCTAATGGAGGTCTGGTAGGCAGCCGCTCTACGTAAAATACTGGTATTCAGCTGAATCCAGTTTGACTGGAAGCTGACCCCAAGATACATAGTTGGGAAAAGGCTAGGCAGATGACTACACACAATAAACTTATGTAATTACTAGCTGACCCGCGTAACTTCGTCTGCGTCATATTTTCCATTATTGCTCCGCTCCTATTTGTCTTAGCGTGATGATGTATAGCCTATAACCTTCCTCGATAAATGGGCTATATAACACTGAAAGAATTTTTCAAATCGGACCAGTAGTTCCTGAGATTACCCCCTACATACAAACTTACAAACAAATGTTACCTCTTTATAATATTAGTATAGACTACTATCGATATGCGCAAAGTCTTTGTCGTAAAGTGTTTCCCATTTCACTCCTCTGACTAATAAACTACTAGCTTTTGCCCTCGACTTTGTACAGTCGCCAGGCTATCCGAAACTGTCAAATTTTTCCAATCAAATTTGAACCCAATCTCTTTTGCGATAAAGTTGAAAATCTAACAAAGAAATTTGACAGATTGTTGTAGCTTTATGTGCTGGCGACTGTACGCGCATGTCCCCGTAGGAATTTCGGGAAATCCTCTCCTACTGCTTCCTACGCTCCCCAAGAAACCTAGATCCCAAATTTTAGCTTTCCACAAGCAGTAGTTTCGGCTGTGCGTTGTCTGTCAGTCATTCATGAGTAACGGCTTTAAAAAAGCCGGCCAAGTACGAGTCGGACTCGTGCACCGAGGGTATCGTACAAACTTGTAGGTATATATTATAAGCAAAAGTTGCGGTTTATGATTTATGACGTATTAAAAAAAACTACATACTAGATCTCGTTCAAAACAATTTTCGGTAGAAGTTTTAGAATTTACAGGGGGGGGGAACACATTTCACCACTTTGGAAGTGTATCTCGCGTAAACTATTCAGTTGAGAAAAAAATGATATTTGAAACCGCAAAATCATTTATGAACACCTATCTGTAGATACCCCACACGTATGGGTTTAATGAAAAAAAAAAATGTTTGAGTTTCAGTTCTAAGTATGTAAGTAAGTATGGGGTACCCCCAAAATTTATTGTTTCTATTTTTGTGTGAAAATCTTAATGCGGTTCACAGAATACATCTACTTACCGAGTTTCAACAGCATAGTTCTTAAGGCTTGACCGCACTTGGCGACGCTTCGCGGCAGCGGAGCGACGCGACACGCAACGGCAAAATATTCTTTGTAAGAAATTGTATGAGGTTAAACGCACTACGCAGCAGCGTAACTACGCGCCGCGACACTTCAAGTGCGAACGTTGTTACGTGTCGCGTCGCTCCGCTGCCGCGAAGCGTCGCACAGTGCGGTCGAGCCTTTATAGTTTCAGAAAAAGGTGGCTGTCACATACGGACGGACAGACAGACAGACATGAAGAATCTATATTATGGGTTCCGTTTTTTGCCATTTGGCTACGGAACCCTGAAAATCAGTGCTGTTCAGTACATTAAGTTGATTTATGCGGACATAGGGGGCAATGGTCGATTACAGTTTTTGATCCATAGTAAAAGTTATCCATAATGTTAAGTACAATTACCCCTTAAGAGGTATTGCGTTTATTCTGTAACACATCGTTTATTGGGATAGCTTTGCAAAAAAATCTCGTCGACGTTAGGCCTATGCTATGTGGAAGAAGAATTAACTAATTTATACATTTACAAGATAGCGCAGACTCTATTTAAAAATACACAATTATCACTCACTAAAACTCCACAGATCTACGGCAAAATATCAACAGCGGACGGCACGGAAAAATTC
The DNA here is from genome assembly GCA_963859965.1 of Ceramica pisi. Classification (NCBI taxonomy): domain Eukaryota; kingdom Metazoa; phylum Arthropoda; class Insecta; order Lepidoptera; family Noctuidae; genus Ceramica; species Ceramica pisi. The sequence continues at coordinate 24,880,755 of OY982535.1, read as the reverse complement.
GAATGGTCCCACAGTTACGGTAAGATCTACCACCCAAAGAAGAAATACGACCCGCGAGGGACCTTCACGACCTTCGAGAACTACAACGTAGAAGTCAGAGACAGGGTCAAATGCATCAGCGGCATCGAAGGGGTCCCCGTCAGCACACAGTGGGAGCCCAGAGGATTCTTTTACCCCACACAAATCGCCCAATTCGGTCTAGCTCACTACAGCAAGCACATAACAGAAAATGAGCCAAAGAGACGAATTATAGATGACGGAGAAAAGCATTTAGAAAATTGGATCATAAGCAAAGATGCATACATGGCCAGAGAGTTCGATACGTCAGTTCAATCGAATGTTCTGAGGTTTTCGACGTCAGACCACGCGTCAAGTCAGGTGTGGCTGAAAGTGAACCTGACTCAAGACTTTGTGCTGAGCGTGGACCTTCAGATGAAGGCCAACTCCTCGATGACAGTGGTGCTACAGAATAAGGATAAGAAGGAGACTGTGTATCTGCATTATGTTACGAGTACGCAGTTGATTTCGGCTCAGGTGAGAACTTATAAACCTCTTTAATATACGTAGATGTACCTGCTTTCGGACGGCGAGCATTGGGTAGCTCGCCGTCCGAACCAATTCCAAGTGTTATAGGACCAAGCCCGGTTCGATGGCGTGCTGTGTGTTCCACACGCGCCTCAAAGAGTTGTCAGCATAGAAGACGGGGCCCGCTAGGGCTAGTGCCTGCCAGGGTTGCGGAATTTGTCCGAAAGAGTCACCGCGGCCCTGGAACGCAAAGGGCATTAGGAAGAACACGGATGGGTTTTAGTCAGTAAGAGTCTGACACTCCCTTCTGCTTCACCCAGGGCAGGAAGGAGTCATTAGATGATTTCCCATCCTTAAAAAAAAAGATGGTGCTGCTTTCAGGAACCCTGAGCACTAAAGGACTACTTACACTTATTCAGCTCTATTCAGCTTATGCCCATAGAAAACAACGATTTCGTATGGAGGCGCGTACGCATCCGTTCAGCTTTCCGAGTCTATTCAGCTGTCGCGGCAAACAAGTATAAAATGAGGACAAAATGCGTTTTTATCATGCGAGTGATATAGTTTGTTTTCAGCGTTGTTTTGCCGCTGCCGCCGTCTCATTCTTACGACGCTGTACGCGGCTGACATAAGCAGAACTGTATAAGTGTGACCAAAATCGTTCAGCGAAATGCGAATGGATCTGAATCAGTTTGAGTAGTCAGTCGTAGTAGACCGAACGGCTTATGGGGCTCTTGAAAAACGGCTTATGGGGCTCTTGAAAAACGGCTTATGGGGCTCTTGGAAAACGGCTTATGGGGCTCTTGAAAAACGACTTATGGGGCTCTTGAAAAACGGCTTATGGGACTCTTGAAAAACGGCTTATGGGGCTCTTGAAAAACGGCTTATCTCAAGATAAGCCGTTTTCGCCTCTGTCTAAGCTTGTGAGAAAGACAGGCGACATTTTATGATTATGATTTATTGAAGCCATCATTGTTGACGTTCTCAAAAAAAAAAAAAAAGTCAAAGTATCATTTAACGGCAATTTACCAGAATCCAAAACTTCAAGCTTTCAAACATTACTTATTGATATTTTACGCACCCACCTTGGAGAATCGCAGTTTCAAATATGCAACTTATTTATTTATTTAGACCATGCCTACGTCAAGGACGTTAAGGCCGCGTTTGTATGTTACAAAGCGGAGCTCAGTTAAATTAAAATTCTATAACGTTTAATTCGACCAACAAAGGATCATAGTACACATTACAAATAATAAAATAAAAACAAGTACACAAACAATTATAAATTAAAAATTCAAATTTACGCATAAAAATAAATTATAATTAATACACTGGGCCCAGGCATTGTTTACCAGTCAACCAAGGCTGTCAATAAGAAAGCATGGCTGAAGTATTATAAACAAATACTAACTTTCAAATATTTATATATTTATCGTTACCATAACACAAGCATTAGGTTGCTTAGCTTGGGACTATATGGCGTTGTGTGAAATGTCCAAGGATATTATTATATTATTATTTGTTTTCTTTCTCGGGTCTCTGGAGACCCGGTCCTTTGGTAGGCGTACGAGGGGCCGAAACCAACTCGCAGAGGCCCCGTTAGAAATTTCAAATGTAATGGGGCACCAACCGGCGATTATCCCTGTATGCACTGGGAAAGTATTCCCAAGGACAATCCCCGGTTGGAGCAAGAATATTGCAGAATATGGAAAAAAAAAAAGATGAAACGCTATGGGTTTGGGCGGTTTAGTGGACTGATAATCGTTTATTATAGAACTATTATTATTATTATTTAGACTTATACTAAGAAGTAAGAGTTTTTCAACAACTGTAGGAGGACCATATATACTACGGGATAGGCGTGGAGCAGCCGTGGAGACGCATCACCAGGGACCTCATCATAGACATGCAGAAAGGCTGGGCGCTGCAGGACAGGCCCAAGAGGAGATCTCCCAGGAATAAGTTCAAGGTAACTTTGATATTCATCTCCGCGTATCTTTTTTTTTTTTTTTTGTTATATGCAAAACGGGGAAACCCTTGGCCCAAATCTCACCTGATGGAAAGTGATGATTAGGCCGAAGATGGAAGCGAGTTTCACCCGGAATCCTCTTACACAGAGGAACTGGCTATCATACCTCTAACTGCCGGAACACAACAATGCTGTTAACATTGTTGTTATGGCGACAGACTTAGACATGATGGTGGTAGCTTGCCAGGTGGACTTAGAAAAAGTCCTACCACCAACCAAACCAAGCAAAAAAATTTGCCCCCGCTGGGAATCGAACCCGGGACCTCTGGGTCTGAATCAGGTGGTTTAACCACTAGACCACGGAGGCGGTTAGTGTTACCTGTTTAGCATCACCCGGGGACCACGTGTAGGGATTCGCTGAAGGGTATATCTAAGTGTAAGTCTTTACTTACGTATATTTTTACGGATCCGTGATCAAAGGGTAACCTACGGAATCCTATTACTAAGCCTCCGTTGTCTGTCCGTCTATCTGTCAATGGGCTGTATTCCAAGAATCGCAAAAACAACACATAATAAAAATTTAACTTAAAATCCTTAATTAAATTCAACTGGGCTCCCATATAAGAAACGTATATTTTTTTCGAGTTATGGTACGTACGGAACCCTTCGTGTGAGAATCCGACTCGCACTTTGCCGGTTTTTAAATATACTAAACTCATTAATAGCTTGCGCTTTAGTCGGGAATGTTGCCCGAGAGTCATAATAAATTACAGTATTTTTAAGAACGGTCGCATTCCGATCTCGGTCTCAATCTGTCAAGAAATAACTCTAATGTAGATCTCGTTTTTTTGCTTTTATTATCGCCGAGAGGAATGCAACAAACGCTTTATTTTATTAGCAAAAAATATCGTCATGTTCTAGCGATCGATTCTGTCAACATCTCACCGTGATCATTAGGTGGAGTGGACGACTAGTGAGCTGTCATGCCATCTTGTTTGTATGGTTTGACTTCGCCTAAGTGTTCACTTCAACATATTTACATACAGAATCGCACTGCTGGACTTGAATAGGCTCAGCCGAGACTTAGACGAATCAAGTTATCACAATTTATCAACAATTAGTACAAAGATACGCTCGTAGCTATGAGTGGTGCCTGAAGTCGCCGTAGGAATATGTGATGTGCTGACAGGTCCTCCAATACAACTTTTTTCCTATCCTCGTCCAGATATCCAGCATCATCCTAAGCGGCAGTGGTTCGCTAGACAACGTGACGGTGTCCTCAAGCGAGCACATGTGGCAGTTCTACGCGGCGGCGCGCTGGCTGGTGCGGTCGCAGCGCGCGCGCAGCGGGGGCTGGCCCATCCCCGTGCGCAGGCGCATGGCCGCCGGGGTGGCGGAGCTCAAGCCGGGCTGGTGAGTGTACCTGTGACGGTGTCCTCCAGCGACCACTTTTGACAATAGGCTTGTGTTTTGCAATGTGTGGATGATGGAAACTAGCCTATTCTCATCAGCTTGCGTTTTCTTATTTCTATCTTCCTTAAAGATGCATTTAATTGAAAAACAATAAATTTTAAATAATTCTGTTTACCTCGCTAAAGTCAATGGACTATACTGATTTAAATCTCATAAAAATATAACCCATCCTGCACAGCGCACGCACACAGACAAACACACACATATACACACCCACACATACACACACACGAAAGCGCAATATAAAAGAAAAAAAGTTATTTTTAAAACTATAATATTATATAACTAGCTGTCCCCCGCGGCTTCGCCCCCGTTTCACCAGCATAGTTCCCGTTCCCGTGGAAAAAAAAATAATTAAAAAAACTATCCCACCAATTTTCAGCCAACTCTGTTCAGCCGTTCTTGAGTTATAAATAGTGTAACTAACACGACCTTTTAAATAATATATATATAGATTCAATAACATTTCCGTGTTCCAGGCACTCGGCAATGAGCCAAGGGCACGCCATCTCGCTGCTGTCCCGCGCGTACTACCGCAGCGGCGACGTGGCGTACCTGCAGGCCGCCAAGCGCGCGCTCTACCTACTGGACGTGCCCAGCCATGCTGGCGGCGTGAAGGCGCTGTGGATGGACAAGTATGTGTGGTGAGTACATCTCGCTGCTGTCCCGCGCGTACTACCGCAGCGGCGACGTGGCGTACCTGCAGGCCGCCAAGCGCGCGCTCTACCTACTGGACGTGCCCAGCCATGCTGGCGGCGTGAAGGCGCTGTGGATGGACAAGTATGTGTGGTGAGTACATCTCGCTGCTGTCCCGCGCGTACTACCGCAGCGGCGACGTGGCGTACCTGCAGGCCGCCAAGCGCGCGCTCTACCTACTGGACGTGCCCAGCCATGCTGGCGGCGTGAAGGCGCTGTGGATGGACAAGTATGTGTGGTGAGTACATCTCGCTGCTGTCCCGCGCGTACTACCGCAGCGGCGACGTGGCGTACCTGCAGGCCGCCAAGCGCGCGCTCTACCTACTGGACGTGCCCAGCCATGCTGGCGGCGTGAAGGCGCTGTGGATGGACAAGTATGTGTGGTGAGTACACATTCAAAGGTTGCTTGTGTCTTAGACAATCTCACGGAGACGACGAGCCGTAGGCGCGGGGCGGTGAGCCGTCAGCGTGGGGACGAAGAGCTGTAAGCGTGGGGCGATGAACTGTATGCGTGGGGACGACGAGCCGTAAGCGCGGGGCGATGAACTGTATGCGTGGGGACGACGAGCCGTAAGCGCGGGGCGATGAACTGTATGCGTGCGGACGACTAGTAAATTAATCAATAGAAAACATGCAAGGTCAGTTTTTTTTTCACACAGCACAATTTAGAACACCCCAATATCAGTTTGCAGAGATTGGAATAGTTATTGAAAGCCTAATTCATCCAGTTATATATTCTGTCTCTTTTTCTTATTACAGGTACGAAGAATACCCAACAAAACCACCCCTGTTTGTCCTCAACGGCTTCATATACACCCTCCTAGGTCTCTACGACCTCCACATTATAGAGGGAGAGAACTCCATATCGCTGGCGAAGAAAATGTTCGACGACGGTATGACCTCCTTGAAAAACCTCCTCCCACTCTTCGATACGGGTAGCGGAAGTTTCTACGACCTTAGGCATTTTACTTTAGGGGTCAGCCCTAACATTGCTAGATGGGACTATCACGCTACCCACGTAAACCAGTTGTACCTTCTAGCAGGGTTAGATAATGATCCGATATTGTTAAATACGGCTAAGAGGTGGGAGGGATACATGCAAGGGAAGAGGGCCGCGCATAATTGAGATCAGATCTCGGCAGGGGACACCTGCGTTGTTATTCTTTACTCTATTGAGATTCGGAGGGAAGCCGCGTTTTCATGTAGTAGGAACTTAACGGAATAGATTGACAGTTGTGATTGATCATTCATTCGTTTGAATGAATGAGAATGGTTAGAGTGAGTGAACGTGTTCGTTCGTTCTGTGCTTTGACCGCGTTTAGCGAACGAGTTTTCGCTCGCATTCTGTGACAGTGTGATCAGTATGCTGTTATTTGAACTGTAACTTGCACAGGAATATTCGCGCGGAATAAATAATCAAATATTTATATATAATGAAAACGCGGTGTAAGGATAAAAACGGTAAAAACGTTATTCAATAACGTTAGTGTGTATTTGGTTTGTACCGAACGGTTGGTATTGATTCAAATGAATCATTCGAAAACGGTTTGTAATAAAACAAAACGATTTTCAAACTCTGTTCGTTCCAAAAGTGAACGTACCGAAGTTTGTCGAAGATTCGCGAATCAAGTAGTCTCTGAAAGGTGATTGAGTTCGTGGTTACGAATTTAGCCGAAGGTTTGCCGATGTTACTTTTCAAATATAGAACTGTAACTGACTGAACGGGTTATCGAGAAATTGAGCTAAAATGCTCTTTGACTGTCTGACTATAAGGTATACAAAAAAATGTTGGTTAGTTTAGAAGACCCATCAACTGTGTAAATAATATCAGGTGAAATAAAAATATTTTTCTACGACAAAAGACATCAATTTCTAAGTACCTCCAAATTAAAAAAAAAAATCTACTTGAAACCAACTTGTACCTACAGGATTAATAACTAAAGTATCAATTATATTTATAAGCAATAGGTACCGTCGTTTAGAAAAGTGTTTCCATTTTTTTAAATGATTTTTTTTAATATTAGGTACTTAGCAGGTAGTTGGTAATTCTCCGTAACATATCGTTAAATTAAAAAGCTTTATTGTATATTTACTTACTATTTAACCGTTTACTAAATTCCTATTATTCTTCTTCAAAACACTACAATTAGGCCAGTTTTTGATTCAACTCAGTTGGCTGTACATCTGCCTAATGAACTTTTAGGGTGAAGACAGACGAGCGTAATTTTGCGAGTAATTGTGAGTCGCGTAAAATTAGTCGGCGGAAATCGGTTTCATACCCAGATCGGTTTCATGCCAGTTCCTCTGTGTAAGAGGATTCCGGGTGAAACTCGCTTCCATCTTCGGCCTAATCATCACTTTCCATCAGGTGAGATTTAGGCCAAGAGTTTCCCCGTTTTGCATAAAAAAAAAAAATACTAAAGTCCAACTCATTTTGCGTCGCCGTGTGGGTCATAAAAAGGGATGAAAGCGAATGTAGCGTAAATTCCGCCGACTCATTTTACGCGACACACAACTCAAAAAACTACGCTCGTTTAGCTTCACCCTTTCATCATGATTGCAATGCGAGAGAAAGAAGGAGCTATACTTGACAGAAAATGCCATCCGTCCCTCTTTCGGACTGGAATCGTGATGGAATTAATACATCATAATACTGTATTTCATTTACTTTGAGTATGAATATAGTGTGTGTTTTTAATCCCGCAGAATTGACAAGTCCAAATAGAAAACTGACATAGATTACAATAGCATTTACAGTACGATTTTTCTATCTTTGCCCATGCGAAGTACTTCGCAATTGGTTGCGCAAAATGTCAATTTGACAAGAAACATAGAACAGCGCATGCGCGGGCAGGTCGCGCATGCGCCTTCTCGCGCAAGATAGCGGGTTTAATGGCGTCTCTGTCGCTCGTATACGTTCGATCCATACTTGTGTCTCGCTTCCTCAATGCAATACGACTGTTGATGCGAAAAGTGTAATTATTTTAAATTATTTATTTTGTTTTTTCTTACTGTTTAATTTGTGGTTTGTGTAAATTTTTGTGGCGTAGGTATATATTTGTTGTGTTACTTTGTGACCTTGTTATTGTTACTGGTTGTGTTTCTTACTTGTTTATACAAGACGTATAAATCAGAAAAATATTCTACTAACGTAACACTTTTTTACGCGATGGGACCTGCGCGGTCGTCACTTAAACCTAACTTCGGAGCGGCAAAGATAGAAAAATCGTACTGTAAGTCAGTTTTGACATTTGCACTTGTCAATTTTATCTCCGGAATTAAAAACAGACTAAGTATGGATACATTTGATGAAAGTTCTATTAGTGGTTCAGTTGAAGTCTTCGCTGCTGTCTCGAAATCTGGCCTCAAGTCCACAGGCCAGTAATACTCAATACTGTTTATCAGTAGGCAAAGGAAATACTGTACTTTTAAATTATACTAATACACTTGCAGAACTAATAATATAAGAATACGCAAATCAAACCACTAAAATCAGATCTGCCCGATCAGGCATTCATATATATAATTGTTAAGTTTTCACAATTATCGCAGCTAGGAATAATCCCCTAATTTCTCGAACGAAAAATTAATATCGAAAAATAAATATGAGAAATTATCAAGCTCGCACGTAAACTGCAGTGATTGGCTGTTGTCTACACAGTCAAGTACGTTCATACCTCTTTCGCATCATTGTCAAAAACATAGTGATCTTTATTCACGTTACAATAAGATTGCTAGTGGGTTGCTGCTTGAGTTGCGGTCAGAGGTAAAATAACTGAGATCTGGATGTACTGCCGTCATAAGAAAACAGGACGTATCGACACAAAATGAAGTAACCAATTTCCGACCTTAAGGTGGTAGCGCCAGGGTAGCCCGCGAAATTCAAATATTTTTTATGTTTTTTGCATTTTGCCGGTCAGTGTGAAGCTGTATGTTGAACAAAATACAATTCGCGGCGCCAGAATACGGTTCGCGATCGTAAAGAGCGTTTATCTAAAGGATAATAACCATTTGAATCATCAATATAACCCTCTTAAGTTCATAGAACTCGATTGAATGTTATTTCGTGAAAAAGTCATTCAATCGAGTTGTATGAACTTAGAGGGTTATATTGATAACTAAAATGGGTATCATTCTTTAGATAAATATGTGTTACGGTCGCGAATCGTATTTTGTTTAACATACAGCTTCACACTGACCGGCAAATTGCAAAAAACATAAAAATATTTGAATTTCGCGGGCTACCCTGGCGCTTCCACCTTAATGTTGGAAATCGATTACTTCGTTTTGTGTAGATACGTCCTTTTACGTCCAGAGTAGCTTACTTGCGCTTGATAGTATGGCATATATCAATTTTCTTCCGAGAAACTGGGACTAATACTACAGTCAAGTTATTAGTTATACATTTTAAAGTTATTCTAAGTATTATTATTTGATAAGTTCTTTAAAGGTTAGTCTCGACAGTTATTGTTCGACTTTTTAACCCAAAGACAATTTTTTTACTTATAAAAGAAATTCGAATTGTTTATGTCTCAATTTGATCAAATTCAAAGATTTACCGCTGAAGACTGATGACAAGAACAATTTGTAATATTTACAAATAAAAAAGTACTGATGCAAGTAGGCTATGATATTTTTAGTTTTTGCTTAAATTTTAAAAGCTCGAGTAATTTGGAAATTATACATTCTTCATCGTTTTCCTGTCCAATTATTGAAAATAATTAGCATTTTTGTTTTTATGTTGACCATATCTTAAGTACATTTTTTATACGATTTTTTTCCTTTATTTAGTTTTTTTTTCTTTCAATAATTTTAATGCTTTTCACTTTTCCATTCATGAATTCTTAAGGTAGGTAGAATATAGTACCTAATAACTTAATAGGTAGAATTAGAAGTAATAAAACTCATATCAAACTGTAAATAGATTGACACTTACAGGACTTATACGTATTTTATATAATCTTGAAGAAATTTTGAAATCTTGAAATTTTTTTGGCGCCTACCTACCATGCAGGTAGGTAGGCGCCAAAAAAATTTGCAATGGCTGTCATTGATACTACCAACATTTGTTGACATTCTAACTTTTTAAACCATAATGCTGTCCTGAATTGACATCTATCGTGATCAATTACACAAAAATTCAGTACTGAAAAAAAAAATACCTGTCAAAAACCCAACCGCTAAAACACCTAAAAAGTTACAAACAATTCGCTTTTCAAACAGTCTCATGCAATTGGTGGCATTAGATGCGTAATGATGAACTGCGACTGCAAATATACATTCACACATAAACTCGAAAAACAAAACCTTCCTCCTGGCGCAGTCGAGTAAAAACAAATCATAATATTTTTTTTGGGTACCTACGAAGTAATTGTATAAAAATGTCAATGTACTTGAAAAACAATTGAAGTACATAAAAATATGTAATGGTGTTGCTCAGTCTATGACTAAACCAGTGTTTATTGAATCTATTATTTCCCATATCTCTCATATTTCGTCTGTTAGAAATAAAATACCTTCTATTTAGTTAAGTTGGTGCCAAAATTATTCAGCACCATTTTATCAATATTTCTTCTTTTTTGTGATTGTCTACCGTCTTGCCATACACTATTTTGAAAGTATTTATTTCTATTTACCTTAACTTGTAAGTGTAATAATTTTACCTTGATCGCAAATACGCCTCAAATCTAGAATTAATTGTGACACATGACTGGGATATATCACAAAGAATGTTAATCTTTTCTACTTAATATCTTTTTCAGTATTATATAAATATCTTTGGCGATATGTACCAGTGTGGGGTTACGCTTCGAATCCAAAATGTCTTATTATAAACGACAAATAACTAAGTATAATCCTTACATTTTAGGTTGTATGAAATAATATTGTATGTAAATATTCGCGGCTAATTATGTATTTAGAAAGTTAGCGGTAGAATTTCGGCTTCGGGAATAGAATTCGATTTAACAAGTGGGATGTATACCTACGTAATATCTTGCCGCGTTACTTGTATAAAATAGTATACCTTCAGATGATCATTTATTTATTATCCATGGCAACATTGCCTCGATGTCTAGCAACATTTCTTAAGTGTCTATGGTCAGTAACTTGAGATGAGCAACCCGGCAGCTAATTAACTAAATCAAATTGTGTTCAGGGTTCCAGCAAGAAAAACTCTTGTTTTTCTTAGCTGGTGACTAATCTATACGGCAATATGGCTGATTTTTCAATATTTATTATTTTGTTAACTGCGAAATGAAAGTGGCGTTTAGACATTTTTATTCTTCAGGTGAAATCTGAATAATGAAAAATCAGCCATTAGTTGACTGAACCTACAGTACGAATAATCTAAGTTTACCCATGATAAGTACGTCGCAATCGATTGCGCAGAATGTCAATTTGACAAGAAACTTATAACAGCGCATGCGCGGGTAGGTCGCGTATGCAGTCTCACTCCCTCGTATACGTTCGATGCATACTTGTGTCTCGCTTACTCAATACAATAGGACTGGTGGTACGAAAAGTGTTATTGTTTTAAAATATTTATTTTGGTTTTTCTTACTGTTTCATTTGTGTTTTTGTGATGTATATGTTTGTTGTGTTACTTTGTGACCTTGTTATTGTTACTGGTTGTGTTTCTTACTTTTTAATAATACAAAACGTATAAATCAGAGAAATATTCTACGAACGTAACACTTTTTTACGCGATGGGACCTGCGCGGTCGTCACTAAAAGCTGGTAAAGATAGAATATTCGTACTGTACCTGTTTTTGAACCCTGGATCAAGTCTGTAAGTAACTCTGTTGTCAAATTTTAGGCTGTAGAGGTTCTTTGTACCTTTGCATGCAAGTTAAAAATAGAGTTACATTTTAAAACGATTCCAAGTATCTGAGGGCCAGTTCTACTAATCTTCACATTCGAATGTCAATCGCAATCTGTCAAAAATGTATGAAAATTAAGGCTTCTTTGACAGTTTGTGATTGACATTATGCAAATGCGAAAGTTGTCTAAAAATTAGTAGAAATGACCCTCTGGTTAAACTTACAACAATTCTGTACGTCTTATAGATTATAGTGCTTTCATTTGATTGAGAACTAGAATAAACTACTCTTAGATACCTACATATCATTGTAAATAATGTCTGAATTATAAAGAACTCTCCTTCTTAGAGACAATATGATCTTGTAGTTACCTGTTACTAAGTAATACTGTTTCTTATAAAATATATAACTTTAGATTGCCGGCCGGCTGTGAATTGAAGCACAAATTTTATACGCAATACAAATTTTTGGAAGTCAATTGGAGAATGGAAACAAAATTTATATAAAAAAGCCAGTTAAATGTAATTTTTGTAATTTTAATCGGTCATTTAATCGAATTTCGTAACTTAAAAGCCTCCGTAAAAGTCTTGAAAAACGCGAAAAAAAAGAAAGAAACTAATAGTCGAGCGTAATCGTAACGTAAATACCTTTGTAGAAGAAATTTTACCTAAATAACATTACTACTAATTTTGTTTCTGTTATTAATAAAAACTATTTCTAAAACTGTTTTTAAGTAAATGTTATTTTTAGTAACCTTGTGTGAGTTTTGAGTAACATTTGAACAATTTGAAAACTTTAACTCATAACTTTTTAATTTGAACATATCTTTTTGTACCCACAGTTGCCAGCAAATCGATCTACAAACTGTCAAATTTTCCCAATCAACCATGAAACTTACAACTTAAGTGGTAAGGTTGAAAATCTATTGAAGAAATTTGACAGATTGTTTTAGTTTGATGTGCGGGCGTCTCGTCTGTACGTGTGGTAATGTGCGTGGTGCTAAAAATTGACCCGCTTTATATTTTCAAAAGTCAAAATTAAACATTCCATTATAAAAGAGCTTAAAATCTAGTAGTAATAATGTAAATACTGTAGAACTATGTGATTTTGTTAACCTTACTGAATTTACTTATGATAAAATTATTTTGTATAATTGTTATATTTTATATTCTTTCGCTAGTTTTAATATGATTTAGTCTACAATACCATATTTATGACTTAACTTAAAAATGTTTAAGATTGAATTAATTTTGCCTTTTGTTCCTAACATCATCATGGTATGAATAAATGTTACTAATATTAAAAAAAAAATAACTTATTCTGCATTTGTAATGACATTAGATTGTAGTGGGATAGTGAATGCACTTGTGAATGACAATAAAGCGTCTCAAATTATATTTATTCGTTTTATTTAAATTGTTTTTGTAGGTGCGACTACAAAAACCGCCCTTACCTATTGCTACGGAGCCACTGCGGCAGGGCCGGCCCTGCCTCCCTGTCTCTTACTTACACTAGGTGATAGACAGAGCAGGGAGATCTGAGCCACCCGATCGCCCGACGACAGGGTCCTTACTCACTGTTTTTATAGGGTAATAACCGCTTAAGCCTGCTCTAATTACGTAAATACGTAGGCTATGGCCCTGGCAAACGCCAACTCAAATATAAAGCCAACCCGACCCTAAAATGAACCATTTAGAAATTATAAGCCAGAATCCAAAAATTGCCGATTGTTGGGAATCGCACCCAACACACACGCAGGCGGCACGCGCAGGCGACGTGTGCAACCTACGCGTCATCGCGGGCGGCGAGCGGCGAACCGGCTGGCCGGCGCACATTCGCTTCCACGACGACCACCGCGACGGACGACACTCTTAAACGCTACATTAATATTTCCATGTTTGTCCGGGACAATTACATTGTTGTAAAATAGAACGGCAATATACCAAGCCTATTTGAGTGATTTTCTCAAGCATAATGTTTAGGCGGCGCGGCTGAAAATCATATCTTAAAGTAAACGTACAACGAAGTTATTTTTTTTATAGAAAAAAGGGGTACTCATCTTGATCAGGCCGTCAATATTTTAGTATATAACATTTCTGTGGTGAAATAAAAAATTGTCATTTAGCATAATTCTAAGTTTGGTGGCGCGTCCACAATCCGTTTTTCTGGGGATGACCACCTCTTAAACGAAACTACACTAGTTTACTAGAAACTACTGATTTTATTTGTATTCAGTATTATTTTTTCTGTCTAATGACAGTTTTATTTTTATGTTTAGGGCAATACTTTATCCTAGTGAAAATCGAAAAGGACTGTCCGCGCGAAATTTTAAATTTTGGTGGGAGTAATCTAATCATTATGTGACTCGTATAGAATAAACCTAGATGAACAACGCTACCAACGTTTACTTCGTTTAGCCAGGCGCTCACGCGCAGCAGTGACAGACGTGTGCCATCCCGTTTTTATTTCCCGCCAAAAACGTAAGTAAGTCTTTTCGTAGTAATCGGACAAAAAACCTGCAATTTCGGTGTAATGTTTTAAAAACGTTTTAGGACTAAGTCAGTGTTGTAATTTAAATTTAAATATAAAGGTTAAAAGGTTTGCTTTCAAAATTATCCAAATATAAATAGTACATTCTTAGTAGTTTTTTTTTTAAATAAACATATTCAACAAGATTCTAATTTTGGTGGTGCAATTTTGGTGGTTTTGGTGGTATTTTATCAATCACCAAAATTGCTTAGTTACACTAAAATTTGTTTTTAGAGTTACGAGGTACCTCAAAGACAAACGAAAACGAATCATAATAAGATAACTCGGTTTGAAAGTTCAGTACGAGTAGCTTGAGAGTGATGAAGAAACAAGAAAATGTATAACGTTCGTGTACTGTACGCTTAGAACGAAAAATGCTTTCAACAGCAATAATAAATAATTTAGGTATTATTTGTTTTCCAGATTCCAGGTTTTAGAAATAAAATTCAAAGTTGACACACGCAGAGTGCTTGGAGAGGAAAAGGATGACAGAAAAGAAGAGAAAATAAAAAATTTGGAATGATGAACGAATTGCTGAAAACGAATGTTTAATACACATACGGATTTCAGTGAAAATTATAATACGAAATATGGCTCTGAGGTTCAATCCGTCCATTTTGACGCTAGCCGATCTCAAATTACATTGCACACTTCAGTAATTTACTATCGTTCAGGAAATGAATGCACAGTGATGGATACTAAGGAAGAAAATAAAACAGCCAATAAAAATAATAAAAATTATCATCGCGATGATGATTTGAATATTTTTTAATTTACACTTACACACTGAAGAATTGACAAGACTTAGAATAGTAAGAAAGTTTAATAATGATTGATAATTTTTTAAATTGATCTCATTACATAATATCTATACATATAATAAAATCGTAGAGTTGCCGTGTCTGTACATTGAATATTTTCGCATAAAAAATACATAGAAATGTCCGAAAAATGACATAGAACACAAAAAAGCAGTTTTTGAAATTCTTTTCTGTTTGTCTGTTTGTCTGTAATTCTGTTTGTCTGTGCGTTTGGAGGAGCATCACGCATAAACCACGGATTGGATTCAAAATATAAGTACTTCAAAATATTAAGTGATAATAGGAGTAACATTTAGTGTTTATTTCATCAAAATCGACCCACAAATTCAAAAGATATCGAATTTTAAAGTTTACGAAGAAACTACATCGAGCGCTAAAATAGGTTGTTTTCATTGAGACTCCAGATACTTGCAATGCCATCTATTGAGAAAATTTGTAATAAGTAATGTGTGAAAAGACCCCGAAACAATGTATTTTTGAGTTATTTTTTAATTAAACTTAAAATATAGCAAAAAAAAAGTAAACATTTTATTATATTATCATTATTTATCGTAACGTGTAAGCTTCTAAGTTCGAACTTATGAGTATAGAGACAGTTCAGTTACGTTGTAGATCGATAGATGGCGTTGTACTTATGACGCGTTTTTCTGAATCGCGGTGTTAAGATTCTCCGCAAAAGCATGTTGTCAGGCCCATGTTTATTTGGTATAGATAGCTATGGCAATGGCAGCTATGGAAGTATAGGATTGAATTACTAGATTTTTCTCGAACTAATGGGATGAGTAAGTAGACTTGGGTCGTACTTGCAAAATCGACCTTCACAAACCTGGGCTCGGGAAGTATTTTCTATGTGGATAGGAAATTGACCCATAACTTTCTAAGAATAAAGAGCACAATCACAATCGCGTTTTCAAATAAATACCTTCTTACGACGATTCAAGTTTCTACTTCTATTTAATTTTCATCCAAAAGCCCCGTTGGAAGAAAAAATACTTGCATGGGAATTTTAACCCTGACCTATTTATTAAAAAGGAGTACAATCGCGTTTACAACTAAATACTTGCAAAGACAAACCATTACGGTAAAAATACTTGCATACGAAATTGTTCCGTAGTTCGTTACAAATAAGGATCACAATCGCGTACACAAATTGAACATGATCGCATTTGCGAAAACTAACGCAGTTATTGAACTATTGAAGAATGTATTGAAAAACTACGTAGAATTAATGAATTTTGTAAATTAAATACCGCTAGGTAAGTAGCATAGTATTAAATTAAAAATGAACGAAACCATTCCTTCCTATTATGATTATTCAATGATTTTAGTAGCTGGCGTAGTTAAAAGGTTTCAATTCATTTTACGATTGTTATACACAGTTTTTACAGTACCTACCATCAATTTCAGTATCAAATTGCATAATATGTATTTGTTCCTTACTTACGTATATTTATACCTAACTTTCCAAGCGAGTCATCTTTACAGCAGGCTGTGGAAAGCATTTTTTTTTTTTAGGTATGGGAAATCATCCAATGACTCCTCCCGCTCTGGGTGTAGCGGGAGGGAGTGTCAGACTTCTACTGACTAAAACCCATCCATGTTCCTTCATTGCCCTTTGTGTTCCGGAGCCACGGGACGAGTAAGAACGATGTAGGTATTATTGGAAAGAGCGCGCGCTGCTCGAGACCAGAACGCGGCGGAAGCGAGTCGACGCGCGCGCGACGGCCGAAGCCACGTCACAATTCACGATTCGGCGAGACTCGGGCGAGCGTCGAGCCCCGAATGCCCCCGAAGGAGCGAGTTCAAGTAGCCGTATAGGTAGTACCTGGTGTACGTACTTGGAAGCAAATACCTGGTGTACAAACCTGGTCGCGTAAATACGTACCTAGCCTAGAGGACAGTTGTTACCTGTATCCATAAATAAACTGTTTTACTAACAGAAGTGGTGAATTTTTGGTATTATGCTTCAATGTGACTAAACTATAAAAGCAGAACGCGTCGATCTTCAAGGTTAAGCAACGCTTGCCGAGGTCGGTCTGTGAATGGGTGACCATTATAACAACCTAGCCTTTTCCTTACTATATTGGCTCGGCTTCCAGACAAACCGGATTCAGATGAATACGGTATTTTACGTGGAGCAGCTGCCTCCTACCAGACCTCCACAACTCATTCAATGCAAGACTTCAGACAGATTTTACTGGCTTCTGACTATCCGTAACGACTGCCAAAGATCTACAAATGACAGCCGGGACCAAAGGCTTAACGTGCTTTCTGAGGCACGAAGGAAACTCGGTATGTTAAGATGGTCACCCATCCACAGATCAACCTTCGCAAGCGTTGCTTACCTTGAAGATCGATGCGTTCGTCTGTTAAAGTATATATCTCTATTATAGTAAAGCCTTGAAGATCGGCCCGTGCGGCTGTTTTAATTTAGCCACGAGCTCCTCTATAATAAAGCAATTCTATGAACCCAGTAAAACTTTTTTGATAAAAAAGGTTTAAAACAAATTAAATTAATCAGTGGTCTACAATCAGCAATATCGTCAGTAAAAATCGGAGAAAATGTGTTTCTTTTTGGACTGTGCTGGACGAAATTAAGAATCCACTTGATTTACCACCATTCGTTCGATAGTCGGTTTTGTTGATTTTGGTTCAAGATTAGTCTGTACCAGGAGATTAGGTACCTGGGCTGGTCGGCATTTCAACCGATAGAGATGATACAGTGCCCTGCATTAGGTACCCTCTTCATAATTATATTCTTTATTCGAGAGAGAGATCAGGATACGTAACTGAACGTAAATTTTGTATATAATATGCAATCTATACTAATCTATACTAATATTATAAAGCAGAATACTAATATTATAAAGCAGAAGAGTTTGTTTGTTTGTTTGTTTGGTTGAACGCGCTAATCTCAGGAATTACTGGTCCGATTTGAAAAATTATTTCAGTGTTAGATAGCCCATTTATCGAGGAAGGCTATAGGCTATATATCATCACGCTAAGACCAATAGGAGCGGAGCAGTAATGAAACATGTTACGCAAACGACGTTGCACGGGTCAGCTAGTGTTAACATAAAATGTTAAAAAATTACTTTTATATAATTAAAAATGATCATGATGATGATGACGATGATGATGATGATAGAGGTTAGAGGAGGTGATTGCAATTCATTTAAACTAAAAACTGTAGAATTAGGTAACAAGACAGAAAAATAAGAATGTTGTATTTGTTGATTGTTATTTTTTTTATTGATCTCACTATGTTATTTTTTTATTAAAACATTTATTCACTATAAATAAGATTTTTATTGATAATTTATTTATAATTTGGTTCAGTAAAAAAAAATTGGTGTCAAGACTTTCTAATTTTGGTAACAGAAATAAATTCTGATGTCAATATTTCTAATTTTGGTGTCAGACACCACTTTTGGTGTCGTACCAATTCTGGTGTCGACAATATACCGCGTGTATCTGACATCGACGCACAAACCATTTCCATGGGTCCAGGGCATGATTCTGGACACCCCAGTGTTGGAATTTGTCGTCGGTTTTTTTCTCATTTTTTTCAAGAGTACCACAAAGTATCAGCTCAGCTGAGCTGATATCTATTTGTGGCTTTATTCAGATTGTTCTTTTTAGTGAAAGTAGTTAATTAATTATTTTTTTATTAAATATCTCATTGGGATATAATAAAAAAATGAGAAAAATTCTAAGTCTAGGGTGTCCAGAATCATGCCCCGGACCCATGGAAATCGTTTGTGCGTCGATGTCAGATACACGCGGTATTAGAAGCTTTCAGGAATAAATAAATTTCTCACCCATTTAATGTACCTGAATACGTATCTGTTGCTTATCAACATCTTAGATTATTAAAAAAACCAAAAACAAACTTTTCCACCAAAATTAGGTACCTAACAAAAATTTTTTCAAAATTCAAAATTCAAGCATTTATTTCAATTAAACCATTTACAGGCACTTTTGAATTGTCAAGTTCGGTCGGTCCTAAAAGTTGAAGCTATTTGCACGTTCCAAAGCGTAGATCTCTATGGAGAAGAACGTGCAAGAAACTCCACGGACACACAACAAATCATAGTTGTTGAAATTCACTCATTTAGTACAGTCCACTTTTATTTCTTCCCCTGCGAGCAATTCGAACACCGATAATATTATAATTAAATAGAGCTAGTAGTGTTAACAGCGTGGTGCACATGAGGAAAGTGCAATTTATTGCATAATATGTTGTATATATCTTATGTAAGTTTGTAGGTTATTTGGTGGTACATTATTTATTTGACTGATCTTGTGGGAAGTTAAGTATCAAGCCTAGAATTATATATCCGGGCGGAGCCGCATCGGGGCACCTAATATGTTTATAAAATACTTCCGTTACTGAGTCAATGACCAACAGACACCGCACAGCCCAAAGAGTAAAATAATATTATGGAAGGTACAGCCAAAACAAGCTGCATGTTGAGTCCTTAGGAAGTTTAGGGTAGCTCTAAGAGAGGATTTCCCGTAATTACTACGGGAACAGAAAAAATCGGAATGCGCATATCCCGATTTTTCCTGTTCCCGTAGTAATCCGCGGAAGTAATCCGCGTTCGCAGTCCGCGGGCAATTGTCCTATAGTATAATGTGCGGGCAATAGCTAGTTGAAAATAAAAGTTAACTCTAAATCTGTAGAGCGGTGGCACTCGATTTGTGGAATGAATAAAATATTGCGTGAAGAGAAGCGTTTATGTGTCAGTTATGCGAAGTGACCAACATAACAAAAATAATTCGGTCAACCAAAGTTGCACAACAAAATATTTTTTATCTGTTGTCCTTTCTATTGTTGCGTGATGTATTTTGTCATTTTTTGATTTGCTAATTTGTGAAAATCTTGAGGAAACTGGACCAAAAAAATACATTGTGTTAAGTTTGAGTGTTCCTCCCAGCCGAAATGAATGTTTGTTAATTATAATTTGGCATAAAAAATGAAAGACGACACTGATATTATACAGTCTTTGCCATTGTCATGTCTTCCATTAAAAACTCGGGAATTGTTATCATGTTTGTTGGATACGCCAAAAATTATTCCCAATGATGGACCTGATAAGCTTCCCAGGTAATTATTTGTTCGTCTACATGACTTAGATTTCGATAATCAGTGTAAATACTAACAACACTTGCTAAAAACTACAAGGCACAAAAAACCTGTCTTGATTTTTTTGTATGCAAACAGCAAACATGAATAATTAACTGTTATAGTTCTATTTTTGGCTCAAATGCGATTGATTTTTAAGCTTGACCAAAAGTTCAAACACATTGAAACAAAAAGAAGCTTTTCCTGTTAACAATTTTGCTTTGTTTTGGTTTTAAAGCTTTTGGGCTCAAATTGAAGTGCTGTCAGTAAAATATTTATTTAAGCAACTATGTCCTCAACCTCCTGTGAGCTATATAACAATTTACAGAATGAATACTGAGAATGATAGAAACCCGAGCAATGATAACAGTGACTCATTGACCTGTTAACATTACATGCCTATTATTATAATTATATATATTTAGTGTTGTGTTGCTCTTTCATTGGCTTTAAGTAGTTGTCCACCACTAGCTGCAGACCAGTTTCATTAATATTTAGCTGTTGATTTAAATATTTTTCTTAAAATATTGGATTGCTGGTCCACTTTGGTTAAAATTTAATAAATTAACTAACCTAACCTAACCTAACTAATTGACTATTTTATCACCTAATGACTGTAACAATGTGGTTGACCATAGTAAATATTGTGGTTCTTGGGAAAACAAGTCTAAAACAAAACTACAAGTTGATTTTAAAACGCTTCAGAGACTGGCGAGGCCTGGCACACCTAGTCAATGTTTCTTCAGAAAAGGCTGCGTACATCTCACTTCGTCCTCAAAAGACTGCAGAATTGTTGGAAATATGGCAAAAGGACCAGACAGCAACAGTCGGACAGCTGTTGAACTATTTGGAGCGCTTAGATCGTTATGATGTGTATGACGATCTGTATGATGATCTCAGAGAAGCAATTAAAAGAAGAGAGCTTTTAGGTAAGTTTTAGTAAGAGACATTACTAATAATAAGTTTCATGGTGAATGGTTGTAGTACTTATTTTGCAAAATTATTCATTTTGTGGCCACTAGCCAATGATGCAAATGACTGTCTAAATATACTTTATCATTAAATCAAATTCAATCCTTTGCGTTTCGCATCCATCGGCTACAATTTAAATTAATTCATGAAGATAATAAATAAGGCAAAAATAAATAAGGTATTAGAATGGCTCTCTCATAGAGCCTTTTTATTATGTTTACTACATATTAAAACAATGTTACCATTCCAGTCCAGACCGTCCTTGGAATACAAGGCTCATGCTGTACTCCTAGATGTTCCAACTACGTCATATGTCATGATAATGATAAATATTTTAATAATTCATATGTTCATTTTACATTTTACTATGTGTAGTAGTCATTGGATAAATGAAGTGATATGGCTACTATTGTAAGATAACCAAAATGGCACCATGTGTACTATCCGTTAACACTTAATTCAACTATGCTCTCTTCCTTTCAGTGAATAGACAGAATCAATTAGCAATAAACCACAACAACAATAACATCAATCACAGTAATGACGAGCAGAAAGTCTTCAGTCCGATCACGTATGATGATGTACCAGGCTACGAGCAGCATTACGATGCGTTCGTGTTGTATGCTAAAGAAGACAAGAAGTTTGTTGATGAGCTGCTAGCGAGGATGACTGCTGCAGGCTTCCAGGTATAGTCTTTTTTGTCAGCCTGAACTGTCCCACTCCTGGGTAAAGGGTTTCGATTTCTGTCATTGTTGGGCTCCTCGGCAAGAGGGTATTTTACTGGTTTTTTTTTTTTTTTTTTCTTGAAACCAAGACAACAAACACAAGACATTGTTAAAAATATTCCTAACAAGTCTCAATAAATGACGGTTATCGGCATTTTAAAATCTATACTAATATTATAAAGCAGAAGAGTATGTTTGTTTGTTTGCTTGTTTGGTTGAACGCGCTAATCTCAGGAACTACTAGTCCGATTTGAAAAATTCTTTCAGGGTTAGATAGCCCATTTATCGAGGAAGGTTACAGGCTATATATCACCACGCTAAGACAAATAGGAGCGGAGCAGTAATGGAAAATGTGACGCAGACGAAGTTGCGGGGGTCAGCTAGTCTGATATACAGAGACGGCACTAATGAGGCTTGGGATTTCATTCACCATTCCCACCATACTAAATTGAAGCCATCCCATACAATTGTAAAAACAACATTTTGTGTGATAATGATAGAAGAAAAGCTTCAAAAGTGTATCACTGAGAAGTTATACACTAACTGAGAAGTTAAAAACAGAGATATTTTTTTCACCAATCGTACTGTTTAAATACATCTATCAAATAAGTATTGACTACATATTTGATAGATTTACTTAAACATACCCTATTCACTGGAAAGTTATTCAAGGCGTCGCACCATCTTCTTACTCTGTTGTTACATTGTCTAGCTGTATTAGGGCTTCAATCTCACGATGTACGGGCCCACAGCGACGGCCGCCATGACTCACATACAATGGTCCAACATCAGGACATGCGGTTGCTAAATCCCGAGAGATAGATAGATAGATATGAGCCTACAGCTCTGACAGCATCCAGGAGACATAGCATGCCCAGTCCCACTACAGTCTTGCAGTTTTCTGTGTTGCGGCGGCAACTTGCGCAGTATTGTATTTCTTGCTACCATTTAGTCAGTTTAATGTTAAGTATCCTGTGCTCCATCGCCCATTGACGACAGACTTAAAAGGAATCTATCCTTATGGCTAGTTATACTAAAATAACTAGCTATATAAAAACGAGTTGTTTGTGAAATTTCATGTGTGCTTTCTTCATTTGCCTATCCTTTTCCCAACTGTATTGGGGTTGGTTAAGTCAAACCAGATTCAGCTGAATATTAGTATTTTACGTGGAGTAGTTACCTACCAGTCCCCCACAACCTATTAACTGGGTAAACCGTACTTCTTGGCAAGACTGTTGTGTCATACATAAAAATAATTCAAATCACAACACCTATAGGGAAAAACTTGGTCTAAATAATATGCAACCTCACAATTAAATATAGTGCATCACCTATATTTTCAATTTGATTGAATACTAGCTGACCCGCGTAAGTTCGTCTGCGTCACATTTTTCATTATTGCTCCGCTCCTATTTGTCTTAGCGTGATAATATTATAGCCTATAACCTTCCTCGATAAATGGGCTATCTAACACTGAAATGATTTTTCAAATCGGTCCAGTAGTTTCGGAGCCTATTCAATTCAAACAAACAAACAAATCTTTCCTCTTTATAATATTTATTGATGATGAATACAATTGAGAAAGCAAGAGTGCAAATCTCTTGATTTCATTATACATCGCATCTCACACAAATAATTCAGGTATTATGGTCAAGAGTGAATCAGAGAATTATCCCACAACCCACCAGATAACAGCAAATATCGTTGTTTTGTTATATAAAATCAAGAAAACAATAATTGTGCAGAGGCAAGACTTTTGTATCGCGGGTTTTTTATGCTAATTTAATAACAACAACACAATTGTTTGTGCTATGGGAGATAACGTTTTACTTCAGCATAAGATACCTAATTAGCATATATTAATATTAATAATATTTAAAAGCATCCCTTGTTAAGCTGTAACATGTTCAATCAAAATATTAAGCAATAAAATACTAAGCCCTGATTTGATTTGTATTATGTTAAAGATTAATATATTTTAAACCTTATCTTTGTACTGATATGACACTAAACATAGATTATATTACGCGTCGCAAAATGATCATTAGATTCTACAGTCAAGGACAAAAATATGTATACTATTTGGTGAATTATATATATTATTTACGGATTTTTAAAGCATGTTTTGTTAGTCTAAGTACCAATTTACATTTAAACTTTGTAAGATAATACAGAATCTACAAACACAGTCATACTCTTAACTTTATCATAGTTTTCCTTATTTTATTGTCTGAGTCTTAATTTGAATGCAATCTTATAAACAAACTATGAGATTATTTCTGAAATATTAAAAAAAAAAACCTGCTGCTCAATTTATGTTTGCAATATATGACCTGAGTTTCAAACTTGCAGATTATTAAACTTGTAAAGTATGAAAAGGGAGGCAACGGTAGCAATACGGTAGACTAGGCAAGATGTAGAAAGAAAACGCGTCGACCCTAAGTATCATGGGACCAAGGTAGGAAGGTTATGATGAACTCACAGGCATACTTTATGAGAAAAAAAAAACCGGCCAAGTGCGATTCGGACTCGCGCACCGAGGGTTCCGTACAAACCTGTAGGTATTATATTATAAGCAAAAGTTGCGGTTTACGATTTATGACGTATTAAAGAAAAAACTACTTACTAGATCTCGTTGAAATCAATTTTCGGTTGAAGTTTACATGGTAATGTACATCATATTATTATATTTTTTTAGTTAACATTCTCTTATTTTAGAAGTTACAGGGGGGGGGACACACATTTTATCACTTTGGAAATGTCTCTCGCGCAAACTATTCAGTTTACAAAAAAAAAATATTAGAAACCTAATATCATTTTTGAAGACCTATCCATAGACACACACACATATGGGTTTGATGACTAAGTATGGGGAACCCCCAAAATTCATTTGTTTTTTTTTTGTAAAAATCTTACCAAATTTCAACAGCATAGTTCTTAAAGTTTCGGAAAAAGTGGCTGTGACATATTGTATAAGGATTCCGTTTTTTGCCATTTGACAACGGAACCCTAAAAATGGCCTGTTATCCATCACGCGGGCCCAGTGCGGTTAGGTAATACAACAGTCATGTGTATGTTGTACAGCCAAAAAGTAAGAAGTTCTATCGTCAGCGCCAGATAGAATTGTAATAAATTACATAACCTTTCCCTAGTATATCTTCATAGTTACCCAAAAATAAATTAAGAATAGTTTTTCACTACTGGAAAATGTAAAGGATAAATTTTCGGGACTGCTTTATGTATCTTTATTTATATTTAGTATCTTTGTTTCAAAAACTTCCAAATTTGAAATAAAGAATGTCATTTATAGGTGGGTCAGTGACCGTTATCGCACATTTTATCTGGCGCGTACCAGTATTAATACTGCTACTGTTAGTTACCCAAAAAGGATAAGGGCCAGTTTCACCGGTTACGGATAAAGTGTCGGTTAGCCTATTAGGAACTTATCTGGCAGATGAACTAAAACTTTTGGTTTCACAGGTGTCGGATAGCGATATCTGGCAGATGAAGTATTGATTAAGTTATCAGCCGAATCAAGTGGCTGTTAAGGAAGTTATCATCTACATTATAGTACATTTCAAGTTGTATTTCAAGTGGGAAAAGTTTTTTTTTGCATTTGAGGCGGTACCAGCGGTTCAGGTGTTTGTGATCACGAAACACCGAACCCGACGAACAATTGAAAGCCTTTTCGATGTCTTTCCAGGCTTTTTCTTTATCTTGCCAAGTCGTAGCGTCACTTTTTAGGGTTCCGTAGCCAAACGGCAAAAACTCTTATAGATTCGTCATGTCTGTCTGTCTGTCTGACCTATAACTATAAAAACTATGCTGTTGAAACTTGGTAAGTAGATGTATTCTGTAAACCGCATTAAGATTTTGACTCATAAATAGAAAAAAAAAAACAACTTACCATACTTAGAACAGAAACTCGAAAAAAAAAATCATTAAACCCATACGTGTGAGGTATCTATAGATAGGTCTTCGAAAATCATATTGTTGTTTCTTATATCATTTTTATCTAAACTGAATAGTTTGCGTGAAAGACACTTCCAAAGTGGTAAAATGTGTCACCCTCCTGTAACTTCTAAAAGAAGAGAATGATAAAACTAAAAAAAAAAAATATTTTGTACTTTTTAGTCTTTGATAACGAAATATTTTGAACATTTATACATTTTATCAAGTAGGCGAATGAGCCCGCATCCTCTCCATCTCCGCCAGTGCGTCTGTATTGCATGGTGTTTTACCTGTCAGCTTAGAATAGTCTAGCTCCTCAATCTGGAGAACACTAAGTGATTTTACTCTACTTTGGGCCACATATGCTTCTCCAGCCGTAAAAGTACGGGACCCTAAGCACACACTGCGTGGTCTACCGTACAGCCTTGGATCTTGTGCACGGTAGATGCCAAACTTAAAATCACAGGAAATATGCGCCTTTCCACCGCACCGTAGCTGTACTTGGCCGGAAATTGGATGCCTATAGGCTGAATTAGGACGGTATGTCGGTTTCATACATTTGGTCGCGTTTAAAGTGCGGTCAGACGCTGTACGAAATGAATCCGATACTCCCATTCACTAGCCCCTTCTCCACGTCTACATTGGATCGCAGCATGATTTTAGCCCCTTTTAAAATTCTTAATTTACTCGGTAGTCCACCTGTTTTATTTATATCGCTGGGAATAATGGACTCTAATGAAGTATTTCCAAGGTCTTTGTTTATGTCGTACATTCGAGTACCTTTTCGTTCGTAAAATTTAAGAACTTCATTGTTGTGCTTCTCTACTTGGCCGTTTGTTGGATAAATACACAGTGCTTTTTCAAGCGCAAACTCGCCGGTAGCATTTGATGAGACCTTAGTCAGCAATACTGCGAGATGCTCGCTGTTCAGCTCTCCGACCCTCAAGGCGTTCCAGATGTCGGTGAATGTCGTGTCTCCTCGCTGGCTAGCGCAAGATTTGCCGGAGAGTTAAGGCATGTACACTAAGACGCCATCTCTTTAAACTGGTAATTTGAGCAAGCTATGCACTGTAGAGCCACCTATAGTCGTGTTGCAACTCCAGTCAGAGCGCCAATCTCTGTAACCTGCTTCCCCTAACATCTGTTCACTTGATTTTTCAAAACAACAAGAACGTCTTTCCTGTTCCAGCGCCACCAGTTACGAATAGTTTAAGCCTTTGTTGATCGCCCATTTACAAGTCAATATATATTATAATAGGTTTGTTATAACCTTGAAACTGGATCGTGGTCAAAGTTCATTATAAAACCTTTCTAACAAGTCCAAACACGGCTTTGATACGATATTCCATCATGGAATGCCAGTGCCTATCTTCTGGCTGCATCATCAGACCTTGAAACCTAATCGTAGTCAAAGTTCATTATAAGACTTTTCTAAAAAATCCAAACACAGCTATGATACGATGTTCCATCATGAAGTTCCAGTTCATATCTTCCGGCTCCATCATCAGATCAGTTCGACAATACCATATTATTGTATTGTCATCAAAACTACATACAGCTGCCAATTTTCAAGACACTACGATCATTGGAAGTTGGTTAAATTAGTATTAGTATAAAAGCGTGTTAATTGTATACTTCAAAATGTAAAAAAAGTTGACTTGGATTATTTAGAACAAAAATTATTTCATTAATTAAGTTTTCAAATGAAAATATTTTACGTATAGTAGAATCGAAACGCAAAGAAGCGACGTTGCCATTCCGCTTGTTATTAAGTGGCCAGTATCATATCTACCGGATAAATTATCAGGAAGTTTGACGGTGAAACCGAAAAAAGTTATAACCAGCCTGTAAGTGGTAGATAGTATTAATTATCAGATAACTAACCGACACTTTATTCGTAACCGGTGAAACTGGCCCTAAGTGTTGGTTAGTTATCCATCAGATAAGTAACCGACACTTTATCCGTAACTGGTGAAACTGGCCCTAAAAGTTTTAACCCCTGTTACTTTTGTCCCCAGCTGTGTACCGAGGATAGGCTGCAAGCGGGTCACATGACGCCGTACGCGCCGGTAGCTCAGTTGATATCGGAGCGGTGCAAGCGCATCATACTCGTCTGCTCGCCGGAGTTCCTCAGCAGCCAAGCTAATACCTTCTACAGGGATTATGCTCAAGCCGTTAGCATTGGTAAATCAAATCAAAAGACAATTATTTATTCCACTATTTTAACTAGGCTGAAAATAAACACTTTTTGAACGTCATTATTTACATGAAGACAGTCCCTCTAATCACCGAGCCCGTCACCATTTCGGGACGGGACCCTATTGCTAAGACTTCGCTGTATGTCTGTCTGTCACCAGGCTGTATCTCAAGAACCGCGATAGCTAGATAGTTGAAATTTTCACAGATGATAATTTTTTGTTGCCGCTATAACAACAAATACTAAGAAACAGAATAAAAGAGATATTTATGGGGGCAAAACGGCAAAAAATCAAGTTTGTTGTATGGGAATACAACAAACAAATTTTTTGCCGGTTTTATATATAAGTCCGACTCGCACTTTGCCAGTGTTTTGGAAGTCGGTTAAAAATCATACTAAACCGGCCTTCTTTAATACAGGAAGCCATCGACTCAAAATTAAAAAGCACAAGTTTTAAATTATCTGGTTCATCATGATTTCCTCTGATAAGGATTTGAAGTTCATAATCCTGCGGTCTGGCGGAAATAGCCTTGAGTGATAAGACCGGCTTCTGTATGATTCTGATTTTGAAATCATATTTTTCAAATCTACCTTTATTGTTCTTACCTGTAAATTCGAGTGAACACGTTAAAAGATAAAACAAGAAAATTTACAAAATTGTGTTCGCAATTTGGTTTCCAAAAGTTTTAACGAACATCAAAAAAGAAACAAACGCATAAGGTTCATTTTGCACTAGAACTTTTAAATCTTTTTATTGTCATTTTAAAATTAAATCTTATTCCAAGCAGCATAAAGTTGATATTTGTTCAAGATAAAGATTTTAACTTTAGAAATGTATGTACTAGTTGACCCGCGCAACTTCGTCTGCGTCACATTTTCCGCTCCTAAATAATATTGCAACAAAAAATTGAGATGTAAGCTACCCTATCTTTCAAGTTGGATCAAACTGCATATTATAAGGTGTGCAAATTTGATTAAAATCGTGACATGTGATTTATATATGTTATTATGGTCGTACTGTGCCATAGACAATAGACATTGTCTGTAGACGTAGTAGCAATAATTGCTAGGATCGAAAAATATTAGTTTGTAACTGTAGTTGTTTACATTATCGCATTAGGTGAGCAAACCTGTAAAATGTAATTGTATGGTGCGGAATAAATAAATAAATAATGATCTTTATTTCTCTTTCAGAGTCAAGCCACCACAAGATAATCCCGATCATGTACCGAGACTGTCAGTTGCCGTCGCACCTCGCCTTCTACCACAAGCTGTACTATAACGAGGACGAACGCGCCATGTACGACTTCTGGCTGAAACTGAAGCAGTCGCTCGAGCTCGCACGACACACGCCGAGGCCGCTGTATAATAACAGGTCTGTAGGATTTATTTCACCATCTGCCTAGCCTTTTCCCAACTATATTGGGGTCAGTCCAGTCAAACCAGATTCAGCTGAATACCAGTATTTTACGAGGAGCAGCTGCTTATCTGACTTCCACAACCCAGTAACACCAAGAGTTACCAATACGGTACTTCTTGGTAAGACTTGTCAGATTTTCTGGCTTGTGAAAATCTGTAACGACTGATTATGACAGCCGAGACCAACGACTTAACGTGCTTTCCGAGGCTAAACCCCATCTCGGCAAGCGTTACTTAACTTCGAACCTTGCGGCTGTAATTATTAACTTAATATACATTTTATATAATATGAGATGGGGTTTGCAGAGATGCACGAAATACTGCTACATTTGTGGAGAGTAGAATCGGTGCAATCACCAGACGCGGTCAAAGGCGACAGTGCTAAAAAATCTTAGCAGTAAAACTAGGTTTGGGCAGAATTTCTGTCTTGGACCGTTATTCTAAGCTGTCTTTGTGTCTTTTTGTCTTGTAAATAGGGACGTGTTTGGTTAATATTGAAAGCATTGGCGCCACAAGCATTAGCAGCACAGACGTCTCTGTGCCTGTTGACGAGTACAAATCCAGCTTCCCGGCTAGAAAATCCCTAAGTAAAACTAAATAATGTGTATGGTTATGGGGTTCCACTCACGAAATGGGTTCGAACCTTACGCAGGATAGCCTAATTCCAGTAAATCAATTTAACTATCGCCTTTTTTTCTTATCACTTCACTAACTTCAAAATTTACAGAATCAACAACACCACAATGAACACCTCGTTGCCTCAAATCAAGATCGTGGAGCTGCCATCGAGCAAGAACATCCACGATTACATAGAAGAGAACAACCTCTTCCTGCCGACTCCACCCAAAAGCATCTCCATGAATGACCTGGATTCCCTCAACGTGCACACCCTGACCGCAGACTGCAACTCCTTGAGCAGCATGAGCCAGAAGAGTGTATCCAGTGGAAAAAAGAAGAAGAAACTTAAAATATTCAGACGCTTCATGAAATATCTCAAAATCACTAAACCCGAAGAAGCTATCATGGTCGCTCATTAATACTTTTGCAGTAAAAGTTTATTAGTGTGTTATTTATAATGGCATTTAAAATTAATTACCCATGTAGGCAAATTTTACATCTACAAGCAGCGGAGTAAAAACTGACTTGGTAAACTGTTTTGGTAAACGAAATTGGTGATAAATGAATATATGAAACTAGTTGTAAGTGCTTAAAATAGTATCGAAAACAAACCATATCATATGTAAAGAAGAGTTTATATTCGCTAAGTATGATGCAAACATTAAAAAAAAACGAATAAAATAAAATGAATAAATTGGGGAAATATGCGTCACATCAGCGCAAAACTGCCATCGCTCAGCATAATAATAATATGATTTGTTGCAATTATTTTATAGCTTTTAATTTCTTTGCAGTGTGGTTCAAAGATTTTAAAAGTCACGCCTAATTTCTGCTTAGTTTCTGCTCTTTTGCTCAAACAAACTGCAACTTCCAATTTCATCATCTGCCTAGTCTTTTCCCAACTATATCGGGGTTGGCTTCCAGTTAAACCGGATTCAACTGAATACCAGTATTGAACGTAGATCGGCTGCCTACCAGACCTCCACAACCCATTATCTGGGTAACTCGGTACTCCTTGGCAAGAACTGAGGCCTTAGTGTGAGTTTTTTCGACTCACGTTCGAACGCGTTCGATTGCGAGCGCGTTAGAATTTAGTATGGGAATTTAGTTATAGTGCCACCTGGTGGTCACTCGTAGAACCTAATTTCCCATACTAAATTCTAACGCGCTCGCAATCGAACGAGTTCTAACGTGAGTCGAAAAAACTCACACTAAGGCCTCTGGAGTTAGATTTACTGGCTTCTGACAATTTGTAACACTGCTAAAGATCTACCTTGAACAACCTTGGAAAGACTTGAAGATCGATTCGTGCGACTTTTATTCTTTAGCTTCGAGCTCCTGCAACTTCCAATTCCTCAGGGAATAAAGTGACTCTTCAAAGTAACGAATGCCACTTCTCATATATTCGAAGTACAGAATTTCCGCGCACAATGATGCCACATTCTTATGGGTATTTTATAAGTAAAATAATAATAGGTTTTTAGATGAAGTAAGTGAAACTGCTGGATAAGTCATATTTGTTTACCTCTCATGTTGCAAAGATTATAAACTGTACTGAATAGCTCTTTACCACTTGAAAAGTGGCTAAATGTACAAAAAATTAAAATCTCCAACATTGGAGAGATGTTTTACAATTCAAAAAGTATATTTTGTAACATTGTTATTACTAAAATAAAGTCTATTTTAGAAATTTTATGAGAGCTGTAGATGGATAAGATTGTCAAGAGATTTAATAATTTAGATACATATACTTCGTAGTTTTAATGGATTATTTTCGACTAGACGAATTATTTGATAATTCAAGTAAGCGATCACCCGATGGTAGAATATATTACAGCTAAACTATACTGACTGGACCATACTGGCATCTCTTTTGAAGATGTATTTTTTTAATCTAATGAACATTTGGATTGTTATTAGCAATATTTATCTGATTATTGCCAGTGAAATGTTATCAAAATTACGAATGTAATTCCGATTTTTAATATCATATTTCTAAGTAAAACCTAAACTTATAGTCATGATTGATGTTAAAATGCTAATGTAAAAAATTTATCGGATGGCCTTTGGTGACCCAAAAATACAGTTATTCGAGTTCTCGTACCAATCGCCGTGATAATTGTGATTTTATACAAAACATTATTATAATTAAATGATATACAAGTTTTTTCGCCTTTTTGTAAATTTTACTGATGAAACATTTTGTCAATTCTTTGTAAATATATTGATACGTTAGTTATATTGGTATTTTATTTCTGAATATACAAGATTCATTTTCCTTGATAAAGTGGTAAAGTTGTATAGATATTGTAAAAACAACAAAAAAGATAAATATTATTTATTATGAAGTTATATCAACACTGTATATTCTCACAAAGTGGTCGTTCCCGCAACTTGCCAACAACATTTTATTGCCATCAGCAGGCTTGAATGTCAACCTTTTTACCGCCAAATGATGAGCCGCGCTGAAAAAAAAGCAAAAAGAATATTTTATTAATTTATAAAAAGAACAAAAATAACTTGGGCTCGTCCGGGATTTGAACCCGGGACCTCTCGCACCCTAAGCGAAAATCATACCCCTAGACCAACGAGCCGCTTATGAAACTTGTCGAAATAGAAGATTGGATGGCCCTTCGTTACGTCGTATGAATGATACGTCACATTCATGTAAATTACACAAACATACAAAAATGAAAACTTTAAGGGGTCCGCGAAAAAGACTGCGAGAAGAGGGTGCGAGTCAGACTCACGCGAAAGGTTCCGTTTCGAACGAATTATTGATAAAAAAACTAAGAAAAACCCATTTTGATGTGTTTTTTAACTATCCGATTGCTGAATTTAATACCTTATTTTCCTGTTATAGATAAACTAAAAGACTGTCTGCATATTTCATCTTGCCGCTGACAAGTTATTATCTTAGTTCAAGGGGTTAGAATACTAACGAGCTCAAAATAACTATATTATTATACATATCAGACATACCTATTATCCAGTTCTCGCAATAGATTCCACCCATCGAGTCCAAAGTGGTATATCCTGATGACGCCAGTCTCGAAGCCAGCGGCCAGCAGTAGGGCGGGCGGGCCGCAGGGCGCGAGCTCCACAGCGGTGACCGCCGCGCCCGCGCCCCGCACCTCGAGCGCTGCGCCGACCAGACCGTAGTCGCCGAGGGACGACTTCGATGGACCATTTTCTGACCAGATGCACACCTGAAATTATTGAAAAGCTTTTCAAAAACACTCTAGACAGTACTAAAATAGGCTAGTTTCCATCATCCACAAAGTGCAAAACTATTTAGTACGTCAGTTAGAGTATTGAAAAATAATGGACAAGTATTTTTATGTTTTTGTAAATCAATGAATATTGACAAAGATAAAACGCATCAAAACTCGAGAGTGGGGGCTCGTGACGTCACGACCCGCTAAAGATTATGCCAGGGCGTGACGTATTCCACTGCAAGAGACACCGTGGCTCCGGAACACAAAGGGCAATGAAGGAACATGGATGGGTAGGGCGTGACGTATTGAGAATTTTAAAAGCGTCGTAACTTCGTCAATTTTGGTTCCCGTAACAAAAGAAAAAATACGGGTCAAATATTGATAATCTAACTGACGGACTAATTAGATTTTTTCTGGACACAAGCCTATTCTATGGTTGCAACTATTTTGGTACTTGTTAGTTAAGCCCGAAGTCTGTAGTTTCAGGCTTATGTTTCAAGCTTAGTTTATGGCTTCTAAGATACAGGCTTATTGTCTAGTTTAGAAGTCAGACGTTCGACCTTGAATATTGTCACTGTTGTACAACCTACTTATTAGACATAATGTATGTACTATCCTTGAGTTCCGTACAAATAAATTATTTTATTTATTATTTATTAGTTGCGGACGTATTCTACTCCGTATCACCTAGCCAATAATAATTACTAACAATACGATTTGATAGTAACTGTCAAATCGTGCTGTCGGTCATTCTTAGTTCGGGTTAAGTCCGTGTATGATACAGTAGAAAACGCCCGCAACTAACCCGAAATTACGGAGATCGGGCTTAGTGAGTAGCCTCCTCTTTGGTTCGATCCTTGTACTGAACTTATATAATATGGTAGACCTGGGCAGGAATTCTCGAGATAGTTACCGATCACCGACCGACCGGATCCGGTAAGGCCCCCCATACACAGTCAATTTAGAACGTGATCTACTACCAAAATCAATCATCTGATTCGTGGATCGCGAAATTGGCTGTGTACGGGTGGCTTTACTGAATTTCAGTCACTTTCGGCCCGCGGCAACTCTTTCGAAAAATCCCGGAACCTTGGCAGGTCTGTATTAAAAATTTAAAACCTTTAGTTAACTGTTATCACTCCGCAGAGAGATCCGAGAGCATCATCATATGCCTAGTTTTTTCCCAACTATATTGGGCGGGGTCGGCTTCCAGTCAAACCGGATTCAGCTGAATACCCGTATTTTACGTAGAGCGGCGAACTACCAGACCTCCACCACAGTATAAATATGGACAGTACGGAAACTAAGCCTAGTTGAGAATATAATTACCTACGCTCCATTGAAGCAAAAGGGTTGTCACGTGTGTCAGGTGTTGTTTTTGATTTTTTTTTTCATTTTTGTTCTGTAGTTATCAATCAATCGAATTTGAATAACTAGCTTACAAATACAATAAATAGGTAATCTCATGGCGTTGGTTAATCTCAACAAAACACGATACTTCAAACACGGAAAACAATTTAATATTTACACACAACAACTTGTAGCACTAACTTTGTCATTACGGCGTTACCTTTTAAAAGTTTTGGTGGGTACGCAAGTTGCTGTTGGACGAAAACGTTTCGGGCGCTCGGTACCTTTGCAGCCGCCATCTTGGATTCCCGTTTTGAAAGCACTATCGGCTTCAACACGCTCTTAAACCATGAAAATGACACCCATGACGAAAAAAATGGTACCTATTGCAGCCGCTTTCTTGGATTCACGTTTTGACATGACTATCGGCTTCAACAACCTCGAAAACCATGGAAACGACACCCATGACGAAAAAATTGGTACCTATTGCAGGCGCCATCTTGGATTCACGTTTTGACATCACTATCGGCTTCAACACCCTCAAAAACCATGAAAATGACACCCATGACGAAAAAATTGGTACCTATTGCAGCCGCCATCTTGGATTCACGTTTTGACAGCGCTATCGGCTTCAACACCCTGGAAACCCATGAAAACGACACCCATGACGAAAAAATTGGTACCTATTGCAGCCGCCATCTTGGATTCACGTTTTGCCAGCGCTATCGGCTTCAACACCCTGGAAAACCATGAAAACGACACCCATGACGAAAAAATTTATACCTATAGCAGGCGCCATCTTGGATTTACAAGAAGTAGTAGTAGGTACCTAATAGTTTTGAAGTTCACGAATTCATTTTGATCGATCATACGGACTTATAATTCGATAACGATTAAATAACAATTTCATTAATGATTCTTACCTTTCAAAATCAGCAGGAAGATATTTTCGCTCCGGTTATGATGAAGCCGAGTTCAAACAACCGTATACTACGCAATACGTTCTTAGCATTTTTAAAAAGATAGCGGGGCTAAACTCGTTTTGACGCGGCCGGCGGCAGTCGGCACTCACTACTAAGAGTACCGCGACGGGCACCGAAAAGTCTCGTCGGTGCGCATGTTTCTGTGAGTGAGCCGTTTCGAGCGTTTGTAGGTAGTTTCCGTACTGTCCATATTTATACTGTGCCTTCACAACCCATTAACTGGGTAACACGGTACTCCTTGGCAAGACTGGTGTCAGATTTTCTGGCTTCTGACTATCCGTAACGACTGCCAAAGATATCCAAATGACAGCCGGAACCAACAGCTTAACGTGCTTTCCGAGGAAACTCGGTATGTTAAGATGGTCACCCATCCACAGACCAACCTCGGCAAGCGTTGCTTAACCTTGAAGATCGACCTGTGCGGCTGTTATTATTTAGCCACGAGCTCCCAGAGCAATATACAAAAAAAAGCTTGAGAGGTGTCAAGGGACACCCGGATGGAACGAAGTTCCTTTTATTTATTATGTACAAAAAACCTGTATAATTAGTACACTCAACAAAAACACATTAGTATCTAATATCCTATGAATTTCGATTCTGACTTTGACTTCTGACTTTGATTCCTGACTTTGACTTCTGACTTTGATGACTGACTTTGACATCTGACTTTGACTTTGTCCTTGACCTTGACTTTGACTAATGAATTTGAATACTGGCATGCTTTCTATAAGAGAGAGAGAGAGAGAGAGAGAGAGACAGACAGAGAAAAATGCGCACGCCGCACGGCTTACAATAGCTTACTATAGCAAAAAGTGTCGTGCCAACTTTTCGTGAGATTTTTTTCCGTCTAGCCCCCTTTCACAACGCGCGATAAGGAACTTCGTTCCAAAAACTGATGATGAGCTTCCAAAAATAAATAATTGATGAACGACCCTACCCTACATAATTGGGAAATGGCGTAACGGGTTGAGGGATAAACTTAGGACAGATATCATCAATCTGAAACTGAACGCGATCAACATCTGAACGCGATCAACATAATATGAACGCGATCAACATATGAACCACGTTTACCTTCGAGCTGTCAGTGTTATTATTTTCTATGGAATATTGACATTGACAACTGTTGAACGCAGCTTGAACGCGATCAGATTCATTGCTGAAATCCGCTTTTACATAACACAAGTCAATGCCAATAAACAAACAATACGACGATATTATAACGACATATAATTTGACGACACGGTTGGCGCAGTGGTTGAGCGATTGACTGCTGCGCAGCATGTCGCGGGTTCGACTCCCGCACGGAACAAATATTTGTACGACCTACATGTATTTGTTCCGAGTCTGGGTGTTTTTCTATCTATAATATGTATGTATTTACAAAAAAAAAAAATGTATATAAGTAGTTTATCAGCCATCTCGTTACCATAACACAAGCATTAGGTTGCTTAGCTTGGGACTATATGGCGTTGTGTGAAATGTCCAAGGATATTATTATTATATTATATTATTAATACGTCGCCGAGGTAAGAGAGGCAGCCGGCACTCACTCAGTGTAGCGCACGCGACACAAGCCTGCGCCCGCGCATACTAGCGACCCTCAATTTTGTATCTCCGTGTAATCTTTCATGCAGCGACTATTTTAGCCGTGTGTGCCCATCGTAATCGTGACCTTTCTCCTTCTAACTGTGTGTGTATAGTCAAATGATATACCTTAACTGTGAGTGCAAAACTGATTTTATTTTATTTACTACACTGACTAGGGCGTAAGTGGACGCAAAGAAGTGATAAACATTTCGAGGCTCACTTATGCGATTTAGAGAAGAGCGCGTTTGCAATTTTTGAGCCCGTAGGTTCGTTGTCTCGATGAATGAACTCAACTGAGCTTTATATATTGAAAAATGTTTTTTAACGTAATTGTTGATAACAACGCCGTGATAACAAAAAAAAAATAGTAAGTTGATGTTATTGCTTATTTGCGTCCGATTTTAATCACTACATATTATTAAAAAAAATGTCCTACGCCGCGTCTGTCTGTTGGTCTGTTCGCGTTAAACTCAAAAACTACTGCAACGATTTTCATGCTGTTTTCACTAATGGATACAGTGATTCTCGAGGAAGGTTTCAGTATATAAAATTTGTCAAGCGAGCAAAGCCGCGGGCATCATCTAGTTTCAGATAAATTGTTAGTGTGAGGAAACACTTTTATAATTATACTAGCTGACCCGCGCAACTTCGTCTGCGTCACATTGTTCATTAATAAAATTACTATTAAAAAATAAGGGTTGGTGATAGAAGGGTAAAAATTTTGGGTTGTATGTATTTTTTATATGTCACATACAAAAATAAAAATAAAAAAAAATGTCGAAAAACAAAAAAAAAAATGTTAGTGGTGAACAACCCTTAACACTAAGAGGTATGAAAAATCGATAGTAGCTGATTCTCAGACTTACTGAATATGCATATAAAATTTGCTAAAAATCGGTAAAGCCGTTTCGGAGGAGTATAGCTAACATTGTGACACGAGAATTTTATATATAAGACGAGAATTTTATATATAAGATGTTACAATAATTATAGCAAAACGTAGTTTAAAACATGACATAATTTACCTTTCCATCTCTGGAGCCCGTTCCAAACGCCTTACTATCGTGCGTCCACGCACAGCACCAAATGATCCTCGTATGCACTCCATTCGTTTTGTCCGTGCTAGCGACCAAGTCGAACGAATCTGAACCTTGTCGCCTTCGGTACAAGGTCCAGCGTCGGTCGCGCGACACGGACAGCAGCTGCTGACTGTCCGGAGAGAAGGCTAGCTGCGTCACTGTCAGCTGATGGGAGACTAGTTTTTGGGTTTGTTGCCAGGTTGCCGTGTCCCTGGAAAGAGTATTGAAATCACAGTACAGAGCACTAGAACATCAACCTACCTATAATATTAAGGAGTTCCTAATGGAGAAACAGTTTTTACTCTAGTGCATGATAATGTATAATTAATAATAATATTGTAAAACTGTATTTAGTGTTCCTTAATTTTATAAAATTGTATTTAGTTATAAGTTGTAAATCTTTTGCATGCCTACGTGGTAAAATATGGCTGTACTATTATATGTTTTTTTGTCATCATTTGAGCTTACCCATATTTGCAAAATAAAGTTATCGTTATCTTTATCAAGCTACAACAATCTGTCAAATTTCTTTAATAGATTTTCAACTTTATCGCTAAAGCATTAGGTTCAAGGCTGATTGGGAAAATTTGACAGTTTTGATGTGCTGGCGACTATACAAACAGTATCAGATGTGTGGTGGCTTTACACGCGGAGGCGAGTAGCTTGCCGTCAGCGCTGGCGGCCAGTGCTAACACTTCGTAGCTTGTGCACCTCGGGCCACAGGCAGTAATATCTTTACTAATATTATAAAGATAATTGTTTGTTTGTTTGCTTGAACGCACTAATCTCAGGAACTGCTGGTCCGATTTGAAAATTTTTTCAGTGTTAGATAGCCCATTTATCGAGGAAGGCTATATGCTATATATCATCACGCTAAGACAAATAGGAGCGGAGCATTAATGGAAAATATGACGCAGACGAAGTTTCGCAGGTCAGCTAGTGAATTTATATACGGTACATACACCAAAATATTTTTTTTTTCAATTTTTGTCTGTCTGTCTGTTTGTTCTGGCTAATCTCTGAAACGGCTGGACCGATTTTGACGGGTTTTTTATTGGCAGGTAGCTGATGTAATAAGGAGTAACTTTAGGCTAGGCGTGTGTAACTCTTTACGGAACCGACTCACTGATCCGGATCACTGAAGTGATTCAAAAGATTCGTTCAGTATCAACGTTTCAAACGCATCATTTGGATCTGGAACATTACTCTCTCTCAATTCGTTTCACGACGCGTGACGCGAGCGGCGAGGCGAATGAGCCGCGTGGCCGGGAGTGAGAGAGAATGAGAGAACAGAGAACTGAAACACTAAGTAATTTATCTATAGACTCGCTCGTGGCGAGTGAGCGGGCGAAATAATTACAATCTATACAAGTCAGAGAGAGATAACAAATGAGGAGAAGTGTATCATATGCACGTAAAAATTACCACTAAGGTCCTTACGTATCAAATACTATTAGGTAGTTATTTGCATGTAATGTTTGCATAGACCAGCTGGTAATAAATAAAGGACTAGCCGCTGAATGTTTCACTGACTCGGTCACGTACGAACCCGCGACGTAACATTGTATTCGAAACATTCTGTTTTATATCTTATGAGTCGATGATCCAAATGAGCCAAATGAAACATATCAGTGTTTCGGAACATTTCAATGATCGAGATGCAAATGTTCCAATCGCAAAAATGATACACTTTGCCCACCTCTACTTTAGGCTACTTTTATTTAAGAAATTGTATTTATTTTATAGATATATAAAAACATATTATTCAACGCGGACGAAGTCGCGGGCACAGCTAGTCTATACTAATATTTTAAAGCAAATTGTTTGTTTGTTTGCTTGAAGGCGCTAATCTCAGGAACTGCTGGTCCGATTTGAAAATTTTTTCAGTGTTAGATAGCCCATTTATCGAGGAAGGCTATATGCTATATATCATCACGCTAAGATAAATAGGAGCAGAGCATTAATGGAAAATATGACGCAGACGAAGTTTGGCGGGTCAGCTAATCTTACCATATGAGCACAGCGGCATGTTCAGCAGTGGTGGCTTTACACGCGGAGGCGAGCAGCTTGCCGTCAGCGCTGGCGGCCAGCGCGAACACTTCGTAGCCATGTCCGTACAGCTTCTGTACTTCGGGCCACAGGGTGTTCTGCATGAGGGTCTCTTCTGTGGGAGGCTCTGGAATATCATTGAGAAAGAATTAGTATTTTTATTCGTGAGAAAAGGTATTTAGGTGTTTCGGCCGATGTTGTAACTAAGATAGACTTTAAGTTTTTTTTTTTTTTTGGTAATACTAACACGCTATGGGCCATCGACGCCTGAAAATAAACGATTTTTATTTTATTATTATTTATAAATTAGGATGTGAAGGACTTATAGCTATACCAGGGTCTCTAGGAGCGAGGCTAATATTAAAAAAGAAGGATACTTTAACAAGCTGATTCAGAAATGTTTACCAGCAGTGAGCTTCTGAAAATGTCATTCAAGCACCAAAAAACAATTAAGTACTGTACATTTATTTTAGTTTCAGGTTCAAAAGAGACTACACGAACTTTCGTTTAGTCTCGAGGTATTATTCGATGTTTTTTTATAATGTACTTATTAAGATTATTATTTTTTAATATTATAAGGCTGAAGAGTTTGTTTGTTTGTTTGTTTGCTTGAACGCGCCAATCTCAGGAAGTATTGGTCCGATTTGAAAAATTATCTCAGTGTTAAATAGCGCATTTATTGAGGAAGGCTTTAGGCTATATATCATCACGCCAAGACAAATAGGAGCGCAGCATTAAAGGAAAATGTGACGCAGACGAAGTTGCGCGGGTCGGCTAGTGTATATACTTATACAATGTATGTCACGCGGTGGGTGCCTGAAGACTGACGCAAAGAGGTTGACCTAAAATAAAACGCTGGAGTCACGACTTGACTACTTCCTGACAGATTGACCGCACGGGAGATAAAGATACCTGGAAAAATATGGGGGGAGGCCCTTTGTCCAGTAGTAGTGAGCTCCTCAAAGTTCTGAGTTGAGCTGCATGATAACTGACAAATGCTTGCACTGTCTGGACAAGTCCAATCAAACCTGTTTGGTACTTTCCTCAAAAGGCCGCCACAGACGTGAACCTACATGATTTTCATATATTATTCACGTTTGTAAGGACTTAAAACCACTGAGTTTGTTTCGGTGTTTCTTCTCAGGGTAGTCAGCTAGGAAACATCGGCCTCATCTAGAATAATATGACCAAAAATATTGACATGTAAAAGAGTTACATACATAAAAAAAAAACTTCAAAGTTATCAATAAAACCCTCATTAAACTGTTCGTCTCTTCTGGCTATGAGAAAGGCTTTACGGTAGAATTCAAATCACTTAATTCAAGGAGCTCGTGGCTAAATAACAACAGCCGCACGGGACGATCTTTAAGGTTA
The DNA here is from genome assembly GCA_963859965.1 of Ceramica pisi. Classification (NCBI taxonomy): domain Eukaryota; kingdom Metazoa; phylum Arthropoda; class Insecta; order Lepidoptera; family Noctuidae; genus Ceramica; species Ceramica pisi. The sequence goes on along the minus strand of OY982535.1, from coordinate 24,839,268 downwards.
AGCAACACTTGCCTAGGTTGGTCTGTGGATGGGCGACCATCTTAACATAGGTATCGAGTTTCCTCCGTGCCTCGGATAGCACGTAAAGCCGTTGGTCCCGGCTGTCATTTGTAGAACATTGGCAGTCGTTACGGATTGTCAGAAGCCAGTAAATCTGACTCCAGTCTTACCAAGAAGTACCGTGTTACACAGTTTATGGGTTGTGGAGGTCTGGTAGGCAGCCGCTCCACGTAAAATACTGGTATTCAGCTGAATCCGGTTTGACTGGAAGCCGACCCCAATATAGTTGGGAAAAGGCTAGGCAGATGATCAAATCACTTAATTACTATTTCCTCACCAGTCATATCAATGGGCACGAAGTACCCGTCGTTCTCATCATCACCATCTTGCTGTTCGTCTTCTCCGATGAACACCGCCTTGTTTGAGAGCCCCAGCGAGGGCACCGCCGCGCCTTCGGGACCTGGCGCATTGTGTTTGTTAGTTATTTTATTACACTGGCAAATGGTGATGGGAAAGCACGTGTAGTAGACTACAATAGGCTCGTGTCCTGAAAAAATCTAATTAGTCCGTCAGTTAGATTATCAAAAAATATTTGACCCGTATTTTTTTTTTTGTTACGGGAACCAAAATTGACGAAGTTACGACGCTTTTAAAATTCTCAATACGTCACGCCCTGGCATAATTTTTAGCGGGTCGTGACGTCACGAGCCCCCGCTCAAGAATTTTGATGCGTTATATCTTTGTCAATATTCATTGATTTACAAAAACAAAAAATACGGGTCCATTATTTTTCAATACTCTAACTGACGGACTAAATAGTTTTGCAATTTGTGGATGATGGAAACTAGCCTATTCTTAATATTTTCAAAACATTTTCAATATTATACCGGGTGAATTTTTAAAGTGTGCCTTCAGGGCCAAATCCGAAACGATGAGGAATTTCAGAAAACACTGAAAGGAGTCTCGACCCTATTTTGAAAGAAAAGGGAAACGAATAATGCAATATATAAACAAAAAATACCAAAAATTTAACGTCATAATTGGAGGAGATCTGAACATAAATACTTTAGAAAATGGCGTCAAAACAAACCAATTGATCGACCTCATGCTAGAGTTTAAATTTGTACAGCATATAAAAGAACCTACGCGAATCTCACAAACCACGTCAACATGCTTGGATTTGATATTTACTAACTTTAATGATAACAAAATGTACACAACAGTGGAAAACTTCGGTTTTTCCGACCACAGCGGAACCATAATACAAATGGCACTGAAACATCAAAGTAAACAAATCACTTGGACTGCCAATAGAAGAATATTTAACAAAAATAATATTCACCAATTCAAATCCAAACTGCAAACATTAAACTGGAACGATGTCATTCAGACAAATAAAAATGTGGATGAAAATTATCAGGCGTTCCATAAAATTCTGACAAATATCCTAGATGAATGTATCCCTAAACGTAGACTTAAACTAAATCCAAAACGAAATAATTACTGGCTAACTGTTGGAATAAAACAATCTTGTAGAAATAAAAGACTACTGAAAATTCTTGTGTCAAAATTAATAATCCAATATTTACTAAATACTATAAAAAATACGAAAAAATTCTCAAAAAGTCAGTAACATCGGCAAAAAAATTACACTATACTAATATAATGAATAAATCATCAAATAAAGTTAAAACTATGTGGAATATTGTAAAAGAACGGACAAACAAAATAACCAAAAAAGAAAAACAAAATATAACATTACAGACGACCAACCTAGTAAGAGAACCAAAACAAATTGCAAATATTTTCAATAACTTTTTCGCATCAATTGGAGAAAATACCACCCAAACACCCGGCCATGTACAGAAAGAAACATCAGTGAGTAACTCCACTGAAAACACTATGTTTCTTACCCCAGTAGACGGATACGAAGTTAACAAGATATTAAAAAACCTCAAAAATAAAAATAGCCACGGTATAGACGAACTCCCACCTACACTTTTTAGACAGTGCGCTGACGAACTTACTCTACCGTTTTTTAAATTAATAAACCAATCCTTCGAAGAGGGCGTTTTTCCCAATCAACTAAAAAAAGCTTTAATAAAACCCATTCTTAAAAAGAACGAAAAAACAGACCCAAGCAACTATAGACCGATTTCCCTTCTTCCTACAGCATCCAAAATCTTCGAAAGAGCAATGTGTGATCGTGTGTATTCCTTTTGTGAAAAATATAAGATCTTCGATGACTGCCAGCATGGATTTCGAAAAAACAGATCTACAACGCTGGCAGTATATAAATACATTCAAGAAGCTCTAAATATTCTGAATAATAAGCAATATGCAATAGGATTACTACTCGACATGACAAAGGCCTACGACAAAGTGCAATTTAAAATACTCTTAAATAAGCTATACCAAATAGGAATACGCGGCAAAGCTCATAACTGGTTCACATCTTATTTAAAAGATAGAGAGCAATTAGTTGAGATCGAATACTACAATGAGAAAACAAAAGAAGCACAGTTCATAAGATCTGATGTTAGGCCAATATATGCGTCAATTCCCCAGGGAAGTGTTGTTGGCGGCCTCCTATTCCTCATATATATAAACGATCTTCCCAAAATCATAGACGGGCCATGTGTACTTTTTGCGGATGATATCTCTATTCACTTCATGCGAAACAAACTCAAGCTTAAATCAAGAACTTACAACCATTCTAAATAAAGTAGTAAACTGGATGAATGAACACAATCTCGAAATTAATTTTACCAAAACCAAAATTATACCTTTCCATCCCCGACAGAAAAACCAAATAAATGTAGATCTTACTTTTAATCAACATAAATTAGAATCAGTCAATAATTTTACTCTTCTGGGTTTGACAATAGACACACACATAAACTGGAAAACACATATACAGAAAATTAAATCAAAAATTTCTAAGTTTTCATATGCCCTCTGCGAAATAAAAAAGACCACAAGCCTTCAAACTGCGCTTGTCGCATATTACGCATATGCCCACGCATGGTTTACCTACGGAATCATCTTATGGGGAAACAGCACAGACGCTCCCTCCATATTTATCTTACAAAAAAAGCTAATACGAATTATTACCAACATAGAACAGATGGATAGTTGCAAGCCTTATTTTCAAAAATATAAAATTCTCACATTGGTCAGTATTTATATCTTGGAGTTGTGTAAACTGGTCCGTAAATTTCCAGAATCCTATAACACACGGGGAGACATACAAACGAGCCATTCACTGCGCCATAAAAATAGGCTAAATTTGCCTCCGTCCCGCCTTAAGTTGCATGCTTCTAGTCCATATTCGATGTCGATCAAAATATATAATAAATTACCGGAAAACATAAAGCAAGAAAACAAAACCGGTTTATTTTTAAATAAGTTAAAACAATTTTTAATTAAAAAAAGCTATTACACAGTGGAAGAATACTTAACGGATAAATTTTGATCAAAAGAAATATATTTATACACTTAATAATAATAAATAAATGACACTATATTCCATTAATAATAATTTACTATGATATTAATAATAATAAGCAAATTATATTCTATTCTATTCTATTGATAATGATAAATAAATGATATTTTATACCATTGATAATAAATAATAAATGACATTCTTTTCCATTGATAAAAATAAATAAATTACATACCATTCAATTGACAATTGTATTCTATTAATAATGATAACTAAATACCATAATATTCTAATAGTAAAACCTTTAAATATAAAATCAACTAATAAATTACATCAATAAATGACATACTATTAAATTGACAATTATAAATAAATGACATTATATTCTATTAATAATAATAAATAAATGAAATTTCATTCTATAAATAATGACAACTAAATACTATTCTATTCCAATAATTAAACATTTCAATATAAATGAGCAAATAATATTTTCCATCAATAATAATAATAAATATACGACATTGGATTCTAATAATAACGATAACTAAATAATATACTATCGTAATAATAAACATTATCGTGATACAAAACTAAAAAAGTAGGTAGGTAATAATTATATGTAACTACATGTAAAAAACATTAGAAAAAGCTGGACAGGAACTAAAAAACAACACTTATTTTACTAGAAAAGAATTTAAAGCACTCTTCCTCTCTCCTAATTATTTTAAAGTTTGCTGTGCCCGACAGGGTCCATAATTGTTTCAATTTGAATCTATTTTACCACCTGTATGTGTACATTATGGAATGCAATAAACGATTTGATTTGATTTGATTTGATTTGAATTATTGGAATTTCGCCGGGAATCGAACAAGTTGATTTTGAAAAAAAAAAAAAAAAACAAAGCCTATATTATTACACCATCCGAAAGTGTAGCTAATAAGGATCAAATTCTGGGAAGTAGTAACACATTGAAAAAACTAAAGGTAAGACCTCATTCTAACAAAACGTTTTATTAATTCTCAAAAAAAAAAAAATATTATTTTTTCGAAAATCAATGATGCAGTTTTAGTTTTCGTCAACATCGGGCCTGAGAATCTACAACTGCATCATTGGATATTTGATAAAATATCAGTTACGGTTTATTTAGGTAACTTTAGTGAGAAAGTTAAAACGACGAATTAGTTAAAGATGAGCCAGAAATTGCCAGAATTGACTCCTTTCAGTGTTTTTCGATATTCCTCATAGTTTGATTTGGCCCTGAAGGCACACTTTAAAAATTCACCCTGTATGGTTGCGTGGTTTAGAAAAATTTAGTGGAGATACAGACAAAGACATATATAGGTAATTTAAGGCAGGGCAGGTTCATATTCTTCTTACCTTTGCCATTTTCTTCAATAACCTCTCCAGTAATATTCTTGAAGTTATGCACAAAGTTGTGCGGCGCTCTGAACACTCGAATAACTTTCTCTTCAGCGGCTGAAGCGAAAGTCGTGCTGTTGATGAGCGCGAGAGACGATAAGTCGTACCCGTGCACTTGGGGACGAGCTATCTCGTGCCACTCGGTACCTGAGGACGAGAATAGGAAGTTATTTATTTATCTGAGACTAAAACTCAAATGCGTCGCTGATGGTGGCGCGTGTGTTGGATCATTCGGTTCCCTTCAAAACGGTTGAGCTGAATGGTGCCGATATATGCGTCAGGTTCGTGAACGGGTGCCGTCAGTTGAGATCATCTCTTAGCCACCACCGGCTTATTTTGATCTTTATATTTTCATTTCTATAATAAGTTTTTTTTTTAATTTTGCATTGCCCTCACATGAAGAAGCAAGTACATGTAACTAAGATTTTTGTAAAACATCACACGATTTAAAAGAGTGTCCGTGGAGTTTCTTGCACGTTCTTTTCCATAGCGATCTACGCTTTGGAACGTGCAAATAGCCTCATGTTTATGACTGACCGACCTTGACATTTCAAAAGTGCCTGTAAATGATTTATTTGAAATAAATGATTTGAATCTTGAATCTTGAAAACTAGCTTTGGTCCATGAATATGTTTGTTTTTAACTCGGAACAGCATTTTTTTTTAACAAATCAGCTGTACACTTAATGCCTACTGAAGTCTGATTGATCGGAGCTTGTAGACGTGTGGCAAATACCATAGCTAAGTATATTTAGTTAAGGTTTATAATTAGTGAACAAGTCAGTTCTTTGACAATCAATAATTTTTATTTATTTTTAACCGACTTCCCAAAAAGGAGGAGGTTCTCAATTCGGTTGTATTTTTTTATATTTTTTTTATGTTAGTAACCTCATAACTCCGACAATAAAAATATGAACCGTTTTGAAAAAATCTTCGTTTTATCTGAAAGGATATACTTGCAGATTGGTCCCATTTAAATTTTATCAAAATCGGTTACGAACTTTGGATTTTAAATCGAAATAACTGGAATTCGTCTACTTGGATTATGGTTTTATGTCATCCAAGTAATCGAAATTGCGTATTTTGCTTTTTTGCGATTTTGCAGTGGTGTTGTTAGGTGTGGAGTACCACTAAAAAGTGATAAATAAACAAACTTTTTACAAAAAAATACAACCGACTTCCAAAAAAAAAAACACTACAAAGTAAAAAATAACTTTAATTTCGGAAGTCGGTGTCAAAATACTAACAAAACACCGACGTCCTTTTTTTGTAAAAAGTTTTTTATTAAACTAGCGATGTAACACCGCTAAATGGTGGAAGTTCCAGGTAAGTTAGTCTGTCAAAAGTTAATTTTAAGGTAAGCGTACGTAATCGTCAATAATCCTGACTAATTTTATTTTTTTAAGTTTTCGCCCCGAAATCGTGAAACTGATTTATAAAGACGGTTATACTATGCTTTTATTATCTACGCTAATATTATAAAGAGGAAAGATTTGTTTTGTTTGATTTGAATGGGCTCCGAAACTAATGGACCGATTTGGATGAAACTACATCTACACTAATATTATAAAGAGGAAAGATTTGTTTGTTTGTTTGATTTGAATAGGCTCCGAAACTACTGGACCGATTTGGATGAATCTACATCTACACCAATATTATAAAGAGGAAAGATTTGTTTGTTTGTTTGATTTGAATAGGCTCCGAAACTACTGGACCGATTTGGTTGAGATTTTGTACAAAGATAGTTTGAGACCCGAGGAAGGACATAGGATAGTTTTAATACCACGTCCAATCTCACGGGAACGGGAACTGTGCGGGTAAAACGGGAGCGAAGCCGCGGGGGACAGCTAGTCTATAGGTACTAATATTATAAAGAGGTAACATTTATTTGTAAGTTTGTATGTAGGGGGTAATCTCAGGAACTACTGATCCGATTTGAAAAATTCTTTCAGTATTAGATAGCCCATGTATCGAGGAATGATATAGGCTACATATCATCACGCTAAGACTAAAAGGAGCCGAGCATTAATGGAAAATGTGACGCAGACGAAGTTGCGTGGGTCAGCTAGTTATTTATAAATACCGTGTGTGGTCTTCCACGGCGCATGTACCCGGGTGGTCTGGTCGGCGGACACGCTCATGAGATATCTTCCCTCTCGCTCCCACCTCACGTCCTCGACAGCACTGAAGTGACCGCCGCATACTACTGATGACTGCCACTGTCCTGTCTCCTAGAAATAAACAGTATACTTGTTTCTATAGAAGTGTCATCAAAGGAGAGAAGGTGAGGAGCTCGAGGCTATTAAATTACAGAAGCATGTGTCGATATTCACGGTTAAGCAACGCTTGCTGAGGTCATTATGTGGATGGGTAACCCATGTTTTATACACCGTGTTCTGAACTTCACATTATCCGTAAACTTTAGCAAACGCTTCTATAGATTTAAAACATCAAATCCAACACAGGCTTTCCTGTGTCCTAGAAACAAACAGCATACTTGGCTATTAAATTACAGCCGGATGTGTCGATATTCACGGTTAAGCAACGCTTGCTGAGGTCAGTATATGGATGGGTAACCCATGTATTATACACGGTGTTCTTCACTTTATTCATAAACTTTAGCAAACGCTTATTTAGCTTTAACAAATCAAACCCAAAAAAGGAAGTAGTACTTAAAAGGCTTTGTTATGAAGATATTTGTAATTTTATTCAATTGAGCTATGCAGTATGAAAGTGTCTTAAATATGGCCTATGTTGCCGCTTAGTGCAATTAAAATGAAATATCTATATATGATATTTATTTTGTAAATAGGTTGGTTGTAAATAACACTTGTACCTACTCGTCAAATGCTATTTGAATTTCATTTGTTTTTCGTTTCCAATTCGGATAAAGAGGCGTACATATCGGGTGATTTACGTCAAGGTATTTAGTTTGTATGAAAATCAAAAAAAGAATAGGCTAGTTTCCACCATCCACAAATTGCAAAACTATTTAGTCCGTCAGCTAAAAAATAAAGGACACGTAGTTTTTGTTTTTGTAAATCAATGAATATTGACAAAGATAAAATGCATCAAAACTCGGGAGTGGGGGCTCGTATCGTCACGACTCACTAAAAATTATGCGAAGGTGTGACATATTGAGAATTTTAAAAGCGTCGTAACTTCGTCAATTTTGGTTCCCGTAACAAAAGAAAAAACACGGGTCAAATATTTTTTGATAAACTAATTGACGGACTAATTAGATTTTTTCAGGACACAAGCCTATTGATTAATATGGCCATCGGGCTGGTATCCGCAACTCCACGACTAAGCGCGTATTTTGCGTGCCTACAACTCACCTTACACTGCTTCCAAATATGAAACGATCCGTTATACCCATGTGCCAGGAACGAGTCTCCATGAGGTCCGAACCGGCTGCCGTAGAAGCCGAGTCCGTTCCCCCCCACCTCCCCTACCCGCACGCGCTCCACCCACGCACCCTCCCCTTCTCCCCTCTGAGGAGAGGTTTCTGGCTCCCAGATGATGACTGTTTTGTCTAGAGAGGATGATAGTAGGCGGAAGATTGGCTTTTTGTTGGTTTCTGGAAAAATAAAATAAAATTAGAAAACTGGTGGATGCCAAGCTAAACAGCTTATCGCCACATGGTTGCCTGCTTGTCGGTCTTCTACGGATTGTACTTCGTAGAGTGTGCCCAAGAAGTCCAAGTACTCATCCCACCAGCCCCCTTCTACCATCGGACATCCAAACGCACTGCAACTTACCATCCCTACCTTGTTGTTATTCCACCAATTCGCACCAAGCATTTCCAAACGTCTTTTGTAATGTACACGACAAAGGAGTAAGATTCTCTGCCTACGCCTGTGTTTCCGAACGCCTACAACCCTAATCTCTTCAAAGTTAGTGTGAACAGGCTCCTTCTGGGTAAGCTCGCTCCATCGTAGACTTTGTCTCTGTCATCTCTGACCAAGACTATAGTCAAGAGCAAAACCCATCACAAATAATAAATAAAAAGATTCATGCAACGATTACAAGGTTCGATTCAAGACTCCTGGTTGTTGTCTAAATTTATCTGGGGTCAGCCATCCTAGTACTCTGGTGCCATGAACGTTTTGTAAAAACCGGCCAAGGGCGAGTCGGACTCTCATACGAAGGGTTCCGTAAACAAAAAAAAACACGGTTGCTGTATGGGAGCATTTTTCTTTTTTTTTATTATTTGTTGATACTGCAGCAATAGAAATACACTTTGAACACTGTGAACATTCCAACTGTCTACGTATAGGTAGGTACACGTTGAACACTGTGAACATTTCAACTGTACTGTCTACGTATACACTTTGAACACTGTGAACATTTCAACTGTCTACATATAGCCGCTGACAGATAGACGGACGGACGGGACGGATGAGCGGACGGACGAACCGCGGAGGTCTGTTGTAAGCGTTCGGAAACACAAACGCAGGCAGAGAGTTCCACTCCTTGGCTGCGCGCATTATAACAGAAGTTTGGAAACATCATACCGCGTGTATCTGACATCGACGCACAAACGATTTCCATGGGTTCAAGGCATGATTCTGGACACCCCAGTGTTGAAATTTTTCGTCGGTTCTTTTCTCATTTATTTCAAGAGTACTACAAAGTATCAGCTCAGCTGAGCTGATATCTATTTGTGGCTTTATTCAGATTGCTCTTTTTAGTGAAAGTAGTTAATTAATTATTTTTTTATTAAAAATCTCATTGGGTTAGGTCAAAATAACGATTATGAGCAGTCTAAAGTAAAAAAACCCTTGAAAAAAATAAAAAAAATAGAAAAAAGCCGACGAAAAATTCTAAGTCTAGGGTGTCCAGAATCATGCCCCGGACCCATGGAAATCGTTTGTGCGTCGATGTCAGATACACGCGTATTGGTCTGCAGCGATGTCTTCGTGAATTACATTTACCGAAAAAAAAAAAACACTATTACACCACCTACCTCCAACAGGTCCCTGCTGCCACTGCACCCCATACACCCACCCCTCATGTCCAGCGAGCACCGCATCCAGCTTCACAGACCAGTCCACGCCGTACGCTGGGAACACCTTCTGTTCCATCTTGATGCCTTTAGTGACCTGCTGCTCTATATGCTTCTCTATGCGCCACAGGCGGATGTACGTGTCTTGGGAGGCTGATGCCAGGAGGATTGTTGAGTTGTCTGTGGAATTACAAATGTAATGAAATTCTATTGGAAGTACTTTAAGGTGAATGTTCCAACCGACCGTCCATACATTTTTGTCTCGGATTATACACTAAACACAGACACTCATTCTTTAAAATTAATCATTTTATCAATTCTCTACAGTGAAATGTGTACGCGTGTGACCTTTTTTGGCAGAGAAGATTTGATTTGATTTGAGTGGAATTCTCTGCCTGCGTCTGTGTTTCCGAACGCTTACAACCCTAATCTCTTCAAAGTTAGAGTAAACAGGCTCCTCCTGGGTAAGCTCGCTCCATCGTAGACTTTGTCTCTGTCATTTCTGACCAAGACTAAGGTCAAGACAAACCCATCACAAATAAAAAAAATAAAAAAAGATTTTTGGTGTGTAGTCGACATTTTCTATCTGACTAAGACTGGAAGAAAGAAAGAAAGAAAACTAATTTATTTGGCACACACGGATTAACACAATGTAGGTACATACAATTAAAAGGTATTAAACTTAGTTTTAAAAACACAGTGCCCGAGGCTGCGCCAAGTAGGTCCAGTTCAGCAAAATTCCGGACAACTAGGTGCTGCCTGACGCTAGTTTTCAACTGCACCTTACGTTAAAGTGTACGGACGTCAACTAGTTTTGTAGGGTATTAAATATACAGCTAAATCTAAATATATATATAACTCAAAGGTGACTGACTGACTGACATAGTGATCTATCAACGCACAGCCCAAACCACTTGACGGATTGGGCTGAAATTTGGCATGCAGGTAGATGTTATGACGTAAACATTCGCTATGAAAGGATTTTGATCAATTCTACCCCCAAGAGGGTAAAATAGGGGATGAAACTTTGTATGAAACTGTGTCAATTTTAAACCGATCAGGCTAAGACTTTGCATGCATAAAGCTACTATGACGTAGGCATCCCCTAAGAAAGGATTTTGATAAATTCCACCCCTATGGCGATAAAATAGGGGATGAAAGTTTGTATAAATCTTCTTGGATTTTCGACAGATTGAACTGAAATTAAAGATTGGAGCTACTATGACGAAGACAAAATTAAAGCCGCAAAAACTATACCTAATTAATAATAATACTTATTAACGCGATCGACGCCGCGGGAAAAAGCTAGTATATAATATAAATGTATAAAAAGAGACAAATGAAAGAAAATAAGTGAAACAATGCAAACAAAAAATGTCAATTCATTGAACAAAAGTAAATGTAAAACCACAAATGTAAGTCAAAGTGAAATAATAATGGATATTGACATAAAGAAAGAAGACTATTGTTGGTAGGCGCAACAAATATTTGCTTTTACCGCTCTCCAATGACGTGACCATGCATTTGCGTCATTCAAATAAGACGTGACGATCGTGTATTCGCGCGATGATTAGTTTAATATTAATAATTATACGTATCGTTAGTTTTGATGTGTTCTGCTTCTGACTGTTTTGTGCGAGTCCCAAATTTTTTTTCTTTCTTTCTTTCTATGATCGCTTTGAATTCGGATCACGCTTAACTACACATTGTTATATAGTTTATTTCAATTTTATTCCATTATTATCAAACATTTATAAAAAAAAAGTTCAAATCGAATACCAAATAGGTAGTGCTAGTGTAGAGGCCCTGTTCATTTTGCCAACCGCCGCCAGCTTTTCTCGTACCTGAATGTTGCTAACGAAAAACCATTCCAAGGGACTACATATTGGTCAAACAAAATTTGAATAGTGAAGTCAATGAACATGAAAAGAAGGTTTCAAATACAGACTCTTACTTACCCACATTTTGAACATCCAACCCTCTCACCCAGTCCTCGTGCCCAGCTAACGTATGAACCCTGTGGTACTCCTCACCAACAAACACGTGAATCTTATGGTCATCCAGTGCACAGAACAGTATGGGCTTGTTGGCCGTTGGTAAGATGTGTGCGTGTAGTGTGAGGCAGAGACCAGAGCTCAGATTTATAGTTTGTTTGTGGACTGTGACACCTGAAATAAAAAACAAATTATGAATTAGGTAAGTATTGAAAAAGTTAGCACATAAAATTTAAATCCTGACATTGTTTAACATTTATTTAAGGTGGAAGCTCCAGGGTAGCCCGCGAAATTCAAATATTTTTATGTTTTTTGCAATTTGCCGGTCAGTGTGAAGCTGTATGTTGAACAGAATACGGTTCGCGATCGTAAAGAGCATTTATCTAAAGGATTATAACCATTTGAATCATCAATATAATTTTCTAACTTCATAGAATTCGATTGAATGTTATTTCGTGAAAAAGTCATTTGATCGAGTTGTATGAACTTAAAGGGTTATATTGATAATTAGAATGGGCATAATTCTTTAGATAAATATGCGTTACAGCCGCGAATCGTATTTTGTTTAACATGCAGCTTCACACTGACTGGCAAATTGCAAAAAAACATAAAAATAATTGAATTTCGCGGGCTACCCTGGCGCTTCCACCTTAAGAGTGATTAGAACTGCATTTGTCCAGTAGTGAGATGATAATTATTCAGGTGTTAGTAATAGGTATGCCTATGTTTCCAGATATTTTTGAAGATTGTAATAGGGTATTTAAGCTATAGTTTTCAATAAAGTAAAAAGTTTCAGGAAAATTCGAGTCAATATTTACCATCTTTTCTCTCCCAAACTCTTACAGTAGAATCAACGGAGCCCGTATAAACCAGTAAGTTATCTCCATTATAAGTCCCATGTATACAAGTTATACCATCTGTGTGGCCTGCAAGACTGTTAGTTACTTTCCATACTCCGCCTGCCAATGTCCATATAGCAGCAGTCTTGTCTGCTGAACCGGAGATCAGTTCGGTACAGGTACCATCTGATTTGCGGAGCCACTTTACTGTGTTTACTTGAGAGCGATGGTGGCTGAGTACTGTTAGAGGGTCTTTGCCTTTGAGATTCTGTAATAGAGAAGAAGAAAATCAAAAAAAGAAACAAGTTTATGTAGTTATTCACTTTCATCTTCGTTTGCAGAACTAGTAATGTCTTTACCACATTAAAATCCAGCTTAGATATTTAGAGGCCATAGAAACATTAAAAACATATTATTCTTACCGTATCATAAATAACAACAGAGTTGGTAGCACCAAAACAAATGAATCCCTGGCCATTCCAGTCGATTATCTCCGGGGTGCGGTTACACCCGACGGACGTATACACTTGCTCCACTTTAACTTTCATTGTCTTATCATTTATTGAAGTAAATAAACAATGAAAAATCGATTAAGCTAGCTTGACCAATACGAATTTTAAGGTTATAAACATATGTTTGACACATAGTGAATTCGGTGCGTTCTAAACGTGTTTGTTACTTTTGCAAAGTATATTCTTATTTCTTATCTTCAAATTATAAACATTGATAAATAAATTGATGCCATTTACTGCTCAGAATAGCTAAACAAACATTTAGTTTGGAATCAATCATTTTGTGAGAAACATTTTAAATGTGGCAAAAGTTTTTGATTCCGAACGCGCTCATAATTTTATTGGCGGCAAAAATGACATCCGCTCGATGGCAAAATGTCAATGTCAATGTCAATTTTACTATTATTATGAATCTCGGCGGACCTGTTACCACTTGTTGACTTGTCTTGTTTATTTAACAAAGGCTATAGTAATATAGATGTTATTTAGTTTAATTTAATGATAACTGAGTGAATACAATCAATAAAAATGCCTGAAGTAATGATATGTGGTATACCAGTCACCTTTCCGTTTGAACCGTATGAAGTTCAAAAAGTCTACATGGAGCGAGTGATTGAAAGTCTGCAGAACAATACCAATGCTTTGCTGGAGTCCCCCACAGGTACTGGAAAGACTTTGAGCTTACTATGCTCGTCATTAGCTTGGCTACTAGTGAAAAAGGCCCAGTTGCAAATGAACGCACAAGTAGGCAATTTTTCGGAGCACAGCAATTTCAGTGGAGCTCTCAAAGACACCTTAAAGTCTGGAGCTGGTAAATCAAAAGACAGCACGTCATGGGGGATGCCAAAAATAATTTATTCATCAAGAACCCACTCACAGTTGACCCAGGCCATGCAAGAGTTGAAGAGATCTAGTTACAAGCATGTGAAAGCCACTGTTCTAGGTTCCAGAGACCAGATGTGCATCCACCCAGAAGTGTCCAAAGAAACCAATAATATGAACAAAGTTCACATGTGCCAGTTGAGAGTAAAATCCAGAACTTGTCACTTTTATAATAATGTTGAATCAAAGAAGGAAGACAGAGCTGTGAAAGGAGATGAAATATTAGACATAGAAGATTTAGTCACAGTAGGAAAAAAGCTGAAGTGTTGTCCTTATTATTTATCCAAAGAATTAAAGCAGGATGCTGATATTATATTCATGCCTTACAATTATATCTTAGATCCAAAATCAAGGAGAGCTAATGGAGTAGAACTCCTGAACAATATTATTATTTTAGATGAAGCACATAATGTAGAGAAGATGTGTGAGGAGTCCGCATCCTTGCAGATTCGGACAACAGATGTTGCTCTATGCATTGATGAGATTACCCATGTTATGAGATCTTTTGGTGAGACTGCGGGCAATGAAGATCAAATGGACATGACAGTGGACGCCCAGCCAAAAGATTTTACCTGTGATGATTTGTGCGTTTTAAAAGAAATGATGCTGGCATTAGAAAAAGCCATAGATGAGATTTCGGTTGGCAATGAAGGTAGTACTTACCCTGGTGGTTACATCTTTGAGTTGCTATCAAAAGCTGAGATCAAAGATCATAATCAAATGGCAGTTATAACTATGATTGAGAATCTCATACAATATTTGTCAACAGCAAGTGCATCGCCTTTTCAGCGCAAAGGTGTTGGTTTGCAGAAGATAGTTGATTTACTGAATGTGGTGTTCAGTGGAACAACACACGCTTATAAAGAGCGAGTTAAAATGTGCTACAAAGTTCATATTCAAATAGACGATAAGAAGAATAATAAAAAGACGGATAGTTGGGGAGCTCTAAAAACCGCCACCACTAAATCTGCTGAAAGAGTACTAAGTTATTGGTGCTTCAGTCCAGGTTTTGGAATGAAGCAACTAATGGAACAGAATGTTAGGAGTATCATATTAACCAGTGGCACCCTAGCCCCACTAAAACCATTAACATCAGAATTGGGTATCCCAATAGGAGTCCAGTTAGAAAACCCTCACATTGTGAAATCTAATCAAATATGTGTCAAAATAATGAGTCAGGGTCCTGATGGTGTGATGCTAAATTCTAATTATCAGAACAGAGATAACCCAAAATACCTTACCTCATTAGGTAGAACAATACTTAGCTTCTGCCGTGTAGTTCCAGATGGACTGCTAGTATTTTTCCCATCATACCCTATTATGGCCAAGTGTCAAGAAGCATGGCAAAATGAAGGAATCTGGTCAAGCATAAATAATATCAAGCCAATATTTGTAGAGCCCCAGCGCAAGGACACTTTTAATACAATCATAAGCGACTACTATAGCAAAATAAGTGATCCCAGTACACGAGGAGCTTGCTTTATGGCTGTGTGCAGAGGAAAAGTGTCTGAAGGTCTGGACTTTGCTGACATGAATGGTAGAGCAGTTATTATAACTGGATTACCATTTCCACCTCTAAAGGACCCAAGAATCATTCTGAAGAAAAAGTATTTGGAAGAACTGAGGACTAAAGATAAACAGTTCTTGTCAGGGGATGAATGGTACTCTTTAGAAGCAACGAGAGCAGTGAACCAAGCTATCGGCAGAGTCATAAGACATCAAAATGATTATGGAGCAATATTACTTTGTGACAGTAGGTTCAATAGTCCAAAATTGAAGAACCAGTTATCTGCATGGTTGAGAGACCATATCAATGTCTCTAATAAATTTGGGGAGACGGTGAGTGAAATCTGCAGGTTTTTCAAAAATGCTGAATCAACATTGCCTCCTCCCAGGTTGAAACCACTCCTCCCAAATGAGTCTGGAGGTCGAGACAGAGATTCTGGACCAATCCATGTTACTGGTGTAGCATTTCCAGTTTCAAACACAAGAGTTGTATCAAAATCTTCAAATAAAAAGTCTGTCAGCCAATATCCTAACTCAAATGAGGTCTATGCAGATTTTTCAATGGATTTCTACAAGAATGCCAAAGCTTCTGCTTATGTCAATGAATTCAAGCCAAATACTACAAAGGATCTCTTTAGTGCTATAGACCAGGATGACACTCAGCAGTCTTCATCCCAGTCATTGGTGACCATCCATAAGAGAGCTGCAGATGTCAGTTTAGCAAATAATAATGTCAAAAAGAAAAAGCTGAAGATAAAACCTTTCGGATTTGAAGAGAACTTGAATGGTGACAAATTAGGTGAAGATCAATCAAGAACAGTTGAAAAAGTACCTCCTGTATCATTAATAGATTTTGTGAAAGAAATAAAAGTGCTTTTACAGGCCGATCAATATAAGGAGTTCCAACTCTCAATTTCAGCTTACAAGAAAAGTGGCGAATATGAAGCCTTTTTAAAGATTTTATCAAATTTATTTGAAAATAGTAAAATGTTATATTTATTCAAAGGCATGAAAAGGTTTCTGAAAGAGGAACATAAGGGTACATTTCAAGAGTATTGTGCTAATGTTAATTTAAGTTGTTAATAATCTGATTATGTGGTAAATTTTAGTAATAGAATTAATCATTATTTATGTGGACATCTGCTTATAAATAAAGTTTAAGGTTTTTAAAAATTTGTTTGATTACATCATAGTTAACCTTGGTTTTTGAATGAAATCCCATGAGAAATTTATACTAACATTTATTATCTACTTAAAACATACAACTAGAAAACATTCTTAGGGGCTTCGTTGATCTTACTGGCAATCTCAACCGAATTTATTCTCAGAATAGTTTGTGGTGCTCTTTGGAAGTTGATTCTCATGAACTGCTTCCTCCTCTTCTTTTTGAAATGCGTTCTTGTGTGAGATAGGCCCTTGGAAATGACTGTGGCAACCACATCTACGAGTCCAGGCTGTACTAGAGGACGGCCAATCAGAGAAAAGTCTTTGGTGCCAGCTAGTAGAACCTTGTCAAGTTTAATCTTGTCCCCAATGCTGGGAGGCCAGAACCCTTCGATGACGAGAAGGTCCCCATCCGTTACTCGCCATTGTTTACCCAATAGATGCACAATAGCAAAGTTTCGTGACGCGTTTTTCTCGATAAGGGTATTGCATTCTGTTATCACGTCTTTTGTGGTTTCTGGGACAGATTTCGACTCAATAGGAGCTAGATGGGTCATAAATCTTGATAAGATACCCGCTGAAATGTAAAAACAGTTTATGTAACACAAATAATATTAAAATTAAGTTTGTATTTTAAGTTCATTTTTGTAGTTAAATTGTTTGAAGTCATACCTTGTCCTCCATTGAAAACATTAGCGAGTCTTTGCAAGCCTGCTCTTATGAGAGCCATAATTGCAGTGTTATCGTTTCTGTTTATTATCGTTTATATTTTATTAGTTATTAAAATCACCTATTTTTCTAACAAAACATTTCCCACATAACCTAAAACCACTGACCACAGATTAGAGAAAACAGTTGCATACTTTTTGACAGCGACACTTTAATTTCGTTCGGGAATTTATTTACGAGTGAAAGAGAGATATCAAAAAAGTAAACTAGTTCACCAGAAAGCCGAGTAAATTATAACTCAAATGATTCCCTCATTAAGTGTGTTAAAGAGCAACAAATATATAAATTGGGAGAAATAATATCACTATTTCAATCCAGGTCAGTCTCTTTGAGAATATAAAGATGGCGTTACATACAAACTTGATAAGAAATCGAGAGATGGCAGGTATTTTGAAATGTTGACGAGTTTTGAGCGTTCCTAAATCACTTTAGGCTGATCAAATTTTGTTTTTTTTTTCCTATTGTGGTTTATAATGGGGCCCTAGAAATGTTATGTTATTTTATTTACTATGGGTTAGCTGTCCTTATCTGAATATTTTTTATTGTACAAGCTTTTGCTCGCGACTACGTACCTACGCGCATATTCCGTTTTTTCCCGTTTCCCGGAATTTCGTGAAATCCTCTTAGTGCTCCCCTACGGAGTGTAGAGAAGCTACATTCAGCATTCTACGACCAGTAGTTTTGGTTGTGCATTATCTGTCAGTCACTCAGTAACGTAAGAATGTTATATATTAGAATTATTCACTAGGCATGCTTAGTTTTTTTTTTTTGTAGGTGCTAAAAAAAACCGAACAAGTGTGAATCGGACTCTCACACGAAGTGTTCCTTAACATAAACCTAAAGCAACATAGGTTTTGTGTGATACCTAGGTCCTTTAATTTTTGTTATTTGTTGTTATAGCGGCATTAAAAATACACACTCACTATAGGTACTTACTTCTTGAGATACAAGTCGCTGACAGACAGACGGACGGACGAGTGGACGGAAGGACGGACAGCGGAGGCTTAGTGATATGGTTCCGTTGGTTACCCTTTGAGTTCGGAACCATAAAATCACCATAATCCATAGGATATAATATATAACTTTGGAGAAGCGTTGTTTAAGAAAGTTTCTTATCCAGAGAGGACGATAGACTGAGTCCGAAAATGTAGATAGGTACCTACCTATTTCATTAAATACATAAACATCTATCTATACCTATGTATTTTGACCCGACTTTGATAACCCCGGGACTAGTGCACGTGGTTCTGAAACGTGCAAGGGGTGAGTGACCTCTTGTCACTAGACAAAAAATAAAATAAATTTTCTGACCCATACCGTAATCGCAAAATAATATTGTGAAAAAATATCTATAAGTTTAATACATAATAGTACTTAGACAAGATATACGATTTGGAATTTAACATTCAGACTACGTGTTCATTAAATGCTGGAAAAGTAATGTTCAAGCCGTACGTGCGAAGAGCGCGAAAGTGTATTGAAGCTGTCAGGGCAAAGTTCGCGGTAATGCGCTCAATGACAACCTCGGCTTAGCCTTCATCCCTCAGCAGAACGCTTTGTTTATTATTCTAGGTTCAGTCTTCGCAGCCATCCGCTGATGGATTACACTAGAGTCTCAGTAAATTCACGTCGGTCCACATTCAAAAATCCAGCTCTATTTGTACACCAGTAACTTGATACTCAGCAGCTCGCTCGTGTCGTTCCGTTGCGCTTCGGGAGACTTCGGCTGCGTCTGGGGCGCGTTGTCATGGCAACGGGCGGGCACGCGGCGCTTTCGGCAGCGGCCGCAGCCGAAAATAAACACGAGAGCGACGCCTCGCGGACTTGTTGTGGAGCAAGGGGACACGCCACTGGGGCGCAAGGGGGTGTGCGTCGGGTGACGTATGTAATTATCGTTTCAGGTTTCACCGGAGACGTATTGGATTATTCCGATGGGCTTTTCGTATTCCTATAGGACGTGTTAAGGCTTTTGGAACATGTAGAGCCTATCGCTCTGGAGCAGATTTATAGAATGAGGGCAAAGCTCTGAATGTTTGCTAGAAGACGAAGGTGGTTGGGTACGAACCACAAAGCTGTTTGCTTTATGTCGACGGAATCAGTTAAAAGCGAGTCCTAACGCGGGATTTTCTAAGAAGTGTACAAAGTTGCCGGGGAAGGCTCGGCCGCTCGGCGGCCTGGGGCGGGGGAGTGCTCGCTCGGGCGGCGGGCGGTGCGCGCGCACGGCTACCGCGGCAGTCGCTGGGCGGCGCGCGGCCGGCTCGCGGTCGATAGCTGCACGCTGGCTCGAGCACGGCCATGTTGCGCGACGCGTGCACGCGCGGGCGGGCTCGACGCGCTGCCGACTGAGTGAAGTGTTGTGTGTGGACGCGGCCCCTTCCCGCGCCGCCGCGCGCGGCGCTGCCGCCTGAGCTTTCGGTCAGTATCCGCGAGCACTTGAGCGGTCCAGCGAGCTTGCAGCCCGGCTCAGCTGCCGGCTGCAGCACCAGCAGCGCCGGCGACCCAGCGCGCTGCCGACGTCTCGGGAAACAGATCGCTTGCACGCTGCGATCCGATTCGTGAATATTTACGGCTGAATGCGCGTGACGTTTAGGTACGGTGTACACACGTCCTCAATTCGAGCTGGTTTCGTCGCTCTCAGCTAGGATATACGTACATAATACAGCCGCAGATAGAAATGTTAGGTTAGGACGGTGGGCAGTGATTACGCGCGAAGGAATCCAATATCGTTGAGAGGTACGATATGAAAGTGTAGAGCAAGGTGTGTGCTCTGGAATATAAAGCAAACAGTTTCTAATTAATTTTGAGATAGCATCTTGAATTAAAGGCGATATTGGTAAAGTTTGGCGGCAGCTAGGAGCGTTGGAGCGTCGGAGCGCGTGGGGAGCCTGATATCTTCATTTACATTTATAGATAAGGCGAACTACGTAGGATAAATACGCGTAGCTCTTCGTAGCCTTTTGTAGCAATTTGTAGCGCGTCGTAGCACCGTAGACGAGTTGTATGTGGCTCGTAGCAGTCGTATCTAATGAAAGCTGTCTGCTACACGACTTGTATTTCTGCTTAAACAGACAGAACATTATTTGCTCATAATCACGTGTCTGTAGCAGTCTGTGTACAGTATGCTGAGTACAAAATGACATGTTTTCTATCTTATGAAACCTCGCCTACACTTAACATTCGTAGATATAAATTTGGAAAATCTTAAGATTTAAATAGGTACATATTTATATAAACACGTGTCCAATTTGTCTGCCTCAAATCATCTGAACTACGTACCTATTTTAACGTAGACTGCTGTTAGGTTACTAGTTCCGTACATAAGCTGATCATTAAAAGATTTCAAGATGAATAAATGAGATAAGATAGGTTTAAGATCGCAGGGCATCCTATTGTGAAAAAGTAAATCCATTATAGTTACTATGCAAGAATCAAAAGTAATAGTACTGCAATAATTCGTTCATTTCTAAGCTCCTGATGTAATTTGTTATGGTGTACAATAAAGAGTAGGTATTTCTATTTAAAATTCTAACTTTGAAAGCATTCAACTAAAGACTTTTACGATAAAATCCCATACAAATTCAATTTTTTCCAATATATCCGTGTTCTATTTAGAAAAAAAGATTACAATTTCACGCGATATTTTACAATCTTTCGTTTGTCACTTTCCGGTGATATATTTATTACATAAAATTCTTCCGCTACTGAATGAGTGAGTGGCTGACAGACAACGAACAGCTGAAAGTACTCAACTGATCGTTGGAAGCTGAAATTGGGCATTCAGGTACATTTAAAATTTAAATGCTTATTAAGAGAGAATAAAACGGTTCATAATTTATATTGTATCACTAGTTGACCGAGCAGACGTTGTTTTGATAAATAAAAAAAAGAACTTACTGAGATCTACTCTTACATACTTACACAAAAAAATCATAAACATCGTTAAAGCCGTTTCAGAAGAGGTCGATAACAAACACCGTGACACGAGATTTTTATATATTTGAAGATAATCAGCCTATATAACTTTCATGGTCACTAACATACGGAAACACCCTCCCGGTTCTGGTTATATCGGAAACTCGCAAATAAAAAGGTACATGGTAGCAATCCCGTTATTAACTCTTCTAATGAAAATCAGCCTATATTATTCCCTCTACTGAGGCACAGGCTTCCTCCTAGTGAGAACCACGCAGAACGTATTTCCTACTATAGTTTACGCCGGATAAACGTGGAATAAAGTACATTGAAATTTCCATAATATCTCTACGTAAATACTAGAACAATAAATTAAGAACTTTCATTACTAGAGAACGTAAAGGATCACGATAGAAGTCGATTCAGGACAGCTTTATGTCATTATTTCTGATTTTGATCTTAAGAAAGTCAATAAATGTATGTGGGTCAATGTACTTTATTCCACGTTTATCTGGCGTAAACTATAGCTGACCCGCGCAACTTCGTCTGCATCAAATTTTCCTTTAATGCTACGCTCCTACTTGTCTTAGCGTGATGATATATAGCCTATAGTCTTCCTCGATAAATGGGCTATAAAACATTGAAATAATTTTTCAAATCGGTCCAGTAGTTTCGGAGCCTATTCAATTCAAACAAACAAATCTTTCCTCTTTATAATATTAGTGTAGATAACGTTGAAGTTTGTGAGCATGGCTGTTGGTTGTCCTTTGACGCAAAAACTACTGAACGTACTTATTTTGATGGAACTGCAATAATAAAACAGCTGCACCTAGGCTATCCTATTTTAATTCCACGCGCACAGCATCAAGTGTCTTCTAATTTTTAGGGTTCCGTAGTAAAACAAGGAACCTTTTAAGTTTTTGGTTATAGGAGTTATTCTTACGATGTTTTCCTTCACCGTTTTGAAAGCAAAAGTGATGAAATAAATTATCTTCGTAGTTGTGCCCTAAAACCTTATTAGTAATACGAAACAATTATCAAAAATATACGACAAAACGAACGAAATTAATAATTCATTTTTAATAAATAATTAATATTAGTCATGGCAATTTATGAGCCGCTTCAGCAATTGACAGGGTAAGGTTTCGCTCAATTATTGATGTTTATTCTTTGAAATGTAAATGATGGCTTCTACTACGACTGAAAATTCAGCAAAAAGGGGATTTACTCAATTTCGCTTACTGAAAACACGATTTGGTTTGAAATCGGAATCTATTACATTATTTTTAGGGTTCCGTACCCGCAGGGTTACCAACGAAACCCTATTACTAAGCCCCCACTATCCGTCTGTCTGACAGCGGACGGTATCTCGAGAACTGTAAAAAAAACACAGAATGTGTTTATTAATCGCTATAACAAACATTAATAAATAAATTATTGCATCAAAAACTAAAGGGGGCATAATAATGGCTTACATCAAATTTCGCAAAACTTCCAGCATAACTGAAATTTCAAATAGATCGGCTGTCTAACGGGAGCGTCCCAATTTGTATGGCGACCTTCCTGACTATTAATCCATCGGCTGACACGACTATCGGTATATTGAATGTATTTTGACATGACAAGAAATGAATAAGTATGGATTATGGAACAAATTAAAAGATGCGATAAAACTGCACACCCATATTTTAAAAAATCTCATCGAGCATTAAAGTAAGAGAGGTAAAACCTTCAGTTCTAGGGCAGTATAAACGCGCGTACACAGTTTGTCGCCATATGGAGACAATGTATTTACATACAATGGATTTTTAATACATATCTCAAAACTTAGAGAAATGACAAGTCGCAGGAACAAAAATTGTTTAAATATCTCAAAAAATTACCTTGTGAGCGTTTGAAAACCAGCACTCATGAAGTTAATTTCGTTCTAAGTCATTTAGCTGAGCAACAACCCATTCCTACTCAAATGCGATGCAAAGCAATTCTTTTTAAATTTAGTTTTGTACTTTTAGGTTCATATTAAGTTTTATTCGATTTGATTGTTGTTATAAACAAAACATAATGCTCAAATGACTCTTTACGTCAAGAGTATTAAAAAAATAGCTACTTACTTAGTTATATAAAACATGTTCATAATCAAGAGTGAAATTTCTGTCAAAATGTTGGGAAATTAAGGTGTTTTGACAGAAGAACTTTCTAGACTACTTAAAAATTGCTTCTTTAAAAAAATTTTGAGCAAGTCTCATTATTTTTCATGGGAACTGGTAACAAGTCGCTCGCAATCCAATATGTCCCTCTTAACAACTATGAAAGTAATATATTACACTACAAAATATCAAATAAGTCTTTATACAAAATGTGGACACAAAGGCACAAAGTAGTGTGTAGGAAGAAATGAGGAATTATTAAACGTATCATTTTGACATTACGCTTGAAGTATTCTCCTTCGTAGCTTCGTAGCACGCTGCGTGTTATTGCCGCTACGCCGCTACGACGCTACGCCGCTACGACTGGCTACGGAATATTAGCTACGGCGCGGGCTTCTCCTACTCATATTATTATGAGTGTGAGATTGTGTATGTTTGTTATTCAACCGCGCCTCTACTCCTGTTCGGATTTGGATGAAACTTGGCATACAAGTAGACCATAAAACTGGAACTCTTTTGCAGTAAATCCCAAAAGAAATAGAAAGAAAAAAAAAAAAAAAATAATTGCTTTTGATTGAAAAATTGTTGTACTCGATAACGTGAATTAAGAATTGAATATTATTGAGTCGTCAAAATGAATGGCGTTGTCATTGATTGTGTGTTATCCAATTATCACACTGGATGAGGATTTAGGATACTTTTTTTTTATGCCAGTCGTGCATTTGATATTCACGCGGGAAAATCCACGGACAAGAGCTAAGTTCATACATTTAAATGTTATGAGTACTCCTTCGAGATTAAGAGTGTCATACATTGGAGATTTATTTCTTTGGGTAGTAAAATATCTGGATAGTATAATATACTCCAGAGGCTGATATAACTCTTATAAAATCGTTTAGTAATATGAATAATGATGTTTTGAGAGACAAAACGTCAAAGTGCATTTTTTTATATTGCCTTCGTATATAACGAGATAACTTTCGAGGCAGGATTTTATTTATTCATCACTTTTATATGGACAATAAAAAAAATAAAACAGCTTCAGCTTTAAGGTTTTTAACAAAACGAATACGTATGAAATATATTTGTCCGAAAATTGTATGATTTTCAACCATTGGCTGAACCATGACTGAGGTTTTCATATACCTTTGTTTTCAGAGTAGGTACCTGCAAAAATACCGATATATTATGTTTGGAGCAGTGTTACTTTGTCAGCCATATTTTCAGAGTGAAAAAGGTCAAAGATCATTGAACTGATACAGTAAATATCCAATTTAAAGTCAAATCAATCCACGTTTTATTCGACAAAGTCATTTTGAGTTAATCAAACTTTCGCTCGCCTTGGTGACTCACCTGACGTAACAAACTGTGTTTATGTTTCGTGAGCCCAGTGGTTAAGGTGTCACCTCTCACGGGCGAGGTAGCGGCTTCAAATAAGGGCTAGTACCAATGTAAAAAGTTTCAATTGATGTAATTTCACATTTTTATATGGTGTAACAGAAATAAGGCAAATCGATCCTAAAAAGGGATGTTCCGTTTTAGGAAACATTGTAATTATGATCAGTTTTTCCTTTTTATGTTTTTTCGTGATTCAATTATCATAATGAAACGTCTTAATTCTTTATTGTACACCAAAACAACTTTTATGATACAGTCATAATAAAGTAAATGTAAAAAGGCGAGCATAACTCAAAGTTTATTTTTCTCCCAGAAAACCTTTGAGTGATAGAGAGAGTTCATCATAGAGGGTAAGATCCAGTCTACAAATAATACCTATACATACCGCATAACGTATTTTCTTTTAAATAAGCTAGCACTTTATGATCGTCAATATTAACGTTAAGATAATCCCCGAGAACGCCCACCCGTCACCAGTTCCTAGTGGTTTGGTGGGAAAAAGAAGTGGCGCACCAAACTCCCCAGCAACTCATCTAAAAAAGTTAAGATTGAAGAAATAGAATAGAATGTTAAACTACGGGTCTAAAGATGCCACTTTAGCAGAATCAGAAAGTACATCACGCTACCCGTCATTGTAAAGTTTTTCCAATCAATCTTGAACTTAATACTTTAGCGATAAAGATGAAATTAATATTATGATTCTGATATACTATAGTGGCCTTTTTAAACCCGCTGGATTCTAAATTTAACTCAAAATATTTTTATAAAACAGTCTATTGGATAACGTGACTGACAGGCAATGCCCAGAAGGTAATTAAGATGCTGCACCCCTCAGTGGGTCATACTGGGAGTTGAAGTTTGTATACGTACGTCAGAGGCAACTGTTTGATAAGAAACTGTGACATTGATTGCCATTTCAATATAGTTTATCAATTTATTTATTTCGGGAAAACAAACAGTTACACAAAGATGGTACAGTAGAAGTGTTTAAAAAAAAACAAGTTTGTTGTATGAGAGCCCCTTAAATATTTATTTTATTCTGTTTTTTAGTATTTGTTGTTATAGCGGCAACAGAGATACATCATCTGTGAAAATTTCAATTGTCTAGCTATCGCGGTTCTTGAGATACAGCCTGGTGACAGACAGACAGACAGACAGACAGCGAAGTCTTAGTAATAGGGTCTCTTTTTTACCCTTTGGGTACGGAACCCTATTACTAAGAAAAATAAGTAACATGTGTGTAACCCACAACGTTATCCACATTTTAAACAAAAGAGACTGTTTATGGGACTAAAGGCACACGAGTAAATTTGTAAACGATAAACTAAAAGTACTATAACAACATAACATTTTTTTTTTTTTAATTACTTAGGGCTGATTTTTCAATAGTCCAATAACTTTTACCCGAGTAATAAAAATGGCCGTCTGACAGCTTTTGTATGGAAAATATGTCAAGATGACGTATTTATTCTTCCAATAAACGTTATCTGAGAATTGAAAAATCAGCCCTTAATAAAAAAGAAAGAACAACATGGTGCTTAATCGCTTGCACTCTGTTGTTAGGGACCTAAACGCAAGAGGCAAAAATGTACTATAGGTACTTACTGCTATACCTTTTGGGACTACAGGCGTCTTTATATATTGACAACTGAAGGAACTATGTTTACAGCTGCCCCAGCTGGTGTTGTATACCTTTGCCTAGCATTCTCCCAACTATGTAGGGGTCAGCTTCCAGTTTATCATCGGATTAGCAGATTACCTACCAGTATTTAAATGGAGTGATTGCCCATGACCTCCACAATCGTCTAGCCCAGTGAAGTGGAAATTAAAACTATTTTTTCCTACTCCTCCGCTGTACTCTTCTGATTAATTTCGATGCGGGATCCAAGACAGTTGAATCGTTTCTCCGGGACTCGTCGGAATTCATTAGCTCGGCGTTTTTCTGGTGGTCGCCACTGTTT
This sequence comes from Ceramica pisi, assembly GCA_963859965.1. NCBI lineage: Eukaryota > Metazoa > Arthropoda > Insecta > Lepidoptera > Noctuidae > Ceramica > Ceramica pisi. The sequence goes on along the minus strand of OY982535.1, from coordinate 24,812,346 downwards.
ATTCTGGCTTTCAGGAGTTGCAGTGGTTGGGCATGTGTGGCGGGCCTGTCCCAAAAAAAAATAACCCAGTGACTAGGTAACAGGATACTCCAAGACAAGACTGGTATAAGGTTTTCTGACTTCTGAATACCCGTAATGACAGTCTACAAATGAAATCCGAAACCTACGGCTGAACATGCTTTCCGAGACACAGAGGAATTTCGATACCTATACAATCAATCATAGGTGATGATTAATCTCTGGATCGATCTTTACAAGTATTGCTTAACCGTTAAGATCAACCCAAGCCACTCTTATCCACGAGTTCTGTAGACCACATTGAAGTCTCGAAAAAGAAGCTAGGCTTACAGTTACATTTTTCCCAACATTTTTATTCTCGTCCCAGCCTAAGGTATGCATATACCCAACACATTGGCAGTCAGTATCGGCGACATAAAACATACCCCCAACACCGCACTATAAACGTGAGAGAGTTGTAAAAATCGTCACTCCCACCCCACAACCAGCTTCTGATTTATAGCCCGATAATGTGCAAGTACTGACGAAATTGCCCGATAATATGCCAGTACTGACGACATAGCTCGATAATTTGGACTCATTTGTTTCATATTTTATTTTTGATACGTAAGCTATTAATTTTGCTACCGGAGATGAAATGAACTGATTTATCGATTTCAATGTTGTGAAGCTATAATTTTTAATGTTGTGCGATATGTGGATGTTGTGATGGAGGTCTATAAAATTAATGTAAAATGAGGTCAAATTGTTCTTTTCATCAAAATTCGTGGTTGAAGCGTGTTATTTGTCAATTATTGAACTACAGTGCGTAAACTCGTCTAAGTGAAAACATAGGTGAAGTGAATATTAAGTGAGCTGTCAAACTATACAAATAAGATGGAATGACAGCTCACTTGTCGTTCACTCCACCTAAGTGAACACGGTGATATGTCAACAGAATAGACTGGCTGTATAATATTAAAATGTCGTAGGTACAGTTGACAGAAAATATTTTCACTTGGCAAGATGAGCCCAAGGAGAGAATATTTACTCAGCTTATTGGTATTACTTTGCAGGCTTTATTTTGGTATTTCCTTACTATCATTGTACAGTTTCACGTCAAATATGAACTGAGAGGCGACCATAAATAATTGAACAAACTTTAACGTACGTCCCTCAATCTTGCTAACGTAAAAGTTTGCATAAAACAAATCATATGGAAAACCATAACTAGGTACCAAACCAGACGGCACTTAGGTCGTTTTAGTACCATTTGGCGTTTACGTGAACATAATCAAATACGTCTAATAACTCGTACCAAAGCTACGAATACCTTTATTCTGCATACCTAGAACCGTTCTCTCCAGTATTATGGAGATCGAATCCAGGCCGGTAGAGGGGAAAATCTATGCCGATTTCTTACCAAGCGGAAAACCTATTCTTCGCTGACCATTCAGTTATGCCTCACTTCGGGCCACTTGAAAGCAAACGTTGTTACATTTCCTATGGCCTAGGCATATACATATTTTGTCATATTCGTTTTAGTTCTGAGATAGTATGCTATATATCATTACGCTAAGACAAATAGGAGCGGAGCAATAATGGAAAATGTGACGCAGACGAAGTTGCGCGGGTCAGCTAGTTAAAAATATATTAGTTTAATTCACACTTCATAAACTTAAGTGCCTATATTATAATCTGGAAATGTATGCACTGTGATTGATAGAAACTTGTCAAGCTACTCAATTAAACAAGCATTAAACACACGTCCATTTAAACTTCATATTTATTAATTCCTACCTAAAAGTCTAAAGGAAACAATCACCAAAACCCAAAACAGCCGTTAATTTAAACATCGGCAATCATCGGCTCACATCAGCTACCTTCGGTCTCTAACTATACCATTTACGATGTAAAGCGATCTTTTATACAAGCTTTTATGTTTAGTTAATTTGTTATATAGGGATAATGCTCCTCGAGGGGCTCATGTGCTGCTCAATGGCTATCCCTATCAAGGGATTAGCCTAAATACTGTTAATTATAATTAACATTTGACTTCATAAAGTGCAGGCCGAAAACAATTATAGATTTGTTTTGTCAACTTTGTTGTTTAAAGGTAATTGCTATTTTAGATTGGGTATGTTTTGTGGGGGTTAAAGTACCCTTGTGTGTTGTTTTGACCCTTAAATTGGTAGGTCGGCTATCTGAGTGCCCGTGAATGTTATTTCTAAGCTATATGAGTGCCTTCTTGCATGGCGGTTCTTGTTTGCACAGTGATTATCCATCGAACTCTTGGTGATTGTAGATTTTAGCAGTGTTCTCCGATAGATGTTACATTGTTTGTAATTTTGCATTCTTATTTGTGCCGGTACAGCAGGATCATTGTGTTTAGGGTTTATGATATTGGTGCTACAAAAAGTATACGAGTTTTTCCGAACTTTTTTATGTAATGACGTGTAGTCATAGACAATCCTCTCCGCATCGCTCATATACACCTGTATATCACCTATGTTCTTTGAGTTATGATCTATGTGATTTTTACACATAACTGGAATTATAGAAAAATGTTGCTCTTATAAAATAAACCATACAAAATCCAATTTAGTCTCTAGAAAAAAAATCCAAAGACACATACATATTTACAGAAAATCACTAGCTATAGACAGAAGCTAATCTTCTAAATTCCACCCAGCAAAAAGAAAATCGACTATAATCTTTACCCCGCGCCCAACCAATGTACCAGGGCTTCATTAGCAACGAAGAGTACTTTCTCACAAATGCAATGGACAGTGAGGCATCTAGAATAGGCCCAGGAGCGAATGCCTGAGTGCTTTCTGCCATAGCCCCGCCCTGTCTAAAGCAAAACGGTTATTTCTGTATACCCTAATGGGTTATTTCGACTATAGATGTTTATATAGACTTATGTATGTGTGGGAAATAAATAGCTCTTTTTTCGGGGTAATGGCCGACCTTTAAAGGAATTGCTCGATTACTTAGTCGTACTTACCTGGAATATTTGAGGGTTTTTGTTAGTGAGGGGTGCTGTTTTGTAATGGTTGTGTCTTGAAAGGGAACACACTTTGTCAACTGCCAGATGGGCATTCAACTTCGTTATCTTGCCATGTATCTGTCATATACATCACGATGACTAGATTTTAATATATAATATGTGCGTTTTCGATGGTATGTTAGAAAGAACTAGCTTCTTCTGAATCTTCGCTCCAGTCTATCTCGCAAAAACTGGCAATTATTTTGGAAAAAAAATAGACAAGACTTTTTACAAAAATACAATTTTCGCTCCATTTTAGCTGGTAATGTTATCCCAAAATATAGACTGCATGTCAAACAGATATGAGGAATAACTCAATACCCGAAAACGAAGTCACAAGGCTGTATGTTTTCTTTATTAATTAAGAAGAAAAAATACAGTTGAATTTCGCCATTGTTTTACTAGTTTCACTACTTCTAATCAGACCAGTGAGTCCATTTCGGGAAGCCAGGGGCCACCCATCCATAAATAAAAGACGCTGTTTGTGTGCTTGCAAATGAATGGAAAACCGGTTCTTTTAATCAGAACTACCTGTAATTGTACCGGAAAATAAAAGAAGAAAACATTCTCGTTTGTTTGCGGGTCAGATTTATACGATGTCGCTTTCAGATTCTTTGCGAATAGTTTAATATTTTGGAGTGCATAATGAAAGTCTTCTTGTGTGTTCACTCTGTGCAATTCAAACTGAATTTTTAGGGTTCCGTAGCCGAAGGGGCTATAAGTGGAACCCTATTACTAAGACCCTGCTGTCTGTTCGTCTTTTTCTCTGCCAGCGGGCTGTATCTCAAGAACTGTAATAGTTGCAATTGAAATTTTCGAGTATTTGTATAACGGTTTAACGACATTATTATAATTTCATTTAATTAGAAATTAGTGGGTGCGTCTTTACAAAAAACATGTTTTTTTTCGGTCTATGGTACGGAACCCATCGTATGAGCCCGACTCGCACTCGGCCAGTTTTTCATAAAAGACACGCTGTAAGCAGTAACGTGACGAGGCGATTGTCAAAACTTCCAAAAGGAGATGTTTCAAAATGGGCCAGGTCTATGTACTCTACCTCAAAAAAGATAAAAATCCGTAGTTATCAAAACAAAAATACAGATAATTCACTTATAGGTTTACTTTTGTGATAGTTAATTGACGTTTATAAATTACTTTTATCGATTTTCAACATGGAGTCGCGCCGATTTAGTTACTCTGTGCTTTAAAACAATGACATTAAGCCAAAGAGATCATAGAAAGATAACGGTCAATTGTCACAAACACGTCACTTCAGTCACTTTCTTCTCGTTGTCGGTAAACACATGTTACAAATAAATGTCAAGTGTCATTAATCAATCAAAATGACAGCTTACCGCCATTTCGGGTTTTTGTTGTGTGTTGCAATTTCGATTCTAATTTCTTGCGCTTTACCAGCAAACAAAGCTATATTAAAGAAATTGGACGGGTGAGAACTGCTTTAAATGTATTTCCCTATTTTTAGGATCTGGCCCAGGCTCCATACATTTTGGAACATCTCCTTTATGGTATTGAAAAACGGCGTGTGTTCCAAAAATATAATTCAGTATACTGGCCAGTGCTCATGACGTCATTCTGGCGTCTGATTCATGACTTTATGAGCACTGGCCAGTATACTGGGTTATATTTCGGAACACAAGCAATCTGTCGAAATGCAACGTGTCCCTTATATTTTGGCATTTCGACAATCGCATTCGTTGATAGCTTAGGCACTTCTTTGAGCCTTAAGTGAACACAAGAAAAGAAAAAAAAACTCTAAATAACATTCTTCGACAAATTTTTTACACCACGTCAAAAACAAAACATTTAATCAAAACTTATCAAAGTAGCAACTATCAAGGGAAACGTCAAGCGATGTAGGTTATATTGGTAGGAACCTCACGACCGCATCACCGCACGCCAAAGCCAGACGCGTTTGAAAAAAAAAAAATTAAAAAGTTTCAGCTGGCTTGCGTCACGGGGGGTGTGGTGTGACGTCACGGCCGGAAATAGACCGCCGGCGGGTGTGCGCGCCCTGAGCTCCTATTTCAGTTTGAGTTACGTGGTCAGGGACTGACATCGGATTGTAATACGTCATGTAGGATTGCGTAATTAGTAGTTTGATGTAGTGTCGTGGGAGGGGATTTTATTTTATTTTTTTCCGTGTGTGTATCCGTCATGGACACGTGCAATGTCATGTTTATACGACGCCCATTAATACTACGGCCAAGATAAAAGGTAGACGGCAACAAATTAATATTCAATAAAAAAAAAGTCCTCAGATACACAAATCTTACATTCAATTCGAGCACACAGAGCCAATTCTACTAATTTTTAAACAACTTTCGCATTCGCATGTCATTCGCAAACTGTCAAAAAAGCCTTAATTTTCATACATTTTTGACAGATTGCGATTGAGATGCGAATGTGAAAATTTGTAGAATTGGCACTGTGATTGTCGTGGTGTGACGGTGGCTACGGTCGTTTTAATTTCATGAGAGATACTCCTACCTCAAAAAATAACAAGTCGCAAGTTACAAAAATCAAAAAAACCCAACTGCAAAACATTTATGAACGAAAACTTTCTTAATTGAATTTAAACATATGATTAATGTATATTTTTGTAACCTCCTTTTGATTTCCTTTATTTTGATATCCTACTTGATAGATTCTGTATAAAAAATATATTAACGACTCACAATTTAGCGTCAAAAATCCGTCAAATCATTTTTAGGGTTTTGTACCCAAAGGGTTACCAGAGTTCGACTCGCACTTGAAACTCGTCGGAAAAGCCGCCACATCATTTAGTTCTGCTGTCAACTTGTCTCCAACGAAAGACATCTCATCTGACCATCACTACATAGTATAAAACAAAGTCGCTTTCTTTGTCCCTGTATCCCTATGTATGCTTAAATCTTTAAAACTACGCAACAGACTTTGATGCGGTTTTTTTTAAATAGATAGAGTGATTGAAAACGAAGGTTTATATGTATAACTAGCTGACCCGCGCAACTTCGTCTGCGTCACATTATTCGTTGAAATTTTCCCTGAATTTCGTTTGCTACAAACCTCACGGAGCCCAAGACCTTTCCAACGAATGCAAAACCGTGGAAATCGGTTCGTGCGTTCTGGAGTTATAGCGTCAGGAAGGAAAACCCGACTTATTTTTATATTATAGATAACATGTTTTTAGTATCAGCATTGCACCCGTGCGAAGCCGGGGCGGGTCGCTAGTATCTGTAATAAAGTCACTCACCTCCTGCAAACCTGACTGTTACAATCTAGTTCGAAACTAAAATGCAGCTTAAAACCTTTAAAAGCCAGCTCGAATGTTTATAAATGACTCTGTTTGGTTTTATAAATAGCCAGCAGTTCACGGCTACACTTTCGCTGAAGCCGACAGATTTAGTATAGGAAGCCGATTTTAGTCTACCTTCACCTAAAAGCCGATGCGCTACGGCCAGGGGCGGTTGTGTTTGGAAATACTAGTACTACTCGAACATTAACCTACATGGTTCTTATATGTCTCGACCCTAAATTGTATGGACTTTAAAATACACTATGGGTTCTCAGTTTGTTTCGGGTTGTTCGTTTATCCTCATGGTCTAGGGCATAGTTTAGATAAGTAATTAAAAGTCGCCAATTTCCATCCCTTTCTCTATCTCACAGATCTCTTATACAAATCCTGCAACGTACTGACTGTGCGCCGGCTTTTCATTATGCACTTGGTATTAAAACAGGACACCATGCTTACTTACAAAACCGAAATTACTAAGTAGACACGGAATGACATTTTGTGCGACTCTTATTCATTTTCAAACTATGTTTTTGATAAAAGATTTAAAGAAACATGGGTTTCAACCTAGTTCAGACAAATAAACAACTGTGTTCCTTAACAAAATTGTAAGCTATTTGATTGTTAATGTGCCCTATTTTATAAATAAGCGATATTAAACGATATTATAATTTAATCATCAGCACCAAACACAATATCTGTATAGATTTATCATTGACCGTCTTCCCTTTGACACTCGATTTTAACAATTATGTAGGAACATGTTTATTTTGATGAGTTTTGGAGTTCAGAAAGGCAGTCGTAAAATACTGGTACTCAGGTGCTATCAGATATACTTGAAGCCGACCCCAACACCTTTGGGAGTAGGTAAGGCTGATCATGAATAAGTTCGAACGCAAACATTCTGGGCACTGCATTTTTGAGAATACTACAAGTATGTACGGTCAAAAGAAAAATCAATACTTATGGATATACCTCACGTGCTGTTCCTAGCGACTTCACCCTCACAAAATGTATCTGGGTCAATGACCGTTATTGCACATTTATTTGGTGCCTACCATAAAATACTGCAACGTTGTCATATTGTACGGATAGTTGTTTTACATAAAGAATCGGGACTTTTTCAAATTATTTTGTACCAAAAAAAAACAAAAATAATTGAGAAATAATTCATGTGCCAGGTGAATAAAAAAATTGTCCTCATTTTGTACTTGTTTGCCGCGAAACCTGAATAGACATGGAAAGCTGAACGGATGCGTATGCGTCTCTATACAAAATCATATCACAAAATCGTTGTTTTCTGTGGGCATAAGCTGAATAAGTGTGAGTAGTCCCTTATCGGATATCAAAACGAACAATCGTCGAATCGAAGCTCCAAAGTCTTGAGCATCGACGCCGAGTTGCTGGCCTGTCGGTTTTCTATAGGTTGCATTTTGAGGAGTGTGCGACGGAATCGCATAATTTAATTCCGCCAAGCCCGTTCCACCATCGGACCACAAGACGTACGGCGATGTGCCACCGGTACATGGTGGACATACCACCTATACGCACAAAACGTTTTGGGAATACATTAATTGTGCGTACAGCTAAGGAGTGGAATTCCCTGCCTGAGTCTGTGTTTTCTGATAGCTACAACCTGGGAGTCTTTAAGTCAAGAGTGAATAGGTTACTTCTAGGCAAGCGTGCTCCACTTTAGACCGCATCATCGCTTAACATCAGGTGAGATAGCGGTCAAACGTGTGCCTATCAATAGTAAAAAAAAAAAATTCGTTGTACATATTATAATCTAGTATAGGGATATTGTTCGTGCAGAGCTTAGGTGTTTATTACTTGTCTGCATAAGACGCTTTTATACTCATTAGTGCCCATAAAGCTCGGTAATTAATAGCTTTATATATAGCCCGGCTTCGCTTCGACTTCACTTTCACTGCAAGCCGTGCGAGTACTTCTTCTAAATATAGATATTGTTGAAACTAATTTTAGTGTATTAACTCCTACGCTTACTTGTTTTCCTCTCTTGTTTGAGAACTGAGGGGCAGTTTTGCGAATTTTTTATATTAGATTTTATAAATAAACCTGCTTTATGCAAGTGGGCTTAAGACCGGTTGATTCCATGGTGAAAATGTTGGCCTAGCTGCGAGGTGATAGCAAAGCTAACTGCAGTGCTATTCTGAAAAATCACACAATGAGCAATTGGGTGTCGTGAAAATGTAGTGAGTGAGTTGTCAATTCATCCTTTTAAGGTGGTATGACAGTTTATCCAACTAAGTTTGCACATTGAGATGTTAACAGAATAGATGGACTATCCACATAGTGTTAGACGGAGCCCACTAGGGCCTGTGCCTACCTGTGCAGAGGGCATTACGAGGAACACGGGTTTAGTCAGCATTTTATATATTACTAGCTGACCCGTGCAACTTCGTCTGCGCCACATTTTTCATTACTGCTCCGCTCCTATTGGGCTTAGCGTGATGATATATAGCCTATAGCCTTCCTCGATAAATGGGCTATCTAAAACTGAAATAATTTTTCAAATCGGACCAGTAGTTCCTGAGATTAGCGCGTTCAACCAAACAAACAAACAAACAAAAAAACTCTTCTGCTTTATAATATTAGTATAGATTTTATTTGTTATGGGTTTGCTCTTGACTCTAGTCTTGGTCAGACATGGCAGAGACAAAGTTTACGACGGAGAGAGCTTACACAGAAGAAGCATATTGGGGGCCGAGTCACCCGCGTCCGTAGGTGATTACCCTTCAGCGAATCCCTACATCCCCGGGTGGTGCTAAACAGGTGACACTAACCGCCTCCGTGGTCTAGTGGTTATACCACCTGATTCAGACCCAGAGGTCCCGGGTTCGATTCCCAGCGGGGGCAAATCTTTTGCTCGGTTTGGTTGGTGGTAGGACTTGTTCTAAGGCCGCCTGACAAGCTACCACCATCTTATCTAAGTCTGTCGCCATAACAACAATGTTAACAGCATTGTTGTGTTTCGGCAGCTAGAGATATGATAGCCAGTTCCTCTTCCTCTTCTGTGTTAGAGGATTCCGGGTCAAGCTCGCTTCCATCTTCGGCTTAATCATCACTTTCCATCAGGTGAGATTTGGGCCAAGAGTTTACCTGTATTGTATAAAAAAAAGCATGTTCACTCTAATTTTGAAGAGATTAGGGTTGTAAGCGTTCGGAAATACAGACGCAGGCAGAGAGCTCCAGTAAGAGTCTGATTCTCCCCTTGCTCCGTCCAGAGTAGATTGAGTCGTTTGGATGATTCCCACTCCTTGTACAATACTAACACAATAGGATATCACCACTGGTGGAGTTATTTTAATCCTAAAAGGTAGCGGCTGAAGTCAATGAACTCGCTGGTCTTCACATTGAACTAATAATAGCCTCAGCACTGCCTCCGCGAGTATTACAGTAGGAATCGGTTTGTTTAGATACCGGGCGTTTAGCTGTATCGATTAAAGGTTATATTCATTTGAAATTGGGGTCTGATCTTTTCAGGTATTGTTTGGATTTAACCATGATAAGCGATGGGACATTTTAGGGATACATAATGTTAAAAGATTTTTTGTAAATTGGTTTGAACAAATACTTATCATGGAATTAATATTTTTTATATAGTTGAGGCCAGTGGCAAAGGCAGAGAGCAAACTCAGAAATCATAGGTATTCAATCAGTAATGCAGGTAAATAGTTAATAGCAATAATAATATCCTTGGAAATTTCACACAACGCCATAAATAGTCCCAAGCTAAGCGACCTAATGCTTGTGTTATGGTAACTAGATGGCTGATAAACTACTTATATACATTTTTTTTTGTAAATAAATACATATTATAGATAGAAATACACCCAGACTCGGAACAAACAAATATTTATATCGTAGTTCATAGTTCTTATTACATAATAATAAATGTTGACTGAAAGGAAAACAGTAGACGTGGAGGGATGATATCTGCAAGCGAAGACGCTTTCCTCGCCTTCTAAGGGTATCCATATTCACAATATTAACCATATAGATAAACTCTGATAGTTAAAAATAATTACACAATAAAAAAGAAAACATTTGGATGAGCCCGTAACCCAAGGTTACGCTACTATAGTCGTAGCACCGATTATTTCGTAGCACGCTACGCCTTGCTACGAGACCGCTACGAGACTGCTTCGAGCTATGACAATTCCTGTCGGTTGAAAAAAGTGTCAAGCATTGTTTATAGATATCTGACACGCAAACTTGTGTGTGAAGAATTGAAATAAAGTGATTATGATTTCAATTAAATTGTTCTTTTGTTTATGGCAAGTGTCACGCGATTTTTACAGCAATCGAGATTGTGTGTCGTGCGAAAGAGGTCACCATTTTAGTGCAATTTATTATAATAGCTGGTGGTAGTAGAATTAGTTAAAAAATGTCATATGAATTTTCTTTTTAAAATTGTTAACAAGCAACTCGTTCCGGATTCGCACCGGTGAAGATTATTTATACACAAACTTTTCTCGTTTGCCGCTCTTTCTATTTGAGAAAACCGTATCAAAATTATTTTGATACGGTTCGTACTTACGACTTACACTTCGTAAGACACAACTGAACCAACTCTGCTCCATAATCTCGATAAACATATACATCTTCATCTACCTAGCCTTTTCCCAACTATATTGGGGTCGGCTTCCAGTCAAACCGGATTCAGCTGAATACCAAATTACCAATATTTTACGTGGAGCGGCTGCCTACCAGACCTCCACGACCAATTAACTGGCTAACACGTTACTCCTTGGCAAGCCTGGTGTCAGATTTTCTGGCTTCTGACTATGCGTAACTACTGCCAAAGATCTCCAAATGACAGCCGAGACCAACAGCTTAACGTGCTTTCCGAGGCATGGAGGAAACTCGGTGTGTGATGGTCACCCATCCACAGACCAACTTCGGCAAGCGTTGCTTAACTTTGAAGATCGACCTGTGCGGCTGTTATTATTCAGCCACGAACTCCTGGATAAACACGTAAATACTTATCATACTGTATACCGGAGGTAAACTATCCTAAGTCCATTTCTTTCTAAATTCATTTCATAATGCAATTGTAACAATCTTTTATCGATTTACCTAATGGCATACTGTTTTAAGTCCAATAAGAAATAACTAAAAACTTTCGAATTCGGTAATATGTTTTAAGTCCGGATCACTTCAGAGGTAAACGATCTCATCTGGACTTATGCTTTTGTTTCGCTCAATTGTGTGAAACGAAAACATCCCAAGTCCAATTAGGATAGTTTAGAACGTAGGTAAATAAGTGAAAAAAGCTATTATATAGGTTTATTCAACAATGGCATCACGCAGCCATATTTTAAAAATATTAGCAATTATTAAGCAATTATATGTCTGGTTGGGTGCCTGTTCCCAGCGGCGTGCCCCAGGGTTCTTTGCTCGGCCCTTTACTCTTCATTATCTATATAAACGACATCAACTCTTGCTTGATATCGTCCAAGTTGTTGTGTTTTGCTGATGACATGAAAATCTATGCCACAATATCATCACAAGTGGATGTGATTGCCCTTCAGGATGATTTACGTCGTCTGGAGGCTTATTGTCGTGGGAGCAGGCTCGACCTTAACCCTGCTAAGTGTTCGGTTGTAACATATTCTCGAAAGCGCTCAATTATTCCTTCATCGTATATCTTAGGTGGTCAAGTACTACCTAGAACGAATTGCATCCGTGATCTGGGGGTATATCACGATTCAAAACTTACGTTTGAATTTCATGTCAGTGCCATAGTCGCTAAAGCATCTAAAGCGCTAGGTTTCATAATGCGGCTATCCAAGTGCTTCACTCAAGCCAAAACTTTGAAAATTCTTTACTGTACTTTTGTTAGAAGCCACTTGGAGTATGCGTCGGAAATCTGGAATCCTTGTTATCACAAGTACATTGATCGTATAGAGAGCATCCAAAAAAGGTTTATCAAATATTTGTGCTATCATCAGAAAGTGCCCTACCGGTCTGAAGATTATCTCAACCTCTGTAAGAAATTTCATATTTTACCCCTAATAAACCGACGAGCCATCTCTGATTGTACTTCGTTAATTAAAATTTTCAATCACTCTATTAAAAACTCTGATATTCTATCAAAATTCTATTTTAACGTTCCTGGAAGGTCTAAGCGATGGTACGCGCCGTTACGTGTTCCACTTACCTCAACGAATTACAGGCAAAATTCATTTGTGGTGCGTGCAAGTAGAAAATTTAATGACATATGTAAGCAGCATGATTTTGATACATTCGTGACGAGTGTGTCCTCGGCCAGAAAGTGCTTGAGCCTTAGTTTTTTTAATTAAGATTTTGTGTGCTCAGGTTTTTATTCAAAATGTGCATTTAGCTTAAGTTTGAATTGTTAATCAATTTTTTGTTTTCCTTATTTTGGAGACTGTTTTGTTGTTCACACCCTCTTTCTACTCTGCTTTTTAGAAGTGATGATCTTTAATTGGCTTCCAGTCTCACATGCCATTATGTATTCTGTTTGTATTAGCTGTAGGTCATCCATAGTGATAAATAATAAATAAATAAATAAATAAATAAATAAATTAGAACTGAAAATTCATCAACCGGAGACCGGATTCAAAATACGGGTAAGTTGACTTAATTTTGTTATTTGTTAGGTTAATTTGTATAAAAATTCTCATTAAAAAGTATAATAATAGCCTAGCTGGCTTCGTAATACTATTCCTTTGGTAAAATACTTGCAATACGATGGAATACTGCTCTGGCAATGTATGTTTATAATAACTATAATCATTTTAGAAATATTTTTATGGACTTAGGATTTTATGCTTCTGAATCAAATTTACTTAGTAAACTTATTTTTTTGCATTACCTTAAGAATGTATGATTCAGGCAAATATTTGTAAAGAAAACTATATGGTTATGCTAATGATTTTGAAGTATAAAATCAGTAACTAGATTAAATGAAATTTGGATTATCGTTAAGCAAACTTTTTTGCACACCTATCTAATTTAGTTTCTTGTTAGCTGAAATAATCATAATACATTATTTTACATAATTTTATTTATGATGGCTTAATGAAAAGTTTCTGGATTATTAAAAATAATTATCCGTTAATGTTCTAGGATCAAAATACCCTATTTTATTTAAAACTTACCCATTTAAATGTCTATTGCAGATAAAGAAAAAAGAGACACGGCTAAAGAATTACCTACTAGTGAATACCTATGAGATGCAGAAAAAGAAAATGTAGATTTTGAGAAGGTTGTTAATAATAATACCAGTTTACTAGATAATGATATTAATATTTCAGAAGAATCTGTGTCAATATTAACTGAAGAATGAATAACTGAAAGTTACCAATTAGATTTACATCATAAAGATGAAGCATGTAATTCTTTCATAACAGTACATAATAGCCCAGTCTCTGTCAGAATGTTAGATGATGACCTATATTTAAGCAAAAGTGATGATTCAGTTAAAGATTTTCAAGACTTATTATCTACTAATGGTCCTTTTATTAACAGAAAAATTAACATTGATAAAGAACCATTTCAAATTTCAAAATCAGTTACTTTGCAAGTTAGAAAAGAAAACTTTGGGTTTTTATACTATAAAAATTAATTTGATGATGAAAATTTCAAAATGATAGACTTAAGGCGTCAGAAGAGGAAGGAGTTGACCTTTCCAGAAGGTTTACAAAATATGAACAACAATTTAATTTCAATTTCAGCCAAAAAATATAAAGATATCCAGGATTTACTTCTGTATTTGCCCTCATATTGTCATGATTATTATAAAAAATTACCACAATCTTCCACTGCATCGGACTTTCCCGACGACGATAATGATTTTGAATAGAAATTAATAAAACTTGTGATTAATGAAATATGATTTTTATTGTACTTTGATAATCAGGACTTAGGATATTCTGTTAGTACATTTATCTAGGAAAATTCATATTATGGGTTTAGAGTAAGAATATCGCAAGTCCATTATTTAATTATTTAATAATATTTTTATTAAAATCATTAAGTAAAAAAAAACTACCTATTAACACACTTTTAAATAACAAATAAAAGTTTACATAGAATTTCACATAATTGTGTAGTCAAGTGACATACATGAATAATGTTCAAATTATGACTTAAAACATGTGTACTGAACAATTGGCGTAATGAGACTTATGCTAGTTTGCCTCCAGTGTACAGTATGTTCACAATATTCCATCACTTTTAAATGACACCTTCTTCGCTCGGTCTGCCTGTCCTTAAATTGGCTATACGAGTATATAAATCACACCTTTACACAGATTTTTTTGTTAATTTAAGGGCTGATTTTCCAATGGTCAGATAACGTTTATTAGAAGAATAAATACGTCATATTGACATATTTTCTATACAAAAGCAGTCAGGCGGCCATTTATATTCCTCAGGTAAAAGTTATTGGATTATTGAAAGATCAGCCCTAAAGAGCGCAAATAGTAACAAAACTAACTAGACCAAAAAGCCATCACCTGTCACAATTAAAATTAATTTATGATACTAATCCAATTTCATGTCATCACTAATTCAACCATTTAGATGCCATAACGATAGGAGTCGCAGGTTAAACCGTTTGCAATTACTTCGACATTACCAGTTACTGTGATTTATACGTTTCCGAACTACAAGATACTGTTTATTAATTAGTATTTCATTTGGGATCGAAATATGACGTAATGTCGTTGGAGATATAATTAATTGATTTTGGTTTTGTAATATAGAATATACTGTGTCGGGTCATGTAAATAATTCTAGGTTTATGTATTTTTTGGTGAAGTTGAGAAATAGAGGATCACATTATAAGCGATTTGTTTTTCTTTGTTAGGCACGCGTTTGCCACTATCTCGACTGATGGTAAGCAATGATTTGTTCGAACATGGAGCACGCTTGACTAGAAGCAACCTATTCACTCTTGACTTAAAGACTCCCAGGTTGTAGCTATTAGAAAAGATAGACTATGGCAGGGAGTTCCTGAGGTGTGCGCGCCATTAATGTATTGCCAAACCGTTTTTTGCATGTGGGTAAAATCATGTGGAATGTCCACCATATACCGGTCATTAGTCAATTACCGCATTTGAGAATCAAACCCCTAAAACACATGAAAATGGAGATAGCATAGCGTGATGTTATTTAAGTCGCAGAGGGTACTAAAAACAATGACGTGACATAACAGTTTTAGTGCTTTTTGACGACGTTTATTACTTTTTAATTAGGGTCATTTATTACCAAGCTTTTCCCATAAAATTCGAACTAAAAAATTCTTAAAAAGCTTTTCATAAATAGGTATTGCAAGAGTTGTCACTTTTTTCTTGCTTGTATTATTGAGTATGGTATTTAGTATTTAGTATTTTCTACATTTCTATGCAACTAGTAAAAAGTCTGATTTGCACCAAGAGCAAACATTCCAGTAATGTTGTTGTGAGATATCATGTATTTTTTATTTTCATTACATAGTTTATTATATTCTGCTTTTCTATGCTTTGAACCAAAAAAATACGTGATTGGCGGGAGATCCTTAGTATAAGCCTCATCGTGTCTCACCAGGGGGTAGGGGGGTTGTAATTTGCTTAAACATAACGCGATTTATGGACGACCCCTTAGTTGTTATGTTTAAATGTTTATACAAATAGACCGGCTGGTTGCCTGAACAATAAATTATTCATAAATAAAAAAGAAACGCCTGAGAATTACCTAAGTACCTACCTAAAACGCGCCCTAACAATCCACTCCTCAAAGCAACAATCCCTACGATTGCAATTTTAAATTCACGGCGTCTATTACTGCTGATACCGCCACGACTCAGATTCACGAGCCATTACAGAACACGTTTAGAACTATCGTGGGAAATTTTACAAACAGTTTATATAGAGAAATGGTTTAAAGTGTAAACTCTGTTACGATTTCGTTGTAAACTTTAATGTTGTTTTATAAGGGTTTGTAAAAGTGAGGGTCTGGTTTAATGTCTTAGGGTGTGGAGGCCAGTTCGGTTCAGACATGTTTTAGCTAGGAATTGTTTTGATGTTTGTTATGCGGCCATGCAATTTTTATTCTTCATCATAAACATATGGCTGAATCACTGTCTCTAAGGCTGCGTTTCCACCAGAGATGTGCGAGGATGCGTAGCGAGGGATGTGTTTGTTAAGGACCAATAGAATCGCGTCATTTACCTAGCCTCGCTCAGCGTAAGCGATTCTATTGGTTCTTAACATACACATCCCTCGCTACGCATCCTCGCACATTTCTGGTGGAAACGCAGCCTTATAATACAGGTTGACCTAGTATAAGAGGCAGGGTTTCAATTTCTGCACATAGATTTATGTACTCTAGAGCTAAGCTCCACAGTCGTGTAAAATGAGTTTGCTTTTCTATGTATGATTTTTGGTAAATAAAAAAAAAATATCAGCCGAAAGACGTCCACTCTTGGATATAGGTCTCCCCCAAGTGTCGCCACAATAAACAGTCCTGTGCGTCTCGCATCCATCGGCTACCCGCGACCTTCACCAGGTCATCGGCCCATCTTGTGGAAGGCCTTCCAACGTTGCATCTTCCAGTACGCGGTCGCCACTCCAGAACTTTTCGGCCCCATCGACCATCTGTTCTGCGAGCAATGTGCTCTGCCCACTGCCACTTTAGTTTGGCGATCCTTCGGGCTATGTCAGTTACCTTGGTTCTCTTGTGGATATCATTTTTTCTGATTCGATCACACAAGGAAACTTCGAGCATTTCCCTTTGCCCTTTGATTTTATTGGCTAGCCACAGTAGGTAGCATGGACATTTGTTAGTTATAATCAAACGAGAATAATCTTGAATGTTTAGTCTCTCCAATGACTTACAAACATTACATTAATTTGGTTTATATGTCACTAGCTTTCGCCCGCGATTTTCTTTTTTCTTCCCGCGCCTTCGTATGCAAATATCTCGTTTTTTTCCCGTTCCCGTAGGAATTTCGGGAAAGCCTCTCTTAGTGCACCTCTATGGAGTGTAAGGAAGCTACATGCCAAGTTTCAGCTTTCTACGACCAGGAGTTTCGATCAGTCAGTCAGTTTGTGCACGGTTATTTGTAAAACAGTCTATGCGGAGCAAAAGAAAGCTCTTTTTTTTTTCTTTTGCTTCGGATAGACTTTGTAACATTTAGAGCGTTCAATTTATTTTCTTTTTGTGTTTGTATGAAAACCTGTATACTAAAATATGATGAATTTTTAAAAGTCATAGAACAAAAAAACTTTTTACAAAAAAATACAACCGACTTCCAAAAAAAAAAACCCCACCGGTGTTTTTGTTAGTTTCTTCGTATTTTGACACCGACTTCCGAAATTAAAGTTATTTTTTACTTTGTAGTGTTTTTTTTGGAAGTCGGTTGTATTTTTTTGTAAAAAGTTTTTTATTTTTCCCTTTTTAGTGGTGCCCCACACCTAACAACACCACTGCAAAAACGCAGAAAAGCAAAATACGCAATTTCGATTATCAAAGAATCATCTAAATAGTCAAATTCCAGCTATTTCAATTTAAAATCCAAAGTTCGTAACCGATTTTGATATGATTTAAATGGGACCAATCTGCAAGTATATCCTTTCAGATAAAACAAAAAAAAAACAAATCGGTTCATAATTGTCGGAGTTATGAGGTAACAAACATAAAAAAAACACAACCGAATTGATAACCTCCTCCTTTTTGGGAAGTCGGTTAAAAAGTTGTTGATTATAGTCCTGAGAAGTTGTCAGTGTTTTACAAATAACCCTGTATAATATATAGAAAAGCAGTCTTATTTCACTTGGAAATATGACTAATCTAATCTAGCCCGTATTGCCCCACTGCTGGGCAAAAGCGTCCTCTTCCATTTTTTTATTCTTTTATTTGAGATGGGTTTGCTCTTGACTCTAGTCTAGGTAAGAGATGACAGAGACAAAGTCTACGATGGAGCGAGCTTACCCAGAAGTAACCTGTTCACTCTAACTTTGAAAATATTAGGGTTGTAAGCGTTCGGAAACACAGACGCAAGCACAGAGTTCTATTACTTTGCTGTGCGCAAATGTTATGAAAGACGCTTGGAAACGCTTAGTGCGAATTGGTGGAATAGCAACAAGGTAAGGATGGTAAGTTGCAGTGCGTCTGGATGCCCGATGGTAGAAGGGGACTGGTGGGATGAGGTCGTGGAGTTCTTGGGCACACTCTCTGAAGTACAAACCGACAAGCAGGTAACCTTGCGGCGATGAGCCAAGCTGTGTAGCTTGACATCCACCAGTTTTACGTCACCAATGAGCCTTCCTTTTCCGCATACGTCTGTCCACTGCCATTGCAGCCAGCGAATTTTGGCTGTTTGAGAATCAATTGGAAATGGTCAAAATAATGAATTTTAGTCCGGAAAAAAATATATGTGAGGGATACATCCTTGTTCTAGTTAAAAGTGAAAACACGATATTATACGATTTTGATCCCGATCAAAAAAAATATTGAAAGAAGGTCGATTTAAAAAAAGTCATTTTCAATCTCATTTCCTAATTACAGCACAAAACAATTTGAAAATTGTAAGAGTCGTGCTCGTATCTCCTCCCTTCGCTTTGGTCAGTGACTGCTACATCATTTTAAAGCATACATAAACATTACAACTTTTTACGAAATATTATGTGAAAATTATCTCCACACACGTGCATACTAAAATGCTACTCGGTGACCGCAACTTCGTACGTTGGTTTTCGTGATGCGAGTATGAAGTTTAGCCTCCATAAAGTTGTTTCCAAAAGATCTTTCTTAGTGAATGTTTAAGATTGTGTATTCCGTCCACTAGCGCCGCCAATCGTTTTTTATTAATTGTGGTAAATTTAAGACACGTAGATAAAAAACCGCTCTGTAGTGCACTGAAGAAATGTATCTATTATTTTTTGACAGCTATTTTTAATACATAACTCATGGCTAAATAGCCAAAACGGCAATTATTGCTAAAAGTGGCCACTTTTAGCAAAAATATCGACTTTGGCAACTATTTATGTTCTAAAGTACAAAACATAACTCTCAAAACATAATAAATACATTTCTTCAGTGCACTACAGAGCGGTTTTTATCTACGTGTCTTAAATTTACCACAAATAATAAAAAACTATTGGCGGCGCTAGTGGACGGAATACACGCTCGTCATAAAATGAGATTATAATAATAATACCTGCTTTCTAGATTTAGTAGTAATACTTTTGGCTGTGTCAATCAGAATAAAAGATTTTATATCTGGATTGTAAACCATCCACAGCACACACAATAAATCATTTAAATACCTCTATCACACAATAATAAGCCAAACATAACCCTCTCATTCCCTCCTCATTTAGATTCTCCTCAGTTCTCCATTTCCTTATTTAACGCGTAAATTAAACGATGAATAATAATTATTCAAATTAACGAAACTAAATATGGAATAAACAAAGATATTTAACTATAAAATATTCCTCGTAAGGCTATATTTCAGCAGGGGTTGGGGACGTCGTAAAACCCGGTATTCGCGTTAATTAAGCCATATCTTTATTTATTTAAGCTGCTATGAATGTTAGCTCGACTTGTTATGCTTATAAAATAAGAATTTTACTGTTTTTAGCTGATTATGTTTTACTATGGGCTTTGGTTATAAGTGGTGAAAGTTGCTTGGCAAGACAGTTTTTACGACAGGTCGTACTATGACATCTTATACATGACCATTCTACTGATTTTCACTTTCACTGTGGCTAGTCCCAAAAAAAATTAATATTATGTATACAGATAATCTAAAAATGTACAAACATATAATACTAACCGTGAAAATAGAACCAAAATTGCTCGAAAAACAAACGATATAATATAATCGCTAATACGCTGTTTTATATGGCAGATTTATAGGCGTTATAGACTTTGACGTCAAAGTCCATATCGGACTTCTCTTTCTAATTGTTCTCCTTCAAGCTTTATAACTTCTGTTATGTTCGCACCACCGCCGTCTAGAACTGTCGCTAGAGCCGAATCTCCAGTGTGTCGTACTCTAAGGATGCTCAACGCCCTTCTGACTGCCGATCCTGAATGTGATGTGTTTTCTGATGAATGGAGAAAAATAATGCGAGCTTGTCTGGTGTTCTGTGAGAGACAGTATGCGAGGGTGTCCACTGTTTCATGTTAAATTCTTATTAAAATTTCAAATTTGTGCACATTTTGTTTCTTGTTATGTTCTTTTTTTTGTTCTGTTAATTCTATGTTAATTAATGTAATTGGACTTGTACCGTTTTAATTAACTATAAATAAATAAATAAATAAATAAACTTCATCGCTGATTAAGGTAATTAAAAAATAATTTGTTTGATTGTTTACCAGAGCTAATAAGTATTTCATTATGCAAATAAAAAATCGCTTTCATATTCGCTATTATAAAACAAGACTCAAAATCTTGAAAGACTTCAATACCTCCGCAGTTGTCCTTTCAAAAAGTCAGGCATGTATTTACTGGCTCCGACACACTCGACGCTCAGAAATATTCCCATATAAGATATTTAGATACGTGTGCAACGTGATTGAATGTAGTGTGTGTGTGTTAGTAAGCCATACTCAAATGCTTGCATATTCTTCTTTTTATAATATGTTTGGTATCTTATTATTCAAAATTGGCTCATATTAGAATTTTTCGTGTATTGTTAGAGCATGCAGGCAGACATGGTATACGAGAACCAAATCTCATTTCTCATCTTATAGATATAGTTTCTGTCTATTTCAGGTCATGGTCTACCCGTGTGCCAAGTTTCATTCAAAGCTATTCAGCCGTTAAGACGTGAAAAGGTGTCAATCTGGCAGACAGACGAAGTTACTTTTGCATTTATTATACAGACTTTCTTAAAAAAAAAAAACTATTTTTTTTTGTTTTCACTATATAGACTATTTATTGTCCTTGGGAATACTTTCACAGTGCATACAGGGATAATCGCTTTTTGGTGCCCCATTACATTTGGAATGTCTATAGAGGCCTCTGCGAGTTGGTTTCGGCCCCTCGTACGCCTACCGAAAGGACCGGGTCTCCAGGGACCCGAGAAAGAAAACAACAACATAAATACTAATTAGAATAGATTCACTATAATTATTGTAAAATGATAGTGAATCTATATTTCGCGGAAAATGGGACTTATACAGTGTTTAAGTGCCATTTTCGGCGAAGTATCGTCATCACTGCATATTATAAAGAAAAACCCCGGCGCGTCTGTCTGTTCGCGATTAACTCAAAAGCTACTGCGCCGATTTTCATGTTGTGTACAGCAATAGATAGAGTGGTTTTCGAGAAAGGTTTTAGTATATAATTTGTCAAGTGTCCGTAGCCCCGGGCATCAGCTAGTTCACTATATAAACCACTAGCTGACCCGCGCAACTTCGTTTGCGTCACATTTTCCATTACTGCTCCGCTCTTATTTGTCTTAGCGTAATAATATATAGCCTATAACCTTCCTCGATAAATGGGCTATCTAACACTGAAAGACTTTTTGAAATCGGACCAGTAGTTCCTGAGATTACCCCCTACATACAAACTTACAAACATACAAACTTACAAACAAATTTTACCTCTTTATAATATTAGTATAGATGTTTCTTAGAACTCTCGATGGCTCCTATCTACCAAGCTTTTTCTCAAATATTTTGGCGACGGTACCATGACAGCTATAGTGTATTTTTGTAATAAACAACCAAATGGTACTTAACAAACTGCCCTTCATCTCAACGAAGCAGCGGCCATTTTTCTAAACTTCAAACTCGATAAGACCGGAACGAGTGGCCGCGTGGCCCAGCGCCACCGTTCTGCCTTTACAAGACACTTTCACTTCAATCCGTGGCCCGGGATAGGTCCGCCGCGAAGAATCCACTCCACCACCGTCCAATTTAACCCGACCTTCGAAAAACCGCAGTCCCCCGCAAGGGAAGAACGTTTTGTGTTTGTGCTGGGCGGAGGGGGAGGTCGATTGATTCTGGCTTCGTCGAAGAGGTCTGATAAGGCGGCCCTCAAGCGATGCTCGTCTTGAAGTAGTAGCGTACTGTCTTTGATAATAGATCTGAAAGGTTGCGGTACAATCGAGTTAGGCGGCGTGCACATTGTTGAAGACTGTCTACTACGGTATCTGTGTTTCGAAGTATAATGGCGGCGGTTGTGATATGATTTCATACTCGTCAGTATACTTTATGAGCGATAGGCGTATAATGTGCACTGGGCTCGCTTGTTGAAGAATTGCTCGTTTTGTCTTTAAGAGAGGAGTTCGAATACTTTGCCGGTAAATTCTATATAAATTCCGAAGGCTTTGGAGAAGTGATCACGAAATGGGCTAAAATAGAAAAAAAAACTTGACTCAACAGTCAAGATCACAACATGAAATTCTTAACTCAGACACCGGGCGTTAGTTCCAGTAGTGAGAAACCAGCAAAAATAGATCCAGCTTCTGCCTATTCCAGGACATGGTCTACCCGTGTGCCAAGTTTCGTCCAAATCTATCTAGCCGTTAAGACAATAAAGGTGTCAAACTGAGATATTTTGTAACAGTTCCTCAAAAAGATGTCTTAAATCTCTGTAGCTCAAACACACATCTACATCACAGCAGCGTTTGCATCACCTATTATTTTAACTACCTCGTCATTCAATTTAACACTCTAGCAGCCAAGAAATAAAGCTGGCATATATTTGTTGTTATCAGAAGTCGCATCGCGTTTTACTGTAGTCGTAATCGTTAAAGACGAGTGACATAAAGGACGTTTCTCGTTCAGATTTGAGATGCTTTGTTCAAGTTATTGAGTAGAGGACCATGTATGTCTATCAGGATGTACATAACTTATGATGGTTTGAGGATTCTTTCTTTCTTTTCTCGTGTGGGCAAGGTCTAACGACCCCACGCACCAATTTTTTTTTTTAGCTGTGGGAATTCATCAAATGATTTCCCCCGCTCTGGGTGGAGCGGGAGGGAGTGTCAGATTCTTATTGACTAAAACCCATCCATGTTCCTTCAGTGCCCTTTGTGTTCCGGAGCCACGGTATCTCTTTCGAATAGTCCCGCGACTCCGGCAGGCGTCGGCCCTTTCGGGCCCCTCTAATGTCAGAGTTTCAAAACCACCTTAAGGGTCAGCTCAGAACCGAGACGCGACGCCACGAGACGTTGACAAAATACAACTTTATATTCTATACGATAAGATACACATTTCACTGTGAGAAGTCAGTATACGTTGCACCGCAGCGCTGCGCCACTTGTATATATAGTGTATCTTATCGTGTAGAATATAAAGTTGTATTTTGAGTAGCTCTTTCGCAACGTCGCGTCGCGTCGCGTCTCGGTCTGAGCTGACCCTAAGGGCCGGAACCACCGGCTTAAACGTGCATTCCGAAGCTCTTTTTGTCAGACAATCAGGTGATTCAAGTCTGCAATGTCCTAGCCAATTTGGAAACAACTTTACAAATTATGCTTTTTTATTACTTGAGATGGGTTTCTTGACTCTAGTCTTGGTCAGAGATGACAGAGCTTACCCAGAAGGAGCCTGTTCACTCTAACTTAGAAGAGATTAGGGTTGTAAGCGTTCGGAAATACAGACGCAGGCAGAGAGTTCCACTCCTTTGCTGTGCCAACAAATACTAAAAAACAGAATAAAATAAATATTTAAGGGGGCTCCCATACAACAAACTTGATTTTTTTGCCGTTTTTATTATAGATAAATAAGGAACCCTGCGTGCGCGAGTCCTACTCGCTCTTGGCTAGTTTTTTTTAATAGTGGTAGACGTAGTTTTGAAAATTTTATAATAAACCAACATTTCGCTCACGACTTCGTTCGCGCGAGTTTAGTGTCACTGTTTTCGTAGGGATCTCTATTTTATTAGAAAATTAATAATAGCTTATGTTATTCCTGATAATTTTAGCTTTCTATTGGTGAAAAAATAGTTTAAATCGGTTAGGTAGTTTTGGAGCTATTTCGGCACAAACATAACCAACAAAAAATCTTTCCTCTTCACACTATTATTAGTATAGATTGACTGTACTTTTTAGTCGCCCAAACAACAGAAAGAACTACAAAATATTGAATAACAAAGAAGCCAACTAGTGGCACGTAACCCTGGAGAGGTGCCATTAAATATGCAACGTAGCACACAGACATTCAATTTATAATTAATCGAATTCGTGCACGACATCTCAGACCCGATGTCTCGCTTTGATTGTTGACTCGAATGCTATGCTGCTGAAGAGTTTAAGGATGATCTATTTACGTATGCAGTGGTTTCAAAAAGGTTCTACACGGAAGAAAGAACTTTATTTGTTTGTTTAAGCCACATCAACAACACAAACGTGCGTGCTCAGCATTCGCGTAAAAAATAACAATTCTAATCAATATCACTATAAATTATAAAACATGTACCTTCCCCGCGTCTGTCTGTTTGTCTGTCAGTCTGTTCGGGATAAACTCAAAAACTACTGCACCGATTTCCATGCTGTTTTCACCAATGGATAGAATTATTCTCGAAGAAGATTTTAGTATATAATTTGGCAGGCGAAACCGCGGTAATCAACTTCTTAATAATAAGTAAAATTGGGATTAATCGTTAATAAATAATAAAATTCATACATATTAAAAAAAACAAATATACTTTAGAATAAAATTAAATAAAAAGTATTAATAGATTCAAGATTCAAAGCATTTATGTCAAATAAACTATTTACAGGCACTTTTGAAATGTCAAGGTCGGTCAGCCAAAAACATGAGGCTATTTACACGTTCCAAAGCGTAGATCTCTATGGAGATGAACGTGCAAGAAACTCCACGGACACTCTTAAATCATGTGATGTTCTACAAAAATCTTAGTTACATAATAAAGCAAAATAAAAATTATAAAAAAACTTATGGTCGGTGGTGGATAAGAGATGACCAGTCTCAACTGACGGCGCCCGTTCACGAACCTAATGCATGTTTCGGCACCATTCAGCTCAACCATTTTGAAGGGAACCGAATGATCCAACACGCGCCGCCAACAGTGAAACATTTGAGTGAGCATGACATGCTCTCAATCACTATGCTCGTTCATGTCAAATAAGTAAAATTATCACATTATTATATATTATTATATAAATGGCCCCATGGTACTAATATTTACAAAATTTGAAAAATGTGCTTCTACATTACACAAAACTATGGTTGTCAATAATCAAGTAATGAAAGCTATATAAAAATTTAATTCTTACTACAAGATTTAGATTCTTGTAGAGAAAGAATAAATAAATTACTATTTTATGAGAGTACAAAACAAAAAGGAGGGTGAGCGTCTCTTCCAGACGCATGAAAACCTAACTAGTGGACCCCAGCGGCTGTGACTTCTACATAATATATATGGATACTATTAAATCAATATTACTAAACGCTGCATTTGCCTCGCGAATTGTATCTAACTCAGAGAGCAATAACTCACAGCAATGCATCAATGAACCCATCGAATCAATAGTATTGACATTAAACAGGTCACCATCTGCTGTCTCTCTCTCTTATCTACAAATAACGTTCATATTTCATTCACAATCACATTTCTGTTCATTCAATACGTAATAATTCCTCCCGACAGTTATCGCTCAGCGATTTGACTGCGATTCTAAATCGTGCAATGAATCGTTGAAGATCGCGA
This sequence comes from Ceramica pisi, assembly GCA_963859965.1. Lineage (NCBI taxonomy): Eukaryota > Metazoa > Arthropoda > Insecta > Lepidoptera > Noctuidae > Ceramica > Ceramica pisi. The sequence continues at coordinate 24,786,342 of OY982535.1, read as the reverse complement.
TTGATCGCAACGATTTGTCGGGTTCCCTGAGACGGCTTTACATAAAATTCGCTTGCCCTCACTCGGGGAGGATACAATTTTGTACGAAAAATTGATTCAATTTGCGTATATGCAAAACGATTTTAGTTTCGTTCGCTCTTCGTGATATTGTCTCCTGCATCTATTTTGTTTCGTGAATATCCCTTTGGAGGTGTTTTAGTTTTGATTTCTTGGGTCGCCCCGGTTTCTTTTAGCAGAGGAGGGATTTATGTATAGGTTGGTGAAACATACATTTGCTTTGCTTTCGGGGTGCTAAATGAGCAGGTGTCCCTGAAAATGGTATATTTGCAACTTATTTTATGACATATAGAGAAGTATGCGGTGAGGAGCTCGTGGCTAAATAATCACAGCTGCACAGGTCAATCTTAGAGGTTAAGCAACGCTTGCTGAGGTTGGTCTGTGGATGGGTGACCTTCCTAACATATCGAGTTTCCTCCGTGCCTCGGAAAGCACGTTAAGCTGTTGGTCCCAGCTGTCATTTGGAGATCTTTGGCAGTCGTTACGGATTGTCAGAAGCCAGATAATTTGACACCAGTCTTGCCAAGGAGTACCGTGTTACCCAGTTAAGTACCGTGTTATCCAGTTAATGGGTTGTGGAGGTCTGGTAGGCAGCCGCTCCACGTAAAATGCTGGCATTCGGCTGAATCCAGTTTGACTGGAAGCCGACCCCAATATAGTTGGGAAAAAGCTAGGCAGATGAAGGTGTAAATTTTCGCAAACTTTTATTAAAAGGGGGGGTCCTAAGACCAGCCGGGTTTTGTGTCTGGTGGGCTACTGTCTGATAGATGTTTTCGGGTTGTTTTTTTATGTTCAAATCGCACGGCAACTTTGAAAGCGAGATGTAGGATTTATATGACGCCAAGTATTTTGTTAGACATACTAAGGATTTCTCATTCAAGTTTAATAAGTGAATTAAATAAAAGTAAACGCAAATCTGAATGAAAGCCACAGCGGAAGCTGTCGCATTAATATTTAAAAGATAAAACAAAAAAAAAATATTATCTCTGCTAAGAAGTTGAGGAGTTAAGAATGAGGCTTGGACGGAAGAATAAATGTTACTTACTTAAAGTTTTATTCATTTAAATGTAGCAATTGAATTGTTTATGGACTCTTTAGTGACGATCAAAGTCATCGTCTTAGTTATAAGGTCAATACGACTACTTTGCCTTTACCTGGCCTATCTATCTATACTATATACTATAATATTATAAAGCAGAAGGGTTTGTTTGTTTGTTTGTTTGTTTGTTTGGTTGAACGCGCTAATCTCAGGAACTACTGGTCCGATTTGAAAAATTATTTCATTGTTAGATAGCCCATTTATCGAGGAAGGCTATAGGCTATAATATAGCCTAGAGCCTTCCTCGATGAAGGTGCGGGCAGAAGCGAGTTTCACTGTGGGTACCAAGTTGTTGTAACTTAGTGTTCAAACAAAATATTGTTTATTGAACAATAAAATGATTAAATTACCCGTTAATTAAGTCGCTTTTTTGAATATGTGTCACCGACAAATGGAAAACTCTGTAAGATTGTAGAATATACAGTGAAATTGTATTATTTTTTTTCTAAATAAGCACGGATGAATTGGAAACTATTGAACTTGGATGGGATTTATTATATGCTAAACAATTTTTTTAATCCTACCAATATTATAAATGCGAAAGTTTGTGAGGATGGATGTATGTGTATGTATGTTTGTTACTCTTTTACGCAAATACTACTGAACCGATTACGATGAAATTTGGTATGTAGGTAGCTTTTTATCCCGGAGTTCCCGAGGGATCGGGATTTACACGGGAATAATGAGGATTTATACGCGGACGAAGTCGCGGGCGGCCTCTAGTAGTATATAAATAAATTATAATCGAATAAAGATGTATTACAATCTTACGGAGTCTGCCATTTTCAGGTGACATATACATAAGCTAGATAAACAATAATTTCTGATTGCTTATAAGCTACCATACACAGTTACCCCAGCATACAAATTCAGCTTTCATCACATTTAAAAATAAAAAGACAACACAATCCCAGGAAACACGACAAAGAGGACGGCTCACAGAAAAAGTGCAGCATTTTCCCAAAAATTAGGCAAGCGCCGACCGATAGATACAAATAACTACAGCACGAAGAGCTCTAAAGCTGTTTTAGCAAGCTCCCAAACCCGGGCGTTGACGCCTAAAAGCGTACAAAAGGGGTAAAAAGGATGTTCCAAAATGCCCCAATGGTCCTTCGTTTGTTCATAACAGCCAGGCTTGCACGAACACTGACTTTTTACAGTGGCCTTACCCGTCACTCAATTTTTTTTTCTATTGGTATTAGGCTTGTTTTCTGTGTGCGCCATATTTGGTATTTGTTAGCAGAAAATTATGGATGGATGATATTGTTTTTCTATTTGATGTTCTCGAGATTGTGTTACGGTTCCTGGTAGTTGTTGAATGAGATTTGTAGAGAAGTTCTTTTGTAGGTACTTCTTTTGTTCTTCTTTCTTTTTTATAAGTCACTAGCTGACCCGTGCAACGTCGTCTGCGTAACATTTTTCATTACTGCTCCGCTCCTATTGGTCTTAGCGTGATGATATATAGCCTATAGCCTTCCTCGATAAATGGGCTATCTAACACTGAAATAATTTTTCAAATCGGACCAGTAGTTCCTGAGATTAGCGCGTTCAACCAAACAAACAAACAAACAAACTCTTCTGCTTTATAATATTACTAGCTGACCCGCGCAACGTCGTCTGCGTAACATTTTTCATTACTGCTCCGCTCCTATTGGTCTTAGCGTGATGATATATAGCCTATAGCCTTCCTCGATAAATGGGCTATCTAACACTGAAAGAATTTTTCAAATCGGACCAGTAGTTCCTGAGATTAGCGCGTTCAACCAAACAAACTCTTCTGCTTTATAATATTACTAGCTGACCCGTGCAACGTCGTCTGCGTAACATTTTTCATTACTGCTCCGCTCCTTTTGGTCTTAGCGTGATGATATATAGCCTATAGCCTTCCTCGATAAATGGGCTATCTAACACTGAAAGAATTTTTCAAATCGGACCAGTAGTTCCTGAGATTAGCGCGTTCAACCAAACAAACAAACAAACAAACTCTTCTGCTTTATAATATTAGTATAGATGCGCTCCGTATGTGTGCCCGTGGCATCATTTTCAGGCCCTGTCAGAATACCGGCGCTGTGATATTTATTAAATAAGTATTAACATTTTTTAGGATGTAGCTTATATGTGTCAACTTATTTTTATAACAGTAAGTTTTACATATTTTAACTTTTATGTGTACTGTGCGAGTCCTGAATAAACATTTTTCTTTCTTTCTTTATTTTTTGGGCTCTGGTGAAAAGACTGCAGTTTCGATTGTAGTTGACTGTGAAATTAACTAATAGTATTAATTGTACTGATTAAAAGAAAAAATCGGCCAAGTGTGAGTCGGACTCGCTCACGATTTTAGATCACATTTTTTAGTATTTGTTGTTACAGCGGCAACAGAAATACATCATCTGTGACAATTTAAACTTTCGAACTATCACGGTTCTTGAGATACAGCCTGGTGACAGACGGGTGGACAGCGGAGGCTTAGTAATAGGGTCCCGTTTTACCCTTTGGGTACGGAATCCTAAAAATAAGGTTCTGAAAAAAATGACAGCCTATGTGTGGATGGGATTGTCGAAATGTCAAAATGTTTAAGACCACGTGATATTTCAGCAACGCATGTTTATCTCTCACATTTTGGACTTTTCGATACATACTTTTTATTGCTGATAGGTACCTAAAATATCACTTAGGTATGATTTTACAGTAGTCGAAAGCAAGGCAATCTGTCAAAAGTGTAGAGAAAAAAGATTTATTGACATTTTGCAACTGAAGTGCGAGTGCGAACATTGTTTAAAAATTAGTATTTGCACGTTGATAATATAAATTATTATATAAAGGACATTTTCTCTTTCTTAAAATCGATTAGATTCAAGGCACATCTCAGTTATAAATGTCCAAATCTTGTTGCTTTTGACAGTTTCCGACTGCAAATGTAAATGCCCACTCAGTTTAGAATACGAGAATCTCCCTCTAACATTTGTGAACACACGATATACACCGCCAATTCCTCTTTCAACACTTAGAACGAATCCTAGACAAATATCCTTCAGGCAATAATTTGAAAAGCGCAATCTATCTTGTCTTTATCAATTAAATTACGCCGCGTGAGGATAGCGTTGTATGTTTGTGAAGAGCCGCGTGGTCGGCGGATCAATAGCCTGGTGGGTCGGCGGCGGTTTGTGCTGAAGATAAACAGAAGATGCCGTGGAGGCGCCTGCCTTCTTCGGCGAGGATGTGTGAAGCGTACAGACACGTGGAGGTGACAACATTAGATCTTACTACGTGTTTTACAACAGGCTAGTTTCCACCATCAACAAATTGCAAATCTATTTAGACCGTCAGTTAGAGTATTGAATAAATCGGCCAAGTGTGAGTCGGACTCGCGCACTGATGGTTCCGTACAAACAGTAGGTATCTGTACCTAATATTATACAGAGGTAACATTTGTTTGTAAGTTTGTATGTAGGGGGTAATCTCAGGAACTACTGGTCAGATTTGAAAAATTCTTCCAGTATTAGATAGCCCATTTATCGAGGAAGGCTATAGGCTACGTATCATCACGCTAAGACTAAAAGGAGCCGAGCATTAATGGAAAATGTTACGCAGACGAAGTTGCGTGGGTCAGCTAGTTATATTATAAGCAGAAGTTGCGATTTACGATTAATGACGTATTCAAAAAAAACTACTAACTAGATATCGTTCAAACCAATTTTCGCTGGTAGTTTACATGGTAATGTACATAACATATTTTTTTTTAGTTTTATCATTCTCATATTTTAGAAGTTAAGGGCGGACACACACACTTTTTGCCACTTTGGAAGTGTCTCTCGCGCACACTATATAGTTTAAAAAATAAAAAATATTAGAAACCTCAATATCATTTTTGAAGACCTATCTATAGATACCCCACACGTATGGGTTCGAAGAAAAAAATTTTTTGAGTTTCAGTTCTAAATATGAAGACCCCCAAAACTTATCGTTTTTTTTTCTATTTTTGTGTGAAAATCTTTATGCGGTTTACGGAATACATCTTACCAATTTTCAACAGCATAGTTCTTATAGTTTCGGAGAAAAGTGGCTGTGACATACGGACGGACAGACAGACAGACAGACGGACAGACATGACGAATCTATAAGGGTTCCGTTTTTGCCATTTGGCTACGGAACCCTAAAAAACGTATCAAATATTTCTTAATAATCTATCTGACGGACTCATTAGATTTTTTCAGTGGACAAGCCTACTGCTTTTACCAGCTCCTTTGCCCGTCTGATGCAGTCAAATATGCTAAGAAAACCGGCCAAGTGTGAGTCGGACACATGCGCAACGGTTCTGAACCATAGACTTAATAAGGTTTTCCTCCGGCTTGTGTGTGTATCTATAAGTAAAGATTCATTATTTGTATATTATTCGAAATTTAGGCTCAGTAGTTTCAGCGAGAAGGGGGAATTTCTGGTAAATTTTCATAAATTTACTTGAATGACTTCAAAATTGTTTTTTTTTTTAATTATTTGTTTACCAATTTATGTACACAAATTAAATAAAAAGACAGAAAATGGGAAACAGAAAAATAGATACAAAGGTGATGCTTTTAGTTGGTTATGATTTAGGTGAGTTTTATTTTTTATTTTTTTAGTTACGAAAATAAAATATTTGGCACTCTCTTTCATTTCACAAATTTATGCCACGACGTGTGGTCGTCACAGATTGAAATACGGTTTTGTTTTAACTTTCTAATTTGTTCTGCAATAGTGACCACATAATCGATATGTTTTTATTAAAATTACGTCACAGGAGTTTTCGAAAGAGATACCGTGGCTCCGGAACACAAAGGGCACTGAAGGAACATGGATGGGTTTTAGTCAGTAAGAGTCTGACACTCCCTCCCGCTCCGCCCAGAGCGGGGGAAGTCATTTGATGATTTCCCATCCCTAAAAAAAAGGAGTTCTGTACCGAGGGTCAGCGGATGTCACATTTCTTCAAAGTTTTGGTTTTAAGACTAATGCTAGCATCCTATAGATTATAAATATTTTGTTCATGCATATTTCCTGTTACACCGCCGCATCCACCGCTCATGGCTCTGCGTCCCGCGGCAAGGAACCGATCAATCAAAGAAGCAGTCACAGCTGAAAACAATATAGGGGCTTCTCCGCCGACACTATGTTTGTTTTATACACCCTGCCCGAGCTTGGGCCAACTATTATCTATTTGGTGTTCCTGTTTCAAAACGTATTAATTTCGGAAGTCGGTGTTAAAAAACGAATATAAATCTACAAAACCAAAAAATAACTTTAATTTCGGAAGTCGGTGTCAAAATACGAAGAAACTAACAAAAACACCGACTTCCGAAATTAAAGTTATTTTTTACTTTGCAGTGGTTTTTTTTGGAAGTCGGTTGTATTTTTTTGGAAAAAGTTTTTTATTTTTCACTTTTTAGTGGTGCCTTACACCTAACAACACCACTGCAAAATCGCAGAAAATCAAAATACGCAATTTCGATTATCAAAGAATCATCTAAATAGTCAAATTCCAGCTATTTCGATTTAAAATCCAAAGTTCGTAACCGATTTTGATATGATTTAAATGGGACCAATCTGCAAGTATGTCCTTTCAGATAAAACAAGTTTTTTTTAAATCGGTTCATAATTGTCGGAGTTATGAGGTAACAAACATAAAAAAAAAAAAAAAAAAAACACAACCGAATTGATAACCTCCGCCTTTTTGGGAAGTCGGTTAAAAATACCGACTTCCGAAATTTTAAATTGGGTTTTTAATTGGGTTAGACATAGGTCTGTTTAATTCATCCGAGTGATAGAAGGTGATTTTAATAAAAGAAGAAAAAGAACGAAAATACGTTTATTTCGCCAGAAATGACTTATGTTATCTGTCAAAAGATGCTCAAGGAGCTTGAGGGTAAATAGAAATTATAAATAGTATAAAATAACCTTAATTTCGGAAGTTGGGTTTTGAATAACGAAGATACAAAAATATAACCGACTTCCAAAAAAAAAAACAATTCGATGTATTCATAAAAAAAGTAACCGTCGAATTGAAAACCTCCTCCTTTTTTGGAAGTCGGCTAAAAAAACAGGCATACGGTTCGATCTTCGAGGTTAAGCGACGATTGCCGAGGACCGTCTGTAGATGGGTGACCATATTCCACCGTGTCTCGAAAAGCACGTTAAACCGTTGCTCTTGCTCTCAGTTGTCATTTGTAAATTTAGACATTCTTTACGGAAACTCGAATAGAAGCCGGAAAATCTGACTCCAGTCAATCAGACAGATGAATCTGTCAATTTATGAAAATACTAGCTGAACCGCGCAACTTCGTTTGCGTCACATTTTCCGTGAATGCTCCGCTCCTATTTGTCTTAGCGTGATGATATATAGCCTATAACCTTCCTCGATAAATGGGCTATCTAACACTGAAATAATTTTTCAAATCGGACTCGTAGTTCCTGAGATTACCCCCTACATACAAACTTACAAACAAATGTTACCTCTTTATAATATTACTAGCTGACCCGCGCAACTTCGTCTGCGTCACATTTTCCATTAATTCTGCGCTCTTTTTTGACTTAGCCTAATGATATACATATAGCCTATAGCCTTCCTCGATAAATGGGCTATCGAACACTGATAGAATTTTTCAAATCGGACCAGTAGTGGTTAGCCATGAAAAGAACTGTTGGTTAGCCCTGAAAAGAACTGTTGTTTGGCTCTGAGAAGAACTGTTGTTTAGCTCTGAGAAGAACTTTTGCGTAGGTGTAGTTATAAGAACGAAATCTAAAAAAAATCGCACGAAAATTATTAGACTTCGCGCACGACCGCTGCGTAGGGAGCCGACTATTTTTTATTTATTTTTTTCGGACGGACCACTCGCAGTTCACCCCCTCTGAGGGACGGAGATTGCTGAACCGGGCTAACCTGTGGTGGCCTCAAATGAATTTAAGGCCCCCAGCCAAGGCAACAAAAACTAAAAACTACAACTCCGCTCGCTGGGGGCACCCCCTGTGGGGTACGGGCCTCGGCTCAGCGGCATCGTTATGGGGAGGACAGCAAGGGACTGGCTGGGTCATGGTTCCATTATTTTGGGAGTTTAAAACTACTGGCTCAGCTTCGCGGGCTGGCTCGTTTTGCAAAAGACGGGGAGTAATATCGTTACTGGGTCGTCGCGATGGGCTTCGACGGCGAGGCCGGAAAATGGCGGTGTAGGGAGCCGACCTCGCGTCTACCTATTTAAAAAAGTACTCAGTGCTCGCGTCTTAGCCGCGCACCTTACTCATAGATCTATACTCCTTTCCCGGACGCGCACCCTCGCCTTGGTGACGTCTACTTCGCAACGGGCCGTGCAGCAGAAATCGTAATATTTTAATTTCGCCATAACTTCAAAACCAAACGTCCGATTTTAATCATTCAAAGACCAAATATTATCTACATAAACTGTACTAAGTGATGAATTACTTTATTTCGATATGGATTAATAGCATGAGTAAAATAATCGCGTCTAAATGTAGTCCAAAAAAAACAAGATTTTTAAATAAAAAAATGATTGTTGTGCCTCACTCGACATAGATAGGTATAGTGTGTCGCGGACTTTTTTGTAGATATTTATAAGATCTACAATTAATTAGAACAATTTATGGTTCTATCTTTTATAGTTTAGGCAGCGTACGCAAAATAAGTAACTTTTCTGGTTGATTTTTACACCTTGTTTCCGAAAAACCCAAATATCTTACGGAACCCTATTTTTTTCCAAAATAAAATATAGCCTATGTTACTCGTGGATAATGTAGCTTTCGAATGGTGAAAGAATTTTTAAAATCGGTCCAGTAGTTTTTGAGCCTATTCATTACAATCAAACAAACAAACAAACAAACAAAGTTTTCCTCTTTATAATATTAGTGTAGATTAGTGTATTAGTATAGATTACCCCATACATACAAACATACAAACAAATGTTACCTCTTTATAATATTAGTATAGATTACCCCCTACATACAAACTTACAAACAAATGTTACCTCTTTATAATATTAGTATAGATATCGTACTAGCTGACCCGTGCAACGTCATCTGCGTAACATTTTTCATTACTGCTCCGCTCCTATTGGTCTTAGAATAGAATAGAATACTCTTTATTATGTACACCATATAAGTTACAGAAAAAATAGACGAAGAAAACATTACATAGGATGACACAATGGGCGGCCTTATCGCTAAGAGCGATCTTTTCAAGACAACCTTTGGATGGATTTAAAAAAAAAAGAAACTACAGTAGTGTATGTAGTCCTAGGTGTACGATTTATATGAATACATACATAATAGATAAATAAATACTTTAAGTATTTTAAGTATGTAATAAATACAATATTAGAACCCAAACAAAAACGGTCTAAGAGAAAGGTAGTGATGTTTGACCATTGTTTTAAAAGTGGACAAAGGTTGAGCACGTCTTACTGACACGGGCAATGCATTCCATAGCCTCACCGCTGGTCTTAGCGTGATGATATATAGCCTATAGCCTTCCTCGATAAATGGGCTATCTAACACTGAAAGAATTGTTCAAATAGAACCAGTAGTTCCTGAGATTAGCACGTAAACAAACAAACAAACTTGCTAAAATAGATTCAAGTGGAAATTAAGGGTATGTAATTGTACAACAATAGAGTTTATATTTAGGACCCATTAGTTTCAGTGTTAATATATAATCCGTGGTGCTTGGCAACTGGGTTTAACCAGGTTGTATACGACCCTTGGTGCCTATTGGCCTAGCTCTATTCTGTCTCCTGCTTGATAAGGAAGGAGGTGAAAATTATGTTTTTTTCTTCCTACTCCTCCGTTGTACTTTTCTGATTAATTTCGTTGCGGGGTCCAAGACAGTTGAATCGTTTCTAGGGGACTCGTCGGGCTTCATTGGAGCAGCTCTGGCTTTCAGGAGTTGCAGTGATTGGGGATGTGTGGTAGGCTTGTCCAATAGAGTTATAAAAACCACAGTTGACTCCTAAATAAATGTAATAGAGTTTATAGTGTAATTCGATTTTTAATAAATCTATACTTCTATATCTATACTTAATATAATATTACAAAGAGGTAACATTTGTTTGTAAGTTTGTATGTTTGTAAGTTTGTATGTAGGGGGTAATCTCAGGAACTACTGGTCCGATTTGGAAAATTCTTTGTATTAGACAGCCCATGTATCGAGGAAGGATATAGGCTACATGTCATCACGCTAAGACTGAAAGGAGCCGAGCATTAATGGAAAGTGTGACGCAGACGAAGTTGCGTGGGTCAGCTAGTCATTTCCTATATACACAGTGAAAATAAACGGAGTATTAAGACGTGCAGGCACGAATCATTGGAGACAGACATCTTTGAAAAATTTGAAAGTTAGTATCAAGAATTCCAACTGCAAAAAGAAATCGAAAAGTTTCAATGAGATCGCTTTTCAAGATGTAGTTGCTGGTTAAGTAACTGTCACCGAACTGCATCGGAGTGTTTGAAAGTGATCGTGTTTGGAACTTTTTAGTGGATTTCTGCAATCGGGGTTATTTTTTCTACATGTACGAGTGTTTAAACAAATGAATTGTAGATCTATGAAAAACTCACATTTTATTACCTGACCCCTCAAAATATAACTTTCACAGTAAGCGATTTTTTACGATAATTTACTCATTATATATACAAGGTGTTAAATGCAAAACCTGACAAGGAGTAAAAATAATCTTGATATATCATCAGCTGTTCAGTAACGTTTTGTCGAGTTTTGCAAATATAACTGTACTAACTTCCCGCGTGATCCCTACGGAACATACTGCCGGAATAAAAAATAGCCTAAGTGTTACTCCAGACAATCAATATAATATATCTGCGTCTGTGCCCAATTTCATGAAAATCTTCGTTCTGATCTGAAAAAGTCACACACATTCATCCATCCTCAAAATTTTCGTATTTATAGCATTAGAATGGGCTCAATTTTTTTTCGCGTTATCAGGTTTGGTCCAATACTAAACTTCGTTGACACCCTGTATAGTAATAAATTAAATTACCTCCATCTTAAAGATTAGGTTAATGTCTCATAACTTCACTAGCGTGTCCTGCTCAATCATTCAAAGTGTACGTTTAACCAAAACTGAATTACTGATGCTACCATAAAATGCAGCGTCGATATGCACTCTTCAACGACGTTTTACTGCGTCGTAAAATTACGTGGGATCAAAAATGTGTGTAGTGGCTTTCTATGAGATCTTGCTAGCGTATATTGTGATCACATTATATGCATACTAGGAGGAGCTCGTGGCTAAATAACAGCAGCCACATGGGTCGATCTTCAAGGTTAATCCACGAGTAACATAGGCTATATTTTATTTTGGAAAAAATAGGGTTCTGTAATTATTTATAACTAGCTTCTGCCAGCGGCTTCGCCCGCGTGATCCCTAGGGAACATGTTCCCGGGATTAAAAGTAGCTTATGTGCTATTCCAGACTATAATCTATCTTTGTTCTAAATTTTATTAAGATCCGTTAAGCCGTTCTGGCGTGATTGAGTAACAAACAACCAAACTTTTACATTTATAATATTACTCGTTTGGTGTAAAGCGAAATTATAACCATCTTCCCCTCGACAGTATATTAGGATATTACAAACTGTCGTAAGCTGTTTTACGAAGCTACTCGCTAGCCTCTAGGCGCCAAGCAAGCCGCCTGCCTGTGCGTTCGCGACCTTATACAAAAATAATCCTTATAGCATGATTCACTATTCACGCGCGATGGTTAATTATTAGCGTATTTCATGTATAACTTTGGTGTTTCCATACCGATTTCTATTATTCTTTTTTATGGAATAGTTAATAATGTTAACTTTTTTAATTAGGGATGACTGAGTGTGTTATAAACGTAAGAGTAGACAAATATGATCAGAAAGCTTCGAACTGCTAAGCTATCGGGAGTTACACGTGTTATTGTGCGTCAATCATAAAAGATAGAAATATGCTGTCGTGGGATATTTTTTATATAATTTTAAGGAGAACATTTCCGTCATACATGATTTCTGTGTAGCTTTAACCATTAAGGTTGCACACGCGACGAAAGCGTAAAAAATGGAGTAACTTCTCCCGTTTTCCCAACATTTCCCTTCACTGCTCTTCTCCTATTGATTGTAGCGTGATGAAAAGTATACTTTAACCAGCTCAGGAGTATGAAAAATAATTATACCAAGTTTCATTAAAATCCGTCGAGTAGTTTTTGTTTCTATAACGGTTATACAGACAGACAGACAGACAGACAGACAAAAATTTTACTGATTGCATTTTTGGCATCAGTATCGATCCCTAATCACCCCCTGATAGTTATTTTGGAAATATATTTCATGTACAGAATTGACCTCTCTACAGATTTATTATAAGTATAGATATAGATAGATAGATAAATGCGAAAGTTTGTGAGTGAGTTTGTGTGTATGTTTGTTACTCAATCACGTCATAACGGCTGAAGGGATCGGGGTGAAATTTGGAACAGGGATAGATTATGGTCTGAAATAACACATAGGCTATTTTTTATCCCATTGGAACGCGTACGAAGTCGCGGGCAGAAGCTAGTATTTTATTTAGCAGTACTCACTTAACTTATTTTCAAAACGTTTCTCGGTGCTATCTTTTTCATGATAAAAATGTACATTTTATAGACCATTTGCTACCGAGCTATTTTATTTAGTCGCTCTCTCAATTCAAAATGCATCGTTGTTAGTGGGAGTCGAGTTTGACAGTAAAATGCCGAGTTTAAAGATCGTAAGATGTCAGAAATTGCGGCCGCTGGTCATCGCTGCATCGATGTGTTACAATTTTTATTATTTGTTGGGTGGAGAGCTGATGAATATTAAGTAGTTCTCATATACTCGTAGCTAGGCTGTGTGACTTTATAGTGATGGGCGGGCGTTTTGGGGGACTGTCTTTTGTAAAACTTGACGTTCAAACTGTGCTGGCTCTCTGCTTAATTTTAATAAATGACTTTTGAATTTGAAATTTGATTGGAATTGAAGCAGATAGCAAAAGAGGTGATCCATGATACTGATATTTATTTTGGAAACTAAATGACTCGATGGAGTTCGAACCCCCCTTTTTTTTGGATGGGATATCATCAAATGACTTCTCCCGCTCTGGGAGGAGCGGAACTGAAGCGTGTCAGACTTTTACTGACTAAAACCCAACCATGTTCCTTCATTGCCCTTTGTGTTCCGGAGCCGCGGTATCTCTTTCGAATAGTCCCGCAACTCCGGCAGGGAGTTGGAACCCCCTAAAATCAATTGAATGTAACACAGTTTTCAGGCGAACAACATATAAAAGTAATCAAATCGGTCCCGCAATTTTCTAGTTCACTGAAATTAACGCATGCAATTGATTTTTATTTAAATCTAACTATACTATTATTTTATAAAGTTGAAGAGTTTGTTTGTTTGGTTGGTTGAACGCGATAATCTCAGGAACTACTGATTCGAATTGAAAAATAATTTCCTGTTGGGTAGCCCAATTATCGAGAAAAGCAAAAGACTATTACAACGTCACGCTACGACCAAAAGAAGCCGAGTATTAATGAAAAATGTGACGCAAACCTGTGCGGGTCAGCTAGTTAAGGCCAGGTATTCCCAATTTTCCCAATATCCCATCACTTTGAAACAACACCTACATCGCTCGGTCTATCTGTCCTTAAATTGGCTATATATAAATCACACCTTTACACCGCAATTTTTGTTAATTTAAGGGCCGATTTTTAACTAGTCAGATAACTTTTATTGGAAGAAAAAATACGTCATCTTGACATATTTTCCATACAAAAGCTGTCAAACGGCCATTTTTATTCATCGGATATGAGTTATTGGACTATTGAAAACTAAATATTTAAACCTTTTTCTGAACGTTTTTTTTTTGCAAGGGTCAGTAAAAGGCTGATATTATTGCTAGTAAACATAGGTCTCAAAATAGAAACTCAATTGCAAAATCTGCCCCATAAAAGCAATCATGTTTCACCAACCCAAATATATAAGGTAAGCGGAAGGGAAAGATCATGAAATAAAATAAACGGTTAAATTAAAAATTAACCACAAACACTCAAATGAAAAAGAAGCTCTCATAATCTTCTAAAACCGAAACAAACATTACTCCAACATAAAATACTCTTCTACAAGTAAAACGTGAAACTCACTCATTTATCTAATATACACGAACGAAGACATGCAAAAATTGTCCATACGACCGATGTTTGAGTTGGAGGGTAGAACTAAATTTTTTACGTCCAGTAAAACGGTCGTCAAACGGAGTCGAAGTTAACTGCTGTTCATGTGAAGACGGCCGTAAAACGAGGGTAGTTGGTCATAATGTGTTCACACTGCACCTGTTTACCGAGTCTGTTGGGAATGCTGGGATGTTGATACTGTTTGAGAGTAACTTGAAGTCGTTTTCTGAAAATAAAATAAAACCGAATTCCAAAAAAAAAAAACAAATTTCTTCGTATTTTGACACTTATTTCCGAAATTTAAGTTATTTTATACTTTGTCTTTATTTATTATAATTATACTTTATTTTACACCAAAAATTAAATATAAAAGGAAGTAAGGTAAGGTAAGTAAGGAAGGAAGGTAGTGTTTTTTATTTATTTGGAAGTCAGTTGTATTTTTTTGTAATAAAGTTTTTTATTTTTCTTTTTTAAAAACCTAACAAAACCATTGGAAAGTTGTGGCGCAATTACGTTTACTTGGATGACAGAAATATGTCATTCATTCAGTCAACAATTAGTGTACAATGGGCGGTCTTATCGCCCAGGGCAATCTCTTACAGACTACCTTAGGATGGATTGAACGAAAGAAGTTAGATTTAGGGCGATCAGTGTAAAAACATCATAAACAATATTGATTTAGGCATAATAAAATAAAATAAACACATTAAATATTTAACAATACACTAATAAATATCAAATAAATAATTGGGAAAGGAGAAGAAAAATTATAGTGAGAAGTAATGCTCCTTCACCATTATTTTAAACGTTGGTAGCGTTTGAGCACGTCTCACATCTATGGGTAATGCATTCTAAAACGAGCTGCTATTTTACCTTTACAACTCAGTAACTAGGTAACAATATAATAGGTTGTACAGCTTGGCAAGTGTCAGTGTTGTAGTCTAGTGTCAGGTCTGGCTTCTGACCATCTGTAACGACTGCCAAAGATCTACAAAAAACAAATACAAATACAAAATACAAAATATTTATTGGAACAAGAATTTTTTTACAAAGATTGTGTTCGTTAACAACCGCATTAGTAAGGAATACTGTGTCGCGGTTGTTAGCGCCCACCTCCAAGAGGGGAGACGACAGCGTTCCAGGGATCCATGTTTACAAACAAAATAAAATGTTATAGACTTTAAAAACAAAATAATTAAAAAGTAAATAGAAACTAAATCATTACAACAAACTATTTAGGCATGCAAGTGTGTGTGTGTTAGTGTTAATGTAAGTAATTGAATATGTGTGTTTATGTGATTTGGAAGGTAGTGGTAGGCATGAGTGGGAAATTTTGTAATGTTGTATTATTATTATTCATTTTATTTTTATATTTTTAACAGATTTTCAAGCTGTTCATAATTCAGGGAACAGCCGGGACCATTAGCTTACTGTGCTTACCGAGGCACGGAGGAATCTCGATATATTAAGATGGTCCTTGGAAGATCCACGGAACGACCTCGGCAAGCGTTGCTGAACCTAAAAGGTCGACCCGCATGGCTGTTATTCTTTAACCACGAGTGAATGAGGAGCTAATTAATCTAACTCTATATCAGGCCAAAAGCCGACTCCATATACTTCCAAAGGTTAGAGAGACGATAATGACATATTAGTTTGTAATAATGGCACAAAATTCACTAATATTTCTGTACTTAACAAGCCCTAAACCACAAACCAACTCCTAATCAACACAGGTCAACCCACCCCACATAATGATCCAATTTTTCCTCGTCACAGCGTCCAATCGACCACATATACCTACGTATAACGTCACATGTCTAATGAGCTTTGATGCCCTGTATGTTATCCCAAATAGATTGTTTTCTCAATCGGCTTAGCTGCAGCATCTCTGTGCGGCTCAATTCCATGAGCCAAGACGCTTTGCATCCGGTCAGTGGCGTAGCATAGCAAAGAGGCCCAGTATCAAACATTTTTAGGGGCTCCGTTTTTAGAGTACCGTTTTTGAAGTGAAAGTTCTTTAACGGCGTTGAGCACTTTTCTTGGGATCGAAAATTCGTATGAGAAACTCGCGTCAGGACACGTGACCTGATCGAAAATTCTTAAGACGGATGATCCAATAATGCACAACGTTAATGCAATTGCGGAGTGCAATCCATTTTTTTTTAACAAAATAGCTTAAAACTGTCTTGGCAGGCCACGAAGGAGATGGTGGGACTAAATGTATAGCTTTGCGCACTTGGGGGCCCCTGTAGTCTGGGGGCCCCTAATATTTGATACGGCTGATACGGCGGTGACTACGCTCCTGTTTCCGATATAGCGAGCGTGCAGAACTATAGGTGGCAGCGCAGAAGTGTGTGTACTTCCGCTCAGAGCGGAAAGAGTCATTCGATGTTTTACGTCCTTAAAAAAAATTTGGCCAAGTGCGAGCCGGCTCAATACGACATTGATGTCTCGACACCGTGGAGATTTCCAATAGCCAAAGTTGATTGGTTGGTCTAGTATTTCATGTAGGTACTTCCTGAAATGGATGGACGGCGATACTCACTACTCAGTATTGAATAAAATTCATGTTACAATTTCGGCGAACTCACGTAACGTTTCTATTACGTTCAACTTTGTTCTGTAAAATATTGTTTTAGTTCGATCCATTTTGAGAGACTTTAACTAAATTCTTATACAATGTATGTTCACGTGCAAAAGTTTGAGCTATCAGAATAGGCTAGATTGCATCATCCACAAATTGCTAAACTATTTAGTACGTCAGTTAGAGTATTGAAAAATAATGGACACGTATTTTTTGTTTTTGTAAATCAATGAATATTGACAAAGATAAAACGCATCAAAACTCGGAAGTGCGGGCTCGTGACGTCACGGCTCACTAAAAATTATGCGAAGGTGTGACGTATTGAGGATTTTAAAAGCGTCGTAACTTCGTCAATTTTGGTTCCCGTAATAAAAGAAAAAACACGGGTCAAATATTTTTTGAAAATCTAACTGACGGACTAATTAGATTTTTTCAGGACACAAGCCCATTGTCAATTTCATTTTCACTTAGCCAAATGCGCTCGTTAACACTAGGAACATTATACGTATATGGAACTAGCTAAGATTAAATATTGCTTTGTCTTGTGTCCCAAGCATGCTCAGATTTTCAATCAGCTTAAGAACCGAGAACCGGCTTAGACGCTTAATGAACTGTCCTTGAGTTAGTCTGTTTTAAAGTATTTGCTAAAATGGTTACTCAATCATTTCATTGGACTCTTGTAGCTGAAAACGTTGCTGCTAGGAGGGATGAGGTCCTTTGTTAATTTACCAGGACTCTCAAAATGTTTTTTATTATTTTTATTTGAGATGGGTTTGCTCTTGACTCAAGTCTTGGTCAGAGATGATAGAGACAAAGTCTACGATGGAGCTTGCTTACCCAGAAGGAGCCTGTTTACTCTAACTTTGAAGAGATTAGGGTTGTAAGCATTCGGGAACACAGACGCTGGCAGAGAGTTCCACTCCTTTGCTGTGCGCATTATAAAAGACGTTTGGAAACGCTTAGTGCGAATTCGTGGAATAGCAACAAGGTAGGGATGGTAAGTTGCAGTGCGTCTAGATGTCCGATGGTAGAAGGAGGCCGGTGGAATGAGGTCGTGGAGTTCTTGGGCACACTCACCGAAGTACAATCTGTAGAAGACCGACAAGCAGGCAACCTTGCGGCGATGAGCCAAGCTGTGAAACTTAGCATCCACCAGTTTTTCGTCGCCGATGTGCCTCTTAGCTCTACGTTCCACCGAATCAAGCGCGGCAAGCTGGTACTTAGCTGAGCCATCCCATAGGTGGCTGCAATACTCCATGCAGGATCGGATTTGTGCTTTGTAAAGGGATAAAAGCTGTCCAGGCCTGAAGTATCGCTTCACTCTATTCAGGATGCCCAGCTTTTTGGCCGCAATTTGGGATTTGCACTCAATGGTGGTACCGAAGTTCAGACTGGATGGCAGCTCCATGCCTAGGAGGAGTTGAGTTCCTCTTTATAGGGTTTGTCTGGGTTTGTTTAGTTAATAAAAGTTCCATATCACGTGAGTCACTGACATTTTGACTGACATGAGTAGTTCATATTTTCCGTTTCCTCACTCCGCTGTAAGGCTGCGGACGCCAACTTAGCGGGCAATGAGCGGCGGCGCGGGCAGTTCCATATAAATCTATGCATATAATATATGGAACTGAGTTCGTGTCCGCGTCCTCACGGACAGGTACCCTAAGTCCCTAACGGTAGTTACCCACACACAATTAGTGCCACCCATATCATTGTGTAACCAAATATCCCTCAGTTGTCATTTAAATGATGCACGCTACACGCTGCGTTTGATATTTGATGCAGGCTTCTTCTTGGAACCTCTAATAAGTCCTTGTTGTGTCCGCCTATCAGAGCTGTCCTGGACTGAAGCTCCACCCAGGGGGCTGGGCTTTATGATCGTATATAGGCCAAAGCTTTGATGGTCAACATCAGTTTTTGAACTTGATCCGTGACGTTGATTTTCAAAATAGGTGTCTTTTGTGCAGTGCATTCACAGTTATTTTAGCTCTAATAGAAACACTATGGCTTAGAGAACAAAGGTCACTGTAACACAAAATCTGCAATTGAAATTGACGCAATTCCTCTAAAAAGGTTTACGAGCAAATCAAAATTTGTATTTGTTTTTAATTTGAAATTGACGTTAAGTTGAAAAGCGTTTGTGTACTCCAGAAAAATCTAATAATTTCTTCGGATTTTCAATTAAAATACTGTGTGTGTGCTCTTTTCACTGTATAAATCTTCTTATTTTTTAACTTTCTTGTGAGTACATTTAAATAAATAAATAATATTAATAAAAATATTTTCTTGTACTTTCCTTAAAATACCTTCACTGAAAAACGTCATGTTGGCAACTGTCATTAATGTATAATTTTTCTTTTGTTTCAGGATTTTTTTTCAATAATGCGGCTATCTAATGGAGTCTAGCTTCGGCATCACGGAAGCCGGTAAGTCAGTTTTTGTATGTTTTTCTCTTAAACGCAAAATTATCCTTGAACGGTGACCATGATTTCGTGGCCTGCGTGCTGTGTTTCGTGTGTGCGTAGTTTTATTTTTACAGAAGTAAAAAATAAAGGTTTTTAACTGCTTTATTTTGCCTATATTTTACTACGTTTATTATCTATGAAAACTCCTGCAGTGAGATTCGGTAAACTTCTCATCGTGGAAAGAGGTGCAGTGTACATGAAGTAAGCATCAGTGTAATTCTGTGAACATGTCAAAGTGAAGTCTTGAGTGAAGTGATTACGAAGTACGCTGTCAAACTAAGTAATCAAGATGGAATCACAGCTCACTTCGTGATCACTTCACCCAAACCTTCACTTTGACATGTATACTACCGGTCGATTCTGTCGACATCTAACCGTAATCACGTAGGTGGAGTGAACGACAAGCGTGCTGTCATTCCATTTTGTTTGTATGGTTTGACAGCTCACTTGTCGTTCACTCCACCTAAGTGATCACGATGAGATGTCCACAGAATCGACCGGCTGTCAATAAAGTCAATTAGTTCAATTCATGCTCACTGTATCTCGTCGTCGTCATCGTCAATTTTGGTTCCCGTAACAAAAGAAAAAACACAGGTCAAATATTTTTTGATAATCTAACTGACGGACTAGATTTTTTTAATTGGAGATTTTTTCAGTACACAAGTCTATTAAAACAAACTAGTGCGTATTTTCCGCCCAAAATATGGTTCAATACGAATTGAAAGCCCATATTTTCCGCAAACCATAGACACACTTCACAGCTATTTTTTCTCGTCAAGCTAGCGTGGCGGCAGGGGGGCTGGCAGGGCACCAGCTATCAATACAATAGCTTCCCGACGTTGATCGATGGCCCATTGTGGGTGCATGTAGGAACCACTAATGTGTTCCTAGCATTATTTTCCCTTCATTTGTATTATTTGATGTGTAATCGCAATTGATTTTTGGTTTGATTAGGCTGTTTTTAGGGTTCCGTAGCCAAATGGTAAAAACGGAACCCTTATAGATTCGTCATGTCTATCTGTCTGTCTGTCTGTCCGTCCGTATGTAACAGCCACTTTTCTCCGAAACTATAAGAACTATGCTGTTGAAACTTGGTAAGTAGATGTATTCTGTGAACCGAATTAAGATTTTGACACAAAAATAGAAAAAAAAACCAATTAATTTTGGGGGTCCTATGGGGACCCTCAAAATTTAGAACTGAAACTCAAAGTTTTTTTTTCAACTCCATACGTGTGGGGTATCTATGGGTCTTCGAAAATGAAATGGAGGTTTTAATATATTTTTTTTCTAAACTGAACAGTTTGCGCGAGAGACACTTCCAAAGTGGTAAAATATGTCGTCGTCGTCCCTGTAATTTCTAAAATAAGAGAATTAAAATTTTTCTAAATCATAAATCACAACTTTTGCTTATAATATAAAACCTACAGGTTTGTACGGAACTTTCGGTGCGCGAGTCCGGCTCACACTTGGCCGGTTTTATTTGGTTAATTTATTGTGATGTATAATTTATGGCTATGGTCATGTAAAATTAGAACCTTAATTTTATCAGTAATCTAAAAATCGTCATTTTTAATTTTCTACTAGTAGAAAAAATAGTAAGTTATTTGTTTCAAAATTGGCTGTAAATATGTAACATTGTGGGATCGGTCTCACAAATGTCGTACAGCTATTATAGCTTCCTCACATCTATACTAATATTATAAAGCAGAAGAGTTTGTTTGTTTGTTTGTTTGTTTGAAAGCGCTAATCTCAGAAACCACTGGTCCGATTTGAAAAATTCTTTCAGTGTTAGATAGCCCATTTATCGAGGAAGGTTATAGGCTATATATCATCACGCTAAGACAAATAAGAGCGGGGCAATAGTGGAAAATGTGACGCAGACGAAGTTGCGCGGGTCAGCTAGTACCAAATAAAATAATTATGTGACACGTCAATCAATTTAAATCGTTAGACCTCTGAACGTAGAAATATTTCTGCCATGTGAAGATCAAACCTGTAACCCTTAGCAAAGAAAACGAATGTCCGTACCGCTGCCCCCAGCTAGCCGGATATATTTCTTCCAAATATCTTTTCACCAGCGGGCAGAGATCCAAGTCTCACAAAATACAGCCTACGCAGACACACCCCCTCTTTAGACTGACCAGTGCTGCCAATATTCAGAGAATTACTATTATTATCAATTCTCCCACTTGTACCTAGCTTTATTGAAGTTTCGGATGAATGGGGAATTGAAATATTAGGCTTTATTAGGGCATAGCTCGCCGTCCGTCCGTCTTATGACGACAGGCCGTGTCGACGGCGCGTTCGCGTTCCACGCGCACCTCAAAGAGAGTCAGCACACAGAGGGGCCCGAAAGGGCTGACGCCTGCCGGAGTTGCGGGACTATTAAATTATTAAATTAAATTAAATTTGTTTATTTCGAGTTCCTAAGACTCATATAAGTTCAGACAATCAATACACAAACTATACATAAAAGCACAAAAAATACATCACAAAACGATTCACAAAGCACATAGAATACAGCACAGAAAATACAACATAAAACACATATTATACATTTTATCAATTACAAACGAAAACAAGCACTCACACTGTACAAATATGCCTATTACAGCATTGCCGGATGTAGGGGCAATCCCGTCTGCTAGCGATCATTGTCAATCGAAAAAACATCAAAGTTGTTATTCGAAAGAGATACCGCGGCTCCGGAACACAAAGGGCAACGAAGGAACATGGATGGGTTTTAGTCAGTAAAAGTCTGACACTCCCTCCCGCTCCGCCCAGAGCGGGAGAAGTCATTTGATGATTTCTCATCCCTATAAAAAAAGGCTTTATTAGGGCATGGAATCTGGGATAGATTTCACCTTGCCGGTTAGATAACGTTGAATGGTAACTATGGTGCAAATGGGGTTATTCAATCAATCAATTTATTTATTCAGACAATTACATAGAACTGCTATTTTGAAGTAGCGCTTGAAGTTAGTTTCGAGTTGTTGTAAGTAGTCACTTCCGTTGCCTATCTTACATGAACTGTGTTCTTTTTTAGTAAGCAGTAGCAAGCGATAGTGTATCTTTCATTCTATGAATGAATTTTCACAATCAGATCAGAATTTTCACAAAAAATCTTGTGTGTAAAAAGACGAAGATCCAAAAAAAAAAAAAAAACATGCAACAAGCCAAGGCCAGGCATGGCTAAGCCAAGCCAAGCAAGACAAGGCTTTGATATGAAACTATGAAAGCCTGTGACCACAATCCCATCTGATGGCAGTCGATGATGGTATCGAAGATGGAGCGCGCTTGCCTATATATATAATAGCCTATAGGCAAATAAATAATCTATTCACTGTTATCGAGGAGTTAATGATCCCCAGATTGTAGCTATTATAATAGGATACACAGACTCCGGCAGGGACCTCCACACCAAATCTATACGCATAATGAAAACACAAAATCCTTTATTACAAATACAAATACAATATTTAAATTAATTATTTCTATACTTATACTAATACTAGCTGACCCACGCAACTTCGTCTGCGTCACATTTTCCATTAATGATCGGCTTCTTTTAGTCTTAGCGTGATGATATGTAGCCTATATCCTTCCTCGATACATGGGCTATCTAATACTGAAAGAATTTTTCAAATCGGACCAGTAGTTCCTGAGATTAGCGCGTTCAACCAAACAAACAAACAAACTCAACTGCTTTATAATAATTATATAAGTATAGAAGTATAGATATACCAGTTACAGGCACTTTTAAATAGTCAAGGTCTGTCACTCAAATAGATGAAGCTAATGAAAGTATTCCCAAAACGTTTTAATAAATTAATATTCCGATAAAAACTTAGTTATAGATTTTTTAGTTACGGGTTGTTATTTATTTTTTATATTTGAGATGGGTTTGCTCTTGACTTTATTCTTGGTCAGAGATGACAAAGACAAAGTCTACAATGGAGCGAGCTTACCCAGAAGGAGCCTGTATTACTTACTAGCTGACCCGCGCAACATCGTTTGCGTCACATGTTCCATGAATGCTCCACTCTTATTATATTGTCTTAGCGTGATGATATATAGCCTATAGCCTTCCTCGATAAATGGGCTATCTAACACTGAAATTATTTTTCAAATCGGACCAGTCGTTCCTAAGGTTAGCGCGTTCAACCAAACAAACAAACTATTCTGCTTTATAATATTAGTATAGATTTTCTGGCCTCCGTACATTTCGTTGTGATTTTTATTTCCCCGTACAATTGGCCCACCACAGAGGTATCCGAGCCCCCTTCAAACAACCCCATGATTATCATCTCTAATCCCAGTCGAGAAACAATAGATGACAACACATCAGCCGTCATGTCACAGAGTAGGTTAATGGCTACCAATGACAAACTATTAATTCAGTTAGCTAACGTTGTCAGCAGCTACATTGTGCTGTTAAGCCTAGTCTGTGTATATCATGGTGGACAATGGCGCCGGATTAGGGGAACATGCAGCGTTGTGATAAAACTTGTGAATTAATTGTGTTGAGAGCAGTGGACGGTCGCCATTGTGAGGTGTGGGGCTGCCTCAAATGTTTTGACACTAGATTTTCGTGTGCGCGTTGAAGTTATCTTTGGGGGGATGGATGTGTGTGTTTTGGATGTAAAGCTACAGCAGTTATTGAATAATTTCATTTGGGTGCAACCATTACTTAATTTTTTAAGAAAAGTTATAAAATCTCATAGTTAACATAACACATTAACTTTCTATTGGGCCAAAGTTGTATTGTCTTACTTTTTCCTTTAATTTGCGGGCGCTGAAAGATCTCTAAAATATTATGTGACTCTGCCTGCGTCTGTGTTTCCGAGCGCTTACAACCCTAATGTCTTCAAAGTTAGAATGAACAGGCTCCCTCTGGGTAAGCTCGCTCCATCGTAGACTTTGTCTCTGTCATCTCTGTAGGCTAATTCACGTAACTAAATAAGTTTTGTTGCAGTGCAGTTGAAGTTAAGTTTCGATCAAATCAACGCTTTTCGTATTCTCTACCGCTGTCAGACAAGCTCGCGTCAAGTTTGCGTCACGCGAGTGAAATAACGGCATTCTACTGTTGCGCGTCTTTGGTGCGTGCTTCGGAACGCAACATGATCGGTATTCCACTATTTGTTTGACTTCTCATAATGACAGCTAGTTTAAGTTTATGTTTTAATATTATTATAACGTCATATTCATTGAAAAGTAATCGATTCCATTCGATTTAGTGAGTAATATGTTTTCTCTCCACCATACGTAAGTTTGGTCGAATTTGGCTGTCGTGCAGTTGACGTGCAGTTCACGCGCAACTTACGCGCAGTTCAAAGATTACAAGAATCAATCATACTCAAACTTAACTGCAACTGCACTAAAACTTAATCGGTGCGTAATAAAATTATGTGAATTAGCCCTCTGACCGAGACTATAGTCGGGAGCAAACCCATCATAAAAAAAATAATAGATCGATTTATATATATTTTGTAAAAACATGAGTACAGCATAAAATTAAATATTGTACGTCTTATAATTAATGATAAGGTTGCTACTTGTTTTGCCATTTATGGCGCACAATATCAGTTGAACAAACAAAAAAAAGTATGTTGTTATAATTGCAAAAGCATACACAAAAAAGGTTATTCAAGGTCATTGCACTCATCATTATAAACATCTTTGAAGCTTGCGTCAATATCATTAAAATAAAAATCAGCTGTGTGCAGCGATTTACGAGACAAACCCCATTAAAAGAACGTTTTTTTTATTTGATATGGGTTTGCTCTTGACTTTAGTCTTGCTCGGAGATGACAGAGACAAAGTCTACGATGGAGCGAGCTTACCCAGAAGGAGCCTGATCTCTATAACTTTGAAGAGATTAGGGTTTAACGGTTTAACCCTTCGGAAACACAGACGCAGGCAGAGAGTTCCACTCTTTCGCTATGCGCATTATAAAAGACGTTTGGAAACGTAATTTTGACAATGGATTATAAGTAAATTACAATTCCATCAAGGGCCGACACCTCCACCAGTTTTTTCCATCCGTTCGTGAGCGGCTGGAGAAGACATGGCTGGAGGTGGATCACTGTGTTGCCCAATTTCTCACAGGTCATGGCAACTTTAAGAGTAAATTATTTTCCTTTAGGCTTGTGGCCTCACCTTTATGTCAATGCTCTACAGCTGACCTTGAATACGAACAATCCGCACATCACATCTTGTGGGAGTGTATTCTTTGGCAGACTGAACGTAATGTTATGTTAGATAGTATTCAGGTTAAATCTGGAGTAGTTTACTATACGGACCTTGTAGAAACCAGAACAAATTTCCGTGCGTTCAGGCGATTTTGCCATACCTATTACTGGAATCAAAAGTAGCTCACAATTTAGGCCCCATTAGTTTAAATGTTAATATATAATCCGTGGTGCTTGGCAACTGGGCCTAACCCAGTTGTATATGTCCCTTGGTGCCTATTGGCCTAGCTCTAATCTGTCTCCTGCTTGATATGGAGGGAAGTGGAAATTATATTTATTTTTCCTACTCTCCTCCGCTGTACTCTTCTGATTAATTTCGTTGCGGGATCTAAGACAGTTGAATCGTTTCTCCGGGACTCGTCGGGTTTCATTAACTCGGCGTTTTTCTGGTGGTCGCCACTGTTGATTCTGGCTTTCAGGAGTTGCAGTGGTTGGGAATGTGTGGCGGGCTTGTCCCAAAAAAAAAAAAAAAAGTAAATTACAAGAGGTAGTAATTGCAATAGCAGTAACTTAGTTACATGAACACACTTCCACTTAGACACAAAATTAGGCATTTTTTGGAAGGTGTACTCGAGTTAGTAACTTATGCAGCGCCTCGTCCGCCAGCCTGGAGGGTAAGCTCCGAAAAAAGTTTGCCTTTGCTATATTTTAATTTTGCAGGTCAAGGTAAACACAGTTGTTATTTATTTGCCGACTTAGCAGGAAAACTAGACATTCTCATTTTATTTTATTTTATTTGTTTTGGAAGAACTAACAATTACATGTTATATACAGAAAATATTATATGTAAAAAATAGAAAATAAGGAATTATACAAATGTGCAATCAACAAAGTTCTCCGCAGATAAACAAACAGACAAAGACAATGTTGAAGAAGCAAAAGTCAGACAGGATAGAATATTGCATGAAATAAAAAATCATAGACAACAGAACGAGAAAGGCATATTTCACCGGAATGTGGCAGACTCCGAAAGATTGTAATAAATCTTGATTAGATTATAATTTGTCGATATATTATAAAAATATAGTTTTGTATATAATATACCCCATAAAAATTCAATAGTTTAAAAAAAAAATATGGTACAGACAAAAAACCTACCAGAGAGCCAATTCTACTAATTTTTAAACAACTTTCGCATTCGCATGTCGACGCAAACTGACAAATAAAAAACTTTAATTTCGGAAGTCGGTGTTTTTGTTACTTTCTTCGGATTTTGACACAGACTTCCGAAATTAAAGTAATTTTTTACTTTGTAGTGTTTTTTTTTTTGGAAGTCGGTAGTATTTTTTTTGTAAAAAGTTTTTTATTTTTCACTTTTTAGTGGTACCCCACCTCTAACAACATCACTGCAAAATCGCAGAAAAGCAAAATACGCAATTTTGATTACTTGGATGACATAAAACTATCATCTAAGTAGACGAATTCCAGCTATTTCGATTTAAAATCCAAAGTTCGTAACCGATTTTCATAAAATTTAAATGGGACCAATCTGCAAGTATAACCTTTCAGAAGAATTTTTCAAATCGGTTCATAACTGTCGGAGTTACGAGGTAACAAACATAAAAAAAAAAACATACAACCTAATTGATAACCTCCTCCTTTTTGGGAAGTCGGTTAAAAAGCCTTAATTTTCATACATTTTTGACAGATTACGATTGAAATTTAAGCAAATGCGATGTGAATGTGAAAATTAGTACCAAGAATTGGCACTCTGACAAAAGTATACCTGCTTCTGTGTTTCCGAACGCATTCTAACCTTATCTCTTCAAAGTTAGAGTGAACATGCTTCTTCTGGGTAAGCTCACTCCATCGTAGACTTTGTCCCCGTCACCTCTGACTTCTAGAGTCAAGATCAAACCCAATCGTGTCATTAAGCTCCTTATTGGTTCTAAGTTGAGCTAATCGACTACTGACCAAGGCTTGCATTGACTGGACAGGTCCACTCAAATCGGTGTGGATCTTTCCTCAAAAGACCATTTCAGACACTGATCTGCATGGTCCTCATATAACGTATTGTGAATATGAGGACCATGTAGATTGCTATGTTAGGGGTTTATTTCACTTAATGTTAGTCTGGCGGTTTGAGATCTTTATGCGGGCTACACAAATGTCCTTACTTTGGTATTGTTCGTCAGTTCGTTGAGCTCCTTTAAGTTCTAAGTTTGAGCTACACGATAACTGGCAAATGCTTGCACTGTCTGGACAGGTCCACTCAAATCTGTGTGGAACTTTCCTCAAAATACCACTTTAGACATTAATCTACATGGTTCTCATATGATTTGACCAGTACAATTGTATGGACTTTAAAAAAGACTTTGACCTCTGAGTTTGTTTCGGCTTTTCTTCTCAGAGCAGTCAGCTAGGAAACGCCGGCCTCAGCTAATTTAAAATGACCAAAAAAGATTGACGTGTAAAACAACCTACTTGTTATTTACAACCTACTTACAAAATAAATATCATTTATCATTAAAAGTAAAAAAAAAAAACAGCAACTTAGACGAATTAAAAGAAATAATAGTAGGTACGAATTGGGCTGAGAGTGTCCATACCGAATGGGTAAACATTTCAGCATCTTTTTACATAGACACCAGGGTTCTATCTACAGCATCTAACCTTGCCAGGCCATCTCCGCATAATAATTCCGGTATGCACCAGCATTCTCGTTCAAAGCGATCGTGCTAACTTGCCACCTACACCTACGTCTATGGGATCACCGTTAATCAGACAAAGGGCAGCTGTTCAAGCACAAAGCGCTTCCAGCTGCTGGAATCGCTGCAGTTTCTACTAACAGAACACATTAAACCCGGTGTTTAATGTTCTGAAATGGAAACTGCGGGGATACATCTACTATATTAGTTCGTACTGTTATTATAGTCCTATACTAGTAGATGGCTACACTTTTTTGAGTTTTCATCGTATTTTTTTTTATACGAAACGGGGAAACTCTTCGCCCAAATCTCACCTGATGGAAAGTGATGATTATGGAAGCGAGTTTCACCCGGAATCCTCTTACACAGAGGAACTGGCTATCATACCTCTAACTGCCGGAACACAACAATGCTGTTAACATTGTTGTTATGGCGACAGACTTAGAAATTATGGTGATAGCTTGCCAGGCGGACTTAGAACAAGTCCTACTACCAACCAAACCGAGCAAAAAATTTGCCGAAATTAGGTGTTTATGTCAACGATAAATGGATTTTCGGACGATTTCCTTCTTTCTTTGCTACAACACAACTAGATCTATCTTCCCAGAGGCCCAACTCTACTAATTTTAAAGAAACGTTCGCTTTCGTTTCTCAATCGCGATCTGACAAAAAATTCTCAATTTCCATAAATTTTTGAAAGATGCAAATGCGTTGCTTGTGTGTATCACTCATGAGTAATTAATAATTATTGCAGAAGTGTAATGGCAATCTTTACCCTCAACTTTGAGTTAAGCTCGCCTTTTCACACTGCATTACAAGTTTTCTTAGTGTAAAATTACGAATTTAGAATTACGCTAAAATGAGTAATATCCAGTTTACTCAAAATGGCGACTACACCAGTCCAACAGCCAGGACAAACTGACAAATTACACATCACCAACTAAACCGCACAGAAACTCATATCCAATACACTGCCGAAAAGCCAACGAGTTGAGATTTAAATTTCACAACAAACATTTCAGTTGGCGAGATCGTAAGCAACTCCCCGCTAACTTGTTTCAACCGCAGGAATGAGGTGTTAAATACCGCCCCGGGCTGGCCCGCACCGGATGGAACCGGATAAATCTGGCGTAAACTGGAACTGTGCACCTTTAATGTACATAAATTCGGTTGCTTGACGAACTGGCTGGTGTTGTTGCAGTCTGGTTTAAGCGGAGTTAATGTATTTTGGATGTAATTATTCCTTTACGGGATACGCGATTTGGTTTAGGGTAGGGAAGGTTTTGAGTCTTGTGAGTACTTGTTTAGGGTGTGGGAATAACATCATAACTACGTAATATTTTATTCTATTATCTCGTTTCATATTTACTATATAGCTCTATTTTTTCAGAGTGGCAATTAAATTGAATTGTTTATTTTAATTTTATCACTGTATTTGATTTTTAATATTGCATTTAGTATTGATATTTATTTGTACCTAATTTAGTTACTAACACAGTGTTTAAGTTTTTACTAATAAACATAATATGGATCTGTGTTGTCCGATTTAAATGATAATATTAAAATTAAATGATAAATCGTTTTATCTGACCACAGAAGTTAGTTCAGCTTTTTCCCGAAACTGTACATTAATTTATTAAACCAAGTTCTGCAGCTAGCAGTACTAACATCCCCAGTAATTCTCTAAAACTTAGTTTAATCTCAATCTAAACCATTCACTCATCTATACTAATATTAACGCGCTAATCTCAGGAACAACTGTTCCGATTCCCAATTGTTGCCCCACACTAGGAATTTCTCCTATATCGTGGGTGGACAAATATACAATTTAAAGTCACATACACAAACAGCCAGACCCGGAACAACTATCTGTAGGCTATACAAATATTTTTTCCGTGCGGGAATCGAACCCACGCAGCAGCCGATCGCTCAACCACTTTGCCAACCGTGCCGTCAATTGAAAAATTATTTCAGTGTTAGATAGCCCATATATCGAGGAAGGCTATATATTATGACGCTAAGACAAATAGGAGCAGAGCATTAATGGAAAATGGGACGCTGACGAAGTTGCGCGGGTCAGCTAGTGTATTGTAGTCTTACATAAGGTATAATATAATATAAGGCTTTTAAAAAGCTGAATGGCCTCTAAAAGATGACCAGCAGACCTCTTGGCAGCGTGCCTTTCATGCCATCGTGCCGCTGAGTTCAAAATGTAACGTATAGCAGTTTAGTCACTGCGGCCAACCTCCGCCAATGGTTAGGTCAGTCTGAATTTGGCCATTCTGTTGAATTATTTTTGTGGTGGTCTTAGATATTTTGGGAGATATTTTGCAATTTTAAAGGGAGTCTTGACTAGAATGATGAAGGGATTAGACTGTTACTTAAGATTTATGAATAGGGAATATGTATGTGTTTTTTAACCGACTTCCCAAAAAGGAGGAGGTTATCAATTCGGCTGTATGTTTTTTTTTTTTATGTTTGTTACCTCATAACTCCGACAATTATTAACCGATTTGAAAAATTCTTGTTTTATCTGAAAGGATATACTTGCAGATTGGTCCCATTTAAATTTTATGAAAATCGGTTACGAACTTTGGATTTTAAATCGAAATAGCTGGAATTCGTGTACTTGGATGATATTTGTCATCCAAGTAATCGAAATTGCGTATTTTGCTTTTCTGCGATTTTGCAGTGGTGTTGTTAGGTGTGGAGCCACTAAAAAGTGAAAAATAAAACAACTTTTTACAAAAAAATAGAACCGACTTCCAAAAAAAAAACACTAGAAAGTAAAAAATAACTTTCATTTCGGAAGTCGGTGTCAAAATACGAAGAAACTTACAAAAACACCGACTTCCGAAATGAAAGTAATTTTTTACTTTGTAGTGTTTTTTTTTTTTGGAAGTCGGTTCCATTTTTTTTTTTAAAGTTGTTTATTAAATACACAGTTTGTCTAAAAATATACAAAAATATAATAATAACAGTACTCATATAATCAAAATTATTCGAAAAACAAACGAGATATCATTATTTTTAAATAAATATATCTGTCTCTCTCGCGAAAACGCTGTTATGTATGGTAGCTGTATAGGCAATTAGGCATCATGGACTTTGTCGTCAAAGTTCATATCTGACTTCTCTTTTTGATTGTAATCTTTTTAGCTTTATAACTTTTTCATACCTACTCTAACTACTAAGGACAAATATCTCGTATACACGTTTTCACATAAACACACAGTCTTTCACTCACACTCACACACACACCCTCACACACATATTGTATCACACATGATATGAGGCTACATCTTAGTAAATATGTACTTGTTTTTTTATATATAATGTGCTCGTCCTACTACTTCTGTTATGTGTTCAAACTGTAACCGAGAACGCCGGTACCCTAAACACAAGTTTAATCTTATACTGGGTACCGGAGCTCAACGTAAACACCTTTATTGTTGTTGTAAAAATGCATAGTGTCAAAATTTTGTGTTTTTGCACAACTTTTGAAAAAAAAAAACTATTTTATTTTTTACTAGCTGACCTGTGAAACGTCGTCTGCGTAACATTTTTCATTACTGCTCCGCTCCTGTTGGTCTTAGCGTGATGATATATAGCCTCTAGCCTTCCTCGATAAATGGGCTATCTAACACTGAAAGAATTTTTCAAATCGGACCAGTAGTTCCTGAGATTAGCGCATTCAACCAAACAAACAAACAAACTCTTCTGCTTTATAATATTAGTATAGAAATATATTAGTATAGATTATTTCTTTTTTACTTCATCACTGATGAAAGAAGGTATTTAAAAAATAATTTCATGATTGTTTTCTAGAGCAAATAAGTATTTAATTTTGCAAATTAAAAATTGCATGCATATTCCCTCTTCCTCGTTAGGAATCTGCACTCAGTATTCTGAGTGTTGAAAGGTAATTATGTAAAATAGTCGAAATGTAACACAACAACTAAACGTTCACCTATCTCCACCACAGCACGATTCTGTTTGAAAATTGTGTCTTATCCTACTTAATAATATTAAAAATGCGAAAGTTTGTGTTTGTGTGTGTTTGTGTTTGTTTGTTTGTGTGTGTTTGTATTTGTGTTGTGTGTTTGTGTTTGTTTGTTTGTGTAGTTTGTGTGTTTGTGTTGTGTGTTTGTGTTTGTTTGTGTAGTTTGTGTTTGTGTTTGTTTGTTTGTGTTTGTGTGTTTGTTACTCTTTCATGAAAATACTACTGACCCGATTACGATGAAATTTGATATGTAGGTAGCTGAAGACCCAGAATAATAATACTTTTTATCCCGAAGTTCCGGAGGGATCGGGATATATACGGGAATAACGAGAATTTATACGCGGACGAAGTCGCGGGTGGCCTCTAGTAATTCTCATAAAACAAAAATTATATAATATCTACTGCCGTACAAAAACTATTTACAAAAAAAAAAAAAAAACAGACTTCCAAAAAAAAAAAAACTACAAAGTAAAAAATAACTTTAATTTCGGAAGTCGGTGTTTTTCTTAGTTTCTTCGTATTTTGACACCGACTTCCGAAATTAAAGTTATTTTTTACTTTGTAGTGTTTTTTTTTTTGGAAGTCGGTTGTATTTTTTTGTAATAAGTTTTTTATTTTTCACATTTTTAGTGGTACCTACCTAACAACACCACTGCAAAATCGCAGTAAAGCAAAATACGCAATTTCGATTACTTGGATGACGTAAAACCATCATCTAAGTAGACGAATTCCAGCTATTTCGATTTAAAATCCAAAGTTCGTAACCGATTTTCATAAAATTTAAATGGGACCAATCTGCAAGTACATCGTTTCAGATAAAACAAGATTTTTTAAAATCGGTTCATAATTGTCGGAGTTATGAGGTAACAAACATAAAAAAAAACATAAAACCGAATTGAGAACCTCCTCCTTTTTGGGAAGTCGGTTAAAAATATGACATAATCCTGAAAAACCCAGTTTCTCAAACTCAGATTATGGATGCCATGAATCGTCTCGAACTATGATCAATCGTGAGCCGCTGAGGGGAGGCGGGGGCAGCTGGAGTGGGAGGGGGGAAGTAAGGCATAAAACTTGGAAAATCGGACGGCATCCGATCCGTGTACTGTCAATAATTGATAATGGATGACGTCATTATGTCAGCTAGTGATTGATTGGCTGTTCCGGCCCCGTTTCGAGATGCCACAGTGCAGCACAGTAGGTCAAGTTTATTTAGGTTAGATTAATACGTTCTGTCTTTTTGTTGTCATTCGACTGTGACACTTTTATCTGGGACTTTGTAGAGCGACCTCTATATCTAAATAAAATCTCATGCTGCTTAGATTTTCAATACTACCAAATATTTTTTATTAAATCAAACATGTTAGCCGGAATTAGATCCGCAAGCCTACTGATGTTAACAAACTGACACAGAATTTTGGCAATTCAATATTCGTGATTCACGACTTCGTTTATTTATTATTAAATCTGTAATGGGCATTACCTTCCCCAATAAATTCAATGACCTCAGTCAACCTTCAGACATGACAGTCATTTCAATGACTACCTGACTTAACCTACTGCCCAAATCTTCACTACGCGAAACGCGATTTAAAACATGATGTCTTCCGAGCTCTTTTAACTTGCATTGTTCACCATGGGATATTGACTCCATAAATTTCACCATGGCGGAGTATTTCCCCATAATGGATGGGAACACCATGAACTATAATGGCTCAACGGTTAAGGGGAAGTACTTTAAAAAGGTTTGATCGAATGTTATTGATGGTGTTTGCTTTATAAAAAATCTTTATTCGTTGTGACTGTAATTGATGCCTCTCTTGGCTTCAAGGCCGTGTTTTATGGTTTGATTTAGGCTTTTGTACTAAGTGGTCCTGATAGCCTCTCAGGAATACTATAGTTGGATAAAATTTGAGTTATGAAGTCTTATTGATTTATGTGTAGAGCTAATATTAAAGTTAAAAAATATATACAAACAAGTTATTATTA
The DNA here is from genome assembly GCA_963859965.1 of Ceramica pisi. Taxonomy (NCBI): domain Eukaryota; kingdom Metazoa; phylum Arthropoda; class Insecta; order Lepidoptera; family Noctuidae; genus Ceramica; species Ceramica pisi. The sequence continues at coordinate 24,752,044 of OY982535.1, read as the reverse complement.
AAACTTTTATTAAAATGTTTGTAAAAAGACTGAACGCAGAGGAAAAAGGCATATATGCGACGAGACCTTAGATTCTCGTCGTCTATATGCCTGTAGTTAAAAAAAAAAGACATATTACCTGCTTGTCACTGTCTGCATGGAACATCATTCCATTAAGCTTTGGGAAAGGGCGTTGCTAGCTGCGCTACAGTTTATACTTTTGCAGCTACCATCGTTTTACTTGCAATGCTTATCTTGTGTTATTGTTCCGAAATAAACTGTATATTATTATTTATTTATTTATTTATTATACACTTAATTGTACACCGATAAAAACATTCAAGAAAACTACAAACTAAAACACATAATTATGTACAATGGGCGGCCTTATCGCATTCCGCGATCTCTTCCAGGCAACCTGGAATGGACAGTAATTGACTGGACATAAAATGGGGTTGTCATCGGTGCAACACTTTTTAAATCATAATATATATACACAGATAAATATATATTCTTATCAAATTATATGTGGGTATACCAATTATATAAGTAACAAATAAATGACGAGCATAATATTACAGCGCCAAGTAATGCTCCCTCACGAGTTTCTTGAACACCGGTAACGATTGAGCGACTATTAGTTATCGCCTATAGCCTGGCTCATCGGCGTAGTGTTGCTTGCCCGTCGTTCTTCTATAAACTGTACTTCTGAGAGTATGCATAAGAATTCCACCATCAATGGAATTCCATGAATTCATTGAATCAATTCCATCCCACCATCGCTCTTTTACTACCGGAATACTAAACGTAATGCAGGGTGCCATCTACACTTGGTCGATTCCCGACTAGTCGTACTGAACGCTTATTTTTGTTAGCATACAAAATACGAAATAATTGACTCCTTAGTTTATTGAATTTGTGGGTTGCAACACTGTTATTTTTAGTATCGAATACATTTTTTATTTGAGGCAACCCATCGAGCACTTTATGTTATAAAATGGCGCGAAGTTTTGAATCGCCTCTATTCAACGTTGAGCTACAGACGACAAAGGAGAACTCGAGTCACAACTTCAGCTTGTAACACATAAGTCAGTAATAAATCTGATTAGACAAGTATTCCTGTGCATGCTTTTTTTCATGTTGTACATTTATTATGCGTGCAGGAAAAGTGTTGAATTCTGCCAGCGTCTGTGTTCCCTTCCACATACAGCCTTTCTGGGAACGCTTTATCAAAAACCTCATCCATCGCTTTCCATTAGGCGTGATTGAGGTCAAGAGCAAGCTCATATCTCAATCAAAAAAAAAAATACAACCGACTAACAAAAAAAAAAAACACTACAAATAAAAAATTGCTTTAAATTCGGTAGTCGGTGTTTTTATTATTAGTTTTTTCGTATTTTGACACCGACTTCCGAAATGAAAGTAATTTTTTACTTTGGAGTGCTTTTTTTTTGGAAGTCGTTTGTATTTTTTTGTAAAAAGTTTTTTATTTTATACTTTTTAGTGGTACCCCACACCTAACAACACCACTGCAAAATCGCAGAAAACCAAAATACGCAATTTCGCTTACTTGGATGACAAAAAAACCATCATCCAAGTAAACGATTCCAGCTATTTCGATTTAAAATCCAAACTTCGTTTTGAAAAATTTTAATGGGATCTACATACAACCGAATTGAAAACCTCCTCCTTTTTGGGAAGTCGGTTAAATAAAATTTTGAGCTCCATTCTACTAAAATGTAATTTTTCAATGATTACCCTTTAAAATATGAACATTCTAATTGAGCCATAATCTAGAGGTTTTAATAAAGATCGCTGGAATGCGGCTCGAGCAGCCTCGTAGGTACAATCTTTATGAAACACAAATGGGGATTATTGGTCCCTTACGAGGTACCATTGCCGTAGCTCGAGGTTCTGACGTAAATAAATACACTTGAAATGTCCCAATCATGGGAGTAAGGCGAGGTCCCATCGAAAAATGAGCTGACGTTTTGGATGATTTTTTTGTGAGAGCATTTCGTAGTGGTCGTACTTTTAGAGCGACGGTATCTTTAAGTTTCAATATTTGGTTTTTGAGTTTCAGGACAAATGATTTTGTTTATATTTTAACCCTTTGTACAACCTGAAATCTGTTTATTTGTCAAAGGAATTATACGAATCTCATATCCCAGTTGGCTTTATACGGAACCATCTTTTGCCTGCGACTTCCGTATGCGCATATCCCGTGGCTATCATGTACAAAAATAATTTATTAGATCCAACTGGCAGTTCCAGAGATCAAACAAACTTCAGCTTTATTATATTAGTATATAGATAAAGTATAGATTCTAAGAAATCCATGTCATTAATCTCTTATTCAATGCGGCTTATAGTCACCACAACAGTTCACAAAGGGAACTCCGGACCAATATTATCGTAATATGGACACGTGATACTCAAACGCGTCTGTCAAAGTGTTTCGTAATAATTAAATAAGGTCCTCCTTCAAAGGACTGTTTGCTAAGAGCCGCCAGGGATAGCTTAGTACTGGAATATTAGTACCAACCTGTGCCTGTAATACGTCACCGCAAACTGATGCTCATTTTACACTGTAATGACGTTGATGACATTGGTCTGTTGATGTCTCTAAGTCAAATGTCAGCGAGTCTAAAAAGGTCACCAAAGTAGAATCATAATATTAATTTATCAAATTTCATTTCTATCTTTAACTTAAATTTTGGGGGCCGAGTCACCCGCGTCCGTAGGAGAATACCCTTCAGCGAATCCCTACACGTGGTCCCCGGGTGGTGCTAAACGCCTCCGTGGTCTAGTGGTTATACCACCTGATTCAGACCCAGAGGTCCCGAGTTCGATTCCCAGCGGAGGCAAATTTTTTGCTCGGATTGGTTGGTGGTAGGACTTGTTCTAAGTCCGCCTGGCAAGCTACCACCATCATGTCTAAGTCTGTCGCCATTGTTGGGGCTTCTCAAAGGTGTAGAAGTAAATAAAATAGTGGACTGTATTATAGGTGCGGTTTATTAGACATTAAGAACGCGCGCTTTTGTTCCGTGTTGGTTGAGTAGTGTCGAATGGTGGCCGGCAGCTCGCGGCGCCTCGTGCCCCGCTCGCCGCTGGCGCCCTCCGGTGGTCAGTGGCGGGCGGTGCGACGTTTTGTCTCCGACACCATAACAACAATGTTGCCATAACAGCATTGTTGTGACAACAAAGTTGCCATAACAGCATTGTTGTGTTCCGGCAGTTAGAGGTATGATAGCCAGTTCCTCTGTGTAAGAGGATTCCGGGTGAAACTCGCTTCCATCTTCGGCCTAATCATCACTTTCCATCAGGTGAGATTTGGGCCGAGAGTTTCCCCGTTTTGTATAAAAAAAAGAGTTAAAGTATTAGGTTCACGATTGATCGTGAAAATTTGACAGTTGATGTTTTTGGTTTTTGATTGTTGATGGGTAGCGTGATCTACTTTCTGATTCTGCTAAAGCGGCCTTTTTAGACCTGCAGATGCAGCTTGTAAGATTTTTTATATAATTGACGACCGATTAAGGCTTATGCTTTCTTATACTGTACAATTATTGAGGAAATTACAAAAAACAGATGTTATTTATCACAATAATAATAATTTATTTATTACTTTAACATATTTGTGATATTTATTAGTATCTTTACGAAACTTATTTCTTATTTTATATTTATTTTTTATACTTTTGATAGGCACGCGTTTGACCTCTATCTCACCTGATGGTATGCGATGATGCGGTCTAAGATGGAGCACGCTTACCTAGAAGTAACCTATTCACTCTTACCTTAAAGACTCCCACGTTGTAGCTATCAGGAAACACAGACTCTTGTAGGGAATTCCACTCCTTTGCTGTACACACTATGAATGAATGTACTTACCACAGAGTGATTCGTTGTTCAAGTCACCCTATGTACATACTACTACAGTAAATACAAAAATAAATAAATAAAAACACTCGCTAACCCCGCTCATCTCTCACCGTCGCCTCGCCTAACTCACATAAATAATTCCGTCAGTAGGTATCTGATTAAATATGCTTTTTTGCAAATCGCCATCTTAATTCCTGTACTTTGGCATATCATTTATTCCGTGTATGGCTGTATTGCGTGACTGGAAAGGGATGAAAACAAGGAAATAGATATGGATATATCCATAAGTGTTGTTTTGGCAATTTAATTTGTTGTTTCTGGTCTTGGTGTAATAAATATTGCGGATCTTGTTTTGCATTCAATAACGAAGCCTGTCATAATTTTTAGTTTTTGCAAGCTTTTTATCCAGTTGCAATGTTTGTCCGGGTGGAATCTTGCAACTGATTATTAAATCGGTTATCTTTAATCGATGTTATGTGACGCCATTCTAATTCCAATATGACGGATCATCCAAGATGGCGGACTACATATTTTTTCTGCACTACCATAGAATAGTTATCAAATGAAAGGGCTTGCTGAGGAGAACATGAAAATTAATACAACGTTACATTAAATCCAAAATATGGAGGACCATCCAAGATTTTTTTTTTACCATTAATTTATTCCGTATAGCAGTTAGTATGTTGTAACTCAGAAATATGAAAGATACCATCCTTTTGTCCGATTTTTTTTCTGTCTCTGACATTTAGTTTTTTTTTTTTGTGAGAAAGGGTTCGCAGATTTTGATTTTCGTGCGCCACAGTCGTTTATCGTGCGCGTTGCCCGGTTGGTTAGGAAGCTGGCCGCGGCAATAATGTGAAATACTCTTCATTCCCTCATTTATTCCATCGTTAGGAGCCAGTTTTACAGTAAAAATAGAAAAAAAAATGCATTCGTCCCATTACTTAGCGATATTTTTTTACAGCCCCATCATGACACACAAGCGTATTCCAACAGGTATCTCTATAAACATGCTACCATAACATTACACCCATCCATATGTTCCCGTTAAGGGCACTGCCGATTGTCTCAGTCAACTGCCTGCCTATAAATTACAAGGGTGCTATAACTGACTTAGTTTGCTGCACACAACATTATGTTCGGCGGTTAGTCGGACACTTGCGATATCTTAGTCGTTATAGACCATATACGCAACGTCTATGAACTAAATTTGGCAAGTGTATAGACAACTGTGAGCTGAAATTTGGCAAATGTATCATCATTGTATCTGATGGTTAGTGCTATCTGCCGTAGTACTTAACCAAATATATTTATTTATTATATTTATTTGCAAAACATAGGTACAATAATAGGATCTTATTCTAATGTCAGGATAGCTATGTTTAACCTAATAGGCGTACAAATTTTAGATACCTACCTATATTAAATTATAATTAAAATTAAAATACATTATCTTAAAACTATTACATATAATTGAGTTTAAATAAATCGGACAAATGACCCACACAAAGGAAAATCCAATTATTATATTTTATATCATTAGAATAGTTCATATCGGGATTGCTACCATGTACCTTTTTATTTGCGAGTTTCCGATATTTCGGCACTGTTGCAAGCGCCATGATCACAGAGTAGCTGAAGATCCTGCGGGTGGTTGCGGGAAAAAAGTGTGTTTGTGGACAGTGGTACCGGAGATGGTCGTAATAAAAGACTACGAAAGAGGGTAGATCGATATGTCTGCCAATAACATCCCACCCGCAGGATCTTCAGTTTTTCAAACAAAAAACTATAAAGTACAAAATAACCTTAATTTCGGAAGTCGATGTTAAAAACAAAGATACAAAACCAAAAACAACGACTTCCAAACTTAATAAATTATACTTTTTAGTATTTTGTTTGGAAGTCGGTTATATTTAAGTATTTTTATAAATCATTTTTTGTATACGTAATTTTGAAGGAATGTTACAATTTTCGATGTATCTTCGTGTGAGACGGTGGTCTTCCGAAATTAAGGTTATTTTATACTTTGTAGTGCTTTGTTTGCAAGTCGGTTTATTTTTTTTGCATCGTCAAAATTACAACGATAGTTTCTGGAAATGTACGCCTTTCAATAACTCCTCTCTCATAGGTTATCCTCAATAGGGACTGTTTTGATAAACTTATATTATAAAAAGGTGTAGTACCATAGAAATATAAAAAAAACCCTGGTCATTATATCTATGTGTACTTACACATAGATATAATAACCAGGTTTTTTTACTATTATTAGTTATTAGTACTTACTAATAACATGTCAAGTGAGCCGTGGGCAGCAGAATAGACTTTATAATATTAAAAAAAAAAATCTGTGCATCTAACTAATATTTTAAATGCAAAAGTTTGTATGTTTGTTACTCAATCACGCCAGAACAGCTGAACGGATCTTGATGAAATTTGGAACAGAGATAGATTGTAGTCTGGAAAAGCACATAAGGTACTTTTCGTCTCAGGAATATGTTCCCTAGGAATCACACGGGCGAAGCCGCTGGGAGAAACTAGTATCTCTTAATTTCACACAAGCAGTAGCTTGTGCAGTAGCTTCATAGTAATGAGCGAAACATTAACAATTTTTCAGTAGGTAATTACCAAAGTTAGGTGTCACGTACTCAAAGACGAGTTTCTGCCTCACACACTAGCAACAATGCCCGGGCAAACTCGTTACAGGCCCGATGACTCTCAGTTTTAGTCGATAGTCTGCCTCCATTAAAAGTTTTCCTTTATTTAGCCGACAGCCGCTGAAAAAATGAAGATTCCCTCTAGAGTGGTGCTAGTGAGCCTCTAATCGCGGGATTAGTGGCTGTAAACGCAATCGCGAGATTTTGCTTTGGGTTAAGTTTTACTGTTCACTTATCTACTTGTAACGCTTGAGCTGGAAGTGGTGATTTCAATAGATTGTGTTGCAGTATTCACTACCTACAAGTGTTATTATAAGCCATTGTTATGTTTTGTTTGTGAAAGTTTGTGGAAAAGTACTTATAGCATCGATATTTTCTGATTTCAGGAGATAAATTTCCAATTCTACTAATTTTCAAGCAATTTTGCTTGCGCATCTCATGTTCATCTGTCAAAAATATATATTATGCACTATTAAGGCCTTTTTGACAGTTTGCAATTGACAAGCAAATGCGAACGTAGTTTAAAATTAGTAGAATTGGCGCTCAGATTGTCATCAATGGATCATTGCGAAAAGAGAGTAAACGTTTTACTTTCTTTTTGTATTTTTAGTGTATCTAATACTCACATATCTCATTGTTAATTATTATTGCTCAAAAATTCACAAAAGCAGCAACATTTTCCTAATCTTCGCTCATCACGTAACCAAAAGTCCCGTACTTTTTAAATCCCGGGACCGGGATTTATATGATCGTCCCAACACTAATTCCAACGAACAAGTTTAAGCCACCGCAGTGGAAACTTGCCGTCGCGACGAACGACTGCTTTTTGTTGAAATTTGCGTTTTTATATATTTTCAGCGAGTAGGCCGGGTGGTATATTGTGAGGAGATGTCTTGTACTAGTGTTGTATGTAATAGTTCGGGACAGGCGAGATTGAATGTTTTTGTTCAGTTGTAAGAATGTTGTGAATAGAAGTGTATGATAATGAAAAAGCATGTTATGTGGACGTATGAATTCTATACATACTTTTTATGGCTGCAAATTCATCAAGTGACTCCTCCTGCTCTGGGCGAAGCAGAAGGGAGTGTCAGACTCTTACTGACTAAAACCCATCCGTGTTCCTCCTAATGCCCTTTGCGTTCTAGGGCTGCGGTGACTTTTTCGAACAAATAACGCAACGATTTTAAACACACTGCATCGTCAAATATTGAAAAACCGTTTTGAAAACCAGCTGTTATTGCGATATGTTAACAGAATTGCACTGCTGCTTATTGTAAGTCCAAACTTCGAGTATTGATTGGAATCAACTGAATAAAAGATTGATTGTTATCTAAGATAATTATATAAAAATATCTTCTAATTGAAGCACCAACTATCTCTGACCAAATGTTTGGTAAGCGCTTTATAAAATGTCTTATTCACATTACCCTTCGATACCAGCTGCATTTTCAACTTAGCCAGAAAATAAAATACACTCCCCACAAGTTACAGATGTTCCTAGGACGTGGTATTTCTGCAAATTGCCTGGCACTATGTGAATTGACCGGCCAAACTGCATACAGCTCTCGGGGTGACCTGCATTATTGAGTGTTGCCTATTGCACTATCGCCCTCTCCCCTGCGTCGTAAACAAATTTTATTTTTCACTGTGCTGCATACAGGGTGTTTTATATTTTAATGTCAGGCGATGTGTTACACGATCACGTAATGCTGCGGTAATATATAAAGGTTGTTTGGTGTTTGGTACTCGTTTAAAATTTTCTAGTGAAGTTTATTTTATAGAATACAAAAGTATTGGTGTCGTGCTTAACTGCTTATTTTGTATGTACTCGTTAACTGGGATTAGTTGTAAAGTGTCTTTTTATTCTGAAAGTTTTCGTTAGGAGCGAAAATGAACTGCATGGCTATGGAAATAAGGCTCATCATTGTTTTTTGCTATTGATAGGCATTCGTTTGATCATTATCCCACCTGATGGTACCATAGTGGTATTATAATGTTCTCGTTTATTCATCTTCTTTTACTTGTTAAGTACATTTTTAGATATTTCTTAAAAAATACAAAAAAAGAAAAGAAAAACAATTAAAAATATAAAAAAAAAAACAGTAGCCCACCGGTATCGGGAACAGGGTCCAAGCTACCGGCGGTCAGGGCTCCAGAGAGAGGAACCTCCTAACAATGCGAGCCGTGTCAAGAAGTACCGCTTTCTGAATCAAGCCCTTGTATTATAATCATTGTTTTTTATTTCTAATTTTCACAGAAATAAATACTAAGATAAAGTATCTTTTGAAAATTTTATATACAAAAAAGGTCATCATCGCGTACGTTTGGAAAGATTAATGAAAAAATAATTTTCAACAACTGATGATAGAACGAAAATGAATTGTCGGAAGTTATTTTTTATGGTGTACACTGTCCACACTGTACAGTAAAGATAAAAAACTTGAGAGGTGTCAAGGGACACCCGGATGGAACCAAGTTCCTTTTATTTATTATGTACAAAAAATACATTCAACAAAAACACATTAGTATCTAATATCCTATGAATTTTTGGCTTTGACTTTGACATTGACTTTGACTTTGACTTTGATTTTGACCTTGACCTTGACCTTGACTTCGACTTCGACTTTGATTTTGACTTCGACTTTGACTTCGACTTTGACTTTGACTTTGACTTTGACTTTGACTTTGACTTTGACTTTGACTTTGACTTTGACTTTGACTTTGACTTTGACTTCGACTTTGACTTTGACTTCGACTTTGACTAACGAATTTGAATACTGGCATGCTTTCTATAAGAGAGAGAGAGACAGACAGAGAAACATGCGCACGCCGCACGGCTTACAATAGCTTACTATAGCAAAAAGTGTCGTGCCAACTTTTCGTGAGATTTTTTTCTGTCTGCCTTTCACAACGCGCGATAAGGAACTTCGTTCCAAAAAATATTTACCTGCGTACTTATCAAGGCAAGAAAAAATTGCTAAATAATAAAAACATTGGCGCATTAATTATTTGGCTAAATTATTGCATTGACAAAAAAATAAATTACTGGTACATCGTGTGTGGTCAGAAAATACAAAATAATACGTTTCGATGTAAGCAAAGCTCTGTTATGTCTGTAGTTTAATCAGAATGTCAATTCTACTAATTTTTATGCAAAGTTTGCATTTGTCGTTACGGATTGTCAGAAGCCAGTAAATCTTGACTCCAGTCTTGCCAAGAAATTCCACCATAATTAATGGGTTGTCGAGGTCTGGTCGGCAGCCGCTCTACGTAAAATACTAGTATTGAAGTGAATTCGGTTTGACTGGAAGCCGAAAAAAATGTAGTTGGGAAAAGGCTAGGCAGATGATGTTTGCATTTGCATCTCAGTCGCAAACTGTCAAAAAATCTTCAATTTCCATAAAATTTTGACATTATGGTAACCTATTAACGTATTAATCTGTTTCGCAAAGACTCGATTGTAACCAAACCATTAGTTGATGACTGTCTTCAACCTCTTTCTTTTAAGATTCAAAAACCTCACGATACAAGACAAGTGCAATCTCTTTTCTTCACTCCTTCTCCCTCTAACCTCTCTATCTCCGTCTCCCATTAATTCACAGTTGACAAACTGTCCTCACGCGATCAACAACAAGATATATTCGCCAGTACTTACAGCAAAACTCTGGGCTATAAAACTCAATGTAACAATAAATCTCCATGAATTATCTGCAAGAAATAGTCCGCAGTAGAATAACATATTCTTTGGTACTCGCTGAAATAAAGAGATTCTAATGTTTTTCTGTAGTATTTATGCTGTTATCTACGTATTAGAGAAATTGGGTATTTTATCTGTTTGTTGGATTTTGGTATTATGTGGAGTGAGCGGAAATTAAGATATTCTTAGTGATTATGAGAAAGTGTATCCTTGCTAAATCGTAGTGTCCGTTTTATGTGTCTTATTAACTTCTTCTTCTTAACGTATACTAAGGAAACTTCCGCGGTACTGTTGTGCGTCGAGCATGTTCGCTGAGGCGAGAATGCCAGACTTTTATGCGGTTATTCGCTCGCGAATAGCATCGTTTTCGAGCAGGCTAGGAAAATCGGCCAATCAGCTACTGAGGGTCGTCAGTGAGGATTGGTGCGGTCCGATCCATAGGTACTGGCTCGAAGTCCACCGGAGTTCCAACCGTCGTTAATTATTTAATGTGTAAAGTTTTGGTTTGATTAATTGATTCCTCTTAATTATATTGGATTGAATGAAAAATATGAATAAATGAAATTGAATTGAATTACATTATAATATTGAATTGGGTTACATCGGATTAAATGAAATTGTTAGTTATAAGTTATAATTTGTAATTGTATTATTTGTGTCTTTATTTAATTGTAATTTTAATATTGGGACTTGGTGCCTTAAAGAGAATTTTTATTTATTTATTTATTAAGGAAAGTCCTATATCATTTCATTTTCTCTAATATACAAGAGGGCTAAAAAGGACACTTTAGGAGAATCATAGTTGAATCATAATATTAACCACACCAAGGTGTCAAATTTCATTTTCATCTTTATCACTAACGCATTAGGTTCAAGATTGATTGGGAAAATTTGACAGTGACGGTACTGTGATTTGCTTTTTCATATGTGATTTGTTTTTTGATAGCAATTATACAGGGTGTACCAAGATTTTGCCACATGGGTACCTAAATACTGTAGATTTAATAAAATACTGAATGAAGACTTCATTTTTATTTTAAAAACAATACAAACTGCATTCAAAGAATTTTAAATAATCGCCTGTTCGAAACGGAAATCGAACCTGCTAAATGTGAAAAAAAAAACAACCTGTCTTTTCTCTGTACCGGAAAGGCAAAAACATTTAATTTCAATCAAATACATTTATTTTCTTCTAAATAACATATTATCACTACATATTATAAAACAAAGTATTCCGTCGTGTCTGTCTGTTCGCGATAAGCTCCAAAACTACAGCACCAATTTTCGTGCTGTTTTCATCAATAGATAGAGTGGTTCTCGAGGAAGGTTTGAGTTTATAATTTGTCAAGCGGGCGAAGCCCCGGGCATCAGCTATAGTTTACGCCAGATAAACGTGGAATAAAGTACATTGACCTTTCCCTAATATCTCTTCGTAGATACTAGAACAATAAATTAAGAACTGTTTTCATTACTAGAGAACGTAAAGGATCACGATAGAAGTCGATTCAAGACAGCTTTATGTCATTATTTCTGATTTTGATCTTATGAAAGTCAATAAATATTTGTGGGTCAATGTACTTTATTCCACGTTTATCTGGCGTAAACAATAGTATAAAATAAAATGAAGCCCATAAATCTCTCAATTAACACAAGTGACTTCACAACATAAGCATGATTTGCCACATACCTACTCGCCAAGAAACTTGAACACTGCTGTCAATATCCCCAATCTCTCCCGTCCGTCAGGCTACCTATACAATGTTACGTTGTCAACTTACCTCCCCACTCGTGCGAGTTAGTACGCTAGTCGCACCGCCTAATTGCGCTAGTAAGTCGGTCATGTGTTACCAGCCTAAAGCCTTGATGAAATTGCCGGTTATCGTGCGACGATGCGAATGGACGCCCGAATGTAGGGACGAAATAAATGGCTTGTTGACGGATTAGTTTTGTAAAACTGTGCTGTGTGCAGGCATTGTTTTAGTGTTTGGATGAAAGATTATAATCCAATGTTGTCAAAGATGTTTTTTTGGGTTCCAAATATTCATGAAAAACGGAACTCTTATAGGAGCAGTCGGGTGTCTGTAGACCCGTCTGTCACAGCCATTTTTCTCCAGATCTACAGGACCGATTCTGTTGAAATTCGATATTCGATACTTGTGGACTTCTGTGCAAATACGGACGCGTTACGTGGATAAATAAATTTCAATATGGGGTTCACTTTTGAGGGCAAAACTTGAAAAAAAAAAAAGATTTTCCAAATGTATCGTGTGACATATTAAATAAAAGGTCTTACTGTACTTACTGGGTGAGGGTTTTATTTTTTTCATAATTTTTAAATATTTTTTTTTGGACTTGTGTGTGCTTTTTTATTCTGAAAACATGCGCAGTTCCCTTCAAATAGGAAGCGAAGCCGCGGGCAATAGCTAGTAATTTTCTGCTACTACAACATTCACTGAATGATTAATGTTACGTTTGGTAACTTATCTGTTGTAAAAGATCTACTGCTATCTTTAGATTTTGTCACACGATAAATTCTATATCGCATTGTTTGAGCAATCATTTTTTAAACGGTAAAGGCAGTAACTAGTCAATAGTTACAGTGTACCGTTTTACGCACTGATCTATCTATAGTTTTAAAGATAACACTTTAGATAGGAAGTTATCGCTGACAATCATTCGTTTATCACAGTATTATAGTGATATTGTGATAAGGATGGCTTTATGATTGTAGGAGATAAACGTTGTAACGTGATGTTGGAAGATACATACAGAAATTGTAAAATTCCTTGAAAAATACTGGTAAAAAAAATGTTTTTTTTAAGTTTAAGTTTTAGATTTCCAAACAAAATTTGGTCTTGTAAACTTCAACTTCAAAACAATCTCTCTTCAAAGAAAAAGAAGATCTTTATCAATAATCTCCCAAATTATTATTTTTATACTAGGTATAAAGTATAATCTAACTTTAATTTTGGAAGTCGGTGTTAAATGACAAAGTGTTTTTATTGTTATATTTACCGATTATTTATACAAAAATATTTTATCCTTTGTAGTATTTTGATGATAGATGCCCGCGGTTTCGCCCGCTTGACAAATTATATACTAAAACTTTCTTTGAGAACCATTCTATCCAATGGTGAAAACAGAATAAAAATCGGTGCAGTCGTTTTTGAGTTTATCACGAACAGACAGATACACAGACGGGGCGGAGGACATTGTTTTATAATATGTAGTGATAGTGATAAAGGAATATTAGTAATTTTTGGAGAAGTAGGCAACTATGACATTTGTCTAATTGTGGAAAAAAGTAGGTACGCATAATATCGAGGTGTGCGTAAAAAAATCACCAAAAAAAAAAAATAGGATAGTACATTTTAATTTTTTAATTATAGATCCATAGTTCCTGACATATGATTAAAAATTTTCTTAAGGTGGAAGCTCCAGGGTAGCCCGGAATCGTATTTTGTTTAACATACAGCTTCACACTGCCCGGCAAATTGCAAAAAACATAAAAATATTTGAATTTCGGGGGCTACCCTGGCACTTCCACCTTAAAGAAAATGATTTTCGTAAAATGTCTACCTCTTCTACACCCTATAATATATAAAAAATGTTTCAATTTTTTTATTAATAGATCCATAGTTTTTGACATATGATTAAAAATGTTCTTAAAGAAAATGATTCTCGGATAATTTCCACCTCTTCTACATTCTCATTTACAGAAGAAAATGCAACCGTCATAACTCTCTGCTGAAGAAGATACCCATTTAATACTTCTCACAAAACTAGGCCCAACAAAGCAATGCCAATGGTCGCACAAACGACCCAAGTTTTTCTATTACGCCTCCAACCTTCTGACGTATCACGTATTGTGATGGCCAGCGAATTGCCATACGTCATCATTAAGTGTTTGAGTTGCGAACACTTTCACATAGTTTGTTGGCTCAGATTCCTTTTTGTTTGCTCCATTCAGTTGCGGAATTTATGACGTTGAAGCGTTGAAATTTTATGGATCCTTGGAATGTTATTGCGTTGGTGTTCCGTTTGGATGAGGGAGTGTTGAGAGTGGGTATTCTTGAGTGTGAACTTTCATTTTGTTAAGATTAGATATACGGTCATAATCAGTACAGAGGACTCTGGTTTCAACTGAGCTTAGATTTTTTTTTAATTTTTTATGGGTTTGCTCTTGACTCTTATCTAGTCTAGGTCAGAGATGACAGAGACAAAGTCTACGATGGAGCGAGCTTACCCAGAAGGAGCCTGTTCACTCTAATTTTGAAGAGATTGCCTTTGCTGTGCGCAACATAAAAGCTTGGAAACGCTTAGGCAATGTTCACACCAAACGTATTGTCCGCCGCTGACTGTGAGCACGCGTTACGCAGTTTATCGCTTTTCAATATTATTTAACTTCTTGTTCACACCGAACCGAACGTAGTGCGTTGTCGCTGACTGCAGCACAGTGAGCATACTCACAGTCAGCGGCGGACAATACGTTTGGTGTGAACGATGCCTTAGTGCAAATTGGTGGAATAGCAAGAAGGTAGGGATGGTAAGTTGCAGTGCGTTTGGATGTCCGATGGTAGAAGGCAGCCCCCCGTGGGATGAGGTCGAGTTGTCTAACGAGAAGTATTTTTTTAAGTATTTTTTTATTTTACATGAGGAAGTAGTATGTATGAATCACGTGAGTCATCTTTACTTCTATACTAATATAATAAAGAGGTAACATTTGTTTGTAAGTTTGTATGTAGGGGGTAATCTCAGGAACTACTGGTCCGATTTGAAAAATTCTTTCAGTGTTAGATAGCCTATTTATCGAGGAAGGTTATAGGCTATATATCATCACGCTAAGATAAATAGGAGCGGAGCAATAATGGAAAATGTGCCGCAGACGAAGTAGCGCGGGTCAGCTAGTCAGAAAATAAAGTCAAGAAATAGCCGCTTTGTTAGTAAATAATTAATTTTAATAACTTGTGGGACTTTCCCGATGCGAGAATAACCGAAGAGAATTTGAGAAGAAGCATAATGAGAATAAGAATAAATTATGGTTAAAGTCGGAGCGTTTAGATAGTAGGTACATGACATTCAAAGGTTCATCTTATTTGTGAATTATGTAATTAAGACTTACCTAGATAATTTGTCAACTGCGTTTACGAAATTATATCTACAAACTTTTCATAACGAAATTAAAACTTTTTTAATCAAACAAATAACAAATTCAATTCGATATTGTAAACTTGTTCGACATGCATTTACAATTAATTGCTATGCCATATATTAAATGGGTGTTGATGGAGATTATATCTGTCAAAATCAATAATGCTTATCTATTAGCATGGTATGCGATTAACTGAAATGAGATGCGATTGTCAGGATTACAAGCTTTTAAACTTGTACCTTTATTTTTGTGATCATAATTGGCTCTGCTACGTCAAATGATCCGATTTACCAAAAAGTTAAACAATCACGGTGTTTTATCAAATATTGAGATTCATGTGAATTATCAAATTTCTTGGCTTGCAAATCACATTTTATAAAAAATATAATTATGATGAAAGAACACACTGGTTTCATTAAGGTTAACTTTAAAAGATAAATAGTCAGATATCCAATTATGGTTGGTAATAGGTAGTTGTAGCCTTAATAGGGAATATGCATACAATTTTTTTATTTGCAAAATAAAATACTTATTAGCTCTAGTAAACAATCATGAAATTATTTTTTAAATACCTTCATTACTTATTAAGTTATAAAGCTTCAAAGACTACAGTTAGAAAGAGAAGTCCGATATGTAATGTGACGTCAAATTACACGATGACTATACAGCTGCCATATAAAACAGCGTTTTCGCAAGAGGGACAGATATATTTGTTTAAAATAATTGTATCTCGTTCGGTTTTCGAGCAATTTAGATTTTATTTCACAGTTAGTATTATATTTTCGAATACTTTTAGATAAACTGTTCAGATCATAAATACTTTTTTCATGCATAATCCCTATTAACGAAATTTGTCTGAAATATGTATAAGATTTTTATAACTTACGTACCTCGACGTGTCTTTCTTATGAATTTTATTTAACTAGCTGAAGCTGACACGCGCGACTTCGTCTGCGTCACATTTTGCATTAATGCTCCGCTCCTATTGGTCGTAGCGTGATGTTAAAAAGTTTATAGCCTTCTTCAATAAATGGGCTGAAATAATAAATTGAAAAAAATCTTGTAGTGGTGGATACTACAAGATTTTTTTCAATTTGAACCAGTACTTCCTGTGATTAGTGCGTTCCACCAAAGAAATAAACAAAATCTTCTGCTTTATAATGTTAGTAGAAATCGTTAACAATTAAGTTTAACTCCTAATTAACCGATTTCCCAAAAAGAAGAAGGTTCTCAATTCGGTTGGTTTTTTTTGTGTTTATTACCTCATAACTCTGAAAATAATAGACCGATTTGAAAAATTCTTGTTTTATCTGAAAGGACATACTTGCAGATTGGTCCCATTAAAATTTTATCAAAATCGGTAACGAACTTTGGATTTTAAATCGTAATAGCTGGAATTCGTCTACTTGGATGATGGTTTTATGTCATCCAAGTAATTGAAATTGCGTATTTTGCTTTTCTGCGATTGTGCAGTAACACCACTGCAAAATGAGTGTTAGGTGTGGGGTACCACGAAAAAGTGAAAAAAAAAAGTCAAAATACGAAGAAACTAACAATAACACCGACTTCCGATATTAAAGTTATTTTTTACTTTGTAGTGTTTTTTTTTTTGGAACTCGGTTGTATTTTTTTGTATAAAGTATTTTTTACTCCAAAAATTCTAATTCACCTGTCGTCTCCACATAATCGTCCAATGCACTCTCACAAAGTAGGCACAGGAAATATAAGCTACGCCTCTCGTGCACCATTTCGCAAATGCACCGATCAAAATGCACAATGCACTTCTGTGCTCTCCACCAGCCCTGGGGAGAGGATTGCGCCATCGAATGAATTCTGCATTAGCTGCCACAACTTTGTTTGTGAACATAAAATTGTTAGATCCTCGTATGTGGGATTGGCTGAGGCACTTTTGGACAGTGTTGGTTTGTAGTCGTTATTAATTTTGTTGAACAAAGAAATTTGTTTTGTGGAAAATGACGTAGACATTCTGTGACGATCCTAATGATGGCTATCAGGTTTGAATTCACCGCTAGAGGCGCTAGTGCAGCGTGAGGTCTTCAATATATTATGTCTAATATTGAAGACCTCACGCTGCATTTAAAGTTTTTGGTTGGCTTTTAATAAGAGTTTATTCTAAACTCAAAAACTCAAGCATTTATATCAATTAAACCATTTACAGGCACTTTTGAATTGTCAAGGTTGGTCGGTCCAAAAAGTTGAAGCTATTTGCACGTTCCAAAGCGTAGATCTCTATGGAGAAGAACGTGCAAGAAACTCCACGGACACTCTTTTAAAAATAATAAATTGTTACAAAGTTTTGTTTACATCGGGTTGAAATTAAACATACATGTGAGAACGATGTAAAAGAAAAGCACTATTTATTTATTTGTTTTGCTTTTTTGTGAATATTTTACTAAAACAGCCTGAATATGGCAGATTAAATTATGGTTCTCCCGAACACTGCATTGAACTTTTATCTTGTCGAAAATATGTATATGTCCTTCTTTTTTCCACTATGATGAGTCCACGTAACACTGCGACGATATCTTTGTTGTATTAATCGCATGTTCACGACATAAAAATTATTTTTCTTCAAACTTTGTTCACATACGCATAATAACGACTTTAAGCCTATGTGCACAACTGGTGACTTTTGTCACCGTGACAGTATATCTCTGCTTGTTGCACTTCACAATTGTGAAATTCAAATTCAAAAGTCATTTATTCAAATTAGGCTGAGAGCCAGCACTTTTTGAACGTCAAGTTCTACAAAAGACAGTCCCCCAAAACGCCCGCCCGTCACTTTTTCCTAGTGTTTTAGCTGTGGAGAAGAAGTGGCCAACAAACTCCCCAGCAACAAATCTGTCTGTTACGTTTTAGGAAGTAAAATTTATACACTGAGAAGAATGCAAAGTAATTAATACATGACACAAAACAAAAAAAAAATAACAGCTAGCACACTATGATTCTATGATACTATAAAACAAAGTGAGAAATGCACTGTCACGGAGACTATAGTCACCCGTGCGCGCCTAGGCTTATGCTACGATTAAGGACCTCACTCAACAGTGGCGCCAACTAGTGAGTACAAAAACGGTAGCCCTCATTCAAAATTCAAAAGTCATTTATTCAAATTAGGCTGAGAGCCAGCACTTTTGAACGTCAAGTTCTACAAAAGACAATCCCCCGAAACGTCCGCCCGTCACCAATTCCTAGCGTTGAGAAAAGAATTGCGATGAGGGCTCAGGGGTGATTGCTATGACTGCGTCATGGGTGTCTATCAAAATTTACTTGACAAAAAGTGGCTCTTTCTCCATGTTTCGAAAAGCTTCGAAAGGGTTTTCAGAACTCTAAAGTCGTCAGACATTATTAAAACCCATTTTTAAATTAACTCAAGGTTTAGGAACAAAATTGATCAATTTCTGTATCCACAGCAGACTATGTCTACTGATAGTTCTTTATAGTGATGTCACGTTATCTTGCTTTTAGGTAGGTATAACCATTGAACGTTATATTTTTTTGAGAAAGTCATACTTAAAACAAAACAAAGTCAAAGTTAAAACGTCTATCTCAAACTAGCTTCTGCCTCTAGGTTTCGCCCGCATGATCTCCAGAGTACATACTCCCATGATATATATTTATAGCTTATGTGTTATTCCAAACTATAATCTATATTTGTGCCGAATTTTATGAAGATTCTTTCAGGCGTTCTGACGTGAAAGAGTAACAAACATCCATCCATCATCACAAAATTTCGCATTTATAGTATTATTACTAGCTTCTGTCAGGGGCTTCGCCTGCGTGATCCTTTGAGAACATATTCCCGGGATGAAAAGTAGCTTATGTGCTAATCCAGACTATAATCTATCTCTGTTCCAAATTTCATCATGATCCGTTCAGCCAATCTGGCGTGATTGAGCAACAAACATCCAAACTTTCGCATTCATAATATTAGTTAGAAGATTAGATTAGAAGTATAGATATAGATAGGTAAATATACAGTGAATAATATCCAAGTTCCCAGATACCTTATCATGAAAGCATCAATCTATATACTTAAATGAACTTATTAACAAGTTTCAACTTGTCCGAAAATTGATTGTTGTTTGTCATTCCCGAGCAGTTAGCTAAGAGTTTACAATCCTGAAGTTTTCAAACTTTTCAGCGGTGAGTAATTAAAATTAAACGCTTTGGTAAAAAGCTGTTCAATGCCTTTTTGACGAGGCGTCGTAATAAGGGAGTTAATTGCTTTTTTGTACATTTAAATTTGGTATCTGATGTAGATTTATTTTTTTAAACGGTTTATATGTGGCTGTTAACTCTGGCTTGCGGTTGGTAGACAGCTTATGGTTTATTTTAATTAGTAATTCCTGTATTCAAGATCTTTTATAGAGGAGAAGGAGCTTGGGGCTAAATATTAACAGTTGCACGGGTCGATCTTCAAGGTTAAGCAACGCTTGCCGAGGTTGCTTTATGGATATGTTACCATATTAACTTATCGAGACACCTACGTCCCTCGAAAAGCACGTTAAATCATTGGCGCCGGTTTATTGGCCTGGCACAGATCAATTTAATGTTATGTTCTCAAGCATGCTTGGAAATTTGAGCATTATTTTGACAACCTTCTTCGAGATGAATCAAAATTGCCGTACTGGCCGAGCAGCGGCCGGCAAAAGTTGTATGAAAATCCATATCTATCGTGTTTTGCTGCCAAATAAATTACATACTAAACTCATAATTATCTAGCTATCGTTTAATTTAAAATTGGAACGATCTCAATTTGCGAAACATAGCAACCAAGGACTAAGGAGGTAACTTAACAAAAGTTTTATTTTAAATTTCGAACTGGCTTGCAAATAGAAAGCTGTTTATTCAAATAAAAAATGAACACTTTTACGCGGGAGTTATTATTGTTGTTGGTTGTTCGACATTGATTTTGAAAAGTAATTGTATTTTTTTTCCGCGCATTTTTTGAGAAAAGTAATATCGGTACAAGCCTTGGCCACAACTAGGCATTGATAAACTTACGTATGTGTGCCTCGGCTACGCCTCGGCCCACATTTATACGTCGTCCATCACTGCCTCATTTGCTGGCCGCTGCACTATACGACTTTATATGTACTATATTGTTAATTAACTTATTAATAAGTACTTATCGTTAGTTTTAATGTATTTAAAAAAAATAAAATAAATAAAAACATACCGTCCGTCCGTCACCTGTCTGTTTTGTGCGAGTTCCAAATAAACATATTTCTTTCTATCTATCTTTCTTTCTTTTCCATTTGTAGATCGTTGACAGTCGTTACGGATTGTCAGAAGCTAGAAAAATCTGACACAACTCTTGCCAAGGAGTACCGTGTTCCCCAGTTAATGGGTTGTGGAGGTCTGTTAGGCAGCCGCTCCAACTAAAATACTGGTATTCGGCTGAATCAGGTTTGAATGGCAGCCGACCCCAATATAGTGGGGAAAAGGCTCGGCAAGCGTTAAAGAAACTTCATGTTTGGGTCAGAATACATGTGTTTGAGCCTGTTTATATGTGTAGGTACCGTTCAACTAACTCGATCCAATAGATTCGAAGTAAATTAGTTGTGAAATGGGCAGATTCATGAGTGATTCTATAAGTCTTCCGTTTTTGGGACGTTTGGAACCCTTTTTTTTTTTTAGGGATGTGAAATCATCCAATGACTCCTCCCGCTGTGGGTGTAGCGGGAGGGAGTGTCAGACTTCTACTGACTAAAACTCATCCATGTTCCTTCATTGCCCTTTGTGTTTCGGAGCCACGGTGTCTCTTGCGAATAATCCCGCGACTCCGGCAGGCGTCGGCCCTTTCAGGCCCCTCTGTGTTCTGACTCTCTTTGAGTCGCGCGTGGAACACTAACGCGCCGTCGACACGGCCTGTCGTCACTAGACGGACGGACGGCGAGCCACCCATAGCTCGCCGTCCACAGGCCCGCGAACTTTTGGAACCACAACCACACCACACCGTCGGCAAAAACATGGTCAAGTTGTGGTTACGTGTAAATAGTGTCACTGTGGCTGCTTGCGGGTGTGTTGTGGTACCTACAAAATGTGGATGTGTTTGCGATGGGGCCGGCCGCTAGTTTGGTGGTTGCGACGTGGCTGCGATGTGGTCGGTATCACATACGTGGTCTATAATGACGGCAAAATGTGGTCCGTGCAAATTCTTCTGTCGCAGGTCTGCTGGTAGAAATGTCTTTTGAAATAAGCAGTATCTTTGTGCTCTTTTCTCTGTACAAAATTTTCTTTTGTAGTGTGTACATAAAAAAAAAACACAAATTAGCGCTCGCCCACGTGTTGTGGTTGTGGTACGTATGAAACAAGCGAAAAAATATGTGAATACACTAGACGGTTACGGCCAAGGGCGCGACATTCATATTTTCTTCAGTTAATCTTGTCGTTGCGGCCACTGGTAGTGGTCGTGGTCGTATAGTGCGCGAGGTCCATGAGATACCATTGCGAAAGTTGCTTGAAAATAGTGAATTTCGCCTATGGTAGGTATGATTTGATCAGAGGGCCAATTCTACTAAGTTTTGATCAACTTCCGCATTCGCATGTCAATCGCAAACTGTCAAAAAAGCCCTTATTCTCATACATTTTTGGACGGATTGCGATTGAGATGCGAATGCGATGCGAATGTGTAAATTAGTAGAATTGGCACTCTGGTCGTTGTGGTCACTGGTCGTGGTCGTGGCCGCGTAGTGCGTGAGGTCCCTAATATACGCTTGCGAAAGTTGCTTGAAAATAGAGAATTCGTTCTTATGGTAAACTGTATGAATTGATCTGATTTGTGTATGTGAGATTGTATGTTTGTGAACGAACCCACGATACAGGAGAAAATCCTAGTGTGAGGTAACGTTAAAAAAGAAAACCAAATCACAAAATTGCAATACAATTTTTCTTTATTAAAAAGTCAACATTCTCGTTAGCTGGTCTCCCATCTTAGCTACCAGTTACTCCTCTCGTGAACAAAATCGCCTGACTGAGCAAAAACGTAGTCTGTAACTACAATTAATTAACTCATCAGGAAAAAGTTAAGACAGTCGCACGGATCGCTTTGGATACAATCACTTACCTAAGCTAGTTTGTGAACTTTATTTATTGGTATTATTGTCGAGAATAAATGAGATCTCGTTAGTATTTTATCTTGTGGATGGGGGTTTATTTCTTGTAGTCTTATGAGAAAGATTTGAAGTCCAGATTTGGATTTAAATTCGAGATAGGTATCATTTATTTGTATTTTAATTCACAATTTTGATTCATAATGTTGAAAATGTTTATAATTCAGTTTTTTTTATTTTTTGTATGTTATTTATTTTTAGCAATGATATTGTTATCTTAATTTAATTTGCTTTAAGTCAGGACATCTTTTTAACCGACTTCCCAAAAAGGAGGAGATTCTCAATTCGGCCGGTATATTTTTTTTTCTATATATGTACATCGATTACGCCGCGGTTAATGGACCGATTCACGTGATTCTTTTTTTGTTCGACGCGAAATAGCTGCCAGGTGGTCCCATAAAAAAATATTTCAGTTTGGTCTAGTAGTTTTTATTTTATAAGCATTATTGTTATTTAAACGATGTCATTTTGACGATACTTTGTATATTAGTATGTCGATAACTTTAACATTTCTAATCCGATTTGCGTAATTATTTTTTTGTTCGTTAGGGTACATATTCAAGTTAGTACCCTGGTCATATAGTCAGCATATGATGATGGGATCCCAAGGAAATCGAGAAGAACACTCAATTTATAAGCATATAACTGTTACGTTTCAGACAATATCATACAGTTTGTTCAATTATTTGCGTTTGATGATGATTTCCTATGGATGAGCTGATGATGGAAGGTACAACTTCTCAAAGGTTAGGAGTTCAGAGAAAATTCTTTCAAAATTATACGTACATATGGATAAAGAATAGTATTCCTTGAGGCTAAACACGTCAATCTTTTTTGGTAATTTTAAACTAGACCATTATGATTTCGATGTGGAACGGCGACGGAGCTACCTATATTTAACGCATAGGTATCACTAGGTAACCCTTTTGCAGTGGTGTTGTTAGGTGTAAGGTACCACTAAAAAGTAAAAAATAAAAAACTTTTTACAAAAAAATACAACCGACTTCCAAATAAAAAAAAAACACTACAAAGTAAAAAATAACTTTAATTTCGGAAGTTGGTGTCAAAATACGAAGAAACTAACAAAAACACCGACTTCCGGAATTAAAGTTATTTTTTACTTTGTAGTGTTTTTTTTTTATTTGGAAGTTGGTTGTATTTTCTTTGTAAAAAGTTTTTTGTAAATTCTATTTTGTTTTTATTATTTTACTTTTTGTTCACGTTACTTAATCATTATATTAATTTAATTAGACCTACTTAGAGAATGATGTGCATGCCTGTAAGTGACTTATTTACAGAGAATCCCCCGGAAAATGTTTTTAAAAATTAATATTTATTTGTAAATAAGTCGTTGATGTGCGTAAATAAATAAATAAATAAATATCATGTCGAAAGACGTAGAAAAGCATTAGATGTTATCAGCCTGTAATGTTCTCACTGCTATGCTGGGTCCTTGGTTTCTATAGTTTTCGTCTTTGGGTGTAGACCAAAATCAAGATATGAGAGACATTAATTTACCTTATTTACTTGGTTAAATGTATCTTACATGGGTCATGTTGAGGATCAAAAATTCTAAGACATTCTAAGACAGTTCTCATGATGTTTTAAAATAATTCGACATCGAATTAATAATGCTCTCGAAATCTAACAATATTATAAAAAACCCCTCATTTAATATTCAAACCAAAAATAATTTCCAATCCGGACTTTCGCTGTAGTGGCGTACCGGGCGAGTGGCGTTGTCGCTGCTACGCTGCGTTGTCGCGTGTTGCTGACGCGTCATTACTGCCTTTGTATCCAACGCCGCCTTGTCGCCTGCCTGTTGTTATTGTTATATTTAGAAACACTGGCGACTTTTCACTTTGTAATATGATTAAAAAGGTGTTGAGGTTTTGTGTGTTTACGTAATTCCTTTTTTTGGGTTGTTTTTTGTCGTTTTTTTTTGTGTGTCATTGTGTGTCGTTGTATTGTCTGCGTACTGTCGTATTGTGGTAGAACTTAAATTTATTATTTACTAGCTTCTGCCAGCGGCTTCGCCCGCGTGATCCCTAGGGAACATATTCCCGGGATGAAAAGTAGCTTATGTGCTATTCTAGAATATAATCAATCTTTTTTCTAAATTTCATTAAGATCCGTTAAGCCGTTCTGGCGTCATTGAGTAAAAAACAACCAAACATTCACATTTTTAATATTACTCTCTACAGAATTAATTATAAGTATAGATAGATGAGTAGACAAATAAGAAAGCTTCGAACTGCTAAGCTATTGGGAGTTACACGTGTTATTGTTCGTCAATCATAAAAGATAGACATATGCTGTCGTTGGATATTTTTTATATAATTTTAAGGAGAACATTTCCGTCATACATGATTTCTGTGTAGCTTTCACCATTAAGGTTGCACACGCGACGGAAGCTTAAAAAATGGAGTAACTTCTCCCGTTTTCCCAACATTTCCCTTCACTGCTCTGCTCCTATTGATTATAGCGTGATGAAAAGTATACTATAACCTGCTCAGGAGTATGAATAATAATTGTACCAAGTTTCATTGAAATCCGTCGAGTAGTTTTTGTTTCTATAACGGTTATACAGACAGACAGACAGACAGACAGACAGACCGACAGACAGACAGACAAAAACTGTACTGATTGCGTTTTTGGCATCAGTATCGATCCCTAATCACCCCCTGATAGTTATTTTGGAAATATATTTCATGTACAGAATTGACCTCTCCACAGATTTATTATAAGTATATAGATATAGATAGATAGATAGAAGATAGATTTATTATAAGTATAGATAGATAGATTTCATGTACTAAAATAATATGTCCCGAAATTCATACGGAAACGGGAATAATAGGCTATGCACACGAATTTACGGGCAAAGGCTAGTTTTACATAATGAACTTGAAGCTGGGTTTATTAAGGAACTTTTAAAGTAATTAAAGTACAAAATATCATCCGTGATTTAACTAAATCAGAAATATAACCTCAGTCAAGACGGAGACTTCTTAAACTTGCAATTTCAACATTAATCCTTAGAATCGTAATTCCCCCTAATTAAGAGAAGGTACTGTTGTGCCCACAAAGGAAACGTTTATTAAATTTAAAGAAACAATTATCTTTCTTACCTTTTTGGTGCCAACTGAGATTTTTTTTTATTCTTCAAAATATAGTTCTCGTTTATTTTAGTAAGTTTACCTATTACTTTTTATTTTTTACTTTCTCGGGTCCCTGGAGACCCGGTCCTTTGGTAGGCAGGCATACGAGGGGCCGAAACCAACTCGCAGAGGCCCCGTTAGACATTTCAAATGTAATGGGGCTATTAATTATTATTATGAGCCTGCCCACTGAAAGGCCTCTTTCCCTCTTTCCACTTTCTCTGGTATTCTGTAATTTCAGGCCAATCCTGAGTCCAGCTCGTCTCGCCATGTGACCAGCCCAGTTCCATTTAATTAATTAATAGCTTTTGCCCGCGACTTTGTTCCCATTTCCTGTATATCCCGTTCCCGTAAGAATTTCGGGAAGTCTTTTCTTAGTGCTCCCCTACAGTCCCCAAGGAACTGACATGGCTTTTGAGACACAGGGTTCCCATACATTTTCGTAAGCCTGTAATAAGATGTGTGGCCAACGTCCGTTATTTGTGTTTTGGAGTTTGCCTAATAGAGCCGAAATTCAGGCTGACAGTATTGTCAGCTAGAATTCAAGATTAATTTGGCTCTTTCAGTTGGTTTATCCATTAAGTGTGTCTGAAAAATCACGAGAACTGACGATAGCATTCAGGATCACAAGATTTTTGTTCTTAAGTAAGGTATTCATGAAAAACTCGGCCAAGTTCAAGTCAGACTTGCACACGAACCCCACCGAGGGTGTCCCCACGTTGCCGTCGTGGTGGGGCTTGTGTATCTCAGAGAGAGGCCAGTTCCCGCTTCCTTGGAGGAC
Organism: Ceramica pisi; assembly: GCA_963859965.1. Lineage (NCBI taxonomy): Eukaryota > Metazoa > Arthropoda > Insecta > Lepidoptera > Noctuidae > Ceramica > Ceramica pisi. Next base: position 24,725,599 of record OY982535.1, on the reverse strand, counting down.
CGGGAAGCTGGTACTCATCCGGAAGCCTGGGCGCCCTGCGGACTCTCCGTCCGCATTCCGGCCCGTGGTGTTGCTCGACGAGGTGGGCAAGCTCTTCGAGAGAGTCATTGCGGACCGCCTCGCCGGGCACCTAGCGGGAACGGGGCCGGATCTTGCGGACAACCAGTTTGGTTTCCGCAAGGGGCGCTCTACGGTGGACGCCGTCATGCGCGTCAGAGCCCTCACGACGGGGGATGCGGTCTCCCGGGGTGGTGTTGTCTTGGCGGTGTCTCTCGACATCGCTAATGCCTTCAACACCATGCCCTGGAGCTGCATTGGGGAGGAACTCCGGTATCATCGGGTGCCGACCTACCTTCGTCGTGTGGTCGGGGACTACCTGTCCGACCGGGCAGTAATCTACCCTAGTCACAGCGGTGAGTGGAACCGGCGAGAGATGTCGTGCGGTGTCCCACAGGGTTCGGTTCTGGGGCCGCCCCTGTGGAACATCGGTTACGACTGGGTGCTGCGAGCCGACCTCCCTAGCGGCGTCAGCGTCATCTGTTACGCTGACAACACGCTGGTGCTGGCACAGGGGGGGTCGTACGCGGAGGCGGCCGACGTTATGACACGCGGGGTTGCGACAGTCGTAGAGAGGATCCGGCACTTGGGTCTCGAGGTGGCACTGCACAAGTCCGAGGCCATGTGTTTTCATGGCCGAGGCAATACGCCACCGTCGGGATCCTTGCTGACGGTAGGAGGGGTTTCCATCGGCGTCGAGTTGACGCTGAAGTACCTAGGGCTCGTCCTCGACAGCCGGTGGAACTTCGTGGAACATTTCCGACGTTTGGCACCCAAACTGGAGCGGGCCGGGGCTGCTTTCAGGCGGCTCCTGCCCAACCTGGGGGGACCAAACGCCTCCTGCCGGAGGCTCTACGCGGGGGTCGTGCGGTCCATGGCCCTCTACGGGGCCCCGGTGTGGGCGCGTTCCTTGCGGCAGCGTGCTGCCAACTATCTGAACGCGCCACAAAAGGTGATGGCCCTAAGGATGGCCCGAGGGTACCGCACGATCTCGCGCGAAGCTGTGTGTCTCCTTGCCGGATTGCCGCCATGGGATCTGGAGGCGATAGTCCTCGCGCGCCTACATGATTGGCGCGTGGAGGTACTACGCCGGGGGGAAACTCCGCTGACGCGGCAAATTGTCACGCAGCGGACTGACCTCCGGCGCGATCTCATGGCGTCATGGAGACGACGACTGTCGCAACCCAGTGCAGGGCACGCCACGATAGTGGCGATAAGTCCCCTCTTTGAGGAGTGGCTAGAGAGGCGCCACGGCGTCCTCACCTTCCGCCTGACGCAGGTCCTCACCGGACATGGATGTTTCGGGAGGTTCCTGCACCGAATCGGGCGGGAGGAAACGCCCGGGTGTCACCACTGCGAGGATCGACCGGAAGACACGGTGGAGCACACTGTGCAGGTGTGCCCCGCTTGGGCGGCGCACCGCCGTGTCCTCGAAACGGCGATCGGCGGCAACCTCTCGCGTCCGGCCCTGGTCCAAGCCATGGTCCGGAGCGAGACGGAATGGGACGCCGTTGCCTCCTTCTGCGAAGCAGTCATGCTAGCGAAGGAGGTTGCGGAGAGGGAGAGGAGACCCTCTCGTCCCGGCCGCCGTGGTAGACGCCGTGGGCGTCGGGGGACACCACCTGGTGACCTCCGGCCACCGTAGGCGCGGGCCTGTGGACGGCGAGCTTTGAGTGGCTCGCCGTCCGTCCGTCTAGTGACGACAGGCCGTGTCGACGGCGCGTTAGTGTTCCACGCGCGCCTCAAAGAGAGTCAGCACACAGAGGGGCCCGAAAGGGCCGACGCCTGCCGGAGTCGCGGGATTATTCGCAAGAGACACCGTGGCTCCGGAACATAAAGGGCAATGAAGGAACATGGATGGGTTTTAGTCAGTAGAAGTCTGACACTCCCTCCCGCTACACCCAGAGCGGGAGGAGTCATTGGATGATTTCCCATCCCTAAAAAAAAAAAAAAAAAAAGACTTGCACACAGGATTCAATAAGCCAAAAAATACAAAAACTTGTTTGGTATATCTCCTTTGTTATTATTATTTTTTTTAATTTTTTAGTATTTGTTGTTAAGACGGGAATAGAAATACAGCATCTGTGAAAATTATAACTGTCACTGTGTGTATAATTTTCACAGATGCTGTATTTCTCTACTTATTACGGTTCTTGAGATTCAGCCCGCTGAAAGTCAGACAGACGGATAGACAGCGGAGGCTTAGTAAAAGGGTTCCGTTGCTTACCTCTTGGGTACGGAACCCTAAAAACGAGCCATACCATCAATTTAAATAAACTCTCTAAGAACAGCATACCCCAGGTACAACGAATTGAAGACACAACTTAACATAAGAAATAATCTAATCCTCTCATTTAATTGAAAGTCATAGAAAACTGTGTTATTTGAAATGCGTCCCTAATACTTTGGATTAAGGTTTTGTCTTTAGCAAACGGCGACATTTAGAGACAATCTGCACTTCTACAAAACGATCAGCGAAATCACCTTCGGAGGTAGTAAAAAGTGATTTTACGGGAGCTTAGGTACCTCAGAATCCTTCGATCTACAATGGAATGGTCATCGTACTGTACATTGACGTGTATGTACTGTTAACGCTGCAATAAACATGTGGGCAACGCGCAATGAATCTAGAACGTACTCTAACGTTCAATCTCGATGGGAATGTTGTACAGTTTTAGTACGGAGATAATTTTTGACAGACGCATTATATTGTCAATGTTGAAGAATGCGAGATACTAGTTTTAAATGATGGATTTAGGCTTGTTTCACATGTACCATCACCACACCCACACCACATCGTCGCGACAAAAGTGGTCAAGCTGTGGTTACGTGTGATAGTGCCGCTACGACATCTTGCGGTTGCGATGTGGCTGCGATTTGCGATCACAAACGCGGTGAATAATAGGTAAGGTGAAAATCAGGGTCTTTAAGTCAAGAGATAATAGGTTACTCCTAGGTAAGCGTGCTCCATCTTAGACCGCATCATCGATTAACATCAGGTGAGATAGTGGTCAAACATATGCCAAACAGTAGCAAAAAAAAAAACTATTATTGTTCAATAAATTAAAAGAAAAATGGTTATTTAGGACTCGCACAAGATAAACAAGAACTGAAATATAGTAAAACTAACAATTTATCATCTGCCCAAGTAATAAGGTTATGGTGTGGTTGTGGTACGTATGATACAAGCCTTACATAGAATTTCCTTGAAAAGAATAAAGATATATAACAAAGAATATAAGGAAAGATACAAGACACGATACGTCACAACTTTATCATCATGTAAAGATATTGTGACGGATTATTCAAGAGACCCAAACAAAGGTGGATAAAGTTTGACATCACCACAAACAAGGTTATTTTCGTACATTTTTTGTACAAGGTAATAAAATGTTATGTGCTAATATTTATTTAGGCTTAGGACCCACTGAAAATGCCTGAAAAGGTAAATATACAGGTCCTTGTCAAAACAATGAACAACTGGATTGTTTAAATACTACTGCGAAGTAAATACAGACATATTTTATACTAGTTGTTGCCCGCGACTTCGTTCGCGTGTAATTTTTATACAGGGAAATTGAAAAAATACCCGAAACCTCTTAGGCAGTGTAAATATCAGCTGTTTCATACATTTTCATTGGCTAAATACTGCATTTTGTATGAAACAGCTGATATTTTTTTCGAGATTTCGGCAGTGTAAATATCAGCTGTTTCATACATTTTCATTGGCTAAATACTGCATTTTGTATGAAACAGCTGATATTTTTTTCGAGATTTCGGAGTTTTACCAAAACAAAAGTTGCTTATAATCATGTGTACTTTCACTGCCTAAGAGGTTTCGGGTATTTTTTCAATTTCCCTGTATAAAAAAACTAGCTGACCCGTGCAACGTCGTTTGCGTAACATTTTTCATTACTGCTCCGCTCCATTTAGTCTTAGCGTGATGATATATAGCCTATAGCCTTCCTCGATAGATTGGCTATCTAATACTGAAAGAATTTTTCAAATCGGACCAGTGGTTCCTGAGATTAGCGCGTTCAACCAAACAATCAAACAAACAAACAAACTCTTCTGCTTTATAATATTAGTATAGATAGTGTCCTATGTTTTTTTTTTTTTCGTCTTGGTCAGAGATGACATAGGCAAAGTCTACGATGGAGCGAGCTTACCTAGAAGGATGCTGTTTACTTCTAATACTCCAAGAATATGCGAACAAAGTTTCACGATGATCGGTTAAACAGTTATCGCGTGAAAGCGTAACAGACAAACTTACATTCACATTTATATTACTAGCTGTCCCCCGCGGCGTCGCATCCATCAACTGGTCGAAATTATTTGGCTAAATTTATAGTTATGAAACAAACATTTCCTAGACCCGCAACTTTCTTAAATAACAAACACAACAAATAATGAATTAGTGAAATCGGCCTAGCGTTAGAGCGTGATGCCATGACCAAGGGAAATAAAGATTCATTTTTATATATTAGCGACTAGTTGACCCCCGCGGCTTCGCTCCCGTTTTACCGCATAGTTCCCGTTCCCGGTGATAAAAATTATCCGTCTCCTGGTTTTAAGCTACCTCCTCACCAATTTTCAGCCAAATCGGTTCAGCCGTTCTTTAGTTATAAATAGTTTAACTAACACGACTTTCTTTTATATATAGATAGAAGTAGGGATAACGAGTTAAAATAACTGGCCAGCTCTTTCAAAACAATTGTAATAATTTAGATGGAACTAGAAAATTGACTATTTTTGGTTCGTACTAGCGTCGAACTCTCATACGAAGGATTCCGTACCACAAACCTCAAAAAACAAGTTTCTTGTATGGGAACTCCCTTTATTTTTAACTAGCTGACCCGCGCAACTTCGTCTGCCTCACATTTTCCATTACTGCTCCGCTCCTATTTGTCTTAGCGTGATGATATATAGCCTATAACCTTCCTCGATAAATGGGCTATCTAACACTGAAATAATTTTTCAAATCGGACCAGCAGTTCCTGAGATTAGCGCGTTCAACCAAACAAACAAACAAACTCTTCTGCTTTATAATATTAGTATAGATTTAATTCTATGTTTATTATTTGTTGTAATAGTAGCAATAGAAATACATAGTCTGTGAACATTTCAACTGTCTACCTACTATGGTTTATGAGATATAGCCCGCTGACATACAGACAGACGGACGGACAGACAGACAGATGGACAGGTTAGGCTTAGTATTTTCTTTTTTTTTACTATGGATAGGCATACGTTTGACCGCTATCTCACCTGATGTTAAGCGATGATGCGGTCTAAGGTGGAGCACGTTTGACCGCTGTCTCACCTGATGTTAAGCGATGATGCGGTATAAGGTGGAGCACGCTAGCCTAGAAGTAACCTATTCACTCTTGACTTAAAGGGTAGTTAGTAATGAGGTTCCGCTCGTTATTCCTTGGATACGGAACCCTAAAAAACTATGGTTGATACATATATTAATAGAAATATCAGAACCATTTATTTTGTTTCAAATAAAAATTGTGTTTATAGCTCCACTGGTGAAGCTGCTCTACTTATGTACAGTCAAAGCAGATTTAATTCAGTTAACGTGAATTGAAAATATCCTCATGATTGAAATGAAATTCAGTCCTGTTTTTAATAAATATTTTTGCAGTGCATTTCGTAAAAGTTTTATGAAGTACGTAAATTGTTCCACTTTCCACTTCATCAATTAGTAATTTTATTGAACGAAATTGTAAAATAGGTACTGAATGATTACGAGAAATCGTTATACACAGCTTAATATTCATTTAGTAAGAATATTGCATTTAAAACAATATTTTGAAATTAATTTATTTCTGGTAAAATAGCTGCAGTTTATTGTTCAATCAAGCGAAAGAGATTTTAACTATAGGATTAAAATATATTTTTATTTATCAGTGTTTTGGTTCTTTCTAACGATATTATGATTATAATATTATCAGCTTTGGCATTGCCTTACACACATATATTAAAAATTATGTCATACTTTCAAATAATCTCGTATTTATTTAACCTACAATGCGTTTCAAATAAGAATAGGACTTAGCGCCATATTGTGACATCATAGCTGTCAATTCAGTCAAGGGTGCGCAAAGGAAGATTTAAAAAAAAAATATTTATAAATATTGAGGGAAAAAAGTGTTTTGGTATGGTTTAAAATAACTAATAATGACTTTAAATAATTAAATATTATAAATATTTAGCTAATTTACTAAGATTGAACGTTTTTATTCAAATTTGATATAAGACTTATTTAAATAAAATAAAATAAACCGTTATATGCAACTAAGTTTTCTTTGCATACAGTACTTTTCAAGACACATTTGACAAACAGAGGTCATTGACGTTCCTGTTCTCATTTAAACGCATTGTACATTCAGCACATCATCGGTGTTTCACAAACTTCTATCATTCTTAAGACCACCATTACCATAAATTATGTACCTAAGTATCAGTCACTATGTCTTAAAATAATCACACTGTTGTAACTTCCACATAAGGATCAGAATTCCACTCAATCACAGAATAGTTGCTCCAAACGAAATTACCCTTTAATGTCAGGGGCGCTTCAAAGGCCAAGTACAAAATTGCTTTGGCACCTTCTTCATACATCTTTGCTGTCTTTCGCCCTTCTTTACTGCCCAGGTTTCCAGGGTTAACACAGTTAATCATTACACCTTTGTCAGCCCATTCTCTATGTTGTAAAAACGTTACAGCGTTCAAAGCGACCTTGCTGACAGAATGGACGCTCATCCCCCAACCTTCAGTCTTCTCTGTACCTCTTCTTGCTGCTTGTTCGTATTCTTGCATAATAGCTACTAGTTCATCTTCATTCAATTTAGGATCACTGATTCTTTTTCTTATTTCATCGTTCTCAATTGTTGCTAGAAGGCCAGCAGCACCAGAGACATTGATCACTCTTGCATTCTCGTTTAGTATAGGGTAGACAAGTTTACCGAAATTTATGTATCCGTAAAAGTTGACACTGAGCGTTCTTCTTACTATTTCGGCGTGTGATATCCTCTTTTCAGGGACGTAGTCTGTAGCATTGATGATCAAGTCTATTCTTTCATCCAAATCCTGGATATAATGTCTCACTTTTATTATACTTCTTGTATAAGTCACATCCATTTGCAGGAAATTCAGATCTAAGTTCTCTCTCTCCAAGTTCTTGAGTATGTTGAATCCTGTGGTTTCGTCTTCTGCGGTGAAGTATATTTTTCCATTGTAGTTCTCTGTTAGTTTCTTGAGGACTTGGTAGCCGAGGTTACTGGCGGCGCCGACGACTAGAGCCACGTCATACATGGCGCGCGATACTATTTAATGTGAGTTTATCACGTTATCGCGCGATCAGTTAGGTGCGTTATCACCTCTGACAATGTTATGTGCGAGATAAAGTTTCAGCTCTAGATAAGAGTGACACAGTTTTAGATGCAGATGCTGTATATTATGTACTGGAGTTTTAAAGATAGCGGGAGAATTTTCTTGGTAACTTTGAGGTGTGGTTTTATTTTGTTAAAGTGGTAAACAGGTATAAATAATTAATTATGTACCTATCTATTAACAGTAACTTTATCATGGTAATGAAGTAAAAAAAGGGTTCTTTCAGTATTGTTTTTAACGGAAAATTATTGATATGAATGAGTTCGCGGAAGACTGATTGAGTTCAAGAGAAATATCAATTAAATGTGAACGAGAGCTATACATGCGCTGAATCATGGTACATTTTCCACTGAAAAACCGAATTTTTGGATGAACGAGTGCATAATTAGGTTTACCTAAATAACTGTAAATTAGGGATTTTACTACAGTATATTATGTTGCTTATCTAGAAGGAAAAAAAAGAGTATGTATGTAGTTCGGCAGTGCTATGTAAAAATATTTATAAGGATGACTTGTGCTATTTTAATGTAGGCATACTTAGTCGAATTTGATTATTGCCATTCAACGTGGCAATGCCGCTAGTCTCTTGGGAACATTACCAGCTGACAGCGTTGAGGACACATTTTTTGATGCTATACTTTAGTTTTTTTGTTAGTTTATTATATCTTTTAATTTATTGTAACTTTAGTGTATTTAAGAAATTATCCTCCATTTTGAATATAATAATCAAACGCAAATTATACTAATGGGAAATTGTTTGATCTTAATTTCATTCGAGAGACATTCACTGCTATACTTAGGCCTTCTCGCATCTAGCGATCTTCCATTGCCCTCACTAGTAAATCGGTCCGACTTTTAGGAGACCTTCTAACGCAGCTTCTCTCGAGCTCTGCGAGCCATCTGATCTGTCCAGTCCAGCTGCTACTTAATTTTTTAAATGCATCCCTTAGATTACACTATGCTTCGATTGTAATGTATCTCGATTTCCTACTCGAATCGAATATAATTGTTTGTATTTATTGATTTGAGAGTACTGTCACATCACATTCTACAGCCCCATAATATTTTGTTTTAATTTTATGGGACATAACAATTTATATCATTTTAAAATATGAATATAGTGTCTAATTCTAATAAATATTATGTATTTTATTATACACCACAAATTTTTAATTAGTACAAATACTTAAAGGGCTTATTAGAAAAGGTCTTGTTATTGTCTCAATAAATAATATTCATAAACAGCAAAGTTATTAAGGTTTGTTTGATTTAATTTTACTTTACGGAACTATACGTCAAAAATATTCGTTGACTTGACAATAATGGCGTAGGTACATAACGTGAAGGATGAAATAATTATTCATGCACACAAATGTACAGAGACGGACTTAATGCCTTGGGAGCAGTCAACCTTTGGGTGATGCAGAGACAAATAGTGGTAGGTGCAATGCTGAAAAAGAGACGTGGTTCATAGATGATATTATTAGTTTAGTAGGGATTGATGGTTCAATAGACTTACCCTGACTTTTAATGACATTAAGAAGTATTAAGGCATTCGTCTCACCCCTTGCCTTTGCATAACTTGTAATATTGAGTGAAATGAATCGGTTGTTATGTCGATTTAGGCGCCTTTTTATAACGATGTCGTTAAAATCCGTGTTTATCGTCCAAGACCAAGGCGTGTGAGATAACCAGATAAAAATACAACAATCGAATTTCTAATTAATCTGTAGTAGTAAATTATTGCGTGATTTTGATAACATTTTTGGATGCCAACTGATTACTGATAATGGCGTTAAAATAATATCACTAATCTTTACCAGCTACGCTGGAGTTGGGCTCTTCCATTCATCAAAACTTAAAGCATTTATTATATTTATGGGTATTTTTAGTGAATACTAGAGGCCGCCCGCGACTTCGTCCGCGTATAAATTCTCGTTATTCCCGTGTAAATCCCGATCCCTCGGGAACTCCGGGATAAAAAGTAGCCTATGTGTTATTCTGGGTCTTCAGCTACCTACATACTGATTGATGATTTCATCGTAATCGGTTCAGTAGTATTTGCGTGAAGAGTAACAAACATCCATACATACTCACAAACTTTCGCATTTATAATATTAGTATGATTATATAAATTTTGATGAGTCCTTGTTGCTTGAAATAAATAATTAATTATTTATTTCAGTGAAACATTTACAGACACTTTCGGATTGTCGAGTTCGGTTAGTCATGCTAGAAACTCCATGGACTCCCTTTAAACCAAAAATATGTTCGTCGTACAAAGTGGGTCGTACTTGTGGCGTTATCTTCAAAGTTAAGCAACGTGTTCGGCCTGATGAGGGTTCTATTAGATACCGAGACCCCTCCGTGTTTAGGAAAGCACGTTAAGCCATTGTTCCCTGACGGCATTTGAAGATCATTGACAGTCGTCAGGGTTAGTCAGAATTCTGACTGATTCTAAAACATCACATGATTTAAAAGAGTGTCTGTGGAGTTTCTTCCACGTTCTTCTTCATAGAGATCTACGCTTTGGAACGTGCAAATAGCCTCATGTTTTTGACTGACCGACCTTGACATTTCAAAAGTGCCTGTAAATGGTTAATCTATACTATATTATTATATATAATATATATAATATAATATAATATAATATAATATAATATAATATAATATAATATAATATATTATAATATAATATAATATAATATAATATAATATAATATAATATAATCTATACTTATAATATTATAAAGCAGAAGAGTTTGTTTGTTTGTTTGGTTGAACGCGCTAATCTCAGGAACTACTGGTCCGATTTGAAAAATTCTTTCAGTGTTAGATAGCCCATTTATAGAGGAAGGCTATAGGCATATATATCATCACGCTAAGACCAACAGGAGCGGAGCATTAATGAAAAATGTTACGCAGACGACGTTCCACGGGTCAGCTAGTTTGAAATAAATGCTTTGAATCTGAATATCAGTTATCAGTCTTGCTGGTATTGTTCTACAATTATGTAGGTACTGTGTTGTGGAGGTAAGAGAAACAATCGTTCTTTGTCAAATACTGGTATTCAGCTGTATCAAGTTACTGAGAGCCGACCCCAATGTAGTTAGGTAAAGGATAAGCAGATAGTCAGTCCTGCCGGGGCTGCGGAATCCTGCTGGGGCTGCGGAATTTGTTCGAAAGACTCACCGCGGTCCTGGAATGCAAAGGGCATTAGGAGGAACACGGATGTGCTTTATTCAGTAAGAGTCTGACACTCTCTCTTGCTTCGCCCAGAGCGGGAGGAGTCATTTGATGATTTCCCATCCTTTATGGGTAAATTGGGATACTTAAACAAAATATTATCTTTATTCAATATTTGCACTGTGGTATGGTAGGCGCCAAATAAACTTGCAATAAAGTACATTGATCTTTCCCTAATATTCCTTCGTAGATACCCAAATAATAAATGATGAACCGTTTTTCAGCATCAGCTAGCATACATATAATAAACTAGCTGACCCGCGCAACTTCGTCTGCGTCACATTTTCCATTAATGCTGCGCTCCTATTTGTCTTAGCGTGATGATAATTATATAGTCTATAACCTTCCTCTATAAATGGGCTATCTAACACAATCACAAATCTAACAAATCGGACGCGTAGTTCTTGAGATTAGTGCGTTCAAGCAAAAAATCTCTTCATCTCTATAATATTAAGTATTGATGATACTTCATACAAATGTCCTTCTGTGACAATGTGGATTGCCGATGATTGCACTTTATTGTAGGAAATAAATTAATACCTCTTGAGATAAACACTTATCGTAGGTAAAGCACATGGCGCAATCGATAACATAACCTAGCATACTATGGTGGTATTTTGGCATTGAATCCTTTTAGAAGAAGATGATTTCCTGGAGAGACTTGGGGAGGCCTTTGTCTAGAAGTGGGCCAGCATATAGTAGATGAACATATTAGTAGCATATTACTTTAAATAAACACTTTATTTCTATGATTTACGTTCTTATTGATTTTAAACGTTTTTGCAGCATAAACTACCGTCTTTATTTATGTTAAGTTAGAAGTTTGATTTTTCACAGTTTCAAGGGACGGTAGACTTGACTCGATATAGACGGTCTTGACAAACGGACGGACGGTCGGAAGGACGGACGGACGGTGGGACGGACGGACAACATCATGTGCCGAGCCTTTTTCCAACTATACTGGGGTCGGCTTCCAGTCAAACCGGATTCAGCTGAATACCAGTCTTTTACGAGGAGAGGCTGCCTACCAGACCACCACAACCCATTAACTGGGTAACACCGTATTTCCTGGTAAGACTGGAGTCAGGATTACTCGCATCTGACACTCCGTAACGACTGCCAAAGATCTACAAATGACAGCCGGTACCAACGTTTTAGACGACGCCGTCACTTCGTGTATCTTAGTGTTTCAAATTTTTTATGTATTAGTTTATTTTTATATTTTGTTGTAGATGTGTATTTTATTTTGTATGGGCTACTCCTGTTGCCTGAAATAAAGGAATAATAATAATAATTGGCGCGCTTTCCGAGGCACGGAGGAAACTTGGTTTAATTATGTTAAGATAGTCACCCATCCAAAGACCAACCTTGGCAAGCGTTGCTTAACCTGAAAGATCGCCCCGCGCGGCTGCTATTATTTAGCCACTAGCTCAAAGTGATCCAATAAGGGTTCCGTTTCCTTCTGAGGTACAGAACCCTGAAAACATTGATTTTATTCAGCACCTTATATTTCTAGTGTTATCCTATTCAATTTATGAATACCTACTAGAAAGAAATCGAGCAGAAATTATGTAAGTGATAACGTGAAATTATGTATATAATGAAGTATAATATGTTAATAATAAAGTATATAATGTTGTTTTTTTAAGAGGAGCTCGTGGCTAAACATTAAGAGCCGCACAGGTCAATCTTCCAGGTTAAGCAACGCTGCATACCGAGTTTCCTCCGTGCCTCGGAAAGCACGTTAAGCCGTTGGTCCCAGCTGACATTTGTAGATCTTTGGCAGTCGTTACGGATTGTCAGAAGCCAGTAAATCTGACTCCAGTCTTGCCAATAAGTACCGTGTTACCCAGTTAACGGGATGTGGAGGTCTGGTAGGCAGCCGGTCTACGCAAAACACTGGTATTCAGCTGAATCCGGTTTGACTGGAAGCCGAACCCAATATAGTTGGGAAAGGGCTAGGCTGATGATAATAAAGTATACGTTAATAATGAAGTTAATACGTTAATAATGAAGTATATACTGTGTTGTCTATGTGACTATTTGAAGCGATGATACTTGTTTTGATTTACGTTTTAAAAGCGCGAACTCACAGCGGTGCATGCTATCCAGGGCGCGTAATACCAATATCTGTGTATGAAACAGCGCTCTAGGCGTTGAGCCGCAACATTATGCGTACCCGTTATAAGGATGTTATGAATTTTCTAATGGACAAACTCTGTTACGAATTAACTCATGGTTACTGATTATATTATTTAAAGAGTTTTGCATTTCCTTTCTGAAATACATTGGTATATTAAAACAGATACAAAAAGAAACTAAAATTATGAATGTTAAATAATTTTATTTAAAAATAAAGTAAGTACATAAAGTAAGAAAAAGTAATTATTAGTAGAACTCAGTAAAAATTAAATAGACCAAATGCGAAAAAGCACTAAACAATACGTTTAGTGCTTTTTCGCATTTGGTCTATTTAATTTTACACTTTTAGATAAACAATGACCTCATTTATTATTAGCAAGGGTTTTTTCTGCGTTGGTAGGGCGAAATAACAAGTGCCGAGGTCAATGTCATTGTTCAACTGACCGAAATAATAGCAAACGAATGCAATTTATGATGCAATATACTTGTCTCGCTCTAACTCACTCGATATTCGGCACAGATTTATTCCTACACGCCGTTACAATCATGTTGCGGTACAGCGCGTGGTTATAGAAAAGGGTTCCCTATCAAATGACATAAAATTTTAATATACTTAGCATAATTTTGTTTGGCATAATTATATTTTCGCATAATATAATTACGCATAACAGCTTACGCATATTTTTTTAAGCATAATTTCTCTAACCATAATAATGATTAAGCATAATATTCTAAAGCATAAATTTATAAAGCATAGCCAAACCTTAAAATATTCTATGCATTGTTGATTTTGGGCTTGGTCGACGGACTTCTGTTTGTTTTATAAAAAAATAACCACGAAGGGGATGGCGGGGTCAATTTGCTCGCTTCGCTCGCTCACACGAACCCGCCATCCCCTTCTAACCTAACCTATCCGACGCGGAGTGCCCTAAAGTCCCGATTGCATTCAGTTTCTCCTGATATAACTACCATTACATACCCAATGTCGATGGCAAATGATGTTATGGCATGTGCTAATAGTCATTAGGCCTACTAACGTTATGCGAATCAAATTTATGCCAAAAAAAATTAGTCTCTAAGATGCCAACATAAAATGTATGCCTAAAACAATTATGCAATTATTATTATGCCAAAACGAATTGTGCCAAAATCGTTATGCCGAAGTATAGTAGGACAAAGAATATTATGCGAAAAGAAGGGATCCCATAGAAAAGTGTTGAGAGCGAACATGATTGTTGCAAACATGAGGGCCGAACTCTGTGCGGTAAAAACCAATCAACTAAAGGTGCTGGCTCGAAACAGGTTTGTATGCTTGTTTTCAAAATTGTGCAGGACAATGTTTGTGTACTATTCAGCACCATCCAGTGTTGGGTCATATACAGGGATTGGTTTTACGCATCCAGGGCCACGCGGCGCATTTTAGCTGCGTGGGTTCATTTGTTTGACAACTTTGGTCTGCGTTTCCACTATAGTACACACTACACGCCACACGACTATGTACAACTGTAGCGTGGCCCACCACGGCACACGGAGAAGCTACCCACGTTTTTGACATAGTCGTGGGTTAATATTCGTGTATAGCGTGCCTGTGGGTGCCATATTCAAGCAAGTCACGCGTCAATGACGTCAATTGATGTGTAGCGTGTCCGTAGGTTGCATTGGAAAAATCTCATACATTTTCATGCAAGGCGAAATCTGAACAAGTTGTGTCCTTGCTACTGGTAATGTGCCCAAGAGACTGGCGGCATTCATTGTATGGTAATACTTAGTAAAAGTAAAGGCCAGCAAAGTATTTTCTTATCTTAATATAAATAAATCACGTGTCACGTTGTTTGTCCGCAATGGACTCCTAAACTACTTAACCGATTTTAATCAAATCATTTTAGTACCGTGTTACCCAGTTAATGGGTTGTGGAGGTCTAGTAGGCAACCGCTCCACGTAAAATACTGGTTTTCAGCTGAATCCGGTTTGACTGGAAGCCGACCCCAATAGTTGGGAAAAGGCTAGGCAGATGATGAACATAGCAAGAACACGACACAGGTTACATCCCACACTAAAGGCTGGAAACAAAGACGTCATTCGGTCTTCTGTTTTTTTCATAAAATCAAACAGGAACTTAAAACCCGGCCAAGTGCGATTCGGACTCGCGCACCGAGGGTTCCGTACAAACCTGTAGATATATATTATAAGCAAAAGTTGCGGTTTACGATTTATGATGTATAAAAAAAACTACTTACTAGATCTCGTTCAAACCAATTTTCGGTGAAAGTTTACATGGTAATGTTATTTTAGAAGTTACGGGGGGGGGGACATATTTAACCACTTTGCAAGTGTCTCTCGCGCAAACTGTTCATTTTAGAAAAAAATGAAATTAGATACTCAATATCATTTTTGAAGACTTCATAGATACACAAGTATGGGTTTTATGAAAAAAAAATTTTGAGTTTCAGTTCCAAGTATATTTTGGGAACCCCCGAATGTTATTGTTTTTTTTTTTCTATTTTTGTGTGGACATCTTCATGCGGTTCACAGAATATGTATCAAGTTTCAACAGCAGAGCTCGGTATAGTTTCGGAAAAAGTGGCTGTGACATACGGACGGACAGACACACAGACATGACGAATTCGTAAGGGTTCCGTTTTTTGCCAATTGGCTACGGAACCCCAAAAAGGATTTTATTTGAAACAACTACAACTTCTCAACGTAAACCACCCTGTTATAAAATAACAATTTCACCCCTTAACGACTAAAACGATCCCCAGGAACTTGGAACTACAAATAAAATTTAAAAATGCCGCAATTTCATAATACAATGCATTGGATCGTTCTCATTCATACGAATCCAGTTTCATCCCCTTAGAGCCCCTTTTCATCCCGTTTCATCCCCGCCCGGGATGTGGTTCAAAGACTTCAATAAATATTTATTGGTTCTTATAAATTTGTCTTTGGCCACCTACAACTAGATTTGTGTTGTTTTTCAATCAGTTTTTTACATGAAATATGTTATTTTTAGTGTTTTGATAGTTATTTTTTGATGCTGGTTTATGGCTTGTTTTGTGATTAGGTTGTTGTGTATTTTTGTGACGATGCGGAAATAGGCCTAGAAGTTTTTTTTGTAGTTTAAAGTAGTTTTCTTTTTCTAGTTTTTAATCTACACTTAAGAGTCCTATTACGAATCGTAAATGCTCGTTTGCAATAGACGAAGTTACGTTGGTCTGCGTTGGGAGTACATCTTTAGTCCGCGAAACAATTTTGATACTTACTAGTCTGAATAGGATTATAGTTTATTTGGGCGCTCGCGCGAGACTGAGGAGCGCGCGCGCTGAATTGACGCAGAATATATAGTACTTTAATTTTATTTATTGTAATTTTGTTTTATTATATTGACAAACGAAAACTTATGAAACGTATTCATTGTAGATTGAAATTTTATATCATATTAATTTATTTGATAAAATTGTTTTTATTTGGAATATAATGGACGCTGAATCAAGACATTTCTGGCTTAAATTAGGATTTCTTTACGTTTTTTCCGTGAAAACTCAAGGAATTTAAAGAAATTCTAGAACTCCAATAAACAAGTAAAACATTCAACTTAACTTTTAGTAATTTCAGCTTTTAAAAGAATTGATTGTAACAATGTGAATTAGACCGTCAAAGTTCCATCGCCGACATTTTTTTTTGCAAACTGAGTTCGTAAAATATTTATAGTAAATTACACGAAAAGAAAAATGAAAATGTGTAACTCTAACTTACAAGAAAGAGACTGGCACAAACGTTATTCAGGATCAAATAATTAAAATATTTTACTGCTGCTGAAAATTACAGCGTCAAAAATCATGAATTTCCGTAAAAAAATGTAATAGGACTCTTAACATAGGTGTACAGTAAAGTCTGTAAAGAGCACAAATGTGCAGATTAATTAAACTTCTCTAATCAGGCACTCACCTAGTTTAGGAGTCAGGGTATAAAGTAAAGTCACGGGACTATTCGAAAGAGACACCGTGGCTCCGGAACACAAAGAGCAATGAAGGAACATGGATGGGTTTTAGTCAGTAGAAGTCTGACACTCCCTCTCGCTCCGCCCAAAGCGGGAGAAGTCATTGGATGATTACCACAGAAATATAAAAAACAGGAGAAGTGGCAAGGAGGCGTGTCGGTGTCGTCGCTATATGCGCTCGCAATGCGCAAATGGCCGTCGCCGCGAGCTACGGGCTGTCGACCGCGATTGTGACATAATAAGAATGCCGTGTTATTCAGTGGTTTCTTGTAAAAACCGAAGCACAAATCAACACTTTGTTAATCATGGAATCACTTATCATATGTCAGTACAAGTATTTCACTATATTTGTCTTTAAAATCAACAACAACTGTAGCGCCTGTAGCGACGACACGAGATTCCTATACATTTTCGTCCAGCGGGCATATCTCCTTATTTATTATATCTATGATGATTACCCATCCCTAAAAAAAGGGTATAATATAAAGTAAATTGTAGCCCTATAAATGACACATTGTAAATTTTTGTTTTCGTGTAAATTTTTTTTCTGGGAGTGCCGGCAGAAGTGTAAACTTGAACATTAACGTTAATCATCCGTCTTACGAATTTTGGATCAGGTCACGGGCCCTTACGCGAGTTTGTGTTACAAATTTGGGATCAGGTCACGTGCCCTGACGCGAGTTTAACATTTTATACCCATCCCAAGAAAAGTACTCAACGCCGTTAAAGATGTTTCCACTTAAAAAAAAACCGGTCAAGTGTGAGTCGGACTCGCGCACGAAGGGTGAATTCCCGTCAAAATGCTCTGCACAGAGCGGAAGAAGTTCGTTGATAATTTTCACATCCAGGACAAAGATGGGTGATGTGATGTGGTAGTAGCAAAATTCTCAGTAGATTGCTCTTATAGATGTTTATCACGTCATCAAACGGTATGGTTTGGGACTATAGTTTGCTCGAAAATAATCAATAAAACGAAGCTAAATCCTTCTGTGGACTGTGTTTATGGCCACAGCGTATTACCTTTTTTTTTCTTTTTTTTTCTTTTTTTATTTTAGGGATGGGAAATCATCCAATGACTCCGCCCGCTCTGGGTGTAGCGGGAGGGAGTGTCAGACTTCTAGTGACTAAAACCCATCCATGTTCCTTCATTGCCCTTTGTGTTCCGGAGCCACGGTGTCTCTTGCGAATAATCTCGCGACTCCGGCAGGACAGCGTATTCCCTCAAAGATAACTGAGGGATATAAAAGTTTTTAACCGACTTAAAAAATGGTTGAGGTTCTCAATTCGGTTGGTATTTTTTAGGGTTCTGTACCCACAGGGTAAAACAGGACCCTCTGTCTGTTCGTCGGTCCGTCTGACAGCAGGCATTTTCATGAACCATGATAGTTAGACAGTCGAAATTTTCATAGATGATGTATTTCTGTTGCGGCAATTACAACATTTACCTACCACCTAAGGCATTAAGTCCATCTCTGTACATATATGTGCGTAAAGTATTAAATAACTAAATATTCTAAAAACGGGAAAACATATTTAAGGGAGCTCCCACACAACCAACTTGATTTTTCTGCCGTTTTTATAGATAACTAGCTATCCCCCGCGGCTTCGCTTCCGTCTACTGGCAACTTTTTTATTTTTATTTTTTATAAAAACTTTCTCCTGATAATAAAAAACACAACAAAAAAATTGCGAAATCGGTTCAGCTGTTCTCGAGATGTGCGCTTAGCAACACATTCAGCGATTCATTTTATATTATAAATGGTACGGAACCCTTTGTGCGCGAGTCCTACTCGCACTAGGCCAGTTTTGGAATTTATATCGTTTTTGATTTTTTTTACCACGTACCGGAAGACACAGCGTTGAAAGGCCTCCCACAGGGTGGACCTATGACCTGGTGAAGGTCGCGGGTAGCCGATGGATGCGAGATGTACAGGACCGGTCGTTGTGGTAAGACTTGGCGGAGGCCAATGTCCAGCAGAGACGTCTAAAGGCTGATATGCTGATGATATTGATGAATTTTATCAAATAGTAAAGTAGTTTGTTTATGTGTTTGTTAAAGGTAATCTCACCCATACGCACAAAACGTTTTGGGAACACATTCATTGTCCACCATCAGTTGGAATAGTTGTCAAATGAATGCCTAACAATTGTAAAAAAAAGTGCCAAATGACAGGTTTTAGGGCTAACGAACAGTAAAAATACTCGTCTCCAATTTAGTGGTTGTCTTAGGAATCGGGGTCACTTTGTAAATAACCGTTTAGAAAGTCACTTCTTAACAACTAAGTATTCAATTAATAATTCAACAAGAGGTCATTGCTCCAACATCTTTCAACTCGAGACTCAACAAAGATGACAACGTAGAGACGTTTCCAGTGTTTATTATACAATAAAGCGCTTTGCCATGAGCGCTGGAGTCCAAGTCAACTCGTAAACACCTCGATAGAGAGGGCAGAGACTTCAAATTTACTGCCGGAGGTCGTAGCTCTGCGAGGGGCCGTATGTTTACGACGAATGAAGGACTGTTTGATGAGTTAAAAACTGGCCAAGAGCGAACTTGCATAGGAAAACATGTGTATAAACCGAAAAATAACTTATGTTTTTATTTGGTGTCTATTTATTTTATATAATACACACTCAGTGACAATTCCAACTGTCTACCTATTACGGTTCGTGAGATACAGCCTGCTGACACACAGTCGGTCAGACAGCAGTGGTTTAGTAATAAGTTTCGATTCTCTTCTGAGTACGGATCCCTGAAAAGTTAAAAAAGGAATATGTATGTCTATGGCGTGTTGCGTATTGCCTTATAAGTTACTTACAAAAGGCCACGATGCGACGATGTGACAGCTAAGTAGTTTATTAATGAAAGTTTTTAACTAAGGAATATGTATCAACAGAATATTTATGATCTATACAATTTATTTTAAAATATACAAAAATATAATACTAACAGTGAAAATAGAATCAGAATTTCTCTAAAAACAAACGAGATATAATTATTTTAAACAAATATTTCTGTCCCTCTCGCAAAAACGCTGTTTTCTATAGCAGGTGTACACGCGTTATGGACTTTGACGTCAAAGTTCATAAACGATTTCTCTTTCTTATTGTAATCTATGAAGCTTTATAACTTCATCGCTGCAGAAGGTATTTAAATAATAATAATTACATGATTGTTTACTAAAGCTAATAAGTATTTCACTTACTGGCTGGTGTCGCCACACTATTGTATAATTTACTTTAACTAAACTGTATGTACTACCATGTGTTTAATGTAAAATGTAAAACTTGATGCAAATAAAAAAATATTATTATTATTATTATTATTTAGAAAAAAAAAATCGAATGCGTGTTCCCTATTCCGGATTTTAAAACCTGTGGTGCATAACGTAAATTTTGTTTTAATCTTTTATGGTCATTAACATTAGAATAGTTAATATCGGGATTGCTACCATGTACCTTTTTATTTGCGAGTTTCCGATATTTCGGCAATAAAAAAATATACCTGTTATTTAAAAAATTAAATTTTGTTAATTAACAGGTAAATGTTAATTATAGGGCTGCAACGAACTGAAAACTTATATTTTCACCAATAAATTAAACGCTCGAGCAAATACCAACAAAACAAAGAACTGATTAAGAATTTTTCAATGTTTTTTATATAAGAATAATAACGTATTGGGATTGGTATATCATTACTGACAGGACTATTGTAACCAATAAGCCTGACATAGTGGTGATAGACCGATTAGAGCGTCGCCCAATGATTGTTGATATAGCAGTCCCTCATGACAAGAACCTCGTGAAGTCTGAGAAAGAGAAACAAACGAAGTATCTTGACTTGGTTCGCTAGGTTGTTGACATGCGGTATGTGAACACAGCAGTTATTGTGCCGATAGTCGTGACGGCCAATCGCATAATTGCCAAGAGCCTCGATCAACATCTCAAGAGGCTCTCGATCGGCACCTGGATCAATGGCTTGATCCATAAAGCAGTGCTTCTAGACACGGCGCGTATTGTGAGGAGGTTCCTCTCTCAGGAGCCCCGACAACCGCTAGCTTGGACCCTGTTCCCGATACCGGTGGGCTACTATGTTTTATATCTTTAAATGTTTTTTTTTTAAATATTTTTTAAAGAAATATTTAAAATTGTAAAATTTTATGAATATAATTTTATTAATTATATGAATATAATGTATAATTTATTTCAGGTAACAAATACCCATAACATATTATATTTTTTTAGTTTATAAGTGTAATACTTAGTTATCCTGAAACTTGCCGACAACATGGTGCCCCTACTCACTTGTCCTAATAAAGTTTTATAGTTTTAAAAACTGTCCCTGTTAGTTGCGCTCTATATTGTCACGCTATACTGGTTGTTTTTATCTTATTTACTTATTTATTATATAATTTTTTGTACACCTTATAATAAATACAAGGGGGCTCCCATACAACAAACGTGATTGTTTTGCTCGATATTGATAACGGCAACAGGTAGACGCTTGAAATATTCACAGGATTTTGAGTTATATTATTCACTTTAAAAATAAATAATTCAATTAAAATAAATATTTCAGGGGGCTCCCCTACAACTAACGTGATTTTTTTCGAATTTTTATAGATAATGGTACGGAACCTATCGTGCGCGAGTTCGACTCACATTTGGTCAAACCGGCCAAGTGAAATATTAATATTTCAACCCTCTGAAAATATATATAGCCAGTTACATAAATTCAATGAATACCTCGGTACTAATTAAAAAGAGTAGGTTACATGAAATACTCAAATGATTCGAGTACTATTTCATCGAATCAATGCCGAAGCAATAATATGAGAGTATTTTGTTCAATTAATAAAGCCATATTCAGCTGTGAAAATATTTTCACAGCTCGTTTTATTGAGTAAAAATGAAGCCTTTATTGCTTTAAAGGTCGTATTGATTTTTAGGGTAGGCAGTGTCAGTTTTCTCCGGATCAACTGGACCGATTCTGATAGAATTTTACACATATGGACTTCTGTGACCCAAACACGGACGTGTTACGTAAATAAATAAATGGGGGTCAAATTAAAAAAAAATAATTAAAAAATGTACTTCAAAAGTTCAAACTGTACCTATTGTGCGACATATCAAATGAAAGGGTCTTACTGTGAGGATTTAAAAATATTTTTTCGTAATTTAAAAAATACAGTTTTGAAGTTATTCAAAAAATAAGACCAAGAATGACTAAAATGTTGAAAAAAAAAAGCAGATAAACTCTATACCGAAAGATTACAGAAAAACTTATAAGCAATCTGAAGTGTTTAAATAACACGTTAAAAAAATGATTGAATATATGATGATTTCGTCAATTAGGCCGTTATTGGTTTAAGGTCGAAATGATTTCTCTTTATGAATTTTCGCTCGTAGTTGCAATATTTTCGTGCTTTTTGAAAAGTACTTTATTCATTGGATTACCAATCGTCAAATGAAAGCAGCACGAAAGTTCAGGACGGTGGCGGCGGTTTTCGTATAATATTCTTACACAGAATTCATACAAAAAAAAAATCACGTCACAATAAAGTTTTTTATTGTAATAGAATACAGAAGGTAGCGTACAATATAAACCGAACAGTATGAGCGCAATTTTTGAAAAAAAAAAAAATTTTTTTGAATTTGTCTAATAATTATGTTTAGTAGAAAACAGCAGGTTTTGTAAACAAAGATTTAACAAAATATTGTTTCAGAAAACTAAAGTTTAAACAAATGCTAAAATATTCTAGCTTTTTATCATTTTCAGTAGTAAAATTCATTTTGAAAACACAGCCTGTAAAAATATTCAAACATAAGCAACAATATGGTAATCGCAAAAAAACACACTGCTCACAGAACTCCATCCAACCTCAACAAACAGGTACAAATAATTAATATTCAAACACTCTAAACCAGCGGAATTAATACCGGCACGGAACCGTGCGTTCATAAACCGAAGATTACGTCCAAAGCAAACAGGTAACACCCAATACAACTTCATCCGGGAAAAAAACCGGAGGGGAAATATTGAAAAGGTGAAAAACAAACTCGCCAAGTGTGCATCGGTCTCATACACGAAGGGTTCCGTACCATAAACTGAAAAAAAAAACATCTATACTAATATTATAAAGCAGAAGAGTTTGTTTGGTTGGACGCGCTAATCTCAGAAGCTACAGGTCTGATTTGAAATATTCTTTCAGTGTTAGATAGCCCATTTATCGAGGAAGGCTATAGGCAATATATCGCGTGCAGAAGCTAGTTTCATATATGGTGTAATACAAGCCTTTAATAATAAAAAAATGGGGGTGGCCCTTTAAAAATTATTATAATATGTTTTTTTTTTGTTATTATTTGAAATAAAGTGTGAGTCTTTGTAATGTGCCCATTGCCCATACGAAAATGAGGGAAACTGTACCTAATTTTATCGACGGAAAACGTATTGTTTTGTTTGGATATTTAATAACTTTGATATTTTTTATAATATGTTTTTTTTTATAATTGTTATAATATGTTTTTTTTTTGTTATTATTTGAAATAAAGTGTGAGTCTTTGTAATGTGCCCATTGCCCATACGAAAATGAGGGAAACTGTTCCTAATTTTATCGACGGAAAACGTATTTTTTTGTTTGGATATTTAATAACTTTGATATTTTTTTTTTTACTTTATATGGGTTTGCTCTTGACTCTAGTCTTGGTCAGAGATGACAGAGACAAAGTCTACGATGGAGCGAGCTTACCCAGAAGGAGCCTGTTCACTCTAACTTTGAAAAGATTAGGGTTGTAAGCATTCGGAAACACAGACGCAGGCAAAGGGTTCCACTCTTTTGCTGTACAACTTACTGAAACCCCAGTGCAAACAAAACTGTGTAACTTTTCAATTAAACGATCTATCGCAATGAAACAAACTCCATGATGATTGGAAGTAAGTAGCCATTTATATAAAAAAGGTAGGTAATTGGGGCGTATTTTTGAGAAGTATTACGATTACTAAATGACAAAATAAAACAGATTCTTGCGAAGAAAACATGATTAGATAAAATTAGGTATAGTTTCCTGTTTTTTTTAGGGATGGGAAATCATCAAATGACTTCTCCCGCTCTCCGCCCAGCGGAGCGAGAGGGAGTGTCAGACTACTATAGACTAAAATCCATCCATGATCCTTCATTGGCCTTTGATCGAATAGTCCCGCAACTCCGGAGGTATAGTTTCCCTCATTTTCGTATTTGGACATTATAAAGACTCACACAGTATAAACTCTGCGATTTCAACTTTATATCTATTATGGTTCATGAGATACAGTTCGCTGAACGACAAGTGGACGAGGTTGGCTTAGTAATAGGGTCCATTACTACCCTTCTAATACGGAATCCTAAAAACCCGAGGGGAAATATAGAAAAGGTAAAAAAATGACGTGTCATCGAAATATAAAAATTGATTTGGAATCGCTCCCCTACTGGGGCTGTACCTCTACATAGGTTGTGTTGTGAAAGAGTGAGCAGTTTGCGAGTATTGTATTTTATGGGTCATGTTTGACTGATTTCGCGATATTCATGGCTGTCGAATGAGGTTATCTTTTTAAAGATTTGTGATTATTCTTTTTGGTGAGGGTCAGGAGAACAATCGTTTTCGGAAATAAATGAGTTTTTATGTTAATATCTATTTCTATTGTATTAGGCAAGGTATTCAATATATATGGGGCTTGTGTTTTCATCTACTTTGCGTACAAGGCCATAAATATTCTAGTTGCTCAATGCAATTGTATGGTTTTTGGTCATATTTGCTCGTTCATACATACCATAGGTTACTTATTAAGAAGGAATATAAAACGTTTCTAAAGGATATTCTTTAATTGGAAATTAGCTTTGTCCTGTGGACCTCACGTCAAAGTACCCTGAACCCTTTCCAGAACCTTCTCTATTTTTTCATAATTCATTAAAAACGGTTCGATGATTTGGAATGGTATTTTTCGTTGAATTTATTGAATATCTTCAAAATTTTGTTTTTTAAATTATGGTGTAAATATAATTAAAACCCTCACAGTAAACCCACTCATTTGAAATGTCACACGATATTGTACAAAAACTTTTTTCTGAATTTTCGTTTCGTTTGACACCCAAAAGTGACCCCGATACTAAAAATTTTATAATTTACGTAACGCGTCCGTATTTGGGACGCGAAAGTAAGAAGAAAAACGGCTGTGACAAACACAGACAGATAGACAGACACCGGAGTGATCGCATTCCGTTTTTTGTCCGGAACCCTAACAAAGACTCTTGCACTTCCTACTAATATTATAAATGCGAAAGTTTGTGAGGATGGATGTATGTGTATGTGTATGTATGTTTGTTACCCTTTCACGACTCTAAAACTACTGGACGGATTACGATGAAATTTGGTATGTAGGTAGCTGAAGACCCAGAATAACACATAGGCTACTTTTTAACCCGGAATTAAAATATAACGAGAATTTATACGCGGACGAAGTCGCGGGCGGCCTCTAGTACAACATAAGTTAGAAAATCCCTATCTCAAAGCCAAATAACTCATACTCCCACTACATAATCTCCAAAACCATATTCTTTCAAAACTCATTCCCCAAAAGCCGCCTTCATAAAATGGCGCCCTAATTCTTCAACAGCTACTCACACAACGTGTTACAGCTTCGTTACATTTTTAAAACAAGCGCGCCTGCATCCAAGTATCACGTGGAGTGGCTGTATTTATTGATTTATGTAAATACGCTGCTCAACGCGATGCCGATGGAAGGAAAACATGCGAGCGGCGTCGGGAGGCGCTTATCGTATGTAAGCTAACTAGGGGCGAGGGTGCATGCCTGTCAATATTGGTGTACACCTTGTGATCTGTTGTTTTTATTATTTGCTGTGTTGCTGTTGTTGTAGTTTTGTTGTTACACGCCTGAGTTAATGCCGGGTACACAACGTACAACTAACGCCATCTAGTATGGATTAGTCATTTTTGGTTAATTCATCTGCTGTTTTTATTGCCACGAACCCCAAGCTTGTAACATTGTTGTCTACTTTTTTTTTTTTAGGGATTGGAAATCATCCAATGACTTTCCCCGCTCTGGGCGGAGCGGGAGGGAGTGTCAGACTCTTACTGACTAAAACTCATCCATGTTTCTTCAGTGCCCTTTGTGTTCCCGAGCCACGGTATCTCTTTCGAATAGTCCCGCGACTCCGGCAGGCGTCGGCCCTTTCGGGCCCCTCTGTGTGCTGACTCTCTTTGAGGCGCGCGTGGAACACGAACGCGCCGTCGACACGGCACATTGTTGTCTGCTTAAGTGTTAATCCAAGATTTTGTGACTTTTTGTTTCAAAACTCCATAAAGCGAGTGCCTTTTTTGCGGATATAAAATCATCAAATGACTCCTCCCGCTCTGCGGCCGAGCAAAAGGGAGTGCCAGACTCTTACTGATTAAAATCCATCCGCGTTCCTCTTAGAGCCGGACACTCTTTCGGACAAATTCCTGTACCCTGGCAGGCACTGGCCCTAACGGGTTTCGTGTACTATGCTGATATCTCTTAGAGGCGCGCGTCGTACAACGCGCCGTCGACCTGGGCCTGGATCTGATCGCCCTGTGACTCCCGACCCCATAAAGTGAGTGCCTGAACATGGATAAGGTCGCCCAGGCTAGCCTAGGAAGAAGTGGTGAGTTGACTAACTAAATTGCAAGGGCTAGCTCAAAGTGGCTTGGGATAAGAATACCTAAAAGTACCTACTAGGAGAAGATCTGTGTCCAGCAGAAGGCTACATAAAAAAATAGCTATACGTAGGGAAAACATATATTATACCTGTTCTTTTCAATGCTATTGCAATTTAATCCCGATGCTCTTGCAATCTTAAGCCATCTTCAGAGGTCAAAAGTTTTGGGTGCGAAATCATGTTAATTATTTGGTAAATGTATTTATAAGAGTTATCGTGACAGAACGTTGTCCTGATAGACTAACACTTGTTTAATAAAATCACAGTTTAAAATCTCATCGGCGCAAGGTTGCCTGCTTGTCGGTCTTCTACAGATTGTACTTCGGAGTGTGTGCCCAAGAACTCCACGACCTCATCCCACCGGCCCCCTTATTCTATATAACATTTAGACGCACTGCAATTTACCATCCCTACCTTGTTGCTATTCCACCAATTCGCACTAAGCGTTTCCAAGCGTCTTTCAGAATGCGCACACCAGAGGAGTGGAACTCTCTGCCTGCGTTTGTGTTTCCGAACGCTTACAACCCTAATCTTTTCAAAGTTAGAGTGAACAGGCTACTTCTGGGTAAGCTCGCTCCATCGTAGACTTTGTCTCTCGTCATCTCTGACCTAGATAAGAGCAAACCCATATCAAATAAAAAAATATTAGACGTTTCCCAAGGCGTTTTATAGTCTGTCTTCGTTCAAATGATTTTCTTATGTTATTATTCTATCATTCCAATCGTGATCTAATTAGAGAAACTATAACTTAAAGCTCTTCGAGAAAAAACGTGTAGATAAATACTTAGTGCATAGAATGTAATATAATTGTACAGAAGCGAAACTCCTTTGCGTGAGCAACTTCAACAAATAATCACTTGTTAAATTCTTCCACCTAGAAGGCAGGTGCTCGTGTTTAAATAACAGCCGCACGGGTCGATCTTCATTGCTAAGCAACGCTCGCCAAGGTCGGCCAGTCGATGGGTGACCAACTTTACATGCCGAAACTCCTCCGAGCCTTGAAAAGCACGTTAAGCCGTTGATCCCGGCTGTCATTTGAAGATCTTTTTCAGCCGTTACGGATTGTCGGAAGCCAGAAAATCTGTTTCTAGCCTTGTCCTTGACTTTTTTTACGTGGTTCACATAGAAGAAATGTGTTTTGTATTATGTTATTGTTGGTGCTATGGCGGCAATTGAGGAGCTCGTAGCTAAATAGCAACAGCTGCACGGGTCGATCTTCAAGGTTAAGCAACGCTTGACAAGGTTGGTCTATGGATGGGTGACCATTATAACATATCGAGTTTCCTCTGTACCTCGGAAAGCGCGCTAAGCTGTTGGTCCCGGCTATCATTTGTAGATCTTTGGCAGTCGTTACGGATTATCATAAGCCAGTAAATCTGACTCCAGTCTTGCCAAGAAATACCATGTTACCCAGTTAATGGGTTGTGGAGGTCCGGTTGGCAGCCGCTCCAGGTAAAATACTGGTATTCATCTGAATCCAGTTTGACTGGAAGCCGACCCCAATGTAGTTGGGAAAAAGGCTAGGCATCCTCTGAGAATGTCAATGGTCTACCTACTACGGTTCATGAGATACAGCCCGCTGACAAACAAACGGACAGACGGACAGCGAAGGATTAGTAATAGGCTCCGTTGGTTACCCATTGGGTACGAAACCGTACAAAAGATCTGAAAATCTAAAAATAATGGTTTTTTTTTTTGAGATGGGTTGGTCTTGACTCTAGTCTTGGTCAGAGATGACAGAGACAAAGTCTACGATGGAGCGAGCTTACCCAGAAAGAGCCTGTTTACTCAAACTTTGAAGATATTAGGGTTGTAAGCGTTCGGAAACATAGACGCAGGCAGAGAGTTCCACTCCTTTGCTGTGCGCAAAAAAGACGTTTAGAAACGCTTAGTGCGAATTCGTAGAATAGCAACAAGGTTAGTTAAGTTGCAGTGCGTCTGGATGTCCGATGGTAAAAGGGGGTCAAAAATCCCTCTGTTGGTCAAAAAATACAACGACTTTTAAAGCGACCGACCGATGCCATTTTGACTGTGTTAAACATAGTCAGTTAATTCTTTTGACTCAAAACTGAAAGCAAGTAGGGTATAGTAAAAGGGGGGCTAGGGTGGTAAAGTTATTCAAAGCGCTCTTCTGTCACTTTTTTTTTAACGTTTTGCTGTGCCCGACAGGGTCCATAATTATTTCAATTTATTATTTTTACCACCTGTATGTGTACATTATGGATTGCAATAAACGATTTGAGATTTTGATTTGTAGGCATTTCAAAAGCCATTCACTTAACACTGTCGCTTCTGTGTCCTTTCTAGTCTATGCCCCAGTATTTGTGTTTTTATCGTATTTGCAGGGGATGTGTGTTATCCCGCGCCCGCAGTACACTCAACCCTGAGTGAGCATTGAACGAGGGATTATTTTCTAATTAGCTAATAACCCTCCGGAATATCGTATTTATGGAATTGTTTTATTGTTGTTGAAGTTTGTTTGTTGGGTGGCAGATTTCAGAGAAGAGTTTTATTATTTATTTAACCAAATGAATAAATTTCTTTCGTTACTGATGTGTGACTGAGTGACTTACAGACAACACACAGCCGATACTGCTAGTCGTAGAAAGCTGAAAGGACATTGTTCAGTGCCCATACATCGTTCGCCTAAGAACCAACAAAGACGTGAATTTACTATCTGTGTTTTAAATAATGCATATGTTCGACTGAAACTAAATTAAAAACACGGACACTTTTCAGAATTGTAAAATATCCAAAATGATTTCGGATTTTGAGGTTATAAAACATACCAAACAATAGAAACATACCAAATGGACTAAGATCCCAGAGCTGCACAGACTTTTTATCTCACCAAAAAATGGTGTAGAGTAGTGTTACTATGTTCTTCTAACATACGAAAGCGTGGTAACTTAGGTCGACGGCCGATTCCCTGATATCAGGTGCAAAATACATTACATCAAAGTGTTAACTGTCATTTCATCGACTGTCAGTGTCAATTGTGTTCGTGTCATACAGCGCTTTAATCGCTTTATTCTTTTTGTGGATAACTAAAAATCTTACAGCGCTGAGACTGCTTTGTTTCATTTTAAAATAATGGCGCCGGGTTATAAAACCCAAGTAAGTTACTTTTTAAAATGGTTTCGTAATTAAAAAGTGTCTGTTCTATTCTAATCATTAAAATGTAATTAAAAAAAAAAACTAGGAATAATGGTAAAGGTTTCGCATGTGTTGATTCATAGGCCACTTTTTACCATGTCCTTTGGTATGTAGGTTCCTTGGGGATGGGGTGCCAGTGCCTGAAGGGGTTGGGGAATTTTTTTGAAAGAGTCACCGCGGCCCGCCGCCCGCGGCCCTGGAACGCAAAAGGCATTAGGAGGAACACGGATGGGTTTTATTCAGTAGGAGTCTGACACTCCCTCCTGCTTTACCCAGAGCAGAGGTTCCTTGGGAAGTGTAGGAGAACAATAAGAGAGGATGTCCCGAAATATCTAAGCCAACTGGAAATTACGGAAATACGGGTACGAAATTGCGGGAAAAAGTTAGTTTTTTTATATACTTTATTGTGCACCAAAGGTAAAACACCAAATAAACTTAAAACTTTAACACTGTTTTTTCAAAAACCATTTCTTTTTTAGATATTGTGGTTCTTAGTTCAAACTTGTTTTTAACTTACTTTTTCTTCAGGTAAAATACTGGCCAAGTGCGAGTCGTACTCGCGCACTGAGGGTTCCGTAAGCAGAAGTTGCGATTTACGATTTATGACGTATTAAAAAAAACTACTTACTAGAAATTTATCTGAATCTGATCTCGTTCAAACCAATTTTCGCTGGTAGTTTACATGGTAATGTACATCATAATTTTTTTTTAGTTTTATCATTCTCTTATTGTAGAATTTAAGGGGGGGGGGACACACATTTTACCACTTTGGAAGTGTCTGTCGCGCAAACTATTCAGTTTAGAAAAAAATGATCTTAGAAATCTCAATATCATTTTTAAAGAGCTATTCATAGATACCCCACACGTATGGGTACGATGAAATTTTTTTTTTGAGTTTCAGTTGTAAGTATGGGGACCCCCAAAATTTATTATTTTTTTCCTATTTTTGTGTGAAAATCTTTATGTGGTTCACGAAATACATCAACTTACCAAATTTCAACAGCATAGCTCTTAAGGGAGAAAAGTGGCTGTGATATACGGACGGACAGACAGACAGACAGACAGACATGACGAATCTATAAGGGTTCCGTTTTTACCATTTGGCTACGGAACCCTAAAAAACAATTGAAAAAAATAGTTTTTTCAAATTATTTTACCTTAATTTGAGATTCACCAACGATTTTTGAGTACAACTATGTACTCAAAAAACATGTGAAGGTAATATTATTTTAATGGTTTCAGTATTCTTATTATTTCTGTAAGCTTTACATTCCACGTTGTAATATAAAATACCAATTTAAAAAAAAATAATATAAAAAGCAGTAGTCCGCCAGTGTCGGGAGCAGGGTCCCTACCGGGAGTAGCAACCGGTGGTTAGGGTTCCACAGAAAGGAACCTCCTCACTATCGTAGCGAGGAGTACTACTTTCTGTATTATTATTTATTCCTATTCGGTTAGACGAGAAAACCGATCCGAGTCTAAAAACACTCTCTTGAAAGTTTAAGAAAATATTTTCAAGACATCGATACTAAAACAAAAAAAAAAAAACAACAAACAAAACCAAAGCGACAGAACTCAAAATCCAATTATGAAATGGATGTACCTACCGTTGTATACTTCCAATTAAAGTATAATATAATTGCTTCGTATATTTTCAATAACTCCGCGCAAACCTTTCCCGTACTTCACCGAATGACGTATTAAAACAATACCGGTTATGAACGGATATTCTATTTCCTGTCGGAAAAGTTTTTCCAAACAAAAACTGTAGGAAATTGACCCAGTTTGGGGTTCAGCAAGTTTTGGGGTAGGCACAAAATGATGTGGGTCGTGTATACCGTTGGATTGAGTTCAGTGTTTTTTTTTAGTGTGCATTATTAAATTGTTATAATGTGCATTGTAGTTTTTAACCGACTTCCCAAAAAGGTGGAGGGTTCTCAATTCGGTTGTTTTTTGTTTGTTACCTCATAACTCCGTCAATTATGAACCGATCTGAAAAATTATTTTATCTGAAAGGATATACTTGCAGATTGGTCCCGTTTAAATTTGATCAAAATCGGATAGGTACGAAGTTTGGATTTTCAGTCGAAAGTCAGAAGAGTTTGAGTTTGAGTTTGACTAACAAGTGAAAAAAAAAACTTTTTAAACTTTTACTAAATACAACCGACTTCCAAATAAAAAAAAAACAGTACAAATTAAAACATTACTTTAATTTCGGAAGTCGGTGTTAAAATACGAAGAAACTAACAAAAACACCGACTTCCGAATTTTAAAGTTATTTTTTACTTTGTAGTGTTTTTTTTTTTATTTGGAAGTCGGTTGTATTTTTTTTTGTAAAAAGTGTTTTGTACTCGTGCGTTTTCCATGTTTCCAAAACGATGGGTACCTTTTAATAAAATTAAGACTAGTTTTCGCCCGCGACTTCGTACGCTTAAATCCCGTTTTTTCCCGTTCCCGTAGGAAGTTCAGGAAATCGTATTTAGTGCTCCCCTATGTTCGCCAAAGAACCTACATGCCAAGTTTCAGCTTTTTACGACCGTAGGTAGTTCCGGCTATGCGTTTCCTTTCAGTCTAATAGGGAATATGCATGAAAAAAGTATTTATGATCTGAACACTTTATCTAAAAGTATTGGAAAATATAATACTAACTGTGAAATTAGAATCTAAATTGCTCGAAAAACAAACGAGATATTATTATTTTAAATAAATATATCTGTCCCTCTCGCGAAAACGCTGTTTTCTATGGCAGATGTATAGTCGTCGTGTAATTTGACGTCACATTACTTATCGGACTTCTCTTTCTAACTGTAGTCTTTGAAGCTTTATAACTTAATAAATGATGAAGGTATTGTTTTTTTTTTTTTTTTTTTTTATTCAAAACGGGGAAACTCTTGGCCCAAATCTCACCTGATGGAAAGTGATGATTAGGCCGAAGAGGGAAGCGAGTTTCACCCGGAATCCTCTTACACAGAGGAACTGGCTATCATACCTCTAACTGCCGGAATACAACAATGCTGTTAACATTGTTGCTATGGCGACAGACTTAGACATGATGGTGGTAGCTTGCCAGGCGGACTTAGAACAAGTCCTACCACCAACCAAACCGAGCAAAAAAATTGCCTCCGCTGGGAATCGAACCCGGGACCTCTGGGTCTGAACTAGGTGGTATAACCACTAGACCACGGAGGCGGTTAGTGTCACCTGTTTAGCACCACCCGGGGACCACGTGTAGGGATTCGCTGAAGGGTCTTCTCCTACGGACGCGGGTGACTCGGGCTGAATAATTTCGTGATTGTTTACTAGAGCTAATAAATATTTTATTTTGCAAATAAAAAAATCGCATGCATATTCCCTATTGTTGCTTGACCAAATTTAGGAAGTATGTAATTCTTCCATTGTTGGCAAAGGATGAAATTGTTGCATTTGATGAATTAAAAAATGTCTCCAAAATTCCTACCCTTGGTTACTACAATCCGTAACGGAATAAATTTATATATAACGAGCCGGCTTCGCCCGCTTGACAAATTACATATCTTCCTCGAGAACCACTCTAACCATTGGTGAAAATAGCATGAAAATCGGTGCAGTAGTTTTTGAGTTTATTGCACAGACAGACAGACGTGGCGGAAGACTGTTTTATAATATGTAGTGAAGATATTCTATATGAATACAGGAATACAGGCAGCCGCTTTTTAAGTGGCAATATAAAGCTATACCTAATGTATGTAGGTTGTTGCTGTCAACTGTAGGGCGGTGGTGCCCCACTAATAATAAATCGTTCGTCAGTCTAGTTCAAACGAACAATAGGATTGTCCACTAAAAATCTAATAAGTCCGAGTAAGATTATGAAAAAAAAATTGAACCCTGTTTTTTCTTTTGTTACGTAAACCAAAATTGACGAAGATACGACGCTTTTAAAATTCTCAATACGTCACGCCGTGGTATAATTTTTAGTGCGTTCTGACGTCACGAGCTCTCCACTCCCGAGTTTTGATGCGTTTTTATCTTTGTAAATATTAATTGATTTACAAAATCAAAATTTACATAAACAGATTTTCAATTTATTGATTGTGGAAAATAGCCTATTTATAATACTAAGAAACTCCACGGAGAGCTAAATCTTCTCCGTATAAGTCTACGGTTTCGAATTGATAGCTTCAATCATTACTTTCAGTCTGACTCCACATAATTTAAACTTGTCTGCATAAATTATTTGACTTTGTATTTAAGGCACATATATATATTAGAGAAAGGAGCCAACTGGATCCACTCGAATAGGACCCGCGGGTCCAGTAGACCACATCACATTATGGTTACAGGTCGACTGGATCCACTGCACAATTAAATTATTATTAAGTTAGGCATTTACACTTACGCACCTCAGTAGCCACTAACATTAAAACTCAATACTATTTTACCGTAATAATATCTAAATTAAGTGCACGAGCACCGCTAATTTCAAGGTCAAGCAATAGCGGCTCATATACCTATCGCTGGAGCCTATCGTTGTCACTATACAGGAAACATTTATTTTCTGTCCTGACTTCCGCCCTTATGTCCTTTTCCTTAGCAACGTTTTCCTCATTTCAAAGATCCAATATAATGTACAAATTCCTCCAGATCAAGTGATCGCTTTACAATAGTTTGCACCAGCAAACATTCCTTTTTTACCCCACTTTTTGCCTCAATTTGTACTTTGTCGGTATATGTACAAATCGTGCCTTCCTGGTATATTTTTTTTATTTCAGCCTTCCTTCCTTATCGTACAAATTAAGCGTTGCAAGACATTTTGGCAGCGCTCGACACAACATGTAGGTGGGACGTGATTGGCTTAAAAAGCGCACTTTTGTGTAAATTTCTTGCTTATCACTTAAATACAATTTTGGACTTTGAACTTGAAGAATATGAGATGCGTTCTTGTTCTATTAGAGATATATTTATTTGATAAAGAAGCGGATTTTTAATTAGTTAGGTGGATATAAATACCAATAGATAACAAAAGCAGAAATTCAAAAAGCCTTGCCTTCTGCTTCTCTCATCATCTAAATAGAGACCTAAATATCCATTTTGATGTGTTAATATTGAAAAAAATGTTGAAAAATGTTTTATTTTCGATGATAAGAATTGCTTTTTGTGGTAGCGTACCGCACTACGACAAAGAACGATTTTCATTAGAATAAAAGTTAGTTGAACATAATGATAAGATGGAGCATAAAATTATTGTACATAGGTCGTAAAGAAAATCTTAGAAAACATTTGCAGTATTGCAATATTAAGGCTGATGTCTTAATATGAAGACAATTTAAACAATATTCCATAATAACAGCACACAACTTGAAGTACAACGGGGTAATTTGACAGGGGCACGGCTTATTGTACGTCAGATGCAAGTTTGATTCGCTGACAACACAAGTTTGACGACTTGTTGGAGTTTGGACAGGGCCGCAACATCCCGCGACATTTTAGGGTTAAACTTCAAAAGTTGTTTTTCAAATTATGAATTTGAAAATTTTTGTTACATTTTCTGGTTAGTTAAAAATTAATGGTTGGTTGAATTTATGTAGAGATAGATACCTAATAATAAAAAAATATCATCATTTGCCTAGCCTTTTCCCAACTAAATTGGGGTTGGCTTCCAGTCAAACCGGATTCAGCTGAATACTAGTATTTTACGTGGAGCAGCTGCCTACCAGACCTCCACAACCCATTAACTGGGTACTCCTTGGCAAGACTGGTGTCAAATTTTCTGGCCTCTGACTATCCATAACGACTGTCAAAGATCTCCAAATGACAGCCGGCACCAACAGCTTAACGTGCTTTTCCGAGGCACGGAGGAAATCGGTATGTTAAGATGGTCACCCACCCACAGACCAACCTCGGCAAGCGTTGCTTAACCTTGAAGATCGACCTGAGTGGCTGTTATTATTTAGCCACGAGCTCCTCTTTTAAATTAAATAGTAGCAAATCATGATTATAAAAAACTAATGTCTAGCTAGAGTAACAGAACCATGTAGGTAGGTTATCTGAGGTGGTCTTTTGTTGGTCCCGGCTGTCATTTGGAGATCTTTGGCAGTCGTTACGGATAGTCAGAAGCCAGAAAATCTGACACCAGTCTTGCCAAGGAGTACGGTGTTACCCAGTTAATGGATTGTGGAGGTCTGGTAGGCAGCCGCTCGACGTAAATTACTGATATTCAGCTGAAACCGGTTTGACTGGAAGCCGACCCCAATATAGTTGGGAAAAAGGCTAGGATGATAATTTAAAAGAGTTTCCGTGGAGTTTCTTGCACGTTCTTCTCCATAGAGATCTACGCATTGGAACGTGTTGTTGGAACTAGCTTTGTGTTTTTCACTGATCGACCTCGACAGTTAAAAATGATTTTAACTGATTTACTTGAAATATACGCGTTGACTTTGAATTTAGCCAATTAATAGCCTTTAAACAATCGCCATCAGCCTTATAATATCGGAAAACTGTTAAAATTCTACAAAATACAATTTTCCCTTCTAGAAATATACAAGTACATTCAAGAAACAAGTACGTAGGTACCTACGTTATTAAACATTTGGTTGTAAATAAAAGCTACGCTTGAGATTTTCTTTGAAGAGAAATATTGCACCGACGACGTTCCTTCCGAAACGGTGACGATTCTCGGAATCATTTGATCGACGATCGACGAACTTGCCTTCACAGAACGGCCTTTGATAAAATCGCGTTAAATTGCTATATATTTTGATGAAATGACACATTTCAAATGGAAATTATTTAAATAAGACTAAGGGTTAGGCCACACGAACGTAATTTTGTGAGTTATGATTTGCGGGGAAATGAGTGAGGTAAGGGAATTCGGTTTCTTTCTAAAGTCCAGCTCATTTTGCGTCACCGTGTGGCTGAAACAAGACTCTAGTATGCAGCACGAATTCCGCCGACTCATTTTACGCGACTCACAAAATTACGTTCGTTTGGCCGCACCCCAAGAGCCTACGCACACGACGTATTTTAAACGCGCCGGCTTTGACGACACACGTTTTACAAACGCGCGCTCACGGCACTATAGGCGACGACAAAAAAGCAGTACTGTCTGCGTCTGAATTTTGTTTAAAGCGCGTTAGCATGCGTCATCTACATGTCGTCGGTGCGCTAAAGAAACGCTGTTTGCAAAGGCCTTTAGCGCAGATTTTTTGATAGTTAGGAAAATTTTACCAAAATAATAAATGTAATAATAATAATATATCCTTGGACATTTCACACAACGCCATATAGTCCCAAGCTAAGCAACTTAATGCTTGTGTTATGGTAACGAGATGGCTGATAAACTACTTATATACATTTTTTTTTTGTAAATACATACATATTATAGATAGAAAACACCCAAACTCGGAACCAATACATGTAGGCCGTACAAATATTTGTTCCGTGCGGGAATCGAACCCGCGACATGCTGCGCAGCAGTCAATCGCTCAACCACTGCGCCAACCGTGTCGTCAATGTGGTCGTTTGATATATTTTCTACGAGAATGTAAAAGTTGTAAAACTGCATTTTGTTTTCCTCAGTGAAAAGTTGTCTGACGATTTAGCCTGGCGCATGCGTCATGTTCGTAAACGGGCGCTGTCGGTTGGGACTGGTCATTTCTCTGCTACTATGGTTTATTTTAATTATTTCTTTGAATTTTTCCTTTTTATTCCGGACGTATTTATCATGCTCGTCTTTTACATCGTCCTCACAAGTATGTATAATTTCAACGCGATGTAACAAAACTTTGTAACTAACAATTTATTATTTTTAAAAGAGTGTCCGTGGAGTTTCTTGCACGTTCTTCTCCATAAAAATCTACGCTTTGGAACGTGCAAATAGCTTCATATTTATGGACCGACCGACATTGACAATTCAAAAATGCCTGTAAATGGTGTTATTGATATAAATGCTTGAGTTTTGATTAAAAAATTCGCCCTAAAATCCTCATCATATCAGTATGGAGAGGAGGATTATTATTATTTCATAGATCTTATTCTCACTAGTACTTCAACGACACAACTAATTCAATGACAGAGTTGTGTGGAAAAGGAAGAGATAGACCTTTGCCCAGCAGTGGGATGGAATAGGCGAGATGGATAGATAGATCACTTCATCTTTATCCATAGACTAGCTGACCCGTGCAACGTAATCTGCGTAACATTTTTCATTACTGCTCCGCTCCTATTTGTCTTAGCGTGATGATATATAGCCTATAATCTTCCTCAATAAATGGGCTATCTAACACTGAAAGAATTTTTCAAATCGGACCAGTAGATTTCAGATTACCCCCTACATACAAACTTACAAACAAATGTTACCTCTTTATAATATTATTATATATTATAAGTAATAAGTAATATAAGTAATAAGTTATCTATACTTATAATATTATTAATATTATATATTATAAAGCAGAAGAGTTTGTTTGTTTGTTTGTTTGGTTGAACGCGCTAATCTCAGGAACTACTGGCCTGATTTGAAAAATTCTTTCAGTGTTAGATAGCCCATATATCGAGGAAGGCTATAGGCTATATATATCATCACGCTAAGACAAATAGGAGCGGAGCATTAATGGAAAATGTGACGCAGACGAAGTTGCGCGGGTCAGCTAGTAAGTAATAAGTATAAGTATATATAAGTATAGATTAACTTCGCGCACTGCTGGTCATAAACCCCTTTCACTGGTCATAAACGATTCCCTCCTATTCACTTCCCCTCATCCCACATGTCTCCATGGTTGAGTGGTTTAGGCGTTTGCCTTGAGACCCTATGGTCGTGGGTTTAATTCCCACGGGAAGCATACTTTGTAAAGTTGTTTCCAGTTTGGCTAGGACATTGCAGGCTTGAATCACCTGATTGTCTGATAAAAAGATGATTCCCTGCTTCGATAGGCGCGTTAAACCATGTTAGAGGCCCTTGAAGCGGTTTAAAAACTCTGTGATTAGGGTGTCGTTAGACCTCACTCCCCACACAATAAGAAGAAGATCCCACATGACAGATTTTATAAAACTATAAATAAATAAATAATAATAAATAATAATATTTATTTGCAGAAAACACGGTATTAAAAGATGTTACTATACAAATTGAGTCCAAACATGTTTTGCTTAATATTAAAGCATGCAAAATTATAGTATCAACATTAGTTAGTTAGTAGTATATCCATAATAGACTTATATCTAGAAATCAAATGTTAGCATAGACGAGAGAGTTAAAGCGGAAGTTTAAGTATGCATGTGAGTGGTCATAGGTTCAGATATCGAAGTAAAAAAAATGTAACTTAAATAAAACTAAAAAATAATAATAAAACAAGTGACATTTAATTAAATAGCTTACCAAATATATATACTTATGTCACTTTAATGTTACATTGTTATATTGCTGAGTAAGAAATATGTCACGTATGTGTGTGTTTTCAAGTGACATATTTCTTTCTATCACATTGTTATATTGCTGAATAAGAAATAGCCACACCCATCTTACATAATAGCAATATAGGTCTATGTCATATTAGTGATATTACATCCATATTACAGTGATTTAACAGTGTATACTGGGAAATTTCTATGTTTTAATTTTCTCTATATCATCGTAAAAGTTATACAAGTGAAAATTATGAATTTTTAAATAAACAGACCTTTTTTGTTATAAGCAACGCGACTACGTCGTTCGCCTTAAGAATTAATTCAGTTTTACTTTGAAAAACATAACATTTAAAAAAAGACGGCAATAGGAAACCTTACAAGTTTTCTTAATTTAATTAAGAAGTTATTAGACAACGGGAAAATTTCAAAAATATATATCTTCCTCTAACAAAACGACAACACATTTCAAAAAGGTACCCCTAGCCAAGCGGATTGACGTCTAATTAAAAAAAAAAATCTAAGTCAAGTTATTTTTTGCTTTTCACAATGAATCGTTGAAAAATTGACTTCGAACAAATCATCGACGGTAATTCTTTTTAAAATAAAAATTATAAACGTTCATTTCTTAACAATTCTTGAGAATTAAATCTAAATAAGAATATAATAATTATTCTCTTAATGCATAAAAAAGATCATAATTAGCTTTGGTTTATCAGTAGAACAGGCAAAATATTGTGTATTAGATTTAATAAAAAACTCACTCCACAGATCCAAGTATGGTCCTTGATGACTGTTTGCTCATATTCTTACAAGACACGATATATATTTATAAGTGAAACAATTACTTACAGGCTAACACCACATGTACTATTTTATTTGTATTATTAATTATACATTTCCAGTATTACAATTTATAATGAACTAGCTGACTCACGCAACTTCGTCTTCGTCACATTTTCCACTAATGCTCAGCTACTTTTAGTCTTAGCGTGATGATATGTACCTATATCCTTCCTCGATACATGGGCTATCTAATACTGAAAGAATCTTTCAAATCGTATCAGTAGTTCCTGAGATTACCCCCCTAAATACAAACTTACAAACAAATGTTACCTCTTTATAATATTAGTGTAGATAGTAGAGATTAGTATAGATTATGAAAGACTAGTTTACGCCCGCGACTTTGTACACGCATATCCCGTTTTTTCCGTTCCCGTAGGAATTTCATGGAATCCTCTCTTAGTGCACCCCTACGAAATGTAAGAAAGCTACATGCCAAATTTAAGTTTACTACGACCAGTAGTTTTGGCTGTGCGTTGATATATAAGTCAGCAAATCAGTTTTGCCTTGTAAAAACAAGCATAAGGGCCAGTTTCACCGGTTACGGATAAAGTGTCGGTTAGCCTATTAGGAACTTATCTGGCAGATGAACTAAAACTTTTGGTTTCACAGGTGTCGGATAGCGATATCTGGCAGATTTATTAAGTATTTGAGTATTATAAAGTATTATAGTATTATAAGTGTCGGTTAGTTATCCATCAGATAAGTAACCGACACTTTATCCGTAACCGGTGAAACTGGCCCTTAATCTAGTAATTTAACAAACAAACAACATTAGCATATTCATTTAAATTAAATTTAAAAAAATATTATAGTGACTTGTATTAATTTAACATATCATACTAATGGAATTAAGTTAGCAGTAAGTAACACTTTGGCATTTACTCTCATATGCTTGTTTAGCAACGCGAGTGAGTTGTTCAGTCATACCACAACCAGTTTCTTTGACGAGTGAAGTAAATTGGCCGAAGTCGTTTTCAAGTAGTATGTAGGGATGATCAAACTCGACCATTCGTCCTTTTTCCATCACCAGTACTTTGTCGCTGTCCATGATGGTATTGAGTCGATGGGCGACAGTAAGTACAGTGCAGCTGGCAAATTTCTTGCGAATGGTGCGCTGGATGAGGCCATCAGTATGGGGATCAACATTGGCAGTGGCTTCGTCAAGAATGAGGATTTTGTTGTTTCGTAAAATGGCACGAGCAAGACAGATCAGCTGTCTTTGACCAGCACTGAAGTTTGTTCCGCGGTCGAATACTTGCGACTCTAGACCATTGGTTTTACTGAAAACATCCCTCAGCTCGACTTCTTCCAAAGCGGCCCAAAGCAGAGAGTCTTGGAATTCGTTGAAGGGATCCAAGTTCTTCCTTAAGGTTCCAGAGAACAGCACGGGGTCTTGGGGTATGATAGAGATTTTCCGACGTAACTCTTCGAGGTAAATAGAACTAGTGTCCACACCGTCGATGTCAATGACTCCTTCGACCTTGGCCAGGCGGAAGAGAGCAGAGATCAAAGAAGATTTGCCTGCACCTGTCCTTCCAACAATTCCAACTTTCTCTCTCGGTTGAATCACTAGCTCAAGTCCTTTAAGTACTGGAAATTCATCTTTAGCATAACGCATAAACACTTGCTGGAACTTGATACAGCCCTCAGTAGGCCAATTTTCTGGTACGTGGACTACTTTCGACGTCACCTGCAAACCTTTCATCTTATTTTTCTTAGTCAGTTCGGTCTCTGCAATGTTGTCTTCAGGCGGTAAAAGTGAATACTCCAACACTCGCTCAACGGACATCATCTGATTCGTTACCTCTGCACCTTGCCGCATTCCAACTTGAAGCGACCCAGTCATCGACATCACTGTTGTGATTGCAAGACCCACTTCAGCCCCAGAAATTCCAAAATCATGTAAGATAAAAGTAAATGTGACAATGGTGGTGAAAATAAAACAAAACATATCTAGAGAAAACCCAAAAGCTATACTGGTTGATATAAACATGTACCATGCTGAGCTATGGACGTCTTGAAATTTATCAAACTCGAATTTTAAAATATTCTGTGCCCCGTAAGCTCGGATGGTCGTCAATCCATTTATTGTTGCATTCAAATGAGTGAATACTGGTGATCTCATAATTCCTTCAAGTCTTTTCACATTTTTACTTGTTCGTAGATAAATTTTACGAATCCAATAAAATATAAAAGCAATCACAAACAGTGGAATAAGAAAAACTGGATTTACTGCACAAACTACAACCAATGACCCAACCATCATCAGCATTATTTGCCCAGCGTCGAGTAGACATTTAGGAAGTAGTTCATCAATAGCACCCATATCTTTGGAGAACCTATTTAATATCCTTCCACTGGGATTTGTTTCAAAAAATCGCATGCTGGTTCTTATGAGAGCTCCAAATGACCGGTCATGTAGACTTTGACTGTTAAGTATACACAAAACATAAAACAGTAGAGATCTTGTGATTCCAACGACAAAAATTGATAATACCAATCCGGTGTAGATATAGACATAAAACAGAGCTGGAGTGATATCATAATTTTGTATGTAGCCAATTGTAGAAGGGGTGACATTTTTAGAAACAATGTAGTCTTTGTAGCGAGACTCTTCTTCATTGACGAGAATTGGAACGAATAAATCAGTAGCACTTACTAGAAATTGAGTTAATAGAAAGAATATAGCAACAGTAATAACAAAGAAGCAGTTGCCTCCAGATTTGAAGTATTTGATAAAAATAGATCCTGGAGTAATTCCTCTGGATGTTCCTTCGAGGTTGGTGATATTAACATTCTTATCATGATCATCTTCAGCGTCAGTATCAGTACCACTGGCATTGGAAGTTTTACTGCGATTGCTTAGACTAAACCACTGTCGTCGAGAGAATGATTCGTCGGTTACTTGAGATGAGTCTGAGGCCAGAAGACTCTCGTACTCTGGACATTGAACGAGCAGATCGACGTAGTTAGAGAACATTCTGTAGGATCCATGCTCGAGCAGGATAATGCCATCAACGTTTTTGATATACTGCACTTGATGTGTTGCAAGGATTATTGTTTTTTCTGATAAATATTTCTTTAGACATTCTTCAAACAGATGCTTACCCACGTGGGTGTCGACGGCACTTAGTGGGTCGTCTAGAATATAGAGATCTGCTTGACGATATATAGCTCGAGCGAGATTGATTCTTGCTTTCTGACCTCCTGATAATGAGCGTCCTCTTTCTCCGACTATTGTCTGGTCACCTTGGGGGAATTGTGTAAAGTCACTCTGCAGTGCACAGACTTTGACGACTTTCTGGTAGCGTTGACGATCGAACGGTTGTCCGAAGATAATGTTTTGCCTCACAGTCGAGCCGAAAACCCAAGCTTCTTGAGCAGCGTAACTCAGTTCTCCACGCACTGCTATGTTTCCCTCTGACAATTGCAGCTCACCAAGAATTGCAGAAAATAGTGAACTCTTGCCAGCACCCACTGCTCCAATTACTATATACATTTTCCCTCGTTCCAGTTTTATGTTCACCATATTTAGAGTATTTTCTTGACAACTTGGTTCCCATTTAGCTGTCGCGTTTGTTATCTTCACCGCCCAGTTATCTCCATCAGGTTTATGATAGACCGCATGGCTCATTGAGCTTATCAAGTCCAAATGTGCTCTTGCTTCACTTGTATTGGCCTTCATCTCAACAGTATCAGCATTATTAACGTCGATTAAGAAAATCTCTGATTTCAATTGTTTTTCTTCTGGGCTAGACTCATCGATGGTTGATGATCTATCAGGGTACGTCAACTTATCTAGTTGACCAACTTCATCATTCATCAAGAATTGCTGTAAACGTCTCACTGCTACGATACACTCAGCAATCTCAGCAACGCCACGGACGAACATAAGTGACATTGTGTAGGCAAGAATATTAAAAAAGGAAGAGAATACAAATGCTTTTTCGGCAGTTAATTGTTGACTAAAAAACATCATTCCGACAAGTGTACAGTAAGTAGCAGCTCTTGTTGTGATTAAATTAAAAACCATGAAGATTCCACGAACCCAAGAGAATTTTTGTATAACTTTTAGCTCTAATTTCCTAGCTAATGCTACCATCGCACAAAAAGGTTTCTCCCAAGCATACATTTTGATGACTTGAACTCCCGAAATGATCTCATCCATCAATCTTACTCGTTCATCAGTTTTGATAGCAGTTTGAAGTCGGAATTTTGGTGATAATGTCCCCGTGTAAGATTGGATAGGAACCACGATAAAAACCGCTGCTATTCCAAGCATACCAGCATAACCGGCCTCGACGTATAAAAAATACCCAACTATCAGCGTAGCAAGTGGGGCAGACCACATGTGGTGAATGAACATTGTTGCCATGTCGAATCGATTAACATCATTGGCGATTAAATTCACAATTTTGCCAGGTGATGTGTCGCCAAAAGCAGTTGTCTTGAGTCGCAGAGCCTGAAATATTAACATTACTGATATAATTGATAAAGTTTTCTACAAGTGAAACTTTATTTCATAAAAAAAAACAAATTTCCTTCAGGATAATGTTTCTCTATGTAAACATAGTTGTAATAAGACTATATTTATAAGCAGTTTTAAAAATTCTAGTTTCAATAAGGTATATTTTAAATTTATTTTAGGTGATCACTTTTGAAAGAACAAGCATAAGGAAAGTACAAAAC
The DNA here is from genome assembly GCA_963859965.1 of Ceramica pisi. Lineage (NCBI taxonomy): Eukaryota > Metazoa > Arthropoda > Insecta > Lepidoptera > Noctuidae > Ceramica > Ceramica pisi. Next base: position 24,680,949 of record OY982535.1, on the reverse strand, counting down.
TTAACCTATGCCAGAGGGCCCATTCTACATTTTTTTTTAATAAAGTTCGCATCGCATATCTGACGCAATCTGTCAAAAAAACCTCAATTACCACACATTTTTTATAGACAGATTGTAACTGACATGGAATGCGAACGATGCTGAAAACCGTTCAAGTGCGAGTCGGGCTCGCACACGAAGGGTTCCGCACCATAAACCTCAGTTTTTATTATTTATTTATTTATTTAGACTTTATGCACAACAGTGGTACATGGGCGGACTTAATGCAACAAGGCATTCTCTACCAGTCAACTTTTGGGTAAAAAAGACTACACTGTGGTAGGTGGCTGTAGGAACAAATAAAAATAAAATTAAATTGAGTCTTATCGATACAACACAGTATACAAAATAAATATATATATACTATAAAATATATATATATTTGCTAAAATAATATACTAATAAATATGATGATTATTTGTTGTTATAGCACCAATAGATCACACACAATTTGTGAAAATTTCAACTGCCTATCTATACTGTTATATATATATACATCCCGCTAAAAGACAGATGGACGGACGGACGGATAGACAGCGGAGGCTTAGTAATAGGGTTCCGTTGGTTACCCTTTTGTAGGGCACTCTAAAAATGGGTAAAATTGACATACTGGCCGGCCTATAGATACAATTTTCCTGCATTACCTTTAATAAATATTTGTTTATTATTTATGAATTATTATGAATTATTATGAATGATTATGAATTATTATGAATTATTATGAATTATTATTACCTTGCGATAAACCACTGAACAAACAGCAATTCTTATTCTACCACCTAGATAGAATGCTCCAAAAAGGGTTTGGTTTAACGTGATTGCACTGAGTCCTGTTGCCAGGCAGATACCTCCTGCGTACATCAATGCATCGTTGTAAGTCACTCCACCACTTTCTCGAAAGTAACTCAGAAGTCTTCCTAAGAGTAAGGGAGTCCCTAATCTGTAATACAAATTATTATAATTAATTTTTGCAATTTAAAAGGAGAATGGTCGTTTCTAACCCGGAGTTCGACAGAATTGAGACATCGTAGACTTTGTGTCTGTCATCTCTGACCATTTTTTTTTTTAGGTATGGGAAATCATCAAATGACTCCTCCCGCTCTGGGTAAAGCAGGAGGGAGTGTCAGACTCCTACTGACTAAAACCCATCCGTGTTCCTCCTAATGCCCTTTGCGTTCCAGGGCCGCGGTGACTCTTTCGAACAAATTTCGCAACCCCGGCAGGTCATCTCTGACCTAGACTAGAGTCAACAGCAAACCCATATCAAATACAAAAAAAGTAGAGCCAAAAAGTAGAGCCAAAAAATACAAAAATAAAAACGTATTTCTCTCATATCTCAGATGACAATCAAACTAGGTTTTGTATGTTTTCTGTCGGAGTTAGGTTAATTTTGTGTGGTCGTGACGATTCTTCTTTAATCTTTGTATTTTTGAGATTTAATTTGTCTAGACAAGACAAGAGTGCTAATTCTACTAATTTTCGCATTCGAATCTTAATAGTAATTTGTCTGTTCTGTCTACTGTTTAAAACAGTTCATAACACAACATAAAGCCAGCATGCTGTGAAGGGGTAGGTACGCAGGTACCACTACAAAGTGAAAAACAAAAAAAAACTGTTTTTCAAAAAAATACAACCGACTTTAAAAAACAAAACACAACAAAGTGTAAAATTACTTTAATTTCGGAAGTCGGTGTCAAACAATCAATAACATCGACTTTTTTTAGGAAATAAAATGTTAGCAGATTCACAAGATACAAAGTATCTTATACAGCTTAAATTTCTAAGTCTAGTTTAAATAGCTAGACTGAGAGCTAGATCTTAAGTTAAGAAATTATATTTTATTTACCTTAGAATAAATTCAGTGAATGTATGCAGCACACCATACATAAAAATTTCCCACCGAAAACACCGGAGAATTGTTAATAAAAAATTAGGCGTTTTTTTAGACTTCGTTTTGGACTGTAGCTCTAAGAACCATTGTCTGGAAACAAATTAAAATAAATTAAAACAGATTAAAATTAATTGAAAACAGCCGTTTTGCGTGATTGAGACACTAACATAGAAACTTTCACGTTTATAATATTAGTAGGTTTCCATCATCTATCTTTGTAAGATTGAAACAGATCAGTTTTATCGTTTCCTATAAAAACTTATTTTAAAACAAAAATTTTAATTCTATCACTTAGCCTTGTAAAATTAAATCAGAGTTTTGATGCAATTTTCGGGTACAACTTTTTCTGACTGGTTTTATAGGATTGTTTAACCAGGGTCCCTCTTACTACAACTAGCACTTCGCTCGCGACTGCGTACGCGCAGGTTAAGTATTTCGCATAAAATCAGTCCAGAAGTTTCGGAGTCTATTCGGTACAAACCAACAAAACATCTTTCCTCTTTATAATATTGTAGTATCGATAAGAATGTACGATGACTTACTTTTCCAATCGATCGCCAAGAACTCCAGATCGATCAGATTTCAACGGATCAAACAAGTCATCAGGTCCAAGAACCTTTGAATATCCAGTTCTAAACAAATTGAGTGTCCAAGTCCAGAATAGCACTGAAAAAATATTCGCCTTCTCCCTAGGATTCGGACGATCCTTTGCTATGCTTGCGTCCATGGTGATAATTAACTAAACTGCTCCAACGCGAACGATAATGGATCAAAAATCGTTTTTTTTTCACAATGTATTATTAAAACGGTGTCAACAGCTGTCAATGTCCGTAAGGCCAAATTTGTATTGTCTTACTATTGTTACTTTAATTTGCGGGCGACGATTACTAAATATTCACAAACCCTTTTTTTCCACTGTATTATTTATTGCACACCACCATGTCAATGATTCTACAACTACTAGTAAACATCACACGACCACGTTTATAACAAAAATGTGTCAAGTTTTGGTGTGTCTAATAGTTTAGTAATGACACCATAATTTGATTTTAATTGTATCCATTAAATTTTTGTGATTATTATTATAATAAACGATTTATTCTATTTTTTTGGGGGCCGAGTCACCCACGTCCGTAGGAGAATACCCTTCAGCGAATCCCTATACGTGGTCCCCAGGTGGTGCTAAACAGGTGACACTAACCGCCTCCGTGGTCTAGTGGTTAAACCACCTGATTCAGACCCAGAGGTCCCGGGTTCGATTCCCAGCGGGGGCAAATTTTTTGCTCGTTTTGGTTGGTGGTAGGACTTGTTCTAAGTCTGCCTGGCAAGCTACCACCATCATGTCTAAGTCTGTCGCCATAACAACAATGTTAACAGCATTGTTGTGTTCCGGCAGTTAGAGGTATGATAGCCAGTTCCTCTGTGTAAGAGGATTCCGGATGAAACTCGCTTCCATCTTCGGCCTAATCATCACTTTCCATCAGGTGAGATTTGGGCCAAGAGTTTCCCCGTTTTATATAAATAAAAAAAAGTTAAATAACAAGTGTCTTAAGAATTTACGACATGGAAACTATCGTTAAAAGCCGAAAAATGTTTTTGTTTTGGTTCCACAGTAGGACAGGATCAGACTAACTCGGTTCGTCCATTTACATTTGATTGACTGCAAATATGTGGACTTCATGTTTTCTTTAGAAATACGACAATATGTCCCACTCTATGTCTATCTCCCACTCCATCATTTCTTTCTCATCAAAATTTACCCGACTTTGCTGACTGCTCCCAATCTCTCTTGTCGTTGTTCCAAAAAGTGAGAGCTTACCTAGGAGAAGACCTATTTTGTTGTACTAGGTATTTTTTTATTTAAGCACAAATGTACAGAGGCGGACTTAATGCCATAGGCATTCTCAACCAGTCAACCTTTGGGTGATGTAGAGACAAATAGCAGGTATTTTGTGGTATTGGGTAGGTATATTAGTGTATTGCTGTTGTATTAATTACTTGATTTAATTACTTACCTTATTAATTACTAATAGAGATTTGACTAATTAGAGAGGTAACTTGTTAAAAATGTCATTAGCAGCGGTATATTGTATCCAACCGTCATAATTTAACCGCGCCGTTAACTTAACGTGAGCTCGTGGGTTGCAAGATTGTCAGTTTAATTAACTAATAAATAACTGAAGCCGCGTGCAGAATTTAGTGTCAAACCTAAGACAATAATTAATAAATTCCGGTGTGGGTACCACACACACTGACAGGGCGAAGCGATAATATTTTGGAGAGATAGAAGTTGGTATTAATGTTGTTCTTTAAACTATGGTTGCAAATTATTTAATTTAAGTGTTTAAATTATATACGTAGTATACAAACAATGTAATTCCGATTTTTATTGTCGGTATAAAAATTGACAAAAAATCTTGAATTAAATGGCAGGTCAAGGTCAGTTAAAATTTTTATTTTTAACCAGCTAACCCACGCAACTTCGTCTGCGTCACATTTTCCATTAATGCTCCGCTCCTATTTGTCTTAGCGTAATGATATATAGCCTATAGCCTTCCTCGATGAGCTATCTAACACTGAAATAATTTTTCAAATCGTACCAGTAGTTCCTGAGATTAGCGCGTTCAACCAAACAAACAAACAAACAAACTCTTCTGCTTTATAATGTTAGTATAGATTGAGGTGGGTTTGCTCTTGACTATAGTCTAGGTCAGAGGTGACAGAGACAAAGTCTACGATAGAATTAGCTTACCCAGAAAAAGCTTGTTCACTCCAACTTTGAAGAGATTAGGGTTGAATGAGTTCAGAAACACATACGCAGATAGACAGTTCCACTCTATTGCTGTCACATTATTGTGTCATTCTACTAAAGTTATCAGATGGTAAATAATTCAAAATCAACGTACATACCTACAAGGCAAATTAATTCTACGATTATGAATAAATTAATAATTCATCATGTTTGTCCGAAAATGAAGATATCGCGAATATTAAATCTTTTTCTAATAGAATTTCTCATTAATATGGAAAGGTTTCCAAAAAGCATACATTAGTAACGCGATGAATTTCGACGGAGTAAAAATGTTTATTCAAAAACTAAAATAATATTCGGCCTGTATAAATAACGTGTGTATAAATTCTGCCTTTGGTCGTATCATACAAAAATATTAATTGAAACCGAAAAAAAAGAAAAAAAAACAAGGTCGGATAGGCGTTGCTACAGGCTGCCTTAATCTTTTTACCGACTCCAAAAAGGAGGAGGTTATATTTTTGAAATCATGTATTAGCATTTCTTCGTGGCTACACTCCTGTCGGCTTTCGGAATAAAGTAAGCATAATCCAATTTAGCCTAAAGTCCATCCATTCAGATAAAGAACTTCATAATATTAGCCTTTAGATGTGAGTGTTAACCTGCGCGTCTATATAGGACGCCAATCCGAAAGCTAAAAATAGTAGATTATGTACCGAGGGGATAAAGCAGTGTCTTATGTGTGATTCTTGATCCCAAACCTCAAGAAGGGTTTGAAAGTTTACTCCGGAGCGCAGCGAGGTAGTCTAGAGTTTAACTCACGAGCGAAACGAGAGAGTTAATACGAGAATCCTGAATTGAAGCCAGCCCAAGGCAAAGACACCCAGAGGAGCATACTCCTATTTTCTTACCTATTTTGAGACAATTGTTCGCAAATCATGAAAAAAGGTGGCTGGCTGCGAGCGGTTATCATCGGTCTCCAAGTTGTATTTCAAATTCAAATTACATTATTGACCTGCGGGCATTAACATTGTACTGAATTTTATAGTAATCAATAAGGACTTATTTTAGGCAGAGTTGCATGACATATTATGATCTGATGTTTTTGTGGAGGTGGTGTGAAATAGTACGTTGTTATCCTAGGCTTGAAGGTAACTTATTTAGTCCCGAAACGGCCTTTTGTTGGAGGGACTAAATAAGTCTATTTTAAAAGGTAAGCAATGTTCTTTTCATTACGAATGAAAGGAAGAAAAAAAATGTGAACAAAACCGAATGAAACAAATGAAGATCGGATTGCCCCTTTCCCGACTATTTGTTTTTTCTTTTGTGACCGGCCAGCCATAACATTTTCATCAATATTTTTTTATGATTTGACGGCTGTCAGTTGAAAACGATTCTCCCTAGGAATACAAAGTAATTTTTCAACCCGCTCCTCAGAAAACTTCTGGCTTACTTTCCGAGTATGAGTAGTGAAAAATCTACTTTTATCACTGGTCGTGCGTTAGTCTCGCACGCCCTGACCGATTTGATTTTCGCCTTATTATTGGAATTTACAAAAGCACCGCTTGTCAAAGTAAGTCTTCGGATGGGTAACAAACATAACGTTAAGTAAAAACATAACGAGTTTCCTTCGTGCCTCGGAGCGCACGTTAAGAATTTGTAGATATTTGCCAGTCGTTACGAATTGTCAAAAGTCAGTACTTAAATCTTACTCCACTCGTGCCAGGAACTACAGTGTTACCCAGTTATTGAGTCGTGGAAGTCTGGTAGGCAGCCGCTCCACGTAAAATACTGGTATTCAGCTGTATCCGGTGTTTTTTTATACAAAACGGGGAAACTCTTGGCCCAAATCTCACCTTGTGGAAAGTGATGATTAGGTCGAAGATGCAAGCGAGCTTTACCCGGAATCCTCTAACACAGAGGAACTGGCTATCATACCTCTAACTGCCGGAACACAACAATGCTGTTAACATTATTTTTATGGCGACAGACTTGGACAAGATGGTGGTAGCTTGCCAGGCGGACTTAGAACAAGTCCTACCACCAACCAAACCGAGTAAAAAAAAATTGCCCCGCTGAGAATCGAACCCGGGACCTCTGGGTCTGAATCAGGTGGTATAACCACTAGACCACTGAGGCGGTTAGTGTCACCTGTTTAGCATCACCCGGGACCACGTGTAGGATTCGCTGAAGGGTATTCTCCTACGGACACGGGTGACTCGGCCCCCAAACTGATAGATGGAGTCTAAAATAGTCTTATAATCTAATCATTTTTAAATGTTACGAAGTTCACAAGCTCTTCTAGTAATTCAGAAATGTATAGCTGGCAGTGTAAACAAACAAGCCCTTACGAAGTTGGCGATAAGCCCTTGCTTAATAAACACTTCGAAACTTTTGTGACTGGATGAATGAATTATGTACCTTTGCTTTAAGTTTGCGCTCTGATTAATTTATATTGAATATTATGTAAGAAGGAATTATGTATACTATGGTAATAACTTTACCTAAGATTTGAAGATATATAAGTAAAGGTGTATCCACACCGCAGTTACTTTTTGTGGAGAATGTTTGTGATTTAAGATTTTGTTGGTACATGTACTGGCGACGAAATAATAGCTTACTAGCTTTAGCCCGCGACTTCGTCAGCGTGCAGTTTTTTTTTTAAGATATTTTTTTTCAAAAATACTTGAAACAGTTATATATTTATTTTTTATTAAGTGCCTAAATTAACGGTTTTGTCTTTCATAGTGAGGGACTTCCATACAAACTTTCATTCAACTTCTTCAAGGCTTCTTTTTCTCGTGATAAAAGGTAGACTATGTCCTTCGCCATGTTTCTATCTCTGTACCAAAATTCATCATCAAAATTGGTTCAGTGGTTTAGGCATAAAAGCGTGAAAGACAGACAGACAGAGTTACTTCCGTATTTATAATATTAAAGTATGGATTTCTAGTTTTGTTTTATACCACAACAACCGTGATTGTTTCCTCGATTATAAGTAAGCTTATGGTAACAGATGTAAAAGAGATGTTTGCGTTTACGCGTTTATCATTCGTAAAACACGGCATCTCTCGTTTCTCACGTACATTCAACAGCACATCAAGTTACCATAAACTGTCAAAATTTCTCATTCGATTTTGAACTCAACTTCGTCAATTGAAGGTTTAAAATCATTTGGAGAAATTTGACAGTTTTGTATAAACTGATGTGCTGTTTACTGTACATGACTGCTTACGAAGATAGTCGACCCGATTGGTGAGACCTATGTGTGGTGATGTGATCCCAAACAACGGTGTCAGTAAAACTAGCTTCCGTCTGCTTTTTATCCGACTTCCCAAAAAGGAGGACGTTATGAATTCGGTTGTATGTTATTTTTTATGTTTGTTACCTCATAACTCCGACAATTATGTTCCGATTTGAAAAAATCTTGTTTTATCTGAAAGGATATACTTGCAGATAGGTCCGATTTAAATTTTATGAAAATTGGTTGCGAACTTTGGATTTTAAATCGAAATAGCTGGAATTCGTCTACTTGGATGATAGTTTTATGTCATCCAAGTAATCGAAATTTCGATTACTTGGATGATTTGTAAAAAGTTTTTTATTTTTCACTTTTTAGTGGGGCCCCACACCTAACAACACCACTGCAAAATCGCAGAAAAGCAAAATACGCAATTTCGATTATCAAAGAATCATCTAAATAGTCAAATTCCAGGTATTTCGATTTAAAATTCAAAGTTCGTTACCGATATTGATATGATTTAAATGGGACCAATCTGCAAGTATATCCTTTCAGATAAAACAATAATTTTTCAAATCGGTTCATAATTGTCGGAGTTATGAGGTAACAAACATAAAAAAAAAAAAAAACATACAACCGAATTGATAACCTCCTCCTTTTTAACCGACTTCCCAAAAAGGAGGAGGTTATCAATTCGGTTGTATGTTTTTTTTTTTTTTTTTTTTTTATGTTTGTTACCTCATATCTCCGACAATTATGAACCGATTTGAAAATTTTTTGTTTTATCTGAAAGGATATACTTGCAGATTGGTCCCATTTAAATCATATCAAAATCGGTTACGAACTTTGGATTTTAAATCGAAATAGCTGGAATTTGACTATTTAGATGATTCTTTGATGATCGAAATTGCGTATTTTGCTTTTCTGCGATTTTGGAGTGGTGTTGTTAGGTGTAGGGCACCACTAAAAAGTGAAAAATAAAAAACTTTTTACAAAAAAATACAACCGACTTCCAAAAAAAAAACACTACAAAGTAAAAAATAACTTTAATTTCGGAAGTCGGTGTCAAAATACGAAGAAACTAACAAAAACACCGACTTCCGAAATTAAAGTTATTTTTTACTTTGTAGTGTTTTTTTTTTGGAAGTCGGTTGTATTTTTTTGTAAAAAGTTTTTTATTTTTCACTTTTTAGTGGTGCCCTACACCTAACAACACCACTCCAAAATCGCAGAAAAGCAAAATACGCAATTTTTGGGAATTCGGTTAAAAATGCAACAGACTTCCAAAAAAAAAAAACACTACAAAGTAAAAAATAACTTTAATTTCGGAAGTCGGTGTCAAAATACGAAGAAACTATCAAAAACACCGACTTCCGAAATTAAAGTTATTTTTTACTTTGTAGTGTACGGAATACGCCCTCATAAGGTACGATGGGATTGTCATCGTAATTTTTATGTACAAAAATCCCTTAAAATCAATAAAAAAAACTGTATTGGGGTCGGCTTCCAGTCAAACCGGATTTAGCTGAGTACCAGTATTTTACGCGGAGCGGCTGCCCACCAGACCTCCACAACCCATTAACTGGGTAACACGGTACTTCATGGTAAGACTGGTGTCAGATTAACTGGCTTCTGACTATCCGTAACGACTGCCAAAGATGTACAAATGACAGCCGGGACCAACGGCTTAACGTGCTTGCCGAGGCACGGAAGAAACTCGGTATGTTAAGATGGTCACCCATCCACAGACCAACCTTGGCAAGTGTTGCTTAACCTTGAAGATCAACCCGTGCGGCTTGTATTATTTAGCCACGAGCACCTCTGATTTTCTAATTCACATTATTTAAAATAAGGCTATTTTAAAATAAATATATTTGATGAAAACTTATTGAAATCGGACGTCCCAATTCCATTTAAATACAAAATGGCAGATGTAATTTAAAAAATAAAATAAAAATAACATTTTCGTTCAAAGTAAACGTATTAAAACTTCAAAGGGAATTTAGAAAAAAATATGTAATAGTAAAGTACTCTGAATTAAAGGTTTTTAGTTTCGGAATTCCAAATTGTAATTATAAGAATGTCATTAAAAACTAATTAGAAATAAAATTAAAGTTTCAACATTCATTTTGTGTTACAAAGAAAACATTTCAATAAGATTATAATTTTGTACCTGGTGTATGTACATTGAAAAGGTGACCAGTATTCTTTCTTGCTCTATTGTTCTATTGAACGTTACGATTTATTTTATTAAAAGACTAGTTGCGTCTTAAATCTACATCAGTCTGTTGAAATGAAGATCAAACGGCCAATCCCACTAATTTTGAAACAACATTCGCATTCGCATGTCAATCGCAAACTGTCAAAAAAGCCTTAATTTTCATACATTTTTGACAGATTGCGAAATTCAAAATTCAAAAGTCATTTATTCAAACTAGGCTGAGGGCCAGCACTTTTTGAACGTCAAGTTTTACAAAAGACAGCTTCCAAAACGCCCGCCCGTCACCACTTCCTAGTGTTTTAGCTGTGGAGAAGAAGTGGCCAACAAACTCCCCAGCAACACAACTGTCTGTAACGTTTTAGGAACTAGAATTTAACAACAATTAATATGCAAAGTAATTAAAAATTCAAAATTCCTTCTAAAATTTACATGACACAAAACATTTTTATTATTTATCACTTGACAGAATTTTGTATTATTTATTAAAAACATGAAAACAACTAAACCTAACTATATACAAATAAATATACAAAAACAAGATACGCTTAGGCGTCGAAGAATTCCTCCGCATCGTCGTCATCCGGAAACGTGCCCAGAAGACTGGCAGCATTGCCACGTTGAATGGCAATGCTAATTCTTTGAGCAAAGAACGAGCCAGCCCTCTGGTCACGCAAAGTGTCGATTAGTCGACGAGATATTTCCTTAAAAAGGAGACGCGCACTCGGACCCCATGGCCCAAGCGTTTCGACCCCAAACGGCTCAAAACTGTAATTACCGATAAGGTTACAGTATTTGCGCCGCTTGAGGGCCTCAGCAGCCGCAGCGGCAGCGCCGGCACAGCCCACCGTACTTGGAACATGTGATGGCGCAAGGGTGTCGACACATGTAGCATCCCACACCAGAGGCCTACCCATCTTCCACGGCACCAACGTCATACCATCTGGTCTCTTCCCATCGTCACGTACCAAGCCACTAGGTTCTAATACTGCCGGTACGCCGGCGGTGACAAGAGCCCGACGAATAATATCGTTGATGCTAGCATGTCGCGCTATGCGGCCTGCGCTCTTGCAGCAGGAAAGGCCATGGTGTCCGAGGCTGTCGACAGAAACTCCGCAATGACACCGATGCGGAGCAACACAAGTTTATCACTTGTTTGACACTAAAACAAAAAACACACTTAAGCAAGTGTTGACGCACGTGGATTAAATAGGTATAAAAAAATGACCTAAATAGTCAGACAAATAAAATAAATAAAAAAAAGAAATTAAAAAAAAAGAGATATTGAGATGCGAATGCGAAAAATAGTAGAATTGTCACTCAGTTAAAAATCTACCTCAATCTGAAATAAGGGTGGTTCAGGGGTTCTAAAAAGGCAATTTTTCAATTTAGCAGAATCAGAAAGCACATCACGATACTCGTCACTGTCAAATGTTCCCAATCAACCTTGAACCTATTGTGGTAGCAGTAAAGATGAAATTTGATAGATCGTTGTGTGGTTAATATTATGATTTTAATATGATTCTGCTAAAGTGGCCTTTTTAGACCCACTTAATGAGGTAGATTTTTAACTGGTTTCCCGTCTTCATGGCGGCTTCATGAGTTATGAAGCAGAAGGAAAGAAGATAAGGTAAACCTATCTATCTATATTAGGGGGTTTTGGTTTCCGCACTTAGTCCTGATGTTGGACCATTTTACGTGAGCTATGGCGGCTGTCACTGTGTGTTTTCTCGGCGTGTTCAGGATATCTGTGAGCAAGTTTGGTGACCCTATAGTTTGCTTTCGTATTTCGGCGACGCCCTCGCACTCAAGGAGTACGTGCGGTACCGTTTCTTCCCCCTCCATGCATGCTCTGCTTAGAGGGCTATCCGTAATATCTATCGTGTGCAAGTGATTGTCTCCATCACCATTCGCAGGCTGTGTCTATCCAGTCGCAGAAGGCGCCTGGTTAGTTTACGGTCCAGGTTTGGCATGGCTTCCTTGGACTGCCTGCAGCCAAGGTTAACCTAAGGATGTCGCAAATGGATTAGGGTTTTTGTATTTTGGTGTTACGGGGAAAAATAAATAGGAAGTAGTCCTACTTTTTCAACCTTGCCACAGCTCTGTCATCTCAGACCAAGACTATAGTCAAGAGCAAACCCATATCAAACAAAAAAAAAAAAACAGATTTCAGGTTTGGTCCCATGGTGAAAGTTGTTCATAATGGTGATTACAACCTTTATTTATAAAGGAGATGTTTCAAAATGGGCCAGGTCTATGTACACTACCTTAAATAAAAGAGAAAAATCCGTAGAATTCGGGAAAAATACAGATAATTCATTTGAGTGTTTACTGTAGTGGTAGTTAATTGATGTTTAAAAATTATTTTTATCGATTTTCAATATGGCGTCGCACCGATTTAAACCATTGATCATAGAAAGATAACTGTCAGCTGTCACAACAATGTCACTTCAGACACTTTGGTCTCGTTGTCAGTATATAAATATGTCAGAAATAATGTCAAACGTCATTAATTAATCAAAATGACAGCTTACCGCCATTAGAGGTTTTGTTGTGTGTTGCAATTTCAAGTGTAATTTTTTGTGCTTTACCAGCAAACAACGCTATTTTAAAGAAATTGGACAGTTGAGAACTGTTTTAAATGTATTTCCCTATTTTTTAGTCTAGTGTACAAGGACCTGGCCCAGGCTCCATACATTTTGAAACATCTCTTTTAGATTATATAGATTTTATCTATAAAAACGGCAAAATCAAGTTTATTGTATGGGAGCCCATAAATATTTATTTTATTGTTTTTTTAGTATCTGTTATTAAAGCGGCAACAGAAATACATCATCTGTGAACTGTCTAGCTAGATTTCAACTGTCTAGATATCACGGTTCTTGAGATACAGTCCGGTGACAGTCAGACGGACGGGCAGACAGACAGCGAAGTCTTAGTAATAGGGTCCCGTTTTTACCCTTTGGGTACGGAACCCTAAAAATATCTGTCCAATCAGAAAACCGGTCAAAATACAATAACTTGAAATATTTGGATCCACACACCAGTTCCGGTGACAACCGTTTATAATCCGGATCATATCCGGGCCGGATGACGAGCCCGCAAGTTTCAAACTGATTTGTCTCCAAGACAGCGTAAATTGAACGAATTAATCGTCACTTTAGGGCTTTACCTTTGTGCTTGTTAGAGGCGTATTAGTTAGTAAAGGTATTCATTAGCTCCCATGTAGTGTGAAGTTTAGTTGATTTAACTATCAATTAAATATATCGATTAAATGTTTATAAATGTAGGTAATTCCCTGTCAGACTATGTTTTCTCATAGCTATGGGAATCTTTAAGTCAATAGTGAAAAGTTTACTACTAGGTAAGCGTGCTCCATCTTCGAACACATCACTGTTTATCATCAGGTGAGATAGTGCTCATACGTGTGCCTACAAAAAGGAAAAACAAAAATAAAATTTTTACAAAAAAATACAACCGACTTCCAAAAAAAAACACTACAAAGTAAAAAATAACTTTAATTTCAGAAGTTGGTGTTTTTGTTAGTTTCTTCGTATTTTGACACCGACTTCCGAAATTAAATTTATTTTTTACTTTGTAGTGTTTTTTTTTTGGAAGTCGGTTGTATTTTTTTGTAAAAAGGTTTTTTATTTTTCACTTTTTAGTGGTACCCCACACCTAACAACACCACTGCAAAATCGCAGGAAAGCAAAATACGCAATTTCGATTACTTGGATGACATAAAACTATCATCCAAGTAGACGAATTCCAGCTATTTCGATTTAAAATCCAAAGTTCGCAACCGATTTTGATAAAATTTAAATGGGACTAATCTGCAAGTATCCTTTCAGATAAAACAAGAATTTTTCAAATCGGTTCATAATTGTCGGAGTTATGAGGTAAAACACATAAAACAAAAAAAAAATAACATACAACCGAATTGATAACCTCCTCCTTTTTGGGAAGTCGGTTAAAAAATGAAAAAATCGTAGGATGGACCATGTTCAGTTGTTATATATATTATTTATTTCTTTTCATTTATTTATTCTTTAATACAGTTTGGTACAGTTTTAAGTTTCTATTGTACCATTAAACCAAGATTGGTTTGTATTGGTACTCACATTCACTATAATAATACACCTTAATCACTAATACCGATAACTAACAATGTGGGTATCTTAATAGGTAACATTGCACAAAGTTGAATAAGACGTAAACATCCATTAGCAAGAATGCAGAATTATAGGTACATGAAAAATTGGTATAGTACGTATTGGGTCAGTTGCGCGCTACTAGGCCGCTCATTACAAAAGTGGTTCAAATAAACGTATACCTACAGGTGGTTTTACTTTTATTGATACGTGTTTACTAAAGCTAACTATATCTCGAATTATGTTAAGTTTTCTACGTAGTCAAAAAAATGGAGTTAAGGGGAATTGATTGAGACACATTAAACAAGTTGGAGGCGGCCTAAACCCAAGTAGGGGTTCCAATCAACGGTGATTAAATTAAATATTCTTTTTTTTCTCTTATAATTCATAACTTAAACCTCTACATATCACATTCAAACTGATATATTGTAATGTGTATGTACATCATTAAAAAAATTCTTGTCAACAAGATTTTGACACAAGGAATGTGCTTATTAATTTTGAATAACCTAAATGATATTTATTTTGTAAGTAGGTTGTAAATAACACTTTTACACGTCAATATTTTTTGGTCATTTTAAACTAGATGAGGCCGGCCTTTCCTAGCTGACTGCTCTGAGAAGAAACACCGAAACAAACTCAGAGGTCAAAGTCTCTTTTAAAGTCCATACAATCGTACTGGTCAAATCATATGAGAACCATGTAGGTTAATGTCCTAAGTGGTATTTTGAGGAAAGTACCACACATATTTGAGTGAAGCTGTCCAGACAGTGCAAGCATTTGCCAGTTATCGTGTAGCTCAAACTTAGAACTTAAAGGAGCCCAACGAACTGGCGAACAATACCAAAGTAAGGACATTTGTGTAGGCCGCTTAGAGAACTCAAACCGCCAGACTAACATTAAATGAGATGAACATAGCAACAGGTCCTCATATTCACAATACGTTATATGAGGACCATGCAGATCAGTGTCTGAAATGGTCTTTTGAGGAAAGAACCACACAGATTTGAGAGGACCTGTCCAGTCAATGCAAGCCTTGGTCAGTAGTCGATTAGCTCAACTTAGAACCAATAAGAAGCACAACGACTCGACGATGAAATGATATTTGGGTAGGTAAAGGCCACAAAAGTACTCAAACTGCCAGACATCGTTCAAAATACTTTAAGAGAAAAAGAAAAGAAAATAGTAACCCACATAGTCCCCATATTCACAATAATAAAATTAAAAAATAATAAATAATATAACTGGCGTTACGCAGTTGGATAAAGGGCCTGATACAGAAGGCAGTACCTACTCCTCGATACGGCTCGTATTGTGAGGAGGTTCCTTTCTCTGGAGCCCTAACCACCGGTAGCTTGGACCCTGCTCCCGACCCGATTTTTGTATTTTTAATTTATTTTCAAATGTAATTTCTAATGTTTTTTTTTAAGATATATTTAAAAATTTAAATTTTATGTATATACAAATGACTAAACGAAATAAAATAACAATAATAAATAAAACATACCTACCCTTATCACAGAACCATATTTATTTTGTTTTGATTTGAAGTCCCAATTCTACTAATTTGCACATTCGCATGTCACTTGCAAACTGTCAAAAAAGCCTTAATTTTTATAATTTTTTGACAGATTGCGCTAATATTATAAAGAGGTAAAATTTGTTTGTAAGTTTGTATGTAGGGGGTAATCTCAGGAACTTCTGGTCCGATTTGAAAAATTATTTCAGTGTTAGTGTTACTCATTTATCGAGGAAGGTCATAGGCTATATATCATCACGCTAAGACAAATAGGAGCGGAGCAATAATGGAAAATGTGACGCAAACGAAGTTGCGCGGGTCAGCTAGTCACTGATATAATGACATTTTTCTTAGAGCCCAATAATTATTGTCATATTTAAAATATTCTTTGTGTTGTCAACTAAGTATTAATGGATGATTTTGATAACAAACTACTCCAAATTTAAAAGTAATCAAAATTAATTACATGTTATGGCTGTCGGCAGTATGATTGTATGAACGATCCAATAAAACATCAGAATGGCGGGTATAGTAAATTTTATAGGATTTTAAACTACAATGATACAAAACAGCCGTAAACTCTCGTTTTATCGTCCATTTTCAATACTATCGAGAAACTTTTGTGACCGGTTGTACATTTTGATTAAAACTCAAATTTTATGACTGGCAATCGTTAACCATTTCACTCTGCCGCCAAAATAATGTATTTCACCATTTGTCAGGAACAATCATCGAGACTCCAATAGGGATTATCGAAAAATATTGACCACGTATTTCAATTCTTTAAAAATTAATTTGTAGAATTGACCCTCTGAGCCTCAGCACGCTACTATGACGTACCAAAGACATCATGATATCCTTGTGAGAAAGTGAGGAAGCTGTACATGACCACCAATAAATAAAATAAAATAAAAAGCCTTTTTATTTCCCACGTATTACACAAATGAAAAATTTGATTATTTTTTATCCTAATTCTATCTTATTATTTCTATATAATTAATTTTACATGCAATTATAATTTGATATAAGTACATAATATATACTATTACATAATGTCTTAATATTTTAATAAATTCTAATAATTTGTGACATTCATTTCAATAGTAATTTAATATTATGTCTATGTCCTAAGTTCAGTAAAACTATTCTTTACCAATTAAATACATTATTATAGAAATTTATTGTTTTGACTAAATTGATATCTAATTTTTAGTCAAGTTTCTGTGAGAACCCCTCCTGTGAAGGTAAAGGCCTCCTCCAGTGAAGACCATTTCTCTCTATCTTTTGCAGTTTCTATCCAGTCTTTTCCTCCTATTTGGGTGATGTCGTCAGCCCATCTTGTTACAGATCTGCCTCGCTTTCTAGTCCCTGCCGGTCCTGGCCATGAAGTTATTCGTGCTGTCCAGTGATCATCGGTCAAACGGGCTACATGACCTGCCCATCGCCATTTTAATTTTTGAGCATAAGTTAATGCATCTGTGAAATTTGTTTTCTTGCGTATGGTAGTGTGCCGTATTTTATGGATTTTTCTTATTTTCAAAAGGCTTCTCTCCATGCTTCTCTGGCAAGTTGTTATTTTGTTTCTCAACCGTTTAGTGAATTTCCAGGTTTGGCAGGCGTATGTTAGAGATGGTAAGAGGCAAGAATCCATAACTTTTTTCTTTAGGTTGCCTTTCATAACTTCTTTTTGAGCCCAATACTTTTTCCATACACCTGCTATTCTTCTGTCTATTTCGAGGTCATTACTTTCTTTTTTAAAAGAGATTTGCTTCCCTAAGTAAATATAGCTTTCGACCATGACCACCAATACTATATTTTATTCTCAACGGATCCTTGATACCTACAACATGTTAAAGTTGGGGCTTGGCGGTCACACTAAACCAAAACTATCTAAATTGAACTAGACAAACGTGGATTTTTTTAGCTTCTAACAAACCGCTAAAACATTATATCTCCATTGTTTTTGAGACTTCAAAATCTTAGATCGGAGACGTTTGCGTCATGCGATTATGGAGATAAAAATGAGCCAATCTGAGCCATTTGATGGCACACAGCACAGCGATGAGTAAATGTCTGGAATCTTGATGTTTACACGAGATTTTATAACCTTTCTCGATGCCTTTGACACGATACATTTTGTTATGAACGTGTGAGATTCTTCACGATTTTCATTCATCGTTTTAAAGGTGGAAATATAACACATTGATGGCGATGTTGGCAATAGACAGAGAGATAAAGCGAGAGCGTTTTGTCTTTATTAGGCGCAAACCATTCTATAGTATAGAATGGTTTGCGTTTTATCTTATTTATATACTTAACTAGCTGTCCCCCGCGGCCACGCTCCCGTTTTTACCGCATAGTTCCTGTTTATTTCATCGGATAAAAACTATCCTTTGTCCTTTCTCGGGTCTCAAACTATCTTTGTACAAAATTTCATCCAAATCGGTTCAGTGGTTTAGGCATGAAGAAGAGACAGCCAGATAGACTGACTGAGTTACTTACGCATTTATAATAGGTATTTTATTTATATACATAAAATATACTTAACATCTAAGAACATTTTATACTGAACACAAAAATACAGCCGACTTCCAAAAAACAACACTACAAAGTAAAAAATAACTTTAATTTTGGAAGTCGGTGTTTTTGTTAGATTCTTCGTATTTTGACACCGACTTCCGAAATTACAGTTATTTTTAACTTTGTAGTGTTTTTTTTTGGAAAACATACAACCGAATTGATAACCTCCTCCTTTTCGGGAAGTCGGTTAAAAAGAGCACAAAGGCATATTTCAATAGAATTTCTTCCGGTTTATGTTCTTGTAATTGTTTTGTTTGTTATTTCTTGCGTTGCGTTCATAATTTATAACAATATCCTACATATTTTTTTTCGGAATTTTAACTAACGACCATAATTTAGTAACATAAATGTGTCATTGCACAATCTGTTTGCCTTTTGGTGTATGTTAGATAATATTAGCCATTCCTTGACAGACTGTGAGTTTGCCTACAAAATGCATACCCACTTTAAGTTAAAACGGTGTTTTTCATCATCATCTTTTAAACGTAGCAAACGACACTTGACTTCATCTCAGATAGTTAATATAACCTCAAAACTCCTTTATTTTTCATCATCATCTTTTAAACGTAGCAAACGACACTTGACTTCATCTCAGATAGTTAATATAACCTCAAAACTCCTTTATTTTTCATCATCATCTTTTAAACGTAGCAAACGACACTTGACTTCATCTCAGATAGTTAATATAACCTCAAAACTCCTTTATTTTTCATCATCATCTTTTAAACGTAGCAAACGACACTTGACTTCATCTCAGATAGTTAATATAACCTCAAAACTCCTTTATTTTTCATCATCATCTTTTAAACGTAGCAAACGACACTTGAATTCATCTCAGATAGTTAATATAACCTCAAAACTCCTTTATTTTTCATCATCATCTTTTAAACGTAGCAAACGACACTTGACTTCATCTCAGATAGTTAATATAACCTCAAAACTCCTTTATTTTTCATCATCATCTTTTAAACGTAGCAAACGACACTTGACTTCATCTCAGATAGTTAATATAACCTCAAAACTCCTTTATTTTTCATCATCATCTTTTAAACGTAGCAAACGACACTTGACTTCATCTCAGATAGTTAATATAACCTCAAAACTCCTTTATTTTTCATCATCATCTTTTAAACGTAGCAAACGACACTTGACTTCATCTCAGATAGTTAATATAACCTCAAAACTCCTTTATTTTTCATCATCATCTTTTAAACGTAGCAAACGACACTTGACTTCATCTCAGATAGTTAATATAACCTCAAAACTCCTTTATTTTTCATCATCATCTTTTAAACGTAGCAAACGACACTTGACTTCATCTCAGATAGTTAATATAACCTCAAAACTCCTTTATTTTTCATCATCATCTTTTAAACGTAGCAAACGACACTTGACTTCATCTCAGATAGTTAATATAACCTCAAAACTCCTTTATTTTTCATCATCATCTTTTAAACGTAGCAAACGACACTTGACTTCATCTCAGATAGTTAATATAACCTCAAAACTCCTTTATTTTTCCGTACCATCCCCCCACATTCCATTCTCTTATGAAGTGCTGCCGCACCAGATAAGCTAAAGAACCTCAAGGCGGTTATAACGAGATATCCGTTTTGTAATATTCGATTTAAATGCATACTGCGACCGCCACCTGGTAGCATGTTTGTATACTAAATACTGCTACACCAGTGGGTACGTACGTACAGGTCAATCGAGTTACCTCGGCGACTGGTTCCGTCTTGCAAGCGGAAATCTTACGTTGAGGTTTTAATTTTGAGGTGATTTTGTGGGTTAGGTGGTTTTATGTATGTTGTAAAATTTACTTAAGAGTTTGGTAGGTATATAAGCTGAGTGCCAATATTACAAAAAAAATTAAGCGTAGTTCTTCGCATCTCAGTTGCAGACTGTCAAAAATGTATGGAATTTGAGGCTTTTGTGTCAGATTGTGAACATTGATATGCGAATGCGAACATTGCTTCAAAATGTGTAAGATTGGCCCTCTGGTCTTTTGGGTATGCCGCTATGATAATGGTTTCTTCAAGGAGTTTTTATTTATTTGTGACTAGCTGACCCGCGCAACTTCGTCTGCGTCACATTTTTCATTACTGCTCCGCTCCTATTTGTCACAGCGTGATGATATATAGCCTATAGCCTTCCTCGATAAATGGGCTATCAAACACTGAAAGAATTTTTCAAATCGGACCAGTAGTTCCTGAAATTAGCGCGTTCAACCAAACAAACAAACAAACAAACTCTTCTGCTTTATAATATTAGTATAGATGTATTTGCTCTTGAGTCTAGTCTAGGTCAGAGATGACAAAGTCTACGATGGTGTGATCTTAACCAAAAGGAGCCTGGAATGTGTGTCTCATTTACTTTATTATTTGTGATCATCATCATCTACCTTGCCCTTTCATAACTATGCTGTTTGCCCCAACACAGTTGTGAAAACTCCACTCTAACTAAATTAAACTAGCTGACCCGTGCATCGTCGTCTGCGTCACATTTTTCATTAGTGCTCCGCTGCTGTTGGTCTTAGCGTGATGATATATAGCCTTTAGCCTTCCTCGATAAATGGGCTATCGAACACTGAAAGAATTTTTTAAATCGTACCAGTAGTTCCTGAGATTAGCCCGTTAAAGCAAACAAACAAACTCTTCAGCTTTATAAAATTAGTATAGATTAATTGAATACTAGTATTTAACCCATTATAATTGATCGAAAGTTTGATTTAGTAACATTTAATTACATACACTTATAAAACTACTCTATATCTTTTAATAATTATGTATGCACACTAAATTGCACAAAACCATTGAATAATTCCTTGCCTTTTTATCTTTATCCACCATGAAGCCCCCAAGGCTGTTTAACCAACTGACTTTTACCTTAAACCAAACACCAAAAAACATAAAACATGGCGGACACACACATTCCCACATACTTATTCCTCATCTCTTAAACGTCAAACTGAGAAGGAAATCATGGTCCATGCTTCAAACTGAACATCGAACGCTATAAAACAAGCTGCCATTTTATAACCCATGGGTTCTCAATCTTTTTTATAATTTAACTCCCTTTTTTTTTTTTTTCGCGGCGTCCTTGTAAAACGAGAAATTTACGGTAACTCCAGTTGGGAAAAGTAAACAATCACTGAGATGGTTGAATTTGCTTTTATTTATTTATTTAACAATTTATGTACATACACACAAATAGATAACAAAAAAGGAGACAGAAAAACAGGTACTCATTAAGAAAAAGGTATGTGGTCGATAAGTGTTCGACCAATATGAATTCTCATCAAATTTATCATGCAGAAAGCTTTTAAAAACAGGAAAAAACAGTTTATCTTTACTGAATTTCTATTTTTCTTTTCAAAAATAATAACGACTTCGGAAACACTGCCATTTTATTTGCCAGTTCCATTCCGTGGCGGTTTGCGACGCCCTCTGAAAATGCACCACTACTGACGCCTCGGGGAGTCGCGACACACAGTTTGGGAACCCCTGCGATATCTTATTTGAAAGGGTCAGCGATGTGTCATGATCGATTACTGTCTGTGATAAACTTTATAGGGATTATTTTGACACTTTTACGTGTTGTTTTATTAAGTTTTGGGAGTGTTGAGCTGTGTAAGTGTCATTGGTTTGTTTGTAGTTTGGTTCGTTTGTTGGTCTAAGGTGTGATCGTAAAGTGAGAGGGTTTAGGTGATCGTATTTAAAAGGGAGCCAAGCGAGAATTTCCCTCTCGTATTTAAGGTAGGTAAGGTATTTGTGTGTATGTAGCTACCAGTATTTTACATGGAGCTGCTGCCTATATTATGGTCTCAACCAATCAGTAACTTGGTACCATTACACCTCTGGGCTAAACCGATTACGGGTTGGTGTTACGATTGTGGGGTCACGATCGACTCACCATTAAATGTTTTAAAACCCGGTTCGATTTCTTTTTATTTAAGTAACTAATTTCGATCAGGTTCCAAAAAAAAATTTCAACTAGAAAATCTTGAAATGTACCTCTTTTAATTTAGCTTGACTCAAAATTATTTATATCGTGTAAAATAATTAGTAGAACAATAGCGTTATTATTTCTCAACAAATTGTATTATAACATAAAAAACATAAAATTTATTTATTATTATTTATTATATACTTTATTGTACACCTCATAACTACTACAGGAAAAATTATAACTAGACTAGCTTTCACTTTGCTGCATCCAATTTTCACTCATTAAATATTTAGCACAGATTTCTGTCCTCTTTCGCTACAAAAGATTTAAAACCTCCACAAAAGAAATGTTGTTTTACAAAAACTTGAAATAATCCAAAATGGTCGCATAGTCAGTTTTTCTTTGAAATGCTTTCAGTATAATAGTTTTAATTTAGCATCCTCGCTTACTACTTACTTGCGAATACATTTGTATTTTTTTAAGTTCCCTTAGGGGACATGTCGGGAATAAACTCTTTCAGACTAAATGTGATCTGGGTTACTGAAAACTTAAGTGCGTCAAGAAAGAACGAGTATTTTT
Source organism: Ceramica pisi (assembly GCA_963859965.1). NCBI lineage: Eukaryota > Metazoa > Arthropoda > Insecta > Lepidoptera > Noctuidae > Ceramica > Ceramica pisi. The sequence continues at coordinate 24,658,031 of OY982535.1, read as the reverse complement.
ATATTCACGAACGTTTTCGTACTATTTTAATCTTCTCTTGCGAACTATGTATATGAGTACTATAGTAGATTCGACTATAAAACGTGATTGGATGAACTATTTGCTGCACTGCGCTGATACATTTGCTACGATACGCCGTAGCGCGAAATGTGCTACGCCGTAGCTAGCTTTGCTACGATAACCTTGAGTATTTGGCAACCAAACTTAAAATTTTTGGTAGAAAAATATTCTTATTGATTTCTAAAGATCCTTGTATACCTAACTAGCTTTAACCCGCGACTTCGTACGCACATGTTCTGTTTTTAGGGTTCCGTAGCCAAATGACAAAAAACGGAACCCTTATAGATTCGTCATGTCTGTCTGTCTGTCTGTCCGTCCGTATGTCACAGCCAGCTGTTGAAACTTGGTAAGTAGATGTATTCTGTGAACCGCATTAAGACTTTCACACAAAAATAGAAAAAAAAACAATAAATTTTGGGGGACCCCATACTTAGAACTGAAACCCAAATTTTTTTTTTCAACCCCATACAGGGTATCTATGGATAGGTCTTCAAAAATGATATTGAGGTTTCTAAAATATTTTTTTCTAAACTGAATAGTTTGCGCGAGAGACACTTCCAAAGTGGTAAAATGTGTGCCCCCCCCCCCCCTTAACTTCTAAAATAAGAGAATGATAAAACTAAAAAAAAATATATGGTGTACATTATTACCATGTAAACTTCCACCGAAAATTGGTTTGAAAGAGATCTAATAAGTAGTTTTTTTTAATACGTCATAAATCGTAAACCGCAACTTTTGCTTATAAAATATACCTACAGGTTTGTACGGAACCCTCGGTGCGTGAGTCTGACTCGCACTTGTTTCCTGTTCCCGTAGGAATGTCGGGGAATCCTCTCTTAGTGCTCTTCTTTGCTCTCCAAGAACTCTACAAGCAATTTCAGCTTTTTATGACTAGTAGTTTCGGCTGTGCACTGTCTGCCAGTCAGCCAGTCAGTCAGTCAGTCACCAGCCGGTCGATTTTGTGGACATCTCACCGTGACCACATAGATGGAGTGAACGACTAGTGAGCTTTCATCCATCTTGTTTATATGGTTTGGCAGCTCACTTGTCATTCACTTCGCCTAAGTTTTCATTTCGACATGCTTAGAGAATCGCACTGCAGTAACGGAAGATTGATTGCCAGCCGCATGCTTTGTGTTCGTTGGACAATTTTATAAAAAAATGGATGCCAGAAGGTTACAGGTGGCAAAGCAATTTGGACACGTACCGTGAAAGCTGGCACGAGGTGGCATGGGTACTGTAAGAACTTGGCGGAGGCTTTGCTCAGCAGTGGGAAATTATAAGTTTATTAAAAACTAGCTGACCCACGCAACTTCGTTTCCGTCACATTTCCCAGGAATGCTCGGCTCCTTTTAGTCTTAGCGTGATGATATGTAGTGAATCCTATGTCCGTCCTCGATAGATGGGCTATCTAATATTGAAAGAATTTTTCAAATCGGGCCAGTAGTTCCTGAGATTACCCCCTACATACAAACTTACAAAGAAATATTACCTCTTTATGATATTAGTATAGAAAAACAAACAATCGGTATTTCGGCTACAAAATGTAGCACAAACCTACTAAGTGACCTTTATATAATTACGAGTATATGCCTGTGATCTGAATTTTTTTAAATATAGCTACAAAAATACCTACACATTTCCATTCCCAGGTACAATCCAACACAAAAAAGGTTCAAGAGATCCGTTCGCTGTATCGTTAATAATGCTAAACTAAAAGCGATTGCCAATAGCCGGGTCCCAGGAGCACTCACGTCTACTTTGCGTACTCAAGAAACATATAAAAAACTGAAGGTATCAAAGTTTCTCTTTGAATCCGTCTGTGGCAGGCCACCCGGAAAATTAATATGGAGTCACTCGATGGTACTACAATTTTGTTTCTTGCATTGATGTTTTGCGTGTGACTGTACTTTTTTTTCAGTACCAATGTGGTAGGAAAGGTCTCGTGAAACTGTTTTTTTAAGTACTTTTTAATACTTTTTTTTCAGGTTTTTTTTTTTTTTTTTTTTTATTTGTGATGGGTTTGCTCTTGACCTTAGTCTTGGTCAGAAATGACAGAGACAAAGTCTACGATGGAGCGAGCTTACCCAGAAGGAGCCTGTTTACTCTAACTTTGAAGAGATTAGGGTTGTAAGCGTTCGGAAACACAGACGCAGGCAGAGAATTCCACTCTTTTGCTGTCCGCATTATAAAGGACGTTTGGAATCGCTTAGTGCGAATTCGTGGAATAGCAACATGGTAGGGATGGTAAGCTGCAGTGCGTCTGGATGTTCGATGGTAGAAGGGTGCTGGTGGAATGAGGTCGTGGAGTTCTTGGGCACATTCGCCGAAGTACAATCTGTAGAAGACCGACAAGCAGGCAACCTTGCGGCGATGAGCCAAGCTGTGAAGCTTGGCATCCACCAGTTTTTCGTCACCGATGAGCCTCTTAGCTCTGCGTTCCACCGAGTCAAGCGCGGCAAGCTGGTACTTGGCCGAGCCATCCCAGAGGTGGCTGCAATACTCCATGCAGGATCGGACTTGTGCTTTGTAAAGGGTTAAAAGCTGTCCAGGCCTGAAGTATCGCTTCACTTTATTCAGAATGCCCAGCTTTTTGGCTGCAGTTTTGGCTTTGTACTCAATGGTGGCGCCGAAGTTCAGACTGGATGTCAACTCCATGCCTAGAAGCTCGAGCCGATCAGTCACAGGAACAGATACACCCCGAAAAGTAGGAGTTTGGGCGAAACGACTCTTTTTAGTGGTAAAAAGACACGCCTGAGTTTTGGTGGCGTTAAAAGTGACCAAATTGTCGTCACCCCACTGGGAGACAAGGCTCAATGTCAAATTTGTCCGCTGTACCATGGCCTCTCTCAATGAACGAACTTCACCCCCGCTGGTTGTTGCGCTAGACATGTATCTCTCTGAAACCGTACTGTCATCTGCGTACCCAACAAGACCAGGCTGAAGTAGGTCATTGATGTGCAGCAGGAAAAGAGTTGCAGAGAGAACAGACCCCTGAGGAACTCCGGCATCGATAGCCATGAGATCAGAGTAGCAACCGTCAACAACGACTCTGATTGACCGTTCACTGAGGAAGTCTGATATCCAGCTACAAAAACCAGCCGGGATGCCATAAGCAGGAAGCTTGCTGAGTAGACTTGCGTGCCAGACCCTGTCAAAGGCCTTCGAGATATCGAGTGAAACGGCAAGTGCTTCGCCGTGTCTCTCGATGGCCTCGCCCCAGCAGTGCGTGACATACACAAGAAGATCGCCAGTAGACCGTCCCCGGCGAAAGCCATATTGACGGTCACTGAGGAGATCATTGTCTTCAAGGTAGGTCAGCAACTTACTGTTTAGAACCTTTTCCATAACCTTGCATAGTATGGAGGTGATGGCGATCGGACGGTAATGAGCAGGGTCCGCGCGGTCTCCCTTTTTGGGCACCGGTTGCACATTTGCAAGCTTCCAGGATTTTGGCACCGTTCTTTTTTCTAGAGAGAGGCGGAACAGACGTGTCAATACAGGAGACAGTTCAGGCGCACATTGCCTCAAGACTCTCGCTGGAATGCCATCAGGTCCGCTGGCCTTATTCACGTCTAGACTGCTCAATATTCTCCGGACCTCTTTAATGTGAACTGTGACCTCCGGCATCGAAGAGTCACAACGAGGTAAAATTGGTGGTTGCTTGGAGCCAGCGTCCAGACGCGAATTGCTTGCAAAAAGAGATGCAAATAAATTTGCTTTCTCACTTGCAGAGTGAGCCAGCGACCCATCAGGTTTCAACATTGGAGGCAAAGTGGGTCGACAAAAGTTCGTTTCAACCGCTTTCGACAGGGACCAAAACTGCTTACTACCCGGAGGGTGCGATGCTAGTTTGGCCCCGATACGTCCTACATGGTCAAAACGTGCCCTACGTAGAACCCGCTTGTATAACTTAGCGGCAGAATTAAATGCTCTTTTCCTCGCGCGAACCCTACGTGCTTTAACTTTTCGGTCGCGGACCTTGATCCACGCTTGGTAAGCAGACTCTTTACGGGCCTCAGCGTGGGCGCATTCTGCATTATACCAAGGCCGCGACTTGTTACCGAGTGGGACGTCAGAGAATGGAATAAAATACTCCATCCCCTGCCGAATCACGTCTGCAATCACGTCAGCACAGCACGAGGGGTCACCCGAGGAGAAGCACACTTGCCGCCATGGATAAGACGCAAAAAAATGCCGCATCTCATCCCAATCTGCTGACTCGTATCGCCATACTCGTCTCGTGCCTCTAGGACTCTTATCTGGAGGAGAGCAGGCCAACACGGATTTCACCAGGCAGTGGTCAGACGTTCCCAGTGGGGCTGAGACCGATACTGAATGACTGTCCGGATCAGTTGCCAACAGAAGGTCCAAGCAATTGGGTGTATGGGCGTCAACATCCGGTACCCGTGTTGCCACATTCACCAGCTGGGTTAGATCTAGCGTTAAAGCAAACTTGCGCGCCTCTAACCCGGCATGGTCAGTTCTCTGGTACGGGAACAACCACTCTTTATGGTGGGCGTTGAAGTCCCCCAGAAAAGTGAACCTCGCTGTTGGGTACCGTTGCTGGGCTACGTCGGTCGACTCCACGAGGGAGTTAAATAGCGCTGTTGTCTCCTGGTCGCCGCTGTGCGATCGGTAAACACCGATAAAGATATATTTTTCCACACCAGTGTCCACAAGTAGCCAAATGGCAGAAAAACCCGATTTCTCAAAGCAACGGAGACGACGACAACAGATGTCATCGCGGACATACACACAGACCCCAGCCTGCTTCTTGAACTTGTGTTCCAGAGAGTAGCCCGGGTAGTTGAGGTACGCCACGTCCGACGGGGTTGTTATTTTCGTCTCCGTTAGGAAAAACAGGTGCGGCTTCTCGGTCTCAAGGTGGTGATGGACCGGGTCGAGATTGGAGTGCAACCCTCTTATATTTGTGAGGTGCACTTTTAATGGGAGGAAGTGCAGCCGTTGTTTCACCATATTCTTCTTTGCTTTGGTCATTGTTAGGGTAAGTTGTTGGGGAAAAAAGTCTAACTGTCGAGGCGCTGGTCAGTAATCCAAGTGGTACACTAGAGCTAAGCCAACCAATGGGGAACTCATTTGGAGACTGCGGGGACGCCCGAACCCCCCCGGATATGGCCACCGGGTCCTCCCATCCAGTCGCCGGCTGGCACGGTGGAGCATACCGGGATTTTTCGCGAGTTGGCGGGGCAGCCTTTCACACGTGGCTGGCGTGCTACTTGGGCCCCCTACTGACTGCGGTCGGCCAACGGCTGGCACCGTGCTTCGGATCCCGCTACCCTCCAAAAATGAGTTACCCGGAAAGCCTCGCCCAGCGCCCAAGACCGGTTCTGAACAGCGCAACTGACAACCAACTTCTCTCCCAAAGGCACTGGCACTCCCGCTCACCGACGGAACACAGCAAGCTGCTTGGCGCCGGACTCCGGCGGGATGGTGGTCGCGAGCCAGGCGGCTCCTTGCGGAGCCTACCACCGCTTAAGTGGGATCATTCTGCCGTACCACAGGCAAGCCTGTGGTGCCGTTGCCCGGGGTGGACCGCGAGGAGGTAGATCCCAAACCACCCCAAAAGGTAAGGTAAACCTTATTAAAAATACAATTTTACATCATGAGCGATAAATAATTTCTGTCACCTTGATATCTCTTTACAGCCCTGTATATGTCTACAGCCCGTCTGAATTTAGGTGAAGTAAGCTTGAAGTGAACTGTTACTTCTCCTTGATTGACAGCTCATTTAATTTATTTACTTTATTGGAGGAGGTCGTGGCTAAATATTAACAGCCGCACAGGTCGATCTTCAAGGTTAAGCAACGCTTGCCGAGGTTTTGGTCTGTGGATAAGTGACCATCTTAACATACCGAGTTTCCTCCGTGACTCGGAAAGCACGTTAAGCTGTTGGTCCCAGCTGTCATTTAGAGATCTTTGGCAGTCGTTACGGATAGTCAGAAGCCAGAAAATCTGACACCAGTCTTGCCTAGGAGAACTGTGTTACCCAGTAAATGGGTTGTGGAGGTCTGGTAGGCCTCCACGTAAATACTGGTATTCAGCTGAATCCGGTTTGACTCGAAGCTGACCCCAATAAAGTTGGGAAAAGGCTAGGCAGATGATAACTTTATTGTACATTACATAACAGGAAAAACGTTTATACGTGACTAGCTGACCCGCGCAACTTCGTCTGCGCCACGTTTTCCATTATTGCTCCTCTCCTATTTGTCTTAGCGTGATGATATGTAGCCTATAGCATTTCTCAATAAATGGGCTATCTAACACTGAAAGAATTTTTCAAATCGGACCAATAGTTCCTGAGTTTACCCCCTACATACAAACTTACAAAAAAAAATTACCGCTTTATAATATTAGTATAGATAACGTGTACAATGGGCGGTCTTGTCGCATAGGGCAATATCTCATGGGCAATCTTTCATATTCACTTGACCTAAGTTAACACAGCACTAGCACTGACAGTCCAGTTATATAACATCATTCGTATATGATTCCCTGAGGCAGTACATAGCCGTGCTAACTGCGAACTGGCGTTATTACGAGCTGCGTCCAACTTCCACCGCGCCCGATAATCTGCAAGTTTTTCCCTGCAACCCAATGTGGGTCAAGAGAACCTCGGTAAGGGGCGCTTTAGGCCTACCGCATGGTTGCGGATGTACACGGCGTGGCGACGCGCGACGTTGCGACTAATTCATTTCTTTTGCTATATTTCTTTATTTATTTATTTGTATTAGGCAATCTATCTATACATATAATAAAACTGTAGCAAAGTGGTTTTTGTACATGAAAAAAAAAAAATAAAAAAAAATAGCTAGGGTGTTAAAGAACAACCAATAGAACCCATTTCCAGCATTTTTAGAATTTGTGTCTGTTTGTCTGTTTGTCTGTTTATTTGTTCGGGCATCACGTTAAATCTGCGAAAGCAATGTAGATAACGTTTACACAGAAGGATTGAGCGTAACTTGGAGTAACATTTAGTTTTTGTTTCATTGCAATCGGTTCAGTCTATCAAAAGATATTTGAATTTAAAGTTTTCCAGAAGTTAAATTAGGGTTATGTGCACTTAGTCTCATTATTACTTCACGTAACTTTTATACATAACAATAAACTAGCCCATTTATCGAGGAAGGTTATAGGCTATATATCATCACGCTAAGACAAATAGGAGCGGAGCAGTAATGGAAAATGTGACGCAGACGAAGCTGCGCGGGTCAGCTAGTCCTTAATAATTGTATTTTTTTTGTTGTCCAGACTTATTTTATTGTGTTATTGAGACTTGTTGATTTAATTACTATAAAAAAATTTGTACGCCCTCTGGCATAACATAGCGCAGTATTTATTACCACAATTTACAAAAACTGGTACCAATGTTAAACAAATGAATTAATGACTTATGGGAGTTTAGGAAGAATAACAAAAATGGGGATGCAGTCGTTTTTGAAAGCCTAGGTTTTGTTTTGACGTTTTTAATAAATTTATGTTTGACTAGCTGATGCCCGTGGATTCGCCCGCTTGACAAATTATACAATAAAATCAGTGGCGTGGTTAGCTCCAAAGGGGCCCCTCTTGGGCCAACTACGCTACTGATTTTAGTGTCTGTATGAAACATTTTTGGAGGGCCCGTTTTTAGAAGTATTGTTTTTAAAGGAGATGTGAGAGGACTAAAACCTTTCCCGAGAACTACTCTATCCATTGGTAAAAACGGCATGAAAAGTAGTTTGTAAAAGGTGCAGTAGTTTTTGAGTTTATCGCGGACAGACGCTGGGGAGCACTTTGTTTTATAATATGTAGTGATATGTTTCTGTGCGTGGTGCCGTGGCTTTTCTTGGAAAGCGTTGTTTTAGATGTGAATCGTATAAATAACATTTGTTTCTATGTTATCAGAATATTTTATTCCACGTAAAATATTGATGATATTTTTTCAATTTCATCGCATGATCTATTTGATTAACATTAATTAAGCTAGAAATGTTGTACTAAACAAATATGGTTATATCAATTAGTGCACCTCTCGAGGGAAATAATATTTCAATTTCAGTACTGCGCAGAAATATACGTGCCTTACTTATTAAGTTTGAATAATTAAACTACAATTAACATTTCAACAATTATTTAATTTGCAGATCTAACATTTGCAACCACCTTTATAACGCACACATTTGTATTCCAACTGAGTATTGTGTTGCGTCTGTGGTCCGTCGAGATGCAATGTGTGTCGATACACCCACTGTGCATGTGTGGGTGTGTTCCCGACATTTTTGAGTGTACGTGGGAATGCGCTTGTTGTATATGAGTGTGTTTTTCATGTCGTGTGTGTATGTGTGAATGCTATGCGGTGTATGGAGTACCGTTTGAGGGATCCAACAACTGATGGATTGTTTTTCCCTCAGAGATGTGATTCGCTTTATGTATGAACCGTTGTATGAAACTGGCGACGGTGGCTCCCTCGTGTTATTAATTATTTAGTGTTTGTGTGTGTACGGGAGGGTTTGTTTGTGGTGTGATTAAAATTTGTCGTGTGTCCGGAAACGGGTGATGTGTCGTTCGGTTATTGGAGCTATTTTTAGGTTTCATTGAGGGGTTCCAGTTCTAATAGGTTAAGAATGGTTTTTGTAGATGCGGTGTGGGCAATTCGACATAATTACTTCATATTGAAAATATATCACACTTTATTTAACTTCTTCAGTTTTATGATTGAATACCAGTCTTTGCTGCTTCCTTATTACTTTTTTACTCAGTGTTGAGTCCCGGGTTCGATTCCCAGGTCGGGCAAAAAGCGTGATTGGGTTTTTCCAATAGAAACTGCTCTGTGATAGCCTGGAGTTGGGAAGCTGGTGGTGTGCCACCCCTGTGCCTTGGGAAGTATGTTAAGCTGCTGGTCTCGCGCCAGATCTCTCTCCGGTTGTGTCGAGTAGGCATACCATCGGAATATGAGAGTCATGGAAGAGTGAGTGTAGCTGTGTTCGCGCACACACGCCTGCCTATTGTATGTCCTGCGTCGATGGCTAGTCTTACAAACCTTATCTCTTCAAAGCTAGAGTGAACAGGCTCCTTCTGGGTAGCTTACCCCGAAGGAGCCTGTGCACTCCATCGTAGACTTTGTCTCTGTCGGGGTACGAAACGAAGTGTCGGTGCTTTTGAGGAGAAAAAAATGTTTATGTTGAACACTATTTATTGAGTCACTCTCAAACTGTTTTTAATGTTAAAATGTGAAGTGAAATGTATATGAATGTTAGAATACATCCGGCTAACGCGGTAGACCAAAGTATTAATATATATAATAATAATAATATATCCTTGGACATTTCACACAACGCCATATAGTCCCAAGCTAAGCAACCTAATGCTTGTGTTATGGTAACGATATGGCTGATAAACTACTTACATACACTTTTTTTTTTTGTAAATACATACATATTATAGATAGAAAAACACCCAGACTCGGAACAAATACTTGTAGGTCGTACAAACATTTGTTCCGTGCGGGAATCGAACCCGCGACATGCTGCACAGCAGTCAATCGCTCAACCACTGCGCCAACCGTGTCGTCAAAGTGCACTGACTCTAAAGTCAGCTTAAACGTAATAAGACATTAGTGTCTTTAATAAAGAAATTAAATTAGGTCAACGCGTCACGACGGTATTGCTAACTAAGGTGTTCGGTGAACACCGAACAGTCTCTGTCATTTCTGACCAAGACTAGAGTCAAGAGCAAACCCGTCTCAAATAAAAAAAAAGATCGGTTGGCGGAAACCTTTCAAGAACACTATAAACGATAACTAAGCCTGCGGGTCTAAAAATAGAATAGAATAGAATACTTTTTATTGTGTACACCATACATATAAGTAACAGAAAAATAGATAAAGGAAACATTACATAGGGTGACCCAATGGGCGGCCTTATCGCTAAGAGTGATCTTTTCAAGACAATCTTAGGATGGATTTTAAAGAGAAAGGAAATGCAGTACTGTAGGTAGTTTTAGGCAGAATCAGAATGCAAACCACGGTCAAATTTTCTCAATCAACCTTGAACCAAATGCGTTATCGATAAAGATGAAAATGAAATTTAACAGATTGTTGTGTGGTTAATATTATGATACTAATATGATTCTCCTAAAGTGACCTTCTTAGCTCCCCTGGTTGTGAAGTAGCGTATGCCAAAAAGGCAGACTCATCTACTGGCACCACCTCCTAATTTTGTACTAACCATTATTTTTTCTTCGTTTCAGATTCATGTCTGCTTACACCAACATCATCAATGCTAGCACAGTCAAGTGAGTCAATTGCTAATACAATAATTATATTTTATACAAATCTCATCTTTCTTTCTTTTTTTTTTTTACAAAAAAGAAACAAATTTGGAAAAAAAGGAGGAAAAAAAAATGACGACGAACAGACAAAAAATAAAATGTATTTGACAAAACTTAAAGCCTTATAACTTCTAAAGCTTTTGACATAAAACTCATAAGATAAAACTTTGACTTAACCCAGATTTAAGCAACACCAACTTGAAAAATATTTTCAAAATAATATTTGAAAGAAAAGATTCAAGTTTTCTAACACCATATAGGTGTGTCTTGGTCCATGTGCTAAGTGCCAGTGTTGGATTTGTTATGTTCTTGAATCATTATATTAAGTGTTTCTTTAAATTTTGAAAATAAAATATAATTTGTGTGGAGATTTCATAAGTCTTCTGCAAGTCTCGATTTCTAATTCATCGTAAATTAAAAGCAATTGTTTTGTTTTTTGCGTCTTCTTTAGTGTCTTCAAGAAATAAATTTCTGCAATAAAACTGATACCTTAGTCCGAGTTTTAAAACGAATTCGATTGCGTTAGCGTTAACGCGCTCACCTACTTCAATTCGCATAAAACAAAAAGCGGTTTCCGTTAGTGTCACAAGGCAGCACTTATTCAGTTCCATTCAATAGACGTTTAAGTGAACGTAGGGATGAGTACGAATAAAAACTCGCACTAAGGCCGTGCGAGTTTTAATTCGTTCTCATTTTTACCGGTCTCCCTTTCGTGCTGGCCTTCTTCCCAACATCCAATACAGTTTACCCTTTTTTTTTTTTAGGGATGGGATCCAATGACTCCTCCCGCTCTGGGTGTAGCGGGAGGGAGTGTCAGACTTCTACTGACTAAAACCCATCCATGTTCCTTCATTGCCCTTTGTGTTCCGGAGCCACGGTGTCTCTTGCGAATAATCCCGCGACTCCGGCAGGCGTCGGCCCTTTCGGGCCCCTCTGTGTTGCTGACTCTCTTTGAGGCGCGCGTGGAACACTAACGCGCCGTCGACACGGCCTGTCGTCACTAGACGGACGGACGGCGAGCCACCCATAGCTCGTCGTCCACAGGCCCACGCCTACGGTGGCCGGAGGTCACCAGGTGGCCCCCGACGCCCGCGGCGTCCACCACGGCGGCCGGGACGAGAGGGTCTCCTCTCCCGCTCTGCCACCTCCTTCGCTAGCATGACTGCTTCGCAGAAGGAGGCAACGGCGTCCCATTCCGTCTCGCTCCGGACCATGGCTTGGACCAGGGCCGGACGCGAGAGGTCGCCGCCAATCGCCGTTTCGAGGACACGGCGGTGCGCCGCCCAAGCGGGGCACACCTGCACAGTGTGCTCTACCGTGTCCTCCGGTCGATCCTCGCAGTGGTGAATACAGTTTACCCTTAGTCACGTTATCAATGAGGCATCAGAACTACCCCCAACATCCCCCAACCCGCTTCGATTAACCGCCACATAATTTATTCAGTTCGTCTATCATCGAGCCGCGATCTGTCCGCTGAGACAGACCTATTTATACTTGCGTGAAACGATTAACGAACAACTTGCTAGGAATGGCTTAAATTAACTAACACTATTTGACCTGTTTGTTTGTTGTTCGTTTCAAGTGTACTGTCTAAACCGTATGAAGTGGAATTATTAAAAATGAATGCTTTATTTATGTACACACAGTTCATCGAAAAGAGATGTGATCAAATAGACAGGTATAAAAATACAGAGGTGCTGCTTATTTTAAAAGAAATGAATACTTAATGATTTAGGTGCCGTATATCTGTCGCTAAATCCTCAGCTGGGAGCAGTTTTCCACACATGCGTAATTCACGTTACGGGAATTTAATTAATCACGGCCAATAACTTCATTACTTTTTCATAAATCTTCTAATATTATACTAGACTTAAAAAGGTGTGTAGCTTCTATCTAACTAACTAAATTAAAAATTTAAAAAACCCCCGATAAAAACCCTTTAAAAGTAAAAAAATAATGGATAGAGTGATTCTCGAAGAAGGTTTTAGTATGTAATTTTTCATCAGCTACTGGTAACTAAAATAATTACAAACAATTATCTATTTAGGTAAGAAAAAAGTATTAAGCTTACATACGTTTTAAAATAGTTTTATACAAACACTAAATCAATTAGTTCCCTCAGAGATGAGATTCATATGCCGTAAAAATGTTTTAACAAAGGTAAATCATCATCAAAAAAACAAACATCCACTTATGTACCGTAAACCTAGAAAAACTCACCTATTTCTATTTCTAGTCCCGTAACATCGTCAGAGCAAGCAGCCCGTAAAAACACAAAAGAAATCGTAATATACAGGGAGATATGAAAAATATGAATATTGCGAGAAATACTCGGCCGAGCGAGGAATTTAATATATTCCACCGGGCTAATAAGTATTGAGGAAGCAAGTTTTTTATTGAACGATATGAGGCCGGGAGATGTCGCGGGTAGCAACTAGGCTTGATCCTTAGAAGGATCAAACTTTTTTTGTTACTTTGATCTGCACGCGTTTGTCCACTATCTCACCTGATGGTAAGCGATGACGCGGTCTAAGATGGAGCACGCTTGCCTAGAAGTAACCTATTCACTCTTGACTTAAAGACTCCCAGGTTGTAGCTATCAGGAAACACAGACTCCGGCAGGGAATTCTACTCCTTTGCTGTACGCACTATGAATGTATTCCCAAAACGTTTTGTGCGCGTGAGTGGGATGTCCATCATGTACCGGTGGTCTTAAAAGAAACGAGGTCCTTGAGGCCTGTTTAGATGATTGTTTTTTTCCGATCGAAATAAATACTGTTGTGTTGAAGTTGGATATTTGTTATAATAGATAGACTGGTCTATCAGAATGAGATGACTGGTCAGTGGGCAAATGGTTGACTGCCGAACTAGGTGACTAATTGGTGTTCAAAAGGGCGACTATTCCACTAGTCAAGCAGTTTGTGTTAAAATCCCTGACTCCCAATCAGACGGTGAATTGGACTAGTCGGGACTCAAGTGGCAGCCTGGTCTGTTTACTAGTCGCCGACTATAACTATTAAGGAAGGAAATATCCGGCCATTACATACTAGCCGGCGACTAGGCAGTCCATCTCTATATCGTTTTCTCAAATCACACAATATATTTATTGCTAGTCAAAATGTGTGTGTGTCGTGTGTGTGTGTGTGTGTGCATTTTAGCATGGGTAGTTATACAGATCCTTCTTAGTAGGTAGACCTTTTCACTTTTTTACTAACGAGTCAAGTCGAATCTCAAGAAATCCAAATTACAACGCTTTCCTCAGCTGTGGTGAGCATTTATTTTAGTTTTTCCGATACCTTGTTAGCCAACCAATTTCACAAAAAATATCTAAATCAAATTGCCCACTCCTTCAAATATTTAAAAAAATATTCTTGAAAAAGTCCAAGTCAAAAATAAAGGCAAGGCAATATTGCCCATAATGGCTTTGAATTCAGTTAAATATTGCCTTAAAGAACATTTTTATAAGGAGGACAAACACCTAATGAGGGTGTGTAGGCAAGTTTGAACGTTCACGGGTCGGCGCGTCGAAAGCGGGGATTTCGCGACACGACCAAATTCCGACTGATTGCTGCATCGACGCGAATTTTTCGTATTTTTACTTTGTATGTATCGGGGAGGTATGGATTTAGTGGCATAGTTCCAGGTCCGGAGATGGCTCAAATTGTGGAGTTTAATGTTTGTGTGATAGTGCTTATGTTTAAGTTTTGTAAGGATTTTTTTTTAATAAAAATTATAGTCCGATGAGATATAGAGATAGAGTGTTTTATAAAATGCGATTACGAAAGAGTATCTTTGCTTTTAGCCAATTGGAAAGTACGATATATCTGATGGCAAATTCTCGTACTTTTTTTAAGTAGGTATGAGAATTGGGTGACACGTGGGTAACACGATACTTCTTGGCAAAACTGACTGACAATCCGAAACGACTGCCAAAGATCTACAAATGACAGCCGGGTCCAACGGCTTAACATGCTTTCCGAGGCACGGAAGAAACTCGGTATGTTGAGATGGTCACCCATCCACAGACCAACCTAAGCAAGCGTTGCTTAACCGTAAAGATCGACCCGTACATCCACACTTCACAAAAAGTATCCATTCAAAATAAAACCTATTGTACCCGTATTAAATGTGCCACTAGTATCCGCGGACATTTATCAGTACCATCGGCTGTCAGCCATTCATCACACGCCCTGACATGTTCGGACCTGTTAAATAACTCAGCGTGTGTCGCAATGCCTCTGAATTGGCATAAATGGCACAAAATTAACGCCCGATGCGTCTGTACGTCATTTCCTCTATTGTCGTCATCATCGTCATTGGTAGGACGGCGTTGGTGTGTGCAGTGTCAGAATCGTTTTGCGAACCCTGTGATACAGCTTTGAGATGTTGTTCAAGTTACTGCGATTTCCACGTAATGTCCATTTCCGGAATTTGTTAGTGATGTTTTGTATTTGACTTATAGGCAATGGCTATACTGGTGTGATATGGAGCTCTAGTTTCATTTCAACTAATTTAAATTACAAAATGTCAAGCGATACTAAAGATATAACCAAATATAAAATTAGGAAAATTTATGAAAAATAGCTGACTCGGCAAACGTTGTTTTGCCATATAAAAAACTAACGTACAAACTATTCTCAGACTTACCCAATATACACAAAAAAAAATAACATGAAAATCTGTCAAGCCGTTTCGACACAAGTTTTTAGGGTTCCGTAGCCAAATGGCAAAAAACGGAACCCTTATAAATGCGTCATGTCTGCCTGTCTGTCCGTCCGTATATCACAGCTACTTTTTTCCGAAACTATAAGAACTATGCTGTTGAAACTCGGTAAGTTAATCTATTCTGTGAACCGCATTATGATTTTCACACAAAAATAGCAAAAAAAACAAAAAATTTTGGGGGTCCCCATACTTAGACCTGAAACACATTTTTTTTGTCATCAAACCCGTTTGTGTGGGATATCTATGGATAGGTCTTCAAAAATGATATTGAGGTTTCTAATAACGTTTCTCTGTAAGTAAATAGTTTACGCGAGAGACACTTCCAAAGTGGTAAAATGTGTCCCCCCCCCTTGTAACTTCTAAAATAAGAGAATGATAAAACTAAAACAAATATAATATGATGTAGGTACATTACGCAGACGAATTTTCAAAGAAAAGCGCTTTTCAAAACACTTTGTAATGCAGTTACTAATAAGTAAAAAGAAACAGATGGTGTTGGCCTGCTTTCCACCGAAAACCCTTCATCAGCACCAAATTACGAGGCAAATATATACTCTCCTTGATAGCAGTATCATTCTCCGTTGTTTCAATTCAATTTCCCGATATTTAAATATTATTTTCATTGTGAATTGCAAAGGTGAGAGATGCATACCATTTCCCATTCCACGGTGCAGTTCGTCCATTTTAATTTTACATTTTAATTCAGGACGGACAGTTTAACATACGGTTTTAAATTTAATGAAATCGGTATGCCTGCCTCTGTGGTTTTATTATTATAATTTTCGGAATCAAAGCCCCAAGTTTCAAATGTGGTATTGCTCCCGAGGATTGATCCTACATGATACATATATTTTCCTGGGTTGAAAATCAATCCTAATATATAAAATTCTTTCGTTACTACTGGATAACTGACAGACACATCATCTGCCGAGCTTTTTCCCAACTATATTGGGGTCAGTTTCCAATCAAACCGGATCCAGCTGAATACCAGTATTTAACGTGGAGCGGCTGCCTACGAGACCTCCACAACCCATTAACTCGGTAACACGGTAGGTACTCTTTGGCAAGACTGGTGTCAGATTTTCTGGCTTCTGACAACCCGTAACGACTGTAAAAGATCTCCAAATTACAGCCGGGACCATCAGCTTAACGTGCTTTCCAAGGCACGGAGGGAACTCAGTATGTCAAGATGGTCACCCATCCATAGACCAACCTCGACAAGCGTTGCTTAACCTTGACGATCGGCCTGGTATTATTTAGCCACGCGCTCCTCCTGTGGTTTCATAACTATAATTTTCTTAATTTGGAATAAAAGTTCCAAGTTTTACATGTGGTATTGCTTCCGAGGTTTATCCTACATGATACTTGGTTTTTTTCTGGGTTGAATATCAATCCTAACATGTAAAATTCTTCCGTTACTAGGGGGTGACTGAATGACTGACAGACACACACAGCTGAAAGTACTGTAGGCTAATTCACGTAACTAAATAAGTGCTGTTGCAGTGCAGTTTAAGTTACGTTTCGAAAAACAAAACAACGCTTTTCGTATTCTCTACCGCTGTCAGACACGCTCGCGTCAAGTGCGCGTCACGCGAGCGCAATAATGGCATTCTACTGTTGCGCGTCTTTGGTGTGTGTTTCGGAACGCAACGTGATCGGTATTCTACTATTTGTTTGAAGTCCCAAAATGACAGCTTATAAGCTTAAGTTTAATTTTTAATATAAAAATAACGTCGATATTCATTGAAATTTATTCGTTTCTAGTCGATTATTTAGTGAATAATATTTTTTCTCTCTACCGTCAGTAAGTTTGGTAGTTTGGTAGTTTGGTTGTCGTGCAATTGACGTGCAGTTCACGCGCAGTTTACGCGCAGTTCAAAGATTACAAGAATACCGTTTATCACTAGAACTTAAACTTAATTGCAACTGCACTAAAACTTAATCGGTGCGTCAGAACATTACGTGAATTAGCCCTCTGTTCGTAGAAAGCTGAATTTTGGCATGTTTTTTATTGGGGATTGTAGGGGAGCACTATAAGTCGAGAATTTTGCGATTTTATTCCGGGATATGCGTGTACGAAGTCAAAGGCAAAAGCTAGCTTATTATGTACTAGCTGACTCGCGCAACTTTGTCTGCGTCACATTTCCCATTAATGATCCGCTCATATTTGCCTTAGCGTGATGACATATAGCCTATATAGCCTTTCTCGTTAAATGGGCTATCTTAAACTGAAACAATTTTTCAAATCGGAGTTCCTGAGATTAACGCGTTCAACCAAACAAACAAACAAACAAACTCTTCTGCTTTATAATAATATTATATATTATATAGGATAGATAGTGTAGATAAGTATTGATTAATAATCTGGCTTTGAAAATCGAATTGATACATATGGAATTCATCTTCAAAGAACAATTAATACTGTTACTTCATGCAATAGTTGTCAGTTTACTTAAGTCCACTTTTATATGGATATATTAGTTAAACACCCATCATTGTGCAGTATTTTTAACCCAAAGGTTGACTCTTACAGTATTGTACAATAAGAACGGATGTCACCAATGAAATTGATCGCGACCAATACATCTAAACTGCGTTCAAGAACTGTCAGTGTAGATATTCAACAAAAAATAATTACACTGACAGTTCATAATCGTGGTTTATATGTTGATCGCATTCAACTTCAGATTGATGATATCTGCCCTAAGTTTAAGTAAATAAATAACTAGGCACTCAGTTTTACCAACATAATGTAAGCGGTACCTTCCCATTGAAAGGTTATTTGCTAGTAAAAAAAACTTGAGAGGTGTCAAGGGACACCCGGATGGAACGAACGACGGTGGACGGTTTTATTTATTATGTACAAAAAACCTGTATACACTCAACAAAAACCCCTACCCTAACCTATGAATTTTTGACTTTGACTTTGACCTTGACCGTGACTTTGACTTTGACCTTGACCTTGACCTTGACTTTGACCTTGAATTCGACTTCGACTCTGACTTTGACTAACGGTTTTTAATACTGGCATGCTTTCTATAAGAGAGAGAGAGACAGACAGAGAAACATGCGCACGCCGCACGGCTTACAATAGCTTACTATAGCAAAAAGTGTCGTGCCAACTTTTCCTGAGAATTTTTTCCGTCTAGCCCCCTTTCACAACGCGCGATAAGGAACTTCGTTCCAATAATGACGAGCTTGTCAGTTCTTTACTACGCAATAGGCAACAGTTCTGTTTTATACCGTTACACAAAGATAGTCAGTCAGTAGTATGATAACGGACATGATTGCCTTGGTTGCGTCATACGATCATTTATACAACATCGTCCCTCGCGAACGCTCTTCAAAAGCACTCTGCCTGGCACGCCACTCTAAAACATTTTTATCCCACTTCTGATACTAGCCCGCACTTCGATTTGATTCCGAAACTATATGGGTACTACCGATACAAAAGTTGTTACATATACCAGGCATTTATGACTCGGTGGAACGCAGAGCTAAGAGGCTCATTGGCGACGTAAAACTGGTGGATGCCAAGCTACAAAGCTTGGCTAATCGTCGAAAGTTTGACTGCTTGTCGGTCTTCTACAGATTGTACTCCGGAGAGTGTGTCTAATAACTCCACGACCTCATCCCACAGGCCCCCTTCTACCATCTCCGGTTTTTCATAATACGCACAGCAAAGGAGTGGAACTCTCTGCCTACGTCTGTGTTAAATGAGTGTTTGTCCAAACGTTTACAACCCTAATCTTTTCAAAGTTAGAGCGAACAGGGTATTTCTGGGTAAGCTTGATCCATCGTAGACTTTGTCTCTGTCATCTCTGACCTAGACTAGAGTCAAAAGCAAACCCTTCTGAAATAAAAAGAATATATCAGTTAACATTTTAAAGTTACAAAAAATAATTTTTATACATCTTATTAATAATTATTGTAAACAAAAACAACTTATATTAGATAAAGTTACAATCAATACCAATATTATAATGCTGATAAATTTATGTCAGGAACTACTGGTTCCTTGGATGGCCCATTTATCGACGAAGGCTATTGGGAACATCACGTTATGTAATTTTACCTTTGTTATTGAACTTTTAAAGCAGAATCTAACTTTTGTCTATTTGACGACCACAGTTTGAACACGATGTAAACCTGAAAGGTGCTGCAATGGCCGATAGAATATAACCTTATCTAGTATCTCTTGATAACCTTACACCGCCTTAATCAACATCTAGCTTTTTCCCAACTACATTTGGGTCGGCTTCCAGTCAAACCGGATTCAGCTGAATACCAGTGTTTTACGTGGAGCGACTGCCTACCAGATCTCCACAACCCATTAACTGGGTAACACCGTACTTCTTGGCAAGACTGGAGTCAGATTTACGGGCTTCTGACAATTCGTAACGACTGCCAAATATCTTCAAATGACAGCTGAAACCAACAGCTTAACGTGCTTTCCGAGGCACGGAGGAAACGAGGTATATTAAGATGCGTTGCTTAACCGTTAAGATCGAACCGTGCGGCTGTTATTATTTGGTCACGAGAACCGCCTTGATCAACCCCCTCTACGAATCCCATCCAATTTTATTAGGCGCCGTTCTTTATAATATACACGGCTACACGAGGAGGTACCTCCGGGCTAAGAGGCCATACTTCAGGAGGCTATTGTTGCTTATTTCCCGTACATTGTCAGCGGCCACTTGATTTGAGTTCCCTGCCTTGTGTCGCCGAAATAGCCCGCTTTTGTGCCCGACCTGTCATGGCGCAGGTATATTATGGACCTTTTGATACACAGCTTCTTTGGAGGTAGCAATTTTTGGGAGGGAGGTTAAATTGGATTAAAGTAAAGTTCATAAATTAAAAGATGACATTTTAAATTATAGGTAATTTCTTCACTGATAGTCGGAAATCATACTAAAAAGCATTATAAATGACAATTGCCATGGTCAACCCCAATGCCAAATTTTATTTAAAACCGCTCAGTCAGTCAGTGTGAAAAGATAACAAACAGATAAACAGCCAAAGTGACTTTCGCATTTATAATAATAAGTATAAATGGTGATGTAACTTTAAGTTTATAAATATACTTGGCAGTCATAATACCACTTGTACATCTCTAGTGGTTATACTTGTTGTATTCGTGCTTGTCAAAAATACTCAAAACTCGTGTTCCTTGTTTATTACTCAACATTACGTTTTCTGCAACTTTTCCTTGATAATCAGTACGGTTTGCACATTTACCTGTACGCGAGGTTCTATTAAAGATAAAAACTTCAGTAACCACAATATATTGTTTCAATATAAACCTGCAGCCAGCCGATAATATTTCTATTACCTGCCCAATAACATGTCCTTTTCCGCCCATAAATGGAGGGGTGTTAAAATTTTAAATTAAACCCCATTTGATATCGCAATAAAGTCTGTCGTAAACTGGAGGGTTGCACACTTCCAGCACTGGGGTGACTTTCCTCGATAGATTTACTTCATCTCAAAAGTCGGGCAGCTTTGTGGTTAAAAGTGCTGAAGAATGTGTGGTTTATTGAATTTTTATTTGTTGGTTCTTGGGATGAGAAAATTTCTCGGAGAATTGTCAACGTCCTCGTCTTTGGCTGTGAATGAATGGATGAATGAATTATCTGCCGATCTATTTTGTCAATGCTTCAAAGTGTTAACTTAGGTGAAGTGAGTCAGGTTTGCGGAATTTGTTCGAAGAAGTTACCGCGGTCCTGGAACGCTAAGTGCATTTGGAGGGACTCGGGTGGGTTTTAGTCAGTAAGAGTCTGACACTCCCATCTGCTCCACCCAGAGCGGAAGAAGTCATTTGATCCATTCCAAAAAAAAAATACTTGCGTTCTATCTTGTCTGACTAGAGGGCCAATTCTACTAATTTTGAAGTGACGTTCGCATTCGCATGTTAGTCGTAATCTGTGAAAAATGTATAGAAATTGAGGCTTTTTGTCACATAACGATTGAGATGCAAAAGTTTCTTAATATTAGCAGGATTGGCCTTCAGATTTGAAGCAATGATACAGTTGATGATGCTGCAGACTAGTTTACAAGAAACCCACTCGATCTTCACTCTTCATTATAAGGCACATAAATGTTAGTCTGGCGGTTTGAGTTCTTTATGCGGCCTACACAAATGTCCTTACTTTGGTATTGTTCGTCAGTTCGTTGAGCTCCTTTAAGTTCTAAGTTTGAGCTACACGATAACTGGCAAATGCTTGCACTGTCTGGACAGGTCCACTCAAATTTGTGTGGTACTTTCCTCAAAGTACCACTTCAGACATTAACCTACATGGTTCTCATATGATTTGACCAGTACGATTGTATGAACTTTAAAAGAGGCTTTGACCTCTGAGTTTGTTTCGGCTTTTCTTCTCAGAGCAGGCAGCTAGGAAACGCCGGCCGGCCTTATCTAGTTTAAAATGACCAAAAAAGGATTGACATGTAAAAGTGTTATTTACAACCTACTTACAAAATAAATATCATTTATCATATTTAGGTATTTTGCAAATAGATTACAGGTCAAAATTTTTTGGTCATATTACTCTACATGAGGCCGATGTTTCCTAGCTGACCACCTTGAGAAGAAACACCGAAATAGACTCAGAGGTCATAGTCTCACAAAACACCAACACTAAACAATTCAAACACCTAGCCCACAATATGAAACTTTAACGTAACGTTTTAAAGTTCCCTCTCAAAGACTAAGAATGTAACACTTCCTAACTTTAGAAGATAAATTTACTTCGTTTAAAATCAGGAGCTCCCTGAGGCTAGAGTTTCCTCTCCAACGGCCGGGCTGCGTTAATATTAACTCCCATAGAAGTTCCATGGGAAGAGGCGGTTTAAAAGAAATATGGCTTGAGTCTTCTTCTTTTTATCTTTAATAACGGACTTAGAGTGTAAAGGCTGGGCAACTTGGTCGTATGTTACGTAAATGACTTTAATATCACGCGGGTTGTCTCTTTGGTTACTAGGTGGGGACATATTATGGAAAACAGACGAAAAAAAGTAAATAAATCCACGCTCTCAGTGCCATTAGGAAACTGCGTGAAAAAATATTTATTATCTATACTGTTTGTCTACAACTGTACAAAAATATAATAATAACAGTGAAAATGGAATCAAAATTTATCATAAAAGAAACGAGATATAATTATTTAAACAAATCTATCTGTCCCTGTCGCGAAAACACTGTTTTCTATATCAGCTGTATAAGCGTCATGGCCTTTGAAGACAAAGTTCATATCGGACTTCTCTTTCTAATTGTTATCTTTGAAGCTTTATAACTTCATTGTTAATGAAGATGTTTATAAATAATTTCATGATTGTTTATTCATTAGTATTTCATTTTGCAAATAAAAAAAATCGCATTCGCAAGTGTTAGAAAGCCCATTTATCGAGGAAGGTTAAAGGTTATATATCATCACGTTAAGATAAATAGGAGCGGAGCAATAATGGAAAATGTGACGCAGACGAAGTTGCGCGGGTCAGCTAGTATATTATATTATTTTTAAAATACTAGCCACTTTTTATTTTAGGTATAAGAATATACAGCAGTACTGAATTCCCGGTTTTACACTCAGACTTATAGTTGACTATTAAACTTAAAATAGCGGAAACTGAGTATTTATTCTTTAGTTTTTGCGCGAAGAACTGAATAAACAGATAATTGTAGCGTTCAAAAAGGCTTATTCCTAGGTATTTTTAGCAAAACGAACTTTCTTTCGTTTTGTTATAAAAAATATAAGATTTTCAGTCTCACTGTTATAATAAATAGTGTATGTTAAATTTCTTAGTTACAACTAAACATCATAGAATAAGATATTAAAAAACATTTGGATCAATAGACTGCAAAAATCACTTGACTATATTTACTTGACTATATCTTATGCGCGATCTAAACTTACCTTGTAAAAAATATATCTATCAATCATCTGCCTAGCCTTTTCCCAACTATACTGGGGTCGGCTTCCAGTCAAAGCTGAATACAAGTATTTTACGTGGAGCGGCTGCCTACCAGACCTCCACAACCCATAGTCCTTGGCAAGACTGGTGACAGATTTTCTGGCTTCTGAAAATCCGTAACGACTGCCAAAGATCTCCAAATGACAGCTGGAACCAACAGCTTAACGTGCTTTCCGAGGTACAGAGGAAACTCGGTATGCTAAGATGGTCACTCATCTAGAAACCAACCTCGGCAAGCGTTGCTTAATCTTGAAGATCGACCTGTGCCGCTGTTTATTTAGCCACGAACAATCAATACACATATAAAATTCTTCCGTTACTTTGTGATTGAGTGTCTGAATGACAGACAACGCACAGCCGAAACTATTGGTCTTAGAAAGCTGAAATTTGGCATGTAGCTCCCGTATACTACGTAGGGAAGCACTAAGAAAGGATATTCCGAAATTCCTACAGGAACGGGGAAACCACGGGATATGCGCGTACGAATTCGCGGGTAAAAGCTAGTCAAATTTTATTTACAACTATAGTAAATACGCTAAGCAGAACAAACACAGTTCCAATATCATAGACAACCAAAACACACATAACGTGTAAGGGACTACTCAAACTTGTTCAGATCTATTCAGCGTATAGGCATACGCTGAATAGATCTAATCTTTATTTTTTTAGAGGCCTTACAAAGTTACGTCAGCCTCATCGTATCCTAATTTAACTAATTATTACACGTAATTACAATGTTTTTGAAACAAACATATTATTGCGTAAGCGAGGGAGAAAATAATGCAGCAACCATTTCATTAATAAGTTTCGCTTCTCCTAAATTAGGGGTAGCTAATATTCTAATGAAAGCCCCAACATCATTCAAAATAATTTTTAACAGCGTATGCCCATAGAAAACAATGACTTTGTATGGAGACGCATACGCATCCGTTCAGCTTTCCGCGTCTATTCAGTGTTCACGGCAAATAAGTATAAAATGAGGATAAATGTGTTATTATCATGCGCGTGATATAGATAAAGTTCAGCGTTGTTTTGCCGCTGCCTCCTTCTCATTCTTACGACGCTGTACGCGGGTGATATAAGCAGAACTGTATAATAAAAATTACTATAATTTTTTAATGTAGTTAATCTATTGACAATAGTACACTTTATTTTTATTTGCTGTACACCTGACATATTTTTTAAACTTAATTATTATTAATATTTGTAAATGTTATCTATTGACATGCTACTTAATTTAATTTGCTTTTTTTGTTAATTTTGTACGCCATGTACTGGCAAAACATAGTGCACATATTTTAACCCCATACTCTCTGTAACCATACCTATGTTTTACAAAATAAATGATTGATTGTTGTCAAAATCGTTCGATATTGACACTCAATTTTTTTTTTTAATTTTTAAGTGTTTGACCTTACCTAGATATTTTGACATTTTAAATAATTTAATTCAATAGCATGATTATGCATGATTCTCAGATATGTATTTTTTTTCAAACTGTAATGCTACTTGCTCACCATAATTTGTACGCCTCCTGGCATAACATAGCACTCTTTTCGTCATTTATTATAAGATCTGTATCTATATGTACCTGTGTTAAGAAATAAAACTGATTCTGATTCTGCAAAACGCGAATTGAGCTGAATAAGTGTGAGTGGTCCCTAAGAAAGGCACCTGCCACAATTCCACAAACAATCTTCGCTTCTTAGTAATACTCAATGATACTCAGGAGCCTTGTATTACAATAATATAACTTGACATTACTGGGAATTCTTAACAAACATTTAAATAACCTTACCAGATACATTTTCTGGGAAATATTTATTGTATTGTCATGACCAAGGTAGAATGGCTGAGATTATTGTTAGAATAATTAATAACGGGATTGCTACCATGTACCTTTTTATTTGCGAGTTTCCGATATTTCGGCACTGTTGCAAGCGCCACGATTACTCCGTGACTAACTATTTTAATGTTAGTGATCTTTAAAATAAAAAAAAAATGAGATTATTGTGTTCTAATCTATACTATCTATACTAATATTATAAAGCATAAGAGTTTGTTTGTTTGTTTGTTTGGTTGAACGCGCTAATCTCAGGAACTACTGGTCCGATTTGAAAAATTCTTTCAGTATTAGATAGTCCATTTATCGAGGAAGGCTATAGGCTATATATTATTATCATCACGCTAAGACCAATAGAAGCGGAGCAGTAATGAAAAATGTCACGCAGACGACGTTGCACGGGTCAGCTAGTAATATTATAAAGCAGAAGAGCTTGTTTGTTTGTTTGTTAGTTTGGTTGGTTGAACGCGCTAATCTCAGGAACTACTGGTGCGATTTGAAAAAATCTTTCAGTGTTAGATAGCCCATTTATCGAGGAAGGTTATAGGTTATATATCATCACGCTAAGACAAATAGGAGCGGAGCAATAATGGAAAATATGACGCAGACGAAGTTGCGCGGGTCAGCTAGTTTTTTTTCTTATAAACCGAGTCCTTTACTCATGAGAAGCGACATTTCAAAAGAAATATAAAAGATTTTATCCGCGATTTTATTAGTTTTCGGAAGAATTTAGTTTCAGTGATTTTTTGTTGATGCGAGACGCACAGGACCACTCGTTTTGGCGACGCTTGGGGAGGTTTATCTCCAGCAGTGGACGTTTTTCGGCTGATATGATATTTATTATTTATTTAAATATTTATTAATTGTTTATTTTATTTATTTACATTTGTGTCGAACATGGCGTTAACAATGTATGTCTCACAAAAATCTAATAATTTAACTTAATAATAATTCAAAATAAATAATGAGGATTATGATGATTGTATGTTGTGATCAATTTGTTAAACATAGGCGGTATAGTAACACGCCATCACCTCCTTCTGCGAAGCAGTAATGCTAGCGAAGGAGGTGTTGGAATGGGAGAGGGAGAGAACCTCTCGTCCCGGCCACAGCGGTAGACGCCGCGGGCGTTGGAGGCCACCTGGTGACCTCCGGCCAGGCTTAGATAGCCCATGTATTGAGGAAGGATATAGGCAGTAATGGAAAATGTGACGCAGATGAAGTTGCGTGGGTCAGCTACTTTCATATAAAATTTCTTCCAGCCTACCTGCGACAGGAGATTGGGAAAAGGAACGTAGACACAGTGTGTAGAAATAAAGAAGAAATCTAAAAATAGTCTAAACTAACTTAACCTAAACATATTATTATCTACTAATAAATACATCAAAATACAATAAACATACAAACAAATATACAGAAATAGATTTACATAAATTTTTATACATAATTATATAAAAATAAAACATATCTTTATTATGTTCTCTCAATTTGTTTTCCTGACTACATGTATGTACAATTAAATAAAATAAAAAACTCTTAACTTAACAAAAACTAAAAATAAAACTAACATGGCGTCGAAAAATTCTTCCGCATCGCTGGCAACTGGTATTAGTTATATATATTATAGTATCGAAGAGACATAGTCAGTTCTTTTGTCATGTAAACCAAAATTGACGAAGATACGATGCTTTAAATTTCTCAATACGTCACGCCGTGGTATGATTTTCAGTGCGTTCTGACGTCACGAGCTCCTCCCGAGTTTTGATGCGTTTTGTCTTTGTAAATATGTCCATTATTTTTCAATACTCTAACTGACGGACTAAATAGATTGTTTGATGGTGGAAACTAGCCTATATTGCATCGTTTCCAATACGTTTCGCTAAGAAAGTACTGTAGTAGTAGTGTAAGTACTAAGGCTCTTCTAGTAGTGTTCCAGGTTAAGCAAGTATTTCAAACTCTTTTAGCGCAAGATCGTTCTTATTATTGCTAAACCATCCCAGAAGACGTTCAAATATGTATGGAAATAATAAAGACTCACAAGCGTCCTCCGGGGCATGCATGTGTTCTAACTATTATGTAAATATATATGATCGTGTTGTACGTTTGTTCAGCGACACGTGTGGGGATTATCGAGGAGCTTGTGGCTAAATATTAACAGCCGCACAGGTCGATCTTCCAGGTTAAGCAACGCTTGCCAAGGTTGGTCTGTGGATGGGTGACCATCTTAACATACCTAGTTTCCTCTGTGCCTCGGAAAGCATGTTAAGCCGTTGGTCCTGGCTGTCATTTGTAGATATTAGGGTGTCGTTACGGATTGTCAGAAGCCAGTCTCCAGTCTTGCCAAGAAGTGGGTTGTGGAGGTCTTGTAGGCAGCCGCTCCACGTAAAATACTGGTATATAGCAGAATTCGGTTTGATTGGAAGCCGACTCCAATGTAGTCGGGAAAAAGCTGGGCAGATGATGAGATTGGCAGCGCGATGAAATTTTTGGTATCAATTGTAAATAGTCCTTTCCGTTTTGGTTCTTCCGACAATCGTTTGCGATGATACGATTTTGATGCGTTGTGCATTTTTGAATCATTCGTTTTACGAATTTTCGAAGTGTGCCAATTCTACAAATTTTCACATTCGCATCGCATTCGCATCTCAATAGCAAACTCAAAAATGTATGAAAATTAAGAGGGCGCATTCCGTCCACTAGCGCCGCCAATCGTTTTTTATTAATTGTGGTAAATTTAAGACACGTAGATAAAAAACCGCTCTGTAGTGTTCTGAAGAAATGTATTTATTATTTTTTGAGAGTTATGTTTTGTACTTTAGAACATAAATAGTTGCCAAAGTCGATATTTTTGCTAAAAGTGGCCACTTTTAGCAATAATTGCCGTTTTGACTATTTAGCCATGAGTTATGTATTAAAAATAGCTCTCAAAAAATAATAGACACATTTCTTCAGAACACTACAGAGCGGTTTTTAACCGACTTCCCAAAAAGGAGGAGGTTCTCAATTCGGATGTTTGTTTTTTTTATTTTTTTTATGTTTGTTCGGGCATAACTCCGTCGCTTGCCAACCGATTTTAAAAATGATTTTTTTGTTGGAAAGGGTAAACTTCCCAAATGGTCCCATGATAAGGAAACCAGGATCTGATGATGGCATCCCAGAGAAGTCGAGGGGAACTTTCGAAAATCGTATGGGCAGCTAGTGCGTTTGTTAAGTTTTTCATTAAGTATTTTAAAGCACTGCAATTTATTGAAGGTCTGGAGTCGATCTGATGATGGAGCCGAAAGACAGTCGAGGGAACTCCTCAACGATTTACAGCAGTTACCTTGTGTTTGGGCTTGACTAATTTGTATTGATGAAAACTCTACACCTAGATGGGTTGTGACTGTCTGCGATTTTGCAGTGGTGTTGTTAGGTGTGGGGTAAGTACCACTAAAAAGTGAAAAATAAAAAACTTTTTTACAAAAAAATTCAACCGACTTCCAAAAAAAAAAACACTACAAAGTAAATAATAACTTTAACTTCGGAACTCGGTGTTTTTTTTTTGGAAGTCGGTTGTATTTTTTTGTAAAATAGTTTTTTTTTTATTTATCTACGTGTCTTAAATTTACCACAATTAATAAAAAACGATTGGCGGCGCTAGTGGACGGAATACACACCCGGCTTTTTTGACAGTTTGCGATTGACATGCGAATGCGAAATTTGTTTAAAAATTAGTAGAATTGGCCTGGTCACACGTCCTGGCGCGAGTTTAACATTTTATACCCATCCCAAGAAAAATGCTCAATGCCGCGCCGCTAAAGAAGTTTTCATTTAAAAAAAAACAAAAGTATGTTGGATTCAGTTGTCCCGTGTTAACCTAAATCTAATTGAGTGTACATGTACGTATTCAGATGAAACACTGCCTCAATGTATACGTACTTAAACAAGTGTGTACACGTATGTGTGTTTGTATGTAAACGTGGGGATTGCAGTTTGCACGCTCCAGCATCTGCGTGAATTCGCGAGCTGTTAGGTTTAGGACACAACAAGGGTTAAGATGGGGAAAAGTTACTGGGTTATGGCGAGTATTTGAGGATTTCGATCGTGAGATTTTTTTGATTTTGGTGGCTTTAAAAGTATGAGTTTTTTGTGATATTCAGGGTAATTGTAGAAAATACATCGTCAGCCTAGCCTTTTCCCAACTATATTAGAGTCGGTTTCCAGCCAAACTGGATTCAGCTGACTACCAGTATTTAACGTAGAGCGGCTGCTTACCAGACCTCCACAACCCATTAAATGGGTAACACGGTATTTCTTGGCAAGACTGGAGTCAGATTTACTGCCTTCTGACATTCTGAAAAGACTGCCAAAGGTCTACAAACAGCCGGGAGCAACGGCTTTCTGAGGTACGAAGGAAACTCGATTTGTTAAGATGGTCACCCATCCACAGAACAACCTTGGCAAGCGTTGCTTATCCTTGAAGATCGACCTGTGCGGCTGATATTTTTTGGCGACGAGTTCCTCTTCTCTTTCTCATCTCTAATTTTAGAAAATACATTGTAATGAATAGTCATCGGTAAGAACAATCTTTCAGAGACCAACTTTTGACGGATTCTTAAGAAAGAAGGAAATACAGTACCGCACTGTTTTTCAGTTATGAAATACATCCGTTTTATTTCATTAGAAATTTTGTGACAAATATAATAATTTTCTCTATTTAAGATAGAAAAAATTACTGGAAACCAGTTTTTATTTTAATAACCATTGTTTTCGGATAGTCTTCGTTTGTAGTGTGTTCATTGGTTTATTGTGAAAAGCGTTGTTACCTAATGATTTACTATAAAACTTAATCCATGCTTTCAAGGAATTATGTCAGTATCCTGATAATAACAGCAAACTAAGCATAAACAATTAAAAACAGCTATTTAAAATATTACTGTTGAGAAAACGAAAAATAAATCTGGTGGCATTTTAAAAAACATTTCTAAAATTACATGTTTTTCTGAAACAGATTACAATTATTTTTGTTTCAAACAAAAACAAAAAATTATCTTCCTTTATGGCTATATGTAAGAACAGTTATGGGACATCATCTAAAAAGGAACCCTTAAACAAATGCCCATAAGAAGCAAGGGAGAGTATGACATAGAGGCGTGTTGCTTGTCGTTTCAGTATTCAAACACACCTCCTCATAAATTTTGTGAGCTATAACATATTTTACACGTGCTTACTTAAAGAGAAAACAAGTTTATGTTTTGTTTTTAGGGTTTCGCACCCAAAAGTAACCAACGTAACCCTATAACTCTACCTAACCTCTACTGTCTGTCCGTCTGTCTGTCTTTCAGCGGGCTGTATTTCATGAACCGTATTAAGTAGGCAGTCGAAATTTTCACAGAGTGTGAATTTCTGTTGCCGCTATAACGACAAATAATATAAGTAAAATTTTATTAAAAATGAAACAAAGGTTTTCTACAAAAAAACGTGTTTTTTTTTTAATTTATGGTGCGGAACCTTTCGAGTCCGACTCGCACTTGGCCGGTGTTTTGAGCTTTGGACATAAACTCTTATCGATAAGTTTGTATGGTCACCTACTATACTATGAGGTACCATTGTCGTCATTTCGTTATTTGAGAGAGACGGAGCTATACAGAAGAACTACCGTGTTACCCAGTTAATGGGTTGGTTGGGTAGGCATTCGCTCTACGTAAAATACTGGTATTCAGCTGAATTCGGTTTGACTGGAAGCCGACGCCAATATTGTTGGGAGAAGGCTAGGCGGTTGATGATGAGAGAGGCGGAGCTATACAGGACAGGACAACACTGCACTGCACTGTGTTTTCCTTTTTCGCAACGGATTTATGATGGTAGTGATATGCCATAATAATATATCCTTGAAAAATAATAATAATATATTAATATTATTATTATTTTTCAAGATATATCAATAATTATAATACCTTCTGACTGCTTTTCTTATGGGGTATTCTTTCACCGATGTCAGTTTTACGAGCTAAACTAAATAATTAACATTTTTAGGGCTGCCTTTCCACCACAGATGTGCGAGGATGCGTCTCTAATTTAGCTTGTTTCGTTTAGCGCAAGCGACGATTCTATTGGTTATTACCAAGCACATCTCTCCCTACTCATTCTCGCACATTTCTGGAAGAAACGCAGCATAAACAATAGATAGACCAATTGCCCATTTCTCAATTCAAAAATTCAACCAATCGTAACAAAACGTGAACCTCGCAAACTGACACGAACTAAATATAAATAATAAAAACTTTTACATCCGAGTGTGACCCCGCCCTGACGTCGGACGAGTGGTCTATCGGACGTGCGGAAATTGCTGGGTCTTAAATTATACACACGTACTCGTACGTAGACGGTTCACTCAAATATAACACCTTCCACAATGTTCAGACTTCGGAATATTTCGGAAAAATTCGGAGAATGAGGAACACTCGGAAAAATTCCGAACTCGCACCAAACATTTGGGTGTTTAAATTTTCGATGTGCGAATGCAGTTTGGGGCAGGGTGAGATGTGTTAGAGGGTTAAATATGGTTTTGTTTTGACGTGTGAAAGTCGGATGGATATGACGGAAGTGAGAATTATGATGAGGGATCGGTTTTTGTGAATTTTTAATGGTTTAGTTGCCTTTAGAAGTTCAGAATAAGAAATTTTATTTGCTCAAACATGTGTAGGTAAACATACAAATTTAAAATAATCAATGCATACAAGATCTTAAATAAGAATGACTCACGACATGTTTGCCATTTCTCATGGCGTGCAAATATCTTACGACAAGTACTATTTTTATATCAAAAATTTATCAATTTTACCCAAATACACTAATTAATATCAGTCACGGTAAAACAAATGTCTTAAATTAAATCATAAATATTATCCAATTATTTACTTTCCTAGTCCAATGTTACAGATTAACACGACACGTGTATTCTTAACTTAGAAGCTGGTATCGGGGAAATGTCTATAATGGATAACCGTGTCATAGTATGGATTTGGCCTTGTAGGATTGTAGTGGGCGAGCGACCTGCATAATTATAGTAAGTTCTGCTGATGTGCTGACATCTATGTCTATCTAATGTCTATATTATAGTAACTAAGACATTCTACAGCTCAAGTTATCATTTCTATTACTTAATCTAAACTTGTAATATTATAATACTTAAGGGTTTGTTTGTTTGGTTGAACGCGCTAATATCAGGAACTACTGTAGTGTTAGATAGCCCATTTATCGTGGAAGGCCATATAACATCACGCTACGATCAAAAGGAGCGGAGCATTTATTTTTTGAATTGCTAGTTATGTTACATTTGGAAATGGCATCGGTTCTCAGAAACTAACTCTAGCCATCGACAAAGGTCACAAAACAAGATCATTTTTTTTTTATACAAGACGGGGAAACTCTTGGCCCAAATCTCACTTGATGGAAAGTGATGATTAGGCCGAAGATGTAAGCGAGTTTCACCCAGAATCCTCTTACACAGAGGAACTGGCTATCATACCTCTAACTAGAACACAACAATGCTGTTAACATAGTTTATTTATTTATTTATTTATTTAAACTTTTCGCACAAAAAAAAGTACAAAGGCGGACTTAATGCCTTAGGCATTCTCTACTAGTCAACCAAGGGTGGTGAAGAGATTAGATATAGTTGTTATGGCGACAGACTTAGGCATGATGGTGGTAGCTTGCCAGGCGGACTTACCACCAACCAAACCGAGCAAAAAAATTTGCCTCCGCTGGGAATCGAACCCGGGACCTCTGAGTCTGAATCAGGTGGTATAACCACTTGACCACGGAGGCGGTTAGTGACACCTGTTTAGCGCCACCCGGGGACCACGTGTAGAGATTCGCTGAAGGGTAATCTCCTACAGACGCGGGTGACTCGGCCCCCAAAAAGCTTGCAAGTAAACAAAATATACACCTCTGACATTTTCTTCCCCAATTGAACCTACCTTGTTTCTCAATTCCCAAATCATTAAACATGCAACTAATAACATTTAAGGCTAGTTACACACTATCAGACGAAAGATACCTACACCAACACTGTCGGACAAAAGATACCTACAGTTACACCGTCGGGCAAAAGATACCTACAGTTACACTGTCGGACAAAAGATATCGCCTCGGAGCAACGGCCGGCGAAAGGTAAACAGGCAATAAAAAGAAACGATTATCCGAACTTAACGATCGGTTAGCGTGCGTTTAAGTTACAGGATTAAACGACGGTTAAAGATATGTGAGTGTTTTAGTTAATGTGCATGTAATTATCTGCCGTGTAGATTAAGTGGGGTATCTTTTTTTCGGTTGTTTTATTAGTATGGAGCAATCGAAAAAGAATGAAAATCACTTAAAACATTGTACCCATATAATTAAGCTTGAGTTGGGAGGAGCTTGTGGCTAAATAATAACGGCTGCACGGTTTGATCTTCAAGGTTAAGCAACGCTTGCCAAGGTTGGTCTGTGGATGGGTGACCATCTTAACATATCGAGTTTCATCCGTGCCTCGGAAAATACGTTAAGCAGATGGTCCTAGCTGTCATTTGAAGATAGCATTGTTACGCATTGTCAGAAGCCAGTAAATTTGACTCCAGTCTTGCAGTTAATAGGTTGTGGAGGTCTGGTAGGTAGCCTCTCCATGTAAAATACTGGTATTCAGCTGAATCCGGTTTGACTGGAAGCCGGCCCCAATGTAGTTGGGAAAAAAGCTAGGCATATGATGAATTAAGCTTCAGTTAATAAGTTGTGATTTTTGGTGTAAAATCTAAAATAATATTATAAAGAGGAAAAATTTGTTTCCCAACAAATGACAGCTAGAACCAACGGCTTTAACGTGCTTTCCGAGGCACGCATGAAACTAGATAGGTTAAGATGGTCACCCATCCACAGACCAACCTTGGCAAGCGTTGCTTAACCTTGAATATCAACCCGTGTGGCTGTTATTATTTAGCCACGAGCTCCTCTCCTGAATATACCTATTAATACTTACAGTAAAAATACTCGTTTAAAAATAACTCCGAATATCTGCTAAAAGATAATAACCGTAGTAAATACGAGACCTCATAATGATTTCCCATAAGCTACACGTGAACTACAGGATGTTGTTAGAGGATATTGTTGTTAATTAATAGAGTAAACACCATGTACATGGCAAGGTAAACAAATATCGCTGCGTAATTAGTTTCGTGTAGTTTGGTATTTAGAACGTAGTCAGCTTAGAAGTTAATTTTGATGGTATGACGGGGTTATTGGAACTGTTTAAATTAATATTCAATTAGTAGGTTTGATCTACTAGTTTGATTGAGTCGTTTTGTTTAGTGGAAATCGTCACAAGTATCTAAGTAAGTCGTAGGTATCTTTCAGGACAAAAGGTTTTTTAGGGTTTCGTAACCAATGGAAACTCCACTATACGTCCGTCCTTTCGTCCGTCTGTATGCCAGCGGGCTATTTCTCCGTAATAGGTAGACATTTGAAATTTTCACATATTGTGTATTTCTTTTGCCGCTAGAACAAAAAATAATAAAAATCAAGGTTTATGGTACGGAACGTTTTGTGTGTGAGTCCGACTCGTACAGGCTGATTTTTGATTTTAAGGCCAAGGGCATGGTGTTCTATTGTGACAAGTTTTATTCAGAACTGTTCAGCCGTTAGATGTGAAAAGATCATGAATAGACACATTTAGATGTACAAATTATATTTCCTTGTTTAAGTTTATAACATTGTGTTATTATAAGTTTATTATTTTAATGAATTTATAAATTATATATGTCGCAGTAAGATAGATAAAGCCGTAATATATTTATATCCCTAGGGATATAATTATATGCCGTAACATAGTTATACGAAAGCGATTCTTAACTATCTCACTAGGAATATAGTTTTAAAACCGTCGAAGTTTAGTGATATACTTATATTACTAGATTAAGTTCAGTGTTATAAATGTATTAGGGTTTGTCTCAAAAAAGTCATATTGTATCATATTGTCATCATATTGTAGTATATTAAAGCTTATTTATTATATTTATGTATCCTGCAGTTAGTTACAATACTTTGTGACATTAACACGTATTAAAGTATCATATTTTTTGGAATTTAAACATGAACAATACAATTAAAACTAATCAAACGTAAAAAAAAAAATTTAAAGCCAAACAAGTTGAGCTCTTATTTTCTTTAAAAGTATTTTTTAATTTTTGTTCAGATAAGAAGAGGAATCATAACATCTAGAATTACATAGCACTGAATGCTTCTTACAGGCACATCTTTTAGTAGAACAGTAACATTGGCCACCAAAGCGGGACAATTTTTGTCATATTTCTCTCAGTGACAAGTTTTCATTTGGTATAGGATCATTCAAAGTAAGAGTAAGAGTGGGGAGCGCGTAAATACAACGAACCCTTCCCCGCTTCGAAAGCTATTTCACTAAACTTATCTAGTAATATATTAGTATATCACTAAACTTCGACGGTTTTATAACTATATTCCTAGTGAGATAGTAAAGAATCGCTTTCGAATAACTATGTTACGGCATATAATTATATCCCTAGAGATATAACTATATTACGGCTTTATCTATCTTACTGCGACATATATATCTGATTCTGTTTACCACCTAGCCTCCAGGAAACGCCTGCGCGCCGCCCGACAATATCAAAAATAAATACATGTATTATGGTAAAAATAATTATTTTTCGTCTTGCTAGAGTTTTTAAAAGTTAGCCGGGCTTTGAGTCAAAGGTTTTGAATATGTTAGTACACATAAAACTACCAAAAAATCAGCCTCTTTAAAATTCATCCAAAGGTTGTCTTGAAAAGATCGCTTGTAGCGATAAGGCCGCCCATTGTGACACCTTTCTATTACTTATATGGTGTATATGATATATATAGCAGTGCTGATTCTCTGACCAAAGAAAAGCCCAGCCCTCTGGTCACGTGAATCGTCGACAAGTTGTTAAACGGTTTACAGCATTGCCATTCATCGTGGCAATGCTGCCAGTGTTCTGGGCACTTTTGCCATTGACAGCGATGTGGATTATTTTTTTGATTCCCAATGATTTATTTTGTTTTCATACGCGTTTGTAAATAATGTAGATATACTGTAAACATTGTAATTTAATAAATACTAATATCTTTCGTATTAAAAAAAATAAACGTTTAGTTTAGAGAATTGAAATACTTGATATATTATTCTATTTTATTCTATTCTATAAGAACCGATCTTAATCGCTATGAAATAAATTCAAATTGTTTCTGAAAACCAAAATCCTTAAACCTCATCATTTAAATAAGTAGATAACAGCATTAGTACTTACCTAAATTCCGTGAATATCAAGCCTCGGTCGTTACTACCTGACGTCTGACCTTTAGTATCTGGCTAAAGGTCCTGCCCTCTGATTCGCATAGTTTCACAGTTCGCGAACAAATTCGCTAATGTTCTAGACAACTATTACAATTTACAGGAGCTTTACATGCCTGAGAGTTAATGTGTGTAAGTTGTAGGTTTTTGCTTATTTTTGTGATAAATACTATTGTGTTTTAAAGTTTATTATATGGCCAAAGGTGAAGGATGAACACGTATAATGCGATCTCCTCTAGCAGCCAAGACTACATCGACATCTTCTCAGACTCTCTAGCCCAATTTAAGTCGAAAATAATGAAGTCAGATTGATGATCCGTAGTCCCTTTTCTCTTATTATATTTGTCAGTACAAGATCCTACTTAATCAATTTATCATATTCAAACTTATTTTGTGTACAATATTTAATTTTAAGGTTTTTTTTATGTTTTATATTAATTAATTAATTTTTAATTTAATAGCATTTTTTTAATGAAAAAATGTTGTGAAATCCAATTAATTCCATTTTATTTTAATTTTATAGTTCAATTACTAATAATATTTATCTTTATGTTTTACAGTCATTCAATTTTATTACTTTCAATTTTATATGTAATTTTTTTTTACTATTATTGCTAAATAAATTTATGTTGTAAGTATGTATGTAATATTAATGTGAAAGTTGTGCATGCCTGTAATTGGCTTATTTACCCAGGACCCTTGAAGTCACATGTTATATCATTAATTTTGTAAATAAGTTGTTAGTGTGCCTTATAAATAAAAGTACCGACTTCGGACTTAGAGAATAGCCATTCTGGTGATGTACAAATGTAGCACATAGGCGGACGTGGACAACTTTCTGCAGAGTCCGGCCTTCTACTGAGAAATTACGTTTAGGAAATCCAAATAACACTTTCCAAACATTAAATCCTTTTCTTTTGTAAGTCTGGGTGCTTATTTATATGTATGTTTTTCGAAATCCAAATAACACTTTCCAAACATTAAATCCTTTTCTTTTGTAAGTCTGTGTGCTTATTTATATGTATGACAGCTTCTGCCAGCGGCTTCACCCGCGTGATTCCTGGGGAACATATTCCTGTTTTTTTTTTTGTACTTGATATGGGTTGGCTCTAGACTCTAGTCTTGGTCAGAAGATGACAGAGACAAAGTATACGAATTAAAAGTAGTCTAAGTGCTATTCCAGAATATAATCTATCTCTGTTCTAAATTTCATCAAGATCCGTTCAGTTGATCTGGCGTGATTGAGTTATAAACATCCAAACTTTCGCATTTATTATATTAGTCAGATTAGATACTTAGATTAGATTAGTAATTAAATTTGTCGTTGCATACTTTTTGTATACAAATGAAAACTCTCTCTAATTAATCAGACAGTCAATTCTACTAATTTTCACGTTTGCGTATTCGCATCTCAATCGCAATCTGTCAAAAATGTTTGGAAAAGGCTTTTTTGACAAATTGCGATTGACATGCGGATGCGAAAGTTGTTTGAAAATTAGTAGAATTGGACCTCTTTTATGTTTAAAGCGATCAATAAAGTATTGCAACTGATCTCGTAATTTTAGAGTAGTACAGCACTCTATAAATTCTAGAAACTTTGCAATTCGAACCAAAGGGTCCTGAGATTAGCGCGTTTAATCATACAAACAAATTTTTTCAGGTCTCTTCTTGATGTAAAAAACCGGCCAAGTGCGAGTCGGATTCGCGCACCGAGGGTTCCGTACAAACCTGTAGATATTATATTATAAGCAAAAGTTGCGCTTTACGACGTATTAAAAACAAACTACTTACTAGATCTCGTTCAAATCAATTTTCGCTGGTAGTTTACATTGTAATATACATCAAATACTTTTTTTTTGTTTTATCATTCTCTTATTTTAGAAGTTAAGCGGGACACACACACATTTTACCACTTTGGAAATGTCTCTGGTGCAAACTATTCAGTTTAGAAAAAAAATGAAATAAGAAACCTCAATATAATTTTCGAAGACCTATCCATAGATACCCCACACGTATGGGATTGACGAAAAAAAAAATGATGAGCTTCAGTTTTAAGTATGGGGACCCCCAAAATTTATGTTTTTTTTTCCATTTTTGTGTGAAAATCTTAATGCGGTTTACAGAATACATCTACTTAGCAAGTTTCAACAGAATAGCTCTTATAGTTTCGGAGAAAAGTGGCTGTGACATACGGACGGACAGACAGACAGACATGACGAATCTATAAGCTCATTTGGCTACGGAACCCTAAAAACATGTGTATTGAAACGTCTTATCGTTATAAAGCCGATTCGTCCATCATTCTTTACTACAAAATGGCTCTAAAATACCTATTTAACTTCTAATCGCTCCCAATTTCCCGTTGATGAATGTTCAGTGAAAGCTCGACTAGTTGGCTGTTACGCAGGTACAATGGCTGCTGACGGGGGCAGTCGCCGGACGCCTCACGGCTGATTTGACAGCAAGTCAGCTGGAAATCAGGGAGTTACTGTCAGGGGAGCGCAGAAAAACCAAGCTGTGAAAGTTGAAAATATAAATTGTATACATGACATTCACTAGACATTCACTAATATCCTTGGACATTTTTTTTTCACACAACGCCATATTGTCCCAAGCTAAGCAACTTAATGCTTGTGTTATGGTAACGAGATGGCTGATAAACTACTTATATACATTTTTTTTTGTAAATACATACATATTATAGATAGAAAACACCCAGACTCGGAACAAATACATGTAGGCCGTACAAATATTTGTTCCGTGCGGGAATCGAACCCGCGACATGCTGCGCAGCAGTCAATCGCTCAACCACTGCGCCAACCGTGTCGTCATCTAACTCCTTTGCCGTTCTCTGAATCATTTGATGGGTTTGCTCTTGACTCTAAGCTCAGAGGTGGCAGAGACCAATTCGATGATAGAGTAAACTTACCCAGAAGAAGCCTTTTTTTTTGGAGAGATTAGGGTTGAGTGCGTTCGGAACAATAGAGTTCCATTCGTTTAGCAGCAAAAGAATCGAACTCTATGATATGGACTCTATGTTTCCGAACGCATTATAAAATACGTTTGGAAACGCTTGATTCGAATTGGTGGAATAGCAACAAGTTAGGGTTGGTAACTCGGTATCTATCCAATGGTAGAAGGGGGCCAGTGAAATGAGTTGTCCAGTAGTTCTTGGATACATCCACCGAACTTCCAAAGGTTCCAAAACAATGGAATGATTTTTTTAGGAACTTCTTTGGGACGGATCTGCAAAATACCAGCTTGATGCCCTTGAGTCAATTGAGAAACGAGTCAAGAGGATCATCGGTAATGATAGACTCGTCGAGTCGAAGCTCCAAAGTCTTGAGTATCGACGTCGAGTTGCTAGCTTGTCGGTTTTCTACCGGTTGCATTTTGGGGAATGTGCGACGGAATTGCATAATTTAATTCCACCAAGCCCGTTCCATCATCGGAACACAAAATGAACGGCGATGCGCCACCGGTATATATACCGCCATGGTGGACATTTCACCCACACGCACAAAATGTTTTGGGAACACATTCATAGTGCGTAAGCAAAAGAGCGGAATTCCCTACCGGAGTCTGTTTCCTGATAGCTACAAGCTGGGATTCTTTAAGTAAAGAGTGAACAGGTTACTTCTAGGCGTGCTCCATCTTAGACCACATCATCGCTTACCATCAGGTGAGATAGTGGTCAAACGCATGCCTAT
This sequence comes from Ceramica pisi, assembly GCA_963859965.1. Lineage (NCBI taxonomy): Eukaryota > Metazoa > Arthropoda > Insecta > Lepidoptera > Noctuidae > Ceramica > Ceramica pisi. The sequence goes on along the minus strand of OY982535.1, from coordinate 24,618,028 downwards.
CAAAAGTAAAAAAAAAAATTGCCAAGTGCGAGTCGGATTCACATACGAAGGGTTCTGTACCAAGAACCTTAATTATTTGTTATAGCGGCAAAAGAAATACACAATCTGTGAAAATTTCAGCTTTCTAGCTATCACGGTTTATGAGAAACAGCCTGGCGACAGACAGACAGCGGAGGCTTAGTAATAGGGTCCCGATTTAACTTTAAGGTACGGAACCCTAAAAAGAACTTGTCTAGCTTGATTTCCTTATCATTTTTCTGGTCGCCACTGTTGATTCTGGCTTTCAAAAGTTGCAGTGGCTGGAAATAGCGTGTTGTGCTTGGTTTTGACCGTCGTTCGTTGACACAACACCGTCTAGCAGTGGCCACCGCGACGTGTATGTGTTCTGTGGTGAGACAGATTTTACTTAGCTCTTGCTAAAATGGACGTTTCTCACGTTGTTCTCAAATCTGTTGACGTTGTGGAGGTATTTAGTCAAAGCTATAAAATTTCTATTAGGTGTTATCTGGGATAACACCTAATAAATAAATAATAAAATACGCGTCGTAATGGGTTACGACGCGTATTTTATTATTTATTTGAGATGCGTTTGCTCTTCACTTTAGTCTTGGCCAGAGATGACAGAGACAAAGTCTACGATGGAGCGAGTTTACCCAGAAGGACCCTGTTTATCTAACTTTGAAGATATTAGGGTTGTAAGCGTTCGGATACACAGACGCAGGCAGAGAGTTCCACTCCTTTGCTGTGCGCATTATAAAAGACGTTTGGAAACGCTTATTGCGAATTCGTGGAATAACAACAAGTTAGGGATGGTAAGTTGCAGTGCGTCTGGATGTCCGATGGTAGAAGGTGGCTGGTGGAATGAGGTTGTAGCGGCATCAATGCCGCCACAATAAAAATCAACGAAACAAATCTGCATCGCAACAGAACCGCGACGCCATCTATCCAACTGGCGGCGAACTAAAAAATCCAAAATCGCGCAAGCATAGTTTACCATGCGATTTGAACATATATACATCCCAAAAAGTCGTGGTGTTGCAAGTAAAGAGTGGGGCTTATAGGGCTAGTCACCGTGCGATACACGGATGATTTGCGAGCAAGTCAACTGGAACTGAAGCATGGCACCATCGGAGGGCTAATTGTTAGGGGTGGTTTTTTGAAGTTGGTTCTATTTAAAAGTCAGTAAGGACTGTTTGTCGGAGCTCATTGCTAAATAATAATGGTCGTGCAGTGTGATCCCCGAAGGTACCGGGATGTCCACCATGTGGCGCATCGCCGTACGTCTTGTGGTCCGATGGTGGAACGGGCTTGGCGGAATTAAATTATGCAATTCCGTCGTACACTCCCCAAAATGTAACCGATAGATAACCGACAGGCCAGCAACGGCCTTATATTATGATATTCTGATGAAAAGAAAGTTACACAACAGCTTACAATATTCCTACCAAAATCTTACCCACTCATTGTCACCAACCAGCACACATAACTTTTAATCACAACACAACATACCCATAATTATACCTAGGTTACGTCACTCTATTTATTGGTGAAACGAGAATTTGCGTCTCGCGCAGGTGTCCATTGGGTAGCGGATTCGATTTCCGTCTGCGCCAATGCCCTCCGGTCGTGTCGGGGCACAATCAATTTGTGCCTCTGCTCGCAAAATATTGCTTCGGTACCTTTTGGTGAGTGGAGATTGGAAGTAAATGTGTCTGGCTGTGAATTAGTGACGGATTTGTGTTTTGACTTGTGGGCGGGGCTCTACGTATAAACTGTGTTGAGTAGGAGGTAAGGCAATAGAGGTTATATAAAATCACTCATTGATATCATGGGAGGAGATTATTTTCAATAACTTTCATGTTGGCTTTCTTATATGGTGTGCATAATAAATTGCATTCTATTATATTCTATACATGCTATTTATTTTTTGTATTTTTTTTTAATTTACTTTAGGTGCGTGGTATGTGTGCGGTCTATCCTAAAAGGTTTTGAATACTAAACCGTATGAAAAGAGCCCATTTGTCAGCTCAGCTGTGCCTCTTGCTACAATTCATCTTTTGACCTGCCCCATACTACACTCGGTTCCAAAAATAACGGGTCAGTCACATAAACCCGAATATCTCCCGAACTACGTATGCCATCCTAATGAAACGAAGACTGTTCAATTGAGAATTTAATTATACAGATAAAAAATAAAATAAAACTTAGTTACACCCACAATATTAATCTTAAATTAAAAAAAAACTAATGTAGTCATATTTTTCTTAAGATTACATTTTTTTTATGATTGTTTTTTTGCTGTTTTTCATCACTTTCTTCATTTAATACTTTGTATTGCCTCCAAGAGCTCTTCTGACAGCTTCCAGGCGACTAGGCATGCTGTACACCAAATTTCGGAGCCGGTGCTGAGGAATACCTTCCCATTCCTCCACCAGTGCTTGTATGAGCTCGGGAAGCGTGATTGGTGGGGGGTTTCGACCTTTCACGCATCTCTGAAGCTCGTCCCAGGCGTGCTGGATGGGGTTTAAGTCCGGGCTTCGCGCTGGCCACTGCATGAGTTCGATACCGACCTCTTCAAGGTAGTCATGTACAATTCTGGCGGTATGGGGACGCGCATTATCATGCATTAATATGCCATGCCGGTCCATCCTGGCCATGAAAGGACCTACATGTTCATTGAGGATCTCTTCCACGTACCTCTCTGCATTTAGAGTTCCATTTTGAATGAGCACCAGCTCGGTGCGGGCCTCAGCAGAAATCCCAGCCCAAACTTGTACGGAGCCTCCACCGTACGCCACTTTTTCCTCCACACACGCTTGATGGAAGCGCTCCCCTGGTCTTCTGTACACCAACTGCCTACCATCATGCTTATAAAGCATGAATTTAGACTCGTCCGTGAACATTACCCTAGACCAATCGTCTAGTGTCCAGTTTAGGTGTTCGCGCACGTATCTCTGTCTTGCAATTCGATGTCCCCGTTCCAGTTTGGGGCCATTTGCGGGCCTCAATGGTTTCAAATTTGCTTCAGCAAGACGTCTTCTTACTGTTTGAGCGCTTAAATTGCCACCTCCAAAGCGAATAAAGTGAGTTTTTAGACCAACAGCAGTTTGAAAACGATTTCGGAGCATTGTAGCCACCAGTTGTCTGTCTTCCCTGGCCGTTGTGCATCTTGGTCTGCCATTTCCTGGTCTTCTAAGGTGTGATCCGGTCTCTTGGTACCGCTGGACTACCCGCTGAACAGTCGACAAAGATACACCAATGTTTCTGGCTGTTTCACGCTGGCTCCGCCCAAGTTCCAAAAAAGTTAGGATTCTGGTACATTCCTCTAGCGTGACTGCCATGCTTCACCTCACAGAATAATAATTATGCACGTGGAAGACGTTCACGATAATTTTTTTTGTGACAGAATAGAAATGGAAAGCATCCATAATGACATGAAACAAAAATTTTGTTTTTAAAAATAGTCATTTTTTTAAATTTTGTTTTTCTAATGAAGTTTTTTTCATCAACCAGTTTAAATAATATTCTATTAGAAGCGCAACTAAAAAATCTTTATTCTGTTTTTTATTTCATTGATCTAGCTTTTACAGTTCTGGAGGTATTTCAATTTTTGTGACTGACCCGTAATTTTTGGAACCGAGTGTATAATACCATCATGATTTTGTTGTTGAAAAGGAGTTGTTGCTATGCTTCTGCTGTCTACTGTTGGTACTGTTTCTACACTGGAATCATAATGTTTTATGACGTCATAGTTGGTGAAGTCATAGGTCTTTCATATGATTCATATCTCTCTCAAACTAAAGCTTAAAAATAAAAATGTTTCTTTAAAACTTGTTATTTATTTCCTTATTATTTTGTTTTATTTTCCCAAGCGGGAAAAAAGTTAGTGCAAAGCAAAGCTTTTAGACATAAAACAGATTTATTTGGTGGAACTTTTGAATGGGTAAGCTCCACCATAATACAGGCTTGGTGTAACTGTACCGCAGAGAAAAAGCCTCTGCTTATCCAACGATACATACATAATTATATATACATATTATACATAGATGACATCACTTTGAAAAACTCTAATTATTGTATAGCTCTAGAAAAAGTTTCATTCTTCCATCAATGATAATTGTCGCGACGCCAAAACATCAGAGGACAAGTACTACCAATTTCTAAGCAGACGATCAAATTCGCATCCCTACCTATTCTTGAGAAACAGCCAGTTGACAGACAGACAGAAGGACAGCCGGACATACGATCAGCGGAAGCTTAGAAATAGGGTCCCGTTGATTACCCTTTGGATACGGAACCATAAAAAGTCACAATTTCCATAAATTTTTGACAGACGCGACTTACATGCGAATGTGAAAGTTTCTTAAAAATTTGTAAAATGAAGGCCCTAAGAATAAATCACGTGGCATTTTTACAACATTTGTCAATCTCATACATACCTCGTTTCCCCCTTCCTCCTTCCTTCTTTCCTTTTTCCTTCCTTTGCTCCTTTTTAGGGTTCCGTAGCCAAATGGCAAAAAACGGAACCCTTATAGATTCGTAATGTCTGTCTGTCTCTCCGTCTGTATGTCACAGCCACTTTTTTTCCGAAACTATGAGAACTATGCTGTTGAAAGTTGGTAAGTAAGTAGATGTATTCTGTGAACTGAAAAAAAAAAAATTCATCAAACCCATACGTGTGGTATCTATGGATAGGTCTTCGAAAATGATATTGAGGTTTCTAATGTAATTTTTTTCTAAACTGAATAGTTTGCGTGAGAAACACTTACTACAGGGACATATTTTGCTGTCCCTGTAGCTTCTAAAATAAGAGAATGATAAAACTAAAAAAAATATATGATGTAATTATTTAGCTTATAATTTATACCTACAGGTTTTTACGGAACACTCGGTGCGCGAGTCCGACTCGCACTTGGCCGGTTATTTCTTTTCCTTTGACCACGCTACCACTGACAGAATGTCACTTGTCAAGAGAACCAACAACAGTAACAGTGACTGGAAGCCGACCCCAATATAGTTGGGAAAATGATGAGATACAGCTTGCTGACGGAGCGGACGAACGCTGACGGTCCTTTGGGTGCGGAATCCTTAAAAGTAGCTTAAGGTAATAGGCTAGATTCCATCATCCACAAATTGAAAAACTATTTAGTCCGTCAGTTGGAGTATTGAAAAATAATGGACATGTATTTTTTGTTTTTGTAAATCAATGAATATTGACAAAGATAAAACGCATCAAAACTCGGGAGTGGGCGCTCGTGACGTCACGACTCACTAAAAATTATGCGAAGGTGTGACGTATTGAGAATTTTAAAAACGTCGTAACTTCGTCAATTATGGTTCCCGTAACAAAAGAAAAAACAAGGTCAAATATTTTTTGATAATTAACTGGCGGACTAATTAGATTTTCTCAGGACACATGCTTATTTCTACCTACCGTACGGGCCGGAGCGAATATTGTGAATAATATCCCGTTGCAAAAAAGCACTCGCTTAAAGCCGAGCGTCAAAATTATCGAAACTTTTCACTCGCTTCTCGCTGCTTGCCAACTCGTTTCGAGTTTCAAGCTTAACTCGCTATTTGCTTCATACGATTTGTTTAAAATTACATGTCATTCCAACTTTTAGTTTCTACGTTGAAATAAATTGATTTTTCATATTTACACTAGAGACTTATTGAGTGACGTATATGCCAATTTTCAATTATAATAGTCGGAAATTGCATGTTTTTTTCAGTGAAACTTTAGACGTCGAAGGTTGTCGCAAATACCAATCAATCATATCTTTTATTGTGAATCAAAGGAAAGTGTGATCAGCCAGCTATCGACTATAAATGTATATGTCCCTTTTACTCACACGAGATTTATATCTTTTGTCCCTTTCCTCAGCCAGCAAATAGTCAATAGATAATCGTTTCCTCGGTAAGAAAATTGCTTGAATGACAGATTGCGCATAATTATCCGTAATTACTGGTAATTGAAAGTTGAATTGGTTAAAGTTAGAGATCATGCTGAAAACTCGTAATTCAGTTTTATTACAAGCTTACACACTGTTTCTGCTTCTAACGCGCACGATAGCTTAGCTTTTAGCTTGTAATAAAACTGAATTACGAGTTTTCAGCATGATCTCTAACTTTAACCGACTTAAAAAATAAATTAAAATCACATCTCCACCCCGTACCTTATTCCCATAGCTCCATCGTTTCCTTGTTCCAAAAATCGTTCATAACAATCCCGAACGTGTTCAAAATTGTTCGCATTGCACGTTTTTTGTGCCACAATCAAAGCGCCATCATTAAAACATTTGGAGCTAGATATTCGGATCGCGTATGTATCCCCCTCGCTCGCCCTCAGAAGGGTGGGGGAATTCCGTGTTACATACAATTTTAAGAACATTTTTCTTGGTACTTCGTCGTGTTGTGATTGCTTCGAGAATTTCATTGTGGTAAGATTTGCTGTTTCTTCTTTTACCTGTCTTTATCTCATTTATTTGCTTCAAATGTTTTCTACTTCAATTTGCATCCGTTCGCATTCATTCCTTGTTCCGTAGGTATCAAATTAGCTTTTAAAACTGGTCAAGTGTGAGTCAGACTCTCACCATAAACCAAAAAGAAAAAACACGTTTCTTATGGATCGGACGTGACGTATGGGAGCACCTTATTTTATTTTTATTTATCTAATAGCGGCAATAGAAATACAAACTTTGAATTACAGTTCTTGAGATATAGCGCAAGATAATAATAGCCGCACGGGTCGATCATCCAGTTTAAGCAACGCTTGCCAAGGTTGGTCTGTGGATGGGTGACCTTCTTAACATACCGAGTTTCCTCCGTACCTTGAGAAACACGTTAAGCTGTTGGTCCCGCCTGTCATATGTAGATCTTTGGCAGTCGTTACGGATAGTCAGAAGCCAGTTTATTGGCTGGCTCCAGTCTTGCCATGAAGTACCCTGTTACCCAGTTAATGGGTTGTGGAGGTCTGGTAGACAGCCGCTCCACGTCAAACCCTGGTACTCAGCTAAATTCGGTTCGACTGGAGGCCGGCCCCAATATAGTTGGGAAAATGGGCCCCAATATAGTTGCGGACGGAGGAACGGATGATGACGGACGGACCACTGCCTACTGTCCGTCCGTTCGTATGGTCCTTTGGGTACGGAATCCTTGAAAGTAGCTTAAGGTAATTAGCGATAGTATAGCTTACCACCAGTGAATGCATTATTGCTGTCGGATTTATTTAACATGGGTCAATTGAAAAACGAGCCAAGAGGATGATCGACAGTGACAGGCTCGTCGAATCGAAGCTCCAAAGTCTTGAGCATCGACGCCGAGTTGCTGGCCTGTCGGTTTTTTATCGTTTACATTTTGGGGAGTGTGCGACGGAATTGCATAATTAATTCAATTCCGCCAAGCCCGTTCCACCATCGAACCACAAGACGTACGGCGATGCGCTACCAGTAAATGGTGGACATCCCACCTATACCCACAAAACGTTTAAGGAATACATTCATTGTGCGTGCAGCTAAAGAGTGGAATTCCCTATCGGAGTCTGTGTTTCCTGATAGCTTCAACCTAGGTGTTTTTATGTCAAGAGTGAATAGGTTACTTCTAGTCAAGCGTACTCCACCTTAGACCGTATCATCGCTTAACATCAGGTGAGATAGCGGTCAAACGTTTGCCTATAAACAGTAAAAAAAACACATGAATATATCCGTGTTGCATATTACTGCCATTCTTACAATCTCCAATTAAACAAAATTTGCTTATAACATGAGAAGGTATACATCATTTGCAAATTACAGGAAAATGACTTGTTTCAGAAACAAAGAAGGTTAACATTATTTATAGAAGAGGTTCACAAACAAAATGGGATTGGTCACAAATTTACCTTTAGCAATAATAATAGCAGAAAAATAAACCCCAAGCTAAAAATAATTCAGCCACCCAAAGATATTTGTAACAAAAGAAATTATTCGAGTACATTTATTTATGTATATTTATACCTATAAGTACCACTAAAGCCAACAGAACTTTTATTACTCACGATATAGCAGAATCAAGTAAAAGAAAACATTGTTGACAATATTTGAAGACGTTGCTTACAATATTATTTATAACAGGCAAACTAATGGTATTCTAATTTACTTTAACAAATATTTGTTGAATACCGATCGAGTTTCCAAGAAGATACACTTACAAGTAACGTTCATTTAATATTAGGATGGTAAAAGATGAGTTAATTCAGCTGAATGTTTTGTATATTGCCGTTTAGAATCATACCTATTGATAATAGAACAAACGATAATACTCTTTTGATAGACGTAGATACTAAGTAGCTATTTAAATCGTGTAAAAGCAATTTGCTCAAATATCATACAAGTAACATAAATCACTACATAATTATAAAACAAAGTTCTCCGCCGCGTCTGTCTGTCTGTTCGCGATAAACTCAAAAATTACTGCACTGATTTTATGCTGTTTTCACCAAAGGATAGAGTCGTTCTAGAGGAAGTTTTTCTTATATAATTATTTGTCAAGCGAATGAAGCCGCGGGCATCAGCAAGTTCATACTAAGATTTTCCGGGAAAAACAGCATTTAGTGGTAAGGCAAGGTATCCACAATATTGCATATTTATAAATAAATAAATAAATATCCTTGGACATTTCAATAGTCCCAAGCTAAGCAACCTAATGCTTGTGTTATGGTAACGAGATGGCTTATAAACTACTTATATACATTTTTTTTTTGTAAATACATACATATTATAGATAAAAAAACACCCAGACTCGGAACAAATGCTTGTAGGTCGTACAAATATTTGTTCCGTGCGGGAATCGAACCCGCAACATGCTGCACAGCAGTCAATCGCTCAACCACTGCGCCAACCGTGTCGTCATTTATATACAATGTAGGTACATCTTCGTTTAAGAATACGCAGAGATAGACAACGATAGAATAAATAATAACCTAATTACACTTCCCTTCATATACAGCAACCCTAATCTCTTCAAAGTTAGAGTGAATTGGCTACTTTTGGGTAAGCTCGCTCCATCGTAGATTTTGTCACTGTCATCTATGATCTAGATTTGAGTCAAGAGCAAACCCATCACAAATAATAAATAAAAAGGAGGCAGAACACATTTTGTAGATACGACAAATCCAAATCCTCAAAAGATTGTACCGCAATGGATATTATATGTTTATGAAATTCGAAAATGTTTTTCATAAGTTTAGTTTTAGTGTTTCTACTAAGCTGGGAAGTACTTCACCGGGAGTAAAGCTTAAAGTTTCAGTACATAATACCCCTTCCGAAAGTTTGGTATACATTATACAGTTTGTATACCGTCACACAAATTGTAAGGTGCACATCTCTCGCAGTACGCTCTAATAATTTTCGTACGATTTGGGAGCGAAAGTTTGTACCTCTATATCAGAATTGTATTATTTGTTGCACTGCAAGAATTTGTGACGATTTTTTATTAATATAATCTATATTTCATAAAGAAAAGAAGAATATTCAAAAGTATTTTTTTTTATAACAGGCTCAAAAGTCAAAGTCAAAGATTTATTATTTCACTAGCTTTCCCCCGCGGCTTCGCTCCCGTCAACTTTTTTTTAACAGCATTTTTTTTACATAAAAACCTTCTCATGATAATAACAAACACAACAAAAAAATAATTAGCGAAATCGGTTCAGCTTATCTCGAGATTTGCGCTTAGCAACACATTCAGCGATTCATTTTTATATTATAGAAGATAGATTAGTGGTTTTCTCGGGTTTGTTTAAGTTGTAATACTTTACCATCAGATAATAAGCGATGATGTGGTCGAAATCCTCAGAATCATCTCATTAGTAAATATTACAAATTAAAGAAAAATTTTGTCATTTACTAGATACTTATACTGCAAAAAAATCTTAGAACAACGTAAAACATTAAAAAAATTACAGATACCAACTTAACAAAAAACTTTTCTCAACCTTAAAACTTCTAAGCTCCACTCATTTATTATTAATTTACTACAGACTCTACTTTTACTTTCTAAACCTATCCCAATTTACAACCGCAACCATTCAAAAAACGTCGCTCATCAAAAATCCGCAAGTACTTGAAACAAACAGCATGATAAAGCTCGTCACAGTGACGTCACGCGACTACCTAACCGGGTAACCGAACCGGCGACCAACTCGTCGCGGCGAAAGTTGCCGGTGTAAGCCCGGGCAGGGCGGGGCTCCCTCACGCATGCGCACAGCCCCCCATGTATTCCCCGCTGAAATACGATTTCCCCATAATTCCGGGAACAATTACTTGTTGAGAATTTAATTTTAAAGTACTTGGCAAATGTATTTTGACGTCAAGCACCTTTGAGGATGGAGTAATGATATGATTTGGGTTTTTTGCTTGTTCTGTGATGTGATGTATTGTTATGATTACATTTACATACGATGGAGTTGTGTAATTTTAATTAAAGTTTAATTATGTTTTTTCACTTGCCATTTTACGGGTCTAAAACGACCCTATACTACTTTTCTTTTTATTGTTATACGGAGCTGGCTAACTCTATGTAGCCAGAAAGCAGATTTGTGTTAAGTCTAAAAATCTGAAAATATATCATAAATGTCCGCATATTTTTTGAGACCGACTTAGAATAAGCAGACCTCATTTCTGTACAGTTTTAATTTTCCCATTCCCACTAAAAACTCTTGCTCCAAAACCGAAAGAAAATTCTACCAAAAGGAAAAATGGTAGAAACTTTCCAGTAGCATTAACGCGCGGGGGGGTGGCAACCCAGCCAGTCCGCGGCAGTCGGCGGCCGACTACGGCGCGAGACGGACGCGTCATGCGCGCCCGATTATGACGAGAACTGACTCTCGCGCGAAATGACTGTGCCCACGAGTACGTGATGTTTGGTTGAACGAAATACAGTGGAAGTGTGTGTCGCCTTTACAATTAATTTTTTGAAAATTTCAAAGTAGTTTTGTGAACGAAAAAATGTATTATCATGACGGCTCTGTGGTTTTATAGTGATCATCGGTGAGTAATTCATTAAACAGGTTTTTTGTAGTAAGGATTTTTCAAATAATGTTAAGTTTTAGTTTTTTAAGTTGTGTATTAAATTGGGAAAATGAAAGTGAGGAAATAAGTAAAGTTTTATGAAGTTTTTTGGAATATTCGATTAAATACGATTGATTTGGCGTGGAAATGTTTGATAGGTACATTTTAAAGTTTTAAATTAAATATTTCATTTCATTTGATTAATTTTATTTAAAAATTTTACTATTCTTGCAAAATAAGAAATTTTATAGTAAAGTTAAACTGGTTCAAAATTTTAATTTAAAAGACTAAAATTAGAATTTTTATTTTTAAATTTTATTTTAAACCTACGAAAAAAAATGTGATTCCAAATAACATTCTGTAGAAAATTCTTAAAATTCTCACTGAACACTTTTCCTAGTTTCAGGCGTAATACTGAATATTATCGCCAACCGCACGGGGTTGAGCAGAAAAGCGGCGTAGCAATTAACCTACGCTCTTTACCGTGGCGGTCTACGAGTTGCGTAGCAATTAGTGCTACGCCGTAGCAACATAGACGCTACGTTACGTAATTATGGGCGTTTAGAACGATATGGTCGGATGATGAGGGAAAATTGTTTAAATATTTTTGAAAATAATCGTTTTTGAGAAAAAAACAAAAAGGGAAAATTTTCCGCTAGGAAAGATTCTTTGTTTTTGAGGTAGACTGAAGAGCAATTAAATTATGTTATTTTAAATAAATGGTTTTTGCATTCGGAGAAGCTGTAATAATTCTTGCAAAAATATAAAATCTGTAAATTTCTATGTCACTTGTATTAATAGACAAATATCGTCTTGCCCAAGAAAAACACTCAAACCCATGATACATTTCTGACTCAAACGGAGTGTGAAAGGGAAATTAACTTATTAAAATTAGGACTGAAAGTGAAATTTCAGCTTAAAATCTTTGCCACGAAATACATATTATGGACAAAACAATCCGTGCTTCCCCAGGAACTAATCTCCGTAGTGATTAGCGCTACGGTGCTACGGAGCTACGGTGCTACGCCGTAGCGCGCTACGTTAATCGTATACAGTGTAATTGCGCTAGATTTTCTCGTGTTAGTGAAATTGTTACATGCCGTTCAGTTATTTTGTTCTTGAGACTTTTGTAGTGAGAATCTGATGTAATGTTGCGGAAAATTCTTGCTCTTGCGATTCTAATGAGTTGAAATTCTGTATCCATTTTGGTTTATATCTCTGGTTGACTGTAAGCCTGGTGCCTGTTCTAATTTTTGAGTCGTGAGATTGCAAAAAGACAATTCAGTCATTCTTTTAAATCTCTGCGACACTGCATTGATATAAAAAAATTAATAAAGTGGTTTTTGCAAAACTCACGCGCCAAACTCATAAAAAAACACGAAATCTGCCTTTTTAAGAACGATTAAATAGATTGCAAATCAATCTTTGGAAGAGCGCCGAACTCTTTAAATCGTTTTATTAACTTATAACATTGCAAGCCCTAAGACACTGGCCCTCACAATAAAATCCTCTCTAAAACTTACTCATCGTAAAAAAAGATCTCTTTATCCCGAAACCCTTGAAACATTTTACAGCAGGTACATTTAACCATCATGTAATTACCAGAACGTCTGTTCTCTGAACTTATGGGCAGGTCCTAACTTAACGACAGCATTAACCACGTCCTACCGCAGTTAGGTTCAACATTCGGCACTGCCTAACCAGGTACTTCAGTGCAGAGGTACTTAACTCTCGATTGACGATAAAAGAATCGTATTCGGTAGTCTTAAAGTTTGCATGTTGTGTAGTGAGATAAAATGGATCTATAATATAACATGACAAATCGAAAGATGAATTTAGAAGAAGGTATAAAACAGAAAAAAATAAAAATGGCATTAATAAAACTTCCCCACACAACCTAGTGTCAGAGTTTCTTAACCACCTTAATACACTCTGACATGGTTAAACGACCGCCATTTGGTGGCCGGGACCACTGGCTTATACGTTCGAAGCAAGGGATCATCTTTTTATCAGGCAATCAGGTTTAATGGTTCAGGTTCAGGGGATGTAATTTTCGATAGTTTACGTAATTTTTGAGAAATAACGTGTTCAAATTAAAAAAAGAGTCACTGCCTGTCCCGGAACTTGTAAAGACCCACTGAATAGGCGTAAGCGATTGACGATAAAATAATCGTATTTGGCAGGTATTATGTTTGTACGTTGGTTTTATTTATTTTTTTGTTCGATAGTTTATACATGTTGGTATGGGAAATTGAGTTTATCATGTTGTAACGATTTTTGTAAGGAATCATTTTGTAGTATTTGCAGGAAAGTAGGCCACTGAAAATTTTAAGTTACTTCTTTCGCTGTAATAATTTGTTAGCCAGTTTCATAGAATAAAGCAATGAATCCGCTATTTTATAATTGCTAAACTAAATAGATCATGTCGTTACATAGTTCAAATTAGGTTGTCCAGTAAGTAAGTACAAAATAATAACCCTGTATTCAAAATATTTGAAAAGCTCAAAACTCCACACTATTCTTCATTCATATATGTTCATTACTCAACAATTTCGTGCATCCCAAAATCTTATTTAAAAAATCTTGTTTAAAACGAGCCCAAGCAAAATTGACGCGAAAAATTCCTGCTCTCATCTCTGACAGCTAAAGTGTTCGCAGAATCTTGGTGGCAAGAGAATCTGCCGTATTTTCATAACAGCATTACGCTGGTAATAAAATTTTGAGGCTTGCCAATATCAGGGGCACATAAATTGTCATTCGATAGCACTGAAATTCTCCACCTTGATGTTGTAAAAAATAAATAAGTGAATTTGTTCAGTCATGACCTTTTTGGGGCTTTACGTGTGAGAGATTTTTATAGTTACTGGATTGATGTTTAGATTATTATTGAGAGTAGATAATCTCTTTCTCTGTGAATAATAAGCTATCTTTTTCTTTCTGATAATTTTGTCTCTCTCTTCTCATTGAGATTATTTGCGACAGGTTGTATTTCGCTTTTATTGTAGTATTGGACCAATTATTCTACAATTTTTTTCAATTTCAATTACTCTCTGCACTTACAGTTACTCCTACTAGCACGTACAGATAGCCAGCAATCATAGTATTAATTATTATCATTAAATCGATACAGAAAATGTCAGTTCGGAATACCTTATGATTAAATAATAGCAAAATACGGATGGTCAATGGTCACCCATCCACAGATCAACCTTGGCAAACGTTGCTTCACCTTAAAGATCGACCCGTGCAGCTGTTATAATTTAGCCACGAGCTCCTCAGTAATATACATATACAAATATAATAATATACAATTCAATGAGAACACCTCAATTTCTCCCCATTTTTTTTAGATTGTGATTGTTATGCAAATGTGAACGTAGAACGTAACATACTCAGTTTTTTGCCATTTGCAATAATGTTGTATTTCCAATAGCTTGTTTCTGGTTAATAATTGACAATCCAGTTTCAAAAATACGTCTTGAAAAATATAATTAGAGTATATAATAAGAAGCTTTAGAATGTAGCCCAGACCAAGTATTGATTTGTTAGATCTGATACAGCTGTTGTGACACACATCCGCATGTCACATAGAAAACTAATCTTTCAATACTCATATAGAGTATTGAAAGATTAGTTAAAACAAAACTAATCTTTCAATACTCATCTAGAGTATTGAAAGATTAGTTAAAACAAAACTAATCTTTCAATACTCATCTAGAGTATTGAAAGATTAGTTAAAACAAAACTAATCTTTCAATACTCATCTAGAGTATTGAAAGATTAGTTAAAACAAAACTAATCTTTCAATACTCATCTAGAGTATTGAAAGATTAGTTAAAACAAAACTAATCTTTCAATACTCATCTAGAGTATTGAAAGATTAGTTAAAACAAAACTAATCTTTCAATACTCATCTAGAGTATTGAAAGATAAGTTAAAACAAAAGTAATCTTTCAATACTCATCTAGAGTATTGAAAGATTAGTTTTCTAAACCAGTAATTTCTGAATTGTGTTAAAGAAATAAGGTTAAAATAACGCCTCTTCATCAGCCTTCACGTTATAATAAATAAATTTGATTATTCGTAGCATAACACAAAGTTTCGTAGAATCAAAGGCCTTAGATAATTCGATAAACCTAGATTTTTTTTGTGCTCAAATAGGCCCATTCTGTTTAACTACAGTCATCTGTAAAACGTCTGTACCTCATAAATCGCGCAAAAAACCCGTAATATTAAGAACACATAAAAGGTTTAAATCTAATCTTCAAGAAATATGAAGAAATATCTCCCGTATCTTACCTGAGCCGTAAATATGATTCATAATTTAAATAACATAAATGTTACAGGGTAGGGTTCGCAAAAACATTGAGACGTGTGGGCCCGTCAACTTGGAATTTACGACTTGATTTTACTGCGCACCGTACATTGGACTGCAGACCTATTGTAGGCTTATTACTTCTACTTCTGACTTTTTGACATTGACATTATTTTTATGTCTTATTTTGGACAAATAGACTATACTCGTATTTCAAAAGTAAAGTGCCTCCGAATTTCGCTTTTTTTTTGTAGTGTGATGTATATATGTGATATATTATCTTTTGGCGTCTCATTTGACATAAATGGATAATTTAAGAACAATTTTACTAGAAGTGATATTTTTCTAATGCAAAATCAGTTTTAGAGGAGCTCGTGGCTAAATATTAACAGCCGCACGGATCGATCTTCAAGGTTAAGCAACGCTTGCCAAGGTTGGTCTGTAGGTGGGTGACCATCTTAACATATCAAGTTTCTTCCGTGCCTCGGAAAGCACTTTAAGCCGTTGGTCCCGGCTGTCATTTGTAGATCTTTAGCAATCGTTATGTATTGTCAGAAGCCAGTAAATCTGACTCCAGTCTTGCCAAGAAGTACCATGTTACCCAGTTAATGGGTTAAGGAGGTCTGATAAGCAGCCGCTCCAAGTAAATTACTGGTATTCAGCTGAATCCAGTTTGGCTGGAAGCAGACCCCAATGTAGTTGGGAAAAAGGATCGGCAGATGATGATCGCGAAATCAGTTGTAATTGTGCCCGTAAATGAGTATAAGCTTGCCCACGTCGGACTTGTTACAGTTATTGGTAATATTCTCGCTGTTAAACAGATCATCTCGGCATTGTACTTTGCGTACAATTTTATTTTGATACCTATGCCTGAATTATAGAGACGTTAATTGTTGACTGGTAGGAGAACAGGAAAGTAGGAAGATAGTTTCTCTTGAATGTGCTGAAAGTAGTGCTGTATGGTTGAACTGGGGTTCATAATGGGGGGTTTAATGTCGTACAGTGTCGTGTGTGTGTTATGACGTCCTGAAAAAGTGATAATTCTATTTGTCTACCACATCGGAGTCATGTTGTAAAACGTCATGGTAGGGCCTCAAAATACTGAATTTCAAAGAGAAAATAATTCATATTTTTTCTCATTGTAAGTCTGTAAATCAAAATACAAAATTCCCTTCTTTTCACGTCCAAATCAAAATGAAACGTAGCCTTAAAAATTGATATCTCGAAATTGAACTCTCGTTTTTCCTTCTGTAACAGCCAAAGGCCGCCAAGTTACAACGAGCGAACTATACTAACACACATGCCCTAATGAGAACACGACTCTTCTATTGTTAGAGCCCACACAGACACACACTGTCAAACAGCACCTTACACCCAATAAAATATTTTTACAAGTCTTCCCCAATCGTGTGGGAAGGCTGTGTAATAAAAGGGAGGGCGAGGGTAATGCCTTTGGCCTCAGAGGGCCGTAAATTACCTCCGAACATGGCCCTCTGTCATGATTGTCTTACACTACAGAATATTGGTTACTATTTCTGTGTACTTCGTTAGCCGTTGTAGTTTTGATAATAGATTGGCTTGGGAGTTGTAGGATGGGGAAAATATGGATGTATTTTTTTTGTTGGTTGAGTGTCTTTTTTTGTAATGTGATTAGACTTTTTGAGGGTAAAGACATGATTCTGTGATGGTCAAAATGACTTAAAATGAAACTTTTCTACTAATTTTCAAATTCGCACAAATCTACTAATTTTCAAATTCGCATCGCATTAGCATCTCAATCCCAAACTGTCAAAAATGTATGAAAATTAAGGCTTTTTTGACAGTTTGCGATTGATGTTTGCGAATGCGAAAGTTGTTTAAAAATTAGTAGAATCAGCCTCTGATTACCGCGTGTATCTGACATCGACGCACAAACGATTTCCATGGGTCCAGGGCATGATTCTAGACACCCCAGTGTTGGAATTTTTCGTCGGTTCTTTTCTCATTTTTTTCAAGAGTACCACAAAGTATCAGCTCAGCTGAGCTGATATCTATTTGTGGCTTTATTCAGATTGTTCTTTTTAGTGAAAGTAGTTAATTAATTATTTTTTTATTAAAAATCTCATTGGGCTAGGTCAGAATAATGATTATGAGCAGTCTAAAGTAAAAAAACCCTTGAAAAAAAATAAAAAATGAGAAAAAAGCCGACGAAAAATTCTAAGTCTAGGGTGTCCAGAATCATGCCCCGGACCCATAGAAATCGTTTGTGCGTCGATGTCAGATACACGCGGTATAGTTCCATCAAAACTTTAGTGAAAAATAAATTTTATCAGCGATGATTATCAAGATTATAATTTGTTTTAGTTAAGTTAGTACCAATTGTCTATTTTAAGTTTCCTTCTGTGTTTTTTTCTGACACTCTGTGTCTACATTTCGTATAAAATTCTTCTGTCGCAGGACTGCTGGTAGAAGTTTCTTTTGAAAAAAAGCAGTACCTTTGTGGTCTTTTCTCTGTACAAAATTTTCTTTATAAGTATATTGTGTGTACATAAATAAATGCGATCGACTACGTATGATTTCACGATCTATTTATAATTTCATACATTTTGGATTTTATAAAAATCATTAGGGTTCTGTATTCAGCTTCTGTGTTCAGCTTCTGAAAATCAACAAAATGACGAAGAAAAATAAAATTAGAATAATGATTATGAAACTATGTTTTGATTACGCAATAAATCTCAACTACAGAACTAAAGTGGAGCCACATGCGAGACACTTTGATATCTTCTATTTTGTCTCAAGTAATAAGATGTAAAATGTCTTTGTCGCAATGTCAGACGTATAAGTTGTAACAAGGTTATAGAAACAAACTAGTTTTGTCCCGCGTTTTTGCCCCTGTGGGCTATCTCACGAGACCCGCATTTTATCGGAATTATAAGAAGCTTTATCATTGAAACACTTTAAATGTCTAATTTGTTCTCACTTCTAGAGATTACCATTAAATAAATTAATTTTGAAACGATATTTATTGAAAGAAAATAAAAAATCTGCTCTAAAATATAGCGCCAAAAATTCGTCCACATCGCTGTCGACTGGTAGTGAGGCCAAAAGACTGATTTCATGGCAATGCTTATCCTCTCATCATCTGCTTAGCCTTTTCCCAACTTTTCTACATTGGGGTCAGCTTCCAGTCAAACCGGATTCAGCTGAATACCAGTATTTTACGTGGAGCCTACCAGACCTCGACAATCCATTAACTAGTAACACAGTACTTCTTGGCAAGACTGGAGTCAGATTCTGACAATCCGTAACGACTGCCAAAAATCTACAAATGACAGCCGGGTCCAACGGCTTAACGTACCTCTATCCGAGGCAAATGCCAGTCCTTGGGTCACGCAGTGTCAAGCGTTTAGCAAGTAACCATTAATAAATAAACAAAAACCACCACATAATAAGATGTCGTGGACGATTCAGGTCAACTTAGTAAGAGATGACGAGATGACTTAGACACCTATCTCAACTTCTTGAAAGAATCATTCTATTATATTCGTTTAGCTATAATCGAAAGCTATAATAACCTTACTCAAGCGATAGCTATTATTGAGTTCCCGACAACTTAGATAAGCCTTCTAAAAAAACTTTTTACAAAACAAAAAATACAACCGACTTCCAAAAAAAAAACACTACAAAGTAAAAAATAACTTTAATTTCGTAACTTTTTTTTTTTTTTAAAAAGTTTTTTATTTGTCACTTTTTAGTGGTCGCAACGCACTTGTTGCCCGTACGATTTTCGAAAGTTCCCCTCGACTTCTCTGGGATGCCATCATCAGATCCTGGTTTCCTTATCATGGGACCATTTGGGAAGTATTCCCTTTCCAACAAAAAAATCATTTTTAAAATCGGTTGGCAAGCGACGGAGTTATGCCCGAACAAACATAAAAAAAAAAAAAAAATACAAACATCCGAATTGAGAACCTCCTCCTTTTTGGAAAGTCGGTTAAAAACCATCTAAAATTTCCGGACACAGACCGCTACATCTGGATTAAATCCAGATGTTTCTAAAACAAAACCGAGAACACAACCACGAAAATATGAATAGAAAACAGTGAAATTTTTGCTTCACGAGCCTGTCAGATTCAAGCCCATTTTGGCTTTGCTATAGTGCTATTCTCTAAGCATGTTTCAAAACTAGAAAGGTGAATTCGTGAAATTCAATAGCACTAAAGCCAGCATTGCAAGTATTGTGAAGAGTGGGAGGGTGTTTAAATGTGTATGTTTTTTTGTCACCCAGCATGGATTGATAGTAGTAGAAGACAGATCGAAATAATGTAAAACGTTGAGCAAGACTGCAGTCAATTCACTTTTAGAAGCGGAATGGAAGGAATTTAATTGCTGGCATACAATTAAATAAAAAAAAAAACTCTTGTAACTAAAAAATAAGGAACATATGGCGTCGAAAAATTCGTCTGCATCGCTAGCCACTGGTAATGAGCCCAAAAGGCTGGCAGCATTGCCACGTTGTATGGCAATGCTTATCCTTTGGCCGAGGTAAAAGCCAGCCCTTTGGTCACGCGAAGTGTCAATGTATAGTATATAGTATTGCTGGCAATGAAATTAAAATGAGTTCATCAGAGTGCCAATTCTATTAATTTTTAATTTGATAAAGACTAGAGTCAAGAGGAAACCCATCAAAAATTAAAAAAAACAACGTTCGCAATTGCTTGACAGTTGCAAGATGTCAGAATTTTTTGGAAATTGAAGCTATTTAGATAGATTATATATATAATATAATATATATAGATAGATAGATTATATATATAATATAATATATATATATATAATTTTTTAGATAGATTGAGATGCGAATGTGAACATTGTTTAAAAAATATTACATTTGGCCAAAGGTTGAGTGAGATTCTAAGGTCGGATTTCATCAATGAATCTGAACAAGATCAGCATATAAACCACGTTTAAGAGCTGTCTCTTGAATGCACTTAAGATATACTGATCAAGATCAGTTGCATTACTGAAATCAGCTCTAAATGAGAAAAACAATAAGAATAAACCCATACTCGAAGTCAATTGTCATTGAGTCATTGAGCAGCCACCGGACTCAGTAGCCATGACATCGGAAAATAACTCGCTTTATAATAAAAAAATAACTAGATATAACCGTCAATATGATGATCCAATTATAAATAAATGAATTGTAATCACATGGCGTACAAGATCAAGCCGGATTAAAAAAAAACTTATAAAACCTAGGCCAAGCTTATCAATGTTAGACAACACAACCACTGCTCAATATGGGTAATATTATAAAATGCACATAACATAATACCTATGACGTATTTCATAAATGCGATGTTTGAGTAGATAGCTGCTCTGTCGCCTACCGTGTAGCACGCAATGTGATGACCTTCGTGAAATAGAATGCATTCACATACTGAAGCTATTTTTGGGGCGAAAATGTAACACATAGGGAAGAATTATTATCTGTAAAGCTAGTGCTTGATAATAAAAAATCGGCCAAGTGCGAGTCGGACTCGCGCACCGAGGGTTCCGTACAAACCTATAGGTATATATTTTAAGCAAAAGTTGCGAATTTTTAATGACTTATTATAAAAAAACTACTCACTAGATCTCATTCAAACCAATTTTCGCTGGTAGTTTCCATGGTAATATACATCATATATTTTTTTTAGTTTCATCATTCTCTTATTTTAGAAGTTAAGGGAGGGGGACACGCATTTTACCACTTTGAAAGTGTCTCTCGCGCAAACTATTCAGTTTAGACAAAAATGATATTAGAAACCTCAATGTCATTTTTGAAGACCTATTCATAAAAACCCCACAAGTATGGGTCTGATGATAAAAAAACATCAGTTTCAGTTTTAAGTATGGGGACCCCTAAAATTTATAGTTTTTTTTCTATTCTTGTGCGAAAATCTTTATGTGGTTCACGGAATACATCTACTTACCAAATTTCAACAGCATAGCTCTTATAGTTTCGGAGAAAAGTGGCTGTGACATACGGACGGACAGACAGACAGACAGACATGACGAATCTATAAGGGTTTTACGTTTTGGGAATACATTCATTGTGCGTACTGCTGAGGAGTGGAATTCCCTGCCGGAGTCTGTGTTTCCTGATAGCTACAACCTGGGAGTCTTTAAGTCAAGAGTGAATAGGTTACTTTTAGGCAAGCGTGCTCCATCTTAGACCGCATCATCGCTTAACATCACGTGAGATAGCGGTCAAACGTATGCCTATCAAGAGTATAAAAAAAAAAACAGAATATTCTTTCACGACTAAAGTCAGTAATTTGAAGGATAGAATATTGAACACCGCGCTTGTTATAGGTACGAGTATGTTGGCGTTCATGTTATCCGGCAGTTTTTACCACGATGCATGCTTTGATAGAGTGGGTTTGGACATCGATAGTTTGATATGTTAGTTTTGTATGAATGTTAATTAAAAAAAAAAAGAATAGATCATTTATTTTTCAAACCTTACTTCTTTGTCCGACAAACTGACTTTCGCATTTATAATATTAGTATGGATGATCCATTATTTCAATCCTGTATTTCCCAAAAGGAGGCAAAAGTGGTAACTCATTTAAAGTACGCTCCGAGAAGAAATGTTTTCTATTCTATTGTAAGAAAACACAACAAACTCCTACTTTTCGGGGTACCTATTTCTGTGCCTGTGACTGATCGGCTCGAGCTCCTAGGCATGGAGTTGACATCCAGTCTGAACCTTGGCGCCACCATTGAGTGCAAAGCCCAAACCAAAAAGTATAGTATACCCAACATGCCTACAGCAAGTTGCGTTAGAATCCCATGAAACAGGAGGCAAGCCTATTAACATTAACGACACTATCCAGATTTCCATCTGCTACTGAGAATTTATAAATGCCAAACCGAATAAAGACGTTCATTCGTTCCGCAGTTTAACATGGAAATCCGGAATTTTTGAAAATTGGTGATTTTATAAATTCGACGTGCTCTTTCCGAATTTTCACTATGCCTCCGCGTATCTCTAAAAATCAAGCCATTTTTGCTCTAAGTCCTGGTGGTGTGGAAATGGTTTTTTTTTACATTAACGTGTTGCAATCGATTTTGCGGCGCTTTTACGAGGTTACTTCAGGATTTTTTTATAAATTAGTCCGAAATGATACTAATTTCTTGCGCCATTTTTATCAATATAGGGCACGAGCGTCAAAGAACATGCCAAGATATATAAAATCCCAGAAAACTTTAAGTGAACTCCCTATAATAAGCATTTATCTATACTAATATTATAAAGAGGTAAAATTGTTTGTAAGTTTGTATGTAGGGGGTAATCTCAAGAACTACTGGTCCGATTTGAAAAATTGTTTTACTGGTAGAAAGCTACATTATTTCGTTAGTCTCGCTAAAACTCGAGAACGGCTGGTCCGATTTCGGTAATTCTTTTTCTGTTTGGTTTGTCAGAATACAGGGAAGGTTTAAAAGCAAAATAAAATGGTTGGTTAGGTAGCCAATTCACGGGAGCGAAGCCGCGAGGGGCAGCTAGTTCAAAATAAAAATTCACTAAGTGACGATTAGACGAACAAGGTAGTCACTACTGGCCGGTCTATTCTTTTGACATCTCACCGTGATCACTTAGGTGGAGTGAACGACAAGTGAGCTGTCATCCCATCTAGTTTGTATGGTTTGACAGCCTACTTCGAGATCACTTCACCCACGTAAAGAAAAGAAAGAAAGAAAATGTTTATTTGGGACTCGCACAAAACAGACAGAAGCAAGATACATTATAACTAACGAAACGTACATAATAATTAGTTAATTATTATTAACAATTACAACATTCAATTGATCTGTGAGGCCAAAAAGGGTCCCTATCTCAGCACGTCTTCACTTCGATATGTTCACATAATCGACCGGCTGTTTTCAATCTCATCACACCTACCATATATGCAGCTAGCGCTTGCCCGTTACTTCGTACGCATTTCCCGTTTCCTCCCGTTCCCGTAGGAATTTCAAGAATCTTCTCTTAGTGCTCTTTTACATGGGGAGTGCACATGCCAAATTTCAGCTTCCTACGACCAGGGGCCCGAGTCTGCTATTACAATAGTGTCAGAATGGTCGATCACTGATTTCAAAATGGTTGATTTTGACAAGTTTGTTAATCTACTAACATAATGGCATCATAATGGCGTCATTATGACATTCCAATGATCAACCACTGACACGCCATTGAAAGAAAGCCATATGAATGGTAATCTCGTACATAATGACAGATTTAGTATTTACGAACTTCTCACTACTTCAGATTGCTTATAACACTAATAAATAATATGTAAAACTAAATATAAATAAAATCTGGCATGAATAAATGCTCAAATTTAGCTCGGTTTTATAATAATGGCAATACGGCATTCCTACCCCAATTCTTTTATGAGACCATTGACGTTCCAGTGACCGGCCACTGACGTGCTAGTGACCGTGCGATTATGAATTTAGCAGATTACGAACTTTTAGCAAAATGACAATGGCATGACAATGGGATCGTGTCGGAATGACAAATTTATAAAAATAGCAGACTCGGGCCCCAGTACTTAGATACTTAAGCATAATGTTTTCCTTCCCCAACGCCATAGAACTGCCTTTGCCAAACGTCAATATCATGTTATAAGCACTATAATCTATAACCTATTAAACAAAAAATTAAAAATATATTCATGCCTTAAACGTCATTGCAATACCATAATTAGAGACTACCTTCAAACGTTAAATTATGAAAATACTGAGGATATTCTGTTGGGTATCTCACGGTGTTGATGCTCTTATTCTAATTTGTCCATGGACTGTATAATGCTTTACTTATAC
This sequence comes from Ceramica pisi, assembly GCA_963859965.1. Lineage (NCBI taxonomy): Eukaryota > Metazoa > Arthropoda > Insecta > Lepidoptera > Noctuidae > Ceramica > Ceramica pisi. The sequence continues at coordinate 24,593,815 of OY982535.1, read as the reverse complement.
CTAAATTTACCTACTCACTACAAATTCACACACACTCTACACTTACCTACACCTACACACTAGTTTCTGTTTTTTAGCCACCACTTACTTAATTTCGAATTGTCCTCTTATTATATGATCATGGCTTTGTTTGTTACGGAGAATCACTGACTCCTAAGTTACAGGCCCACACCTAGTTTAGGAGTCAGAGTACCCACCAATATATTTGTACTTGTACTTTGTTTTCTTTCTTTCTTTCTTTCTTTCTTTCATAGTTTTATGATGCAAATACTGTTGTTTTTGTGTGTAATAAATTTATTTATTATTATTATTTATTATTATTATTATTATTATTTTTTTATTCAAAACGGGGAAACTCTTGGCCCAAATCTCACCTGATGGAAAGTGATGATTAGGCCGAAGATGGAAGCGAGTTTCACCCGGAATCCTCTAACATAGAGGAACTGGCTATTATATCTCTAATTGCCGGAACACAACAATGCTGTTAACATTGTTGTTATGGCGACAGACTTAGACATGATGGTGGTAGCTTGCCAGGCGGACTTAGAAGTCCTACCACCAACCAAACCGAGCAAAAAATTTGCCCCCTGCCCTGGGAATTGAACCCGGGACCTCTGGGTCTGAATCGAGTGGTATAACCACTAGACCACGGAGGCGGTTAGTGTCACCTGTTTAGCACCACTCGGGAACCACGTGTAGGGATTCGCTGAAGGGTATTCTCCTACGGACGCGGGTGACTCGGCCCCCAAATTATTTAGTAGTTTCGGCTGTACGTTGTCTGTCAGTCAGTCAGTCAGTCAGTCAGTCAGTCACTCAACCAGTCATTAATGGAAGAATTTTACATTTATCACCGGAAAATGTTAGACTCCGTCAGATTGTAACAAATCTTTTTTAGTTTTATTTTCTCGATATATCATGAAAAAATCGTTTTGTCTACATCTACACTAATATTATAAAGAGGAAAGATTTGTTTGTTTGATTTGAATAGGCTCCGAAAGTACTGGACCGATTTGGATGAAATTTTGTACAAAGATAGTTTGAGACCCGAGGAAGGACATAGGATAGCTTTTTATCTCCGGATATCCCACGGGAACGCGAAGCCGCGGGGGACAGCTAGTATATAATAAATCCCATCCATTCACTACTTTCCAATCCATCCGAGTCTTATTTAGAAAAGAAAGTTTACAATAATTTCACACGATATTTTATAATCTTACGGTGTATGTTACTTTTTGGTGATATTTATATTGATTGATGATTTTCAATCCAAAAGCACGTTATACACTAGCAATATACTAAAAACTACGTGTCACAATATTCTTCCACAAACTTATTACTGTCCAATCACGGCGTAGCTCATATTTTACATTACAAGCCTGCCTGCCACGTAGGACTTACCTACATAAAATAATATAATATGATCATTCAGATGCTTCCATAATAAAAACGGGTCTTGTCGCAGCGTATAGAATTAAATTACTGTCACAACTCCTTTTACCTGAGAGTATTATATTAAATTAAATTGGCATGTAAGGGCCACTGAAAGCGTTATGACGTACTCTGAATAAAATTGATGAGAACAGATATTGAAGATGCGTTTTGGTTGCTTTTCGGGACGAGATTTTAAGAGTATTAGTCTTTTAGGGTTCCGTAGCCAAATGGCAAAAAACGGAACCCTTATGGATTCGTCATGTCTGTCTGTCTGTCCGTCCGTATGTCACAGTCACTTTTTCCGAACGTATAAGAAATATGCAGTTGGAACTTGGTAAGTAAATGTATTCTGTGAACCGCATTAAGATTCTCACACAAAATTAGAAAAAAAAACAATCAGTTTTTTTTCCATCAAACCCATACGTGTGGGGTTGGTATGTATGGATAGGTCTTCAAGTATGATATTGAGGTTTCTAAAAAAAAAATCTAAAGTGAATAGTTTGCGCGAGACACTTCCAAAGTTTTAAAATGTGCCCGGGCCCTCTGTAACTTCTAAAATAAGAGAATGACAAAACTAAAAAAAATATATATGATGTACTTTGTTAATTACGGTATAATGTAATTGGTTTAAACGAGATCTAGTAAGTAGTTTTTTATACGTTATAAACCGTAAACAGCAACTTTTGCTTTTAACATAACATAATAATTATGACTTTTGCTTATAACATTATATAGGTTTGTACGGAACCGTCGGTGCGTGAGTCCGACTCGCACTTGGCCGGTTTATTTTTTAATTTGAGGTGGGTTTGCTCTTGGCTCTAGTCTTCGTCAGAGATGACAGAGACAAAGTCTACGATGGAGCGAGCTTACCCAGAAGTAGCCTGTTCACTCTAACTTTGAAAAGATTAGGTATGTTTTGTGACAATAGCCTTTTTTATTGTTTAGACAATCTTATTTACTTTTATCACATTTCTAATTATTACAGTTCGGATGTTTGGTTTTACTGTGGTCGTATTATCGTGAGTCCTCTGCCTTATCTTCAGGGTATGTAGGTGTGATGTTACGATAATGATTTATTGAATGAGAAGATATGCATTTTTATATCAGTGTTATATTTTCAATTGAAACCATAATGATAATGGTAAAATTGAAATAAGCAAAAATGCTGATAAAATCAAAACTATTGAGCGAAACTGAATTAAATTTGTACGGGACCAAATGGCAAGTATCGAACTAAAAAAGGAACACACAAATCGGATCAGAAACCTCGGAGTGATCGGTGGACATAATTAAAAAAAATACCCGCTGAATTGAAAACCTCCTCCGTTTTTGGAAGTCGGTTAAAAACTTATTGGAACGAGTGTTTGTAACTCCCAACCTTGAAAAAGTGTTCCCCCGTCAAGTGTTTTAAGCTTGAAGAAGATATAAATAGCCTTGCACAGTTATGCAGCAGTGGCAGTACTCGTTCGCCATCAGGAAATTGTCACCTGCAAATAAAATACTTATAAAGTAGAAATTTTGTTCTATATGTATTTTTTATTTATTTATATATATTTTATTGTACACCAAATGTAAAATACATAAAATAAATCTTAATTTAACAAAACATACAATTGGCGGCCTTAGTTATTTGTATTTCAAGACAGAACGTTCCGATAGCGACTCAGTATTGGCAACTCCCTACAGTTTAGGTAATACTGACAAATAGACAAATAAATACGTTTTTAAAAGAACGCATTACTTGCGTAAATACGCCTTTTATTTATTTGTCGTTTTCGCAACAGAGACCGTTATGTCACCGTGACTAGCGCCGTTTCAAACACTTTGGATACTTTCCAAATGTTGCCACCATCCATTTTGTATTGAGCCCACCGATTGCGTTGATTATCGAGATCTTCGAACAATTTGCACTGATTAAGATATGGGTAGGGTTCAGGGTATGTTGGTTGGGATTTAGATGCGTAAGGCGTGACGCATTGCCGGTTTCCTTTTTCGTAAATAAGGGTTGCAGGGAGATAAGAGCTTTTGTTTGTTGGTATCGAATTTTGCTTTTCCTTTGCTGTAATTAAGAGTAAAAATAACAGTGATTTAGGTATTTAAGTACTTTTGTAGTAAACATGACAGTGATTTAGGTACTTTAGTAGTAAAAATAACAGTGATTTAGGTATTTACTTTGGTAGTAAAAATAACAGTGATTTAGATATTTATACTTCGAAATTTAAAATATTCGTGGAATAACTGTGTAGGCGTCAAGACAATTTGCCTTCCGGAAATAGCTCTGCTTACGAAGTTTTGATATAAAAATAAACACCCTTGAGTTCTTAATTGATTGCAATTAATTTAAAGGGGTGCTTCATACCTTTTTCGGTTGTTATTATGCCACAAAATTGTATGAGACAATATGGTTAGCAGAAAGTCACTACATGTTATAACACAAAGTCCTCCAAAGCGTCTGTCTGTTTGTCTGTCGGTCTGTTCACGATAAACTCAAAAACTACTACACCGAATTTCATGCTGTTTACACCAATGGACAGAGTGGTTCTTGAGGAAGGTTTTAGCATACAATTTGTCAAGCAGGCAAAGCCGCGGGCATCAGCTAGTCAAATATTAAATTAGAAGCCCGTCCCGTTGTTTGTAAATAATTTTGAATTATTTGAACCAAATTTGAGTGTAGTGGCGAACAATTGCGATCGATATACCGCGTGTATCTGACATCGACGCACAAACGATTTCCATGGGTCCAGGGCATGATTCTGGACACCCTAAACTTAGAATTTTTCGTCGGCTTTTTTCTCATTTTTTCATTTTTTTCAAGGGTTTTTTTACATTAGACTGCTCATAATAGTTATTCTGACCTAACCCAATAAGATTTTTAATAAAAAAATAATTAATTAACTACTTTCACTAAAAAGAGCAATCTGAATAAAACCACAAATAGATATCAGTCCTCATCAGATGTTTCAACGATGATTTCTTGGTTGTAAAGATGTTCTGCCTTAGTGAATCGCACTACTGCTCAGCTGAGATGATACCTATTTGTGGCACTCTTGAAAAAAAAAATATTAGAAAAGAACCGACGAAAAATTCCAACACTGTCCAGAATTTTGGGGGCCGAGTCACCCGCGTCCGTAGGAGAATACCCTTCAGCGAATCCCTACACGTGGTCCCCGGGTGGTGCTAAACAGGTGACACTAACCGCCTCCGTGGTCTAGTGGTTATACCACCTGATTCAGACCCAGAGGTCCCGGGTTCGATTCCCAGCGGGGGCAAATTTTTTGCTCTGTTTGGTTGGTGGTAGGACTTCTTCTAAGTCCGCCTGGCAAGCAACCACCATCATGTCTAAGTCTGTCGCCATAACAACAATGTTAACAGCATTGTTGTGTTCCGGCAGTTATAGGTATGATAGCCAGTTCCTCTGTGTAAGAGGATTCCGGGTGAAACTCGCTTCCATCTTCGGCCTAATCATCACTTTCCATCAGGTGAGATTTGGGCCAAGAGTTTCCCCGTTTTGTATATAAAAAAAAAAAAAAAGAATCATGCCCTGGACCCATGGAAATCGTTTGTGCGTCGATGTCAGATACACGCATATCTAGTAAAAGTACCACTACATTTTGCCTTAATGTACTGGTTCAACTTAATCAGCACCATATCAACCGAAAGACGTCCATTTCTGGAGACAAGCCTCCCTAAGTTTCGCTACAACAACCGGTCCTGCAGGTACCGCAACCGTCGACACAGTCATCCAACCACCTTGTTCATCGGACCATACCTAGATAAAAGAGTGTCCGTGGAGTTTCTTGCACGTTCTTCTCCATAGAGATCTACGCTTTGGAACGTGCAAATAGCTTCATGTTTTTGACTGCCCGACCTTGACATTTCAAAAGTGCCTGTAAATGGTTTATTTGAAATAAATGCTTTGAATCTTGTGAGAGGCCTTCCAACTTTGCGTCTCCGGGAGTTCCTCCGTTACGCGGTCACCATTTTAGAACTTTTCGGCCCCATCGACCATCGGTTTTGCCGACAATGTGACCTGCCCACTACCACTTTAGTTTTTTTTCCTACTTCAACTTACAGCTAGCTTTTTCTTTATATTATTTTCATTTAAACATTCCACGAACACAAACACTAGAACCCCTTGACATCTTCAAACACAGAATCCTCCAACAAGTCACTGAGGACAAAACACAATCAACCAACATCAAACACAGTTGGCTCAAAGAGACAACAATACGCAGAAACATGATTAAATAAACCTAGCACAAAAGACTTTATATTGAGAACGTTCTAGCGTTTAAATATAGAACAAAAAAATGTTTATGGGTCGCAATACGATACAAAGCGTGGAAGTGGAAGAATTAAGTCTATTATTTGTGGTACAAAGACGACCTCTTCGGTACAATGGGGAAAGACTTTGTTTATATTATGTACTGCAATTGATGGCCGGCGGACGGACGCTGTGGGGAGAGAGAACAGTGATCAGCGGTGGCGGGAGCGGGTAAAGCTTTGGTGGTAGGCTCTATTGACAGTCGTAAATTAATAATGATGCTGTAGAACGCTTGCAACCCTAATCTTTTCAAAGTTAGAGTGACAGGCTACTTCTGGGTGCCTGCCGGAGTCGCGGGATTATTCGCAATGAAGGAACATGGATGGGTTTTAGTCAGTAGAAGTCTGACACTCCCTCCCGCTACACCCAGAGCGGGAGGAGTAATTGGATGATTTCCCATCCCTAAAAAAAAAAAAGGCTACTTCTGGGTAAGCTCGCTCCATCGTATACTTTTTTTCTGTCAACTCTGATCTAGACTAGAGTCAAGAGCAAACCCATCCCAAATAAAAAATAAAAAAAAGTATGGTACACCCACACACCTACAGTCAGTTGCGTTAAAAGTATGGTACACCCACACACCTACAGTCAGTTGCGTTAAAAGTATGGTACACCCACACACCTACAGTCAGTTGCGTTAAAAGTATGGTACACCCACACACCTACAGTCAGTTGCGTTAAAAGTATGGTACACCCACACACCTACAGTCAGTTGCGTTAAAAGTATGGTACACCCACACACCTACAGTCAGTTGCGTTAAAAGTATGGTACACCCACACACCTACAGTCAGTTGCGTTAAAAGCCCATGAAACAGGAGGCAAGCCCATTATCATCAACTAGCTGACCCACGCAACTTCGTCTGCGTCACATTTTCCATTAATGCTCGGCTCCTTTTAGTCTTAGCGTGATGATATAGCCTATAACCTTCCTCGATAAATGGGCTATCTAACACTGAAATAATTTTTCAAATCGGACCAGTAGAGATTACCCCCTACATACAAACTTACAAACAAATGTTACCTCTTTATAATATTAGTATAGATGACACCTAATCCAGATTTTTATCTGCTACTGAGAATTTATAAATGCCAAACCGAATATAGAAGTCCATTCGTCCATCTTCCAGCATAATGCTGAGAGATGGCCGTTTTGCGCAGATTTGTCGCACATCTTCCTAAGTTTTTCATATAGTGATAAACCTAAATAATTGTAATTTTTGTGTAGTTTTGGTATGCGTCATTTTGACCGCAAATAAACTCTTTTTCTTTCTTTCTTTATTTTCTTATTCGTTCAGTAGTTTTACTTGGAAAACCAGGATCTTTGAAAATTGATGATTTTATAGATTTCAATTTCAAGAGCAGACCCATATAAAGTAAAAAAAATAAAGCTTACTTCTTGTACTCCATGGTAAAGCGAGTCAGCGGTTGATTGCATTTGTTGTAGAATTTTAAGACGAACTCGCCGACATCGTGTCGTTGATAGATGCATTTGCATCGCACTGTTCTGAGTAATTGTTCTGAGCACAATCTGATTTGAATAATAAAATACACGGAGTTGAGTGATAACGAGATTGCATTAAGTAATTATGACGAACATTAAATGTGTTTGCGGAAAAGTGTTGAGTTTATTTTATACGAGATGAATTTTGAGTTGTCGGGAAGATATGGTTTTGCTTGTGCTGATTCATATCTATACTAATATTATAAAGAGGTAACATTAGTTTGTAAGTTTGTATGTAGGGGGTAATCTCAGGAACTACTGATCCGATTTGAAATATTCTTTCAGTATTAGATAGCCCATTTATCGAGGAAGGCTATAGGCTATATGTTATCACGCTAAGACTAAAAGGAGACGAGCATTCATGGAAAATGTGACGCAGACGAAGTTGCATGGGTCAGCTAGTCTATACTTCTATACTAATATTATAAAGAGGTAACATTTGTTTGTAAGTTTGTATGTTTGTTAGTTTGTATGTAGGTCCGATTTGAAAAATTCTTTCAGTGTTAGGTAGCCCGTGTATCGAGAAAGGATATAGGCTAAATATCATAACACACAAATGTGACGCAGACGAAGTTGCGTGGGTCAGCTAGTATTTAATAATTTTAGGGGTTTCAGCTGATGCATGTATGTAAGCATAAGATCTTTATGCCTACTTATAGATCAGCAACTAGCTGTACATGTATGTATATATGTAACTAGCCGTTATATCAGCAACTAGCCTATGCTCACTGCCTTGGGCGGTATTTTCGGGTTAATAGAAAGAAAGAAAGAAAGAATGAAAGAAAAAGAGTTTATTTGCGGTCAATATGACGCATACCATACAATAACAGGGGCGTAGCTACCGCCATATCAGACGTATCAAAGATACGGGGCCCCCAGACTTCAGGGGCCCCCAAGTTCGCAAAGCTATACATTTAGTCGCACCATCTCCTTCGTGGCCTGCCAACACAGTTCTGAGCTATTTTGTTTAAAAAAGCAATACCCTAAAATCGGGGTCCCCAAAAATGTTTAAAACCCTTTGAGCTTAGCTATGCCACTAGTTAATATAGCCTATGACACTCACAAATAACGCGGCTTCCTATAAGAAAAACTGGGCCCCTTTGAGCTTAGCTATGCCACTAGTTAATATGGCCTAGGACACTCACAAATAACGCGGCTTTCTATAAGAAAAACTGGGCCCCTTTGAGCTTAGCTATGCCACTAGTTAATATAGCCTAATTATGACACTCACAAATAACGCGGCTTTCTATAGGAAAAACTGGGCCCCTTTGAGCTTAGCTATGCCACTAGTTAATATAGCCTAATTATGAAACTCACAAATAACGCGGATTTCTATAAGAAAAATAATTTTCAAAATCGGTTCAGTAGATCCAGTGATTACCCCTACAACTTCACAAACTCTCAAACCTTACCTCTTTATAATATTAGTATAGATTTCTTGATAGTCTATCTATATCTTCTATCTATCTATACTTATAATAAATCTGTAGAGAGGTCAATTCTGTACATGAAATATATTTCCAAAATAACTATCAGGGGGTGATTAGGGATCGATACTGATACCAAAAATGCAATCAGTAAAATTTTTGTCTGTCTGTCTGTCTGTCTGTATAACCGTTATAGAAACAAAAACTACTCGACGGATTTTAACGAAACTTGGTATAATTATTTTTCATACTCTTGAGCTGGTTATAGTATACTTTTCATCACGCTACAATCAACAGAAAAAATGAAAAAAAAAAAGAAAATGTGAAAGTTTGTTTGTTTGTTACTCAATGACGCCAGAACGGCTTAACGGATCTTAATGAAATTTAGAGTAAAGATAGATTATAGTCTGGAATAGCACATAAGCTACTTTTAATCCCGGGAACATGTTCCCTAGGGATCACGCGGGCGAAGCCGCTGGCAGAAGTTAGTTATTAATAGATTATTAGTAAAGAGTCTAGTGAATCTGCCTAAAGAGTCATGTTATTGCAGATACAACGGATCAGAAGGTCTATTCTGCAAAAATATCGCGCGGTGGCGTCTAAGGTGAAGCGAGCTTAAAGTGAAAAATTGTTTCACCTTGACCGTATCAAGGTGAAACAATTTTTTCAAGAAACTCAGATAATCTTAAAATACTGTTCTGGCATCAACCTTTAAATTTAATAATACAGAGCTAATGACCGTATCTATGCAAATTTTTAATAGCAAAGTCTAAAAAATCCATCGATTATTTGATTTCTCTTCAATCACATCTCTAGAGATCCATACTTTACTCATCACACATTAAAATTTAACTATTCGTATGCCCCAGTAAACCTCAGCAACATAATATGTGTCACCAGCCCCCACGATACATTCTCCCATACCACGCAACCGAAAATATTCGACGTTCCCGAATGTTTATTATTCATTCACCGGCAAGATAATCAAAGGAGTCAATCAGCGGTACGTAGCAGTCAGTGGAGCATGCCCGTGGGGAAACAAACGAATTGATTAATCGCCTAGGGTCGGTCACGTAATCAGTACGTATTTGTGTCTCTGTACCGATGGCGCGGCGAAGTATGTCTGATTGAAATACGGAGAGCTTTTCGGGTTGCAAGATTTTCATAGTTTCGTTAAATTATAGTGTAGAGTTTTGGGGGCCGAGTTACCCGCGTCCGTAGGAGAATACTCTTCAGCGAATCCCTACACGTGGTCCCCGGATGGTGCTAAACATGTGACAATAACCGCCTCCGTGGTCTAGTGGTTGTACCACCCGATTCAGACCCAGAGGTCCCGGGTTCGATTAACAGCGAGGGCTAATTTTTTGCTCGGTTTGGTTGGTGGTAGGACTTCTAAGTCCGCCTGGCCAGCTACCACCATGATGTCTAAGTATGTCGCCATAACAACAATGTTAACAGCTTTGTTGTGTTCCGGCAGTTAGAGGTATGATAGCCAATTCCTCTATGGTAAAGCTCGCTTCCATCTTCGGCCTAATCATCACTTTCCATCAGGTGAGATTTGGGCCAAGAGTTTCCCCGTTTTGAATAAAAAAAATAAAATAGAAAAAAAGTAGACTTTCTTTCACCGGATTCTAGAAGTACATCGGACAAGACTGACAGACTTTGTGGATATCGCACAAAACGGTTTGGGAATACAACCATCACCTGTCTAGCCTTTTCCCAGCAATATGAATACTAGTGTTTTTACGTGGAGCGGCGGCTCTACAACCCATTAACTGTGTAACACGGTACTTCTTGGCAAGACTGGAGTCAGATTTACTGGCTTCTGACAATCCGCGACAAAAGGCTTAGCGTGCTTTCCGAGGCGCGGAGGAAACTCGGCATGTTAAGATGGTCACCCATCCACAGACCAACCATGGCACGCGTTGCTTAACCTTAAAGGTCGACCCGTGCGGCTGTTATTATTTAGCCACGAGCTCCATTGTCGAATGGTCAAGTGGCTAGAATTCTCTGTCAGTTTCTTAAACCTGGGGGTATTTAAGTCATGTGTGAACATGCTATTTCTGGGCAAGTGTGCTCAGACGTTGACCACATGGAGTCATTGCCACGAAAATAAACTGTTCAGACAGCTTATTAGTTTACTAAGTACCAAAGGTACAGACGTCAGCACATCAAGTTAAATCAATCTGTCAAATTTCTTCAATAGATTTTCAACTATACATCCATAGCTTTAAGGTCCAAAGTTGATTGGGAAAATTTGACAGTATCGGGTACCTTGATGTGCTGGCGACTGTACTTAGCTATATTATCTTACCACGAGTGGAGATCAATATTATAGTATTATTTTAAAACGTCAATTGCCACGTAATGATATTGCATAAGCATGACGTAGTTCACTTTATAATCAGACATAAAGTATTTATCGACAAAGAATCAGAACTCCATTCCACTCTAAAAGATAAAGAGTCAGAATTCTAATTTTGAATAAGCCGTTCTCAAGTACTATCTAAACGTAACTTCGTTTGATCAAACCTTTTGTTCAATAAAAAGGCCTCCAAAGATAACCTAGACAACGTTCTAGAACCTTTTAAATTGCCTCGAGGGCTCTTGTGAAGTCTTTGAGCTGAGGTCGAAATCTATTTTTTTGACCTGTCTCTAGGCGATTGGATCTTCGATTTAATAATGAGAGGGTAATCATATTCTAATAGCATCATTGAACGATGGAATTGCATAATCTAATTTCGCCAAGCCCGTTCCATCATCGGACTACAAGACAAACGGCGATGCGCCACCGGTACGCTGTGGACATTCCAGTTTTGGGAACACATTCATAGTGTGTACAGCAAAGTATTGGAATTCGCTGCCGGAGTCTGTCTCCTGATAGCTACAACCTGGGAGTATTTATGTCAAGAGTGAATAGGTTACTTCTAGGCAAGCGTGCTCCACGTTAGATCGCATCATCGCTTACCATCAGGTGAGATAGTGGTCAAACGTGCCTATCAAAAGTAAAAAAAAAAGTTTTTTTGCTGTGGCGTAGCTATAATGCTGATTTTTCCAGTGCGAATTACCCAACGTCCTCAGATATAGGTGTGCATCTAAATGATTCTTACTCAAATCTGTGTGACTTTTTCTTCAAAAGACCACGTCAGACATTAATCGTCATGGTTCTCTCGCGGCTTTACAATTGCATTGTACAAATTCAATGTCTTAAGTATATAAAACTACTAGATTTCGCCTGCGATTTGTACGCGTATATCCCGATTTTTTCCGTTCCCATAGGAATTTTGGGATATCCTCTTTCAGTGCAATCCTACGGAGTGTAAGGACATGCCAAGTTTCAGCTTTCTACGATCAGTTGTTTCGGCTAAGCGTTGATCGTCTTGTCAGTCAGTTTCTGCTTTTATGTTGTAACGTTACGTTTTACAGGGGGAGCCTGTAAAATGTGAGGTCACATATAGCACTCACCTACCTAGGAGGGGAATGCGTACTAAAAGGGAAAAGGACAAATAAATAGTATAAAGATTAAGTGATTACAAAACTTAAGAACGGATGATGAAAGAAAAGGATGAGTGGACGTGAGATGGAAATGAAATCTTCGTTGAAGATCCGGAGGACTGGAGGGTCCGTTGAAGAACCGGAGGACCAGCAGGGTCCGTTGAAGAACCGGAGGACTGGAGGGTCGTCACTCTTCAATGGGCTGGAGAGGATGGGCCGAGTAACGTCTTCCTCTCAGGCTCGTTCAGCCCAGGCATCAAGGTGTCCTTTAAAGGCGGCAAGGAGAGAGGCCGACTTATCAAGTTCGAGGAGGTAAACTTGGAAACGTCCTCCTCTAAGTCTACTCTCAATATAGGAGGGAGGGCGACTTCTCTGGTTCTCAGGAGGCAAACTGTCCTCTCAGTCACTCTTAAGGACTTTTTCCGAGTTGTTGCTTATCTCAGCTCCAAACGTAGACTGCCCATTTCTTTACGACGGCTCTAAAATGAAGGCTCGCTTTTATTTTGAATTTGATATGAGTTTCTAGAATTTGATGGAAAAGGAAAAATTGACTTTATGAAGGTCTGATGACAGTTTCATATGCGACCTAAAACTCCTAGCTAACTTCAGAATACAAATAAAAAGAAAACTAGGTCTGTCTAAATGACAATGTCATAAAACAAGAAATGTAAACAAAGCATTGAAGATAGCTAATTTGCAGAAAAACTTAGAAAATACAAATTAAAAAGAATCTAGGAATCAAGTTATGGCTATGCAGCTATGTATTAATTTATCTAGGAAGTTTATAGAGAGCGTAAGTACAAAACAATAAGACACACTACAATGTATAGATTTGCATGATTAATTGCGATATATTTATGCAAAATCTAACTAATATTATAAATGCGAGAGTTTGGATGTTTGTTACTCAATCACGCCAAAACTGCTGAAAGGATATGGATGAAATGTAGAACAGAGATAGATTATAGTCTGGAATAGCACATAGGCTACTTTTTATCTTGGGAATATGTTCCCTAGGGATCACGCGGGCAAAGCCGCTAGCAGATGCTTGTATTATATAGTAGGTATATCGTGCATTGGCACCTACTTTTAAATTCAAAATGAAGTGGGTTTTTAATTTAATGTTGGTATCATATCGGTCACATACACCGGTCGTTGTGTTGGCAATGCTGGGAATAACGTGGTCACCACTCAATAACAGTAACTATCTAACAGGTGGCTGTACCCGGTATATTGAATATGTGCTGTATTACATTTCTTAATACACTGCAAGTTATTAGTTAAATGAAACTGGCGAAGGTGTAGTTGAAGGAAGGTTTCTAACCAAAAATATAATTATTATTACTTAAAATTTAAAATAAGATTCCTAGACATATTGCAGAAATAAAAAATATACACGACTTTAAAAAGGCTTTCTTGAAAATATTAATTGACAAAGCGTATTATACGGTGAACGAATACCTCACTGACACACAATGACTACCTTTTTTTTGTTCCTCTTTGTTTACAATTTATATAATTTATATGTTGTTGGAATGTTTTTTTATTTTATTTTTGGGTGTTGATCGGAATAATTTAATAATGTGTGATAGTAATATTAGTTATTTTTTACTCTTTTGACATTTTTGAAAATCAACATAATGAATTGTACTTAATAATATTTGTACGCCGATGACGGCTAGACATAGAGTTCATAAATATTAATAACATCTGTACTTAATCTACCTACCTTTGATCAACAAATAAAAAATTGTATTTGTATTTATTAAAAAAAAAAAACCAAAGTCAAAATAGCACGAATCTCCCCCAATGTCTAGTTGACATCGAACTAAAACCTTCTTAAATTCGTTTAACTCGTTATTTTTTACTATTGATGGGCACGCGTTTGACCACTATCTCACCTGATGAGGTCAAAGATGGAGCATGCTTAGTAACTTATTCACTCTTGACTTAAATTCTCCCAAGTTGTAGCTACCAGGAAACACAGGCTCCGGCAGGGAATTCCACTCCATAGCTGTACGCACTATGAATGTATTCCATAAACATTTTGTGCGTGTGGGTGAGATGTCCACCATGTACCGGTGTCGCAACGCCCATCGTCTTTTGGTCCGATGATGGAACGGGCTTGTTGGAATTAAATTATGCAATTCCGTTGCACATTCTCCAAAATGCTACAACGATGGCGACGATGCTCAAGACTTTGGAGCTTCGATTTGATGAGCCTATGAATACCGATGATCCTCTTCCATCAGTTACAAGAGATATAAAGTTTCTAATGGTCACGTTCATAGTTTTAGTCAGCGCTAAGTGTAATTCGGTAACAATGTCTTTGCGGCAATATCGTGATAATTAGGTAGCAAGTTGCAACCGACCTTAGCCTACGTACGCAATAGCGGTCAGCCGCGGGGGCTGTCCACCCCGCGTGTCAAATTTAATATGTAACCGCAAGCAACCGCATTCATTATTTTTTTATTTTATATCAAATACTCTCTGCACTTACAGTACTTACCAACACGTACAGAGAGTCAACAAAAAATAATCATAATAGAACATAGTCAAAAAAAAAAGTGCGGACAATCACTAGCGGTTGCATATTCAAGTGGAAAAACCACCAACCGCGCGGTCAGCCGCTCCCACGGCCAACCGTAACGGCATAGGAGGGCTTAAGGTGACGAACTTATCTTTACTATGATTTTACAGGAACAGAAGGTTATTCAGAAGAAAAACAGCTTTGTGTATTACCAACACATTCTAGCTTAAAAATTCAGGATTTATCTTTGTTTGGGTCTTAAAAAAGGGTAGGCAGTTTGTCAGACACCATTAGACCCGAAAGTGACCCCGAGCCTAAATCTTGAATACAATAAACTGAAGTGTTTGTACCATTATTTATTTCTACAGGCTTACTCTTCTTTGTTTAGTTAGTTGGTACCTTTACATGGGTATTCTAAATAGGCTGAGACTTTGTAAACTTCTGATTCTTGAGCTAGGTTTACATGATATAGTTTATCAGCTACTACGATATGGTTTTTATATGGTGTCTATTGGCTACAAAGGAGATGATTACTAAGTGATTTTTAAACAGAGATATATGCAAGAAAAAGGCACGTTACTCTGACCCCAAATAAATCAGTCCTTTACTCAAATGGATTAGTATGAAAAATACGAAACTATTCAAGGCAAGAACATTTGCAGAGAGATCAATTCTTTTGCAATAAAAGATTTGAGATTGAAATAAGTTCTCATTTTCACAAATGAACATGAGTAGCACATTCAAGTGCTAGATAAAACAGTTTATTTTTTTAAAGTAATGTACAGAGGCGGTCTTAATGCAAAGGCATTCTCTATCAGTCAACTTTAGGCTGATGCAGCTTACTAAGCTAATTTGATAATTTTAGTCATCATCTGCCTAGCCTTTTCCAAACTGCATTGGGGTCGGCTTTCAGTCAAACTGGATTCAGCTGAATACCAGTATTTTACGTGGAGCGGCTGCCTACCAGACCTCCAAAACCCATTATCTGGGTAACACGGTATTTCTAGGCAAGACAAGAGTTAGATTTACTGGCTTCTGACAAGCCGTAACTACTGTCAACGATCTACAAATGACAGCCGAAACCAACAGCTTAACGTGCTTTCCGAAACACGGAGGAAACTCGATATGTTAAGATGGTCACCCATCCACAGACCAACCTTGGCAAGCGTTGCTTAACCTTGAAGATCGACTCGTGCGGCTGTTGGTATTTAGCCACGACCTCATCATTTCCTCCACCAAGAAAATTTATAATTTTAGTGTTACATGAAAATATCAACCATCTTACACAACCACCATCTCAAAAAAATACGTAGAAAAAGATAAAACCGAAATAAAAATGAACCCTATACTCTTTATTCAGTCCAAGTCTCAGATAGACTCAATCGCAGAAACGTCACAGCAATGCTACTGATAATCTAGACCTAGACGATTCTAGACCGGGTCTTACTGATTACTGAGTGAATCGGTCGCTGGGTCTAGGGGGTCGTGGCGAGGCGGGGGGCGGGGGTCGTCCTACAAACACGGATTGAGATGACTGGGCCTGACGCCTGAGGCATGAACGTGGGGTCTAAGATGGGAGTGACGAGCGGTTGATAGGAAGATGTAGGTTTTTTTTTTACTTGATATGGGTTTATTGCTCTTGACTCTAGTCTTGGTCAAAGATTCAAGCGGTTTATTTCAACTAGGTTGTGTTTTGTGTTCATTTTTTGTTTCAGTTGTTCCGTCTTTGTGATAACTCGTTTCGTTTAAATCGTGACTATATTTGCTCTTTGTGTTTGAGTAAGCTTTAAGCTTTTGTTTAGCAAATTGTTTACACTATACTACTTATTGTTTTAGCAGCAAAGAGAACGCTGGGTATTATACTCTTTTTTTTATTTGAGATGGGTTTGCTCTTGACTTTAGGTTTTCTTTTTTGGTCAGAGATGACAGAGGCAAAGTCTGCGATGGAGCGGGCTTACCCAAAATTAGCCTGTTCACTCTAACTTTGAAAAGATTAGGGTTGTAAGCGTTCGGAAACACAGACGCAGGCAAAGAGTTCTATTCCTTTGCTATTGTTTTTTTCTCTCCTATGGACTCCTTTGTTTATTGGGAAATATAACGTTTTTTTCATTGTAACTGAAACCAACTGTTGTTATATATAAAAAAACTCATGTACCTAGTGGTTAAAATATTGTCAGTTAGAAAGAGAACAGGCTGAGAGTGACTAGAAAAAAATATTGTCACTGGACAATTAAATTTGTTTAAAATTGGGGAGTATCGTATTGGTACGAATGGTCTTGCTTGTGAATTCGTTAATACCTACTGTTTAAATGGTAAAATGGTGGCAGGTCTAACTTAAACGAAAGCGTTTTAGGGTTTCGTACCCAAAGGGTAAAAACGGGACCCTATAACTAAGACTTCGCTGTCTGTCTGTCCGTCTGTCTGTCACCGGGCTGTATCTCAAGAACCGCGATAGATAGACAGTTGAAATTAAAACAAAAAATACTAAAAACAGAATAAAATATTTTTTTAAGCGAGCTCCCATACAACAAACTTAATTATTATGCCGTTTTTATAGATAATGGTACGGAACCCTTCGTGCGCGAGTCTAACTCGCACTTGCTTGTTTCTAAAATAGCATCACTCAATTCGCCTAGGTTTAGAAATGGAATCCTAAATCCTGCAAGCAAAGGTTACCATGCGATTTAAACATATACATCTGCCCGAATATGAACTATCGGGCAGTAGCCCCCCAGGCACAACAACCGCCTGGGCGGAGGAGCCTCCCTTTTCAATGGGGGTTTGCGGGACTTTACTCTCTGTACCTCCTACCCTCCAAAATAGTATAAACACGAACTAAAAAAGTACTGCAAAATCAATCACAAGCCCAACTAAACCCGTTAATCCGATAGCAATTTATCTCTCCTTATCATATTACTAGCTGACCCGCGCAACTTCGTCTGCGTCACATTGGCCATTACTGCTCCGCTCCTATTTATCTTAGCGTGATGATATATAGCCTATAACCTTCCTCGATAAATGGGCTATCTAACACTGAAAGAATTTTTCAAATCGGAACCCGTAGTTCCTGAGATTACCCCCTACATACAAACTTACAAACATACAAACTTACAAACATACAAACATACAAACTTACAAACTTACAAGCAAATGTTACCTCTTTATAATATTAGTATAGAAGTATAGATAACAATATTAACTCACAAACCGGTTTATTTTCACATAACCAAGTTCTAATCTCCGATCGTTCGTTGCACGTGATCGCACCACGTCACAGTGTTGTGCCCATTCTCTGTTGTCTGTAGTCTGTAGGCGTGTCTACTTGCCTACTAGGAGTGTCTGTTAACTTATGCTGTGAATTTGTTTAGTTACCAGACTGGGTTCATTGCTTGTTTTCAATAGGATTTTATTTGTTTTACTTTTTTTTTTTTTATCCAAAACGTGGAAACTCTTGGCCCAAATCTCACCTGATGGAAAGTGATGATTAGACCGAAGATGGAAGCGAGTTTCACCCGGAATCCTCTTACACAGAGGAACTGGCTATCATACCTCTAGCTGCCGGAACACAACAATGCTGATAACATTGTTGTTATGGCGACAGACTTTTGCCTCCGCTGGGAATCGAACCCGGGACCTCTGGGTCTGAATCAGGTGGTATAACCACTAGACCACGGAGGCGGTTAGTGTCACCTGTTTAGCACCACCCGGGGACCACGTGTAGGGATTCGCTGAAGGGTATTCTCCTACGGACGCGGGTGACTCGGCCCCCAAAATACTAACTACTACTAATACTTGATATGGGTTTGCTCTTAACGCTAGTCTTGGTCAGAGATGACAGAGACAAAGTCTACGATGGAGCGAGCTTACCCAGAAGTAGCCTGTTCACTCTAACTTTGAAAAGATTAGGGTTGTAAGCATTCGGAAACACAGACGCAGGCAAAGAGTTCCACTCCTTTTCTGTGCGCATTATGAAAGACGCTTGGAAGCGCTTAGTGCGAGTTGGTGGAATAGCAACAAGGTAGGGATGGCAAGTTGCAGTGCGTCTGGATGTCCGATGGTAGAAGGGGGCTGGTGGGATGAGGTCGTGGAGTTCCTCATTTTGGTATAGTTTGAATTTTTTTTATGAGTCGCTTAATCTGACTGGTAATTTTATTTCTACTTTTGTATTTTTGCTCTTTTGCCCCCAAGAAGTTGCATGTTGTCCTATTCAAGGGAATAAACTTATTTTTAATGTATTAATTGTGATCCTTTACCAGTTTAGGTTTAACCCTTACTTTTAGTTTAGCTGTAACTAGTAACATAATTTCAAAACTACGAACACTCACTTTTGTGGGATTTTAGTTTAAGTTTATGATTTGTATGCATGTCAGCTCTGTGCAACCAATTGTTTTTATTTCATCTTCTTTATCTTTGTCGCTTATCGCTCATCACTTGCACCGCTAAGCGGAGCGGTCTGCTCTCACTTGAAACGGCTTGATTATGTGGGGTCACGTGCGCCCGGATCACTGTGCACGCTGATTACTATTACTATTTTTATATACACATTGTTTTATGTATTCGCAACATGTTTCCAATGACACGGCCTTTTTAAATATTGTTTTAAAGATAGCCTTCACTGCAGAGTGACAAATCTACTAATTTTTAAACTAAGTTCGCATTCATGTTAGTCGCAATCCGTCAAAAATGTAAGTAAATTAAGGGGTTTTTTGAAAGATTGCGAATTAGACATGCTCATGCTTAAATGTTAGTAGAAATGGCAATCGGTCGTAAAATAGCTACGGAAATGATAGCACTGCGTTGGTTTTGGTTTTTCTAACTTCAAAGTCACAGTTATTTTTGGGGTGATGTTAGTATAATTTATTTATTCATTGATATTGTAACGAAAAAAATCTGCATCGCAACAAAAAGAACTGCGACGCCATCTATCGAACTGGCGGTGATCTAAAATCCTAAATCGCGCAAGCAGAGTTTACCATGCGATTTGAACATATACATC
Source organism: Ceramica pisi (assembly GCA_963859965.1). NCBI lineage: Eukaryota > Metazoa > Arthropoda > Insecta > Lepidoptera > Noctuidae > Ceramica > Ceramica pisi. The sequence continues at coordinate 24,574,113 of OY982535.1, read as the reverse complement.
GCCCGAATATCAACCATGGCGCAGTAGCTCCCCAGGCACGACAACCGCCTGGGCGGAGGATCCTACCTTTTCAATGGAGGTTTGCGAGACGTTACTTTACTCTCAATACTCAATACTCAATCATTTATTGCATTCCATATGTATTACAAAGATGGTTTAAAATGGTTAAAGAACAAATATGGACGCTGTCGGGCACAGCAAATAATAGGAGAGAGGAAGGGTGCTTAGCAGTATGTCAAGGTATGAAATAGTATCAAAAATTATTACAAATGTTAAATTGGATGTATAATTGTAAAAACATGTATATATTTATTTGGTCTGTGTTTATTTGTATAGTATATGTGTTGAATAGGAATAGTAAATAAGAATTTTTGTAAAAATGGTTTGAATTATTTTTATTAGACTTAAATTTTGTTAATAATTATAATGTTTGGTGAATAAGTTTATTGGTATAGTATATTTATTGAATAGGAATAGTAAATAGGAATTATTGTAAAAAATTGTTGGAATTATTTTTATTATACTTAAATTTTGTTTTTATATGTAGGTATTTATATTTGGTTTTTAAAAGTACGTAAGTACCTATTTCAAGTTTTTTTTTTATATATGCTCCGCCTACCACCAAAATATTTACATACTCATCATCTCCATCACCGGATTCAGCGGAATACCAGTATTTTACGTGGACGACTGCTTACCAGACCTCCACAACCCATTAACTGGGTAACACGGTACTCCATGGCAAGACTGGTGGCAGATTTTCTGGCTTCTGACTATCCGTAACGACTACCAAATATCTCCAAATGACAGCCGGGACCAACAGCTTAACGTGCTTTCCGAGGCACGGAGGAAACTCGGTATGTTAAGATGTTAACCTTGAAGATTGACCCGTGTGGCTGTTATTATTTAGCCACAAGTTCCTCCAAAATATTTACACATATTTATCATGTATCAGAGTAGTTGAGATTTAAGACGTTTTAAAGTAATTTCTTCAAGTCGTTGCACGTCTCAATGCAATTTGACAGTCATACTTTATTGATAGTAACTGAAGGATATTTTCCGTTCTCATGGCAACTGAGACGGTAAGAATGGGGGAAGTTTCCTTCAAATGATTTCGGAATATGGGCCTATGTTTTGTTTGGATTTTAGTAAAAATGCACCTAACTGTTTGTGTTTGGATAAAAATCTTCACACCTTCCAAACTGTAAAAAGAAGCTGTAAAAAGAGAAGGTTTTGTAGCATTCTGCTACAAAACCTTCTCTTTTTACAGCTTCGAATCGCATTTTCTCCGTTTTACATAAGTCGGAAAGCGAGAAATTCAGTCTAAGATATTTATCCTGAATCTAGATATTTTCAAGATTTGAATGGTGCTATTGTGAATATGCTATTTGTAGAACTTAATCCTCTTGGCAAGGTTTATTTGTTAGTCGAGTCTTTCGTTTTACGTCTTTGTATTTTCTAGTAAATAGAGCCGTTTAAATGTACAGTATTACTTATAGTGTTATGTGTGTTAATTTTTAGTGTTATCTTCTTCTATCTAATATATAAAAATCTCGTTTCACGGTTTTTGTTATCGAACACTTCCGAGACGACTGGACCGATTTCCATGATATTTTTTTTTTTTGTGATTATTCGGTATGTCTGAGAATATAGGTCGTGGGGTACATTTTTTTGATTTTATTTGGCAAAACAACGTTTGCCCGGGCCAATTATAAAAAGCCTAGTAAATTTATAAAAAAAGCGACGCCGTAATAGATGGCAACGTTTTGAAATATTCTTTTGTGCTGTCTGGCATTTGTTTATTTATTCCAATGAATTGACATTCCTTAAAAATTATGCAGTTGAATAGTGAATTTAATGGTATTACACATTCGCTAAGTGACAAAAACACCAAAGATACATGTTGACAAGTTTTTGTCCTTAACTGAGTTGAATAATTAATTTTATTATTCGACTCAGTTTAGGATTTTTAGGGGATATTTTGTATTTCGGAGAAATCTGGTTTCTGTGTGATATCCCGCGAGCGAAGCAGAAATTATACAGGTTTAGTGTGAACTCTCTGCTAACTTCTGTGTTCCCGTCCACATATAACCCGTCTGCCTCCAAAGCAAGAGTGAAAAAGGTGTCTCTTGGGCAAGTTCACTCCATCATAGACCTCATCTATCGCTTTCCATCAGGCGTGATTGTGGTCAAGAGCAAGGCCATTAAATAATAAAAAAGAACTTGCTCGAATATCACAAACGAACCCAACAATTCAGAATATGTCCGGTCTTTTTTTTTTTTAATATTTATAGGCGTACGTTTGACCGCTATCTCACCTGATGTTAAGCGATGATGCGGTCTAAGGTGGAGCACGCTTGCCTAGAAGTAACCTATTCACTCTTGACTTAAAGACTCCCAGGTTGTAGCTATCAGGAAACACAGACTCAGGCAGGGAATTCCACTCCTTAGCTGTACGCACAATGAATGTATTCCCAAAACGTTTTGTGCGTATAGGTGGGATGTACCGGTGGTGCATCGCCGTACGTCTTGTGGTCCGATGGTGGAACGGGCTTGGCGGAATTAAGTTATGCAATTCCGTCGCACACTCCCCAAAATGTAAACGATAGAAAACCGACAGGCCAGCAACTCGGCGTCGATGCTCAAGACTTTGGAGCTTCGATTCGACGAGCTTATCATCACCGATGATCCTCTTGGCTCGTTTTTCAATTGACTCGAGGGCATCAAGCTGGTTTTAAGTGCAAGCTTTATTGCAGTTCCTGGTAATACCTTGATTATAGGAACAACTGAAATGCCACCACCAACCATACCATGCTGTCTCTGCACCACCCTAAGGTCGACTGGTAGAAAATGCCTATGGCATTAAGTCCGCCTTTGTACAGTGTTATTACTTGTGCATAAAGTTTTAATAAATAAATAAATGCAAGAGTTAAATTACAAATTGCAGTTACGGCAAGTTATTCAAAATATCGAAGCGGGCCTGTGGCAATAACGGCACGGCGCAGTGATTGAGCGATTGGCTACGCTGCGTGTCGTGGGTTCGATTCCTGCAAGGATCGGGCTGTTTGTTTCTGTGAGTTTATATGTTTGTAAACGCACTCGCGATACAGGAGAGATTCCTAGTGTGGGGCAACATTAAAAATAACCAGGCATCAATCTGAGTATTCTCTAATAGAAGAATAGAATAGCATTTTGCTTGACTCTTTTTTTTAGTGATGGGTTTAGTCGAACTCAGAAGTCCGGCTTGCGACCATTTGAAACCATTTTATAGTTTTTCTGACCTAGATCTGAAATCCACCACAAAACCGAATAAGTTTTACTGCCATTTCCAAAACCAGCTAGTATTCACTAGAAAACCTTATAATTTCTCGCGGGAGTCGTACAAACAGACTGAAGGTACAGTCGTAAATGGAAAGCGTATAAAACGAACAGAAACTTGTCTATAAATAATAATAAATGATGCTGTGTGGACGTGCGCGGTATACTAGCTGTTTATATGTCCACGTATGCCATTTCATTGATGAAAAACACATCGGTACGTTTTTGGTCTCGACAGTACTATGTGGAGCTCGTGGCTAAATAATAACAGCCGCACAGGTCGATCTTCAAGGTTAAGCAACGCTTGCCGAGGTCGGTCTATGGATGGGTGACCATCTTAACATACCGACTTTCCTCCGTGCCTCGGAAAGCACGTTAAGCTGTTGGTCCCGGCTGTCATTTGGAGATCTTTGGCAGTCGTTACGGATAGTCAGAAGCCAGAAAATCTGACACCAGTCTTGCCAAGGAGTACCGTGTTACCCAGTTAATGGGTTGTGGAGGTCTGGTAGGGAGCCGCTCCACATAAACTACTGGTATTCAGCTGAATCCGGTTTGACTGGAAGCCGACCCCAATACAGTTGGGAAAAGGTTAGGCAGATGATGAGTACTATGGTAGGAGCCAGATAAATGTACAATAACAGTTATTGCAATAAACCACATACATTTATTATTTACTAGCTGTTCCCCGCGGCTTCGCTCCCGTCAACTGATAACTTTATTTACCTTTTTTACATAAAAATCTTTTACATAAAAACATAAAAATCAATCACAATAAAGAGTATTCTATTCTATTCTACATTTAATTACTTTCCGAATATCAAAAATAGTACAATAGACAGAAAACTGTCCTGAATTGGCTTCTATTGTGATCCCTTACGTTCTTGTAATGAAAAACGGTTTATAATTTATTGTTCGGGTATCTACCAAGGAATTATAATCTTTCGGTTTATGGTACAGAATTCTTCTTCTGAGAGTCCAACTCGCACTTGGCCGATTTCTTGGCGATCGATTCTGTCGACATCTCACCGTGATCACTTAGGTGAAGTGAACGACAAATGAGCTGTCATGCCATCTTGTTTGTATGGTTTGACAGCTCACTTGTCGTTCACTTCGCCTAAGTGTTCACTTCGACAAGTTTACAGAATCGCACTGATGTTTAACGTTCTATCTATCTATCTATCTATATAGATAACCAGCGGCCAAGTGCGAGTTGGATTCGCGCACGAAGATTTCCGTACCATTATCTATAATAGTCAAAATAGTCAGACAATTTAAGTATCTCGGACATATTATAACGGAAAACCTAAAAGATGACGATGATCTAGAGAGGCAAAGACGTAGCATTGCATGTAGAAGCAATATGCTAAACAGACGCTTCTTCCATTGCTCGAAGCAAGTAAAAATAACTCTGTTCCAGGCTTACTGTCAGTCATTCTACACCAGCCAACTTTGGTACAAGTATACGAAGAGTGCATTACAACACTCTTCGTGTACAATACAATAACGCGTTTCGGGTCATGCTCAACCTGCCCTGGCGGTGTAGTGCGACTGAGATGTTTGCTGAGAACAGAGTTACCGACTTCTATGCGCTTATGGGGAAGCTCAGGGCGTCGTTCCTTGCGCGTGTCGAGTCAAGCAAGAATGCCACCATAAGAGCTGTGTTTCTTACGGTGCATGTTCTGAGGGAGCCAAAGTAAATGTACTCACTGATTTTTCGGGGGAGTGCGTTTGCTTTGGCTTGATGTGTTTTATGTAGTAAGTAGGTAGTTTAAGTTTTGTTTTATGACTAAGGTTTTTAGTTTAAAGTTTTTAATTTTTAATGTTATGGGTGCTAATGCCTGACTTAAACGATAAATGAAAAAAAAAAAAAAAAAACGGTAAAAAAACAGATTTTAGCAAGTCAACAAGCCCTTAAATATTTATTTTATTCTGTTTTTTAGTATTTTTGTTACAGCGGCAACAGAAATACATCATCTGTGAAAATTTCAACCGTCTAGCTATCGTGGTTTTTGAAATACAAAAACTGACAAGAAATACAATTCTTACCAAAAATGCCAATTTCATAACTTATCCTTCCTCCAACCTCCAATACGAGATGACGGTACTTTAGGTACCACCCTTGTCAACAGTTAGACGGGTCAGGTACCAATATCGGGTTGATTTTGGTACTTCTACGGTATTGATTCAATTGTGTGGAACGGCTTGATTGATTATATTATTAATCTAATTGGGTTCCAATTCAATGGGTCCGCGTGGGAATCGTTTGTTTTGTGTTTCATATTTCTGACGTCAGAAGACTTTATCTGGGATAATGTTTGTTAGGAATTCCGTCTATTGTTTTGTGGTTTTGTAGCTCTTTTGTGGCTATAAATATGGAGTCATGTGTTTTTGGGTAGGGTATCACTACATATTATTATAAAACAAAATCCTCCGCCTCGTCTATCTATCTGTCTGCTAACGATAAACTCAAAAAATACTGCACCGATTTTCATGCTGTTTTCACCAATAGAAAGAGTGGTTCTCGAGGAAGGTTTTAGTATATAATTTGTCAAGCGGGCGAAGCTGCGGGCTTCAGCTAGTTAATAATATTTATAGAAATGAACAACAGAATATTGACTAAACTGCGTTTAATGTTGTGTATAAGGCTTCCCTTTTTAGGATTCCGTAGCCAAATGGCAAAAACGGAACCCTTATAGATTCGTCATGTCTGTCTGTCCGTCCGTATGTCACGGCCACTTTTTTCCGAAACTATAAGAACTATGCTGTTGAAACTTGGTAAGTAGATGTATTCTGTGAATCGCATTAAGCATTAATTCTCACACAAAAATAGAAAAAAAAAAACAATAAATTTTGGGGGTTCCCCATACTTAGAACTGAAACTTAAATTTTTTTTTTTCTGATACCCATATTGTGGGGTTATCTATGGATAGGTCTTCAAAAATGATATTGAAGATTACAGGAAATAAGTATGTAGTGTTAAAATAACTTGTTAAAAATGCAAATGCAATTGGTTCGGAACCCTTGCGAGTCCGACCAGCACTTGGTCGGTATTTTTTATAAAATTTTGATGTTTATGAATGTCATATTTTTTAAGGATTGTGCGAGGACTAAAATGGCGACGTGTATAGCACGATAAATTTCAATGCCTTCTCCTTGTGATAATTCTTCCAGTTTCTCGAGTAGCTGAAATCAATTTATCGTTTGAAAATTTAAAAATCCTGTTCCTAAGTAGTTCCCCCAATAATCCCAATAAGCCTGTCATTGTTCCTAAACTCTATATCCCTATTTATCGTGCAACCCACCGAAACATACGCGTCTGTTTTGAGCGCCACGCTACCTTGCGACCGCGGCACAAGTATTCACCTGGCATTTAGGGCTTTGTACCACCAAATAGTTGGGTCCGACGCACGCATTAATCCGTCGGATAAGCCGATGGAATTTCACCAACAGCCTACCGACCATCGATCGCGTTTGCGGGTTGAAAATATAACTTTTTGAGGCAATGTTTATTGTTTTGGTTGGTGTCGATCAAAAGGATGTGTGAATTATTGGTAGCGATATTTTGGGATTGTTTTGTATTTTTTTATTTAACAATTTATGTACACACATTTTGAACATAAGAAGAAGGACGCACAAAAATAGGTACAAAGGTGATGCTTATTTCTAAAGAAATCTTTTCCAGCATACCCGCGCGCTAGCGAAAGGAGAGTAGAGTAAAAAGAGATGTGGACATTGTTTGCAAAAGTTATGAATAGCTGAAATGAAAATAGTAAATTTTAAATATAACGTACAATACATGGATAACAAACTAAAATAATTATATTAAATAATATTAAAATCTAAATATTAATATATACTTATATGCAACTATGACAAGAAGGAAAGATAGTGTTCTTTCAGTCTTCTTTTGTTTTTCTTTTGGGATCAAAATCATCTCTGTGTTAAGTCTGTATTGCCCTTTGTTGGGTTAAAACCTAGATCCCTCTTTTTTTTGACTTATCTGGGCAAACGTCTCTCCAGACTTTGCGTAGAAGCGATGAGATGGATTTGTAAAGTATGATTTTGGTGAATGATATTTATACTTTTAAACTTAATATTAGAAAGCTGAAGAGTTTGTTTGTCTGTTCGGTTGGACGCGCTAAACTTAGGATATACTTGTTCGATTTGAAAAATTCTTGAAAGAATTTTTATTTTAATTTGTAGGGGAAAACTTGGAGGGGCTATAAAAAATCACGCTGCGACCACTGGGAGCAGAGTATTAATGAAAAATGTGACACAAAGAAAGTTGCGCGGGACAGCAAGTTAGGTTTTATTTTTATTGTGCATTTCTTTGTAAGCAACCAAGTATACCATGTAATAAGAGAAGCTACCAAAAAAGGAGGAGGTTCTCAATTTGGCGGGTATTTTGTTGTTGTTTTATGTATGTAGATCGATGAATCCGGTTTCTGATCCGATTTGTGTGATTCTTTTTTAAGTTCGTTGCAGCATACTTGCCATTCAGAAATTCCCGTAAAAATATAATATAGTTATATTTTTTGTAAAAAAGCTTTTTTGTTGCCAATTTGCCTAACCTCATAAGATTTTTTGAGCCAGTTATCTGCATGTTAGATTTTTTGAGTTTACTTGACCTAGAAATCTGCAATTAACATAAAAACACATAGGACAGGTCGGGACAGGAAAAAACAAGTTATTAAAAATTACAACGTTTACAATTCTGACTGGACGTGTTCCAAGGCAAATAAAACTTTATGGGAGACGGAAAATAAATCCCGTGAAGGATTATAACCCCATTGCTCAAATGAAGCGGTAATCCCATTGTTGTTACGGGTTTTTATTTTATTTTTATAATTCATTTTGTGTTTTGACGTTATATTTTTCGCCGGCTTGAAATGTATTTAAATGCGTCCGTTTTTATGGTTGGCTTAATCCGTTATACAGCGGGTAAAAAAAATTTCGCTATACAGATCTTCCTGAAATAAAAATAACTGTAGTTCAGTTAATGATGATGAATTTCCAACCTAAATGACGCACTTCACTTATTCTCCATGTCCTGCAGTGCGATTCTGTCAACATGTTGAATTGCAAACTCAGGCGAAGTGAACGACAAGACCTGTCAAACCATACAAACAAGATGGAATGACAGCTCACTTGTCGTTCACTCCACCTAAGTGATCACGGTGAGATGTCGACGGAATCGACCGGCAGTAGATGGAGCAAAGGGCGTCCACACAGTGGTTGTCATTGCGAATAGTCTTGAGCCTGTCCAGACAGAGCGTTTTACGGTCGACGGGACTCGCGCGTAGACACTTGCGCCTTTCCGATGTAGTAGAGCTACATGCACCCCGTCCAGATGCTCTCGCGTGTTGAGCCTAACATAAATTGAAACGCACAATTAGTGCCCTCGCGCGTTAAACGCTCCCGTCTGGACAGGCTCTTAAGCTTCACCACGTCAGTTCTCGTCATTTTGAGTCTCATTGCTTCTGCGATGACGCATTTACACTCGAGAAAACCTTTAAAAAAAATTCAAACACAAGCTAACAAGCACAGCAACAAAACGAAAAAAAAAACAAAAAACAAATAAGTCACAAATTTTACTTCAATTTCAGATTCCATGCCATCAACTGCATTATACGTACATTTATGTACTTAGGCTGATAAATAAAATACCTTCTTCATTTGCGTCACGCAGTCGATATTAAATAAAAAATAATATAGGTAGATTTAAATATTTCATTTGATGCAATTCTTGAAACATAAATGAATAAAACTAATACACCTCTATGCAAAATTAAGAAATAGCATATAAGAAAATCAATAAGTTTTTTTTTAACTATTTCTAATAGCAAACAAGTTAATAAGGTTTGAATTAAAATTATTTATTTACAAACATTCAAAAATTCTGAGTATCATTTCAATATAACAACTGGTTTCACTAGTTTTCATTGTCATCTATACTTATTACAATGTAAATTAGAGCAGATTTATGATCAGTTATCGGCTCAATACCTCAAATTACAAGCATACCATCTTAACGACGACACAAAGGCTTTTTTTTTTTTTTTTTTTTTTTTAGGGATGGGAAATCATCCAATGACTCCTCCCGCTCTGGGTGTAGCGGGAGGGAGTGTCAGACTTCTACTGACTAAAACCCATCCATGTTCCTTCATTGCCCTTTGTGTTCCGGAGCCACGGTGTCTCTTGCGAATAATCCCGCGACTCCGGCAGGCGTCGGCCCTTTCGGGCCCCTCTGTGTTGCTGACTCTCTTTGAGGCGCGCGTGGAACACTAACGCGCCGTCGACACGGCCTGTCGTCACTAGACGGACGGACGGCGAGCCACCCATAGCTCGCCGTCCACAGGCCCGCGCCTACGGTGGCCGGAAGTCACCAGGTGGCCCCCGACGCCCGCGGCGTCCACCACGGCGGCCGGGACGAGAGGGTCTCCTCTCCCTCTCCGCCACCTCCTTCGCTAGCATGACTGCTTCGCAGAAGGAGGCAACGGCGTCCCATTCCGTCTCGCTCCGGACCATGGCTTGGACCAGGGCCGGACGCGAGAGGTTGCCGCCGATCGCCGTTTCGAGGACACGGCGGTGCGCCGCCCAAGCGGGGCACACCTGCACAGTGTGCTCCACCGTGTCCTCCGGTCGATCCTCGCAGTGGTGACACCCGGGCGTTTCCTCCCGCCCGATTCGGTGCAGGAACCTCCCGAAACATCCATGTCCGGTGAGGACCTGCGTCAGGCGGAAGGTGAGGACGCCGTGGCGCCTCTCTAGCCACTCCTCAAAGAGGGGACTTATCGCCACTATCGTGGCGTGCCCTACGACACAAAGGCTAAAGTGGAAATTCCTAATCCAATATACGGAATTCAATACAAGAAATTCCTCATGGGTAACAAGATGTGAGGGTTAATTTAGACGGTTCATTAAGAGTTTGGCAACACCGCGAATTTTGAATATACTCCATACGGTGACACTTCAGTGTTATGAGTAGGGGAGTTTTAAAGGAACTGTTAAATACTTATTTTGTAACTGGTACTTTATTGTGATCTGTAGATTTTTTTAAACGTGCATAAATATTTTGAATATGAGTTGTAGATAATAAAAATTTTACGTTCAAGTAACTGAGTACTGAGTATAAATTGTTATTTTATTATTAATGTTTAAATAAGCACTATCCAGCCTGAAACACAGGTTCCAACCTAGTTCAGGCAAATAAGCAACTGTGTTCTTTAACAATATTTTAAGATATTTGATTGTAAATGTGTCCTATTTTATAAATAAATGATTTAATTATAATTTTACTATTTAAACATCAGAAGTATTTTTGGCAAAGCTTAGACATGGCCTACGTTCAGCTGTGTCATTTTTTTTTGGCTTAATTGATTAAGTTATAAAATATTAAATAAGTCAACGACTTGTCTCACACGTTTTAGTTTTTATTTGTGGAATTAAATAAGACAAACAAGGTGTTATGAGCCCAGTAATTTAAATTAAGACCTTTGTAAATGTCACCGGAAAATAGATTGTATCAATTTTTATTAGATTATACAAGCTACCAGCAAACGGTGACGGTGACAGTCATTTTATTAAAATAATATTTTTATTTATCAAAGAAAAGACGATCATCTTTCTTCAAAGACACACAGAGAAAATAACAGCTCCTTAATACTAAATACCACCGATCTAAATAACACTCGTACCAGTAACAGTTTCATTCCCTTTATAGTTTAAGGATGAATATTTAACGGTAAACATTACGCATTTGACTGCTTCTAATCTATGGCATGATCATTCGTTGTGGCTTCAAGCATATGAGTTTTAATTAAACCGACGTTTGAGTATCGAGGCTTTGTTCTCGTTGTTGTTAATGATACTAGGAGTACATGCTGATATTGGAGTTCACGAATAGGGATGGGAGGTGGTTGGAGTTCTGTTTTTGTTGTTGACTCAAAAGACTCAAACATTTGGAGTGACGTCAAACAAATGCGATACCTAACGATGCGTTTCGTTGGTGTACTAAAGGTTGGTGTCTAATATATAATTTCCATACATTTCTAGCAATGTCTAGTTTTACTCAACTCAACTCAATCATTTATTTCAATTAGACCATTTACAGGCACTTTTGAATTGTCAAGTTTTACAGTTGGCAATCTGTATATTAGCGTAATCCATAGATTATTTAGTGATATCAAAAAATAAAATCAATTAGACACAACAATCAAATTTCTTGCACCGTTAATTTTACAAGAATTATTAATTTTGCTTTTCTTCAATCTATCAAAACCTATAGTGGATACCAAAGCAATTACTTATAACTATTCCACAAAAATACTCATGCTAATACGCAACGGTTATAATTATTATCACAATAAGTATTCCACAAAAATACCCATACTTATACGTACTGTGAGAGTAATAATTGTAAGCAAGTTAATTGTATAATTACGGACATCAAATAATTTCGGATCAAAGACTGTGTGTTATTGCAGAGGGTAACTTAAGACGCCTTTAATTCGACTCTGGGGACCAAATTATATGCCGATAGTAATGAGAAATACGAGCGTTTGAAATGGGCAATCTAATTCGGTTGAGTGTTTTGTGTATTTTAATAAATAAATCACCTTCTGGATGGTGAATTTTTCTTTGCTCTGATGTTTTGTGCCTTTGCAGAAAATTGTTTGTTAATAAAATTTATCATCCAATTAGTTTAAATTGAATAATAATAATAAAAAAAATATTGGACGATGCTCCCGACACCGGCGGACTAATACTTCTCATTTTTTAAATGTTTTCATTTAGGAGTAAATTCGTACATAAGGTAAAATGATTACAGATATTGAAAATATTAAATGAAATACAAAAATTAAATGCTTTAATATTTTCAAAAATAAAGATGTCATGCTTTTATGAAAAACAAAGACCAGGATTTCTTACCACGTTTCCTTCACCGAGATTAAATTCAACGTTGAGGAAAAATCTTAAAACTCCATAAAAAGAAACTTCCCAAAGACGTAGAAACAACATAAGAAGCACTTATAAAAATTCCACACACCCCTTCCCCACACGGTAACACAAAAACAGGTTAGAATATAAAATCAAAACTCTTCGAAACGCAAGTATGAACAAGCAAGACGAAATAACAAGACTCCGCAAGAAAAATATGACTTCGTCGAATAAAACCAACTCGTTATTATCTTTGCTGAGAAACGTTACACACGTGCGAATAATTAGCAAAAAATACAAGAAAATGTCGACGAGCGAAGAAATAAGGTATGGTGTGGCTTTGACAGGAATGGCCGATGAGATATGGTTTTGAGGAAGTCTTGCGCGGCGTGGAATATTTTGGGCACGTTTAAAAAGAGAGCGGTATTTTTTTTAAATGGGTTGCAATTGGAGATTATTTTTGCTAATTATTTAGCTTCCTAAACTGTATTTTTTAAGGTCAAAAGTAGTTTAATATATTCAACGATATTGTGGGCCACAATATCGTTGAACATATGAAACTACTTTTGTGGCTTTCTATTCGCAATTGTTCAGTATATAATCAGGGTCCTTAGACAAAGTAACATCACTTCGTACCGAAACGATATCTAAATTCGTCATCGTCTCTGAGATAACGACAAACATTTCATAGCCAATGTAACACTATGGTCGCGATCGTTGTGTCGAACTCTTTGTTCGATAAAAAACGAAAATATTGTACTCTAAGGCGGGACTCCCATAGAAAAATCCGATGTATGAAACGTAATACAGTTAAAGTATTAGATTATATAAGAATAATAAGACAGTGAGTGTTGCGTTTAATTGTTTTTAAGTTATAATAAAAACGATATTTTTACAGTGGTAAGTGAATAGTGTTATTACTTTTAGATCGTCGCCAAAACTTAATGATAATTAAAATAGACTCATTTCTAAAACTGACTGTTGTTCAAACGAGTAATCTATTTTAATTTTTAGTGATAAAACATGGAATCAAGAGTGCGAGCAAGTCCCGAACAATAATTATTGTCAACGCTGCTTGAGTATATGGAAACGTAAGTAAATCCAAGTTTTATTCATGAGTACCTATGTATTGTAAACAATGACGCGATCTTAACAATGAAGTACTTATATTGAATCTTTGTTTGTTTATGTTACAGTCATAGTGACCTGGCGAGGCCTCTTGCTGTATCACAAGGTCGGGTACGGTCAGACCGACTGTGGACTGAACTCCCAGGCGTTCTCATTGTGTGCAGCCCACAATAAACGTAGAGAATGCATTTTATAATCTATTTGATCTGCAGTAATGCTTCTAACACAGAATAAATACTAAGAGTATGTAATCAAAAAATGTCAAAAATCAGCTGCCGAATGAAATCCGGCCATATTGTTTCGATAACTACAACGTTTTAACATTCGTTTCGTTATCTTTTTAGGCGATCACGATCGAGGCGAAGGCGAACACTGAAAGCGCTGCTTGTCTACGCATTTGTATGGGATAAACACGATAACGATTCGTTACTTTATGGTTTCGTTATGAAATATAACATTGTCTACCAAATTGCGATAACAATGTCGATTGACCACTTGACTTAACGCGGCTTATGTCAATCCCATACATTTTAGTCTTTTCTAACTTCGTTATCGTTTTTAAATTGTTACTTTGTCTAAGCCCCCAGGTCACTCCCAGACGTTGCCTTTACAAACTTAAAAAAGAAAACATGTAGATAAACTTTTAAAAACTAACGGTTCGAAGCTATATAACACGTTTTTTAAATATCTGGATAATAGTCTTGTCCACTGAAAAAATCTGATTAGTCAGTAAGAATGTCAAAGAATTTTGTTTTGTTACGTTAAATAGACACAGATAAAACGCTTTCAAAATTCTCAATACGTCACGCCGTAGTATAATTTAGTGCGTTCTGACGTCATGAGCCCCCACTTCCGAATTTGGGTGCGTTTTATCTTTGTCAATATTCATTTATTCACAAAAACATAAATACGTGTCCATTATTTTTTAATACTCTTGTAGCAGCATCAATGCCACCACAAGAAAAACCAACGAAACAAATCTGCATCGCAACAAAAAAGAACCGCGACGCCATCTGTCCAACTGGTGGCGAACTAAAATCCTAAATCGCGTAAGCAGAGTGCGATTTAGGATTTTAGTGCGATTTGAACATATACATCCGCCCGAATATGAACTATCGGGCAGTAGCCCCCCAGGCATAACAACCGCCTGGGCGGAGGAGCCTCCCTTTTCAATGCGGGTTTGCGGGACTTTACTCTCTGTACCGCAAACCCTCAGACTCTAAGTGACGGAGTAAATATATTTGCAATTTATTGATTGTGGAAACTAGCGCATTGTAGATGATGAAATTAATCATTTGAAAAGATTTCTCGTTTTGGTGACATAACGTGTCGTTGTTTCACAAATGATTCTTACGAAGTTCTGAACTGCAAATAGAAATCTAAAAGAGAACACTATTTTTAAAACCCAATGCACAAAATGTATGACGCTAACATTGCACATACACATACTGGGCGTGTCGTTAAAAATACATCAGGTTTTGAAATAAGGTAGTGAAGTTTTACCATTAGAAAATGTCGTCTCGTGAAATTCACACGTATATTTAAATGAAATGTGTTAGGGTGCGAGCTTAGAGCGAGAGATGAGCGGAACGATTTTGTTATTCCAGATTCGTATTTTACGCTGACTTTTAAATGATAATGAAATGATATTTGTTTTGTAAATAGGTTCAACATAGCACTTTTACATGTCAATCCTTTTTTGGTCATTTTAAACTAGACGAGGCCGGTGTTTCCTAGCTGACTACCTAGATAAGTAATACGGTCACAAACTCAGAGGTCAAAGTCTCTTTTAAAGTCCATACAATGGTAATTATTTTCATCTATTTCACATTTTTTGTTGCTTTAGTTGTCCTTAGGATAGCACTTGAGTACAATGTTTGCCTTTACTATAGTTTACGCCAGATAAACGTGGAATAAAGTACATTGACCTTTCCCTAATAACTCTTCGTAGATACTAGAACAATAAATTAAGAACTGTTTTTCATTACTAGAGAACGTAAAGGATCACGATAGAAGTCGATTCAGGACAGCTTTACGTCATTATTTCTGATTTTGATCTTAAGAAAGTCAATAAATGTATAAGGGTCAATGTACTTTATTCCACGTTTATCTGGCGTAAACTTTAACATAATATTAAGTACCACTACTACTAGAGTTCAGGAATTTTAATTCAGTATGTCAACTCTGTAAAATAAATAATTCTTTTTTTTTTTTTTTTGTTAAGGACATTAGTTTTGTAAAGAATAGTCTACCTTGACCGTTGCTATAGCTGAAACAGTCATTGAAATCTTGGACCAATTGAATATCCAAGTATTTTCCGTTGTCACCCAACCGATAACATCAACTAGAAAATTCACATCCGCTCCTCCCCACACACAAGTTCGGCCCATAATCACACACCAGTAAATCAACACTGCACCTAGCTAACGTGAGACGCGAGAAATTCGGGGCCCCACTTAATTATAATGCAGCTAGCTATTTTAACTCCATACACTTGGAATAAAACAGTTTTTTTTTTTTACTTTTACATCTCCTACCCAAGGAGGTGGAAGCGTTTTGTTCACTATAAAAGTAAAAACATTCTACAAGCGGTTTATTTCAACTAGGTTGTGTTTTGTGTGCATTTTTTGTTCTAGGTGTTGTGTTTTTGTAATAACTCGTTTCGTTTAGACCGTAACTATATTTGCTCTTTGTGCTTGAGTAAGATAATATATGCTTTTGTGTTGCAATTTGTTTTCCACTATACTGCTTTTTTTTGTTTTTTTTTTTTATACAAAACGAGGAAACTCTTGGCCCAAATCTCACCTGATGGAAAGTGATGATTAGGCCGAAGATGGAAGCGAGTTTCACCCGGAATCCTCTATCTTACACAGAGGAACTGGCTATCATACCTCTAACTGCCGGAACACAACAATGCTGTTAACATTGTTGTTATGGCGACAGACTTAGACATGATGGTGGTAACTTGCCAGGCGGACTTATAACAAGTCTTACCACCAACCAAACCGAGCAAAAAATTTGCCCCCGCTGGGAATCGAACCCGGGACCTCTGGGTCTGAATCAGGTGGTATAACCACTAGACCACGGAGGCGGTTAGTGTCACCTGTTTAGCACCACCCGGGGACCACGTGTAGGGATTCGCTGAAGGGTATTCTCCTACGGACGCGGGTGACTCGGCCCCCGACGCGGGTGACTCGGCCCCCCGTATGCTTTTTGTTTTAACAGCATAGAGAACGCTGGGTATTAAACTTACACGTCCAGTTTTGTTAAAATTTTCTTTTAAAAGCTTTTGCTGTTCTAATCGTGTTAAGAATGGACTCTTATCAAATTGTCGTTCTGTTGAAGGTTTGCTTTTGATGTTTGAGGCTTAGTTTTTAAAGGTTAGTAATATTTATTGGAAGCCAAGTTTTTAGGGTTCCATTCCCAAAAGGTGATTTAGCCTCCGCTGTTAGTCTGTCAATCCGTCCGTCCGTCCGTCTGTCAGCCAGCAGGCCTCAAGTAACGTAATAGGTTGACAGTTGAAATTTTCTAAGAGGAAATTAAAAATTTAATGAGGCTCCCATACAAGAAACCTGTTTTTTTTCCTGGATATGGTACAGAAGTACACTTCGTGTGAGACTTGCACTTCAACGGATTTGTTACCCATAGTAGGCAAGTTTATTTCTTTAAAGACGCTTATGTACTACTCAGAATTATCGCTGAAAAACCAGCCGACTTCTGAAAAGAAAATTAACGCAATAGATTAATAGATACCCATATTTATTTATTTAGAAGTTCCGTCATGCTCTATCCTAGCACCTGAGCACAGTAATTAATACGCCCTCCGACGGTTATTGATGGCGGGTGGAAAGTTACCCCTTGGCTTGAGCTATGAGTTATCAAATAGGGGTAAATAAGGGTACGAATGGGTATAAATGATAATGGGGTGGTTTGGCGCTGAGGGATGTTTAGGGCTATCTTGTAAACTATGCATAGTTTGGTTTAAGTCGTTATAGGTTTATTAAAACATGAATAAACTAAATAATCTAAATATCGATGATGCTATCTAGTTAATTTTTATTTTATATTTATCAATACGTGTTGTGTGTTTTTCTATTTAGTGTTTTATTGTATTTTTTCTGATTGTATTAATTTTGAGTGATTTCCGTCAATCATATGTATATTTTTGTGTTGTTTTTTTCGTTGCATGTTTGATTGTACATAAGTTTTGTGAATTACAAATAAAAAAAACTATCTAAATATGTTGTTTGGAATAATCTCACTTGGATATTTATTTATTTATTTATTTGGCTCTTCAACAATGAGTACACTTAACTTTTACAAAAATATTATGGGCGTCGTTAGGCAATTACCGATTTTTTGTTATATTATTATCTTTTCTGTTGAAATGTATTTAACTATTTATTTAATAAGAAAACCGTACCTTGTTGCTATTCCACCAATTCGCGCTAAGCGTTTCCAAAAGTCTTTCATAATGCGCAAAGCAAAGGACTGGAACTCTCTGCCTGCGTCTGTGTTTCCGAACGCTTACAACCCTAATCTCTTCAAAGTTAGAGTGAACATACTCCTTCTGGGTAAGCTCGCTCCATCGTAGACTTTGTCTCTGTCATCTCTGACCAAGACTGAAGTCAAGAGCAAACCCATCTCAAATAAAAAAAAATAAAAAAATTATACTTCAGCATGTTTACAGAGAATTATTTAACAGTGTAGAAGGAAATAGAATAATAGGTACAAAGGTGATGCTTATTTTTTTATGTATCAATTAAAATAATAACGACGTTTCAAGTACTAAAGAAGAATATGGTCTCATTATCATTTTATAATGCCAGATGTCTCAGTGTTTGATCTCAAATGTATTTGATGTTGCTTGTTGGAACATTTATAACTGACGCGTGATTATAAGCCGTCTTATCATGTCGCTATTAAAGTTATGAGGTACTGTAAAATCTTGAGCCTATTGTTGTTTGGCGAGATGTGCTGATAAATGCTGTTGTTTGAGTACTGTACTGTTATGTATAATTTCAGTTGGTAGTACTTTGTTTGTAGATTAAGCAGTCATACATAATGTTAGGTCTGTGTATTTCAAAAGGTTTAGCAGAAGCGCATCTATAGTGCACCCATATTTTTGTGGCACATGTTAAAGGAGCGGAAACAAATTAAACTACTTTTCTTTATGATTTATTTTTATTGGTCGGGAATAATAATTGTAAACTCCGGGCCAATTTTGTGAAAAAAAAAAAAACAATAACACTTTACTTGACCCAGGAGTCGAATCCAGAAGATTCTGCTCAGCAGTAGCGCTTGCAACTGATCGACGGGACAGTTTACAGCAAGGAAGGGTCACATTTGAACACAATCTCATCTGGTGGAAAGTGAAGATGTTTTCGATTATGTCGCACCTTAAAAGTAACCAACTCTACCCACCATACGAACCCTATGTAATGTTTTCTTTATTTATCTTTTCTGTAAGTTATATGGTGTACATAAAAAAGAGTATTCTATTCTATTCTACCGATTCAATTGTACATATAGAGGTTTCAACTATCAGGAAACAACTCTGACAGGGAATTCCAATTCAATGTGATTTTCGTACCAGAATAAAACTAACAGAGGGAAGACATAATCACGCTTTTTGCGTCCCCTTGTACATAAAGTAAAATACATTGACATAAGTTTGATGTCACGTCACTAAAAGTGCGATATCTCGCCAAGAGAGATGCTTTGTGGAAGGCTGTCCCTTACACACTGTAAACCCCATTAGATATACAGGGTGTAAGGGACAGCCTTCCACAAATTAACAGGGTGCAATCAGCTCCTTATTTTGAATCATATTCCAGTAGAAATTTTCTCAGATTTTTTTTTTTTAGTTTTTTCAGTTTTTATTGCTTTATTTCAATGTAAAGTTACATTAACTGTATGCAGAACTCCGTTAATATAAATAAAACAGCTAAAACGAAAAAAAAAATGTAATGAACGACGCATGAAATCAGCTGTTAAACACGTGTCGCGAGCGCGGCTGTCCTTTCGAAAGCTCTCTGCACTGCCGTTCGCTGCGTGCGTTTTGCAGAGGTAGCGATACATTGCGTGTGAGGTAATCAAACAAATCAGTTTTATTGGATTCCCATAAAGTTCCTGAAATAATTTCATGTACCGGTCAACTTAGTAAGATTTATACTGAAATCACCCTATCAGTTTGTGGAGGGCTGCCCCTTACACCCTGTATACCCAGTCTAGGCTAAATTGAACGCGGAAACCCACAGCAACGCACTGAGAGTCTATAAACGTGTGTGTGGCTTCGCCTTGCATGAAAATGTATGAGATTGTACGCTGCAACCCACGGACACGCTACGCATCAATTGACGTCATTGGCACACGTGCGGCTTGCTCGAATATGACGCCCATGTCGCTCAACGCTGTCAACGCCATACGCGCTGTGCACGCGGTACACGCTATACACGAATATTACACCACAACTATGTCAAAACATTAGAATAGTTAATACCGTATCAATATCCGTGATCATTGCGCTTGCAACAGTGCCGAAATATCGGAAACTCACTAATAAAAAGGAGCATGGTGGCAATCCTAGTATTAACTATTCTAATGTCAGTGACCATGAAAGTTTAAAACAATTTATTTCAAAACATATTCTTGAAAAAAAACGTGGGTAGGCTCTCCGTGTGCCGCAGTGGGCCACGCTACAGTTGTACATAGTCTCGGGCGTGTAGCGAGTACTGCAGTGAAAACGTAGACACACCTTGTAAAACAAATGAACCCAGTGAACCCACGCAGCTAAAAAGCGCTGCGTGGCCGTGCATAGCGTGTACCCCGGTGGGTTCACTCCCAAATTTTTCTCTCAAGCAGTTGACAACTTTCAAAAGCGCTTTATCGACTATTTGCTGGCAGCTATCTTCAATCTTCACAGAACTGACACCTCCAGACTAATCCCTGGCATCGTTTAGCTCACCAAACAGCACAGAGGAATAATAATGGCGTCGTTTGTTGAATTAAGACAGTCTTTGCGGAGACATCTTTAATAAGCTTACGGCTCCTGAGGGATATGGAGCATTGAAAACAGCGTATTTGGGTGTTATTTTAGAAAAATTTTTGGCAGTTAAGGATAGTTTTTTTTTTATCTTTGAATATTGTGTCTTGTATTTGTGGTATGGGGCCTCATTTGAAAAGCACTAAATAACATGTATATTTTTGTAAGAAATACTCTTGCTGCTTTAATTTAAAGTAATTTCATTTATTTCAATCATAGGGCCAATTTTACTAATTTTTGAACAACTTTCGCATTCGCATGTTAATCGCAAATTTGTCAAAAAAGCCTTAATTTTCATACATTTTTACAGATTGCGATTGAGATGCGAATGCGATGCGAATGTGAAAATTAGTAAAATTGGTACTTTGATCATCAAAAAGCGCTCCTGAACGTCAACGTTGATAGTGAAAAAAAAAATATAGTGACTCTAGCTGTCCATACATTAAAGGTAGGTTCTTATGGAGAAAATTGACACAAAACTCCGTGTAGACCTATTCTTCTTAGGCTTAATAATTTACCAAAATCTTAATGAAAGCTCTCTTCAGTGTTTATGCGTCTATTACGTCCACAAATCTGAACCCGCTGTGCTCGTGGCCTCTTGGTAATTATGCAATGAAAAGGAGTATTTAAATCACATTATTAAGACAAATACCAGACAAGTGGATTGGAATGGGGAACATTATAGTCTGGATCGTTGAATACATGCTGTCTTAAACACATACTTATTGTTTCGATTATAAAACCTTAGAAAATTTCAAGCGATTGTGTTGAATGTTTTTGTGTTACAACGCTAAGTGAATAACTAATTTGCTAAGGTTGATAAACTGGTATGTTTAACTTTATTTATGATATCTTTATGCACAAGTAAAATTACTGTACAAAGGTGGACTTAATGCCATAGGCATTTTCTACCAGTCGACCTTAGGCTGGTAAAGAGACAGGAAGGTGCAACATAAAGAAAAGACAAACCGAGAGAAGAAAATGCAATCTATAATAAATACATAAAACATATTATATATACACATAAACAAAATTAACAACGTTAATAAGAACACGAATCCAACGATTAGTGCTGTAGTGATTCTTCCAACTTCTTGCGAATATATACTCACGAGCAGAGAGCCAATTCTACAAATTTTTAAACAACTTTCGCATTCGGTTGTCAGTCCCAAACTGTCAAAAAAGCCTTAATTTTCATACATGTTTGACAGTTTGCGATTGAGATGCGAATAATAATATGAAAATTAGTAGAACTGGTACACAGAACTCTATTAAATAATTACCTGCTAGATTCTGTGAGATAAGTAAGCTCCCTCCATCGCCGACTTTGTCTCTGTCATCTCTGACCTAGACCAGAGTCAAGAGTAAACCCATCTCAAATAAAAAAAAACCACGTTCAAATGTCTTCGGTTTTTGTAATTTATCCTAACCACATCTACAAGTGCAGTTTTTAATGTATCCTAACCAAATCTACAAGTGCAGTTTTTAATGTATCCTAACCACATCTACAAGTGCAGTTTTTAATGTATCCTAACCACATCTACAAGTGCAGTTTTTAATGTATCCTAACCACATCTACAAGTGCAGTTTTTAATGTATCCTAACCACATCTACAAGTGGAGTTTTTAATGTATCCTAACCACATCTACAAGTGCAGTTTTTAATGTATCCTAACCACATCTACAAGTGCAGTTTTTAATGTATCCTAACCACATCTACAAGTGCAGTTTTTAATGTATCCTAACCACATCTACAAGTGCAGTTTTTAATGTATCCTTACCACATCTACAAGTGCAGTTTTTAATGTATCCTAACCACATCTACAAGTGCAGTTTTTAATGTATCCTAACCACATCTACATGTGCAGTTTTTAATGTATCCTAACCACATCTACATGTGCAGTTTTTAATGTATCCTAACCACATCTACAAGTGCAGTTTTTAATGTATCCTAACCACATCTACATGTGCAGTTTTTAATGTATCCTAACCACATCTACATGTGCAGTTTTTAATGTATCCTAACCACATCTACATGTGCAGTTTTTAATGTATCCTAACCACATCTACATGTGCAGTTTTTAATGTATCCTAACCACATCTACATGTGCAGTTTTTAATGTATCCTAACCACATTTACATGTGCAGTTTTTAATATAACCTAACCACATCTACAAGTGCAGTTTTTAATGTATCCTAACCACATCTACATGTGCAGTTTTAATGTATCCTAACCACATCTACAAGTGCAGTTTTTAATGTATCCTAACCACATCTACAAGTGCAGTTTTTAATGTATCCTAACCATATCTACAAGTGCAGTTTTTAATGTATCCTAACCACATCTACATGTGCAGTTTTTAATGTATCCTAACCACATCTACAAGTGCAGTTTTTAATGTATCCTAACCACATCTACATGTGCAGTTTTTAATGTATCCTAACCACATCTACATGTGCAGTTTTTAATGTATCCTAACCACATCTACAAGTGCAGTTTTTAATGTATCCTAACCACATCTACATGTGCAGTTTTTAATGTATCCTAACCACATCTACATGTGCAGTTTTTAATGTATCCTAACCACATCTACATGTGCAGTTTTTAATGTATCCTAACCACATCTACAAGTGCAGTTTTTAATGTATCCTAACCACATCTACAAGTGCAGTTTTTAATGTATCCTAACCACATCTACAAGTGCAGTTTTTAATGTATCCTAACCACATCTACAAGTGCAGTTTTTAATGTATCCTAACCACATCTACATGTGCAGTTTTTAATGTATCCTAACCACATCTACATGTGCAGTTTTTAATGTATCCTAACCACATCTACATGTGCAGTTTTTAATGTATCCTAACCACATTTACATGTGCAGTTTTTAATATAACCTAACCACATCTACAAGTGCAGTTTTTAATGTATCCTAACCACATCTACATGTGCAGTTTTAATGTATCCTAACCACATCTACATGTGCAGTTTTTAATGTATCCTAACCACATCTACATGTGCAGTTTTTAATGTATCCTAACCACATCTACATGTGCAGTTTTTAATGTATCCTAACCACATCTACAAGTGCAGTTTTTAATGTATCCTAACCACATCTACATGTGCAGTTTTTAATGTATCCTAACCACATCTAGAAATGCAGTTCTTCATGTATCCTAACCACATCTACAAATTCAGTTTGTCTTTTGTCAAAGTAAAACTTATATGCCATAAATAATTTAAAATAAATTACAGAGGCAACATAGTTAACAGCTAATGAGTTTTAAATTAGTTTATTTTATACTATTGATACATTTGACCACTATCTCACCTGATGTTAAGCGATGATGCAGTCTAAGATGGAGCACGCTTGCCTAGCAGTAACCTATTCACTCTTGACTAAAGACTCTCAGGTTGTAGCTATCAGGAAACACAGAATCATGCAGAGAGATCCACTCCTTAGCTGTACGCTAACGTTTTGTAGTTTCTATCAAATTAAATAGTTTTTCACATAAATAAATACGTATCAAAACTCAAACCTTACAATTATAATCTCAACCAAACAAAATCAACTACACACAATGAAGTCTTCAGCCAAAAACTCGAACTCCCACGAAACAAAAGTTCCCAGTCACATTCCTTCCACAACTAACAGTTGTTCCATACTAGAGAAATTTGCGTAATTCTTCGTTCAGACTCCGAAGGTTACAACAGACGTGTTACAGCCGAACTGTAACTAGGTTACAGTGTTACATTGCTTGCTAGGTTACAAATAAGATTTGTACTTGTTACAACAAGTTTTCCAACTCATTATAATGTTTTATTTATATATTCTTGTTGCTTTGACAAGTTGGATAGAGTTAGGAGTTGGTCGTTTGAGATGTTTTGCTTTTGACAGCATTTTTGGGTAGAATAATAGAACTAAATAGATGTCTCCGTGGTCGAGTGGTTTAGGCGCTTGCCTTGTGATCTGGTGGTCGTGGGTTCGATTCCTACGGGCAGCATACTTTGTAACGTTGTTTCCAGTTTGGCTAGGACATTGCAGGCTTGAATCACCTGTCTGATAAAAAGATTATTCCGTGCTTCGGAAGGCACGTATAAGCCCGTGGTCCCGGCCGCCAAAAGGCGGTCGTTAAACCATGTTGAAGGCCCTTGGAAGGTTTAGAAACTATGACAGTAGGATTTGTGGGGTCGTTAGACTTTACTGCCCACACGTTATGAAGAAAGAAGAGAAAGAAAGAAAATGTTTATTTGGGACTCGCACAAAACAGGCAAAAGCAAATTACATTAAAACTAACGAAACGTACATAATAATTAGTTTCTTTTTAAATGCAAAACGGGGAAACTCTTGGCCCAAATCTCACCTGATGGAAAGTGATGATTAGGCTGAAGATGGAAGCGAGTTTCACCCGGAATCCTTTTACACAGAGGAACTGGCTATCATACCTCTACCTGCCGGAACACACCAATGCTGTTTACATTGTTGTTATGGCGACAGACTTAGACATGATGGTGGTAGCTTTCCAGGCGGACTTAAAACAAGTCCTACCACCAACCAAACCGAGCAAAAAATTTGCCCCTGCTGGGAATTGAACCCGGGATCTCTGGGTCTGAATTAGGTGGTTTAACCACTAGACCACGGAGGCGGTTAGTGTCACCTGTTTAGCACCACCCATTATTTACGATGATAACATTCAATTGATCTGTGCGAGGCCAAAAAGGTCCCTATATCAGCAACACACTAAATAGATTATCTTCGGGTATAAATGGTCACTTTAGCAGAATCAGTAAGCACATCGCTACCCGCCCTACCTTCAATTTTTTCCAATCAATCTTGAATTATAAGATTTTTTAATATTATTTTACTAAACGAATTAATTTCACTAAACCCAATTCCCAAACTTATGGAACGTTATAACAGGTAAATGAACCTGCGAAAGAATTTCCTATCGATTTTTCAATAGTAATCGCAACATATCGATACCTTTAGGCTCAAAGGGCGTATCCACCAAACCACGACTTTTCAGGAGAGCCAAAAAACAAAACAACAAAACAGTTTTCCGACATAACTTTTTTGTGCTTAAAGCTATAAAAAAAATGTCAAAGACAAAAGTTGTTAGATTTTTGAGATAAAGAACATTGTGGAATAATAAATAAAGTAAATCTAACAAATTAAAAAATAGAATTCATATACACCCTAAAAAAAAAACAAATTTGTCGGTTACGCCAAAAAATAAAGCTCCTGCACAAGCAGCTATGGGTGTATTAGTAAATCATATGAAATCAACTAACAATTCATGATGTAAGATACAATCTCTTTGTATTCTTGTGTCCAATTAATGATGTAAGCTACAAACCCTTTGTCCAATATGTGGTGTAATTGTGGCATTTCTCATCTATGATTTCTCACTTTAAGCTCTTGTAATTAAGTTCATTTTTGCCGATCGGGTCATTTGCTTGATAGTTTTAGTACTACACCTACTCATAACAACTGCAGTGCAGTCCAGAAAATAGCATTAAAAATAAAAGAAATATTATATAAAAAATGTTTAATCACAACAATAATTATAATAGAAACGGTCATCGTGATAATAATCATTGTGTAATAATAATAAAATTAATCTCAAAACAAAAAAAAACAAGTCAATCAATCTTAATTACTATATTATTAATAACGATATAGGAATGTATTACACTTATTATCATGTAGGAATCTAATATCCTATTAACGTAATTTGAATGTAATGAGACATTTTTTTCTGTCCTTGATGCCTCTAAGATTTATAATAATAAAAAAAACACAGCTATTAATAAAGCAAATTAATTGTTTTATCTACCGAATTAACGTTGTCATAATTATGATGTAAAAAACGTAAAAAAAAGTTAACTATAACGAGTAAGCATAATTAAGCATCCCGAGCTCCCGAACAACAAGGATTTAAATGTAAGACTTATTCTTCCTCTGAATCTTCGTCTTCGTTATCTGTTTCAGGTTTTTCAATTAAGGTCTTTATATTTCGCTAGTGATATCGGTAGTATGGCGTTATACAGAGGCTTTTATCCATACTCCAAAAATCTATACTATAATATTATAAAGCAGAAGAGTTTGTTTGTTCATTTGTTTGTTTGGTTGAACGCGCTAATCTCAGGAACTACTGGTCCGATTTGAAAAATTCTTTCAGTGTTAGATAGCCCATTTATCGAGGAAGGCTATAGGTTATATACCATCACGCTAAGACAAATAGGAGCAGAGCAGTAATGAAAAATGTTACGCAGACGAACGTTGCACGGGTCAGCTAGTGATTAAATAAAGAAGTTCGTTTTTCTTCCGTAATTTCAATACATTTTTTGATACATTTTCCTTAAGTGCAAGGATTTTCCTTTATTTTTTTCTCTTGTTTAACAGTGCCTTTTCTTGATTCGTGCAACTTTCCTTTTTCTTTTAACACTAGCTGACCCGTGCAACGTCGTCTGCGTAACATTTTTCATTATTTTAATTATTCTGCTCCGCTCCTGTTGGTCTTAGCTTGATGATATATAGCCTATAGCTTTCCTCAATAAATGGGCTATCTAACACTGAAAGAATTTTTCAAATCGGACCAGTAGTTCCTGAGATTAGCGCGTTCAACCAAACAAACAAATAAACAAACTCTTCTGCTTTAATATTAGTATTATATACGTATTTTTCTTTCGTTGGGGCATTTTGATATCTTTTTTACTAAAGTTTCATTTTTTTATCATTACCGCGTCTTTTTACTTTCTTCTTTTTCTTTCCATTTTTAAATACGTTAGAGTCATCTGAGTTTTCACAGTCGGACCATAAATCACAGCTTCCCGCTGAAAAATCTTCTAGGTCCTCATCAGACAAAAAGTCTATGTATGCCTTATTTTCTGTTTTACAGAAACGTCTTTTACTTTGTTGCCTAGAGGTGCTTAAAGTATGACCATTGTTTGGTTCGACGGTGTTTAGCGTGTCTCTTGAAGTTCCAGGAGAGACATTTGTCTCTATATTGACGATGACAGGCGATGATAACGCTGAGTTAGCAGGAGCTCCGTAAGTATGTTGAAAAACGTCTTCTGGTGTCGTTGCGGAAGTTCCAGGAAAGACGTTTATCTCAACATCAGTAATGACCGACCGACGGTAACAACACAGGAGGTAGGCAGGTAAGTTCAGGAACGGAGTCTTTGTTAGTGTTTATTTGTACATCGGTGATGGCGGACCGTAACAACACAGGTTTGAGGCAGGTAAGTTGAGGAACGGAGTCTGGCAAGTCATGGTCAGTCTCAGGAAAAATGTTTATTTCAACATCGGTGATGATGGATGGTAACACCATAGGAGTTTGACAGGTAAGTACAGATATAGAGTCCATCATATCTTTGGTTGTTCTAGGAGAGAAATTCATCTCGCACCGCATTTTTTTTTGGAAGACAGTTAGACAAACGTTATTTTATTTTATTACGCAGGGCCGAAAAATTGCGTAAAACTTTGAGTGTAAAGTACAAGACGCTTTTGTAAAAATGTTTAGGTCAAATTGTTAATATTTCAAAAGCATTTGGAAGCGTAATCATCTACCGCTATAAAACCATGGGATGATTGTTGCGTCAAAAATATTATAATAGGGCGTATAAGCTATATTGTAAATATTTTAGTTTATTTTGGGGCGTAACTGCCAAACTTGATAAAATCTCTGGTTGTGTAAGACAAGTACGAAAAAAATTCTAAAATAGCCAGAGGCGTAAACACCAAAAGAGACAGATCACAGGATATACAGCCAAGTTTACAATTTTGTTTACCTGTTACGACCTTTCGGTTATAAAAAATGAAATATTTTTCATATACGGCCCAAATTTAAATAAAATCAATGTTAAGCAATCCAAAAATTATGGCTGTATCCACCACTTTTTAGCGAATATCGAAATTTTAAATATACCAATCGAAAGAGGGAAAAAATCTAAGTATGAGTACATTAAAATCTCATTTTGGCCAAAATGGCGGTTACGCCCTTTGAGCCTAAAGGTATCGATATATTTCTATCATTACTGGTGGCAATCTTTTGATCCACAATCCCCTGTAGGTGCAAGTAGTGGGTACGGCACTGCAGTGCTGCTCTCAATCCGCTAATGGTCGTCTGTCTGTCGGCTCCTGAATAATGCTCCCTTTGTGAAGCGCTGCGGTCTTCTAATTCGTATTGTATATTAGGTAGTTATATGACATATAAATACAGGAATAGTCACATGATTTATAAATGCTCCAAGTGGCCCAGACTTAAATATTTAATGAAGATAAAATTTTAATTTATGAAGTCACATTTTTCCGCCACCACCCAGCCTCAACTCAAGATTATTATTATTCCGTTTATTTATTTTTAAAACTTATTTTCTGCATTTTTTATAGGTATTTCTTATCATCATCTGCCTAGCCTTTTCCCAACTACATTGGGGTCGGCTTCCAGTCAAACCGGATTCAGCTAAATACCAGTATTTTTCGTTTTGTATATGTCTTATAAAATACAAAAATAAATCATTTAAAATCTAGTGAATAGTAGCCCACCGGTATTGGGAACAGGGTCCAATCTACCGGCGGTCAGGGCTTCAGAGAGAGGAACCCCCAATGCGAGCCGTGTCCAGAAGTACCACTTTCTGAATCAAGCCCTTGATCCAGCTGTCTAATGAGAGCCTCCTAAGCTCTCATTAGGCAGCTAGATCAAGGGCTTGGTCGAGGCTCGTGGCCATTAAGCCATTGGCCGTTATTACCATCGGTACAATGATTGCGGAATCCATAAACCACTTGTCGACAACCTATTAATATTATAACTTTCACAGCAAAAAATACCATAATGTCTTAATAAATTTAACACAATTTGTTTGAAATATCCTTTACGACACCCTACCAAGAATACACGACTACATGCAAAACATGACTTTGAAAACTGTCAAGTAGTCGCGTACCGAAGGACCAAAAAGTATAAATACAAAAAACGAATCATTTATATCAGGTACATTTCCGAACGACAAAAACGTAGCGACAGCGAGCCCCACTTTTTAAAAAAAGAACCTAAATGTTATTGAGATGTCCGCGGCCGCAAGTTTCTTTGTTGGCAGAATTATGAAAGAAATCTTTTATTTTCACTAAAATAATGAAAAATTTCTTACATAGAACGGCAGCAGATGCTTTTCGTGTTATTTCTACCGTAAATTTTAAAGCATTTTTAATAACAATAAGTATTATTTTAGTACAAGGACTGGTTGGTGCGGGTAGATCGCTGTTTCATTCGTGTGGGCGTACTGAATGATAAATTACATTCGTTTATTTTAAGTTCTTTGTTAAATTATGTTCTTTTGTTTTGTGAAAGAAGGTGTCAACACCATACCCGCTCTTTTAGTCTCGAAGTAGCTTTACTGTGTTCTTGTTCATAACGTGTTAAATTTTCCATTTTGTTTTTAACCAACCAGGAGAAGGATTATGTTTTTGGAGAGTATGTGTGTGGCCTGAACGGCTGGGTAGATTTTAGTTTGAGAGCTGGTTTCGTTCGATTCGTCTTTATTGTGAGAGAGACACGAAATAAAGAAATTAAACTGTCTGATTTTGCAGTCTGATGCAGAACAATCCCAGATATCTGATTCCACCAACTACATCAGGCTATGTGCTGCTGTAGAGACACCACATCTTTCCAGCTAAAATACTAGGGAATGATAACGAGACAGCTTTTCGGAGGACGAGTTTTTATGTAAAAGTGACATTGAATGTATTTTTACTAGTTGACCCGCGCAACTTCGTCTGCGTCACATTTTTCCATATTTTATGCTCCGCACCTGTTGACTTAGCGTGATGATATATAGCCTATGGCCTTCCTCAATAAATGGGCTATCTAGCACTGAAATAATTTTTCAAATCGGACTAGTAGTTCCTGAGATTAGCGCGTTCAAGCAAACAAAGAAACAAACTCTTCAGCTTTATAATATTAAGTATAGATATTAACTTTAGATTTATATTTCAGGAGACAATCTGTAGGAAAAAGTTAAATCTGTCCTCTTTAAAAAGGTTTTCTCTATTTTGTTATTGCCAAAATGTATTTTGTGTTCGAATCTCCTTTTCCCGTAATTTAAAAGTTCTTCAGCTCTTTATTTACGAAGAGTTTAAAGTTTAGTGAGTAAGTTAATAATCTCCAAAACCAAGTACAGCACAGAACGTGTGAATGAACACTTTAGACTAGTTCAAGAGCCCGGGTTTCGTCACACCAGCATTACCATAAGCACACTTCGAACAATTTCAATTAAACCAAGTTGCGAGCATCGCTGTAATGTATTTGCGATTACATTAGACTTGGGTCCAAGACCAACAAGAGATTGTGCGAGCACCTGACTTGTGTTTGAGTTGCAAAGCGGATGCGGATGTGATGTGGATGTAAGCTCTTTGGTAATTGAGATTTTATTTCTGTTTTGTTTTTGAAGTTGTTACTCGTAATGAAGGTTTTGTAATTATGTTTGTTTGCGTGTTTTGGAGGTTTGATGTCAAGTGTGTTGTTGGGAAATTGTGCTTAAGTAGGTTTTGCGTAAGAAATTATTTTAAGTAAAAATAAGTCTGAGATTGTTTACGTATATGTCGCTTACGAAATAGAAAGAAAAAGAAAGGAAGAAAGCATATATTCCACCAGAAGCGACACACCAAAAACAAACCATACATTTCATGATAACGCAAGTGTAAATATACTGAAGACAAAAAAAATATTAACTGGTTTTTAGAATTTCGTCGGCTAAATATTGTATTTTGAATGAAACACTTGTAAGTTCTTCGGATCTCAGGCTGGTTCAGTAAAATTACACTACCAAAAAAGTAGTAGCTGTTTTAAATAATAACCCTGGCCAAAGGTTTACCCCATACTGTTCCAATATTCCTTTAGTATTTTGACTTCTCCGGTCAACCTATATTGATAAACCCATGGTGCTAATGACCGTATTTTGTTTCCATATTCTGCAGTGTTTTATAGGAGCTCGTGGCTCAATAATAACTGCCGCATAGGTCGATATTAAAGGTTAAGCAACGCTTGCCGAGGTTGGCCTGTGGATGGGTGACCATCTTAACATATCGAGTTTCCTCCGTGCTTCGGAAAGCACGTTAAGTTGTTGGTCCCGGCTGTCATTTGGAGATCTTTGGCAGTCGTTACGGATAGTCAGAAGCCAGGAAAACTGACACCAGTCTTGCCAAGGAGCACCGTGTTACCCAGTTAATGGGTTGTGGAGGTCCGGTAGACAGCCGCTCCACGTAAAATACTGGTATTCAGCTGAATGGAAGCCGGTTTGACTGGAATCCGACCCCAATATAGTTGGGAAAAGGCTCGGCAGATGAGATGATTCTGCAGTGTATTATAGCACTTGTGTCAGAATTGGATTTGTATAATTATGTACTACTCAGCCCCCATAAATGAAAGATAATTTATGCATCGTCACGCGCCTCCGTTCACAAGATAAATAACACACTATTTTAATAAGAAGATGGAGCGCCAACTTAATGGTGGTCTGCCGCATTTATCATTTGCAGAAAGAATTAAATGTTTCTGTGCCTAATAGGTAGCTGAATATTTATATATTATAATTATTGTGTACTTAACGATGGTTCCAAGATTTTAAGAAACCGGCCAAGTGCGAGTCGGACTCTTGCACGAAAATTTCCAAACCATAAACCTTTTTTTTTACTATTGATAGGCATACGTTTGACCGCTATCTCACCTGATGTTAAGCGATGATGCGGTCTAAGGTGGAGCACGCTTGCCTAGAAGTAACTTATTCACTCTTGACTTAAAGACTGGGAGTCTTTAAGTCAAGAGTGAATAAGTTACTTTTTGTAGCTACTTGGTTGTAGCTATCAGGAAACACAGACTCCGGCAGGGAACTCAACTCCTTTGCTGTACGCACAATGAATGTATTCCCAAAACGTTTTGTGGGTATAGGTGGGATGTCCACCATGTACAGGTGGCGCATAGCCGTACGTCTTAAAGCTAATAAATTTATACTATGTATTTGTAGTTATAGGCAATATAAATACATACTCTGTGAAAATTTAAATTGACTACCTATTACGGTTCTTGAAATACAGTCCGCTGACAGACAGATGGACAGGCAGCGGAGGCTTAGTAATAGGCTTCTTTTGGTTACACTTTGGGTAAGGAACCATTTTCTTTTAAGGATGGGAAATCATCAAGCTCCTCCCGCTCTGGGTATAGCAGGAGGCCGTGTCAGACTCCTAAGTGACAAAAACCCATCCGTGTTCCTCCTAATGCCTTTTGCGTTCCAGGGCCGCGGTTACTTTCGAACAAATTCCGCAACCTCGGGTACGGAACCCCATCGACGTACTTCCATTATAAACTACCAAGTGGTTTCTAAGACAAAGTCAGCTTCCTCATCGATTAACTTCATAATAAATTTCTTGATAGCCAGCTATACGTTCAAAACGAGTAGAAGTATTGTGACAGGGTTCTGGCAGTTCTTAACTTAGCAGCTCCTGAAAGTATTCCTTACTTAAAGGTGTAATTATTAAGACCGATCCTGGCGCCTTGCCATGTCAGAGTTAAAACTATGAGCTGGTCTCCGGAAAAGTGTTTTGGGGAAAAGTATGCAAAATGTATAGTTTAAATTGAATTTTGCAACAATTTAGCGGCTCGTATATAAGGACCAGGATTCGAAAGCAGCTTAGTCTTTCGGTATTCATTCTAAGATTATGGAGTTGTGATTATTATAAACTAGCTGAGCCAGAAGAGCTAACCCACGCAACTTCGTCTGCGTCACATTTTCCAGTAATGCTCAGCTTTTAAAATATATTGCGACTATAAACTGAGATGTAAGCTACCCTATCTTTCAAGTTGGGTCAAACTGCACACGGTGTGCAAATTTGATTTAAATCGGTTAAGTAGTTTAGGAGTCCATCGCGGACAAACAACGTGATACGTGATTTATATATATTAAGAAGATATTGTATGTACCTATAGCTAGTGTCACGAAAAATATTAGTTAGTGCGTCAATTCAAGTTTGGAACAATCGTGCCAATAGGCGTCAAATCATTCGCCATCTTTGCCTAGGTCTGTAATGATGTCACCGAACCTCTTATGTTATCTTTACTTTTCTGTGAAAACAATCCAAATATAAAACACTTTTTGGATTCTTTTTTACACAGAAAATCCAAGTAGGTATTCAAGCACAATGACAAGCTTAAAACACATGTTAAGCGCCAAGTTCACTCCTTAAAAATAAAAAAGGACGAAAACACGATTAATATCTTGTCAAACACAGAATCGCCCAAAAATCTAAGTATTTGCTCTTCACCTCGAAACTGATCTTGGAAAAACTAAAGTGCCAGACAATTTGGCGGGCCGATCCTAGCAAAAAGTTCCAGACAAGTACTCAGGATGAAACGATAAAACTGCTCGACTGAAACTAGATCGGGAGGAAAGCCTAACTTTTCGACTGATAGGTAATCTTGTTATACAAAATTGATTTCTTCTCTTTGTATGTTTTGATTGATTTTTAGTTGATAGTTAGTGAATGGTACCTATGTTGTGCCTGTTGAAAGCGTATTTAGGAGAAAAATGGAGTATCTTATTCTAATGGCAAACAGGAAGCAATGTCCAAGTGGCAATTTATTATTATTTATTTGTGACGTTTGTTTAAACTTTAGTTTATAGTTAGTACCTACCTATTGGTTTTGTTTTGATATTATAAATTGTTATTCTCTGAAGACTTTAATGCGTGAAATTGTTATTATCTTTTATAAGTTTATAACTATTGCGTGTTACTGTGTTAGTGACACTAAAACCACTTTTAAAAAGTCTGATTAATATTTGTATGCCATCATGCAATGGCGGAATGTGTCTTTGCACTAAAATTATTGCAACATCTATTTCTACCACATTTTATGCAAATAAATGATATTATTATTTATATCGAGCACAAAACATTAGTAGCACTTAAAACTATGTTATAATACTTTTCTAATCATAACAAATGGCCTTAATTAAAATCTAGTTTTAACTAAGATTTACTTAGTACAGAATTTTCTTATCGCTCTAAGATTAAGTTTTATTTAATTAAAAATTGATGCGAATATGATTTGTATGAGAAATCTTTCATGCTTCATTTTGGTACATAGCATAAATTTCATAAAAGTCAAAGTCAAAGCTTTAATTCTCAGAAAACCGTTTAAAGGCACTCAAAGCCCTATTTTAATAGCATAGAGTGAACAGGCTCCTTCTGAGTAAGCTCGCTCCATCGTAGACTTTGTCTCTGTCATCTCTGACCAAGACTAGATTCAAGAGAAAACCCATAAAAAAAACAAAACAGGTATTTTTAGGGTGTACTTTTTTGTACGTATCCCGCAGAAAGAGGAGGTACGCAAGAGGGACAGGGAAATTTATAAGCTTATGTAGTACTAGCCGACCCGCGCAACTTCGTCTGCGTCACATTTTCCATTACTGCTCCGCTCCTATTTGCCTTAGCGTGATGATATATAGCCTATAACCTTCCTCGATAAATGGGCTATCTAACACTGTTACAATAATTTTTCAAATCGGGCAGTAGTTCCTGAGATTAGCGCGTTCAACCAAACAAACGAACTCTTCTGCTTTATAATATTAGTATAGATGGGTAAATACAAATATCAAAATTATGCACAAACAACAAACAATAATATTAACAACTCGTATTAAATTAGTCGTCCGCTACTAAAAGTCAAAGCACATAACATACTTACTTCACGTTATTATCGAACTTGTGTACTTTGTTCTAATGTTATTACAATAATGACTCAAGTCTGTACAAAATGACTTTATTGTTCAAATTTTTATTGTTGTTTTATTCACCTGATAAGATATTACTCTATGGAGGGCTTTCAGTTGGTTTGAGATGGAGAATTGAGTATTTTATAAAACTGTTTAGAAAGATGCTCAGCTCGTGGTTAGATAATAACAGCCGCATGGGTTAAGCAACGCTTGCCAAGGTTGGTCTGTGACCATCTTAACACACCAATTTTTCTCCGTGCTTCGGACAGCACGTTAAGCCGTTGGTCCCGGCTGTCATTTGTAAATCTTTGGCAGTCGTTATGGATAATAATGACCAGAAGCCAGTAAATCTGACTCCAGTCTTGCCATGAGGCACCGTGTTACCCAGTTAATGGGTTCTGGAGATCTGGTAGGCAGCCGCTCTGCGTAAAATACTTGTACCTACCTATTCAACTAAATCCAGTTTTGACTGGAAGCCGACCCCAATGTCGTTGGGAAAGGCTATTTAGATAATGTTAATAATTCTTATTTCTTCTTTTTTTTCTTTTTTGTTAGATGGCAAAATATGGTTTTGTCAACCAATATAATTTTATGGAGTACCTCCAGTTTAAGAAAGAAATAATGTCAACTATTTAATAAATGCAATCGCGTATTTTTCTCCACAATCGAAAATAATTCTAAATCAATTGTTTTATATGCAAAAAAATATCTTCATTACTTCTGGCCATACGCGTCTCCGCATGAATGTCGAAAATTATTCCAAGGAAACTTCTCCCGGGATGAAAAGCATCCTATGTGTTATTCCGGACTAAAATCTACTTCTCTGCCATAATTTCATCAAGATCTGGGTGTTTTCTATCTATAATATGTATGTATTTACAAAAAAAAAATGTATATAAGTAGTTTATCAGCCATCTCGTTACCATAACACAAGCATTAAGTTGCTTAGCTTGGGACTATATGGCGTTGTGTGAAATGTCCAAGGATATATTATTATTATTATTATATTATTATCTGCTCTGCCGTTCTGACGTGATTGGGTATCAAACATCTGAACATCGAATCTTTCGCATTTATTGTATTTGGAAGTATAGATGTTATCGATTGCATCAATTTGAGTAATGCACCATTATACTGGTGGTGCCTGTAAGGTGCAGAAAAGTATTTACGAACTCTCATTTTATTTCATTAAAGTACCGACATAAACTTGAACTACAAAGAGTATTAACAAGTAAATGCTGATTTAAAACTACAACCATTTATTTAATAAATTTCATCGCAACCTTACTTTGATTAAAAACCCTCGCAATTTAAATCAATACATACCACCGTCAGTTTCATCAAAATTCCCCAATGAAACAAAAGAAATATCGTTGACTATCCCGAAAATCGTTGGTCCTTCGATACGTCGAATTTTGGTCCTTCAAGAATTCTTCCTTCATTTCCACATAGATGGGGGCTGTGCCCGAATATGATTAATTCATCAGCCATACATCAGGTCTGGAGTCGAGTCAGCTTCGAATAAGAGGTGATTTGCCTAATAACGTGTGATCTGCGGTCTTTTTGTTTTTATATGAAAATAAATCGAGCGTTTGTATGCAGTTTGGGTTTAAGACGGATTTTCGTTTATGAGCCGGTTTGTTTTTGGAAAAGTACATTTAAGGCTGGCTAGAACTAGTAAACGACATAATTGTGTGAGAAAGAGAGAGGAAGGTACTTGCCTAGCCGTGGGACAAAATAGGCTAAATAAATTGATAGATTTTCTTTTGTTTTGAGTGGTAGAAATATTACAAAGATTCACGTATTATTTTGCAAAGTGGAAATAAAGGCGTGAACCCACCGCGGTTTTTTTTTTACTATTGATAGGTATACGTTTGACCGCTATCTCACCTGATGTTAAGCGATGATGCGGTCTAAGGTGGAGCACGCATGCCTAGAAGTAACCTATTCACTCTTGACTTAAAAACTCTCAGGTTGTAGCTATCAGGAAACACTGACTCAGGCAGGGAATTCCACTCCTTAGCTGTACGCACAATTAATGAATTCCCAAAACGTTTTGTGCGTAAAGGTGGGATGTCCACCATATACCTACCGGTGGCGCATCGCCGAACGTCTTGTGGTCCGATGGTGGAACGGGCTTGGCGGAATTAAATTATGGAATTCCGTCGCACACTCCCCAAAATGTAACCAATGGAAAACCAACAGTCCAGGAAGTCGGCGTCGATGCTCAAGACTTTGGAGCTTCGATAAATGCACTTTAGCTGCGTGGGTTCATATCTTTGACCCCGTGGGTCTACGTTTTCACTGCAGTACACGTCCACGACTATGTACGGCGCACGGAGAGGCTACGCACGTTTATTTGCAAGAATACGGTTTTAACATAGTCGTGGGTTAATATTCGTGTATAGCGTGTACCGCGTGCACAGCGTGCATGGCTTTGACAGCGTTGAGTTACGTGGGCGTTTCTTTATTCGAGCAAACCACGCGTGTGCCATTGACGTCAATTGATGCGTAGCGTGTCCGTGGGTTGCAGTGTAAACCATCTCATACATTTTCATGTAAGGCAAAGTCTTACTGCACATGTGCGTAGCCTCTTCGTGCATTGCGGTGGGTTTCCGCCTTTTTCACATGGAAGCTGGCATAGCTCATTAATATATGTAGGTACCTTCCATACCTTCAAATATCTCGGCAACGTGACACTTTAGGGTACCAGTTGAATAAACTTGGTTTGGATCGAATCCCTTTTTAATAATAAATTTTTTATTGGTACAAAAACAGTTTACAAAAACCCTAACTCCTGAGCTAGGTGGAGTTCCTACCTGTATTACAGGAGCCAGTGACTGCATCTGTACAAGTTACAATTTAGCACGTAAAAATAATACTGCCTATGATTTGACCAATTAAAAATATATACGAGTACCAAGATTAATTTAAGATATAGGGGAAAAATACAAATAAAATTTGAAAAATTAAGTTTTCAAAAAGAAAATATGAAATAAAGAGCTCACAATTAATTAATTTATTAAGAAAGTAACAAAAATAAAATTTAAGTTAGTAAAATTTTATCAAAATTGAAATACTGACTATATAGCCGACTTTTCGTGATCGTTACCTACATGTATTTAATTGTCAGAAACCAGAACATGATTAATTTTATACTTTTGTAAAGCACAAGTGTATATTTCTTTCTTTACTTGATGAAATATCTGTTTCTTGTTTGCCTTATTATAAATAAAGGTTTTACTTAGCACCCGTAAAACTGACGAGGCCAGTGCGCTAACGTATGTTTAAGTTCACAGTAGCAACGTATGTGGGTTAACCGGAAACCGATATTTTATATGTTTTCATTCAATTTCCTATTCAGATAGAAAATATGACTCCAACATAATATTATCCTTCCATTATTATTTGCTAAAACAATTCCACAGACATAACATTTTTCTTCTTCATAATAAATTGTCTTAAAACAATTTCTTTTTATTTTAGTTTATTTGGCCGTAAAACATTTAGTGTCATTATTCATATTAGTCATAAATGTCAGATGTTATGAAGATTGATGGCGTTTTTCATAATTTTTTATAGTTCTACTTTACAAGTTATTTTCTCAACTTTTGTAATTAGATGAGAGTTTCGAAAAAGATTCAATGTCGACGCTGTCATTTTTTTCTTCTGAACGCTCTGATTAAATTAAAGTGCGTTTAGAGACCAATCTTTTTATGAGCGATTCACATTAAACGATTTTTGCCTAGGTACCTACTAAAGATTGGCTCGAAACACTATTTTTATGAATCTAAGCGTCTTTCATAATGCGCACAGCAAAGGAGTGGACTCTCTGCCTGCGTTTGTGTTTCCGAACGCTTACAACCCTAATCTTTTCAAAGTTAGAGTGAACAGGCTCCTTCTGGGTAAGCTCGCTCCATCGTAGACTTTGTCTCTGTCATCTCTGACCGAACTAGAGTCAAGAGCAAACCCATCTCAAATAAAAAAAACTATATATCTTCAAATGTGTACCAATTCTACTAATTTTCACATAGTAATCGCATTCGCATCTCAATCGCAAACTGTCAAAAATTTATGAAAATTAAGGCTTTTTTGACAGTTTGCGATTTACATGCGAATGCAAAAATTTGTAGAATTGGCCCTCGTTTTAAGTTTTATCAGAAATGTTGTGTTTTCTATGACAATGAATGCCAAATATATTAAATTCTTTAGTCACGGCATGATGCGTGAATGGTTGGACCGATTTCGCAATTATTATTTTTTTGTTGCTTTCGTTATTCTCAGGAGAAGGTTCTTATGAAAGAAAAGTCAGATACTGAAGTAGGGTAGGTAGGTAGGTAGATGGGTAGCCAGTTGACGGGAGCAAACCCGCGGGAGATAGCTAGTATATTATTTATATAAAATCGAAAGGTCGATCACTCACTGATTAATCACGAAATCTCAAAAACTACTAGACTTAGAAATTTGACACGAAAGTAGATTATAAAAAATGATTTTAGAAACTGTTTCCGTAAAAGGGCGAAGTAGGGGGTGGAAATAGTTTGTACTAAATCTGCGCAGACGAAGTCATGGGTGAAGTGCTAGTCATTCATTAAAATTCAAATTCGGCTTCAGATACTTTTACCGTACTATCTAAATATTTACAGACCTTTCGTTCTAGATTACAACCTACCAGTATTTATTCAGGCCATCTTGTCCCGTCTCCCACAAAAGAAAAGCACACAACCGAAGATTTTATCAAAACAATTTTGCCGTTTTCAGCCAGCAAATCTGTAGCCATTGATTCGCTGTTTGACAAAATATTATGGAAATATTTTAGGTAGGGTCGCTGGGAAAGTGTGTTAAACAGTTATACAACAATGTCTTAGAGCCCGTAGGACCGGGACCTTTTCACAGTATCTCTTTTTTTATCTGTAGGTGATTTTTGTCAAAGGGTCGCGTGTTGGGGCAAGTTTGGAAGGGTGAGACTTCGATTTGAAATAGAAGACCGGATTTTGGATATTGATTTTTTGTATGATGGGCTTTATTTCGAGGTGGTTGAAGGTGTATTCTAGACAATATGTACAATTTATGTTAAACAGCAGGTGGATTGTTACATTTTACGTCTATCTAGAATGTTGATTTATTTATGCATTTATTTATTTCAACTTTTCGCACAAAAAGGTACAAAGGCATCATCATCATAGGTCTAGTAGTTTTTGAGATTTCTTTATTTAGTTCTACTGCTAGGCAGAGTTCTGCCTCTCCCTTCTCTTTTCCACACAACTCTGTCCTTTTCATTTGAATCGTTTCTCCGGGAGTCTGCGGGCTTCATTAGCTCGACGTCTTTCTGGTGGTCGCCGCTGTTGATTTTGGCTTTCAGGAGTTGCAGTGGTTGGGCTTAAGCTCTTTCCTTTGCTTAATACATTTACTAATCTTGAATCAAATCAAAAAGTTGTCCTATTGTTTAGTTTCTCATTGCTCTATAATAAAACTGATGTTTTAAAGACCGCAGTACTTTTACCAACCGGGGTTGCGGATTTTATTCGAAACAGTCACCGCGGCCCTGGAACGCAAAAGGGCATTAGGAGGAACACGGATGGGTTTTAGTCAGTAGGAGTCTGACACTCCCTCCGGCTTTACCCAGAGCGGGAGTAGTAATTTGAAGATTTCCCATCTTTAAAAAAAAAGAACTTTAATCAACCTGTATAGAATACTAGCTGACCCACGCAACTTCGTCTGCGTCACATTTGCCTTCCTCGATAAATGGGCCATCTAATACTGAAAGAATTTTTTAAATCGGACCAGTACTTCCTGAGATTACCCCCTACACAAATTTACAAACAAATGTTAACTCTTTATAATATTAGTATAGATATGAAAATGAATCAATTGAAAACTAGGAACAACAACAAGATCAAGTGCTTACCTACATCTATATATCCTAAACTCCATAGAACATCAAACGAGATCATATCAAAAAGTTTCACAGAACTGCCCCCCGCCGCCTTCCCCTCTACTCTTGCGTTCGATCTCCGTCCAGGGTGCAATAAACTGACAATTCAATTACAAACAACTGCCTGTACTGTACTGTCCGATATTGAGCCCAGCCGATTGATTCAGACAATGTACCACTTCTGTACCGAGCTTTTTTAGGGATCTGTAATAGCCAAATGGAGATGTGAACGCTTTGTTTTGTCCGGTCCGTGTGTTCGGATGTTTTAAAGTACGGTAGGAGACTTTTGATACTGTGTTGATGAAATTAGAGACGAGGTGATAACATGGTGCACCGCTGGTAATAGTAGTTAAATTAAGAAAAAACGATTAGCATTGTCCATACATGTAACCGACGGATCAGAAATTAGATTCAGTATATGTACGCACAACAAAAACAATAAATTTGTGAAATTCAACAGTACTAGTTTTTAGAACCCGTAATTCAAAAGGACTTGTTAGGAGTTTTTATTTTAAAGTGTAAAATTATAGTTAGGTATTATTTATTAAATTATAAGTTAAAAACCTTAGTTTTATACCAAATCCACTAATCTTCACATTCGCATCGCATTCGCATCTCAACCACTAAAGTCTGTCAAAAATGTGGGCTTTTTTGACAGTTTGCGATTGACATGCGAATGCGATTTTTTTTTATATTTGTAGAATTGACCCTCAGTTTAATAGTTCTTTCTAAAAGTATATTTTCTGAAAGAATTATCGCTCAAAATTAAAAAAAATGTGATCTGTGTGTTTTTTTTTTAGTGAATTATTTTTTAATCGATAGTTGGGTCCTTTCCTTGTTTCAAAGTTTTATCTGTAGAAATACAATCAATTAAATCAATTGTGTATGCGTAACTACTCGTTCCCACTACGGAACCCTTCGTTTTTATTCTGACACGCACTTGGCCGCTGTTTCTCTCTATCTTCTACAAACTCGATTTGACGTTCTATATGGCATTTGATTTGGACAAACATGTTTGGGTTTATCATGATAAAAAGAAAATATGGGGTGTGTGAGTTTCGGAGGGGGCCGTATCTTTGTTGTTGCAAACAGTTGGATTGATTTGTTTTTGAATTCGTTCTGAAAGCAGAATTTCTGGGTAAATGGGCCATGTTTTTTGTGTGATGTTTGACCAGGAACTGTGAATTTTGAAGTTTAAAGATTAATAGAATATAGGTACTTTTAGTTTGGACAGAGTATAGGCTTTGCAAAGTTCTGGAGTGGCGACCGCGTACGGGAATACGCAACGTTGGAAGGCCTCCCACAAGGTGGACCGATGTATGCGACCGCACAGGCAGGTTGTAGCGACGCTTGGGCGAGGCAGTGGATGTCTTTCGGCTGATATAATGATGGTGATAGGCAATGCCATACATCGTGATACAATCATCGGCACGGATCTTGAGCGCTGACCTTCACATGCGCAATAGTGAGTTATTGGGTCCCTTTGGTGGTATGAAGTGAGGCGCGGAGGCGCGGGGGCGGGGAAAGTGCAGTGATTGGCCCGTGGCGCATCGCGCGTCATAGCCGTCACTCGGGATTTGTTCTTTACTCTTGCTGCACGGACCTCACTACGGCGTTTTATTTGTCATAAGTGTTCGATGCGCAAAGCGATCCCCACTCTTCCGCCGACAGCGATACGGACAAATTTTTTGACTCCATATTACTTACCTTCTTAGTTACTTACTAGTTAGGATTTTAATTTGAAGGGAACATACGAGTAGTCAAGTATTTATTAAATAAGGATTAAAATACCTTTTTTGTACGACAGCAATAGCTAGATAACTCTTTTATACAATATTTTCAGAAAGAAGAAT
This sequence comes from Ceramica pisi, assembly GCA_963859965.1. Taxonomy (NCBI): domain Eukaryota; kingdom Metazoa; phylum Arthropoda; class Insecta; order Lepidoptera; family Noctuidae; genus Ceramica; species Ceramica pisi. The sequence goes on along the minus strand of OY982535.1, from coordinate 24,531,128 downwards.
CTAAAAATATGTAGAGCCTGCCATAAAATTAAAAATTCCTGAACAAAAGGAAAGGTTAGTTGTTGGGATCAAAAGATCAGTAGATATCTATACTAATATTATGAAGCAGAAGAGTTTGTTTGTTTGGTTGAACGCGCTATTCTCAGGAACTACTGGTCCAATTTGAAAAATTCTTTCAGAATTAGATAGCCCATTTATCGACGAAGGCTATATATTATCACGCTACGCGGACAAAGTCGCGGGCAGAAGCTAGTTATTTATATAAATGAATAGTGATAGCTATCCACGTATCTCTCAAACACGAGTAACTCTATGAAACGTTGTGTGTATATCATTACATACATTATTATAAAACAAAGTCCTCCACCACGTTTGCGGTCTGTCTGTTCGCGATAAACTCATAAACCACTTCACCGATTTTCATGCAGTTTAAAGGAAAACAAAGTAGTTCGATTTTTTTATGAGAGCTGGCATGATAGTTATTAGTCATGATTGTCAAATGGTGGCTTTACCTCGAAATATCTTGGCAATGTGTCACTTTACCTTGAAATATCTTGGCAATGTGTCACTTTACCTCGAAATATCTTGGCAATGTGTCACTTTAGGGCACCATGGCCCATGTTGTTTTAATTTTTGATTTGTTAGAGTGTCTTCTACCCATATATCCATGTGATATAGAGCGTCGCAACTTTGAAAAAATAAAAAACAAAATGTCAGCTGGGCTAATGGGGGGCTGTACCAAAATGGCTGTATGCCTTTTTAAAACTAAGTTCTTTTCTTTAAGCTCAGTTATTTCTTTCTTCTTCTTATGCTTTGCCCATTACTTTCACCAGCATATTAATGTATTTTTAGCACTACATTTTTCATTATAAGGCCGATAAAACAGTACGATCTACATATCAAATGGAGGCAAACATCTTATAAAGGAAATATCTATTAGTTTGTATTATATTATTATTGGACTGTAATTTTATCATCAGGGGATCTTTGCTTTCATATTTTATGGAAGACTGAAATAGATCTTATTTTCGTTTTAAAGGTTCTGGAATATTATTATGAAATATTAGCTGTAGGTAAGGAGAAAAGACGATCATTTTATAACTAGGGAAAAATATAGTTTTTTCTTTTAAGTTACGTTTTTGTCGAAATATTTATTATGTGTAGTAGTGTCACGTGTGTCGGCTTATTGTAATAAAGCTTTATCCATCAGTCATATTTTGAGTTAAAAAAAATCCATCAAGGTTTTTTTTATAAAAAATGTTTAGCTTAATAATTTGACGAGTCCACATTGTATTATTGTGTTCCTTTTTTGTTTTAATTCATACTAGCTGATGCCCGCGGACTCGCTCGCTTGACAAATTTTATATCAAAACCTTCCTCGAGGACCACTCTATACAGGGAAATTGAAAAAATACCCGAAACCTCTTAGGCAGTGAAAGTACACATGATTATAAGCAACTTTTGTTTTGGTAAAACTCCGAAATCTCGAAAAAAATATCAGCTGTTTCATACAAAATGCAGTATTTAGCCAATGAAAATGTATGAAACAGCTGATATTTTTTTCGAGATTTCGGAGTTTTACCAAAACAAAAGTTGCTTATAATCATGTGTACTTTCACTGCCTAAGAGGTTTCGGGTATTTTTTCAATTTCCCTGTATATTGGTGAAAACAGCAAGAAAATCGGTGCAGTAGTTTTTGAGTTTATCGCCAATAAATAGGCAGACAGACGCGGTAGAGGACTTGGTTTTATAATATGTAGTGAAGAAACAGGACCGTGACTGAATTTTGAGAATCATCCCATAATAATCTTTGAAACTTTTCAACTACTACACAAATATATGCAAATCGCTCTCGCCTGCGTCTGAAACCACACCCAAACTGTTTGAGACCCGAACAGGATATTTCAGAAATTCTTTTCCCGGAACCCTTGGTAAAAACATTTAATGGAAATTCATCGAATTTCCAATCTATTTGAAAGAATAAACAGATTTTTCCATATGAATAATACTGAACAATGATATTGTGACGAGTTTTTTTTTTGGCTCCTTTTGTTGGCCTTAAGTGTATTTGCAGAAACGTATTGAAGTGTTAATAATGGAATCATTGTAGCGTTGTATAATATATTTTTGTTATTCAATAATTAGAAGTATTGTTTTACTAAGTCTTCATGTGCGGCTCGACCTATTTGAGCTTATTTCAATTTCAGACATTATTGGATTAAAAATCTTGTATTTATAATGGTTATGATTAAAAATTACTTAACAATTGTACCGTTACCATATTAATATCTTCACAGTTGTTAGAATATTCTTGCCTTGAAACTCCTGCATATTCACAAACAAAATGTATTTTTAACCGACTTCCCAAAAAAGAGGAGGTTCCCAACTCGGTTGTATTTTTTTTTTAAGTTTTTACTTTCCTCATAACTCCGTCAATTATGAACCTATTTGAAAATTTCAAATTTTTATCAAAATTCGTTTACATTTAATTCGTTTATCATCCAATTATGGTTTTTTGTCATCCAAGTAAGCGAAATTGTTTATTTTGCTTTTCTGCGATTTTGCAGTGGTGTTGTTAGGTGTGGGGTACAACTAAAAAGTGAAAATAAAAAACACTTTTTACAAAAAAATACAACGGAATTTTTAGGGGCCGAGTCACCCGCGTCCGTAGGAGAATACCCTTCAGCGAATCCCTACACGTGGTCCTTAGGTGGTGCTAAACAGGTGACACTAACCGCCTCCGTGGTCTCGTGGTTATACCACCAGATTCAGACCCAGAGGTCCCGGGTTCGATTCCCAGCGGGGGCAAATTTTTTGCTTGGTTTGGTTGGTGGTAGGACTTGTTCTAAATCCGCCTGGCAAGCTACCACCATCATGTCTAAGTCTGTCGCCATAACAACAATGTTAACAGCATTGTTGTGTTCCGGCAGTTAGAGGTATGATAGCCAGTTCCTCTGTGTAAGATAGAGGATTCCGGGTGAAACTCGTTTCCATCTTCGGCCTAATCATCACTTTCCATCAGGTGAGATTTAGGCCAAGAGTTTCCCCGTTTTGTATAAAAAAAAAACCGACTTCCAAATAAAAAAAAAACACTACAAAGTAAAAAATAACTTTAATTTCAAAAATTGGGTGTCAAAATACGAAGAAACTGACAAAAACACTGACTTTAACACCCATTTTTAGCCTTGAATATTTTATTAGCACGTGACTAACTTCACTTTTGTCCTCTTTCGCAGGTGAGGGCGACCGCGGGGGCGAGCGGCGACGGTGCGCGGGGGCAGCGGTGTCGCGCGGCATGCGGCGCCGCCCGCTGCTGCCGCTGCTGCTGCTGGCGCTACTGCGCGCGCACGGCCTGCTCGCCGCGTCCGGAGGTAAGTGTCACCTGCCCAGCTCGCACAGGACCGCGGGGGTAGCGGCGCTGCCCGCCACTGCTGGCAATATTGTGCGTGAACGGCATGCTGGCCACGTCCGGTGGTAAGTGCTGCGGCCTCGTCCAGCGTGCCACACGACCAGTCCTGCAGTGTGATTCTGTTGTAGCAGCATCAATGCTGCCACCAGAAAAACCAACGAAACAAATCTGCATCGTAACAAAAAGCACCGCGACGCCATCTATTCAACTGGCGGCGAACTAAATCCTAAATCTCGCAAGCAGAGTTTATCCTGCGATTTGAACACATACGTCCGCCCGAATATGAACTATCGGGCAGTAGCCCCCAGGTACAATAACCGCCTGGGTAAAGGATCCTCTCTTTACAGTGGAGGTTTGCGGTACTTTACTGTCTGTTCCGCAAACCCCTCCACTGTAACCATGTCGAAGTGAAAACTTAGGCGTAGTGAACGACAAGTGAGCTGTCAAACCATACAGATAAGATAAAAGGACAGCTTACTTGTCGTTCACTTCACCTGAGTATACACGTCGAGATGTGAACAGAATAGACCAGCTGTAGTTCTCGCTTGCAGTGGACACCTGCGGACCCTTATGGGTCTCCTTGTGGAACGTCTTCCATGACTGCTTCTTCCGGTAAGGGCTCCAACCACTTTAAGGTGAAGTAAACCACATGATGCTAGGGATTGACAGCTTACTTTGAGATCTTCACCTAAGATTTCATGGTGAAGAACGCCTTTGGCTCCATCACTTATCAATTTTGCAAGCAATATGGGCTCTGACATTTATTTTTCCAATTTTTCGGGCTATGTCGGTCCAATTTTTAGGGTTCCGTAGCCAAATGGCAAAAACGGAACCCTTAAAGAGTCGTCATGTCTGCCTGTCTGTCCGTCCATATGTCACAGCCACTTTTCTCCGAAACTATAAGAAGTATGCTGTTGAAACTCGGCAAGTATACGTATTCTGTGAATTGCATTAAGATTTTCACACAAAAATAGAAGAAAAAAAAACAATGAATTTTGGGGGTCCATACTTAGAACTGAAACTTAAAAATTTTTTTTTTCATCAAACCCATACGTGTGGGGTATCTATGGAATGGTCTTCGAAAGTGATATTTCTAATACATTTTTTTTCTAAACTGAATAGTTTGTGCGAGAGAGGTCCAAAGTGTTGAAATGTGTGTCCCCCCCTGCAACTTCTAATTAAGAGAATGATAAAGCTAAAAATAATATATGATGTATACCATGTAAACTACCAGCAAAATTGGTTTGAACGAGATCTAGTAAGTATTTTTTTTTAATACGTCATAAATCGTAAATCGCAACTTTTGCTTATAATGTAATACCTACAGGTTTGTACAAAACCCTCGGTGCGCGAGTCCAACTCGCACTTGGCCGGTTTTTTTTAATTCAAACAAGCAACGGAACCACGCTTAACTACCAGAGAGATTATTACATTTCTATTTGGTCTAGAACTTTCATAACCTAAACCAGTTAGCATGTCTTCTGTACTTACTTTACAGATCCTCCATCCCTTTCCCACTAACGATACTCACCGATAGTTAGACAGTGATAGATGGTAGAACGCTAACACATCATGATGACTAGAAGCTTTTGTTGCATTAACGTAATTCTCTGCATGACACAGCTACAGATTGAAGATAAAATAATAGATTAGTCTGAGAGTTATTGCGATTATTGTGTAATATTGGGGGATAGTGGGGTGAGGAGCTCGTGGCTAAATATAACAGCTGCCAGGTCGATCTTCAGGGTTAAGCAACGCAGTTTCCTCAGCGTCTGTGTTTCCGAACGCTTATAACCCTTATCTCTTCAAAGTTAGAGTGAACAGGCTCCTTCTGGGTAAGCTCGCTCCATCGTAGACTTTGTCTCTGTCATCTCTGACCTATACTAGAGTCAAGAGCAAACCCATCAAAGATTAAAAAAAATATAGGTCACAAAATTGTTATTTTAAAGTTATTTATTTTAACCCCTGATTTACGTCAGGGGTAAAATATAAGATATATATATAAGATTTTTGAAAAGCTGTAATGGATTATATTCTGTTGATGTTTTATCAAAATGAGGAGACGAAATTGTTCTGAAACTGTCAAACTGTAGCTTTTATGTTTAGCCAAGACGATCTTGCCTAGATTTCAAAGTTTCGTTCTAGCTATAAATTTCTACTAAATCTTGAAAACTTTACTTAGTAATAAATTATTGCGATAGATAAAATTGAGTATTGAAATCAATCAAACTTGACTTAGATGTATTTGCTGATAGCAATTACTGACAATTTATTACAAGAGATTCTCATTCATATAAATCAGTGCGGATTTAGGTGTAATTGTAGAATTAGTGCTAATTGTATCCGAGTAAATGATGTACATTACCATGTAAACTACCAGCGAAAATTGGTTTGAACGAGATCTAGTAAGTAGTTTTTTTAAAACGTTTTAAATCGTAAATCGCAACTTTAGCTAATAATACCTAATTATAAATAATACCTACAGGTTTGTACGGAACCCTCGGTGCGCGAGTCCGACTCGCACTTGGCCGGTTTCTTTTGCTCGCTACTTCGTCCGTACAAATATCCTGTTTTTTTCCGTTCCCATAGACATTTCTGGCACTCCTCTCGTATTGCTCTCTTACAGTTTCCAAGGAACCTATATGCCAAAGTTTAGCTTTCTGCGACCAGTAGTTTTGGCTGTGTGTTAACAGGCAGTATCTCAGTCAATCATCAATATCGGAAGAATTTTATATTTCAAACTTTTAACAACGGTATTTTTCTATTAGAGCATACGCAGAACGATCCTTTTTTTTTTAAGGGGTGGGGAATAAACAAATGACTTTTCCCGCTCTGGAGCGTGAGGGAGTGTTAGACTTTTACAGACTAAAACCCATCCATGTTCCTTCGTTGCCCTTTGTGTTCCGCAGCCGCGGTATCTATTTCGAATAGTCCCGCAACTCCGGCAGGCGTCGGTCCTTTCGGGCCTCTCTATATGCTGACTCTCTTTGAGGCGCGCGTGGAACATGAACGCGCCGTCGACACGGCACGCTAAACGTTCCTGAGAAGTAGTTTAAAAGTATAAAAGCTTTATTTGTATATTTATTGAAACTTGATGCGCAAATAAAGACACTGTACAAAGGCGGACTTAATGCCATATATTATGCAATAGTTTAATGCCATAGGTTTTACTTATCGCTCTTTAATAAATTCTACATTTAGAGGTCATCAAATTACCTAAAATATGCCAAAAGACTGCAGCTTAGCAGGCTGGACTTATGTTTAGATACATAGATAAATCATTAACTTGTTAGAACAATTTGAAACCATATAACTCACACACTATGGCACTCACACACCCACACCTACAACACTACACTCACTATACCTACCGCACTACACTTCCCACACTACATTCACTACACCACACTCTACCCAAACTACTGAAATTTTGTTAAACTTAATTATAGTTTAGTTACCTAAAACTACTGTCTTTGTAACTGTACCATCTGAATATGGATTGAAAGAGACTGGACCCCACAACACAGGGAATCCTAGTGTGGGGTTTAGGGCTTCATCTATGTTTGTAAACCTGAATTTTTTATTTATTTTAATTATTTTCCTCCAGTTCCTCTGTGTAAGATCCATCTTCGGCCTAATCATCACTTTCCATCAGGTGAGATTTGGGTCAAGAGTTTCCCCGTTTTGAATAAAAAAAAATTAAAAAAATGTTTTATCTATCTATCTACACATAAGTACCATTTACACTACGTATCGTTTCGTAAACCATTAAACAATCCACCATCACTCCTTAAAAAAAACCCACCCCTAAAACTCACACAACTATTAAACTAATCGTCCTAATATACCCAAATTAAGAATTCAACGAATTTGTTTCACAAACACTGGTGTCCCAATCAAACAGATGACCGGTGTCAGTGCAGCGCTGAGCTAAACTGCGGCGCTTCACCGCTTGCGCTGTAAATGCTTTGCGGTATGACTCGGTGACAAATTGAGTGCACGATGGTGCTCGGCTAAGCTTCGGTCTTCATGAATTGGTAGTGACACGCGAATTTTAGGGCTCCGGTTGGGTGAAAGATATTGAATATTCCTGTGCGCTGTACGTTGTCTTTTAAGCGTGGACCTAGTCCCTTAAAATACAAGAGGCCGAATTTACATCCAATTTGTGGTTCAAAACTGAGTTCTGGTCAGTTGGTAACAGAACATATGGGGCTTCACAACATGTATTAAACTACATTAATTTGTAAAGGTTGAACCTTATAGCATGCAGTTTTGAGATTCCATTCCGTACGGTTTTTAACTAGTTAGATGTCCTAGAGTCTAAGGCCATTCGGTTTCGATTCGCAATATTTTCAAATATTTGAGATTGATTGATACATTGACAGATGATAATTTTAAGATTTTTGCAGTGGTCATGCCCTGCAAAAATCTCAATTTTTGCAGGGCATGACCACTGCAAAAAGCTCATGTGATTATCATCTGTCTGGCCTTTCCCCAACTATACTCTAGCCAAACCGGATTCAGATGAATACAATGGTAGCACGGTACTTCATGGCAAGACTAGTGTCAGTTTTTCTGGCTTCTGAATATCCGTAACGACTGCCAAAGATCTCCAAATGACAGCCGGGAGCGCTATAACAACGAATAAAATGAAAGGGAGCTCCATAAAAGAAAAGTTTTTTTTTTTTTGCGGTTTATACAGTACCTTTCGACTTCCACTGGCTAGTTTTTCTAAAACGGATGTCCCTTTTGCACTCAGGAGTAATTCTGGAATTTGCAAACTGTAATAACACCTCTTATTTACCTAAATTTTGTCAAGTTGAGAATTACTGAGTTTGAAATGAAATCTCTGCCTGCGTCTGTGTTTCCGAACGCTTACAACTCAAATCTTTTCAAAATTAGAGTGAACAGGGAGCCTGTCTGTTCTGGATAAGCTCGCTCCATGATAGACATAGATGTCTCTGACCTGCAACTCTCAGCAAACCCACCTCAACTAAAAAAAAAATACTTGAATGGACGCTTTTTGTGCTCATAATAGTCTAGTTTCCATCATCCACAAATTGCAAAACTATTTAGTCCGTCAGTATAACTATTTGGTCAGAGTATCGAAAAATAATGGACACATATTTTTTGTTCTTGTAAATCAACGAATATCGATTAAAATAAAACGCATCAAAACTCGGAAGTGGGGGCTCGTGACGTAACGACCCGTTAAAAATTATGCCAGGGTGTGACGTATTGAGAATTTTAAAAGCGTCTAAACTTCCTCAATTTTGGTTCCCGTAACAACAGAAAAAAATACGGGTCAAGTATTTTTTGATAATCTAACTGACGGATTAATTCGATTTTTTCAGGGCATAAGCCTATTGCTTTCTAATTTTCAAATTGCAAAAATATACGCTAGTTTCTCTCCGAAACACCGACAAAAGACAAAACAACGCTTTCTACCAATCAATAATCGTACCAGCACTTTCGCAGAAACTATCGACAATTCCCCCTTTACTTGCCAATGCTGTAACATCAGGAGTCAGCTGCAAAGTCACGTCGGTTGACGCTGACAAATGGAACGAGAGACCGTCTCGGAGCTGGTCAGAAAACAAAGAGGTTACGTATCGATTCAAACATGGATGGTGTTACTTAAATTTTTTTGCTGTTACTCTAGTAAAGCTAGTGTAATAGTTATATGATAAGACTAGCCTTTGCCCACGACTTTTTTTTTTCTATTGATAGCATCCGTTTGACCACTATCTCACCTGATTTTAAGCGATGATGCGGTCTAAGATGGAGCACGCTTGTCTAGAAGTAACCTATGCACTCTTGATTTAAAGACTCCCAGGTTGTATTTTTTTTAATACAAAACGGGGAGACTCTTGGCCCAAATCTTACCTGATGGAAAGTGATGATTAGGCCGAAGATGGAAGCGAGTTTCACCCGGAATCCTCTTACACAGAGTAACTGGCTATCATACCTCTAACTGCCGGAACACAACAATGCTATTAACATTGTTGTTATGGTGACAGACTTAGACATGATGGTGGTAGCTTGCCAGGCGGACTTAGAACAAGTCCGACCACCAACCAAACCGAGCAAAAAATTTGCCCCCGCTGGGAATCGAACCCGGGACCTCTGGGACTCCGTACGCGCATTTCCCGTTTTTTCCGTTCCCGTAGGAATTTCGGGAAATACTCTCTTAATGCTCCCCTACGGAGTGTAAAGAACCTTCATGCCAAATGTCAGCTTTCTACGACCAGTAGTTTCGGCTGTGCGATGTCTGTAAGTCACTCAGTAACGGATTGTTTTTATAAATTAACATAGGGAGGAGGGGGAGGGGGGGATTAGGATAGGTGAGATTTGGGCCAAGAGTTTCCCCGTTTTGTATATTAAAAAAAAAGATAACCTCTGAAATACATTAAAATTCGCATCACAAACGTACACATATAGCAAGGTAGGTACTTCTTGAAATTAATTAAAACGAGTATAATAAAAAAAAAAACCTTTTTTTCTTATCCTTTTCACACAATACATTTAACTACTATTACTTATATATTAGACAGTTATATAAAATTTACTTAACAATACCTATCAATGACTCAAGGGCATCAAGCTGGTATCTGGCAGATCCGTCCCAAAGATGAGAGCCACAACCAGAGTACCTAATTTAACTACAATCTCTAATTTTATTAAATTCTACTAATTTTCACATTCGCATTTCAATCGCAAACTGTCAAAAATATATGAACATAAAAGGCTCGACCGCACTGTGCGACACTTCGCGGCAGCGGAACGACGCGACACGTAACAACGTTCGCACTTGAAGTGTCGCAGCGCGTCGCACGCTGCTGCGTAGAGCGTTAAACCTCATACAATTTCTTACAAAGAATATTTTGCCGTTGCGTGTCGCGTCGTTCCGCTGCCGCGCAGTGTCGCCAAGTGCGGTCAAGCCTTAAGGCTTTTATGACAGTTTGCGATTGACATGCGAATGCGAAAGTTGTTTAAAATTAGTAGAATTGGCGCTCAGAACACAATTACGTCCAGATTATACTCAAGAACTAGGTTAGCAGTGGTATTAACTATACAACATCAACGTTTAACAGACAGACATAGAAAAAAACTTTTTACAAAAAAATACAACCGACTTCCAAAAAAAAACACTACAAAGTAAAAAATAACTTTAATTTCGGAAATCGGTGTTTTTGTTCGTTTCTTCGTATTTTGACACCGACTTCCGAAATTAAAGTTATTTTTTACTTTGTAGTGTTTTTTTTTGGAAGTCGGTTGTATTTTTTTGTAAAAAGTTTTTTATTTTTCACTTTTTAGTGGTGCCCCACACCTACCACACCACTGCCAAATCGCAGAAAAGCAAAATACGCAATTTCGATTATCAAAGAATCATCTAAATAGTCAAATTCCAGCTATTTCGATTTAAAATCCAAAGTTCGTAACCGATTTCGATATAATTTAAATGGGACCAATCTGCAAGCATATCCTTTCAGATGAAACAAAAATTTTTCAAATCGGTTCATAATTGTCGGAGTTATGAGGTAACAAACATAAAAAAAAAAAAAAAAAAAAAAAAAAAACATACAACCGAATTGATAACCTCCTCCTTTTTGGGAAGTCGGTTAAAAAATGAGTATTATCACAACAAAAACAACAACAACAATGATTGGCCAAGTACGTGTGATAGTTTGCGTGTCAACTGCATTCATTTTTCCTTAACTCTCATAGAATTCACATAAAATACAAAACAGAATGCGTCACTGCCATTTAACTTCAACCGATTAATGTTCTTCCAAACAAGTTTAAAACACACCTGAGCCGAATTTTAAACCCCGCAGGTGGATTTCGGGCCCAATTTTTCAGCCAATACGTACCGAATCATCAATATCAAGTGTCTCGTACGTGTAAATTGTGGTGGTTCGACGTTCACGCCGCGTAAACGTGGCGAGTGACAAATGGAGTGTCACGCCGTGCGCAGTCTTAGCGTATTGGATGTGGAGAATCGTGTGTGAGCTCCTTTGTTTTTCTGGGGCTGGCAGCAGAGTAGGTGCGGGAATTTAATGAGTAGGAAGAGCTATTAATTGTTGAATGTTTTTCTGAATTATTTTAAGTAATTCATTCTGTTTCTCATGCTGGGAAATGACTTAGATTTAACGCGTATACGTTCCGTTTATGATGCAAGTTATTATGATGAAAATAAATTGTTCGATCATTCTGAAAAGCTGGGTTGGCTGTCAGATTGTCCGGTATTGTTTAAATAGCTTAGAAAAAGACTGTGTCTCTTGTTAAAGGGATACTTAAATTATACTTCTTTTTTCTTAATATAAGATACAAATACCTACACCATTCAGTTTTTTAAAGACGGGAAATCATCAAATGATTCCTTCCGCATTAAGTGGAACGAAAGCGAGTGTCAGACTCTTTCAAACAAATTCCGCAACCCTGGTAGAGCTGCATCTCTAATCTTAGATTCTCAAATTCTTCTCGAACTTCTGAAACCATTAACCACAATGGGCTAGATTCCATCATCCACAAATTGCAAAACTATTTAGTCCGTCAGTTAGAGTATTGAAAAATAATGGACACTATTTTTTTGTTTTTTATATCAATGAATATTGACAAAGATAAAACGCATCAAAACTCGGGAGTCCCCGGGGCTCGTGACGTCACGACTCACTAAAAATTATGCGAAGGTATGACGTATTGAGAATTTTAAAAGCGTCGTAACTTCGTCAATTTTGGTTCCCGTAACAAAAGAAAAAACACGGGTCAAATATTTTTTGATAATCTAATTGACGGACTAATTAAATTTTTTCAAGACACAAGCTATTCCGCGCACATTTCCACTGGTTGGTTAGTGGAACCACAGCCACTGAAGCTCATTTCCATTATCCCAACACCCCCATAAGAGGTTATTAATCATCAGAACGTGCAGTTTATTCATCTCTGTAGAGGATGCACTTGTTTGATGCAGGAAAATACTGTCCTCCTTCTGGGACAGGAGGTCATGGATAGAAATATGATATTGTGAGGATAAGGATGAATGAAAAAGAAGAAGAAAAAGAAAGAAGGAAGTAGAAAAATAGTGTAGAAGAGAAGTTTAAAGAAGGTTGTAAGATGACAAAAATGTACTTGTTAAACATCCCACTATAAAAAGAGGTCTATTTTTTATAGGCCTCTCCCTAGAATTTTCAGGCTTACATCTCAATACATGCAATTCAATAGCACATTTTCAGTGACCAACCTAACTCACTGAAGGTCATTTCCATCAAGCCGACACCCCACATGAGGTTATTAAGCGTTAGAGCGTGCAGTGTATAAATCTCAGCGGAGGTTGCACTGATAAATGGGGTGCAGGGGCTGAACTTAAGTGGTTGATAACGAGAGCTGCTGGTCTTGGCATATCGACACGTTATCAATTATGGGAGTGGATGTGTAGTGGGTTAACTAGATGGGAACAAAAAAAAAGGAATGAAAAATGGGGTTTTCTTAGTGTTTAAAAAAAATAGCAACAATTACGCTGGTCGTGGATTTGTTAGAGTGTGTTTGAATTGTTGAATCTTCTTCTTATCGTATGTTTAGTAGACTTTTTTTTTTTTTTTAGGGATGGGAAATCATCCAATGACTCCTCCCGCTCTGGGTGTAGCGGGAGGGAGTGTCAGACTTCTACTGACTAAAACCCATCCATGTTCCTTCATTGCCCTTTGTGTTCCGGAGCCACGGTGTCTCTTGCGAATAATCCCGCGACTCCGGCAGGATGTTTAGTACACTGACATGATAATTTGACGACCACCGTTTGGTAGCCGGGACCGCCGGGACCATCTTTTTTTTCGGACAATTAGGTGATTCAAGCCTGCAATGCTCAAACTTAAACTCAAACATTTATTTCAATTAAACCATTTACAGGCACTTTCGGTCGTCGGTCGTCGGCACGTCGGTCCAAAATGTTGAAGCTATTTGCACGTTCCAAAGCGTAGATCTCTATGGAGAAATACGTGCAAGAACCTCCACGGACACTCTTTTAAAAATAATAAATTGTTACAAAGTTTTGTTGACATCGTGTTGAAATTATGTTGTAATGTTCTAGCCAAACTAGAAAACTACTTTATTAATTGTTTAGAAACGTGTCAAAGTAGAGCGCCTCACGACAATTCGCTTTTCCCTAGGAATCTAACCCACGACCACTGGTCAATAAGCAAACGCCAAAACCACTCGAACACGGCGGCAGATAGATTAACTCAGAACAGTAATAGTAATCTTCGATATTTAGCTATTTGTGTTGATTGTAATAATGACATAATCTAATTGGTTACATGTAGGAATCGCAATCTTTTATAGGAGTATACGAAAAGTTAAATTTGCATAGTAAAAGGTGAAGAAGTGGCTACAGAATTGAGCTAAATTAGTACTAGTTTTTCTAATTATATATCAGCAAAGGAGTGAGCAGGCTACTTCCGGGTAAGCTCGCTTCATCGTAGACTTTGTCTCTGTCATATCTGACCTAGATTTGATTCAAGAGCAAACCCACCTCAAATCCTACTAATATTATAAATGCGAAAGTTTGTGAGTATGTATGGATGTTTGTTACTCTTTCACGCAAATACTACTGAACCGATTACGATGAAATTTGGTATGTAGGTAGCTGAAAACCCAGAATAACACATAGGCTACTTTTTATCCCGGAGTTCAAGAGGGATCGGAATTTACACGGGAATAACGAGAATTTATACCCGGACGAAGTCGCGGGCGGCATTTATTAAAAAATAAAAAAATCTGAGCTTGTTACGTAGTTTGTGGTCTGCGCGAACGTATTAAAAATGGTCTCAACTTTGTAAGCAAAGCTTAAACTGGCTTCACGTGTCTCTTAGGTCTGCAGCCTGTCTTATTGCCGACACAGCGTCAAAATAGGGTCAAAAGTACGGTAGCAAAACGTTCCTACATTAAACACATGTTCTCATTGAAAACAAACAATAGAACATAATTAGAATCGATTGAACAAACTCTGATCGTTCGCATTTAATTAATACGCAACGGAACGCAATATGTTCGGGGACGTCTACACGGGCAACTCGAATCACTCAACTGTTGGCGATTTTGATAAAATGTGGAGGAGACGTATTAAGGTAATGATTTGAACAGTTAGCGTGCAGTAGATTTGGCCAATACTTATGGTAATGGTAAAAATAACGTGAACGGTTAATAGTACGAGACGCTGTGGACACCGTCAGACCACATCCAAACAGTAAATATGTAGATAATACATACGTCGTTTGGTTAACTATTTTAGAAAGTTCAAAACTAAAAAATGCACAAGGGTTACAATCTAATATAATAAATGCGAAAGTTTGGATGTTTGTTACTCAATCACGCCAGAACGGTTGAACGGATCTTGATTAAATTTGGAACAGAGATAGATTATAATCTGGAATAGCACGTGAGCTACTTTTCATTCCGGGAATATTTTCCCTAGGGATCACGTGGGCAAAGCCGCTGGCAGAAGGTGGTTTGTCATATTGTTGTCAATATATTTTTTACTCTTCAACAAACGTTATCTCGTTAACAGTTGCTGGGCAACAGTTGCCCGTGTGTCACAACTTTACCGAATACAATACGCCAGAGCACACAATACGCCAGGGCACGCAATACGTCCGTAGCCGCGATTGTTAATACTCTCACAAATGTTCTATTACACGAGTGATTGGAATTAATTTACGTAAATCGCGCGTAAGCTGATACGATTTAGTAAAATTACCTCGATTCGGTGTTATGACATCTGCCAAGTTGATGTATAGTTGCGGAAGGCTGGTTGCTTTCTGTATTGAGTAGTTCTGTACCTCATTTAACATGGTTTTCTTTAAGTTGTAAGTATGATTACTAGTTGTGTTTCTTAGTTGAAATTACTTGTAGTACACTTAGTTAATCTTATAACATCGATTCAGAGAAGATGGATCATTATATCTGTTAGTAATGACAGAAATTGAGGAATGAGATTTATGTTTACTCAAGGTGCAACCACATTATTTAAATTAAGCAATCTATAGTTAGAATTTACGAAGCAACACCAATGCAATCTAAGCCTGATACCGTTCAAGATATATCTGTCACCGGCCAATTGCAAACGTCGTAGAATTATAAAATATTGCGTGAAATTACAAAATATTTTTCTAACCCACACAGAGCTATTGAATTTCGGTATAATGTACCTATCGAGAAATCATGATATAATTATAAAGATTTTTACAAACTTACGGAGTCCGCCCTGAAACATGTCCATAACATTATGAAGTTCTCAATATGTAAAAAAAAGTCCCACTCTTTTGTCTGTTGAATGAAAAAAAAAACAAAAACAATCAACAGTAAATCAACAGTACCTCTCTGCCCTTTTCTCTATATTTAATTTTCTTTTTGACGTATATTCAGTGGAACACAAATAAATAAATAACTTAACTCTAAACAAAACATCATCTGCCTAGCCTTTGCCCAACTATATTGGGGTCGGCTTCGAGTCAAAACGGATTCAGCTGAATATCGGTATTTTACGTGGAGCAGACCTCATTACATTACAACCCATTAACTGGGTAACACGGTACTCCTTGGCAAGACTGGTGTCAGATTTTCTGGCTTCTGACTATCCGTAAAGACTGCCACAGATCTCTAAAGGACAGCCGGGAACTACAGCTTAACGTGCTTTCTGAGGCACGGAGAAGAATATTGACGATATGATCGATACGAAGATGGTCACCCATCCACAGACCAACCTCGGCAAGCGTTGCTTAACCTTGAAGATCAACATGTGCGGCTGTTATTATTTCGCCAAGAACTAACTCAAAACAAAACAACTATCTAAATAGCTCACATTGCTCCTTATAAACAGGAATTATTAAAAACACCCTCAGTGTTATCCTACAACATGTTACACATATCTTTGTGTAAAAGGCTCTAACAGAATAAAATCAAGCCAAGCTTCATACATAGCTTGGCTCATCGCCACAAGGTTGCTTGCTTATCGGTCTTCTATAGATTGTATTTCGGTGAGTGTGCCCAAGAACTCCGCGACCTCATTCCACCGGCCGGCCCCCTTCTACCATCGGACATCCAGACGCACTGAAACTTACCATCCCTACCTCGTTGCTATTCTACCAATTCGCACTAAGCGTTTCCAAATGTCTTTTTTAATGCGCACAGCAAAGGAGTGGAACTCTCTGCGTGCGTCTGTGTTTCCATTAGTTTCCAAACGCATACAACCCTAATCTCTTCAAAGTTAGACTGAACAGGCTACTTCTGGGTAAGCTCGTTCCATCGTAGACTTTGTCTCTGTCATCTCTGGCCAAGACTAGATAAAGAGCAAACCCATCACAAATAGAAAAAAAACAACCTTGTTACATGTGTAGTTTGCATTCTGTACGCACGTTTTAGAAATAAGGTTGTCTCAACTTTGTAAGCAAAGCATGGACTGACTTAACGTGTCTCTTAGGTCTGCAACCGGTCCTCATCACCGACATAGGGTCAAAAAAACGCTAACAAAACCCACATTAATTAAATAAATGAAATGAAAAATTTGTGCTGCGACAGCTAAATAAATCACAAGTCTGCTCTCCATACACAAAAGTCACGACCTTCGTGAAGATTGAATAAAGAACCTTACAAAAGAGCTCATTCAATCCCTAAATCTTAGTCATCGAAGCTTTTACTGCTACAGATGAAAAAAAAATACGATCCAGGATTATTCCCAGCGTAAGGGGTTATAAAAAAAGGGCGAAGAGCGAGTTGGTCTCGATCACTGACCGGTTCCGTACCTTGTAAGAAAAAATGATTTCAATCTAAGTCAGTAAGAAAATATCCTTATTTTTAACCAGTAAATATTGTACTAGTTAGAGATATTGTATTATTTTCATAAACTTCTATTAATTACATTGAAGTCAGATTTTCGGAATTTTAGTTTTGAAGTTACGGTTCCCGGGACTATTATTTTAATTTATCATAATAATTCAAATATTTACCGGGTAGGTGTAAAAAAAATAAATCAAATAAGTAGTCAATAAAATTCCTGTTATAAGCAGCTGTGACAAATAGAAGGGCAGACATACAAATCCGTTCTATAGGGCCTTCTATCTATACTGTTTTGAAACAGAACCCTAAGAACGAAAAGGGATGATTTAATGTTATTGTCTCTGATATTCGTTATTACTTAGGTTTGAACAAAAGATTTTTTCGGATTTATACCTTGTCATTATTATAGTATATACGAGTATGGATATTTTTACATGGTAGTGTGTAACGGAAAGCATAGATTTGCTGGCACAGGAATTTACGAGTTGTTCGGCTTTCGTATGGAAATATCCGTTGTACGTGGACATTTTTCTGTTGATTTTACAATAAAATATTTTTGACACGGTGCCTTTTAACGGTATTGGTAAGATAGCTTGGTAATGCTTTAGTTCTTGTTGGCTTACGTGTTTGCAAATAAACGGCAGATTATAATATTCCCTCGAGATTTATTTATACACTAATGGTGTTTGATAATTCGATAGTGTATTTTTCGGAAAAAAAAAAATGGTCCTGCAGAAACAGTGCGTTTAAACAAGGGAAACGTGACTTCGTCGCTGGCAAAAAATGTTCCATTATAGTGACGTCACGCGTGTATAAACGAAAAAAGAAAAAAACGTCCAATATTTTTTGAAAGTCAATCTGACGGATAGATTTTTTTAGTAAAATACTACGGAATCATGTCTAATTTTTAGGGTTCCGTGCCAAAATGATAAAAAGTAACCTTTATGATGTGACTAAGTCTGTTCGTCTGTCACAGCTGAATATCTCAATAACTACTTCCGTTATCAACTTGAAATTTGGAATAGTTTTATATGACGTTTGTTCAACTATGTCGCAAATAGGAAAGAATTTTGTTTTTTTGCACCAGCAAAAATAACTTTAATTTCGGAAGTCGGTGTTTCGAACGAGTTACTTTTTACTTTGTAGTGTTTTTATTTTTTATTTTAGGAAGGCAGTATTTTTTGTAAAAGTTTTTTATTTTTCACTTTTTAGTGGTTCACCACACCTAACGACACCACTAGAAAACGCAGCAAAGCAAAATACGCAATATCGTTTACTTGGATGACAGAAACCGTCATCCAAACTTGACTAAAAAGTAGCACCGGTCATCAGGCTTCCAGGTCAAAGAACTTGCTTCCTGTGAAACTAGAAACGAGCTACGTTACAGATAAAATAATAAGGAGTCTTGCTACCTAATGAGGAGCATCTAGTTAGTTAGGTTCGACGAGCGAGTTGGAAAAGTTTACGATGAAGAAAAGTATAGAGCAGTTTCGAGTTTACATCTGTTTAGCACTCGTTCGGTGTAGTTAAGTGTAGATATGTTTTTGAGACTGGGAAAAGCATAAAGTAAAAGTACTAATTTTGACGTCAACGGTCTTAAAGATCTTGGAACTCGTTTGAAAAATGTACAAAAAATGAAATGCTGTTCGTAAGTAAGGCCAGCACTTCAGGATGACTGAACGGAATCCCTATTTGTTATAGTCCCAGTAATATTTTCCGGCCAAAAAAAAACTTCCAATCCGTAAATTTGGGAAAATTGAAAATACTTGTTTTAACTTTTTAGATCAGCCAGTCTATTCTTTTAAGAAGGTGCAATTTACATTTAAAACTGCATCTCACATCGCTAAAGTTTTGATCGTAAGATATTTACAAAATAGCACCATAGGTCTATTTTAGCAAGTAATATCCATAATTTAGTCAGAAGTTAATCTCAAATGCACCGGACTACAAAATATCTTCCGAAACGAGGATCACACTAAACACATTTGCCAAAAACACATTACACTTTAAAACCGAAAACCTCGCCCCATATTTTCAGCTTACGCTAAAAGAATAAACACCTGACACCACTTTTCCCTCGAAATCCGTACAGAAATTAATCACGCCCCACAAACACCATAAATTATATAAGAAACAGTGTATTACAGAACATATATACAACAGCAGATTTATACATCCCATCGGTGGGTTTTCGAATCGACCCTGGTGCCTTCGCGTACCCCATAAATCCCTCTCCACATATTTTATATTGCCCTGGTACCGTACGGGTGCAAAATTGATATTTACACGCAGTCTTGTATCAATAAATGTAATTTAATGCAGAAATTGATTATGAATAGGGGTTGGAAAAGTGGCTGCAGTTGCTGGATACGCATTTCTGGTTGAGTGGTTATATGGTGGATCTTGTTTGAAAGTGCAGATGACCTAGTTTTGGGTAGACTGTAATATAAAAAGAGAAATTGCAGTACTCATAATTACGAACAACTTTTAAGGGGTCTGTCCATTGTGAGCGAGCAAGGTAGCGGAGCGGAGAAACGGATAATTTATAACCAATTGAATTGTATAAAACCTCCGTGAGTCCCACGTGAGTCGGTGACATTTTGACTGGCATGATTGGTTAAGATTTCTCCATTTCTCCACTCTACTCGCAATAGGCAGGCACCCTTACTTTTACTTACTAACTGAAGAGCATATTTTTTTTTGCGATTTCATTGCTGAACCCATACCAAAGAAATCGCAAGAAAATATGCTCTTTAGAAGATACATTTTGTTGAGTTATGCACACATAAATATATGTACATATGTGGTCGTTTATTTTTCGCGATGTGACCCCTTCAGAAGTATTGCGTATATTCTGTAACACGTCGTATCAAATTGACACCAAAGTTTCAGTAAAGTTCTAGTCTTGATTTAGTTCTCATAATCCGAAATTATGAGAACGTAGCAAACAAAACGTTATAGCGATAGCTTTAGCGTTACGAAACGTCTCTTAGAATGCACACAACAAAGGAGTGGAACTCTCTACCTGCGTTTGTGTTTCTAAACGCTTACAACCCGAATATTTTCAAAGTTAGACTGAACAGGCTCCTTCTGGGTAAGCTCGCTCTATCGTAGACTTTGTCTTTGTCATCTCTAACCTAGAATAGAGTCAATCGCTAACCCACCACAAATAAAAAAAATCGTATCAAAGCGATTAAAAATTGTTTACCTAGGTTTTTAGAATTTTAAAACTACCATCTTTGTTCAACGTTGTTGGTTTTGAAAGACAGCCGGACAGACAGATGTCTATAGAAAAAAATCTCCCTCACTTGACTAAAGAACCCCAAAAAATGGGCACAACTAATGAAGCTTCACGGCCATCTTTTCTTTCCCATCTTACTTCTAAACTCAACCTTAAGATGTCTGAGCAACTAATTAAAATGTAATGAAAAAATTTAAAGTATGTAAATTTCTTGTGGAGTGCTCGAGGCCACAGTAAGTTTATAAGTTACTGTGGACAGCTTCTCGCTGGCTACTTCATTTGGATCATCGAGTGCTTTCTACTTTGTTGTCTTAAATCCGTTGAGGTGTCAAAAACTTTGGTGAAAATGTATATTTCTTTAATGTTTATGCACAAAGCTACAGTGGCGTACTTGCCTTAGGCATTCTCTACCAGTTATCCAAGAGATATGATGGCAGGTGTATTGTTGTTGCGTGACGAAAGAGCGTTCGAAAGAGTCACCGAGACCCTAGAACCCAAAGGGTTTGAGGAGGAACACGGATGGGTTTTAGTCGGTAAGAGTCTAATACTCCCTTTCGCTCTGCCCCCAGCGGAATGATGATTTCCCAAACTAAAAAAAATACAGTCTTTACCAGTCAAACAAGGGAAGACAAAATAGAATAGTGCATTTTTTATTTGTGATAGGTTTTCTCTTGACTCTGGTCTAGGTCAAAGATGACAGAGACAAAATCGACGATGGAGCGAGCTTACCCAGAAGTAGACTGTTTACTCTAACTTTGAAAAGATTAGGGTTGTTAGCGTTCGGAAACACAGACGCAGGCAGAGAGTTCCACTCATTTGCTGTGTGCATGAAATGTTTATTTATTTATTTATTTTACAATTTATGTACACACAGAGAAACGGTACAGATACAGCAGTATAATTATTAGTTGTAAGTATTTGTATTTGGTTTTGCTTCATTATATCTATCATTGATTTACATCACACCTGATTGTAAACAATGATGTGGTCTAAGGTGGAGCACGCTTGCCTAGAAATAACCTATTCACTCTTGACTTAAGGCGAGGTTGCAGTACTGTGTGTTTTGACGAACAACAGCGACTGTCCGGCGAGCGAAATAATGCCTAAATTTTGATTGTTTTTTCTTCTTGGCGAAAATTGATAAAGAAATAATACAATATGGTTTCAACGTTTACTTCAAAATAAAAAGCGCTATATATTGATATAACTTTTATATAATAATATATTCGTGATAAAATCTCTTAGCAGTACACGTTTAAAATTGTAATTTAGTGTCATGTTTGATAAAAAAAAGTATCGAGCCAATCATTCTAAATCGCGTTTCTATATTTACGATTTACTTGAGGGTATGTTCAATTTTTATGTAATGATTTTTATTTATTAAAAAACTCATAATTAGTTAGATTTTCAGACGTTCAAAAATCTTAAAAAGTACTGCAACCCCGCCTTAAAGACTCCCAAGTTGTAGCTAGAGCATTTTTTATTTTATCCTTACCGCGTTGCATCTGATTACAAGATCATTACATTCATAATTTTGAATATAGCCACGACTATCTAAAATCGTTAAATTCTTCCGTGGCATGTAGGTTCCTTGGGGATTTTAGGGGAGAACCAAGAGAGTATTTTGCGATTTTCCTAAGGGAACGGGAAATGCGCGTCCGAAGTTTCGCGCAAAAGCTGGTACCTCATCATCATAATTTTAGCCAGTTGCCGTCCACTGATGTACGTAAACCTCGCCCAAAGAGCGCCAACCAATCCGGTCTTGAGTAGACTGCATCCATCCGCTGCCAGACAACTTCTTTAAATCATCGGTCCATCGTGCCGCAGGGCGTCCCACACTACCACATGTCTCCACTCCAACACATGTCTGCTCCATCGTCCGTCTGTCCGTCTGCAGACATCGCTGGTCCACTTCAACTTCAGCATTTTTTTTTATTGTGACAAAACCGCCACACATTATTTATGCCATATTACCTACTGCATTTGATCTTGGGGAATTTTGAATGTTTTTTTTTTTACTTTTCCTTCACCCCATTACAAGTAATTAGGCTATAATTATGTGTAGTTAACGAGGGTATGATTTGAATATGTGATCGGCACTCTCATCGTTCATTCGCTGAGCAATCTGATTGGTCTACGGATGAGCACAGTGGCGCCGCGCTCCCGCGCGTGAGTTTTCGCGACACCTAGCGGTTCTTCACTTGAAAATAACGCGCACCGCGCTCCACGCCCGTAAAGCCACCTTCTAAAAGAAACAGAAAGGTATTTCGGTGCATTCGTGTTAAACCCCCTCAAGATACCAACAATAACAATAACTAACGCCTGTGGAAGTTATATGTAGTGCAGTTTAGCAAGATTCAGGACGACTGGACACGCCGCCGAGCCCTCAGAGCGCGAGGCAGTGGACGGGAGTTTGCGGTAAGCCTTTTCGAATCTTCACCCTTAACTACTACACAGGTTGAATTCAATGAATTATTGTGTAAAACTATAGTAATTGGGTATGATGTAGGCTTGAATATAGATGAATCCAACACTAATCTTTTCAAAGTTATAGTGAACAGGCGACTTTTTCTACTTCAAATCATCATCTGCCTAGCCTTTTCCCTTTTCTGTATTGGAGTCGGCTTCCAGTAAAATCGGATTTAGCTGAATACCAGTATTTTACGTAGAGCAGCTGCCTACCAGACCTCCACAACCCGTTAACTGGGTAACACGGTACTTATTGGCAAAACTAGAGTCAGATTTACTGGCTTCTGAACTGAATCCGTAACGACTGCCAAATCTACAAATGACAGCCGAGACCAACGGCTTAACGTGCTTTCGTAGCGCGGAGGAAACTCGGTATGTTAGGATGGTCACCCATCCATCAAACCAACCTTGACAAGCGTTGCTTAACCTGGTAGATTGACCTGTGCGGCTGTTAATGTTTAGCCAGGAGCTCCTCCTCCTCCGAACCCATCTGAATTCGGAATTCGAGACAGGTTTCAAATTTTGCTACAGCCAAATCTTTGCCCTGCAATATTTAGCTCAAATTCCATTGCAACACATACTTGTTTAAGTGCTATTATCATACAACTTTAGCTATTAAATAAACAAAGCGTCGATACTTAAGTTAGGTGTCTACACTTTTTGCGAGTAATTATGTCATCAGCAACCGGATTTCTATGCAGTCAATAGATCAATTTCCTCTGCTCAATTTTTAAAGGAATTTAGTCCTAAGCTTTCAGAACCAGCCCTTTTTTTTAGGTATGGGAAATCATCAATGACTTCTCTCGCTCTGGGTGGAGCGAGAGGGAGTGTCAGACTTCTACTGACTAAAACCCATCCATGTTCCTTCATTATCCTTTGTGTTCTGGAGCCGCGGTATCTCTTTCGAATAGTCCCGCGACTCCGGTTCAGAACCCGCCCTTGCGATAGTTTTATTTTGTTATGGGTTTGCTCTTGACTCTATAGAAAATACTTGTTCACTCTTACTTTGAAGAGTGATTGAATGCATTCAAAAACACAGACGCAGGTAACCAATAAATTGATAAATGGATTTCCTATACCTACAGACATCTCCCTCTTCATCTGACATTTGAAATAGCCACAAAATATTCAGTAACACATGGAAATTTCTGTAATATTTTACATCCTTTTCCATTTCACAGGCGGCACCTTTTGTTACAACGTAACATATTTGAGCGTCCTTTACCTACCGTTTACAGAAAACCGGGATGATTTACGTTATATTATAAGAATGGGTGAAATAATTCGAGTTCGTCCGTCCGTCTGTCCGGATGCGTCGAGTTCTGCTGAGTGTGACTTAAGTTATAAGATACTAGCTGACCCACGCAACTTCGTCTGCGTCACATTTTCCATTAATGTTCGGTTCCTTTTAGTCTTAGCGTGATGATATGTAGTGTAAGGCGCAACAGATGGCGCTCAAGAACCACAATGAAGTTGACAATTGCGAAGATACCAACGCACGGTCGGTCGGCGCGCCTAGCGGGAACAATGGGTCGAGGCTCGCGCTCTCTTGACTCGCGGACACCGACGGCTGAACATCTCCTTCGTCTCTTTTCTTGTACCTACTACTTTTGTGTATTTTTAATTAAACATTTTATTACTCCTTTAAACCTTGTTTTTCTGAGCTCTTACAGTAGCTATCTAATACTGAAAGAATTTTTCAAATCGGACCAGTAGTTCCTGAGATTACCCGACATACAAACTTACAAACAAATATTACCTCTTTATAATGTTAGTATAGATATAGACGTATAGATTAGTATAGATAGTACTTTTTATTTTAGGGATGGGAAATCATCCTATGTCTCCTCCCGCTCTGGGCGGAGCGAGAGGGAGTGTCAGATTTTTACTTACTAAAACCCATCCATGTTCCTTCAGTGCCCTTTTTGTTCCGGAGCTACGGTATCTCTTTCGAATAGTCCCGCGACTCCGGCAGGCGTCGGCCCTTTCGGGTCCAGTATAGATAGTATAGATTAGCAAGTTTGATTTGTTTATTAAGTCAGTGACGTTTATTAAGATTCCGAACCTAAATGGTCAAACCAGTCAAATGAGAGTCGGAGTGGCACACGAAAGGTTCCGTATCATAATCCTTAATTTTTATTTGTTCTAGCGGCAATAGAAATACTTATTACGGTTCTTGAGATACAGCCCGCTGACAGACAAACGGACGGACAGAGGGATTAGTAATAGGGTTCCGTAGGTTACCCTTTGGGTACGGAACCTTAAAAAGGAATCTTTATGGTGTGACTAAGTTTGTCCGTCTGTCACAGCTGGATATCTCTACAACTACTAATGTATGTATAGTCATGGTGATACAACAAGTAGGCACTGGTGTTCATTTGGAAATACATAAAATTCTTCCGTTGCCGATGGCTGACTGAGTTACTGAAAGACAAGGCAAAGCCGAAACTACAGAAAACCCAAATGTTCAGTAAATTTCACAAAAGCAGCTGACACTAAAAGATTCAAACATTTACAGGCACTTTTGAAATGTCAAGGTTGGTCAGTCAAAAATATGAAGCTATTTGCACGTTCCAAAGCGTAGATCTCTATGGAGAAGAACGTGCAAGAAACTCCACGGACACTCTTATAAATCATGTTATCATTTGTTGCCACGAAAACTTAAACTTTTCGTATCATAATAAAAATGTGTTAAAAATGTCTTTCACGTCTCGAAAATATAGGTCATATATGCACCCTACAGATTAAACCTAACTTAATATTCCATTCACTCAAACGCTATGCTCGCACCTTACGGCATACGAGAATACCTTCAAGACGTGGCTGGAGCGTTGCCAACTAGAGAGTGCGAGCTTGCATGCCAAAATGGAATCCCAGGCATGTTTGCCATGATAACAAAAAAAAAAAGTTCGATGCGAAAATTTTAAAATGTAAGTTGCCTTTATTTAAATTTATGATTTTCGCACCTCTTTTTTGGGTTATGAATACGTTTGTTTTTTGAAGCTAGATTTATGGTTAAATTAGCTTTGCATTTGTGTTAAGTCAGGTTAACGTTATTGTGTCTTGGTGCCTTCGTAGTTCTGACGCATTTGATTGATTGCAAAATGAATATATGAATTAAAATCTTTTATATTGTGTCTCTCACTAACACACCGATACGGATATCATACGGATTAAGGACTGTTTTTTTATCTTTTTGCGACATGAAGTTTACTTGTAAAGATTCGTTTGATAGTTGTATTCTGTATCACGACACATTCCAACGCAGTAATTTGATCCAGTTTTTTACGGATTGGAGATCATCAAATGGAAGAGTCATCGCTGATGACGCAGGATGGGTTTTAGTCGGTAAGTCTGACAGTCTTTTTCGCTCCACCGAAGCGGAAGGAGTCATTTGATAATTACCCATCATTAAAAAGGACATGGTTGAGCTCTTCAAAGGTATAAATTGAGCTGCACGATGACAGACAAATGCTTGCACTGTCTGGACAGGTCCACTCATATCTGTGTGACTCTTTCTTCAAAAGACCTCAGACATAAAACCTACATGATTAAAAAAAAGTGTCCGTGGAGTTTCTTGCACGTTCTTCTCCATAGAGATCTACGCTTTGGAACGTGCAATTAGCTTCATGTTTTTGTCTGCACGACCTTGACAATTCAAAAGGGCTTATGTTTAACTTACCACCAGATATAGTAACAAATAGCAGACAAAAGTAGTAAATGATCACCAAAATGAAACTCGCATTTTAATGTAAAATTATAACCAAAGTTTTAACACTTTGCTATCCTATTTAAGTAAAATGACTCCAAGTAAATCATGAGTAACCCAAAAATAGTAAATGATCACCAAAATTAAACCAATCTGGCGCTCGGCGGCCGCTACCAAGGCACGCTCGCTTCGCTCGCTCGCCTTCGCGCGCTAATGGTCATGGTTCTAACCTAACTTAACCCACATGTTTCACCAGCCATAGAGGGGATCTGACGCAGACACGTTACTATAGAATTTGAATATTATACTAACTGAATATTAATTTGCTCGCTAAGATTTGGTGATCATTTACTAAATTTGGTGGTCGAATACAATTTAAAGTGGAGTCGTGACTATTTTTCTATTTTTGGTTACAAAACTAAGGGTATCAAAGCATTTTATGGTGGTCATTATATTTATTCCCATTCAAAAGTGCCTGTAAATGGTTCATTTGAAATTTATCCTTTGATTTGATTTGGTTTGGTCTATCAGTAATGCAAGGTTCATGCAATCTGTACATTCTCACATTAACAAAGTTAATATCTAACAAAAGATTTTTAACTGTTACTAATCCTTCTGATTAGGCTGTAAGCTCACGTGCTTAGAGCACTGAACTAATTACATGAATACAATAGGCTTACTCGTACCTACTGTGTGTCGGCGCTTATCTGTTTTATTCTCTCTAATTAGTATCTATTGTTTCTTTTAACCAAGTTTATTTAACCTATACTTAATATTATAAAGCAGATCAGTTTGTTTGTTTGGTTGAACGCGCTAATCTTTGGAACTACTGGTCCAATTTAAAAAAAAAATTCAGTGTTAGATAGCCCATTTATCGAGGAAGGTTATTGGTTAGATATCATCTTGCTAAGACAAATAGGAGCGGAGCAATAATGGAAAATGTGACGCAGACGAAGTTGCGTGGGTCAGCTAGTATTCTTCTAAATATATAAAACACCATTTGACTTCGATATATCAGGCCATGTATAAATACGGCCTTACGATGGTAGGTACCACGGGGAGTCGACAGTGCGAAAAAATATGAGCTCCTTACTCGTACTATTAATGAAGTTCGCACCAGCTCCGGAGATTTATCTCGAAGGGAGATCGGACTTGCGAATAATGTGTAAGGTTAGGGAATGTTAATAGGCCTGGGGAGGACCGTATTATCGTCGATGAAGTCTCTGCGAAGGTCAGAGTTGATGGAGGTAGAAATACATAGCGATTTTAGGCTTTGAGGTTACCTATACCATGTAGGATTCATAAATCATTTATTTTTAGGGTTTCGTACCTAAAAAAGAAAAAATGGGACCCTATTATTAAGACTTCGCTGTCTGTCTGTCTGTCACCAGGCTGTATCTCAAGGACCGCGATAGCTAGACAGTTGAAATTTTCACAGTTGATGTATTTCTGTTGCCGCTATAACAATAAATACTAAAAAACAGAATAAGAGGGGGCTCCCATACAACAAACTTGTTTTTTTTTATAGAAAATGATACGGAAACCTTTGTGCGCGAGTCCGACTCGCACTTAGCCAGTTTATGTATGAATGTTGGTACGAAATACGATGAAGTTCCAACATGCTTCATGTTCATGCAAAAATAGAAAAATACTTATTATCTAATAAAATGTTTACCTACTAAAATGAAACAATCAAAACCAAACAATAAAAAAACACTTTTTTACAAAATTGTGGATCTACACTATTCCTACAAATGAATACAAAAACAACAACCTTCAATATAATTTCTAATGTTATCACTACATATTATAAAACAAAGTCTTCCGCCGCATCTGTCTGTCTGTCTGTTCGCGATAAGCTCAAAAACTTCTGCACCCATTTTCACGCTGTTAAGACTTAGTCTAAGTATATAATTGGTCAAGCAGACGAAGCCGCGGGAATCAGCTAGTCTTATATAAAACAGTTGATTTCTGTGGAATATTGAACTATGTGTTGTATGATATAAAGTTAGTTTTTCCAAATTATATATTATCTCGGATTCTGTAGATTTAAATTTAAACTCTTTTAAGCACTAGTCGTTACCAATGAAAACAAACATCGATTACGATTCACGATAGTCCAATATTTATGTATCCCCACTTGAGTATTTTGAATATAATATACATAATATATACTCTAGCTATACCTACCAGGGAAAGAAAAAACCTGCCCACTTCACTAACAGAAAGCTTAAAAAAAAATAGATTAAAGAAAATGTAGATAACTCAGCAAGTTCACTGCCGCGTTCACCGTACCCATATATCAGCTTCAACCGAGCCAATCTCGAATTATCGTATCGAGCGACGGCCCCGCTGCGATCCATTAATCAGGAGATGGGTTGCAGCGCGCAATGTAAAGCGCCCATTACGTTATTGTCTGCCAGGTGCACCACGCTTCATAGCTACACATTTATCAAAGTTTTTAAGATAAGTAATGATATCGAGAACTGTTGTCGTCATCTATTATGATAATACTTTTGAATGAAGAGTCCTGTCATAAGGAGGGGATTTAAATGTCATCGGTTTTCTTTGAGACTAGGTAAATTTATTTTTAAAGATGCTTCCAGTGCTTTTTAATGGATAGTTCTTAGTTATTGTTATTTTTTTTTATTTCTTCTGTGATCTTTATAAAACAAAGTCTTCCGCCGCGTCTGTCTCTCTGTCTGTTCGCGTTAAACTAATAAACTACTGCAGCGATTTTCATGCTGTTTTCACCAATGGATAGAGTGGTTCTTGAGGAAGGTTTTAGTAGATAATGCCGCGGGTATCAGCTAGTACGAGGGTTGTCGCGGGTGAAAGCTAGTATATTTTGTGCTGAAGAACAATAGGCTAGATTCCATCATCCACAAATTGCAAAACTATTTAGTCCGTCAGTTAGAGAATTGAAAAATAATGGACACATTTTTTTGGTTTTGTAAATCAATGAATATTGACAAAGATGAAACGCATCAAAACTCGGGAGTGGGGGCTCGTGACGTCACGACTCACTAAAAATTATGCGAAGGTGTGTTGTATTGAGAATTTTAAAAGCGTCGTAACTTCGTCAATTTTGGTTCCCGTAACAAAAGAAAAAATTTGATAATCTAACTGACGGACTAATTAGATTTTTTCAGGGCACAAGCCTATTGTATGAGAAACAATAAAACTTCTTTTTTATATTAGGGTTGCTCCTACTCTAACCTATTTTAACTTCACATTCCAGTTTCTGGGTACCTACGCATAATAGGATGAGGTACCTACTTAAATATAATTTAGTTTTGACAACGGTAAAAACGCGTTATGCCCTCATTGACAAACCTTTGCCTGTGACAGTAACAGTCGACCTTTCGGATCCCTCATCATGTCATATTATGTTTGGGATTGACCAATATCCAAGACTCTAAATATATCTTCATAAATATGTAATTATTCTTCATGTCTGGCTCTTTCTGTAGGCGGAGGTTGTTCTTTTGCAAAACCTTTTTTTAACGTAACTGTTCAAAAAAGAGGTGTTATGGTTTTTTTTCGATGAAAACGATATTCTGTCTGATAATAAGCATATTGCTGTAGACTGATAATATCACAATACATCTGCCTAGCCTTTTCTCAACTATACTTGGGTCGGCTTCACGTTAAACCGGATTTAGCTGAATACCGGTATTTTTGTGTTCCCTCTATCTGGCAGAATCTTGATGCTCCGAAATTTATTTGGCATAACAAACTTGGCATAGTCTTCTTTAAACGAGTAAAAATTATTTTATATAATTACAGTTTGGCCGAATGTGTACATGTCCGATTTTCAAAGTCATACTTATAAGAGGGCAGAATTTTATTTGGCATAATTACCTTTGGCAAAGTTAAAACTTCGCATAAAATTTCGTTTAGCATAACGTTAATTAAGAGCGACGATTATTTGGTACTATTTCACTTGGCATACAATGAAGATGGCAGAATTTTATTTGGAAATTCAATGTCCATGTTTTCCATTTCTATAAAATAGCATTTTAAACCATAAAATAAAATATTGAAAATATTTTCCGGGCTTTCCGAGGCACGAAGGAATCACGGCGGTTATTATTGTGCCATGAGCGACACCTAACATCTTTTTATCAGATCCGGGAATCATATCCCAGAATAACCCATGGTCTCTTAGCTTACACCCTTTTTACCGGCCTCAAAAAAAGAGGAGATTCTCAATTCGATTGAATGTTTTGCCCTACATATTTTACGTCTATAAAACCTCAAAAACCGTGTCAAGTAATTTTTAGCAAGTTTTAACCTCATAGCTTGTACATAAATATGGCGTTGCCAGCCAGACATTTTATTTAACACGTTAACGCCGCCTGTGTGTGACGTCAAATAACTCGAAACGGCGACGAAACGAAGCCTGAAGTTTTGTCAAAAGGTGGAGAATTTTATTTAATATTAATTAATTTTACAAGGGAATATGATCTTTTCGCTTTTAATGATTTTCTTATTTAGGGAGCTGATTTTTAATATATCTTTATTTTTTAGCTGCCTATCATATGCCTGCTTTTGCCCAACTATATTGGGATCAGTTTCTAGTCAAACCGAATGCAACTGAGTACTGATATTTTACAGGAAGCTATCTGAACTACCACCCAGTAACTGGGTAAGAGCTCGTTTACAGAAACGCGGCGTGGCGTTGAACGGGCCCCACTGCGTGCGTCACTGCTTACGTAAATCGCTTCTCCGCTTGCGGGCCTGCATTAAATTCAAAAATATGGCGTTGTATGAGAGCGTCTAGGCCTTGTCCGGACTGCGATTTTTCACCACGCGCCTTTTTTCTCGCAATTCTGTAACACATTGAATCCTATACGAGTATCCGCACTGGCGGTAAAAAATCCGTGCGGAAAAATCACTGATTTGATGCTAATGCACGCGATGATGCAGTGCGGATTTATTTTCGCGTGAATAAAAATTGCAGTGCAGAAAGGGTCTACACGCTCTCATACAACGCCATGTGTTTGAATTTAGTTGCGGCCCGCAGCGTGCGACGCCGCATGCGTAAATCGCTTCTCCGAAAACGCGACGCGCAACGCTCCGCGTCTCTGTAAATTAGCACTGATGGTACTAGTGTTTTAAACACACATTTTACGCCTAATCTTGCAATTTAATACTTACATTTTGAAAACCTTCACATGGCTTTACAATGGTACTTCAAAAGTCTCCTTATTAGAATTCGCCGATGTTCTTCCACCATAATTCAAGTGTAATGTCGGCCTAAGTGTTCAGATACAAAATAATCTGTAATTACGTTATCTGAGCACACGATGTCTCATTAAACTGCCTCAGAGGGCGTAGCTTTGCGATAGGGGTGGCACTTGTTAGTAATAATACTTAAGTGACATCGGAATTACTCGTAATTTGTAATCAAATTGCTTAGTAACGGTTATGGAGTACTGGAAGAACGACTCTGATTTGGAGTTGATTGATCGTGTGTAATTGCATTGATTTAATAAGCAATAATAATAATATATGTTGTCCATTTTAGTTTCGATGATTTTCAGAGGGCCAATTCTACTTATTTTTAAAAAACTTTCACATTTGCATGTCAATCACAAACTGTCAGAAAAGCTTTATAATATCGTCGGGGGCCGAGTCACCCGCGTCCGTAGGAGAATACCCTTCAGCGAATCCCTACACGTGGTCCCCGGGTGGTGCTAAACAGGTGACACTAACCGTCTCCGTGGTCTAGTGGTTATACCACCTGATTCAAACCCAGAGGTCCCGGGTTCGATTCCCAGCAGGAGCAAATTTTTTGCTCTTTTTGGTTGGTGGTAGGACTTGTTCTAAGTCCGCCTGGCAAGCTACCACCATCATGTCTAAGTCTGTTGCCATAACAACAATGCTAACAGCATTGTTGTGTTCCGGCAGTTAGAGGTATGATAGCCAGTTCCTCTGTTTAAGAGGATTCCGGGTGAAACTCGCTTCCATCTTCGGCGTAATCATCACTTTCCATCAGGTGAGATTTGGGCCAAGAGTTTCCCCGTTTTGTATAAAAAAAAAAAAAAGTACAAAGGTGATTAATGTCTTTTTAAGAACCTGGAGAATACATTCATATCGAGCGAAGAAATTGATTCTGGATACCTATCAGTGCTCCACTCCACCGCGTCACGATTCTCAGCAGTCAGCAAGCGATGAAAAAGAAAGAGAAAGAAACTAAACATGGGCCCAATAAATCAGTTTACTACATAATCTACAGGCTCCTTTTGGGTAAGCTCGCTCCATCGTTGACTTTGTCTCTGTCATCTCCAACCTAGACTAGACTCAAGAGCAAGCCCATCCAAAATAAAAAAAAAGAAATAAAAAAAAAACCTTTATTGCAACATCATTTACAATGAATCGTTCAAAAACCGTTCGTTTTAACATAAAATTCCTTATTGTTGCAGTGCAACAAATTAAGGTTCATAGGGCACTTGTTTAACCGCCGGCAATCAGCGAGTAAAACTTGAAATTCGAAACGAGTAGCGAGTGAAAAGTTTCGATAGTTTTTATGCTCGGCTTTAAGCGAGTGCTTTTGTGCGACGGGCTTTTACTCGCATTAATCGCTCCAGCCCGCACTATAGATAGAAATTACCGCTGGTCGGTGAGTGAGAAAGAAACATACAATTTCCGACTATTATAATTGAAAATTGGCGTAATATACGTCACTCAATAAGTATCCAGTTTAAATATGAAAAATCAATTTATTTCAACTTGGAAACTAAAAAGTTGGAATGACATGTAATTTTAAACGAATCGTATGAAAAATAGAAGAATCATCAAGGCTCTTGTCTCACCGCCGGCGATCAGCGAGTAGCGAGTAAAGCTTGAAACTTGACACGAGTTGGCGAGCAGCGAGAAGCGAGTGGAAAGTTTCGATAATTTTGACGCTCAGCTTTAAGCGAGTGCTTTTGTGCGTCGGGCTTTTACTCGCAATAATCGCTCCGGCCCGCACTGTAGGTAGAAATTACCGCTGGTTGGTGAGTTCTGACCGCCAAGCGAGCATCGACGAGCGAGTGTCGCTGAGCGAGTACAATCTGATAGCTCTTGTCGCTGCGATCAACTAGAGGTAAGAGACGCTCGCTGGCAGTGTTAATAGACAGCTATTGACTATGAATGTATGTGTCTCTTTTTCACTCACACGAGATCTATATCTTTTGTCCCTTTCCTCAGCGAGCAAATAAAATAAATAATCGCTTCCTCGCCGGCGATGAGATAAGTGCCTCATTTGGTCTTGCAGTTGATCTGTCATGTCAAGTCTATTTTCAAACTAACAAAGAACTCTTTATCTCAATAACACCGGGTCTCCTGTTGAACAGCATATTACAGCATTTCGGAATTTTTGACAGACAAAATGTGATAACTGTTTGTATTGACCTGGTATGTTTACTAAGTCCATTTTGTTTTTGACATTGCTCGTGACATTTTGTATTATTTTTATGTTTTTTTGTTTGCACATTATTTGAATTTTTATTATTATTATTTTTTATTTTTTGACATTTGTTAATATTTACTTTCTTTACCTTTTCAATTTTATTTTATTATTATTTAGAAAATCAATGATTGCTATATTAAAAATTAATGTGTGTAATTATGATGAAATATTCTGTGTATCCATATTTGTACGCCATCTGGCATAACATAGCGCACCTGTATTTTTTTTTTAACAACTATTTTCTGTACTAACATATGTTAACAAATTAATAAATGACTTATGACTTATGACTCGGCCATTTACGGTTGAACAACCGAGTTGTGAGACTTGGTTTTTTTGACAATAAAAGAAAAAAGAAAAAAAAAAGAACAAAATGGCATCCAAGCTACTGTTACCAGGTTTTCCAAATGTTTTCTATCTAGATAAATCCGTACACACTCAGATACAACACCCACGGGAAATTGGGTGAATCCGGGGTATTTTGTATTCCCCACCGCTCGGGGTTCGCAACAAATTGGTATTAATACTCTTTTGAAACACACGAGTTTTTTTTTTATCAAACGGATTTTTGGCAATTTTGATAAATAACAAGACTCTTTCTGTTGGTTCATCTTTCTATCAGCAGGTGTTATCTCATGAATATGTAGACAGTTTTGTCACAGAATAGGAATTTCAAATCCAACTTTTTTTTTTGTGTGTGATCGGTTTGCTCTTGGCTCTAGTCTAGCTAAGTCAGAAATAACAGAGACAAAAAGTCTACGATAGACCGAGCTTAATTTTAGTTTTATGGTGCGGAATTTAGTATTTGAATATAAAATATACATTACATGGTACTTAATATGCCTTAATATTTGAACCATCTATGCTAAACGATTCCGTAATCTCCAAATAAGATACATATTTCTTGACAAGTTACATCAATAAAAAGCGATTCCACCGAAATAAAGCCATTTTTTCTTCACATACAGACGATACAAACGAATGCTATATAAGTAAATGTAATCCTTATGCTAACAAATTTGATCATGACACTATGAAACATAAATTGCTACAGAGGCAGTAAAATTTATGACACAAAGGTAGATAGTGAGCCATTTACTTCGCTATAAAAATACATACGTTTCTATCATGTTTACGTATAAAACTAACGGGGTAAACTGATAACTTATTTTCTGAGAAAATTAAGCTTGTGGTTAAATATTTCACAAAAGACTGTCTTTTTTAACGGACTTTCCAAAAAGGAGGAGGTTCTCAATTCGGTTGTATGATTTTTATTTTTTATGTTTGTTATCTCATAACTCCGACAGTTATTTTTTGGGGGCCGAGTCACCCGCGTCCGTAGGAGAATACCCTTCAGCGAATCCCTACACGTGGTCCCTGGGTGGTGCTAAACAGGTGACACTAACCGCCTCCGTGGTCTCGTGGTTGTACCACCTGATTCAGACCCAGAGGTCCCGGGTTCGATTCCCAGCGGGGGCAAATTTTTTGCTCGGTTTGGTTGGTGGTAGGACTTGTTCTAAGTCCGCCTGGCAAGCTACCACCATCATGTCTAAGTCTGTCGCCATAACAACAATGTTAACAGCATTGTTGTGTTCCGGCAGTTAGAGGTATGATAGCCAGTTCCTCTGTGTAAGAGGATTCCGGGTGAAACTCGCTTCCATCTTCGGCCTAATCATCACTTTCCATCAGGTGAGATTTAGGCCAAGAGTTTCCCCGTTTTGCATAAAAAAAAAAAAAAAAAAAGTTATGAATTGATTTGAAAAAATCTTGTTTTATCTGAAAGAATATACTTGCAGATTGGTCCCATTTAAATTTTATCAAAATCGGTTTCGAACTTTGCATTTTAAATCGAAATAGCTGGAATTTGTCTACTTGGATGATGGTTTTATGTCATCCAAGCAATCGAAATTGCGTATTTTGCTTTTCTGCGATTTTGCAGTGGTGTTGTTAGGTGTGTGTACCACTAAAAAGTGAAAAATAAAAACTTTTTCCAAAAAAAATACAACCGACTTCCAAAAAAAAAACACTACAAAGTAAAAAATAACTTTAACTTCGGAAGTCGGTGTCAAAATACGAAGAAACTAACAAAAACCGACTTCCGAAATTAAAGTAATTTTTTACTTTGTGTTTTTTTGTTATGTTGTTTGTGTTTTTTTTTACGGCTTTGTTCCCTTTGTTCCCCTACATGGCATAGGAACGATATACCACAGGAAACTCGCCACGCTTGAAAGTTAGCTATCGAATCTTTCATTGTGTTCGGGATTCAAAATGACGCCCGTGTCAATACACTGCTTTATCCCCTCGTTTCATAATCTACTGTTATTTCACATGTTCTCTATACGTCTTACAGTACCTACTTAAAAGTAGAGTTATGTGTTTATGAGAAAGATGGTGAATTTTCAAACTTTTTCAATTATTTTAAAATAATTTGAAATTAATTTATAATCTTTATAAAATAACGTAGTCATCTTAAATAACAGTCAGCTTACTCCCCGTAAACAGTAAGATGACACTTTAAAAAATGTTTTAATAACTTCTGCAAACACCTTAACGGGAACAATCCAATAATGTTTAATTAATTACAAGTGCCCCAATTTCTACAACACATTTTCTACCTTAAA
This sequence comes from Ceramica pisi, assembly GCA_963859965.1. Taxonomy (NCBI): domain Eukaryota; kingdom Metazoa; phylum Arthropoda; class Insecta; order Lepidoptera; family Noctuidae; genus Ceramica; species Ceramica pisi. The sequence goes on along the minus strand of OY982535.1, from coordinate 24,494,390 downwards.
ATTATCATCGTAAAGTACAATCTCCCCAAACAAGTTTGTTAAAACAGAAATTGAAATTTAATTGGTATTTGCCTTGTAATCTCCAAGGTTCTGTTAAGACGCAATCTTTAAAATATTAATTGAATCTGTTAATTTATGATAATATTTACTTTGGTCATTTTAGGAAAGAGAATGTATGAATTTTAAGAGAATTGGGATGAGTCTTAGTTGATTCATGGAGATTCAGAAATCTTCGTTTAGAATACCAATTATGAAGTAAGAGGGCCTGGACAAAATGGCCGTCTACAGTTTTGTTTTTTATTCAATACTAGTTGATGCCAGCGGCTTCACCCGCTAGATAAATTATATACTAAAACCTTCGTTGAGAACCACTCTATCCATTTTTTCAGTTTTTGAGTTTATCACGAACAGACAGACGCGGCGGAGGACTTTGATTTATAATAGGTAGTGAAACGATAGGCATTGTAAAGGTTTGGGACCTACAAGCACTACCGGAAAGTTATTTATAATAATTGTACTTGTGTTATCGTCATTAATTTATTCTTATGTACATAATATTTTACATTAATTTTAAATATTTCTATAAATATAAAAAAATAAATATGTAAAAAATAGTAGCCCACCGGTATCGGGAACAGGGTCCAAGCTTGGTGGTTAGGGCTCCCGAGAGAGGAACCTCCTAACAATATGCTCCGTGTACAGGAGTACTGCTTTCTGGATCAAGCCCTTCATCCAGCTGCCCAACGAGAGCCTCTTCATGTGTTGGTCGAGGCTCTTGGCAATTATGCCATTGGCCGTCACGACTATCGCCACAATGACTGATGAACAGATGTGTTCACATCCCACATGTCGACAACCTCGCGAGCCAAGTCAAGATACTTGGTTTGTTTCTCTTTCTCAGACTTCAAGAGGTTCTCGTCAATTATTATTTACGAGCTTTATCTCGCGACTTCGTACGCGCATATCCCGTTTTTTCCAGTTTCCGTAAGAATTTAGGGAAATCCTCTCGTAGTGTCGCCCCTACACTGCCCAAGGAACCTGCATGCCAAGTCTCAGCTTTCTACGACCAGTTGCTTTGGCTGTGCGTTGTCTGTCAGTCACTCCGTAAAGGAAGAGTTTTATATATTAGGATTGATTTATGTACTGCTTATGCGAGGTATAATTATAACCTCGCATAAGCATAGGAATAATATTGATAAATAGCTGACTCGCGCAACTTCGTCTGCGTCACATTTTCCATTACTGCTCCGCTCCTATTTGTCTTAGCGTTATGATATATATCATCAGCCTATAACCTTCCTCGATAAATGGGCTATCTATCACTGAAAGAATTTTTCAAATCGGACCAGTAGTTCCTGAGAATAGCGCATTCAACCAACCAAACAAACAAACTCTTCTGCTTTATAATATAACTAGCTGACCCGCGCAACTTTGTCTGCGTCACATTTTCCATCTTTCCTCCGCTCCTATTTGTCTTAGCGTTATGATATATATCATCAGCCTATAACCTTCCTCGATAAATGGGCTATCTATCACTGAAAGAATTTTTCAAATCGGACCAGTAGTTCCTGAGAATAGCGCGTTCAACCAACCAAACAAACAAACAAACTCTTCTGCTTTATAATATAAGTATAGATAAATAAACGATATTATTGTAACATCAACGTACCGTTTTAACCTAACTGCGAGTATGTATGGGTCGGCGTAACAGGATGTTGCCGATTACCAAAATGTAACAAGGAGCAATTCGCAAATTGTTAAATTGATGTCACTTTGTCTGGAGATCTCGGCTTTGTTTAGTGTTTCATAAAAAAAAAACATGTGTGATTCATCTCGGCATTCTTACAACTTTTTATTTTTGTCATGCTATATACAACTTTAAACAGAAAATCTCTGAAAATGAAACGAATGCGATGTGCGTACAGCAAAGGAGTGGAATTCCCTGCCGGAGTCTGTGTTTCCTGATAGCTATAACCTGGGAGTGTTTAAGTCAAGAGTGAAAAGGTTACTTCTAGGTAAGCATGCTCCATCTTAGACCGCATCATCGCTTACCATCAGGTGAGATAGTGGAGAAACGCGTGCCTATAAAAAAGAATTAATGCCATTGTTCTCAACATTGTAAACAACTCTAAATCCTCCTGCACACTAGCAGTAGAACCGTCAAGAGGTTCGTTTGAGCGGCCAGTCACTTCTCCAGTTTAACATGTAAACGCTTGTCATTGTAACCACCACAAAATTTCAAGAGCTGCTAATTGCTCAAAGGAACCTTTAGTGCGAAGGAGAGCTTACTATGAGAACAACTGTAAAATCGCGTAATAAAAATCGATTGTCCATTGAAAATGATAGCTGCCAGACCGGACTGTCCCTTCCAGGGACACTGGGTGGGGACAGTCTTAGGTATAAATAAATAAATATTTTATATAAACTAACAATACTAACCTACTTCGTAAGCGCCATTGTTACTAACACCAAAATACTAACTTAATTATGGACTAGTAGTCTGAAATAAAGATTAATTTAATTTAATTTTTATTTAATTGTTTTTCTTATAAATCTCTCTCTTTCTCATCAAATGTCTCCTCCCGCTTTGGCCGAAGCAGAAGGGAGTGTCAGGCTCTTACTGACTAAAACCCATCCGTGTTCCTCCTAATGCCTATTGCGTTCCAGGGCCGCGGTGAGTCTTTCGAACAAGTTCTGCAAGATTGTCTCATACATTTGTATGCCAACAACTCGACAAAATGTTGAATGTTGAACAGCTGTTTTTTTTTTTCGCGATTTAAAGTTTATACCAATGTAAAAGTGGTTCATCATGATGAGTAAAAAAAACTTTTTACAAAAAAATACAACAGACTTCCAAAAAAAAAAAAAAACACTACAAAGTAAAAAGTAACTTTAATTTCGGAAGTCGGTGTCAAAATACGAAGAAACAAACAAAAACACACGTTTTTTTTTTGGAATTCGGATGTATTTTTATATTATTTTTTTCACTTTAGTGGTACCCACACCTAACAACACCACTGGAAAATCACAGAAAAGCAAAATACGCAATTTCGATTACTTGGATGACATAAAACCATCATCCAAGTAGACGAATTCCAGCTATTTCGATTTAAAATCCAAAGTTCGTAATCGATTTTCATAACATTTAAATGGTACCAATCTGCAAGTATAATAATATCCTTTCAGATAAAACCAGAATTTTTCAAATCGGTTCATAATTGTCGGAGTTATGAGGTAAAATACATAGAAAAAAAAAACATACAACCGAATTGATAACCTCCTCCTTTTTGGGAAGTCGGTTAAAAATGATCCATTTGTAAGTAATTTTATAATATTTAAAATGAAGTTCTACTACTAATACCATTTAGGGCGGATTTCATCAATCTGAAACTGAACGCGATCCATATATATGAACTACGTTTATGAGCTCTCAGTGTCATTATTTTCTATGGAATATTCACACTGACAACTTTTGAACGCAGCTTGATCGCGATCAGTTTTATCAGTGAAATCCGCTCTTAGGAATGTTATCTACCTGCTAAATTTCAACTTACTTAATGCCGGAGTCGCGGGATTATTCGCAAGAGACACCGTGGCTCCGGAACAAAGGGCATTGAAGGAACATGGATGGCTTTTAGTCAGTAGAAGTCTGACACTCCCTCCCGCTACACCCGGAGCGGGAGGAGTCATTGGATGATTTCCCATCCCTAAAAAAAAAAAAAAAATCCTTGACTTCAAAACCACATTACGCGAGATGAATTCATCATCTCAGGCAAAACTTCTCAGAACAGAATGCTACACTGTCCCACCGTTATTCAGTTTCAAAACTTACTGTACTTCAGTATCACTTTGAAGGTAACACCTTAACCCCCTCCTGCAGCACAGTTTCGCTATCTAACAATCAAACTTGGATCGCAGATCAAATGAACCCCGATTGTTAGGCAGCGGGTGAGGGTTAGCTGTAGATAACGTTTAGAGATGGGGGACAGACTGTTGTGAACTGTATCGATAGGGTTAAGATCTGGCGATTAGATGTGGAGCTGAAACAGTAGTTGGAGCGGAGTGAGTCTGAAACTCGTCAAATATTAAAAAAAAAAATCACAGAAATCATAGCAATACACAAATTAGTTACACCAAGGCATGCAATTAAGTATACACTGATTGATGAAAATGGTCCAGATAAGAAAAAAACAGAAAAAAGGGTCATTAAGATCTTTCCAAAAATGTTTATACCTACTTTTTTAATTAGGACCTCCATTTTTTTACTTAACCATTGATACATGAACAGCCGGTCGATTCTGTCGACACCTCACCGTGATCACTTAGATGGAGTGAACGACATGTGAGCTGTTATGCCATCTTGTTTGTATGGTTTGACAGCTTACTTGTCGTTCACTTCGACATTTTTTCAGAATCGCACTGCAGATTGTTTCAAATAACACACATGGAAAGAATTATATTTCTCTCTGTAGGTATGCTCTTTTCAAATGAATTCCGCTTTAACTCTGTCAATAAAAACTGCCCCACATTATCAATTCACTTAACATCGTTCAATATGCCACAGTATCCGCAAACCTTATTAAATTCCCAGCACGAAAACAGGATCACAAAAGAAACTAAAACTGACTAACACTTACCCATTAAGTGTTGGAGAGAATAAAAACAAAATGTATCGCTAAAGAGGGCGAGAGGAAACAATTTTACAACATCATAAACAGGAGTTGTGCGCAAAAAGTGGACGTGAAGGCTACTGTGGCCAACAGTTCAGAGCTTTTTCTTGAGATATTGTTTTTTATTTATTTATTTATTTATAAGGCACACCAACAACTTATTTACAAAATTAATTATATTACATGTGACGTCGAGGATCCTGTGTAAATAAGCCACTTACAGGCATGCACAACTTTCACATTAATATTACAAACATATTACAACATAAAATCATTTAGCAATAATAGTAAAAATAAAAAATAATTCACAAATTGAAAGTAGGTAATTAAATTGATCTGTAAAACATTAAAAATAAATATTATAAGTAATTGAATTATAAAAAATTAAAATTATAATATTAAATATTAAAATAAAAACAAAACCATAAACTAAAATATTGTACAAAAAAGAAGTTTGAATATATGATGTTGTGTTTTTGTTAGGTTTTTGGATTAAAGTTTTGTTTTGACTAGTATTTTTAAGATTTTCTAGGAGAGTGAATACTTACATGGTCCTAGACTGGAAATTTAGGTTAGGTTCAACATTTTTTGAAGCGAAATCTTCTTTAGCGGTTATGAGCACTTGTCTTGGGATGGATTTAAAATGTTAAACTCGCGTCAGGACACGTGAACTGATCGAAAATTCGTAAGACGGATGATTCAAAAATACACCATGATGATTCAATATTCATTGCACCTTTCGTTCAATGGTGCACTGGTATATTTGGATGGGTGTGTTTATTATTAATTTTATTTTCTTACTAACATTAGATTAAGTCATACAGCTACTAACATTATATGGATTTTATTTTATATCCGAAATAAATTATTGATTGATTGAATACACAACGATAATGTTCAAGTTTTCACTTCTGCCGCAACCCTTTGTTTTTTTTCTATTAACATAATTCGTTCTGAAGAATTATGTTGAGGTTAAAAAAAGTTTCAAGCCACTAGTATGAATGGCAGGAGATCATCATTTAACTAGACTTTTCCCAACTATAATTGGGGTCGGCTTTCCGTCAAACCGGATTCAGCTGAATACCAGTATTTTACGTGGAGCCGCTGCCTACCAGACCTCTATAACCCATTAACTGGGCATTAACGCATGAGATAATGGTGCTCTTATAAAACCTCTTTTTTTTCAAATTTATCATTCGAGAAATTTCAAAACCATGGCCACTAACGAAACCGTTAACGACTTAAATAAATTTATATGAAGATCTAAAAATGGTTTTAAAAATAAAAACTTCCTTTACCCAAACAAAATTATCTGACACTTACTTTAAAATTTTCTCCATCATTTTTCGTTCAAACAAAAATGGCTGCCCGGAAACCATTTTATCGTACTTGTTTGCATTTTTCTTTGATCATGGCCTGTCAAAGACATATTACCAAGCGTCACGAATTTTGACATATCCTTTGATGTGTTTCCCTGTTACATAATATTGGTCTTTATTTTGGTATGAAGTGGGTAAAATTTAATTTACCGGTAAAATCGTATGATGAAAAATACTTTTAAAAGTGAAGGCTATATTTATAAGTATTTGTAAAGACGAGTGAAATGGCTTGTTTAAAAGCTTTTTTCTGTTCCGTTTTAGACATTATTGATTTAATTATCCTTTCATTTTTTGTGTCAATAAAGCATCTGAGCGAGACTGACAGGGTCCGTTCGTTCTAATTAAAACATTTCCTTATAAATAACACAGAAAATAAAAATACAACTAACGTTACCAAATGTTCTTTAAAGGGTCAATTGTAGGTTTTTGGGGCTTTTTTTATTCTGTAATGGACTTGCTCCACAATCACGCCTGATGGAAAGCGATGGATGAGGTCTATGATAGAGCGAGCTTGCCCAGAAGATGCCTGTTCACTCTTGTTTGCTCTTGGCTTTTGACGCCTATGTAATACGCAGTGGGATTCCAGAAGAACTTAGTAATCTTTGTAACCCATCATGTCCCACGGGGTAAGAAAGAATATCCTACAGCCTATATACTGTTTTGTAGTCAATGTTTCTGTTTAGTATGCACGGTTGGCGCAGTTCAAAATTCAAAATTCAAGCATTTATTTCAATTAAACCATTTACAGGCACTTTTGAATTGTCAAGGTCGGTCGGTCCAAAAAGTTGAAGCTATTTGCACGTTCCAAAGCGTAGATCTCTATGGAGAAGAACGTGCAAGAAACTCCACGGACACTCTTTTAAAAATAATATTTTTTTACAAAGATTTATTTACATCGGGTTGAAATTATACATACATGTGAGAACGATGTAAAAGACGAGCAGGATAAAAGCGTCCGGAATAAAAGAGGAACAATTCAAAGAAATAATTAAAATTAACCTTGGCAGCTAAGAAATGACCAGTCCCGACTGACGGCGCCCGTTCACGAACATTACGCATGCGCCAGCACCATTCGGCTCAACCATTTTGAAGGGAGCCAAATGATCCAACGCATACGCCACCATCAGCTAGACTTTTGAGTGAGCATGACACTCCCAACCGCCAGGGTACATTCAAGTCAAAAACATACCTAAAACTGATAATTAAAGTTAAAGGTACACAGTACTCACACATGTGCTGTTAATGTCTGAAAGTCAGTGGTTGAGCGATCGAGTGCTGCGTCGCGTGTCGTGGGTTCGATTACAACAAATATTTGTATGGCCTACAGATAGTTGTTCCGGGTCGGGCTGTTTGTGCATTTGACTTTGTATGTTTGTAAACGCACCCACGATACAGGAGAAATTCCTAGTGTGGGGCAAATTTTTTTTTTTTTAAAGAAAAAGAATGTTATGTACTAAATAGTATCAGTATAACATATTCAGCATTTCGGTAAGTAGATGCAGGTTGAGTACAAAAAAGGTGGTCAAAGAGCCAATTCTACTCATTTTAAACAACTTTGCAGCATGTCAGTCGCAAACTGGCAAATAGCCTTAATTTTTATATATTTTTGACTGTTTGTGGTTGAGATGCGAATGCGATGCGAATGTAAAAATTAGTAAAATCGGCACTAAGGTTCAATAATGATTAGCAGGTTCTTAATTGAAATTATCGACATATGCCTAAACTTTTCCTATCTAAATTGCGGTTGACTTCCAGTTAAACCAGATTCAGCTGCATACCAGTATTTTACGTAGAGCGGCTGCTTATCAGACCTCCACAACACATTAACTGAAAAAAAAAAAAAAAAAACGGTAGTTCTTGGCAAGACTAGACTGACTTCTGCCAATTTGTAAGATTCTAAATTCAAATGCTCTATGGAAAAATCATGTGGTTATTTTTTATGAACACCTGTTTATTTATGTATGTTCTGACAGTATCTAATACTGTTAAAATGTCACTTGTATATCCTCAGATTTGTCAAACACCCAATTTCTAGAAAACTTTATTCGATATAGCCTCACCCGGACTGTCCTGACCGTAATAATGGTCACCCCGCAATAGTTCGCGCTCGTTAACACGGTATTATAACAGTCCTTTGTTTTCTACTAAGAATTGTTGTCACAGTAGTAAACACTAAATTATTCTGGAAACGGTTTTCCGGTAGTGTTTTGTTTTTCTGGGTAGTTTTATTTTGTTGCTTTGTAGTGTAGTATCCTTTTTTTATCTATAATATCTTTATTTTAGTATCCTGAAATAATTGTTACTTGACAGGTATTTAATTCTGTCTGTGAATAAAACCTACTGATACAGGCGTCATGCGACAATAGGACATAAAAAGGAAATTGAAACGTTTCACCAACAGTCGATTGGCCCATAAACCGTTGGTCAACATTATTTTTAACGCATTAACTTTTCATCGAAAGGACTTTTCACCCATGAACGTTTCGCCCACATAACACTTCCTCAGTGAACGCTTATCCAACAGAATGTTTTGACCAATAACTTGGGGCATCCCGACTCGGATAGGTAAATCAGAAATAGACAAAAATGTATGCTTTTTTTTTAGGGTTGGGAAATCATCAAATGACTTCTCCCGCTCTGGGCGGCGCGAGAGGGAGTGTCAGACTTCTACTGACTAAAACCCATCCATGTTCCTTCATGTGCCCTTTGTGTTCCGGAGCCGCGGTATCTCTTTCGAATAGTCCCGCAACTCCGACAGGCTTTGGCCCTTTCGGGCCCATCCCAATGCTGACTCTCTTTGAGGCGCGCGTGGAACACGAACGCGCCGTCGACACGGCCTGTCGTCATAAGACGGACGGACGGCGAGGTGCCCATAGCTCACCGTCCACAGGCCCTTGACAAACATATAAGCTACAGAATACAATTTAATATAAAATGAACTATCCCAAATCGTTACTGGTTTCAGGAAATACTCGGGTATTTTCCCCCAATATCGAAACTCAGCGATCACAACCTTTCATCCTTCAGGAACGTTTAGGTTAAATTGCTTTCAGACTATTTTCAAAGGGCGAGTTAGGCATTTACCGAATACTACGATTGGTTAGCAAGTGCTCCTTTGGATGTTATACAAAGGTATTGGTTTATTTTTAGTCGATTCTCAGTTCTCGATAAGATTTACTTGAGCGTTAGGTCTAAATAGGCTAGTTTCCACCATAAATAAATAGCAAATATATTTAGTCCATCGGTTAGAGTATTGAAAAATAATTTAAATGTATTTTTTGTTTTTGTCAATCAATGAAGATTGACAAAGATAAAACGCATCAAAACTCGGGAGTAGGAGCTCATGACGTCAGAACGCACTAAAAATTATACCCCGATGTGACGTATTGAGAATTTTAAAAGCATCGTATCTTCGTCAATTTTGGTTTACGTAACATAAGAAAAAAAAAATGCGTCAAATATTTTTTGATAATCTAACTGACGTATTAAATATATTTTTGCAGTTGACAAGACGAAAGACATTTGATGGACAGACTTTTTGTGGAGATTTTTGCTTTTCATTCGATGAATAGGAATAGTTTTGTTACGAATTACAAAATGTTTAATTTGCGTTATGGGAAACAAAACAAATGTTTGTTGTTACCTTTTCAGTGACTCATTTTCCCTGAAATGGCGAAATAACCAACGAAATACTTCAGAAAAAGTGAAAAAAAAAACTCATAACTACTCAAAAAATCCCAAGTTAGACATTTGTGAACCATAGTTAGATATCCTTAACAAATAAAAACGAACCTCGTGTTCCACTGTTGACCCTACAAACCATCCCAAAACAAAACACAAAGACACTAAAACACAGCCTACTAAAGAATTTATCACATCATTAATCTCTTAACAAAGAAACATCGACGAGTCCTAACTACCTGCTAAACTGGTTATACCCTACGCATTAACGTCGCAATAAAGAGTAATATATAGTTGAGTTACGTAAACTGTTGACCCTTCCGATGGGACCATCATGGTGGCGATTATGGCAATGTCTTCGGAGGGAGGTGAGGCTGCGTTTCCACCGAGATGTGCGAGGCTGCGTAGCGAGAAATGTGTTTGTTGAACCTATAGAATCGCTTGTGCTGAGCGAGGCTCCTATTGGTTTCCTCGCACATCTCTGGTGAAAACGTAGTCTAACGTTTTGTTGAGCTTTGGTCGACAAATCGATTGAAATCAAATGTAGTACTATCAGTATTTTGCAAGGAAGACTGCCTAAATGAGTTCTACTATCCAGAAGCTGGCTAACACGAAACACTTTTGCGGGACTGATGGCAGACTTTCGAGCTTGTGAATAATCGTGACGATTGTCGACGAACTGATAAAATGCTTAAGGCTAGGTATTCCCAAATTTTCCCAATATTACATCACTTTTAATCAACAATAAACAAATAAATAGTAAGTGTTTAAAGCCAAAAAAAACTTTGACAATTTCTGTTTCACAACATAATATCGAAAACTTCACTCGACCAAAAAAAAACACCAAAGAGGATGTTAAAGTCAACTATTTTTAATGTTTTTCTTATTGTTCTTGAAGCTTATAACATTTAGAAGAATAATTTCTGGTTACATTTTGCACAATAATTTAATTCTTTCTCATCGCCGCAAGGTTGCCTGCTTGTCGGTCTTCTACAGATTGTATTTCGGTGAGAACAAGCGGCAAGAACTCCACTACCTCATTCCACCGGCCTCCTTCTACCGTCAGACATCTAGATGCACTGCAACTCACCATACCTACCTTGTTCCTACTCCACCAATTCGCACTAAGCGTTTCCAAACGTCTTTTATAATGCGCACAGCAAAGGAGTGGAACTCTCTGCCTGCGTCTGTATTCCCGAATGCTTACAACCCTAATGTCTTCATAGTTAGAGTGAACAGGCTCCTTCTGGGTAAGCTCGCTCGCATCGTAGACTTTGTCTCTGTCATCTGTCACCAAGGCTAAAGTCAAGAGCAAACCCGTCAAATATAAAATAAAAATATTATATTATACAGCGGCTTCACGCCGTCGACGTGAGCCCGTGCACCTACTTCGCTCGGTCTACGAGACCTTAACGGATTAACATTCTTCCAAGTCACAGACGACTTTCAGTATGTGATGTTTACTCATCTAATTCTCCTCGTCGAGTGCCGCTTAACCTTGACAGTCGACCTAAGTAGCTGTTATTTTATATGTATATTTTTAGATAATCCGCCATTTATCGGAAAGTGAGTTTATCTTTTTTTGTTTCCCACGCATACGCAGAATTTTTCTATTTATCGAATCTCAATTCGCCGAAATAAAAAGCGCGTAGTAAAAATTTAAAATTCGATCCAATCGACCTTACACCGCGGAAACATTTCCTCGAAAATGAATTCAGTGAAGTATTGTTTCGTCTTAGTTTCGAAATAACGTTTGAGCGTATAAAGTGTTTGTACTTTAGTTATGTGTTGATAAAATAATAATTAATCATAGTATATGGGCCTTGGAATAGTTTGCAATGTTTTTGATTTAGATTGATGGAAATTGTAAAATAGAAAGGCTTATGTTTAACTTACCACCAGATATAGTAACATTTAGCAGTCAAAAATAGTAAATGATCACCAAAATTAAACCTGAATTTTAATGTAAACTTATAACCAAAGTTATAACATCTTGCTATCCTATTTAAGCAAACCTACTCCAAAAAAAATATTATAACCCAAAAATAGTTATAATGATACGCAAAAAAATAACATCCCGTTATCCGATTAAACCAAATGATTCACCAACAATAGAAGGGATCTGGCGCTCGGCGGCCGCTGCCGCGGCACGCTCGCTTCGCTCGCTTGCCTTCGCGCGCTAATGGTCATGGTTCTAACCTAACCCACATGTTTCACCAGCCAAAGAGGGGATCTGACGCAGACACGTTACTATAGAATTTGAATATTATACTAACTGAATATTAATTTTCTCGCTAAGATTTGGTGATCATTTACTAAATTTGGTGGTCGAATACAATTTAAAGTGGAGTCTTGACTAAAATAGCTGGTACTATTGTATTTTTAGACTTTATTTTTCTGGTGTTAAGTAGATATTTTTGGTTACAAAACTAAGGGTATCAAAGCATTTTATGGTGGTCATTATATTTATCCCCAAATAGAAACATATCGTTTTACATTGTATAAAGACGTATAAAGGTTATTATTAGTAAATAGATAATTTTGTAATGAGACTCAAGATCTAAGGATGCCATCTACGAAAAAAAGGGAGTCTTTAAATCAAGAGTGAATAGGTTACTTTTAGGCAAGCCTGCCCCACCTTAGACCGCATCATCGCTTAACATCAGGTGAGATAGCGGACAAACGTATGCCTATCAATAGTAAAAAAAAAGTCACAGACAATAGCTTCTTATTATACATTAGTTGAGACTAGAACAAACTCAAGATATCTAAAACTAAGATAAAATTCTCAATCCAATCCAATATTATTTTATGATGATGAGAACAGAAGAAAACGAATTTGACTTTATTATCATTGCAAAGAGCAAAGTTCGAATATGAAGATATTTATTAAAATCCCAATCAATATTTAGTTTATGGGGTGAAACTCCCAGTTGTCGTCCGTACGTCATTCACATCAGTCTATTAAAACGTCAGGGTGAAAGACCCAATTGTCGTCTGAGATATTATTATTCTTGAAAACAATCTCGAGAACCATAAAACATTCTTGATTAAAATATTTGTCTTCCCAATCAACGTTGTAACATCATTCATTAACCATAGCGTCAATGAACACAATTTATAAAGACAAAACGTTGCAATTGAAACGGGCAAAATAAACTGTAAGAAGAATCTCTCGCGGGACAAAAGAAACTGTTACATTCTACCCCACAAAACGGACCAGGGAGGTAGAGCTGCCTTTCTTTAAGCTTCTCTTAATACTTGGTTGTAGAGGAGAGATCTTTGTGCAGTGGTAGCAGTCAGAAATGTAGACAATGGGTACAGACATTAATAACTTTCTTTGTTTCCGTACTCCGTCCAAGTGATGAGTGTTCAAATTAGGGTACCGCGGGGTAGGTTTTGTGAGAAATATTTTATGTTTTTCGTCATTATTTTTTGGATATATTTCCTAGCATTGTTGGTATATCAGGTGCTTCGAGCTTGAGGAAAAGGTGGAGTGTAGTGATTTGTCGTTTGTTTGCGCTTTTGGTCGGCTTCGAGTGGATTCTTTGTTTGTTTTTCGAGTTACCGAAATGAGAGTCGGTGCTTCTTGAGCCAACATAAGAATGTTACACGGCGTGTATATTCCAGGGGGGTTCACTTGAGTTACAATAAATATAAGGCTCAAAGAGAAGTTTGTGTTCACATAATCTGCCTTCTGTTTTCCGAAAAAATACTTTTGAAAATTATGAAATAATTCAAGTATGTAAAGGTCTAATAGGCTTTACTATGCATATTATAAAAGAAAAAGTTTGTGAGGATGTTACTTTTTCAAGCAAAAGAATACTAAATGAATAAGCATAAAATTGGATCACATATAGATTATAAAATTATAACATGGGTCATCTCAACACTTTTTTGATACCGATATAATCAGAATGTACTGTGATGTAAGCAGGTATCCCTAATACACAGGTACATTTAATTATTACTCGCACAAGATATAACTTACTCTATAACACAATATAAACAGCCAAATTACACATATAAGTGTTATAACCGCCGACCGCACGGCCATTGAACTCAACCCACCTCCCCATGAAAGAAAGAATGCAGCAAAAAAGATGCATGCAAACAAATAAATACTCCGTTCACTCATTCGTTTTTTTACCCAATGAATGAACGTATGAAGACAATGAACGAAAAAAAGAATGCTTGAACGAACAAGAGTCACATTCAGTTACTCTCCCATAAATAAAATTAATATTCGTTCCAGAGGGAAAATTAAATAGGTAAGCCAGTTTTGGAGTAAGCAAAGGCCGTTTGCTGAAGACTGCAGCATGCTAGTGTATTCGGGCTGATGGGAGCTATTTCGAAAGTTTTTTGGTATTCATTGGCGTTTGGCAGGTTTTGTGGGGTTTTACCCTATTTTGGAGGCTTCCGCAATGGATTTCGGAAAAAAAAAATCATTTGAAAAAAACTATGATTGTTTTCAAAGTTCCGTAACCAAAAGGTAACCATGGAAGCCTATTACTAAGCGTCCACTGTCACGCTGTCCATGTGTCCGTCTGTCTGTCAGCGGAATGTATCTCAAGAACCGTGATAGGTAGACAGTTGAACCTTTCAGTGTGTTTCAATTGCCGCTATGATAAAAAAATAATAAATTAAAATTAAAGGGGGCTCCCATGCATGAAACGTGTTTTTTCGTCGGTGTAAGGTACGAAATCCTTTGTGTGGGAGCCGGGTTTTATTTGCTATAACACCTTTAGGACACTACTTGTGAGTACTATAATACAAGAAACTTCTCAACAATAAAAAAAAACGAAAACCTAGAACAACCCACTTAAATTTCATCTAAGAATTACAAAGAAATGCATCTAACTAGAACCGAGGTCCTTTATACCATGTTATGTTTATTTGCTCCGACAATAAACCTTACAAATTCAGTAGAAATATACGGGAAGGGGAGTTTCTTAGTACACGATTACATGAATAAGTGAGCAGGTATCATTGGGTAGCACTTAGGGTAAATAAAATATTATTTTTTTATAGGGCAACCCCTTAATAGTGGGTTTGTTTGCTGGAGGATGGGAGAAGAGAATGGGTAGAAAGGGGAATTTATTTTTAAGTCTTACTATACGGAAGTACGCCAATTTTTTTGTTTTTTAATTATAACATTAATTTTTGTCAAGGTAAATGGTGGGTGTAAAATTAGTTAGTGTTATCTTGGTTAAACAGTTTTATCAAGGTAAATTTTAAATTTCTAATCTAATTAGAATTTAATGAGTAAGTAGGTACAAGATGTTATTATTTTTAACAAACTGATGTCCGCGGCTTTGCCAAAACCTTCCTCGAAAATCACTCTATCCATTGGTAAAAACAGCATGAAAATCGGTGCAGTCGTTTTTGAGTTTATCGCGAACAGACAGACAGACGCGGTGGAGTCATCATGCATTTGACATAGTAAATGCTGTGTCATTTACGATACAGCAGAAATAAAATAACTAGCTTTCTTTCTTTATTTAGTGGGCCATAATGCGTAAATGTGCCTGAACAGGGGCGAAAAGAAAATAATGTAAGAGTTAAAATATTTTATGGCCCAGGTGAGTGTTTGGCCCCTGCAATAATACCCAAGAGTACAATAAGAACTTACTTTAATGTAGCTTCTACCATATTTGTGTGGCAATTTTGTGACATGGAGAAAAAATATAAAATGATGCAGAATGAGGAATGGTTTGTCCTGGAGAGAAAAGAGGTGTGCAAAAGTGGTAAAAATGTGATAGAATTAATTGGTAATAATATGGTCATTGCTGTGCTTAAATTAAGAACGATATAGATATGTTAAATATATTTCAATGCTATAATTAAAACATTATTCTTATAGAATTTTACTAGAACTTTTTATGTATGCTATTATTTGTTGAAAAGTTTTGCGTGCTGATTAAGTTGTTGAACAAAAACATATACGATCCGAACAAAGTTTTTTTTTTTATTTGAGATGAGTTTGCTCTTGACTCTGGTTTAGGTCAAAGACGACAGAGACAAAGTCTACGATGGTGTAAGCTTATCCAGACAATTCGCAAAAACATATATGGGTACTTCTACTTAAAACAAGTTTCTGCCTAATCTGCATGGAGTTTGATTAGGATCATGAAATTGCCAATTCTACTAATATTCAAGCAACTTTCGCATTCGCAGTAGTTTTCGGGTGAAATAGTAACAAATATCCATCCTTCTATTATTCCAAACTGTGACAGTTTAGTAGGAAGGATATTTGTAAACGCTCATAAAATTAAGCTTTTTGTTGTCTTCACTCGGTCGCTAAATTCTTTAGAGATTACTTTAAGTCTAGGATAACCATAAATGTACATCTAACCCATTCGAGTCATGTAAGCCGAGTCTTAACGACAAACTAACAGCGAGCACACTTTGGTTAGTTACCTGTTTGGGGTTGCCATAACCATTCTGTTAAGTTCCGGTTTCAAATTAAGGTCATCAAGGTGTTGGACACAAAATTAGAAGTAATTATGTGATGGGCGATGTAATTACTGCTATTAGTAATACTGGGACGCTATTAAATAATTAGGTTAGCGTAAAAGTTAGAAAATTCTTTGCCTTTTGTTATAAAACTTTCTCAGTAGCGGCCCGAAGTTTACATTTGTGCAAAGTGCGTGGTGTTGGTAACAAACTCGCCCCTTTTAAATGAGTCTTATAACTGCCATGGATATCCTATAGTTAAATCTTTGCCTAACTCTTCGGGAAATACAGGCAAAGAGTGATGTTACAGCGTAGCCCTCTGCTACGACGTAGTACTCTGCTACGGCGTAGCTCATGACTATGGTGTAGCTATATAATACGTCATTGGGTGTAGCACGTAATTTCGGCGTAGCTCATAACTACGACGACGTTGTGGACCAATTTAGGTTTCTATCTTCTGAATTAAGAATAATTAGATGTAATCAATTATATTACCTATATTAATGTTTCAAATGTTTTCAGACCTTAAATTGACCCGAAAATGTACCATTATGTCCAATGAAATGTTTTAAAAGCTCATTAATAAAATGCAATACAATGCAAATTCCAGTAAGTTTGTAAAGCCAAGCAGCTTAATACTTAAATTATCACAATATATTCCATTGTAGCCTACGGCGGTGTATGTAAATAAAATAAGAGTAGTTTAAATAACGATATTATTATATTATCCTTTTTGCTGTACTGAAGGTTCATTATTGTGAGAAAGAAACAAATATTTTTCCTGGTAACACCATGTACCTCCAAAATGATTGGGTATATTTCTGTATTACGTTTCTTGGAATTTTTCTGTACAAAAAATAATGCCTTTTCCGTGTTTATTGTTCTCTTATAAGTGCTTATAGAGGTACAGTAATGATTGATTGATAGCTTTACTTTGCCAATAGGAAATGGGAAGTCAAATATTATAAAGATTTTTTCCATAATGTTTGCCCATGAATTTTGGTATTAAACTATTTTCTCGTAGTTGTTAAAAGATTCTTTAATTTTTATATAGTTCAACTTTATACTGTACTAGAGCAAAGTAGTTGGATTGTAAAGTGATGACCTGAAACACAGGTTTAAATTAACCTAGATCGGGCTGGTCGCTAACTAACATTGCAATTCCGAATAACCTTGCACCTGTAATAAAAATAGTTTTAGTTTATTTTAAGGCACTATAATTGTATGGTTAACGTATTACTGTTAGCTAAATGAGCTAAATGTACACTTTTAGTAAATGCTTTTAATTGAATCAATTAAATTAAATTTCGTTGTTTATTGATCTTACTGATTTATTTAAATAAGGACAGCAGACTGTGGTGAAAAAAAAACAGTGTTACATCGACTGCGTTTTATGATTTCGAAGTCTTAGGTAGGCACTAGATTTTTGGGCAAACACATATTTTATCACCACTGCTCTTGAAATGTGAATGAAGCCATCGTCAGGAAACCGACATGACCTAGAATTAAATATACAAAGACTTGTGACATTTAGCAATCCGTGTTATTTTAATAAAAATTATGTCCCACTTTTAGGAAAATAATTTCCCTCCTAAACATCTTTGTCTTGGGCGATTTGTGCTCCACATTCGTTTTTGACATTCAACATTTATTTAAAGGAAAAACTAAATACACTTAAAATAGAAAATAAAACTCCTGACTAAAATATGCTCCGTAACGCCGACGGCGACAAGAGTGCGTTGGATAATATCGTTGATGTTTGCGTGCCGTGCTATGCGACCCGTACTTTTACTGCATGACAGGCCGAGGTGCCATAGGCTGTTGACAGCATCGCCACAGTGACTCATTAAGTTCCAATTAAATCATTATATTCTTCCGATGCAAAACACCATAAGTTTAATCCAAAATCTAGAAACAATGATCAAAATTCACAAAAAAAAAGCAAACACAAAACTAAACCATAATGGTTCGAAAATAAAATCGTCATTCGGAAAAATAAGAGGACTTCAGAGAAAAAAAATGCAATTCACGTTCCTAATACCACCCTCGTAAAAACATCCCCATAGGAAAGTCGTTTATGTTTTAATTAAGAGGCTCTAAGAACGGACCTTGTAGGGATTATTAGAAAACAGTACTGCCGAGCCGTTTGCTTCGACCCTTTATTTTCTGTTTACATTTGGGAGAGGAGGAAAAATAGTTTTTTTTTGGAAAAGAACTGGATCATTTGGGTGATTTTATAACGGTGTTTTTTTTTTAGGTTACACCAATCTTCTTTATTTTTACATTCTGTAATTTTTACTTTGATTTGTACGTTGCAATTTATTACTTGACTCAAACTAAAAACATAACATACGGTTTCCTACACATCAATAAACTACCAGAAACAAGACTCTTCTACGACTAAAACAAAATTCAACTAAAACTAAAAACTAAACTTAACCAGTAAAATTTTATCGAAGTTTTAAAAATATTTCCTTTTCACTAAACACCTACCGTTTCAGCTTCCCCATTTGAACCCATACAAAAAGAAATAAAGTACCACCTGCCATATAACGTTTAAACTCGTTTTGCAGTCCCACAAGTGCCGTGTTACGAATAAAAATTTCAAAAGCGACGCACAGCCGAGGTCTTAGTACAAATCCGGGGTTACAGTCGCGGAACCGGCTTGAAACTTCAGGCATAGCAAATGAGTTGGTGAAACATCTTGCTGGAGTACACTCCGATCTGTGTTTCAGGCTGTTCGTTTGAGGAAAACTGAATTGGTAATTAATTTGTGTTTGGTGGTTGTGTTTTTCTTTGGTTAAAATCGATGTCATTCAGGTACTTTGTTTATCGGAACCAAATTATGACCCGTTCACCAGCTCAATAGGTAACAGTTTTACTCAAAAAATACCAACATTTTATTTATTTATTTATTTATTTATGTACACACATGAAATTAAAAAACTAAAAATGTATACAGAAAAAAGAGTACAAAAGTACTGCTTATTTCAAATGAAATTTCTTCCAGCAGACCTGCGACAGGAGAGTAGGAAAAGAAACATAGACACAGTGTGTAGAAACAAAGAAGGAAACTAAAAATAGACTTAACTAATTTAACTTAAACATACTATTAATTATTATCTACTAATAAATACATTAAAATACAATAAACATACAATCAAATATACAGAAATAGATTTACATAAATACATAAAATAATAAAATAATACATACCTTTAATATAACATTATAGTATAGAAGAGAGATAGAGATTTTATGTTAGTTAAACCCCGAAAAAAATAGTAATTACTAGCTGACCTGTGCCCACCTATTGGGTAGTACATATATAGCCTATGACACTCACAAATAACGTGGCTTTCTATTGGTAAAAGAATTTTCAAAATCGGTTGAAGAGATCCAGAGATTACCACCTACAACCTCACAAACACACAAACTTAACCCCTTTATAATATTGAGTTCCCGAAAATGTGAGGCAAGGGTACCCACTTACGTACCACGTACATACTAAGTAGAGTCCATATCAAGCCATTTAAAAAAAAACTCCAAAGGCGAACAAAACCACTGTATCCCAAAAAATAAAATAAGCAATATAAAGTATTCCTGTTACTGTAATAGCAAGGGTTATTCTCACCATTTATCTGTGTCATCGAGAGGCTCGGCCGCAAGCTCTTGCAGATAACCCCATAGATTATATGAAGGGTGCTTGTGCAAGTGGCTACTTTTGATACTTGCAGCTTTATATTGGCTACAAATTTTATTAGAAAACTTGTTATTTTTTGAGGGAATTTTTTTTTGGTTGTAAAAGAAGCTTTCTGAGTTTTATTTTTTACTAGCTGTACACCGCGGCTTCGCTCTCGTCAACTGGCTGCCCCGCAACATGCCCGCAACTTTCCAACTTTTTTTTTCATATTATGATCCTTCATCTGACAATAACAAACACAACAAAAAACGAATTAGCGAAAGCGGTCCGGCCGTTCACGCGTGACGCAATGACCAAGGGAAATAGAGATTAATTTGTATATATAATTATATATATATATTATGTCATGATCTATATGGCTTGCTTAGGAATTAGAAAGTTGGGCAACTTGTAATAAAAGGGGTATCTCGTTACCCATTTCCTGGACCGTGGAGGGTAAACACTGGTATTCATCAGCATTCGGTCAGACGGAGACGCGGGGCGTTGCGCGGGGCTTTGATGGGCTCCGCTGCGTGCTTAAATAACTTCTCCGTAAACGCTCTCATACCACGCCGTATGTTTAAATTCATTATAAACACAATTCGCAACGCCCTGTGTCTCCGTAAACGAACACTTAGTAAGCTTGTGTGGATGATGAATTAGTATCTACAAGCTGAGAATTTAAGGGGGGCCATGGTCTAAAACCCTTTGTATCCGAGTCCAACTCGCACTGTGCCAGTTTTCTACAAGATTTTAGATACAGATTGCTGCAAGATAACTTACTGCCGAGAGCGTGACAAATTTACTCTAAGTTGAGAGTCATCAATGTAACCATACTATTCTTTGGTACTTAAATACCTAAGCAAACCATGAAAATAGTGTGTATTTGTCCATCAATTCAGCTGTTAAACTGTACCAAATAGAATGTCTGATGACACTTTTATCAGTAGTCTGATATAACTCAGTGCAAAAAAAGTAATTGACGATAAATTTATTCTCGTTCAAAATAAAACGTGGCCATTTTTTTTTATTTTAACGGTATTAAAAATATACATATTGAACGGAAAACATAAATTCTCAATTTATTTCCTTTTTCAGCCCGTCAGCGTCGTTTATTATCAATAAATTTATTTTTTGTCCAAAAATCTTTACATTTTCCTTAATTAGAAAGGGAATCTATTTATTTCCTCCCTTTTCAGTTTTCTTTTATTAAGTTGATTGATTTTTATTTTTGGGTTTTGAGAATATTCAGTTGGTGTTTTTTTTTCGTTACAATATTTTAATTGCAGTTAATGTTTACGTAGAAATCTGCTATTTTTTTCAATCATCTATTCAAAACACAAGTAATCAGTTAATGATTACTTTTCAATTAGTTAATTTTGCCGTTTTAGTATCTAAATCTGGCTTATTTGGACACAAAATGGTATCAGTTTGGTATCATTTAGTCATCTAATTTATTCCAAACTAAATTATGACGAACGAAGAACCTACTATCTATTGTGATACATGATTAAGTATCCACTTAATCACTACTTACTTTAGGGGACCCGGCCTAATCATAAAAATATTTAAACACTACCTCTTTGATATAAAACATTTTCCCTGCCGGAGTCTGTGTTTCCTGATAGCTACAACCTAGGAGCCTTTAAGCCAATAGAATAGGCAAGCGTGCTCCATCTTCGAAAACATTGTCGCTTACCAATTTAGTAATATATTAGATACCTGTAGATATTTTAAAGTTCAATATATTTTTAGGTCGTTAAATCGGGTTTGTTTAACTAAACAGGTAGCCAACAACTTTATCACAATAATTCGTTCATAAACCATTCGAGGTCCTAATTCCGGCCGCGGTAACGGCGCGGTACAGCGCATTACGGCGCTGTACGACCCGTGATTAGTGGAATCGCCGATAATTTGCCGACCGGTATCAATTTACCTGTGCGACCAATTTGTGAGTTTAAGTTTATACGCTGTAAAGTAGGTGGTTAGCGCTGGTGCCGGTAATTTTATATCGGTTCGGTGAAATTCAGTTTTATGTGACTTTTTGTGTGGGTACGAAGATATCAATTTCTAAATATTTTTTTTTTGTGTGTGGCCACATTTTAATTAAGGTATTTTTTAATAATGTTAGATTTTTAAAATAAGGTATCTAAAAGTTTTATTTCGTAATAGAAGTATGTAAGTAAGCGATCATTTGTTTAGCGAAAATATTAGCTTACTTTATAATTTTATTGTCATACTCTTTGAACACAGAAATGGTTAGGTATGGCTATTGTTAATGAATAGGGCCATACTTAGAAAAATGCTGGTATCTTGGAGATCCGATTTTTTAATGGTTTTACAGAATTATTAAGTATTTATAATTGGGCACTAATTCCAATGAAGTACAAATGAAACACTCATGAGATGGGGGAAAATAAATTAACCTTCTGACTTCTGAACTCAAAAAAATGGAGATAAAAGAAAAATCTGGAAAACCATAAAAATTCGTGATGACAAAACTACAGACTCAACTAGTCCATAAATAGGACCTTTTCAAATCTAATTGCAGTTTGGATATTGACGATTTACATTTTTAAACGCTATAAAATCCTTTCCACTGTTATGCCCTCAAGCTTTTGCAACAAATCGTCTGTACTAAATATACGCAAACGTACCAACGATATATTCTTTCTAAAGCAGTTTTATATCTAGTACAAGAGAGTGGTGTCGGCCACTTAATCATTGCCGCGTGATGTTATTTTATCCTACGCTGAGACGAGGACAAATATGTACATTATACCCGACATACTGCAGTGTAGGAGTACCTGTAGTCTGTAGGATATATTGTACATGTTGGATCTTCTTGTTCGTATCATGTGGGCACTAAGGTCTAATGACCCCACACACGCTAGTGTCAGAGTTTCTAAACCGCCTCAAGGGCTTCTAACATGGTTTATTTGGTTCACCCTTGTTTGGTCGAACAACGTTTTATACAATATAACTAAATCGAACAACGTAGAAAATCATCACTTAGTATAATATCGTTTGACAGAATTTTCAGTTTGTCGAATATTTACTTGCTATAACAACATTTGTGCTAATGATCAAAAGGTATAATGTTCATTTGATGTAATTTTCAGGTGGTATAACATGTATTTTATTACGAATTATTTAATTTCTGCTACTCACCGGCCGCTGCCGCGGCGCCGCTCGCTTCGCTCGCTCGGCTCGTGCGTAGGAGGTCACAGTTCTAACCTAACCTAACCATTTTTCTTTTAACAATTAACCCCGCCTAACTAGTTCGGTTCTCGCTAGCCTACTAAAAATAATCTCTTTTGTCTATATAATCTAGTCGTAATTGAGAGTCGTAATATCCGATACGATCTTTCGACTAAATCATTATTAGTCTAGAGAAACATTAGTTTAGATAAAATTAGTGCATTTGAAAATTCGGTGAAATGAAATTTGTTCAAATGAAATATATATATTATCAGCCAGTCTTTTGGGCTCACTTCCAGTCGATAGCGATGGGGACGAATTTTTTGATGCCATTTTTTAGTTAGGAGTTTTTTTTTTCTATTTTAAGTGTATATAGTTTGTTCTTTAAATACATTTCCTTAGTAAGTCATTATAAAATGAAATTAGTTCAAATAAATAATTATGCTAAATAAAAATTTACCAATGAATTATTCGGTCAAATGAATAATTCTACGAAATGACTTTATTGCAACTAAAATTCGCCGAAGTGATTTTCGACGAAACATTGTTCGACCAAACAAGGGTGAACCGGTTTATTTATCGAACGCCATTTAACGGCCGGGACCCCCGGCTTAACGTGCCTTCCGAAGCGCGGAATCATCTTTTTAATCAGACAATCAGGTGTTACAAATCTGCAATGTCCTAGCCAAAAATGTCTTATGGGATAATGGTTTATGGGGTTGCAATTGTAGGGTATGTTCAAGATCACGATCAATCAAAATGGAGATTCAGGGTGCGTTGCCACCAGACATGCACGAGGATGAGATGTGCTTGTGAGAACCAATGTGGAATGTGGAGTCAGTGTTTCCTGGTACCTACAACCTGGGAGTCTTTAAGTCAAGAGTGAATAGGTTACTTCTAGGCAAGCGTGCTCCATCTTCGACTGCATCATCGCTTACCATCAGGAGAGATAGTGGTCTAACATATGCCTATCAACAGAAAAAAAGCCTCGCTACATTTTAATTCAGTGACGTGAATATTAACGTAGATAATTCAAAAACACATTGACAGGACAATATTTTTACCAATTGATTTTTCCACATCCTTATTCTATACAGGTACGTTTATAAAGTCGAATAGACACAACAATAACAGTGAAAATAGAACCAAAATTGCTCGAAAAACTAACAAGATATTATTTTAAACAAATATATCTGTCCATCTCGCGAAAACGCTGTTTTCTATGGCAGTGTATCGGCGTTATGGATTATGACATCAAAGTCCATATCGGACTTCTCTTTCTAATTGTTAACTTTGAAGCTTTATAGCTTCATCGCTGATAAAGGTATTTAAAAAATAATTTCATAATTGTTAACTAGATCTAATAAGTATTTCGTTTGGAAATAAAAAAAATGCATGCTTATTCTCTATTCAGCAACAAATGCTAAGCAGTCGCGCTCAAGACAAGAGCCAGTAAATAAGCTACCACACAATTAATTGAACCTATCCGCCTTAGTTTTTAGGGTTCCGTAGCCAAATGGCAAAAAACGAAACCATTATAGATTTGTCATGTCTGTCTGTCTGTCTGTCCGTCCGTATGTCACAGCCACTTTTTTCCGAAACTATAAGCACTATGCTGCTGAAATTTGGTAAGTAGATGTCTGTGAACCGCATTAAGATTTTTCGCACAAAAATAGAAATTATTTTAAATAAATTTTGGGGGTCCCCATACTTAGAAGTGAAACTCTTTTTTTTTTTTCATTAAACCCGTACCTGTGGGATATCTATGGATAGGTCTTTAACACGTTCATCGCGGAAGCCCATTTATGCATCTAGTTAATATGACGCAACGAGATCTAAAAGTCCTCGTTGTATTCCACAAGGAATGACACAACGAGATCCAATAGATCGCGTACGACTTGGTCACTTCAAACCTCAATATTTCTATGAAATTTGAATAATCTTATTTTTTTTTTGTATGTGCAGGTATGGGATGAACAGACCTTTGAGTTCGTTTTCACCGCCTTAAGTTATCTAAAACAAAATACTGGAAAATATTCTAAATAAAAAAACGAGAACTTTTGGATCTCGTTCCGCACATGATAGCAAAAAAATGCGAGTACTCTTAATTAGATCTCGTTTCGCCGATATTGCACAGTGTCGATAAAAAAATAGTGGTGGGAAACAATAAGAAAAACAACATTATCGATACAGGATCATTTATTCTAAACACAACACAAAAGTAAGGCGTTAGAAACTTAATAACTATTTTATTTAGTACAAAAAATGTCAATGTTTTTCATTAAAACACGGAAGACACATAGTTTTTTTTACATTTCACACAGAAACCTTTAACCTGTTTTGTCTTTTTATCAGCTTCTTTGCAAGTCATTGTTCTTCGTGCCTTTTCGTAGCAACTCACACAACGTCTCTTCTTGGTATTTACTATATATTTGTGTTCGATGGTCAATTTCGGATGGTCAATTGCGATTCGTCATGATTACAGCGTACTTGACGTGCACTCATCGAAAGTTATCACGGCACTAATTCTTTTCTCATCAAGCTTCGCACGAGATCGCAACGAGATCCTTTAGTTCTCGTTCCGCACTAGATGCAAAATTTTACTATTTGGTCGCAACGAGAACTATCAGATCTCGTTCGTTTTCATTCAAAAAAATACTACACCCGAAGTACCTAACATCAGAAAATATATTTATCTCACTCTAGCAGTAAAGAAACATACAGAAATATCATTTGCCGAAACGGGATGGACATAGGATTTCACTTGCGCGATACTGAAACGTCATAAACGAGAACTAAAAGATCTCGTTCCGCGTTGAACGTGTTAAAATGATATTGAGGTTTCTATTATCATTATTTTCTAAACTGAATAGTTTGCGCGAGAGACTCTTCGAAAGTGGTAAATTGTGTGTGTCCCCCCTGTAACTTCTAAAATAAGAGAAAGGTAAAACTAAAAAAAAATATGATGCTTCCACCGAAAATTGGTTTGAACGAGATCTAGAAAGTAGTTTTTTTTTAATACGTCATAAATCGTAAACCGCAGCTTATACTTATAATATATACTGTACGGAACTGTATATTGTACGGAACCCTCGGTGCGTGAGTCCGACTCGCACTTGGCCGGTTTTTTACTACAAAAAGTAGCTTCTATAAGTAAAAGAAGCAATTATTTCACCTAATTACAGAACCAAGATAAGCAGTACGCAAACATCTACCTGCTTGACTATCTCTGAGTTGAACAAATGGTTCGCATTCATGCGATTCTGCACTTAACAAAACACACTTTTTTTCCTAAGTTAATGGAGTACATTGTCTATTTTTTATCTTGGGGTTACGGGTAAATAGACGTTGTTAAACGCATCTTTTGAATATAAATGAAATGCGATACTAAAATGAATTAAACCAGTACTATCTTTACAAAAGCACCATGGGTTACCATAGACACTTTTAGAATTCTATCATAGACAAGTGTTCCAGGTCCGTCTTTCTCCCAAAATACTTCCCCTAACTCTAGTTTTAAACTTATAAAATAGGTTTTTTTTCTATTTTACGAAGTCTGTAGAGGGTGTTTGCAAAGGTGGTTATCATTCTTAAGGCAACCTCTTTGCGCGAGTCCAAATTGCACTTGTTTTTTAAACAAATTGCAATCGACAGCATAAGCTTAAGATCATATTTTTCCTGTAAATATTCTTTGACATGTCAAATAAAATAGAACATTCTATTGACCGTGGCTGTCTATTATTATATTCATATTTCACAGTAAACACTATGTTCATACAGTAATTAACTCGCGCCAAGATGACTTGCACGTCCAAGAATCAATAGGTAGGTAATTACAGCATGTATTAATGTCACTTGTGTTTACATACGACATTATTACCTATGTTTAAATGCCATAGAGTACGAATTACCGTGCTGGCAAAGACTTTATTTGAATTTAGAATTTGATATAGTAATCAAATGGGACAACAAACTTTATGTCTTGCGTAACAAAGTTCAAATTTAATTTAAATCAAAACTTTTTAGGGCATTTTTAATGACCCAAATGGTCAGTTTTTTTTACAATAGGAAGATCACCTTTTTCCTATGATGATTAGTCCTGTGTAGCCAAATTCAGCTGAATGACAGTATTTTACATTAAGCGACATCCATCTGAGTGCCAACAGTGCTCATTTTTAAGCTACGTTCGCATTGACAGATTGCTACTGAAATGCAAATGTAAATGTTGCTTGAATAATAGTAGAATTGTCTCTCGAACCTCTGCAACCCATCATAGATCATCATATGTGACGATACTCATCATTCAGACAAGACTGAAGCAGTGCCAATTCTACTAATATTTACATTCGCATCGCGTTCGCATGTCAATCGCAATCTGTCAATTATGCATGAAAATTAAGGCTTTTTTGACAGTTTGCGACTGATATGCAAATGCGAAAGTTGTATGAAAATTAGTAGAATTGGTTGTAATCTCTGATTGAATGGCTTCTGAAAATACGTAACTATAGTCATGGACCTACACATGACATCTGGGACTATTAATAGCTTTTGGCTTTCATAGCCAACTATCAGAATTGACACGAGCTGTCAATATCTTTGAGAAAACGGTGACACTCACTGATACCTTGCCTCCGTGGATGGAGTAGTTCAGGCGTATGCTTTGTGACCCGGTGTTCGTGGGTTCGATTCCCATGGGAAGTATCCTTTGTAAAGTTGTTTCCTGTTTGACTAGGACAATGCAGGCTTGAATTACCTGATTGTTTGATAAAATAAGATGCCGTGCTTCGAAAGGCACGTATAAGCAGGTGATCTCTGCCGGCAAATGGCGGTCGTCAAATAAACCATGTCTGAGGCCTTTGAGGCAGTTTAGAAACTCTGACACCAGGGTTTGTGGGGTCGTTAAACCTTATTGCCCACACAATAACAAGATGCAGAATAAGACTGATACCCTAGGTTTATAGACAGTTCTGACAATTCCATATCAAACAATGGTCGCCAAAGCATTTAGTAACTCTATGGTATTACTGTAATAACATTTGACGTTCTAGTAAGCTCGGATTAATTGATTGATCGAAAAACATTGTTTGCACGTGTATTGGCTATCAATCAATTACTGATTGCATTGATGTCATTATGTGTTTGAACATCTAAATTAAAATAGGATGTGACATGATGGAGCGGTGCATTGTCGAGCAAAAATCTGGTGGGGAAATTCTTATAACATTTTTATTCGTGATTGTTGCCATGCCAACAATATAGGTTTATGTAATACTAGCTGACCCGCGCAAATTCGTTTGCGTCACATTTTCCATTAATGCTCCGCTCTTGTTTGTCTTAGCGTGATGATATATAGCCTATAACCTTCCTCGATAAATGGGCTATCTAACACTGAAAGAATTTTTCAAATCGGACCAGTAGTTCCTGAGATTACCCCCTATATACAAACTTACAAACAAATTTTACCTCTTTATAATATTAGTATAGGGGGGGGGGGGGGTACAACAGCGAAGTCTTATTGATTTAGATGTTTTAATGTTCAATAACCGATATTCAAAACAACTGAAAAAAAATCTAAAAAAAATAACGCGTAGCACATTGTATGAGCACACATTTTAATTAACAATGAAAAAAAAAGAATTCTGCAAGCATAAAATACACAGCTGTATTCAATAGACCTTTCCACAAATAGCAAAACTTCAAAATGTCAACCAAAACACAAAATAACTGGAAGCTTATACAGTATGACCAGAAAAATGATACCTTTTGTCTCTGTCTGTCGAATAGTACAGAATTTCAGGACATTTTCAAATTTGGTGTGCGTTCAAAGTCAGTGAGATAGAAAATCACATTGTGTCCGATCTCCATGTGGACACTGCTTTATATAGATATAAACTAGAGTTCGCTACGTTTTGTATTATTTCAAATTGGACTGAATGGAAATATGGCTCGGATCTGTGTATGTTGGGCAGAAGTGTAGTGGTGGTTTGGTTTTCGAATGTTGGTATTCGAAATATGAATTTTATTGTTGCCGATTTTTGTCGTTACATTTTTTACGCGACTGGACAAAAAGTTTTAGTAGCTTTTTTATTTGTTTTCTTCAAATGTGTGAAATACTGTGATGCTAGATTTTTTCCTCGTTTTAAAGTCAATGACCGCGGATTTAAATAGGCCACTCTAGTAGAATCATAATATTAACTACACAACAATCTATCAAATTTTATTTCCAAGATGAAAATAAAATTAAGATGAAAGTAAACCGATGACTTGGGAAAATTTGACAGTGACGGGTAGCGTGATGTGGTTTCTGATTCTGCTAAAGTGGCCTTTTTAGACTCGCCGTCACATCAAAATCGGTTCAGCAATTAAGACCTAAATGCGTAACAAATAAAGTCACTTTCGCATTCGTTTAAAGTTAGGATTAGTATTTTTCATGTTTTAGTTCGTCGTAATATAAATCATAACCAAAAATATATTTCATAAATTGAAAATATCTATAAAAAAAGGAATCGTTAATAGGATCTAACCGTCCCCAGTAAAATACACGGCAAAAGGCTTAACCATGTTCCATCAAAATAACAAACACATACAAAATTCATTCATTTCACCGCTTGCCTGTAATATGGCTCAAACTCTAAAGCCCCCATCAAAGTCCTTCGAACACATAGATTTTAAACGTAATGTATTAGAAATTCCTTTTGATCGTGTAAGACAGCTCAAATCCTTCATGTTCGCTTTTATATAACGTCTATGAAACCCTGGGGAGGGTCGCCATCTTGGAACGATTTTACGATATAGGAAGGATTAAATGACATACTGAAATTACTTACAGCGATTTAAAATGTGGTGTTTTTTTTTAAGTGTCGTACTGTACATAAGTTCTGTAGTATTTGTAAGGTACTTGGAGATAGACGGAGTCCAGTCAGTCTCTCCCCAGCGGGAGTGACTGTCAGGGTTGCGGAATTGTTCGAAAGAGTCACCGCGGCGCTGGAACGCAAAGGGCAGGGTAGCAACTTTTCATTTTTTCCAAGGGTTTTTTTACTTTAGACTGCTCATAATCGTTATTCTGACCTAACCCAATGAGATTTTTAATAAAAAAATAATTAATTAACTACTTTCACTAAAAAGAGCAATCTGAATAAAACCACAAATAAATATCAGCTCAGCTGAGCTGATACCTATTTGTGGTACTCTTGAAAAAAATGAAAAAATGAGAAAAGAACCGACGAAAAATTCCAACACTGGGGTGTCCAGAATCATGCCCTGGACCCATGGAAATCTTTTGTGCGTCGATGTCAGATACACGCGGTATGTTCTTTAAATTGAAAGTTCTCTAGTTAAATAAAAAATCGTCTACGAACATTTTGAAAAAAAAAACATTGAAAAATAATCGATAGAAATCTGAATTTATCAGAGAATACCACAGAAGAAAAAATATTGGAAACTTAAATAAAGCCGTCTGATAATTTCTATAATGATTTTCCAAGAAACTTGAAAGCAATTCAAGGAAAATCTTACCATTTCGTTTCCTTACCACGTTATTCAAATTAAGGAAAATAAGTAATTTTGGTATCTTCGGGAAATGAGTAGATATTTTCTATTGATTTTGCATAATCAAATATTAAAGCTCAAAAACATTTGGGTGTATAAAAATTAGATAAAATTAGTTATTATATTTTTCATTTCTGCTCCTAGTATAACGAGCCAAAGTCATCATGATTCTACTGAGATAAAGGGAACGAGTTATTCGTCTGGTATTGCTTTGTCTCTCATTATCTCTCAAACAGCAATTTCACACATAAACGCCCATTTTTATAAAACTTTCTCAACAATTTTTTTCTTAAACACCTACGTTTGTTCAAGTTTTCCTTAATTTTATCATGACATGTTAAAATTAAAATAGTTTATTTCTCACCAGCCTTATAACAAGGATTACAAGTACTAAATACTAGGTGGGCGCAATTATATAATATTATTAGCTTTTAATAATAATAATAATACAGCACCAAAAAGCACTGGTGGTAAAAAGAAGCTTACTTAATATTGACTCTAATCTTCTGAACTAGGCGAGGCCTGTATATCAGAAGATAGGATTCAACTTACAATTTCGTTATCTTATAACCTTAAAACATTGTGTGCTACTATTTAAAATCTATCTATCTATACTTATAATAAATCTGTAGAGAGGTCAATTCTGTACATGAAATATATTTCCAAAATAACTATCAGGGGGTGATTAGGGATCGATACTGATGCCAAAAATGCAATCAGTATAATTTTTGTCTGTCTGTCTGTCTGTCTGTCTGTCTGTCTGTCTGTCTGTCTGTCTGTATAACCGTTATAGAAACAAAAACTACTCGACGGATTTTAATGAAACTTGGTACAATTATTATTCATACTCCTGAGCAGGTTATAGTATACTTTTCATCACGCTACAATCAATAGGAGCAGAGCAGTGAAGGGAAATGTTGGAAAAACGGGAGAAATCACTCCATTTTTTAAGCTTCCGTCGCGTGTGCAACCTTAATGGTGAAAGCTACACAGAAATCATGTATGACGGAAATGTTCTCCTTAAAATTATATAAAAAATATCCAACGACAGCATATGTCTATCTTTTATGATTGACGAACAATAACACGTGTAACTCCCGATAGCTTAGCAGTTCGAAGCTTTCTGATTGTATTTGTCTACTCTTACGTTTATAAAACTCTCAGTCGTCCCTAATTAACATTAATAAAATTTAACCTTATTACCTACCTATTCCATAGAAAATAATCATAGAAATCGGTATAGAAACACCAAAGTTATACATGAAAAACGCTAATAATAAGCCATCGCGCGTGAATACTGAATCATGCTATAAGGATTATTTTTGTGGTCGCGAACGCACAGGCAGGCGGCTAGCTTGGCGCCTAGAGGCTAGCGAGTAGCTTCGGAAAACGGCTTACGTCAGTTTGCAATATCTTTTAATAATTATAATGTCGAGGGGAAGATAGTTATAATTTCGCTTTACACCAAACGAGTAATATTATAAATGTGAAAGTTTGGTTGTTTGTTACTCAATCACGCCAGAACGGCTTAACGGCGTAATAAGCTACTTTTCATCCCGGGAATATGTTCCCTAGGGATCACGCGGGCGAAGCCGCTGGTAGAAGCTAGTGTATTAATAAAGTTTGTTAGTGCCTACAAATAGAATAAAAATGTGAATGTGTAGTAAAAATGTGTTCGTAAGGTGAAGTATAATGTGAGTTAGTGAGATATCAATCAATTTGATCAGGCTGTAAGCCATCACTAACTTCCTCTCCCTCTATCTTCTCTTTGGCGTTCCTCTCCCTCTCCATCCATCTACATTTTATTTTTTAGTTACATGCGTTTTATCCCTCCTCTTCACATGACCTGACCAAGAACTCTAATGTATCACCTTAAAATGTAACAGTTTTTTTGTTTCCAAAAATAAATGTATGAAAATCATAAAGTTATAAATCAAATTGTAATGTATTCAACACAATAACCCCAGATAAACTACGTCTTACTAATGCGACAAAAAATCTCACTGGCGACAATACAGGTAAGCTTACCTAGCAACAAATCGCACATCAATATCTCACCACTCTACCATAATCGAGGTGGTTCTACTGAAGAGTTAAAAACATGCAAGTTCCATATCTATACTCATATTATAAAGCAGAAGAGTTTGTTTGTTTGTTTGGTTGAACGCGCTTATCTCAGGAACTACTGGTCCGATTTGAAAAATTATTTCAATGTTTGATAGACCATTTATCGAAGAAGGCTATAGGCTATATATCATCAGCGCATCAGCGCATCAGCTAAGACTAAAAGGAGCGGAGCATGAATGGTAAATGTGACGCAGACGAAGTTGCGCGGGTCAGCTAGTTACAAATAAAGCTGAAACAGAGCCTTATGAGAAAAAAAAACAAATCAATAAAATTATCCTTATTACAATACGTTCTGATATAAAATGCTTTGTCCAACAAGAAAATTAATTTGTTTGAATCTGGTCGACAAAATTTCTCGGTAAATCACTGTAACGAGATATTTACGATAAATATCAATAATTGTTCGGTTTGGATCTGTTCTCTTAATTACTATTGTGGACCAAAAAATGGCTGCCGAATTAGTACAACGGATTTTATTTCAGTTATTAATCAGAAACGTGTATAATTTATATTAATTGTTGTTTTTTAGTTTAGAGCTGTAATCATTATCTTTATCTGCGGAACCTTTTTCAAATTATACGAGTATAAGAGTCGGCTTCCAGTCAAACTAAATTCAGCTGAATACCAGTATTTTCCGTGGAGTGGCTGCGTACCAGGCCTCCACAACCCATTAACTTGGTAACATGGTACTTTTTGGCAAGCTCTGACTAGTGTCAGAAACCGTATTTTAGTTTTTCGTTTAAGACTAAAATACCAGTAGGTTATCAGAATAAAAATCTTGTTGCGCGTTTGGATCGAAAACGACCACTGGTGCTGGCTGGGTTCTTACCTCCAAACCGTTGGACCACTAAAAACTTTTAAAACGTTATGTGTAGGTGAAAATGATTTCCACTTAAATAGAATAGAATACTCTTTATAATGTACTCTGTATAAGTTACAGAAAATAAAAAAAGAAAGAAAGTTAGAGTGAACAGGCTACTTCTGGGTAAGCTCGCTCCATCGTAGACTTTGTCTCTGTCATCCCTGACCAAGACTAGAGTCAAGAGAAAACCCATACCAAGTAAAAAAAAAAAAAAAATTAAGATGAAGAAAACATTACTTAGGGTGATACAATGGGCGGCTTTATCACTAAAAGCGATCTTTTTAAGAAAACCCTTGGATGGATTTTAAAGAGAAAAAGAAAGACATTTACTATAGGTAGGATTGGATTGCATATTGGTGTTGTGTGGTGTTATAATATTATATAACACATTTCTGTCTAATTGCACTCACGCAATGCCGAAGCGTGGCAGAAGTGTAAAAAATTGTGGTAAAAAAAATACCTCTATAAATTTAATAAATGCTGGTTTTCGGAACTGATTACTATTTAAAGAAACTCTTACGTACATTTCCAATAAATTGTACCTACATTGTACCGGGAATTCATTTTACCTCTCTTTCAATTTGGTCCGTGTCATTCGTAATCAATTTATTCAATCTGACATTTTTGATAAAAGCGAGTTTAAAACATGGTTCAATACAATTTATATTTTCCTCTCTTTTGTGTTTTGTTTAAAATGGAATATAATTTAATGAATAAATATAGCTCTTAGCTACACTTTTAACCAGAACTGTCCCACACTTGAGTAAAGGATTCTCACTATCATTCCATTTAGTTTTGTACCTCAACTTACAAATTCTAGAGGAATTCATAAAGAATGTGCCAGGACGTAGACTGACCGTTTTACGTCACAGCGTGGGCATTATAGCCCAAGAGACGTATTAACATCCAGTGTATGGCTCATGGCCAACTCATGGCACATGGACGTGTGTAAGCGAACGAGTTCATATAAAATGTACGAGCCGATATTTTTTTGACTTCCTTACGGACGAAAATGTTCCAGAAATTATATAAATGTGTTTAGACCTCCTACTATCTTTTTTGTTCGTCTGCCACGACCCTTTCTAGCTGTGTCAGGGCTCTAGTCTACAAAAACACAAATAAAAAACGAATCTAATTACTTAAGAATATTACCAAAACTCCCAATTTGTATCATGACAGACGCCTATTATTCACGTGTTTCTTCCACGTCTATTTCAATGAGAAACACTATCCAAGTATCCATTTCATTTGGTCAAAGAAATGGATATTTGCCACGCAATGAACTGAAAGAAACTGAGTTATTACCCCAATATTATATCATTTGGTGAGTTCTGTATTCAATTAGAACTAATTACGAACTTTTTGTTTCAGGTATGTTTGATCAGAAATATCGGGAGGGTTCTCTTTCATCAGTTTTGGTATAGGGTAAGTGTTTATTAAGGAAAGTCGTACAATATCTTTTAGTACGACGAAATCAAGAAAACGTGTAGAGACCTACTCGTCGATATCAACTGCGTCGACCTCATGAAATTATCTGTGTCCCCTTCTGTTAGAGCTAGTGCCTGCTTGGGTTGCAGAATTAGTTCGAAAGAGTCACCACGACCCTGGAACGCAAAGGGCACTAGGAGGAACACGGATTAAAGTCAGTAAGAGTCACACTATCTTCTGCTCCGTCTAGAACGGGAGGACTCATTGATGATTTCCCATTCTTAAAAAAGCGTGGGCTCTAATATGGCTAGCTAGACTGAATTTCGTTTTAAAAACCGGTCAGTAGCTGGTCATAGCCAAGGCAAATTTCAGTGGCGGAATAGAGGTATAGGAGGAATAAGGTTTCTCTTTTGGAATTTGGCGTTTTGAAAGAAAAGAAAAAAGAAAGAAAAAGAGTTCATTTGCGGACAATATGACGCATATCAAAAGTACACAAAAAAAATACAATTATATCTATGAAAGATTAGGAAGATATGCGTCAAATCTGCGCAAAACGGCCATCACTCAGTGACTCAGTTTTTGATACTATTGTAGTTTAGTTTTCTGATTTAGACACTCTTGGAATTGTTAGAACAAAACTAAGATGCTCATTGTTTGAAATTCATATTTCAATTAATCTATTACTCATCACAATATATATTCATCATCTTAGTCTAAATACAGTTGAGATAAATAGAACGATCTAAAGCTTCCTCCCCAACAAAACCATTAACAATCACAGCACTCCGTGTATCGTGTATCCGAATGCATCACAAAAAGATACGGGTATACGTTTCTATTCCATTCCACTGGATGCAAGATAAATGGTCCGTCTTAGATGAAAGCACCCTATATCTCCGTCTGCCAGCAGTTTGCCAATAAATTCAAAATCAATCTTAATGGATCCCAGTCCTCAGCGTCCATGACTATTCTAACGTTTATAAATCACACAGCGATTCTCTATTTTCTTTTTTAGAACATTTTTGAATTTGAATTTCTGTACTGCCACGACTTTGGACGCGTATCCGAATGCAATTCGATTTGATTTATTTGAATAGATTTGTGATACTTTTTGGTTGTGTAGAAATTGTGCCAATCTCCATAACGTGTTTGCTTTGAGTGGCGTGAATATTATTTTGAAAAATTGATTTTAGTTTGAGATTTTTTAAAAGCAAATCCTTGTCGTTTGTTTTTTAAATTACGCCAACGAGGCGTAATTTATTGAATCAGTTAGAAAAACAGTTCAGTTTAAAATAAAATGGTAAACGAAGGACGTACTGAAGGTGACACTAAAAAAACCTTATTTTAATGTCATTAACAAAGAACGCTTACTGAGAACTCAATTTAAAAACAAACAAAAAGAAACATTTTTAATCCAATTTGTTGAGGCTCGCTCCAAATATTACTATGTAAAAATATACAATTAGTTTTCGAAGATATCATTGTGAGCTGCAAAAACTTAGTGAAGCAGGCGCTTTAATTGTTTTTGTTAAATTGGACCGATGCCAGACTAGAGCCGAGATCTATTGGTCGAAAGTGAAGAATAAAATGGTTTTCTTTTTGACTTGTAAAAATATATTTGCAAGAAAGCTGGTATTGACAACTCAAGGTTATATCCAGAGTTCAATTTTAAGTTGAGAATGGAATTGCCAGATTTGAGGTTTATTTATTTTGTAATGTAAAATTGGCTGAGAACTGAGCTACATTTTAAAAGTAAATATGGATGTCATTAATGGAAAAATCTGATATTTATATTTGAGGCCAAACATTTATGAAGCAAACAATTGGTACCATTTTAAAACAGACAGTAAAAGGTTTGGATTGAAATATTTCACAGAAAAATAAAGTGGTTATAATCTGACACTGATTTTAAGCCGAGAATTTTGGTGATTCGACGAAAAGGATTTGGTTAAAAAAAAAAAAACAACTAAATCGAGCATGTCTTGCGCTACTGTGCTTTTTATTGGTATACCTTAATAATACCTATTTTTGTTGACTTAAACAAATTGTTTATCAATTTATTTTGGTTACTCTTAAAAAAAAAACAATTTATACTTAATATTATAAAGCAGAAGTTTGTTTGTTTGTTTGGTTGAACGCGCTAATCTCAGGAACTAGGGTCCGATTTGAAAAATTCTTTCAGTGTTAGATAGCCCATTTATCGAGGAAGGCTATAGGCTATATATCATCACTCTAAGACCAATAGGAGCGGAGCAGTAATGAAAAATGTTACGCAGACGACGTTGCACGGGTCAGCTAGTGTAATATAAAAATGAATCCCTGTTTACCTTGGTACAAGCATCACGCGTGAACGGCTGGACCAATTTCGCTAATTCTTTTGTGTTTGTGATTTTGTGTAAAATGTTGTTATGAAAGAAAAACGTTAAAAAAGTTGACGGTAGCGAAGCCGCGGGGGACAGCTATTAAATAAAATAAAGTAAGCCTTTATTGCTGTTTTAAAATAATTACAATAAGATTTGTTACTGATCGGTGTTCAAACAACAGCTTATCTTCGACAAAGGCCTCCTCCAAAAACTTCCAGCTATCTCTTTCTCTTGCAATTCTGGTCCATTCTAGACCTCGAAAGTTTATTTTTTAATCCACTTCAAATACAAAACCGGCCAAGTGCGAGTCGGACTTGCGCACTGAGGGTTCCGTACTATAGGTATATAATATTACTTGCAAAATTTGCGGTTTTCGATTTAGGACGTTTAAAAAAAAACTAACAGGGACACATTTTACCACTTTGGAAGTGTCTCTCGCGCAAACTTTTCATTTTATAAAAAAAAGATATTAGAAACCACAATATCATTTTTCAAGACCTATCCATAGATACCCGACACGTATGGTTTTGATGAAAAATTTTTTTTTAGTTTCAGTTCTAAGTATGAGGAACCCCTAAAATTTTTTGTTTTTTTTTTCTGTTTTTGTTTCAAAATCTTAGTGCGGTTCACAGAATACACTTACTTACCAAGTTTCAACAGCACAGTTCTTATAGTTTCGGAAAAAAGTGGCTGTGACATACGGACGGACGGACAGACAGACAGACACGACGAATCTATAAGGGTTCCGTATTTTGCCATTTGGCTACGGAACCCTAAAAATGAGTCGCGCTGAGTTCGGAATTCAACTGGTTTTTTTTTTGAAACGTTGTTTTGCGACATTTTTTGTATACCGATTTTGATAATATTTCTTTGGGTTGGAAGTGTATTTTCCAAAACTGGTCCAATTAAAATGTTGAAATTGTCAAAAAGGACTTCAGAATATGACAACTCATTACTAAAACAGACTAGCTGGACCCTGGCTGTTCAGAACCCTTAAAGACCCTCTTTACCTTACATTATGGCCCCGGAAGCATATTTTTTGTACATAATTTTATTTTCAACCCTCCCGTGTTCAGGTTATCAATTACGGGTAACCCTTTTCTCTCAAAACAATATAACGCACCGAGCCTTTTTTATGCCAATTGGCATAAAAAGTTGGCATAGAAATTATGTTATTATGCGAATTTTATACGAGTGTGCTGTTCGTGTTACAAATATTTTAAATTTATTTTTCTTTTATATTTAATTTTAGGGACAGGCGGTAATTTACATTTCCTTTCTTTGTCTACATTTTGAAAATTTGCTTAACCCTTAAATCGGCTAAGCTTGTTAATTTCTAAAAAAAAAACTTGACTTTTTTTAAGTGTTTTTTTACGTTGGTTTTCAGCAAGTGTAGTTTAACGCTGTTGATTCTTCATCATGTACATAATTATGTGCTGAAATAAATAATAATATTCTATCTTTCTTTTATCTGTGACTAATAGAAATATTTTTTTATCAGACATTCTTTGAGCTCTTGTAATTATTGTTTTTTTATTGCCAAACACTATTTGAAAAAAAAAAAAATATTGATTTATGAAATAAATATTTTTATTATTATTATTTTTTTACAATTTGACTCGCTAAACTTATACTTAACTTTTTTTTGGTCCCGGTTGCAGTTTGCAGACCTTTGTACGTTACGGGTCAGGTCAGAAATCAGGAAATCAGACTCCAGTCTTACCAGAACCCTGTTATTGGGCTGTAGAGGTCAGAAAGGCAGCCGCCGCATAACAAATACTGGTGCTCAGCTGGCATCCACTGTTCCTGGGTCCCAAGTACAACATAGTTGGGAAAAGGCTAAGCAGGATGATGTGGCCCATAGCGCTGCTACAATGGCCTCTAATTTTATGAAGCCTCATCATCAGCTACTGCTCAAGAACATAGCATGTATCTGCATAGGCCGCTCTTTACATCTGCCAATGAGGGCTATCGCATTTGAATTCGCCGCTAGAGGCGCTAGTGTAGCATGAGGCCTTCATCATCTGCCTAGCCTTTTCCCAACTATATTGGGGTCGGCTTCCAGTCAAACCAGATTCAGCTGAATACTAGTATTTTACGTGGAGCGGCTGCCTACCAGACCTCCACAACCCATTAACTGGGTAACACGGTACTCCTTGGCAAGACTGGTGTCAGATTTTCTGGCTTCTGACTATCCGTATAGACTGCCAAAGATCTCCAAATAACAGCCGGGACCAACTGCTTAACGTGCTTTCCGAGGCACGGAGGAAACTCGATATGTTAAGATGGTCACCCATCCACAGACTAACCTCGACAAGCGTTGCTTAACCTTGAAGGTAGACCTGTGCGGCTGTTATTGTTTAGTTTTTCCTTCGATATGTAAAATTTCACTGTTGGTTTTGACAAGAGTTGATTTACTTATTTGTTTGTTTTGTTTTTTTGTGAATATCTAACGAAAACAGCCTGATTATGTAACGGTTCTCCCAATCATTGCATTGAACAATTTTTTCTGTCGGAAATATGCATATTAAGCCCTTCTTTTTATGGTTCCGTAGCCAAATGGAAAAACGGAACCCTGAAAGATTCGTCATGTCTGTTCATCTGTCTGTCCGTCCGTATGTCACAGACACTTTTCTCCGAAACTATAAGAACTATGCTGTTGAAACTTGGTAAGTAGATGTATTCTGTGAACCGCATTAAGATTTTTACACAAAATAAGAAAAAAAAACAATACATTTTGGGGGGGATACTTAGAACTGAAACTCAAATATTTTTTTTTTATGAAACCCATACGTGTGGAATATCTATGGATAGGTCTTCAAAAATGACATTGAGGTTTCTAAAATATTTTATTTCTAAACTGAATAGTTTGCGAGAGAGACACTTCCAAAGTGGTAAAATGTGCCCCCCCCCCCCTGTAACTTCTAAAATAAGAGAACGATCAAACTAAAAAAAAATATATGATGGGTATTACCATGTAAACTACTAGCGAAATTTGGTTTGAACGAGATCTAGTTAGTAGTTTTTTTTTAATACGTCATAAATCGTAAGTCGCAACTTTTGCTTATAATATAATACCTACAGGTTTTGTACGGAACCCTCGGTGCGCGAGTACGACTCGCACTTGGCCGGTTTCTTTCCAACATGATGAGTCCACGTAACACTGCGACGATATCTTTGTTGTATTAATCGCACGTTCACTACGATTATGGACCTTACTAGACAGTGACGCCAACTGGTGAGTACAAAAACGGTAGCCCTAATTCCCATGCTTCCGTGTCAGCCATTATAGAGTCAATCTGTTACAATTAAAACGACCTCATAGTTATATCTGCAGCTACAAAATGAAGTCTTATTTAATATGTATTACGTTGGCTCACTGCTCATCCCTCTAAGCCGTGGTCGCCACGCTAAATCCAGGCCGCTTTCGCCGGCTACCGTGCTATCCTCTTTGTAATCCACTTCTCTAATGTTTCCTAGAAAAATCTAGCTTCACGATATTACTGATTAAAGGATTAAAGTTAGGTTTAAAGTGTCGAGTTTAGATTTCGAAGAAATTTTCCGTAAAATTCGTAAGATACAACAATCCATACTAATACAAATGTAAATGAAACCTTTTTGACGTCTCACAGCAAATTGGATTTGATTAGGCACATGGGCAGTATATTTTTAGGCAAAGCCTTTATAAGCCTTTATAGCTAAGAAGCAAATATTTTTAGGGTTCCGAACAAAAAACGGAACCCTTATAGGATTACTCGGGTGTCTGTCTTTCTGTCCGTCTGT
Organism: Ceramica pisi; assembly: GCA_963859965.1. Classification (NCBI taxonomy): domain Eukaryota; kingdom Metazoa; phylum Arthropoda; class Insecta; order Lepidoptera; family Noctuidae; genus Ceramica; species Ceramica pisi. The sequence goes on along the minus strand of OY982535.1, from coordinate 24,453,210 downwards.
CTCAGTCAGATTTCTCCGGATCCACAGGACCGATTCTGTTAGAATTTCGTACACATATGGACTTTTGTGACCCAAGTAAATTAATAAATTACCAAGTTTTTTTTTTTTTTTTTTGGTATAGGTGTCACTTTTGGGGGTGAAACAAGAAATAAACATAATTGTTTTGAACAATGTCGTGTGACCTATCAAATAAAAAGCTTACCTACTGTGAGGATTTCAAGTATATTTTTTTTCATAATTTTAAAATAAATGGTTTTGAAGTTATTTAAGAAATTATACGATAGAGGACCACCCCCCCCCCCTCTTATCTCCAAAACTACAGATTCCTAATAAGAAAAAAAAAATAATACCGAAAAATACATAATACATAATTACATAATTTCTGTAATAATAATTACAGAAAAACCTACAAGAAGTTATTGTGTTAAAATAACATGTTAAAAAAAAGAAATTCGTTCGGAACCCTTTGCACGCGAGTCCGACTCGCACTTGGCCAGTTTTTATAAATATAGAAGTAATTATTATCTTTATAAATTACTTCTTGTTGTCACTATGAAACATTTTGAAAAATAAAAACATTCTGTGAGATTGGTCCAGATTTTAGCAGCAATTTTCTCTCAGCGAAAATCAATGTCCCAGGCTTGTCGATAATGTAATTAAACGACAGGTACTGACAGATTGCTACTCAGGTTAAAATGAGACCCTACTTAAATAAACAGGATATTATTATGTCCCTCGTGATCAAAAAATATATCAGTCTTAAATAAACGGGAATTGTCCCTCTTATTCACAAAATAAGTATTCTTTTTCCTCACAAATATTGTGGCACTATGGTAACTCACTAGCAAAACAGCTTTATTGTTATTCTTGAGTAACAATTTTGTCGGATGGTTCCGTTCTTTAGAAACTTTTCAACGTGAATCCCACGTCAAAAATTATAAAGGCGATCATTTAAAGAAACTTTCAGTGTTTATTTCGCGATACTCTTCGTGTAAACATGTTTTATAAAACCTGTTTTACCACCACGACCACTTCATCATCTGCCCAGCCTTGTCCCAACTATATTGGGGTCCACTTCCAGTCAAATCCGAGTCAGCTGAATACCAGTATTTTACGTGGATTGACTTCTGACCTTTACAACCCAGTAACTAGGAAACACACGGTACTTCTTGGCAAGACTGGAGTCTGAGAGAAGTTTCTGGCTTCTGGCAATCCAAAACTACTGCTAAAGATGTACCAATGTCAGTGCTTTCCGAGGCACGGAGCTGTCTCGATATGTTGAGATTGTTTACTACCAAAGTAGTAATGTTGTCATTGTGTTAACACGAGTAAGATTTAAAATAAAACTGCAAACTGTTTTATGAACTAAGCTGGTTTTATCTGGTTATTATATTGTGGAAAATTCATTGACACTATTAAATGGCGCTTACGAAACTACACCACCATCTAACTCGACGCCAACGCCATCTACCGAGCTTTCTCGTACTAACAATCAATTAAAATATAAATAACAATGATTCTTCATTGACCCATACATAGACCGACATCAGCCAGCGTTGCTTAACCTTGAAGATCGACCCATGTGGCCGTTATTATTAAGCCAATAGCTCCTCGACCAAACATAAAATATTCAAAAAAAGAAATCGCCGAATCGATAGCACTTCCGCAAGCGAGTGAGAGAGACGGCATGTATCACTCAGGACACCCTTTAAACGATCTTGATGGCCCCCATTAACGGCCGAGTTATCGTAAGTGACACTTGGTACATTAACGGAGCGAAATGTCGTAAGTGACACTTGGAACAAATTGGGCGGGAGAGGATCTTGAATAGCACGTGTCCTGTTAGCACCATAAATTATGGGAGTGGAATATATAGGAAATTATTTCCGAGAAGGTTTTTTTTTATTGAGAAAATTGGTGTCGCTGTTTCGTGGTCATGTTTGACATTAGGAGCACAAGGAGTTTTTATGATTTTTGAAAATCTAAAATCACCTCTGATTGGCCTAAAATCGAAACAATACTAGTAGTCTACTTTAAAGCCTGCTTTCAGACTACGCTAAAATATAATGGCATATAGTCTAAAGCTTATGCTATAGCTACGACAACCTTGAGGTGGTTTAGAAACACTGAAACTAGGGTATCTACTTCCACACGGTAAGAAGAAGAAGAAGAAGTCAATTACACGGTTTCTGCAAAAAAGCGCACGCAAAACTCAGCAAAGTAATAATAAATAAATAAATAATATATTGATTCAGAAAGTGATACTTCTTGACACGGCTCGCATTGTTAGGAGGTTCCTCTCTCAAGAGCCCTGACCGCCGGTAGCTTGGACCCTGTTCCCGATACCGGTGGGCTACTGTTTTTTATATTTTTAAATGTTTTTATTTTCATCTGTATTTTTTAAGAAATATTTAAAAATGTATAAAATAAGTTAAAAGAAGAATAAAGGAAATAATAAATAATAATAATATCCTTGGACTTTTCACACAACGCCGTATAGTCCCAAGCTAAGCAACGTAAAACGCAAAGTAAATGGATCATGTCTTTTTTTTTCTTTTTTTTGGTGAGGTGTTTTATCGGAGCTATACAGTTATGGTATAATTTGACTATAACTCTATACTATCTATACTAATATTATAAAGCAGAAGAGTTTGTTTGTTTGTTTGGTTGAACGCGCTAATCTCAGGAACTACTTATCCGATTTGAAAAATTCTTCATCACGTTAATACAAAAAGGAGCGGAGCAATAATGGAAAATGTGACGCAGACGAAGTTGCGCGGGTCAGCTAGTACATGAATAAAACAAAAAATCCTTTTATTTCCAGTTTACAAAATTAAGTGATTATTGTACCTACCTTTACACTTCGTTAACACTAAAGACAAAAAAATAAATAAAAGAGTAACTATAAAATCTAAGTTATCTAAATGTTATTATAATTAATTAATAATGAATGTTTTGTGTTGTTGTTGTTGTTGTGTTGTTATTAATTTATTAATTGTAATGTTTGTGTTCTTTTGATATGCGTCATATTGACCGCAAATAAACTCTTTTTCTTTCTTTCTTTCTTTATAAAAACAATATTTGGTAGGTAAGCATTTGTGTTATTTATATTATTTTACTGGAACCCCGTCAGTCTCCTCCAAAGCTTTCCATTTCTCCCGATTTGACTATACCAATAACTTTATTACACACATAAATAAGTGATTGTAATTTTCTCAACAAATATGCACATAATAAATTTACTACCTAGGCAGTCAAATTAGACATACTTGTCATTAACATTGAGTGCCTTTGATAATAGATTATGTTAATATTGTGATATCGGCTAATATGTGGTTTCTGTGGTAGTAACACTACATTTAGATACTAGATAGGAATCTATAGAAGGCATTAATTTAGGCGTTACTTGGTCTAGTAGATCGATGTATGCAGAACACTCAGTGTTGCTATTAACAAGACTTTGATAATTTCATGACAATAGGCTAGTTTTCATCATCCAAAAATTGCAAAACTATTTAGTCCGTCAGTTAGAGTATTGAAAAATAATAGACACATATTTTTTGTTTTTGTAAATCAATGTATATAATATTGACAAAGATAAAACGCATCAAAACTCGGGAGTGGGGGCTCGTGACGTCACGACCCGCTTAAAATTATGCCAGGGCGTGACGTATTGAGAATTTATAAATAATTTTAAATAAAAAATACAGTTCAAATATTTTTTGATAATCTAACTGACGGACTAATTAGATTTTTTCAGGACACAAGCCTATTGGCTGTGTAAATTGATTAGTTACATACTGATATAAAATCAGGGAAATTGTTTGTTTTTCGCCTTCAGTTTTAGGGACTACTTACATTTATTCAGCTCTATTCATCGTCCTCGTATGCCCATAGAAAACAACGATAGTGTATGGAGACGCGTACGCGTTCGTTCAGCTTCCGCATCTTTTCGGTTTTCGTGGCAAACTAGTATCTAGTACTAGTATCAAATCAAATCAAATCATTAATAAAATGACTATAAAATGTCAACAAGTATAAAATAACCACCATCAGTATAAAATGGGGACAAATGTTTTATTATCACGCGTGTGTTATAGATAGAGTTCAGCGTTGTTCTGCCGCTGCCGCCTTCTCATTCTTACGACGCTGTATGCGGTCGATAGAAGCAGAACTGTAAAAGCGTGACCAAAATCGTTCAGTGAAACGCAAATACAGCTGAATAAGTGTGGGTAGTCCCTTACTGTTACCTGATCGCCATAAAATGGCATAGTCTATTGTCCATGGAAGGGTTTTGAATAGAAAATTTGTGACAAACCTTTCTCTAATGCCAAATTGGTAAAAATATACCACCTATACGAACAAAACGTTTTGAGAATACATTCATTGTGCGTACAGCTAAGGAGTGGAATTCCCTGCCTGAGTCTGTGTTTCCTGATAGCTACAACCCTGGAGTGACTAGGTTACTCCTAGGCAAGCGTGCTCCACTTTAGACCGCATCATCGCTTAACATCAGGTGAGATAGCGGTCAAACATATGCCTAACAATAGTAAAAAAAAAAATGGTTTGAAAAATAATAAAGCATATTTTTTTCATTTAGTAAACGAGTCATTAGTTTATTTGTTAACTAACTGATGCCTGCGGCTTCGTTTTGACAAATTATCTACTACAACCTTCCTCGAGAACCACTCTATCCATTAGTGCAAACAGCATGGAAATCGATGTAGAAGTTTTTGAGTTTATCGCGAACAGACAGACAAACGCGGCGGAGGACTTTGATTTATAATATGTAGTGATGTAACAGTTAGACAATATAGTGAAGTTCAATTAATATCTCTTTATTTATCTATAGGTAAACCATGCATAAAAAGTTTTAGAACGAAAAGAAGTAAAATCTAATTAAGTGGTAATGCACTTACTCAAAAAGCAAATCTGTTTGTTATATTAAAAACCCAAACTTTATAACCAAAACTCTTTATAACTAGAACACTTACCCAAAAATTTGGCATATTTTCAAAAATTACTTCCACAAAAACTTAGCAGGTTAACTTTGCCACTTAAAAAATAACTTTCAGATTCACTAAACCAAGAAGAATAAAGTTAAACTTTATTTTTAAAACTGCCGTATTCTGTTGCGGAGTTTAGTGCTGAAGTTTGCCTGGATATAAACCTAACTGCAACAAATTCACCTGCCTGGATTTTAAGTGCATCTGAATTCTTAATGCCTTGAGTTGGTCAACAACAAGTTTATGGACGATGAATGATTTTATTAGATTTAAAATGCGACTTTATACTGCCGGTCTCGGATCTGAGTCAGTCGGTTAATAGGTATAAAATAATAGTGTGGTGATTTTAGTTTGTTTGCTGGTGGGAAATCGTTATTTCGTTTGGTCTTGATCTTCATTCTTTATGGTTCCGTTGAATAAAATATTTTTCTTTCTTTCTTTCTTATAGGATCACTCAGGTTTCTCCGTTTGTCACAGCCAGTTCGGATCTACCGGACCGATTCTGTTGAAAGGTATATATATGGACGTATATGACCCAGACACGGACGCGGTATGTTAATAAAAAATAAAAAAAACCAATCCTCTTACAAACGAAGTATCTTTTACTGGACTCGCGAGGTTGTCGTCATGTGGGATGTGAACACAGCAGTCATTGTGCCGATAGTCGTGACGGCCAATGGCATAATTGCCAAGAGCCTCGACCTCAGGAGGCTCTCGTTAGGCAGCTGGATCAATGGCTTGATTCAGAAAGCGGTACTTCTGGACACGGCTCGCATTGTTAGGAGGTTCCTCTGTCTGGAGCTCTGACCACCGGTAGCTTGGACCCGGTTTCCGATACTATATATATTTTTTTGTTATAGAAATATTTAAAAATTTAATAAATAAGTACAGAAAATGAATAAAAGGAAAATCCTCTTATAAAACCATAAGGTTAATCTCAAACTTAATCCAAAACCAAATGACGTTGCAAGAAAAATCAAATTAGCTGTCTGTACGGTCTGTCAATATTGCCATTTTCTTTTTTAGCGCCCGACGAAATTAGAGCAGGCTCTCGAACATTCTCCAATATACCAATTTTTATCAGTATAAAAGCTTGTGAAAATTCAATTATGGATCCAATAAAGTTGTCAAATATCAACACGAGGGGGCGCGGTACGTCCCGATTAGGGTCGCCATCCGTTCGTGATGTAACGGATTTGTACTGAGATGGAGGACGAATTATTTTTGGTGAGGGCATTGGATGAAATGGAGGACGGTTTTGTGAAGGTGATGATTTTGGTGGGGGATCTGTGGGCTTTTTTTTTTTTTTTTTTTTTTTTTTTTTTTTTTTTTTTTTTTTTTTAGGGATGGGAAATCATCCAATGACTCCTCCCGCTCTGGGTGTAGCGGGAGGGAGTGTCAGACTTCTACTGACTAAAACCCATCCATGTTCCTTCATTGCCCTTTGTGTTCCGGAGCCACGGTGTCTCTTGCAAATAATCCCGCGACTCCGGCAGGCGTCGGCCCTTTCGGGCCCCTCTGTGTGCTGACTCTCTTTGAGGCGCGCGTGGAAAACTAACGCGCCGTCGACACGGCCTGTCGTCACTAGACGGACGGACGGCGAGCCACCCATAGCTCGCCGTCCACAGGCCCGCGCCTACGGTGGCCGGAGGTCACCAGGTGGCCCCCGACGGGGGATCTGTGGGCTGGATTCTAGTTTTGTGGAATAGTTTCTTAGAAGTGATTTGTATGATTTTCGAAGTCGGAAGCGTGTCTACAAGAACATACTCAAAGAGATGCAACACTAATATTTTTTGGCCAACGGAAGGAAAAAAAATGAAAATATTGTAAAAGTCTTGGAATTCTTGTTATTATTATAAACAATAACTTTCTTGCCTTTTCAAGTGTTTTTCTAAGTGTTAAGTGTTTGACTTCAAGGAGGTAGGGTGTGAAAAGTAAAAGTGGGTACTGTGAATGTTTTTCAAATAATTTCATCACTAAGGTGATGATTTATTGATAAGAATTTGTCCAGCGTTTTATACCAAAACATGAAACACTGCAATTTCCAGACATGTCTCAGAAATTAATTACACACATCAACACCCTACTCAAGCGGTCGTGCGGACATTTTTAAAAGAAACATTTTTCACCAACTTCGGCAAAGTTCGGTTAAGTTCGAAACTTTTCGTATTTTATCCACTGATTGCGTAGTCACTTGCCAATCATTTTGGTTTGAAACATTTTGATAACTTGATGTATCACCATTGAAGACTTACGTAACTTATAAAGTCGGTTGATAGGTATTAACGAAATTACATTTTTTTTTTGTGAAAAAATCGAATGTATTTTGGTTGGTTTAAAGTTTGTGTGTTTTTTTTATTTTTGAAAACTGACAACAGCGTGATGCATATTTTCAGCAACAGATTGTGATAAGAGAGCCAATTCTACTAATTTTTAAATTCGCATCGCATTCGCATCTCAATCATAACTGTCAAAAATGTAAGTAAATTAAGGCTTTTTTGACAGTTTGAGATGAAATACAAATGCGAAAGTTGTTTAAAATTAATTATGCCTGGTTGGTTTACTAAAAACTCGAGAAAATTAAAGTACCCAGAATAGAACAGTTGCTTCCAACCCCGACATCTCAGAAATTCTCACATAGATCATGCCGATACGATAAAACAATACGAGTTCAGTAGCTGCTACCCGAATGCGAACCTATTCAAAGGGAACAAGCTCTCGAGATAAAATTTAATCTATAATTTAATCCAGACTATAATCTACCTCTGCGCCAAATTTAATCAAGATCCTTTCAGCCGTTCTGATGTCAAAATCTCAATTTCAAACTCACACGATCGAGTAACAAACATCCATCCATCCAAACATGCAAACTTTTGCTATTTATTGTAGGTTTAGACAAGTAAAAAAATCAAAGAAGAAAGAAAATTCTTCATTTGACAATTGTCTATAAAAACTACTAACTTTGACAATTTGACTGGTATATTTGAAATAAAGGATTTTTTGTTTTTGTAAATGCTGTCTGTCGATGTCAGCTAGCTATATCGCAATACTTTTTTTTTTTTTTTTAGGGATTGGAAATCATCCTATGACTCCTCCCGCTCTGGGTGTAGCGGGAGGGAGTGTCAGACTTCTACTGACTAAAACCCATCCATGTTCCTTCATTGCCCTTTGTGTTCCGCAGCCACGGTGTCTCTTGCGAATAATCCCGCGAATCCCGCAGGCGTCGGCCCTTTCGGGCCCCTCTGTGTTGACTCTGCTGACTCTCTTTGAGGCGCGCGTGGAACACTAACGCGCCGTCGACACGGCTTATCGTCACTAGACGGACGGACGGCGAGCCACCCATAGCTCGCCGTCCACAGGCACCTATAGCAATACTAATAAAAACAAAACACAAATGTATACAAATTAGGCGAGAGTCAGCAAATTTATAAACGTCAAATTTTATAAAAAATAGTCCCCCATATGCCCGCTCGTCACCATTTCCTAGTGTTGTAGCTGGGAAGAACAAATGGCGCAAAAAACTCCCCAGCAGCACATCTGTCTGTTACGTTTTAAAGAACTTGAATTTATACAATCCACAGTAAAAAACGTATCCACTATAGAATCAGACCCTAGGCACCAGACCCTCCAAATATATTCCAAAACTACACCCAAAACGAAACAATACATAATATTCCGATACCCGATGAACGCCCCATCCGCTTCATAAGCAAATTCGTCGACGATCCCGTATATATGATTTCTACCAAGCAACACCTGATTCAATAAAGCAAGACAGGTAGGACCCTTGGATAACAAGATTCGTGACATCACCGTCCCTTTTCTCATAATAAAATTGGAAATCCCACTCAATAAGGCTCCGGAATTGGACCGGAGGACTCAAAAACTTGGTCCAATTAGACAAACTGTGGATCCAAAAAAAAATGTTTCAAACGTTAATTCCTTTTTGATGTTTAAAGGATTTTTATTCGCCTTTGAATTTTTTATTAGCTCTCAAGTATTCTTTGTTTTTTTTTTCAATTTCTAAAGGTCCGTATTAAAATTAATAATGCGATGGATCGAGTGGGTTGGACTTTGATTTGATGTCAGTCAAAGTTGAGTGGAGTTTACTTGGTTCGTTTGGTGAACTAGCCTTTCATGCAGACTTGTTAGTTCCTACACGTCACACAGTTACAGATTACGTCAACATCTAGTTGTAGATCAGTCACTTGTTAGGGTTCCTAAAGTTAACTAACACAATCCTATTACTAAGCTTCCAGTGTCAATCTGTCTGATAGATAATTTATTCACAGTGTGTTTTTTTATTGCTGCTATAACAACACAATTTGTTGTTATGGATATATTATTTAATAATAAAAATTTAATTAAAAATTAAAGGGGGTTCCCATACAAGTAACGTGCTGTTTTTCGAGTTATAGTACGGTTACCCTTCGTGTGTGAGTACGACTTGCACTGGCCAGTTTTTGTATTGGTATGACTGACGAGAGCGAGATTTACATCTGACACTAGTGTATTACTGCAGAACTACAGTTTTGAAGTGACTGATCGCTGTATTGACGGCAACGTGACTGATATCTATGTACCTTAAGTAGGTTCTCGATTTAATGTAGAAATATGGCGTGACAATGGATACTTGTACCAAACCTATTACGACCTTTTTTGCAAAGAAAAGTGGCACTTGAGTACTTGTAGGAAAGGTCTGAAGTCTCTTCACCGAAAATCTTAAAAGAATGAGTATGTTCAGGCACTTTTCTCACCGCCACCGATAGCGAGAAGCGAGTAAAGCTAGAAACTAGATACGAGTTTGTGAGCAGCAAGAAGCCATAGATTTGTCGCTCGACTATATAATAAGTGAGTGCTATTGCACAATTACTCGCATTACTCGCTCCGTACCGCACTGTTGGTAGAAATTACCGCTGGTTGGTCTCTCGACGTGAATTCTGACCGCCAAGTGAACATCGCTAATAGGGAATATGCATAAAAAAATATTTATTATCTAAACACTTTATATAAAAATATACAAAAATATATTACTAACAGTGGAAATAGAATCAAAATTGCTCGAAAAACAAACGAGATATAATCATTTTAAACAAATATATCTTTCCCTCTCGCGAAAACGCTGTTTTCTATGGCAGATGTATAGACGTCACGTAACGTGACGTCAAATTACATGTCGGACTTCTCGTTCTAAAAGTAATCTTTGAAGCGTTATAACTTCATCGCTGATGAAGATATTTAAAAAATATTTTCTAGAGTGTTTACTGGAGCTTATAGGTAATTCATTTTATAAATAAAAAAATCGCGTGCATTTTCCCTATTGATTATTATCCTTGATAGCTCTTGTTGCAGCGAAAAGGTGATTGTCGCTGCGATAAGAGAGAACTCGCCCGTTGTGTGAACAGCAAGCAATCGACTATAAATGTATGTGTCTCTTTTACTCACACGGGGTCTATATCTTCTGGCCGTTTGCTCAGCGAGAAAATAGTCGATAGCTAATCGCTTGCTCGTCGACAGTGAGAAAAGCTTGTGCCTTAAGATATAAAGCCTTCTTTATTCGTAACAAATTATCCCACCTATCACAGCCAAGAAAGCTATATATTCCGAAAAGAAAATTCGAATAACCACACTTGATTTAAAACTGCGGACTATGTGAAGAACTGGAAAAGTTTCAGGAGTGTATGAGAAATTCTGTAAAATCTCTATGAACGTAACTGTGAAGTGGGTAACTTTGTGAATTGGCTAGTTCTCAAAAATGCTTTAGAGAATTTTTGATCTAACATGCAATCTAGGTGTTATGCGAGTTTGTGACAATATTTTATTTGGCGATGGTAGTGTGGTGAGGTCCTTATATTTTGCTATTCGTTTTATAGCGAAAATGAGATACTTCTATTTATTATTATTTGTTTTTTACTTGACATGGCTTTGCTCTTGACTTTATTCTAGGTCAGAGATGACAGAGACAAAGTCTACGATGGAGCGAGCTTACCCAGAAGGAGTCTGTTCACTATTATATCTTTGAAAAGATTAGGGTTGTAAGCATTCGGAAACACAGACGTAGGCAAAGAGTTCCACTCCTTTGCTGTGCGCATTCGAAAGACGCTTGGAAGCGCTAAGTGCGAGTTGGTGGAATAGCAACAAGGTAGGGATGGCAAGTTGCAGTGCGTCTGGATGTCAGAAAAGGAATGTTTTATGTTACAACTAGCTTCTGCTCGCGGCTTCGTCCACGTGATCCCTCGGGAACATACTCCCAAGATATATAGCCTATGTGTTATTCCAGACTATAATCTACCTGTGTACTAAATTTCATGAAGATCCTTTCAGGCGTTCTGACGTAAAAGAGTTACAAACATCTATCCATCCTCACAAAGTTTTGCATCTAGTAGTAGAATATATAAAAGAAAGTCGTGTTTGTTACACTATTTATAACTCAAGAACGGCTGAATCGAATTAGCTGAAAATTGATGGGGAGGTAGCTTAGAAGTTTTTATCCTGGAAATCTCACGGGAACGGGAATTATGCGGGTTAAACGGGAGCGAAGCCGAGGAGGACAGCTAGTTTATAATATAAGTTGGATTTTTGAAGCGTGTAATTTTTTTTAAATGATATTTTTTTTCATCTTTATCATTTTTCTTAATTCGTAACCACCATTGAAAAGTCGCAGGAAAGCAAAACACTTAAATTCGTTTACTTGGATAACATATTTTTTCTATTTTGCTTTAAAAACGAAACTACTGAACCGATTTTGATGACATTTCAATACCAGAGTCAAGAGCAAACGCATAAAAAACTAAAAATTTTTGAAATCGGTTTATAAATGACGGAATAGGTAATGATATAACGAACATATAAAAATACAACTGAATTGAAAACCTTCTTTTTTTGAAGCCCTTTAGCACAAAAAACCATTTATTATTTTGGACACCAAAACTAAATGGTACCTACCACATAACCAAGCTTATTAATAAATCCCCTAATTACTCATAATGAAATCAACCACATGTCGAACTAAATACTACTTACCATATAAACCCATATAGCAACATCTGTAATCTTAAACTCAAAGACAGACACATGCTTAATAATTCCCAATCAATATTACCTAGCTATGCCGAATTAATTACGTATATTGCTACAAATCCTTAACTTAGCCCATTCACGTGCATTTGGCTATTAGGGGCTCATTGGATATTTGGGATTGAACATTAATCTTCCTATTATAATTGGGTCCGTATTGGGATGGGAAGTCTGTATTTTTTTTTTTCATATTTTTGTTTCGTATTTACACATTTCTTTGAACATTGTACTTGTTTTACCATGTTATTTATAATTTTTATTTTTATTGATACTATTTTTTTTAATCTGGGAAACGTGTCATGACAGGGCCTGTCAGAATATCAGCGCGTATTTTTTTTAAATTCATGCTGTGTTCGGGACCCGTCTACTATGTTGACATCTCTTTGAGGCGCGAGTGGAACACAACGCGCCGTCGACCGGGGCCTGGTTCTGATCGGACGGTGAGCCACCCAATGCTCGCCATCCGCAGGCCCGAGCCTACGGTGGCCGGGAATCGCCCTGCGACTCCCAACGCCCGGGGCGTCTTCTTTTGTTGCGGCGGCTGGGGCGTGAGGTTTCCCTCTCTCTCTCACGCATTCGGCCTCCTCCTTTACTAACATTACTGCTTGGCAGAAGGATGTGACCGCTTCCCATGCCTCCTCGCTCCGGACCATAGATTGAACCAGGGCCGGTAGCGAGGGGTCTCTACCACCTATCGCCTCCACCCATGCAGGGCAGATCTTCACCGTATGTTCCACCGTGTCCTCTGGTCGATCCTCACAGTTTTGACACCCGGGCGTGTCCTCCCGTCGAATCGGAAACAAGTTTCTCCCGAAACAACCGTGTCCGGTGAGTACCTGCGTCAGGCGGAAGGTGAGGGCGCCGTAGACCTCTTTGAGTCGCACAGGGGACTTGCCGTCGCAACTGTGGCGTGCCCAAAGTGCAGCATAACCTGGAAAAACAACCCAAGCAAGGTTGTTTTTATTTAGTTACATGCCGATTTTCAATGGAAGTCATTTAATAATTTCGTTTAAGCATTCTAAAATGTTGCATTACCTATATTACGCCCTGTGACACATCACAAAGTACATTCGCGTACTCAAAGCAAATCACGAGCGCAGTAAACACCGGTAGTAAAATAGTTGGCAGCAACACTCAACAGTAAATCAGAAGCCAATTTTACAATTTTATACGATAAAGTGTCAAGGGAGTCTTACATAAATAAGCAAATATTGCAATAGTCGATGACGTATACTCGTGTACACTTGTACTGGCGGGTACACGAGTCGTTTGCGTATAAAAATCGTAAAGTGTTACATGGAACTTGCTGCAGCGTTGGTACAATCGTGAAATGCAGCATTTGTGAAATAAAAAGGGTTTTATGATTGAATTGACACAAATAAAATAATGTTTCTAGCAAATATTAATAAAAAGTTATAGTTTCTTGAAATGGCTGTTGGTTTTGAATAAATGATAAAATTACACCCATATGTAACAAAATTGTATGTTCCACTATTAACACTACTTCTGTTATGCAACGTGTAACAAAATAGACACCATGCCTGAAAATGGGTTAATGCACACATCATTATGAACAACTTTTACTATGAAACCAACAGTGAAATCGCAAAAAAATCTGTAAGACTTTATAAAGCAACGCTGGTTCTTAGCGATATTGCTTTTTTCGAAGCAAATGAATTTAAATAGTAAGCGACTTTAGTCCCGGATGCAAATATGAATTTTAAACAAAATTTCAATCATGGTTTTAACCATGTTTGAAATTCTATTTGAAGGTCGTAAAACCGATAAAATGATCATTCACCATCAATGTCAACAAGAAAAAAAAATCACAACGAGACGATACCACACATAAAGAAACCCATCTAACAGAAGAAACTATTATAACAACCTATGAGTTGCTCGGGTACAGTCGCGCACACGGAGCAGACGTTGCGATAAAAGCGCCGCGGAAGCGCAGAGTGCGCACTAAGCGACAGCCGGTGTCCGCTTCCGTTACAGAGCTCGAGGTGACGCTGTGTGTGACTGTACTTTTGTTACGCTTCTCGGAGTTCGTTATGGTCGCCACTCGCTAGTGTGCTCGATTGTACCGCGTGGTGGTTGTTTATGGTGGTCTTTTTATGGTATGAGGGTTTAGAAGTTATTGTCATCGTCATAAAAGAGCATTACTTTTGTAATGGTCCCTTTTGCGGCTTTGCTAAGATGAGAAGATGGTCTGAAATGAGTTCTGAATGTGGACTATGTGTCTGTGATATACTTACAAATAAAAAAAAATATGCACTGACAAAACGCACATTGTAGAAATTAAATGGATATAAAAATATATACAACAAAGAGTGAAAATGATATTTAAAAAAAAATATTCATTGTTTGATACGGACATTAAATAGTTAGTAGTCATACCTTAGACAACATATAAAAGAGCTAATTTGTTAGTATTCTGCTTATTGACGGCTGTTGCTTCCGCGTACAAAGAAAAAATGGATCCAGGCTGTTATTGTGTATGTGTGTGTCTTTTTTGGGTGTATTTGTTTTGTGTAGGTATGTGACACAAAAATGTACTCTTAGACTCAATCAAACACCATACATAAAAATATACTGACTCAAAGGGTTTTCTGAAATATCAAGCACTAGGTGGCAGCCCTGAGGTGTCAGTCCCAAAAAATCAATGCAAAAAAGCTATCAAATCACTTGTTATCTGACATTTGTTAGTTGACATCGGCGTCATGTTAATGTCAAAGTCACTTTTTCAATTAAAAGGACCTCTCGCCTATGTTGCGCCAACTGGTGGAGTAAATTTTCCTGAAAACCCGCATTGCCTTCAACAAACCACTTTTTAGGGTTCTGTACCAAATGGCAAAAACGGAACCCTTATAGATTCGTCATGTCTGTCCGTCTGTCTGTCTGTCTGTCTGTCTGTCTGACTGTCCGTCCGCCCGTCCGTATGTCACAGTCACTTTTCTCCGAAACTATAAGAACTATGCTCTTGAAATTTGGTAAGTAGATGTATTCCGTAAATCGCATAAAGATTTTCACACAAAAATAGAAAAATAACTATAAATTTTGGGGGTCCCCATACTTAGAACTGAAACTCAAAAAATTTTTTTCATCGTATCCATACGTGTGGGGTATGTAAGGATAGGTCTTCAAAAATGATATTGAGGTTTCTCAGATAATTTTTTTCTAAGCTGAATAGTTTGCGCGAGAGACACTTCCAAAGTGGTAAAATGTGTGTGTAACTTCTAAAATAAGAGAATGAGAGAATGATAAAACTAAAAAAAAATATGATATACATTACCATGTAAACAACCAGCGAAAATTGGTTTGAACGAGATCTAGTAAGTAGTTTTTTTTTTAATACGTCATTGATCGTAAATCGCAACTTCTGCTTACGGAACCCTCAGTGCGCGAGTCCGACTCGCACTTGGCCGGTTTTTTTTTTCAATTATAAGTAAGAAATCCTCACAATTAAACAAAACAGAAAACTACTTCAGCAACTACCAATCAAGCTAAAAAGCGCTGCAAAAAGCGGAACCGTCACGTCACATCTCATATCCAATTCTCAAGAAAACACAACGTTTATTAGCGATACTAAGCGCTTTACCACGTCAACCGTATTTCGGGCATCCCGTCCGTATCAAGACTTAGATTTCCCCGAAGACGACTTGTAAACTTATCTCGCTTATCCAACTACCGCCATACTGTATGTATGTATGTGTGGAAAAGTTTAAAGTACTTAAAACTTTGGCCCCCGTTGATCTCGGACGGGACAGATCGGGTGACCCTGTTGCACCAGAGAGGTAGATGGGTTCGATGCATTTTTGATGGTGAATTGGGGTTTGAGGGTCTGTGTTTGAATTTAGGTAAGGGTCATGTAAAATAGTTAGGCAGGAATGTTGTGTCTTGGCACTGAGTTAGTTGGTTTGGTGGTTGTATTGGTTGGTGCTTGGTTTGCTGGTTGTTGATAGGTTTATATGGAAAACGATAGCAAGTATTTTTCCCGGCGTTGAGGCATCAAGACGATAAATGAATCAATAAAGAAAGAAAGAAGAATCAATATATTATATGTCACCGGAAAGTGGCAGACTCTGTAAAATTGCAATTAATCTTTATTAGATTATAATTTCTCGATATATTATGAAAAAATTGTTTTGTATATGAAATACCTATCCAAATTCAATAGTTTCCAATACATCCGTGTCTTATTTAGAAAAAATAGTTTACAATTTCACGCGATATTTTACAATTTTACGGTGTTTGCCATTCTTTGGTGACATTATATAAAGTTCTTCCATTACTGACCTTCTGAGTGAGTAACTGACACACAAAGCACAGCTGAAACCTCTGGTAATTCTGAAATTTGGCATGTAGTTTAGAAATTGTAGACTTCTCGATAATTGGAGATTTCTCTAAATTCGTACGGAAACGGGTAAAACGGGCCATAGCTAGTATAATATATAAATGGAAAAAGAAATAGCAATAGCATTCCATCCATTACCAACCTAGTGGTGTAAGGACGAAAATATATTTCTAAAAAATAATAATTATGTCTATCCTATTAATACTATCTATATTAATTTTATAAAGAGGTAAAGTTTGTGAGGTTGTGAGTTTGTGAGGTTGTATCTTTGTATCTACAGAACCAAATTCTTCTACCAATAGAAAGCCACGTTATTTGTGAGTGACATACGCTATATATTAACCTGAAAAGTACAGCCCAACTAAATGGGCGAGTCAGCTAGTTAATTAAATAATATAAAAGTTTGTGAGTATATTTGTTCTGTTACTCTTTCACGCAAAAAACTACTGAACAGATTTCTATGAAATTTTACAGCAATATAACTTATACAACAGGATAATAAATAAGCTATGACACGCGAGTAGTGGCTAGTTCTAATATTAAATCCAGAATACGACTCTACACCACAAACAGAACACTCCAGCTCCTCTAATACACCGTAAAAAACATAACCACTTTACGCTAACACAGTCGCCGTAATCATCTTTAATCAAGCCACCGTTTGATCCACAAATCCAGCTCAACACAGCAGTAATCGTCGTAATCCACAGCAATTATATCACAAAGACCAAGGATTTAATAGACAATCAAAGGGAATAATTCGGACGGCGATTATTTCAAGTGATGGCAGGGTAGCCCTTAAGGACGAACGTCAAGAACGAGCGTTTAATTAATGGAGCCCTGTGATGGTACGACGGCAGATTTAATTGAAGTTAAGTTGGTTGAAACATGCGCGGGGCGTGGTTGCTGCAAAAAGGGGGTTTCGGGTGTATTATGGATCGTCTTAATCTTCATTTTGAAACGTTTTCCGGGTGACTTTTTTAGGCGTTATTTAGTAAGGTGACGGTAAGATTTGTGACCTGTATTTTTGTGGGTACGTTCAAAGAAGTTTTTTTTACATTTATACATATTTATTAAAAAAGACAGTAATAATTTCGTGGGATTTTGCGCTGTTTAAAATAGAGTCTAATTTTTCTCTAATTTATAAGTAACATCTTTAAAATAAGTGCACCTTTTAATTTATATAGATGTTGTACAATACTCAAGAGTACTTGAGTAGAACTATAGAAGTGTTGTCATCTTTCTTCTAGGTCGTTAAGACAGTTTCCGCACTGAATATTAATCTCATGCTTGTAAAATCTGTGGTTCTAAACCTTTGTCAGTTAAAAAAATTACCTTTGATTTCAGATATCAAAACTGATACAAAACCATTTTTTTATTAGGACTAGTCTGCCACACACTCCCAACCACTGTAACTCTTTAAAGCCAGAATCAACAGTGGCAATCACCAGAAAAACGCCGAGCCAATAAAGCCCCACGAGTCCCGGAGAAACGACTCAAATGTCTTGGATCCCGCAACAAAATAAATCAGATGAGTACAGCGGAGGAGTAGAAAAAAATTAATATAATTTCCACTTCCCTCCTTATCAAGCAGGCGACAGATTTGAGCTAGGAATACAAACCATATTATTACAAACGAGATCAACACGAATAAGTTACTGAACGAAATAGTTCACAAAAATAGGTGTCGACAACATTATTTAGATACCGAACGAAATATATACATTTTACAAGGAAATTAAATTGCCATTTCAAATCGAGGGCGAGCGTGCAGAATATAAAATAAACTAAATGATATATTGGTGTTTATTTCGCGATCCAACTTTGGTATCTGGTGGTAGCCTCATAAATCCTACCAGCTTAGCACCGAGCCGTGTTAGCACGATTTTAATACATTATATTTATAGACTTTAAAAAATGTGTCTGTAAATTATATTTGCTGGGTACTGTGCGCGATTGTACTAATTATATTTGTGGTTACCTTTTAATCTTGCTTCCATGTATAAATTAAATAAAAATGTTGGTCTGCATAAAAGCTGCTGAGTGTTTTATTTAGACCTTGCGTTAATGTCATCAGCCTGGGTGTCTAACGACGTTAGTCTTTCCAAAAATAAACCGTCTGAATCTCTAATTTTTAATCCCTAGCCATTTATTTTAAATAACGTTGCTAAAGTGCCATATTATTTGAGAGAATATGTATAAGCAAGCCATGCTTATACAGTCATATTCTCTCAAATAATATAGCAATTGTAAAAAACAACGGGTTGCACTCCAGGACTGCCGGCAGAAGTGAAAACTTGAACATTAAAGTTGTGCATTTTTGAATCATCTATCTTACGAATTATCGGTCATAGGGCCAATTCTGCTAAGTTTTAAACAACTTTCACATTCGCATGTCAATCGCAAACTGTCAAAAAAGTCTTAATTTTGATACATTTTGACAGATTGCGATTAAGATGCGAATGTGATGCGAATGTGAAAATTAGTAGAATTGGCCCTCCGGTCACGTGTCCTGACGCGAGTTTAACATTTTATACTTATCCCAAAAGAAGTGCTCAACGCCACTAAATGAGTTTTCACTACACTAAAAACTACAATATTTAGGATAGAAATTAGAATATTCATTACGCTTATTAATATTTGCATTCTAAATACTTTAAAATCCGTCTTCAAAATTCTTATAAGTTGAGTTATATTTCATATTCATGAAAAATTTTGTTGAGCCGTTATTTTTCAAGCTCTGCCGATGACACAAAACATAATATTTTTACACCGGAGCTAAAACAACAGTGGAATATAAGAAAATCTTGTTTTATGTGGTCTAAGTAACGAGCGAGCGCGGTTTAATTTTATGTCGATACAAGTGGTGTCGTAAATAATATGTTTGTTTTAATTTGGTCTTAAATTTTGTAAAACACTTTTATGTGTGGTGGAGCGGATAAGCATAAAAGTTATATATGATATGGTATCATGATTATGATATCTACTGCTAGGTACGTAGAACGTTCAGATTACAATTTTTAATAGCGATCCGCCCCCAGATTTTCTCTCCCGCGCTGCTTGTGTCTGCAATTTTTATTTAACAATGCAGTTCTATTTAGTCAAGATTATTTTTTAATATAACCTCTTTTTGATAGAAGATTCCCCATTTCACCAAAGAGTCAATTCCTGAATTTTAAAGTCTCGATCTAACCGTAAAAACAAAATACGAGAATGATGGCTCTTATTTCGAATTGTATCACGGATTATAAACCATATTATTTTAATAAACAAATATTTCTGTCACGGGACGCCTGGTAGATGTGTCGTCCAGAAAATATTATAAATTAGTTCCAGAGTTCACAGTCTGTAACAGGCGGCGTAGTGGGGGCATCACGACAGGACAGCGCCGTTTCCGTCATTGCACACGATTTCATAAACAAATTGTATATTTACAACTTATTAGTAACTAGCTGACCCACGCAACTTCGTCTGCGTCACATATTCAATTAATGCTCGGCTTCTTTTAGTCTTAGCGTGATGATATATATATATATATACCTTCCTCGATAAATGGGCTATCTAATACTGAAAGAATTTTTCAAATCGGACCAGTAGTTCCTGAGATTACCCCCTACATACAAACATACAAACTTACAAACAAATTTTACCTCTTTATAAGATTAGTTTAGATGAATAAATATATTATAAATAATTAAACTAAGATTTGGTTTTAAAGCCAAGTCGCGCTAATAGATGATTCCCATCAAAATTTTAATGGACATTTTTAAATTTTAAACCGCCGCCTCCCATCCCTTACGCCACAGGTCAGCCATGGACCTCAGACGTGGATTCAGCGCATTATGGCGTTGACACGGGTCCGTAGCTAACTCGACGTTATATAAATGTTGCCTCTTACTTCTCATTATTGTCACTTTTTGCTTGCAAGCTGAATATTTTTACGACGGATCTGTCAGTTTATAAACTTGCCTGTTGATGAAGATTTTTTGTGAATATATTAGTTTGTTTGGTGTAGTGGTATTTAAGCTTCTATTAAGGTTTCCTGGATGTAAATATTTTTATAGTTCTCAACAAAATATTTTTTTTTGCTGGCATGCGTTTGACCATAAATTACAATTTATTAAAAAAAGTGTTTTCCAGTCATATCACAAGCACTTTAACAATGTGGTTAACAGTGTGTATGTATTCAATATTTTACTCGTAGAATATTATAAACTAATTATCCGTCCTGGCTTCGCCCCAATGTACTTATTTAAAAAAAAAAATTGTACTGCTAGAATCATACCAAAAATCGGTCAAATGCGAGTGAGACTCGCACACGAAGGGTTCCGTATATTAATTTTTATTTTTAGTTGTTATAGCGGCAATAGAAATACACAATCTGTGGAAATTTCAACTGACTGCCTATTATGTTCTGTAAGGCCCCACCATTCTCGAGTTTTAGCGAGACTAACGAACAGCAATTCATTTTTATATATAAGATAATTTCAAACATACCCAGATATATGATCCCCATAGAGTAGAAATATAACAAAAAAAACTCTATGACTCTTTATGTCCTCCTTGCGATAAAGTTTGTGGATACTTTCATGAACCTTTACTGACGGTAAAAACTAAGGCGTAAGTTAACTGTCACTAATAACTCAATCTTTATAAACGTGTAAAATATTTTCGCCATTCTGAATTTAAACTAGTCTGACATGCAGCTGTCATTTCATAGATATTTCTCTTTTAGTTTAGTTTTACAGCTTTTCCTTAGCATTTTATCACTTTCAGTTTTACGATGTTTTTACTAGTTTAAATGTAAACTTTTCACTTGGAATAAACCTCATAGGTACATAATATAATTTGGTGTTAGGTTGTAAAATCTGTTACGGAATTTGTTCGAACGTTACCCCGGTCCTGGAACGTAATGGACATTAGGAGGAACACGGAAGGGTTTTAGTCAGTAAGAGCAACCAACACACTAAACCAACACTGGGGTGTCCAGAATCATGCCCTGGAGCCATGGAAATCGTTTGTGCGTCGATGTCAGATACACGTGGTATACAGTTAAATAAAAACTAAAACTAAATCTAACATATGGCGTCGAAAACTTCGTTTGCATCGCTAGCCACTGGTAATGTGCCCAAAAGGCTGGCAGCATTGCCACGTTGTATGGCAATGCTTATCCTTAGGCCGAGGTAAAAGCCAGCCCTTGGGTCACGCGAAGTGTCAACTAAGCGTCTTGACAGATCTTTAAACAGGTTATGAGCGCTCGGACCCCACGATCCGAGAGTTTCAACTCCAAACGGCATGTATCACCATCGAGGTTATTATATTTCCGCCGCTTGAAGTTGTATGAAATATTGGTGCATATTATTTCAAGCAAAACAAAAACTTCAAGTTCAGCTGTAAAAAAAAATTGAATAGATTTCTCCAATTATATTATTGACGAATTCTCAAACACAAAGATAGAGCGTCCAGTAGCTATAGGAAGGTAGAGCCAGCCATTATTAACGGTTGACTTCTGTCCGTAGAGACACGGTAGAGCTGCACGGAGCGTAGAGCTGTGTAGAGCTCACTGCGCTAACCCGAGTTATTGCCGCCTGGCGACACAGCGTCGTCTTTACCTTTATGTCTGTCACCAAAATGAATAAAACACACTTTGTACATCTGCGTAAGTGTCTAAGGCCAATATCACGGTTTTTGAAGAGAATCCTAGCCTTTTAACAATGTTTTCGAGTTATGAGATGTGTTTACTGTGGAGGGGTAACTCAGAAACTACGAGAAATTAAAGAGGAAATGGAGAAATTGAATAAATATATTGGTGAGAACCACCCGAATTCCCCTCAATACAAGTTCTCTTCTATATAAAATAAAAAAACAATCCAAATTGTTTTTTCTTCAGATATCAAAACCTATGCTATACTTTTCTATTGACCGTTACAAAGTTTTACAAATGGCCAATGCCAATCTCATAAAACCTTGAACATACAAGAGCATCCTAAGCCAAGGACACACAATCGTCACATTACTGTCTCATACTTAAAAAAAAAAACAACTTTTTTGGAAGTCGGTTAAAAGTAACGTCACATTACTTTCTCATATTAAAAAAAAAACAACTTTTTTGGAAGTCGGTTAAAAATAACGCAATCAATCAATAAACGGAATAATTTAACAGGATAATAATAAAGTCAGATTGCGCTTCGCGTGCCCATTTAGAGGGTATGTGGTACCGAGAATTATGTCCCGCAAACCTCCACTGAAAAGGGAGGATCTTCCGATCAGGCAGTTATTATGCCTGGCGGGCAACTGCCCAATGGATTATATTTGGGCTGGTGTATATATAATATTCAAATCGTACGGTAAACTATGCTTGCTCGATGCAGGATTTTATTGCTATAGTTTACGCCAGATAAACGTGTAATAAAGTACATTGACCTTTCCCTAATATCTATTAATAAATTAAGAACCATTTTTCATTACTAGAGAACGTAAAGAAACACGATAGAAGTCGATTCATGACAGCTTTATGTCATTATTTCTGATTTTGATCTTAAGAAAGTCAATAAATGTATGTGGGTCAATGTACTTTATTCCATGTTTATCTGGCGTAAACTATAGTCGGATAAATGGCGTCGCGGTTCTTTTTGTTGTGATGTAAATTCGCTCCTTTGGTTTTTGCTCCGGTGGCATTGATACTGCTACCCCATCGAAAAGTTTACCATCTCAGCGTTTGCTGGACGTCAGACACCCTGCGCTACTTTTTAGCAGTGCGATTCCGTTATCATCTCATCTTTTTAGTTTAAGTGAAGTGAATATGAAGTAATACATATAAATGTTTAGTTTGTAGTAAAACGTTCTCGATGGTTTAACTTGACCTTTGATCCTTCTATAGATTGTCAGTTATGATACTAAACCTCAGTAGGGAACAGTAATTTTGTTGCTTTTAACCGACTTCCCAAAAAGGAGGTTCTCAATTCGGTTGTATGTTTTTTTTTTCTTATGTTTGTTACCTCATAACTCCGTCACTTATGAATCGATTTGAATTTTTTTTATCTGAAAGCATACACTTGCAGATTGGTCCCATTTAAATTTTATCAGAATCGGTTACGAAGTTTGGATTTTAAATCGTTTTGTTACTTTCTTAGTATTTTGACTTCCAAAATTAAAGTTATTTTTTACTTGGATTTTTTATGCCCGAGACAAAAGAGATCCATAGAAAATAACATTAACCCTAACAAGCGTAAAAGCCAACAGTCCCCACAACCACACGAACCCAAACACAGCCATAACGAGACGAACACAAGAAACATAAAAAAATCAACGCGTGTCCGAATCGCAACGCGTTTGACGTAGGTCAGCCATGACAGCTACCGTGACGTCACAAAAACCTTTAAGAACCAGGATTTGAGCGACTTTTGGATGTGGAGTGACGGCTTGCATGTTGTTAGTTGGAAAGTTAATGGCTCTTAATGGAGTATTCCTGTTTTTCTGTCCAGTTTCCTGGGATGAATTACCTGTTGTTGGAAAGAAAAAAATAGCCGTCACGGACGCACGGTAGATGTGAAACATTTTTGTTAATATTAGAATTCGTAATATGGAATATGCATGAAAAAATATTTATGTATTAGTATCTAAACAGTTTATCTAAAAATACACAAACATTTATTACTAACAGTTTAAATAGAATCAAAATTGCTCAGAAAACAAACGAGGTATATTATTTTAAACAAATATATCTGTCCCTCTCGCGAAAACGCTGTTTGATAATATGGCAGTTGCTTAGGTGTTATGAACTTTGAAGTCAAAGTCCATATTAGACTGCGCATAATCTTTGAAGCTTTAAAATTTCCATCTATTTACCAGAGCTACTAAGTATTTATTAATTTAGCAATTTATGTGCACAATCATTTTCAATAAGAAGATTAGAACAAGGAAGCAGAAAAATAGGTATAAAGGGGATGCTTATTTCTAAAGAAATCACTTCCAGCATACCTGCGAAAGGAGAGCATAGTAAAAATAGATGCAGACATTGTGTTTAAAAGTTGTAAATAGCTAAAATGAAACCAGTAAATTTTAAATAAAACGTACAATACGTAAATAACATACTAATACATACTCAATAATATACAAATATAAATAATAATATATACTTATATGCAACTATAACGAGAACGATAAAAATGTTATCAATTACTTCCAAAAATCGCCGTCCAAAAAAGGTTGCGTAGTGAGGGGGCATCACGACATGAAAGCGTCATTTCCGTCAACGTCATTTCCGGCATATAAGCTGGTTTTACTGCCAAGGCACGCGAATAAATGTTTCACAACAAAAATAGAGATTACGTAAAGTAAATCTATTTTCTGGTTGCTCTTGAGTATATCTGTTGCAATACAGTATAGAAACTATTTCACAAACTGCTATGGTTACATAAATTGAATTGTCATCATCTGCCTAGCGTTTTCCCAACTACATTGGGTTCGGCTTCCAGTCAAACCGGATTCAGCTGAATACCAGTATTTTACGTAGATCGGCTGCCTAAAAGAACTCCACAACCCATTACCTAACTGGGTAACACGGTATTTCTTGGCAAGACTGGAGTCAGATTTACTGCCTTCTGACAATCCATAACGACTGCCACAGATCTACAAAATAATGACAGCCGGGACAAACTTAACGTGCTTTCCGAAGCACGGAGGAAACAAAAATAATTAAGTCAGGAAAGTAAATTTTCAATTATTTGGTAGTTATTTTTGGTTTCATTACAAAGAAGGGTTACTCAAGCCACATTGAGCTCACAAACAATGACTACAGCAGAGTTGAAGCAACTGCCTAGTCCGAATCCAGTTTGACTGGATACCGACCCCAATGTAGTTGGGAAAAAGCTAGGCAAAAAATATTTTTCTTCTCAACCTCAAACGTTTGTTATTCCCAAATTTCACACCTTTAAATTTTAACGTCTCCCAAAATAGTCAAAAGAATAGCCATTACAGAAATAACCTAAATCGTTACCGAAATCGGGGCAGTAAGTTTTCATTACTTGTGGTGAGAACGAAGGGAGGATTCGATTCCAACTGTTATTGGCTCTTAATGGGTAATGAAGCTTCTTTTTAACCGAATTCTCAAGAAGGACGACGTTCTCAATTCGGTTGTATTTTTTTTTGTTGTTTGTTACCTCATAACTCGTCACGTCATTTCTAAACCGAATTGAAAAATGTTTGCTTTATCTGAAAGGATATACTTTTCGATTGGTCCCATTTTTATTATTTTCAAATTGTTAGGAATTTTGGATTTTAAATCGAAATAGCTGGAATTTGTTTAGGTTTTTTGTCGTCCAAGTAAACGAAATTGCGTATTTTGCGTATTTTATCCTGCGATTTTTTTATAAATTACTATATCTATTCATAACAATAACAATTTTCGTTTACAAAATAACACATAATTGTACCACACAAATATGCTAGATTGCCTTCAATTAGGGCAGCTATCAAAACAGGCGTTATTTAACAGCAAACTCCTAAATATCCCCCGGCATTTGTTTACAAAATTAGACCTTAATATCATGTGAAATATCATTGTTTACGCACCTGGCCGATATTCGGAGCAAATTGGCCGTGAAGCATTCGGGATTAGCGTTGCAACTTATTGAGCTTGTTCTGGATAGTTTTGGGCGATATTACCTGCCTTCCTACTAATATCAATGTAAAATACGCCTGCCAAATAACTGGTATAATTTACTGTTACACTAATAAGCTACTACTTAAGCTGCACGTAATGTGGATGAAGGGTAAGCGTCTCGCCTGCCTTGCTAACTAACTTAAATTTTATCGTAGCAGGACGCTGGTCTTGCATCGACCCGAGCATTGGATGACTGAATTTGGATACTATTAAAAACATAATAAGAAAAGTACTTTTCATTACGTCAAATGAAAAAGAATTACTACTACGCTAGAGCCTTAGGGACTACTGACACTTATTCAGCTCCATTTACGTTTCGCTGAACGATTTTGGTCACACTATTATACAGTTCTGCTACTATCATCGACCCAGAGGATAAGATAACTGAATTTGATGCTATAAAAAACATAATAAGGAAAGAGAAGTACCTTTCATTACGTAAAATGAACAAAAATTACTAATCCGGTGCATCTTAGGGACTACTCACACTTATTCAGATCTATTCAGCTTATGCCCATAGAAAACATCGATTTTGTATGGAGACGCATCCGTTCAGCTTTAAAAAATATAAAATGAGGACACATGTATTATCATGCAATTGCTATAGTTAGTGCTTAGTGAGTCCAGTACTTTTATTATTCGTTTTCTTACGACGCTGTATGCGGTTGATAGAAGCAAAACTGTAAAAGTGTGACCAAAATCGTTCAGCAAAACCCGAATTGAGCTGAATAAGTGTGAGTAGTCTCTTAATTGTAACTAGTTCCATGGAATGTAGATTCCATGACACTAAGGCTATGACTCTGTCACCAAAAACATTAAATGTACGAGTAAAAGCAAACATATGTCAATCTTTATGCTATGCACATTCAGCAGTTTCAGCCGTCCGTCAAATTCAACAAATATAAAAAATAACTTCATCTTATGAATAGCAACAAAAATGGTATTTTATAACACAACGCCTCCGCAAAACGAAACTCCCAAAAAAAAAACAACATTAAACTAGGGTAGGACAATTATGTTGGGAATATACCGGGCAGTGTATTAACGTATCATACGTCGCCTACCGTCATCCCACGTAAATAAAATTATCCTACCCTGCGATATTCGGTGATAATGTGTAATTTTCAATAATGCGAAAATCAATACGAGCTAGCGAGAGACGTTGGCTATATTACGTCACTAATTGAGTCCCGTCCGTCCATTGGCTCCTTGCCAACAGTTCAGCTTTTCACTTCAACGGGATTATGCGGTTCTCTATATTGAATTCGATTGCTGTTTTGTTTCCCAGTTTTCGAGTTAGAAGTGAATTCTGTTGGCATTGCGGACTTTGATCTGGAATAGGCGTTTTAGGAGTTTTGTTGCTATGCTGGTTTTTTACTGACTCGGTGGCAGTTTGATTGTGATTGCTTGTGTGGATTTTTTTTTATTGTAGATTATTAGTGAAAGGTTGGATTTAAAGAGTAATGTTAGGTATGTCTTGCTGTTGCTGGTAATAAAACAAATGTACTCAACAAACTGTTAACTATACTTAGTTATACTTAAAAACTTATTATATTTATTATTAACAAGCTGACCCGTGCCCACCTCGTTGTACGGTATTTTTCTGGTAAATATTTAACCTATGACACTCACAAAAATAACGTGGCTTTCTATTGGTAAAAGAATTTTCAAAGTCGGTTCAGTAGATTCAAAGATTACCCTCTACAACCTCACAAACTCAAAATATTTACCTCTTTAAAAAATTTGTAAAAAAGCATAGACAGGTTTGCGCTTGACCACTATTAAAGCTGATACTAAGCGATAATGTGGTCGACAAGGAGCACTCTAGCGAAAAAGTCAACTATTTAAAGTGTTGAAAAGCTCACTATCATCTTTGACGTCACCAAATAAAAAATATGCAAGAAACGACATTACCCAAGAATTTTGCGCACCAACCATTCAGAGCGCAAAGTCAGCGCTTTTAAATTCACAGCCTACCTCGGATTAAGCTGAAGAAGAGATATCTTCATTGTGCTTTATTGTAGCCTTCTCTGAGGTTTTGACGGTATATAATTTAAATTATTCCATTATAAAGACGGCAGTTCCTCTTTGGATGGGTGTCGGGTAATATCCTCGTTGTCTTTATCTTTTCTAGTTGCCTTCCAAGCTTTATTTCTGGTTAAAAATGTTCTAGAAAAATGTCTGTCGTACGTAAGTCCCCAAATTTAATTTTGGTAGGATTTATAATAACTAGGTTAACTAAATCAGTAAAAGATTCTTAAGTTATAACCATCTTTAGTACATGCTATATGATCGGCTGCTATTGCCACAACAATCGCTCCTGTGCATCTTGCACTCATCGGCTTCCCGCGACCCTCACGAGGTCATCGGTCCACCTTGTGGGGAGGTCTTCCAACATTGCCAAATACATATGTTTTATTCATCTTCATAATCAAGCTTTACTTTACAAACTTCTGTCAAAACAAACTTTACAAACTGTTATCTTAACTGAAAGGCAGTCATAAATCTGTTTTCACTCCCATTAATTTGAACACCTTGTTCCCAATTTCCTACCTCTATAATACAATAACCACTGTTTTCATAACCCCATAGTCAAAATATTACATTTTCCGCTCTACTAAAACTTACTAACCAAACAAAGATTTTGAAGGCAATAATTTTCGCACGTTTAATTTTTATTAGACCAGCGGAATTTTCCGCTCCATAAATTGGGTTTTAAAAATAAAACCTAGACTTTTACTCTCATCGCGGTTGACTTTTTGGCATAAAAAGATAAATTTGGAGCTTTGTTTGGAGAAAATGAGTGGTGTACCGCAGGGTACTATTTTAGGTCCAGAGTTTATTCATGCCATTTATAAAGAGAGATTGCTTTTCTCATCATTTAGTGAAGCAGAACGGTATTAATAAGTGGATTAAAATATTGTCACTACGTCAATGACGTAAAATTGACTTGAGAATTGAAAATTGACTCTTGGAACGAATGCTAATAAGACTAATACTTGCCAAATCAACCCAAAATAGAAAATGAGAGCTCCATTACAGCTTTTAAAGGAATTGTGTTCATGTGTTTTCGAGTTGGCAATGCACCAATTTATTCCTATCCTACTACGCTTCCAAAATTAAGTCAAGTGTCAACTTCAATTTTTTAACTGTGTTTATTATTCTGAGTTTAACAATAACTGGTTTTGATCGAGGGCGTGTTGCGATATCTTCCTTAATTGCTAGCGGATGGCAACGTGCCAGCCTAGCATTGTTTGTAAAAGCGTGAAGATACCGAACAATATTTTTATTATTTTTTGGTCTTTAAACTGTTGTTTTACTAATATGGGTGTGGTTTGGTTGTCAGTATCTGTAGCTTTGACATTCTTTGAGTTTTATTCGTGTGGCCTTTATATTTGTACGTTTTCATATTTATTTTCATAGTTTTTGCGTCTTTGTGAATTGGCAATAATACTTTGATACAATTTTGTGCGTTTAGCTAAAGAGTGAAAATCTCTGCCGGAGTCTTTGTTTAGTTTCCTGGTCAACAAATTGGGGGTCTTTAAGTGAATAGGTGACTTTTAGAAAAGCGTGCTCCATCTCTCGACAGCATGATTTTTTTCCATAAAGTGGGATTGTGGCGAAAACTATAACCATATTTTCGTCTTAATACTGATGGATTGCTATGCAAACCAAAAACAACCATGTTCTACCTGTCAGCAAATATTGAATTAGGTAACGATTATATAGATATAAAAAATAATACTTTTAGATCTATAAATTCCGAACCTCCGCTTGATTTATTATCAACAGAAATAAATCCATCCGAAGCGACGAATAATGTTAATAGTTTTTTTGTTAACGTCGGTAAAAACTTAGCAGAAAAAACTTTAAAGGCAAGATTTTTTCCTCCTCATAGTTCGGCTGTGACAACTTCTACACTACATTCTTTTGTTTTATTTGAGACCGACACAAATGAAGTATTAAGAATGATAACCGAGCTTAAGGATGCTTGTGCTATTGGCTGGGATAACATACCGAATCATATACTTAAAAGATTTAAATATATAATTGCACCACCGTTAACTCACATTTTTCAGTTATGTTTATCACAAGGAGTATTCCCTCAATTACTTAAAAAAGCTGTAGTAACCCCTGTATTTAAATCTGGAGACAAAATTTTTGTTAATAATTATAGACCTATTTCAGTATTAACGGGCCTCTCTAAAATTTTAGAAAAAATCATAAACACTCGTTTAATAAAATATCTTGAAGACAACAAATTGCTTTCAGATAGTCAATTTGGTTTTAAACCCAAAAGATCAACTAGCCAAGCAGTTCACCAATTGACAAATTATATAAGTACAAACATGGATAATGGTATGCACACCATTGATATCTTTTTGAACCTTGCCAAGGCGTTCGATACCATTTCTTGTTCAATACAATTACATGGGTCCTACGTTGTTTTTAATTTACATAAATGACCTGTGCAGCTTGACGCTCAAAAATGGTATCATTCTATCTTATGCTGATGACACGGCTCTATTGTTCTCAGCTAAATCAAGAATCGAGGTTTATGAACACGCTCAGAATGGTTTCAATATTGTATCTAATTGGCTTCATAACAGTCTTTTAACATTAAATTTAGACAAAACAAAATACATTTTATTTACGATTAGAAAAAATAACCTTCCGCATACTAACTTAAACATTTTCGCACATAATTGCAGAACTTACGCTGACAACGCATGCACTTGTTCCACCTTAGCTAAAGCTGACTATGTGAAATATCTAGGTGTCACGATTGACACAAATCTGAATTTTCGTAAACATATTGATTTACTATGTAGCAGAGTGCGGAAATTAATATACATTTTCAAATACTTACGTAACGTTGCCGATTATGATTTAATTAAAGGGGTTTATTTAGCTTTGTGTCAGTCCATTCTAACATATTGCATTACTTCGTGGGGTGGTGCTGCGAAGTCGATTTTACTTCCTCTAGAACGTGCTCAAAGAGCAGTTCTAAAGGTTGCCACATTTCGCTCCTTTCGTTTTCCCACACACCAGCTTTACATGGCATGTAAGGTACTAACAGTACGTCAACTGGCTATTCTAAACATCGTACTGCATCAGCATACTGAACTTCCTTATGAACAAGTACCTTCAGGCAAGAGAAGGAAAGATTTGGTTTGTATAAAGTCTCAAACCAAACATGCTTTTGCACAAAAAAAAATTGTGTTTTTAGGACCTTACCTATATAACAAATTCAACAAGTTGCTCAAAATATATAGTTTAAATTATAAAAAATGTAGTTCTACGCTTGCGGAATATTTATCGAAACTCAATTACATTGACACAGAAAAATTGTTAGAAGTCTTAGTATGATAGTTGTTATTTAATATTACTTCGAACGTTACTATTTATTTATTTTGGTTTATTGTGAAAAAGTTTCTGTTCATCTTTGTAACGTTTGCTTATTTTTAAAGTCGATTAAGATCTATTATTTTATTGATTTAGTTAACATATTTATCTGACCAATTTAAATTGTGATGAAGTGTTGGCCTGAAACACAGGTTTAAATAAACCTAGTTCGGGCAGGTCGCTACATATATTTTAAGTACCTAGTTAAATATCTTGTACCTGTATTTAATTTTAGCCATAAACTAGTTTTAAAATAGCCGTTACCTTTTGTAAGATTTTTACTATATATTATCTTTCTGTGACTATTTATACACATGTATTGTTAAAATATGAGTAAATTGATTTGATTTGATTTGATTGATATCAATTTTCCCAGAAAATCACCGACTTCGTATACAGCCCATTCGCAATTGGAAACAACAAACTCCTGAACACCATTAATGTTAATATACCTTAATGTATGTTGGTCGCAATGATATCCTCTGAGGGCAAACATAACTCGAACTTATTGATTAGTATGAATAAAGTGAAACTGCTATTAGCCTGCTAATTGAATCTGTTATAGTCGCTACTTTAACTTTTGCCATGAACGCATGGGCAAAGGTAATGTTATGACGATGCAGAATTGGATTGTCACAAGTTGTCAAATTGGATTGGGCTGTATTGAGAGAATTTTCAATATGATTATTTTATTGTGGATATAAGTTTTTGTTGCAAAATTTGTATTTTTTTTTTCGTTTTACCTGTAGGTGTTAGTTCAAGCTTTAATTACTGATATTTACCTCAACTAGAGTCAACCCATTTCAATTAAAAAACTTTCAAGTTTGGACAAGGACGTTCTAGTCTAATAAACTCCTTTTCTTTCTTTATTTCCTTCTTTCCAACTAGAAAAACTACTTTTGATAAAAATGTGATGTGAACTCTTTAAGCTGAAATTGACTAGTCATCATCAACATCTAATCATTATCATTTTATCAGAAAGATGTCCACTATTGGCTCCAAAAGCCTCCCTCAAGCATCGCTTACATCAACTGGTGCTTAGCCCTTATTAAATTTGTTATAGCACACAATAAAGATTAAATCCCTCAATTGCAGTGTCTCGAGAATTCTCACATGCAGTGGATTTGTACAAAAAAAAAATCTCATACTGACTACAGCTACCAACCAACATTACTTCCAACAAAACGTTAGAAAATTACCCTCAATTTCAAGCCACGCATGCTTTACCCCAAAAAGCCCCTCTCACTCATACCTTATCCCTACTATGAGTTTTATAGCTTCTCGTTGCTAACTTTTGATAGCGGTTATAAACGTTACGATAACGTAACGTAACGTTTCGCACGGCACACTCAGCGAAAGGTGGTGGATGAGCGCACCTTTTTATTTGGCAGTTTGTCTTAAAAACGTATTATTTTAGTATGAAGGTGTAATCATTTCTAGTATTTGATGGTGATGGTCCATGGCGAGGGTTTATGGTGGTAAATTCGGCGTTCGTCGATAATGTTTGGGTGTTGGATCGTTAGTGCTTTTTGCTTCGGTTGTGTTTTTTCTGTTCCGTTGAATTTTGTAGCTATTGTTTTGTTTTGTTGGATGAGAATTGTGTGGTTTCGTTTGAATGGTGCTACTTTAATTTTTGAAACGCAAAGGGTTTCAAAAATATTCAGATAGTGTTTTTTACCCGGTGAGTACAGTTTCGTTATTTTTTATTTTCCTTATAAATGAGGGCCATGTTTTTGACGTATAGTAACGCGTATAGTAACGAAACTTATTTCTGTAACTGTGGTACTCATTTCGGACATAATATTTCTTTGTATTCGATACTGTATTCATATTTTCGAATGATACAAATTGTGAATGTGGCATAAAACTAAATTACTATGGGCTTGTAGTTTTTTATATTAAAAAAATATTCATATCCGTTAATGTCAAAATATTCGTGTTAGGCCCTCTGACGGATATCTACGAATATTATGTTATGTTGTTGTTTATTCATTATTTTTTTTATAAATAAAAATAAATAATATTGATAAAAGGAAAATGATCCTCTAACGCAAAGGAATCAGAAAATAAGCTGACAAAAAACTTTGCTCTCATATCATCTGTTATTTCAATTGCAATTTGCTTAATGCCAAATTATTTTAATTTAATTTTAAATTAAAATCCAGATCCCGTACACGCTAAAATCTATTTCAACCAACTTCCCATTCACACAAACAAATCTTGTTAATTCAAAACTCTGGAACCGCCAGATCTGCTTACCTTACTTTCATTATGAACAAAAGACCGGAATTTTAACACCAGCGGATATACTGAACTCCTGAAATTAATTTAGAAGTCATTTCAATGGCTTAATTATTTTCAGTAAACTTTGCTGAAATTATTTTGTTGGTTACCTGCTGCCCTCTGGTGGCGAAGTTGTGTAATGAGTCTGTAACTCGATTATTTAAAAACTGGCCAAGTGCGAGTCGAACTCGTACACGAAGGGTTCCGTACCATAAACCTTGTTTTTTTTTTTTGTTATAGCGGCAACAGAAATACAGAATCTGTGAAAATTTCAACATTTTACTTATTAGGGTTCTTGAGATACAGCCCGCTGACAGACGGACAGCATAGTCTTAGTTATAGGGTTCCGTTGGATACATTTTGGGTACTGAACCCTAAAAAGCAAAGTGTAAACAGTTGGAATTGATGGCCTGACCTAACTTGGTGAAAGTTAGGTCAGCTTGTGTGGCGGCGTTTCGGGAACATTTTTAAATGGTATCCAAAACTTCCTTAACATTAAATTAAAATAAAGAGATGTAGAAAACAACCTTTATGATGTTTTGTAATCTAGCAAGTAACTAATCACTGACAAATACGCATTCGTTTATTTTTTAATTTAAGGGACTTTTTTGAGCACCTATCCAAACCGTGTCATCTACTAAATTAATTATTTTTCTTTATTCTGGCAACTCTATATAAAGTTATTTGTAGACAAAGGAAATATGTCGTAATTTTAAGAAACCACATTTTAGAGCGGATTTCACCAATGAAATTGATCGCGATCAAGCTGCGTTCAACAGTTGTCAGTGTCAATATTTCATAGAAAATGACACTAACAGCTCATATACGTGGTTTCATAAATTGATCGCCTTCAGTTTCAGATTGATGAAATCCGCTCTAAGTCGAAAAAACTCACAATTTAAATTAGACCATTTCTTGACGTTGATTGTCGCTGAATGATACAGCGACATGAATTTTAACACTTTTTAGTACAGAGTGCCAATAGGGAATATGCATGAAAAAAGTATTTATGATCTGAACAGTTTATCTAAAAGTATTCGAAAATATAATACTAGCTGTGATATTAGAATCTAAATTGCTTGAAAAACGAACGAGATACAATTATTTTAAACAAATATATCTGTCCCTCTCGCGAAAACGCTGTTTTCTATGGCAGCTGTATAGTCGTCGTGTAATTTGACGTCACCGTACGTATCGGACTTCTCTGTCTAACTGTAGTCTTTGAAGCAAAAAAATCGCATGCATATTCCCTATTCTACTAATTTTCACACTCACATCTAAATCGCAAAATGTCAAAAATGTATGAAAATTAAGGCTTTATTGACAGTTTGCGACTGACGTGCGAATGCGAAAGTTGTTTAAAAATGAGTAGAATTAGCCCTCTGGAGTTCTGTCCAAACCATTCTTGCCATTTTATTGTACACTAGCTGACCCGTGCAACGTCGTCTGCGTAACATTTTTCATTACTGCTCCGCTCCTTTTAGTCTTAGCGTGATGATATATAGCCTATAGCCTTCCTCGATAAATGGGCTATCTAACACTGAAAGAATTTTTCAAATCGGACCAGTAGTTCCTGAGATTAGCGCGTTCAACCAAACAAACAAACAAACAAACTCTTCTGCTTTATAATATTAGTATAGATATATGCATATTCCGAAAAGTCAAAATACAGGTTATCTATGTCCTTACATGATTTTAACGATAATTGATGACAATAATGAAGTGACATTTTAAATGTTAATAATAATTTTGTATGTCTAAAAAGGTAAAATACAGTGAACTGGCATTCACCTAACAGCTAGAATGTATAATTATGTACTGCGTTTCGCTATAAAAAAAATAAATTTAAATTGACGTTACATATTAGACACAGTATTAATATACGGCACGCAAAACATGATCTGTCTCTTTTATAGCTGCCTCCAGCAACAATAGTACAGTAATTTACCCAAAGAGCCGCACGACATTACCTAGATCGATCGAAAACATCGCACCGAGCCAAAATCACAACAACATCTACTAACTACGGCTAATATCAATCGATATGAAAACAGGATATAAAAGCACTTTCAGATAAATAAACATCGGATATTGGGTTTTATCAACTTTGTCCGGGTAGAGTGGGGAAAGATAAACAGGATACGGATGAATTCGAATCTTTAAATGTTTTTATTGTTATGTTTGGAAGGGTTTTTGGTTACTTTGATTTGGAAGAAACAGGATTATGGTCTATTAGGAATAAAATAAGAAAAAAAAATTGTTTACCATATTAATTAATATACTTACATACAGCTTTTAAAATTCTGAACTAAAGTTTTTCGTCAACGATTTATTAGGCATACAGTTTTATAGCTCCCACGATTCTACCTTTAAAATTAATATTTCATATCACTAAAAGTATTATTTTTAGAAAACTTTTGGATAGATTTGACAGAGAATTTGAAAATATATAATTATGTATGTGTAGGCGTCAGCGACAGCTGAGCGATAGCGCCATCATCGTTTGGGTTCGGTGGTATCAGGATCATTGTAGAATAAAACACTGAATGCAGTACTAAGCTCTCTTTATTAACTGTGGCTGAGTGCTAGTACTTTACAAATAGACAGTCCCCCAAAACGCCCACCCGTTACCACATCCTAGTGTTTTAGCTATGGAGAAGACGTGGCCAACAAACTCCATAGCAACACATCTGTCTTTTGAGTTAGAAGAACTCGCATTTATAACATTATTAAAGAAGTCTGTTTAATTAATTAAAATAGGTAAACCGACAGTTTCGTTCTGGACGAGTGTCCTAGTCGGTGTCTCGAGCCCAAAAGGTCCCGGCAAAGTCCCAACTCTCCAATTTGTACGTCTCTGTCCACGTGCCGCCATTACAACTGTCAACTGACATCACGGCGTTTACCACTACCCACTACTACAATACTCAAATCAGCAACTAATTATTAAATGATTTCTTTATCCACGACACGGCCAGAACTGACAATCACACGTCCTCGTGTGGAGGTGATAATATGGTATCTGTAACCAACGAAAACACAACTTAATAGTTGACTGCTGGCTCGGCCTACCTGACCAAGATCAAGATCATCTAGAGTCATCAAGAAAATCATGAATTAAGAATTATAACTATACTGGTCCGGTCTCACGACCCTTCAGAATTATAACTACTGGTCCGGTCAAACGACCCTTCAGTTTTAATCTTCTGGTCCGGTCTCACGACCCTTCAGAATTATAACTACTGGTCCGGTCCTACGACCCTTCAGAGTTATAACTACTGGTCCGGTCAAACGACCCTTCAGTTTTAATCTTCTGGTCCGGTCTCACGACCCTTCAGAATTATAACTACTGGTCCGGTCCTACGACCCTTCAGAGTTATAATCACCTGGTCCGGTTATAACTAACCCTTCAGGATTATTACTGCTTGGTCCGGTCAAACCTTTCAAGCTCTTTTAATTCTTTTTTTTTCTTTTGTTTTCCTCCTCTTTTTTCTCATCAGTATTAAAACTAGAGACTATTGTGCTAGACTGGAATATCCTTTTAGCCAGTGCTAGACCGGATATCGGTCCCTTTAGCCAAACATGCTAGACCGGATTGCAATCCCTTTAGCCGAGTCATATTATTGGACCGGATTTTCCCTTCAATGACTCTTTCCTACATTTTTTGTTATGTTAATTCTCTCATTTTTGTCCCAAATTTTTTTGTCCTACATTTGTGTTATGTTACTTCTCTTATTTTTTGTCCTACATTTTTTTCACTTTTTTTTTTTATTCTTTTTAAATATTGCCCCAGCCCAGGAATCTATCCTGCATCGGGAGCGCGCTCACAAACACCCAAACTCACCCGCACTAACACTATCTATTTTGTTTTTTTTTTCTGTTCGGGTCAAGCCCGACTTTCTGCGCCAACCGTCTCGTGTCTTTCAATTTAAACTATTTCCGAATTTGCTAGTCTGGACTGAACTTGTCCCTGTAGCTTATAAAATCAATTGTTGGAGTTCATTTTTTTATTCTATGTATCAAAGTACTTGTCACAGCGTTAATTGGTTTAGGATTTAAAACCCTTCCGATGATGTATTACATTTTCTACTCAGTTACGACTCAGTGCGGCCAAATAGCCATGATATGTTCTCTATTGTTCAGTGGAGGTACTCTCCTAATCGTCTTCTACGTTAAACTTGTTAGAAACACTACTGAGAGGAAGCTTTGGTATGTGATCGTGGGCATACTTATACGTTATTTTGCTATTTATGGATTTCAAAAGATAGCGACCGATATCAACTTATTCTAAAATTCTATCGACTCTCACTAACGGACTTTAGCATCCACATCGCTACACCAATAATAACGGCTTTGCAATTTTCCGAATTCTAAAAAGAAAAAAATAATAATAATCGAAAAGCTCTACAAATAAGACCATTTTCTTTTTTAACGCACCGTGTTGCGAGCTCTACTCTACCGATTGCGTTTCGCGACGATTTGCCACCCTTAATCTCTACAGCAATTCCCTACTAACTCTTATTACATGGAGCTATTCTTTATCTCCACTCTACTGACAAGTCAGTCACTCAGTCAGGCTTCTGAGAGTTCTAAAGCGGATGTAAACTCTAATTGAACTAAATACCACGTACCACTCCATCGAACAAATAAAGGTCATCTTATTTCCAGTCGACAGCTATCTCATAGCTCAGCAAAACAATTGTTACACTCGCACTTCCTCATGGGAATGCCGAGTAAACCCTCTTTATTACACTACCTAGAGCTACCGTAACGATACCCTGATCTAGACTCTCCCGTCTATGCCATCCAGAGCTGCCGCCGGATACCTTGGTACAGTCACCGACCCACAGAACTCAGAACCTGTCACACAAACTAAATTGTTGCCAACTCATCATCTACTTCATAACTTCACAACGTCAAGTGATACTTGGCATCGAGCGTCTTCTCGACAGAGAGATTTTAAAATATACCGACCGGTAATCTATGCACATCGGTGCTTACGAAAACAAGAACAACTTGCCTGCTAATTTTTGCGTCCTACGTTCCTGTGAAGAAGCTACGTTCACGAATTACTCTTCGTTATTCTAAGAACATTGCGGTCACTGAATCAATCTTATTTTAATCTCACTAGGCTCGTATTACCTCACATACCTAGTAGGCAACCCAGTAGTGGAATATGAAAAGTCTATTTAGAAATTATAAAAGCGTAGAGTTATTATCTGTACCGCCAATCAATGTCAATAAAATCAAGTTAATGTTCATAATCGCTTACTATTGAATTTGCTAACTGTTAAACTGTCGTTAACACGTTATCATAAACGCCTAGGTCTAACTTTTCACTAAAATTGAAAAAAATCTAAGTCGAAACAAAACATGACCTTGTGGCAATCTTGCCTTACGATATCGGATTCAGAATTTCGCACTGAATATCATTTTGAAACTATTACCACCAATGGGAAACTGTAATTGCTATAGCTTCGTACTGAATATATCAAAATTACCTAGCAATATCAATCTAACCACTGACATGATTCGAAGATCTTTAAAGCTTTGAAAATCACAATTAAAATTAAATGGCAGCGGCTCACCGGGCACTTCAGTCGGCCTTGAACGCTTCCAACTCCACAGATGTTGACATGATGTACAGCTACTGCAGCCTTCAAACTGCTTGCGGACCTTCGATCCGTCACACTTAGAACTGCTCTGAAGTTGTAATTTCTCAGCAGCAATAGCTGCATGCAAACTTCTAGCGCCATGTGTTGGCTTCATCCAAGGTGATAAGATATCTGAAAACTGAAAAACACCACGAGAGTACAAGTCCAATCAAAGCTTTGGCAGGAGTATAGGCTTCAGATAAGCGTAGCAGCCACACTATCAAAATTAATTAAAATCTGAAACTAATCAGAACACTGGCACTAGCAAGAAAGTTTATGTCCAATAGTGGACAACCGCCCCTAAGATGACCCACTGACCCAAAGTTGGGCTATACATGGTTGCGATGAATGAAAATATTGCATTTACAATCATCTTAATTTTTAAATTGAACTGTTAGGTTGGTACGGTCTTGTAACTGTATCGCTCTAACGTCCAACAATAGCTCTGAACTGGTACTGGACTACATTACACAACCAGCGATAGCAGAATAATATTAACGCTTCATCAGCGTTATTTAAAACGCCTTTCTACCGATTATTAACGCTTAACTAGCAACACTTACGCTATAGCGCCTGAACTATTACTACACTAAATCGATAGCGAACGTGAAAATAATAGCCACTCTTTAGTATAGAGAACCAAAGCGATGAATCAATTAGCTAAAATGGATTATGGCTAATCATGAGACCATAGACCTTTGTAGTCTGTCTCCACAGCATAAAATGTTCCTAGTGAACAATTTTTATTTTTTTTAAACAAAATAGAAAAATGTTAACGAACGAGCACATCAGTTTCACAGCAATAACAAAATGAAAATGACTCACCAGATTAACGTGAAGATCCTCACACACATCATCACACTTCCCCATGACCTGGCCAGCTGTTTTGAAGTTGCTTGCCTCCGTTCTGAACTAGTTTTTCATTGTTCAGGTTGATGAGGGTAGCCGCATAAAACCCGACGAGTAGGAATTTGACCTTGGAATGCATCTTTAATTGGCCACACGTTGAACTCTGATAGGTTATCTATCATAGGCATGTAGGCACGTAGGCACGATGCTCTTCAGAGCCCGCACAACACTGAGTCCTCGACGAAACATAGCACCGCGGTGACGCACAATGACCGCGCGTCGATCTTAGGTTTATTGGATCGATTTTCACGGCACATCGAGTTTTAGGCGTCTGGATAAACACACGCGTTTCGAACACGAACCACAATTTTCACTATAACTGTCACTACGTATTTTGCATTTGAAAAGGAACCCGTCACGTAAGTATTTCACTAGCATTGCCACGAATCTTCATGTGGGCCACTTGAGTTGCATCCCACTTCTGATGTAGGCGTCAGCGACAGCTGAGCGATAGCGCCATCATCGTTTGGGTTCGGTGGTATCAGGATCATTGTAGAATAAAACACTGAATGCAGTACTAAGCTCTCTTTATTAACTGTGGCTGAGTGCTAGTACTTTACAAATAGACAGTCCCCCAAAACGCCCACCCGTTACCACATCCTAGTGTTTTAGCTATGGAGAAGCCGTGGCCAACAAACTCCATAGCAACACATCTGTCTTTTGAGTTAGAAGAACTCGCATTTATAACATTATTAAAGAAGTCTGTTTAATTTAATTAAAATAGGTAAACCGACAGTTTCGTTCTGGACGAGTGTCCTAGTCGGTGTCTCGAGCCCAAAAGGTCCCGGCAAAGTCCCAACTCTCCAATTTATACGTCTCTGTCCACGTGCCGCCATTACAACTGTCAACTGACATCACGGCGTTTACCCACTACCCACTACTACAATACTCAAATCAGCAACTAATTATTAAATGATTTCTTTATCCACGACATATGTATGTAGGCAATCTGTGGTATACAATTAACACATTTAAGACTATTATTTACCACTTAACTTTTGAAAATAGCTTAGCTTGTCTCCAGGTTACCATCTATCTATGCACCAAAATTCATACAAATCGGCTCAGCGGTTTAGTTGTGAAAGCAAAACAAACGACCAAACTCGCTA
The DNA here is from genome assembly GCA_963859965.1 of Ceramica pisi. Classification (NCBI taxonomy): domain Eukaryota; kingdom Metazoa; phylum Arthropoda; class Insecta; order Lepidoptera; family Noctuidae; genus Ceramica; species Ceramica pisi. Next base: position 24,411,748 of record OY982535.1, on the reverse strand, counting down.
AACATACAACATATTATACATAAAGTCTTCCGCCGCGTCTGCCTGTCTGTTCGCGATAAACTCAAAAAGTACTGCTCCGATTTTCATGCTGTTTTCACTAATAGATAAAGTGATTCTCGAGGAAGGCTTTTAGTATTTAATTAATTAGTCAAGCGGGTGTAGCCGCAGGCAGCAGCTAGTTTATAATATAAGCTATGGTTAAGGTAGCTAGGGTACGGAAAACCACAAGTAAGATGTTTAATGAGACACAGTCCGATTTGTGATCTATGCTTTCATATATTATGAGTTACGCTACCCACCCACGTCAGTCTCTTTCTAGTACCGATTATCAAACAACACCAAGGATTACTTTTCCTTGCTAGGTAAAAACTACAGAATTTTTGTAGGACGTGTGCGTTATACTATTGCAATCAGAACGTTCCACTTTTCTCCTACAAAAAATTGCTCGCCGATTTTATTTTTTTTAAACGTTGCCCCCACACTAAAAATTCCTCCTGTATCGTAGGTGCGTTTAAAAACATAAAATTTACATACACAAATAGCCAGACCCGGAAAAACTATCTGTAGGCCATACAAATATTTGTACCGTGCGGGAATCGAACCCGCGACACGCAGGCACAGCAGTCAATCGCTCAAACACTGCGCCAGCCGTGTCGTCAAAATGTACCTATATATTTCTCGGACAAAGGTATCTACCGTTACAACTGGCTGACTGGATACTGCAGCTAAACCCCCAAGCTTGTCTCCTCAAGCCAGTGACAACGTCGTTGATGGAACTAATTGGTTTAATCAAATTAATTTGATCGATGACAGATCCTATCATGAGCCTTAATTGTGTTAATACGACTCAAAACACAACTATTGTCCTTGACAATTCAAAAGTGCCTGTAAATGGTTTACTTGAAATAAATGCCTGAGTGTTGAGTTTTTGACTACAGTAATTTATGGTAACAAAACTACCCAGTTTTATTCAATTTCTTCTATTAATGAGGATGGGCTTCATCAGAAGGTTTAAAGTCACTCAAAGTGCAATGCCTCTCCATTGCACTTTGAGTGAATTTCTTCTTGATACCCGAACGCTAAATTATAAACCGTTTTTCATTAATTACTAGAAAACGTAAATGATCACGATAGAAATATCGAATCAAGGTAGCTTTATGGCTTTATTTCTGTTTTTCAAATTTAGAATCTCAATAAATATATATGAGCCAAAGACCGTTATTGCACATGTACATTAATCAGAGGGACAATTTTACTCATTTATAAACCCTATTCTACTAATTTTCGCATTCGCATGTCAATCGCAAACTGTCCAAAAAGCCTTAAATTTCATACATTTTTGACAGTTTGCGATTGAGATGTGAATGCGATGCCAATGTGAAAATTAGTAGAATAGGCACTCTGGTGTCTACTCTAAAATCAATATACGAAAACAAGTTACTATAAAGCTTGTAAAAAAACAAAAAACCTTCAAACTAGAAAACTCATTCGATTAAATGCACGTGCATATTTGACTTCACCTCTCAAATTCAAACACACGTGTGAACAAAATAACTAACATGCAACAAACATAAATAAAAACTGAATATTACACGCGGAAATCCTCCATGATTACAGCGCATGTTTGCATACAACAATTGTAGCACAAGTTGTGAATACAAAGGTTGATCCCCATTTAAACTGTGTTTCGCGTGCAAATATCGAAAGTTCGAGATTTCATTTCCTCTGGAAATATGGGCGCTTTTCAAAACTCATTATATTGTCCGGTATTGTCCGTGCGTGCTCGGGAAACATCGGGGAAGTTCGGCTTTTGCGTGGGATTGGAAGGTTGATTAGAAAAAGGGTGGCTGTATTTACGTTTTACAGAAAATAATTATGTAATCATTTTAATATTTTAGAAAATATTTTGTAACTTGTTAGTAGGTATTTTGTGATAAGTATTTCATATTAGGTAGTCAATGACTCTGAAGAGGCACGCATCATTTTCATTATCAAATCATCCGAAATATATGTAGTAGTCAAAATATATAGTACAAAAAAGAAAAAAAGGAACGAAGTTATCCATTCGCAAAGATAGATTTAAAAAAAAAACATCACAACGTGTTAAGAGACACATTAACACATTTCACTGTTTTATACTGGTTCGTTTGAGAAACCTACTGTTTACGTAGTTTTGGACATATTAATTTAAATAATTTTAGCCCATCTAAAAGCCCCGATCTATCAATTTCATTTCAAAATCCAACAAAAAATATCCCCTATGAAAAAATCTCCGTTTACCTTCCGATCAACATTAATTTCAGTAATAAAAGTGTTAAAAACTAATTAAATATTTTAATGAAACGATTCCATCGCTAACTAAACGCTCTCTCTTTTAATACAATTGTTCGGTAAATTCCCGATTATGCCGCCCGCCCTGCCAAACCGGAAACTGCCGAAGGGCGGGCGGGAAGTTATCATCTACAGGGTAACACCTCAACAGCTGTATATTATTAATTCAGTTTTTTTGTTGCTTTTAATAATTTTAAGAGTCCATTTTTACTTTACTTTATTGGTGTGTAACTTAGAGGTAAATTGAATGCTATTTTTATAAAGGTCTCTGAATCTTAATTGGTTTACTTTTAAGCTGCTTATATTGAAGAAAATGCAATGACTGAGTGAGTGGTTATGTGGACTGGACTATCAACAAACTGAAGAACTCCTAGAAATTAAGAAATAAAAAATGATGCAGTATTTAAATATCAAATATAAACCATTCATCCTAAACATACAAATATATTAACTTAAAATACCTTCACAGACATTCACTACACACTACACCTCACACACACTCATCTCACGACACACATACTCTGTTTCAATACTCGCACGCTCTTTAGCTCTTTTTATAATTTTATTTATAACAAGTACCTAGCTATAACTTGTTTGATTTTTATTTGTTAGTTTTTATCTATTTTGGTTATGGAAATTTTAAACGTACTTTTCTTCGATTGTTACTAAAATTTTGGAGCATGACTACTGTTACTGTATACTATATCATCTCAAGTTTTTTAGGTGGGGACCTGGTGTCCTGAAATACAGGCCTCGGCTTAGTTTAGGCACCAGTCTCCCACAAATAAAATAATGTTAGAATAAGTAACTATGACATTTCTTATAATACTTACCTACCTATTTAAGTCATCATGGTCGGAGATAAGTTCCTTTATTTTGTTAGTATTAAGTTTTTCATTTGTTTTATTTGTGGATGAGAAAATAAACGATTATATAAATAAACGATTATATATATAAACGATTATATATAAGCTACCGTTTTCGGACTTGAAAGGAACCAAAAATAAATGTTTAATTTTCATGACACCTACGAGTTGGAAAATGATTTTTCTAAGACCGCTCTGAATTCTGGAAAAGGGGACCATCACGGAACATAGAAATATCCGGTGCAATGAGAGTCCAAGCGTTTGATCTGCGGTTCTAAAAAGGCCACTTAAGCAGAATCCGAAAGCACAACACGCTACCAGTCACTGTAAAATTTTCCCAATCAACGTTGAACCTTGTTCGTTAGCAATAAAGATGATAAAGAAAATTGACTGATTTTTGTGTGATTAATATTATGATTCTCTTAAAGTGGCCATTTCAGCCCCCCTGAGGTTTTTGCCTTTTAATTTATTACTACTTTGAATCTTTACTCAATCTGCTTTTTAACCGACTTCCCAAAAAGGAGGAGGTTCTCAATTTAGATGTTTGTATTTTTTTTTTTTTTTATATTTGTTCGGGCAAAACTCCGTCGCTTGCCAACCGATTTTAAAAATGATTTTTTGTTCGAAAGGGAATACTTCCCAAATGGTCCCATGATAAGGAAACCAGGATCTGATGATGGCATCCCAGAGAAGTCGAGGGGAACTTTCGAAAATCGTATGGGCAACTAGTGCGTTTGTATTTTGCTTGTGTTGTCAGGTGTGGGGTACCACTAAAAAGTGAAAAATAAAAAACTTTTTACAAAAAAAAATACAACCGACTTCCAAAAAAAAAACACTACAAAGTAAAAAACTAACTTTAATTTCGGGAGTCGGTGTCAAAAAACGAACAAATTAACAAAAACACCGAGTTCCAAAATTAAAGTTCTTTTTTACTTTGTAGTGTTTTTTTTTTGGAAGTCGGTTGTATTTTTTTTGTAAAAAGTTTTTTTCCAAGTATGATTAGGTTTGCTTTATGTCCTCACTACAGGCATCACGAAACCTTTTGGCAAGGCTAGTGTCAGATTTTCTACCTCCTGACTACCGTAATGACTCTCAACACCTACAAGAATAACTAATAAGAACAGTGGTTTCAAATTCAATTCTATTGGGATGCGAACTACATTTTATTCCTTGAATTCATTAAGAAAAGCACATTAGAAGCGCATTTATTAGATTCTCTGTCAAGCTACAAACGCTCAAGTAAATGAACACGCATAGTCCAGTATACCTATGCGGGACTTAGTAACATTTACTTATCTAACTATACGATACGATTTAGTAATACTACACCCACGTCATCACCATAATACTTACCAATACACGCGAAAACATCCTTTAACAACATTTACCTAAAGGCTACTTTCTCGTACCTGAGGTTAAGTTTGTGAGATCCCACGGACAGCCTCAGGCGAATAATCTGCGCTGTTGGTTTACTCCCTTTTACGTCAAAAATAAGTTCCCGTCAAAGATAGGAAGCTGACTTGGACCGTTATTTGTCAGATGCAAGGTACTAATTTCCTATTGTTCTGACGACCTTATTTCCGTAAGCGTCCGACGAATAATAGATTTTGGCGTAATTAGATCATTATGATGTATTTTCGTTAACATTTTTGTAAGGGCATTGTGTACCTTGTATTCATGTTGAAGGGTATTGTTACATTGATGTTTCTGTCATATAAGGGTTTCCCGGAAAAGTCGAAAGGTAAAAACGGGTTTCTGAAATCATTGGGTTTTTTTTTTTCGTAATAGGTAGAATATGTTGTCGTTTTCAGTAAAAATCGACTACCAGAAATTTAGTAAGAATCTCTTCTTACTTCGGTGTGGTAACCGTTGCCGCACTGTTTTAGTCTTTATTCGCCAATAATAGGAACTAGCTGACCCGCGCAACTTCTTCTGCGTCACATTTTCCATTATTGCTCCGCTTCTTTTTGTCTTAGCGTGATGATATAACTATAACCGCTTAAGCCTATAACCTTCCTCGATAAATGGGCTATCTAACACTGAAAGAATTTTTCAAATCGGATCAGTAGTTCCTGAAATTACCCCCTACATACAAACTTACAAACAAATGTTACCTCTTTATAATTTGTAAAAAAAAGTACTTATTAGCTCTAGTAAACAATCATGAACCTTCATCAGCGATGAGGTCATAAAGCTTCAAATATTACAATTAGAAAGAGAAGTCTGATATGGAATTGGACGTCAAAGACCATGATGCCTATAGAGTTGCCATAGAAAACAGCGTTTTTGCGAGAGGGACTGATACATTTGTTTAAAATAATAATATTATATCGTTAGTTTTTCGAGTAATTTTGACTCTATTATCAATGTACGTATTATATTATTGTATATTTTTTGATAATCTGTATAGATAATATTGTTTTTTCATTCATATTTTCTATTGGACAATGTAATTATAGAGCTGGATCAAAATCCAGCCCAATAATTCCATTGTCCAATGATGATTAAGAATAAGAAGTTAATAATGAGTCAAATTAGATAGAAGGGTACTTGTTCTGGTTTAGGAGTGACAAAAAATTCTTCAGCATTTAGCCTAAGTTTCACAGCAGCTTTCCAGCTAAAGTACTAGTAGCAAGAGTTTAACGAATACTTAAAACTATAATTTCAGAAATTCATGCAAATTATTTTATTTATTAGTTATTTTTTGGACTCAGTGGTCGAGTAATTTAACATAAATCGCACTTTCTCCCTTAAAATATTGAGGGCCAAAAAGAAAACGTCACCACTATCTCAAAGCGTGACTATTTCTACGTCAGTGGCTGTAACGACACGTATACGGGACATGTACGACTCGTAATGTATTTTGGCGAGCCGCCAGGATTCCTGCAATGCCTATGCGATCGGCTTTCCATCCGATTTGCGGGCCGATTCAACCCGCCAGGTCTATTCCGAAAGCGCCACGATTGGTTTCACTCTGTGTTAGATGTGACCCAAATCTATTTTGAGTTTAATTATAAAATGTCTCTTCCTGTATCGTAGAGGTTCTTTGGATTTATTTCTTAAATATATTTCAAGAGACTTTTATATATAATACGAGAAATCTTTTAAACTGATATTATGTCGACTAAGCTTATCCGTATGTCTCCGGTTTAGAAAATGTTTTGCTTATCTTTATGTGCAAATTCAGAGTCGTGAGTTATTACTAAGTAATATTTAAAAAAAATACTAACTTAGTTTTGAACACCAACTAGACCAACTTTCAAAAAACACTGAGCTTCAATCAAGTCTGCTGACTTGTACAAGTTATGACCCTTTGAAGCAAAAACTTAAAGAGATGCACAAACAAATAAATGTTGCCAAGAATTGAATTTAAAACTTACTCCGCAATGTTTCGCTAATGACCATTTTCCAACTATGTCATCCAGATAGTTGAAAACTTCGTTTTATAAAATGTCATACAAGAAGTCGCAGTAAAGTTGTAGTTAGGTCGTTTCGAAGCAATACGCGCCAAGGGAAATCATAAGGATCGACCTTCTGATATAAGGATCCATTTATAAGACGACATGCTTGCTTGCTTACATAAACAGATACTTGGTAATATCTATAAGCAACATCCAAGACTAAGTTCGTATTAGGTAAAATGTTCTATTGTTCTTGACACAACACAATTCTGGTATGATGAAGTGGTCACAATATGGAGATTATGAACGGATTGTGCGTTACTAAGAGATCCTATTTAATACAAGACGGTTTTATTATGACGAAGCGTATTGTTGAATGTATCTAATATTAGTGAGTCTGGAAGATTAATTTTGTTCGAAGGATTCAGTGGCTTTGATTGAAAAATACTATTGAGAAATTAATAATACATGGAATACCTACAGTATCAGTCCCAATTTACTTGTAATATTGCTTAACAGAAATATAAATAAAATGTATAAAAACTAGTCGTTTCTGTGTAGATTTGTTGGCAGACCTAAAAAAGGCCATGAAATGGACCCAACTATAAGAATATGGCTTTCTTGCAAGTCGTAAGCACCCGAAATATGGGAGGCATACAAAGTGATTTTTATGTTGAAAGGGGAGTCTCATAGTCTTATTGTTAGTACCATGCATAGTCATCCAAATTGAGGGAGTTACGCAAGTGTTGGCAATCTTCTAAATAAACCCAGTACCCGAATACTGTAGCGCTATAAGCTACGATATTAGGCGACATACTTTAATAAGAGGGTTGCCAAAGAAAATTCAATGTAGGGTTAAGACAAACAGAAACCTATTCAAACATATTTTTTTCAAGTTGTTTGATTTGCAACAGGTCTTGGGTCTATTTTGAATTATGAGTATGCTTGTGACTATTAGGATTTGTAAGGGATATATTTACGTAGATAAAATGTTTGCTGAAAACAACAAACTTAACAAAGAGAAAATTTTTGATCAAGGATTATGAGAGCTCACAAAAACGATTGGTGAAATCGGCTAAGAAAATAAAACAAGCCGAAGTTAAGCCAGATTATAATGGAATTATCTTAAAATCTGCAATGCGTAATGATTTTCATAATACATTTTGCTTTTGTATGTTTCAAAAATACAATTTCATTATATTATCTGTTTAATTTTATTCCAAAGGACACAGAATACAGTCACTAGATAATCTGTGACTGAGACAAAATATATAGCCACTTTCCGGGTCTATTTCTTCTGAAATTTATAACTACTAACATAAAAGCTAACGACAGCAGTTAAAATAATAAAGAAACGATATTACTGAGATAAGCAGAGTAATGATAGAATCGGCTTTAGTACGAAGTTTATGGTCCTCTTAATTGAGCTCAAGAACCATTTCCGAACCGAACTCAAATTCTTAATACATTATAATGGAAGTTCCAATGTTAACGGGGAAAAAAAGTTACCGAGCCGATCAAAATGGTAATTGTCATAAAAACTGACGGCAAAGCCGAGTGAATCATTCACCACTCCACGGCAATTTAACAAAAAGCCGAAACAGATATGTAAGTGGATGATAAAAATTGGATGCGATTCACTTTCCGTAATCGTCGGCATGCTCCGGGGAAATCACCAAGTATAGCTTCAATGTATACTGTACAGCGTAAACTTTCAACTGATGTAAATGGGTGAGGGATTCAAAGGCCTTAGTAGAATCCTTTTGAGTGGCTCCAATTGTATTAATAAATCAAGCTCGTCTTATTGAGTGCTATTATCATCATGGCGAAAATCTTTTTTGCGTATAAGACTTTACTAGCTATAATATATTTATTCCGTTTTTCCTCTTAGGTGGGCTCAATTGTCGGTGTATTAATATTTTATTATATAACACTTATCTTAGGTTAGTTTTCCTTATCGGACGCGTGTATTCTTGTCTTATTTATTGATCTGGCTTGACAAGTACGGTATCGGTAGCTTCGGTGTTCGAATTAAGCATAAAAAAATATTATAATTATGCTATGCCTGCCATGAGATGTACTATGTGTTTGTTGCTTTTGTGGTTTGACTGTGTTGAATGTATTTTACTCTACTCTTTTTATTCTTCATCATGTTCCTTGCTTAAAATAATTTAATATTCACAACTGTACATCAAATCTTTGGCGTGGTATAAAACCGATCCATTTGAGGTTATCATTTCATAAACTTATGCAGTGCGAACAAATCAACTGAAATTCTTTAAAGGATAAAATATCCCTTTTATGTTACGCGGCACTTTCCGCCAGCTGCCAATTCTGGTTATCGTGTCCATGGCACGTTGACACTGTCATCTGACGGCCTGTAGACTGTATTCAGTTTTCCAGCCTTTTGAAACGTAACGTAAACGCCTTTTAAAATTTATTGTTGTCATTTCCAACTGATAAAAAATGTCATTGGCTTATTGATATATGATCATATTTCTGCTTTACATCATTATTATGTTTTCTTCTTCACCAGGCTCTACTATGACATGTCATTGCGATCATGAATCCAGGGGCTTATGTAATTTTATCATATTGGGGTCTTTTCAATTCGTCATATTTTTCATTTGCTGAACGTATAGGAATACTTTTTTTTTTTTTTTAGGGATGGGAAATCATCCAATGACTCCTCCCGCTCTGGGTGTAGCGGGAGGGAGTGTCAGACTTCTACTGACTAAAACCCATCCATGTTCCTTCATTGCCCTTTGTGTTCCGGAGCCACGGTGTCTCTTGCGAATAATCCCGCGACTATGTATAGGAATACTCTAGTCTACCTTTTTGAGCACCTTTTCATTTGACAGTAATGTGGATGAATTTCTTGATGCTCTATGAATTGTGTCCTTTTCATAAGAGCTTGAACATAATTTATCATTATTAATCATCATTCCGTTTGTGTGTATTAAGTTATTTATTAGTTCCATGCAAAAGCTTTCATCACATCCTTCCAGATACTCTTCTCCTGTACCACCACAAATCAGCAGCAGATTTACTGTATTACACTGTAAAAAATCTCTAGTCTCCAATATTACCAAGCTATTTTTTTCTCGCATTAATTGACCACAACTGCAAATAACCGTAACAAACAGCTCAAAGAACTGAAAACTCTACCTATCTTACATTAATTTATCTACAGAAACAGTTATACAAACAATGCAACATTGTTTCTAGAACCGTTTATGCTGCAATAATAATTAAGTATCACTGTAGACTGGAGCTGGCACAAAAGAGAAGACGTTAATTGTGTACGAAGGTAAAGTTTAATTTGAAACCGGGCAGCCAATGTATTGGTTAGCACCTAGATTAAGGTGCCGCTTTAGTTGTAGCGATTTCAAAGTCTTACCTGTCGTTTTAGCTATGTTGGAAATGGTGATGTATTATGTCGTTAATTAATACGACGTCATGTTAATTGCCCTTTTTTATCCCAAATTATTTCAAAGTTAGCCATTGTCTTGAAAAAAAGGAAGCAAACTAGACTAGGTTACGTATGTCACTTAGTAATGGAAGAATCACTATCACTCTGTATTATAAAACAAAGTCTTCCGCTGCGTCTGTCTGTTCGTGATAAACACAAAAACTACTGCACCGATTTTCATGCTGTTTTCACCAATGGATAGAATGATTCTCGAGGAAAGTATTAGTATATAATTTGTCAAGCGGGCGAAGCCGCGGAGACCAGCTAGTTTTATTTATTAGGATTATGATACATGCATCATGTTTTTACGTCACAATTCACGTCTATAACATCCTTTCTATCTTCTACATCCCCGCTAACCACGACACCTCGCCCGATCCGTTCGTTAGCGTGTATCAGTGCCCCTCAATGAGAGCTTACAGTCTTTGTTACAGCGCCAATTTGACCGGAAATCCGGAAATTGATCGTAGCTTCCCTTTGAAGCAGGCATTACCTCGAGCTGACCTTTAGTCTCTGGCTGTAATTATGGTGCTGATGTTTGATTAAAGGACTATAAATAGAAGATGGCGGTTATGTAGGGCACTTTTGAGATAGATGTGAAGGTAACTGTGGAACTGAAAGATACGGCGCGCGTGTACAATGCGATTTCAATAAGTAAAGAACGACTTGGCGCCATGTTGTGACGTCATCTAGCTGTCAATTCAAACCAATTAGGTAGGGTGAGCAAAGCAAGATTGTTTTTATAAATTATTATTAATAAACATTGAGTGAAAAAAGTGTTATCGTATGGTTTAAAATAACTACTAATGACTTTAAATAATTATATTTAGCTATTTTAATACCACCCAACATTTTTATTTAAATTTGATTTAAGACTAATTGAAACAAAGTAAATTAAAACGTTAATGATATGCAACTAAGTTTTCTTTGCGGACCGTACTTTTCAAGAGACATTTGACAGATAGAGGTCATTGACGTTTCTTATTTTTATTTGAATCGCATTGTACGTTGATCTGAAGATGGTGTTAAAAACCATGACAGAAAAACGAATACTTGTAGTTTTGATAGTTGTAGTTTAAGCGGTATAATGTAGTAAGCTGTACACGAAGTTATGTTGTCGTATTCAGAAATAAGCGGTTTATTAATTTCTGATAGCAATTAGTACATGGCATGAAAACAAGTCAATGAAGTAAGTTTTGCAGAGTATCAAGCAAATTATTAACCAAAATAAGGTACAAAAGGACATGAGAAGCTTATAAATAGTAAATGTGATAAAAAAAAAAATTAATAGTCTTGAGGGCCAATTCTACTCATTTTAAACAGCTTCGCATTTGCATCCCATTATCAAACTGCCAAAAAGGCCTTAATTTTCATTCGTTATGACACATTATAAATGAGATGCGAAAGCGAATTTTGCTTGAAAATAAGAAGATTTGATACACTGGCTGATATGTACTCATACTTACATCGCTAAAAGAGCTCACATTTTTGCAATTTTCTTTTTACTATTTATATGCTTACGTTTGACCGCTATCTCACCTGATGTTAAGCGATGATGCGGTCTAAGGTGGAGCACGCTGACCTAGAAGTAACCTATTCACACTTGACTTAAAGACTCCCAGGTTGTAGCTATCAGGAAACACAAACTCCGGCAGGGAATTCCACTCGTTAGCTGTACGCACAATGAATGTATTTAATTTTTTTTTTTTTCTTTACCCCCACACAATTACAAAATTCCATAACACCAAATAATACCATCGCAAATCTTCCCGCTTAGTTCTAAACCAGCTATCTCCTCCAACACCACTCTTCGCAAAATATTTATCTTTAAAGAGTGTTAGCCAATCTCCCCTGATTATTTCATCCCCCTAAGCGAGTAGATAAATTGTGGCGCCCTTAGCGCCCTCAGCACCCCTACGATTATACTCCTGTAACCTCTTAATATTGATGAGCCAAAATAACCATTACTGGGTTGGAATAACCGGGTTAATTTATTATTACGCTCCTTTCCAATTTGGATTATTTAAGACGTATAATGCTGGTTGGAGATAAGGTTATATAATTAGGTGTCCTGATTGAGATGTGACTTAGGTAAATAAAATAATGTTTTTTTTTTTGTATATCTGTGTAATCCTCGAGTACCCATTTCAGTAACATCATAATTATTTTTATTTTATATTATTATAAAACAAAGTTCCCCGCCGCGTCTGTTTGTACGTCTGTTTTCGATGAACTCAAAATTTACTGCACCAATTTTCATGTTGTTTTCATCAATGGATGAAGTGGTTCTAGAGGAAGATTTAAGTATATAATTTGTCAAGCGAACGAAACTGCGGCCATCAGCTACTTCATAATATTCTTGATGCAGTGTAACCAGCGCAATATCCATGCTTGTTGAAGTTTACTTGGGGGTCATTGTTGTTAAATTTATTGACAATTTTACGGTGACTCAAGCTCATGTATACTCAATATTTACTAACGAGTAACCTAATCTCACTGATATTATAAATGCAAAAGATTGAATGTTTGTTACTCTTTCACATCAGGACGGCTGTACGGATCTAGATGAAATTTAGAATAGAGATTGTAATCTGGAATATCTCATAGGCTACTTTTATCCCGGGAGTGTGTTTCCTAGAGATCATGCGGGCAAAGCCGCTGGTAGAACTAGTCTAAAATATTTAGGAATCTAAACAGCCGTAACGAAAACACCCAAACGCTACTTAGATTCAACAGCAATGATAATTTTAACCCAAATTCAACTAGCATACCCTCAACCACTTCATTATTTCCAGATCATAACAACTTAAACTCAACTCTACAATCTTAAACGTAGATCTCTTGACCAGCATCTGTACACAATGGGCCACTAGATCTCCCCACGAAACTGACAAAGTTGGGTTTAACGCTACAAATGACTTCCAGGCAAATAACTCAAGTCTTTGGACACAGAATGGATAAGAGCTTGATAAACCGAATGGTAGAATAAAGTTTAGACGAACTTCAGATGCAGTGATACGTTTTAATAGACTAATGATCTTTTGGAGAACGGCGTTCAGTTTTGGTGACGATATGGAGTAAATTGGAGATCTAGACGAATTTCAAGAAAGGAATTAAAGAGAAACGGGTATTAAATGAAACCAAAACGAAAGCGTACTTAAATCCTTCTAATATTATAAATGCGAAAGTTTGTGAGTATGTATGGATGTTTGTTACTCTTTCACGCAAATACTACTGAACCGATTACGATGAAATTTTGTATGTAGGTAGCTGAAGACCCAATAACACATAGGCTACCTACTTTTTATCCCGGAGTTCCCGAGGGATCGGGATTTACAGGGGAATAACGAGAATTTATACGCGGACGAAGTCGCGGGTGGCCTCTAGTACTTACTATGGTTCAAATAACCCGAACGTACTGTACTGATTCGCTGTACAAAGGTTGCAAAGACATTAGAGTTTGAATAAATTGGTATATTTGCTGCAATTCAAATATTTTTGTTATTTTTTTTAACTTACATTACAAGAATATATTCAGTTACCCAAAAAAAGGGGAAGTAACAAATTCTCGCTTAGAAAACAAGAATGTTTCAGCAAGACATGATAAAAAGCTAGATAACACGTTTCAAAAAGAGACAGCTCCAGGTGTGCACAAGAAAATACAAACACCTAAATATCTAAAGCAGCTCCATCACGTCGCTCAACTAAATTCACAGTGAATAACAGCTCGTAAACTTCACAATCCTTTTTGGACTAAAATCAGATCCGACTGACTCCAATATCTACTAAGCGTAGCTACTCCGTAACTTTAAACATGTCTGTTACGTTTAGCTATTGAATAATAAACGTAGTGCCAGGCGGGTACGTGACGTACCCGACGCGAAACGTGAGGAGCCTTCGGTGACCTCGCTCCCCAAACACGACCCTCACACGTCACAACCAATCCCAAACGAAAATGCACTTTATCATCCAGAGAATTGAGCCCATTCTCATCCAAAACTAATTCGGACTTCCAGCCTTTTGTTACTGCTAAAAAAGTTTTTTCAAAGCCGTGGTTTTCCCAATTTTCTGGGTAATTTTCTGTACGCTACGTCCATTGTCATTTTGAAATGTGTGGTGGAAATAGTCAAATGGGAGTCGTAATGTTAATTTATTACAATTTTAAGGGGAAATACTTAAAGTTTGGTGTGGTCGTAAGTTTTGGAAAAAATGGGACGGATTTCCGTGTTGTTGAGTTTTGTCGTATATTAACAACGTTTAGTTTAAATTTACGGTCTACATTGGTAAGAAATTGAGACACTGGACCTAAAAAAATCTTTTTAAAGCTTCATAGTCATAATAGTCTCACCAAAATGGTAATTTAATGTCTAAGTACGACGATAGTGTTATGTCATCCATTTAGTTTCGAATCTGTTACGCTGTCATTAACCTCCTTGATCACTGGTAAATAAGACATTAAGAAATCATGCAATCAGGCGTCCACTGCTGGACAAAGGTCTCCTAAGTGTCGCCACATCGACCAGTCCTGAGTTCTTTTCCGTTCACGATAGGTAATTCCAAGCGTAGCGTAGAACGTAGAATTGGACCAGGGTCGCGTTATTGACCAGGGTAGCGAAATTGTCCAGAGATGCGGGATTGTCCAGGGTTGCACAATTTTCCAGGGTTGTGGAATTGTCCAGGGTTGCAGAATTTGTTCAAAAGAAACACCGCGGCCCTGGAACACGCATTAAGAGGAACACGATTGGGTTTTAATCAGTAAGAGTCTGACACTCCTTTCCGTCCCGCCCTGAGTGGAAAGAGTCATTTGATGATTTTATACTAAACAAAAAAATACAACCGACTTCCAAAAAAAAAAACACTACAAAGTAAAAAATAACTTTAATTTCGGAAGTCGGTGTTTTTGTTAGTTTCTTCGTATTTTGACACCGACTTCCGAAATTACAGTTATTTTTTACTTTGTAGTGTTTTTTTTTTTTGGAAGTCGGTTGTATTTTTTTGTAAAAAGTTTATTTTTCACTTTTTAGTGGTGCCCCACACCTAACAACACCACTGCAAAATCGCAGAAAAGCGAAATACGCAATTTCGATTATCAAAGAATCATCTAAATAGTCAAATTCCAGCTATTTCGATTTAAAATCCAAAGTTTGTAACCGTTTTGATATGATTTAAATGGGGCCAATCTGCAAGTATATCCATTCAGATAAAACAAAAATGTTTTCAAATCGGTTCATAATTGTCGGAGTTATGAGGTAACAAACAAAAAAAAAAAAAAAAAACATACAACCGAATTGATAACCTCCTCCTTTTTGGGAAGTCGGTTAAAAAAGCACTCTCCATTGCCCTTTGGGTTATTTTAAAGCATCTGATGAGGCTCATTGTGAGCAAGAAGAAATAGCAATGTTCAGACTCGTTTTACCTGTCTCTAAGGACCTATTTTCAGCAACGGATATAGTTTCTCTATGGGCCGATATAATGATGTGAGGTTTAACGATCTTTCGTGACCTTTCCTTTTTTACTGACCTTTGAGCACGTCTAGTTAGAAAACTACTAGGTTGGCATAAAACATGGAAGACTGCTTATATTGAAGGCTGGGTCAATAGTCAACTAAACAAATGTAAAGAGAAATTGTTTGTTTGTTTATAATATGTTCTTTGAAAGTAGGTATCAATACATCGTCTGCTTATCTTTTCCCAACAATGTAGGGGTCCGCTTCCAGTTAAGCTGAATTCAGCTGAATGCATACCCACCATCCATTAACTGGGTAGCAAGGTAATTCTTGGCAAGACTGCTGACAGATTTTCTAGACTGCGAAAGATCTACAATAATGTCAGCCTAGACCAATGGCTTGACGTGCTTTCCGAGGCACGGTGGAGTCTCGATATGATAAAATGGTCACCCATCCACAGACTTACCTTGAAAAGCGTTTCTTAACCATAAAGATGGAATTGTTTGGCTGTTTTTATTTCGCTGATTCTCCATTTCAATTAAAAAAAAATCAAGTTTTCTTCTTTTCACACCATTTTCTAGATTGTAATTCTCTCACTTTAAAATAATTTTTAATTATCGATTCTTAGACCTGCTCTCAAATGTAAATTAATATCTGCCAAACTTATTTAATTTCGCAGCTCCTTTTGAAAACAATACCTGTCAATGTGTGAAAGTTTTAATTAATTTGTTGGAGTATATACCCGGAATATGTAAGTTTTCTGGTTTAATTAGATGCTCGAATATTGAGCGAGGCTATACCGCGTGTGATTTTGGTACAGTACAGAAGTTTCCATCTGTGAGATGAATTAGTTGACAGATCTTGTAATCAAAGTGCCAATATTCTACAAATTTTCAAGCAATTTTCGTATTCGCATCTCAGCAAAAGCTAAAGTGACTCCAAAAAGTTGGGGATCCTAGCAAAGGCGAGACGGTACTTCACGCCGGAACAGCTGCTCAAACTCTATCAAGCGCAAGTGCGGTCGTGTATGGAGTACTGCTCTCATCTTTGGGACGGATCTGCCAAATGCCTGCTTGATGTCCTTGCGTCAATTGAGAAACGAGCCAAGAGAATAATTGGTCAAGCTCGTCGAGGCAAAGCTCCAAAGTCTTGAGCATCGACGCCAAGTTGCTAGCCTGACGGTTTTCTACCGGTTGCATTTTGGAGAATGTGCGACGGAATTGCATAATTTAATTCCGCCAAGCCCGTTCCATCATCGGACCACAAGACGTACGGCGATGTGCCACCGGTACATGGTGGACATCCCAACTACACGCACAAAACATTTTGAGAACACATTCATTGTGCGTACAGCAGGGAATTCCACTCCTAAGAGTGGAATTCCCTGCCGGAGTCTGTGTTTCCTGATAGCTATAACCTGGGAGTCTTTAAGTCAAGAGTGAATAGGTTACTTCTAGGCAAGCGTGCTCCATCTTCGATCGCATCATCGCTTACCATCAGGAGAGATACGCAGTGGTCAAACGCGTGCTTATCAAGGGTAAAAAATCCTTAATTTTCATAAATTTTTGACAGATTGCGATCTGTCAAAAATGAAGTAACATACATAGTGTCAATATTCCATAATATACAATGACACTGACAGACCTTTAACGTGGTTAATATGTTGATCGCGTTTGGAGGAGCTCGTGGCTAAATAATGACAGCCGCACAGGTCGATCTTCAAGGTTAAGCAACGCTTGTCGAGGTTGGTCTGTGGATGGGCGACCATCTTAACATGCCAGTTTCCTCCGTGCCTCGGAAAGCACGCTGGTTAAGCTGTTAGTCCCGGCTGTCATTTGTAGATCTTTGGCAGTCGTTACGGATAGTCAGAAGCCAGAAAATCTGACACCAGTCTTGCCAAGGTGTACCGTGTTACCCAGTTAATGGTTGTGGATGTCTGGTATGCAGCCGCTCGCACGTAAAATACTGGTATTCAGCTGAATCCGGTTTGACTGGAAACCGACCCCAATATAGTTGGGAAACGGCTAGGCAGATGATAATTATGTTGATCGCGTTCAGTTACAGATTGATGAAATCTGCCCTAAGGATATAACTACGAAGGTAATCTAGGTAATACTATACCTAGATTTTGACTTTAAAAATATTGCTGCCCTTATCTGAATCCAACTATGAGACTCAAGGAAAAGGCCTAGGGTTGGTCCAATAAGCTGTAGAGAAAAAACAATGGCAGCCCTATAGGTACTCATATCCCATGTTAACAACTCGTATGCTGAACTCCTGATTTCCCTAAGGGTTGCGGAGGTTAGACCGCTAGAAGCACTCGGTATGTAAACTGACTAGCCTTCGTAGGTATAATGGAGCTAAAGGTAGGATTCTCCGCAGATAATAGGTTCCTAGACAGGACGTGTCTAGGGAAAATTAAGCTTAGTCATGTCGATATTGAAAATGAATATGACGTTTTTTTTTTTGTGAGAAAAGAGAGCTATATATTCACTAATTATTTATCTACCTGTGCTATCAATCATCACTACATATTATAAAACAAAGTCCTCTGTCGCGTCTGTCTGTCTGTTCGCGATAAACTCACAAACTGATTTTTATGTTGTTTTCACCAATAGATAGAGTGGCGCACACGAGTCCCAGCATTATGCTGAGTGATGGCCGTTTTGCGCAGATTTGACACATATCTTCCTAATCTTTCATAGATATAATTGTAATTTTTGTGTACTTTTGATATGCGTCATATTGACCGCAAATAAACTCTTTTTCTTTCTTCTTTGGTTCTCGTGGAAGGTTTTAGTAAATAATTTGTCAAGCGTGCGAAGCCGCGGGCATCAGCTAGTCATCAATATCTACACTAATATTATAAAGAGGAAAACTTTGTTTGTTTGTTTGATTGTAATGAATAGGCTCAAAAACTACTCAGTCACTCAGTCACTCAGTAACGGAAGTGTTATATACATATATTATATAATATACTAGCTGACCCACGCAACTTCGTCTGCGTCACATTTTCCATTAATGCTCGGCTCCTTTTAGTCTTAGCATGGTGATATGTAGCCTATATCCTTCCTCGATACATGGGCTATCTAATACTGAAAGAATTTTTCAAATCGGACCAGTAGTTCCTGAGATTACCCCGTACATACAAACTTACAATCTTACAAACAAATTTTACCTCTTTATAATATAAGTATAGAAGTACAGATAGTAACAGATTTTTCGATATCTATGTAATAGTTCGCTGCATCGTAAACTTTGTCTCTGTCACATGATTTAAAAGAGTGTCCATGGAGTTTCTTGCACGTTCTTCTCCATAGAGATCTACGCTTTGGAACGTGCAAATAGCCTCATGTTTTTGACTGACCGACCTTGACATTTCAAAAGTGCCTGTAAATGGTTTATTTGAAATAAATGCTTTGAATCTTGAATCTTGAATCTAGACTAGAGTCAAGAGCAAATCCATCTAAAATAAAAATAAAATATATAATGAAAAAATAAATAAAGAATTTCGCAAGGTGAGATGTTTTGGTTGTACTGGCGTAGTCAAAATTTTCATAATTTCTGAAACGAATCGGTGAAACACGATTGGTTTGTTGGGATTGTTTTGACAAGACTGTCTCTATCAGTGCCCGGCGAGGCGTTTCAGTAAAAAAAATTGGCCAAGTGTGAGTCGGACTCGCAAACGAAGGTTCCGTACCATAAACTTTAATTTTATTATTTTTTGTTACAGTGGCAATAGAAATACACAATCTGTGAAAATTTCAATTCTCTACCTATTACGGTTCTGGAGATACAGCCTGCTCACAGACAGACGGACAATGTAGGCTTAGTAATAGAGTTCCGTTAGATACTTCGGGTACGGAACCCGAAAAATGCCATGAATTTTAATATTGATACGCTAACGTTTATATTACAGTAACTTATAGACTCTAGACAAAGAGTAAAATTTAATTGTAATTCCTAGACCAGCAATAATAATAAAAAAACAACTTTTCAACAAATAGTTCCATTATTTATTCCGCTCTCCGGACATCAAAATCAGTTTGTTTTTTACTATATAAAAACAAATGGGTACATAAAATTGTTAGTCATATCGTAATCTAGTTAAATGAGGTTGTAAAACTTGTTTACGTAGTCTTCTATGTTTCATGGCTACTATTGACTATTTTAGTATCTAATCACTAGGTTTTTTGACGTCAAAATGTGCTTTTACGAGGTTATGAAAGAATAGCGTTGTTGCTGAGATAGTGAAGTAGTTAGGACATGGGCTATCTGAGTTTTTGTGGCTATTATGTTAGTATTTATTTTATGTGGGGTATGGTTTTTTTGTGGCTATTATGTTAGTATTTATTTTATGTGGTGGTATGATATTTCTTGTACATGAACTAGCTTTTACCTCTGCTACTACGTACCCGTTTTTACCACCTGTAAAAATCTATACTTATCCATACTAATATTATAAAGAGGTAAAATTGTTTGTAAGTTTGTATGTAGGGGGTAATCTCAGGAACTACTGGACCACCGATTTGAAAAATTATTTTCTTTGTTAGATAGCCCATTTATTGAGGAATGCTATAGGCTATAAATTATAAAGATATCATGCATATTAGCCAAACTATCTCAATTTTTGTCTATCCAGGCGGAAAAAAATAGCTCTTACAACAGAGTTATTTGCGTGCGCTGCCTTAACAGTTGTATATAATTGAAAACAATGTATGGCAACCTGGTCCGCTTTGAATAGTTCTACAAAAAAGTCCGCGGCACCATATTTCTATCTTTTATATTTTAGCAGATATAGTAGCTTTTATGTGTTAAAAAAAGTATTTTTCGATGTACTTATCTTTGAACGATTTTTTAAACAACAAAATATTAAACCTTATCGAAAACAATGTTATAATGATCACAAGAACATCATAGAGATACGATTTGCTCAAAACAGTATGTCAATTGGTTGAACAGTTTCGAAGATAATATAAAATTACTAAATCGCAAAACGCCGCCCGCGCCGTCCATTCACGAACCGCATTAGAACATGCTTTGTGCAAATAAGTATTTTTTTCTGAATCGTGGTGTTAAGATTTTCCGCGGATTAATGACCCTCTCCAGTTATTATTTAACTTTTGTCGTTAGGTACGTGAGTTGTACGTAGTTGGTTGAATGTTGTTGGTCTATGGTTTTGGTTGCTCGGTTTCTCAAAACACAATTACAATATTACTTCGTTCTCATTCTTCGAGTTCGAAGCCTGCTGTGATATTTCTGTTTTTGGGATATCGGACAGTTTCAGCGATTGTTTATCATGCCTAAAAGGAAATCTCAACTTTCCCGTCAGACATCCCAGACATGAGACAAGAGCAGCTCGAGTACGCCGTACGGCAGTCTGCTCTTGATAATCATCTGCGCCTCTCGAGGAATAGAGAAAATATTTCGCAAGCACGCGCTGGGAAATCTAGCTCCGAGCGTTCACAGCGGCTTGCTAACCACAGCTGGAGAACATCGCAGGTCCGTGCTCGGGAATCTAGCGCTGAACGTGCACAGCGTCTCAGTGATTTAAAACAGCATGTCTCTGCAACAAGGGATAGGGAGTCTAGCGCTGAGCGCTCGCAGCGGCTCGCTAGCCTAGCTACATACATGTGCAATAAAAACAAAACCCTCCTTTTGGCAGTCAGGAATTAAATCATAGCACTCAGTACTAACCGAACCACACTCATCATTTCATCAGAAGTTAAAATGTTTACCGCCCAACGAAGTGGGCACGGGTCAGCTAGTAATATTATAAAGCAGAAGAGTTTGTTTGTTTGTTTGTTTGGTTGAACGCGCTAATCTCAGGAACTACTGGTCCGATTTGAAAAATTATATCAGTATTAGATAGCCCATGTATCGAGGAAGGATATAGGCTATATATCATCACGCTAAGACAAATAGGAGCGGAGCAGTAATGGAAAATGTGACGCAAACGAAGTTGCGCGGGTCAGCTTGTAAATAATAAAATCTATAAGCAACTTACCCAGGGTCTGCACGCAGATAGCATTGATGAATTTGTCCGTGTCTTCAGTACAACGCTTTCTTGCGACAAAGCCACAGAAATCAAACAATAACCTAGCGGGACAAAGCTCTACCGACAACACCACACACAAAATTTATTTTATTTATACTTTTTGGAAGCTAAACTCGAGAAGTAGAACTCTTTTTTGTTATTACTTTGTTATTATCTGGTATTATGATCTTTGACAACCGACCATAGCCTCCCACAGTGCGCCCGCGCGTTCCGTCATTTGTCTATGACAGAGACAAATGTAACTGGAGCACTGGGCCATTGAGCTTAATTTTACTCTGTGATTTTACTTTAATATGTAATCATTATTTTATTTTGTAGTTACATTTAATTATTATTTATATCTTATTCTATCTCCCATTTGTTATATTTATATCATAGTTATGTGTTCCGTATGTGTATCCGTGACATCACTTTCAGGCCCTGTCATAATACCAGCGCTGTGATATATATTTATTTCACTGAATACGTCAGTGATTTATTTAAATATCGCAGCATACGCTGAGACAGGGACCTTTTTGGCCTCGCACGGATTAATTAGTGTTAGCGTTTAGGATTTTTCTATCTGTCTCTGTATATTTTTTTTTTTTTATAGTTAGTTTTTGTACATAATGTACTTTATGTGTATTGTGCGAGTCCCAAATAAAAACATTTCTTTCTTTCTTTCTTTTCTCTCTTCCTCTCTTCCTTACCTACTTTATCTTCTTAATCTTATTCCTCTTCCATACCTACATCCTCCAAGAAACCTACTTGCCAAATCCCAGCTTTCTACGACTAGTAGTTTCGGCTGTGCGATGTCTGTGAGTAATTCAGTCAGTCACTAGCGGCAGGGTTTTACATATACTCATAATTATATTATGTTTTTAAATATAATGAACGTAGGTATAATTTCGACGTTGCGGAATTTGTTCGAAAGGTCACCGCAGCCCTGGAACGCAAAGGGCATTGGGAGGAACACGGATGGGTTATAGTCAGAAGGAGTCAGCCACTTCCCTTTTGCTTTAACCAGAGCGGGAGGAGATATTTGACGATTTCTCATCTATACTAATATTATAAAGCAGGAGAGTTTGTTTGTTTGTTTGGTTGAACGCGCTAATCTCAGGAACTACTGGTCCGATTTGAAAAATTCTTTAATTTATATATCATCACGCTAAGACCAATAAGAGCGTAGCAGTAATGGAAATGTGACGCAGACGAAGTTGCGCGGGTCATCTAGTCCTTAATAAAAGTAAAATTTCGACCTTGAAAATCTCATGATGCTAAGAATTCAACCCAATATTTTATTTTGGATTGGAAATCATCAAAACCCTTAATATATATATAATATCTTAACGCTATAACGTCTCTCGTCCCACGTTCTTAAAATACATTTAAAGATAAAAACACGTCTTCTATTTACTCAAGAATCAAAAGACACCTTAAGCATTCTAAGAGACACACAACAAAGAACACGATTTCAAAGCAAACGCTAAAACAATGTCATAATAACGCCTTAAAACACAAACAATCCGGGCTTTCACTAAAACAAATATTTGCTCAAGTAATGGCTGCCACCGAAAAGGAAAATAAAATATAAATAAAACGTGAACATGTTTTCAAATATCTGTATACGTTAAACAAACATTCGGAACGAGGACGAAATAATTTTGTCTTTGTTTCAAATTGATACAGTATTGTTTTTGGTTATTGGTTATCATCGTTTGTGTCACAATTCAGCCGTAAAGTTAATATAACATAACAATTCCCTGAAGGGTACTACTAAGCTGTTAAATATAAAAATATTTATCAGTTATGTTTTATTACTTTTATTTTTCAAGGCTAGCTTTCTAAACCATTTGCAAGTAGATTAGACGAAAACACATAATTTCTACCTTTTTGACGTAATGTATTTTATTCCTTTACATTTAATTAATTATTACTTTAATTAATTATTCATAACTTCATCTTATTTAGTGTCGATTCAACTTTATTTTTTATCCAATAATAAGTTTTAAACCTAAAAAAAATAATAAGGGGCCTTCATATCATATGTATAAATGAATATTTACTAACATAGTAAGTACTGTGGACCAAAAGTTGTATTTTATGAATAAAACTAATATATATTATATCTGAGGGCCAATTTTACTATTTTTTTAATTTTCGAATCGCATTCGCATGTCAATCGCAAATTGACAGATTCCGATTGACGTGCGAATGCTATGCGAATGTGTAAATTAGTAGAATTGGCACTAAAGTCTTTTACACACAGCGTTTTAACGCGCCGACGACATTCTTTAAACAAAATTCAGACGCTGACTTTAGCAGATTACCTATCTATCAACTTTTTGGTCATCTACGCGCCGTAAGCACGCGTTCGTGAAATATGCGTCGTTGGCGCGGTACAAATACGCCGTGTGCATTGGCTCGAAGATAAAATAAATAAAAAACACTATTACTAAACTAAGTAGGTACACCAAAACTGATTCCACAACTGATAAACGTTAGACACACAAACTCAATTCTAACCTTTTGCATTGCTTGAGGCTCAAATATGCCTTGACGAATACATGATTTTCCTTGGCATCGAAACAAGAGTAACAATTAGTATTTTATATGAATTTAATTTGGAAGTCGTAGGTATGTTCCTCATTTGTCTTTGAATCAAACGAGCCGTGTTTGCGAATTCATTTTACGTTTTATTTTACAATTCTGAACAAAGAACTGTTCATTAAATCATTATATACTACGTTGTAAAGTATATAATTTATTCTGAGTTTGGAGCACATTGCTGGTTTAAAAGCTGAAAAATATCAGCTGAAAACTTTCAAACTTGGGTTTCGTTTTAGGATTCCGCATACGAATGGTAACGGAACCAACCACCGAAACTACCTACGGAGTCCATCATCTGTCAGCAAAGATCTCTTCATGAACCGTAAAATTTATCATCGAGTGTGTATTACTGGTGACGTAAAAATTTTAAACAAATCGTTGCGGAACCTTTTATGTGCAAGTTCGACTGGTACTTGGTCCGGTTTTTTTTTCTGACCAATAAATGATTTTGCCCTTTGACTATGTTTGACCGCTCAAAAATATTGAAACTGACTTTAGTGATTTTTAATTCAGTAGAGGCAGATTCAATATTTTTGAATGTCAAGATGGTCAGCAATAAGTCCTATGATCTTAATCAGAGAAAGACGAAATAATATTGCCGTTTCAAAACGCAACTACAGATTCCTAATTTACACCTAGAAACTCCTTGGTTTCCGAACTGAAGCCATCCATTTAAAGGCAGGACCACATCCTATCAATTTGATGTCTCAATATGTCTATTGGCAAGTTGCATGTCTATCAGAATGCCTACAGCTCGTCCCAGCACTTCGGGGATTATGCCCGAGACCGAAACACTAGACAAATAGTGAGGTGGAGACGTTAGGAATGGCCGAAGTTTTAGCCTAATGGATACGCTTTAGTGATGTGCTCCTGGGCTAGGTTCTAACTGGGTGTCATTTATTTTGACGCAATTGTTCTACCTATATTCGACCTTATCTATGTAATTGTGGTGTCATTTAAATTGTTCTCGATGTTGTAAGCCTATGTCGAAAATAATCTCAGAGCAACAAATTAACAACCTAAAATTGTTATGGTCTGCTCTTGAGCTACGTTTTTCTTAATCCTATAACGGTAGTGACGTCATTGATAATAATTTATTAGCAAACATCCGAACATGCACACTCACATTTTTAAGGATTGGATTTATTTTAAAGAAGGCTTACAGACTAACAACCAATGACAAAAAATGTAATATTAAAAATAATCATAGTAATAAATAAAAATAATCATCATGTGACTCCTACCGTTCTGATCTGAAGTGGTAGGGAGTGTCAAACTCTTACTGAATAAAACCCATCCGTGTTTTTCCAAATTCCCTTTACCTTCCAGGGCCGAAGGAAAGAGTCATCCTAAAACAAATTCTGCAACCACACTTTCACATTTACGGTGTTAAAAAAGATTCAGTTGTGTAGATCCAGTGTTATTGTCGCAGTAAGATAGATAAAGCCGTAATATAGTTATATCCCTAGGGATATAATTATATACCGTAACATAGTTATACGAAAGCGATTCTTTACTATCTCACTAGGAATATAGTTATAAAACCGTCGAAGTTTAGTGATATACTTATATTACTAGATTAAGTTCAGTGTTATAAATATATTAGGGTTTGTCTCAAAAAAGTCATATTGTATCATATTGTAGTCTATTAAAGCTTATTTTTATTCCCTAACATTTTTGAAAAATTGAAAAACATTTCAAAAGTGTGCCACTTTTTTGAGACAGGCCCATTACTTGATTAAGCTTGGTGAAATAGAAATCTACCATATAATTAAATAAAACAAAATTTTATTGGTTTTATCTTTATTAATAAATCAACTTTATGTATCATCATCATCCGTTTTACTGAGTCGGTACTACTATTTTTTTTTTACTTGAGTTGGGTTTGCTCTTGACTCTAGTCTAAATCAGAGGTGACAGAGACAAAGTCGAAGATGGAGTGAACTTACCCAGAAGAAACCTGTTACTCTTACTGACTTCTATAATTCTCCCCTGACGATCACGCCACTAACATTCACTCCCATTTCTTCCACCCAATTAAACAAGGCTTAGTTAAGAGTGTGTATTCCGTCCACTAGCGCCGCCAATCGTTTTTTATTAATTGTGATAAATTTAAGACACGTAGATAAAAAACCGCTCTGTAGTGCACTGAAGAAATGTATCTATTATTTTTTGACAACTATTTTTAATACATAACTCATGGCTAAATAGCCAAAACGGCAATTATTGCTAAAAGTGGCCACTTTTAGCAAAAATATCGACTTTGGCAACTATTTATGTTCTAAAGTACAAAACATAACTCTCAAAACATAATAAATACATTTCTTCAGTGCACTACAGAGCGGTTTTTTATCTACGTGTCTTAAATTTACCACAAATAATAAATAACGATTGGCGGCGCTAGTGGACGGAATACACGCTCTTAAGCAACGCTTAACGCAAGGGTTACCATCTTAGCATACCGAGTTTCCTCCGTGCCTCGGAAAGCACGATAAGCTATTGGTCCCGGTTGTCATTCGGAGATGTTTGGCAGTCGTTACGGATAGTCAGAAGCCAGAAAAATCTGACACTGGTCTTGCTAACGAGTACCGTGTTACCCAGTTGTGGAGGTCTGGTAGGCAGCCGCTCCCCGTAAAAAAACTGGTATTCAGCTGAATCCGGTTTGACAGGAAACCGACCCCAATTTAGTTGACGAAAGGCTCGGCAGATGCTGCCACCTCACTTCTATAGCCATTTTTAAATCCACCAATACGACCGACCCCAAGTTAGTTGAGAAAAGGCTAGGCAGATGCTGCCACCTCACTTTTACAGCCATTTTTAAATCCACCAATACGACCGACCCCAAGTTAGTTGAGAAAATACTAGGCAGATGCTGCCACCTCACTTCTAAAGCCATTTTTAAATCCACCAATACAACCGACCCCAAGTTAGTTGAGAAAAGGCTAGGCAGATGCTGCCACCTCACTTCTATAGCCATTTTTAAATCCACCAATAGGAGATAACAAATATTGAATAAACGATCCAAGTTGGTCTCCGAGCGTGTTGTAGTGCAGCAAAGTTATGCTAACAGAATCTCCGTGAGGCTTACATTATAGTAAGCCTCTTAGACCGTCGACCGATGCAAATGATTCCTTTGCATTATCAAATGCGTTTCCAGTTGGCTCGATTTCATGTTAGAATTTTATTTTGTGTTGGTTCTTTAAAGAGTTTAATGTTTTATAAGTATGTTTCTTGTGATGGTTTCTGTGACTAGGGCTCTTGATCAAGGTAATAAGTTTTTTGTGATTTTTAGGATTCTATAGTCTAATATTATCAAAACGGAACCGTTTAACTAACAGTCCGTTCCCACCTGTCGGCTGTCGGGCCTAGATTTTAATCGGATTTTGCAGTGGCAGAGCATTTTATGTGAAGCTATTTACACTTACCTGCCATCGATAACTAAGGCGTCTACTCTTCCACTTTTTCTGACACTTTATTTAAATCCGGGCTGTTGGGCCCGGATTGCAACCGGCAAGTGGGAACTATTCTCCATCGGCCGTTCTCCCGTCTGTCTATCTCTTTGCCTGTCAGTGTGTATCTAAATAATCATTTGGTATAAGATTCAAAGATTCAAAGCATTTATTTCAAATAAACCATTTACAGGCACTTTTGAAATTTCAAGGTCGGTCAGTCAAAAACATGAGGCTATTTGCACGTTCCAAAGCGTAGATCTCTATGGAGAAGAACGTGCAAGAAACTCCACGGACACTCTTTTAAATCATGTGATGTTTTACAAAAATCTTAGTTACAAGTACCTGCTTCTTTACGTGAGGACAATGCAAAATAAAATAATAATAAAAAAAAATATATTACAGGAACTTAAAATATAAAGATCAAAAAATATGATAGTTAAAAATTTTCACAGAGTTTGTATTTCTATTTCTGCTAACAACAAAACATGATGCATTCGTTTGCGAGCCCGACTCGCACATGAACGGTTTTTTATTCATGTTTGAAAGACGTTGGATGGTCTCCCACAAGGTTGAACGCAAACCTGGAGCCGGCCGTGGGAATCCATTGGATTCGAGAAGAAATATGTTCTTCAGTGATGGTTTTTCGGCTACAGTGATGTTGTAAAACATGATTTTATCAATTTCTCACTTTTTTTTACTTGAAATGGCTTTGCTCATGGCCCAGTCCAGGTCAGAAGCGACAGAAGAAGCGTGTTCACTGTAATTTTGGCGATATTAGGGTTGAATGTGTTCGAAAAAAAAAAACAACCAACTTCCAAAAAAAAAACACTATAAAATAAAAAGTCGGTTGTATTGTTTTGTTTTGTAAAAAGTTTTATATTTTTTCACTTTATAGTGTTGTAGGTACCTCACACCTAACAACACCACTGCAAAATTGCAGAAAAGCAAAATACGCAATTTCGATTACTTGGATGACAAAAAACCATCATCCGAGTAAACGAATTCCAGCTGTTTCGATTTAAAATCCAAACCGTTAAAAATGTTGCCGTTTTTGATAAAAAATTTAATGGGACCTATCTGCAAGTATATCCTTTCAGATAAAATAAGATTTTTTCAAATCGGTTCATAATTGACGGAGTTATGTGGTAACTACTCCTCCTTTTTGGGAAGTTGGTTAAAAACAGACGCAGGCAGAGAGTTTCACTTCTATGCTGTGCTGATTGGTGGAATAGCTACAAGGTAGGGCTGGTAACTTGCATTGCGTCTAGATGCCCGATGATAAAAGGGGGCTGGTGGGATGAGGTCGTTGATGAGTCCGATGAGGTCGTCGAGCATGCCAACGTTGAATAAATTACTTGAAACTGTCCTAGTTATTTTCTACCTAGCGCGAAGTTATTTGTCTTGCTGAGTATTTTGAGTGCTTGTAAAATATTTAAACCATTTTGTATACAAGCGTTTTAACCCAATTTAAACGACAATTTCTACTGAAATGGTTCATTTCAGATGTTTAATGTTAGGTCCAAATTCTGTTGTGGACATTTGTAACTGTTATTGAAATGATTATCATTATTGTCGATGTTATTCGGAAGTTATGATCCGAAGCTCATTCCAGTAGCAAGTGCAGTTTTTCACTTCTAAAACGAACCACCAAGTTAAAATTATTTTGGGCGTTTTCATTTATTTATTCATTTATTTATTTTTAGGGATAACCACAGCTTTTAACTCTTAATAAGTACTTATCTAATATTACATGAGTAGCCAATAATAGTTATCCACGGCAGATACATACGGTCGATGAATATGCTATTCATTTACAGACTTAAAATTAACGATGATTGGGCAACTATGAAGAGATCAGTATTTAATATATATATATATAAAATAATATCATGATTAGGAATCCGTTTTTCATAATTATTTTTCTGTCACTATTGTCAGCTATTTTATTTATACTAGCTAAAACCTGACTTTGTCTGCGTATATGTCTTGTTTACCTCCCTTAAATTCCTAATTACAGTTTTCAAGACTTAGAGCGGATTTTAACAATGAAAGTGATGGCGATTAAGCTGCGTTCAAGAGTTGTCAGTGTCAATATTTCATAGAAAATAATGACACTGACAGGTCGTAAATGTGGTTCATATGTTGATCGCGTTCAGTTTCAGATTGATGAAATACACCCTTAGTGGTTTTGTCTGTTTGTTTACAGTCAGGCAAAACTATTTCATAATTACAGCTTTCAGAAAACTTTTTACAAAAAAGTACAACCGACTTCCAAAAAAAAAACAATACCTAGAAAAAAATAACTTTAATTTCGGATGTCGGTGTTTTTGTTAGTTTCTTCGTATTTTGACACCGACTTCCGAAATTTTTGTTATTTTTTTCTTTGTAGTGTGTTTTTTTTTTTGGAAGTCGGTTGTATTTTTTGTAAAGTTTTTTATTTTTCACTTTTTAGTGGTACCCCACACCTAACAACACCACTGCAAAATCGCAGAAAAGCAAAATACGCAATTTCGATTACTTGGATGACATAAAACTATCATCTAAGTAGGTAGACGAATTCCAGCTATTTCGATTTAAAATCCAAAGTTCATAACTGATTTTCATAAAATTTAAATGGGACCAATCTGCAAGTATATCCTTTCAGATAAAACAAGAATTCTTCAAATCGGTTCATAATTGTCGGAGTTATGAGGTAACAAACATAAAAAAACAACCGAATTAATAACCTCCTCCTTTTTGGGAAGTCGGTTAATAAAAGTTTTTAATTTATCTCTTGTAGTTTGCTTGTATTGTTCACAAACAGAGATTCCACTTTCGATAGCAAAATCTACAAGACCGTATTAGCATCTCGAAAAAATAAAACTAAATTCAAAATACCAAGCAAACTAAAAGTGCATAAAAATACTCCGGATCGTACCTTTGCTGGTCTATTACGTTTGATACAGATGTTCAAGTTTACCTTCAAAGTTAAAGGTTTCTATATCGGTATAGTGAAAAGTTTTCTCTCTTGAATCTGCCGCATGTAGAGAAACTTGGGCTTACTGAGCGAACAGCAGATGTATCAGCTAGCTTTATTTTTTAATTGATTCTCAGCTCGCTGCGTTTCCTGGGAAATCAGGAAGTTAGAAATTCTTGCTACAAATTGCAAGTTATGGCGTTTTAAGGATTTTTATTTCCCATTTATTAACAAACTAATATCATGATCAATAATTTATCTAAAATGGAAGAGTTGAGAGGGAGAGAGTGTTAGCAATTCATTACGACTTACTTTTACTAAGAGAAGTCTTTCCTTACTTTTCTATGACTTCAAAAAAATAGCCCTAGATATATCAAAATGTAGATAATTAAATAGCCTTTGAGATAATGCAAATTCCATTAAAATACGCCTGGCGGTTTTGGTCCGATTGTCGTTTTTATGTCCGTATGAGACATAACTTTACAAATTAATTACACTATTTTGCACGAATAAAACTCAATTTTATGAAAAATCTAATTATCAAGTAAATAGTCTAATGTAACATTTATTATTTCCCAAAAAAATACGACTAGACGTGTAGACGTGGTTCTCATTTTAAAATCAACTAACTAAACGGTATATGCGCCTTAACGTGTAGGTAAGTTAAACGACGTTTTGCTAGCTCAACAATGTTTTTAACCGTCGTTCAAGAAATTACATCGTAAACCGGTATGGTAGCATTATGGCGGCAAATTGAAATTTCGTGACAACTACAGATACATCGCGTGTTTGGGTGGTCGTAAAACACATAGTTGTTGTGAGGAGGCTAAAGTGCTGGAGCTATTCTTGTTGTTATATTGAGACTGTCGTTGGTAACTTTTTAAACTTTTTACTATGAAGTATTGTGCGTGCATTTGAGAAGTATAGCTTTGCAAGATTTGTATCTATAATATGTATGTATTTACAAAAAAAAAAAAATGTATATGTATAAGTTGTTTATCAGCCATCTCGTTACCATAACACAAGCATTAGGTTGCTTAGCTTGGGACTATATGGCGTTGTGTGAAATGTCCAAGGATATTATATTATATATTATATTATATTATAAGAGTCTGTGTTTCCTGATGGCGACAATCTGGGTTATTTTAGTTAAGAATTAATAGGTTACTTCTAGACAGGCTTTTTTCATAATTCAGATTTGAGATAGTGATGAAAGGCGAGTTTCATCAGTGTATTGAATCTTTTTTAAGGCGTCTTGGTTTTTACAATTATGCTATTTTTTACAAACTCGCTTTGTTAGTACGAGTTGGTTTTGTCTGGGTAACATCATAATAAATCCATAGTGAATAATTTTTACGCACCTCTGAAATATGGGTACATTTGGTACCCTATTTGTTAAAGGGATGCTTGAGAGGTTTTTTACAAAAAAAAACTGTTTTTATGTGTTTTAAATAAGTACAGTACAGTCGTAGTGTTAAGGCTATTATAATAGTCATAGAAGCAAAAGCTATGTTTGCGAGCAATTTCCATAAAATAATGGTTTTATAACAGGTTGGTTTTGGAAACTATCTATATATAGGCTTGGCCCGCTTGACAAATTATATACTAATACCTTCCTCTTGAATCACTCTATCCATTGGTGAAAACATCATGAAACATAATCGGTGCAGTAATTTTTGAGTTTATCGTTAACAGACAGACAGAAAGATGCGGCGAAGGACATTGTATAATAATTCTTAGTGATAGTGAAGGCAAACCTGACTTACTCACTTATATCGGTTCGAAATGAGATAAATTGTTCTGATATTTTGTCAACTTTCTACTTCAACGTTCCATGCAAGTCCAAACGGTTCAATGCACCATTACGGGTGCCATTTGCAACTACGAAGTACAGACAAAACTCGTACGTTGTGCGTGTAAGTAGATATTTTAATAAAGTGTGCAAACAGTTCGACTTTGATCTTTTTAACACAAGTGTGAATTCGGCGAAAGGGTTTCTTTCGGCGAATTTCTTTAGAACTTAAATTCTTTACACTTTATATAATTTTTTTTTAAATGTATTTTAACATTTTGGCTCTCATTAATTGGTTTAGGAAATAAAGTAATAACCTGTCGCAACTATTACATATAGGTGATGATATGCTCATATTTTGAAATGTTTTACTTTTTGTTTATTTTTTGGCATTATTTGGCAGTGTGCATAATTGGTTCCACAGTACATTTATACCAGACAAGCTCTAGACGTGAAGACCTGTAATTGGCTGTCAGATTATTATATTGTTACTTATCACCATTGTATTTAGCTGTAAGTCTTCCATAGTCTTTAATTAAATAAATAAATATATCAACGCACAGCCGAAACTACTGGTCGTAGTAAGCTGAAACTTGGCCTGTAGGTTCCTAACATTCCGTAGGGGAGCTCTAAGAGAGGATTTCTCGAAATTCCTTTGGGAACAGTAAAACAAACGGATGTGCGCGTACAAATTCGCGGGTGAAAGCTAGTGTTATTATATCAATCTGAAAACTACCAAAAAATAATTAAATTAATATATATCTTTCAAATACATAGGCGAAAACTAAAGTTAGTTTTCCCGACATTCATCCATGATGGGACGTACTAAGTTCAGAGACTTAACTTAGAGTTATTTTTTAGGGAAAGTCTTGCCTAGGGTACGAGTGATTTGGGTTACCGTTATTTTGGGCTTGACTTGTTTAGTATAACAGTGATTTGGGTTTTCGATTCAAATTAGGGAATATACGCTAGTTTACAATGCTGGTTAGGTATTGAGCTTTTGCCTTAGTAGAATATGGTGACGTTCAAATGCCTTTTTAACCGACTTTCCAAAAAGGAGGAGGTTCTCAATTCGGATGTTTTGTATATTTTTTTTTTTATGTTTTTTCGGGCATAACTCCGTCGCTTGCCAACCGATTTTAAAAATGTTTTGTTTGTTGGAAAGGGAATAATTCCCAAATGGTCCCATGATATGGAAACCAGGATCTGATGATGGCATCCCAGAGAAGTCGAGGGGAACTTATGAAAATCGTATGGGCAACTAGTGCGTTTGTATTTTACTTTTCTGCGATTTTGCAGTGGTGTTGTTAGGTGTGGGATACCACTAAAAAGTGAAAAATAAAAAACTTTTTACAAAATAATACAACCGACTTCCAAAAAAAAAAACACTACAAAGTAAAAAATAACTTTAATTTCGGAAGTCGGTGTCAAAAACGAACAAATTATCAAAAACACCGAGTTCCGAAATTTAAGTTATTTTTTACTTTGTAGTGTTTTTTTTTTGGAATCTGGGTAGAGCAGCTGGTAGTATAAGACTCCTACTGACTAAAACCCATCCCGTTCCTCCAAATGCCCTCTCATTCCAGGGCTGCGGTAACTCTTTAAAAAAAATCAGCAACCCTCAAGGTCAGTACTTCCCATTCCAAATCAGGTACTATTCACAAAAAATGTGCTACAGCTATACATCTTACCTTCTAGTTCCATCTCAGTTTTCCCAGAGGAGATAACAGAGAAAGAGCATCCGAGGTCAAACATTTTAAACTCGTGACAGCTACAAATACATGGCACATTCGGAGGGTTGTAAAATACTTTGTTGTAAAGTACGAGTCGTCGCTTTAGGGTTAAAAGCCGGTACTAGACTTGTAAGTGCTTCTGTTAAGTTTACGTTCAGATTTTAGTACGGGGAACTAAAGATTAACGTTTAAATCGTTGGGAATCGTTGTAAGGTAAATGCAGAGATAATATTTTGATACCAAATAAATATAAAATGTCATTCATTTGGGCAGTATATCGTTGACTTAATGTAAATGGTAAATGCAGAGATAATATTTTGCTACCAAATTTTATATATTATCATCATTTTTTTTGGCAGTTATGTAGCAAACATGATTAAAAGAAAAAAAAAAGAAAGAAAAGAAAAAGAGTTTATTTGCGGTCAATATGACGCATATCAAAAGTACACAAAAATTACAATTATATCTATGAAAGATTAGGAAGATGATTTTTTTACTTTTAGTTCGTGACGATACGAGAGATAGGTAGGTAATTTAAATTTTAATCAAGTAGCATTTTGAAAGTCATGCTAGAATTGATGTAGCCACCATGAGGTAAAATTAAAATTTTTAGCGACTATAACGTTTATTTCTAAAGATTTTATCTTAATTATCAAGGATCCTTTTAGAATGGCTTATGTTTAACTTACCACCAGATATAGTAACAAATAGCAGACAAAAGTAGTAAATGATCACCAAAATGAAACTCGCATTTTAATGTAAAATTATAACCAAAGTTTTAACACTTTGCTATCCTATTTAAGTAAAATGACTCCAAGTAAATCATGAGTAACCCAAAAATAGTAAATGATCACCAAAATTAAACCAATCTGGCGCTCGGCGGCCGCTGCCGCGGCACGTTCGCTTCGCTCGCTCGCCTTCGCGCGCTAATGGTCATGGTTCTAACCTAACCTAACCCACATGTTTCACCAGCCATAGAAGGGATCTGACGCAGGCACGTTACTATAGAATTTGAACATTATACTAACTGAATATTAATTTGCTCGCTAAGATTTAGTGATCATTTACTAAATTTGGTGGTCGAATACAATTTAAAGTGGAGTCGTGACTATTTTTCTGGTGTTAAGTAGATATTTTTAGTTACAAAACTAAGGGTATCAAAGCATTTTATGGTGGTCATTATATTTATTCCTTTTTGGAATGCATTAAATATACCTAATTATTGTGAAAAAGGTTAATTATCTTAAAATTACATTCTATCAGCAACAATTAATGAAGTATTACATACACTACTAAACATCACGTTCTCATTCCCAAGTATTTCGAACCTATGACAATAAATAGTCTAGTCTTTAGCCCCACCAAAATATCATCAAAACATAATAATTTAATTGTAAGGTCACCATAAAACTATACTTAATTAATCCCTTAGTAACACCATTATAAAGGCACCTCTAGTAACAGCCGTTACAGTTGGCTCCACACAACTGCGGGTTGGACGTGACTGCAATGCGAGACAGATCTCACGTTCGCATCTCAGGATATGTCTCATGATCTGGGCCGTTTAACTAACGAGATGATTTCGAGGGAATGGTATCGGATGCATTGTTATGATTCATAATACAAAATGATACAAGATATTGGGTGTATTATTAGTTGGTAGATTGGAATACGGGCTTTGAACCGCAGTTCAGTGTATGCCATTAAATCTTTAGTCTATCTTTGACTAGTTGGTTCGTGTTTGCTGGAACGTGAAATTAGCTTCATCTTTGTGATTGACTGCCTGCCTAGCCATTTCCTAACTATGTTGAGGTCGGCTTCCAGTCAATCTAGATTCAGCTGAATACCAGTATTTTACATCTCTGTGATTGACTGATCTTGGAAAATTAAAAGTGCCTGTAAATGTTTTTATTGCAAGGTGGTTGGAAATACCCTCGTGCGTAAAATGATATCTATACCTACTAATATTATAAAGCTGAAGAGTTTGTTTGCTTGAAGGCGCTAATCTCAGGAAACCGATTTCCGTTTTGAAAAATTCTTTCAGTGTTAGATAGTCCATTTATCAAGGAAGGCTATGTTATCTAATAATATCATCACGCTAAAAAAAATAACAGCGGAGCATTCATGGAAAATGTGACGCAGACGAATTTGCGCGGGTCAGCTAGTAAAAATATAAAATGGATGGTAACTTTAGGTTTCACACGTTGCTATATCTGAATCATCAAATAATTTGTGATTAGAAGTTTGGCCGCATCTTTCAGTTACAATACATTCCAAAAACATTGGCCTTCACACAATGTACGTCTGTCCTCAACTAAATAGCACAAAAAGCCTCAAGAAAAAAAAAATCGAATGACCCCGAAAAGACCATAAAAAGGCCTGTAAAAGTCCAATTATAAGGCACATAAACTGGAGGGTACATTAACAATACATTCAGAGGTATAACAGTAAGTTTATGAACTTACAAGTCCCGCATAACTGCGGTGAGACGTGAGCCTATTACTAATGATAGGAAGTGTACTGGAGGTCGATTCTGGAACAGAACTCACCGTGATACGTTAGTGAAATGAGTATGAATAACCACCGGTCTATTCTGTTGACATATCTCACCGTGTTCACTTGGGTGAAGTGAACGATAAGTGAGCTGTCATTCAATCCTGTTTTTATGGTTTGACAGCTCACTTCGTAATCAATTCACCCACGCCTTCACTTCGACATGTTTACATAATCGCACTGCTGAACTCGCTGTGATAAGTTATGTGAAGTGAGCACGAACTACCGGTCTTTTTTGTCAACATCTCACCGTGATAGCTTAGGTGAACTGAGCATGTGCATGTAAACTGACATTCCATCTTTTTTGGATCGACGGATTAAATTCATGTTTACTTCACCTAAACTTTACGTTGCAGTGCATGTTTATAGAATCACACTGCTGGAACAAAACTCACTGTGAAAGTAAAGTCAGTATGAAATGTCCATGGTGTTTCTTGCACATTTTTCTCCATAGCATCTAATCTTTGGAACGTGCAACTGCCGCGCTGGAGATAGTGTTGGTAAGTATGTTTTGCCTAGGAAAATTCTTGCTGCTCTTGTCGCTAGCGCGGCAGAACTAGCTTCATCTATTTTTGACTGACAGACCTTGACAGCGCAGAAGTGCCTTTAAATGGTCTATTTGAAATATTTTTTTTGATTTTAAATGAAGTGAGCTAAGGATTGACTGAGCTCACTTTTAAATCACTTCACCTATGTTATCACGGGGAGTTTGTTGCAGAATAGTACTACCGATCTGTGTGCTACGCTTATGAGGAGTTATTTTAATGGTTGCTATGAGGTCGAGAAATGGAGTTTTTATGGTGTTTTTTTTTTGTTTTTATATTCAAAAGTGAAATGACAGGTGCTGTTTAGTGACTGGGTAATGCTGTAAATAATGAGGAAAGTCAGAAAAAGAGTTTAAAATGTAAACTATTTTGATAGATAAGGATAACGTAAGACATAATAATGTCGGTAGAGTTTCTTGCCGTTTCTTGTTCGGAAACGACGAATTTAGACCGCGTACTAATAATAATAATAATATCCTTGGACATTTCACACAACGCCATATAGTCCCAAGCTAAGCAACCTAATGCTTGTGTTATGGTAACTAGATGGCTGATAAACTACTTATATACATTTTTTTTTTGTAAATACATACATATATATAGATAGAAAAACACCCAGACTAGGAACAAATACTTGTAGGTCGTACAAATATTTGTTCCGTGCGGGAATCGAACCCGCGACATGCTGCGCAGCAGTCTATCGCTCAACCACTGCGCCAACCGTGTCGTCACTGGTACTGACGTTTTGAATTTGAAAAATATTACACTGTTCCATTTTGAATACTATTTACACTTTAACGTTTTGAATGTTATTTCATTTCAACGTTTTGAATACTATTTCACTATTAAATGTTGCATGCTTGCGCATTGCTGCTTTGAAAGTTAAGTCACTTAACCATTTTCAGCAATATGAAAAATAAAGGTAACGTCATCAATACTGTTTGTTACAGGAAAGAAACCTATATTATTTTTACCAATCCCGTTACCAAAACACAAAAATTGCTTCATTACCCATTGAACAATTTTCACAAACGCATAAACACAAAAAAAAATCAACAGAATCATTAATATCAGACACAGAGAGTGGTAATAAGGAACGACTCGCAAAAAATTGAGGATAAAATTTCACATCTTGGAACGTCTACAAGCCTATCTTGAACTTTTTCAAGCCCGGAGCGGTCCGGCGAGGCAATTTAAGCGAGATTAAATCCCGAATCCTTCCGAGCGTGGCCGAATGGGCACGAGCGCAGCCGACCGATCTGCTTCTGTCTTTAAATTCCACCACTTACCTTTATTCATAACGTGATATTGGTTCGGCTCGGAATTCGGTATCTGTTCGGGAATAATTTGAATTTGGAATAAGAATTTTTGAAATTGGAATCGGGGGAGGTTTTCGGTTTGGATTTGATGGCGTGTTTCGATTTTCTGGCTGTAAGCAGGACTTGTTTGAATGGGAAAGTGCAAGGAGATAAGTTTGTAACTCAATTTCAATTCAATCTCGAGTTGCATATGATATCGGTGCAGCGGTGCAAAAATTCTGAGGTCAAGAACACCAAGGGAGACAGGAATTTTAATGCCGTATAAATAAAGATAGGATAACACTATAAGTTTTGAAATCCATGTAGCCTGTGCGCTCTAACTTTAAAAAGAATGAAATTTGAATGCCCTGTTCCAAGCACCATTTGACATTTTATTTTCAAAATTCCAGATGGCAAATATTACTAATTTTTAAGCAACGCTCGCATTCGCACCTCAGTCACAATTTGAAAAAATACCTCAATTTTCCAAAATTATTGATAGCAGAATCAAAAGAATGCGACTGTTGCTTACAAAATGGTAGAATTGGCGCTTAGAGGACAAAGATTATTTTAATTACTTTGATTATTCTTGATTATTTTTATTTATTTTTTTGGTTTTGTTTTTTTTTTACTACATTCTATTATTTAACCATTGTTTTTTTATTATTTGATTGTTTCTGTTGACAGAGGTACGTGTTGGTTATTACTGTAAGTGCAGAGAGTAATTGACATTAAATAAATAAAGAGCTACACAGGACTGATAGCCCCATACCTTTTTCAGACTAGAAATGTGATGCCAATATGAGCTGATAGGGCTGTTTAGGGGCGTGTGATTTTGTGAGTCAAGGATACTGGAACAATAGGCCTCACTTGTGGATTTTTCCCGCGACTGATTCCCGTTTCTCGAACGGTTTCACGGTATACCGGCTAATCACTCGCGGCAAAAAACCGTAATGCAGCTGTAGCCTAATAGTTCATAATACGGTTCCGTATCCTTTTACTTCTCGAATGGTTTCACGGTACACCGGCTAATCCCTCGCGGGAAAATACCGTAGTGCAGGGGTAGCCTAATAGTTCATAATACGGTTCCGTATCCTTTTACTTCTCGAACGGTTGTACGATGTACTAGCCAATTGCTCGCGGCAAAAAACCGTAATGCAGCCGTAGCCTAATAGTTGACAATACGGTTCTGTAACCTTTTACTTCTCGAACGGTTTCACGGTATACCGGCTAATCGCTCGTGGGAAAAAACCGTAGTGCAGCCGTAGCCTAATAGTTCATAATACGGTTCCATATCCTTTTACTTCTCGAACGGTTTCACGGTACAACGGCTAATCGCTCGCAGCAAAAAACCGTAATGCAGCCGTAGCCTAATAGTTCATAATACGGTTCCGTATCCTTTTACTTCTCGAACGGTTTCACGGTATACCGGCTAATCGCTCGCGGAAAAAGCCGTCGTGCAGCCGTAGCCTAATAGTTCACAAAACGGTTCCGTATCCTTTTGCTTACTGGGTATAATAAAGGCTCTGTAAGCAATATAAACCGGACATCACTTACCAAACCCACATCTCCACTTTTCACCCATATCGTTAATCTTGACCAAAACTTCAAATTGCCCCATCAAAACTTCTTAAACCCCAAATGGTCCCTTTTCTCTACATTCAAATGACCAGTAACAGCCAAGTTTCAAACTCTATCATCCTTCACTATATTCTAGGACATTTATAATCCGCCGCAGTTTGAGCAGGGCTTTATTAAGGCTCTCGTGGTATGTAGAGCGTGTACAAAGGGACCTTTGAGTGGCAACTCTACAATGTAGAGGTAGACTCTATGTAGAGCGAAGGTTTTGTAAGAATTTGTGTTGGTATGTAGTTTTGAAAGTTTTTTATCAGATTTTTGCCTAAGATTTTTGAAGGTAGGTATTGTGTCGCATGAAAATCTTTGATTAAAGTAAAATAAAATAGTACACGGTTTCTAGGGATAGTCCACAAGGGCGAGTCCAAAAGGTTTTTGACTTTAGCGATCACAAACATAATGAACCTTCATTTTATTGACTATTAATTAAAAATTACACGAGTAAATAAAAAGTACTGATTGCCTGTAATGTCATAAGTGATTTTCTAATCTTTAAAAATAGGCAGAGCCGTTCTAATCATATCATACTCAGTAAAACAAATGAACATACATTTCGAAATGACTCACGTATTAAAAACACAGTACTTCAATTCACCAGTACATTAAATACCAAAATAACTCCAAAAAAGGAAAGACCACCTGTACAGAAATTAACGTTTACGAACCCCGTTATTCAAGCACCGATGTTATCTTCATCCGCAATAAATACCTTTTTGTATAAAATTATAATTTCATTTGAACGTACCTTTGTAATTGGCGAACTCCGTGAACGCTCCCTTTTTTATCTGTGGCCCTGAATATTATCTGTGCACGTAAAAACTTGACAGGATGGTAATGTCATAATGGTTTATTTCATTATTTAGCGACAATTTTAAGAGAAATGTTTTTTTAGAAACATTTTAAAGCATTACAAAGGTTGTTTTATTCATATTCTGAGTCGATGGTAAACTAACTACTATATTTTATGTGAAAACTGTTGGCTTATTTTGCTGAAGTATTTTAGAAGTCAAGTCCCAGGCATGTTGATAATTGCAATAATGATAATAGGGAATATGCACAAAACAATATTTATTATCTAAACACTTTATCTAAAAATGTACAAAAATATATTACAATCATCGAATCAAAATTGCTCGAAAAACAAACGAGATATAACTATTTTAAACAAATATATTTGTCCCTCTCGCGAAAACGCTGTTTTCTATGGCAGATGTATAGACGTCACGTAATGTGACGTCAAATTCCATATCGGACTTCTCGTTCTAAAAGTAATCTTTGAAGCGTTATAACTTCATCGCTGGTAAAGATATTTAAAAAATATTTTCTAGAGTGTTTACTGGAGCTTATAAGTAATTCATTTTATAAATAAAAAAATCGCGTGCATATTCCCTATTGTGCCAATTCTCCTCATTTTCACAGTCACATCTCAATCGCAAACTGTCAAAAATATATGAAAATTAAGACTTTTTTAACAGTTTGCAATTGACATGCAAATGTGAAAGTTGTTTAAAAATTAGTTGAATTAGCCCTCAGGGTGTTTATTATGGGCGTTTTATTTAAAACTACAGAGTAAGCTTAAATGAACTAACTAACAAACATAAAATAGGTATAAAACATGTACAGTACGTAACTCTTGCTGTAATATAATGTTACCGCAAAAGTAAATTCTTCGCTATTTTGTCCTAAAAGTCCCAATACCCAAAAATCATCGACCCCTCTTACTTAACTAATCAGACTAAAACTCAATTAAAATTTATCGTTTCTTTGTTTCAGGTAAGAACGGTCATAGACCTCAACCTATCGAGAATCCAATCTCCTAGAATTACCTTTTAAAATAATCGTTAAGATAAGAACAAGAAGTTCAGAAAATTAAGAAGACATCGAGAAGACAACCGGTTTTTTGGATTTAGAATTCCTACGCTTTACCGTTGCCAAGTAGTTGGGCAAAGCGTTTGGATTCTAAAACTGAATCACTGGACTGTCACCTGAAGATGCTACGTGCTGCGAGCTACGCGCTACGAGCTACGCGCTACGCAGTGCTACAAAGCGCTACGAAATACTACGAAGTAAGAAGAAGTGGAAGTATGGAAGTTGGTGAGATTTAGGTTTTAATGGGCTTATAAGAATTTGTTTTGACTCACAACCGGGTTTTGAAAGGCGATTGCCCGTTTTCATAAATACTAGATGTTGTATTAATCATTGCCTATTGTCTATAATCTAAACTTTATTTTAAATATGTAGGTTTATTTGTTGTTATTCTAAAATTCATTACCTATATTCTGGAGCTGTCGCAAACCATATAACTTCTCATAGATTTAAACACGTATATCACGGTATAAAACTCCAAGTATTTGCATTTTTCATTCAAAATAAAACTCTGCCAACCAAGACCACAGCAAGACGCAAAATAAAATACTTTCCACTCCACTCAACAAAAAGGAATTTACATACAGAACTGAATCACCAAGCAAACAGTATATCTTTAGAACGCAGCTCATGAAACTCTGTATCGGTCTAATGATACTTTAACTCGCTTGCACTAGTCGAAGGAATAGTTAGATTTACGCCAGAATAATTCGATGCATGGATTATAAGATAGGATAAGAAATGATAATATATTATTATTTCAGACTAAGAATGTCCATAATTGTTAGTAACAAAGGTCTTAAAACTATATTAGTCAATATTAAAAATCAAAAAGAAACAATTTAAAGCAATCATAAAAATTAAATTCAAAATTAAAAAAATCGCTATGTCCAAAATACCATGTCAAAAAATAATTAAACAAAAAAAAAAATACATTAAAATAACCGATGTCATCAAATAAAATAATCATTGGCATACATACATCCATTGTCATCTCGTCACATGAAGCTGAATAAATCTCCCCAGCACCTCAGACTCTGGCCTCTCAGAAATCATTTTTAGGATTCCGTTGGCGCTCCCCCGAATCTGGCGCATCAGAGAAGCTGTTCTCTTACGCATAACGGCATAAAAGTCATCGACTCTTGCGTCAGCAAACATGCCCGACGCGCTGAAGAATCGAGGGAGCCTCACCAGCATCCTAAAGGCGTTATTATATTGTATGCGAAGAGCGTTGTAGGCCCGCTGTGTGTAGTTCAACCATAAAGCGCTGGTATAAAAGTTTTGACAGTAGGCTCTGAATATAGTGGCATTAATAAAAACAACCAACGAAATAAATCTACATCGCACCTTCTAAATTAAAGTAAACGCGATTTGAAATATTTGATTTACTTAAGAACAGGCAATTATAATATGGGATTTTGCAAATATGAGCTTGTAGCTGAATCATACGCTAGCGTGTCGAGTGTACATGAGAATTGCTCAAAGGTCAAAGTCAAAGTCAAACGCTTGCTAAGGTCAGTCTGTGGATGGGTGACCATCTTTTACATGCAGTCGCATTCTGACACCAGTATTGCCAGGAAGTTCCGGTGTTACCCAGATTCTGGGTTATGAAGTTCAGATGGACAGTGCCTCCATGTAAGGGAGGCTAAAAAGGCCACTT
Organism: Ceramica pisi; assembly: GCA_963859965.1. Lineage (NCBI taxonomy): Eukaryota > Metazoa > Arthropoda > Insecta > Lepidoptera > Noctuidae > Ceramica > Ceramica pisi. Next base: position 24,368,095 of record OY982535.1, on the reverse strand, counting down.
TAGGAGTATCGCAAAATTAATCACAAAATAATCGGTCTCATTTAATTTTCATCTTTATCGTCAACGAATTAGGTTCAAATTCGAGTGACAGATAGCGTGATTTGCTTTCTTATCATCTGCCTAGCCTTTTCCCAACTATATTGTGGTCGGTTTCCATTCAAACCGGTTAGCTGAATACCAGTATTTTACGTAGAACGGCTGCCTACCAGACCTCCACAACCCATTAAATAGGTAACACGGAACTCCTTGGCAAGACTGGAGTTAGATTGCCTGGCTTCTGACAATCCGTCACTACTGACAGCAGGACCAACAGCTTAACGTGCTTTCCAAGTCACGGAGGAATCTCAGTACGTTGAGATGGTCACCCATCCACAGACCAACCTCGGCAAGTGTTGCTTAACCTTGAAGTTCGACCTGTGCGGCTGTTATTATTTAGCCACGAGCTACTTAATTTGATTTGCTTTCTAATTCTGCTAAAGTGCCCTTTTTTGACCCGTTGGTACCCAGCTGTTTCCGATTATGCTGGTACCAACCTCACAATATTTATTATATTATTATTAAATACGAGAATCATCCTTCTCATCCTTGTTTGAGAAAGTCCTTTCCTAACACTAGCTACTCAACACAATTCTCAGCCAGCCCTTGCCCCTCAATACTAGTTCTAATTTATCCGTACCCCCCTTCTCCCAAAAAGAACATAAACCAGTGAGAATTCCACGAATAATCGACTAGGTTTCAACTTAATGCATTTAAATTTCTCCAAGCGACCTCGCTTGAACATTTTCGATAAAAAACTCTTTGGTTAAAAAACGACCCTGTTTATTTCTTTTTAGTGTTTTCGAGTGTTTTAAATGAGTTCTATTCTATTCTGTTATTGCTTCTCTGTAATGGGCACATAGGTTTTTATAGCCTTTGGAATAGGCTGTGGTTTTGTATGTGACCTTTGTTCGTAGGTACCTAATGTCTTGGAATGGTATTGAGAGAGATTTTCAGGATTAGTGGTAATAGGTTTTGTGATATGCTATATGCACTTAAGGAAAGCAAGGAGTTTCCTTCTTGAGATTGTTTCCAATTTCCAGTTACGGTTTTTTTGGCAGTTTTTGTTAGAATGGATACTTGAAGGCTTTATATTTTGAATAATTGTAGTTGAATAATAAACTAACAATTCGTGTTCAAATTATTAAAGTTTATTCTTATCCAAGTGAAAATCAGTATGTCAATAAAATATTGCGAGGACTCATTTCGTAGCTCGTCGCTAAATAATAACAGCCGCACATGTCTATCTTCAAAGGTTACGCGACGCTTGCCGAGGTTGGTCTGTGGATGGGTGACCATCTTAACATACCGAGTTTCCTCCGTGCTTCGGATAGCAAGTTAAGCTGTTGGTCCCGGCTGTCATTTGGAGATCTTTGGCAGTCGTTACGGCTAGTCAGAAGCCAGAAAATCTGACACCAGTCTTGCTAAGGAGTACCATGTAACCCAGTTAATGGGTTTTGAAGGTCTGGTAGGCAGCCGGTCCACGTAAAATACTGGTATTCAGCTGAATACGGTTGGACTGGAAGCAGACCCTAATATAGTTGGGAAAAGGCTAGGCAGATGATGATTTTGATTTTTCTAGACATTATTTTCCTTCACCACCGTGTTTGTTTATTCAAACTTCAAGTAAAATAGTGGCTTAATGCAATATAGCATTCCTAACCACTGAACCTCATTTATTTCAGTAGGTATTTATGGTGCTGCACATCTTATCGCCATCATCTTGCTACCATCTTGCCAATTTTCTGGGAAGGGCCTCGGCCGCCCTTTCTCTTGTACCTACGCGTTGCGAAGAAGTCTTCCGCCTAGCGGTCATCATGCATGCGGTCGACGAGATTAATTCTATCCCAAAACCTGAGAGCAGCACTTTCAAAGACACTTAATTTTATTATTAAATCAGGCATTACACAATTCTTTTAGCTGGGAAAAAAGGCGAAAAAAGCGCAACAGAAACTAGCAAATGCATAACGCAATTACAATCGTCGCAGTGCACTTAATTCATAAATACAAAAGAAATGTCAAAAAGTTCCACAAGGTTTTAAAGAGTACTCATTACGTTACAAAATGGTGCCTCTACAACAGTGGTTCTGAAACTTAATTTGAGCCCGGGCCACTTTGATTTATTTGCTGCTAGCAAGGACCAAAAATCAAGAAGAGAATTAAACTGTGTTAATCTTAAAATCATTTTATATCATGAACTTAGGTATATAACTTTAGCATAACCATTCTTTGTAATAAAAAATAAAGAGCATTGTCATAGAGAACACAGCATTCTTTCTAGTTTCTGATAATATTTTAAAATTAGAGTGCTTTTATCGAAAACAAATCGCAATCTGTCAAACGCCTCAATTTCTATTATATTTTTTTCAAATTACGGCTCACATACGATTTCGAAAGTTGTTTAAAAATCAATAGAATTGGCCGTCTGTTTACGTGACATTTTAAAGGTGAGACGACCTTTCACGGATCATGTTTTAGCTCTTGCGGACCACCAGGGGTCCGTTGACCACAAGTTGGGAACCGCTGCTCTACAGTATAATAATTCATTTAATACCAGCTTGAAACACTGGCTCTTATCTCAGACGAAGGGATAGGACTTTGAGAGCCTGTGGCCGCTTTAAAATTTTATGTTTTTAGTAGAAGCTGTACTTTTGAATTTTGGTGGATCACTGTTTATCAAAATTCATGAGGTTTTCTGTTTGTTGCGGGAAGATAGTACTGTTTGTGTTTTGAAGAAAGTTTGGGGGAGGTTAGTGTTGGGGTTGTATTTGTAATCTTTAAAGCTTTATAACTTCATCGCTGATGAAGGTATTTAAAAAATAATTTCATGATGATTATCAGAGCTAATAAGTATTTCATTTTTGCAAATAAAAAATCATATTCTCTATTAGGTACCTGAAACTACGGAAATATTAAGCTTTTTCATTTTCTCAAGTCAATCTATCCTCTACTATCTAGGACCCAAACAGACGAAACATCAAAATACGATTCTCTATTCATAGAATTGAACAAAACAATTTATTGCACTGCGCTGTTCCACCCACGCCCGGCATGCTTATAATCCATCCTGATTGAAGGATCACGGGGCTTACGCGGATCAAATCGGATGATATGAGATATAGAATATCATTTTGAAAATGTTTCTCTAGTGGTGTTTATTTTTATTGGCGTAGTGGAATTACTGTTGTCTTTTTGAGAGGAATTTCCTATTTTAAATTCGATAAGTTGAAATCGGAAAATATTAAGTAAATAAAAACAGACACACGATGTGATCATGTTAGGCTTCTGTTTGTCATATGGAACTTGGATATATCATTTCGATGTAACCACGCATTCCTGAAAAAAATGGGTATCAGTGGACGGACCAATATATAAGTGATCTATGGATTTTTTAAAAGCACAGGTAGATTCAACCTTGGTGATGAGTCAGCCGATCGATTGTGTCGACATCTCTCCGTGATCACTTAGGTGGAGTGAGCGACAAGTGAGCTGTCACGCCATCTTGTTTATCTGTTTTGACAGCTCACGTGTCATTCACTTCGCTGAAGTTGTTCACGGAGAGATGTCGACACAATCGACCGGCTGACTCATCACTAAGGTTGAATGTTTACAGAATCGCACTGCTGAACAAGACGTGCGTCGCTACGCGGTAGCATACAAAATGATAAAAAGTTTTTAATATAATTATGTATGTATTTTAGCTTTGTGTGCGCCACTATTGGTTGCCAAGCAACGTCTGCGCAACAGTCGTCAATTTTTATCACTTATATTTTTTTTTATTCGTTAATTATTTGATAATTTATTTATTTAATTATTATTACTTTTTATGTGAGACATATACAATGTATTTATTTCATTATTTTTACTTTCTATACTGCTCCGATAGACGTCAAACCGTCAACGCCGGCTGTCACTGAAAACCAGCGCTGTGGCTCTGTCTCGCACACGAGTCCCAGCATTAAGCTGAGAGATGTCCGTTTTGCGCAGATTTGACGCATATCTTCCTAATTTTTCATTAATAACTTTAATTGTAATTTTTGTGTATTTTTGGAATGCGTCATATTGACCGCAAATAAACTCTTTTTCTTTCTATTCTTTTCTTCTTATATAACTTGTGTTATTTCCATTATTTTTATTTCATCTATGAAATTACTACCACCTATAAAACCACAAAAACACGATACATCAAACGACTGCCCCTTAAATCCGCCATAATCAGGGAAATTGCGTTTTAATCTTAATCATTTATCAATTTATTGCACTAAAATGATGGTATAGCTAATAAAATGGCGGATACCGACTCATCCATCTCTTGATCGTACAATTTAAAGGAGATATATTAAAAGAGAGTCCGTAAAATTTATTTGATGTAACTTGGAGGGGGTTGCAGGGGGTATTTTTACGTTTACCCATCATCAATGTTTTTAGGGTTTCCTACCCAAAGTGTAAAACGGGACCCCATAACTAAGACTCAACTGTCCGTCCGTCTGTCTTTGTACACTGTTCTTAACTCGCAATTCTTTTTTAGCGTTTTTTTTTTTCGTTTTAATTTTGAGATTGATCACAAAATGAGCTGTTACTCCATTTTTTTTTATTATTGATAGGCATACGTTTGACCGCTACCTCACCTGATGTTAAGCGATGATGCGGTCTAAGGTGGAGCACGCTTGCCTAGAAGTAACCTATTCACTCTTGACTTAAAGACTCCCAGGTTGTAGCTATCAGGAAACACAGACTCAGGCAGAGAATTCCACTCCTTAGCAGTACGCACAATGAACGTATTCCCAAAACGTTTTGTGCGTATAGGTGGGAAGTCCGCTATGTACCGGTGGCGTATCGCCGTACCTCTTGTGGTCCGATGGTGGAACGGGCTTGGCGGAATTAAATTATGCAATTCCGTCGCACACTCCTCAAAATGTAGCCGATAGAGAACTGACAAGCCAGCAACTCGGCGACGATTCTCAAGACTTTGGAGCTTTGATTCGACGAGCTTATCATTGACGATCTTGATTACATGGATTGTCAGCTCAATTCGTGATCACTTCACCCAAGCGTTCACTCCTACTTGTAAAAATCGCACTGCGGAATACCTAGATATTTGTACACCTACCTACATATCCATAAATCCACAAACTTAACCCAAGTTATGATACATTACTTAAACGGCATAAAAACATTAACCGCTCCCTGGAGGGTTAAAGAGGGCTTAAGCACTCCTTCCCTCACTGTCAGATTCATTGTAATGCTCTTAGTGAGAATTTAGACACGAGTGGTACGTTTTAGTGACATAGAGTACCATTGTGGCCTTGTTTGGGGTAGGTGGGACCTTGATTGGGTGTCAATTGATGAGATATTTGGGTATGAAGGTACTTTGTGTGATGGGGCTCGGTCTTGTGCTGAGAAGTTGGACGACTTTAATTAATATTTGAGTTGATTATGGTAATGATTCGGTTTAGACGTTTTACATTATTTTTTGTTACTTACCTGCAGGAGTAAGACACGATTAGTAGCAATGGACTAATTTTAATTGTGATGGGACATTAAAAACAAATAATTGATGGGTACATTTACTGATGGAGTGTGTCAGCTTTCAGTCTGAAATAGAGGATCTGCTTAGAGAGCTTGAGATAAATATGTATGATGTTAGCATGTTCCAACATACTTTGTCGTCACCTAACTCTAGAGCTGCTCATAGTTTAATTAAGTTTGTATTGTTATGTTTTACATAATTGTAAGGTCCGATGGGACTGCCATGTACCTACACCTGTCTAAAAGTCCCTAAGAATAACAAAAAGGAAAAAAAAAGAAGAAATGTGAGGTTAAGGCAGAGATGCACATACTGTAGATGCATCTCTACCTTACCCTATAGGGAATACTACGGTGACGGTTTTATATTTTCCTAATCACTACATATTATAAGACAAAATCCTCCGTCGCGTCTGTCTGTTTGTCTGTTCGCGATAAACTAAATACTGCTGCACCGATTTTCATGCTGTTTTCACCAAAAAAAGAGTGGTTTTCGAGGAAGGTCTCAGTATATTATTTGTCAAGTGGGGCTGGGGCTTGGGGGCTTGTGAGGCTGACGTGGGGGAAGCATTAGCTAATTAAAAATAAATTTTATGATTTATTTATTTATATTTAATTTTAAATTTATAACTAAACGTAATAAACTCGTATAAAACTGATCTAGCTTTATATAAAGTAAGTCCAAGTACCTAAATATAGTTTGACTGAAAAAAAAAATATTAAACCATAAATCTCTGAGATCTTAAAACAATCTCAACAGGTCTACGTATAAATAAAATCGAAAGCAAGAAAACACAAAAATACTGAACCGCTCAACACCCGGGGGCACGCCCGCGTGCCATAAACTGTTACAACCGTTAAAACCCGATGGCACGCCGGCGTGCCATGGCGAAATATGCGGTTTATTTAAAAACGCATGGTCTTATTTCATGTGGCAAGGTTTACACACTTGCGGGATGATATTCTCGTTCAACTAAGCTATTCCAATTTTAAAAATATATGATGGTATCATTGAAATATTTTTTTAAAAAACAAACTTTTACTTTGTCTCTGGAACGTTGATGACGGGCGACTTTTTGTTTATACTTTGTTTGCATGTAAACTATTTTATGCTAAGTGTACGAATATCTATTTATGAATAGTTATTACATCGTTTTACATAAATGTTTGCACGAACTAGATCAAAATAATACTTTTTCGGCCATTGTAAAATTACGTGTGAATGTCAGTCGCCATTCTTGCCATTAAAATGATGAAATTGGTTTCTTTTGTTGTATAATCAACGTTTATGTGAATAAATAGTCGTACAAGTAGTTATTACATAGTTTTGCACAATGTATTTACCATTTTACTTCATAATTTGACTTGTTTTGGCAAAGAATGTACCGTGAAAAACCGTTATTTTTTTTTAGGTGAATTCAGAGGTTTGTATCTTTGTTTTTTTTCATCAAAGTGAGTAAGTATTTATAGTTATATGAAATTATAGCTCAATGTTGTTTAGGTTTGATAAATATTTCAATTCTGAAACCTAATATACTATGTGAAATTAGCTAATACAAAACACATCGCCGATTAGTTCCCTCTTCAAGGAAATCTTATCATTGTACAATTATAGTGGCATATTCTTACGACATATAGCTAGTTTTCAATCAATAAAGGATTATATAATATCCTAGTAACATTTTTTTATTAGAAACTACTCAATATAACTAGGATGAGCGTTTACAAAGTCAAGCGTTTTATTACGCAATTTCATAAAAACGGCTCGACGGCCGATGAAGTTTGATTATGAATATTATGAAAATTTTACATAGGACTGTCAAAAAAACGCTGTAATTAGATTATTTGTTTATTCATAATGTAATTTGCAAAATTTCGCATGGATTGATACAGTAGTTTTATAAGAAATCGATAGAACAAGGGAACAAACAATATTTCAGCCAGTTCTCCGTTATCAACATTTGTTTATAAATACCACTCTCATATTACAAGTATTGTATTCATTTTATAGCATGGTCAGTTTATTCAAGAACCAAAAACAGTTTACAGTTTAAGATAAGAGCCACTCGAAACGTAAGCAAACCATTTTTTGTTAGCAGAGTCGTAGCGTGTCAAATTGCGATAAAAAGCGCCGGGCGTTGACAGATGTTGACGTTTGACGCGCCAGGATTCAAGAGGTCTGCCTTACTCTATAGGGAATACTACGGTGACGGTTTTATATTTTCCTAATCACTACATATTATAAGACAAAATCCTCCGTCGCGTCTGTCTGTTTGTCTGTTCGCGATAAACTAAATACTGCTGCACCGATTTTCATGCTGTTTTCACCAAAAAAAGAGTGGTTTTCGAGGAAGGTCTCAGTATATTATTTGTCAAGTGGGGGAAGCCGCGGGCATCAGCTAACTAAAAATAAATTTTATGATTTATTTATTTATATTTAATTTTAAAATAACTAACCGTAATATACTCGTATAAAACTGATCTAGCTTTATATAAAGTAAGTCCAAGTACCTACATATAGTTTGACTGAAAAAAAAAAAATAAACCATAATTCTCTGAGATCTTAAAACTAACTCAACAGGTCTACGTATAAATAAAATCGAAAGCAAGAAAACACAAAAATACTGAAACAAACTACGATCAAAATTATACCACCGACTCAAAATTAAGACGCCAAAAATGAATTGCAAGTTAAGAGCAGTGTACACGAACGATTTAAGGCTAAAAATACAAAAATAACAAGGCTAGTTGGCACAGTCGTTTTGTTGCAAGCGTTTGGCGCATATTAACTGGTGTTTACGACCGTGTTATACGCTATTTTAATGTTTTTACGAGTTTCGACTCCACTGGTGTGCACTGGCTTAATGACTTTTAGGGGTTTGTCCTTTAGTTTTGTTGAATTTTTGATTTTTAATAATGTTCCTTTTGGCAATAGAATGGAAAGTGAAATGGGTTATAATAATACCTAATGGTTATATAGTTTTAGTTTATTGCGATTTGAATGCGTAGATCAATTACATTTTATTTTACTTAACCTCTTTGAAAATCAGTTTTTTTTATTTTTTATTATTCAAAACGGGGAAACTCTTGGCCCAAATCTCACCTGGAATGTGATGATTAGGCCGAAGATGGAAGCGAGTTTCACCCGGAATCCTCTAACATAGAGGTACTGGCTATCATACCTCTAATTACCGGAACACAACAATGCTGTTAACATTGTTGTTATGGCGACAGACTTAGACATGATGGTGGTACGAGTAGCTTGCCAGGCGGACTTAGAAGTCCTATCACCAACCAAACCGAGCATAAAATTTGCCCCCGCTGGGAATCGAACCCGGGACCTCTGGGTCTGAATCAGGTGGTATAACCAGTAGACCACGGAGGCGGTTAGTATCACCTGTTTAGCACCACCCGGGGACCACGTGTAGGGATTCGCTGAAGGGTATTCTCCTACGGACGCGGATGACTGGGCCCCCAAATCCCTCGGCTCAGATGTTCTGTTTTTAGAATATTTTATTACCTATTAATTATTTTTGTGGTACCCAAGTTCTATGGTTGTCCTAGTTTTATTGTTGGTTGGCGGTGGTTGCAGCTGGTTGCTATGGATTCCTAGTTTCTGCAAAGATATTATCACATGTCTCAAAAGTGAGTGAGTAAGCGATTCCAGAATGCGACAAGGCTAGGTTGAAGGTTTTCATTTAAGAATCCCTGTATGTAACTAACTACCTATGATATCTTGGTGTACCTACAATAAAGTATACATGTCACCTAAAAGTGGCAGACTCCGAAAGATTGTTATAAAACTTGATTAGATTATAATTTCTCGATATATTATAAAAAATCGTTTTGTATATAATATATCCCGTCTTAGTTCAATAATTTCCAATACATCCGTTTCTTATTTAGAAAAAATTGTTTACAATTTCATGCGATATTTTACAATCTTACAGTCTTTGAATAATGACATAGTACAGAGAGACATACTACTATTTTATTTTCAACCGACTTCCCAAAAAGGAGGAGGGTTATCAATTCGGTTGTATGTTTTTTTTTTTTATGTTTGTTACCTCATAACTCCGACAATTATGAACCGATTTGAAAAATTCTTTATCTGAAGGGATATACTTGCAGATTGGTCCCATTTAAATTTTATGAAAATCGGTTACGAGCTTTGGATTTTAAATCGAAATAGCTGGAATTCGTCTACTTAGATGACAGTTTTATGTCATCCAAGTAATCGAAATTGCGTATTTTGCTTTTCTGCGATTTTGCAGTGGTGTTGTTAGGTGTGGGGTACCACTAAAAAGTGAAAAATATAAAACTTTTTACAAAAAAAATACAACCGACCTCGACTTGTTTTTTTTTTGGAAGTCGGTTGTATTTTTTTTGTAAAAAGTTTTTTAAGCAACAATGTATCAAGAAGTAAAGAAATTGAGGCTTGTTTTGATTGATTGCCACTGATAATAGCAAACGTTTGTTTAAAAATTTGTTGATTTGTTTCTCATAACTAATCTTGGAAACAAAAGACAATGTGACACTATATTTTTCGCGACACATTTTAGGTACCACAGAGCAAGTCCTAAAACCCCTAAACGACTTGACCCGTAATAATACATGGTTTCTCTCAATAAAAACTTTTTTTTTTTCGGCACTTATTTGGCATATATGCATACATTCAGCCATCAATCTTTTCTGGCTCCGCGCCAAAATTCTTCGTTGATATGTTAATGAGTATGTAAGATATAAATCAGCCTGTATTTTTTAAGTTATTTTTCTAAGAACACATTTACATGAGAGGAGGTAAGTATGGTATTTTTTTTTGTTACAAATAATATGTGAAGATGAATAATGTATGAGAGTTTTTTTAGCATTTGTGCGCGGAATGCATAGAAGTTTGTTGTATAATGATTTTATTTTGAAACGTTTGAAACGTAGAAGAAGCATTTAGGGCTGAAGTGTCTCTATTTAGTCCTTTGGGACACAGGAATAAAGGCGAACGGCAGGTTTGTATGGGAGTTTCGTACAGCTAGTTAATTTTAGAGTTTTGGGATTGTGTTTGTTTTAATAGGTAGTTAATACGATAGAAAAGTTCCATTCCAACATCTAAAAATCCAAGATTTTAAATCTTGGATTTTTAGATGTTGGGACGTAAAAGCTATACCCAGTTAGATTTTTTGTGGTTATGTACTAGTGCACCAACGTAAGTTGCAAAAGACAGGTATATTAACATTGTTATGATGATAAAATAAATGTTCTAGATTGCTTGTCGCTATCTTTGTTGTGTTTTACTTACTATAAAGTAGGTAGATTGAGATGAGGATCGTACCTACTCAGTGAGGTGCATTAGCTTAAGAGATACCTATTGCCTAGCAGCGGACAGAAACAGTTTGTTAATAATGAAGTTCTGATGGACACTAGACAGATCTTTACCGGTCAGTAAATAATTGCCAGAACTAAAAAAAAACTTGTTAACTATTATGATTTTATACAACAATTATGGGTTTAAAGGTATAATATACTAAGTGTTTAATTATATTTAATACACAATCTATTTCATTAACTGTCATTTCGATGTTTGTAATACGAGTATTTTACGTATGGCAACTTCGAAAAACATAACTGCGTTTAGTTTACTGTTTTGTTTAGTATAATTATTGAAATCTTTTTATTGATAGTATTAATTAATCCTAGGTTCTAAAAATAGTACATTTACATGAAAATAAATGGCTGAGTTGCCTTAATAAGTGCTACAAATTCTATAACCAAACAATAACAAAAGTTTGCTGTACGAATTTTGCCGTTCGCCTTTCTCAATTCGTAATTATGTATTATAAGCATGAATTGCATTCTTACGCGCATAGCTCAATTTTTCCCATTCCTGTAGGTATTTCGGGAAATTCTCTCATAATGGGGGAACCCAAGGAATCTACATGCCAAAGATTTTGGGAAACCCTCTCTAAGGAACATACATTCCAAGTGTCAGCTTTCCACGACCATGAGTTTCGGTTGTGCGTTGTCTGTCAGTGACTCAGTTACGAATAAATTTTATATATATTTTTGAAATAACCTAAATCCTACCACAATGTTACCGCCAGTTTTGCCCTTCTCTTGCATTATGTGGTAATTCCATCAGGCACGAGTCCAAATCTCAACGTCTCATGTACATTTTTATTTATTTATTTATTTATTTTATTATTTATGTACACACAGAAAAATAGTAAAATTTAACATTATAAATATAAGTACAAAAGTACTGCTTATTTCAAATGAAATTTCTTCCAGCAGACCTGCGACAGGAGAAATGAGAAATAAATGTAGACATAGTGTGTAAGAACAAGTGAATAGGAGTATGCAAAGCCTTAAAATTAAAGTTTAAAATAAATAAATACGAAGACATAATTATAAAATATAAATAAATAAATATATATATATATACCTACCGAACATTATAATATAATATATAGGATATATAAAATTATCATAGTTGAGAGGAGAGGAAGTGATTTTTATGTTACCTATCATCGCCGTCTGCCTAGCCTTTTCCCAACTACATTGGGGTCGGCTTCCAGTCAAACCGGATTTAGCTGAGTATTTTACGTGGAGCGGCTGCCTACCAGACCTCCACAACCCATTAACTGGGTAACATGTTACTCCTTGGCAAGACTAGTGTCAGATTTTCTGGCTTTTGACTATCCGTAACGACTGCCAAAGATCTCCAAATGACAGCCGGGACCAACAGCTTAACGTGCTTTCCGAGGCACAGGGGAAACTCGGTATGTTAAGATGGTCACCCATCCACAGACCTACCTCGGCAAGCGTTGCGTAGCCTTGGAAGATCGATCTGTGCAGCTGTTATTACTTAGCCACGAGTTCCTCATTTTTATATTACCTATCTAAAAAGAAAATCATATATTTTCATGACACCATTTCCAACCATACATGACGTAACCTTTGCATACTCGAACAAATAAATCCGCCGCAAATGAATAAAAATGGCCGACTAAAAACCTTATGACAAGAGATTTTATTCTCTGTTCCGAACACATTTTAACACACTTTACTATAGTCAGCTGATTGGTGGGGCCTGGCGCTCTGCCAACCCTCTTTGTCGTAGTGGATTGAAAGTTTTCACCAACCATCCAGCTACCGATGGTATCAACTTGCTCTTTTTAGAGTTAGGAGGTGTGAATGCTTGAAATGTATTGGTTTAATTCTTTTTGAACTTGTTCAGAAAGTGTCACATTTTTGTTAGTCTTTCAAGAGTAAGAGTTTTTAATTAATTTTCTTCGATTATACCCTCCCACTCGTAATTATGGTAGTAGGCCATTTTGTTTCTGGAAAAATAGGTGTGTATGTATGTTAGGCTTCAAAAACATTTGAAAAAAATTGTTTGTGAAAAAACTAAGTTTAGGTTTCAGTTGGTTAAAAAAACGATTTCCTTCGTCTTATTCTAGTAGTTCCTCTAAGTCTTTTCAAGTTTAGTTTTAAAATAAAAAACAATGATTTAATTGCTTGGAATCTTCATTTTGGGGTTTCTTAACTTACAACCTGGAGTTTAGAAATTACTCATAAATTCATCAGAGCCAAAACCATTTCTTCCTTTTACCAAATAAAAAATCTTGAGAGAAAAAAAGAAAACCTCAAAATCATAGTTGGTAAAGGAAAAATCTTCCTGTAATTATATTAGAATAAATAAAAAGAAGCGGAAAACCGGATCTCCAGTTACATTGCCCATTAAAACCTCAAAAAGGGTATTGAAATATTTATATTTTTAAGGCTTCAAAACATTTGATCACTGTGGATCGTATTGCAAAGCCATAGAAAAGGTTTTTCTTTATCGAGATCATGATTCTGCGTAATTAATTTGTTTTTATTTTATTATGATGCTTGTAATGTTTAGTAGGTCAACAGAACTGTTTAACTTTACACTATGGACGAATTTAACTAAGGCAAAGTGCAGGATATCTTTGTTTAGAGATGGATAAATGATACAAGCAATATAGAAATTATCAATACAGGAAGAAAAAATATTTTCAGTTACAGAGAGTGTGATGATAAGTTGAAAAAAGATGGAGTTTTTCAATGATATAATTATCCTTTTTTATCAACGCAACTTTGATGGCATTGGCGAAAAAATATTAGCTGTCATAATTTTTTGATTTGAGATTCGAGAAAAGAGGTTCGAACATTTTTGAATGGGAGCTGGCATAGCCACCAGCCGCCATTTAGTTTTTTTTTTTTTCAAAAGCGCCGTACACGATCAAACACATATCATGTCGTGGATAACGATATTGTTTTAATAAAAGTTGTTCAATTGATTATTGTAGTAGTGGGTAGTGGTAAACGCTGTGACGTCAGTTGTCAGTTGTAATGGCGGCACGTGGACAGAGTCGTATTGGAGAGTGGGGACTTTGCCGAGCGTACTTTGGCTCGAGACACCAACTAAGACACTCGTCCAGAACGAAACCGTCGGTTTACCTATTTCAATGATATTAAACAGACTTCTTTAATAATGTTATAAACGCGAGTTCTTCTAACTCAAGAGACAGATGTGTTGCTGTGGAGTTTGTTGACCACTTCTTCTCCATAGCTAAAACACTAGGAAGTGGTAACGGGCGGGCGTTTTGGGGGACTGTCTATATTTGTAAAGTACTAAAGCTACACTCAGCCACAGTTAATAAAGAGAGCTTAGTACTGTATTCAGTGTTTTATTCTACAATGATCCTGATACCACCGAACCCAAACGATGATGGCGCTATCGCTCAGCCGTCGCTGACGCCGACATATATATGAGTAGAAAACACTTAAATGTTGGTATTATGATGCGCTAAAGTGTGGCGTTACCGAGTTATTTGGAGGTAAAGTCGCAAGTGAGAAAAATGAAAATCATTAAAAATTAACTGACTTATCATGTGTTTATACTATCTATACTAATATTATAAAGCTGAAGAGTTTGTTTGTTTGCTTGAACGAGCTAAACGCAGGAACTACTAGTCCGATTTGAAAAATTCTTTCAGTGTTGGATAGCCCATTTATCGAGAAAGTATATATCTCACGCTAAGACAAAAAGGAGCGGAGCAAGGTCCAAAAATAGTTTCCAGACTTAACATAAACCAATAGCTGTTAACTTTAAATAGAAAACTGATGAATATAACCCTTATACTAAATTGCTAACTATCTACAATACAAAACATATATACCTTTATACCTATCTATGACCTTCCAACATAACAACTTACCCTAGCAACAGAATCCAGCTATAAGTGAATGTATTACATAATATTCATCATATATTATATGTTACATTACATGCTCCATCTTTGTTAAGCCTATAGTCTCTGTTCCCCACAGTAAATTGGGCAAAGTAACTCAATTTTGCAGCGTCTTTGAAATAATTTCAGGCATCGACGGGGGAGGTACAAGTACCTCTAAGGTATCAATCAGGATATTTGGGTCGATTGGGATGAATCATTTCTGTGTAGTTGACCCTTCTAATGTGATATTGTTTAGAGTTAAGTTGGCGTGCTTTTGTTTGATGCTTAAGAAGATTTGGGTTCTTAAAAAACTGCTTGAGACATACTTTCTAAATTGCCGTTTTGGTTTGATACAAACCAATGGGTTTTGTAGAATCCTACTAATTATTATTGATTAATATTTAAATGCAAAAGTTTGCTGCTCTTTCACATCAAAACGCCTAAAAGGATCTTCATTAAATTTGGCACAGCGGTATATTATAGTTTAGAATAACACACAGGCCATTTATATCCCGGGAGAATGTTCTCTAGGGATCACGCGGGCGAAACCACTAGCAGAAGCTAGTGATAAATAAATTCATGTTTTCGATAGAATAATTTCTGAAAAACATTTAAAACAAACAGCTTCAGATAATTACAACGGTAAAAAAGCAATCAACATTTTTAAATTTAATCACTCGATCGAGTTGAATTACTGTTTCGTATTTACTATGACACAACATCCGATGACGCCATCTATTTAATGCCTCTCTATCTCTCATTTGCGAACACATTAACCGAGTAAAAAATATACCGTACAACCGAAAGAAAATGGACTCATTGCGTACGCGTTACGGTCTATTTTGCTTCGAATATAAAATAAACAAGAGATGGTAAGGAAAATCTATGAACCCCTTTTTTGTATGGAACAAAGTCTGTAATATGTATGTAGGTACATCCATTAGGTACCCATGGGAAAGTAATGGCGAATTGATTCGGTATGAGCCTTCTTCGCTTGTTTAAATTATTTTTGGGACGGGA
The DNA here is from genome assembly GCA_963859965.1 of Ceramica pisi. NCBI lineage: Eukaryota > Metazoa > Arthropoda > Insecta > Lepidoptera > Noctuidae > Ceramica > Ceramica pisi. The sequence continues at coordinate 24,352,259 of OY982535.1, read as the reverse complement.
TATAAAAAATAAAGGCTCTTATTTAACTTAATTTATGTATTGGTTCTTTAATTTGCATGTATTTGCGCACAGGATCCATTTTGTCAGTATTACAGGTTATTTATTTTATGAACATCTTTCTATAATTTTGGGGTGTGTTTAATCGTTTTTATTGATACAACCTGAAAGCGATTCAGTTTTCAGAAGACGATTTTAAATTTGTTGGAATAAATACAAAGAATATTATAAAACTAATGATTCAGTTTTCATTTCCAATTAGTGCTATTGCAGAAAACCTGTAAGCACCACAAGTATTTCCAGTAATTTGCTGCAGTATCCTAAATTCTTGATCCTTGAAAAAACTGGAAAATCCACTGTCCAGCTTTAATATTTTCGCATCGCAATCCCAACGGACATTTTAGTATTCGAAAAATATTTCCCGTTTTCACCCCGGGCACGGCAACCCGTTTTCCATACACTTCCCACATTTTTCAATTATGGCAGACGAAAGGACCAAAAACACCAAAAATATTTGAACTTTATAACGAGCCCCTTTCCTAATGAGTCCCGTTAACATTTACCACTAATCCTTGCTCGGTCTAAAAAGTCTTTACTACATAATGTCTGCTTAGGAATTTTAAACTTCTTACTACATGATAAGGTTGCAAATTGCTGCTTTGTTATAATCTCGCAGCACGATTTGCAATTTGCATTGTTGAAAAATGCGACATCTAGTGAATTTGTGATGAACTAATTAGTGAAACAATGGAGGTTTGTTGTCTCGCGTGTATGCTGAGAAAATCCTTGTTCTAATTTTAGTTTTCCATTTAAGAAAATTATATTCATTGCATTGGACGTCTTTCGGTTGATATGCTGATGATGATGAGAAAATTATATATCACTAGCTGACCCGCGCAAATTCGTCTGTGTCACATTTTCCATAATTGTTCCGCTCCTATTTGTCTTAGCGTGATGATATATAGCCTATAACCTTCCTCGATAAATGGGCTATCTAACACTGAAAGAATTTTTCAAATCGGTCCAGCAGTTTCGGAGCCTATTCAATTTAAACAAACAAATTTTTCCTCTTTATAAGATTATTGTATATGATTTTCTATCCGATGAGATTAATGCCTAATAATTCTCTCTACAGCCAGTTTTTCAGTTTTGCTAACTGCCAGTTTTACCTATCAGTGATTAAATATCGTTAACCCTTATTGAAGCTTTTCCAGTTAGATACATTAGATTTATTTATTTAAAAATTTCAACACAAAAAAGTACAGAGGCGGACTTAATGCCACAGGCATTCTCTACCGGTCAACCTTTGGCTGATGCAGAGATTAGTGATCGAAGCAATAAAGAGAATTAAAAACAATTTATTGATTACTCTAATAAAATTAAAATGAATAATATACACATCCAAACTATGCCTAGATACATTATGAATATATAATAAAAGCTCAAATTAAGATAATGTGTAAACGAAATACTTAAACAATTAAAACGAAAAGGTAATTGGAAAACATTAGCGCTGTGAAGATACTCGTACTACTGCCAACTTTATACGAATGTGTTCACGAACTTTTAACTTTTCGAGGTTAATCGGTTGGTGGCCATTTTGATCTCCTGGCGGAGCTCATTCATACATTACGCGCATTTTAGATGCCCAAGCTAAATCCAAAAGTGCCAGTTAAATTTTCTGGATTATGACTATCGTAAAGCTACAAATAGCAGCCGGGACCAACAGCTTGGTTTCTATTGCAAGACACAGAGGAAAGTTAAGATCTTCACCCATCCACAGACCGACCTCAACAAGCTTTGCTTAACTTTGACGACCATCCCGTCCTGCTCTTATTATTTAGCACGAGCTCTTCAAAGAACCCTTAAACAATATCAACCGAAAAATTTCATGTACTATAAGTGAAAAATTCATGTACTTAGTAAAAAAAAAATTCATTTTTATTATAAGTTCTGCGCCATTTACAGCCCGGTCAGCCGCATAAAGGCTGTTTCAGGCTGCTTACCAGCGTTTTCAGCGTTTCAGTTCTCGAGGCGGCAAGCACGTTGCGGGTAGGTCCACAAAAGCCCTCTACAAGCGAAACGGGGCCTGGCAGAGAGCCAACAACGCTTTTCTTATATCAATTTGAAATTTTCCCATGCATAGCCGTTTGTTTTGAGAAACTGTGCTGACTGTTCTTGATATGTGTAGTATTGAATTGTGGATTTATAGATGCAAGTTCTGAAGAATTTTGTGAGATTGAGGTGTCGCAACTCGCTAGGGAAATTGGTTCCTGTAGGTAGGCGCGACGCGACTGAGCGTTTTCAAACATTTTTGTACATCGGTTTCTACCAAAACGAGTGGTCACATCGAGGTCATACTGTCGTTTTGGGTCTGTCTGCATTTAGAGTTTGTTTGTTTGTTTGTTTGTTTGTTTGCTTGGTTGAACGTGCTAATCTCAGGAACTACTGATCCGATTTGAAAGTCCATTTATCGAGGAAGGCTATAGGCTATATATCATCACGCTAAGACAAATAGGAGCGGAGCAATAATGGCAAATGTGACGCAGACGAAGTTGCGCGGTTCAGCTAGTAATTATATATTTTATACTAACTGACGGCCGCGGCTTCGTCCGTTTGAAAAATAATTTACTAAAACCTTCCTCGAGAACCACTCTATCTATTGATGAAAACAACATGAAAATCGGTGCTGCAGTTTTTGAGTTTATCCCGAACAGACAAACAGACGCAGCGGAGGACTTTATTTTATATAATATATGTAGTGATGATAGAGATTTAACTAAAAGTAATTCCTCCCATTCATGTATTTATTTATTTTGCAGAACACAGTTACATTAAAAGTTGATGTAAATGTATTCTGCAAAATAAATAAATGAGGGCACTGACAGGTACAAATTCCAGTTTGAATATACTGCCCGACAACTTAAAAGACGTCGCGTGGGAAAATCTTAAGTTTTCCACGGAAAATATCAGGGATCCTTTTCCGACTTTTTTGTATTTTATTTAATTTTAATGAAAAAGAAAATATAAAATTATTCCGATTACATTGAACCATGTAACATTCGACACGAAGGACCGTTGATTTATAGAAGGTGACTGGCAGCAGATGGATGTTGACTGCTCAAGACCGGGATAGTTGGTGCTTTTTGGGGAGATTTAGAATAGAATAGAATAGAAAACATTAAATTCGACACAGACACAGCACATCAGCAAAAACACATTATGAAATAAAATAAAATAAATAAGAAATAAGAGAAACAAAAACATAAAATTAATTAAAGAATGGTATAATAAAATTGTGCTGAGCGTGCCCATGCCGAAAGGGTTACCATCTCAGCATATGTTGGGCGTCATACACACAGCGCTGGTTTACGTTGTAGTGGACAGAAATTGGCTAATATAATGATAATGTAACATTTGTTCAGACTACAGTTGAATTCCGAGTTTTTAAGTGATTTAATAAGAGATTGAGGTGTCGGACCGCGATGTAGTGTTTATAAGGTGCGAGCTAGAATTTTCTTTAAATTGTACAAGCTACATTGAGATAGAAAATTCTCCTTTGAAATTCTAAGGGTAAATAAAAACTGAAACAGCAGTGCTATTCTGTAACAACATTTTCGTGTCTCGACAGCGGAATCCGAGGTGAGTTTCAAATTCGTATAAATATAAGACCTTATGATGTGTGAAATAAAGTTCACTTTGTAAGCTTAGTCACTCAGGTGAAGTCGATATCGAAATGGTTATTTACAGAATAGACTAGCAGAGCTTAGTGTGATGATTACTATCAGTTTATGGAGTATAATTCTAATAGTACTCCATTATTTCTACAAGCTATCAAAGTGGCAACGCTATGATAAATCTGATTAAAAGTCTTATACATCACCCATCTATGATTTCACCTCAGCAAACGATGCTTAACTTTGAAGATCGATGCGTACGACTCTTGATATTTAGTTTCAAGCCCAACGAACAAACATCTTCACCAAAATTTGTATCCATAAACTGTGTCAAAAAAAAAAGAACTTTAACTACAACTATTCAGTATTTGTTAATCATTGGCTTAACAACACAAATTAACATTATATATTACTTACCAGACTAAGTTACCGTCGCAATTTCAGAAACCACAGCATCGCATTTAAAAACAGCCTTAAATTCGGCGTCGCATATAAACAAAATTAACGGAGACATCCAAGGGAACTTGTTTACACCGAACACTATAAATTTCACACAAGCATTGGTTCAATAAAGCGTGTCACTAGTGTTGTGTTCATTTCCCGGGATGTCCCGGAATTTGGAGTAAAATGTTCTGCGGGACAGGCGTTGTGTCTGTTATTAGTATGTGCTAGCTAGATGCTATATCGTACTTCTGTTTAAGGCAACTATGGTACATAGACATTTAGTCTGTTTTTAAGCTCGGAGACTAAATTGATAAGTGCAAATGTCAAAACTGACTCAAATGCTACTGTAATATAATTATGTTAGTTTGCCATTTGCATTTGTCAATTTAATGTAAGGGATTAAACAACACAATTTAGTCTTGAAGAAATGACAAGTGACTTTCTTACATTACATTACATTACCTAAAAGTTCGTCCCTCAAAACGCCCGCCCGTCACCACTTCCTAGTGTTTTAGCTGTGGAGAAGAAGTGGCCAACAAACTCCCCAGCAACACATCTGTCTGTTATGTTTTAGGAACTATAATTTATATAATGAGTAGAATGCAAAGTAATTAATACATGACACAAAACAAAAAATTAAAAGCTATTACACTATCCTACTAATAATAAAAATGCGAAAGTTTGTGAGTATGTATGGATGTTTGTTACTCTTTCACGCAAATACTACTGAACCGAATACGATGAAATTTGATATGTAGGTAGCTGAAGACCCAGAATAACACAATAGGCTACTTTTTATCCCGGAGTTCCCGAGGGATTGGGATTTACACGGGAATAACGAGAATTTTTACGCGGGATAAGTCGCGGGCGGCCTTTAATGATACTATAAAACAAAATACACCTAAGTGATACACACAATCCCTAATATACCTAAGTAATGGTAACAGGTATGGGGAAATACCGGGAGTATTTTCCCATACCTGTTACCATCACTAGAGTCTCCCAAGTACACGTTTCACACAACTTATTTAGGATTCTTGTGGGAGCGTACCCCTGGAATACTCCTGGGCGTTATTCTTCAAGCGATCGATACCGCCGTACAAATTGTTAGTGATAAATCGTATCCTTTTTCCTTTAAATGAAAAGCGTTTTAGCCGAAGCCGTAATCAGTTGGTTGATGTTGTTTTTCGTACGGAATGGTCGGTTCCGTGTGGAATAAATTATCGTTGGTTTATTTTGTGCTCTATACGGGATGCCTGGCCTTCTAATTTGAAACATTCATTTTGAGAAGTGGATGGAATGTGCGAAAAAATATAATACAAAAATTATGTTAAAGACTGATTGGCAGATTTCGAGGAACTCGTGGCTTAATAATAACAGCCCCACGGGCCAAACTTTAAGGTTAAGCAACGCTTATCAAGGTTGGTCTGAGGATGGGTGACCATCCTAACATACCGAGTTTCCTCCGTGCCCCGGAAAGCACGTTAAGCCATTGGTCCCGGCTGTCATTTGTAGATCTTTGGCAGTCGTTACTGATAGTCAGAAGCCAGTTAATCTGACTCCAGACTTTACATGAAGTAGCGTGTTTACCCAGTTAATGGGTTGTGGAGGTCTGGTAGGCAGCCGCTCCACGTGAAATACTGGTGCTCAAAAAGTGGTAGTAAAAAGTCATTACAAATGTTCAGTTTACAATTTATCGAAAGTTTACAATCTCTCAAGTCATTTTATAATCTTACGAAGTTCGCCACTTCCCAGTAACACTCGTAGTCTCCAGGTCTTCCAGGTTAGAGCACCTCTCCCAGATTAATTGCAAAGGTCAATGCAAAATCTGACAGCAGTTCAGCATTCGATATTTGTCCATGATTTGTAAGACAGCAGAATTTGCAGTGCTAAATTAAATGGCGCCGCTGCTAGGCTAAACTGGCTTGTTTCCAGTGCGCATTTAACATTTTAACTTTGTCATGGAACGGTGTAAAGTAGCTAGAATTTTGTTTGAGCTGTTTCTTGCAATGCTGTTGTTTTAGCTTGAAGTTTTGCCGGTAAAACGGATGAGTGTGTAGATTTCGATTTAATTTTATTTGAAAATCTTTCTCGTTGATTTTTTTGTTCCATTATTCGATTGTACAAAATAAAATTTAAGCAGATTACCAACTTTAATATGTTCTAAGCAAGGTTCGAATTCGCATGAAAGTCGCAATTTGTCAAAAATGTCACGAATTTATTGTACTAATTTTTACATTCACATCGCTTTCGCATCTCAATCGCAATCTGTAAAAAAAATAAGGCTTTTTTGATAGTTGGCGATTGACACGCGAATGCAAAAGTTGTTTAAAATTTGTAAAATTATCCCTCAGATGTGATACATAATGCTGTAAGGTATGAAAAGACACAACATATTGAAATGATAGAAGCCATAGGTCTAAGCAATTACTATAACAACCACAAATACACCTTTTCAGCGCATTAAAGCCATCTTTACTACAAAATAATATCTTATGTGCCGTAATGAAGAAACCGATGGGACGTACCGCCAGTACACAAGACCCCTCCAACACAGTAGCAGAGCTCCTCAGCAACGTACAAATGCTACGGCAGAAAGGGATGAGGAAGCTCCAAGTCCCTGGTCATCAAACACAATACATTCGGTATAAAAGTACGATATGATATATCCAGAGCAGTTGGCCAGCCTACCCATTTTTTCTCTCTTTCCCCTTGGTAAAATGTCCCCTATTAATACGAATGAGATATGATCCGACAAAATGGGATTTTTTTACCTCTCCAGGTAGTTTATTTTTAGTAGTTTTGTACCTTAGTGAGGGGATGTGGGAATAATGGGTGATAACCACATTCATTGTGCTGTAGTTTTACATTCATTCAATGTTAATCGTGTCATCGTAAATTTATGTTTTGAGAAGATTTAAAAAGCTGGCAAAAACAGATAATGGTATATCTAAATTTAAACAATAAGATATACAGTTATCTGTTCTTAACAGCTCACGTAAACGATAATTTAAACTCTATTTTCCTAAAAAACTTAAATTCGCCAAAATGTCAGTTAGGAGTTCATGTCACTTCATCGTCGATATAATGACTAGCTGACCCGCGCAACTTCGTCTGCGTCAGATTTTCCATTAATATTCCGCGCCTATTTGTCTTAGCGTGATGATATATAGACTATTACCTTCCTCGATAAATGGGCTATCTAACACTAAAAGCATTCGGAATTCGAAAAGAAATCGAACCAGGAGTTTCTGAGATTAGCGTGCTTAAACAATTAAATAAACAAACTCTTCAGCTTTATAACATTAGTATAGATTCTCCTGTATAAAATGTCTAAATCTATTGAAGCTGTTCATTGTTCAACCACGACCAAGTTGTTTTAGTTGTAAACCATCAAAATCTGTACTAACAACGAACAAAATATCAGTAAGCGTCAAGCAGTGTCAGTGATTTGCAGAACATAAAGTCTCAATGAAGTTCAAAGACTGGTGTTAGATTTCAGTCTATTAAATACCCGTAACGACTGTCAAGTATCTATAAAATATGACATAGAAGGGAACAATGGGTCAACGTACACTCTAGTAAAATTAGCTTCTGCCAGTGGCTTCACTTGCGTGATCCCTAGGGAACATACTCCAGGGATATAATTTATAGCTTTTTTGTTATAACAGACTATAATCTACCTCTGTGCCAAATTTCATGAAGATCCTTTCAGGCGTTCTGTCGTGAAAGAGTAACAAACATTCATCCACCCATTTTCACAAACTTTCGCATTAATAATAACACGGTTGGCGTGAGTGGTTGATTGATCGACTGCTGCGTCGCGTGTCGTGGGTTCGATTCCCGCACGGAACAAATATTTGTATAGCCTACAGATAGTTGTTCCGGGTCTGGCTGTTTGTGTATGTGACTTTGTATGTTTGTAAACGCACCCACGATACAGGAGAAATTCGTAAAGTTTTTCTTTAAAAAAATAATAATAAGAAGTAGGATTAGCTGTAGGATAGGATACAAATAAAAAAAAATCTAACAGAGAACCTCCTCTTTTTTGAATTCGGCTAAAAATACCAATTATACAGCTACGAGTACAATAAATCTCGCATTCGCCAGATAATATCTAATAATAATAATAATAATAAGGGCTTGATCCAGAAAGCAGTACTCCTGGACACGGCGCGTATTGTTAGGAGGTTCCTCTCTCGGGAGCCCTGACCACCGGTAGCTTGGCCCTGTTCCCGATGCCGGTGGGCTACTATTTTTATATTTTTAAATGTTTTTTTTTAATTAGTTTTATAGAAATATTTAAAAATGTAAAATATATGTACAAAAAAAGAAATAAATGAAATATAATAATAATATCCTTGGACATTTCACACAACGCCATATAGTCCCAAGCTAAGCAACCTAATGCTTGTGTTATGGTAACGATATGGCTGATAAACTACTTATATACATTTTTTTTTACCTTACCTTAATGATTACCTTTACGCGTAATCCCTGCATATCGCGATTATGTTCATCGAAACTGAAGTTAATTAGCAAAGTAAACTGCCCGATGGTGTTATTTTCATGGGACCCTCATCATGGGTAACATGGGTAGGTATTGTAATGGTTTTATTCCCCATTGGGCAAGATGTTATCTGCCTGTTAAATTTTATACAGCCGGAAATGTGTCAAATGTTATTTATGTGAAAGTTGGTAAGCAATTTTGAAGTCCAGTGGTTATCAAAATGCTGTAAAACTTAAATGGCAAAAAGTGGAGTTTTGGAAAAAATTGCTGTGACTGACAGACACTAGACTGATTTTTAAGGGATCTGTTTTGTCACACAAACTCTAGAAAAAGAAAAAAATATCATTTTTTTCCTTTAAGTGAATAAATGCAACAGAAGTAAAATAACAAAATAAAAAGACAAGTAAATCTTCCGTTATAAAAATTTAAACCCATTACATAATCAATAATTTAGTCATAATAGATTTTCGAAGCAATTATAATCTTTAATGGTAAATAAATAACATTCCGACTTCATTGAGTCTGTTAAAAATATCAGAAGAAAACAACCCTAAAAATGACACCACAGCAATACTAACCCGGTAAACCCCAACACATGACATTTAATATCGATACTACCAACCCTACAAATGCCGTACAGAGCAATGTGACGTCCCAAGAACACGGATTTTATTATTTATTCTCTGTGAAGTCGCACGTCAGCTATTCGATTTGTCGATCTCTTTTTATAATCGATATGTTGTTCGAGAACTCGTTCGATTTGTTCGGCGCACCGTGAACTCGATAATTGAGAATAAAATAATTGGTTCGGGTTTGTATTGTAGTTTTTGCTTATGGTCGAATTTCTTTTTTGTATCGGAGTTGGAAATATAAGTGGCACTTATTCGAATATAAACGCAGTTATTTGTATTATTGTGGTGGGTAACGTCTTGTTGTATTTATGGAGCGCGCTTGCCTAGAAGTAACCTATTCACTCTTGATTTAAAGACTCCTAGGTTGTAAGTCGCAAACAATTTTGCTTTTTGTTTTGGTAGCAGGTCCTTCGATTCGGATACCTTTTTAATCCGAGTCGAAGGACACTGAAATATTATTTTTTTGGACTTCACCTGATCAGTTCCCTAAATTGACTTCTAATGCGTTTTAACTTGGTTGATCTTTTAAATGCCATAAAATACTGTACACATAAAATTCGGTGCCAAGAGTCCCAATGCAACTAAGACGGAGCTAGATGGATAAACAGAGAGAGGGACAATACCGACGGTTCTAAATGAAATCTGGCCGAGATTCTGTCCATTGTTTGAGCTCCAGGACGCTGCGACTTTATTGTGCCTGTAATGAGACGTCTGGCGGAATTGTGAGCTGTTTTCTACTGTATCATTGCAGTTGTTGCTGGATTAGGGTAGGTAGGGATTGTGGTCCTGTCTGTTGAAGGTTTCGGTATTAAATTCGTGACGAAATGAGTAATATGTGCAGGGATTTTGAGTTGACTTTATTAAACTTGTTGTGAAGTCTACGTGGATTTTCTTGTCTATATAATATTTAAAAGGCAAACTACTGGTCGTAGGAAGCTGAAATTTGGTTTGATGCTTCCTTACACTCCGTTGGGGTTCACTAAGAGAGGATTTCCTGAAATTCCTACGGGGACGTAGACTTGGACGAAAACGAGTTTCACCACATAATATTACTATTCTGTCATAATCAACTTTGACGTATTTTTCTATTAATACAATATGTTTTGTAACCGAACAACTATTAAAGATGGACATATAAATTCATGCACACTAACAAATTTCTTATTTTTTGTGATGTGTATAAGTTTGAATGACATGAACCATGTAGCATTAATCTTTATTTGCTTACTGAGATTGTCGTGAGTTCGAAAATTTGAACTCCACCTTTTGACTTTTCTTCATAGAAACTATTCTATTACCTACATAGTAACCTTTATAATTACTATTTAAATTTTTTTTGTTTACGTTAGACAAATGATTTGTAATTTTATTAATGTTGTGAAATTGAATTAATTATGTATATGTGGTATTTCTCATCGTTTGTGTATTTTTTTTTTATATTCTATGAAGTGTAATATGTGTACTATCCCGTGTTGTTCGAAAGTAACGTTATTTAATTTTTTAATATAATGTTGTGTAAAATTTCGATACTGTGTTAAAAATTACAGAAATAAATAAAATGAAACCTAGACGATTCACAATTGAATACCACAAAAAACAGTAAAGGAGTTTACACTTAAATCTTATCTATTCAATGAATTTTAGTCCTTAAGCGAGTCGGTATAACCAAATATGTCTCAAATTCATCAGAATTGTCCTGCGTCCGACTGACTATCTAGCACGCATATTGTCTAAATAGTTCTAAGTAAACCGAGATAGTTTAGTCCTTTAGGCTTGTTACACATGTAACACAACGCGTAGTATTTTTATTTTTATTTATGATGGGTTTACTCTTGACTCTAGTCTAGGTCGAGATGACGGAGACAAAGTCTACGATGGAGCGAGCTTACCCAGAAGGAGCCTGTTCACTCTAAATTTGAAAAGATTAGGGTTGTAAGCGTTCGGAAACACGACACAGGCTGAGAGTTCCACTCCTTTGCTGTGCGTATTATGAAAGACGCTCGGAAACGCTTAGTGCGAATTGGTGGAATAACAACAAGGTAGGGATGGTAAGTTTCAGTGCGTCTGGATGTCTGATGGTAGAAGGTCGCTGGTGAGATGAGGTCGTGGAGTTCTTGGGCACACTCACCGAAGTACAATCAATCAATCTGTATCAAAAATTCTGTGTAATTTATTTATCAATTTTAATGAAAATTAATAGTTCAATTCACACGGACCACACTTTGTCGTCATTATCGACCACGTGCGTGATAGCACCCTATTGCATCGACGTCACAACACAGCTACCACCAGTGACAATGCAAACCAGCGGCCGGCCATATCGCAAATACTCGTACATCCACATTTTATAGGTATCACAATGAATAGAATAGAATGAACCCTGTTAGGGCACCGCAAACAAAGGAACGATGCTGAGTATACGTTAATTCGTTAATTATTGACTAAAATTAAGAAAAAGAGAATATTGATTAGCTAAAACATGTCATAAAATTGTCATGCACATTATGTCAAAATTGGGGAAATGTCAAAATTTTATAAATGTCAAGAAAAAAATAAAAAAACAATATTGCTAAATTTAAATAACAATAAAATAACGTTCAAGTAATAAACAGTAAACACAAAAATACAACAAAACGGCACAAAAAGAATCATTATAAGTTAAATCATTCAAAGTTCATCATTCAATCATTAAAAGTTTATTTGACACAGACACAACACGACAGCAAAAAACACATGATAAAAAAAAATGCAATCGCAAGGTGCCTCAGTGACACAATTCACACCTCACCACAGCTTGACCACCTTTTGTCGCGACAGTGTGGTGTGGTTGTGGTACGTGAGTAACAAGCCTTAGGCTTTAAGCATGACCTCGAGACAGTCTAGGACAGTCTAAATTGTCCAGTCGGCACTGTAATGCTAACTAACACTCGAGATGATAAATGTAGCCATGTGTCTTCATTTTAAGACGTGGCTTCAACAGTTGCTCAGCATATCACGGTATGTAGATGTTGTCTGCATACATTTGGAGTTTAATTTACTGTGTGAGGTGGTATACCGTCTCCGCTTTATATTTAGGAATAATTTTAAATGTTTTAAGCTTGTTCACAACTGAGATTTATTAAAAGTGAGAAGTGCTTATAGATCACTGTATATTATATCCGCCGCGTCTCAAATCTACTACATCGATTTTCAAGCTGAATGCAATAGCATGAAAATCAGTGCAGTAGTTTATCGCGAACAGACAGACAGACAGAAAGACGTGGCGGAGGATTTTGTTTTATAATCTGTACTAATATTATAAAGCGGAAGAGTTTGTTTGTTTGAACGCGATAATCTCAAGAACTACTGCTCCGATTTGAAAAATTGTTCCAGTATTAGATAGCTCAATTATTGAGGATATCATCACGCTAAGGTATATAGGAGCGGAGCATTAAATGAAAATGTGACGCAGGCGAAATTGCGCGAGTCAGCTAGTATGTAATATAAGAAGTAAGTTTCTTATAATACCATAATTAAGCATACGTGGTACATAAAACTATCAAACAAAGCCAATGATAGAGCTGTACGGGTTGCTCAGTACTGGTCGGAAAAAAATCTATATTTATATAATATCAGTCAATCGGCACGAAAAGAAGAAAAAGTCTGAGTTCATCTATACTAATCTATACTTCTATACTAATATTATAAAGAGGTAAAATTTGTTTGTAAGTTTGTATGTTTGTAAGTTTGTATGTAGGGGGTAATCTCAGGAACTGCTGGTCCGATTTGAAAAATTCTTTCAGTGTTAGATAGCCCATTTATCGAGGAAGGTCATAGGTCATATATATCATCACGCTAAGACAAATAGGAGCGGAGCATTAATGGAAAATGTGACGCAAACGAAGTTGCGCGGGTCAGTTAGTAATTTATAATTTACCAGATTGCTCGCAGTTTCGCGTTTAAGTCCAGACATCAATCTATGAACCTGGATTACACTCAGATCAGCGGTTTAGTCGAGAAAGAACGAACTTTGTTTTTCTTACTTTCACAAAATTAAAAATAAATCAAGCAAGAATGAATTCCTACCAAACCAAGCCAACAAAACTTTATACAGAAAACGTTTCACTCTCAAGTCAATACCAAAAGTTAAGAACTAAACTACAGCGCATAAGCCAACTTATCTTAATAAACGCTGATATACAGCAAAAACTCGAAACCACCAAAGTCTGCAGTCAACTATTCCAAACTATAGCCGCCTTTATTAATTTACCGCTCGCTAATAACTATGCGACTACTTCCAAACAATTTCTTAAAGACTGCACTATTATAAGACACCACAAACTTTTAATTTTAAAAACCTTTAGCTGTGGAAAATCTCGAGAAAGCGAAACAGCGTCCATATGCCGAGAATCGCCGGGTAAACACTTTTAAGAAAATAACATCCCGGGAACTCGGTGTGTACATTTTTATATCGTCGAAGTATGGCGTTGCGAGCTGGGGTTCCGTATGTATTTTGTTGGCAGTTTTAGATGTATTACTTTTGTGCGTTGGTTTTGTGTATTGTGTGTGGGTGGAAGAATACGTTTTAGATGTGGGAGAAATATTTAGTAGAGATGTTTTCATAGCGTTTCATTTTAAAATTCTTAACAAGGTAGTACTGCATCCATTGTGGTGCTTCATATAGGTATGCGAGGTACGGTGTAAAGTCCTTTGAAAAGGTAGGATGCTTTGATCGGATTGTGGGCAACAGCCAGACACGACAGTTATCGGGTAGGGTTGTATATATTTTCAAATCGTGGGGAGAATTTTGTTAGCGCGTTGTAGGATTTACGTGATATTATTATTTATTTTTAGTATGCGACGTATTATTTTTTTATGTGACGGTATAGACATTACTTTTCCTCATGGGTTTGCTTTTTAAAGTATAACGAGTTTTCTTACATGTGACGTTTGGTGACGTGGACCGTGATCGTGATCCAAGGACAAATGACTGCAAAAATTCTTCTTCCATTACTTAATTACTAAAAAAGCAACATAATTTTACATAAAAGAATTATTACCATCAATAAATCCAATGAATTTACAACACACGGCGTTTAACGGCAAAAGTTCTTTTATTTCAGCCATTATTCTTTTAAGGAAAAATGTTATTTGATTTACTGTTTGGCAAAATGAATGTTGCAGTACGTGGTTCTTACGATTTTGACAACTTTTGTGTTGGTTTTATTGAAAACTCTGTTTAAAAGAAATATTTTATCAGGAAAAGTTTTGTTCTAAACAAAATACTGAAAATTCTACAAATCTTAAGTAGCTAATTGTTTATTTGTTCGTTTTGTAATTTGCTGAAACATTTCGATGAAGTAAGTGATGGTGGTGTTTTGTAAACATTTGTGTCCTTGAACTGCATCTGTATCCTTAATTGGTCATCCCCAATCAAATAAGAAAACAAAATAATATTGCGCGATATATTATGTCTACAATTTACGATTCAAGGAAATCAAGAAAATGTTTTCTAAATATAGATTACACTTATTGAAAACTATTTATCTGTTGTGACCTGCAGGTCGAATCTGTATACATGTCGAAGTGAACACTTTGGCGAAGTGAACGACAATTAGTGAGCTATCAAACTATACAAACAAGATGGCATGACAGCTCACTTGTCGTTCACTGCACCTAGGTGATCACGGTGAGATGTCGACAGAATCGACCGGCTGTAACTGACCGTATCACACCACAACTTGTGGATCCCTAAAAATCCACAGCGTTGTACAATGACAGAAAACAATCGGTAACAAACAAAGGGAGCGTTCTGAGGCATATCGGGCCTGTCTTCACCTCGCTAGCCTTACAATATCCCACCTCCCGTCTCTATCTTTACCGCATAAGGTTCAATTTCCAATGGTATTTCTTATAGGGTCTGTAATCGAAGCTGTAGGTTAGTTTATTATGTTTTATCCTCATAAATATGTAGTTCTAGTCTGTGGGTAGCTGTTTAGTTTACGATTTTGTTCGCGTAATGGCTCGGAAAGTTCGGTTGCATATTTATATTGTAGTTAGTGTTTGTAAGGGGCTATCTTCGGGTTGCTTAGGTTCCAGTGTTGGTGTGGGGAAGAAAATAATTTTGTTTACTGAAGTTTGTTGGTATAGTTGTAGGTTTTAAGTGGGGAGTGGTGGTGTTTGAGGTTTTGGAATGGCAGTATTGCATAACTTTTTTGTTTTATGCTGTTTTTATGTGAGCGTTTAAAATTATTTTGTTCAAGTATGTTTTAGGTTTTTGTTTATTTTTTTTAATTATTACATTTATATTTTGTTGGTTTGGAGGTCTGGCAAGCAGCCGCTCCACGTAATATACTGGTGTTCAGCTGAATCCAGTTTGACTGGAAGCCGACCCCAACGTAGTTGGGAAAGGCTAGGCAGATGATGATATTTTGTTGGTGCTCTACCACTAGTAGGTGCATTTATGCTTTGAAGTATTACTTCAGGGACCACTAGCGTGGTGTTCAAATAAAAAGAAAATAAGAAGGTACGGTGTTACAAATATATAACAGGTATTAGGGTGGTCCTTATTCTGGAGGAGCTCGTAGCTAAATAATAACAGCCGCACGGGTCGATCTTTAAAGTTAAGCAACACTTGCCATGGTTGGTCTGTGGATGGGTGACCATCTTAACATACCAAGTTTCCTCCGTGCCTCGGAAAGCACGTTAAGTCATTAGTAGATCTTTGGCAGTCGTTACGGATTGTCAGAAGCCAGTAAATCTGACTCCAGTCTTACCAAGAAGTACCGTGTTAGCCAGTTAATGGGTTGTGGAGGTCTGGTAGGTAGCCGCTCCACGTAAAAACACTGGTATTCAACTGAATCCGGGTTATAGTTGGAAAAAGGCTAGGCAGGTGATGAGGGTGGTCCTTACTCCTATTAAAAATTTTAAAACAATAACTTATTTCATATTTAGATGCATATAATCAAATGACAAAGTGCCCCGGGAATAATATTCAAAAATCGAAAAATCTAGACCACCCTAGCAGGTGTACTGCATATTATTTATGTGATACCTAAGGTGATTCATGATTTAACTGTATACTGAAAAAGCATACAGTGTCATCTCTAAGTTATCTTAAAATAAAAACAGATGTATCTACAGATATAAAAACATAGATCTGTACACATTTTGTTGGGCACATCAATTTGAATGGAGTCCATTTGAATAGCGACCGACACGCTTTCAAACGGCCTTCCGAATCGAACGTATTTTACTATAATATTATGTAACTATTAAATATTGTGTTATAATACTATCGGGCTTCTGAGGGGAAATATTTTTGAATTGCGGTTTTGTATTTACACCTTATACATAACAATATTTGAGTTTGTGGTACTGTCGAATATGATTGGAACTTTGTTTATAGTTTTGTTTTTGGTTTGCTAATATTAATACACAATAGCAAAACATTAATAATGTGGAGGGAAATTATCATGGGATTCCCGTGGTAAAAGAAATGAATTGCACACATATATGGTATCATTACCAACATTCTTACAAGTTGTTTCAGTGCTTAGGGCGTAAAACGTAAAAAAAGGACAAAGTTAAATTTGCATTTTATAATATTAGTATAATTTTCAGTTGTAGTTTAAAGAACTTTGGGTGAGTTACGATTTTAAGAGATTTGCATGCAAGCTTCTGAAATACATACTATGCCATCAAAATTAAAAATCTGAACCAAAACATTATAAATAATAATTTAATCTATATTTTCTATCTACACTTATAATAAATCTGTAGAGAGGTCAATTCTGTACATGAAATATTTTCCAAAATAACTATCAGGGGGTGATTAAGGATCGATACTGATGCCAAAAATGAAATCAGTAAAATTTTTGTCTGTCTGTCGGTCTGTATAACCGTTATAGAAACAAAAAGTAGTCGACCGATTTTAACGAAACTTGGTACAATTATTTTTCATACTCCTGAGCTGGTTATAGTAAACTTTTCATCACGCTACAATCAATAGGAGCAGTGAAGGGAAATGTTGGGAAAACGGGTGTGAAGTTACTCCATTTTTTAAGCTTCCGTCGCGTGTGCAACCTTAATGGTTAAAGCTACACAGAAATCATGTATGACGGAAATGTTCTCCTTAAATTATATAAGAAACCGGTCAAGTGCGAGTCGGACTCGCGCTCCGAGGGTTCCGTACAAACCTGTAGGTATATATTATAAGCAAAAGTTGCGATTTACGATTTATGACGTATTAAAAAAAACTACTTACTAGATCATGTTCAAACCAATTTTCGCTGGTAGTTTACATGGTACCTAATATACATCATATATTTTTTTTAATTTATCATTCTCTAATTTTAGAAGTTACGGGGGGGGGGGGGGCACATTTTACCACTTTGGAAGTATCTCTCTCGCAAACTGTTCAGTTTAGAAAAAAATCACAATAGAAACCTAAATATCATTTTTGAAGACCTATCCATTGACACCCCACACGTATGGGTTCGACGAAAACCCCCAAAATTTATTGTTTTTTTTTTCTATTTTTGTATAAAAATCTTAATGCGGTTCACAGAATACATCTATTTACCAAGTTTCAACAGCATAGCTCTTATAGTTTCGGAGAAAAGTGGCTTTGACATACGGACGGACAGACAGACAGACAGACATGACGAATCTATAAGGGTTCCGTTTTTGCCATTTGGCTACGGAACCCTAAAAATATCCCACGACAGCATAATTATGTCTATCTTTTATGATTGACGCACAATAACACGCGTAACTACCGATAGCTTAGCAGTTCGAAGCTTTCTGATTATGCTTGTCTACTCTTACGTTTATAACACTCTCAGTCTTCCCTAATTAAAAAAGTTCACATTATTAACTATTACATAAAAAAAGAATCATAGAAATCGGTATAGAAACACCAAATTAAGTTATACACGAAATACGCTAATAATCAGCCATCGCGCGTGAATACTGAATCATGCTTTTAAGGATTATTTTTGTATAAGGTCGCGAACGCACAGGCAGGCGGCTTGCTTGGCGCCTAGAGGCTAGCGAAGCGAGTAGCTTCGTAAAACGGCTTACGACAGTTTGCAATATCCTTTAATATACTGTCGAGGGGAAGATGGTTATAATTTCGCTTTACACCAAACGAGTAATATTATTATTGTGAAATTTTGGTTGTTTGCTACTCAATCACGCCAGAACGGCTTAACGGATCTTAATGAAATTTAGAACAAAGATAGATTATGGTCTGGAATAGCATATTAAGCTACTTTTCATCCCGGGAATATGTTCCCTAGGGATCACGCGGGCGAAGCCGCTGGCAGAAGCTAGTATACCTAATAAAAATGTTTATTTGTACATAGAAATAAACTATCCAAAAAGTACACAGAGATTATAGCAGTGTTGTACAATAGTGACACATAAAAGGGCGAACTGACATTATGTAAGTACTTTGATGTTTACTTATTCTGTATAAGCAATAGGTATTGAAAAATATCTCCTTTAAACCACACGTCACCCGACAACATCCGAACTCCGGCGATCTCCGCCGAACTTACCCGACGCCGTCAACTGCACTTGGGCGATAAAAGTTTTTCCCAAACGTTTCATTCTGAGGAATGTTACAAATGTGATTTGAATTTGTCATAGACGAAGCGATATTTTTTATTGGTAGCGCGCGTCTGATTCGAAAGCGTGTGTCGAATAGCTCGCTTATTTCAGCGAAGAGTTTTATATTTTGTGGATGTCTTGGTGGTCTATTTTTGCCAATGTTATGATATTTAACACACTTTCAGCTTCATCTTTTTATGTAGATATACTTTCAGCGATTTTTCAATATGCCAATATAGTCATCGTCACACATTCATAAAAAATGGTATTTGATATACTAACAAAATCAAAATATAAGTCAATATCATGACGCATGACGTAGTTTAAAACATCCAGGAGCAAACGCAGTTCGAGCCTTGTTTTACAAGGACAGTGCGGAATAGAACGGTGACGTATTTTGATGCGTAAACACTATTTATAGGATATTTCATAATTCTTATGTTTTATTTATATATTTTTTAAATATTGTTGAATTAAAAAAAATCACGTCTAGAGGTAGTTTATATCGGGTATATTAAGTGGGCCGCCTTTGTAAGATGACTAAAATGGCATAGTGTAAAAGCCAAACTAGTTTATAATGATGGATTCAATAAAATACTTCATTTTTGCTATGGAAAAAAACGTGTTATTTAACAACTGTGTCGGCGAAGCATATAACTGACTCAATGTGGGACAACTGATCCAATTCTGCCTAACCTTCCAAGGAATACTGACGAAATATTTTGCTGATAACCTAATTTTCTCAGAAGAAGATCACTCAAACCCTCAAACTTCGGTGTCTTCTGTGATAATTTATTAATTACCCTCACTATAAGTCAATTAGGCCTGAAACCTTAAAATTATGCTCTCAGCCTCAAAACCTACCCGTATGACATCAAAAATCAACCCTCACACAAAACACCTCAATCTGCCGTCAACCAAAAGTTTCAACATAAAAATTTATTCTACATAATTACGTTACTTCCACACAGTATAAAAAGGTACACTGACATTTAAAGCCAGGTTAAAACGCCTGGAAATTCGCCCGGGCGTAACCAGTCACAGCCGGTAATCCGGGCGAAGCGGTCGAATTAAAAAGTTGGAGAAATAACCGGGTAACCGGGTATTACAGGCGACCCGTTCGGCTGAAGGCTTAATGAGAGAATCGAGTTTTTTGGACATATTATAAAGAGAAGTGATGGGCTTTACTCTTGCAGTGTTTGGGTTAATTTGGGTTATTGGCTGTTATAATACTGGCATGTTGGAACTGGTTCAATTTCCATCTTTATGTAATGAATGGGAATTTGTAGGAAAATTATTAAATACCTTTAGTATAGATGATTTATTTATTTTTCATTACTCATACTCGGAAAGTAGGCCTAAAGTTGCCTGAGGAGCGGGTTGAAAGTATTCATTTTCAGCCCTAGGGAGAATCGTTTTCAACTGACATCCGTCAATCTTAAAAAAAAAGATGCAAATTTTATGGCTAAATTCTATCCAAATTCAAATGTATCCGTTTCTTTAAAAAAAAAAACTAATTCACAATTTTCGGGATAAACTCACAGCGTGTGCTATTTTCTGGTGACATATAATATACGAGTACTTTTACTGGGAAGTACTGAAAGTACATTTGCTGGGCTGCTGAAAAAAAAAGTGCCGCAACAAACTAGCGCAGTAAACGTTGATATTCAAAATGTGGTTGCACTCAGCCTAACTTGAATATTATTACTTTATTATTATTATTTAATTAATGGTTACCCTAGCTTATCAGGCAGGATTTACCTATTTATTGTATACCGATTTCTCCATGAATCTATTTTTTGCAAATGTACAATACCAACTCAACTTAAATACAAAAATTATAAGTTTACTCTAATCTGTAAGTTTGCTGAATAAATTTATTATTTACTAAACCCATATTTTTGCGTTGGGGCTTTAAATTACTTTATATTTTGATTTATTTAAACTGCACCATAGACTTTGATCGACTAAGTTGATGGATTGGTAAAATATATTAATTAGCAAATATCATTATCAATCTACACTCTACCTAAGCCTATTTCTCCATTAATCATTTTGTAAAATATAAGTAGATACCTCAGTCGAGGTACTCAAATGTTACTTTTACAAAACCAGTCAGCCCAGTCCAGATAATTAAGAAAAATGGCCCCAGATCCACCTGATGACGATTTAATAGCCACGGTGGGATTAGGGGACGTAAAACTCCATGCAACGTATTTTTTTCAAGTTAATTATGAAAAACGGTGTTGTTTTGGTTGAGTTTCGTAATTATGGCGGTCGTTATACGTTTTAAGATTTGAGGTTTCAATTAGGAGTTTAGTAAGGGGTTGGAAAGACGAGGTGCTTGAAGCTATTTTTAAGATTTTTTTTTTTTAGATTTATTTTAAAGGGGTTTATTATCAGTAGTGTTAATTAAAATAGACTGTACGGCTGTCTAATTATTCACTTAAGTCTAATTATACGCTTTTGATGTCGGTACCAGCATATAGTTAATTGCAAGACTTGATTTGCCAGCCTCATAATACGATAACCTTAGCAGAAAAACCTTATAGATGCCAAATAAATGTGCAATTACGGTCATTGACCCAAATAATTATATTTATTGACTTTCTTAATATCAAAAATAGAAATGAAGACATTAAACTGTCCTTAATCGACAATTTAAGTTTTCTTGAAATTATAACGATTCATAATTTATTGTTAGGGTAAGAGAACAAAAAGCGTGTTTGATTTTCGAAGGGATATAAGGGATAGAAAAATGTACTTTTTTGCAAGTTTATCTAGCGCCTACCATAGTTAGTAATAAGAGCAACAAATATATCCTAGATGCAAGACACCAATAAGAACATTTTTCCTTTCCACATTTTAAAACCGTTAGCAAAAGAAAGACGATTATTACTGTTCTGCACGAGTAGTTTCAATTGAAAACAAGTATGGGGGAACTTAAATCAGAGTGTTTTCATAAAAATGCCAACAATAACAAAACGATGAGAACGGCGCAATAAAACACACCCAGGGGAATGATTGCGTGAACAATACCATTCGGTCTTCTATTCATTTCATTCGTTCAACTTGTGTGTTCCCGCGTTTTATTTTTTTGTTAAGATGCTAAGCCCGGGAGTGGCGGATTTTGATCGTTTTGTCGTGTTTATCTGCTTTGCGATTTAATTTATGAGGTTCTTTTAATTCGTAAATTTTTGAAGCATAAAATATGCGGTCTGTAAGTCTGATTTTGTTGCTTATTTATTGTATGATATTTTGAAAAGAATTTAGATGTGTGAGATTTTATTGTTTCAGAATGAAGCTTAACTGTGTCAACTTATTTTTTCGTCTGCGTCACATTTTCCAGTAATACTCCGCTCCTATTTTTCTTAGAGATTTATATAGGTGATGATATATACCCTATAGCCTTACTCGATAAATGGGCTATCTAACACTGAAAGATTTTTTTAAGTCAGACCAGCTGTTCTTGAGATTATCGCGTTCAAGCAAACAAACAAACTTTTAAGCTTTATTATAATATTAGTAACTAGCTGACCCGTGCAACGTCGTCTGCGTAACATTTTTCATTACTGCTCCGCTCCTATTGGTCTTAGCGTGATGATATATAGCCTATAGCCTTCCTCGATAAATGGGCTATCTAACACTGAAATAATTTTTGAAATCGAACCAGTAGTTCCTGAGATTAGCGCGTTCAACCAAACAAACAAACAAACAAACTCTTCTGCTTTATAATATTAGTATAGATATAGATATATAGGTAAATATTTAACAGTTAGTTTTACTTTATGAGTATTGTGCGAGTCCCGAATAAACATTTTTCTTTCTTTCTTTAAATTCGCAAACTTTGCCTTCGGAATTATTACTTGTACCTAAGAGTGTTCATGTTATTTCTTAACACCATAGGCGGTATAATATTAATACCATACCATTCCATTTTTCTAGCCCAGTAGCGCTAACTCAAAACGGGGAATTTCTTGGCCCAAATCTCACCTGATGGAAAGTGATGATTAGGCCGAAGAAGGAAGCGAGTTTCACCCGGAATCGTCTAACATAGAGGAACTGGCTATCATACCTCTAATTGCCGGAACACAACAATGCTGTTAACATTGTTGTTATGGCGACAGACTTAGACATGATGGTGGTAGCTTGCCAGGCGGACTTAGAACAAGTCCTACCACCAACCAAACCGAGCAAAAAATTTGCCCCCGCTGGGAATCGAACCCGGGACCTCTGGGTCTGAATCAGGTGGTATAACCACTAGACCACGGAGGCGGTTAGTGTCACCTGTTTAGCACCACCCGGGGACCACGTGTAGGGATTTGCTTAAGGGTATTCTCCTACGGACGCGGGTGACTCGGCCCCCAAATGTTTTTATTCTACAAAATAAGATGAAGAAGAAGAGGAAAATAGAATGTTAGCACACTTATTCACGAAGAGATTTGTACAGATATACTAGTCAATTGTTGTTGTTTTTAGTTGTTGTTGCTATATTTATATTTTCCTACTCCTCCGCTGTACTTTTCTTATTCATTTCGTTGTGTTATCCAAGACAGATGAATCGTTTTTCCGGGACTCGTCGGGCTTCATTAGCTCAGCGTTTTTCTGGTGGTCGCCACTGTTGATTCTGGCTTTCAGGAGTAGCAGGGGGTAGGAATGTGCGGCGGGCTTGTCCCAAGACTAGTCAATTGTGCCACAAAGTGTTTCAGTACCAAAGCATTTTTAATAGACAGCTCTTATTTTACCTTATCGATGATACTCATAACTGTTCTGAATAGTTAGGGATAATATGTTGATTTATCATTATTATCCACAGCTTGACTTTTCCCGTTGCTGAGTATAGGCCTCTCCTTTTTGTGTACCGATATGTGTTCCTGTGACATCCTCATTCAGGTTAAACGCGCGATGGCATCAATGTCTTCTGCCCATCTTCTCACCGATAATTTCGTGTTGATTACTTGAATGACGTTTAATTGAATTTAATCGTTAAACGTTAGCCTTGCACTACAACCGCTCCTGCCAATACCTTGGGGCAAAAACCGTATCGTGCGCTATCCTGGTTAGCGTACACCGTTATAGATCGCGTCACGGCAGATCGCGTGACGTGCCGTTTGATTAGCGTAACGATATTGTGTCTGACGCTCAACTGGCGTTTGTTTTTGTTGTTAAGTGACTATAGATATTGATTAGAAGCGTCAGAGTGCCAAATCTACTAATTTTCACATTTGCAACGCATTCGCATCTCAAACTGTCAAAAATGTATGAAAATTAAGGCCTTTTTGACAGTTTGCGATAGACATGCGAACGCGAAAGTTGTTTAAAAGTAGAATTGGCCCTCTATTTAAGTTGTGTATTATACGAATTGGATTTTTCTCTTTAAGTCTTACTTACTGACAATTATTACAGATTAACTTTTTTCTTCGCTCGTGTTAGTAACGATTTAAAAAAAAAAAAAACCTAAAATCTCTACAATTCATAACTCGTCTATATTATTTTGTACTAATATTCATCAGAATCAGTAAAGCGATTTTGTAGTGAATGCGTAACGAACATTTAAACAAAATAGCTTTACTTCGCGTTTAGTTAGGATAAGTAGGTTCATCTGCCTAGCCTTTTCCCAAATATATCGGGGTCGGCTACCAGTCAAACCGGATTCAGCTGAATACCAGTATTTTACGTGGAGCGGCTGCCTACCAGACCTCCACAACCCATTAACTGGGTAACACGATACTCCTTTGCAAGACTGGTGTCAGATTTTCTGGCTTCTGACTATCCGTAACGAGTGCCAAAGATCTCCAAATGACAGCCGGGACCAACAGCTTAACGTGCTTTCCGAGGCACGGAGGAAACTCAGTATGTTAAGATGGTCACCCATCCACAGACCAACCTCGGCAAGCGTTGCTTAGGATAAGTAGGTTATAAGGAAATTTTGACGCAGAATTCTTATCATCACCTTATCAGACAATTGCTGTCCACTGCTAAACGCAAGCCTCCCCCAAAGAGCGCCAACCGTCCCGGTCCTGAAGAGTCCGCATTCATCCGCTGCCAGCCACCTTCTTTAAATCATCAGTCCATCGTGCCACAGGGCGTTCCACCCTACCTCATGACTCCACTCTAACACATGTCTTCTCCATCGTCCGTCTGTCCGTCTACAGACATGGCCGGCCCACTTCCACTTCAGCATGCTGATTCCACGCACAATATCAGTGATTTTAGTTCTCTGGCGAATAACTTTGTTGTGAATAGGCTAGTTTCAATCATCCACGAATTGCAAAACTATTTAGTCCGTCAGTTAGAGTATTGAAAAATAATGGACACGTATTTTTTGTTTTTGTTAATCAATGAATATTGACAAAGATAAAACGCATCAAAACTTGGGAGCGGGGACTCGTGACGTCACGACCCGCTAAAAATTTTGCCAGGGCGTGACGTATTTAGAATTTTAAAAGCGTCGTAACTTCGTCAATTTTGGTTCCCGTAACAAAAGAAAAAATACGGGTCAAATATTTTTAGATAATCTAACTGACGGACTAATTAGATTTTTTCAGGACACAAGGCTATTCTATCCTAAACCCCGAGCATTGCTCTCTCTATTGCACGCTGAGCAACCTTGAATTTGTGGACCAGGCCTATGGTGAGTGTTTCAGCTCCGTAAGTCATTACGGGTTGGACGCAATTCTTGTACTTAGTATCAATCAAGTCATTAGCTAAATTTTTCAAATAAAAAAAATCTTAGAGAAAAGTCATCATCATCTGCCTAGCCTTTTCCCAACTATATTGGGGTCGGCTTCTAGTCAAACCGGATTCAGCTGAATACCAGTATTTTACATGAAGCGGCTGCCTACCAGACCTCCACAACCATTAACTGGGTAACACGGTACTCCTTGGCAAGACTTTCTGGCTTCTGACTATCCGTAACGACTGCCAATGATCTCCAAATGACAGCCGGGACCAACAGCTTAACGTGTTTTCCGAGGCACGGAGGAAACTCGATATGTTAAGATGGTCACCCATCCACAGACCAACCTCAGCAAGCGTTGCTTAATCTTGAAGATCGACCTGTGCGGCTGTATTATTTAGCCACGAGCTCCTCCCGAGATCTTAGAGATAAGTAATGAACGTAAAATCATTAGTTTATTAAAGCTTATAAAAAAAAACGCAGACGTCTCGAATAAAGTACTGACATAACAGCCAGGATTCAGCCATTCCGTCACCTCCTATAATCTCTCGATAGCAATTCCACTAATTGAGCAAACTAATTACGAGTTTCAATCGAATTAATGTTAGAAGAAGAATCCTGCCAAGTGCGAGTCGGAGTTTCGTGCAAAGAGTTCCAAAAGTATCTTATTTTTATAAAATGTTAATATGAAATCATAGAGTAAAGAGTAGAGAAAAGAAGAAAGCAGAGAGAAGGAGGAGGAAAGAAGGGGGGGGGGAAGGGGAGAGGGGAGGGAGGGGTGTTTTTTTACATTTGATAGGCACGCGTTTGACCACAAAGGTAAGAGGAAAGGAGAGTAAAGTTCTTTTGGTGTACAATAAATAATTAAGAATTGAGTTCTTATAGGTTTTCCTGTGATCTATAGGTATACAACTACTTTCTGTGTCTTTTTTAAAGTTTTGAGATAAGTCCTTTTTCTCTGCCTAGCTTTTTTCCAACTATATATTGGGGTTGGCTACCAGTAACTTAGTAAAAACAGAAATATCCGAATACCAGTATTTATTATTTGCCATTACGTATTTATTATTCATCTCATTTCCTGAATAACTCATGAATAACGGAGGAAATTGTCTGAGACAGATGGATACACAAACGTACGGCTGAATCTATAAGGGTTCCATTTTTTGTCGACGTTCGAAACCCTAAAATGTTCGTTTTGCTTCATTACTAGATGTCATCTTAGTGAGATTATCTTAGTAGAGAGCAGATTATGTCCGTGTAATTGTCATCTGCGAGATTAGTCTGTGTTTTTTGGAGACTGATATAGTTGTACCTTGCATATTTACAATTATCTTTCGATACTATTTTAGGGACGTATTCGTTGATAGATGTTTTAATTAATAAAGTACATGTTCCTGGTTGTGATAATTTTGTTACAAAGAGTCTTTTTTATGGATGGGAATGATTTTCCGCCCAAAGCGGAAGAACTCATTTGATGATTCAAATGACTTCTTCCGCTCTGGGCGGAGCAAAAGGGAGTGTCAGACTCTTACTGACTAAAACCCATCCGTGTTCCTCCTAGTGCCCTTTGCGTTCCAGGGCCGTGGTGACTCTGTCAACTAAATTCCGCAGCCCTGGCAGGCACTGGCCCTAACGGGTCCCGTCTACTATGCTGACATCTCTTTGAGGCGCGCGTGGTACAACGGTGCCATATTGTTCGGTGGTGTCAGGTTGCACAAAAATATATTATTTCTCATTACCTTATGTTTGAAAGACAGTTACGTTTTCCTTTGCTTTCAATGAGTCGCTCAAAGAAGATCTCAAACTGTCAAACCGTTGCGGCAGACCCAACTTTTACATGAAATTACTCGCTAAACTATAATTAAATTCATAATTACCAACTAATAATTGCTGGAACCACATCACACGACCTTCCACGATAAAGTCACAAGTTTTAATGAAACATCGCGTTTCGCCCCGGGTGCGTTTACCCTAACAAAATCCAATTTGGAAATTGCTTACGACCGGCCAAATCATCCTCTATACATACGATATTGAACCTGCAATCAAAAATATACCCTACACCAGAGAATATATGACTCACTTTCGTTTATCACAGCCATCGTGCTTGCTACCTGATTTAGTGGCCCTATTCTGAAAGCTATAACGATGATAATGGTCATAATTTCAAGATGCGAGCGTTCGATAGCAGAAGAATTTTGGTTTTGCGTGAAGGAAAATGGAGTAATTTGTGTGAAGCCGAGGTCGTAGACATAATTAGTGAGGACTTCTCATCAGTTGCGGTAATTTTAGCATTTTAAGTGGTTAATTACAAGATGTTTAATTTGGTCCTGAGGTACTTAGGAGAAAGCTATCTATTCCATTTTATTGTGTCGTGTCACTTAAATATGGCTTCCATTCACAGTAATAACGATGGCTGGCAACTTTCTGCAAATATCAAATGTGAAATTGACTGATGGTTTAATGAATGGCAAATATACCTAAATAATTATTGCCTATAAATCATATCTTATCTCCTTGACTTTTGACTTACATAATATACTTATATAATCTCTTTTACAACTATTGTTCAATTTATTTTATTATTTGTTATTCTTATGGTTGAAACCGCAGGATATTATGGACGTTATAATGCACACACCAGCTTTCTACAGTAATCTTACAAAAAATGCATTCTATTCTTGTGCAAAGTAACATAAATTACTTCAATTTATTATTTGCCACTGACAGAGACTCTATAACCTGGAAATAATTTTCAAAATTAATTAAACACAAGGTCAAAACCATGAATGTCCATAAAGAAAAAAATAGGATAAAAGTTCATCTCTTATTTAGCTGACGTGTTCGATATTCAGAATATGACCGTTTAAGGTTAGTGAATTCAAAATGGCGCCGAATGTGACCTCCACTGATCATACGAGATGTATGGAGATACAATATTAGACATATATTAGATTTAAGGAGCTATAATATTATGTTATTACTTTATCGATTAGACTGTATAAGTTTGTATTTTGTAACGTTATGTTCTTACTGTAATGAAAGCAATATATTTGGAACCAAGTAATGCTTTTCAAGGCGGACCAAAAACCTGGTGAGGATCGCAAGTAGCCGATGGATGCCTCAAAGAGGGTCAGTGCCTCAAAGAGAGTCAGCATTGGGAGGGGCCTGAAAGGGCCGACGCCTGCCGGAGTCGCGGGACTATTCGAAAGAGATACCGTGGCTCCGGAACACAAAGGGCACTAAAGGAACATGGATGGGTTTTAGTCAGTAGACGTCCGACACTCCCTCTCGCTCCGCCCAGAGCGGGAGAAGTCATTTGATGATTAATGCAATGGTTCTTAACCGGTGTTCCGCGGACCACTGGTGGGCCCTGGTGGCACCTAGAATGGTCCGTGGAACCTTACTAAAATCTGATGTTTCCACGCAGCTGAATAAAAAAATATTAAATTCTTAGAGTCAATAGGCAATATTTATATTTAAGATTCGATTCGAAATTGCTGCTGCTACCCTCCCTCTCTTTCTTTTCATCGATATATTTATGCGAATAGTTTAGAGGTTCTCGATGTTTCTGATAATTTTAAAAACAAGCACTTAAGTCAGTCGGATGTCAGCAACGACATGCGTTTATAATCCAGTATCGCTGAACCGGGTTCAGAAGTGGGAGAAGAGTAAGCAGTAACAAAAAAAAATGCAATACCTCCAATAAGTCGGAGGTCTATATTAACACATACATTTTGTCAGGTTGTCGGTCCTTTATAACCAAAAGGTTATAAGCCACTGACCTAATGCAGTGTTAATATTTCAGTAGATCACAGGTGAAATATTGATCAGAACTACTTTATAGCTAGTTTATTGATGATTTTTGAAATTTTCGGATCCTTCAACGGAAATCATGTGGAACGGTCATGTTCATAACTGGCTTTGGCGCACCGGTCGCCACTCTAGAACTTTTCGTCTACATCGACCATCAGTTCTTCCCACTGCCACTTCAGTTGGTGATCCTTCGGGCTATGTCGGTGACCTTGGTTCTCTTGCGGATGTCATTATTAACTAATTATTATGTACGTTTCGTTAGTTCTAATGTATTTTGCTTCTGTCTGTTTTTTACGAGTCCTAAATTAACATTTTTCTTTCTTTATTGTTTCTATCAATCCTGATTCGATCACGCATGGAAACTACAAGATTTACCCCCTCCAATGGGTAATCCGTCAATGGGTAATCATAATACAAAAAGTATTGGAAAATTAAAACCGGTTCCAAAATCTCTCCCCAGAGGCTTTCCGTAAACGGCTCTGATAGATAAGTTTGGGGCCAAAAGTTTGATTAATTGTTATGTAACCGAGCTAATTAGGGTCCACCTCGACTTCTACCTACATCCTAACTTTTTAACTACTACGGCCCACAGTTTTTACGGGCTACTGAGCAGTTTGAAACTTTTTCTGGTTAAGAGTTTTTGATGTGGGACTGGGTACAGAAACATACATGTTTGTATACACATGTCATCTCAAAGTAACTAGCGTAATTTTTTACAATGCACTGATTAACTCACTTTTGCATAATATCGTGATAGCTAAGTACATATTACCTGCTATTATATGCTACATCATTACCACGTGGGACACTGTTGCACGGAATTCTGCCGATAATTCGTTTGAAAATGTTCATCATTACAGTTTTTTTTACTATACAGCATGCTATGCACTTAGGGCGTTTTAATTATGTCAATATGGGTAAAGAATCGTGCAATTTGTCAATTGTGTGTATTTCAAATTTCTTATCTGACCTAAATAACCAGTAAGACTTTGAAAATAACATTTTGAAAAGTGTTACTAGTCCGTTCTTCTCCATAAGAATTTAACTTTGTGCATAGACACAAGAAATTTTTAACTGTATGTAAATCTTGATGTTCAAAAGTGCCTTATAGTAGTCAAATTGAAAATAAACAATTCGACTTTAATTTATTATTACTAAGAACCAAAATAGACCAGCAACAACCACTTTCTCATCATAATCATGATAACTTTTTTTTAAACAAAAAATATCTTCCACCTCAGGCCCAATACGTCCAATCACGATAATCTTAATCACAGAGTCGTCATTATCTCCAATAACCCGTTAAACCTGATTGAAACTCAAAGGTCGAAAGGACCAACTCAGGCTCCAATTATCCGTCAGTACGCCCACCTAACAATTATAGAAAGTTTTGAGGTCTGAAAAGTTAATCTGGATATCCGTTTGTTAAATCCGTTGATAGAATGGGAAGTTTCATAAAGGGTGGTTTTAAACAGGAATGGCTGTATCTACCTATAGGCAGATCTCTGTCTGTACAGCGTTTTGTGGCAAATTTAGCAATGCTGTTTGAATGTTGATAATTTGGTTGAGGGCGTTGTAGTGCGGCTTGATAGACTTTTATACACATTGTGTTTTATACACATTACCCATAAACTTTAGCAAACACTTCTATAGCAGTTACAAATCAAATCTAACAAAGTACTTAAAAAGGCTTCCTTACAAAGATATTTTTAATTTCATTTAATTGAGCTATGCAATATGGAAAGGTCTTAGTGAAATTGCAAGAAAAATCTGTCCAATGCTATTTGAATTTCATTTGTTTTTTGTTGCCATTTCGGATAAAGAGGCATGCATATCGGGTGATTTTCGAAAAGGTATTTAGTTTGTATGAAAATTAACAAAAAATAAGCATTGATTAATGTGTCTACAATGAAAAATGCTTATTTCCATGTTCTTAGTATCCGGTCAAAGTTTATGTATATCATCTGGAACACGGTGAAGTGGAAAACTACGTAAGATTATAAAATAACTTGAGAGCTTGTAAATTTTCGTTAAATTGTCAATTGAACATTTGAAATGCTTTTTACGCATCAAAATTTGATACTTTATAATTTTTCGAATTCAATCCGAGAAGTTGTGAACTGAAATAAAATGGCGATCAGTCAGAGTACAAGACGTCTACAAGTAACTAGTCTCTCATTGGTTTGTAAATATTGTGACGTCACAATTCACATTTACGCCACTTTCCGGTTACATATGAAAAAGAACCATTTTAGATAGATTAAATTTAGTTGGTTCAGAAGAAACTTAATGTCTGGCGAATATCATCTCTCTGTTTGCGCAGAACAGAGTATATGATTTCGATGCTGTATTATTTAAAGCGAGGGCCTCCTTTACGAGCCGTGTACATGATTCTGACAATAGACTGTTGAGAGCCATTTGTGAAGCCGATTACTTCTTTTGTTGTACCTTGTTTTTGTATTTTGCTAACAAGTTTGAGTTAGAATTTTTCATTTCATTTAATTAATAATGTTGAATTTGTAATTTATTATTTTTCTCTTGCATGGTATGTTGCCTGAAATAAATTAAATATTTTTCCGCAAACTGTTATTCATTCGCATCTGAATGCTCAAGCTAAAATTATCAAGACAACTGTACAACAAAAAGACTCGGGATTGCTGGTATGTCTGGATTGTTGTGTTCATTCTCAGGATGAAGACAGAAAATTCTTGGAAGTAGCTGTCAGCTGAATTGAAAAGAGGGATAGAAAATCCTTGTTTTTATTTTTCACGACATTGGGAAGTGGGCTCTGCTATCGGAAACCTCGACTCTATGTACTCGTACGATACAACCTAAACTAAATTAAAACAGCTTCCATATTCAATAACCCTGCCGCTGCAACTCACCGTACCTATCAATAGGGAATATGCACGCGATTTTTTTATTTATAAAATGAATTACTTCTAAGCTCCAGTAAACACTCTAGAAAACATTTTTTAGATATCTTCATCAGCGATGAAGTTATAACGCTTCAAAGATTACTTTTAATTTTTAAAATATCTTCATCAGCGATGAAGTTATAACGCTTCAAAGATTACTTTTAGAACGAGAAATCCGACATGGAATTTGACATCACATTTCGTGACTGACGTCTATACATCTGCCATAGAAAACAGCGTTTTCGCGAGAGGGATAGATATATTTGTTTAAAATAATTATATCTCGTTTGTTTTTCGAGCAATTTTGATTCTATTTCCACTGTTAGTAATATATTTTGTATATTTTTAGATTACGTGTTTAGATCCTAATAAATATTTTTTTTATGCATATTCCCTATTCCGGCTAGGCCTTCAATCCCAAAACCGTTTCTCGAAAACGAAGCAAAAACCAACCGATTTATCGTTTCGAACAAAAAATCCGGGGGAAATATTGACACATACGATAGCGGAGAAAAACCGGTCCCGGTACCGGTATTCTATCACGGCGATATCCAATACGTCTTTTGTCATTTCATATCCGTCCCCCCCCGTACCCCTGTGACATAATTACGGACTTCGGGCTCCCGGAGGAATAACCGAATATCGTATTTGAGGTATTTTGGGTACATCTTGGGACAAGACAGTTTATTCTAATACCCCGCATCGGGTACCGTTTGATAGAGTGATTCATTGGCTATGTTCGTTAAGATTGGTTAGACGGGGTTGTTGAGAGAGGGTAGTCCAGAAAATATGTTTTACGGAGTGATGAAGTGCTTGCAATTTTAATACGGCGAAGGAAAATGTTTTCTGACGGGCGGAATTTATTTTTTGTAATAAAATTGAAGGAGCATGGTGGCGCCATCTGTTGTGTAGGGTATGTGAGAACTTGTTGAGTGGACAGTGGACACGGACGTCGAGCAGCTCTTCAGTTGAGTGATGGCCGAGCGTCAAGCATTACAATATGTAGTCAATTAAGCAATTTCAGGATAGGTAGCCACACTCTTGTACATTGAGCCAGCGTGTTAGCTGTGTTTTTTTATAGGTAAAGCTACAGAATTGCGAGAATATAATTAATTTAACACTTTTCGTGAAACATTTTTATAAAAAAACCCTAAAAGCGTATATGCTTTTCTTCAATTTATAAAAGCTAACCCCACGTTCAAACACAGAACGGTCGGCCATTTTTATTTGCGCTCCCCACTCCTAGTTCCCGCTTCATATTACCAAACTTTTCACAAGTTAAATAAGTGGTTATTAAACAAACATATTTCAAGTCACACATGATACGGACAGTAACGCAATCCAAACTCGTTTTTGTAATTATACAACGAGTTTCGCGGACGTGACACGATTTTGAGCTAAATGAGTGGTGGTGGGGGCTGTGACGTAAGAGCTATGTGGGTGGAGGTAGTGGGGGGTCCGTCCAGTGATTTGTTACCTGATCCGCGTCGAGGCGTTGTGAATTGAGCGGATTTCGCGGCAAATGTATTGTTCGGTCTTTTTGACACTAAGCGGCAGCGATAGGTTTAGGGTTTATCGGTTAGGTTTAAGGGATTGGATCGGCTGTTCTCGGATAAATTGAATGGCTTAGCGGCATTCACACTTAGTGTTAATTGTTGTACAGTTGTGTTGGGCTGGGAAATCGTCGTGTGTTGAGTGGACATGGGATGAATGGAACAGGGTAGAATATTAAGTGGCGAGGTTTACTGAAGCTTAATTAGAAATGGGATTAGGTGTTAAGGATTTGAATAATATATATATCCAATTATAGAAAGTTTTGGTTCTTGAAGCTACACTTGTTTATTACAGTAATTTAGGAAGTATTTTACTGGTGTTTTTCATTGTTGTATTTTCATAACGAGCAGCTAACGTGGTTAAATCCCATGAGTGAAATAAAAAGTAAATTTTAGCATAAATATCATGGTACATTAAAAAACAGTAAAAATTTTAGCAACAACACATCTATACTATAATATTATAAAGCAATAGAGTTTGTTTGTTTGTTTGGTTGAACGCGCTAATCTCAGGAACTACTGGTCCGATTTGAAAAATTCTTTCAGTGTTAGATAGCCCATTTATCGAGGAAGGTTATAGGCTATATATCATCACGCTAAGACATAGAAGCGGAGCAGTAATGGAAAATGTGACGCAGACGAAGTTGCGTGGGTCAGCTAGTTTCATATATAATTATATCCGCACTCCACTTACCCGTATTTAATTTAACAGCCAACACAAAATTAAATACACTTTAAATCCGATCCGAATAAAATTTAATCATAGAAATTAAGTTACAATTTCGTTGGGACACGTTAAAATAATTAAACGCAGACGTGTTACGAGGCGTTACCACAGGGGACGGACCGGTAACGTAAACGGTAACAAGGTACGTAGGAACAGGACGTTTTCACGGTACCATTATGTTAATGTCTACTGGATATTTTATTACTTTATCATGGTACCACCGAGCTTTTGGCTAAATAACAACAGCCGCACGGGTCTAACTGTAAGGTTAAGCAGCGCTTGCCTAGGTTGGTCTGTGGATGGGTGACCATCTTAACATATCGAGTTTCCTCCATGTCTTGGAAAGCGCGTCAAGCCGTTGGTCCCGGCTGTCATTTGTGGAATTTTTGCAGTCGTTACGAATTGTCAGAAGGCAGTAAATCTAACTCCAGTCTTGCCAAGAAATACCGTGCTACCCATTTAATGGGTTGTGGAGGTCTGGTAGGCAGCTGTTCCACGTAATCCAGTTTGTCTGGAAGCCAACCCCAAATATAGTTGGGAAAAGGCTAGGCAGATGATGATCATGGTAGCAACGTGTCCCACGCCTGTGCTGGCGAGTTAGTAGGGCCACTTTTTCTTAGCTAACACTTAGAAGTGGTGACGGATGCGCGTTTTAGGGGAGCTATATTGGTGTAAAACTTTAGTCTCCAAAAAGTTAGCTCTCAGCTTAATTTGAATAATTGTCTTTTAATTTAAGTTACCATGTTTGTTTCACTGTGAAAACATTCCATTTTCCACGTGAATTCATGTAAGACCATTTCGGGCACGAGTACCTCTTCGACGCCTTGTGGAAACTTATAACGCATTCTTTACAGACTTACACATTTTCTTTTATGTTAATAATAACAAAAAAATCTCGCAATAAATGGATTAGCATCAAAGTTTTAAGTTGTCACTTCAAATAAAATTAATAGTAAAAATTATTTTTAAAACCAACTTCCGTTTCTCATCACATATTGATTCTTATTGCCTTAAAATGTAAATGTTTTTGTTGTCCCTAATATATAAAATAAAATAAATTTAAACTTCGTGAAGTGACCTGTCAATCCGTCCAATCATGATGCAATGACAGTTCGTGTCGAGCCCACTCCACGTGAGCTAATGGTATCACGGTGAGATTTCAATATAATAGACCGTTAGTTATCTTGAAAATACTAGTAAAAGAAAAGTAGACTGAGAAGAAAGAAATGAAAGATTTGGGAATTGCCTGGACAAAAAAAAAACTAGCAATAATAACAAAGTATTACGGTCAGAAACACGGTGGAGGGACCATATTTTTAGCTAAATTATGAAATTCAAATGGATGGTCGCGCTTATTCAAATTGCAGGCCTAATTAAATATATTTCCTTCATTCACGCAAATAATAACTAAATGAATTAACAAACATGACCTAATTAATTTACTAGATCATATCAATTCGCACACTTAAAAAAGTAACACGTTTAGTTCCGATTTCAACCGCGCGTAAACTTATCTTGCGCGCACTGTACCTGAAACTCTTGAATTCCGCAATAACACAAAGTTCGCCGCTCTCCGCATCATGCCTTTCCCAGGCACTTTTCTAAGGTTGTCGATCCATCTTACAGCGGCCGCGGGGCAATAAAATAACAAAACGTTATACGTTCAAACCGTTCCTTGTAGTCCGCCATTTTGGTGCCGTCAGTCGTCACGTGACGGCGCACTCCGTTCAGAAATCGAGTTCCGATGTCCAATATTGATACAATTGTGCCAACAAAACGAACTCGCAATAACTATTGGATAGTCTGTTATTTGGTTTATAGTGGATACTCCTTGATGCGGTGAAGGATTCCGATTTTAGAGCATTTTTGACATTTTGAGGAATTAACATTTTTTTGGTGAGTGACCACAAACCCACAATTTCACCTTAGGTGTTTCTTAAGGTATTATATTTAAAATTTCTTTGCATCTGTTTTATATTTATACTTTATCGAATCGACGTCGCATGCTTTGTTTTTAACTTTCCTAATACGGAGTACTGATATTCATCAATGAAAAACATTGTTCTTTCCTTATACTGAAAGGTGAGATTTTAGATATCAAGATGTGGTGTTCATGAGGTCATCATGATCATCACTTCAGCCAATTGCCGTCGGCTGCTAAACATAAGCCTCCCCCAAAGAGCGCCAACCACCTCGGTCTTGAGCAGTCCGGATCCATCCGCAAGGTACCTAATCTTCTTCAAAGAATAAATAGGTACCCACTGAAAAAATATATCACCAACCATCAAATTACTTTCGCAATAAGTGGCGACATTTCTGAAAACATTCCCGACACAATATTTCATCAAGAAATGAAGAACGAGGGTATTATTCGAAATATCATTCTACCCTCAAAATCACGCTAAGATTTTCATTTTTATCCACAACATGGCGGAGCCAACAATTCTTTTAGAATAATCTCCGTTTGGAGGGCGCGTCAAAATATATAAGATATTGCAAGGAACGCGGGAGCCCGGAAAAGATCTGTTGCTCCCATCACTGGGATTGTTCCTAGTGTATTGTGTTTTGTGAATTTAAATTCTTTATATCTTGCTGATTTCAGTATGAATGAAGAGAGGGACGTATCAGGTGTTATGATGTCAGATACCGAGTCAACAATGGGAATGCATGTCTTCCCTATACTTTTTTTTTTGAGATGCTTGTACGCTATTATTGCCTTTTCAGCAATATTTTGTTGAAAGGTATATTTTAACGTACAAAACTAGACCAATGGTACATGGTAGTTGAAATAGTCCATCAAACGAGAACCATCAGCAAAAATATATCAAAGGCCTGTGAGTCTCTGCTTTTTATTTTAAAGTGCTATGCTCTATGCGTGTTTGTAAAGTAAAATGGTCATGGAAAAGTTACACATGTTGTTGCAAGTGATAGTTGAAAATTTTAAAGGTTTTGGGCTGTGTTAATGCCACAAAAATACTTTCGATTGTGTAAACAAAGTTGATGACAATGAAACAGTTGCTTTTTGTGTCCCATTTCAAAGAAATCCTCAAACAGCTCGTCCCAATTTAAACAACCGAATTACCATAGCATTTAAAATACAGTTAACATCGAAAATTATTCATAACAACAATACTTAAATTTGTAATCAACAGTCTCATTGTAAAATAACAATGTATCCACTTAATTATTGGACACACTGCAACAGATTAGCATTTCATGCGCTAAAATTTTGCATATTCAGCACACGTAGGTTTCCAACGGCACCATGACACCGAATTATGTACGTATTAGATTAGTAATTGCCGCGTAAACGCAAAACCTCATCTGTATTCAGAGGCGACGGCTCAAATGTAGGATTTCACAGTTACCCCCACATTTTATATTCTAGTGTGTTGCGGCAGCTTAATGCAGTTTTAGTTTGATACGAACGTTCGTTTTAATCAGAGGAAATTAATGGGGTTTCTTTTATGTAGGGGGAAGTCCCACAGTGCCGAACACTTAAGGTTGGTAGGCAAGAAAAAACAAAATAAAAGGTTTTTATATATTTATTATGCGCTATACTCTTTTCAACAATCATACACATTTTTATAAATCAACAAACAATCAACAGAACACTAATTTTAATTTTAAAACAAAGATAATCATTGGCATCAATTCTTGGTTCATTTAACTGTGGCACCTAGTACCGAACATACATAAAAAATGGCACGTATGACCGAACACCCCTAAAAAAGGTGACATCTGTCACATATATATAGGTCAGAGCACTCTGGAATATCAGCGCATGCCTCGTGAGCCCACTCCTTACACGAGCTGCACTGAATCCAGTCCTCGTCATGTCCTTCTAGACAAACAACACATAAGGTATCGTGCAGAGTTTGAGATTGCTGCTGACAATTTTCTTTTAATGGCACAACTTTAGTTTTTTTTATCTTCTCTTCTTTAACAGTCTTCTTAAATGTA
This sequence comes from Ceramica pisi, assembly GCA_963859965.1. Classification (NCBI taxonomy): domain Eukaryota; kingdom Metazoa; phylum Arthropoda; class Insecta; order Lepidoptera; family Noctuidae; genus Ceramica; species Ceramica pisi. The sequence goes on along the minus strand of OY982535.1, from coordinate 24,313,749 downwards.
CCACGACGTAATTTTTTTTTTTCTTTCATTTTCTTCTCGTTTTCTTTCGTTTCCATAGCCAATTTATAAGGAGACGAGGTAAGGACTTGGCTTCTCTCAGACTTGCGTTTCCTTGCTTGAGCTCTTTTCTTTGCAGCGTCTGGCAAAGGTGAAATATTTAAAATAGCTTCTCTCACAGAATCCACACTAGTAGAAGGTTGAGGTGATGGTATCTCGACGGAAGCACGAACAGAACTAGACGGAAAGTCTATTCCAACAAAATCCGGGTCTTTGCTAGTAGAAGGTTGAGATGCTAGTTCTTCGACATCGGCACGAGAAGAAATAGACTGATAGATCAAACTCATAGAATCCGGGCCTGCGCTAGTAGAAGGCTGAGGCGTTGGTTCCTCGACATCTGCATGAGAAGAACTAGACGGATAGACTTGTGGCCTGTCATTCAAATCTGTTGAATTCAATGGAAGATTTTCATTCGATTCTTCTATTGGAATATTTGTCACGTCACTTGGCAGGTAATCCAAATCAGTAAAAATATTATTGTTGAATGGATATATGCCAGTACATTTAAAGCCCGCTGCGGCTATATCATAACGTGCTACCTTTATAAAGGCATTAGAAACGAGTCCAGCAATATCATATTCAGTTATTCTAGCTCCTGCATTAGCTCTTATCCACATCCCACATTGTTCATTGTACGCATTCTTGAACGGTTTCATGAAAGATCTGTCCAATGGCTGGAGCTTGTGTGTTGTATGAGGTGGAAAGCTAACAAGGTGAATGTTGTTATCTCTGCACCAGTTTATCACCTCCAAAGTTTTATGGCTGCTGTGTCAATCAAGTAGAAGCAAAATTGGGCTTTCTTTTGAGGGTCGAGAAAATTTTGTGAAGTGTTGCAACCACTTGAAGAAAAACTCGCTGTTCATCCAGCCTTTGGGCTGTGCGACACCCACACTCTCAGGAGGCGAATTTATCATTAGACGTTCATGCATCCTCTGCCGCGGAAAAACGAAAAAGGGAGGAACAAAATAACCTGTGGCACTCATACAAAATAATATTGTAACGTTTTTCCCCCTTTCAGCGGACGTAAGCTTTCCTATTTGACGAACATTCTTCCTTGCTATAACTTTTGAATGCTTTTGTACGGTTGTAACTCCAGTTTCATCGCAGTTATAAATATTGGACGGTGTGAAATTGTGTTTATCTAAAAGACTTTTTAAATTATTGAAGAAAACATCCACCTGTGGTTTGTTGAATCCAACTGCACGCATCAAACTCGTAGACTCTGCTGTTCTCAGTGATAAACCTGGATGACGTTTCATAAATTCATAATAAAAATGTTTTCCTGCTGTTTTCTTTTGCAAATTGAAGCGATGAGGTATTTTGAGCTGAACAGCTAAATCAAAAGCTAGTTTCACAAATTCCTTTTTTGTCAATGGCATGCACCTATTAGCCAAATCTCTGATATGCATTTCTAGGACATTTTCATATTCTGGAGAAAAGGTATTCGTAAATCTCCCTAAGATGGGCTTTAATTGTACTTCTTTTCCTTCTTTTATGAGTTTAAGCTTATCATATAAAGTAGTAGTAGGTATACCATATCTTGAAGCAGCTTCCCTTAAGGACATCTTCTTTGTAGTTACTTTTTCAATGGCAACTTTTAAATTTTCAGGTTGCCAACTGCCTTTCTTCACCCTCTCCATGATAAAATAAATGATATTGCCTGAAATAATAGAAAATAACCTTTAGCATTGTTTAAATTATAATAATACTGATAAAAGAAATGTTCGGTCATAGGGGAAAAAATACTGTTCGGTGCTAGGGACTCATAGAGCAATACTAAAATAGGAATAACCATTTATTGACTAACTTAATACCAGTTTTAAACACTAAAATAGAAAAAATACTTACCAAAGATAAATAAAACACTAATATAAATATCACCACACGTAAACTTTGCAACAACCAATGTTTTCTTGTATACACGCGACGTTCCGTTCCCGCGCAAAATGAACGCGTGCTCTCTCACAGCTGCTACGCGCACGACTGGCAGTCCCCGCACCGCGCGGGGGCTAAGTAGCTCTGTCTCTTTCTTTTTCACGGCAAACGGTCGTTTTTATTTGATTCCTTGCTGTAGGTTTCGTATTCGTTCGGTACTACCGGCCGTTCGGCGCTAGGGGACTTCCCCCTACCTATTTTTCTCCGGAGGATCGGTAATAAAGGAGATTGGATAGAAATTATGTAGTTAGTAGAAATTTCGAATGAATGTTGACAAGCAGGTTTCTGCAAGCCATTTCAAGCAATATAAATAGATGTGGTGCATTTAAGAATAAAATTCTCATGAGCTTCATTTGAACAATATAATGTAATCAATATTGAAAACACACTCATGTCCATAACTAACCGAATGAACCGATTCAAACCGTATAATCCCAACATTCTAAATAACCAGTAAACAATCAAATACGACCCTCCTCCACTGAACCAAAATGAACAAATTAGATTCACGAACAGTATTGAGCTGTACAAACACAGGTTTTCGGAATCCTTTGAAGTGCAATTTATCAGGTCACAATCTACCCCCCATTTCAGATTTATTAACTCGACGGTAGCATAACAAATTATAGGGTGAACTAACAAATAACGGTCTACGGCGTCTCCATTTGTTACTCAATTTATGTTCAAACGTTCATTCCCTGCTACAATTAACTTCTTCGAACGCAATTAATTTTAATCAGAAACACTTGGGGGGGAAGAAAAAAGAGAAAAAACAACCTGAAGGAAATGGGTACGCGTAGCAAGCTCTGGTTGAAACAATGTACAGGAAATTAGTTTTGTGATACATTTTTGGTTTCAGCCTACTTATTATTTTTGGACAGTATCGTTTGCGTTAAACGCAAGGTAGTGTAAAAAATGCTTTTGTAAAATGAGAGTCTAATATTGATCAAGCCTTGCGATACGCAAATCCTTCCGTCAATAGCAATTTTTAATGCTTTGTTTATTATTTGGCTATCGCTTTACTGAGAAATTTGTTTGGGAATATAATTTAGAAGGTCCCATTTGGGCGCCAATAAAACGTATTGGTGCAAAATGCTATTTTATTTTGTCAGATGAAGTTTTAATTGATTTGAATATTAACTATAATATTAAAAATGTGAAAGAGATTTTTTTTGTTTCTTACGGTTTTACACCTGAATGGCTGAACAGATTTGATGAATATTGGTACAGAGATAGATGGGATACTCTTTTTAATGAAAATAAAACTTGAACAAGAGCAAAGTCAAAGCAAATGCTAGTAGTGTAATAAATGTTACTTAGTACAAATCCTATCACCAACAATGCAACGAATCATAGATAAGGTCCCACGTTGGGCGCCAACGCCACCTACCGCTCTAAATCACTTCCGGTGTCCTGCAATAATGGCCGCCGCACTTCCTGTCTGACCCGCTGTCTGGTCTAGGCATTATACGTCTATTAATTGAGTTTCAACCACCATTGCCTATATTATTATAACATCAATAACGAAAACACTCTGTGGGTACTTAGATAACTATTTATGTGAAATAAGTGATTTTATTTCTATAGAATCCATACATTTTGATCTCCAATCAGTTTTCTAGGTCACTGCTTCTGGGTCAATATTTTTCATCAGCTCATCCAGATTCTCTTTTACTTTTGTTCAGTCATTCACCATTCGTTTGTAGATTTCAGAATATATCTCCCAAAAATAACCTAACATTGAAATCGAAATAGTCAATCAAGCTGGTTCGACTATTCTTTTTTGAGTTGTTTCAAAATATGGGCTTGTAAAAATATTCATAAAGCTGGATTTTTACTTTTTGTAAAAGAATACCGGTTCACAAAAAGCTGTCTCTATAAATGTCTGTAAATTGACGCCTATACTCATTTTGATGAATTTTGTTAGGGATACAGATAGATTACACTGATTGCAGAAAACAGAGGATAAGTTTTAACCCGGGAGTGTGATCCCTTGGGATAGTTTCCAAATTACGCACGTACCAAGCCGCTGGCAAAGCTAGTGTTCAAAGGTATATATTGCAATGTGCAGGACACTAGGCAGAGTCAGTGAGATTTTTCGTTGAAAACAAAAAAGGAATTTGTGTTTTCAGTTATTAGTCGAGAAAGGAAATGTTGTATCTTGAACAGGAAGTTAACATTCAATCCTCAAACTCTGCATCCTAATTTCCTCAACCATTTAACTCTCTAGCACAATGTTTCCGCGTTCAAGGATCCTCTATTAAACTCGAAACGCGAAGTATTCATAATATGTAGTGCAGTTGTGCAGTTCCTAAGTTAGTCGACCATGCTTGTTGATGCTTATGCCTGTTGTTGAGCAGTAAAAGTTTCAGAAATATATCCCAACAATGCGTAACTGGGATGCTGTTATGACTTCAAAAGTGCAGCTTTGATGATATTTTTATATATAGTTATGTTGTGTATTTTGGTTGTTGCTTTGTTTTTATCGGTTGTTGCTAGTTTTGGCTTCGTTGTAGTTTTACTGGGTAGTAAGAAGTCTATATTTTAGAGTTCCGGCAGTCCGTATGAAAAAACTGAACATTTATAGGACCGCCTCCAAAACTCCTGTATCTGTCTGTTTTTTTGTTCGTGTGTCTCAGCCAAGATGCTGTGAAATCTTCTGAACCGAATCAGTATTTTTTTCCACAACGATTCATCATCAAATTTGTTTTGGAACAGTTCTCGATCGTCAAAACATGTCTAGCCCTCTCATAGAAAACTTGTAGCTGTAACATTCAAATAAAGATCGCATTTAACAAAAATACATTCCTTTTTCTTATCTCATAATTGAAAACACGGTTTACTTCCCAAGCGTCTCGACTCCGTAAAACAGCATAATATAAAATAATCACATTTGAACATTACACAAAAGCCTGAACATTCAAACTTAATGCTCTTTACTTCGCAAACGATACAAAATTAGAAAAATGTTTTCATAATACAATTTCAAATTCAAGCTGTAATCTACTTACTGAGGCCCACAATATTTGTGGAACAAACTCCGCCCTGACTCCCTTATAGTATCGTAAAAGCTAATGGTAGCGTTCCCTGTATCATTGTTAAAGTCTCTTTATATTACTAGGGACCGTTATATATGATAGCTCACTTATTTTGATGCTGTTTTTCCTCTTAAATGGGCGTGAGGAATTCGGGTCTTTCTGTATACAGACGCAGCAGCTGTTTGTGTTGTGGCAGTACTCGCGTTTGTTTGTTCCAAAATGGTTGTGTTTAGATTTTTGAGTGCGTTTTCGTCTTTGTTTGATTTTGAGTGATTAGTTAAACTTGAGATACCTGAATGATCGATTAGTTGATGTTGAATTATACTCTTGTCTCCAAGGGTTTTTCCTATGGAGTGATTATTCTGCACGTTTCTCACATATACAGGGTTATTTGTAAAACACCGGCAACCTCTCAGGACTATTTTACTAACATCATAACCAACAACTTTTGTTCTATGACTTTTGAAAATTCATCATAATTATTTTAGTTCATCAAAATTTCATACAAAAATAAAGAATATTTAAATTGAACGATCTAAATGTTACAAGGTCTATGCAAAGCATTAGCAAAAGAAAAAGAATGAGCTTTCTTATGCTTCGCATAGACTTCGTAGCATTTAGAACATTCAATTTAAATATTTTTTTATTTTTGTATGAAATCTGATGAATTTTCAAAAGTCATACAACAAAAGTTGTTGGTTATGATGTTCGTAACATTAGTCCTAAGAGGTTACCGGTGTTTTAAAAATAACCCTGTATAAATAATTTCAACAACAACAATGTAACCACAACTTTGTAACAATTTATTGATTTCAAATAGCGTCAGTGGAGATCCTTGCACGTTCTTCTCCATAGATACGGGGAAATTAGTTACTCTTGGGAAAGTATTAATAGCTTCACCTCTTAGACTGACCAACCTTCACAATTCAAGCCTCGCAATTCCGCAAATGGTTTAATTGATATTCAGGCTTTGAGTTTTAAGTTTGTAATTATTTAGCGATTTTTAAAGTTTATATCCAAGTCGGTTCTTGAAAGCTTTAATGAGAATAAATTCCTCTAAAGTCCAATCTACTCATTCATAGTGATTCAAAGTGGAACTAAATAGTCTTTCTCATTAACAATCGAGCAGACATCATTGTCTTCAAAATAAATAGCTTCTACGCCTTTTACTTTGTTTACGATAAACAGAAGATCAATTTACACTGTTTTTGAGAACAAGACTCTTCGGTTTCTACAATAAATTGAACTCCGCCATCGCTGTTAGTCCCTCGCAGTAGGTACTCTTTTTGGATTAGGGTTAGCTCTTTAAAAAGATTGTGTTTGATACATAAGCTATCGAAGGATGACATAATATTTAAGCTGTCATTAATAATGAGTGCTTTCGAGAATAGTACCAGTAATTATCATAGTAGATGGTTTGACAGATTGATCCCGATGTTAGCCTGCACTCGTGTCCCACAGCTAGACAAAGGCTTCCCTTTTTAACCGACTTCCCAAAAAGGAGGAGGTTATCAATTCGGTTGTATGTTTTTTTTTTATGTTTGTTACCTCATAACTCCGACAATTATGAACCAATTTGAAAAATTTTTGTTTAATCTGAAAGGATATACTTGCAGATTGGTCCCATTTAAATCATATCAAAATCGATTACGAACTTTGGATTTTAAATCGAAATAGCTGGAATTTGACTATTTTGATGATTCTTTGATAATCAAAATTGCATATTTTGCTTTTCTGCGATTTTGCAGTGGTGTTGTTAGGTGTGGGGCACCACTAAAAAGTGAAAAATAAAAAACTTTTAACAAAAAAATACAACCGACTTCCAAAAAAAAACACTACAAAGTAAAAAATAACTTTAATTTCGGAATTCGGTGTCAAAATACGAAGAAACTAACAAAAACACCGACTTCCGAAATTAAAGTTATTTTTTACTTTGTAGTGTTTTTTTTTCTCTTTCGAAATCTCTTTGTCTTGGGCAATCGCTAGCCAAGTTTGTCACGCAAACATAATGAGATCGTCACACCACCTTCGCCGGGGTCGACCACGATGGCGACGTCCTTCAGGCATCCAGTTAGTGATGATCTTCGCTTATCTCTCCGGGTTCATTTGTGGGACGTGGCCAGTTCACTCCCACTTCAGCCTGGCTACCTTTTCCCCGACATCTATGACTTTAGTTATGGAGCGCAAAGTGGTGGTTCTAACGCGATCTGTTCGTTTAACTCATATTATACTGCTAATTAAAATGTAAATAATTTGTATATAGTTTCGTCCTCATATAAATTCAATTCAATTTTATTCAATAACAATTTACATTGTGTCTGAAATCATTCTTAAAACCTATCTCCCCCCCTCCCTCCTCTCCTCCTTCTTATCTTACAGTGTTACTAATCTATTCCCTTTCGTAGATGTTCCTAGCTTTTTGTATTTGTGAAAAACTACCAAGTGGGACCAACTATTATTATATTATTACACAAATCGCAAAAAAACAGCTGTAAAGTTTGTATGTTTTTTCGAATTATGTTCGCCTGAACGTATGGGGTAGTTGTTGTTGCGATTACAGTGTTGTTCCCATTGTGAATGTTGTTCATAATGATGAGTGCAATAACCCCATTGAGGTATTGCTTTTATTCAATTACACTTTGTAAAAGGTTCTCATAGTAACCATTTCATTCAGGTTTCCAGTTTCAAACCTGCCATCCCTAACATCATGTACAATTTTTTCCAGCGTACCTTTTGTCTGGACTTCAGCCGCGAAAAACGAGTTAATTACAATAACAATGGATGTATCCGCGATGAATGGGCGAAAAAACCACCCCTTGAAACAAGCCCATTGTATAATTTATTTTGTGGCTATGTCACTACCGGTAATTATTTATTTTTCTGTTTGCATATTTTCTTTTTTGCTGTATCGTATGATTTATGATGTTCGTTTCGGTTCTGATCTGTTAAAAGAAGGGTGGCAGATGTTTTTAAGGCTGTGTTTTAAAGAGCGTGACTAGTCAAATCACGCTCTGTAGGTCTAATTGCATTTTTTTTCTCTTCTTATTTGATTTGAATAAGAACAAATTTCAACGAGCGAACACAGCATTATACTTTTTTTTTAACTTTTGATAGGAACGCGTTTGACCACTATCTCACTTGGTAAGCGTTGATGCGGTCTAAGATGGAGCACGCTTGCCTAGAAGTAACCTATTCACTCTTGGCTTAAAGACTCCCAGATTGTAGCTATCAGGAAACACAGACTCAGGCAGGGAATTCCATTCCTTTGCTGTACGCACTGTGAATGTGTTATCAAAACGTTTAGTGCGTGTGGTGGTATTATGTTTGACGAAGAATGTTGACATTGAAACTTTTGAACTCTTGATATTATTACAGAAATACCGCGTGTATCTGACATCGACGCACAAACGATTTCCATGGGTCCAGGGCATGATTCTGGACACCCCAGTGTTGGAATTTTTCGTCGGTTCTTTTCTGATTTTTTTTAAGAGTACTACAAAGTATCCGCTCAGCTGAGCTGATATTATTTGTGGCTTTATTCAGATTGCTCTTTTTAGTGAAAGTAGTTATTTAATTATTTTTTTATTAAAAATCTCATTGGGTTAGGTCAGAATAACGATTATGAGCAGTCTAAAGTAAAAAAAACCCTTGAAAAAAATAAAAAAATGAGAAAAAAGCCGACGAAAAATTCTAAGTCTAGGGTGTCCAGAATCATGCCCCGGACCCATGGAAATCGTTTGTGCGTCGATGTCAGATACACGCGGTATTTACAGAGCTTTTTTGTTAAATTAATAGTTATTATAATACCAACCAATAAGTCGTATCAACCACTCGAAGTTGTTAAATACTCAACCAAATAATGTAAAGTCTACCCTTTTTTCCCACAACTACCCCTTTTATAAAACACACGCACGGCATCACGTCAAAACCCGTAAACCTTACATAATCATAACTTACATCAGCACTGATTTAACTTCAATAACGTCAATTCCGGAATGGGTAATCGCTTAGAGGCAGATTATTTCGCGTCGAGCGCAAATTTGACAAACTCCGTAACAAGGGCAGATAACGTCGAAACTTGTAAAATTATTACTTGGAGTATCACGCTAACACGCTGCCTCCGGGAGGGAAACACGCTCGTCGGCATTATAGATTTTTAATGCGCATTTTCGCTAGTTTAGTGAAGTAGGTTGTCTTGTACAATTTGTGCTACGTTTTCGTGTTGTTTTATGAGTGTCACGCTGTCTGCTGTTAAACACGCTCTGAATATTGTTTGTTATGTGTGTTGTTTATGTTTTTGTTGTATATGTTTGTTATGGCGGTTGATATTGACTCTTTTATTTTAATTATAAGTAATTGATTTAATTGTGTCACGCTGCCAGAAATGTATACTTATCTTTGTGGTTTATTATATGTGTACTGTGTTACTTTCAGAATTATTAAATTTAATCGCTTGTAACATAATGTATGTTACAAGAGATATAATATATGTGTTAATTTGTGTATTTTTTCTGGTTACCTATCTATCTGTTAACTCATGAATTGTTGTACGAGTATTAAGGTTTATTATATCGCGTCAATGTTAGTACTTAAATAATATGGACTACACTGTCTAACACGCTGTTTGCTGGAAGTGTCATCAATTCTCATATTTTGTCATAATATATGTGCTAACAGAATACATAATATTACATTTTGTGAATCTTTTCTTGTTTCTTTTTAACCGACTTCCTAAAAAGGAGGAGGTTCTCAATTCGATTGTATTTTTTTATGTTTGTTACCTCATAACTCCGTCAATTATGAACCGATTTGAAAAATTCTTGTTTAAATTATCAAAATCGATTACGAAGTTTGGATTGTAAATCGAAATAGCTGGAATTCATTTACTTGGATGATAGTTTTTTGTCATCCAAGCAATCGAAATTGCTTATTTTGCTTTTCAGCAATTTTGCAGTGGTGTTGTTAAGTGTGGGGTACCACTAAAAAGTGAAAAATAAAAAACTTTTTATATGGAAGTCGGTTGTATTTTTTTGTAAAAAGTTTTTTTGACCAACTGTACTTACATTACGTACTACACCAGCATATAGCATGACACAATAACAATTCATAGATTTCTGTCATGAAAAATATTTCAATACAATCCTTTCCCCTCTCTGATATTTGTAACCATTTATTTTAACAGTTGTATCGGGTGTGTGTATTTATATTTCATCAGTAATTTCTGCTGTAACATCATCCGTCATCATTTTGCGATTAATGCCGCTGTTGAAATCATCGTGAATATTACTGACATCAATGTGTTTGTTTGTTGCAGAAGCCGATTACACACTCGACGATTCGTTTTGGAATGAAGAAAGCCCAGTTGGTGAGTGATATTGTAATATGTTGTTAAAAACCGTGTTGTTGTTGTTTTTTGGGGGCCGAGTCACCCGCGTCCGTAGGAGAATACCCTTCAGCGAATCCCTACACGTGGTCCCCGGGTGGTGCTAAATAGGTGACACTAACCGCCTCCGTGGTCTAGTGGTTAAACCACCAAATTCAGACCCAGAGATCCCGGGTTCGATGCCCAGCGGGGGCAAATTTTTTGCTCGGTTTGGTTGGTGGTAGGACTTGTTCTAAGTCCGCCTGGCAAGCTACCACCATCATGTCTAAGACTGTCGCCATAACAACAATGTTAACAGCAGCATTGTTGTGTTCCGGCAGGTAGAGGTATGATAGCCAGTTCCTCTGTGTAAGAGGATTCCGGCTGAAACTCGCTTCCATCTTCGGCCTAATCATCACTTTCCATCAGGTGAGATTTGGGCCAAGAGTTTCCCCGTTTCACATAAAAAAAAAAAGAAAAAAGAACATTATTTTTTCACAATTATTTGGATGGATTTTTGGATGATGGATTTTTCCATAAACACAATTTTGAGTATTTTTACATGCGGTTCATTCAAGTAAAAGTTCAATATTATAATGTTTGAGTTTTTGTTCGTAAGCTCGGCCTACTATTATAATTCCGCCCTGAGAAAAGGATAACGCTATACGACATACATAGCTCCGTCTCTCTCACACCGGAATCATGGCATTTTATGACGTCATAGTTTGGCCCCTGGACTTGCAAATCAATGTGTCCATTTGAACTTTTACACATACCGACACGAGGTTTAATCAATTAAGTTCAATCAACTACATTTAACGTTAACAAATTCAAGAGACAATTTGATTGAAATTGAGGAGCAGAATTGTAATAGTGTTACTTAGGCAAGTTTGTTATAGTAAATTAAAAACGTTTTTAAAACTCATAGATCAGCCTGAGTGCCTGACCCACAAATATATCTTCAAAACATTCGCATTCGCAACTTCTTTCAAAAACACCGACGAAAGTAAACTCCATCGACATCTACGGAACCCAACTTTTGCCGTCATGTTTGTCACTCCCAGCGAGATGTAAAAACGCTCGTCAGCCGGATATCCGGCGGCGGGCGTACATCACAGCCGGCCCAGCACCGGGCCATAACCATTCCAGTTTTCAACTACGATGTTTTTGACGATTTTTTATTAACATGACCATTTTTTTGCGTGTACCGGTAAAGTGATATTTTGCGTGTACCGGTAAAGTGATTTTTGTTTGTCGTTCATTAATTCGTGAATGTAGAAATGTTTCAATTAAATAAAGTGCTTTGTTTGCTTGTTCTTTTAGATGTTTTTGCTCGTTATTTTTTCTTGTTTATAGTTTATCGAGACCTTTTTGTAGTATAACAACTCACGTTTGACTAGTCAAAGGATATTTCTTTTAATCGACTCAGAAGAAAATTGTATGTAAAACAAAGTCATAATAAAGTTTAAGATCTCGAGACTCTCGTCTCGTCAAGTCGTCTTCAAACGCAACTATATACAAAGGAAAAACTTATTTACTGAATTTTCCAGTTTCCATTGAGTTGCACACTCGTAATACAATATTTACAAGGCACGCCAAAGCTTGCTCTTTGACATTTAGATGTGAAATAGCGAAACAATTTTGTGTTCACTAATTTCGCAGTCGCAAAGTCGGGGTCAACTGACGTCACCCACAAATACATTCGTGAGCTTTTGTTTGTAAAATGCTGTGTTTGATAATTCTATTATTCATCTCTCACAAATGTAGCACAAAGGCATACCCAACATAGTTTAATAACTCATTTGTTGCAAACTAAAATTTCTGTCACCACATCAAAGTGTATCGAAGCATTTCGCGAAACTAGTTTCAACTGGTTTGAAGCGGTAACGATTCCGGTTTTCGCTGGCTTCGTATCATGTGGTTGTATGTAGTGGGGATTTTATTTCGTTTAGAGATTGTTTGTTTAGAGTTTCTTGTGTTATGTAAACGCTGTGGCTTCTGGGAGTATTCTGGTTTCAATACGTAGTTGTTTATCGTGGAATGTTCTCGACGTCTGTGCCTCTGTTGAGGGATACCTTAGAATGTCTGTTGCCAAGAGAATTGATCTGCGTATCAGTTTATATTTATGCCTTGGAGGCAGTCCAAAGGAATGATAGTTGTTGTGAATTTTGAGAACGATGAATCTCCTGTTACGTAGATACGTAATTCAAAGTTAGTATTTTTATAGCGTCTACTATCCTTATATTTGGTGTATCACACGATATAGTTTGAAGAACATTTTTTTCTGATTTTTTCCTCACGTTCCAGCTTACCACCTACGCGTCCGGTTGTGTGGTCACAGAAGAGCATTATGCGCTTCAAAACTAACTAAACTGGTTAAGCGGATTTGGAGCAAATTACCTGTGACAAACAGATAGACGAAAGCACAAATACAGGTATCACATAATACTTCAGTAAATATACGTTGTTTTGGTTTCTATATTACTGGATTGTATATTACGAATAAATTTCCTTCAGACTTCTTAGTATCTAATAAATTCCATTATCTTGACATGAACCAGGTCATGTTCGAAGAAAATCCATGAAAATACATATCCGTATCGTGTAGAAACAGAACAAATTCTTTTCTAGTTATGTCACAGAAAAGTAAATTATGTTGAAAATAGAGTAAAACTACATCTGGTTCCAGTACAGAGAAATGGCGCATATAGAATCTTATCAAATAATGAAGAACAGGATCTACCTTTGTACTCGTGTACCTCGCTATGCTAACCTGGTTTTCTATCGAATAGGGAGATTTGACGTCACTCAGTACACGATAAATAAATGGATGCACGCTTGCAGGGGACATACAAGTGCATTCCTTGATAGGATTTAAAAAAAAAAAATTGTAGTGTTATTTAAAATTCATTCTCTGTTTTCTTCTTTAATATATACTCATACCGCGTGTATCTGACATCGACGCACAAACGATTTCCATGGGTCCAGGGCATATTCTGGACACCCCAGTGTTGGAAATTTTCGTCGGTTCTTTTCTCATTTTATTCAAGAGTACCACAAATAGGTATCAGCTCAGCTGAGCTGATATCTATTTGTGGTGTTATTCAGATTGCTCTTTTTAGTGAAAGTAGTTAATTAATCATTTTTTTTATTAAAAATCTCATTGGGTTAGGTCAGAATAACGATTATAAGCAGTCTAAAGTAAAGGAACCCTTGAAAAAAATGAAAAAATGCTAAAAAAGCCGACGAAATTCTAAGTCTAGGATGTCCAGAATCATGCCCTGGACCCATGGAAATCGTTTGTGCGTCGATGTCAGATACACGCGGTATACTTTACTACCTGATGCCCGAGGCTTCGTCCGCTTGGCATACTAAACCTTCATCGAGAACCACTCTATCCATTGGTGATATCAACATGAAAATAGGTGCAGTAGTTTTTGAGTTTATCGCGACCAGACAGACTGACAGACAGAGGCGGTGGTGGGCTTTGTTTTTTTTTTATATACCTTACAAATGAATGACGGCACGGTTGGCGCAGTGGTTGAGCGATCGACTGCTGCGCCGCGTGTGGTGAGTTCGATTCCCGCACGGAACAAATATTTGTATGGCCTACAGATAGTTGTTCCGGGTCTGGCTGTTTGTGTATGTGACTTCGTATGTTTGTAAACGCACCCACGATACAGGAGAAATTCCTAGTGTGGGGCAACGTTTAAAAAAAATAAAATGTTCCGTACGGGAATCGAACCCACGACATGCGATGAAGCAGTCGATCGCTCAACCACTGCGCCAACCGTGCCGTCAGAGAGACTGACAGACAGAGGCGGTAGTGGGTTTTGTTTTTAACCGACTTTCCAAAAAGGAGGAGGTTCTCAATTCGGATGTTTGTATAATATGTAGTGATAGTGCTTATACACCTCATATGCACAAAACAAACACTTATAAAGACAAGTGACCAATAAAATCAGTCTTAGAAAAGAAAGAAAAAAAAAAGTCCCTGAAAGTTTAAGTTAGCCGGAGTCTGTGTTTCCTGATAGCTACAACTTGGGAGTCTTTAAGTCAAGAGTGAATAGGTTACTTCTAGGCAAGCGTGCTTCACCTTAGACCGCATCATCGCTTAACATCAGGTGAGATAGCGGTCAAACGTATGCCTATCAATAGTAAACAAAAAACAGTCTTATCGCCAAGAGAAGAAGATTCCCTTTTTTGCTTTAGTAAGTACCTACTAGCGTTTTCCCGCGACTTTGTTCGTGCATATCCTGTTTTTTTTTTTTGAGAGTGTGTTTTTAAGAGTTTCGGGAAATCTCCTCTTAGTGCACCCCTTTTTTTTTTTAGGGATGGGAAATCATCCAATGACTCCTCCCGCTCTGGGTGTAGCGGGAGGGAGTGTCAGACTTCTACTGACTAAAACCCATCCATGTTCCTTCATTGCCCTTTGTGTTCCGGAGCCACGGTGTCTCTTGCGAATAATCCCGCGACTCCGGCAGGCGTCGGCTCTTTCGGGCCCCTCTGTGTTGCTGACTCTCTTTGAGGCGCGCGTGGAACACTAACGCGCCGTCGACACGGCCTGTCGTCACTAGACGGACGGACGGCGAGCCCTCTTAGTGCACCCCTACGGAGTGTAAGGAAGCTACATGCCTTCTACGACCAGTAGTTTCGGCTGTGCGTTGTCTGTCTTTCACTCAGTAACGTAAGAATTTTATATATTAAGAACGCTTGACCCGCGCAACTTCGTTTGCGTCACATTTTCCATTAATGCTCCGCTCCTATTTGTCTTAGCGTGATGATATATAGCCTATAACCTTCCTCGATAAATGGGCTATCTAACACTGAAATATTTTTTCAATTCGGAACAGTCGTTCCTGAGATTACCCCCTACATACAAACTTCCAAACTTACAAAAATGTTTACCTCTTTATAATATTAGTATAGATATAGATTAGATCGCTTACAGAAATTCAATATGCAAACATTGCCTAATGATGGACATCCCACCGCGTGTGGGTGAAAACATTTTGGGAACACATTCATAGTGCGTACAGCTAAGGAGTGGAATTCCCTGCCAGAGTCTGTGTTTCTTGATAGCTGCAACCTGGGAAGCTTTAAATCATGAGTGAAAAGGTTACTTCTAGGTAAGCGTGCTCCAGCTTATACCACATCATCGCTTACCATCAAGTGAGATAGTGGTCAAACGCGAGCCTAAAAAAATTAAAAAATCTGTTGCTCTGATTATTTTCTTTATTTATTTAAATGTCATATTATACAGTAGTGGTATATGGTTTGACTTAATGTAGCTATGCATTCTCTACCCGTCAACTTTTGAGTTACTAAGATAACACTTTAGTACGTCTACATCATGATGTGATACGCTTTATAAAGCTAACCACATATCACAAAAACAATTAAGGACCACTAAAATATCTTTCGTAGAGTATCCATCAAAGTGAAATCTTTTTCTAGACGTCAACGTACAAGTTAGAGTCCACAGGTCTGCCAAAAAAATGTGCGATTGATGGACAAGCTGACTGATAGCCAGAAACCCAGATTTTTGGTTAAGGTTTTCTCTTTAGCACTGATCAACTAACTGTTGCAAGGGCCTATTTGAGTTGGTCTTATCGATTTGTAAGTTGCTTAGCTTGCACTAACAGCATTGCAGTCACATTATTTTCAACTCATGAATTTTCTTGAATAACTTCAAACTCGTTTATTTTAAAATTTAAATAAAGATTGTTTTAAACCATCACCTTTCATTTCCAATGAATCCCTTTCAATTAAGATGTCGCACAGTACAGTTTGGCAACCGGTTTGATATCTGGTTTGACTGGAAGCCGACCCGAATGTTGGTAGTTTGAGAAAAAGCTAGGTAGATGATGACATAGTTTGACAAAACGTCCTCCACACATGACCCCATTTCAAAATTTATTTATTACTCATGTTTGGATGAATTATATTTATTCTGTAAGTAGGTTGTAAACTCTTTTACACGTCAATCTTTTGTGGTCATTTTAAACTAGATGAGGCCGGTGTTTCCTAGCTGACTGCTCTGAGAAGAAACACCGAAACAAAACTCAGAGGTCAAAGTCTATTTTAAAGTCCATATAATCGTACTGGTCAAATATTATTATATAGATATTCAGCTGTGTACCAATGTTTTCATACACACATTCCAAACCCTAAATATTCATAAAAAATGAAATATTTACACAGAATGTCGTAAAACTTGATAAAATCGCCATGAGATGAAAAAAATATATAGAATATATTATGTCGTACAGGTTGATTTAAGTCTTCATGAGATGTTGTATTCGATTTGAGTGCGCTCTGAAAATCGAGCGGGACTTGCCAAAATGTCAGTCTAGTCGTTTACATGCACCCGACAGTTTTTAATGAAAAAAACCGAAATCATTTCATCTGTATTGGTGTTAGTTCTATATTTTTTTTGTCAAAATGTCAAAAACACCTCAAATGCAAATCCAAACCTTGCCCAAAAATATGTAGAAATGGCCTCACGGGCTACGATACTACAAACAGACACACAAATACACACTTCAACTTTTTATTCAGGCGTTAAATATATTTAAACTTACAAAATGTCGTACAACTTCATGAGATGTAGTATTCGATTGGGTCGCGCCGTGAGAGTGTTGCCGAGAGGTGAATCAAGTCGTTTGCATGCGCGCGACAGTTTCTCGATGGGACATTCCAATACACGGCACAAGGCTGGTTCAAGGCATAAGATGATAGCTTTTAGGTTAAATAAATGCCACAGCAAAATGCCCGCCAGGCTTTTTAGTCAAAGTACCAATTCTACTAATTTTCAAACAATGTTCGCGTTCACCTCTCAATCGCAATGAGTTTGTAGTAGTGCATTACGAGTATGTATGAAAATTAGGGCTTCTTTGATAGCTTGCCTTTGAAATTCGAATGTGAGCGTTGTTTAAATAGTAGAATTTGACCTCAGGTTTGATAAAAAAATACTTTTTTTTACTATTGAAAAGTTTGACCACTATTTCACTTGATAATGTTTTCGGTTTATTTATTTTATCCAACTGCTGGGCAAAGGCTTTCTTCTTTTAAATCTAGCTAAATGCATAGTCAAGTTAATTCGTGATTTTATTATGTCAAATAAGGAAGACTATCAAATAAGAGTATTTTGACGGAGATATTTACTTGTTTAAAAAGTTCAGTATTCATAAATTTATGGAATTAGTTTTCGGGATTCGGCATCATAACTGCCTCTGCCAACTCAATATTTCTATAAAAATAGAACTTGCAATTTATTTCTGAAACGAATAAAATGTAACACATTCAAATAATAGTAGGTAATGTATTACATAATTAGCAATACGTCTCTCTAAATAGCTTTAACAGGTTCAACGTACAATTTCGAAACATATGCGTTATAACAGGCATAACGCGGCTTCTGTAGCATTCCAAACTGTAATAGCATTTAGCTGAAATACAAAATACCTTTCATTAAATTCAATTAGTATCCAAGCACGTAGCTTTGCAGGTGCTACGAAATGCATATTTGCTGTGCTACGGCGTAGCGCGTAGGTGAGCTCTGCTACGCCGTAGAGGCTGCGTAGCTCACGTCCTAGATGCATTTTAGATGTACAACGTGTCTAACAAACACGTAAATATGGCTCCTTATTCTTTAATAGTCTTGTTCTATTGTATGGGGCTTATTTAATTTAACCGATAAGTTCAAAGTGACAAGCATTCTGATCATTTATGATTCGCAGGAAAAAATGTTTGTAATTTTTGGTTTACAACCTTTTAGAACGGAACCTTCATAATCTTATTCTATCCCTCTCCCCACCTAAAGGGGGTAAATGGGGTAATACTAGCTTGTGTTTGATACTCAAATAAATAAACTTTTATTCCATTTCACACCATTACTTTTTGGCTATGTGTCACAGAGATTGTTTGTCAATAACTGTCAAGAGTCCTTGTTATTATTGAACTCAATTTTTATACAGAAATGTCATCATTTCAGCAGATTTGACAGTTACTGTCAAATCGTGTTGTCATTCATTCTTAGTCCGGGTTCGGGAATAATCGTAAATCCGTAGGTGATACGAAGTAGAATACGCCCACAACTAAGCCCGAAACTACGGATTTTAGGCTTAGAGAGTAGCCTCCCTGTGCATCTCGCATCCATCGGCTGCCCGCTAATCCCATCAGGTCATTGGTTTACCTTGCGGGAGACCTCCCAACATGTTACTTACATTCTAATAAAACAGTAGCATAGTTTCCGTCATTTCTGACGTTTACAAATCAAATTGGAGCATCGGGCCTTTGAGCGTTGGACATTTATATTTTTCAATTTATGTACACACAGGGAAACGGTACAGATACAGCATTATAATTATTAGTACAAAGGTACTGCTTATTTCTTATGTTATTTTATTGAATGTATGTATTTTATTGTTTCATTTTTCAATTCTTATTTTTTAATCATTTTATTAATTTGTATCTATTTAATATATTTATATTTAGTATATTATTATGCTACGTGAGGGCGTCCTTGGCGTCACAGGCCCTATCATAACACCAGCGCTGTGTTATTTATTTATTTTAAATATCGCAGCTTAAGCTGAGATAGGGACCTTTTTGGCTTCGCACAGATCAATTTTATGTTATTATCTGTATTTTTTTAAAGTATTTTGCTTCTGTCTGTTTTAAGCGAGTCTTAAATAAACAATTTTCTGTCTTTCTTTCTTCTAAACCGCTTATTTCTCCAACTTAAGCCCTGAAACGGTACATATTATGAAAACTGAAAACAGTACGACTTTATCGCGGCTGTTACGTATCGCATAACCTCGAGATTGTTTCGGAATCGGATCTACT
This sequence comes from Ceramica pisi, assembly GCA_963859965.1. Taxonomy (NCBI): domain Eukaryota; kingdom Metazoa; phylum Arthropoda; class Insecta; order Lepidoptera; family Noctuidae; genus Ceramica; species Ceramica pisi. The sequence goes on along the minus strand of OY982535.1, from coordinate 24,294,507 downwards.
GCTCACACACATACATACAGAGCTAAACTGTATATTGTTTAGAAATTTGTGTCGTAACCAAATCGTTGAATTAGCCGTGAAGTGGTCGGTCATTTTACAAACGGTAAAACACATTTTTTTATGAAATTTCACTACTTATTTTGAAAAATTATAAAGATAATAAAATATAAGACTGTAAAACAGTTTTTTAAAACTAATATGGTGTACATCGTTCAGAATATTCTATTGATGAACATTTTAAATATAATAATAAGTGTGTATAAATCCTAAAGTCTTGTAAATGTGAAGTATAGACTAAAGTTTGCGAAGCCTAAATCTTTCAGACGTATCGATACAGGAAATTGAACTTGTCACAAATGAGTGTTAATAAAAGCCACACTTTTAATCAACAACAGTAGATACGCCCGTTAACATAAATTCGGTGAGCTGGACTCATGTCTTGGAATATCTTCTTTAGACACAATACTGACCCGATATTTATTTCCATCCCAAAGACCTGACCCTTTCCATTCTAGACCAATGAAGCAACTTGCAACACAATTACAAAAAAATCGCTTACACATAATACGTCCTTATTCCGTTATATCCGATTCGAAATCGATTAGGGATCGGGTCACGTCCATCGACGCGTGGCAGCGTGTATGAATGTTTGAATTTCCATGCGGAACGCATTGACATGTAAATTTTCGTTCAAGATGGCGAACGATGTCGCTAGGTGATGTCGTGCGTTCTGTTATAGAATAACGATGTTTTTTTAAAAATGGAAGAACGTGGCTCTGTCATATTTAGAAAAAAGAACATCGTTGGACGCAGATCGTAAATTTGTTTTTTTTTTTTTATGTTTGGTTATTGAAGGATATTCAACTTTGGGATTTTTACAAGTTTCACATAAGGAATTCACGCTCAAACAGACTGAAACTACGGAACCACCTACTTTCTTATTCTGAGAGTACTTAGCTCATACCGATTTAGCTTTGTGTAAGTTAAAAAAATTATGTAGTAATTAGTTTTGTTCCCAGTTTAAGTTTTGGTCGAAATTATTTCTAGATACTTAAATGCATTATAAAAAAGTTACATAGGTATTTAAAAACTCCTCGCGTTTAGGCAATATCTCACCTGTAACAGCACGGCAAATGAAAGAGCTTAGTATAAGCTGCGAATTGCAAGCAAACAAAATTTGTTTCCAACAATTACTCAAATTCCCTATAATAATTATTAATCTAAAAGGGCAGAAATGAGCTTGGTTCTGCGAATTGCACCCAACCCTAGGACCACCCCCAATGCACAGATCAAATTAAGTTGTGTTCTGTGCGGACATTTTGGGCACCCGGCGATCTAAATTTACCACAACTCTTTAGCTAAAGCTTATTACATAATAATTGCTTGTATTTCTAAAATTATATGTGCAAATATTGTTGTTTTCCGAAAGAATAATTAAAAGTTTAGTAAATATTAACAGCCGCACGGGTCGATCTTCAAGGTTAAACAACGTTTGCCGAGGTAGGAATTATGGATGGGTGAATATATTAACATACTGAGACTCTTCCATGCCTCGAAAAGTACGTTAAGCTGTTAATCCCGGCTGTCATTTTTAGATATTTGGATAGTATGCAGTCTTTATGGATTGTTAGAAACCAGAAAAATGGACTCTAGTCTTAGTAAGAAGTACTGTGTTATCAAGTTGATGGTTTGTAGAGGACTGGTAAGCAGTTGCTTTACGCGAAATACTGGTATTCAGCTAAATTCGGTTTGACTGAAAACCAACCCGTATTAGTTGTGAAATGGCTAGGCAGATGATTTTGAGACATTTGTCCTCTATTTCAGCTTGTCAAACTTTGACATCAAAGTAGCTTTAAAATCTAATTAAAAAACTCGGGTCTATTAAAAGAAAAAAAGTCAACTACTTGACTTCACATCACTTTTCGACAGCCTAATCACTTTCTTCAGAGCATTCCACGCTTCAAAAATCTATTTACTTCGTTAAACACAATATCCTTATCCAATCTAATTATACATTAGCCGAATCTGTCAACAAACCTATTCGAAGACTTAATTCATCCTTTTTGCTCCACAACCTGAAAATTAGCGGCTCGGAGACGTAGTAATGCCGAGTGGCAGAAAATCTCGTAAAGCGAGGTCCACGCTTGGCTGGGTTTCACGCATTTTGGCTCAGCTCTGTCTTTACACCGCCCTGTGTGTACAGGGTGTTTCAGAAGTGCGTGGCCTGCTTGCATATTTAAAGTTTGCGTTCTGTATCTACATCTACACTACTATTACTATTACTATTAGACCGCATCATCGCCTAACATCAGGTGAGATAGTGGTCAAACGTACGCCTATAAATACTAAAAAAAATAATTAAAAAAATAGAAAAGAGGATAGATTTGTAGGTTTGTTACAAATAAACTCAAAAAAATACTGAACCATTTCAAAAATTCTTCCACTATTACAATGCAACATAATTTCTGAGTAACAGACTATATTTATTACTGAACAGTTAAAAAAAAATACTTTTGGATTAGACTGCAACAAAAGTAATATTTTTTTAAATATAGTACTTTTGTTGCAGTCTAATCCAAAAGTTTTTTTTCAATTCAATCATAGAATCAAAGCTACCAACAGTGGTAGGATTAATTGTATGACTAAATTAAAAACCCCAACTGCATGAAATTGTTTAAAGTGACATTTGACGCTTTTTGGTAAATTTTGGCATCAGTTTACTGAAAAAAAATGTTTGTTCTAGTTTCCATACTGTGACAAAACGTCTCTATTAAATATAACCGCCCACTTCTGAAACACCCCGTATCTATGTTCGTTAAACGGGCGCGCGGTGCAAATATGTTCTGTACCTCTGTGTGAGCAGTGAGGCCGTTTCTGAACGTTTTCTGTGTAAAGGACTGTTTGTGACGTAAGACGCTGGGTTTTGGATAATTTGAGGTCGTGTTTAGTTTGTGGGGAGATTATTGTGACTTGTTAACTTGATTTATGTAAATCTTGTTTTTGCGGTAAAATATCTCTGATTTTATTCGTAGCTTTTGCAAATGATTTCGTAATATCCCATTTTTTATTATTATTATTTTCGGGTACATGTTTTTTATCTCAGCTCTTTGGCTGGATTTGACCACATTTACGGGCCCAGCAAAGTAAATGTAGCGTGTGGTGTGTGTTTTAATGTGTTGTTTGATGAGATCCTATTCCGTTTTCTTTCTGACAATTATTATTTATTTATTCTACAGACAATAATAGTCCAAAATAGACACACACACAGCAACAGACAAAATACTTAAAAAGATGTTAGTTACAAAAATATCTTATACCCTATGTTAGTATATAATATCCTTCCTTACACTCCCCAAAACTACATGCCAAAGGAGAAGGGAATGACTCCATACATTCCTGGGCACAGGTGTTAACTGAATCAAACTAGCCTTATTTGTAAGAGGATATAATAACAAGGTCTCACTGAAAATTTGGTGAAATTTGGCTATCCAGGAATCAAGTTTAATGAAGTACCTACCTATAGTAAAAGTGAGGTTATATTACAACCTTGTAGTTAACCAAACTAACAACAAAATATGGAAAATAAGAACTCTGTGCTCAGAACGAAAGGAAACGAACGAGTGACATCTGTCAGTCGGTGATTGACTGATGTCAGGCAGAAGTGTTAGGCCGGAAGAAAAATTAAAAGAATTCGATTCGCTATGAGTCGATTCCACGAATAAAAACATGTCACTCGACCTTCATACATATTCTGATATTTAGTTTCAGAATTTAATTTAAGTTTTCTCGCTTCCTAGATACAAACATGGTACCATATTTTGTGATTTCGTTTATAAAAATATAACGGTTTTTTTAACCGACTTCCCAAAAAGGAGGAGGTTATCAATTCGGTTGTATGTTTTTTTTTTTATGTTTGTTACCTCATATCTCCGACAATTATGAACCGATTTGAAAAATTCTTGTTTTATCTGAAAGGATATACTTGCAGATTGGTCCCATTTAAATCATATCAAAATCGGTTACGAACTTTGGATTTTAAATCGAAATAGCTGGAATTTGACTAATTAGATGATTCTTTGATAATCGAAATTGCGTATTTTGCTTTTCTGAGATTTTGCAGTGGTGTTGTTAGGTGTGGGGCACCACTAAAAAGTGGAAAATAAAAAACTTTTTACAAAAAAATACAACCGACTTCCTTTTTTTTTGGAAGTCGGTTGTATTTTTTTTTAATATACATTTCAACTAGTTAACTGCTGGGCCCACAAGTCCCCTTCTCCTTTCAGCTTTTTACGACCAGTAGTTTTGGCTGTGCGTTGTCTGTCACTCAGTCCTACAGTAACGAAAGAGTTAATTTTTATATAAATTTATGTGGAAATGTTTTACTTTTATTTTATAATCATTTTATTTATTTTTATCTAATAATATATTTCTATTTAGATACGTTACGTAAGTGCGTCCGTGGCATCACATGGGCCCTATCATAACACCAGCGCTGCGTTATTTATATTAAACTAGCTGACCCGTGCAACGTCGTTTGCGTAACATTTTTCATTACTGCTCCGCTCATATTGGTCTTAGCGTAATTATATTATTATATAGCCTGTAGCCTTCCTCGATAAATGGGCTATCTAACACTGAAAGATTTTTTCAAATCCGAGTAGTAGTTCCTGAGATTAGCGCGTTCAAGCAAACAAAAAAACAAACAAACTCTTCTGCTTTATAATATTTGTATAGATATTTTATATTAAATATCGCAGCATATGCTGAGATAGGGACCTTTTTGGCCTCGCACAGATCAATTGATTGTTATAATCTATACTCTATACTAATATTATAAAGAGGTAAAATTTGTTTGTAAGTTTGTAAGTTTGTATGTAGGGGGTAATCTCAGGAACTACGGGTCCGATTTGAAAAATTGTTTCACTGGTAGAAAGCTACATTATTCGTGAGTGCTATAGGCTATAATATATAAAGACATCATGCATATTAGTCGAACTATCTCAATTTTTGTCTATCCAGGCGGAAAAAAATAGCTCTTACAATAGATTTATTTGCGTGCGCTGCCTTAACAGTTGTATATAATTGAAAACAATGTATGGCAACCTGGTCCGCCTAGAATAGTTCTACAAAAAAGTCCGTGGCACCATATTTCTATCTTTTATAGTTTAGCAGATATAGTAGCTTTTATGTGTTAAAAAAAGTATTTTTCGACGTACTTATTTTTGGACGATTTTTTAAACAACAAAATATTAAACCTTATCGAAAAAAATGTTATTATGATCACAAGAACATCATAGAGATACGATATGTCAGTATGTCAATTGGTTGAATAGTTTCGAAGATAATATAAAATTACTAAATCGCAAAACGCCGCCCGCGCCGTCCATTCACGAACCGCATTAGAACATGCTTTGTACGGACGTTTTATCCATTTACCCATAGACGGGTGGCGTTGTGCAATTACTTCATTTTTCTGAATCGTGGTGTTAAGATTTTCCGCGGATTAATGACCCTCTCCAGTTATTATTTAACTTTTGTCGTTTGGTAGGTGAGTTGTACGTAGTTGGTTGAATGTTGTTGGTCTTTAAAATAGCAGCATGTCTCTGCAACAAGGGGCAGGGAGTCTAACGCTGAGCGCTCGCTAGCCTAGCTACATACATATTATTATGCAATAAAAACAAAACCCTCCTTTTGGCCGTCAGGAAATAAATCATAGCAGTCAGTACTAACCGAACCACACTCATAATTTCATCACAAGTTAAAATGTTTACCGCCCAACGAAGTGGGCACGGGTCAGCTAGTTGTTAATAATTTAACTAATAATTATGTACGTATCGTTAGTTTTAATGTATTCTGCTTCTGTCTGTTTTGTGCGAGTACCAAATAAACATTTTTCTTTCTTTCTTTCTTTACATAAATTAATACCTATCTCCAAATCAAGGAGTGTTAGAGAGTACATTAATGTTCCACGCAACGAGTGCTTACTAATTTAAGTACATCACAAGTTTCATTATACTTCTCTAAGGTTACTTTGTGAGCTCAGCATATTAATAGCATAACATATTATGTACACAATTTCAAACGCTTCTGCTTGGAGCACATGTTATTAAAAATCCTGCTGACTCCAAAAAAAGCACATCAAAACAATAAATACTGTGTGTATAGCATTTTTATAGACAATAAAGAGCCATGTATCAGTATTTTGTCAAAACAATTTACCTGTATTGCATCGCAGAAGGTAATCTGAGGGATTGCCATCCATGTCGAAACATACCAGTAATAATTTACCCACAATCTTGCCAATAGGCCATCACAGGTCCAAAGCTTGAACAAAACCTTACATACTACAACAAACTCTACTAAACAATCACAGGTTTCAAAATCCTTCAGATGGATATTTTAACTACAATTTATGCTGTTAAATATCAGTACAAACACATTACAGACCACACCAGATACGGCTATACAGCCACTATACAGCTATACTGTCATACTTTCGCTATACGGCCACACTTTGGCTGCACGGCTATACCATTTTCTGGCTATCTATTTCCGAAAATGTAGATCCGCTGTGCGAAGGTTTCAGTCGGCATTGATAGCGATAAATGGGTACCGTCCGCGGTTTAGTGCTGGCCATCTTATCTGGGTCGAAAGAATTATGGTAGTTTTAGGTAGATGAAAAGAGGTTTTTTGCTGATAAAACGGAATGTTGTGGGATTTGTTGCATAAATCTGAAGGAGGAAAACACTTGGGTATATTGATTACCTAAACTTATGTAAAGGTCTCAACAACTAATAATTTGAATGGCGCTTTCGACCTTTTATATTCATGTATAAATTCCTTTAGACCCCCTTTTTCGTTTTCATCGAATGATAAGAAGATCAAGAAGTTTCAGTTTAATGTCATCTTAGGACAACTAAGCTTCTTCTAGTAGCTTTAGAGTCTTACCATCGCCGATGTCATTTACCGAGCTTTTACCGACACTTTTTTTTTAAAGATGGTGTTTGCTCTTGACGCTAGTCAAGGTCAGTAGCCTGTTCACTCTTACTTTGAAAAAAATAGGATTGTAAGCGTTCGAAAATACAGGCAGAGAGTTCCACTCCTTTGCTGTGCGTATTATGAAAGACGCTTAGAAACGCTTAGTGTGAATTGGTGGAATAGCAACAACGGTCGGGATGGTAGGTCCTCTTAGCTCTGAGTTCCACCGAGTCAAGCGCGACAAGCTGTTTCTTAGATGAGCTATCCCAACGGTGGCTGCAATACTCCATGCAGGATCGGACTTGTACTTTGTATAGAGTTGAAAGCTGTCCAAGATTGAAGTATCACTCTACTAGCTGACCCGCGCAACTTCGTCTGCGTCACATTTTCCATTACTGCTCCGCTCCTATTTGTCTTAGCGTGATGATATATAGCCTATAACCTTCCTCGATAAATGGGCTATCTAACACTGAAATAATTTTTCAAATCGGACCAGCAGTTCCTGAGATTAGCGGGTTCAACCAAACAAACAAACAAACAGACTCTTCTGCTTTATAATATTAGTATAGATTTAGGATGCCCAGCTTTTGGCCGCAGTCTGAGCTTTGCACTCAATGGTTACAAATTACCACACTTGCAGTGCGATCAATGCGGATGTTCGATGGTAGAAGGGGACCGGTGGGATGAGGTCGTGGAGTTCTTGGGCACACTCTCCGAAGTACAATCTGCAGAAGACCGACAAGCAGGCAGCCTTGCGGCGATGAGCCAAGCTGCATCAAGATGCACCAACTTACGTCATTATGATCATTGGTAGCCTTATTCTACTCACTGCTTTTGCATGCTTCCATGGTCTGTATGAATCCCAACAAGAGGGTCAATTCTGCTAATTTTTAAACAACTTTCAAATTCGCATGTCGATCGCAAACTGTCAAAAAAGCCTTATTTTTCCTACTTTTTTGACAGTTTTGGATTGAGATGCGAATGTAAAAATTAGTAAAATTGGCACTGGTCTCTTCGTGATTCTTAGAGGGTGTTTTTGATAGTATTCAAAATATCTATTACCACATTAAGAGCTCGTTTTCAAAGTACGATACTGTAGTAATTTTGACAGTTTTTACTTATTTTGGTATGGGTATTACCCGTCTTTTAAAGAGTAGAATATTAGCACGCGAAATTTTACCCGTTAATTCCGTAGGAATACGACAGCGATGCCTACAGAAACCATCTTCAAAAGACCTACTAAATCCGCTTACAGTGCTACCACAAACTATTCACGTTAAAACCACGAACCGTTTGAATTTATTGATTTCGCCCCGCCATTGAGATGCAAATACCCCGTCATGTGCACACACACGATTAACGACCTTAGCTTCATTACAACAGGGTCTGATTTGATTTCATATTTTTCAAACACGTGTGGAAAGCCTCGTGTTTGTTCGACATGACGGGGTCTTATTACGGTGGTTTTTAATCGTCATCGTCGGTTTGTTGATTGGCATTTGGAAAATATAGGTTGAAATTAATTTGCTGTGCTGTGTGCAATTTTAAGTCTTATAATTGGAGTGGAATGAGGGTGACGAATGGTTTTTAACGTGGGGGAATTAGGTATACACTTTATCTTCCTCTTTCGGGGACTAATGTAGGTATTTTTATTATTTTTTTATGTGATTTACGTCATAGATTTTAAGTTTCAAGAAAGATGGAGAAGAATTTTTTACTTACTTTAAAATTGGGTGCTTAATTTATATAAATAGAACTAATAAAACATTACTACGTTACATATTACTACGTTACATAAGTAAATATACTAAGAAACATGGTTCATGTAACATACATGAACCATTTTTCTTCAATTCGATAATATTCAGACAAAAACAATACTGAATAGAAAATGCGCGGCTGAAAAACAATTCATAGAAAAGAAATTTTGCGAAGCTTGTTTGGGGTCCGTAACATACTATCCACAATCAAAACATCACCCAGAATTATTACACTAACCATAAGCAGCTGAGTCGTTAAAATTTATTCGTTACATAACCGATTCCGATGTCGTAATTCGCAGCGCATCTCTGTTCCCCGCATATAAATCGACGCTTAACGCGAACGCGCGCGTTACGCGGAACGCGACGCGTTGCGTTACGTAAACAGTTTCTTTGTTAAGCTCTAATTGGTATATTTCCATTGTTTTCGTATGTGCATGTGTTGGGGATTTATTTTTGATGACGTGTTGGGTATTTGTGTGGTACTTTCTAAATTTTTAAGTAAATATTTTATGTTCGACAGTCTGTCACCAAATATACCTATCTAGTACGTATGTCATAAAGTCTTACAGGCATTTTTGAAGTATGAGTATCTTCGAGTCAACCAATGAAATTGTTTGCAACCACATTTTGCACTGGGCAAGATAGCCCCTAAAAATTACTCCACATTGAAGAGATGTAAATCTCATCTAGAATCTATCCACTCAAAAATATGAGATCTTTTTATGAAAACGGTACTCCCACTTCCTCGATCTACTGTGAAATGTTCAAAATCGTCAAGGCTAAAATAAACTCAAATTCCTGCCCACAAAACACTGCTGCATGCATATACATATCTCTGCCCTTAAAGCTGGTTTACAATACTCCCTTTACATAAATCCGTCGGTAAAAAGCACATATATAATATCTTTATCCTTAACAAATAATACGTATTACACTTAAGGGTGATTTTTCAATAGACCACTATTACTTTTATCCGAGGAACAAAAATGGCCGTTTGACAGCTTTACTATATAGAAAATATGTCAATATGACATATTTTTTCTTCCAATAAAAGTTATCTGACTTTTCAAAAATCAGCCCTTATACATACAGGTAGCCTTCATAAAAACTGGTACATATTACCAAGCCACTCAATTTGCCCCACATACCCTGGCAATACAAGTGGCGGGCTCACAAAGGGTTGCAGAGAAAGCAGGCCACTTGACCGATCACTTTGTTACAGCCCTGAAAGCCTCTGAAACTCCTGAAGAGATCCTGGGGTAGAAGGCACTTTTGGTTAAGGGTTTTATTATATTGTTCCGTTAATTAAGTTACGAGTAGGATATCGCTTATTTCGTGGTCTTGACATACCTACTTGTTGTTTTGATACGTAGCAACCAAGTTTAACAATTTTAGCGTTAGAATTAGATTATTTTTTTATGTGAAAGGATATACTTGCCGATTGGTCCCGTTCAAATTTCATCAAAATCGTTTTAATATTTCCACAATGCCTGGAATTCATTTACGACCTTCTTTGTTAAAATTTGAAAAAGCAACAAAAAGCACTGACTTTCGAAATTAAAGCAGCATTGCCATTCAACGTGGCAATGCTGCCAGTTTTCTGGGTACTTTTGCCGTTGACAGCGATGTGGATTATTTTTTTGATGCCCAGTGATTTATTTTGTTTTTATACGCGTTTGTACAAAATGTAGATCTAGATACTGTAAACATTGTAATTTAATAATACATAATTTTTTTTTTTTTTTTGGAGATTGCTCCCATACAACAAACGTGTTTTATCCCTTAAACATTTATTTTATTCTGTTTTTTTTTAGTATTTTTTATGATCACAGAAATACATCATCTGTGATAATTTCAACTGTCTAACTATCACGGTTCATGAGACAAAGCCTGGTGACCGAGGGACGGACAGGGGAGTCCTAGTAACAGGGTCCAGTTTTACCCCTTGCGAACAGAACCCTAAAAACCTACATAGTAAAATAATATACGTTTATTTCGTTCAAAATATGAACTCAACCCACAAAGTAGTACTGGAGCAGGGATTTAATGTTGCTCGGGAGGTCAGTCGAGTTTGAGTTGTCGACTGTACTCGTATACTCGAACTTTTAATCGTTGTTTCGAGATCAACACAATTTTTCGTAAACAAAACTTCCATGGTCGTATTCTAGTTTGTTAAGAGTTTTTTTTATGTGTTATTTACGAGCCATTTTCGTTATAGAGAGATGAAAGTTAACTTTTTTAATTAAAGGGAGGCGATTTTTTATTTGAGATGGGTGTGCTTGACTCTAGTTTTGGTCAGAGATGACAGAGACGAAAGTCTGCGATGGAGCGAGCTTACCCAGAAGGAGCCTGTTCACTCTAAGTTTGAAGAGATTAGGGTTGCTGTAAGCGTTCGGAAACATATGTAGATTAGCTACTTACAATTTAGCACTCAGTATTTTCGATTGAGCCACTAGGAGAGGGTGTTAAAAAGACGACGTAGGAGAATCATATCAGAATCATAAAATTAATCACACAACAATCTGTCAAATTTAATTTTCATTTTTATCGCTAACGCATCTGGTTCAAGGTTGATTGGGAAAATTTGACAGTGAGAGGTATCAAGGTTATGTGTAACCAAAAATAAATCATCATTAGAGACTTTTGATGCCAGCTATTTTATCTCAATACTAGCTGCTGCCAACCTACTCCCGCGTCATAGTCGACTAGCTTTTGCTATTGCTTTTTAGGGTTCCGTACTTAAAAGGTAAAAACGGGACCACATTACTAAGTCTCCGCTGTCTGTCTGTTACCAGGCTGTATCTCATAAACCGTGATAGCTAGAAAGCTGTTACTTTCACAGATTGTGTAGTCTCCAGAAGGAGCCTTCTTTCTGGGTAAGCCCGCTCCATCGTAGACTTTGTCTCCGTCCAAGACTAGAGCACACCCGTGACAAATAATAAAAAATAAAAAACTATTCTTATCTATTCAAAACATTTGTAACAAATTTACAGTAAACACTCCAAGAATTCAACATATTCCAAGACAAACAATATATTAATTTAACCCTTGCACCGGTCATGTCAGTGCCACGCAACAATTTCAACTTTAAATAGAGTAGACGCAAGTTTGAGACCCATACAATGTCTTGCACGAACTTGCACGAAGTCACACGAACTTTCACGAAGACCTTTTTAATCTAAACGTTAGGAACAGGCGTTTCTTTAGTATTTTTATAAGTTAGGGCGAAGGAGTTGAGAGGTGAAGTGGATGTGTGCGGAGGCTCCCATATAACAGACATGATTTTCCCCTTAAATTTGTTGTTATAGCGGCAACAGAAATACATCTGTGAAAATTTCAACTGTCTAGCTATCGCGGTTCTTGAGATACAGCCTGGTGACGGACAGACAGACAGCGAAGTCTTAGTAATAGGGTCCCATTTTTACCCTTTGGGTACGGAACCCTAAAAATTGTATCCTCCTCTAAATTTATCACAAAAACCAGCTAACCCACACGAAACTCATACGAAAATTAAGGCAGCATTTCTGCACGAAAATTCCTCGCACCTTACAATGCTTGCTTCGAACGCAGTACGCTCCCATGAATAACAATATAGATACGTACATACATACATATGCGGGTAGGACCACAAGCCCTATCGCTAAATGCAGCCCCATGCATAATGCACGCGTCATCTGCGGGATGCTTCGGGCGTTGCAAGGTTGAGTGCGCGTTGGAGCGGGAAGGAGCGTGAACGAGCGGGGACGGGATAGGCCAGCCTCTTATATGCAATTTTTAAACATTTATCAGGGTCACTGCTCCCGACTTTTTGTCTTAGTACAACACTGGAAGATTTTGCTTCTAAATTCTTGTGAAAGCACAAGCCAATAGAGTTTACAGTTGTGTTAAAAATCCGCTTGATGCGAGGAACATAGGTCCGATCGACGTGTGCAGAGGACAAAGACTATGGTAGACGTCAGATACCCGTGCAAGAACGGTTATTAACCCACATACATTTATTTATCTATTCTATAATATAAAAATTAATCGCTAAATGTGTTGCTAAGCGCAAATCTCGATAATAGCTGAACCGATTTCGATAGTTCTTTTTTTGTTGTGTTTGTTAGTGTCAGGAGAAGGTTTTTATGTAAGAAAAAATAAGAAAGTTGCGGGATAGCCAGTTGACGGGAACGAAACCGCGGGGGACAGCTAGTTTACTATATTTATATTTATTATATTGTACACCTCAAAAACAAGTATACAAATGGGCGGTCTTATCGCACAGGGCAATCTCTTACAGACAGCTTTTGGATGGAGTGGACCTAGGGTTTTTGACATTCTAAATTAAAAAAACAAAACAAGAAATAATGACATAAAGCTCTGAATCGTCTTCTAGCGTGATCCTTTACGTTTTATATTAATGACAAACGGTTTATAATTTATATAATACACGTTTATCTGGCGCCGACCATAGCATAGAGCAATATACTCATATAAATGAGTATATTGTTCAGGCATCTGAGAATCCCCCGGTATTGCCTGTCTTGCGCCAATTTTGTCCCAAGCTTTTGGACAAAAAAAAAAACTAATTCAGTGGCCTAGTCGTAAGTTGAAAACTGCTACGTATGTCTTTCTATCAGCCAAACCATCTCTTTGAATCCGATATTTCCGATACCGATGTCTCAGGCGATTAGAACAATGAATCTCCAGTCTTTCCTTTTCACTGAAAAATGCATCTGAACCCATTCACATTTTATCGTCTCCTTATTTTCTTGAATTCTTAGTACCTTCTAAGATTCCCACAAAGCCACGAATCCCAGTTGAAACATAAAATGTAACAAGCTAAAGATGCATTTGTTTTATAGTACTCAATAGCATTCCTCTGTCGACTATAAAATGGATGCAACGTTTATACGCTGTAACTCAGGCCGGGCCCCGACGATTCATGCGCTCAGCTTTTGTGTGGAACGTTTGGTTCAATCTAGTGGTTTTACGGCTACCATACTAGTTTAATATCCTAGTAGATGTCGTCAAAATGTCCTGTAACTCTTAGCGATTAGGTTTACGTGAATCTGTTGCGGTTTCTGAAACGGTCAGGGGTTTGGAGTTTAAATTGTTTGTTCAGAATTGTAATTGAAATATTTTTGGGCTGTATTTATTTCTTCACACATTTTCCACAAAATTAATACTTTTGAAGGCGCCAAATAAGTTTACTATATCGGTCATTGATCTACCTGCATTTATTTTCGTTCTGAATTTCAAAAAGGGAAAGAAAAACATAAAACTTTATCTATCGTGATCCTTTACATTTTCTAGTTATTAAAAACGATTTTTTTCTGGGTACCCACGAAGAGATATCACGGCAAAGGCAATTTACTTTGTTGCAAAGTTATCTAGCGCCTGCCATAGTTGATGTCAACGGTATTAAACCGTTTACATCATCGTGATGATTTCAGTTTGTTTCTTTCTTTCTTTCAAACACGTGTCTTAACCCCAGCTGACCCGCGCAACTTCGTTCGTCACACTTTTCAATAAGCTCCGCTCCTATTGGTCGTTGCGTGATCTTATATCGCTTATAGCCTTCGTAGATAAATGGGCTATCCAATTAAATTAAAATATTTTTTTCAATTCGGTTTTTTTTTTCGGATAAATATTTTGACGTATAGTAACTTAAAGTTAACGTAAGTGGAATGTGAATGTGGAAAACTACAACCCCATAGTATTTTGTTTTAATTTTATGGGGCATACACAATTTATATCTTTTAATATATATTTTTTTTTTTTATATCTATTTTTTTTAGGGACTTTTGTTCTTTGAACATGTCAGCCCCGTTGAGTTAAAAATATGAATTTAGTATCTAATTCAAATAAATATTATGTGCGAAACGAGCATTGTAGCTATGGTAAAATTTTACGTAACGCTACTATACGTCAAAAATATCCGTGCTAAGCCCTCAGTTGTTCCTGAGATTAGCGTGTTAAATCAACCAAACAAACTCTTCAGTTTTAAATAATATTAGTATAAATAAAATAGATAAGACGGTATATAGATAGCGTAGGTACCATATGAAAATCGTGTGAACAATGTGATGTGCTAAGTCTCTCACGTCACGGTGTTGTTATCAAACTCCTCGGAAACGGCTTGACCGATTTGTATGATTTTTTGTGCATATTCGGTAGGTCTAAGAATAGGTCGTATAGTACTTTTTTTTTGTTGGGAAAATGCCCGGTCAGCTAGTACTTTTTAATATGTACTATCTTCCTAAATTCTCCAACTAATGCTAGAACCCAAAAAAAAAACAATTTCTTCCTTTGTTTACATTCTTCATCATAGTTAAGTACAAAACATAACTTCACAACCCATATACGTATAATGTGCACATTTAAAATCATTACCCCATTCTGGTGCCGCCATAGTCGCGTAAAACTCTTCCCTGTTGTCAAAAGCTGTGCGAGCGAGACGAGATAATGGAACACCATGGAAGTATGTCAGAAGTATGGTAATGCGTTCAGTTTGAAGCTGTCCTGCTATAGGACGGGCTGTTACAATATATTGCACTATTTCGTGAGGGTTTTTGAGATGGAAATGTAGGGTTAAAAGTGTTACTTTGGCAAGAAAGAAAGATTATATAGGAGGTGCCTTTTATGAAGTTTTTTGTTAGTGATTATTGCTTTTGTAAAATCTAAGAAGAAAAATAATATTCTCTAAATACTAGCTGACCCGTGCAACGTCGTCTGTGATACATTTTTCATTACTGTTCCGCTCCTATTGGTCTTAGCGTGATGATATATAACCTATAACCTTCCTCGATAAATGGGCTTTCTAAAACTGAAAGAATTTTTCAAATCGGACCAGCAGTTCCTGCGATTAGCGCGTTCAACCAAACAAACAAACAAACAAACTCTTCTGCTTTATAATATTAGTATAGATTAGATCAGCCTTTATTACCCTAAAGATTGGGCAGATGTCTACCTATAATTCACCCACGTATATATTTTTGTCTTTTTATTTGTGATGGGCTTGCTCTTGACTCTAGTCTTGGTCAGAGATGACAGAGACAAAGTCTACGATGGAGCGAGCTTACCCAGAAGGAGCCTGTTCAATCTAACTTTGAAGAGATTATGGTTGTAAGCGTTCGGAAACACAGACGTAGGCAGAGAGTTCCACTCCTTTGCTGTGCGCATTATAAAAGTCGTATTTGCAGATATGCAAGTTTATTTTGCTGTGCGCATTATAAAAGTCGTATTTGCAGATATGCAAGTTTATTTTCATCATTTTGAACGCAAGTCCAGTTGCCGTGGTGCTACTGAGAAAATCATACAAATATTTTGCTCGACCCGGGGACTTTAGTTTATCTCCATATACTGCGATCAAGCTGCGTTCAAGAGTTGTCAGTGATAATATTCCGTAGAAAATAATGACATTGGCAGACCGTAAACTTTGTTCATATGTTGATCGCGTTCAATTTCAGATTGATGAAATTCGCGCTAAGACGTCGTCAGATTTTTTAATTTTTGCGTCAAAACTTATAAGTTCTCTTATTATTAGCGAATTCTCTGCTTTTTCATTTACTGAAAAATAAATATGGCTATTTCACATCACTATCACTATATATTATAAAACAAAGACCTCCGTCTGTCTGCTCGCGATAAACTCAAAAACTCATCATCTGCCTAGCCTTTTCCCAACTATATTGGGGTCGGCTTTCAGTCAAACCGGATTCAGCTGAATACAAGTATTTGACGTGGAGTGGCTGCCTACCAGACCGCCACAACCCATTAACTGGGTAACACGGTACTCCTTGGCAAGACTCGTGTCAGAGATTTTCTGGCTTCTGACTATCTGTAACGACTGCCAAAGATCTCCAAATGACAGCCGGGACCAACGGTTTAACGTGCTTTCCGAGGCACGGAGGAAACTCGGTATGTCACTCTCAAATACTAAAATAGATGATCGATTGCCAAAAGTTGAGGAACTACTAGAAAAAGTTGACCAGGAAATGGAGGCGCAGGCAGCGAAACAGCCTTTAAAATCAATACTCAATAACCCATTACCAAGTTCACCACTGCACAGTATACTCAAAAAACCCAAGAAACCAGAATCAAAAGCTTCCTTATGTTAAGATGGTCACCCATCCACAGACCAACTTCGGCAAGCGTTGCTTAACCTTGAAGATTGACCTGTGCGGCTGTTAATATTTAGCCACGAGCTCATCACCAAAAGTACTGCATCGATTTTCATGCTGTTTTCACCAATAGATAGAGTGGTTCTCGAGGAAGGTTTAGTATATAATTGGTCAATCAAGCGAAGCCACGGGCATCAGCAAGTATTTTCTATACAAAAGCTGTCAAACCACCATTTTATTCCTCCGGAATAAAATACCCGCCCCGAAAAATTGGCGCTAACGAAAAAGTTTCAGTTTTGATCGTAGGTTCCACGAGTAGGTACCATTATTCACAACCTCATACACCACCAAAACACGAGCCCAACAAAAAACGTTCTGACTCAACATTTTCAACAAACCAGGTCACCAGCGCTCATTATAATTAATTAAAATTACACCAGCTAAGCACTTCAGTACAATACAGTCGTTACATTGTTCAAGTACGGTGATTATGTGACGTCACACGGGCAGAGTAATTAAACGATGACGTCACGATCTAAACTTGAATAATATTGTTAGTGGGTTACAATTAAAGTTGGCTATAAATACGAGTTTAATTGAAGGAGATGTGATGTGATTTTGACGGTAAGATGACGTTTGTTGACGTCACGTTGACACTAAGTATACTACATGCTGAAAATCTGTGAAAAAAAATTGTTGTAGACTTACTATTTAATTTATTGACAAATTTTAACTTAACATTTTTTTTTTTTTTTTTGTTTTAATTTAAATTTTTAAATTCAATTTATTGTTTGTTTATTTTTGTTGTTTGATTTGTGCTATTTATTGTTTTATTGATTGATTTTATTATTTTTGTGTAAATTGGGTCATAGTTATCTGAATAAATAATTTTCTTATTATAATAAAGCTATAAAAATGCTAAAGCTGCTTTCAGACTACGCTATAATATATAGCATAGAGTAAATAGCTCATAGCACAACAATATCGGGCACCATACATTGTCAATAATTATGTAAGTAGTACAGTACAGTGTGAACGTGTCCATGACATAGCTTAAGGCTTTAAAACGGAAAAGGACGGTGCGGTAGTAGTATACTATACCTGAACACAGTTGACAATAAAGGAAATGACTTCATCTACATTCTACATACGTAAAAAAAATTAATTTGATTCGACGAGGAAAACAAAAATAACTTAATGTTTTGTAAATACCCGCCACGAAAAATGTATTGCAGGCAAGGTTTTGGAGATATTTATGTTATACACTACCAAGCTTTTCCTAAACGATATTTTTTTTATATACAAAACGGGAAAACTCTTGGCCCAAATCTCACTTGATGGAAAGTGATGATTAGGCCGAAGATGGAAGCGAGTTTCACCCGGAATCCTCTTACATACAGGAACTGGCTATCATACCTTTAACTGCCGGAACACAACAATGCTGTTAACATTGTTGTTATGGCGACAGACTTAGACATGATGGTGGTAGCTTAACAGGCGGACTTAGAACAAGTCCTACCACCAACAAAAAGTCCTATCATAGTCAAATTCTAGTAGGATGCAGCAGAATACCATCATGGAGCAACTACTTATCTGTTCAAAAACAATTTTCAAATTCAAGTTCAAGTATCAAGTACCAATCAAAGACCAAAACTTAAAAAAAAAATTGAACAGTCTTTGATAGTTCGCAAAGAATTTCCCCTTTAGTGTGTGTGAGTGTGTAGTTTCCATAACAGTCTACCCAGTTATAACACGAAACAACTTGGCATGCATGACTATATCTAGCTGTCATACTTTTAGCCGTCTCATTTCCCCACCAACGATACCACCATACAACCGATTAGTCTTTCAAAAAACTTTAACAAAGCGTCACAGAATTATTCCAAAATTCGAAATTCAAAAGTCATTTATTCAAATTAGGCTGAGAGCCAGCACTTTTTGAACGTCAAGTTCTACAAAAGACAGTCCCCAAAACGCCCGCCCGTCACCACTTCCTAGTGTTTTAGCTGTGGAGAAGAATGGCCAACAAACTCCCCAGCAACACATCCGTCTGTTACGTTTTAGGAACTAGAATTTATACACTGAGAAGAATGCCAAGTAATGAATACATGAAACAAATTAAAAAAAAAACAGCTAGCACACTATGATACTATAAAGCAAGCGCAAGCGCAAGCGCAAGTGTTGACGTTGAAAGATTGACCTACTTATATAAATGATAAAAAGACAAAAACGAAATAAATATAAACCATATTATAATTATGAACACATATATAACCTGATATAAACGAACTACTTATAGAAAAAGAACATGATAATGTGTCTTGCGTTCCGACAATGTCATCAACATATTAACTTTTAAAATTAACTTCTAACAATGTGTGGAACAGCAACAATGGCTTCAAAATCTATTCCGTCACGTTCGCGAGCTTTTCAATGGCGAATATTGTTAAACGTAGCTGCCGCTGTAATTAATAAGTGATGCGGCTATTGATATGATTAATTATGGTCGTTTGTACATGCATAATTTATGGTGGTAACAAAACTCGCTTATATGTAACTTTAAAACATTCTGCAGGTCTAAAAGGCCACTTTAGCAGAACCGCTCGATTGGCTTACGGAACTACAGTTCCTAAATTTTTTTTGCTCTAGATTGCGTCATCGGAACTACAGTTCCTATTTTTAAAATAACGACCTGGCAACAAATTATGTCCATTTCTGTCTAACCAACGATATTTTGTATCATTTTGCTCTTTTCCACTCGAATCTTTATACATTTCTACATGCTAAAAATACGAAACAGGCCACGGGCGAGTCCATTTTTTAAAAGAAATTAAATTTCAAATTCAGTCTGTGGTATGACGCGAGTTATGTATCACGTAGCTGTCGAATAAAAGTGTTTAATAAGTTGTTTGTGAGTTTTGTGATGTGAATTAATGATTTATTGGTGACATGTGCTATAGTTAATGTGTGTGCAAGTGAATTACAACATTTGGGTAAGTTAAATTATGTTTTTGATTCTTTTTCGTAACCCTTGTTACACAAGGCGTCCATGTTGTCAGAACGCTATCGTAATTTATTAATTATTAAGTCTAGCTACTTGTTCTGACTAAAAAGTAATTATTATCGCATTTTATGTTTACTGGGCAATAGATTTCAGCCAAAACATAAACAAAACAAACGAAATTTACGTTATGATTAGAATTTTTGTTCCGTGGGTCGGAAGGTAAATAATGCAAAATGGCGGGAAATGGCTAATGTTTGGTGGTAGATTTTTTTTTTTTTATATATGTTTTTGTACGGTGGAGTATGTTGTTTGTTATTTATCGTTTTTAGATATAACCCAGCTACCCATACAAGTCATAAAATATATATGTTATCGATTTACTTTTTAAATTATTCCTGTTCAAAGTTCACGTAATGTGTTTTTTTCACCAATATTCAATGTTTACAAATTAGTTAAAAAATATAGAAACTAACCTTTATCATACACTTAACGTAACTATAAGGAGCCGTTTCTCAGCTATACAAATAACAATACACTTGAGTGGTAGCTCTAATAGGAGGCCACTAAAAAAAGGTTAACGTAAACATAAACATCTGGCGTGCAGCTGCCCGCGGTTTGATATTTGAAGCCCGGGCAGTCAACGTCATCACGTGACTCATGCTCGCCGGCGGCCAAGCGGAGAATTAGAAATCACCTCAGTCGCTAATATACCTATTCCTGCCAATGCAGTTTCGATGAGTACAGAGGGCCAATTCTTTATTTTTAAGCAACTTTCGTATTCGCACCTCAGTCGCAATCTGACAAAAAACCACAATTTCCACACATTAGCACTCAGGTTTCAGCTGTTATAGTTAAAAAGCAAATCTGTGAAATTAGGGCCAAAAAATTTTGATGTCCCCTTTGTCTTTATCACAGCAGAAAAGCCAAATAGAGCATTGACAAATTGACTTCTTCCAAACCTCTAAAGTGTCATCACCTCAGCAGCTCACCCTCAAACCGCATCGATGTACCGTCATTACTGCAACATCATTTGTTACAGCGCTTATCTTTAATTAAGCAATACATCATAGCACAGCAGCACCCGCTTTAAGTTCCCAAACACACCAACAAATTCACCAACTTCCCAAGACCTTCACCTCCCCTCTTAATCACACAAAAAACCTCTGAAAATCAGGAACACACTGCGGTTGAAAAGGTCTCCGTAATCTGGCCGTGGTGGGGAAAGATTTAGGGTAAATGTACATGTTTTCGGCTCCATCTGTTTAAAGTTAATTAAGTCGCGTAAGGGGTTTTTGCTGTATGCTTACTCGTTAGTTTTCAGACACTTTTCGTGTTACGAGGGCTGTGTATGAAAAAATTGGGTCGTGTGTTTGTAAAGCAGAGTCGCATTTTGATCGGGCATATTTTTAGGACACGCAGGCACAAGAAATAGCTTTCAAACATCATCATCAGCTCAGCCGAAAAACCTTCATTGCTGGACATATTATCCTCCAAGTATCGCAACAATTATTGGTCTTCCAAACATAAATAGGGGAAAACTGAGCAATTCTGTTTTTCTAATTCTTGCTTTTCTTGCATCGAAAACCGAAATAAATAAAAGAAATGCGAAAGTCTGCTTTCTCATAGAAACCTTTACGTATAATATCTTTAACTTAGAAAATAGTAAAAAAATATTAACCTTAAGAATGTTTTAAAACGACATCGTATATTCAGCTGTAACTTTTGATTCTGACTAAATTAATTGATTTTATTCCCAATTAACCAATCCAACTAACGAGATAAATTTTCATTCAAAACTAATATCGTACTTACGCTGATAGGCAAAGCTCGCTCCGCCTCGTCTTGTTCTCGCCTTTCTGACGCCTCGCGTTTAACCACAGTATAGACAGGTACAGAAAATCAACTCCTTACAACGCGCAAACACAGTCTCATACTCACATAGAAACTGAAGCCAGAATTACAATGAAGACTGTAAGTGTACGAGAATCATAATATTATCACAACAATCTGTCTATTTTCATTTTCATCTTTATCGCTAACGCACTAGGTTCAAAGTTGATTGGGAAAATTTTGTAGTTACGGGTAGCGTGATTTGCTTCCAGATTCTGATAAAGAGGCTTGTTTAGGCCACCAGTTGGCTAGCCTTATTCTGAACGATGGTGTCAGACAGCCTTACCGGTCTACATGGAATGACCCTAAGACAAGACGATCAAGAAGATGGTGGAACGAGGTCAACTCTTACAGAAGGACTGGCTCGACATACCAAATGTGTTGTTTGGAAAAAGGCATGGTGTCACGGGTTATCAGAATTTTGAGTTCCATTTTAACCCTTAACGACTGTCAAAGACCTATGAATGACAGCTAGAACCAATAAAGTCATGTGCTTTCCGAGGCACGGAGGGACTCTGTCTTGAATTCACACGTCCTCGAACTAACATCAGCCAGCGTAACTTAGTATTTAAAATTCGAATATTGTGATTCTTAATTTATAATTGCCAGTATCTTCTTCACGGACATGCAATTCACTGGCAAGAGGGAATATTATGCATAAAAAATATATTTGCTATCTATTTTTTTTTTCTATTAATGTTATTTATTAATTTATCTAAAAAAAAAAAATAACACTTACAGTGAAAATTGGGATAAAAAACAAATGAGATATACGAGTACTCGTAATTATTTTATCCAAGTGTAGTCCGTCTCGCGAAAACGCTGTTTAATATGGCAGCTACATAAGCGTTGTGGACTTTGACGTCAAACTCCATATCGGACTTCATCGGTGATGAAGGTATTTAAAAAATGATTTCATGATTGTTTACTACAGCTGATAAGTATTTCATTTTCAAATTAAAAAAAAACACATGCATATTCCCTATAAGATCGATCGAATACCAGTCACGACTGGGTGCGATTGTACGTGAAACGTACATTGTGCTTGTATTTTTACTCATTGTGTGGAGTTAACCTTCTGTATCTACGTTGTACCTCTGCGATGTCTGCACTAATTATTTCTATGCGAGGCTAATTGGCTCAGTTTAGTTTCAATTATGATATTACTTCTTTAGCGATGAAGTTAGTACAGTTTCGGCGAGAATATCATTTAGTTTGGGCGCTTCATTTTCATCTTTGCACAGATCATGAATATATGTATTTGGATGGTTTTATTCAGGACTTACGACTACAAGAGTTACTTAGTGAATATGAAGGGGTTTTTTTTAATAAAGAGCTTAAAAAAGGTGACATTATAACCATCTTTTCTAGTTGTCATAAAATTACTTAAACTATTTGCTTGGTGACATGGCGGCTGCTTGCCCAAAGTGCGGATTTAACCTCAGTTCCCTTTTATTAATGTAGGGCTTTTATAGAGGGATTTCTCCTGCACCCAAAAGTCAAATCAAAAGCTTTAACGTTTAAGTTGACATTTGAGTGCAGTTTCCTTGGTTTAAGTGTGGCCATATTCAATTTTAATCATTACTAAATTCAAGGATTAGATTTTATGTCAATTAAATTTTAAAAAAAACTTGTACAATTTTTTTACCAAAATAAGACCAAAAACTTTATTCCTTTTTACCACACAAACCTACATAAAACCTACCATTCTACCATTGTGTCGCTAAGACGCCAACACCGACACGTGTTTGAAAACGCGCGGAGGCAACGACGCGTTCCTATCACAAAAGATTTAGCCGCCTGTTCGAGCATTCAAAGTTTAATTGAATCCTGTGAGGAATTAATTGAAAGCGCGGCGAATATCCTCCTTGACATTTAGAACTTAATGTTTAACTTAAACGTGTCTCGGAATCGTGTTATTTTTTTAATTAAATACCGATTCTGAGGATTCATTTTGTTTTTGATAATTATAATTTATAAATTTAGTAGTTGACGTTAATAACGTCAGAAAATTATGAAATGAAACGAGTTTCACTCGAATACCAGAGGGCCATTTCTACTATTTTTTAAACAACTTTCGCATTCGCATGTCAATTGCAAACTGTCAAAAGAGCCACAATTTTCGTACATTTTTGACAGATTGCGATTGAGATGCGAATGCGAAATTTGTTTGGAAATTAGTAGAACAGAGTGCGAATTCTACTAATTTTCACATTCGCATCTTAACCGCAATCTGTCAAAAATGTATTAAGACTTTTTGGCCTCATCAGAAGGCTTAAAGTCACTCAAAGGGCAATGGAGAGGGCATGAATGCTTGGAGTTTCCTTGCATGATCGAATCAGGAAACCCACAAGAAAACTCAGCTCTTATGATGATGATGATGATGAAAATGCGAATCTTGTTTGAAAAATAGTAGAATTGGCCTTTTGGTGAAAAATAATTGTCGGATATAACCCAACCTAGCCTCTATGCTCAAGAATGTCCAAAGTTGATGTAATAATAAAACCGCATTGTAAAATTAAAACATTGGTTTAGAGAAGGCTGCGTTCCCACTACAAATGTGCGAAGATGCGTATCGACGGATATGTTTGTTAACAACCAATAGAATTGCTAGCGCTGAGCGAGGCTAAGCAAATGAAGCATTTCTTCCCACTCATCCGCTGTGTCGCCCTTATGTAATATTTTCTTCATCTCTCTTTTCTGTAACTTATATTGTGTACGTAGTAAAGGGCATTCTATTCCGTTCCGTTCCGTTCTATTCCGTCCGTTCCGTTCCTTTTCGTTACGTCCCGTCTGTTCCATTCCGTTTCGTCCCGTCCGTTCCGTTCTTTTCCGTTCCATTCCAATCTATTATATTCTATTCTAACACATCCCTCACTATGCAACCTCGCACATCTCTGGTGACTTCAGTACGTAACACCGCTCCCCAAAAAAAACTTGCTCAATATCGAAGTCCACTGAAACG
This sequence comes from Ceramica pisi, assembly GCA_963859965.1. Taxonomy (NCBI): domain Eukaryota; kingdom Metazoa; phylum Arthropoda; class Insecta; order Lepidoptera; family Noctuidae; genus Ceramica; species Ceramica pisi. Next base: position 24,269,802 of record OY982535.1, on the reverse strand, counting down.
CCCACATCAACTCATTCGATAACACAAACACGTTACTGGGCACTCACTTTAACCGCAGTTTGTTCCAAATTAAGTTAAGGATTACCCGACTTCACTATTAGTTCGGACTTAATGTAAAAGGGTGCTGTGTTTACGAATTTCGTTTGTTTTACACCCCTTTAATCCTGGGCCTGATTTCGTATTCGAGGTGGACCAAATTGCGTATCAATATGCCGGTTTCGTTTTTAGGTCACATGGCTAAATTAGGAGGTGGGCCGGTCGAGCTGTGGCGGAAATTGAGTGATTTTGCCAAAATCTATTTAGGATGACAGAATTTTATGTTCTTGTTGTTCGAAATTGAGGCCTTCTGTTATGAAAAACGCAGGGTTTTTAATCTCGTTTGTGGGACTGTAATTCTTACCAGGGGTTTTTAATCTCGATGCTGAGACTAGTTCTAAACAATTTCTGTCAATTCGAAGAACTATTTCAATGAAATAGAAACAACTTATCTTTTTTTATGACAACAATATTCGTTACCGGTGGAACGGACGTCGTCGCCGAGGAAAGCCGAGGAAACGCTGGCGTGGCGACTTGAAGGCGTTTTGATGGATTGGTCGGAGAAAACAACACACCAAGTAGATCTTGGCTCAGCAGTAAGACAGTGGGGTAGGTTGATAAAAAAGCAAGAATAACTGATTTTCTTAACAAAGCTTAGTTCCAGAAAAGTAATAATAAAAACAGCGAACAAAACTCCCTAATAGCCAAAGAAGATTCAAAACTGCGTCACCACTTAAAACCTCACATTCTGTAAGCCAACTATGAAACAAGCTCATCCTCTTCACAATATGATACAGAAACAGATAATCCGCACAATATGTAACATACTCCCATGCTCACACAAGTGCAGCAGCCAGCGTCAATTTAATTACACATCAAAACATCAAGATGGCGTATTCTCGTAGTACGCCGCGTTTGCGTACGCCCCAATTCGCGTATGACAATGTCGGCGTATTCCAGTCACTACGAAATAGGGATACGAGAGACTCACGCCCTGATTATTGCGGCCGTAACATGCTTTTTGTTTTTTTCTGTGATACCGAGGTTTTGTTTTTTGAGTTCAGCTGAACTCAGGTAGGCTGGAATTGCGTTTTTTGGTAATGTGCCATGTTGGTCTAGTTTAAAGTTTTGGTTGATAAGTTGTTAAATTAAAATTAAAGAAATGAACATCTTCCGTTACATTGTTACTGCCGTACAGGACGGTCTCCAAGGTTACGAAACGCTTACCGAGGTTTTTCTGTGGATGGGTGACCATATTAACATACCGAGACTCCTCCGTAAATCGGAAAGCACGTTAGACCGTTGGTTCCGGCTGTCATTTGTAGCTGCAATAGTTACGGATTGTTCGAAGCCAAAAAAATTGAGACCTTCTAGAGAGAGTCTTGGTAAGAAGGGGGTGACTTGCACACTCAATGAATGGGCCCCCGAAAACGGTCGCTAGCACAAAGTGACGTAGCGCCAAGGAGGCAACATAGCCTGAGGTGCTAGAGGAGTGGAGAGGTATACCACGGCTATCAGGACAATCCCGGAATTGCGGTCAAGATCCCTACCAGCATCTTACTGGATTATACGTCCTTCTCCCGAGCACGTATGCTCTAGCGAATCTCCACTCAGACCGGCCAATTAAGGCAAGGAAGAGGTGGGAGCTCTGTTCCTCGTCAGTTTTCACTCTGGCCAGCCAATGAAGGCAAGCCGTAGATGAGGAACAAGACTTCTCCCGGGAGATAAGGTTCGTGGGGTCGCTACTGCCCAACAGTTCGCCACAAAACTGCCTTGCGGATTGTATCTCTCTTTGTCTGGCCCCTCACCCTAGGTATGACCTAAGGTCCATCGGGACGCGCAAGCCCCACCACGACGTCAACGTAGAGATACTGCGGTAGGGTATTATTATTATTAGGGATGGGAAATCATCAAATGACTTCCCCCGCTCTGGGCGGAGCGGGAGGGAGTGTCAGACTTCTACTGACTAAAACCCATCCATGTTCCTTCATGTGCCCTTTGTGTTCCGGAGCCACGGTATCTCTTTCGAATAGTCCCGCGACTCCGGCAGGATCCTAACATACTTGTAGTTGGCAAAAAGGCTAGGCAGATAATGATCATCTTTAGTTTGCAATTTTATCACTTTCAAATAAGTTTCGATGAAGTTTTTTTTTTCTAAAAAATCTTACCGAGACACATTTATTCAACCATTGTCATCGTCAAATAAAGACACCACCATCAACAATGGAAATAAACGAACTAAATCACAATAAACAAACCAGCAAACTATAAACAATCGATTCTTCATTGTAAGTGCCACCCACTCTGAATCATGACAATCAAACCCCTACTCAAACATCACCCTATATATACATATACACAGATGTATGTATACGCTAACTCTCAATAGAACCAAATGAAAGCCCGCCCCAGAACTGTCAATCATATATTAATAATTAATTATGGTGTGTGCCGCGACATGTTATATTAATTAAGTGAATGATAGGTTTTGTTCGGTAGTGTCGATATAAATATATACAAGCACATAGTGAGGGAACTAATATATCGATATAGTTCAGAGATGTCGAAATAGAGAAGTGTAATAAGATTGAAAAGGACACGAATGAGTTTTATAAGATGGACATGTTTTTTTTTATGTTTTTGTTAGACGGGCTTTGGAAGTGGATAACGTGAGAAATGAGTACATTAGAGCGGCTGTTATAGTTTAGCCACGAGTTCCTCTACGAATACATGTAAAATTAAAGTATAAGTAAAGTTATAGTTGACAACACTAGAAAAAAAAAATTAAACGACCATACAGAATTTATTCAGTAAACTTTTCTTTTTTTTTTTAAAAAAAAAAAAAAACGTTGCCCCTAACTAAATTGGAATTTCTTCTGTATCGTGGGTGCGTTTACAAACATACAAAGTCGCGAAACCCGGAACAACTATCTGTAGCCCATACCAATATTTGCTCCGTGCGGGAATCGAACCCACGACACGCGACGCAGCAGCCGACCGCTCAACCATTGCGCCAACCGTGCCGTCTTGTGACAGCAACTGCAGATTTCCGCAAAATTATCCCTCAAATAAAAATACACCAACCTAAAAATTTATCCCTCTAAAGGTGCGACCACGAACAAGTCATCGAGCCACTCGGGCATTATCACGGAGCACATTATGCGAACTCTTTGAACCACGAACGCCTTCACAAAAGTGCTGTAGGACAAGTGACTGTGCAAATGACAGGGAATTCAAATGATGGATGAAGTTCCTACCGTGGTCGTGGTAGAGTAGGAAAAACTATGCTTTGTGTATTTAAAGGTGCTTGGTTTATTATTGATGGAGCTGGATTTCTTATGAACGTTGACAAGGTGAATGATTTTCATTGAATGTGGAATTTAAAGAGAATGTGTAGAAAACAATTATCTTTGGAACTCGTTCTGTTGAACGCGTTGCATAATAAATTAATACTAATAAAAAAAGGTTTAAAAACAATCTTTTATACATCTTGGATGGTCCGCCATATTATTTTGAATTTAATGTGAAGTTGTATTAGTTTTCGTGTTCTCCCCAGTAAGCCCTTTCATTTGATAGGTACCCATATTGTGGTAGTACAGAAAAAAATACTAGTCCGCAATCCTGGATGATCCGCCATATTGGATTTAGAATGACGTCACATAGTTTAGCATGCATTGTCATCCAAAATAAGCGTGTATACCAAAATCAGTTAAATACATTTCATTTAAAATACAGTTACAATAAAAAAAAACCTTGTATTAAAAGACGCTCAATTTGAATACTGGTATTCATCTGCACCCGACTTGACTGAAAATCGAACCCAACTTAGTTATGAACTCTGAGTGTACCTAGGTATTCCGCCAAAGTCTATTCTTAGCCTCCAAAAGGCATAAATCTTAAATATAAAATTCTCGTGTCACAATGTTAGGGTACCTTACTCCTCTGAAACGGCTTTACCGATTTTTACCAAATTTTATATATTTACATATTCGTAAATGAAAATGATTGCTTACAATATTACCAACACCTCCTTTGAGATGTTACTAAACTATGATGCGATTATTTTCATCCACTTTGTCTGTATTCGTTACCTAAGTTTTCTAATTTTTTTTAGGATTTCGTACCCAAAGGTTAAACAACGGAACCCTACTAAGCTTCCGCTGTCCGGCCGTCCGTCCGTCGTCAGGGGGTTGCATGTCCATAGCCATAGCATTTTCACAGATTGTGTACTTCTTTTGCCGCTGTAACAACAAATAATAAAACTAAGTTAAAAATTAAATACAAAATCCTTTATTTCAATTAGATCAGTTTACAGGCACTTTTGAATAGTCAAGGTCTGTCAGTCAAATAGATGAAGCTAATTCTGCCGCGCCAGCGAAAAGAGCAGCAAGTTATTCTGCAACCAAACACATTCACCGACCCTATCTCCAGCGCTGCAGTTGCACGTTCCTAAGAGTAGATCCTATGGAGAAGAACGTGCAAGAAACTCCATGAACACTCTTTTAAACACTGACTTTTAACAAAATCATGGTTACATTATTTAATGAGTCTATACAATGCAAAGATAATCTTACAATCTTCAGCAGGTCCAACAATGTTTAAAGAGGCTAACATACAAGAAATGTGTTTGTTTCAGTTTGGTACGGAACCCTTCGTATGCGAGTCCGTCTCGCAATTGGCCGGTTTTTTAACCGACTTCCCAAAAAGGAGGAGGTTCTCAATTCGGTTGTATGGTTTTTTTATGTTTGTTACCTTATAACTCCGACAGTTATGAACCGATTCGAAAAATTATTGTTTTATCTGAAAATTTATAATTGCAGATTGATCCTATTTAAATTTTATCAAAATCGGTTACGAAGTTTGGATCTTAAATCGAAATAGCTGGAATTCGTCTACTTAGATGATGGTTTTATGTCATCCAAGTAATCGAAATTGTGTATTTTGCTTTTCTGCGATTTTGCAATGGTGTTGTTACGTGTGGGGTACCACTAAAAAGTGAAAAATAAAAAAACTTTTTACAAAAATTACAACCGACTTCCAAAAAAAAACACTACTAAGTAAAAAATAACTTTAATTTCGGAAGTCGGTGTCATAATTTTAGAAACAACATCGATGTTTTACCAACATTCAAAACTTGATTCCCCACACTTACATTTCCAACGTACATAACCCAAAGCCGTTCTACAGTAGTCGCACAGCTCACAACAAAAAATCTCAAGCGCCATATAAAATGTCAAGTTGAAGCAAGTTTGCAAGTAGCTCTCATGAGCTAAATGAGTTCCAATCTAGCCGACCGTTGTTGGGTTTAAGGCGATCATAAAACGTGAGCTTTGCGCCGTTTATGACCGCCGATCTTAAACTTAGAATGCAGGTGGCCGTTCTTTTTATTTTTGGCCGCAAATTGAGTTTAGGCGGTTAGGGTGTTGTGATGTTACATTGTGTTCATTTGCGTTTGTTTTGTTTTGTTGATTTTCTTTTATGAGTGTGTTTAAATTTTAAGTGTACCAGTTTTTTCTTGACAAGCAATGTAATGACATAACAAATTGTAGTTTCATAGGGTTACTAGCAACCCTAAGAAATGTTCAGCAAAATTAATTTACTATTATTTGTCAAATATAAGACAGGATATTAAAATATTATTACCAATATCAGGACTACGACGAAAGTCAAGGCTATTTTAAAACAAGCGTATAAAATAACAAAGTACTGAATCCTTTCTGAAAATATTTTTGAGTTGAGGCTGTTATTCGCTTAGATAACTATTGTTTTTATTTTATAAAAATGTTAGGTACATGTATACCAGAATAATGTTTTTTTTTTGATCTTATCCCTGTGACATTATCAGATTTCACAGATATTATCTACTTGTCTTTCTTAAAATCCTAGATTATATTATTAAATCGTGACCCTAGCTGGGTCCTACTCTGCTTTTTCTAGCGCTCTACCGTGTCTACACTATAACATTTTTTCTACAAGCGGTCCTATTCAACATTCTAGACCTGCTTGTGCCTATTTATTCCACTGATCGGTTACATTTTCTTTACGAAGTGTCTCTTTCAACATTTTGGACAATTCCTTGTGCCTATCGCAATCTCTACTATGGATACATTTTGGACAATTCCTTGTGCCTATCGCAATCTCTACTATGGATACATTTTGGACAATTCCTTGTGCCTATCGCAATCTCTACTATAGATACATTTTGGACAATTCCTTGTGCCTATCGCAATCTCTACTATGGATACATTTTCATGACAATTCTAATCGTCCCTATCTTCCTTCCCTTTCTTATTTTAGTTACATTACCAGAATAATGTTTTATTTATACCAGTTACTTTCCATGATAGGGCAATACTGCAGAGCGATAGAAAATTTTGGTCAAAACCAAGAACTTGCCAAGTGCAAGTATAACTGTCACACGATGAGTTCCGTACCATAATTAAAATTAAATTTAAATAAAAGTTTATTTCAGACCACAGTACATAATTTAGTTAATATTTTGGCGTTAGAAACAATGGTGCCAAAAACGACACGTTTATTATTATGTGAGCACACTTTAATTTTCAAGAGGAGCTCGTAGCCAAATGAGGAGCTCGTGGCTAAATTATAACAGCCGCATAGGTCGATTTTCAAGGTTAAGCAACGCTTGCAGAGGTTGGTCTGTCTGACTATCTTAACATACCGAGTTTCCTCCGTGCCTCGGAAAGCACGTTAAGCTGTTGGTCCTGGCTGTCATTTGTAGATCTTTGGCAGTCGTTACAGATAGTCAGAAGCCAGTAAAATCTGACACCAGTGTTGCCAAGGAGTACCGTGTTACCCAATTCATGAAATGAAATGTCCAAGGATATTATTATTATGTACTCCCCTAGACATAAAATTCCAACGATAATAACACAGTATTCTCATGCAGCTCTGTCTCTTGTCTCCAGGTGAAGTTGAAAGGCTGCTTCGCGAGTACCGACAGAATCAGGAGCTGGTGCGCAATATAGGTGCGCATTACTACCAGATCATCTACCCGGTGCAGCTCAGACACCACGAGAAGATGGGCATCTCCACTAGAGAGGTCAACACTCCTAAGGTAAGGATTGACAGCAGAATAGTTGTTATAACAACTTGTAATAGAATATGCTAGACTCCATCATCCACAAATTGCAAAACTATTTAGTCCGTTACTCGGGAGTGGGGGCTCGTGACGTCACGACTCACTAAAAATGATGCGAAGGTATGACGTACTGAGAATTTTAAAAGCGTCGTAACTTCGTCAATTTTGGTTCCCGTAACAAAAGAAAAAACACGGGTCAAATATTTTTTGATAATCTAACTGACGGACTAATTAGATTTTTTCAGGACACAAGCCCATTAATGCTATATCTCTTAAAGGGTCATTTTATTCGTGACTTTATAATGAGTCCAAACCGGAAATCGCGAAAAAAATCTGCTGTACATTTTGTCTTTTTTTTCCCGCTAATTTAGTTAAACTTGTTTTATTTATCAGTACAATGACCCCTTAAGATGTTTTGTGTTTATTCTGTTACAAAATGTACAATATAAGTAAGCTAACAACTTTAAATTAACACGATAAAGTTATGTAGTAAAACTACATAAACAACTGCCAAAAAATTGCCTACGCTTTACAATCTATACTAATATTATAAAGCAGAAGAGTTTGTTTGTATGGTTGACCGCGGTAATCTTAGGAACTACAGGTCCGATTTGACAAATATTTCAGTGTTAGATAGCCCATTTGTCGAGGAAGGTTATAGGCTATATATCATCACGCTAAGACAAATAGGAGCAGAGCAATAATGGAAAATGTGACGCAGACGAAGTTGCGCGCGGGTCAGCTAGTAGCAACATAAAAATTAATATCTTCTGAAGTATGCAAGCTGTGTAAGTGAGAGTGTTCTTTACTATAAAAAACACATATTTACTGGTCTAGTTTTGATTTTGTCATCTTCACCAAAATATCAGCCAAAAGATGGCCACTGCTGGACATAAGGGTCCCCCAAGTACCGCCACAAAAACCGGTACCTTCCATTTCGCATCCATCGGTCCATCTTTTGGGAGACCTTCCAACGATACGTCTCCCGGTTCGCAGTCGCCACTCAAGAACTTTTCGACCCTGTCGACGAATCTAGGTTTCTTTTTTTTCACATCTGTCTGTTACGGTTTTCGAACTAGAAGTTTACAATAATTAGTATGCAAAGTACATGCACAAAAAAAAAAATCATTTGTCAGCTAGCACACTATTAAGCAAGTGTTGACGTATGTGGATTAAATAAGTACCTACGGTTCAAAAAAAATAACCTTCATAGTCAGCTATATAAATAATAACTAGCTGACCCGCGCAACTTCGTCTGCGTCACATTTTTCATTACTGCTCTGCTCCTATTTATCTTAGCATGATGACATAACCTATAACCTTCCTCGATAAATGGGCTATCTAACACTGAAAAAATTTTTCAAATCGGACCAGCAGTTCCTGAGATTAGCGCGTTCAACCAAACAAACAAACAAACTCTTCTGCTTTATATTATAAAAACATAGAAGATAAATAATAATAATAAAAAAACAATATTATATGAACACTACTACTGCTACGGAGTTGCAATATGAATTCACTATTATCCTGTTCGTTTCGAATCCTTCGGTCCACCTTGTGGGAGGCCTTCCAACGTTGTATCTACCGGTACGCGCCACTCCAGATTTTTTCGGCCCCATCGAAGAACCTAGGTTTCTTGTTTTTTCGTTCTGTACCCGTTAAATTCAGTCAGATAGAGGTACAGGTTCAGTTGAGATAGTGGTCAATCGTATGCCTATCAATAGTAAAAAAAAACTTAGCAGTTCATCGTTCTGATGTTGTTTCATAAAGCAATTTGTTTTATCTTACTGTAAAATTATAAATTGTATTTCACCACCAGCCAGAGTTCTGTCTACGCCATCTTCTCCGTCAATCAGTTTTAAATTAAGTTAAAAATAGGTCTAGAATTTTTATTGACTGCCCAAGAAGTCCAGATTTAGCCAGCGGGTGATTTCGACAGACTTTTAATCCACTTACTAAGTTGAGGGGAGAAAGGGAGGCTGTCCCAAATTCTTGCGCGGGAAACTTTGGCAGACGAAAAGTTGTGTTATGTATTTAAAGCGATTCGGATAGAAAGTAATTTTCAGTAAGTAGATGTGTGTGATTATTTTGTTGAGGATTTAGTTTTATTTTCTGTTAAAAATGTGTTGCAGATTTTTAATCTTCACTACATAATAAAAAACAAAGTCGCTTTCTCTGTCCCTAAATCCCTATTTAAGCTTAAATCTTTAAAACTGTGCAACGGATTTTGATGCCGTTTTATTTAATAGATAGCGTGATTGAAGAGGAAGGTTTATATGTATAATAATCAGCATTGCACCCGTGCGAAACCGGGGCGAGTCGCTAGTGTATATCTAAAAGCAGAAACTTACTGACTGATCGATCAACGCACAGCCGTCACTACTGGTCTTAGAAAGCTGAAATTTGGCATGGTAGCTTTCTTACACTCCGTAAAGATGTACATAGAGTGGATTACCTGAAATTCCTACGGTAATGGGAAAAAACTAACGCGAAAAAGTCTCGGGAGAAAGCTGTAAGTACTATATTATTTGTTATTTTTAAGTTTGTGTTTGACTACAAACTCATCTGATGGAAAGCGATTATGTGGTCGACAATAGAACAAGCTAGAAGTAACCTATTCACTCTTGACTTAAATTCAAAATCTGATGAAGCAACAGAATAAAATTTACGAAAAGTTCCTCTTGACGAAAGTCTTATCAAAGCAATAGATCTTGATAGGAGGATATTTAAAGTGAAAAACGTTGTAGATTAAAAAGTAATGCCTACAGATAAGTAGGGACTTGGAGCCATTATCATCGATATAACTTTTTATCATCACCCACATTCGCGGGGTAAACCAAGACACTTTGAGCATTTTGAAGGCCTGCTATATCACAATACACTCCCATTTAATGGCATCCTTGTCTTCAAGCTCTAAGGCGCGAAGGCCTAAAGTATCCTGGGTTCAATTACTCGCCTTAACGACCATATAAAGATCATCCGACGAACATTCCACCCCCATACGGTTGAGCACACAAAATATCCGTTCTGGAGCCAATTTAACTTCGCTTCGAACTTGTTTGAAGTTGTGAAAGATTGTTCGATCGGCTCCTCTGCCTTTTAAAGGTCCCAAGTAATTATATAAACATTCTCTCTCGGCTATATTGAGATCCGAACTGCTGGGATTAATAAGGAAATTGGGGAGATCGAAGTAACGATGCTTTGTTTACGACAGTTGCTTGATAGAAAATTCGGAGCATGTGATTTAAAAAGTAAAAATTGGTAAAGTTTGTTATGACGGGTCTGTTATAAATTTTGTTGAACTCAAGGGATAGCAACGATGAAGTTGGTTGGAAACGGTTATATTAATTTTGAATCTATTTTTGACTTGTTAGCGCGTGTTGGCCAACTTTAAGGTCGTTCGTTAATTCTGATTGCTTGATACAAGTTTGGTTTTTGGATCGTTTGGCGGTGTTTAGCTCATTTGGTTTGTTTAGACACGGCTACATACACGAGACGTGGGTCAATATTTATCTTTGATCAAATTCATTACGAGCTGGAAGTTTCTGGATATTGAAATAGGTGTGCTTATATTATAAATCAAAATAGGTATACGGCCTCATAAAAATAGATGGTATGATACCTTCATAAAATACAGTGTTAGTTGTAGTGTGCCAGCAATTTATTATCTTTTGTTAGACGTATTGAACGCAGTGTTAAAATTTGTCCATTTATTTTAATGGGACCTTATCTAGTCTTCCGATTGAGAGACTGACAGACAACACATAGCCGAAAATACTAGTCGTACTTGAGGAGTGTCGGGGAACATTAAGGCCGTACCTTGAGCAAATAACCTTGAGCATTTTTTCCCTCAATAACAGCGCAAGAGATACAATAGCGAATACGCTCAGAATGTTGAATAAAATCGTTATAAAATCTAATTTTGGTCGTTTGATAAAAATAGTTCTACGAAAATGTTCATAATTAAATTGCCTAACTATTAGTGTAAGTACAAAATCAAAATAATCGTTAGTTTTCGAGAAGATGCATGTTTTCAGTAATTATTGCTCATTTCTGTAGTTTCGTTGTGAGGAGATTACTTTAACATTATACTTAGTAATAAAAAATAAAAACCTACCATTTTGAAGCCATGATTATGTAGAAATTTAATGTATTTTTAATAAGTTGATATTTCTTTTGGATAAAGAGTATAACCTCCAAAAAACTGCACAATAAACGGCTAGCGCTGCGTTTTGCTCGGGGACGCGCCTTAAGAGTGGTTTTCCCAAAATTCCCACGGAAACGGACACAAATGGGAACAGCAAGTATTTTATATAAGTTGAGGCTTACCGCCTACTACCGAAAAAAAAATTTAATTAAGTTAATTGTTGTGTGAAATTTATATTTTTAGAATTTATAAGACATGTTCGACAGTACGAGGAAGTAAAATAGCCGAGGTAAGGAATATCTCAAGAATTCCCAGGAGTTAAAATGCAATCTAGAGAATGAAGACGCTAAAAGTATACGTTTCGCTTTGAACGCCAGATTAGGATATGGAGGAGATAAGTTAAAACTTTGCGGATCTTTTATTTATAAAGAGAAGTTGGGTTTTGTCGCATGATGAAGAGATAGTAGGTACCTACTGGGAGAGACTTTTCGAAGAATTTGATTAACATAGAGGTTACAAAATGTATGGAGCCTGGGCCAGCTCTACGTACACTATACTTAAAAATAGGGTATACTATACTCAAATTTTCCCAATCAACCTTGAACCTAATGCGATAGCGATAAAGATGAAAATAAAATTTGACAGATTGTTGTCACGTTTATATTATGATTTTAAAATGATTCTGCTAAACTGGACCTTTTAGACCAGCAGTTGCACTTACTTTTGAATTGTCAAAGTCTATCAGATAGACAAAGCTAGATCAGCCACGCTAGCGACAAGAGAGAGTCAAATTAATGGTTATAGCCCTTAGCAACTCAATATCCCTGAAAACCTAATAATCAAATACAAAATATTAAGCACTAACTGCTTACAACATCAAATCTGCAAAAAAAACAAACACAACGGAATAGCTAATGGCAATCCCAGGAATATTTGACTATCAAAATTTTAACAAAACAGCCCAAAGTTTTAGCTTCGAACTGAAGTATTTTGCGGATTATACTCCAAAACTTTAATGTATATGGGCAAACGGTCTGGATAATGGGCGATTTAATTTGTCTTTTTGCCATAGTGATTTTGCCCGGGCAAGGGACTGGGGCCCAAAAGTTTTCTGGGCATTTTAAGACCTAGCAATTTATGGGAATATTGTATTAGGCTTAAACTGATTAGGAATGGTTTTGATGGCTTTGGGGTGTTGGGTTTGAATTCTTTTTTTTTTTTTTTTTTTTTATGCGAAACGGGGAACTCTTGGCCCAAATCTCACCTGATGGAAAGTGATGATTAGGCCAAAGATGGAAGCGAGTTTCACCCGGAATCCTCTTACACAGAGGAACTGGCTATCATACCTCTAACTGCCGGAACACAACAATGCTGCTAACATTGTTGTTATGGCGACAGACTTAGACATGATGGTGGTAGCTTGCCAGGCGGACTTAGAACAAGTCCTACCACCAACCAAACCGAGCAAAAAATTTGCCCCCGCTGGGAATCGAACCTGGGACCTCTGGGTCTGAATCAGGTGGTATAACCACTAGACCACGGAGGCGGTTAGTGTCACCTGTTTAGCACCACCCGGGGATCACGTGTAGGGATTCGCTGAAGGGTATTCTCCTACGGACGCGGGTGACTCGGCCCCCAAAAAAGTTTCACATTCTACTTAGTCTTAGTAATGGAAGATAAATAGAACTAGGTGAAGCTGTGATTTGTAAAGTTTTGAGAAGTGTACTAAACAGAAAAAAATATAAATACACCCGAACAGAAAATAAGAACAAGAAATTTTTTTTTCAAGAAATGAAAAATAAACTAAAATATTTTTTATTCTTTCACATTTATACTAATATTATCTATACTAATATTATAAAGCAGAAGAGCTTGTTTGTTGGTTTGGTTGAACGCGCTAATCTCAGGAACTACTAGTCCGATTTGAAAAATTCTTTCAGGGTTAGATAGGTAACCCATTTATCGAGGAAGTTTATAGGCTATATATCATCACGCTAAGACAAATAGGAGCGGAGCAATAATGGAAAATGTGACGCAGACGAAGTTGCGCGGGTCAGCTAGTTAGTTTTAAAAAATAGTTCCGTATCTATAGCACTGTAGCCATCAAAGAAATAAACAGATTCTTACGAGTAGCTTAAAATCCTATTTTTTTTTTGCTCTTTTCTCTAGTTTATGTCAGAGGTGACAGAGACAAAAACGACGATGGAGTTAGCTTACCCAGAAGGAGCATGTTCACTCTAACATTGAAGAGATTAGCGTTGAATGCGTTCGAAAACACAGACGCAAGTAGAAAGTTCCGCTCCTTTGCTGTGCGAATTATAAAAAGTTTGGAAACGCTTAGTGCGAATATTATGTGACAATCGCATATTATATCTCATCCCTTTCACATTTTCCATTATTGCTCCGCTCCTATTTGTCTTAGCGTGATGATATATAGCCTATAACTTTCCTCGATAAATGGGCTATCTAACACTGAAAGAATTTTTCAAATCGGTCCAGTAGTTTTGGAGCCTATTTAATTCCAACAAAAAAACAAACAAATCTTTCCTCTTTGTAATATTAGTGTAGAGTAGGTATTGCCAATTAATTTACTGCCTACGATACGGAATCGGTACAAAAACATTCACTTTCAATACAAAAATAATATCTAACCTATTGTTTATATATTGTCACAAAAATATTGGTCAGCACCTAAAATAGCAACCAGATACAAAATAAATATCACAAACAAATCATTTCTGAGTATCGTAAAATAACAACAAAGCCTCAGTATGTTCTAGAAGCACACTTATACGGTAGGGCTTGAGTTTAATTATTATTGTATACCAAAAATACGAGATAACATCTCTTCAAATATAAAAGAACCTAATACCATTGTCTTAAGGTTCTAACTTGATATGTTTTCGTCCAATCACTGCTTTCGCCAATATTTTTCCCCATACATAATGCAGTAGCGAATCTTGAGTATTATGTAAAGGGGGGTATATATTAGGCTCGTAACGATCGCATGACCAACAAGAGTGTACTCATTGAAGGACATACAGACATAAAGAATACGAGTAATATTAACGAAAGTTATGTACGTTTGCGTCTTGAAAACGATTTGTATGCAGATGCTGAGTCTAGGATTAGGGATTCGGTTGATTAGGCGGAACTGGAGCGGCCTGACTTGGATAATGTTTGTTATATAATTCGCTGCCTTTTCGTCTCAAGGACTACTTATAGAGGACCTAGCATGAATGCTTTGGCGGTATATTAACGTAACGTAATATTTTACCCTGGGTTACTAAAATACTCGTTTCGCATATTTAATATTCGTGTTTTTTTAGTATTCATATTTTATTAAGCGAAATGTGTATGTCGCATAAACCAAAGTAAGTAGGTGTTGTAGATATTTATTTTTATTACTAGCTGACCCGCGCAACTTCGTCTGCTTCACATTTTCCATTAATGCTCTGCTCCTATTTGTCGTAGCGTGATGATATATAGCCTATAGCCTTCCTCGATAAATGGGCTATCTAACACTGAAAGAATTTTTCAAATCGTACCAGGAGTTCCTGAGATTAGCGCGTTCAACCAAACAAACAAACAAACAAACTCTTCTGCTTTATAATATTAGTATAGATTGAGGTGTCTTCTACCTATACTAATACTAGCTGATCGGGAAAACGTTGTTTTGACAAATAAAAAAATAGCCTATGACCCATTCTCAGACCTATCCAATATACATACACAAAAAAAAAAACATGAAAATCGGTCCAACCGTTTCGGAAGAGTTCGATGACAAACACTGTGGCGCGAGATTTGTATAAATTAGAAGATTATAAAGACGAAGAGTTTGGTTGAACGCGCTTATATCAGGACGGGTTCGAATTGAAAAATGATTTAAGTGATGAACAGCCCATTTATCGGAGAAGACTATGAGGTATATAAAATCACACAACGACAAATAGGAGCGAAGTATTAATGAAAAATCTGTCGCAAGCGAAGTCACGAGTCACTAACTGCCTCGAGACTCACGTTGGCGTCATATTGTTTTGAGCGAGCAGATTTCATAGCCAGAATTATGCTTGAAAATTCATTCGCGAACAGATATCATTCGCGAACACATAGTCAGTATTATGCTCGAAAATTCGTTCGCGAGCAGATTTCATAGCCAGAATTATGCTTGAAAATTCGTTCGCGAGCTGATTTCATAGCCAGAATTATTCTCGAAAATTCGTTCGCGAGCAGATTTCATAGCCAGAATTATGCTTGAAAATTCGTTCGCGAGCTGATTTCATAGCCAGAATTATTCTCGAAAATTCGTTCGCGAGCTGATTTCATAGCCAGAATTATTCTCGAAAATTCGTTCGCGAGCAGATTTCATAGCCAGAATTATTCTCGAAAATTTATGCTTGAAAATTCGTTCGCGAGCAGATTTCATATGCAGAATTATTCTCGAAAATTCGTTCTTTACTTACAGATATTTTCTTTGACGACCTCTCCAAACTTAGATCAAAAGGTATCGCTATCAGAATCCCCAAAAAAAGTCCAATCTAGGCACAACTTTGTACATATTTTTCCCTACAAACATAGTAACCGATTCCTTTGTACAAGACATCGTTTGTACGAACTATATTTAAAGCAAATAGCTTTTGGATTTGATCGTTTGAGGCGAAAACATAACGGAACATGGAAAATAGTCTCCTTTTGATGTGTGGAATTGAACATGGTATAGGTAAATACGGCTTTTTTGTGAAATATGTAGCTAAAATTGTTTCTGTGAGTGTGATATGGATACTGTTAGTTTGTACGTTGTGATAGTCAAGCTAGATGAATCAGAATGATATTTGACTGGATTTTTATTGAGATAGAAAAAGTACTTGGGGTTTTTAAAGGTTGCAAAATATACATTACAATTTGAATTCGAAACTGGCGTCACAAGATAGATCCTTAGACTGCGTTTCCTTCAGAGATGTGCGAGGGATGTGTTTTGTTAAGAACCAAAAGAATCACTTACGCTGAGCGAGACTAGGTAACACGTCTGTCACCGAACAATAATGAACGCCTTGATTATTTTATGTATTACCTAAGTAAAACAGTTGAGGAGCTCGTGACTAAGTGACAACAGCCGCACGGGTCGAAATTCAAGGTTAAGCAACGCTGGCCAAGGTTGGTCTGTGGATGGGTGACCATCTTAACATATCGAGTTTCCTCCTTGCCTCGGAAAGCACGTTAAGCCGTTGGTCCCGGCTGTCATTTGTAGATATTTGGCAGTCGTTACGGATTATCAGAAGTCTGTAAATCTGACTCCAGTCTTGCCAAGAAATACCGTTACCCAGTTAATGGGTTGTGGAGGTCTGGTTGGCAGCCGCTCCACGTAAAATACTGGTATTCAGGTGAATCCAGTTAGACTGGAAGCCGACCCCAGTGTAGTTGGGAACAGGCTTGACAGATGATGACCTACGTAAAACAGTCAGTAGGTACGCTTTTGGATAGCATATCGGGCGCGACTCAATTTCATCTTATCCACATCATTAGTTTTAATCGTTTTCCCCATTTGTGTAAGGGCGAGGCCCCATTAGTGCGTTGCGCTGCGTTGCGTCGCGACGTCGCAACGGAACAACGCATTGTATGCCATACCTGTGTTGCGTTTACGCTGCGCCAACGCAACGCAAGAGACGCAGCTGCGAGTTGGCATCGTCGACTCGATCGCTCTTAGTACGCCACGTACTAAGAGCGATCAGCATGGAGTGCAGGTGTGTGTCTGAGCGTGTGTGTTAACTTGCATCTGCACGGTTTTGTGGCTTCACTGTTTTGTTCGCGGTGCGCAGTCTTCCTTTTTTTGTTCGTCGGAGGCAGTGGATCACTGTCCGTCGACGCAGCGGAGCTCCGACAACGCAGCGCATCACCCTCCCACCCGCTTCGTCTCTTGTCCGTCGATCAGTTGAAACGGCGCGCGCGACGACGCAATGGTCTAATGGGACATGCCATAAAAAATATATGGAAAACGACGCAGCGTCGACGCTGCGACTACGCAACACAGCGCAACGCACTAATGGAGCCTCGCTCTTATTCGCATTACTGAAATATAGCTGTCTTTATTATCTTTAAGCCGAGTTTATCTTAAACTCACCCCAACACCGAACAACGTCTCTCGCATATAATCTGGTGGAAACGCAGCCTTAGCCATTGGCATGCTTGTGCTAGGAGCAAATCCAACTTATTCTACATACAAGTCCTTAAACCCAGTTCCATCTCATCTGCCTAGCCTTTTCCCAACTATATTGGGGTCGGCTTCCAGTCAAACCGGATTCAGCTGAATATCAGTATTTTACGTGGAGCGGCTACCTACCAGACCTCCACAACCCATTAACTGGGGTAACACGGTACTCCTTGGCAAGACTGGTGTCAGATTTTCTGGCTTCTGATTTTCCGTAACGACTGCCAAAGATCTCCAAATGACAGCCGGGACCTACAGCTTAACGTGCTTTCCGAGGCACGAAGGAAACTCGGTATGTTAAGGTCACCCATCCACAGACCAACCTCGGCAAGCATTGCTTAACCTTGAAGATCGACCTGTGCGGCTGTTATTATTTAGCCATGAGCTAAACCCAGTTCCATCTATCCATTAATAAATTTTAACAGCTGCATTTACAATTTCTCATAGGACATAATCGCAAAAACCCAGATAAATCTAGTTGACGGCAATAAAATACTGGAAAAAATATGAAACTTGGTCCGTGGATGCTGTTATGTTGGACCAGTAAAAGATAAATGTGGCACCAGCATTGGTTGCATTAGGAGATTTAGTAGACCGCATAACTTTTGCTTTAAAAGTTAATACCTATTATTCTTTTATTTAACGGTCTTGTGAGCCGGAGGGAGTCGTGAATGTCAATTGTTAAGTTTTTTAAAGACTGTAGCGGTATTAGTAGCTTTTATTTGTAGCTTTTACTAACACTATATTCATTTTACAAGGATGGCCAATTACTTCCGATCATTGAGTTAATTAAATTACATTGTTAGTTATAAGTTATAATTTTATTATTTGTGTCTTTAATTAATTTTAATTTTAATATTAGGACTTGGTGCCTTAAAAGAAAATTTTAATTTATTTATTTATTATGGAGTTTGTTTACTTGCGATACATCATTCAGTTATACAGTTACAGAGTTGTGAAGTAACTTTTTTAAATATCCGTTAAAAAAATGTACAGTAACTCAACTTTGAGTTAAGCTCGCCTTTGTACATGTACTTTATTATGGCTGTATCATAAAAGTTAATTTGGTATACAATAAAGAATTAAGAGTATTTTTTCCATTCCATTTTAGACCCCGCTGTAACATCTTGTGTAATATTTCATTTTAAGACCCGCTGTAACACTCTGTATAATATTCCATTTTAAGACCCGCTGTAACACTCTGTATAGTACTCCATTTTTAGACTCGCTGTAACACCCTGTATAGTATTCCATTTTTAGACCCGCTGTAACACTCTGTATAGTACTCCATTTTTAGACCTGCTGTAACACCCTGTATAGTATTCCATTTTTAGACCCGCTGTAATACCCTATATAGTATTCCATTTTCTCGTAAATCCCAGTTCAGAGGCTTTAGTAATTACACTGGTAACGTAAACACGGCTAGGAGGGATTCGTTTACTGACGACTAATTTTGTTTACCTAAATGTCTGGATCACTAATGCGTCGATTTTTTCTTGGGGAACAAGTGTTGAGAGAAAAGCGTTATTTGGAATGTTAATTGGAATGATGATAAGCATAAATTTTTATTTGCGACTAGCTGACCCGCGCAACTTCGTTTGCGTCACATTTTCCATGAATGCTCCGCTCTTTTTTGTCTTAGCGTGATGATATAAAGCCTATAACCTTCCACGATAAATGGGCTATCTAACACTGAAAGAATTTTTCAAATCGGACCAGTAGTTCCTGAGATTACCCCCTACATACAAACTTACAAACATACAAACTTACAAACAAATGTTACCTCTTTATAATATTAGTATAGATATAGAAGTATAGATTTCTAGGAATGTTTTTTTATTTGTGATAGGGCTGTTCTTGAGTCTAGTCTTGGTCAGAGATGACAGAAACAAAGTTTACGATGGGGCGAGCTTATCCAGAAGGTGCCTTCACTCTAACTTGAAGAGATTAGGGTTGTAAGCGTTCGAAAACACAGACCCAGGCAGAGATACTCATGTAATGGTAAGTCGAAAAAAATGTGTTTCTTGCGTCCGAACTTCACTTTTTTTCGACAGACGACACTGCTTTGAAAGATAAGTCTTAGATCTAATGTTAAATACAATAATTAAGGTAGCTGGAAGGTTTTCTAATCGCTTTTTTAGTAGCTACTGCTACACATCTCTTTTAAAGAAAAACGCTCCGTCTTGGGGCCAGTTGATCTAGCACATCAGTTGCTTGCCTAAATTTTTGGGATCGACGTTACATATTTTTCCTTTTATTCCGACTTATCAATCGTCGCGCTTACACGTCACACTTTTCTTCGACCAGCTGAATAATTATAATAGCTGTTCCACAGTAACATCTTTACAGCCACTTTCGCTTCTAACTTGAACCACTCTTTCCTCAAGGGAGGAATAAATTGCGCCCCCAAAGACAATTTTCATGGATTTACAATCATTTCTTTTTCTAACACAAAGGCCGAATTGTTTGCTAATTTTTACATAAAAAGCGTAGAAACGTGTTTTTCAAGTCGCCCACAAATAGATTTTATCAAAGTTTTCTGAATATTTTTGTGTACGATTTTCTTTTAAATCGTTTTGTTGCCAAGTATTTCTAGATTTTCATTGTCAGATTGGAGAATTAGCAAAGTAGTTTAAACAAGAGTTATTAAATTATAAAGTTGTGAAAGTAATCTAGATTATTGTTTGGCGAAAATTGTTTTCTTCAGTGAAATATTTGTTAGAAAATTGGTTCTTTGTTAGCTTTTAACTGATAATGTTTTGAGCACGTCTTTTTATTTTGTTACAATATGACCTAAAAATTCTACATAATATTATTATGAAAAATTACGACGATGAATGGATGTTTGTTACTCTATCACGCAAAAACTACTGAACGAATTTTGGTGAAACTTTTACAGTTCATCAATACATTTCAATCTCTTTTGTTACTGGGAACTGAGTGACAGACAGACAAAGCACGCAGCCAAAACTATTGTTTGTAGAAATTGATGATTGATTTTTTCTCCTTCTCCTATGTACACTCCCTTGGGGAGTGTACATACAATTATTTAAATTATAATTATTTAAATTATAATTTTTTCTCCTTCTCCTATGTACACTCCCTTGGGGAGTGGATATACAATTATTTAAATTATAATTATTTAAATTATAATTTTTTCTCCTTCTCCTATGTACACTCCCTTGGGGAGTGGATATACAATTATTTAAATTATAATTATTTAAATTATAATTTTTTCTCCTTCTCCTATGTACACTCCCTTGGGGAGTGGATATACAATTATTTAAATTATAATTATTTAAATTATAATTTTTTCTCCTTCTCCTATGTACACTCCCTTGGGGAGTGGATATACAATTATTTAAATTATAATTATTTAAATTATAATTTTTTCTCCTTCTCCTATGTACACTCCCTTGGGGAGTGGATATACAATTATTTAAATTATAATTTTTTCTCCTTCTCCTATGTACACTCCCTTGGGGAGTGGATATACAATTATTTAAATTATAATTGTCATCTTATAAAAAGGAGTAACAAGTGTAAATTAATCATACTTCTTATAATGTTAGTGAATGAATAGTACACAAAAAATCTTACTTATTTATCTTAGTACATTTTTTAAAGAGAAAAGTACCAACAGGAAATGTATTTTTTTATTAGGAAAATGACTCAATTATTAGCTCTAGTAAACAATCATGAAATTATTTTTTAAATACCTTCATCAACGATGAAATTATAAAGCTTCAAAGATTACAATTAGAAAAAGAAGTCCGATATGTATTTTGACGTCAAAGTCCATGACGCCAATACCTACAGCTGCCATATAAAAAATCGTTTTCGCGTAATATATTTGTTTTAAATTAATTACATTGCGTTTGTTTTTCGAGCTATTTTGATTGTATCTTTACTGTTATTATCATATTTTTGTGCATTTTTAGATAAACTCATCTCATCTACCTAGCCTTTTCACAACTGCATTGGGGTCGGCTTCCAGTCAAACCGGATTCAGCCGAATATTAGTGTTTTACGTAGAGCGGCTGCCTACCAGATCTCCACAACCCGTTAACTGGCTAACACGGTACTTTTTGGCAAGACTGGAGTCAGAGTTACTGGCTTCTGACTATCCGTAACAACTGCCAAAGATCTACAAATGGCAGCCGGGACCAACGGCTTAACGTGCTTTCCGAGGCACGGAAGAAACTTTTAAGATGGTCACCCATCCTCAGACCAACCTTGGCAAACGTTGCTTAACCTGGTGGATCGACCTGTGTGGCTATTAATGTTTAGCCACGAGCTCTATTTTAGATAAAGAAGCAGAAAGAGAAAGAAAAGAAGAAAACTGTAAACATGTCGAAGTGAAAACGTGGGTGAAATGATCACTAAGTGAGCTGTCAAACCATCTTAATTACATGGATTGTTCACCGGCTGTACTGCCGGTCTATTCTGTTGACATTACTCACCGTGTTCACTTAGTTGGAGAGAACGACAAGTGACCTGCCATGCCATCTTGTTTGTATGGTTTGACAGCTCACTTGTCGTTCACTTCGCCTAAGTGTTCACTTCGACAGGTTTACAGAATTGCACTGCTGTAGTGTGATTCTGTTAACGTGTAGAAGTGAAAGCTTGGTTGAAGTGACCACGTAGTGAAATGTCAATTCATATAATCAAGATGGAATGACAGCTCACTATGTGACCATTTCAATAGGGAATATGCATAAAAAAAATAGTTATTATCTAAACATTTTATCTAAAAATATACAAAAATATATTACTAACAGTGGAAATAGAATCAAAATTGCTCGAAAAACAAACGAGATATAATTATTTGAAACAAATATATCTGTCCCTCTCGCAAAAACGCTGTTTTCTATGGCAGATGTATAGACGTCACGTAATATGACGTCAAATTCCATGTCGGACGTCTCGTTCTAAAAGTAATCTTAGAAGCGTTATAACTTCATCGCTGATGAAGATATTTAAAAAATATTTTCTAGAGTGTTTACTGGAGCTTATAAGTATTTCATTTAATCGCGTGCATATTCCCTATTCGACATGTTTACATCCGGTCTATTATGTCGACATCTCACCGTGTATTAGGTGGAGTGATCGACAAGTGAGCTGTCATAAATATTCATCTCGTTTGTCCATATAAACGAAATGGAATGACAGCTTCGCCTAAGTTTTCACTTCGAAATGTTCACAGAATCGAGCGGCTGTTCCATCTCAAGCGTTTTAAGTTGAATTCCAAGATTTTGAAACAAAAAGGCTACAGTAAATTATAGAATCAATTTAAAGTTTACAAAACACGTTAAGGCTGTGGTGAGAACCCCTGTTTACCGCCCAAAGTTGCCGACTCCATGCAAATTGCATTAGCCACCGTCTCCCAAGGACAGTTACTAGCACAGTCACCACAATCTTTACTTGTTTACTTTAACCGGAGTTTTACGAAGTTTTTAACTGCGCAATCTCGGTTTTTAGGGTAAAGCAACTGTTATTGAGGTGCGTTGGTAGATGGGTTTCCGAAAGGGTTTTTAATATTTTAGTGGTTAAAAGGGGTGAATAAGTTTGGTCGTTAATTTTCTTCCTGTTGCCGATTTCTTTCGCTCATGAATATCTAAGAGACATTACATTTTAAATTCTTTGTAATAAGAAGTTGTTAAACATTGTGGTTATATGTTTTGGAGGTTGCTTTGAGTTGTGTAATGGTAATTAATTATCAACTACGATAATGAATCTAGCTTACTAAGCCTGCCATTATTGAAGATTAATATTTGTAAAGTATCTCTTATTTATTATTTTGAGGACATTGTGGCTAAATAACACCAGCCACACGGCGATCTTCAAGGCTAAGCAACGCTTACCAAGGTTTTTCTGTGGATGGGTGACCATCTTGACATTTCAAGTTTCCTCCATACCTCGAAAAGCACGCTAAGCCGTTGATCCCGGTTGTCATTTGTAGATCTTTGGCAGTCGTTATGGATTGTCAGAAGCCAGTAAATCTGACTCCAGTCTTGCCAAGAAGTACCGTGTTACCCAGTTAATGCGTTGTGGAGGTCTGGTAGGCAGCCGCTCCATGTAAAATACTGGTATTCAGCTAAATCCAGTTTGACTGGAAGCCGACCCCAATATAGTTGGGAAAAAGCTAGGCAGATGATGATTTACCTAGCCTTCTTAACAAACACATCCCTCACTACAAATCCTCGCACATATGTAATGGAAACGTAACCCATTCGCGTTCCGCTGAACGATTTCGGTCAGTTCTGCTTTTATCTGCCGCGTACAGCGTCGTAAGAATGAGAAGGCGGCCTAGGCCTCCGGCAGCTAGAGGTATGATAGCCAGTTCCTCTGTGTAAGAGGATTCCGGGTGAAACTCGCTTCCATCTTCGGCCTAATCATCACTTTCCATCAGGTGAGATTTGGGCCAAGAGTTTCCCCGTTTTGTGTAAAAAAAAAAAAAAGGCGGCAGCGGCAGAACAACGCTGAATTCTATCTATATCGTTCGTATGATAATAATTTTATTGATCCTCATTTTATACTTGTTTGCCACGAAAGCTGAATAGATGTGGAAAGCTCGCGTCTCCATACAAAATCGTTGTTTTCTATAAGCAAACGCTGTTATTCGATATTGACCGCAAATAAACTCTTTTTCTTTCTTTCTTTCTTTCTTTCTGTTAAAAGTTAATCTGTATGATGTTGGGGCTTTCATTAGAATATTAGCTACCCCTAATTCAGGAGAAGCGAAACTTATTTATGAAATGGTTGCTGCATTATTTTCTCCCTCGCTTACGCAATTATATATTTGCTTCAATAATATTGTAATTACGTTTAATAATTCGTTAAATTAGGATACAAGGAGGCTGACGTAACTTTGTAAGGCCTGTAAAAAATAAATATTAAAAAAGGGCATACGCTGAAAAAGTGTGAGTAGTCCCTAAATCGCGGTCACGCACCTTCTACGTCAGCTCGGTTACGGATTACGAGGCTTACAAGTTTGTATTACCTTACCAAAGTAGGTAGGCACTTTGAGACGCCCAATTATAATGTGTTTACGTATACACTGAGATTTAGTCCCGTTATAATTGTTTTAAGATTCGAGTTGGTCTTGAGTTTGTGTTGTCTTGAAATCAAAAGATGTGTGTTCGTTTGTAATGGAGTATTCTTGAATTTTGATAGTCTAGATTTTAATGTTGAGTGTTTTCTTAAGAATTTGTGTTTAATGTAACATTTTCATAGTTTTACGAGGTCTAGAAAATTCTTTTAATATAATAGTATGTGCAAATACAACGCATTTTGAAGCTGTCATTTTTTACTATTGGAAGGCTTGCGTTTGACCACTAAATCACCTGATGGTAAAGTACAGCGTTCTATAAAGCTTCGTTTGTATAAATGCAAGTTCTTCTAACGCAACAGACAGATGTGTTGCTGGGGAGTTTGTTGGCCACTTCTTCTTCCCAGCTAAAACACTAGGAAGTGGTGACGGGCGGGCGTTTTTGGGGGACTGTCTTCTTGTAAACGTTGACGTTCAAAAAGTGCTGGCAGTCAGCCTAATTTGAATGAATGACTTTAGACTTTTGGCTTTTCTTATCTTTAGTCTGGTTCTTAAGCAAAAGCGGTGATTTGCTGTTCTTAAAAATCTGTTTTTTTTTTTACCACGGACCTAGGCGATCTGTAAAAATATTGGTTACTCAATTATTATTTTTAATTGTTACAGGGCAGGGGATATGACTACCAACAGGGCACCCGGTCACGCGCAAGGGTAAGTGCTAAAATAAGTTAAATAAATAAGTACTAATCTTTAATTCAGACCATACACGATCCATAATTATTTACACTATCCAAATT
Organism: Ceramica pisi; assembly: GCA_963859965.1. Lineage (NCBI taxonomy): Eukaryota > Metazoa > Arthropoda > Insecta > Lepidoptera > Noctuidae > Ceramica > Ceramica pisi. The sequence goes on along the minus strand of OY982535.1, from coordinate 24,244,467 downwards.
TACATTCACTTAAAAAAAAAAAAAAAAAAAAACAGAAAACAGAAATTAAAAAAAAAGAGAATAAAATCAAAATTCAAACCAATTAAATTTATTCAAAAATGAAAAATAACAATGAGTTTAATAATAAATTAAAGACTAAATTTTGATAGAAATACTTAATAAATTAATTTTAACATTTAACAAAAAATAAAATAAAGATAAGAAAAGAATGAATAAAATTGTAAATAAAACTATATTATAACATAAAGTTCACGAATGGTTTCCAATAACTGGATTGAGTTTAAATCGCCACCCTCACAGGGATAGCTAGTTCCTTATAAAAGTACTGTTCTATAATAATTTGGTACACAACGCAGCAATTATGGTAACATAATGGAAGCGCGAAGCCATATAAATAAGCCACGAAAAGACATAACTTTACCGAAAATTTCCCTCCGGAGCGATTCGAGGTAATTACCAAGAGCCACGCATTCTTGGATCTATAACTTCTTACCGAAATAATAAACGATCGACGAAAAAACTTTTTTTCGTCGAAAGAAAGAAACTGAAGTTACTTACCCAGAAGTAGCCTGTCCACTTAACTATATATGTCTCCTACTCCTCGTTTAGATATGTATTTATTATTTTTTTATTATTGTACTGTGTGTACACCCGATGGTAAGCTAAAAACTTGAAACATTTGGATTGGGTGCTAATTTCAGTTTCTTCATATATCACAACACCACTACGTATTATAAAACAAAGTCCTTCGACGCGTCTGTCTGCCTATCTATTCGTGATAAACTCAAAAGCAACTGCACCGATTTTCATGCTGTTTTCACCAACGGATAGAGTGTTTTTTGAGTAAGGTTTTAGTATAAAATTTGGTCGCGATAAGCGACATCAACGCGGGCTAATCCGGAGGCATCAGCTTGTTCAGTATAAATTCATATTCTATTCACAGTACCAAGGTCTTGTTAACAATGAAGTTACTTTACAATAGCGCTTGATTTCGCACATACAACCTTCATATTCAGATCAAACGAAAGCAACAAAAAAGCAACCAAAACATTCATCGCAAAACAGTATTTCAAGTTTGGCTTATAAAACGGAACGTGTACTATAAAACGCGTAATTTTCTAAGAGCATTCACTTTTCCCTGTTTTTAACGTAGAAACATACATGGTCTTTGAGTTTATCATGAAGACAGACAGAGTGACAAATGCAGTGGATGAATTTGTTTTTTAATATTTAGTGATTATAGCTAATTTTAAATTTTATTTTTATCAATACCTAACCAGAAAAATCTTGATTTACTGGTGACTGATTGAGTTAATGACTGACAACCGAAATGGGTAGACAGTTGAAATTTTACAGTGTGTATATTGCCGTTAACAACAAGTAATATACATTTACATAACAACCGACTTCCAAAAAAATCACTACAAAGTAAAAAATAACTTTTATTTCGGAAGTCGGTGTTTTTGTTAGTTTCTAAGTATTTTGACACCGACTTCCGAAATAAAAGTTACTTTTTACTTTGTAGTGATTTTTTTTGGAAGTCGGTTGTATTTTTTTGTAAAAAGTTTTTTATTTTTCACTTTTTAGTGGTACCCCACACCTAACAACACCACAGCAAAATCGCAGAAAAGCAAAATACGCAATTTCGATTATCAAAGAATCATCTAAATAGTCAAATTCCAGCTATTTCGATTTAATATCCAAATTTCGTAACCGATTTTGATATGATTTAAATGGGACCAATCTGCAAGTATTTCCTTTCAGATAAAACAAAAATTTTTCAAATCGGTTCATAATTGTCGGAGTTATGAGGTAACAAACATAAAAAAAAACATACAACCGAATTGATAACCTCCTCCTTTTTGGGAAGTCGGTTAAAAATTAAAAGGAAACCCTTTTTTTTCGGTTTCATAGTACGGTACCCTTTGGATGAGAGTCCAACTCGCACTTGGCCGATTTTCATAAGGACATTCGGAACTGTGACTAGACTAGCTCAGCCAGGGTTGCGGAATTTGTTAAGAGTCACCGCGGCTCTGGAACGCAAAGAGCATAATTAAGCAGAACACGGATGGGTTTTAGTCAGTAAGAGTCTGACACTCCCTTCTGCTCCGCCCAGAGTGGGAGGAGTCATTTGATGATTTACCATCCTCATGAGGAGCTCGTGGCTATATAATAATAGCCGCACGGGTCGATCTTCCAGGTTAAGCAACGCTTGCCATGGTTGGTCTCCACAGACCAACCATGGCAAAATGGTCACACATCCACATGTGTGACCATTTTAACATACCGAGTTTCCTTCGTGCCTTGAAAAGCACGTTGAGCCGTTGGCCCTGGCTGTCATCAGATCTTTGGCAGTCGTTACGGATAGTCAGAAGCCAAAACAATCTGACACCAGTCTTGCCAAGGAGTACCGTGTTACCCAGTTAATGGGTTGTGAAGGTCTGGTAGGCAGCAGCTCCACGTAAAACCCCTAAATCGGGTTTGATTGGAAGCCGACCCCAATACAGTTGGGAAAAGGCTAGGCAGATGATGATGATTTACCATCCTCAAAAAATAGGCTAGTTTATTAACAAAAACTTGTTATTCCACTCACGTAGCCACTCATCATGATGGATCTTCCATAGAATACCAATCTAAAGTAATGAATTACACCTGCGTTTTCAAAACGTGTGTCTAGTTTCAACATCATTATGATGCCACAGGATTTCGACAAATTAATTTCAACTTTGTGGTTATACTGTTAGAGTGTACAATTGATTGAAGGGCTTGATGGGGGCAACAGAGAAGGGGAGCGATTAGTTATGCCATTAAATCATGATTAAAGTTTTGGCCCAAAACATTGATAGTTTTCTCTTAGGAGTACGAGTATTGTTTTCATATGTATAAGTACTTATAGCAGTTATAGATTTGAAATTTTGTAGAGGGAACCTACTATTATATAATACTAGCTGTCCCCCGCGGCTTCGCTCTCGTATTTTTTTTTCTTTTAAGTACCTTCTCCTAACAGTATAACAAACAAAACAAAAAAAGAATTAGCGAAATCGGTCCAGCCGTTTACACGTGATGCCGTTACCAAGGGAAATAGGAATTCATTTTTATATATAAGACTAGCTGTCCTCCGAGGCTTCGCTCCAGTCAACTGCGACTTTTTTTCTGCTGCAACGATTCTTCAGATCCTTCTGGCTGTATAAACAAACACAACAAATAAATATTTAGCGAAACTGCAGTGTGATTCTGTAAATATGTCGAAGTGAACGCTTGGGTGAAGTGATTATCAAGATGGAATGACAGCTCACTCCGTGGTCACTTCACCCAAGCTGCGTAAACATGGTACTTCATGGTCAGACTGGAGTCAGATTACCTAACTGGCTTCTGACAAACCGTAACGACTGCCAAAGATCTACAAATGACAGCCGACTTTCCGAGGCACGGAGGAAACTTGATATGTTAAGATGGTCACCCATCCACAGACATACCTTAGCAAGTGTTGCTTAACCTTGAAGATCGACCAGTGCGGCTTTATATTATTTTGTCACGAGCTCCTTAGATTATATAATTTACAGTAATTTATTTATAAATTAGTTCCGAAGTTAGCCGTCGGTAACAAACGGCGTAGCGGACGACATGACGTCATCGTTTCTGTCACGGCAAACGAGTTTTTTTTACTGCCAAGGCGTAAATTTAGATGTTTGTCATCAAACTTATCTTCCACGTCTTAAACTCAACGATTATATCCAACAAACAAACTTCAACCATGGTTTCTAAGTTCTAGTCTTAAACAGAATTAATGTGCCTAGTTCCAGACTGGTTTCATTAGGCATGCAAGCTGCTACCTAGGTACAAGCTTTCATTAGACACAGTACCTTTAGATGGAACATGCTTGGTATTCACAAATATATGGAGCCTTGTAGTACAAAGTTTTGGGGATTTAACTCATAGTTAAATGGTTTATTGCGCGATTAGAATTTAAAGCATGAAGAGATGCCATCATAATAGGTTTGTCTACTGAAATAATCAAATTATTCCGTCAGGTATATTAAAAAAAATATTTAATCTGTATTTTTCTTTTGTAACGCAAAGCAAAATTGACGAGGATACAACGCTTTTTAAATAGATTTGAGTTTCAGTTCTAAGTATGGGGAACCCCTAAAATTCATTGTTTTTTTTTTTTCTATTTTTGTGTGAAAATAATGCGGTTTACAGAATTTATTTATTTATTACGGACATACATACAGCTACCACTACAGAAACCCAATGCGATAGTGTAGAAAAACAGCGAAAATATAATAGGGAATATGCCGCGATTTTTTATTTATGAAATGAATTACTTATAAGCTCCAGTAAACACTCTAGAAAATATTTTTTTAATATCTTCATCAGCGATGAAGTTATAACGCTTCAAAGATTACTTTTAGAACGAGAAGTCCGACATGGAATTTGACGTCACATTACGTGACGTCTATACGTCTGCCATAGAAAACAGCGTTTTCGCGAGAGGGACAGATATATTTGTTTAAAATAATTATATCTCGTTTGTTTTTCGAGCAATTTTGATTCTATTTCCACTGTTCGTAATATATTTTTGTATATTTTTAGATAAAGTGTTTAGATAATAAATATTTTTTTTATGCATATTCCCTATTGCAATAACAATAATAATAATATATAATAATATAATAATATATACTTGGACATTTCACACAACGCCATATAGTTCCAAGCTAAGCAACCTAATGCTTGTGTTATGGTAACGAGATGGCTGATAAACTACTTACATACATTTTTTTTTTTTTGTAAATAAATACATATTATAGATAGAAAAACACCCAGACTCGGAACAAATACATGTAGGTCGTACAAATATTTGTTCCGTGCGGGAATCGAACCCGCGACATGCTGCGCAGCAGTCAATCGCTCAACCACTGCGCCAACCGTGTCGTTAACAATAAATTTCAGTTACCAATAAAACATAGAATACATCTACTTATCAAGTTTCAACAGCATAGTTTATAGTTTCGGAAAAAAGTGGCTTTGACATTCGGACGGACAGACAGACAGACAGACAGACATGACGAATCCATAAGGGTTCCGTTTTTTGCCATTTGGCTACGGAACACTAAAAATACTTTTGATGCGTGTAATTTCTCTATTTTTCCATGGCTTATCCGTGACTTCAGACTCAAATATCCCATATTTTCCCGTTTCTGTAGGAATTTCGGAATCCTGCTCCCATACGGACTGTAGGGAAGGTACATGCCAAATTTCAACTTTAGTACTTTTGGCGTTTAGTTGCATTGTCTGTCAGTCAGTCACTCGGTCACTCAATCACTCAGTAACGGAAGAATTTTATATATTAAGATTACAATATTTATCTTTACATTCTTTACCTAAGCCACATCATTGACATTATTCATTCACTAGCTGAGCCGTGCAACGTCGTCTGTGTCACATTTATCACTATTGCTCCGCTCCTATTAGTCTTAGCGTGATATATATAGCCTTCCTCGTTAAATGGGCTATTTAACACTGAAATAATTTTTCAAACTGGAATAGTAGTTCCTGAGATAAGCACGCTCAAGCAAACAAACAATCTCTTTAGCTTTATAATATTACTAGATGACCCGTGCAACGTCGTCTTCGTCACATTTTCCATTAATGCTCCGCTCCTATTTGTCTTAGCATGATGATATATAGCCTATAGCCTTCCACAATAAATGGGCTATCTAACACTGAAATAATTTTTCAAATCGGACCAGTAGTTCCTGAGATTAGCGCGTTCAACCAAACAAACAAACAAACAAACTCTTCTGCTTTATAATATTAGTATAGATGTACTAACTGTTCCCCACGGCTTCGCTCCGTTCAACAGCAGCTTTCTTACTTTTTTTTCATAAGAGCTTTCTCCTGACAGTAACAAACACAACAAAAAAAAAGGGAAATAGGGATTCATTTTTATAAATGAGATTAGCTGTCCCCCGCGGCTTCACTCCCATCATCTTTATTTTTTTATTTCATAAGAACATTCTACTCATAATCACAAACACAACAAAAAAATAATTAGCGAAATCGGCCCAGCCGTTCACGCGTGATGCGATTAACAAGGGAAATAGGGGTTTATTTTTATATTATATAGATAGATTTAGAATAGGGAATATGCATGAAAAAAGTATTTATGATCTGAACAGTTTTTCTAAAAGTATTCGAAAATGTAATACTAACTGTGAAATTAGAATCTAAATTGTTCGAAAAACGAACGAGATACAATTATTTTAAACAAATATATCTGTCCCTCTCGCGAAAACGCTGTTTTCTATGGCAGTTGTATAGTCGTCGTGTAATTTGACGTCACATTACGTATCGGACTTCTCTTTCTAACTGTAGTCTATGAAGCTTTATAACTTCATAAATGATGAAGGTATTTAAAAAATAATTTCATGATTGTTTACTAGAGCTAATAAGTATTTTATTTTGCAAATAAAAAAAATGCATGCATATTCCCTATTTTGATAGTAGTCAACTGTTTCATAGTAGTACTGACTACTACAGTGTTGCAGATTAATAATTCAACACCATATATTTACCTCTCATCAAGATTACGATCAAACCCAAAACATAACGTAGAATTTCGAACATAGCGGTACTATAATTCCCTCCTCTACATCTAAGTATATCGCCAGGGCTAATAACTCCTCTCCGACATACAAAGCAAATTCATCTAGTTCAACACAGCACCCTCCTTTTAGCTGTATAGTCGGGTACGTACAATACGATACATATATCACGGAGTAGTGCTAGTCCTTGTTTGTGGTTAGGGTTGCTAGATTGAAGAAATAAGTGGGTTGCCAGATTCAAAAATGTAAAATATCTTTGAATCAGATCGGTTATAGTCAATATTGATTTTGACCTTGTGACAGCCGGGACTAACAGCTTAGCGTGCTTTCCGAGGCACGGAGAAAACTCAATATATTAAGATGGTCACCCATCCACAGACCATCCTTGGCAAGCGTTGCTTTACCTTGAAGATCGACCCGTGTGGCTGTTGTTATTTAGCCACGAACTCCTAAGTAAACACATATTTAGAAAACTCGGCGTTTGCCAACCCTGGTATCACATGGTTAGTAGGTAGGTCTGGTCTAATTCTAAGCGTTTAGTATTCCCCACATGCCTCTGTAACGCACGGTGCTATTTCTTCGTTTTTATTCAAGCATGTTCCTATTTGTACATAAATAACTTTTACATTATTTTTTACACTCTAGAGGCTCTTTTGTTTCTTACATTATTTTAAAACAATGTTTGTTTTTTTTTTTCTTCTGTTTATATGGCACGTTTTTCTGCATTTATAATAATACTAGCTGACCCGCGCAACTTCGCTTGCGTCACATTTTCCATTAATGCTCCGCTCCTCTTTGTCTTAGCGTGATGATATATAGCCTATAACCTTCCTCGATAAATAGGCTATCTGACACTGAAAGAATTTTTCAATCGGACTAGTAGTTCCTGAGATTACCCCCTACATACAAACTTACAAACAAATGTTACCTCTTTATAATATTATGTATAGATACAAGCTATCTCTTGCGGCTTGGCAAGTGCAACTTTCTTATTCTTTTGCTTTCATAAGAACCTGCTCCAACAATAAAAAAAGAATTAGCGAAATCGCCCCAGCCGTTCACGCGTAATGCAATGACCAAGGGAAATTGGGATTAATTTTTATATTTACAAACTATATAATGTAAACGTATGTAATTACACAGAACTTCCTGCCAGGTTTGCGGAATTTGTTCGATAGAGTCAACCAGGCCCTGGAACTTATAGGGCATTAGGAGGAACACGGATGGGGTTTAGTCAGTAAGAGTCTGATGCTCACTTCCGCTCCAATGGGAGAAGCCATTTGATGATTTATTATCCATAAAAATGGTATTTTATTCCGATCTCAAGAAGCCATGCTTACTTTCTATGTGAAGAGCGGTCTTATAACAGATAACAATTTAAAAAACGATGCTTAATTTGGTTAAATATTATTTTTTGACATTTTAAGATAAATTGTAGCCACAAAAAAGTTTTAGACCGATTTAAAAAAATAGCAATGTTTGCATTTGTCTGTCCTATGAAACTAAACATACAAAAATGCTGCGGGGGTTATTGCTTTACTTCTTTTTCCCAGTTATAAAACGAGGAAATGGTGACGCTCTGTCTTTATGTAAAATTTTGGGGCTCCAAAAATGTTGTGCTAATTTCCTACTTTTGATTTTAACTAATAAACATCCTTTCTAAAATTATGAAAGTGATTCATTGCTCTACAAATTTGAATGTGGGTTTAGAAACCCACTATCAGAACCCTTACTGCTGCACATTTCATAACCTATTACACAAAATGCAACCAACAACTAATATTCTTATCGAAAACCTCACACACGCTCCCCGCATTAAGGCGTATCTATACGAGCGAGGAACATCTTCAGCTATGTAGGTACACAAGGGTCGCAAGTCCCGCGTGTTGTCTATGCCCAACTTTATCGATGTTCAAAAGCTGAATAGGCTACTTCTGGGTAAGCTCGCTCCATCGTAGACTTTGTCTCTGTCATCTCTGACCAAGACTAGATTCAAGAGCAAACCCATATCAAGTAAAAAAAAAAACAAAAAGCTTGGTCTAGATGGATTAATTAACATAGCGGTTGAGTCAAGATCAGATACCTGTAGGGACCTGTAATAGTCGCGGGACTATTCGAAAGAGATACCGCGGCTCCGGAACACAAAGGGCAATGAAGGAACATGGATGGGTTTTAGTCAGTAAAAGTCTGACACTCCCTCTCGCTCCGCCCAGAGCGGGAGGAGTCATTGGATGATTTCACAACCCTAAAAAAGGGACCTGTAATAGATGGATTTGGATTTGATTGGGTTTGCAAAGTGCATTGGGAAGTTACAGTTAGTCCTCATATGCATTAACGCAATATTTTAACGTCGTTCTTCAACTCAAAGATTTAAAGAAAGACTTGCTGAAGAAACAAAGATTTTTTCATGCAATATGAAATAATATTATAAAGAGGTACTTAACATTTGTTTGTAAGTTTGTATGTTTGTAAGTTTGTATGTAGGGGGTAATCTCAGGAACTACTGGTCCGATTTGAAAAATTCTTTCAGTATTAGATAGCCCATTTATCCGGGAAGGTTATAGGCTATATATCATCACGCTAAGACTAAAAGGAGCCGAGCATTAATAGAAAATGTGACGCCGACGAAGTTGCGTGGGTCAGCTAGTATTTTATAATTCGCACAGCAAAGAGTGGAACTTTCTACCAGCGTCTGTTTTTTTCATTCAAATCTAATCTCTTCAATGTTCTTCTGGATAACTTCACTCTATCTTCGACTTTGTCTCTGTCACTTACCTTGACTAGTGTCAAGAACAAACCAACTTAAAAAATAAACAACGGGTTACGAATTTTCTATCAGGTCACGTGTCCTGACGCGAGTTTAACATTTTATACCCCTCCCAAGAAAAGTTTCAACGCCGCTAAAGAAGTTTTCACTTCAAAATCGTGATATTTGACACGAAAACCAGTTTTTAATTGACACTTAATTTACAGATTTTTTTGTGTTATCTCACATTACTATCTTATTCCATCAACTTACTGTTCAGTAGAGTCCTGGAGCCGTACAATGACGTGTTAAAGTCAGCATTGTTCCAGTGATAGAGCGACACAGGGCTATACAGGACGAATAGAAGTGCTACTATATCTTTTCTCCATACAGAATCATAATTTAGGACACTTCAATGACAGCTCTTGGTTACTGGTCGCGTGAGTAAGCCTTCTAGAAGTTTAGAGTACCTAAAATAATTTATAATTAACAAGCTGATGCCCCCGGTTTCGCTCACTTGACAAATTTTATACTAAAACCTTCCATATGAACCACTCTATCCATTGGTGAAATCAGCATGAAAATTGGTGCAGTAGATTTTGAGTTTATTGTGTACAGACAGACAGACGGACGCGGTGGAGGACTTTGTTTTATAATATGTAGTGATATAAATTCGGATATCGCCACCGTTTCAAGTACTACAAGACCACATAACGTAGGAAAATAAATTCGTTGCTCTTATGAAGTATATGTATGTATATCTTTTCCAATTATACGTTATATTTATTACCCCAAATTAAAATTACGAGAAGCCAAACACAGCCTCAGGGAATAATCCATTAATATGAACCAACAGCAATATTAATGAAGACTTTCTTAATTGTGGCCTCGCGAGGATGTGAGGCCATAAAACGTTACGTATTTTGGACTGAAATTATATCGTGTGTCCTTGAGGAGTTTTCGGAGTAAATTGAGCTTTTTTCGGGCTTCCACGACTTCAGCTTTCAAAACAAACGTGAACGAGAGAGAGAACAAGAGAGCGAACGAGAGAGTGACCGACAGAGTGAACGAGAAAGTGAATGAGACAGTGAACGAGAGAGTGATCAAAAGATTCACTGGGTATGAGAGTTTGGGCTTGATCGATCCATCCTAGGTGAAATTCAAGCTAGCTTTTATGACCTAAAAAATCTGATGATTAGGTTTTTGATCTAAGATATAAGTATACAAAACGTATGGAAGTGGTTTTTTGATTGTTTTTTGTAAGCATGCACAGCTGACCTCTCCTTTGTTCTTCCAAACTTGACCTCTGAGTGATTTCTGGTCCAGTTTGCCCCACAAATATTTACTATGAATTAAGCACTACTTTTTAGGGTTCCGTTGCCAAATGGCAAAAAACGGAACCCTTATAGATTCGTCATGTCTGTCTGTCAGTCCGTCCGTAGGTCACCAGCCACTTTTCTCCGAAACTATAAGAACTATGCTGTTGAAACTTGGTAAGTAGATGTATTCTGTGAACTGCATTAAGATTTTCAGACAAAAATAGAAAAAAAACAATAAATTTTGGGGGTCCCCATACTTAGAACTAAAACTCAATTATTATCGTACCCATACCTGTGGGGTATCTATGGATAGGTCTTCGAAAATTTTATTGAGGTTTCCAGTATATTTTTTTTCTAAACTGAATAGTTTGCGAGAGACACTTCCAAAGTGGTAAAATGTGTGTGTGTGTCCCCTTAACTTTTAAATAAGAGAATGATAAAACAAAAAAAAATATATGATGTACATTACCATATAAACTTCCACTGAAAATTGGTAGTAGTTTTTTTTAATACGTCATAAATCGTAAACCGCAACTTTTGCTTTGTTGCTTTGTTGCCGTGCAACCCACAGGTTTGTACGGAACCCTTGGTGCGCGAGTCCGACTCGCACTTGGCCGGTTTTTAAAAACGAATAACTTAAATATAATTTAATTAAGTACTTAATGAACTACTTGGTTAACTTTCAGACTGTATAGTTTTTTCGTGGTATAGTTGATTATCTAACGGATATTTTATTCCCTAAAATGTTATCGTCCGTTTCATACTTTGGTATGGCTCATAAAATGTCATACCGAAAAAAGAAAAAGGAAATGGTGAAGTATTTTCCGTAATGCAATTTCTGGAAAACATCTACTGGCTATATACTGCTGAAAGGTATTTTATAATTGACGTTAATAACCCCAAAATATTTTTCATAAAATATAATTAATTTCCTTTTATATCTGAAACCTTTTTAGTAAAACTTCCTGTACTGATATTAATGAGAATTTAATTATCTCGGAAAAAGGTTTCTTTTCGTTCAAAGTAAAGGAGTTACTTTTTATTCATCTTGTTATTCTGTCTTTTGTAAGTTCTCGTGTAGAAGTTTTCTCTTATGTCTCAAACTAAGTTTGTTTTTTATTACAAGGATTTTGGGAGCATTTAAACATAATAGATTGCCATAGTTATGACAGGATGTAACAGACAGGATTTATTGTCTGTTATTATCTTCAGACGGGAGAATAAAAAACTTGAGATTTTTTGTCGTGTCGTAAAAAGGGAATTCCCTCGGGTTTGACTTTACTGTAATTTTCTGCAAACCTTAATTTGTGTAACACATCACTATAACAGTAAAGATTTACAGTTATTTTGTTTTAATAAATCTCGTTTAGTGAAATTCTGCTTTTACTAATCACAGTTCCACCAACAATGAAGATGTAACGTAAATGGTAAACAAAAATTGAGCACAGACATCATAAATATTATGTTTTATGATATCTGTGTCCTATATTTTTTGTTACAACTAGCTGACCTGCGCCACTTTGTCTGCGTTACATTTTTCAATTATGTTCCACCTCTATTGTTTGTAGCGTGATGTAATATAAGTCTTAAGCCTTCCACGATAAATGGGCTATCCAACAGTATAATAATGTTTCAATCGGAACGAGTAGTTTCTGAGATTAGCGTGGTCAACCAAGCAGACAAACTCTTCAGCTTTATAGTATTCGTACGCGTATTGATAATTCAGAAATATTTCTCACAGAACGCATTCCTCATCCCCAAACCACTAAACCAAAAACGAAGTGCGAATGCACAAACATTTTTGGTCTAGCATATTTTTAGCCTCACACAAGTCACAAAAGCACACCATAGAGAAAATGATCCTGCTTCCCCCTCCTTAATTACGTCCCCCGCTGGGGTCAAAGCCCCTCGGCCGTAATTATTCGTACCCCCCATTTCTACCCCTTACTTCAACCCCCAGTTATTTTGCTCAGACAGGGAAAAAAGACTTTCAATCATAGATGTCTTTACGAGTTGAATCATTGATGATCGTGTGAGTGAGAGGTTCAAAGTGATGTATGTTCTCGCTCTTTCCCTCGGGGGCTAACCAGGGATTAATCAGGGGTGAATTAGGTGTGTATGGTTGAAACTCATCTATTCGTTGACCAGATAATCCATGTATTATGTCTTAATTTCATGCTTTAGTGGCGGTGATAATTATTTTCTTGCTCTTAATAACTATTTTTGTAGAATAAATAGGTAGGATAATATTTTCCTTCCTACAATTTAGTATAGCAGTATACCACAGACAACCGTTTTTTTTTTTCATTTCTTCAAACGTTTTCTGGTAGGTATCAGTGTCAAAGTTAAGACCGCCAAAGCACCCATAGAATTAAACTTTTTTTAAATATTTTTGGTGCAACATTAAGTACTTTCTTATTTCATCTTATTTAACTATGTTTTACAAATATTTAGAAGCAAAAATTGCTGTTGTAAAATACATTTTCTAGGAACATACAAACTGTTCTTGATTATCATTTCATGAAGTGAATCTCTCACATCTGATTGGTGTCCATTACTTTTTCACTGAATTTAAGGATTTACCTATTATTTTTAACTACCCCATTTTGGTACTTGTGATCAAGTTAGAACATGCTGGAATCCGTGGAAGGGCTCTTAGCATATTTACAGACTTTCTCAATGACCGGACACAAAAAGTAAAGATTGGAGAAGTCATTAGCAACGAAGCCAAGGTCAATTATGGTGTGCCCCAAGGCAGTTGCCTATCCCCCAGTCTTTTCTTGATCTATGTAAATGACCATGGAGAGGAGCTTGTAAAACCTACATGATACGCCTCGAGAGAGCCCAACGATCTTTCTTAAAAGTGATGACCTTCAGGCCGTACCGGTTCAGCACAAAAAGTTTATATGAAAGTTGCGAAGTACTAACAGTGAGACAATTATACATCCTCAATCTTACATTAAGACAACACGAAATCACACCAGTTAATCAGGCAATAAAATATAAGAGAACTATCGGTAATGTATGTAGCACCATCAAATTTAAGACCGCATCCGCTCGACGACAACGATTATATTTATCTACTTATATATATAATAAATTAAATAATATTCTTAACATTAACCCTCTTACAATATATAAAACTAAGATTAAACTAAATTCATGGCTGCAAACATTGGACTACTTGCAGACAGAAAACTTAATAAAAGAACAGTACTGATGATTGAACAATACATATAAAATGTAACTGTCTTATGTCTATGTATGTAGAACCCAAACATAATACACACACAAACATAAACACACACACCCAACCCCACATACACACCTAAACACACATACACATACGCACACACACACATACACACACAGAACACACACCACGAAATAGCGAGCTTGCATTAAATTTAATTTTAAGTGATTTACTTGTTCGATTTATTGCATAAATTGTTAATTCTAAAGTACTGGTGAAGACACTGACTACTGTAACACAGGTCTCACCTAGCTCAGGAGTCAGGGTCTCAAACGAAAATGTACAACCTTTTTTTATGTCAATAAAACATTATTGTATTGTATTATTGTATTGTATCGAAAAAAAGTACTTACCGCATATCAAATGTTAAGACACCTACCATATTCATAAAGTATGATTACACGTCGTCGCTTTACCAAACTGTTCTCAAACTACCCACGTTAAACAAACAAAAAAAAACAACCTGTAAGGTGGGGTACTACACGAAAATGTCTGGCTAGCAGCGACAACTCAACTCTCAGTTGATATAGTGCAGTGCTTGAACAATTTACTTTGCATTTCTTGGCACGGTAGCACGTTTTACAGAGGTTTTAAAAGAAAATTTAAATTATGTCTCACAGGATTTTCTAACGATGTAAATTCTTGTTAATGTGCAAGTAGATGTTAAAGTAGAAAAGACGGAGTGTTAAGATGATTATGGGCAGATTTCATCAATCTGAAACTTAACGCGATCAATATACCGCGTGTATCTGACATCGACGCACAAACGATTTCCATGCGTCCAGGGCATGATCCTGGACACCCTTGGAATAAAAAAATTTCTTTGGCTTTTTTCTCATTTTTTTAATTTTTTCAAGGATTTTTTGTACTTTAGACTGCTCATAATCGTTATTCTGACCTAACCCAATGAGATTAAAAAAAAAAAAATTAATTAACTACTTTCACTAAAAAGAGCAATCTGAATAAAACCACAAATAGGTATCAGCTCACCTGAGCTGATACCTATTTGTGGTACTCTTGAAAAAAATGAGAAAAGAACCGACGAAAAATTCCAACACTGGGGTGTCCAGAATCATGCCCTGGACCCATGGAAATCGTTTGTGCGTCGATGTCAGATACACGCGGTATGAACCACGTTTACGGTCTGTCAGTGTCATTATGTTTTATGGAATTTTGACGCTGCAACTCTTGAACGCAGCTTGATTGCGATCAGTTTCATTGGTGAAATCCGTCCTATGTGGTGGAGCTTGTAGGTGATCGTGAAATTTTCAACTTGTAAAAAGCAATTTATAAAATATTATTGTCGGTCCTGACGTTGTCGTTGTTTGTAAAACCCGATTGTAGCCCCACACGCTAGTTCTAATATTAATCCAAACCAATCATAAACACTACTTGTAATTATGTTAACGCAGCAGTTTTGATACATGACGCGTAACCACGCCGATCGGGTAGCGCCAGTGCACATACAGACTGGGTCTCAGAAAGTCGTCTTTCTGTTATTGTAATTTAGAATAAGTGAGTCTGAAGAATAAACACACCAAGTTTTACCTCTCACATCTCCTTTTATTTACGTCGCATACACAGCAAATAAAATAGTACAAAACACTCAAACAAAAATTTATTAGAATCGATCCAGTGGTTTAGGAGGAATTCAGTGGCATGCACACTTACAGAAGAATTACGTACCTACGTCTCCATAAATTGTGATTTCAAAACGGTTGGCAGTAGTTGCTGAATGCTACTTAATATATTCATCGATTGTAAAGTTTTACACCGTTACTCAAATACATAGCCATAATATTTCAGGTTCTCGAGAATTCTTTTTTTTGAGATGGGTTTACTCTTGACTCTAGTCTTGGTCAGAGATGACAGAGACAAAGTCTACGATGGGGCGAGCTTACCCAGAAGGAGCCTTCTATTTAAATTTAGAATTCTATGTAAATTAGCTTTTGCCCGAAAATATAAACCGTTTCTTCCCGTTACCGTGGGAATTTCGCCTTCCTTAAAAGAAACAAAAAAAGAAAAATGTTTATTCAGGACTCGCACAGTACACATAAAAGTAAAAATATGTAAAGCTAACTGTTATAAAAATAAGTTGACACATACATCCTTAGTGCTCGCCTGTACTTCCTAAGGAACCTCCATGCCAAAATTCAACAACCATTAGTTTCAGTTCTGTGCGTTGTCTGTCAGTCACAAGTACAGTAAAATCTTATATAATAATATATTGATTATTCCATTTGCTACAATTGATGACGCATGTAAATATTTTTTTTTTTTCGAATTATCCACTAAATTCTGACTCAACTATGCAAGATTATGAGTATCGTTTTAGTATCGCAGACAGTATTCTATCTTCATAGCAAGATAATAATAACCCGACAAATAATAGACATATTATTATGAAAGCTGAAATAAAGATAATTACATGACAGATTGCCTTAGGGATTTGTGGACTCGCTCGGATGATAGTACACAGATTGTATTCTGAGATAGTCAGGACCGAGGTATTCAGGAAATGATAACAAAAAAATAGTAATATATACTGAAGTTATAGCGTATTATGTAGTATCATTATTACTGTATGTTGTGGATGGTTACACTTCACTAATTATTTATTTATTTAACAATTTATGTTTGGCTATGTGTTTATAAGCCTTTTTATATGGCCCAGTACTGGACAAAGATCCCAATGAAACATACAGAGGCTTATTTAACTTGACTACACGATTTTCTTGTTTCATCTCCTAAATGGTAGCAGAAAGTATGCACTGAAAGACTAATTTTACCATCATAATTTTATGATGGTAAAATTAGTCTTTCAGTAGCTCATTGTAGAAATATTAGGAGTATTTTTACAATAAGCATTTTATGATGGTAAAATATGGCCTCAAACTGAAAAAATATCTATAATATAAAAATTAATCGCTGAATGTGTTGCTAAGCGCAAATCTCGAGAACAGCTGAATCGATTTTGCTAATATTTTTTTTTATTTTATTTGTTATAATCAGGAGAAGGTTTTTATGTAACATGAAAAAAAGTTGCCAGTTGACAGGAGCGAAGCCTCGCGGGACAGCTAGTTTGTTGTTAAAAAATTAAATAGAATGATCCCGTTTTAAATCGCTTACAAACAGTGCATTATGTCTTCATTTTTCCACCACTACGCAAAACAAACCACTATAACAAAATACAAAAACCCAACAAAAAAGTTATCAAGCTACATCCCCGAAGTTCAGCCGATTTTTATCTACAAACCCGAGCGAACCAGGCTTGCAGTGTATCATTATATTTTTCCATCGTACACGAAAATCTTACATTACCGAGGTGTAGGATATAAATAACGAGCATGACAAGTTAATTTATTGTCTTCTCCTATAAATTAGTAGGTTGTTATTTTACGTAATAATGTAGTTATAATATCTTTCGGTACAGAAAGGGTCTACGAGACTGCTACGGCGTAGCAGACGCCTACGATGGCTACGAGGTTCGTTGCAAATTGTTTTCGTTCGTGTTTTTATTTGTTCCTGCGTTTTAATTTCTATTGTATGTTTATATCAAAAGCTTGTGTAGACCACACAATGATCTATTGATTATAATCGATTAGTTTTCAACCGAATTCCAAAAAAGGAGGAGGTTCTCAATTCAGCGGGTATTTTTTTTGTTTGTTTTTTCTTTTTTATGTGTGTACACCGATTACTCCGAAGTTTCTGATCCGATGCGGCATACTTTCAACCTACTTACAAAATAAATATCATTTGTCATTATCATATAATCAGTAATTTTTATTTTATGACCATTTTTGCTTATTTCAATTTTTGCGTAGCGAACGTAGACGTACAAGTATCACCACTAAGTGAAAAATAAAAATAAAACTTTTTGACAAAATTATTTATAGCAATTGTAAATCACTAAAAAGTACTAAAGTCATATGCCAATAATTTCCAATTTCTGAAATTTACCCCACATAAGCCAATTTTGATAGAATGGCTTCATAATTGGTATTTCAGCCAGGCTCCAATATAAGCCAAATGATTATGATTTCAATAAGTTTCTAATTGAAGCGTTTCACCTGCAAACGCCGCAACAGGTCAACAACCGAACTTTGTGATTCGTTACCTATCATTGTTAGTTAAAATTTTATGATACCTATCGTAGTTAGCTAGTTTAGTTTTTAACTTGGAGAAAGTGAGTCGGGAAATTGAGTCATCATTATCTGCCTAGCCTTTTCCCAACTATATTGGAGTCGGCTTCCAGTCAAACCGGATTCAGCTGAATACCCGTATTATACGTGGAGCGGCTGCCTACCAGACCTCCACAACCCATAAACTGGGTTACACGGTTCTCCTTGGCAAGACTAGTGTCAGATTTTCTGGCTTCTGACTCGATAGTCTCGATAGACTCGGTAGTAGTTACCGATGTAACGACTGCAAAAGATCTCCAAATGACAGCCGGGACCAATAGCTTAACGTGCTTCCCGAGGCACGGAGGAAACTCGGTATGTTAAGATGGTCTCTCATCCACAGACCAACCTTGGCAAGCGTTGCTTAACCCTTAAGATCGACCTGTACGGCTGTTATTATTTAGCCACAACCAAGTTACATAATTAAATTTGGTGCATGGGGTGCGAGAGGAGAAGGGGTAGTGTTTGAAACAATACCTCTCAAGGAGAGGTATTGTTTCTCACTTCACTCTCTTTGTTGTCTGTCAGTCAGACAGTCAGTCAACATCAGTGAAGCAAACGTTTTATATACCGCGTGTATCTGACATCGACGCACAAACGATTTCCATGGGTCCAGGGTATGTTTCTGGACACCCCAGTGTTGGAATTTTTCGTCGGTGCTTTTCTCATTTTTTAATTTTTTTCAAGAGTACCACAAATAGGTATCAGCTCAGCTGAGCTGATATCTATTTGTGGTTTTATTCGAATTGCTCTTGTTAGTGAAAGTAGTTAATAAATTATTTTTTTATTAAAAATCTCATTGGTTTAGGTCAGAATAACGATTATGAGCAGTCTTGAAAAAAATGAAAAAATGCCGACGAAAAATTCTAACTCTGGGGTGTCCAGAATCGTGCCCTGGACCCATGCAAATCGTTTGTGCGTCGATGTCAGATACACGCGGTATAATTACGAGTATATTGATATACCGTCCTATCGTCCTATAATCGCGTTGTATCCACAAAACACATTTCTACGTGCTGATGTATATTTACCTCTTCAGCTTCTCCAGAGAGATCTTATCCGTTTGGATGCTGCAAACGTCTCGAAAGCCTGCAACTCGAGCGGTAATGCGTTGAATTTAAACATTAGTTCAGTGCAATACATTTCTATTGCCACCGGTTTCTGCACGAGTTGCTAACGGTATGCTCGGCAAGTCTTGTTTTTGTAAATGTTCTAGATTTCTTTGTGATAGTGTTTTATTCAATTAAATATTTAAAACGAAATAACATTAAACAGAGGGCCAATTCTACTAATATTCACATTCGCATCGCATATTCACATTCGCATCGCATTCGCGTTTCAATCGTAAACTGTCAAAAATGTGTGAAAATTAAGGCTTTTTAGACGGTTTGTGGTTTGTGATTGAGGAGCTCGTGGCTAAATAATAACAGCCGCACAGGTCGATCTTTAAGGTTAAGCAACGATTGCCGAGATTGGTCTGTGGATGGGTGACTATCTCAACATACCGAGTTTCCTACGTGCCTCAGAAAACACGTTAAGCTGTTGGTCCCGGCTGTCATTTGGAGATCTTTGGCAGTCGTTACGGATAGTCAGAAGCCAGAATATCTGACTCCAGTTTTGCCAAAGACTACCTACCGTGTTACCCAGTAAATGGGTTTTGGAGGTCTGGTAGGCAGCCGCTCCACGTAAAATATTGGTATTCAGCTACTATACTACTATTGCACGATCTTTTATAACCATATTTATTTGCAAATAAATCTTTGACTTTGACTTTGACTTTGAATCCGGTTTGACTGGAAGCCGACCCCAATATAGTTGGGAAAAGGCTAGGCAGATGATGAAACGGTTTTGTGATTGACATGCGAATTCGATGCGAATGTGAAAATTTGTTTATTGGCACTCAGATAAAAAAAACTCTAAATGATTTTCAGGAATCATTTTTAAGATTTTTGCTTATACTTAAGTAGATTTTCAGTGGCCCACCGTCGATTCTTGCTGAGGAGCGTTTCAAATCAAATCAAATCAAATCATCTTTATTGTGGATCACAGGTACATAATACAGATGGTGTTATTTATTTAATACAGATGGCGTTTGAAAAACGAAAACTTTTTCGTCAGATAATTTGGCTGTACACAAGAGTATCATTATACAGAATGGTAATAATTGTGCCTACTGGCGTCAACTAAATGTTTAATCTTCCTTAATAAATTGCAAATCGATGCAGGTATTTTTCGGCCAGAATATTGACCCAAATTTTTATTTCATATCATTTACGTACTATTCTATCGTTAAAATATTCATTTATGTTACGTAAACACCATGGTGAAAAGCTCTATTCTTCCTTCCGTCCCTGATTGTCAATAATTGAATCAAAACAAACATAAGAATTTCATCTCATCCCAAGCATTCATGGATACCATCCCATCTTTACTATTTCCTCGAAAATATTTAAAAATAGCGAACAAAAGACGAGCGGTATCAGTTTTCAATATCCATTGTGCCGGGGAATGAAGTCTCGACCCTATCTAAGATATCCGATCACTGATTAAAATCGTCTAGTTCGATGTTCACTGCGGTGTTTTTTCAAAATTTCTCGAGATTGAAATTTGTTGGGCAAGCAATGGAATGCAAATATTTTATGTGCTCGTGAGATTTTTTCGATTAGGTGCTTGTGGTTTAATTGCTTTTTCTTTTATGTTTTCTTAGGCTAAAATTGGTTGGTTCGTTTCAATATTTTATACTTGAGTGTATTGATTTTTACTTTTCTTGTTATTCTGTATTCCAAATATAGAGGTTGGTAAAGGATAATTTGATAACAGAAAAGGATCGAAAGGGTAAAATAAATTAATGAGCGTTCTATATCCTTGCAAGAAATATTATATAAATTTTGACTTCAATATTTTTTTTAAACCCCAAGGTTTTCAGCATTTTCATGAAAAACAACTCTTACCTACCTATTTTTCAACCAATTTATTATTTTCTACCAACAATGACAGATTTAAAATAATCTTACAATACACAGTGCATCTCACCAATACACAATAAATCAACTGCATCACACGACCGTCCGTCCGTCACGTCACGTCAAAGATGCCCGATCACGTCAATGTCATTTTCTGCTAGATTACACTTGAGGACGTTGCGAGCGGTTGCTTAATGAAGCCGGGCCGGTTCACACTCGCTCCGCTAGTCCATGTAATTGAATGTGTTAACTGCCATGTGGACACGGCTTTAGAATTTCGACGTGTTATGTGTTAAGGGTCTTAGGAGATTTAAAACGGTATTTTTTGGGGTTAAATAGGCGGAATGTTGTAACTGTCACTTTAGATTAAAAGTGGAGAAAATTGAAGATGGAAAGTATTGATCAATGGCGTTTTTTAATTTCAAATTAAATTCATATTCTTTTTTTTTCACTCGAGATGGGTTTGCTCTTGACAATAGTCTAGGTTAGAAATGACAGAGACAAAGTCTACGATGGAGCGAGCTTACCCAGAAGTAGCCTGTCCACTCTAACTTTGAAAAGATTAGGGTTGTAAGCGTTCGGAAACACAGACGCAGGCAGAGAGTTAGTTAAATAATATTCATTACGTAATAAATATGATTAACTAGCTTCTGCCAGCGGCTTCGCCCGCGTGATCCCGGGATTAATAGTAGCTCATGTGCTATTCTAGACTATAATCTATCTCTGTTCCAAATTTTATCAAGATCCGTTCAGCCGTTCTGGAGTAATTGAGTAACAAACATCCAAACTTTCGCATTAATAAAATTAGTTAGTCGCTTCTCGTGTAGTTATTTTACAAAACTAGCAAAATGTAACTAAAGTATTTCGTTACACGCATCCTTTAGGTCCTAGGTAAATGTTAAAATGTGATATCATGCACTTGTTCAACGTACTTGATTTTAACGCCAGTTTAAACTTAATTCATTTTTGTTCAGTATTATCATGTATGTATATGGTAGGCGCTAGATAAACTTGCAGTAAAGTACATTGACCTTTCCCTTATATCCTTTCGTAGAGACTCGAACAACAAATTATGAACCGTTCTTCATTACTAGAGAACGTAAAGGATCACGATAGACGTCGACTCAGGACAGCTTTACGTCTTTATATGTTTTTTGATCTTAAAAAAGCCAATAAATTATAAATGTATGTGGGTCAATGACCGTTATTGCACATTTATCTGGCAACTACTCTAGTTTATCTGCAGAGCAATTAATGTTGTTATTTCTTACACAGTCTGAAGATATAATTTAATAACGGGTTCACTATCTGCACAATAGACAATGATCCGGTTAATAATAAAATATGTACAGACGGCACATCAGGCATGGTCCGAAACTAAAAAAAAAACCATTTAAATTTGAACTCAATCAGTTTGACGATAAAGTTGAAAATCTATTTAAAAAAACTAACAGATTGTTGTAGCCACAGATTGATGTGCAGGCGCCTGTACAAAGACGATCAGAAATAAACACAATTCATCAAGAACACTTCTCCGTAGCCTTTTTAATATCAAACTATGTCCAGCGCACTTAAAACTAATAGAACCGAACAGGAAACCGCTATCAATTATAACTGTACAACATAAAACACAGCCCCTCCCCCCTTCCCCGCAGTACAGTCGAGCGCAGCCTCAAATCAGCTAGAGAGCGCTTTCAATTAATGTCTTATTGTGATGCAGCTCCTAAGCCTGCCATTGACGTCGCAAGACTTCTGTAATCTTCAAGAGAGCCATCTCTTTAGATGGCGTAGTAATAATAAAATAAGCTGGGTTGCTGGGTGGGATTTATTTAGTGGTTGGTTTATATATTTTATTTATTTATGTCCACACAATATATTTAAAAAGAAAATTTTGTACAGAGAAAAGAGCACAAAGGTACTGCTTATTTCAAAAGAAATTTCTATCAGCAGACCTGTGACACGTGATAGTTTGACGGCTGATAGGGCAGAGTGGAAGAAAAAACCTGTGTTGCGCCGACCCCAAGTAACATGGGATAAGGGCAGGAAGATGATGGGAGAGTCTGAAGCAACATGCGTTAGTATGTTTAATAAATACTTAGGGCGGGTTGTTTCAACTACACTTAACGCACGCGTAAACGTTAAAAATGGTGCTAACTATCGTCAAATCAAAAAATTGGGTTGTTTCACAAAATGTCAGCGTTAACGCACGTAAAATATAACGTTTACGTTAACAGATGGTCTGAGCACTCGTTAACGTAACTTTAGTTGCGTCAAATAGAACAATATTGTGAAAATTCTTTTGAATTCCTCAATACCAGTTCTGATGACACAAATAAGTGGTGGAATGCAAAAAAAGCTATTTAGGTAGGACCCGTTCAATAACTTAGCTATTGGGATGAGCAGGAATTTATACCAGAATGTTTTGAAACAACGCTTCTAATTTAACGAACGTCAAACATCGTCCGTAATCGTAACTTTTTGACGTACGTATGTTACGTTAACCAACTGTTTGATACAACCCGCCCTTAATAATAAATACTTAGCAGAGTTCTAAAATTGGTTATTCGTGAATATAGTAAAACAGACTCATTATCGATGCTTCTTAAGGTTTTGTACTCAAAGGGTAGCCAAAGGATCCCTATTACCAAGTCTACACTGTCCGTCCGTCTGTCAGCGGGCTCTGTAACTTAAGAACCGTAATAGGTAGTCAGTTGTCATTTTGTAGTTCTATTGCTGCTATAACATCATCATCTGCCTAGCCTTTTCCCAACTATATTGGGGTCGGCTGCCAGTCAAACCGGATTTAACTGAATACCAGTATTTGCCGCTATAACAACAAATAATAAAAATTAAGGTTTATGCCACGGAACCCTTTGTATGCGAGTTCGACTCGCACTTGGCCGATTGCCGTGGCCGGAATACGGTTAAAAAATGAATAAAAAATATCAAAACAAAACCAAAAAATATTAAAAAAAAACTAATGAATTCTGTTCCAGAGACAGACAGTAATAACTTACAATTTTAAACTTATTCTGTCAAAGTCACACCATAGACATTTTCCTACCTACAACAAAATATTTGTTAATGTTTTTTTTACAGTTTGAGACTGCAATGGGAATACGAGCTCTCCTAAAAGTACGAGAATTGTCTAATTAAAAAAACTACACTCACGAGCAATAACTCCCTGTAATCACTGCTCAAAACAATTTTTACAGCAAAAACAAAACAAATTATTTCGAACTAGCTGACCCGCGCAACTTCGTTTGCGTCACATTTTCCATTAATGCTCCGCTCCTATTTGTCTTAGCGTGATGATATATAGCCTATAACCTTTCTCAATAAATGGACTATCTAACACTGAAAGAATTTTTCAAATCGGACCAGTAATTCCTGAGATTACCCCGTACATACAAACTTACAAACATACAAACTTACAAACAAATGTTACCTCTTTATAATAGTAGTATAGACAACGCGCTATGAAATTTTCAAAAAATTTCAAAATTCTTTATTTCACAGCAAGCCATCACATTAAAATATACAAAACAAAAGCAGGAACATTTCAGGCTTATTACTAGGACACAAATATTTTAAATACTCTGACTCCTAAACTAGGTGTAGGCCTGTGACTTAGGAGTCAGCGACTCTTCGTAGACAAATAAAGCCATAGTTGCAATAAATCGGGACGTGTTAACAATAACAAAATGGTGGCAGAGAAAACAGAATTTAAGTGTATGATTAATGAACAAAAATAAAAATGTAAAAGATAATTTTAACTGTATGGTAAATGGTAAACAAACTATTACAGGGTGAGAGCAAATGTGTAGTGTGTAAGTGCAAGTGAAAGGTATAAGTGTTGAATGAGTGAATATGTGTACTGAGTGTGTGCATGTGTGTGTGTAGTGACAAAATAAATGAAATATTAATAACAAATAAATGATTCCAGTGTGTCGCTCGCGACTGTATAATGAATCAAAACTTAGTATACACAAGCAAGTTTACTTGCGCCAGTAACAAGACTAATGTGTGATAGTGAGTGATGGCACGCGAGTGACCTCATCACGTCATCGCGCGCTAGTATGATGAATGGGTACGGTTGGCAAAAACAGCCAGCTAGATTAATTATTGTTAGGTGTAGAAATTATGATTCGCTGCCTGGCTTTTTGGTGTTATCGATGACTGGGGATTATTTGAGTTATGACCTGGATAATAAAATAAAATAGAAGAAGGGATAGTAATTTCTTATGTTTTGTCTTATTAAGCTGCTTTCAGAATACGCTATAATATAATGGCATATACTATAGAGCTCATAGCAAGGCAATATCGTGCACCATACATTGTTATGGACACGTTCGCACTGTACTATACTATATATTTTTGACAATATATGGAGCGCGATATTGTTGTGCTATGAGCTATATACTCTATGCTATATATTATAGCGTAGTCTGAAACCAGCTTTAAGCTGAAATATGTCTCATTAACTAGAATGAGTAGGTGCAAAGCAACATCATTTATGTTGTTTTGAGCAAGCGAATAGCGGCCTACTGTTTGTTTATTTACGAGCTAATGTGGTAAATGTTACCACGGGAAGCATACTTTATAAAGTTGTTTCCAGTTTGACAACTGATTGTTTGATAAAAAGATGATTCCGTGCTTCGGAAGTCACGTATACGCCGGTGGTTCCGGCTGCCAAAAGGCGGTCGTTAAACCATGTCAGAGGCCCTTGAGGCTGTTTAAATCTCTGACAATAGGGTATTGTGGGGTTGTTAGACCTAACTGCCCACAAAATTAGAAGATGAGGAACAGGTTAAAAATACTTATACTAGACACGTCATCTTTTGTCAATCCTTTGACATTCTACAAACCAGTAGCTGGTAACACGAATAGCTCTTTTTACTTTGAAGAAAATGTCACACTAGTCTTGCAAAAGACTGGTGTTAGATGTTCTGTTTTCTGTCAACTCTTATTTTTTTTTGGGTTTGCTCTTGACCCAAGTCTAGGACAGAGATGACGGAGACACAGTCTACGATGGAGCGAGCTTACCCAGAAGTAGCCTGTTCGTTCTAAATTTGAAAAGATTAGGGTTGTAAGCGTTCCGAAACACAGGCGCAGCCAGAGAGTTCCACTTCTTTGCTGTGCGCATTATGAAAGACGCTTGGAAACGCTTACTCTTATCGTTTATCAAATAACAGCCAGGACCAACAGCTTAGTGTTTTTTCTGAGACACGGCAGTCTTGGTATTTTATGAAGCACCACAAGCGTTAGTTGACAGATGCACTTTTTTAAATAGAACCAGCTTTAGGTAACCGTACATTTTTCATTTACTTACTAAGGGAGATTTAGTTACCCCTTCAAAAGGCGCTAAAATATAGCACACTTATTTATATTGTTTGGTCATAAATAATCTCAAATCATAAAGCTATAGTATCCTAAATAATAGCGCAGTATGAGCGATGGAACTCCAAATACTCCAATTGACCCACTACGTCAACGCGCCATTATGAATAGGTACAGCTAGCAAAAACGTTCACACTAAACTAATGATACAAACTATCGCCAGTAATGCTCAACGCTTTGTGTTTCCGTTTCTAGGTTATAGACTAGAAATGATGAATCTAGATTCCAGGTCAAGAATACAATGGTTACAAAAGAGTAATTGTGTGTTTTGTAGTAATTGATATTTGTTTTTTTTTTTCGTTAGCTTTCTTTTATTGGAATTAGGTTGGTGTCGAATCGATTGACAGTTTTTTATTTTATTATTTTTTTATTTGTGATGGGTTTGCTCTTGACCTTAGTCTTGGTCAGAAATGACAGAGACAAAGTCTACGATGGAACGAGCTTACCCAGAAGGAGCCTGTTTACTCTAACTTTGAAGAGATTAGGGTTGTAAGCGTTCGGAAACACAGACGCAGGCAGAGAATTCCACTCTTTTGCTGTCCGCATTATAAAAGACGTTTGGAATCGCTTAGTGCGAATTCGTGGAATAGCAACATGGTAGGGATGGTAAGCTGCAGTGCGTCTGGATGTTCGATGGTAGAAGGGTGCTGGTGGAATGAGGTCGTGGAGTTCTTGGGCACATTCGCCGAAGTACAATCTGATTCTACAGTTGATTGACTTTTCTTTGATGAACTTTGTTGAGTAACTTTGAACTGTTTACTTTTCGAATAATTGTAAGCTTAACCAATGGCAAATTAAAAACTATGACTAAATAATCAATTCATGATTGAGAAACACATTTTGACAAAATATTTATCATTATTTTATTTTAACCCTAGTTTGAGTAAACAAGGGATCCAAAAATTCGTCTTAAGTGTTTTTTTCATTGCCCCAAGAGTCCGAATTTGAAAAACACAAATTTAAATCGTGCTCTTCTACTTCCAACTAATATCATTATTGAAGTATGTATGTAAGACTATTACACTAAAAAAAAGTACAAAAAAAACGTTTGGAACAAACCGAGCTTAATTAATACTATGCGTTGAAAATGGCTTCGAGAAAAGGATGGTATGACCGTGCCTTTTTTTTGTTTGACTTAGCGGGAGCACTTCCGTTTCACCAGATCTACACAAATCCTTTACAAGCCCTATTTATCTCGCCAAAGAGAAAAACGGGTGACACTCAAAATTAAAGCAAATTGCGTCCATTACTTACAAACTGCATTCAGCACTGCACTGCAAAAGATATATTAAACACTTAACAGAAAATGAACACTTTTTTTGCTGACCTTCCTTTTGTCGGAGGAATTGTTTTATTATTCGTCTTAATAAACGTTTATTTATCCTTATAGGTGGATGATGGGTGGATAGGGGTGTGATTGACGTAATTATTATTAATACGGATGGGTCTTTCATATTTGATATGAATGAAGTTATGGGGTAGTGTTGTAGTATGGTAGTAATGGCATGTGTTTTATTATTGTTACTCAATGTTGTGTTTTTTTTTTTTTTTTGTTAAGACTTGGAAGGAAGTGGTGCAACATTGTGTGGGATGGCTTTTGCCCAACAGTGAGACAGAATGGGCAAGTAATAATAATGTAGGTGCGCTGGAATGAACGACTTCTAGTCTCATCTATACTATATACTATAATATTATAAAGAGGTAATATTTGTTTGTAAGTTTGTATGTTTGTAAGTTTGTATGTAGGGGGTAATCTCAGGAACTACTGGTCCGATTTGAAAAATTCTTTGAGTGTTGGATAGCCCATTTATCGAGGAAGGTTATAGGCTATATATCATCACGCTAAGACAAATAGGAGCGGAGCAGTAATGGAAAATGTGACGCAAACGAAGTTGCGCGGGTCAGCTAGTTGGACATAATCTTAGATAACATACACTGTAGGACACTTTGAATGCACATCTGAGTGCCAATTCGACTAATTTTCACTTTCGCATCTTTATCAATTAAGGCTGTTTTGACAGTTTGCGAATGACATGCGAATGCGAAAGTTGTTTAAAAATTAGTAGAATTGGCCCTCTTGTGTAATGATGGACCTAGGTTATTGCAGTTTGAATCGCTTTTGATTCAAAATGCCCCAAATTTTTTTAGCATTCGCAGTTATTGTTCTTATTAATTGATAGGCGTAATAACTTGGTCCCGCTGCAGCTGTTTGCAAACGCCCTCAAAAGAGATGTCTATTGACGGTGTTTGCGAACAGAGAGAAAAAAAAAAACTTAGTTTTAATAAGCCGTGATAAATCTACTCTCACATCATTTTTAACAAGACAAAAGGGACAAACACAACCTGTAATAACTCACACAAGGATTTTATTATACGCCCGTAAACAAATATCAAATATAAGGAGGACGACCTTTGGATACTTTACCCTAAAACGCTACACTTGAAAATAGACCTTAAAGCGGAAAAGTTAAGGTTGAAATTGGGACGTCGAATTCGATAGTTCAGCTGGCCAGAGTTGTCAGCGTGATTTAGTACTGGTAGGGTGGATGAAAAATTGTCGGTAAAGCGCACAAATCATTCTCGCGCCTATACCGATAGACAGACAGACAATAATTTAGAGCAGCGGTTCCCAACCTTTATTAAGCACGACCCCTTTTGATTTATTTGTTGCGATTAGGTACCAAAAAAAAAAAAAAAATGTATTTAAAGAAAATAAACTTACATCGTATAGATAAACAAAAAAAACTTATAGCATAAAGTATTATTTGTAATTAAAAATAAAAACATAGAAAACAGGTCATTTTTGATAGATACCCTTAAATACAGTTCTCATTTGCAATCTGTCAAAAAGCCTCAATTTCCATACATTTTTGACAGATTGTGACTGACTGCAATAATCATAAATCTTTAAAAAAAATGAGTAGAATTGGCCCTCTTTTTTTGGCATCAATGATTTCGAGGTGAACAATTGAAAATTTTAAACTTTCACGGACCACATTTTGCCCCTTGCCGATCATATTATGTTGGGAACCACTGATTTAGAGTTTGCCGATATATTTATTCGCTGTCCGCCGTTAGATTGGACGATAATTGGTGTTGCTACACTTTTGTGTACGATACTACGGATTATATGGGGCTTAGGGTATTTATAAGCTTTTTCCTTCGCAATTATTTTGTATTGTTTTTTTCTAGACTAGCAGCTTTACTTAAACAGTGATGAGGGATAATGCCTGTAAGATACCTTCTTATTTAGACTATATTTTTTTTAAGAGACTAGCTGACTCCCACGTCTTCGTTCCCGTCAACTGGCAACTTTATTATTATTTTCTTTCATAAGAACCTTCTCCTGACAACAGCAAACACAATAAAAAATATTATTGATATTGGCTTATTGATATTGAGATTGAGAACCACATAAATAAACTCTTATATCTATCGTTTTCTTCGTAATTTAAATCATCATCATCAATAGAATTTTGATTTTTACACTGTCTACCTACATAAGTGGTGGTGGGGCATACATAAGTGCCCTGCACAAATACACTGCCTACCAAAGTAACAGTACATGCTTACATAAACTAAACCATGTACATTTAGCGAGTTTACATTGAGCACGGTCTCAGGTTGTTGCTTCAGACCAGCTGCCGAGTGTACTATATCTATCTATCTATCTATCTATACTTATAATAAATCTATAGAGAGGTCAATTCTGTACATGAAATATATTTCCAAAATAACTATCAGGGGGTGATTAGGGATCGATACTGATGCCAAAAATGCAATCAGTACAATTTTTGTCTGTCTGTCTGTCTGTCTGTCTGTCTGTCTGTCTGTCTGTCTGTCTGTATAACCGTTATAGAAACAAAAACTACTCGACGGATTTTAACGAAACTTGGTATAATTATTTTTCAAACTCCTGAGCTGGTTATAGTATACTTTTTATCACGCTACAATCAATAGAAAAAATGAAAAAAAAAATTAAAATGTGAAAGTTTGGTTGTTTGTTACTCAATCACGCCAGAACGGCTTAACGGATCTTAATGAAATTAAGAACAAAGATAGATTATAGTCTGGAATAGCACATAAGCTACTTTTTATCCCGGGAACATGTTCCCTAGGGATCACGCGGGCGAAGCCGCTGGCAGAAGCTAGTTTCTAATATAAACACACTAGTGTTCTATGTATCTTGTAGTACGCTGAAACATTAGCTAAGGTACTTGTCTCACCGGCGAGGAAACGATTAGGTTCCGACTATTCGCTCGCTGAGGAAAAGGACAAAAGCTATAATAGATCTCGCGAGTAAAAAGAAACACTACAAAGTAAAAAATAACTTTAATTTCGGAAGTCGGTGTTTTTGTTAGTTTCTTCGTATTTTGACACTGACTTCCGAAATTAAAGTAATTTTTTACTTTGTAGTGTTTTTTTTTTTTTCGGAAGTCGGTTGTATTTTTCTGTAAAAAGTTTTTTTAGTTTTCACTTTTTAGTGGTACCAACAACACCACTGCAAAATCGCAGAAAAGCAAAATGCGCAATTTCGATTACTGATGACAAAAAACCATCATCCTAGTAAACGAATTCCAGCTATTTCGATTTAAAATCCAAATTTCGTAATTGATTCTGATAAAATTTAAATGGGACCAATCTGCAAGTATATCCTTTCAGATAAAACAAGATTTTTTCAAATCGGTTCATAATTGTTGGAGTTATGAGATAACAAACATAAAAAAAACATACAATTGAGAACCTCCTCCTTTTTGGGAAGTCGGTTAAAAAGAGACACATACATTTATAGTCGATAGCTGTTCACAATGCAGGCGAGCCGGCTTCTACCACTAGTTGATCCCAGCGACAAGAGCTATCAAAGATTGTACTCGCTCAGCGTCTACCTACAGTGCGGGCCGGAGCGAGTATTGCTCACACTCGCTTAAAGCCGAGCGTCAAAACTATCGAAACTTTTACTCGCTTCTCGCTTCTCGCCAACTGGTTTTGAGTTTCAAGCTTTACTCGCTACTCGCTGATCGCCGGCGATGAGACATACCAGTTCGGCTTTACATGTGTGTTAGATATTATGCAATTCGGAGTGTGTAGTGTAAATTGTATTGTACTATGTCTTGTAACATTTTGGTGGCTAACAACGTTTTGGGAACACTTTTATTACGCATACAGGTGCAGAATTCTTTGCCTCCGTTTGTGTTTCCTGGTAGTAAGATAATCTGGCGTATTTTAGTCTAAATTGTCGTCAGCCAAATCATCGCTTACCACCGGATTAGAAAGACCTCTAGGTCTAACCATTATTTTCTTTATTAAACAGGCAATTTGCCTCCGTGCCTCGGAAAGACGTTAAACCGTTGGTCCCGGCTGTCATGTATAGATCTTTGGCAGTCGTTACGGATTGGCTTGTGGCCTCACCTTTATGTCAGTGTTCTACAGCTGACCTTGAATACGAACAATCCACACATCACATCTTGTGGGAGTGTGTTCTTTGGCAGACTGAACGTAATATTATGTTAGATAGTATTCAGGTTACTGGAGTAGTTTACTATACGGACCTTGTAGAAACCAAAACAAATTTCCGTGCGTTCAGGCGATTTTGCCATACCTATTACTGGAATCAAAAGTAGCTGACAATTTAGGACCCATTAGTTTCAGTGTTATTATATAATCCGTGGTGCTTGGCAACTGGGCTTAACCCAGTTGTATATGTCCCTTGGTGCCTATGGGCCTAGCTCTAATCTGTCTCCTGCTTGATAAGGAGGGAAATGGAAATTATATTTATTTTTTCCTACTCCTCCGCTGTACTATTCTGATTAATTTCGTTGCGGGATCCAAGATAGTTGAATCGTTTCTCCGGGACTCGTCGGGTTTCATTAGCTCGGTATTTTTCTGGTGGTCGCCACTGTTGATTCTGGCTTTCAGGAGTTGCAGTTGTTCGGAATGTGTGGCGGGCTTGTCCCAAAAAAATAAAAAAAGTCGTTACGGATGACAAGAAGTAAATCTGACTCCAGTCTTGTCTAAAAGTACCGTGTTACCCAGTTAACGGGTTGTGGAGATCTGGTAGGCAGCCGCTCCACGTAAAATACTGGTATTCAGCTGAATCCGGTTAGACTGGAAGCCGACCCCAATATTGTTGGGAACAAGGCTAGGCACATGATGACTGTATTTCTTTTGTCGCTATAATAACAAATGCCAAAAATCAAGGTTTATGATACGGAACCCTTCATATGCGAGTCTGACTTGCACTCAGCGGGTTTTTTTTTTGTTAAAAGAAAAATCAAAAGTCACGTCAACTTTCAGTAAAACGATACCCACTCCCCAATACTTTCCATGGGCTATTAAAAACCGTTCTCCTTATTGCCCCTGTGAGCAATATGTTTGCAGTCCTGAGCAAACTGTGTGTCGTGTCAACAGGGCGACATAGCTTGAAATGTGGCCTCTGTTACTTGTTTGAGAGGACTTTTTAGTTTTTTATGGTGTCACATAGCAGAAGGACAGTATTATCCTCGTACTTACTGAAATTAAAGTTCATATTCAAATCACAACTTCGATTCAGTGAGAATTTATGTCAAGAATTTATCAAAATGTATGGCATTTGTCTTACAGCCGGCGATCAGCGAGTAACGAGTAAAGCTTCAAACTCAAAACGAATTGGCAAGCGTAGCGAGTGAAAAGTTTAGATAGTTTGGACGCTCTGCTTTGAATTTGTGCGACGGGATTTTACTAGCAATTCTCGCTCGGGCCCGCACTATAGGTATAAATGACCGTTGGTTGGTGAGTTCTGACTACCAAGAAAGCATCGCCGAGCGAGTGTCGCTGAGCGAGTACAATCTTTGGTAGCTCTTGTAGCTGCGATCAAATTGAGGTAAGAGCCGCTCGCCGGCATCGGCAGTGTGAACAGCCAGCTATCGACTTTGAATGGTATGTGTCTCTTTTACTCACACCAGATCTATATCTTTTGTCCCTTTCCTTAGCGATCAAACAGTCGAAAGCTTATCGCTTCGGTGAGACAAGTACCTAAAGATGAGCACTGACAGGTGTAATATACTTTTCGAAACAAGCATGTTACGTTACGCCGTCTTAAAAAGTCTACACAGCTTGGCTCATCGCCACAAGGTTGCCTGCTTGTCGGTCTTCTACAGATTGTACTTCGGTGAGTGTCCCTCCATGACCAGCCTCCTTCTACCATCAGACATCCAGACGCACTGCAATTTACCATCACTTGTTGCTATTAGACCAATAATTCGCACTAAGCGCTTCCAAACGTCTTTTGTAATGCTCACAGCAAAGAAGTGGAACTCTCTGCCTGCGTCTGTGTTTCCGAAAGCTTGCCAAAGCTCGCTCCATCGTAGACTTTGTCTCTGTCATCTCTGACCAAGACTAGAGTCAAGAGCCTTTTCCCAACTATATTGGGGTCAGCTTCCAGTCGAAACGGTTTCAGCTGAATACCAATACTTTACGTAGAGCAACTGCCTACCAGACCTCCACAACCCATTATCTGGGTAACACGGACTGCTTGGCAAGACTGCTGGCTTCTGACTATCCGTAACTACTGCCAAAGATCTACGAATAGCAGCCGGGACTAATGGCTTAACTTGCTTAGGGCACGGAGGGGTTTGGGTATGTTAAAACGGTCACCCATCCACAGACCAACCTCAGCAAGCGTTGCTTAACCTCGATCGACCCGTACGGCTGTTAATATTTAGTCAAGAGCTCCTCCTTGAAACTATAAACACATAAGGTGCCAATATAAGGGTAAAGTTACGTCAGCAGAGGTTACCTTGCTCAGCTGTTTCGCTCCACTTCACTGGTTATTGAATAATATGCCTGTGGGGTGAAACGAACCCGTTCAAGAGAGCATAACACCTATTTCAAATTATTTATAACTATTTAACTAAACGACGTACCAAAAAGGAGGAGGTTCTCAATTCGGTTGTTTTTTATGTTTGTTACCTCATAACTCCGACAAATGAACCGATTTGAAAAATTCTTGTTTTATCTGAAAGGATATACTTGCAGATTGGTTTTTATCATAATCGGTTACGAACTTTGAATTTTAAATCGAAATGCTGGAATTCGTCTACTTGGTTGATGGTTTTATGTCATCCAAGTAATCAAAATCGCGTATTTTGTTTTTCTGCGATTTTGCAGTGGTGTTGTTAGGTGTGAGGTACCACTAAAAAGTGAAAAATAATTTTTATTTTTACAAAAAAATACAACCGACTTCCAAAAAAAACACTACAAAGTAAAAAATAACTTTAATTTCGGAAGTCGGTGTTTTTGTTAGTTTCTTCGTATTTTGACACCGACTTCCGCACATAAAGTTATTTTTTCCTTTGTAGTCTTTTTTTTTGGTAGTCGGTTGTATTTTTATCAAATCGCATTTGTTGCATATATGTGTTTGACCAGGCTCTCTTCCTTTGTGAGAAAGAGACGGGGCTATATATCGCGAATACTAACTATCTCTTTTTACAATTAAGGCAGAATGACAACTAGAGTGGACAGAGTTGCGGAGAAATATTAGCCAATGGCATTGCATAAAATCTCCACTCCACGTCAGTCCATTCAATCCCTCTATACTAATATTAGAAAGCTGAAGAGTTTGTTTGTTTGTATGCTTGCTTGAACGCGCTTATCTCAGGAACTACTGAAAAATTCTTCAGTGTTAGATAGCTCATGAATCGAGAAATAGAGGCTATAGGCTATATATCATCACGCTAAGACAAATAAGAGCGGAGCGTTACTGGAAAACGTTACGCACACGGAGTTGCGTGGGTCAGCTGTCATCTGCCTAGCTTTTTCCCAACTATATTGGGGTCGGCTTCCAGTCAAACCGGATTCAGCTGAATACCAGTATTTTACGTGGAGCGGCTGCCTACCAGACCTCCACTACCCATTAACTGGGTAACACAGTAGATAGTCCTTGGCAAGACTGGTGTCAGATTATCTGGCTTCTGACTATCCGTAACGACTGCCAAAGATCTCCGAATGACAGCCGGGACCAACAGATTAACGTGCTTTCCGAGGCACGGAGGAAACTTGGTATGTTAAGATGGTCTACTGTGTACCTTTAACTTTAACTTTAATTATCAGTTTTAGGTATGTTTTTGACTTGAATGTACCCTGGCGGTTGGGAGTGTCATGCTCACTCAAAAGTCTAGCTGATGGTGGCGTATGCGTTGGATCATTTGGCTCCCTTCAAAATGGTTGAGCCGAATGGTGCTGGCGCATGCGTCATGTTCGTGAACGGGCGCCGTCAGTCGGGACTGGTCATTTCTTAGCTGCCATGGTTAATTTTAATTATTTCTTTGAATTGTTCCTCTTTTATTCCGGACGCTTTTATCCTGCTCGTCTTTTACATCGTTCTCACATGTATGTATAATTTCAACCCGATGTAAATAAATCTTTGTAAAAAAATATTATTTTTAAAAGAGTGTCCGTGGAGTTTCTTGCACGTTCTTCTCCATAGAGATCTACGCTTTGGAACGTGCAAATAGCTTCAACTTTTTGGACCGACCGACCTTGACAATTCAAAAGTGCCTGTAAATGGTTTAATTGAAATAAATGCTTGAATTTTGAATTTTGAATTTTGGTCACCCATTCACAGACCAACCTCGGCAAGCGTTGCTTAACCTTGAAGATCGACCTGTGCGGCTGTTATTATTTAGCCACGAGCTCCTCAGGGGTCTCTAGTGGGTTAATTAATATTCCTCTGCTTCTTACCTCTCCGCTCTTGTTGACAGTCAGCCTAATGATAGCAATGTGACGTCATATGCTTTTCAGCCTACAAATAATTGCCAAGCAGACTTAAACAAAAATTATTTAGTGACCAACATTAATCCATTTACACAAAAAACTTTTTTAGTTTACAAAGAAATATAACCGACTTCAAAATATCAAAGTATGAAATAGAAGTTAGTTTTATTTTCTGGTAAAACAGGTTTTTTTTTTACTTTCAAGTGGTTATACTCGGACGACGTCTTTGTCTACGCAGACATTAAGAAATTGAAAAATTGCTCTTATAATATAAAATACTAAGCCGAAATAAATTAAATTTTTACGTAACCAAATGGCAAGTATGATGCATCGAACTAAAAAAGAATCACACAAATCGGATCACAAACCTTAAAGTTATCGGTGTACATACTTAAAACAAAAAAAAACCCTCCTCTTTTTATGGAAGTCGGTTAAAAACATCACGAATCCCAAACATAACCTTAACATCAACTAAAAAAACTAGCAAAAACGCGCTCCCCTAACTAAGTGAAGTCAAAAGTTTCAGTATACCCAACATGAAGTTTGCATACGGGAACAACTCAGGAAATGTGATCCGAGGCTGCCTCCAATGAGCTCTTATTAAAACTTGATACTACCTTCCTGCGAGCTCGAGGCACAGTCGACAAAGCTATTTGATATGCAGGACTAGTGTATTGACCGTTCGTGGTTTACATCTCAATTATTGTACGTGTCTTTAAACAAGTGATTTTGTCATAGAAAGTGTGACGATATGGTACATTATGGTTATTGACATACATTTACTCAACACTTTCTTAATATCTAAACCAGAAATGAAGACATCAAGTGATTCTTTACAAAGCTATTTGGTATGCAGGTAGCTCACTTCACCGCGGCCCTGGAGCGCAATAGGCATTAGGAGGCACACGGATGAGTTTTAGTCAGTAAGAGTCTGACACTGCCTTCTGCTCCGCCTAGAGTGGGAGGAGTCATTTGATGATTTTTCATCTTAAAAAGCTTACTTTGAACTATTTTGAGTATGCTAAGTGTAGACAATTATTGTACTTAACACTCGTGGGTATTGCAAAAACTTAAAATTTTATAATGCTCACATCCTACATATATTATAAATACGAAAGATTTTTAAGGATGGATCTTTGTTATTCTTTGACGTCAGTACGCCTGAAAGGATTTTCTTGAAATTTGGCACAGAGGACAGTCTGGAATAACAATAGGATATTTTCTTTTTCGTCAAACACGTGGGCAGAGACGCGGGCGACAGTTAGTTAGAAACAAACATTGGCAGTGCAGTGGATAAATGAATATTTTTGGCTGTATACCAAATAGTTTTGTTGACTGTACTAGGTTAGCATCTTGATCATCTTTGTGCTCAAACTTGGGTTGGTTTTAGTCTTTATACTAAGAGGGAAATGGGTTTCACGATTTTGGGGAGTTTGTCTTGTGCGTTGAAAGATAAATCTACACTTACATTATTATGCGCTAATCACAGGAACGCGCTTACGGTCGAATTGCAAAAAAAAAATAGTTTTGTGTTGGATAGTACATTTATCGAGAAAGGCCATTCAACAATAAAATAATGTTTCAATTCCAACCGATAGTTCCTGGGGTTTCCGCGTTCGACCAAACAAGCAAACAAACTCTTCAGCTTTATAATATTAGGTATAGGTTTGAATCCAACAGCATCACATTTTCTTCTTACCGAAGAAAGAAACCGGCCAAGTGCGAGTGGGACTCGCGCACCGAGGGTTCCGTACAAACCTGTAGGTATTATACACCACTATTTTTTAATTAGTACAAAAACAAATGGGGATGTTTCCGTACCCGTTTTTAATTAGTACAAAAACAAATGGGCATGTTTCCGTACCCGTTTTGCAGTCAAAGGTAAAAAAAAACGAAATCCCAAAATTGTTTATTTTGATTTATTTTTACTTGAGTGTCTTAATTGTTTTCTCAAAAATTACTAAATTGTAAAAAGTTGATAATTTTGTTGGTCCTAAACCCAATTAAAATACGAAGGAAAAGTTTGAATTGCTTATTTTTAGGGTTCCGTACCTCAAAAGGTAAAAACGGAACCCTTATAGGATCACTTTGTTGTCCGTCTGTCTGTCTGTCTGTCTGTCTGTCTGTCTGTCAAGACCTTTTTTCTCAGGAACGCGTGGAGGTATCAAGCTGAAATTCATATCAAATACTCAAGTCTATGGTCTCTTGGAGCTGTGAAAAAATCAAACTTCTAAGTCAACGCGATCAAAAGATACTCCCGTTTATGCCGCAAATTTTCGACACTCGCAAGGGAATCAAAACCTACAGGGTACTTCCCGTGAACTCAGAATCTTGAAATTTGGTACGAAGCAACGTCTTATAACACAGATAAAGGAAAAATTGCGAAAAGCATAAATTTTTAGTTACATCATATAATAAAAATATTTTTAATAATTTTAAACTTATTACCCCTTTACTCATGAACGCGTAGTGGTATTATATTGAAATTCTTAACAAATACTCAAGTCTATAATATCTTTAAGCTGTAACAAAATCAAACTTCTACGTCAACGCAATCAAAAGATACAGCAATTAAAGCCGCATATTTTGAAACTCGCAACTACTCGCAAGGGAATCAAAACCTAAAGGATACTTCCAGACGACCTGGAATCTTGAAATTTGGCATGAAGCAACGTTATAAAGTACACATATAGGAAAAATTCCGAAAATCTTAAATTTTTAGTTACATCACATAGTATATTTTTTTTAATAATCATAAACTTACTAGCTGACCCAGCAAACGTTGTTCAGCGATTAAAAAAAAAAACAGATGTTGGCCGATTCTCAGACCTACCCGATATGCACACAAAATTTCATGCAAATCGGTTCAGCCGTTTCGGAGGAGTTTGGAAACAAACACCGCAACACGAGAATTTTATATATTAGACTTGCTGACCCAGCAAACGTTGGTATGCGATTAACAAAAAAAATAAAAAAATAGATTTTGGCCGATTCTCAGACCTACCCGATATGCACACAAAATTTCATGCAAATTGGTTCAGCCATTTCGGAGGAGTTTGGAAACAAACACCGCGACACGAGAATTTTGCTTCCCATTCCCTCTCGCTCCACACCATGGTCTGAACCAGGGGCCCGGCCCTACGAGAGGTCGCTGCCAACTTTTACTTATATACCTACAGGTTTGTACGGAACCCTCGGTGCGCGAGTCTGACTCGCACTTGGCCGGTTTTTTTCGTTTACCATAAATTGAGTGACATTTTGGGATGTAAACAAACGTTAATAACTTTGCTGTTTATCAATATTATTTATTGAGACTTTAAATATATAAAAGCAAGACCTTTTCTAATAAGCCCTTTAAGTATTTGTATTATTTAAAAATTTGTGGTGTATAAGCAAAAGTTGCGATTTACGATTTATGACGTATTAAAAAAAACTACTTACTAGATCTCGTTCGTTCACATGGTAATAACATCATAATTATATATTTTTTAGTTTAATCATTCTCTTATTTTAGAAGTTAAGGGGGGACACATTTTACCACTTTGGAAGTGTCTCACGCGCAAACTATTCAGTTTAGAAAAAAAAAAAAATAGGAACATTATAATTTTTGAAGACCTATCCATAGATACCCCACACGGATTTGATTAAAAAAAAATTTTTGAGTGTCAGTTCCAGTATGAGGACCCCCAAAATGTATTGTTTTTTTTTTCTATATTTTTGTGAAAATCTTAATGCGGTTCACAGAATACAAGTCACCACAATCTACTTACCAAGTTTCAACAGCATAGTTCTTATGTGGGTGTGACATACGGACGGACAGACAGACAGACATACAGACATGACGAATCTGTAAGGGTTCCGTTTTTGCCATTTGGCTACGGAAACCTAAAAAGTATCATATATATCGATACCGGAAATATGAAATAACGTAAGGGACATTTTGGCGAAAATGAGTTATATATATCATTGGATTTGGAATTTCTTGCTCTATCGAT
Source organism: Ceramica pisi (assembly GCA_963859965.1). Lineage (NCBI taxonomy): Eukaryota > Metazoa > Arthropoda > Insecta > Lepidoptera > Noctuidae > Ceramica > Ceramica pisi. Next base: position 24,204,249 of record OY982535.1, on the reverse strand, counting down.
TGGTATATTTAAAATCTCGATATCTCCAAAAAAATTTCTCTTACATTACATTTTTTTTGTAGGCCTAGGCCTTTTTTTTTCTAGAAACTGGCTGTATATGACATTTTAAATCAATATTTTCATAAAAACGAATGTAAGTCTCTTTATTCACAGTGGTTGATATTTACACTAAAAAAAAAACCGAGTACATTTTTAACAGGTCACATAAGTTATTGCATAATTTGAGATGTTTTAAGCATTGTCTTATACATGCGTGTTCCGTGAGAAGGTACAAATACTATGTCCCTTACATTAAATTTTGCCTCAAAATATCATAATCATATTGACCCTTAAGTTAATTTGTCAGCATTGAAAATATTTGATTGAATTGACCTGTCCTTTACATCACACTGGACTGCGTGATCCGTACTATTTCTCAAAGCTTATCGAAATTAATTATGTACGTCTCTGTCACACACGCGTAACAGTGCGACTTGTCTGAGCGAGATAGCAATACGGATTTTGTGTGTGATTTCGCTTGCGCAGCTAATGACACTTACTTCGCATTCCACCGGCAATCTCGCGCCACGTGGGTCGATGATATTGTTTACGTACGTCTCAAAATAACAATAACACGGTTAGTGACACTACAAATACAGTACGATTGTTTTTTCTTTGCCGCTCCGAAGTTAGCTTTTAGTGACGACCGCGCAGGTCCCATCGCGTAAAAAAGTGTTACGTTCGTAGAATATTTTTCTGATTTATACGTATTGTATTATTAACAAGTAAGGAACACAACCAATAACAATAACAAGGTCACAAAGTAACACAACATACATATACACCACAAAAAGACACAAAACACAAACGAAATAGTAAGAAAACCCAAATAAATAATTTAAAACAATAACACTTTTCGTATCAACAGTCGTAAAGAATTGAGTAAGCGTGACTATTATATACTTATTCCTACTGTAATAAGTGTTTTCTATGATTTATCAACTTCGATCATAGGTTAATAGACGCATGGAAGAAGGACAGTAAAGGGTAAACGGAAGGGCAAGGGCGTTGCAAAGATTGATCAACCTGAATTAGAAAGTACCAGCAATCTAGCTGTCCCTAGTAGCATAAATAGCTTACCATTTCTGTACCTATAACGAAAGACTGCCAATTTCAGTTCCTAAGTTTAATGATCTCAGTAAATTATGTGACACTGGTATAATTCCAAATAGGTTTCGCCATGAATATTTAAATCTCCCATATAAGAGTGTAACTAGAGATAAGCTTAATGAAACCCACGACGAGGAGACTGATAACGATGATAAATTTTTGAGACTTTTTTTGTGATTTTAAGGAGATTGATAGAAATGACTAATTTTTGAGACTTTTTTGTGATTTTGAGTAGACTGAGATGAGTAATTTTTGACACATTTTTGTGATAATTTTTGAAACATTTTTGTGATTAATGAGTAGGTATAAATAAAACGTTTAATCTATTTAATTCGTTTATTTCCTATCCTTTTTATGTCAGTAAATAGTTTTAACTATGACATAGGAACAAATACTGTATAAAATTATACTTTTTAAATTTGTTAACAGCATAAGCAATATAAAGTACACAATTAAGAGATCTTTACTTTTAAAAATTATAAATGTTTGTATCCTTTAATGTCCCATACATCAATGCTGTTTCTATACATCTAAAATTTTGTTAACGTATATCACCCGTATTAATTTTTATTTACCGTAAGGGACATGCTATCTTTGAAACTAAAGGCTTTATTGTTTTTCTGCTATTATAGCTTCAAAGAATGTAAAAATTTAAGAAACTTTGCCCTACACAATTTTTACACAAAACATACGAGTAAAAAATTATAGTCCGATTTGTAAGTTAAATATCTTATTTTTGCTCTCCTGAAAACCTTAGTTTTGTCCCTTACGTTATTTCATATTTCCAGTATCGATATGTCACCGGAAAATGGCAGACTCCGTAAGATTGTAATAAATCTTGATTAGATTATGATTTTTCTCGATATACCGTGAAAAAATCGTTTTTTACCTATAAAAATATATCCCATACAATTCAATAGCTTCCTATACAACATCCGTGTCTTATTCAGAAAAAAATGTTTACGATTTCCCGCGATATTTTTAAATCTTAGCTGTTTTCCATTGTTCTGTGATATATTATATACCAATACCACATAAAAAGAAAATTCATTGACTACGCCAGAAGCGAAACACAAAAACAATAAATTACCAAACTAAAAACACAAAACTAAAAGAAAACATCAACTAAAAACTAAATAAAATCAGAAACATTTATGTTGCCATGACATAATTATTATGACAAATATAACACATTCGACTCCAACACAGCATCACATTTAATGACGTCATAAACAAAAATGGCGCTCAGTATTTGTGCGGACGAGTCTGGCGACCGCATCGACCACCAGTTAATGAATTTAAAATTAAATACACATTAAATGGCAGCCGCCTGCCTAGTGATTTGCTTTAAAACACGACTTTACTGAACGGTACAGTATTGTGTCATTTAGTAGGTTAAACATTCTCTTTCTATCTCTCTTTTTGGCATAAGTAAGAGTGAGATGTAGGAGAGAAAGCCTCGTAGTGAGTAGGCGTGATATCTTTGAATCGTCGATCCCACAATCCCTTAAGACCAGGGTCTATAACCAGTACGTTCTACCCGTAATGACTTACGGAGCTGAAACGTGGACACTCACCAAAGGCCTGGTTCACAAATTCAAAGTGTCAACGTGCAATGCAGAGAGCAATAATCGGAATTTCTCTGGTGGATAGAATTCGCAACGAAGTCATTCGCGAGAGAACTAAAGTCACTGACATTGCGCGTAAAATCAGCATGCTGAAGTGGAAGTGCGCTGGCCATGTTTGTAGACGGACGGACGGACGATGGATCAGACATGTGTTGGAGTAACCGCGTACGGGCAAATGTAGTGTGGGACGCCCTGCGGCATGGTGGTCCGATTATTTAAAGAAGCTGGTTAGCAGCGGATGGATGCGGACTACTGAGGACCGGGATGGCTGGCGCTCTTTGGGGGAGGCTAACGTTTAGAAATAGACGGCAATTGGCTAATATACTGATGATGATGATGATGAAGAGTGAGATGGAAAACACACAAGCCTATAGGTCTTGTTTCGCACTGCAGAGAAAAGGGTTCCTTCCAGATCGATAAAGATCGAACATTGATCACCCCACTCTCTTACCTTTTTCACATATTCAGTTAAAGATTTGAAGTCGGATAGTTGTCAAAGTTTTCTTTAGCCTGGAAATCTGTCATAATTTGACATTGAAGTATAGTTCAAGACTTTATTACTCCAAATCTTCAATTCAGAAACTGAGTTTAGCTTTGAAGTTTCAGGCTTTTCGCGACACAGCGTGATTCGTATTGAAACCTATCTCTACTTCAAGCATTCGATAAGCAAATTCAATTTGAATATATTGAATGAGGTTTTATGTGAAAAGAAAAGAGTGTCTGGAAATATTCAGTCAGTCAGTTCGTTGAGCTCCTTTAAGTTCTAAGTACACGGTAACTGGGAAATACTTGCACTGTCTGGACAGGTCCACTCAAATCTGTGCGGTACTTTCCTCAAAATACCACTTCAGACATTAACCTTCATAGTTCTCATATACCAGTACGATTGTATGGACTTTAAAAGAGACAGCGCCTTCAAACTGAAATACAGGTACTTGAGGACCGACTTAATTCTCTTTATAATAAATATGTGAGTTCTCAATTACAAATTAAAGAACACATCTTATCTGCAAATAAGCTGGTAATGTGTCAGTGTACCTGTCAGACAGTACCAAAATTAAGTACTGACCAGCCTGAGGCTACGGAGGACCCGGCCCAAGCTGAGAGGTTGACTCAGGACTGTGTGATAGCGGATGTTACACAAGGTTATGTCAAGTGGACCAGCCTGAGACTACTAGCATTCCATTTTATAATAGTAATGATAGTGTTCATTCGGTTATGTTCTCAGATAGTATAGGAAGAGGTTTAGGTAAATTATTAAATAACAATCTCAGCTATTGTACTCATAATTATTGTATACCTGGGTCAAACTTCAAACAAATAATGGAATCAGTGACAAGATATGTATATAAACCAGAAACCAATATTACTGTGTTTATAGGTAACAGTTTAAATTTAAAAAAAGAACAAATAACTGACTCTGTAACTGAGATGTTAAAGTTAAACTGCAACAAAATAATACTGTGTGCTTTCCCATATTTTGAAAAATTGTCAAATAGACAAAATAATTATATTCACATGCTTAACAAGCATTTACATTTCTTAGTTAGTCATTACAGTGACAAACTTGTTTTTCTGGACATTAACTTATATGTTTATAAGTTAAAGTCGACTAGGGATACAGTGTATCTTGCCTATTAGGTTTAGACATCAAATAGCTAGCCTATTAGCATATTATATAAACTCAGACATAAGTAGTATGTCGACGTCTTCTACTATAATTAACACTGCAAATATTAGTAATAATACTAATGTACAGGTGGACATTGTTAACTGTAGCACTAATGCTATAACTATTTACAATAATTGTACGAAGGAGAATCCATGTGTCACTATGGACAATTCTTTTAATGTGGAGTCTGCAAGTAGCAAGATCTTGGTGCCTAGTGATGGCATGGGAGATGTGGGGCTCACTCCGGATGTTCCTTTAAACTAGTTTGTACGACAACAGAGGATACCAATAACATATACTGTTATTACAATACATCTACCCTAAACCAGGTATCTTCTTGCTCTCACATAGCTAATTGCAATAAAGGGGCTAAGCAGAAATCCTTGGAATTATTTCATCAGAACATTCAAGGTTTTTCTTCAAAACAGCTGGAAATAGTTTAAAATATGCTTTATGTATTTATTCTATACACTTGTTTTAAGGGCAGCATAATCGAAAAGCTGGAAATTGAGTTATTTTTAGAAAAAACAATGTTAGACATAGTTTGTTTCACTGAGCATTGGTTAAAGGATTTTGAAATGTTGATTAGTTACGAGAATTATAGTGTGGGAAGTTCTTTTAACCGAAAGTCAATGTTACGTGGGGGTTCACTAATTTTAATCAAAAAGTGTATTACATTTAAAACTCGTAAAGACATAGTTAACTTGTCTGTTGAACATAACATTGAACTATCCTGTGTTGAGCTAGATAAGCATGTCATAGTGTGCGTTTACAGACCCCCTAATTGTGAACTACTCTATATTTGAGTCAGTGATGGAAGATGTATTGGCAAAACTTGCGACTGGTAATAAATTAGTAATTATCTGTGGAGACTTTAATATAAATATTTTAGAAAACAATTCAGATAGCTGTAGATTATTAAATCTCTTTAAATCGTTCAATTTGTCTAATGTGTTCATAGAACCAACCCGTACAACTACAACTACTGCTACATGTATTGATAATGTTTTTTGTTCTGGCGACTACTTACAGAAAGCCATTGTAAATTACCTCCCTTCTGATCACAGCGGGCTACTGGTATCTTTTGAGTCCAAAATACCAATTCAACAAGTGCAAATACAAACCAGACCAATAACATCCGGTAATTTAAATAAATTTAACCGTACTTTAATCGGGAAGTTAAGTGATTGGAACTTTACAGTGAACAGTGTTAATATTTTATATACAGATTTTTTTTCTTTAGTCCAAACCGAATTCAATATACTTTTAAAAATAAAACTAAAACTATCTGCCCTAAGTTTTTATTTAGTGACTGGGCAACTAAAGGACTCAGAAAAAGTAGGGATAGACTTTATGAGATGTATGGCCTTAAGCCTTTTATTAACACTGAAACTTTCAATAAGTATGTAGCTACCTACTCCAAAATTTATAAAAATACTTGTAAGGTAGCTAAGGCTTTATATATAAGCAGTAAGGTAAAAACAGCAGACAATAAAATAAAAACGGTTTGGAAAATTATAAATAATGAAACAAATAGGAACAAAAAACATAACAATGATTACAGATTGCAAACGCCTCACGGACTTATTAGCGATAACAAAGAAGTTGCTCAAGAATTTGTAAATTTCTTTACAAGTATCCCTATTAAAACTACTGAAGCCTTAAATTCCTCGCCTTCGCTTACTTTTGATTTATTACAGGCAAACGTATCAGCCTGCGCGACTGAATTTAATTTTAAACATATAAACCCCATAGTAGTAATAAAAGCTTTTAAACAAATCAAAATTAAATTGACCGAAGATCTATGGGGATTGTCTATCAAGGTTTGTACCTCAATTATCGAGACTGTAGCGCCGTACTTAGCTTTAATATTTAATTTGTGTGTCGATCTAGGAGTCTTTCCAGACCTAATGAAATTCAGTAAGGTAATACCACTTTTTAAATCTGGGGATAGTAAAGACACAAATAATTATAGACCAGTATCCGTGTTGCCAGTGTTTAGTGAGGTATTTGAAAAAGTAATGCTAAATCAGATGCTCAGTCATTTTAACACGAATAACATGTTACATGATAAACAGTATGGTTTCACCAAAGGACGTTGTACAACTGACGCTGGTGTCACCTTACTAAAGCACATCTTTAATGCGTGGGAGGACGCACAGGATGCCATAGGTGTCTTTTGTGATCTCTCAAAGGCGTTTGATTGTGTTGATCACGATACATTACTCCTGAAGCTCGGGCATTACGGACTAGGCAAAACAGCGTTAAACTTAGTCAAATCTTATTTGAATGATAGACAGCAATTAGTTCACATAAACGGTGTCAATTCGTCGGGACTAAACGTAAAAATGGGCGTCCCCAAGGCTCTATTTTGGGTCCTTTCTTATTTTTGGTATATATTAATGATTTACCTTATTTATTGCAACAAAATCTTGATATGGTGTTGTTTGCTGACGATACCTCTTTAATTTTTAAGATAAATAGAAGGACGAACAGTGTTAATGACATAAATAATGCCCTAATGCAAGTCCAAAATTGGTTTACGGCGAATAATTTGGTTCTAAATGAAAAGAAAACAAAGTGCATAAGATTTGCCTTACCTAATGTCAAAAGCAGTGATTGTGACATATTATTGAACAAGGAAAAACTAGAATTCGTCGATAAAACGGTTTTCCTGGGAATTACGCTTGACCCCAGGCTTCAATGGGGCCCTCATATAACATCTCTTTCCGGACGGCTAAGTTCAGCAGCATATGCTGTTAGAAAAATCCGCCAACTAACGGATGTCGATACCGCGAGACTGGTATATTTTAGTTACTTTCACAGTATCATGTCTTACGGTATTTTACTATGGGGACGGGCTGCAGACATCGAGTCCATTTTTATTCTGCAGAAAAGGGCTATCAAAGCGATATATAATCTCCGCCGGCGCGATTCTCTTAGGGAACTGTTTAAGATTATTAACATCATGACGGTACCTTGTCAATACATTTACGAAAACATCATGTATGTCAGAAAGAATTTACATCTTTTTAGTAAAAGAGGCGAGAGACATAATTATGGTACTAGAAATAGGGACCAGTTAGTTCAACCAGGCTTCAGACTGGCTAAAGTAGCCTCATCTTTCATGGGGTACGGTTTAAAATGTTATAATAAGATACCTCCCCATATATTAGAACTAAATGAGACGAAATTCAAGTCTTGTATTAAACGCACACTATGCAGGCAAGCATATTATAAGTTGGGGGATTATATTGAAGATAAAAATGCTTGGCTGAATGCTGGTCCTGCTCCACAGCCACTAGCGAGCACAAACTAATCTGTAAATATTTCGGAAACATTGTTGGACCGGCTGAAGATCTGAAGATTGTAAGAAAAATTTGCACTGTGTAGAATCAACTTACTTAGCATTGTATAATTTCAGCCATTAACAGCACATGTGTGAGTACTGTGTACCTTTAACTTAAACTTTAATTATCAGTTTTAGGTATGATTTTGACTTGAATGTGCCCTGGCGGTTGGGAGTGTCATGCTCACTCAAAAGTCTAGCTGATGGTGGCGTATGCGTTTGATCATTTGGCTCCCTTCAAAATGGTTGAGCCGAATGGTGCTGGCGTATGCGTCATGTTCGTGAACGGGCGCCGTCAGTCGGGGCTGGTCATTTCTCAGCTGCCAAGGTTGATTTTAATTATTTATTTGAATTGTTCCTCTTTTATTCCGGACGCTTTTATCCTGCTCGTCTTTTACATCGTTCTCACATGTATGTATAATTTCAACCCGATGTAAATAAATCTTTGTAAAAAATTATTATTTTTAAAAGAGTGTCCGTGGAGTTTCTTGCGCGTTCTTCTCCATAGAGATCTACGCTTTGGAACGTGCAAATAGCTTCAACTTTTTGGACCGACCGACCTTGACAATTCAAAAGTGCCTGTAAATGGTTTAATTGAAATATATGCTTGAATTTTGAATTTTGAATTTTGACTTTGACCTCTGAGTTTGTTTCGGTATTTCTTCTCAGAGCAGTCAGCTAGGAAACGCCGGCCTCATCTAGTTTAAAATTACCAAAAAAGATTGACGTGTAAAAGTGTTATTTACAAACTACTTACAAAATAAATATCATTTATCATGTATTTAAAATGTTATGCAGACGACGTTGCACGTTTCAGCTATGACCCGTGCAACGTCGTCTGCATAACATTTTACATTACTGCTCCGCTCCTATTGGTCTTTGCGTGATGATATAGCCTTCCTCGGCAAATGGGCTATCTAACACTGAAAGAATTTTTCAAATCGGACCAGTAGTTCCTGAGATTAGCGCGTTCAACCAAAAATCGCCATATTGACCGGAAATAAACTCATTTCCTTTCTTTCTTTCTTTTTTCTTTTCTTTCAAACAAACAAATAAACAAACAAACTCTGCTGCTTTATAATATTAGTATAGATTTCTTTTTATTTATTCGTCTGCCTAGCCTTTTCCCAACTACATTGTGGTTTTCCAGTCTAACCAGATAAAGCTGAATGTTCAAAATATATATCTCAGAGTTTCAATTATATAAGACTAGCTGATGCCCGCGACTTCGTCCGCTTGACAAAATTAAATCATATACTAATACTTTTCTCGAGAACCACTCTGTCCATTGGTGAAATCAGCATCAAAGTCGGTGCAGTCGTTTATAATTCTATCGCGAACAGACAGACGCGGTTGAGGACGTGAAAAGAACCACAGAAGCCGTGGTTTATAAATATTTATTTATTTATTAAGGTTCACCTACAGCACATACATTTAATAAATACAAGTGATAGATCTTGCGGTTATGTTCTAATATATATGCCAATTACAGGTAAACACAACATTGACAATATATATCGCTAATGAGTACGAAATAATTATTATTACTGATACCAAATGTACTACGAAACAATGATAAAACTGTGAGTTTTACATTCAAGCGATACAAAAAGGAAAACAATATCTTTTAAGCACTTGATAGTTTCACAGATATAGAAGAGGTATTTGCCCAGCAATAAGACAACTAAGATTACAATTAATAAATAAACTACCTACCAGTTTCAAACGCAGCTAGCAATACCAAAAACAAACAACATCTTCGAAACCCCAAAACTACCTACCAATTTCAAGCGCAGCTAACAATACCAAAAACACACAACATCTTCGAAACCCCTGAAACTACCTACCAATTTCAAACGCAGCTAACAAAAACATGTAACATCTTCAAAACCCCTAAAACTACCTACTAATTTCAAACGCAGCTATCAGTACCAAAAACACACTAGGCTCCAGGCTCTTTCTGGGTAAGCTCGCTCCATCGTAGACTTTGTCTCTGTCATTTCTGACCAAGACCAAGGTCAAGAGCAAACCCATCACAAATAAAAAAAACTACCTAGCAATTTCAAACGCAGCTAACTAAAACACACAATATCTTCGAAACCCCTAAAACTACCTACCAATTTCAAACGCAGCTAACAGTACCAAAAACACACAACATCTTCAAAACCCCGAAAACTTAGCCAAACTTAATATTTCAATATTCTCAAACGATGATTGATGAAAATCCAATTGTATAAACAAAACAGAATCGCCCTAATATTCGCCATTTTGTACAGCCAAACAAAAAATCAATAAGCGAACGGTTAGCGATTTAAATTAAAAAGTTTTGTTGGCCAAGTAACTTGGAAGCTCGAGATTTTGTTCGACGTCAATCAGTTTCCATTTTATTAGATCCTTATATATATACATTTGTATAGATAACTTTGTATATAAATGTATTGATATAACAATGGAAAAGTTGAGAAAAGGGGTCTCTCTTGTATTTCTTGTGTAGAAATATTTTGAAGAAGTTCAGTCATTTCTTGTTCCAATATTTCTTCAGTAAAGGGACTGCAGTATGAATATTTTTAGCATGAATTTTATCGGAACGGAAATGAAATACCCATCACAATCTATGGTATACACTGACATTCTACACGAACGCTATTCACTAATCCTTTGTTTGACGTCATTACAGTTTTTCCAACAGAAACAACAATAAAATTCTACTTAAATGAAAAAATTTGATTCAACGGATTTGTGTAGATACAAAAATTATTTGATTTAAAATGATTTTTGACATGCAATAACCACCCAACTTTTATTTCACAATATTAAACTAGAGAGCCTTATCATTAGTTTAAAACATTATAAAAAACACCCCACTTTAACAGTATTCTAAAAACCCAGCATTTCTTACCAACCAATCCTCTCAACGTTAAACACAAAACACATTTGTCGATTGACGAAACGAAATGCATCGATAATCGCAACTGCACTCGGAAAGCGCATCCCTATTCGGTAAATCGCTAATAATATTCGATACAAACTATCGAATCGGTACGAATCGACCAATGAAACGATAGGAACTATCGAATCGTTACGAGTCTACCAATGAAACGCGCTCGTACTGGCTGAATCGAAATCCTTGATTGGCTTCGATGTTCCTAGGATACAGTCTTTTATATTTTCTTTTATGCAAATCTGAAGAGTAGGGTAGTATTTAGATCTGTTTATATGCATGTCTAGCTGGGACGCAGGTTTAAATGTTTATGTTGACTGCACAACTTAGTAAGCACAAATGAATGTGCAGCTTTACCAAAGTAACGATATGATGTTGTGATAATGTCTAACCACCATGATGGCATCTAGGAAATATACCTCTATGGACATCATGACAGGCAAAGTGATTTTATTTAACAAAAACATTTAAAAACAATTTTGCTAATTACTTTTAAAGTAGTTTCATCGGTTTCATGAAGCTACTATAGAAACTTTAAGGCAAAAACAGCAGTATTATTTACACTTACAATCAGTCAAAACTATAGACAGTCTGTCTATTGAACGTTAAACTAAAATCAAATTTTGATCTGCCAGTCGATGGCCTGAATACCGACTCCCATTGTTACAGAAAACGTCGGCCATGTCTGTATAAATCCTTCATTTCTAGGCAGTACAGCGAGCTCATCCCTAAACAATGGCCTATCATATTCTCAGACCAATTAATCTCCAGCCTCGATACTAAAACCTCTGTGCTCAAAAACCCATTGTTTCCAATATGGGGCGTATCTACCTACTATTCAAACCCAGCTATTCAAACTTACCTCACCTTATAGACATGTGTACAAAATTAACTTGTAGGTAACGGATATTTTATTACGGTAACAGTCAGGGGTTACTTTGAAAAGCATAAAATTTGTTTATAGCTTAATGTTTTGGTAAATAGAGTTTATCATGTATCAATAATTTTGAATATAGATGAACCATAATACCCAGATAAGTTGTGGCCTACTGGTTTTTTTTTTTACTGAACTGAAAGATCTACAAATTGCAGTCAGAGCCAAATGATGAATTTACGGACAAGTCTCAGTCTATACTAATATTATAAAGCAGAAGAGTTTGTTTGTTTGTTTGTTTGGTTGAACGCGCTAATCTCAGGAACTACTGGTCCTATTTGAAAAATTCTTTCAGCGTTAGATAGCCCATTTATTAAGGAAGGCTATAGGCTATATATCATCACGCTAAGACAAATAGGAGCGGATCATTGATGGAAAATGTGACGCAGACGAAGTTGCGCGGGTCAGCAAGCGTTGCTTAACCCTGAAGTTCGACCCACGTGGCTGTTATTATTTAGCCATGAGTTCCGCTTTTTCTTTACACATGAAGTTATAAAATACGTCAGCGGCTATGATATGCTTATATAAGTACATGAGTATGTGAGTTAAAAAAGTCCTACAGATACTATCTAGTATGCAATTTACACACATATCAACATATATTGTAACACTTTTTTTGCTAAATAGGTAGGTAGGCTTATGACCCACTACAAATAAATATATTTTAATTAACATCAAAACATCGTACAAAAATATCACACAGTCGTAAAATTCGGAACCCCAAACCTCAAATGAGACAACAATTTTAATTGCACGGACGTTGATAGCAAATTATTGAAACTATTTTCGGGTAGTAGTGTGCCATAAATAAACTGTCACGGGATTACTGTAAACCCGGTTTATATGGCGGATGATTTTAATACTTTAAGTTACGCTGACAATCGGGGGTGTGTTATTTTGCAATGAGGTGTAATTGTAAAACTGTTTAAAATTTTGTGTATTTATTTTGTTTGTTGAAGTTAATAAAACAAGACTTAAACAAATGCAGTGATCTAGAAAAGTAGTCAGAATCCTATTATGCCTACTAATAAAAAAATAAAAAAAGAATTACTTATCTTTTAATCTATACTAATATTATAAAGAGGTTAAATTTTTTTGTAGGTTGGTAAGTTTGTTTGTAGAGGGTATTCTCAGGAACTACTGGTTCGATTTGAAAAATTCTTTGATATAGTGTTAGATAGCCCATTTATCGAGGAATGCTTTAGGCTATATTTTATCACGCTTAGACGAATAGGAGCGGAGCAATAATGGAAAATGTGACGCAAACGAAGTTGCGCGGGTCAGCTAGTTTATTAAAAAAAAGAGTAAAATGAATAAAAAATATAATACAATAAAAAATTTATCAAGTTAAAGGACATTGTTCAGTGCCCATACATCGTTCGCCTAAGAACCAACAGAGACGTGAATTTACTATCTGTATTTTAAATAATGCATATGTTCGACTGAAACTAAATTCAAATCACGGACACTTTTCAGAATTGTAAAATATCCAAAATGATTTCGGATTTTGAGGTTATAAAACATACCAAATGGACTAAGATCCCAGAGCTGCCAGAGTTTTTATCTCCCTATAAAATGGTGTAGAGTAGTGTTACTATGTTCTTCTAACATACGAAAGCGTGGTAAGTTAGGTCGACGGCCGATTCCCTGATATCAGGTGCAAAATACATTACATCAAAGTGTCAACTGTCATTTCATCGACTGTCAGTGTCAATAGTGTTCGTGTCTTGCAGCGCTTTAATCGCTTTATTCTTTTTGTAGGTAACTAAAAATCTTACAGCGCTGAGACCGCTTTGTTTCATTTTAAAATAATGGCGCCGGGTTATAAAACCCAAGTGAGTTACTTTTTAAAATGGTTTCATAATCAAAAAGTGTCCGTTCTATTCTAATCATTAAAATGTAATTTAAAAAAAAAACTAGGAATAATGGTAAAGGTTTCGCATGTGTTGATTCATAGGCCACTTTTTACCATGTCCTTTGTATGCGTTTCATTTCTGTAACAATAAACACTAGGTATATCTTCAAGCAAATCCATACTTTTTTTAACTGACACAAAAATATAAATAGTCCAGTAATCTTAGTAAGTTCACCTCGGACTTTTAGATACCCAGCTAAAACTCGTATATATTTGTATGTTGAATACATTAAAGTTGTCCCAAAATCTACATATTAGGGTCAATTGAAAAACCCATAGGAACGCGTACACCATACCATATATGGAGGTTTTGAGACAACTTTTAGGAATTCAAAATACAAGTTTATACGAGTTTATAGCTGCGTATCTCAAATTCCGATACTTACCTAATTTTGACTAAGATGACTGCAGTGCTATTCTGTAACAACATTTTCGTGTCTCGACAGCGGAATCCGAGGTGAGTTTCAAATTCGTATAAATATATGATCTTATGATGTGTGAAATAAAGTTCACTTTGTAAGCTTAGTCACTCAGCTGGACAAAGAGTGTCGATGCAACTTATTAACTCTTAACTCATTTGTGACGCCAAAATTAAATTTTGCAAAACATATTATATCCAAAAATATTTAATCAAATATTATCCAGCGGAGAGCCCAACAACACTGAAAATACCCAAATTCGGGGCACAAAGTTGCGAACAGTAAAAAAATAAAAGCACACGGCTCCCCAAAGATGCATTATTCGGACGGTCTGGGCAAATCTGACCCAAGATGGACATTCAAACCATTTTGGGTTAAAACACGTAAACTGTTTTGGGTTACACTTGAGGCCAGTGAAAAGGGGCTCCGGTGGGTTAATGTTTTGGTGTCGGTTTTTCTTTATTGAAAATACTATTGTTTTGCCAATTAAAAAATAATCATTTATTTCTGTGCATACACACTGCCGTTGGCACCAGTGACGGAAAAGTTAAAAGGGAATCGCTTGTCTTGGTAAGGTCATGTGAAGAGAAGGGAGGAAACGCATTTAACTAAAAGTGTATTGAACATAAATGTGGATGGATAAAGTAAGATAAAGAAGAAGGTCAAAGAAAGATGGATTATGTGTACGAAGCGATATGACAGAAAAGGGAGTTAGTGAAAGTTTGACGGCTGATAGGGCAGACTGGAAGAAAAAATCTGGTTGCGCCAAACCCAAGTAACATGGGATAAGGGCAGGAAGATGATTCTGTGCATACATACACACTATGCAATATGTTTTGTAAAAAATTGAAAACTGATTTTTACAAAATCTATTACTAAATATTTACCTATGTGCTCTTTTCTATGTATTTAATTCAAGTCTGTTGTCACCACAAATTATAAAGCGAGTAAAAGAATACACTTACAACAAACAGCGACATGCTACTCACTTTAAACTCAGCCATACGTCACATTACACATCAAAACGACACATCTCAAAATTAGAACGGCGGTACCAATTTCAGTACCGGTCTCGAAATTCCTAAAATTGGTACCACATTTCTGGTACCGAGACAACACAACGCGAGGTGTTTATTGTTTCTGTTCCCCGCGATATCTTGATGATTTATCACTTGAAGATATTGCATTTTAGTTGCAATGTTGAGTTATTACCGCAACGACGCCGACAAATTGTTAGTGCGTTATTTTTTTTGAAACAGAAATATGATTTGTGAGTTTCAGCCACGTTTTTAGTGGGAGAAATGAATTTTAGTTTTTTGTTTGAGGATTTTTCGTTAAATGCGAGTTGTGACTTGTGAAAACGGCTTTGTTTGTTCGTTGTCGTCTTTGTAAGGTTTTGTCAATTAGGATTTTGTTCTTCTAATTAAATGGTACTACGATGTTTATTTTGCGATTTGATTATTTATTCTTAATGAGATCATTTAGATATTTAATCCTAATTACAACAATAAAGGAATCGATGTTTTTTACAAAAAAAAAAAAAAAAACAAATGTTTGGTATCACATATAAATAAAAATTAAAGCATTGCTTGTAATTTTTACCAGTATCAAAATCCAATATTGTGAAGATTTGCTTTGCATCCTTTCGTCAAAGTTATCGAAGGAAACACATCAGTGATTACAAAGCCACTGTATCGCAACAAATAATAATTATCTAATTTATTTTTACGATTGTTTTTTTTTTAATCACTCATGCGCAATTTTCTTTGAAGACTCCTCTTTGTGTTGTATTTTTTTAATCCTGTAGTTATTTTAGCCATTTTTCTAAAAAGGTTTATAAAAACCCAACCGTAACGCACAACAAAAACCTAAAACATTGTAGATAAGTCAATTCTATTCCCCAACAAAGAGGGCTACATTATGTCGGCCGCCACTACACTATGCATTAGCACGGGCAATATATTATCGCTAAGTGTTTGTTACATTGCCGACTGTACTCTCGCAGGATTTTACTATTTACCCCCGGCTCGAACAGCGCACGCAATGTATGCTTCTCATTCGGAAATTGTTTTCGTGCGCTTACGAAAGATTTATTTTCAGGCACTTTTAGTTTATTTGCTCGCTTGAAAATGGTGATTAATTTCGCTTGAAACTGGGTATGATAATTGCGCAAAAACGTTTGCGCTGTTGTGGGGATAATTTTGGTAAAGCATCATGAGCTAAAAGGGTTTGTTTTGGCATATTTCAATTTACTGCTACTAAACATGCTTTGTCTACTACTTTTAACATTTCATTCTAACTGTTATTTACCTCTCCAACGCAAGGCGAAGACTTCCGTTTCTCCGTTTTTATCAGAAAAAAAAATCATCCAAAGCCCGACTTTTTTCATGATCGCTAAACGTACGCCTCATTTTATACCGCCAAAATCAGCATATTTCTAAATAATTCTTCAACATCAACAACCAAGCTACACAGCGCAATAAAACCACTCAAGATTTACCTCCAAGCAAACATAAAACTTTGGAGCCATACTTCACTGGAACAAAATACTCTAAACACATAGCCGAAACAAAAGCAAGACTTGATACATAGGCTCTTTGCTAATTAAAAAGATCGTAGGGATACCCTACTTAAATCAGCATAACTTCCGATTGTCCTGACCCGAACTGGGACGCGTGTGTAGAAATGGCACTTGACGACACTACTTGGGTTTGAAATGGGGTAGGATTTTCTATAACAAATGCAGATTTTTTATTTATTTAAGTCTTTAAGGATTTAGTAATTGCAAAATTAATGGCAAAGAAATGCCGAATACTAAGTCAACAATTTTTCTTAGATCAATAAGTTTTTTTTTTATCCTTTTGGTTTGGAGTATTTGTGGTTGAAAAAAAACTAAGCCATATGGCTGTCAGTCCGTTGACGAAGAGCGAGGCAGCGGAGCGGAAAAACGGAGAAATATTAACCAATGTCACTGATATTTTTTGCAATTTATTGGTCCTTAAATAGTGAAATAATTGATGGTATAACTTGAAAGTGAATGATTCTGGTTTACGCTGACTAAAGATGTAGTTGTAGATTATTGATTAAAAAACGAGCCAACAATGACATAGGGGTTAGTAAACAAGGGTAGGGAGAGAAGAAATCGATATTCATTTAAATAGTTCATTAGTACCTACCAAAATAATTTCCCAACTGATTTTAACTGAAGTAGCATTCTCAAATACGCTGCGGGAACCCAAAAGTTGAATAGATGCGGATATTTCACTGTGTTTTGTGTTGAATGTGCTTGCAAATTTTTTGGTTTAGGGTTGGGTCCGAGTTGGGTTTTCGGCTGAGTTAAGGAAGCGTTTAGAAAGGACATGTGTGTATAAACACGAAAATTTGGAATGATACGGGAAGTATTTATGATTAGCATTTGTAAAATATACTTTGGGATTTAAGTAAAAACACAATGAGATACATGGTAGCCAAAGAGACGAAAATTAAAATTATCTGCAGTGATATACTTAATAACGACACCCACGATGTATGTCCAAATTACTAAAGAACCTTGTTAAAACTGTATGTACCTAATCTACCAGTTGCATTTTGGGGAATATGCGACGGAATTCCATAATTTAATTCCGCCAAGCCCGTTCCATCATCGGACCACAAGACGAACGGTGAAGCGCCATAGGTACATGGTGGACATCCCATCCACACGCACAAAACGTTCTGGGAACACTTTCGTAGTGCGTACAGCAAAGGAGTGGAATTCCCTGACGGAATCTCACTGTATTTCCTGATAGCTACAACCTGGGAGTCTTTAAGTCAAGAGTGAATAGGTTCCTCTAGGCAAACGTACTCTATCTTAGACCGCATCATCGCTTACCATCAGGTGAGATAGTGGTCAAACGTGTGCCTATCAAAAGTAAAAAAAGTCCCGGACCCTAAATCAAGTTTATCTTCTCTTGTTTCACATTTTCTCTGAAGCCCGGTTGCGGCTATGTTTATAACTTTCATGGTTGAATCGATTAGTGATTTATGGACGGGTAAATAAGTACCGTTTACCTACTGAGGAACGTTGAAATATAAATTGATAGGTACCACGTCGTGTTAGAAATACTGTCTCTATGTTTGATCGTTGTATGCTCTGGAAGCACAGCTTCTGTTTTGAAAATTAAATCTGATGGATATCAACGTCAAGTCAGTTATTTCAATGAGACCAACATATAGGAGCGTCAACATTCCCAGTTAATATAATTTTGCGCCAACCGTGGTGCAGTGGTTGAGCGATTGAGTGCTGCGCCGAGTGTCGCGGGTTTGATTCCCGCACGGAACAAATATTTGCATAGCATAGCTTAGAGATTATATGTGTGTAAACGCCCCCAAGATACAGGAGAAATTACTAATGTGGGGAAATGTTTAAAAAAAAAGTGGCTCGTACAGGAAGAAACAGACAGGTATGGGAAATGTAATTAAATTAATTACTTCCCATGGCGCTGTTCCAATAATCTCTACTCTTGATTACACCCTCCAAGGCGAGATTGGCTGAAATTGGTGCATATGTTACCGAAAAATGTCAAACACCATAAGATTGTAAATAATCGCGTAATTTCACGCGATATTTAAATAAACTATTTTTTCTAAATCAGACACAGATGTATTGGAACTTTGAATTTGTATGGAATATATTATTTACAAAACGATATTTTTCATAATATACCGAGAAATTATAATCTAATCAAGACAATCTTACAGATTCTACCATTTTCAGGTGACACATACATCCGTATCGTAACCTCGCATACATGTCTACTAAGACCGACACATGCGACAAATTCCTCGAACACCCTGATTCTCAACCCAAAGGGTACCGTTTGCAAAGGATCCTGTTTAAAGAGGCATTTAAAGTAGGCGTACCTACGAAAATAATGGCAGAGATTTTGGACCCTTCGAAACGCAGCCAAAATCTACCCAAACTTTGTACACCGAAGTCAGTGAAATTGAGCGAAAATAAAATTGTTGACATAAAATTTCAGATGTTTTTTTTTTATTTATTAGTTTGTATGTTTGTAAGTTTGTATGTAGGGGGTAATCTCAGGAACTACTGGTTTGGAAAATTCTTTCAGTATTAGATAGCCCATTTATCGAGGAAGGTTATAGGCTATATATCATCACGCTAAGACAAATAGGAGCGGAGCATTCATGGAAAATGTGACGCAAACGAAGTTGCGCGTGTCAGCTAGTATATTAATATAGATAAAACTGCTTAGCACTCTCCTGCCCATTCATCATGCGCACAGTCAAAGTTTGAAACTCTCTGCTAGCACATGAATCCTATAACGAAAAAAATCTCATGTAAAACTTAGAC
Organism: Ceramica pisi; assembly: GCA_963859965.1. Lineage (NCBI taxonomy): Eukaryota > Metazoa > Arthropoda > Insecta > Lepidoptera > Noctuidae > Ceramica > Ceramica pisi. Next base: position 24,184,889 of record OY982535.1, on the reverse strand, counting down.
CTTCAATATCTCCGTAATCAGTGCGTTCCAGACTCAGGGCGGATTTCATCAATCTGAAACAGAACGCGATCAATATATGAACCACGTTTAGATACGAGCTGTCAGCGTTATTATTAACCGACTTCCCAAAAAGGAGGAGGTTCTCAATTCGGTTGTACAATTTTTTTATGTTTTTTACCTCATAACTCCGACATTTATGAACCGATTTAAAAAAATCTTGTTTTGTCTGAAAGGATATACTAGCAGATTGATCCCATTTAAATTTTATCAAAATCGGTTACGACATTTGGATTTTAAATCGAAATAGCTGGAATTCGTCTACTTGGATGATGGTTTTATGTCATCCAAGTAATCGAAATTGCGTATTTTGCTTTTCTGCGATTTTGTAGTGGTTGTTAGGTGTGAGATACCACTAAAAAGTGAAAAATTAAAAAACTTTTTTCAAAAAACAACAACCGATTTTTTTCCTATGGAATATTGACACTGTCAACTCTTGAACGCAGCTTGATCGCGATCAGTATAATTTGTGAAATCCGCTCTTAGTTCCATACAGCAAAATCAAATCAATAATGGGAAAAACAACTTTCTAAACTGTTTACTGTACACCAAAACCACTTGCACATAGATAAGAGTGTGTATTCCGTCCACTAGCGCCGCCAATCGTTTTTTATTAACTGTGGTAATTTTAAGACACGTAGATAAAAAACCGCTCTGTAGTGTACTGAAGAAATGTATTTATTAATCACAAATAATAAAAAACGATTGGCGGCGCTAGTGGACGGAATACACGCTCTTAAGGTTCATGTAGGTACAAAGGAAAATATCCATTTAGCTAAAATTATTTTAGCACCAATTTTATCAGAAAACGATTAAACCAAGGATGACACAAGATCTCGGCAAAGATACAAGTGATGTATAGCAAAATTATGGCAAAGCAAACATTTGAACGTGAACTGTAATTGCGAAATTAATTAGTTTCTGTAATAACCTGCGCCTCTAGTTTGTAGATCGAGGGTAGTTTGGACATGCAATTAAGTGTAGTGTGACCCAAGGGCATACAGTGTAGTCTAGTTCTACACAGCGGTCCGAAAAAAACGACCTCGCTGAAAATTTTGTGACACTGAACGAAATTTAGGAGTTTTCAATTGAGTTTCAGTTTTAACCTGTCAGGTTAGAGTTGATTTTTGCTTTTACGACTAATAAAAAATGTGATGATATTTAATTTTATTTGACATTTAATATTGTTAGGTGCTACATAGGTTTGAGTGAGTAATAATACTTAGAATTTTGACAGGTGTCACTTAGTCGTTATATTTTAATATTATCTTTGTCGTCTCTTACATAATAAATATGAATTAACAATTACATTACTGAAAATAATGTAAAGCAAAAAACTGCACAAATAATGTAATAACATTCTTTGTGCAGTTTGTTTCTATATCAGAATGCCACTGTTCTACAATAAAATCCCAAAAATAAATCAAACACAATTTTCAAATTACAGACCAATCAAATCACACACATACAATCAATCCACTGACAGCTGTCATCAAATATCAAAACTACCCTACATTGAGCCAATTACACGGAAATCTATCAATAGCTGTCAATTGGCTGGTGACAGGGCAGTCTCATTAACCCGTACTAATTGTGCATTAAATCGGGACCCTCTTCCAAATACCGTGACATACGCACTGACGGCCGGACTTTGGGTTGTAATAATGTTCGGGTTTTTTGGGACCAATATTTGTTTGGGCGAATTTAAAACGATTTTGGGCAACGTTATAGGGTTAAATTGAGGGTAGAATGGGTTTTGGAGTAGCTCGTTCGTTTAAATATTGAGTGGAGTTGGAAGTATTAAATTAAAGCGTATGGGAAAGGATCTGCTAACACACTTGAAATTCTGTTAACATGAAAAATATGATTGAGATTTTTCGATTTCTACAATTTATTGTGGACTAGCTGATGCGCGTGGCTTCACCCGCTTGAGCATTCCTCAATAACTACTCTATCCATTGGTGAAAACTGCATCAAAATCGGTGCAGCGGTTTTAGAGTTTATCGCTAACAGACAGACGGACAGAATTTGTTTTATAATATGTAGTGATAACCATGATTTTGTAAAAAGCCAGTGTTTAAAAGAGTGTCCATGGAGTTTCTTGCACGTTCTTCTCCATAGGATCTACTCTTTGGAACGTGCAACTGCCGCGATGGAGATAGGGTCAGTGAGTGTGTTTTGTTGCAGATCAACTTGCTGCTCTTGTCGCTAGCGTGGCAGAATTAGCTTCATCTATTTGACTGACAGACCTTGACTATTCAAAAGTGCCTGTAAACTGGAAAAAAAGATGTGTGTTGAAATAAAGGATTTTGTATTTGCGTCGCAGGTAGAACTTAGATGAGCCTGGCATAGGAACGTTAGGATTGGCATAAGAACAAAGCGGCCTATGTCGAGCTGAGGAGGATTATGATACATAACTATATGCAAAGTGTTCTTCAATGCTATGAGTGGCAATATTCACTGAAGTATTTTTTATGGAAAGCTTCATCGTTGTCTTCAAGCGTCATCCTTCTGTTCCATCTTCTTTTGTAGGGTTCCGTAGCCAAATGGCAAAAACGGAACCCTTATAGATTCGTCATGTCTGTCTGTCTGTCTGTCTGTCCGTCCGTATGTCACAGCCACTTTTCTCCAAAACTATAAGAGCTATGCTGTTGAAATTTAGTAAGTAGATGTATTCCGTGAACCGCATAAAGATTTTCACACAAAAATAGAAAAAAAAAAAACAATAAATTTTGGGGGTCCCCATACTTAGAACTGAAGCCCAATTTTTTTTTTCATCAAACTCATACCTGTGGGGTAAAAAAACAAATTATGAATATAATATACCTATGGATAGGTCTTCAAAAATGATAATATTGAGGTTTCTAATAGCATTTTTTTTTTCTAAACTGAATAGTTTGCGCCAGAGACACTTCCAAAGTGGTAAAATGTGTGTCCCCTTAACTTCTAAAATAAGAGAATGATAAAACTAAAAAAAATATATGATGTACATTACCATGTAAACTACCAGCGAAAATTGGTTTGAACGAGATCTAGTAAGTGGTTTTTTTAAATGCGTCATAAATCGTAAATCGCAACTTCTGCTTATAATATAATACCTACTGGTTTGTACGGAACCCTCGGTGCGCGAGTCCGACTCGCACTTGGCTGGTTTATTTTTTCTATCTTCTTTTCGATAATAATATAAAATAGAAACTATATATAAAAGCTCACAGGAACTGATTGACTGATCGATCATTGTTATACAATATAATTACTTACCTACATACGCAACTTTTTACTTTTGAGCTGCAAAATATGGTGGTAACAATATTCTCTTTGCCTTTAAAAGGGAAGGTATGTTACATTGAAATCTAAGTCACAAATTTTTTCAAATTTTGTAAATGTGAGTACCATGCGGCCATTTACATAATATTTATGTGATTAGTTTACTTGTTTGACATGAACGAGCATGGTGATCGAGAGCATGTCATGCTCACTCAAATGTTTTGCTGATGGCGGCGTGTGTGTTGGATCATTCGGTTCCCTTCAAAATGGTTGAGCTGAATGGTGCCGATACATACGTCAGGTTCGTGAACAGACGCCGTCAGTTGAGACTGGTCATCTCTTAACCACCACTGGCTTATTTTCATCTTTATATTTAAGTTGTTGTTTTAAGTTTTTTTATTTTGTATTGTCCTCACATGAAGAAGCAAGTACATGTAACTAAGATTTTTGTAAAACATCACATGATTTAAAAGAGTGTCCATGGAGTTTCTTGCACGTTCTTCTCCATAGAGATCTACGCTTTGGAACGTGCAAATAGCCTCATGTTTTTGACTGACCGACCTTGACATTTCAAAAGTGCCTGTAAATGGTATAATTGAAATAAATGCTTTGAATTTGAATTTGAATTTGAATTAAGGCATCGTATAACCTGTTCAAAGAAATTATTCATTGTTCCCTCATCCTGAAGAGTAGGTACACTTCAAACACATGCTTATCTCGCTCCAACTTATAGTAAAACACGGTTATCTCGCTCTTACTACCTAGTATCAAGTGAATAAGTCTCAAGTTGGTGCAATTTGTTCAACTTTCATCTTATCGACCTCTTGTTAGTATATTTTGCCTCTGCGAGAAGATATCAAGTTGTTTAGCATGTTTAGAAAGAAATAATTATTGATTTTAAAACAATTGAAGTCATGTTAGGGTTTGGGACGTCTGTAGGTATGTAAATCATCATCTGCCTAGCCTTTTCCCAACTACATTGAGGTCGGCTTCCAGTCAAACTGGATTCAGCTGAATACCAGTATTTTATGTGGAGCGGCTGTCTACCAGACCTCCACCACCTATTAACTGGATAACACGGTATTTCTTGGCAAGACTGGAATCAGATATACTGGCTACTGACAATCCGTAACGACTGCCAAAGATCTACAAATGACAGCCGGCACCAACGGTTTAACGTGCTTTCCGAGGCACGGAGGAAACTCGACATGTTAAGATGGTCACCCATCCACAGAACAACCTTGGCAATCGTTGCCTAACCTTGAAGATCGACCCGTGCGGCTGTTGTTATTTAGCCACGAGCTGTAGGTATGTAAATACAGAGCCGTTATTGAATGATTCGTATTTATGTCACAGACAATTTGCTCTGAACCATCTAGAGCGTTTCAGGTTTAACTTGGAACACAATTGCACGTAGCTTCTGTGACTCAAAAACTTTTTCCAAAAAATACAACCGACTTCCAAAAAAAAAACACTACAAAGTAAAAAATAACTTTAATTTCGGAAGTCGGTGTTTTTGTAAGTTTCTTCGTACCCGTAGGGCCAGCTCTCGAAATTTTTTGAAGCCCTATCGCTTACTAAAAAAAGTCTAACTCTGCCATATTCAGTTAAACTAGAGTGCGTCTCTACCTAGTTTATTTTTTACAAAACTGACGCGTCAGTGAATCGCCGCGAGCGAAGGTTTATTAAATTTCTGTGATGGCTTGCAATAATCCGATGCATCGTCCACATACTTCCCGCCCCCGGCACCGGGTACGCACGACCCGGGTAAAATCATATTTTTGTTACTACGTGCATTTTGTGTGCCAGTAAAAATATTTTGTTTATTAGCCCAATATTGAGGCATGATAGTTGCTAAATTTGTACCTACTGATGAAAATAATTGGATATTGTTATTGTTTATGCAGGTGGTCTAAAAAGGCCACTTTAGTAGTACTTTAGTATATTAGAATCATAATATTAACCACACAACAATCTACCAAATTTCATTTTCATCTTTATCGCTAACGCTTTAGGTTCAATGTTGATTGGGAACATTTGACAGTGACGGGTAGCAGGATGAACTTTCTAATTCTGCTAAAGTGGCCATTTTGACCCCCAGGTTTGAACATTCAGACACACGGTCACACATACATTGACATTCTGTATTATTTATTTAGCATTACAATCAAGATTACTTTTAATGGGCTTGTGTCCTGAAAAAAACTAAATAGTCCGTCAATTAGATTATCAAAAAATATTTGACCCGTGTTTTTTCTTTTATTACGGGAACCAAAATTGACGAAGTTACGACGCTTTTAAAATTCTCAATACGTCACACCTTCGCATAATTTTTTGTGAGTCGTGACGTCACGAGCCCCTACTATCGTCAATATTCATCGATTTACAAAAACAAAAAATACGTGTCCATTATTTTTCAATACTCTAACTGACGGACTAAATAGTTTTGCAATTTGTGGATGATGGAATCTAGCCTATTATTTGTAGCGTTCTATTCCGTCCACAGAATACAGGCTTATGTCTGCGCATACTTTGTTGTAAGTCTGTGCAGACAAAAGTCGTATGGACACATCATTAAGCTCCCTGATTGATGATGATCAACTGTGTATTTTGTTAATACTTCATAAGAGATTGCCCCTTCCCCCCTCAAAATTAATATGTTAGTTTACAACATTCAAAAAAATCTCAACAAAAGCAATATTAAAATTCTTGGAAACAAGCCCGCAGGCCAAAAATAGTCTCAACAGAAAGCCCCATTATAATTATATTTAATAGGACCAACAAAAATTCAATAATATCCCAGCTTAATTAAATAATGTGAGGAAGAAATGTAAGGAATAACTTCGGCCACAAATATGAATAAATATATAAAAAGCACTCCAGGAAAAAGCGGAGAAACGATTAGAGGGGCGCACAGTGCTTCAATGATGTTTTGGCGCAGAAAAAAAAAACGTTTGATCTTAAATTGCGTTCAATTTAATGATTTGAGCTGCAGTGCGATTCTGTAAACATGTCGAAGTGAACACTTAGGCGAAGTGAGCTGTCAAACGATACAAATAAGATAAGAATGACAGGTCACTCGTCGTTCACTGCACCTAAGTGATCACGGTGAGATGTCAACAGAATCGACCGGCTGTTCGTCGCTAAATAATAACCACCACATGGGTAGATCTTCGAGGTTAAGCAACGTCTTGTAAAGTTGGTATGCCGATGGGTGACTAGCTTAACATACACTTTTCATCCCGGCTGTCATTTATAGATCTTTTGCGGATTGGCGAAGTGGTTACGGATTGTAGTGGTGGTGACAGGCGGGCGTTTTTCAAATTTAAGACAAGTCTTGGCAAAAAAGTACCAGTAAGTGGTAACCAGTTTCTAAGTTGTGGTCATTCAGCTGAATCCAGTTTGACCTGAAACCGACATAAATACAGTATAGTATGGTAAAGCAGTGTTTTGAAAGTCATTGACTTTTTGAACATGTTTTTTTTTCGACCAAGAAAACGTTTAATTCCTGAATATAAAAGTATTTTATTTCGATAATTCAGTCCAGCATTTTTGCAATAGGTGTTTTTGAGGCTCTCGAAATAGGTGTTTGTTTCGGTGATGACCTCTTCATTCTACCCAAATTTCTTACTACCCAGCAATTTCTTCAGGTTTGGAAAGAGGAAATAGTCGCAGGGGACGAAATCTAGAGAATATGCTGGATGAGGTAGCAGTTTGTCGCCCATTTTATGATTTTAAGCATTGTCGTGATAGAACGACACATTTTTCTTCGCCAAATGCGGTCGTTTTGGCTTCAAATCAATATCAAATCAATTCAAAAGCACTGATTAATGTTTTGGCCATGATTCGTGGTTAGGAAAAGGCAAGACAGATGATGATGATGATCCAATAGGCTAGTTTCCACCATCAATAAATTGCAAATCTGTTCAGTCCATCATTAGAGTATTAAAAAATAATGGACACGTATTTTTTATTTTGTAAATCAATGAATATTGACAAAGTTAAAACGCATAAAAACTCGGGATTGGGGGCTCATGACGTCACAACCCGCTAGTAAATTATACCACGGCGTGACGTTTTGAGAATTTTAAAAGCGTCGTATCTTCGTCAATTTTGGTTTACATTACAAAAGAAAAAAACGGGTCAAATATTTTTTGATAATATAACTGACGGGCTAATTAGATTTTTTCAGTGGAGAAGCCTGTTTGAAGGGTATAATTATGTGAAAGTGCTTAGGTACAATATTATATCCATAAAGTTCTTATTATGACCAAAATATTTTATAATAAAGAGTTTTTATCCTCCCTTTTGTAGCTTTTCAAGCAGCCATTGTTTCAGTACAAAAGCTCCGCAACACGTGTAAAATTCCCTCATTAGGAGGCGTTTGTATAAAATTCTGTTTGTCACAGTTTCATGTTCGTAATTGTCGTTTGATTGTGAAAGTTTCAGGTTACTTGTATAAATAATACATACGTGAGTAGTCTTTGAGAGACAAATATTTTGTCTAGATAATGTTCTCGGGTTTTCTAGTGGGTGCTCTTGTTGTTTGAGTATTATGCTTGCTCTGTTGCTGTAGATACGATTATGTCTGTAAAAATATTTGCTGAGTCAGAAAGCAGAGTTAAGACGTGTACTTTATTTATGAGTATAATCTTTAAACAAAATAGGATTGTGAGGTTTTATGAAACCACGGTAAAAGTGAAACTTTTTAGTAAAAAAGGTCAGCTGATGCGAACTATAGGCGCCACCATATTGGCCTCGGCTGCTCTGACGTCACCGTCACGCGACATGCAACACCCAGACGAAAAAGTTTGAGACAATGTAATAAAAGTTTCACTTTAAAAAAAAAATGTCTACGAAAACACTTCTATACATTTAAACCATTCATTTATTTTAACTAAAGTCCATAAATCTTCTTCACAATCACCATAATTATATTATAAAACAAAATCCTCCACCACATCTGTCTGTCTGTTCGCGATAAACTCAAAAACTATTGTACCGATTTTCATGCTGTTTTCACCAATGGATAGAGTGGTTCTCGAGGAAGGTTTTAAAATATAATTTGTCAAACGGGTGAAGCTGCGGGCATGAACTAGTCTAATATACCGCGTGTATCAGTCTGACATCGACGCACAAACGATTTCCATGGGTCCAGGGCATGATTCTGGACACTCTAGACTTAGAATTTTTCGTCGACTTTTTCTCAGTTTTTCATTTCTTTCAAGGGTTTTTTTACTTTAGTCTGCTCATAATCGTTATTCTGACCTAAACCAAAGAGATTTTTAATAAAAAAATAATTAATTAACTACTTTCACTAAAAAGAGCAATCTGAATAAAACCACAAATAGATATCAGCTCAGCTGAGCTAATACCTATTTGTGGTACTCTTGAAAAAAAAATGAAAAAATGAGAAAAGAACCGACGAAAAATTCCAACTCTGGGGTGACCAGAATCATGCCCTGGACAAATCGTTTGTGCGTCGATGATACACGCAGTATAAATATCTCGTGACAAATTTTTGTTATGTAACTCCGCCGAATTGGCTTGACCGATTTTTATGATATTTTTGTGTACCTATATTTGAGTATAGGACGTAGGCTATTTTTTAATGGCAATGTAACGTTTGCCTGGTCAGCTAGTATTATTATGAATGTGAAAGCATCTCTGTCAGTCTTATTGTTACCTCTTCACGTCGCAACGGCTGAACGGCTTTCGATAAAATCTAGCGCATGGGTAGAACATGTCCCGGAATAGGCCATGGGATACTTTTCATCTCAGGATTATGTTTCGATGGGATAATTTTGTTTTATTTACCAAAGACTTATGTATACAGCGATTTTTTACGAATACTTAACACGTACACATACAGTCGCCAATAATAGGTCCAGCAAAATACAAATTTTAATAATATTTTATTTTAATTTTCGAGTATCACACGAGCTAAGCCACTGGTGCTAAGAAACAAGTCTATAATTAATTTAATATTCACATTTTCAAATTTACAAACTACTGTTTCACTCAAAAATAACACAGATTACTCTCAACCATTTTTAATGCTCATCATTCTTCAAAACACCTCCAAAAAAATCGGGAAAAAAAAAAAAAAAGAAAATGGAAATCACGCCAATCGGACTGGCAAATTCAATCACGAAGTCAACCTTACATAATTATGTTTGCCTCCTTGCTTTTTCTGGCGGAATGGTGACGTCACTGCCAATGCCTGATATAGCCATGCGGTTCAATGACCCGTCACAACTTATTTTTCCTAAAGAATGACCCATTTGTTTCACCTCTTTGGCTGATTTTCCTTTAAGGAAGTGTTGTATAGAACGTTAATGCAATCGTGTGCGCGTTTTATGAGCTGTCTTCTTGTGTTTTGGTCTTGCAAATATATTATTTTAGTCTTTGTAATATTTACAAGTTTAAATAGAAAATTCTTGAATCTACTCTCAACTTGCAAACTCGCTAAAAAAAAACTTGCTCTCTGCAAACTTGTTGGATAACATGCATATATGCATGGAGTATTGCAGCCACCTTTGGGATGGCTCAGCTAAGTACCAGCTTGCCGCGTTTGACTGGTGGTAGATGGTGCAACACAGAGCTAAGAGGCTCATCGGCGACGAAAAACTGGTGGATGCCAAGCTACACAGCTTGGCTCATCGCCGCCCGCAAGGTTGCCTGCATGTCGGTCTTCTACAGATTGCGCTTCGGTGAGTGTGCCCAAGAACTCCACTACTTATTATTACTTTTTATGTGAGACATATGTATTGTATTTATTTAATTATTTTTTACTTTCTATACTGCTCCAATCGACGTCAAACCGTCAACGCCGGCTGTCACTGAAAACCAGCGCTGTGGCTCTGTCTCGCTCACGAGTGTACACGAGTCCCAGCATTATGCTGAGAGATGGCCGTTTTGCGCAGATTTGACGCATATCTTCCTAATTTTTTTTCATATATTACTAAACCTACTTAGTTGTAATTTTTTGTGTAGTTTTGGTATGCGTCATGTTGACCGCAAATAAACTCTTTTTCTTTCTTTTTCTTTCTAACCGAATCTATTTTTCCGAACGCTTACAAGCCTAATCTCTTCAAAGTTAGTGTGAACAGACTCCTTCTGGGTAAGCTCGCTCCATCGTGGACTTTGTTTCTGTCATCTCTGACCTAGATTAAAGGCAAAAGAGAACCCATAAAAAAAATCGTTATCTTTTCTTTAATTTCATTCTACCAAAGAAAAACATGTTATTTATTGGTTGTGAAATAAGACCATAACGCGTTCCCTGTTAAATAGTAAACAGATTTCAAATCAAGCTAGTCGCAAAACTCTAGAAAGCCGATCTGTACAAACCCAGATCTGCCGATCTGTACTCCCATCCGGGAGCGGGAGTCATCAAATGACTCCCGCTCCCGGATGGGAGTAGAAGCAGAAGAGAGTGTCAGAGTCTTACTGATTAAAACCCATCGAACAAATTCTGTAACCCTGGCAGGGTCTGTACAAAACCTATCTTTGTTAAAAGTTAAGACTTCATCTTAAATTAATGAAAACTGTAAAAACAACACTGCTCTATATTAATCGTTCTCAAAATACTACTGCCATAATTCAACAGATACTATCTAAAATCTAGATACCAACCAAATAACACTGAAAAATTCAAACTGCCCAAGAAAATATAATTTACAGTTCTTCCAGTAAAGTTAAAACGAAAATACAAAGATTTATCGGAGTTTTCAAATAAAGGTGGAAAAAGAAATGAAAGATTTAAAACTTATTTTATTGCTCTAAAACTGAATTCGAAGTAAATGGCTTCATGCCAGACAGATCAATTGGCTACTTTTCTTAGCGTTTTATGAGGACTATAGTTTTCAAACGTCGGAATTGATAATACTTTGAGTTAAAACAGTGGTACTTACTTTCAGTTTAAGTGCCTAAGTTTAATATTTTTCGGGCCAAAATAGCATTTGACAAATACTTAAATTCAAATTATCAGTCATGTTTTTAGAAGCAAATGAAAATATGGATTGAGATTGGCCAACAACGTTTTTTTCTTATATGTCATATTATTTTTTAATGTTAAAAATGGCTCATTTAAAGATAAAATACAAAAAATAAAATTAAAAATAAAATTTTTAAACAAAACCTTAAGAGTGTGTATTCCGTCCACTAGCGCCGCCAATCGTTTTTTATTAATTGTGGTAAATTTAAGACACGTAGATAAAAAACCGCTCTGCAGTGTACTGCAGAAATGTATCTATTATTTTTTGACAGCTATTTTTAATACATAACTCATGGCTAAATAGCCAAAACGGCAATTATTGCTAAAAGTGGCCAATTTTAGCAAAAATATCGACTTTGGCAATTATTTATGTTCTAAAGTACAAAACATAACTCTCAAAACATAATAAATACATTTCTTCAGTACACTACAGAGCGGTTTTTTATCTACGTGTCTTAAATTTACCACAAATAATAAAAAACGATTGGCGGCGCTAGTGGACGGAATACACGCTCTTAATTTTTTTTTTTTAAAGAAATAATTATGTACATAATGAATAGTGTAAATATATACATTACAAATATGAATATAGGTGTCAGTACCTCACTTACCCCAATATTCATATTTGCTTAAAAATTACTGTAATATTTATATAACAACTGAACATATTTTTTTATATAATGATCAGTTAACATAATTATCGATTTATAGAATTTTAAAATAACTAATTTTTATAAGCATAACATAAAATGAATATAAAATCGTTAGATATACCACTCAAAAAACATAAAACCTATTTAGTCTAATATGATAAGACAAGCCTAATTAAAAACACAACAAAAATTGCATGCGCATTATAACTCAGTCTGGTTTAATATTGATAAGTTGTAGCCTGCCTAGTAACTGATTACAACCTGCCAAGCAAGAAAGCAAGCATGCAGCAAGCAAGCAAAAATGCAAGCAAGCATGTGGCAAACATGCAAACATGCAGCTGCCATGCAAGCAAGTATGCAGGCAAGCATGCACGCCTGGTTTCTGTCACGGCTCCGGTAGTCCCACGCGAGCTTATCGTCGCAGATGGTTTAACCTGCTCCTTAGCTAGCGAGCCGCCTCGCCCCTCCGTGCCTACGCGGGCTTAATTACATTCTAGGGGTAGGGCAGACAAGACTACGTGGTGTCGGTTTTGCAGCAATTTGTTACTGTCACTAAATTTTGTAGCACAACTATTGACTTTTAAAGACAGTAATTATATTAATGTTAGACGATAGACCAAATGATTTTCGATTGAATAAGTAGGTATCCAGTTTTCAGTACGTTTATTCTTACATTTAGTATGTCTTGTGAACGTTATTGAAATGAAAATATACCAAATAATTTTATATGATATGAGACGCACCCTGTACCTATATTGTGGCTGTTTGTGGTCCCAATGAATAAAATAAAATAAAATCACACAAAAAACTGAAATTCACTCGCTGCACAGTTATACAAAATCAATGTCCAAACATTACAACTTAAGAACATCAAAAGGTATCTGAATTTGACAGCATCTAACGTTTATGTCACTCGAGTGAGCATCGGTTTTATGAAGCATCACCCCATTTCCTGTGGTTCTGAAGTTTTAAACCGTAACTGACACGATTGGGTCTAGTTGAGGATCTCGTGGCTAAATTATAAAAATCACTCGGGTTGATCTTCAATGTTAAGCAACGCTTGCCGAGGTCGGTCTGTGGATGGGTGGCGATTTATAACATATGGAGATTCCTCCACGCCTATCCAATGTCCAAATGATAGGCCAGGACGCTGGCACCCTAAACACAAGTTAAATTACATTGGGTGCCAGAGTTAATCTTTAACGTTTCTTTTTTCATAAAACATAGTTTGTAAATTGTGTTGTTAGTTCAAACGTAAGTAATAAATATCTTTTTAATTATTTATTTAATTATCCAAGGCGTGGCGTTAAGCCGTTTACTCCGGCTGTTATTTGAACATCTTTGACAGTTGTTACGGGTCAGTATGCCAGAAAAATCTGACACGAGTTTTGCAGTATCGTGTTACTCAGTAACTGGGTTATGGAGGTCGGATGAGCAGTCGCTCCTTGTAAAATACTGCTACTCAACTTCATACGGTTAGATTGGTTTCCGACCCCAACATGGTTGACTGACACATTGTCAGATATGTTGCTGGGGAGTTTGATGCGCCACTTCTTCTTCCGGGCAAAAAATGCTAGGAAGTGGTGACGGGCGGGCTTGTCTGTAAGTAGATTTTTGACGCTCAAAAAGTGCTGACATTCAGCCTAATTTGGAATAAATGACTTTTGACTTTGACTGCGTATGTTCCACACTACCACTGTTTAACGACTGGGGACCATATCTCCCCATTAGCAGCTTGTCATTGTGTTGATGGATCCCATGGAACGGATTGGCGTGGCTTAATTTTAATGGGTTTCGGAAAGGTGTGTAGCAATGTGTGTGCGTAGTGGGCTGTTCGTGGGTGTTTAACAGACAAAAATATAACCATGTTTTTGTTTTAATTTTGTTTAATTCTGTTTTTTTCTTTATTCATGTTTGTTGATGCTCTAATCAAAAAGTGATTAATGTTTTTAAAAAATATGTACTATGCGAGCCAAATAAGAATAGGATTGCGCTTGCTGCCAACTTCATACGAAAGCAGTCAAATTAGTACTGCCAGCAAAAAAATACTGTGAAAAAAAAATAAGTTATATTTTTTATTCAGTACAGTACAGTAGTATTTCGTGAAATTACCTTTATATTAAAGGTAATTTCACGAAATACTACTGGTCACCCTTATATGTCGCCATTTTGCTACGCAACTAAGAGTTCCGTGTATATGCGCGTGTGTGTTATTTCAGTTACCTACTGGACTTCATTGTTTTTTTTTTTGTTATCATTGTTGACTTTGTTTCTTAAACATTCTTTTTTTCCATATCCTATCATGTATAAAATAATTTAGCGTAAAATTTATTAGATATCCCAACAATGTGAACAAAAATAATTAAACTGAGTATATTTTTCTTCATTTATTTTTTTGCAAACCTTACGCTTTGGTTATGAAGTTCGCGAGTATTGCGGAACAAAATGGTGTCTTGACAGTACTATTCTTATTTGGCTCGCATAGTACATGCCAATTTCTATAGAATTTAATTCAATCTTAAAATTTTCCTAATTGACTTTTTCATCACGACCTGTAAGATTTCATAGGTTATTAGAATCACAAAACTCGAAATCATTTTTATTCTATGCCAAGCGTAAAACGCAAATTACTTCAGACAGGCAATATAGTCGCAATCTTTGGTAATTTAAAAATTTCATATGCCTGAAGTCTGAGTGCTTATCAACGCTTCAGAAACCCAATTTCAGGGCAAAATTTAGGCATTATGTAATATCTCTGCTCTTTATTATTCTGAGAGAGTTGTCTTTTTACATAAACCATTTGGATAAGGTAACATTTTTTCCAGTACTTGTGACTGGCGATTTTCATGTTTTTGTCATAAAATATTAAAGTTAAATACAAAAGTAATATAACAGCGTAGCGATCAACTTTCACCTGTAAATAAAAGTCTGTATTTTAGTTACTTAATTACACTAACTAAATTAAAATGTATAAAGCAAACTCAATCCAGTTTCTCGAAAACGGCTCGTGTAGCCAAATTAAGTGTGTTAGTTTTGTGTTATTAATTTATAAATTCGTTTAAGACATTATTTACAAAATCTCGACGCTTTTGAATAAAAAACCTCCTGAATTCAAATTCTCTAAAACAAAATAAATAAACATTGATAGTAATCAATGTTCAAACAGTTCAGAAAACCAGCCAAGTGCAAAACAGACTTGCGTACATAATTATGCTCAAAAAAGATTTTTTTTTTGGGTTCCGTACCCAAAGGGTAAAAACAGGACCCTATTACTAAGACTTCGCTGTCTGTATGTCTGTCTGTCTGTCACCAGGTATCTCAAGAACCGCAATAGATAGACAGTTGAAATTTTCACAGATGATGTATTTCTGTTGCTGCTATAACAACAAATACTAAAAAACATAATAAAATAAATATTTAACGGGGCTCCCATACAACAAACCTGTTTTTTTTTGCCGTTTTTAACCGACTTCCCAAAAAGGAGGAGGTTATCAATTCGGTTGCATGTTTTTTTTTTATGTTTGTTACCTCATAACTCCGACAATTATGAACCGATTTGAAAAATTCTTGTTTTATCTGAAAGGATATACTTGCAGATTGGTCCCATTTAAATCATATCAAGATCAGTTACGAACTTTGGATTTTAAATCGAAATACCTGGAATTTGACTATTTAGATGATTCTTTGATAATCGAAATTGCGTATTTTGCTTTTCTGCGATTTTGCAGTGCTGTTGTTAGGTGTGGGGCATCACTAAAAAGTGATAAATAAAAAACTTTTTACAAAAAAATACAACCGACTTCCAAAAAAAAAACACTGTTTTTGTTACTTTCTTCGTATTTTGACACCGACTTCCGAAATTAAAGTTATTTTTTACTTTGTAGTGTTTTTTTTTGGAAGGCGGTTGTATTTTTTTGTAAAAAGTTTTTTTATAGATATGGAATGGAACCCTTCATGCGCGAATCCCACTCATTTTTTTGTTATTGCGGTAATTGAAATATACTGAAAATTTCAACTGTCCACCTATTACGGTTCCCGAGATACAGCCTGCTGACTGACAGACGGACGGGCGTACGGCGGAGGCTTAGTAATATTTTATTAGAAACTAGCTGACCCGCGCAACTTCGTCTGCGTCATATTTTCCATTAATTCTGCGCTCCTTTTTGACTTAGCTTAATGATATAAGTATAGCCTATAGCCTTCCTCGATAAATGGGCTATCTAAAACTGAAATAATTTTTCAAATCGGACCAGTTGTTCCTGAGATTAGCGTGCTCAACCAAACAAACTCTTCTGCTTTATAATATTATAACTCAGAGTCAGAGGTTCTCAGATTTTGTTGTGCAAGGCGTTGCGAACGTTCGACACTCGACTCTCGTGCGCGTATTACCTGAGATTTTCTCTGATTTTGTTCAGCAAGGCGTTGTGAACGTTCCGGTGAAGATTCTCCCATACGGTGTATTCTTGCTGCCCGTGCTTGAGAACTATGTTTAGTAAGTTGAGACCTGGCTCTCTTAGGCATTTTCAAATGTTTAAGAAAATGTTAAAAGCGTGTAAGTGTAAAATAAACACAAAAGTGTAAAATATTCTAGCTCTGAAAAGAACTGTTGTGTAGCCCTGAAAAGAACTGTTGGTTAGCCCTGAAAAGAACTGTTGGTTAGCCCTGAAAAGAACTGTTGTTTGGCTCTGAGAAGAACTGTTGTTTAGCTCTGAGAAGAACTTTTGCGTAGGTGTAGTTTTCTAAAAAAAATCGCACGAAAATTATTAGACTTTGCGCACGACCGCTGCGTAGGGAGCCGACCTCGCGTCTGAGCCGTGCGTGTACCTTAAGTAGCCTCCACGCTATTCCCGAAGTTGATCGAAGTTGAGCGAATACGATAGTGTAGAAGGGCACTTCGCTTCGCCTCGTGCAACTTCGCTTCGCCCCGGGCGACTTCCAGTTGTTGTCGCTTTTTGCGCCCGAGTCAAAGGACTCGAAGTTCGAACACGAAGCGTCTGTCCACACTACTCGGCTCACTTCGGTTCGTGTCAGCCATAGTAAATACGCACGTATTTTTATTATGCGAGAGTACACATTGCAACGGCAGTTGCCACATGAACGTTATCCTATCGTATCCTACGTTGTCTATCGTGAGGGGAACAGGGGGAACGGGCGACTGAGCTCCTCGCGATGTTGCTCGAGTGTGTGGACACCTTCGGACTTCGGTCAACTTCGGAGAGCACTTCGCCTCGTGCAACTTCGGAATAGTGTGGAGGACACTTTACATTACTCATAGATCTAAACTCCCCTCCCGCACGCGCACCCCCGCCTTGGTGACGTCCACTTCGCAACGGGCCGTGCAGCAGAAATCGTATTATTTTAATTTCGCCATTACTTCAAAACCAAATGTCCGATTTTAATCATTCAAAGACCAAATATCGTCTAAATAAACTGTACTTAGTGATGAAATACTTTATTTTGATAAGGATTAATAGCATGAGTAAAATAAACGCGTTTAAATTTAGTCCAAAAAAAAATCAAGAGTTTTAAATAAAAAAGTGGTTGTTGTGCCTTACTTGACATAGATAGGTATAGTGTGTCGCGGTCTTTTTGAAGATATTAATAAGATCTACAATTAATTAGAACAATTTATGGTTCTATCTTTTATAGTTTAGGTAGCGTACGCAAAATAAGTAACTTTTCTGGTTGATTTTTACACCTTGTGTCCGAAAAACCCAAATATCTTACGGAACCCTATTTTTTTCCAAAATAAAATATAGCCTATGTTACTCGTGGATAATTTAGCTTTCGAATGGTGAAAGAATTTTTAAAATCGGTCCAGTAGTTTTTGAGCCTATTCATTACAATCAAACAAACAAACAAACAAACAAACAAACAAAGTTTTCCTCTTTATAATATTAGTGTAGATAAATAATAACCATTCCATTAGTAGGTACTGTGACGATTGTGTGTCCTGGGCTTAAGAGTGTGTATTCCGTCCACTAGCGCCGCCAATCGTATTTTATTAATTGTGGTAAATTTAAGACACGTAGATAAAAAACCGCTCTGTAGTGCACTAAAGAAATGTATCTATTATTTTTTGACAGCTATTTTTAATACATAACTCATGGCTAAATAGCCAAAACGGCAATTATTGCTAAAAGTGGCCACTTTTAGCAAAAATATCGACTTTGGCAACTATTTATGTTCTAAAGTACAAAACATAACTCTCAAAACATAATAGATACATTTCTTCAGTGCACTACAGAGCGGTTTTTTATCTACGTGTCTTAAATTTACCACAATTAATAAAAAACGATTGGCGGCGCTAGTGAACGGAATACACGCTCTTAATGCCATAGGCATTCTCTAGTCTTAGTGAAAACTTTGGCGAAGTGAACGACAAGTCAGCTCTCAAACCGATCGAGGGCCTGTGGATGGTGAGCATTGGGCAGCTCGCCGTCCGTCCGTCATCTGACGACAGGCCGTCTCGACGGCGCGTTCGTGTTCCACGCGCGCTTCAAAGAGAGTCAACACACGGAGGGGTCCGAAAGGGCCGACGCCTGCCGGAGTCGCGGGACTATTCGAAAGAGATACCGTGGCTCCGGAACACAAAGGGCACCGAAGGAAAATGGATGGGTTTTAGTCAGTAGGAGTCTGACACTCCCTCCCGCCCAGAGCGGGGGAAGTCATTTGAAGATTTCCCATCCCTAAAAAAAAAAGCTGTCAAACCATACAAACAAGATGAAATGACAGCTCACTTGTCGTTCACTCCACCTAAGTGTATACGGTTAGATGTCGACAGAATCGACCGGAGGGTTCCGTTAGTTATCCTTTGAGTACGGAACCCTGAAAAAGAAAAATATTTATTTTAATATACTTTAATGTACACCAAATGAAAAATACATAAAATAAACCTTAAACTAACAAAACATACAATAGGCGGCCTTATTGCATTTCGTGATCTCTTCCAGGCAACCTGGAATGGATAGAGAAAGTCTGGACACTAAATGGGGTTGCACTTGGTGCAAATATACAGATAAGCTATCTGCTGCAAAGACAAAAAGTAGGAAATACAATATACCAAAATAGATTCATAAATATAACAGAAAAAACACAGAAAGAAATATTCATTTTAAATAGGAAAATATGTAACAATTTAAAAATTATAAAAACATTAACATCGAAAAGTAATCACAATGACAAGTAGTGCTCCTTGACAATAGGGAATATGCACGCAATTTTTTTATTTACGAAATGAATTACTTATAAGCTCCAGTAAACACTCAAGAAAATATTTTTTAAATATCTTCATCAGCGATGAAGTAATAACGCTTCAAAGATTACTATTAGAACGAGAAGTCCGACATGGAATTTGACGTCACATTACGTGACGTCTATACAGCTGCCATAGAAAACAGCGTTTTCGCGAGAGGGACAGACATATTTGTTTAAACTAATGATATCTCGCTTGTTTTTCGAGCAATTTTGATTCTATTTCCACTGTTAGTAATTTATTTTTGTATAGTTTTAGATAAACTGTTTAGATAATAAATATTTTTTTTATGCATATTCCCTATTCTTGTAAAAACAGGCAGCGATTGCGCGCCTTTAATTGACACAGGCAATGCATTCAATAAACGGGCAGGTAGGACGGAAAAAAAATCTAATAATATATTTTTTTCATTGTTTCAGACTGGCAAACACTTTCATAGGACATCACTTCTCATCAAAGCTTTCAACCACAAGTTCCGCTTGGACCTTGAGCTTAACACGTAAGTAATAATATAAGTTTAGTCGCAAAAAAAAATCCACCGCTAATTTTGACATAATTATTACACTGTGCGGTATATGTTTTGTGACGCGTGTGTTTTTCGTAAACAATTTCAGGAAACTATAGGATAATTTAATCAAAATAAAAAAAAAACAAATCAATTCATTAAAAAAAACCAAACAAATAAAAAAGAAAAAGTATTTAACAAACATAAAAGGTCAAATAAATATTATGTACCTATTTGTATATTCAAATTCAATTTTCATTTAAATTTAAATGATTTTATTTTTTATTATTTATTGCTGTACACCTACCGCAATTTAATCTTTCTAACCCAAAGGTTGACTGGTAAATAATGCATAGCAGCATTAAGTCCGCCCATGTAACACTATTGTGCAATAAGTTTAAATAAATAAATTAATAATTTATGTACCAACCTTATTGGATGTATTTTTGAAGAGAAGAAGGTAGATCGCTGTATCAAATTGAGTACCTACTTATTTTTCAGGATTTAATCTAGCAACTAGCAATCCATAAATATAGCTCGTATAGCTCGTATCAATCATCAAGTCTTACACATTCATAAAAATAATATCTTCATATTCTTTACATTTGAAGATAATACGAAAGACCTAATCGAAAATAAAAATTCCAAAGCCACAACTGTTAAACTTCGAAACCTTCTGTCCTTCAGCACAGTCTTATTATATTTTATTCGAAACCCTTACCTAAGAAACAACGAAAAAACTCACCAATTTGTTGGAAATAAACAAACCAATTGACCCACAAATCCCTGGAATGGTACAAAATGCCAACAAATTGTACCAAGTCGGGGGAGGACTTCGAAAACAGTTTGAACCAACACCATGAATGAAATATACAGGTTACACTGATGTAAACTTATGGAGGTAAAACAGAGTGAGACGAAAATATAAAAAACTTCATTGTTAGAAAGGGAGGACGAAAGGACTCGTTCAAAGAAACCCTGTAACGAGGGCATCGCTGGATTTCTTTAGTAGATAAGCTGTTTATAATTCTGTAAGTGTTCTCGTATTGCAAAATTCATATTATTATGGTTTGGGTTAGGTAAATGGGGTCTTGGGAGCGTGAGGTAGATTTGGAAGTAAAAGGTTATGGAGTTTTTCTTACGTACTAGAAAGACTTGAAATTCATGTGGTTAGGAATGTTGGTAACATTTCTGTAACTTCCAACAATTATTTGGCTCTGTACTTACGGTAGGCGAAAGATAAATTTGCATTTCGGTCATTGACTCGCGTCCACCGTCACGTACCTTGAACGTCCCTTACGACTCGATATGCCCCAACAACGGCTCAAGCAATTAGCTTGATGAACGCCCTAATTGATCAGGAACCAGAAGTAGATTATATATTTACTATATTTACAATCGACTATCAAAATAATTCATCAAGATTTTTATTTTTAAAAAGGATATTTTTATTGTTGGCTTGCTATACGCTTTGAAAGCGTTTTTTTGTTTGTTTTAAACTGTTGGTATAGGAAGCAATTTTTATAAAAATAAAATAAATAAATAAAATTCTTGACTTTCTTAATAATTTTATCAAAAACAAATAAAGACATAAAGCTGTCCTAAATTGACTTCTATCGTGATCCTTTAGTAATGAAAAACGGTTAATAATTTATTATAAGGGTATCTACAAAGGGATATTAGGAAAAGGTCAATGTACTTTATTGCAAGATTATCCGACGCTTACCATAGAATTCACAATGGAATCTACAGGCGTCACCTCCACCTCCTTTAAGTCAAGAGTGAATAGGTTACTTCTAGGCAAGCATGATCCACCTTAGACCCCATCATTGCTTAACATCAGGTGAGATAGTGGTCAAACATATACCCATAAATAGAAAAAAAAAGTCATTCGCCGCGAGTTGACGTTTTATTCGCTAATGTCAGTCGTGGAAACATCGCAATAATATCATCGTGGGGAAACACATTCAGAGATTGTCAAAGTGGCAGGCCGGATAATATGAATTGACGGCACGGTTGGCGCAGTGGTTGAGCGATCGGCTGCTGCGTCGCGTGTCGTGGGTTCGATTCCCGCACGGAACAAATATTTGTTTGGCCTACAGATAGTTGTTCCGGGTCTGGCTGTTTGTGTATGTGACTTTGTAAGTTTGTAAACGCACCCACGATACAGAAGAAATTCCTAGTGTGGGGCAAAGTTTAAAAATATATATATATATTTCATCGTGAGCCAAACGCTCACGGCGGTGGCGCGACAGTGTTTAGTTTGGCAGATATTACAATAATATACCCAAAACATCTTGCCTGTACTCCTTTAAGGTCTAAGCAGTCCGGTACCCAAAGTCATAAAATATCACACTTAATAAGCTGAATGATCGTACATCTTTGGTAGCACTCTTGCTCAATACGTTTATCTCAATACTAGCTAAACCACACAACTTCGTCTGCGTCACATTTTCCATTAGTGCTCGGCTCCTTTTAGTCTTAACGTGATGATATGTAGCCTATAGCCTTCCTCGATAAATGGGCTATCTAATACTAAAATAAATTTTCAAATCGGACCAGTAGTTCCTGAGATTACCCCCTACATACAAACTTACAAACAAATGTTACCTCTTTATAATATTAGTATAAATAGTACTTAAAAGAACATGAGACGAATGATGTTGTTCTAATAAATGTGTATATTCAAGCCATTTTTAAATTGAAAAGATTGTTGCGACTTTCCGACAGATAGGTATTTAAATACAAGAAGTTTGTCTCATTGTACGTTTTTCTAGCAAATGTGTTGGAAAATGTTGTATAACATACATGCGGATATTGGTTTTTACACTTACGCACTTGTGTCATAAACAACTGTTACTAACATTGTCGCCAGTTATGATTCACTCCTACATAGGAGTGAATCAGGGGTGAACCTATTGTCATCCAACCGAGCATTAATCCATAGTCTGGGCTACCGTTTAGAAATTTTAGATGTCAATACGTAAATCACCACTGCACCTGAACCGCGTATCGTATCTAGGACTACATCCCAACCACTTCTCCAACGAAATAGGCGACATTACAATCATAATGAATTAACAAAATCACTTTATCGCTGTCTTTTTATGGCTCTTTCTCTCTCGAATAATAAACAACGAAACCATTATTTTTCCTTGTCAATTGATTACCATAGAATTCCACTTCCCAGGAATTTGCTTCGGGAATCAATATGGAAATATGTAAAATATTTACATATGGCCGGCCCTTGGGGATTTCGGTCGTATTTTATTTAAGCCTGTTCGTCTATTGACCCGGTTCTCAATTGAGACGAAGCGGTATCCTTATGAGGGTTTGGGCTTCAGTCGGTACCAAATTTAATTACTTATTGTTCTGCACCTCTCTCAAAGATATTCCATTAGCGTTAATGATAAAAATTCAAAGGTTTGGTTTCGATTAATTTTACGAATTCTACTTATTTCACATTCGTATCACATTCGCATCTCACTACATCGCAATCTGTCAAAAATGTATGACAATTAAGGCTTTTTTGACAGTTTGCAATTGAAATGCGAATGCGAAAGTTGTTTAAAAAAAACTTGAGAGGTGTCAAGGGACACCCGGATGGAACGAAGTTCTTTTTATTTATTATGTACAAAAAACCTGTATACACTCAACAAAAACACATTAATATCTAATATCCTATGAATTTTTGACTTTGCCTTTGACTTTGACTTTGACCTTGACATTGACCTTGGCCTTGACTTTGTCCTTGACCTTGACTTCGACTTCGTCTTCGACTTCGACTTTGACTAACAAATTTGAAAACTGGCATGCTTTCTATAAGAGAGAGAGAGAGAGAGAGAGACAGACAGAGAAACATGCGCACGCCGCACGGCTTACAAGCTTACTATAGCAAAAAGTGTCGTGCCAACTTTTCGTGAGAATTTTTTCCGTCCAGCCCTCTTTCACAACGCGCGATAAGGAACTTCGTTCCAATAAGTAGAATATTGCCCTCTGATTGCCAATTCTTCTAATTTTAAAGCAAAGGTCACCCGTGCTCAGCTGTAAACAACAGCCGATTGCATTGTCACTTCTTTTACTAGCTCTTTGACTGTATCACAGGTCTTGTGCACGCAAGTGTAACTGCTGAGCTGAAGTCCTAATTTAAATCTTTGGTTGCAATAGTTAATCGGATTTTCATAATACTATTCTGTGTAGTTTGAAGTCTGTTCTCATTTATTCGTTCCCGGTAATAAATGAGCAAGTTCCACATTACACTGTACTCATATGGCTGCTGGCCTCTTTCGTGAGAGCAGACGTTTTCTTTCGACAAAACGTACATCTAGTCTAGTAAATACGTCTTTAGTTTAACGTTTTGCCTTATAATACGGCAGCCTGCTCAGAAGTTCCCAAGCTCGTTAGACGTAAAAACACTGAACTAGCGAATATTCTTCTTTGTGAGTAAAGAAAATTCTTCCCCGTACAGTGGAAAATTTACCTTGAAGAATAAAAAGTGCGCCTTATTAGGCCAGGGGTGCAACGCTGCGGGTTGTGACATTCGATGCTGAGATTCTACGTTGGGAAAATAGAAAATCATTTTTTAAAAGCCTTGTTCGGGAATATAATAGGCTTGTGTGTCGTTACGAATTGTCAGAAGCCGGTAAATCTGACTCCAATCTTGCCAAGAAATACCGTGTTATCCAGTTAATGGGTTGTGGAGGTCTGGTAGGCCGCCGTTCCACGTAAAATACTGGTATTCAGCTGAATCCGGTTTGACTGGAAGCCGAGCCCAGTGTATTTTTTTTTAACTGAAATGAGTTTGCTCTTGACTCTGGTCTTGGTCAGAGATGACAGAGACAAAGTCTACGATGGAGCGAGCTTACCCAGAAGGAGCCATTACTTGGGAAAAGGCTAGGCAGATGATGAGTATTTCAGTTACCAATTAAAAATGACATGCACGTCTTTCTTATTGTCACTTACATAATGCTCGTAACGGTATGTGCAACACCCCTGACTCCTCATAACATCACGTCCGCATAATGTCTGCGGCATCATATCCCTGCAATTGTTTACAGTTTTCAATGTCCCGCATTGTCCGTTACTCCTGTAAATGCCCGACATGTCCAGCCAGTGATTAATGCGCACCGGCTTAAACATGTTCGTTTCCATTTTTAAATTTACATTTCAAAATGAAAATGTTTGCGGACATGTGGAGTGCTGTTACGTTGTTCAGTTGTTTTTAGTTGTTTATTGATGTGTTGTTGTTGTTGTTTTATGTAGTGTTTCGCGGTTTATCAGTCAGCTTGTTCAGAGGTGGGATTTTGGATTTGATTAATGGGTTTTCATTTCAACTGGGTTAGTTGAAAGTGTTTGATGTTATAGTTGGGTACTTTTGTTTTTTTTGTTGTAAAACGGGGTACAATTCATATCAATTCGTTTATCTAGGTTTAAAGAACTTTTATTCCCATAAGAACAACATAGTTCGCTTAAAATGAGATTTATAAATTAACTTAAACTAAAATACACTTGTATCTTGCTCTGGCTTATTCTTATACAGTACAACATGTCCTGACAACTTACTTCGTATATAAAGTATAGTTACCTATCAAAGGTACCTACAGTAAGTTCTGACAATATGCGATTTAAATTTGTTTTTATACATGCTTAATTTAGTACATTCCTTTATGTTATTTGGTAGGTTGTTGTACAATTGTGCTCCCTCATACAGAATGCTTTTCTTACCGTATGTGAGTGTGCGTGGCAGGTCAGTTGTAATGTGTGTTTGTTTCTTAGGTGATATATGTAGGAATGGATTATATCTAGACAAAACCGCAGCTCAATTTCTTTGTTTCCATACATATAATGCAATAGATCTGCACTACCAGAGGATTGTCTTTATGTAAACTTTCATAGTGCATATAGAGATAGTAAATACCCACAGACCAGCAGACCCACTGCGGCGCACGGATACCCTACGCACGTGTGTTAATCTTCGCTTTGCAAGAATATTATGTGATTGTGTCCATTGCAACCCATGGACACTCTACACATCAATTGACGTCATTGATACAACCGCAACTTGCTCGAATAAGGTGCTCAGATAACTCAACGCTGTTAAGAGCGTGTATTCCGTCCACTAGCGCCGCCAATCGTTTTTTATTATTTGTGGTAAATTTAAGACACGTAGATAAAAAACCGCTCCGTAGTGCACTGAAGAAATGTATTTATTATGTTTTGAGAGTTATGTTTTGTACTTTAGAACATAAATAGTTACCAAAGTCCATATTTTTGCTAAAAGTGGCCACTTTTAGCAATAATTGCCGTTTTGGCAATTTAGCCATGAGTTATGTATTAAAAATAGCTGTCAAAAAATAATAGATACATTTCTTCAGTGCACTACAGAGCGTTTTTTTATCTACGTGTCTTAAATTTACCACAATTAATAAAAAACGATTGGCGGCGCTAGTGGACGGAATACACACTGTTAAACTCTAGCACGCTGTCCATGAATATTAAACCACGACTATGTCAAAACGGTATCGGAGCACAATTTTGAGATACGTTTTGTCGAATGTAGACGTGTGTCGCGTATACTGCAGTGGAAACGTAGACCCACGTTGTCAAACAAATGGATCCACGCAGCTAAAATGTACCGCGTACGTGCATATCATGCGCCGCGATGGGTTAGGACCCGTTAGGCTCGATTCGATAGGAGCCAAGCCGACTCGCGCAAATTAAAACTCTATTATCAAGTGACGAAAGTTCTTTGTCAAGCTGCGGAAAAGCGGAGCTGTGCTTGAAGGGTTTTCGACGTTTAATGCGTACGGGCTTTGACCGGATGTTTACAGGTTAATCGTTGTTTAATGCCTCATTTTTTTATTTCAAACGGCTAATGGGGCCTCTGTTGGTTTCGGCCCTTCGTACGCCTTTCAAAGGTTTAACACCTTAGGGATCCAAAAACCAACCCTTTTGTTTTAATAAAAACCTGGTTGAGCATCTGAGCAACTTAAGAATCTCACAGAAAATATTTCTGAAGCACAAAAGATTTTTTTTAAACAAAATATACCAAAGTCACAACACATCGTTAAACCAAAGATAAGCCGCACAAAGAACACACAATGCTCAAACACGCTGAAAATCACCGATCAACTATTTCTGCGTGTTTGCAACAAAAATGTTGATTGGCACACAAAAGCGTGTCGCTGGCGTTGCAGCTGCGTTTTGTTTGTGCACCGCTTTTAATGAAGTTGTCGGCCGAAGCGACACACGGACGTTTTAGTGGCGGGACAAGTATCACGCTGGTAGAGAAACTTGCTTGAGGAGCGTGATAAGTTGTCAATTGAATTGACTGGTAAAGAAAAATCATAAAACCACAAAAGTATTGATTTCAGGCAATTCGATGTATTTCGTTATGTAAATGAAACTTTCCAAAACACAAAATTGTTTCGTTATGTAAGTCCATCTTGTAAAATTAAATAATCATTTATTTCAATTCGTTCAAATCATAATTACTCGTATTAAGTTGCACAGACATATGTAAAAATAATAATTGATTATTTTAAATGTATTGTTTAAAGTTTTTTTTTTCAAAGATATATTTAAAAATGTAATTTATAAGTATAAAAAATTAATAAACGGAATTAAATAAAATGAATAATACACAAAATTTTAGAATTCAAATTATAACACGATTGGCGCAGTGGTTGAGCGATTGACTGCTGCGCAGCATGTCGCGGGTTCGATTCCCGCACGGAACAAATATTTGTACGGCCTACATGTATTTGTTCCGAGTCTGGGTGTTTTCTATCTATAATATGTATGTATTTACAAAAAAAAAATGTATCTAAGTAGTTTATCAGCCATCTCGTTACCATAACACAAGCATTAAGTTGCTTAGCTTGGGACTATATGGCGTTGTGTGAAATGTCCAAGGATATTATTATTATTATTATTTTTATTATTATTATTATAAACCAAATTAAAATCGTAGACAGAGTTACATATTGTCTGGAGTAGGTTATAAAATTTCAAAAGTAAACCCGTGTGTTACATTTTCACACCTAAACCACTGAACCCATTTTGATGTTTAATCGCATAGAGATAGGTTGGACCCTAAAGAAGGACGTTTGATACTTTTACCCCAGACATAAACAGAAAAATAAAGCTGAAGAATTTGTTTGTTTGTTTGCTTGAACGCGCTAATCTCAGCTAATCATTTCAGTATTAGATAGCCCATTTATCGAGAAAGGGTATCGGCTATATATCATTACGCTAAGACAAATAGGAGCGGAGCATTAATAGAAAATGTGACGCAGAAAAGCTGCGTGGGTCAGCTATAGTTATCTTTAAAAACGGAAAAAGAAATTATGTCTGTTGTATATGAACCCCTTAAAATATTTAATCTATTCTGTTTTTTAGTATTTTTTGTTATAGCGGTAGTAGAAATACATACATATACATACATCTGTGAAAATGTCAACTCTCTAACTATCACGGTTCAAAAGAAACAGTCTGGTGACAGACAGACAGACAGACAGACGGACAGCGGAGTTTTAGTAATAAGTTCCTGTTTTACCCTTTGCGTACGGAACCCTAAAAAAAATACGTGTCACGCTTTTCATATCAGACGTCAGTACGAAAGATTGTATTGGGATTTGGGAATCGGAAAGTTTCATTTATTTAATTGACGTAGTGCAATAACATAAAGTTGATTGCCACAAAGAGTGTCACAGGCGTACTGCAGCTGCTTTTGCTTGCTCAGCACTTTTAATTAAGTTGTCAAGCGGAGCGACGGGCGGAAGGCTCTCGAGCGGGATAAGTCATACGCTGATGGAGAGCTTGAATATTATTTAAATTATTATTTTAATGTGGTATTGATTTTGCAGCGTGAAATTTTTTACCATACGTATACTAATCACTACAGTTGATAAAATCGCAGAAAATCAAAATACGCAATTTCCATTACTTGGATGACATAAAACCATCATCCAAGTAGACGAATATCAGCTATTTTGATTTAAAATCCAAAGTTCGTAACCGATTTTGATAAAATTTAAATCGGACTAATCTGCAAGTATTACCTTTCCGGTAAAACAAGAATTTTTCAAATCGCCTCATAATTGTCGGAGATATGAGGTAACAAACATAAAAAAAATCAACCGAATTGAGAACCTCCTCCTTTTTGGGAAGTCGGTTAAAAACAATGTCCTCCGCCGCGTCTGTCTATCTATCTGTCTGATCGCGATAAACTCAAAAACTGCTGCACCGATCTTGATGCTGTTTTCACCAATGGATAGAGTGATTCTCGAGGAAGGAGGAGGAGTTTTGGTATATAATTTGGCAAGCGGTGCGGGTGTCAGCTACTATTATTATAAATGCGAAAGTATCTCTGAATGCCACTGTGTCTATCCGCCTGTTTGTTTATTCGTCGCGTCTTAACGACTGAACGAATTATTATAAAATTTGGCACACAGGTAGACCATCACTTGACTGATTATAGGACATAGAAAAAAACAGAACAGAATACTCTTTCTTACCTATGTACACCGTATAATTTACAGAAATGACACATGAAAAAAAAATACTGAGAATATTATTTTGGATTTTTTTTTAAATATGAGAATATTGTTTGTCCCGCGAGTACTTTCCCTTTGGGTGACTCCACCAGCGTTATAGGGCGGTATCATGGATGGCAACTAGTAAGATTATTGTCAAAATCTCCCAGTCAGCGATTGAAACACGTTTGTCACGCTATTTAAAAGTAAATGGATTTGTGATTCTTGACAATTCAGTCAGTGTGTTGATCATAAACTTCTTTATTTAAATACTGTCATTTGAGTACCATAGTAACATTTTTCGAAGTAAAAATTTTGAAGGATACGCAAAGTGCTTTGCCAGCGTCTTGCTGGAGTGCCATTTTCGCGTGTAGCAGTTATTAAAGTGCTCTTTACTTGCAAGACAATTTAAAACTGGTAGCATTATTAAATTATCTGTCACGCTCTTTATCTTTAGCAGCGTGAAGAAATTAAGTAACAATCGTGACGATATTATTAATTCGTAATGTTTTTTGTTAATAAATATATTATTTATAATAATTAATCTTAATTGCAGGCCACATAAGATCCATTTTAAACATTCACAACAAAATAAAAACGTTAAAAAAATATCTTATAAGTATATAAAATTCTCGTGTCACCTTACTCCTCCGAAACGGCTTTACCGATTTTTACCAAATTTTACATGCATATTCAGTAGGTCTGAATATCGGCTACAATCTATTTTTTATACCCCGAAGTGATAAGAGTTGTCCAACCTACTTTTTTTTTTTAATTTTTAGACAAAATTTGAAATGTGGCATTAAAAAATACGTACAACCCTAAATTTTCTACCTTCTTCCATCATCCCCTATTTTTAATAGCGATATTATTAATGAATAATGTGACGCAAACGAAGTTGCGCGGGTCAGCTAGTATATAATTATATTATAAATATATTATTCATAGGCTCACGTTTGATCACTATCTCACCTGATGGAAAGCTATGATGTACTCGACGAAGGAGGAAGCTTGCCTAGAAGTAACCCCTACTATATTCGAATCCAGCTAGATAAAATTGGTGCAATAATCTTACTCTAACAAATTAATTAAGATTACTGGGATTAAGATTATTGTTATGAAAATGATGTACCTAGTCAGGAGTATATTCACCTTTGACTTAAAGACGCCCAGAGGGCCAATTCAACTGATCTTAAAACAAATTTCGCATTCGCGGGTCAATCGCAAACTGTCAAAAAAGTCTTAATTTTCATACATTTTTAACAGTTTGCGATCGAGGTGAGAATGCGATGCAAATGTGAAAATGAGTAGAACTGGCACAGAAGTTGTAGCTATCAGGAAGCAGACACCAATGCTAAAAGCTGTTTAATTGCACACAATTTTTAAATAATAAATATCAAAAAAAAAAAAAAAAAGTGGGACTGGGCAGGACATGTATGCCGCATGCCAGACAAACTGTGGGCCCGTAAAATACTGGATTGGAACCCTGAAACAGCGAGACGAGGCCGCGGCAGACCGCAAAAGAGATGGCGGGACGACCTGGATGTCTTCCTTACGAATTGGAAGGAAGAGGCACAACACCGAGAGAATTGGAAGGAATGGAGGGAGGCCTTTGCCCAGCAGTGGGACAGTACAGGCTAGTAATAATAATAATAATATATAAATAAATATCATTTATCATTTATGAACTTCTTCCATTACCGAGTGAAGTGAGTTACTGGCAGACAACGCACAGACAAAACTACTGATCGTAAAAAGCTGAAACTTGGCATGTAGGTTTTCCCAAAATTCCGCGTACGAAGTCGAAGGCATAAAGTAGTTATTAATCTATACTAACATTATAAAGCAGAAGAGTTTGTTTGTTTGGTTGAATGCGCTAATCTCAGGAACTTATGATCCGATTTGAAAAATTCTTTCAGTGTTAGATAGCCCATTTATCGAGGAAGGTTATATATCATCACGCTAAGACAAATAGGAGCGGAGCAATAATGGAAAATGTGACGCAGACGAAGTTGCGCGGGTCAGCTAGTATATTATACGAGTATGTTAATTGGTTTTAAACTCAATTTTGACCCTTAGTTTTTGTCGCCAAAGTCATTGCAAATTAGATCTAGTATTTCTTTCTTTTCTGAAAGAAATACAAAAAGTACCAACATATTATATTAACAACTTCAATATTGTCAAGTAACACACATTTTCAGCCAAATACAAATATATAACGAGGTCTTCTTCAGAAACTGCGTAAAAGATTTGTTACACAAAGAGTCAAACGTGTAACGTTACCTACGTTTTATTTGTGCCTTTTAATGAAGTTCAAACTTTCAGACCGAACGGACCAAGTAACAAACGTAGAGCGTGTCACACAAATTGAGAGAGTGTATTCAAAATGTTGTTTCACGAAAACAAAATAGTAATTACACAATATTTAAAGCATGCAAAACGTTGTACGTTGCAGGCGCTGCAATTTATTTATAAGGCACTTTTAATGAAGTTGTCGTGAGCCAGCGGACGTGGTAATGTGGTTGTGGGGCAAGTTAGAGGTGGACAGCGGGGAGTTTATTGTAGCGTTTTTGTGATTGTGTGGTGCAAGAGCAAAAAGGGAAAAGACTTTTTAAATCTCAACGCTATTCTACTTCCCTATTCTTTAAATACACAGCGTAATTTATTACTTCGTGACATCAAAATATTTCTGTAAATTAAAACTTCAGTTAAGTGAGAAACTATTGAAAGGGCATTTTTTTGAACAGGTATTGGCTAATACCTATTTAAAAAAACATGCCCCTTTGTAAAATTCACATATTTGAGCTCTAGAATCAATATTTCTAGCTCAATTCTTTTCCAAAACATTGTTTTGAAAACCATGGCTGAACCAATTTGAATTATTTGCGATAAAGTCAGAAACTAATAGCCATTTGTGCCTTAACCATCATTACCGACACTAACATTTTCATGCATATTATTTTGTTTTCTAGAAAAAAAAAACAACGCGTTGCACTCCGGGAGTGCCGGTAAAATTGAAAACTTGAACATTAACGTTGTGCATTTTTGAATCATCCGTCTTACGAATTTTCGATCAGGTCACGTGTCCTGACGCGAGTTTAACATCTAATACCCATCCCAAGAAAGCTCAACGCGGCTAAAGAAGTTTTCACTTCAAAAACTTTCTGCTTAGTTAGTAGCCACGCTGACCAATTAATTTAAATATTTTTTAAACCGCTCCGCTTCCACCTTGCCCCACAACTCAATCTAGACGAGTTCGCACCGCGTCTGCTGCAGAGAGCGGAGGGCTCAGAATTTGGGACTCAAATTGGAACATGGAGGCGACACAAGCAGGTTGCGCGACACAGTAAACGTTTTTGATTAGGTCGTACACTACTGAATGTTACGTATTCTAATTAGTACGAGAAGTAATTTAGGTTACATTTTTTATGTCCTCAAAACTGCAATATAGTTACACCGCAGTGTTAAAATTCTCTGACACATATTTTCTGATGAAAATTTAAAAACATATCACTTTTTATATGATGGTACGTCGGCCGACTCGCTCTTCACCGGTTTTTAGGGTTCCGTTCCAAAATGGTAAAAAGGAACGGTACGAATAAGTCTGTCCGTCTGTTACAGCTGGATATTTCAAGAACCACTAATGCTGTCAACTTGACATTTGAAACAGGTTTACATAACGTTTGATCAACTATTTTACATAAGAAATAAATTATTTATTTATTTATGTACACACACACAAATAGATAACAAAAAAGGAGACAGAAAAATAGGTACAAAGGTGATGCTTATTTCTAATGAAATCTCTTGCAGCATACCTGCGAATGGAGAGCCAAATAAAAGAGATGTAGACACGTGTGTAAAAGTAAAAAAATAAAACAATAGTCTTTAAATATAACATACAAACCTTTTTTTTAAAACCACGTGGTTTTCAACATTTGACGAAAAATGTAGAATTTTGACCCATAATTCTACTACAGCAACCGGTAGTTCTACTATAATTCAAGAGATGGCGCTGATCTAAAACTGCAATATACCTACACCGCAGTGTTAAAATTATCTGACTAATAAAGGCCTCGCCGATGAAAACTTAAAAACGTTTCACATACGAGACCCTCAGTGCATGAGTCCGACTCGCTCTTAACCGGTTTTTTTTTTCTTATTGCGTAAATGAAGGTTCATTTACGCAATAAGAAAAAAAAACCGGTTATCATACCACCCTCCATACAGGTGTATGGAGGGTGGTATGGTTGCATAATATGGTTCACAAATAAAAAAGACTGTTCTATTATATTGTATCCGATTATATGAACCTTTAAATAAGTCGTTTTTTATTTTGTTTAATTTTAAGAAGTTCATTTGTATACTGCCAATAAACACGTTCGTCTTTCTCTTTCTTTCACTGCTTTATAAAATTACTGCTTGACCTCCTGAAAGATTGCCATTCAATATAAAATCAACCTGAATATTTGTTCTGAGGGCCAATTTTACTAATTTTTAATCAACTTTATTTATTTATTTATTTAAACTTTTCGCACAAAAAAAAAAAGTACAAAGGCGGACTTAATGCCTTAGGCATTCTCTACCAGTCAACCAAGGGTGGTGAAGAGATTAGATGGCAGGTGCTCTCTTTGAGAGGAACAATCATAAAAAAATAATAATAATATAAGATGTCATAATGATAAATAGAATGGGTACGCAGTACATAAATAAGTTATAAACTTATAATACACTTACATACATATTTACTATAATATATACCTATACTATATACATACATATATTGTATATTATTATACAAAAACAAGAGAAAGAGGTGTTAAAATAACTCTGCGCTATTTATTTAGAAAATAGCTCTGCAATTTCCGCTTAAATGCAAACCGACTGGTGGTCGTCCTGATATCAAGAGGTAGCGAGTTCCAGAGAAGAATAGACTGAATATGAAAGGAAGAATGTACAAAGTCAGAAGTATGGGAAGGACATAGTAGGAGAAGATTGTTAGAAGAACGCAGATTCCTAGCGTGTGAAGAACATAAATATTGGAAGTGAGACAAAAGATAAGAAGGAGGAGTGGAAGAATTGAGAAGGGAGAAAAGTGTGGTCAAAGCGCGCAAATTTCTCCTTTGGCGAATGGACATCCATTTGAGCTCAGCCCTATAGGTCGACACATGGTCATATTTCCTGAGGTTAAATATGAACCGGATACAGTTGTTGAGCAGTCTGTCGAGTTTATCGAGCAAAACCGCATTCAAGTCAAAGTAGCACACGTCACCATAGTCGATGATAGGGAAAATCAAAGTCTGCACAAGCATAGTCTTCGTCTTAGCGGGCAAGAAGTTCCTCAGACGATACAGGGTTCGCAGAGTACCGTTGACCCTTTGACTAACACTAGAGACCTGACGTTGCCAGCTAAGTGTCGAGTCAAGATGTAAACCGAGATCTTTCACAGTAGGGGTAAGGGGTATGACGGTACCATTGAAAATAAGGGGAGGAAGAGAGCTAAGCGTCACCCTACACATCATGCGCGAGCTTCCAATTACAATAGCCTGACACTTTGAGGGGTTTACTGACACCCCAAAACTATCAGACCACTCTTGGATAGCATTTAAGTCTCGGTTTACATCCTCTATAGCGTCAGACAAACCTTCCACCCGCGTCGCTGTATACAATTGAAGATCATCAGCATAAAGATGATACGAACACTGAAGACAGTGAGTTATAAAATTAATGAAGATGGAGAATAACAATGGAGAAAGAATACCGCCTTGTGGAACCCCAGCATCCAGCTTACGCCAATTCGATGAGCTCTCATCAACGCGAACCGACTGCTGACGTCCCCGAAGATAAGAAGAGAACCATTCCAGAGCCTCGGACGAAACCATAAGATGAGAGAGCATGGAAAGGAGAATCTCGTGGCTGACGGCGTTAAAGGCGTTAGAGAAATCAATTAATACCAAAACGGTAACCTTGGTATTCTCCATCGCTTCTCTAACGTCACCAGTCACTTTAAGGAGAGCGGAGGCTGTACTATGCCCAGGTCTGAAGCCCGACTGAAAAGAGCTAACAAGGTTGTTCCGGTGAACAAACCCCGCAAACTGCTTGTGTACGCAGGCCTCAAGAACTTTAGACAGGAATGGGAGAATGGAGATAGGTCGAAAGTGACATGGTAGGGAGGGATTTGTTATTTTAGGGAGAGGGCGGACATAGGCCATGCGCCACAGAGATGGGAACTGTCTGGAATCAAGAGAAAAGTTAATGATATGGGTAATTGGAGGGAGAAGGATATCGAGGATCCAAACGACCATACCTCGACTGATGCCATCATGGCCCACAGCCTTGGATTTTATGGACATGATGATCTTTTTAATTTCGTCCAAGGTGACCGTAGAGAAGTGAAATGGTTCTATGTTGGGACTAGCTAGGCCGGTAATGAAATCAACCGTTTGGGACAACATTTGTGCATCCAAATGACTGGTGGTTGTGAAGTGACGGTTGATATCATCAAGGCCAATTGTATTAGGAAAATCCACATGACGTGGTCTACCGATACCAAGAGTACCAAGAAACTTCCAGATATCGGCAGGTGAAGAAGAAGATATATTTTCGAGAATATGGCGGCGTTTAGCGTTACGTATCATCTGATTACACCGATTTCTAGCAGCTTTGAAAAAGTTCCTATTTTCCTCACTGCGATCCCTTTTAAATTTACGAAAGGCCCGATCCCTGCGCCTCATTGCCATCCGAACCCCTGTCGTCATCCAAGGAGCAGGAGGACGCCGTAGCTTGATCTTCTTAACAGGAGCATGTTTATCATATAGAGCAAGGACCGTCTGATCAAAAATACGCAGTTTCTCATCTACATCTGTCGCCGCTGTAAGGTGTTCCCAACTGAGGCCTGACGCGTCCTGACGAAGCTTCTCAACATCCATTTGTGCAAAACAACGCATGTGCAGAACTTTTGGGACAGGTTTAGGTGGTTTTAGGACATAGGAAAGGAAAATAAGGTCATGATGGGAAAAACCAGGAGCAGGACACTGACCATGAGAGAAAACAAGGGAGGGAGAGGATGTAAGGATTAAATCAAGCCACGTGTCATCACCTGAGATATTAAAATGAGTAGGTTTCAGTGACAGTGTATGGAGACTAACTGACTCAATGATGTCAAGGAGTTTACGGGATCGAGGGTTGTGGTGAGCAAGGTCAGTGTTAAAGTCACCCATGATGACACAATGTGCGTACTCCGACCCTACGGACTCCAGTGCCAATTCCAGATTGGAAAAATAGTCCACGGCGGGTGGACAATAAACCACACCAAGAAGGGTCTTGACGCCTTTGACATATACCTCCAAAAAGAGGTACTCGGCGGAAGCAATGTATTGCGAGGGTGATGAGGCAATGATTTTGAAAGGGAAATCGCTACGAAGATAGATAGCTACACCACCCCCTCCCTTTCCAGTTCTATCATTGCGGATAAGAGTGAAACCTGGGAGAGAGTAGGTGGTGGATAGAAGATGAGGTTTAAGCCAACTCTCCGAAACCAGAACAGCATGGGCATTGGCGTCGGTAAATGTGTCCAACAGCTCACTGTGGTGACTTGGGACACTTTGCGCATTTATATGGCAGACATTAAACAAATGACTTTTTTGTTGGCTGAAGCTCCGACGCACAAAGTCACCAAGGGTGTCAGTCAACGAGCTAAAACTTGCATTAGCGGATGAGCTAGATGAATCAATGGCAGAGTAAAACGAATCATCATCAGATAACATAAAATAAAAATAATAAAATAAAATAATATAAATAAATAATAATTGCTAAATAATCAAATAAACTATAGCGAAGATCGTCAACACCACTATCCATGCACCACCCACCAGCAGCACCAGTATAAATGTACATGGATCCTTTGACGCGTGCCCAAAATCGGAACTATAGCGACTTGTTAGCAAAAAACGTCAAAGGTATACAAGCGCCAAAAGATCCCTGCATCACTGTACAATAGTAGTAGCAATATAAAACTAAAAAAAAAAAAAAAAAAATATATAAATTTGAGAGAGGGAACAGCATCACTCATAAACACAAAAAAATATTTGCAATCAGGAACAAAACGAAAACATGGCAAATTTACATGAGCAAAAACGAAACGCAACTTGAGAAATACAACACAAACGTGGAACACGGAAAATGGAACGTCAAAATTTTGGCACATTCAAGATTGACAAGTGACAGCGTGACAGTGACAGCTAATGACGTAACAATATTATTTTGCTAACACAAACATTTAACGAAAGTAACAACAGAATGAGATTTTAGGTAGTTTTGAGGTGAAAATATGAAAAATTAAACAGGTAGCACTGAACGGTCAATAATGATTACGTTAACTGACGTCCCAACCACAAAAGAAAAAAAAAATACTGATAAGTTGGAGAACCACAAACACAATAATTTATATTATGCTGCAAACACTTAGTTTTTACGCGTACCACTATCAGGCTTGCCTCCAGTACGAGCAGATGATTCTCCTGTCTTCTTAGGGTACTTAATCAACAAGGGATTGAGTTCCTCTAAAGAACAAATCTTATGTCGTGTTCCATCGGGGCATCTGATCACAATAATCCCGTCCTGAGTCCAGCATGCTGAGATCCCAAAGTGCAGGCGCGCCCTGCTGAATACTGTCTGCCTAGACCTGGTCAAGAACTCCTTGACTGCAACCATGGAACCCTTCAAAGCAGACTTTGCCCTCCAAACAGTGGATTTCAGGTCAAAATTGGAGAACCTCACCAATATAGGTCTGCTAGTTGTTGGTCCTTTGCTTGACGTTCCAAGTCTGTGACACACTTTGATGGAAGAAGCAGTAACATCAGGTAGCGCCAGTTTGTTCTTTAGAATGTCTAACACAAGAGCCTTGCAATCCTCTTTGTCCGCTTCAACAAACCCGGTGAATATTAGAGCTTTCCGCCGAGATCGTGTCTCCAGTCCATCAACCACTCGAGAGCACTCAGTGATCTGCTTCCTAAGAAGTCCCAGCACGCCGAACATAAGCTCACGAAATGACCGGAACTCTTCAGCAATCTTTGCCACGGTGTCCTTTGCGGGTCCAGCACTTTGGATCTGTGCCTCAAGCTCACCCATCTTTCTATGGAAGCACTCCTCGAGGTTCTTCTGGGCCGATTGGATGTCATCAAGTTGCGAAGCCATGGTGAAGTGTACAGAACTTGTAGTGACAACGTAGTACTAGTGATAAGCTGGCAGGTGGTGCAGTTTAAGTGCTTGTGTTACATGGAATGTTTCACCAATGTAAGTGCTGCTTATTTAGTATTTTAAATAGCAAATACTGTACTCGAAAGCAAGTAAAAATACTTATTAATATTTTTAATTAAAACAGATTTACAAAATTACGTGTTAACTTTTTTTTACACCTACCGCCGAAAAAGCCGCCGAAAACTTTCACGTTCGCATGTCAGTCGCAAACTGTCAAAGATGCGAATGTGAAAATTAGTGGGATTGCCACACTAATCAAATCAACACTCTCCACGTAAAACACTTTTATTCAGCTGAATCCGGTTTGACTGGAAGCCGACCCCAATGTAGTTGGGAAAAGGCTAGGCAGATGGCACTCTGATCAAAACAGCAACGAAGCAAAGTCATTTCAAGTCAGTGCACCAATTGAGGAATCCATATCTCTTGAATGCAATATTAATTGCCACTTTTGACCAGCGCTAAGACGTTCTAATTAACTGAGTCAGTAGGTCATTGAGAGTCCTCTCGCACAGATTCGTCTGAATAATGCTAGAACTGAGTCAAAATGAATTCGAAGCCTCAGGCAAAAGCTCGTTCAAAACAGCTATCGATTTGGGATTATAATGAAAAACCTCCCAACGCCAATACCTGAAAACAAAAACGAAAATAATACCACGAAACCACTCAATCAGTTTCAAAGAAAAACTCTGCCAAATACAAAAAACTTAATCTCAATTAAAAAAAAAATAATCACGAAAAAAATCGCTACGTCATCCTTCATTTTGGGTTAATCTCCGAAATGTTACCGTGTAAGCGTAATTCTGCGAAAACAGTCTCGGGCGGGCGCCATATTGTTTACGATGACGTCAGGTCTCCCTGGGAGACAAGGGGGCCGATTGAAAAACAATACAGCGGTGGGGTGGCCATGTAAATAGCTAGAATGATGGGTTTGTACAAGATTTTATTATGTTTGTCAGTGTAAAGTACGGCAACGCTTTTCCTTTGTCATTATCGTATAGTGGCTTATGGAGTTTTAAGTTTTTAGGAACACGTCGAAGTTTGATGTACTGTTTTTCTTCCGTTTTAGTTGTTATTTGAGGATTTTTTGTTCCTCAAGTGTGTTTTTCTTCTTTGTTTGTATTATAGAAAAGAATAGCCCAGCAGAAAGAATGCTTTTTTGCATCGTCTGGGTTTCATGACAATATTCAGAAAAAAATAAACAGAATCTTTTATTATATACCTACTTTATTGTACACCTCATCACAAGTGCAGGAAAAGCGGTTATAAAAACAAGGGTACAACGGATGGTCTTATCGCACAGGGCAATCTCTTACAGACAACCTTAGGATGGATTGAACGAAAGAAGTTAGATTTAGGGCGGTCAGGGTACAAACATCATACATAATATTAATTAGACATACTATACAAAATATTTTATTAATAAAGTAATTTAAAGTTAAAAATAAATTAATAAAATTATATTCTATTAAATATCAAATATAATTATAATTGGGAAAGGAGAAGAAAAAATATAGTGAGAGGTAATGCTCCTTCACCATTTTTTAAAGTTAGTAGCGTTTGAGCACGTCTCACATCTATGAGTAGGTAATGCATGTTTTTATGCCAACTTCAATATTATAACCATCATATAATTAATATTACCAGCCTTCTCGGGCCTTTAGATTCCCATCACAACATCAAAAACCAAAATTCCAATAAAAATTTCATAACTACTACGTAAACAAATTTTAACAGAGCCCTTTTGACTATAATCAACGCACAAATTACTTAGACCCGCCGGAAATTGAATTAATTTGTCAGCCTCCACAAATGTCAGTTCTGTTTGATTTAATACTCTTTCATAGTAAAGGGGTGCTCCCAGAACTATGACCTCGACAAATGAACTTGATTAGTTCGAAAGTCTAATAGTGATTATGTTTAGGCCCATGATTGGTTTGTACAAATGTTAGTGCTTAAATGATTGGAAAAGTTTTCGGAAATTAAACTTTCGTTATTGAAAACATATCTGTATGTTTAGAACCTTATCTATCTCTGAAATAATTGCCCAAAATGAACGATAGCTTCAATTAAAAATGCTGAAATTGGTTTACTTTTAATTAACGTAGATGACGGCTGTGTCATATCGCTTGTACAAACAATACAGATGATCAAAGTCTCCCCCACGTTAATGTTGCACATTTTTTTATATTTGTTTTAATTACAAAGCCAAGACCAGCATACCAATCTCATCTACACCAGAAAAAAAAAAAAACAAAATGGAACAAAAACGTGGACTCACCAAAAGCACACACACGAAATACTTGAACGCTGTCTATCTCTCTCGCTCTTATACAAATCTCCAAAAATAGAGCGAGATGGAAAGTTGGCAGGGATAATAAACCATTTTCGCGTGTCTTTCATAATTTATTCGGAACAAGTGGTCGACGCGAACACCGTAATGAGATGAATTCAAATTAATGCTCCTCCTTATCTTTAACAAGACGGGGATTATGCTTTGCTTAGAAATGAAATTTATTCAAAGGGAAATTTTCTGCGTCATT
This sequence comes from Ceramica pisi, assembly GCA_963859965.1. Classification (NCBI taxonomy): domain Eukaryota; kingdom Metazoa; phylum Arthropoda; class Insecta; order Lepidoptera; family Noctuidae; genus Ceramica; species Ceramica pisi. Next base: position 24,143,822 of record OY982535.1, on the reverse strand, counting down.
TTGTATATTTGTTGGTTACGGTTGCGAGAACTAAGCTAAATTTAGAAAAATAAATTTAGATTGTAATGAGGTTGGGCTGGTTCTGGACAGGTCTGGGATTTAAATTAATAAGGAATTTGAGCTCTTTCTTCTTGTAAATGAGTGACTTTGACGGCTTAATCTTTTAATTTTAATTCTTACTCATTCATTTACAGAGTGAATTAAGTAGAAACTCAAGACAATGACTGAATTATTAACAGTAGCGTTTGTTTGATAACTTAATTTTATTTACAACTTGACAATTTCATTAAATTGACTGCAATTTAACTTACTTTATAAAACTCTGCGATTCTTTGTTACAAAGTAGCAAGAAAACCACTGAAAAAAAAACACGCAAAATTTCCTGAAAAAATAAATAACGGTACGTAGCTATTCCTCACAATTAAATAGCAACGTTTTGCTGAAAAAAAACTGTATAATAACCAGTTTCACGGTACTTTTATTTATTATATCCGCAACTTGACAGAGTGGCCTTTTGGGGGGAAGTAAATACCCCACCCTACTTGACTGTACTGTTTTGGGGGTTATGAATTACCCCGTATCCTTTCGTGACGTAGGTACAGTTGTGACGAAAATGTTTATTGTTTTCATTTAATTTTGGGCAACACTAGAATATTGTGGTATTTTTTTTTGTACTTTAGAAAATTTGTCATGATCTGTCTAGTCTTTTCCCAACTATATTGGGGTCGGCTTCCAGTCAAACCGTATTTAGCTGAGTACCAGTATTTTCCGCGGAGCGGCTGCCTACCAGACCTCCACAACCCGTTCACTGGGTAAACACTGTACTTCATGGAAAGACTGGAATCAGATTAACTGGCTTCTGACTATCCGTAACAACTGCCAAAGATCTCCAAATGACAGCCAGGACCAACGGCTTAACGTGCTTTCCGAGGCACGGAGGAAACTCGGTATGTTAAGATGGTCACCAATCCTCAGACCAACCTTGGCAAGCGTTGCTTATCCTTGAAGATCAACCTGTGCTGCTGTTATTAAGCCACGAGCTCCTATATAATATAGAATTTTAATTATTTAGTAATTTTCTATACTATTTATTCGGTATTTTTGTTAGTTTCTTCGTATTTTGACACCGACTTCCGAAAGTAAAGTTATTTTTCAATTTATAATGTTTTTTTTTTATTTGGAAGGCGGTTGTATTTTTTTGTAAAAAGTTTTTTATTTTTCATTTTTTAGTGGTACATTACACCAAACAACACCACTTCAAAATCGCAGAAAAGCAAAATACGCAATTTCGATTAGTTGAATGACAAAAAACCATCATCCTCGTAAACGAATTCCAGCTATTTCGATTAAAAATCCAAATTTCGTAACCGATTCTGATAAAATTTAAATTAAATGGGACCAATCTGCAAGTATATCCTTTCAGATAAAAAAACAACATAAAGAATTTTTCAAATCGGTTCATAATTGACGGAGTTTTGAGGTAACAAACATACGTACGGTGTTTTCTATCTATAATATGTATATATTTACAAAAAAGATAATTATGTATATAAGTAGTTTATCAGCCATCTCGTTACCATAACACAAGCATTAAGTTGCTTAGCTTGGGACTATATGGCGTTGTGTGAAATGTCCAAGGAACGTAAAACGTATTTATCTAAAGGATTATAACCATTTGAATTATCAATATAACCCTCTAAGTTCATATAACTCGATTGAATGTAATTTCGTGAAAAAGTCATTCAATTGAGTTGTATGAACTTAGAAGGTTATACTGATAATTAAAATGGTTATAATCTGTTGACGCCGTTAGGTTGATTGTGAGTTGTAGATACTTTCGGGATATTTGATAAATAAAATTACGCGACTGTTTGCTAGCTCTGTATTGAGGCAACTGACATCATGACATGCAAAACGATCGGACATACCGCCCACCAAAAGGACCCTGTGTCCTTTTACAAATTTTACTACTGTTACTTCTGTTTACAATAAATGGGGCTGAATAATTAACTAATTGCTTACATCATAAAACTGATCAACTAATATAATAATCTTACTAGTGGACTGTATGTAACTAAATATACATGCAATAGTAAACAGGTACAGCAACAGACTAAACAGGTAAGTTAACAAACTTCGTTTTATATTTTAATAGCATAGGTACAATTTATTGATTAAGCATCTTTAGGTAGGAAAATTAACTTAGATAAAGGCCTTTTTAATTCACTTTGTCCTTTACACTGCACTGTAACCACTCTAACTAAATTGTCTTTTCCAGGATGCAGCGTTTTTATTTTTCCCATGAGCCATCTTGTGGGTGGCAGGTTTTCCTCTTTGATGACCACAATATCTCCCACGGTAGGTGATTGGGTAGCGGATTGCCACTTCGTCCGTTGTTGCAGAGTGTTCAGGTATTCTGAATGCCATCTTCGCCAGAAGTCTTGTGTCATTCGCTGCACTAATTGCCATCTAGTTAACAGATTGATGTTGGATTTTTCATAATCATCATCAGGTACGCTAAGTAATGGCTCACCTATCAAAAAATGTCCTGGTGTGAGTGGTGACATCGTCTCAACAGTGTTGTCCAACTGGCATAATGGACGGGAGTTGAGGCAGGCTTCTATTTGTGTTAGCAATGTCGCCATCTCTTCATAGGTGAGTTTTGCGTCTTTGCTGACTCTTGCTAGATGTCTCTTTGCAGCTTGAATTCCGGCTTCCCAGAGACCTCCACAGTTTGGCATTCGCGGCGGAATAAAATGCCACGTAGTTCCATCGGTTGCCAAATGTTCAGATATTTCTTTGGCAATGCTTCGTTCACCTACTTTGAAAAGGTCTTTAAGCTCCTTTGCAGCTCCAACGAAATTGGTGCCGTTATCACTGAACAGATGAGTGCATCGACCTCGACGTGCGACAAATCGCCGAAATGCAGCCAGGAATGCTTGAGAAGTTAAGTCTGTCACGGCTTCTAAGTGTATGGCACGGGTCGCCATACACACAAATAGACAGATGTACCCTTTAGTAGCATGGTGCCCTCTTCCCTTTGACGTTCTTAACAATACTGGACCAGCGTAGTCGACTCCACTGTTTAAAAAGGCCCGCTGTGGACTCACCCTGACAGCTGGTAGTTCACCCATTAACTGGTGGTTTATCTTGCCTTTATTGATAATGCAAACATTACAACTCCTTATGCATTTTCTTACTGCTGATTTTAAGTTAATTATCCAATAATTACTCCTTAAGTATGTCATCATCACTTGTATACCACCATGTAAAGTTTGTTTGTGTGCTTCGTTAATTAACAATGTAGTGATGTGTTGATTACTCGGTATTATTATTGGATGTTTGGTTGTCACTGGTAAATTAGCGTTTTGTAAACGACCTCCTACTCTCAGCAGATTGTTTTTATCTAAAAATGGTGTCAAGCTAATTAGTGAACTTGATTTTCTTATTTTGCCATTTTTCTTAATGTTATCTATTTCTCTCTCATATACTGTTTGCTGATAGTATTTTATGCAATTTTGCAAAATATAATTCATTTCACCAGTAGTCAAATACTTCTCTTTGTTTTTATTGCTTAGTAATCTACGGCAATAAGCAAGTACCCTTTTCATTCTGGTCAGGTTAGAGAATCTTTCCCAAATTGGTTTTTCTTCATTTTTAGTTGTAAAAGTACATATTGATTTTAACTCCAAATCTGTCTCTGTATTTTCTGATCTTCTCAACTGAACTTTCCCTTTTGATAGCCACTCTGGCCCCTTCCACCACATCTTCTCTTTCTTCAGATCTTTTAGGAACATACCTCTGGATGCTATGTCAGCGGGATTTTCTTGTGATGCAACATGGTACCATTGGGTGTTGTTTGTATTGTCTTTGATTTCAACTACTCGATTTGCTATGAAGGTCTTCCATTTCTGAGGTTCGCCATGAAGCCACGCCAGCACAATGGTTGAATCTGTCCAGCAGTAGGTTTGATTGAAGGGAATTCTCATGGCTAATGTAACTTGTTTTAGAAGCCTTGACAACAATAGAGCTCCACACAGCTCTAGACGAGGAAGCGATATTGTCTTTAATGGAGCAACTTTCGTTCTCGATGCAATTAAATTTGTGGATACGGTACCATCCTGCTGTTCCACTCTGCAGTATACAGCACCTGCATAGGCTCGAGTTGAGGAATCGCTAAATCCGTGCAGCTGTATTGCTTTCATGTTGCTGCTGTAAGAATGTAACCATCGGTCTATAGAAATCTGATTGATATTCTTGAAATCCTCTCTTATCTTCAACCAATCTGAGGTTAATTGTTCAGATAATGGTTGATCCCATTGCGTGCCAACTAACCATAGTTTTTGTATGAACATCTTAGCGAGCACAATGCTTGGTGATATCCATCCTAATGGATCGTAGAGTTTTTGTACATCTGACAAAACATTTCTTTTTGTAATGGTAGATGGAGGTGCGGGGAGACTGATTTTGTACAGAAATTGATCTGTACCAAGATTCCATGCGATACCCAACGCCTTCACAGTACCATCAAGGTTTATATCAAGTTGGATGCTTGAAGAAATGTTGCTTGGATCCATCGATTTCATCAACTCGATATCATTTGATGACCACTTCTTCAACTCAAAACCTCCCTTACTTAGCAAAGCCTTTAGTTGATTACTCGCTTCTATGGCTTCTTTAACAGTGTCACAACCCGACATTACGTCATCGACGTAAAAATCTGACAAAGTAATGTCAGCGGCTACTGGATAGTTATCTCTTTCTTCAAGTGCGAGTTGGATCAAGGTCTTCACAGCTAGATAAGGTGCTGAAGTAGTCCCGAAGGTCACGGTAAGTAATCTATAATCTTTAATTTCTTCATTGCTATCACTTCTCCACAGTATTCTTTGAAAATCAGCATCTTCCTTGTGTATCATGACCATCCTGTACATCTTTTGTATGTCTGCAGCGAAACAGATGGCGTGCATTCTCCAGCGCATGATTATACAACGCAGGTCTTCTTGGAGAACTGGACCAGGTAAGAGTTCATCATTTAATGATATGCCATTTATTCCTTTACAGGATGCGTCGAAAACAATGCGGGTTTTCGTGGTTTCCTTTTCTTCACGCAGGACTGGATGATGGGGTAAGTACACAGATTTTTTTGTAAATTTTTCTTTTTCAGGTACTTCTTCTATGTGACCTAAGTTTTTGTAGTCTTCTATAACCTTTTCATATTCTTCTTTTAACTTAGGCTGTTTTTGAAACCTTCTCTCTAATTGTATCAATCTTGTTTTAGCTATGTCTCTTGTATTTCCTTCTGTTGATTGTATACAATTTGTTTTAAACGGTAGTTTCACTATAAATCTTCCTTGTTCATTCCTTGAGTATGTTTTGATATAAATTTCTTCACATAATTGTTCTTCTTTTGTATTCTTTCGCCTCGTAGTTGTGTCTATCTCCCAGAGCGTCTTTAACATGTTATCGACATCTACTTGGTGATGCATGACAAGAAATGAATGTTCTTTTTGTATTGTGTTTACTTCTCCAAATAAAATCCAGCCTAGGGTTGTTTTCTGAGCACATGGAGACCCTGGTGGACCCTTGATTAAATCTTGTTCGACTATTCGTGCATACTCCTTGACACCAAGCAGCAGATCTATCGGGCCTGGGTTGTTGTACTCTGGATCTGCAAGATCGAGACCCGCTAGGTGCTGCCAGTTGTGAACAGTCATTGTGTGATGTGGTATTCTCGTGGTCAGTTGCTTGGACATGACGTAAGCTTCGACGTGCATGTTGAATTCTGGTTTCCTTCTTGACAATATGTTTAGCTGAACCACGTGTTTAATTGGTGCTTGCATAGAACCCACACCTGTTACAGTGCCATCAATTGATTTTCTTTGTAACTTCAATAATTGAGTTGCCTTTTCACTTATGAAGCTCGCTTGTGAGCCTTGATCTACAAGAACCCTTAACAGTGTCGCTTGTCCATCTTTTCCCTTTGCTTTGACTAGTGCAGTTGCTAATAATGCTTTTCCAGAAGCTCCGATACCAACATGAAGAGTTGTTATAGCCTCTTTGTTGGCTTCTTGTTGAGATGTCGATGGTTGTGTTGGTTCTATCTCTGCGTTATCCTTCGACTTCTCTGATTTGTGAAGCAAGGAATGGTGACGTTTTCTACACACCCGACAAGTAACTGGTACTTTGCATTTGTAAACTGAATGACCTGGAAGCAGGCAGTTGAAACAAAGTTGTTTTTCTTTCACATAATTGTAACGTTGTGTAAGGTCCATTTTAATAAACTCTTTGCAATGACATAAGGTATGCTTTTCACTACAAAGTGCACAGGTTTTATCTTTGACAACATTTGCGGCATGGTAAGATCGCTCTTTGACTGCACGATCTTTACTTGTTACGGGCTGTATCATTTCCAGTGTTCTAAATTTTGATTCCAAAAATCTTTTCAACTCTTCCCAAGATGGCACTTCTTCTGACTTTTCCTTGTAAGCAAAGGTTTCCCACTCTTTATGTGACTCCTGGTCCAACTTCTGAATCACCAGAAATATAATTAAAGGATCCCAGGAATCGGTGTTAATTTTCAAGTTGTTTAGGTTATTTATGCACTCTGTCGTAGTATCCAATAAAGTTTTTACACTGTTAGCTGTTTGTGTTGTGATTTTCTTTTGATTAAAAAGTCTTTTCAAAACAGAGAACACAATAACACGTTTGTTGCCGTATCTGCCTTTTAATAATTGCCATGCTTGATCGTAATTGCTGTCCGTAACTTGAATGTGCCGTAATATTATTTCTGCTTCGCCGGTAACACTAGACTTCAGGTAATGCAGTTTTTGAACGTCACTGATTGAGGAATTTTTGTGCACAAGTGATGTAAACATGTCTTGGTATGTGGGCCACTCCTCGTATTGTCCCGAAAACGTAGGTAATTGAATACGAGGCAGTTTTACGGCCGAATATTGGTCTTGGCCACTAAATACTGAAGAGTTTGCTGTTTCCATTGCTGTATGTTGATGTTTGCTCAACATGTCTGTCAAGTCTGCTTGTAGACAGAGGTACAGGTCTTCAATGACAAAGTAATCTTCATTGAGAAAGTAAGGAATTTCTCCACGCTTGTCTCTCGGAGTACACTGTGTCATCATCTCATGAGTTTGTTTAAAAGAACTCCAATATTCTTCAATGCACTTCACTCTAGCCCTTATGTAACCGTCTGTAAGTCTCACTTTAGGGCATTTTTTTAAGTTCGTTTGTGCTTTTTGTATTAAGTTTGCAACGTCTTCTAGCGTACTCAAACACTTTTGTTGTTCCGAAGTTAACGTAGCCATTGTAACCGTCTATTTATGTTATAAGTATCACTTGTGTTATGAATTGCCAACCACACTGTCCACACTGTTTAAAAAATATCTATTAGAATTTAAATTCCAAGAATCTGCACAGTTTTTGAGTAAACAAGTCGTCTTATCTCTGGAATGCGGCTGTCTATTGTTCTCAGCTCGCTCGGACTCCGATTCACTAATGACCCACAGGTGTGCTAGTACGAACGATGCGGCTCGATTTGCGACCATATGTTGACGCCGTTAGGTTGATTGTGAGTTGTAGATACTTTCGGGATATTTGATAAATAAAATTACGCGACTGTTTGCTAGCTCTGTATTGAGGCAACTGACATCATGACATGCAAAACGATCGGACATAATCCTTTAGATAAATATGCGTTACGGCCGCGAATCGTATTTTATTTAACATACAGCTTCACACTGACCGGCAAATTGCAAAAAACATCAAAATATTTGAATTTCGCGGGTTACCCTGGCGCTTCCACCTTAAGTATTTATTGGCAATACTGTGCATAAGAAGATTGTAAATATAGCCAGGCAAAGTAAAAAACAATACGGGAAAACATTACGGGATTTACAGGTTATTTTTGGACCTGTCCGTTCTGGCAGTTAAGCTTAACACTTTGACGTAACACTAACTCCATATTCGGAATCCAAAAAACCGGTCAAGTGCGAGTAAGTTGCGCACAGAGGGTCCCAATGGAGTCATGATTTTTTCTAAGTTTTTTTTTTTTATAATGAACGGGGAATCTCTTGGCCCAAATCTCACCTGATGGAAAGTGATGATTAGGCCGAAGATGGAAGCGAGTTTCACCCGGAATCCTCATAAACAGAGGAACTGGCTATCATACCTCTAACTGCCGGAACACAACAATGCTGTTAACATTGATGTTATGGCGACAGACTTAGACATGATGGTGGTAGCTTGCCAGGCGGACTTAAAACAAGTCCTACCACAAACCAAACCGAGCAAAAAATTTGCCCCCGTTGGGAATCGAACCCGGGACCTCTGGGTCTGAATCAGGTGGTTTAACCACTAGACCACGGAGGCGGTTAGTGTCACCTGTTTAGCACCACCCGGGGACCACGTGTAGGGATTCGCTGAAGGGTATTCTCCTACGGACGCGGGTGACTCGGCCCCCCAAAAACGTTAGTAAGTGTTTACCTATGGAAGTTTTCAAACTATAAAAGCTTAGCATAATATAGCATATAAGGTATATTATTTGTTGGAGATCCTAATAGAATAAAATATAGCAGGTAAGATTGTAGCACAAACTTAACTTTGTTTAACGTTGTTGTGGTAACAAAGTTTGCTATCGCAATTAATGTATTTTTATATGATAAAACTACAAATTCGCAATTTTAAGACTTTTTTTCGGTTTAAAGAATTTTATTCTCATTAAGAACATATTCCGCATTTAAGTGTTAGCAGACCTGAATATTTAAATATTAATTTCAACTTGATTCCTTTACTGTATTATTTCTTTATTGATAAGAAAAGTCTTAACCGACAGTAGATGGAATGACAAAGAGACGGACAGATCGACAGACGGACAGACATACGGACAAAAAGTGATCTTATATTTACCAAATATGGTATGGAACCCTAAGTAACGTATGGGTCTATCAGAGCATTTAAACATTTCTGTTAGGATAACAAAAACTTCAATGGCAGCAAGCTTCATTGGATTCAAATGAAAAATTTATTGGTAGAGACTTTTCCTCGATAGTCCATTTTCCATATGCCATGGTGCATATTTCAAATATTAGAGGATAAGCCGAGTTTTTAGGATTTTGCAGCCTAATGGCAAAAAATGGATCGTTTTTAATTTCGTTTAGTTTTATCGTCCGAATGTTTCACATTAAGAGACTTTTGCCCAATAGTATTATCTCTGATACTACCCGGATATAATAATAAAAATAAATCTCATTTGATATCTTTTTTACGGTTTTGTTATTTAATTTAATAGCAAAGAAAATGAAGTGACGTGAACAATCGATTCGTAAAAACTTTTCTACTATATTTTATACCTAAGAAATTTTTTTGCAAATAACTACCCAAAAATTTCGTATTTTGAGAGGTGTTCAAATCTTTGTAGAAGTAAAACTGTACTTTTAAAAACAAATATCTTAGATTTTTTTTACATTTTTTAGACCACGCTAAGGATTTTGATACAGTTTGCATTCGAGCAAAGCCAGAGCAAGTCACTAGTTCTAGAACATCAAAACAGAAATTATGCTTTTCGAGGTATATAAGCCCAGTAGTTTTACATTCAATATTCCGCATTTTATTTGGGGCAACATTTCAATATTTTTTCATTCCACTTCGTAATTGTCAGGGCGATAATTGAACAAATGAGTGAATGAATTAAATGAACATGTAGACAAGAGGCGTTAGCGAGAGGTTTAGATGATAAGTTACGCGATTGAGCGAGTGATAAATTTACAGATTTGTCGACTAAGATATTGTTCGTGACAAATTCGATTAACATTATAGTTCTATGAACCTTAGTTGATGAAAAATTTTGCAATGAAAACTAGAACATTTTCTGTTCCAGTTTTCATTGCAATATTTTTCATATATACACATGCAATGCTTCAAAAATCAATTTGCCGAATCATTTCATGTCAATTTGGATTTTTGTTATTGACTTTACAATTATTATACATTTAAAAAGTTGTTGTAACATAATTGCAGTATCTCATTAGAAGAATACAAAAAAAAAACAGTTTATAAGCCTATAAAATCATTTAAAAAACAGACCCGCTCATCGCTCCGCTAATCACCACCATCACAGCCTCTCGCAATAAATCATTTTATTTACTACACATTAATGATTGAAACGTTATTTCCCATTGGCAACTCTGACGTCATTACTCAAAATGAGTAATTGTTTTCCAATTTATTACGTCATCATATTATAATAAATAAAGTATTTCAAGTTTTCGTGATGTGACGGAAATGGAAATGCAGTATGCAGGCAAGCCGTTTCAATTTTTAAATTCGCATTTTGAGTAAGACGTCATTTGACGTCAATGTTTGAGCGAGTGAAACTTGAATTTCAACCCAACATGTTATAACGCAGTCGCTCTATATAAAGAACTGGGGGGCTAGAAATGCCCCCCAGTTCCGTTTGAGAACTGGACGAGCGGAAATTTACGTAACAATTACAGGAAAAATATAACAATGTCTCTAAATAGCACACTTTTCAGAAATCATCAACAGTAATTGCAATAAAACTGCAGTCTACATCGCAGTGTCAATATTCTCTGACGGTAATCCCTCGGCGATGAAAATTTAAAAATATTTTTAGTTTTATATATGATGTTACGGAACCCTCCGTGCACGACTCCGACTCGCTCTTGACCGTATTTTTTTTCTTGTGCCAGATTCCGCGATCCTTTGCCAGCTTCATTTAGTTTCTACACGCGATAGCAATAATTATGTCGCCTACCCATCTTGCCGGACGACCAAAACTCCTTCCTGTCCATGAACGCCACTCGTTGAACGCCATTCCACCTACCATCATCACCAGCTCCATTTGAGTCCTGTTATTAATTTTCATAAGATTTCATTAATAAAAACAACGGCTTGCACTCCGGGAGTGCTGGCAAAAGTGAAAACTTGAACATTAACGTTGTGCATTTTTGAATCATCCGTCTTATGAATTTTCGATCAGGTCACGTGTCCTGACGTCTTACAAATTTTCGATCAGGTCACGTGTCCTGGCGTCTTACAAATTACCGATCATGTCACGTGTCCAGACGGGAGTTTAACATTTTATATCCATTCCAAGAAAATTGCTCAACGCCGCTAAAGCAGTTTTACTTCAAAATCTCTCACTAGCACCGTATCACGAAACTATAATTAATATAAGTAACATATTACAAAAATTAACAAAACAATAAATGCAAAAGCAATAAAGAAATTATTCAATTGCACACTCATAACATAACATTATCTCGGCACATCGATACGACCGTAATAAGAATCGATTAACATAAATTTCGAGTGGGACGAATTTTGAGTGGGACGTATTTCACGATTCAGTAATTAAGTTACAAAATGTGATATTACAGGATCGTGTGAAATTGCTCATTAAACGGGCGAGAGATCAATTTGACCGATGCGATGCATGACGTCATGATTGGGTTAAGTAGAGCAATGGTAGAAGTACCTATTCTGCTTATTTTGAATTCACTTGTAATATTTTCGAAACTTTTTCATGATCTCTTGTTAAAAATCAATAAAGAAAAACTGTTTTCTCTGATAGAAAAGACGACGCACACAATAATAAGTGGCAATAATATTCAATAACGTGTTACACACCATAGACAGAAATAATAAGGATTTGTATTATATACTATGACGTCTGATACTGACTGACAATGACTAGTAGAACACTTAACCAAATAAAATAATAAACTTAATATTTTAGTTAGTGAAGAGTTTATTTTTATTTTTGTGTTTCTTACATTAGTTCTTTAGATGGATCAAACTCTGAATAAATATCCACAAAATAATCAAATATTAATATTATTACAAATCGTTGTTTTCAACAGACAGTACTTCTTCTTAATAGCAATGAAAGCAGCAAATCACAAAAATAACAATCAAAACAATGACTCTTTATAATGATCCATAAACGAAATATTTTTCACTACCCATAAAGAAAATACTCCATTACAAAAGCACCAACAATCCATTCTACTGAATCGACTCTTAAAACTTAGTCACCACGGAGATTAGCATAAAAACGATTTATAAAAATGTCGAAAAACCGGAACTCCCATTGATCTACCAAAAATACCCGACTTGGACCCCATAATTCACCCTGAACAACCCCTCGAAACTACCCCTTAAATGTAAATGTGTCCATTAATATCATTTTGCGCTTTTACGACAGTAAAATCGCGCGATTCGATCGCACGACACAGATACTATCTATTTTTATCGGTGAATATTTACATAATTGCCATAATGGTCTATAATTTTTTCGATATGACGTTTAAAATGTCCTTGTAATGTATGAATGTAAAATGGTGGTTTTTATTCGAGTTACAAACTTTTATTACTTAAGTACTTGTTCAAGCATTTGGTTTGGTCTACCTAGGTGAATGTCTTTCTCGCTTCGTTCGAACTATTCAAGTGTTATCTTTAAGAGACTACCCTGTGCGATAAGACCGCCCATTGTACACTTTCTTTTATAAATGTTTGTCCTGAGCGTATTTTGAAGTGTACAATACATCTATACTATAATATTATAAAGCAGAAGAGTTTGTTTGGTTGAACGCGCTAATCTCAGGAACAACTGGTCCGATTTGACAAATTCTTTCAGTGTTAGATAGTCCATTTATCGAGTAAGGTTATAGGCTATATATCATCACGCTAAGACAAATAGGAGCGGAGAAGTAATGGAAAATGTGACGCAGACGAAGTTGCGCGGGTCAGCTAGTATAATATAAATTTCTTTCGTTACTGAGTTAGTGAATGACTGACGGACAACACACAGCCGAAACTAGTAGTCGTAGGAACCTTAAATTTGGTATGTAGGTTTGCTTTGGAGTGCAGTAGAGCACTAAGGATTTCCCAAAATTCCTACGGGAACGGGAAGACGGGATATGCGTGTATGAAGTCACGACGAAAAGCTAGTCTACACTAATATTATAAAGAGGAAAGATTTTTTTGTTTGTTTGTTTGAATTGAATAGGCTCCGAAACTGCTGGACCGATTTGAAAAATTCAGTGTTAGATAGCCTATTTATCGAAGAAGGTTATCTAAGGACTACATAATTATTATTATTTTAATGTTATATTAAATGTTACTTACCATTTCCATTTTCTAAAATCATTGTATAAATTGTGGGTAGATCGACATCGACACATTAATTAACCGCTTGACTGGGTCAACCGCGCCAAATATGAGTCACGTTATGACGTAGATTGCGCTAGGCTAGATAAAAAAACGCGCCAGCTGCACGCCAGATGTTTATGTTTATGTAAACATTTTTTATCGTCGCCTTCTATTTCAAGGCCCACTTAACTATTGTGTTTGTTCGAAAGCTGATAAACGGCCCTTTAAACTTACGATAAGTGTATGATAACGGTTAGTTTCTATATTTTTTAATTAATTTGTAAACATTGAATATTGGTGAAAAAAACACATTATGTGAACTTTGAACAGGAATAATTTAAAAAGTAAATCGATAACATATATATTTTATGACTTGTATGGGTAGCTGGGTTATATCTAAAAACGATAAATAACAAACAACATACTCCACCGTACAAAAACATATATAAAAAAAAAAAATCTACCACCAAACATTAGCCATTTCCCGCCATTTTGCATTATTTACCTTCCGACCCACGGAACAAAAATTCTAATCATAACGTAAATTTCGTTTGTTTTGTTTATGTTTTGGCTGAAATCTATTGCCCAGTAAACATAAAATGCGATAATAATTACTTTTTAGTCAGAACAAGTAGCTAGACTTAATAATTAACAAATTACGAAAGCGTTCTGACAACATGGACGCCTTGTGTATCAAGGGTTATGAAAATGAATATAATACGTGTTAAAACTTACCCACATGTTGAAATCCTTTTGCACACACATTAATCACATCACAATGCACCAATAAAACATTAGTTAACACTAATTCACTCACAAACAACATAATAAACAAGTTTATTCGACACTACGTCATCGCGCAACTCGCGTCATACCACAGACTGAATAAAACATTTAATTTCTTTCTAAAAATGGACTCGCCCGTTGCGTGTTTCGTATTTTAAGCATGTAGAAATGTATAAAGATTCGAGTGGAAAAGAGCAAAATGATACAAAATATCGTTGGTAAGACAGAAATGGACATAATTTGTTGCCAGGTCGTTATTTTAAAAATAGGGACTGTAGTTCCTATGACGCAATCTAGAGCAAAAAAAATTTAGGGACTGTAGTTCCGTAACCCAATCATAGGTAATATTAAATTAAAACCTTATGGCCATCCACTGTCTCTTAAGACACAGGCATAACCTAGTTTAAGAGACAGGGTAACGTAAATTGTCGACAGATGTACCATGTACTTACACGTCAACATGTTCTACCATAAAATGTAGTTACATAGCTTTGTAAATCTTGCTAGCAACTGGCTTAACTTTCTTACCATCTGTACATTTTTATCAATAAACAATTTATTTATTTATTTATTTATTTATTTATAATTATCATCACGCTAAAACAAGTAAGAGTGGAACAATAATGGAAAATGTGACACAGACGAAGTTGCGCGGGTCATCTAATATATTATTTATAATAGTTTAGATAAACAACACCCAGTTTTTAGGTGGAGGTACACAATGTCATGTTTTTTTATGTTAACTTTCTGACATCCCACCCACACGCTCAAACCGTTTTGGGAACACATTCATAGTGCGGATAGCTAAGGAGTGGAAATCCCTGCCGGAGTCTGTGTTTCCTGATAGCTACAACCTGGGATTCTTTAAGTCAAGAGTGTGTGAGGTTACTTCTAGGCAAGCGTGCTCCATCTTAGACCGCATCATCGCTTACCATCAGTTGCGATAGTGGTCAAACGTATGCTTATCAATGGTAAACAGAAAACACAAATAACTGAGAAGCTTTCCAGATTTAATTACTTCACATACAAATCACTTTGCTGAAACTGACACCAGCAATTACAGCATTTACAATTTTACTACAAAAACATGACTTATCATATTTATAACTATAAAACAATGTTATATAGCATTTCAAATAAAATTTGAACAGGCAATTAAAACTTTTCATCAACTTCCTCCGGGGCTGGTGGAGAGAGATGGCGCATATGTGCCTTTATATGTATAAGGGTGAGAGGGACGGGTATATGTGGTTTCCTCACTCAGGTCAATGTGTTGAAGTTCTAATGGCAATTACGTTGAAAATTGAATTAATAAGTTGTATTATGGCTAAGGTGCGGCTTGTGGACGTGTTAAGAGCGCTTTATTGTCACGGCGGTGTTGCATATTAGCTTGTAAGTTCTTATTCTAGGAAATTAATTAACCAATTTAGTGAGTATAAAGTATACACAAAATACTTTAAATCTAAACAATTTTAGAACTTTTTCTAGGAAGGATTTACAGACCAATTTTAAAATTTTCTCTATCAATCTGTCGTGACTTTTCCACACTGAATTGATTGGGGTTGGCTTCGTGTTACGTGATGCAGCTGAGAGCCAAGATTTGTCTGGTGTCAAATTTTCTGACATTAGACAACCTTTAACAACTGTCAAAGATGTTCAGACGACAGTCGTTCTGATCGGACGGCGAGCCACCCAATGCGCCCGTGCGCCTATTATAATTCAGCCACAAGCATGTTTTCTATAGAAAGAAAAAAATCACTCACACTCTCTCTGTCTCTGTGTCTCACAAATAAAGTCGGTTCATTTTTATTTCCTACTAGCTTCTGCCAGCGGCTTCGCCCGCGTGATCCCTAGGGAACATGTTCCCGGGATTAAAAGTAGCTTATGTGCTATTCCAGACTATAATCTATCTTTGTTCTAAATTTCATTAAGATCCGTTTAGCCGTTCTGGCGTGATTGAGTAACAAACAACCAAACTTTCACATTTTCATTTTTTTTTTTCATTTTTTCTATTGATTGGAGCGTGATGAAAAGTATACTATAACCTGCTCAGGAGTATGAATAATAATTGTACCAAGTTTCGTTAAAATCCGTCGAGTAGTTTTTGTTTCTATAACGGTTATACAGACAGACAGACAGACAGACAGACAGACAAAAATTTTACTGATTGCATTTTTGGCATCAGTATCGATCCCTAATCACCCCCTGATAGTTATTTTGGAAATATATTTCATGTACAGAATTGACCTCTCTACAGATTTATCTATATCTATATCTATCTATCTATACTTATAATAAATCTGTAGAGAGGTCAATTCTGTACATGAAATATATTTCCAAAATAACTATCAGGGGGTGATTAGGGATCAATACTGATGCCAAAAATGCAATCAGTAAAATTTTTGTCTGTCTGTCTGTCTGTCTGTCTGTCTGTCTGTCTGTCTGTCTGTATAACCGTTATAGAAACAAAAACTACTCGACGGATTTTAACGAAACTTGGTACAATTATTATTCATACTCCTGAGCAGGTTATAGTATACTTTTCATCATGCTACAATCAATAGAAAAAATGAAAAAAAAAAAAATTGAAAATGTGAAAGTTTGGTTGTTTGTTCCTCAATCACGCCAGAACGGCTTAACGGATCTTAATGAAATTTAGAAGAAAGAAAGATTATAGTCTGGAATAGCACATAAGCTACTTTTAATCCCGGGAACATGTTCCCTAGGGATCACGCGGGCGAAGCCGCTGGCAGAAGCTAGTTATAAGTATAGATATAGATAGATAAGCACTAGTCAGTTTATATAAAACACTCATCTGCCTAGCCTTTTCCCAACTATATTGAGGTTGGCTTCCAGTCAAACCGGATTCAACTGAATACCAGTATTTTACGTGGAGCGGCAGCCTACCAGACCTCTGCAATCCATTAACTGGGTAACATGGTACTCCTTGGCAAGACTGGTGTCAGATTTTTGGCTTCTGACTATCCGTAACGACTACTAAAGATCTCCAAATGACAGCCGGGACCAACGGCTTAACGTACTTTCCGAGGCATAGAGGAAACTCGGTATGTTGGTCACCCATCCACAGACCAACCTCGGCAAGCGTTGCTTAACCTTGAAGATCGACTTGTGGGTCTGTTGTTATTTAGCCACTTTTTAAAGAAAACACTGATAGGAGTCAAAGCTTTAACGTCACCGCATCGTGAGTTGAGTTTTCAGAATTATTACTTGATTACTGGGTAAAATGGTTGGCATATGTAAGTTATATGAGGTACGTGATCATCAGAGTTATAAACTTGGGCCATCTATTTGAACGGGTGAGAGACATGTTGTATTAATTACGATGTTTGGGTACATTATTGGCTATCAATTAGAGCGGATTTCCCTAATGAAACTGATCGCGATCAAGCTGCGTTCAAGAGTTGCCAGTGTCAATATTCCATGGAAAATAATTACACTGACAGGTCGTAAATGTGGTTCATATGTTTATCGCGTTCAGTTGCAGATTTATGAAATCAGCCCTTTGTCTTTTGGCTAAGATGATCAGTAGGTATATATACCGCGTGTATCTGACATCGACGCACAAACGATTTCCATGGGTCCAGAGCATGATTCTGGACACCCCAGTGTTGGAACTTTTCGTCGGTTCTTTTCTCATTTTTTTTTTTTCATGAGTACCACAAATAGGTATCAGCTCAGCTGAGCTGATATCTATTTGTGGTTTTATTCAGATTGCTCTTTTTAGTGAAAGTAGTTAATTAATCATTTTTTTATTAAAAATCTCATTGGGTTAGGTCAGAATAACGATTATGAGCAGTCTAAAGAAGAAAAAACCTTGAAAAAAATTAAAAAATGAGAAAAAAGCCGACGAAAAATTCTTAGTCTAGGGTGTCCAGAATCATGCCCTTAATTAGAAAAAAAAGTTTACATTTTCACACGATATTACACAATTCTAATAAAAAAAGAAAGAAAATACATTTATAAATGTATTTATTATTATTTTTTTTTTTATATTTTTTTTTTTCCTAATAATTTTGTGTAACAAATATGTCACGCTCGGCTACAAGCGACTTTATCTCGTTTGGCCATCATAAGGCAGCCCTCAAACCAAATTCCAAACGTGAAATCCAAGCTTCAAAAACCTTGATGTTTATTTGTTTTTTACCCAATGAAAACCCAATTTCCTTCTACAGCTACTTCCAAAGTTAAAAACAACTACAAAGAGGCCGTAAACATAAAAACAAGGTGTAAAGTTGCTAATCAATGTTGTAGCGATTGAAACTGTGAATAGCGATCGATACGCGCCGGATCGTGTCAAAGGCACGATTCATGACAGTGTGGTGTAAGGGACAGGCTGTGGCGAGTAGTTAAAGACTAAATGTTATTTGTTGCTAAGTGTTATGACGAAAAAAAGTTTAACTCAGAAGCTAACCGTAACTGATAACCATATTCGGCACAATTTGACTTCCATATTTGGGTCAATTAACGCACAATGAAGTTGGGTTGGGATGAAAAGCCAACCAACTTTGGTCTAAGTTCTAACCCAAAGCGAATACGTCTCCTACGTGTAGACTTGACTGAAGTTTGAACTTGTTACCAAGTTTCAGCCTAACTAGCAAACCTAAACTCAATAGTTACTATGTTATTTTCTGCTATTTCATAAAACAATTTTAGAGCGACAAAAAACGTTTCAATTATTAATTTTTCTACAAAATCTTTTTGAAAGCGACAACTTTCAAAAAGTTTTTATTGTTGTAAAAAGCTACTCACAACAAATCGATTCCAGCCCTATACGAATGATACAAAATGGTAATTAATTAACATAAGAATCTTTTTTTTATTAGAATCGTACGAGAGAGCATGCACCAGCATGCACCAGCATGCTCTCTCGTAAGCAACGCACTTGACAAAACTACAATTGAGTATTTGTTTACCATAAATCGAACGGCTTACTACATTAGAAAAAACTTAATCAAATACTACAACGTGTGCTTACTTACATATAAGTACAACAGAATAAACATAGGTATGTATGCACATTTTAATACATAGGTACCTAAAAAAAAGATTTGACCAAAATTGTTTCCATCTTTGCTCACATTTTAGACTCGCACTCTAGCCACGTGATCATCACGCAATAAGGGGTTTGAATTTAAAAAAAAAATCAAACGACCCCAAAAAAAACACACACGTGACGGAAACCATGAAAATGAAAAAGTTTGACAAAAACAAAGGGTTAAATCGAAATACATGGAATTTGACTATTTAGATGATTCTTTGATAATCGAAATTGCGTATTTAGCTTTTCTGCGATTTTGCAGTGGTGTTGTTAGGTGTGGGGCACCACTAAAAAGTGAAAAATTAAAAACTTTTTACAAAAAAATACAACCGACTTCCAAAAAAAAAACACTACAAAGTAAAAAATCGGAAGTCGGTGTCAAAATACGAAGAAAGTAACAAAAACACCGACTTCCGAAATTAAAGTTATTTTTTACTTTGTAGTGTTTTTTTTTGGAAGTCGGTTGTATTTTTTTGTAAAAAGTTTTTTGCGTTTAAACCTTCCCTGTATTATGACGAACTAAATGAAAAAAGAATTAGCAAAATCGGCCCAGCCATTCTCGAGTTTTAGCAAGACTAACGAACAGCAATTCATTTTTCTAAATAAGATTCTCGTGTCACAATGTTAGTTACCTTACTCCTCCAGAACGGCTTTACCGACTTTTACCAAATTTTACAAGCATATTCAATAAGTCTAAGAGTTGGCTACTATTTATTTTTCATTCCTCTAAGTGATGAGGGTTGTCCACCCCTAACATTTCTTTTTTTTAATTTTTGGACTAAAAATTTAATTTAAATTTTTCTATAATGTGGTATTAGAAAATACACACAACCCTAAAATAATGAATGAATAATGAATGAAATGAATAATGTGACGCAGACGAAGTTGCGCGGGCCAGCTAGTATACAACACTATTTTTTAATTAGTACAAAAAAATGGGGCTGTTCCCGTACCCATTACTGATCATAATTCTGCAGTCAAAAGTAAAAAAAAACGAAATCCCAAAATTGTTTAATTTGATTTATTTTTACTTGAGTATCTTAAATGATTTCTTAAAAATTACTTAATTGTATAAAGTTGATAATTTTGTTGGTCCTAAGCCCAATTAGAGTGCGAAAGAAAAGTTTGGATTGCTTATTTTTTCGTTTACCATAAATTGAGTGACATTTTGGGATTTAAACAAACGTTAATAACTTTGCTGTTTATGAATATTATTTATTGAGACTTTACATATATAATAACAAGACCTTTTCTAATAAGCCCTTTAAGTATTTGTACTAATTAAAAATTAGTGGTGTATATATAATATTATTACTAAGTATAAAATGTAGATGAAGTTGTGGACAAATTAATGACGTCACATATCCCCGCTTTCTCTTACCCCCAACACCACACATCACAAAATTAAATCCCGAGGTCGGAACCGATTTTGTGGGCCATCGGGACGCACCTGGCGCACTTCACACTGGCCGGCAGAGGGCGCTGTGCGGTCGCCCTCTTTTGATTGTGAAGGCTTGAAAGCAATCGGCGTTAACCACGCGTTACAATTAAGTTTTAAGCCTAGCATTAGAAGGGGGCAAATATTGGTTTTAGACGGTTAGTTTTGCTCGGGTGTTTGGTGTTTTAAATTGGTGTAATGTGGAACATGCTTTAGGTTGTAGCTATCAGGACACAGAGACTCTGGCAGGGAATTCCACTCCTGAGCTGAGCGAACAATGAAAATCAAGCTAACTTGCGCTGATTTGACGCATATCTTCCCAATTTTTCATGTATAGAATAGAATAGAATAGCATTTATTTGCAAATATGGGTAATACATAAGTAGATGTTAGTAGTATAAATCACAGTTCTGCCATATTTCACCATTCGGCATGCAAACATTTCCATTTTACAATATTTGACAAAATTTAAAATCTCATTAAAACATTAACTTAATTGTTCCATTCAATAACAAATATATTCAAATTGACATTAAAACATTAATTAATTATAAAAAATATACCTACATTAAATAAAATGGTTAAAAATTTAAATTGTATAAGAATAAAATTCATGGTCAAAATATAAATAAACAAACATACATTAAAATTCCATGTCATAAATAATAATTTTGTGTCATTCCTAAAGTAAATCAACAGTTAATTCATTAAAATTACAGGTATTTAGAAACAGTTTTGTCCGTTAGAAACTCAGTTACACTGTAGTATGTTTTATCTATTAATAATTTTCGAAGTTTACTTTTGAATTGCACCGTTTTCAAGTCTTTCCAAGCACCTGGCAATTTATTATAAACAATTGGGGCCATGTAATAAATACTTTTGCGCATCATAGTTGTTTGACACGATACCTGATTTAATTTTGTATTGTCTCGCCTATTTCTAGGAAATACATCTGCCAAACGTTCAAAACGACTTGGATTGTTTTTGACAAACACAGCTACCTCAAGAATATAAATACAGGGAAGTGTCAAAATGTTGTACTGCTTAAAGTATAGCTTGCAACTGTCGGTGGTATATAATTGTATTTTGTGTTTTTATAGTATGCGTCATACTGGCCGCAAATAAAATCTTTTTCTTTCTTTCTAACATGGACCAACATAGGTAGGGATAAATGCGACACCAAAACCCGTTCTAAGGTTTTCACATAAGTTAGTTCTTAGTATTGCAATGTGTATTAATATTGGTTGATATCCTGACTATTCGTACCCAGCGCTTCTCCTCCACATTTATTATACGCACAGCTAAAGTGTGGAACTCTCTGCCAACGTCTGTGTTCCCGTCCACATATAAACCGTCTGCCTTCAAAACAATAGTGAGCAGGCATCTTCTAGGCACGCTCTCTTCATCATAGACCTCATCCATCGCTTTTCATCAGGCGTGATTGTGGTCAAAAGCAAGCCCACTACTTAATAAAAAAAAATATACGTGAAATGTTTAATGTGATAAATACGGCTCGATATAAAAGAAGTTGGATACACTTTCATACAATCTTGGGCTTGGATGGAGCAAGATGAAAGTGGTGTCAATTAATTATATGTCAATTAATATACCAAATAATTACCAACCAATCTCTGAACAAAATTCTGCGAATTTTGTTCCCAGAGAGTTCATAGAATACGGCTAATTATTTTATTAACCTTTCATATTCATTAAATAAATTAGCGTGGGTGTCTCTGTCTAATGAAAATACGGTACTTACAGGCAGACGCAAGCCATCTCGTAAATTAAGATTATGTTTCTGTATACGGGAACCAGTTTCACCAAGAATTATCTAGTCCTGGGACAAATATCGACCTGTGGGGGTCAGAGGATCCCTACCTGACCCCCACTGCAGCACCTGCACCCAGGAGGTGCAGTGGTTAGGAATGTATTTATGACGGGCTTGCCCTAAAAAAAAATGGATCATAATCTATACTAATATATAAAGTCTTTAACGCGCAAATCTCAGCAACTACTGTTCCGATTTGAAAAAATATTTCAGTGTTAGGTAGATAGCTCATTTATTGAGAAAGGCTATACCTATATCATCACGCTAAGACAAATAGGAGCGGAGCATTAATGGAAAATATGACGGAACCGAGTTGCGCGGGTCAGCTAGTATTAAATAATCACTCAACAATCTGTCTAATTTCATTTTCATCTTTATTGCTAAATCATTAGGTTCAAGGTTGACTGCGAAAATTTGTCAGTTTTGGGTAGCTAGATGTGCTGGCTGCCTGTCCATTACATCGGAGCGAGGCAGCAGAGAAACCGAGAAGTATTAACGAAATGTCAGTATCTCACGTGGTAATTTCTCCCCTCCGCTGTCTGGCTCCGCTGTAATGGACTGGCACCCTTGAGGGCCCAAATCTGATCCCCACTATCCAGTAACTTGGTAACACGACACACCTGGGCAGAACTCCTAGCTTCAGACTACCCGTAACGACTTACAAAGATCTACAAATAATAGCCGGGACCAACGGATCAACGTGCTTTTCAATGCATGGAGACCGTACAAAAAAGGTCGCATATGGTATGTTCCGCCCGAAAGACTGGCGACATTGCCACCGCAGGATAAGCATTTCCACGTTGTATGGCAATGCTTATCCTCTGTCCAAGGTAAAAGCCAGCCCTTGGGTCACGCAGATTGAAAACATATTCAGCCACGATATCCAAAACTAGATAGAAAAAGAGAGGCATCAACCGCAGTAGCACATCTAAATTTAGATTTTCATTAAAGCGCGCACATTGGACCTCACGGTGCGGATAAGCCACACAAATTAGATTCGATCCCGCACTCGAAACACAAACGGAACTCTGTGCAAATGTTATTGCCTACGATTATTGCAGTAATACTGGATTTTTTAGATACTAAGCCTGGGCTGTGGTTCAAAAGTGTTTTTGTTTAGCTTGTGGGAAAGAAAAGCGGGAACGGTTTGGTTTTTAATGAAAAAGGGCCTTTTGGAATTGGCAAATACCTATTAAACTTTAATAGTAACTCTTGAACAGACAAAGGTCCTTAAATCGACACGCTGAATAAAAACTTGAAAGGAAAGCAAGGAAACTAAAATGGGATTGTGATTTTCCAAGTAATGCAGTTTACATAAATACATGGATTTATTTCTAATTATAAAATTTTAAATACGAATGACACATTTTCATAACTCAACCAGACAGCCCATTCTATTACAACGTTTGCATTTGTATATCAATCGCAGTCTGTCAAAAATGAATGGAAATGGAGGTAACTAATATTTTAGCAACTTTGTTACCTGATTGAATTTGAATTAAAAAAATTTGCAAGTGCTAAAGCTAGAAAAGTAGCTCTATAGGGTTATTTTTATATTTTTGCTAAATAATTATTAGATTTGATTAATGTCATGTTTGAACAGAATAAATAAAAGTTGACAATCATTAAAATTATTTTTCAGTTGTCCACCACTTCACTTAAACTTAGGTATTCGCACAAACTGGTTAAACGAACTTTTGACAGCAGAATAATCTGAAGCTACTGCTTTTTCTGGTGGAAAATAAAGCAACTGCTTAAACATGTTTTTTATTTAGAGGGGCGCCATTTTTAGTCCTCGCACCAGTTAAAAATGTTAATAGGACTGGCACTGACCAGTAGTTCCTGAGATTAGCGCGTCTGCTTTATAATATTAGTATAGATTATCCCTACGGGCAAAACCGGAGGCCAAACACATAATTTGAACTTCCTCCTTAAAAAGTAAAGTACATCCAACCTCCTCAAAAATAATGAAGTTTAAATGAATAAACGCGATCATAACAAACAGTAACTGCTTCATAAAAATTACGCTGAAAGGATAACGCTGTTCCTTCTAATAAACCTTTAATCTTGATTAAGTTAAGATTGTAAACAAGTGAAGTGCTTCGAAGTTCATTATCTTTTTTAAGAGTGTGTATTCCGTCCACTAGCGCCGCCAATCGTTTTTTATTAATTGTGGTAAATTTAAGACACGTAGATAAAAAACCGCTCTGTAGTGCACTAAAGAAATGTATCTATTATTTTTTGACAGCTACTTTTAATACATAACTCATGGCTAAATAGCCAAAACGACAATTATTGCTAAAAGTGGCCACTTTTAGCAAAAATATCGACTTTGGCAACTATTTATGTTCTAATGTACAAAACATAACTCTCAAAACATAATAAATACATTTCTTCAGTGCACTACAGAGCGGTTTTTTATCTACCTACGTGTCTTTACTGGCCCCGTCTACTTTGCTTTCAACTCTTTGATGCGCGCGTGGAACACAGCGCGCCGTCGACCCGGGTCAGCTAGTCTATTCTGTAAATAACCATTTCGATATCGACTTCACCTGAGTGACTAAGCTTATAAAGTGAACTTTATTTCACACATCATAAGGTCTTATATTTATACGAATTTGAAACTCACCTCGGATTCCGCTGTCGAGACACGAAAATGTTGTTACAGAATAGCACTGCTGGTTATGATCAGATGGCGATCCACCCAATGCTCGCCGTCCGCGGGCCCACGCCTACGGTGGCCGGGAATCGCCCTGCGACTCCCGAAAAATGTAAGCCTAGCCTAATAAAGTTACGAAAAGGCAAACGAAGAAAAAATTTACAAAACTTGTTTGGAACTACGCTAAAACCCTGAACGATAAATTTATATAAAAAATTATGTAGCAAATTTACAAGCCAATATCATTCTTTATAGCATTGAGGGCAAAAATAAAAGTTATTTAATTATCTTACACCCCTAAAACTTTGAATGGAAAACAAAATAAGTGTTCACACAAATTCGCGCTCTCACGGACGAAATCATTTTTCAAACATAACTTTTGTATAACGTTACGCAAAACTAACTTTTTATCAAATTTGTTTTCAATAAACTTTGACCTGATTTTTCGCAAATGTATTGTGATTGATAATCTTGGGGTGGAAGTATTGAGGAGTGTGAATATTTGTTTTATTTATATAAAAAGAAAGTGAAATATATATAAAGTGGATAGTTGGTTTCATTCATTTAAATATCCATTCGTTTCTATATATTCTCATTTTATCGGTTCAGACTTTTCTCGCCTTTTCTTAGCTTGAATAAAAATTTGAAATTTAAATTTGACCTAAGTTAGGTTTCCATTCTAAACGAACGCAGTTGAATATCAGCACCAACTGAAAAGTATAGATTTTCGAATAAGAAAATAATTATTTTTTTAAAATCGGTCGTCAATTGGCGGAGAAAACGGTGAACAAACATAAAAAAAAACCTTTTTGAAGAAGTCGGTTATTGAGACAAGTCAAAGTCAAAGTCAAGTTGGACGGAGTAAATGAGTCGAGTTGGACCTCAAGTTGCAGTATTTGGCAGACTACAGACATATGATATGACCAATAGGTCGGCCGTGGCCTGTAACTTAAAGGTTACTTGAAGATAGAATCGGAGGCTCAAGATTGCCACAAGGTTGCCTGCTTGTCGGTCTTTTGTACTTCGTTGAGTATGCCCAAGAGCTCCACGACCTCATCCCACCGGCCCCCTTCGCACTAAGCGTTTCCAAAGGTCTCTTATAATGCGCACAGCAAAGGAGTGGAACCCTCTGCCTGTGTCTGTGTTTCCGAACGCTTACAACCCTAATCGCTTCAAAGTTATAGTGAACATGCTTCTTCTGGGTAAGCTCGCTCCATCGCAAACTCTGACCAAGACTTGAGTCAAGAGCAAACCCATCACAAATTAAAAAAGATAAAAATTGCAATGCAAACTACCCAAAATACGTCCAACTAAACGTCCCACTCTCAACTCTCTTTTCAGGTAGTACAAACCCATGTTCCCAAAGATTGACACATCACGGAATTCTCTCCCATCTCACAAGGCTCTAAGGTGTTCTAAAGCAAGAGGGTACATTGTAACGTTCGATTGACATCGTTCATAATTTATATTCCTCGTCGGTGTACCCCCGGGCGCCATTTTTTTTGATCTGACGCCATGTTGGTTTATCGGCTTTCGAAATAAGCTACGATTACGGGTTTGAACGATATTTCTTGTTTATATTTTGGGTTTTAACTTTGAAGATGATGAACATGGAGTTACGATGATTGAAGTTTTAAAAAATGGTTGAATTATGTCATCTTCTTAAAATTCAAAAGTCATTTATTCAAATTAGGCTGAGAGCCAGCACTTTTTGAACGTCAAGTTCTACAAAAGACAGTGTCCCAAAACGCCCGCCCGTCAGTCACCACTTCCTAGTGTTTTAGCTGTAGAGAAGAAGTGGCCAACAAATCCTAGCAACATATCTGTCTGTTACGTTTTAGGAGCTAGAATTTATACAATGAGTAAGTAGAATGCAAAGTAATTAATACATGACACAAAAAAAATAATTATGATCAAAATAAAAAAATAAAAAAAAATTATATGAACACATAGGTATAGCCTGTCATAAACGAACTACTTATAGAAAAGGAACATAAATAATATGTCTTGCGTTCAACACAGTGACCCACTATTGTTATCTTCTTATATCCAGTCATGGGTCTTTTCTGGTAACTGTATATTTGGTTTGTTTTTTTTTGCTGTTGCTTCATAAATAGGAATAGACCGTTTAAAATAAATTTGTATTGGACTGATAATGATTTATTTTACTTTAGGAAAGCTGAAACACATTTGACTTTTTTAAACGGGTCAAGTGCGAGTCAAACAAGCGTGCAAAAAGTTCCGAACGAATGTGAACCTGTATTTCTACCCAATTGATTCAAGTAGTCCATCTGATTCAGAGAACACTGAAGACAGAGAGACAAACAAGTGATCTGTAAGGGTTCCGTTTTTGCTTACGAAGGAATCCTAAAAACATTAATGTGTAAACGATTTAATGAATCAGTAGTTAAATAATCAAACACTTTTGCATTCAAAATATTTCCTCTTCTACAAATAAACGCTGCTCCAACAACGACACACGATACGACTATTTTTAGAATCCTTTTTAGAACACGACATATAAGAGATCTGAGCACCGAATACCTGTAAGGCAAGTCGATTCAATTTGTCTCAAAGGGTTTATCTGCGTTCACCCCTATCTCATGGGGGTAGAGGGGTACAGGGGCGGAGGGGATGTCAGATTGTGTTTAAGCAGTATGGTTTTTCGGATAAGAAGGAATCAGAGGCTTTGGGGACACGTGGCAATTCAATTTGGGAAATAGCTAGATTTTTTTGGTAATATTTTAATGTGGAATGCGTAAGGGGTTGTTTCAATGATGTTACTTAAGTTGCTGAAAAAAGTTCATAGTAACACACTCAGCACGTTGACTACACTACTAGTTTCTGCCAGTGGCTTCGCCCGCGTGATCCTTAGGGAGAATACTCCGGGCACATACCGCGTGTATCTGACATCGACGCACAAACGATTTCCATGGGTCCAGGGCATGATTCTGGACACCCCAGTGTTGGAATTTTTCGTCGGTTCTTTTCTAATTTTTTTCAAGAGTACCACAAGTAGGTATCAGCACAGCTGAGCTGATATATATTTGTGGTTTTATTCAGATTGCTCTTTTTAGTGAAAGTAGTTAATTAATTATTTTTTATTAAAAATCTCATTGGGTTAGGTCAGAATAACGATTATAAGCAGTCTAAAGTAAAAAAACCCTTGAAAAAAATGAAAAAATGAGAAAAAAGCCGACGAAAAATTCAAAGTCTAGGGTGTCCAGAATCATGCTCTGGACCCATGGAAATCGTTTGTGCGTCGATGTCAGATACACGCGGTATATAGCCTATGTATTATTCCAGACTAGAATCTACCTCTGTGCCAAACTTGAAGACCCTCTAAGGTGAACACCTTCTTCTGACGTGAAAGAGTAACAAACATCCATCCATCCCCACAAACTTTCGCATTTATATTTAATAGGATAGGAAGTAAAGAAGTTGGTAGCCCGATGCGGCTAAGAACCAGTATTTTCCATGAAGTGATTGCTTTTGTAGTGTGTTACGCAAACCCTACTGTGACGTCTAAAACCAGTGTGGGAGGGAGACGGAGATATGCAAGATGCATAGCACTTTCCCTTTTTAACAACGAACGAGTTCTGGCAAATGGACTTTTTCGAACCGACATACTTTCGAACTAATAAATTACCGAACTAATGAGCAATCTTTGTAGGGTTTTTCGTAACAGGAATTTTCGCACAAACGTTACGTCGCACCAATAAAGCATCGATGGAATAAAACATCATACATTTGAGTTATCGACACACCGTGTTCGATATAATAAAAATCGAATCATCAACTTTTGAAATCAAGTAGGGAACTTTATAGTAGCTGAACTGCTATCCCTCAATTTAGTAGTATTCGCAAGAACTTTGAAGGATGACTAGAGCGTTAATTCGTTAGACTCATCTTTTAGGGTTCTGTACCCGAAGGTTACCTACTAAGCCTCCGCGGTGCGTCCGTCCGTCCATCCGCCCGCCTTTTTTTTTTTTTTTTTCAGCGGTCAGTATCTCTCAAAGAGAGTCAGCACACAGAGGGGCCCGAAAGGGCCGAAGCCTGCCGGAGTCGCGGGACTGTTCGAAAGAGATACCGTGGCTCCGGAACACAAAGGGCATTGAAGGAACATGGATGGGTTTTAGTCATTAAAAGTCTGACACTCCCTCCCGCTACACCCAGAGCGGGAGGAGTCATTGGATGATTTCCCATCACAAAAAAAAAAGCGGTCAGTATCTCAAAAACCGTAATAGGTAGACATATCAAGCAAAAAAAAAGTTGAAGAATTAAATTGGAATTGGCATGTTGGCAATAGAAACCCACAATTTTCACAGATTGTGAGTTTCTATTACCGCTATAACAACAAATAATAAAAAATAAGGTTCATGGTACAGAACCCTTTCTGTGTGAGTCCGACTCGCACTTGGCTGGTTTTCTTATATCGTTGTGAAATTTATGTGTATGTAATTATGTATCTCTTGTCTCATTTATCTTTCTTTTAATTTGCATCTACCATGTGGTCTCTGCACCAACCTAAGGTTTACTGGTAAGAATAAAAATATCTATGGTATTTAACCGCCTTTGTAGTGTTTGGGCATAAAGTTTAATGTAAAACTAGCTCACACGTATATACCGTTTTTCCGTACCCATTGGAATTTGCTCCATTACACTGAACAAGGAACCTACATGCGAAATTTCAGCTTGCTACGTCCAGCAGTTTCGGCTGTGCGTTGTTTGTCACTTGTTCAGTAACGGAAGAATTTAATACTCAAGCATTGATGATATGATTCCTGCCGGAGTTGGAGGACTATTCAAAAGAGATACCGCGGCTCCGGAACCGTGCGATGAAGGAACATGGATGGGTTTTAGTCAGTAAAAGTCTGACACTCCTTTCTGCTCCGCCTAGAGCGGGAGAAGTCATTTGATCATTTCCCATCCCTAAAATAAAAAAATAAAATAAAAAAAAGATTGATGATATTTATATATAACTAGCTGTCCCCCGCGGCTTCGATCTCGTCAATTACAACTTTCTTTTTTTTCTGTCATAGGAACCTTCTCCTGACAGTATCAAACACAACTAAAAAAGAATTAGCGAAATCTGTTCAGCTGTTCTCGAGATTTGCGCTTAGCAACACATTTAGCGATTCATTTTTATATTATAGACTAGCTGACTCGCGCAACTTTGTCTGCGTAAAATTTTCCATGATTGCTCCGCACCTACTTGACTTAGCGTCATGATATATAGCCTATAACCTTCTTCGATGAATGGGCTGGATCTAACACTGAAGAATTTTTCAAATCCGACCTTTAGTTCCTGAGATTAGCGCGTTCAACCAAAGAAACAATAGTATAGATTAATCTGTAAAACCTCTAATACACAAAATGGCCACCAACATTTCCCTTAGATAGCCTATAAAATAGTCTAAAATACCATGTTAAGCTGTCATCACTCGCTTCAGCGGTCCATAGGCTCACAGCTTAGTTGTCAAACGCCCGAACAATAATCCGTGCTAGTTCCTGATCAAAAGGGATTTTCGGTGGAAATGTTGGATTTGTTAAACGGTGAATTGATTTTACGGTATAATATCAGATAACACACAGCCACACAGGTCGATCTTCAAGGTTAAGCAACGCTTGCCGAGGTTGGTCTGTGGATGGGTGAACATCTTAACATACCAAAAAGTACCGTTTAACCCATTTAATACGTTGTGGAGGTCTGGTTGGCAGCCGCTCCACGTAAAATACTGGTATTCTGCTGAATTCGGTTTGACTGGGAGCCAACCATAATGTAGTTGGGAAAAGGGATGATGATGACTGTCGTTAAGGGTAGTGAAAATAAATAAATCTGTATCCGGTCGGTTGGATCAAACTGCATACGGAGTGCGATTAAAATCGGTTAAGTAGTTTAGGAGTCCATCGCGGACAAACAACGGGACACGTGAATAACTATATTGTATGGCTACATTTTTCAGATACGCAGAATTATGCAATGCTAGTTCCGCGGATTTGCACTATCCCCGATGAAATATAACTTTTACATAAGCAAATATTTTATAACTATAGGTACTTTTCTTTGGAAACATACGATCTCACTTAGGTACATTACGAAACTTCGGTTTGGTTTCCAGAATGATCGATGTAGATGATACTGAACTTCCAACTTAGCTCCGAACATGAAGTCTGATCATTTATTTCTCGGAAAATGTTCAACTATAAATGTAGTGCCTTCACAAACTTGTGTTATTAAGATATTAATGTGGAATATTAATAATTGTAGCAGTGTGGGTATATTACACGAGAACATAATATTATACATAAGGTTTAGAGGTATAAATTGCAAAATAACCAAGTTACTCAAATGTACAATCAAGTTGAATATATTTATACTAGCTGATCTGCTACCTTCGTCTGCGTCACATTTTTCATTAGTGCTTTGCCCCTATTGGTGTAGTAGCGTGATGTTAAATAGCCTATAGTTTTCCGAAATGAATGGGTTATCCAACACTAAAATAACTTTTCAATTCGATCAACGGTATGTAACGTAAATGGTAAAGGAGCATTACCTCTCACTATAATTTTTCTTCTCCTTTCCCAATTATATATTTGACATTTATTAGTATATTATTGAATATTGTTTGTGTTTATTATATATTATTAAGTCTAATTAATATTATTTATGATGTTTGTACACTGACCGCCCTAAATCGTAATCGTAACTTCTTTCGTTCAATCCATCCCAAGTTCGTCTGTAAGAGATTGCGCTGTGCTATAAGACCGCCCATTGTACACTTGTTTTTATAAACTTTTTTCCTGTACTTGTTATGAGGTGTGCAATAAAGTATATTTATAATAAATAAATATAACAGTATTTCCTTTTTTTATGATTACCGCTTTTAAACTCTTTAGCTTGATAATATTAGTATATATAATTTATAGAGACGAGTATCCACACAAAAGTTACAAATTTTGCCATAAGATTAGATTAATTTCAAATTTTCTTCTCGGTCCTTGTTCTTATCTTAAATCAATCACAAATTGAAAATAAACCTATTAAATATCAAGAATACGACTATCTAAGTACCTTGACGATTATTATACTTTCTCAATGCTTGTCTAAAGTGCCTCAACTTTGACTAAGATGTGAAAACAAGCGGGGTAAGCTCGCTCCATCGAAGACTTTGTGTCTGTCATATCTCACCACCTGTTTGTATATGTGTGTAGAGATAGGTATTTAAGAAGATACCAAGTGACCTAAAAATTCTAAATAGCACATTATTTAAAAGTAAATTGTATGATTGGCTATATATAGTTTTTATAGTGTAAAAGAGTTTTTTAACAAAAAAAAAATTACTAATTGTAAGTACCTACGGATTTGCACGCTTATAATATTAAGCAAAAACATGCATGCTCTGTATTTTAATTTATTGTACCATTTTCTATACCATGTTTTTATGCAAATAAATTTTATTCTATTTTAGTCTAAGACTAGATAGGGCACGCCACGATAGTGGCGATAAGTCCCCTCTTTGAGGAGTGGCTAGAGAGGCGCCACAGCGTCCTCACCTTCCGCCTGACGCAGGTCCTCACCGGACACGGATGTTTCGGGAGGTACCTGCATCGAATCGGGCGGGAGGAAACGCCCGGGTGTCACCACTGTGAGGATCGACCGGAGGACACGGTGGAGCACACTGTGCAGGTGTGCCCCGCTTGGGCGGCGCACCGCCGTGTCTTCGAAACGGCGATCGGCGGCAACCTCTCGCGTCCGGCCCTGGTCCAAGCCATGGTCCGGAGCGAGACGGAATGGGACGCCGTTGCCTCCTTCTGCGAAGCAGTCATGCTAGCGAAGGAGGTGGCGGAGAGGGAGAGGAGACCCTCTCGTCCCGGCCGCCGTGGTGGACGCCGCGGGCGTCGGGGGACACCACCTGGTGACCTCCGGCCACCGTAGGTGCGGGCCTGTGGACGGCGAGCTATGGGTGGCTCGCCGTCCGTCCGTCTAGTGACGACAGGCCGTGTCGACGGCGCGTTAGTGTTCCACGCGCGCCTCAAAGAGAGTCAGCACACAGAGGGGCCCGAAAGGGCCGACGCCTGCCGGAGTCGCGGGAATATTCGCAAGAGACACCGTGGCTCCGGAACACAAAGGGCAATGAAGGAACATGGATGGGTTTTAGTCAGTAGAAGTCTGACACTCCCTCCCGCTACACCCCGAGGCGGGAGGAGTCATTGGATGATTTCCCATCCCTAAAAAAAAAAAAAAAAAACAAAAAAAAAAAAAAAAGATTCAAGAGCAAACTCAAAAAAAAAAACATTGTTGGACCTGCTGAAGATTGTAAGATTATCTTTGCATTGTATAGACTCATTCTCTTTTGCATTTTATAATTTTATACATTTCATAACGAATGTAGCCATGATTTTTTTAATACCTACTGATAATAATTGGTTTATAAAAGTGTCCATGGAGTTTCTTGCACATTGTTCTCCATAAGATCTACTCTTTAGAACGTGCAACTGCCGCGCTGGAGGTAGGTTCGGTGACTGTGTTTTGCTGCAGAACAACCTGCTGCTCTTGTCGCTAGCGCGGCACATAGCTTTATCTAATTGACTGACAGACCTTAACTATTCAAAAGTGCCTTGAACTGGTTTATTTGAAATAAAGGAATTTGTATTTGTAAGTAAAACATAATCAATAATAATAATCAATTTTCAATCACACAGATTAATAACCTTTCATAGTATAATAGCTATATTAATAATTATTTATAAGACAATTTGAAAGCCAATCACGAAGCCAACTTTGAGAAACCGAATTTCGGCATAAACAGTTTTAAACTAAGACGTGTTTAGGCGCGATTAGCGAGCGAGGTAAACGAGTTTACTTGCCTGTGCTAGTAGAGTAGATATTATCATACGAGTACTTAGTTGGAAGATGATTAGAGATTGTTGGAGATCAGAATGTATTTATATAGGGAGTATCATAATCGGATATTGTATTATAGAAAATTGATGTTTTTGTTAGCAGATACTGATTTTTTTGCTAGCTTATGCTGTTTTGTCGTGAAAAATTATAAGTACCAAAACATAATGCCGTATTGCATTAAGCCCGTCAACTACACTCCATCACTGTGCATAAAATACTAAATATTTGACGGTTAGACATTCATTACCTACCTGTACACTACCAATACAATACAAATATTAGTTTTCTTTTTCAATTCTATCATTGTTTAAGACTTCAGAATCATTATTTATTCTATAATTTATTATACACCTCAGATTTAAATTATTATTTTTTTCTTTTGCTTCTTAGGCTATGTTTTACTGTTTTGAATCTTTGACTTTCGCTTGTAAATGATGAGTTTAGCTTCAATGTTATGACTTTCCTCTGACTTCCTCCAGAATTCTACAGACAAAATATCAAACAGCAACCCAAAAACAAACAGTCAAACAAACATCTCCCACGAAGCCAGTACTCTCCTCACCTGAACCCACCCTCAAACTAAAATAATTAGCCGAGTTGACAAGTCGGTGTCACGAGGTACTGTTACAAGTTAATTTACGCTTAGACTGAGCAAACGAAGCACCTTGTTTGAACAAGCATTTATTATGGAAGGTACACACCGAACAAATGTGTGACATGTTCGGAATGTCTTCATAATGGAAGCTGAGAAGAAGGATTTAGACTGAATAAGTTTGTTTGAAAGGAAAGAAGCTCGTGGTTAAATTAAAACAGCCGCACGGTTCGATCTTCAAGGTTAAGCAACGCTGGCCAAGGTTTGTCAGTGGATGGGTGACCATCTTAACATGCGAGTTTCCTCCGTGCCTCGGAAAGCACGTTAAGCCGTTGGTACCGTTTGTCATTTGTAGATCTTTGGCAGTTGTTACGGATAGTCAGAAGCGGTAAAATCTGACTCCAGTCTTGCCATGAAGTACCGTGTTACCCAGTCAGTGGGTTGTGGAGGTCTGGTAGGCAGCCGCTTCACGTAAAATACTGGTATTCAGCTGAATCCGGTTTGACTGGAAGCCGACCCCAATATAGTTGGGAAAAGGCTAAGCAGATGGAGAAGTTTGTTTGAAGGGTAGTTTAAAGTTGAAATGTAAAAATGTTGAGTGCAATCAATATCTTATGAACTAGTGATAAGTTTAAATAACTATAAAAAGTCGCTCTCTAATTTTAAGGAACGTTTGCGTTCGCTTCGCAAACTGTCAAAATTATTTCTAACTTCTCTACGTATTGACAAGTTTTTGAGTCGCTGAAATTATTTTGCGACTTGAATTTGAACCCTTTCTAAGTACGATAAATGGCTTGTTTGCAGATGTATTTTACAAAAATAAAAAATTGAAACGTATCAACACTTCCTCTTAAGATACACTCAGCTGGTTTTTTCAGCTGCAAAAAAAAAGTCTTCAATAAAGTTCAACACATAAGATCAGCCATTCAAAACTATAACTTTTCAACTGCTTATCTTCTTAACACATAAATACATTCTCATATAGTTCGAGAAAGCACAAGAAAAGAAAAACGTTGTCCTTACTTTGCACGTATTTTAATCAACTCTATGATTTTCTTAGATATTCCTGTCTCAGAAAAAAAAAACATATAAATATCGCTGTCGTCTTCCGCCCTTCCTACACAGCAATGGCTGACACTAGCGCACTTCCTGTTTCTCATAAAATAAAATTGTTAGCATTAAATCACGTGGAAGGACATGTTGAGCGCACATTCATCACGCGAGCAGTTCTGCGGGACAGGCAAACTTGATTGTTTTGTAGGTTTTTATTACTTTTGAAATGTAAGGAGAAAAGTTAGGTCTCAAGAAATATTACTGAAACTTTATGTTACAACACTGCATCTGTCAAATACTCTCGGTAAAAGTCTACCTCATCACGCTATCTTCTCGATATGATATTTAACGCTATAGAATTAAATCATAGATTACTAACAATTAACATACCAGCGAACTTTTTTTTTAAATCCTTCAACAATTTACTTATAAATATTATCTTTATTATTAACCTCGAAATTGATAAAAGCACTCTGATTTTTTAAATATCGGAAACTTTCCAGAAACTGTGTCCAACCCAAAAATTATGAAAATGGTATTACTGACAATGAAACTGCAAAGTCTAAAAGTCAGAAAGGACATCACGCCACACGTCGGTGGGCGTGATGTCCTTTCTGATTCAATTTCAGTGGCCTTTTTTAGAATCAGCCAGCAATTCAAGTTTCTCGAAACTGTCAAATTTTCCCAATCAACTTTAAACCTAATGTTTTACCAATAAAGATGAAAATTAAATTGGACAGAATGTCAATTCTACAAATTTTTACATTCGCATCGCATTCGCATCTCAATCGCAATATGTCAAAAATGTCTGTGAAAATTAAGGCTTTTTTGACCGTTTTGCGATTGACATTCGAATGCGAAAGTTGTTTGAAAGTTAGTAGAATTGGCCCTCAGATTGGTAAATAATCAATGTAGAGTGGCCTTTTAAGATCCGCTGAACTGCATGTTTTTCTATACTTTAAAAAGTATTACAATTTTAAAAATTCAAAGTGCGACCTCGCAAGTCACGACGCGTTATTACTATGAAGCTGAAAGTTTTATGAATAAAACAAGACTTGCATGATCCTTGCCACTATACTGACTTCCTTGTGCCTTGCTCTGGCTTCCTTGCATCCGGGTTGCATTATAGCAGGAACTCTTATGATAATTCTTGGAAGATTATCTAAAGCTCTTCAAGATTATCAAATATTTTGTGTATTGAACAGATAAGGTGTTTAGTTTTGAACCAAATAAAAAAAATGTTAGTGTGCAAGAATTTACATAGCTGAGAATCTACATATATGTATATTGTACATAATATCTTGTATATAAAAATGAATCCCTATTTCCCTTGGTCCCGACATCACGCGCGAACGGCTGGGCCGATTTCACTAATTCTTTTTTTGTTGTTTGTTATTCCCAGGAAAAGGTTCTTATGAAAGAAAATAAAATTGCGGAAGTGAAGCCGCTGCTTTGCTCCCACAATTTTTTTAGCTAGTCATTGATATAATACCCATAGCTCGTAGCGAAGTGCTACGGCGTAGCAATATAGCTACGTCGTAGCAAGCACTGCTACGAATCACTTGACACGACTCACATATTACTCTGACTACGAATCACATTTATGCGATGTAGTCACTATTAAGTAGTTAGGATTTATGATATTATAAATTCAAGAATGCTGACTAATAACAAACTCAAAATCCAGGCACAGACAGGTTTCATAATGTTTGAGTTAAATTTCTGAAATATAACCTTCAGTCATTCGTCTATCATTTTGATTTCAAAACCATTTAAATTACTATGTGTCTCCCTCTACTATGTACAATTTAAGTACATATATATTTTAAGTGTACCAGTATCTATTGAAACTAAATTAGGCGTTACAGTTTAGATCTCTGCGCTCAAGCGTATCAGACGGAGATTAATCGCTTAATAGGACCAAAGGAGATGCCTAGACGTTTCAAATCTCAAAACGACGAATAGAGATAAATTAGTAATGGTAGTAGAATCGTTGGAACAATCTTATGGAGCGAGAACTTCACATTATAATTAAGTAGCGATTACGTACCCTGTAACCTTTCCCAGGTTTATATCGAAATATCTCTGAACAAAGATTCATTAAAAAAGGCCTCCTATTCTTGTTTAGGCGTGGAAAACAAAAAATAACTCATTTTTCTGTTCTTCTATACTAATGTTATAAAGCTGAAAAGGACAATGCTTATGAGGTATGTTAAAAAAAACCCAGGCCCAGCGCAAATGAGACGTATCTCTTATTTTTAGTGATTTTAGTGTCACAGTTACACGTGACTTAATAATATATAATTGGCGTTGATATTTTAAAGACAGATTTTTTTTAAATGGAACCCTTTTTTTTTATTCCGTACCAAAAATCATGCTCTTTCAATAAGCTATCAGGAAATAAAGGTTACATTCGCCGACGCCATTTGGACCAATTTCTCCCCATCTCCATACATACGCAAGAATTAGCAAAATCTTATGTTTATAAAAGATTATTTTTTAAATTGTATTTTAAGTATCTAATTATTAAAAATATATATATTCATATTATTAGATAAGACTAGGTTTTTTAGGAAGATCCTTTGTTTCATTATTTGATTTAACGTGCTAATCTCGGGAAGTACAGCCGGTCTAATCTGTAAACTTGTCGAAGAGAAGGCTTAGCTGAAGTGAGGTGTCATTCCATGTCGCGGGACTATTCGAAGTCGCGGGACTATTCGTAACAGATACCGTGGCTCCGTAACACAAAGGGCACTGAAGGAACATGGATTGGTTTTAGTCAGTAAGAGTCTGACACTCCCTCCCGCTCCGCCCAGAGCGGGGGAAGTCATTTGATGATTTCCCATCACTAAAATAAAAAGGTGTCATTCCATCTTGATCACTTGAACTGAAAGCTCATTTCTTGATCACTTCACTCAAGCCTACTTCGACATTGGATTTCATTGCTGGATCGAATTGAAAAATCATTTCTGTTTTGGATAACCCATTTATCGAGGAAAGTTATAGGCTATAATGTCACGCTACGCATACGACGTGGGACATCTATTAATATATACAGGCGTGTTGAGTTGACTTACGAGGAGCTCGTGCTTAAATAACAATAGACGCACGGGTCGATCTTTATGGTTTAAGCAATGCTTGCCAAAGTTAGTCTGTGGATGGGTGACCATCTTAACATACCGTTTCCTCCGTGCCTCGGAAAGCACGCTAAGCCGTTGGTCCCGGCTGTCATTTGTAGATCTTTGGCAGCCGTTACAGATTGTCAAAAGCCAGTGAATCTGACTCCAGTATTGCCAAGAAGTACTGTGCTACCCAGTTCATGGGTTTTGAAAGTCTGGTAGGCAGCCGCTCCACGTAAAACACTGGTATTCAGCTGAATCCGATGCGACTGGAAGCCGACCCCAATATAGTTGGGAAGAGGCTAGGCAGATGATGAAGAGAAAAATACCTAGAATATTAGAAAGCGCACAATTCTTTCCCTACATACCCTCAATAAGAACAAAGGCTGAACAAATAGAATACCGTCAAACATTCGTTTGAACTCGGACAAATTAAAAATAGATTAAACGCGCTAACGGGTAAACTGCTCCGCTTAACTCGTACTTATTCGCAAGTTCTAAATCCAGAGCTTGTTCTGTTTTATACGGCATTCTCGTTTTGCTTCATAACCAGGGTTGGAACGTTTTTGCTTGGCTGAAAGGGTAGCTGAAATAAAGCCGTTCGTTGAAATACTGTAAGTTAACTTTACGTTAAGAACCAAAAATATTTCTGAAATATCTAGGTACTCACCTAGTTGGTTACATTTTAAATAATGTGTACACCTAAAATAAAAACTGGCCAAGAGCGAGTCGTACTTAACACACACCAAAAACCAAAATAGTACGTTTCTTGTATGGGACCGTTGTTTAATTTTAAATCTTTTTTTTTTTCAATTGATGTTCTAGCGGTTTAAGAAAAATACCCTCTGTGAAATGTTTATTTGTCTACCTATTACGGTTCTTGAGAAACAGCCCGCTGACAGACAGACGGATAGACAGGGTAGTCTTGATAATAGGGTTCCATTGGTTACCTTTCGGGTACGGAACCCAGAAAATTGAATTGGATTTCAGACATTTGGTTAGACTGGAAATTGACCTAAACATTAGTTTGTAGAGGTGAAAATTGGGTTATTGGACAGATTGAGTAGTATTCCCGGTATTCTTCATATGAGATAAGATACCAACTCAGTAAGCACAGAACAAAGCTAACATAACTTCTACACAACATTCAAACTAACATTAGCCATAACCAACAACAAAACACATTTGTCTTGAATCGGAAACGAATTATAGTAATACTCCATTATTAAGTATCTAGGTTACATGGAGGTCGTTATTGGGATCGCACTGCCACAAATACAACGAATTCGCAATTTACTACTCGCCAGCCCTGCGAACCACTTGGTAGTTTTGCCTCTGTTGCGACACGGAGTAAGGAAGTTCAGAAGGCTCAATTCCTTTTTTTTTAAGGGTCGGTAATCATCATAATTATGACTCCTCCCACTCTGGGCAAAGCAGGAGGGAGTGTCAGACTCTCACTGACTAAAACCCATCCGTGTTTCTCCTAATGCCCTTTGCGTTTCAGGGCCGCGGTGACTCTTTCGAACAAATTCCGCAGACAGAAGACTTGATAGACATAGCTAAAATATTATGAATAGCTTAAATATTCCTCGATGGGTAACACAAATTAAAATAATTTAGTGAAATTAGTCTGCTATCTCGAAATAATTTACCGTAATTTTCGCTTTTAAACACCTAAAACGCCTACCCATCACCATTTTCTATTTTGTCAGCTGCGAAGAGGTCATTTGTGAAGTTTAAAAGCGTAAAGTATAACATTATCTCCAGTTATGTTTAAGTAATAGGAGAAAACAAAATTATATGGAAAAAATTGTATTTTTTCTGCCACAGTAGGTCATTCAAAAACATGGTTTGATACCAATCTGGCAGTCAAATTAAGTTATTTTAATAAAACTTAACTGGCAGAAGAGAATTTTGAAATAAAAAAAATAACTTCGGGTTAGTACGTACAGTATCATCTGTTATCTAGGTGACGTCTCCGTTAACAGTGATAGTTTTGTTTATCATGAATTAATGAGCATGTCACAGCAATTATGACAAAGTCATTAATTCATTCAGATAAAAGTGATGCTTCTGTCTCATTCCTACATCCGTGCAGTTAACATTATTAAAAACGGACTGCGGTATTCGCGGGTTCTTGCTCTGAGCACGGAGTACCGCACCTAGCAATATTACGTACCGGTATTATGTATGAAGCGGTATGATCACGTACAGGCTTGTGATTGCGGTTTTAAATACTAACTTGTATATGTGAGGAGATCTGCCTGAATTTTCAGTTTCACCTTTTCTTTGGAGGTGTGAATTATCTTCTCT
Source organism: Ceramica pisi (assembly GCA_963859965.1). Lineage (NCBI taxonomy): Eukaryota > Metazoa > Arthropoda > Insecta > Lepidoptera > Noctuidae > Ceramica > Ceramica pisi. The sequence goes on along the minus strand of OY982535.1, from coordinate 24,102,882 downwards.
GCAATCAGAAGAACTTTGCTTTTCTATATACTTTAAGGTTTTCTAGTTTATGGTCATACGTTATATGTGTCACCGGAAAATAGCAGACTCCGTAACATTGTTATAAATCTTGATTAGATTATATTTTCTCGATTTATTATTCGAAAATCATTTTGTATATTGAATAAATCCCATTCTAATTCAATGATAAATGATATTTATTCTGTAAGTAGGTTGTAAATAACACTTTTACACGTCAATCTTTTTTGGTCATTTTAAACTAGATGAGGCCGGTATTCCCTAGCTGACTGCTCTGAGAAGAAACACCGAAACAAACTCAGAGGTCAATGTCTCTTTTAAAATAGTTTCCAATATATCTGTGTCTTATTTAGACAAAAATAAGTTTACAATTTCACGCGATAATTTACAATCTTGCGGCGTTTGCCGTCACTTTCCGATGATGATAATCATGCTAGCGAAAAAGTGGTAGTGGAGCTGAAGATCTAGGATACATTGGAAGCTAATATTGCTAAAAATAATTAATTAACTGCTGGAGATACTCGAGTTCTGCTGGCCTGATAACTTATAACCAAATTTTCGAGGTGTGGCGAGAATTTCGTAGAGATTTCCCCTCGAAGTTATCAAAAATCGAACAGAAAAACACATAACTCAGGCTAGATTATTCCTAAAATAACCTAATCGCTCATCGACATCCAATATCTAACAAAACCCTTTCAAAAACATCAATTATCAGGCAAAAACAGCCCAATAATGTATCTCATAATCAAATAAATACGCCTCTTATACAATTACATGACACATGTAATGCATACGTCACGGTGGGTCGTTATTGGCACAGCCTCGCATTTGATGTACCCGTGCGGTCTGACGTCATGCAGCCGTGATGACGTGGCTCACAACCGCACCGCACTCAACTTGGGTTGGTGCAAGGGATAGGCGAGAGCGGGTTCAGTGAAAAAGATATTTATTAAAATTAACGCACAAGAATACGATAGCGGACTCAAGCATTCTCTGGCAGAAAGTGAATCTTTTAGATCGATATATTTTTTTTGTAAAATGAATACATTGTTAATTTCTTAGAAAAAACGCTGTTAACAAAAGTTTACACAAAACATTTTTTTGTTCGATTTCCCCATTGCTTGTACGACTCAGGTCGTACATTACGCTGCTTGTACGACCTGACTTTCAATACCTTTTTGATTATTGAAACGCAATATGATTAACTGGTTCAAAAAGTAATTTTATTGAAACAAAGTTTAGTATAGAAATCTTCATAACAAATCAATACTTATCCTTATTTAAAGAACAAAATACACAAAAACACACACATCATCTGACATCACGTAGGCAGCACACTCTTTAGTCAATACCTACTCAACATTAATGCCTAAAGAACGCTAATGATTGACTGCACAGTGCATGCACTTGTACACACATCTCAACATTTCTAATGTAGGTGTGTTATGACGTCAACGCTGATGACGCTGCGTTCCGCAACTACACCGCACTCAGCGTCAGTGCTGCGGTACAAGGCATGAGCTGAAGCGATCTACATGATTATTATGACCGAATTCATGAAAATTCAGAAATGTCTGTAAATTTCTTTTTGATGAGTTCTTTTTTTATTTTTGATGGGTTTGCTTTTGACTCTAGTCTAGGTCAGAGATGATAGAGACAAAGTCTACGATGGAGCGAGCTTACCCAGAAGTAGCCTGTTCACTCTAACTATGAAAAGATTAGGGTTGCAAGCGTTTGGAAACACAGACGCAGTTCTTCCTGAATTTGCTAGCTGACTCGTGCAACTTAGCCTTCCTTAATAAATGGTCAATCCAACACTGAAATAATTTTTCAATTCGAACCAGTGGTTCTTGAGATTAGCACATTCAATAAAACAAACTCTTCAGCTTTATAATGAAACTAGCTTATCCGCACAACTTCGTCTGCGTCACATTTTCCATTAATACTCCGATCCTATTTGTCGTAGCGTGATGTATATTTATAGCCTTCCTCGATAAATGGGCTATATAATATCACTGAAATAATTTTTCAAATCGGACCAGAAGTTCCTGAGATTGGGATTCAGCGATTTAGGGCGCGTTCAAGCAAACAAACAATCAAACTCTTCGGCTTTATAATATTAGTATAGATATTAAATATACTAATCTATACTAATATTATAAAGCTGAAGAGTTTGTTTCTAAACAAAAGAAAGAAAGAAAGAGAAATGTTTATTTGGGACTCGCACAAAACAGACAGAAGCAAAATACTTTAAACAAAATACAGATAATTACATTAAATTGATCTGTGCGAGGCCAAAAAGGTCCCTATCTCAGCATATGCTGCGGAGCGGCTGCCTACCAGACCTCCACAACCCATTGACTAGGTAACACGGTACTTCATGGCAGGACTGGAATCAAATTTTACTGGCTTCTGACTATCCGTAACGACTGCCAAAGATCTACAAATGACAGCCGGGACCAATGGCTTCCGAACCATGGAAGAAACTAGGTATGTTAAGATGGTCACCTATCCACAGACCAACCTTGGCAAGCGTTGCTTAACCTTGAAGATCGACCCGTGCGGCTGTTTATTTAGCCACAAGCTCCTAAAATTGCCTGTTTAATAAAGAAAATATTGTTAAACCTAGGGGTATATCTCACCCTTCGAAGCGGCGATCGGTGGCGACCTCTCGCGTCCATTTACATATTATACTGATTAATGATTTATATTGTTCGTGGAATCCACAGATCGTTACAAAACAATTAGTTTAGTTTGTTATTTTTATTGTATTTTTTTTACTTTCTCGGGTCCTTGGAGACCCGGTCCTTTGGTAGGCGTACGAGGGGCCGAAACCAACTCGCAGAGGCCCCGTACGACATTTCAAATTTAATGGGGCACCAACCGGCAATTATCCCTGTATGCACTGAAAGTATTCCCAAAGACAATCCCCGGTTGGAGCAGTACTATTGCAGAATATGGAAACAAAAAATTAGTGGACTTTAGTGGACTGATAATCATTTATTATAGAAGAACTATTGGCCCCCGCCTGACCACTAACAATATACACGGCTTTTAAATGGCAGGGGGTGACTTGCACACTCAATGAATGGGCCCCCGAAAACGGTCGCTAGCCCAAAGTGACGTAGCGCCAAGGAGGCAACATGGCCTATCGAGAGAGGAGAGGTTTAACACGGCTATCAGGACAATCCCGGAAGTGCGGTCAACATCCCTACCAGCATCTTACTGGATTATACATCCTTCTTCCGAGCACGTGTGCTCTAGCGAATCTCCACTCAGACCATTTACAGCTTTTTTTAGAATATTCAACCTGCCTATTACATTCTCATAAGACCTAATTCTTCGTCCTAGGTATATTATGAATGCATATCATCTATACATCTATACATATATACATATAAATAAAATTGGAGTGTCTGTTTTTAATATTGAAATAACCGTTTTTTAGTACATGTATATATGAACATATATACGGTACATACACCAAAATAACATTTTTTACAATCTTTTTGGGTCTGTCTTTTTGTTCCGGTTAATCTCTGAAATGGCTGGACTGATTTTGACGGGACTTTTATTGGCAGATAGCTGATTTAATGAGGAGTAACTTAGGCTACGTTTATTTTAGAAAAAAAAAAACAAAAAAATTAAAGAATCGTCTGTTAGGCGGAACGAAGTTCGCCGGGTCAGCTAGTGCTTTAATAAAACCTGTTAATTCATGATCATTCAAATCAGCCGAAAGACGTCCACTACTCGACAGAGGACTCCTCCAACTGTCGCCTCAACAAGCGGTCCTGTGCATCTCGCATCCATCGCCTACCCGCAACCCTCAGAAGCCCTCAGTAGCTCATCGGTCTACCCGGCCCTCCAACGCTGTGTACGGGACCACGTCATTAACTTCCAAGAATATATTATAAAGTCGGATGTTAACATTTAACTGAATAGGATTAACTTTAACCTTTGTGAAGGTAATTCCATCGTCATGACATTATTCTATTTTAGATCTGAACATAATGTCTCAACTCTACCATACAGCTACTTACAGCTTATAATCCAACCTCGCAACAGTTACTATTTCTATTCTATTCGACTCAAAACATATAATCTCGAAGATGCCACCCTTTCCTCGGGCCATGTTATGCGCAGTCCGTTGGGTTTGAAAGAGGACCGTTGCCATAGCAACGGACTTTGATATCAAACCATGTGTGAGAGAATACTATTGAATTAGATGTATAAGTGTATTGAATTCAGTCGGGCAGTGGGGCTGTCGTCCAGTGTTTACGCTACGCTAGGTGATGTTGTGCTATTATCTATTATAGTTTGTTTTATTTTTAAAAAAAGAGGTCACGTTATGTAGTAGTTTGAATGATTATAGAATTAATGTTATTTCTAGAATTGTGTATTAGCAATGGTTCTCAATTTTGATTATTAACTGAATTATGAATCACTCCCACGCAGTTTAAAAGTTGTTCTACAAATAAAAATCAGTATAGGTTCTAAGGCATTTTAACATGTGATTTGTTCACGATAAAAATAATAAGAGAATACATTGTTTTTAGTAAAGTTTTGGAATTTTTTTTAGCTAACAAAGTTAAAAAAAGCAAATAAATGAGTTTAAAGGGTAATTTTGGCATACTTTTGACGTACGATTAAATGCAACAACATTAAGACTAATAAAATTCCATTAATTAAGTAACTTTTGCATTCGCACATCAATCACAAACTGTCAATCGCAATTTGTCAAAAAAAATCTCAGTTTCACACTTTTGACAGATTGCAACTCAGATGCGAATGCGATCGTTGTTATAAAATATGTAAAATTGACACTCTTATACTATACTTATAGTTTATGGGCCCAGTAAAATTAAATAAACGCTAAGTGTAAGGGACTCAGTCTGAGTCCCTTAGCGTTTATCATAAAATAATATTTGTGTACTTATGTCACATAATGTAGTTTCATATTAACAAAAAAAAAAAAAAAAAACAAATCTGGGCACATAACCTACAACTCTAACCTACCTCGGTCATCAAATACAACCGACTGAATTTTTTTTAACTTCATATTTTTGCTACAACACATAGAAGGATTCTTGAGTTAAGTAAGCAGTTTGTCATCGGATAACCGTGCATGAGTCAATAAGTTTCTACCCGACTGCAAAGACGGGTTACGTGTTTCGCAGAAAGGCTTTATTTAAGTCTCACGTGAACTGACTTATGATAGGAGGTTGTTTTGATTTGGTAAAAGGTAAAGGGTCAGTTTATTTACAGCTTTGTATAGCTTAGCCTTGGGTGTGTTGTTATACTATTTTGGTGCCAATAATAGTATTAGTTTTGACGTCATTGAAATGGAATGTTTTTTTTTTATATTCAATGCTTGTCTAAAAGTGCATTTGCACGGACAACTTATATATTGCCGTGAAATTAAAGGTGTTGCCGAATCAAAAAAAAAACACATTAATATTGTCTTACATTCGCAAATTACTTCAGTCGCACCATCAGGTACACTTGTGCCCCGCTAAGAACTTAATATACTCATAATATTTAAAATAAATTCAGCTCAGCTACACCGTTTATAAAATTATAACTCAAGAACGGCCGGACCGATTTCGAAGTTCTTTGGTCTGTTTGATTTGTATTTGCTCCAAATATAGAAATAACTATTAAAACATTGGAAAATACAAAGCAAAAAAAAATGTACAAAATCTTTTTCTCATACATGAATTCGAATACAACGTCATGTCTGAAATATGACAAAAACAAAAGACCGCAAAAATTTACTCGAAACACTAGTTTTAAATATAAAGGAGATACGGTAGGTACATCTGTCCATCTAAATATAGACAGTCAAGACTCAAGATGTTATCTGCATAAACAACAAAACAAGCGCTCTATAAGATCTTCCAAAAATAGACTCATCTTGGCAAAGACGTTAATTGAATAAAGTCTACAATCAAGGACACAAAGCAAACGGCTTCAGGTAACTAAAAAACTTTTTGCTACTGAAAATTTTCCAACAATCGTCACCTAACTAAGTATTTACTTAACTGATTACCTCGCCAAGTCCGCCAAGTAGCGCCAAGTTGCGCCAAGTCGCGCCAAGTCGCGCCAAGTTGCGCCAAGTTTCTCCATACACATTTAAAGGTGTTTTCAACCAAGTTTTTTACAAAAGTTTTATTTTTTGCTTCCTCAGTGCCTAAGGAAAGTTTTTCAGTTCATCTGATTGGTCCTACACTTGGGGATTTTCGTTGTGATTTTTTCACACCGTCATCTTTTAAGAAAACTTGGTAACGCTATAAGTATTTTTGTTTTTTTTTTCTTCTTTCTTTTGATTTGTTTCTTTGAGTAATTCTTGCTTTGTGAGCAAAAGGCCGTACGAGACAGGTACCTTTGAGTATGAGTACTTTTGTAATCTTTTGTTAAAGAAGTTGCAAGATGACGGTTTTCGAGTTGTTGTACAATGAGGACAATTAAAAGGCGAAAACAATAATTAAATTACACTGTAACTGTGTCTATACCTCATTTTTTTCTGTTTCTGATACTAGCTAAACCGTTTCCATTCTTGCTAACTAGCCTTGAATCCTACTTGTAATAAAAAAAATCTGTAAAAGGTTATCACCATTGCTTAGTACAAAAACAAAACGCTGCAAAGTATAAAATCACCTTAATTTCTGAAGACAGTGTTGAAGTCAACATAGACCTCCGAAATGAAGGTTATTTTTATCATTGTAGTGTTTTGTTTGGAAGTCCGTTATATTTTTTTGTAAAAATGATTTATATTTTTCACTTATAAGTGACTAGCTGACCCGTGCAACGTCGTCTGCGTAACATTTTTAATTACTGTTCCGCTCCTATTGGTCTTAGCGTGATCATATATAGCCTGTAGCCTTCCTCAATAAATGGGCTATCTAACACTGAAATAATTTTTAAAATCGGACCAGTATTCCTGAGATTAGCGCGTTCAACCAAACAAACAATCAAACAAACAAACTCTTCTGCTTTATAATATTATATATAGTATATAGTATAGATGATACTTGGACGACGTCTAAAATTCCTCTACGCAGAAATTGAAATAAGCAAAAATACTTATTAAATAAAAACTACTGATCCGAACTAAATTAAAATTTTACGGGACCAAACGGCAAGTATTCCGCATCGAACTAAAAATAATCACACAAGTCGGATCAGAAAACTCGTAGTAATCGATGTACATACAAAAAAAAAATACCCGCCGGGTTGAAAATCTCCTCCTTTTTTGGAAGTTGGTTAACAAAATGTGTAAACTGGTTGGTAGCCGAAATTTGGCTTTGTGTATTGCAAAAACTATAGCAGAATCCTATTCTCATAAAATTCTTCCGATACTAAATAAATAAAATAAATAAATATCCTTGGACATTTCACACAACGCCATCTAGTCCCAAGCTAAGCAACCTAATGCTTGTGTTATGGTAACGAGATGGCTGATAAACTACTTATATAATTTTTTTTTTTTTGTAAATAGGTTCATATTATAGATAGAAAAACACCCAGACTCGGAACAAATACTTGTAGGTCGTACAAATATTTGTTCCGTGCGGGAATCGAACCTTAGTCGAATCCTACTGAGTGAGTGACAGACATCACACAGCCGAAACTATTGGTCGTAGAAAACTGAAATTTGGTATGTATGTATGTTATTTGGGAAGTGTATGGCAGCATTTCCCGATATTCCCACGGGAACGGGAAAACACGGGATGTACGCATACGGAGTCACGAGTTACAGCTAGTCTTGCATAAAAGTGTTTAAGAGGGCGTATTCCGTCCACTAGCGCCGCCAATCGTTTTTTATTAACTGTGGTAAATTTAAGACACGTAGATAAAAAACCGCTCTGTAGTGTACTGAAGAAATGTATTTATTATTTTTTGAGAGTTATGTTTTGTACTTTAGAACATAAATAGTTGCCGAAGTCGATATTTTTGCTAAAAGTGGCCATTTTTAGCAATAATTGCCGTTTTGGCTATTTAGCCATGAGTTATGTATTAAAAATAGCTGCCAAAAAATAATAGATACATTTCTTCAGTACACTACAGAGCGGTTTTTTATCTACGTGTCTTAAATTTACCACAATTAATTAAAAACGATTGGCGGCGCTAGCGGACGGGATACACACTCTTAATCAAGCTTTTTTTAGATGGCTAAAGTAGATTTCTTGTAGCCAAAATATACCTCACAACGTTTTTTTGCACGCGTTTGACCACTATCTCACCTGATAGTATATTCACTCTTGACTTAAAGACTCCCAGATTATTTTGCAAAACTACAGCCCCTTATTCCTTTGAACGCCATTATCGATTAATAGTTTTTGGGTTCCGTACACAAAGGGGAAGATGGGACCATTGTATTAGGTAAGACTCAAGATTTTCAAGTTTCGTCTTTCAACATCACTGCACTAATATTATAAAGCAGAAGAGTTTGTTTGTTTGGTTGAACGCGCTAATCGCAGGAACTACTGGTTCAATTTGAAAAATTATTTCAGTGTTAGATAGCCCATTTATCGAGGAGGCCTATTGCACGGGTCAGCTAGTTATATATATCTACTCCAGACACAGTGTAGTCGGTCCGCACCTTCTAATAATTATTCAAAAGACCGCGAGTGCTTACGCCAGCAAAAATCTCCGGCAGCCGCAGACATCTCATCAACGATATATGGGGGCTCGCACTCTCATCTGCTGACACACGGGAGCTTGAAGATGAATGAGCAAAGAGTTTGATTCATAAACGCTTTTTACTATCAAGTTTTACTACTTATCTATTATAATATTATAAAGCTGAAGAGTTTGTTTTTATGTTTTCTTGAACGCGATAATCTCAGGAACTTCTGGTGCGATTTGAAACTGCTGATGCGTTTGTTTGTTAGGTTAGTTGTTTGGTTGAACGCGCTAATCTCAGGAACTACTGATTCGATTTGAAAAATTATTTCATTATTAGATAGTCCATTTATTTAGGAAGGCTTATTTATAGGCTTGAATTTGAATGACGGTTTCACGAAATAACATTGAATCGAGTTTTATGAACTTAGAGGGATAAATTGATGATGCAAATGGTTATAATCCTTTAGATAAATGTTCTTTACGATCGCGAACCGTATTTTGTTCAACATACAGCTTCACACTGACCGGCAATTTGCAAAAAACAAAAATATTTGAATTTCGCGGGCTACCCTGGAGCTTTCACCTTAATGCTTGCCTACGGAGTGTAGAGCAGCTACATGCTAAATTTTAGATTTCTACGACCAGTAGCTTTGGCTGTGCGTTGTCTGTCAGTCACACCGTAACGGAACTTTTGCATTTTGGGGGCCGAGTCACCCGCGTCCGTAGGAGAATACCCTTCAGCGAATCCCTACACGTGGTCCCCGGGTGGTGCTAAACAGGTGACACTAACCGCCTCCGTGGTCTAGTGGTTATACCACCTGATTCAGACCCAGAGGTCCCGGGTTCGATTCCTAGCGGAGGCAAGTTTTTTTGCTCGGTTTGGTTGGTGGTAGGACTTGTTCTAAGTCCGCCTGGCAAGCTACTACCATATTGTCTAAGTCTGTCGCCATAACAACAATGTTAACAGCATTGTTGTGTTCCGGCAGTTAGAGGTATGATAGCCAGTTCCTCTGTGTAAGAGGATTCCGTGTGAAACTCGCTTGCATCTTCGGCCTAATCATCACTTTCCTTCAGGTGAGACTTGGGCCAAGAGTTTCCCGTTTTGAATAAAAAAAAGGATTACTGTATATTTTGAAGAAAAGACACACCAATCAAGACCTTCCGTTCATAACTTAAACAGTTTAAAATTATGATAACTCTCCTTACAACTAAAACCAGCTGAGTATGTCTTCCGCTTGCCATTCTTCTCAGCAGTAAGTCACGCCACCGCCACGCCTCCTGGCTTTCTCATTAAAAGCCGTGTATTAGAACAGGTAATGTCTTGATTATCATATTAAGTGTCGCCCTTTGTAGTGAATTAGCATGGATTCTTGGGCAAGTAGCGTTTTCTTCATAGCCGTTTTATGCTGGTCTTGGCTTGGGTAGAATTCTGTCTATAAGTAAAAGTGTGATGTTTTTTTAGTTAATTAGGTAATTAATTATCGTCTTATTTATTTATTATACTGTTCATGATATTATATAGTTGATGCCCGCGGCTTCGTCTGCGTGGATGTCGGTTTTCGCGAGCAAAAGAAATCATGAAATTTTGATCCCATTCCTGCAACCCATGAGAACTTATTCTAGTGATAAAAAGCGTATGTTTTATGGATTTAATATATCCCTGTACCTAATTTCAGCCAGATCCTAACATCAGTAGAGTTAATAATAAATAATATTCTTGGACATTTCACACAAAGCCATATATAGTCCCAAGCTATGCAACCTAATGCTTGTGTTATGGTAACGAGATGGCTGAGAAACTACTCATATACTTTTTTTTTTTGTAAATACTTACATACTCGTATTATAGATAGAAGAACACCCAGACTCGAAACTAATACTTGTTGGTCGTACAAATATTTGTTCCGTGCGAGAATCGAACCCTGCGCCAACCGTGTCGTCAAAGTTATTTTTAACTTTGTAGTGCTTTTTTAACCGACTTCCCAAAAAGGAGGAGGATATCAATTCGGTTGTATGTGTTTTTTTATGTTTGTTACCTCATAACTCCGACAATTAAGAACCGATTTGAAAAATTCTTGTTTTATCTGAAAGGATGTACTTGCAGATTGGTCCCATTAAAGTTTTATGAAAATCGGTTATGAACTTTGCATTTTAAAACGAAATAGCTACTTGGATGATAGTTTTATGTCATCCAAGTAATCGAAATTGCGTATTTTCCTTTATGCGATTTTGCAGTGGTGTTGTTAGGTGTGGGGTACCACTAAAAAGTGAAAAATAAAAAACTTTTTACAAAAAAATACAATCGACTTCCAAAAAAAAAAAACACTGCAAAGTAAAAAATAACTTTAATTTCGGAAGGATTTTTTTGTAAAAAGTTTTTTATTTGGATGTCGGTTGTATTTTTTGTAAAAAGTTTTTTTTTACTTTCATAGAAAATAGTAATATAAGTGACATACTGAGTCCCCCAATTCTTTGCGTCCGAACTAAATAGAGAACACCTCGCAACTAAAATTCAAGATTCATTTGACCAACCAATAAATCCAATCATCCGATAACCATCACATCGATCAGATAAAAACTGCGTTACCAACAAAATGGTCGTTCCCCGAACACAAATCGAAGACTAACGCGAGGAAATGGCGTCATAACTTTAAAAAAATCGCCAGAAACCATTTACATTGGGCATCAATTTAGCGATTTCCGTACCTTATGCATCCCTCCGGCGACGAGGGAGGAATACGTGAAATATGTATGACAAGCTGTGTGCTACAAGGTATGAGCGAAAGCGGGGAAGTGTCTTGAGTCTATAATGATCTTACCGTTTGTCAGACACAATGATTTCTCTTGATGGAGCGGGCTTGAAGGGGACACTTACGTTCATTTATTTATGGAAACTTCATGCAACACAAAAGTTACATAAAAAACTTTTTATAAAAAAATACAATCGACTTCCAAAAAATAAAAACACTACAAAATAAAAAATAACTTCAATTTCGGAACTCGGTGTTTTTGTTAATTTGTTTTTTTTTTTGACACCGACTTCCGAAATTGAAGTTATTTTTTATTTTGTAGTGTTTTTATTTTTTGGAAGTCGGTTGTATTTTTTTATAAAAAGTTTTTTATTTTTCACTTTTTAGTGGTACCCCACACCTAACAACACCACTGCAAAATCGGAGAAAAGCAAAATACAAACGCAATAGTTGCCCATACGATTTTCGAAAGTTCCCCTCGACTTCTCTGGGATGCCATCATCAGATCCTGGTTTCCTTATCATGGGACCATTTGGGAAGTATTCCCTTTCCAACAAAAAAATCATTTTTAAAATCGGTTGGCAAGCGACGGAGTTATGCCCGAACAAACATAAAAAAAAAATAAAAAAATACAAACATCCGAATTGAGAACCTCCTCCTTTTTGGAAAGTCGGTTAAAAAGCCTATAATGCCGTAACCGGTTCACAGTCCCACATACCAAATGTGGTCTGCGCTGATTGTCTTACTTTTGTGTCTGTTTTGCGGAAAATTAACCTGTTAAGCATTTTCTACCAGACGTTCATGGGTGGCGAAGAGATATAAAAGAGGTGTCCAAAATATGTTTAATTTAAGTCATTTTTTGTAAGTTGTATTAGTTAATGTACTGTATAGTAATTTCTTTCTCATTTTTATCAATCGTTCTAACTGCTTTTATTATGCAAACATTCAACTGAATTTGTTGTTAGCAATTACGCCCGCAAACACCCAAAAGATTAATACTTGTCTTAGTAACTACACATTTCGTCTCTAAAGACTAAGATCTTTTGATTCGTTCCTAAAATTTTATCACAGTTCTCCCTTAGCTTACACCACAACATCCGAAGCACCGACATTTTGCTATACACGAAAAATATGTTGTCGAAAATTGTTTACCGCGTCGCGTCGTCGCGCGTCGTGTCGCCCGCGTCGCTCGCATGTGTCGTAAAGCGTGCTTTATTACTTTCTTGTTTTCGCACTGATTTGTGTGTCAAGTTGCTTCGCGCCCGGTTAATGGGCCAAAATTATGGGATGTTAAAATGGGGTTGTAATAAGCTGGGAGGGGTATAATAAAGTAGCTACGTATGAGTTGTGCTCCAAAATGGAGTGATGGATTATGAGTTTGGCAAAAGTTGCGGTATGGTGTTCGTTGTTTTGCCGCTGGTCATGGTGTAATTTTGCCGCGTTGATATTTATAAGTTTTCTTGGTTCTCTCAAAAGCTGATTTTAATGGAACAATCACACACACATACCAACACTTTTTCCAATGATGAGGCGACAAATCCTACTAATTGCAAAAGCAAAAAATTATAAATGCAAAAGTTTGTGGGGATGGATTTTTGTTACTCTTTCCGGTCAGAACGCCTGAAAAGATCTTCATAAAATTTGGCACAGAGGTAGATTTATAGTCTGGAATAACACATAGGCTACTTTTATACCGAGAGTATGTTCCCTAGGGATCACGAAACGAAGCTAGTATAAAAGCGAAAGTCACTCTGCCTGTCACTCTGCTTTTAAGTAAGTTGCCTCTTCACGTCTTAAAGACTGAACAGGGGGGCTACTCTCTAAGCCCGACGTCCGTAGTTTCGGGCTTAGTTGCAGGCGTATTCTACTCCGTATAACCAATCTATATATATAAAAGAAAGTCGTGTTAGTTACACCATTTATAACTCAAGAACGGCTGAATCGATTTAGCTGAAAATTGGTGGGGAGGTAGCTTAGAACCAGGAGACGGACATAGGATAGTTTTTATCCCAGAAATACCACGGAAACGGGAAAATCCCACGGGAACGGGAACTATGCGGATTAAACGGGAGCGACGCCGCGGGGGACAGCTAGTATATGATATACGATTAGTCCCGAACCCGAACTAAAAATTAATGACAACACGATTTGACAGTAACTTTCGAATTTTGTTGTCATTACTTCTTAGTGGTTAAATAACACGGAGTAGAATACGCCCGCAACTAAGCCCGAAACTACGGACGTCGGGCTTAGAGAGTAGCCCCCCTGGTTCGGATGAACATCCCACCCACACGCACAAAACATTTTGGAAACACATTCATAGTGCGTACAGCAAAGGACGGAATTCACTGCCGGAGTCTGTTTTTCCTGATAGCTGCAATCTTAGATTATTTCAGCACAATCGCATTAAATATAAGTGAGTAAATTTAGTTGTAAGATTCCACTCGGACAAACGTACATACATTGCAAGTTAAATAAAAGCTTGTAAAAAATCTGATGACAGTCTTTTCTGACACGGGAATTAGACCTAGAACATCATGCTCGTCAGTAGCGCATGAAACCTTTTAGTGGTTTCACGCGCTACTGACGAGCATGATGTTCTAGGCAACGTCTTTGTTATTTATTTACTTATACTTTATTATACTATATATACTTTTTAAGTTTAGTGTTGCTGAAATGCCCTCGATAAACTCAAAATGCCCTAAAATACTGTAGTACGAAGCTCGAACAAGAGTTTGTCATCCGCAAACAGTCGGTATACAGGCAAACAGCACCTCACCACAGACTAACACAGAACGGTCCAATGCGCGCAGTACCACCATGAAGCTTCGTACAGGTGCGTGCAATGTGTGATGAACTGTAGTATGGAACATATCTAGTATGGTTTTGTGACGTCACAACTTTGTAAAGGACAACGAACTCGTCTAAATAGAACCTGCAATGTATGACATTCCTGCCGTTTACATTGTTTGATTTGGAATTTCATAGTACAATTTGGACAGCGATATTAAATCGATTTCTGATCATGATTCTGATATTTCCGATAGTTCAGTGTATTCAATCAACGTCATGTGAAATGATATTGGATGTAGCAATGACAGCGAGTAGTAGAAAACGATTTATTTACTGTCTGTATTTTAGCCGTCTGCCTAGCCTTTTCCCAACTAATTTGGGGTCGGCTTCCAGTCAAATCGGATTCAGCTGAATACCAGTACTATTTTACGTGGAGCGGCTGCCTACCAGACCTCCACAACCCATGAACTGGGTAACACGGTAACATTTCTTGGAAAGACTAGAGTCTGATTTACTGGCTTCTGACAATCCGTAACGACTGCCAAAGATCTACAAATGACAGCCGGGATCAAGAGCTTAACGTGCTTTCCGAGGCACGGAGGAAACTCGATATGTTATGATGGTATGGTATTTGCATATTTTTAGATAAACTGTGTAGATAATAAATATATTTTTCATGCATATTCCCTGTTGTACCTATGTAACTGGATCTGTGTGACATACTTCATATAACTAGGAGGGCACAGTAACATAGCTCATGGCGCGTATTGACAAGCAACTGTGTTTTAATATCTGTCAGGCCTGTAAAGTTTTACTACGACAAAGAATCACTGACCTATAGCTGAACAATTGTATGAAGCTTGATTTCTGTCATAATACTCGATGTTACTATCGGAGTGCATTGACACAGAGGTAGTGTTTGCCTATGGACGTGCAACGGGGCGTATCACTTACGACGCGTATTGACAGTCAACTGCATTTTAATACCCGTCACACCTGTAACATTTTACTAGGTACCAAATACAAATAAATTCTATACCTATTTATTGTTAAATAATTGTAAATAACTTGATCTGTGTAACATACTCCATATAAATACGAGGTCACAGTGACAAAGCGCACGGCGCGTATTGACAATCAACTGTATTTTAATATCCGTCACGCCCGTAGTTTTACTACCAAATTCAAAGAATCACTGACCTATCGCTGAACAATTGTATGAAGCTTGATTTCTGTCATATACTCGATGTAACTATCTAATCGGGGTGCATTGACACAGAGGTGGTGTTTGCGTATGGACGTGCAACGGGGCGTGTCATACTCACGACGCGTATTGACAATTAACTGCACTGCAATATCCGTCTCGCCCGTAGTTTTACTACCAAATTCAAAGAATCACTGACCTATCGCTGAACAATTGTATGAAGCTTGATGTCTGTCATATACCCAATGTAACTACCGGGGTGCAATGACACACAGAGGTGGTGTTTGCCTTCGAACGTGCAGCGGGGCGTGTAACGCGGCTCACGGCGCGTATTGACAATCACGTTTGTTGTGCCACGTATTTTGTTCGACACTGTTTCGAAAAGCAGATATGATAGATGGTTTCATTTTATAATGGAACTGTTACATTTTGTTTTGTTTTTGAGAAACCTGGTTATCATTTTAGCTTATGTAAAAACAATGCACTAAAATATAATTTACAGAATGAACGCAAAATCAAAAACCGGCCAAGTGCGAGTCGGACTCGCGCATGTTCCGTACAAACCAGTAGGTATGATATTATGAGCAGAAGTTGCGATTTATGACGTATTAAAAAAAAAACTACTTAATAGATCTCGTTCAAACTAACTTTTGGTGGTAGTTTACATGATAATGTACATCATTTATTTTTTTAGTTTTATCATTCTCTTATTTTAGAAGTTAAGGGGAGGGGACACTTTGGAAGTGTCTCACGCGCAAACTATTCAGTTTAAGAATATATATTATATTTGCAACCTCAATTTCATTTTTGATGACCTATACATAAATACCCCACACGTATGGGTTCAATTCGAGAATTTTTTTGAGTTTCAACCCCCAAAATGTATTGTATTTTTGTGTGAAAATCTTTATGCGGTTCACGGAATACATATACTCACCAAATTTCAACAGCATAGTTCTTATAGTTTCGGAGAAAAATGGCTGTGACATTCGGACGGACAGACAGACAGACGTGAAGAATCTATACCTAAGGGTTCCGTTTTTGCCATTTATCTAACCCTAAAAAGGGGATGAAGAAAATTCGAAAGTATTCAAATTTGGCTGAGATCCAGTAGTTTTTGAACGTCAAATTTTACACAAGACAGTCCCCTAAAATGCCCCGCCCGTCACTACTTCCAAGTGTTTTATTGACCGACTGGTGAGATAGTGGTCAAACGTATGCCAATCAAAAGTAAAAAAAAAGAGATTGCGACTGAATACGAATGCAGACAATTTCTCCTCAGGAGATAAAAAATCTCAATTACAAAACCCGCCACAGTTTCTACCGACTCATACATATTTTAATGTGAAAATACAACGTAACTTTTTAATTTCCCCACGTCGTCACGTCATACGTTTCTCAATATTAACTCTAGCCAAAAGCTGTGTACATGTACAAAGTTGTTATTTATGTTTTTGACGGATAAATTAAAACACACAATGACTTTGTTCTTTAAAAGTTGTTCGCTTTCGCGGCGTGTGTTTTCAAAGTTGATTATTATTCGTACCTAGGTTCTGTTTTAACGGAAATTGCAGTTTTTAATTATGCTTTTGAGTTTTCTCGGTGTTTTAATTTTTTAAATGGTTCTTGTACAATGGTTCGCTTGGAAGCTCGTTACATGGCTCGCAAATCGATATGCTGTTGGACATAGTTGCAGATGTTTTGTAATTGTAGATTTTCTTTGTGTTTTCCCAAGAAGTTTGTGTAGGGAAGTAAGAAGTACAATCTATACTCTATACATACTTACATACATAGACATATAAATGAGATTGGATTGTAATATTGAAATAACCGTTTTCTACTACATGTATACACACATGTATACGGTACCTACAAACACCAAAATAACATGTTTTACAATTTTTTGTCTGTCTGTTTGTTCCGGCTAATCTCTGAAATGGCTGGACCGATTTTGACGGGACTTTTATTGGCAGGTAGCTGATGTAATAAGGAGAAACTTAGCCTATGTTTATTTTAGAAAAAAAAAACTAATACATTAAAGAATCGACTGTTAGGCGGAACGAAATTCGCCGGGTCAGCTAGTATTAAAATAACTATAGTAGTAACTAGGGTAGTACCTACCTTTTTTATCGCCATGAAATATAATGAATCAAATCCTATAAATTCAATATATATTTCAAATAAACCATTTAAAGGCACTTTTGAATTGTCAAGGTCGGTCAGTGAAAAACATGAAGCTATTTGCACGTTCCAAAGCGTAGATCTGTATTGAGAAGAACGTGCAAGAAACTCCACATTTACTTTTTGTGAGCTTCTAGTCAAAGATTGTTCCGATTATTATGATATTATAAGTGGTTAACCGCTGGGGCTAATCCCCGTTGCTTCATCGATATCCTCACCTAGATTTATATAAAAACAGTATTACGAGGAAACGACCAGGATAGATTTCAAAAGCTCCCACTTTGCGGACAAAATGAAACACGTACCTACCTTTTTTTAAAAAATGAGATTTAATATATAAGTGACATGTTATAATACCACTGGAGAGATAAAAGCATCTGATTCTGATACTATAAATAGAGTCCTCAAATGCTAATGCATTCAATCAGAACTAGGTCCGGGTCGACGGCGCGTTGTGTTCCACGCGCGCCTCAAAGAGATGTCAGCATAGTAGACTGGGCCACTATGGTCAGTGCCTGCCAGGGTTGCGGAATTTGTCACCGCGGCCCTGGAACGCAAAGGGATGAGGAACATGGATGGGTTTTAGTCAGTAAGAGTCTAACACTCCCTTCTACTCCGCCCAGAGCGGGAGGAGTCATTTGATGATTTCCCAAACCTTAAAAAAATTCGCTAATGGCACACAAACTTAATTCAAAATACCTTTAATATAATATCTTTATTAACAGTTCTCCGATACATTAATATCGAACATTACATCACCTGATGGGAAAACACTTCAGCACAATCTGCTGTAAAATCAGAAATGAGCTGAAAAACGATATTATTACTCTGTTTCACGAATAAAATGTATAATTAGCCTTAAGTAGCTTATTCAGTACGATGTCAATTATTATTTTCTGTTTTTTGAATGTATATTGAAATTCGAGGTATTTTGACGTCATGTGAAGTGGTGAGTTAATATTTCGTCGGCTCAATCAAGAAGGGATTATGTGAGGTTTATAGACCAGGTATACCCAATGATACGCGATGTCTTAAAATATGAAATAATTATTTCATATTAATATGAATAGGTCATTAATCAAGCAAGCAATCAATTAATCAAACCATACATTTCAAATAAACCATTAACAGGCACTTTTGAATTGTCAAGGTCGGTCAGTCAAACACATGATGCTATTTGCACGTTCCAAACGTAGACCTCTATGAAGAAGAACGTGCAAGAACCTCCACGGACACTCTTTTAAATCATGTGATGTATTACAAAATAATGGTTACATAATGCACTTCATCCAACAAAATTTTATAATAGTAAAGACATTGAATCTATAGGTACAATGCAATTGTTAGGTTGCAAGTCGAGAACTATGTAGGTATTATGTCTGAGGCGCTCTTTTTTTCTTTTTTTTTTTGCAAAACGGGCAAACTCTTGGCCCAAATCTCACCTGATGGAAAGTGATGATTAGGCCGAAGATGGAAGCGAGTTTCACCCGGAATCCTCTATCTTACACAGAGTCCGGAACTGGCTATCATACCTCTAACTGCCGGAACACAACAATGCTGATAACATTGTTGTTATGGCGACAGACTTAGACATGATGGTGGTAGCTTGCCAGGCGGACTTATAACAAGTCCTACCACCAACCAAACCGAGCAAATAGTTTGCCCCCGCTGGGAATCGAAACCGGGATCTCTGGGTCTGAATCAGGTGGTATAACCACTAGACCACGGAGGCGGTTAGTGTCACCTGTTTAGCACCAACCGGGGACCACGTGTAGGGATTCGCTGAAGGGTATTCTCCTACGAACGCGGGTGACTCGGCCCCCAAAGCTTCTTTTGAAGAGAGATCCACATACATTTGAGTGGACCTGTCCTGACAGTGCAAGCATTTGTCAATCATCGTGCATTTCAACTCATATATATGCTATACTTAGCCCGGGTTTCAATTACGCTATCAAAATTTCACGAGGTCAACCCTTTGCATTTGAGTATTTCCACTTTCCTCGATCGATGTCGGTTTTAAAATTACATTTTATTTAGAGCTTTAGTTCTCAACTTCGAATTTATTGAAAACCGGCCAAGTGCGAGTCGGACTCGCGCACCGAGGGTTCCGTACAAACCAGTAGGTATTATATTATAAACAGAAGTTGCGATTTACGATTTATGACGTATTAAAAAAACTACTTACTAGATCTCGTTCAAACCAATTTTCGCTGGTAGTTTACATAGTACCTAATGTACATCATATATTTTTTTTTAGTTTAATCATTCTCTTATTTAAGAAGTTAAGAGGGGGGGGGGGGGCACATTTTACCACTTTGGAAGTGTCTCTCGCGCAAAATATTCAGTTTAGAAAAAAATTAAAACAGAAACCTCAATATCATTTTTGGAGACCTATCTATAGATACCCCACACGTATGGGTTTGATGAAAAAAAAAAATGAGTTTCAGTTCTAAGTATGGGGACCCCCAAAATGTATTGTTCTTTGTGTGAAAGTGTGTGAAAATCTTTATGCGTTACCGTGTTTACCGTGAACCGCATAAAGATTTTGCCACTTTTTTACTTGGTAAGTAGACTTACCAAGTTTCAATAGCATAGTTTTTATAGTTTCGGAGAAAAGTGACTGTGACATACGGACGGACAGACAGACAGACAGACATGACGAATCTATAAGGGTTTCGTTTTTGCCATTTGGCTACGGAACCCTAAAAAGCAGGTGCAGGTGTAGAATATGCCTGACACCTGCTTTTTAGGGTTGTGGAATTTGTTCGAAAGAGACACCTTTGAACGCAACGGGCATTAGGAGGAACACGGATGCGTTTTAGTCAGTAAGAGTCTGACAATCGCTTCCGCTCCGCCCATAGAGGACGGAGTCATTTGATGATTTTCCATCGTTAAAAAAGGCATATCCTTTTGTTTCCTTTTGCGAGTTTTCAACTTTTCAACGTACCTAACAATCTTATTTTTAACCGACTTCCCAAAAAGGAGGAGGTTATCAATTCGGTTGTATGTTTTTTTTTTTTTTTTTTTTTTTATGTTTGTTACCTCATAACTCCGACAATTATGAACCGATTTGAAAAATTCTTGTTTTATCTGAAAGGATATACTTGCAGATTGGTCCCATTTAAATTTTATGAAAATCGGTTACGAACTTTGGATTTTAAATCGAAATAGCTGGAATTCGTGTACTTGGATGATATTTTTATGTCATCCAAGTAATCTAAATTGCGTATTTTGCTTTTCTGCGATTTTGCAGTGGTGTTGTTAGGTGTGGAGCCACTAAAAAGTGAAAAATAAAAAAACTTTTTACAAAAAAATAGAACCGACTTCCAAAAAAAAAAAAACACTACAAAGTAAAAAATAACTTTCATTTCGGAAGTCGGTGTTTTTGTAAGTTTCTTCGTATTTTGACACCGACTTCCGAATTTTTTTATTTTTTTATACTGAAACTATTCAGAACAGAACATCACCATTCTCCTAATCTCGTCACAATACCTCCACGCGTTGAGCTGGCTACGAATATTGATAGATCACAAATACGATCGCAAAACACCACTATCCCAGGCTGCGCGGCTTGCATAGACCGTCTGAATTCAAAATGGCCGCCACACACAATCACAGCTGATCGAGGCACGGAGCGAAAACAAAGGAGCGCAATAATCACATCTAAACTGAAACGCTTCGGACTTCATTAATAGCAGTATTCTAAGGACTTTGAAATGTATAGCTGTTTTAGTGGGACCGAGTTACAATTTGTAATGTTTTGTGGAGTTAAATTCTGTTCGTGAGATTAATGATGACACTTCTTGACGACGTTTGATTGATATAGATATTTGAACGGTTCATCAATATACAGTTGATATTAGAATACGCCGTGAATTGATACTATTTATGCTGAAATATTTTTATTAGAAAAGGGAATATGCATGAAAAAGTATTTATGATCTGAACAGTTTATCTAATAGTATTCGAAAAAATAATACTAACTGTGAAATTCGAATCTAAATTGCTCGAAAAACGAACAAGATACAATTATTTTAAACAAATATATCTGTCCCTCTCGCGAAAACGCTGTTTTCTATGGCAGCTGTATAGTCATCGTGTAATTTGACGTCACTTTACGTATCGGACTTCTCTTTCTAACTGTAGTCTTTGAAGCTTTATAACTTAATAAATGATGAAGGTATTTAAAAAATAATTTCATGATTGTTTACTTAGAGCTAATAAGTATTTTATTTTGTAAATAAAAAAATGTATGCGTATTCCCTATTATACGAAACTAACTTTCCCGTTAGCTAGCATATCCCGTTTTTCGTTCCCGTAGGAATTTTGGGAAAATTTCGCTTATCCTCTCCAGGAAACCTACATGCTGAATTTGAGCTTTCCACGACCAGCGGTTTCGGCTTCAGACACACATGACGACGAGACGGATACTTCTCACACATGTGCAACAATGTGCATTTTATGGTTTGACATTATTATACCTCAGAAAAACTTTGTCGAAGGAAACCGCTACTGTTAACTAAATGAAAAAGTGCCTGAGGATATAATGAGTGCTGATTTTCAACTGCCATTTCCGATTCTGATGTCATTTCCACACTGCATGGTGTAAATGTCAAACTAACGCGGTGTCCTGAGTGAGCGACGAACGCTACGCGACACTGCGAACGCGACGAACGCGATCAACTCAACGGCATACCCTACATGCGGCCTATATGACAGTCTGCGAAACATTATAGGAATCGTTTATTTTTAACTTTTAAGCAAAATTATACTGTACTTCTCCATGATTCGAGAAGTAATGACCAAAATCACGTTGGACATTTGTCGCGTATAGCATCGCGTCGCATTACGTCGCGTCGCGTCTTATTCGTCGCTCACGCAGGACACCGCGTTACACTGTATACAACTTCCTTAAAACCCAGTTAAATTGGCTCGTCATTTTGCCCTGTGTACTACCGAAGGGCATAAACACTTGCCCCAAAATCCCCACACAGCTATAGCGATCTATAGTGACCCCAAAAATCAAAACAAGGCTGTGTCGAGCCGTTAAGGACCGTAATTCGACGCCAAAAACCGAAAACTTTCGCGTCAGCTAACAAATTATAACAAAAACAGTTTTCCTACAAATTAAAGTAATCAGCTAACCGACTGTGCCAAGGGAGGTTTTGCTGTGTGGTATTAAACGTTTAAGGGTCGGAGGAGCTCGTGGCTAAATAACAACAGCCGCACGGGTAGATCTTTAAGGTTAAGCAACGCTTGCCAAGGTTGTTCTGTGGATGGGTGACCATTTTAACATATCGAGTTTCCTCCGTGCCTCGGAAAACACGGTAAGCTTTTGGTCCCGGCTGTCATTTTTAGATCTTTGGCAGTCGTTACGGATTGTCAGAAGCCAGTAAATCTGACTCCAGTCTTGCCAAGAAATACCTTTGTACTTATTTTTTTGTTTCCTTTTTTTGATTTATTTGTGTGTGTACATAAATTGTTAAATAAATAAATAAATACCATGTTACCCAGTTAATGGGTTGTGGAGGTCTGGTAGGCAGCCGCTCCACGTAACATACTGGTATTGGTAGCGACGACACGGTTGGCGCAGTGGTTGAGCGATTGACTGCTGCTGGCTGTGCAGCATGTCGCGGGTTCGGTTCCCGCACGGAATAATTATTTGTACGACCTACATGTATTTGTTCCGAGTCTGGGTGTTTTTCTATCTTCTTCTATATCTATATCTATCTATATCTTCTATATCTATACTTATAATAAATCTGTAGAGAGGTCAATT
Organism: Ceramica pisi; assembly: GCA_963859965.1. NCBI lineage: Eukaryota > Metazoa > Arthropoda > Insecta > Lepidoptera > Noctuidae > Ceramica > Ceramica pisi. The sequence continues at coordinate 24,079,529 of OY982535.1, read as the reverse complement.
CTGTACATGAAATATATTTCCAAAATAACTATCAGGGGGTGATAAGGGATCGATACTGATGCCAAAAATGCAATCAGTCAAATTTTTGTCTGTCTGTCTGTCTGTCTGTCTGTCTGTCTGTCTGTCTGTCTGTCTGTCTGTCTGTCTGTATAACCGTTATAGAAACAAAAACTACTCGACGGATTTTAACGAAACTTGGTATAATTATTTTTCATACTCCTGAGCTGGTTATAGTATACTTTTCATCACGCTACAATCAATAGTAAAAATGAAAAAAAAAAAAACAAAATGAAAATGTGAAAGTTTGGTTGTTTGTTACTCAATCACGCCAGAACGGCTTAACGGATCTTAATGAAATTTAGAACAAAGATAGATTATAGTCTGGAATAGCACATAAGCTACTTTTAATCCCGGGAACATGTTCCCTAGGGATCACGCGGGCGAAGCCGCTGGCAGAAGCTAGTCTATAATATGTATGTATTTAATTTTAAAATTTGATTTAAACCAGGATATTTGCCCCAGGGGTATAGTTGCCTTGATTTTTAACCGACTTCCCAAAAAGGAGGAGGTTATCAATTCGGTTGTATGTTTTTTTTATGTTTGTTGCCTCATAACTCCAACAATTATGAGCCGATTTGATTGAATTCTTGTTTTATCTGAAAGGATATACTTACAGATTGGTCCCATTTAAATTTTATGAAAATCGGTTATGAACTTTGGATTTTAAATCGGAATAGCTGGAATTATTATTCGTCTACTTGGATGATAGTTTTATGTCATCCAAGTAATCGAAATTGCGTATTTTGCTTTTCTGCGATTTTGCAGTGGTGTTGATAAATTTACTTTAGTTTCACGAATGAATTACATAAGATAAGATAATAAGATAATATTTATTGGAAACTAAAACACAAATTACAATAAAAACTATGTACAAAAATGACTGCATTAGTAATAACTGTGTCGTAGCCATTAACGCCCATACAAAAAAGGTTAAGCGTCAGTGCTCCAACATGTTATTTTATTTATCAATCGAGAGACTCTACAACCACGACTAAGTTGATGGTTGACTTCTTTGGATGTGTCGATGTGATTACAGGGGAAGGCAAAGTGCGATCAAAATTTTTGCGGGATAAAATTCATTTTTTTTTGGTGAAAATCAATCCTGTATGTAATTTATTTGGAAATAAACGGGATTGTTGTCACAAAATTTATAAATCCAAAAAAATCGCCTATACTCTGTGTACGAGCAAACCCGTACAATATCAATTGTTTCATTTTAATGCTGACATCGACGCACAGCTAATGAATAAAGTCACACATTTGAGTAATCGTTTTAGTAGTTGCATAGCACCGGTGAACGACTCATTCGCCGCGGGTCGATCACCTATATATTTAGCATAGTTTTTGGGTGTTTAGATCAATACACAAATTTAACCATCAAACAGTTTATCATTTAAATGTACCTTTACCCGTACATTTTTGGTCCTTCGTGCCGGATCCGCGTTCGTATTTCGCGTGTGTACACTACAGTGTAGCAATCAAGTACTGTACAGTGTTTCACTAGTGACATCAATCGAACTAGCAGTGAAGGTGTTTGTACTGCCAGCAATAGTGCAGTACACAGCAGCAGCAGCAACAGCAATCAGCAGGGATCAACAGGGATCCACACTTCGTGAACGACTGAGCTACGCTTGGACAGTCAAGTAAGATCGTTCCATTTACTATCATTTCCATCAACAATGTCTTCAATGGAGGACGTTCTCGCCCAACAACAGCAACTACTCAATCAGATAGAGCAAGTTTACACCAACTTCAAAAAGGATGGCTCCGATCGCAAAACCTCGGACTACATACGCCGAAGGTTAGAAAATTTGGATGCAAACTGGCAAGAGTATCAATCGAATCATATAAAATTGTGTAGCATCGAATATGCCAGATCGCATACTTACTTCACTTCAAAACAATTTGAAACTGTGAAGGAGAGATATGACCAAATCAGAGCAACTATTCAAAATCATCAGCAAACGGAGGAAAGACCATCAACACCGCTTCTAAAGCCTGCTACTCCTCTAGCCACCTCAAGCACCGTTCAACAACCTTCGGGTCAATCTTCTAGGTCTCAGGGATCAAACAGCAAGACCGATGAGATGATGAGGAAACAGATGAGCAACTTCAAGGCCTTTGAACATACCGTTTCAAGTATCGACATGGATACTGTAGCGGAAAAATGGGAATTCGATCATCTGTTGAGTATGGTAAAATCTCGCTGGGCGAAAATTGACTCTCAGCACTGGGACTTAGACAGTGAGCTGGGAGACCGAAATCAAGAATATCATCGTATGTACCTCAAATACGAAAGTACGTACAACGCTGCTATCAAAGCAATCAATAAGAAGATGTCGTCAATTTCACATAGAGAGCATACTACGCCAAAAATAGAAATACCTACATTCAGCGGTAATTACCATCAGTGGACATCTTTTAAAGATCTCTTCACAGAAGCCGTCCATAACAACCCATCATTATCTGGAGCTCAGAAGATGCAGTTCCTCAAATCAAAAGTTAAAGGAGAAGCAGAGCGTCTCATACAGCATCTCCCAATCAGCTCAGACAACTACATAATAAGTTGGGACATCTTGAGCCATCGTTATGACAACAAAAGGATGATATTTACATCGCATATTAACATTTTACTGAATATGCCCATTTCACAGCAGGCATCAATTAATCATATCAAACGAATCCATGATACTGCACTCGAAACGATGAATGCCATACAGAATCTCGGCGTAGACGTAACGTCGTGGGATCCATTGATCGTGCATATCCTGTGTCAGAAATTGGATTCGGACACATTCTGCGAATACAACGCAGCTATCAAAAATCCTCGACAATTACTCGAGTTGAATGAATTTCTAGCCTTTTTAGAGGGGAAATTTACTAGCATGGAATCAAGTAGAAGAAAACAGGAGATCAATCACCAAAAACCCTATTCTTCGAACACTATTAAACCATCAGAATCAAAACATTATCACTTCAAGCAGTCATATTCAAGCAACAATGATATTTCGCAATCACCTAGTTACAGGAAATTGCAAAACAATCGACCAAAATGTCCAGTCTGCAATGACGCACATGCTATATTTTATTGCAAACAATTTGCTGATTTTCCCGCGTTGAAGAAAAAACAATGTGTTGCTAACTTAAATTATTGTCGAAACTGCTTACATGACCATAAAGGAAAAGAATGCTTGTCAAAAAGGCGCTGCCTCGAATGCAACGGATTTCACAACACATTGCTTCATGAATCGTATTCAAAAGAATTGACAAAACAAGGAGGTAATTCGACACCTCATACACAGCAAACTAACATCCGTTCTAATCAGGAACGTGAAAATCAAGGCAATACGCACGTGATACAACAAAATTTGGCGCAAGAAACTCTACTTTCAACTGCACTAATCAAGGTTCAAAAGGCAGATGGGACATATCTGACCCTGAGGGCTCTTATTGATCAGGGCTCACAAATGTCTCTCATCACAGAGAACGCTGCTCAGCAATTAGGATTGAAGCGATCCAGGTGTGATGGCATAATCACAGGCATAGGCCAAACAGAAAATAGTTGCAGAGGAATCATGAACCTGAACTGCATGTCAAACTCAAGAATCAAACAATATCAATTCAATATCGATGTTTACATCATGAAAAACCTAACAAAATATTTACCATCACACTCATTCCCGAAAATAGTATGTACATTTCTGAATAACTTAGAACTAGCAGATCCTGAGTACAACATCAGCCGTCCCATAGACATTTTATTGGGTGCGGACGTCTATTCGAATATTCTTTTAACAGGCATGTGCCGATTAAGCGAATCACTTCCACTTGTTCAAGAAACTCATCTAGGTTGGATACTATGTGGAAATATCAAAACCAAACTAACATGCAACGTCGTGCAACTTGATTTAGATAGATTTCAACAATTCTGGGAAATAGAAGATGTTACAGAAGAACAATCATTATCATCAGAAGATCAAGAGTGTATTCAATACTACAAAGCAACAACAAATCGATTGGACGACGGAAAATACCAAGTGAGACTTCCACTTATACCACAATTTGAGGAGAAATTGGGGCAGTCTAAAAATAAGGCTGTTGCTCAATTCATTCATTTAGAAAAGAAATTGCATAAAAACCATTCATTGTTTAACGCATATAAGTTATTCATTACCGAATACAAAACATTAGGTCACATGAAACCTTCACCTCGCAATCAGACACCGGAATGTTTCTTACCGCATCATTGCGTTTTGCGCGAAGAGAGTGCAACGACTGCATTAAGAGTTGTTTACAATGCTTCAGCAAAAACGACCACAAATAAAAGTTTAAATGACCTGATGTACACGGGACCCAATTTACAGCAAGACCTTCAGTCTCTTATCATTAAATGGAGACAATATCAGTTCGCATTTACGGCTGATATAGAAAAAATGTTTAGGCAGATCTGGGTACATCCAGAAGATCAACCTTTACAAAAAATTGTTTGGAGAGATAACCCGACGCAAAAAATACAAGAATATCAACTGACAACAGTGACGTATGGCACAAAAGCCGCTCCATTTCTTGCAATGATGACATTGAGACAATTAGCGACTGATGAACGGGATAAATTCCCAGAAGCTGCCAAGGTCATCGAGGAATCGTTCTATATGGACGATTTGGTTCATGGAGCCTGCTCCTTATCAACAGCACAACAATTGCAGCAAGATTTGTTGAACCTACTGAAGTCAGGTGGTTTCAACTTGAGAAAGTGGACTTCAAACGACAGTCGTCTGCTGCAACCAGAAGATCAAGACTACTATAAACAAAAAAGCAAGAGTTTTAATCAAGCAGGATTAACTAAGACATTAGGAGTTCGTTGGAACCCCACAAATGATAATTTCACATTTGTATCAAAAATTGAACCATCACGTACTAATATCACTAAAAGAATCATACTATCAGACATGTCTAAAATATTTGACCCACTAGGATGGATAGTGCCAGTAATAACAAAATTGAAGATTTTATTTCAAGAAATATGGTTATCCAAGCTTCAGTGGGATGAACAGGTACCAGACAAAATCAGCAAGGAATGGATCAAAATCAAAGAAGAATTAGAAAATATCAATCAATTTAAAATAACAAGATGGTACGGTACAGAAACTGCAAGTAGTGTTGAGTTACATGGATTTTGTGACAGCAGTATGAAAGCCTATGCATGCGTCATTTACTGCAGAGTTAGAAATAAAAATCAATCAATAACATTAGTAGCAGCTAAATCAAAATTAGTTCCTATGAAAAAGCAAATTTCACTTCCTCGACTGGAACTATGTGGAGCACTGTTGCTGGCCAAACTCATGACCAAAGTCAAGCAGTGTCTAGCAGGTCATGACCTACATATATTTGGTTGGAGTGACTCTACTGCCGTCTTGGGATGGCTTCAAGGAAACCCAAGTCGATGGAAAACGTTCGTAGCAAATAGAACTATACAAATAACTGATATCATTAAACCAAAATCATGGCGATATGTAAAATCAAGCGAAAATCCCGCTGACTGTGGAAGCAGAGGACTCACAGTGGCTCAATTGAATGATTGGCATTTGTGGTGGCAAGGACCAACATGGTTACAAACTTTTGAAGCAACGAAAGACGACCACACAATCTATACCATAAATGAGGAACTAAAAAAGCAAGAAGACGTTCATGTTGTGACAAAGCATGAATCAAGCATCATAACAGACCTATTAAACAAACATCAATCAATCAGAAAAATAACACGTATCCTAGCATTAGTGATGAAGATTACGACGTATAAAAGAAAAGCAAATAAGAATTATCTATCATTATCAGAAATTAGTAAAGCAAAACAAAAAATAATCAAGCAAGTTCAGCAAGAAGAGTTCGCGAATGAAATAAGAGATTTAAAGCAAGAAGGAAAGCTAAATTCAAAAAGCAAACTATTAAAATTAAATCCTTACCTGGATGAAAAGGATGTCTTAAGAGTCGGAGGGAGACTTAAAAAGGCACATATCAGCCATGACATGCAGCACCCTATTATTCTGCCGCACGGTGGACGTCTGACAGAATTGATAATAGATGATGCACATAAAACCATGTTACATGCCGGAGCCCGGCTGACCTTGGGTTTTATCAGACAAAAATATTGGATTCTAGGAGGAAACGTCGCTACGAAGAAGCAGCTTCGTCGTTGCGTACCATGTAAAAAACAAAACCCACACTGTCAACAACAAATTATGGGTCACTTGCCAGAGGCCAGAAGCAATCCATCTCGTCCCTTTACACACACAGGCGTAGATTTTACCGGCCACATTTACGTCAAAGCTAGCAAAGGACGAGGCATCAAGAGCACTAAAGGATATGTGGCTGTCTTTGTGTGTATGGTCACAAAGGCCGTACACTTAGAACTAGTAAGTGATTTGAGCACAACTTCATTCATCGCAGCATTAAGAAGAATGGCGGCTCGCAGAGGAACGCCTAGTCATATTTACAGCGATAATGGTCGCAATTTTGTTGGTGCTAACAAGGTATTACAACAGGAATATCAAGCACTAATGAACATAATGCAAGATCAAAATCTAAAATCAGAAGTATTAGATATGGAAATTGAGTGGAGCTTTAATGCGCCTGCGTGGCCATCCGCAGGAGGCCTCTGGGAGGCGGCAGTTAAAAGCTTCAAATACCATTTCAAGAGAGTTATTGGTGACCAGATTCTTACATTTGATGAACTATATACAGTGCTTACACAGATTGAAGCTTGTCTCAACACGAGGCCATTATGTGCCATATCAGAAGATCCAGACGATGTTGATTTTTTAACGCCTGCTCACTTCCTAACCGGTGGAGCAAAGGTTTACATACAAGAAACTGAAACAGATTTAAGAACACGATGGCAGTTGACACAAAAAATTGTACAGGATCTCTGGAAAAGATGGAGGAATGAGTACCTAGTACAAATTACAGAAAGAAGTAAGTGGAAACAAGCTACAAGCAACCTCAATGTTGCTGATATAGTCATGATTCATGATGAAAACCTTCCGCCGGGAAAATGGCTGATGGGCAGAGTCATCGAACAACATCCGGGTCCCGACGGTAAAGTTCGCGTGGTTACAGTAAAAACCAAAAACGGAACACTGAAACGTCCTATCACAAAATTATCAAAACTCCCAATTAACCATGAATCCTCGCAAATCAAGCAAGTGAATGCTGCAGGTTCGGGAAATTCTAACACAAAAAACAGGACTGAAACAAGGAATGGCACTCGTTACAACATAGCGTCAATGTTTGCAGCAATCATGTTATTCTTTAGTATCATAACAACTTCCCAATGTGCACTTAACGTCACGCAATTTAGAAATAATCAACATATTTACTTCGACAAACTAACAAACATGCAGATCATACGCGACGACTGGAAACTAATCATATACTACGATTTAGATCCCTATTGGGAAGGAATTACCGCACTTAACAAAAGTATAATGGCCCTGGAACAATAATGCAGCACAATCCAACAACAAACACATTGTGACATAATATTAATGCAATTACGTCACGGGTACAATGAACTTGATTACAATAATCATTTGTTACTCAGTCAGCATTTTGCAAAGCAAGCGAACAGGTGGCGGCGAGGTCTTATTGACGGTGTCGGTTACATAGCAAACGGCCTCTTCGGTGTATTGGACGCTCGATTCGCAGAACAATACGAAAAAGATATCACTCTTCTACGCAATAATCAAAAGCATATTGTATCATTTTGGCAAAATCAAACTTCGGTCATAGAAGCAGAATTCAGTCTCTTAAAGAGGACAGAAGCTACAATGCACAAACAACATAAAATGATTCATCAGCAGTTTGCTAACATCGAAAATACATTACAAGTATTAAAGGCTGAAACTCAAAACATTTCGAGAGCAGGTGAAGTTTCTATGGGAGCTATAGTCGCGAGCAATCTATTACGCGACTTGAAAGATATACAGAACGCTTTAGTGGATACCATAACAGACATCTATCATGGTCGATTTAATCCACATTTACTAACAGCGGAACAACTACAAGATCAGCTGAGCTCCATAGCTAGTCATTTGTCAAATGACGTCACTTTACCTGTAGAAAACATTCATACAGATCTTACACAACTGTATAAACTTTTACGAGTTAAAGCAAGAATGCTTAAAAATTACTCAATATTTGAAGTGCTTATACCATTGATTAGCAGAGACTCCTATGAAATATTCAAACTTATACCAGTTCCCACAGAGAAACCTAACGGCACGATGCTATCAATTAAACCAGTGTCAGATTTCATAGCTGTGAACTTGAAAAAGGATGCATACGTTATCATAACACAAAATATCATAGAGTCTTGTATAGCTACAACCGTACACTTGTGCTATATTCATTCTCCTATTTACAAATTAAGCAGAGATAAAGACTTCTGCCAATTAAAGGCATCAGCGTGTGAAGTCAAGGTTGATCCCTGTAAAAGTCTTTGGATGGAAAGCCATTCTATCAACAGCTATATCTATTTTTGCTGCGGTCAATGCAACCTACGAACAGTATGTGGAGATCAAGTTACCGCGCATCAGCTGACTCACTCCGGACTTATAACTATAGATTACGGCTGCATAATCAAATCAGACAAGTTTGAAGTAATTGCGCATCAACAAAGAACAAGTGATGTTAGTATTCGGGCTAACCTATACTCACCAGTCATTGCATCCATAAACCACGTCATAAACGTGTCGATTCCTCAAGATGTCTTGAACGACTCCAGCATAGAGGGCGATCGAGAGCTTAAAACGATTGAAAACAAAATCAGGATCATGAAAGAGAATGGATTTTTACTTGACAGTCTGTCATCTCATGACATTCATCATTACACCGCGATCTACTGTATGATCGGCGTGGTATCAGCATGTCTTGGAGTGTTCGCGTGGAGGCGCGCGCGCACATACTGCGCCCCCGCGCCTGCGCCGGCGCTGCCCGCAGAAGAGGGCGCGCCCGGTGGTGGCGCACGCCCGGTCATGCAACGTGCGTGTGTTGGAGATAGTGTAGTGTATCAGTGTAACAATGAAAGAGCGAAGGTGGTAACAAGTGCGCGAGTGTTAGATAAAGCCACCTCCCCTATGTTAGGTTCTTATACAAGCGTATCAAATTTGTGAACAGTGTCAGTGTTTGTGTTAACGATAGAGACACTAGGAAATTGGATTAATATCAAATCATTTAAGTATCATAATTATTATTTGTTTCTTACCACACTATATTGTCTTTATATCTTCCCTCGGGGAGCATGTACGAGCAAACCCGTACAATATCAATTGTTTCATTTTAATGCTGACATCGACGCACAGCTAATGAATAAAGTCACACATTTGAGTAATCGTTTTAGTAGTTGCATAGCACCGGTGAACGACTCATTCGCCGCGGGTCGATCACCTATATATTTAGCATAGTTTTTGGGTGTTTAGATCAATACACAAATTTAACCATCAAACAGTTTATCATTTAAATGTACCTTTACCCGTACACTCTGGAATTATCAAAGATAATTTTTTTTCCTTTCACAAATTTGAAGATTATAAATCAAAGTAAAGCCATTTTAAAAATTTAGTATTTTGCTTTTTGTAATGAGATATAAAGTATTCTCAAAATTTTTGGCAAGTATCCTGGTTTTTCTCTTAGTAAAAAAAAAAAACATTTGGCACAAGGCCGGAGAGTTTTAAAAAGTTTTTCTCCTTTTTCGTCACCATAACATCAATCTGTGTTTCAACTCTGTCAAACATTTCATATTTTTAATGTTTCTTTTCCTTTTGTTCACAGGCAACTGCTAGCGCCAAATCTGAAGCAAACTCAATACTTAGCAAATGGTGCCGAGAGTGACATCAGAACTGTAAGTAACTTTAGATATATATATTTTTTTTATTTAAAACATCAGTAGGTATACAAACAATAGGGAATTAAATTTTCTCTCTTGGAATGTGAGGTTCTATTGCCTGTATTCTCCACACAAGAAATATATGGACACTTCTGAGTGTCAATTTTACTAATTTTCACATTCGCATCTCAATCGCAAACTGTCAAAATAGTTGACAGTTTGCGACTGACATGCGAATGCGAAAGTTGTTTAAAAATTAGTAGAATTGGCGCTCTCGTGTTTACTATACTAAGCCTATATTCTCCACAAAAGAAATTATGGACACATCTCCTTTCTGCAATCTACACTAATATTATAAAGAGGAAATATTTTTTTTGCTTGAAATGAATAGGCTCCGAAACTACTGGACCGATTTAAAAAAATATTTCACCGATGTGTAGAATGGACTGTCCGTATGAACATAAGCTATATTTTATCCCGTAAAATAAAGGGTATACCCGTACGAAATTGGGACGTGCAGCTAGTTAGATATATTTTTGTATTTACACACATTTCTTGTGGTCGGCTGATGTGTACTCCACTGTTACCTACAGTGGAGTACACATCTCCACTGTTACCTACAGTGGAGTACACATCAGCCGAAACGAACCGTAGCTAAGGGTGGAGAAACAGAATATCAATTCGATACAGATTTCTTAACCACTCTGGCTCGGGGTGGATTCTCGGACATAGGATTCCGAGTATCCATCTTAAGGTGGATTTTATGGGCCCTAAAAATGGAAAACTCAAATTATTTTGGGATGACTATTTTGTCACGGTAAAAAATGTAGTGTAAACTAGTCCTTACGATGAATTTAATGAGAAATCATTTATCGCAAACAAATATAACTTTAGAAATAATAATTATTAGGTATTTATTACAACCTAATGTTGTACTAAGGTACCAAGATACCGTCTTTTATGAATACATTTTTAGTTGGGTCCGTAAAGAAGGTGTGATAAGACCACCTGTTAAATGACTCTTACGCGATAGTAAACCATACATAGTTTCCCTCAAAATCGCTTTATTTCGTCCTCATTCCATATTTTCCATAGCAAAACTATCCGATATTGGCTCACAGTTATTAACAACAAATATTTGACTAGATTCCAATTTTTGTTCGGTTCAAATGAAAACGAAAAACAAGATGGCTGTACTAACATACTCGTAGTTAGAAATGGAGCATGTCAACACAAATTGATATGAAAATCGTTTATATTTTGTGCTGAAATTGAGAATCTAGACTCGACTCGGGCGTTGTGTTGTGTGCGCGCCTCAAAGAGGTGTCAGCATAATTGTCTAGGCCTGCTAGGGCAGGTGCCTGCCAGGGTTGAGGAATTTGTTCGAAAGAGTTGCCGCGACAAGGAACACGTATGGGTTTTAGTCAGAAAGAGTCTGACAATCCCTTCCACTGAGCCTAGAGCGCAAAGAGTAATATGATGAGTTCCCAATAAAATAAAAAAATACTTGACTTGGTACACTCAGTAAACATACATATAATAATTATACTAGCTGACCCGCGCAACTTCGTCTGCGTCACATTTTCCATTACTGATCCGCTCCTATTTGTCTTAGCGTGATGATATATAGCTTATAACCTTCCTCGATAAATGGGCTATCTAACACTGAAATAATTTTCCTTTTTTTTATAATATTAGTATAGATTTTATTCAATACTAGCTTCTGCCAACGACTTAACTCGCGTGATAGTCGGAAACGTTACCAAAGACATGTTGTCCTGGGATGAAATCCTATGTCCATCTCTGACGTTCAATCTAAATCCACAAAAAAAAATCATCAACATGGGTTTATCCTTGGTGTTGGCGTGAACATAAGCTGACCCGCGCAACATCGTTTGCGTCACATTTTCCATTAATGCTCCACTCCTATTTGTCTTAGCGTGATGATATCTAGTCTATAACCTTCCTCGATAAATGGGCTATCAAACACTGAAAGAATTTTTCAAATCGGACCTGCAGTTCCTGAGATTACCCCCTACATACAAACTTACAAACAAATGTTACCTCTTTATAATATTAGTATAGATTAGTATAGATAGACAGACGGAAAGGTAGACTGACAGTGCTTTTACTTGCGCATTTAAAATATACGTATGAATCTATGAAAATGGGTTGTACACTCGCCAGCACATCAAAGTATCCGACACTGTCAAATTTTCCCAATCAACTTTGAACCTTATTTTCTCAAAGATACAGTTGAAAATGTATTCAAGAAATTTGACAGATTGTTGAAGCTTGATGTCAGCTGGCGACCGTACATAAGATTTCTACGCACTAGTAATCAAATTATTATTAGATAATTGAGCGTTTTAAAAATTGTGCGTCGTACTCACACTCGCGTGCGTGTATGTTCCTATGTGTATCCGTACTTACATACAAACGTATATCCAGACATACGAACGCAAACGAAGCATATGCAATATTATGTAAGGGACGTTACTAGACGCGTCCCTGTTACGATTTTGGATGATTTTATATAATGATGTAACAATTTTAAATTCTATAAAATCTATTGTATTTCTTTTAAATGGCAAACGAAACCAATGACGACTATCTTATGACAACGACATGCACAGCCCCACAAAAAAAAAACAACAACACACAAACTCACATCAACGAGAAAATATCTAGCACAACCTACATTTATCTCTCACACAGTAAAAATTGTAGCTCAAAAGCCAGCCTTTCACAGCCAAAACTAGAAATCAAGTTTGTGAACGAGTAAAAAAGTTAAAAAAAAAAATGCCCAGATTTCAATGCTGGGTGTCGACGCTGTGAACGGTGCCAATCTCTCTTCAACCGTTGACACTGAAGCACGTCTATTTTTGACAGAAAAAGCAACTTTTTTTGGTCACTGCTGTTGTTAGAGATGTAAAAATGTTGCGGTTAAATATTCGAGGACTATTCGAGCCCTTAGCGCCAACTTAGCGTAAACGACACTTATAAATGAAAACGTTTTAAATCTTAAACTCTATGAATTAAATTAATAAGTGCATTTTCAATAAGTTATCAGTATGGGCTCGTATTGATTTGAATGTGTAGATAATATCGCTTGTTTACTTTTAACACACATGTTATAAACATGAAAGTTCCTTACATGCTTAGCAACTTACGGATTGAAGATTAAGATAATGCCGAAAGAAGTAGCTAGGTTATGGACACCCTTATAAGCACAAAAGCAGTTAGTTTGTTTTTTGATCCGTTTCTATAAACATTTCTCTCTTATCCACCATCACTTATGTATAGTCACATTGTACAAATAAACTTGCTCAGTCCCACTTTCGTTCGATTAACAATTTTATACCACTCACAATCATAATATTTGAGATTTAACACTATCTACTTTCGAATATCATCCCAACAATGTGACAACACATCACATCACTACCGGTACCGCCAGATCCGCCACAGCGCCATCTCGCAGATTTATATGAAAACTTTTTAAACAGTACTGGCGATTCGCAGACAGTTTCAACTTGAAGATTAAGTGGGCACCGAATGAATTGTTTCCTCTAGTAAACTTGCAAGAAAACTGCACTTAAGATAAAATAGTGCAGTTTTCTGTAATTGCAAACTTACTACGTTGCAACCGAGTAGGATACAAAGTTGTAAGTGAGCGCTTGATCAAACGATGCTTGTTGGAACCCCCGTACGTTTCAGCTTCGCGGAATTTGTAGCATAGTGTACATATTTACAGTGATATCTGTTCTCCTTAACGAAGCAAGTATTGCAGCTGAAGTGGAATTGACTATTTAATTTTGTTTATTTACACCTACCTCAATACTCACATAAAAGCGTAACATAATTTTATGACGCGCCGATTAAGTTTTAGTGCAGTTTCAGTTAAGTTTAAGTTTGAGTGATAAACGGTATTCTTGTAATGTTTGAACTGCGCGTGAACTGCACGTCAACTGCACGACAGCCAAACTCTATCTCACTTACTGCTGGAGAAAAAAAAAAAACTCAATAAATAATCGAATAGAATCGATTACATTTAAAGGAATATGACGTTATTATAATATTAAAACTTTAATTTAAACTTATAAGCTGTCATTTTGGGACGTCAAACAAATAGTAGAATACCGATCTTGTTGCGTTCCGAAGCACGCACCAAAGACGCGCAACAGTAGAATGCCGTTAATGCGCTCGCGTGACGCGAACTTAACGCGAGCGTGTCTGACAGCGGTAGAGAATACGAAAAGCGTTGTTTTGATCGAAACTTAACTTTAACTGCACTGCAACAGCACTTATTTAGTTACGTGAAATAGCCTACTAGACGGTGAACCTTCGACTTTCCACTCATCATTTGACCTTTCCAAGGCGATCGCTTTTACTTCCCACACCTCCAAAAACAAGCTACACAAAGAACAATATTCAAATACATTTCAACGCAAAAATACAATACAACAAGAACACAGAAATAAAATAAACATGTAAGCGAAAATTATACTATTTATTTTACAGCGATATAAAAACAGCGACTCGCACAAAAGATAGGAGTATATCGGAGGAATTCAACAAGATTTGCGCCACAGAAATGCTTCGCTGAATATTTTGCTCTTTCTAACAAAATGTACGCGAGAGAAAACGGAATCGGGAACTTTTGGTGAACGATAACAAAATCGTCGGAATTTGTTCTACACTTGCTCTCTGCACGCGACTTTGTCTGTAAAAATGGGAGCTTTTTTGAAGCTTTATCTTTTTACTCGATTTCTCTTATTTTTTTTAACAGAAAATGGTATCACTCTTCAGTGACACTTCTGTGTATTTATTTGTTGATATACCTATCTTGATTAAAATGTGACGAAATTTAAATGGTGGAACTTCGTCTATGCAACGTTTTTTTTTAATGATCCGCTCCTCCTATTGGTCGTAGCGTGAAGTTATATAGCCTACAACCTTCCTTGGTAAAAATGACTTATGTAAACACTAAAAGAATGTTTCAATTCAAACTAGTATTTCCTGAGATTAGCGAGTTCAAACAAGCAAAAATAAAAAAATCTTCAGCTTTAAATATTAGAATACTAGCTGATACCCGCGGTTTTAACCGCTTGACAAATTTCACACTAAAACCTTCCTCGAGAAACACTTTATTCATTGGTGAAAACAATATGAAAATCGTTGCAGTAGTTTTTGAGTTTATCGCGAACAGGCAGACAGACGGACGCGGCGAAGGACTTTATTTTATAATAACTAGCTAAAAATAAAAAAAAATAAAAAAAAACAAAAATAAATAAAAAAAAGCAAATTATATACTTAAACCTTCCCCAAGAACCACTCTATCCATTAATGAAAACAGTATGAAAATCAGTGCAAAAGAGACAGATAGACGAACAGACGCGGCAGAGGACTTTGTTTTATAATAAATGTAGTGATATCAGTGAATAGACACCAACTGCTGGACATAGGCGTCCCCCAATCGTTCTCAAGATTGTCCCCCAATCTTAGAAAAATAAAAAAGCTAAGCTCCTCTCTCACTTAGTGTGTATTTCACCAATGAAATTGGTACATCAGTACATCAAAAATGCGTGCAACACCTGTCAGTGTCAATATTCCACAGAAAATAATGACACTAAAAGCTCTAAAATGTGGTTTATATACCGATCACGTTAATTTTTTTTTTTTTAATTTGATTTGCGTGCGTCTGAATACTATCTCACCTGATGTTAAGCGATGATGCGGTCTAAGATGGAGCACGCTTGCCTAGAAGTAACCTATTCACTCTTGACTTAAAGACTCCCAGGTTGTAGGTACCAGGAAACACAGACTCAGGCAGGGAATTCCACTCCTTAGCTGTACACACTATGAATGTGTTCTCAAAACGTTTTGTGCGTGTGGGTGCCACGATGTATCGGTGGCGCATCGCCGTTCTTCTTGCGGTCCGATGATGGAACGGGCTTGGTAGAATTAAATAATGCAATTCCGTCGCACATTCGCCCAAAATGCAACCGGTAGAAAACCGGCGGGCTAGCAAATCGGCGTCATTTTCATAAGATTAATAAGATTTCATTAATGAAATCCGCTCTTAAGCTTCTCGCTTCTTGTAGCATGATTATGTTAATTGCTAGTAAGTTCTCAATACTCGTTCCACTTTCCATCTGTAACCTTTATTCTGTTTACCAATCAATAACATAAAATCCTCCCACTGTATCTTTATAGCCATTTCCTAAGGCTACCCCAACAAATAGTACTTCTCAGTAAACACCCAAACCTAAACAAACTATTTAAACGCTCTTGTTTTCCTTTATTACAACAGTTTCTTGGTAAAAGACCGTGACCTTTTCTGGCTACAGATCTAATCCCTCAGTCTCTTGTGGTGTCACGTTCGAAAAGAGATCAGTGAGTCTCTGGTAGGCCAAAGACTAGCCTCATACCCTCCTATGAAATATCTAAACATACCTACATCTATACTAATCTATACTATAATATTAATCTATACTAATATTATAAAGAGGTAACATTAGTTTTTAAGTTTGTATGTAGGGGGTAATCTCAGGAACTACTGGTCCGATTTGAAAAATTCTTTCATTGTTAGATAGCCCATTTATCGAAGAAGGATATAAGCTACATATCATCACGCTAAGACTAAAAAGAGCCGAGCATTAATGGAAAATGTGACGCAGACGAAGTTGCGTGGGTCAACTAGTAAATATATAAACTCATGCCCTTTTCACGTGGGGAAGGCAAAACAACAGAACGCCACATGTGGCGATTGTTTCAGCATTTTTAGGGTTCCGTACCCAAAGGGTAACCAAAAGGACCCTATTACTAATGCTGCGCTTTCCGCCGCCCGTCTCTCTGTCAGCGGGCGCTATCTTAAGAACCGTTTTTGATAGACACTTGAAATTTTCACAGATCAGTTTAATTTTCCCATACAAGAAACGTTTTTTCAAAACCCTTTGTGTGGGAATCCGACTCGCACTTGGCCGTTTTGTATCGTCTATGCTCGTTCATCATCTGACATAATCATAATTCATCTGCCTAGCCTTATCCCAACTATATTGGGGCCGGCTTCCAGTCAAACCGGATTCAGCTGAATACCAGTTTTTTTACGTGGAGCGACTGTCTACTAGAAAGCATCGTCTATGCTCGTTAATCTTTTCAAATTCACATTTAAAATGAAGTTAACAGCCACACAAAAGTCAAGAAGAATGAACACTAATAAAATTCTCTCGGCTATTGCCCGTCTCTGAAATCAGATTCAAAAGCGAATAACTCAATAAAGAATGCTTTGCCCTCTTCGAAACGGCTTCACGGTCGACCAGACAGTAGTATTCTGTTACAATATCAAAAGTAAAGCCGCCTATAGAGGTGGACCAAGCTGACAAATCCTTGCATCCTATTCAGAGATCCCGGAAAAATATTACAGAATCTTTCCCCCTCTTATACAACTTTCTTATTGTGGGATCAGCCCCCACCCTCGAAGGAAATGCGTGAAATTAGAATTTCGCGATATATTTGCAAAGGAGGGAATATTTTCGAATGAAATCTTCGTTTTTTCGCTGTAAAAGGTCTAATGTTTGAGTATTGGTATTAAGGGCTGTTATGTAAAGGGTGTTTATCTATCTTTTTCCGTTATATACTGAGTTTTTGCTTCATAATAATTTTTATGTCTGATAAATGTGCAATAATGGTCATTGACCCACATCCATTTATTTATTAAACAGTTTATGTACACACATTAAACAAATAGAAAAAACAAGGAAACAGAAAAACAGGTACAAAGGTGATGCTTATTTCTAAAGAAATCTCTTCCAGCGTACCTGCGAAAGGAGAGCCAAATAAAAGAGATGTAGATCCGTGTTTTGACTTTTTAATATCAAAAATAGACATAAAGACATCAAACTGTCCTGAATCGACTTCTATCGTGATCCGCTACGTTCTTAAGTAATAAAAAACTGTTCATAATTTTATTGTTCGAGTATCTGCGAAGGGATATTGCGGAAAGGTCAATGTACTTTATTGAACATTTATCTAGCGCCTACCATAGCGTCACCCTCCCCGCTAACTGTCGTATCTCACAAACTGTCGTATCTGCATTGACATTACCTACGTGTTCATAACTTTATTTCGAAAAAGTTCTCTCTAATCGTCGTATCCGTATCATTTACCGTTCAAAAGTTATTCAAGTATTTTGTTTAGCGTAAGTGCAAAAGAAGGGCAAAAATATTCTCTCTACGTGTCGTATGAACATATTACAGTTAGTGAGATTTTTTTTTTTGCGTCACTATTCAAAATTACTGATGTATGTACATAGGGCACTTAGCTAGAATTTTTACCTATAATGTTTACACTTTTTTTTTTTCATTTACGTCGTATAGATCAAAGGATCAAAGCTTTTTTTTACGAAAATGAAGCTTATTGCCATAGCATAAGTCACACTGGGGTGGGGTGCGGGTAGGCGGGCAGTGAGTGACGAGTTAACGTCATACAGAAGGGTTTTTAAACCAAAAAATATATAATTCTACCGCCCAAAAAAAGATCAGTTTAGTTTGTGCATGACATAATTATTTAAAAGGTTCTGAGGAAGAAAAATTAAAGCTTTGCGAAAAATATAGGAAACACCAACAGGAGAAGACTTTGTGCAGATCAGAAAGAAATAGATGTATAGCATCACAGCAGAATCCAACCACAATACAATGTGCTATATTTGACCTTCAACAAGTCATAAGCTTGCCAATTAGCAATGAGACTGCTGTTTTTTTTATAAAAATCGTCTTCCAGCGTACAATTTCACAATTTATGATAATATGACTTCTGGAGACTGTTCGTGTTATACATGGCATGAGGGAGAAAGTAAAAGAGGGTCTTCAGAAATTTCGACTTCATTGACTGACTTTCTCAAGAAGAGTGACGCAAAAGGCATTATATTGATTACCTGTTTGCTGATGGATGCAGTGTACAGAACAAAAATTCCATTGTGGCAAAAGAAATATTTACTGTATGTCATAAACAATGCCACAAATATTCAGGAAATCACTTTACGTTTCTCAGTGCCATGTCATGGGCAAAGTGAAGTAGACTCAGTACATAGCACCATCAGCTATGCTCTAAAAAAAGTGGAGACGTTTTTGTGCCGAGCCAGCTACCTCCAATTTTTATATTGCCCGGTAAAAAGAAACTGAACTTAGTGAATGTTCTCATATACCTACACTAACTTTCTCGATTTCAAGAAACTTTCACCCGACCATAGAATGCTTTCTTTCCGAAAAGACGATGAGGGCCGGTGCTTGAACTGGACAGAAGTGATGGAATTTTCTGTCAAGAAAACTGAACCCAAATATTTTTTTTTAAGTCTAGCCACGGAGAAGGGATTCCACGCTCTCTTTCCCTTAAGAGACAGGTCTCTGTTTTCTTGAGAGAAGAAATAGGACTTCTTAATCCAACACCCCCCAAAATTTCGATGGAAAAATAGAATGACTTAATTGCTGTCATTAACAACAGCGACTCAGTCATTAAACTGAGCATGTGGAATTTTAGACGTCACTTTCTCACTAACTTCCAATTTTAGGTATGTACCTACCTTTTGACTACTGTAGATTTTACTAGATCCTGTCGCTTTTATCCTAGATAAAGCAAGTTCAATTATTACAGACTTTATTTTTGAAAAGACTTTGATTGTGATATTAAAGTAACGAAGACCTAGTTGTTAGATACAAACTGAATTTACTGAATGTTTACCAAGTATTAAGCATAAGAATTATGAGTATTTTAAGTACAGGTATAAATAAGCTTTTACTATTTAAAAATATATTATTATTTTAATTGAAAAAAGGTTAAGTCTTAACTCATCTCATTCGATAATAATAGTTTAATACATAAGTGCACAGCTAAATGGCCATAAAAGTTAAATAATATTTTTTTGTAACTTTCTTTACTTAACTTGTACCTAACTTTTTAAGCTTGCAAGCGATTTTTTTACTACTTTTAATAAATATAAATTACATTAATAGAGTTTTATTTATATTTTTATACGAAATAATCACGTCGTAACAGACACAAGTTGTAATACAAAGTTTTCACAGAGTGACGTATCTACTTTAAATAAATATAAATAAAGAATTATATACCTTACAGTTGTAGAGCAGCTACTAACTTATAGGGTAAGCCAAAATCTATATAAAAAAGTTGTAAACACATTAATAACACCATAACTAACGCAACTATGGTAACATGACTGTAGCGTCCGACCGAAAAACGGTTGCCTTGGAAAATATATCCATTGCTAGTTATGACAGTTAGCGCGGAGGGTGACGATAGGTACTCTCCTCTTCTATTTAATTAATGTACCTAATTTAAATTCACATTACGAAGGAGCTAAACATGAAATGAAATCACGTTTTATTATTGAACCAAATGAAACCAAAACGCTGATTATAATTTCAAACTAGACGGCTTAATTTTATCACAAAACGGCGGAAAAATGATATCACCCGAGTGAATATTCCTATAATTTTTTTTAACAAAAATAAACAAAAGCTTACATTGTCGAGGCCCATCAAATCGTCACGGATTTTCAACTGAAGTAGCACTACTGAGACTCGAACCTTCGAAGCCACAGACTATGGTAGACGTCAGATGCCCGTGCAGTAAAGGTCATTGACCCACACTAGGAATTTCTCCTGTATCGTGGGTGCGTTTACAAACATACCAAGTCACATACACAAACAGCCAGTCCCGGAACAACTACCTGTAGGTTAGACAAATATTTGTTTCGTGCAGGAATCGAACCCACGACACGCGACGCAGCAGCCGATCGCTCGTCAAGTTACTGACTTTCTTAATATCAAAATCAGAAATAAAGACATAAAGCTGTCCTGAATCGATTTCTATCGTGATCCTTTAAGATTCTCTATTAAGGGAAGGAACATTGGGGAAAGTTAGTCGTAAAAAGTTTATTTATTAATTTATGGACAACAAACAGCAGTGTAATATTACTAAACATTACTGAGGGCCAATTCTACTAATTTTTAAACAAATTTCGCATTCGCATGTCAATCGCAAACTGTCAAAAAAACCTTAATTTCATACATATGCGAATGTAAAAATAGAAGATGCGAATGTGAAACTTAGTAAAATTGGCACTCAGATTCTAACTTAATGATAGAGGTGACAAATACACTACCACTCACAACGTTATCCACATATTCCTACAGTAATATCGTCACAGTGCTAGTTTTTCTACTTATTAATTGTTAGCATGAACTGTTCAAGTATATTTTTGTATTAGTTAATTAATTTAAGTATACCTAATATGTATAAATCACGTGTCACGTTGTTTGTCTGCGATGGACTCCTAAACTACTTAACCGATTTTAACCAAATTTGCACACGGTGTGCAGGTTGATCCAACTTTATAGATAGGCTAGCTTACATTATAGTCGCAATATTATTTAGGAGCGGAGCATTCATGGAAAATGTGTCGCAGTCGAAGTTGCGCGGGTCAGCTAGTATTATATAATTTCAATGTATCTTTAGTTTACATTTATCTTTTTATTAATTCAAATGTAAATCTCATTTCTAGTTTTTTTTTTTCCAATTTGCGCCTACCACTATTATTCTCTGCATCACTCAAAGGTTGACTGGTAGAAAATGCCCAAAGCACTAAGTCCGCCTCTATACATGTGAGTGCGTAAAGTATTAAATAAATAAAGGTCAATGTACTTTATTGCACGTTTATCTGGCGCCTATCATAGAAAAAAGCGTAGCGGCGGCGGAAAAATAACACAGCCATATTGTTGGTCAATTGAATTTTATTTGCTTAATGGATACGTTATTATTGTGTTTTCGGTTAGGCTGTTAGGCCACGACTTATGAAATGAGGCTGTGATGCCAAATTGTTATGACGAGACCGAAAAAAGAATTTTGCCAAAAAATAAATAGTACCTCAAATCGTTCCTTATCTAGATGATATTGGTTGTTTTGACGACTTACTTGATTAGAGATTAGGTAATATTATAAAGAGGGGAACAAAATGTTTTTTTTTTATTGTGATTTTTTATTGTAAATTAAGACTTGCTGACCGGGAAACGTTGTTTTTTCATATAAAAATAATGCCTACGACCTATTCTCAGACCTACCAAATATACAAAAAAAAACCATCAAAATCGGTCAAGCCGTTTCGGAGGAATTCGGTAAAAAACACCGTGATACGAGATTTCATATTTTAGAAAAGATTATCTCTAAGATGGCAACTGACTGATATTTCCAAATCCGGTCTATCCCATAAATTTTTTGACGTTTTCACAATCGTTTTAGATACACTACCATTGACCGAATGACACTTGTCTAAAGCCTCAGATCCGAGTGCCAATTTTACTAATTTTCACATTCACAATCTGTCAAAAGTGTATAAAAATTAAGACTTTCATGACACAAAATCAACACTACTAAAAAGTACGATTTATGTGGTACCCATATTCCACAGAAGTGAAGCTGATCTACATAAGTAATATATATAATCTATAATATAAAAATGAATAGCTAAATATGTTGGTAAGCGCATAACTCTAACTCTGCTAATAATTTAGTATAAAATGGGAAAAAAACCAAATGCATCAGATTTGCCTTACCGAATGTTAAAAGTAATGATTGCGATATAGTATTGAACAAAGAGAAACTAGAATTCGTCGAAAACACGGTTTTCTTGGGGATCACGCTTGACTCAAGGCTACAATGGGGTCCTCATTTAATATCTCTTGCGGGACGGCTAAGTTCGGCAGCATACGCTGTCAGAAAAATCCGTCAATTCACTGACATAGATACCGCGAGGCTGGTCTATTTTAGTTACTTTCATTGTATCATGTCTTACGGTATCTTATTATGGGGACGAGCTGCAGACATCGAGTCCATATTTATTCTACAGAAAAGAGCCATCAGAGCCCTATACAATCTCCGGCGGCGCGATTCCCTAAGGGAGCTGTTTAAGGATATTAACATCATGACGGTACCTTGTCAATACATTTACGAAAACATTATGTATGTTCGGAAAAATCTTCATCTTTTTAACAAGATTAGTGACAGGCATAATTTTAATACGAGAAATAGGAACAAATTAGATCAACCCCGGTTCAGATTGGCTAAAGTACACACTTCTTTTATGGGGTACTGTGTTAAATTTTATAAAAAATATCCTCGAACTGAATGAGAGAAAATTTAAAGCATGCATAAAACGCACAATATGTAGTAAAGCATGTTATAAACTGGAAGATTATATCCTCGATAAAAATGTTTAGATAAATGCCGGTCCTGCTCCACAGTCACAGCCGCGGGGGTCCACTAGTTAGGTTTTAATGTCTGGAAGAGATGCTAACCCTCTTTTTTGTTTTGTATTTTATTTTATTTTTTTCTTTTGTACTCATAATACAATAATTTAATATTTTTTTTCTTTATAATAATGCTGTTTTATAGTAATTGAATTGTTTGTTATACATCTTTCATTACTTGGTCATTGACAACCATAGTTTTATGTAAAGTAGAAGCATTTTTTCAAATTTTGTAAATGTGAGTACCATGGAGCCATTTACATAATATATAATGTGATTAGTTTACTTGTTTGACATGAACGAGCATGGTGATCGAGAGCATGTCATGCTCACTCAAATGTTTTGCTGATGGCGTGTGTGTTGGATCATTCGGTTCCCTTCAAAATGGTTGAGCTGAATGGTGCCGATACATACGTCAGGTTCGTGAACGGGCGCCGTCAGTTGAGACTGGTCATCTCTTAACCACCACTGGCTTATTTTCATCTTTATATTTAAGTTGTTGTTTTAAGTTTTTTTATTTTGCGTTATCCTCACATGAAGAAGCAAGTACATGTAACTAAGATTTTTGTAAAACATCACATGATTTAAAAGAGTGTCCATGGAGTTTCTTGCACGTTCTTCTCCATAGAGATCTACGCTTTGGAACGTGCAAATAGCTTCATGTTTTTGACTGACCGACCTTGACATTTCAAAAGTGCCTTAAATGGTTTATTTGAAATAAATACTTTGAATCTTAAACAACGCCTGGACCAATTTCGCCAATTCTTTTTTTAGAATATTCCTTGAAGTACGAGGATGGTACTTACGGAGACAAAAAATATAAAAATTGCCTGAAAAAGACTAAAAACAACACTTTTCTATACTCCCATACAAAAGATTCGTAATAATACTTAAAAGTCAATTTGAACTTTAATACCATTCTATAAAGTTTAAGTGTTAGTGGAGAGGTTTCGGGAAGGCAAAACAATTGAGTGACGTTTGTATCGTATAATAATTATTGACATTAGTCAAAAACAAATTGTCTGTGAGTAAGAGTAAGAGAGTACTGGGGTAGGTAGGTAGACAGGTAGACAGTTGACGGGAGCGAAGCCACGGGGTACAGCTAGTATATAAATAAATGAATCCCTTTTTCCCCTCGGTCATCGCATCGCGCGTGAAAGGCTGGACCGATTTCTCTAGTTAGTGTTTGTTATGTCCGTTACTGTCAGGAGAAAGTTCATATAAAAGAAAAAAATAAAAGAAGTTGCAGTTGACGGGAGCGAAGCCGCGAAACAACTAGTCCTAAATATTATGAAGCGAACAATTTGTCTGTTTGGTTGAACGCGCTTATCTCAGAAACGAACGGTTCGAATTGAAAAATTCTAAGTGTTGAATTTAGCCCATTTATCGAGGAAGGCTATCACTACATGTTATAAAACAAAGTCTTTCGCCGCGTCTGTCTGTTCATGATGAACTCAAAAACTACTGCACCGATTTTCATGTTGATTTCACCAATGGATAGAATGGTCATCGACGAAGGTTTTAGTATGTAATTTATCAGCTAGTAGGCTATATAACATCAGGCTACGACCAATAGGAGCGGAACCCTAATGAAAAATGTGACGCAGACGAAGTTGCGCGGGTGAGCAACTTAAAGATATCACATAAAACAGCAACCGTAACAAAACTGTAAATCCAAGTAGAAGTTTCAGGTAATGTGTCATAAATTCAAAATTCATTGAGCACAATGTAACCACGACCCGCCATTGCGTCGGCAAGGTATATCCTAGCTAGCTATATTGCCTAGGTACTCGTATATAGCATAACTCAGTCGTACAAGTTGCAGCGCGAATGCAAACTGACATAAAGGTATTAGTGACTCATGAATCCAAATTCCGATGCACGTAATAGAGAGGGGTTAATATACTAAGTTTGTGGGTTACGGGGTAGAACAAAGTGGTGCTTGGGGCGTTGCTTATACGAATATTTGGCAGTCAATTGGTTTTAGGTGAAAAATGCTATATAATATTCAATCTTAATCTTAATAAAATAAACGTTTCAAAATATGACAAAAATACGGATTTGTGAGCTTTTTAAGATCCTAATAACTTTTCTAGTGATTGAATAGAATAGATAACATAAATTATTCGACACAGACACAACACTTTAGCTAAAAAAAACCACATTATAAAAAAAGAGTAACAAAAACATAAAATAAAAAAACGATAGACATGGTCTAAGACGAAGCACGCTTGCCTATAAGAAACCTATTCACTCTGGACTGAAAGACTTAAGGTTGTAGCAATAAGGAAACATAGACTCAGGCAGGGAATTCCGCTCCTTAGCTGTACGCACAATGAATGTATTCCCAAAACGTTTTGTGCGTATAGGTGGATATGTCCACCACGTACGATGGTGCGTCGCCGGACGTCTGGTGGTCCGATGATGGAACGGGCTTGGCGGAATTAAATTATGCAATTCCGTCGCACACTCCCCAAAATGCAACTTGTAGAAAACCGACAGGCCAGCAAACTCGGCGTCGATGCTTGATAATGTGTTAGAAAAAGTCAACGCGGCACTGGAACGCAATGGGCCTCAGGAAGAAAACAGATGGGTTTTAGTCAATAAGAGTATGACTATCCATTCTGCTTCGCCAAGAGAAAACAAAAGGGGGGGGGAGTTACTGATGTAATAAATTTCATATCGACTCGTTTGTAACTAAATTCTGACCTATATCAAGTTGTTGAGTAGGTACCATCACTTCCCGAAGTAATTGCTTTGCAGTTCGGCTCTAAAACTGAAATGTCAACGGGCACTCTAAAATATTGTTGAAAACTTTACACAGCTGATATTTCCGGGTAGGGTAACACATTCTATCTAACGTAACGCATATTTACCGTCCATTATTTATATTTCGCCAGTTAATGGGTTGTGGAGGTCTGGTAGGCAGCCGCTCCGCGTTAAATACTGGTATTCAGCTGAATCCGGTTTGACTGGAAGCCGTCCCTAATATAATTGGGAAAAGACTAGGCAGATGACGGAACGCAATGTTTATCGTCCTCTTTGTTTATTTTTATTTCGATCAACCTTATATTTATTCTGAGCGCTTCTCGAGTGCTGAAGGACAGTTATCTTCGTTTAATTTCCTTGGTGACGTGACGTGACCTCAGATATTTTTCTTACTGCCAACTACAAACAATAAAGGATAGATTGATCGCTGTCTATTCTAAATTTTCTTACCAATCTAGTTACATGATGGTAGCCGCACGAGTCGATATTCAGGGTTAAGCAACGCTTGCCTAGGTCGGTCTCTGGATGGGTGACCATCTTAATATATAAGGTTCCGAAACTCCTCTGTGCCTCGGAAAGCATGTTAGGCATTTTGTAGATCTTTGGCGATATACTTGCCATTTGGTGCCGAAAAAATTTGATTCAGTTTGGCTCAGCAGTTATGATTTTGTTAGCTTTTTGCTTATTTCTATTTCTAAGTTTATACGTCTATGGCCCGCAAGTGACCAAAGTTTCATAAGAGGTAGTGAAGCACCTTTTATGTCTTCTTTTTACTCCAAAACCTAAAAATTTTACAGGTTCCTATCAAGTTTGTTGTCGATCGCCGCTATCTCGCCGCCACCTCGCGCTTTATCCTGGACTACGAGTTAATTGCCAAGTTATATCCAAGTCGTAACAAGCTCTTTGTTTAACGGTACTAACTTGAAACAGTCACTATTTAATTTCAATTGCTCCGCGCCTTTTAGAGCTTTAGTGTCGATGTAAAAAATTTGTTCCTGTTTCATTGTTTGTGCTTTTAGTTTGTAGTTTTATTGTTTTTGTATCAAAGGACGTGTTTTTCATTAACTTCAGGTATCACTCTCAGACCACCCTAGCTTTTTCTCAACTATATTGAGGTCAGCTTCCAGTCAAACCGGATTCAGTTGAATACCAGTATTTTACGTGGAGCGGCTGCCTACCAGACCTCCATCCATTAACTGGGTAACACGGTACTTCTTGGTAAGACTGGAGTCAGATTATCTAATTTTGGGAAATTTGTATTGTGGTTCCATATATTTTCAAAATTCCCAGCTAAAAATAAGAACACTCTTAGAGCGGATATCACCAATGAAACTGCCGGTCGATTCTGTTGACATCTCACCGTGATTAAGGCGAAGTGAAAGACAACAGAGCTGTCATGCCATCTTGTTTGTATGGTTTGACAGCTCACTTCTTGTCGTTCACTTCGCCTGAGCTTTTACTTCGACATGTTTACAGATTCGCAGTGCTGATCGCGATCAAGCTGCGTTCAAGAGTTGTCAGTGTCAATATTCCATAGAAAATAATGACACTAGCAGCTCTTAAACGTGGGTCATAATATGAACGAGCTGTCAGTGTCATTACATTACGCGATCAACATACCGCGTGTATCTGACATCGACGCACAAACGATTTCCATGGGTCCAGGGCATGATTCTGGACACCCTAGACTTAGAATTTTTCGTCGGCTTTTTTCTCATTTTTTCATTTTTTTTCAGGGGTTTTTTTACTTTAGACTGCTCATAATCGTTATTCTAACCTAACCCAATGAAATTTTTAATAAAAAAATAATTAATTAACTACTTTCACTAAAAAGAGCAATCTGAATAAAACCACAAATAGATATCAGCTCAGCTGAGCGGATACCTACTTGTGGTACTCTTGAAAAAAATGAAAAAATGAGAAAATAACCGACGAAAAATTCCAACTCTGGGGTGTCCGGAATCATGCCCTGGACCCATGGAAATCGTTTGTGCGTCGATGTCAGATACACGCAGTATTATGATCAGCATATTTTGATCAACATATTATGTTGATCGCGTTCAGTTTCAGATTGATGAAATCCACCCTGACACATTGAGGTATTAAAACTCAAACTAATAAAATCCCGAATTAAACATAAAATGAACATTCTAGAATATTATCGAAAAACAATCGCTTCCCATCCAATCTCAATCCGCAGTGAGTCTTAAATTTTCTGAAAACTCAATTAAAAGCGATTCTCCAATATTTTAATTGTATTACTGATGAATGGTCCAAGTTCGAACATCTAGACAGGTAGCTGTCTGCCTGTAGAATGGAAACTAAACTTAATTGATAAGATAGATCGTAGTCGCAGATATTTTGCTGCTTCAGGTTAAATTAAATTAAGAGTTTTATATTGAGATATCCATCTACTGATTTTGAAAGCTGAAAGCTGTTTTGGATTAATTAATGGCTACGAAGAGGGGCTTCGTGTTCATGAAACTATTTTCTGATATATATGATCAAATCAAACGAAATAGAATGAAGTGTAAACTTTTACCTGGCCAAAAAAGATTGACGTGTAAAAGTGTTATTTACAACCTACTTACAGAATAAATATCACATTTTCCATTAATGTTCCGCTCCTATTTGTCTTAGCGTGATGACATATAGCCTATAACCTTTCTCGATAAATTGGCTATCTAACACTGAAAGAATTTTTCAAATCGGACCAGTAGTTCCTGAGATAAGCGCGTTCAACCAAAGAAACAAACAAACTCTTCTGCTTTATAATGTAGCGGCATCAATGCCGCCACAAGAAAAATCAACGAAACAAATCTGCATCGCAACAAAAAGGACCGCGACGTCATCTATCCAACTGGCGGCGAACTAAAAAGTCCTAAATCGCGCAAGCAGAGTTTACCATGCGATTTGAACATATACATCCACCCGAATATGAACTATCGGGCAGTAGCCCCCCAGGCACAACAACCGCCTGGGCGGAGGATCCTCCTTTTCAATGGGGATTTGCGGGACTTTACTCTCTGTACCGCATTCTCCCTATAGATTTATCATTTACTACGAATTTCCATTTACATAAAATTCTTCCGTTATTGCCTGAGTGACTAACAGACAACGCACAGCTGAAACTACTAGTTATAGAAAGCTGAAATTTGGGATAAAAGTTTCTTGAGGAGTGTAGGGGATTATCATC
Organism: Ceramica pisi; assembly: GCA_963859965.1. NCBI lineage: Eukaryota > Metazoa > Arthropoda > Insecta > Lepidoptera > Noctuidae > Ceramica > Ceramica pisi. Next base: position 24,050,296 of record OY982535.1, on the reverse strand, counting down.
ATCATCCACAGCCTGATTTTGCTCACTGCTGGGCATAGTCCTCACTTTAAGAGTACCTGTAAACTGTTGGATGCTAAGCTACACAGCTTGGCTCATCGCCGCAAGTCTGTCTGCTTGTCGGTCTTCTACAAAGAAAGAAAGAAAGAAAGAAAGAAAGAAAGAAAGAAAGAAAGAAAGAAAGAAAGAAAGAAAGAAAGAATATATTTTATTTAGCACATACATAAAACACGCACGGTACATGGTAAAACTTAATAATAAAAAAATGGTAGGTATAATAAACTAAGTGCGTGTCTCAGCGCTGCACTAAAAAGGTCCTTTTCAGCGATATGTCAGACAGACTGGTGCTGTCTGACGCTGGTTTTCTAATGAACCTTTCAAAGGACGAGTGGCGGTTCATTTGAATAAATATAATATATGTATAAACAACATCGGAATGAAGTACTTAAGTAAAATAGTAAACATAATAGAATATGGAATAGTAAACATAATAAAAACAAAGTTAGGTCGGGATAATATAAGAATGTGTGTAAATTTAGTTGTGTACGTGTGATGTGTTAATAAGTACTTCTACAGATTGTACTTCGGCGAGTGTGCCCATGAACTCCACGACCTCATCCCACCGGCCCCCTTCTACCATCGGACATCCAGACCCATTGCAACTTACCATCACTACCTTGTTGCTATTCCACCAATTCGCACCAAGCGTTTCCAAGCGTCTTTCATAATGCACACAGCAAAGGATTGGAACTCTCGGCCTGCGTTTGTGTTTCCGAACGCTTACAGCCCTAATTTCTTCAAAGTTAGAGTGAACAGGTAGCAATAAAATAATAAAAAACCTATCCCTACGTTCCTGTGCTACCCTTAATCAGGTTCAACCCGCGATGGCAAAAATGTCGCCTGGCCATCTCTACCACAAAAAACAAATCAAAAACAAAAGCGCAACGCTAATATCAAATCGTTAAAAAAAAAGAACGCAATCCGGTGTCGCAATTAAACGTAGGCAGTGCTATCGCATTGACTTAGTACGGACTTTAATTAAACCCGGGACAAGCCGGGTTCCCGGGCCCCGGGAACCGCGCCCCAGTCCCGGGGTAAATAGCCCGTCGTGAGGACAAATCGATCGTAACAGAAGCATGGCGGATGAGCCGAGATGCTCGCTTAGCAGTTTTTTTTTAAAGGTAGATCATAATGTTCCAGTTTAATCAGCGCTTTCGAAAGGAGATAATCTTGAACTTCTGAGTTTGAATGCGGATTGGATTCGATGTTTTCTTGTTTTGTTTTGTAAGGAGGAATAATTAATGAGACTTGATTGTTGTGTTATTTCTCTAATCTAGATGGTTAAAATTATAAATCAAACAAACATGGGAAATATTTGTTTTACTATTATTAATTCATTTAGGTTGTTTGGGTCAAACTTCATTCAGTCGTTTTCTGGTATTGATGTCCCCCAAAGGGAATAAAACCTCTCTAGAAAGAATGTCATTTTTGGTTTTAATTAAAGAAATTGTTAAATCAAGCTGAGGACTTTGCTTGCAAATATCTCGCTAAAGAGACAAGGCACTACTAATTCACGATATTTCATCGTACAGTACAGCGATTCAGTAAAAAAAACAAAAACAAAATGGCGATGGCCATGCCAGCTCCCATAGAAAAATTTCGAATTTCGAATTCATTAATTTTTTCTATCTATATTTATTGAATCGTTTGTCCTGGCTGACTATAAACGCACATCCAAACTACTAACTCTAGCACATCGAAATTCGAAATACAGGTTAACTTTATAACTTTAGAGCGCTTTCACAAAATCGAATTGCTCAGGTTGACTAAAGTTGAATACCGCGCGTCACAAGTTTTATATTGATTTTTGCATTACATACAACAATTATTTAAAAATATTTACTTTACTTTTAATTAGACCAATTTTTTTTTCAAGCAATGTAGCAACGCCACCTTAAAAATATTTTTTATTTGAATTTGGATTATAATTTCATACATAAAAATTATAGTTTCGTACGAAAAATTGTCAATAACTATCAGTTTTACAGAATTATTTTTGGTGTATTACTGTATGAATCGTAATAAATTGATTTGAACATTCCAAAGTAGAAAATACAGTTGTACTGTGGACATTTTTATAAATGGTTATTTCTTCGGTGTACCAAGGCATCAAAAGATTCCCTAAAGCAACATTTTGTGAAACATCCTTTGCGGAGTCAAGGATTTTACTGATTTACGTAAACAAATTGAAATATTTATTTAGAACACTCATTTTTGTTTTTTTTTTTAAGGCTATATCTAAAGCAAAATCACACATCAAAACTCGAATAAAACGCTAAGATTCAAGAAAAATTGAAGAGAGGATTTTCGGTACGATTTAAAATTTTCTTGATTCTTTGAAGCGAATATCTAAATAGACAAAGTCACCGCGGCCCTGGAACGCAAAGGGCATTAGGAGGAACACGGATGGATTTTAGTCAGTAATAGTCTGACACTATCTGCTCCGCCGAGAGCAGGAGGAGTCATTTGATGATTACCCATCCTTAAAAAAGAAGTATCACCTAGTAATAAATACAAAGACACGAAATCTCAATTCAGCCACTTCCTCAAAAAAAGCTGACACACTTTCATAACTTCCCAATCCCTAACGCAACGAAATCATTCGCAATAATGTATCATAACCCTCTAATCTCCACTTGAAAACACTCCAACCCTCAATCGCGCACAGCTCAACAAATCACGAGCATCTCCGTACACACTGAATATACGAATCTTAAAAAATCCCTATTCACAGTTATCGATCGTTCGAACATCTGAGAGTACTAACCCTACATCGGCCGAGGGAAACGGTTCAGAAACTCGTACTTTTCTATGCAAACGTCGGTAGATAAGGTACTCGTAAAATGCTATCGGTGGCTACGCGAGCTCTATCGGTTGGAAGTTATCGTATGGCTGTGGTGGAGTCTTTGGAGCTGTTAATGGGACTTTAGTTTGTGTGAGAAAAGGTGTTTTTCATTGTTATTTTGGTCATTTGAAAGGGCTTATTGCTTTTAGTTTAAAAGTATAAGTGTAATCTAGTTAGACGGGAAAACGACCCGTTCATCATTGTTTAAAATAAAAAACTTTTTACAAAAAAATACAACCGACTTCCAAAAAAAAAAACTACAAAGTAAAAGATAACTTTAATTTCGAAAGTCGGTGTTTTTGTTACTTTCTTCGTATTTTGACACCGACTTCCGAAATTAAAGTTATTTTTTACTTTGTAGTTTTATTTTTTTAGAAGTCGGTTGTATTTTTTTGTAAAAAGTTTTTTATTTTTCACTTTTTAGTGGTGCCCCACACCTAACAACACCACTACAAAATCGCAGAAAAGCAAAATACGCAATTTCGATTATCAAAGAATCATCTAAATAGTCAAATTCCAGCTATTTCGATTTAAAATCCAAAGTTCGTAGCCGATTTTGATATGATTTAAATGGGACCAATCTGCAAGTAGGTATATCCTTTCAGATAAAACAAATTTTTTTCAAATCGGTTCATAATTGTCGGAGTTATGAGGTAAAAAAAAATATTAAAAAAAAAACATACAACCGAATTGATAACCTCCTCCTCCCTTTTTGGGAAGTCGGTTAAAAATTACATAAAAATACAACTATCCCCCAAATAAAAATATAAAACACTTCAAAAGTACAAAATAACTTGATATCGGAAGTCGATGTTTTTGGTCGTTTTATTTTCGTTTTTGACACCGGGAATACAGTAAGAATTTTGAAAATCGGTATACAAATTGGCGCAGAAATTGGTGAACATATATTAGAAAATACATACAGCCGAACATAGAACTTCCTCCTGTTTGTAAGAAGTCGAATAAAAGGCATTTTGATAGTTTGAAATACAAGTGTAATTCATTCATAATCAGAAATAATCAGTCGTAGAATATAACAGCCATTTTTCTTAAACAAATTGTTGCCTAAATAATATCAAAATTTAACAAACAAAGAGCCGTTACGCAAATACCAAGTGGACAATCCAAAACTTTTTTGACTTTTGAAAATTATTATAAATTATAGATTTTAATTATGTATTGCATGTATGTATTAATAAATAATCTCGTTAGTAGGGTCCTGATATCAATTTATAATACATTTTTTAAGATAATACATTAGTTAGCCTGTTGCACGACCATTTCAGACTGCACTGTGCGCATTTTTAAAAACCTATCTCAGTTTTCACACTCACTACATATAAGAATAGCTATAACATTTTATGTTACCTCTTTCCAACGTCTAGACAGGCAAAAACTGTTCAAGGTTAGGAAACTGGATTAAGTTATCCTCTTTTATTGTTTTGGGTACCGAATCGCATACAGCTACATGTATTTTTATTCTCAAAACAGTTCGGTATCTACTTTATTCAAAGGTTGTGCTATACTTAGGACGACAAAAACCCATTTGTCTTAAAATTATAACATATACCAAACCATAAATTACGTCTATAAAAATATTTCAATAAAAGAAACTGTAAAACTTAAATTGCTTTTCCGATATTAGGGTTCAATAAATTATCTTGACAGACCACTACTAAAGTCGCCACTTTTCACAATACGGAACCCGGTTTGCGTTAAACGCCTATATAATTTATGGCCACGTAAAGTGACGTCACTGATAAATCACGGTTAGCCCGTGGGAATTGAAATGCCATCGTAAATGGGCGCACATGAGCTAGTGATGTGGATAAGAGTACTATTGTTAACCAGGATGAAGGGAACGGCCTTGAGAAAAGTATTGTATGTAGACGCAAAGGTAAAGGATGTATGTTGGAAATCCCACCCATACGCACGGTTATGGAAACACATTCATAGTGCGTACAGCAAAGGAGTGGAATTTCCTGCTGGAGTCTGTGTTTCCTGATAGCTACAATCTGGGAGTATTTATGTCAAAGGTGAATAGGTTACTTCTAGGCAAGCGTGCTCCATCTTAGACCGCATCATCGCTTAACATCAGGTGAGATAGTGGTCAAATGCGTGTTTATGAAAAGTAAAAAAAAAACTAGTCCACATTTTAGAGTAACTTTATTTATACAACTAATGATATAGAAAAAATACAACCGACTTCCAAAAAAAAAACAACAAAGTAAAAAATAACTTTAATTTCGGAAGTTGGTGTTTTTGTTAGGTTCTTCGTATTCTGACATCGACTTCCGAAATTAAAGTGATTTTTTACTTTGTAGTGTTTTTTTTTTTTGAGTCGGTTGTATTTTTTTGTAAAAAGTTTTTTATTTTCCACTTTTTAGTGGTACCCCACACCTAACAACACCACTGCAAAATCGCAGAAAAGCAAAATACGCTATTTCGATTACTTGGATGACATAAAACCATCATCCAAATGAATTCCAGCTATTTCGATTTAAAATCCAAAGTTCTTAACCGATCTTGATAAAATTTAAATGGGAGCTATCTGCAGTATATCCTTTCAGATGAAACAAGTTTTTTTCAAATCGGTTCATAATTGTCGGAGTTATGAGGTAACAAACATTAAAAAAAATACAATCGGATGGAGAACCTTCTCCTTTTTGGGAAGTCGGTTAATAAATACATAATATACCACAATAATACACACACTTCATAATAACTCCCGAGGGATGTCCTCGAGTATTTCTATGAAAAGCGAATAAACTCCACACATTATTGCAAGTTACCAGACAACATTACGACAACGTGTGATATAAGCTCAACAAAGTTCAGCTCAACAAAATACGAAGCTCAACAAAATACTAGAAACTCATCGTTTAGGTTTTACGAGTGCGACAAAGACGGTGGCGTCGACCGTTGTGATGTAACAAACAACTAATACGTGATCTTTAGACAATAGCATTGATATATAAAACCCTATATCAATGGACAATAGGCTAGTTTCCATCATCCACACATTGCAAAACTACTTAGTCCGTCAGTTAGAGAATTGAAAGATAATGGATAATATTTTTTTGTTTTTGTAAATCAATGAATATTGACAAAGATAAAACGCATCAAAACTCGGGAGTGGGGGCTCGTGAGGTCATGACCCGCTAAAAATTATGCCAGGGCGTGACGTATTGAAAATTTTAAAAACGTAACTTCTTCAATTTAGGTTCCCGTAAAAAAAAAGAAAAAATACGTGTCAAATATTTTTTGATAATCTAACTGACGGACTAATAAGATTTTTTCAGGACACAAGCCTATTACTTATTTCTAGCTTTTCTTCGCGACTTTGTACGCGTATATCCCGTGTTCTCCTGTTCCTGTACGAATTTTGGGAAATCCTCCCTTAGTGCTCCTCTGAAATCCTCAAGGAACCTATAAGCCAAAGGAGAAGGGGACTTCTGGGCCCAGCAGTTAACTAGTTGAAATGTATATTAAAAAAAACCATTATATTTTTATAAACGAAATCACAAAATATGGTACCATGTTTCTATCTTGGAAGCGAGAAAACTTAAATTAAATTCTGAAACTAAATATCTGAATATGTATGAAGGTCGAGTGACATTTTTTTTTCGTGGTATCGATTCATAGCGAATCGAATTTCTTTTAATTTTTCTTCCGGCCTAACACTTCTGCCTGACATCAGTCAATCACCGACTGACAGATGTCACTCGTTCGTTTTCTTTCGTTCTAAGCACAGAGTACTTATGTTCCATATTTTGTTGTTAGGTTTGGTTGTAATATAGCCTCACTTTTACTATAGGTAAGTACTTCATATAACTTGATTCCTGGATAGCCAAATTTCACCAAAATTTCAGTGAGACCTTGTTATTATATCCTCTTACAAATAAGGCTAGTTTGATTCAGTTAACACCTGGGCCCAGGAATGTATGGAGTCATTCCCTTCTCCTTTCAGCTCTCTATGACTAGTATTTTCGGCTGTGCGTTGTCTGTCAGTAACTCAGTAACGGAAGAATTTAATATACTAGGATTTATATTGTGTTTCTTTACTCATGGCTTATAATAATAGCCGCATGATCAATCTTTCAGGTTAAGCATCGCTTGCCAAGGTTGGTATGTAGATGGGTGACCATCTTAAGATACCGAGTTTCCTCCGTGCCTCGGAAAGAGACCGACCTTACCTATTAGGGTAATTTAGGAAAAACGAAAATTTTATCAGTCTAGGGTAACTTAGGAACATTTATATAATAGAAAGACTTAGGAATTCATAGCTGTTATGAAATAAAATAGGAATGGTTTCAGAAACTCACCTTATAACAAAGGGAAAATCAATTACTCTTTTTTAATTAATAATAGTTCGTGTGAGAAACCTTTACGCTAGCGTAACTGGCAGAAGCCAGTTAATCTGACTCCAATCTTGCCATGTAAAGTGTTACCCGGTTCATGGGTTGTGGAGGTCTGGTAGGCAGCCGCTCTACGTAAAACATTGGTAATCAGTTGAATCCGGTCTGACTGGAAGCCGACCCCAATATAGTTGGGAAAAGGCTAGGCAGATGATGATATTGCGTTTCTTTCTACGCTACCATCATACAGTAATACTAGAGTAACTCTACATTTTGTTAGAGCGGAAACTCACAGTAACAGCAATATTGGATTGCGAATTACTAAATCAAAAATGCGAAATACTTTTTGAAGTGCCTCCTATACTTGAGAACGGAGGCCTTAGTGTGAGTTTTTTCGACTCACGTTCGAACGCGTTCGATTGCGAGCGCGTTAGAATTTAGTATGGGAAATTAGGTTCTACGAGTGACCACCAGGTGGCACTATAACTAAATTCCTATACTAAATTCTAACACGCTCGCAATCGAACGCGTTCGAACGTGAGTCGAAAAAACTCACACTAAGGCCTCAGTTCGTTTTCATTGAGACTTTTTGAAAATATAATATTTAAGCCGAATTTGTTAACATGCAAATGGTTTTTAAAACTCAAATAAAATTATAACCTTGGTTTTTTTTTATATAAGTAATCATTCATCCGACAGAATTTATGCATTTTTGGAAAAATAGTCTGCTAAAATTTGGAATTACTGATTCCATTATGAAAATTTTTCCATTGTTAGAAAACTGCACCAATGCTGAAAGTCGTAGGCTTTTCGCACAAGAAATGCTGGTTTCCTAAAGAATGGACGATTGATGCCGCGGGAAAGATCTCGTAATAGATAAACATGGCACAGTTCTTCTATAATAATTATCATCACCACACAAAACACAATATCAATCAATACCTTAGACACCTCTACTACAACAATACGAATTGACACCTCTGCAAGACAAAACACACAACAATACGACAGACCGTCGACCGCAAAACGTCGTATCCATGTTATAATTCAGATACGTGATACTGCTCCGAGCAAATACACCCATTCGTCTCTGTATGTTGCACGTGCAATATACTCTTGCACTATTGTGTTCAGTTAATGTACTGCAACACAGTACACAAGAATATCTTTAGCATTGATATGTGGTGTACGTGCGCTTTTTTAAAAAGGTATTTTGTTTTCGTACTAGGTAGGTTGCCTTCGGTCAGAGTGCCAATAGGGAATATGCATGAAAAAGTATTTATGATCTGAACAGTCTATCTAAAAGTGTTCGAAAATATAATACTAACTGTGAAATTAGAATCTAAGTTGCTCGAAAAACGATCGAGTTACAATTATTTTAAACAAATATATCTGTCCCACTCGCGAAAACGCTGTTTTCTATGGCAGCTGTATAGTCATCGTGTAATTTGACGTCACATTACGTAGCGGACTTCTCTTTCTAACTGCAGTCTTTAAATTTTTTACAACGAAGGTATTTAAAAAAATATTTCATGATTGTTTACTAGAGCTAATAAGTATTTTATTTTGCAAATAAAAAAATAGCATGCATATTCCCTATTCTACTAATTTCCACATTCGCATGGCATTCGCATCTGTCAAAAATGTATGAAAATTATCTAAGGCTGTTTTGACGGTTTGCGATTAACATGCGAATGCGAAAGCTATTTAAAAATTCGTAGAGTTGGCCCTCTGGTGATCGAATCCGTGTTGGACCCGCTGAAGATTGTGAGAACACATTTTTTTTTGTTTAGCCTCAATCTTTTTTTATATTTAATGAAATTTTAATACAGAGGTGTTACTTAAATCTAAACTCACTAAACTTTTACGTTTGATGGCGAGAGGCGCTCTTGTAAATAACAATCTAGTATCGTATCATTTCGTGTATTAATGGCACTTACATTTTTTTACTTGAATGTGCCCTGGCGGTTGGAAGTGTCAAGTCTCTTTGATGACTGGTCATGTCTCAACTGTAACAGTTTATTTCAAATTATTTGTTTTTTTACTCCGAAAGCTTTTATCGCACGTTCTTCAATAATATAATCACAACTTTGTTACAATTTGTTGATTTAAAAGAGTGATCGTGGAGTTTCTTGCACGTTCTTCTCCATACAGATCTTGGTACACTTTGGAACGTGCAAATAGCTTCACCTCTTTGACCGACCAACCTTGACAAAAGTGCCTGTAAAAGGTTTGAGTTAAGTTTTGCGTGTACAGTTATTGACTGCAACTCGTAAACAAGAATAATATCTTTAGTATTAGGTAATATGTGGTTTACGTGCTCTATTTTTAAAGAGTATTTGGTTTTTGAACTGGCTAGACAGCTCTGGTGATCTTATCCTAACTAATATAAATAAATATAAATTCTAAAGTGAGTTTATTGTTTGTTTTGCTTTCACACCTAAAATAATACCTAAAACGATTCCGATGAATAAAAAACAAGCGAAATATGTTGAAAACTATACAGCAATAGGCTTGTGTCCTGATAAAATCTAATTAGTCCGTCAGTTAGATTATCACAAAATATTCGACCCTTGTTTTTTCTTTTGTTACGGGAACCAAAATTTACGAAGTTACGACGCTTTTAAAATTCTCAATACGTCACACCTCCGCATAATTTTTAGTGAGTCGTGACGTCACGAGCCCGCACTCGCGAGTTTTGATGCGTTTTAATCTTTGTCAATATTCATTGATTTACAAAAACAAAAAATACGTGTCCATTATTTTTCAATACTCTAACTGACGGACTAAATAGTTTTGCAATTTGTGGGTGATGGAATCTAGCCTATTCATGATGCAGGTAGAAACTTTTATCGTCGTTTTTGTTTTTAACCTGTTTACTCAATTCCGGCTATTAATTACTCTTTCATGATGTTTTGTGTCGCCCATCCACATTCTAGTGGTCATCTTCTTATCTTCTGAGCAGTAAGGTCTAACGACTCCACACACCCTAGCGTCAGATTTTCTAAATCACCTCAAGGGCCTATGGTGTGGTTTAACGACCGCCATTTGGCTGCCTGGACCACCGGCTTATACGTGCCTTCCGAAGCACGGAATAATCTTTTTTATCAGGCAATCTGGTGACATTCTAGTGTTGAAAATGGATCTTTTAATGCTAAGCTGTAAATGTTTTGGCAATTTTTTTACGAAGCTACAGTCAGTCACCTATTTCTGTACCGGTTAAACTGCCTACTGTTATGCTTTCGTACTCCATATAAAGTCAGCAACCGGTATTCGTTCAAATCTTATAATGAACCTTAATTATTATAAAAGAGTAACTATAGAGTTTATTTTCTGTTCTGCTCCATAGAAGCCACCTTTGCGAATGGACGGACTAAAGTCACATTTTATGTTGACGTTCAAAGGTGCCTTTTAATCTATACTAATATTATAAAGCAGAAGAGTTTGTTTGTTTGTTTGTATGTTTGGTTGAATGCGTTAATCTCAGGAAATACTGGTCCGATTTTGAAAAATTCTTTCAGTGTTAGATAGCCCATTTATCAAGGAAGGCCCATTTATCATCACGCTAAGACAAATAGGAGCGGAGCAATAATGGAAAATGTGACGTAGACGAATTTGCGCGGGTCAGCAAGTGGTATTATACAAATTTAATTCACCTTATCTTTTCTTTCCAAACTGTCGACCAAGTCTAATAGGCTAGATTCCATCATCCACAAATTGTAAAACTATTTAGTCCGTCAGTTAGAGTATTGAAAAATAATGGAAACGTATTTTTTGTTTTTGTAAATCAATGAATATTGACAAAGATAAAACGCATCAAAACTCGGCAGTGGGGGCTCGTGACGACACGACTCACTAAAATTATGCGAAGGTGTGACGTATTGAGAATTTTAAAAGCGTCGTAACTTCGTCAGTTTTGGTTCCAGTAACAAAAGAAGAAACATGGGTCAAATATTTTTTGATAATCTAACTGACGGATTAGATTTTTTCAGGACACAACTCATTAAGGAAGTATTAGGTATACTTGTAACTCAATCTCTTTGCCGTTATCCTGTCAATGCCCAAGTACTATCTGTTAGTACCAACTATAGAATTCCAAAGTCAACGTGCGAATTGACAGCAAGGATTTGGATAAATTACAAGGAGAGGACCATTTAGAGGGGGAGAGAGGGGGTAGGTAAGGTGAGGAAATTCAAATTGGATTGAAGGAAGTAGGGATTAGATTGAATTTTCCCAACACCTTGTTTAATTTAGTATAAGTGCGATACCCTCTGTCTCGACTCTCGAGCGAGAATATTTTTTGTTTTTTTTTTTCTTGTAATTGTCAGCCCAATTGATGATGAAGGTTATTCTGTAGGATATTGTCGGAGTGTTTTCTTTTGTAATCATATTTTTTTTGATTTCGTTACGGAAACTTAAAGAGCGTGTATTCCGTCCACTAGCGCCGCCAATCGTTTTTTATTAATTGTGGTAAATTTAAGACACGTAGATAAAAAACCGCTCTGTAGTGCACTGAAAAAATGTATCTATTATTTTTTGACAGCTATTTTTAATACATAACTCATGGCTAAATAGCCAAAACGGCAATTATTGCTAAAAGTGGCCACTTTTAGCAAAACTATCGACTTTGGCAACTATTTATGTTCTGAAGTACAAAACATAACTCTCAAAACATAATAAATACATTTCTACAGCTATTTTTAATACATAACTCATGGCTAAATAGCCAAAACGGCAATTATTGCTAAAAGTGGCCACTTTTAGCAAAAATATCGACTTTGGCAACTATTTATGTTCTGAAGTACAAAACATAACTCTCAAAACATAATAAATACATATCTTCAGTGCACTACAGAGCGGTTTTTTTTCTACGTGTCTTAAATTTACCACAAATAATAAAAAACGATTGGCGGCGCTAGTGGACGGAATACACACTCTTAAAGGAAAGTGAGAATTTTCAGGTACGTATCTTTTATCTACAAAACATTGGACACCAAAGTATAATTATAACAAATAAGGAATCATAATATACACTTTTATAAAAAAAACTCTTAGAAAATTCCATGCTCAAATAGGTAAATAATTACTTAATCGTAAATTCAGATTTAGCAAAACAAAACTTTTTAATCAGAGTGTACTCTACAAATTTTCAAATTCACATCACAATCGCAATCTTTCAAAAATGTATGAAAATTAAGGCTTTTTTGACAGTTTTGCAATTGACATGCGAATGCAAATGTTGTTAATAAATAAGTAAAATTGGCCCTCTGTTCTTCAAGTAGTTCTCAAATAGAAACATGATTAATATCTCTTAATTAATATAACAACATCCACAAAAAACACCTCCCAAACAGCTCTGTATGAAAACTGAAACGTAAACTATCCAACGAAAATCATCCCCCATCCTCCTTTAGCGGACAGCACGATAGAGGAGGGATGGGGTGTGATAATTACACCACAGTATTTTCAAAATGAAAAATGGTGGTGGTCGCGTCGGAAAATGTTTTCTCAACTAGTAACACTGTGACGTCGTGAAATTCTTTTATCCGACTGCGCTTGAAGGAGGGTAATGATTCTGATAAGTTTATGCAGAACATTGGTTTTCACCTGCTTGCAGAACTTCATGTTATTTAATTATTATTTTTTTTACTTGAAATAGGTTTGCAGGTTTGCTCTTGACTCTAGTCTACGTCAGGGATGACAGAGATAGAGCAAGATTACCCAGAAGTCACCTGTTCACTGTTAATTAATTATTCTACAATAGGCCAAATTCCATCATCCACAAATTGCAAAACTATTTAGTCCGTCAGTTAGAGTATTGAAAAATAATGGATACGTATTTTTGTTTTTGTAAAATATTAATGAATATTGACAAAAATAAAACGAATCAAAACTCGAGAGTGGGGGCTCGTGACCTCACGACTCACTAAAAATTATGCGAAGGTGTGACGTATTGAGAATTTTAATAGCGTCGTAACTTCGTCAATTTTGGTTCCCGTAACAAAAGAAAAAACACGGGTCAAATATTTTTTTTTGATATCACTGACGGACTTATTCGATTTTTTGCAGGACACAAGCCTATTGGGTAAATAAATATAAAATAATGCAGAAAGGAATAGCATTTGAAGATGTGGATTTCTCAATCTCTGTTTTAACCTGAAAGCATGGAAAGGCATCAAAGTTCAGCTTCAAATGCTTAATTTAAATCTCGATTAAATTATTTTTATTTATTTACAAACCATAGGTTCAGACGCCTACACATCAAGGTACTTGAAACTGTCAAATTTTCCCAGTAAAAATTGAACTTTATGTCTTCACTTATAAAGTTGAAAATCTAATACAGAAATTTGACAGATTCTAGAAGCATGATTTTATGACCGTACAATAATAACATCTTATTCTAATGTGGGATCGCTATGTTTAGCCTCTTGGAGACATTACAGTATAATTAAAATTTAAATATGTAATATTAAAACTATTACATAGAGTTGAGTTTATGTAAATAAAGTCTGTGGAGCTCTTTGAGATATTAACAGAATAGGCTCTTTTTTCACTTTTGACCCATACAGATCAAATATCGATTGAATTTTAAATTTTAATGTGACCTTCATATTTTAAAATACTCGTTCAATAAACACTTTCAAACAGAGCTTTATACTCAATATCTGCTGAGCCCCCTTACTGCAATGCCATAACTTTACCACGAGAACTACTATGTACTAAAAGTCTATTTTCCACAGTATAACGAGAAAATCAAGTTTTAACCAACATTTTCCAAAAAAGAAAATTTTTGCAAATAACACGAATTAAATAGATACATGACTAACTTAAAACTGTTTACTTTACTATTTATATGTAATAAACCAAATTTTAATGTACAAATGTATACACCATGTTCCTGACGATTTACATAAACTTCGACCGGATGTTCAGAACATGGAAATAAGCATTTTTCATTATATAAATATATATAATTGTCATACAAACCTTGACGTAAATCACCCGATATGCGTGGCTCTTTATCCGAATTGGCAACTAAAAACAAATGAAATTTGGCAACATTGCCACATAAATGGGCAATGCTAATTCTTTGGGCAAAGAATGAGCCAGCCCTCTGGTCACGCAAAGTGTCGATCAGTAGGTGAGATATTTCTTTGAAAAGCAGACGCGCACTAGGACCCCGTGACCCAAGCATTTTGACCCCAAACGGCTCAAAATTGTATAACCTCATCAAACCCCTAAATTCTTGCTTGCTTGAAAAATAGGGTTCTTAAAAACTAACACAACTCAACTCTCCCCAATATTTAGGCACCCTAGCTCCATACAGTCACTATCCACTTCAGCAATTGCTCCAAAGAAATATTTTTTACATCTACCCACGATATTGTGATAAAGAAAAACAAGGACCAAGAGTACTTCTGAAAATGATTGATGATGCGCTGAAGGAGCGGGCAAAGAATTTTGATATAACTAGCCGTCCCAGGCGAGAAGCGTCTTATTACGGTAAGATATGATGTTTTTTAAAGGTATTACGTTCTTGGAGTGAAATGGAGGAGAAATTAGGTGTGTTTTTTACCCGACAGAGCCAGGGGGTAAAGTTGTTTTTCCAAGTGTATGTATTTTTATACACAAATAGCTGTCCCCCGCGGCTTCGCTTCCGTCAAATGATTTTTTTTTTTTTACATAAGAACCATCTCCTGATAATAACAAATACAACAAAAAAAGAATTTGCGAAATCGGTTCAGCTGTTCTCGGTATTTGCGCTTAGCAACACATTCAGCGATTCATTTTTAAATATACACAATACACATATAATATTATTAGCTAACGTTTAGCAACTGAGGGCCTACGAATGTTTTGACGTATAGTAACGTTACAGAATATAAAAAAACTACAACCCATAGTATTTATATGTTTAATTATAAGATGAAACCGCGTCATAACGTCACACAAAAATATGAATTTCGGAATTTAGTATCAAATTCAAATAAATATTATTTGCGAAACGAGTATGATTGTTATAGTTTAGTTTAATTTTTTAGTCTACAGAAAAGAGCTATAAGATCTATGATAATATTTTAATTTATTGACATGAATGATTTGAGCTTGAGTAAAATTTTACCTTACTTTGCATCTAAAACATTCATGCTAGGCGCCTAAGCGCGATCAGACCTCGAACATTTTCGTGAATAATCATAACTGAACCAAAATAAACGCCACCAACTGCATTACACTGCTTAAATATTCGAAAAAATCCTTCTTATCTTTTACTCTATGATCATACTTTAAAATAAGCGTTACATACAGCAAATAATTTATAAAAAAAAATCTCGTTACTTAGCCACTACGTTATGGAACAAAATAACCATAATTAATCACAGATAACATTAATAAAATCTACAAAAAAAAATGTCAAAATAACGTCACTCGAAGTGTACCATTCACATTGAATGAATGAAAACCTTTCCGATTTCTTGTGAGCGTGCGGTCCGGTCTTTCATTCGTTCCATTCGCCGCTGAGCGAAAAAGAACGCGCTCTAATTGCGAGTGAGGCTTTTACGTGATATCCATAAAACTAGCGAGTGGAAAATGGTAGCGTTTTTTAGAAACTGATTATCACCCTGGCATTTTTGAGCCGATACATTCTTTAAAGTATGTAGCTGAGAAATATTTAAAACTATCTTAATCATATGGGAAGTTATGAAATTATGAGTATGAATGTTGCGGCTATATGAGGAGCGGGAAAGCAAAAAAAACGCTGATGTAAATGTTATGCCTAGAAAGGGGGAGGGGAGAGGTGAGGTGAAGATTAAAGAAGTGTGAAAGAAAAGACATTGCACCAACGTCAAATAAATAAAATATAAAATAAAATATGGGCAAAATAATGATGATGATTTTTAATATATTTTCTTATCCTATTATGTTGCGAATGTAATATTTCTAAATATTATAAAGGAGATGTTCCAAAATGGGCCAGGTCAACACTACCTCAAAAAAAAAGAGAAAAATCTATTGAATTCGGAAAAAAATAAATGTAAGTATGCTTTTGTGGTAGTTTATTCATTGTTTTTATTGATTTTCAAGATGGCGTCTCACTGATTTTGTTACTCTATTCTTAAAACAATGACAGTTAACTGTCATCTGTCACAACAGTGCCACTGCAATCACTGTCAAAGGGTAAAGTAGCTTTTGTCATCCTTCAACTTTCACAGAAATAAACATGTCAAACGTCATTAATCAACCAAAATGGCAGCTTACCACCATGACGGTTTGATTTTGTTGTGTGTTGCAATTTCAAGTGCAATATCCTGGATTTTACCAACAAACAAAACCATTTTAAAGAAATTGTACAGTGGAGATGTGTTTTAAATGTACTTTCCTATTTTTAAGTAGAGTGTACATGGTCCTGGCCCAGGCTCCATCCATTTTGGAACATCTCCTTTGTACACTACTTTTAATTTGCAAAATTATCAACTTCACATGACTTCTTTGAACGATAAAAATTTACATAGCATAAGCTACCTGGAGAATGTTAACAAATCTTTTGATACTTCGCGTGATGATATAGCCTATAGCCTTCCTCGATGAATGGGCCATCTAACACTGAAATAATTTTTCAAATTTGACCAGTAATTCCTGAGATTAGCGCGTTCAAGAAAACAAACAAATTCTTCAGCTTTCCAATATTAGTATAATATAGAATTGACTTCTACATCAGCAACCTAATAACTGCTCCATGAAAAAGTATTTTTCTATTCAAATATCCGTCACAACCGCCGCTGGTTTCCCGGCCCCCACACTTACGTCGCATCTCTTCCCTTCTGTTAAAGGACGATACTTCTGAATGACAAATTAGGAGATCGCTCAGCGCACGAAATTGCTCCACAGGAATATTTTATTGAATTCCTACACTTTTTATATTGCGACCATATTCGAAGCTATATTTAGAACACTTTTTATGGAAATCCCGGCTTTTGTGTACTGATCTGCGATTGGATCTCATATTTGGGATTATGGTTTCACTAGTGTGATCTATACTAATATTACTAGGTGACCCGCGCAACTTTGTCTGCGTCACATTTTCCATTATTGCTCTGCTCTTGTTTGTCTTAGCGTGATAATAATATATTATAGCCTATAACCTTCCTCGATTTTTCTTCTGGAAAACTTTAAATTCAAATATCTTTTGATAGACTGAACCGATTGCAATAAAACAAAAACTAAATGTTACTCCAAGTTACGCTCAATCCTTGTGTGTAAAAGTTATCTACATTGCTTCCGCAGATTTTACGTGATGCCCGAACAAATAAACAGACAAACAAACACAAATTCTAAAAATGCTGGAAAAGGGTTCTATTGGTTGTTCTTTAACACCCTAGCTATTTTTTTTGGATTTTTTTTTTCATGTACAAAAACCACTTTCTACAGTTTTATTATATGTATAGATTAAGAGGTAACATTTGTTTGTAAGTTTGTATGTAGAGGGTAATCTCAGGAACTACTGGTCCGATTTGAAAAATTCTTTCAGTGTTAGATAGCCCATTTATCGAGGAAGGTTTTAGGCTATAATATATTATTATCACGCTAAGACAAACAAGAGCAGAGCAATAATGGAAAATGTGACGCAGACAAAGTTGCGCGGGTCACATGTCATCACGCTAAGACAAATAGGAGCGGAGCAGTAATGGAAAATTTGACGCAGACGAAGTTGCGCGAGTCAGCTAGTATAATATAAAAATATTTTTTTCGTTCGAGGCAGTGTTATTGTAAACTAAATAGACTTTGTAAAACTAGAAAATCATACTGATTAAATCAAAGACCAAAAAGTCTGCTAACCTAAAATAATATTCATTATAACTATAAGCATAGCTAAACTAAAATAATATTCATTATAAGCATGAGAGAGCATAAGAAACATGCTTATAACATTTTATCGATGGCAAACATGTAAAAGGAATTGGAGGCCGATACTTTACTTTAAGAGTTTCCTTTTGCTTTAGATATCATGCCATCACCATCCACAGCCTGATCACGGCCAATACTGAGCAAAGGCCTTTCTATTCTTGTATCAAAAAAGCCTCATCTTGGTTCTACCCGCAATGGCAACTATATCTGTCTACGTCTGCTGGACGACCCACACTTCTTCCAGTTCTAGTCCCACTCGGTCACTACCTTACGCCGCATATCATCACCGCCCCTTGTCTGTTGTCCTTCCCAGCTTCATACGGTTTCCGATGTCGATACGTCTTCGGGTCTCGATATTTGGAACTTGGTCTATAACCGTACAGACATATGAAATGGAGTCACAATTCACGGCACATTACTTGAAAACGTTCGGGACTGATTTAAAAACAAAGTGTAAAATTTTCTCGGATATTTCGGGATAGTGTACGTACATTATATTTAGCTTTTTTTTAAAGGAACAGGACACCCTGACGGTCGGAAAGTGATAGATTTTTTAGTCTTAAAAAAAACTATTAAGCTAAATTGAATGAATACGAGACTAAATAGCAAGTACGCCGCATCGAACTAAAAAAGAATCACACAAATCGGATCAGAAACCTCGTAGTTATCGGTGTACATACATAAACCAAAACAAAACTAAACATCGGGTTGCACTCCAGGAGTGCCGTCAGAAGTGAAAACTTTAACATTAACGTTTAGTTTTTTAAGTTGTATGTGTTACCCATGTTTTGTTATTTTTGTTTGTAATAATACTTTGCATAATTTTGTATAAATGCAACTTCTAACGCAACAGACAGATGTGTTGCTGGGGAGTTTGTTGGCCACTTCTTCTTCCCAGCTAAAACACTAGAAAGTGTTGACGGACGAGCGTTTTTGGGGGACTGTCTCCTTGTAAACGGTGACGTTCAAAAAGCGCTGGATGACTTTTGATTTTATCTTATATTTTAACGTTGTGCATTTTTGAACCATCCGTCTTACTAATTTTCGATCAGGTCACGTGTCCTGACGCGAGTTTAACATGTTATACCCATCCCGAGAAAAGCGCTCAAAGCCGCTAAAGAAAAAAAAATACCCGCCGAAATTACAATCTCCTCCTTTTTGGAAGTCGGTTAATAATTTTGTCTTCTCTTTGTCCCCAGGAAATCGAGCACTGCTACTATCACGGTACGGTAAAGGACTACCCGGGGGCGTCGGCAGCATTCCACACCTGCAACGGAGTATCAGGAGTCATCCACATTGGCAACGAGACGTTCGTCATTCACCCCTTCTACGGGGGTGATCTCTCGGTCAGTGGCTCTTGTTTTTATTACCCCCAGAGTGCTAATTCTATTTAATAATTTTTACATTCGCAGTCTGTCAAAAATTTAAATTATTTTTGTCAAATAATGAGTCTATGTTGCTTGATTATGAATAAATTATTATAAAAAAAAAAATGAAAATTATGGCTGTTTTGACAGTTTTCGATTGACGTTTGCGTTGTTTAAAAATTAGTAGAATGGGCACTCTGTTTCAATATGTTTGTTGTATTTTCAGGTTTGGTTGATTTTAAATGGAAAACATTTTAGTGGCTCCAGACAAAATAGTAGAAATATTCATAATGTGTTTTTAAATGAGTGTAGTTGTCACCAGACTTATTTGGAATATTATTTAGTCGGTTTTTACAAATCTAGCGAAATTATGAATGGCCATACCAATCTATTGACTGTCGATCGACGAATTAGTCGACGTCGATCGATCGTTTCTAGTTATTTCTTTGATCAGCCAAAGCGATCGATAGATGGCATCGATCTATGATCGATCGATTGGTGTAGTAACACCCTTAATATATTGTGTTGAATAAAACGCATCTAAAGTAGAAAATTCCTTGACAGTGTGTTTCTGAGAAATTGTGATACAGCACTACTCAAAGGGAAAACAACAAAATAAAATGAATGAATAAATTTTGCTGTACCTAGATATATAATATTGAGGTGACACTTTTTTTGTTTGGAGCCACTGATATCCTTGTTTTTCAGAGTTCAAATCGTCATATTAAGAATAGTTTTGATAGACACGTCATTTTTATAAAAATCCTTATTGGAGTAGCGAAAGTCCAAGTGGTAACACTTTGTGAAACGTAACGCGCGTTAGATACCATTTTATTTGGTATAATTATTATACATTCATAAATGTTAAGAAATAATATATTTTCAGCGTTCTAAACGTAGGTCAATGACTATTATTAACGTAACGTTATATTTGAAATAATAAACTTTTCTTCTTCAAATAACCAATAACTTTTAGTATAGTTTATTTTTAGCACAATTCATATAGAATCATATAATTTTGTACTGATTGAGGGCATAATGAATTTACCTAAAAAAGCTTTACTGAGAATGAGTAAAATTAATTTTGAAGACAATTTACGCTACTTTCTTGGAAACTTTAGCAAAACAAGAGTTACCAAATGTTGGAGCTATTTTAATACAACGTTAAAATGAATTGATTTCCCAAAAAATCCCTCCTGGCCGCAATATTTTTTTCTGCATTTAAAATTTATAAACCGCAGTTTCATTCAGCAATATTGAAACTGAAACGGATTTATTATTTATTGCACCTTCACCAAAGTGATTACAATTTTAATCGTCTCTTTCAGTATTCTTGTTACTTAACCAACTCATTTAATAATAAATGCAAGTTTGGTTTAACTCAAATTGTAATTAAGTTTGGTAACGTAAAATATTTAATGGTGAAACACGTTAAAAACTTATTATGGCTGGAGTAATTTATATGGTGTTCTGAATAAAAAGGGGTAAAGTTGATTCAAAATGTTTTGTAGCGTCTTTTGGCTGTATTTTTTAGTTTTTACGAGCTAGTGTTTGAAGTAAGTGATCCAATTAACTTTTCTTATTTTGCCAACAATAACACTAACGAGTTTCTCTCACATTTTAAGCTCTACTACTGTGAGCCCTAATTGGATAGACAACTATTTTCATGCTATCAGTTTTATTTTTTCTAAATGAGAATAATAAAGTTAAGTTATTCCTGTTCAATGTCGTGACCCCCAAATAATTAAAATCATTTGCCAACCAATCTAAATAAAATCGAGTTTTTGCTAAACATCGAAAAATTTTGGCATTTATAACATAATAATATTTTGACGTTATAACTTACTACTACTTTGACATTATAACTGATTATTATTTTGACATTAGAACTTATTAATTATATTATTACATTTTTGACTAGCTGATGCCCGCGGCTTCTTCCATTTGACAAATTATATACCTTCCTCGAGAACCACTCTACCCATTGGTGAAAACAGCATGAAAATCGGTGCAGTAGTTTTTGAGTTTATCGCGAACAGACAGACGCGGCGCAGGACTTTTTTTATAATATGTAGTGAAAGTGATATTAAAACATAATTTATTAAGTTTCTAAATAATTATAATCCTTGTAAATTTCTATTCTAGGTATATTAGTATTCTTTAGATTTTTTCTAATTGTTATTTATTTTAATGTCATGGAAATATTTGTACACTAATACTTACGGTTAAACATGACAGGACTTAAACTGTGTAATATCTTGCATCCTCGTGTATGTATACAATGTTTAAACAAATAAAGAAATCTTATCTTATCCAATCTATCATATTATCTAAGAGAACTCTCATTTAACCGCGATAGTTTCAACGATTAAGCCATTACACCCAATTTACAGCAATTATTAAAATCGGGCCTCCACTAGGCCTGGCCTTACCTCGGCCTGGCCTCAAGTTGGCCTCAAATAAGTATAATTACTGCCCACTTAGACGGGCGAAATTAAAAAATATTTTTTATTTGTAATCTCCTTCAGTAATAGTCCACTTAAACTGTAATAGATTAGCTTTTTATTTGGCGAGCACTTTAATTGAAAAGTTCAAAGTTGAGGCGAGCTGAGCTAGATTTTTTCAATATGGCGGCGAGTTCCAGCTGCTAGTTTATTTGGCTCTGACTTTAAGTAATTCTTATCGGCTGTTTGGAGACTAGATTTATTCCTTATTTAAGAGAAGGGCTCTATTAAATTATACTGTTTTTGTTAAGGACTGGAAATCACCAAATGAATCCTTCTCACCAGAAGGGAGTCTCAGACTCTTACTGACTAAAATCCATCCGTGTTTCTCCCAATGCCTTTTGCGTTCCAGGGCCGCGGTGACTCTTTTGAACAAATTCCGCAACCCTGGCAGGAATCATAATGTACATTCAATGTGTATGTATTCTTGGTTAACCTCCAAAGATTATAATAGGTGATATATTGTATTTTGTGGTCGAATGGTTCTGGCGTTAGGCATCGTCCTAATAGATAGCGATCATCAAGTGAATACGAGATTGTCATGATGTTTTCTTTTTATTTATTTTTTAATGCAAAACGGGGAAACTCTTGGCCCAAATCTCACCTGATGGAAAGTGATGATTAGGCCGAAGATGGAAGCGAGTTTCATCCGGAATCCTCTTACACAGAGGAACTGGCTATCATACCTCTAACTGCCGGAACACAACAATGCTGTTAACATAGTTGTTATGGCAACAGACTTAGACATGATGGTGGTAGCTTGCCAGGCGGACTTAGAACAAGTCCTACCACCAACCAAACAGAGCAAAAAATTTGCCTCCGCTGGGAATCGAACCCGGGACCTCTGGGTCTGAATCAGGTGGTATAACCACTAGACCACGGAGGCGGTTAGTGTCACCTGTTTAGCACCACCCGGGGACCACGTGTAGGGATTCGCTGAAGCGTATTCTCCTACGGACGCGGGTGACTCGGCCCCCAAAAATAAGTTTTTTGTCAGCATAACCGTATTTTTTATTACTTGAGATGTGTTTGCTCTTGATTCTAGTCTTGGTCAGAGATGACAGGGACAAAGTCTACAATGGAGCAAGCTTACTTATAAGTAGCCTATTCAGTTTGAACCGTATATTTCTCTCTCGATAAAGGACATGGTAAAAAGTGGCCTATGAATCAACACATGCGAAACCTTTACCATTATTCCTAGTTTTTTTTTTAATTACATTTTAAATGATTAGAATAGAACGGACACTTTTTAATTACGAAACCATTTTAAAAAGTAACTAACTTGGGTTTTATAACCCAGCGCCATTATTTTAAAATGAGACAAAGCAGTCTCAGCGCTGTAAGATTTTTAGTTACCTACAAAAAGAATAAAGCGATTAAAGCGCTGTATGACACGAACACTATTGACACTGACAGTCGATGAAATGACAGTTGACACTTTGATGTAAGTAATGTATTTTGACCTGATATCAGGGAATCGGCCGTCGACCTAAGTTACCACGCTTTCGTATGTTAGAAGAACATAGTAACACTACTCTACACCATTTTTTGGTGAGATAAAAAGTCTGGCAGCTATGGGATCTTAGTCCATTTGGTATGTTTCTATTGTTTGGTATGTTTTCTAACCTCAAAATCCGAAATCATTTTGGATATTTTACAATTCTGAAAAGTGTCCGTGATTTTAATTTAGTTTCAGTCGAACATATGCATTATTTAAAACACAGATAGTAAATTCACGTCTCTGTTGAATCTTAGGCGAACGATGTATGGGCATTGAACAATGTCCTTTCACCACTAAAACGTCTCCCCGTAATACCAGCATCCACACTGATCCATATAAAGAGACACACGTTCTTAAAAACCGATGTAGACCGTACCATGTACTGGATTACATCAATCAGGGAGAATGCGTATATCCACTCGCTCCTTAGTTGGTCGCCTCGGAGGGTGATCAATCTTATCTCGAGTGTTTTGTTTCGTTTTAAAAGAAACTTCATCTTAAGGTTTTTTTGAGCGTATGTGGTATTGGCTGGGACTTGGAAGTTGGGGACAAATGTTGGCTTTGGTACATACAAAGTAAGAGTTGTAATTTTTTACAAAGTTGGCTTTATTTCATTGAATTGGCATTCTGTTTTTATAAAAGCACACAAAAATGAACTCATTTTTTAACCGACTTCCCAATTCGGTTGTTGTTTTTTTTTAGATTGTTACGTCATAACTCCGACAATTATGAACCGACTAGCTGACCCGTGCATCGTCGTCTGCGTAACATTTTTCATTACTGCTCCGCTCCTATTAGTCTTCGCGTGCTCCTATTAGTCAGCGTGATTATATATAGCATATAGCCTTTCTCGATAAATGGGCTATCTAACACTGGATTTTTTTTTCAAATCAGACCAGTAGTTCCTGAGATTAGCGCGTTCAACCAAACAAACAAACAAACTCTTCTGCTTTATAATATTAGTATAGATTATCGAATTTAACCCTTTCACTATCTGAGTGCCAATTCTACTAATTTTCACATTCCCATCGCATTTGCATGTCAATCGCAAATTGTCAAAAATGTATGAATATTATGGTTTTTTTGACAGTTTCTGATTGTACATGCGAATGCGAAACTTTTTTCAAAATTCGTAGAATTGGCCCTCTGGTTAATCTGACTGTGAGCTGATATCAGTTGGTATATAGTAAGCGCCCGATAAACAGGAAATAAAATACGCTGACCTTTCCCTTATATCCGCTCGTAAATTACCGAAAAATAAATTACGAACCGATTTTAATTACTAGAGAACTTGAAAGATCCATAATAAGTCGATTCAGGACAGCTTTATTTCTATTTTTCTTATGTAAAGTTCAATGACCGCTATTACACATTTATCTGGTGGCTACCAAAGATGAGTTCTTTAGCGGATATATATTATTATACCTATATACCACGTGTATCTGACATCGACGCACAAACGATTTCCATGGGTCTAGGGCATGATTCTGGACACCCTAGTGTTGGAATTTTTCGTCGGTTCTTTTCTCATTTTTTCATTTTTTTCAAGAGTAGCACAAATAGGTATCAGCTCAGCTGAGCTGATGTCTATTTGTGGTTTTATTCAGATTGTTCTCTTTAGTGAGAGTAGTTAATTAATTATTTTTTTATTAAAAATCTCATTGGGTTAGGTCAGAATAACGATTATGAGCAATCTAAAGTAAAAAAACCCTTGAAAAAAATGAAAAAATGAGAAAAAAGCCGACGAAAAATTCTAAGTCTAGGGTGTCCAGAATCATGCTCTGGACCCATGGAAATCGTTTGTGCGTCGATGTCAGATACACGCGGTATTATTATATTACTCGCGCGCGATCAGAATGGGATGCGACCATTTGGAACTGAGACGCGCGCGGTCCGCCGGCCAGCCGTAGCGTTGGCAAAAGTTGCCAGCGGGTTTAAAAAGGCCACTTAGCAGAATCAACCAGCAATTCATACTACCCGAAATTATCAAAGGATTTGTCCATTCTCGGCTTCGCGTGGACACGATGCTCGAAAAGATACAAATAAATAAAAAACCATGTTTTGTTTTTAAACGCATAGGTATTATTCAATACTTTTGTATCAACTTGCGCCCCCTATGTGTATTTAATAAATAATTAAATTGTTTTATTCTTCGACATATTTTATTTACATTACTCGCCTTTCAGTGTTGCCAGTTTCCAACAATTAATCGTGCCTATATTTTGTAAATAATTATTTACAAATCGATTCAAATTGTTATTTTTGAAATTGAACTTAGTCCTCCTTATCTATACTAATATTATAAAGAGGTAAAATTGTTTGTAAGTTTGTAAGTTTGTATGTAGGGGGTAATCTCAGGAACTACTGGTCCGATTTGAAAAATTGTTTCACTGGCAGAAAGCTACATTATCCGTGAGTGCTATAGGCTATAAATTATAAAGATATCATGCATATTAGTCGAACTATCTCAATTTTTGTCTATCCAGGCGGAAAAAAATAGCTCTTACAACAGAGTTATTTGCGTGCGCTGCCTTAACAGTTATATATAATTGAAAACAATGTATGGCAACCTGGTCCGCCTATAATAGTTCTACAAAAAAGTCCGCGGCACCATATTTCTATCTTTTATATTTTAGCAGATATAGTAGCTTTTATGTGTTTAAAAAAGTATTTTTCGACGTACTTATCTTTGGACGATTTTTTAAACAACAAAATATTAAACCTTATCAAAAAAAATGTTATTTTGATCACAAGAACATCATAGAGATACGATTTTCCCAAAACAGTATGTCAATTGGTTGAATAGTTTCGAAGATAATATAAAATTACTAAATCGCAAAACGCCGCCCGCGCCGTCCATTCACGAACCGCATTAGAACATGCTTTGTACGGACGACGTTTTATCCATTACCCATAGACGGCGTTGTGCAATTACGTCATTTTTCTGAATCGTGGTGTTAAGATTTTCCGCGGATTAATGACCCTCTCCAGTTATTATTTAACTTTTGTCGTTTGGTAGGTAAGTTGTACGTAGTTGATTGAATGTTGTTGGTCTTTAAAATTGTTTTGATTGCTCGGTTTCTCAAAACACAATTACAATATTACTTCGTTCTCATTCTTCGAGTTCGAAGCTGTGATATTTCTGTTTTTGGGATATCGGACAGTTTCAGCGATTGTTTATCATGCCTTAAAGTATATCACAACTTTCCCGTCAGACATCCCAGACATGAGACAAGAGCAGCTCGAGTACGCCGTACGGAAGAGCCTCTCGAGGAATAGAGAAAATATTTCGCAAGCACTCGCTGGGAAATTTAGCTCCGAGCGTTCACAGCGGCTTGCTAACCAAAGCTGGAGAACATCGCAGGTCCGTGCTCGGGAATCTAGCGCTGAACGTGCACAGCGTCTCAGTGATTTAAAGCAGCATGGCTCTGCAACAAGGGACAGGGAGTCTAACGCTGAGCGCTCGCAGCGGCTCGCTAGCCTAGCAACATACATATTATTATTATGCAATAAAAACAAAACCCTCCTTTTGGCCGTCAGGAAATAAATCATAGCAGTCAGTACTAACCGAACCACACTCATAATTTCATCACAAGTTAAAATGTTTACCGCCCAACGAAGTGGGCACGGGTCAGCTAGTTCTTAAAATAAAATTGTTTTTACTGTTTTATTATAGCTGTTATTTGTAATCACTTACATTCATACAAACATGTTTTATCCATATAATTGGAAAACAAAAGTATCGAAGATGGTCAATGAATTTCGATTTTTAATGTAAGTACTTAATATACTCGTATATCTAAACATTATTACTAAAAACATTGCAACCATGAAACTTTTCTGTATATTTACACAAACTTTGATAGATCGTAGAAATAACTAATTTATAATTAATTCAGAGTTTTTTCGCTAACGCTACTTGTCTTGAGAACTGTCATTTTCTATTTATTTTGATAAGGTTCCATCCCATTTTGATCGCGCGATTCATACAAACATGTTTTATCCATATAATTGGAAAACAAAAGTATCGAAGATGGTCAATGAATTTCGATTTTTAACGTAAGTACTTAATATACTCGTATATCTAAACATTATTACTAAAAACATTGCAACCATGAAACTTTTCTGTATATTTACACAAACTTTGATAGATCGTAGAAATAACTAATTTATAATTAATTCAGAGTTTTTTCGCTAACGCTACTTGTCTTGAGAACTGTCATTTTCTATTTATTTTGATAAGGTTCCATCCCTTTTTGATCGCGCGCGGATTATACCTACACACTTACACTCCGACCTGTCAACAACTTCCATAAACAAAATACGTCGGCAAAATATTCAGCTACACACCGAGCACTACATGAGTAAGTAAAAACGCGTCAAAAAGAGCTATTTATGTTATTCACGACCATTTTCTTTAACGACTCGAATTCTTTTCATGTGCCTACTTTCGATAAAAAAATGGTTTACATTTGTAAGCTTCCAAGATTGTTTGGTCGAAGTTTTAAGAGGAAGCGGGAGCGGGGATCGGAATGCTACTTCTTATCCTAGTATAATATTATAAATGCGAAAGTTTGTGAGGATGGTTGGATGTTTATCACTCTTTCACGTCAGAACACCTGAAAATGCCTTCATAAAAATTGGTTCAGAGGTAGATTCTGGCTGGGAATAACACATAGGCTACTCTTAATCCCGGAAATATGTTCGGACCACCCGGGTGAAGCCACTGGCAAAAGCTAGTTTCTTATTAAATTAATACTATGACACGGGAAATAAAATTAAACTATCTCAACAACTTAGTTAACTTATGAAAATAATTTTCGACTTTCAATCGAGTGTCAGCATCACTCGATTGAAAGTCGAAAATTATACACGGTAATACCAACTAGCGGTATGAAATGTATCCTCTGGCCTATTCCAGCTCTTTTTTCTCGTGTATCATATTTAAGTATTTAAAAATAGGATAAAAATATAAAAAGCGCAAAATATTAGTATAGTTGCATAAGTGTGTTATTGCATCTGTTTGTTTCCCAAATAAAATAAAATAAATAAAATAAAATAGTTAATATCGGGATTACTACCATCCATGTACCTTTTTATTTGCGAGTTTCCAATATTTCGGCACTGTTGCAAGCGCCATGATCACGGAGTAACTGAAGATCTTGCGGGTGGGATGTTATTGACAGACATATCGGTCTACCCTCTTTCGTAGTCTTTTATTACGACCTTCTCCGGTACCACTGTCCACAAACTCACTTTTTTCCCGCAACTGTTCTCGACACACAACACTAACCGTATCTGACCGCGAAGTAACACTTTGTTGAAATCTCCGTACTTTACACATTCGAATCACTGGATTCCAGACATCTGACAATTAAAACCCATCGCCGCGATTGAAATTTTAGTTTTTTGTAATCACGGCGCTTGCAACAGTGCCGAAATACCGGAAATTCGCAAATAAAAAGGTACATGGTAGCAATCCCGATATGAACTATTCTGATGTTAGTGACCATGAAAGTTTAAAACAACATAAGCGCAAAATATCCTTGGAAAATCTCCTCAACGATTTTTTTAACTACTTCTAAAAAAGCTTGACCTGAAAACTCTTTACTATCACACTTAATCAAATTCTGAAAATACACGGTGTATCTGACATCGACGCACAAACGATTTCCATGGGTCCAGGGCATGATTCTGGACACCCCAGAGTTGGAATTTTTCATCGGCTTTTTTCTCGTTTTTCCAGTTTTTTCAAGAGTTTTTTTTACTTTAGACTACTCATAATCGTTATTCTGACCTAACGCAATGAGATTTTTAATAAAAAAATAATTAATTAACTAGTTTCACTAAAAAGAGCAATGTAAATAAAACCACAAATAGGTATCAGCTCAGCTGTGCTAAAGTACAAACGAAAGGTCAACGCAATGCATAGTAGCTGCCCACACACTAACAAGTATGCATGTGTGTCACGCGTGTATGATTTGTTAAAAGCATGCCGCCTAAGACTGCATTCCAAAGAAAATGAAACGTATCACAGCAAAACGAAGTAGCCGATTTCCAACATTAACGTAATAGATTAAGGTTGAAAATCGGTTACTTTGTTTTGTGTCGATAAAACCCATTTTCATATTGCGGCGGCAACACGTAGCGCGCGCTCTTTGACCTTTACCGACGAAACCGACGGACGCCAGAGCCGTATTTGGGTGCAACCGGTAAAACGCTTTTTAATAAGCGTTTATGTGGAGTCACGATGATATCCGACCGAGAAAATAATCTTTTTTTTTTCTTACTATTAATAATTGCGTAAAACCATAATAATGCTTTGTTTTCTGTTTCCTTCTTCTTATGTTCTGATAAAATGTTTGTACATAAATTGTTAAATAAATAAATAAGTTAAAATAAGTAATGTTATGCTTATTACAATTGGATCTTGCTATACCCATTGTACGCTTTGATACAATTAATGTGACAGAATTTTAAATACGGCATCAACACGGGTGATGAAACTTAATCATGACGATTGATGACCTTAATTTGTTTCTGTTTGGTTTTAAAAAAAAGTTCAGTTTTACAATACCAAAATTATTCGATAAAAAAACATTAATAAATTAAAAGCAAAAAAATGAATTTTCATACTATTATCATCGCAAGCCCGGCCCTGGCACTGTAGGTCCAATGTAGGTATCTGTCGGCGACCTCAAAGGATAGATCGAAAGAACATTTTTAATGAAATAATGATGGATTTTTGTCAGTTCCTTGTTGACGCTGATCGCGAACGAGTGCATTTTTTTTGTAAAAATCGGTTTTCGAAACGTTAGAGAAGACAAATTTTGGTTTCTTTCTGTGAACTTGCGTGTTTTTGTGTGTCTTTGTGTTTCATTGAAAAATGTCATCTGGACTTAATGAGAACTTCAGTGCCCAAGAATACGGTAACATGCTGATGATGTGACGCTGCCTTAGGTACCGAATCATTCGGGAATCGGTGGATTGGGAGATTCGGCCGGGAGCCATGGCCAGCTCGCTCACCAGACTTGACCCCATTAGGTTTTTTTCTTTGGGGTTATGTCAAGGACAAGGTGTTTGTGTCAGCAGAGTGCGATTCCGCAGCCGAGAAGCGGAATGGCATAGTGAATGTGTTTGCGTCGCTGTGTGAGGAGTGTGCTCAGGCCTCAGCGTCAGGACCCAACGTTTCTGCCCCGTGTCCACGCTGAAACTCTGCGCCGCGCTCAGTGCTGGCGCCGGCCACTTCGATTCTTCGAACCCTATCTGATTAGGGGTGAGCGAGCCTAAGGTGAGTTCTAGGTAGTTACTCGTTAATACCTACTGCAAGCTTCTTTTTAGGATTCCGTACCCGAAGAGTAGGTAACCAATGGAACCTTATTACTAAGCCTCTGCTGTTCGGCCGCCGCGGCCGGTCCGTCTGTCTGTTAGTGGGCTGTATCTCAGGCATGGTATTTCTAACAAATAAAAAATAAAATTTACAGAGAGCTCCATTGGAAAGCTCGCATACAAGAAACGTGTTTTTTGTTTATGGTTATGGTACGGAACCCTTTGTGTGAGAGTCTAACTCGCACATCGCCGGCTTTGTTATCAATCCTTATCGGAGTCGTGTTCGTGATTATAAGAGACTAAGCAAGTCTCCTTAACTTCTGCATAATCATGTTAGTAGGTAGGTATTTTTGAGTGATTAAAATTATTTTATGTGATATTATTGCCGTCGGCGAAGGGTGATATTCGTAGGTATTTGGGTACATTCAAACTCAAAGAGAGTTAGGTAGTTCATTAGCTAGCTGCGTTACCGGATCTCGATGTACTTACAAGCTTATTTTTTGTAATCAATCTTTATCGGAGTCGTGATTTTAAAAGACTAAGCTTATGGCTCCTTCTTTTCTCTTAAGCTCTTCAAAAACAAGTTCTTAAGCATGTTTAAGAAGGATGTAATGCAGTGTTCCATTCAAGGTGACCTTGCTAGTTGCCATCCATTTAGACGATACCTAGATGCAATCCAAATTCAAACACATTTCGCTGATAGAAACATAGCTCAAGGTCAGCTTTTTTCTCTAACATTCTGCATAAACATGTTCCTACCATCAGCAGGTAGGCACCGTAGTTATTTCTCAGTGAATAAGTAATTTCATGTGGCGATTCGTTCGTAGTTACCTACATACACACATACGCGCGCGGTGCGGCGCGGCGCGTCGCCGCGGCGGCGTCGCAGACCATGTACGTTTGTGTGCAAGACGTGAAGTAGGTATGTATTGCGTGCAACGCTCTCACGCGTTTGTATCGCGTTGTTCACAATACATTGCGCGCTCGAAAATGACAATTTCTGTAACCGTTCATTAGCGAGATTAATGACTTCCACAATTTGGTTAGTGGCATGAGATGTAGCCTTTTCCCGAAGTTTGCGTTACGATGTCAAATACGCCCTGTATATGGGGACAATGAATTAGAAGTGAACTGTCATTTCAATAACATTATTATGGATTGACCGCTCACTGTAAGTTCACTGCACCAAGATTTGACATTAAAATTTTCATAGAACGCCCCTCAACAGAACAACTTTAATCCGCCACTCTCACTTCTTATAACTTAACCCAAAGTGAAATTTATTAAGGGCGCGAACAAATTTGTCGGTGACAAGTATAACACATTCACGCTCCACAGAACCCTGATTGCAGGGTAATACATAAACAGCTACAGGGCATAGAGGTACAGGGTAACAGGGAACAGGAATTGGCAAAATGTTGCCTCAAAGAAACCACTTTTTGTACCGTTAACTGTGAGGAAAATGGGCTTTTAAATATGGTTGCTTTAAAATAACACTTCTTTACTTTGACTTGAGTAAGTGTTGTGTTTAGGGCCAATACTTAATGGATTAATGGTAATAAACCTCTAATTTCTGTTCTTCTTTGTTTATATTTTTTTGTTTTGTGTCATGTATTAATTACTTTGCATTCTATCATTGTATAAATTCTAGTTCCTAAAACGTAACAGACAGATGTGTTGCTGGGGAGTTTGTTGGCCACTTCTTCTCCACAGCTAAAACACTAGGAAGTGGGGACGGGCGGGCGTTTTGGGGGACTGTCTTTTGTAGAACTTGACGTTCAAAAAGTGCTGGCTCTCAGCCTAATTTTAATAAATAACTTTTGAATTTTGATTTTTTTTTTTAATTCTTTGTAACCTTGGTTTTGGTAGCGATTAGCTCTCATATGTTTGGTCTTCTCCATATAGTGTGGGCAGTAAGATCTAACGACCCAACACACCGTAGTGTCAGAGTTTCTACACCACCGCAAGGGCCTCTGACATGGTTTATTTGACGACTGCCATTTGGGGCAGGGACCACCGGCATACGTGCCTTTCGAAGCACGGAATCATCTTTTTATCAGAGAATCAGGTGATTTGAGCCTGCAATGTCCTGCAATGTCCTAGCCAAACTAGAAACAACTTCACAAAAATATATATAAAAACAATGTTGCTTCCGTTGGGAATCGAACCCACGACCACATGGTCACAAGGCAAACGCCTAAACTACTCGACTACGGAGGCAGTTAAATAAAAAAACTTTTTCCAAAAAAATATAAATGACTTTCAAAAAAAAAAAAAAAAAACACTGGTAAGTAAAAAATAACTTTAATTTCGGAAGTCGGTGTTTTTGTTAGTTTCTTCGTATTTTGATTGAGCAAAATACATAATTTCGATTACTTGGATGACATAAAACTATCATCCAAGTAGACGCATTCCAGCTATTTCGATTTAAAATCCAAAGTTCGTAACCGATTTTCATAAAATTTAAATGGGATTAATCCACAAGTATATAATAAGAATTTTTCAAATCGGTTCATACTTGTCGGAGTTATGAGGTAACAAACAAAAAAAAATAGAAAATAAATAAAAACCATACAACCGAATTGAGAACCTCCTCCTTTTTTGGGAAGTCGGTTAAAAAAAAAGTCTATCAAATACTTTGGAGGACGTTAAGGACGTTCTTGTAGCCTTATTTGGGCATCTCTGCTGGCCAAAGGTTCTCCCTTGCTCCTTCTAAAACTCTCTATCTTGTGCGATCTCTAGCTAAGTTCGACCCGCAATCGTGATGAAATCTTCACAATACCTTCGCTACGGTTAACCTCGAACGTTTAAAAGTCAGTTGTACCAAAGTAATACTGGATTAGACCTTCTTGTTAAAATATTACAGTCCACCGTGATTCATTTGTTTTTCCAGCTGCAGAACCTAGCTGGCTCTACTCTAGTTTATGCACATTCAGCTTATAATGTTGCCTCAACTGGGGCTTCATCCAAGTTTCGACTCTTTTATATGGAGTACTCGGGCTGACGAGTAAAAAGACAATGTCCAGATTGGCCCTGTACAATAAAAGTATCGGACATACACGATAATTAATTGTCTATTTTAATACCTATATTAGGTGCCAATACTATTGTAGAGCGGAATAGCTTCATGCCAAAATGAACAATAAAAAGTATTTTACGCGACTTATAACATTAATCGCCGCCATCTTTGCGAAACGTCATGTCGTTTGAGTTTGAGTTTTCATGAAAATAAATCTGTGTTTTATTGCTTATTCTAACATAATAGGTTAATGTAGGACTGTGGGTTTAAAAAAATAATTTACTACCTATTCTGTAAGGCTGGTTTCATAGTCACGCGTTTGAACAGTGCCGTCCAGAAGAACTTGTTTGCAAATGCACTAGATAGATGTCGCGTTTTTTTAAAATCCCGCCGTTCAAACGCGCGCACTTACATACACTTCTTAAGCTTTAGAAAAAAAACTGCATAGGTACCTAATTATCTTGGTAGGTACTTAAAATAGCTAAATGAATCATGATACTGTTTTCAGTTTCACTCAGAGCGATAAAAAACTATAATTCGTTAATAATGGTTCGGTTACTCAAAATCTGATACTTTTTTTTAAATATATCTATTCTGCAGCTAGTCCGCTATAAAAATAAGATCTAATAGGAGTTTACTAATGAACGACAATACAACACATAAGTTTCCGATGCTCTTGGTTCCAGGGCGAACAATGTATGGGCGCAGAGCAATGTCCTTTAGCACAGTTAAAGTCTATATGGAGAAAGAGTGTAGAAAGCTGATATTTTTAAATAATAATAAAAAATATGGTCGAATTTCGACTTGTATTGGGTGGGCAACCTTGCTAGAACAATAATTACAAGTAATGTAAAAGATTTACATCACGTAATACCAATTACATCAGATAAAATATGACAGCAATATTGTAGTACGTAGGCAGACACGATTTAACGTAATTGATGCTCAATTACGAGCGGCCTGCTGCGTCGTTCATAATTTTATTTTAATTACTGGGCTGTTATTAATTGTGTTATAATTACAGATGTACCTATAGCTTACGGGTGATTGTTTATTGAGATAAGCAATTTGTGTTTAAATAAATTTTAGTGGTGACGATGCGGGTTTAGGAATCAATGTTTTTGTAAAATAAGTCCAACTTAGCTTCAGATAATTTCTTTTTTTTTTCTTTTGAATACAAAATAAAAAATCCTTTATTTCCAATAGACCAGTTACAGGCACTTTTGAATAGTCAAGGTCCGTCAGTCAAATAGATGAAGCTAATTCTACCGCGCTAGACAAGAGCAGCAAGTTGTCTGCAACAAAACACACTCACCGACCCTATCTCCAGCGCGGCAGTTGCACGTTCCAAAGAGTAGATCCTATTTAGAAGAACGTGCAAGAAACTCCATGGACACTCTTTTTTTTTCTTTTTAAACCAGTTGTGAGAATAGCTCAAGAACTCCGCGACATAATAGCATCGGCCGTTGCATATCTAGACGCACTGCAAGTCGCCATCTCTATCTTATTGTGTTTCCCAACGTCTTTTCTAATGCGTACAGCAAAAGAACTCTCTATTTGGGACTGTGTTTCCAAATACACTAAACCCTTATCAGAGTAAGATAGAACAGGCTTTTTTCTGGGTAAGCTCTCTCCATTTACAAAAACACATAGATAAGAGAAGAATATTATTACATTAAAAAATCCAAAAAAAAAGGTACCTACAGTAAAATAGTAGTAGTACTCAACTGAGTATCTCGTTTGTGAAAAGTGTAGACTTAGATGCCTTCGTTGAGCAAAATATTTGAAGATAAATTATTTATTTATTTAATACTTTACGCATACATGTAGAGAGGCGGACTTAATGCCTTAGGCAAAAAAAAAGAAAAAAAAAGTGAGTTGTCGTCAGAAATACTCATCACGTATCTGTTATTCTGGCTTTGTGTCTAGTAAATACACAGAAATATAAAATTCAGATAATATTTATCATCTTCATCACGTCAGCCAAAAGATGTCTACTGCAGGAGACATAGGTCTTCCCCAAACGTCGCCCTATTCATATAAATATATGGGTATGTAAATATGTTTGTGTTTTTTAATTTAAAAAAACCATAAACTACATACATATAAAAACGATTAACATTTCATTTCATTTTACTTATTTTAAAATTTTTATGCTATAATAACTTTATTAAATAATTATCTCTTTTAAAGTCGAGAATTAAAAAAAAACACGCTGTAACACAAGATACACTCTACTATTTTTCAAACAAACAACCAACTTTTGCATTCACACTTCAGTCGCAATCTGTCAAAAAATTATGAAAAATGAGATATATTTGACAGATTACGAATGCAAACCATGTTTAAAAATTTGTGGAATGATTGGCCTTCTGTTTACACAAAATAAATGAGTCGAATTGACTTCCCTTGATAAAATACTGTCCTGGTGTAATGACAACCTTACGGCTAAGTCTTTACTTTGGTGAGGACCAAAGTAAAGACTTAACCTCACAGTGATAACTTCAAACGCTCTATAAATAAATAATCCATCCAACACTCACACAAACAAAGCTTTTGATACATACATTGACAGCCATAGCTATAAGGCCTGGCGCAGACAATGGCGCCCTTATCTCCCATGACCCGCTAAACAAAAGCGCTAGAGGGGCAAGATTAATAGATCGCCGTTATTGTACCCCGGACCTTATGATCACCTGCCCTGGCTTTGATGTTGAGTATCAAGCTGAATTTTGTATCAGTATAACATTATTTCTGGGGATAGAATTTGGATTGGAAATGTGTTTTGGAGAGGCTGTACTGTCGTTTCGTGTGCTTTTGAATATAAATTTGGCCTTCAAGTATTTTACAGCCAGTCCTGGAACAACTATCTATAGGCCATACAAATAGGGTAATAATTAGTGATTTAGTTTTTGTTCTCAACAGTAAAATCAATAATAACGATTTTATTATTGGCGGTCGCGACCCTCGTTTTGAAGCTTGCGCCCGAGGCAGGTTTTACTGTGAGGGGAATAGGGTCATCAAGAAATTTCAGAAACTTAACCTATAATTTTGAATCCCGTGTAAAAAGGGCATCCTCACTAACCAATACGTACCCTACTACTTTTTGGGGTTCCGTACCCGAAGGTTACGCTTCGGGTACGGAACCCTATTGCTTGTAACCTCTGCTGTCCATCTGTCCGTCCGTTTATCTATTTGCGGGCTGTATCTCAAGAAACTTAACAGGTAGACAAATCATTTATATTACCGCCATAACAACAAAACATAGAATTTAATTTAAAGGCTAATACAAAAAACGTGTTTTTATCGGATTTTGATATGGAACCCTTCGTGTGACTATCCGACTTGCCATTGGACGGTTTTATTTGCCACTAGCTGACCCGTGCAAGTTCGTCTGCGCCACATTTTCCATTAATGCTCCGCTCCTTTTAGTCGTAGCGTGATGATATATAGCCTATAGCCTTCCTCCACAAATGGGCTATCTAACACTGAAATTATTTTTCAAAATGGTCCAGTAGTTTCGGAGCCTATTCATTTCAAACAAACAAATATTTCCTCTTTATAATATTAATTAAAGTGTAGACTAGTGTGTGACAGCGGTTTCGCCCGCATGATCATACTCCCGGAATATTTATAACCTATTTACTCTCATAGTTCCCGTTCCCGTGGGATTTCCGAGATAAAAGCTATCCTGTGTCCTCTCTCGGGTCTCAAACTCTCTCTGTACAAAATTTCATCAAATCGGTTCAGTGGTTTAGGCATGAAAAAGAGACAGACACACAGACAGACAGAGTTACTTTCGCGTTTACAATATTAAGTAGGGATTCTGGATAAATTTCAGTCATATTCTACATCTCTGTTCGACATATTCAGTACCTATATCTAATTCTCATCGATAATAATAATAATAATAAGGATTATAAAGAGGTAACATTTGTTTGTAAGTTTGTATGTTTGTAAGTTTGTATGTAGGGGGTACCTAATCTCAGGAGCTACTGGTCCGTTTTGAAAAATTATTTCAGTATTTGAAAGCCCATTTATCCGAGAAGGTTAAAGGCTATATAAATCATCACGCTAAGACTAAAAGGAGCCGAGCATTCATGGAAAATGTGACGCAGACAAAGTTGCGTGGGTCAGCTAGTCGATAATAAGGACGTTATTAGGTAGCAGCGAGAGATGGTGTTTCAATTAAATTCTATAGTTGACATTCCTCCGAGCATTTTGTAATTTCTATCCATAGTAAAAAAGCCAAGAAACCCTACAAAAATGTTACGTCCTCAATAGAACATACAAGCCACCTACAAGAAGGAGATCCACTGATTTATACCAGCGTCTGAACAGCACCATTTACTCTCTGTCACTTCAGCCCGTAATAAGTACACATCAAATAAGTAGGTACTAAGTTAGGCTGTCCGTCCCGCCGTGCCACCGTCCCGCGTCCCGCAGACCCGCGTGTCACGCGGGACGTGCAAGGGACGTGATAATCCGAACCCTTATCGTGCCGGTGCCATAAATTTGGCACGTTTTGGGACGCCTGTGGATTGTGACACTTGGCTTGGAAGTGTAGTATATTTTTTTTTTACTAAGAGATGTAATGTCTGAAGATTTTCTCTGGACAAAGTTTGTGTTAGGTGGTACGTTAATAAGGGCTTTTTGTTTGTATTGCAATTTCGACTATATAAATAGCATTACGAATTCTTCGTGTATAGAAAACCGGCCAAGTCCGAGTTGGACTTTCACTTGAAGTGTTTCGTATCGTAAATCGAAAAATAAAACGATTCTCGTATGGGAGCCCTCTTTAATTTTTTGACAACTTTTTGTTGTAGTGGCAATAGAAATATACACTGTGAAAATGTCCTTTGTCTACCTATTACAGTTTTTGAGATTTAGTAATAGGGCGGAGGTTTAGTACTTAATAGGGGTCCGTTGATAACTTCGGGTACGGATCTAACAATCTCAAGCTTGAAAAAAGCAGGAAAATACGGGAAAAATAAATTTTGTTTCGGAAATCTTGGTCTTAAGGTGAGTGCTCCAACTAGCCCGCGAAATTAAATTTTTCTTACGTTTTTTTGCAATTTGCAGGCCAGTGCTAGGTTGTATGTTGATTAAAATATTATTCGCGGCTGTAAGACATATGTAGTTATAGAATTATAATCATCAAACTCATCAATACTACGCTCTAAGTTCATAAAGCTCTAGGAATGACTTTTTCTGTTTTTTGTCTTGTTCCTGCAGCTTTAGCACTGGCCTGCAAATTGTAAAAAACGTAAGAAAATTTGAATTTCGCGGGGTGGTTGGAGCATTCACCTTAAGTTTTGTTTAATTTTTAGACACCTACTTTCGAAACCACCAATTTGAACATTAAATTTTCACCCCTTTACAATATACCAACCTTATTGTACCTACCTGTTTGGTTTGAAAGAAGCCGTTATGATCTTCAAGCTATAAATTATAACAATAACAGTAGCTAGCAAGGAAAATGACGTAATAACGTAAAATAAAGAACGAACTGCAAAACAGCAGCGTATGCACAAACAAAAAGTATTCATAAAGTTTTTTTTATAGGTATTAGAAGACAAGAATATACTTATGATTTATATTATCACGCTTGTTACACACGTAGGGGAGGGTTGATGTATTTTACCTGCTATCTTACTTTTCACGTCGTTTTCTTTCCTAAAAAGACATCAATGTTGAATATTTCTTGTTTAAATTGTACAATGGCTTTTGTAAACTGTCACGCTGCGTATAATTTGTCACGTTGTCTGTCATGCACGGCGTCATACAGAATATTGCCGTCATAACTTCAGGGTACCAATAGACGGGATCGGTACTTAACACATGACGATTTTGTCACGCTGGCTATAAATAATATTATGACACAGCTACCTTACGAATATTATTACCTATCACAGTCGCACCAATGTAGGAAATGCGCGTACGTTTATGAACGTTTACCGACGTCAATAAAACCCAGTAAAATCAAA
The DNA here is from genome assembly GCA_963859965.1 of Ceramica pisi. NCBI lineage: Eukaryota > Metazoa > Arthropoda > Insecta > Lepidoptera > Noctuidae > Ceramica > Ceramica pisi. The sequence goes on along the minus strand of OY982535.1, from coordinate 24,010,424 downwards.
TATTTGACGAGTACAGCAATAATTTTAGAGTGGCGCATGACGTCATCAGCACTTGACCCGTCTACCCGTCACGACGTTTGTCACGCTCGCTGTAATCCGCGATGTAATTGCCGTCACGCTCTCGCCCGTTCGCCGTAATATTCTAACAAATTGTTGGGATCAACCGTTTATTATTTATGACACACTGTCAGCCTTGCTGGAGGGATTGTGGAAGACTTTTTATGTTTTTAGGGCTTTTTTGGAGTATGTTGTAATTTGTGGCGTAAATTACTAATAGTTCTGGCAAGAGTATTGTCAGGTATCATCTTTTAATATATAAAAATCTTATGTCACGGTATTTGTTATCGAACTCCTCTGAAACGGCTTGACCGATTTTTATTAATTTGTTTTGTGTATGTTCGTTTAGTCTGAGAATAGGTAGTGTACGTTTTTTTTGTATTTTGCAAAACAACGTTTGACCAGTCAACTAGTAACTGTATGTTACAATGAAACTGAACTGTTGTTGTATAATTTCCCACATAGCTTAATTATTTTTCCTTTAGATCTTAATATCATACTTAAAAATGAAATTCTAATAAAGTTGTAGCGGATATTCATGATCTAACATATTTTCTTTCAAGTCGATAAGATTGTGACGGAGGGTTTTTATCTTATTCATATTTTTTTATTCACTTCCAGGCTATCAAGTGCATCAAAATCTATAAAACAAGAACTTGGAAGTTCCAAGACACGGCTTTTTTTCTGAATAATTATGGCGTTACTTCTTCCAAAATATAATTATCTGCCAAATACACAGTTTTGCAGATAACGCAGTATTTAATAAAGATTGATAAACGCATGTTAGTGGAGTCATGTGTCTCTTTAATATTCCCATTAAGCGGGTGCCATGAAAACATAATCTTTGGGAGCCATTACTTCAGAGTCACCCACAGGCTCGTTATTGCCTATTTATTTAGCAGTTTAAAACTCGTAAATTTCAGCAAAGCTGCCTCGCGAATTACAGTTAATTACAGAATGTGCCCATTGTAATTTAGTCGGTTTTGGGGATTTTTTCGTAATTTTTTTCTTTATTGCTGTTTTTGGGTTTGGTTGATGAGGGAATGATAGGGCAATTTTGTTTTTTGTAGCACTGATGTTCTAGGTTTTAATTGGCGAAGCTAATTCTAACCTGGAAATTGGCATTATTGCATGTATGTATTATTTCTGCATAATATCGATTGTACCATATGCCATCTCTTCATGAGACCTGCTAGTCTATTCTGTAAATAACCACTTCGATATCGACTTCACCTGAGTGACTAAGCTTACAAAGTGAACTTTATTTCACACATCATAAGGTCTTATATTTATACGAATTTGAAACTCACCTCGGATTCCGCTGTCGAGACACGAAAATGTTGTTACAGAATAGCACTGCCGATACCTTTGCTGATACAAGTTTTATTGTATTATTTTTTTGTATTTAAGTTTCATGTTAACTTAGTGGCAAAAGCAAGCTGTAGCTTCCTGTAATTGAAAGAGTGCACTTAACTAAAATAGTACCTAAGTCTTCAAACTTGTAATTTTAAGAGCACAACTTTTGTTGGAGATCCTCAAAAAAATAAATAATCTTGTGAAACGCAGGCTGATTAGGTAGAGGTAGGAATAGGGTTTTTTTACATGTCTTGATACTACATTATTTATACTCTATAACAATTTGTTACATAATAGATTCCACCATCATAAAATATGTCTTCGCCTTTGTACCTTTATCCTCCCAAAACAATAAAACTCGTTTTAAAATAAAAGGTATAACGATAATCACGCTCCCTAAAAGCAAGGGTCTCCCCACATTACCAGCGACCTCCAAAGCGTACGTGCGTATAATTGTTGAGATTACTCCTCATTAGGACTGAGCGCAAAATATTTCAGTGTCAGCCCCTCTTGTGAAAAGTATTTATCTTCATGTAGGTACGTGGTAAGTTGTATGTGTCACTATGTAGAGGGAAATATTGTGGTACAATGTTTAAAGGTTAAGTAGAGTTTACATGAATTGTTTTTAAAAATGACTTCATCATCTGCCTAGCCTTTTCCCTGATATACTGGGGTCGGCTTCCAGTCAAACCGGATTTAAACTGAATACCAGTGTTTTTAAAACTGACATAAAGCTTTGAAATTGTAGCTTATAACGTATAGTCAGTTAGGGAAACCGATTAATAATGAATATGATAAAAAAATATATTTAAAGCAAAATCAAAGCAATTTTTAATAATTTTGGGTCAATTTAGATAACAATTGGAAACAGTGAAAACATTTTTTGTCGTTGACCGTTCTAAGTGACTGTATCTACTTTAGTGTTTATATTATATGGTTCCTATTAAAATTTAAAGTACACAAGCTTAATAACAACACAATAAAACCTGAATTAAATAAAAAAAACTGTTACACATCTGCCTACCACTGTTCATTAGGAAAAACGTTTTACACATACGAGCGATTTATTTTGTGAATATTCGAATATTTGTTACAGTCGGTTCGCCGACGCCCTGTGATTAGCTTAGCGCACAGAAAAGTGATTACTGGGAACTGAAAACCGGCGCCATTGATGTATTTTTCGACAAAAAGTTTCACAGTTAAATGTTTTTACATTTATCGGTGAAAGGAATTGAAAATTTCAATTTTTGTATTTAATCTTAAACGAAGACTGCGATTATAGAACGTAATTGGAAAACGTTTTTATGAAAAAGTGGCCAATTTATAATACATAAAATGAAATTATGTTTTGAGATTGGTAATTAACTCACTAGAAATAGAAAAGAACATTTTTTTTTCAAAAGTTAAAATCCTAAGCGTGTTTGATAATTCATTCTAGACAGCGTGACAAACCTCATAACGTGTCAAATGATCACGTCACACGGCACTCTCAAAATAATATCTGTCATCGCCTTTTTACTACCCATCGGAATGATGCTGGGTTTTACCGACAGCGTGACAGTTATACGCAGCGTGATAAATGCTGTATTGACATGATATGCCGCGACTAAACTATGGCTTTTGTCGTATTCAATTTTTAAACTGTATTTAAATAAGAGTTAAATTCGCCTTCGTAAATTAACTTTATTAAGACTGTTTTTAATATAAGTTGTTTTGGTGTACAAAAAAGAATTAAGAAAAATAACATTACAGCTAACCTAAAATAAAGAAAAAGGAAATTTATAAATCGCAGATGAAAGATTAATGTAATACAATCCACGAAACATTTCCTATTAATAAAGTACTAGATACAGAAAGGTCTCACTTTAATGCAATTAGGTGTACAACACGGTAATATTTTAGCATCACAAAATATGGCTTACATCAATGACGCAAATAAAAATACTAAACATTAATGTTTCAGAGAAAACTACCAGCCATTAGCACTCCAACCCTTCAACATACGCTTGTTCATGAACGCACTCAACATAACTAGGTCCCAGTACAAACCACATCCAATACTACCCTCAATGATTAACATTATTCCTTAGCAACAGAATAGAACCGTTGGCACATTAATCACTGAAGAAACTGACGCCTTCAGTGACTAGCATTTTACCAACTTTTAGATGAGTCCTCGCCTCCCAGGCTTACTATTTGAGTACTTCGTGACTCGACGGATTGGCCCCCAAACCCCCAAGTGTCTGTACTTGTGATTTTGTAGGCAGTTTCGTTAAAAATGTTCGACTAAAAATACATTTTGAGGTTTATTTGGAGGGAAGCGTGCCTGAATTTTGGCCTTGGTTTTCTGTTTTATACAAAGCATTGTGTAGTTCAAACACGTTCTATATAGAGATCCGATTAGACGTGTATTGAAGGAGTTTGTACCGTTAAATAGAAATGACGGTAATGGGCTAGCAACAGGATTTTGTATCGATCCGGATCAGTAAACTGTATAGAGAACATTGAGATTGTGGCACCAACAAAACGCAGCAATAAATTGTCCAACTTTTTGTGATATTGTATTTCCAGGCAAACACTGCCGCTTTAATTTTCAAACCAGCGTTGAAAATGAACGAAAATTACCGTATTTGCGTTTATAGTTAAAATAATTCAAGGTCAATCGTTCAGTCCTTCAACCTTTCATCATTTACAAACCGAATTCAACCTCTACTGAGCACAGGGCTTTGTTCTCCCTTGCTAGTTTTCACGCTCTTGTGCCAACTATATCACAAGTTTGACTTGTTATGTCAACAATATCGTCAGTACTCTTCGTCACCACCTCCCACAAGATAAAAATCGACTTCTGCCTCTTCAAACTCACTGACAACACTTCAAAGTCGTTTCCGCGTAAGAATAATTTCGTACCAGCCTCAACTATTTTAAACTTGGACTTAACTTCAAGCTTATACTTACGCCACATGCTTAGGAGAGGCATTCAGATGTTCTAGATAAAGTTAGGAAGTCTAGCCAAGTTGCTGCAAGTTGTACGAACACCACCATATTAGGTGTTAACTCGATAATGTTGGAGCTTTTGTCAGGGTAAGCAGTTTGAGATGAGAAGTGGTTTTGAAGTGTTGTAATCACGAGTGTTAGGTGCACAAAATTCGCTTTATTGGACATCAAAATAGGTATACAACTCATTCAAACAAACTTTTTTCTGTAGCTGCAATGGCGGTCTTATTGCTCATGTTATATGTGAAGGGAAGGACAATATGGGATCCCGATCATGGGTCCATGCAATTTTAATGGAAATTTCCTTTATTACATCATTTTCAAAATCTTAAAAAAAGCATAATCCAACCATAAAAATTAGAGCCAAATCCAATTAAATAATAATACTAAACAGCAGAATAAAACTTTTGACGAAGTTTGTATTGAAAACTTTATACAATGTATACCAATAGTTTAAACGTTTTCATAATACGTACGCATAATATAAATAGACGGTTAACAACACAACCACATGCATAACAAATAAGTTAAACTATACAAGGCACTTAGTAAACAGCCCCGGGCAATCAAAAACATCCATCAACTTACACTATATCGCTAAGACCCCTATTTACTTCTCACAAACACACACAGCTATCAATCGAAATTCCTCCAAACATAATCAAAATCCTTGAGAATCCACTCACAACAGGAAAGCAATTGACAATACGGAAATACAGAGGAAAACTAATTTCACAAATAATATTCCGAGTCCATCGTCCTGTCGTATGATCCTCTTACCGTAATCTCCTTGAGAACATTCCAATTGTGTACGGAACCATATCGTATTAGTACTTTACTCTATACGGATTTAGGGAACCCTGCTCCTCTTAATGACTGCCATTTTTTAAGTCCTTCACAGATCCCAATTGAGTTTTTGAAAAATCTATTCTATTGTTTTTGGGGTAGAGTCCGTTTTCCTTTTTTGTAGCTTATTTTCGGAATGGAATTGGAAAAGGCAAGTGTGTTTGGTGTAATAATATTGTACCTCTGATTTGGGTAGAAGAGAGCAGATAGATATCAAAGGCTTGGAGTCTGTTGTTGTTGTCAACTAAGTTAGGCGCCATTTTAGTTGTGTAACTCCTCGATATTAAAGCTGCTTTTTTTCCGGCAAACAATCTTTTTGTTCTACTAACTTGATTTTATTTTGCTGGCTACATCGTAGTACGCCATAATTCTGAATGCTTTTGTAACAAATCTATACTAACATTATAAAGCAGAAGAGTTTGTTTGTTTGTTTGGTTGAACGCGTTAATCTCAGGAACTACTGGTCCGATTTGAAAAATTCTTTCAGTGTTAGATAGCCCATTTATCGAGGAAGGCTATAAGTTATATATCATCACGCTATGACTAACAGGAGCGGAGCAGTAATAAATGTAAAATGTTACGCAGACGACGCTGCACGGGTCAGCTAGTACTTCTATATTATTATCATGCCCTTTTATAGTACTCAAAATTTCTCGGCTCGACTAATATTACATTAATTTATCAAAATTACTGTGAGGAGCTCGTGGCTAAGTAATAACAGCCGCACAGGTCGATCTTCAAGGTTAAGCAACGCTTGCCGAGGTTGGTCTGTGGATAGCTGACCATCTTAACATAGGTACCGAATTTCATCCGTGCTTCGGAAAGCACGTGAAACTGTTAGTCCCGGCTGTCATTCGGAGATCTTTGGCAGTCGTTACGGATTGTCAGTAGCCAGAAAATCTGACACCAGTCTTACCAAGGAGTACCTACGTACAAAATTACTGTAGTTAAAATGGAAATCTGCTTGTCTCTATAATCTGTCAGGCACAGTTTACAAATAGGATGTGCATTTGACTGTCCACGCGAGTACACAAACTGTCAATTACATTCCCAACCTCCCCACAGGTACACATCGTTCTAAAAATCCCCATAAAATAAACCGTCAATCACTCCAAAGAAAATAATAACCCGAAACTGCTACAGCATCGCACGGTGACGTTAACCCTAAAACTGCTCGCGTAATAACGGCGTGACGTATTGTATAACACGTGTTCTTGTCACGCTGGAGCCACATTTGTCACGCCGGCGATAATCTGCCCCGCGCAGCCTAACTCTGTTTTGCCCAACACATGTATCACAAAATTATGTGGTCACGCTATCTATAATTTTCTCGCCTGTCTACATACCCTTTGTGTTTGAAATTAGATTTTTATCACGCTGACTGTCTCTTTGTATGTAAATTTTTAGTTTTTTTTGATAAAAATTGTATTGGGTACACGGTTTTTTGTGTTGACTATTTTTTGCAACGTGTTTGTTTATTGGTGCTCGTTGATAATGAATATTTATTTTTTGTGGCGAAATTCGACATCTTAAATTCCCTTAGGCGGCTGTAGTCATACATATTGTAATGTCACGTGAACGGGAACGCTTCGGTCTAGCATGTTGACATAATTTATGTACACGTACCAAAAAAGATAATCTATGGATCACGCGAACATAATTTTTTTTAAATATTGTGTTCAACCTTGTGGACAATAAAATCGAATTCGTCGAAGTCACCTTTTTCTATTTGTTGAAGACTCAATGACAATTTAATTACTAAACATAGCTGGTCGGCCAGTGTTCCTAAATAAAGTACGCCAGCATTCAAACGCAGGCTTATTTTATGTAGGTACACTCCTGTGTCTCTATTCGCGGAATAAATAAAATGAAAAATAAAATAAAATAAAATAATTCTATTTTGGGGGCCGAGTCACCCGCGTCCGTAGGAGAATACCCTTCAGCGAATCCCTACACGTGGTCCCTGGGTGGTGCTAAACAGGTGACACTAACCGCCTCCGTGGTCTCGTGGTTATACCACCTGATTCAGACCCAGAGGTCCCGGGTTCGATTCCCAGCGGGGGCAAATTTTTTGCTCGGTTTGGTTGGTGGTAGGACTTGTTCTAAGTCCGCCTGGCAAGCTACCACCATCATGTCTAAGTCTGTCGCCATAACAACAATGTTAACAGCATTGTTGTGTTCCGGCAGTTAGAGGTATGATAGCCAGTTCCTCTGTGTAAGAGGATTCCGGGTGAAACTCGCTTCCATCTTCGGCCTAATCATCACTTTCCATCAGGTGAGATTTAGGCCAAGAGTTTCCCCGTTTCACATAAAAAAAAAAAAAAAAAAAAAAAAAAAAAAAAAATACCTGATGCACTGCAGAAACGGGGCAGCCCCATCAACATCCTGAACCCGTTATTAAAGCGTGATGCTATATATTTTAGTATGAATTTGTATATAATAAGGTATTTATTGATCCATTTTATTAATAGTAAACCCTGAAAGCTCTCATATAATCACTGATCAAAATTAGGCCCGTGGGCTAGCGCACATCCTCAAAGCGTAATCAGTCTTTGACCTGTAAATTACCAATAATATAGGTACAGCTACAGCTCCGCACAACTTTGGCTCATAATTATACAAACGTGACTTGAATGAATGTACGTATGAGAAAAAGCGTGAAAGTGCGAATCACGCTACACAGCGCCCCTTATTCTCGTGATTAATATCAACGAAGCAACTCTGTCTTTGAGTGTACCGCATTTTTCAAGCCAAAACATTTATGGTTGTGGAATACTCGCTGTGATCGTGTGTACTTTGAATACTTTTGTGTTGTCGGTATGTACAATTTCGTTTTAGTTTTTTGTACTGAAAATTGTGAATACATTTCGTTTCGAATGAGAATCTTGCTTGAACTATCCTAGCTTTAGACGTTAGTTTACTCAATAGTTTACTAGCCAAGAAGTAAAACCAGTTCTTTAAGGCTAGAATTACTAACTTGCTACTTCACTGATACTAGTTTATTAACTTGGCTTGGGAAAGTAGACTCGTGTTTCCCGGGTATACATCAATCACATAGATTCAAAGACTGCATGTCGATTTACAAATGACTGAAAGTAAACTTAGGGTAGACAGGTTGGACATTTCTTAGAGATAATATCAGAGATTCATGTTGGTGAAACCGCTGCAAACACAGAGTAAACCTAACTTAAATTATACATACGAAAGTGAGTATTTTAACGCTTTGAAGCTTAAAGAGCTGAATTGATTTCGATGAATTTACGGTACAGAGACTGACTGCTAGGATCCTGAAGACGATTGTAGGTATTTCTTTTATGCGCTCGTGATATAGCTCGTGTAAATAAAAAATAAATTTGGCCACCTGCAGGCAATAGTTATTATCTTATATCTAGGTAACTGATAGTTTTAAACCACAAATCAAAACCTAAAGTTAATTACCTCAGACGTAATCCCTTCAATGGCACATCACTGAGAATAATCCAAGATGGCGCGACTGTGTGACAGCGTGACGTAAGAGCCACTGACCGGTTTAGTGCACTGAACCATTCCAGATAATTTTAAACCAAAACCATTGCAGCGAACAATGTAACTACATGTCCATGAATTAAAACGAAATGCAAGTAAAAAAAAACACTGATAATTGTTAAACCACAAATCAATACCTTAAATAATGACCCGTCACGTCATCTAGAATAATTAGGTCATATAGACGTAAGAGCCACTGAACGGCTTAATGCACTGAACCAGGCCAGTTAATTCCAAACCACTAACGTTGCAGTTGCCAAGGAATCATCACGTCCATGAGTTAAATTGAAATGCAATTTAAAAAAAATACAAATTTAACACAAATCAATACCTAAAATAATGACCTGTCACGTCATCTTTAATTCAAGATGGCCGCATGACAGCATGACGTAAGAGCCACTGAACGGCTTAAATGCACTGAACCGGACAGATATCGCCGCTTGTAATGCAAACATTGATATTTGGCACGCTGCGTTCATTAGCCTAGTCCATTGCTCAGGACTGCAGAGTAGTATTGATTTTCACTAAATATTATGTTACATGTTCATACAGGGTTGTGTGTATTTGATAAAGTGACAAACTGTTCATTTTCCAAATCCAGTAACTTTTAATATTGTCGTGAACCTACACGGCAAAATTTAGTTACTGGATTTTGAATATAATAAATACCCTCATTTTCATATGAACAAAAAAATCACGATGTGCTATTACTAAAAAGTTATAGTTACATTCAAACTAAAATAGAAATAAAAAAAAATGCTTTATTGAAAACAGTTTTTTATTGATTCTACGCGACTACTGTAATCGTTCTATACAGGGAAATTGAAAAAATACCCGAAACCTCTTAGGCAGTGAAAGTACACATGATTATAAGCAACTTTTGTTTTGGTAAAACTCCGAAATCTCGAAAAAAATATCAGCTGTTTCATACAAAATGCAGTATTTAGCCAATGAAAATGTATGAAACAGCTGATATTTTTTTCGAGATTTCGGAGTTTTACCAAAACAAAAGTTGCTTATAATCATGTGTACTTTCACTGCCTAAGAGGTTTCGGGTATTTTTTCAATTTCCCTGTATACCGCGTGTATCTGACATCGACGCACAAACGATTTCCATGGGTCCGGGGCATGATTCTGGACACCCACTTAGAATTTTTCGTCGGCTTTTTTCTCATTTTTTTATTTTTTTCAAGGGTTTTTTTACTTTAGACTGCTCATAATCGTTATTCTGACCTAACCCAATGAGATTTTTAATAAAAAAATAATTAATTAACTACTTTCATTAAAAAGAACAATCTGAATAAAGCCACAAATAGATATCAGCTCAGCTGAGCTGATACTTTGTGGTACTCTTGAAAAAAATGAGAAAAGAACCGACGAAAAATTCCAACACTGGGGTGTCCAGAATCATGTCCTGGACCCATATGGAAATCGTTTGTGCGTCGATGTCAGATACACGCGGTTTAAAGGATAGTTTTTCTACTGAGCTACAAAATCTCAAATAAAAACAGTCGCTGCAATGGAAATACTGTTTCCATTGCTACAAAAAACAACCAATCCACACTCCCGAAGTATACGATTTCACCAGTCACCGATGACGTCACACAGACATGAATTCCAATTCTCAACAAAGAAATAGAACCTTCACTGATTCCCGAGCACCGTCGATTGGTCTCGATTGAGGCACCCCATTCATTACGTAGCCTTGTAGAGGGTACGGCGCTACGAAAGTACTACACCGCGCTACGCCGCTACGAAAGTGCTACGAATATAGATGATACCATTGCATAGATTGATTCCTCTGGATAGATGTAAAATTTATTGTACGATTTCGTTTCTAAGGAAATATTTTTGAATATTTTTGCTTAGATTGGTTTCTTTTGTTTTGGGTATTGAATAAAAGAAGGGGTTTCATACTGAGTGTATCAAGGTTTTGTGGTATTGCGATTGTGTTTTCAAAGTGATATTATATTCCAATTGTGTTTGGAAGAGTATCATTATACATAATATAACCTTATCAATGCCAACATATAACCTTATCAATGCCAATATCGCTGTTTTGGGTGTGTCTATGATGTGATTATTAACTGTAATATCCGTCCTAGACCTTTTTTTTTTTTAGGGATGGGAAATCATCCAATGACTCCTCCCGCTCTGGGTGTAGCGGGAGGGAGTGTCAGACTTTTACTGACTAAAACCCATCCATGTTCCTTCATTGCCCTTTGTGTTCCGGAGCCCCGGTGTCTCTTGCGAATAATCCCGCGACTCCGGCAGGCGTCGGCCCTTTCGGGCCCCTCTGTGTGGCTGAATCTCTTTGAGGCGCGCGTGGAACACTAACGCGCCGTCGACACGGCCTGTCGTCACTAGACGGACGGACGGCGAGCCTCCCATAGCTCGCCGTCCACAGGCCCGCGCCTACGGTGGCCGGAGGTCACCAGGTGGTGGCCCCTGACGCCCGCGGCGTCCACCAGGGCGGCCGGGACGAGAGGGTCTCCTCTCCCGCTCCGCCACCTCCTTCGCTAGCATGACTGCTTTACAGAAGGAGGCAACGGCGTCCCATTCCGTCTCGCTCCGGACCATGGCTTGGACCAGGGCCGGACGCGAGAGGTCGCCGCCGATCGCCGTTTCAAGGACACGGCGGTGCGCCGCCCAAGCGGGGCACACCTGCACAGTGTGCTCTACCGTGTCCTCCGGTCGATCCTCGCAGTGGTGACACCCGGGCGTTTCCTCCCGCCCGATTCGGTGCAGGAACCTCCCGAAACATCCATGTCCGGTGAGGACCTGCGTCAGGCGGAAGGTGAGGACGCCGTGGCGCCTCTCAAGCCACTCTTCAAAGAGGGGACTTATTGCCACTATCGTGGCGTGCCCTGCGCTGGGTTGCGATAGTCGTCGTCTCCATGACGCCATGAGATCGCGCCGGAAGTCCGTCCGCTGCGCGACAATTTGCCGCGTCAGCGGAGTCTCCCCCCGGCTTAGTACCTCCACGCGCCAATCATGCAGGCGCGCGAGGACCACCGCCTCCAGATCCCATGGTGGCAATCCGGCAAGGAGACCCGCCGCTTCGCGCGAGATCGTGCGGTACCCTCGGGTCATCCTGAGGGCCACCACCTTTTGGGGCGCGTTCAAATGGTTAAACAACGCGCCCACACCGGGCCCCGTAAAGGGCCATGGACCGCACGACCCCCGACATCCCGCGTATAGCCTACGGCAGGAGGCGCTCGGTCCCGCCAGGTATCCGTCCTAGACCTGAGGGCCAATTCTACTAATTTTAAAACAATTTTCGAATTCACATGTCAATCGCAAACTGACAGAAAAGCCTTAATTATCAAACATTTTTGACAGTTTGCGCTTGAAATGCGAATGCGATGCGAATGTGAACATTAGTAGAATTGGCACAATGGTGTTATCTTAGTTTTCAACCTAGAACTATTGTTCTAATTATTACCTACTTTTTACTTGAGCAGAATAAACGATTTTTCTTTCTATTTCTATTATATTTCAATGTCATTGCTTTATTGAATTTTATTTTATTGAATTGAATATTGAAAATACTGAATTTGCAACATGTGTTTTAGTTATGTTCTAAACAATTTAAACTTCCAATTTTAATTTGTCCTACAAATACTTTAACTCTACAATAAAAATATAATACGCTTGTCGCAATCCAAATTCTAAAACGTCCTCTTGAAATCGAGTCACCAGCGATCCCTCTTTGCTGAATCTAGTTGTTTGCTAAGCAAACTGCATTACCCGGCTCTGCCCGCATCCCGATGTCATTAGGAGAGTCCCGATTTACTGCATCATCGGCTATTATTGTCTCGAACATCTTGCGTCGTGAATCTGTGAGACGTAGTCGCGAATCGTACACATTCATTACCCTGGACTGCTTGTTGGAATATTGTATTCGGTTTATTAAAATGGGAAAGTTAATGATTACTGGGCCAAACAGAACAGTTAATAATACTGTGTGTGTGAGAAGGGAATTACAAACATAAGAGTTGAGGTTAGTTCTGGGGAGACTTTCTTTTATCTTATATCAAACTCTTACATGCCAATAAATGAAGTGTAAGTCTGTTATTTTGATGCTAGGGTGTTAAATGGCTTTATCCTGAATCAGATTTGGTTTCTTGTAGCATCTACTACGTTATACTTGAATTTGTAATTCTATATATTTTAAATACCACCAACTATTGACTTTATTGCTGCGTATTTTAAGCTGATTTAAAAGATAATTTAATTTGTATTTTAAAGGCTCTAAGGGTTACAATTTATTGTAAACTAGCTGACCCGTGCAACGTCGTCTGCGTAACATTTTTCATTACTGCTCCGCTCCTATTGCTCTTAGCGTGATGATATATAGCCTATAGCCTTCCTCGATAAATGGGCTATATAACACTGAAAGAATTTTTCAAATTGGATCAGTCACAAATAGATATCAGCTCAGATGAGCTGATACCTATTTGTGGTACTCTTGAAAAAAATGAGAAAAGAACCGACGAAAAATTCCAACACTGGGGTGTCCAGAATCATGCCCTGGACCCATGGAAATCGTTTATGCGTCGATGTCAGATACACGCGGTAGATTGATATTGTAAATTTGTAATTCCGTATTAAATTATATTTATTTATTAATCCTTAAAAAAATTACTTATTAAAAAAATACTAGGAGCTGAACGTAGTTAAAAATAGAATGAAATTGATAAACATTGTCAATTTAATGTATGTGTGTGTTAATAAGAGCGCTTTTACAAAATCGAATTGCTCAGGTTGTCTAAAGTTGAATACGTCACAAGATTTATATTGATTTTTGCATTGCATACAACAATTATTTAAAAATATTTAGTTACTTTACTTTTAATTCGACCAATTTTTTTTTAAGCAATATAGCAACGCCACCTTAATTATTAAATATTTTTTATTTGGATTTGGATTATAATTTCATAGGTAAAAATTAGTTTCGTACGGAAAATTGTCAATAACTCTCAGTTTTACAGAATTATTTTTGGTGTATTACTGTATGAATCGTAATAAATTGATTTAAACATTCCAAAGTAGAAAATACAGTTGTACCGTGGACATTTTTATAAATGATTAAATTATAATATCTTCGGTGTACCAAGGCATCAAAAGATTCCCTAAAGCAACATTTTGTGAAACATCCTTTGCGGAGTCAAGGATTTTACTGATGTACGTGAACAAATTGAAATATTTATTTAAAACACTCCCAAGATAAATGATCAAACTGTCTTAGGCATATTTTTGTTTATTTTTTTTGGGGTTTTTCTAAAGCAAAATCACACATCAAAACTCGAATAAAACGCTAAAATTCAAGAAAAATTGTGATAGCTGTAAAAACTGACCATAAAATATTGTGCGGGTACATACCTATAAATACTATTGTGTGGGTGATAAAATCAAAGGTTAAGCTTGATCATGCTTATTAAAAAATTAATTGGTACTTGTGTAGGTACCAATCACTAAAACGTGGTTCATGTAAAATGAAATATAATTTTGCGGTCAAAATGAAATATTTTGTAGTTTTGAATATTTCAGAAGCACGTTTTAAAACCACTTTCAAACAGATTTGATTCATCAAAATATTTTTAAAACAAATTATAGTAAAATTTATTTTATATATTATTGAACACAATTTTCATACAGTCTTCAAAAACTTTATAACGACGAACTTTAACTCAATATTTTACGACATCACCATAAACTGTAGGCCTAACAAACAGACACTTATAAAAACTTTTCGCATTAATCACACTGCAAAAAACATTGTTTAATTCCAACCAACGCAAACGCAACTCGTCCAGCCTCCCAAGATCCTTATCTATCAATTATCTAGTTCCAACGATGGTACCTAGCGCCCAACTATCTAGACCTCCCACCCCCTTCGTTCACTGAAGTAAAATGGAAGATAGAAGAGGTGAAGTAATGAAGTTTGAAAGGCCAAGAAAGCTGGTGATACCGTATCCTTTCTGCCAATGAGTTGAGTTTCTTTGTGAAGATGTTCCATTGTGTTAGGTCTTTGTTTCTTAGCTGTGATTTGTGGATTTTGATAAGCCTCTCACTGACAGTGTGTTCGCAATTGTCAGTGAGAATTGATTTTAATTAGGATGATTTAAGTACAGGCTTCATTTGGCACTCTTCGTGTTCGTTTGAGAGGATTTATGAGGAGAGGCAGTTAATGAATCGGACCGGTTAATGCGATCGCTCGGATTTATGGGGAGTTAGTTTATCGAACTTGTGACGCTAACGATTTTCTTGTTACATTTCTGTATTTATGAGGTTATTCAGCAGATTTCAAGAAATCATACAATGATAACTCAAGTACCTATATGAATCATAAATTGAGCTGTTGTTCCACTTTAATAATAATATTAGTAAAAAAGTATTTATTTCACAGAAACATAGCACTTTGCACTGTATACATGGTTGAAAGTATATTTACATCATGATGCAATAGTAAACACTATCTTTTAAACTAGGACTAGCCTGTATCTTAAAAGATAGGGTTCAGCCAAATGAATTACTTTTATATGCACAACCAAAAACAAGTGAAGACAGTGTGAGTGATTTGTACTAACAGCCGTAACAAAGAAAAAAAAAATATAACTTAACACATTCACTGTCCGCAAAGCAGACACAATAGTTGAACAATCAGCCTGAACCACATGTGATTCATGGGACTGCGAACGGGTTAACTTTGCACTTGTGATTTTTTTATAAATCTGTTCAAAAGCATCATCTGGTGACAGTAACAGGAAACCAGCTCTTTACGGCCCCATAGTCTAGAACCGATGAAGAAAAGGAACCAAAAAGTTCAGATAATTGAAATGGGAATTTTGACAATCGTTTTCACAAAATGTCACTTTGTTTAAACCACGGACATCTTCCCTTCTTTTTTTTTATTCAAAACGGGGAAACTCTTGGCCCAACCCACCTACCCACCTGATAGAAAGTGATGATTAGGCCGAAGATGGAAGCGAGTTTCACCCGGAATCCTCTTACACAGAGGAACTGGCTATCATACCTCTAACTGCCGGAACAAAACAATGCTATTAACATTTTTGCTATGGCGACAGACTTAGACATGATGGTGGTAGCTTGCCAGGCGGACTTAGATCAAGTCCTACCACCAACCAAACCGAGCAAAAAATTTGCCCCCGCTGGGAATGAAACCCGGGACCTCTGGGTCTGAATCGGGTGGTATAACCACGAGACCACGGAGGCGGTTAGTGTCACCTGTTTAGCACCACCCGGGGACCACGTGTAGGGATTCGCTGAAGGGTATTCTCCTACGGACGCGGGTGACTCGGCCCCCAAAAATCGGCCCTTCTTCTTCTTATCGTATGGGTTGTAGGTAACAAGCTTTAACAATCCCACACACCCTAGTGTAAGAGTTTCTAAACCGCCTCAAGGGCCTCTGAAATGGTTTAATGATCGGCCGGGACCACCGGCTTATATGTGCCTTCTGAAGCACGGAATCATCTTTTATCAGACAATCAGGTGATTCAAGCCTGCAATGTCGTAGCCAGACTTGAAACAACTTCACAAAGTATGCTTCCCATGAGAATCGAACCCACGATCACCGGGTCACAAGGCAAGAGCCTAGACCACTCGACCACAGAGGCAGTTAATCTTAGGAGTCTTCCCTATATTATCGACCAGCTAACCCGCGCAACTTCGTCTGCGTCACATTTTCCATTACTGCTCCGCTCCTATTTGTCTCAGCGTGATGATATATAGCCTATAGCCTTCCTCGATAAATGGGCTATCTAACACTGATAATATAAGAAGAAGAGAATAATTTTTCAAATCGGATCAGTAGTTCCTGAGATTAGCGCGTTCAACCAAACAAACAAACAAAATAACTCTTCTGCTTTATAATCTATACTTATAATAAATCTGTAGAGAGGTCAATTCTGTACATGAAATATATTTCCAAAATAACTATCAGGGGGTGATTAGGGATCAATACTGATGCCAAAAATGCAATCAGTAAAATTTTTGTCTGTCTGTCTGTCTGTCTGTATAACCGTTATAGAAACAAAAACTACTCGACGGATTTTAACGAAACTTGGTACAATTATTATTCATACTCTTGAGCAGGTTATAGTGTACTTTTCATCACGCTACAATCAATAGAAAAAATGAAAAAAAAAATGAAAATGTGAAAGTTTGGTTGTTTGTTACTCAATCACGCCAGAACGGCTTAACGGATCTTAATGAAATTTAGAACAAAGATAGATTATAGTCTGGAATAGCACATAAGCTACTTTAAATCCCGGGAACATGTTCCCTAAGGATCACGCGGGCGAAGCCGCTGGCAGAAGCTAGTATTATAATATAGATTGAAGATTATAATACCATTTAGGAGCCAGGTCAAGAAGTCGTATTTTAATTTCCACTGCATTATTAACATCATCTGCCTAGCCTTTTCCCAACTATATTGGGGTCGGCTACAAGTCAAACCGTATTCAGCTGAATACCAGTATTTTACGTGAAGCCTACCAAACCTCCACAACCCATTAACTGGGTAACACGGTAATCCTGTGCAAGACTGGTGTCAGATTTTCTGGCTTCTGACTATCCGTAACGACTGCCAAAGATATCCAAATGACAGCCGGTACCAACAGTTAAACGTGCTTTCCGAGGCACGGAGGAAACTCGGTATGTTAAGATGGTCACCCATCCACAGACCAACCTCGGCAAGCGTTGCTTAACCTTGAAGATCGACCTGTGCGGCTGTTATTATTTAGCCATGAGCTCCTCCACTGCATTATCAACGTGATCTCTTATTACAAGTATGTTCAACCTAATTGAGGTGATTAGCAGGAGTGCTGCGTATTAATAGAAAGTAGTTGAATACTGTTTAGATAACCATTGCTTGATGTTCATGCAAAATTGACAAATTTTGCTTAGAATTTAAAAGTTACTGCTACAGCACGAGAATATTTTGTTATTTTTTTAGATGGGTTTACTCTTGACTCTAGTCTTGGTCAGAAATGAGAGAGAAAAAGTCTACGATGGAGCGAGCTTACCCAGAAGTAGCCTGCTCACTCTAACTTTGAAAAGATTAGGGTTAATAATGCTTGGTAGCTATGTAATAAAATAATAAATAATAAATATATCCTTGGACATTTCACACAACGCCATATAGTCCCAAGCTAAGCAACCTAATGCTTGTGTTATGGTAACGAGATGGCTGATAAACTACTTATATACATTTTTTTTTTGTAAATACCTACATATTATAGATAGAAAAACACCCAGACTCGGAACAAATACATGTAGGTCGTACAAATATTTGTTCCGTGCGGGAATCGAACCCGCGACATGCTGCGCAGCAGTCAATCGCTCAACCACTGCGCCAACCGTGTCGCCAAATGTGTATGCAGAGTTGATGATAATAATTAATTAATTAATTAATAAATAATTGAATAGCTTTTTCCCACAGCTTCCATCGCATTAATAAAGATATTCGCAAACAAAGCCTATAACCGTCTTCAAAGTCCCATATATCTTTTCAATAATAATCCAGACCAATAAAACAATTCCAAAATTCTTCAAAATTAGTTCAGCGATTTAGGTTCGAAAATGTAAAAACAAACAATATACACGCGAATATACTGAATAAAAGTGTGTTGTTACGTCATCTATACTAATATTATAAAGCTGAAGAGTTTGTTTGTTTGTTTGCTTGAACGCCCTAATCCCAGGAACTACTGGTCCGATTAATTGAAAAAATCTTTCAGCGTTAGATAGCCTATTTATCGAGGAAGGCTATATCATCACGCTAAGACAAATAGGAGCGGAGCATAAATGGAAAATCTGACGCAAACGAAGTCGCGTGGGTCAACTAGTATAATATATCAAAAAACTAAACAAGAATACATCTCTACCTCTCAAGAAAAACCTTGTAATTCTTTAATGATACTAGAACAGCCAATTAACTCAAGAGCATCTTGTATTGTTACATTCAGCCATTTTGTTCTTCAAAACTGCCTCAGACTAGAAGACGAAGGCTCTTGACATAAATACCTAGGGAACACAATAATACCTCATAAATATTAAGGGTTGTTACAGACCTCCTACACGGTGACCTTTGACCTAACTTGGTTAGATTTATCTCTCTGATTACTTTTTATTAATAGCCTTCTTTGAGATGGGTTTGAGAATCAATCAATTTGTGTGGTGTAGGTATATTTTCGGCGGTACGTTTATGATTGGTTGGCGGTTATATTATGTAGTATAGAAATAAGAGTTTTGTGCCTCATGAGCTTATGATGATAATACTTAAAAAATTGGCACACTGCACTGCATCACGCAGCGTAGCGCGGGAATGCGTTATGTGCTACTTGAAAATATCTTAACTTTTTCTTTTTTTTACTATTGATAGGCATACGTTTGACCGCTATCTCACCTGATGTTAAGCGATAACGCGGTCTAAGGTGCAGCACGCTTGTCTAGAAGTAACCTATTAACTCTCTTTGTATCTCTCTTTGTATTGCAAGCACGCGTAGTGAAACACACTGAAAACGCATAATTCACAAACACTTTTAGACTTCGTCGCCACGCTCTCCTCAGCGCGTAGCGGGGCAGTGTGTGAATCGCCTAATCTTCAATTCTCGTTGTCGAGTAAATGGTAACACTAATTCTTTCCAAACAGGAGGGCTACTCTCTTAGCCCGAAGTCCGTAGTTTCGGGTTTAGTTGCGGGCGTATTCTACTCATAGTTCAACCAAACAAAAAAAAACAAACTCTTCTGCTTTATAATATTAGTATAGATGATTTAATCAAATGCCCAAATAACACAAGACACATATTTTAGCCACCTCCGCCATGCCACATCTATAAAGCATCGTAGTTCCCTCCCCGATAAATTGGAAATGTAATGCGATTCCCCGAAATTATTCAATTTTTTCCCCAAAGTCACCGTCGGCTGATGTAATGAGCGATACGGCTGGCATCTTCAGAAAAACGAGGATTATCAACGGTCCACTGAAAACGTAATTGTTTCAAACGGATAATCTTTCCCACGAATTGAAATTTCTTATTTTTCCTTCTCATTTTGTGCTATAGTCGGTTCCAGATAAACGTGCAATAAAGTACATTGACCCACATACATTTATTGACTTTCTTAAGATCAAAATCAGAAATAATGACATAAAGTTGTCCTGAATCGACTTCTATCGTGATCCTTTACGTTTTCTAATAATGAAAATCAGTTCTTAATTTATTGTTCTAGTATCTACGAAGAGATATTAGGGTAAGGTCAATGTATTTTATTGCACGTTTATCTGGAACCGACTTTAGGCACATGGCATTTAGGAGTGTTTTGTTTTGGAATCAGAAATTGGTGAAAAAGTCAAGCCTTTTCGAGTGTCTCTGTTCAGGTGAAACCGCATTTCATAGACTGCAAAACAAAATTACTTATATGATGCTATGGTAGGCACCAGATTGTAAAATAAGGTACATTAAACACAACCTTTCTTTATACATATATCTTAGTAAGTACCCGAAAAATAAATTATGAATCGTTTTTCAGTACTAGAAAAATTAGAAGAGAACGATACATAAGCAAAAGAAACAGTTTCTTTGTACTCATAATTAAATGTTAATTATTTCTTTTTTTCTGTGTGTAAATAAATAATAACTATAGATGTACGATTCAGGGCAGCTTTATGTATTTATTTATGTTTTTTTTAAATAAAGAATCTCAATATTTGCAATTGTGTCTATGACTGTTATTGCAAAACTTGAAAATCTTTAGGCCCTAGCACTCATTATAATACCTTAAACATTTAAGTGTAAAAACCAGATCTCAGTACTTACGAAATTAAATACTTAATTATTTTTACTCATATTTTAAATTTACCTTTACAAAATTCCACCAAAAATTGTAAATCAATCAATTAAATTATCTCCCGTAAAAACGTAAGTGCATCTGCAACTTTAATACACACACGATCGCAATTCCGCGAATGTACGCAACTGACAACATTTTCCTCCCACGGTCCCGCAGCAATTTTTGCAAATTCACTCAGTTGACTTTTCATTTTCGAAGTTGCCATTTTTTCGTGGCATTTTTTTTACGCGAAGCACGAGTATTCCGAAGGGGCTTCGCTTAACGAACGACGTGATGGCCTGATGGGTTTTTTATTTCGCGTTCGCCGTACGAATTAATTTTGACAATATTGTTTGTTGGCTCCCGGAGTTTTCGCGGTTTTCCACTGCGAATTTTTCGCAGAGTTCACGCGAGTAATTATTGTATCGTTGTTTTATTCATGGTAAGGTATATGATATCGTATATTATACACAGTTACTCGTAGGAGGGCCCTAGAGGTCCTACTTGATATTCTAGCCAATTTCTAACGTTAGTCTTATAATGAAAAGCAAAAATAAAAAAGCGTGGGTAGCTCATTACGCAGGACCCTGAATCTATTCTTTACACCTTTTTATTGGACAGGTTCAATGACCGCACAAAGAAAATGATAAATACTGTAACCACATCTAAATAGACATAAAATGACTCGATTTCTGGATTGTCGCATTTCATATAGTGACGAAATACTTTAAGTAAAACTACTGGTACAATTTTAACCAAAGATTCCAGTCAAAAAGTTAGATTTTCAGCGAAATTCAGCGTTAGATTATAATGATGAATAAATGATATTTGATTTTTTAAGTAGGTTGTAAATAACACTTTTACACGTAATTTTGTTTTGATCATTTTAAACGGTCCGATGTTCTCTCACTCAGAGGTCAAAATCTCTTTTAAAGTCCATACAATCGTACTGGTCAAATCATATGAGAACCATGTAGGTTAATGTCTGAAGTGGTATTTTGAGAAAAGAACTACATGTGATGTACGCATGCGAGTGGACCTGTTCAGACAGTGAAAGCATTTGTCAGATCGTGTAGCTCAAATTTAGAACTTAAATGAACTCTACAAAGTGAATAAATTTCGGTCTCTGAATGTCCTTCTTATCGTACCATCTTACAAAGGAACCAAAATCTAATTAAACAGAAATCGCCCTGATCAAAAGATCCAATTACAATCTATATAGGTATAGCTATAATCCTGGCACCAGACACCTAGTTCAGCATGGATTCCTCGGGAACTGCCAATGGAGGCATTAAACAAATTGATTTGGAACCAAAAACTGGCGAGCCGTAGCCAGCACTTTGTGTAATGAAACGTTGACAGAGCTTTAAATTGGAGCTTAATTTTTTTGAGGTTATATACTTAATTGGGAAATGTCAAAGGTGTGTTAACTGATTGGCTATCTGGTACGGTGATGAAATCACTTGGACGAGATTGCGGGGCAATAGGCTAGATTCCATCATCCACAAATTGCAAAACTATTTAGTCTGTCAGTTAGATTATTCAAAAATAATGGACACGTATTTTTTGTTTCTGTGAATCAATGAATATTGACAAAGATAAAACGCATCAAAACTCGGGAGTGGGGGCTCGTGACGTCACGACTCACTAAAAATTATGCGAAGTGTGACGTGTTGAGAATTTTAAAAGCGTCGTAACTTCGTCAATTTTGATTCCCCTAATCTAACTGACGGACTAATTAGATTTTTTCAGGACACAAGCCCATTTAGTTTGAAATCTTTTCACGGCAGAAGAATTAGTTTAGTTTCTTTAAATCATCGATCCATTGTGTCGTAGGGAATCCCACACTACGTTTGCCCATACGCGGCCTCTATTAATAAACGTCTCTCAACAACGTACTCAAGTGCGTTATCATTAAAATTTGATACGCCATTATGATGTCATCAGCATCTCAAGATTATTCCTTATTAATAGACACATAAATACAGTATCTCAGTTACCAAGATCAGCTCCTCACCTAGCTGTACTTGATGCCTTGATCGCGTGAACGATGACGTCACATTGACCGAAGTTTTGAATGAGACTTGTCGCATTTCGTTATTGTCATGTTATTAAATGTAAAACTTTTGATTTTAATACTTGTATTTCATTAAATCTTTAATTAATAGCGGTAATAGGTTACACACGTTATAAATTTATAAGGTTATTTGCTACCCAAGAAAGCGCACATTGTTAAAAAGAGGTTGAGGATTGAGGTTGTCTGTTTTTTTTCCAATATGACATAATTGTTGTACGCGGCGGCGGACGCTCGATGCCCCGCTTCTCCGCTAACGCAATGTACCTAGCATCAGTGTCAAAAAAGGAACGCCAAACATTTGTTTACTTGTTTACTAACACGAACATCGCACGAATATAAATAAATTAAATGTGTTATAGGTAGATACCCACATATATCAGGTAGTATTAGTTAGTACCTACTTAACTATCATGAATTATACTTTTCAGGGTTCCGTACCCCAACGGTAACCAATACAAAAAATAATAAAAATGAAATGAAATTTAAAAAAAAATGTTTATGGTACCTACGGAACCCTTTGTGAGAGTATGACTCGCACTTGGCCGGTATTTTTTTAATTTTCACAAGGTAACTCGAAAGGATTTGAAATATCCCAAACTTTTGGTAAACGAAATTGCAAAGGCCACAAAATATCGACATCTATGTCATCATAATAATTAATTTTACTTCAATATTTTCAAACTCCATGTTTCGCGCCACGCTAATCACTCCTCAAGTCACGGTCTATCTGCACTCACGATATAGCATCTCAGCAACCCGCGCTCGTGGGTCGAGTTTCGTTTATTAATCAGTCTATCACTCAGTTGATGACGTACGCCTAATCCACAACTTGAGAACATAAAGAATCACGTTTATTAATACGATCAGCATCTCAACATTCAAATCAAGTGCGGTCTCACGGGCTGAGTAACGTTTATTAATACGGGCCTAACACATGTCTGCTCCATTGTCCGTCTGTCCGTCTACAGACATGGCCTCCCCCTACCACTTCAGCATGATGATTCTACGCACAATGTCGGTGACTTTAGTTCTCAGGCGAAGGTTTTTGTAGTGAATTCTATCTATCAGAGAAGCTCCGCGCATTGTTTTGAAATTATCGCTGACATTGTGATTTCTGTTTCTTTTTTTTGTATGTTTCTGCCAAAGTTATTACGTTATTTAGGGAAACAGATCGATTGGCTTTTCACCAACCACATTACTTAGTGGTCATTTTTACTAGGTTTAACAACCAAAGTACTAAAAATTGCTTGCTTTTGGCAAAACAATTATTAAATACTAGCTGATTCCCGCGGCTTCGCTCGATTGACAATTTTTTTACTTTAACCTTCTTCGAGAACTACTCTATCCAATGGTGGAAATAACATGAAAATCGGTGCAGTAGTTTTTTAGTTCATCGTGAACCAGACAGACAGATTGACGCGGTGGAGGACTTTGTTTTGTAATATGTAGTGATTTACTGATTGAACCCTCAATCAAGCTTTATGAAACTGGGGTTAGTTAGTTTATATTATAGTTACCAAAACTCAAACTACACTTATTTCATCCACGTCATCCTACAAACACACGCTATTTACATAGCAGGGTAACCACACCAAATGTTTGCCATAACGTTAATCCAATCCAGCGAATCGCGACGCTATTTAATTCGAGTGGGAAATTAGATTCGGATCCATGCGGCATGTTTGATTTGAATTACTTGCGCGAGACGTGAACGACACGGCTCCAATTTGTGGTGTCGGTACGGTTTGATGTTGTGTTTGTTTGTATGTCTGTGTGTTTTTGTGGAAATGAGCGGTGCATGTGTGTGTGATCTGTTTTGCTAGGGCTTTGACACGGCTGGGTTGACTAGCAATAATCTGAAAATTAACCATGTCGAGTCACATCATGGTTACAATATCTAAAAAATTCAAGCCTCTCAGTTATCAGTTACAAAACAACATTCTATCAAAAAATTAAGTAACTAATAAAAATTCAAAACTTCTACAACAACCCATGTAAATTAAATTCCAAGCCCATAGATATTCCATTAATATAAACCACAACATAATCCACTTTCCAGCAATTTATTTACAACGCGTTAACAATTAATTTGATTTCAAATTGAAGCTTAAAAACAATCTTGTCGCGCGGCCGGGGATGGAGTAAAAATATTTACGGCTCGTTACCCACTCACGTCGCCTCGGACAACTTTTGGGCAGTTCACCCTGTGCTAAACGGGTGCTAATCACGAGTTGGTGAACACCAACTTTCGGACAGAGTAAAGACGTGATCGCGTGCCAGGTGGCGAATTAACATTCTGATTTAAATAATTTTACACTTCGTTTTGTTTGATTTAGAATTTTGATTTTGTAATTAGGGGTGGGAATAGACCGAGAATTGTTCGCGGTTTGTGCGAATTTGCAAGGAAGTTAGGGAGTTTATCAGGTTCGTCTCGGTAAGTCTGGTATTATCCTTAAGAAAGATCTGAGTGCCCTTTATACTAGTATTTTTTAAGCAACGTTTGCATAAGCAATCTGTAAAAAATGAATAGAAATTGAGGCGTTTCTGACAGATTGCGAATGAGATGTGAATGTGGTCCTTGCTTAAAAATTAGTAGTATTGGCCCTCTGCAGTGCTATTCTGTAACAACATTTTCGTTTCTCGACAGCGGAATCCGAGGTGAGTTTGAAATTCGCATAAATATAAGACCTTATGATGTGTGAAATAAAGTTCACTTTGTAAGCTTAGTCACTCAGGTGAAGTCGATATCGAAGTGGTTATTTACAGAATAGACTAGCTGATCTAATTCAATATAATTCGCAATAGAAGACGACTTAAGGCTTTTTTTATTTTATTTGTTATGGCTTTGCTCTTGACTCTAGTCTTGGTCAGAAATGACAGAGACAAAAGTCTACGATGGAGCGAGCTTACCCAGATGGAGCCTGTTCAATCTAAATTTGAAGAGATTAGGGTTGTAAGCGTATAATCTCAAAGATTTTCATGGAGATTAATAAAATTCTTTTATTATACTTGCAATACGAAAACTCCGCCTTCTTTTTCAAGTCATATAAGTTTATTAATTTATTGCACTATGTAAACATAGGTACAGACTTTTGCTTACAACTAATAAGTACATGACCCTGTTAGGGTGTTAAAACTAGAATATTTTATACTATAGAATTATTATATTATATCCATTAGAGCATTTTTAGGTATTTTCCATTCAGTATATTAGATTGTATTATATTATATTCTATCATCAAGTTATCCTTTAGGCCCATAATCAATGAATAACAGAAATAAACGATACCACATCGTTACTTTAAAACTTATACTCAGTGATAAAAGTAGAGATACGGTGGCATTAGGCCCCGATAGGGCCTAGTCTACCACTGGGGCCCCATTACGAGCCCATACCACTGATTATTGGGCCCACTTTATCCCATTTGGGCAATAAGTTACGGATAACGAGTAATTGCTCAAAGCTATTCGGTTATTTTCCAATTTTCAGACCGTTTAGGGTTTATAGGGGGTGGTACAAGGGTTATATGGAAAATAAATGTAGGTATTTTTAGGGTTCCGTACCCAAAGAGTAAAAACGGTACCCTATTACTAAGACTTCGCTGTCTGTCACCAGGCTGTATCTCAAGAACCGCGATAGCTAGACAGTTGAAATTTTCACAGATGATGTATTTCTGTTGCCGCTATAAAAACAAATACTAAAAAACAGAAAAAAAAATATTTAGGGGCTCCCATTCAACAAACTTGATTTTTTTTAGCCTTTGTTATAGATAATGGTACGGAACCGTTCGTGAGCGAGTCCGACTCGCACTTGTTTAAAACTTAATTGCTGAAAAAGCTAAGATTACTTTATCAATACATATAAAAATCAATGCCACTTTTCGTTATAATTTTATAACTCAGGAACGGCTGGGCCGATTTCGGGAATTCTTTTTTTGTTTAGTTCGTCAGAAAACAGGGAAGGTTTAAAAGCAAAAAAAATGGGTGGTTGACGGGAGCGAAGCCGCGGGGGCAGCTAGTTTTTTTTATAAAAATAATAAAAATATTCCAGCAGAATGTTAGCCGACAGATCAATACGTTGCGTGGCCTTTGAGTGAGGAGGATGAATTGTTTTTTACCCAAAGAATAATCAGTGCCATTCAACATGGCAATGCTGATGTTCTTCTAGGGGCTAAAAAGAACACTTTAGGAGAATCATATTAGAATCGTAACATTAATCACACAACAATCCGTCAAATTTCATCTTTATCGCAAACGCATTAGATTCAAGTTTGATTGGGAAAATAATAACACACAACATAGTTTCTGTAAAGAAGCTTTCAATATTCAAGTCAAAGCACTTTCTTTTTAGTATAACGTTAAACCAATGAAGATTGGCAGTTAAGTTTAACGCAAAATGACGTCATCAGCGAGCTAAGTAAGCCACTTAGCTTGATTCCCAGTTTTAAGCTTCCGTTTGACGGTAACTTAGACTGCTGAAGTGGCGATTATTTGAGAAATTCTCGTAAAAATGCAGACTCGGATGTTGAACAGATTGTTAAGGAAGCTAGTTTAAATAATAGAGTCCGTAGATATCTTTGTTTTCTAGTTAAGGTATTTTAATAGTGTTTCAAGACCAGTAAGAGCCTGTTTAAAAAAATCATCAAACAATAACTCTCTCTCTCTTTCTCTGTCTCAATTCTAACTTTGAAGAGATTAGGGTTTAATTTTTCCGGAAATATATATGCAGGTAGACAGTTCCACTCTTTTACTGTGTGATTTATATAATACGCTTGGAAATGATTAGTGCGAATTGGTCGAATAATAGCAACGATGGTAGAGGGGGCGTTGGGATGAGGTCTCGGAGTGTTTATAATGTCCAAACTACATCGAAGTAAAAATAATATATCGTACAAACTAGAAATTTCCTTATTTTTATAACGCGGGGTCTTTAAGTCAAAAGAGGAGAGGTTACATTCAGTATCAACGCTTATCACCCACAGATAGCTTTATCACTAACTCAGTAGGTGAGATTGTGGTCTAACGCTCGGCCAGCGGATTCGTCCGCGTAAACCTTAGGTAACATACCTACTCCCGGGATGCCTATGTGTTATTCCAGACTACATTCTATATCTGTGACAATTGTCATGAAGATCCTTTCAGGCGTTCTGACGTGAAAGAGTAACAAACATCCATCCTCAAAAACTTTTGCATTTATAATATCATAGTAGGAAATATAATTGAACTGACCACAGACCTACAAAATAAAGTCGTTGGAACACAAACAGTTTGGTGACAGAAAATAAATCTGAAAAAAAAAAAATACAGCCGGGACCAACGGCTTAGCGTGCTACCCGAGGCACAGAGGAAACTCGGTATGTAAAGACGGTCACCCATCCACAAACCAAGCTCGCCAAGCGTTGCTTAACCTTGAAGTTCGGCTGTCATAATTTAGCCACGAGCTCTTCTGACCACAGGCGTATCAAATAAAGCCGGTGACACACAAATAGTATGGCGACAGACAATAACAAATGGCCGCCAGATACGTGAGTGGGGCGTGTCGGGAAACTTTTAGATTAAAGTCCGTTTCATATAATAAAAAGTTTAATAAATGTTCACAAAAGTTCATGAAAGTTCTTAAAAATTATTAAAAATAAAAGTAGAATATAAGTAGTAAAACTATACGCGATGAGCGCGAGTGTCTGTTCCCACCGATGTTAGGTTGGAAAAAGCCCAGGGACTCGTCGTTACCGTGGGAAGCGCTACTCATGGAATTTGATGCCTCGCGCTTGTTTGCAAGTGTGCTGAGCCAGCATCTTGGCATCGTAACACCTCCCCTGCCAGATGAGCAACTATTTGGTGACCTTGACGCCAAAAGTTGCGGCTCTTCTTTCATCTTCCGATAATTCGGTGTTAGTTTGTGTGGTAATGTTAATTCTCCCAGCTCGACGGCGGCGAATGACATAGATGATGCTTAGTGCACATGTGCCAAATAATATAAGTATGTAGAATGGAATTGTCGTATGGTAGATTCCGATAGTGTCCGGTGTTTCAACTTTAATTTCATCTTGTGAAGTGATTTGGTTCTGTATTTTTCGAAGGCTGGTTAAATCCGTAGTCTTCAAGGTGAAGCTCCGTGTCTTTACTGGTGTTTCATAGTGTGGAAGAGCCATGAGTTCTAATGGTTTTCCGACTAATTTATTGTCCAGGTTTATTATACTAAGTTCGGGTGTTTTAATCTTGCAGCCTTGAGGGACGCTGACCAAAAAACTGCCTTGTAACATTACAAATCGCTCTTTACCGCAGGATAGTTGAACCTTCGTACTATTGGGGAAGGTAATTATGTAATGATAGCTATCCAACTCAATCAGGGCCTCCTTAGTCAGAGAGATAGGCGTGGGTTTGCACGTTCCATCTATCTCCTGAGATTGTATAAGTTTTTGAATACAGTCTGACCTTGATGAGATCCGGTGGACAATCTTCTGCTCGCATATGTGCCAGGAATTGACCTTCGGGCATTCTGCCTCTATATACACATATTCCTGAGAATTGGACGCTATATAAGGTGCAGTTGGTACTATAATTAGGCTGTCCTTATTTGGAACGGGACATAATTCATATAATTGATAGTCTGTGCTAAACATAATGGGGAACTTTAGGACTATTACAACTGTCGACTCTGTAAAGTATGAAGCTAGGCTAAGAACTTCGTAATAATCTCTGATGTATATGTCAATTATTTGATCAGATCTATAAGTGCGTTTTAATTTGTTTATGATATTTCTTAAATTTTTAATGGAAAGTACGGAATGATGAACTGATTTATTTTTACTAAAAGCCAATATATTCTCTATTCTGTCAATTTCGCTCAATAGTTCTTGAACATTTTCGCTTAATATTGCAAAAAGTTGTACAAGGTGAGCGTAGTGAATAATTCGCTCATTATCATTAGTCATATTCATGACAAAAGTAAGAGCCCTTTCCAATTTAACCTGATTTAATGAAATGTTTCGGATAATTTGATTCTGCTGTATCGTCATCTCTTTATATAAAGTAATATGCTTGTTCAATGATTGCGACAAAATTTGATCATTTTTATTTAAAGTTCGTAATGCATTTTCAAATTTCAGGGCGTCTTCATTGTCCAAATTACCGGAAATACTTTTGATAAGTGTGCCTAAAGGATTGATCAGACCTCTTTTAGTTCTAAACGGCCTAAAGGTATCTAATTGCATTATAACTTTATCTAACTTCGCATATAGGTGCCTAGTTTGATACGTAAAGAGGGAGCTGTCTGTCTGGGATAATTTATAAGAAGTATCTGTAAGTTGGGATTTTATAGCGTTCACATGTAGCTCGATTTCTTGAAGGTTAATGTCTTGTAAAAATATATGAAAATGGGATATAATTTTGGTAGCACCCAGATTAAAGGGTAGTATACCCGGTCCATCATCAAGCCTATCGAGGCGTATTTCTTGAGCACCAACTACGAAAATTGGCAGCAGTAATAGGTACCTGAAACAATGATACGAAAACCATCATTTTTTCGGTGGTCTCTTCAACCGTGATTTTGCGACCGGGCCACGACTTTTTGCGGTGTAAATATGTATAGGTAAATTCTTAACGACTTTGTCCTGAGTAAAACGAGGTGCTAATTTTTGCCTACTTGCCATTGGGTTACGTACGTGAACTATTTGATTTGGTTCACAGTCTAAAACTGGTTCCCTATCGACATTACGTCGAGTTATTATATCTTCGCGGCTGGATAATGCAGTATCATGAATAATTTTATAAACTGTTTCCATTTGACCACGATGTTCTTGAATATAAGTTTGAAGATATCGGTCCATCATATTTAAACTGATAGGATTTCGAGGGTCGAAGTGACCAGAAATAACATCAAATGGCCTGCACTTTGTTAAACTATGGATGGAATTATTATAAGCAATTAATGCGTACGGTATAAGATTTCGACTGAGTTCATTTTTGCGCTGAATTTTTAGTAACCGTAGGTGTTCCAAAAGCGTGTTGTGGAAACGTTCAATGATACCATTCTCATTAGATGCATATGCACTAGTCATATGATGTTTTATATTATGCAAACGGAGAAATTCTGACATGACTTGATTGTTAAATTCGGTGCCTTGATCCGTTGTTAGATTTAAAGGGAAACCGTGATGTGTACTAAAGTGTAAAAGTGCTTTTAATATATTAGGTGAGGTACAATCGGGTAAAAGGTAGGCTTGAGCGTACTTGGAAAATGAGTCTATAATAGTTAAATATTTGTCATGGTCAACGGTTAGAACATCCGCGTGTGCTAATTCAAACGGTTTAGTTGGTGGGGGTACAATTCTGAACTGTGGGCGCACTGGGTTGCGGTCATATTTTGCGCATCTGCATATGTTACATTCGTTAATAAATTTTGTAATTTCGGTTTTCATTTTGGGCCAAAAAAACCTTTCGGATAATGAAAGATAGGTTTCCGTAATTCCGCGATGATTAGTCTGGCCTTCATGATATTTTTTTATTATATCTAATTGGTTCGAGAGGTCATTAATATTGGCTACTTCATGTTTAACTAAAACTAAGTTTACAGATGAACTTTCAAAAGTTTGTTGCAAGATTGGTATTATATCGAGCATTTTTTCGATGGGGCTAACTAAAATAGCAGTACGGATTTTTGGATCAACGTGAGATTTTATAATGTTTATAATATTACTATGCAAATTATGTTCGCTAATTTCTACTGAAGTTCTTTGCATAGACTGAAAAGGTTCGGTTACTATTGGTCTAGTTTTAGAATTACCGCTTATTACTTTGATTACCAGCTGTCTCTTAAACTTATTTAAAGGTTCATCGGATATCGGAATATCTAGAACGGGATTTTCTGCGCTAGTGTGTATGGTTTGAGAACGTGGTGAGGCTGTATGTACTTGTGCTTGGTGTATGATATTTTGTGGAGCCGAATAAGCATATAAGGCGGACGATGAATGTTGTGTTGAATGCTGTGTATCTTTGAATGGAGGTAAGTTTGCTGTAAAAATAGGTGACGAATGTTGCATTGCAAGATTTGGTTCTATGTTCGTGGGTGAATGTGCAGTAAGAGTAGATGATGAATATATTGGACTGTTGCCTGTAGCGGTGAGAGTAGAGTAGGAAAGTGTTGGACTATTTTCCTCGGCTGATAATGTAGAGGACGTATTAGAGTGATTAACGAACAAAGACTGAGTTTCATTATGATTGATCTGAATACGTGAGAGAGCATCTGCATTAGTATTGATTTTTCCTTTTTTATGAACAATAGTGTAATCATATTCTGCTAACTTGAGCCTCCATCTTGTAAGACGTGAACCAGGCTCTTTTAGATTCATAAGCCAAATTAAAGGTTTGTGGTCGGTAACTATTTTAAATTCTCTACCAAAAAGGTACGGCCGGAAGTATTTTGTAGCCCAAACTATTGCTAACAATTCTTTCTCGATAGTAGAGTAATTAATTTCGCTATTGTTAAGAGTTCTAGACCCATAGGCAATGGGTTTGTCCGAGCCGATAGGACCTTGAGAAAGGACTGCTCCTAAGGCCACGTTAGATGCGTCTGTAGTTAAGATAAAATCTTTACTGAAATCCGGGTATATTAAAATGGGGTCATTTGTAAGGAGAGTTTTGCAATGCTCAAAACAGCTTAAATATTCTGGAGTTACATTAATTTTGGCACCTTTTTTAAGACACGATGTAAAAGGTTTAGTAATGCGTGCAAAATCCGGTATAAAACGTCTGTAGTAACCGAGTAGACCCAAGAATGCCTTAATTTGCTTGGGAGTTTTCGGGACTGGATAATTTAGGATGGCTGAAATTTTATCCGGGTTTGGTTTGACACCATCGGTGGTGATAATATGACCGAGATAAGGCGTTTCATGTTTGAAAAATTCAGATTTATCCATCTGAATTTTTAAATTTGAATTTCTAAGTCGGTCGAAAATGGCGCGTAGGTTAACTATATGTTCTTGCAAGGACGTTGAAAATACCAAAATATCGTCCATGTAGGTAGTACAGTTTGGGAGTCCGCGAAGGACATTGTCCATAACTCGTTGAAATGTTGCCGGAGAATTTTTTAAGCCCATTGGCATTCTAATGTACTCAAAATGGCCTTGCTCTACACTAAATGCTGTTTTCGGTATATTGGATGAATTTAGCTGAATTTGTAAAAATCCAGATTTTAAATCTAATGTAGAAAAGTACAAACACCTGCCTAACTTGTCTAATATGTCGTTAATGTTGGGAATCGGATACTTGTCATTTATTGTTTTCGCATTTAGTTGCCGGAAGTCAATGACTAATCGCCACTTAACTTTGCCAGATGCGTCACTCTTCTTAGGCACAATCCATATCGGAGCATTCCAAGGCGATGAAGATGGACGAATTATACCTTGCTGTAACATAGATTCTATTTGATTTTGTACTTCTTCTCTATGTACGTAAGGGTATCTATAGGTTTTACTATAAACTGGCTTATCATCTATGGTTCTGATATGATGTTTGATTTCGTTAGTGAAGGTAAGTGGTTCCCCGTCTAGGTAGAAAACATCGGCATATTCTTTGCAAAGATTAATTAAATTGACTGTCTCTTCGGCGTTTAAATGTTCTATGCGCAACTGCGATAAGACTTCACGTGTTCGTTCGGCGGTATAGGTACGTGAGGTGGTGTCAATTACGTGGCTTATGGGAAAAGTTTCTTCATTAAAAATTTGTGCGCATATTGGATTTTCTATAGGTATTACAATGTCGGTATCCCACGGGTTTGAAATTTGTATCATGGTTTGATTATTTTCGGCGAATGATATGCATTCGGTAATGTTACACCCGGAAATTGATTGCTCCTCAATATAGATGTCTCCCTGTGCAATGTTAGTAGGTACCCTAATTAATTGAGTAGTTTGGGCCGGTATAGTAATTTCGTGAGAATTTAAGCATTGAGGATTGTAATATGAAATGATAGGAATTTTTGTGAATTCTGTCTCTAAAGCATGAGTAGCAAGGTCGATTTTTGCATTCCACTTTTTTAACTGTTCGCAACCTATTAAACCATCAAAGAAGTTATGGAATTTGTAGAGAAATAATTTTATGGGGACATTGTCATTTAATTCCTCAAAGCAAGGGACAGTTAGCGAGTAGTAGTTTTGGGTGGTCACGTGCGTATTTGTAACTAGGAATGGTTCATAGTCCAGTGGAATGTGGGGGTAAAATTTTTCGTAGGCTTCTGGGCTAATGAAAGACTCGTTTGCCCCGGTGTCAATCAAAAGTTTAATTGGGGGATTTTTAATTTGGATATAGGGCAAATGCCGTTTACTTTGCACGTTCAACTCTATACGGGGGCATTCTTTTCTATAGCTGGGCAAAAATTTTGCTCTGCAGTGCCTTCAACGGGGTTCAGATTTGGATCAAGTTCAAGGCCAACCATACAATTACGAAGATAATCTGTATCGATAGCAGGATCAAAGTTTTGGACATTGGGATCGTATTCGTGAAAATTTAAGGTTGTATTATCGTCTAAGAGTTCATTGAAATGGGTTTCTCCAATTTGTGGGAGGTTTGGTGTAAGGTTACGTTTACCATTGTAGTTCATGGGCGGGAGAGTACGCGCGACTGGGTGACTAATACCACTCATAGGTGTTGGGGTATTATATTGGGGCGCTTGGTTTATTTGAGGTACTTGGGCAGCTCGAGGTGGGATTCGGAATCCAGTAGACATATTGGTAGGGGGTGCCCTAAACATTTGTTGGGTCTTTGTGGGGTTTTGAGGTCTGGGATAGGTTTGCCTGTACTGTTCTAGTGGTACGGGTAGTGTGCATAGCTGTGGAGGATATTGAGGACCAAAGGATCGAATTTGAGGACTGGGGTATGCTTGGAATGTAGGGTTATAATTAGGTGGCATGTATGAACGAAAATTTTGCAGTTGGTGAGGTGAATTGCGAGCAGATGAACGGAAATTTTGCTGTGCGTTAGTAGTATTAGTTGCTTGTTCGTAAAAATTATATAGATTTTTCTTCGCGGGTAGAGGTTTATTTCTCTTTTGTAAATAGAGAACATTTAATTCCTCTTGGGCAAATTCAAGAGCACTTTCGAGAGATGAAGGTCGCATGCACCTTACCCTAGAACCTAGCGGTTCGTCTAAACCCCTCAAGAATGTCTGCAAAGCTAAGTTTTTATAAAGAGTTCTTTTTGCTTCCACAGTAGTTTCTACAGATTCGTGCAACTCGACGTACGTTATTATAGTGCACAGTAAATGCTGAACTTTTTCGTAGTATACTTGTATAGTATCATTGCCCTGAACTAAAAGAGATAGATCGGTATATAACGAAGTTTCGTCCCTGTGGTCTGAAAAGCTGTTAATTAGCGTGGTTCTTATGCCCTGCCAATCACTAGGAATTCCATTAGTTGCCAAAGTACGTGCAGCAGTACCAGTTATCTTATTCAAAATTCCATTAATCAGAGCCAAATTCGAGAGCCTACTTCCTGGTTCCGTACTGACATAAGTGAGCACTAACTCGTCGCATAAATTCAAAAATCTGGTCAAAACATTAGGGTTACCATTAAATTCTGGAACTAATCTAAGGGATTTATAAATCCTATCAGTTAAGTCTGACGAAGCCATCTGAGTCGTCTGACTCAAAGGTACTGACGAAATGTTACTTTGTTCAGTCATGGTTTCTAAGTCTAAGTCGTTTAAGAGTTCAAGGTTACGATTGGCGTCACTTCGGGTAATCCGACGTTGAACTCGCCTACTAGGACTAAGGTCCCTATTACTACGTGGGTGAAAAATCTTGAAAAATTATAGTACACTGCGTAAAAAAAATATAGCATCCAATTAGCAAGAATATAATGTAATTCACTTACATTTGTACTATTGCTGGCGAGCGTCGATCCATCGATTTTTGGAAGTCTCGAAGTCCGCAGCAGCAGCTTTCCCGACTGGCCTCCGTAGGTTCTTCGTCAGGACGGTCGACGAGGCGATGCCCGATTTTTGGGTGATTCACACAACGACAACACTTTCAAAGTCCTTGACGACTTCCGACTGCGCCAGATACGTGAGTGGGGCGTGTCGGGAAACTTTTAGATTAAAGTCCGTTTCATATAATAAAAAGTTTAATAAATGTTCACAAAAGTTCATGAAAGTTCTTAAAAATTATTAAAAATAAAAGTAGAATATAAGTAGTAAAACTATACGCGATGAGCGCGAGTGTCTGTTCCCACCGATGTTAGGTTGGAAAAAGCCCAGGGACTCGTCGTTACCGTGGGAAGCGCTACTCATGGAATTTGATGCCTCGCGCTTGTTTGCAAGTGTGCTGAGCCAGCATCTTGGCATCGTAACACGCCTCGTGTTGTTCGATTGAAAAAGTTAAAGGAAAAGTGTTGGGACGCGATAGTTAATGATTGAAGTTGATATCGATGACCCACATATGGAACGTAGGAGGGGAAATGTATTTTTTGTAATGCCTTCGTAGTTTGCGGTGAGTTGCTGAGTTATTAATATTGTTTTGACGATGTTATGGTGAGGATTTAGAACATAAGGTAAGCATAAGCTTCTGAAAAGAATGTTTTTTTTTTTTATTTTATTCAAAACGGGGAATTCTTGGCCCAAATCTCACCTGATGGAAAGTGATGATTAGGCCGAAGATGGAAGTG
Source organism: Ceramica pisi (assembly GCA_963859965.1). Lineage (NCBI taxonomy): Eukaryota > Metazoa > Arthropoda > Insecta > Lepidoptera > Noctuidae > Ceramica > Ceramica pisi. The sequence continues at coordinate 23,974,054 of OY982535.1, read as the reverse complement.
AGTTTCACCCGGAATCGTCTAACATAGAGGAACTGGCTATCATACCTCTAATTGCCGGAACACAACAATGTTGTTAACATTATTGTTATGGCGACAGACTTAGACAATGACATGATGGTGGTAGCTTGCCAGGCGGACTTAGAAGTCCTACCACCAACCAAACCGAGCAAATAATTTGCCCCCGCTGGGAATCGAACCCGGGACCTCTGGGTCTGAATCGGGTGGTACAACCACTAGACCACGGAGGCGGTTAGTGTCACCTGCTTAGCACCACCCGGGGACCACGTGTAGGGATTCGCTGAAGGATATTCTCCTACGGACGCGGGTGATTCGGCCCCCAAAGGTTAGTGCTAACAACGACCACAGACTTGTCAATTTTTTTCATTTCTGTTATTAATATTGACATGCTCTCGCTTAACCATTTACTTATCTTTTAGTAGGTACCTAAGCAATGATATATTATAGGTGACGATTGAGAACGCTTGTCAAGAAGTAGGTAAACTACCCACTCTTGATTTGTAGCTGTCAGGAAACACAGACTCCAGAATTGCACTCATTAGCTATACGTACAATAGAAGTGTTCCCAAAACGAACACACACTCGAATTCACACTGGTGAAAAACAACAACAAACAACATAACTTTAGTACATTTGTATCTTTTGATGCAAAGAAAAACAACAAAATGAGCGTATCTTTGGATCATTACAACTTATTGCTCCCAGATTCATAATAATTCAACCAAAATAATATCCAGCGCAGGATTTGACCAATTAAAATAGAATAGAAAACATTAATTTATTCGACACCGGCACAACACAACAGCAAAAAAACACAATTATAAAAAAAGAGTAACAAAAACGTTAAAAAAATGTAGGTACCTACAGTAAAATTGTGCTGAGCGTGCCCATTCCGAAAGGGTTACCATCTTAGCATATGCTTGGCGTCAGACACCCAGTGCTGGTTTTAACATAGTCGCATAGTCAATTAACATAGTAACTTCAAAACCAGAAAGTACAGTACGATTATTTTATCTTTGCCCATGCGAAGTACGTCGCAATCGATTGCGCATAATGTCAATTTGACAAGAAACATGACAATTTGACATGAACAGCGCATGCGCGGGTAGGTCGCGTATGCAGTCTCAGTCCCTCGTATACGTTCGATGCATACTTGTGTCCCGCTTACTCAATGCAATAGGACTGTTGGTACGAAAAGTGTTATTGTTTTAAAATATTTATTTTGGTTTTTCTTACTGTTTCATTTGTGTTTTGTGTGTTTGTGTGGTGTATATGTTTGTTGTGTTACTTTGTGACCTTGTTATTGTAACTACGTAACACTTTTCTACGCGATGGGACCTGCGCGGTCGTCACTAAAAGCTAACTTCGCATGGGCAAAGATAAAATATTCGTACTGTAAGCACCACTCAATCCTGTTTACCGCTTCGCTATTCCGAACAATGCCCAAATCTACAGAACTAGGACTCAGATAAACTGCATTCAACTCTCGACATACCATTATTCCATATACAAGTATTGTGAACAACTGGCGGAGGAACAAAACTAATTTGCATTAACTCTGGCTGACCGTTCTCTGGCACTGCCCTCCCTGGCCGGTCAGTGTGAACAAGTTACGTATTATGGGAGCTGACGTAATTGGTGTGGACATATAGTTCCCCAGTTAGAAGTGAAGCTCGTTAACGATCAGTTTCGTTTAGGTAAAGTTAGTAGGTAAAGTTCAGGGGTCCCAAGACGTTGTCGCAGGGCTATCCTAAACATTAACCTAGACCTAACCTAACTGCAACCTAAATCCATATTTAAATATCTGCAGTTAAACGATTTAATTTATAACTCTCACTATTATACACAATCACGCACATACACTAAAACACAAACATAAGTGTTTATCACTAAAACACAAACATAAGTGCGCTACTTTTTGTTTTCTTTTCTTTTATTTTATTTCTGTTTCCATGGCATACACTGTATGATGTTAAGTGGAAGAGCGTAGTCACCTAATACAAGTATCTTCTTGCTTAAACAGTGACCTTCAAATCACGCATGTTAATGCTTTATGTAAATGAAATAAACATTTTTTTTTTAGGGGTACCTACTATGGCAAATCGAATGCCAAAGAATCGAATAGTTTTGTCGAAGGGCCACTGCTGGAGAGATGCCTCTTCAAAATATCAAATACGAACACAAAATCATTTATTTCAAACTAGCTGTCCCCCGCGGCTTCGCTCCCGGCAACTGGCTACTTACTCTACCTACCCATTTTTTTTTTGTTACTTATAAACCCTCCCTGTATTCTGGCGAACTAAACAAAAACAGAATTCCTGAAATCGGCCCAGCCGTTCTCGACTTTTAGCGAGACTAACGAACAGAAATTCATTATTATATCTAAGAAAGAAGAAGAAGAAATACCAGTTTCATGCACTTTTGAATTTTCAAGGTCTGTCAGCCAAAAATAGACTAAGCTAATTCTGCTGCGCTAGCGACAAGAGCAGCAAGTTGTCCTGCAGCAAAACACACTCTCCGACCATATCTCCAACGCGCGGCAGTTGCACGTTCCAAAGAGTAGATCCTATGGAGAAGAACGTGCAAGAAACTCCATGGCACTCTTTTAAACACTGACTTTTTACAAAATCATGGTTACATTATTAAGGAGTCTATACAATGCAAAGATAATCTTATAGTCTTCAGCAGGTCCAACAATGTTTTCACATCTTCATCAAAGTTCGGGCATTTTAGTCGATGTGGAGCGGACCAGCATTGAGCCAATGGAAGCATTTTTTTCGTTAATGTACTCCCCTAGTTTATAATATGCTTGTTTGCATAGTGTACGTTTTAAACAGTTTTTAAAGGAAATTGAGCAAAGTACTATGGCACTTGGTTGCGCAACTTTTGACACAGTAAAGTAATGAAAATTAGACACAAAAAAAGGGTTGTGTTATACTTTAATACAAGGTTAAATTCAAGATTAAATGTTGTGGGGTTTCTGAAGAAAAACATAAGTTGAGTACCTATTGAGGTTATGTTACATAACTCAAAACAATTCGTTTTGAAACCCTATTAACTGGCAAATATTTTGCATTATTTTGGTACATATTAATTGAGTTTTACCTATGTTCATCATTATTTATTATATTTAAAAACATTGATCTAGAAATCTTCTCAGAAAAACGGTAGGAGAAATCCATGTACCTACGTAAGATTTTTACCATGGAATCCGTTGCTTCTCTGATTTGGCGTCTAGGCAGCGGGTGTGCTAATAAAAGAGAACAATACAATTCATACAGCGCAACATGTTTTCACAGAACAAATCACCGTGGACGTGAAAATGTTCTAACAATAATAATTCACTTCGCAGCACACGCACAAAAAGAGTCAAATTGCTCGATGTAGTAGATAGACGTGGAAGAATCCTAAAACTCAACTCGACACGAATTTATGTTTGTTAGCAGAGAAAAGCTGAAAACAATTTTCTCGGTTTACCGGCAGTTAACACGGTAAACAGAAAATACCAATTTGTTTGACATTTCATCGAATAGTGTTGTGACACAACAATAGACTACGGCGTCGTAACATTATCTATTTTAACTTAATTGTTTTATTTTTGTCTTGAAATTGCTTTTTAACGAAAAAATAGTAGGTAATATTATTAAAGAATAATAATGACAACTTTTAATATTTTTAGTTTCAAATGTAGATTGTTTTGTTGTTCCACGACTTATGTTAATGTTCAATCGATCGATTATAATTGAAAAAGGAGTCGCTTCACTATAATGGAAGAAATGAAATTGTATCGTATTAAATACTAATTAAAATGAAAATAGAAACCCCACAAATTATTTCAATGAATTTAAGTCAAAAATCGATAATATTAATAAAATGAATTATACATTAACTCAAATGGCCTTTACGCGTCAAAAAGTGAAACTATAAATGCCCAATCTCCTTTCGTCTCATTTAGTTCTAGGTCGTCAGGCCACCTTTTGGCTTGTGGAATGTCACTACATCTCAACTTAATCATTTTGTAACTAAGTTCTAAAGAAACCATTTGCCAAAAAGTTTTCCTTCTTACAAAGTCTCATTTAAAACCAGAATCGGTTCACAAACAGACTACCCTCACCTAGATTCGAAACTACGGTAACCCCATTTCATGAGGGGGCAGTAAACCCCACAGAATCTGAGACAAACAGCTCCAACTTTGTGTTTAGTCCTAAAAAGAATAAAGTTTTGCAGTAAAATTTTACCCAAGTTCCTTCCAGGGTGGAACAATTTGTGAGACTGCCGTAAATACACCGTTTGCTCGTAAATAATGTTTTAATTTTGATGTATTTTTCGTGGTGTTGCCTTTTTAGATGATGAGACTTTCAAGAATAATGTGGTAATTCAGAATGCTCAATCAAAGCTTAGTTAAAGAAAGAAAGAAAACTATTTTTACACACAATGTAGGTTCAAATAAAATTAAACTAAATCATGAGATATGTAGTGTCTCAAATTTGTATAAACAAATTGTTATTTAAAACGTCAATTCGTAGCTCCACCCTATGAACACATAGTGTCACGCTCATGGAAAACTCTTGCACTATAATAAAATGACTGCTAACCTCCTGAAAAGAAACTAAAAGATGGATGCCAAATCCTCTCAGCTATTTTTTGACACACCTAAAAAAGTCCAAGCCATCAGACTGCCATGCGATGAAAATACCGTATGTAGTAGTCCAAGATCCCCTGACCTTTTAAACTAATTGTCTGAGTAACAAAAAATGCGTGATAGAGTGGTTTGTTCTTTAAACGTACACATGCCTGCTAACTTCGGCCTATGTTAATATTAACTACCTATACTTTACCAAAATGCCCAAGAAACTAATTGCTTTTTATGATCATTTCACGACGGCAGAGATATGAGAAAGTTTCAAATTTTATTTATTTAAGATGGGTTTGCTCTTGACTCGAGTCTAGGTCAGAGATGACAGAAACAAAGTCTACGATGGAGCGAACTTACCCAGAAGTAACCTGTTCACTCTAACTTTGAAAATATTAGGGTTGTAAGCGTTCTGAAACACAGACGCAGGCAGAGTTCCATTACTTTGCTGTGCGCATTATGAAACACGTTTGGAAACGCTTAGTACGAATTGGTGAAATAGCAACAAGGTAGATGGCAAGTTGCAGTGCGTCTGGATATCTGATAGTAGAAGGGGGCTGGTGGCATGAGGTCGTGGAGTTCTTGGGCACACTCTTCGAAGTGAAATCTGTAGAAGGCCGACAAGCAAGCAACCTTGTGGCGATGATCAAGCTTTGTAGCTTGGCATCCACCAGTTTTACGTCGCCAATCGCCACCAGTTTTACGTCGCCTCTTAGCTCTGCGTTCCACCGAGTCAAGCTCGACAAGCTGATACTTAGCTGAGTTATCCCAAAACTGGCTGTAGTACTCCAAATATATACCAACACTGCGTTTAAATTCTTGCCGGCTATCATTTGTAGATCTTTGGCAGTCGTTACGGATTGTCAGAAGCCAGTAAATCTGACACCGGTCTTGCCAAGAAATACCGTGTTACCCAGTTAATGGGTTGTGGAGGTCTGGTAGGCAGCCGCTCCACGTAAAATACTGGTATTCAGCTGAATCCAGTTTGACTGGAAGCCGACCCCAATGTAGTTGGGAAATGGCTAGGCAGATGATGATGACTACGTTTAAATTCTTAATCGTATACAATAATTTAAAAGTACGCCATCTACAATACATAGAGACCATTATGTCCATAAATAAAGATGTCTAAGTAATTAAAAGCGGCCGGTGAACTCGCTATCACTTCGCCCGATCACATATTTTTTGCGCTCGGCCTAGATAACGCAAAACGTCCTTTATTCCTGTGTTTATTTCCTACAATCGGTCTGGGTTATCTTTGCGTGAATTATTGCCGTTTTTTGCTTTGCTTAGTATCTAAATTATTTTGTTTTATGGCTGAAATATTAGGTAAACTTACTTTCTTAAAAATTACCTAATCCGTTTTTAGAATAAAATACTTTCAGTAATATAATCACTGATAAGCTGATTCTAAACACAAATTCTGTTCGCATAATTTGAAAAAACAACCAACCCAAACGTCTGGTTTTTATATGAATAAACCTATTTATACAAAACTAGCTGACCCACGCAACTTCGTCTGCGTCACATTTTCCCTGAATTTCGTTTGTTACAAACCTCAAGGAGCCTGAGACCTTTCCAACGAATGCAAAACCGTGGAAATTGGTTCGTGCGTTCTGGAGTTATAGCGTCAGGAAGGAAAACCCGACTTATTTTTATATAATAGATAAAAACTTCATTGCGCAAGATTTGAAGGATGTGTGAAAAATGCTAGTGACGTGCATTTAGGGAAATGCCTTTTTTCTAACCAAACTAAATTCATAAGTTCATAACTGACAGACCGAAATAAAAAAATTTTAGTACTTTTTTCCGCACGTAAAATAATTTACACTGCCATCCACAAAATTGTACCCAGCGAAAAAGAAAACTCAGTTATTGTCATCATATTTTTGGCGATACCCCTAAATGTACATAAGGTAAACTTCACGCCAATATCGATGTATCATTTGACCTAAAAATGATCTTTAGCGACCGCCCCTACATTAATTTAACCCGTTCACTGCTCCACCGGGAATTTATTGAGGAAATGAGTTCCACGGGCTTCCCGTACCAGACGTTCTACGTACGAAAATATGAACTTATGTTGTAAATAAATAACCGAGTATTTTTGGAAAAAATACGCCGAGGTGAAATTTATGGTGGACGGTCCGTGTTTGTGATTTGTATTGCGTAGTATGAAAAAGTTGTTAGCCTCTTTTTTCCTATTCTACCGTTTTCTTGGATGAAAAAATATATTGTTAGCGAGGAAAGTTGCTTTGACAGATAGCTAATGGTATACACACCATACTATAGAGATCTTCCTGACTAGTAGATACATTGGAATTCTACTACTTAAGTTAATACTTATTATTCAATACATTTACAATTCAGACAAAACACCTTTTTTTTACAGTACATAGCTGGGCCAGTAACAGAATCTCAGATATTAAAAATTACTTCCTCGTTCAAACACAAAAATTCATCATCATAAACCTTGAAACGTTAACTTGATACCATTAACCTAACCAAACAACTCACAAGTGGACCGCAATCTCAAAAAAATAATATAAAAATAAAACAAAAGGCAACGCGGCGAGAAAAATAAACGAAACTCAATTTGGAGTGGGACATTAACTCTGAAATATAATAGGGACATAATGTAACATGAAACATAAAGTAAATATAAAATGTAACAAGGCCATCCAATCATAGCCCGATAAATAACTAGATGGCGCCACGTGTGACTTACGGCTTACGGCCGGTTGGCCTGTCTGGTTCGCGGCCGGTTTTCGTCCGGTTTTTTGCCAGTGGTCCGGGCGAAATATTGCCGTGTTTGCGCCCTTTTATGAAGTGGGCCATAACTTGGGTTTCGATGGCATTCGCGGGTTAGCGGACAAGTAAATGTTTTTTTTCTTTCGTGTAACAGGACATGTTTGTTGATTGCGATGATTTCGTATTGCTTTGAGAGCAACTGGTTTTCTTATGCAATGGTTATACAGGTAAATGGGGACATGTACAATCCGTTTCTTTTTCTTTTTTTTAGCCTTTTAATGCTGTTATGAATGTTCAGTATGGTTCACGATAAGTAATCGCAAGACAATACATATGATAAGATAATACGACATGTCATAACCTCTTAGCAAGATTCTAAAATAATTAAAGTTAACCCCTTTAGCATAATTTTAGTTATTTAATATATTATAATTTTAGTTGCCCTTTTAGCATAATTTTCCTTTTGTCACGAAGATTTAAAAAGGCATAACCCCATAGCTTTTTCACAAACAGCTATATGCCAAAGATTATATACAATCACCCTCCTTTATTGCTTTCACATAATAGTATCATATAAATTATAATATCATATGTATGATATGGAGTACTAACTGACCCACATGTACAATTTTAACCAGTAATAATTGCCCCACAGTTGGTCGGCTGACGTCGAATGCCAACATAGAGAATTAATTCGAAAAGGCATTACTTTGATTGGCCGCCAGTGTAATGCAGATCTGTTTGAACCAAATTAACTTAGGTCAGCGCTTAGATAATTTAATTCTAAAACATTGTGATGTATTCATTTTGACATATGATCTGAGTGCCAATTCACATTCGCATCTCAATCGCAATCTGTCAAAAGTTTACGAAAATTAAGGTTTTTTTGACAGATTGCGATCGACGTGCGAATGCGAACGCTATTTAAAAATAAATTAATGGTAAAAAAACGTTTTAAAAACCAAGATTTTATAAATTTTGGATTGTCCCCTATTACATATTGTGGATTTAATTTGACGTTTTATAAGTTTTCGTGTTCTCCTCAGCAAGACCTTTCATTTGATATCCATACTGTGGTAGTGCAAAAAAAATAACTAGTCTGCCATCTTGGATGATCTGCCATGTTGGAATTAGAATGACGTCTTATAGCTAAGCATGCAATGTCATCCAACATAAGCGTGTATACCAACATAAAGATAGTGCATAAAGATAACTGATTTAAGATTCAGTTGCAAGATTCCACCCAGCAAACATACATAAATTGCATGTTAATAAAAAAACTTATTATTACTAGAATTGGCCCTCTGCTCCCTCAATTGCCTATTAGGAAACTAAAACTCTAGCATTTACTTTAACTTAACAAATAACAGGCAATTTTAAGTGTCACAGATTCGGTCAAAGTTAATAACTAATCTATAAGTAGATTTGCTTACTAGATCCTCATGTTGAAATGAAAAAGGTTCTTTTGGCAAAATTATTCCTCTATGGCAGGCGCCAGATAAACTTGCAATAAAGTACATTGACCTTTCCATAATAACACTCCGTAAATACCCGAACAATAAATGATGAACCGTTTTTCATTACTAGAGAACGTTACTTAGAGCACGATAGGAATTAATTCAGGATCAGCTGTCAGTTGATGTCTTTATTTCTGTTTTTTTTTTATATATATTAAGAAAGTCAATAAATGTTAGTGGGTCAATGACCGTTCTTGCATATTTATCTGGCGACTACCATAGTAAGTAAAATTTATATATTAATTTAGGTTTTGTGTCGATTGCTGAAGTACATCGTTGATTGTTAATCATAATTATTGATTTATTATTTTAGCATTATATGTATTTTATTAGATAGTATTAAATATATTATTTTTATATTGTGTTGTATCGATATGATTCAATTTATTTGTAGGCTTTTTATTCCAAAAGGTTGACTTGTAGAAAATGCCTTGTTGCATTAAGTCTGCCCATGTACCGTAAAGTCTAAATTAATAAAATAAATAGATTGTTTGGATAAAATCTTCTTTGCTAATGGTGCGAAGCTGGGACGGGTTGCAGTGAAACTATATTTCGTCCTTACTCTGCGCTCAAATATTTGAACATAACATAGATTTTTATCAGTCATAAGAATAGCAGCGCATAACATTACTATGAATACTCACTCCCCCGGGATCGAAAGACTCACATTATTGTAGTACATTATGTTTTTGTAGTCTCTTGCTTGTGTTGCATACAAAATGGGATGTATGGGAAATATAAAATACTATTAATTTAAATGATCAGTGTGCTAGACTATTTAATAGAAGACTTTTACTTGATGTAAGAGAGTACAAATAAATAAAGCAATTGCCATTCTCAGGAAATACCATCAAACGGGGTAAATAGGAAAGGAGGGGTGAATTGAAACAATACTTTGATAAGGTTTTTCACTTTAGTATGATATTATTGTTTTTCTAGAAAAGCAAAGCTTGTTTTTAAATATCAATTGGAGGTCGCTAATGCTACAAACAAGATTTAAATAACGCGAATATCTCCTTCAGAGCTCTGTTTTGATTCACCCCTTGCGTTCCTATTCACCCCATTTTTTCCACTATTTCACCTATTAAACTTATCGATGATGGAGCATGTTTGCCTACATACAAGTGACCTTTTCACTCTTGACTTAAAAACTCTTGGACATAACGATGGAAACCAACGTGTTTTAGTCACAAGACTTTGGTCACAGAACTCCTCAAAAACTTAACCCTCTCAACGCTATTCCGTTGCTGCAGCCATTACCAACAATAACACCCCACCATGAATTCCAAACCCGTGAACACACCACAATTGTAAAAGTCTGAGCACATTATAAATAGAATAAACAATTCCGGTTCCCACTAAGGGCGCCACTAAGAGCCCCATTCACTTGAAGTATTCGCCAATAAATAGTGGATGTCCCGAGCCAGCGGTTCACATTTTTCAAACAGCCAGTGAGCCCCAGCCTTTATATTTTAGCTCGAGTCGAGATAAAGATGCTCATGAGATGAACATCACGTGTTTGTTGTAAAATATTTGTTGTTAGTGCAGGTTGTGTTGATAGCAGCTTTGTAGGGGAGCGTGGGGTGAATTGGTATATGTTTTGCAGTTGTGCTGCGGACGGACACTTCACTCATTGCTGAGATTAGGACTCTTTTTTCTTATGCCAATACCCAAGTTCCTGTGCCAAGAGGCCTCTTAAAATACCTAAATTCAAGCGTCTTCACACCAAAAGCAATTACATTTAATGCGTAAGTAGCTCCCAGTGTACAATTTAAAAAACAAGACACAATATCTCCCAAATTATAATTCCAAACACTTCTCCAACCGCAATCATAATCGAAGACTATCGAATAACATTATTCGATTAAACCAAACCGAATACGAATTCTATTGAGCATTGAATCGTTAAGCTGTATCAAAACCACATTTGAAATTCGAACGCTATCGGACGGCCGGAGACGTCAACGTGACAGTCACTTGACATTGTCGTGACAATGACAATATTGCAAGCTGCCAGCATCCGCTGCAAACAATACCACAGATGAAATATCTTAAACTGACATTGTTTAATTTTGGAACGTGTTTCAAATCTGTCAGGCGCATGTGCATTCCTTCACGTCTACGAATATTAAAACGAGCTGCTGCGGTAGCAATGTTGCTTAAATGGGTGTAATATTTAAGATGGTGGGTGGAGTGTAGTTGTTGAATGTAGTGGTAATATGTGGGGTTTTTTCTTCGTCTTGCTCAACATTCGAGATAGAATTCTATGAAATTCTAGCAGGTGTTAAAGATCTTGGATCTCAAGTAGGATTTAAAATAATTTTACCTTGAATGGAACAGTACATTCTTTAAAAAATGCGTTTAATACCACTGCCGGACACTCGTGAGTCTCGTGCTGTCATAAAAGCAAACAGTTTTGTATTAATTCCATTGGAATTAGAAAAAAAAACGTCTCGCAATTTGAACGACGAAAAATCACGACGCACAGCCAATAAAACATATACTACTACCAACTAGGCACACCAATCAGTACTCTCTCAAATTAACGCAGACTTAGTACAGCAATCACTTCGGCCGCCATCCATCTTGCCACATCACCTGTCAGTCTATCGGGCGAGTCCTATAACTCTCCCGAGTCACTTGCCTTGACTTTGACGACACGTTTGAACCACTTGCCGAGCCAGTATTGCACTCGAACGATTCGACTGATTTGACTTGTAACGGAATTTAGAATTCGGTTGTCGTAGTGGCAATTTGTTTTTGGTCATTATTTTTGTAGGCTTTATTTATTTATGTAGACCTCATGTGTGATTTCATAACTTCTTTTCCATCACCTGTCATGTCAGCCTATCGGGCGAGTCCTATAACTCTCCCGAGTCACTTGCCTTGGCTTTGACGACGCGTTTGAACCACTTGCCGAGCCAGTGTTGCACTCGAACGATTCAACTGATTTGACGTGTAACGGAATTTAGAATTCGGTTGTCGCAGTGGCAATTTGTCCGCGTTCACTCTTTAAGTGAGTTTTATTCTTTTATTTTAGACGGTATGCGCATTGCTATAAAGGCTAACTTCAAGGTTCTCAGGGATATGAGATGGGTTTTGAATAAATTGAAAGCTGGTGCTTTTTGCACGATGATTGCAGATATTATTTAATTTATATATTTCGAACTGGAGGTATTAAACGTCGAAAGTTTTCAGCTGTGATGACTATCTCAATACTCTCCTAACTATTAGTATTAAAAATACGCAAATGAGTTATTACGGTTTTTATTAACTTTTTACGCCTAAAATGCAGAAACATTGTTGATGAATCTTTTTGACGGTTAAAAGCTAGTTACAAATAAAACTGATTTACATAAAACACGAGTGTGTGATTAGTACCAATTAGTACCTTCTTATAAGCTGAGGCGTTGTATAATGACATAAATATTACTTATACAGCTTCAATATTCGCCTCAAAGTCATACAGCTTCGAACAAATACAGTCTAAAATCCCCCAGCAACTGAGCCCAAAGTTCACAAAAACAAGAAAACATACCTACGCCTATAAAACCGTAGGTACCGGAAAGATGAAACTCCAAGCAAATGTTTGTGTAAATTTTCATCGGGATTAGGAGAAGCATCGTTTGTCATAACTTCCCCCGTCTCCTCTAAGTTGGGTAAGACCTAGCTCCAACTGTATTTTAGACTTTGTTCGCGGATCGACGCAATTTATTACGACAAATTGTTGTTTATAAAAATGTTTTAAAGTGTTTGTAGAAAAGTGGGGTGTGTGAAGGGTTTTTAAAAACCCTTTTCGGTTACTGTTGTTTGTCTTTTTCTGGTTTTGTCTTACAGTTAATTCCCCCGCTGCGTTTAGGTTTAATAAACTAACTATCCCCAGTTTCAAAAAGCTGGATTGAGGGTTCAATAAGTAAATTACTACATAATATAAAACAAAGTACTCCACCGCGTCAATCTGTCTGTCTTTCTGCAATAAACTCAAAACCTATTGCACCGATTTTCATGCTGTTGTCACCATATGGATAAAGTGGTTCTCGAGAAAAGTTTTAGTATCTAACTTTTCAAGCGGGTAAAGCCGCAGGCATCCGTTAGTATTAGATAAAACCTACCAAATGCATGAAAATATTGATAATATGCAGACTTCATCTTAACCGAATTCCTTTCTAATTTAATTAGACGTCTGAGGTGGAAAACGTTGGCAATTTTATCAATTACTAGAGGCCGCCCGCGACTTCGTCCGCGTATAAATTCTCGTTATTCCGACTGACTGTTTGTGTTTCCAACTTTCGTACACTTCAACGTAAGGTTCAGTTGAAAACCAGCGTCAGGCAGCACCTAGTTGTCCGACATTTTGCTGAACTGGATCTATTTGGCGCAGCCGCGGGGCACACAATGTTATTGTTTTCCAAACTTAGTTTTTATAGCCTTTGTGTTATTCTGGGCCTTCAGCTACCTAAATACCAAATTTCATCGTAATCGGTTCAGTAGTATTTGCGTGAAACAGTTACAAACATCCATACATACTCACAAACTTTAGAATTTATAATATTAGTAGAATTTTTCCAAATCACTAACATACTTTTTAAACTTCATTAAAACAGAAACCACAAAAATCGTTCAATAACCCTCAAACATCATTAGAAACCGTCATTCTATAAAGCCATTGGGGCAACTTTGTCCGCGTCAATCGACCGCTGAAGGGTTAATCCCCCGGCACAAGAGACATATTAAGGCGCATTCATACGGCCCACGCAAATCTTCGACTATAAATCAAGTGTTATACAAATGTATACGTAGCTTTAAACATTTGTGGGCTGTAAACAAATGTATATGTAGCCTTAAATATTTGTGGGCTGTATACAAATGTATATGTTGTCTTAAATATTTGCGGGCTTGCTGTCTATTGTCGTTAGATGGGTTCGTTGTTTGATGTAGCAGAAAGGTCTTATGCAATTAATGGATGACGTCACTTTTGGGGCGGAGAAATGAGACATGTTGCGATTTGAAATAAATTGGGGTGAAGCAGGAAGATGATGACGATGATGTTAGTGAAACTAGCCTCTTAAATAAAATGAAAAACAAAAGCTATGATGTTCCGTGTTGCCGAATTTGTTCGAAAGAGTCACCGCGGCCCTTGAACGCAAACGGCATTAGGAGGAACACGGATGGGTTTAAGTCAGTAAGAGTCTGACACTCCCATCTGCCCAGAGCATTAGGAGGTATTTTTGATATTTTCCCATCCTTAAAAAAAATAGGGGAGTTAGCAAATAATATAATATATAATATTATTTTTCTTGAATCGCACTAAAGTTTCACATGGCAAAGCAGTATTAATTGTTTGTTCAACTCTTCAAATATCAAGAAATAATGGCCAAGTGCGAGTCGGACTCGCGCACGAAGGGTTCCGTACCATCATCATCTATAAAAACGGCAAAATAAATCAAGGAGCCCACTTATATATTTATTTTATTCTGTTTTTTTAGTATTTGTTGTTATAGTGGCAACAGAAACACATCATCTGTGAAAATTTCAACTGTCTAGCTATCGCAGTTCTTGAGATACAGCCTGGTGACAGACAAACGGACAGACAGGCAGCGAAGTATTAGTAATAGGGTCCCTTTTTACCCTTTGGGTACGGAACCCTAAGAAAATACAAAACCAGTATGTTTTCGGGCTTTTCCCATGTTCGGGTCGTCATCTAGTCAACTGGATGCATCTGAATACCAGTATTTTACATGGATCAATTGCCTAACTGATCTCCACAAACCAGTTACTGAGTTATACGATACCTTTTACAAGACTGATAAGAAAATAAACTCGCAACAAACATATTAAGTACCGTCAAACGGGGTGAATAGGTACGGCGGGGTGAATCGAAGTAAAACGTTCATAGGGATTTTCACTGTAATATCATATTACTGGTCTTCCAAGAAAGTAAAGTTTTTTTTTTTAATTTCGATTTAATCAAATTAGTGTGTAAAATTAGTGACCAATGACGTATTATATTATAGACACGTCATAAACCAACATCGCGGCGCTTAGAAGCGGCGAAAATACTAGATAGCTACTAATACGCATGAAGAAAGGGAAAGAAAATATGTCACCGTACGGCGGATGCCTGTTGCTAGAGGGAGATAAATATACATCTTCAGTTACGTCACAGGATAAGTAATAGTCAAATTGACATCAAAACAAACGTAGTGTCGCGCGACAGGTTGGTGTGTAACTAAGCGCGATGTGGCCAATTGGCTTCATTTCATGTTGTCATTTTAGAGTGCGGACAACGTATCTATAGTTTTATATATCATTGTTAGTGACCATAAATGCTGCCAATAATATTTATATATCGTGAAAATCCCCTTCAACGTTTTGTTTCGATTCACTCCTGCATTCCTTTTCACCCGTGTAAGGTAAATAAACAATAAAAAATTCCAAAAAAAAAAAACAGTACAAAAAATATCCCTTACATTATTGCAGAACCTTTTTTCACCTCGACCATTATCAATCACGTTGTCAGCACTCTATCAACGGCGTGACACGCGCCGTGTGTCCTCAATGACGTGACTGTGGTGCACATATAAACGAAACACGCTAATTTCGCTTTTGCTGAAATAAATTTAGATGTCACGGGATTGTAGTCGTTTTAATCAAATGGGCGGTGACCGCTGGCCGTATACCGACGCGTTTTAAGAGTTGAATTCAATATAGAGTTAATCCTAATGATTTTATTTTCGTGTTATTAATGGTTTTAAATTACTATACTTAAAAAAAAATGGTATGAAAATTAAATATGATGTTGATTTATCACAAAAAAATGCTACATTCGACAAGTTAATGTCACGTTCATGAAATCCAAATATATAAAATTCTTCCGTACAGCCAAAGCTTCTGGTCGTAGACAGCTAAAATTTGATATGTAGGTTCCTTGAGGACAGAAGGGAAGCACTTGGGATTTCCCGAAATTCATACGGGAACGGAAAAAACTGGACACTAAAATATTTAATTTTAAAGACTATTATATTTTTTTCCATAAATGGTTGCCCGTTCCACATTATAATAAACTAGCTGACCCACGCAACTTCGTCTGCGTCACATTTTCCATTAATGCTCGGCTACTTTTGGTCTTAGCGTGTTGATATGTAGCCTATATCCTTCCTCGATACATGGGCTATCGAATACTGAAATAATTTTTCAAATCCGACCAGTAGTTCCTGAGATTACCCCCTACATACAAACTTACAAACAAATGTTACCTCTTTATAATATTCGTATACATTTGGAAATAAAATTATTAGTCGGCAATTCTAAATGTAACTAAAACAGACATAATATTCAACAAAATAACATTTCAATCACAATAACTGAAATAACAAAGGCTTGCCAAATAAACGTTAAATTCACTTTACTAACAATTAAGCTCAAATGTTGAAAATGTATCTAATTTTAACCAACAGTTAATATAATTTCAATTGAATGTCATATCAATAATGAAATACCAGTTTTACCGGAATTATTAATTTGTTTCAGTTATAATATCACAGCTAAATGTTGTGAAATAGGTAAGTGAATCTAAAACTGAAACTGACACTTCCAAAAATAAAACAGAACTATAACATCACGCCTGTGTACCTAGAAAGGATATGTAGAAGTGTATTGCCAAATCAGCTAGTAGTATTATAATAGATGCATATTTTCATCCGTAATACGAAAATCACCCGACTTTTGCACCCAAAAATAAAAGATTCCTAATTCAAAAATAAAAAGCCAATACTAAAAGCACAACTGAACTCAACAAATCCATTGCATCAATCGAATTGAACGAACATTTCCATTCCTTCGCGAATGAACATTTCTTCAACATTCGTTCATTCCTTTTGTCGAGGTTCACGTGCTGCTAACAAAATCGAAGTGGGAACTATTCAGTTGTTCGTAGTTTTTGTTATGTAGTTGTTAGTGCTTGTGGGCTGTAGTAGACTACTTTTATTTTTATTATATATTTGGGTGGCTTACAGCTATTAATGTAGGGGTAATAGTAAGCTAATTCCGAACAAGCCATTTACAAGCCTCCACAGTTAACAATAGAGTAGGTATTGTTGTGCAGTAGCAAGCTTAGTAGCTTAAACATAAAGTGAGTACCTGCGTAGGTAGAAATGTGCAACTACTTTAGAAAATAACAGAATTCATAATTATAGTGTTTGGATTAGACAGTACGAATGGTCGCTAAGCTGCTTGCAAACAAATCTATTGAAAGCTGTTCATCTTTAACAATTTTAACCGACTTCCCAAAAAGGAGGAGGTTATCAATTCGGTTGTATGTTTTTTTTTTTATGTTCGTTACCTCATAACTCCGACAATATTATGAACCGATTTGAAAAATTTTTGTTTTATCTGAAAGGATATAATTGCAGATTGGTCCCATTTAAATCATATCAAAATCGGTTACGAACTTTGGATTTTAAACCGAAATAGCTGGAATTTGACTATTTAGATGATTCTTTGATAATCGAAATTGCGTATTTTGCTTTTCTGCGATTTTGTAGTGGTGTTGTTAGGTGTGGGGCACCACTAAAAAGTGAAAAATAAAAAACTTTTTACAAAAAATACAACCGACTTCCAAAAAAAAAATCAAAATACGAAGAAAGTAACAAAAACACCGACTTCCGAAATTAAAGTTATTTTTTACTTTGTAGTGTTTTTTTTTTTTTGGAAGTCTGTTGTATTTTTTGTAAAAAGTTTTTTTATGTTGAATGCTTTTGCTGAGCGAAACATGTAAGAGTTGCCACGGTCAACTGTGTGAGCGTAAGGAGTATGGAGAAGATTTCTAAAACTAGAAAAATAAATTTAAATATTTACGTGTTACGTTTAAGTGTTTGCCAGGCTTGCAATCCTGAACTAAAATTAGTATTCCTTTTTTATCCGACCGCGCTGGAAGAAGGGTTACGTTATTTTTTTATCAATCCTTTAGTAATGCCATTCACGATAAATGTAAAAAAAAAGATTAAATCGTAAGATTATGATGTTGAATTGAGCGATGTTGAATAGAAAACTTAAAATCAAAACATCGCTATTTCAAATATGCAGCTATCACAAGCAATTTACTGACGGATCATTAAAGACACGATTTCATAACATATCGTATCTTTTTGACTATTTGCAATTTTGGTAGGTAGTAGAGTTTGAAATAAAATAAAACTGCTAGGAACACTGAACGTTGTTCAGAAAAATTGACAGCACAACTAAAAAAGCCAGCCAAGTGCGAGTCGGACTCGCATATGTAGGGTTCCGTACCGTAAACCTTTATTTTTATACGGCAATAGACATACACAATCTGTGAAAATTTCAACTTTCTACCCATTACGGTTCTTGAGAAACAGCCAGGTGACAGACAGACAGACAGACAGCGGAGGCTTGGTAAAAGGGCCCGGTTTTTACCATTTAGGTACGGAACCCTAAAAAACAGCACATTAGCGCCATAGACATCTGTTTTTTTCTTCTCAACGACTTTATAAATTTAATATTCTAAGAGATTGCTAAAATTTTACACTATCCAATTCATAATAAATCTGGCTAATGATCAATATCATCTTCCACTCTGAAGCGAACTACTCAAGAATATTTCAAATTAACTAAATAAAAGTCAAATTGTCTTTACTGTTCGGAGATTTAACCCAATTACTTAAAAAACAAATAGGCACAATTTGTTACTTTCCCAAAATAAAAGCCAGAACTTACAGTTTCTCACGTCCAGTTAACAAAATGCGGCTCTCGGCTATTTAGTTACTCAAATAGTTCTTGCATGCATTGCAGATTAGCCGCTCTCACTTAGCGGGACACAGACTAATGAAATGCAGTAGTTCTTAGGAATTTTTGCACATAAATTAAAGTCTATTTATTTTTGTACACTTTAAAGAAATTATTCTTTAAATAAAGGGCAAATATTGTACCAAAGAACAGCTTTCCCTGAAGACAAACTCTATTCTAAGAAAGCTTCTATTGACGACACAAGATCTGCATACAAAATGCTCAGTGATGGCGGTTACACAGTTATAGAAATTCTTGGACAACACACCAACAGCACCTTTTACTTATACATGTAATAGGCCGATAGCCGTTACAACCAGCCAATATCGTCCTCTGAAACAAATATTAGTGTAAGGAAATTGATACATTTATTGTCTCTACACACTGATATTTTTACTAACAACAACTCAAACCGTATCATTCATAAATTTTCACGTTAAATTTTCGATTACCATTCCGCAACTCTACACAATTTTCAAGGCACAGACAATTCGCATATAAAATCTTACATTCCCCTACTCTGTGGTCGGCTAGTGCTGCGCCCTGGCGTTGATTACCGCGGCGGTTCACCCGACGAACTAAACTAATTTACGTGAACCGCCGGACACTGGCAGAATAAGTTCTGGACCGACGCTTATTCAACTCACAATTGAAAGCCGTGGTTTATGCTGGCGTTACGCTACAGAGGGTGCAGGTTTTGTGTTCCAGATTTAGGTGGATAGGATTTGTTTTTGAAGTGTGAGTGTAGCTTGGTGTTATCAAAACCCTTCGAGCTTGCGGCATACCTTGTTTTTGGATTGCGGAACACGCTCGATATTTCAATAGCTTGCGTTCGCTTCGTGAGTTCATAAGTTTGGAATTGTTACGCAATTAGGATAAATACTTTATAATACGTTAATAGTTTTGCCATACCCATATTTTATTAATGTTTTTATATGTCTCGCAATATTGCAGCTAATAAACCATTTTTATCAAAACTTGCAATACTAAGTTTCAAGGGCGAATTTCTTCGGCGTTCGAAATTCAATTTTAGGGAATGGGGAAAATGCAAATTACATAAATTTTAATAGGAAATCTAAAGCTCAATGCATTAGCTATCAACTTACATGTAAGTACACGTACTTAGATTACGTAATTTATCCGCAATAGTTCACCGGTTTCGGATATATCCGAAACTTATGCGCCGCAGCAGCCCATCCATACACGTCGTTCAGTCCAGCCCAGGCGAAGTCAAAAGTTAACAACAGGCAAGTATCGAAGTCATGGCCAAGATTTATGGGCTGGAGAGGAGTTACTTGGCGCAGCCATAAGTTTGGCACACGATGGGTGTATGTGTGTATAGTAGGTAGTATTTAATTATTGATTGGTTCAGGAGCCTTTTAAGGCTTCTATTTATGCTAATGACCTTGAGCGTATGGGAGATTGCGGGGGTGGTAAAGATGCGGTCTTTAACTAGTCGCATTTAATTTATTTTAATAAAAATAATACATATTTTTACAAAGTAACGACACCAAATCATTTTCGTTTGTATCGCAAAGATAAAGATATATTTTTTTTACTACATAAAAATTAAGGAATGAAATGGTTTCATATCAACGATTTGGAGTCGATTTGGTGACTTTTCCTTATTGTTTAATCCAGATAGAAAAATTATGGCTAAACCAAGTTACCTATCATATCGTGTGTATTAACTATCTTTTTTTTGTGTTATTTCTCCGTACCTAAGTGCCGACAAAAGACTATTTCATCTGCACGCTTTTTAAGCGTTTTTTCGAGAAGTACCCTGTTTTTTTTTTAAGTATGGGAAATCATCAAATAACTTCCCCCGCTCTGGGCGGAGCGGGAGGGAGTGTCAGACTTCTAATGACTAAAACCCATCCATGTTCCTTCATGTGCCCTTTGTGTTCCGGAGCCACGGTATCTCTTTCGAATAGTCCCGCGACTCCGGCAGGCGTCGGCCCTTTCGAACCCCTCTGTGTGCTGACTCTCTTTGAGGCGCGCATGGAACACGAACGCGCCGTCGACACGGCCTGTCGTCAGAAGACGGACGGACGGCGAGCCACCCATAGGTCACCGTCCACAGGCCCGTCAAGAAGTACCCTTAAGAAGAAGATAGTCGAGTACTGTGTTTCTGAGCATCTGCTTACATTTTCCTCCGTGAAAGAAAATACTGCATTAGGTAATCATCATGATATCAATAACAACAGCCGCACGGGTCGATCTTCAAGGTTAAGCTACGCTTGCCAAGGTTGGTCTTTGGATGGGTGACCATCTTAACATATCAAGTTTCCTCCGAGCCTCGGAAAGCACGTCAAGCCATTGGTCTCGGCTGTCATTCGGAGATCTTTGGCAGTCGTTATGGATAGGCAGAAGCCAGAAAATCTGACACCAGTCATGCCAAGGAGTACTGTGCTATCCAGTCAATGGATTGTGGAGGTCTGGTAGGCAGCTGCTCCACGTAAAATACTGGTATTCAGCTGAATACGGTTTGACTGGAAGCCAACCCCAATTTAGTTGGGAAAAGGCTAGGCAGATGATGATCAATATGACGCTTACACAGGTGTTATTAATTTATTTTAGGTAAGTTAAGGTGTATCAGAACCGCACCTTATAGTATGTAATGTAGGATCTTTCCACATTTAGCCAGTCAAGTTTGAAAACCATGCAAAATAAGCGATATTATTGCGGGCGGAAATTCAGACGCACCTTAAATAAATTAGTGGTAAAAAAAACTAAGTACCTATTTAAAACCAAGCTACAACAACGACAACTGCAACTGGTAGAAAATGCCTTGATGAATTAAGTCCACCCATTTACCACTATTGTGCATAAAGTTTAAATAAATAAATAAGTGTTTATACATCTTGGATGGTGCCCCATATTTTGGGTTTAATGTGACGTTGTATTAGTTTTCGTGTTCTCCTCAGCAAGCTCTTTCATTTGATATCCATATAAGATTAGGGTTTCTTCTTCAAGGAATATACAACAACGTGATTCATCTAAAAAGAAAAGAGTTTTATTTATTAAATACAATTAGGTACTTGTACTACAAACAAAATATGAACTCATGAAATACATACGAACCTAAAAAGAAAAGAGAATCAACAATTAAATGTTCATGCTTTCCTTGTGCGTACTTTGCACTGTTCTTTTACATGTATTATTAATTATACAAACACAACTTTAACAAAAACTACACTTATTTAAATTATTGAATTAAATTATTAGACAAAATTACTAGTTTTTATTCTATCTTTTGACACGAGAAAAAAATATCTGAAAAAAGTTTTACATTCCCTGCTCTAGTGGCTACCTCTATACTTGCCAAATGTCAGTATCAATGTCAAAGCTTTCATCCATACTGTGGTAGTGCACAAAAAATAACTTTTCAGCTCAATCGGTAAACGTAATTAATTTAAAATTCAATTGCAAAAATCCACTCGGACAAACATGGTACATTGCAAGTTAGTAAAAAGCTTGTAAAATTGGAGGAGATACCTCTTGTTTACATAAAATTTATGAAACAAAACATTGGTATAGAACATACCAACAAGGCATGAAATCTCTTTTCAACCTCCATTTAAAAAGAACGGGTTACACGGTAAAGCAAAACTCCTTTCTTTTTTTACAAAATCTTTGGTCGGTTTCGCAATAAATTTTATTATAGAGGAATGATACAATCTGGACAAGTTAAGCATCGCTTAAATTATTAAGACCTTTAAACTCGTGATAAAAGTGTCGTAAATCTTCGGCCAGACTCGGCTATCTTCGGTGATAAAGCGGAATACTTGGGGCATGGACGGAACCGCGACTTCATTAGGGTTCCATGGTAAAACGTGGTAGTGAAGATAGTTTGTATTTTTTCTATACCTGTGAATTTGTGCGAAAATGTGAATAGGACTCATATTCAAATTGGTTACGAATATAAACAAGCTAACTGAAATTCATGTCGACATCTCACCCCACCGGCAATCAATGTCAAAAATATTGTGTTTTCGGCTAATGAGAGATTTTGGATTACAACGCAAGCGTGTTCCAACTTCACTTTGTGTGTGTTCAACTTCAAGCATGAATAAAACTAATTGCATTGTAATCTAGTCGATTATTTATTTAAATCAAGAATGTTAAAAGCCAGAGAATAGTTTCCACAGTCTATCGACTACATTGACCAATCATTTAAGGCCGTACCCTGAGCAAATAACCTTGAGCATTTTTTTCCTCAATAACAGCGCAAGAGATAAAATAGCGAATACGCTCAGAATGTTGAATTAAATCGTTTTAAAATCTAATTTTGGTCGTTTGAAAAAAATACTTCTACCAAAATGTTCATAATTAAATTGCCTATCCATTAGTGTAAGTACGAAATCAAAATAATCGTTAGTTTTCGAGAAGATACATGTTTTCAGTATTTTTTTCTCATTTCTGTGGTTTCGTTGTGAGGAGATTACTTAAACATTATACTTAATAATAAAAAATAAAATCTACCATTTTGAAGCCAAGATAATATAGAAATTTAATGTATTTTTTATTAGTTGATATTTCTTTTGGATAAAGAGCAGATAGCTCCAAAAAACTGCACAAAAAACGGCTAGCGCTGCGTTTTGCTCGGGGACGCGCCTTAAGTTAATGTTTTGTAACACTTTGACGCCTAAGGCTAAGAACTCGCGGAGCGATTTTCACCCGCGACCGCCGCGGTTTCGGGCCCGCAGCTTCTGTAGAAACCGCGGGCGTAAATCGCGTCGTGACTTGTGCTTTAATTTTTAACATATTATTATATATCTGCTTAGTATCTGTAAATCGGTGAAACGATTTTGATGAAACAGAGATACAAAACCCAGGAGAGGGTTATAAGCTACATTTTTATGAAAATAAACCTGAACACGGTCTTACCTGCAAGCAAAAGCTATCTTATGGTGGATTTCATCAATCTGAAACTGAATGCGATCAGCATATGAACCACGTTAACTAGCTATCATTATTTTCTACGGAATATTGACACTGACAACTCTTGAACACAGCTTGATCGGTTTCATTGGTGATATACGCACTTAGTTATCTATTTGTGATCTAACTTAGTAGATATGATTATATTAAAATTTATTAAGGGCCAGTTTCACCGGTTACGGATAAAGTGTCGGTTAGCCTATTAGGAACTTATCTGGCAGATGAACTAAAACTTTTGGTTTCACAGGTGTCGGATAGCGATATCTGGCAGATTTATTAAGTATTTGAGTATATAAAGTATGATAGTATTATAAATGTCGGTTAGTTATACATCAGATAACTAACCGACACTTTATCCGTGACCGGTGAAACTGGCCCTTAGTATTTGAGTATAGTATTATAAATGGTGGTTAGTTATCCATCAGATAAGTAACCGACACTTTATCCGTAACCGGTGAAACTGGCCCTAAGTCTAGTAAATTAACTAAGTCCTAAATTTTCTCAAGCGGGCGCTACCCCTTCACCATTTTCCATTGAGCAAACAGCTTACAACAAAAGTTAGCAAGTACAAAGCTATTGACTATCTTCTCCTGATAACTGGACCCTAACTTGTTAAAACAACTTAACTTTAAGTTAACGCTAACCGATAGTTTATTGCGAGTTAACGGCTACCGTTATTCTAGCTTAGTACTGTGGTTCTTGTAGCCACACTGTGTAATCTCACTTTACATAAACTGTTTGTAATCACCTTTAAGTATTGCGGATGTGAAAGCGGTGGTCGGT
This sequence comes from Ceramica pisi, assembly GCA_963859965.1. NCBI lineage: Eukaryota > Metazoa > Arthropoda > Insecta > Lepidoptera > Noctuidae > Ceramica > Ceramica pisi. The sequence goes on along the minus strand of OY982535.1, from coordinate 23,949,604 downwards.
TCTTAGAGCAAACTACACCAATGAAGTTGAACGCGACCATAAGACCATAATACATATTATACACACACACACCATCGCGTTGGCAATCTTTTCTATTTAGGAGCTCTGAAACACAAGCCTAGTACTCGAGATCTCCCACAAATTACAATTTTTTTGCCAAACTGTTTGTCAACTTAAATAGTTATTTTGTGGAGATATTTTTTTTTTTACTTTCTCGGGTCCCTGGAGACCCGGTCCTTTGGTACTGTACGAGAGGCCGAAACCAACTCACAGAGGCTCCGTTAGGAATGTCAAATGTAATGGGGCACCAACCGGCGATTATCCCTGTATGTACTTTGAAAGTATTCCCAAGGACAATCCCCGGTTAGAGCAGTACTATTGCAGAATATGGAAACAAAAAATGAAACGCTATGGGTTTGGGTGGTTTATTGGACCTCTGCCTGACCACCAATAATATACACGGCTTTTGTTAAAATTATTATGTTATTATAGGACCAATTCTACTAAACTTTTAATCAATGTTCGCATTAGCATTTTGTTCGAAATCTGTCAAACAGGCCTTAATTTCCATACATTTTTGACAGAACTGGGACTAAACGATAAACTCATTTAGTGCCAGTTCTACTAAAAGTACGAGTTTTCACTGTCTGTGTCATCATTTCATAGCAATTACGTCACTTTAATAGTGCATAGATACATCTAAAACCTGGGATTCCCTACTGAACTCTGTGTTGTCTTGATAGCCGCAACTTGCAGTTCTTAAGGCAAGGTTGCAGTACTGTGTGTTTTGACGAACCACAGCGACTGTCCGGCGAGCAAAATAATGCCTAAATTTTGATTGTTTTTTCTTGGCGAAAACTTATATTGGAATAATACAATATGGTTTCAACATTTACTTCAAAATAAAAAGCTCTATCCATTGATATAACTTTTATATGTATTTGTGATAAAATCTCTTAGCAGTACACGTTTAAAATTTGTAATTTAGTGTCATGTTTGATAAAAAAAATTATTGAGCCAATCATTCTAAATCGCGTTTCTATCTTTACGATTTACTTGAGGGTATGTTCAATTTTTATGCAATGATTTTTATTTATTAAAAAACTCATATTTAATTAGATTTTCAGACGTTCAAAAATCTTAAAAAGTGCTACAACCCCGCCTTAAAGTCAAAAGTAAATACCAACGCATCGCTTTCCGTCAGCTGAGATGACAAACGCAAGCTAATAATCATGTTCCTGCCCTTATCCCATGTTACTTGGGGTCGGCGCAACACGTTTTCATCTTCCAATCTACCCTATTAGCCGTCAAACTATAACTCCCTTTTCTTTCACATCGCAAGTTAAACAAAAACATAAAACATTAAAAAAATTGGTACAGTTGGCCCTTATAGAACAAATAAATGTAAATCTTAGTCTATCTGCCCATTGCAACCCGTATTCTCAACACATAAACTCTAAAATAAACCCCTAATTTTCACATCTCCAAGAAGTGATAACCAAGCCCATATGTAATACACGCCAAACTCGAAAGTACAGCCAACAAACTTCAAACTTAACCCAGTTTACACGTTCTATTAGATCATGATATATCTGTCCCCCGCACGTTTCTCCATAATCTTAATTCCCAATTTACATGACAAGCAAGCTTGCGCTCGGGTGGGCTCGGAAGCATTCGGGCAAGTTCGGAAGCGAAGCAAAGCTAATTTGCATTCGCACAATCCGCGTTGCTGACCTGGGATTGTGCCCCATTTAGAGTTAAGGGGGATATGCTACAGTAGTTTGCGAAATAATAATTTCGTTATGTTTTTTTATGCTGCCAATTCGAAAAAAGCATTGACCATTACCTGACCTCAGTATCAGGTTATTTGGTAATACAATATTTTGACGGCGATAGAAATGAATTCATAACTTATTGACGTTTCATCATAAATACAATTGTCAAAATTGTAAAATTGAGCACAGATATCAATGTTATATTCGGTCAATTTAAGCCTAACGAGTTGTGTATATCATTTTAGTGATTATTAGTGAATCAGCATAAATACGAGCTGGCCTAACGATAATTTAATTCGGGTAATTAATCATTTGATTCGGATAACACATAAAAACCTATTTTTGTAAAAACTTATCCAATATTCTAGTAACTAAATTATGAACAAAAACATATAATTATCATCATTAAAAATATTCAATTTCGCAGCTTACCGCCATTACGGGTTTTTGTTGTGTGTTGCAATTTCAAGTGTAAAATCTTGTGCTTAATAGCAAAGAAAGCTATTTAAAGAAATTGATTAGTTCAGAACTGTTTTAAATGAATTTCCTTATTTTAAAGGAAACAAGGACCTGGCCCAGCCTCCATACATTTTAGAACATGTCTTTTAAAATTTCGCAGGCTACTATCGCATGCCCCTTAAGAGCGTGTATTCCGTCCACTAGCGCCGCCAATCGTTTTTTATTATTTGTGGTAAATTAGCTCTGTAGTGCACTGAAGAAATGTATTTATTATGTTTTGAGAGTTATGTTTTGTACTTTAGAACATAAATAGTTGCCAAAGTCAATATTTTTGCTAATAGTGGCCACTTTTAGCAATAATTGCCGTTTTGGCTATTTAGCCATGAGTTATGTATTAAAAATAGCTGTCAAAAAATAATAGATACATTTCTTCAGTGCACTACAGAGCGGTTTTTTATCTACGTGTCTTAAATTTATCACAATTAATAAAAAACGATTGGCGGCGCTAGTGGACGGAATACACACTCTTAACAGACTGCAATTTGTTGAAGGTATTATAGGTACCTAAACCTTTAGATCTAAACTCGAACTGTTGACTCGTACATCTTCAGTCTGCAACTACCTTTAAAAGCATCTCAAGTTGGTGCAGTTTGTTCAGTACTCCGTTTTCTTTTAATTAAATGAAAGCTCCAATGTTTATCAGGCAGTCGAAGCGTTTTGCTACAACGGTATGTCAATAAGACCAGGGTATTAGGTTGGATTTTTTCATCACATTTCATAAAACGTAGAGAGTAAACAAGACGCAGAAAAACTATAGCTTATAAATAAAATAAAAACACGAAGGGTTCCGTACCATTATCTATAAAATGGCTAACAAATCATATCTGTTGTTTGAGAGCCCCTTTAAATATTTGTTTTATTTTAATTAAATTATTATATTTTTAAAGTGAATATATTACTAAATATTCTGTGAATATTCCAAGCGTCTATCAGTTGCCGTTATCAATATGGAACATAAATGAGCAAAAAAAATACGTTTTAGGTATGGTAGCCCCGTTAAATATGTATTTTATTCTGTTTTTTTTTAGTATTTGTACTTATAGCGGTAACAGAAATACATCATCTGTAAAAATGTCAACTGTCTTCAACTATCACGGTTCATGAGATACAGCCTGATGACAAACGGACGGACATTTTAGGAATTGGGTTCTAATTTACCTTTTGGTTACGGAACCCTAAAAATGGCGGTGTTCTCATCGTTCCCCATAGTGGAACTTGTTCATAATGACGAGTATAGCTACATAATATTCTTTTGCACGCTGTATACTGCTAGAGTTTTGCTATTGGGCTTTGATCAATAGGAATCTTTAACAATAAGTACTTATTAGCATCACCGTTAACCGTAAACTCAATACTACCTGAAATCATAAACCCAAAAATTATGAATGGATAATAATAATCGGCCTTATTCGAGTCGTATATCATTTCAACGTCATACAAATGCCAACTCTACTTTTAACTTGATAAAGTCCAAATTCCTTCGTCGAACCACTTTAGTGAGGTGACAATAACGTGTAAAATTCGGATTGTAAGACGATAAATCGAGTGAATATCTCAAACTATTCAGAATCAGTTCTCATCCTCTTAGAAATGGTCTGTAATAAATCTTAGAGGATCGTTTATAAATTATTGGATTTCGGACCCGATTTTGTTCGAGCAATTTTGTTTTAATAGTATGTTGCTCAGAAGATAACTCGATAAGATGTACTTAATACATAAAATATCAGTATCCCAAAAGATCTTCACTTAAAAATTATTTAAATTCCAAACTAACCGTTTGATTTTTTTTTTTAATTTTCCAGTACTTACATAATTTTTCTCCCTAAAGTGACCTCTATTCGTGAAATTCATTAACGTGTTTGGGTTACAGAAGTTCATAATGTGTTCCAAACTACAAGAGAATCAGTCCAGTAGATCCAAAGAAAATTTGCTGTGACAGACGAATAGACAGATTGATATAACAAGACTGATCAAAACGGGTTCCATTTTCTATGGGCACACGGAATCTTAAAATCAATAGACATATCAAATACAATATACACTAGACAAATAGTTTTTTATTTGACAAAATAATAAGGGTCGCCTGTTAGCAAAAGAAAAAAACCGGCCAAGTGCGAGTCGGAGTCCCGCACCGAGGGTTCCGTACAAACCAGTAAGTATTAAATTATAAGCAGAAGTTGCGATTAAAGATTTATGACGTATTCAAAAAAAAACTACTTATTAGATCTCGTTCAAACCAATTTTCGCTGGTAGTTCACATCATATATTTTTTTTAGTTTTATCATTCTCTTATTTTAGAAGTTAAGGGGGGGGACACATTTTACCACTTTGGAAGTGTCTCTCGCGCAAACTATTCAGTTTAGAAAAAATGATATTAGAAACCTCAATATCATTTTCATAGGCCTATCCTAGACACCCCACACGAATGAGTTTGATGAAAAAAAAATTGAGTTTCAGTTCTTAGTATGGGGACCCCCAAAATCTATTATTTTTTTCTATGTTTGTGTTAAAATCTTAATGCGGTTCACAGAATACATCTACTCACCAGGTTTCAACAGCATAGCTCTTATAGTTTCGGAGAAAAGTGGCTGTGACATACGGACGGACGGACAGACAGACAGACGGACAGACATGACGAATCTATAAGGGTTCCATTTTGGCCATTTGGCTACGGAACCCTAAAAAAACAACCTAAACAATTTTAGTCTAACACACACCCCATAAATTACATCCACTTACCCCCATTAATCCTACTTTTCCTTTTAGCAACACATAACCGAAGCACTTATTCCCCGATACCTACAAAATACCTCCACCCGACGGAGTACCTTCTATCCTAAAGTACCTTAAAATCTAGGCCTTCGCTGTCCTAACAAATGAGGCTAATTCATCATTCTGACAATGATAAAAACGGGACACGGGGATCGAAGACCTCTCATTGGTCGAACGCACACATGCAAACGTTTGAGGTATACACTACATGCACATACGTAACATGCATGGTTTTGTGAATGTTTGGAGTCGTAGTGATGTGATTAGCTTGTCGGATTTTAATATCGATATATTATTTGGACTGGTTTTTTAGGTTTCCGTACCCAAATTGTAACCGATAGAACCCTATTACTAAGCTTTCGCTGTCCGTCCTTCCGTCTGTCTGTCTGTCTGTCATCGGACTGTATCTCAAGAACTGTAATAAGTAGGCAGTTGAAATTTTCAGATTGTATATTTGTTTTGCTGCTATAACAACAAACAATAAAAATTAGAGTTTATATATGGTACGGAACCAAAGTTGTGCGAGTCCGACTCGCACTTGGCTGGTTTTTTATGACCATTTTTTATTTTGGTTCGTGCAACATTTTTTTGGCAAAAGGCTTCCCACAAAACATTCCAGATATATTTCTCCCGTTCCGTCTAGAATCAGCCTTCATGATACGCTTCTAAATCATCTTGCCAACTCTATCTAAACCATGTTTTATTTTTAAATTCTCCAAAGCATTGACATTAAAAAAATACTGAGATAGACATTTAAAAATCGATTCAATTAATTCACAGTCAAGATAACTCAAATTGCACGAGCAATTAAAATGCTTTAGAAATCAGTGACCCGTAGATTTTCATCTAATGTCAAGCTTTGCCCTCAAAACTCTGTGTTACCAGCCATATTATGGTCTTTTAGAGCTATTTTTCTATAAAAGTAAAATGCCTGTGAAGACTTAACGTTAAAATAATTAACGCTAATAAGATTTTAACTAAACGGCTTAGAACAAAAACGATTTGGCTTAACTAGTTTAACATTTTCTAATTTACATTAAACTGGCATTAACTTTTGTTGTACTTAATGACATTGTGTTATATTAGGGCTTCTGAACCGTTTTATTTAGATAAAAATTACTATTCCAAGAAAATTTCCCAGGTTTCTTTTATTTAAAATAAAAATGTATGGTCCAATGGCCATGCTCTGTGCATGTGTACTCCTTGCGTATTTTTATGTATCTATACTATATATACTAATATTATAAAGCAGAAGAGTTTGTTTGTTTGTTTGTTTGGTTGAACGCGCAAATCTCAGGAACTACTGGTCCGATTTGAAAAATTATTTCAGTCTTATATAGCCCATTTATCGAGAAAGGATATAGGCTATATAATATCATGACGCTAAGACAAATAGGAGTGGAGCAATAATGGAAAATCTGACGCAGGCGAAGTTGCGCGGGTCAGCTAGTTCGTGATAATTTGTGAACATTATAATAAAATAAAAACCACTGAGCCAAAATGAATCAAATTTTTACGGGACCAAATGGCAAGTTTTCCACATCGAACCAATAAATAATCACACAAATCGTATCAGAAACCTTGGAGTAATCGGTGTAAATACACAAAAAAAAATATCAGCTGAATTGAGAACCTCCTCCTTTTTTGGAAGTCGGTTAAAAACGAATTTATCCATACAAATAATGCTACAACTACAAGTGAAAACCGAGTTTCTACTATTAGTGAAAACTTGTAACTTCTGGCCTTTGATTTATTAGAAGAAACATGCATGCTTGTTCTCAACTGTAAAGTTTCATAACATAAAAAACTTTTTACAAAAAAATACAACCGACTTCCAAAAAAAAACACTACAAAGTAAAAAATAACTTTAATTTCGGAAGTCGGTGTTTTTGTTACTTTCTTCGTATTTTGACACCGACTTCCGAAATTTTTTTTTTCCGATTATCAAAGAATCATCTAAATAGTCAAATTCCAGGTATTTCGATTTAAAATCCAAAGTTCGTAACCGATCTTGATATGATTTAAATGGGACCAATCTGCAAGTATATCCTTTCAGATAAAACAAGAATTTTTCAAATCGGTTCATAATTGTCGGAGTTATGAGGTAACAAACATAAAAAAAAAAAAAAAAAAAAACATACAACCGAATTGATAACCTCCTCCTTTTTGGGAAGTCGGTTAAAAATAAAAACGAATTGGACACAATATGCACATGGGCCCTTAAGGTCTTTATACCAACACTTAGTTGGTTAATCAAAACATCCATACAAGCAAAATATTCAACAAAAACATACAACATTTAGGCTTAAAGACGGTAAAGCTGTATAATATTCTAATATGAAGTATTATTAAAACAAACGAAAAATTCCATAATATTCCATTTTGAAAACGTACAAGTATCAACATGGGCACAACACTACGAAGATTTTAACATAATCCTTGGTGTTGTAGGAGGCTCGGCAAATAGATGCCTTTGTCTCTGTATCGGTAGGTCGCGCACTTTGCATAATTGTCTCTAGAGGTCCCCGGGAACCGTGGCCTTTAGCGTATGGTGCAAGGCAACATTTACAGAGCCTAGGTTTCTTGCTGTTTTTAAAAATACACTAAACACAACCTGGGATTCTTTAAGTTAAGAGTGAATAGGTAACTTCTAGGCAAGCGTGCTCCATCTTAGACCGCATCATCGCTTAACATCAGGTGAGATAGTGGTCAAACGTATGCCTAACAATAGTAAAAAAAAACTCACAATTTAGGACCCATTAGTTTCAGTGTTAATATAATATAACCCGTGACGCTTGGCAACTGGGCTAAACTCTTGTTCCCCTGTCTCTTAGTGCCTATTGGCCCAGCTCGTAATCTGTGTCCTGCTTGATAAGGAGAAAAGTGGAAATTATATTTTTATTTTTTCCTACTCATTCGCTGTACTTTTCTTATAAATTGCGTTGCGGGATCCAAGACAGTTGAATCGTTTCTCCGAGACTCGTCGGACTTCATTAGCTCGGCGTTTTTCTGGTGGTCGCCACTGTTGATTCTGGCTCTTAGGAGTTGCAGTGGTTGGGAATGTGTGGCGGGCTTGTCCCAAAAAAACCTTTTACAAAAACATACAACCAACTTCCAAACAAAAAAAAAATACTACAAAGTAAAAAATAACTTTAATTTCGGAAGTCGGTTGAATTTTATTGTAAAAAGTTTTTTATTGTTCACGTTTTAGTGGTACTTACCCCACACCTAATAACACCACTGCAAAATCGCAGAAAAGCAAAATACGCAATTTTGATTACTTGGATGACATAAACCATCCAAGTAAACGAATTCCAGCTATTTATTTCGATTTAAAATCCAAACTTCATAACCGATTCTGATAAAATTTTAATGGGACCAATGTGCAAGTATATCCTTTCAGATAAAACAAGATTTTTTCAAATAGGTTCATAATTGTCGGAGTTATGAGGTAATAAACATAAGAGAAAATAAATACAACCGAATTGAGAACCTCCTCCTTTTTGGGAAGTCGGTTAAAAAAACCCATCAGCATCTTAGAGTATTCATATTTATATTCATATTCATAATTATTCTTTATTTGCATTCCATAATGTAATGTGTAAGATCTTATAATGGGCTTAAAGCTAGGAAACAATTACGGACCCTGTAGGGCAAGTATGAAACAATCGTTTTGAGTTTCCAACATGGGAAATACTCATTCTATACCGCGTGTATCTGACATCGACGCACAAACGATTTCCATGGGTCCAGGGCATGATTCTGGACACCCTAGACTTAGAATTTTTCGTCGGCTTTTTTCTCATTTTTTTAAAGGGTTTTTTTTACTTTAGACTGCTCATAATCGTTATTCTGACCTAGCCCAATGAGATTTTTAATAAAAAAAAAGAAATAATTAACTACTTCCACTAAAAAGAGCAATCTGAATAAAACCACAAATAGATATATAGATACCTATTTGTGGTAGGTACTCTTGAAAAAAATGAGAAAAGAACCGACGAAAAATTCCAACACTGGGGTGTCCAGAATCATGCCCTGGACCCATGGAAATCGTTTGTGCGTCGATGTCAGATACACGCGGTATTTTCTTGTTACTCGTTTATTAAGAACATGTTAGGGATTTCCTCGTCATCATCACATCAGGCGAACGACGACCACAGCTGAATATATTCCTCCCCGAAGTGTCCTCACAACAACCGGTCCCGTGCGTCTCGCATCCATCAACCTTCGGGATCTCCTACTAAAGGATACTTTTTTTTTTTCTTAAACGAACAAGGTTTTTTCCTATTCATCTCATCAAACCTTTTGAGGAGCTCGTGGCTAAATAATACAAGCCACACGGATCGATCTTCAAGGTTAAGCAACGCTTGCCAAGGTTGGTCTGCAGATGGGTGACCATCTTAACATACCGAGTTTCCTCCGTGCCTCGGAAAGCACGTTAAGCCGTTGGTCCCGGCTGTCGTGTATCTTTGGCAGTCGTTACGGATGGTAAGAAGCCAGTTAATTTGGCACCTGTCTTGCCATGAAGTACTGTATTACCCAGTTAATGGGTTGTGGAGGTCTGGCAGGCAGCCGCTACGCGTAAAATACTGGTACTCAGCTAAATCCGGTTTGACTGGAAGCCGACCCCAATATAGTTGGGAAAAGGCTAGGCAGATGATGATCTCAGCAAACCTTTTAATATGATACGCATTTCATAAGCGTGCATACAAAGTGATCGGAAAGTCGTCTTTGGGAGTCCGCCATTTTGAATTAAAATATTGACCTTCATTGTCATCCAAACCAAAAGTGTATGAAAAAATTCAGCTCGACTATTTAAAGTTAAGTGAATGTTTTAAAACGTTCTCTAAACAAACATTTGATCACAATGTTAAGAAATTGCTTACATGTTAGTACCGTTACATTTTAGGAAACTAACTCATTAACTAAAAGCATTTAGCAGTTCCATACAGAACGCAACAATTGCTAACATTTGTTAGGAACAGCAGAGTGGTGTGGGCACCATTAAATTCAGTTGGAAGTTTTAATCCATAAGTACTCAAACTTACCTAACAAGTTAAAGCTTGCAACTTATACAAACGTTATAAATTCAAGACTATCAATGCCAAAAACTTGTCAAAAATGTAAGAAAATCAGAGGTTTCCTGGACAAATTGAGAATAAATTAAAAAGCAAACGTTCTTTAAAAAGAGCGGAAATTGGCCCGGTGATCGATTTGGAATTGAGCCACAGATTGATTCGTCTGCACTAGACAGATCTCAAAAAGGCATTCATCTGCCTAGCCATTTCCCAACCATATTGAGGTTGGCTTCCAGTCAAACGGGATTCAGCTGAAAACCAGTATTTTACGTGGAGCGGCTGCCTACCCGACCTCCACAACCCATTGACTGGGTAACACGGTACTCCTTGGCAAAACTGGTGTCAGATTTTCTGGCTTCTGACAATCCGTAACAAAATTATGCCTAGCTCGGCCTCAAATGCTAATACTTTTGTGTAATTAGTAAGATAAAATGTACATATCTTGTCCTACACTTATTATTTAGGTACAATAAAATTGTTTCACATTAAATAAACTTGCAGAAACAAGCTGTATCTTACCATTTTTCTTAGAGTAACAAATATACAAGTCGCTACGAATTGAGTGCTCGATCTAGAAGGACCATCTCGATTTATGTACCCTCGATACGTTACGGAAAAAACTAGAAGAGACAATACCCAGAGAATCTGTTTCGATACCAGGACCGGAATAGGACGGCTCTACGGGTGCATTTCGGAACACAATAAATAACCACCTAATGCTGATTAAAATACACGATTTTAGTTGTGTTTCGCAATAGTGTAAATTGTACGAACTTTAGCTAATTATTCTCGTTAGTGATAATATTATCTGCTGCAGATGTTTTAGTGATAAGACTGTCAATTTCGCATAAACACACATTATTGGCAATCACATGTTTCATGTTTAAATTGTTCAGAACAAAGCACTGTTGGTATAGGCATTGTAATCCACCATCGTTGGACTATTGTTTTCAATTCGCTTTATTATTAATACATTAAGAGCAGCTTAACACAAACATAAATTATGTGCAATCCAGCGTTAGCATTGTTTAAAGATTAAAAACGAATGGCCTTTAAATAAATTTTGTTTACCACGACACTGATTATACAAACACTGTACATTAATAGCTTTATGTGTTGAAAAGCAATTTAATTTTAATTAAAACATAAATTGATTGGCTATCGAAAGATGAACAATTGCTTATTTAAAATGGAGCGATGATCATTTAAAATACTTTTGCAGTATAAATATTTAGTAAGATACATTATCTACATCTCTATGCATTAAATCTAACCTGGCTGTTAAGCTGGATGTGATTTACTAACCTCCGCTCCTAATTTTTTTCATCGTTTTTTTTTTCTGTTTATTATTTTTATAAACAGTAAAATAAAATGCATTCGAATGTGTGCTTATCTCAAAAATAAAGTGAATACAAACACAAACACAGCAACAGTCACACAGTACACAGTTTTACCACTTAATTGAACAAATCTTCACACTAAAAGACCAAACATAATCATTCCACACCAAAACTGCACCGCGATGCACCTTCACTACCGTCCCAATTCGTCCCTGTGCCACCAGCAGATGTAATTTAGAAAGGAGCAGTGGATTTAAGCGGTGCATTTGCTTCGATCCCACCTGCGACTTATTTATAGTCGAAGATACGGCTATATGGCTGAATAATGCAATCTCCAGCAAATATTCCTTGGTGCTGTTACCAAAAGATTTCTATTCATGCATACTTGATTCATCTGCCTAGCCTTTTCCCAACTACATTGGGGTCTGCTTCCAGTCAAACCGGATTCAGCTGAATACCAGTATTTTACGTGGAGCGGCTGCCTACGAGACCTCCACAACCCATTAACTGGGTAACACAGTATTTATTGGCAAGAGACTGCATGGAGTCAGATTAACTGGCTTCTGACAATCCGTAGGGACTGCCAAAGATCTACAAATGACAGCCGGGACCAACGGCTTAACGTGCTTTCAGAGGCACGGAGGAAAGTCGATATGTTAAGACGGTCACCCATCCACAGACCAACCTTGGCAAGCGTTGCTTAACCTTGAAGATCGACCTATGCGGCTGTTATTATTTAGCCACGAGCCCCTCATGCATACTTGTCTTGATTGTGCGGTGCGATTTCTTTGTCGAAGTAGCTTTAAGGGGTATTAAAAGTACTGCGAGGATCGACCAGAGGACACGGTAGAGCACACTGTGCAGGTGTGCCCCGCTTGGGCGGCGCACCGCCGTGTCCTCGAAACGGCGATTGGCGGCGACCTCTCGCGTCCGGCCCTGGTCCAAGCCATGTTCCGGAGCGAGACGGAATGGGACGCCGTTGCCTCCTTCTGCGAAGCAGTCATGCTAGCGAAGGAGGTGGTGGAGCGGGAGAGGAGACCCTCTCGTCCCGGCCGCCGTGGTGGACGCCGCGGGCGTCGGGGGCCATCTGGTGACCTCCGGCCACCGTAGGCGCGGGCCTGTGGACGGCGAGCTATGGGTGGCTCGCCGTCCGTCCGTCTAGTGAGGACAGGCCGTGTCGACGGCGCGTTAGTGTTCCACGCGCGCCTTAAAGAGAGTCAGCAACACAGAGGGGCCCGAAAGGGCCGACGCCTGCCGGAGTCGCGGGATTATTCGGAAGATACACCGTGGCTCCGGAACACAAAGGGCAATGAAGGAACATGGATGGGTTTTAGTCAGTTGAAGTCTGACACTCCCTCCCGCTACACCCAGAGCGGGAGGAGTCATTGGATGATTTCCCATCCCTAAAAAAAAAAAAAAAAGGGGTATTAAAAGTTTAACGACTAGTTTTGAATGCATTTCTTTGGTCGTGGGTTTTATTGATGTTTAACATCAATGCTGATACTTAAGTATTTTTATTGAGATCCTTGAGCAGTTTTCAGACTATTTTGAATTTATTTGCAGTAGTTGAGACTTCTTGACTTGAGAAACTGATTGAAGAAGAGCTTTTCAAGTTTGCCGCTAAATCTTATGAGATTGAAACTTCTTCATGGTCTAGAAATTAGTCCTAAAGGTGATATTAGCAATTTATCTAGGTACAGTTCGCACATCAGTCGTATCACTACGAAAATCAGCTTTTCAGCTACGAAAAAAAGCAGCTGACAAAAGCAAGTCGTCACCTCTGCAGTGCGGTCGACTGTACGTAATTTCCTCTCGGTCGTCTTATTTGAGAAACAAACTCAAAGATAACTTACTGCTCAAACACACGTACTCGTACATCCAGAATATTATATTCAAACTTGTGGGGAACTTACAGCCATATGCAAATTCCACATTTAGTTTTACAACATTCGAAAATTTTAAGATCCCAACACACGGGTCCTAATCTCCTAAAACCAGTAAATCACAATTTTAGTGTTAGTGACTATAAAATTTGCATAGTTATGCAAAAGTTTCGGTTAAATTAACTTTCTATTATTCTAACAGCAGTTTCGAAGTGCGCTTTGATTCCGCGCCATGTTGTGTGAAACTGAAGTTAGCATGACGTCACGGGTTTGGATAAATGTTAAATGCAGTGAGTTAGCACCGGATATAATAAATTGAGTTTAAATACTACTGATCGGTTTAGTACCCGTGTGATTATAAACTTGAATGGTCTGCTTTATTGTTGAGGAGCTCTTGGCTGATTAATAACAGCCGCATGGGTCGATCTTTACGGTTAAGCAACGCTTGCTGAGGTTGGTCTGTGGGTGGGTGACCATCTTAACATACCGAGTTTCCTCCGTGCCTCGGAAAGCACGATAAGCTGTTGGTCCCCGCTGTCATTTGGAGATCTTTGGTAGTCGTTACGGATAATCAAAATCTGACACCAGTCTTACCAAGAAAGACCCTGTTACCCAGTTACTGGGTTGTGGAGGTCTGGTAGACAGCCGCTCTTTGAAAACACTGTTATTCAGCTGAATCCAGTTTGACTGGAAGCCGAACCCAATAAAGTTGGGAAAAGGCAAGGCAGATGATGATAATGGTCTGATTTACTGTTCGTATTCATCACATTTGAGAATCAGACGCCACTTTCACGAGCGAGTGAATCGCTGCAAATTGGCGTATGACATTTTACTCGTCAATGCACCGCGATAATGTCGCCGACTGGAAACATGGTCATAGAGTTGTTATAGAATGATTTGGCTGGAAGATGATATCGCCACGAGATATTCTCTCATGGAGGTGGCACCTAATAAGTACCATACGACTTAAATAACTTACAAAATCATCGTGACGCCAAAATAGATCCTAGACATCATCTTTTTGGCTTAATTTAAATTAGCAGTGGACTGTTTAGCTGACGTTAAGAAATACCCCAGTCAATGGCTGAAGGTCTTCCCCAAGCGTATCCAAATCGACCGGCTCAGTAAGTCAGTAAGATCTCCTTGCATCTAGTGGATTTCTGTTGAGACGAACGTGCCAGCAATGTCTTGCATATTATTTGCCAACTTAAACCAACATACCTACCCTTAAAATCTCAACGCGTATCTCCGGTCTTTCGGAACCGTTCTATAAAATATCAATGTTGAAATGTTTGTGTCATTAAGGGTATTGTATTCCGACCACTAGCGCCGCCAATCGTTATTTATTAATTGTGGTAAATTTAAGACACGTAGATAAAAAACCGCTCTGTAGTGTTCTGAAGAAATGTATCTATTATTTTATGAGAGCTATTTTTAATACATGGCTAAATAGCCAAAACGGTAATTATTGCTAAAAGTGGCCACTTTTAGCAAAAATATCGACTTTGGCAACTATTTATGTTCTAAAGTACAAAACATAACTCTTAAACAGTTGTTAGGTATTTTATTCCACCGTTTTATCCCCAGCTGGCGACACCATCAATAGTACCAAACAGACCCACTCCACTCCAACAAAGGTCAAAACATATTAAGTTTTACATATTCTAGGGTCCTTTAAAAAATAATTTCGCAATTAAAAGCAAAGTGGAAGGCTTTATTTTTATTTTAAACTTTTTCACTGGTAACAGGCGAATGGGAATTCAGTATAAAAAAGTTTTTCAGTCGATTGGAAGGTTTTTAAATTGAATACTATTTTTTTCAGTCCAGTTACTGGGAATTGCTTTGAGGTCATTTTGTGAAGGTATGTTATTTGCATTTATCAATTACTTTGGCGTGATTGGTCACAGTTGTTTGAAACCGTTTTACAAGTATGTGATCAATAAATATGTTGTCTATTCTTGTGTTAGCTGCTGTAATTACTTGTGTAATTTTTTTCGCCCTTGCTCTTTCACACTTTATGCGGGGTCCTATTTTTGAGACGCTAGATGTGGGGTCCGCTCTATTAATTTTGAGGCGCTAGATGTGGGGTCCGCTCTATTAATTTTGAGGCGCCAGATGTGGGGTCCGCTCTACTAATTTTGGGGCGCCAGATGTGAGGCCCACTAATTTTGAGGCGCCAGATGTGAGGTCCGCTCTACTAATGTTAAAGCGCCATCGCTAGGACAATCTGGCCTGGGCTGTCACGTAGGCCAGTTCTTCCTCTGATAAGAGTTTCCTCACACTGATCCACCACGTAGCAGGAGGCCATCCGAGGCTTTCTCCTTTTTTCTCTTGGTTTTATTTCTGTTGTGTTATATTTCTACCTCTTTTTTTCTCCTACCTATACTTCTTCTTTTCAATTAGTTTTGTAATACTTGTACATTTTATTGTTATTGATAGGCTCTCTTTTGACCATTATCTCACTTGATGGTAAGAGAAGATGTTGGTAGACAGTGCAGTAAACTTGCCTAGAAGTAACTATTCACCCTTGAATTAAAGACAAATAGGTTGTTGCGATCAGAAAACGCAGATTCTATCAACGAATTCCACTCCTTAGCTGTAATTTTTATTAAGTTTTTTAATGACATTCATAAAAGTGAGCAAAATGCTCTACACGCGAGTGCTCGTGTAATTTCTACAGGCGCAAGTGCTGGCGGGTTAAACTGGTTATAGGACACTAGCTGACCCGCGCAACTTCCTTTGCGTCACATTTTCCATTACTGCTCCGCTCTTATTTGTCTTAGCGTGATGATATAGCCTGTAACCTTCCTCGATAAATGGGCTATCTAACACTGAAAGAATTTTTCAAATCGGACCAGTAGTTCCTGAGATAAGCGCGTTCAACCAAACAAACAAACACTTCTGCTATATAATATTAAGTATAGATTAGAGCCGCATGTCAAAGCTTCCAGTATGAATCAATGTTTGAAAGTTATTTTATTGAGACAAAAAGCATAAATTGCCTTCCTACTTTGTCTAGGTAGCTCGAACAGAAAGTTTGTAATCCAAAATATCGTTAGGCTGGTGCACACAATACTTTATCAAATTCGTGTCGATATCGAAGCGATAAATAATGTGTAGTGTACGCCAGGCTTTAAAGCCGCACCCAATATTTTAAAGCTAACGCAAAATATTTTAAAGACACCACACAGCTCCGACACCTTACAACGATTTATGAAGAAATATCATTCGCTTTAATACTGTATTTCCCATAAAATGCCTTGCTAACCAAATATCCTATGCGCCTTCACCTCACCTTACCACCTCATACTTAAAGTTCACATTTGCTTGTAGCACTTGAAAATGATATTTGCAATGTTTTCAGGCTATACAAATTCGACATGCGGTCGTGTTAGATCTTGTGGTGTTGTTATAAGGGTAGGTTTTGCTTGTTTTTTTTAATATATGTGGTCATATTTTGCCGAGCTGGTAGAAATTTGTGAGTTGTGCGAGGGTGTGATTTATTCCAATCCATATTGCTAAGATTTGATTGAAGTGGTATCTACCCTGCACCGTTTAATATTATATGGTGGCTATATATTTTAGGTGCCATCAGATTTATATGCGTATTAAGGAGGGCGGAGGTGAGAAAGACTATATCTGTGTATGAAAAAGTGTCCGTCGAAATGCGTTACATTAAGGTGACGCTACAGTCGCATCAGGGTAAATTTAAAAAACAGCGCCAAAAGTTAGTAGAGTAGGAAAAAATAAACAAGGAAAGAACAACCTTCGTTTCGTTATGGCGCAAGTAAGAAACAATCATAAATAATAATAATAATAATATCCTTGGACATTTCACACAACGCCATCTAGTCCCAAGCTAAGCAACCTAATGCTTGTGTTATGGTCACGAGATGGCTGATAAACTACTTATATACATATTTTTTTTCTAAATACATACATATTATAGATAGAAAAACACCCAGACTCGGAACAAATACTTGTAGGTCGTACAAATATTTGTTCCGTGCGGGAATCGAACCCGCGACATGCTGCGCAGCAGTCAATCGCTCAACCACTGCGCCAACCGTGTCAAAAAAAATGCAAAAAAAAAAAAAAAAAAAAAAAAAAACAAAAAAAAAAAAAAAAATTGTATTCTATTTTATAACGCTTGTTAAAGTAAATATTAAAAAATACACTACATATTATAAAACAAACGTCTGTCTGTCTGTTTGCGATAAACACAAAAAATACTGCATTGATTTTCATGCCATTTTCACCAATAGATAGCTTGGTTCTCGAGGAAGGTTTTAGTATGTAATTTGTCAACCGACATCCACACGGGCAAAGCCCCGACCTTCAGATACAGTACATTTATAACATGAGAAAACGGTATGTATGTGTAAAATGAATAGAACAAATGTTCATCAAACTCGGCAAACTTCACTCACATTCATTATGCGCACAGCTAAAGTATGGAACTCTCTGCCAACATCTGTGTTCCCGTCAACATATAACCCGTCTGCCTTCAAACCAAGAGTGAACAGGCATCTTCTGGGCAAGCTAGCTCCATCATAGACCTCATCTATCGCTTTTCATTAAGCGTGATTGTAGTCAAGAGCAAGCCCGTTATTTAATAATAAAAAAAAACCTTGATTTTGACTCGTAAGGCTCATTAACTTAATAGAAAAGTTAATTTAGGAGTAAATTTTAAGTGCTTTATATATATTTTTCTTAAATGTCTCTTCATTAAAATATGAAAGCAAGAAAATATAAGTATCGCTATAATATACAACAAATAATACTCAGGCTATTTGGGGTGAATAAATATTGAGAACAAATATTTGAATATTAGCTTACATATTTGCTGACTCGCAACAAAATATTCTACCTCGATGTATATTATTTACTGTCGATTTGTAAGAACCATAATATTTTTGGAGGAGCTCGTGGCTAAATTATAACACCCACTGGTCGAAACGGCACGGTTGGCGCAGTGGTTGAGTGATCGACTGCTGCGCCGCGTGTCGTGGGTTCCATTCCTGCACGGAACAAATATTTGTATGGCCCAAAGACTACTATAGCATACTGGCTAGTATGGCCTACAAATAGTTTTTCCGGGTCTGGCATTTTGTAGTGACTTTGTATGTTTTTAAATGCACCCACGATACAGGAGAAATTCCTAGTGTGGGGCAACGTTTATTTTAAAAAAAGAAGGTTGAGCAACGCTTACTGAGGCCAATCCGGAGATGGTGGACCATCAATTGCATACCGTTTTTCTGTAGTGGCATCAATGGCCGCCACAAGAAAAAAACAACGGAGCATATATCTACGTCGCAACAAAAAGCACCGCGACGCCATCTATCCAACAGGGGGCGAACTAAAAATCGTACATCGCGTAAGCAGAGTTTACCATGCGATTTGAACATATACATCCGACCGAATATCAACCATCGAGCAGTTGCCCACCAGGGACAGTAACCGCGTGGGCGGAGGATCCTACCTTTTCAATGGAGGTTATCGGGACTTTACTCTCTGTACTAAATTAGGGTGCGTTTCCACCAAAGATGTGCGAAGATGCGTAGCGAGGGATTTTTTCGTCAAAAACTAATAGAATCGTTTGCGCTGAGGGAGGCTAGGTTAATGAAGCGATTCTATTGATACTTAAAAAAAATACAAAATAATAAAACCGCCTTCCAAATAAACGGACCGGAAGTCCGTGTTTTTGGTTTTGTATCTTCGTTTTTGTATACCTACTTCCGATATTAAAATTATTTTATACTTTGTAGTCTTTTTTTTTTTTTGGAAGGTGATTAAAATTTGGAAAAAGTTTTTTATTTTTACTTTACTACGCAGTAATTCAAATACGCTCAAATGCTCATAAAATAAAAACTACTGAGCTAAACTGAAAAAAAAAATACGGGACGAAATTGCAAGTATGCTGCATCTAACTAAAAAAGAAACACACAAAT
Organism: Ceramica pisi; assembly: GCA_963859965.1. Lineage (NCBI taxonomy): Eukaryota > Metazoa > Arthropoda > Insecta > Lepidoptera > Noctuidae > Ceramica > Ceramica pisi. Next base: position 23,930,286 of record OY982535.1, on the reverse strand, counting down.
CAGATCAGAAACCTTGAACAAATCGGTGTACTTACATAATACAAAAAAATACCCACCGATTGGAGAACTTCCTCCTTTTTGGAAGTCGATTTATATCACATTAGTCTGTAGGCATCTTCGCACACCTCTGATGTAAACACACCCTTACTCTTCACCAGTATCACATTATTTAGTCTCCAAAAAGGTCCGATCCCCACCCATAAAATTAAAAAAAAGTCGCAACAGCAGTTAGAGAAAAAAAACTCATTAAAATACAAACTGGCCGAACAGAGCCATGTAAAAAAAAAGATATAATATGTTCTGGTCTCATTCGAGGAAGTTTTCTCGTTAGACGAACTTTGACGGATATTAAGACTTCTGTAATTGCATCAAACACCCAACTCTTAGTAAAGGCAATCAAATAGAATGAGTATTGGACACGATGGTGGATAAAATTATGATATACCTACCATACACCTATTTTGAGAATATCAGTTGTTTTAATAATAACTAGAAAATATAGAATTGAATAAACTATTGCCAAAAGACACCAACAACACGTATTATACCATTTGTCATTCCTTTTATGCAGATCTTCAAATATATTTTTCTGTAAAATCCCGTAGCGGCCTGTTCCAGTAGCGACTCAGCCTACAATTTAATCGCTCACTTGAAAGAAATATTTTTTGTTTTATCTTCTGGGCAAATTATTTATTTTACTCGATATAAAAAAACAATAGATGAATAGTATGAGTACTATTTATTTTGTAGATTCACATAGAAAGAAATACGACAAAGATTAATAGAAATCATGACAGGCTAATCATGTACAATTAGCACCTATTAGGATCAGCTCAGCGATCATTCTCCCATCTAAAAATAGACCTCATATTATCAAACCTGCAGAAACGAAGCCCTCTCATATAAAAATTGCGTCAAGCATCTAACCCAACCAAATCACGGTCCCTTATTTTTTAGGTTTCCTAAATTACGTGCCATATACGAGGCCCTATAGAACTCGTATCACAAAAACACCTACTACTCGTATTTCGTGCCTCGTAAGGCAATATTTCATTTTCTCATGAAGAATATTTATGGGGCTTCCAGTACGCAAGAACATATTCAAGAAATAAATTACATACATTTTCGAGTATAAAAAAGGGCTTTTATGATGCATATGACCCAAGAATACAAGGAATAAGAAACGGTATACAGATGTACTAAGACACTGGTAGCCGAAACCTTTGTCAGAATGCCAATAGGCTTAAACAGTTACCATATCATAAACCACCAAAATAATTACTGTGGCACAGAAATTTAACCCCACATACCAAACTCAATGTAACATAACCATAAATTAATAAATGACTACACATATAAACCAGAAATTCCAACAGAACCAATAAACCACGGATACATTGATAAAAACACAGCTATTCGGTGTTGAATACTTCGCAACCCTTTCCCCTGAAACTGAACAAAAAGCATTTCGCTGTATTCCACTTCCTAATAATTATATCGCACTGATAAATTCCCATTGCACGGTAATAAATAAAACGTATAACACCGCCAAGTATAATAGGTAACGAGGAAGCCCCAGGTGTATACAAATTGGGACTCTTCCATTCAGCCGGGTTGGCAAGTGTGAAACGAATTAAGCATCCAATCACGTTCGCTATGCGTTTGGTTTCAGAATTAGAGGAAATAAATGTTGAATGGAAAACTTTTTTAATTTAATTTACAGTCAAGTGTATTGTGGTTCTGTTCTTTTACAGTGTAATTAAAATGAGTGAAATAATTTGTCTTTAAATTTAATCACTTAACTAGCTTTTCACTGCGGCTTCGCGCGCGTTCGTAAGTTTAGGTATAGATTTTGGTAAGAAAAAACCTAAAGGGTATCATCAAGTACCTATCTGAACCATATTTCATCAAAATTGGTTAAGCGATTTCGGAGTAATATCGATACAAAAAAAAATACTAACTCGCTTTCGAACTTAAAATATTGGTTAGGATTACGTACAATTTTTCAACCTCTCTCTCTTGTTCTGTACTTCGGTGAGTGTGCGCAGGAACTCCACGACCTGATATCACCATCGCCATTTTACTACTGGAATACCAAACGTAATGCAAGATGCCATCCGCACTTGATCGATATCCCGACTAGTCGTACTCAGCACTCCTCCACATTTGTATATAACCCTGCCTTCAAAACAACAGTAAACGGGCATCTTCTAGGCACGCTCACCCCATCATAGACCTTATTCATAGCTTTCCATCAAGCTTGTTCGTGGTGTTTTCTTCGTATTTAGACACCGACTTCCGAAATTAAAGTTATTTTTTCGTTTGTAGTGTTTTTCTTTTTTTAATTGTTGTTTTTTTTTTTGTATAAAGTTTTTTATTTTTCACTTTTTAGTGGTACCCCACACCTAACAACACCACTGTAAAATCGCAGAAAAGCAAAATACGCAATTTCGATTACTTGGATGACTAAAAATCATCAATCAAGTTAACGAATTCCAGCTATTTCGATTTAAAATCCAAACTTCGTAACCAAATCTGATAAAATTTAAATGGGACCAATTTGCAAGTATATCCTTTCAGATAATACAAAGATTTTTCAAATCGGTTCATAATTGACGGAGTTATGAGGTAACAAATATAAACAAAAAAAAATACAGCCGAATTGAGAACCTCCTCCTTTTTGGGAAGTCTGTTAAAAAGCAAGTGGCTCAAAAATAAAAAAATTAGTCATCAACTAAATATTAGTCTACAATTTTATTTATGTTAGAACTCATAAACTAAACAAAAAGCCTAACTCAAAACAAACTAGCCCTATTTTCTAAAACATTACTATTATTATTTGTTTAATATTTGAGTAGAAGCGCGGCCATCTCGCACACTGCCACAACACAACATGGCGGCCAGTCTAAATGAAAAATGGCGTCAATTTACAGGGCAAACGCGGCTAAATTGGATATTTCTCACGGCTGAACCTTGCTACTAAGACTTCGCAGTTTTTATACTCGGAAAGGGAGAACCGAAAAACCAAATGATCTTTTGGGTAACAAACGTTAGAATAATACGGAAGTTCACGTTCTTATTGTCAAAGTTCAGACTTACTTTGGGGTTGTATGCAGATCTGTAAAGTTTTACGACTGCACGGGTGAGATGGCTGTAAAAAGATTGAAGTTTTAATGACAAGCCAAGAAATATTTATATATTTAAAAAAATTACAAAAAAAATACAACCAACTTCCAAAAATAAAAACACTGTACGGTAACGGTGTTTTTGTTAGTTTCTTCGTATTTTGACACCGACTTCCGAAATTGAAGTTATTTTTTACTTTGTAGTGTTTTTATTTTTGGCCGTCGGTTGTATTTTTTTTGTAAAAAGTTTTTTATTTTTCACTTTTTAGTGGTACCCCACACCTAACAACACCACTGCAAAATCGCAGAAAAGCAAAATACGCAATTTCGATTACTTGGATGACATATAACCATCATCCAAGTAGACGAATTCCAGCTATTTCGATTTAAAATCCAAAGCTCGTAACCGATTTCAATAAAATTCAAATGGGACCAATCTGCAAGTATCCAAATATCCTTTCAGATAAAACAAGAATTTTCAAATCGGGTCATAATTGTCGGAGTTATGAGGTAACAAACATAAAAAAAAAACATACAACCGAATTGATAACCTCCTCCTTTTTTGGAAGTCGGTTAAAAATTAATCCCCATTTCCCTTGGTCATCGCATCACACAATTGACGTCACATCGAAAAAAAATGCAGTTGACGGGAGCGAAGTCTCGGGGGGCAGGCGTTTTTTATGTATTTTCGTTGATATAGAATTTTATGAACGATGTGATAAAATAAAACTTTTTTTAATTATATCTGTGTAGCTTTATTCAAAATATTGATATTTTTTTAAGTAATTAGCACTGTAATACTAAATTAATGATGAAGTAGGTATCCAAACTCGCAATACGCGATGAACAGGAGGGCTAAAAAAAGGCCACTTTAAGAGAATCATAATATTGAACACACAACAGTCTGTAAAATTTCATTTTCATCTTTATCGCTAACGCATTAGCGGTTCAAGGTTGATTGGTTGCCTGTTCAGACTTGCAGATAACTGATGACAGTCTAAAAACCCATCAACTAACTGCTACGGTTTCCTCCCGTAACATATAACTAATTGTAAAACTAAACAAGTACAACAGGATCTCAATAAAACGATTTCCCAGCTACCCTCCATCAATATCGGCTAGAGGCTACATCAATCAACTCTGTACCTTGTCTCAAACTATGACTGCAGAACACAGATGTAAGGAGCTCTGGAAACGACCGATAAATTATAGTGTCCACCTAAACTATAGTCTATTGAAATGCAATATCATTGCTTACTTTAAACTGTCTTCAAAATGGAAGAGGTTATGTTGGATGGAACGTCTGCATATGGAAAATTATTAAGAACTAGGTGACCAACGTAAATTCGTCTGCGTCACTATTTTTCATGAATTCTCCGCTCGTATTGGTCGTGCGTGATGTTATGGAGCCTATAGCCGTCCTTGATAAATGAGATATACAACACTAAAAGAGTTTTTCAATTCGAACTAATAATTCTTAAGAATTGTGCGTTCAACCAAACTAACTCTTCAGCTTTATATAATAATACTGGCTGACACGCGCAACTTCGTCTGCGTCACATTTTCCATTAATGCTCCACTCCTGTTTGTATTAGCGTGATAATATATAAATATATACCTTACTCGATAAATGGGCTATGTAACACTGAAAAATTTTTTCAAATCGGGCCAGTAGTTCCTGAGATCAGCGCGTTCAAACAAACAAACTCTTCAGCTTTATAATGTTAGTATAGATTACTATGGATTCGGATAGATTTACATTATCTTCTGTGCCATATTGTGCCGTGACGTCAATCAAACAAATCTATCTAGACTTACGTCATACCACAGCGACGTTTGTAGACAAAAAAAAATTGCGTCACAAGGCGCGACTAAGGTTGCTACGACGTAGCCACCGCTACGAAAGCTAGCGTAGCAGATCTGCTACGCAGGGTAGTTACCTATACTTACAACTTTAAAGTTCTCAATTCAGACATACTATAGCTATCCGAATTCAATTAAAATAACGTCATTAAAACTGTCAGTCAAACTCAATTTAAATTCATCCACCTAATCGCTAAATTCAATTTTTTCACACTCCACACCCCAACAATTTAAATTACCACTTCGCCTGCCAAGTTTGGCCAAGTGTCAGCCGAGTCGCGTCTCTCTATATCCGCGGCCCACTTGGCTCTCACCTCACGTACGATGGACCAGTCGTATTTTATTAGATCATTAAGCTTGGCAACGTGTCTTGGTGGACTTGGCCGGTCCATCACTACGGCATTCAATAGTTCTCGCTGAGGCATTGAGGGTGAAATTAGATTATGGGCGGTGGTGAAGACCTTGCGTATGTTTTTGGTTAGGTTTGAATGGTAGGAAAGTGCTGTTGAGAGTTCCTTAGTACCCCCTAAGGTAGGGTTGAATATTTTCTGAGAATAGGGGGTTTTTAACTGCCACAAAAATATCAATGTTAATGTAATTTGTAATCGTAATTATTTTGCAAGTTACAAGTGTTTAAGCTTTTGCGATAATAAATAATATTTTGATTTAATCTTTAGATTAATAAAGCAATAAGACGATACAATTTTGGCCCATTAGGGCGTCGACAGGTATGACTTTCTTTGAACACAATTGCAACGATTTGTTTAGTACTTTTGAATATACTATCGTTTTTTTATGTAATTTGTAGTTGTTTTTGACATGATACGAGTATTTAAGCGTTTTACGATAGTAAATGAGATTTTGGTTTAATTAGACTTTTTTTTAAACACAATTACAACAATTTGTTGAGTCCGATTAAAACAATTTCGAAAAGGAGGAGGGTCTCAATTCGGTTATTGTTTTTAATGTTTTTACCTAGAACTCTGTCATGTATCGACTTGAAAAAAATTTATTTTAACCGACTGCCAAAGAAGGGTTATGTTTTTTTTTACTAATGATAGGTATACCTTTGACCACTATATCACGTTTTTCGCGCGCATCTTTTCAATTTTGATTTTTTTATACCAATCAATCAATTTATAACTAAACATTTCTAAATTACGACATAGGTCGGTACCCAAATCATTCAATATAACAATCAATTATTCTGATCCGTCGTCAAAAGCCCGTCCTTTGTCACTTTAAAAAAACTCAAAAGCTCTCAGAGCCCTTGTCAGTCAAATTAATTCTACATTACTCCGATTTTAATTATCGAGTCCTCGCAGCCTTATCGAAATATGCTTACACAGACTTTAGACAATCCCTTCAGAAGCTAAGTACTGGCAAGGGCGTCTAGGACAGCCAAGGTTGGTTGGTGTCTAGACCGAGATAAATATACTTTAAATTCCCCCACCTTAGGTCTTTAGTAGCGCAAATATTTTTATTTGAAGAATTCTGTTGACTAATTTAGTGCTTTTTATTTGTGTTTATAAAGTTTGTATTGGGTTGAAAAAAATCCGACTTGCACACGAATGGTTCCGTACCATAAGCCGAAGAAACATGTTTCTTGTATGGACCACCCCACCACCTTTTATTTTTATTTATTAATTATATTATACTAGCTGACCTGCGCAACTTCGTCTGCGTCTATAATCGGTTAAGTGGTTTAGGAGTTAGATTTACCATAGCAGCGCCATCTATTGATTACTTACTCAACCCAGTCGAAAGGTATCGACATCTGTTAGAATCATTTGGAGTTAACAAATAATTGTGACTGTCAAATAATAACAGACAAATAATTAGCAATAAATTAAAATTGCGACTATAATTTGAGATTTAAACTATCCTATCTCTCAAGTTGGATCGAACTGCACATGGTGTGCGAATTTTATTATAATCGGTTAAGTGGTTTAGGAGTCTATTGAGGACAAACATTTTGACACGAGATTTATATATATTAAGATAATTTATTGTACACCAAAAATTAAATACAAAAGGAAACTTAAAACTAAAATACATACAATGGGCGGTTTTCATTATTTGTTGTTATTAAAGTGGCAATAGAAACTCTGTGAAAATTTCTACTGTCTACCTTTTACGATTCATGACTTACAGTCCACTGACAGACGGGCGGACGGACAGCATAGGCTTTCGTCGGTTACCGTAAATAATGTAGAGATGTTATATTAAGACGTAGAGTTTTGTTATGCAAAAGTAATAGACATTACTTGTTGTACCTACGTTAGTGAATTATCTCTTTATTCGCAGTTTAGGACAGTTATACATGATAGTATAACTGTCTTTAACGTCACATTATATTCACATTATTCTTGGTTAAATTTTGTTTATTGGCAAAATGGTTTTTGACATTTAAATACCGACCACATTTTAGTATAGAAAATGTTAACTGTTTTGACAAATTGATTATTAAGTTATTGTGTTGTTGAAATATCTGACATTCTGAGCTCTTTTATGTTTAGAAATTGTAATTTTATTGAACAGCTCAACATTAAAGTTTTAAGTGTCGGTGTGATGGAATAAGACGTTGAGCAAATAGAACAAAATTGTATATATACTTAACTAAAAGGATGGACGTAGATACAAAAGTCTCTAACTACAAACAGGAAATTTATAAAATTAAACCATTTTCTGGCAAACAACTAAATTCTTTGGCTCTTGAAGTCATGAATCCTTTGGTGCCTATTGGCCTAGCTCTAATCTGTCTTCTGCTTGGTAAGGAGGGAAGGGAAGTGGAAATTACATTTATTTTTCCTACTCCTCCGCTGTACTTTTCTGATTCATTTCTTTGTGAGATTCAAGACAGTTGAATCGTTTCTCCGGGTCTCGTCGGGCTTCATTAGCTCGGCTTTTTCCTGGTAGTCGCCACTGTTGATTCTGGCTTTCAGGAGTTGCAGTGAATGGGAATGTGTGGCGGGCTTGTCCCAAAAAAGAAGTCATGAATATTGCACATGAATTTTTTGTACAAATATTGTGAGCACACAGGAAGGATTTTTGAAAAAAAATCCAAGAAGGGATGATAGTTCAAATGGTTTTTGAATTAAAAAATGGGAAATTTGACTTTGTCTCCGTCATCTCTGACCTAAAGTAAGGTCAAGAACAAACCCATAAAAAAAAATACACACGTCGTGTTGAAAAAAAAAAAAAAAAAATGACATGAATCTTCCATCAATAACTCTACCATTGCAAACGTCACAAAAGTGAATCCTCTTTACTTCTGCCTGATTATTCCAGATAAAGCTTGACTCTTATTTTTACTAAAGGGTTGATTATTGCCTTGGGATCAGACAAAGGTCTTGAATATATTGAAAATTCTAAAATCTTATCATCCTCTGACAGACAGAATAATATTGAAACCATTTCTTCTTCTTCTTCGTGTCGCTGGTACGACAGGTTTATAGAATTTGGTGGCACAAAACGTTGCCACCTCCACAGCATCACTGGTGGCAACACGAAGGTTTCCTTGGGTGCATGTTTTAGGGACAGAGAGGGCAAGATAGGACGTGGAACATGGTTTGTAACTCGGCTCCACATCCTGCAGTTGATCCGTCACGGTAGACCCATTTTGCGAGATATTCTTATCTATACTAATATTATAAAGCAGAAGAGTTTGTTTGTTTGTTTGTTTGGTTGAACGCGCTAATCTCAGGAACTACTGGTCCGATTTGAAAAATTCTTTCAGTGTTAGATAGCCCATTTATCGAGGAAGGCTATAGGCTATATATCATCACGCTAAGACCAATAGGAGCGGAGCAGTAATGAAAAATGTTACGCAGACGACGTTGCACGGGTCAGCTAGTGTTTGGATATTTTGTATTAGGTTACAATTTGTTTATGTCAGTACCGCGGCGCCACCGCCACCCGCCGCGCCAGTTGGGAAATATAAGTTTTGCTATCCGGACGTTGCATTCCGGTAACTACCTATTTCTTAAGTTTCTTATACAAAAAAAAAGATTTTTGCAAATTAAATCCAAGAAGTATTAAGAGCTTGTACAAACCCAGCAAGCACTCGTAAAATATAAAGTGTCATTCCAAAATCGACCCCCAAAACATCCACCGTCCATATCACTTCCATTTAAAACGTCACAAAAATGAAGCCTCTTGCCTCTTGTCCAGATTAGTCCAGATTAGCTTGACCCCCTTTTTATCTGACAGGACCTTTAATCAATAGGACCCGTCACGATGTCATTGTTCCTTTCAGTAGTAAACGAAGTTAATCCCGTCCAAAGCTGATTGCGCCAAATTGTCAATAGGGGATTCCTGAGTTCATTTTACAATGAATTCCGTCCATTCTATCTGTCTAAGTGAAGTAATTGGTAAAAGGATCGCGTTGAGATCTTCTATTGTAGTCCGGTGTTTTTGGTCGGTTGCATGATCTGGTTCCGCCATTTTGTTTTTCTATAGCTGACGGAGCTTTTTATTTTCAATTCCATTTACAAATGAGCTTAGCTAACTTAAAATAGTGTAGTATGCATTTGACATTTTGCCTCAGTGTTTATTGCCATTTTCACTAAAACTAGGTGACATATTTAAAATTGTAAATTTTTAAAATTGTTAATAATTATTTTAATATGTCATCAGTGTTTATTGCCGTTTTCTCTAACCCTAGGTGACATTTAATTGTAAATAATATTTTTTAGAATATTGTAATTAATTGTAAATAATTATTCAAATTTGTCCTCAGTGTTTAAAGCCGTTTTTGATAACACAAGGTGACATTTAATTGTAAATAATTATTTTTGCACAGTTGCGCGCCTCAGAAAAAAAGTTCGCTTTTAATATTTGGATAGGTATGATTTAGATTTTGCCTCTTATTTAAGAAAGTATGGTAGTACACAGTGGGGAGTAGATCCTGTGTAGTTATTTAAAGTTTAGTAATTTCTAAAAGCCAGTGACCACTTGTTTATGACGCTCATCTTACCTTGAGGCAACATTCTTAAAAACGATTCACAAAAATATTCCCACATGTGAAACACCTCCTATTACGAGGGACATACGCACAGCTTTTCCCTCAATCAAATTTTACGACCTGGGGATCGCGATAAGTGACACGATATAACCTATCTCGAAAATCCCGTACATTTATGGAATGACCCCATATTGGCTTTGCTATTATCAATTATAGTGACTTACCGGAGAAATCTGAAATTGTGTCTTGACAGTAGATATAACTGTTAACTGTCGAAGCTCCAAAGTCTTGAGCATCGACGCCGAGTTGCTAGCCTGTTGGTTTTCTATGGGTTGCATTTTGGGGAGGAATTGCATAATTTAATTTCGCCAAGCCCGTTCCATCATCGGACCACAAGACGTACGGCGACACGCCACCGGTACATGGTGGATATCCCACCTATACACACAAAACGTTGTGGGAATACATTAATTGTGCGTACAGCTAAGGAGTTGAATTCCCTGCCTTAGTCTGTGTTTTCTTGAATAGCTACAATCCGGGAGTCTTTAAGTCAAGAGTGAATAGGTTACTTCTAGGCAAGTGTGCTTCATCTTAGACCGTATCATCGCTTAACATCAGATGAGAAAGTGGTCAAAATTTTCCGCGAATCTGTTCGGGAATGGTTTTCCATCCTAGTAACATAATTCGAAATATTACAAACATTTTAAAATAAAAATATCCAAACCCAGCCGTGATCTAGTGATACGCTATTCAATGAGTAACATTTCATTTTTAGGGTTCCGTACCCAAAGTGTAACAACGGAACCCTATTACTAAGTCTCCGCTGACAACGAGAATCTGGCGGCAAGAGAAGGTATACGTAGTTCCTATAGTCCTTTCTACCACAGGCGTCAAGCTGGTTTCAGACTACGTTATAATATATAGCATAAAGTATATAGCTCATAGCACAACAATATCGCGCACCATACATTGTCAATAATGTATAGTATAGTATAGTATAGTACAGTGTGAACGTGTCCATAACAATGTATGGTGCGCCATGCGATATTGCCTTGCTATGAAATTCAATTCAAAATTCAAAAGTCATTTATTCAAATTAGGCTGAGGGCCAGCACTGATTTGAACGTCAAGTTTTACAAAAGACAGTCCCCCAAAACGCCCGCCCGTCACCACTTCCTAGTGTTTTAGCTATGTATGAGCTCTATAGTATATGCTAATATATTATAGCGTAGTCTGAAAGCAGCTTTATCCCTAATAGTCCCTTTTAAGTCATAGACTTAAAATTATTACACCTTAAAGACAACCTCTACATAACACTGCAAAAGGCTGGGATTTTAAACACATGTAGAATTGTCAGATTTATGCAGATAGAAGAAAACTAAATAGGATCCCATCAAATAACACATTAAAGCACACACGACACGCTACATTTACTTGGCTTGGCCCATAAATGTGGTCAAAACTAGCCATACAGCTGAGATAAAAAACATGCACCCGAAAATAATAATAAAATTGAGGTTAATGGTACGGAACCCTTCGTATGCGAGTCAGAGACGCACTTGGCCAATTTTTCGATTCCTCTAACCACTAAAACCCTTAGCAATCGAAATCCTAAAGTTTTTCACATTTTGCATGAATCAACTGTAATTCCTTTTAAATTAGTAAGCGTTGAACCGACGGACATCTGAAATTTGATTAATGAAACTAATTTTAGGGGAAAAAAATGTCCCAAAATTTTGTTACGTAAGCCGGCAACGTTTCCGAGCCGTTGGATGGAAAACGGAACGCTTATTAGCTAGATATAGCTGCTACTTATCTTTAAAGAGATAGCGTTTCTGTAACTCCGTTGCCGTTGTATTTTCTTGGACATTTGTAAGTTTTTTTTCCCTTGTCTGAAGCGTGATAGTCGTCCAGGCATACGTAGGTACAGTTTGACAATTATTTTAATGTTTTTTTTTTGTTTTTCCTTTGATGAATGGCATTTGTGTTTTGCGACCTCATCGCCCATCGTATAGAAAAACAAATCATATCAAATCGTTTATTGCATTCCATAATGTACACATACAGGTGGTAAAATATATTAAAATTGAAACAATTATGGACCCTGTCGGGCACAGCAAACTTTAAAATAATTAGGAGAGAGGAAGAGTGCTTTAAATTAATAGTATCTTATATTAAGAAACAGAAAATTGTATCAACCTTAAGACTATCTCTGACACTGAAAAAGCGAGGATTGTATTACAAATGGAATGTGATATTTGCGTGATACATGTATCACGCAAATCTTAAAATATTTGCGTGATTCAACACTTTTGGATCAAAAACGTAATAAAGTGGCCATTTGGCTATCAAATCGTGTTTTTTGTTATGTAGCTTAATAATTTTCTAACATTATGAATGAAGTGTCTATCAAACAATTTAATTTTAAGTACCTACTTCCATCTTTCTGTAATTTTAACCTATTTTATAAGTTTCTCGCAAAAATTATATTACTACTAAATTACTCTTAGCTATGAATATTTCAAAGAACTCTCCTAATCCGTACCCGTTTTACCGATTCGTTTCAGCAGAAGCACCCACATGTGATCTTTGAGGCGCGTACGAAGGCCAACAAGGGGTGTGCCAACAAGCTGGAGTTCAGGACCAAGATCCGCCGCACCAAGCACGTGCCTTACGTCGAAGAACCACTCGCTGATGACCCTGGCAACGCGTGAGTTGTTATCTTATTACTTACTTAGACACGTGTCTATAAGAGTTTAGGATCAAGACCCTCCGGTCCAAGCACGTGCCTTATGTCGTGGAAGGACTCGCTGATTACCCTGGCAACGCGTGAATTGTCCACTTATTATTACTTACTTAGACACGTGTCTATATGAGTTCAGGCCCAACTTCTCAATATGTAGGGAAATTAGAGATATATCGACAGTTTACAACTAGGTACGTTCATTTCTTAAAAATAAGAAATTTACCTTCGAGTATATCTTGTTCCACGTTAAACACTTTTCAAACAGCTTAATGCACACCACATAATTTCCCCAAAAAACCGACTTAAAAATCCGTACCCACCAATTTAAGCACCAAATCTTTAGTGAAAAGTGCGAAGAATTAACTTGTAACAAGTACTTACCGAATCGATTTATTACCGGAAGGTAGAAGATTACACCCGGCTACCGACTGCGCCTAATTTAGGGGCTTTAATTTGAACAAGTTATCAAAATCAATGTTTGCAACTAACTTTGTATCTTGGGGGAAAATTATGTTCATGCTTTGGTTACTGCTTACGAGAATATAGGTTAATATGTCGAGAAATTACATTTTAAATATTAGATAGCTGATTCCGCCATAATCACTTTCACAAAACAAAGTCATATTATAAAACAAAGGCCTCCACCGCGTCTGTCTGTCTGTCTGTTCGCGATAAACTAAAAAACTGCTGCACCGTTTTTCATGCTGTTTCACTAATGGATAGAGTGGTTCTTGAGGAAGGTTTTAGTATATGATTTGTCAAGCGGGCTGGTGGGTAATGGTAACAATTGTGTGAGTGTATTTATTATGAATCAGTGCGTAGACACGGCGCTGTCTAGACGCCCAAGATCATGTCTTTCGCGTACTGGTTCCACCTTAAAGTTTAACACTTGACAACCCAATAAAAACTAGATACGGACTACTGACACAAAGATAGTAATAAAGACACTCGACACGCTATCAAAAATCAGTCCTAAAGTCAGATATTTTTAAACTGAAGAGTAAATATGGCTGTTTGACATAATTTTCTACGCAAAAGCTGTCAATCCGGAATTTTTATTTCTCTGATAAAGTTCATCTGACTATTGAAAAATCGGCCTTAAAACAAATTTTTATACATTTCTTTTTAACCGACTTTCTCAAAAAGGAGGAGGTTATCAATTCGGTTGTATGTTTTATTTTTTTTATGTTTGTTACCTCATAACTCCGACAATTATAAACCGATTTGAAAAATTCTTGTTTTATCTGAAAGGATATACCTACTTGCAGATTGGTCCCATTTAAATTTTATGAAAATCGGGTACGAACTTTGGATTTTAAATCGAAATAGCTGGAATTCAGATGATAGTTTTATGTCATCCAAGTAATCGAAATTGCGTATTTTGCTTTTCTGCGATTTTGCAGTGGTATTGTTAGGTGTGGGGTACCACTAGAAAGTGAAAAATAAAAAACTTTTTACAAAAAAATACAACCGACTTTTTTTAACCGACGAAACTAACAAAAACACCGACTTCCGAAATTTAAAGTTATTTTTTACTTTGTAGTGTTTTTTTTTTGGAAGTCGGTTGTATTTTCTTTTTGTAAAAAGTTTTTTATTTGATATAACATAACTTCTATGAATAAAAGTAATGTAAAATATCTCAGAAACTTGGGTTCAAAACGCATAGTTACGCAGATAAACGCAAACTTAACTAAAGTACTTTAAAATTGTCACCAGTCTTTCTTTTGCGAGTATTTGCTGATGGTAATAATTCTAACCTATAATGCAAAAAAAATTGTTTGAAACGCTTTTATGCCTAAATCGGTACTGTGTTTTGAACCCGCAACTTTGTGTAGCATTGTACCACCAATGACATCCTGCCAGAAGTGTTGCTAATCTGTCACAAAATCACGGTTAAAACCGAAACGCGTTTTTATTTGCAATATAATATCCAACTTATTACAAATCCTTATACAAAATATTGACACAATAATTGGTTGATTACATTTGAGTCACTCGAGTGTTAAGATGCCCTTCTTGAGCCCTCGGGGTTTGAGGGGTCGGGGGGTCAAGTCCCTAAATTATTGAAGCGTCAACAGGGATACCTTCTTAAGCCAATCATTTGTTTATGAAGCATTCTTGTATTTGGGACGACATGGCAGGACGGTTGTATAATATCCCTACATAAATATACCTCCTTCACGTCTGTGTCCGATTTGGTAGCAAACGTATACGTTTGCTTACCCAATCGGATACCTGGCAGCTGACCTGTTAGCCTCGAATATCGAACTATGTGGCTGATATCAGTATTATGTAACCATGAACTCCTCTCATTTTACAGTAACCGTAAAATTTCAAATTTAAAATCTTTTCAAAGATAGAGTGAACAGGCTACTTCTGGGTAAGGGAGCTCCATCTTTTTTTTTATTATTATTTATTTATTAAGGTACTCCAACAATAAAGTCACAGAAACGTTCTTACATTAAAAATTCCTTAAATTAGCTAGCACTATAGTGACCCTATCATTTATAGGCGTGCACAGCTTATACATTTTGTGATACAATGTTAAGTTTGTATCCAGAGCATTATAGGATCGTAAGTTAGGTTACATTCAATTATATTACATGACTATATTGCCATTACATTTCATGTCTAGCTAAACATAACATGAATATAATTATGGAAAAAAATGATACCTATTTAAAAGGGGGGGGGGGGGTAAAAGCTTTAAACAATATTAAGTTGCATTATTAACATCTTAGATTTTATCCCTGTCATGCCTGACCTAGACTAGAGTCAAGAGCAAACCCAACACACATAAAAAATAAAAAACTTCGGACCGTTTTTGAGAATTATCATAGAAACACCAAAAATAACTTAATCTCGACCTTTAAACAATCTATAAATTAATATTCCGATATAATTATAAAAGACTTTTCGTATTTTTTCAAATTTTCACATTAAAATCTTGATAATGAATTTATGGTTCCGAGGAAACCCTCTAAAGCGTCCCGTGGGTGTAGTTAAGTCAGTTAAGCGATTATATTCAGAGTTTGAAATTCTTCCAACATTGGCGTTCCTTTTTCAAATCGTTTACTTTAGCGGCTTTTCGGTAGTATATTTTATCATCTCATTAAATAATAACAGCCGCAAGAGTCAATCTTCAAGGTTAAGCAACGCTTGCCAAGGTCAGTCTGAGGATGGGTGACCATACCGAGATCCTCCGTATCTCGAAATGCACTCTAAACTGTTATTTTCAGCTAAATTTGTTGACCATTGACGTCTTTACGGATAGTCAGAAGCAAATAAATCTGAAACCAGTTTTGTCATGCGATATTGGGATACTGGGTTGTGGAGATGAGGGGGTCTAAATAACCACTTTATAATTATCATATCAGGATTATAAAATAAATCCTACAATAATCTGTCAAATGTAATTTTTGTCTTTATCGCTAACGCATTAGGTTCAAAGTTGATTGGGAAAATTTGATAGCGACTGGTAGCGTGATGTACTTACTGATTCTACTAAAGTGGCCTTTTTAGACCCGTAGATAGGCATTTGCTCAAACTCAAATACTGAGCTGCATCCAGGTAAACTGGAAACCAACCCAAACATCCTTGGAAAGAGTCTGGGCAAAATAATTGCCTGCGTTTCCTGTGGGAGGCAAAAATTAAAAAGTTTCCTTCTAACATTTTCAGCAAATCTATAGAAACAGTAATATTAAGACAACATTAATTTAAACCAAAAAGAAAAAAAAATATTTTTAACCGACTTCCTAAAAAGGAGGAGGTTCTCAATTGGGTTGTATGTTATTTATATCTCTTTTTACTATTCTATTTTTAAATCTACATAAAATCTTGAATCCCAGCCGTTACCAAAAAAAAAACATTCCACTCAAATTAAAACCAACTACTGGCTGGTTATAAAGCTAAGTCGAACTTCGAAAAAAAAAAGTTTAAACTATTAATCATAGGTTGTCTGGCAAGCCAAGGCCAAGTGAAATGTGAATTATGCAGCGTGCCAAGTTGGCAGGGGACGTTTTTTCCCCGGGCAAATACACACTGCGAGTTTCCTTTCTGAATTCTATTTGAATTTGTTTGAGAAATAATTTAAACTTGGACGACAAAGGGAAATACTTTGTTATGCAGCTCCTTCCATATTTTTCGTGGAATATTATTTTGGATTTGTTTAACTGTGACTCTGCTGTTAGCAGGATGTTTTAGAGAACGATTTCAATAATTCAAGAATCAGGTCAGGATTTTGTTTTCATCAAATTCTTAAGGAAGTGAAGTGTAGAAAACTTTTAAATTATGTTAATTCAAAAGCATTCTAGATAATGCGATACTAATTTAAATAAATGACGCCAAACAAGTTTACTTCCAAAGCTTCTAGAGATAATGCCGCGGGAGATCACAGGCGACGGCATTGATTGATTAAAACTTGAGGTATTCAGAAGCATTGACATAACAATCTCATTGATACACCCGAGCCATACATCATAAATCTATGATTCAGTCACTTCTAGTTATTAAATACTAGCTGACCCGCGCAACGTCATCTGCGTAACATTTTTCATTACTGCTCCGCTTCTGTTGGTCTTAGCGTGATGATATATAGCCTGTAGCCTTCCTCGATAAATGGGCTATCTAACACTGAAATAATTTGTCAAATCGGACGTACGTAGTTCCTGAGATTAGCGCGTTCAACCAAACAAACAAACAAACTCTTCTGCTTTATATATTAGTATAGATGAACTTACTCCTTCTAAATAACCTCTTTCTTGGCATAAGTACTCTCTTTCACTTCAGGAATATATCCTTCTCCACCCTCTTTCCAAAACTCTTAAAACCTGCTAAGAACGTTCGGCCCTATCTCTACTACTAAAATCTAAGCGCTTACAATGAATAAATTTCCAAAACAACTGTTCTCCATCAAACAATCAACAAACACCTGCTACCACGCACCACAACTTTCGCCTCATTTAATTCGCCATGACCGATTGTTGACAGACGCAAAATCTATAACCGCCGCCCTCATGCAAAATGTCGGACACACGTTACTGTCACCGCAACGACTGGTTCGTTAATTCGAATTAATTATTGACACCCACGCCTCGCATTGTGATGACGGCACTTTTAGAACTGGCCGCTATTGATATGGGTATAGATTTTGGAGAGGGATAAAGTTTTACTGATGGCGGAATGGCCCAGTTACTTTTTCGAGACATAAGAGTAGATTTTTCGATGTACGATTTTTAAGTAGGTACTCATGGCTAAGTATTATGGCGATATGACAGTGGTGGTATATCCCATACTTAACAACACCACTGTAAAATTACAGGAAAGCAAAATACGCAATTTCGTTTACTTGGATGTCAAAAAACCATCATCCAAGTAAACGAATTCCAGCTATTTTGATTTAAAATCCAAACTTTCTAACCAATTAGAATAAAATTTAAATGAAACCTTCAGATAAAACAAGAATTTTTCAAAAATCGGTTCATAAATGATGGAGTAATGAGGTAACAAACATAAAAAACTATTTATATTATAACTACAACCGAATTGAGAACCTCCTCCTTTTTGGGAAGTCGGTTAAAAACAAAACCCTAAGGACATAAAATAACTGATTTTGATTTCGAAATAACATGCTTTAAAGCGTGTTTGAATTTAAAAAAATCTAAATTCAATCGAAGTTACCTAAGTCCTAGGTAATTGGCGTAATAAAAACGCCAGTTTAATAAGAAAACCCAGTTAAATCAATCTACTATTATCTAAATGAAAATTGAATAAATACTGAATCCTAGTCAAAAAATGGGGTGTTCAATCTTCTTACATTCTACTTATAATGTTCAGTGTTACCAATATCTATCTTCTAATACATAAAAATCTCGTGTTACAGTGTTTGCTGTCGAACTGCTCCGATACGGCTTGACCGATTTTTGTGTTTTTTTTTTTTTGTGTAGATTTGGTAGATCTTAGGTCATAAGCTATTTTTATTTATATGGTAAAACAACGTTTGCCAGTTAAGCTAGTAAGTTAATAAATGTAGAAGCAGGTTTTGCTTCACAAGAATACATCATCCTATCATTAAATCGGGCACATCCAAGAGACTAAAATAAAAATAAAACAAGTTAAGTAACAATCCTAATCTTTTCAAAGTGAACAGGCTACTTTTGGGTAAGCTTGCTCCATCGTAGACTTTGTGTCTGTCATCTCTGACGTAGACTAGAGTCAAGGGCAAAACCATTAAAAAAAAAAAAATATTCCTCATATGTCCAGACAAAAACTGTACCAAAAAACAGTTAAAATGTGATCCATATCCCGCGAGGCCTCGTTTCAGCAGTTCGCTGCAAATTGGGTCCTCTTGAATCATTTATTGAGTGTAAGTGCCGGTTTACACAATACACGTGCTTGTATGAGTCGGAACTCGTAAATAAGAGATTTGGATTACGAGTTTTCTGTCATATTGTTGGTAAAGTTAGGTTTGTTAGAGCTAGAAATAAATGTCTCCTTTACCTTAAGTTTTAAAGGCGTACAAATTCAGTTTCCTAGAAATACTTGATATTTGTAGATACAAACTATTTCCTAATACACTTAGGTATTACTTATCTTAAAAAAGATATGAACGAACGAAATAATGAAAATATGCCAATGGGCTTGTGTCCTGAAAAAATCTAAATAGTCCGTCAGTTAGATTATCAAAACATATTTGACCCGTGTTTTTTCTTTTGTTACGGGTACCAAAATTGACGAAGTTACGATGCTTTTAAAATTCTCAATACGTCGCACCTTCGCATAATTTTTAGTGAGTCGTGACGTCACGAGCCCCCACTCCCGAGTTTTGATGCGGTTTTTTCTTTGTCAATATTCATTGATTCACAGAAACAAAAAATACGTGTCCATTATTTTTCAATACTCTAACTGACGGACTAAATAGTTTTGCAATTTGTGGATGATGGAATCTAGCCTATTCAGCACATACATAATTTTTAGGGCTCCGTACCTGTTACTAAGCCTCTGCTGTCCGTCCTTCTGTCTGTCTCAAGAACCCCAATATATTTTTTTATTAAAAATAAAACGTTGCCCCACACTTAAACGTTTCTCCTGTATCGTGGGTGCATTTACGTACATACAAACTCACATACACAAACAACCAGACCCGGAACAACTATATGTAGGTGTAAAAATAATTGTTCCGTGCGGGATTCGAACCCGCGACACGCAGCGCAGCAGTCAATCGCTCAACCACTGCGCCTGCCGTGCCGTCAGGTAGACAGTTGAAATTTTCAAAGTGTGTGTATCTATTTGCGCTATATAAATAATGAATATTAAACTAATACAAGAAACGTGTTTGTCTGTTCGGTTTCTGGTAAATGGAACTCTTCAGGTGACAGTTCGACTCACATTTGACCGGTTTTTTAGATAATTATGTTGGATACCTCGCGACTGTGCCAAATACGATGAGTTACCTGCCGCTGCCTTTCAACTAGTCTAGGTGAAAATGTGAAGATATTTGGCCATAATGATATCTCAACACGACGCCCATACAAATTTCTTCACTTTGTGAAAGCGGCCTCTCCAATTGGATATTAAAAGCTGACATTGTAATCATCATTATACCAGTTTTACCTTCAAAGATAACTAAACAAAGTAGCTTATCGACAAAGTACCCAAACTCCTATATAAATGACAAAACCAATTTCCTCAAAGGCTCTCTTTACCATTCGTTCCTCCCATTCATTCGTTCACTCACTTTGAAGTCATATTTTAATGATAGCATTGACATCCAAAAAGTGTCGCTTACCGAATGATTTGATTCCAGAAAGATAATGAACGAACGGTATGAACGAACGTTTTGAAGTTTTAATTAATTATGTGAAGGTTTTGTGTTCGATTTTCAAGAATTTGTTACAATGAGCGTCTTCTTTGGAACGGAGTTTCAATTTCAATGGAAAAAAGTTTCTACGACGGTGGTTTTACTGAAAAGAAATCTCTTAGAATGTAAAATTTAATGTTGTCATTATTATCGTGGTTGCTATTAGGAAACATTCACAAATATTCAATTCAATATTGTGAGATTTGCTTTCTTGATGGAGTGGGTACTCTATCTAGGCTGATGACTTTTGTGTAAAGTTTGTTGCCATAAGTATCCAAAATTAAAAAAGTCATTCATTCAAATTGGGCTGAGAGCCAGCACTTTTTGAACGTCAAGTTTTACAAAAGACAGTCCCCCAAAACACCCCCCCGTCACCACTTCCTAGTATTTAAGCTGTGGAGAAGAAGTGGTGCAACAAACTCCCCAGCAACACACATTTTAAGAACTTGAATTTATAAAAGAGTATGCCAAGTGATTAATACACGACACAAAAAAAAACCAGTTATCACTACTTAGCTAGCAAACTATATGATAGTATAAAACAAAATACACACTCAAGCATTAATAAGTAATTGACCTAGCCGAATGAGCCTCCAGAGGGCCAATTCTACTAATTTATAAAGGGTAGTAATACTACAACTGTAAATCCAATTTTTCTATTCAAATATTCGAAGTTACCACCAAAAATACTGAATTGCACACCAAATTTGCTCATCAAATAAATCAAATCGATTATACTGTTTGATCTAAAAAGCTAAACTGTTTTACTGAATGACTATCTGTTAACTAAAAATTATCTAACTCCTCGTGACGTCGACCGTCTAGGGTTAGCGTTTCCGTCAGCAGGTCGACAGATTTCTGTCTGTAGGGTTTAAAGGAACCTAACTAACCGAACCTTGGGGTGCCCCTGACGTTGACCGTCATTATTTACCTAGCGTCGTCGTAATTTAGTGTGCAAATCAGTATTTTTTGTTAAACAGTGGGTTAATTAGTTGGGAGATTTAGTTTGCTTGAATTTTAAATAGAGGTGCAATTAATAATTCACCATCTTTAAATAACTTTCGCATTCGCATGTCAATCGCAAACTGTCAAAAAAACCTTCATTTTCATACATTTTTGACAGTTTGCGATTGAGATACGAATTAAAGAATTTAATGAATTAATTAAGAACAAGTTTACAGAAATAGTAAGCACAAAAGCCTAAAAGTAACAAGATACTTATAATTAAAAAAAAAAAAAAAACTGTGTGTGCAATTGAGTAACCCTAGACCCCACACTAGGATACCCTGTGTCGTGGGATCTAAAGTCGTTTCCAGATAAACGTGCAATAAAGTACATTGACCTTACCCTAGTATCTCTTCGTAGATACTAGAACAATAAATTAAGAACAGATTTTCATTATTAGAAAACGTAAAGGATCACGATAGAAGTCGATTCAGGACAGCTTTATGTCATTATTTCTGATTTTGATCTTAAGAAAGTCAATAAATGTGTGTGAGTCAATAAATGTTAGTAGTCTCGTGGTTGATGACACATGTATATAAGTGCACATAGTAGTTTACAGTTGGGTTTAAGTTAACATACAAGCAGAGAAAACAAAATAAAATAAAATTCAAACTTACAAGATTACGTTCATGAAAGTCGTATGTGTGGTGTGTATGTGCGTGCGTGTGTGTGTGTGTGTAAATGTTCTAAAGTGGTATGTGTAACTATGTGTGTGTGTGTGTGTAAATGTTCTAAAGTGGTATGTGTAAGTATGTGATATACTGGATGTGAGTGAATGTAGTGATGTGTATTGAGTGTCTGTAAGGGTGTGCTTGACGAATGCGATGCGAATGTGAAAAATAATGAATTGGCACACAGGAATAAAATTAGTGTGCCTGCCTACAAGTGTAATCCCTTAGTTTTCCTTCACGTCATCCTCGAGTAGGGTATGCCCAATTTTTTGCTGGGTACCACATGCGGTTTACTAGCGACAAATCTCCTTGGTTAACTCCCCTCTCCGCACCCCTTGTCCACCCCCGGACTCATCCACCGTGAAAGCAATCCAAAAAGGAATTAATCTTGAACATTAAATTGTCTTTAATACATTTTAAGTGAATTTGTTTCGGTATCCGGTTTTTTGTTTAACGAGAATTTGTGGGTTTTTTTGCAGGCAGCTGTGTTTTCCGGAAAATATTTTGAATTGTTATTTATTACAATACGTTGATAAAAATATGAATACAATGGTAGGTATTCCAAAACAAACTTTCCTCTTATTTATATGAATGTAGTAGCTGATGCCCGTGGCTTCGCTCGCTTGACAAATTATATATGAAAACCTTCTTCGAGAACCACTATCCATTGGTAAAAACAGCATGAAAATCGGTGCAGTAGTTTTTGAGTTTATCGTTTACAGACAGACAGACGCGGAAAAGGACTTTGTTTTATAATATGTAGTGATATTCATAGTGATGGTGACATGGTATCATTTTTATAACCACAGTGAAACGCAATGAATATTAACTATAGCCAATAAGATAAACGTAAAAATGTTGTTAACACAGTCGTTTGTTTGAAAAAATAAATCGCAATATCGCTTTTACAAAAATAAAAGAAAAAAAAGCTGTAAATATTCACTACATGATTGACACATCATAAAAGCCCTATCCAGACAAACTCAATAAAAATAACATCCCTCCTAATATAATGTTTAGCTACACATACGTCATAACACATTTCGGTCCTACATACAGCGAAGAAAAACATTTTCTATTTACAATACTCCAATCGAAGACCCGGAAGCAATCTACCCGGGCGGGTCCGGGAAATTTCCCTAGTTCCCAATAATGGGGGCGTGAAGGGACTGATAAACTTGATTAAGCACTCCCCCCATCCGAACGGGGGAAAACCTCCCCCGTCCAACGGCCTTAAAACCGATTTTTAAGGATACGCACTTTATATCTTCTGTGGCTTGTGATTATCTGTGGTCGATCATAGAGTGTGTTTGGCGGGAATTGGCTTTGAGGTTTTAGAAAATGGCCGCGATCTTACACAACAAGTAATCAACTGATTAATTGATTAATCTTAATCGTTTCTGCGGGAATTTTAGTTCTCTCCCTAAGCAGTAAAATTTTGCACACTTTTTTCTAGATTAAACTTTGAACATTGGCAGAATAGTCGACATTGGCTTTGCTTGCCATATATAAAAATAGAATAGAATAGATGAGATGGAGTCATTTTGTGATGATTAGGCCGAAGATGGAAGCGAGTTTTACCCGGAATCCTCTTACACAGAGGAACTGGCTATCATACCTATATCTGCCGGAACACAACAATGCTGTTAACATTGTTGTTATGGCGACAGACTTAGACACGATGGTGGTAGCTATCCAGGCGGACTTAGAACAAGTCCTACCACCAACCAAACCGAGCAAAAAAATTGCCTCCGCTGGGAATCGAACCGGGAACCTCTGTGTCTGAATCAGGTGGTATAATCACTAGACTACAGAGGCGGTTAGTGTTACCTTTATAGAAGCACCACCCGGGGACCATTGTAGGGATTCACTGAAGGGTACCTATTCTCCTACGGACGCGGGTGACTCGGCCCCCAAAGTTGTTACAATGTAACAGTACTTATTTTCTATTTTGGAATTTAAAATCTACGTTGTTGAAAATCAAAGAAACTTCAAACAGTAAACAGTTAAATAGGTACTAGGTACATGCAGATACCTGGTTATAATGTAAATATTTTCATGAACAGACGCAGGAACTTTGTTCATAACATTTATAAGATAATGGAAATTCACATTAATATGCCCTGAGCAAATAAAAACTTAAAATCTTCTTTCCATAGATAAAAAGCAAGTAAGTTAGAGTGAACAGGCTCTTTCTGGGTAAGCTCGCTCCATCATAAACTTTGTCTCTTTCATCTCTGATTTAAACTAGAGTCTAAAGCAAATCCATCACAAATTAAATACAAAAAAGAGTATATTCATTGTGTGCTAAGGAGTGGAATTCTTTGCCTGAGTCTGTGTTTTCTGATAGCTACAACCTGGGAGTCTTTAAGTCAAAAAGGTACACGGTAGCAATCCCGTCTAACTATTACAAAACCATTTGGCCACAATTGAGGTTTACGCCTTTACGGTCTTTGAGTGATACCCTTGAAAACTGAAGTCTTCTAATTTATAAAAATCTCGGATCGCGGGATTTGTTTTCGAACTCCTCCGAAACGGCTTGATCGATTTTATTAGTTGTTTTTTGTGAGAATAGCTGTCGTAGGGTACTTATTTTTTTGGCAAAACAATGTTTGCCCGGTCAGCTTGTAATTTATATAAATAAAATACTAACTACCATCTTTTCTCCAGGGACTCAACAACAAGAACAAAAGAAGAGAGGGCTTGGCGCTGGTGGCAGGACGCAGGGCTCCGCGCCCTCAACCGACGCAGGCGAGACGTCAGAGAGACCACCAAGTACATCGAGACTGCCCTGGTCATCGACAAGGCTATGTTCGACAGGAGGAACGGCAGCACCAGGTCGGAGGTCGTCCATGATGCTATACAAGTGGCTAATATTGCTGATCTGGTGAGTTGTTTTAAGATTTGTTGAAGAGAGTGATAAGTTGCCTTTTTAACCGACTTCCCAAAAAGGAGGTGGTTCTCAATTCGGATGTACTTTTTTTATGTTTGTTTCCTCGTAACTCCGACAATTATGAACCGATTTGAAAAATTCTTGTTGTATCTGAAAGGATATATTTGCAGATTGGTTCCATTTAAATTTTATCAAAATCGGTTGCGAACTTTGGATTTTAAATCGAAATAGCTGGAATTCGTCTACTTGGATGATGGTTTGATTATGTCATCCAAGTAATCGGGATTGCGGATTTTGCTTTTCTGCGACTTTGCAGTGGTGTTGTTAGATGTGGAGTACCACTAAAAAGTGAATAATGAAAAACTTTTTACAAAAAAATACAACCGACTTCCAAAAAAAAACACTACGAAGTAACAAATAACTTTAATTTCGGAAGTCGGTGTCAAAATACGAAGAAACTAACAAAAACACCGGCTTTTGGAAGTTTGTATTTTTTTTGGGGTGCAAGTTCGGTTAGGGATTTTCTACTCCAAAATCCATTAGATTTTATTTACCTTTCCAGTAGCAAGTGCAATTACACTAATCAAAAATTACGAAGAGGGCCTAGCAAAAATATTTTGACGTACACGAAAAACTACTACCCTATAGTGTTTTGGTAAAATTTTATGGGACATATACAATGTATATAATTCAAAAATATGAGTATTGTATCTAATTCAAATAAATGTTTTGTGCGAAACATAAAATTTTACCATAGCTATATGGTAAAATTTGACGTTACGTTACTATACGTCAAAAATATTTGAGCTAGGCCCTCTGCAGAGTGTAATTAACTTTTTTGTTTTGTTCTCTTGATTTTGCATGTGAAAACTAACTTTAAGCTGAATCGAGAACTTAGGCAACACGCTAAAGCAGAGTTTGACAAAAACTCATCTTAAAATTTGGTCTGGTGTCAGGTTACAAATCAGGGATAACTGTCACATTAAATAGAATTTGTAATATATGTGTGTATCGGACCGCAAACAAGTACAGACTGGATTAAATGTAGCATGACAGCTACAGACTGGAAATGCATTAAGTAACTTAAGCTTAACAATGTATGAGGTTATGCGAGTGGCACGTCGCATGCGGCCATTGCGCACCCGGACCCGAACCGAACATCATCATAATTATAAAAGAGAATACAGTTGTCGTTCCTAAGAAATATTGTTTCATTTATTTGAAGAACACTACATGGCGCAGCCGACAAAAAGAACCTTCGAAGATTAAAACCACAGTAAAGCGGAAAAAAAAACATAAGAAAAAGTTGAAAAATCGTCGAACAAAGAAAAAAAAAACATGTCTGGAATGGAGTATCGCATGCCTGCACCCATCGATCTGGAGAACATGGACGAGCTGTATCCTCAGTGGACGCGCTTCAAGACCAGCTTTAAGATTTACTTGTCTGCAGCGGGACTTAGTCAGGTAGCTGAAACCCGAAAGGCGGCGATTTTTCTGAACTGCATCGGACAGCCAGCACAAGAAGTGTATTTTAATATCTTGCAAGACGAGAAAAAGGAAAAACTTGAAGAGGTAATTGAATTATTTGAAAATTATTTCAAGCCGAAGACAAATGAAATTATAAATACATTTAAATTCAACCAAAGAGTTCAAGAAAATGAAAAGTTTGGCAAGAGAAATTTATTATTGGCCCAAAATGGGGGATCACATTGAACAATTTGTGAGAAAATGTTTGGTGTGCCAGACACATCAAAATAAAAATGTAAAGGAACCATTGCTGTCACACGACATTCCAGACTTACCGTTTTTGAAGTTGGGAGTAGATATAATGGATTTTAAAAGCAAAAATTACCTAGTCATATATGACTATTTTTCGAAATGGTTAGATGTAAAATTAATCACAAATAAAAGTGCAAAATGTATTAATGATACATTAATGGAAATTATTTATAATTTTGGCTCGCCTAATGAGATTGTTTCTGATCACGTTCCATTTGACTCAAAGGAATGCAAGGAATTTGCATCTGAATGGGGATTTAAATATACTTTTTCAAGTCCTAGGTATCCACAGTCAAATGGAATGGCAGAAAGGGCAGTACAAATTGCTAAGAAAATGTTAAAAAAATGTAATGATGATAAGACAGATCTGAGGGTGGCTTTGTTAAATTATAGAATATCACCAGTATGTGGCACTAACTTGTCACCAGCACAATTAGTCATGAATAGAAATCTAAAGACAAAGTTACCAGTTTGTTATAAATACTTAGAACCAAAGTTAAATGAAAATGTAAAAGAAGAATTCAGTAAGAGCCAGAATAGAAACGCTAGATATTATAATTTAAATACCAAAGTTAAAACAGATTTTTATGTGGGACAGAATGTAATGTTTTTAAAAGATCCAAGTGTAAATAAATGGTTATCTGGTACTGTTCAAAAGAAAAATGGCTTAAGATCATATAATATTTTAGATAGTAATGGAGTTAGATATACTAGAACGTCTTACCATGGTCGACCTGGATAGTCTGTCTATCTGACAACACTCGCTGCGGGATGGATGTGCAGTTGGGATGGTTCATATACTTATATTGCTTGCATTTATATCATCTGTTGTAATATGGGGAAAAGGGGAAGGATGATTTGTAAAGTATGCACTTGTTTGACTCTGAAATTAAGATTAAGCAGCTCTTTGTGTAAGACTTCTGTGACATGCTCGTCTTTTCTTTAGAAAGGGGAAAGATGTAATATATGTGTGTATCGGAACGCAAACAAGTACGGACTGGATTAAATGTAGCATGACAGCTACAGACTGGAAATGCATTAAGTAACTTAAGCTTAACAATGTATGAGGTTATGCGAGTGGCACGTCGCATGCGGCCATTGCGCACCCGGACCCGAACCGAACATCATCATAATTATAAAAGAGAATACAGTTGTCGTTCCTAAGAAATATTGTTTCATTTATTTGAAGAACACTACAGAATTATGTAACATAAAATCATGAAATGGCTGCTTAGATGCCTACTAAAAAAAGGACACAGACCATTCAAGGATCTCATTTGTTACCGAATGAGAAACAAGCTATTCCTTACATCATTCTACATTTAAGTACAAACACAGAACAAATTAACAAACTTGAGTCTCGTAAAAACATCCACCTCTCTCTTCAGAAATTACTATTAAATTCATTATAACACGACCGAATTGCGAATGTCAGTGGTATCTGCCCCACGCATCTCTCAAAAGTGCTATTCATTTTCGCAGCATTGCCATGGACCCTTAACTTGGTATTAACTCATGTTAGGAGGTAAAATGTGAATATGGTCCTTATTTAATACTTTTTACGGTTACGTACCCTAAGAGTAACCAACGGGACCCTATTACTAAGCCTCCGCTGTTTGTCTGTCTGTCAACAGGCTGTATCTCGTGAACCGTAATAGATAGACAGTAGAAATTTTTACAGAGGGTGTATTTCTATTTCCGCTATTTAAAATTAAGGGTGCCTTCCATGCAATAAACGTGATTCTACCGTTTCATCATCTGCCTAGCCTTTTTCCCAAATACACGGTCGGCTTCCAGTCAAACCGGATTCAGCTGAATACCAGTATTTTACGTGGAGCGGCTGCCTACCAGACCTCCACAACCCATTAACTGGGTAACACGGACTTTCTTGGCAAGACTGGAGTCAGATTTACAGGCTTCTGACAATACGTAACGACTGCCAAAGATCTATCTACAAATGACAGCCGAGACCAACAGCTTAACGTGCTTTCCGAGGCACGGATGAAACTCGGTATGTTAAGATGGTCACCCATCCACAGACCAACCTTGGCAAGCGTTGCTTAACCTTGAAGAACGACCCGTGCGGCTGTGGTTATTTAGCCACGAGCTCCTCAACGTGATTCTACCGGTTACTGGTTCGAAATCCTTCATATACGAGTCTGCTATATTTTTACTTGCCAAAATGCACGAAACATTTTTAGTTATACTCGTAGTATATGCTAATAGACTAACTTAACTACTTATGCCTACCAAATTACTAATATACGGGGTAGGTACTAACAAAAACCCCACCGAAACGTCTAAACCAGCTTTTAAAACCTACATTTTACGATGCACAAGTAATCATGCTACGTCCTAAGTTCAGTACTAACCCGAAACGACTGGCCAGGCTCAGTCACACTAAAAATAAACTTCACAATGTTCTAACAAATAAATTTTTCGAGCTACGGAACCTAATTACAGTAGCACAGGACAATAAAAAGCGCGGGTCTCGACATATGTCAGAGAGGACGCGACTACGCGTGACATATGTCACAGAAGGGTGAAACAAATTATGATGAGAGCTCTAGTGTTCTGGAGATGGACTTGACAGCCAGCACTTGTGGATTAGATCCCTTTTTTTGGATAAACTGTACTTTTTTGATGAAGATTTAGTCTTTTTCTGGATAGTGTCCGTTTCGGGCCTATTTTTCTTGTTGGGAAGATAAATTGTTCTTTTTTGGTTGTTTTCGTCATGTTAAAAGGGTATTTATAAAACCGAAAAGAACACGCGTCTTGTATGGGAGTCTTGTATTTTGTGATTTTTTTTATTTTTTATTATTCGTTGTAATAGCGGCCATTGAATTACATAATCTGAAAATGTCTACTCATTACGGTTCTTGAGATTTTTATTAAGATTAAGACTTTTTTATGAA
This sequence comes from Ceramica pisi, assembly GCA_963859965.1. Taxonomy (NCBI): domain Eukaryota; kingdom Metazoa; phylum Arthropoda; class Insecta; order Lepidoptera; family Noctuidae; genus Ceramica; species Ceramica pisi. The sequence goes on along the minus strand of OY982535.1, from coordinate 23,900,465 downwards.
TTTTAATATTAACATGGCCGGGCGTCCCGTGACGGCTATTTTAATTCTTGTTTTATGTGAAGTCCGAGTAGTGATGGTTATTGGTCAGCATTCAATTTAACATATTTTGATTTTTCAACCTTTCGTTTTCAAAATTATTTTAATGAACAAATTACGAGTGATTAATTTCATCTAACTACGTAATGTAACAGCTTGAACTACGTCAAGTTCGAGTCTGACTGTCACACGAATGTTCCATACCATAGAACGAAAAATAACACGTTTTTCGTATGTCAGCCCCCCTTAGCGACAATACAAATACAAATATTTTATTCAACAAAATAATACACATGTAGGCGTCAGCGACAGCTGAGCGATAGCGCCATCATCGTTTGGGTTCGGTGGTATCAGGATCATTGTAGAATAAAACACTGAATGCAGTACTAAGCTCTCTTTATTAACTGTGGCTGAGTGCTAGTACTTTACAAATAGACAGTCCCCCAAAACGCCCACCCGTTACCACATCCTAGTGTTTTAGCTATGGAGAAGACGTGGCCAACAAACTCCATAGCAACACATCTGTCTTTTGAGTTAGAAGAACTCGCATTTATAACATTATTAAAGAAGTCTGTTTAATTTAATTAAAATAGGTAAACCGACAGTTTCGTTCTGGACGAGTGTCCTAGTCGGTGTCTCGAGCCCAAAAGGTCCCGGCAAAGTCCCAACTCTCCAATTTATACGTCTCTGTCCACGTGCCGCCATTACAACTGTCAACTGACATCACGGCGTTTACCACTACCCACTACTACAATACTCAAATCAGCAACTAATTATTAAATGATTTCTTTATCCACGACACGGCCAGAACTGACAATCACACGTCCTCGTGTGGAGGTGATAATATGGTATCTGTAACCAACGAAAACACAACTTAATAGTTGACTGCTGGCTCGGCCTACCTGACCAAGATCAAGATCATAAAATCATGAATTAAGAATTATAACTATACTGGTCCGGTCTCACGACCCTTCAGAATTATAACTACTGGTCCGGTCAAACGACCCTTCAGTTTTAATCTTCTGGTCCGGTCTCACGACCCTTCAGAATTATAACTACTGGTCCGGTCCTACGACCCTTCAGAGTTATAACTACTGGTCCGGTCAAACGACCCTTCAGTTTTAATCTTCTGGTCCGGTCTCACGACCCTTCAGAATTATAACTACTGGTCCGGTCCTACGACCCTTCAGAGATACTGGTCCGGTCAAACGACCCTTCAGTTTTAATCTTCTGGTCCGGTCTCACGACCCTTCAGAATTATAACTACTGGTCCGGTCCTACGACCCTTCAGAGTTATAATCTCCTGGTCCGGTTATAACTAACCCTTCAGGATTATTACTGCTTGGTCCGGTCAAACCTTTCAAGCTCTTTTAATTCTTTTTTTTCTTTTGTTTTCCTCCTCTTTTTTCTCATCAGTATTAAAACTAGAGACGATTGTGCTAGACTGGAATATCCCTTTAGCCAGTGCTAGACCGGATATCGGTCCCTTTAGCCAAACATGCTAGACCGGATTGCAATCCCTTTAGCTGAGTCATATTATTGGACCGGATTTTCCCTTCAATGACTCTTTCCTACATTTTTTACTTCCTACATTTGTGTTATGTTACTTCTCTCATTTTTTGTCCTAAATTTTTTTCACATTTTTTTTCCTTTTTTTTTTTATTCTTTTTAAATATTGCCCCAGCCCAGGAATCTATCCTGCATCGGGAGCGCGCTCACAAACACCCAAACTCACCCGCACTAACACTATCTATTTTGTTTTTTTTTCTGTTCGGGTCAAGCCCAACTTTCTGCGCCAACCGTCTCGTGTCTTTCAATTTAAACTATTTCCGAATTTGCTAGTCTGGACTGAACTTGTCCCTGTAGCTTATAAAATCAATTGTTGGAGTTCATTTTTTTATTCTATGTATCAAAGTACTTGTCACAGCGTTAATTGGTTTAGGATTTAAAACCCTTCCGATGATGTATTACATTTTCTACTCAGTTACGACTCAGTGCGGCCAAATAGCCATGATATGTTCTCTATTGTTCAGTGGAGGTACTCTCCTAATCGTCTTCTACGTTAAACTTGTTAGAAACACTACTGAGAGGAAGCTTTGGTATGTGATCGTGGGCATACTTATACGTTATTTTACTATTTATGGATTTCAAAAGATAGCGACCGATATCAACTTATTCTAAAATTCTATCGACTCTCACTAACGGACTTTAGCATCCACATCGCTACACCAATAATAACGGTCTCGCAATTTTCCGAATTCTAAAAAGAAAAAAAATAATAATAATCGAAAAGCTCTACAAATAAGACCATTTTCTTTTTTAACGCACCGTGTTGCGAGCTCTACTCTACCGATTGCGTTTCGCGACGATTTGCCACCCTTAATCTCTACAGCAACTCTCTACTAACTCTTATTACATGGAGCTATTCTTTATCTCCACTCTACTGACAAGTCAGTCACTCAGTCAGGCTTCTGAGAGTTCTAAAGCGGCTGTAAACTCTAATTGAACTAAATACCACGTACCACTCCATAGAACAAATAAAACAACAGGTCATCTTATTTCCAGTCGACAGCTATCTCATAGCTCAGCAAAACAATTGTTACACTCGCACTTCCTCATGGGAATGCCGAGTAAACCCTCTTTATTACACTACCTAGAGCTACCGTGACGACACCCTGATCTAGACTCTCCCGTCTATGCCATCCAGAGCTGCCGCCGGATACCTTGATACAGTCACCGACCCGCAGAACTCAGAACCTGTCACACAAACTAAATTGTTGCCAACTCATCATCTACTTCATAACTTCACAACGTCGAGTGATACTTGGCATCGAGCATCTTCTCGACAAAGAGATTTTAAAATATACCGACCGGTAATCTATGCACATCGGTGCTTACGAAAACAAGAACAACTTGCCTGCTAATTTTTGCGTCCTACGTTCCTGTGAAGAAGCTACGTTCACGAATTACTCTTCGTTATTCTAAGAACATTGCGGTCACTGAATCAATCTTATTTTAATCTCACTAGGCTCGTATTACCTCACATACCTAGTAGGCAACCCAGTAGTGGAAAATGAAAAGTCTATTTAGAAATTATAAAAGCGTAGAGTTATTATCTGTACCCGCCAATCAATGTCAATAAAATCAAGTTAATGTTCATAATCGCTTACTATTGAATTTGCTAACTGTTAAACTGTCGTTAACACGTTATCATAAACGCCTAGGTCTAACTTTTCACTAAAATTGAAAAAAATCTAAGTCGAAACAAAACATGACCTTGTGGCAATCTTGCCTTACGATATCGGATTCAGAATTTCGCACTGAATATCATTTTGAAACTATTACCACCAATGGGAAACTGTAATTGCTATAGCTTCGTACTGAATATATCAAAATTACCTAGCAATATCAATCTAACCACTGACATGATTCGAAGATCTTTAAAGCTTTGAAAATCACAATTAAAATTAAATGGCAGCGGCTCACCGGGCACTTCAGTCGGCCTTGAACGCTTCCAACTCCACAGATGTTGACATGATGTACAGCTACTGCAGCCTTCAAACTGCTTGCGAACCTTCGATCCGTCACACTTAGAACTGCAGTTGTAATTTCTCAGCAGCAATAGCTGCATGCAAACTTCTAGCGCCATGTGCTGGCTTCATCTAAGGTGATAAGATATCTGAAAACTGAAAAACACCACGAGAGAACAAGTCCAATCAAAGCTTTGGCAGGAGTATAGGCTTCAGATAAGCGTAGCAGCCACACTATCAAAATTAATTAAAATCTGAAACTAATCAGAACACTGGCACTAGCAAGAAAGTTTATGTCCAATAGTGGACAACCGCCCCTAAGATGACCCACTGACCCAAAGTTGGGCTATACATGGTTGCGATGAATGAAAATATTGCATTTACAATCATCTTAATTTTAAATTGAACTGTTAGGTTGGTACGGTCTTGTAACTGTATGTTGATTTACGTGGTAGATAAAAATGAGATCAATAGTGACACACTCGGTGAAAATATCAACTGTCTACTTATTACGGTTCTTGAGATACAGCCCGTTGACAGACAGACGGACGGACGAACAGCGGAAGCTTAGTAATAGGGTTCCGTTAGTTACCCTTCGAGTACGGAACCCTAAAACGGTAGGCCCTTAATAATGACACGTTACATTACGATTACATTAGACGTTATTAAGTACTTTCTCTGTTCATTTTTTGTGCTAAAAGTGTTAAATAAATAAATAAGATTATTTATTTATTTAAATAAAAATTAATCGCCGAAATGTATGTAGGTACGCGCATAACTTCGTAACGACTGATCGAAATTTGATAATTCTCTCGTAGTTGTGTTCGTAACTGTCGGGGTGAGGTCTGCATGAAAGAAAATTTTGCAAAAAAGATATATCCGGGCGGAGCCGGGTCGGGACACAATCCTTATATGTATATGTAGGGTCCTTGGGGAGTTTAGGGGAATACCAAGAGATTATTTCTCGAAATTCCTACGGGAACGGGAATAATCGGGATGTACGAAGTCGCGAACAAAAGCTAGTCTCGCATAAAAATGTCTGCCATTTAGCGGAGACACCAAAATAACACTTTTCACTGATCAACTTCTCAGAAATCATACCAACCCCTGATACAGCGTGCTCCTTTTATCTCCTCATTTAAATTAAACGCAAACGACACAAGTGTTTAGAATTTACCCAATCTATTTACAATTAACAAACCAATAGAAAGAGTTATTTCAGCTTAACGTTGCCTTAAAGTAATCTTCTTCATCAATCAAATCAACAGAGCCCATTTATTTTGAAACATCCTTCTGAAATTTAATTTTAAAATTGAATTTGAAATGGATAAACCTCGATATTGTTTGTTAATTATTCTTTAGACGTCGGTGTTTTGTGTATTTTATTCAATGATACTTTTCGGTTATATATTGTGTGAATTAAATGAGCTGGGGTTAGCAGTGGGTACAATTTATTCAGTCTTTTTTTAAGATTGGTAAATCATCAAAGGACTCCTCTCGCTCTGGGTGAAGCAGAAGGGAGTGCCAGACTCTTACTGACTAAAACCCATACGTGTAGGTACCTCCTAATGCCATTTGCGTTCCAAGGCCGTGGTAACTCTTTCGAACACATTCCGCAATACATTAGTCAACCTATATTTTTTTTACATGGGTTTGCTCTTTATTATTATTATTTCGTTTATTCACTTGTATATACATACTGTTTACATTTTTAATATATCTTAAAAAAAAAAACACATGAAAAAATACATTTAAAAATATAAAAAACAGTAGTCCGCCGGTGTCGGGAGCAGGGTCCAAGCTACCGGTGGTTAGGGCCCCAGAGAAAGGAACCTCCTCACAATACGAGCCGTATCGAGGAGTACTGCCTTCTGTATCAGGCCCTTTACCCAACTGCGTAACGCCAGCTTCGACAGGTGGTCGTCGAAGCTTTTGGCCAACAGGCCATTGGCCGTAACAACTAATTATTATTATTATTAACTTTGAAGAGATTAGGGGATATTAGGGGATTAAGGATTTTTCGGTAACAAATCTGTGTAACTGTTAGAACTATTGAAAGCTTACTAAATAATTAATATTTTAATTAGAGCATCACTATCACTACATATTACAAAACAAAGTCCTCTGCTGCATCTGTCTGTTTGTTCGCAATAAACTCAAAAACGACTGCACCGATTTTCATGCTGTTTTCACCAATGGATAGAGTGGTTCTCGAGGATGGGTTTAGTATATATAAGCCTCGAGAATCAGCTAGTTAGATATTAAAATGAGATACAACTTGCCTAGCCTATCTCACACTATGTTTTGACAACGACCCATAAACTGGGTAACATGGTACCACTTGGCTAGACTGGTATCAGATTTTCTGGCTTCTAACGATCCATAACGACCTACAAAGATCAGAGAAGCGACAGCTGGGACCAAAGATATGACAGTTTCATAATTATTAAATTAAATTAAATAACGTTTAATTCGACCAACAAAGTATCAGAATACACATTACACATAATAAAATAAAAACACAAACAAAGATAAATTCAAATTCATACATAAAAGTCATGTCAGTCAGTTGGTCATATATATAAGATTTTTATACCATTAATAGGAACACGTTTGACCATATATCTTGCCTGATAGTTAGCGATAATGTGTTCGAAGATGAAGCACGCTTTTCTAAAAGAAACCTATTCACTCTTAACTTAAAGTAGCACAAAAACAAACCATTTTACAAAAACCAGGCCACATAAAGCGACCTCAAATAAAAAAGTCCTCGAGACAAACTTTACTAACTCTGTAAAAAGAATTATATTCACACTGTAAAACCGGCAAGATGATAATATCCCGAAAAACGTTTCGCAAAACTCGAAAAGTTTCAATCATATTCAGCGGGTCCTGTAACTAATCTCATTAAAACTTTATAACTTCAAAATAAGTAATGCTTGTCCGAAATTCAATTTTTGAGTTAATCAAAACGTTTGGCTAGGTTATAATAGCGTGTTTCGGCTTTAAAACAGAGCCGAACTGCCAATTGACGACACGGTTGGCGCAGTGGTTAAGCGATTGACTGCTGCGCAGCATGTCGCGGGTTCGATTCCCGCACGGAACAAATATTTGTACGACCTACAAGTATTTGTTTCGAGTCTGGGTGTTTTTCTATAATAACGAAATGGCTGATAAACTACTTATATACATTCAAAAAAAAATGTATATAAGTAGTTTATCAGCCATTTCGTTACCATAACACAAGCATTAGGTTGCTTAGCTTGGGAATATATGGCGTTGTGTGAAATGTCCAAGGATATATATAATTTTGTGCCTAATGAAGTAGTCCTACACACGAACTTATAGGTAGTTTGGATAGTGTGACGAAAAATTTTATTTAAAAATTGTTGCTGCAAGTCACTTTTTTGTGTTGATTTTTAAGCTTGTTTTAGGAAATTATTGTATTTAATGCTAAGAGTTTTCAAGCTCATTTCAACACATCATCATCTTCCTGCCCTTATCCCATGTTACTTGGGGTCGGCGCAACACGTTTTTCCTTCCACTCTGCCCTATCAGTCGTCAAACTTTCACTAACTCCCTTTTCTTTCATATCGCTTCTCACACAATCCATCCATCTTTTCTTTGGCCTTCCTCTCCCTCTCCAAGCTCATTTCAACACATCAGGTACTATAAAATAAATATAACTAGGAGTTTACAAGAGCAAGAATTCTTTTGTTTGATGTCTTTTATATTACGGTATGGATCGACCATAGAAAGCATAATTATAAATAACTGTTTACAAAAAAATAGTTTCGTAAGTCAAATATGCATTTGCTTATTAGCTCAAGCTGAAATTAAAGCCTTTTTATCCACGCACAGGTCTTTTTATACAATTATTCTTTATCACATAAATTCTATTTTATTTGTTATTTACTTGTGAGTATCACACAAAAAATATCGTTTGATCTGACCTATCCAAATTAACTTTTGTGAAAAATAAGTCAACAAAAATGCTTTAATTGTTCAAATAAGTAACTATAAAATCATTATACTGAGCAGCAGAGCTCATCCCGGCCGCTGCTCATGTTTCCAAAGTATAACTCCATTTCCTTCCTAAGCTCATCATCACCACCATCGTCCACAGCCAGATCTCGCCCACTACTGCATTGGCCTCTCTTTTTAACCGACTTCCCAAAAAGGAGGAGGTTCTCAATTCGGTTGTATTTTTTTTATGTTTGTTACCTCATAACTCCGACAATAGGGAATATGCAAGCATTTTTTTTATTTGCAAAATAAAATACTTATTAGCTCTAGTAAACAATCATGAAATTATTTTTTAAATACCCTCATCATTTATTAAGTTATAAAGCTTCAAAGACTACAGTTAGAACGAGAAGTCCGATACGTAATGTGACGTCAAATTCACGATGACTATACAGCTGCCATAGAAAACACAGTTTTCGCGAGAGGGACAGATGTATTTGTTTATAACAATTGTATCTCGTTCGTTTTTCGAGCAATTTAGATTCTAATTTCACAGTTAGTATTATATTTTCGAATACTCTAAGATAAACTGTTCAGATCATAAATACTTTTTTCATGCATATTCCCTATTATCAACTGATTTGAAAAATTCTTGTTTTATCTGAAAGGATATACTTGCAGATTGGTCCCATTTACATTTTATCAAAATCGGTTACGAACTCTGGTTTTTATATCGAAATAGCTGGAATTCGTCTACTTGGATGATGGTTTTATGTCATCCAAGTAATCGAAATTGCGTATTTTGCTTTTCTGCGATTTTGCAGTGGTGTTGTTAGGTGTGGGGTAACACTAAAAAGTGAAAAATAAAAGAAAGGTGTCAAAATACGAAGAAACTAACAAATACGCCGACTTCCGAAATTAAAGTTATTTTTTACTTTGTAGTGTTTTTTTTTTGGAAAAAGTTTTTTTCTTGTGCCAATATCCCCTTGTTCTTGCGACAGTCGCATCCAGGACTCCTTTTTTTCAGAGACAAAGTTGACGATGGAGCGAGCTTACCCAGAAGGCAGTTTTGTTTAATAATTATAATAATATCGTTTATTTATAAAATAGGACACTCATTTACAATCAAATATCTTACAATTTTGTTAAAGAACACAGTTGCTTATTTGCGTGAACTAGGTTGAAACCTGTGTTTCAGGCTAGATTTTAGGCTAGGCATTAATTCCTATAGCAGTCTAAAATAAATACTTCTTCTCATACTTTGTTTAAAAGGTCATTTCTTTCCTATACGAGTCTAAAATAAACAGTTCTCCTTTCCTTATTTCTCAAACCCCTCTTCAATTTCCAGTACTTCCGCACCCTGAACACGAGAGTCTCCCTGGTGTACATCGAGTCCTGGCAGAGTGCAGACCAGGCCGACATCGATCGGAAGCAGGACATCACCCGGGCCATCCACAAGTTCAGCGACTACACTGCCAGGAAACTCTTCAAGATTGAGAAGGATACCACGCAGTTACTCACGTGAGTTTTACTTAGATAATTTTATTTATTTATTTATCTCATGTTCACCAACAATTATTGACACTAAATGCTTATACAAAACACATGCTTAAAATAAATGAACAGTGTAACAATTACTTATAGATGAACACCACATGCATAAAATATTAACTTATAATATTATGCATGCTTATTTTTAATAGATAAAATGAAGATTTAATTTGAAATACATTCACATTATACATATATTGAGAGTATCTTTGAATTGCAGTAAAATTGTTAGTTCAGACCAAAATTGGTAAAAGTAATAAAATAGATAATTTTATTAGATTGTCAAAATAAATATAATTTATAAAATTGACTGATAAAACTAATATACCTTAGTTTTTTTTATATTAATAAAATAAAAAAATTACATAATTAAAAAATTGATTACTCACATTGATAAAATTTCAATAATAACGATTACGATAATTTATGCTTACTTATTCAAAAGTGAGATAACTTACTTATTCATACAAGTTACAACAATCATTACAGGATTTATTTCAAGCGATAGTGTACATTATTTAGTATTATCCTTATAATAGGTAGGTAGTGCTATTCAATTTTATTGTGTCTGGGTAAAATTCAAATTCTTCAAACGTTGTCGTGCAAGGTAAAGTCTGGAGTAGGAGCCAATTAATGAAGATGAAAATAGCAAACAAAGCTCATGAAGAATCCACTTATATTATTAAGTTCATTTAATGTAGTTTCGCTCTAAAAACCTATGTCTCAACTTTACTGTAACCTTTAAGTAACCTTTTGACCTATGTATAAGGTTACATAGGTCAAAAGTCATTTATTTAAATTAGGCTGAGTGCCAGCACTTTTTGAACTTGAAAGTAGTATACTACATAAAGATTGTACCCCAAATCGCCCGCCCGTCACCACTTCCTAATTTCAAGCTGGCAAAGCGGCGCAGTAAGCTCCCCAGTAAATCTCTATGGACATAGACATGGAATACTCTTTATTTTATACATCATATCGGTTACAGAAAAGTTAGATGAAGAAAACAAGATGAAAAAACAACGTTTACTTTGACGTAAACTAAATAGCAGTCTTAGTTCAAGAGCTTTCAAAAATAATCCCATCATCCGCGAGATCTTGTTTAAAAATGTTAGAAACAACCGGATATACACAGAACGACAACATCCTTACATTGCATTTTATGAAAGCGTCCTTCCCCGTCTGCATTTTGTGAAGTAATACAAATATTTCGCCAGAGACGTTCAGCCGGCGGGCGGCGCAAATCTGCTTACAAAACCCTTTTCACTTTGAACGAACGAAATTGCTAGATAGACAGTTGCCAGTGCGCTAAACAGCTCGAAAATTAATCTCGAAAGCGAACCGAGGTCGCGAATTAATTCGAGCGATAAACGAATCTGACGAAAAGCGTTACAGCGGTTCTGTTTCACACTTTGAACTTTAATATCCCAGTTCTTGGGATGACATTCGCGTGTGGTTACAAACCGCGAAATATCATCGGCTATTATCACTCTAATTTTACAAATTACTGCGAATCCGCGGTAATGTTTCCGACAGGCGGCATCCTGTCATAATTTAGGATGTCAGCAGCAGAGATACGTCGATATCCTCGGAGCGTGGAGCGGTACTGTCTCCGATTCGGTTCGGGGGTGTATTCCTGTCGTGTGAATGATTGATGTCTATCAAATATTTACGATAGCTGTAGCCCGAAATGGCTCGGATCCTTTGGGAAAGAATTCCGCCAACGGATTGACAGTCGAACAATGCGGTCTTGGCATTTATTGGCCGTTTTTTTTGGGATATCGCTGAATCTACATATTCATTTTGTGTCGATGTGAGCTTTCAGGAATCTGGCCAAATGGATCGATGACGAGGCATGACGCAATACAACTATGAGCTTTGTCGGTATTTTTGTAATACTTTTGTATTTCTTTGTTCAACGAATCGTGGAAATATTTATTTATGATCTAGTTTTACATACTTAGGTTGTTAGAATAGCCATCATTATGTTAGGTAAGCGACCGACACGAAGCTGTCTGTCCCGACAAATATTTAAGAATTATTTCAATTGTTGCAATAACAATTGTAGAATGTTCATTTGTAATTTTCATATGTAAATTTTAAGTCAACTCTTCAGATTTTTGGTGAGATTTTAAGTTTGTATAATCGTGAAATGACTGCGGATAGTCAGAAGCCTGAAAATCTGACACCAGTCTTGCCAAGGAGTACCGTGTTACCCAGTTAATGGGTTGTGGAGGTCTGGTAGGCAGCCGCTCCACGTAAAATACTGGCATTCAGCTGAATTTGGTTTGATAGGAAGCCGACCCCAATATAGTTGGGAAACGGCTAGGCAGATGATGGTGAATCATCAATTGACTCCTTTCACTGTGGGCGGAACGGTAGGGTTAAGTGACCTATCCGCATTCTTCCAAATGTCCTTTGCGATCCAGGGCCGCGATGATTCTTTGGCACTAGCCTCTTAGCGGGAAGGTTAACCCTTAACACATGCTGGCATTCAGAAACTCAATCGCACAAACCGAATCAATGTTATTAATTTATGTATATCCCGGGTCCAACTCAAACAGGACTAACGTAATAACAGTTCGCAGCAAAATTAAATAGTCTGACCGCCGAGCCTTTCGCCCCGGGGCATAGACAAACAGGAATTTTATCTAATTTCCAACGTCTCTTTATATACGAAGTCGAATGTTTCTATGTAAACTAATTGGGTTCTCTATGGTACTAAATGAGGACGTGTGTTCGAAAAAGGCTCGCGTTCGTTGGGGAGTTTATCGTCATATATTTTGTTTATGGTTGAACACTGATTTGTAATTATCATTATCTGACAAATCAAGGTTAAGCATTGCTGATTATGGCCCTCTCATTTTATTTAAAAAGTTGGTTACAAACCATTACCACAAATAGAACATATGAACACAAATCCTACATAATTTATAAATATAGTTTGTTTGTTCACGTCTTAACGGCTGAACTTATTTAGATGAAACTCGGCACACGGGTAAACCATGTCTTGGAATAGGATTTAGTACTACTATTCTTTCCATCTCGGGAGTATGTTCTCTTGGGAAAATTTTCCAGTTACACGTGAAGTCGAAAATAATATAGGTATAGCCTTCCGCTGTTCCAAACACATATTTTTAGGGCTAACAAAGAAATTCTGCCATCAATTTATACCTGTCCTTTAAAGATGATATACAAGGTCTTACTTTGATCTGTAAATCCCTCATTTTAAGACCTTCTTACCTAATTTCATGAGCTCAAAAGACCTTGATTAGACTTTAGCACCGATATTACTAATGCACACCACATAACTAGGCTGAAAAATCTAAGTGATTGGTTTCTGAAGCTCGGTTTCCGACGTGCTTCGAATATCAGGCACAATTGCCAAGGTTTTATGACTGGTACCCGAGCAGAGGGGGCCTGGCACCCTCACAGGTTGATTAGATAAACGTAAAAAGTAGGCCGTTTTATGCCTATGCGGTAGGCTGGATTTACGGCTATTTCTACAAAAGTTGGGCGAAGCTTTAGTGCCGTATTATGCGTGTGTTTCTTTAATTAGTCTTTGGCATTGTCGTTTCTTTTTTAGAGCTCTGTTAATGATGATTTAGGCCTGTTTTATGGTCTCTTACCAAACGTTATAGGGGTGTTGAGAGTTTTTTTCTGCTATTCTGAATAATATTTACTGTTTCTAAACCAGTGAAGCTGTAACAACGTATGTTTACCACATGTACGGATGTTAACGAAGCAAGAGAAATACATTAGGGTCGTAATTGGTGGCTTTTTGTAGTTTCTGTCTAACATGAAGTAAAAAGGGTAAGATTGTGTATCTTTATGTATTTATCAAGGTGAAATCTAGCCAGTAATTTCATAATCCCACCTAAAAAAGCCGCCACAACAACCTAATAAAAAGCTTCCAATTTCAAAATCAATCCGATCAATCCACAAACAGAGTTCTTTTTTCTAATTATCTCTTATCGTCTGTTACAAAAGGATCCAAGATGGCGGCGGTGACGTCAGCGCTATCGCTTGTTGGCGAAGTAATTCAACTATAATTTCCGATATCCGAGTCGAATCGGTTCTCGGGAAGCGTGGCTCTTTGAGCGACGAGTGTACCTTTGAAACTTGCGTCGCGAAGTACTCAATGCGATGGAAACATACAGAGGGAATGGCGTGGCGTGCTCGACTGAATGTTCACAACTAGTACCTATTGCACTTTTTGTTTGTCATGCCACGTGTAACTTTGGATGTAGTGACGTAGATAGATTGTAGAGGGAATGGTTTGATAGAAATGGCTCAAAATCATGAAATAGTCGACGGATTTTCATTGTTTTCAGTATTGTCTCTACACTTCATGAGTTAACAATGTCAATAAATCCCCTTGAGTCAAATCACTACATTGATAGATAGATAGATAAATCATTTATTTGTGCACTAAACAAAAAACAGTATGGGAGTCTCTACACTTCACGAGTTAATAGAACAAACAATGTAATGAATTTGTTTCAAGAGGATTTTTTGTCATTGCAGCTGAATAGATGCTATATGTAATAATAATTGTATATTATGTCCAATTTAAAAATTTTAATTTTCAATTGATTTCACTTGTGATTTTATTGTAACTGGTTAAAAATATCTACTAATTTATTATTAAGTGCTGCTAACAGATACCGTGGACCAAAAAGTTGTCTTTCTGAATAAAAAATAAATAAATAATATGGCCGAAGAGAAAGCCATTATGGAGCCCGGAATTGTATCAAACGATTTTTAGGACACTTAATAAGTAACAAATTGTTGCAAGAATATACTCACGCAAGTTTTTTCGTGCGCCGAAGTCGATTTTTCGGGGACTCACGGGCGACCAGCTTGATTTTATTATCATACTAGCTGACCCACGCAACTTCGTCTGCGTCACATTTTCCATTACTGCTCCGCTCCTATTTGTTTTAGCGTGATGATATATAACCTATAACCTTCCTCGATAAATGGGCTATCTAACACTGAAAGAATTTTTCAAATCGGACCAGTAGTTCCTGAGATTAGCGCGTTCAACCAAACAAACAAACAAACAAACTCTTCTGCTTTATAATATTAGTATAGATCTGCCGAAAGACGTCCTGTGCTGGACATAGGTTTGCCCCAAGCGTCGTCACAACGACCGGTCCTGTGCGTCTCGCATCCATCGGCTACCCGCGACCTTCACCAGGTCCTCGGTCCATCTTGTGGGAGGCCTTCCAACGTTGCGTCTTCCAGTTCGCGGTCGCCACTCCAGAACTTTTCGGCCCCATCGACCATCTGTTCTGCGAGCAATGTACCCTGCCCACTGCCACTTTAGTTTGGCGATCCGTCGGGCTATGTCAGTAACCCTGATCCTCTTTTGGATATCATCATGTATCTTCTCTATCGGATATTTTGATATTATAAATTGAATAGGTGGGGGAAGGCCGCCAATTTGTCCGCACGAGCGTGAAAATTCTTCAATGACTGCCTTATAGGAGTTCTTTGACTATTTTATAAATAGTATAACGTTATCTGAAGATATTAATATTTTGCCAAAACCTGCCGAGATTTATTTATTTATTTATTAGGCTCACCAACAATTGTTAGTACCAAAATTTTACAAATACAAATAATTAATAAAGTTATATATTTAATAATTTATTTTTATTTTTTTATTTAATTAATTACATTTTTTAATTTAATAATTTTACAAATACTTAGCTTAAAACAATAGGTGTAGTGCCACAATTTTTTACAGGTAAGCACCACATGCACCAAAACAATATAATGTGCATAACTTAATAAAAGAGATAAGACTATTCCAAGTACAGTAAATACATAAAAATCACTCTGTCACAGATTTGTCAAAGTAGCGCAAAATTAAATTATAAAACGTCTGACCATATAAATTATGAGTGGTAACGTTTAATATGTAGGTACGTTATAACATCGCCTTGAAGGTATGAATCAATAAATTAAATAATAATAATATAATATACTATTATTTACGCAAAAAAATCAACCTTAGTCAGACAAAAGATAGTTACCGCTATTCAAAACTCGAACACACCACCAAAAACTACTTTCATATCAGACACGCCCACCGTCCTTGTTCAGTATGTTTCAAAAAGTAATATTTCCACAAGTTGAAACGTTATCGCTTCTCGTTACCAAGTTTGTCAAATTCGCGTTCCATGTTCGATGTGAAACGCGATAACCGATCACGAAAACTTCCAAATGATAAGCTCTGACTATTTTTCGTAGAAATTTCATTAGAGATCGAGGGATTACTCGGTTTTCCTTATGCTTTTTCTTGTTAAACCAACTGGTACTGGGAACTAAAGGATTGATATTATAACCAACCTCGGGTGAACGGGAAATAAAAATATATTTATAACTGGAAATACAATTTCTTATTCAGGATGACGAGTTATTTATTTGTGATTAAAAATTAATGCACAAGTGAAAAACGACAGTTAACAGGCCGAATGTGTCAGGCATTATCTGCCATGGGCCTGCCGGGGTTGCGGAATTTGTTCAAAAGAGTCACCGCGGCCCTGGAACCCAAAAGGCATTAGGAGGAACTCGGATGGGTTTTAGTCAGTATAAAGAGTCTGTCACTGCCTTCCACTTCGTCCAGAGCGGAAGAAGTAATTTGATGATTTTCCATCGTTAAAAAACAAACAGCATTTTCTACCAGTCGACTTGATGTTAATGCAGACATAAAAATATGGCGGAAACGACATAAGAGACTTATTCCGTAAAAAAAAAACAGTTCTAGGTACTACTGCAGTAAACAAATTACCTAATAAAAAAACTTTTTGCAAAAAAATACAACCGACTTCCAAAAAAAATCACTACAAAGTAAAAAATAACTTTAATTTCGGAAGTCGGTGTTTCTTCGTATTTTGACACCGACTTCCGAAATTAAAAAATACAACCGACTTCCAAAAAAAATCACTACAAAGTAAGTGTTTTTTTTTGGAAGTCGGTTGTATTTTTTTGCAAAAAGTTTTTTATTTTTCACTTTTTAGTGGTGCCCCACACCTAACAACACCACTGCAAAATCGCAGAAAAGCAAAATAATAATTTCGATTATCAAAGAATCATCTAAATAGTCAAATTCCAGCTATTTCGATTTAAAATCCAAAGTTCGTAACCGATTTTGATATGATTTAAATGGGACCAATCTGCAAGTATATCCTTTCAGATAAAACAACAATTTTTCAAATCGGTTCATAATTGTCGGAGTTATGAGGTAACAAACATAAAAAAAAACCTCCTCCTTTTTGGGAAGTCGGTTAAAAATAGGTAATATGCTTGCGATTTTTTAAATAGCAAAATGAAATACTTATTAGTCCAAGTAAACAACCATGTCATTATTTTAAATACCTTCATCAGCGATGAAATAATAGAGCTTCAAAGAGTACAATTAGAAAGAGAAGTCACAAGAACAGCAAGTCCATGAGAACAGCGGTTTCGCAAAAGGGACAGATATGTTTCTTTAAAATAATAATAATATCTCATTCTTAATTCTTTATTGTACACCAAAACAGCTTATATAATATACAGTGATGGAAAGTTCATGTATAAAGGCGAGCTTAACTCAAAAATGAGTTTTCTCCCAGCAAACCTTCGTTCGTTTGTTTTTCGAATAATTTTGATTCTATTAGCACTGTTAGTTTATCATTGTTGTGTATTTTAGATAAACTTTATAGATAACTAACTGTTCCCCGCGGTTTCACTCTCATTTACCCGCATAGTTCCCGTTATCGTGGGATTTCCGGGAAAAAAATATTGTCTCTATGTCTGTCTCCTGGGAGACAGTTTTTACAAGAGACAATAGTTTTTCAATAGTTTTTTCTAAGCTACCTCCCTACCAATCTTCAGCCAAATCGGTTTAGCCGTTCTTTAAGTTATAAATAGTGTAGATAAATATTTTTTTGATGCATATTCCCTATTGTAGTAGTTCTCACGTTCATTAGAACGGCTGAACAGATCTTGATGTTTGATACAGACTACAGAGGTTGATTGTAGTCTGGAATAACACATACAATTCTTTCGATCCCGGGAGTATGCTCGCTTGGGACAATTTTAAACAGCTATAGGTATCATAGAAACCTTGCAGACTTAAAATTAAAATGTTCTTAATCATTTAAGAATTGAGAACAGTCTGTTAATCTAGGATGTAAACTAAGGAGTAAGCTTAAGGTGAACTATTATACTATTATAATTACATTGAATATTTGCCACTTCGAAATGTTTACAGAATCGATTCGATCGATTCTGTAAACACAAGTTGAAGTGAAAACTTAGGCGAAGTGAACGAGAAGTAAGCTGTCAAACCATACAAACAAGATGGAATGACAGCTCACTTGTCGATCACTCCACCTAAGTGTACACGGTGACATGTCGACGGAATAGACCTGCAGTGTGATTCTATAAACTTGTCGAAGTGAACACTTAGGCGAAGTGAACGACAAGTGAGCTGTCAAACTATACAAACAATGTGGAATGACAGCTCACTAGTCGTTCACTCAGTTGTGTTCACGGTTACATGTCGACGGAATAGACCTGCAGTGTGATTCTGTAAACTTGTCGAAGTGATCACTTAGGCGAAGTGAACGACAAGTGATCTGTCAAACCATACAAACAATATGGAATGACAGCTCACTTGTCGATCACTCCACCTAAGTGTACACGGTGACATGTCGACGGAATAGACCTGCAGTGTGATTCTATAAACTTGTCGAAGTGAACACTTAGGCGAAGTGAACGACAAGTGAGCTGTCAAACTATACAAACAATGTGGAATGACAGCTCACTAGTCGTTCACTCAGTTGTGTTCACGGTTACATGTCGACGGAATAGACCTGCAGTGTGATTCTGTAAACTTGTCGAAGTGATCACTTAGGCGAAGTGAACGACAAGTGATCTGTCAAACCATACAAACAATATGGAATGACAGCTCACTTATCGTTCACTCCACCTAAGTGCACACGATGAGATGTCATCGAATAGACCGGCAGGTCACTTCATTTTCACTTCACCTAAGTTTTCATACTGAGATTCTACATAATATCTATCACTAAAGTTCAGATCAACAAAACCTGCATAAAAGTTACAGCGTTTCTCTAGTCAAACTGCAACAAACTAACTATATGTTTTAATTGTCTTTTTGAAACTCGAAGCTCATGTTACGCAAGTCGCAAGTTAAATATGGGTTCACGTACTAGTTTAAATTAACATACTTTTATCTAGAAACTACGCTTTCCTGCATAACATCCCTGTTCAAAGTAACTAGGAATATTATAAAGTGCATACAGAATGTTCCAGAAGTGGATGGTCATATTTCTGGCAAATGATCTGGATCTGATAAAAACAACAATAGCATAAATACTAAAATATTGACCACAAATACCACATACCACAAAGATTGATCACGAATAAAATATTTCTGATTTCTGACTTTTAAACAAAATGCGACACCGGTACATGGTGGACATCCCATCCACACGCACAAAACGTTTTGGGAACATATTCATAGTGCGTACAGCTAAGGAGTGGAATTCCCCGCCTGAGTCTGTTTTTCCTAATAGTTAAAACCTGGAAGTCCTTCAGTCAAGACTATTTCTGGGCAAGCGTGCTCTATCTTTGACCGCATCACCGCTAACCATCAGGTGAGATAGTAGTCAAACGTATGCCTCTCAAAAAATACCAGGCTGCGGAAATTGACTATCAAATAACTTTCAAACTGTGCATTTGGTAGCATACAATATGTGATCGAACTAACATAAATAAAAATACACTTTTATTTTATTTTTGCCACTGTTTCTTTATTTTATACTAGCTGACTCGCGCAACTTCGTCTGCGTCACATTTTCCATTATTGCTCCGCTCCTATTTGTCTTAGCGTGATGATATATAGCCTACAACCTTTCTCGATAAATGGGCTATCTAACACTGAAAGAATTTTTCAAATTGGACCAGTAGTTCTTGAGATTACCCCCTACATACAAACTTACAAACTTACAAACATACAAACTTACAAACAAATGTTACCTCTTTATAATCTGAAATGTGACGACACACTTTTGAAACACCCTGTATACTTATATATGTACTACGTATATGGGCGCATTTGCAATAGCAAATGCGCCCATAGTACATAGTCTATATACATACAGGATGCTTCAACTTTGTGTACTTGAATCTCAACTGCTATGAATCTTTGTATGAATAGTTGCACATACGTCTTTTTTACAGCGCTCCAAGTTATTTGCACAAGAACTATTTAATTTCATGTTTAAATTTGTTTGAGTAATATTTGTGCGAGATTTCATGTTATTGTGGATGATATTTTGTCTTTTTGAGGGGTTCGTTTGTAGTCATTAGTTGTAATATTTATATAAAAAGTTTATTTTATTGTATTCAATAACCTCGCGATCTGTGTTTAACACAATATGCCATTCAGTTGAGTTGCCATATTCTGTGTTTTATTAGCATCAGCAATTCTTGGGAATTATTGTATGAGATATAGTATATGATATAATGCACTGACACTTTCTGTGCCTATGTATTAGTTTTATTGCCAGTACATTGACGTGAGTTATTATCTAAAAATTGTACAGCGTATTAATTTACTGCTGCTGTGTTGGGTTTCTCACAATCATAAGATCACGCCTGCGTTTTCCAACTGGTTAAGCCGAGGTGTACCCATAGTAAGCTCATAAATCTCCAGTTAAATTCGATTCAGAGTCAGGTGGAAGGCATGCGGTCCATCACCAAATAGCTGGACTGAGCTGGTACAAAAAACTGCCAAGTTCACTTTGGTCCAGTGTACACTAACGTGACTAACCGGCAAGAATGTATGCGCCTTGCTGAGAGAGCAGTCCTCGGGAAAGTCGATGACCCACCAAACATCTCAGCATGTACCTCATCTGCGCAATCACGACCACTCAAACAAGAGTGGAAGAATAGGGACGATTCTATTGCGAAAATCAAGCACAAGACTTTTGTCATTAGTATATCCCATGGCGACCGCTTACTGGAAAACGCAACTTTGGAAGGTCTCCTACAAAATGGACCGATGACCTGGTGAAGGTCGCGGGTAGCCGATGGATGCGAGACGTTCAGGACCAGTCGTTATAGCGACGGTTGATGGAGGCCCATATCCAGCAGTGAATTTTCTTTCTTTCTTTCAGTGGACGTCTTTCGGCTGATATGACGATGATTATGATATCCCAAAATAAGATTAATAACCGAGTCACCCGCGTCCGTAGGAAAATACCCTTCAGCGAATCCCTACACGTGGTCCCCGGGTGGTGCTAAACAGGTGACACTAACCGCCTCCGTGGTCTAGTGGTTATATATACCACCTGATTCAAACCCAGAGGTCTTGGGTTCGATTCCCAGCGGGGGCAAATTTTTTGCTCGGTTTGGTTGGTGGTAGGACTTGTTATAAGTCCGCCTGGCAAGCTACCACCATCATGTCTAAGTCTGTCGCCATGACAACAATGTTAACAGCATTGTTGTGTTCCGGCAGTTAGAGGTATGATAGCCAGTTCCTCTGTGTAAGAGGATTCCGGGTGAAACTCTCTTCCATCTTCGGCCTAATCATCACTTTCCATCAGGTGAGATTTGGGCCAACAGTTTCCCCATATTGAATAAAAAAAAATAATTAGAAGTTTAATTTAAAAACAAAACAATTTTACACAAAGAGCTTATGGCCAAACTGGGGCCTCTAAAACAATTAGCGACGTCTGTTAGCCCATAAAAATTAAAATAATCATGCGTTTCAGCCATTATACCGTAATAACGGATTAGGACCATATGTGAAGTATATTGTCCATTTTAGTTCGTAAATTATGAGGCAACGAGGTTGAGAATGAGTTCAGATGTTTTATTAATTGGCGGGTAATTAGAAATTAATGGACTGATAATTAAAGGAATGTAAAGTAATGAGAATAGGGTGTGGTGTGTTTATATAAATAAAGGAGTAAGTTTAAATTGAATAGTAAAATAATCTATGATGTTCTTGGTATGGGGAGGTTATTTTTTTAATGTATCTAAGAATATGAATCCTAAGTAATATTACGAAGATGAAAGTAAATTCATATGTTTCAATTCACGCCTTAATCGCCTAACCGATTTTGTTTAATTTTAGAATAAATATTGACTTTGGAGACAGTTATAGGCTGCTCTTATTACGCGGGCAAAAGCGAGTATAAAAAAGAAAACTGTGTAAAAGTTAGCTCACTATTGAAACATTACTAAACACAGATTTACTTCCTTTTTATTTTAGTTAATTTTAATGTATGTAGATTCAATAAAAAGTGTTTGTTAGGTTTTTACCCAGAGACAACTGAATATTACGCAATCAATTGTCACATTTTTCATTTTACAAAACTACCTTTTCCACCATTTAAAAACAATCTTGAACATTCAGGTTTCATAAAAAGTGCTAGTATTACAGCTTTTTTACCCAGACAACTGAATAATTACGACTATCAATATTCATATACCATTTTACAAAACTACTCCACAATTTAAATCCACCATGAACACCACAAAAAACTTTATCGGGCCGCCATGTTAATTCGTGACATCACTTCCAGTGGGCTGACGTTCCCTGGAGGCGAGTCGGGGATATCTGTGCCGGACACGCTGTGCACGCCCAAGTCTGTGGGCATATCTGTGGACACCAACACCTACGAGCCGCACCTGCTGGCTGGGACCATGGCGCATATGATTGGACATAATATTGGTGAGTTTTTGATTAAGTACTTATGTAGATTAATTTATTATACTAGGCAATCAGTTCGTTGAGCTCCTTTAAGTTCTAAGTTTGAGCTACACGATAACTGGCAAATGCTTGCACTGTCTGGACAGGTCCACTCAAATCTGTGTGGTACTTTCCTCAAAATACCACTTCAGACATTAACCTACATGGTTCTCATATGATTTGACCAGTACGATTGTATGGACTTTAGAAGAGACTTTGAGGCCGAAACAAACTCAGAGGTAGTTTGTTTCGGCGTATCTTCTCAGAGCAGTCAGCTAGGAAACGCCGGCCTCATCTAGTTTAAAATGACCAAAAAAGATTGACGTGTAAAAGTGTTATTTACAACATACTTACAAAATAAATATCATTTATCATTGAATAATAATGGTGTTATATCAGAGATGTGCTAGGCAACTAAGCGGTGTAGCTAAGCTACTTAACGATGTATATGTCACTGTATAATCGGTATCGGATGTGTATTATTTGGACCATCAAACCATGTATGGCGGAACTTTTATCCTTCACAACCTCATTTGTAATACCTGCATTATCCTAACACACCTCTGCTGAAAAAGCTGCCTTAATATACCTAATTTAAATTAGGTATTTGATTTTTTATTTTGAAGTTAAAAAAAATTGCTTTAACATCATGGTCTCTATCACAAAGTTATAAGGTCTATTTAACCGATAGCGCGATGCAAAGACAGATAATGAGTTTACCAGTTTATGTATGTAGGATTGTAGGTATATCTATGTTTTGCCGAAACTTGAAAACTGCGTAACAGCTGTTCAGTCGGTCGATTCTGTTGACATTTCACCGTGATCACTTAGGTGGAGTGAACGAACGACAAGTGAGCTGTCATGCCATCTTGTTTCACTGAGCATTGGTTAAAGGATTTTGAATGTTGATTAATTACGAGAATGATAGTGTGGGTTGTTATTTTAACCGAAAGTCAATATTACGTGGGGGTTCACTAATTTAAATCTTATTTAAACTTAAAACTCGTAAAGACATAGTTACTTGTCTGTTGAACATAACATTGAACTTGTTTGTATTCAAAATTCAAGTCATTTATTTAAATTAGGCTGGGAGCCAGCACTTTTTGAACGTCAAGTTCTACAAAAGACACTCCCTCAAAACGCCCGCCCGCCACCACTTCCTAGTGTTTTAGCTGTATGGTTGTATGGTTGACAGCTCACTTGTCGTTCACTTCGCCTAAGTGTTCACTTCGACAAGTTTATAGAATCGCACTGCAGTATCGTTTCACACTATGCGATTTCCCCAACGTTTTCGGTTTCGTCTAGCGTGGCCACACGGCTTAGCACCGCAATTGCTGTTGAGGGCAGACCAATTTGCAAATGCTACTAATTCTTGCTAAGCCTGTTACTGGGTAGTAGTGAGTAGCATGCCGATGCTACAAAGTATTTGCTCATATTGGCTAGTCAGCATATTTTGCGGAAACTTGTGTTTACGCTAGCCAAGGGCTCTAAAAAGTGCCATTCAATTAGCGGTTACGATGTAAAATTCACTGGAAATTGAAAACGTGACATTATGCTTTTGAATTGCGTATTTTTTTGTTGTTATGGTGCAATTGAATTAGTGTTAGGTAAACCTTTATAATATTATCTGACTACCCATCCATTTTGGTAGCATACGCTACGCAGACGTAGAATATGAACTTTCTGACAGTCGTAACTTGCCTAGGCCCTAAAATACTTGAATAGGCGACGTGATTTCTGAAATCTTCATGTGTGGAATTTACTTACCAAATCAAAATCATTTACCTAATAGCATTAAATAATGCAGACAAAGATTTCACAATAACACATTCAATGCAAAGACACATTCTGCCATTTATGAAGAGTAATGTTGCATATTGACAAATGTAATGATTTTTGCACGTCTTTCATCTATATTTTTGAAACTTTTGACAAAACCATAAATGTCTGGAAAACTTCAGATTGCATTGTTATCCTTGTTCTATGCAATCTTGGTGTAAACAAATCGATCGATGTTAACATAATGTTGGCGGACAAAACTTTTGTTACACCTTACAACATCTACATATATCTCGTTACATACACCGATTACAATTCCACTGAAACCTATACATATTGTATTCGTATGTTTTCCTTTAAAACTAAATTTTAAAGTAATTAGTAGATCAAAAAGTTATCTTTTAGAAAGAAAAGTTATATTTTTAAATAAACGTGTAATAAAAATGACATGTAGATACTCGTACAGTCCTTCTCTTTCAGTTTATCAACTCAAACCTTGCTGTGAGGTTTTCCTTTGAGCATGACCTCATAACAAGGTTTAAGTTGAGATTGTGCGACCACTGTAATTCTAAGACTGAGGTTCCATTAGCCCTATTCAAATGAGCAAGAGATATTGTCTACATTTTCAACAAACGAATATACTGTTTTGTAAATTATAATTATATGTCCTTTCAAGGATTTAATTCACTAATAAAAATTTCTCTCCCCAGGCATGGGCCACGACGATGGGCGTGAGCAATGCTTCTGCCGCGACTGGCACGGCTGCATCATGGCGCAGTCCATCGTTGGCTCCGACAACGTGCAGCCCTACAAGTTCTCCGATTGCTCCAAGAACGACTACATCAACGAGCTCAGGGTCGGCCAGGGGCTGTGCTTGCTCAACAAGCCTAATGAGGTGGGTCGGAGTTTTCAGTTAATTAGATACTTCTGCCGCTATGTCACGGCTACATCAAAGCACAGTCCATCGTGGGCTCCGACAACATGCAGGCCATCGTGAGCTCCGACAACATGCAGTCCATCGTGGGCTCCGATAACGTGCAGCCCTACAAGTTTTCCGATTGCTCCAAGAATGACTACATCAACGAGCTCAAGGTCGGCCAAAGGCTGTGCTTGCCCAACAAGCCTAATGAGGTGGGTCGGAGTTTTCAGTTAATTAAATACTTCTGTCGCTGTTGTCACGGCTACATCAAAGCACAGTTCATCGTGGGCTCCGACAACATGCAGGCCATCGTGAGCTCCGACAACATGCAGTCCATCGTGGGCTCCGATAACGTGCAGCCCTACAAATTCTACGATTGCTCCAAGAACGACTACATCAATGCCATGTACTCAGGGTTGGCCAGGGGCTGTGCTTGCTCAAGAAGCCTAATGAGGTTGGTCGGAGTCTTCAGGTACTCTGATGTTTCTAGCGCAATCTACAAATCGAGAGTATAGCAGCCCACTATAGGACTATAGGCACTTTTAGTCACTTTTCCATTAAATAAATACCATAAAATACGATGCCTTCGAGTAGAATATAGCGAAATAACTAGGTAAGTGAATAACATCGTATTGTGATAATTATTGATACCCACATTTAGCATTAAAAAGATTAATAATGATGTTTTAAATACAAGGACATCAATTTACAATCCCATTACACATTGTTTTTTACTAAAACTCGAACCACAACAATGACAGCTTTAGTTAGCTGTCGCCTCTATATCTAAACAAACTGAACAGGTTTAAATTTGAGTCGTAACTTTTGACATGATTACACGAAACCCGCACAAACACAGATATTCAACTTATTAATGTTTAAACAATAATTCATAAACTAGTCATGTCATAATTGAAAATACCAATTAACGAAAATAATAATTTTACACCGAAATTATATTTATTTATCAAAGACCGCAACACCAGCTGCTGTGGTAATTCCACTGGTATTAATATAATTACAAACATTTACGCTGAAATAATTTATTTTATTTGGTAAATTATAGGTTCTAAATACATAGTTAACTGTAAATTGGGTTCCATCAAACACATTTCTAAATCTTCACTAGCAAAATACAATTTAATCTGAGGGCCAATTCTACTATTTTTAAACAACTTTCGCATTCGCGTGTCAATCGCAAACTGTCAAAAAAACCTTCATTAACCGACTTCCCAAAAAGGAGGAGGTTATCAATTCGGTAGTATGTTTTTTTTTTATGTTTGTCACCTCATAATTTTATTTAAATTTCATAGATTTGAAAAATTCTTGGTTTATCTATTACTTGCAGATTGGTCCCATTTCAATTTTATGAAAATCGGTTACGAACTTTGGATTTTAAATCGAAATAGCTGAATGTAAGCAGCACGATTTGGATCCCTTCACAACTAGTGTGTCCTCAGCCAAGAGGTGCTTAAGCCGAAACTTTTTCATATAAGTTGTTAAACATTTATATTTTAATTAAGAATTTTAATTAAGTGTAGTATTGTGATAGTTTTGCAGTGCGAGAAACATTTTAGTACCTACAAGTATTAACCAGAAATTACTTTCTTTTTCTGAATTTTAAAAGTGGAGACTTGTAATTGACTGACAGTCCTATTTACTGATCTTGATGTGTTTGTTTTAGCTGTAAGTCTTCCATAATGCTTAAATAAATAAATAAATAAATTCGTCCACTTGGATGATAGTTTTGTGGTCATCCAAGTAATCGAAATTGCGTATATTGCTTTTCTGCGATTTTTCAGTGGTGTAGTTAGGTGTACCCCACCACTAAAAAGTGAAAAATAAAAAACTTTTTACAAAAAAAATACAACCGACTTCCAAAAAAAAAACACTACAAAGTAAAAAATAACTTTAATTTCGGAAGTCGGTGTCAAAATACAAAGAAACTAACAAAAACACCGACTTCCGAAATTAAAGTTATTTTTTACTTTGTATAGTGTTTTTTTTTTGGAAGTCGGTTGTATTTTTTTTTTCATACATTTTTGACAGTTTGCGATTGAGATGCGAATGCGATGCGATTGTGAAAATTAGTAGAATTGGCACTCAGCTGATTAAAAACAAAATTCTATTTAAAATTAATTACATTCAAGTCCTCAAACTCACCTATTTAAACTTTAATTAACTCTGAATCGTAAAATCAAATCCAATCCAACGAGATCTTCGAGTGAAATCCCTTTAATTCTCGATTAAAAACGATGGGCTTCATTGCCTGCGAAATCGATGACTCGAAAGCCTCGCCTGCTGTAGGGACGTCAAAACGTTTATAATATGATATTTGAACATAAAAAGCAACGCACCAATGATTCGCTGCTAAAGTTTAGTGTGGATTGGTCGTCAACATCACACCACTTCCACGCAAGAGTTCATTCGAATTCAAAACAGATTTTCACGTTGAAAATTAATCAGAGGTTGTCGTATTGTTTGTCGTCAGCCTCGCTAAGGCCCACTCCTTTAATAAAAGTTATGGTAATACAAGCTGCCCTCGCGCTCTGAATCATCTCTTCGTTTGCGAATATATAATAACAGGAACGAACGCCAGGGTTTATTGGAATAAATTTGCATAGTCAGGAATGATAATGCCGAGCCCTGCCTCTCCCCTTCGATTTCTCA
The DNA here is from genome assembly GCA_963859965.1 of Ceramica pisi. Classification (NCBI taxonomy): domain Eukaryota; kingdom Metazoa; phylum Arthropoda; class Insecta; order Lepidoptera; family Noctuidae; genus Ceramica; species Ceramica pisi. Next base: position 23,873,236 of record OY982535.1, on the reverse strand, counting down.
CGTTTACATATTTATCGGGGGATGATTGTGAGCGAATGCCTTTATTTTCGTGCAGCAGTCACGGTTGCTCATAGTAATGCGTGATTTGCTGACGATTGGTATTGGAAGTGGGTCCGATGTTGATGCTTTTATCTTCAGCTAAGGAATTACATCACATTGTATTTTTCAACACACTTACTCCAAAACTGGATCCTACTCCCGCTGTGTATAGACTCGCTATGAAGTGTTTTTGGAATAGAAGAAAGGAGCCTCTGCAGATCGCTGACAAAAAATGGAGCCGTCTCACAATTGTTTGTTAATAAATACAGGGAAATTGAAAAAATACCCGAAACCTCTTAGGCAGTCAAAGTACACGTGATTATAAGCAACTTTTGTTTTGGTAAAACTCCGAAATCTCGAAAAATATATCAGCTGTTTCATACAAAATGCAGTATTTAGCCAAGGAAAATGTATGAAACAGCTGATATTTTTTTCGAGATTTCGGAGTTTTACCAAAACAAAAGTTGCTTATAATCATGTGTACTTTCACTGCCTAAGAGGTTTCGGGTATTTTTTCAATTTCCCTGTATAATGTTGACTATTTCTTTTATTTTTTGTAAGACATTTGGTACATGTGGGCATTGGTCCACTTGCATCAAGATGTACTATTTCCCATGTTTGTATAAGATGCATTCCCGGCTCATGAGATCGTCATACTAAAACATATTAAGGCCGTACCCTGACCACATAACCTTGAGTTTGTTCCCTCAATACCAGCGCAAGAGATACAATAGCGAATACGCTCAGAGTGTTTAATGAAATCGTTATAAAATCGAATTTTGATCGTTTGAAAAAATAGTATTTCTACTAAAATGTTCATAATTAAATTGCCTATCCATTAGTGTCAGTACAAACTCAAAATTATCGTTAGTTTTCGAGAAGATGCATGTTTTCAATCATTATTTCTCATTTGTGTAGTTTCGTTGTGAGGAGATTAATAAAACAACTTAGTAATAAAAAATAAAAACTAACATCTTCAAGCCAAGATATGTAGAAAAATGTATTTTTTATAAGTTGATATTTCTTTTGGATAAAATATAGCTTCAAAAACTACTACTCAAAAAACGGCTAGCGCTGCGTTTTGCTCGGGGACGCGCCTTAAGCTTACTTTCTTTTAAAAATTACGCAAGTCTCTTGAGCATTGCTCTGGATATTTGAAGCTCGAATACGAAATTCATCTACCTTTTTATGATGGATACCTGTACTACATTTATCCACGTATACAGTACGTCGGAAATTCGGAATCTCGATTCCCGATGTAAATTCAATATGTGTGTATGCTCACCACACCCTTTGGGCATTCTGAAATGTTTCTCTTGTACCACTAATGCTTTTTTGACTGTGTTTGACATGACGATCGTTTCGTCGATACGTGTGTTGATTCTTTTTCTATTTTGAGGTTTTCTTAAGATAGAAGTTTTGTTATTGGTTTGGGAAATATAGAATATTTTAAGGTTGCTTCGTGAATAGATTGATGGATCATACTATGGAGTAAGTAGTTAAATTATCTACAAATAAATATTTATAATGATGAGTTATTAAATTTAACGAGTGAAGCTTAATCAACAACAATATAAATTAGACACTGAAACTCAGAGAAACCTGAAAACAGGTACCTACTGATTAAAAAAAAAATGTATATTCAGTTCTCACGCAGACATACAAACAAAGAAAAAAACCGGCCAAGTGCGAGTCGGACTCGCGCACCGAGAGTTCTGTACAAACCTGTAGATATTATATATTATAAGCAAAAGTTGCGATTTACGATTCATGACGTTTTAAAAAAAACGACTTACTAGATCTCGTTCAAACCAATTTTCGCTGGTAGTTTACTTGGTAAATACATCATATATTTTGCCAGTATTTTTTTGTTTTTTTTTTTGTTTGAAATTGTAAACCTTTGCAAGCCCATGTGACGGTAAAATATGGCCCATGTTTGCAAAGAAATAAAATGATTATGAATGATGATAATAATACTTGATGTCAAAACTAAAAATATCAATGTCGAATGTATGGAATTAAGACATTGATTATATTGACATCAATAACTAATCAAGATCTCTATTCCCAGTTGGTCATCCACCACCAATGTGGCAACGGACGCCTGGACGAAGGCGAAGAGTGCGACTGCGGAACCATCACAGAGTGCCAGAACACCAACCCTTGCTGCGACCCCTTCACGTGTCGCCTCACCAAGGAGTCGCAGTGCGCCTCCGGGGAGTGCTGTGAGAGGTGTCAGGTAAGCACGAACATCTACATATAATAATAATGAATAAACGAAATAATAATAATAATATAATATCCTTGGACATTTCACACAACGCCATATAGTCCCAAGCTAAGCAACCTAATGCTTGTGTTATGGTAACGATATGGCTGATAAACTACTTATATACATTTTTTTATTGTAAATACATACATATTATAGATAGAAAAACACCCAGACTAAGAACAAATACATGTAGGTCGTACAAATATTTGTTCCGTGCGGGAATCGAACCCGCGACATGCTGCGCAGCAGTCAATCGCTCAACCACTGCGCCAACCGTGTCGTCACGTCATATAGTCACATAGTTAAAATAGCTTTTGAATGATTATAATTATTGGTATGCTCTCGTCTGTTGTATATGTCCCTTGGTGCCTAATGGCCTAGCTCTAATCTGTCTCCTGCTTGATATGGAGGGAAGTGGAAATTATATTTTTTTTTCCTACTCCTCCGCTGTACTCTTCTGATTAATTTCATTGCGGGATCCAAGACAGTTGAATCGTTTCTCCAGGACTCGTCAGGTTTCATAAACTCAGCGTTTTTCTGGTGGTCGTCACTGTTGATTCTGGCTTTCAGGAGTTGCAGTGGTTGGGAATGTGTGACGGACTTGTCCCAAAAAATAAAAATGCTCTCGTCTGACCAGAATAGGTATCACCTGATGGAAACCGAAGATTTGGCTTTTAGCGAAATGCCAGCCATTGTGTTACCCTATGAAACATTTTCTTCATCTGTCTTTTCTGTAGTTATATATTATGGTGTACATAATAAAAAGTATTCTATTCTATTCTATGGTCGATGATGGCGCACGCAACTATTCACGCTCGTTTTTTTTTTTATTTGAGATGGGTTTGCTCTTGACCTTAGTCTTGGTCAGAAATGACAGAGACAAAGTCTACGATGGAGCGAGCTTACCCAGAAAGAGCCTGTTTACTCTAACTTTGAAAAGATCAGGGTTGTAAGCGTTCGGAAACACAGACGCAGGCAGATTAATGAATGTTGGTATCCAACGTTTTATGCCCTTTACTTATAAAAAAAATTGCTTCTTAAAATAGAATTTCAAGAAGAAACTGTCAAGATAAAACGTCACGTTAATTTTATCTATAGACAAGATAGAATATCTTTCAGAATTTGTCAAGATGTCACTAAAGAGACTAAAAATGAAATGAATTAATTTTAGCTCAAGAAACACTTCTTAATCAATAATGATAGGGGCCTACCTTTTAATTTTAACATAAAGTAGACACTACAGCTGATATAATATCACATTCAATACGATTCACAGGAAAAGCCATTCTCAATTCTGTTTATGCATTCAACAAAGCATTCCAAAGACCTATTGTATATTGATAAGGCTCGACTCACTGATAAGGAACGCGTTAATTACAACAAAGTTCCTTCAAGACCCCAACGTTCTGTAAATTGTAGGTCTTAACGTAAGTACCTAGAGCTCAAACTTTCTTAAAACAACTGGCACTTAGTACATTTAAATACAAGTCTTACAGTCGAAACATATTTGCATTTCGTACAGACAAATGTATTCTGACTAATTTACAGAGCTGCGTCTGAATTTCATCAGTTTTCAAACTGATTAATGTTCCACTGTGTGTCATAATGCTGAATAATACAAAGTTAATGCCACATAAAGTTTCGAGAACTATGCAAATGCGACGCTTGGTACCGCAAAAAGAGTGATTTAGTTGGAAATTAGGGATGAAGCATAATTATGTGTATGTTTCTGGAATGGTTTGGAGTGTCGCGAGAGATTTGGGAATTTGAGTTTATTGCTTAATAGCTTTAATGCTTGATCGACTGACCATCCTCAGTAAAGACCCACCACAGTGTAGCCTTTTTAACCCAGAGGTTGACTGATAGAGAATGCTGTAAAGATTAGCGCCTGCTTGGTTTGATACTTATCTTAGTGTTGGTTGTTATTTGGTTGATATGGTTGGGTTGGTGCACGGTCACCGATTTAATTATACGAATAAATATAGTTAACAGCTATATTGAATAATACAGTTTATGATAATTATAAAATGGTAAATCTAAGCTAAAGTAGCACTAAGATGGTTTGATTTGAGTAACGCGATTGGTAGTCGAACACGTACTAAGTACGGTAATAGTTGCGGTACATGCATTTAAGGAAATGCGCGCAGCAAAAAGTGCTGCGCTGTTCGGTTACAAATATTGTGCCGAACAAATGCCTTGTTGTATTTAGTCCGCCCATGTACCACTATTGTGCATAAAGTTTAATTAAATATAAATAACCTCATCTTAACTTCCCCGCGAATTTATATTGTGTGCCTTTAGGTTTGTGCAAAATTAATTTACCCATTTTCGTGTTCAAGCATGACTGAAAAGTAATAATGTTAATCAAACATTACATTATACTCAATACTCAATACTCAATAATTTATTTTTATTTTTAAAAAACACTTTTTTTTTATATTTTTTTTTTTTATTTATTTATTTTTTTTTTTTTTTTTTTTTAATAATTTATCGTTCCATCTAATCTCCACAGCTAAAACCACGTGGTGTGACCTGCCGGGACGCCACGAACGAGTGCGACCTCGAGGAAACCTGCACAGGAATGTCTGGTACCTGTCCCCCTGATGCCCATCGGAAGAACGGGGAACCCTGCGAGGAGGGCAAGGGACACTGCTTCACGGGCCAGTGCCCCACCTTGTCGCTGCAGTGTGAGAGTATCTGGGGACAAGGGACGGTAGGGGCTGACAAGGAGTGCTTCGACCAGTTCAACTCGAAAGGAGCGGTGACGGGACACTGTGGGAAGGATGGGAATGGACATTTTATTAAGTGTGAGACTGAGTGAGTAACCAAATTTTATATTTTGAGAGTTGATTATATTTATTTTTCCTACTCCTCCGCTGTAGGTACTCTTCTGATTAATTTCGTTGCGGGATACAAGATAGATGAATCGTCTCTCCGGGACTAGTCGGGTTTCATTAGCTCAGCGTTTTTCTGGTGGTCGCCACTGTTGATTCTGGCTTTCAGGATTTGTAGTGGTTGGAAATGTGTGGCGGGCTTGTCTCAATAAAAAAATACGAGTTGCTTTAAGAAGGCAGTATTGAGCTATTAAATGTGATAGCAAGATCGAACCCAAAGAAAATATCGATGTCACTGTTGTATTCATTGCTATCCCGTTAATCATCCACTTGTAAGAGCCCACAAGTGAATAATAACGGGTTTAAAATAAAACCTACGAGGCGGTTTTCATGTTATTGTTAGTCAATAGCTGCAATAAAATGAGAAAGCTGGAAAAATTCAATTTTTCGATGGTAAGACGACGTTTCAGAGGGCTAAGTGTAAGTTTTCTAAAGTTCTCGACCGCGTTAGCGTAAATTACAATTTGTATTGTAAATAAATAAGCGCCGCCTGGTGAGTATAACGGATAACCTTTTTTATCTGTACAATTTGACATACGTAAACGTTTACGTTAACGCGATCGAGTACTTTAGAAAACTCACACTAAGCCCTCAGCTCGGATTCTGATGAAATGGCCGCATCAATCGCATAAACACACAATGCTCACTGCGTATAAGGACTACGCTTGATGCTGATGAATGAAAAAGTATGATAACAATAGATAACACTTATCTTTCTTACCAGGAATGTCCGCTGTGGCTCTCTGCAGTGCCAGCAGGGGAACCGCTACCCCATCGTGACGGGCATGGACGAGTACTACACTAGAACCGTCATCAGCATCAAGGGCAACGAGTATGAATGCAAGTGAGTATCGTTCTAAACTTATCGTCATATAAATATTTTTTGAAAACTTCTTTATGCCGCGTTGAGCAGTTTTCTTGGGATGGGTATAAAATTTTATACTTGCGTCAGGACACGTGACCTGATCGAAATTCTAAGACGTCAGGACACGTGACCTGATCGAAATTCGTAAGAGGTCAGGACATATGACCTGGTCGAAAATTCGTTAGACGAATAATTCAAAAATACACAACGTTAATGTTCAAGTTTTCACTTCTGCCGGCACTCCCGGAGTGCAACCCGTTGTTGTTTATTTTATTTGAGATGGATTTGCTCTTGACTCTAGTCAAGATGACAGGGACAAAGTCTACGATGGAGTGAGCTTACCCAGAAGTAGCCTGTTCACTCTAACTTGTTTTGTTATAAAAATAAACATGCAACAACATAACATTTTTAGTAGCTCACCGACAAAGAGAACAGAAATCCGATGCAGCAATAACTTTAGTTACTGCCAAAGTGCCACTTTTTCTGGGTACAATAAAATATATCATAAATAAAATACTTCAGCTGCAACAGTTATAATAAAACAGTCATGAAAGCTACAACAGCTAGTCGATTCTGTTGATATCTCACCGTGATCGCTTAGGTGGAGTGAACGACAAGTGAGCGGTCATGCCATCTTGTTTGTATGGTTTGACAGCTCACTTGTCGTTCACTTCGCCTAAGTGTTCACTTCGACATGTTAACAGAATCGCACTGCTGTACTACGGCGTAGCTCTATGCTACGTCGTAGCTCCATGTATGCTATGGTTTAAATGTGGCTACTTCATACTCGATGTTTTTCGTAAGTTTACCTCGCAATAACATAACATTTTAGTCTTTGTTAAATTAAGCTCATTATTGTTTCGCTTCATGTGTACGTGGAGTGTTAACCTGCAAAAAGTATTTGAATAAAATATGCAAGAAGCGAAACTCATTTATAAAATGGTTTCTGCATCATAATCTCCCCCGCTTATGCAATAACATATTTGTTTTATTAATAATATAATTACATGTTATGATTTATTGGATTAGGATATGATGAGGCTGACGTACCTTTGTAAGGTAAACGCCTCTAAATAAATAAATATTAAAACAAAACATCTAATCACCGAAAGCAAAAAATAATCTCATTAACCTAAAAATAATACCGTGTTCATACAGTATATTTAAGAAGTCCAAAATCTCTACCGCCATATCAAAACCTCGATCTAACCACCAAATCCTAAAAATTCCAGAGCCACGACCGGCCTCCCGAAGCACTCGGAGATCGCTCCGCTGGGGCTGGTCCGCGACGGCACGCCGTGTGGCGACAACCTGGTGTGTGTCAACCAGACCTGCACGTCCATCTTCCCCTACATCGATCACACAAAGTGCCCCACCGACCATAATAACAACGAGTGCTCTGGGAAAGGGGTGAGTACTGCTTTGGAACTTTTATCTTCTGTTTTCTTTACCATTGATAGGCATACGTTGGACCAATATCTCACCTGATGTGAAGCGATGATGCGGTCTAAGGTGGAGCACGCTTGCCTAGAAGTAACATATTCACTCTTGACTTAAGAGCGTGTATTCCGTCCACTAGCGCCGCCAATCGTTTTTTTATTATTTGTGGTAAATTTAAGACACGTCGATAAAAAACCGCTCTGTAGTGCACTGAAGAAATGTATTTATTATGTTTTGAGAGTTATGTTTTGTACTTTAGAACATAAATAGTTGCCAAAGTCGATATTTTTGCTAAAAGTGGCCACTTTTGGCATTAATTGCCGTTTTGGCTATTTAGCCATGAGTTATGTATTAAAAATAGCTGTCAAATCAGGACAGATTTATGTCTATAATTCTGATTTTGGTTTAAAAAAGTCAATAAATTAATGTAGGTCAATTACCGTTTTTGCACATTTATGGCGCCTACCAAAGTTTGCGTATTAGAGTTATTGGAAGCAAAGCTATTTGGAGCCGGAGCTGTATGTATGTTTACAAAACTTAAGTGTTTAAAGTTTACCGTTTTTTACCTGATTCAGACCCAGAGGTCCCGGGTTCGATTCCCAGCGGAGGCAAATTTTTTGCTCTGTTTGGTTGGTGGTAGGACTTGTTCTAAGTCCGCCTGGCAAGCTACCACCATCATCTCTAAGTCTGTCGCCATATCAACAATGTTAACAGCATTGTTGTGTTCCGGCAGTTAGAGGTATGATAGCCAGTTTCTCTGTGTAAGAGGATTCCGGGTGAAACTCGCTTCCATCTTCGGCCTAATCATCACTTTCAATCAGGTGAGATTTGGGTCAAAAGTTTCCCAGTTTTGTATGAAAAAAAAAAAAAAGTCTCTTATAGCGGTTTTCATGAATCTGTAACTGAACGCGATCAACATATGAACCACGTTCACGAGCTAATGGTGTCATGATTTTGTATGGAATATTGACTCTGACAACTCTTGAACTCAACTTGACCGCGATCAGTTTCATTGGTGAAATCCGCCCTTTGTTATCGTGGCGTTCACGTGAGTGTATGAATGTTTCGTTACTATTCATAATACGAAATAATTGTCCTGCAAACATAGAATCCATTCTAAGCGGATACAAAAAGGAAAACTTCTATGCTGTCCACAGACAGTTGAGATTTTCGAAACAAACAGAACACTTTTAATAACACATCCACCATACCTCCATCATAACTTCATAGAAACCTAATCTCCCACCTAAACCGTACCGACATTCGTAAACGTGCACATATCATGGCTAAACGTATAAACTCTAACAGCACTGCGGCGGCGAAGCAAAAATTGAATAACACCCTCCCGAGCCACCACTCAAACTATTAAAAAGTAACTCCGCGGGACCCACCCACGTTCATATAAAAATATTATACACAACGTATTACGATATGTAGGTATAACTGGTACTCATGTGTGACCTATCTCAAACACTGTTAGTCCATATAAAATACTGAATGGAACTCGCCCCAAAATAGTTGGGAAAAACAAGGAAGATTTGATGTATACTTGCAGATGATTCTATACGTGCAGAAACTTATTTATTATTTATTTATTTTATCTCCTTACAACTATCATTACAGGCTTTAACCTAATGCAACAGTGACAGCGGGGGACAGCTAGAAAAAGAAAAAATAGGAATCTTCTCCTGATAATCACAAAGACAACAAAAAAAGAATTAGCGAAATCGGTTCAGCTGTTATCGAGATTTGCGCTTAGCGATTCATTTTTGAATTATAAAAATATATTATAGAAGATAAAATCTAAATACTAATTAATACTACTAACAATACTCTACTTTAAAATAACTTGTAGAACCTTACATAATTATTTACCTTACAGAAAATAACAACAAGCATAACGTTTTACACTTTACATAACTAACTTTATTTACCAAAACTAAACTATAGGTGAACTGTCACAGAAATGTCACTGTCAAGTATATTTCACCTATAAAATTTGAAATGGCAACGCTAGAAGGCAGTCTACTTCGCACAGGTTCCCCTAAACTGAGCGTGCAGAGCCGCAGGTGGCAACACAGTTGCGTCAATGTCAAATATTCTGACCCTTTAAATTTCGAATATGCGCCATGACGCCGTACACGTGCCCTATGCAAGCGAGTACGTTACCATTAATAGGTTACAATATTAAGAATATGGTCCTCTATTTAGTACAATACCTAGATATTTCCTAAGAGTCAATTTGCACCTATTCCGTTGATTTATATATTAACTGGGTGATAGACGGGCGAGCAAGTACGCAGACTTATGGCTCAAAGATCTTTTTTGCACGTCTGTCGTTTTTTTTGTAAGTACGCGAACTTTTGAAACAAGACGCGTAGAGTAATTAAAATTAGAATATTCGTTTGAGAATATGTTTGGAAAGGTTTCGAGTAGATTTTTATCGACGAACATGAACTAAAAAGTTTGATGATATCTTATAATTATCGATATTTTTAAAGTGCAACATTTATTACAACATCTCAAACTTTTTCGTCTGTGTGTTGCATGTCGCGTGACGGTGACGTCAGAGCAGCCGAGGCCAATATGGCGGCGCCTATAGTTTGCATCAGCTGACCTTTTTTTAGTGAATAGTGTCACTTTTACCGTTGTTTCATAAAACCACACAATACTTTTTTCTTTAGAAGAAGAATCAGCTCTATGAGAGTGTTATTGGGAAAATGGTCACCTAGGGTGCCTGTCCATTACAGCGGAGCGAGCGATTGTTGCGCGATCCGCTACCGTCCGTCGCGTCAATGTGTTTGGCGCTTGTGTTTGCCGTAAAAACGAACACGACCATCTTGAATTCGCGCGATTTTCGGTTTCGATTAGAACAACACCATAGTGATACTACGACGAGTTGATTCATTTATTATTCCACTAACGATGAGAAACAAAATAACCTTCCGCATTAGGAAATAAATAACATGTTTTTGTTAAAATTCTCATTTTCACGAGCACCTATTTACACTTAATTACTGCTTCGGGTTCCCAGAACATTTCATAATTATGATAAAGTAATATTAAGTCGGAACATATCTCAAAATGGAGAGATATTATTCGGGGTGGGATTAACAAGTTCGTTCGTTTTAATTCAATATCTTCTAATTGGCGCTCGGACTATAGATAGTTTGGACACCGTTAATTATAAGTTGGACCATGTGCCTCTTTTAATGATGTGCCAATGTAGGAGAGGAAGCGAGCACGGTTTTTATGTTTCGATAATATGTCGAATTTCCATAGGGATATGAGGTCTAAGTGTCCCAATCAGTCTCAATACTGGTTTCACCGAAAACCGGTTTTTCGGCATATTTCCAATGGCTAAAAAGCCCGCGTTTTTTTTAGTTACCGGTTTTTCATCATTTTCGAATGAAACGTGTCAGTCAAAATGATGCATTTGATGTCGGCCATTTTGTTATCGAAATGGTTCAAAGTGAAAAGACGTGTTGTTTATTGTAGTATGTATTGATAATTTTTAACAAAATATACCTTTAATTTTAGCAAAATTCTGCTTTATGGACCGACTTCAAAAAAAGGAGGAAATTGGAAACCGAAAAAAAAAACGGATTTCATTTTGGCCGGTTTTGTGTAACCTCTAACTCATTATTTGATCATGGATTGTATTAATACATAATTGCCTGAAATTGTGTAGGTAGGCTTTTGTCGTATGCCACAACTAACAATTACCAAACCAAATAATAATATAACAGGATACATATTTTTATAGGTAAACAGCTTTAACATAACAAAGAAGAGCCTTTTATTGGTAACTAGCTGATGCACGCGACTCCGCTCGCTCGACAAATAATATACTAAAACCTTCCTCGAGAACCACTCCATCCATTGGGAAAACAGCAAGAAATCGTCGCAATAATTTTTGAGTTTATCGCAAACAGACAGACAGACAGATGCGGCGGAGGACTTGTTTTAAAATAATTATGTATAGTTTACGCCAGATAAACGTGGAATAAATTACATTGACCTTTCCCTAATATCTCTTCTTAGATACTAGAACAATAAATTAAGAACTGATTTTCATTATTAGAAAACGTAAAGGATCACGATAGACGTCGATTCAGGACAGCTTTATGTCATTATTTCTGATTTTGATCTTAAGAAAGTCAATAAATGTACGTGGGTCAATGTACTTTATTCCACGTTTATCTGGCGTAAAGTATAGTGAAGGGCACACTATTAAATGAATCCTCTTGCTCGGAGCGAGATGGAGTGTCAGACTCTTACTGACTAAAACTTTATTCCTTTAAATGCCTTTTGCGTTCCAAGGCCGCAGTAAATATTTCAATTCACAATGTGCAATAACCACCTGGACAAATCTTATATATAAAATTCTCGTGTCACATTGTTAGTTACCTAACTGCTCCGAAACGGCTTTACCGATTTTTACCAAATTTTATATGCGTATTCACTAGGTCTGAGAATCGGCTACTATCTATTTTTCATACCCCTAAGTGATAAGGGTTGTCCACCCCTAACATTTTTTTTTTAATTTTTTGTCAAAAAAATATATTCTTATTTTTCTATAATGTGGCATTAAAAAATTCATACAACCTTAATTTTTTACCCTTCTATTACCAACCCTTATTTTGTTAATAGCGATATTATTCATGAATAAGGTGACGCAGACGAAGTTGCGCAGGTCAGCTAGTATGAGCCTAAAAGTCAAGCAAGGCACGAGTATCTCTTGACTTGCGCCGCGTTTAGGTCGCTTTAGACGCCTTGATAATGCGCAGGGCCCAGTGAATTCGTAAAATTGTAATTAGTGGCCGGAGCGACGTCCAACTTGCTAGCCTTGTTTAAAAACACATGAACTAAGGGTTAACACGTGGAATACAGTTTGTACTTAAGTGTATAGGTACTTATATCATCTTGCAAGTACTATTTTATATATTACTAGCTGATTCTCGCGTCTTCGCCCGCTTGACAAATTATAAACTGAAACTTTCCTCCAGAACTCAAGCCATTGGTGAAAACAGCAGGAAAATCGGTCCAGTCGTTTTTCAGTTCGTGAACAGACAAACAGACAGACAGATGCGGCGGAGAACTTTGTTTTATAATAACTAGCTGACCGGACAAGCGGTGTTTTGCCAAAATAAAAAAATAAGTACCCTACAACCTATTCTCTACTCTCTAGTCTTCGTAAAAAAAAACATAAAAATCGGCCAAGCCGTTTAGGAGGAGTTCGTTAGCAAACACGGTGACGCGAGATTTTTTAATATTAGACTAGCTTCTGCCAGCGGCTTCGTCCGCGTGATCCCTAGGGAACATACTCCCGGGATAAAAAGTAGCTTATGTGTTATTCCAGACTATAATCTACCTCTGTGCCAAATTTCATGAAGATCTTTTCAGGCGTTCTGGCGTGAAAGAGTAACAAACATCCATCCTTCCTCACAAACTTTCTCATCTATACTTCTATACTAATATTATAAAGAGGTAAAATTTGTTTGTAAATTTGTATGTAGGGGGTAATCTCAGGAACTAAGTACTGGTCCGATTTGAAAAATTCTTTCAGTATTAGATAGCCCATGTATCGAGGAAGGATATAGGCTACATATAACTAAAAGGAGCCGAGCAGTAATGGAAAATGTGACGCAGACGAAGTTGCGTGGGTCAGCTAGTTTATAATAAAGGGTGAATCAATAAAATTTATGAAGATAAAACGCATCAAACATCAAGGTGCATCCACACCGCAGTTACTTCTTGTGGAGCAATGTTTTAGTGTTACTGGCAACATCCTATAACAAAAAGGTGACCAAAAAGTCAAAACGTTGAAGAATGTTACCTAATGTTATCGTGTTGCATTTTGTTGCTCCACAAAATTTTTAAAAATATTTTTATTTTTATTGACATTAATTTCTTTTGCGATATTTATTAATTCATTTGTATTAGGCAAACCTTAATTGTTCTTTTTTATTGTCCAGACGTATTTTAATTTATTTAATAGCTAACAAAAATTTGTACGCCCTCTGGCATAACATAGCGCTCTCTTTATTAACAATTTACAACTATAACTGTACCTTTGTTAAACAAATGAATAAATGACTAAAAATGAAAACTGCGGTGTGAATGTGTCACGGAAAAATGGCAGACTCCGTAAAATTGTAACAAAATCTTGATTGGACTATAATAGGCTAGATTCCATCATCCACAAATTGCAAAACTATTTAGTCCGTCAAGACAAGACAAGACAAGACAAGACAAGACAAGACAAGACGTTTATTTGTAGAAAAAATCTAACTAGCCCGTCAGTTAGAGTATTGAAAAATAATGGACACGTATTTTGTTTCTGTAAATCAATGAATATTGACAAAGATAAAATGCATCAAAACTCGGGAGTGGGGGCTCGTGACGTCACGATCGACTCACTAAAAATTATGCGAAGGTGTGCCGTATTGAGAATTTTAAAAGCGTCGTAACTTCGTCAATTTTGGTTCCCAAAACAAAAGAAAAAACACGGGTCAAATATTTTTTAATAATCTAACTGACGGGCTAGTTAGATTTTTTCAGGGCACAAGCCAATTTCTTGATATATTATGAAAAAATCGTTTTGTATGTAATAAAACCCATACAAATTCAATAGTTTCCAATATCCGAGTCTTATTTAAAAAAAAAAGTTTACAATTTCACGCGATATTTTACAATCTTGCGGAGTTTGCCATTTTCCGGTGACCGATGACCTTCAGGAGTGGGGGCTTGTGACTTCACTATTCAATAAAAGTGTACTAAACTGTGACGTCACATTTTAAACGCAACTGTATCGTCTTAATTTTTTTTAAGGCGGGGTTGCAGTACTTTTTAAGATTTTTGAACGTCTGAAAATCTAATTAATTATGAGTTTTTTAATAAATAAAAATCATTACATAAAAATTGAACATACCCAACTCAACCTCAAGCAGTGAACGCAAATAAAACACTCAAGTAAATCGTAAGATAGAAACGAGATTTAGAATGATTGGCTCGATACTTTTTTTTATCAAACATGACACCAAATTACAATTTTAAACGTGTACTGCTAAGAGATTTCATCACGAATATATAATATATAATTTTTGACGTTAAGGCGAGGTTGCAGTACTGTGTGTTTTGACGAACAACAGCGACTGACCGGCGAGCGAAATAATGCCTAAATTTTGATTGTTTTTTCTTCTTGGTAAAAACTGATAAAGAAATTATACAATATTGTTTGAACATTTACTTTAAAATAAAAAGCTCTATCTATTGATATAAGTTATATCAATAGATAGAGCTTTAGGCATTATTTCGCTCGCCGGTCAGTCGCTGTTGTTCGTCAAAACACACAGTACTGCAACCTCGCCTTAACGTCAAAAATAAAAAATGCCTGTCCAAAATTCTTTTAGTCGTCTATCTTATTTTCCACGACATTTCTTCATCATTGCACTATAAGCAATGTTCACGTCATATTCCCCTGACGTCATTCACCAAACCGAATTTCGTCACAGAAATGTTGTAGCAAACGCATGGAAATGCCACCGTACCACCATAACTAAATCTCAGGGTAACGGGGCCCCCAGAAAATCGGATTGCTCACACAAGCCGTGCCCCAAATTCTACGTCGACCCCGAATAGTTGGGCCCAGTTGGGCCCGACTGCTCGAGTTAGCACGTAAATAGTTTAAATAGTAACTCCGTACGGTTTCAGTTAAATATTTAGCTTCGTTTTGGAGAGAGCAGGATTTGTTCGCTACTTGTGTGACGGATGTATTTGCTTTCGGTGGTTAGAGAGATATAAACGTTGTTAACGATGATGGTTTTATGGACTTTGATTCTCCAAATTATTGTGCGTTAAGTTACTTTCATCATCATGATATCAGCCGAATGACGTGCACTGCTGGACATAGGCCTAGAATGAAATAAAGAAAGAAAAAGAGAGCCTACCTCAGGAGGCTTGTGTCCTGAAAAAATCTAATTAGTCCGTCAGTTAGATTATCAAACAATATTTGACCCGTGTTTTTTCTTTTATTACGGGAACCAAAATTGACGAAGTTACGACACTTTTAAAATTCTCAATATGTCACGCCCTGGCATAATTTTTAGCGGGTCGTGACGTCATGAGTCTACACTCCCGACTTTTGATGCGTTTTAACTTTGTCAATATTCATTGATTTACAAAAACAAAAAATACGTGTCCATTATTTTTCAATACTCTAACTGACGGACTAAATAGTTTTGCAATTTGTGGATGATGAAGCTAGCCTATTGCCGCCCCAAAAACCGGTCCTGTACGTCCCACCAGGTCATCGGAGGAAAACTTTCCCGATCACGAAATTCATGAAAAGATAAAAACCACTTTTTGATGCATGAAATAAAAATTATGAAAAGAAAGTTTCCAACTAGCAGCGTTTACTGCGTCACAAATCCGCCTTCAATTCCGAATCGGTTTGAAATCTAAAATTATAAAAGGAACAAAGTACTTAATAGGAGTTTTTTCATGAATAAATTTCGTGTAAAGTTTAATAATTGTCCTCCGATAGGGAATATGCATAAAAAAAAAAGATTTATTATCTAAACACTTTATCTAAAAATATACAAAAATATATTACTAACAGTGGAAATAGAATCAAAATTGCTCGAAAAACAAACGAGATATAATTATTTTAAACAAATATATCTGTCCCTCTCGCGAAAACGCTGTTTTCTATGGCAGAATATGTATAGACGTCACGTAATGTGACGTCAAATTCCATGTCGGACTTCTCGTTCTAAAAGTAATCTTTGAAGCGTTATAACTTCATCGGTGATGAAGATATTTAAAAAACATTTTCTAGAGTGTTTACTGGAGCTTATAAGTCATTCATTTTATAAATAAAAAAATCGCGTGCATATTCCCAATTGTTCCTCACCTCCGTTCTCCGTTTGGAGAGGAGAGGATTTCAACACGGGTCCGCACTGGCTGACGACGATTTGTGCCTAAACTCAATCCGCTCAGAATTGAGTTACTGACGCAACTCACTTCAATGTCGCTTTTAATTCGTTCATTTGCATCCTTTGGAAGTTACTAAAGTGATTTGCTTATTGGTGTTTTCGGTGATAAGTCGACAAATATGGATTTTTATTTGGTTGTCGAGTGCTTTAAGTAGCTAGTTTGAACAACTTTTGAGCATGAATGTGAATTATGCATCTTGGTAAGTTAAAACCCGGTATGAAAACTGGATGTTGAACATTGTGAAAATTTAAAAAGCAAATGAAGAAGTAAATACCGCGTGTATCTGACATCGACGCACAAACGATTTCCATGGGTCCACGGCATGATTCTGGACACCCTAGAGTTGGAATTTTTCGTCGGTTCTTTTCTCATTTTTTTCAAGAGTACCACAAAAAGGTATCAGCTCCGCTGAACTGATAGCTATCAGTGGTCTTATTCAGATTGCTCTTTTTAGTGAAAGTAGTTAATTAATTATTTTTTTATTAAAAATCTCATTGGGTTAGGTCAGAATAACGATTATGAGCAGTCTAAAGTAAAAAAACCATTGAAAAAATAAAAAAAAATAGAAAAAAGGCGACGAAAAATTCTAAGTCTAGGGTGTCCAGAATCATGCCCTGGACCCATGGAAATCGTTTGTGAGTCGATGTCAGATACACGCGGTATTGAAAAGATCTTAAAACGTGAGACAGATTTTTTGCTGGGGAGTTTGTTGGCCACTTCTTCTCCATAGCTAAAGTACTAGGAAGTGGTGACGGGCGGGCGTTTTGGGTTTTGTCTTTTGTAAAACATGACGTTCAAAAAGTGCTGGCTCACAGCCTTATTTGAATAAATGACTTATGATTTTTTTGAAAAAATATGAGATTTGAATAAAGACGCAATAAAGAGGATGATTCTTAAAACAATGTTACAACTAATACCAAAAGTACGAACCAAATATTATTTACTCACCACTCCACATACCATCGAGACACCGATAGTACTAACCACCGGACTCCAATTTGCGGTAGTTAGGTAATACGAATCGATTCCACAGCGAAATTAATTCCCCTTATCATTGGAACTTGTTCTAAGTCTAGAATTGATTCACCGGTACTAAGTTGGAGTGTTACAGAGCATGTTCGTAGAAGCCAAATGGGATAAGTTTGAATTCGTTTTATTTGATGGCTTTTGAAATAGATGTGGAAGGCTTATGTGGAGAGTTTTAAAACCAATTTGTTAGCGTAATGAGTGTTGTGAGATTCACATAGCTAAGTAGAAGGTGATTGCAGGTGAATGCTATGAAACTAAGCTTCTCGTATGGTCTTCTGGGTTTAACCAACGAGACGAGAGTCAACGTAGACGAGAGTCAAATATGACATCCTACTTTCAGTTATAGGAAAAAAAAACGCGATAGCGAAATCTCATGAGAATCAGAATGCTTTATTTATAAACATATATCAAATTACAACAGTGTGTGAGATTTTACAGATAGGTAGATCCTCCATGTTTTGCTCAGAAGCGTACAAATATATTTAGTTTAACATTGTCAAATTTTTAACACACATTTAACTTTATCTTAAGGTGGTTGAATTACGTAAACTTTCACAAAAAAAATCCAATATAAATAAGTACTAGAATAGTTAATAACGGGATTGCTACCATGTTCCTTTTTATTTGCGAGTTCCCGATATTTTGGCACTGTTGCAAGCGCCATGATCACGGAGTAACTCATTAGTCAAGAGGTTTAGATGGAGTGAACGACTAGTGAGCTGTCATTCCATCTTTTTAGGGTTCAATACCCAAAGGGTAAAAACGGGACCCTATTACTAAGACTTCGCTGTCTGTTTGTCTGTCACCAGGCTGTATCTCAAGAACCGCGATAGCTAGACATTTGAAATTTTCACAGATGTATTTCTGTTGCCGCTATAAAAACAAATACTTACTAAAAAACTTTTTTTTTTTTTTTGTGATGGGTTTGCTCTTGACCTTAGTCTTGGTCAGAAATGACAGAGACAAAGTCTACGATGGAGCGAGCTTACCCAGAAGGAGCCTGTTAAAAAAAAATTATTTAAGGGGGCTCCCATACAACAAACTTGTTTTTTTTTGCCGTTTTTATAGATAATACGGAACAAAATAGTACGGAACCCTTCGTGCGCGTGTCCGACCTGCACTTGGCCAGTTTTTGTAAGGTTTGACAGCTTCACTTTGTTTACAGAATCGCACTGCTAATCTTCTTCTTCGTTCTTTGATACTGTATCAAAATTCTAATCACGGCCCTCTCTTCTAATTCCAGGCATGTTCGAACATGAACAAGTGCGTCTGCAACCGTGGCTGGACAGGCCCCGACTGCTCGCACCACGACGCCCTCCCCCCTTCCCCCACTCCCTACGTACCAGACAACAGCACCAAGGCTGCCTACAACATGACCAAGAAGGAAACACCGTATGGTGAGTCGACCCCAGTTATATAGGCTTTAGTTTAGTATAAGTTTGAAATATATTTAGATTTTTAAGGATTTTTACCAAAGAACTAACCAAAATTTTTAAATTTCTATAAGTTTTGGCAACCTTGTCAAAATATTAATCGGTTCATGATAGTGATTCAATTTCATAAAAATGAATTAATGTTGCGCGTGGTCCATCGCGACGACCCTGTAAATCTCCCCCCCGTCTTTTGCCAAACGAGCCAGCCCGCGAAGCTGAGCCAGTAGTAGCTTTAAACTCCCCAAATAATGGAATCACGACCCAGCCAGTCCCTTGCTGCCCTCCCCCAAACGATGCTGCTGAGTCGAGGTCCGTACCCCACAGGGGGTGCCCTCAGCGAGCGGAGTTTTAGTAAATAGTATATAGCCTTGGCTGGGGGCCTTAAATTCACCTAGGCCACCACAGGCAAGTCCGGTTAAGTAGCTACAACTTTCTAGAGTTGGTAGCTGCGAGAGGCCATAATCAAAAAAAAAAAACTTGTGTTAGGGCTGACTTTTCAATAGTCCTATTACTTTTACCCGAGGAATGAAAATGGCCGTCTGACAGCTTTTGTATGGAAAATATTTCATTATGACGTATTTATTCTTCCAATAAACGTCATCTTTTAAAAAATAATGAGACTTTTGAAAAATCAGCCCTTAGTCAAATTATTTTAATTAAGAGATTTTAGATTAAGACCGTATTTTTAAGCAAATTTTGAATTTAAATCTTTGTATAATTTGGTCCTTCTTTATTTATATTCTTCTATTGTTATTTATTTTATTGCCTACTTATCTTCTTCTTTAACTATTGCAGTTTTGCATAATTTATTTAATAAGAGTTATTGCTAGAGCTCTGTTACCACATATTCCGATATGCTACAAGCAAAGGATGAGTCGGATACAACAGCAAAAAGAAAACTAAATTATGATAAACATTCATAAAAAATAAAAACAAATTTTCTTTCGAATTCTTGCCAGCATAAAAACATTTTCAATTACCAGCCTTTGCTGGTGTAGCAAAAACGAAATTATTTTATACTCTTCAAACTTTTCCTGGTAATTATAAAACTTGGGATGTGTTGGTGCTAACAAAGATCTCAATTGAGTTCATCACACGTTCAAGAAAGAACATGACTACAGATTCATTTCAAACAACTTCTTCACCTATTTTTCCTATAATTTCCTCAACTTTTACTACTCTAACACTTATATAATTTTACTATAATTCATGTTTATGTTTTCAGGTGTTTTTGTACTGTATTCTATTAATATTCCCCCTACTTTAAACTAAATCAATTGGCCATAACATCCGAGCACTGCTTTTCAAAGTAACGCTTGAACCAAGCGTTGTATCGTCGGATCGAGTCGTGAATTGTTATTTTTTATTTGGAAATTGAGAAGTTCATCAAAAGTAAAATGTAGAGTTTACCAAGTCTCATGTAAGCTGATGATTTAATTGATAGATTGTGTTTAAATATTTGCGTAGATAGAACCCTTCTTGGAGTAATTTATAAACTTAGTTTTGGGGTTATATGTGAGCCCATCTCAATGTAATTTTTTTGGAACCCACTTTAAGGTTATTTGCAAAGCCATTTAGGGGTCATCTACAAACCCATTATGGGGTTATTAAGAAACCATTTTGAGGATTATTTTTTTGTATTGTGTCGTCATCAATTTACGTAAGACTAGTGGTACCCGCGTCGGTGGGAGTGCACTGCACTACGCACACTGCACACGCACACACACCGGTGTGCAGAGCATTGCTCGGAGGGCGCTCGGCGGCGGGCGGCGCCGGCGCACTAACGCGCGGGACCCCTCTCTTGCAGGTGAGCACGAGGGGAATAAGATGAGCACCATGAACATGGTGATATTGTTACTCGCGGTCGTGCTGTCTGTGTTCGTGGGGTTCGCCTGGATGGCGTACTGCTTCAGGTAACGGACGGTAACTCGGTGTTGTCGCACTGTGTGTGTCGCTCGTGCCTGTCTGTCTGTATGTCGTGTCGTGTCGTGACGCCGACCGCGAGCCCCGCGGCGCCGGCGCCGGCCGCCCGCCTCGCTGACGTCACGCCCCGTGACGTCACCGACCGCGCCGGCCGTGACTCACTTCCATTCTGTTTGGGCGCAGAGAACTACCACGGCTCGAACACGGTTTTCCTCGTGGCGGTGCTCATGTCTGTGGTAGGGGGGGTATTCATAGTATTTGCCCTGAGCGCTCTCTGCTACAGGTCAGTCGTAGTACACAAAAACTTCTCCCTGTGCCTAAGGTTAGTGAGCAGAAAACAGACCAAAGGTAGTCTTTAAGAAGAAATTTAAATCGTCACCTTCGTATACTTGTATGTTTATTTTAGACGTTAGCGTTGGTGTTTCTGTTCGTTTTTACGTCGGCGATTGGTTTTCATTTACTTTATTATTTTTCCTTTTGGACATACGTTCTTTATGTCGTTTACTTTGTGGTCGTAGAGTTAGAGTTGGCGGGTGACGCGTCGGCCTGGCTGGCGCGCCACAACTGCATTTGATCTGTGGTTCTGTGTCCGCGAGCGGCCGGGCCGCGCGGCGCTGAGCTCAGTCCGCTCCGTCCGGCCGCCTCGCTGCATGCCGACAAGGCTTTCCTCGTTGTACTCGAGACACCTCGACTCAAACCCTTAAGATTCTGGGCTCTTGGATGTATGCATTGGCTTATGTGAACTGTGACTCGTTTTCGTTTCCTTTCTTGGTCGGCCCCGCGTCGCCGGGCGCTCGACCCGGCCCGGCGGCGCGCTCGCGTCTATATCTTCCGATGTTCTCTCATACGTTTGCGCGCGAGTTGCAGGTCAGAGACCGCTGCACACGGTACGTGGTGTTGTGCCACGCCGAGGTATGTACAGTACACTTACTATGAAACCGGAGAAGATATAGATCGCTCGACTCTAACGTCACCAATCACTTACCACTACCACTAAATTCTATTAACTTTTGCACGAGAAGCGAATGTGCGATGCACGGATTCTTCTTTCAAGCAGCTGTCTATCTAGTTAGCAACGCCTAATGTTACATTTAAGACTTAAGGATCTTTCCAGCAAACAATGCTCACCTTTGCTAACCCAAGCAAAAGTTCAAATTTTGCTTCTGGAAGTACAAAATATACCCTGATGTCCCCCGCTTTTATTTTACTGGAAGGAGCCTATAATCACTAAGCTAAGATCGATTTCTTGATAATAATTTCCATGTGACATCATTTCCCATGAGGAATGAAACGAAAAGTTGATTCTAAAGTCCAATTCAAAAATTTATAAAGAGAACTTTGTTTTGTAATATCCAAAAGCGCCAGTCTTTGCTGTCAAATCAAATAATTTTGAGGAATAGAAGGTGACCATCAAATTTATTAACTCATCCTTTTTATTGAAGTAGCTTATAAACTTTTTCCAAAATCATTTTAACTCCTTCACTTTAGATTCTATGTTTAACAAATTTTTTGTGGTATCCAGTCAACTGGGCACCTGTAAAATGTACCACATCATCTTCTATTCCTCGCCTTTGGTCCTCGGTGACGACAGCCTCTGTTGTACGTCACCGTGCTCCGATTTCGTAAACTTTATCGATTGATCTGAGTGTGCGTTCCCCACGCCACGCCTGCCCCAGGAAAAAGAGTACGTCACGGAAATATGACCCGCCTTACGTCAAGAAGCCGATAGCGAAAAGTTTCGCTGCGGGGTCCACGACCTCCAACAACTCACAAGAAGACATTTCCTTGGATGGAGGGAAGATGCATTCCTTCAATAATACGTTTAGGTAGGTCTGAATGGTTGAAGACGTTTGGAAAGAACTTGACGAGGCCATACTGACATCTCATAGAAAACACATGCTGTTAAAAACTTTCACAAGGTTAAACCCAATGGCAGCGTCAAGTTGAAACCCAAACGTCTACTGTTAGTTTAAGTTCCTTGTATGTCTTGGTGTCTATAAACAAAATGTTTTAAATTATTTGAAAGATATCAATAAAATCCTACTCTTTTATTTTCTATATAAACTAACCAACTAACTTTCATTTTTTGTAAATTACAAGCCCCTTTTATTTCTCCGTAAACGTAGTCACCCATTTCGTAAATGTTATTTGAAATTGTTGGTTCATCCAAATCGTTTTTATATTCATCAGAAGTAGTTTTATTTACAAAAGAAAATGGGTAGCTACGCGATATGTGTCCTCAAATTAAAATTTTCTTTCCTCTTTTTAACGGAACTCGTCTTCTCAAAGAAATCTTTTAAGGTATGTCGAAAGCTTAGCGTGGATTGGACTGCGCACCGCTGTTTATTTCCGCTCACACGATTTTCGCTTTTATTACACTGAGCTTAAGTCCCAAACGCTTTGGACTAGAGCAGATGTTTGAGCAAACTTTGCAAATTTTTATTTGTGTGTTCACAACATGAGAGAGCACTCACACAAAACACGCTTTTTCTTTATACATTTTGGTTGATAGAAAAAAGAGATTTAGTCTATACTTAGCTACACTTTGCACCTCGAATTCTTATTTTAAATAAGCATACAGATTTCAAAACAATAGTACCTAAACATCATGTGAAAAATTTGCTAAACTACATACATATACCACCTGCAAAATCAATTAGAAAGGCAGATCACATGAAGATACATGCTGATTGGGTCACTCAAACGGTGTTTTCGCGTTGGTATCATAACATAACATGACATCTGGCGCAACATCATAGCATTACTAATCATACCGTGAGGTAAAAGTATATTTTCTAAAAGCAATTTGTATGTACAGTCGTGGAGACTCAGCGCGTGTGATCTTCAGACATGGCAACCACATGACAGGCTCTGGCAGTAGCAGTAGATATCCGTAAGTGCAATTTATATGTCCGAATGGAAATACCAATTGAAAAAATATAACCACTACCTTCTTAGATTTCCAGGCAACTCCACGATTTCGTTGACGTGTAAGACAGTGTAATAAAAGCGTGAAATTGCATGGAAACCTCTGAAAGATCAACCGATGCCTTATCATTTTTAGTTGTTTATTTTTTGTTTGGAACTGAAATCATCCTTTCCGTTAGTAGGCTTTGGCCGACTCCTGGAGTAATTTTTTGCCGTTATTCCAGAGATCACAAGCAAATGAAACGAGTACACTCCGGCAGCGAAGATGAGCCTACTCATTCAGGTGGGTGTAACAATATTGTGGGACAATATCTTTGTAAGAAACATAATTTCAGTATCTGCACTATAACATTTCTCCTTTACTCAGCATTAAAAAAGACTACTCTAGTTTCATGATAAAAGAATGTTGCCCTTCCAATACATATACTTGCATTTCCGAACAAGACCGAAAAACGTTCTTGTGACATATTTTTAACGCACCAACCTCAATTTCCAGGCGAAGAGGACATAGCTTTCATTGACGTAGCTGCCAACTCGATGGCGAAGCTCCCAGAGAAGGGCATCCTCAAGAAGCATGGCTACGGCGCCGTGGATGGCAAGGACAAGTGGGGCGACGACTCGCAGTCCGAGCAGCTGGAGGCAGGCTCGCAGTCTGATGGACAGGAACCAGCCGGGGCCGTCGCTGATATGGAGTATAAGTTTAAGGTGAGTTGGGGGAATAATTGGAGTGCTTTATGGGCTAACGTTGATGTAAGTCCTAATCTTCTCCACAAAAGGCCACGTTTTAAAATTTTACCAATCACAAAATGCTGAAAAGTGGCTTTTAGTATTGATTAAAATAATATAAGACACTTAAAATTGGGATCACCGTATCATCAACACTCAACTGCAATTCTGCAATATCTGCCACAAATAACCGACTATAAAAAAGAGCAGGTTATCAATTCGGATGTTTATATTGTATTTTTATGTATGGTCGGGCATTACTCCGTCATATTATAGACGGATTTGTTTTTTTTTTTTTCCAAAATGTTCTCCTTGAAATTTTGTAAATTTGATAAAGAACTTCGGAGATAGACAGCTAAAATGAATTGGTCGAAATTTTAGAATTTTTGTTTGAAATTTTTGGAATTTTTGAGTTATTACTAAAAAGTGAAAAAAAAAATAGTAGTAATCAGGTTATTTTTAGTAATAAAAATATGAAGTAGGTACAGTAAAACACTTTAACTAACGTTCACCTCTACAAATTCCAGGACCTGAACGGCTACCACGAAAACATTATCGTAGCACTAAAGTCTGCAGCAGCTCAACGTGCCAGCGCCGGCGCAGCTGGAGGCTCGGGTGACCTGCGAGCATTACAAGAGTACGACTACAAGCGAGAGCGAGCACCTTCAGCCGAGAAGATACATGAAGCCGAGCTCCGCCGACAGAGAGGCGGCGATGATGAGGAAGACGAACAAGTCCAGTGCGGCCCGATCAGGATCAGGAACCTCGAGGACCTCATCCGGCAGTTGGAGCACCACTCGAGCAGGCACATGAGCCCCTCCGGCTCCGAAGATATCAGAATGTCGGAAACGGAGGCCGAGAGACATTATAGAATTGAACCAGGAGATATACCATCTTCGTGAGTTTTGTTGTTAATTTTTTTTTTATTGCGTGCTTGGAAACGAAATAAGCTTTTTTCAACTACCTAGCTTACTCATGGAGCGTGTTTTGCTACAGTTTTTCAATAATGAGAGACTACAGAGAACTATTATTTGGTCGTTGACCTGTAAAACCAGTAAAACGAATGAGATTGCTTTCAATAAACAAATATGTGTTATTTGTATTATTTAGTATATGTATAACTTGAAATACCTGCCTGTACTAATATTGCTTGTGAATCCATTTACACAATCAGTTGATACCTGTAAGTCAGCAATAATGACACTGTTTGATGTAGTTCCAGTCGATGCCGCGGTCGCATCACCGGCGGCGAGGAAGAGTCGCGGTTTGGCTACCCGCGCTTCCGCGGTTCCGGGCGGCACCACGGGCCGCTGTTCCCCATCGCCGCGCCGCCCGCCGCCGCGCCACTGCCGCCGCACGCGCCGCACGCCCCGCACGCGCCGCTGCCGCCGCACGCGCCGCACGTGCCGCACGCGGCGCACTCGCCGCACGCCGGGCACGCGCGCGCGCCGCCCGACGACGACGCGCTGTACGAGACCGCCGATGCCGAACGTCTGCGCGATGCACCCGACAGTGAGAGGTGAGCACCGCTTCAGAGTTTTTGGCTGAATATCACTTCCAATTGGCTATACAACTGATAAGGTTTATGAGTTCAAATTCTGTTAAGCTACTCACTGCACAAATATAATTTAAATGGACGTGGAAATGACACTTGAAAATAAGAATGAACTGAGAATTGAACCTTGGGGTACACCAATCTTCACTTACTATTCCGAATTAAAAAGTTGTTTTTATGCGAATAAAACATAGTATTTTATAAAATAATGAATGACAAGACAAAGTGCATATTTTAAAAACAATAAAACTAAATTACTGTTGATTTATATCCTGTTAGTTGTGTTTAATTTAATCAAAAGCTATCTACGAGTACGAGTCATGAAAACTGCCCTCATATATCTGCCTCATTAATAAAAATAAATAAAAAGGTATATTTTGATTTAGCATCAATATTGGAATAACAATCATTTCCACGTCGTCAACACTCTGTATCTACACTGACACACAGGCCGGCGCTGCTCGGGCTCAGGGTGCCCTGGTCCCCGGGCCCCGTGCCCCCGGGCCCCGTGCCCCCGGGGGCCCTGGGCGCTCGGGGCCCGGCGTGCCGCGCCGCGCCTCGACTCTCCGTTCCTCTTCTCTATCATTTTCTAGTGATGAATTTATTCAAGCTCAACAACAGTTAGCCCGGTGGGCGAGTGAGGAGGCGGTGGCCCCCGGGGCGGTGGGCTCGGCGCCCGGGGCGCGCGGCTACCTGCCGTCGCCCTCCAGCTCGGCGTCGCCGGCGCCGCCCACGCCCGGCGCCTTCCCCGAGTACACGCACTGACGTCTGGGTCTCTCCGAGCGTCCAGCCCCCTAGGACGCTACGACTCCTAGGCTAGTTATCGATGTAACCGGATCTGTCTGCACTGTTAGGGTAAGCACGTCGTAATAGTTTAACCGTTAGTAAGAAACACGATACTTCTCTTCACGCGTAGTTAATCTAATAAAGGAATAGTGATCGGACGTAGGGCCTGCGCCGGCCAAGGCCGGCGCGCCGCCGCTTGTGAATACGTAGTTATCGTTAGCAAATCCAGTGACTTGTAAATATTATTGACCTATGGAGTACATATTAATTGCACATAAACGATATGACTGAACTTGTAATGTACTCATAACGATTTAGAGTAACCGTCGAATGTAAGTCTCGATTGGAAGTGTTTGCCTGCCGCGTCGCCGGAGGGTGACCTCTATTTCGTTGACGTGTTTTTCATATTATATTCGTTAATTCAATCAATACGCTTTATAACTTCAAACACCCTTTCGGAGGTGCGGCAGATTGTATGTCTAAAGTAACTTTAAGTATATCGGTGTATGAACGTAGTGTTAAGTGAAACTGTGCGGTGCCGAGGTCCTCCGACACGTCGAGCTCGATTTCGTTTCACTTCCGACAGACGAAGCTCAAGTAGCTTGCAAATTAGATAGGCGATTAACAAATTGAGCTAATTCTTAAGCGAAGCTTTAATGTAACACAATGTTAGCGGGAGAGGCGAGGGCTGAGCTCGACGTCACGTCGTCCTACTCTACGAGGCCACTCGGAGAGTATCGTATTGGTGGTTGTAGTTAAGTTGTCTGAGTTCGTCTCATCACGTCAGGAGGTGGGCGACATGCAACCGTCCCCGGAGAGCCAACAACTATCGCTTTCATACTGTTATCACCTCTCCGAATATACGCCCAACTTCGTGTTCCATTTGTTCCGATCGCGATCCGACACGACAATGAACACCATGAGGTCATCACCGCATCCTTGTGTTATAGTTATAATGTGTTGTTCGTTGTGTTCGTCACGTCATACGCGACATGCGTCAGGGAGTACGCCAGTAGACAGTTCAGCGATCTCGTATCACCGTGCACGACATTATGACTTAATTTAACTTAGCCATTAACGTACACATATTCTAAAACTTTAATGTGAATAAAAGTTATTTCGATTTTATCAGAATATCTATTATTATTGTATTGACTTAAAACGAATTTATGCCCATAGAGAAGAGGATGTATGTTAAAATAATATGTTATAGTTTTCAAGTTTATTTTATTGTGACAATTTAGGAAGTTATCGTTTGATTCGCGTTTACGCTAGGCTAGGTGGCCCGGCCACAGAATATAACTCATTATGTAGTTGACTTAAAGTTAAAAATTGAATAATAAAGTAAAGTGGAGCGGCCGCGTATGGTTGCGTCACACCGGTACGATGTTCACTGGCGCTGTGAGGCTGCGCGCCCTGTTTTCGTAAATATTCTCCTAGATAATCGTTAAACCTTAAGTAAGTCTAAATAGGTACTATGAACACGTACAGGGTAGATGTTTTTGCAATACTCTGTGACTGGGTGTGGCACTCGCCGGCCGCGGTGCGGGGTTGGCGGCGACCGCCCGAGGCCACTCGATACTGTAAGGTGTCGCCGCGAGCTGCGCACTGCGCCGCCTGCCACTCTCGCCCCGGCACTCGGGGGTGCGCGCACCGCCCGTGGTCCAGCGCCCGGGGCCGCGAGTGCGGACCACCCAGTAGGCGTCGCGTGCGCGCGTCCTGTGCGGCGCGCGGTGCGGGGCGCGTGTGTCGCGTGTGTCGCATGTGTCGCGTGTGTCGCACCGCCCGCTAGCACGCGTAGGCCTAACACGTCAATTGCGACCGGCGCAGACGCCGCCATTGCTCACGGTAGTGCTCTGTTCTTTATACGAATTCTCGTAACTAATGTATCGGAGTTAGTTGACCGTGCTGTGCTATGACGTCACCCCGGCGTTGTCACACGCAGCACTGTGAAATGATCAACTGTTCAACACTTGACTTTCCACAGAGTTGTTTTGTGAACTACGACGCTGAGAATTAACTGTCGAAGATCTAGAGGCGGAATTAGATTTAGATTCTTATTTGATAACGTGCATAGCACAGCCACAGGTAACAGCAGTAAGAATTGTATGTATCGGACAGTAATTAATCGTGTACACTGAATATTGAATGTTTTGTACTTATAATAAAGCGCAAGCGCGAGGAATGGCTCAATAAAAATGAAGTTTCGTATCCTCATTCGCGAAGTTGCGACGATTCGTAGGAACCGTTCACCACTACCGAACTACTGATTTAGAAATGTTAAACTTAAGTGATATTATATAATATAAAAATACGAATTTTAAACGAAAAAAAAAAACGTTAAGACGTTGTAATTTTTCCGTTTGATTTTGTCCTTGTAAATATATTTGCTATATGATTTACTAAATGAATGTAACATATTATTAATGAAAAATAGATGACACATTTTGAGTGTTTGTTTTTTCTTTTGTTTTCACCTTTACCTTCTCCTTTAATATGGTTCAACATGGACTTTCGTTATATCTGCAATGAAAAATCCAATTATGCAAATAAAACCCCACCGTATATTTTATGATCTTAGATATTGAAAGACATGGGACAAACTGCATGAAACGGATGGCACCTGGTCACTGGAAACTTTCAATAGTTGGGGAATCTTTTTGGGAAGAGGCCTTTGTCCTGCAATAATGACACTGACAATCTGGTCACCAACACGTGTCCAACACAAGTTTTTGAATGAATAACTTGAACAATAGCTATTACAGGAAAAGAAAAGCTTGTTACAGTGAGGTCTGTTAAAACTCATACCTTTTGGACTCATACCTCATACCTTTACCATACACGCAATTAGTTTGATTGGCTTTGAAAATAAAAGAGTAATTATAACAACATTTTTATTAATATTAAATAAGACTAGATATAATGACTGGTGCTCATGAATAAAACAAACACTTTTTTTCTGAATGACCATCACTAGTGTTGAAGAAAAAAATAATTATGTCTTTGAGAGTAAGTTACTATAAAGATATACTAAGAAAAAATCTAAAATGAAATAGTCGTATCTGTACTCTCACTCGTTCGCTTGATCAAGAATCTGGCAAAGTCATCTTTCTCGGCATCGAACGTGGCGATCCTTTCGCATTGAGCTGCAGTAGCCGCCTGCTGGATATGGTCACCGTATGCCTTCACGTCATCTCTCTTCTGTTCCACCAAGTACTTCCTTGACTCCATCAAGACCACTGCATCATCACGAGCCATCGACCACACACTCGGCTTTACACGAGGCAACATGTTATGGCCCAAAAACACTCCATGGAACAGCCCCTGAAACTGCGGCTTATGAGGATAATGCTCTAACGCTGATAGAGACAAAAAGTGCACCTTCCCATAATCCACATTTATGTAAGTATCACGGTCTTCTCGCAGAAGTAAAGGAGCTTCAGGTCCGCTCTCGGATATCTTAGCATCGATCTGGGCTAGTACAACCATGCCTAAATTCTTTTCTGTCTCCAAGTTCAAGGCTGTAGCGTCAAATTCTTGGCGATTTTCAATTTCATAAAGCATTCTCATTACATTTCTTTCAGCGATGTCTGTTGCGCGTTTATAGTTGACACCGTGGGATGACTTCAACATATCCGTATCTTCGCAGTTGAGACCATATCCTATGTACGGAGATGTCACTATGTCTCCTAGGTAGCCCCTGTGGAGATATCGATCACCGCACTTATATACACCTGCAGCAAGGCTCACATTTGGTCGACACACCTCCGTTTCAAGCCATGTAAAAGCCACACCGTGCTCTCGAAAATGTTTATACTCCGGATAACAGATCTGGCTTCCGATTTCCTTCATCCTCATATGGTAATCCCAGTCGAATACACCTATTCTGGTGTCGTATCTTATTCCAAGACTATGTCTCACACGGTGTTCCCAAAGCTCAACAGCATTGAACTGGTTTGTGTTACCGGTAGTCCAGAAATTGATGAGGTTCTCCATATAATCTCGCTCACGATACTTCATCTGCTCAATAGAGACGCAAGGTAGTAGACAATTCATGTACTCAGGGTTAGTAACCATGCCAGCTAACTGACGAGCTTTGGCAATCAAGTACCTTGAGGTGGCAGGTCGCAATAGCATGTTTCCGTACACTTCGAGGTAACGTCGAGTTTTCTCCAATAGTCCGCATCGTGTTGTCTTCTCCAGTGCCAGCGACGTGAGGAGGAGTTGTCTCGCCACCAGCTCCGGACATCCATCGATAACAAACAGGTTCATGTAGCGCCTGTTGTGTCGGTAAGCTTGCGCCAACGTCTTGAGGAGATGTCGTCCATCGCAGCCTCCGATGATGAGAAAGTTGAGCTCGTAGGCATTCTTATCGCCGTATTTTAGATACTCTTCTTGCAAATCGATAGCAGGACTGATGCCCCAGAACATTTTGTGTCGTCGCCTCGGCTGACAGTTATAGAATGAAAGTCATTGTCATGGCGACGCTCAATGGAGCGTGTTTATTTAGCGAAGGGGGCGTTGTCATGGTTACGATCTATTTATGCACTCGTAGCCTCCGGGTTGATTGGCGCGCGAACGGCCCGCCACCGCAAAGGATGCAGATTATATCGCTAATTAATAAAAGGTCCTAGATAGTCGCTCGAGTGGCAATAAGTTGGAGTATCGATTGATACAGGAATGGTAGCATGTCTGTTACGTGTGTAGCTGATCTATTTATAATACATAAGCGGGAAAGTTGTAAACAATCGATAAGTTAGACTTAGCTTCAGAGTACCAACGAGATAAATAATTATCATGTCATGGCCAAGGTTGACAAAACTGTTAAAGTCGTGGGAGGCATCTAGATGAGGTATGCATGGAACCTGGAAGTATGTGGAAGAATAAAAGGGGTGGCGTATACCCAGTTGTGGGCGATTCCCGGCGTAAATGTGTTGATAATAACAACTTTTTGGGGGCCGAGTCACCCGCGTCCGTAGGAGAATACCCTTCAGCGAATCCCTACACGTGGTCCCCGGGTGGTGCTAAACAGGTGACACTAACCGCCTCCGTGGTCTAGTGGTTAAACCACCTTATTCAGACCCAGAGATCCCGGGTTCGATTCCCAGCGGGAGCAAATTTTTTGCTCGGTTTGGTTGGTGGTAGGACTTGTTCTAAGTCCGCCTGGCAAGCTACCACCATCATGTCTAAGTCTGTCGCCATAACAACAATGTTAACAGCATTGTTGTGTTCCGAAAGTTAGAGATATGATTGCCAGTTCCTCTGTGTAAGAGGATTCCGGGTGAAACTCGCTTCCATCTTCGGCCTAATCATCACTTTCCATCAGGTGAGATTCGGGCCAAGAGTTTCCCCGTTTTGCATAAAAAAAAAAAAAAAAACATGATCGCAATTAATTTCTCATGTGCTTACAATATCTTACTCTCTGTATACGAAAATCGACTGCAAGTTTCCCCCGGACAACAAAAATACCGGCCAAGTGCAAGTTGGACTCTCAAACGAAGGGTTCCGTGTGAGATTGACTAGTAAAATGTTATTTTATGTTTAACCTAAATCTCATTTATCTTAAACCGAAAAAAACACGTTTCTGTTATTGGAGCACCTTTCATTTTTACTTTAATTGATTACTACAAATATTTTGTTATAGTGGCAATAAAAATATACATTTTGTGAAAATTTCAAACGTCCTATTATGGTTCTTGAGATACAGCAAGCTGGCAGACAGATGGATGGACGGACAGCGGAGGCGAAGTAGTAGGGTTCCGTAGTTTACCCATTGGGTACGGAATCATAAAAAGGTCTGAAAAACAGGCGTTGCCTTATTAAGGCTTTGCGCGCACTGGTGACTAGAAGTGTGCATCTAGCCTTACTGCGGTGCGATTCAGCCGGTCGATTCTGTTGACATCTCACCGTGTTCACTTAGGTGGAGTGACCGACAAGTGAGCTGTCATTACATCTTTTTTGTATGGTTTGACAGTTCACTTTGAGATCACTTCTCTCACGCCTTCACTTCAACATGTTTACAGAATCGACCGGCAGTAAACATGTCGAACCATACAAACAAGATGTCATGACAGCTCACTTGTCGTTCACTCCACCTAAGCGTTCACGGTGAGATGTCGGCAGAATCGACCGGCTGTTACTTCTACGCATTGTTGACCGCATCATTGCTTTCCTATTAGGTTATCTTCTTTTTCTTCATCTTATCCTATTCTATACTATAATAATATTATAAAGAAGTAACATTTGTTTGTAAGTTTGTATGTAGGGGGTAATCTCAGGAACTACTGGTCCGATTTGAAAAATTCTTTCAGTGTTAGATAGCCCATTTATCGAGGAAGGTTATAAGCAACGCCACGGATTGTAAGACTCTTACTGACTAAACCCATCCATGTTCCTCCTAGCCCTTTGCGTTCCAGGGCCGCGGTGACTCTTTCGAACAAATTCCGCAGCCCCGGCAGGCACTGACCCTAACAGACCCATCTTCTATGCTGACAGCCCTTTGAGGCGCGCGTGGAACACAGCGCGCCGTCGCCGTCGGCCTGGGCCTGTTTCGTATCGAACGGCGAGTCACCCAACGCTCGCAGTCCGCAGGCCCGCGCCTACGATGGCCGTGAATCGCCCGGGGCGTGGCCACTATCCTGGTTTTACCCTAATGAGCTCATCCTCAAGGAAGTGTTGGCCGAAGTGTGTTGTGTACCGGCGATTCCACTGAAGCAAGCAAGCAGTCACTTCGTGTATAATATTTTTTGTGCTTTTTATAAACATGTATTGTAAGGTAAGTTGTTTTGTAATAAGGTATAATTGCTATGGGTTTTTGTGGATAGATAAATGGATGGAGGGGGAGAAGAAGGCCAAAGAAAAGATGAATGGAATGTGTGAGGAGCGAAATGAAAGAAAAGGGAGTTAGTGAAAGTTTGACGGCTGATAGGGCAGAGTGGAAGAAAAAAACGTGTTGCGCCGACCCCAAGTAACATGGGATAAGGGCAGGAAGATGATGATGTTATAGGTTTTTGTTACCCGAAATTCTATTAGATAAAATTCTTCCGTTACTGAGTGATTGGCTGACAGACAACGCACAGCCGAAACTATTGGTCGAAGCTGAAATTACGTACTTAGGTTTATGGAGAGCGTAGGGGAGCACTAAGAGATCAGATTTCCCTGGAAATTCATACGGGAACGGCAAAAAACGGGAATTGCACGTACGAACTCGCGGGCAAAGTTTAGTAATTGATATATTATTACCAGCTTTTGCCCGCGACTTCGTACGCACATACACGGGCGTAGCCCCCCCCGAAAACTTAAGATATGTTGATATCTTAAGTGCTTCCTTTACTCGTTCAAATTTGACAAAGTACCGTCATCTGTATCAAGAAGCAAAGGTAATGCTCAAAGAAAATCTACCAAATGATATAAAATATTATTACTAGCTTTTGCCCGGGACTTCGTACGCACATAAACGGGCGTAGCCAGGGGGGGTTTTGGAGGTTCAACCCCCCAAGCAGTGCGATTCTGTAAACATGTCGAAGTGAACACTTAGGCGAAGTGAACGTCAATTGAGCTGTCAAACCATACAAACAAGATAAGAATGACAGCACACCTATCGTTCACTTCACCTAGGTGATCACGGTGAGATGTCAACAGAACCGCACTGCAGAATCGACTGCTGTAATTGAAGACGCAATTCTTAAGTATTCGGCAGTGGAAGGCAGCATGACTATCACCTCCCCTACTCCAAAATCTGCTTTGAAATGCTTAAATAGATGCGATCGTAAAATATACGGCTACCATACCTGTTTCCACTGCTACACCAGAAAGGACTTTTTCAAGCCTACGGAGACTTAAGAACTACTTGCGGAACACAACGAGTGAAAACAGACTGAATAGCTTGGCTCTCATGAATATTCACTTTCAGTAGTTTAATTTTCTTGAACTCCCCCCGATACTAAAACCTGGCTACGCCCGTGCGCACCATATAATTATCGTTTCTTCCCGTTCTCTTAGTGCTCTACCCTAATATCTTAGGAACCGGTATGACAAATTTCAGCTTTCTGAAATCTCACCAGTAGTTTTGGCTATGCGTTGTCGGTCAGTCAGTCACTCAATAACGGAAGAATCTATACTATAATACTATATAATATTATAAAGCAGAAGACGAAGTTGCGCGGGTCAGCTAGTGTTATATACCGCGTGTATCTGACATCGACGCACAAACGATTTCCATGGGTCCGGGGCATGATTCTGGACACCCTAGACTTAGAAATTTTTCGTCGGCTTTTTTCTATTTTTTTTATTTTTTTCAAGGGTTTTTTTACTTTAGACTGCTCATAATCGTTATTCTGACCTAACCCAATGAGATATTTAATAAAAAAATAATTAATTAACTACTTTCACTAAAAATAACAATCTGAATAAAGCCACAAATAGATATCAGCTCAGCTGAGCTGATACTTTGTGGTACTCTTGAAAAAAATGAGAAAAAAACCGACGAAAAATTCCAACACTGGGGTGTCCAGAATCATGCCCTGGACCCATGGAAATCGTTTGTGCGTCGATGTCAGATACACGCGGTATTAGGACTAGCTGACCCGCGCAACGTCGTCTGCGTCACATTTTAAATTACTGCTCCGCTCTTATTTGTCTTAGCGTGATGATATGTAGCCTTTCTCGATTAATGGGCTATCTAACACTGAAAGAATTTCAAATCGGACCAGTAGTTCCCGAGATTAGCGCGTTCAACCAAACAAACAAACAAACTCTTCTGCTTTATAATATTAGTATAGATTAAAACCTCAGGTACCTCAGTACCTATACAACGACCATACTTGCTGAGAAGGTGACATAAAAAACACAATAATAATAAAACAAATGCAATATCTTAAAGTAGTTTTTTATTAAATAATTTCGTAGTATAGTAAATGCCTCTGTGATTGATTATAAATATTTAACTATCAATAATAGTACAATAAGCCTGACCAGAAAGACGATGCTGTATTCGAGCATTCAAGGTTGCAAATAATATAATGTTGATTAGGTATAGAAGAAAGAAATTTGTATGAAAATATTTTGATAAAAAAAAAAATGTCATAAACCAATATTTAAAGTCATTTCCTTCACTCGATTCAGCCAGTTCTATAAAGTCGCCGCCACGAGAAGATATAAATTATGTAAACACACATACACAAACCATATCTTCATTTCAAATGCTTTATTCCATGATTAAACACGTTCCAGTACCACAAAACATTAGCCTCCAGCGCTTTATATCTGTTTATATCTGCTTTAGTTCGTAAGATTGTAATAAATCATGATCAGATTATAATTTCTCGAAACATTCAGAAAAAATCGTTTGGTATAATATTATGAAGGGCACAGGCGAAAAACAAGGAATGTCACATAAAATGCAATAGCCTTTTTTTTGGCTACAATTAATTTAAGCAATAAAATCTCAGTGGGGTAAATTTGAGCTCCTATGAGTTTAAGATTAGATACTTAAGTAAAAGAATGTCCAAACACTTTGAATAATTAAAACGAAAATTACACCAAAACTGTTTTTTGTGACATTCCTTGTTTTTCGCCTGTACACTTCATATAATTTATCTCATCCAAGTTCAATAGATTCCAATACATCCGTGTCTTATTTAGAAAAAATAGTTTATAATTTGACGCGATTTTACAATCTTACGGCGTTTGCCGTTTTCCGGTGACATAATATCGATATAATATAACCCGACCAAGTGAAATTGCTGATTAGTTTCGTATTGCATGTATTGTAATGTTGGTTGGTTGAATTTTAGATTGTTTGCTGTCGCTACGTAACTTAGTAGAAATTCTTTGTTTATAACATTTATAGCTTCTCATGGCGGGGTCTACTGTATTAAGAGTGTGTATTCCGTCCACTAAAGCCGCCAATCGTTTTTTATTAATTGTGGTAAATTTAAGACACGTAGATAAAAAACCGCTCTGTAATGTACTGAAGAAATGTATCTATTATTTTTTGACAGCTATTTTGAATACTTATCTCATGGCTAAATAGCCAAAACGGCAATTATTGCTAAAAGTGGCCACTTTTAGCAAAAATATCGACTTTGGCAACTATTTATGTTCTAAAGTACAAAACATAACTCTCAAAAAATAATAAATACATTTCTTCAGAACACTACAGAGCGGTTTTTTATCTACGTGTCTTAAATTTACCACAATTAATAAAAAACGATTGGCGGCGCTAGTGGACGGAATACGTATTAACGTCTTCGATTCGAGAATTTTTTTCAGCTGTCAAGACGACTAGATAATGGAATGGAGGAATTTTCCTTGAAATAGACTGAAAAAATGGGTGCTTAGCTCATCAGATACTGAAAAAATATATAATAGAGATAGTCTTCTGGTCTTTTCACTTAACTATTTTGTTCTTTATATACAATCTACTATTCATATGTACAGTTTTACAATATTACAGAATAACATTCTATCTAACTAAAGGCTTGTACCCACTGAGGTGTATAAGGTGGGGATAACTCGAGCGTGAAGAAAAAAACTTATATTTATAAAGAAAACTTATAAAGCCGCCCTTGGTGAGCGTTTGTTATATTATTTTTATATAAAAAGCTAGGTATATTATTTACTTTTTTCGTTTTTATTTTATTTTTCCGATGTGACTCGAGCCAGTTAGCAATTTCCTACACCTCAATGAGCATTCGCCATTCTTTTTAAAATTAAAATTACTAGCATAACTGGGGCCTTACTATGAAGTCTTAAAACCATCATGACTCTGGTGTGGAAGGGAGACGGAACTACACAAGACGCATAGCAGTATGTCTTTTTCACAACGGAATCGTGAAGGCATTGCCACGTCATAAGGTTTTTTTCAATACGAATAATTTTAACTTTATATTTGGTATCAACTACTAAAGTAATACAATTTTAGGATTGAAATATATAGTTCTTTGTCCTTTAGTATAAATAATGCCAATAGAAGATTATTTGAATATGCTAAAATATCATATTTTTTTTACTACAATTTTAACTACCAAGGTTTAGGCTCCCACAGATAAGTACAATGCGACAACGTGACACTGATGCAACTACCTTTTTAAAGGATATAAACTAGTTCTACAAATTATAATATAAGCCGTAGAACTAGTTTATATGTTAAAGAAGAAATTTTCCAAAGAAAGAATCCGTACAATCTTCAAAAATGCTCGTCGCGGTAGTAGCGATGTCGCGTCACGTCTGTCCATGGGAACCTTAACTCGTCCTATAATACCACTAGCTAAGATATTACAATTCATTGTGGCCTTTTGTTAATATCTACCGTATCTACCATAACATAACAAAATCTAAAATTACATAGCTCATACAGTACTCGGTACTAAATATCTCATCATCTGCCTAGCCTTTTCCCAACTATATTGGGGTCGGCTTCCAGTCAAACCGGATTCAACTGAATGCCAGTATTTTAATTAGAGCGGCTAACTACCAGACCTCAACAATCCATTAACTGGTTTAACACAGTACTCCTTGGCAAGACTGGAGTCAGATTAACTGGCTTCTGACTATCCGTAACGACTGCCAAAGATCTCCAAATGACAGCCGGGACCAACAGCTTAACGTGCTTTCCGAGGCACGGAGGAAACTCGGTATGTTAAGATGGTCACCCATCCACAGACCAACCTCGGCTACTATATATCTAAACTTCTAATATAATGTTTAGCTCTTCTACTCCAAATATCATACAAGCATACTTACCTAGTCATAAATTAATTATTTGGTAACTATCTTTGATGCTTACCTTGCGTTCCGTTACAAGCCAGCAGCATTTACAAGTATCAGTCATTTGACTGACTTTTTATATAAGCGTGAAACAGAACGCAGACTAGAAAGTGAATTTCATGAAGCGTACCTTTTACACATAATACTGATACCGTCAGATATTGGAAATATGATATTAAACTAAAAAGCTTAGGATTTAAAATCTGACGATACATTGGGTCTGTTCAGATTTGCCACACCAGTAAGAGAATGGTATCAGAATAAATATAACACCAATGTTTCTGGAATTAATACGGATGGTAAGCCCGACCACAAATTTCTATACAGTTTAACAGAAGTAATATTTATATTACATTTTTAATTTCTGAATAAACGCTTTTTCGTTTTCATCAAGAGTTACAAAATTTATCCAGACATAAAGTTTACACATTCATAAGTATTTATTTGTAAGAAAGAAAAATGGAGAACGTATGGTCAAGACAATCATCGGCACGCGATGACCACAACATCACCCGGCAAACCACATCTTGTCTGCAAACGCAACCACAAACACCGATAACACTACGAGTAACCAAACTAAGACCACGTTACCACCCTTTTATCGCTGTGGTCATATTTGAACAGGCCCTGTGTATGGCAAGCTTATGATTGAAACATACTTTAATTTACAAATTTTTACCTAAGTTTTTTGGCTAAGATAATGTTGATGATTAATGAGAGAATGAGTTCTGGGACATAACTGTTGACCACACTTTGATCAAACCAAACAATGACGGAGAAAAACATATTGATGAAAGTTTTGTTAAATTACAGGTTACATAATAGACTCGTCATACAGTAAGAATATATTTTAACAAAGAAGAAATTCTACTAGAAATATACAATAAATAAAGTTTTTATTCCATAAATATTAAAAGACTATTTATTAATTTACGTTACATATTTAGATTTAATAAACTACAATACTTAATACTTGATGAAGGTAACGAAGTTTTAAATAAGTAAGAGTTTAAATAAATAGCATAAGTTTAAAAATAATAGGCTGCTGCGTATCACTCAAAGGAAATAAATGATCTATGTATAAATTGTAACCCCGTATGTAAGTAGAAATGTTAACAACACACCAAAAGGAACTTTGTTGTCGTAGTATTTGAAGACATTCACAATTACAAGCAAAACTCTTGGAATGTAAATGAATTATATTCTCAAAAGTTAAGCAATAACATCGGTGCTGAACTACAAATTAAACTCTAGTAAGAAATAAATATCTATTTATTACATCGGGAAGAAATGTCTCTAGACCTTTTTTTCAGTCGGCCCGTTTTGGAGGACCTCACTAGTTTTTGTCAAGAGAACCTTGAGTCATCAGAACTTGCCAGCGACCTGGGCTTGGAAACTTTCGCCTCCACAGAGTTCTGAGGAGCACTTCGGATGCCAGGAGCCGTACTCCGGTTAGTGTAAGTCGATGAAGTGACTGGAATCTTGCGAGTCTGCTTGATCTTCAACTTATTCAGCCAAAGATCTCGCGTCTTCTTGTTCCCAACGACAAAGAAAATGAACAAGACAAATCCTTGGAAGGTAGCCGTCAAAGCGAAAAGGTAAGCTAAGACAATGTTGTAAGCAAACAAACCAAATATCCACGGCAGACCAAACAAGAACACAAGTAGACAGCTGACGGAGGCACAACGAATGGCTTCGTTAGAGTCGCCGTGCCTCGTGATCCCTCTGTTAGTAGCAAACACGGAGCGCACTATCAGAACGAATAGCGTCCAGTTTGCGAGCAGCATGACCGCAATAGGCGCGTATACCGCCAGCCACAGCCCCAGCCCGGAAGGATAGCAGAAAGCTCCCGTCGGCGTCTTCTCTTCGAAGCGTCCCGCGTACGAGTGCGGGGCGACCGAAAGAAGGATACCGACTATAGCACACGGAACTCCCCAAGAGAACGCTGAAGCGCGCAGCAGTTTGTGCGACGCGTCGCGAGTGAACACCATCACCAGTCTCCTGTATGATAACACAGCAGCTACTAACATCCAGCAGAAAGAAGCCAACACAGAGTAGTGTAGCATCACCCCTACCAACATACAGGGTACACCGTAGTGTTCGAACTTAGCGAAAACGATGACCAAGAAACAAATCATGAGTAAAAGTACGGAGATGCAGAGTTGCAGCCAGATTTTATTGTTGAAGTCCCTTCGCCAAGACCTGAAGAGGCCGGCAGTGATGCCTATGATGACGAGACCGAACATGGATAGGCAGCAGCCTATGACGGAGAGTATCTCGAGCGCTCTTTCGTTTTGTTCGGAGAAGACGGCGCGAGGCACGAGGATCTCGGCGAAGTGCGTGAGGTGACTGCAGCGGCACGTGTCGAGCATACCTGGGCGCGTGGCGCGGATGAAGCTGCAGCCCTCCTGCGACCAGTAGCCCTGCCCGCCCTCCAGGAAGTGCCAGAAGGCGCACGCGCGGCTCTGGTTCCGTGCGGGACCGCTGCCTAGGGAACTGAAGTGGATGTCCACTGTCTGGAAATCAGAATGAACCATTATGAGTCATACTTATCTTGGACATTATTAAAATGAAATGCTGTGTTTGTCTTATACAGTTACCTACAAATACACTTTTGAGTATAGTCAAGAACGAGTCGTTGTGCCAACTCACCTCTCCTCTATCAAACTCGGTGACATTCTCCACGTTGACACTCAGCACCCTGCTGTTCACAAAGAACTCTTCAGTACTGTTGGCGTGGAAGGCGCAATAGTTGCTCAAACTCACCTCTCCTCTATCAAACTCGGTGACATTCTCCACGTTGACACTCAGCACCCTGCTGTTCACAAAGAACTCTTCAGTACTGTTGGCGTGGAAGGCGCAATAGTTGCTCAAACTCACCTCTCCTCTATCAAACTCGGTGACATTCTCCACGTTGACACTCAGCACCCTGCTGTTCACAAAGAACTCTTCAGTACTGTTGGCGTGGAAGGCGCAATAGTTGCTCAAACTCACCTCTCCTCTATCAAACTCGGTGACATTCTCCACGTTGACACTCAGCACCCTGCTGTTCACAAAGAACTCTTCAGTACTGTTGGCGTGGAAGGCGCAATAGTTGCTCAAACTCACCTCTCCTCTATCAAACTCGGTGACATTCTCCACGTTGACACTCAGCACCCTGCTGTTCACAAAGAACTCTTCAGTACTGTTGGCGTGGAAGGCGCAATAGTTGCTCAAACTCACCTCTCCTCTATCAAACTCGGTGACATTCTCCACGTTGACACTCAGCACCCTGCTGTTCACAAAGAACTCTTCAGTACTGTTGGCGTGGAAGGCGCAATAGTTGCTCAAACTCACCTCTCCTCTATCAAACTCGGTGACATTCTCCACGTTGACACTCAGCACCCTGCTGTTCACAAAGAACTCTTCAGTACTGTTGGCGTGGAAGGCGCAATAGTTGCTCAAACTCACCTCTCCTCTATCAAACTCGGTGACATTCTCCACGTTGACACTCAGCACCCTGCTGTTCACAAAGAACTCTTCAGTACTGTTAGCGTGGAAGGCGCGATCGTTGCGGAACACTACGAAGCTGATGCGGCGCGATGAAGTGGCGACCGAGTCAGGCAGCTTCACCACAGCTTCGCTTTTCTCTAGCTGCAAGTTGGCTGAGTCGAATTCGTCTGTGGATGTGTTTGATTTGTTAGATAAGGAACTACTAGAATTTAATTTGTTCTTTTGCTCACAAAAGCGAGCAACTCCAAGTTGTTTTATGAGTAGGAGTTATGTATCTAAGGGTTATCCTAGACAGGGCACGCCACGATAGTGGCGATAAGTCCCCTCTTTGAGGAGTGGCTTGAGAGGCGCCACGGCGTCCTCACCTTCCGCCTGACGCAGGTCCTCACCGTACACGGATGCTTCGGGAGGTACTTGCACCGAATCGGGCGGGAGAAAACGCCCGGGTGTCACCACTGTGAGGATCGACCGGAGGACACGGTGGAGCACACTGTGCAGGTGTGCCCCGCTTTGGCGGCGCACCGCCGTGTCCTCGAAGTGGCGATTGGCGGCGACTTCTCGCGTCCGGCCCTGGTCCAAGCCATGATCCGGAGCGAGACAGAATGGGACGCCGCCACCTCCTTCTGCGAAGCAGTCATGCTGGCGAAGGAGGTGGCGAAGCGGGAGAGGGAGAGATCCTCTCGTCCCGGCCGCCGTGGTAGACGCCGCGGGCGTCGGAAGCCGCCTAGTGACCTCCGGTCACCGTACACAAAGGGCACATGAAGGACCATGGATGGATTTTAGTCAGTAAGAGTCTGACACTCCCTCCCGCTCCGCCGAGGGCGGGAGAAGTCAATTGATGATTTACCATCCATTAAAAAAAAAAAAGTTATCCTAGACAGTAAGTTAAACTGGAGTAATCACCTAGACTACAAACGAAGCAAGGCATGCATTTTCTGACAATGCAGGAAAAACAAATCTGCTTTTAAGCTGTTTTCGCATGTTGCCAGTTGCCACGACTAAGTACTTCAGAAATCCAGGTATCCTCCGTGAGATGGTTGAACCCATCAAGGCGTTGCGGACCTTTCTTGGGGAGCTGGGGTGGATCCAATGAATTATTATTTGTCCCACCTGCACGCGAAAACGCGTGGAGGCACAGAAATCAGCCCGATTTACAAACAAACACAAATTGATAAGTAACAAGTAGTTTGGGGTTAGATGAACCTTTTTTTTGTTAAATCCGCGTTTGCCCTCAATCTCGGTCGCCCGATGGTAAGTGATGATATGGTCAACGATGGAGAACGCTTGCCTAGAAGTAACCTATTCAATTTTGACTTAAGAGGAAATGTGGGCTTGTAGACTTCGTATGTATAAAGTTATATTTCGAGGTTTGGCTCTCGCCTGTTTCCTCCTCCAATTTTAAATCGATTCAATAGATATTACACAAGCTGAATAAAAAGGATATAAACTGTGCCCCTATGTTTTTCTCTATTCATTTAATAGTTGCCAAACTTGTTCAGTAAGGCTCTTTTGACAGCAGTTTATTGGACAATTTTGAGCATCTTTTGAGGGTCCTAGTGCTTTTACGTTTAATTTATCATCAAAAAGAAAACATAGCGACACAAAATATAATCTTCTTATATAGTTCACGAAATATCTCTTAAATCTGTCCAATATTGAAGAAGGAAACAGGCGAGAGCCAAACCTCGAATTATGACTATTTACATACAAAGTCTCTCCGCCCGCGTTTCCTCTTAAAGATTTCTAGAAGGCCCCAGGTTGTAGTTTTGTACAATAAACATGTGCGTCCTACATACTACAGTATTTCAGAATTTTTAAATGACAAAATGTGAATTTGTATTATGATTAGACAAATATTTTGTAACATTTTTAAAATTAGATTATTTATAATAAGCATATAGGATAACTTGATACAAATTTATTCTTATAAAATTAAATTTATGGTATGTGACAATTTAATAATAATTTAAATTTTTGATTGAATGTTTTTTTTTGACATTTTTATTAATTAAGTTTTTTTTTTTTGTGACCTTTTATAATTTAGAATATTGACTAGAACAATTTTATATAATTTATCATTTAAAAATTATTTTCTAGTTTGTGTATTTAATAATAATTTTGAGTAATAAATGACTATTTACCTATATTTGTATGCCACAAGGCCGAACATGACTGATCTTTTTTTCTTATAAATAACTTGCATTCATTTTATGTATACTCATGTCTCAACAAATAAACGTCTTGTCTTGTCTTGTCTTGTCTTGTCCTTACTAGGATTTAGCAAAAAGAAAACTTGACAAAGCCATTTAAGACATGATATTCTGACTTTTTAGTCTGCATTGACTTTGACAGTCAATGCAGATGCAGATGGGTTTGACCTCGGCAAGGGTTGCTTAACCACGAAGACCGACCCACGTGGCTGTTTTTGTTTAGCCACGATCACGAGCCACGAATTTTATCTTAAAAATAGTAGACACTTACATTTTTTTATGAAGACGAGAATATGATACCATAGGGCAAGAATTTTACACAGTTTTGTAGCTACTGGATATATGTTTACTAGCTGACCAGGCAATCGTTATTGGCAAAAAAAGTATCCTACAACTATTCTCAGATCTACTGACTACGAAAAATTTCATAAAAATCAGTCAAACCGTTTTGTAGGAGATCGATAACAAACACCGGCACCGTGACACGAGTTTTTTATATATTGGGTGCTTTTTTTTTTTTTTTTTTATACAAAACGGGGAAACTCTTGGCCCAAATCTCACCTGATGGAAAGTGATGATTAGGCCGAAGATGGAAGCGAGTTTCA
The DNA here is from genome assembly GCA_963859965.1 of Ceramica pisi. NCBI lineage: Eukaryota > Metazoa > Arthropoda > Insecta > Lepidoptera > Noctuidae > Ceramica > Ceramica pisi. The sequence continues at coordinate 23,828,270 of OY982535.1, read as the reverse complement.
CCCGGAATCCTCTTACACAGAGGAACTGGCTATCATACCTCTAACTGCCGGAACACAACAATGCTGTTAACATTGTTGTTATGGCGACAGACTTAGACATGATGGTGGTAGCTTGCCAGGCGGACTTAGAAGAAGTCCTACCACCAACCAAACCGAGCAAAAAAAATTGCCCCCGCTGGGAATCGAACCCGGGACCTCTGGGTTTGAATCAGGTGGTATAACCACTAGAACACGGAGGCGGTTAGTGTCACCTGTTTAGCACCACCCGGGGACCACGTGTAGGGATTCGCTGAAGGGTATTCTCCTACGGACGCGGGTGACTCGGCCCCCAAATTCATCATCATTAGATCAGAAATATTTCTTTGCAAAGACTAGTCAGAAACCAGTAAATGACAATCTGCTGCGTTAAATGACTCCTCACGCTGTAGGCGGAGTGGGAGTGTCAGACTCTTACTGACTAAAACCCATCCGTGTTCCTCATAATGCCCTTTGCTTTTCAGGGCCGCGGTGACTCTTTCGGCCGAATTCCGCAACCTTCAAACTTTCGCACCTGGTGTACGTACCTCTAAGAATCTCAAAATCACCCACAGTGAAGATATCCTGGTCCCTAGCTACGATCCTGAGACCCTTGACCGGCAGGTTGGGATCAGCGTCAGTCACCAGCAAGGCTATGTTGTCTCGGATAGTCGTCGCGTTCTCTGACCCGTCCAAGTCCAGTCGAGATCCTATCCCGTCTAGAAGATGAAGTAGCTGCCCTGGGATAGACAAGTCCAGGTTTTCTGCAAGAAGTCCATCTACCTGAAAAGAGCAAGAATTGTGTTCAAGTGTGTGTCAAACTTGGATTTAAAGAGGACGGTATGGGACTGCGGTTGGTCTCGGCAGTCATTTTGGAGATCTTTGGCAGTTGTTACGGATTATACTAGGAAGCCAGAAAATCTGATACCAGTCTTGCCAAGGAGTATCGTGTTACCCAGTTAATGAGTTGTCGAGGTATGGTAGGCAGCCGCTCCACGTTATATACTGGTATTCAGCTGAATCCAGTTTGACTGGAAGCCCACCTCAATATAGTTGGGAAAAGGCTAGGCAGATGATGATGTATGGTACTACGGGACTGGCAATAACAAAAAACTGTAGTCGTTTGTTTGATTCAGATCACAATTTTTATCACAAGTCAAAGGAAGTCTCTAATTACTCAATAGAATTTTTGAAACGTTGTCTTAATCGACACAAATGGAATCGTTCACGTAAGTTGATTTTAGTATCAGTAATGGTAATGCACCAGGGCAGATGGGCCAGAGTCGTTACGTAGTGAGAGCCAGAGGACGGACGTCGTCGCCGAGAAAGGCCTAGGAAACACTGGCACGACGACTTAGGGACAGCTCAAATAAGTATTCAGCTCCATTCGCGGTTCGCTGAACGATTTTGGCTGACACTTATACAGTTCCGCTTCTATCGCGCCGCGTACAGCGTCGTAAGAATGAGAAGGTGGCAGCGGCAGAACAACGCTGAACTCTATCTATAACACACGCATGATAATAAAACATTTGTCCTCATTTTATATACTTGTTTGGCGCGAAAGCTGAATAGACGCAGAAAGCTGAAAGAATGCGTACGCGTCTCCATACAAAATCGTTGTTTTCGGGAATAAGCTGAATGGAGCTGAATAAGTGTGTGTGTGTGTGTATTTGTGTTTGTGTGTGTGTCCCTTAGAGGTGTTCATGACGGATTGGTCGGAGAAGGCAATACACCGGGAAGAGTAAAAGGCTAATGGGTATTTGCCCAGCACTGGGACAATAAAGGTTTTAATTCGATGATTGACTAAAACAAACGACAGCAACTGCATCAGACTCCTTCAAAAGCGAATATTGAAAAATTTTGGTCGTTTTATTATGGACTGAATTTTTGAAAAAAGAAAGACCACGCACTTCTGGAACAGCCTGTATATTAACAAAAAGAAAGTTTTTATTTTGTTTTTATTTGTGATGGGTTTGCTTTTGACTCTAGTCTTGGTCAGAAATGACAGAGACAACGATGACGAGTCTACGATGGAGCGACCTTACCCAGAAGGAGCGAGCGAGCTTACCCTGTTAATTCTAACTTTGAATTGATTAGGGTTGTAAGCGTTCGGAAACACAGACGCAGGCAGAGAGTTCCACTCTTTTGCTGTGCGCAGTTGAATACAAATCACCCATTTTTACCACAAACAATGTACTTTTTGTTTTTTATTCGAAAGATAGACTAAACTATATACGGTTCAACGTTAAATTGTTTGTGCTTTATAAAGTAATTCAATACATACCTGGTCAAATGCTGCTGAAATGTTTTCCACAAACACGGGTACTGTCTCATTATCAATCAGGTTCTGTAGATCATCCATCACTTGTTGAAGTTGTTCTTCAACCTGAAACGTATTTTTATACCACATTGATATATCACTTTAAAAATAATCATAGACATAATATTTTTTATGACAAACTAAACTAAACACTTGTTAAAAATACGAAAGTTCATGCAAATGTATGCCAATGATTCATGCAATGTTAGGATTAAATGGTAAATATTAAATATTTTATACCTACGTCTTAACAACACACTTCTGCTTTATCTACAGAATCATATTCTAACCATATTGCATATTTCACAACAAAAAAAAGCATTGTGACATATCTCGGCAACGTTGCACTTTGGGGCACCATGTTCCAAACTTTTTTTGTTTGTTGAAATGTCCTCTACATGCGCCGCAGTATTGAAAAAATGGCGGTGGGAGAGCTATATAGAAAAAAAGTTCAAACCCCTAAATCTAGCTAGAAGATCTATATTAACCAATTCAGAAAACTAAGAGGACATCCACAAATAAGAACACGGACTTACTGGTGGCGGAGTAGGTGGAGCAGTCCAAGCAGGTGTGGTACTAGAACTAGTCGTAGGAGTCTCACTAGTAGTCGTTGTAGTAGATGTGGTGGGTATTGTTGGAATTATTATTATGGGTATTTCAGTTTTCGGCGTCTCAGGCGTGGTTGTAGGCGTTGTGTCGACTACGTCCACTGGAGAATCCGTTTCCGCAGACGAATCATAATCATCAGGAGAAGGTACAGTTTGTTCAGTAGTGGTAGTTGTTGATTCAGTACTGGTAGTTGTTGATTCAGTAGGTGTTCCCGATTCAGTAGGTGTTCCCGATTCAGCAGTTATTCCCGATTCAGTACGTGTTGTTAATTCAGAAGTAGGTTTCGAGACAGTAGGTGTTGGTGGATCCTCCTTGGTAGTGTTTACTATAGTCACATTGGTGGGACCGCCTGGTGTTTCCGCTGTGTATTCAGTGGTCGAAGTATTGGAATTTCCATCGGAGTCTTCTGAGCTGTCCGAACCTTGATACTCCCTTTGAAACTTGTTGATCTAAAATTGTTAGTTCGTTAGTGAGTGCTGGGCAGGGTGAGTTCGGTGCAGTTATTCGATTATTGCTAATTTGGGTCTCAGAGCAAATTCATTTCTCCCAAACTAGATCTGGCGATTTGGGAAATAGTATTACTTAATTGGTCATTTTGAAAGTAATCTATATCATCGCCAATTAGTAAGTAAGCAGATTGCTGCTTACTTACTGTTTGTTTATGATTTTGTTTCGTTATGTTTACTTGGAGTTTGATGTTATAAATTTTTTTTTGTTAGTTACAGAACATTGATTTAGCTTGTGACTATGCGCGTTAGTCAAGAATTGCGAATTAGTAAAATGTTCAATATTTCATTATTTAAAATTTTACACATTGCTTTAGACCTACCTTGTGCTCTTAAGAACTACAAGTACGAGTAATATAATTATGTCACCGGAAAATGGCTGACTCCGTAAGATTGTAATAAATCTTGAAAAGATTATAATTTCTCGACATTTTATGAAAAAAATCTTTTTTTTTTAATATATCCCACCCAAATTCAATATTTTCCAATGCATCCGTGTCTTATCTAGAAAAAGATAGTTTACAATTTCACGCGATATTTTACAATCTTACGGTGTTTGCGAATTTTCGGTGATATATTTATTTCGACACATAAAATACTGACTATAATCCGATAGTGGGTGTCGATTTGGTACTCATTCTAGTGATCATCGAATATTAGGCTAGATTCTGATAGAATATTATCGTAGGGTACATCACAAAAAAAAAAATCGAATTAATCCGTTAAATAGATTTCAAAAAAATATTGGACACATCGTTGTTCTTTTTTCACGTAAATAAAAAATTGAGACGAAACAGTGCGTTGAAAGCTCGTGTGACGTCACATTTCGGTACACTTTTAACCGAATAGTGACGTCACAATCCCCAACTTTTATGTGTATTATCTTCGTAAATTTTTATTGATTTGATAAACCAAAAATTAGTGTCCACAATTTTTTTGAAAATGTATCTGACGAACTAAAAAACCTTATTCTAACAGGAAATTGGCTACCCTTCGAATTCAAACTTAATTTATTTTTTACAACACAAGTTACAGCTAGTGAACAAACCAACTAGACTTACAGGGTTGGCTCCAAAACGAGGGGTCATCCTGTCCTGGTTGTTGTACATTGTCGGCAACTCCGTGGACATGAAGCAGTTCTCATCGATGGTCGTCACGACTTGCACGCCATCGTTGAAGTTGCCTACGCACGTGTGGATCTGGCATTGGACTGTTATAGATTCCACTGGAAAATTTAAACAGATTTTAGATAAATGACGGAGTTTCCTGCACGTTCTTCTGCACAGGACCTACTCTTTGGAACGTGCAACTGCCGCGCTGGAGATAGGGTCGGTGGGTGTGTTATGTTGCAGATAACCTGCTGCTCTTGTCGCTAGCGCGGCTGGATTAGCTTCATCTATTTCACTGACAGACCTTGACTATTCAAAAGTTCCTGTAACTGGTCTATTTGAAATAAAGTATATTGTATTGTATTGACATTCAACGTGGCAATGCTGCCGGACTTTTGGGCACATTACCAGTGGCTAGCGATGCGGAGACGAATTTTTCGACGCCATATGTTAGATATATTTTTAGTTTTTGTTAGTTAAGATTTTTTTATTTATTTGTATATATGTAGTTTAAATTGTTGATTACACTTGTATTTGAGACAATGGGAGTCTTGTAATTAAGATGAATTACAACATACGTCAAAAACGATATTATGTGAATGATTACAGCCAATCTTCTTCTGTAAATAACTCACCATGAAAATGATCATGAAGTGGGCTGGCAATCCATCCAATCAAAGTGAACGATAGATATCTTCAAGCCCACTCCACCAAAGAGTTTACCGTAATAATAAGGGTTCCGTACCCAAATGGTAAAAATCCCTATTACTAAGACTTCGCTGTCTGTACAGACAGACAGCGGAGTCGGAGTTTCCAAGTTATAGGACAACTTGGAAACTATTAAATTTGCCTAAATGCAAGTTTTCAGAGTAAAAATATTTACAACAAATAGCTATAATAGCTCAACAACAGACAGAAACAGACATAACCTTTTAATGAAGTCTCTCAATCTGACCTTTTAATCGTCGCGAGGTTTTTTTCTCGAGCACTTAAACAAGACAATGCAGATGTAAAAGAATTTTAATTTACAAGACCTGCCGTCTACAATGAATGATATTATCCTTAATTGATGAGTTAATTCCTGCTGTAGTGACATTGAGACCAAGAAAAGACGATATAAAGGTACAGTCAGCATGAACAGTTGCTAAGTCTAGACTACTTAGCAAAGGTGACACTGCACAAGCCAAGTGATCTTGAAATCCAGTATTTCAATTTTAACTGAGCACACAATCAATATTTCTTAGCCTTTTCTCACCTTAATTGGGGTTAGCTTCCTATAGAACTAGATGCAGAAGTGAACCAGTATTTAAGACTGCCCATCTTAACTCCCTTGACTCAGTAACTGGGTAATATGTGTCTTGACAGACATCTGGTGGTCTAACAAGGCCACTTTAGCACAATCAGAAAGAACATCACGCTACCCGACACTGTCAAAATTTCCCAATCAGACTCATTAAATAATGTAACCATGATTTTGTAAAAAGTCAGTTTTTCAAAGAGTGTCCATGGAGTTTCTTGCACGTTCTTCACCATAGGATCTACTCTTTGGAACGTGCAACTGCCGCGCTGAAGTTAGGGTCGGTGAGTGTGTTTTGTTGCAGAACAACTTGCTGCTCTTGTCGCTAGCGTGGCAAAATTAGCTTCGTCTATTTGACTGACAGACCTTGACTATTCAAAACTGCCTGTAAACTGGTCTATTTGAAATAAAGGAAGACCGGGATGGTTGTCGCTCTTTTGGGGAAGCTTACGTTCAGCAGTGGTCGGCAATTGGCTGATATAATGATAACGACGATGAATACTACCATATACTAATACTCTGATACCGTAGACGTTACAAAACAATCTCGTATGTGACCGTCCGTCTGACTACTTGACCTCTGCACTTGAATGTAATAAGACTAATTAGGACACATATACATGTAGCTTTATCAGATAAATATATGGTACCGAGCAAGATTTCTCTTATAGAACCGACGATTTGATTCAAGAAATATAAAAGGTTGAAGGTTTACCAGATGAAATGCAAGATTAGAAAAAGAGAACGAAATAACATCTGAAGGCTAGCTAAATCTAACTATAGTCTCGTGATGACCCCTCTAAGTAATCTCCTAGGCCATAAAATCATGTGCTCCAATTCGACTCCATCTCAAATCGTCAAATTTACAGTAATGTAATACCTTGTATATTGCTTACACTTATCGTAGATTTACTATTGTATCATGTGTAGCCCTGTACTAATTAGACCTGTACTCCTAAGTTAATTTGAAAGATCAAATTAACATCATTATGATTATTATTTTTTCATAGTTATATTAACATTTTTTTTTTTATTCAACAATATAAGTTTAATGGAATGGAAATCTGTAAAATGAGTGCATGATTTTAATCAATAATAGTTAATTTAATTTAAGCGACTACGATATTTGCACGCCGAATTTAAAGGCAGAATAAGAGATCTATTTTATTTGTTGTCAACTTTCTCTACCTTATTTACGCAAATAAACGATTTATTTATTTTATTTATTTATTTAACTTGGGAGTATCAAATTAACTTGGGAGTCTTGGAGTCGTGGGAGAACTTGGTCTAATTTTGGCTTAAGCAAAAATATTCTACTCACCAAACTCATGGTTATTAGCTTTACAGTAATACACCGGTTTCATATAAATGATTTCGATGTCTTCCCAAGTCCCAGGTTGCACAGGTTTCATCCTCGGGTTCAGGTTCAAATGTAACACCACCGTCTTCCCATCTAAGAACAGTTTCTTCAACTTCAACCCGTATAGTATGTCTTTCTCTTTCGGATTCAATTCTGGGTGCGATGACTTGAATTCCTTCAATATTCCTTCAAAAGCCTTCGGATCTTGAATCTGTTCTAATCCTCCATTGATTTTGTAATAGTTCGTTGAGTAGTAAATGTATTCTTTTAACTTCTTCTCCCAAATCTTCTTCAGTCTTTCAACACTTTCAAACCTATATTCTCTTTTAAGAGCAAGTTTGACAGCAAAGTTGTATCGGAGGGATTGTTCTGCTCTCACCCAGAGAGCTCTATTAGATTCTGAGACTAGAAACCTCTTAGAATCTATATGAACACACCAGTAGTACCCATCACCTATGGGCTTAAGGACGTATGATAATATTTTGTTGTGAATATCATCGAAGCTTATCTTGACAGGAGTTGGGGAAAATGTTTCGGAGTCAGTGAAGCAGTAGATGTTTTTCTCGTCGATGTTATCTCCTACAGTCAATATCAGCTTGTTTTGTCTGTGAAAATAGATGTTACAAAGTTAATATAGTATCTTACTGCTAATCTTTGATTTGTATTGCTCATGAAATTAGTGTAAAAATAAACAAATTTAACACTTTCAAAATTATAATTTGGATAATTATCCAAAGTTACTTACTCATCAGCACTAACTACCAATTCTACTTTTCTTAGTTCCACGCTTTTCTCACAAATGACATCGTAGAATATGTAGGAACTATTCACTAATTCCCAAATATCATTGCTGATAGCTCCATATGAAGTTTCATTGCCATTTATCTTTCCAATACTGTCTTCTAATCCCCATTCTGCTGGTGGTGTCTATAAATTGGTCGTGTATATTAGTAATGTGATAAGCACTTGTCATTTGAATGAAGCATACATATACGGGCATACAACTTCTATTTTAGAATGAATAGAAGCTAAATTTTTGATTCGCACAGGAAACAAGAAGATTATAAACACTTCAATCACTTTTATTAGGAGAAATGCCGTTGCACTAACTTTCAAATTAAAATGAAGTCACAACGTATTTCGTTTCTAAAACTGAATCAGCTCTACACTTAAAGCCACACAAAAACTGAGCTTCATAAACAAAACAAGCACACTATAGAAGCCTACACTTATGCCTAGATATACATGACCACAAATGTTAGAAGCTAAGCAATGTATTTTTAAAAACATAACGCTATTCCAAATTTCATTCATGCAGAATCATTAGTGACTATTGATTATATGAAACAAAATTTGAAAAAGTTCGCACCAACACCCACACATCCCGGAATACGGGTTGCACGACTCTTCGAGGAGGCAACCTCTGACTGCATGATCCTGTAGATCCGATATCATACCTACAACAGCCCCATGTTTCGAGCTCAAAAGGGCTTTGTGTGATCGAAGGAGATACTAATGGAAACCAGCCACCACAGTCCAATAGCTATTAAAAATAAAACATTCTAAAACAACAAAAGCAGTGTTTGGGTTGTCACTAACATTAATATGATTAAATACTCAATGACATTTTTGAGACTAGACAAAGGCACTACTCAATAGCTTAGATAACAAAAAGATATTAGAAATATGACATGATCTAATCTAGTATTAAGGAAAACCATTTTCCACACTTCACAGAAATGAAACACGTGAAAGATAGTACACAAAGAAATAGAAAAACTATTTTTGGTTCAGAATTATTCTTGGGAATACTTAGGAATGCTTTTATAGACGTTTCAAGATCAAAGACAAAGTTACATTGATGGACATGAACCAAACAAGATTGAAAGAAAACGTAACTCACCGTAGCATCTTCATTCACAATGTGACTGTGACGTTGAGGGTCGTACGTAATGCCCAGTGGGTAAACAGGATGCGATCCAGAGATGTGTAGCTTTGGATTATTTGAGTATCTCCAGCCGTTGTAGAGGACTGTACCGCCTTTCTTCTCACATATCTCTTTTGATTGAAACCATGTAGCTCTAACTGCACCACCCCCAACTGCAGTGGCTGGTGACAAGCAGGTCGCTTTAGGAGACCAAAACCTCTTCCAAGAGCCTTTAAACTCATCACAACCCTCGTCAGACAAATCATCTTCATCAGCATAAGGTTCTACAAGACAGTATCTGTAAAACTCATTGTCGCATCTCGTTGTTGTAAAATTACTTACTGGATCTATTACTACACATAGTTCTTCTTCAATTCCCTTTTGTGGGTTATCAACTTCAAATGTAGTTTCTAAAAGAGTCCCTGTTGATTTCGTAAATGAGTAATCAATGAAGGGTCCCCCAGGGTACAATGATTTGTACTCTGTCCATAATACTAACTCAGACTTAGTCAGATTCAAACTGTTATACAGTTTCGATGTGTATAGGTTACCGGTGCACCCAACATACTTGTCTGTGAGTCTCTCTGGGCCTTTCAATCGGTAACATAGTGGTTCGCCATCGATGTTGGAGTAAGCTATTTGGAATCCTATTGGACATATTACTTTTCTTTTAGATTTCTTTGCTTCTAGTGCAGGTTGTAGTAACAACAGGAGTATTAGCGTGGCTGCGGTGGGTGTTCGATGAGGTGGGACCATCTGAAATTGAAAAAAAGTACAGTATTAAAATAACATACATATATAGTTTTAGATGTAGACATACAGTAGCCGGCGGTGTGATCTCGCCATAGTACGGTGGGTGAAAGAAACTTGCAAGCCCATTAGTCGATGAGCATTGATTGACGAACCAATTCTTCGCTTCTACCCACATGTGCGCACATTGCATGCGTGCTCACATAAATTTACTTAAAAGGAGAGGAGAGATCAACCTCAATACTGTTGACCGAACTTTGATTGTAATTATTTTTTTAAACGTTGACCCACACTAGGAATTTCTCCTGTATCGTTGGTGTGTTTACAAACATACAAAGTCACATACACAAACAGCCAGACCCGGAACAACTATCTGTAGCCCATATAAATATCTGTTCCGTGCGGGAATCAAACCCACGACACGCGACGCAGCAGCCGATCGCTCAACCACTGCGCCAGCCGTGCCGTCAATTGAATAAAACATTTTTTCATTTTTTCAATTAGGTGAAGCGTCAAAGCTGTCGTTGTCAAACCGACCAGTGGAGAGTGTGCTCACGACTCGTGGCAGTTATTAAACCTTTGCTCAAAGTAACTGACCAATAAGGTTATTTTACACTAGCTGACCTACGCAACTTCGTCTGCGTCACATTTTCCATTAATTCTCGGCTCCTTTTAGTCTTAGCGTGATGATATATTATATGAATTTTTCAAATCGGACCAGTAGTTCCTGAGATTACCCCCTACATACAAACTTACAAAGTTACAAACTTACAAACTTACAATCAAATGTTACCTCTTTATAATATTAGTATAGATAGAAACATGCCTCTGCACACGAATCGAATGCAATGACTGAAACGGATACTGATCGGATATTGGTCTTATTCATAAAAAATGACACATGAAAGGAAATTCCACTACGACGAGTTCAGTTTAGTTTAAAAGACATTATGTTATTCATCATTCAACTTTTCCTGTACATACATATGATGTAGGACTTCATGGATCAGTTGTTTGATATCAATGTTATCTCGTTTTGAACCTATCGGAAGATAATTTTGACAGTGTAGCACTCAACATTGTTACCGATATACACGGACATTATCACAGCTGATTGCGTGAGATTCTTTACTAAACCTGATATATTTCTTATGAATTCTCTGAAAAATCTATTTTTATAACAGTTTTACGCGAGTGCGCAAGAATAAGGGTTTTTCGAGAATATATTGTATGTTTGTATAAATGTATATTTGTGTATACCTAAACGAGTTGATAGATTTTGACAAATAAGGTATCACAAAAATTCGTCCTTATGTACAAGTAAGTAACATAGGCTACACAGATTTTCAACGAGAAACAAAATTGCGGCCGTCACGCCTAACAAAAAAAAAGAGTACACAATGTCATACCTAAATGCGATATCGTATTTTTTTTTTTTCATAACATGAAAATGACCGTCGTAAACGACTGGAGAAGACGAATAGTAATACTAGTACGTATGAAAAATCCCGACAATGTATTTTGTTTTGGAAAATATTCGTAGATTTTTTTAATGTATATGTTACACTAACTTCCGTCCAATTTAAAACTGCTTTACCGTTTTTCAGGTTTTCCCGTTTCAATGCCTATTTAAACTTTAATCGATTACGTCTTTGAAGACGTAACCAATTAACCGTTTCAGTTAGCGAGTAAAATCGGTCACATCAAATAGAGACGTTCGGGGCGCGTGAAAAACGACACGTCAACTGAATGAAAAATCTTTGACGTCATGAAAGACTTCCTCCAGTTGACGTGTCGTTTCTCAAGTGGGCGTGGATAGTCAAACCCGAAACTATAATGAATAGCTCATAGTTTCGGGTAGTAGAAAAATTATCAAAGGCGTCTCGGGTCCGATTTTGATGAAAACTAAAACTGCTCAAAAAGACTATGACTATCCCTACCTATCTATATAATTAATATTATAAAGCTGAATCTCAGGAACTCGCCCGATTTGAAAAATTATTTCAGTGTTAGATAGCCCATTTATTGAGGAAGGTTATAGGCTATATATCATCACGCTAAGACAAAAAGGAGCGGAGCATTAATGGAAAATGTGACGCAGACGAAGTTGCGCGGGTCAGCTAGTTATCTATACTAATATTATAAAGCAGAAGAGTTTGTTTGTTTGTTTGTTTGGTTGAACGCGCTAATCTCAAGAACTACTGGTCCGATTTGAAAAATTCTTTCAGTGTTAGATAGCCCATTTATCGAGGAAGGTTATAGGCTATATATCATCACGCTAAGTCAAATAGGAGCGGAGCAGTAATGGAAAATATGACGCAGACGAAGTTGCGCGGGTCAGCTAGTTTACTATGAGGCTCCCTCAGACACAGGCGACGACGACACGTATGTAAGCTACTATGCAACATTGTGCTACGAATAGTTTACCCGTACTAAAACTTCATCCACAAAACGTAGACTGCTCGACCTAGGCCTTCCACAACGCCACGCCACAACAAACGGTTTGTGCTTTTCGGAAGACCCTCACCAATTCGACGACACGGTTGGCGCAGTGGTTGAGCGATCGGCTGCTGCGTCGCGTGTCGCGGGTTCGATTCGCGCACGGAACAAATATTTGTATGGCCTACAGATAGTTGTTCCGGGTCTGGCTGTTTGTGTATGTGACTTGTTTTGACGCACCCACGATATTTTTTCACATAAGATTTATTGTTTCCTACTCCTCCGCTGTACTCTTCTGATTAATTTCGAAGCGGGATCCAATTTAAGACAGTTGAATCGTTTCTCCGGGACTTGTCGGGCTTCATTAGCTCGGCGTTTTTCTGCTGGTCGCCACTGGCACTGTTGATTCTGGCTTTCAGGAGTTGCAGTGGTTGGGAACGTGTGGCGGGCTTGTCCCAAAAAAAAAACGCACCCACGATACAGGAGAAATTCCTAGTGTTTAGTATTTTATAAAAAAATATGTAAAAAAACTTATAAATTATAAAAATTCATCATCATCATCATCATCAGCCTATAACAGTCCACTGCTGGACATAGGCCTCTCCAAGTGCACGCCATTTGGCTCGATCACTGGCAACTCTCATCCAGCTGCTACCAGCCACCCTTTTTTTTTTTTTTTTGTTTCGGCTGGGAAAAAATGCGTTACGCATACCCTCTCACTCGGGGGAGTGGGAGGGGTATGTGGGACTCCCCGGGCAAGCCCGGTATACCCACTAAAACAACCCAGCAACGAAATTCCCGCAACGTCATAGTGGGGGTGGACTGGGAGATCGGCGTAGCCTTTACGTCCAGTCCATGCTACCAGCCACCCTGCGAAGATCGTCGCTCCACCTAGCCTGAGGGCGTCCTACCTTACGTTTGCCGATTCGCGGTCTCCACTCAAGAACTCGTCTACCCCAACGGTCATCGATTCTACGGCTAATATGGCCGGCCCATTTCCACTTCAGCTTGCTTATTCTATGAGCTATGTCCTCAACTTTGGTTCTCTGTCGGATCACTTCGTTGCGGATTCGATCTCTCAAAGAGACCCCAAGCATAGCCCGTTCCATAGCTCGCTGAGCGACCTTGAATTTATGGACCAGCCGCACCGTGAGTGTCCACGTTTCGGCTCCGTAAGTCATAACAGGCAGAACGCACTGATTGAAGACCTTAGTCTTTAGGCTCTGTGGAATACGTGACGAGAAGACTCGGCGAAGCTTCCCAAACGCTGCCCAACCCAGCTGAATTCTTCTGTTAGCCTCTCTCTCAAAGTTGTTCTTACCAAACTGCAGAGTCTGCCCGAGGTACACGTATTCTCGAACAACCTTAAGAGCACCGCCATGGACAACAATCGGCCCCGGGGTAACGTGTTCGTTGAACATAACCTGGGTTTTTTCCAAGTTCATCCGGAGACCAATGCATGCAGAAGAATCAACTAGGTCGTTCAGCATCTGCTGCAAGTCCTGCAGCGATTCAGCCAGGATGACTATGTCATCTGCAAATCTCAAGTGTGAGATGTACTCGCCGTTGATGTTAATGCCGCGTCCTTCCCAGACCAGCGTCTTAAACACATCCTCTAATGCGTTTGAGAACAGTTTCGGTGAAATTACGTCCCCTTGTCTCACCCCTCGACGCAGTGGGATATGTTTAGTTTGCTGGTCCTGAATTTGGACGGCCATTGTCGCGTTTTCATAAAGACATCTTAGCACTTGGATATATCGCCAGTCGACTTGGCATCGCTGCAGAGATTCCAAAACAGACCAGGTCTCGACAGAGTCAAAAGCTTTCTCATAGTCCACAAAGGCAAGACATAAGGGCCGATTATATTCTTCGGACTTCTGTATAATTTGTCGCACTGTGTGGATGTGGTCTATGGTGCTGTACCCCCCTCGAAACCCGGCCTGTTCCGGTGGCTGAAACTCGTCGAGTCTTCGCGCTAGACGATTCGTAACGACTCTTGAAAACAACTTATATACGTGGCTAAGGAGTGAAATGGGTCTGTAATTTTTTAAAAGGGTCTTATCGCCCTTCTTAAAGAAAAGAACGACCAAACTCCTTCGCCACGCTTTTGGAGTTCTCCCAGAGAACAAGACAGAGTTGAAGAGCTCCCGAAGCTCTTTTAGTATAGGACTGCCTCCCGCTTTCAGGAGCTCGGTTGTAATCCCATCCTCACCAGGGGCTTTTCCATTTTTAAGTTGTCTTAGAGCCGCCTCGATTTCGTCTTGGCTGACTTCTGGCAGGTCTTCCGTGAAATGGCGGGTTAATTTGGCTCTGGAATCCTCATTTTCGGGTTCAAGCCGGGATGCATGCGATGCGTACAATTGGCCGTAGAAGTTTTCGACTTCCGAAAGAATCTCCGGCTTCGAAACGACGATATCCCCACTTGATTTGGTCAACTTCGTCAGGTGGCTCCTCCCAAGAGACTGGACGAACACTTTCGACCCCCGATTTTGCTCAATCGCTTTCTCTATAGAGCGTGTATTAGAGCGTCGGAGGTCGCGTCTTACCAATTTTCTTATATTTTTGTTGAGTGCCCGTTGTTCTGACGAAGTGATAGGTGGGTTTTTACGTCGTTCCGTCATAAGCTCCAGAGTCTCTTCCGAAAGTCTGGACCTCCTGCCCGTACGCCGCATTTTGCAAAATCGCGTACCTTCTTCCCTGAGGATTTCCATAATTTTGTCGAGCGCCTGGTCAACGTCGTTTGTGGTTTCCACAGCAGCGAATCGGTTCTCCAGGTCTAACTGGAACGCTTCAGATCCTGACACAGTTTGGAGCATATTTGGAAGGAGCCTAGACTTCATCAAACGAGTTCGCTCAATTCATCGGTCAAAATCAAAAATTCATCGGTCTCTAAAAATTAGGTTCTACGAGTGACCACCAGGTGGCACTATAACTAACTTCCCATACTAAATTCAAACGCGCTCGCAATCGAACGCGTTCGAACGTGAGTCGAAAAAACTCACACTAAGGCCTCAGAACTTTGCGGCCCTATCGACCATCTGTTCTGCGAGCAACTGTCCACTGACACTTTAGTTTTACAAGTCACATTATCGTATTGCGCCTGTCAGTAATTTAAATTGTTGGTTGACATTTTCTTTTAATTTAAAGACATTTTTTATTTTACTGAGTGTTTTTTTTTAATTTTTATCCATTTTTTTATATTTTATTTCTTGACATTTGATTCGCTGTAAATTTAATTTACTTATTAATTATTAATAACGTCGCTTATTAATCGACGATTTTATTTTTATGCAATTTCAAGTACTAAACCTAAAAAAAAACAAATATAAGGGGCCTTCATGAGTATTATCTACTAACACCTACTGTGGAGCAAAAGTTGTCTAACGAATAAATGAATAATAATAATTAACTAGTGTTCCTGATTTCAATAGAAAGGCAAGGATGACAGAATTATCAAGCGCCACAAAAGCAGTAATTAGCACCTTATAGCGAATCAGCGTGACCATCTTGCAAAAACGACAGTCAATTAATAAATACAGATAGATAAGTAACGGGCTTTGGACGATATCGTAACACCTGATTAGGTAGCCATTGATTGATCAGCTCGGAAATCATTCTCGCTATTAATGATAACACTTATGCACTCATTTTGTTTTAGCACTGGCTTTAATGAGTGCTTTGTTCATTTCATGCTTTTTTGGCAGAAGTTAGGAAGATTTTGAGGTGTTTCTGAGAATTTCGTAATGAACCCAATAACACAAAACATGACTAGTGATATTGAATTGAAAAAACCGAAACCAAACCGAATGTGTAAAAACCGGAGATTTCAACAAAGTGTTACTTCGCGGCCAGATACGGTTAGTGTTGTGTGTCGAGAACAGTTGAGGGAAAAAAATGAGTTTGTGGGCAGTGGTACCGGAGATGGTCGTAATAAAAGACTACGAAAGAGGGTAGACCGATATGTCTGCCAATAACATCCCACCCGCAAGATCTTCAGTTACTCCGTGATCATGGCGTTTGTAACAGTGCCGAAATATTGGAAACTCGCAAATAAAAAGGAACATGGTAGCAATCCCGTAAATAACTATTCTTATATGACTCGTTGGTCTCGTTTTGATTCCCAGGTCAATAAAAATGTTAATGGTTATATTTTCAGTCTATTTTTCTATAATAGGCTAGTTTTTTTTTATATATGAGATGGGTTTGCTCTTAACTATAGTCTTGGTCAGAGATGACAGAGACAAAGTCTACGATGAGCTAGCTTACCCAGAAGGAGCCTGTTTACTCTAACTTTGAAGAGATTAGGGTTGTAAGCGTTCGGAAAAACAGAAACAGGCAGAGAGTTCCACTCCTTTGCTGTGCGCATTTTATGAGACGTTTGGAAACGCTTAGTGCGAATTCGTGAAATAGCAACAAGGTAGGAATGGTAGATTTAGTTTCCCAGCGGCATGGCCCCTTCGATCTATCCTATAGGAGTAATACATTGTGAGGTAATGCATGTAAACTTATGTGGAAGACTGTGGCTAAAACCAAAGTTCATGATGTTGAGTTACGTTAATGCCAAGCGTGACCAACTGAAAGCCGAACCACCTGCGGCAGTTAAATATAACTAGCTGTCCCCCTCGGCTTCGCTCCCGTCAACAGGCTACCCTGCAAATTTCTTATTTTTTCTTTCATAAGAAACTTCTCCTGACAATAACAAACACAACAATAAAAGAATTAGCGAAATCGGTTCAGCTGTTCTCGTGATTTGCGCTTAGCAACACATTTAGCGAATCATTTTTATATTATACATACATATAAGACTAGCTGACCCGCGCAACTTCGTCGGCGTCACATTTTCCATTAATGCTCAGCTCTTATTTGTCTTAGCGTGATGATATATAGACTAAAGCCTTAAGTCGTTAAATGGGCTATCTACCGCTGAAAGAATTTTTCAAATCAGACCAGTAAGTAGTTCGTGAGATTAGCGCGTTCACCAAACAAACAAACAAACTCTTCTGCTTTATAATATTATTAGTATAGATTACATATGATGGTGTGCTCACGTGCCGTCAATGTGAGAGGATTTTCATAAAAAGATCGGTTATAATACTATATTCTATATGCGAGCTCACAAACGACAACTGCAGTGGATCTGAAGCAATCGCTTTGGCGGAAATCGGTCGGATCACATCATAATCATCGCTGCATTAATTATTACGGGATCAAAGCCTATGGGAAGTTAGAGCTGTAGTGTAGCTAAATATCAGTGAAATCATGTTTATAATCTGATCTTTCCTTTCAGATAAAACATTTATTTATTTACCCAAAATAATTACAAAAAATGTACATAAGTAGGCACAACTAGCAAGGAGACTTGTCTTAATAGGCTAGATTCCATCATCCACAAATTACAAAACTATTTAGTCCGTCAGTTAGAGTATTGAAAAATAATGGACACGTATTTTTTGTTTTTGTAAATCAATGAATTTTGACAAATATAAAACGCATCAAAAGTTAAGAGTGAAGAGTGGGGGCTCGTGACGTCACGACTCAGTAAAAATGATGCGAAGGTGTGACGTATTGAGAATTTTAAAAGCGTCGTAACTTCGTCAATTTTGGTTCCCGTTACAAAAAAAAACACGGGTCAAATATTTTTTGATAATCTAACTGACGGACTAATTAGATTTTTTCAGGACACAAGCCCATTGTAGGCATTACAGTGTGTTGCAAAATTTCTGTATATAAATATAGTAACCCTGCCTCTTAAACTAGGCTAACCTATATCTTAAGAGACAGTGTTTAGGAATTAAATTAATTTACTATTAATTATACAAGTGGACAGTGTCAATATACCGTTTGACCCTTGTCAGCAGTAATAGTAGTTGTGTGTAAGAGTACCTAAAATGAGAAATGTGTGGTGAATGGTGTGATGTGTGATGGTGTGTGCATGTGGGTATGTGTGTGGGGTATGTGCGTCTTTATAAAAATATTCCTTTCGACAAACTTATAAAAACATGTCAGTAATTTAAAACACGCACCAATTTCATTTAAACCAGTGGCATTCGCCCATTTACGTAAACGTTACAAATAGTCCGCAAAGCGTTTAGTCCGAGAGAGAATTAAATTCTCGGCGAAACAAAAAAATGCTCACGTAATTGTAATTTAATTGCAACGACCTTAATCATGAAAGCGAGGTCCATTTTATATAGCTATTGAATTAAACTGTTTGTTTGTTTATTTAGCTGGTTTAAATACTATTTTAATGTATGGAAATTGAATTATTTAATTCTATATATAAAATTTCGTGGAATTGAACTGTACACGTGCTGGTATGTATATTGTCGTCTTGTCAGCTGAAATATGCTTTTGTGTTAAATCATCCTAAGCGTTTAAGCGACTATAAATTACGAAAGAGATTCTCAAGTCGACCTTTATACCTATCATGGGTTTGTTAGAATGTATAGTATTCGTACAGTCGTAGCTGAATAGATATAGACCTACCCTATTAAGCCACAAAAAAATTTTTGGAAAAAATCAAATTAAAAAAAAAATATTAAAAAGAAGCTTTTTAATAATTTCGGGGATTAATTTTACCTTTTTTCAAAGGATGGGAAAACATAAAAAATGACTCCTTTCGCTCCAGGTGGAGCGTAAGGGAGTGTCAGAATTACTCACTAAAACCCATCCATGTTCCTCCTAATGCCTTTTACTCGTTCCAGGGTCGCTGTGACTCTTTCGAACAAACGCAACCCTGGATACCTATAACCAAACTCTTCGCTTGCTATAAAGTGGGTGATAGACGTACGAGCAAGTACGCGTACTTATGGCTCGACGACCTTTTTCGCTCGTCTGTCACCCTAAGTACGCGTACTTAAAAATAAGACGCGTAGAGGAAAAGGTCGTCGAGCCATAAGTTCGCGTACTTGCTCGTACATCTATCAGCCACTTCAGAATAGCCAAATACATTCTCAGTACCGTTACAGCCATGTTGTTAATATTATTTTTTATTTGTGATGGGTTTGCTCTAAAAAGAAAAAAAAACGGGAAAACACACGAGATTTTTGTACGGCTTACAAAAACTCATTAACAATCAGTCGCTTAGGTGACTGACTGATTGTCACACACGGGCAGTCGGTCACAAACAACTGTTATCTGGCCCGATTTTGATTGAATTCCTCGATTATTCCCCGATAGTAGGTAAGCATCTACGTAATCAAAAAATAATAACACTTTTCCTCAAAAGATACCTAGTCATCGTTCACGTAAGTGCAGGCACGACGAATAAGTAGTTTTAAGTAAATTAACAAAAAACGTTCCCTCACCTTCATTTCTTCAAGTGATTTGAGCGCGAATGACGAAAGGTCCTCTGTGGCAGCTCATCTTACAGTCCCATTTAAGACTTTATTCTTGAGGTCCTAAGGTTCAGTCTCGATTACACCGTCGTTGTACTGGCTTGTTCCGCGGTTTCGTCTGGAAAGATTAAAGGGTGTCGTTAATGCGAATGTTTAACCTCGTTTAGTGATGGGTCAGGTGTCAAGGGATCATGATTTAATTGGGGCCTTAACTTTTGCCTTTAATTCAGCGCTGGGTGACATTATGGGTCTGATTCAGAACTCTGATTAAGAGCAAACAAGTAGACTTACAAGTAGGGATATCCGGATTTTTTGCTACTGAAATGGAAAAGTGGTTTGTCGTAAAGGTCGAGACTTTGACCAGTTCCACTACTAACAGAAATAACAGCATGAATAAGCACCACCTCGAGGCAGTTCGTTGATACAATTGTTGTTATTTCACAAAATATCCATCTTTAACTATATCAAGCAAAAAATATTAACTACGAAAATCGTCTTACTCCAAAACAAATCTACACTAATATTATAAAGAGGAAAGATTTGATTGTTTGTTTGAATTGAATAGGCTCCGAAACAGCTGGACCGATTTAAAAAAATCTTTCACCAATGTGTAGAATGGACTGTCCGTATGAACATAGGCTATATATTTTATCCCGTTCAAATAGAGGGTTTACCCGTACGAAGTCGGCACGTGCAGCTAGTCTATACTTCTATACTTAATCTATACTAATATTATAAAGAGGTAAAATTGTTTGTAAGTTTGTAAGTTTGTATGTAGGGGGTAATCTCAGGAACTACTGGTCCGATTTGGAAAATTCTTTCAGTGTTAGATAGCCCATTTATTGAGGAATGCTATAGGCTATAAATTATAAAGATATCATGCATATTAGCCAAACTATCTCAATTATTGTCTATCCAGGCGGAAAAAAATAGCTCTTACAACAGAGTTATTTGCGTGCGCTGCCTTAACAGTTGTATATAATTGAAAACAATGTATGGCAACCTGGTCCGCTTTGAATAGTTCTACAAAAAAGTCCGCGGCACCATATTTCTATCTTTTATATTTTAGCAGATATAGTAGCTTTTATGTGTTAAAAAAAGTACTTTTCGATGTACTTATCTTTGAACGATTTTTTAAACAACAAAATATTAAACCTTATCGAAAACAATGTTAGAATGATCACAAGAATATCATAGAGATACGATTTGCTCAAAACAGTATGTCAATTGGTTGAATAGTTTCGAAGATAATATAAAATTACTAAATCGCAAATCGCCGCCCGCGCCGTCCATTCACGAACCGCATTAGAACATGCTTTGTGCAATTACGTAATTTTTCTGAATCGTGGTGTTAAGATTTTTCACGGATTAATGACCCTCTCCAGTTATTATTTAACTTTTGTCGTTAGGTACGTGAGTTGTACGTAGTTGGTTGAATGTTGTTGGTCTATTGTTTTGGTTGCTCGGTTTCTCAAAACACAATTACAATATTACTTCGTTCTCATTCTTCGAGTTCGAAGCCTGCTGTGATATTTCTGTTTTTGGGATACCGGACAGTTTCAGCGATTGTTTATCATGCCTAAAAGGAAATCTCAACTTTCCCGTCAGACATCCCAGACATGAGACAAGAGCAGCTCGAGTACGCCGTACGGCAGAGTCTGCTCTTGATAATCATCTGCGCCTCTCGAGGAATAGAGAAAATATTTCGCAAGCACGCGCTGGGAAATCAAATTCCGAGCGTTCACAGCGGCTTGCTAACCAAAGCTGGAGAACATCGCAGGTCCGTGCTCGGGAATCTAGCGCTGAACGTGCACAGCGTCTCAGTGATTTAAAGCAGCATGTCTCTGCAACAAGGGATAGGGAGTCTAGCGCTGAGCGCTCGCAGCGGCTCGCTAGCCTAGCTACATACATATGCAATAAAAACAAAACCCTCCTTTTGGCAGTCAGGAAATAAATCATAGCACTCAGTACTAACCGAACCACACTCATCATTTCATCAGAAGTTAAAATGTTTACCGCCCAACGAAGTGGGCACGGGTCAGCTAGTAATATCATAAAGAGGTAAAATTTGATTGTAAGTTTGTATGTAGGGGGTAATCTCAGGAACTACTGGTGCGATTTGAAAAATTCTTTCAGTGTTAGATAGCCCATTTATCTAGGAATGTTATAGGGAATGTTTCGGGTATTTCAGTCTACTAGTCTACAGGCCCCGTGTTAGGCATACTTTCATAGGAAATTAACCCGTGACTTTGTTATAATAAGGAGCACAATCGCATTTGCAAATGAATAATACTTTGAAATTTCAAGTATTTTTTTTCTCATACGATTATTCTCCTGGTTATTAAGCTAAAACGAATCAATTTCCTGTGCAAGTATTTAGTACATAAATAATTTATAAACTTAGGTATAACCTGGACCCCGACCCTACTATTTTACAAACTCGTACTAGCCCCAGTATTGCTATTTGCAAGTTATCTCATCCTTATAGGATATGCGCGTACGAAGTCGCGGGAAAAAGCTAGCTGATCATCAAGTACGAAAAGTAAAGAAATTCAATCATTAGCCTACAATTTCCGCTATAAATATCGATGATTTAATCATAATGAAGAATGAAAAGAAATTAATTTACAGATAACCAAAATCACTCCCTCACAACTAAAGAAATATCAACCTTAGTAAACAGTTTTAAAGTTAAAATTTCAATGTCCTATCTAGATAGTTGACGTAGCAACTACAGCTGTAATTTCAGTGGCGTGATAAGTGTCTATTAATTGGAAGAAATGATCGGATACGTCATCGGTTTCCATTAGGACGGTCGTTCGGGCAAAAAGAATTATTGTAACAAAGGTCAACATTAGTGTTTTATGATCTAATGTAAGCAAATCTGTGTCAAGGGTGATTTTTTGTGGAAAATTCTCGTTTGATGGTCTTTTTTGTACTTACTCGTGTTGTAAATTACTATTTGACGGCTTTGTGTTTTTTCTTATTTTACTAAATACGTTAATCTGTCATTCTTGTTTAGACAACTTTTTTTATTTCATGACGAAAAACGTATCCACTGAATGTTCAAGATAACACAGTTAGTTGAGTGCAAGATCTGCAAATTGTTTTTAAAAACGCCTTATATTTCTTACTAATACAAAATAAACTTATTTCTAATTATCTGCTAGCATAATGTTTAAACTTAACTATAATATAAAAATGAATCGCTGAATGTGTTGCTAGGCGCAAATCTCGAAAACAGCTGAACCGTTTTCGCTAATCCTTTTTTTGTGTTTGTAAAAAAATAAGAAAGTTGCCAGTTGACGGGAGCGAAGCCACGGGGGACAGCTAGTATCTTATATTTATAGAATTTATATATTTTACTTTTATGCAATAACCCTCGTTCAAGTAGGAGGCTTCCTCTAGAGATATCCCTCCCTGTTCTTTGCTGTCTCAACCCACTATTTGCCAGCCGCATGTATAGTATCTCCTATCTCCTTAATATACGGATTCTTAAATTATGATTATTTCAAACGATAGCCATAATAAGTTTCGGTTCGTGGGAAATAATTTATTTATTTAGTACTTTACGCACACACATGTACAGTGAACTTATGTCTTAGCCATTTTCTACCAGTCAACCTTTGGGTGATGCAAAGAATATGGATAAAGAAAAACCAGAAAGGCGATTAATAGTAAAATTTATACAAAGATAAATATATACATACAATAAAATACTATCCACCCATCCATCTATTCTTTCCTTAGTGGAAGTACTATCGCCAAATTAACCTTCGTTATTAGCAATATCACAATACTACACGTACAGTTCCGAGCCTACACCACAGTATTTGTGGCCTGATTGATCAAGCTAAGCATAAATTATGTTATTGAGCGAACAAAGACATTAATATTAAAACTCACTGCATGCAAAAAAACACGTCTTCTCAAATAAACCAACAAGATTCGAAAACACATCTGCAAACAATGTGCAAATGATAAGACAATCATACCGTGCTCTATCACCGTCTACCATGACTCATATTGCCGTGAGAAATATTTACCCAAGATAACATGACGACACAACCTCTATTTGAGATGAAAGTATTTGCTACTAACTAGTATTTTTTTTAAGGCCGTACCCTGTGCAAATAACCTTGAGCATTTTTTCCCTCAATAACAGCGCAAGGGATACACAAAATTGTTTGAAAAAATGTTTCTACCAAAATGTTCATAATTAAATTGCCTATCTATAGTGTAATACAAAATCAAAATAATCGTGAGATTTCGAGAAGATGAATGTTTTCAGTATTATTATTTCTCATTTCTGTAGTTTCGTTGTGAAGAGATTAGTTAAAAAATTATACGTAACAATAAAAAATAAAAAACTAACATTTTAAAGCCAAGATTATGTAGACATTTAGGTAATGTATTTTTTATAAGTTGATATTTCTTTTGGATAAAGAGTATATTATAACTCCAAAAAACTGCACAAAAAACGGCTAGCGCTGCGTTTTGCACGGGGACGCGCCTTAATGTGGGGTTGCTCTTGACTCTAGTCTAGGTCGGAGATGACAGAGACAAAGTCGATGATTGAGTGAACTTGCCCAAAAGAAGCCTATTCACTCTAACTTTGAAGATATTATGGTTGAATTTTCGGAAACACAGACGCAGGCAGAGAGTTCCAATCCTTTGCTGTGCGCATTATAAAAGACATTTCGAAACGGTTAGTGCGAATTGGTGGAATAGCAACAAGGTAGTGATGGTAACTTGGAGTGCATCTAGGTGACCCATCGTAAAATGGGGGCCGGTGGGATGAGGTCGTGGAGTTCTTGGGCACACTCTCTGAAGTACTATCTGTAGAAGACCGGCAAGCCGGCACACTGGCAGACATTTGCGGCCTTACTCCAGAATCTGTCATAATGTTTACGTAAAGATAATGTGAAAATGAATAATAAAGTTATTAAAAGAGTATTCCCTTTGATCATTGCCCAGAGGTACCGTGTATCTATTTCTGCAGATAAAAATCTCGCACACATGCGATCTGGTATCAAAATTCTGAATAAACGTAGTTAATGATTTGGCTATGCGCCATCTAATTAATTACATCGCAGACTGGGTATGAAATTGAGTTCTTTAGCCTTTATAAATGACGTGTCGTGAACCAAGTTGATCTAAACTGTTTTATTTTTGCAATATCGACATCAATTTATTGCGTGAACCGGTTGATTTTTGTTTTTTTTTTTATTTGAGACGGGTTTGCTCTTGACTCTAGTCTTCATCAGAGGTGACAGAGACAAGGTCTACGATGGAGCGAGCTTACACAGAAGGAGCCTGTTCACTCTAACTTTGAAGATGTTAGGGTTGTAAGCGTTCGGGAACACAGACGCCGGCAGAGAGTTCCAGTCCTTTGCTGTGCGCATTATAAAAGACTTTTGGAAGCGCTTAGTGCGAAATGGTGGAATAGCAACAAGGTAAGTTGGTTCCCTTAACTTCAAAAATCAGCATAGAAGAAGTCATCATCACGTTCCTGCTTTTAATTTTATTTACTCTAGAGGTATAATATTGCTAAACTAGGAGAAATTTAAAACCCTCAATTTGGTTTCATATGTTGTAAAGCTGGATCAAGATGGAAAAATTGTGTATCTCAATATTATGCTATATTATTATTAGGTATGTCTGTGTGTTAGTTGATCCGGACACCCAATGATGCTAATTTAGAGCATTAACAATGAGTGTTAATTATATGCATAACCTTACAATGAAGCCAATTAATTAATGCAATTTAGCTACATCCATGGAATAGCAACGTACATTTACTGTACGCACCTACTCGTAGATAAATGATACGCTCGGCTTCACTCATACTAATGTCACACAAATATTTAAAATAACATTAATAAATTAAGCCTTTATAAACACAGACACACAACATATAAGTAATCGAATATAAATTAGTAAAATTTGTACAAACTGGACAAAAACTGGGAGGGGAAGTGTGTGCAGTGTGCTCACCAAGATGTTAGTTCAAATATCGTCACCTCGAAACTTCTTTACCAACATTTCTAATGACTAATAGACGTTCAAAAAGAAGTTTCGCTCAAGGATTACCTTTGATCCAAATAACAAAGACAAAATAAAAACCATGCGGAGCTTAGAACCTTAGACAAAAACAAACTAAGAGAGTAAGACAGAGCGCACAGCGTGAGTTTTTTAACGTATTCGATCGCGTTAACGTAAACGTTTACTTATGTCAAAGTGTATAGAAAAAAATCAGTTATCAGTGTTATTCTCACCAGGCGACGCTTATTCAGTTTTAATACAAATTTACTCTAACGCGGTCGGGAACCTGAAAAGACTCACACTAAGCCTTCAGGCAGAGAGCCAATTCTACTATTTTGTAAGCAACGTTCGCATTCGAATCCCAATCTGTCAAAATCTAGGACAATTTATTCGATTGCGACATAAAATTAAGTAGAAGTAAAATATGTTTGTCCATTGTAAATGGTGCGTTTTAGTGTTCTGTATGTGTATTTCAGATGTTTACAATTCACTTTTATGTCAATTTATTCATTGAATTATTTCTTACCAGGCCATAACTTTTTTCCCACAGTGATTCGAGATTCACCGTCAAAGTAAAAGTTGTAGAAAATAAAAAAAACCTTTCCAACGGCAAATCGCTTAACGTAATTGGTCATTAGGCTTGGCTCTATAAATTCTTGCCTGTCCTCCTTTGCAATTTTTTTCATGGCTTACGGGGTGAGTAAATACGAAAGCTTACACTGTGCGTGGCCCTTTTTTTATGGATGGCAAATCATCAGATGACTCCTCCCACTTTGGGCGAAGCAAAAGGGAGTTTCAGACACTTACTGACCCGTGGTGATTCTTTCGAACAAATTCCGCAGCCCTGGCAGGCAATGGCCCTAGCGGGCCCTGTCTATTATGCTGACATCTCTTTGAGGCGCGCGTAGAACACAACAACGCGCCGTCGACCTGGGCCTGGTTCTAGTCGGACAGCGAGCCACCCAACGCTCGCCGTGCAGCCCCGCGCCTCAGACGCGCGCCTACGGGGTGGCCGGACTTACCGCCGCGTGGCGTGGCCAACTGCGTGGCCCGATAGAAAAACCGGCCAAATGCCTACTCGGCAGGTTTGTCTCTTCTATTTTAATCGTTTTTCACGACATTTTACAAACTTAGAATGAGAGTAAATTCAGAATGGTAACAATGATGTCACGCCGATCAAATCTTGGCACAGTCTGTCCACAGCCTAATCAAAAATAACTGTATCCACGTCTCCAGAACGTGACTGCTTGATAACCAAATTTTCATTAACACCACGTAGATACAACTCCTATATAGGTCTCCAATCTTCACATGCGATTGCTAATTTGCTTATAACAGGCGACATTTGTCGGAATTCCCTTGTAGACTGTTCGAATTTTATATTATTCTATTTATTATTTAATTGTGCTAATTACGTACCGTAAAGGAAGCGTGGGATGTTTTTATTAAGAAAGCTCGAGAAAATGTACACGAGGAAGTGAAGACAATGTCAGTACTATTGCATTGAGGCTTGAATACACTTTATCGTACAAATTTGCCTAAAAATAACTTATAAGACATGGGAATAAGGTTCATTCTAGAATCCAACCTTATTTAAATATTTGTTACACTACTAATCTTGATTTGCCTTGATTAATGTAGAATGTGACATTAGTTTGCTGTCAAGAGGGAGGGACAGGCATTGGTCAATAAAAAGACAAGGATAAAACATTTGAACAAGGCCAAGCCAATGAGCTGTACTAAAGAGTACTTACGGGGGTGAAGTAAACAAACCAATGCGCAGATATATTGACAGAAGAAGAAGGCAGAACCAGATAAAATGGGTAAACAATAACGACAACAAGACTGACATTCTACGCTAGTGATGACTATGTAAAAGATCGATTATAAAATTATTGCACTCGCCCCGACTTAGCACGGGCTTCTATCGAAGAGAACTGGATCGAAACCTATTGCATATTTTATAAAAAACTTTTTACAAAAAAATACAACCGACTTCCAAAAAAAAACACTACAAAGTAAAAAATAACTTTAATTTCGGAAGTCGGTGTTTTTGTTAGTTTCTTCGTATTTTGACACCGACTTCCGAAATTAAAGTTATTTTTTACTTTGTAGTGTTTTTTTTTTTTGGAAGTCGGTTGTATTTTTTTGTAAAAAGTTTTTTTATTTTTCACTTTTTCGTGGTGCCCCACACCTAACAACACCACTGCAAAATCGCAGAAAAGCAAAATACGCAATTTCGATTATCAAAGAATCATCTAAATAGTCAAATTCCAGCTATTTCGATTTAAAATCCAAAGTTCGTAACCGATTTTGATATGATTTAAATGGGACCAATCTGCAAGTATATCCTTTCAGATAAAACAAAAATTTTTCAAATCGGTTCATAATTGTCGGAGTTAAGAGGTAACAAACATAAAAAAAAAAAACACAACCGAATTGATAACCTCCTCCTTTTTGGGAAGTCGGTTAAAAAGAAATAAGCTAAGAAACAGAAACAAGCAGAGGGCGATTGTTGTATACTACATTTTCTATACTTCTAAACTACGAGTTATAAAGAGGTAAAGTTTGTGAGGTTGTAAGGTTGTAGGGGGAAATCTCTCGATCTACGGAACCGATGTTGAAAATTCTTTTACCAGTAGATAGCCACGTAATTTGTGATTATAATAGGCTATACAGGGAAATTGAAAAAATACCCGAAACCTCTTAGGCAGTGAAAGTACACATGATTATAAGCAACTTTTGTTTTGGTAAAACTCCGAAATCTCGAAAAAAATATCAGCTGTTTCATACAAAATGCAGTATTTAGCCAATGAAAATGTATGAAACAGCTGATATTTTTTTCGAGATTTCGGAGTTTTACCAAAACAAAAGTTGCTTATAATCATGTGTACTTTCACTGCCTAAGAGGTTTCGGGTATTTTTTCAATTTCCCTGTATATTTAACACAAAAATACCGCGTAACGCACGTGGGTTCGTTTTTTGACACCGACTTCCGAAATTAAAGTTATCTTTTACTTTGTGGTGTTTTTTTTTTGGAAGTCGGTTGTATTTTTTTGTAAAAAGTTTTTTATTTTTGACTTTTTAGTGGTACCCCACACCTAACAACACCACTGCAAAATCGCAGAAAAGCAAAATACAAACGCACTAGTTGCCCATACGATTTTCGAAAGTTCCCCTCGACTTCTCTGGGATGCCATCATCAGATCCTGGTTGCCTTATCATGGGACCATTTGGGAAGTATTCCCTTTCCAACAAAAAAATCATTTTTAAAATCGGTTGGCAAGCGACGGAGTTATGCCCGAAGAAACATAAAAAAAAATACAAACATTCGAATTGAGAACCTCCTCCTTTTCGGGAAGTCGGTTAAAAATACCGCGTAACGAAGTGGGCACGGGTCAGCTAGTATTAAATATAAAATAAAGAAAAAAGAAAAACAAAATATAAAGAAAATAGACGAAGTCATTAATATGAAAGGCTGAAATTAATATGTTGGCTGGTAGCCTACTGAAATACAACGCCAGTGGCTACAGGTACCTATGTTATTAATGATTAATGTAAGGTCATAGAGGGGAACATGATGACCATAATTATGAAACTGGAATAAGAACAACGAAAAACAATATTTTTTACTGTTCTATTGTTTATTTTTTTTCAATAAACAGTTTTCTATTTCAGTTCTAGCCAGTACGAAATTTAAATAAAACATTACTATGTAATTTATTTGGCCGCTAAACGCGACAGATAATTATGGATATTTTTTTTTTTTTGTCGGCCGCTACTCGCATGTATTTGGCCAGTACAGCAATTTAGCAGATTTATCTCGAAGAAGGTTCCAAGCATGTTTGAGAAAAAACTAAAATAGTGCCAATATAAGAATCATAAAATCACAAGTACACGGGTTCGAGTCGAACGTAGTACAAAGCAAATCGGAGATCGTGGGAGAAATCTGTAGATAGTCACCGGCTCGTATGATGTTAGTATTATGATAACTGTTTTGAAATTGGTTGCATAACATAACATCATCATCTGCCTAGCCTTTTCCCAACTATATTATGGTCGGCTTCCAGTCAAACCAGATTCAACTGACACCAGTATTTTACGTGGAGCGGCTGCCTACCAGACCTCCACAACCCATTAACTGGGTAACACGGTACTCCTTGGCAAGACTGGTGTCAGATTTTTCTAACTTCAGACAATCCGTAACAACTGCCAAAGATCTCCAAATGACAGCCGGGACCAACAGCTTAACATATTTTCCGAGGCACGGAGGAATGTTAAGATGGTCACCCATCCAACGACCAACTTCGGCAAGCGTTGCTTTACCTTGAATATAATAACATACAGATATAATATTTCTACCACAAGTGTTTCATCTGAAACATGTCTAGAGTACCAGAGGGTATTAGCCATCTGGTATTCAGCTTTACTCGGCTAGACTGAAGGCCAAACCCAAGTGGTGAAAAAGCTGGTTTGACTGATTAATTAGGGTCATCATCATCATATCAGCCGTCCACGTCAACTGCTGGAAATAGGCTTCCCCAAACGTCACCACAAAGACCGGTCCTGTACGTCTCATCCATCGGCTACCCGCGACCTTCACCAGGTCATCGGTTGTGGGAGGCCTTCCAACGTTGCGTCAGAACTTTTCGGCCCCATCGACTATCTGTTCTGCGAGGAATGTGCCCTGCCCACTGCCACTTTAGTTCGGCGATCCTTCGGGCTATTTCGGTAATCTTGGTTATCAATCATAAACATTTTGAACTTTTCGAACTCTTTCTATCGCTCATGTAATGTTACTTTGCCTAGGTTCTAAGCTTGCTACACAACTTTGTTAACAAGATGGTTCTGATAATATGAGCGCTTGTTTACCTTTAACATGTAACACTAAAGAAAAAATGAGCTAACATACCCATGTTAGAGAGAGATGAGAGAGGAAAATGCGTAGTACATGTACATCTTTGGGACGGATCTGCCAGATACCAGCTTGATGCCCTCGAGTCAATTGAAAAACGAGCCAAGAGGATCATCGGCAATGATAGGCTCGTCGAATCGAAGCTCCAAAGTCTTGAGCATTGACGCCGAGTTACTGGCCTGTCGGTTTTCTATCGGTTACATTTTGGGGAGTGTGCGCAGGAATTGCATAATTTAATTCCGGCAAGCCCGTTCCACAATCGGACCACAAGACGTACGGCGATGCGACATCCCACCTATACGCACAAAACGTTTTGGGAATACATTCATTGTGCGCACAGCAAAGGAGTGGAATTCCCTGCCGGAGTCTGTGTTTCCTGATAGCTACAACCTGGGAGTCTTTAAGTCAAAAGATGACTTGCACACTCAATGAATGGGCCCCTGAAAACGATCCATAGCACAAAGTGACGTAGCGCCAAGGTGGCAACATAGACTGAAGTGCTAGAGGAGTGGAGACGTATACCACGGCTATCAGGACAATTCCGAAAGTGCGGTCAAGATCCCTACCAGCATCTTACTGGATTATATATCCTTCTCCCGAGCACGTTTGTTCTAGCGAATCTCCACTCAGACCGGCAGATTAAGGCAAGAAAGAGTTATAATTTATTGTCATTTTAATAATATTAGTTCGTAAGTCTTCCGAAAAATAAATAATAAATGTATTGGCACCTTATCTCTCCTTATTTGGAGTGGGTTCTCTGCACAAATCTTTATCATGTAATAGGTGCAGCACATTGCTGGATAGATCAACGCTTTTATAGCATACTTGTCCTGAATAAATATAAGCTACGTCACAGCGGGAATACACAGAATTTATTTACTGAAGCACTTCATAAAAGCTGCATTTATGTATTATCTTTATGGCAATTCGGCAGTGCGCTTTTAAAATGCTATATATCATACATTGGGCCAGCTTTCTGATACATAGGATTATTTGTAAAACACTTACAACCATAATCAACTTTTACATTAAGATCAATCCTGAAAACTCGAAAAAAATATCAGCTGTTTCATACCTTCACTTCGGCTAAATACTACAACAAAATATTTTCTCAATTTGAACCAGCAGTTCCTGAGCGTTCAAACAACCAATCAAATCTCTTCAGTTTATTATTAGAAGACGAACAAGAAACTGTCTTCAGAAATAACAGTTGCTTACATGATAATCGTCAATAAATACGTAATGATTGCGCTGATCAATCTATTATAAGCAAAGTCAGTAAAAACCCTTCATGTGACTGCTCAATTAACTCATTTTTCTAATGCACTATTGCATTGAAAACGTGAACGTTAACGTTACAACTACGTGTAGATTGATCACAGTTCCCATGGCTGATGGAAACGCAAATAAATTTTTATGGTACATAATGCATTTTTGCTGAGGTTTTAATTGCCTAGCTAGTTAAGTAGTGGAGGATCATCCATTTGCATCATTAAAATAATAAAATATACATATTCATCGAGAGTGTTCACAAATTGACGTAATGACAGCTGAAGAGATTATCCCTAATATAATAAATGTACATACATAACAATACACTAACTATATTTATCTCTAAATAACATTATTATCACCGTGCTAATCGATAACATTTATCATTAAATAAATAAATCTGATGTATCAGTAAAAAATAACGTGCACCTACGAGCGAAAAAATAAACAATTTATCCTTTTGAAGCCAGTAAAATGATGAAAATCTGACAAACTAAGGGATTTTTATGTCTTCTTTCACTTTTTGGGTCATCTGCCTAGTCTTTTCCCAACTATATTGAGGTCGTCTTCTAGTCAAATCGAATTCAGCTGAGTACCATTATTTTACGCGGAGCGGCTGGCTAGCAGACCTCCACAACCCATTAACTGGGTAAACACGGTACTTCATGGAAAGACTGGAGTCAGATTAACTGGCTTCTGACTATCCATAACGACTGCCAAAGATCTACAAATGACAGCCGGGACCAACGGCTTAACGTGCTTTCCGAGGCACGGAGGAAACTCGGTATGTTAAGATGGTCACCCATCCACAGACCAACCTTGGCAAGCGTTGCTTAACCTTGAAGATCGACCCGAGTGGCTTTTTATTATATAGCCACGAGCTCTTTCACTTTATGGGTACCGGAGACATTATTTTTTGGATTAGCCTTTTCTGCTCCAATTTCTTATATTATTAGCTAACTTTTGCCCGCGACTTTGTACGCACATATGGCCAATTTTTCCCATTACCGCAGGAGTTTCAGGAAATTCTCTCTTAATAGCGTCTTTAGGGAGTGTACAAATACGAATAAAAATACAAAATTCTTTATTTCAATTAGATCCAAGCACTTTTGAATAGTCAATGTCTTCAGTCAAATAGATGAAGCTAGTTCTGTAGCAAAACACAGTCACCAACCTGCGACCCTAACTCCAGCGCGCCAGTTGAACGTTCCAAAGAGTAGATCCTATGGAGAAGAACGTGCAAGAAACTCCATAGACACTCTTTAAACCGTAGGGGCATTTGGCATGTATGTTCCTTAGGGAGTCTGCCACTCCCCAAGGAACATCCATGCCAAATTTCAGCTTCCTTCGACCAGTAAGTTTTGGCTGTGCGTTGTCTGTCAGTCACTCAGTCACTCAGTAACGGATGAATTTTATAAACATAATATTGACTAGCTGACCCGCGCAGCTTCGTCTGCGTCACATTTTCCATTACTGCTCCGCTCCTATTTGTCTTAGCGTGATGATATATAGCCTATAACCTTCCTCGATAAATGGGCTAGTTTATTGTTATGTATAAAAGTTACGTGAAGTAATAATAATGAGACTAAGTGCACATAACCCTAATTTTACTTCTGGAAAACTTTAAATTCAAATATCTTTTGATAGACTGAACCGATTGCAATGAAACAAAAACTAAATGTTACTCCAAGTTACGTTCAATCCTTGTGTGTAAAAGTTATCTACATTGCTTTCGCAGATTTTACGTGATGCCCGAACAAATAAACAGACAAACAGACAAACAGACACAAATTCTAAAAATGCTGGAAATGGGTTCTATTGGTTGTTCTTTAACACCCTAGCTATTTTTTTTGGATTTTTTTTCATGTACAAAAACCACTTTTCTACAGTTTTATTATATGTATAGATAGATATAGAGTATAGATAGATAACAGGCTCGCGTGTAACTATCACACCTGATAGAAACTGATGATATGGTCGTCGAAGGATCACGCTTCCCTACAAGAAAGCTAAATTTTCCACACTTGACTTGCTAACAATCAGCTCTTTACAGAGAAAAGGCGTTCCTTTCATCCTTTCATGGGTCCTACCCTCTATGATGAACTCTTTCTATCATTTAAAGGTTTGCTGGGAGAAAACTCGTCTTTGAGTTAAGCCCCTTCGTACATGTACTTTATTATGACTGTATCGTACAAGCTGTTTTGGTGTACAATAAAGAATTAAGAATTTTATGAGGCCATAATTCCTCCATCCAATTCTGGGGGAATCTGTCTAGCTTATCCCTCCTTCCAGGTCTAGTGTGATCTCGTCTGCCTGGATGGAGGGCTGATAATATGGTGATATTTTAGCTTACTGTTAATACGGCATTTTTCTCTCACAATATGGTAGAGGAGACGGTGGAAAATCGACCTTCATCCACATGATAACCAGACATATTTTTTTCAAAATTTATTTATTATGATAGCTAGCCTATCGAAAATCGTTGTCTACCAACATTTATCACTTACTAGCTGACCCGCGCAACTTCGTCTGCGTCACATTTTCCATTACTGCTCCGCTCCTATTTGTTAACCTTCCTCGATAAATGGTCTATCTAACACTGAAAGAATTTTTCAAATCGGACCAGTAGTTCCTGAGATTAGCGCGTTCAACCAAACAAACAAACAAACTCTTCTGCTTTATAATATTAGTATAGATTATTAATTTTACAACACTATATCTCAGGAGGTGAGACTTTTTCTTTCACTGAAAAAAATATGTTAACTGAACAGTTCAGCTACTTGAATATTTACAAAATAATAGTTAAAATGAACTACTCAATTGAAATTTCGAAACGGCTGGTTGACACTTCCCGTGACCCAAGAGCTGGCTTTTACTTTGGGCAGAGATTAAGTATTGCCATTCAACGTGGCAATGCCGCCAGTCTCTTGGGTACATTACCAGCTGACAGCGTGGAGGACGAATATTTTGATGCTCTACTCAATTGAGTAGTTCATTTTAAAACAACCTTGACCTTGAACGAGAGGCCATCAAATGGAATACTATGAATGGCCATCAAGATAAAACACTCATACAGAAACTTGATGAGTCGTTATCAATAAATTGAAAAAGTTATTTTCACTGGTAGGAATTGAAAACCTCATTGTCCCAGAAAATATTTTATTAAAATTAAGTTAAATAAAACTTTTAATTTGAGTATTTTTGCTGGTGTCACTACCGTGCAAGCGCTGCAGTAAGGAGGCCGCTTTCTTTCACATGATGGCATGAAAACCATCTGTGCGAGCCTACGCGAACATACCTTTTTTTTTTTTTAGGGATGGGAAATCATCCAATGACTCCTCCCGCTCTGGGTGTAGCGGGAGGGAGTGTCAGACTTCTACTGACTAAAACCCATCCATGTTCCTTCATTGCCCTTTGTGTTCCGGAGCCACGGTGTCTCTTGCGCATAATCCCGCGACTCCGGCAGGCGTCGGCCCTTTCGGGCCCCTCTGTGTTGCTGACTCTCTTTGAGGCGCGCGTGGAACACTAACGCGCCGTCGACACGGCCTGTCGTCACTAGACGGACGGACGGAGAGCCACCCATAGCTCGCCGTCCACGGGCCCGTCGCCGTCCACAGGCCCGACGCGAAAATACCTGAAGCACTACAACGCCATGGCAGTCCCAACAGCATCTTAGACTACAGAAAGGAGAGAACTCTCAACCTATATTTGTGTTCCCAAATACGTTCAATCCTAATCTCTTCAAAGTTAGAGTGCAGGCTTCTTCTGGGTAAGCTCATTCCATCGTCTAGTTTGTCTATGTCACCTCTGACCTAGACTAGTGTCGAGAGCAAACAAATATTTTATTTAAAAAAATGTGCGATGTTTTTCTTCACCGTTTTGAAAACACTAAAGTACACAAAGGAAAGTCATCATCAGTGTGCTGGACTTTTTTTACTTGACCTTACTACAGCGCTTGCACGGTAGTGACAATAGCATCCTGAAAATGATAGCTGCCAGACCGGACTGTCCCTTTCAGGGACAGTCTTTGGTGTAAATAAATAAATCTTTTATATAAACTAACAATACTAATCTACTTCGTAAGCACCATTGTTACTAACACCAAATACTAACTAAATTATGGACTGTATGTAGTCTGAAATAAAGATTTATTTAATTTTAATTTAATTTTTATTACACATTTATCTCTTGGCAACTCCTATCCAACGGCTACCACCCTAATATTGGTCCAACAAGCTTAAAATAGAGTGCCTGCCTGGATTTGAACCCCCGTAAATCGGGGCCATAACTAGGTATCGGTACAACGGGGTGAATAGAAACGAAGGGATAAATAACAACAAAACTTTGAATAGTATTTTTACTTTTTTTTTTGGGAAATTTTAATCGCAATGTCAGTCCCGTCGTACCCTTAATTATACAAATTAGTCTTAACTGGGCCATGAATCTAGACAGACTCTTCGCATCATCGGTATTCGGCTGAGCCAAGATTGTATTGAAGTCTGTACAACCTCCTATTTTCACTGATAAATAAAAAAGGTTTCTAAAAAATATAAATCTTTTAAAACTAATATAGATTTAAAACTTGGAGTCCGTAAATCTCCGAGTTTAAATAAAGTTATAATCCCCTTCAAAGTGTTGTTTCTATTTACCCCTGCGTTTCTATTCACCCCGTTTTACAGTACTAGGCTACCACCGCTCCCAGCACATAATAGTAGAAAAAAAATCAAATCAGCTACAATAAAACCACAGTTTTCTCATTATGTACAAACTCTGAACACCTTATAGAGATATCATTGTTTAAACACGCGCGATACTGGCATCAGCATATAAACATGAATCTTGAACAGTCATAAACACGAGTACTGAGATAATGAAGTACCTTCAGTACCTAACTACAGCTAGTTCGATGATTTAACTGTTTTATTTGCATTTAGTGTGACATGGAGACGCTCGTGGCTAAACATTAACAGCCTTACAAGTCGATCTTCAGGTTAAGCAATTAGTCTGTGGATGGGTGACCATCTTAACATACCGAGTTTCCGCCTTGCCTCGGAAAGCACGTTAAGCCGTTGGTCCCGGCTGTCATTTGTAGATCTTTGGCAGTCGTTACGGATTGTCAGAAGCCAGTAAATCTGACTCCAGTCATGCCAAGAAGTACCGTGTCACCGAGTAAACGTGTTGTGGTAGGCAGCCACTCTACGTAAAATAAAAAACGTCTGCCGACCGCAATACATTTGGGAAAAGGCTAGGCAGATGGTAAGTGTGACACGGAAGTGTTTTTGTTCTTTAAAATGTGTCTGAAGACGATGTTTTTATAAAAAGCTAGCTGATGCCCGCGGCTTCGCTAGCTTGACAAATAATATATTAAAACCTTCCTCGGGAACCACTCTATCCATTGGTGACTACAAAATGAAAATCGGTGCTGTAGTTTTTGAGTTTTTTGTTTTATTTTATTTTTTTATTCGAAACGGGGAAACTCTTGGCCCAAATCTCACCTGATGGAAAGTGATGATTATTCCGAAGATGGAAGCGAGCTTTACCCGGAATCCTCTAACATAGAGGAACTGGCTATCATACCTCTAATTACCGGAACACAACAATGCTGTTAACATTGTTGTTATGGCGACAGACTTAGACATGATGGTGGTAGCTTGCCAGGCGGACTTAGAAGTCCTATCACCAACCAAACCGAGCAAAAAATTTGCCTCCGCTGGGAATCGAACCCGGGACTTCTGGGTCTGAATCGGGTGGTATAACCACTAGACCACGAAGGCGTTTAGTGTCACCTGTTTAGCACCACCCGGGGACGACGTGTAGGGATTCGCTGAAGGGTATTCTCCTACGGACGCAGGTAACAGACAGACAGACGCGGCAGAGGACATTGTTTTATAATATGTAGTGATGGGAAATCATCAAATGACACCTCTCGCTCTGGGTGGAGCGGATGGTAGTGTCAGACTGTTACTGACTAAAACCTATCGTTTTCCTCCTAATGCCCTTTGCGTTACAGGGCAGCGCGGACTCTTTCGAACATTTTACGCAACCCTAGCAGGAAGACGGTGTAGTATCTGAACAGGTGTAAAACTTTGTGAGCTGTCAATATCAAGCAGTGCGGATTTTTAACAGGCTCCCATTGGACTTAAAATCTATAATCTACAAAAGCTCATTTATGTCAAGACTCAAAGCATTTCTATTGGACAAATGTTTGTATTCTATTGACGATGAAATTTCCACATTTTAATTATAATTATTTTTTTTTTACCGTACCTAATTTTGGAATGTTATTATTATAATGCTTGTAATGTACTGTGTTGATTTTTATTTTTATTGTTAATTTTATTTTTATTTTGTATTACTTTGTATAATCTGTTAGTTTAATGAATGTGTTTTTTTTATTATTTATTTAGATTATAATTTCAAACACAATGTGAATTGTTCGTGAATAAATTGAATTGAATTTAATTGAAATTGAATTGAATTGAAATGTCGTAATTACTACATTGAAAGATTAGGTCTACCTATTTCTGGTCATAGCAGGAATACTTCAAACTGAACAAAAATTACTTTATGTTAAGTAGGTACATATAAGTCAAACTCTACTGTTGTTTTTTTAGGCGCCAGATAAATGTACAATAGAGAACATTGGTCTAAGTCTAATATCTCTAAAAATATAACTTAAGAATCGTTCTTCAGTACTTGAAAATGTAAAGGATCACGATAACTGACGATTCAGAAATCCTGGATGTCTTAACATCCGTTTTTTAAATAAAGAATGCCAATAAATGTAGTCAGGTCAATGACCTTTACTTTAAATGTATTTGGCGCCTAGCAGCATAGCCTGAAAACCTGCCAAGGCATTAAACTACAATTTGGCATGTTCTTAAATCTAAATACTCTAATAAGGAACCGAACATATTCATACACAGTAATTCCCACAAATCACATCATTCAAAAGAATGACGTCAAAAAAATCGTTCTAAACGGATCATCTACCGTGACTTGTTTGACGGGTCCAGACGAGATCAGAAAAGAGGAAACGAAATCAGCACTGACCTACATTTTGAGCTGAATTATGACGTCAAACCTCGTCTTGGCAAATATTTTACCACCAGGTAACTTTATAAGAAGCCACCATAAAATTAAAACCAATATATATGTAGTTCTTATAAATATTACCCCAGTTTCGCAATCAAATACTTCAAAGCTAAATATTTAATTCAGCCAAAATCAACGAAGAATTTGGCACGAGACATTAGCGCGATATTTTTCATTTGTTTTCCTAAATATCAAAGCGAATGTTTGTGGATTCGTTCGGATTCAAGGTGTCTGTAAGTAAATGGGTGATAAAGGTGAACCTCGACAATAAAGAGCCCTATTTTTAGCACTGAAGTCGTACAACAGAACGATTAAATTCCCTGGAATTTTAATGTTTGTTTATTTAATTAGGGATCCTTTTGATCAGTCTTTTGTCTGGAGGAATGATGTTCAAAGTCAAGATTGACATTAATTTTGCGATCTTGATTGTTTTGGGTCAGTAAAGGTGCTGGTCACACGGATGGAAAAAAAAACGGGTGTTCAAAAATGTTGGAACGCCAACGTCACCTTCTCATCGATGGGTGCAATGCAGTTTTAAAACTACTATACTGTAGCTGTCGGCAAATATTTAAACTTGTGTTAACCTGTACCTACTTTGTTCCAATAAAATAATTGATTTAACTTTGTAATATTTGATTTGGCTTTAACATTGTAACTCGGCAGAAACTATCCTAAGATTGTTTCAAGAAGAGCACCCATTTTTCACCACATTATATTTCAATGTTTCAACTCCGCCGCATATAAGGCGTATACACACATCATTGATCATCAGTATAGTTCAAAACATGGATTCATAAACGATCGTCAGTTCTCACATTAATATCAAGAGTACATAAGAAAAAGTTCAGTAAAGATACCATCATTACCACAAAGAAACAATACAAACTTTTTCTGCCACCACTCCATAACACACGAGAATTCCATGTGAACGTTACATCGTACATGAGATCTTTTAATTAACTAGGAAAAAACGCGAGACACATAGTGACTTATTACCAAAGATAAGACAATTACCGGTATTTTGTTCGACGAAAGATAATAACCGGTAGACCGGCCGACAGTCACGCGTCTGAACAACGCTTAATATGACGTAGACCGCCCACCAGTCACGGAAATGACTGTCGTGCAAATAACGGATCTGTGGTCAAACTATGTCCATTTCTGTCTAACAAACGATATTTTGTATCATTTTGCTCTTTTCCACTCGAATCTTTATACATTTCTACATGCATAAAATACGAAAAACGCCACGGGCGAGTCCATTTTTAAAAAGAAATTAAATGTTTTAGTCAGTCTGTGCTATGACGCGAGTTGCGCAATGACGTAGCTGTCGAATAAACTTGTCTATTATGTTGTTTGTGAGTGAATTAGTGTTAAGTAATGTTTTATGGGTGCATTGTGATGTGATTAATGTGTGTGCAAGTGAAAATAAACATGTTGGTAAGTATTAGCATGTTTTTTTATGATTTTCCTATCCCTTGTTACACAAGGCGTCCATGTTGTCAGAACGCTATCGTAATTGATTAATTATTAAGTCTAGCTACTTGTTCAGACTAAAAAGTAATTATTATCGCATTTTATGTTTACTGGGCAATAGATTTCAGCCAAAACATAAACAAAACAAACGAAATTTACGTTATGATTAGAATTTTTGTTCCGTGGGTCGGAAGGTAAATAATGCAAAATGGCGGGAAATGGCTAATGTTTGGTGGTAGATTTTTTTTTTTTATATATGTTTTTGTACGGTGGAGTATGTTGTTTGTTATTTATCGTTTTTAGATATAACCCAGCTACCCATACAAGTCATAAAATATATATGTTATCGATTTACTTTTTAAATTATTCCTGTTCAAAGTTCACATAATGTGTTTTTTTCACCAATATTCAATGTTTACAAATTAGTTAAAAAATATAGAAACTAACCGTTATCATACACTTAACGTAAGTTTAAAGAGCAGTTTATCAGCATTACAAATAACTAAACACTTGAGCGGTATCTTTAGTAGAAGGCCACTAAAAAATATTTACGTAAACATAAACATCTGGCGTACAGCTGCGCGCGCTTTGATATTTGACCCCGGGCGGTCGACGTCATCACGTGACACGGCTCGGGTCGGTCTAGCGGACTTACGAATACCTACCGCCTTTCACTTAATTACTGAGGAAGCAAGCGGTGCTGTACGATCACCATAAAGGTCCCCATATACGAGCACAACGCGACAGTGCGACAACGATAAAATGATCGACTGCGCGACGCAATTGATGCATTATCAGCCTATGTACGATTGTAATATATGTTTGTTCCTTTGTCTAGAGACCAAACTAATGGACCGTTTGAATTATTCTTACGTCAATCGATATGAATAACAATTTTACTCTGCTGTTAGAACAATTTCTGCAAAATAAGCGTTGTCGCAAATACTGATATTCGACTGAATCCGATTTGGCTGGATGCCGACTCTAGAAAAGGCTAGGTAGGTGAAGCGTTGTCGAAATGTCGCCTCGCGTTTGTCTGTGGCGACCTTTAATGATACGTTTTCTCACGGAAAATTCACTTCCTTGTGAAATACTGAGCATTTTACACACGCTATTTCTATTGTGGAATTAGCATTAAAAAAATTTTAGAGAACGGTAATGTGGCAGTTAAAAAATAATTGTTATGGTACTTCGAGTTTAATGTAGTGTTTCGTAATAGCGTAAGGGGATTGATTTATGTGTTTCTGAGTTAGTTTATACTGGGAAAGATGGTTTGTTTGTGTTCTGAATGCGGCTATTGAAGTGCAAGTTAAGTTGCAGCGTATTTATTTTGTGTGTCTTGTGCGATCCCCAATTTTTTTCTTTCTTTCTTTCTTCCTGTCAATCTTTCCTTCTATTCATCTCATAATAATACAAGCTTTTGCCCGCGGCTTTATTTACGTCTAAGTAGTTCTTTACCGTAATTTATCAAAATCGTTTCGATGATTTAAGACTTAAAATAATAGCGTTATTTTGTGTGACCCCAGTTTTTTTGCAGTCAACCTGTGTTTGAGAAACATTGAAAGACAACATTCACCGGATATTGGTGACAACAAGGTTTCATTTTAAATCATTAAAAAAATAATTATAGGTGTATAAGTGCCAATTGTGTCTACATTATGACAAGCTTGTTATAATTTGATTTGGGCATAGTTTGACGTAATAAACGAAATCAAACCATTATAATCTATAAGTACTTACAAATTTTATAAAGAGACTAGCTGACCCGCGCAACTTCGTCTGCGTCACATTTTCCATTAATGCTCTGCTCCTATTGGTCGTAGCATGATGTTATATAGCCTATAGCCTTCCTCGGTAAATAGACTATCCAACGCAAAACACAATTTTTCAATTCGAGCCGGTAGTACCTGAGGTTATCGCGTTCAAACAAACTCTTCTGCTTTATAATAATTATTACTAGCTGACCGGCGCAACTTCGTCTGCGTCACATTTTCCATTATTGCTCCGCTCCTATTCGTCTTAGCGTGATGATATATAGACTATAACCTTCCTCGATAAATGGGCTATCTAACACTGAAATAATTTTTCAAATCGGACCAGTAGTTCCTGAAATTAGCGCGTTCAACCAAACAAACAAACAAACTCTTCTGCTTTGTAATATTATTTATAATATTATAGTATAGATTAAGTTTGTAAGGTTGCGAGTTTGTGAGGTTGTGGGGGATAATCTCTGTATCTACAGAACCGATTTTAAATATTATTTTACCGATAGAAAGCCACATTATTTATGAGTGTCATAGGCTATATTAACCCGAAAAATACCGCCCAGCGAAGTGGACACGGGTCAGCTAGAGTTTGATATACGATTTAGTTGCTGGATAATTAATTTGGTTTGCTTATAGGAAGCAATCTGGAAGAACTGGATCAATCTATTTGTGTGGCCTTTTTCCAACTATATTGGGATCGGCTTCCACTCTAACCAGCGGAATCTGGGTACCAGTACTGGGTACATACATCCATAACCCAGTAACTGGGTAGGTTACACAGTACCCCTTGGTAAGACCGACTTTCTGCATCGATTACTAATATTATCTCCTAGTTAGGAGACGGTTTTAGGGTTCCGTACCCAAAGAGTAAAAACGGGACCCTATTACTAAGACTTCGCTGTCAGTCAGTCTGTCACCAGGCTGTATCTCAAGAACCGCGATACCAAGACAGTTGAAATTTTCACAGATGATGTAGGTATTTCTGTTGCCGCTATTTCAATAAATACTAAAAAGCAGAATAAAATAAATATTTAAGGGGGCTCTCATACAGCAAACTTTATTTTTTCGCCGTTTTTACAGATAATGGAAACCTTCGTGCGCGAGTCCGACTCGCACTTGGCCAGTTTGGCACACGGTTGGCGCAGTGGTTGAGCGTTTGACTGCTGCGCAACATGTCGCGGGTTCGATTCCCGCACGGAACAAATATTTGTACGACCTACAAGTATTTGTTCCGAGTCTGGGTGTTTTTCTATATATAATATGTATGTATTCACAAAAAAAAAATGTATATAAGTAGTTTATCAGCCATCTCGTTACCATAACACAAGCATTAGGTTGCTTAGCTTGGGACTAGATGGCGTTGTGTGAAATGTCCAAGGATATATTATATTATATATTATTATTATTTTATTATTATTTTTCTGAAGTCTATCTGAAGAAAGGCTCGCTAAGACATACTCTTAATATAAGTACATAGACTCATCAAGGTATGGAGAGAGGCGAGACCATTTCTATATGTACATAAATATGTATGGGAATACATACATATGAAACAGTTCCATATTTGTCTGCGAACAGGTATCTTTATTGAATGCTTTGTCTTTTAATAAAGATATCAGTTTCCAACAAAGCGTTATTATGTTGACAAAAAAACTGGCCAAGTGGGTTTTGTACCATTATCTATAAAAACGGCATATAAATCACGTTTTTTGTATGGGGGCTCCCATACAACAAACGTGATTTTTGTATGGGGGCTCCCATACAACAAACGTGATTTTTGTATGGGGGCTCCCATACAACAAACGTGATTTTTGTATGGGGGCTCCCATACAACAAACGTGATTTTTGTATGGGGGCTCCCATACAACAAACGTGATTTTTGTATGGGGGCTCCCATACAACAAACGTGATTTTTGTATGGGGGCTCCCATACAACAAACGTGATTTTTGTATGGGGGCTCCCATATAACAAACGTGATTTTTGTATGGGGGCTCCCATACAACAAACGTGATTTTTGTATGGGGGCTCCCATACAACAAACGTGATTTTTGTATGGGGGCTCCCATACAACAAACGTGATTTTTGGTACGGAACCCTTCATGCGCGAGCCCGTCTTGCACTTGGCCAGTTTTATTATTTAAATGCACTGCCCCATTCGGATAACCCACAGAAGC
This sequence comes from Ceramica pisi, assembly GCA_963859965.1. Classification (NCBI taxonomy): domain Eukaryota; kingdom Metazoa; phylum Arthropoda; class Insecta; order Lepidoptera; family Noctuidae; genus Ceramica; species Ceramica pisi. The sequence goes on along the minus strand of OY982535.1, from coordinate 23,783,857 downwards.
GAAGCCACGGGAGAAAAACTAGAGTAATAAACCAAATTTGATTTAATCAAAGTTTGACGTGTCATAAATATGTACCTAGTTAGTATTAAGAGAAAGCCCAGGCGAGTAACACCGGAATCCCCTCGAGGCGTTATATCAAGTTCTTATAATAAAATAAAACACTTTTGAATGACTTATGTATTCATAATTATACCAACAGCAGCTAACTCAACACGTCTGATCTACATTACTAAATTAAATTATTATCATGATGTCATTATCTGTGCAGCTAAAATTAAATGAAGTAGTTATGTAAATCATAAACCTGTACCTTCCTATAATATTCTCACTCACGCGAGGGTCTAATTTAGTGGCTATCATCATCATATTTGCCTATAAATGAACGCTCCTAGATTTAGGCCTGGCTAGAAACACTTTGATAAACAACCCTGGTCTATTTTGAATAAATGCTGGACGGTACTTACGCGTTTGAGCTACAAAACCAGACAAGCTATAGTACTACTGCCTTAAGCTGCTTTCAGACTACGCTATAATATAATAGCATATAGTATAGAGCTCATAGCAAGGCAATATCGGGCACCATACATTGTTATGGACACGTTCACACTGTACTATACTATATATAATTGACATTGTTGTGCTATGAGCTATATACTCTATCTATGCTATATATTATAGCGTAATCTGAAACCAGCTACATACATTATTCGCAAATAACAGTCCTGAGTCCAGTCCAGTCCAGTTCCTCTGTGTAAGAGGATTCCGGGTGAAACTCGCTTCCATCTTCGGCCTAATCATCACTTTCCATCAGGTGAGATTTGGGCCAAGAGTTTCCCCGTCTTGTATAAAAAAATAAAAAATAAATAAATTCTTATTGGCACTAGAACGCTAAATATACAGCTAATAATCAATCTGCCTAAATAGTCTTTTCTAACCATTTTGGGGTCTGCTTCCAGTCTAAGGGTGCCTGTGCATATGCGCGGAGTGAGGCAGCGGAACGAAGAAACGGAGAAATATTTACCAATCATGTAAGTCATAACTACCAATCATGACAGACTCACGTGGTGCAGAGATTTTATGCAATTCCGTTGGTAATGTCTCCGTTTCTCCGCTCTGCTGTCTCACTCCGCTGTAAGGCCGTGGACATGAACTCAGCGGCGCGCGACAGCGGCGCGGACAGTTCCATATAAATCTATGCATTTGACGCGACCCGAATGCATAGATTTATATAGAACTACCCAAGCCGCCGCCGCGCGCTGCTCCTTGCCCGCTGAGTTTGTGTCCGTGACCTAACGGACAGCCACTCACTGGACGCTAAAGTTATTCCCGTACTTTACATTGAGCGACTGTCTATCCGAGGTTCAAAACACAGTTACCGAGAATCACAAATATACCCTTTGGCAAGACTGTTGGCATATTTTCTTGCTTCTGAATACCTGTAAAGACTGTCAAAAATCTTCAAATAACATCCGGGACCAAGCTTTTTACGTTCTTTCTGAAGCACAGCAATCGTCACTAAAAATCAAAGATCGAACCATGGGGCGGATATTGATTAGCCTTCTCATCTAAACTTTAGTATTAGCACGAACTTAGAAAATAGCTCAAACCGCACTGAAAATATAACCCTGTTAGTAAGTTAATAAGTAGTTGCGGGGCTGACTGCAGGGTGCGCCTGACGATCGCCATTCGTGAAGGCTATTTTAGCGCACCCAAAAGATACTAAGACAAAGGAAACAGTAGTTTACTGCGTAATAATGAGTTACGGTACTTACATGGTACCTATTAAATACATAATGTAGTACTTTACAATCATTAGGTTCATACTTTGTTTCTTGATTTCTTCAAATGTCTAAATCTCTATCAAAAATCTTCAAAGAATGAGAAATCTTCAAATTACTCCTCCCGCTCTGGGTGAAGCAGAAGGAAGTGTCAAACTCTTACTGACTAAAACCCATCTGTGTTCCTCCTAATGACTTTTGCGCTCCAGGGCCGCGGAGACCCTTTCTAACAAATTCTGCAACCCTGGCAGGCATTGGATGCTAACACATTATATTTGAGGCGCGCGAGGAACCGTCGACGCGGGGCTGTTTGTGATTGGACAGCGAGCCACCCAATGCTCGCCGTTCACAGGCCCTTAGGTACATACTAGACCTTTACAAATAGAGTTATAGCAACCCTAAAAAATTCCAAAACCCTAAAAAATATTTACAAGAAAGATTTTCAATGATTGATAAATTCTGACGACAATTCCGAAAGATCCGAAACCAAGTTATCTTCAATCAAAAGCTGTAGATTATCATTTTTTGTCTGAAATTAGAGAAAAAAAACGGGTTGCACTCCGGGAGTGCCGGCAGAAGTGAAAACTTGAACATTAACGTTGTTTGCATTTTTGAATCATCCGTCTTACGAATTTTCGAACAGGTCACGTGTCCTGACGTCTTACGAATTTCCGAACAGGTCACGTGTCCTGACGCAAGTTTAACATTTTATACCTATTCCAAGAATAGTGCTCAACGCTGCTAAAGTAATTTCCACTTCAAAAATTATCAACAAACATGAAAAAAGCCGACGCTTTCGAAAATCAGCTGTGTATAAATCGAAGATCAAGCAATTTTCCTGGTTTGGGGGACATCAATCTCGATTTTATTGGTTTTCAAGGAAAAGAGGATCCCTTTATAGTCCCACTTACGACTGTTGCTTTTGATCAAAGAGAGGCATGTGAGTACTTTCTACAAGTACATAAAACATGACCGGTTGCTTCAAGAACATTGTCTTCATAAAAAATTTGCAAACATCATTAATCTTTTTTTTTATTATTTGATTTTGGTTTGCTCGTGTCTTGTCTTGGTCAGAGATGACAGAGACAAAATCTACGATGGAGCTAGCTTATCCAGAAGGAGCCTGTTCACTCTACTTCGAAAAGATTAGGGTTGTAAGCGTTCGGAAACACAGACGCAGACAAAGAGTTTCACTCCTTTGCTGTGCGCATTGAAAGACGCTTCGAAACGCTTAGTGCAAATTGGATTGAATTGGTTTGGATTGGATTTTCACGTTAAGATCCTAGTGGCAATCAATGACGTATTATATATAGACACGTCATACACCAACATCGCGGCGCTTAAAAACGGCGAAAATACTAGATAGCTACTAATACGCATGAAGAAAGGGATAGAAAATATGTCACCGTACGGCGGGATGAATGTTGCTAGAGGGAGATAAATATACATCTTCAGTTACGACAGGTTGGTGCGTAACTAAGCGCAATGTGGCCAAATTGGCTTCATTTCATGTTGTCATTTTAGAGTGCGGACAACGTATCTATAGTTTTATATATCATTGGTGGCAATGCTTTTAGGTAAACAGTTTCAAACAACACCACTTTTAGGGTCCTATTAATAGAATGATAAATAATTACGATTTATTAAGAAGGATCTATCTACGATAAGATTTGCTTGACTTATCAAAAATAGCCTTTATTTCAGGTTAAGATCCTTTTTGAATACTTATAGGTAAACAGCTTCAAACAACACTGTGTGGACTGTTTGGTAAGTGAAGCAAATTCCTATTACTATAATAATAAATCATTACGATTACTATAAAGAAGGAACTGTCTACGCTAAGATTTGTTTGATTTATTAAATCATGCCTTTATTTCCATGATTCGATTATTTTTTAGTTCCAGTTGAAATTTTCACAGATTGCGTATTTCTATTGCCGCTGTAAATCAAATTATAAGAATTAACGTAAATTAAAAAAGAAGTCCCGTACAAGAAACGCATTTCTTTCGGTTTGTGGTACCTAACCTATAAAAAATTCAGATACCATAAAGAATGTAATTACTTATCATTATATTAAATTCTTATTTATCAGCATATTCACAAAGAACGTCGAGTATTTACGTGTTGAAAGTTGATAAAAACATGTACGACAGAAGGAAAGTGCATATTATTGTGACTGCGCATCTTGACGCATGACTGCGCTTAGTGGCGAGCAAAAAATTGTCATTTCATACATGCCCGTGGCGTTGCTTGTATGAAAATATACAAAACGGGGAACTCTTGGCCCAAATCTTACCTGATGGAAAGTGACGATTAGGCTGAAGATGGAAGCGAGTTTTACCCGGAATCCTCTAACACAGATGAACTGGCTATCATACCTCTAACTGCCAGAACACAACAATGCTGTTAACATAGTTGTTATGGCGACAGACTTAGACAAGATGGTGGTAGCTTGTCAGGCGGACTTAGAACAAGTCCTACCACCAACCAAACCGAGCAAAAAATTTGCCCCCGCTGGGAATCGAACCCGGGACCTCTGGGTCTGAATCACGTGGTATAACCACTACACCACGGCGGAGGCGATTAGTGTCACCTGTTTAGCACCACCCGGGGACCACGTGTAGGGATTCGCTGAAGGGTATTCTCCTACGGACGCGGGTGACTCGGCACTTTTCCCGTTCACAGCGATGTGTACGAATGTTTGGTCTTTCATCTCCCCCCTTGTAACACGCTTGCATACTAGGCATTAGTATACATCGCCTACAAATATTAAAGCACATATTTTATATTACCTACAACGGTTTCCCTTCAAAACGCATAAATCTTTCACCTTTTTACTGCCTGTCACACACATCACACATCGGCAACACATTCTTTACCCCAGTATCGTTGTCCTACATACATCTTTATCGCTAAAGCATTAGGTTCAAAGTTGATTTGATAGTTTCAGGTAGTATGAATTGCTGTCTGATTCTGCTGAAGTGGCCTATTTAGACCCGCTGGCAATTGTGTCAGATAGTATGAATTGCTGTCTGATTCCGCTAAAGTGGCCTATTTAGACCCGCTGGCAATTGTTGCGTGAGAGAGCGCTCAAGTATTACGAAAAAAATTTAAGGGGCGGGGGGGTCTTGTAAAGCGTTAAGATGCGTTACAGGGGCGGGAGGGACGTCAAAAATGTAAAAAAATGCGTTATGTAATACTTAAACGCTCTCTAATTCAACAAACACTTTTTTTTTATCTGAAGGCGACTCCCAATCCAAGTCGGAAACATAGAAGAATCAATTGGAAACATCGAATTGGTAGATATTTCTTCACTGAACTGAAAGGTATGAATACAAAAGATCCACATTAACACCAACTTAATGAAATGCAAAATTATGACAATATTCCAACGAACCACAATTAAAGGCACGTTTTGTCTCACTAGACCATAGCTTTCCATTTCATAAAATTATTCATAAAATGGTCATAAAACATTAATAGCATGCAATGCACGTCGCATGAACTAGTATGCATAATCAGGTTTTTTTAACTGTTGATAGGCACGCGTTTGACCACTATCTCACCTGATGATGGTAAGCGATGATGTGGTCTAAGATGAAGCACGCTTGCCTAGAAGTAACTTAATCACTCTTAACTTCAAAATTGCCAGGTAATTGTAGCTCAGCCGGTCGATTCTGTTGACATCTCACCGTGATCACTTAGGTGAAGTGAACGACAAGTGAGCTGTCAAACCAAAAAAACAAGATGGCATGACAGCTCACTGAGCTCACTTGTCGTTCACTCCACCTAAGTGATCACAGTGAGATGTCAACAGCCGGTCGATTCTGTCGACATTTCAGCGTGATCATTTAGGTGGAGTGAACAACAAGTGAGCTGTCATGCCACCTTGTTTGTTTGAGAATCGCACTGTGATGCAAATGAAATGAACGACCAAGCAACCATTCGTAATTCGTAACTTCAACGGGATGGTAAGTAGGTAGCAACTCAACAATGCATTGCTGATCGTGGCAAAAAATCTTACCACGATTATGAGGTGGCCCTGAGAGTGTAATGGAACGTGTAGGTTTGTCACTTTTAATGAACGCTCATTTTGAATCTTGACATTATAAAGAGCTTTACATTGTTATTTCATAAAACAATAAACGTTTTTTGTTTGTTAGTTTTTATAGCAAACTGTGAATGTCATTCACAATAAATGTTTTTTTTGCAAGAAGTGGTATTAATTGTATTCATAAAAGAAGACGTAGGTGTATCATAGCGATGAAGAGAACGAAATAAGATTTTACTTGAATAACAAAATAGGTACATATTGAGTTATTAAAAATTACCTACACAAATATGCGTCGGGATATACCTACTTGACTAACAATTTTGTCTAATTTTACAGTTTCTCTTTTTTAATGTTTGTTTGCGTTTCTCAAAGGAAATTAGATTGGAATCGTTTTAATCAGTGAAACTTCCAGCTTATAATCTTTAAGACCGGAAACTGAACGTGTAAACTAGCCTAGAGACTTTAACAAATCATAGTAAAACAGTAAACACACTAAAAATTAAACTTAACCATACTTTCAATCCACGAGCTCCAAGAATTGTTAGGCTGGAGTAAAATTGTGACGGAATTGAAAATGAAAACCAAGCCTAAATCATAGAAGTCAATTGTAGTTGACATACCTAGCGTGAAGACGACTCAAGCAAACCACGTTAAGTCCGGAAAATTGACTGTGAGAGCGAAGCACTCCGACCTCCGCACTCTGTGACAGCGGTGCTTATCGTGTGGGTTGTAGGGTCTAACGACCTCACACATTTTTGATAGTAATCTATACTAATATTATAAAGCAGAAGAGTTTGTTTGTTTGTTTGTTTGTTCGGTTGAACGCGCTAATCTCAGGAACTACTGGTCCGATTTGAAAAATTCTTTCAGTGTTAGATAGCCCATTTATCGAGGAAGGTTATAGGCTATATATCATCACGCTAAGACAAATAGGAGCGGAGCAGTAATGGAAAATGTGAGGCAGACGAAGTTGCGCGGGTCGGCTAGTTCCATCTATACTAATATTATAAAGAGGTAACATTTGTTTGTAAGTTTGTATGTAGGGGGTAATCTTAGGAACTACGGGTACGATTTGAAAAATTCTTTTAGTGTTAGATAGCCCATTTATCGAGGAAGGTCATAGGCTATATATCATTACGCTAAGACAAATAGGAGCGGAGCATTAATGGAAAATGAGACGCAAACGAAGTTGCGCGGGTCGGCTAGTTCCATATAAAATACAGGTCTTGCAGTTGGCAGCCATAGCGTCAAGACGAGTGGAGCAAAGGTTAAGTCAGGACAAGTGACTGTGAGAGCGAGGCACTCCGACCTCCGCACTCTGTGCCAGCGGTGCATGAAGAGTGTACTTGAAACTAATGCACTTTTTGTTAGTAATTTCAGATCAAATATAGATATAACACCAGTGTGAATCATCAAAGTAAGTCTTGCAGTTGAGAGCCCTTTTGCTCGCTATGGGCGAAGCAGAAGGGAGTGTCAGACTCTTACTGACTAAAACCCATCCATGTTCCTCTTAGTGCCCTTTGCGTTCCAGGGCCGCGGTGACTCTTTCGAACAAATTCCGCAACCCTGGCAGGCACTGGCCTTAACGGGCCCCGTCTACTGTGCTGACATCTTTTTGACGCACACTTGGAACACAACGCGTCGTCGACCCGGGCATTTGGCAGCCCTAGCGTGAAGACAAGTCGAGCAAAGGTTAAGTCAGGACAAGTGACTGTGAGAGCGAGGCACTCCGACCTCCGCACTCTGTGCCAGCGGTGCATGAAGAGTGTACTTGAAACTAATGCACTTTTTGTTAGTAATTTCAGATAATAAAGAGATATAACATCAGTGTGAATCATCGAAGTAAGTCTTGCAGCTGACATCCCTTTTTTATGGATGAGAAATCATCAAATTCAAATTCAAATTCAAATTCAAAAGTCATTTATTCAAATTAGGCTGAGGGCCAGCACTTTTTGAACGTCATGTTTTACAAAAGACAGTCCCCCAAAACGCCCGCCCGTCACCACTTCCTAGTGTTTTAGCTGTGGAGAAGAAGTGGCCAACAAACTCCCCAGCAACACAACTGTCTGTTACGTTTTAGGAACTAGACTTTTACACTAATTAATATGCAAAGTAATCCAAAAATTCAAAATTCCTTCTAAAATTTACATGACACAAAAATAAATATATACCTACATTATTTATCACTTGTTAGCTACTAGCACTATGACACTAAAACAAAATACACACTTAAGCAAGTGTTGACGTATGTGGATTTAAATAAGTATAAAAAAATGACCTACATAGTCAGACAAATAAATAAAAAAAAATGAAAATAAAAGAACAAATAAAATAAAATAAAATAAAATAAAAAATTATATGAACACATATAACCTGTCATAAAACTACTATACTATCTACTTATACACAAGGAACATGATAATTTGTCTTGCGTTCAACACAGCGACCAACTATTCTTATCGTCTAAATAATCATTAATAGAATAGTATGCCTTGGAACAGAGGTTAGATTTTACTTTTTCTTTAAATGAGTTAAAAGGCATATCAAGATAAGAAATTGGAAGTCTATTGTATAAACGGATACCGAGCCCCACAAATGAATCATGGACCCTACGAAGTCGGTGTGAAGGAGCATGTAGCTTGTGCTTGTTTCTGGTGTTAAAGTTGTGGATGTCGCTCGTTTTACTGTATAAATGTATGTTTTGCCTAATATATAAAATGTTTGCAAAAATAAATTGAGATGCTACCGTGAGAATTCCAATCTCTTTGAAAATTTCTCTTAATGAAGCTTTTGACCCTAGCTGATATATTGCTCGCACAGCACGTTTTTGTAAGACAAATATATTTTGTATATCAGCAGCTTTTCCCCACAATAAAATACCGTAGGACATAACACTATGGAAATAACTAAAATAGACTAACCTAGCTGTATCAACGTCAGTAAATTGTCTAACTTTCCTAACGGCGTATGCGGCAGAGCTGAGCCTTCCCGACAGGCTTGATATATGTGGGCCCCATTGTAGTTTGGAATCAACAGTTATGCCCAAAAATACTGCCGTGTCCACAGTTTCAAGCACCTCGTCACTTAAGATTACATTAGGACCTAAATTTCTAACATTTGGCAAGGCAAACTTTATACATTTCGTTTTTTTAGCATTTAGAACTAAATTATTCGACGTAAACCAATCCGTAACCATTGAAAGAGCGTTGTTTACGTTATCGAAATCTTGTCTATTCCTATCTACTTTGAAGATAAGAGAGGTATCATCCGCAAATAATACTACGTCGCAGATACCCTTTAAGAAAAATGGTAGATCGTTTATGTAAACCAGAAACAAGAATGGACCCAGTATTGAGCCTTGAGGCACACCTAATTGCACTGGCAGCCCGGAAGATTTTACACCATTTACATCAACACATTGGAACCTATCATGTAAATATGAATCAATTACGTTAAGAGCTTCGCTTTGGAGACCGTAATGACGTAGTTTACGTAAAAGAGTGTCATGGTGTACGCAATCAAAGGCTTTAGAGAGATCACAGAAAACTCCGATTGCGTTTTGCGAGTTCTCCCATGCGTTAAATATATGTTTCAGGAGAGCGACACCCGCATCTGCTGTCGAACGACCTTTTGTAAAGCCATACTGTTCATTATGAAGTAGTCTATTTGAATTAAAATGAACTAACAACTGCTTGAGTATTAACTTTTCAAATATTTTACTAAATGCAGGTAAGATGGAGATAGGCCGGAAGTTGTCTATGTCATTTTTATGTCCTGATTTAAATAAAGGTATAACTTTACTACTCTTCATGAGATCAGGAAAAGTTCCTAAATCAACGCATTTATTAAACGTTACAGCAAGATAGGGGGCTACTATGTCTATTATATTACTCAGGAGTTTAATGGAAATGCCCCAGAAATCACCTGTGTTTTTAGATTTCAGTGTATTGAATACGTCAACTACATCACGAGGCGTTACGTGCTCAAAACGAAATAATTGATTACACTTAGGCACATTACTTTGCAAAAGGCTTTCAGCTTTAGAAGGTGACGAAGTCAAGGAGCGAGTTGTAGTTATAGGAATATTGGAAAAAAAACTCATTAAATGCCTGAGCTACGTCAGCAGCTTCACTAATTAATTTGTTGTCGACTACAATCTCTAACTGATTGTCTCGTTTAACCGATTTGCCTGTTTCATTGTTAATGATTTGCCACGTGGCTTTTACTTTATTATTAGAATTTTTAATTTTCTCACTTAAAAATTTGGATTTAGCAATAACGCAAATCTTTTTATACAATTTAGAATATTTTTTTACGTACTCTAAAAAAGGAATATCAAATCTGTATTTTTTTAAACCATATAACTCGTATAATCTCGCTCTACTTTTATATATACCTGCAGTAGCCCATTGGTTGAAACAAGCAGAGGTACCCGTTACGTTTATGGTTTTTGTCTTAAATGTAGTGTGATATTCATTTTGCACAACATCAAAAAGGGCTCCATAAATTTTATTTGGATCCTCATGGTCTATCAAAGACGGGGTAATTTTACGAGCTATATTATTTTTGAATTTATTGCAACGACTAGCTGTATAAGGCCTGCATTCAATTTTATGCGGCTTTTTATTTAGAGGCATAGGTAAGCTAACTAATTGGCCACAGTGGTCAGACGTTAAGTCACTTAACACTAATTTATTTTCGGCATCACAATTACTGAAGATATTATCGAGACAAGTTGATGAAGATGCCGTGATCCTAGTTGGTTCATAAAACAAGTTAACTAAGTTATAAGACCTAAACAGATTCAGAAGTCTGACACTTAACGGAGTAGCATCCAAAATATTAACATTAAAATCTCCACACACAACTATGCTCTTATTAATCGATTTTAATTTATTAATTGAATCCTCCATTACCGATTCGAAAAGACCAAAATCACCAGAGGGCGGTCGATAAACGCAAACTATAACGTATCGCTCGAGTTCAACACAAGACAACTCAATAGTGCGCTCAATGGAAAGATGAACTAAATCTAAACGTTGTTTACATTTCAATTTGTTTGAAACAAGGACTAACGATCCACCGCGAATAGCACTATTTCTTACAAACGCACTTTGTACAGTAAAGAATTCATCATTGATAAAAACTACTTCATGTTCTTTCAACCAATGCTCAGTTAAACATAACACGTGAATATCATATTTCTCTAAAAATAAACTTAACTCGAGTTCCTTGCCAGAAAGACCTTGTATATTTTGGTGTACAATATTCAACATTTGAGGTTTTTCCGTTGTCGAGTTTATTAGTTTAAACTACTATGTATATCAATAGAAATGTTAGTATCATTACTAACAGTACGCGGTGGCACACCACATATACCGGTGTCACACTGTATATTGAATGCTAAAAGATTAGCAATAGGTCTCCTACAACTAGGTGGTAAATACATATCATAATTAGTAAGTTTGTAATCAGAAATAAATTGATTACAATCAAAATATAAAATGGCGTCACTATGACGACAGGTCCTATTATAAATAAGCATATTTAAATCAAAAATGTGCCTGTTTTGATCCTCAGATAAATATTTAGAGTAAGGCAAAGCACAGAAAATAAATTTACAAGTATTGATCTCACTTAAATGTAACATTAAATTGACAGATTTAATTATGTCTTTTTTATCTACTGCTAAACTATCCCCAAATAATATTATAATAGTGGAGTTGGGGTTAATCTTTGACAATTTAATATTCCTAATTAATTGGCAAAAACTGGCGCCGGGTGAACAATTATTTATAACATAATGGGTTGAACACTGGTTAAATACACTACCAAAACCCTGACCAAATTTGTCAGAAAAAACATATGTTGTGTTTGTAGAATTACTGGAATTAATGCTATTATTATCAGTATCAGTACAGCTACCTAAAGGTTGAGTTACTGAGGGTGAGGGTGTAAGATGCTGAGGCTGAGGTGCCTGGGAGCAGGCACAGCTACAAGAGAGATTATTTGTCAGAGTGACAAATGACTTCTTCCGCCATGGGCGAAGCAGAAGGGAGTGTCAGACTCTTACTGAGTAAAACTCATCTGTGTTCCTCTTAGTGCCCTTTGCGTTCCAGGGCCGCGGTGACTCTTTCGAACAAATTCCGTAACCCTGGCAGGCACTGGCCTTAACGGGCCCCGTCTTCTATGTTGACATCTCTTTGACGCACACTTGGAACACAACGCGTCGTCGACCCGGGCAGTTGGCAGCCCTAGCGTGAAGACAACCTGAGCAAAGGTTAAGTCAGTAATAGTGACTGTGACTGCGAGGCACTCCGACCTCCATATTCTTTTTTTTTTTTTTTAGGGATGGGAAATCATCCAATGACTCCTCCCACTCTGAGTGTAGCGGGAGGGTTCACCAGGTGGCCTCCGACGCCCGCGGCGTCCACCACGGCGGCTGGGACGAGAGGTTCTCCTCTCCCTCTCCACCACCTCCTTCGCTAGCATGACTGCTTCGCAGAAGGAGGCAACGGCGTCCCATTCCGTCTCGCTCCGGACCATGGCTTGGACCAGGGCCGGACGCGAGAGGTTGCCGCCGATCGCCGCTTCGAGGACACGGCAGTGCCTCGCCCAAGCCGGGCACACCTGCACAGTGTGCTCCACCATGTCCTCCGGACGATCCCCGCAGTGATGACACCCGGGCGTTTCCTCCCGCCTGATTCGGTGCAGGAACCTCCCAAAAGACCTCCGCACTCTGTGCCAGCGGTACATGAAGAGTGTACCTGAAACGAATGCACTTTTTGTTGGTAATATTGCACTGTAGAGATATCACAATATAGCAGGAATCATCGAAATAAGTCTTGCAATTGACAGCCCTAGCATCAAGACGAGTCGAGCAAAGGTTAAATTAGGACAAGTGTGTGTGAGTGCGAGGCACTCCGACCTCCGCACTCTGTGCCAGCGGTGCTTGAAGAGTGTAATTGAAAGTAATGCAGATTTTGTTGGTAATTATTTAAATAGCAGTGTTATATTTTGTAAAACGGCCAGATTTTTTGATGAAATATAAAAACATAAAAGCTAAATGTTTTCCGTCTTTTTCTGTACCGACATATTTTATCTTTTGCTTACATAGAGCATAGTTATGTTTGTTTTCATTTAAAATCGAGCATTTCACAAAATCCGATCTTTCACATACAGGTATTCATATTATTCGTACAAAAACCCTTTCTTTATTTTACGACCAACACGGTGCGGATATAATATTCTAATTTTATTTACTCAATTCACGTGGAAGCGATATACTCTCACTCACTATCTATTAATAGAAGTAGATAGAATTTATTCTATTGGTCCTCAACTATGCACATAAATAATTAAATAATAATTTCGAGTAGGTGCAGTGGCTCATCGTCATGCTAATTAACTTAAACTAAACTCTCTGGCAAATAATTAAGATATGAAATTAATAAAATACTAGTGACTTGATATCATAATTATGGTATTGAGGTATTCTAGCAAGCAAATAATATTTTCTTTACTTATTATTTTATTTTTAGTAGTAACTATTTAGTAATCTGTGCCAACACTTTTGATAGGCGTTAAGCTCTTCTTCGCTTAGATCCCCACGATCGATGTATGTATTCCAAAAACTACTGTACGGAAACGATCACAAAGGCTGAAACAAAGTATTCCTATTTGAGCAGTCGTGTAAAAAACACGATTACCCAATTTAGTACTTAATAGCCACACCAGGTTCAACAATGTTTTAACTGAAGAAAACTAAACCGATCCACAACAAAGTGTATAAGGCTCATATTCTACAATAAGTAGTAACTAGAGCTATAAAACTCTAATAGTACACTAACAAAACTCATAAACAATGATACAGTTAGTACAAGACCTACCTCCTGCCCATATGTGGAGCGTAAACTATAGGGCAGTAAAAGCAAGCATTAAAACCTACGGCTAAACACAATAAAGAGAAATCAAGAAGGTTAAATCTGCTTAGCCTTTTTGCAACTATTTATGTTCGGTAATCTTCCTCTGTGATCGGTTTCCAGTCTAATTCAATGTAGCTGAGTATCAGTAGGTATTTTACATAGAGCGACCGCCTTATCTGACCTCCACAACTTCGTAACGGGGTCTCACGATACACGTTGTCAGGGACTGCTGTCAGATTTTTTGGCTTAAAGAAAGACATAAAAAAAATGAACTATGTTTATTTGGGACAGAAAAGTAAGTAATAAAAACTAAGGAAGCTAACATGGATATTATTTGTGCGAGGCCAAATAGGTCCGCATCTTCAGCATATGCTGCGAAATTAAAAAATAACGCAACGCTAATATTTCAGACGGCCAGTCAGTGTTGCCACGGACACACGGAGCACAAACTTAAAATAAAAATATAATAGATACAAATAAATTATCAAATATAAGTAGGTATTACATAAACAGCTTCTAATTGTCAAGTATGTATGTAGGACAGACTACTTGTCAATCAAATAGTTCTGCCACCTTTTACTTTATACTTCAATCAATCGATAGGTTCCTTGTCGATCATTGTATGCTTAGGGCACTTGTCTCACCGTCGGCGATCAGCAAGTAGCGAGTAAAGCTTCAAACTCGAATCGAGTTGGCAAGCAGCGAGTAGCGAGTGAAAAGTTACGATAGTTTTGAAACGCGGCTTTAGATAAGCGAGTGCTTTTCTGTGGCGGGCTGGGCCCGCACTATAGGTAGAAATTACCGCTGGTTGGTGAGTTGTGACCACCAAGCGTGTGTCGCTGAGCGAGTACAATCTTTGTTAGCTCTTGTCGCTGCGATCAACTAGAGATAAGAGCCGCTCGCCGGCAGTGTGAACAGCCAGCTATCAACTATGAATGTATGTGTCTCTTTAACTCACACTTGATCTACATATATATTTTGTCCCTTTCCCCAGCGAGCAAATAGACTAAAGGTAATTGCTTCCTCGCCAACGGTGAGACAAGTACCTTAGAAATACGATTGAACAGAAATCAACCAGACTTTCGCAGGTTTACATAATGTTAGTAAACCATAATTTCTTACGAGCTTCAGAAAGAGCAGATCACTTTCTTTCCTGGAACGACAGTAGGAGCGATTATTGAAAAATATGCCTCAAAATAGTATAAGCCTTCTGTATTTCCTTTGCATGTCCCCAAACATTACCAGCGAAATGATTTATCAGCAGGTACCTATTTACTGACGTCATAATACGAGTAGGTACAATTACGTTACCATCGTAAATTCCACCGGAAGCTGCAGCTATGTTTTCAGACGGAAATATAAGATTGTACGAAGACAAATTATTTACAAACACGATCACTGACTTTGATGTTAGTGTATAAATGTTACTGGTACAACTTATGATCTCATAATGTAACTAACTGCACAGGCTTATTTATTTAGTGAACGTAGTATATTAGGTATGTGGAGCTCGTGGCTAAATAATAACAGCCGCATAGGTCGATCTTCAAGGTTAATCACGCTTGCCGAGGTTGGTCTGTGGATGGGTGACCATCTTAACATACCGAGTTTCCTCCGTGCCTTGGAAAGCACGTTAAGCTGTTGGTCCCAGCTGTCATTTGGAGATCTTTGGCAGTCGTTACTATAGTCAGAAGCCAGAAAATCTGACACCAGTCTTGCCAAGGAGAACCGTGTTACCCAGTTAAGGCGAGGTTGCAGTACTGTGTGTTTTGACGAACAACAGCGACTGTCCGGCGAGCGAAATAATGCCTAAATTTTGATTGTTTTTTCTTCTTGGCGAAAACTGATAAAGAAATTATAGAATATGGTTTCAACATTTACTTCAAAATAAAAAGCTCTATCTATTGATATAACTTTTATATACATTCGTGATGAAATCTCTTAGCAGTAGGTACACGTTTAAAATTGTAATTTAGTGTCATGTTTGATAAAGAAAAGTATTGAGCCAATCATTCTAAATCGCGTTTCTATCTTTACGATTTACTTGAGGGTATGTTCAATTTTTATGTAATGATTTTTATTTATTAAAAAACTTATAATTAATTAGATTTTCAGACGTTCAAAAATCTTAAAAAGTTCTGCAACCCCGCTATAATGGGTTGTGGAGGTCTAGTAGGCAGCCGCTCCACGTAAAATACTGGTATTCAGCTGAATCCGGTTTGACTGGAAGCCGACCCCGATATAGTTGGGAAAAGGCTAAGCAGATGATGGTTAAATAAATACAATTATAATTTTATCTTGAGAATCGACGCCGAGTTGCTGGCCTGTCGGTTTTCTATCGGTTACATTTTGGGGAGTGTGCGACGGAATTGCATAATTTAATTCCGCCAAGCACGTTCCACCATCTGACCACAAGACGTACGGCGATGTGCCACCGGTACATGGTGGACATCCCACCTATACGCAAAAAACGTTTTGGAAATACATTCATTGTGCGTACAGCTGAGTGGAATTCGCTTCCGGAGTCTGTGTTTCCTGATAGCTACAACCTGGGAGTCTTTAAGTCAAGAGTGAATAGGTTACTTCTAGGCAAGTATGCCCCACCTTAGACCGCATCATCGCTTAACATCAGGTGAGATAGCGGTCAAACGTATGCCTATCAAAAGTAAAAAAAAGACTGGTTCATATTCGCATGCAGCATTGTTATCAAGGGTACATAGTTACGATAAACGTTTGCAAATAGACATAACGAAGTCTAGGAAACAAGAACTATAAGTGAATATTAGTTGATAAAAATGATATCAATCTGAAACATCGAATTCGTGTAGAGATATGCCACGAGATTATAGTTCTGGTGATTATTTATCAAATTATGTTAGAGCTGGATGTATATTAAGGGACTATATTTACACCTTATCAGCTCATGTCCATAGAAAACAACGATTTTATATGGAGACGCATTCGTTCAGCTTTCTGCGTATATTCAGCTTTCGCGACAAACAATTATATAATCATTACAAATATGTTATTAACATGCGAGTACTATATATAAAGTTTAGCGCTGTTCTGCTGCTGCCGCGGCTGATAGATGCAGAACTGTACCTATTTTGTTTGACCAAAATCGTTCAGCGAGACACGAATGGAGCTGAATAACTGTGAGTATATATGGATGTTTTATAAAAAGGTTGCAGGAGTTAGACGGGCAATACTCGTACATCTAGTTAGACTGAAAGACGACCCAATTTTAATTGAGAAAAGCTAAGACTGATTCAATGAACGAGTATGGACGTAATTCTACACGGAAAAGATTTTTGTCTGTTCAAAATGACACAAGTACATGATAGCGATATCTTAGATAGATACTTTATCTAATGTTATCACAATTTTTCCCACCGCTTCGGATTGCTTATAAACTGTCAGTGTTTTCTGGCAACACCTTGCTGTGTACACTGAGGAAAGAGCATTTAGTGAACTGTTATGCCATACTTTTTTTATATGTTTTGACAGCTCACATCTTTTTTTAACCGACTTCCCAAAAAGGAGGAGGTTCTCAATTCAGTTGTAGGTATTTTTTTTATTTTTTTATGTTTGTTACCTCATAACTTCGTCAATTATGAACCGATTTGAAAAATTCTTGTTTTATCTGAAAGGATATACTTGCAGATTGGTCCCATTTAAATTTTATCAAAATCGGATACGTTTGGATTTTAAATCGAAATAACTGGAATTCGTTTACTTGGATGATGGTTTTTGTCATTCAAGTAATCGAAATTGCGTATTTTACTTTCCTGCGAATTTACAATGGTGTTGTTAGGTGTGGGGTACCACTAAGAAGTGAAAATTAAAAAAACTTTTTACAAAAAAATACAACTGACTTCCATAAAAAATAACTTTAATTTCGGAAGTCGGTGTCAAAATACGAAGAAACTAACAAAAAAACTTTGTAGTGTTTTTTTTATTAGAAGTCGGTTATATTTTTTTGTAAAAAGTTTTTTTTTATTTAGGAATGGGCTTGCTCTTGCTCACGCCTTATGAAACGTGATAAATGAGGTCTCTGCTGGAGCGAGCGTGCCCAGAATATATGCCTGTTTTTTTTTTATATACTTAACGGGGAAACTCTTGGCCCAAACCTCATCTGATGGAAAGTGATGATTAGGCCGAAGATGGAAGCGAGTTTCACCCGGAATCCTCCTACACAGAGGAACTGGCTATCATACCTCTAACTGCCGGAACACAATAATGCTGTTAACATAGTTGTTATGGCGAAAGACTTAGACATGATGGTGGTAGCTTGCCAGGCGGATTTAGAACAAGTCCTACCACCAACCAAACCGAGCAAAAAATTTGCCCCCGCTGGGAATCGAACCCGGGACCTCTGGGTCTGAATCAGGTGGTATAACCACTAGATCACGGCGGAGGCGGTTAGTGTCACCTGTTTAGCACCACCCGGGGACCACGTGTAGGGATTCGCTGAAGGGTATTGGTGAGGCGTGTAAATAGCCTACACCTTTGGAAGGTTTTAGAACCTAAGTTTTATGTGTAATGACGGACCTCAAAATAATTCAATTTCCATAATGATGAATCCTCGACAAACCACCACCAGAGAATTATTAGCAGCAAAACATGCCCACGTACCTTGGCAATCCAGAGATCCAGACTCAGACCCAGGGAGATGTGATGCGCGCGTGATTATGGGCTGCCGGCCGGCGAGCCAAATCTTCTTAAATCCACCGGTGGGATGGTTGAAACTTAAAAATCAACACTGCACTATAATTTCTCAATAAAGCACAGATACAGGTCCATTTATTTTACGAGTATCGTCTTGATTTCACCAAAAAATGAATTTTTATAGCGGAACGCAGAGGCGACGCGCTGACCGACATATTCGAACGGTAACAGCACTCGCTAACGCCATAAGGCCCTTACGAGAAAACTCAAGAAAGTTTCAGATACATGGGCGCTGCATCAACAAAGGTAGTGCGAAGATTCATCAATTGAGAAGTTAAAATATTTAATTTGAAATACTAACATATTCTATTATATGAAGAAATCCTAAATTATTGTTATTTTATTTTTTATATTGAAAAGGCATTGACGCTTCACCAGGTATTTTCCTACGGACGCGGGTGACTCGGCCCCTGGTTCTGTGTCTTGCTCACCGTGAGCACTTAGGTGGAGTGAACGACAAGTGAGCTGTCATTTTATGTTTGGATGGTTTGGCAGCTCACCTGTCGTTCACTTCGCCTGAGTTTTTCACTTCGACATATTTATTTGTTTTATAACAAACATGTTTACAGAATGCAGAATCGCACTGCTAGAGTACGTCACTTCACCTAATCATTCACGGTGAGAGGTTGGCAGAATCACATTGCTGAACATTTACTGCTGTCTTACTAAAAGTATTATAATTTGTATTATTCTCCGGGAAATGTATTTGCTATAACATCCCTCACTGCTATTCGTAGATCGGATTATGTTTTGCTGCGGTATTTGTAATTCTAACTATTCACTATGTAACTATTCCGTATAGACTGCACTTCGATTGTATTTAGTAACATTCACTATACACACTTCCATTCTTACACAGATACAGAAGGAACTCTGTTTGTCCGTCTGTTTATTTGATACCTCCAACGGCTGAACGGGTTTGGATGAAACTTTGCACACGATTAGCCAATGTCTTGGGATCTAATACTTTTGATCCCGGAATTTCCCTTGGGATAATTCATGACTTTAGATGTAGTGTACTGTTGTACCTTCATATTGATGGTAATTTCCTAAAACAAAAGAGTGGACACTTCTTTGCACAGATGTTGCAAGCCCCAACTAAATTACAGGTAGGGTTTTCCAATTATAATATGCAATTCATTTTTTTTTACAAATTGTTTATTTTCAGATGCAGTGCAAGAACTTTTTGCAACCTGAACTAACATTGTCTCAAGAATTGTCGCCTCATACTACCATATTTTATCAAGGAAACTGTTAGTAAACACTTAGTAGAATAAGGAATATGCATGCGATTTTTTTATTTTCAAAATAAAGTACATTAGGTCTAGTTGACAATCACGAAATTATATTTTAACTTCAGCATTTATGAAGTTATTAACCTTCAAAGACTACAGTTAGAAAGAGAAGTCCGATACTAAATGTGACGTCAAATTACACGACGACTATACAGCTGTCATAAAAGACAGCGTTTTCGCGAGAGGGACAGATAGGTATATTTGTTGTTATTAAAATAATTGTATCTCGTTCGGTTTTCCATCAATTTAGATTCTAATTTCACTGTTATTATTATATTTTCAAATACTTTTAGATCTGGTCATAAATAGTTTTTTCATGCATATTCCCTATTGCTAGTATTGTAAAAGATAGAAATATTGGTGGTACCCAATGACACCGACAGTTCACCAACTATAAAAAGTTCAAAATCCGAAAAAAAAACTGAAAATTGTCTGTATAATTTTCTATGAAAACAACTTCAGAAGTGAACTTTAACGGGCCGATCGAAATACCACTAATAGTTGAGTTTTTACTGTTTGCTATACATTATAATATCGTAAATTTTCAGACAAATGGGCTAGCTCAAATATAGCTGATCGTAAAATAGTTAATTATGTACACACGACGGCTCCTGCCGGACATTGGCACACTCGCCCCAATCGCCCAATACCGCAAAATAAATAACTATCTTCCTGACGCACGATACGCTAATCGTTATTATTATCATGCTTACTAAACATACATCATAATTAAAAATAATATCGCTTTACGCCAAGACAAGATAAACGAGGTGTCTATGACAGTTTCAACAAAAACCAATGTAATTTTAATATCTGCAAAACCAATGGTAACATCCTTGCCTTTCAAAAGCGTTCCAGTTCCTCAAAGATATGAATTGAGCTGCATGATGACTGACAAATGCTTGCATTGTCTGAACTGGTCCACTCATATCTGTGTGGCTCTTTCTTCAAAATACCACCTCAGACATAAACCTATATAGTTATCTTGCGATCCAACTATTGAATTGTGTAGATTCAATGTCTTTAGTAATACTTATATATTTTTTTACACCTTTTGCAATATGTAACGGTTATTTTTAACCGACTTCCCAAAAAGGACGAGGTTCTCAATTCGGTTGTATTTTTTTATGTTTGTTACCTCATAACTCCGACATTATGAACCGATTTGAAAAATACTTGTTTTATCTGAAAGGATATACTTGCAGATTGGTCCCATTTAAATTTTATCAAAATCGGTTACGAACTATGGATTTTAAATCGAAATAGCTGGAATTCGTCTACTTGGATGATGGTTTTATGTCATCAAAGTAATCGAAATTGCGTATTTTGCTTTTCTGTGATTTTGCAGTGGTGTTGTTAGGTGTTTGGTACCATTAAAAAGTGAAAAATAAAAAACTTTATACAAAAAATACAAGACTTCCAAAAAACACACTACAAAGTAAAAAATTACTTTAATTTCGGATGTCGGTGTCAAAATACGAAGAAACTAACAAAAACACCAACTTCCGAAGTTAAAGTTATTTTTTACTTTGTAGTGTTTTTTTTTGGAAGTCGGTTGTATTTTTTTGTAAAAAGTTTTTTATGTAAACATTTATTTACTGATTTCAAAGAGTGTCCATGAAGTTTCTTGCACGTTCTTCTCCATAGGTAGATATCTACGCTTTGGAAAGTGCCTTTAAATGGTTTACTTGAGATAACGCTTTGACATTTTTTTAACCAAACTCCGTAGAACTCTGCCCAAAACACGCTATACATTCTATACATGCCCAATACACCAATACATACGATAGGCTCGCTCATGTTCCGCAGAACTCACAACAACCATTGAATAACCATGAGTTTTCAGAAAAGTTGCTTTAAAGGAATACATATTGTCGTGTTTGGGGCTCAATCCAAACACATAGCTAGTGCGGAGCCTGACCATTCCTAATCTTTATGGCCAGCCAACAGAACCCTTCAAAACCGGAACAATGAAGACATGAATCAATTTCACGTAAATGTGATCAAGAGAAAAAATAACCGGACAACTGCAAGTCGGACTCGCCCACCGATGGTTCCGTACAAATTTGTAGGTACTCTTATTCGTATTTTTTTTACATTGACGTAGAAGTTTGATTTTTTCACAGCTCAAAGGGACTGTAGATCTGAGTGGATTTAATTTCAACTCGATACCTCCACGCGTTCCGGGGATAAATGGTCTTGACAGACAGACGGACGGACAACAAACTGATCCTATAAAGGGTTTAGTTTTTGCCCTTTTAAGGTACGGACCGTAAAAAACATCAATGAATGTTTACAAAAAAAAATAGTAAATGACTCTACATCAGCGAATACTGTTGCCGTATCTAAAAACACGTACACAAACTTTTTAACAGCATAATGAGATCTCGTCGGTCTCTAATGGGAGGTACGTGCCCACCGCAAGTAAACGACGTTGAGAATATTGTGAATGATGCGATTCTGATAAAGGCGTGTTTACCTTGCCTTCTGCGAATCTAAGTAGAAACTAGAAATTATAGAGTTGATTACACTGCTGCTGTATGCAAGCGATTTTTATTAGCAAAATGAAATACTTATTAGCTCTAGTAAATATTCATGAAATTATTTACTAAATATCTATCAACGGTGAAGTTATAAAGCTTTAAATATTGGAAAGAGAAGTCCGATACGGACTTTGAAGTCAAATTCCATGACGCCTATCAGATCAGCTGCCATAGAAAACAACGTTTCGAGAGAGAGACAGATAAATGTTTGTGTAAAATAATTGTATCTCGTTTTATTTTTCGATAAATTTTGATTCCATTTTCACTGTTAGGATTATATTTTTGTATATTTTTAGATAAACTGTATAGATAATAAATATACATTTTTCATGCATATTCCCTATTCCAAAATTGTACATAGCACAATAAGTTAACGTGTAACGTTTGTACAAACTAGATTAGAGCCAAAAATGGAAAAAAGGAAATTCTCTCGCATTCTCGGGGATTCACGTAGCCACCCTCGGCACTGTCTGCAGAAGTGGTGCAAATGGAGAGATAACATGTAAAATTAAAGTAGTAATGTTCCCGAGCATTCTCGCGAATTTTGCTGAGTCAGCTAGTAACATCTAAATGGTTCACTTAACGTAAGAAAAAACACTATTTCAGTTTAAGAAGTGAACATTTATATAACCACATCCTCTTCTCCACAAAACACACACTGTCAAGTACCATAGACATCCAGACGAAACAAAAGCAAATCCACATGCCACAAATTGATTGAAAGGTTCCAAACGAAATAATGTTCTAATTTGTTTACAGTCATGCTTGGCGGAGCGAATGATCTCTTAATCAACGCATTTCGTTGCATTGTTCGTCAAGATTAGATAACCGTTATACTATATAAAGTAAACATGTTTACGTTTAGACACGTCTGTCATGAGTAATACAGAAAGGATTATAAAACAATTGATGTGAGCTATACTAAACAATGGAATGAAAACAATCAATAAATATTATAATAATCAGGTGACATTAGGCAATTATCTCATTCCTGCCAGCGCCAGGGTTGTGGAACCTGCCAGGGCGGAGGAATTTGCTCCAAAGAGTCACCGCGGCCCTGGAACGAAAAGGACAGGAGGAACACGGATGGGTTTTAGTCAATAAGGGTCTGACACTCCCTTCCGCTCCGCACAGAGAGTCATTTGATGATTTCCCAACATTTAAAAAGGCAATTATCTCAGTGTGTTTTATTCATGTAGTACTAGCGGTCACATATTCGTACCTAAGAAATTAAATTCTAGAACCCGATTACAGCGCAGGACCCTACCGATCCCAAATTATAATCTAGAGATTAAAAATCCAACTCCCACAATTTTGTTTTTACCACAAACGGATTAATACCGAACTATTTAGTTGGAGTTTGGTGACATACTTTACACATTTACAGAAGAAGTAGCCTTAACCGCAACTTCGTACGCGTTTTTTCCCGTTCCCATAGGAATTTTTGAAAGCCCTCTCTTAGTGCTTCCCTACGGAGTGCAGGGAAACTACATGCCAAATTTCAGCTTTCTAAGACCAGTAATTTCCCTCAGTCACTCATCAGAAACAAGTTTTTTTTTTAAATCACTTAGGGAGTGACTAGTGATGTTCAATAAATATTTGTAACGTAAGAATTTTATATATTAGGATTACGATATCATTGGTAAGCACTTAAGACCCATGGAATGCATGTCAAAACTGTTTATACAAGCCTGTCTCGGCTGTCATTCACAAATACTTATAGACAGATTACTTTATTCAGAAACATCTACACTTTAACTCTCATCTCCACATAGCGCTAGTCATTGTACGCAGCTGTTTATTTAAGGTCTGGGTAGCATGTCTTCTTCCAAACATCTCAATCAGCTGTCATTTTGGTATTCTCTACCCAGACGTCTCTCTCTGGACCCAGACGTCGACGTTTGACGTCAGAAAGGCGACCAGTCAAAAACTACAGCAGTATGTCCAACAGTTGCTGTATCTAAAGCACCATTATATTGACCGGCACTGGCCGTGAATACATTCTCCGTTGGTTGGTTTATGACAACTCTGACGCTTCACGTTATTGGTTCGTCAGTCAATTAATACTCATCGACCATCGTATATTGGTGAGATCACCCTGCTGAACTAAATCTACACACTAGTACCACTCTAGCTTCGCACGCGTAGCAGGACGTAAGTATATTGAACGCTCCCAGTCGGTATGATTTTTTAGACACCCTAAACAATCACCGTCATATTTCTGCTAAACTTTATTGGATGACCTAAATAACAGAAACCTGCGTCTTTTGGTGTGAAAACTATAAAAACCGTACAGCAATGCGTTTTTAACTTTATCGCATTTAGACGCACGTAGCGGTACGCTCGCTGTTTTACAACATGTTGTGAAATACTAGGCACCAAGCAGCATCAAGATGCGGTACTTACAAAACTAAAATCAGAAAAAATAACAACAATAATTTATCATTTGCAGATTTTTTAACCGACTTCCCAAAACGGAGAAGGTTCTCAATTGGGTTGTATTTTTTATGTTTGTTTCCTCATATCTCCGTCATTTATGCACCGATTTGAAAAATTCGTTTTATCTGAAAGGATACTTGTCGATTGGTACCAAAATTGGTTCGGAAGTTTGGATTTTGAATCGAAATAGCTGGAATTCGTTTACTTGGATGATGTTTTTGTGTCATGCAAGTAAACGAAATCGCGTATTTTACTTTCCTGCGATTTTGCATTGATGTTGTTAGGTGTGGAGCCACTAAAAAGTGAAAAATATAAAACTTTTACAAAAAATACAACCGACTTCTAAATAATAAAAAAAACACTATAAAGTAAAAAAAACTTTGATTTCGGAAGTCAGTGTTTTTGTTTTATTTATTATTGGTTGTATTTTTTTTTTGTAAAAACATTTTTATTTAGATGTCAAATCATCAAATGATTGCTCTCTGGATGGAGCGGAAAGTGCCAGACTCTTACTGACTAAAACCCATCTGTATGGCTCCAAATGCCCTTTGCGTTCCCGGTCCGCGGTTACTCTTTGAACAATTCCGCAATCCGAGCAGATCACTATAACCTGGGAACCGCCAGCTGCACCAATCGAAAAGCGGCGTCTTTTAACTATTCGACTGTGTAGTTAAATCACGGTCATCAGTCAAACACAGTAAGTCAATTATGAACGCTAGATTACCGACATTTACGGTACTGTGACCAAACGCAATTCAAAGTGATGCAGAACCGTTTTACGAGTGATTTTACCATGGAAGACGATCTACTGAGCCATGAGGATCCATCATTTGACATGGGTGACGGTTTTTGTAATCAGGTACTATTTTTGATTAAGGTTCATTGACAGATTTTTAGAGATGTTCTTATCGTTGGTAAACTGTCGTCTGTGTTTCCAAATGATTACAACCCTAATATTAAAAAAAAAACTTTTTACAAAAAAATACAACCGACTTCTAAAAAAAAAACACTACAAAGTAAAAATAACTTTAATTTCGGAAGTCGGTGTTTTCGTTAGTTTCTTCGTATTTTGACACCGACTTCCGAAATTAAAGTTATTTTTTACTTTGAAGTGTTTTTTTTTTAGAAGTCGGTTGTATTTTTTTGTAAAAAGTTTTTTTTTATTTTTCACTTTTTAGTGGTGCCCCACACCTAACAACACCACTACAAAATCGCAGAAAAGCAAAATACGCAATTTCGATTATCAAAGAATCATCTAAATAGTCAAATTCCAGCTATTTCGATTTAAAATCCAAATCTGCAAGTATATCCTTTCAGATAAAACAAAAAAAAAATCAAATCGGTTCATAATTGTCGGAGTTATGAGGTAACAAACATAAAAAAAAAACATACAACCGAATTGATAACCTCCTCCTTTTTGGGAAGTCGGCTAAAAAGTAAGAGTGAACAGGCTACTTCTGGGTAAGCTCGCTCCATCGTAGACTTTGTCTCTATCATCTCTGACCAAGACTAGAGTCAAGAGCAAACCCATATCAAGTAAAAAAAAAACTGTACACTGAAAAGTGTTCGTGTAGTTTCTTACACGTTCTTCTAAACACGTTCTTCGTGCCACATGCATTATCTTTTTAATCGACTGCACCAGCAGTGCTATTCTGTAACAACATTTTCGTGTCTCGACAGCGGAATCCGAGGTGAGTTTCAAATTCGTATAAATATAAGACCTCATGATGTGTGAAATAAAGTTCACTTTGTAAGCTTAGTCACTCAGGTGAAGTCGATATCGAAATGGTTATTTACAGAATAGACTAGCTGGAGGTGGTTATGTTTTTCTTGACTTAACAACCTTGATGAGACAATTCAGAAATGCCTGTAAATAGTTCATTTGAAATGTTAATTTGATTTATTATTTATTCCGCTTGTACATGTTTGTCTATACCCTGTGGGTTACAGTTATTTTCTCTTCGGTCTTCTTCTGGTACAGGGATGTTGTCAGTAATGATAAATGATATTTATTTGTAAGTAGGTTGTAAATAACACTTTTACACGTCAATCTTTTGTGGTCATTTTAAACTAGATGAAGCTAGATGAGACTAGAGGAGACTAGATAAAATATAATAAATAATAATATAATATAATATAATATCCTTGGACATTTCACACAACGCCATATAGTCCCAAGCTAAGCAACCTAATGCTTGTGTTATGGTAACGAGATGGCTGATTAAACTACTTATTTACATTTTTTTTTTTGTAAATACATACATATTATAGATAGAAAAACACCCAGACTCGGAACAAATACTAGTAGGTCGTACAAATATTTGTTCCGTGCGGGAATCGAACCCGCGACATGCTGCGCAGCAGTCAATCGCTCAACCACTACGCCAACCGTGTCGTAGATGAGGAGTAGATTTCTTTTTCAGAGGACTTCACTTTGATGCACTTGAAATAAGAAGTGAAGAGCCTAAAACTCTTTCTTTACTGAGTGAATGATTGACTGACAGACGAAACTACTTGTCGTAGAGAGCTGGAATTTGGTATGCAGGTTTCTTGGGGAGTGTAGGGGAACACTATGAGAGGATTTTCCCAAAGGAGAAGGGAATGACTCCATACATTCCTGGGCCCAGGTGTTAACTGAATCAAACTAGCCTTATTTGTAAGAGGATATAATAACAAGGTCTCACTGACAATTTGGTGAAATTTGGCTATCCAGGAATCAAATTATATGAAGTACCTACCTATAGTAAAAGTGAGGCTATATTACAACCAAACCTAACAACAAAATATGGAACATAAGTACTCTGTGCTTAGAACGAGTGACATCTGTCAGTCGATGATTGACTGATGTCAGGCAAAAGTGTTAGGCCGGAAGAAAAATTAAAAGAATTCGATTCGCTATGAATCGATTCCACGAAAAAAAACATGTCACTCGACCTTCATACATATTCTGATATTTAGTTTCAGAATTTAATTTAAGTTTTCTCGCTTCCTGGATAGAAACATGGTACCATATTTTGTGATTTCGTTTAGAAAAATATAACGGTTTTTTTAATATACATTTCAACTAGTTAACTGCTGGGCCCAGAAGTCCCCTTCTCCTTTGGTATGCAGGTTTCTTGGGGAGAATAGGAGAGCACTATGAGAGGATTTCCCGAAATGTTTACAGGAGTCGCGGGCAAAATACACCTCCTCTCCTTTCCTTCCCTTTCCTTCTTCTCTCCTTTCCTTTTCTTTTCTTATCCTTTCCTTTTTTAAGCTATTGCATAGCTTTTATCGCGGGCTTTGAGCGCGGCGACCGAATCAAGAAATCCCGTAACGAAAAGGGGGGGTGTTAGGTTAACACCCCCCCACTCCACCCGGCACAGCGGTGCGGCGTTGAAAGCCGTGCGTCGTCTAACGTCGTTTCAGTTCGGCAGACTTCGGCACGGTGTTTGGGAAAATGATTTTTCCTTTTTTTTTTCTTTTTTAATGGTAATCCACTTATCTTGGCTGGCAATTTCAACATCAACTTGAACTTGAACTAATATTTTATTTCACTTTTTTTTTGTAGAAAAACAATCACATTTTTCAACATTGTAATACGTCGAATGGACCGCCAGACAAGACAGATAATATAAACATTATCTATACGGGAGTGTCCTTACCGATAAAATGCCTTATTATAGTAATGTAAGAACTACATAATAATATACTCATCATGGTATGGAGAGAGGCGAGACCATTTCTAGATGTACATAAATATGTATGGGAATACATACATATGAAACAGTTCCATATTTGTCTGCGAACAGATATCTTTATTGAATGCTTTGTTCTTCTTTTAATAAAGATATCAGTTTTCAACAAAGCGATATTATGTAGACAAAAAATCTGGGCAAGTGCGAGTCGGACTCGCGCACGAAGGGTTTCGTACCATTTAATCTATAGGTAAAAATTGCAAAAATATCAAGTTTGTTGTATGGGAGCCCCTTAAATATTTATTTTATTCTGTTTTTTGTTCTTATAGCGGCAACAGAAATACATCATCTGTGAAAATTTCAACTCTCTAGCTATCGTGGTTCTTGAGATACAGCCTGGTGACAGACAGACAGACAGCGAAGTATTAGTAATAAGGTCCCGTTTTTACCCTTTGGGTACGGAACCCTAAAAAGATACTATACTAATATTATTATATTATTATATGTATAATCTATACACTATACTAATATTATAAAGAGGTAACATTGTAAGTTTGTATGTAGGGGTTAATCTCTGGAGCTACTGGTCCGATTTGAAAAATTCATTCAGTATTAGTTGGCCTATTTATCGAGGAAGGCTATAGGCTACATATCATCATGCTGAGACTAAAAGGAGCCGAGCATTAATGGAACATGTGACGCAGACGAAATTGCGTGGGTCAGCTAGTCTTTAAAATAAAGGCAAAGCTGTCCTGAATCGACTTCCCGTGATCCTCTAAATTTTATAGTAATGAAAAATGGATCAAATTTTCTTAGATAAGAAAGGATATTAGAGTAAGGTCTGTGTACTTTATTGCAAGTGTATCTAGCGCTTACTAAAGAGATTTTTAAATCTTTGTTTTTGATATGTACACTTTTTATTTTTAACCGACTTCCCAAAAAGGAGGAGGTTCTCAATTCGGTTGTATTTTTTTATGTTTGTTACCTCATAACTCCGACAATTATGAACCGATTTGAAAAATTCTTGTTTTATCTGAATGAATCAAAATCGTTTACGAACTTTGGATTTTAAATCGAAATAGCTGGTATTCGTCTACTTGGATGATGGTTTTATGTCATACAAGTAATCTAAATTGCGTATTTTGCTTTTCTGCGAATTTGCAGTGGTGTTGTTAGGTGTGATACCACTATAAAGCGAAAAATTAAAACTTTTTACAAAAAAATACAACCGACTTCCAATTAAATACACTACAAAGTAAAAAATAACTTTAATTTCGATGTCAAAATACACCGACTTCGGTGTCAAAATACGAAGAAACTAACAAAACACCGACTTCCGAAATTGAAGTTATTTTTTACTTTGTAGTTTTTTTTTTTTTTTTAATTCTGTTGTAATTTTTTGTAATGTTAGTTTGCTGAGCAAGCGCGGGACAATTTGGTACAACAAGTACTTATGACAGATTTAATTCTAAAGCTGCGTTTCCAGTTTCCACCAGAGATTATCTCGTATCTATTCGAACGAACATAAGACTAGCTCATGCCGCATACCGATGTAAAATATTAGGAAACAACCAAGGTGGTAAGGGACGGACAGTCCTAACTGCGCCGGACGCATATTTGAGTTTTATTGACCACTCGTGGTCGTGGAGGATATTATAATTACTTAAACTGATCAGATGTACAAATAAGGCGTCTGCAACTGGTTTAATTTATTACCTAGATCTATTTCGACTACTGGGCCACCGGATGGGACCAATACACGGATGTATTCAAAAACTATTTCAATATAAAACAGACGAGAGTCGAAGGCTAACTTCCATCACCGCCCGGTATAACTTAGGGGCGGCGCTACTTTGCATATAATAGCGGCTTGCTGTTGCAACAAAGGCGAACGGGCTTACAAACACGCTTGATAGTTAACAGTTACTTTTATGCAACGCTTCGATACCAATGAAAAATTAGCATTTTTTATCTGACGAAGGTAGAGCTTCAATGTAAAAGTTTCTATTGTCATGTTTCGAATTTGTCGACCATCATATAACAAAGATCTGCCCTCTGCATCATTGTTTTTTAATTTTTTTGTAACGCTTCTTTAGGGTTCCGTACCCAAAGGGTAAAAACGGGACCCTATCACTAAGACTTCACTGTCTGTCTGTCACCAGGCTGTATCTCAAGAACCGCGATAGCTAGACAGTTGAAATTTTCACAGATGATGTATTTAACCCAGCCTAACCCAGTTGTATTATGTCCCTTGGTGCCTATTGGCCTAGCTCTAATCTGTCTCCTGCTTGATATGGAGGGAAGTGGAAATTATATTTATTTTTCCTACTCCTCCGCTGTACTCTTCTGATTAATTTCGTTGCGGGATCCAAGACAGTTGAATCGTTTCTCCGGGACTCGTCGGGTTTCATTAACTCGGCGTTTTTCTGGTGGTCGCCACTGTTGATTCTGGCTTTCAGGAGTTGCAGTGGTTGGGAATGTGTGGCGGGCTTGTCCCATAAAGATGATGTATTTCTGTTGCCGCTATAACAACAAATACTAAAAAAACAGAATAAAATAAATATTTAAGGGGGCTCCCATACAACAAACGTGATTTTTTTGCCGATTTTATAGATAATGGTACGGAACCCTTCGTGCGCGAGTCCGACTCGCACTTGGCCGCTGGATTGCTCTTCCTACTTTAGATTTCATCATCAACATCATAATAATTTTACCTTTTTCATAAATTTATTACTCGTGTTCATGCATTTCTTTCCCGCGAGGTAGACAATATCGTCATTTTTGATCGTGTCAGTGTAATAGGCTAAATTGGAGCCAGAGGAGCTAGGAGCTAAATTGGGATGATATGTAGGAGGATGATGACTCGGCGCCAAATAAAGTATCATGTGTCCGTAACTAGCAATAAAAGTCTAGAAAATTTTATTATTACACTAAAACTCATTATGATAAAAAGGTTTTAGCCATTGAGCTGGTCCAATTTTACACAAAGAGTTTTTAATACTGTTTTTATTTAATATAGTCGTGATTATTTTCCGATGTGATCAATTTCTGAACTATAAAAGACGATGAGTTTTCGAACAGGAAGCCCGAAATTATATAGTTTTTTTTTTACCTACAAAGTATTACAGGAATAAAATTTCATTTACCATTTTGGATTTCAAATCGAAATAGCTGGAATTAGTTTACTTGGACGATGTTTTTGGCATCCAAGTAAACGTATTATAATTGCGTATTTTGCTTTCCTGCGATTTTGCAGTGGTGTTTTTAGGTGTGTGGTACAACCACAGAAATAATATAAATGGGTACAACTAAAAAATGATAATAAAAAAACTTTTTCCAAAAAAATACAACCGACTTCCATAGTGAAAACACTACAGAGTAAAAAATAACTTTATTTTCGGAAGTCGGTGTCAAAATACGATGATACTAACAAAAACACTGACTTCCGAAATTCAAGTTATTTTTTACATTGTAGTGTTTTTTTATTTACATAGTATCGAGTAAATAATAACGTTGTTGATAAGCCCGGCATGATGATTTCCTGCTGTCGGTGTGGTGTTCTTCAAAATATTGTGTTATTAGTCATAAGAATTTCTTTGAAAGTATTGGGACCGTTCCTGTGCGACATTGAATTGACTTGAGTCATCTGCTACCACACCTTTGGGAAACTACTCTATGAACTGCAAGGTCAAGAATTGGCTGAGGGCTGCTAATTAGTTTAGAAGTCATTTCAATTTAAATGTTTAGTCACTTTTCAAAAGTCTCAATATTTGTAATAATCAACACAAGTTTCATTAATTACTTACCGAGGATTTCTCATTTACAATCCATGTTACTGCTTTTGGGACAAATAAACAATTATTTTTCGCTTTTATTATTTTTTAATTGGAAATACTTAACGGTATACACTGGAACATTTGAATGAATTAATTAATTACCTACACAAGAATAATAACTTGTATTTGTTTTCCATATAAAATCACGGTGCTGTGAATTGCATGCTACCTATAAATATGAGAATGCGGAGAGGGAAATGTGGTCTCATACAAACATTATAAGAGATTTTTTTGTTTGTTTGTTTGTACCGAATAGGCTCCGATACTATTGGACCGATTAAACCATTTTTCACCAATAGAAAACTGAATTTTCATGAAGTAATACTTGAACTATAATTTACTCTCGAAAACAATAGGGATCCCTAAGAAAATTGCAAACTATACTCGCGCGAACGAAGTCGCGGGCGAGGTGACGTCACAATAGCTACTGAGACGTTGGTAATAGTAGATAATTTAAAAGAACAAGACATGGAAGACAGAATTAAATTGAAGAATTATGATTTAGTTCGAGAAGAGTTCTCTGTGAAGATATTAAAACCAAGAAAGGCGATATAATTTTAAATCCAACGTCGAGTAATAAATTAAACTCAATTAATTATTTTACTGTCGCGAGTCTACCGGAAATCTTCGGTCGCTTTGTAAACGTATGATCAAACAAAGGTGTAATAAATATCATTTGAGTGAAAGATGTATCTCGTTCGTCATGCCTGACGTGAAATGACGTCGCAGTCATACATTATTTGTTTTTCTGAGAATTCGTGAACACCTTTACCTAGTAGAAACTACAAATAACAATTCTGTCGCTCCCGATAAGAAAACCCAAGATAAAATTTATTGTTCAGCGTTTACACACTCAGTACAGTTTTTACAACTTGGTAATATTGAGTTGGCGAGATGGGCAGACGATATTTTTGCCATCGCGGGTAGAGCCAGCATGCAGCTGACAATATAGCTCGCCATGTTCACGCCAGCACCATCCTTAGAACGTTGGCTGATAGGTTGGACTTTCCGATCTTGGGGCAGTGGGTGCGACTGCAGGCAGTAGACATTCCCCAGGATCGGCGTGCCTCATGCAGCTTTAAATAATTTAAAATTAAATATAACTAACACTAGTTTGTAAGTTTACATTTTAACTAACATATTGTGGAAGAGATTCTGAAGTAAATGTTTATTTCATTTAATAGGGATGCGGGGATTTGCACAAGAAAAGTGAGGCTTAAGCTCAGCCTTAGTTCAAGTCAGCATGTCATCATCTGCCTAGCCTTTTCCCAACTACATTGGGGTCGGCTTCCAGTCAAACCGGATTCAGCTGAATACCAGTATTTAACGTGGAGCGGCTGCCTACCAGACCTCCACAACCCATTAACTGGGTAACACGGTACTCTTTGTCAAGACTGGTGTCAGATTTTCTGGCTTCTGACTATCCGTAACGACTGCCAAAGATCTCCAAATGACAGCCGGGATCAACAGCTTCACATGATTTTCGAGGCACGGAGGAAACTCGGTGTGTTAAGATGGTCACCCATTCACAGACCAACCTTGGCAAACGTTGCTTAACCTTGTAGATCGACCTGTGCGGCTGTTATTATTAAGCTACGAGCTCTTGTGATAAACGCCTGAAATGCATATTATCCGTCAGACAGAGATAGCCTATGCTGGATTAAGCACAAAGGTTCATGATTGAAACATTATCTTTTATCCCCAGAAAACTAATTTTAGGCCAAAGCCTATAGAGATATAATTATCACAAATGCTTTAATGGTTTTTTTTATTATGAAGAGTACAATGAACCCTAAAGAAGTTAGAAATCCCTATCCCTCGGGAACTCCGGGATAAAAAGTAGCCTATGTGTTATTCTGGATCTTCAGCTACCTACATACCAAATTTCATCGTAATCGGTTCAGTAGTATTTGCGTGAAAGAGTAACAAACATCCAAACATACTCACAAACTTTCGGATTTATAATATTATTATAGTTTACGCCAGATAAACGTGGAATAAAGTACATTGACCCACATACATTTATTGACTTTCTTAAGATCAAAATCAGAAACAATGACTTAAAGCTGTCCTGAATCGACTTCTATCGTGATCCTTTACGTTCTCTAGTAATGAAAAACAGTTCTTAATTTATTGTTCTAGTATCTACGAAGAGATATTAGGGAAAGGTCAATGTACTTTATTCCTCGTTTATCTGGCGTAAACTATAATCTATACTAATATTATAAAGAGGTAACATTTGTTTGTAAGTTTGTATGTTTGTAAGTTTGTATGTAGGGGGTAATCTCAGGAATTACGGGTCCGATTTGAAAAATTCTTTCAGTGTTAGATAGCCCATTTATCGAGGAAGGTTATAGGCTATATATCATCACGCTAAGATAAACAGGAGCGGAGCAGTAATGGAAAATGTGACGCAAACGAAGTTGCGCGGGTCAGCTAGTTATAGATATAATGAAAATGGCAAAATAACACTGATTAAGGAAATACATTATCTATTAGGTACTATTATCTGTTGCGGATAAAACGTTAATTGTTTATTGTTTAAATAGGTCCCTTTAAACAATCATGTT
Source organism: Ceramica pisi (assembly GCA_963859965.1). Taxonomy (NCBI): domain Eukaryota; kingdom Metazoa; phylum Arthropoda; class Insecta; order Lepidoptera; family Noctuidae; genus Ceramica; species Ceramica pisi. The sequence goes on along the minus strand of OY982535.1, from coordinate 23,749,012 downwards.
ATTTATAGATTTCAGGTAATTTGTTCAAAAAATATTTATATGACGCTGTAGAAAATCAATTTCAAGCCAGGTAATACAATGTGCTGGTTGACACAGTTTCGTAAAACTGCAAAAGGATAATGTGGATAAACGTTTTATATTTAGCGTAAATATGGCGCCCAGATAAATGTGTAATAACGGTCATTGACCCTGCATTTGTTGACTTTCTGGATATCAAAAAGAGAAGAAAAAAACATAAAGCTGTCCTGAATCGACCTGTATCGTGATCCTTTACGTTCTCTAGTAATGAAAGCCGGATATCTACGAAGACATATTAGGGAAAGGCAAGGTTATCTGGCGCCTACCATAGCAACTAATTTAGCAACATCTGAAACTAAGTTTTTTATAAATATCTATTGCTGTAGAGTTATAGCTTACGGCGAGAAAACAATTTGAAGTCAAGAATTTTATTATCAACTAGCTTCTGCCAGCGGCTTCGCCCGCGTGATCCCTAGGGAACATATTCCCCGGATGAAAAGTAGCTGATATGCTATTCCAGACTATAATCTATCTTTGTTCTAAATTTCACGGAAGCTTAAAAAATGGAGTAACTTCTCCCGTTTTCCCAACATTTCCCTTCACTGCTCTGCTCCTATTGATTGTAGCGTGATGAAAAGTATACTATAACCAGCTCAGGAGTATGAAAAATAATTGTACCAAGTTTCGTTAAAATCCATCGAGTAGTTTTTGTTTCGGTTATACAGACAGACAGACAGACAGACAGACAGACAAAAATTTTACTGATGGCATTTTTGGCATCAGTATCGATCCCTAATCACCCCCTAATAGTTATTTTGGAAAAATATTTCATGTACAGAATTGACCTCTCTACAGATTTATTATAAGTATAGATCTGTATACCGGAGGTAAACTATCCTAAGTCCATTTTTTTCTAAATGCATTTCATAATGCCATTGTAACAATCTTTTATCGATTTACTTAGTGGCATACTATTTTAAGTCCAATAAGAAAAAACTAAAAATTTTCGAATTCGGTAATATGTTTTAAGTCCGGATCACTTCAGAGGTAAACAATCTCATCTGGACTTATGCTTTTGTGTCGCTCAATTGTGTGAAACGAAAACATCCCAAGTCCAAATAGGATAGTTTAGAACGTAGGTAAATAAGTTAAAAAAGCTATTATATAGGTTTATTCAATAATGGCATCACGCAGCCGTATTTTAAAAATATTAGAACTGGCAGAAAATTCATCAACCGGAGACCGGATTCAAAATACGGGTAAGTTGACTTAATTTCGTTATTTGTTAGGTTAATTTGTATAAAAATTCTCATTAAAAAGTATAATAATAGCCTAGCTGGCTTCGTAATAGGTACTATTCCTTTGGTTAAATACTTGCAATACGATGGAATACTGCTATGGCAATGTATGTTTATAATAACTATAATCATTTTAGAAATATTTTTATGGACTTATGCTTCTGAATCAAAACTTAGTAAACTTATTTTTTTGCATTACTTTAAGAATTTATGATTCAGGCAAATATTTGTAAAGAAAACTATATGGTTATGCTAATGATTTTGAAGTATAAAATCAGTAACTAGATTAAATGAAATTTGGATTATCGTTAAGCAAACTTTTTTGCACACTTACCTAATTTAGTTTCTTGTTAGCTGAAATAATCATAATACATTATTTTACATAATTTTATTTATGATGGCTTAATGAAAAGTTTCTGGATTATTAAAAATAATTATCACTTAATGTTCTAGGATCAAAATACCCTATTTTATTTAAAACTTACCCATTTAAATGTCTATTGCAGATAAAGAAAAAAGAGACACAGCTAAAGAATTACCTACTAGTGAATACCTATATGCAGAAAAAGAAAATGTAGATTTTGAGAAGGTTGTTAATAATGATACCAGTTTACTAGATAATGATATTAATATTTCAGAAGAATCTGTGTCAATATTAACTGAAGAATTAGTAACTGAAAGTTACCAATTAGATTTACATCATGAAGATGAAGCATGTACCTAATTCTTTCATAACAGTACATAATAGCCCAGTCTCTGTCAGAATGTTAGATGATGACCTATATTTCAGCAATAGTGATGATTCAGTTAAAGATTTTCAAGACTTATTATCTACTAATGGTCCTTTTATTAACAGAAAAATTAACATTGATAAAGAACCATTTCAAATTTCAAAATCAGTTACTTTGCAAGTTAGAAAAGAAAACTTTGGGTTTTTATACTATAAAAATTCATTTGATGATGAAAATTTCAAAATGATAGACTTAAGGCGTCAGAAGAGGAAAGAGTTGACCTTTCCAGAAGGTTTACAAAATATGAACAACAATTGAATTCCAATTTCAGCCAAAAAATATAAAGATATCCAGGATTTACTTCTGTATTTGCCCTCATATTGTCATAATTATTATAAAAAAATTACCACAATCTTCCACTGCATCGGACTTTCCCGACGACGATAATGATTTTGAATAGAAATTAATAAAACTTGTGATTAATGAAATATGATTTTTATTGTACCTACTTTGAGAATCAGGACTTAGGATATTCTGTTAGTACATTTATCTAGGAAAATTCATATTATGGGTTTAGAGTAAGAATATCGCAAGTCCATTATTTAATTATTTAATAATATTTTTATTAAAATCATTAAGTAAAAAAAAAGTACCTATTAACACACTTTTAAATAACAAATAAAAGTTTACATAGAATTTCACATAATTGTGTAGTCAAGTGACATACATAAATAATGTTCAAATTATGACTTAAAACATGTGTACTGAACAATTGGCGTAATGTGACTTATTATAGTTTGCCTCCGGTGTACAGAGATATAGATATAGACTAGATGACCCGCGCAACTTCGTCTGCGTCACATTTTCCGCTCCTAAATAATATTGCAACAAAAAATTTAGATGTAAGCTAGCCTATCTTTCAAGTTGGATCAAACTGCACACGGTGTGCAAATTTGATGGAGTCCATCGCGGACAAACAACGTGACACGTGATTTATATATATTAAAGAAAGATGTATCATAAATTGTTTTGGTACCTACCTATACAATTAATAATTAAGTTGGTAATCTTTATTTAAAGAGATTAAAACGTAGATTTTACTAAATTATTAACTTTAGCATATCAGCGGGTCTAAAAGGCCACTTTAGCAGACTCAGAAAGCACAGCACGCTACCCGTCACTGTCAAATTTTACCAATCAATCTTGAGTCTAAAGCCCTACTGCCGGAGTTGCGGGACTATTCGAAAGTGAACTCTGGAACACAAAGGGCAATGAAGGAATATGGATGGGTTTTAGTCAGTAAAAGTCTGACACTCCCGTCCGCATCGGCCCAGAGCGGGAGAAGTAAGATGATTTCCCAACCAAAAAAAAAGTATTGAAAAAATGAAATTTGACAGATTGTTGCATGATTAATATTTTTATTATAATTCACAAGATGTACTTGTTTAAGTGTGTAATATGGTAGGTAGGTACTTACTTAGTTCATTTTATTTTATCGTTTCTGACAGTTAAAATGAAAGTAAGTAATACCAACATACGATTATTTAATTTTATAAGTATATAGTTTTTTTTTTTTGGGTTTAATTTCAATTGTAATTTTTTTAATATTAATTAAATAATCGTTAATATTATTTTACAGATTTTTGATGAAAATTAAAACGAAATGAGCGATAACAGGGATAACGCAAGTTTATAAGTAAGTAGGTAATACGTTATTAATACAATTGTTTTATTATCCTTTAATTTATTAAATGCCCGTTGCGTTTAATAAAATATTCTAGGTATTATTTATTTGATTGCGGTTATATGGATATAGTTAAGTAAAATAACATAGTGAAATATCCAAGGATTTACCTCAATCGGGACCAAATTAGAATGGCTTTCGTTTTTCAGGACCATTTCACAGGCCATCAAAATTAAATGAAAAGGTGTTTTTTTACTTTGGAGGTCAGTTTTAAAAGAACTCTACGCGTTCACAAGTTCATACCATTTGCCGCTGTTTCGATATTGGTCAATCAATGCTGATAGCTTAGTGGCGTAGCTAGACTCAAAGGAGTCCTGTATCAAACATTTGGGGGGGGGGGGGGCGGAAGATTTTCTAAGGGTAGACCGTATTTTTTAAAAACAAAGTAGGCTCTACTAGCTAAGGACTGTATAAGATTAATTATTTGTTTTAAAATGGGCAATCTATTTTAGGCAGGCAGGTATTACTAATGAAGGCAATTAAAATATGTAATACAGTCATGATTTTTGTCACACGAGAGATAGGCTGGGAAAAGGCATAAAAGCGATAAGCCTTAATGATAGTGATATATTAATATGTTTATGGTACTTAAGTCCTAAAATGGGAATTACCAGAACCGATCATATTTCCCAGAACTATCTATATTATAACCGAATCCAAAATATCTAATCTTTCATGAATCTAATCATTACGTGATGATAAACGTACGTAATCTAGTTTACACGACTAGGTACATACGCATTTAGACTAACTAAAGCGATAAATAAAAAAATAAAAAACCATTGACAATGTTTAAAAGTTTGAGAATTTACGCTTCATTCAGAAAGGCACAGGCTAAATACGTCTTATGCCTACGTCAATACCTGAAAAGGAAAATGGAAATCCCTTATCAGTTTCTATGAATGCGTATGCTATAAGAAAAAAAAACTAATGAAGGCCAAGCAATAAATTGTTCTCAAGAAACACTGACGACATGCAATGCCCTGAAATTAAATACCTTAACGCTTGGTTTTTTTAGAATTATATTTCTTTGGGTAGGTAATAACAAACAACATGTCCAGGTTAATTTCTATAGCTAAATAGATTTGCGACCTTTATTTAATTTTTAAATCAGAAATATCTTTTTTTACGGTCGCTCCGTTAACTATCTCATGTAATTACTATAATAAACAGAGTGGATTGTAAGACAAGATAAGTTAATTAAATAACTTTCTACTGTTAGGTACCACGTGACGGATTCATTAAGCAAACACTAATGTATGTAATAAAATTAAAAAGAAAAGGGTCAAACAAGGTCTCTGAATTTATTTACCTGTAACTTTATATCAGCAAAATTTTCACGCCACAAAAATCCAAGGAACCCACTTAAATGCCGAAAATATTATTTGGTAACACTTAAATATCACTGAATATTGGTTAACCGACACTCGCGAAAATAGTACCGATTATAATTTACGAATTGTTAATCAATTTTCGCGCCAAGCGCGTGCGGTGCAGCGTGCGTTCAACAACAACACTTTCCATAGACTAATTTATTTTTCCCTCCGACTGTATACAATCCGGCCAAGATAAATACCTGTGAGCCGCGAGCAAACTTTGTTACACTTATTTACTTTTACAAATAGTTGCGTAACTATGCGTGTGATTACTTGATTTGTTAGCGTAGGCATTGTTTTTTTCTAATTAGAACCTTTTCGTTAAAAAAAATACGTGTGACCGACGATATTAATTGTTCAGTTGTCACGGTCATAGAGAGAAGTGCGGATTAACATACTTACGAAATATTAATTAAGCGGTAATTCCTACTACTTTGGGAACATTATTTAACAAAATCTTTGCTCTTTATATAATGCAAAGTATCTAGGTCTATAAAAGTGGCGCCAGTAACAGAAAAGTTAAAAGGCGTCGTTTATCTGGGTACGGTCATGGGACGAGGAGGGATGAAACACATGTTAGTAAAATAATTGTTAACAAAAAATAAATATGGATGCATGAAAAGGGAGAGGGAGGCCACTGAAAATATTTGTAAATTTTGTGAACCTGTAGGCTTACGAGCAACGGGACTGTTTATAATAAATACCTAAGTAAAGGCACCCGCAAAATGAACGGAACATAAAAGATAGGTTGTAATATGTATTTTGATGTGATTTTATTATAAAATAGATACATAATAAAATATCTTTTCAAACCACCTGCACCAAAACGTCGAAATATTTTCCTTGCAAATCTAAAGTAAGCAGTAACGCTAAGTGTAGCGTGGAGTGTAATGGAGCGCATTCACATTATATTTTCATAATTATTATGTTACTCTTCTATCGATCTGCAACTACCACCAAGCCCATGCAGGCTCCCAAACATAATTCTACCTTACATTTTGTCTCTCTACCATAGAAGCTATTTACAGCTTAAAACTTAGAGTGATTTCGTTTTCTTTTGCCTTTACGTCTTGATTACATTTTGCCAACTCCATTTATGACAAAAAAGAATCTACCTACACCCAGTAACAGAATCATGCCCTGGACCCATGGAAATCGTTTGTACGTCGATGTCAGACACACGCGGTATAATATCCGATAAAATCGCCGTCGCGTCAAATTGTGTCTTTGGTAAGTATTCAGCAGCTCTGGTTAGATTGGAAGGCAACGCCATCTACTTAACTCAAAACACCCGGTCGATTCTGTTCACTGTTGACATCTCACCGTGATCACTTAGGTGGAGTGAACGACAAGTGAGCTATCATGCCATCTTGTTTGTATGGTTTGACACGCAGATCATGATTCCGCAACCATCAGGCTTCTGATTTCTTACCAAAGATTTATAGGTGAGATATCTAAAACTGTGCCTGCAACACCCAGAAATCTTTATCTTTATTGCGACATAGGTACAAACTAAATACTATGTGACCAAAATTGCTATCATTTAGCGGCTCACATCACCATGTTACTAGGTGATCAGAATTTCAATCATAATAGGGCTTGGAATTCCCCTCACGTTGGAATAGAAAAGGGCGTTGCGCCACATTTTAACCTAGCTGACCCGCGCTACTTCGTCTGCGTCACATTTTTCATGAATGCTCCGCCCTATTATAGCTATTATAGCTTATAACCTTCCTCGATAAATGGGCTATTCAATTCTAAAAGAATTTTTCAACTCGAACCAGTAGTTCCTGGGATTTAAGCGCGTTCAACCAAACAAACAAACCAACTCTTCAACTTTATAATATTTGTATAGAAGACAGAAGTAAGTAAGAACAACTGAACTGTTTGAACAACAACTGGGGCAACATTGGCGACAGGTTGACAAAAAACTGTCTAACATAAAATAATTTTAAATAATATTGTTGGGTGCAATTTCATAAACTTATTTAATCTCCGAGAACCCCAAGACCTTTGCCCCTGCCCCACCTTATTAAATTTATATTGTGGCGCCCCTTTTCGTCGCATACGAGCCGCGGAGCATCTGCATCAGCAGACGTCGTTGACGTATTATATCCAAGAGGTACCTAACGCCGAGGACGCGACGCCAGCATACAAGTTTCCTGGCAACGGTTGTCCGGGCGCCGCCCCTGAAATGTCTTTTCGGGCGCGGCGGTGCCCCAGGCCGCTAATGCGACTGCGCCTCAAGCTTGACGCGTGTCATTGTGGCAGTTTGTCACCTAAACAATTTTTTGAATGTTTTTGGTTTTCTAATTGTTTTAATGTATAAATAGTTTAATAAGTGATAATTTGATAATAGTGTAGTTTTACGTTTTTTAAATGTTAAGTGGCAGTGTTGTGTCGGAAGATAGTGCCAGTCAAACTTCGACATCGCTAACAATCCTGGAGAGGTGTCCTCTGTGCACCCAGGCACGATTTTTTAAAGGTAAGCGGGGTCTGAATGTGCATATTGGGAAGGTACACAAACCCCAATATGCACTCACTTCAGATCCTGTAGTTACACCAACACTTACTACACCAGCTACACCCACTTTTGACCCGTTTTGGAAAACCCTATCCAAATTCAAAAATACCGTTCCTCTTTTAAAGCGGATTCCCCGCGGCGCTAGACCACTTGTGGCGCAACACCTAGCGGGATGCGTTCGCCTTGCCGCTCGCGAGAACTCGCAAAGTGCCTGGGAGCAACTTCTCACCTTCCCTTACAGAGTATTACATGTAAAAAAGAATTTGGCAACCAAAAAGTCACTAACTGCACAAATTAAAGATAATTGTAATATTTCGGCCTATAATTTGGACTCAAAATTATCGACACAGAAGTATACCTCATCAAGAGGTATTTCCCATCTGGTCGAAACAAAATTAGGGGAAGGTGACATTAGCGGAGCAGCCAGGATTCTTTTTAGTAGTGATGTGGTGGCACCGTGTTCTCCAGATACTCTTGCAGCTCTGGAGAGTAAACACCCTGCCCCATCGGTTGACCTTTCTTTTCCCGACCCCCCTGATCCGGACATTCACACCCTCACCGTTACAGGTCGAGAGGTGGTCACGGCCGTGTGCTCTTTTCGGAGTGGCTCTGCTGGCGGCCTCGACGGCCTTAGTCCTCAGCATCTGAAGGACCTCATCTGCTCAGGCGCCGGGGAAGCCGGTGAGTTACTCTTGAAGGAGCTCACGGCTTTGACTAATCTCATGCTCTCTGGTAATGTGCATGAAGCCGTCATCGACGTCTTGTACGGGGCCAATTTATGTGCTCTGCGCAAGAGGGATGGCGGCATTCGTCCCATTGCCGTGGGCACTACTTATCGTCGTTTGGCAGCCAAGGTTTGCTGCAAATTTTATGGTGAGGATGTTTCGAAAAAATTTCAGCCCCTGCAGCTCGGTTACGGCTCCAAAGGGGGCTGTGAGGCTGCCGTACACGCTTTGTCGACCTATTTAAATTCTGGTAAAGGAGAGGTCATCCTGAAGGTTGATATCAAAAATGCTTTCAATTCGGTTAATAGGGACACCTTGCTGGCAGAAATTAAAAAAGAAGTACCACAAATTTTTAGTTTCCTTTGGCAATGTTACAGACATCCATCTAAATTACTCTACCGGGACAACCTTCTGGAATCCGCTGTCGGCTGCCAACAAGGTGATCCCCTCGGGCCAGTGATCTTTAGTCTAGCTATTCACCCAATCATTCGACAGCTAAATTCCAAATTTAATGTTTGGTATCTAGATGATGGAACCCTAGGAGGTGATGTAGACACGGTTTTAGCTGATTTACAAGTTTTAAAAAATCAACTCCAATCTATAGGACTACAGCTCAACCTTTCGAAGTGTGAATTATTCATTTCTGACTGTACCGACAGACATCTGACACTTTCCAAATTCAACGCAATATCTCCAGATATCAAAGTTATAGAAAAAAGTTGTCTTCGCCTCCTTGGATCTCCAATTTTTGAGCAATCTTTTCCCAATTTTGTAGAGGAGAAAATACAAAATTTTAATGACATTTCGGAAAGGTTACTCCAAATTAATATGCATTCGGCAATCACCTTAATCCGTTACTGCTGTTTCGGCCCTAAATTAAGTTACTTTATGCGTGCTTCCCATTTATGGAAGCACCCACATCTTTTAGAAAAAATGGACCAAATCATTCGTCATACTCTATCTTCAATTTTAAATGTGGCCTTGGACGACCGAGCTTGGAGTCAAGCTACTCTTCCCATCCGTATGGGAGGCCTCGGCGTCCGCAAAATTACGAGTATCAGTTTACCGGCTTTCATATCCTCAGTTCATGGCACTGAGAAATTAGTCAGGAATATTCTAGCTTCCTCACTGACTGGTTTTGATGTGCCGTGCTTCTCTGAGGCTATGGATGCCTGGAGACTCGCTTGCCCGAATCTAAATCTACCCGACTACCCATCGTCCCAAAGACGGTGGGACGAGCCACTCTGCAGAATAGTTCAGCATGACCTTATGGCCACATCTGCGACTGCTTCGGAGTGTGCGCGCCTGCTGGCTGTGGGACAGTGGGAGTCGGGACTCTGGCTTCACGCACTACCATCGTCGAACATAGGCACCTTGTTCGACGATACTACTTTCCGCCTCGCTGCTTCCCTACGTCTTGGCGCTCCTTGTTGTTCTCCTCATCGCTGCCACTGTGGCGAAGTTGTCAACAGCCTCGGACACCACGGCCTGTCATGCAGCCGTAGCGCGGGTCGCATAGCGCGGCACGCGAACATTAATGACATCATCCGACGAGCTCTTGTCGCCGTCGGCGTTCCGGCTGTATTAGAACCCAATGGCCTGGCACGTGACGATGGCAAGAGACCGGACGGCATGTCGTTATTTCCTTGGAAGATGGGTAGGCCTTTAGTGTGGGACGCTACCTGCGTCGATACTCTTGCGCCATCCCACCTTCCTAGCTCTTCGTGCTGTGCTGGTGCTGCCGCCGCGGCTGCAGAGAACCTCAAGCGGCGGAAATATAATAACCTCGTTGGAAATTATATTTTCGAGCCGTTTGGGGTTGAAACTCTCGGGTCGTGGGGTCCAAGTGCTCATAACTTGTTTAAAGATCTATCAAGACGCTTAGTTGACACTTCGCGTGACCCAAGGGCTGGCTTTTACCTCGGCCAAAGGATTAGCATTGCCATACAACGTGGCAATGCTGCCAGCCTTTTGGGCTCATTACCAGTGGCTAGCGATGCGGACGAATTTTTCGACGCCATATGTTAGTTTTAGTTTTAGTTAGTTAAGAGTTTTTTTTATTTTATTTAATTGTATATACATCTAGTCTGCAATAAATATTTGCTCCAAAGTAAGTAAGTAACCAATCTACTTTTGCAACTACGCTGTCATTGTTATCGTCTATTCAGAATCATGAATCAACGGACATCTTTATCTGTAAGAAGATAAAATTGGTATTTCGACGTCTAGAAGATTTACTGTCAGATAACAATGACGAGACGATTTTGAAGAAAATTCCTAAAAGTTGCAAAATACGCGTTATGTCGAAAGAGCAGCTTTCAAGTGTTATCAAGCGGGTGATGACACCAAATAGGAAAGGGGAAAGTGATGGTTCATCCGGTGAGATGGACAGACCACACTCTTGGTGCCCTAGGTAAAACGTGCAAAGAATAACCGCCTCCTAACCAATGACGTATTATATATAGACACGTCATAAACCAACATCGCGGCGCGCTTAAAAACGAAAATACTAGATAGCTACTAATACGCATGAAGAAAGGGAAAGAAAATATGTCACCGTACGGTGGGATACCTGTTGCTAGAGGGAGATAAATATACATCTTCTTACGTCACAGGATAAGTAATAGTCAAATTGACATCAAAACAAACGTAGTGTCGCGCGACAGGTTGGTGCGTAACTAAGCGCGATATGGCCAATTGGATTCATTTCATGTTGTCATTTTAGAGTGCGGAGAACGTATCTATAGTTTTATATATCATTGCTCCTAATCTCATCCATCAAAACGTAACACTTGCACACTCAGAAATACACCCCCAGCACTCACTTTCTCACACACAGTATCTACATACAAAAACATATCCTTGCACGTCGTAAATGTGGCACTTTCATATTTTGTTTACTACCCACCTAATTTTATATGGATTCCCTATACAGGCATGCCTAATTTGGGAATCCAAATAGTCAATAATTTTTATACTACAGATGTCTGAAGTAATGTTTTCGGTGAGGTGGCGAAGCTACCTCTAGTGACCGTAACACAGGTTAATTCCTAGCACGGAACTGGTGTTTGCTCCGCTATCCACTGAAATATTTGTATCCGTCAGTCATGGTGTAGTATCTAACTGTACTGTACTCAATATTTTTGAAAAGTAAAGATTTATTTATTATTTATTTTATTTTAATAGAGGCCTAAACTCAACATTAGGCGAAGTCGGGCTTTGGATGATGATAATCATTGAGCCGGTTGATTTTGTCAACATCTCACCGAGTACACTTAGGTGGAGTGTGGAGTCGGGAGTGACCGACAAGTGAGCTATCATGCCATTTTTTTGTATGCTTTGACAGATCACTTGTCGTTCAGTTCGCCAGTTTTTTTTTTTTCACTATTTATTGGCATACGTTTGACCGCTATCTCACCTGATGTTAAGCGATGATGCGGTCTAAGGTGGAGCACGCTTGCCTAAAAGTAACCTATTCACTCTTGACTTAAAGACTCCCAGGTTGTAGCTATCAGGAAATACAGACTCCGGCAGGGAATTCCACTCCTTAGCTGTACGCACAATGAATGTCAACAGCCAGTCTATTCTGTTGAGATCTCACCATGTTCACTTAAGTGAAGTGAACGACTAGTGAGCTGTAATTCCATCTTGTTTGTATGGTTTGACAGCTCACTTCGTAGGTAGGTAATCACTTCACCCACGCCTTCACTTCGACATGTTTACTGAATCGAACGGCTGAATTGCACTGCAGTATAAGCGGCTTTAGGGCAGGGCCAGTCTGTCTGACTGTCCGTCCGTCCGTATGTCACAGCCACTTTTTCCGAAACTATAAGAACTGTGCTGTTGAAACTTGGTAACTAGATGTATTCTGTGAACCGCATTATTTTCACACAAAAATAGAAAAAAAAACCAATAAATTTTAGGGGTTCCCGATACTTAGAACTGAAACTCATTTTTTTTTTCATCAAACCTATCCGTGTGGGGTAGGTAGGTATACACGGATAAGTCTTCATAAAATCATTTTTTTCTAAACTGAATAGTTAGCGCGAGAGACACTTCCAAAGTGGTAAAATGTGTCACCCCGCCCTGTAACTTCTAAAATAAGAGAATAATATAACTAAAAAAAATATATGATGTACATACCTACCATATAAACTTCCACCGAAAATTGGTTTGAGCGAGATCTAGTTAGAAGTTTTTTTCTTTATTACGTCACAAATCGTAAACCGCAACTTTTGTTTATAAATATATCTACAGGTTTGTACGGAACCCTCGGTGGGCGAGTCCGAATCGCACTTGGCCGCTAGTTTATGTTATTTTTCGTTTCAAAATCCAAACCTTAGGGTAATACCTACCTGTTACAATCAGGCTATATTTTGATCAACAAGTGAAATTCGTTCCTAAGAAACGCGTGTTTGCTACCATTGTTTGGTTGTTGAGATAACAGTGCAATTCACGACACTTCTCAGAAATCGCGTGCGTCAAATAGTACGATCCGCTAATATTGTGACGTCAAAGACGACCCTCCCAACGGTAATTATAAGAATGCAGTTTAGAACATTAACTAATACAGAAAGAATTAAAATAGACCAAACTTATGTTTTTAGGTAGGTAGTATGCCTAATAAGCCTTTTTTTAGGGATGGGAGGAAATCATCAAATGACTTCTCCCGCTCTGGGCGGAGCGGGAGGTAGTGTCAGACTTTTCGACTAGATAAAACCCATCCATGTTCCTTCATTGCCCTTTGTGTTCCGGAGCCGCGGTATCTCTTTCGAATAGTCCCGCAACTCCGTCAGGCATCGGCCCTTTCGGGCCTCTCTGTGAGCTGACTCTCTTTGAGGCGCGCGTGGAACACGAACGCGCCGTCGACACGGCCTGTCGTCATAATACGGACGGACGGCGAGCTTCCCATAGCTCACCGTCAACATGCCCGCGCCTACGGTGGCCGGAGGCCACCAGGTTGCCTCCGATGCCCGCGGCGTCTATCGCGGCGGCCGGGACGAGAGGTTATGCCTAATAAGCCTTATGAGATTATTTTGAATTTGGCGCTATTTCCTTAACAAATTGTTGATACGGTAATACAACCAAAAGTAAAACATAGAACCATAAAAGCTAAGTCGGAAACGTAGTTTTTCACTTTGTAGTGTGTGTTTTGGACGTCGTTTAATATCATTTAATATATAAACATTTTTCCACCATGTTGTTGTTGTTTCATCCACAGACATATAAATAGTAGCAGACCAAACATTAATACGTAGATATATTTTTTTATATGGTATGATTCTTTATCCTTTTTTTTCTAAGTGACTTTTCATAAGCGTGTCTCGTTCTGTCACGTGTTGTCACACTGACTCATACATAGACAAAATTTGACGCGTAGCTTGTTTAACCCGCGCCGCCATATTGATAAGCTACATACGTTCTGTTTCAATCGTGTTAAAATTAATAAAATATTACTTGTTTGGGACATAAAATACACAAGGACGGTAAAATAAAATGGTAAAGTGCTGTGCGTATCGCTGTGACAGTGCTAGCTACCACAAAACACCTGGATTGACCTATCATCGGTAAGTTTTGGGAAATCTTAGTGCTTTCTTTACTGAATTCAAATGTTTCGATACTGTTTATTCGTTTTTTACATACAGTTTACTACAGTTACAAAGATGCGATTTGTACCTAAAACTAAAGAAATAAACCATAACAAGGACAAAATAGTCAGAAAGTGGCATCAAGTGACAGCTCAAGTACCTGTTCAATTAGTCAGGGACGAATTCGGCAACAAAGGCGAAACTAGTTAATTGCATTTGTTGTATGTAAAATATTTATTTCCATTGAATTATCAAATAAAGCCTGAGTTTAATGTATGATTTTTTATTCTTTTTTGGTGATACAATTTCAAAATACCTGTAGTAGTTTCAGTGTATGTACACATGTCATGCTATTATAAAAAATAAATTATAAAATCAATGTTATGTTACCCAGTGTCTGTGTTATGGAGAACATAGGCATATGTATAAATACGCTACTCACATAACGATGAATTTTCATTCAGCAGGCAATAAATGAGCATAGGTACTAATATTTTTCCAGGTTTCCTAAGGATGAAAGTTTACGGAATGCCTGGATTAAAAACCTGAAACTCCAGGATTGGCAACCAAGACCTTCAAGTGTACTTTGCTCAAAGCATTTTGAGAATCATTTGATCGAACAACATTACGTCCCGGAGCAATTCCTACACTGTTTAACGAATTTACTCCATATGTAAGCATTATGAGAGTGTAAGATAGAAGAGTGTCCGTGGAGTTTCTCCATAGAGATCTACGCTTTGGAACGTGCAAATAGCTTAAACTTTTTGGACAGACCGACCTTGACAAATAAAAAGTGCCTGTAAATGGTTTAATTGAAATAAATGCTTGAATTTTGAATTACATTACTTTTATTTCACAAATCCTGATTTATTCCTAAACTAGCTTTCAGACATACTAATACCTTGACTCTCGGTTCTACAAAACTGGGCATGCGGGTTAATAACTGCAGTGCCGGTTCTTCTAGCTGATACTGACATCCGTCAACGGTTTGTAAACACCGTCAAAAGGTGAAGAGTGGACTGCTGCCCATCGTCCTCTTAAAATATTCCCTTAGTCGCCTTTAACAATAACCACGGGAATAGAGGGTGGTTCTATTCGTTAAGACTTTTGATAAGTAATCTATATTTAATTTACCCAGAAAATATCGATTTTCACGGATTTTCAGAAAGTATAGGTATGGATTGTTTCATTATCGTTAGATAATACCGGCAACCGGTCCTAATTCGGCCCTGTAATGACAACATTCCCTATGTGTGCGTAATGGCTACGCAAATTTTAGCGAATGTTTGGTCTGCTACTATTTATATGTCTGTGGTTTCATCAATAACGTAGTAGAGAATATCCGACCCATCAGCTGGTCTATAGGTACCTACTTCTACTCTATGGTATGACATCATGGTGCTGTCATCAACATCATGTCATTTGTGAGTTTTGTTCGATTGGCCGTCATTGGGTTTTACGACGACAGTTGCCAAAACGGGAAAAAAAAGAATTTTGTCTTTTTGTGATGAACTAGAACATTCGCATTAAATTGATTTTTATTTATATAAACACAACACAGTAAATATGTATTAAATTGTAGAAGTTCGAAAGTAAAAAAAAGAAAGGTACTGTTTGTATCAATCGCCCTAAATCTAACTGAGAATAGTTCACTCTAATCACGTCGTATGTACTGAATAACATTGGCCTCAGGAACTGTGATGGAAACTTACTTCACCGCGACCTCTAGGCGGAAAGAATCAGCTGAGGAGGGCTACAAATGATATATACAGCGGCGAAACTTTTGTGAATCTTGGCGAAGAGGTAAGCTGATCGTCAACAGACGGGTTTTATGTGCGCGTGACGGTGACATGAGCACAAACAACAAGCGGCGCGGAGCTAGCAGTTCCAGTTGTTCTGTCCCCGGGGTGCCAGCACTCGTGAACGCGCCGAACGCCATGTCTGCTGATCTCGCCTCGCTGTTTGAGTGCCCCGTGTGCTTCGACTATGTGTTGCCGCCGATCTTGCAGTGCCAGAGTGGGCACCTGGTGTGTTCCAGCTGCCGGCCCAAGCTGTCCTGCTGTCCCACGTGCCGCGGCCCGCTCGGCAACATACGCAACCTCGCCATGGAGAAAGTCGCCAGTAATGTTATGTTCCCCTGTAAACACTCCAACACCGGCTGTACTGTCACGCTCGTCCACACTGAGAAGGCCGAGCATGAAGAAGCTTGCGAATTCAGGCCTTATTCATGTCCCTGCCCCGGTGCATCATGCAAGTGGCAGGGAGGCCTTGACCAAGTCATGCCACACCTTATGATGTCACATAAAAGTATTACCACTCTCCAGGGGGAGGATATAGTGTTCCTGGCAACGGACATCAACCTCCCTGGAGCTGTAGATTGGGTAATGATGCAGTCATGTTTTAATCACCATTTTATGTTAGTACTTGAAAAACAAGAGAAATTTGATGGTCATCAACAATTCTTTGCCATTGTGCAACTTATAGGATCTCGGAAAGAAGCAGAGAACTTTGCTTACAGACTAGAGCTGAACGGGCATCGCAGGAGACTCACTTGGGAGGCTATGCCCCGCTCTATTCATGAAGGAGTCTCGTCTGCTATCATGAATTCAGATTGTCTTGTGTTTGACACATCTCTTGCACAATTGTTTGCGGATAATGGAAACCTCGGAATAAATGTCACAATATCCATTGCCTAATCATTACCACACTGTTATTATTTATAGCACAGTAAAGTAACCTGAGTGACTTTCATTGGCTGTTAATAATAATGTAATTATGTTTTCAAGTCAATGGAGGTTTAACCACAATATAGTAGTTATGATATATATATACTATTTAAATTATAATAAAGAACATAGACATATTGCAATTAAAGTGAATCCATATTTTTGTTACAGTTTGTGGTGTTTATGATGTAATTTTGACTTGACATGTTTTGATTGAATTTATTGAATAATCAACATCAAAGTAAGCCAAAAATAATGTTTTTTTTTTTTTTATCTCATTACTTTGTAAATGTGTGTTCAACTTTAGGGTTTAAGTAGCAGAAAGATTTAAATTCTCAGAGTGAATAATAAAATATTCACTTTAGAATTGCCTTGTCATCATAGTTTATAAAGAAATTATGAGCTCTCGCATGAGAAAGTGATTATTTTATTCCAAACATTGAACAAATTTGTACTAACATAATATTATTATAATCATTTGTATATAGGAGCGTAAACATTTTATGTTAAGAGTGAGAGATGTTGCTTCATGGATTGCTGCATCTGAGTTATAAGGTCACAATGACTTGACTGACACCAAGGCACTTATCAGATATGCAATGCAATGCTATCTCTCATCGTGGCAGATAACGAAAGAGATGTATTTCACATGAAGCTGTAATGTAGGTGTGCAGAATTTATTGCATTTGTGCAAACTATCTGTCTCGTCAGCCAGTGTTAAATAGATATTTCAAGTGAACTTAGCAAACATGTGCAAATATTGCAACACAATATTCTAAAAAACTGTGTTAATATGACCATTTTGAACTTACTTACGCTTTATACCAAGGATACTAGATGTATGTAAAGTCTGAAATATGGAAATAGCAATACACATTGAATTATGTTGCCTTATGAATACAAACAATTTATATAAAATGTAGTATGATATAAACTGTCTTCAATACGTGCATTAAAGAATTCAGTTTGTTCAAAATAATTAGATACTAATGGGCCTTAGATAATCTATGTAAAATTCTTTTTCTGCCAGTACGTTAGTACCTGACTGCCAGTCTTATGAAGTAGTTTTATACAATACATAGTGCACTTGGAGTTGTCTCATCACACCACTGTCTTTGATTTAATTTATAAGTTGTGTTAGTATATTTTATACAGTAATATAATGGCGAGCAAATAAATAGCACACCCTTGATAGTGTAAGTTTTTCATTACAAATGTTTATTTTTATAAATCTGCAACTTGATAAGAGATATTAAGGAGTATTGGATTTGTGTCGTCCGGTTTGCTATGCCGAATAAAGATTACATTCCAAAACTCAGGATGCTTTGGAATACTCTTTAAAGGACTTGCCAAGTTTCTGATGACCACGAGAAAAGCTTAGAAAATCGATGGCTAGTTAATTGCTCTCCAGTGTATGTAGCTTCCTCTTAAGTTTGTTTTCTGATAACAATAGCTCAAGATTACCAGAAATATATTGTTTTCTACGTCGTGACTGTTATGGTTAACGAATATTATAGGTATCTGTAATTCGTTAGTGTTAGCTTCATTTATTTATACCAACCCCGTTACTTAATTGTGTAGTTTTAATTGCCTCATCTATATCACTTCGCATGTGTTACGCTGAGCGACGTAGGCCGTAACTATTATTTATATCTCTTCTATATCTATGTAAGAATAAACTGATAAAAGTTTTATGAGAAATTCTAGTTGAAATAAATTTTGTAATGTATCTTATAGTTTTGATTGTGCACCTATCCTAGCATCCGTATGACATTAGAATAGGACTAATGCATTTCATGTCATCTATACACCTATAGGTAGTCCTATATTCACACAAAGGGACTATTTATTCAATAAAATTGCAAATATTTCTGCCATGCCATTTATTACTTCGACTGGGACACATTAAACTATATTTTAAATAAATAATAAACAAGAACAAATCAATAATAGACATTCAACTTTAGCACCAACCAATTTGGTTTTTAGATCTATGATTCAACTTTAGTTTGACCAACTAAGTTGGTTTCCCGCTGCTTTGTGGTTGCATTGGCGACGGTAGCAGGCAGCCGGATGTCGGGGAGTCATTGTCGTCTAGAATAGAGGTTGATTGCTTCTGTGGACTGAAAAACGGGTCTTTTGCTAAATCTACTGGGCTGAAAGGATCCTGACCTCTGTGTACGACTTCGAAAGGATCAGTTTCCTGCTTTCTGTGATCAACAAAACTGAATTCGTCAAATGAGTCCAAAGCTTCGTATCCCCTTGAGGTTTGTGGTGCGAAAGGGTCGAAGGTTGGCTTCTTTAATGCCTCGGGACTGAACGGGTCTTTAGGGTCGGATTTGGGCGCATCCTCGGCTATGCTGTTATCTCCGCTGAAGTCTGACAGGTCAATGTCGTAGTTTATGTTGCTCAACCCTGGAGGCAGTTGGTCTGCTCCAAAATCTTCTGGCGTCATCAGTTCATCGATGGACCGTGAGTCGAAGGGCGTGAATCCTAGAGGCGATGGGGTTAGGAGCTCCAGTGAGTTGGTCTGCTTCAGATCCCACGTTTGGTCGAGGTTCTGCGGTGATTTTGATGGGGATTGTCTTTCGATGACTTCGAAGCCGAGGATGTTGAGTTTTGGTTCGTTTTCCGAGGGTTGTATGGTTATGTTTGGTTCTTGAGACACTGTGGGTGCGGGCTGGGGCTCTAGCTTGGGCTCTGACGGCGGCTGGGGCTCTCCGTGCGCTTGACTGATGCCCAAGTCGATGAGTGGCGCGGTACTGATTTCTTTGAACTTCCCGATGCGTGGCAGCTCTCGTCGTGGTTTTATTTCTAGTGGCGTCTTCGCTAGGACATCTTGTACTTTTTTGGCAATTTGCTCCTGTAAAAATGAAAAAAAAATCTTTAATATTATATTATTTAGGTATGTAGTTACGAAACTTTTTTGTCACAAATATTGTCCTATTCATAATAACATTTTAGAAATGGAATGTAAGATTCAACTAGGACAATAATCATCAATATTTTTCCTATTAGTTTTCCTGGACAGGAACCAATTTAAAAGTCAGTTACCTACGCATTACGGGTTTTTCCCATATCTGTGACACATGACCACAAGTAAATCACGCAATTTCCAGAAGAAATAATCGTGTGTATTACGCCAACGTCTGTCTTGAATAAGATACCTGTCGACGCCAATTTGCGTCACAAAGTAGGCCTGGTAGATACACAACAATCTATTTTCATACGTGCGACTGAAGTGGGTGATAGGCGTACGATTAAGTACGCGTACTTATGGATCGGAGACCTTTTTCGCTTGTGTGTCACCCTAAGTAAGCGTACTTAAAAACAAGACGCGTAGAGAAAACGGTCGTCGAGTCAGAAGTACAAGTACTTAAAAATAAGACGCGTAGAAAAAAAGGTCATACAGCCAAGTACGCGTACTTTAGAAAAAAGGTCAAAGTGCGCGAGCAGCTTGTGCGCCAGTGCTGCCGCCTGCTGCCACACATACAAACAGTTACCTCAAAGCTGAGAGCGTTGTCAGCGAGCTGGTCTGCGCGGGAGTGTATGTTCTGTGTGTGCGCGAGCAGCTTGTGCGCCAGTGCTGCCGCCTGCTGCCACACATACAAACAGTTACCTCAAAGCTGAGAGCGTTGTCAGCGAGCTGGTCTGCGCGGGAGTGTATGTTCTGTGTGTGCGCGAGCAGCTTGTGCGCCAGTGCTGCCGCCTGCTGCCACACATACAAACAGTTACCTCAAAGCTGAGAGCGTTGTCAGCGAGCTGGTCTGCGCGGGAGTGTATGTTCTGTGTGTGCGCGAGCAGCTTGTGCGCCAGCGCGCGCTGCTCGTCGGCCTCGCGCGCCGCGCCGCACAGCGACAGTGCTGCCGCCTGCTGCCACACATACAAACATCAAAAAACATCTTCGTTGTTGATGAACTCGTTCACACACACCCATGTCACGGCCCGGACACAGACGTGTGTAAACGAGTTCATATAAAATGTAGCAATGAGTTTTTTTGAACTCCTAACTGACTCCTGTCTGTCCTCTTCCCGTGCACGGCTTTTTTATTTGTGGATTACGCTTAAATCGTGATGGCCTTTTGTAATTCGGGCTGGCACGAGTTTATGAGTTGGACTATAGTCACTGGAACTGTATTATGCCCATGGGCGCTGGCAGGACTACTTTCAGGAGGTGAAACTTCAAAACCCCTCCTCGAATAGGAAAGGTTTTCTTTTGCCCAGAGAGAACTAAAGTAGACGGATACAAGATGAATGCGAGGAAGCTCGATGTTCCTCATTCCTCGGATCTGCTAGGTCTCTTTTACTACATTCCTCTCTATTTTCGTATGTTTGATTGAAAGCCAGCGGGGTGCAAGTACACTACCCTCCCAGCACGCATGTATATATGCATACTAGCTGGTCCGCGCAACTTCGTCTGCGTCACATTATCTATACTAATATTATAAAGAGGTAAAATTTGTTTGTAAGTTTGTATGTTTGTAAGTTTGTATGTAGGGGGTAATCTCAGGAACTACTGGTCCGATTTGAAAAATTCTTTCAGTGTTAGATAGCCCATTTATTGAGGAAGGTTATAGGCTATATATCATCACGCAGACAAATAGGAGCGGAGCAGTAATGGAAAATGTGACGCAAACGAAGTTGCGCGGGTCAGCTAGTCTATAATATAAAAATAAGTTGGGTTTCCACGGTTTTGCATTCGTTGGAAAGGTCTCGGGCTCCGTGAGGTTTGTAGCAAACGAAATTCAGGGAAAATGTGACGCAGACGAAGTTGCGTGGGTCATTAATAAAATGACTATTAAAAAATATGGGTTGATGATAGAAGGGTAACAATTTAGGGTTGTATGTATTTCATAATGCTACATTAAAGAAAAATAAAATAAAAAATTGTTGGTCAAAAATTAAAAAAAAAATGTTTGGGGTGGACAACCCTTATCACTTAGGGGTATGAAAAATAGATAGTAGCCGATTCTTAGACCTACTGAATAAGCATATAAAATTTGGTAAAAATCGGTAAAGCCGTTTCGGAACAGTAAGGTAACTGACATTGTGACACGAGAATTTTATAGATACCCACCCTCCCGCTCTATTCAGAAGGGAAGGGGGTACTAAGAAGCGAAAAGAAGGTACTGTTTTTAGGCTATAAGAAAAATCCACCTCTGTAATAACCACGTTATGTTGTATAATACAATCATGTACTGACCCAAGCACTGCCGCCAATGGACGCCGGCATGGCCATGTAACAGTCGAACTCCTTCTTGTCCATGTTCAGAGACTCAGCCGTCAGGTTCTCGATGAACGACACTGCACAGCACTGGAATAACACAGAAACATAACATTATCTGAAACACAACGCCACGCCGGAGCTCCCAGAAGTGTTTGGCAGACTACTCAAACAATCTGGGGGTCTGAACTGTAATTTAAGTTGCGAATAAAAACAATTATTTAAACCTAAAGGCCACTTTAGCAGAATCAGAAAGCACATCACGCTACCAGTCACTGTCAAATCTTCGTAATCAACTTTGAAGCTAATGCGTTAGTTACAAAGTTGAAAATGAAATTTGACAGATTGTTGTGTGGTTAATATTATGATTCTGCTAAAGTGGCCCTTTTAAACCCCGAGATGAGCCTTTTTGCTACTATACAACGTGTTACAGAATGAAACCCCTCCCCCCCTTCATGTAACCTGAAAACCCGGGACCATACCCAAAATCGCGAAAAAAAAAAAAACAGCTGTTCAGTACAAATTGTCGAGTTATGCGTACAAACGCCAGCACACCAAGCTACAACAATCTGTCAAATTTCTTCAATAGATTCTCAACTTTAAGTATTAAGTTTTAAGGTCCAAAGTTGATTGGGTTTGACAGTTTCGTGTACCTTGATGTGCTGGCGACTGTACTTAAATGTATGGGTGTATGGGGCAGCCAATTATTAGGGCAACAAACGGAAACCTATTACTAAGTCTCCGCTGTTCGTCCGTCTGTCTGTCAGCGGGTTGTATCTCAAGAACTGTAAAACGTAGACAGTTTTCATTCGCAGATTGTGTATTTCTGTTGCCGCTAAAACAACAAATTAAAGTGGCCTTTTTAGACCCGCAGTATATTCATGGTGCGACTGCCATCTGACCTCCACAACTTCTGGGTAACACAATACCCCTTGGTAAGACGTCCGATTTTCTGGCTTCTGAATATCCGTAACAACTGTCAAAGATCTACAAATCACCGCCAAGACCTTAACGTGCTTTCTGAGCCACAGAAGACCATAGCGCGTTACCCGATCGACGCGATAGTTTCGGCAAGCTTCAACGCGTCGTCGACAGAGGGCGCTTTTCAACTTTGCCGAACAAATGATAGCGTATTCGTGTAATTATGGCTTTGTATTAGGACGCCCTTTTTAGGCTGAGGACACGAAGTCAGCAAAAAGTAAAATGCTCAACACTACTGCGGGCACCGCTAGACTGGCGCGCCGCTCCCCGCGCCGCTGCCTTCGTGGCCAGTTCCACATATAATTATGTATGCATTGAAACGCGCCGCCACAGCCGCCGCTGCCCCGCACCGTCTGACTTCATGTCCACAGCCTTACATAGGTTAAAAAGTAAGGAGAGCTAATAAAAAAATAAAAATATTTTATTCACTACATAGGCCCACATAGTTTCATCAAGCTCCATGTAATACATGAAGCTTGATAAACCTATCCATGGAAGGCCCATCCAGCCTTTCAGCAAACACCCTCAGGATACTGTTGGTGCTTCCTCCCACTCTGCGTGTCATTGACGCCACCTTCTTACGCATTATTGCGAAATAGACATCAGTATGCGCATCGGTGAACATACCTAACGCACTACAATAGGGTGAAAGCCTCAACAGCAACCTGAAGGTATTTTTAACACCCTTGCTCGTAAAGCTGATGTAATTCCACCGGTTTTAAATATGTAAAGCGGGTCATAAAAAACGCGTGTGTTACCAAAGCAAGTTAAGTTATAGTCCATACAATTTCCATAACAGTATTATTAACCATTTCAAATATGGAACTGATCGCCGCCGCACGACTCCAGCCAGTGAGCAGAGCGCGCTGTTGCTATTCAAATTTCGAACTAATCGCCGCGCGGCGCCAGTCAGTACTTCAAAAGGCAGCGCTAGCGCGCTGTTAAAATGGCGGGAAAGCAACAGTGTGCATTCACAGATTGAGTTTATCTATTATCTATATAAAAGAAAGTCGTGTTAGTTACACTATTTATAACTCAAGAACGGCTGAAACGATTTGGCTGAAAATTGGTGGGGAGGTAGCTTACAACCAGGAGACGGACATAGGACAGTGAAAGTCCCACGGGAATGGGCACTTTGCGGGTTTAACGGGAGCGAAGCCGCGGGGGACAGCTAGTTTATAATAAAAAAACAGTTTATTCGGTAATTTAAAAACTTGGCTGCATGCTCTAGCGTCTTTGCCAACATTTTCACGCAGCCACGGCAGAAAATAATCCTCGCGCCATTTTTCTCAAATTTTCTTTTCTTTGTAGGTACTTGTATTGTGAATATATTTTTTTTTCTGTTTCCTCGCAAATGTGTTAAAAAACGTCGTACGATATACGTGCGTATTGGTTATAACATGCTTAACGCACTAATATCGTAATGTACAATACTTCTAATACAATACTTACTAGGTTAGTGAAGTAGTACCCTCCCTCGCCGGTCATGAGACGCTGCGCGTTACAGAAGCGCGTCACGAAGTTTATGTTGCTAACCAGGCGAGGCGGGTTCGCCTTCAGCACCTGGACACCAACAAATATCATTAAATAGTTTTTTTTTTTTTTTGTGATGGGTTTGCTCTTGACTCTGGTCTTTGTCAGAGATGACAGAGACAAAGTCTACGATGGAGTGAGCTTACCCAGAAGGAGCCTGTTCACTCTAACTTTGAAAAGGTTTGTAAGCCTTCGGAAACACAGACGTAGGCAGAGAGTTCGACTACTTTGCTACGGTTAAATAGACAGACATGCGTTTGAAAGGCTTTGATGAGTGGTATCGACATCTAGCTAAAGTCGATTTGAAGCTGTTCACAGATACCTACATTGATTCTTCTGCTTTTGCTACCGCCGAGTAATCTAAACGAGACGATTATTCTTCCGCCCGCGTATGGCCGCGACTCCAGCAGATTTCTGCATCTCCACAAGAAATCGTGGCACGTTTGTGGCGTTATGACGCGACGCCTCGCCGCGACTTGGTGCGCGGCGTGTATTTCTTTTAATTATAATATCGCCGTGGAAACACATTCCTAATGTTGTTATAGGAATGAAGTGGCTGGACAATAATTACAAACTCAAACCATTTATTTCAATATGACCATTTACAGGCACTTTTGAATTGTCAAGGTCGGTAGGTGAAAAAGATTAACCTATTTGCACATTCCAAAGCGTAGATGAACTGTAAACTGTGAAGGATGGGTACTATGGAGAAGAAAGTGCAATATCGCTAGACTCGCTAGTGAAGGTAGCTCCTAAAAGATTTTTCAAAATAATCTTCAAGATTTTGATACTGTAGGAGTTGACATCTTGTCGATCGAAGTCTTTCCGTCATAAATAGAAGGTGCTATAGATGCTGTACGGTGAAACCATACACTAATAATGCACTAATGCTTATTCCCGATTTTTTACCTCATTTCACTAATTGATATTAGTCGAGCATTTAGTACACGATTAGCGGTCATCGCGTGTGCTCCATCGCTCCTTTGTATTACTAAACCTTTGGTCCGGATAATATACTTAATTTGACCTTATTAGCAGCAGTCAGGGCGTACCTACCGCCGTACCTGACGTATCAACTATACGGGGCCCCCGGGCCCTAGTTTTTATTTATTTGAGAAATGACAAGTCAAAAAAAGCTATTTCTTTTTTTTCCGCGTAAAGCGTGCGTTCAAAAGTTGGCAACACCCTACATCGGCTATCGCGGGCTGCGGGATTTCGCCGTTTAAGTCATTTACTGCAACGGGGGAATCCCACAAAAATCGATGTAAATACGATACGATGATAAACTACGGAGATCAGTATTTATTGACGCGTTTTATTTAATTGTGCATTACATTGTAATACAATACAAACAATATTGTTCTTCTGGTTTAGTAGTATTTGTAGCGATTTGTAAAAACCAATGAGTGAACGGAAAAGAGATTATTAAGTAAACAGAAAAGTTAGGAGGTCAAAAAAAAATCAATTTTTTCCTAGAGGCTCTCAAACAAAATTTATATACGGGGCCCCGCCTAGGCGCGCTACGCCACTGGCAGCAGTATCATTTAGCTAACTGCCTAGCTTTTACAGATATTTTAAAATATATATACAATAGTTCTCACAGTGAATATAAGTGCAGGTAGCAAGTCATCGGCGGAAGCGGGCGCGGTGCCACACAGGCGCAGCACGTGGCGGCAACAACGTCGCACGCGCGACAGCTTGTCGCCCGGCGACAGCGCGCTGTCCATACCCAGGAGCTCTGGGAAAATATGCATACATTATTATGGAGGCAGAGGATTTTGGTGACCCTACCATTTTTAATTTTTTTTATCTTGATATTTATTTTTATTGTATACTTAATTGTACACGATAAAAACATAATAAGAAAATACAAACTAAAATTTATAGAATAAGAATAATTTATTTCTCAATCTATGTGACATTAACAAATTTTGTACACCAACAGTAAAAGGCTAATAATACACAGAAATTAAAAACCCTGACTTCTAATTATATACGTACAATGGGCGGCCATGTTTCAAATGAATGTTTTGGTTTCTTACTAATTGCAGCACTAAATTTAATATTTAGTGTAATTAGCACTGCATTTTATTTGCAACAAAAATATTTATATCTGATATTTCAGGGTTTGTCGTTTAGTGAAATTACTGCTAAAACTATCATCAGTCTCTTTAAGGTTGAATTTTAATGATTACCCTTTATGGAAAAGAACAAAGCCACTGAAAAAATGTAATTTGTCCGTCAGATACAGAAGAAGCTTTTAAAATTCACGATACGTCACGCCGTGGTATAATTTTTATGGCGGTTTGACGTCACGAGCCCCCCGAGTTTTGATGCATTTTATCCTTGTCATTATTCATTGATTTACAAAAACAAAAAATATGCTTCCATTATTTTTCGATACCGTAAAATACGGACTAAATAGATTTGCAATTTATTTATAACCTATCTGAATCTAGTGGAAACTAGCTTATTTAGCATTTCTATCTAGAGATGAGATGTGGAAATTGGCCTCAATTTTGCACAAAAATGTAATAAATTTTTTGTTTAACTACAAAATATTCTGTGTTCCGAGTTCGGTACGCTAGGGTTGGCAAACCCCAAAAAAAAAGATAAGGGCAATAAAAAACAATTTTTTTAATACTTTTTTTGGTGATCAGGCCCACACTATTAGCATCTTTTATCCAACAGAGAAGCACCTACCACTGATGGCCTTGTAGAGCAGCTGCCGACAGTCGGCGTTGCCCATGTCGAGGCGGCACTCCAGATGCCGCTCGCCCACCCAGCTGAGCTGCTGGATACGTTCCGACATGGCGCGGTCCAGGCGCTCGTCCTCTGTGCCGTTTGGGGAGAACACTATTGATGGCAACCTAAGAAGATACAGAGAATGTTCATCAACCAATAGGGAATATATGCACGAAAAAAGTATGTATGATCTGAACAGTTTATCTAAAAGTATTCGAAAATATAACAGTAACAGTGAAGTTAGAATCTAAATTGCTCGAAAAACGAACGAGATAAAAATATTTTAAACAAATATATCTGTCCCTCTCGCGAAAACGCTGTTTTCTATGGCAGCTGTATGGTCGTCGTGTAATTTGACGTCACAGTTCGTATCGGACTTCTCTTTCTAACTGTCGTCTTTGAAGCTTTATAACTTCATAAATAATGAAGGTATTTAAAAAATAATTTCATGATTGTTTACTAGAGCTAATAAGTATTTTATTTTGCAAATAAAAAAATCGCATGCATATTCCCTATTGATCATTTGTATAGTATAGCCGGCACGAGTCTTGAGAACATATTATGCAGCAGGGTGATCTCGCCAATGTACGGTGGGCGAACGAAACTTGCTAGTCCAATAGTCGATGAGCATTGGCTGACAAACCAATAACGTCAGAGCTGTCGTCGTCTAACCGACCAATGGAGAGCGCTCACGACTCGTGCCGATTATTATAATACGATATTTAAAAATCGTTCAGTATACCTACTATTCTGGGTTTTACTGACTTCATGCAAAATCTATACTTTCATATTATAAAGCTAAATGGTTTGTTTGTTTGAACGCGTTAATCTCAGGAACTATGGTCCGATTTGAAAAATTGTTTCAGTATTAGATAGCTCATTTATCGAGGCTATAGGCTATATATCATCATGCTAAGGCAAATAGGAGCGGAGCATTAATGGAAAATGTGACGCAGACGAAGTTGCGCGGGTCAGTTAGTTATAAATAAATAATAATAATATCCTTGGACATTTCACACAACGCCATATAGTCCCAAGCTAAGCAACCTAATGCTTGTGTTATGGTAACGATATGGCTGATAAACTACTTATATACATTTTTTTTTTTGTAAATACATACATATTATAGATAGAAAAACACCCAGACTCAGAACAAATACATGTAGGTCTTACAAATATTTGTTCCGTGCGGGAATCGAACCCGCGACATGCTGCGCAGCAGTCAATCGCTCAACCACTGCGCCAAGCGTGTCGTGAACAATAAATGAGCAAATACCTAATTTTGATCGCATGCCTACAATATAAAGATCCGATTCGAGACGCAAATTGAGTACAATTTCGTTCATCGCTCATATTAGCTTACTTATTATTACTGTCTAATTAAATATTATGTTTGTTTTTGTAATTATTATTGTAAATGCACGTCTGTTATCGATATAATCACTAGAATAAGACCTCATACAATGTAAAATTAATTAAAATGCGTTGTTGAAGTGCCAAAATACGTAAATAATAGAGTATATTACTTAATAAAAAAAACTATTTTTGGTTTTTTTTTTTTTTTCAGATAATACTTGTGTGGGGAGTACCAACGCGTGACGTAGCGCAAGTTTCCAACGCACATCTTCATTTTTTGTTTAACCGACGAACTATAAGATTTTTTTTTTAAATGCCTGGTCGTTCGTAAGTAGACACCCATAGCTACTTACTCGTGTAGGTAAGTCATAGCATGCTTCTCCACAAAGTCCATTAGCAGCTCCTTGGTGTCGGCGTCCACGTTCGCGAAGTGCGGAGACGTGTCCATGTGTTTCATGAAGCGCTGCAATATAATGAGTACTGGCTTTAGAACTTGATGATCCCAGAGGACAAGGGTCAAAGCCACTTCGGAAATAAATTTTGTCGGGGTATTTCGAATTATTTTACTACGTCCCACTTGCCCGGTACTGGCCGCTAGGCCTGGCGGTGGAAAATCATTTAGTGGGACATTATTATTAAAAATACTATTATCATAATGGTTAGGTTTGTTTTATAAATAAGGCACACAATATTGCAAGGATAAGAATTGAATAGAATAGAAAACATTTATTCGACACAGACACAACACAACAGCAAACAAACATAAAAAAATTATAATAAGAGAAACGTATTTTTTAAGAAATATTTAAAATATGTAAAATAAGTTTATAAAAGATGAATAAAGAGAATAAGTGAAACAAAAAATATAAAAAAGAATGGTACAGTAAAATTGTGCTGAGCGTGCCCATGCCGAAAGGGCCATCTCAACATATGCTGGGCGTTAGACACCCAGCGCTGGGATTCAGTTGGCATAAATTCAGAAACAAAAACGACCCGGGAAATTATAGCAAAATATATCCCAGGTTACATTAAAAAGTGAATCACCAGGGTATTTAATTTAATGGGCGGCACGGGAATTTACATGCAAATAAGTAAATCCCGTATAGAAACAAAGTTTCCTCCCACACGCGTCACAATGACGGCAACTAGGCTGCGAGCGTTACTCACTAAATATGCAAGTGTTTTATCTTTGTTATGAGTCCATCTAAAAGTACCGCAGTACGATAAGCCGTCAAAGCACAGGTTTTACTAACAAAAAATGTTAATTAAATTGATAAGCTTAAACATGGTAATATTCAAAGGGACGCGATTGTTGCCTTTAACTCCAGTTACTCGTAGCAATTTTTTTCTGTTATGCACAGACACGCTACCCGATTGCGGCGTGATCGTTAGAATCAGAATCAGCGTTTATTTGGGAAACATAGGTTTTTACATTCCAAAGATCTTAGATTAGGTATTATAAGTCAAAAACTACTGATCCTAATTTACCAGGTGTTAATTTCTTTATAACGTCTACCGTGGTAAATGCATTTACGCATTTTATTTTTTTTCTTTAGGATTTTTTGTGATTTGTCCTAAGCCTTCGATTGCGTCCACCATGAAACATAAATCAAAAAACTGTAATACTACGATGTCCAGGACGACTCCATAGATATCTTACTTCATATTACTAACTTCAAGTGGTAGGATTCAGAGAGTTCATGGGAACGGTTAGAGATATCCCGGATCTGTAGTCAGGATGGGGTCCTAGATGGCTCAATTTTGGGCCCATTTTTAAGCAAATAAACACCACACCTAAATAATTTAAAGTACTTATATATTTAACAACTAACACTAACTATATTGATATTATATAGCTGAAGAGTTTATTTGGTGGAACGCGCTGAACTCACGGACCACTTGTTCGAATTGAAAAATTCTGTTAGTGTTGGATAGCCCATTTATTGAGGAAGACTATAGGTTATTTAACATCACGCTACGACCAATAGGAGCGGAGTTTTAATGAAAAATATGACGCAGACCAAGTTGCGCTGGTCAGCTAGTTTTCAATAAATGATAAGCTTATCCAATCTATTATTAAAAGGGACGCGATTATTTTTAGCTGGTTGACTTTGACTCCAGATAGCATGTTTACTGTTTTTCATAGACATTCTAGAGTGTACGTTGTGGACAGAATTTACGATTTCCTTTTACCTGATTACGATGGAACAACAGAAAGGAAGGGCATTACTGAGTGATTGAGTTACTAACAAACAACGCACAGTCGCAACTACAGAGGGCTAGCACGAATATTTTGACGTATAGTAACGTTAATGTTATTGAATTTTGAATCTGAAAAAGTACAACCCCTTAGTATTTTAGTGTCACTTAAAAAAACTTTTTACAAGAAAATACAGTGTTTTTGTTATTTTCTTCGTATTTTGACACCGACTTCCGAAATTAAAGTTATTTTTTACTTTGTAGTGTTTTTTTTTTATTTGGAAGTCGGTTGTATTTTTTTGTAGAAAGTTTATTATTTTTCACTTTTTAGTGGTACCCCACACATAACAACACCACTGTAAAATCGCAGAAAAGCAAAATACGCAATTTCGACTACTTGGATAACAAAAAAACATCACCCAAGTAAACGAATTCCAGCTATTTCTATTTAAAATCCAAACTTCGTAACTGATTTTGATAAAATTTAAATGGGACCAATCTGCAAGTATATCCTTTCAGATAAAAGAATTTTTCAAATCGGTTCAGAATTGACGGAGTTATGAGGTAACAAACATAAGAAAAAAAAAATACAACCTAGTTGAGAACCTCCTCCTTTTTGGGAAGTCGGTTAAAATTATGAATATAGTATCTAATTCAAATAAATACTATGTGCGAAACGAGTATTGTCCCTAAGGTAATATTTTACGTACGACTAGCTGACCCGCGCGACTTCGTCTGCGTCACATTTTCCATTATTGCTCCGCTCCTTTGTGTCTTAGCGTGATGATATATATCCTATAACCTTCCTCGATAAATGGGCTATCTAACACTGAAAGATTTTTTCAAATCGGACCAGTAGTTCCTGAGATTAGCGCGTTCAACCAACCAAACAAACAAACAAACTCTTCTGCTTTATTTCATTTGATCTTGTGAATTATGATATTCTCTGGGGAAAATTGTGCGACTCGGGGGTGAACTCGGGCATTATAAGCATGCTACAATACTGGTACGGAAACCAGACTAACAATGTAAGATGGGGCAACGCACATTCTAGCGATTATAGGTTGGATTGTGGTGTGCGTCAGGGGGGTTTGACTTCTCCGGACCTTTTCAATATCTACGTGAATGGTCTTATTGAGGAGCTGGGGAGAGCAGGTGTCGGCTGCCACATAGGCGGTGTGTGCTTTAATAATATAAGCTACGCCGATGATATGGTTCTCCTCAGCCCCTCAATAAGGGCCCTCAGACATCTTCTGGACATTTGTGAGCACTACGCCGGTTCTCATGGCATGATCTACAATGTCATGAAATCAGAGATGTTAGTCTTTAGGGCTGGTAAGGGACCGGAGACAGTCCCGGAAGTAAGCATTTACGGTTCACCACTGAGGGTTGTACGTGCGTTTAAATATCTGGGCCACATGCTCGCTGAAGACCTTTCAGATGATGCTGATATAGAACGAGAGAGAAGGGCGCTCTCGATACGGTGCAATATGCTCGCACGCAGATTTTCCCGCTGCAGCACATGTGTTAAGAACACGTTGTTCCGAGCCTATTGTCTCTGTTTTTACACATGCCAGTTGTGGACAAAATTTAAAAGGTCAACACTAAGTACCATGCGTGTGCAGTACAACGATGCTTACCGTATACTAAGGAAACTTCCGCGGTACTGTAGTGCGTCGAGCATGTTCGCTGAGGCGAGAATGCCAGACTTTTATGCGGTTATTCGCTCGCGAATAGCATCGTTTTCGAGCAGGCTAGGAAAATCGGCCAATCAGCTACTGAGGGTCGTCAGTGAGGATTGGTGCGGTCCGATCCATAGGTACTGGCTCGAAGTCCACCGGAGTGCCAACCGACGTTAATAATTTAATGTGTGAATTTGTTTTAGTATCATTAATTGATTTCTCTTAATTATATTGGATTGAATGAAAAATACTAAATTAGAATAAATTAAATTGAATGGAATTATATTATATTGAATTGGGTTACATCGGATTTAATGAAATTGTTAGTTATAAGTTATAATTTGTAATTGTATTATTTGTGTTTTTATTTAATTGTAATTTTAATATTGGGACTTAGTGCCTTATTAAAGAGATTTTTTTTTTTTTATTTATTTATTTATTTATCATATTAGTATAGATACTATACGTCATATTTTTGACCCTCTGGTTGTAGAAAGCTGAAGGGGGAGGCACAAAGAGAAATGAAATTCCTATTGGAACGGAAAAAAACGGGATACGCGCATGAAAAAGCTAGTCTTTC
This sequence comes from Ceramica pisi, assembly GCA_963859965.1. Taxonomy (NCBI): domain Eukaryota; kingdom Metazoa; phylum Arthropoda; class Insecta; order Lepidoptera; family Noctuidae; genus Ceramica; species Ceramica pisi. The sequence goes on along the minus strand of OY982535.1, from coordinate 23,715,982 downwards.
GTGTCAAAATCCTCACCTGATACTGCCTCTGCACCCTCTCCGACAGCTCATCGACCGTCATAACATTGGTACACTTGATAACATCCATAATGAAGCTGTTCACAAACGCGCGACAATCCCGGTCCACCGCCAGCGCGGGCTCCTTAGACGACCGAGACTGCGACAGCTGCGAGAAACGTACGCGGAAGTCCCGCTTCATGCCTTCGTTGACCAGAGCTGGGATCTTGAATTCAGGGGGACGCTTCTCCGCTGTGTGGTCGTGATCATCTGGGGATGTTGTTAGGTGAATTAGTTAAGAAGCTATTATAGGCTTGGGTGAAGAGCAAGATATTCAAAATTTTGAAAAATGAATAACCATGCTACCACACGCTAGATAACCCAGCTGGGGCTAAATAATGATGTATTAACGTCATCATAATTCTGGATGATGCTATCATTCACATTCTTTCTTTTCTTTCTTTCTTATTTCTTTAAAAACGTTGCCCCACACTAGGAATTTCTCCTGTATCGTGGGTGCGTTAACAAACATACAAAGTCTCATACACAAACAGCCAGACCTGGAACAACTATCAGTATCATCTATATACAAATATTTGGGTGGGCATATAGAGGCATGTATAGATAGTTACTATCTATACATGCCTCTATATGCCCACCCAAATATTTGTTCCGTGCGGGAATCGAACCCACGACACGCGACGCAGCAGCCGATCGCTCAACCACTGCGCCAGCCGTGCCGTCAAATGCTCCGTCTCTTTCGTGCACTAGAATCATCCATAATCTCCTCACCTCATCTTCATATCTTCATCTGCCTAGCCTTTTTTAATACTCAATACTTTATTGCATTCTAACTATATATTGGAACCGGCTTCTAGTTAAACCGGATTCAGCTGAGTACCAGTATTTTACGTGGAGCGCTGCCTACCAGACCTCCACAACCCATTGACTGGGTAACACTGTAGAGTCAGATTTACTGGCTTCTGACAATCCGTAACGACTGCCAAAGATCTACAAATGAGCTGTCATTTGTAGATCTTTGGGAGTCGTTACGGATACGGACTTAACGAGGTACGGAAGGAAGGTACGTTAAAATGGTCACCCATGCACAGGTTGGTCACCTTGGCCAGCGTTGCTTAACCTTGAAGATCGACCCGTGCGGCTGTTATCCTTTAACCACGAGCTCCTCTCCACCAACCAATATCTCCACCACCTCTCGTATCACCTCTGATAAAAATATTTATTAAAACTCACCTGTGCTACTCTTCTTAAAGACGCTGAATTTCAGCAAGTTGGCTTTCTTGAGGGTCTCGCTCTGTCGATGGCGCTTCTCCTCGAACTTGGAGAATGAGGAGTGGGAGGTGAGCTTCAGCCCTCGGTCTGGTTTCTTTGTCTCTGGCTTGGGTAACGTCGCTGATGATGCTTTCTCTGTGAACAATGAATTATTTTTGAAAATTGTTAGTAACGAATTTATTTTGGACTACTTGGCTGACGCACGAGGCTTCGCTCGCTTTTTTTATAAGAAGTAGGTATCCTATGTTACTTCTAATACTTCCAAGAATATGTGTACAAAGTTTCATGATGATCAGTTAAGTAGTTTTCGCGTGAAAGCGTAACAAACAAACTTAAATTCACATTTATAAAACTACTAGCTGACCCGGCGAACTTCGTTCTGCCTAACAGTCGATTCTTTATTTTATTTTTTAAACAAGCGTAGCCCAAGTTACTCCTTATTACATCAGCTACCTGCCAATAAAAGTCCCGTCAAAATCGGTCTAGCCATTTCAGAGATTAGCCTGAACAATCAGACAGACAAAAATTGTAAAAACGTTATTTTGGTGTATTTACCGTATATACATTCATTTACATGTAAGTACTAAAAACGGTTATTTCAATATTACAAACAGACACTCCAATTTTATTTTGTATGTATAGTAGATGTATAGAATATTTAAGCCACGCCATAAAATAGGTCTGCTAACTCTTACATATACGGCGAGTACCCTATTGTCCTGCTCCACAGCCACTAGGGAGCCCAAATTAATCTGTCGATTGTAAGAAGAATTTGCATTGTTAGAATCAACTTACTTAGCATTGTATAATTTCAGCCATTAACAGCACATGTGTGAGTACTGCGTACCTTTAACTTTAATTATCAGTTTTAGGTATGTTTTTGACTTGAATGTACCCTGGCGGTTGGGAGTGTCATGCTCACTCAAAAGTCTAGCTGATGGTGGCGTATGCGTTGGATCATTTGGCTCCCTTCAAAATGGTTGAGCCGAATGGTGCTGGCGCATGCGTCATGTTCGTGAACGGGCGCCGTCAGTCGGGACTGGTCATTTCATTTCATTTTATTCCGGACGCTTTTATCCTGCTCGTCTTTTACATCGTTCTCACATGTATGTATAATTTCAACCCGATGTAAATAAATCTTTGTAAAAAAATATTATTTTTAAAAGAGTGTCCGTGGAGTTTCTTGCACGTTCTTCTCCATAGAGATCTACGCTTTGGAACGTGCAAATAGCTTCAACTTTTGGACCGACCGACCTTGACAATTCAAAAGTGCCTGTAAATGGTTTAATTGAAATAAATGCTTGAATTTTGAATTTTGAATTTTGTATCAGTTATGATTAACTCCGATTAATATTATGTATAGACCATACAACTGTATTGTTGAAAGCAAAACAAAAATTTAATAATCCAATAATTAATATTGAATATGTGAATAAATATCTTGATAACGGTGTGGCACTTCATTTCACATATACCTACATAATTTATGCATTTGTAAACTATTAAAATCCAATTTGCTAAAACTAAATAATTAAAACAAAAGTGAGAGATATAGACTAAAAACCACATGCGAATCATAAATTACGTTCAAAATTAACACAGATTTATTAATATAAAATATTTATATGTATATCTGAAGTCAATGTACCGTGACACGTGTGTCCCTTATTTGGTTAACTTTATGATATAAATGCGCTGTAACATCTACTAAGCCATTAATGATCATATTTGTATAAAACACTCCATCACAGGTGCTTATAAGAATATGCACTTTGGCACCATACAAATAAGGTTTGTTATGGTATGAAACACTACTGTACGTAGCTTGAATAAAATCTAAGTTCTCCCAGCAAATCTCGGCCTTACAGCTAATTCATTCTTGAATTAGTCGTTATCATATTACTGGGATTGCTTGAGTAAATTCGAACTAAGAGAATTATCTCAAGTAGCGCTTAGTAAGTTGCAATTTAAACCTCAATGCTGCTTCTGTCTTTGTCTGCATTAATGTTCATCATATTATATTATATGTCGTGGATTGATGGCGCCCAAGATGCGACATATTTAAAATCTCGTGTCACAGTTATATTGTTTGTTATTAAGAGCGTGTATTCCGTCCACTAGCGCCGCCAATCGTTTTTTATTATTTGTGGTAAATTTAAGACACGCAGATAAAAAACCGCCCTGTAGTGCACTGAAGAAATGTATTTATTATGTTTTGAGAGTTATGTTTTGTACTTTAGAACATAAATAGTTGCCAAAGTCGATATTTTTGCTAAAAGTGGCCACTTTGGTTTTACACATAATGTATACATATACAATACTAATTATTCAACATAATCATTTATTACTTCCACAGTTACTTACATAAGCTAATAAAAATATATTATACTAGCAGAGGAGGGGAAGCTAATTAGGCATTTAAAAATTCATATATTATTATGCTGTCTATGTTTACATATATTATTATATAAAGAAGGCAGCAAACAGCCTCTAAAAATGCATTACAGTAATGGAAAAAACCTGCGAGATTTTCTTATTTATTTACATTAAATATCCATTTAAATCAATACATTTATAAACGTTATATTTGGAATATTTTAATATGCAATTTATATTTTCGAAGTTGCGTGGGTCAGCTAGTCTATATCTATACATTTGTTTGTAAGTTTGTATGTAGGGGGTAATCACAGGAACTACTGGTCCGATTTAAAAAAAATATTCATGTGTTATTCTGATTGGTAGGTATAAACACCAAGTGTAGCAAAATATTGAACGGTCAATAAATCAGATTGCATGTGAATGACCTAAAATGGGATGATTTTGTGTAACATACGGTATATTGAAATACTAAAAAGGACAGGTGCAAGAAAATTAAAAAATAAAAGTTTAGATCACATCTCCTTATTAAAAATATTTACTGAAATTAAATTTTATGTTTTGAACAAAGGAAAATAATTTCATTTAGGAAGACAGTATTACGGATCTTGTATAGTCTGAATTAAAGAAGAAGAAAAGTCAAGAAAGAAAGAAGTCAAGAAGAAAAAGGAGAGAGAGAGAGAGAGTCTTCTACACTAATATTATAAAGAGGACAGATTTGTATATTTGTGCTGAAAAGGCTTCGAAACTACTGGACCGGTTTTAACCATTTTTTCACCAAAAGCTTAACTAACAAGAAAGGCGATCCTATGGAGATCCTTAAGAAAATTGCAGCACGGACGAAGTCGCGGGCGATTTGCTCGTATGTAATATTAAAAAAAAATGGGAAATTGACTGAGAATGCACTCTCAGCCTCCTGCTGCGCTGTTTCAAAATTATAAATATTTATTAATATATGAATATTATGGCATAATTTTAAACTGATATTGTGTCAATGACATTAACACAATGTTTTCTGCATAACATTGCGGCACACCTAACAAAATTACCTTGACGATTCAATCACTCATTACAGTTATCTTACCTGTTATGTGAAAAACCATGTTTATCTCTTAGATAACTGTCAGGAAGGTGAAGTTCACATTATCTAACAGTTAATTAAACTACAAACACCTTAGTTAAAATCATTATCTTTGATTAAATTGATATGATTTGTATCAAGTTACGCAATTCTATTGGTTAAGTATCCTGTTTGAGTAAACAACTGCTTTATGTGCGTCAGTAGTATTTGAAAGACAATTCTATACAAATATTATAAAGCTGAAGAGTTTGTTTGACTGCGCTAACCTTAGAAACTACTGGTTCGAATTGAAAAAATATTTTAGTGTTGGATAGTCTATTTATCGAGGAAGATTACAGGCTATACGATATAGGTTCCTTATGACCCTGGGTATCTCTTTTTAGGGTAATCAGCTACTTTTGAGGACACAAAGGGGATTTGTTAAAGGAATATTGTGTCAAAATATAACACCGTTCCCGTCTTCACCTGGCATATCAAGATAACCAGGGTTAATGGGCTGAGACTATTACTATATGTCACACCCTTTGCCATTAATGCTGGAATTTGACTTCCAGTCTAAATGAATGCAGCCGAATATCGGTATTCTACATGGAGCAACTGCTTAAGTGACTTCCCCAACTCAGTAACTGGGTACACAATAACCCTAAGGCACTTGTGTTACCGCCGGCGATCAGCGAGTAGCGAGTAAAGCTTGAAATTCGAAACGAGTTGGCAGGCAGCGAGTAGCGAGAGAAAAGTTTCCGTAGTTTTGACGCTCGGCTTTAAGCGAATGCTTTTGTGCAACAGGCTTTTACTCGCAATACCCGATCTGGCCCGAACTGGCGGTAGAAATTATCGCCGAGCAGCGCTGAGCGAGTGTCGCTGAGCGAGTACAATCTGATAGCTCTTGTCGCTGCGATCAGAGGTAAGAGCCGCTCGCCGGCAGTGTGAACAGTCAGCTATCGACTATGAATGTATTTGTCTCTTTTACTCACGCGAGATCTATATCTTTTGTCCCTTTCCTCAGCAAGCAAATAGTCAATAGCTAATCGCTTCCTCGCCGGCGGCGCGCGGCGGTTAGACAAGTGCCTTAACAAAATAAAAATTGCTCTTGACCTTTCCTCAGACATTGAAACAAATCCCTAAAAGTTATTTTTTAGGGCACATACATAGGATTCCAAAATTTCTTGTCTTCTCAAATATATATTATATGTATAGGGCAAACAAAAGCAAAACTTTGAAAGAAGACAGAGATAAGAATACAAATAGGTAATCAAAACAAAAGTGTAGTACATCTTCTATCTATATTAGAATCTATCTATGTATATTATAAAGAGTTTTTAGTGAGTTTGTGTGGTAGTAGAGGGTACAACCTCAGAAACTGACAAAAGTGACGTCTTTATTCTAGAGATATATTCTCTGGAATGTCTGGATCAATTACAACACCAACAACTTTCTTCCACAAATAGAAAACCACATTATTTGTGAGTGTCATAGGCTATACATTTACCCGAACAATACCGCCCAACGAAGTAGGCACTGGTCAGCTAGTCTATACTAATATTATAAAGAGGTAACATTTGTTTGTAAGTTGGTAGGTAAACTCAGGAACTACTGGTCCGATTTGAAATATTCTTTCAGTATTAGATAGCCCATGTATCGCGGAAGGATATAGGCTACATATCATCATGCTAAGACTAAAAGGAGCCGAGCATTAATGGAAAATGTGACGCAGACGAAGTTGCGTGGGTCAGCTAGTACTTTATAAAAATATTGTATTTTTACTTCAGAAAAACTTTTTAGATTTCAAGGTAATCAATAGCTAAAGTAACTAACACTTTCATGACACATGTGTGACTGAATGTAGCTATTTACTTAGTGGGATCTTAAATATGATCATAATTACACATGTTATTATAAGAACAAAAGCATTGATTAAACAAAAGCCTACAAACTTATTTACTTGTATATTATTTCCTAAGTATTGCTTGTCTAGACTATTATCTTGTAATTATAATTATTATGTAGTTCATACTTATTATCGAGTGGTAGATATATTATATGCATGATATTTCAATTTTGAAAACTTTTCTTTATTTTCAAATTATTAAAACAATCAAAATTAATTTAAATTTTACGCATCTTTAATAATTAACATCTTTAATGCATTTCATGCATTAAATATTCTTTGTTCAATATTATTAAAAGGTTTTTGTTTTATTTTATTGGGTTGCAGAATTTGTCTGAAAAAGTCACAGTGGCCTTGGCCACAAAGGTCAATTGGAGGAACATAGATGGGTTTTAGTCAGTAGGAGTCTGTCAGTTCCATCCACTCCACATCCACTATCATAAACCAAAAATCAACACATTTCTTGTATTCCCTTCATTAATCATTTAATGTAATCTTTAATTTAATTTAATTTTTAGTACTTTGTTGTAATAGATGCTATAGAAATGCACACTGAAAATTTCAACTCACTACCTATAAAAATTCTTGAGATATAGCATGCTGGCAGACAGAAAGACAGTCTGACAGACAGCAAAGGCAGTACTAGGGTTCTGTTGGAACCCTAAAAAGTGGCTTACAATAAGGGGCAAACCTATCAAACAAGTGCAAATTTAGTCTTCTACAAAGAAATTTAAAGGGGAAAATGTCAGTCTTACTCAAATGAATTTCTATATTGCTTGATATGAAATATTTCACCACAAATACATTGTTAGGCGATGAAGTTTGTAAATAAATAAAATGACTCCTTGTTTGCAGATGGATCATAATATTACAGATGCCTGATGTCATAACACGGCACGGGTTGAAAGCATTTTCTACAATAATTATTTTTTCAAGGGTAAAACTAGGCATAATTTACTATTGAAAAACAGTTAGTGACAGTGAAATGAGTTTTCTTTTTTTAAATTGATTGAATGAAATTATTTGACAGTTTTAGTAATATTGCATATTCATGACTCACCGGCCTTTCTCTGCCGCTGCATCTGTTCCCGGTGACACTTGGAGCAGTACCCCTGCCATTGAGGGTTACCAAAGTAATCGCAGCCATTCTTGCACTTCAGGTCACTCTGGTCTATCCGCAGAGACGGCATCTTGGACGCAAACATCATATACTTGTAAGACCTCTGTAGATTCGGACCAAACCACATAGTCACAGTTAAAATTTACAAAACAATATGAGTTGGAGAGATACTAGATTTTTTGGGTCAAATTAATCAACCATCTATTTCCGAATCCCCCCTCGCGGCGTTCAACGACCGAACAATAATTTAATCTACAATTTAGTCAACTTTTAGCGCTCTGCACTCGAATAATCTCCCATTAATTTCAGCCACGTTAAATTCAGCCCATGTTTGACAAATTACGAGAATGGAGAGCGGTTTTGCGCGAAAAACAGTATTCATTTCAATATGCAACGTTAACGGTGGCCGTTCAACGATTTCCTCCGTTATATAGGCACCTCTTATCGTGAAAATGTACATACTCGAGTATCTGATAACCAAATGAATCTATCTACACGTAGATTTATGTTTACGTGGATGGTGTGTTGTATACCTAATGAATACTAGAAGTAATAGACACTCACCTTCGATATTTTAACAACAACTGGTATCTATTCTATAATTATTTATTTATAACAAAAGGAATTGAATTGTAACATCGGCACACAACAAATCATTTTATTTCGACTGACAAATGACAATTGACTGACAATTGTTTTTTTTTTAACGTCATCGACATTGACATAGATTATACACAACATTGACATAGGAACAATGGCATTCAGCTTAGGAAAAAATACTTTGATAACTCTTATTGTGATTTTAATCTTCACTGTCGTTTGAGGCGCATTTTTCTAAATGTTAAATTAATTCTTGCTCCCATCAACTTTTTTCGAGTTGGTAAAGAGTGATACCATATCTCATTAGTTGGCGGATTCATGAGGAGGATACTGCCGTGCTCCAGTTCAATCTTCACTGTAACAAACACAGGAATTCTTTAAAAAATTGTTGGAGACATCGAAGAGAAAGAGAACCTTTCGTAACTTATAACCAAAGCTTATAACTAAACAACAAAAAATAGTTACGCCGTACGTCACCAAACTGACGCATGACATAGTTGCTATGGTAACGCAAAGAATATACAAGAGAACAATCTCCTGTAATATTTGCTTCGCAAAAAAACTTATAGATTCATAAAAAAATGGATATGACAATGCAGATTAAAGATGGACAATACACGAAAACTATTTATACAATGGTAAGAAAAAAAATACTTTTTTGTCCACATCTTTAATTATGGCATTTGGACTGTACTTAGAACTAAGTGGTAGGTTACAGTAGTGTTACCTTACAATTTAGGCAGGTATGAATAAAATAGAGATCGACTAACACAATTTCCAAGACTAAGGTCAAGAGCAAACCCATCACAAATAAAAAAAAAAATAATAATAATTTCGTTATCAATTAAGTAGTCTAATAATAGCCGGCAAGCTATCGTAATGGACTTATGGTCTGGAGACACCACTACACGTCTGTGTTTCCGAACACATTCAACCCTAATCTCTTCAAAGTTAAGAGTACACAGGTTTCCTCTGGGCAAGCTTACTCCGTCGTCGACATTGTCTCTGTGATCTCTATACTCTGATCTAGACAAGAGTTAAGAGCAAACCCATCTCAAGTAAACAAAAAAGAATGCTAGATGGAGTCAGATCTTTATAGCCACTTGTCTCACCGCCGGCGAGGATGTGATTAGCTTTCGACAAAAGATATAGATCTCGTGTGAGTACCTACATAAAAGAGACACATACATCCATAGTCGATAGCTGGCTGTTCACAATGCCGGCGAGCAGCTCTTATAACCTCAAGTTGATCGCAGCGACAAGAGCTATCAAAGATTGTAACTACTCGCTCAGCAACACTCGCTCGGTGATGCTCGCTGGGCGGTCAGAACTCACCAACTAGCTGTAATTTCTACCTATAGTGCGGTCAGGAGCGAGTACTGCGAGTAAAAGCCCCTCGCACGAAAGCACTCGCTTAAAGCCAAGCGTCAAAACTATAAACTATCGAAACTTTTACTCGCTTCTCGCTGCTTTCCAACTCGTTTCGAGTTTGAAGCTTTACTCGCTACTCGCTGATCACCGGCGGTGAGACAAAGTGCCTAAACCTTTGTCTAAAAACTTATGCACTTGTAATTTGAATCATGCAGACAGACTGATAGACAATTGCACTCATGCTATCAATGTAACGTAGGTAAGAAAGAAACGTAACACTAAATGAAGACTCAAAAACTAAGCTCTATGAGCCTAGGTACATAGTCAATCAGCTTAGCTTTTCCCAAGCATAACGGTTTCTAGCATCGACCGTCTGTCCGTCCTTTATCTGACCTGCTGGTAGAAGACCTATTCCAACGCAATAGGCATTCACAGTTACCCTTAATCAAATACGTACTAGGAAATTATTTCCCACTTAATCCAAATCAAGAATTTGTTTTTTTATTTACTCATCGCAAAACCCCCATTTCTTTCTTTTCGATATTACGGATTCAACTTACCTAGAAACCATACCTAAATATATATTTGATTTACGGTTAACACGCACAGCAAATCAGAATTAACACATCACAGAATCATTAACATCATCATCACAGTTCTTGAAATTCAGAATAATCCGAACGTATGTAGCCTTAAACACTAAGGTAAGTGTAAGTCAATCGAGAGTCAAGAGGAGAGGCACTTCAACTGTGGTCACGTGATTAACATGTCTTAAAGCATGAAAATGATATGGTAGACAGCCGAAGACATAAGTAACTACTTCATTAAGATGACTTGATTGACTCGCTGATGGTACTCTTGTTTTAAAAGCAATAGTTTGTTCATACACAGATTATTAGGGATCACATACTTGAAAGGGAATTAGGGATCGAACACATAGTGAATTAGATATCACGCTCATGGGGAATTAGATATCACACACATGGGGAATTAGATATCACACACATGGGGAATTAGGTATCACATAGGTTCATGGGGCAATATGAAACACCTAAATCGGGAATTAGTTAGGTAACACACACATAGGGAATGACGGATCACACGCATAGAGAATTCTGGCTCACACTATGATTCTAACAAAAAAAAGTCCCACTTCTGACCTTCGAAAGAAACGGAAGCAAGTCTTCCTCAATTACTACGATAACACCATGTTTCACACAAACAAAAGATTATATAACCCTACCCATCGATATAAACAAGGAAATGCCAGAGTTCCAAGGCTGCGCATTCGCAAAATAAAGAAAAACGAAAATTATCTGGTGCTCGTGTCGTTAAATTGATAAGTCGATTGGAATTAGCGCACGGAAATTCATTTCGTAGGTATAACGACGAAGGATTGATTAGATTAACGACAGCATAAGATAATTATAATACTTTCAAATAAAATTAATATTTACCTACTTTCTTCAATTCGAATGTTTTCCTACCTAATCCAATCTTGAAGCATCTAGGTTAGCCTTTTCAAGTAGTAAAGGCAAACCAGGATGAGTCTCTCTGAACAAAAATGCATATTTTCGACTGCATAGTTGTGCCAATTTCGTTACGAATTTGATAATATTAAACCCCTTTATCTATGAATATAAATGAATGTGCTAATAAGCCGATAAGAATGATAAATTAATCTACAGTTGGCAAACAAAGAGGAATTTCCAAATGCGATGCTTTACGAAGGAAATGCATGACTGATTTTATTGCATTATAAACGAATGCACTTCAGTCGCGACCTCACTGTGTTATATAATAACGAACTCCACATTATTATGTTATCGTTACCTACTTAATTACTTAATTCTCTTCTTACATAAAAAAGAAACAAACCTTGAGTTGTTTGCATATTTCACAATTGATTCAATCAGTTCACAATCGTGTGATAACTCAAGTCCTAGACAAAGGCCTGCGCGTGAGTCTCGTTGATGAGACATAGCCGCCAACACCTAAGCTAAGGATGACAAACACTTCGATAACCTATTTTCAGATTTATAAGGACATTCATGTGTTATCAGGTGCGAAGTATTCCAACAGATAAACGATGAAAAGGAACACACAGCTGTAGCGTGCCACGTCCTTATTCCACTTATAATTTGAATAATCTAATTAGATAATCGTTGAAAATGTCGTTATTGCGTTAGCGATCATCTATCGACTTGATTAATCGATCGACCTTTGAACTGTTTCAGATAAAGGAAGCGAGGTACGATGAAGCAATCAAGGCTCTCAATGACGCCATAAACTTCAGCCCCAACCGCGCCGGACTGTCTCTCCTCGGGTTCTGCTATTTCAGAACACAGTCATTCGTTGAAGCAGCAAACTGCTACGAACAGTTATCAGCAATGCACCCTGATATTCCTGAATATAAACTCTATTTCGCCCAAGCACTACACGAAGCTTCTATGTATGATGAAGCTTACAAAGTTACAGTGCAAATAACTGCCCCTCTTCTTGAACGAAAGGTCATTAAATTGCAATCTGCGATTAAATATGGCGAAGAGGACACGATTACTGCGAAAGGTTTGGTAGATTCGTACCCTCAAGAAGATCCAGACAAAGACATAAATCTTGGATGCTTGCTGTTCAAAGAAAATCAATATGAAGAGGCGTTACAGAAGTTTTCACGAAGTCTCAACGTCGTGGGATTCAATGCGCACCTTCATTACAACATCGCACTTTGTTATTTTAAACTTAAAGAATATCCGCAAGCGTTAAAGCATATAACACTAGTGATTGAAAGAGGGATTCGGGACCATCCTGAGCTTGCAGTCGGCATGCAAGCAGAGACTTCAGAAGTCAAATCTGTTGGTAATACGCTGACACTCCATGAAACTGCACTGACTGAAGTATTCAATTTGAAAGCTGCTATTGAGTTTCAGTTGAAGAACATAGAAGCGGCGCGTGAAGCCCTCAACGATATGCCCCCTAGACATGAACACGAACTGGACGCGGTTACTTTGCACAACTTAGCATTAACTTCTATTGATATAAAGCCAACAGATGGCTTTGAAAAACTACATTTCTTACTGCAACAAGACCCCTTCCCTGCAGAAACATTTGCCAACCTTCTGCTACTATATTGCAAGTTTGAATATTTCGACCTAGCAGCTGATGTGTTAGCTGAAAACGCACAGTTTACATACAAGTATTTAACACCATATTTGTACGATTTTTTGGATGCTATAATAACTAGCCAGACATCTCCAGAGGAAGCATTCCAGAAGTACGAAGACATTGCTTCTAAGCACGCAGAACAGCTAAGGAAGCTTACGAAAGTGGTACAGGAAAGTCGCTCTCAAGGCGACAACGATCAAGTGAAGAAAGCTGTCGTCGAATATGAGGAAGCTTTGGAAAGATACATTCCAGTAGTCATGGCTCAAGCTAAGATCTACTGGGATATGGAAAACTACGGACAAGTAGAGAAGATATTCCGCAAGTCCGTCGAATTTTGTAACGAGTCAGACGTCTGGCGGCTGAATGTAGCGCATGTGCTGTTCATGCAAGAAAACAAATACAAGGAAGCTGCCAGTTTCTACGAGCCCATTGTTAAGAAACAGTACGATAATATTTTAGATGTAAGCGCAGTTGTTTTAGCTAACCTATGTGTTTCTTACATCATGACTTCGCAGAACGAAGAGGCTGAGGACATCATGAGAAAAATAGAAAAGGAAGAAGAACAGCAAATATTTGAGGACCCGCAAAAGAAATTCTATCACCTCTGCATAGTAAACTTAGTAATTGGCACGTTATATTGTGCTAAGGGGAACTACGAATTTGGGATTTCTAGGGTAATAAAATCCTTAGAACCATTCAACAAACGTCTGGGTACCGACACTTGGTTTTACGCAAAGCGTTGTTTTTTATCCTTCCTGGAGAACTTGGCCAAGCACTTGATTGTTGTTAAAGATAATACTATAAAGGAGTGTCTGCAGTTTCTCGAAGGTTGCGAGACATACGGGCGACGCGTGAGTACTGTTATCGAGAACCCTTTTCAAGAAGAAGACGCCCACACGAAGGCTAAGCAGACGGTGACGTATGAAGCTAGATTGTTGCGGTACATGTTTTACAAGTTAAGGAATATCGATGACTCTGTCACAATAAATAAGTACGAAGATTTGAAATAAATGCTTACCTGGTGGTATGGGTTTTTTTTCCTTTCCTGGTTTTCTGGCATCTTTGTGTTTTAACACAAAAGTCCGTTCTTGTCCGAGGGAGATGGAAGCTATGGGGCATGTAGGATCTAACTCTGGTTCATTGTCTCTGTGCTCGCCCATATGATCATTTCCGTTTCTGTATCTATGAGAGGCATTTAAAGATAGGTAATCAGACTGTGCAAATCTTAGGTACCAAAGATACCTATACAACCTGTTAGTATCGAGACCTACTCAAAACAGGTTACACACAGGTATACAAGACTAGTAGTTTCCTGTCCGATGAATATTTTATTGAAAAACATTGCCAATAGCAGATAGAAAGTTTATTGCAAGAATTATGTACCTACTTGAATAATTTAATTTAGATAAGTATTTATCTAGTGACGATTCTGTGTCGATCACACCAATTATATAGATATTATTAGCGCCCATTGTTCTCGTCGGTAGGTACTATCACTATGCACTATTAATATAATCCTCAAAACAAGTATTTTCTTTTCCATTATTTTTCATTTCTTTGAAAACTGATGACGCCATTAAAGAAAATAAAGTGACTCTCATTAGTATCTAATTAAGAATGTTGGGTTTATGTATAGGTTTACTGAGGTCAAAAGCTAGAAAACAAAAGAGATAAAACTCGGCTCGTGTTAATTAAGTTAGATAGTGACTAGGTGAGATAGTGGTCAAACACTTGCCTATCAAAAGTAAAAAAATAATAATTAGAACCTGAGTTATGGCATGGATATTATTGTTATAGGTATATGGAAGAGTGACTTTTCTTTTTTTTAATATAAGGATAAGGAGATTGCAGGAGAATTACCAAGGCCATGTAGGCCCTTGGTACTTCAGCAGATAATCTCGTATTTCGGACGTTTAGTTTTTTGTTCATTGCTTAATTAATTATTGTTTTGTAAATGTTGTTTTGTACGTCGTACGAGGTGGTGCGAGAAGAAAAGAATTCCTGGAAAGACTTTGAGGAAGCCTATTGCCCAGCAGTGGGACAGTGTGGTGTCATGGACAAAAAAAAAAGTGTTGTTTTGCGATATCATGGGCAACTTTTAACTTCCTGTTAGTGCAAGTGAATTTCTTCACATTTCAGATGAGTCAGAATTTGGAAATCTAGCAGAACTTTGTAGATTTGAATATCCAAATCCTTACTTATTTTATCTTTACTGCTTTTGAGCGTTCTGCCTATTTTATTATTATTATAAGTAGGTACCTACCAACGGGGTTAATAAGAATGCACCCCTGCATTCTTATTCACCCCGAATCGAAACAATTAAAAGTTTGGGGATTACTTACTTACCACGTAATTTAAATGTTGTTGACAACACTAACGGTCTTTAATTTAATTCAGACAAAATTGACAAAAAAACAAACGTTGCAATAAAAAATATGATCTTACGGCAAAAAAAAAATTATATCTGTTCACCCCGACGTTTTCAACCCGGTTGACGATAGTGTTAAAGATTTCTTCCCCTAGAGTTGTTATCAATATAATTCGTTGTAAAAAAACACAGAGCAATTAGTTGCGCCTGCGCGACAGCTCAGACACGCGCGCGTTTTTGTGTGAAATTCAAAGGCTCTGTGTATAAAAATAATAAAACTTACTTGTTCACTAAAACGAAGTCGTATTTAATTCCTCTAAGTGCCACTAGAAAGTCTCGCAAAGCTAACACGGGGGCCGGCCAAGGTAGGGCCGGAACTGTCACTCCAGAATACGTGTACGTTATACCAGGGTCGCCGTAAGCAACCTGCTGCCGAGGCAAAGGGTATATCTTGCCGAACACCCTAAAATAAAAAGCTTCGTAGATATAAAAATGTTGAGAACAAATGCAGGTAGATAGACATAAGGTGGAAGCGTCAGGGTAACCCGTGAAATTCAAATATTTTTATGTTTTTTTTGCAATTTGCCGGTCAGTTACCAGTTTACAACTCGATTGAATGACTTTTTCACGAAATAACATTTAATCGAGTTCTATGAACTTAGAGGGTTATATTGATGATACAAATGGTTATAATCCTTTAGATAAATGCTCTTTACGATCGCGAAACGTATTTTGTTCAACATACAGCTTCACACTGACCGGCAAATTGCAAAAAAAACTTAAAAATATTTGAATTTCGCGGGCTACCCTGGAGCTTCCGCCTTAAACCAATAGAATTGCTTGCGCTAAGCGAGCGCTAAGTAAATGAAGCGATTCTGTTGGTTCTTAACAAAAATCCCACTCTACGCATCCTCGCACATATCTAGTGGAAACGCAGCCTAACGCAAGCAAAATGTGGATAGATTCGGATCGTCTAACGGCCGAAACCATTATCCTATCTATCACATACTGGAGATAGAAAAACAATTGAAACAACAGAAAACCTATATAATTTTCATATTGTTTCATTTGTTTTGCTATCTCCAGTATGCCAAATCTGGTGATAGTTAGGTTATTGGGTTCGGCCGTTAGTGCTCGTTTACCACTGACGTATGCGTCAGTATCGTTTACGGAGATGCGGGGCGTCGAGCGTCGCTTACGGCGTAGCGTCGAGCGGGGCGTCGGACGTTTTTTTCCGTTTACGGAGGAGCGGGCCGTATCATCACACATCCAAACACAAACATAATATGGCTTATCAAGTGTTTATGAAGACGCGAGAACGCTGACCACACAATATACCTATTTTCTTTCTTTCTTTCTTTTATATAGGTATATTGTTATACGCCTGACGCTCAAGCCAGCGTAGCCAACGTGTGAGAAATTCCCCAAACTACGGGAAATCTCAAGTTCATTTGGGATTTATTGGGAATTGGCAAGATGTAGGGAAAATGCGGGGATTTGAGCATCGATAGTCTGCACCAAGTCAGAACCAACTTGTCCTAAGGCGCAGATATAGATAGAGACTCAGTTGCTGATTTAAAATGAGAATCACATGGAAACGGCTTGTAGAACTTAAAAAAAAACATATGTTATTTATATACTATGCAAAATTTACGAAATAATAATTTTTATTGTTTTTTTTTTTATTAGGGGCATCAGTAGAATTTTTGTCCCCAAATCGGGGAAAGTGACTTTGATTTTCGGGAAATTTGATAAATTGGTGTTGGCAACGCTTGTCTGCGGTAGCGGGTTGGCGGCCGCCACGCTAGACGCTGCGTGTAATTCCGCGGACTCCGCCACGGTTTCCACCCGCATTCTAAACAAACGCCTTTAAAATCGCTGCACCGTAAACGCTCTCATACAACAATTTAGTGCGGGCCGCCACGCTGCACGCGACGCTCGACGTCCCGCGTCTCCATAAACAAGCACTTAGGCTGGGTGCACACTACGGTGATCCTAAACAGTGAGCATTTTTGTTACCTACTAGCTGTCCCCCGCGGCTTCGCTCCCGTTTTTCCCGTGGGATTTCCGGGATAAAAACTATCCTACGTCCTTTGTCGCGTTTCAATCTATCTTTGTGCAAATCGGTTCAGTGGTTTAGGCATGAAGAAGAGACAGACAGACAGACAGACAGAGTTATTTGCGCATTTACTATATTAGTAAGGATTTAAAATAAGACGTCTAGGTTAACCGCAGCGAAAGTGGTGAGAAGATCTGATGATGTTTGCGATCAAAGTTAGCCAGAGGTAGAGATAAAGATTGCTCAGAATAGAGGGGTGGAGGAAGAAAGGGGAGTCCTTTGCCCAGCCGTGGGACTAAAATTTTAAAAAGCTTATTTGCCAGTTGCGAAATAACTGAGTTTGTGATTACTATAGTGGGTACTACTGTTTTATTAACTCTTGAATTACTCTGATTAAGATCAAGCTTTTAGTTTAGGCGGCTTACTTTATTTTAGTCAAATCTCCGGTAAAATATTCCAACGTGTTTTCTAGTTCTTGAAATATATTACTTGCAGTAGAGTTTGGTATAGGAACCGCATAATCTATATCAAGCCCATCTTGTTTAATTGACTTCCAAGTCACAGCGTTCACGTCGATTTCTTTCAACTTTTCCATCTCCAGAAACGCTAGGTACCTTTAAAAGAAGAGATGGCAACATTTTGCTATTAAAAAAAAACAATATTGATGTTTCGTGTTTGTTTACTTTGTGGAGTAGAAAGACACAAAGACAGAAAACATGTTCATTTGGTATACTTAGATACACACAATGTAAGACTTACCTACACGTTAGAAAAATACGCTTACATTACATTAATTTCTTACATTTATCGCTAAACGCTAAACGAGATAGAAGGATAAGAAGGATGATAGAAGCGAAAGTTAGACAGTGACGTTTGACAGTTTGACAATGACAAACAAATTGAGGTTTAGTCCCAATGTTGCCAAGATCGTCAAAAAAAAAACCTACATAACTTTTTATGGTTATCTATACCTACTATCTATACTAATATTATAAAGAAGAAGAAGAGTTTGTTTGTTTGTTTGGTTGAACGCGCTAATCTCAGGAACTACTGGTCCGATTTGAAAAATTATTTCAGTGTTAGATAGCCCATTTATCAAGGAAGGCTATAGGCTATATATCATCACGCTAAGACCAATAGGAGCGGAGCAGTAATGGAAAATGTGACGCAGACGAAGTTGCGCGGGGCATCTAGTATAATATGATAAAGCAGAAGAGTTTGTTTGTTTGTTTGGTTGAACGCGCTAATCTCAGGAACTACTGGTCCGATTTGAAAAATTATTTCAGTGTTAGATAGCCCATTTGTCGAGGAAGGTTATAGGCTATATATCATCACGCTAAGACAAATAGGAGCGGAGCAATAATGGAAAATGTGACGCAGACGAAGTTGCGCAGGTCAGCTAGTTTCTTTATAAAGTACAGACGCCAGCACATCAAGCTACACCAATCTGTCAATCTCAACTTTATCGCTGAACCAGTAGGCTCAAGGTTGATTGGGAAAATTTGACAGTTTTGGATAGCTCGATGTGTTGGCGACTGTAGGTACTTCGTGTATATACGTCACAGAAGTCCACCTGAACGGCTGGACCGATTTGATTTAAATTATTTTTGGACTGGATGTTTTAGCTTCACTTTTAGACGTTGTAGATAAATGGACAGCTGGTGGTGCCGCAATCGGGTTCTAATTTTTAGGGTACCGTAACCGAAGGAAGGGTAAACAACGGAAGTCTATTAAACCTTTGTGTCCGTCCGTCAATCTGTCCATCTGCGGGCTGTATGTCAAAAACTGTAAAGCTGCTTTGCTTGTGTGTCAAAAACTGTAAGACTACGCTATAATATAATAGCATAATAGTATATAGCTCATAGCACAACAATATCGCTCACCATACATTGTTATGGACATTTTCACACTGTACTGCCTACTACTTATATATTTTTGACAATGTATGGTGCCCGATATTGTTGTGCTATGATCTATATACTCTATGCTATATATTATAGCGTAGTCTGAAAGCAGGGTGAGCGTAATTTTGTTAATTACGAGTTGCGTACAATGAGTTGGAAGAATCTAAGCTACATTTGGTTTCATGGGTTTCATACTAAAGTCTTGCGACGTTTAATATGAAACCAAATTCCGCCGACTCATTTTCCGCAACTCACAAAATAACGTTCGTGTGTCCTCACCCTAATAGATAGGTACAGTCGTCAGCACATCATGCTCCAACTATCTGTCAATTTTCTGTATTAGATTTTCAACTTTATAGGTGAGCGATAAAATTCAATTTTGACTGGGAAATATTTAATTGAAATTTACAAAATTTGAAAGGTACCCGAAACTTGATGTGCACAGCATTTTCACAGAGTACAATACGTTTTTCTATTCCTGCTATTATAAATAACAAAAATGAAAGGGGGCTCCCTCCCATTTAAGAATTAGGTTTAGGCATGGCAGGGAACTCTTCGTGTGAGAGTCCAATTCGCACTTTGACTCTTCAAAAGTGCCTGTAAATGGTTTAATTGAAATAAATGTTTGACTTTGACGGATTTTATTTCTTATGAAAAGACAACTTTCAGGCAGGATAACGTCTAATATTCAAAAAGAGGCGGAATTCAAAAAATAAATATTTTATTCTCAAATACAAGCTTGTCCAAAGGTCACTTTAAAATCAACCCTTTAGTATGTCTTCGGTCCAGACACCCTGGATGCAGATTTGGTTGCTAATGCATTATTTTTGGCATTTTTCATAAATTTCTGAAAGGCTTGCGAACCAGTTAAAAACCTTTGGGTTGTTACTGGATAGTTCGCCGAATCACAGCGACTGTTAAACCGCCGTGGAGGTGCTGTTCTAGTCTCATTACTTTCATTGTTGATAATCGTTTTCGAACTGAAAATAAAGACATAGATAATATTTAGCTGTAGTGAAGTTAGGTACATTGCTAGTGTTTCGTTTCCCAAATAAAAATTGAGAGCCATTTTAGTAAGGCCAGAGAGGACCGCACGTTTTTCTGACGCCAAAGGGTCGGGGTTTAAAAATGCGATGTAGGGGTCACCACTCACCATCCAGCCGAGGTAACCTTTATAAGCAAAGAGTTCGGACGGCCTTAATTTTACTATTAAAATTTATTACGAAAACGAGTAGATACGTACTTTATAGAATCCAATAAACAGTCTTTGTCAAAATAAACAGAATACTGTCTGATTCTTCTAATCTCTGTGTCTCCGTCATCTAGATCGGATGTGAAATCATATTCATACAACTTTGAAATGAGTCCATCTTTATCTTTCACTGTCCATACGAACTCCCCTGGAAGTCCCTTGAGTTTCGGTGCATCAGAAATTAAAGGAACTAGGATATCGTCTTGGATGACTTCTGGGTATTGCGGAGGAGCGCATAGCGGACAGCTGTTGGTAGAATCCATTTTAACGTTTGGAGGCTCGTCGTTCATCTGCCGATTCGATGTGGTCACCCCTGGTGATCTCGACTTGTCTAGAAATTTTTGAATCTCTGCACAAACGTCTGAATTTAATAAATTATCCGAAGTCTTTACAATGAATCGACTGCAAAAAGCTTTAAGTTGATTGTTTTTGGATTTATACACTTCGTGTATTAGTTCTAGCAGATTATTCTCGGCTTCGTCTTTTTCTTTTGTAAGTTTATTAATACGAGATTTCAGAAAGGAGTTTTCTTGGTGTGTCACCAAATATAACTGTTGGAAACTCACGAAATTGGATCTATTTTCTTTCATTAACTTTTGTGTGTTTTCAATGTGCCGAACTAGCCTATTTTTAGCCAAACTCTCCAACTCAAACTGCATTCGAATGCTTTTGTTTTCATGGATAGCCGATACCAGTAGCTGACCTAACTGTTTTCTCTCTATGTCAACTTCCTGTAATTTATTAAGTAGCATAATATTTACTCTCGGCTTTTGTGATCTAATCCACATTATAAAGGCGTGGGATTTGTTCCATAGTTCAATTAGTCCATTCTTCAATTGTATCCATAACAGTTTACCATATTTTATAGAGTAATCACATAGCCAAATCCCCGTTACTTTTGAATAAACTAGCATTCTTGCAATGGCAACGTTCGCTTCCCGTTTTGTAAACAAAATTATTTCAGTTTTTTTGTTAAACAAAGACACAGCAACTGCTCCGGATAAAAACATCAACAAGGGCAAAAAGACTGCATTGTGCTTGTCACGTATGTGCTTATAATATTTATCTCTCCGTAACTCCGCTTTGCGATTTGCAATCGTTGTATTCTTGGCTATTTGTAACATCTTCTGGTTAAAGCCTAAAACAATTTGTAAAGCAATACATGTATACTTTAATGCTGAGCATTAAGTGCCACTTTCTACTGAGTACGTTAATCTAGGTAACCAACTCACCCTCCTGTTTAATTTCGAAGCTCTTTTTAACTATCATGTCAATACCGCACATTGATATCCACATGGCGAGGGTCAAGCCAAGTAACCATTTGAAAGCAATATACATTTTA
The DNA here is from genome assembly GCA_963859965.1 of Ceramica pisi. Lineage (NCBI taxonomy): Eukaryota > Metazoa > Arthropoda > Insecta > Lepidoptera > Noctuidae > Ceramica > Ceramica pisi. The sequence continues at coordinate 23,694,169 of OY982535.1, read as the reverse complement.
TTATTACAGTGACGTGTTATTCATACGACAACTAATTAATTTACCGTTAATATTGGGACTATACAATTCCACTGATACCGAACCGAAAATTTGTTATATCCTATCGAAACCATATTTTATCAATTACTTACAAAACTTGTGACAAATTGAAGTATGACATTTTGTTTGACTGTACGAAGACAGTTGTTAAATTGTGTTTATTGTCGACCAGTATGACTATCGTGAATAGGTCACATATAGAATATTATATTATATGTAGTATGTTTGAACGGTTTGAACAGCTTGATTGCAATAAAATAGAACATTGTAGCTTGATGAGCAAGAATTTTTGAGCCCAGTCTACTCCAATTATGCATACGAACAAATTAGGACCTACAATAAAGCCTTGTGGCATTCCGAAGATGAAGAACATACTGCCACAAGGCTTTGTCCGATTACCAGACTCTTCGAAGGAATAATATCTTTTTCATTACTCATACTCGGAAAGTAGGCCCGAAGTTGCCTGAGTAGCGGGTTGAAAGTATAACTTTGCAGACCTAGGGAGAATCGTATTCTACTTACAGCCGTCAAATCATAAAAAAACAATGATGAAAATGTTATGGCTGAATAGTTGGCCGGTCACAGAAAAAAAAACAAAATTGTCGGAAAAACGGAATACGATCTATGTTTTTTCAAGTTTTGCTCATTAACACGATGAGTTAATCAGATTCAGATATGGAATTTTCCTTTATGTTATTCGTGTTTTATTGTTACTTTCCTTTTATTCATAATGAAAAGCACAGTGCTTACCTCGGATGAGACTTATTTAGTCCCTCGAACTATTGACGCCCTCGCTACACTGGGGCGCTAAACGCCGTTTCAGGACTAAATAAGTTACTTTCCACCTAGGATAACAATATCCTATTTCACACCACCTGCACGGAAACATCAAATTATTTGACAGGCAAACCTAACCTAAAGTACGTCATTCTAAACCGCAAGTGGCTCCTGTCCGCCTTCGCTGCTAGATGCAGCGCAGCAAGCGCATTCAAAATGCGATTCAAATTCAAATCACATTATTGCCCGGCGGGTTATAGTGAAATTCAGTACAATATTATTATCGGCCGTGGGCTGGCGCCAAAACTTCGGACGCGCGACCCTGTTCCTTGCAGCGGGTGCCGACGCGCGCCACCAGATGGTAGACCAGCTCACAAGCATGTACCTTTCTCTACTTCAAATGGAATCAATAGCAAGTAGGTAGGCATTGACTTTTCGCACACAATTTATGTCACTAATAATTAAGCGGCTGATAACGAACGAGGAAGAACGCGTACTTATGGCTCGACGACTTTTCTACACGCGTCTTGTTTTTAAGTACGCGTACTTAGGGTGACACACGAGCGAAAAAGGTCGTTGAGCCATAAGTACGCATTCTTGCTCGTACGTCTATCACCCACTTTAGAATATCACATATATCAATGAACCGATCAAGCGCGAATATCTTGGAGTACTAGTTGCAACGGGTGCAATTAACTCCCCTGAGTTTTCTCCAAACTGAGCAAGGGCGTAGCCAGGATTTGAGATAGGGGTAAGGGGGGGGGGCACCTCATACCAGTTTCGAGAAGGTCGGGTATCGTTAAACGTTCTCCACACTATTCCCGAACGAATGAGCGAGCGAATACGATAGTGTAGAGGGGCACTTTGCTTCGCTTCGTGTGTTCTTCCAAAGAGTAAAGTAACTATACAGTATGTCTACGACATATATGCAATAATTGAAACCACAAGTAACACTTGTCCACAGAAGTATAAATAAATTGTTATAAATTTAAAAAAACGTAAATGAAAAAATTTAAGTTTTCAAACAAAATAAATATGAAAATAAATTTAGTAAAAGTAAATCACCCTATTTAGAAAACGTACCTTGACCTCGACTGACCTCGAGAAGTGCGGCAACAATGCTCGCGCGGCGGCGTTTTGATTTATCTTTGGCAATTGCGATGAAATTCACTATGGTTATTTTTCACCCGTTCTTTTTTACTTCGTGATAAGTTGATTACTGAACTAATCTAAATAAATTCTGTCATAGCACAAGATGGATTAAAACTTAAATTTTCTCATGTTCAAAATGTCCACCACGTTTTTGAATGCACAAGTGACATCGCCGAACAATGTTGTCCCGAACCTTGCCCAACAAATTTCGACCCGGATCCGATTGTTTATTTCACCGTAAAAAATAAGTACCTAGGTATGTACAAATAAAATTAAAAACACAATTTACACACACAAAAGTCCAGTACCTACTCAGTGTCTATTTCACTGTAAGAAAATAATTACTAATACATACAAGTGAATAACAAAAATCACGTAAAACAATGCGTGTACTTAGGTACCTATCAAATCTTTGCGAAATGCACACACGCTATCCCGGAAGACTCGCGGTGAACTGACAAAACTTACATCCGTACTGGCAAAAAATAAAAGTCATAGGTAAATAGGGTAAACAATGTAATAATTATCTTTTATCGATACTTTTCTACAATTACTTATCTAATAAAGACTTAATACGCAATCAAGGCATTACAATACTAGTACTATTTTTAATAACCGTATTTAACAGTGAAGTGATAGTTAAATTTATTGGACTTTTAAAATAAATTTTAATTTTTGTACGTTTCGACTTACGAAACTACCGTAGGTACTACCTAGATAGTGAGTAATGTAGAAAACGGGTGAGTACGTTTTTTTAATAGGATGTTTCTTCCTAAAATGTAAACATTATTACATTATTTTTTATCTCTAAATCCACTCAATTATAGTTTTTAATCAGAATAGGTAGGTAGGTACATAGTGGTGCTATAATAATTCTAAACTAACTATGTCCATTAAAAATAGAACATCTTTTTTGCTAACCGATCATTATTCTCTTCAAAAGACAATGAGAGAAAGCTGATAATATTGTCGATAACTGTGTCCAACCCTACGCGTCGTGCGCGCGCGCAACCCGCTCCCCGCGCCCCTCCTCGCCAAAAGCCGAAGGCCTTTGAAAAAGCCGACACACGCGTGCCGCGTCTTTTTGTATTAAGCCGACAAACGAACCGCGCCGCCGTGATCATCCGTGTACACTTGCAGGTATTGTTGGAGTGTCTCAGTGAAAATGAATTTGAGTAAAAATAACAAAATAAAATTTCGGCCGTGACAGGTCAAGAACATTTCACAAGGAGAAATTTCACGTACGAATGTAACGAAAAACAAACAACATTAAGATTTTTAATAGTCGGTCCTACAATGTTCCCTCTGGTTAGGGACAAAAGCCTCTTCTCTGTGAGATGGAGTGGATTGCAATCCACTACGCGGGCATACGGGTTGGTAGAAATCACATGTCTTCGATTTTTTTTTTCTAGGACATCTTTAAACTTGAAGTTTTCTTTCATTCACAGTTTTGAGAGCAGTGATGATAAATAAATTACACAATGAAAAGTGCTTGCCTGGTCTTTTTTTTTTTTTTTTTTTTTTTTATGCAAAACGGGGAAACTCTTGGCCCAAATCTCACCTGATGGAAAGTGATGATTAGGCCGAAGATGGAAGCGAGTTTCACCCGGAATCCTCTTACACAGAGGAACTGGCTATCATACCTCTAACTGCCGGAACACAACAATGCTGTTAACATTGTTGTTATGGCGACAGACTTAGACATGATGGTGGTAGCTTGCCAGGCGGACTTAGAACAAGTCCTACCACCAACCAAACCGAGCAAAAAATTTGCCCCCGCTGGGAATCGAACCCGGGACCTCTGGGTCTGAATCAGGTGGTATAACCACGAGACCACGGAGGCGGTTAGTGTCACCTGTTTAGCACCACCCAGGGACCACGTGTAGGGATTCGCTGAAGGGTATTCTCCTACGGACGCGGGTGACTCGGCCCCCAAAACGGTCTCACCCACGACCTTCAACTATGCCACAACAGCTTTGTTCTGTTTTCAATTAAAATGCAATACAAACACATTAAAGTCCCGCCTGTCGTTTAGGTGTACCGAGTTCGCATTTTAGGTAAATAGGTAAAATGAGTACAACTGCGTAGGTGAATGATTGCACAGCGTGGCAACGTCGCTTTTCAATGTTCAAGGATTCAAGTTCATTGTACTATTAACCTACTGTTGCAATTCTACAGAGTGTTCAAATTTGCTTTAAATTAAAACTCGACTTTTTGACAAAACTACTGGACCGATTTCGTTACTTTTTTGTATAGCGTTATCAAATACCATAACTAGTATGTGGTTTCAAGGATTGCATATATGTCGTAGACATACGGTATAGGGAGTAACTTCACCTCGCTTCGGGCGACTTCCAGTCGTTGTCGGCTTTTGCTTGCGCCCGAGTCAAAGGACTCGAAGTGTCACGAACTCACGAAATTCGAACACGAAGCGTCTGACCACACTACTCGGCTCGCTTCGGTTCGCGTCGAGCCATAGTAAATACGCACATATTTTTATTACGCGAGAGTACACATTGCAACGGCAGTTGCCACATGAAAGCTATCCATGATGCCTATCGTGAGGGGAACGGGCGACTGAGCTCCTCGCGAAGTTGCTCGAGTGCGTGGACACGTACTTCGGACTTCGGTCAACTTCGGAGAGTACTTCCTCGAAGTAACTTCGGGAATAGTGTGGAGGACGTTTATAGTTAGTAATAGAAATTCCCCCCCCCCTCTCGGGGTTTTGGTAGCCATTGACTTATACCTACTGCGATTAATCAATTTATAAAGCTGAGTTTGGTTCAACGCGCTAATCTCAGAAACAACTGGTTCTTAATAAAACAACTCTTTTAGTGTTGGATACTGGATAGATAGATAGATGCAGCATCATGCTTAGGCCAATAGAAGCGGAGGCCGAGGGTTCCGTACAAAATAGGTACAGTTTTCAGATTTTTCCCTATAACTTGTAAATTTTCATAGTTCTAGGTCAACGGAAAATACCCTATAATTTTTAATTCCCTTGAGAGTGTTGAAATCAAAGTTTTTTGCGTCATAAACAGCCGTATATTTTTTTACGTTAACTTAGAAGTTTGAATTTTTCACAACTTCAAGGAACTGTAGTCTTGAGTACCTATATGGTTTTAGTTTCAACGGCCCTTTATCTCGGGAACAGGTGGAGGTATATCCCGTTCCCGAGATAAAGGGCCTTGACCGACAGATGGACGGACGGACGGACGGACGGACAACAAAGTGATCTTATAAGGGTTCCGATCACTTTCCCTTTTGAGGTACGGATCATACCCTATAAATATTGATTCCCTTGAGAGTGTTGAAATAAACGTTTGCGTCATAAACGGCTGTATCTTTTTAGGGTTCCGTAGCCAAATGGCAAAAACGGAACCCTTATAGATTCGTCATGACTGTCTGTCTGTCTGTCCGTCCGTCCGTATGTCACAGCCAAAAAATTTGCAAATAGTCATGGATTAGTTGGTTTTTAGGGTTCCGTAGACAAATGGCAAAAAACGGAACCCTTATTGATTTGTCATGTCTGTGTCTGTCTGTCCGTCCGTATGTCACAGCCACTTTTTTCCGAAACTCTAAGAACTATGCTGTCGAAATTTGGTAAGTAGATGTATTCTGTGAACCTCATAATGATTTTCATACAAATATAAAAAAAATATATATATAAATTTTGGGGGTCCCCATACTTAAAACTGAAACTCAAAATTTTATAATAATATGTGACGCAGACGAAGTTGCACGATTCATCAGCTAGTTACTACATATTACAAAACAAAGTCCTCCGCCGCATCTGTCTGTCTGTTCGCGAAAAACTCAAAAACTACTGCACCGATTTTCAAGCTGGTTACACCAATGGACAGTGGTTCTCGAGGAAAGTTTTAGTATATAATTATTTGTCAAGCAGGCGAAGCCGCGGGCATCAGCTCGTATATTATAAATTCAGCTTTTCAAATTAGTCTACTCATTCCTTCAATATGCCTATTAAGATTAGACATTTAAACTAAACTTTTACAGACCGTTCAACCGATTTTTACTTCTATTCCGTAGGTATAAGGATGGCGTTAAAAGCAAAAATGTGATTATAATACCAACTGTTTACTGCAGCTGCCATTTGTCATGCCACCAACGCAAAAGAAGTCAAAATCGGTTGAACGGACTGTTATAAATAATTATGTCTCTGTCTAATCTTATTGTGAATGGAGTAAGCAGTAAAAATCAAAAATATATTTAACTCCCTTTTAATAATTAAAAATAAACATTCTTTATTTTCAAACAATTGAACTAAGTATAAAATCTCATATTAGGTCCTAATCTTTAAGTCTAAGTAGTTTCTTTACTTTCACTTTTACTGCTAATCTTAATAGGGCAAAGTTCTTTTTGTACCATTCCTTATTATAGTTGAGGTGGAGCTTCCAGTTCTTGTCCAGAAAAGATTTGTAAAATACACTCATTTCGTCTGCGGTGAGGTTCTGCTTGTCAGCTGGGATATTATTCTTCACGTATGCTTCTCTTTCCTGTAATCATAATAGCATACTATAAAACAAAGTCGCTCGCTGTCTGTCTGTCCATAATTATCGATGTCTTACGGCCAAAAAGGGATAAGCGACTTTTTTTTTGCAATCGACTTATTGAATTTGAGAGGTTTGAATCGGCTTTTCGATTTCGAGTCTAAACTATTTAAGAGTGTGTATTCCGTCCACTAGCGCCGCCAATCGCTTTTTATTAATTGTGGTAAATTTAAGACACGTAGATAAAAAACCGCTCTGTAGTGCACTGAAGAAATGTATCTATTATTTTTTGACAGCTATTTTTAATACATAACTCATGGCTAAATAGCCAAAACGGCAATTACTGCTAAAAGTGGCCACTTTTAGCAAAAATATCGACTTTGGCAACTATTTATGTTCTAAAGTACAAAACATAACTCTCAAAACATATAAATACATTTCTTCAGTGCACTACAGAGCGGTTTTTTATCTACGTGTCTTAAATTTACCAAAAATAATAAAAAACGATTGGCGGCGCTAGTGGACGGAATACACGCTCTTAAGTAAATTTCGCAAAAAAAATGTCGCTTCCTTCCGCGTCCTTTTTGCTCGTAACGCATCGATATGTATGCTTAGATCTTTAAAACTACGCAACGGATTTTGATGCGGTTTTTTTTTAAATAGATAGATTAGTTATAGTGATTCAAGAGGAAGGTTTATTATGTATAATATACATGCCTAATATAGTAGAGAACCACTGATAATTTTAGAGTTTCTAATGTGATGTCGTACGTATGTCTACGAGATAGATCAAAATAATGTAGTACAGTATTATCCGCGATAGTAAATGTCTATCTCTTACGGATACCCCACAATAACCATTTTTAATCGTTTCCTAAAACTTAGACTAGACTAAAAAAAATTTGTCTGTTTGTCATGTATAGACACGGCAACTCACGGAACAGAAAAAACACTTTTTTTTCTGTTCCGTGCGGCAAATCTACGATTTTTTATATGTATAGAAGATAAAAACGTGCTTTTCAACGCGACAACGTAATCCGAAACTCTGAGCTATGCTGTTGAAACTTGGTACTTAAGAAGATATATTCTGTGAACCGCATTAAGATTTTCACACAAAAATATAAAAAAAAAACATTAAATTTTAGGGGTCCACATACTTATAACTGAAACTCAAAAAGTTTTTTATCATCAAACCCATACGTGTTGGGGTATCTATGGATAGGTCTTCAAAAATATACTGAGGTTTCTAATATCATTTTTTATAAACTGAATAGTTTACGCGAGAGACACTTCCAAAGTGGGAAAATGTGACCCCCCCCACCCGTAACTTCTAAAATAAGAGATTGTATCAGCTAGGGTCAAAAGCTTCATTAAGAGAAATTTTCAAAGAGATTGGAATTCTCACGGTAGCATCTCAATTTATTTTTGCAAACATTTTATATATTAGGCAAAATATACATTTACACAGTAAAACGAGTGACATCCATAACTTTAATACCAGAAACAAGCACAAGCTACATGCTTCTTCACACCGACTTCGTAAGGTCCATGATTCATTTGTGGGGCTCGGTATCTGTTTATACAATAAACTTCCACTTTCTTTTCTTGATCTGCCTTTTAACTCATTTAAAGCTAAAGTAAAATCTAACCTCTGTTCGAAGGCATACTATTCTGTTATTGATTATTTAGCAGATAAAAATAGTTGGTTGCTGTGTTGAACGCAATACATATTATCATGTTCTTCTTCTATAAGTAGTTCGTTTATGACAGGTTATATGTGTTCATATAATATTGTTTTTTTTTTTAATTTTTTTTTTTTTTTTTTTTCGTTTTTGTCTTTTTATTATTTTATTCATGTACCTAGGTCACTATGTAGGTCAATCTTTCAACGTTAACACTTGCTTGAGTGTGTATTTTGTTTTATAGTATCATAGTGTGCTAGCTGTTTTTTTTTTTTTTGTCCTGTATTAATTACTTTGCATTCTTCTCAATGTATAAATACAAGTTCCTAAAAAAACAGACAGATGTGTTGCTGGGGAGTTTGTTGGCCACTTCTTCTCCACAGCTAAAATACTAGGAAGTGGTGACGGGCGGGCGTTTTGGGGGACTGTCTTTTGTAGAACTTGACGTTCAAAAAGTGCTGGCTCTCAGCCTAATTTGAATAAATGACTTTTGAATTGATAAAACTAAAAAAAATATATGATTACCATGTAAACTTCCACCGAAAATTGGTTTTGAACGAGATCTAGTGAGTTGTTTTTTTTTAAAACGTCCTAAATCGTAAACCACAACTTTTGCTTATAATAGGTATATGCCTACAGGTTTGTACGGAACCCTCGGTGCGCGAGTCCGACTCGCACTTGGCCGGTTTTTTTTATAGCCTTAGCTACGATTTTTCTGAGTTGAAAAAAGCCAAAGCTGCGAGGTCTTCCAGACCGCGAGGCCGTAGGTGTTGGCCAACGTCGTCCACGCTTTGCGCCGCCTCTGCCCAAAGACTTTGACAGATTGGTCAGAGAAGGTAACACAACAATAAGAGTGGATGGCTTTGTGGAGACCTTTGTCCACAAGTGGGACAATATAGGTCGATCAAGAAAAAAAAACCCGCCAAGTTCAAGTCGCACACTAACACCTACTACGTACCTACCATAGCCAAAAAAAACAGTTTCTTATATGGGCCCCATTTTATTTTTAAGTTATTTCCATTTTTATTAGATATAGAGATTCACTGCACTATGTACAATTTTCAACTGTCTTCCTATTATGGTTCAGCCTACTGACAGACAGACTGACGGACTGACAGCGCAGGATTAGTATTACAGTTCTGTTGGTTATTCTTCGAGTATGAAAACCAAACAAAAACAAATGCAAGGATTGTTGCAGGTAGTGTTCTGTACTTTCTGACAAATATGTAGGTACAAAGAAATCTAGTGATGAATAATAATCTATATTATAAAAATAAGTCGGGTTTTCCTTCCTGACGCTATAACTCCAGAACGCACAAACCAATTTCCACGGTTTTGCATTCGTTGGAAAGGTCTCGGGCTCCGTGAGGTTTGTAGCATTAATGGAAAATGTGACGCAAACGAAGTTGTGTGGGTCAGCTAGTAATCTATATTTATAAAAATTAATTGCTGTTCGTTAGTCTCGCTAAAACTCGAGAACGGCTGGGCTGATTTCGGTAATTCTTTGTTTGTTTAGTTCGCCGGAATACAGGGAAGGTCTAACAGCAAAAAAAAATGCAGTTGACGGGAGCGAAGCCGCGGGGGACAGCTAGTATACTATAAAATTTCAATAATCAGAATTTTTAAGTTAGTTAATACATTGACCCCATATTTTTCCACTCAGAATGTAAATTATGTAATAAGATGGACATAATTATCAAAAAATATTTTGAAAATAACTAAGATAACAATAAACTTTTGACCTCAAAAAATGGCATGTGTAAGTTTATTGAAACGGAATAGGCAGATTATGTTGATACTTGTAGGGGGTCAAATTATGATAAGAATGGTCAAAATATACAAACCCAGAGATAAGTACACTATGTTACCTATTACTATAGTAATAACGAAAAAACTAAAATGAGATAAGAGAGAGAGATCATACCTATCAATAGCAAAAAAAAGAGATGGGCAGATCATACTTTTAAAGGAAAGGACAAATGGAGTAAAGCAGTAACATAGTGGTATCCAAGGGATTAGGACTCTAAAAGAGGGAGACCATTTAGAAAATGGACAGAAGAGATTAACCGGTTAGATCCGGAGGTGGAACCATTGACGCAATTGATTTTATACTTTACTAGCTGACCCGTGTAAAGTCATCTGCGTAACATTTTTCATTACTGCTCCCCTCCTATTGGCCGTAGCGTGATTATATATAGCCTATAGCCTTCCTCGATAAATGGGCTATCCAACACTGAAAGAATTTTTCAAATCAGACCAGTAGTTCCTGCGATTAGCGCGTTCAACCAACCAAACAAATAAACAAACAAACAAACTCTCGCTTTATAATATTAGTATAGATTTTTCATGTGGAACCAATGGTTCCACTTCGGGCGCAAGGTGTTAAGATGGCAATAGGCAAAACAAATACATAGACAAGGACAGTTTTCTTCTTTGTGTTGCTGGCACAACAGGTTTTTTTCTAGATGTTGGTGGCCCACAACATTGCCATCATTGGTGGCAGCACAAAGGTCTCCTTGGGTGCATTTTTTGCGGTACAGAGGGCAAGATAGGAAAAGAGAGAGTTAGAAGAGGCCTTTGCCAAAAATCAAACAGACAGGGAAACGGAAGAAAAGATAAAGCTTAATATTAATGGTGATCAGCGATAATAAGTAAATAAGTTACTACAGTAGGCTTAATGAATCATAGTAGCAGTTCAGAGAAGTAAGATGTCGCTTAGCTTAATAGCAACAAAAATATTAAAATTACCTGATAAAATTGGGAATTATGTTTCTCCCAAAACTTCTGGTTCCATTCTTGTACCTCTGATCTCATTTCTCTATATTTTCTTTCTAACTCTGTCTCGTTGGGCGGTATTCTAAATATGACCTTTCTAAGATTGGACACGGGGTCAGGGGGGCCCACCATGTCCGTACTGATCCTTTTAGGATTCGGGGGTTGAATCGACTTCGTTTCTTGCGTAGTACTAGCATTTCTGGCGACGAGTAAATATGGTTTATGTGTGTGCAGCTTAATCATTCTATTTGGTATCATTTTTAATTTTAATATTTATTTAACGGTTGCTTATTTATCACATTTTATTTATAACACTTTCAGAGAGAAACAAACTGCTTGCCACTGAGCGTGAGCCACTGATTCTGAAAGTACTGTCAGTGTCAGTGTCAAACGCAAAAAATCAGCTGTTGACCTTCATATGACAATTTCAGGGCAGTGTTGCCAAACAGCGCTATTTCTATAGTGGTACTGACGCGGAAATATTCGTCATCCAAGCGGTTCGAAATTTTTTGACCGCCGCGATTTTAGTTATGCCAAAAATATATATTCTTTCCTGCACCTCGCGGCTGGAACACAGATCGACGATAAACAAAAATTGAAAAAAATGTAATGAAAAAAATAATCAGACCTTGATGGAAGGGTTTGCCAGGGTCTGTCGGACTCACGACACGCGTGAAAGCAAAATAGTGTAGTTATAGATATATAGGCACGGTGGAATGAAACAACGTTCTGGAACTTACATTTACTTTGCATGGGGCGCTGCACCGGCCAGGTATTGAGCTCGAGTCCATTATTATAACTGCAGTTTCACTTTGGAGGCGTGCTTGGCTCATGCAATGCCGCGTCTCAAGTTTGTTTATTTTGGTGGTAAACCACACATTATGGCAGCTGGAACCACTGACTCGTGATGCATCTGTGAAGTGATGTGTGGCCATGAGTTTCTCATAAGAGGATGACCGCAAGCCAGAGGACATTGGTAACACCGACCGCCGTGGCTAGATCACGGCGCTCTGCTGCCCTAACTGTCATCCAGAGCACAAACCTGTGGCGTGGCCACTCCATAGACATTCTATGGGCCACTCCTATGGCACAGACTACATGCTATCCAGAAAGTATGTTAACTCTGTATTTTCCATCAGAACTTTCAAAATCATCCCTCGCTGACTGACATTTATAGAAATCAAAACAACATAATTTCAAAATGATTAACTGTCTTTTAGCAATCTCGGAAGAAACACCATTGAACACCATGCTCTCAATAATGTAATTTTTTGATGTTTAAAGATAGAAAGTTCTGTACATATTTTGGCTTTGGTCATAAAAGACAATAAAATGATAAAAAAGTCTCAAATAGACCCCAATGACAAAAGTGTAATGACGACATTGCGCATATGCATTGCTGATGCCTGCATGAAAGCCGGTAAGCTGATCATTTTATTGCCATGCAGTAGTAAAACTAGGCTATGGTTCGAAGATGGTAGAAGCCCTACTTCATCATCATCATCATATTAGCCGAAAGACGTCACTGACCACGACCGGTTCGGTGCGTCTCGCATCAACCAGGTCATCGAGCCCTACTTACTTATCTACGAATAGCAGAAAAACCTGTGAAGCCACTGAGTCGTTTAACCAAATAAAATGACCTTGAGTGGGACGGGTGCCGCCAGGTTAATGGAAGAATTTTAAATATTAGAACCGTGGTCGTGAGAGGAACTACCGGCTCGAATTGAAAAATTCTTTTTGCGTTGGATAGTCCATTTATCGAGGAAGGCTATAGACTTTATATCATCAGTTCATGACGCTAAGACAAATAGGAGCGGAACCTTAATGGTAAATGTGATGCAGACGAAGTTGCGCGGGTCAGCTAGTTTATTTATAAAGTATTTTTTGTTCCAGGCGCAGGTGCCCTATTTGGTACTTTAGCGTCGATTTTCGTGTGTAATCGAAAGAGATGGCCCATAATAACAGGGTTAGGAATCGGTTCAGGTTATTCTTGGGCCAACTGCCAGTAAGCTGAAATCGATATTTACACAATATTTTAGTATCGTACCTACTCTAGCGCAGGCTGCTGCACATAGAAAGTATCGTACCTACTCTAGCGCAGGCTGCTGCACATAGAACCTGCTGTTGATATAAGTAGAAATCACTAGTTCCTCATTTAATGCTTTATTGTAGTAGCTAGTTTAAGTACAGTATATACACTTAAATAGATAATAAAACTCCTAACTAAAATATGGCGTCAATAAATTCGTCCCCAAAGCTATCAACTGGAAGTGAGCCATGTAGGTAGTACAGTTGGATAAAGGATGATGGGCGTTTTGTTACCCATGTCCAATCAAAATGAATTTACCATTGTTGGATAGCTCTTTTCAAGAGTACAAAAAACTACTTTTTTAATACGATTTTGTATTTTTTCAGTAAGAGGTGATCTACCTAACAAATAAGTACCTACATCACTTGATATTTTTATTAATATTAACCCTTAGTGTACATAAGTAGATAAGCAGTAAGTTAGAACAGGTATTGTTTCCTCTCTCGCAATCACAAATCAGCATTATCAAATCACTTCCTTAAACTAATCACAAATGGCCAAAACGCAGCAGCTTTTCCAAAAAGAATATCTGAAAAAATGCAAACCCCAAACGTGTTGTACAATATTATTATGTAGAAGAAAAACTATTAAAACAGAAGAGCCGATTTCCAAAGATTGGAAGCCAATGATGTGCACAATTTTCCACGATTGACTGAACAGGACGTGATATTGCTGTCATTGGAGACATGCCAATTAAAACTCGAATAATTTTACTGCAGCGAACACCTAAACAGCGGCTGATATCTCATAGAAACATTTAGAGAAGCTGCTTTGGAGGACATAAGTGAATACGGGACTGACGAAGATGCGTGGCTTTTGCGTGCACGTATAAAGTTGCGACAGGTGAGAGCAAAACAATACTTTTGTTACATAATAAATAGAAGTGAAAACAGAATTTTGCGTCATTATTGTACATGTTTGACGGGACGCCGCAAGGTAGGTTCTTGTGCGCATAGTATCAAATGTCTGTTGTATTTAGGATATGCTTGACATGAGGGCTTTAATGAGCCAGCATTGATTTTAAATGTTATCGTTGTAAATAATGAATAAAAACAAAAAAAGAAAAAAAAAAGAAAAAATAACAATGATAAAAACAAAAAAATAATAATCAATATAATAATAATAACTTAGACGTCGAAGAATTCCTCTGCATCGCTGTCATTCGGAAACGTGTCCAGAAGGAAGACTGGCAGCATAGCCACGTTGGATGACAACGCTAATTCTTTGAGTCAAAAACGAGCCCATCTAAACATTTGGGCAAAGTGTCGATCAGTCGGCGAGATTTATGTTGGTTCGTTTAAATCACAGTTTAAATCTTTATAACGAGTTTGATGATTTTCAGTGGCATTTTCATGGGTTTTTGGGGGCACAGATCCCTCGAATGGTCCCGCGATATAAATACGATAACTTTGATTATACGCGATTGAAAATTAGTATTTATTATAACTTCGCCACATTATGCCTTGATTTTTGCTGATGTTGTTTGAATTAATGCAAAGAGTTCAGCTGATTACACCAGAATTGTAACAAATAAGGCTTGTCTAAAAATTTGTTACCAATAATTACCAAGCTACCATCAAAATACTGCATTGTCTGGAACTTTTTCATTCTGAAAAAAAAAACATGTTTCTGTCGTCATAAATTTATTTTGAGTATACTGCGTTGATAAAAGTTATAAGAAATAGAAAGATAGAATATTCTACACCAAAATAGTTTTGCAACTTTTTAAGTGGGTGATAGACGTACGAACTTATAGTGTGCGTAATCGCGATCTTACTCGGCTCGACGGCGTTGACACACATGTGAAAGGTTGCTCATTACTCTGGTACCAAACCCCTTATTCACAATCATTCGATTCGATTCTGTACCGAATCGCACGTCTAAGATATCGTAGATGTCCTCCAAACTCAATTCATAATTCCGAAACCGAATAATTATGACAGTTCAAATTCGATAAGAAGACTCGAATCTTTCCGACAGCTGTTTGCTATCGGGAGTCATATCATTAAGACGAGGAAATAAACCATATTTCCAGCTTATTTCAGTGAAATAAAAAGACTGTAAACTTTTTAAACACTGTCTGAAGTAAGTAAATTAATTTTTATTAATATATTGACCATATATCATCGATTTATCCGCATTTATATAAATTCAAAGTGTTTACGGAAATGTGATATTCGTCCTAGATTTTAGTTAGCATAATTTGTCTTCATGGATTTGCATGAAATCAAATAGGTAATTTCTGCCGCTGCTCGACATACACTCTTTTCTGAAATTAATATTCATTTTCACGTGTTACTGTTTGACAATTATAGTATAATAGCCTTGGCTAGGGGCCTTAAATTCACCTAGGCCACCACAGGCAAGTCCGGTTAAGTAGCTACAACTTTCTAGAGTTTGTAGCTGCGAGAGGCCATAATAAAAAAATAAAAAAAACTGTTTGACAATGAGCAAATAGCAAGAGTTGTATGATACTGATATCAAATACATAATATCAAGTCATTCAATCGAGTTGTATGAACTTAGAGGGTTATATTGATAATTAAAATGGGTATAATTCATTAGATAAATATGCGTTACGGCCGCGAATTGTATTTTATTAAACATACAGCTTCACACTGACCGGCGAATTGCAAAAAACAACAAAATATTTGAATTTCGCGGGCTACCCTGGCGCTTCCACCTTAAAAAAAAAGCATCCGTTCGGATTTGTGAAAAGTGTTTTGACAGTTCTATGGCTCGGAAATGAGATTGTCGAATTCGTTCCCTACCGACACGGAAACGTATCGAATAGTTTCTAAGAATACCACTCCAGGAGGGCCGGGATGTCGTGAACGGAGCAAACTTTTTGTTATTCAGATGTAATATTTTATAGCCAGACAGGATACTTGTATGAGAAAAGCAATTTCACATTGAGTAGCAGTTAAGTTTAGAGCCATAATTTCGGCACATAACTGTTACAATCGTGTTACTGAAACAATCAAGAATTGTGTTATTCGTTAGTGTGAATAGCTTCGAAAATCAGTAACTTTTGCAACAAAATAGCACTCAAAATGCTCACGGTGACACACGAACAAAAATGGTCGTCGGACCATAAGTCTGCGTTCTTGCTCGCTCGTCAATCACCCACTTCATTCTTACTTTAGTGGTTTGAACACAGGTTTGAATCAGTGTCAGTGTGAATTGACCCTATAATAAGCATTCCAACTGTACCATGAAGTATATACTAAATCCATAGCTTGGTAAAATGATTATTTACAATAAAAAAATCGCTTACTGACATTTGAATAAATCAAAACAATAAAATTTTAAAATGTTGAACTGACTAATAATAATCATGAAGAAAATACAATGTCATCAATAATTTAAAATTTTTGGTGTTTATTGATAGGAAATTTTATATTTAGCTTTAGTCCCGACAGAAAAGAAAATGGTAAGAAAAGCCCAAGAGTTTCCCGACGACGGAAGTATTATAACTACAGTGCGCCTATGCATTGCTGATGCTTTTGTGAAATCAGGTAAGACATACACAATTCTAATGTTCGTATACTATCTGCAAAACGAATGACTAATAATTAAAATGGTTCCTATGATGGGCTGAGCCTCATAGGCCTTTTTTTCCAAAAAATGCGTACCGTTTCTGCGGGACTGGCCATGGGAGCGAAGACGCGGAAAAAAGTCTTTAGTCGTCCAGCCAAAAGCTGGTAGCACTCAATTTTGATATTTAAAGCTGGCAAAGTTTATCATGGTAGCCGGGGCGAAAATGGCGCCCGAACCGTAGGCGAAGGCGATATGTAACCGAGAGCGCAATGACTCAATGACAAATACTCATCAACATCCTCATACTAGCCGAAAGATGTCCAGTGCTGGACACAGGCCTCCCCAAGTGTCGCTACAACAACGGGTCCTGTGCGTCTCTCATCCATTGGCTACCCCCGACCTCGCCAGATCATTGTTACACCTTGTGGGACGCCTTCCAACTTTGCGTCTTTCGGTTCCCGGTCGCCACTCCCAAACTTTCCGGCCCATCGACCATCTATTTTGCGAGCAATGTGCCATGCCCACCGCCACTTCAGTTTTGCGATCCTTCCTTCGGTTTTTTTCGGTAAACGAAGGTTACCGAAAAACCCTAGCGGATGTAAACATTCCTGATTCAATCACGCAAGGAAACTCCACCCGCACTGGGTGACACCCGTTTAGGGATGACACCCGACCGCTCGTGGACTGGCTTTTGTCAATATCGGGTGGCACCCCTAAACGTTTGTCGCAATGAAACCTTTCGGAAGTAAGATGGGTGATAAGGTGAAAAAATTGCTTTAGTTCTTCTGGTTTTCTGCATTTATGGGTGACATTTGACACTTTTTCGTTGACCTTTTGTCACGGTAGGGTGTCGTAAAAGAATATAAACCTTTCGTAGTTGGTTTTCGAGCTCGTTTCGCTCGCTCATTTTCTCAATGGATGAGCTTTATTGCATCACTCAATAAAGTTACTTCTATCTAATTGTGATATGAATGATTTTAAGAAAGTAAAACCATTCCTGGGTCAATGATGTTTCGATGTTGTGTTCAGCCCTCTCTTAATTAATGAGGTTTTTTTTTCAGTCCATTACGTAACTTCTGTTTAAGTATGAATGATCGAAAGAAAACAACCAATTCGAGGTGGGATGGAGACATTTTCGAGATCGCTTCGCTCGCTCTTGTATTCTGCTCTCTCTCAATTAATGAGCATCAGACCATAAAGTTACTATCCGAGGTGAGGTGTCAAAAATTTCGAACTCGCTTGCTCTTTTGCACTGCCCTCTGCCCTGAGCTTTCTTGCATCACTTACTCTATAAAGTTACTTCTATGTAAGTTTGCAAGAATGTTTGAGATCGCTTCGCTCGCTCTTGTCTACCCTCTTTTAGTTCTTGAGTTTACTTGCGTTACTCGATAAATTGAGTTTAGGTAATGATGAAAACAAAATCAAAATAATCACATTAATTTTTTAGCTTTTGTTTGTAAGTATCATGTTAGATCATTCTTCATAATAAAAACCTGCAGCGCAAATGGCTCACCTTCCCTACCCCCTCATTTGCCGCCACAAATACGAAAAGCCAAAGGCCAAACTCATATTTATTTGTGGGGGCTTTCATTTTTGGGATGACATCACAATACCACCCTGGTGCCACCCTGGGTGTTACCCATGTTAGCTACTTTACCCATGTTTACTATTTGCTACCTCTGGTAAATCCTTTAGGTCTAACTCTTTACACCTTCTCTTCCTGAGCCTCACCGGTTCCTCACCCGCCTGACCGGCGTCATCGGTTTCTGTTATTCGGACATCAATCAACACATTTATAGAATTATTGGCTTTCGCCCGCCCGCGGTAATCAGGTTTTTCTCCGTTCCCGTAGGAATTTCGGGAAATTCCAGCATTCTACGATTAGTAGTTTCGGCTGTGCGTTGATATATAAGTCAGTGAGTCAGGTTTGCCTTTTGTATATAGAAGATAGATTTCTTTAATTAAATATTCGTACTCACGAACTACAAGTATATTGTATTATCGTACCTCGCATTGGAATTTCTTACACGAATAGCTCGGAAGCCTCATTGATTTAGTGATTGCAACAACGGTAAGGTTATTCCTTTCGTTACTAGGAATCTATTGGTGTGTAGCTTTATCGTTTCCATTACTCGCATGGTTTTTGGTACATAAAGTGAAGTTTCTCCTTATAAAATACTAGCTGACCCACGCAACTTCGTTTGCGTCACATTTTCCATTAATGCTCGGCTCCTTTTAGTCTTAGCGTGATGATATGTAGACTATATCCATTTTCGATACATGGGCTATCTAATACTGAAAGAATTTTTCAAATCGGACTAGTAGTTCCTGAGATTACCCCCTACATACAAACTTACAAACAAATGTTACCTCTTTATAATATTAGTATAGATAATATTAGTATAGATTTTACACTTTTGCTTTCCACGTTATTTCGTACCACCGTACCTGTTTATTTTTTTTTGTTTTCAGGCGTTGGTGTTTTAATAGGTACTCTGACGTCGATGTTTTTTGTGAATCGAAAAAGGTGGCCTATCATAGTTGGGTTTGGCCTCGCGATGGGCTTTTCTTTCGCAAACTGCCAGTAAGCTAATATCGCTATTTAAACACTGTAGAGCAGTTCTTAAAGTTACGCAATTATAAATCACTACACTCTTCCTGTCAGGGCTAAAACTTAAAAAGGTGATGACTACATAATCAAGCTAGATAGATAAAATAATTCTGTTTTTTTACCTATCTACAGCTATGTGCTCATAATATCACAACTTGCTATAATTAAATACTAAATTCTTTTCCTACGTTTTATTGGTACCTCGGCTCGTTACAGCGCTCGTTCATTTCTGCCCAAAATTTTATCATTCCTCTGAAATGTTTAATTTTTCGTGTCTATAATCTATTCATACAAAATTACGAGTTAGTTACTTTGTAAACTCAACAATAACGAGAATGTTTAAAACGAGCTCGAATGCTTTTTGCATCAACCTGGTCAAATATTATTTTGACCATACATGCAGAAATGGGAGCTTTTCTGCAGAAAAGCTCTGTATCTTACTATGTAAATGTAACGTTTGGGTGTTTTAATATAATATCTGAAATAGTTATAAATATTCGGTTTATTTTAAGCATAAATAAAGCCCTAAATAAGTTACCTACTCTACGCCACTGGTTGGGAGCCCATTTCATAGAACTGTTACTAAGTAGCAATCATTATTATAATTTCATTGTAATATCGTATTATAGTAGCTAGTTAAACGATTTATAAACGTTTAGGTATAATTATGTTAAATCGTATTCGGTGAACTCGTGAATGGAAAAATAGGCGGTCAAGATTTGGCCTGGAATTATAAAATATCGCCAACTCCAACACGGATTGCGCAAAGCAAGTACTGTGATAGCACGTTTCACTCTTTGTATATTTGTTTATGTTATTATTTTGTTTTATTTTGGTAAGATTAAAGTATTTTATATAAAGTATTTTATAAAATTAATATATTTTCTTGAATTGAATTTTATTTTTTAGTTTATAACAAACCTGATGATTTTCAGTATTTGATTTAGAAAACACACTGATTTAATGCGATGTGAGTTGAGAGTAGCACAGAGAATCGTCTATTTATTGTGATGAGGTTTAGAGAGATGTAGTGAGTTAAGAGGGCTTTCACATTTTTTCTTGAATTTTAGCGTTTTATTCGAATTTTGATGTGTGATTTTGCTTTAGATATAGCCTTAAAAAAAAACAAAAATAAGCCTAAGATAGTTTGATCATTTATCTTGGGAGTGTTCTAAATAAATATTTCAATTTGTTCACGTACATCAGTAAAATCCTTGACTCCGCAAAGGATGTTTCACAAAACGTTGCTTTAGGGTATCTTTTGATACCTTGGTACACCGAAGATATTATAATTTAATCATTTATAAAAATGTCCTTCGTACAACTGTATCTTCTACTTTGGAATGTTCAAATCAATTTATTACGATTCATACAGTAATACAGCAAAAATAATTCTGTAAAACTGAGAGTTATTGACAATTTTCCGTACGAAACTCGTCGCCGCGAAACTATTGTGAAGTTCACACTTTGGAAGAAAGTGCACAGACGCAGCGCTTCCTCTTCTTTTTGAATCTATAAAGGATTGTATCTCACCGTAGTTCCGTGAAATACCATATTATTATATAACTTCTTTCGTAGGACGCTCAACACATAATTTTTCTCGACTCATAGATAAAGATTTGAACTTGCAACACTGAAATGTTGATGACTGACATATGCTGAAATTGTCAATTTGACACTAGTGACACACAATGTCATTACTGTCACTGTCATACCACGGGCTTTTCGATTTTCGTGTCGTGCCGTCCTATCAATTTTCCGAATTATGTAAAAGCCACAAAATCCGCTTTAAACTCTGTTTTCGTGAACGTCCAAAAGTGCAATCACAGGATAGTCTAAATTTGTTCTCGACGTTTGGATTTGTGGATAAAAAAATACAAAACACACAATGGCAAAAGAAAAAGTAGTAGATCCAGAAGATACATACAGGAAGAAATTGGACATGTGCATTACTGATGCCATAGTTAAAGGAGGTAAATATTGAAGAACAGATCATAATTACTGTAGTATTAGCCTGTCATCTTGTCCAGCGTAGGTCTCCCGTGGTTTGCCTAAAGGGCCGGTTGGTGGTCAGTGGGTCGTCTTAGGGGTTGAAGGGAAAAGATATTCCGCACCGACCTTGTCCTCTAAGACGACCCACTGACCGATAATTCTTAAATAAATCTCTATAATTGACCCTTCCTTTGTGAAATGAGACCTGTTTCTGTAGGAGACTCATAATTTATTTGCCCACTTCAGCACATGAGCAATTTTATTCTAATTCCTATGGGAGTACCTAATGCTGACTTGCATAAATGTGAAATTATGTTATTTCTACCAGTATAAATAAGCTTTTCGAATGATTCGTTTTTGCATAGTATAATTTTATTTACCTACATATAGACTGCAACATTTATGTTACAGGTGGCGGCATTTTACTCGGCACAATTGCATCAATATTTATCTTTAAAAGGAGGTGGCCCATCACAACTGGTTTAGGCATAGGCATGGGATTTTCATTCGCCAATTGTCAGTACGACCTCAATGAAAGAAAGAATACTTTGTAACATAATTAGCAAGTAGGGTGTACAGTTGTCAGGTAGGCATCATAACGTAAATATAATTAGAAATGAGTAAGTACTGTAGCCAAAGTTATTTAAAGTTGGTATTAGTGTGACCGGACTGCAGGTGCTACCAACATCACAAATTTTTTGAGTTTTTTTATGATTGTGAGGTGTGTCCCCTAGGGAATTGGTTGATGTTGATGAACTGCAATCTGGTTGCAACTTGATTTAATTAGAATATTTTCATTTTTGTTTTCATGTAGTAAGTGTAATTACTGTATCAGCTATTTGGTTCTATTTTATACCTTATTTAAAACGAAAGGAGACTTTCTATGTTATATTTGTGACAATCAAAGAAGTTCTATTTGATGCAGCTGAGTAGAGAAGGATAGAAGAGTGCTTTACTGCTTATTTTATTGCAAAAGAGATTTATATTCATTATATCTCTTTCATTTTCTAGTAAAGCAATGTTGTATCCTGCTGTCAAAGGCGTTTTAGATTGTCATGAATATAACAGATTAACATAACAGCTGCTTAACTTAGTGAGCTAGCTTTTGTGTTACTCAGCATGAAACTCCTTGAAGACTGCATGAAACGCTTCTGTTATCATGACTAATAATTTTGTCTGTTACTAAGTGCAATAAATAAATTACAGGTGGACGTGGTGTAACAGACACAAACCTGGGGCACACAAATAGAAAATATTAAGGTATTTATCCCTTACAAAGCTAATTCATATTGTTGATGAAGATTGGGGGCCCTGTTAGGATTGCCGCAAGTTCTTTGTAACAAATCACATATCACAATAATTTGTTCTCATAAGCTCTAGACATACAGCCTGCATTACAACTGCACTCTGACTGTGAAGACTCCAACAGTTAGAATTGCAATAAAACTGCAAACCAACCCAATTGTGCAGCCTCATTGCAGTCGTCGTGCATTTGGCGTGCAGTTCCAACGACTGCATGCTGACTGCAAGCTAGCTGCACTGTCGACGTGCAGTTCAAATGCAGATGAACCAAATTGCATTTGAAATGCTTCACTACGCAAACCGTGTGCTAGGATGTAGCTACCCCGCCCGCCCGCTCCGCCTACGCGTCACCACCAGCCACAGAGAGATTGTTAGAGTATGCGCCGTTCCTTCGTTACGGTGCCAGCCCACGTCATTTTGTAGGCTACAAAGTCTCGTCGTCAGCTCGATTATCGGTGCTACAAATCGTAGAACCGATAATCAAGCCGGTTTTTTCTAGCTTGGTTATAACTAACGATTTTCCAATCAGTACGTTCCATTTTTCTCCTACAAAAAACCATCGGTCGCCAATTGTCGGACCTGGCCCGTCCGATAATTGGTGACCGAGCCATACTGAAATAAACCTGTATGATAAATAAGGCAAATGTAATTAAAACTCTTTTTTTCTTTCAGCTTTTAAATGAAAATCTAAAGCTTGTCAAGAGGAAGCAGTCAATCGGACACCTCCATCCCAGATCTTCATACCATGACCAGCTGACAACTATGTAGACCAATAATAATATTATCAAATAGATGCAGTTAACTTATAAAGCGGTTTTATTTTGTCTTTCTGTCTTCTCTCAAGTGAAAATCGATCTTATAGGGTATTTCACTGGATTATTTTGATTTTATTTCTCAAAATATACAGCACAAATTTGCAATGTGCGCTGCGCAATGGTGATTTGTAGTTCAATCTAAAATAAAATCAATTGCTGGATACTTGGATAGCTAGCTTAAAAATATCATTGTGAGGGATTTATCATTATGTACTGTACTATATATTATTGACAATGTATGGTGCGCGATATTGTTGTGCTATGAGTTATATAGGTACTCTATGCTATGTATTATAGCGTACTCTGAAAGCAGCTATATGGTCCGAGAGCTGATAGTAGAGATGGGTAAATCCCTTGAAGATTTAAATGATTCGAATCCGTAAGCGAATCCTCGACTCCTCTCAAATCTTATCGACTCCGAGGAGTAATTAAATCCGACTCGGTACGGAGCCGAATGAATGACCGGTTCGGTAATTTTATTTAATTATGTATATTAGGCTCCTTCTGGGTAAGCTCGCTCCATCATAGACTTTGTCTCTGTCATTTCTGACCAAGACTAAGGTCAAGAGCAAACCCATCACAAATAAAAAAATAAAAAAAAACTGTAAATCCAATTTTTTCTATTCATAATTATATTCGAAGTGACCACCAAAAATACTGAGTTGCACACTAAATTTGCTCATCAAATAAATGAAATCTATTATAGGTACTGTTTGATCTATAAAGCGGTTTTACTGAATGACTATCTGTTAACTAAAAATTATCTAACTCCCCGTGTCGACCGTCTAGGGTTAGCGTTTCCGTCAGCAGGTCGATGGAGCCCCGCAGTGCGGGGCTCCTTTTTCTGTCTGCAGGGTTTAAAGGACCCTAACAAACCGAACCTTGGGGTGCCCCTGACGTTGACCGTCATTATTTCGTGTCTTCGTAAATAAGTGTGCAAATCCGTATTTTTGTAATAGGTACAGTGGTGCAATTAAAAATTCCCTAAACATTATTGACTAATCTAAATAATAGAAAAATTGCACGTCGTATTTTAAAAAACAACAAGCTCGAACGAAAAAAATGCCTACTTCGTGTAGGTATTTCGATCAAATCCTGAGTTAAAGAATCAAATGATCCGAAGAACAAACCAGATCACTGGATTTGTATTGAAACGAGCTAGTCCGGAGTGATTTGGTTTGGGGGATTCAAAGGAGTTGAAGAGCCGATAAAGCTGTGGTAAATTTAAGACACGTAGATAAAAAACCGCTCTGTAGTGTTCTGAAGAAATGTATCTATTATTTTTGAGAGCTATTTTAATACATAACTCATGGCTAAATAGCCAAAACGGCAATTATTGCTAAAAGTGGCCACTTTTATCAAAAATATTGACTTTGGCAACTATTTATGTTCTAAAGTACAAAACATAACTCTCAAAACATAATAAATACATTTCTTCAGTGCACTACAGAGCGGTTTTTTATCTACGAATAATAAAACCACAAATAATAAAAAACGATTGGCGGCGCTAGTGGACGGAATGCGCCCTCTTAAGGCTATCTGAAACTGCCACTGCCATCTGTTTTACAACTTTTTAGGTAATATAGAAAATTCATTCAGCTAATCGTGTGGACACCAAGCGTCAGCCGCAAGAAAACTTTCCGAGTTATCTAAACGAGGACTTAGTGTGTAAACACATATTCAGCTCCACTCGCGTTTCGCTGAAAGATTTTGGTCACACTTATACCTACAGTTCTGTCTATCAGCCGCG
Organism: Ceramica pisi; assembly: GCA_963859965.1. Classification (NCBI taxonomy): domain Eukaryota; kingdom Metazoa; phylum Arthropoda; class Insecta; order Lepidoptera; family Noctuidae; genus Ceramica; species Ceramica pisi. The sequence continues at coordinate 23,669,131 of OY982535.1, read as the reverse complement.
TACCTACAGCGTCGTAAGAATGAGAAAAGCCGTCATAGCGTGCTACCTCCGCTGAAACGCTTCTATCTACTACGTACAGCGCTGAATTTTCTGCGAAGACGGTAAGATGTCCGTGACTACCGCAAGACCACCGACGCCAATCGCTTTCATTGATTTCGTCAATCAATGAAACATTTGTTTTCTCCCAAATTTTGTCGCTAATTGGTCGCAATTTTTCGCTAAGTCACAGATTATTAGTCGAGTTTTAGTTTAGAAGATATAATGAGTATAATGCTTAAGGTACAGGCCAAAAGCTCGAGGAGATTACGAAAAATTGCCAACAAAAAATATTTCTTCTTATTAATGACCGACTAATTCTGATATTTGGCGGCTAATTTAGACTAATTAGCGACCATATTTGTTGTTGTCTAAATTAAAATATCTGATGGTGGCCATGCCAGTGTCAGTCACACAAGGAGTCTAGAACCATCCGTGTACAGCGCTGTACGCGGCAATAGCAGTCGCATGATATAAACACATTTGCATTATAAACTTGGATTCCGTGAAAGCTGTATAGACTCGGAGAGCTAAAAGGACGCGTACGCGTTTCCATACAAAATCGTTGTTTTCTATGGCCATAAGCTGAATGAATATAATTATGTGAGTACTCTCTTAGGCCCGAACTCCACCAAAGCGGAGACGAGACGAGCGGGACGGACACGTGTTTTCAAAAACTGATAGAAATTCGTTAATCACACAATGACATCGTCTCCACTCACACAGCTTAAGCGGATGTCACTAAGCGAAGATTTGTTATATTTGTATGGCGCGATGGAAAGCGGAGATGTGAACTTTGTGGTGCCTTCGCCTCTGAGAATCTAGCACGGCCGTGATACAAGCCGGAGATGTGGGCTTTGCCTCGCAAGCTGACGATGGCGCGTAGCGGACAGTAGCGTATTTGGACACCAGATAAGTGCGTACATCTCCACCTTAGCCAGCACACGTCTGCGCTACCGTCTAGCCAGTACGCATCTCCGCACAGTTCGGTGTATATACCCTAGCTGAAAAAAATCTCTCCTCGTCTCCGTTTGGTTGAGTCCGGACTTTACAGTTCGAGAGCAGTGACAATTGAGATTGAATTAAATAGACAAAATTAAACTCAAAAATAAAGAACAATATTTAATCATTTATTGTACAAATCGATACTGGAATTAAGATAAAGGATAGATTTAATGTATCTTAACAATAAAAATAATTTAAATACAACAATAATTATATTTTAGTATGAATAGACAAGCTTTACCAACAACCCATATACAGACACCCAATGTGGTGATAATTATAACTATAAAACATGGCAACACAGGTTAAACAGCACATTTATACAGATTGGGGGAACGAGACGGCTACATTCAGAGAGAGATGGAGCATTCGTATCGTATCTCAGATAATAATAGACTGGTTATAAATTGGTTACATTAAATACTAACATATCCTCAAAAAGAACATGGCGACGTGGAACCGTGACATTTAAAACGTAAACATTCAACAAGTGCAATCATAACAACAATGATGTATAAATACAAATATTAACTAATCATTGATTGATAAAGGTTATTAACAACTTGTCTTCACTGCAAAAATAACTAAGTTGCTTTTTTAAATTCAATCAAGAAGGGTTCTATTGTGTGAACCATGCAACATTTTAAAAAGTCCCACCAAACAACATTGAACAAATACATTGAAAACATTCACATACATTTTTTAGATTTCTACAAATTTGTCTTTTTATTTATCAAACAATTTCATTTTGTAATAAAATGCACTTTATTGTTATATTACACAGGATCAGAAATAGGAAAACAAAAGAGATTCTTTATTCACGCAGATAATACAGAAGAACAAATTATATTCCGTTTATTTATAAGAATCAGTTATTTAAACGTATGTAAATTGTATAATCAAACACAATATTACTAAACAAGACAAAAATATTTATAATTGGCAAGACCGAAATTAGATCTCACAACTACATTATTAAATAAAATCAGAACTTAATTAAATATCAAATGTTTTTTATTGACACATTTGAAAACCTGTGACACTCGATATATCATTCCGATTTGAACACAAGATTGTAAATATCTTATCTTAATAAATAACCACTCTTTCGACCAACATGCGCGGGCGACATTATCTGGTGCCGATAAGAGAATACACTATGCGTAAAAATATAGGGAGCGTGGACCACTATCTTACCTGATGTTAAGCGATGATGCGGTTTCCGGTTAGCTCCGGTGGTGGAACCATTAAGGCCACCTGACTCATTTGATTTTATACTTTATTTTTATGACATTACGATTTATATCAGTGACGTCAAGTGGAACCAATGGTTCCACACCGGGCGCAACCGGTTAAGATGGAGCACGCTTGCCTAGAAGTAACCTATTCACTCTTGACTTAAAGACTCCTAGGTTGTAGCTATCAGGAAACACAGACTCAGGCAGGGATTTCCACTCCTTTGCTGTACGCACAATGAATGTCCCTAAACGTTTTGTGCGTATAGGTGGGATGTCCACCATGTACCGGTGGCGCGTCGCCGTACGTCTTGTGGTCCGATGATGGAACGGGCTTGGCGGAATTATATTAAGCAATTCCGTCGAACACTCCCCAAAATGCAACCGATAGAATACCGACAGGTTAGTTTCAGCGCGCTCCGTTTAGGGGAACGTGCCATCTAGCGATGCAATTTCGAAACTTGCAAGTAAAATATACTTGACAATAACTTGCAAGTAAAATATACTTGACAATAACTTGCAAGTAAAATATACTTGACAATGACACTTGTTTGTTGCCACCTATAGTACTGCACGTTACCTATAGCCATCTCTCTCATGCATGTCATAAAATGAAGAGAAATATTTGTCGCGCCGCGCATGTTAGCCTCTCGTTCAAACTATAGCAACAACTATAATATTTAGCTAAATTATAAAATATAACATTTGGTAATACATTTGACTAGTACACCGTTCGGGACAACCGATTTAACTCACAAGAACATTAAACAAGATTTTAAATTGAAATATAAACAAAGTTAATACTACGATAACTATCTCAATACTAATATAATTTAGCGATTTGTCTAGCAATCCGAGAAAATGTTCGTCGTTATTTGGACCAAGTTTTGTATGCGGATCAACTACACCAAAGCTCTTTAGTGACATGCGGACTTCACCAATGAAACTGACCGCGGTCAAGCTGCGTCCAAGAGTTATCAGTGTCAATATTCCTTAGAAAATAATAATTTACGAGCTGTCAGAGCTCGTAAACGCGGTTCATATGCTGATCGCGTTGTTTCATTGATGAAATCGCCTTAAATCTTATTTTCAGTGTCATGTATAGATTAGCGCAAACGATTAAAACGTCTAAAGAACAGTTTTGTTAAAAATTATTCCATTACTGACCATGATCACGTCTGATGGAAAGCGATGGATATAGTGGATCCACGCGACACCAACTTTTGTCTGCTCAGACTTTGAACTCGGGACAAAAAATGACTGGTTAGGTATATGATGGAACAAGCATGTCCAGAAGATTCACTCATCCTTGAAGTTTGATTTCTAAATGACTTCTTCCACTTTATGGAAGTATTTTTTTGTAAGCTTCATAACTTATATCTATCTACTAGCTGACCCGTGCAACGTCGTCTGCGAAACATTTTTCATTACTGCTCCGCTCCCATTAGTCTTAGCGTGATGATATATATAGCCTTCCTCGATAAATGGGCTATCTAACACTGAAAGAATTTTTCAAATCGGACCAGTAGTTCCCGAGATTAGCGCGCTCAACCAAACAAACAAACAATCAAACAAACAAACTCTTCTGCTTTATAATATTAGTATAGATATCATTACAAAACTGGTCCACAGAAACGACTGTTTCAATTTTAATATTCAAGACCTCTTTCCCTGCATTATAATAATATTGTTCTCTAGCTTTCAACAGGCATTATGAAGCTCAATCAAATGTTACTAGGTAGAATGTATAAAGATTTAAAAACGTGTAAAGTAGATGTTACATGTCGTTATAGATTAATGATTTCTATTGCTAACTACAGTAACAGTCGATTAAATTATGGCACAAAGGTTTGTTCTATGTGTTAAATTAAAAGGTAACATAGTATGTGCTTTGGCACTTTGTGTATTTGATCCCAACTTTCTTGTGACTAGAATAACGATGACGTAATGCTAAGATAGTATGAGGTGTCTATTAAAGATAGTTTACTGTTAATGCGTACTTATTCCTTATCTGTACAATTTTGCACATAGATTTCTAAGCAACATTTCAGCTTCCTAGGTTTTGGGCAGTATAGATGAATCAGTTAGGATTTTTTTATAATTAAAAAAATCCTAAAAATAAAATCCAGAGTCCTCTGTGGCCAGCAAGAAAAGACAGATTTTTGTGCCCTCTTGCTGAACACAAAAAAAAACTTCTACACCTAAAAACCAAAATTCAGACGACCTGGGTGGGACAATCTATAGAATTTGTCCCACCCAGGTAGTCAATTGCATTTTTAGACTCTGGTACAGGTTTTTTTTAGGTATCCGAGATAGCAATAGACATCATAGTCTATACCAACATGTAACATCATAGTGTGACCATCATGAGGTGCAGTGCCGTAATACTGTCCTTAAATTATTATCGTAGGTACTCTAAACACTAGTTATTGTGATATCGTGAAGACAAACTGCTAATTTACAGCTAGTTTTATTTATTTATATAAAAGTGTGAATATTTTATTTTTATTTTAAGGTTTAGTCGATCGGGGCCGGTGTGAGATGTGGTCAGGTTTATATTGTAGTTATTAAGATTTATTTCCCGGAAAGGTACATACGTAAAAGTCCATTTATATTTAATAAGGGTTCCGAATGTCCGTATGGAAGAACGAACCCCTTAAAGGACTACACGGTTTTTTTTTTCATGTATGGGGGCATCATTTTTTTAATGTTTAAACCAAATTTAAAAAACGTTTTGTGAACAGGTAATGACCGCAGTTTACGCACGCTTGTAAAGATGAGAAAAAGTGGGGTCACTGATTCTTCACCATTTATTTATTAAAAAATATGGTATCATACTAAAAAATGTAATTAGTCCATCAGATAGAATTCCAAAAAATATTTGACGTCTTTTTTGCTTTATCAAATCAATAAAAATTGACGAAGATGAAACGCATCAATGACTGAGGGCTTCTGATGTCACTTTCCGGTACATTGTTTTTTTTATACTCGAGATGGGTTTGCTCTAGACAAAGTCTAAGATCGAACAAGCTTACCCAAAAGTAGCCTGTTCACTGTAACTTTGAAAAGATTAGAGTTGTAAGCGTTTGGAAATAACAGAAGCAGGCAGAGTTCCACTCCTTTGCTGTGCGCATTATGAAAGACGCTTGGAAAACATCATCAAAAGTGTATCGAAATCTGACGTCCTACGAGTTTTCAGTGCATAGTCTTTTTTAACCGACTTCCCAAAAAGGAGGAGGTTCTCCATTCGGATGTTTGTATTTTTTTATTTTTTTTTATGTTTGTTCGGGCATAACTCCGTCGCTTGCCAACCGATTTTAAAAATGATTTTTTTGTTGGAAAGGGAATACCCAAATGATCCCATGATAAGGAAACCAGGATCTGATGATGGCATCCCAGAGAAGTCGAGGGGAACTTTCTAAAATCGTATGGGCAACTAGTGCGTTTGTATTTTGCTTTTCTGCGATTTTGCAGTGGTGTTGTTAGGTGTGGGGTACCACTAAAAAGTGAAAAATTAAATACTTTTTACAAAAAAATACAACCGACTTCCAAAAAAAAAAACACTACAAAGTAAAAAATAACTTTAATTTCGGAAGTCGGTGTCAAAAAACGAACAAATTAACAAAAAAACCGAGTTCCGATATTATTTTTTACTTTGGGGTTTTTTTTTTTTGGAAGTTGGTTTTATTTTTTGTAAAAAGTATTTTATTGTTTACGTGAAAAAATAAATCATAAAATGCATTTCAATTAAGAATAGGAACGTCAATGACCTCTATCTGTCAAATGTCTCAAAGTACGGTTTGCATAGAAAACTTAATTACATTTCAATAACAGTTTATTTTACTTCGTTTAAATAAGTATTAAATCTAATTTAAATAAAAACCTTATATAGTAGTAGATTACCTAAATATAATATGTAATTATTTAAAGTCATTATTAGTTATTTTAAACCATACCATAATACTTATTTCACTCAATATTTGTAAGCAATAATTAAAAAATAATAATCTTCCTTTGCTCACCTTACCTAATTGGTTTTAATTGATAGCTATGACGTCACAATATGGCGCCGAGTCGATCCTATTCTTATTTGAATCGCATTGTACGTGTCCAATACTTTTTGGAAATCTATCTAACGGACTATTTAGATTTTTAAAGTGAAACTTTTATTACATCGCATCGTCTCAAACTTTTTCGTCTGTGGGTTGCATGTCGCGTGACGGTCGACCGCGGAGTAGGGATAAAGTGAGAGGCGCTTGTCAGAGCAGCCGAGGCTAATATGGCGGCGCCTATAGTTCGCATCAGCTGACCTTTTTTAGTGAAAAGTTTCACTTTTACCGTGGTTTTATAAAACCACACAATCCTTTTATTTTTTAGTATCTGAGTACCTTTTTGCTTGATTAAAGACACCGGCCGACGAATCAACTTCCGAGCTACAATATTATTAAGCTAATACCTATCGTAGGTGACTCAGTTCGCCTAACTAACCAACACAGGCACTAATACAATTTGGCCTAGGACTTCGGACACACTTCCATTGACAACGGGCACCTGGACCATTTTTATGCAGCTAGAAATCTTTTGTAACTACTAACATTCATGATTTTACATTAGGATTGTTTTTTATCAAGCGGTAACCCACACCAACTTGCCTAGCCGTTTCGCAAAAGGGTAACTTTTTACTTATTGTCGTGCTTTCTTCGTTGTAATGAGGTTTTTCTGAAATACCTGGTGCTCGAAATGCACTGAGGCGTCAGTCCCAAACATCTGTCAAATCCTTAGATTATATACCTCTAGATGTAGCCATTAGACTGTAGGGAAGAGTGGAAGTGAGAAGCATATATACGAAACAAGTGAGAAAATTGAGACAAAACATAACATGCTCTGTCTCATACAGCGTGCCGGTTTTTTGCTTGGCGAACTTTGGAAAGTTAGCCAAACAAAGGCCTGTCACTGTCACTGAGAGGTCGACTCGAGTCAGTTTTTTATGTTTTTAGATAATTTCGGCAATTAAAGTAATAGTTTTAGTGCATATATGAGAAATTGACTCCAATAGTTAAGTGTTTTGTGCATTTTGTGTGCTATATAATGGGATGGTGCAGTATTTTAGGCTGCAAAAGCCGCACAGAAAGAAAGGAAGATGAGAATGTTACTTTTCACTCGTAAGTATGCAAATGTTAATAGTTATTGTGCACTGATTGAAGAAATACATTTGTGTTTATGTAATGACATGGCTTTCGATGAAAATTAGACGTAATTCTAGCGACATCGTTTATTTTTCTTTCCACATAACCTATAACTTGATATTCGTTGTGTTGCCATACCTTGTCATCTTTTTTTCCCTTAACTCTGTAATAAAAAGAGCAAGTAGTTAAATAAATAAAATTCAATAAAATAAATAGTTTGTTCACCAGATTACTTTGAATTATATAGTTAACTTCATTTTAATCTAATATATAAAATTCTCGTGTCACATTGTGTGATACAAAAACTTCAATTCAATGTGCAAACAACGAGGCAAAAATATTTCATAAAATAGACCTCTCGAGTCTCTGCGATTAGTTTGTTCAATGAAATAAACCTTCAAAGTTTTAATTCTGCTTTGTAGCATTTAATTCTGCTTTGTAACAATTGTACGTAAGTATTTAAAGTATCATGTAACATGTTCCAAGATTGTTTTACTAAAATATTACTGTTAATATCATTAGAATCCTGTTGACAATTTTATATGTTGAATAATATAAATAATTTTGCACTCTTCATATGAATGACATTATGCGACTCATATTAGTACATTAATAATAATTTAGTATGTAGTTGTTACAACGAAACACCCTCACGTTTTTGGTCATATTTAGGGAAAAGTTTCCATAATAGCAACATTGAAGTTTTATAGTGCTGTCTCATGTGCGGCCACGAGGTGGCTACATCTAGAGGTATATAATCTAAGGTCAAATCGCTTGTTTTCTGACATTTGTTAAGTTGACATCGACTTCATGTTAATGTGAGTCTTTTTTTTTCAATGAAGAGGACATCTTGCCTATGCTGCGCCAACTGGTGGAGTAAATTTTCCTGAAAATTCTCATTCGTATCGCATTTACAAGGGCAAGTACATTTTACCTACATACTTTACCAAACCTTGCATTTCTCATACAGTCCACTATAGTATTGAACTAGCTACTTGCGCTTAGGGAATTCCGCTACCAATTTTATGTTACTGCACAAGTCATGGTATTTAGACGCATCTATTTTTGGTTTGGCACAGTAGTTTAAAATACACCCACTGATCGTCAGTTCTCTTGATATTCCCAAGCAAGACGAGGGTAGTCAATTTCACAACAGGTTCACCAGGCTACTTAAGATATTTTCTAAATAGGAAAAATCAATATTTTTCAAACTGGAGATCAAACTAGGACCTTAAGCTCCGCAGTCTCTGCATGTTGATGAATCCTAAAAGTAGTAAGATACGGGATCTTCAGCTTTTTTAGTGGACACGAAGATTTCACCACGCTACCTTCGATCTTACTTTAAACCCTTATTGTCAACAGAAGTGTATCCAAAGCGATTGATCAGTATTACATTTGTCCACCCGACTGTATCGATCGATTCTACCGTTCTTCACCTTACAGCCATAACGAAAGTACCACGTTACGAGAAAGCCAGATAACCCAATATTTAGGGGAATTTCAACACCTCTGGATAGGCAGTACTACCGGATGAACAAAAAAAATACATTTGGTCAGTACTTTAAATAAGGAAAAGAAATTACCTGACATTCTAACAGATACATTAACCAGTACTTATCCGGAAGTGGTGAAACAGGCCCTTTTTAGCAACTATCCGATTCATACATCGAAAGTATTTCCGAACTTAATTTTAATCTACGATGTTCTCGATCTTTCGATTGACGATTCTGAAAAGTTGTTTTTGGGTACCAGCTCTAAGGCAAACCGTTACGAATAACTATCACACTTATTTTATAATCTATGGTCGAAATCGGCAATAACCGGGCAGTATATTTTCTTAACAACGACCAAAAATACGTGAAATAATTTTATTAAAAAAATACCATGTCGTGTTTTGGCGTAACTAGGAATATTTTAAATTGATAAACACATTTTTCTTTATATTATAACATATACACACTGCGTATTGGCTTAATATTAACGTCAATTCAAAGGAAGCCCGACAGGATAAAGTAGAAGAACGTTAAATTAAAACATAACAATAAAACAGCTGCTTACATTCGAACCACCTTCAAGCCAGCATTCCACGGACAAACACGAAAATACAGGCACATAACACATGTTAACTTTCAAAGGTTGGCAACACTGACCATCTGTCAAACCCGCCGTGTGCCAACCTTACAACAAAAATCTCTTTTCCTTGTTTTCTTTCCCAGTTACGCCAAAGCGTCCACGTGAACTGACTAAACAAAACGGAGTGGGTCACTGTGGCTCGTGGCTCACTGTGATCGGCTCGCAGTGGCTCGTGGCTCACTTGGTGGTCATGTCGGGCCAGTAGTTGATGTAGTAGCGGTGGGTACTGCCTTCGAATAGTCGGTCCAGCCAGTTTTCGAGCCCGTCTAGTAGGTTTTCTGATAAAGATAAATACTGCGGTTAGGTAAAATTGATCAGAAATGTGCTTGATTTTTTAACCGACTTCCCAAAAAGGAGGAGGTTATCAATTCGGTTGTATGTTTTTTTTTTTTTTTTTTTTGTGTTTGTTACCTCATAACTCCGACAATTATGAACCGATTTGAAAAAATTTTGTTTTATCTGAAATATAATGAAATACTTGCAGATTGGTCCCATTTAACTCATATCAAAATCGGTTACGAACTTTGGATTTTAAATCGAAATAGCTGGAATTTGACTATTTAGATGATACTTTGATAATCGAAATTGCGTATTTTGCTTTTCTGCGATTTTGCAGTGGTGTTGTTAGGTGTGGGGCACCACTAAAAAGTGAAAAATAAAAAACTTTTTACAAAAAAATACAACCGACTTCCAAAAAAAAATCACTACAAAGTAAATAACTTTAATTTCGGAAGTCGGTATCAAAATACGAAGAAACTAACAAAAACACCGACTTCCGAAATTAAAGTTATTTACTTTGTAGTGATTTTTTTTGGAAGTCGGTTGTAATTTTTTGTAAAAAGTTTTTTTTTTCAACCCTACACCGTCCAGCTCACTCAATTGAGAATCAAGCTGTGGCAAGAATATTACTTTCCACCACCCGACTTGGAAACCTAAGGAACATTTGTCACCTGGACGTGATCTGTAGTGGCCTATTTGGAATACACTCCACACCCAGGCTGCAGACACAGCTTCCGAACTGGGGTTTCATAGATCCAACAGATACCCAATACAATAGCAGAGAGCCCCTTTTCAGAATATGAGCCACACGTTGGAGTGTCCCAAGTGCCCATATCCCTATACTTTGGGTGATTCAATGAATGCCACCATGCTGCAATTGGGCCAAACAATCTGAGGAGTTAACTAACGACTCAAAAATATTCTGAAATCAACTTAATTCACACAAGTATAAAGTTGAAATGAGCTAAGTGGAAAGACATATTATCGCGGCGTACCTTGCATGAGCACGGGCGGGTCGGTTCCCTCGTCGTTGGAGGAGGAGTCGGGCGAGGTGTGGAAGCCGATGAAGGCGCCCGCCTCCGGGTCCAGCGTGGGCTCGCCCAGCGACCGCGTCATGCGGCTCATGCGCTGGAACATGGACAGGCTCATTGGAAAAACACATTAAACAATTCGCGTCACGCAAGTTTACCTCTGAAGTACGGCGCAATTTGAAAAAAAAAAACATAGGACTGCGCATACGCGGGGCCCAAGATGGCGCGTGTAATGGCGTCTTTTCGCTCGTATACATTTGATGCTAACTTGTGTCCCGCTTGCTCAATGCAATACGAATGATTGCATTGAGATTGAGATATAAATTTAAATCCTCTTTCATTTCGTCCCGGTGTGCGTAGGCCCTTTTAAGTCCGCACTTGTGAGTCTGCCAATGAGATATGGAACGCAGTGTACTGGGTGTCAAAGTGACAGACGGCATTAGCAACTCTTTATTTCGATCCAAAACACAAATATTGGACATTGGCCACATGACGAGAGAGTGGAGTTAGGCTGCTCACATCTGCTGCATGTCGGAAAAGCAACGGATGAAGATTACCACACAGGAGATCCCAAACGCAAGGAAACGACAACGGGACAGGCCCAGAAAGACGTGGCGGGGTGAGTGTGGTTCTCAAGGAATTGACCCAAAGTTACAGATAACAGAGGAAATGTATGGAGGTAAGTAAGGGAGTCCTTTAACCCTGCAATAAAACAGCAACCAGAATTTTTAATGTTACGTGTAGATGCAGAAGTACTTGCGGTGCGGGTTGAGCGCCAGCACCGTGCCCACACAGTTGTAAGCTAAACAAATAGTTGAGCGTTACCTTGTGCGGCTTGGTGCACTCGGGGTGCTTGGCGTGGTATATGCAGAAGTACTTGCGGTGCGGGTTGAGCGCCAGCACCGTGCCCACACAGTTGTAAGTTAAACAAATAGTTGAGCGTTACCTTGTGCGGCTTGGTGCACTCGGGGTGCTTGGCGTGGTAGATGCAGAAGTACTTGCGGTGCGGGTTGAGCGCCAGCACCGTGCCCACACAGTTGTAAGTTAAACAAATAGTTGAGCGTTACCTTGTGCGGCTTGGTGCACTCGGGGTGCTTGGCGTGGTATATGCAGAAGTACTTGCGGTGCGGGTTGAGCGCCAGCACCGTGCCCACACAGTTGTAAGTTAAACAAATAGTTGAGCGTTACCTTGTGCGGCTTGGTGCACTCGGGGTGCTTGGCGTGGTAGATGCAGAAGTACTTGCGGTGCGGGTTGAGCGCCAGCACCGTGCCCACACAGTTGCGCGCGTTGAGCCGCAGCTCGGCGCCTCCTAGCGACAGCTGTAACACGCGCGCGAACCAGCTCGCGTGCCGGTCCACGCACAGGTACGCGAACACCAGCGTCTTGTTCCTGCGAACGTACAGGTTACATCAACGCTTGTTTCTTAACCGATTTTTACGGTTGTCAAGCCTCCGCGAAGTACGTCGCAACTGGTTGCGCAGGATGTCAATTTGACAAGAAACATAGAACAGCGCATGCGCGGGTAGGTCGCGCATGAGCCTTCTCCCGAAAGATAGCGGGTGTCTCAGTCACTCGTATACGTTCGATGCATACTTTTTGTGTGCTGCTTACTCAATGCAATACGACTGTTGATGCGAAAAAGTTTGACATTTTATTGTTTTAAATTATTTAGTTTGGTTTTTTCTTACTGTCTGATTTGTGTTTTGTGTGTGTTTTTGTGGCGTATATTTTTGTTGTGTTACTTTGTGACCTTGTCATTGTTACTGGTTGTGTTTCTTAATTGTTTATACACCACAAATTTTTAATTAGTACAAATACTTATAGGGCTTATTAGAAAAGGTCTTGTTATTATATATGTAAAGTCTCAATAAATAATATTCATAAACAGCAAAGTTATTAACGTTTGTTTATATCCCAAAATGTCACTCAATCTAAGGTAAACGAAAAAATAAGCAATCCAAACTTTTCTTTCGCACTTTAATTGGGCTTAGGACCAACAAAATTATCAACTTTTTACAATTAAGTAGTTTTTAAGAAATCATTTAAGATACTCGAGTAAAAATAAATCAAATTAAACAATTTTGGGATTCCGTTTTTTTTTTACTTTTGACTGCAAAATTATGATCAGTAATGGGTACGGGAACAGCCCCATTTTTTTTTTTTTGTACTAATTAAAAAATAGTGTTGTATACAATTCGTATAAATCATAAAAATATTCTACGAACGTAACACTTGTTTACGTGATTGTACCTGCGCGGTCGTCACTAAAACCTAACTTCCGAGCGGAAAAAAAAGCGCGGGAAACTTCCAACTTGGCGGACGCGAAATTTTGAATTGAAGCTGAAAATTTAAAATACGTGGATATTATAGGATCGGTAGCTGTAGTTTTAGTGTTGTATATTCTTTTATTTACTATTTTAAATTAGTTTAGTGTATTTCATCGGTAGTGGTAAGTTATTTAAATTATTATTTAGTCTGTAAGTATGAACGACCCGCCGGACCCGGGGGACTTCGTTCCCCCGGCAGGCGTTTTTGTTACAATAAATTCAAATGAATCCGGCATGGATACTGACGGGTCATCTTCGGCTCGTAATTTAAAAAGAACTCGTCTTCATCTTTGCAAACACTGCAACAAACGTCGCCGTACCCGAAAAAACCAGGGATCTGAATCCTCCGGTTGTAACTGCACTGAAAGAGTTACTGAATCCTCCACACCTACGAAAATTATACCTACATCTTCTGTTACTCCTCCACCTCATACCTCGACTCCTTCTTTGATTCCCGCCGCTCAGATTGGCAGAACAAGTTACGAAAATACAGATAGCGCACCATATGTAATTCATGTACAAAAAACATTTACAGCTCCAGATGAAGGTACGATATTGCACCCCATAACTTTTGGAAAGTTTTTGAAACATATTGCTTTCAAAAATATTAGTAACGGTAGTGTCAAAAAGATTGGACGAAATAAAATTACTCTTTCCTTCTCGAATCATCTAGATGCAAATTCTTTTATTGAACATGAGAGCCTTAAAAATTATAATTACAAAGCTTTTATACCAACATTTAACGTAACACGGATGGGTTTAGTTCGCGGTGTTCCTGCGGAATGGTCTCCTGAGGAGGTCATTGACAATATATCAGTACCAATTGGGTGTGGTCCAATATTAAAAGTCAAGACGTTTGAATTATAAATCCATAGTGGATGGAACAACCATCTGGAAACCATCACAGACAATTGTCGTAACATTTGATGGACAAGTGTTGCCTAAAAGAATTTTCATGTGTTACAATGCATTACCAGTTGACTTATACATTTTCCCCACCATACAATGCTTCAACTGTTGTAGGTTTGGTCATACCAAAATTCAGTGCAGGTCCAAACCTCGCTGCTTTAAGTGTGGTCAAGGTCACTCTGGGGACAGTTGTGAAAAAGATGAAGAAACTGCCTCTTGCTGTCTTTGCTCTGGTTTTCATTTTGCAATTAATAAATCTTGCCCTGAATTCTCTAGGCAAAAATCAATTAAAAAATACATGGCACAAAGTTCAGTTTCCTATGCTGAAGCGACTAAAGTACATCCCCCAGTGACTAAATCTTACGCTGATACTCTTTTATCCACTCCTTCCCAAAAATTTGCAGATATCCCACTTATTTCATCCCCTAAAACATCGAATAGTTATAAGAAGACTGTCTTCCTGAAACCACGCTCACCTCCAAAACAAGTGCATGGATATAATAAAGATGCCCACAATGCTATTGTTAGAGACTTTGTCATACCTCAACCTTCAAATGGCTGTGCTCTGAATAATAATGAAATAAAAGACACAAATTTTTCCATAAATGATCTTCTTTCTGCTTTACACAATCTTCTCGCCCAGTTTAACATGCCACCGTCCAACGTTGCCCAATCTTTCAATTTACCTCAAGTCATTCATAATGGACACATCCAAAATAATCCAGTGGAACTGTCGCAGTCTAATAAACAAAAAGAGTGATGTTATTCATCTATTAAACAAATATGAGCCTTTAGTTTTTGCTTTAGCAGAGACTTGGCTCAAATCATCTCATATTTTTAAAATTAATGGTTACTCAACCATTAGAGAGGATAGATCTGATGGGTATGGCGGAGTAGCTTTACTCATCAAGAATTCTATCCCTTTCTCTTCTGTTACACTACCACCTCATAGTGAGGAAATTTCAATTGTAGCTATTAAAGTGTATAATACTTGTCTTGTTTCTATTTACATTCCTCACCCTTCTTCTTCTGTTCTTCAAGAGGTGAATGACCTCTTTTCTTTGCTACCAAAGCCATTCTTAGTATTGGGGGACTTTAATTGCCATCACCAGTCATGGGGTTGTTCAACTTCCAACAGTTATGGGGATGAATTACTTGATATAATAGACTTACACAACTTATGCATCTTGAACTCAGGAGAAGCCACACGTAGGTGTGCTCCCAATCAAAACCGAAGTGCAATTGACCTTTCGATCTGTTCTCCAAGCTTAGCCTCTTCTTTAACTTGGCATGTTTTAACCACTACTTATGGTAGTGACCATTTTCCCATACTTATTACATATCCTTTTTCCAAACCAAAGGCACCTTTAAGGAGATCAAATTTAAAGCACAAACTTCCAAATAGAAATAACATTGACTGGGATAAATTTAAAGACATTGTTGATAGAAATCTTGGTTCCTTGCCTGTCATTTCTGATGGCAATGAAAACATTTGTGCAGTAGCTTTAGCACACATATTAATTGCGGCGGCAGATGAAGTTTTCCCTGCAAAAAATAAAAACACTGGTACAATCCCGTCACCTCCATGGTGGGACTCTGAGTGCACAGAATTGATTAAGAAACGTAAAGAGGCTGAATACAATTATAACCTGGATATGTCTGATAAGAATTTTGAAATCCTTACTAACCTGACTAATGAAACTAGCAAACTTTTTAAGAAGAAAAAATTTGAGTCTTGGCGTAACTTCTGCTCATCAATTTCACCGAATACTCACCCTACGGTCGTCTGGCGTAATATTCGTAGATTTAGGTCCATTTATAATAATCCTGCTCCTATTCCTGACTCTTTAGCCAGTAACTTCTTAGATAAAATAGCTCCTCCTTGGGTGCCTGAGGCTGTTGATCTTAATTTGCCTCTTGAACCCAGTAACCATGATATTTCTGTAACGCTAGAGCTACCATTCACTCTTATTGAATTAAAGGGTGTTATTCATAAAACTAAGGACTCTGCACCAGGCATTGACGGCATCCCGTATTCCTTTTTTGCTAATTTAAATGACGACGTCCTGAGTTATTATTTAGAGCTTGTTAATTCTGTTTTAATTACTGGACACATCCCTGATGAATGGAAACGTCAACTGGTGTTGCCATTTCTCAAACCAAATAAAACTCCTTCTGATGCTTCTTCATATCGCCCCATAGTTTTGTCTTCAATTCTAATGAAAATAGCAGAACACCTTGTAAAAAATCGCCTAGAATGGTATGTCGAAAGTAAGGGCCTTTTGGCGGAATCACAATATGGATTTAGAAAAGGCAAAAGTACCACGGACTGTTTAAGTATTTTAACAACTGATATTCGGCTATCCTTCTCTAAAAATCAATCCACCGTAGCAGTATTTCTCGACATCAATGCGGCTTATGATAATGTTGTATTATCCGTTTTACAAAGTAAATTATCAGCCTTACAGGTTCCAACGAACTTGTTGAATTTTATTATTAATATCCTGACTGCACGCTCTATAATCATGTTTTTAGGAGACCATGAGGTATCTCGCCGTGTGTGGAGAGGTCTCCCACAGGGTTCCGTGCTCAGTCCCCTTCTTTATAACATCTACACTTTTGATATGGACTCGGCCTTAACTAGACATGTTAAGGTTCTACAATACGCCGATGATTTGTTGTTGTACTCTTCAAGTCACTCGGTTGAGCAAGCCAACTTTGATGTCAATTCTGCTTTGTCTTCACTGGAGTCATGGTTACATTTAAATGGCTTGGATTTATCCACCTGTAAAAGTGGGGCTGTTTTATTTACCCGGAAGAAGAATTTTCCATTAGTAAATGTGATGTTTAAAGGAATACCTATTCCAGTAAAAGACAATTTCAGATATCTAGGTGTAATATTTGACTCTAAATTAAGCTGTGTTCCCCATTGCGATTATATTGTTAATAAATGTGAAAATCACCTAAACATGCTTAGATGCCTCTCAGGTGTGTGGTGGGGTGCCCATCCCTTTTCTTTAAAACTTATATATAATGCAATCATTAGAAGCACTATGGATTACGGATTGTTCGTACTGGAACCTGGCAGTGTTCAGGCTTTTAAAAAATTGGATGGCATCCAGTCTAAAGCATTACGAATTATTTCGGGTGCAATGAAGTCTAGTCCCATTAACGCACCCAAGTCGAATGCGGGGAAGCTCCCTTAAACATTAGAAGACAATTCATATCTGACAAATACCTGTTCCGGATTCTTCAACTCTCAACTCATCCTCTCATTCCCAAACTCGAATCTTTAATGTTGCAAATGGAATCTTCAGATTACTGGTCTCATAAACGTGCTCCTTGTTTAGTTGTCAGCTATAAAAAATACCTTTCCATTTCTTCTCCTATTCATCGTTCCAATAAACTCCCAATATTTAGTTATAGTTATGAAAGTTTGCAGTTCAGTCCCATCATAACACATGACTGTGTCAATAAATCCGATCCCGGTTGCCATCTAAATTTTAACCATTTTTTGACTGAACATCTAGAATTCCACCACATTTTTACCGATGCTGCCAAACGTACTCCTACTGGTTGTGTTGGGGTAGGTACTTACCATTCCCAATATAACATCGTCCAAAAAATTAAACTGCCTCCGGAGACTTCTGTTTTTACTGGGGAATGCTTCGGTATATTAAAAGCCATAGAATATATTTGCGTTTTTAAGTTAAAAAAAGCTATAATTTTTACTGACTCTCGTAGTGCTCTTTTAGCCATCAATAAATCCCCATATGAAGACAAGTCACAGCTTTCTATAATTTATTTAATAAGAGAATTTGCGTCCAGAATGATCATTGAGGGTAACTTAGTACAATTTGCATGGATTCCGGCCCATGCTGGAATTCATGGCAATGAAATGGCTGACGCTCTGGCTGGTGATGCTGTGTATAGTGGGGACTTAGTCCCATATAAAAATTTTTCCTATGACCTTGTCACGATGCCTAAGAGATTTCTTCGGGACACCTGGAAGAAAGCTTGGGACATCAGTAGCAGATCGAAGGGATATTACTTTTCCCTTATTCAACCCGAGATTCCTGAAAGGCCATGGTTTTGCAGGGCAAAATTTGGCAAGATGGAGACCTCTATTTTAATACGGATGAGACTGGGTCACATTTGTTCTCCAGCCCATCTTGCCAGATTTCATATTACCGACGACTCCATCTGCTTGTGTGGCACAGATGTAGGCGATTTGGATCATATTTTTTTCTCCTGTCCCTTATACGATCGTTCTTCCCTCTTTAGTAACCTCTTATCCCTTGATATTCCTTTTCCTACCTCAATACTTTCTTTACTTTGTACTAATAGTCTTCCTGTATATAAATGTATAGTCTCATTCATCACTTTAAATAACCTTAAGTTGTAATTTATTATTCGTCATTGTAATTTTTGCTCATCAATCATTAGAAAATAGATTAAAAAAAAAAAAAAAAAACTGATTCTATATGTCCGTTCTATCCCTAATTCCATTAAAATAATAAAGTACCAGTTATCACTTCGTTTCCCTACCTTTTCTACAAAACAAGTAAACCAAACGTGACATTGGCTAAATGCACAAACCGTGCGAAGCCAAAAAAAAAAAAAAAAAAACTTCCGAGCGGCTGGTTTGAACTGTATGAGGTCTATGATGAAACATCGAGCCTAGAAAATGCCTGTTCATTCTTGCTTTAAAAGCTGACGAATTAAATAAAGATGCCCTTGAAATGAGCTCGCATGCTCCACGCGCAAACCCTTGCCTTCAAGTTCTAGATTCCCAAGAGCGCAACCTTTATGTGGAACGTTATAAAAAAAAACCGTGACCGACAAGTGCGAGTCTGACTCGCTCACCGAGGGTTCCGTACAAATTACTTTTAATAAAGGCTTTATTTGTGACTAGTTTTCGCCTCCAACTTCATACGCGCATATCTATCTATACTAATATTATAAAGCAGAAGAGTTTGTTTGTTTGATTGTTTGTTTGTTTGTTTGGTTGAACGCGCTAATCTCAGGAACTCCTGGTCCGATTTTAAAAAATCTTTCAGTGTTAGATAGCTCATTTATTGAGGAAGGTTATAGGCTATATATCATCACGCTAAGTCAAATAGGAGCGGAGCAGTAATGGAAAATGTGAGGCAGACGAAGTTGCGCGGGTCGGCTAGTATATTATATTACTAGCTGACCCGCGCAACTTCGTCTGCGGACCAGTAGTTCCTGAGATTAGCGCGTTCAACCAAACAAACAAACAAACTCTTCTGCTTTATAATATTAGTATAGATTATATCATGTTTTTTCCCGTTGCGAAGTCCGAGAGCGAAATGTCTTTATCAAAGTCATCTCGATATTGCTTAGAAAGTACAAGACATAACAAGGATGGAAGAGATTGTGGAGTACATGATTTGAATAGGAATCGAGGTATAGATGGAGGATTCCACAAGAAGTACGGGAAATACAGAATGTATCTAGAAAAAAAATTCAACTACAGCAGAATGAGTGTCGAAAACTTCAATTATATTCTTATTATTCAATTAGAATTGGAGGAAAAAGTCAATGCAGATAGAATTTTAAGTGCCGCTGAAAAATTGTTTTTGACTTATCGACATAAGAGAATTAATTAGCTGACCATATTTTGGAGCATGTATTTCAATTTAGTGGTATAGTATTTTCTAGTATTTCAGCAATAAAAGTCTCGGTGTTCATTATTCGCGGCGTAAACAACCAAACTCGTTTGATCACTGCCCTAGTCGCCGCGACTGCTGCTCGACGCTGTACTGATTCATGTATTAGTTTCCGTCGCCGACCGCGCAGCCAGTCGCCCGCGCCGATCGCTCGGTACCATAGAGTATATAACCACTAGAGAGCGTATAGGCCGATTTCTTCTAAGTACGCGGCTCACTACAGCGGGCCGGGGGACGAGGAACAACGCGCGGCTGCAATTGGTCCGTTCAAGGTCAAGTTGCATAGGTAGCCTATGGTTACTGGTGGCACTACTTGATTAAAGGAAAATAGTCGATATCGATAAAATGGATTTTAACATTATAAAAATACTCAATCCAAACAAACAGCGCTATATCTTGTTTAAACAAAGTTTCCCTATTAACCTTATCTTTCCACTTTTATTTTAATTCTGAAATCTTCGAAAATCTAAAATGAAAACATGTATGTCAAACACACAGATGAAAAAACTGAGACCCTCCTCCTATTTTTAAAGTCGTTTAAAATTAGTTAAGTGTTTAATGTAAGTATGTGAATTGATTAAAAATTGTATTAAGTGTAATTTTATGATCATCGATAAATCGACTTCAATCATTAAACGTAACAACACAGATTTTTACGATAAAAATACAAAGGGGAAGAAAGGGATAAAAATATAAGTATTTCCTAATGAAAGAAAGAGACTTTTCCAAAAGACATCAACGCGCGCTTCTCACAGTGTGCTCGTTCACCTAACCACCATTTTATATAGACCCCTGCAGTGGCTCATCATCTGATTCAAATAAAAATATTTTGCGTAGTCTTTACTCTCCGATGAAAAGTTATGCCATCCTTTTTGTAACAAGAGGTCTTGGAATGTTTCCCACACAAATTCACCGGGTATGAAGGCATTTTTATGCGTTATAAATTGCATAAAAATTAAAACGATTTGCAAAAACTTATAGCGTGCCCACAGGTCTAACACTTGGTCACAACTAAAATGGTTACTAGTGCCGCTGCCTAATATATGAGCAAAAACACTAATAGTTTTCGTGCGTCGGGGCACTGTATGCGCAGTCAAGTGGTTTAATAGTCTTTGCTCGGTACATTTCGCCGGTCGCCGTTCGGCGTAGCTTGATAAGTACATTTTTAATACAGTTGCTCAAAAAGTGGTGTATTGCAGGGACGTATAGCGTTCGGGATGTGGGCTATTACATACTAGTGCTTCTTTTTTACCTTTCCCGAACTCGTGCGTTCTCTTTCCCAACTGTCAAAATAATGTCTATTAAAAAGAAAAACCAACCATGAAGTTTATACTAAAGAGTTTTTGTGATTCATACAAATACGTATATTTCTTAAAAGAAGCTACTAATTTATTTCAATATCAGATTTAATTGAATGAGTTAGGTTAGGTTTCATTTCATTTCACCTCATTAAATTTCATTTTCACTTCATATCAATAAAAAAAATCTACTGAAGACTAAGCTGTATGGATAGTTCCCTTTGCCTACCAAAACGGGTGAAGAAAAAAAAACTGCTTATTTTCTTTGCGAGTTTACTTGTTTGTTGTGTTATTATTATTTTATTAATTGCTTCATTTTTTCGCAACTGTATTAAAAATAGTCGTTCAGTACACCTGCGGAACCGTCATTGCAACTTGTTCCGACTGTCAACCCTCGCCTTCGGCTGCGCCTCGGCTTGGGTAGACATTTGTCGGAACTCTTTGCAATGACAGCCTTTCCGCACTTGTAATGAAATATACTATTCTATGCGTTTCAGTCGTGTGTGCACCCTAGGGAGTGTAAGAAAACTACAGTACGAATATTCTAACTTTAACCATGCGAAGTTGGCTGTTAGTGACGACCGCGCAGGTCCCATCGCGTAGAAAAGTGTTAAGTACGTTCGTAGTTATGTTTTTTTTTGTGTACGTGTTATATTTGAATTTTGAAAAAATGCATGCAATAACAATAACACGATCACAAAGTAACACAACAAACACATACACTACAAGAAAACACAAAATACAAGTCAAACAGTAAGAAAAAACCAGAATAATTAATTAAAACAATAACAACGTTTAACACTTTTCGCACCAACAGTCGTATTGCATTGAGGAAGCGAGGCACAAGTATGCATCAAACGTATACGAGTGACTGAGACAGCATACGCGACGTACCCGCGCATGCGCTTTTCCATGTATCTTGTCAAATTGACATCCTGCGCAATCGATTGCGACGTACTTCGTATGGGTAAACTTAGATTATTCGTACTGTACATACCAAATTTCATGAATATTGAAAGAATTTGGATGACTAGCTTTTGCTGCCGACTTCGTACGCGCACATCACATATTTTTTGGTACCAGTAGGAACTCCGGCAAATTCTCTATAAGCGCTCCGTACGGCGTGTAGAGAAGCTACGTACCGAATTTCAGCTCTCTTCAACCAGTTTTTTCAGCAGTGCATAAATCAGTCACTCAGTAACGGAAGAATTTTATAAATTAGGATTTAATTACGAATGTGTAGATTTTAGACATTTCCCTATACTTGTAGTATAAGACGATATTACTTGCTAATTTTTAACCGACTTCCCAAAAAGGAGGAGGTTATCAATTCGGTTGTATGTTTTTTTTTATGTTTGTTAAGTACCTCATATCTCCGACAATTATGAACCGATTTGAATAATTCTTGTTTTATCTGAAAGGATATACTTGCAGGTTGGTCCCATTTAAATCATATCAAAATCGGTTACGAACTTTGGATTTTAAATCGAAATACCTGGAATTTGTCAAAATACGAAGAAAGTAACAAAAACACCGACTTCCGAAATTAAAGTTATTTTTTACTTTGTAGTGTTTTTTTTTGGAAGTCGGTTGTATTTTTTTTGTAAAAAGTTTTTATAGTTCTATAACGTAATCGTAAAATACCCTAAAAATATTGATTACCTTGTGAGTGTCGAAATATTGGGCCGTATTTTTTCGCGTTAATTTAGAAGTTGGATTTTATCACAGCTTCAAGGGACTGCAAATCTAAGTACATATTTGGTTTTCCTTCAACTCGACATATCAACGCGTTAAAAAAAAGAAATAATGAGGCCTTTTTTTAACGCGTTGAGGTAAGAGAGTCGTACGGACAGACAGACAACAAAGTGACCCTATAAGGTTTCCGTTTTTTCATTTTGTGAACGAAACCCTAAAAACAACCTTCATATCCCAGATATAGACCAGAAACAGATTTAGATATGACAGATATGGTCCAATAAAAAAAAATTCCCTAAATTCACCATATTTTATGAAAAAAAAAAAAAAACTGACTCAAGTATAAATAATAGAATAAACACAAAATTGTAGTTTGACTATTTAGTACTTACTTCCGATAAGGCCACACAATTTTATGGAACTTTGACAGCAGTTGCACTCGACTCTGCATATCTACCAGCAACACGATCGTTCGACACCCAGGTTTTAACAATCTGCAACAGAAACATCAATTTATCATCGTGCATATTCCCTTAAGAGGTACCTAGGCAGAAGTGTATTAATACACATTTAGCCAGTTTTGATATTAGGACTCGCTTACTGCCAAGAAGTAATTTTCCATCTTTTTTTTTTTCGTACAAATTTTGTCCTAAATATTACGAACAGAACAAGAAAAATACTGTCAAATTGAACAAGCCATTCTCAAGTAATGCTCTTTCATAAATTGTATTAGTAAGCCTCCATCATCTGCCTAGCCTTTTACCTACTATATTGGGGTCGGCTTCCAGTCAAACCGGATTCAGTTGAATACCAGTATTTTACGTGGAGCGGCTGCCTACCAGACCTCCACAACCCATTAATTGGGTAACACGGTACTCCTTGGCAAGACTGGTGACAGATTTTCTGGCTTCTTACTATCCGTAACGACTGCCGAAGATCTCCAAATGACAGCCGGGACCAACAGCTTAACGTGCTTTCCGAAGCACGGAGGAAACTCGGTGTGTTAAGATGGTCACCCATCCACAAACCAACCTCGGCAAGCGTTGCTTAACCTTGAAGATCGACCTGTGCGGCTGTTATTATTTAGCCTAGACCTCCTCATATTTATAACCTCCATTTCTTTGATATTTTGATTATTATTGATATTTCATACCTAACAAGTCCATTGTACTTTTCGGCGCGTAGCTCGTGTAGTCGCAGTTCAGAGCTGGGCTCATTGTTATTCTTCTTGTTACTGCAGTTCTGTTTCTTCCTCTCTTCTTTCTGACGCTGGACTGATTCTTCTTCTACACGTCTGTGAATGTAAAGATAGTTTAATGTTGATCTTATTGGGACGTCTGGAGGATTTAATTTAGGGCATGACTATCCGATCATCCGAAAGTGTCGCTGCTAAGGATCAAATTCTGCGAGGTACTATCTTGGCAAACTAAAAGAAAGCGCTGCGTGCGCAGGCCGGCCGCCGCGCGCTCCGTCCACTCGCACACCTTCAGCTGATATGATGAGGATGGTACATACATGAGGTAAGCCATGAGGTAGCCGGCGGCCAGCACCAGCGCCACGGTGGCGAGCACGGACAGCGCGGAGAGGGCGCGCTGCGTGCGCAGGCCGGCCGCCGCGCGCTCCGTCCACTCGCACACCTTCAGCACGGCGCGCCATACCGTGCCCAACGCTGCCTCGTCCAGGAGCTCCTGGGGAACACGAGCCAATAATAAATAAACAGGTAAATACATAAACTCACGTCTTTTATCTACGGGGTAAGTAGAAACGCAGAGCTCACCACACCGCAACCATCATACCCCCAATACGGTTTAGTATGAACAGCTACCCACCCATCCTTTACCACTTCTTCTTTCATACTTCAAAAAATGGGTCTCGTTTGGCAGGAAATGGTCGAAATGCGGTCGCTGATACAGTGCACGCGAGCAGCTGGACCATGCGCTACGTGCATACTCAGTGGCGATGAGTACTTAGGACCTCATCAGTACCCATTGCACCAGTGTTGGAAACAATGCCCCACCATACTTACCTCTGTGACCAAAACATACATCCTAAGTGACTTCTGCACTGCCATTGACGACGCTTTAAAAATGGCAAAATTTTGGACTAACATAAATGGATAACTGTCGTGCAAGCGATACGCAGAAGACCGTATGTGTGAAGTTCTTCCAATCACACTAACCTGTACATGAGCCTCATAGGCCATAACCTCGGTGGGCTTCAGAAGCCTCTTGATGAGCAGGTCCAGCGCGCGCTTGGTCTCGTTGAGCCGCTCGTGGTAGTTGAGCAGCTCGTCCCTGAGCGGGTCGGCCGGGTCGGGCGGCAAGGTGTCGCCGGCGCAGTGCGCGTGCGCACAGCTGGGCCAGCTCTGGTTGAGCCACTCGTACTGGACGCGCGTGGCCTCCCGCCGCCAGATTATGACGATGCGGTGTTCCATCGCTGATATGTCGCTGCCTGTTGGTCGGGTAGTTTAGTGAGTGATTTTTGCGACTTTATAGTAGGTCCAAAAAGAAAGATACTGTCGATTTGACGCGAAATTCGTACACGTCACAACAATTCAGTAATCCCATGGTATAAAATACCTTGTGTAACCGTAGACCTCTCGCTCTTATTTTAGAGCAAGGCTTATTGATTGATTGTCAGGAAGTCAGGGAAATTAATTTTAAGGAATTTACTGACTACAAAATTCAAAAATACAACAACGCTGTCAATTTACTCTCGTCTCTCTGTCAATTAATAAAGTTTTTTTTTTTTTGAAGACGGGTACATACTGTCGTTATGGTTATGGCGTGCACTCAATTTTAAACCTTATGGTATTACACAAATAATTTCCCCGAACTGTAAGTAGTGCTAATCGACTCACCTATAGAGCTATAAACTGTAAAAATACCATGAAAACTAGCTAAAGTAAGCTGTCAATCCATCCAATTGAGTAGTAATGACAGATCACTTTAAACTCACTCCATCGTTTTGCCGATAGATGTACAGAGTACATGGGCAAATAATACGGGCAGATAGCCCGCTTCTGTGGGCATTAGCCGACCGAACAAGGTCTGTTTTAGTTATTTAGTACTAACATAGGCTAAGTAATATTGTTACTAACATAGTGGACCTCATTTGTAGCCAGAGTAAATAAATAAATAAAATAAAAAATGTGTAGACTCACCCGATCCGTTAGCCAGCGCATGTATGAAGGCGGGCTGCTTGTGCGCATAGACGTAGGCGTAGTGCAGCCTGTCGGGCGGCGCGCGCGCCAGCTCGCGCAGCGCCCGGCGCGCCGCCGCGCCCGCGCCGCCGCCGCCGCCGCACACCAGCACGCAGCACAGGCGGCGCCGCGCCGCGCGCCACTCCACGGGGCACACGCTCTCCAGGACGCTCTGGGAACATGACGACCTCCAACCTCAACAGATATTTGGAACAGCCAAAAGCTTTCTAAACTAAGCACCACTATCTAATAGGGGGAGGGTCCTTCCTTCAGAATATCTCAGCCCAGAGGTTGAATTAAACTCGGAAAGGCATATGTGTAAAACCCTTCGTGGTCGCAATCTTTGAAGATTCATTGGTGTGTCTTTAAAAGAGACCCTGGAGTTGCTGATGCCATCGTCTGCGTGGGGATCACGGTAGTGCTGTCGGTGGCGGCGGGCTCTATGCTGTCTGTAGAGAAGCGTGATGTCTATGTGTTACCTGCGAGGACAGTCTCGGCAGCGTCAGCATCTGGTTGGCCTCGATGAGCTGGTGCAGCGTCTGCGTGGGGATCTCGGTGGTGATGACGGTGGCGGCGGGCTCTATGCTGTCTGTAGAGAAGCGTGATGTCATGTGTTACCTGCGAGGACAGTCTCGGCAGCGTCAGCATCTGGTTGGCCTCGATGAGCTGGTGCAGCGTCTGCGTGGGGATCTCGGTGGTGATGACGGTGGCGGCGGGCTCTATGCTGTCTGTAGAGAAGCGTGATGTCATGTGTTACCTGCGAGGACAGTCTCGGCAGCGTCAGCATCTGGTTGGCCTCGATGAGCTGGTGCAGCGTCTGCGTGGGGATCTCGGTGGTGCTGACGGTGGCGGCGGGCTCTATGCTGTCTTCTTTGAGGAGGACCATGGTGTCTATGTGGCGTTGCACCTTGTAGCGGGCTGTCACGTTTGTGGTGTCGCGGGAACGCATGTCTACGAAACTGGAGAGATGGTTTGTGTCAGTCTAAAGGTATGCTGACGGGTAAGACCTTGACACTTGGAAGATATTTTACATTGCATGAGATCAGAAGCAAAATATCGGACAAAAAATTTGCATGGTTTATTGTGGCGGATGATGACATTTATTTGTTTTCTTACTAATTTTTTAGATTACTTTCGAATCGTCAGACCCAAACAGGTTGTTTCATCAAATCGCTTATTTTCTGACGTTTGTCTATGTCAATTTCAATGTTGTTAATGTCGAAGTCACTTTTTCAATGAAGAGGACCTCTCGCCTATGTTGCGCCAAATGGTGGAGTAAATTTTCCTGAAAACCCTTATTATAGCTATTACGAATTACCTACAATTTAATGCATGATAAAACAATTTTAGACTTAAAAGATCTGCGAAAATGGATTCATTTATTTATTTATTTACACTTGTAAATTTATAACAACTATTTACTGTACCTATGTAAACAAATTAATAAATAACTTATTACGCAAGTGATATGATTTAAGCTTTTTTGGATGTATACTCTCGCTTAGTCAATAGAAATATTGCTAAGCAAACTCACCCAAAAGCGACTCTATCTCTATAGTGGAATGCAGTGATGAGGTATCTAAGGCGGATGGTCTGGCGCTCCTCGAAGATCAGCGCTTTGACCTTGTTGTCTTCGAAGTCGGACACGAAGCCGTCCACATTGGCATCCGCGATCGCGCTTACTAGCTTGTACGGGAACTTCCAGCGCATGAACTCTGTGTATATGTAATTAAGGTTGAAAATCCCATGTCTTTGGGTGAAATACTACAATAGTTGGTGAGCAAAGAAAGTGTGGTAATTCAATCTGAGAAGCGTTTGATACACATAGGGTTGGTTTTTCAATCATCAGAAAACTTATACCTGAAGAATAAGCATGGCAGTTTGACGTATTTTCCAGAGAAAAGCTTTCAAGATATCACATTCATTCCTCAAAGAAAAGTTATGAATTCAGCCCTCTGATACTTTGAAGAACAAATAAACTTGATTGCTTAACATCATTTGCAGGCAATGGTTGTTAAGTTTAAGAATAATAAAATGAGAGTAATGAGACCACACAGAAGGCTCTCTGGTTGTTTTTTTTTTGTGAAATGTTGCCCCACACTAGGAATTTCTCCTGAATCGTGGGTAGTTTGCAAACATACAAATTCACACACACTAACAGCCAGACCCGGAACCACTAAATGTAGGCCATACAAACATCTGTTCCGTGCGGGAATCGAACCCGCGATACGTAGCCCAGCAGCCAATCACTCAATCACTGCGCCAACCGTGTCGACTATAACAAAGTTATATCATACTAAACTTAAATTCACAAAAGCTGAAACACCAACCACAAGACACACACAAAGCCCACTCACCCAAAATCTTAGGCAGCGACGCCAACCCCTCTTTATACAAATACACATGTTTATCTAGCACAAATGTCAGACAGGGTACTCCATGTACCCCGACCCGTCTGGCCAGACTGGCCTCATGGCCCGCGTGGACCGTTGCCATGGTAACGCCGAGGGGCTGCAAAGCTTCCACCAGTCGCCGCCAGGAGGCAGCTGAGCGCACGCAGTCAAAGCACCAGTCGGTGTAGAATAGAACTAACGCTGGAGTGTGGATGCTTTTCTCTACTATGTTGTTTTCGAAGTGGCTGAAAGAAGAGGTGAGTTTAGAGTGGGAGCATTTGGCCCATAGACACTAAATGTAAGATATTTATTTCTTCAAAAAACTAGTCGACTAGCCCTTAATAGGGCATACTAATCTGGGAATCGGAAAATAATGAAAAATAAGCGTAGGTTTTATCGGTAGAAAATAATTTTCAATTTTTAAACAAAAAATTCTGTTCCTTGAATGTTTAATGACTGATTGATAAGTCTTTAAATAGCCTTTGTACAACAATGGAATACCTACCAAGAACTCATTATTTAATTAATGAGCTGAAAAATATGGTGGTAAATATATTACCTTTGCCTTATTAAGGGCTAGTCTAGCATGTTTTGACACCATATTGTTCAACCATAGGGAGGCCTGTTGTTGAACACGACTAGAAATCTTATCTATACTAATATTATAAAGCAGAAGAATTTGTTTGTTTGTTTGGTTGAACGCGCTAATCTCAAGAACTACCGGCTCGAATTGAAAAATTCTTTTTGCGTTGGATAGTCCATTTATCGAGGAAGGCTATAGGCTATATAACATCACGCTATGACTAATAGGAGCGGAGCAGCAATAAGAAATTTTTCAAGCGGGAAAAAAGCTATCGTTGCGTGCGCTGCGTAAACGGTTTAAGTAACGCAAAAATCAAGTATTACGAAATTATTCCTCTTTAAAAGTTCTAAAAAAAAGTCCTCGACAAATATCTATCCCTTAAGGGTAACTCACTATAACCCTTTTTATGGAAATCAAATTTGTTCTAAAATTATACATTATTTGCTTCACAATTTAAGTTTAGCAAGTCGGAAAAAGGTATAGCACGAGCAGGCGATGCGTTGCGATATCAAAACTTCACGCGAACGAAGTCGCGGGCAGAAGCTAGTATGATATAAGATGTTAGGTCTCAATCTAAGGTTAATAAGTAAAGCGAAGATTTCAGACCAAGGTTATTCTTTATTATGTCTGTCTGCCAAAGGAATGACGTAACATCCGATTTTGTAGACTGGTGTTTTCAGGAATCTATCACCTGTCTAACGAATATATACCTAATGTCTCCCATCCAAATTCAATAGTTTCCAAACATCCGTTTCATATTTAGAAAAAAATAGTTCACAAATTCACTTGATTTTTTACAATCTTACGGCGCTTGGCAATTTCCGGTGACATATACAGGTCTTGAGGCTAAAGGTCATAAATGTCACTTACCGTGCGGTCACAGAGAGTTTGTGGAACAACGTTATATCTTGGTCTTGAGTTCGGAAGTGTGTCCCAAAGAACTCTTCGAAGGGATCGTTACTGCAACAAAACAAAACGTTGACAAATAAAATAACGCTAAGTTGTAGATCAGCCGACGAGATTCATAGGTGCACTTAAACTGAAGCATTAAGAGCGTAGACGGGCTGCGCGAGAATTGAAAAATAGGTATTTGGAGAAACTATTGCCGTCGCGCTGCGCCCTAGCAAACGGGCGGTGTCAATGTGTGAGTGAATAGTCTGTACTTGTGTGCGTAGCTCAGTAGCGCGCACCTGCAGCGCGCCCGCGCGCCCGTCTCGCGCCAAACTTACTTATTAGACATTTGCGGACTTTTACGGACTTGATTCTTTGCTTCACTGTTTTGACTCGGATTGTGCCGGATTTGAATAAGTATTTGTCTACCGACTGTAGAAAAATCGTGAGTATTATTTTAATTGTAAATAAATTTTATAATTCATCGTTATTTACCCCCTTCTAATCGACAAAATATTTAAAATAATTGAATTTTGTTTGATAAAATGTCAATTTAATAATAATTATAATCATACTGTAATAATTTTTGTTTCAGGTAAACCCTTTTTCTTTAATAATGGGTGGAAGAAAAGGGAATAAAAACGTCTATTCTTGAATGCTAAGAGAAAAAGACACCATTTACGTGTGAAACGGAAGATTCATTTTACACTGTGTACAGTACCATCTAAGTAATTTAATTTTTATATAGT
This sequence comes from Ceramica pisi, assembly GCA_963859965.1. Lineage (NCBI taxonomy): Eukaryota > Metazoa > Arthropoda > Insecta > Lepidoptera > Noctuidae > Ceramica > Ceramica pisi. The sequence continues at coordinate 23,638,485 of OY982535.1, read as the reverse complement.
ATTATGATCAAAGGGGCGTGATCGATTTTCAATGGCATGGCGTGATTCTACCCCAAATGGTCCTTTCCGGCGCTTTGTTTCCAAACATAAAAAAAAAACATTTAAAATAATATTTGTTGGAGGTAAACGTGTCAATTACACGGCCAGAGGTTCCTACCAAGCACGATGCTTTGGTACGGCTCTATCACAGAACCACCGCTATACATTCACGCCTGTCAAATAAAATCCAGGGTTGCAGCCCTGGCAAATAGGTACACAAAGAAAAAAAAGAAAAATAGAAGAAGAGAAATATTATTTAGTATATATTAGCGTCATATTTTTTTTTGTAATATTTATGTATTGTATGTTATATTTATAGTTTTATTTTATTATTTTTTATTTTTACACACGTGTCTACATCTCTTTTATTTGGCTGTCCTTTCGCAGGTATGCTGGAAGAGATTTCATTAGAAATAAGCATCACCTTTGTACATATTTTCTGTCTCCTTTTTTTTTGTTATCTACTTGTGTGTGTGTGTGTGTACATAAATTGTTAAATACATAAATAAATAAAGAAGTTCATTGAAAGACAAAGGCGATCAAAAGTATGCCTATAATGAACAATGCCGAAAGAGAATCGTCGACGATAGATCATGTAAAAAACGAAAAATTACTGGACCTGACAAAAATTACGGTCGACTAGAATTAGAGCCTGATATGCAATCAGAAATATTTGAGGAAAAGAAAAAGAACATTTGTTTCTGGGCTAGAACTATCGAAAAAGAGTGCTGAAGAACTTGAACGTAGCACGATTGGCCAGAGTGGTAATGAATTGTGGGCAATAGAGGGGCGCAAGTGTATCACGGCGGCAAATTATGTAAACTGCGTAAAAAAACATCAGTTGTGGGTTTATTAAGATCTTTGTTATATTCGCAATTCAAAGGCACTCCTGCGACAAACTACGGAAAAGAGGAAGAAGATGAAGCAGTAATTGAATTTTCAAAATAACTGGATCCGTAGTCAAGTGCGGGTTGTTTATCGATAGCAATAAAAGCTTTTTGGCTTTTTTTAAATGTACGTAATTATTAATTATTATATAACTTTTGTATTATTTAAAATCCCACAAGCACCTCTACTGCTTCTTTGGCATAAATATTAAGAACTAGCTTTTGCCCGCAGCTTCGTTCCCGTCAACTTATTAACTACCCTAACTACCTAAAAAAATAATTAAAAAAAAAACTTATAATCCTAGTCCGGACGACGGCTAATCCAAACACGCAAAAAATATAAAAATCGGTTCATCCGTTCTTGAGTTATAAATAGTGTAACTGACACGATTTTCGACTTCCTTTAATATAATAATTATATAGATTTAAATTTTATAATTTAAAGTAAATAATGTCATGTCAAAAGCAGAATATTACACTAAACAGTAGAGTGCGAACTTGAGGCACGTATTATATAGTTACGGTTTGTATTTTTGCAAGAGACACTTCGCTAAAGTTCATTTCAAATAATATTTAATTGTAAACCGTAAAAATGTCATTGAATTGTTACTTCGATGTCTCTTAAAAAGTAAAACATAATTAGCATCATATTTCACTGTTCAGTTACATCAGTATAGGATAAACGTCGATATCGACTGACATCACTATGATATCGATAAAAACTTCGACACTAGTCACTTCCCTAATTGTGTACGTATTAGTCTAACCCTCCCTCACCTCTCGTCTCCCCCCGTACAGTGCGATAGGGACAACTGCAGCTCAGAACGATTTTACCTACAAAAAACCATGAGCGATCGACGTTTCGTATTCCCCTGTTTTCTCCTCGAAACCTAGGCCGATTAAATTATATTTGGTATCAAAATTTAAAGGAAGAATAGATCTATGCCCCTATTACTTGTTTTTATCTTAAAAACTTTTCAGATTTCTTTGGTAGGCGTCTGATTACGTAGGTAAAAATGGGGCATTTTTTTAGGTTTTTGGAAGGTTATATTTATTTTTGTATTAATTTTTTTGAAAAAAAAAAATGACAGGGGCATGTCTTCAATAGACCTTGATTTTTATAAATAAAAACGATTACTCTAGAGGCATTATCCAGGGAGAAAATAGGGGAATACATTTGTATGGAAAAATGCAGCCCGTCTACGCTCTTAATAACGCGCACTGTTGGATTGACATCGGTCGGATTAGCGCCGACAGCGACGGTTGAAAACTGACAGTCCAATTTTTTTTTATGGGTTTGCTCTCGACTCTGGTTTTGGTTAGAGATGACAGAGACAAAGTCTACGATGGAGCGAGCTTACCCAGAAGGAGCCTGTTCACTTAACTTTGATGAGATTAAGGTTGTAAGCGTTCGGAAACAAAGACGCAGGCAGAGAGTTCCCCTCTTTTGCTGTGTGCATTATAATTTTATAAAAGACGTTATTTTTGCGTTACTTTAGGTGTATCTTAGTCAAAAAATGGCATAAATGCAAGCAAGGTCAACATTTAAATTTGGTTGGAACATTGATATAATGGCTAGCTACTAGCTAGAGTTTTGTTGGGTTTCGCTAAAGTAAAAACTTGGTAGGGTATTATATAAAACGGTGACATGCACCAACGATAATAATAAACATCTTGATGATGTTTATATCTCTTACTCACAATTTCCAAAAACACCGGAAGCAGAGTGATTCCGAATACATGCTTGCCAAAATTCCATGTTTATGACAAAGCCCTAAGGGCAATTTTCAACAATAAACCACGTTTCCACCTGCAACCAGCTGGAATGCAGGTTGTGTCATATTAAGGGCTACTGAGTTATCTAGACTAATATTATAAAGCTGAAGAGTTTGTTTGTTTGGTTGGTTGAACGCGCTCATCTCAGGAACTACTGGTTCTATGAAATCGTTTCCACTGATGCTAAGCTTAAGTAGCGGAGCGAAATGTGCTATGAAACTGCGCCGCCGCAAGGTAGCTGTGCGAGGAATCTTCCTGCGCAGCTTGAGCTATGTGACGTATCGACAATAGGGAAGGCTCGGGGAGCCGACGGCCTAGGTACTTGTAGGTACACTGCTATGCACATAGCTATACCAGTCGCGACCACCCATACGCTACGGATGCGTGCTGTAGACGCGTGCTATGGATGTGTGCTTTGGATGCTGTAGCTATGTCCAGAGCAGTGTATGTGTATCTACAGTAGGCTAGCTGCGCATTTTCCTCGTATAGCTACCTTGCGGCGGTGCATTTTCATAGCTTACTCGCTCCGCTACATAGCTTAGCATCAGTGGAAACGGTCACATAGTTCCGAAGTCCTTTCACGTTCTCGCAGCATTGCTGTATAGCACATCTCTGGTGGAAAGGCACCCTTAAGCGCCGTTCACACACATCCGGGTTGCCGTCCCTGACGGTACGGAGAGCGGGACGCGGGTAAAAAAGCTCGTACAAATCGTAAACTGTAACCGATTTCTCTCCGTCCCTTTCTCTGTTCCGTCAGGGAAGGGAACCCGAATGTGTGTGAACGGCGCCTTAGGGTGTTACAACACCAATCGGTACCTAATACCGTCGATCGACCGTAGAGACATTCAACGTCAACAATTCCTAGTATACCAAAACCTACGACGAATCGACGATCGATTGCCTTTCTCTGCAATCCAAAGTCGTTATATCGATTTTACGCGCCTTCCAGCCGCTAGCCATAAAATATACCATAAACGTTAATCCAGTGACTCACGCGTAAGGATTGTGGGCCACGTCAGGATTGCACTTTCAATAACATTGTTGTGACTTTTGATTCATAACATTGCGTGATTCATACAAGTTTCTGTTTGAGTTAAATGGACTTTTGTCGTTGTCTAAATATTTCAGTTTCTAAAAATAAGAAACACAGTCTAATTCAGGGGCGTAGCCGTATCAGCCATATCAAAGACACGGACTACAAGGCTCCAGACGTGTGGACGCAAAGCTATACATTTAGTTCCGCCGTCTACTTCAAGGCCTGCCATGACAGTCCTAACCTAGCAGGGCCTACTTTGTTTAAAAAAAATACGCTTAAAAAAGGGCCCCCAAAAATGTTTGATACAGGGCCCCTTCGGGTCTAGCTACGCCACTGGTCAAATTGTAATAGGCCCCAAATTGTAATAGGCCTCAAAATTATCTAAGCATTTCAAATGAACACATTGCGCTTTTGGTAGAACAAGGGGGTATAATTAGTTATTACATTTTTGACATTTGTGTTGTGTAACATTTCTATGTGCTTGTCTTTGATATTTGTTTTGGAAAAAATGTTGATGCCTGAATGATGAATTAATGAATAAATTATCAGAAAATATGTATTTTCTTTTTTAAATCAATTTATCCTGTTCTACTGCTAGAAAAAGGCATTAATACAACGTATTAATAAAATTTACACTACATTAATTCGTATAAATAACCTACTAATGACATGCATTCTACACTATGGTACAAAACACACAACTTGCACTTGCCTCCTGTTCTATACATATACTGTAGAAAAAACAGTTTTATTTTAAAACTCGATAAGCCCAGCTACTTTATTTTTTAGCATTCTTTTTGTAAACATTTGTTTAAAAATAGCAAGAGTTATTTCTTCTGCTTCATTGATTTAGCTATTGAGTGATAAAAGCGTTAGATTGCAAACAGCTGGTTTGTGTTATTGTCTAGATTTGAGGAAAAATGTTCTGCTTGTATTACTTTTACAGACTCATGTCTCTAGACATAAGTATATTTTTGAGAAAGTATTTCACATGGATTTTAAGCTAGGACTTGCATAGTTTTCCATGATGCTTTTGTCTAATCATCACAGCTTATTAGCATCATACGTTAGCCTTATCTAAGGAATGTAGTGAATTCCTTTCTAATTTTGTTGATAACAACAATTGTAGATTTTGTTATTTTTTCTTCTACCCACACTGCTGTTATATGTATAATGCATTTTTTTTTTTTTTTAGGATGTGAAATCATCAAATGACTCCTCCCGCTCTGGGTAAAGCAGGAGGGAGAGTCAGACTCCTACTGACTAAAACCCATCCGTGTTCCTCCTAATGCCCTTTGCATTCCAGGGCCGCGGTGACTCTTTCGGACAAATTCCGCAACCCCGGCAGGATATGTATAATGCATAGTATTGTTCTCATGTAAGTGACGATTATCTTAATGAGAAATAAAGTTCTTTAATTAACCAAGCTTCATTCGGTGAGTCATTTTCTCATAGTGTTGTGATTTATTTATGTGTAAAAATAAAATAGATAACATACATGTATCTATGTATTTATGATTTTATTTTCTTTCCTTTTGTTTTTCCTATAATTTGCACCTGCCATCTTGTCTCTGCACCACCCCAAGGTTGACTGGTTTTTTATAGTTCTTTTTATTTGTGCATAAATTTTTAATAAATACATAATATTGAAACTATTGCCATACAACTTACCTAAATCTTGCATATTGGCTGTAATCGTGCCTGGGTTTGTACAGGTGATCGTCTTCGTTCGTAATGCCATACAAGTCAAATGCCTGCCGACGTTCAGTATCTGACAACAGTTCATATGCTTGTTTGATCTCAACAAAACGGGTTTCCGCATTTGGGTCTTCATTTTTGTCAGGATGCCTGCAATGTTACACTCTTTTAAACATTCTAAACTTCTAAAGTAAACTAGGTATTTTAGATTTAAAAATCATAGGATTTCTGAAATAACACATTTTTGAAGTAAATAAATATTTTTTTTAGTTAGCCTGTACTGTCCCACTGCTGGACAAAGGCAGGAGGTCTTTTAGGCCAAGTCCTTCCAAGTATTCTTTTTCCTATTGAAATAACAAGTCTTTTATTTTTATTAGGCTAAAAATAACATTGAAAAATAAGTGACAATAAAATTATTAGGACATTTTCATAACATATTATACCTGCCACACAATGTTGTTTTGCATTATTTTGTGACCTCATTGCCTTAAATACATTACATACCAGGCTTTCACTCAATATTATTTAACAAAACAGTTGAGATACATCCATAGTCCATACAGTCTGTATCTCCATAACAACATCACAATAAAAGTAAATATATGATTGAAATTATAGTGCACCACATTATTTACTACATAATAAATAGCTATCTTATACATTCAAGAGCATGGATAAACACATACCATTCTTTCGCCAGTTGCCTGTAGGCTTTGCGTATTTCTGGAAGGCTAGCCTTGCGGTGAATACCCAAAATTTTGTAAGGGTCACCGATTTTCTGAGCTAACACCAGCGGACACAGCACGAGCACCAGTGCCGCCCACAGCCATCGCCCTTTCCAACCCTTGAATTTCCATTGCATATTACCAAACAGTTTCTTTAGCAACCCTTCCGAATAAATCCTTCGTGCTCTTCAAGATAACTTTCATAGCAAAATCCCGCACTCGGCAATGGAACGCATGACTGTTGCATGTGAATTTAACAGGGAAAACTCAAAAACTGTTATCAGTCATTTGTCTTAAAATAGAACGGCTGAAAATTCGTGAAATTCTAAAATCTCCTCACAAAAATTACAAAATGTCAATTGGGCCAAACCATAGTGAATTTAGTTGTTTTTATGCGCAAATAGCAAAGACACCACTTAGAAAAGCACCGAACCAAATCAATAAACATTTTTATCATATTGGTTATTTTTTTTTTTTTGTTTCATTTTATTATCGACTTTACACTTTTATACGAATGGGTTACATAGTATTTATTTGTATAAGTCTAAAGTTTTCAATCAAATTAGCGACAGATAATAACTCTATGCTAAAATGATAAGGATGTGAAGTGCTAAAATTAGTTATCGGTGTAATAAAAAAAGTTTCGAGTAATTTCGTCGTTCAAATTCATCACCAAGCGCTAACTCAAGTACATATTTTTGCTGTTTTAATGCTGGCTTCTAAATGTAAAACCTTACGAGTAACGTGAGCGGTTTTTTTGTTATTTCATTCAAGAAAGATTACTTTTACATTGTTTCAATTTAGAAAATGTATCTATTATAAAAAGGTCACTTTCGTATCGGTGATCTTTTCTTTCTTAGCGATGTCAGCTGATGTGACTTCAGAAAGTTGATTACCTATGTTAGTTTTGAAAATTCAAATCGGATCTTTGAATCACTACGTTTGGCGAACAATGCTGGCACACGTTAGAGACGTGTCGTCGACGTATTTACCGAAAACGAAACTAGACCATTGATTGCCGTTCATCAACGAGTCGATCAACTAGTTAAATTTGTTGACTAGTTGACGGCGTGGACTTCGTTAACGTTGCGTCGTCGCGACGATGAGACGCTCGACGTCTACACTCAACGGCTCAAAATTGGAAATATATGTTTCCTTTTTTGGTGGCTTTTTAAATTCGCCATAGTCGATTTATATGACAATTTTTCTTTACATTTATTGCATGACGCTTTTCCTCTAGAGACATCTTTTTCGAAGTGATGCCATAATTCACTTGAATTGGTATTACGTCCAGTCATTTTATTTCTAACATGTACTTACACTAAATACGTTTTAAACAATACCTACAGTCCTAAACCAACACACTTCACTAACTTTTAAAAAAAAAATCGTTTACATTACTGAAACTCGCAAACTTTTGAACAAATCGATACCTTCTATAAGTATTATTCACCACTTGAACTCTGACCTTGAGAAAAATCGCAATTTTATTCGTTACACATTCCGTGACGTATTTGTGACATCGTCTGAGCTCTCCAAATCATCAATGAAGGTAAACAAAAACAAACCGGTATACTTTGCATCGTTCGAACTGCCAATCGTCTTAATCTTTCACACACGTTAAATACATTATTAGCATCCTTTTCTTCTTAGAACACAATGCATTTTTTTATGTACAATGCATTTTAAAATGTAGTTACATAGCTTTGTAAATCTTGCTAGCAACTAGCTTAACTTTCTTGTTTTCTTCCCATCTGTACATTTTTATCAATAAACAATTTATATATTTATTTTCTTTAATTTTTTTATAATTTGGAATTCAGCCCATAGAATTATAAACTCTTTGCTACTAGAGTTAGAGGTCAAATTAGTTTGCTCGTTGTTCGTCCATAGTTTTTTTTTTTGAACGAATGAACTTTGTCAGGTAATACATTACCTGACAAAGTTCTCGCATCGATCGTCGATAGGTCGACATCAACGTAATGGAGTCTCAGTTTATCCGTCTACGAATTCAACTAGTACGTTGATCAACGGTGAACCTAGTTCGTTGATTCAACGCCCATCTCTCTAGCCCACGTCACTTTCGCTTATCGGACGGCTGTCAGATGTTGCGTCTCCGTCTGTCCTGTCAGTTTTTTTCAGAGTCAATTGGACGTAGTTATGCTACAACGTTCCAATCCACAAGGTAGTCAAAATTGAGTTTTTGAGCCCAAGCTAGGTATTTTGGATCGTTCCATCTAGTGCTGAAGACACTGACTCTCTTACGACAATAACTATTAAAATAATTAAGCGGTCTAAATGATAAAACGAACCAAAAGATCTAAATATAATCTTATAAAGTGACATTACATTTGGATCATACTGTTTTAATTCGTTTTGGACTGAATGCAATAAAAATAAGGATCCAACCATCTTGAAACGTTTTAAAAATAACTAATTTTAAATCTTAAAAAGTGACATTCCATTTGGATCGTACCATTTTATTTCGTTTTGGACTAAATACAAAAAAATTAATGATCCAATCAACTTGGAACGTTTTAAAAATAATAATTTTAATTCTTAAAAGTGACAATTCATTTGGATCGTACTGTTTTAATTCGTTTTGGACTGAATAACATAAAAATAATGATCCATTCATCTTGTAATCTTTTTTTAAATTTCTTATTATTATCTATTTCTTCAAAACATTCCATGTACTCTATAATGTGTACGATAATAATGGACGTATTTATGCTACAACGTTCCAATCCACACGCAGGTCGAACTGAGTAAATCGCGTTTTTATAATTTTGTGGTACGCTTTGTTTTGGTAGCGATTACAACTAAGTAGTGCGTATCACTTAAACTAAATAAATAAACCTTATTTTATTATATACTTTTCATTAAAATATATTTATATTTCTCATACAAATTATGAAAAAAATGTACTTGAAACGTTTTTGAAAAAAGGCTTTTTGTATGGAAGTAGCTTTTAACTTAATTTGCAAAAACGATCCAATATCTGAAAACTGGTATATTTTGGTAGTAAATATATATTTTTTCTAAAACATAAGTATAATAATGAAACAACATTATTAAAAAAATATTTATTAAGAAATTGTTGCATGGAAAATTATCACAATTTATTCATCATCCAGATCGAAATCCAGCTCCTTACCAAATCCATCGACATCGTCAATGGCGTCATTTGACGCTTTCAATGTTTTATAAAAACTAAGATAATCTGCTGGAATAAACTTGTAAACAGATCGTAAATCAGTCAATTTAGCTGGAGCAATGGGTTTCCCGTTAGGCCATAACTGTTTCAGATCAGATCTATGTATAGTCGAAATCTCTCCTTTTGTCGTTTTTTTAATGTTAAGTTCGTTATAATCCTCATCAAGGGACGTTTTCATAAAATAGAATATAATCTAGCTTTTTCAATCTTTATCTCCTTTGCCAGCAGCCAGTTTAGTTTACTTTTATCTGTAAATTTCTTACGATTTACTATGTTTTTCTCAATATCTTCAGTTATGGCCTAACGGGAAACTCTTTGCTCCAGCTAAATAGACTGATTTACGATCTGTTTACAAGTTTATTCCAGCAGACTGCCTTAGTTTTTATAAAACATTGAAAGCGACAAATGACGCCATTGACGATATCGATGGATTTGGTAAGGAGCTGGATTTCGATCTGGATGATGAATAAATTGTGATAATTTTCCATGCTTTGATACAATAATTTCTTAATAAATATGTTTTTAATAATGTTGTTTCATTGTTATACTTATGTTTTAGAAAAAATATATATTAACTACCAAATTATACTAGTTTTCAGATATTGGATCGTTTTTGCAAATTAAGTTAAAAGCTACTTCCATACAAAAAGCCTTTTTTCAAAAACGTTTCAAGTACATTTTTTTCATAATTTGAATGAGAAATATTAATATATTTTAATGACAAGTATATAATAAAATAAGGTTTATTTATTTAGTTGAAGTGTTACGCACTACTTAGTTGTACTCGCTACCAAAAAAAAGCGTACCACAAAATTATAAAAACGCGATTTACTCAGTTCGACCTGCGTGTGGATTGGAACGTTGTAGCATAACTACGTCCAATTTTAGTTCAGTCAGTATTTTCTAACTCGTGCCTAGCTGTGTGTGTTGTGAATTAGCTCTAAAATAATATAATCGTGCTGCACAAGCTTCCGAGTCGGACTTATATATAACTTCCAGTTTTTACCGGTAAGTTTTTGTGTTTAATTTATAGGTTATCAGGATGTAGTTGTAGTGTAAATAAATGGTTTAATGTGATGTTTGCATTGTGTAATACGAACTTAAGTTTGCGCTACATTAAGATTTTGAAAACTAGCCAGGTTGTGAGTTTTAAAATTTATATCTATATTTTGGATAAAAAAGTAGCAAACTGGGGTTTCTAAATAAACATTCCCATTTCCTGAGAAGTATGTGCAAGTATTAAATAAGAACTAAGAACTCTTCCTTGATAATTGGTCTTAAAACATAATAGGTAATTTTTTATATCAGGTTTTATTTTAACTCTAGTGTCTAGTAAGTCTAAATATGGATACTAACAATAACTGAAGTATAAAATCTGGAAAAGTTACCTGTTAATATTTATTTCAATATCATATTATGACATGTGCAATTTTATCTTTTAACAAAGATACAGGAAAATATTGTATTTTTACCTCATTCCATTAACAATTGGTTTTTATATCCTACTTCATACTAGTATTATAAATGCAAAGTTAGATGTGTGGAATAACACATGGGATATTTTTTTTTCGTCATTCATGCAGACGCAGCCTTCAGGCTGCGCCTACTAGAACATAAAATTGTAATTTATGCCTTCCACTATAAGTTCTATTTGGCTTTCCAGTGGTTTATCAATAACTTAATGCATATGTTTAATGTTCACAATAATACAAATATATGAAAATATTTTTCCAATGTTTTCTTCTAAGACACAAGTCGGATGGAACTACATAATAACATAATTCATAGTGAATTCAATTGAATAAATCTTATTATGTGGTTTCTCAAACAAATTGTAGGCTTTTTTTAAATGTATGTTCTAAATATAGCATACAGTATTTCCTTAACATTTATTGGTATAATTATCTTTAATAGTTGTTGATTAAAATGTAAAGTATTAGATAACTTAGCATAATGTATGTTACAAGAGTGTAAGATTAGATAATTAGCCATTGTTATCATTCAAGTCTATACTGATGTTATAATCTATGCCTGGGATTGGAAATGTGATTAATTTATGGTTAAAATATTGAGTATTACTTGTAGATTTGAGTCTGTACTCAAATCTACTATTTTTTCTACCTAGCCTGTGCTAGGTAGAAAAAACTAGGAAAGTGTGAGTCTGATTCGCATACAAAGGGTTCTGAACCAATTTGATTGTTTTAACATGATATTGTAACAGTATAGACTTCTTGTATTCTATTATAACGTTTTCCTGTAATCTATAGGTATAGAACTATTATTTGCATTTATTAAAAAAAAATTGCCACAGTAGTTTCGGAGATAAGGGGGGGAATGGTATGTAATGGGGTTTTAGTAACTTCCAAAATATTTATTTTAAAAATATCATTAAAACCCTCGCAGTAAGGCCCTTTCATTTGACATGTCACACAATACAGTTTGAAAACCTTTATTTTTTTAATTATTGGTGTGACCCCCAAAAGCGGCCCTGTACTCAAAATTTATTTAGTTACGTAACACCTCCGTATTTGGGTCATAAAAGTCCATATGTATACCGAATTACAATAGAATCAGTCCAGTACATCTATAAGAGTTCTGTTTTTCACAGATGTTTTTTTTTTTTTTTCAAATTTAACCAATCTACAATAATCTCTTACTTTAGCAATGTGTTCTTACATATTATTATTTTACTATTTTTTTTTTTTACATTTACATTTATTTCCTACTTTACAAATATGTCCTCTTTCTTGAAATAATTAATATTACCTCTTTTATGTTTGTTCCTAACAATCTTTTCTTACATTTTACATTTTTGAGTTATTTTCTACTATATAATGTCTGGCCTATTTCTTACATAATTAGTTAAACATGGCATGTTTACTTATTCTATATTAATTGTACTTTTCTAGTTTTCTTACACTTTTCACAGATGTTCGGGACCCTAAGAGTAAAAATTATATCCATTTAGGATAAAAAACAAACCAGCCATGTGTAATATGTATAAATATATCACCGGAAAATTGCGGAACCCGTAAGATTGTAATAAATCTTGATTAGATTACAATTTCTTGATATGTTATGAAAAAATAATTTTATAAATAATATATTCCGTCCAAATTCAATAGTTTCCAATACATCCGTGTCTTATTTAGAAAAAACTAGTTTACAATTTCACGCAATATTTTACAATCTCACGATTTGCCATTTTCCGGTGACATATTATCATTGGTCGCCATTAAACCATATTCCGGTTAAATGGCGATCAATCAGAGCCACTGAGCGCCTGTTTCTTGTAGACCTGTGCTCTGATTGGTCGCCATTTTTTTGCCAATTCACAATTTCTCGGAAACAAATCGAGAAATTATAAACCATCAAATTTTGAAGCGCAAATGAGCATTCCAAGTGTTGAAAATTTATCGAAAGTTAACAATCTCTCAAGTTATTTTATAATCTTACGATGTTTGCCACTTTCCGCAATTTTATATTTAACATCATGCTTAGACAGGGACCGCATTCATGAAAAATTCGAACGCCGACGAAGTTGCGCGGATCAGCTAGTTGACTATAATAATGTAGGTACTAAATTCTCCTTGTACAACTTTTACTCGGTCACATTGACCTGGTTAGAGGTTACCTACTAGTCTTCAAACAAAACAATCTAAATCAAGGCTTTCTTTAGGCATACTTACCGAAATTAAGATTTTGGACAGGTACCTATCTAAATACCGAATCATTTTGACATATTTTTTATGCTTTTCGGTAGAAATTCTGACATATTTTTTATGCTCCGTTCACCCAAATTAGGGTCCCTAACTCTTGGGTGACCGGAGCGACTCGGTTTAGTTAGCTCGCTGACTCCCTTGCTATCGGGCAGTGTAATAGCGTTTAGGGCGTTAGAGAGCAGTGCTTCCGACACCAATTTAACGAATTCCCTGAAAATGCAAGTCAATTTTTCCAAATTGGGGACAAAAAATCTTCTGATTCCCCAAAAATTCGACATTTAGAATAACATCAGAAGAAATCCCCGCATTTTTCCTACATTTGCCAATCCCCAATAAACTTCTTCTTCAAAGTTAGAGTGAACAGGCTCCTTCTGGGTAAGCTCGCTCCATCGTAGACTTTGTCTCCGTCATCTCTGACCAAGACTAGAGTCAAGAGGAAACCCATCTCAAATAATAATAATTAAAAAAAAACTTGAGATTCCCCGCAGTTCGGGGAATTCCCAACTCAGTTAGGGCTTAGTCGACGGGCTAGTGTAATAATCGGCTCCCTAGTTAGAGGCCACGCCCACCCTTGCCATCGGGCCCTGAATACCGAGTAGTGTAAAAAGCGCTCGAGTCCTAACCCCTTTTACCGCGCGTGTTTTTGTTCTGAATCTGCCTCTAAATGACAGGCTAGGCATTTTCTATTTGTTGTGCACACACCCCATTCTTCAGGTCACGGGCATTAGGCCTATGTTTTAGCTGGCGAGCTTTTTACTAATTACCGGGCAACATTCCGAATTCCGGCTTAGTATAGGAAATTCCTTAAAAATTGTACTTTAGTCACGCGAGTCTTGGGACTTTTACTGGAATATATTATGTTTATTTGGTACAAAAAGATATACCTACACATTATAGGAAGAAAATTACGGTACTTCATCATCTGCCTAGCCTTTACCCAATTATGTTGGGGTTTTTGGGGTTGGATTCCAGTCAAACCGGATTCAGCTGAATAATGTAATTTATAAAAAAATAATAATAATATTGTGTGCCTGGCTGCGCCAAAGAGGTCCATCATAATATCAGCCGAAAGAAGTCCACTGCTGGACATAGGTCTCCAAGCATTTCCCTCTCCATTGCTCTTTGATATCATGGATTGGAATCACTAGTGATCTACTTGAAAGCCTCCGAACCTCCTGCGAACCCAAGTAGGAAGTGGGAAGATTAACCATGCAAAATTCAAAATGGCGATACTTCGAAGAAACCTTTATCGATGATGGCGAATTTATTAGCGCAAGAAAATATTACCTAACAATCGACTCGAGTATAAATTAAGAAACATTAACAAGCAAAATGTATTTTAGCATGCATTGCTAGGCTAAAATATTACCAAGCAATGTATTTTCAAATTCATCAAAGAAAATCTAAACGATCTTTTGTTTATTATCAAATCATATAAAACAAATGGAAGCCATTGAGAATCGAGAGCTATGAAAATTGATTTGCTACATGCATACCTACGTCAGGTTGAAGATACTATGTAGAGGTAGTTCTATGGTCGGATTGTGTTTCCAGTTTATGGCAATAAAGATAAAAAACTTTGAGATAAAACTAGCTTAAATCCAGACGTGTGACGCTCTATAATTATTTCGCCCAAATATCTTCAACGATAGTGATTTTAACCGTCTTCCCAAAAAGGAGGAGGTTTTCAATTCGGTTGTATTTTTTATGTTTATTACCTCGTAACTCCGTCATTTATGATTTGAAGAGTTTTATCTGAAAGGATACTCTTGTCGATTGGTACCATTTAAATTTTATCAAAATCGGTTATGAAATCGAAATAGCTGGAATTTGTTTACTTGGGTGATGGTTTTTTGTCATCTAAGTAAACGAAATTGCGTATTTTGTTTTCCTGCGATGTTGCAGTGGTGTTGTTAGGTGTGGGGTAGGTACCACTAAACGTGAAAAATAAAATCTTCTTACAAAAAATACATCCGACTTCCAAATAAAAAAAAAATACTACAAAGTAAACAATAAACAAAAGCAACGACTTCCGAAATTAAAGTTATTTTTTACTTTGTAGTGTTTTTTTTAATATTAATCTTTAAATACAGACTTAACTGCCTCCGAGTAGGGGTGTGGGCGTTGCGACAACGAACCGTTTTTAAAGACCGTTTTGTGTTCTGCGACGATGGAACCGTTTTACGTTCTGGATTCAAACAGTCTTCGTTGCACAAACTAGTCTTCCAATTACTTGGTGCGATTTTTTATTTTACGCCTATGAAAATAAAGTCGAGAACGCAATGATGCAACTAAGTCACTCGTCGAGTGATTTAAAGTTCTTCGTCGCCGTCTTCAAACCAGTTGCAAGAAACTGCAACTATTTTACTCGACGAAAACGCAATTCTATTCCATGAAATGCGGTTGTCGGCGACGAAGGAGAAACTTGGATGAGTTTCTACTTCGTCGCCGTCTTCAAACCAGTTGCAACGACGACCGTTTTCTGCAACCGTTTTCGTCGTCGCGAAAACGGTTGCGTTTCGTCTGTCTAAAATTCGACAACGACCCACCACTGCCTCCGAGTGGTTTAGCCGTTTGCCTCGTGAAGTTGTGACCCGGTGGTCGTGGGTTCGATGCTTTGTAAAGTTGTTTTCCAGTTTGGCTAAGAAATTGCAGGCTTGAATAATCTCATATATAAAAAAGATGATTTTTAACTTCATTTTTATACAAATTGCCTATTGCCCCACACGACTGCCCAAACTAAAGTGCCCATACAAATCTGTCTGTGACGTTGGCTTACACATTTTATTTAAGTATGCTTCTTGTATTGCAGGTTTAAATGTCACCTTATTATGTTAATTACTTGCTACGAACATAATGCTGGCATGCAACCTTGAAACATGTTCGCATAGCTCCGAGTGCGACCTTTGTTCATTAAATTACGTGATTTTTTAACCATGCTTATATTTTTGCGTGGTAAGAATCACGTTGGCAGTACCAACAAAAACTGGAACCAGATTGTTCACTAATTACTGACTAGTGACGACAGAGGTCGTCAAAGGTATTCGCTAAGTACCATAATTTGGAATAGTAGCAAGTGGACCCATATTTTGGTCGGTAGAAGTCCAACAATCCCCTCCAATACGGTCGGTATCCATATAGATTTCCCTTCAAGAAACTTTCATAATCTTCCTGGCCTCAACCAATAGTTATTTTTTTCGCCCATTTCTCACCTGACATGCAGCAGACGTCCTACCTATCCCTTGCAACCTTTTTCAAAATCACAGCTGCATTGTACAAAATGTGGTCCTCATATAATATCATCTGAACATTTGTTGATGCCGTCTTCGAATTGCGTCCACTTAACGGCCCAGTAATGAGACAATTGGCTATGATAGCGTCTGACGTCACAGCCGCCGGTGGGTGTGCGCATGACGCTCAATCAATTGAGAGACAATTTGTTATAATATAGTAACTAGTGAGCAGTGATTGTGCGTTATTGAGCCTACTGCTACTAGCAAAGACAGGACACATGATACATGACAGTAGGGTCATGGACGAGGTAGGGGCCGGTTAGGCGGTGTACCGTTTGGTGCGGTCATTGTCTTAATTAAATATAGATTTATAACTGTAGCTGTCAGTAGCATATTGTAGATTTGCTAAAAGAGTTGCCGCGGCACGGGGCATTTTTTTAATTCAGACTAGCCCGCCATACATCCCCAACCACTGCAACTTTTGAAAGCTAGAATCAACAGTAGCGACCACCGGAAAAACGTCGAGCCAGCGAAGCCCGACGAATCCCTAGGAAACGATTAAACTGTCTTGGACCAACTCAACTTAAATTCGTTGCTCCAGCAACGAATTTAATCAGAAAAGTACAGCGGAGGAGTAGGGAAAAAATAAATATAATTTCCAGTTTTCGAGCATTTCTGGACCTACAATGTGTGCCTCGGCTACACCTCGGCCTACACATTCGTCCATCAATGCCTCTTTTGCTGGCCGCTGCAGTAATGTACTATCACTATTCAAGTAAATTTTACTTTTATGTTTCGAAATTGCAACGCAGAAAAATAAAAATATAATAAAAAATAAATAAATAATAAAAAACAAAAACAGAAAAAAAAACACTGACAACATAGTCAACGCCAGTCACGTCCCCAGTACGATAAATCAATGCATTTTATAGAATTGCATATTCTTCACGCAAATCTCTTTTAAGAGGTATTTCTGTAGCCCCCATTAAGACCAGCGAAGCGAATCAAAATCAGCTCAAGTTAAGTCTATTCGGTTATCTAATGCGATAAAACTCAAATACTATAAGAATCAGCATAATGCAATACCACCAATAAATGTGTAATAGAAAGGAATCATGTCAGGTTAAAATGATTGAATAGGTACCTACTGGCTGACGAAATGCGAAGACGTCGTGACGTCAGCCTTTATTTCAATGAGCGCAATGACTTTGCATACTGTATAATATACACGTGTTAATGCGGCAGACGATATATTGTATCATCTGCCGCATTTAACACGTATGTTTGTGCTAAAGGGGGAAATAGATTACGTGGTCTGAGTGAGGTAGGTAAAATTAACAGATAAGATGGCCAATCAAAAAATATTCTTAGGTCCGATTAGCGGATTAGCCACTATCAATATAATTATAATGTCGCCGGTAAGTGGCAAACTTCTTAAGATTATAAAATAACTTGAGAGTTTGTAAGCTTTCGATAAATTGTCAACTGAACATTCGGAATACTTTTTTACGCATAAATTTGATAGTTCATAATTTCTCTATTTCATTCCGAGAAATTGTGAACTGAAATGAAATGGCGACCAATCAGAGCACAAGTCTACAAGAAACTAGGCTCTCATGGATTTGTTATATGTGATGTCACATGTACGCCATAGAGTTACGAATAGACAATTAGGTTTTGGATAAAAACTGGCTTTGGCTTCAACTTTATGACTGGTTTGCCAACCTACGCCTTTATAGTCAAAAGTGTCTATAAATGTTTTTTTTTTTTAACTTAAATGAATGTTTTGAATGTGAAAATAGTTTAAATAAGCTTTAATTATAGTTAAGTCAGACTACCTACCATTTAAGGATGCAATCATTAGATATCAGAAAAAGGTAAGCTATTCTCTATGCGCTTGCAGAAGAGCGAAATGTGACCCATTAGCAAAAAGGATTCCCAAAAAAATTATAAATAGATATATATGTCACCGGAAAATGGCAAAACCCCGTAAAATTGTAAAATATCGCGTGACATTGTAAACTGTTTTTTTTCTAAATAAGACACTGATGTATTGAAAACTATTGAATTTGGATGGAATATATTAAATATACAAAACGATTTCTTCATAATATATCGAGAAATTATAATCTAATCGAGATTTATTACAATCTTACGGAGTCTGCCATTTTCCGACACAACACGTGACTGTTATAAATCATAGTTTGTTAATTATAAGTAAAAGTGGTGTATAAATAGCGACCACGAGAAAGACAGTCAATGAAGCACGACCAGTTCTGAAGAAACGATTCAACTGTCTTGGATCGTAACGAAATTAATCAGCGGAGAAGTAGAGAAAAAATATAATTTCCACTTCCCTCTGGGCCTCCTTACCAAGCAGGAGACAGAACAGCTAGGCATTGGCCTGGCTCTGTTCTGTCTCCTGATATAGTAGTGCATATTGAGGCACTAAGGGACATGATGCAATTGCGGCATGTTAGAAAGACAGGTCGATCCCGTCACGAATTAGGTACCCTTCATGATACTTCCTACATCTAAACCGAACAAGTTCCTCTCAAATGCGATGCTGTGCAAGTAGAACCGAATACAATAGCTCGTTCAATTATATTTCCATCGGTGTTGATTGCAATAAGTTAAGTAATTGAAGTGGACGGCCACAGTTGTTTGCCAATAAAGAATTGTTCAGTCGACCTTGTTCGAATGATCCAGAGAATATGTTTGTATTTAGTAGACTGTAGATGTAAGTATATCAAGTGATGCACATAGGTATAGTTATTGTAAAGTCGGTTGTACTCGGTAGTGTAATATTTCAATAGGCTAGATTCCATCATCCACAAATTGCAAAACTATTTAGTCCGTCAGTTAGAGTATTGAAAAATAATGGACACATATTTTTTGTTTTTGTAAATCAATGAATATTGACAAAGATAAAACGCATCAAAACTCGGGAGTGGGGGCTCGTGACGACACGATTCACTAAAAATAATGCGAAGATGTGACGTATTGAGAATTTTAAAAGCGTCGTAACTTCGTCAATTTTGGTTCCCGACAAAAGAAAAAACACGGGTCAAATATTTTTTGATAATCTAACTGACGGACTAATTTGATTTTTTTTAGGACACAAGCCTATAGTATTGTGAGAGGTCAGAGGAACGTAGACATGACTGTTCGAGCGCGTTTTCCTTGCAGCACATAGAAAAAAAGACATTAAAAAAAAGAAACTACAAAGTGCGAGACGGACTCGCATGCAAAGAGTTCCGAACATAGATAAATAAACAAGTTTTTTTAAATTTGTATAAAAAAGTCGTTTATTTTGTTACACAAATAACATTTGTAAACTAATGCTTATGGAAACAATGTTCATTTGTGGGAGACTGGTGCCGAAGCTAAGTCTTGACTTGTATTTCAGGACACCAGGGACTCCCCTCTAGGTACAGGAAAATATAGTATCAAAACTTCATTTTAAGTATATTTTGGGACAAGCAATAATATTTATGGATAAAAACCAAGATCCTTGTTGCATTAAGTCCGCCCATGTACCACTATTGTGCATAAAGTTTAAATAAATAGATAAAAATTAATTTAGTATTTAATAAAATTTTAGTTTTTATGGTAAAACAATTTGTTGGATTGGAAGAATCAAATAAAATAAAAAAATTGTTCCATACAGAATATTTTCCTAAAGGCGGTCTTTTCTTTCCAGAACCCACAATGTTGGACCTACTAGCCGACATACTCCAGCCCTACAAGGACATTGTAGGCACCACGGCCGCTGTTGTGACCGTGGGCCAGATGTTCTCCGGCTCGTTCATCTGCTGGGACATCTACAAGCAAGGAGGCACGCGGGGCATCGGCATCATGCCCTTCCTTGGTGGTATTGTTATGTGAGTATGTTTTTTTTACGGTTCCGTACCTCAGGTGGCAAAAACGGAACCCTCGGTAGGATCACTTTGTTGTCCGTCTAGTTCCGTACCTCAGCTCAGGTGGCAAAAACGATACCCTCGTAGGATCACTTTGTTGTCCGTCTAGTTCCGTACCTCAGCTCAGATGGCAAAAACGATACCCTCGTAGGATCACTTTGTTGTCCGTCTAGTTCCGTACCTCAGCTCAGATGGCAAAAAAGATACCCTCGTAGGATCACTTTGTTGTCCGTCTAGTTCCGTACCTCAGCTCAGGTGGCAAAAACGATACCCTCGTAGGATCACTTTGTTGTCCGTCTAGTTCCGTACCTCAGCTCAGGTGGCAAAAAAGATACCCTCGTAGGATCACTTTGTTGTCCGTCTAGTTCCGTGCCTCAGCTCAGGTGGCAAAAACGATACCCTCGTAGGATCACTTTGTTGTCCGTCTAGTTCCGTACCTCAGCTCAGGTGGCAAAAAAGATACCCTCGTAGGATCACTTTGTTGTCCGTCTAGTTCCGTACCTCTGCTCAGGTGACAAAAAAGATACCCTCGTAGGATCACTTTGTTGTCCGTCTAGTTCCGTACCTCTGCTCAGGTGACAAAAACGATACCCTCGTAGGATCACTGTTGTCCGTCTAGTTCCGTACCTCTGCTCAGATGGCAAAAACGATACCCTCGTAGGATCACTTTGTTGTCCGTCTAGTTCCGTACCTCAGCTCAGGTGGCAAAAAAGATACCCTCGTAGGATCACTTTGTTGTCCGTCTAGTTCCGTGCCTCAGCTCAGGTGGCAAAAACGATACCCTCGTAGGATCACTTTGTTGTCCGTCTAGTTCCGTACCTCAGCTCAGGTGGCAAAAAAGATACCCTCGTAGGATCACTTTGTTGTCCGTCTAGTTCCGTACCTCTGCTCAGGTGACAAAAACGATACCCTCGTAGGATCACTGTTGTCCGTCTAGTTCCGTACCTCTGCTCAGATGGCAAAAACGAAACCCTCGTAGGATCACTTTGTTGTCCGTCTAGTTCCGTACCTCAGCTCAGGTGGCAAAAACGAAACCCTCGTAGGATCACTTTGTTGTCCGTCTAGTTCGTACCTCAGCTCAGGTGGCAAAAACGAAACCCTCGTAGGATCACTTTGTTGTCCGTCTAGTTCCGTACCTCAGCTCAGGTGGCAAAAACGATACCCTCGTAGGATCACTTTGTTGTCCGTCTAGTTCCGTACCTCAGCTCAGGTGGCAAAAACGAAACCCTCGTAGGATCACTTTGTTGTCCGTCTAGTTCCGTACCTCAGCTCAGGTGGCAAAAACGAAACCCTCGTAGGATTACTTTGTTGTCCGTCTAGTTCCGTACCTCAGCTCAGGTGGCAAAAACGAAACCCTCGTAGGATCACTTTGTTGTCCGTCTAGTTCCGTACCTCAGCTCAGGTGGCAAAAACGAAACCCTCGTAGGATCACTTTGTTGTCCGTCTAGTTCGTACCTCAGCTCAGGTGGCAAAAACGAAACCCTCGTAGGATCACTTTGTTGTCCGTCTAGTTCGTACCTCAGCTCAGGTGGCAAAAACGAAACCCTCGTAGGATCACTTTGTTGTCCGTCTAGTTCGTACCTCAGCTCAGGTGGCAAAAACGAAACCCTCGTAGGATCACTTTGTTGTCCGTCTAGTTCGTACCTCAGCTCAGGTGGCAAAAACGAAACCCTCGTAGGATCACTTTGTCCGTCTGTCAAGACCCTTTTTCTCAGGGACGCATGGTGGAATAATGCTGATATTAATATCAATTACTTAGGTCTGCTACCCCTTGGAGTAGTGAAAAAAAAAAAAAACTTTTATTCAACGCAATCTAATGATAAGGCCGTGTATGCTCCGTTTATGGCGCATGTTTTGACTCTTGCAAGAGAATAAAAAACTATAGGATATGGGACTTACGATTGAGATAGAAGCAGGGAATATATGTCTTACTAAATTACTATCATAATACTAACCGAGAAAAATCGACACCATAATTGCATAATCCTAAAATTACATAATTAATTGGCGACTTCAAAATGTGTCAAAAAGAAGTAGGTAATCAACACTGTCCTAAAAAAATTAAACATAAATGAAGTTATCGGAATATCACATTGAATGACATTGCGATCAGCTGATTCTGCCAGCAAACACGCTTCTAGACAGCTGTATGTCTTACTAACATAATTTATATGATCGTCAATAATTCAAATATGTTAATTTACCTCGCAAAGTTACTTACAAAAAGGTAGAACTAATTCATAACAATGGGTCTCTGTGTTCTGCCTGGTATTCAAATATTAATACGAATAATAAATGGTAATAAATTAATAGTTGTAATTTATTAGGTTCGTTCATGAAGAATATTTTATCGTAAGTGACCTTCCCAGACAACAATAAAATAAATATAAAACAACATCTGCCTAGCCTTTTCCTAACTATATTGGGTTCGGCTTCCAGTCAAACCGGATTCAGTCTGCAGCAGTTTTTTTTATTTTTATTATGATAGGCATACGTTTGACCGCTGTCTCACCTGATGTTAAGCGATGATGCGGTCTAAGGTGGAGCACGCTTGCCTAGAAGTAACCTATTTACTCTTGACTTAAAGACTCCCAGGTTGTGGCTATCAGGAAACAGACTCAGGCAGGGAATTCCACTCCTTAGCTGTACGCACAATGAATGTATTCCCAAAACGTTTTGTGCGTATAGGTGGGATGTCCACCATGTACCAGAATACCAGTATTTTAGTTGGAGCGGTGCCTACCAGACCTCCACAACCCATTGACTGGGTAACACTGTACCTCATGGCATGACTGGAATAAAATATTGTTGGAATCGTCCTCATAATCTAAATTCTAAAAAAAGGTGTATTTATTTATAAACGAGTCCGAACAGCCGTTCAATACAACGTATTTACTTTTTTTTTTAGAAAATGGTATTGTACAGATTAGACGCCAAGCATTGAAAATCATATAACGTCCACTCTTCTCAAGTTATATGCTCCAACGCAATTTTCTCCTTCACATTTCGTATGCTTTTATGCATAGTTTCCTTTCTCTATATCTCCTGTTCTAATAGGGAATACGCGTGTGATTTTTTTATTAACACATGAAATACTATTAGCTCTAGTAAACAATCATTCAATATTTTTTTAATATTTACCTTCATCAGCGGTGAAGTTATAAAGCTTCAAAGATTACAATTAGAAAGTGAAGGCTGATATGAACTTTGACGTCAAAGTCCATGATGCCTACATTTTTTTCATGCGTATTCCGTATTGAGGTACTTATTCTTTATGGAGGTTAAGGTTGCGTTTCCACGAGAGATGTGCGAGGATGCGTAGCAACGGATGTTCGTGGATGCGTAGCGAAGGATGTGTTTGTTAAGAACCAATAGAATCGCTTTATTTAGGTACCCAGCCTCGCTCAACGCAAGCGCACATTTCTGGAAACGTAGCCTAAAAGCACTCTCTTTCAATCTTGCCCACATAAATTGGTTGACTTGGAGAAAGAGCTAGGTGTGATCATTCAACATAATTTTCCCCCTCTCGTGTGTTCATTAAAACCGCTTCATACCAAATTCAAATTTGTCTTACAGGAGCATCCTCAACTTGAAATTCGGTTACATTCTCCGTGACGACAAGATGATCCAGGTGAACCTGATCGGTTTGGCCATTAACATCGTCTACAGCCTGGTCTATTTCCACTACACTCACGAGAAAATGAAGGTCTGGGCCCAGATAGGACTCTCTGGGGCCTTCTCCGCTGCACTGATTGGCTACGCTCAGATGGAAGACCCGAAGTTGGTCGAGAACAGATTCGGAAGCATCATTACTGCTTTCATGTTCTATTTGATCGCTTCGCCTCTGTTTGGATTGGTAAGTCGATTTATATTTTATTTGGATCTGGGGGGCTACTTTCTAAGCCCGAAGTCTGTAGTTTCGGCTTTGGTTACGGGCGTTATCTACTCCGTATCATCTATCCACAAAAGAATGTTTGTCAGTTGCTGTCAAATCGTATTGTCATTCGTTCGGGATCTTTTTTTTTTTTTTTTTTCTTGATATGGGTTTGCTCTTGACTGTAGTCTTGGTCAGAGATGACAGAGACTAAGTCTAAGATGGAGCGAGCTTACCCAGAAGTAGCCTGTTCACTCTAACTTTGAAAAGATTAGGGTTGTAAGCATTCGGAAACACAAACGCAGGCAAAGAGTTCCACTCCTTTGCTGTGCGCATTATGAAAGACGCTTGGAAGCGCTTAGTGCGAGTTGGTGGAATAGCAACAAGGTAGGGATGGCAAGTTGCAGTGCGTCTGGATGTCCGATGGTAGAAGGGGGCTGGTGGGATGAGGTCGTGGAGTTCCTGGGCACACTATCCGAAGTACAATCTGTAGAAGACCGACAAGCAGGCAACCTTGCGGCGATGAGCCAAGCTGTGTAGCTTGGTATCCACCAGTTTTACGTCACCAATGAGCCTCTTAGCTCTGCTATAGGATCGGGACTAATCTCAAGTCCGCTGGTGATACAGAGTAGAAAACGCCCGAAACTACGGACTTTGGGCTTAGAGAGTATAGACCCCCTGAAATCATCAAATATGAAGATTTCTACTCGGGGTGGAGCGGAAGGGAGTGTCAGACTCTTACTGACTAAAACCCATCCGTGTTCCTCCTAGTGCCCTTTGCCATTCAAGGTCGCGGTATTTTTTTAACAATTCCGGCAACCTTTGCTGAAGTTGATCGCTAGTGTGTTATCTTTTTCTGTCGTATGCTGATCATTTTAGCGATGTTTCCGTACGCTGTGAATTTATAAGTTAATTTATTTTATTAAAACTGAGATTACAATGACAACCCAGTTAATGGCTTACGAATCCCCTTGGCAAGGCTGGTGTCAGAAATTCTGGCCTCTGACAATTCGTAACGACTGTCAAAGATCTTCAAATGACTGCCGGGACCAACGGCAACGGATTAAAGTGCATTCCGAGGTACTGAGGAGATTGGGTTTGTAATGGACGGCCACCTATCTAAGCCCAAATTCGGCAAGCGTTGCTTAACCTTGAAGATCGACCCGTGTGGCTATCATCATCATATCAGCCGATGCACGTCCACTGCCGGAGATAGGCTTCCCCCAAGTCTCGCCACAACGACCGGTCCTGTGCGTCTCGCATCCATCGGCTACCCGCGACCTTCACCAGGTCCTCGTGCGGCTCAGGGGCTTTTTGATTAAACGGGATTTTCTGGGTAAGCTCGCTCCATCGTAGACTTTGTCTCTGTCATCTCTGACCAAGTTTAGAGTCAAGAGCAAAACCATCTCAAACAGAAAAAATAAAAATACGGGGCCCCTAGGCTATAAGAGCCCCAACGTGTGGACGCAAAGCTAAACATTTAGTTCCGCCGTCAACTTCGTGGCCTGGCAAGACTTCTAAGGTAGCAGGGCCTATTTAAAAAAGAAAGACAATACCCCTTCTTTTTTTTTCGGACGAGAAATCATCAAATGACTTCTCCCGCTCTGTGCGGGAGGGAGTGTCAGACTTTTACTGACTAAAATCCATCCATGTTCTTTCATTGCCCTTTGTGTTCCGGAGCCGCGGTATCTCTTTCGAATAGTCCTGCAACTCCGGCAGGAAGACAATACCCCTAACAAAGGGACCCCAAAAATATTTAATACAGGGCACCTTTGAGAGCTACGCCACTCCTACTACTACTACTGGCTGCTACTGGCTGGGTTATAGGAACAAATTAAAGTACCGATTGACACCTCGCGAGACGGTCCTTACGTACTGTAGTAAGTAAACCTTGAATGTAGATTTATTGTTAAACATACATTCCAAAGAATCACTATGACTAGTAACAATATGCATAGTAGGAAACATGTTATCTTAATGTAATAAGGGTTAAAATTGTATCTTTGTTTATAATTTTGTAAAGGATAACCTTCGCAGTACCTACTGATCACATTACGATTTTTTTCCTACTGATAGGAAGCGCTACTATCGGTATGACACATACCTCGGTATGTGTTACATTAAGATTTTTTTTTATTCTGATAAGAAGCGATACTGTCGGCATGTCACATACGGATTAAAAAAATATGACACATACCGTATGTGTCACATTATACGATTTTTTTTCTACTGATAAGAAGCGATACTATCGGTATGTCACATACGGATTAAAAATATATGACACATACCGTATGTGTCACATTACGATTTTTTTTCTACTGATAGGATAGGAAGCGATAGTATGGGTATGTCACATACCGATTTTCATTTTCAGTGTTCTGTACCCGAAGTGTAGATAAACAACGGAATATTACTAAGCCTTCGCTGTCCGTCCGTCCGTCTGTCTGTCTGTCTGTCTGTCTCTCAGCGGGCTGTATCTCAAGAACCGTAATAGGTAGACGGTTAGAATTATCACAGAGTATGTATTTCTATTGGCACTATAACAACAAAATTAATATTGTAAAGAGTTAGAGTGAACAGGCTCCTTCTGGGTAAGCTCGCTCTATCGTAGACTTTGTCTCTGTCATCTCTGACGAAGACTACAGCCAAGAGCAAATCCATCTCAATTAAAAAAAAACTAAGGATTTTTCAATTGGGGGCAAAATTTTGTTAATAAAAATAAGAGGGCCAATTCTGCAAATGTTTAAACAAACGCATTCGCATTAACATGACCCAGCCAGTCCCTTGCTGCCCTCCCCCAAACGATGCCGCTGAGTCGAGGTCCGTACCCCACAGGGGGTGCCCTCAGCGAGCGGAGTTTTAGTATATTTTATATAGCCTTGGCTGGGGGCCTTAAATTCACCTAGGCCACCACAGGCAAGTCCGGTTAAGTAGCTAAGGCTTTCTAGAGTCGTTAGCTGCGAGAGGCCATTATCAAAAAAAAAAAAAAAACGCATTCGCATGTCAATCGCAAACTGTCAAAAAAGCCTTAATTTTCATAAATTTTCGAGTTTCGTGTTCCAACATTAGATTACTTACAAATCTCGATTGTGAATCTAAACACAATGGAGTCTATA
Source organism: Ceramica pisi (assembly GCA_963859965.1). NCBI lineage: Eukaryota > Metazoa > Arthropoda > Insecta > Lepidoptera > Noctuidae > Ceramica > Ceramica pisi. The sequence goes on along the minus strand of OY982535.1, from coordinate 23,611,242 downwards.
TTACGCAACGATCATTAAATACAACAAGTACTAATTCTTGTAGATATAATGTTATCTCGTAAAGTAATTACATACACTTATGAACTTGAGTTTATATAACAATTCATATTATATCATACATCGTGATATTGTAATGCTGCATAATTTATTTCCTGACCGTCACAGATTCATTGTTATTTACAACACGCAGCCTGCATGGGAACTTACTTGTGGATCTCTCTTATTTCATGGCATCTACTTCCATCTTTGAGAAGAAGGCTATACTGGTCTGTTTGGGGGTGGCAATGGTCGTATTTGTAAGAATTTTTGTATTCTAATCTCAGTGACTAACTGTCAAAGATACCTTTTATGCAGCATTATTGATGATTTTTTGGTTTCCGTAACCAAAGGGGACCCAATGAAACCTGTTTACTATAATGCCTGCTGACCGTCTGTCTGTCTGTCAGCGGGCTGTATCTCAAGAACCGTATTAGGTAGACAGTTGATATTTCCAGTATGTATTTCTATTGCCGCCATAACAGCAAATTATAGAAATTAAATTAAAGGGCATTTCTATACAAGAAACTTTTTTTCGGTGTATATGGTAGGTACTTGGACGGTTTTTTTTTATTGTAGCTATGAATGGATTGTCGCTATAAATACCGCGTGTATCTGACGTCGACGCACAAACGATTTCCATGGGTCCGGGGCATGATTCTGGACACCCTAGACTTAGAATTTTTCGTCGGTTTTTATCTAATTTTTTTATTTTTTTCAAGGGTTTTTTTACTTTAGACTGCTCATAATCGTTATTCTGACTTAACCCAATGAGATTTTTAATAAAAAAATAATTAATTAACTGCTTTCACTAAAAAAAACAATCTGAATAAAGCCACAAATAGATATCAGCTCAGCTGAGCTGATACTTTGTGGTACTCTTGAAAAAAATGAGAAAAGAACCGACGAAAAATTCCAACACTGGGGTGTCCAGAATCATGCCCTGAACCCATGGAAATCGTTTGTGCGTCGATGTCAGTTACACGCGGTATGTTATGAAAATGGTGGCGTCTATATTTTGAATGCTAGACACTAGGGGAGTTTGCCTTATCGCGTTTTAATATCATTACCCTCATATCTGAATAGTTTATGGCGCGTCCCCGAGCAAAACGCAGCGCTAGCCGTTTTTTGTGCAGTTTTTTGGAGCTATCTACTCGTTATCTAAAAGAAGTATCATAACTTATAAAAATTAAATTAAATTTCTACATAATCTTGGCTGCAAAATGGTAGATTATTATTTTTTATTACTAAGTATAATGTTTAATTAATCTCCTCACAACGAAACTACAGAAATGAGAAAAAAATACTGAAAACATGCATCTTCTCGAAAACTAACGATTATTTTGATTTTGTACTTACACTAATGGATAGGCAATTTAATTATGATCATTTTGGTAGAAATATTTTTTTCAAACGACCAAAATTAGATTTTATAACGATTTTATTCAACATTCTGAGCGTATTCGCTACTGTATCTCTTGCGCTGTTATTGAGGGAAAAAATGCTCCAGGTTATTTGGTCAGGGTACGGCCTTAATATGACAAGTTTAAAGTTCAAACTTACAGATATAGACGAATTCCGCTCAGGATGTGCCCATGAAATCTACTCGCTATTGAATCTCAACACAATAGGATTGATAACTAAACCTATTGTGTTGAGGTTCATTCGATTGGAAGGTTTTTAAAGACCTTAAAATTGATACAGGCACAAAAGTTTGACAAATATTGTAAGCCAACGACCCCGGTATCGGCACGAGTGACCTATGACCTCATAAATTAAATGGGGTCTCATTCGGGGTGAAATTTGATAGCACTAAATACAGCAAGATATGGTTCCTACTGTTGTATTATCTAGAAGCGCTTTCGATAAAATTAAGAGCTGTAGCAGCGACCTGTCTGTAGTGAACCTTTTTTTTGGTAAATGGGTGGAAATCCTAGATCATCCGTACTCAACATTTTTTCTCTCTGAGCCATATAGCTCTTCTATTATTGACATATTGGGCCGCAATCACCTACAGTAAAATAAAATTCTACCTATTATAACAGTAGGTATCTACATGAACGGGACTTTTGGATTTGTGACAAAAGGACTGCTGCCATATGTCATAGTCATAGGCCAACTTTTGCATGTTAATAGTGGGTGAGGAATAGTTTTTGCACGTGGTTAAGGAGTGAATCAACAAGTATAGATACACTCACTAAATATAGCACCAATAATGTTGTAGGCTACAGAGAGGGCCATACGGAAAAGCTTGACGGGCCACATGCGGCCCGCGGACCGCAGGTTGAGTATAGCTGTCCTAGATGGATGTCCTCCGCCCTGGGAAGAGCGAATAGGTCTGTCAGACTTCTACTGACTAAAACCACCTCGTGTTCCCCGCATTCTTGAACCGAGGGCGACGAGAGAGCTTAAGCAATCTTCAACGCAGTCCCCGACTAGTGTTGGAGGAGTGAGGTATTTTACTCCCCGTGCGACGTCTTAAGAGCGGCGCGTGTCGAACAATATGTCTTTGTGGACCTGTCCCAAGTGAATGAAGCTTAGGCGATAAAATATAAATATTTTAAGGTTAGAAAAATTACCTAGAGTAAACACCCACGTGAACAAGGTGCCATTTGGAGTCCCAGTTTGGCGTTTGGCGTTGCGTAAAATGAGATGGTGTTATAGAGCTGTTGTATATATATAGCGGGTCGAGGGAATTTTGGACCGTGGTGCCGGACTACACCTATATTATTTAGATAGATAACTATGATCACTTATAACTTTTATGTATAAAACTTGACTTTGATCGTTCTTTCCCTGTGCTCTTCAAATAATATTATTACCCTTTATTTAGTACCGGTAAGTACTAATAATTCGTGCAATTGCTGATCAATATTTAAATCAGCTTTTTTATTAACTGTACTTAATTTTCTTGTGGTCTCAAAGTACTGCTTTGGTCATATGGATCCCGGTATTTTCGTCTTCGTCCACAAGACGTAAGGCTGTGTTAAGGTTACGCGATGCTTTCTAATATCAGTCCTTGGATGAGGACCATTATGATCCAATTACTTACCACAACTCTTCCCTGCCTCGGAAAGTACGCTTTGTTGTTGGTCCCCGCATTTGAAGATCTTAAACGGTCGTTGCAGAGAATCGGAAGCTAGAAAATCTGGCACCAGTCTTGCAAAGAAGTATACCGTGTAAGCCCGTTAATGGGTTGTGGACGTCCGCCAGGCCGCCGCTCCAAGTACTGGTACTCAGCTAAATACGGTTTGACTGGAAACCGACCCCAATATAGTTGATGATGATGTAGGTACCACAATAAAACCAACCGAATTGACAACCTCCTCGTTTTTGGAAGATGGTTAAAAATAAAAAGTCCTGAGTGTCAAGCTCGAACTTGAGGCGGAAACCCACCGCATCGCACCGAGAGGCCACGCACGAATTTGAGGCTCCGCCTTGCATGGAAATGTATGAGATTGTTTCCACTGCAACCCTCGGATACTACGCATCAATTGACATCATTAGCACACGCGTGGCTGGCTCCAACATGGCGCACACGTAGCTCAACGCTGTCAACGCCATACACGCTGTGCATGCGGTATATGCTATACACGAGTCTTAGCCCACGACTATGTCAAAACCATATTCTTGCAAAAAAAAAGTGCGTAGCCTCTCCGTGTGCCGCGGTGGGCCACGCTACAGTCGTTAAAGTCTTGGGCGAGTAGCGTGTACTGCAGTGGAAACTTAGACCCACGTTGAGACACAACTGAAGCCACGCAGCTAAAATGCGCCGAGTGGCAATGGAGTGCGTGCACCGCGGTGTGTTCGCGCCTTTACTTATTGTGTCAGATAAAGTGTTGTATTAACTTTAATATTTTGTGTTGCAGAAAGAAATCATCAAAAACAAGAGCACGGAAGGCATGCCGTTCCCCATCATCCTGTCGGGATCCGTGGTCACTTTCATGTGGCTGCTGTACGGCATCATTCTCAGGAATAAGTTCCTTGTTGTAAGTATTCAATAGTCTTCTTCGGTTATCTTATAAAATCTTTCACTTTGTCCACGATTTCGTACGCGTTTAACCCGTTTTTCCCATTCCCGTAGGAATTTCGGGAAGTCCTCTGTTAGTGCTCCCTTCATCAAATGACTCCTCCCAGTTGAGAAGAAGGGAGTGTCAGACTTTTTTTTTTTAATGGGACAAGCCCGCCACACATTCCCAACCACTGCAACTCCTGAAAGCCAGAATCAACAGTGTCAGACTCTTATTGATTAAAATACATCCGTGTTCCTCTTAGTGCCCTTTGCGTTCCAGGGCCGTGGTGACTCTTTCGAACAAATTCCGCAGCCTACCCGGGAACCCACAAGCCAAATTTCAGCTTTCTACGACCAGTAGTTTCGGATGTGCGTTGTCTGTTAGTCACTCACTCAGTAACGGAAGAATTTTATAAATTAGGAAGGATTACATTATGTTTGCTAGGCTCTAGCTTCTTAATCGGTCCGATATAAACAATTCGTTGACTCACTACAAGAGCGGATTTCACCAATGAAGTATTATATATAGACACGTCATAAACCAACATCGCGGCGCTTAAAATCGGCGAAAATACTAGATAGCTACTAATACGCATGAAGAAAGGGAAAGAAAATATGTCACCGGACGGCGGGATGCCTATTGCTAGAGGGAGATAAATATACATCTTCAGTTACGTCACAGGATAAGTAATAGTCAAATTGACATCAAAACAAACGTAGTGTCGCGCGATAGGTTGGTGCGTAACTAAGCGCGATGTGGCCAATTGGCTTCATTTCATGTTGTCATTTTAGAGTGCGGACAACGTATCTATAGTTTTATATATCATTGGATTTCACCAGTCTGAAAGTGAACGCGATCAGCATATGAACCGGTGTCATTTTATTCTATGGAATATTGACAGTGACAACTCTTGAACGCAGCTTGATCGCTATCAATTTCATTGGTGAAATCCGCTCTAGGCCTTCAGCTATCAGCAATCCACGATGGGATGCAAGAGTAATTCCCTATTTCTGTATGAAAGGCCAAAACCTTTCCGAGGTTATCAGTCTAAGGAAGCTGATTTTCGAGCTTGCTTTATTTTCTCTCGCATTTAATACTCTCATTTAGTTTTTGCGGCGCCAACTTCGACCGGCTTCGTACTCCACTGTTTGGTTCAATCACATTATTATGCTATCATGTTATATAGGTATACTTGTGTTTTTCGACAGTACTAACAACATTAAGCAAAACGTAACAGACAGATATGTTGCTGGGGAGTCTGTTGGCCACTTCTCCGCCACAGCTAAAACACTAGGAAGTGTTGACGGGCGGGCGTTTTGGGGGATTGTCTATTGTAAAAACTTGACGTTCAAAAAGTGCTGGCTAAGTGACTTTTGAATTTTGAATTATTATTGCACCACTATTACAAAAAAGTGGAAATACTTGTAGGTATTTATAGGATTAAAACGTGTACCCAATAGGAAAATCTATGGCCTGGTTTTATATTACAAGCCATTGAGTAATATGTATGTAACATTACATAAATCTGTCATATCGTAGGTATCAATTTATTGAGATAGTAATGATAGAATACATCACATATCTGATTCATTCGATAAGGCTATCGGCGTTCCTTACGCCCAAGGGCGATAAATGGGCCTATTAGCTTATCTAAACTGTTGTACAAAGTCGTGTGCAATGATGATAAAAAGTAGGAAGTGGTTATAAGACACAAGGGAATTATTTTATACTAGCTAGAAAAATATCCTACGGGACATTTAAGTTATAATTTTTTGAAGTGAAAACTTCTTTGAAGGCTTTGAGCACTTTTCTTGAGATGGGTACAGTACGAATATTCTAACTTTACCCATGCGAAGTTGGCTGTTAGTGACGACCGCGCAGGGTCCATCGCATAGAAAAGTGTTACGTTTGTAGATTATGTTTTTTTTTGTGTACGTGTTATATTTGAATTAAAAAAAATGCATGCAATAACAATAAAACGATCACAAAGTAACACAACAAACACATACACTACAAGAAAACACAAAATACAAGTCAAACAGTAAGAAAAAAAACCAGAATAATTAATTAAAACAATAACAACGTTTAACACTTTTCGCATCAACAGTCGTATTGCATTGAGGAAGCGAGGCACAAGTATGCATCAAACGTATACGAGTGACTGAGACGGCATACGCGACGTACCCGCGCATGCGCTTTTCTATGTTTCTTGTCAAATTGACAAGAAACCTGCGCAATCGATTGCGACGTATTTCGCATGGGTAAACTTAGATTATTCGTACTGTATAATATGTTAAACTCGCGTCAGGACACGTGACCCGATCGAAAATTCGTAAGACGAATGATTAAAAAATTTACAACGTTAATGTTCATTTTTCACTTCTGCCGGCACTCCCCGAATGCAACCCGTTGTGTTTTTTTTAAGTACACTAGATGTTCTCATCAAGTCAGGGTCTATGTGTTCCAAAAGAGAATTTAATAAGCGTTTTTGATTCAGAGCTGTATCTAAATTGTGGCCAGAAATTACCAGGGAAAGAATTTATAATATTTGATTACTGTGAAAAATCTACATCATTAAAACAATACGATTGGTTAATAAAATTGGTGGAAAAAAAAGAGAAGTAATACTCGTACGCTTTTGGAGTTATTCTTCTATACTTGTCACAAAAAATGACGTTTCTACTGGACGCTGCTCTGTAGGTTTTGAAAAAATAAAACCAGTCAAATACTCTATTATGGCGCCTTTTATCGTAGTAGAGTAATCTACACCTAACAAAAACCTAAATCGGCTACGATTTTTTTGTCTCGAAAGACTATGGGGTCAGCTCCTACGTCTGACTGTTGGTATCATGTAAAAAGTGGTATTTTAACCACAACTTGATACAGGGGGGCTACTCTCTAAGCCCGTTGTCCGTAGTTTCGGGCTTAGTTACGGGCGTATTCTACTCCGTATTAATTACAGACTTACGATTAGTTCCAAACCAGAACTAAAACTGAATGAGAACACGATTTCACAGCGACTTCCAATAGTGTTGACATTAATTCTTATTGGTTAGGTAATACGGAGCAGAATACGCCCGCAACTAAGCCCGAAACTACGGACTTCGGGCTTAGAGAGTAGCCCCCCAGTTACGGAATCCGTTTAACCGGGTTTTTTTTGTACGATATTTATTATTTATTAGAACTTTATGTACAAGTAAAGACACTGTACAAAGGCGGACTTAAGAGCGTGTATTCCGTCGACTAGCGCCGCCAATCGATTTTTTTATTATTTGTGGTAAATATAAGACACGTAGATAAAAAACCGCTCTGTACTGAAGAAATGTATTTATTATGTTTTGAGAGTTATGTTTTGTACTTTAGAACATAAATAATTACCAAAGTCGATAATTTTGCTAAAAGTGGCCACTTTTAGCAATAATTGCCGTTTTGTCTATTTAGCCATGAGTTATGTATTAAAAATAGCTGTCAAAAAATAATAGATACATTTCTTAGGTACACTACACAGCGGTTTTTTATCTACGTGTCTTAGATTTACCACAATTAATAAAAAACTATTGGCGGCGCTAGTGGACGGAATACACACTCTTAATGCCATAGGCATTTTCTACAGCATGGTAGGTGCAACATAAAGAAAAGACAAACTGAGGAAAAAAAGAAACAACATGTTCTAAAAACAAAATACTCCACCGCGTCTGTCTGTCTGTGTGTCTGTTCGCGATAAACTCAAAAACTACTGCACCAATTGTCATGCTGTTTTCACCAATATTTAATATAATCTCTAATATTATATTTTACAGGTACAAAACCTCGTCGCCGTAGTACTTTGCGGATCGCAACTCGCTCTGTTCGTGATCTACCCATCGAAACCGAAGGGAAAAGACAAGAAGGCCAAAGCCAAGAAAGCCGACTAAACAGAATAATTAGGACGAAACACACTGTTGCCTCGCTAGTGAGTAGGTACAACTGTATTCTGACGTCATAATGCAATCGTGATTCCGTTGCGAGAATGAGACGAAGTTATACAGGATAGATAGCGCCATCCCTCTTTTACATCGGAACCATGATGGCAGTAGTACTTCAAAATACGGCCCAGCCTGGTTTTTCTTAGTTGTTTCCTTATGTAAACATTTTCTTTATGAATGAAAATGAATGTATTAGCATTTAATACAAGTAATATTAGTAAAACAAATGTTAACAGACTGTGGTGAAGCCCAAAACGAGGGTATTGTTTTAACCTGTTTTTATGAAATAAAAAGACAAATCAATGTTGACATGAAATACAGCTGAGAAAAATCAGACTTTAATGTTAGAATCAGTTAATAATAGTGAAATTGTATGAATTTATTATACTAGGGCTCTTTAATACTACCAGGCATCGTCTTCTTTTCTTAAATTTGAATTTAGAATTCAAGATAATTATCAAAATTCCGAAAAGCAAACTCTATGTTTTGCAAGGTAAAGTTCAAATTACTTTGCAACCCTTACTTTAAACGAACTTTTTAATTAATTTAAAAATCAACTTAAAACACAGACTTAGAGTCGATAATTAGGTAGATGGTGGCGGATTGAAATTATCTCGAATTGTAAGTTCAAGTGTAAGGTTGTGTTTCCACTAGAGATGAGATGTGCGAGGATGCGTAGCTAGGTGTTTGTTAAGGACCAATGGGATCGCTTCATTAAGTGAGGCTTGGTAACAAAAAGCAAACAAATCCCTCGTTATTCAGTCTCGTATATATCTAAGTGTCAATTCTACATCTCAATCGCAAACTGTCAAAAATTTATGAAAATACGGCTTTTTTGACAGTTTGCGATTGACAATCGAATGTGAAAGTTGTTTAAAAAATAATAGAATTGGCCCTCTGGTGTAAACGCAGCCTAATGTCCCGAAAGCCACAAATGTATTCTCCCCTTATTTTTGGCTAGCCAAAATATCCCTATTTTTCGATTCCATGTGCCCTTAGTATGTTAATTATTTTTAAACGTTAAGGGACTATGTATGGTAGATTTTTATATTGTTACTAATAAGTATAAATGATATACAATTTACTGTAAAATCAAATATAAATAAATGTTATTTACCTTGACTTAGTAGTTTCGGTCGCGAGCTTCCATTTTACATGAAAATCAGATTTAGTATCAAATTATTACAACGATGACTAAAATATTAAATTAATTAATTAAATGAGAAAATATAATAATGAGTTTTCAGAAATGTCAAGCACCAGGTGGCAGGACTGAGGCGTCAGTCCCAAACACCTATCAAATCGTTTATTTTATTTATTTATTTATTTATTAAAACTTTATGCACAAGTAATGTACAAAGGCGGACTTAATGACATTTGTTAAGTTGACATCGACGTCATGTTAATGTCAAAGTCACTTTTTCAATTAAGAAGACCTCTCGCCTCTGTTGCGCCGTATGGTGGAGTAAATGTTTCTGAAAACCCATTCAATTCACATATTTCGTGTTTAAACCTTGCCATTCATCTCAATGATAACATTCCAAGAAGATGAACACTACCGAGTTTAGGAAATGATACGTCGATACAAACTTAATGACGTCTGTCAAGCTCGCTTTTCTCTGCGCAGTGTGACAAATATCTCTACTGCGCAACGACTAGCGGAATGCTCAGAGTCGCCATTAAGTTTGATTCTACTTGTACCTTAGCCCAGACTTTTTATATCTTCATGTATCCTGAAAATAACTTGTAACAATTCCGGTCCAACCGGAAACCAAACCCGACATAATAGGGAATATGCATGCATTTTTTTTATTGGCAGAATGAAATACTTATTAGCTCTAGTTAACAATCATGCAATTATTTTTTAAATATCTTCATCAGCGATGAAGTTATAATGATTCAAAGATTACAATTAGAAAGAGAAGTCCGATATGAACTTTGACGTCAAAGTCCATGCCGCCTATACAGCTGCCATAGAAAACAGCGTTTTCGCGAGAGGGACAGATATATTTGTTTAAAATGATTAATATCTCGTTTGTTTTTCAAGCAATTTTGGTTCTATTTTCACTGTTAGTATTATATTTTTGTATATTTCTAGATAAACTGTATAGATTATTAATATTTTATTCATGCATATTCCCTATTGGGAAAACGCTCATAATATGTAGATAGTCTTGGTTAAAATATAATTATACTGCTTTTAATCCTTAGTTTAAAATGCTCAAAAACAGTATTCATTTTCTGATTCTTAGACAGTCTTATAGCCTATGCACAAGGCTTATTTTAACGCGCCGATGACGTACGTATTACGAATGCGCTCTCAGGCACTGTAGAAGAACAACAAAAACTTTTTACAAAAAAATACAACCGACTTCCAAAAAAAAAACACTAGAAAGTAAAAAATAACTATAATTTCATAAGTCGGTGTTTTTGTTAGTTTATGTATCTACCTATATTACTGTAAAAAGTTTTTTTTTTCTCTTTAGTGGTACTCCACACCTAACAACACCACTGCAAAATCGCAGGAAAGCAAAATACGCAATTTCGTTTACTTGGATGACAAAAAACCGTCGTCAAAGTAACGAATTCCAGCTATTTCGATTTTAAATTTATTAACCGATTTTGAAACAGTTTAAATGGGACCAATCAACAAGTATAGGTATCCTTTCAGATAAAACAAGAATTTTTCAAATCGGTTCATAAATGACGAAGTTATGAGGTAACAAACATAAAAAAAGAAAATACAACCAAATTGTGAACCGCCTCCTTTTTGGGAAGTCGGCTGTACTGTCGGCGACTGAAGTGCGTTAGCGCGCGTCATCTGCGCGTTGTCGGCGCGTTAAGAAACGCTGTGTGCAAAGGCCCCTAACAGCTCAATTAATTTACAAAATTAAAGATGTTATTATTTACTGTTTTTAAAATCTCATGTTAAAGTACACAGCAACAACGGGTCGGTCTTCAAGGTTAAGCGACGCTTGCCTCGATCAATTCGTAGATGGGTGATCACCTATTCCTCCGTGCCTCGGAAAGCATTTCAAGCTGTTGATCAGTCTTTAAGCAACCAGTTTGACATTTTAACCCAATTACCTCGTTTGCTGTATTTTTGTACATAATTTGCTTTGTTATTAATTAACAGATTTCGTGTTTATACTTAGCCTAATGTTGTGATATCGAACCTGTGAGATTGTGAAGCAAAATTAAATAAACTTTTTAATAAGAAAATGCAACGGTTTTTCATTTATGTGTACAGACAACAAAGCTGTTTGGTATGCAGGCAGCTAATATACAACTACTTTAAAAAAATGTTATGAGTGTGCTGAATAGACAATTATTGTACACGACGCTTGTAAGTATGTCAGCAAAGATGTAATGCACACGTTATACATAAATATTGGCAGTGCTGTGGAAAAATTGGTTTTGCTTGTATACAGGCTGATTGTTAACCCGCGACGTATATTATGCTGTGGAACAAGGTCTGAAGTATAACGAAAAAAAAAAGGAGCGAGTTCATAATATGATAAATATCTCAACTTCATACCACCCTTATTGCTGAACGGAATACCTCTAGGCCGAGTGTCACAATTTAAATATATCGGTCACAGAGTAATCGAGAACTTGTGTGATGATCTAAATATTGAAAGGTAGCGTAGGACATTGTTGGTCCAGGGTAATACGCTGGCACACAGTTTTGCTCGGTGTACTGCACAAGTTAAAATAACGCTATTCAAAGCGTTTTGCCAGACGTTCTACACCTGTAGCCTGTGGGCGAACTTTATTATTCGTTCTAAGCGTCCAGTACAATGTGTTCAGGTCACTGTTCCGGCTACATAATACCTATGCTCTCTAAAAATTTTGAAATAAAAAGCAAAATTAAAATTTTTGAAAAAAAAACCCACGACGATTTAAACGTAAGTACCTACCTTATTGAAGAAGGATAAAATAATTTGAAAAATCCCGACTAAGAATTCATATCCGTCGGGGGCTGTTATTACTATTTTTCGTATTGCAATAAAATATCTCCAATTACTGCCGTTACTATAAACCTGCAAAAAAGCCAGTGCATTTAATGGCATCCCCGGACCAATCACGACCATTGAAGTACAAATAACAGGGGTGGGGTACTTACTAAAAATGTCGAGCTTGCTTTTGCTACGCTCGCTCTTGAATTCTTAGTTGTACGTAAGTCGACAACATTATTTTTATGTCTATACTAGCTGACCCGCGCAACTTCATCTGCGTCACATTTTCCATTATTGCTCCTATTTGTCTTAGGGCCTCTTTCACCACCCTTGAGTAAAGTATCGAGTAGACTAATCGCCAGTTAAAGTCAGACGTAACTGCACGTGTCAATTTCACGACGTTCGAGTAGCACTAATCAATGATTAAACTGACCAGTAACTTACTTTCCACATCGTCTGCCAATTAGCGTGTTTACTTGACGGTTAACAAATTTTCACTATACATTTTTGGAAATATCTCGAAAACCATAAGTCCTATCAACTCAATTCTTTTTGTAAAAGTGGGTTTGGGTCAAGACCTTTATTTTAAAACTAATTTCAAAACCCTATCACTTAAAACAAAAAATCACATTTTCAATCTACGGAATTATTCACTATGTAAAAACCTCACATCTAAATTCGCATTTAAACTAGAATTTAACTAAACCTATGATGCGAAAATATCCTTATAACACTAATTAGAGAATGCTAAACCTAACCTAAGCTGATTCAATTATAATTCTAATTAGTTTTCCTTACAATTTCCTTGTTTCATACGGTCGCGTCCACCATTACTTGCGCCTATGGACGCGGACGGGGTTTTATCGCCGACACTAACACAGTTTGGTATTTCTGTACAAGTGAAAAGTTTGCACTTCTATCTCTTTTAACCTAACCAAAAACACAACAAACAATACACAAAATGAAATGTCAAATGACAGCTAACCTGCCAATGACGTTTGACAAGTAACGTTGACGTAATATTGAACGAATGCAACGTATGATTTGTTAAGTCATTCACTTAACCGGTAAGTTGTTACTCGAAGCTTTATTTTCGCTTGTGAAATTGACAGAAGATACTCGTAAGTTTTACTTGCCGATTCACTTTAATTGGGAAGTAACTAATCAACGCTTTACTTGGAGATGGTGAAAGATTCCCTTAGGGCCTCTTTCACCACCCTTGAGTAAAGTATCGAGTAGACTAATCTCCAATTAAAGTCACCCGTAACTGCACGTGTCAATTTCACGACGTTCGAGTAGCACTAATCAATGATTAAACTGACCCGTAAGTTACTTGCCACGTCTGCCAAAGAGTGTTTACTTGACGGTTAACAAATTTTCACTATACATTTTTGGAAATATCTCGAAAACCATAAGTCCTATCAACTCAATTATTTTTGTAAAAGTGGTTTTGGGTCAAGACCTTTATTTTAAAACTAATTTCAAAACCCTATCACTTAAAACAAAAAATCACATTTTCAATCTACGTAATTATTCACAATACAAAAAACCTTACATCTAAATTCGCATTTAAACTAGAATCTAACTAAACCTATGATGCGAAAATATCCTTATAACACTAATTAGAGAATGCTAAACCTAATCTATTCTGATTCAATTATAATTCTAATTAGTTTTCCTTACAATTTCCTTGTTTGTTACGGTCGAGTCCACCATTACTTGCGCCTATGGACGCGGACGGGGTCTTATCGCCGACACTAACACAGTTTGGTATTTCTGTACAAGTGAAAAGTTTGCACTTCTATCTCTTTTAACTTTATCCATGATAATTTATAAAAAAAAAAAATTCACACGCAATAATTTCCTAACCAAAAACACAACAAACAATACACAAAATGAAATGACAAATGACAGCTAACCTGCCAATGACGTTTGACGAGTAACGTTGACGTAATATTGAACGAATGCAACGTATGATTTGTTAAGTCATTCACTTAACCGGTAAGTTGTTACTCGAAGCTTTATTTTCGCTTGTGAAATTGACAGAAGATACTCGTAAGTTTTACTTGCCGATTAACTTTAATTGGAAAGTAACTAGGTAATCAACGCTTTACTTGGAGATGGTGAAAGCCTTCCTCGATAAATGGGCTACGGGCAAACACTGAAATAATTTTCAAATCGGACCAGTAGTTCCTGAGATTAGCGCGTTCAACCAAACAAACAAACTCTTCTGCTTTATAATATTAGTATAGATATCGAAAGTTAACAGAGGATTTCACCTATCCGAGGCACAACCTCTCCCAGAACATTTCTAGCTCGCTTTTGTATTCTGAACTATGCAAGTTTTATGTTCAAGTCAACTAAGTAACTTCGATGGTTGAATCGTATGTTAAAATGCAACCTTTTATCTACACCTAAATTCCGAGGTGGGGTGCTAAAATTTCGAGCTCTCATCCACATTTTTCAAAAAACAGCTGTATGTCTATCCAAATGCGTTTCAGAGTCAAGGAACTAAATTTTGTGGGGCTCGCTTCGCTCGCCCTTGCATTTGTAAGTAAGTAAGTAAGTCATTTATTTTTGCAAATATGGGTACAGTACATAGTACAAGGTGTAGGTGTGTGGGTGTAGTTCTCCTGTTTACGCTTAAGTCGAAAAAAAAAACTCAGCTCGAAATAAAAACAAATTGTATCGTATCCGAAACAAGGTATCTTATTAAAATTTTTCGAGCTCACTCTGCTCGCTCTAGCATCCGTAATTCTCCAGCTGAAATCGACCACTAAACATCTATTTATGTTATGAAAAAAAAAACAAAAATATTCCGAGAAAAGTTGATCAAAATTATCGAGCTCGCTTCGCTCGCTCTTACATTTTACGTTTTCCTCGCGCTATTTTTCTGCAAAAATCACTAACGTAACCTATCAGAGGTACTTCAAATTTCACCCAAGTTTTATCTGCGAGAACTTAAAGATACTGTTGGTAGGGGCCGTCACAACGTCTCCTTTGTAGGAATGCAATGGAGTTCCATTAATCGTGAGTGAGTCTGTAGTACGAATCACATTTGGAAAATTTTTGGGACCTCGAGAAAGCCACTTTGTTTGAGCTGAATCTGCCCCACAGTTGTCTCTTAAGTTGTTTAATTTTAATTTAATGAGTTTATAATTTGATTTCCTTTTAATAGTGCAAAAATCACTATTTTTTTTTTACTGTTCCAAGCGGCAAATTCTCTGAGATATGCGCGCACCCACTTTTCCTCGTGCGTATTTAAGTAGGAGTGAGGGACTTCCTCTTGCTAGTTGATTCACGAAGACGGAATCAACTGGCAACCGAATGAGAGTACAAACTATTATTGGTGAACAATAAAGTTTAGTCTATGTAAGTAACTACAACTACCAAAAACAGTCAGAGACAAGCTGGCTTACTGTCATAAACTAGTCTTGTGTATCCGGAGGCTAGTACAAAACTATTTAGTCCGTCAGTTAGAGTATTGAAAAATAATGGACACGTATTGAGAACTAGCTGTCCCCCGCGGCTTCGCTCCCGTCAATTAAGTATTCATTGCACATATCGAGTTTTCATTGTTTTTATGATGTATTCTGCTATTCGGGTCGGAGACAAATCCAACGAATCAATAATCATGAAAATTGGTTCAGCAGATCTCGAGTTATAAGTGGTGTAACAAACCCGTCTTTGTTTTATATATATACTAGCTGTCCCCCGCGGCTTCGCTCCCGTCAATTAAGTATTCATTGCACATATCGAGTTTTCATTGTTTTTAAGATGTATTCTGCTATTCGGGTCGGAGGCAAATCCAACGAATCAATAACCATGAAAATTGATTCAGCAGATCTCGAGTTATAAGTGTTGTAACAAACCCGTCTTTGTTTTATATATATACATAATCCGGAGGCTAGTACAAAACTATTTAGTCCGTCAGTTAGAGTATTGAAAAATAATGGACACGTATTGAGAACTAGCTGTCCCCCGCGGCTTCGCTCCCGTCAATTAAGTATTCATTGCATATATCGAGTTTTCATTGTTTTTAAGATGTACTCTGCTATTCGGGTCGGAGACAAATCCAACGAATCAATAACCACGAAAATTGGTTCAGCAGATCTCGAGTTTTAAGTGTTGTAACAAACCCGTCTTTGTTTTATATATATATGGATAGATAAAAGATTATAAAAGCGTCGTTGCTTCGTCAATTTTGGTTCCCGTAACAAAAGAAAAAATACGGGTCAAATATTTTTTGATAATCTTACTGATGGACTAATTAGATTTTTTCAGGACACAAGTCCATTAATAAGCTGCTGTTAAACTAATGATGGTGGAGCAATTACAATTTTTCATTTTTACCAGAGACCCTGTATTACCATTATTTCTTCTAAGACTTCTGCTTGAAGGAAGCCACAATGAAATGCTGCAACACGGGCTCTTTGTGGCAGTGATGCTTAGCGCAATCTGAATGCGACCTTTCTCGAAAGGAAACACGTTGGGAAAGTGCTCTGTCGGGGCTATCATGTTCGCCAAGCCGTGGTAACCCTGTTCATAGAGAAGGGCGTCAACGTGAATTTCACACAAAAGCAGTAACCCCTTGCAACAAAAAATTAAACCGCTGATAAAAAATAGGGACTCAAGCTAAAAATAAAACACGAGGATTTCGACATAGAGATTCTCTCTTTCTATCACTAGGTACTCCTGAAATAATTGTCAAAGAAATGAGAACTCCCTCCTTTTTGGGAAGTCGGTTAAAAAAATAGTGTTATTTGTTTCGATATTGGCTACAAGCGAAAGGCTTGATCCGCATGTTCCATGTTAGTTTTACTCACAGGGGGTAAAGGACACACCAAGCCAGCATTCTTGATGGCACCTCCAACGAAGGGCTCATTATTAACCACGTCGCAGAACTTTCGGGTCGTCTCCACGAACGAGCGCCGATACTCGTTGTGGAGGAGCTGATTTATCCGAACCGATAACTGCAACATATCAACATAATATCAATCATCCCTATATGCTCCGTCAGGCAGGGGTATACTTATTGCATTGTATTGATAAGACCTACGGATTACTCCCATAACGCTAGTACCTAATCATGTTATGTGGGGGGAATCTATTAGACTGCAATTTGAGAAGCTTGTTAAAAAATATACGGCATAATTATTTTGGTATCTACTTACTTTCCGTTGACCTATTTACAATATCATTGGCAAGGAGTAAGGTCTTGCAGCATAAATAAATTAAAAAGTCCTAAAATTGATTGCCAAAAAAAATGGCGACATCAATTGCCCAAAAAAATGGCGACATCAAACTATAATTCCAGCTGGAGACGCTGGAGTCTTTGTGGGAGAGTCAGACTTGCACTCGTCCGGTTTTTTATTTAGTTGTGTTCGTCATTCGGGGTGTCATTTGGTTTTACCATCATGACCACGTTTGACCGGTGATCGCAGTATAGTGTTAAAATGACAGAGATTGTTGCAACCCCACTGCGTAGTCCTTCGGCGAACGATAACTCAAGTGTGGTAATATTCTATAGGGTATATGAACGAACTATAAGTGGTAGCTCAAAAGTGTCATTGTCAAGTATTTTACCTACAAGTTTCAAAACGACGCGAGATGGCACAGCCTACTTCGTGCACGTTCCCTATTACGTGATGAAATCTAACCGTTATATTGTTGCCCCAGGTGTGCTTAGTGGTGGCCATCACATTGATGTAGTAGCGTGACCTCCTGCTTTATCGTCGTACATTCGCCGTCGCGTTTGGATACAAATAGTTATTGTTTACGTAGGTCACATTTGCCCTCTCTGGAATCACCTCCATGCACTGAAATCAAGTCAATAATACGTATGTCAAATAACTCGTGAGAGTATATTACCTTTTTTTACCTAGCAAACTCATTGTTATGTTAATTGTAGAGTATGTACCGAAGGGATAAAGCAGTCTTATGTCATGGGCGTCATATTGAAACTCGAATCCAATCAAGGATTCGTAAGTTAACTCACGAGCCAAGCTCGGAGCACATCAGAAGAGTACACTTTACTTTTTTTACTTGTTACTCCTACTGCAAGAAAATTGTTCGCAAGTCATAAAGAGAAGTTCCCGTCGGTCTCCAAGTTGAGTTCCAAATTCAAATCACATTATTGACCTCCGGGCAATTATATTGTACTGAATTTCATTATAACCCGCCGGGCAATAAAGGCTTACTTTAGATTGAGTTAACATAACATATAACATTTTCGTGCAGGTGAGGTGGTGTGAAAATACAATTTCTTAAGCCATGTCGTGGACTATACCTAATTAAGGTGTAGGTAGCTGCTGTTTAAAAAGTTTTACTTACTTCAATGACATAGATCCAAGTAAAACTAGAAAATAATATAAAGTGAATATAAAACATCACTGAATGTTGATTGAATAAACACTGTTTATATTGTACGTTCGTTTTGTTATTGAAATGCATTTATTTAAAAAACGATTTCTAAAAATAGGCGATGTTTACCTAGTTATGATGAGATTACATGTACTGATTAATGTTAAATTAAATAGACTGTTTGTCTTATTATGTATAGGAAATCATGTTCTGTAGCAAATTATGTTTAAAATGGTACTCATTACCAAAAGTAGTAAATTGATTGAAAACAACCAGTTGCATTTAGCTTTCCGCTGTTTACACCGAGAAAATTAGGTTATTTATTTATTTGAGATCTATGAGATTGCTCTTGACTCTATTCTAGGTCAGAGATGACAGAGGCAAAGTTGATGATGGAATGAGCTTACTCAGAAGAAGCCTATTCACTCTAACTTAGAAGAGATTAGGGTTGTAAGCGTGCGTCAATACCTATCTTGGTCCCGGCTGTCATTTTTAGATTTAAGGCAGTCGTTACGGATAGTCATGAAGCCAGTAAATCTGATTCATCTTACCAAGAAGTACCGTGTTACCCGGTTAAAGGGTTGCGGAGGTTTGGTAGGCAGCCGCTCCACGTAAAACTGTGGCATTCAGCTGAATCCGGTTTGACTGGAAGCCGATGCAGCAGATAATGTACTTTAACGCATGCATACCTACTTGCTAACTTGTTGGATGAAGCTGGCGTAGGACCGTGGAGACTGAATGACCACAAGAAAATAGAAATCTAGCTTAGCAGTGTTCGAATTCGGGCTGTGGGGATGATGATGAAGCAAGAAATATGGTTTCTTTATAAAGTCTTCTGGACTTTAGACTCTCATTGTTTTGAGTTTAGAAGCAGCAGTTCATTTGAAAACTGTGAAGCGGTCGAAGTAGATCTTCTTCGAATTATTGACTAGGTACCTTAAAAATTACATTATCCGGTAGTACGTAATTCACAAAATTGAAAATTAATAAGACTTTCGATTCATCAATATCATTCGAAAATAGAATGAATAACAGTATTATTATACTATATATATGTATATATATATATATATATATATTATACTGTATATTATATATATGTTTTGGTAAAACTCCGAAATCTCGAAAAAAATATCAGCTGTTTCATACAAAATGCAGTATTTAGCCAATGAAAATGTATGAAACAGCTGATATTTTTTTCGAGATTTCGGAGTTTTACCAAAACAAAAGTTGCTTATAATCATGTGTACTTTCACTGCCTAAGAGGTTTCGGGTATTTTTTCAATTTCCCTGTATTGAATAACAGCAATAATTCCTTGTGGCACACCTGATGTAAAGTTAACAGGGCTAATGTGGAAACCTCTTACTTATTACATTTACATTAGGAGTTCGGTTTCAACCGAAGGAAGGGATTAATATCAACCCGGAGACTGCTGCATGTGCTCTTTTGGTTTGAATTTTCACATGGTATACCTTGTTGAAAGCTTTTCTGGAATTCTTATTCTGATGACTTAGCAAAGTAAAGTCAAAGCTCAAATCCTATTTTGAAATGTTTTATAATTAATTCCCTGTTTTCATTTTTCTATTCCGCATATAATGTGGACGTAGTTACCACACTACGTACTATGCATCTCAACCAAACTGTTTGGACAGACAGGCATGATATAACTTAGATATGATTAATATAAACTGATAAAATGTTTTAACCTTGAGCCATGTTATGTTGAGGTATCAAACCTGATATTTTATCATAAAACCAATCAGTAACACTTCCCAAAAAGCTCCGTGACCTGAAACTTAACTGCAATAATGGTGAAAATGGATTAACAGTTAGTTGGGTTTACTGATCTGCCGTAGAGTCAAGTCCAAGCGCCTATTAGAGGATATGAGAGCAGGCACTTGTAGTCGCACGTATTTAAGTGGGAGCGAGGGACTTTCTGTTGCAAGTTGATTCCCGAAGACGGAATCAACTGGCAACTGAAAAAGAGTACAAACTATTATTGGTGAACAATAAAGTTTATTCCGTATAATTAACTAGCAAAAACAGTAGGAGTTAAGCTGGCTTAATTATAGAAACTAGCCTTGTAGTGTATCGCGGGCATTAGTAAGTTGCTGTAATCCTTATTTCTTCTATGGCTTTTGTTTGAAGGAAGCTACAATGAAAAGCTGCAACACGGGTTCTTTTGTGTCACTGATAATTAGCGAGATCTCAATGCGACCCTTCTCGAAAGGAAACACACTAGGAAAGTTCTCTGTCGGGGCTGTGATGTTCGTAATGCCGTGGTAGCCCTGTGGACAGAGAGGGGTGTCACTGTGAATGTCATACATTTACTTTTCATTATTGTCGTTCAGCCCACTACGGGGCCTCTCCTTTTTTATTTTTATTTCAGATGGGTTTGCTCTTGACTCTATACTAGGTCAAACGTGACAGAGACAAAGTCAACGATGGAGTGAGCTCACCCAGAAGAATCCTGATCACTCTCTTTGAAGAGATTAGGATTGAAGGTATTCGGAAACAGAGACGCAGTAAGTAGGCCTCTTCATTCGGATAATCAATCATTTCAATTAAATATTTTCTTAACCTCCACTACTTCGTAGTCGTAATTAAGTTAAGTCCGATCTTGTATGGAGTATTGCAGCCACCTTTGGGATGCAGCTTAGCTCATCTCCGCAAGGTTGCCTGCTTGTCGGTCTTCTACAGATTTAACTTCGGTGAGTGTGCGCAAAAACTCCGTGACCTCATCCTACCAGCCTCTTTCTACCATCGGAAATATTATGCGCTCAGCAAACTCTCTGCCTGCGTCTGTGTTTCCGAACGCTTACAACCCTCATCTCTTCAAAGTTAGAGTGAACAGGCTCCTTCTGTACGCTCTCTCCATAGTCGATTTTGTCTCTGTCAACTGACCTAGAATGGAGTCAAGAGCAAGCTCAACTCAAATAAAAATCAAAAAGTGCAGACATGCACTTTTTCACTATCTTTTCTAAAATTAATTGTCAATACATCAATTCACAAAAAAGATCCTTGTTGTGAAGCTATACTACGTTCAGATATTGCATACTGATTTTACTCACAGAAGGCGAAGGGCAGACTATGCCTGCGTTCTTGAGGGCGCCTCCAACGAAGGGCTCCTTGTTGATCAGGTCGCAGAACTTGTGGCTCATCTTCACGAAAGAGCGCCGATACTCGTTGTGTAGGAGCTGACTTATATCTACCGTGATCTGCAACACAAGGGTACGTCCGGCAAATCTGTCACCATTCTGGTACTGTAGGTCACCCGGCAACAGAGTAAGTTATCCTGTTCGACGGACTATTTAAAAGGTAGTCTGGGTGCTACGACACTATGTTTCAAGTTGGTTGAGATCCTCGGTTTCTCGAAATCTGCGTAAGTAAGTAGACCGTATTGTGAATAACAAGCTACAACTCTGTTTTGTGGTGCAGTGTCCCGATGTCGCTATAGGGATTATTTGTCGAGTCCTCCCCCTCTATTTTGAAATCAGACTACCCTATACTTGTAGTGTAGCTGATCGTTGCATAGAACATCGAAGCCTACTAAATTCTTCCTTGAGCTTGGTGATCGTCTCGTACTCTCGTCGTCGGTCCAGCTGTCGATTTTTAACGAAGAATAATCCCGTATAAATAAGATCAGCCGAATTATTTGCATCTCTACCTTGCCGGAACCTACACCGTCACCGTAATCAAAGGTACTGGCTGGTTCTTGGACATTTTTTATGGGTTTCGTACCAAAATGATATTGTTTAACTCGATATGTTTAAGTCCAACGTTTTCCCAATTTTATTATTCCTTACAATTTTAATTTCGAGCCTCTAAAAATAGGTGTTTGTTTCGGTGATGACCTCTTCGTTCAATGCGCATGCACTATATATAGGTGGTAGCACAGAAGTGTCGTTGTCAAGTATACCTATTTTACCTAAAAGTTTCAATTTTGCGACGCGAGATGGCACAGCCTTCTTGGTGCACGTTCCCTATAACGTGATGAAATCTAACCGTTACATTGTTGGCCCAGGTGTGCTTGGTGGTGACCATCACATTGATGTAGTAGCGTGACCTCCTGCTGTAGCGTCGAACATTCGCCGTCGCGTTTGGATACACATATTTATTGTTTACGTAGGTCACATTTGCCCTCTCCGGAATCACCTCCATGCACTAAAATCAAGTCTTAAAATCTGTCAAATTACTCATGACAGTATATATTACCTTTTTTTTACATAGCAAACTCATAGATGTTAATGTACTGAAGGGTTAAAAAATCGAATAATAATAGAGGATTCGAAAGTTAAGTCACGAGCGAAGCGAGGGAGTTTACAAGAATCCCGAATGCAGGGAGGGATTCAAGCTAGCACAAGGCAAAAACACCTTTATCCCAATAGAACATACTTTACGCGGCCACGAAACGGTCACGTCGGCCTCCGAGTTCCAAATTCAAATCACATTATTGACTGCCGGGCAATTATATTATTGTACTGAATTTCATTATAACCTGCCAGGCAATAATGACTTACTTTAGGCTTATCTGACATTTTCGTGCAGGTGGTGTGAAAATACAATTTCTTGAGCCGTGTCGCGGACTATAATAAAGGCGTAGGTAGCTGCTGTTTAAAAAAAATACTTACTTCAATGACATATATCCAAGTAAAACTAGAAAATAACATATAGTGAATATAAAACATTACTGAAAGTTGACTGAATAAACACTGCTTAGGTATATTGTGTGTTCGTTTTGTTATTAAAATGCATTTAAATAAAAAAAACACGATTTCTCATAATAGGCGATGTTTAGTTATGATGAGATTACATGCGCTGATTAATGTTATAATAAATAGTCTGTTTGTCCTTTTTTGTGTGGGAAATCATGTTTTGTAGCAAATTATGTTTAAATGGTCCTCATTAGCATTACCAAAAGTAGTAAATTGATTGGAAACAACCAGTTGCATTTAGCTTTCCGCTGTTTACACCGAGAAATAGGTTATATTTATTTGAAATCTATGGGATTGCTCTTGACTCTAGTCAGAGATGACAGACACAAAGTTGACGATGGAATGAGCTTATCCAGAAGAAGCCTGTTCACTTTAACTTAGAAGAGATTAGTGTTGTAAGCCATCGGAAATACCTACGATGCAGGCAGAAAATTTTACTTATTGAATAATAAATGGCAATTTTTTTCTTGAATCATGCGTTTGATCTTAGCTTTCTTAATTTAAAAACAATCAAATATTTTCCCGAACTGGGTCATGGTGAAATTAACAAACGCGTTTATTAAGTAAAACACAGAAAAAAAAACGAAAATGACGTTAAAATGTTAGGCCACGTCGCGTAACGATTGTTTAGTACATGAAATATATAGTCCGAGATCGTCGTCAGAAGTACCCTATTTTTCATTTGAGATTGTTCCCCCATTCAACTGGTCCCGAGGTGGCGGCGCGTGGTATTCCCGTGCGCCCCTCTTTGACTTCGTGGGAAAACACCTCACTCCCCCTGCTGAACCGAGGTGGCCTGCAGAGGCGGGCCGGCCCCAGTCGGGGGAAGTGAGTTGAGATTACGGGAAGCCGTATTAGTTCCCGCGATCCCCGGCGTTGGTGGGAGATGGACATTGGGGTGGTGGGTGGAGGAAATCCATGAGGATTTGCCCCCGTAAATAAAAATGGACGTGGGGACTGCCATAAGAAAAGAGAAGTCTATGCTTAGCAGTGGTCGAAGTTGGGCTGTGGAGGATGATGATGATGATGAAGAAAGAAATACGGTTTCGTAATAAAGTCTTCTGGACTTTAGACTCTCATTATTTTGAGTTTAGAAGCAGCAATACATTTGAGAACTGTGAAGCGGTCGAAGTAAATCTTCTTCGAATTATTGACTGCCTTAGAAATTACATTATCAGGTAGTACGTAATTCACAAAATTGAAAATTAATAAAATTATACTTTCGAGGCATCAATATTTTTCGGAAATGGAATGAATAACTGGGGGCCCAAAAGCGTTCCTTGTGGCATACCTGATGTAAAGTTAACAGGGCTAGAGTGGCAACCTCTTACTTATTACATTTACATTAAGAGTTCTGTTTCAACCAAAAGAAAGGATTCAAATCAACCCGGATACTACTGCATGTGCTCTTTTGGTTTGAATTTTCACATGGGTTATCTGGTTGAAAGCTTTTCTGGAATTCTTATTCTGATTACTTTGCAAAGTAAAGTCAAAGGTCCAATCCTATTTTGCTCCTTGTTGCTCTCCTCATCGCTGCCACTGTGGCGAAGTTTTCAACAGCCTCGGACACCACGGCCTGTCATGCAGCCGTAGCGCGGGTCGCATAGCGCGGCACGCGAACATTAATGACATCATCCGACGAGCTCTTGTCGCCGTCGTCGGCGTTCCGGCTGTATTAGAACCCAATGGCCTGGCACGTGACGACGGCAAGAGACCGGACGGCATGTCGTTATTTCCTTGGAAGATGGGTAGGCCTTTAGTGTGGGACGCTACCTGCGTCGGTACTCTTGCGCCATCCCACCTTCCTTGCTCTTCGTGCTTTGCTGGCGCTGCCGCCGCGGCTGCAGAGAACCTCAAGCGGCGGAAATATAATAACCTCGTTGGAAATTATATTTTCGAGCCGTTTGGGGTTGAAACTCTCGGTTCGAGGGGTCCGAGTGCTCATAACTTGTTTAAAGATCTGTCAAGACGCTTAGTTGACACTTCGCGTCACCCAAGGGCTGGGTTTTACCTCGGCCAAAGGATAAGCATAATTGCCATACAACGTGGCAATGCTGCCAGCCTTCTCATTACCAGTGGCTAGCGATGCGGACGAATATTTCGACGCCATATGTTAGTTTTATTTTTAGTTTTAGTTAGTTAAGAGTTTTTTATTATATTTTATTTAATTGTATATACATACGTAGTCTGAAAAAAAAATAGATATCGTTTAGAATAGAAAATACTAGAATATAGGTAATACTCTTTATTATGTGGGTAATTCTTCAGGACACGTTTTTTAAGCGGCATCACCTTAAAAGAATTTAAATAGAAAAGTCAGCAAGCCCCTTTTTTTTAGGCAATCCTTTAATCCTCTCTTATTCGGGTCATTAATTATTTTTCAATTATCTATATATTTAATATCATAAAAAAAAACACCCCCATTATTTGATTTTCGTGGAGTGTCCCAAACCCCGATCTAGTCACTTAGTAAATTATATATTTTAAACTAAACGGTACATGCTTACCAAAAAAAAAAACATGAAGTCCTAAGAAGTTGACAATGCTATGAAAAAATAGGTCATAGTTCTAAAAGAATTACAGTATCTAAAAAATAATAATATGTAACTGTCCCGGGGTAGTTACTGATTTGCGTGGATCATTGTAAATTCACTTGCACATCCCTAACTTCGAGGCCCGATGTTGCCTCATCCTAATTCACGTTACAACTAGTCGCGCTCGTCGGAGCGCGACTAGTACACAAAAGCACTCTGCCCGGCCGTCGGGCCGGGCAGAGGGCTTTTGTGATGAAGCGTCCAGTTTCCGAAAAATTACGGTAAGAACCTCGTTTCATGGGTATGGTTTCTCAAAACTTTGATTTGCGTGGTACAATTTTCTCCGGTGTCTGTGAATTTTTTTATTGAATAAAATACTGTAGCGAACAAATATAAGGTAACGCAACTTATATTTAAAACACAGTACATTTGCCTAAAAGGTTTTTATTTATTTTTAGAGTATATGATTTATTTTGATTTCCGTGGTCGTGATTTGCGTGGTTTACGTGGTAGTTTTAACCCCCGCAAATCAATTATTGGTCATGCAAGTGAAATAACTTTTTTAGTTTTTGAATTTTTTTATCAATAATAAATTATTGTGATAATTAAAAGACCTCCTGATTATGTTCCTAACAAATGACTGATTTTATAATCAAAGATGTTTTAATGTCTTTAACAAAGAATAAATACTGTTGACTGATTTTATTATAAATAAAAGCTTAAAAAAACGATTTCTATGTTAGTTACTTACCTATTCTTTTACCTGATAAATTAATCATTTATTTGAAACGCCCAAAAAATGCCTGAAATAGACAAAAACTATTGAAAGTCCTTAATTCTATTTAGAATAAAATATGTATTAAGAAATATTTCTCAAGTCTGTACACCTAGGGTGAAAATATAACGATAATTAAAATATTTACTTTGATATCCGTCATAGTCATTCTTAATTTATAATGGCGGTCAGTGTTTATTTGACATGAGTACCCGACATTCAGCCAAACAGAAATCGTCAAACGAAATATTTTATAGAATTATTGCACAGTTATCATTCATTTAATATTATTCGACCTATTTATACTGTTAATCTAATTAAAATAGTATTTGCGTGTCAATATTAATTAAACCAAAAAAAAAACTCGAATTATAAAACGTATCGTAGGCTGTATGCATCACATGTCCTTTGCCTTATTGACAGTTTGACATGAATGCATTTGCATTTTTTCGAATTGAATTAAACGATTCATGGTTTTGCGTTTGCGACTCGAGTTAATTATAACGACGACTGTGGCTATTTTTCAAGAATTTTGATTTTACTTCTGCACACGTTAACCATTTTTGACACGGCATAGATTGGACCCGCCTAAATGACGACGGACCAGAACCTGCTTTAAATACGATTCTGCTATTGTTTTGGACTTGTGGACCATGTACATTTAAAAATGGATTGAAACGTACACTGTATCTAGCTATCTCAATATTGCAACGATGATACGTAATCTTATATCAGTGTAAACTGATGAAGTTGTGTGAATGATGTGTGTATGATGAAGAAGTGACGTTGTTTATTACAGGCATGGATAACACCATAAGCTGTAAGTATTTAGATTCTCTTGTTCTCTTGCCTATTTACATATCATTGAGCCCATACTATGTCAATAATATGGTACTTACCATGGGCTCGGTACCAATCCAATATTTATCCTCCTGTAGAGTTTCATGATGACTATTAGTGGTTTTTAATGATGATTATAACATTTAAATGCTGTTTTGTTGTTTAATTATTGCATATTAATCTTTAACCTTGACTTAACCTATATTTTAGAAAAAAGGTTTGTAACTGGCTTCCCCCGAGGTTTTTGATAATTATTGAAATTGTAATGGGTTCCCTATAATTTTCAGTGCAATTTGGCGTATATTTCATTGTTGTTCGTTTCAGGCATTTTTTTGTATGGCTGATGGGCATTCCCCTTTAAAAAAAAACATTTTTGGGGGGTGTTTTGTGATTTGCGTGGCCTCCAATATTTTAAACTCGATTATCTCTGAAATTATATCGCTCTCTGAGGTGCCTCTTCTATAAAAAATATTACTTTTACGCATACTTTAAGAAACAGAAGTCGATTTAAAAAAAAAAATATAATTTGAAAAATTGCCACGCAAATCACCAAAGAATGCCTTGCTCGAAGAATCACCTATGTACACCATATAAGTTACCGAAAAAATTTATAAAGAAAACATCGTTACAGTTTGTTTGCATAAATGAAACCTGGAATTAAATAATTTTGAAATGTTTTATAATTAATACCCTATTTTCGTTTTTCTATTCCGCTTTTAATGTACCTAGACGTAGGTAGGTACCACATTGCACTATACCAGCCTAACTGTTTGGACAGACAGGCATGGTATAATTTTGATATGATGAATATTAACTGGGGCCGAGTCTGCTATTTTTATATATTTGTCATGCTAGTTTTTTGGGGGCCGAGTCACCCGCGTCCGTAGGAGAATACCCTTCAGTGAATCCCTACACGTGGTCCCCGGGTGGTGCTAAACAGGTGACACTAACCGCCTCCGTGGTCTAGTGGTTATACCACCTGATTCAGACCCAGAGGTCCCGGGTTCGATTCCCAGCGGGGGCAAAGTTTTTGCTCGGTTTGGTTGGTGGTAGGACTTGTTCTAAGTCCGCCTGGCAAGCTACCACCATCATGTCTAAGTCTGTCGCCATAACACCAATGTTAACAGCATTGTTGTGTTCCGGCAGTTAGAGGTATGATAGCCAGTTCCTCTGTGTAAGAGGATTCCGGGTGAAACTCGCTTCCATCTTCGGCCTAATCATCACTTTCCATCAGGTGAGATTTGGGCCAAGAGTTTCCCCGTATTGTGTAAAAAAAAAAAAAAATTCCGACACGATCCCATTGTCATGCCATTGTCATTTTGCTAAAAGTTCGTAATCTGCTAAATTCATAATCGCACGGTCACTGGCACGTCAGTGGCCGGTCACTGGAACGTCAATGGTCTCGTAATAGAATTGCGTTAGGAATGCCGTATTGCTATTATTATAAAACCGAGCTAAATTTGAGCATTTATTCATGCCAGATTTTATTTATATTTAGTTTTACATATTATTTATTAGTGTTAAAAGCAATCTGAAGTAGTGAGAAGTTCGTAAATACTATATCTGTAATTATGTACGAGATTACCTACCATTCATATGGCTTTCTTTCAGTGGCGTGTCAGTGATTGATCATTGGAATGTCATAATGACGCCATTATGACGCCATTATGTTAGTAGATTACCAAACTGGTCAAAATCAACCATTTTGAAATCAGTGATCGACCATTCTGACACTATTGTAATAGCAGACTCGGGCCCCTGTTATAATGTTTCAACCTTGAGCCATGTTGTGTTGAGGTAGCAAACTTGATATTTTATTTATTTTACACCAAAAATTAAATACAAAAGGATACTTAAAACTAAAATACATACAATGCCGGCCTTACCGTATCATTTTATCATCGACACAATCTGTAACACTTCCCAAAAACTCCATGAAGTGAGACTTAACTACAATAATGTTGATAAGTATTTTATGAATTAACAGTTCAGTTATCTGAACTGCCGTAGAGTCAAGTCCAAGCGCTAAATTCTCGAGGATATGAGAGCAGGCACTTGTCTTCGCGCGAATTTAAGTGGGAGTGAGTGACTTTCTGTTGCTAGTTGATTCCCGAAGACGGAATCAAATGGCAACTGAAAAAGAGTACAAACTATTATTGGTGAACAATAAAGTTTATTCTGTGTAATTAACTAGCAAAAACAGTTGGAGTTAAGCTGGCTTAACTAGAACTAGCCTTGTGGTGTATCGCGGGCATGAGTAAGCTGCTGTAGGTAATCCTTTTTTCTTCTATGGCTTTTGCTTGAAAGAAGCTACAATGAAAAGCTGCAACACGAGTTCTTTTGTGTCACTGATGATTAACGAGACCTCAATGCGACCCTTCTCAAAAGGAAACACATTGGGAAAGTTCTCCGTCGGGGCTGTGATGTTCGTAATGCCGTGGTAGCCCTGTGGACAGAGAGGTGTCACTGTGAATGTCATAAATTTACTCCTCATTATTGTTATTCAGGCCATACGGGGCTTAGGCCTCTCCTTTTTATTTTTATTTCAAATGGGTTTACTCTTGACTCTATTCTAGGTCTTAGGTGACAGAGATAAAGTCAACGATGGAGTGAGCTAACACAAAAGAATCCTGTTCACTCTCTTTGAAGAGATTAGGGTTGAATGTGTTTGGAAATAGAGACGCAGGTAAGTAGGCCTCTTCATTCGAATAATCAATCATTTCGAGTCAATATTTTTCTAACTTCCACTATTTCGTAGTCGTAGTCGGTCGTAGTTAAGTCCGATCTTGTATGAAGTAGGTATTGCAGCCACCTTTGGGATGCAGCTTGGTTCATCTCCGCAAGGTTGCCTGCTTGTCGGTCTTCTACAGATTGTACTTCGGTGAGTGTGCGCAAGAACTCCGTGAATTCTAACCTAATCCTACCAGCCCCCTTCTACCATCGGAAATATTATGCACACAGCAAAGGAGTGGACCTATGCCTGCATCAGTGTTTCCGAACGCTTACAACCCTAATCTATTCAAAGTTAGAGTGAACAGGCTCCTGGGTAAGCAGCTCTTTCCATCGTCGACTTTGTCTCTGTCATTTCTGACCTAGAATAGAGTCAAGAGCAATCTCATAGATCTCAAATAAATAAATAACCAATTTCTCGGTGTAAACAGCGGAAAGCTAAATGCAACTGGTTGTTTTCAATCAATTTACTACTTTTGGTAATGCTAATGAGGACCATTTAAACATAATTTGCTGCAAAATATGATTTCCCACACATATAAGAACAAACAGACTATTTAATTTAACATTAATCAGCGCATATTTAAAAGTCATCATAACTAAACATAGCCTATTTTGAGAAAGTGATTTTTTTTTAAATGCATTTAAAATAACAAAACAAACAAATATAAGCAGTGTGTATTCAGTCAACAGCCCGCTTATTTTTTATATTCACTATAAGTTATTTTCTAGTTTTACTTGGATCTATGTCATTGAAGTAAGTATTTTTTTTAAACAGCAGCTCCCTACGCCTTAATTATAAGGTAAACGCGGGTGAAGTCGTCATGCCCCAATAGTCGACAATTAATCTAAAAACTTGAATATTTTTTTCTACTGAACTTAAAATGGGCCGGTTTATATGGCAACATATTGTTGGTAACATATTGCACAATTGAAATGACAATACTGAGTTTTAACATTCATGGCGTCGGAGATATGTTAGTCGAAACGTGTGTGCCCAAAAAAAATCGTTTTTTCGTGAAGTTCAGCTGTCAAACGTGAAACTCAGCACGTGGTTTTGTGTTTTGATTTACATAACTCCAGTGGGGTCTGCGGTAAGTTTCTTTGTTTAATAAGTTAGTTAAGTTTATTTGCTAACGATATAATATGAAATTTGGAGTACTTTTAACATAGAAGATATTTTTTTTTAATGAGACATCTATTGGTACTTTAAAACTCCCGATTGACCCAAAACCCGTCATTTTTAGAATTATTATGACGACTACTGGGACATGCTCAAAAGTTGCACCTAAACTCGTCATAATGAAGATATTTTGTGTTTTACAGTAAAAAATGCGAATAAATAGCTAATATCGGGACTTTTACAAAATTGTTAACTCTCTAGTACAAACATATTTAACCTCTCTCGTACGGAACGTTTCTTACGTCACAAGTCCTTATCGCCCCGCGGGCGGGCGCTCATTCAACAGTAATCTGACCCGAGCCACTTAAAACGTTATCGCGGCGTTTCTAAAGCTTGTATCCTCACACTTGAAACGGTTTCGAGTTCCTTAATTATGTCGTCATGAAATAAATCACAAACAAAAGTCTTATTAGTACTCGAGAAATATATATATCCTATTGAAATGAGAGAACTTGCTGAATGTAGTTATGTTGCTGTTTATGTTATTTCTGACAAAACTATTGCATCAATTTACACCAATTTTTGGGATCTAGCTTATGAAAAGAAGAGTAATCTAATGACAATGATCTTTTATATGAGTTCTATAGCCGATTATAGCAATATTCAAGCTCAAACTTCATAAAGCGCGGCGCCATTTGTTGTTTTTTATTGCGTAATTCAATGCGCTATTTTGATAACGATTATCAGAGTTATATCAAACAGATTCCAATTGGAAAAGCTTGTAGAATACTACCTATATATTCATCAACGCATTGTTAACTATAAATCGTTACAATATGCTTACTTTAATTGTAAACATTGCCAGAAACCCAAACAATAACAATGTTGACGTTGGCGAACACTCGGAACTACGTAACTTTTGTTGGCTCGACAAAACAAGTTTTGAGATGTTATTTCATGCAAAAAACTAGCTACATACTTGTAGGAAATAGTGATAAATGATTATTTATCCACTTACCCTAGAATATTGCACTAAAAACACACAAAATTCACTAAAATCACTTCACCAATTGCGCGCGAAATCACCGTGACATAGAAACTTTTGACTAGAGTTTTTGAAATGTCAGGTGTCATTTTTTTAGTATGTTTTTTTTTCTACAGTTGGCAAATTTTATACACCATAGAGAATATTCATAGACAAACGATTCTAAAGCTTCCTATTCACGAAATAAAAGTTTTAATCAGTCGCGGTGTGCCGGTTCACATGTGAGCCAGCGGGGCTCAAGTGCGATTTGACATTACTGGTTCACATGTGAACCACACGGGAGAGAGAGGAAGTTTTAGACTACATTTGTTGATAAAACTGCGTTTCTTTTAAGCTTTTTCTAAGGGGTGTATTTTACTGTGCTGGTTCTATGTAGATGCACGTACACACAGTCATGTTATTCGATGTAATTATTTTGTTTCTTAATGGTTAAAACCCCCTGTCCTATATGCACTTACTACGTGCGTTTTTTGTTAGGTAGGTATATATTGGCCGCATGGCCGCTATAGGCCTCCGCCATTCGATTAAGGACACGCGATACATATCTACCGCTTTGGGTACAAATAGATCTTCCACTTGCCTTTGCTTCTACTATGCTTGGATTACAATTCGTCGTTAGCAAAATTTGACTGCTCTTACACTATGCTTTTTGTTCGAAATAACTGCATGTCGTCACGCTTATTGTACCGCGTTTCTCTAAAGTGCCTTAATAGCGCCTGTATAAAATTAAAATCGGTTTTATAACTAAGATGACATAGGTTCCATCGCTGCCACTTCTTTGCTTGTCGTATTCGATATTGATGGGTAAAGAGTAATCTTAAGTAATATTTTTTTATAAGATTGTATGTACCTAGTGATTGCATGATCGTAATTTTAATTACAGATCATGACTGAAAGAAACTACAAGCAAGAGAACCTTTTAAAAGCCATAGAAGCTGTAGATCAAGGGGCCACAACATCAGATGCAGCAAGAAAATTAACGTGCCGAGAGAAAATTAACGGCGTTAAGTGCCGAGGACCACATTGAATGACAAGATTAAAGGGCGTAGTTTAGTCGGCTGCTGAGTTCATAAGTTTTGATGAATGACAATCTTACCATATTTATGAATGTTAGTAATTATTTCTCGGAAATTTATATAAATGAATGTGGATATTATGTTTTGTTAAAACTGATTATTTTATTAGGTAGGTCTA
The DNA here is from genome assembly GCA_963859965.1 of Ceramica pisi. Classification (NCBI taxonomy): domain Eukaryota; kingdom Metazoa; phylum Arthropoda; class Insecta; order Lepidoptera; family Noctuidae; genus Ceramica; species Ceramica pisi. The sequence goes on along the minus strand of OY982535.1, from coordinate 23,577,949 downwards.
AGAGAACTGATTTTACAATTGATGTAAGGCTAAGTTCAGCAGCATATGCTGTTAGGAAAATTCGCCAGTTTACAGATGTTGAAACCGCTAAACTAGTCTATTTTAGTTATTTTCACAGTATAATGTCTTACGGTATTTTACTTTGGGGATGGGCTGCTGACATCGAGTCTATTTTCATTTTGCAGAAAAGAGCCATCAGAGCCATTTACCATCTGCGCCGGAGAGATTCTCTAAGAGAACTGTTTAAAGAAATTAACATCATGACGGTCCCTTGTCAATATATTTATTAAAATATTATGTACGTTAGAAAGAATCTACATATTTTCAGTAAACGAGGCGACAGATAACTATGTCACTAGAAATAGGAATCAGTTAGTTCAACCAGGTTTCAGACTTGCTAAAGTAGCAACATCTTTCATGGGATACTGTTTAAAGTTTTATAACAAAATACCGCCACATATACTAGAACTACATGAGACGAAATTTAAAAACTGTGTAAAACGCACACTATGCAAACAAGCATATTATAAATTAGGGGAGTACATTGACGACAAAAATGCTTGGCTCAATGCTGGTCCGCTCCACAACGACTAAAATGCCCGAACTTTGATGAAGATGTGAAAACATTGTTGGACCTGCTGAAGATTGTAAGATTATCTTTGTATTGTATAGACTCATTAAATATTCTAACCATGATTTTGTAAAAAGGCAGTGTTAAAAAGAGTGTCCATGGAGTTTCTTGCACGTTCTTCTCCATAGGATCTACTCTTTGGAACGTGCAACTGCCGCGCTGGAGATAGGGTCGGTGAGTTTGTTTTGTTGCAGAATAACTTGCTACTCTTGTCTCTAGCGCGGCAGAATTAGCTTCATCTATTTGACTGACATACCTTGACTATTCAAAAGTGCCTGAAAACTGGTCTATTTGAAATAAAGGATTTTGTATTTGTATTTTAGACACATAATAAATTTACTCGTGCTACATATTGCAGCATTGTAGATGCAGCTTAAAGTTATGGCGACATTCCACCTTTTCGAATTTTACCTCTGAGCTGATTTTTTTTCTTTTTCTGAGAGCTAATTTTAATTTAGACCAATGAAAAATCATTTGAAAATTTGATAGCTATGGCATATCAGTGGCTGTTGAATCTTTCAAGAACTTAGTTTTCCGATTTTTTTATTTCCTGAAATTATAACTAAATTTACATATCAATGTTTGTTGATCTACCGGATACCTTGTGCTATCGAATAATCATAAATATGGTTTCATAAATTATTATAAAAGTGTTCATATATCTACAGAGTACCGATATCGATCAGACGACGGTATCGGTCCCAGGATAGACTAGAGCCGCTTGGTCCCGTATTCGTCGTGCTCCTAAATAAATATATAGGAAGATAGATTAATTATTCTACTGCAGTTTTATATTTAGCTTAATTAAGTTCTTGGTCTAGGAGTTACAAAGCCAACGTAGCGCCGCATTCTCAAGGCAATTTGATGAGTAGCTCCTAGGCCATTTTTGGTTGTAACCACAATTTCAGGTTTTTTTTACGTTACCTTTAAATTTAAAGAACCGTGCCTAGGTTCCCTTTTTATAAAAATAATCCTGTCCATTTTATATTAAGATTCACCAGCAGCACTGTTTTTTTTTAAATACCTTTTGTTGTTGTCTTTTTGTACCTTTTATATATCCATTTTTTTGTCTTTTTAATAAATTTACGTATTACATTGGCGAAGTCCGGAGTTTCATTTCGCTACAATATGCACATGACTGCATGATTAAGAAATATAACATATATTTTATAGACTGATTTTGTGATTCCAAGTTTTTAGGAATATAAATTAAAATGCAACTATCTCTTTTATTGAATACCTGCTCTTCTAACAGATTACAACCTGCTATTCTAAATAAGGATTTGGTTTTCTATCTATCTACCTATTGTTTCAAAGGCACAAGCATGTTTAACAAATTCAAGCACAAAAAAAGGTACTTATCTTGAACTTTATGTTCAAGAGCAGAGAGTTTATATTAGCATTAAAAGTTGACGAGTACTGGGAATATTTGACGAGTATCCGTACAAATCAGACGACTATTGGTACAAATCGCCCTTTTTTTACTTTTGCCTTAATAAGTACTTATACCCATCAAAATGATTAAAAAAACTTAGTTACTTAGAATAACGAATAAATTCTCTAACACGTCATGCAAAAATTGTCATTGTCTATTAAATATTTAACACACAATAGTGCTTCAAAGTCAGTGATTTCCGAAATCCGACGAGTATTGGTACGTTTACGTAAAATCAAAATTTAAAAGTACGTGCCTGTAATTAACTTTGTCGACATATTTGCTCTTAAAATGCAATTACGAATGCATGAAATGCATTTGCATTTAGTAATTTTGAACTTTCGAACTGTATACATTGTTCGAAAGTTCAAAATTACGGACCATACAATGGAGCGTGCGGTAAAGTAGGTACTCTCACCTAAGTCCCTCATAATAAAAAATACAACGTCGACGGTTGTATTTTTTTTGTACAAAGTTTTTTATTTTTCACTTTTTAGTGGTACCCCACATCTAACAACACCACTGCAAAATCGCAGAAAAGCAAAATACGCAATTCCGATTACTTGGATGACATAAAACTATCATCTAAGTAGACGAATTCCAGCTATTTCGATTTAAAATCCAAAGTTCGCAGCCGATTTTCATAAAATTTAAATGGGACCAATCTGCAAGTATATCCTTTCAGATAAAGCAAGAATTTTTCAAATCGGTTCATAATTGTCGGAGTTTGAGGTAACAAACATAAAAAAAAACATACAACCGAATTGATAACCTCCTCCTTTTTGGGAACTCGGTTAAAAATATCCTTGTTGTGAAGCTATACTACCTCCATATGTTGCATACTGATTTTACTCACAGGAGGCAAAGGGCACACCAAGCCTGCATTCTTGAGGGCGCCTCCAACGAAGGGCTCCTTGTTGACCAGGTCGCAGAGCTTGTGGCTCATTTCCACGAAAGAGCGCCGATACTCGTTGTGTAGGAGCTGACTTATACCTACCGTGATCTGCAACACAAGGGACTTAGGTATTCTATTCTAAAACTACTATTTTAAAAATTAGTCTGGGTGCTACGACACTATCTTTTAAGTTGATTGAGATCCTCGGTTTCTCGAAATCGTCATTATGAAAGAGCGCTAGTTTTCGACTTTTGACGTGTACTTACCTAATATGCGACCCCGCAATCTCCGAAGTTTGCCTGAAATTATTCTATATGATCGAAGTTTATGTAAAAATTACAGGAATAATAAAACGATGTCATCAATTTTTCAGAAATCATCAACAAATATTACATTTGTTCCACTATCGGTCAAGAGACAGCGCTGACCGAAAACTGCAATACACACCGAAGTATTTAAATTCCCTGACGAATGTCGAAGATTTAAAAAAAAATCACGTTTCATATGGTAGGTACTTACGGAACCCTCGATGCGCGAGTCCGATTCGCTATTGACCACGCGGTTTATTTTTAATTATTGTGCTCAACATTTTAGAGGTTTCGTCATTTTTACCACGCTTTACGAAATATATCACGCGAATAGGCGATTGCACTGTGGTGTTATTTTTTAAATTAATTTATTCCAGTAAAGTAACTTACAAAAAAATACACGTAACTTTTGCCAAACTACTGTTTACTTATAGATTGTTGCTCCCCATGCTTCACCTACAATTTTTTTTTTACTATATTTTTTTATGGAGATATGAATATAGAAATTAGAATAGAACCGTCTTATGCAATGACGTATTATATACAACCTGTTTTTTTTTATAGCCCATAACTCTAGGGTTATATTCTGTAGGTAAAAATAATACTAAAACTCATAGAATAGGTGGTCCAAAAATGCATCGTTTCGGAGATATCATCAATCATAATTAAATTAGGTCAAAAATTGTCACCAGTATGACGAATCTTTACTTGTTTGCTTACCGTACAAAATAGACCCTCGATGTGTCTAGGTATCTAAGTTTCATTGATAAATACAAGTTATTCATTTTTATTCAAACCAATCATTCATATTTAAAGCTAAGAAAATGCGACGTTGTCATATTTCACGTAAGGGTGTTTTACATTAATAATCGTGACTTTGCCGAATTATTTTGTATGAAAAAAGAAAAAAATAATTACGAAAGATTGGAACATAACTCATATGCCAGTTGATTCTTTGATATGGCCTCAATCATACCCTAGAGTTATGGGATATAAAAAAAACACGTTCTATAGACACGTCATAAACCAACATCACGGCGCTTAAAAACGGCGAAAATACTTGAGAGCTACTAATACGCATGAAGAAAGGGAAAGAAAATATGTCACCGTACGGCGGGATGCCTGTTGCTAGAGGGAGATAAATATACATCTTCAGTAACGTCACAGGATAAGTAATAGTCAAATTGACATCAAAACAAATGTAGTGTCGCGCGACAGGTTGGTGCGTAACTATAAGCGCGATGTGGCCAATTGGCTTCAAATCATGTTGTCATTTTAGAATGCGGAAAACTTATCTATAGTTTTATATATCATTGGTTTTATGCTATTACGTTTTGAAATATTTTATGAATTTTCTCTTGAGTCGCCCAGCGTAGATCGGATTTTTCGTATTTTGCAGAACTGGTGCAAATTTCATCCTACACAAAATCGTTACGAAAACTAACCGTTATATTGTTATCCCAGGTCTGCTTATTGGTGCCCAGGACATTGATGTAGTAACGTGACTTTCTGCTGTACCGTCGTACGTTAACCGTCCCGTTCGGGTACAAATATTTTTGATTCATGTATGTAACATTTGCCCTCTCTGGAATCACATCCATGCACTGAAATGAAGTGAAAGCGTAAATCAATGTTAACAGCATTGTTGTGTTCCGGCAGTTAGAGGTATGATAGCCAGTTCCTCTGTTTAGTAGTAGAGGATTCCGGGTGAAACTCGCTTCCATCTTCGGCCTAATCATCACTTTCTATCAGGTGAGATTTGGGCCAAGAGTTTCCCCGTTTTATATTAAAAAAAAACATCAGCAGTGCCATTCTGCTGGGCTATTTTGACAACATTCACCGTGCAAACTTAATCGTTGTGAGCATGAAGTTACTGTCAATCCATAATAATTTAACAAGATGGAATTACTGTCATTCCATAAGTTGACACGTTGGGATGTTTACAGACAAGATCGGCAGAATGGACACCATTAGTCATAGCGGTTGTTAGGATTGGTTTACTGCTAAGCTCATCGGCGTAGTGTTGCCGGTCTGTCGGTCTTCTACAGATTGTACTTTGGTGAGTGTGCACAGGAACTCCACGACCTGATCCCACCATCGCCCTTTTACTACCGTAATACCTGCTGCAGGATACCAGCCCTACTTGGTCGATATCCCGACTAGTCGTACCCAGCGGTTCTCTTCCACATTTATTATGCGCACAGCCAAAGTGTGGAACTCTCTGCCAACGTCTGTGATCCCGTCCATGTATAACCCGTCTGCCTTCTAAGTAAGAGTGAACAAGCATCTTCTAGGTAAGCTCGCTCCATCATAGACATCATCCATCGCTTTCCATCAGGCGTGATTGTGGTCAAGAGCAAGCCTATTACTTAGTACAAAATAAAATAAAAAACTGTAAGAAAGCAAGTAAGTCCAAATAAATAGCTCGTGTCGAAATGTTTTTGTTTTCTGATTAGACTTCTTTCAAAAGTTATCACCAGCCACATCTTCCGCAACTCCTGATATCTTCCTCCTCGCTTTTTGGCAGTAACAATTTTCGATCCTCAGGGATGGGTATCAGGGAAGCAGCTCGTGGCTAAATAGCAAGTGAAGCAACGCTTGCCGAGGTCGAGTGGTTTTTTGGCTAGGACATTGCGGGCTTGAATCACCTGATTGTCCGATAAAAAGATGATTCCGTGGTTCGGAAGGCTGGAATCATCATTAGGAAGAAGCCGGTGGTCCCGGCCGCCAAATGGCGGTCGTGAAATAAACCATGTCAGAGGCCCTTGAGGCGGTTTATAAACTCTTACATTAGGGTGTGTGGGGTCGTTAGACCTTAAGCCCACATGATAAGAAGACAAACCTCAATATTGTCGTACTTGATAAAATTCATAGGAACTGTCGAGGTGATCAAGCAGTGTCTTATAACAGGGGCGCGGGCGTCGTATTGAATCAAAACAAGTTGACTCCCGAGCGCTGCATGGGAAAAATACAAGAATCCTGAATGCAGAGAGGGATTTAAGCTAGCTCAAGGCAGACACCTTTATCCTTGAGGAACATACTCACTCCTACTGCGAGAAAGTTGTGCTCTAGCCATGAAAACAGGCGGCGCGCGTCGGCCCCTGCCGCAAGGAGCAGGTGGCGATTCCGAAGCTGTGGCTCCATAATACTGTACCTATTAGCCAGCCATAATATTGTACTAAATTTCATTATAACCCGCCGGGCAATAAAATTGGAACGCATTTTGACAGCGGTCGCTGCACCTAGCAGCGGAGGCCAACGGGAGCCGCTCGCGGGTTAGAATGACGTAATTTAGGTTAGGTTTAATAAAAATAATAATAATATCCTTGGACATTTCCCACAACGCCATATAGTCCCAAGCAAAGCAACCTATTGCTTGTGTTATGGTAACGAGATGGCTGATAAACTACTTATATACATTTTTTTTTTGTAAATACATACATATTTTAGATAGAAAAACACCCAGACTCGGAACAAATACATGTAGGTCGTACAAATATTTGTTCCGTGCGGGAATCGAACCCGCGACATGCTGCGCAGCAGTCAATCGCTCAACCACTGCGCCAACCGTGTCGTCACACATGGAAAATAGTTTGCCTTTTACGTGCAGGTGGTGTGAAAAAAAATTACTTACTTCAATACCACAGATCCAAATCAGAATAAAAAATAACATAAAATGAAAATGAAACATGATCTTTTCCAGAATACAGACTGTTTGCGGAAAAACGCTATCAATGAATGTTTTAAAATTTAAACTCATTTACTTAGGTATTTCGAAAAACGTTTTACAAAATAAGCGATTTTTTGTTACGATAAGATTACACTCGCTGATTAATGTTTTATTATGTACATAGTTAATGACCCTGACTGTACCTACACATATACATAGTTTAGCTAAATACCACTTTGCTAAAAAAAATGTTATTGATTATACCTAAACGTACAGTTTATCTGGCTTGTCATTGTTCGAAAATGAGAAATTTTATTTAATAGGATGGTACGAAGTTACCTACGTCAACATTAGGCATAATTATGATGTAGGTAGGTTCAAATTCCTCGCATAATGAATAATTACACAACAATCTGTCAAACTTCTTTAAATACATTTTGATTTTTATCACCAAAGAAATAGGTTCAAGATTGATTGGGAAAATTTGTAATTTTCAGGTACCTACTTGGATGTGCTGTATTCTACGTACATAAGAAATGTGCTAGAAGGTAAATATAATGGGTAGCCTAAATTATCATAGTACTAGCTGACCCGCGCAACTTCGTCTGCGTCCCATCCATTAATGCTCCGCTCCTTTTTGTCTTAGCGTAATGATATATAGACTTCCTCGATAAATGGGCTACCTAACACTGAAGGAATTTTTCAAATCGGACCGGTAGTTCCTGAGATTAGCGCGTTCAACCAAACAAACAAACTCTTCTGCTTTATAATTTTAAAGTATAGATTATAGTATAGTACCTACCTATACAAGACGGCAACTATAGGGCAGTTTTTTTAAATGGGGGTACCACAAGGCTCAATTTTGGGTCCTTTCTTGTTTCTAGTTTATATAAATGATTTGCCCTATATTTTAGAAAATAAACTCAATATGGTGTTGTTTGCTGACGATACATCTTTGATTTTTAAAGTAAATAGACATGCAAACAATCTTGACGTTGTAAATAACGCCCTAATGCAGGTACATGATTGGTTCACAGCTAACAATTTAGTATTAAATGAGAAAAAAACGAAGTGCATTCGATTCACTTTACCAAATGTAAAAAGTAATAATTGTGACATAATATTGAACAGGGAGAAACTAGAATTCGTCGAAGAAACAGTTTTCCTGGGGATTAAGCTAGACTCAAGGCTACAATGGGGTCCTCATTTAACATCTCTTGCAGGAAGGTTAAGTTCAGCAGCATATGCTATAAGAAAAATTCGCCAGTTTACAGATGTTGAAACCGCGAGACTAGTCTATTTTAGCTACTTTCACAGTTTAATGTCTTACGGTATTTTACTATGGGGACGGGCTGCTGACATCGAGTCTATTTTCATTTTGCAGAAAAGAGCCATCAGAGCCATTTACCATCTCCGCCGGCGAGATTCTTTAAGGGAACTGTTTAAAAAAATTAACATAATGACGGTCCCTTGTCAATATATTTATGAAAATATCATGTACGTTAGAAAGAATCTACATCTTTTCAGTAAACGAGGCGACAGACATAACTATGTTACTAGAAATAGGAACGAATTAATTCAACCAGGTTTCAGACTTGCTAAAGTAGCAACATCTTTTATGGGATACTGTTTAAAGTGTTATAACAAAATACCGCCACATATATTAGAACTGAATGAAACGAAATATAAAAATTGTATAAAACGCACACTATGCAAACAAGCATATTATAAACTTGGGGAATACATTGATGATAAAAATGCTTGGCTTAATGCTGGTCCGCTCCACAGTGACTAAAGTGCCCAAACTTTGATGAACATGTGAAAACATTGTTGGACCTGCTGAAGATTGTGAGACTATATTTGCATTGTGTAGACTCATTCTTTTTGCATTGTATAGTTAGGTTTTACTCATTAATTATTTCGCAGCGAATGTAAGCAGATTTTGTAAACAATGGCAACTGGTTTAAAAGAGTGTCCTTGGAGTTTCTTGCACGTTCTTCTCCACAGGATCTACTCTTTGGAACGTGCAACTGTCGCGCTGGAGGCGGGGTCGGTGGGTGTGTTATGTTGGAGAACAACCTGCTGCTCTTGTCATTAGCGCGGCAGGATTAGCTTCATCTATTTGACTGACAGACCTTGACTATTCAAAAGTGCCTGTAACTGGTCTATTTGAAATAAAGGATTTTGTATTTGTATTTATTCGTTATGATGAATATTTTTATGACACTACCCGCGGTGAAGACTAACTTGTTATCAGTATATAGGAGTATTTTTTTTTCATTTTTGAAGTGAAAACTTCTTTAGCGGCGTTGAGGGGCCGTTCAAAAATTACGTAAGCACTAATGGGGGGACTGGTGGTCTTTTCTATGCTTATATTTGATGACATGGGGGACGGGGGTGTTTCAATGCTGATTACGTTAGCAATATTTACTTACTTTTTTGTTTACAAATCTGAGTAGACTTTGATTTGACATAATTATGGTTTCATAGATAAGTAAGAAATAACAGAAATGGGGGAAATAGGTTCTGCGTGAGTAAAACCATGCTTACGTAAGCATAGGGGGGAGGGGTAAGGTCTTTGATTACTATCGCTGACAAGGGGTGGGGGGGGAAATCATAATACTTGCTCTGTTTACATTCTAATTCAGTCCTATCTTATAAGTAATTCTTTATTCTTACAAGAAACAATCTAATAACATTAAATACATTATACAGGGCGTATTTGACATCGTAACGCAAACTTCGGGAAAAGGCTACACCTCATGCCACTAACCAAATTGTGGAAGTCATTAATCTCGCTAATGAACGGTTACAGAAATTGTCATTTTCGAGCGCGCAATGTATTGTGAACAACGCGATCTAAACGTGTGAGAGCGTTGCACGCAATACATACCTCACGTCTTGCACACACACAAAGGTACACAGGTCTGGGACGCCGCGGCCGGCGACGCGCATGTACCTACGAATATCGCCTACCTATCGCCAACGCCTAATAGGTACCACATAAAATTATTTAATCACTTATAAATAAATACGGTGTCTACCTGCTGATGGTAGGAACATGTTTATGCAGAATTTAAGAGAAAAAAAGCTGACCTTGGTCGGACCTTGGTTTCTATCCGCGAATTGTGTTCGAATTTTTATTGCATCTAGGTAGGTTCCTACCGTCTAGCTAGATGGATGGCAACAAGCAAGGTCACCTTGAATGGAACACTGCATTACATCCTTCTGGAACATGCTTTAAGATCTTGTTTTTGAAAAGCGCGTTTAACGGGTACGTTATTAAATTTAATGCTGGGCCAGGATTTAAGGTTTCCTTTTAAAAGAAGTTGATAGGTTTTATGCGGTGCAAAGGTCAGACGGTTTCGATCGCCCCACTGAGATATTAAACGTAGGCATGTGTCAGCCAAGTTCTCGAGTCCAGCCCGAGTACTTGCCTGAATGAGCAGCAAGCCATCGTCCGCGTAACCGGTTAATGAACAGCCGTACGGGAGCGGAAGCTCGAGGAAATCATCGTAGCCAAAGTTCCATATATATGGACCGATAACTGAGCCCTGAGGACATCCCATGGTTAGAGACTTAGTAATGGAATGATGTCCAAGTTTGAGTTTCTCGGAGCCATTTAGAAAGTACGAACAAATCAGATTATAGATGTTTTTGTAGCAACCACGGGTTTTCATTTTAAGTAAGTAGTAACATCGGCCACCATGCGTTATCAAAAGCGCCAGAAATGTCGAGAAAGATTCCAACCACGTATTTATGTTCCGACTAGCTGACCCGCGCAACTTCGTCTGCGTCACATTTTCCATTACTGCTCCGCTCCTATTTGTCTTAGCGTGATGATATATGCATATATAAATATAACCTTCCTCAATAAATGGGCTATCTAACACTGAAAGATTTTTTCAAATCGGACCAGTAGTTCCTGAGATTAGCGCGTTCAACCAAACATACAAACTCTTCTGCTTTATAATATTAGTATAGATTGCATATACAAAATCTACGTTCAGTTACGTATCCTGATCTCTCTCTCGAATTAAGAATATAATTATGAAGAGGGTACCTACCTAATGCAGGGCACTCTATCATCTCTATCGGTTGAAATTCCGACCAGCCCAGGTACCTAATCTCCTGGTACAAACTAATCTTGAATCAAAATCAACAAAACCAACTATCGAACGAATGGTGCTGAATCAAGTAGATTCTTTATTTCGTCCAGTCCAGAACAGTCCAAAAAGAAACACATTTTCTCCGATTTTTACTGACAATATTGCTGATTGTAGACCACTGATTAATTTAATTTGTTTTAACATTTTATAATATCAAAAAAGTTTTACTGGGTTCATAGAATCGATTTATTATAGAGGAGCTCGTGGCTAAATTGAAACAGCCGCACGGGCCGATCTTCAAGGCTAAACTATAACAGACGAACGCATCGATCTTCAAGGTTAAGCAACGCTTGCGAAGGTTGGTCTGTGGATGGGTGACCATCTTGACATACCGAGTTTCCTTCGTGCCTCAGGAAGCACGTTAAGCCTTTGGTCCCGGCTGTCATTTGTAGATCTTTGGCAGTCGTTACGGATAGTCAGAAGCCAGTAAAATCTGACTGAAATCTTGCATTGAATGAGTTGTGGAGGTCTGGTAGGCAGCCGCGCCACGTAAAATACCGGTATTCAGCTGAATCCGGTTTGTTTGGAAGCCGAGCCAATATAGTAAGGAAAAGGCTAGATTGTTATAATGGTCACCCATTCACAGACCGACCTCGGCAAGCGTTGCTTAACCTTGAAGATCGACGTGTTCGGCTGATATAGTTTAGCCACATTGAAACATAAGACCAAATATTCACCTCTTCTGTTAGTAAAACAGTTTACTTATGGATACAGGTAACTCTCCGGAGGAGGCTCTCCTCTCCTCCCAGTAAATCGAAAAACAATCTAGTCATTCAATTAAATCCATACTTCCATAGCTATTTATTTAATTTAAATTCATATTAATTAAACGACTTCAAGTTACACAACGTAAAACATGGGGCTGACCTCATGCTACTGCGGCATAAGTACAACGCCATCTATCGATCTACAACGTAACTGAACTGTCTTTATACTCATAACTACTCATAAGTTCAAACTTAGAAGCTTACACGTTACGATAAATAATGATAATATAGTAAAATGTTCACTTTTATTGCTACATTTTAAGTTTAAATAAAAAATAACTCAAAAATACATTGTTTCGGGGTCTTTTCACACATTTCTTAATAGATGGCATTGCAAGTATCTGAAGTCTCAATGATAACAACCTATTTTAGCGCTCGATGAAGTTTCTTCGTAAACTTTAAAATTCGATATCTTTTGATTTTGTCGGTCGATTTTGATGAAATACACTAAATGTTGCTCCGATTATCACTTAATATTTCGAAGTACCTAAATTTTGAATCCAATCAGTGGTTTATGCGTGATGCTCCTCCAAACGCACAGACAAACAGACACACAGACAAACAGAAAAGAATTCCAAAAACTGCTTTTTTGTGTTCTATGTCATTTTTCTGACATTTCTATGTATTTTTTATGCAAAAATATTCAATGTACAGACACGGCAACTCTACGATTTTATTATATGTATAGATAGATAGATGTATAGATGAGTTGACAATTTTACGGACAGATAGTGCTGCATCTACGAGTGGATTTCCCAATAGTAAAACCGTATTGATTTTTATGAAATTTAGGTCCGTTCGGTAACAAGCGCGGAACAATCAGTCGCTCTAAAAGTTTTCCCAAAGATGGGAGTAGTGTTATGGGCCGGTATGACTTAGGGTCATCCGGGGGCTTGTCGCCACTCTTCGGAATAATGCGTATAAAGCCTTGTCGCCATATTCGAGGAAAATTACCTTCCGGATTCATCGGCTATTTACTGATAATATCGCGTCACTCGCTGTTTTACACGCTTCTATAATCATTCTATTAGATATTTTATCTTCACCGGATGATTTGTTGAGAGGTAGTCTCTTGACAACGTTAATGAATTCGTCAGTGGATGGAAGGTCTGACTCTGATGATTCAGGTGGTACTGCGGCCCACGCTCTGATCTGCTGATGGTATTCATTATCATTTACTGATGAATCGTCTGGTATAAGAGATTCAAGCAGAACATCAGTTGTTTGTTCGATGCCGGTGGTATGTTTATTATTTACTTTAATGTTCTGAACGTATGCAAGGTCGACCGATCTATTGGCTTTAAACTCGTGATACAAAGGAGACCACGGATATAGATTTGGTAGCGTATTAAAAAAAAAACTATTTTTCTTATAAAGCCTGATTTTCCCACTGCTCCCCCGAGTACCCCGCGCCACCTCGTGCCAGCCCTCATCATCATGCGTCCAGCTCGTCTCGCAGATAGAGGTTTCTGGGCCGGCCTCGGCGGCGAATAACTTATTTATTACAATTTTATTTTTTTACATAAAGGTTTTTTTTCTAAAAAACTAAGTAGAGTTGAGTCTAGTAATTGCAACTAAATAACAAAAATAACTGTCTCTTGGATCACCGTTCTATTTAATTAACTTATTTTTTTTTATCTTTTCCAGATAGTTGCAATTACTAGACTCCACCTTATAATCCGCGCGCTATCCGAATGGGAAATCCGTAAATCGAAAATTACAGTTCTTTCTTCAAGTAGCGATAGCTAAAAAATCAGAATACTTATTGATAATAAATTAATTATTTCTATGATCTATCATATAAACTAACTAGCTGACCCGCGCAAAGTCGTCTGCGTGACATTACTGCTCCGCTCCTGTTGGTCTTAGCGTGATCATATATAGCCTATAACCTTCCTCGATAAATGGGCTATCTAACACTGAAAGAATTTTTCAAATCGGACCAGTAGTTCCTGAGATTAGCGCGTTCAACCAAACAAACAAACAAACAAACTCTTCTGCTTTATAATATTAGTATAGTTAAAGTATAGATTTACTTTGACAAAGTTCCATCCCATTCTAATTGCGCGCGGATTAAACTAATTGCTTTTTTTTAATTTCTGATTCTGCTAAAGTTGCCTTTTTAGACATCCAGGTTAGAACATGTAGAAGTTGAGTCTTGAGACACAAAAAGTATTCATGCATAAAGATAATATGTAGATATTTCCTACTGGCTGCTAGTAAATCTGTAACTTGTGATAACAATTTTTCAGCAAAATAATGACAGTCTAATCAAAATTCAGAACCAAAAAATCGTTCTGGATGACTTATTTTTTGTATATTATTTATTTTTAGACTAAAAATGTTGTGGAAAATTTTATATGTGATTTAAAACGAGAAATCTTTTTAGAATAAGGTAAGTTTTATATTTATTTGATGATGACCTGGTGAGGGTCGGAGGTTGTTGATGGATGTGAGATGCACAGGAGCGGTTGTGGTGACACGCGCTGGGCGGCCTATTTTCTGCAGTGGACGTCTTTAGATTACTAATACTGACCATTCTTTCGGCTGACATGATGATGATGTGGAGACAGGCCGGGGATTACGGCAGTCTAATCAGTTCCCGCGATCCTCGGCGTAGGTGAGAAATGGAACACCGGAGTGTTTTTAGTGGTTTATAGTCAGTAAAAGTCTGACAGACCCCTCCGCCCGCCCCCGGAGTCGCGGGATTATTCGCAAGACACCGTGGCTCCGGAACACAAAGGGCAATGAAGGAACATGGATGGGTTTTAGTCAGTAGAAGTCTGACACTCCCTCCCGCTACACCCAGAGCGGGAGGAGTCATTGGATGATTTCCCATCCCTAAAAAAAAAAGGGTGGACGACATCCATGAGGATTTCCCCCCGTAAAAAAGAAAGACCTTGACGGATTGCCGATTGCAGACTGTTCCTATTACTGAGTCCACGTATCTACTACCTACCAGTCATGATGGTCACTGCGAGAAACACCGAAATAAACTGACAGCAAAGTCCTTACAATTGTAAACTGTAAACGTGTAATGGTCAAATCTAGTGGCGGGCGTTGCGACGACAAACCGTTGAAAGTTGAAAACCGTGAAAGGGCCGTTTTCTGTTCTGCGACGTTGAAACCGTTCTGAGTTAAAACAGTATTCTTTGCATAAACCAATCTACGAAAAAAATGGTGCGATTTTGTATTTTACGGCTAAGAAAATACAGTCGAGAGCAAATTGAACTAAACAACGCATGTCGTCGAATCGTCGCGAACTTCGTGTCGTCCTTAATAATAGCGTTCTTCGTTCGTTCAGAAAATAGTTCTTCTAGCCCGCCTTCAAACTAGTTGCAACGAAGACCGTTTTCTTCGTTGCGAAACCGGTTGCGTTTCGTCCGTCAAAAATACGAAAACGACCCACCACTAGTCAAATCATACGAGAACCACATTCATCAGCAAATACTGGTGTGATATTTTATTTAAAAGGGCAATTATGCTTTTTTTCAGATTACAATGTCGTTAGCTCGATCTTTTTTGAGATCTTCACACAAATATAAGTTTGCTTGCAATTCGGTGGTGAGTTCAATTATTTTTATAAATCGTACTATCGCATTTGGCCAGTTTTTATATATAAGACTAGCTGTACCCGCAGTTTCGCTCCCGTAACTGCAATATTTTTCTTTCCTAATAACCTTCTCCTGACAGTAACGTACACAAAAAAAAAGTATCAGCAAAATCGGCCCAGCCGTTCTCGAGTTTTAGCGAGGCTAACGAACAGCAATTCATTTTTATATATAAGATACTAGCTGACCCGCGCAACTTCGTCTGCGTCACATTATTCATGAACAATATAGCCAAAAAATAAAAATAAAAATTTAGGGGTGGACTACCCCTAACATTTAGGGGGATGAAAAATAGATGTTAACCGATTCTCATAGATACCGGATAAGCACAAAAAATTTCATCAAAATCGGTCAAGCCGTTTTGGAGGTTTATCAACGAAAACTGTGACACGAGAATTTTATATCTATACTTCTATACTTAATATTATAAAGCAGAAGAGTTTGTTTGTTTGTTTGTTTGGTTGAACGCGCTAATCTCAGGAACTACTGGTCCGATTTGAAAAATTCTTTCAGTGTTAGATAGCCCATTTATCGATGAAGGTTATATATCATCACGCTAAGACAAATAGGAGTGGAGCAGTAATGGAAAATGTGACGCAGACGAAGTTGCGCGGGTCAGCTAGTATTAGATATATCTGATGCCTACCTTGATCAAATGCTCATCATATTAAACTGTTTCAGTTCCAGCTGCTCCCACAAAAGGACCTTTCATCGACGGCAGAGTCGTTTCTTTGCGGCGCAAACGCCAACTTTCTAGAGGCACAATATTTGGACTGGGCAAAGTCTAAGGGATCTGTAGATTCAGTAAGTTAATCTGATATTTTAGGACCACACCTTAGAGCAGAGGCTTAAGGGCTAGAGTAACTGACATTTTTTCAGCGAGTAGCTGACCCGTGCAACTTTTCGACTACCGTTTCCGTCACATTTTCAATAGCCCTACGCTCCTATTGGTCGCCGTGTCGTACGCGGCTGCTGCCAACCCACCACCGCAGGCAAGCGTTGCCAACATCAATTTATCAAGTTCCCCGAAAATCCAAGTCATAGGCCCCAATTCGGGGACAAAAATTCTATCGATACCCCGCAAATTCCCCTAAAAAAAAAAAAATTTTTTTTTTTTATGTTAATTTAAATAAATCTAATTATTAAGAAAATTATAGTCTAATGTAACATATAATTTTTACAAAAAATTACGACAAGCCGCTTAGACGTGATTCTCATTTTAAATCAGCTACTGAGGGATATCTGCGCGCCTGGAGACAACTTTTAGGATTGAATATATTTTCTTGAAAAAGTGTTCTGACTTGGCCCGGACTATCGATATTAAATCCCCGCATTTTCTCCACTCTTGCCAATACCCAATAAATCACCAATCAACTTGAGATTCCCTGCAGTTTGGGGAATTTACTACACGTTGGCAACGCTGGATTGTGAGTGTCAATCGTCCGCTGCCGCTGCGCCCGCGCTGTTGCACGCGGCGGGGGACGCTCGACGCCCCGCGTCTCCGTAAGCGGGCACTAAAAGTACAAGTATTTTTATTATTTTCAGTCATGGGATGGATTCTACGATAGTGTCTGCGGCCCGGCGTTAAAGATTGAGGAAATGCAAGATGAGTTTAGTCCTAAAACAGTTCGTAAGTGGAAATCATCTTAAAAAATGATTAATAGGTTATTTTCCTATACTTATACTTAGTGTTGCCAGGTGTCCGGAAGTTGGAAGCAGTCAGGCTTTTTGGTTGCGTGCCCGTCTAAATTATAAATTGTTGTTTGAGAAATCATCAAGAGCTATCCGAAAAGTATAATTTGACTATCCAGGGTGCAACAGATTTCTCAGCATTTGAAGTTTTTGCAGTAAATTTCTAAAAAGTCTTAAAAACATCGATAATTCGAATACCACCCAATTTGGACCCCAAGTTTACGGAGTCAAATCCTTGCATATCAGCATTAGTTTAACCCATTTCAAGGAACGCACTTCATTACCAATCACTTTTTACAAAATTAAATATTATAATGCTCTTCAGTCCGTCAGCTAGATTTAAACACATATTAGACACTTTTTCGCCTTTTCAAATCAAATAAAATTAACAAAGATCAAAAGTCGTCACTTGTAAGTAAAAAGCATGTGAACGTGATTATTTAACATACTGTATCGTCTTTATTTTATTTTACGTAACAAAAGAAGAAAATGCATGTACAGTATGTGTTGGCAATCTAACTAACGGAGTAAATTAAATACATGTTGTCGGCACAGTATAATTATACTGTGTTTTCGGGAAGGTAGGGTCGGGTCAGCTTGTGGTTACTAGCTGACCTGCGCAACTTTGTCTGCGTCACATTTTTCATGAATGCTCTGCTCCTATTGGTCGTAGCGTGATGTTATAGCCTGAAGCTTTCCTCGATAAATGGACTATCAAACACTAAAATAATTTCGAATTCGCACTGGTAGTTCCTGATTCGCGCGTTCAACCAAACAAACAAACTTTTTAGCTTAATCCCTACTAATATAGAAATGCGTGTGGTGTGATGTCACGTAGATCAGCACGTCACGTATAGCACGTAGTTTAAGTAAGGTAGATAAGATTTATTTATTTATTTAACAATTTATGTACACACACACAAGTAGATAACAAAAAAGGAGACAGAAAAATAGGTACAAAGTTGATGCTTATTTCATTATTTCATTTTTAAGATTTGTGTTCATAGTTTTATTATAATAATATCACGCACTATGTATACATATAGATCGCTCTTAACAATTAAAGAAGGTATTCAGTCTTCAGTCTTCAGTCTCCAGTTGAGTCATGGAGTACACATTATGGTGTTTACTTAACCCCTCCTTCTCCCTACATCGCATGCGAAAGCAACTCTGTCTGTCTGTTTGTCTCTTCTTCATGCCTAAAGCAATGAACCGATTTGGATGAATACTTCTACAAAGATAGTTTGAGGCCCGGGAAAGGTAATAGGATAGATTTTACCCCGGAAATCCCACAGGAACGGACACTATGAGGTTATATATTCCGGGAGTATGACCACGCGGGCGAAGCTACGGGCACACACTAGTACTATTATAATATATAGATAGTTTAGATAGACCAGATTACTGTTTTCATTGAGCAATAACATAACATAAACATTTATTTTCACTTTCACAAAGGTGCCTTACAAACTAACTTATTATTTATAAATACAAAAATAATCCTTTGTAGAAAATCCTGTCACACAGATTACCAGGCCTCCCCCGAGGACAGTGTTCGAATTACAAAAAAAAGTAAACAAATAAGACCATTGGAAAACAAAACAAGCTTACAAAAATACAAAGTAATACTGGTAAAAAAGGAAAGTTAAATTAAAATAAATTTAAATTGTTGTGTGTTGTGGTGGTCGTTATGGTGTAGTGTGGAGGTCGTTATGGTGTGGTGTGGAGGTAGTTATGGTGTGGTGTTGAGGTAGAAATGGCAATCACTCACAGTTTTTATTTAAATAATACAGAACCGAAGGCAGGCAGCGGTAAATCTGAAGATGAAGTTAGAAAGAAAGTCAAGTTGAGTTTAGCTGTGGCGAGCTTGATTCGAAGCTACCAGGTGAGTGGGGACTAGTATACCCCCTTGGAATTTCTCCTGTAGGTATCGTG
Source organism: Ceramica pisi (assembly GCA_963859965.1). Taxonomy (NCBI): domain Eukaryota; kingdom Metazoa; phylum Arthropoda; class Insecta; order Lepidoptera; family Noctuidae; genus Ceramica; species Ceramica pisi. The sequence continues at coordinate 23,558,836 of OY982535.1, read as the reverse complement.
ATTGCGTTAAAAAATATATACAATCAGCCAGACCCGGAACAGCTATCTGTAACCCATACAAATATTTGTTACGTGCGGGAATCGAAACCGCGACAACACTGCCCAGCAGCTAACCCTACACAATTATTTAGTTAAAAAGCAATCATTATAAATTGTAATAGTAATATTTAAGCTGTAGCCGTAGGAGCATGACGCACTCATGCGATAGAATGTGGCAGTCAACTATTTTTTCGCGATTTCAATATAGGTCCTATATAATAGTACCTAGTTGTTCTTAATTAAATCTCTTTGGCAGTCGTTACGGATAGTCTGAAGCCAAAAAATCTGACACCAGTCTTGCCAAGGAATACCGTGTTACCCAGTTAATGGGTTGTGGAGGTCTGGTAGGCAGCCGCTCCACGTAAAATACTGGTATTCAGCTGAATCCGGGTTTAAATGGAAACCGACCCCAACATAGTTGGGAAAAGGCTAAGCAGGCAGTAGTTGTTCATCAATGATGACTACATTTACCCCTTTTCAACTATTTTATTCTGTAACTCGCTGTGTATAGTAAATCTTTAACTACCGTTGTCTACAGGCTCGAGGTCACCTGCTCGCGAAGACTGACCCTCTGAACCTGACGCTGCCAGCCAGACTCCTCGCGAACAACAAGAACCTGGCCCTCGACACCAGGGGAGTAGAGAGCCATATAGTAGCCCGAGAGCTGTGCTCAGAGTTGTGTAAGGATTAATGTCACTCCAAATATGTCAGACCTAACGTCACCTCTGTTTTTTTCCTAACGATATATGGTTCATCTCTCTTAGCAATTGTCTCGACGCGATGCTCTGCCAGTTCATCCTATAAAAACTCTATAGGTATATGAACGTTCGCGGTCAGCCATCGATAGTTGGGAAGACTCGAGACGATTCACTCGCTCATGGAGGTGGTGCATTTTTTTTTTTTATAAGAGTTGTTAATACAAGAATGAATTGGTTACTTTGCAAGCATGCTCCATATTCAACCGCATCATCACTTAAATTACCATCAAGTGAGATAGTGGTCAATCGGATGCCTATCAGAAAACCTATAAAAATTGTGTTTTGAGACTTTTGATTTTTTTCTCAGCTGATGAAAAGCATTTGGATGAAGTGTTTGAGCTTCCTGCAAGAACTGAAATTGGCGGAAAAGAAACCTCATTAACGCTCAGGTAAGACAAGTTTAGATTTTTTTTAAACGGTTTTTCCGATAGCAATTTATAACTTGCGTGTAAGTTGTTATGCACCTGTACATTGCTGTGCACGATCGAGCGCTTGATTACATTACCCCTCAGTAGCCCGCAATGTAATCCACAGGTTTGGAACCAGTTTCTTAAGGTGCGTTTCCACTACAGACGTGCTAGGATGCGCAGCCGCAGGTACACACATCTCTGGTGGAAACGTAGCCTTAGCCTCGATATTTCCATGGAAATTGGTTGTGGACTTTAAATAGGCGGTAGCCTCATGTCCTGGTTAGGCTGCAACTTGAACCTGACATAGTTGGAAAAGGCAAACTGTTTAATTCTAAAAGACAGCTAAAATTATAACCCTTTTTTTGGATTTGCGGTGGTCAGGTAAAAAGCGCTCAGTGTTGATGATTATAATGAAAACAGCTATACTATATGGATAGTACACACAGTATATATTAATCTTTACTAATAATATGATAATGACTAATGATATTTTTTCCTACTCCTCCGCTGTACTTTCTGATTAATTTCGATGCGGGATCCAAGACAGTTAAATCGTTTCTCCGGGACTCGTCGGGCTTCATTAGGTCGGCGTTTTTCTGGTGGTCGCCACTGTTGATTCTGGCTTTCAGGAGTTGCAGTGGCTGGGAATGTGTGGCGGGCTTGTCCCAAAAAAAATAAAAAATAATAATATGATAAATGCGAAAGTTTGTGAGGATGGATGTTTGTTAATCTCTCACGTCAGAAACGCCTGAAAGAATCTTCGTCAAATTTAACACAGAGGTAGATTATAGTCTGGAATAACACATAGGTTACTTTTATCCCGGGAGTGCTTATGTCCCCTTGGGAATACGCGGGTAAAGCCGCTGGCAGAAGCTAGTATTATAAATACAGTCTGTTACCTGTTCACGTTTTAACGGCTGATCGTGCGTTTGCTGGAAACTTTTCACACGGATAGACCATTCCCTAGAATAAAGCGTACAATTTAATCCCGGGAGTATATTGCCTTTTATTAAGGATGGTAAATCATCAAATGACTTTTACTGAATGAAACCCATCCGTGTTCCTCCGACTTGCCCTTTATGTTCCAGGGCTGCGGTGACCCTATCGAACAAATTCCGCAACCCTGGCAGGGGAGTATGTACCCTTTGGATAATTTTAGAACGCCACGCGGTCGTTGCCGTACACTAGAAGCTAATATTTTAGTAAAATTTATTGAAAAAAAAAAAATGAATTTGCCTGCATGTTGTACTGATTGATTGTTTTTTTTTGTTGTACCTACTGATTGTATGATTAATCCATGGATTTGATCAGGGAAATAATCGCCCGTCTCGAGAACGTGTACTGTCAGTCTATCGGCATAGAGTACATGCACGTGTACGACATAGACCAGGTGCAATACCTCAGAGAGAAGATGGAGACGCCCGGAGCGTTCAAAATGTGCAGCGAGGAGAAGAGGCAGATCATGCGACGGCTTACTAAGGCTGTGTTGTGAGTTTACTCTAATTACAGATACCGGCACGGTTCTTGAGCGCTCGGCGGAAGAGTGGGGATCGCTTTGCGCATCGTATACTTATGACAAATAAAACGTCGTCGTGAGGTACGTGCAGCAAGAGTAAAGAACAAATCCCGAGTGACGGCTATGACGCGATGCGCTACGGGCCAATCACTGCACTTTCCCCGCCCCTGCGCCTCACTTCATACCACCAAAGGGACCCAAAACTCACTTTTGCGCAGGTGAAGGTCAGCACTCAAGAATCGTGCCGATGATTGTATAATTACTTAATTACACGTATCTGTTAACATGTCGAAGGAGGCTCGGGCGAAGTGACCTGTCAATCCTAATCATGGAATGCCAGCTCACTTCACCCTAGCTTCACTTCGACATATATATTTACAGAATTGCACCGCGGGTCGATGGAACAGATATGAGTATGAGACCGCGTGTGGGCAAACGTAGCGTGGGACGTCCTGCGCGCTATGGATCGATGATTTGAAGAAGGGGGCTGGTGGTGGAGATAAATGCGGACTGCTCGCGACCAGGATGGTTGGCGCTCTTTGGGGGAGGCTTACGTTCGGCAGTGGACCGAAAATGGCTGATACGATGACAAATCAGGGTCACGCAGTGACAGACACAGACCGTCAAGGCCCGGAAGGTTGTGAACGAGTTGACTCACAATTTTTTTTAAGCGAATTGACTATAGAGCCAACAGCTTGAGGCAAAATGATTGATGATGGTTAGAACGCTCTACGAAGCCAAAAACACAAAACTTTTACCGCCTAAATTTAATATACTTAGCGATGACCCGTGAAAAACCCCTAGTCGGTAGGTTCCTTCGATTCAACGAAACAACAACATTAATAACCCTCTTTAGATACATCGCCATCTCCCGAAACTGGTTCATCATGTTTCTACGCTAAGTTCCCAAAAAGATAATATCCGATACGATAAAAGATTTTTCATCAAACATTCTGATGTAGCTTGGAAAAATACTTCGCGACCAAATGGCCAGCTGAGAAGAGGTTTGGGCTGGAGGGCGGCGAGAGCATGATCGTGATGCTGGAGGAGATCGTGGACACCAGCACACGGCTGGGCGTGCAGTCCATCGTCATGGCTATGCAGCATCGAGGTTATTTTAAGTAGAGGGTCTAAAAAGGACATTTGTAGCCTCTTTTTGCATCATAATATTAAGCTGCTTTCAGATTACGCTACAATATATAGCATATAGTATATAGCTCATGATGCTCAGAAGGCACATCAGCTACTATAATACAGCTACGCAAAACTGTAAAATTTTCCTAATCAATCTTGAACCTAATACTTTGGCGTTAAAGATGAAAATGTTTGACAGATTTTTGTATGATCTGCTTTCAGACTACGCTATAATATAATAGCATATATAGCTCATAGCACAACAATATCGCGCTCCATACATTGTCAATAATATATAGTACAGTACAGTGAGAACGTGTCCATGAAAATAGGAAAATTTTACAGTTTTGCGTAGCTGTATATATAGTAGCTGGTGTGCCTTCTGATTTTACTAAAGTGGCCTTTTCAGACCCGCAGATATGTAGATAATAGCTTTTGCCCGCGACTTCGTACGCGCATATCCCGATTTCGCCCGTTGCTGTCAGAATTTCGGGATATCCCTTCTTGTGTGTGTAGTGCTTCCTTACGGAGTGTAGAGAACCTACACGCCAAATTTCAGCTTTCTACGACCAGTAGTTTCGACTGTGCGTTGTCTGTCAGTCACTCAGTAACGAAAGAATTTTAAATATTAGGATTATCATCCTAAATTACATTGTAGGTGTGTAATCAACCAGGAATTGTTTGAAAGAGTTATAGCAGCCTTACTAGGAGAAACATGGATGGGTTTTAGTCAGTCACACATCCCTCCACACCCACACACCCCTCCCACTCACTTCAAACCACACCCCCCCAGGCACTACTCCAGACACAGGCCTAGGAGTGGCCTGTGTCCAGCACTGGACTGCTATTGGCTCATTTATTCACAGATAAAAACATAAAAAGAAAACTACATACTAAAACACAATATGTACAATGGGCGGCCTTATCGCGTTCCGCGTTCCTTCCGGGTGACCTGGAACCTTTATTAAAAAAAAAAAAATCGTTACCCTACACTAGGAATTTCTCCTGTATCGTAGGTATGTTTACAAACATACAAAGTCACATGACACAAACAGCCAGACCCGGTGCAACTACCTGTAGGCCATACAAATATTTGTTCCGTGCGGGAATTAAACGCACGACAACGGTGCAGCAGCCGATCGCTCAATCGCTGCGCCAACCCTGCACAAAAACCCAGACGACAACCATCACGGCATCTTCGCCCACATTAATTTGAGTCAGAATATTAGGTATGTCGTCTGTTTCGTCGGTGTTTCTGTAATGTTTTAAAAACATAGATGTCATTTGCTTTTTTTAAACATAGATGTCATTTGCTTTTTTAAATCTACGCAATCAGTATTACACGAGTTACTGTATTTCAGGTCGTCTGAACATGTTGGTGAACGTGTGTCGCAAGCAGCTGAGCGATATTTTTGCTCAGTTTAAGCCGATGGAGCCCAAGGAAAATGTGAGTACAGGTTTATCATAAGGTCAATGTACATATAATTCAGTCAATTAGAAATTTACTCGCGGCTATAAAGGACATATTCTGAATTAATTAACCTTTACATATTAATTCAAAACGCCTATTTCCCAACGCCCGTCCTACTTTTGCATGTACTTAAATCGAATAAGGTGTTTGACTTTTTATTCATACCGTATCATTTAGTTTCTAATCCTCCTGGCAGGATAGCAGAATTAGTTCGAAAGAGTCACCGCGGCCCTGGAACGCAAAGGGCATTAGGATGAACACGGATGGGTTTTAGTCGGTTAGAGTCTGAAACTCCCGTCTGCTCCGCTCAGAGCAGGAGAATAATTTGATGATTTCCCATCCTTAAAAAAGTTTCAAATCCTGTGAAGAGGTCCCGATATAAAAAGGTCTTTACAGTATACATTTCAACGGTAATTAATAGCACTGAAAAAACTCTGAAGTTTGAGTGACTTAAAGGAAACCCGTTCGAAAAAGTCGGAAGTTCCTAGTGTTATCAATACTATATTTTGTCAACACAGGTGTCCGGAGACGTGAAGTACCACTTGGGCACTAATATCCACCGGTTCATTCGGCGGACCAACAGGTACATCAAGGTGTCGATGAGCGCCAACCCCTCCCACTTGGAAGTCGTGTCCCCCGTCGTGCTGGGCAAGGCGAAGGCTGAACAGTTCTGGAAGGGCGATGCCAATGGAGACAAGGTAGATTTTTTGTTTGTTTTAATATTAGTGTTTCGATGTGGTCTTGTCATAACATCGAGATTCCTGTTATAAATCAAGGATTTTAATATAGAAAGATAGAATACCCTTAATTGCACTATTTATTAGGCCACGGTAGAACTCGTACTCGTTAATATACCAATATTTCATGTTTTCCATTGTGCGGTAATAAGCGACGCCAAAGAAAAAAGATTATGAGGAAAAAACAAATGAATGACTGTTTTCAAAAATCAAATGTACCAGCTAAATGAATTTATAAATTTGAATTTGGAAATTCTTAACCAAAGAGGAGATATTTCAGATCAAAGTGGTCAGTACGCCAAACGCTAATTTCATATGTAAAGACCTAATATTTGCAATAAAATATCTACGCCATAGAAGACGTTAGCTCCGCTTTACCGAAGACATTCGCTAGGCTATGAGATAGACGTTCGCTTTGTCGTAGACATTATTTACGCTACGCCGTACACGGTTGCTACGACGTAGACGGGCGCTAAGCTACGCCGTAGACAGTCACTATGCTACGCCGTAGACGGTCGCTAAGCTACGCTAAGTCATACTTGGGCACGGAGAAAAAAATTCTATCTTTTTATTTGAAGGTGATGGCGATAGTGATGCGAGGCGATGTGGCGGTCTGTGGTCAGGGCGTGGTGTACGAGTCGGTCACGCTGAGCTACGACGTAGACGGCCGCTAAGCTACGCCGTACACGGTTGCTACGACGTAGACGGGCGCTAAGCTACGCCGTAGACAGTCCCTATGCTACGCCGTAGACGGTCGCTAAGCTACGCTAAGTCATACTTGGGCACGGAGAAAAAAATTCTATCTTTTTATTTGAAGGTGATGGCGATAGTGATGCACGGCGATGCGGCGGTCTGTGGTCAGGGCGTGGTGTACGAGTCGTTCACGCTGAGCAATCTGCCAGCGTTCACCACGCATGGCGCCGTGCACATCATCTGCAACAACCAGATCGGCTACACCACCGACCCGCGCTTCTCTAGGAGCTCGCCGTATTGCTCGGGTACGATGCACTTACTACATCTCTAAAGGTGGAAACCCGCGGCGGCGTATGCTGTACACGGGCACGCGGCGCATTTTAGCTGCGTGGATTCATAATATGTTTGACAAAGTGAGTCTACGGTGCCACTGTACACGCCACACGCCTCCGTGGCACTAGGCGTATCTCAAAACTGTTCTGCGATACTGTTGTACATAGTCGTGGGTTATTATTCGTGTATAGCGTGTACCACATGCGCAGCGTGCATGGCGTTGGCTGCGTTAAGCTCTGTGAGCACGTCAATTGATGCGTAGCGTGTCCGTGAGTTGCAGTGGACACTATCACATAACAATTTCTTGCAAGTGAAGCTTAACAGACGAGTGTAGCCTCTCTATGCGCCGCGGTGGGTTTCCGCCTTAAAGGTAGTACCTACTTAAAACTAGATGGCCGTCGATCTTTTCGCTACCGGAAGGTCTGTGTTTCCTGATACAACAACCTGGGGATCTTCAACCCAGCCTCAAGTATTTAAGAGGGTTTACGCGTGTCGGCATTTCATACAAATTTTCAAGTCCTTATTCTTCGATGTTTATTAACCGATATTAATTAAACTTGGTATGGATACGATTCAAAGCCTGGTCTCAATAGTTAGTAGAGAACATTTTCGAAATAGAGTACAGGGGGAAAGAGAGTGATTTTTCACTTTCTATAGAAAACATAAAATTGTCCTCACTCTTCCTCTAAACCCTTTTTCGAAAATGTTCTCTACTAACTATTTAGGCCCGGCTCTGAAGCGTAAGCATACCAAGTTTCATTAAAATCGGTTCATAAACATCGAAGAATAAGGACTTGAAAATTTATATGAAATGCCGACACGCGTAAACCCTCTTAAGTCAAAAGTAAAAAGCTTCCATCAAGGCGTGCTACATCGTCGACCTATCAATTTAATAATTTAAAGAAAAATCTTTGACTTGACCGGTTTCTACGTTATTTCAATTCTCCCTAATCCAGATATAGCAAAAGCCATAGACGCACCAGTTTTACACGTAAACGGCGACGACGCGGAAGCGGTAGCGTACGTGGCGCGCGTGGCCATTAACTTCCGGTGCAAGTTCAAGAAGGATGTGGTGCTGGACCTGGTCTGCTACCGGAGACACGGCCACAGTGAGGAAGACGAGCCAATGTTCACGCAGCCCTTCATGTACAAGAAGATCAAAACTATGAAGACCGGTCAGTTATTTTTTTTATTTGTTACACAGGTGCTTTAGGCTTACTTCCACTGGGTCGGCGAGGAGAGGAGCAAAGCTAAGCTATGCCAATATTAACTAATGGAATAGGCTAGATTCCACCATCCACAAATTGCAAAACTATTAAGTCCGTCAGTTAGAGTATCGAAAAATAATGGACACGTATTTTTTTTTTGTAAATCAATGAATATTGACAAAGATAAAACGCATCAAAACTCGGGAGTGGGGGCTCACTAAAAATTAAGCGAAGGTGTGACGTATTGAGAATTTTAAAAGCGTCGTAACTTCGTCAATTTTGGTTACCGTAACAAAAGAAAAAACACTCGTCAAATATTTTTTGATAATCTACTGACGGACTACTTAGATTTTTTCAGGACACAAGCCTATTGCATAAAGAAAAAAAAAAGTGTTATAAACTATTTAAAAACTATTACGCAGATCCCTGTCCACTTCATGCAAACCGTGGCGGTCTTATTGAACAGGACAATCTTCATCTTCCTGCCCTTATCCCATATTACTACTCAGGGTCGGCGCTATACGTTTATTTTCTTCCAGTCTGCCCTATCAGCCGTCAAACTATCACTAACTCCCTTTTCTTTCATATCGCTACTCACACAATCTATCCATCTTTTCTTTGACCTTCCTCTCCCCCTCCATCCATCCACATTTATGTTCATTACTCTTTTAGTTAAATGCGTTTCCTCCCTCCTCTTCACATGACCATACCAAGACAAGCGATTCACTTTTAACTTTTCAGTCACTGGCGCCACTTTTAAACTACCTCTAATGTAGTCATTTCTGACTTTATCCATTCTTGTTACTCCACACATCCATCTCGACATTCTCATCTTTCTCTTCACTGTTTTAGTTAAGTGCGTTTCATCCAGTATTAGGTCTTATCCTTGTACAGTATCATCATCATCATCATCATCATCAGCCTATAACAGTCCACTGCTGGACATAGGCCTCTCCAAGTGCACGCCATTTGCCCTCGTCTCGCCTCGATCACCGGCAACTCTCATCCAGCTGCTACCAGCCACCCTGCGAAGATAGTGGAGAAGATAAGAATGTACAGTATAGTGGCCGCAAATTCTCTGTAAAACTAAAAGTACTTTGACAATGCAGTGGATGAAGTGTACGCAGAGAAGCTGAAAGCGGAAGGCGTGGCCACAGACCAAGACATCAAACGATGGGAGAAAGAGTACATGGACACGCTCAACACTCACTTTGAGCTCGCTAAGAAAATAACCAAGCTTAGTATCAGGGAATGGATCGATACGCCCTGGACTGGCTTCTTTGAAGCTGTGGACCCTAACAAGGTACTTCAGTCCGATTTGTTCTTACCCCCTTCCGTTGCTAGTGAGGGCTCCTGTTAATTGTACTCACTAGTTGGTGCCACTGTCGAGTATGATACCGTGAAGGTACGATTAATACAACATATACCTATCGTTGCAGTGTTACGTGGGCTCATCATAATGGAAAAAAGAACATAATTATACATATTTCCGACAAAAAAAGTTCCATGCAGCGGTTGGGTGAACCATAACTTAATCTGCCATATTCAGGCTGTTTTAGTAAAATATTCACAAAAAAAAAACAAAACAAATAAGTAAAAAAACTCTTGAAACGATGAAATTTGACATATCGAAGACCTCACGCTACACTAGCGCCTCTAGCGGCGAATTCAAACGCGATAGCCCTCATTATCCAAACTTGTAGCGTTAGGTACTAATATTCCTAAGTAGTATGTATCTGAATACTAACCTGTCTATATTATGTAACCTATCTCGACCTTGACATAAACTAAGAAATCAACCAAACCACGCCTAAACTTTCTTCATATAAATTGCTCACAGCATTACAATAAGTCAAATACCAACGAAGCACCTGGCACCTGTCATGTAGATTTACTAAAATCCTATCATATTTTCAGATTGAAGAAACGGGAATATCTCAACAATCAATAAACACAATAGCGAAGCATTTCACTGAGCCGCCGGAGCCGTGGGCTTTTGAAGTACATAAGGGTGTCACTAGGATATTAAAACTCCGGGAAAAACAGGTGTGTCTCTCGTATAACGAAATATAGCGATTGCTCGCAATTAGTAATTCGATTACTGGAAAACAACCCAATTCGTCCCCGAAGTTACAGGGAATATTTGCTTATCAATTCAGCTCTAGAACATCCCATTTGAAAGAATTTACTCAATTACCATTTAAATCATCATCATCTTCATAGCCTTCAAATCCCAACTTCATTGGGGCCGGAAAAATTCTTTCAGTTTTAGATAGCCCATGTATCGAGGAAGGATATAGGCATACACATATCATTACGCTAAGACTAAAAGGAGCCGAGCATTAATGGAAAATGTGACGCAGACGAAGTTGCGTGGGTCAGCTAGTGTCAAATAATTTGACGGATTCGTGCAGGTGGTGTGAAAAGATACTTACATATTTTTTACTAACCGTATGTTGTATAGGTACAGGACGGCATAGCGGACTGGCCAATGGGCGAGGCGCTGGCGTACGGCTCGCTGCTGCGCGACAACGTGCATATCCGCTTCACGGGCGAGGACGTGGAGCGTGGCACTATGGCGCACAGGTACTCACAGCTACAATGTTCCATCGTAAGATAACAAGATAGTCGGTGATGTGCCACCGGTACATGGACATCCCTCATGTACGCACAAAATGTTTTGGGAATACCTACTTTCATTGAGCGTGATAGGTAGCTATATTAGTGCGTTCACACGGAACCAAGTTTTGTCGTCTCTTACTTTAACCGTATACGGCAGAACCAAATGCTCTGTTTACACGGCATTCGGTTTTGAAAACCGATTGGAGTGTCGCCGTGTGAATACGCATTTCGGTTTTCTGGGGAAAAGTTCTCAATCTTTCACCGCGTGCTCGCCCGCACCCGCCACCCGAGTTGCATACGTGATATTTTGCGGCATTTGGTAAAACCGAATCGCTCATGTGAACGCATGTAAGTGTAAACTACCAGCGACAGTTGGTTTGAACGAGATCTAGTAAGTAGTTTTTTTTTTAATACGTCATAAATCGTAAATCGCAACTTCTGCTTACGCCCCTCAGTGCGCGAGTCCGACTCGCACTTGGCCGGTTTTTGTTGTTATAGCGGCAATAGAAATATGTTTTCTGTGATTGTGTACGGATAGGTGGAAGTTTAGTATCAGGCTACCGTTGTTTTCAACTTCGGGTACGAACCCCAGATTATTTCCATCGTACGATTTCAGGAAGCTCCGATCGAGTAGCTTCTGGATCTCTGCGTCATACATAGTTGATTGGACGGGCAAGATGGTTTTCATAAACACTATACAACATACTTAATCGTGATCTTGTACCTACTTATGTATTAGAAATATTCTAATTGGTGAACGTTAAATGTGGGCGGGGATTGCATTTCAAATGTTTATCAAGTTTGATTGGCTGTACAAAATGAAATTGGCTACCGTTAATTTCTTCAATAATGTTAATTTTATATAAAAAGACACTGCCACTGAACCGTATTCGATGTTTTGACGTGTGACCGAACCAGGATTTTGTAGCCACAAAATCGGATGTTCGCCCGTTTTGGTTATTTGTCGGATTTTAAAACCGAATGCGCGTGTGAACACATAAGTATTGTGACCGCGTATTCTGTAAAAATCAGATCCGGCTTAGAAATAGTTTTCGTGTGAACGTGGCGTAAGGAGTGGAATTCCGAGTACATCACCACTTTGGATGAGATTTTGATCAAATGCAAGCCACCTGCTACTATTTACTTAAATACTAATCTTATATTATAAAGCTGAAGAGATTGATTGGATGAACGCGCTAGTCTCAGGCAAACTCAAAACAAGTTGGCGAGTAGCGACTGAAAAGTTTCGATAGTTTTGACTCTCGGCTTTAAGCGACGCTGTTTTTGTGCGACGGGCGATTACTCGCAATACTCGCTCTGGCCCGTACTGTAGGTAGAAAATACCCTTACTTGGTGAGTTCTGACCGCCAAGCGAACATCGCCGAGAAACTGTCGCTGAGTGAGTGCAATCTTTGATAGCTTTTATCGCCGTGATCAAGGTCACTCGCCGGCAGTGTGAACAGCCAGCTATGGACTATGAATGTATAGTATCTCTTTTACTCACACGAGATCTATATCTTTTGTCCCTTTTCTCAGCGTGTAAATAGTCGATAGCTAATCGCTTCCTCGCCGGCGATGAGACTAGTGCCTTTATCGGGAAGACTTCGGCTATTATAACGTCACGCTATGCCATAAATGAGCGGAGCTATTTTGAAAATGTGACGCAGACGTAGTTGCGCGGGTCGGGTCAGCTAGACGATAATAAAAAAAATCTCGACACCACATATGGTATGGCACAGAGCTATTTCCTCACATAGTATTATGGCATGTACTCACACATATAGCACACAATCTAGTGAGTAAAATACCCAAGTATTTGATTGTCTTTTGCAGACACCACGTGTACCACCACCAGGGCGTGGATGGCGCCACTTACCGCGTGTTGGACACGCTGTACCCCGACCAGGCGCGCTACTCGCTGCACAATAGCTCACTATCTGAATTTGGTAACAACAATATTACAGATACCGGCACGGTTCTTGAGCGCTAGGCGGAAGAGTGGGGATCGCTTTGCGCATCGTACACCTTATGACAAATAAAATGTCGTCGTGAGTTACGTGCAGCAAGTGTAAAGACCAAATCCCGAGTGACGGCTATGACGCAATGCGCTACGGGCCAATCACTACACTTTCCCCGCCCCCGCGCCTCCGCGCCTCACTTCATACCACCAAAGGGACCCAATAACTCACTTTTGCGCAGGTGAAGGTCAGCGCTTAAGAATCGTGCCGATGATTGTAACTAACTACCAGTACCTATAAATTGGTGATTATAGGTACATTATGAGGGACAACAGAAATCAAAGACATAGGTAAAGCTGTTCTTAATCGACTTCTACTGTGATTCTTACGTTCTCTAGTAATGAAAAAACGGTGCATAATGTACTGTTTTGGTTTCCACCATAGATATAATAAACAAGGGAAAAGCCAATGTACTTTATTGCAGATTTATCCGATGCCTGCCATCGTAGATAGTAGTTAACATGTCGCTACAGGAACGCGGGTATGACTACAGTCTGACCTTGCCCCGAACTTTACCGCTATTTTCGCTATGTTTGAGCAGCGCCATTTCGTCCACAGGCATTTTGGGATTCGAGACGGGATACTCGTACTCAAGTCCGAAGTTGCTCTCGATGTGGGAGGCGCAGTATGGAGACTTCGCAGACACGGGTCAGCCCATGTTTGACACGTTCATTTCGAACGGCGAGAGCAAGTGGGTGTGTCAGTCCGGGCTGGTGGTGCAACTGCCGCATGGCATCGACGGCGCCGTAAGTATTGCTCACAAGACCACTGGTTTGGATGGTAAATAAATGGCTGCTCTTTTAGGGTTCCGCACCCAAGAGTGCCAACGTCCAATTCAATTCAATATCTTTATTGTGGATCATAGGTTTGTAAATAATACAGGTCTTAAATAATTAAATGGATCAGCTATGTCCCCAGCCAGCCCTTTGGGCATACAATAGTCATGTAGAATGTAATGTAGAATATAGGTAAATTACTTAGCAAATTATTAATATTTCACCCCAAAAAAAATAAAAAGATAAAACCAAACAAAACGAACCAAACAGATCAATCAGGCCACTGAAACACATCATGACTGAGGGGGATTATATTGGAGCAGTGATTTGTCTATTAAGAATTATTTTAATAGTAACACTTATCTACTAACAGAACATGGAGTCTTTTTTTAATTTTTTTCATTTCCGTAATTATTCTGATAGGCCCCGGAATATTATTAAAGATTCGTGTAGCCATACAAAAGATACTTTCATGCAATGGAACTCTTTTAGGTACTAAGCCTCCACTGTCCGTCCGTTAGTCTGTCAGGTGTATCTCAGTAAATTTTCGTAGGGATCTTTAAATTATTTTTTCGAAAATAAATTATAGCCTTGTTACTTCCTGATAATTTAGCTTTATACTGGTCAAAAGTTGTTAAAATCGATTCAGCATTTTTTGAGTTTATTCAATTCAAACCCATAAATATCTCGTCTTTCCTCTTAATATTTGTGTTTAGGTATAACTGATAATTATTTGTTAATAAGTTAAACATGAAACTACAAAAATACACTTCGGTCTTTTTTGGGAATCTTTAACTAGATGAGGCTGGCTTTAGAATTTTAGTGTTTATCAAATCCAGGGTCCGGAGCACTCGTCGGGTCGCGTAGAGAGATACCTGCAGCAATGTGACGACGACGAGGATGTCATACCGAATTTGGATGATAAGCAGCTGGAGCGTGAGTCTTCTGTCATAGCTTAATGCAGCAGTTTAATTGGCTGCCTAGCCTTTTCATTGAACGGCGCCGTTGATTCAGTGGCCTGTGACAACTCTGCAATTAGTTAATTGCCATTGTTGATTGTTGAGTTCAACAGCTAGGCAAATGAAATGGATCAATATCGTTAAATTACGTGGCTTGTCAAGTAGCAGAACATCGAGCACAGGGAGCTTGGGGCACCCCGACACGTAGGATAGGTTAGGTCAGTCTTTCCTTAGAAATCCACAAAGGGAAATTAGGGAAAGCTCAATGTACTTTGTTAAAAGTTTATCTGGCTCCTACTAGAATGAGCATCTATCCTTGAGTTCGATTCCCAGACAATGTTATCAGCATTTTGGAAGTTGATAGTGAGACATTCCTTTCCTCTTGAGCAGGTTCTGTCGTAATAGGTCTTAATTGGCTAACGATTGTACGAGTAAACGATGCGATTTCGTCGCGCGATGAAAATTATTCCTGTGCTCGCGCGATGATTTGCATGCTTCAATTAGGTACCTACACTCTAAAGATATGTGTGCATGTAATCTCGTCGTGCGACGAAATCGTTCATAGGACCTCACGTAAATCTGATTCGAATTTTTGCGTCTTTGGTAGTGAAGCAGCTGCGAGCGGCGAACTGGATCGTATGCAACGTGACATCCCCAGCTAACTACTTCCACATGATCAGGCGACAGATCGCCATGCCTTTCCGCAAGCCTCTCATCATTTTCACGCCCAAAGTTGGCCTCAAGCATCCCTTCTACCGGTCCCACTTTAAAGAATTCTTACCTGGAACGCGCTTCAGAAGGTGAGCGAATATATATTTTTTTTAAATAGATATCTTGTTGCGATAGATATTTACTGGAGGAGCTCGTGGCCAAAGAATAACAGCCACACGGGTCGATCTTCAAGGTTGTAGATCTTTGACAGTCGTTACATATAGTCAGAGCCAGTAAATCCGACTCCAGTCTTGCCAAGAAGTACCGTGTTACCTAGTTAACGGGTTGTGGAGGGGTCAGGTAGGCAGCCGCTCTATGTAAAATACTGGTATTCAGCTGAATCCGGTTTGACTGGAAGCCGACCCCAATACAGTTGGGAAAATGCTAGGCAGATGAGATATCTTGTTGCGGTAGATATTTACTGGAGGAGCTCGTGGCCAAAGAATAACAGCCAGACGTGTTGACCTTTAAGGTTAAGCAACACTTGTCAAGGTTGGTCTGTGGATGGGTGAGCATCTTAACCTACCGAGTTTCCTCCTGGCCTCGGAAAGCACGTTGGTCACGGCTGTCATCTGTAGATCGTCTGTCCTTACGGATTGTCAGTATATCTGACTGCAGACTTGCCAAGAACTCCGTGTTACCCAAATATTGGTTTGTCTGGTAGGCAGTGGCTCTACGTAAAATACTGGTACTTATTCAGCTGAATCCGGTTTGACTGGAAGCCGACCCCAATTTAGTGAGAAAAAAGCTATCCAAATGACGTTGAAATATATCTTGCTACTGTACTTACATTTGTATTTTTTTTTGTTTATTTTCGACAGAGTGATCCCAGAAGATGGGCCAGCCAGTAAAAAACCCGAGTGTGTCAAGAAGCTAATCTTCTGTTCTGGGAACGTCGCGATCAAGATTAACGACATACGAAAAGAGAAAAAACTAGAGGATAAAATAGCCATGTGCCGTATCGAACAGCTGTACCCGTTCCCTTACGACCTGGTCCTCAAGGAGTTCTGTAAATACGACAAGGCGCAGAAGGTCTGGTGTCAGGAGGAGCATAAGAACCAGGGTGCTTGGCTCTACGTCAAAGTTCGCATGGAGAACCTCTTTCAAGTAAGAATGATGTAAGTACCATAGCCCAATATGTTACTCTTCAAAAGCAGTCAGAAGTATTTTCTACTATTGTCCCCACCACAAGAAGCTATAAATGAGGGTTTTCGGGAAAATTTACTCCACCAGTTGGCGAAACAAAGGCGAGAGGTCCTCTTCATTGAAAAAGTCACTTTGACACACTTTGACATTAATAACTTGGAGAAATGTCAGAAAATAAGCGATTTGATAGGTTCTTTGGGTCTAACGGGTCCATGGCAGTATTGGGCACAATTGAATTATTTTTTTAATTGTAGAGGCTAACAATTTCATTTTTTATTTCAACTTAATTTAGTTTTTCAAGTTAATTTAATTGCAATTAAATTAATTCAATTATTTTTAAGTTATGAAATGCAATTAAAATCAATTGTTATTAAATCTGTTGTGGTTTACAATTAATTCAATTGCAATTAAAATTTGATTCGCATTTAAATGAATTGTTTGAAACAATTAATATTTAATTTAACTACGTTTTTGATGAATGTAAATATGGCAGGAATCCATAGCATGCACACTGCACGCCCCGCATCCCCACTTCGTCTTGTGTGCCTCACTCGCTCCTCAAAGTTATTTTCTTTGTATTTAAAACTACGGTTATCCTTAATTCCTTGAACCATCCAATCCTGAATTATTCTAGTTAGGTACCTGTGCTACACTTATACGTAATTTCTGGCTTAAATCCAGGCTTTACATACCTTTGAGAATATTAAGGAGAATGATCTTGTATTGTTTGCATTATTTTTTTTCAGTTACTGACATTTTATTTACTTTTTTTCAGTTACTGACATTAATTGTTAACTGTAATTGTAAACGTGTACCAAACAATTAACAATTAATCAATTGTAATTGCATTTTTTTACAAGAACAATTGATTTAATTGTAATTGCAAAGTTTTACAAGCACAATTAATTAATTGTCAATAGCGACACGTTACTTGTTTTCACAATTAGTTTTTGCCCCACTCTGCCACCGGGTGCTCGATATCACAGAAAACCCTCATTTTGTAAACACACATTCAATTGTTTCAAATGTTTGTTCCACTGTGACGACACGGTTGGCGCAGTGGTTGAGCGATTGTCTGCTGCGCTGCGTCTTGCGGATTCGATTTCCGCACGGACAATTATTTGTATGGCCAATAGTTTAAAACGTTAATAATTTCTCCTCATAAATAACATTGATACAAACTGATGTTATGTTTTATCAATATAATAATACTTGTGGTTTGAAGTTTCGAATATCATTATGATATGAGCTCATTTTGAGATGAACACAGTTTAACTTTATTATCATTTCTTATCCCGGGTCAAATAAAGTTAGTGAACCATTGCTGTATACTAACTAGTCCACTTGCTTGCCCACAGATGCATATCAAGACCAGCTAGTGCAGCGTCGGCGACGGGCATCAAATGGATGCACACAAAAGAGTTAAAAGATCTAAAAGAAAACATTATATCGGGCTGCTGATGAAGCTAATACTTTAATTAACCTGTTTAGGATGGTTGACAATTTGCTTACGAATGCTAGTTTTGTTCAACGCTTTTGCGTTTATCTAAAAACCATCTAAATCTTACGATTGGAATTTGTATGAATTTATCCGAACATGGCAGAATAAAAACAAATTTAACTAAGCATATTATCTTGTAAATTTTATGATGGATAACTTTGGTTTCAAATTAAAAATTTGCAAGATGTGCTTATTTCAATTGTTTTTATACTGCAAAGTAGGGCGAAATTGAAATTATACAATAATCAATTGTAAGATGTGCTTAGTTCAAAATATTGTATTTATTCTGCAAAGTAGCGCTTCATTGAAATTATCCTTGAATAAAATTGTAATATGTGCTTTGTTCAATAATTGTTTTTATTCTTTTCCTTACCTAAAGATTTTTTTTATATAAAGATAACAGAAAAACTTGTCTAAATTGTCTATATTGTTAAAATAACATGTACCTATCTAACAATAAAAAATGAAAACCAAAACAAAAATTTTAACTGAGTTTTAAATTCTTAAAAAAAAGGAACTGCCTTCAAAAACCCAACCCACTGAAAAACAGTAGATTATAAAACGAGGGGATAAAGCAGTATCTTATGACACGACCGTCATATTGAATCCCGAACACAACGAAGGTTTCGAGAGTTGCGAGCGTAGCGAGGGAGTTTAAAATTGAACTCACGTGCGTAGCGAGGCAGTTAACACAAGAATCCTGAATGCAGCAAGGGATTCCAGCTAGCCCAAGACAAAGACACCTTTATCGCTGAGTAGTATCCTCTACTTTTCACACCTGCCTACTGCGAGGCAATTGTGCTCTAGCCATGAACACAGGTGGCGCGCGTCGGCACCCGCCAAAGGAGCAGCGAGCGCGTCCGAAGCTGCGGCTCTAGCCCACCAGGTTATAATTTTGTGCTGAATTTCATTATAACCCAATAATGTGATTTGAATTTGGAACGAATTTTGACTGCGTTCGCTGCACCTACCAGTGGAGGCGGACGGAAGCCACTCGCGGGTTAGAATGGCATACTTTAGGTTAGGTTTGCATGTCAAATAATTGAACGTTTTCGTGCAGGTGGTGTGAAAAATATATTTTTATACGAGTAGGTACAGCAAGTATTTATGTACGTCGAGCTCCTAGGCATGGAGCTGACATCCAGTCTCAACTTCGGCGCCACCTAAATTGAGACTGGATATAATAGCGCCAAACTGCGGCCAAAAAGTTGGGCATCCTAAATAGAGTGAAGCGATACTGGACAGCTTTTAACTCTATACAAAGCACAAGTCCGATCGTGCATGGAGTATTGCAGCCACCTTTGGGATGGCTGCTATAACCGACATACTTTCGCATTTACAATATCATTATGAAAATGGATAATAAAGCAAAGTTTGAAGTAGGTAGGTAGGTACGTACGAACCTAATTTCATTATGCCTCTACTCTCATTCCACTTGCTTCATTGTGTATTTCGCGAACGATATTTTGGCGACTTAGGTAGGTACGTGGCGTTCGAAGAAACACTAGTTACTCTACAAATATATTTTTTTCTTGTAGTACCTATTACGCTAGTTGACTCTTGCGATAATTCTATCCGTGTAGGTAGGTACCTACATTAGGCTTAAGTGAATGCCCGATTTGCCCGCTGGACTTTTGATCATTCATCATTAGCTTCAAGACCATTCAAGACTCAAACATTTATTTCAATTAGACCATTTACACTTTTGCACTTTTTAATTGTCAAGGTCAGTCGGTCCATAAAGATGAAGCTATTTGCACGCTCCAAAACGTAGATCTCTATGGAGAAGAACGTGCAAGAAACTCCATGGACACTCTTTTAAAAATAAAAATTGTTACAAAGTTTTCTTGACATAATCATCTTATTTATGCTTGTGTATGTATACATACTGTACATACTGTGCATAATTTTTAAATTTTCTTTCATTTAATTCTAATATTTCACAAGCTATTTTGTTGTTTAGTAACATTGAATACAGTAGGTACCTACCCCATGAAAGATGTTCGTACTGTGGCTAATCTATAAAATGGCTGATCTAATTTATTTCTATTTCTAGTATTAAAATTATTATTCTAAGGTCTTAATATTTATCTTTTTACTTCCCTAAGAGAATCGCGTCGACGTAGATTATAAATGACTCTGACAGCACGCTTTTCTATCTATAGGTACTTATAATAAATCTGTAGAGAGGTCAATTCTGTACCTACATGAAATATATTTCCAAAATAATTATCAGGGGGTGATTAGGGATCGATAGTGATGCCAAAAATGCAATCAGTAAAATTTTTGTCTGTCTGTCTGTCTGTATAACCGTTATAGAAACAAAAACTACTCGACGGATTTTAACGAAACTTGGCACAATTATTTCTCATACTCCTGAGCTGGTTATAGTATACTTTTCATCACTCTACAATCAATAAGAGCTGAGCAGTGAAGGGAAATGTTGGGGAAACGGGAGAAGTTACTCCATTTTTTAAGCTTCCGTCGCGTGTGCAGCCTTAATGGTTAAAGCTACACAAAAATCATGTATTAGGGAATTGTTCTCCTTAAAATTATATTTTAAAAAAATATCCTCCAACAGCATATGTCTATCTTTTATGATTGACGCACAATAACACGTGTAACTCCCGATAGCTTAGCAGTTCGAAGCTTTCTGATTATATTTGTCCACTCTTACGTTTATAACACTCTCAGTCATCCCTAATTAAAAAAGTTAACATTATTAACTATTCCATAAAAAAGAATCATAGAAATCGGTATAGAAACATCAAAGTTATACATGAAATACGCTAATAATAAGCCATCGCGCGTGAATACTGAATCATGCTTTAAGGATTATTTTTGTATAAGGTCGCGAACGCACAGGCAGGCGGCTTGCTTGGCGCCTAGAGGCTAGCGAGTAGCTTCGTAAAACGGCTTACGACAGTTTGCAATATCCTATAATATACTGTCGAGGGGAAGATGGTTATAATTTCGCTTTACACAAAACGAGTAATATTATAAATGTGAAAGTTTGGTTGTTTGTTACTCAATCACACCAGAACGGCTTAACGGATCTTAATGAAATTTAGAACAAGGATAGATTATAGTCTGGAATAGCATATAAGCTACTTTTCATCCCGGGAGTATGTTCCCTAAGGATCACGCGGGCGTAGCCGCTGGCAGAAGCTAGTGTAAAATAAATATGGATTCAATGTCAGCAGCCCGACCACACTGTAAAATACCATACGACAGAATGCTGTGAAAGTACCTAACTAAATTAGACCAAACGCGCAGTTTCTACATCTGTCAACTGTCTTATCTTTCTAATAGCTGAGCTTAGCCGCGCCGCGAGAGATGTTAAGTGAGGTCCCCATCTAAAGTGATTCCCAAGAAAATTGTCTGATCAATAAATTCCAGTTTTTGTCCATTCAATATGATATCACATTCGTTACTTTTAAATTATTAATACATTTGGTTTTTGTTTTCATTTAGTAGGTACTAAGTTGTTTGCCGTAAAATTTTGTGACCGTCGGTCTATCTCATAGATATAATAAATTGGCCGGTCTGAGTGGAGATTCGCTAGAGCACACGTGCTCGGGAGAAGGATGTATAATCCAGTAAGATGCTGGTGGTGGTGGTGGCACTTCCAGGGGTCTATCAGTGATGTGATGTGTCATCAGCAAATAAACTTATTTCGAAGCACATTGACTTCCCTCTATAATACTTTCTTTTTACGTTGACAGTTTGACACTGCTGTGCTTGTCAAATTGTCAATGTTGACAATACTTGACACTGACAGACGAGACGTCGGGGCAGTACGTACCTACGGAACTTGTTTCTGTAAGAAAACACGAAAAAACGCGGCTGGCGGCCCAAGTTTGGATGATTTAAAATACGTTTCAACAAACTTTAATGATGTCTTCTTACTTCGATTTCTTTTGTAAGAACGTAGAACATGAAAATACACAGAACAAGGACCGCATTACAGGCACTTGTAACTCGATGTGTCCTGAAGATGAAGTCAAATTGTACGTACAATTCAAAGACCACAATAGTATAAATAAAAATTCACGCAGTACCTAGAAGTGTACGATTCAAATCTTTGTTGCACTTTCGTAATAAATACCTACTCTAATAAAGTAGCTCATGTACATACAGTGGAAGATAAAATATCTTTGTCAATAATTAAATATTGTTTACTACCTGTAGCTTACTGATATTTATATTATATAAAATTTGTTAAGGCGCGAACGTGAGCGTCTGGTCCATGTGCTAGAAGTGTGGGGCAGTGAGAGGAAGCTGGTGAAGAGTTACAGCCGCTCTGCAGCTGACTCCAACATGGCTATCCCACATCTGTTGCGGCCATACTCCGTGCTCACCTACACTGTACAGTATCTGCTGCTGGAGTAAGACTGTTTGCTTTTCAATTTTATAGAAAATAAAACCATGTTCTTTTTTTAATTTCGGGGTAAACAAATGCTATACCAAGATTCATAGTCATTAAGTCTATGATCATTCAATGTCTGCTTTTAAGTTGCTAAGTAAGCTTTGCAGATTAACATGAAAATCAATTTCAAGCATTTATCATCATCATCTGCCTAGCCTTTTCCCAACTATATTGGGGTCGGCTTCCAGTCAAACCGGATTCAGCTGAATACCAGTATTTTACGTGGAGCGGCTGCCTACCAGACCTCCACGGTACTCCTTGGAAAGACTGGTGTCGGATATTCTGGTTCAAGTATTTATACTTAACCTAATTCAAACTCCCCTCCCCCCCCCCAATGACAATTCTGGATCTACCCCTGTTCCTACTTATTTTTTTTTTTTTTCCAAAATGGACAACATGGACTGCATTTTTGTTGCTTTCATTGATATAATAACAATATATTCCAGTATCACAAGAAGAGTAGATGTGCCTTCCTCAGTGGTGTATGACTATGTGAATGACCGCCTGAGAGCTGTGAGACAAGATGCTACTATACAGCGGCTGCCTCCGGAGCAGTGTGCTTGTCTTCTAGAGCCTATGATCAGGTTTTATGTGTATTATGGTTATAAGTAAGTGTTTTGTTTATAACTTATCTTAGATTATACTGGACTTTTGTTTTTGGATATTATAGCTTTTGCCTGTGACTTTGTACGCGCATATTGTTTCCCGTTCTCGTGAGAATTTCGGGAAATCATTTCCCAGCGCTCCCCTTCTATCCCCAAGAAACCTACATGCCAAATTTCAGCTTTCTACAATCGATAGTTTCGGCTGTGCGTTGTCTGTCAGCCACTCACTCAGTAATGGAAGAATTTTATATATTAGGATTGAGCAAAGAAATACTAAGATGGTATATTTAAGTTATGAAGGTAGGTCACCTTGCATGTCTTCTTAGAGAATTGGTGCCCAACAAAAATATAAATGGAAAGAATGGAGAGGCCCAGGAGTAGAATAGTTCACACTGATATTTTAGTAGTTGGGTTGTCAGACTCTGGCCAGCAGTGGAACAAACAAAATATTCTTGTGTAAAATTTTATTTCACTTCAATTATAGTTCTGTAATAATAATAATAATTAAAAAACTTCAATTAAATTACAGTATTTAAAAAAACAAATAAACTAAAATATAGCATCAACAAATGTATAATGTAAAATGAACAAAATATCATCAAACAAATCTATTTCAGGTTGTCAGACCTACCCTTGAAGGACTATGACCCAGTGCTGAACAGAAAATACTTATTAGAATGTATGAAATGGTACCTCTCATGCTGTGACACCATAGCCAGGACATTTGGGAAGATAGACCACCTGACAGGATTCCTCTCCAATTTAAACTTGAATGGCAAAGAAAAGAAGAATAAACTTGTCAATGACCAAGTGCTGATAGAAAGCCTGTACATACTGTGCAATCTAGATGATTTACATCCATTGTTCAGATATGTCAATTTTTCTAAAGAGATTAAGAGGTGAGCAAGAATCTGTATCTTATACTTTTTAGTAGGTTTTGGTGGGACCTGAAGAAAAGGATTAAAAATATAAAAAAATCGGCCAATCGCAGGTTGGAGTCTCACGCGATGGCTTCCATACCATAAACCGAAAACCCGGGAGTGCCGGCAGAAGTGAAAACTTGAACTTTGAATCATCCGTCTTACGAATTTTCGATCAGAGGCCTTAGTGTGAGTTTTTTCGACTCACGTTCGAACGCTTTCGATTGCGAGCGCGTTAGAATTCAGTATGGGAATTTAGTTATAGTGCCACCTGGTGGTCATTCGTAGAACCTAATTTCCCATACTAAATTCTAACGCGCTCGCAATCGAACGCGTTCGAACGTGAGTCGAAAAAACTCACACTAAGGCCTCAAGTCACGTGTCCTGACGCGAGTTTAACATTTTATACCCATCCCAAGAAAAGTGCCCAACCTGCTAAAGAAGTTTTCACTTCAAAAATTGTTATTATAGCGCCAATAGAAATACACACAGTGAAAATTGTTATTATAGCGCCAATAGAAATACACACAGTGAAAATTGTTATTATAGCGCCAATAGAAATACACACAGTGAAAATTGTTATTATAGCGCCAATAGAAATACACACAGTGAAAATTGTTATTATAGCGCCAATAGAAATACACACAGTGAAAATTGTTATTATAGCGCCAATAGAAATACACACAGTGAAAATTGTTATTATAGCGCCAATAGAAATACACACAGTGAAAATTGTTATTATAGCGCCAATAGAAATACACACAGTGAAAATTGTTATTATAGCGCCAATAGAAATACACACAGTGAAAATTGTTATTATAGCGCCAATAGAAATACACACAGTGAAAATTGTTATTATAGCGCCAATAGAAATACACACAGTGAAAATTGTTATTATAGCGCCAATAGAAATACACACAGTGAAAATTGTTATTATAGCGCCAATAGAAATACACACAGTGAAAATTTCAACTGTCGGCCTATCACGGTTCTTGAGATACAGCCTGCTGACAGACAGACAGGCGCGACGGGTGGTTAGCAGAAGCTCAGTAATAGGCTTCCATTGGTTAGCACATCAGGCTATCGGAAACTGTCAAATTTTCCTAATCAAATTTAAACCCAATCGCTTACGCAATAAAGTTGAAAATCTATTAAAGAAATTTCACAGATTGTTGGAGCTTGATAATTGCTGGTGTCTGTACATAATCAAAAGACATAAATAACGTATCTCCATTTCATATACTATGCAAAACTTGAAATTAGGCAAAAGCTTCATTCAAAATATAAATAACACCGCTCTCTTTGTGTCGGGAGTTAAAAAATAATCAAACTGGATACCAACCTGATACTCGAAAAAGTTACAGATATTTTGCAACATTCCCAATGTACACATGTACAGACCTACGTCTATGATTAAATTGTTTATGGTTTTTTTTTTTCCAGGTACCCGAAACTCCAACTGGCTTATGAAATAGCGATAGCAAACATTCAGGGCAACTTCATAAGAGTTTGTAGGCTGTCGGATAAATTGTGCCCTCTCTCATATTGTGCCTTGTTTACCTACATACCAACATTACGACGGTAAATATTTACTAACTTACGCACATTCTAACACAAAAATCGCTGTGACAGACGGACAGTCACTGCGTCGTGGCCCTTATCTTTTTTTTTTCAAACCTATCTCGTAATAGCATCCCTATTTCCCTTGGTCATCGCATCAGATGTGAACGACTGGGCCGATTTCGATAATTATTTTTGTTGTTTGTTGCTGTCAGGAGAAATTTCTTAAGAAATAAAAAAAAATAAGAAAGTTGCAGTTGACGGGAGCGAAGCCGCGGAGGATAAAACAAAGCCAATAATATAAACCTTATACTATGCAGTTATCATAGATATCCGTGGAAATCACCAACTTAAAGATCAGTGGGTCGTCTTAGGGTAATTTTATAGTTAGCTTTATTCTATATTTACTAAATATAAAATAAAGATCCAATAAGTAGTAAGTTTATTGGATAGTTTGCGCGAGGCCCCAGCATAAGCAATGCCCGGGCGACTGCCCCGCCATCTTCCAAGGCCGCCAATGGCGCAATTATTGGATAAACAATAATTGCCCTAGAACCAAGTTTATCGATGATTTTAGGATATAATTTCGAATATTTCGAGTACGCCAAATCCAATACGTCTTTAAATATTTCCAGACGCGCCCTGCAAGTAATGAGCCACGCGTACCACAGCAAGCGCCTGTCCGTCCCCAGCGAGAGCCTCGCGCAGTGGCTGTGCTACCGCACGCAGCGCGACGCGGCGGCGGCGTGCGCGCACTACGGGCTCGCCCTAGAGGGCGCCGCCGTGCGCTTCGACAAGACTCACTTCAAAGCTGATGCTGCTTTGGTAATATTTTTTTCTGTTTTTGTTTTGTCTCATAGAGCGAATTTTTTATCCTAGTTTACCCATTAGTTAACAATGATGAAGTTCTTCCTATGGGAGCTGGCAGAGCCCCCCGCCGCCATTTAGATTTTTATTCAAAGTTGCGGAGCACGATATAGGAGAGCGTTCAAGTATTACGTAACGAATTTGGGGGGTGGGGGGGGTCTTGTAAAACGTTACCATGCGTTACACGGGCGGGAGGGGTGGGTTGAACTACGCGTTACGTAACATTGCTTTTTCACCTTTTAGAACGGTCGCGTAGAGATTCTACATAAAAATATAGAATAGAATAGGTTTTATTTAGTTTGTAAGTTGTTTTGCTTTTAATTTTGTGTTTGTGCGTCATTTCTGGCGGAAAAAAACTTTTTCTTTTCTTTCTTTCATTTTGTAATATAAAACGTTTTTTCTCAAAATTTCAAATGGAATTGGTCCCTTGGTTGTTACGTAACGTTCTTCGTTACGTCGTACTAGGGGGGAGGGGGTACAGAAATACGTTACGGCGCGTTACATGGGGGGAGGGGATCAAAAATCTCCAAAAATTGCGTTACGTAATACTTGAACGCATGTTAGGGACATGCATTTTTAAAAAATGCATGTGAAATCGTGCGCCGCAAAAAGTGGTCACATAAATGAGAACGTGGTGCCCTCAAGTGGTAAGTTGCCGAAACATTAATTTGCAGCTAAATTTAGCGTTCTTTTGATCTGTTCACGTATTTTGGCATTTCAGGACACACCAAAACCTCAGGAAATAAGGGAAAAGTTCGACTTAAGTATAATGGATATATTTACCTACACCACTCCCAAATAGGAATTTATTTTCTTAAGGCGGATACAGACATTGCGAAGCACGCGCAGCTCACGGGCGCTCATCGCATGCTACGCCACGTGTAGACGTTTATATTCGTGGTGAGGCGTGACTGCGCAGGCTAATTTACATCGAATCGTGTGCGATGTGAGGCGTGCGCGGCGCTTGCCTCGCAATGTGTGTATCCGCCTTTATATTACAATAAAATTATAGACTGACTATAAAGATATTTCTACAAATAAAACGATTATTTTATAAAGGAATCCTTTATTTGTTTTATTTACATAAGAAAATTCTCCTAATTATGCAATAACTAATTACAATGGACAACAAAATCTATCTAATATCAAATGGTTGTATGGCTCCCAAGGTCCGAATTCATTCCATAGTATGCAGCGTACCTTCCTATCGACACTAATGAGAACGTCAATGGAGTGACGGCAATTCATTAATTTATACTATACATAATAACAATATAATGTAAAAATAGCCAAAATGTTAGAAAATATTACACTGTCAAAGAAGTGAGAGTAGTACCGAAATCTAGTTCCTATTTATGTTACACATATTGAGACTTAATTTATTAGGTATACTCTATAGTTCTTTTTATTAATTATTGATATAGAAAAATAGGATCGCATTCCTCTGACAATGTAATAATGGTAGTGAGGATGTAGCAAAATATTCAAACAGCTTTGCAACATCATTATATTAGAACAGCCAAGAACTGCGAGAACCACACTCCACGTCGCTATTTCGCTACTACATCATAAATAAATTAATCCTTATATTGAAACAATTTCATTGTAATCCGCAATGTTGACCATGCTACACTTTTTATTAGATTTTTTGCTTATACATGAGTTACAGATACACATAATAAATGCTCCATTTTCTTTACACTATACAGTACAACTATTTTCTTAATGTCTCTCGGCAATCATCGGATTTCCGAATACAATCGATTTCTCTCCTATTTTTAAAATTACTTAAATAAATAAAATTACATAAAGTTAAAATAGTATTAACAACTATATATACTTCCAAGTTCATCGAGAGCGTCCGGTCTGCACCAAGTGCAAAGGGCAGCTGATAGAAATCCGACGACTGACGAAACAAACACGAAGTTTGCCGAGGGACAATAATAAAATAGTTGTAGTGTAGGGTCCTGTGCAGTGTGAATGGACAAAGATAATTTTGAAACAATGATAATATCACAGATCATAAAATCATGAGGGCGGCCGCATAGTCGATATTGCGGAATTTCGATGCGGAGAATGTCGTTAATGGTAACTAATTATCAGTAAGGTGACGCTACCGATTCGTAGATTAAATTTATTTTTAATGAGTACCCAACAATTTTAACACTCGCATTATAAATAAACAACTTGTTTCTGAGAACTTGTTGAAGCGTATGACATAGCGTTGATAAACACACCAATAGTAAATATTTCATAAGATATTCTCTATGTAGAATTTATCAGTAATAACAATTTTATACAACATGTTTACAAACATTGTTTCTTCGATTTGGATTTTAATACATCTGTTTGGTAGCACCGAGATGTTTATCTTATAAAGGGAAGGTAAACATTAAAAGTAAATTATAAATCGTCAGGAACCATGTAAAAACTAAAATAAGTTTAATACAACAAATTAATGTCATAACAAGTTTTTAGACGTTCGTCTACGCGTGATTTGATTGCGATACAACACATAAAAACTGATAAATAACTTTAAAACAACAACAAAAGCACTAATGTACAATAGAGGTATATCATTCAACTATACATTGACATGAAAACATGTTTACCTTCCTAGAGGTCAGGCGTGCGAACCTGACGAGTTGTCATGTCACGTGAGGGCGAGCGAGCGGCGGCGGCTGAGGCGGGGGGGGGGGGGGGGGGGAGTGGGCCGCACTGTCGCCGTATATACACGCGCAGGCCGCAGCCCGCAGCGGACCCTCTGCCGTAGTGAGCGCTCGCACAGCTGACGCGCCGAGCGGCGGGATACTTCTTAGACCTTCCACTGAAAAAATAAGTACTAATTATGATAAGTAACGTCTGATTGGAGAGGCTATGTCCAGATGTGAGCTATCGGCTGTGACTGTGGGGTATACCATATAGTCTTGCCTCGGAACACTAATTCAGTCCTACTTACTTCTAGGCAAGCATGCTCCACCTTAGACTGCATCATCGCTTAACATCAGGTAAGATAGCGGTCAAACATATGCCTATCAATAGTAAAAAAAAAAACTATGTATGACAATATGATCTGGCAAAGATGGAGGCAAAAGTGACTGACTTCTTAGTTCTTTTCAGTATTTCTTCTCATTATGGGGCATACCGGAGAAACCGACCACATATGCTAACTGATGCAAGCGGCTTTGCCCATGGGAAATTAGAAAATTATACCACAAGCGACTCCCAGGAGAAAAAGTATTCAATGTTAAAACTAAGATATGGTTTATAGAGGGTCCACACAACACCGACTTTTGTCTTGTCTCTATCTTAATGTCTAGACTTCCAACAAAATCTGCAAAGACTTACAAAGAGGTCCGCACAGAAATACAATACCATTTTATATTCAGAGCACAAAAGTCTGTGTTGTGTGGGTTGCCCACCAGACAACACCCGTCTGCTCAGAGGGTCCTCCCTTTTCAATGGAATTTGCGGAATTGTACACCATGTTCCATAGATACACACATGACAAGTTGTAACCTAGTAGCTGTAGCCATTGACATGATACCACGTACCTCTCCACCGGCTCTAGTTGCTCTTGAGGAAGGCGTCGTCGAAGAGCTCCAGCTCGTGCGACAGGTAGTTGGCCTTGTTGCGCAGCTTCTTGGCGGAGGTGGAGGCGTGCTCCAGCATCTTGATGGCTTCCTTCACCTCGCTCAGCTCCGAGTCCATCTCCGTCGTCGCCTCGTCGATGAGCCGGCACAGGCGCGCGAACATTGTTGATAGCTCCCTGGTGGAAACAAGTTAGTTTTCATAACGGAATATGTTTACTAGCGACCTGTGCATTAGATCCACTGCAAATTGTCATCCTATCTTGGGCACGTGCGGGGCGATTCTACTAATTTTTAAAACAACTTTCGCATTCGCATGTCAATTACAAACTGTCAAAAAAAGCCTTAATTTTCATACATTTTTGACAGTTTGCGATTGAGATGCGAATGTGAAAATTAGTAGAATTGGCACTCTGAACCAACTTTTTTTTTTTTGAAAATATGGTCGCATGTAGTACTAACACTATCTACCTACGACGAGGTGCAACTACAAAAGTTGCACCTCGTCTTTGGATCCAGACCACTCAAGGGGAGCAGAGAACCTACGCGCGGGCAACAAAGGATATACCGGCGCGGCTCGCCGTAGCGATCTGCTTCCCCCCCCCCCCCCCTCACGAGACCTGACACAAACTGAGGCGATCTACGTTCGGACTGAACTGACGAGACTCGTCCTTGAGGCTGACACGACACAACCACTCCCGGCCTTCCGCGGTTACCCCAGGGTAGCGGATGGCACTGTGCAGATGTGGTGTGAAGACGACAACGCCCTGACTTGGCTTAACCAGACTGTGCCGCAAATGAGACTCCCAGACACTGATCAGACACTGACCGTCATGCGACAGGACGAGATACCGACCCGTGTCCGAGCCGCGCTCTTTGTTCCCCAATATAATGGGGATATAGCGCGGCTCCATAGTATTCTGATTCGTCAGAATACTTGGTATGACATAGGGAGGTGGTCTCTGTACAGGGCAACTTCGGTCGGCGGGGATAACCACGGGACATACTTGACCGTGGGAATCCCGGCCGATGAAGTCAAGAAGGTCCTGGGGCGGGAGCGGCGTATATCGTACGCCCTTGGCTCCATATACGTCCGCTTCTACTCCGAGATCCAGCCCTCTGACGTCAGGACCGACACCAAGACTGACACGGAGACGAAGACGACCAAACCGACCCCGACTGACGACCGAGACATGGCACGACTGGAGGAGGAAATGGCGAGAGCAGCCATGGCCGATGCAGACGTCGACCCTGCTCCACCCACATCACCCGGGTGGTCATCGCAGCTGCTCGCATCCTCACCCACCCGCGACAACTGGCCCGGAACGGAGGAGGGAGGTGGACTATCCGATGGATCTGTCTCCTAATTCCACAACATCGGCGTTGCCGCCCACACCTAACACCATCCAGACCATCCAGACAAATCTCCAGCATAGCCAGGCAGCCACGGCTAGCCTGCGCAGGGCACTGGAGGTACATCCCCGAACAATCGCACTGATACAAGAGCCGTGGATCAGAGGCGACAGGATATGCGGCCTTGGAAACATCGGAGGTAAACTAACACTTAACACGCATAATGCCCAAAAACCACGAACTTGCATTTACACCCCCAAAGACGTGACTATCGCGCCCCTAACTCAATTCTGTTCCAGAGATCTCACA
This sequence comes from Ceramica pisi, assembly GCA_963859965.1. Taxonomy (NCBI): domain Eukaryota; kingdom Metazoa; phylum Arthropoda; class Insecta; order Lepidoptera; family Noctuidae; genus Ceramica; species Ceramica pisi. The sequence goes on along the minus strand of OY982535.1, from coordinate 23,527,171 downwards.
GTGATTAGACTCCACACCGGCAGCGATACCCCGGATCTCGTACTGGCATCAGTCTACATGCCCAGCGATGACGAGAACTGTCCACCGAAGGAGATGACTGATCTGGTCCAACACTGCGAGACCGCCAATCTGGACCTGATCATCTGCACCGACGCGAACGCCCACCACCCACTTTGGGGCAGTGAAGTATCGAACACCAGAGGTGAGACCCTAACCACATATCTATTCTCGACTACCCTTAACATCGTGAACCATGGCTCTGAACCCACTTGGGTCACTGCCAGGGGTCAAACGATTATAGACCTTACTCTAGCAACAGAAAATGCAACTAACCTTATCTCGAATTGGCGAGTATCCGACGAGCCCTCTTGCTCCGACCACAGGAGAATTCGCTTTACTTTAGTTGCCAAAACAAAAGAGCCCACACCCCGGCGAAATCCGCGACGCACCAACATACCTGAATTTAAACGCCTTCTAGCCTCTTTACTAGCCAAACATCGAATACCCCAAACCTCGATAACGGACTCCTCTGAAATAGAAACCACGGTAACAAAACTAACTGACTACATAATAGAAGCGTATCACGCCTGTTGCAAACTAAAGCCAACAAACGCCAGGGGTAAGGGTAACCCCTGGTGGAATGCTGAGCTTGGCAAACTCAGAAGCACATTACGCAAACAATTCAATAGAGCAAAAAACAGTAGACTTCCAGAGGATTGGGAGACATACAAAACTACCCAATACACTTTCAAAAAGCATATCAGAACCGCCAGTAAAAAAGCCTGGCGGAACTTCTGCGAATCCATAGAATCAAACAGTGAGGCCGCTAGAGTGCGGAAAATTCTATCAACTGAACACGACCGCACTCTCGGCGCACTGAAAAAACCAGATAACTCCTACACACGAACAGATCACGAGACAAGTAGGGTGCTTCTGGAAACGCACTTCCCAAACTGTAACCTTTTAGAGGACAGGACGTGGACGGTCGACTCGGGACGGCCCCCTACTGACCAGGACTGGTCTACAGCACGTAATATAGTGACAAAAGAACGAATAACATGGGCCATTAAGATCTTTCAACCATACAAATCCGCAGGTCTAGATGGCATTCTTCCCGCCTTACTATAATGGGGGGAGAGTGTCATAACACCATGGTTGATAGCAGTCTACCAAGCCTGTATAGCACACCGATATGTACCCCTAGCATGGCGCGAGGTCAAAGTCATTTTCATTCCCAAACCTGGAAAAACAGATTACACACAACCCAAAGCATATAGACCAATAAGCCTAACATCCTTCCTACTAAAAACCCTGGAGCGGCTCTGTGATAGGTACATTAGGGATGGGCCCTTGTGCAAATATCCGCTACACAGACAACAACATGCCTACTCAACGGGGAAATCCACGGAATCTGCACTGCACAGCGTAGTCTCAAAGATCGAATGTGCGATAAACCACAAGTGCTCTTCACTAGCTGCCTTCATTGACATTGAGGGCGCCTTTGATAAAACCATGTTTAGGAGTATTAGCGCGGCCCTTGGAAGGCACGGTGTAGACACAACCCTGAGTGGATGGATCACAAACATGCTCAAACAAAGAGCAGTACAAGTCACAATAAATAACACAACTCGGGCCATCGTGGCGAAAGGTTGCCCCCAAGGGGGGCGTCCTATCGCCACTACTATGGAACCTCGTCGTTGATAATCTTATCAGAAGACTCAACGATAAAGGCTACTTCACCGTTGGTTACGCTGATGACATAACCATAATAATAAACGGAAACATGAGAACACACTATGTAATCTCATGCGCCAAGCCTTGAAAATAGTAGAGGATTGGTGCAGAGAATACGAACTGGCAGTGAACCCCACCAAGACTGAACTAGTTCTCTTCACCAAAAAGAGGAAGTTGCTACCACTAGCATTACCACACTTCTTCGGAACCACCCTAAGCCTCTCAACTGAAACCAAATACCTGGGAGTCTATTTGGACAAGCAGTTGAACTGGGCAAAGCACACTGAATTCACCACCACAAAAGCCAGTATTTGCATGTGGCAATGCAAACGCATGATAGGTAGGAACTGGGGGATTAGCCCCAGTATCACCTACTGGCTCTATACACCACGGTTATCAGACCAATAATCACATATGGCTCTCTAGTCTGGTGGCCCAGGACCGACCTGAGCACGGCACAAAAAGACCTTGAAAAACTGCAACGTCTTGCCTGTGTGGCAATCACTAGTAGCATGAAAACAGCACCCACTGCGGCCCTGCAGGCCATGCTGGGACTACCACCACTGCACCTTATAGTGCGAGAGGTGGCGGCCCTAGCGGTCTTCAGGCTCAGCGCATCTGGAACCTTAGGTACAGACTCTAGAATAAAGCACACGCGCATCATGGAAGATGCTGTTAAACGACAACCCATGATGACATCACCCAACGATAGAGTTCAAAAAACGCACCACTTTAAGAAACATTACAACATAGTCCTAGCAGAGGAATTGGACGACCACTCAGGTCCCAACTAGCTAAGAATCTATACTGACGGATCAAAGACAAGTACTGGTACGGGAGTTGGAATTTACTCCAATGACCTCAACATTAAAATATCCAGATCGCTAGGTAAGCTCAACACCGTCTACCAGGCGGAATGCGTGGGCATTATCCTGGCAGTTCATGCCATAGAGGCCAGGGAAGTCACGGACACCCACATCCGGATACTTTCCGACAGTGCCTCAGTCCTCCAATCACTAAAGAAAAGCTACACTACCTCGAAACTCATACAAGAATGCCACAATGCACTCGAACACGTCACGGTGGCCAATCGCAACACCGTGACGCTGCAGTGGATAAAGGGACACAGCGGATCACTGGGAAATGACGCGGCCGATGAACTGGCCAGGAGGGGATCTGGTGCCGTGGCTGTTGGACCCGAACCCATAGTACCGCTCCCCTTCGTCCAACTGCGCACATGGCTGCGTGAACACACCCACAAACAAGCGGAACGCTGGTGGGCCTTGGCACCAGGCTGCAGGCAGTCCAAGGAAGCCATGCCAAACCTGGACCGAAAACTAACCAGGCGCCTTCTGCGACTGGATAGGCGGAGCCTGCGAATGGTGACGGGGACCATCACCGGTCACTGCTCATTAAATAAACACTTGCACACGATAGGCATAACGGACAGCCCTCTATGCAGAGCATGCATGGAGGGGGAAGAAACGGTATCGCACGTACTCCTTGATTGTGAGGGCGTCGCCGAAATACGGCAGCAAACTATAGGGTCACCAAACTTGCTCACAGATATCCTGAACACGCCGAGAAAACTTATCTGTTTCTGGAGGGAGGTTGGATGGTTGGAGAGACGGCCGCCATGGCTCACGTACAATGGTCCAACGTCAGGACTAAGTGCGGAAACCAAAACCCCCTAATAGAATAGATAACAGAACTACAGAAGTTCCCGACGAGGTGCAACTACGGAAGCTCCTCTTTAATATAAGGTTCAAAATGAGGAGAGTTTAAGCAAGTTCTCCAGGTGTTCTGGACCTTTTGCTTACTGTAAAGGCCCAGGACTTGTAGTATGTGTATTGTTAGTGATATAAACTCACTGCTGCACTTGGTGGCTGCAGTTGGCCGAGGTGAGGTCGACGATGAGGCGCAGCTTCTTGCTGGCGTGCGCGACGTACTGCTGCTTGAACACGCGTTGTTGCGCACGCGCCGTCCACGTCAGCCGCTCGTAGGCGTACAACGCGCCGTATAGTGCACCTGTGACGACTACGAAGCGCCAGCCCACCGTCTTCAGTAGCTGCAAAGAGATTGTGAATAACTCATAAGTTATTGGTAACTAGCTGACCCGTGCCCACTTGGTTGGGCGGTATTTCTCGGGTTAATATATAGCCCATCATCATCTGCCTAGCCATTTCCCAACTATATTGGGGTCGGTTTCCAGTGAAACCGGATTCAGCTGAACACACCAGTGTTTTTACGTGGAGCGGCTGCCTACCAGACCTCCACAACCCATTAACTGGGTAAGACGGTACTTCTTGGTAAGACTAGAGTCAGTTTTACTGGCTTCTGACAATCCGTAACGATGTTAAATATGATTGTTGACACAGGAAGTGAAAAAAAATACAAGTTTAATTATGGATCCAACTCTAAAATCGCGAAATAAAATAAGTTATTAATCTGTGTAGGCTACTTTTTCTAATGGCAGTATGTATCTTGGGGATCACGTGGTAGAAGCTAGTAGAACATACAGGAAAAAATCGAAAAAAACGGAGTAGCCAAAAACAAATTGGAAAATATGGAAGATACCTTTGGCTATCAGCGCGAAAAAATTAAATAAAAAAAAATGATGAAGGTGAACTCACGAGGCCGGACAGCAGCAGGCCGCCCATGGTGCCCTGTGACGTGAGCGCGCCCATGGCGAACTTGGACACCAGCCCCCACTCCTCGGCCGACAGCCCCACGTGGCTGCCCAGCGAGGGCCCGGCGCGCGCCACCTCCATGGACGACGGCACCGACGACACGGACGGCGGGATCTGGAATGTTCCTTGAGCGCTTAGCATGACAGCTGTGGAATTACGTAATGTAGTGGAAGTGCTTTTAGATAGACGATAGATTCGCCGTCTGACTTTACGAGCGTATACAAAACCGGTTTTTTTTTTTTTTTTTTTTTTTTTATAGGCGTACGTTTGACCGCTATCTCACCTGATCTTAAGCGATGATGCGGTCTAAGGTGGAGCACGCTTGCCTAGAAGTAACCTATTCACTCTTGACTTAAGACTCCCAGGTTGTAGCTATCAGGAAACACAGACTCAGGCAGGGAATTCCACTCCTTAGCTGTACGCATAATGAATGTATTCCCAAAACGTTTTGTGCGTATAGGTGGGATGTCCACCATGTACCGGTGGTTTTAATGGTGTAAAAATGAGACATTAAAATTGCTACAAAGACATTAGTTTTCAAAGCCTCCCCATGTGAACAGTTTCGTATTTGATTGCTGATAGTAGATTTTTTTGTGAGTGTAAAAGAGAAATGGCTCCGGTTGCGGAAAGCCGATGTATGCGAGACGCACAGGAGCGGTTATGGTGGCGACACGCGCGTGGAAGCCGCCTCCAGCAGTAGACGTCTGCATGATGATAATGATTAAAGGGTAACTGATTCATAACAATATACATAGTTATAATTCTACAGAAGCGGCCTTTTTAGATCAATCTCATGCACAAGGTGGACTAAGGCACTTCGATTATTGATTATTTTATTTTTAATTTTAAAAATGAACGTGTTTAAATAATAGAACAGCAACGTTAGTAGCACAACCAGAATCTCAATATGAACAGAGGAGTCAATCGGCTCGAAAAGAAGAGGAGCAGTATCTCAATTACCTGGTTATACTGCGGCGGGTTCTTGAGCGCGATCTTGTTGGTGTGCTTGCCCTGGAAGCGCTGGATGAGCGCCGTGATGCCGTACGAGAAGCGGAAGGAGAGGTCCTCGCTGAAGTCTGCGCACAGGTTGTCGCAGTTGAGGCGGTACAGCACCTCGAAGGGCTGCTGGTGCGGGATGATGTAGCTGGCGGCCGCCGCGCGCTTGTGCAGCGGCAGGATGTTGTACATGCGGTCTGCAATGCGAACCTACGTGTCACTCAGGGTGTGCTATTGTGAACAACTTCATACGGACTTCAGGGGTTTTCTTTACGGGGGAAATCCTCAAGGACGCCCTCCACCCTAGGGCGATCGGAGAGGTCTCTCAGACTTACTAAACCCGGTGTTCCACCTCCCACCTACGCCGAGGTGTTTGACTCCCCCCGCGACGAAAAATAGGGGCGCAAGTAACACCACGCGCCGTCCCTGGGCCCGGGACGCAACAAGGCAAGCAAGCAGAGCAACGTACCAGCCATCTCCTTCTGCGCCTGGTCCATCTCGTTCCCGATGTCAGCCGACAGCCTCTTCTTGAGCCTGGAGCCCAGGCCGGCCTCCACGTGGCGGTGTAGCGCGCGCTTGTACTGCTCTAAGTGCGCGCGCTCCGTGCGGAACGGCGTGTCGTACTCGTCTACTAGCGCGGATAGACGCCGGATCTCCTGGCTCAGGGTCAGCGATACCTGGCCACAAGGTTATAAGGGATAAGTATGACTAAAAATTAAAGAAGATAAAACGCAGAAAAATCAGAAGACGTCATTGTCGTCACATCGTCGATTGTGATGTCACTATGCCATAAAAACTGTGCTTACAAGTGACATCCCACGAGTTTTCAATGCAATGTACTGTCTTAATTTTTTGGAAATGTATCTGACGGACTAATTGTTTTTTTTTTATATGTATCCTATTGTATTGTATAACTCGCTAAGCAAGTGAAGCAGGTTCTTATATACCAAATATTGAAAGGATTATGTTACTTATTGCTGTCGCTTCAGTTTGAAATAATTCAACTTGTGAGCATGTTTTCCGGACGACAAAATATACTACTGATTTGAAATAGTTATACTAGTGATGATCGTACAAGCCGTATCGGAGAGTCGTACTCGTCTACTATGGCGGATAGCTCACGGAACATTTCACGTACTATTATGAACACCTGGATGGAAGTTGGTTTATGGTGTGATAAAGGAGATTTTCAGGGATCTCTTTTGGTATGTTGGACTTGAAGATACCCACAGCAGGTAAGCATACAAGAAATACTTTTCGTGTGAGAGCAATACTGGATGTATCGTACGTACACCTTGCTCGAAACTAATGTAGCACACTTGCCTCACCGCCGGCGAGGAAGCGATAAGCTATCGACTATTTGCTCGCAAAGGGACAAAAGATATAAATCTCGAGTGAGTTAAAGAGGTACATACATTTATAATTGATAGCTGGCTATTTACACTGCCGGCCACTGCTGGTTGATCGCAGCGACAAGATCTATCAAAGATTGTACTCGCTCAGCTACACTCTCGGCGAGGCTCGATTGGCGGTCAGAACTAAAAAACAAGCGGTCATTTCTAGCGGACCGGAGCGAGTGTTGCGGCCGAGCGACAAATCTATCAAAATTTTTCACTCGCTTCTCGCCAACTCGTTTTTAGTTTCAAGCTTTAATCGCTAAAGGCTGATCGCCGGCGGTGAGACAAGAGCCTTAGGCACTTTATGGGGTAGGATCCTGTTTCCTCGCAAGCTACTTTAATAGCACAAATCCGAGATCGATAACTGAGCCTGCGGACTTCCCATGGTTAGAGGCAGTAATGGAATTAATGAAGTTTGAGTTTCGCGGAACCGTTTAGAAAGTACGCAAAAATCAGATCGGGATTTCATTTAAGTAGTAGCATCATAAGTACCACCATGCGTAATCAAAAGCGCCAGAAATGTCGAGGAAGATTCCAACCACGTATTTATGTTCCGATAAGTTGACAATTTTACGGACAGAGTGCCGCGTCGACGGTAGATTTTCCAATAGTAAAACCGAATTGATTATTATTAAATTTAGGCCCGTTCGGTAACAAGCCCAGTACGATCAGTCGCTCTAAAAGTTTTCCCATAGATGGGAGTAGTGTAATGGGCCGGTACGACTTAGGGACATCCGGGGGCTTGTCGCTACTTTTCGGAGTAATGCGTATAAAGCCTTGTCGCCATATTCAAGGAAAAATACCTTCCGCGATGCATCGGTTATATACTGATAAGATCGCGTCGCCCGCTGTTTCACAAGCTTCTATAATCATTCAATTAGATATTTTATCTTCTATGGACGGTTGTTGTAGTTCGTAAGTAGAAATAGCAAAGCTGTGCAGCGCACACGTACCGCTGCTTCGGGTATGATTGTGACATCCGCTTCTGTACCTAGTCATCTTCAGCCGACAAACATCCACTGCTGGTCATAGCTAGGCCATCCCGTGGGAAGTCGTCACATCTCGCATCCAGCAGGAGGCAATTCTAGCATTTTGAACGAGCGCTCGCATTCAGTAGTTCGAGTTTCCAAACATCTTTTATAATGCGCACAGCAAAGGAATGGAGCTCTCTGCCTGCGTCTGTATTTCCGAACGCTTACAACCCTAATCTCTTCAAAGTTAGAGTGAACAGGCTCTTTCTGGGTAAGCTCACTTCATCGTAGACTTTGTCTCTGTCGTCTCTGGCCAAGACTAGAGTCAAGAGCAAACCCATCTCAAACAAAAAAAAAACTGTCAAAAATACCTCTAAGTTCTCTAGATTTTGACATTGATTGTCGCTGAGATGATGTTGCTACTTGAATTTGATTTTTTTACTAGCGCGACAATCAACCTTCAAGTTATTGGTCCACCTTCTTGGCTACAGAAGTACTACCGTCATAAAATTAAGGACTTATTGACACAAGACGAAGTAACCGATTTCCAACCTTATGTAATTTTCTTAATGTCGGATATCGGTTTTTTTTATTTGAGATGGGTTTGCTCTTGACTCTAGTCTAGGTCAAAGATGACAGTGACAAAGTCTACGATGGAGCGAGCTTACCCAGAGTAGCCCGTTCACTCTAACATTAAAAAGGTTACTTCGTTTTGAATAAAAAAATAAAAATAAAAAATACGTCCTTTGCTTTCTTATGACGGCAGATAAAAGGTAGTTATTATTGTTACCTTGTGTTCGACGCTTTCCACCATGCGGTTAATCTTGTCCTTCATCTGTCTTGTGATGGTGGTGAGCTGCTCCTCGATGGCGGACAGCTGCTCGTGTAGGATGCGCTGCTTCTCCACCTTCGCCGCCTTCTGATCTGACGCTGTGTTGTATACCTGCAAAATTACGTTTTGTTAGGATGGGGTTCTAGAGCTGGCTAAACACTTTAACACGTCGAATGCCAGCTACGCAATATTACGTATACCCAATACTACGTACCACCCACGGGATCCCAAAAATTGTTATCCATGATTTCAACTACGTAGTATTATATGTATAGCAGGAAATGTGTATGGTGGTCACTGATTGCAATAAGAAATGGCCCGCAATGGCAGAGGACAGATGTGTGTGGAAAAGGTAGAGGGAGGTCTTTGCTCATCAGAAGGACATAACGGGCTAGATTAGATTTGAATATAGAGTCCGTAGTTGTGAAAATAATAAAAGAGACCCGGATCAGAACATAAGTCAAATGTTGGAGTGCCTAAAGTGCCAATACACTTGTACTTTGGAAGATTTCATCAATGCCTCCGATGCTACAATTACGGGGGCCAGATAATCTAAAGAGTTAACCATTTACTCGAAAAGAAGAAAGATATTATAAAGCGGAAGAGTTCGTTTATAAGCTAAACAAACTCAGGAATTGCTGGTTAGAATAAAAAAAATATTTTAGTGTTGGATAGTTAATTTATCGAGGAAGGCTATACCCATCACGCTACGACCATTAAGGAACGTGCAGCACAGAAATGTCACTGTCAAGTATGTTTTAGCTATAAAATTCGAAATGTCAGTGTGCACAGTATACTTCGCGCATGTTCCCCTAAACTGAGCGTGCACAGCACATGTCAATGTCAAATATTCTGACCCTTTAAATTTAGAATACGCGACACTAAGATGGCATAGCCATCCCCTGGACGTGCCCTATAGGAGCGGCGCATGTGCCGCAGACGAAGTAGCGCGGGTCAGCTAGTTCGACCATATGAGCAGGGCGGTGCCTCACCAGCTCGAGCGCCGCCATCACCTCGGCGGCGATGTTCTTCCCGCGGCGCGAGTGCTGCGCGAACTTGGTGCGCACGGCCGACTTGCTGATGCACTCCTCGAACTTACGTTCGAAGTCCACGAACTCGAAGTAGCGCACCTGGTGACCTTCGGCGAGGATCGGCGCTGGAAGTAGACAGTCAGATTGAGTCAGGTTGTTTCAGAAGTGCGTCGTCATCGTGGTCGTTTATAGGTCATGTTCTGCATCTATACTAATACGAGTATTATAAAGCAGAAGAGTTTGTTTGTTTGTTTGGTTGAACGCGCTAATCTCAGAAACTACTGATCCGATTTGAAAAATTCTTTCAGTGTTAGATAGCCCATTTATCGAGGAAGGATATAGGTTATATATCAGCACGCTAAGACAAATAGGAGCGGAGCAGTAATGGAAAATGTGACGCAGACGACGTTGCGCGGGTCAGCTAGTCAGTTATACAGGAAGCAAACTTGTATGCTGTGTTCGTTGTGTGTATGTTTGGTGTAGTGTACTCACAGGAGACGGGCTTCTCCCTCTCGCGCATGCGCGTGAGCAGCGCCTCCTTGGCGGAGATGAAGAAGATGCGCTCCTCCGCCTCCTTGGGCGAGCACACGCGCAGCTCGCGGGACAGGAAGTCCACGCAGCGGTTGGCGTGCTGGGTGCGGACCTGCAACACAGGGAAACGCATTCATCCAGTGGAACCATGAAATTTAGGAACAAATTTAAGCACCCTTCATCAAATGACTCGTCCCACTCTGGGCAGAACGGAAGGAAGAGTCAGACTCTTACTGACTTAAACTCTTAGCTGCCTCAGCTTAAACCCATCCGTGTTCCTCCTATTGAGAAGGAACACGGATGGGTTTAAGCTACGCCCATTGCGTTCCAGGGGGCCTACTCTCTAAGCCCGAAGTCCGTAGTTTCGGGCTTAGTTGCGGGCGTATTCTGCTCCGTATTTCCTAACCAATAAGAATATAATGTCAACACTATTGGAAGTCGCTGTGAAATCGTGTTCTTATTCATTTTTAGTTCGAGTTTGGAACTAATCGTAAGTCCGTAATTAATACGGAGTAGAATACGCCCGCAACTAAGCCCGAAACTACGGACATCGGGCTCATATCCAACAAATTCCGCAACCCAGGCAATTTTTTAGCACCCTAAACAAGTATAAACAAATCTCAATATGACTTTTAATATTGATGTCTATAAACGCATTGAAAATTAATTTTAGGCGCCGAGCCTAATCCGTAGCCTTGCAACACCTGCTACCATTACGACAAAAGAAAATAGAATCATATTTTAAAACTTACTTGATCCAAATATTCAGGTTCAGAAGCAGAAGCATCCCATCGATTGTTCAGTATGAATATGTTCGGTTGCGATATTTTTGTCGATACTTTGTGGAAGAAGTTCTTCTCCTGGAAGAAGAAAATAAACATTTTACCAAAAAACTGCTACATAAAAGGTATGGTACAAAAATACTGCATATTGTTTATAGAGGTTGTGTCACGTGACACGTTGCACTTTACATGTTACAGTACTCACGGTGACCATGAGCGTGGACTCTGCGTTGGCGACGAGCACGAACACGTCGGCGTCGAGGCAGTACTTGTCGATCCACTCGTCGAGGTTGGGCGTGACGTCGACACCGGGGCTGTCTACTAGCACGACGTCGTCTCGGAGGAGGGCACAGAGTTCGCGCGGCCAGTACACGTGCACTAGAGAGCACTCTTGTAGCCGCGACGCGCATAGTGCGTGGCCCAACTGGCTGACAGACTGCGAAAAAGAAAAAAATACTTTATGCCCTATCAACATTGACAGCTGCTGGTTGGCTGGTAGCACCCGGATGAGAGTTGCCCGATATCAAGAAGAAAGGCGTGCACTAGAAGTGGACATGTCCAGCAATGGTCTGTTGTAGGCTGATGATGATGATGGGAACACAGCTGAGCTTATAACAAGAATATATATTTTTTTATATCTTACTAGCTGACTCCACGTAAACATAGTTTCTCCATATAACAAAAAGAAGAAATGCCTAGGACTTATTTGGACCTATTCTCAGACCTACCAAATATACACAAAATATTTCATAAAAATCGGTCAAGCCGTTTCGGAGGAGTTCAATACAAACAAAGTTCGTGACACGAGATTTTTATAAATTAGATTATTAATAGGGAATATGCATGAAAAAAATATTTATGATCTGAACAGTTTATCTAAAAGTATTCGAAAATATAATACTAACTGTGAAATTAGAATCTAAATTGTTCAAAAACCGAACGAGATACAATTATTTTAAACAAATATATCTGTCCCTCTCGCCAAAACGCTGTTTTCAATGGCAGCTGTATAGTCATCGTAAAATTTGACGTCACATTACGTATCGGACTTCTCTTTCTAACTGTAGTCTTTGAAGCTTTATAACTTAATAAATGATGAAGGTATTTAAAAAATAATTTCGTGATTGTTTACTACAGCCAATAAGTATTTTATTTTGAAAATAAAATAATTGCATGCATATTCCCTATTCTGCCTCTTGTTTTTTTAGTGCGTTTGACCACAGTGCCGATTATTTGCTCAACAATGGAGCACGTCAATAATGCGTATGTGTGGGGGGTATAAGGGAGGGAAACGATAGACTCAAGGACATCTATTTCCAAATAGAAAGCCAAAGCGTCTTATGTAATTATAATCAGTTCACTAGAAGTCGATTTTTGGCTTCAACTATACTTTTTCCATCGACGCGTACAGACGGTTCTTCGATATGTGTTGTATCGCACGCAATATTCAACCATAAAGCCATATCAATAGTATCTAAAATCACCTGCACGTTGAGCTTCTCCTCAGACCCCTCGGTCCTCAAGAAGGATTCGTCGGTGTCGGAGCCCTCCACCTGAAGGAAACAGTTGGTGGTGTGCCCGATGCCGCTCGGCAGGATCTTGTCGTGCAACATGGCGTTAATCACTGTGCTTTTACCATTGCTTGTCCTGGAGATAAAACAGAGAAATGAAACTTGAAGTACAAATGAAATTTCTTTAGAAACGCGTCATATCTATTAGGACTGATTTTATCAACGTTATCTCATTTCTACTATCGCCTTGACATATCAAAAGGGTAAAATTATTTTGATTTTTTTCTATTCCTGGTCCAGCTCCAGATAGCAAAAGATCTTCGTCCAAAGATCTTCCCTCCATCTCTCTTGCTTTGAAGGCTGACGAGAATAGGCGAAGCCCAGATTGTACCCGAGACCGCTTTGGCAATGCGCAACACCCAATGTGTGTGAAATCAACCCCTAGTTGGCCCCGAGAAAGTTGAGTAAAGCTGAAAAATATACCCATCGGCGTCTCACAAACTACGCATCGGTTCAATAACACTAGTCAACAAGATTTTGCCACAAGGAATGTCCTTAATAGTTTTGAATTACCTACCCTTTATCACAAAACCATTTTTGTTTTGTTTTGAATAGGTCTAGTTTTTGTATTACAGCTACTACCAATGACATCAATTTTCACTTTAACTTGTAATTTTTTAAATCTATACTAATATTATAAAGAGGTAAAATTTGTTTGTAAGTTTGTATGTTTGTAAGTTTGTATGTAGGGGGTAATCTCAGGAACCACTGGTCCGATTTGAAAAATTCTTTCAGTATTAGATAGCCCATTTATCCGGGAAGGTTATAGGCTATATATCATCACGCTAAGACTAAAAGGGGCCGAGCATTAATGGAAAATTTGACGCAGACGAAGTTGCGTGGGTCAGCTAGTTTTCAATAAAGTTGCTGTATTTTTCAGTTTACTGAGTTATTGTAATATGGAACAAGTGTTCAAAAGATTCTGACAAGTTTCTTTGCATTTTTGGTAAAATTATTTATAAAACTCAAAAGAAATTCTGCATGATCAGTAAAATAAATATCAGCATTATTTTGGAATTTTTGAATATAAAGGGATAGTTGATAATGACATACCATCTGCAGCACAATCAATATTTTAGCTTGATAATGTGTGTGTGTGTCCTGTATTAGAACCACCTGAAAACTTCAGTTTACGCCTCTAAGCTCCACTTCAAAATCATATTACAGGAGAACTTTATGTGTCTTAATAATTCAAATTTCAGTTCTATGATACCAAAACATGTTCTTAACATAATTAGTTAAAAATATTCTTGTGGCACACAAAAACTGTTTCTTTGTTGACTATTGTAATTAGCATCTGTGTATATGCTACTTTTTTTAAATGTACGTTATAAATATGCTTACCGACCAAAGAAGGCGACTTTCATGTGATCTCGCTTGAGCACTTCCCGTATTGCCTGCACCTTGGACACATAAGCCTCCACGTTAGCCAAGTCTTGGGGCAACGCAATACCATTGTCGCCCGTAACCGCTGCAACAACAATAATAATCATTTTGAACTTATCAATGACTTCTAAACCTATTTTAAAACTAATGATTTCCTTGTTATAAAGCAGAAAGAAATAGTCAGTCTTTTATAATGTGCACAGCAAAGGAGTGGAATTCTCTGCGAACGTCTGTGTTTCCGAAGGCTTACAATTACAACCCTAATCTTCAAAGTTAGAGTGAACAGGCTCCTTCTGGGTAAGCTCGCTCCATCGTAGACTTTGTCTCTGTTATCTCTGACCTAGACTAGAGTCAAGAGCAAACCCATCACAGATAAAAAAAAGTCAATCGTAAATTCTGCCGTCTTAAGAAAAAAAGACGTAAATACAAAAAAAGGAATTACCAATGTCCGACTTTAAGATCATATAAATTAAGGTCGGAAATCGATAATTTTGTTTTATGTAGATACGGTTTTTTTCTTTATGACGGCAGAATTGGAGACAAGTCTCAGATTATATTTCGGCATTAGGGATAAATATGGAAAAAAAGCATCCACCATTATAGGTAGCCCAATGATGCCTTAGTTATATTAATTTCATAGTGTATCAACGAAATTAATATCAATCATTAATTAGTACAAATACATTAACTTATTCTAGATAGCCCATTATGTTTACATGTTCTAATTACTTGTATCGATATTAAAATACATATGTATAGTTACTTTATATACGCTTTAAAGCGTTTTCCTAAGTCGTTGTTGCCAATAGTGACGGACAAAGCGTCTATCGAACATAAATGACAGACCATTTATAATATTGTCACACATCATACAGTACGAATAATCTAAGTTTACCCATGCGAAGTACGTCGCAATCGATTGCGCAGGATGTCAATTTGAAAAGAAACATAGAAAAGCGCATGCGCGGGTACGTCGCGTATGCTGTCTCAGTCACTCGTATACGTTTGATGCATACTTGTGCCTCGCTTCCTCAATGCAATACGACTGTTGGTGCGAAAAGTGTTAAACGTTGTTATTGTTTTAATTAATTATTCTGTTTTTTTCTTACTGTTTGACTTGTATTTTCTTGTAGTGTATGTGTTTGTTGTGTTACTTTGTGATCGTGTTATTGTTATTGCATGCATTTCTTCAAAATTCAAATATAACACGTACACAAAAAGAACAATCTACGAACGTAACAGTTTTCTACGCGATGGGACCTGCGCGGTCGTCACTAACAGCCAACTTCGCATGGGTAAAGTTAGAATATTCGTACTGTATCTTACAGCTGACGCATTTGTGATGATTCAAATGCTTGCTACAATCATCAGTCACCCTGTATCAATATGTATTTCCTACTACGATTTTCGCGGAGCTAGTCAAATACTGAAATAGAACATATCACTGGGGCTGAAATCTCAAAATAAAATAGGTACCAGTCCAGTGCCTAAATAAGTTGTTTGACTTCTGAATCGTTTAATAGGCTTGTCCACTGAAAAAATCTAATTAGTCCGTCAGTTAGATTATCAGAAAATATTTGACCCGTTTTTTTTATTTTGTAATTTAAACCTAAAATGACGAAGATGCGACGCTGTTAAAATTCTCAATACGTCACGACCCGTGGTATAATTTTTAGCGAGTTGTGACGTCATGAGTCCCCACTCCCGAGTTTTTATATTCATTGATTTGCAAAATTAAAAATACGTGTCCATTACTTTTCAATACTCTCTGACGGACTAAATATATTATATTTGCAATTTATTGATGATGCAAACTAGCCTATTATTTCTTTAATTTAATTTTAATGCCTGGGGAAGAAAGTCGAGTCAACTAAATCGGAACATTTTTTAAGCAGGCTGTGAATGGTATTTAAACGGTTGGTCCCGTTTATTCTGATGAGTCAGACCCACACCTCAGTACACACACTATACGTTGTTATGCAACTATGTAATATACAAACAAGTGATAGTTTAGTTGGAAACGCGCCAACACAACAATCACTCTCAAATATGAAATATCATGTAGATTGACCGCATTTGTACACGTGGCGATTATAATGTTTTTAGGGCAAGCGGAAAACATTTTTTTATTGATATGGGTAAGTTTACTCTTGACTCTAGTCTAGGCCAGAGATGACGGAGACAAAGTCAAACCTTGCCTAGTTAGAAGAACTAGGTAACGGGAAAAGATTTATGTTATATGTTTGTGAGATATTATGTTTGTTTTGATACGTTCTAAATAAATAAATATAAAATCAAGATTACTGCAAATAAACTATTTAGTAAAGCCTTGTGCATTCTTCTCTTCTGTTCGAAAGAAATTACAAAAGCACATACAATTCAGCAGTTGCTTAATGTCGCCGTTTAGGACTGCGTTTAATGAGCCTCGTCTAGTTCAAAATAACAATTAATACAGATTGCGGTTGGCGCAGTGGTTGAGCGATTGACTGCTGCGCAGCATGTCGCGGGTTCGATTCCCGCACGGAAGAAATATTTGTACGACCTACAAGTATTTGTTCCGAGTCTGGGTGGTTTTCTATAATATGTATGTATTTACCAAAAAAAATAAGAATGTATATAAGTAGTTTATCAGCAATCTCGTTACCATAACACAAGCATTAGGTTGCTTAGCTTGGGACAATATGGCGTTGTGTGAAATGTCCAAGGATATATTATTATTAATTATGACGCTTAGAATAGTATCAAATACAAACATCACAAGAATATCTTTCTTCCGTTGGCTAGCATCATTTATTTTGAGAAACACAGTCAGTCAGTACAGTCTACTACTAAAAACTAGCCCCACAAAGGGTTCCGTACCAAAAACCGAAAAAAAAAACTAATGGGAGAAATACACACTGAACATTTCAACTGTCTGTCTGCCTATTATGGTTCCTGAAATACATCTCGCTGACAGACGGACAATATAGTCTTAGTAGTTCCGTGGGTTACCTTTTGGGTACGAAACCCTAAAAACTATCTAGACCGTCCTGTAGAGCAGTGTAGACTGAAGTGTCACACTTTCTCAAATCTATACTAATATTATAAAGAGGTAACATTTGTTTGTAAGTTTGTATGTAGGGGGTAATCTCAGGAACTACTGATCCGATTTGAAAAATTCTTTCAGTGTTAGATAGCCCATTTATCATCACGCTAAGACAAATAGGAGCGGAGCATTAATGGAAAATGTGACGCAAACGAAGTTGCGCGGGTCAGCTAGTGTATAATAAAACAGATTAAAGTATTATCAGGGATTAGATGCCAAGCACCAGTATTATCCTATTGCTAGTTTCGTTAGAACCACGTTTCAAGGCCAGGCGGCGCCGCCACTTCGACATTGGATATCCACTTGAACATCGTACTTGAAAACTCAAGGGTAACAAAGACAACTAGCTCGGCCAAGGACTAAAAGCTTAAGTTAATTATTTATGGCGTTTTGAATGGCAAGAAATATATAGAGCCAAATTTTAACGCACGTATTGTTATGTGGGTTATTTAAAGCTGAAGAGTTTGTTTGATTGAACGCGCTGATCTCAGGAACTGCTGGTTTGAATTGAATTATTTTTTAGCGTTGGATAGCCCATTTATCGAGAAAGGCTATAAGGCTATACGTCACGTTACGACCAATAGGAGCAGGGCATTAAATAAAAGAAGTTGCGCGGGTCAGCGAGTCTAAAAAGGTCACTTTACGAGAATCATATTAGAATCAATAATTATGATTTTGAATCTGTAAAATTTCATTTTCATCTTTTTCGCTAAAGCTTCATGTTCAAGATTAATTGAGAAAATTTTAGAGTGACGGGTGGGTAGCGTGATGTGCTTTGAATTCTGCTAAAGTGACCTTTTTAGACCTGCAGCTAGTAACTTATAGAATAAGTGCCATAATATTATGGCACTTATTCTCATTACATTACTTATTCCTAGGCTCATACAAAACACACGCGCGCTAGTTTGAGAGGCGCGTAGTACTCTACCAATTAAATATTAATGATAATGACCTTTATCCAAATATGCTGTACAGTGGCACGCGACCTTAACAAGGCGGGCTTAGACCGATCGTAGATATAACTACAGATAAAACTGGATTTGAATCGTCAAAAAGATTAGTTACTACTACGCTATCACTTATCGTTCGTGAATATTTTATTTTTATGAGTAAAAGTCATTCACATTTTTTATTATCTAAGTTTTTGATTTTAGATTGGTTGACCTTAAAATGTCATATTATGGGAGAACTTAGTTATTGAGTTGTGTGAGATTTGAATGTTTAGTGAAATATTTTATTGAGGCATTTATTTATTTACGCAATAGACATCGCGGCAGACCATGGCGAAGATGGCGAGACGAGTTGGACTCCTTCTGAAAAGACTGGCCCAACATAGCGAAGGGCAGAGTTGTATAGGAAAGGGATTTGACTGAAAAGACAATCCAGGATGGAGTATCCTGGCGCAGAAGTGTGAGGAGACCCGACCCCAAGTAATGGGAAATGGTAGGACAAAGAAGGTTGCTTCTGAAGTTCTGAACAATGTAATGATACTCCAAAACACTTAAGTTAGTGCTGGTGTTGAGAACTACAAAGTTTGCCTTGTCTTTTGCTACCTGCTCTCGTTCCATTATTAAACTTATTGACCTACGCCCACTCTACAGTTGGACAACCACCTTTAAATAAAATTAACAAAATACTGCTTATACCTAAGGGGATTTAACGTACGGCGCGTTAGTGTTCTACGCGCGCCTCAAAGAGAGTCAGCACACAGAGGGGCCCGAAAGGGCCGACGCCTGCCGAGTTGCGGGACTATTCGAAAGAGAAGAGATACCACGGCTCCGGAACACAAAGGGCACATGAAGGAACATGGATGGGTTTTAGTTGGTAGAAGTCTAACACTCCCTCCCGCTCTGGGTGAGAGTGGGAAAGACATTGGATGATTTAACGTGAGATTAAGGTTTAAATAAATAATTGGAATCTAATAAGATAAAAATAGAAATATTTTATGTTCATATGAATATTGTTCATAGAATGAGATCAATAGTTGCTGTATTGCTGATTGGCTCAAGCTGCTTTTCATTCTAATCAGTTAAAGCTTGGTAATCACTTACTTTTTTATAAATTGTTATACACCTGCCATGTTAGCTCAAACCAACCTTGGTTGACTGGACATACATGCCAAGCATGTAGCATCATGGGCATTTGTAGTGAACTCTCTTTTGAACCTTATTGCCATAGTTATAAGATCTAAAAGTGGTTCACTGCTAATGGCCATGATGGTACATATTAGCAAATCTCGAAAGTCCCTACCTTACAGTTCTACAAAACATAATAACTAGGACAAATAGCATTCCCAATTTCCCAATTGCTGAATGGTCAAGAATTTAATATTGCTGGATAAAGACAACACAGACATCACACCTGCATTCTCTTTAATGGGTTAGGCCAAGATGTACCTATGGTCTACCCACATATTTGTAGTTAAATTTTTTCTAGTCTTCTGTAATAGTGGGGTTGAGCCATCCTGTATGTTATGATGGCTGTTAATAGTATCCTTACACGCTAAAAGAAAGTATGAAACTATGTTATTTGCTTACCATGCATGAAAGTGACAGCATCTTTGACATAATCATCAATCTCAACAAATATATCATTGATCTTCTTCTTAGCCCTCACAAATATCTGTAGCGGCGAGTCCACATTCGACATGTTCACGCGGACAGCGCCATTGTTCAGCATCGCAACGTTGTGGGGCCCGTCGCCAGCCATCATTGATATCGTACGGTTAACATACGCAGCCATACGGGAAGGAAATATTCACGGTTGTCGTTAGGTGGACCTTATGCCGGACAAGCCAACAATATAGTCACTGTATCACTTCTACAGTTTTAACAATACATGCACGGTAAAACTGCAACAAAAACATAACGAGGCGTAAAGAAGTGCAAAGAAAAGAAAAATCATGGAACAGTGCTGCATTGACTAGACTACTAAACAGCTGTAAACCAAGCCTATGGACACCTAGTCAAGTAAAGCATTTGGTTTGCCTGCATTTACAGTTATTAAGGGCTTATTACACTATTCACTATTCATTTGAAGGAAAAAATAATTGTAAATGACTTTTAGGGAACACAATTTAGGAATTACTGCAGTTAGGACCGTCAATCTCACTAAATCGCTATCTAACTGTCCTAATTTCAGTTACACCTTTCGATTTCCTAATAAGATTCCTTGAAATTGAATAGTGTAAAGAGCAATTATGAAGAGATACTTGTTTATTAGACCATGGCTAACTTTATTCTGGTCATGTCTTAGCCTGGTTAACCAGCATTGACATTCAGGTAATTTATAATATTTTATACAAATGTAGTAAGAAATTTTGTTCCTATCCGGAAAGGATTGCTGATAAAATATGTTCCCAAGTTAAAATGGTTCTGAAAATGGGACAAAAATATTTTAAAGATAGCATTTGACATTAGATAAGCATTTTATGTTTTACTGATCAGTCTACAGCCTAATCGTTGACAGCATGCACAGGTACTGACACACAAAGCGAAGCACTGGTGCAGAGTAGGTACTCAGGTATCAAGTGGCTACTCGTATTGAGGTTATGTTTGTGATTAAACTAACTAAAACAAACACATTTACGATCGAAACTTTGCAGGAAAAGAAAGAAGAAAGTGCGAAAAAGCAAAACACCATTTTATAGCTATCAAATGCATGTAATTTGCACCTTATCATCTCGTTGCATCATCGCAATCGATGCGCATCCCTGTAGTCCAAGCCGCGTGAAAATTTGTACACACTTTAATGATCATATTAGAAATTTAAATAAATAAGCACCAAATGATGTATGATGAGACGTAAAACAACTGACAGCCGCTAAATATAAGTCAAAATTGATTCACGATAAAATTCACATAAGCCCATCGCCTATATAATTAACCTTTTCAGAGAGAGAATCAATAAAACAACTTACCTATGTATTAAAGCATATTATTGGACATGTTACTCTTTATTTAAAATTATTTTCGGCAGATTTTTACCAATAAATTTTTTCATGAATTTATTTCCCTGTTTTCAATTTTCGATTTTTCTGTCCTCTGATTTGCACCGTTCTCTATTTCAATTTCATTCACCGCTTTTAGTTCAGGCGCCAATCACAAAGTTCTTTATTCTTTTATATCCAATAATAAGTAAGTAGGATTATGCAAGCAAAATACGTTTAGTAATCGCTGTTTTGTATCAATAAAAGGATTTGGCAAGAGAAAAAATCATAAGAAATATTACAACCACAATTACAACAAGTTTTTTCTTTATTTTCTTAATTTATTTGCAGGCAAAAGTGAATCACATGTAAATTAATGCCGTATTACACCAGTTAAACTTTATCACAGACTACATAGAGATACTACGTATAACTTTATGAATTTCGAAGATTGCGCAGAAACAAGACGTGCAAATTACAACGTTTTATTATTTTCCGCGGCACTGTGTTTATGAAACATTGTCTTGTAATTGAGACAATAAAACAACTTTTCTCACTTAAAAATAAGTAGTTATGAAAACTATTAATGATTACTTTAAACCGCAAATTTTTAACTTGTTAATAGTATATAATTATTCCTTCAGTAAAAACAGCAAACACAAAGCGCAACTAAACGCATCATTTGTAAATGTCAAATTTTACAAAAATATCAAGTCAATGGCGGATGAATGAGTATAGGAAGAAGCCGCTTGTCGAAGCGAATTCAATTCAGTATTCATAAACAAAAATTCTCGTCTATATTAAACAGTTGTTTCAGATTTCTTTTACTGAAAGTTTATTTAATTAAGCGAAATGTCTCGTTCTGTCCGAGCAGAAACTAGAAATCGTGTCAAAGATGATATCAAAAGAGTCATGCAAGCTGTGGAAAAAGTTCGCCATTGGTAAGTTGGACATTCGTAATAAACATTTTCTGTAATTTTGTGATAGCTTAGGAAATAATACTGTCTCCATTTTTAGGGAGAAAAAATGGGTAACGATTGGTGAGACGACCATGAAAATCTATAAATGGGTTCCAATATCTACAAATGAGCAAAAGAAGAAACACGCGGCTAAACGTGAGAATAAGGAGAACACATTGACGCCGAAGAAGGTGCACGACTCCTCCAACTCTAACTTTGGCATGGCTGAAGACTCCAACACATGTGAGTAAACAAACTTTATGACTGTTTACATTAAACTGTTACTCACGAATTTATTGTTAAAAAATAAATAATAGTTTGCAAGTTTTAAGATGGTGGATTTTCGGAACTAAGCAAATAGGTCAGGGTTCATATCTCTCGTTATGAAATTGCAGCTTAGCTGTAAATGAGCTATTATTTATTAGAAATAAATAATATGGCTCGTAAGTTTAGACATTTGTGATTTTATTTCATCTAAAACAGATTACAGCTGACCACAGTAAATTAAAATCAATATATTTATTTCAGGTTTCTCAACCGTGAGTGACTCCCAAGGGCCCACAGAGTTCACCTCTACAGCAATGAATTTCTCAGAAGACTCAAACTCTCAGAGTAGCGGCACCACAACGCCAGCCAAACGGTTAAAAACTGATTGAGGCTTGCTCAACACGTAAAGTCTGCATCACTTAGGAGACTGTGCTTACATTGAACAAACATTAAGGACTTGTTGGTATGTGCTGTGAGTTATAAGTGTGCATTCAAGGAGTTAGTACCAATTAACCACTCATCGCTACAAAAGCGCTGGTGTTTTAGTTTTATACTTTTAGAAAAGTTATGACCATTAATTGAAAAATGTGTTCTTAATTAATTTTGGTCACATGACCGAGAGTGATTTAATTTTATTTGAATTTAGCATTTTAATTTGACTTTGCTAGGTCAAGGTACACAATCTGTTGTAAATATTATTTCAGTTTTATTACATGTGACTTAATTAGATTATTTTAGCAATATAACTAACTTAATATTATTATTATTCTTTTTTTTAAGTTTAACAAGGATTGAGAGTGGTGTTTGCAAAATGTGATATTTATCACATAAAGTATTATATTTGCATGTTGACAAGCAAATATATTTTTTGTATGACTCAGTACACTATTTATGATGATAATTCTACATAACACTTTTAAAATCTCATGCATGGTGGATTTTCTTTCAGCTCAAATAAAAATATTAATTTGGTTGTGCAGAGCAATAGTTATAAACATGCTTACATTTATTTTTATTATCTTTTTGTGGAAACTTAAGAGTATAATATTTATTAATTTACTGACAATAATTTAATTGAAAGAATTTCCATCATGAACATAATGCTGTGTTCAAAAAAAAATTTTTTAGACAATTTCTTTCTATTCATTAATTTTGCTGTGTGAGATTGATGCCATTTATGTTTTAATAATTATTGTGTTTCAGTTCATAAAACACCATAAATAGGTAATAGAATTCTGAATGTTTTGTTTTTATCAAATAATGCGACAAATTATTGTAATTGTAAATTTAATGTATCATATAATAATGTAATATAATATTATAGTAATTAATAAGATAAAAATAAAGATATATAACTTATAAATTTACACCATTGGGCATTGAAGAATCCATTGATGAGATAGTGTGTGCGGAGACCATTGATTCCACTCTGGATGGGACGGAGGCATTATCTATTTCATGTATTCCAATTATTTCGGTTATAAAGTGGTTGAAGTTTATAATCTGCAAAGAGAACATTATTGCATTTAGTATTAAATCTGCTACAGGCAAATATATTATTCCTACTAAATAAATATTATAAATGTGAAAGTTTGTGCAGATGAATGGATGTATGTTTGTTACTCTTTCTTTCTCTGAAAGGATCTTGTTGAAATTTAGCACAGAGGTAGATTATTGTCCAGTGGGGATAGCACGTAGGCTACATACTTTTTATCCCGAGACTATGTTCCCTAGGGATCACGTTGGTGAAGTCGCTGGCAGAAGCTAGTATCTCAGTTACAGGATCCCATTTCCTGTCGAAAGATACATCGCGGATCGTGGTGCCTAGCCCTCGCCGTTGATCGAAATCAAGTCTGGAACATTTTAGCGGTGAACACCTCATTGTGGAACTCAAAAAGATCTACGTTTGAGTCGTCTAAGTATGCCTCTTTTTTTTTAGAGTTAGGCCCATAGCACACGGCTTATTTTAAACGCGCGTTTCAGGAACGCGCGTCTTCCGCGCCGTAGACGCTGACTGTTGCGTTTACATTGATGATACAAGCGCGCGTATACGCGCGTTTGAAGCGATACAAACGCGCGTACAATTGAGTGGAGTAGGGGCACGGGGAGGGCGCTCACGCCACCACTGCACCGCCCGCGCCTCAGTTGCAATAATAGTTTATAATAGTTAATTGTGTGCTGCGCGTGTATTTGGTTTAAAAAAACTCGGTGTTTTTGTTAATTTGTTCGTTTTTTGACACCGACTTCCGAAATTAAAGTTATTTTTTACTTTATAGTGTTTTTTTTTTGGAAGTCGGTTGTATTTTTTTGTAAAAAGTTTTTTATTTTTCACTTTTTTGTGGTAAGTACCCCACACCTAACAAACGCACTAGTTGCCCATACGATTTTCGAAAGTTCCCCTCGACTTATCTGGGATGCCATCATCAGATCCTGGTTTCCTTATCATGGGACCATTTGGGAAGTATTCCCTTTCCAACAAAAAAAATCATTTTTAAAATCGGTTGGTAAGCGACGGAGTTATGCCCGAACAAACATTAAAAAAAAAAAATACAAACATCCGAATTGAGAACCTCCTCCTTTTTGGGAAGTCGGTTAAAAATGGAACCCTTCGACACCGATCGCTTTATTACAGAAATAAACAATCGTCCCGCTAAGCGACCACAGCGCGTCTGTATCGCTGTATCTGTGCGTATACGCGCAGTAGAGGCGCGTTTCACGATTGCCCCGGTGCTTAAGTTACAAGGTTGCGATCGGTGTCGAAGGATCGCGCGTATACGCGATTCAAACGAGATTCCGTTTGAATCGCGTATACGCGCGTAATCTGCGCGTTTAAAATACGCCGTGTGCTATGGGCCTTAGGCATGACTTTGTAGATATGAACATATCAAGATAATAATGTCATTCCCAGTAAGACCCAACAAAGATAACTGTTTTGAGACCCCAGTAGGACCCAAATAAAATTCTGTGACCCTGCAATATTTCCTCTAATTACCACGTAGATAGCTAGCTGTCTGCGTGCTGCGCTATGTGCAGTGGTGGATTATTTTTAAGGCAAACTAGGTACGTCCCTAGGGGCGCACGAAGAAGCTTAAAACGTAATAAAATAACCTACTTAAATTAAAAAAATCATCCTTGGTACCTATAGAGCTGCCAAAGTACCTATGGCAGTATGGCGTATCAATTCTTGACTACCTACTACATGATCCGATCGCTAAAACTAATCATCTACTGCCAACAGTTTACGGCAATCAAATTAGCTCTCGCTTATGACTGTCTCGTTGGTCTTGTGGTCGCAAACCACGGGGCTGAGCGTAGAGTCCTGGATTCCCGGGTTTGGCAAAGTGATATTCCGTTTTTCTATTAGGTACTTAGTAATTTTTCAGTAGCAGCCCCGTGTTTTGAAGTTGGTGAAGTCTGGCTGACAATCTAGAACTTTTAATAGCTCGACCAAAAAATCGAATCTACCCGATGCGGGGTTTAAAAAAATATAGCTGGTAAAGAGAAAATAAAATCTAATCCGTGGTAGCTACAAAAATTTTCAAGCTCGCTTCGCTCATTCTCGAATCAGGAATTTCCTAGGTTTCTGTAGCTTTTCCGAGTAAATCGATAAACTCTATAAATGTCTATAACTCCTCCCCTCAGTCCCCTCTCTCCACACAGACAAATACCCCAGAGCAGATATCGGGATCCGCACCCGCTTGTGACCACCATAGGGCCACCGAGCCTAGGGCGCTTGCATCATTTAATCCGCTTCTGGCTATGTGCGTTCCTGTTCCTAGCAGTAGACTGTATTGGTAAGTGAAAATAACCTCCGGTAAAAAGGAAAAGTCGTCTTCACTCATAACCGCTCGATCTTCGAAGCTATGGCCGGCCAGTATTGTAAGTAGGTACCAGCACAATTCGCGGGAGAAGAATTCACCTGAAAACAAAAAAAAATCTAAGTTAAGTTCTTTTCAAATGAGAGAATGCAGGGCAGGAACAGAGATAACCAGCGGCCTAGTGCAAGTCGGACTCGCGCACGACTATCTATAACAAATCAAGTTTGTTGTATGGGAGCCCCCTATACTTATTGCATCGAAGTTCCTTATCGCGCGTTGTGAAAGGGCTGTGGACGGAAAAAATTCTCACGAAAAGTTGGCACGACACTTTGCTATAAGCTATTGTAAGCCGTGCGGCGTGCGCAGTTTGTCTGTCTGTCTCTCTCTCTCTCTCATATAGAAAGCATGCCAGTATTCAAATTCGTTAGTCAAGGTCAAGGACAAGGTCAAAGTCAAAATTCATAGGATACTACCTAATGTGTTTTTGTTGAGTGTAGGTATACAGGATTTTTGTACATCTACACTAATATTATAAAGAGGAAAACTTTGTTTGTTTGTTTTTTTGTTTGTTTGATTGTAATGAATAGGCTCAAAAACTACTGGACCGATTTTAAAAATTCTTTCACCATTCGAAAGCTACATTATCCACGAGTAACATAGGCTATATTTTATTTTGGAAAAAAATAGGGTTCCGTAAGATATTTGGGTTTTTCGGACACAAGGTGTAAAAATCAACCAGAAAAGTAACTTATTTTGTGTACGCTGCCTAAACTATAAAAGATAGAACCATACATTGTTCTAATTAATTGTAGATCTTATAAATATCTACAAAAAAGTCCGTGACACACTATACCTATCTATGTCGAGTGAGGCACAACAACCATTTTTTAATTTAAAAATCTTGATTTTTTTTGGACTACATTTAAACGCGTTTATTTTACTCATGCTATTAATCTTTATCAAAATAAAGTATTTCATCACTAAGTACAGTTTATGTAGATAATATTTGGTCTTTGAATGATTAAAATCGGACGTTTGGTTTTGAAGTTATGGCGAAATTAAAATATTACGATTTCTGCTGCACGACCCGTTGCGAAGTGGACGTCACCAAGGCGGGGGTGCGCGTGCGGGAGGGGAGTTTAGATCTATGAGTAAGGTACCCGCGCGGCTCAGCCGCGAGGTCGGCTCCATAGATAAGTATAAGTACGTCGGCTCCCTATGCAGCGGTCGTGCGCGAAGTCTAATAATTTTCGTGCGATTTTCTTTAGATTTCGTTCTTAAAACTGCACCTACGCAAAAGTTCTTCTCAGAGCCAAACAACAGTTATTTTCAGGGCTAAGCAACAGTTCTTTCCAGGGCTAACCAACAGTTATTTTCAGGGCTAACCAACAGTTCTTTTCAGGGCTACACAACAGTTCTTTTCAGAGCTAGAATATTACACGCTATTAACATTTTCTTAAACATTTGAAAATGCCTAAAGAGAGCCATGTCTCAACTTACTAAACATAGTTCTCAAGCACGGGCAGCAAGAATACGCCGTATGGGAGAATCTTCACCTGGACGTTCACAACGCCTTGCTGAACAAAATCA
Organism: Ceramica pisi; assembly: GCA_963859965.1. Classification (NCBI taxonomy): domain Eukaryota; kingdom Metazoa; phylum Arthropoda; class Insecta; order Lepidoptera; family Noctuidae; genus Ceramica; species Ceramica pisi. The sequence continues at coordinate 23,499,603 of OY982535.1, read as the reverse complement.
GAGAAACTCAGGTACGCGCATGAGAGTCGAGTGTCGAACGTTCGCAACGCCTTGCACAACAAAATCTGAGAACCTCTGACTCTGAGTTATAATATTATAAAGCAGAAGAGTTTGTTTGTTTGTTTGGTTGAGCACGCTAATCTCAAGAACTTTCAGTGTTAGATAGCCCATTTATCGAGGAAGGCTATAGGCTATATCATTAAGCTAAGTCAAAAAGGAGCGCAGAATTAATGGAAAATGTGACGCAGACGAAGTTGCGTGGGTCAGCTAGTAATAAATAAAAGGAACTACGTTCCATCCGGGTGTCCCTTGACACCTTTCAAGTTTTTTTTATTCTGTTTTTAGGGTTCCGTAGCAAAAAACGGAACCCTTATAGATTCGTCATGTCTGTCTGTCTGTCCGTCCGTATGTCACTACTATAAGAAGTTTTTCTATTTTTGTGTGATAATCTTAATGCGGTTCACAGAATACATCTACTTACCAAGTTTCAATAGCATTGTCTTCTATGTAAGTATTTCTATCTATGAAACAAAAAAAAAATTCGCGCATTAAGTGAAAAAATCCTAATGAATATTATAATTTGACTATTACAAAACGTAATAAAATAGCCATATTAGCCAAATTATGATATTAGTAAAAAGCATTTTTGATATGCGCTTGTTCTACCATTTTCCATAGTGCGACGCTACGGCTAGCCAGCGCATCTCAATTCCAAAAGATTGCATCCCATTCTAATCGTGCGCGAGTTATAGTCTTACCATTCGTCGAAAGCATTTCGATAAAGTCCTCCCGTCTCATGAAGTACTCATTGTCGGTTTGGTTGGGGTCCATGTTGGCGAAGGCGCAGAAGGCGGCCCGCAGGCGCTTGTAGCTCTCCCCGAACACCGGTCGGTGGTTCAGATAAAGCTTCACGAACTCCTCGAAGTCTATCTCTGTTGCGGGCTTCTTGAGGTACACCTTGTATTTCGCTTCAACTATCAGATTTTCTACCTGAAAACATGAAACACGATTATTATTCCTCCAAAATTCTGTCATCTCTGACTAAGGCTAGAGTCAAGAGCAAACCCATCTCAAATAAAAAAACTAAAATTTGTGGATAACAGTTAAGTTACTTCGTGTTTGAACAACCGTAAATTAAAACTACAACTACAAACAGTAGCTTCTTTAGGGTCTGTTTGGACTTATTCTTCGGCCTGAATATCCTCATGAATGTCTGTCAGACTCGTAGGTACCAGCCCTATCATATGTTGCCTCTAACGCGTCCAGGGCTGCGGGTGCATATGTGAGTTCTGCTGCTCCGGACTATAGTCGCTTGCCGGTCACAAGCCTCGCAACCCAACAGCATCACCATCACAACGGCTAAATTCAACCAGGGACCTTAAAAAGTGCTTACCTCATATTCCGATGGAAAAAATCCCAAAGCCCTCATCAGATCGGGCAGCGAGTCTATCGGTATGTAATCCTTGACCCGCCTCCTGGCCGGGGAGAAGGTGCCTTGGCACAGGATCTGGATGTAGTAGAACAGGTCCCGTATCTCCTGGAACAGCCAGCCGGGTCGGCCGTCTTCCACGAGACAGTAGTAAGGGTCCAGCTCGATTCCACCACGCTTGGCTGTCGTTTCTACAGAACTGTGATTAAATCTCAGATTAAAGCAAGGTTTTTAGTTGGATTGGAAGACACTCAAAAATACTACTTATCCAGTATCCTCCTGTTATCTCGCTAGGTAGGTTTGTAAAAAAATATTAGGTACACACTTGTATTGAACGTCCCATTGAGAGAGAATGGTGTCTTTCGCACCAATTGTGAACAGGATCCCAAGGTCTTCTCGGAAATACATTTGTAGAACCTGAAAATTAGAAATGCTTTCTTTTACGTAATTATTACCTACATAGTGTCATTCGTGCGCCGTTGGTCTCGCGGTCGCAAGAGTCGCGACAGCTAAGCGGGGTCCTGGATTCAATTCCCAGGTCGGCCAATATACATTAATTAAACCGTTGTTCCTGTCCCAGATCTCTTTCTCTCCTCGTCTCATTTGACTATGAGAGTGACGGAGAAGAGAGTGCTCCCAAATCCCAAAACCTATTAGACAAATGCCTACTGCTCTATTTAAAATACATTTAAAAAATATCTTGTAAATAAATGTTACTATACCATATCGGATTTTTTAAAAGAACGCAATTAATGAATTGTATTTTTTCTGCAATTACGACATTTTTTACAATTTGAATACTCAAATCTATAAAACCTAATCTGTACATTTTTGAAACTAAGTAGTATTACGATAAAAAAAAAATTGTTCTAGTTGTTTACACTCAAATCATGGTTATTTTAAAGCAAATATGTTGTTTTTGTACGCCATAAATGGCAAAACATGCAGATCTAACCATTATTATAAGACCTTGCACATTTTATGATGTACACTCATGATTTACAATAAAATATATTCTATTCTATTCTATTCCTGTTTGTGCATACACTCATACACTTGAGTGTATACTGTGTGTAGGCTGGTCTCAGTTGAGATTGGCCGCCATAGCCGAAATCGATCAGAAGGACTATTAGCGTAATTCCTCTTTAGGTATTTTCATTCCATCATGCTGCATCATCCAGTTTGCGTTTTGTGCGCCGCCATGGATAGATTGAAACAAATGCTTTTTCATACACTAGATAACAGTATACAATACCTACAGCAGTAAGCTTAGGTACACTAGATTTTTCTAGCACACTATAGAAGGTATATTTTTTACAATCCCGAATAATTTCAGAAGTTCCTCCATATAATTGAACTACTCATCCAAAGAACTTTCCCTATTTATATTATTATACTAGCTGACCCGCGCAACTTCGTCTGCGTCACATTTTCCATTATTGCTCCGCTCCTATTTGTCTTAGCGTGATGATTTATAGCCTATAACCTTCCTCGATAAATGAGAGATCTAACACTGAAATAGTTTTTCAAATCGGTCCAGCAGTTTCGGAGCCTATTCAATTCAAACAAAAAAATCTTTCCTCTTTATAATATTAGTGTAGACTAGCTGATGCCCGCACCTTCACTCGCTTTTTATTATTTTTTTAAATAAATGTCCTATATGTTACTTCTAATACCTCCAAGAATATTTGTGTATGGTACAAAGTTTCATGATGATCGGTTAAGTATTTTTCGCGTGCAAGCGTAACAAACAAACTTACATTCACATTTATAATATTACTAGCTGACCCGTGCAACGTCGTCTGCGTAACATTTTTCATTACTGTCCCGCTCCTATTGGCCTTAGCGTGATGATACATTATAGCCTATAGCCTTCCTCGATAAATGGGCTATCTAACACTGAAAGAATTTTTCAAGTCGGACCAGCAGTTCCTGAGATTAGCGCGTTCAACCAAACAAACAAACTCTTCTGCTTTATAATATTATAGTATAGATTAGTAGGGATAAACAAGAAAGAAAAACCTGTAGTTACCCTAGAAGGATGAGCCAGCAGTCCGACATGTTTCCAGGGGTTTCCATCCAGCGGCATCTTCTGCAAGCCAACGACTTCCTTGCAAGCAAACAGAAGGTACTTGTTCGTCCCCTCGTCCTCCTTCTTGGTGATAAGCTGCATCTTGCAGACGGGATAATCGTACCGGGGACCCAGAACTGTCGCCAAGGTCATAGCAGTTGTGTAGTTCACTATCTTGTACTTGAACTGTGGGGATTTGAAGAAGATGAGTTTAACTTTTTTTCATAGTGCCCCGTTTCATATCCACTGACCAAAATGACATAGGCATTATGTGTAATAGCCAATTAATCACTTTGACTGTAACAAATGTAATATAATATCCGGATTTATCACTTTGACTGCCGGGTCGGGCAGTCGATGCAGCGTACCATCGATATGGTATATTGTCGATACAACGTACTATCGATTTGGTGTACTGTCGATGCAACGTATACCTACCTACTATCGATTTAGTGCACGCACTGTCGATTTGGTGTACTGTCGATGTAGCGTACCATCGATTTGGGGTACTGTCGATTCATTAACCCGTCGTTGGAACGTTTTCGAAACAGCGACCTTCGATGTAGTGACTGTCGATATTATGAACTAGACCCATTCTAGTCTAAACATCTAATAATTTGAAGGCTTTTTTGGTAAATTGAAATCGGCAATTGCATCTTAAAACAGTCTCTCGAGAGGAACGGAACAAAAAGTCACGAGATCCGCTAAAACTATCGCCAAACAAAAACCAAATTACCTCATCATTAGCTATAAGTATTGTGGGTACATTTTTTCTACATTCTTCAGGCAAGTCGTCAGGTACGGGCCACACGATGGCGGTCAGAGGCACCGCAGTCTGGTCGATACGATCCAAGCTGGCGATCTCCAGGATCCCGTTGCCGCTGGCTGCGAGGTCGTACTCCACCATGCACCGGTCCTGGCCCAGGGACACGAGCTGGTACTCTCCACCAGCAGACTTGGTCGGCAGAAAGGATACGGCCGTAATCTCCTTGTAATGCGAACGGTGTTTGCCGACGAACTGCCACTGTAGCGTTGTACAGTTGTACTTGTAAACGCAGACTGTTCTCTCTTCGTCCTGCGTTTAGTATTTTTACACTTTAGTTTGTATATGGGCTCGTGTTATTAAATTACTAGCTTTTACCCGCGACTTCGTACGCGCATATCCAACTTTAGTTTGTATATGGGCTCGTGTTATTAAATTACTAGCTTTTACCCGCGACTTCGTACGCGCATATCCAGTTTTTCCGTTCGTTCCCAGCTTATAGCATTCCTCGTGAATATGGTTTTTATAGATATAAATAATTTTCCAAATCCGACTGATACCTCTAGAGATGAGCGCGTTAAGACAAACAGACAAACTCTTCTGCTTTATAATATTAAGTACTTACTTTATCAGTGTAACCTTATCTGTGTCCCAGAGTACAACCGCAATTACGAAGACATCGCATACCTATGTGTAATTGGTTAGTGGGACATACCTACAATAACCCCAAACAGCAATTATTCAGCTACAATCCAAGCTGTTTAGCTGAGTAGAACTGCAATGGCAGCGAAGGACGGATATTCTCATCGGCCCACTTAGTGTTAATCGGCCTAAATTAAGTTAAGACAAACAGACAAACTCTTCTGCTTTATAATATTAAGTACTTCATCAGTGTCACCTTATCTGTGTCCCAGAGTACAACCGCAAATACGAAGACATCGCATACCTATGTGTAATTGGTTAGTGGTACATACCTACAATAACCCCAAACAGCAATTATTCAGCTACAATCCAAGCTGTTTAGCTGAGTAGAACTGCAATGGCAGCGAAGGACGGATATTCTCATCGGCCCACTTAGTGTTAATCGGCCTAAATTAAGTTAAGACAAACAGACAAACTCTTCTGCTTTATAATATTAAGTACTTCATCAGTGTAACCATATCTGTGTCCCAGAGTACAACCGCAATTACGAAGACATCGCATACCTATGTGTAATTGGTTAGTGGTACATACCTACAATAACCCCAAACAGCAATTATTCAGCTACAATCCAAGCTGTTTAGCTGAGTAGAACTGCAATGGCAGCGAAGGACGGATATTCTCATCGGCCCACTTAGTGTTAATCGGCCTAAATTAAGTTTTGGTGGATGTCAATATCTATTTCAACGAGCGTATACTATTCTGCTGCAGGGCAAAAACTCTTTATTTTAATACAAGTAAAATGCATAGGACTTAAATAGTCAAAACCCCCCGAATTAAAGAATTTTTGTAAAGAATATTCGCCCGGGGCTGCCATTTATGAACTAGTTTTTTTTGCAGTTTTATAGTAACGTGAATAATTGGAGATATGGTATTGCTATAGGTCCTTATTTATTTTTCTGCTGAATTCTTTAAGAGCTTTTAAAATGATTTTATCCTTTTTTTTATTGCGTTTTAACCGTCGTGTGTTTTAAATAAATAAAACAATATTTACAGCAGTAGCCATGTTCTTGGAGTCCTCGCTGAAGCTGATGTAGTGAATGGAGGAAGCGGTATCGGCGAATGGTTTCGGGGTCAGGATGTCGATGGTCGTCGGATCGAAGAACAAGATCTGGCCCGTGTTCAACCCGCAAGCGAGGTGCATTCCTGCAAGCAGTTTTGTTAACAGCTCAATTAATAGAATATTTAAAGGTGTACACTTTTTTAGGTAGCTTTATAGAATAGAACTTGTTTTTCTACTACTTATTTACTTATGTTTTAAAATTAATATTAAAAAAAAAAACTTTCAAGTTGGCCAAAGTGCAGGACTTGAAAATAACTAGTCAAATGTAAATATTAAAAATTAATTTAAAATTAAATATATCGATTAAATATAATCTAATCAAGATTTAAATCTAAGGATTTAAATTAAAAATCTTGTGTTAATCTTTTGTTAGTCACCTTTAAAGGACGTAAGGATCAGTCCTTGTTACAAACCTTCCTCTTTTTGTTTCGTCAACGTTCATCATAGGTACATTCTACTAATTTCCAATCAAGTTCGCATTCGCGCCTCAGTCGCAGTATATCATTAGAAATTTAAAAAACCCCCCGACACAAAAAATAAACTCCAACTCAAAGTTCGTCGTTTCTGCGAATTTTTCGGATTAAATTCTTTTGTTGCAATCTGCAACTACACCTGTTCTCACTTAGCGGTCCCCCGACTCGAGAACGCTTGGAAAATAAAAATATTTGAACTCACATATATGTGACGATAATAAATAAAATAGGTTATTTTTTCCATTTTAAAGTAGGTATAAATATTAGTAAGGTATTTATAGTGATTAGTTAATTATAGGTAAGTAGTCAGATCCCCTCATCAAGTATTAATGACCTGATGGTCTTCAAACGGCTGTTCAGGCCATGGTTACCTTTTACCATGTTCTTTCAATATTATTCAAAAAATACGGTACCAAATTTCGAATCGATAGGACATATGGAAGTTGGTCAGATCCCCTCATCAAGTAGAAAAGAGCTGATAATCTTCAAATGGCTGAACAGATTTTTATGAAACATAGCTAAGAACACTTGGGATACAATTATCTATGATACAAAAAAAACTAAACGAAAATCGGTTCATACGTTTGGGAGCTACGATACCACAGACACAGACAGACACGTTAAACTTAGAACACCCCTCTCTTTGTGTCGGGAGTTAAAAAATGAGGGTTTTTATAAGCTTTTTATTAACTTACAATGTACTGTTTGTCCGGGTGGATTGAATTTTAAATCTTAATAAGTTATCTTTAACCGATTGAGCTGATATTTGGTATACATGCTTATTTTGGATGACAATGCAAGCTTAGTTATATGACGTCATTCTAATATGGTGGATCATCCAAGATGGCGGACTAGTTATTAATTTTTCCGCACTAGTAGCATAGTAGATATTTTATTTTATTTGGTCTTTGTTGCTATTATGTTATTGTTATTCTGCCTATTTGTGATTTGCGATCGATACGCGAATACGAACGTTGCTTAAAAATTGTAGAATTGGCGCCCTGGTCAAATCCAATCATATCACCTGACGGCGAGTACATGAGACAGGTGACGGATAGCTCCGGCACCTGATATTCGTAGCTGCAGTTGATGGAGTCAAAGTCAGGCGACACCAGAGTGGTGTACTGGCGACGCAGGTCCAGCCGCCGGACCAGCTTGTGCTGTACGAACTGGAACAGCTCCACCACGCCGTCCTTGTAGCCCACGACCATCAGGAGCCTGCGGATAGTGATCTCAAATAACAGCTCAGGGATGTTCTGTGGATGCGTAGCGCTGAGCGAGGCTACACATCCCTTGCTACGCATTCTCGCACAACCACCCACCCTGCACTCCAACCCCGTACCCTGGTGGAAACGCAGCCTTTTTTTTTAGGGTTGGGAAATCATCCAATGACTCCTCCCGGTCTGGAAATTGAAAACAGTTTGAATTTTTTTTTGAATTTTCTACTGACTAAAACCCATCGTTCCTTCAGTGCCCTTTGTGTTCCGGAGCCACGGTATCTCTTTCGAATAGTCCCGCGAGTGGAAACGCAGCCTTAAACCCCAATAATGGTTTCACAAGAGGCTGCCACATATTATTCAAAAGTCGAGGGGAACGAGCATCTATCGATTGATGGACTAGAAAAACTCGATTAGTTATGTGCTTTGAGGTCCATCTGTTAAATTATCTGTTGCCAAGAAAGTTGAAATTTTTCCTCACTTTATTAGTGAGAGTAATCAAATTGATCATCATGTATTCATGTCATCAGTCTACAAGCAGTTTACATAAAATCTCCCTCAATTTCATATTGACTCCTGAAATACCTAAATTACTTCATTCAGAAGTCGGAAATCAATCAGCCATATAACAGGTTTTAAAATGGAATAAAGAAGAGGGCTCACTTCTCCGGATGTACAGCGAAGGATAAGACGCAAGATCTCTTGTTGTCCAGTATTGTCTTGTACTTCTCAGTGACGAAGTCCACGAAACCCACTCCCTGGTTAAATGTGCCTGTTGAGAAATGTGCATTATGGAAGAGGAAAAAGCAGCTGGTGCTCGGCATAGCATCGGAACAGTTGCGATACCGTGGTCAGTTAATTTATTTATTTATTTATTTATTTAGACTTTATGCACAATAGTGGTACATGGGCGTTAATGTGCACGGTTGTTTTGTAATGACGATTTTTGGTGTAGCATGTCACTACGGGGTAGCTAGGATGTGCGGCATAGCATGTTAGTACAGCTTAGCAAGAAGAGTTGCAACAAATACATGCGGCGTAGCTCGTTACTACGGCGTAGCATGGAGAGTTGTAGTTGTAGCTCGTAGAAAGGACGTGCGGCGTAGCATGTTACTACGGCGTAGCATGGAGAGATGTAGCAGGAACTGCAGAACATGCGGCGTAGCAACTATGGCGTAACAATGAGTTGTAGCAACATGCGACATAGCAAGGAGAGTTGTAACAGGACATGTGGCGTAGCACAATACTATGGCGTAGCAAGGAGCATTATAGCAACAAGCGACGCAGTAAGTAGAGTTTAAAGCGAACATGCGGCGTAGCTCGTTACTAAGGCGTAGAAAGGAGAATTGTAGTAAGAACTTGTGGCGTAGCACATTACTACAATGTAGCAAGGTGAAATTTAGCAGGACATGCGGTGTAGCACGTTACTACGGCGTAGCAAGGAGTTATAGCAACATGCGACATAGCAAGGAGAGTTGTCACAGGACATGCGGCGTAACACAATACTATATGGCGTAGCAAGGAGAATTATAGCAACATGCGAAGCAGTAAGGAGAGTTGTTGCAGGACATGCGACGTAGCTCGTTACTACGGCGTAGAAATGAGAGATGTAGCAGATGCCGTATGCAGTTGCGTAGCAAGGTAAGTTGCAGTAAGGAAATGCGGCGTATCACGTTACCACGGCGTAGGAAGAAGAGTTGTATCAGGACATGCGCGTCCTTGACATGCGACATATAAAGTACAGAGACGTAGCAGGGATAGTTTTAGCAGGCCATGCGGCGTAGCAAGTTACTACGACGTAGCAACAGTGCGTAGCTTTTGCGGTACGATTAATCAATTAGGCATTACACAAAGTTGAGAATTTCATCAAACCTTTAGAGAGCCAATATACATACATAAAGGATATTTAAATATGTCTTACAAACAACGAAGTCCCTGACGAGGAACTGCTTGCCGCCGACGGTGGCGTCGGTGGGCAGGCGCATCTTGATGAGCTTCTGCTTGGTCTCGCCGGTGTCCGGATCCCGCTCCAGCTGCACCTTCTCCCAGCACGGGCACGGCTTGTTACCTGCCATTGTAACATCATCATTTTCCTGCCCGTACACCATGTTATTCGGGGTTGGCGAAACACGTTTTTTTCTTCCATTCTGTCCTGTGAGCCGTCACACTATAGACTCTAAATGCCTTTTCATATCGCCTCACGCAAACCATACATCATCTCTTTAGTCTCCCTCTCCCTCTCCATCCATTCACATTTATATTCTTACTCTTCTAGTTACATGCGTTTCATCCCCCCTCTTTACATGACCATACCAAGACAAAAGGTTCCCTTTCAATTTTTCCATGACTGGCGCCTTTTAACTACCTCTAATGCCATTGTGACAGTCACAATCAATATACCAAGTTGTGACAATCAATATGCCAAGCCATTTCCCAGCAATGTTGGGGTCAGCTTCCAGTCTGACCGGATGCTGCTGAATACCAGTATATTACATGGAGTGACTGCCTGTCTGACCTCCAAAACCCAGTAACTGTTACGTTAATGGAACACTTTCGGGCAACAAATTAGAAAATGATTAAAGAAACGATTTTGAAACTGTTCCTTATACCAACGATATATAGTTGCAAGAATTTGCAAAAAGATTTTCAAACTGCTCCTTTTTCAACTATACCAACATAGTTACTATAGTACTATGCCTAGTTTGAAAATCTTTTATTAATTTTCAAAAAAGTGCTCTGTCCTTGTTTGGCCCACAGAAGTTCAAGTTACGAGTATGACCCTTTCAACTGAATCGGTCCAGTAGATTCGGAACAAATTGACTGTGACAGACGGACAGATATAGACACACGAGTGGGTAAGGGATACATAAGGGTACCTATCTTCATTTGGAAATACGGAACCCTAAAGTGAGTTAGTTTAAGATCCTTCCCAGCCTATCGGTAATAGCCGTGAGATTCATCCGCAAGAGAATAACCACATTTTACTTGATGAGTATACAATTTATGTTATCTTACACTTAGGATCCAGTACCATGCTGCTTCTGGGCGACACATTGAAGCTGAGCCCCTTGACGCGGTCTACGGTGAAGCCGTGCACCCAGTACAGCAGCTTAAACTGGTCGTCATAGAAGTGGATTTCTCCGATGCTGTTACCCGTCACTATCACACTGGCGAATAGAACTTGGTTAAGATTACGCATCTTTCCGCCGAAAGACGTTGAAGCTTGCGATGCGCGATGCTTCTGAAAAGCCTGTGCCTTTCAAAAGCATCGCTACTACGATTGGTCCAGTACCGCATCCAGGATTCATGCGTTCATCAGGATATGGACTTGAGTTCATCTAGCGATACCGGTAAGCTATATGGCTGTTTGCTATTCAATGTGACTGTGAAAGCTTACTTTTACTATAGTTTATTGATTACAGGAAGCGAGTTAAAACATATGATTAGAATTTAACAGAACCTGTTACTTTGGTACGTCCCTGACACCCCGTTATTACAAACTCAATATTATTGTTAAACTAAATGAGTTATGAATGAGAATGTACATCGATAAAGAGGGAAAGGGTTCCCTCTTTATCGATGTACATTCTAGACTTTTCGATGCTAGAACATTCTCGATGTTTCGGCACGTGGTCAGTCGGGACCGGTATGTACCCGAACTTTCTAGATGTTTCCATACTCGAAGTTTCTGGAAATAACTGTGGGACTATATAAGGTGCGCATCGCTCGCGACTGGGTGAGTATTGAATTGGCGATACAAGCGAAACTTCGGAAGCGATCTTCAACTGCGAATTAAGTAAGTAAAGTGAAGTGTTCAGTAGTGCGATTGTGTGTTGTTGTCAGTGTGTTTGAAGTGATAAATTAGTGTTGATAATTAAAGTGTCATTTTTGGTTAATTAATCGGCTGTTTTATTGTCACGAACCCGAAACTCGTAACAATATGAAAGAAAAGGGAGAGAGCGATAGCGTAACGGTTGATAAAACGGAATGGAAGAAGAAACGCGTGGCGCCGACCCCAAGTAACATAGAACAAGAACAGGAAGAATATAATTAAATATGAAACTAACCCATCAACATTCTTAATGACATGAATCATTCTCTTATTCAACTTCAACATCTTGATGTATCGCAGCTTGTCGATGTCATCGGCCTCCACATTCACCTTGTACTCAATAGTGTACCCATACAGTAGCACTGCCCCGCGACTGGTCCCGACTATGATCTGAGACGTACTCTGCACGAACGTGAAACATGTCAGCTTCCCAAACTCCGAGTTAACTTTTCCTTCAGCATTTACTTTTAGCTGCCAGCGATCCGTCACTCTTACTATTCCTCGCTCAACCACAACGATTTTCTGCAATTAAATATATCCAGTTATTGTTGTTGAATCAAATTTATTCAACGATTTTCTGCAATTAAATATGTCCAGTTGTTATTGTTGTTTTGAATCAAATTTATTCAGTTACGCGTCTTGTGCACCAGTCTGAATTTGTACAATATGTATCTTGATATCCCATAACTCTAGGGTATCAACGAGATCATAATATGTCAAAGTTTTCTTCGAAACTACTAGGACTTTGGACACTGAAGATATTATTTATAACTAAATCCTTGGGCAGATTACGACGACACGGTTGGCGCAGTGGTTGAGCGATTGACTGCTGCGCAGCATGTCGCGGGTTCGATTCCCGCACGGAACAAATATTTGTAAGACCTACAAGTATTTGTTCCGAGTCTGGGTGTTTTTCTATCTATAATATGTATGTATTTACAAAAAAAAAAAAAAGTATATAAGTAGTTTATCAGCCATATCGTTACCATAACACAAGCATTAGGTTGCTTAGCTTGGGACTATATGGCGTTGTGTGAAATGTCCAAGGATATTATTTAAAAAAAAAAAAAAAGATACTTACGCTCGCATTACCAAGATAAATATTTTTTCTGGTCATTAACAGAAATTGATCAGTCCTCGACGGGTTAAAACCAACTTCCATGACACCATCTCTAGGTATATCGCTTGTTTCCCATATAGCTAAAAAAAAACAAAATACATCGCCTTAGAATTTTCTAAACAGATTTTCTATCAGATACAAACATCATCCTGAATATGTCAACCATTTCCAATACACGCTGTAGGTATAAGTAAGAGGTATGGGTACCTGCAGTGGCGTAGTTAATCTCAAAGGGGCCCTGTATCTTTTTGGGGCCCCTGATAAGTACCTACCTATTTTTATTATTGATTGACTCGCGCTTGAACAAAAAACTGATCAGGTGGAAAGCTATAATGTGACATATATACACCACTAATTTTTAATTAGTACAAATACTTAAAGGGCTTATTAGAAAAGGTCTTGTTATTATATATGTAAAGTCTCAATAAATAATATTCATAAATAGCAAAGTTATTAACGTTTGTTTAAATCCCAAAATGTCACTCAATTTATGGTAAATGAAAAAATAAGCAATCCAAACTTTTCTTTCGCACTTTAATTGGGCTTAGGACCAACAAAATTATCAACTTTTTACAATTAAGTAATTTTAAAGAAATCATTTAAGATACTCAAGTAAAAATAAATCAAATAAAACAATTTTGGGATTTCGTTTTTTTTACTTTTGACTGCAAAATTATGATCAGTACTGGGTACGGGAACAGCCCCATTTTTTTTTTGTACTAATTAAAAAATAGTGTTGTATGTGCGCGTATGACACTTGTCTCAATGACCCCCAGGTTGTAGCTCCATATATACCGATCGAGATGCGAATCGTGATATGCCTTCAGTAAGGTACAAAAGAGCAAACAAAATGGACATTTGGTAGGTACTATAGATATAATAAACAAGGTAGGTACACTTTCAACCTTGCAACCGTTACCTATTCACTTCTACGTTGAGCTTACCATGTGGAGTATCCAGTCCAAAACTCCAAATCCACCAGTACAGCACAGTCTTCTCAGAAGGATAAGCTAAAGTGATTAGGTACTTGGCGTCAGCGCTGAGGGCCACTTTGGCGATCTTCGCGTTCCCATGCGGCGTGAAGAATGTCCTCTGCGGGAAGAGGTCCTTGAAGTCCCACACTATGAGCACGTTTTCTGGCCCGGAGTCGGCAGTCACCAGCCATTTTCCCATTTCGTCAGATGCTATGCATGTGATCTTGTGGCGCTGTTAAAGAGTTTTACAGGGATGGTGTAGGAGATGGTTAAATTATATTTCCCATAGTGCGCGGAAGACAAAGTTATACACGGATAGAACCATTACTTTTCGCTGAGAAAACATTATTGACAAAGGAAGCATTATAATGCTTCCTAATTAGTTATTACTAGTTAATAATAATTAGTTGTTACTTAGTAATTACTAGTTCTTCGAATGATGGTTTTAGAAAATGTCATACGACGCTTGATATGTATTGATGCTCTGTATTTAGTGATACTTAGTGTTCTTTGAAGTGTCGGGGTGTGATAGAAACAGGTTACCGCCTACATCGTACAAAAGCGAGGGGCATTAATTACGGTTGACAATCTTATTTGAAAGACATTAGCTTCGTTTTGATCAATTCAGTTTCTTTATTCACGAGGCTATGTGGGTTTTTCTTTGTTTGTTTACGAGTAAAAAGAAATATTATTTGCACATTTTACTAATAATCAAAAACCCACAAGAGTGGTCGTATTCTATGGTCTAGTGAATACAATTGACTCCTAATTGGATAGTTGAGATGTCCACAGACAAATACATAAACAAAAAAATAATATCCGAATTGTCCGAATTGTTGTGTTAGTTATAACTAACACATCAACTTCCGTAGAATAGAATAGAATAGAATAGACAAAGACAAAGACAAAGACAAAGACAAAGATTTTTTTATTTGTAGAACATAGGTACAAAAGATGTCAAAAATAATTAAATAAGCGCTATGTCTTGCCGCCAGCGGCGTACAAATATTATGTTTATAATTGCTTATTAAATAATTGGTAAAAATATAAAAAACATTCAAAATAATAAATAAAAATATAACCAAATCACAGAACATTAAATTAAATTGAATAAAATAATAAAATTAATAACAAAAAAAATAAATGTCCTATATTATAATTTATCTTCCAGGTACTCACTGACTGTATAGTAAGCTTTCTCGCCCAAAAAATTAAGAAGAGCCCTTTTGAAATGGTGTAAGCTGTCAAGACCTTTTATTGTATTGGGTAGCTTATTATATTATATAACTTGGGTGCCATTCCGAAAAAGCTCTTTGAGTACAGTGCAGTCTTGTGTGGAATAGCACATATTTCTTTATTACGTCGTTTAGATTTCAATGTTTGAAATAAATGCAAGTTTGATTTTGCGAATAGAAAGATGTTTATTTCCCTGGTTCATAATTATGTTACATTATGTCCACAGGCCGGTGGTGTATCCGGCCTGTGGGTGTGTCAGCTACTTACAGTCTACCTATGCTTGTCTGAAAGAGATCTGTATAAGTGTCGTGTAGTGTGTGCTGTGAGCTTGTTAATGTGTACAGAGTAAATTTATATAAATTTATAATGTTGTTCCATATTGCCCTATCCTATTTACAGCTAATTACAACTTCCGTAGACGGTGGAATGAGCTCGGTCTACAAGACTAGCACGCACTAGCAGAAAACAGATTTTGAAGAAAAGGGAAAAGAAAGCCTGTGCCCTGCAGAGGAGCAATTACGCTAGTTAGTCAACTTAAGTGGTCCAACTACTGATCAGCAGTGGTGCTATTCCTTTATTTATCATCAAATCAAAGTGGAATTACAGCTCTCTTCAAGTTCTACGATTCCATTAGGATGAGCAAGAGTCTCACGTGTCCTTGCAGCAGCCACATTTTGTGCGCCGTCCAGTTGTACAGCACCCCGCAGTTGGAAGCAGAGTAGAACAGATTGGTGCTGCCCTTATAGTTCAGGTTGATCACTCCTACTTTCTCGTTGTAGCCATTCATCCAGCTCAGTTTCTACATCATATAGTTTGCGTTAAATTGTGTAAGTAGCTACTTTTAACATTGAGAGTAATTTGTTATGACTATGACATTACTATTTGTTATGACTACAGTGATAGTCTATGACAGGTTATGTGTTCATATAATATTGTTTTTTTTTTCTTTTATTATTTATTTGTCTGACTATGTAGGCCAATTTTTTTTAATACTTATTTAATCCACAAACGTCAACACTTGCTTAAGTGTGTTTTGTTTTAGTGTCAGTGTGCTAGCTTGTTAGCTATAGGTACTTGTTAGTGATAAATAATATATATCTTCAAAAAATTGAATAAATAAAAAGGAATAATATATCTTTATATTTTTTGTGTCATGTTTTAGAAGGAATTTTGAATTACTTTGCACACTAATTATTGTAAAATTCTAGTTCCTAAAATGTAACAGTAGTGTTGCTGGGGAGTTAGTTGGCCACTTCTTCTCCACAGTTAAAACACTAGGAAGTGGTGACGGGCGGGCGTTTTGGGGGACTGTCTTTTGTAAAACTTGACGTTCAAAAAGTGCTGGCCCTCAGCCTAATTTGAATAAATGACTTTTGAATTTTGAATTTTGAACTAGATGGCACTGTTTCCTTTGTGCACGTTCCCCTTAAAGAAGCGTCGAAAGAACTTTCTAAGTTTTGAGTTAAAACTACACCCGCAAACACATAAACGCAAGCACACATCTCTCTGACAACACTCACACACAATACTTACGCTATAAGGTTATGGCACACTATAACAGCATCGCAACGGCACGGCTCCAGCCCAGCAATTATCTTGTCATTCAAATTAGTCCTTAATTCGTGTGTCGTATAATACATTTTATAATGTCAATGTCAAAAAGCCAACGGCAGGCAGTTAGGGTGTTAACCGTTTCAATACAACTTAACTCGCAGCCTGCGTGCTTACAGCGCACCGTCCGCGTGTTTACTGCGCGCCAATTCCGTTTCGCCAGTCCTAGGCGTTTTCAACGACAAATGCCATGTAAAAATGTGTTTGCGGTGACAGCAAGCTTGTACCTCGCGGCTAGTGCGCGGACTGCGAGCGGACGACGTGTAGCCGGGTAACCGTAGCTTAAATAGTTCTTTTATAATAAACGATTATCAGACCACAAAACCATTTCATATTTTGTTTCCATATTCTGCAATAGTCCTGCTCCAACCGGGGATTATCTTTGGGTAGGTATACTTTCACAGTGCATACAGGGATAATCGCCGATTGGTGCCCCACTCCATTTCAAACGTTTAATGGGGCCTCTGCGAGTTGGCTTCGGCCCCCCGTACGCCTACCAAAGGACCGTGTCTCCAGGGACCCGAGAAAGTAAAAAAACTAACATAATATTATCTAAACTAATATTATAATCCAAATTATTATTATAAAGCTAAAGAGTTTGTTTATTTGGTTGAACGCGCTAATTTCAGGAACACCTGGTTCGAATTGAAAAATAATTATTTTCGTGCTGGATAGCCCATTTATTGAGGAAGGCTACAGGCTATATGATATTACAGACACAATACGTGGTCCAGCTGGTAGAGAATAGTTTTCGATATAAAGCTTACACACAGTCTAATTAAAGTACCTACCTACTTAGTAAGGTATGTTTTACGCACGAATACTATACAATAGTGAATAAAAAACTACACTTACAAAAGGAGCAGGCTTTTGTAAAACTGGACTTATACCAAAATCCTCCTGGCATCTTAAAAATAGTTTGGACGGGCTGGCCATTATGCATTGAGTTGAGGCCACACTCGCAGCACTGCCCCGAGACACTGATAACAGACTAGATACCCGGAACCCGGTTTCCTTTAATCTAGATGACTTAGGCAATTTGGTACTACTCGACATGATTGTAGTTAACTTTGCTGAAAACTTGCTCAACTTAAATAGTTAATAATTCAACAAGCGATCAACAATAACTTGACAATAGCTTCTGTCAAGTTTTCTCAAAAATCTACGAAAATCCTGTTTTCTTTTAAACTATGAAGGCCTCAGTTTGTTTAAATAAAACCTTCGCGCACACAGTACAACAAAAAGCTATTGGGTTGGGCCTAAAGATCACAGCAGCGCACATATCCAGAGGCCTTAGATATAATCTAAGCCAGAGGCAGATTATCCTTAGAGCGAAGTAGGCACGTGCCTACAGGCGCCAGATCACAAAGGAGCACACGAAGAAGCTTAAAACAAATAAAAAAAAATAAGCAGCAACTTATTAACATAAATTAAAAATCATACTTTGTAAAAAACTTCCGAAGTAGGTACCTACGCCCCTATTACTAATTGATTACTCTTACTTGGCCATCATCTGTCAATGCCAACTATTTACGGCATTCACAATAGCTTTGGCTTATGACAGTCTCGTTGGTCGCAAACAACGGCAGCAAACAGTGTCATAATGTTTTTCTTTCACTTAGAACATAGCTGTTTTTAGGGTTCCGTAGCCAAATGGCAAAAACGGAACCGTTATAGATTTGTCATGTCTGTCCGTCTGTCTGTCTGTCTGTCTGTCCGTCCGTATGTCTCAGCCAGTTTTCTCCGAAACTGTAAAAACTATGCTGTTGAAATTTGGTAAGTAGATGTATTCCGTGAACCGCATAAAGATTTTCACACAAAAATAGAAAAAAAAACGATAAATTTTTGGGTCCCCATACTTAGAACTGAAACTCAAAAAATTTTTTTTCATCATTCCCATACGTTTGGGGTATCTATGGATAGGTCTTCAAAAATGATATTGAAGTTTCTAAGATAATTTTTTTCTAAACTGTATAGTTTGCGCGAGAGACACTTCCAAAGTGGTAAAATGTGTCCCCCCCCCTAACTTCTAAAATAAGAGAATGATAAAACGAAAAAAAAAATATGATGTAAAGTACCAGCTAAAATTGGTTTGAACGAGATCTAGTGAGTAGTTTTTTTTTAATACGTCATAAATCGTAACTTCTGCTTACGGAACCCTCAGTGCGCGAGTCCGACTCGCACTTGGCCGGTTTTTTACAGTTGCAGCCTTGTGTTTGAAGTTGGTGGATTCCGGCTGATACTATAACTTCGAGTAACAGCTAGTCCAAGAAATCTAATCTTCCCAAGGCTGGGTGTTAAAAGTTTCTAGATAGCTTCGCTTGCTCTTCCATCACTTTTACTTAGGTTTCTAGGCAAATATTGACAAGAAACTTCTATAACAGTACGAATGGTTAAGACAAAATCTAATCTGAACCGAGGTGAGGTACTAACATTTTCGAGCTCGCTTCGCTCGTCCACGCATAAGGGATTGGCTAGGTTTTTGTAGTCTTTCCGAATAACGCAGAGACAGATTCCCTGAGCGAAATTCTGGATCCGTACCTGCTCGTAACCACGGACGCCGATGAGATGCTTGCCTAGTGTGCTAGTAGCATTTTATCCGCCTCTGCACAATCAACTCGGAAAGGGATCGTCACCGTATCAACACAAGCCGTGCTTTGTATGTAACTCCTTATTGCAACGCACATTAATCAGAATCGTATTGTAACCGCCTCGCCTCCGGACAAGCTCACGAACCGGGGGGCGGAGCGTGGTCAACTTGCAGCCTATGGCTTGTCTGCAGCACACTACTGTTGCAGAAAGTGGGTGGCCGGGCGAGCCGTAAGCGCAGCGTCGCCTAGCCGTAGCTGAATCGACGTACCAGAGCTGCTGATCCGCTTTGGTTACTGTTTGATGACGAGGCGCAAGGCGATGACCTTAAGCACATGGCGCTATGCTTGTAAAAACGCTTTGTTTAGGCGGTACACAGTAAATAAAATATCGGTACTTGACAAAAGCAAACAGTGATAAATAAATGCTCAATATTATTTTCTGTACACATGAGTAACACATCTTCCGCCGAAGGTCGTTAACCAGATCACCGCGCATCTGTAATGATTCACTATCTGAAGCCAAAGGTCGCCGCGATACAACCCGTTCAGCATTATCGCCACTCATTCTTCACTATGTACGTTAAGAGCGTGTTGTGTTTACTCAGCATCGCTTGTTGCTCTGTGACGAGCAGAACCATCTATGTGGAACCAAAGTCACCGACTAGTGAACAGGTCAGTAATCTACTTACTACTACAGTCTACTATCTCTAGCTGATGTGTGTCGTCAAAACAAGAGTGTGATTTGTTGATAGATAAGAATTTTGCTTTTAAATGAGCAGTCAGATCATCATATAATTATTTTTTTGGGTTCCGAACATCCGTAAAAAACGGAACCCTTCACTCGGGCGTCTGGCTGTTCGTCTGTCACAGTCAGATTTTTCCGGATCTACTGGACCGATACTGTTAAAGTACCTATGGTTCTGTGACCCAAACACGGACGCGTTACTGTAAATATTATTTTGTATAAGGGTCACTTTTGGTGGTCAAACTAGATATTTAAAAAAAATGTTTTTCAAAGTGTGACATATCAAATGAAAGGGTTTACTATGAGGGTTTTAATTATATTTTTTTCGTAATTTAAAAATGAATAGTTTCGAAGAAATTCAAGCAATATAGACCAAAAATTACCATTTCCCCCCTAATCTGCGTATATAACAAGTCTGTAGTATTAAAATAACATGTTAAAAAAAAAAAGAAATTGGTTTGGCCCTTTGCACGCAAGTCCGACTCGCACTTGGCCAGTTTTTGAGCAACGTTCGCCTTCGCATCTCAGTCAGAATATGTCAAAAAGCCCCAATTTCTATACATTTTTGTGTATTATCATGTTATAGTAGTGCCATGTTCATAGATAAATTAAGTGTTGATCAACACTCGAATAGGGCTACCATGCTAAAGTTTCTTAATTAAATTGGGTGTTCCCAAATAATTTTTTAAACTTAAACTTTACTGATTCGTAAACCATACAAGTACAAGTGCTGTAGTCGTTTTATCACAATCAAGTAGTTTAATTTATATGTAAATAATAATTGTTTAATTTAAAAATTAAAGTTAAAAATATACTCCACCGTGTCTCGTGACAAGCACGTTAAGCAGTTGCTCCCGCCTGTAATTCTACATCTTTGGCTAGGTCATCCTGGTTATGTGTTGTCAGGAGCAAAAATACTGTTGCCAAGAAGTACTGTACGTGTTACCAATAAGTTAGTGGGTTGTGGAGGTCAGGAAGGCGGCTGCTCCACGTAAAATTCTGGTATTCAGCTGAATCCGGTTTGTCTGGAAACCGACCCCAATACAGTTGAACAAGGCAAAGCAAGCAAGTTGGATAATGAATGTAGTTTAATTAATCAAGTGACGCCTTTCGAAACTCCATCATGATGGATTCGGGTTGCCAACTAAGGTTAAAAACGTTATTAATGGTATTTTACTATTTTGCATAAAGGCACTTAAATAGTAATAAAAAAAAAACTCTGCCTGATACTTTATTTGTAGGTCAGGGTTCCTCAATATTTTTAATCTTATTAATAGCCCTAAATGAGATAAAACAGAATGATCACTGACCCACACTTATTATACTAACATCATGCTATCAATGCCATCCTTAAAGGATGGGTCAGGGGTTGTAGGATACTCTCCTGGGCGCGCCACTATTGTGATGACAAGTCTCCTCTTTGAGGAATGGCTAGAGAGGTGTTACGGCGTCCTGAACTTACGCCTGTCACAGGTACTCATTGGAGATCATTGATATATAAAATGTTGGAGATTGATGTTTCGGAAGCTACCTGTTTCGTATGCGACGGCGAAGACACGCTCTGTAGTGCTATTCTGTAACAACATTTTCGTATCTCGACAGCGGAATCCGACGTGAGTTTCAAATTCGTATAAACATAAGACCTTATGATGTGTGAAATAAAGTTCACTTTGTAAGCTTAGTCACTCAGGTGAAGTCGATATTGAAATGGTTATTTACAGAATAGACTAGCTGGTGTCATAACTGTGAGAATCACCCGGCTGGCACGGTGGAGGTCTGCCCTGCTTGGGCAGAGCACTGCCGTGTCCTCGTCGAAGTGATCGATGCGGCGGCGACGTCTCGCGCCCGGTCTTGGTTCAATCCATAGTAGTGGGAAGGGTTGCGGACTTTGTTCGAAAGAGTCACCGCGGCCCTGGCAGAAGCCGGCCAGAGCGGAAGGAGTCTTTTGATTATTTCCCATCCTTTAAAAAATAAAAGAGAGCACATTCTCCGGCTGCTACTAAATAAAAATATCCCTGGACCCTCGCTCTGGAACTCCAGGTTGGACAACACTGCTAATACTCCGTAATTTTCTGGTCATAATAATTCCATCGGATGTTCTTTGACTGAGGCTATTAATCTGATGGTAGAAAACTCAAACTCGGTCTTTTAGGTAGGTACTCATCAAACTCAAACTGATGCATTTATTTCAATTAGACCATTTACAGGCACTTTTGAATTGTCCAGGTCGGTCGGTCCAAAAAAAAAAAAGTTGAAGCTTTTTGCACGTTCCAAAGCGTAGATCTCTATGGAGAAGAACGTGCAAGAAACTTCACGGACACCATCTCCAAAGTTCATCCTGAAAGATCCATGTGACCTCAAAAGTTCTCGTAGAAGATTGACGAAGCTTAATTTAATAAAGTAAACTTGCAGCTCGGCTTTCTAAAGAAGTATGGCTACTTACCGGACGCGCTCCCGGGTGAGGAGGCGGCCTACACATTCATCTCCATCTCCGAGGCGGTTAGGAAGATGCAGGCCTTCGCTGGCCTCCCCGAGACTGGCGCGCTGGACGATGATACGAAGCAGGTATGAGGTATTTAATGTTCAACAATAATTGGAGAAAAACCTGTGATAGTACCTATGTTTTTCACGTTTCGCCAGTAGTAGGTACCTTTGGCTTAAATGATTTCCTCAAATGTTATAAACTTGACTTTTGCCATTAACCGGGCATTGGATTCAAATTTCAGGCTCTCCACTGACCAAAATGTAGCCAAACGACATGGGCCTCGATCTGCGTATTAAATCCTAGAACTTCAACTCAGTAGTTGCGCTTGAGGCCATTACACCGGTATCGGTAGGGCAATCAGAAAATGTTCTACACCGCACTCTTGATTGATCAGCATGGAGCCTATAAAACCTTAGATATAGTATTATTAATATAATTATACCAAGTTCATTTAAATGCCTTTAACTTTTTGAATGTCACATGGCTTCTAGCTCTTCAAGAAAAAGCGGTGCGGAGTGAAAGACATCGAATCGTCCTCCATATCTGCGAGGAGTCGGAGATACATACTGCAGCAAGCGTGGAATAAGCAGTACATATCGTACAGGTACGAGAATGTTCAAAGAACCTATAAGTTGTCGAATTTAGCTTTACAATGTAAAACCCAAGAGTGAGAGAGACGACATTCTACAAAGCGGAAAAGCTTTTCCCAGCCGGAATATGTGTTTCGCGATAACTATAGCCATGGTTGTCTTTAAGTCAAGAGTGTTTAAAGTGAAGAAAGCGTGAATTGAACTGTCATTCTATCTTGTATGGATTGACGGCTGACTTCATGTTCGCTACACCTCACGGTTTTTCACGATAAAAGCGATTCTCTAAACCACTCAATGTTTAGAGAATCGCAGTGCAGGGGCACTAAAACGAGGACACAGTGGAATATATGTATAGGTCTGCCCAGCGTGGGCGTTGCACCGCTCGCGGCCGGCCTTGGTTCAATCTATGGTCCGGGCGAGGAGATATGGGAAGCGGTCACTTTCTTCTGCGAAGCAATGCTAGCGAAGGAAGAGGCTGAACGCGTGAGAGAGAGGTATACCTCACACTCTAGCAGCCGCAACAGAAAAAGACGCCCGGGCGTCGGTAGTCGCCGGGCGATTCCCGGCCACCGTAGGCGCGGGCTTAGATATATAGATAGATTCATTTATTTGCCCGAAATATGGTATTATACAGATTTTATCACAGATACACATAAGTTCAACATATTGCATTTGCGGTCGGCGAGCGTTGTACGTGTGACTTGCTGTCCGATCAGAACCAGACCCGGGTCGACGGCGTGCTGTATTCCACGCGCGCCTCAAAGAGATTATGTCAGCATAGTAGACGGGGCCCGCTAGGGCCAGTGCCTGCCAGGGTTGCGGAATTTGTTCGAAAGAGTCTCCGCAGCCCTGGAACGCAAAAGGCATTAAAAAGATCACGGATGGGTTTTAGTCAGTAAGAGTCTGACGCTACCTTCTGCTTCGCCCAACGAAGGAGGAGTCATTTGATGATTTTCCATCTAAAGCAGTCTAAAACGGTCACTTTAGCAGAATCAGAAAGTACGTGACAATTTCAATTTCAGTTTCAATTTCAATCATTTATTTCAGATAAAATAAAATCCATATAGTGTTAGTAGATGTATGACTTAATCTAATGTTAGTAAGAAAATAAAATTAATAATAATAAACACACCCATCCAAATAAACTGGTGCACCATTGAACGAAAGGTGCAATGGTACACCAGTTCACCCGGACAAGTGTGTTTGGACTGTTATCCACCTTCGCAAAAGGGGAGAGTCCCACCTATCTGAAAACACATTCAGAGTGCCATTAGAGGTGGAGCGCAAGCGCTCCATCATGGAAGCGCATCGCTTCCGCATGATCGCGGCGAAACCGTCAACAACAAACAATGCCCGTCACTGACAAATTTTCCCAATCAACCCTGAACCTAATTTGTTAGCGATAAAGATGAAAATGAAAGACATATTATTGTTGTGTAATTAATATGTAGATTCTAATATTTTAGACCCGCAGGTTCAGTATTATAGTAGTACTCTATGCGCAGGTTACTTCTAAGCAAGCGTGCTCCATAGTCACAACATCGCTTACCATATTCGATGAGATATATATAGTGATCAAGCGTGAGCCAAACATAGTCTTAAATGTAAACAAAAAATTCCATGTATTGGTGCATCAAGGATTTGTAATACCTTCCTAGTTGACTCATGTACAAACGGTATCTATATCCTTCCCGCCACAGAACAAAGGCCTTGTCATTGTTAAATTGTTTCAGTAGAGGGACGGTTGACTGTCTCTATCTACACGCCAGTTGTGTTGATAAAGCCCTCAGCTTCGGAACAGCACAACCAAACCTACTAACATTATAAAAGCGAAACTCTGTCTGTAACCTCTTCACGTCATCATAGTCCAGTCAAATTAGCGTTTCACTTCGGAATGAGAGATAATAAGCTGGACACTGGATACACCTTCATTTTGGTGTTCTAAATGTTATGTCGAAGCCTCATAAAATGTCTGGTCTGCGTCGTAAGTTATTAAAGGTCACAAAAATCGGTGAGATGAGATGTTGACAGAACTTGAGATAACAACACAAAAATAGAGCTAGTTTAATACGGTTTGTGTTTATGGCAGAGTGGTGAACGGCTGCAGGTCGTTGGCCAAGACGCGCGTGGAGGAGCTGATAGAAAAGGGGCTGGATGTGTGGGCGCCGCACGGCAACCTGCGCTTCAGCGGCCTGGAGCAGGGCCGAGCCGACATACAGGTGTCCTTCGTCAGCGGGGACCATGGAGACGGGTGAGAAAGAAAAAACGACTCGTAAAAGACAACAACGTCCGCCTTAGGGACTATACTCGCACTTATTCAGCTCTATTCAGCTTATGCCCATAGAAAACAACGATTTTGTATGGAGACACGTACGCATCCATTCAGCTTTCCGCATCTATTCAGCTTAGCGGCAAACAAGTATAAAATGAGGCAGATGTGTTATTATCATGCGAGTGCTATAGATAAAGTTCAGTGCTGTTCTTCCGCTGATACCTTCTCATTCTTACGATGCTGTACGCGGCTGATAGAAGCAGAGCTCTATAAGTGTACTAAAATCGTTCAGCGATACGCGAATGTAGCTGAATAAGTGTGAGTAGTCCCTTACCGAGCGCACACTCGTTTCTCTCATACAAAGTTCAATATTGTTTGATCGTTTGTTCTACTGTCTTATAGTTTATTGTGGGCCACTATTTGTTGTTACCGGAGTTTCCCTGTAAGCCGTCCTAGCACCACCGTATAAACACATTCCTTTCTAGTACCTACCTATAAGTTAACGTTTTAAGCGCAGTATTGCTTAAAACAAGCCATACTTGTCCGGTCACCTTATCAGCGATGACAATCAGACACTACAGCGAAAACTCAGTAACCACATCTGATTCATCTCTCCACGCTCTCTTTGCTTCATCAGCTTCCCGTTCGACGGCCCCGGGCGCGTCGTCGCGCACGCGTTCCCGCCCCCGCACGGCGCCATGCACTTCGACGATGACGAGCAATGGGGCGACAACCCTAATGAGGATAATGAGGAAGTCACAGACTTTTTCGCTGTCGCCATCCACGAGATCGGGCACGCGCTGGGGCTGTCGCACTCCAACGTGAAGGGCTCCGTCATGTACCCGTACTACCAGGCCCCAGTTGAGAGTCTGCATATGGACGACATTCTGGGCATGCAGGAACTGTATTGTGAGTAGTTATCTATTTATAAGTCTGTTAGTTGAAGTAGGATGCGGTGCACGTGTAAAGAAAGTATCAAGACAGTTCAGAGTCTGAGGACCAGGCCAGAGTTGTAAGAGGGAGACAGGAGACGTCGTTTTCGCCGAGTGATGCAAAGGAAACGCAGACTCGCAAGTTTACGACAGATTGCCGAAGCAGGCAACACACTGGGAATAATGGAAGGCTATGGAGGAGACCTTTGCCCAGCTGTGGGTAAACATGTTATGGCTAAAAACAAGAGTCACAAAAAAGCACAAGTACCTTGTTTAGAATCTCTGTTTCATAACAATAGTCCATAAAGGCAGTGAATTAAACCCATAGGCTAGATTCCATCATCCACAAATTGCAAATCTATTTAGTCCGTCAGTTAGAGTATTGAAAAATAATGGACACGTATTTTTGTTTTTGTTAATCAATGAATACTGACGAAGATAAAACGCATCAAAACTCGGGAGTGGGGGCTCGTGATGTCACGACTCACTAAAAATTATGCGTAGGTGTGACGTATTGAGAATTTTAAAAGCGTCGGAACTTCGTCAATTTTGGTTCCCGTAACAAAAGAAAAAACGTAGATTTTTTCAGGACACAAGCCTATTCAATCATGCAACAGCTTATCCTTAGAAAGACGTACTTGACCGGCCACTTGTGCAATGGCAAAATAAATCTTGAATTTCGAACGGCTTTTTTAAAAGCGTACCTATCTCCTATCTCCTAACAATCATTTACAGTGAAAGACCTAGAAAAGCCGGCCGATGTGACGGAGAGCCCAGGGTCGCAAACCTCCCTGGTGCCGCGGTTCACGAAGCCGGACAGCGACGAGGACGAGGACGAGGACGAAGACGACACGCCCGACCTCTGCATGACCAACTTTGACACGCTGCAGGTCATCAACAACAAGATCTTTGTGTTTGAGGAGGAGGTTCGCATTTCAAGTTTGTTACTTCTTAGCTACATAAGTATGCCGCTGCAAATAGACCCTTGCAAAATGGGGTTTCACTGATCCGCGTGACACTAATTGGTGTAACATGGAGTTCACACACTCCGTGTACTTTTCCCCACAAGTTCAAGCACTTTTTGAAGGTTTCTCTGCGAAAACGAAAAATAAAAAAGTGTGTGAGGGTTACGCGAACACACACGGCCTCATGTATAATGTCGCTAAAAGTCAATACATGGTTTTTCAGGCCGGCGCCAAATGCTCTCAACATGTACCACCCATTCGCCTGAATGATGTACCTTTGGAACGGGTAGACCAATTTAAATACTTGGGGCATTGGGTAACAGCCGACATGAGGGACCATGTGGACATCGATAGGGAACGGAGGGCACTGTCGAAAAGAGCTAATATGATTGCCCGTAGGTTTGCACGTTGTTCAAATCAAGTTAAGATAACGCTTTTTAAAGCCTTTTGCACTTCTTTATACACGTGCAGCCTATGGGTTTCCTACACACAAGCGGCTTACAGTGCCCTTCGTATCCAATACAATAACGCGTTCAGAGCGGTGTTGGGGCTGCCCCGCTTCTGCAGTGCCTCGGGCATGTTTGCGGAAGCGCGCACCGACTGTTTCCACACCACCATGCGCAAGCGGTGCGCGTCCTTGGTGCGCAGGGTGCGGGGCAGCTCCAATACAGTGCTGGCGATGATCGCCGGGAGATATGACTGCCCGTATATCGGACACTGCTGTAGCAGGCATGTTGCTAGCTGTGTCCGATAATATGTCTGTGTTTTATGTATTCTGGTTACTGTATGGGTGCTTTTTGGTTACCTGAAATAAATGCTTTTTATTTTTATTTTTTATTTATAAACCTGAATAATATTGAGGAGTGTTGCAGCTTTCTCGGTGGAAAATGATCACGTATTTGCAATAGGTATGTTTTTAAATGTTTGATAGAAAAGGTAAAACATCCCACTTTCCTTCTGCAGTGGGTGTGGGTGCTGCGCGACCGGCACGAGGTAGTGCGCGGCTACCCGAAGCGCTTCCAACACGTGTTCCGCGGACTGCCGGAGAACATCACCAGCATCAAGACCATCTACCAGAAACAGAACAGAAACATTCTTATTTTCAAAGGCAAGTTTTAAGAATACACAGTTGTTTTTTTTGGGTTTTACGAAACTCCAACACCAGGGGCAACGCATAGCGATCTTTTGTGTCCGGCCGTGGTTCAATCCATAGTCTGGAGCGAGCTAGGCAGTCACCTCCTTCTGCGTAGCAAGAATGTAAGCGAAGGTGGAGGTGAGACGCGTGAGGCGAAACTCACACCCCAGCCATCGCAGCAGAAGAAGTCGTCTCGGGCGTCGGGAATCGCAGGGCGATTCCCGCGGGCACTGTAGGCGTGGGCCTGCAGACGATGAGCGATTGGTAGCACGCTCTCCTATAAGGACCAAGCCTGGCTCGATGGCGAGTCGTGTTCCTCGCGTGCGAAATCAAAGATATGCAAGGGCCCCCGGACCACAAGGGCCCCGACTTGTGGATACAAAGCTATAAATTTAGGGCCGCCGTCTTCTTCGTAGCCTGCCATGACAGTCCTTAGCTAGTAGGGTTTACTTTGTTTAAAAAAAAACGCTTAAAAGGGCCAGGCAGGTGTGTGACACAGGGCTCTTTTGAGTCTAGCTGCGATAACACAATAAAACAGCAACTCTTTAACAGATCGAAACTACTGGGAGTTCGACAGCACTTACCACTTTATAAAAAACGGCTCAATATCTGACTACTCGATCCCGGAAGAGGTCCCGGAGCTGACCACCGTGTTCCTCTCCAACTACAACAATAAGACGTACCTCATCGAGGACGAGCGGTACTGGAGGTATGACGAGAGAGCTGGGAGGATGGACGAGAGGTTCCCGAAGGAAATGTCCATGTGGAGACAGGTGCCCTCCCCTGTGGATGCTGCTATCATTTGGAAGGGAGGTAAGATAGTTTTAGCAGATATGACTGTTTTGTTTGTACCACTACCGCGACATACACAAAATTCAAAAGTTATTTATTCAAATTAGGCTGAGAGCCAGCACTTTTTGAACGTCAAGTTCTAAAAAAGGCAGTCCCCCAAAACGCCCGCCCGTCACCACTTCCTAGTGTTTTAGCTGTGGAGAAGAAGTGACCAACAAACTCCCCAGCAACCAGCAACACATACGTGACTATATATCCATATAGTCTGCTAGGGTTGCGGAATTCGAAAGAGTCACCGCGGCCTTGAAACGCAAAGGGCATTAGGAAGAACACGCATGAGTTTTAGTCAGTAAGATTCTGAGTGATTCACTCCTTTCTACTCCGCCCAGAGCGAGAGTGGTCATTTGAGGATTTCTCTTTCTTAAAAAAAAGGTATAATTTTCCCCTACGACTGTTCTATAATATCTGTGGACTTTTGTTTATTTCATAAGAGTCATATTCGTACAAAGTGTACTAAACCTTGCAAGTTTTATAGCTCTCAGCCTAAGCACGCTATATCTGTCGACAGCTCAGACTGAGGTTTGTACGATCTTTAACTTACCAACAAAAGCCACAAGACACCGCCTTTATGTCGTAAGTGGTAAGGGTAATTTTCACAATGCAAGTGATACTACCTATAGTATGGTAATATAGCCATTGGATTTTAGGAACCTCAACAATTTAGTCTGAGATCAGATGGAAAGCTTTTTTTTAGGTGGGTATCATCAAATTACTTTTTCTGCTGTGTGGAAGGGATTGTCAGACTTACTGACTACTAAAATCCACCCGAATTAATTCCTCCAATTCCTTTGCGTTCCAGGGCCGCGATGACTTTCGAGCAAATTCCGCAATTTTGGCAGTGTTAGATAAAGCTAGACTTGATTCAATTCGTTTCAAATGAATTTAGACCTTATAGTCCGGTCAATTTAGGCATAAAAACAGTGGTCAAATAACAAAAATTCCCGGAAAGCCAAATATTGGTGGAGAGCTGGGGTTGACCATTACAAATAAAGTTTTAAAAATCCCCATCGATCCTATGTGTGCTACAAAAGTTATTCGGGGTCAAAGGTCAATTTTGAGGTTTTTTGGATTTTTCTCGAAACCGGTAAGTTTTATAAAAAAAAACATCAAACCAAAGTTGTAGATCTTAAAATTTTCTACAAAAATGGTCTTCATGATTTTTTTCCTAAGAGTTACCATTCCTGAGATATCGCGATTCTAAGAGTCACATTATACAAGCCACGTATTACATATCAGGCACTTAAGACAAGTAAAAATATCTATTTGTGTCTCTTATAATACTATTCTGAAAACATTTATTCAAAAGATAGTCAGTCCCTAACTGAATCCTCTCTACAATATACAATGTACAGAACTCAGACCAATAAAAAAGTATAGACGGAGCCGTCGTAAACAATCGCGACGAAATAAGTGAAGTCAAGTCTCGGCTTCGTGTGCGTAACTCGGTGTAAGATATCGTAGATTTGCGCATGTGTGCTAGAGAAAAATGTTGCAAGCGTTGTGCTGCGACTCCCAAGTGCGAGAGATATACTTCAGTGAAGTTTTATTATTATGTAATATTGTGTTTTATTTGTATTAGTTGAATGAAATGAAAGATAATTAAGTTTAATGAGAGCCATTTATTTTAATATTAACATCAATACCTAATTAATTTTACAAAACACAAAACTTACGTAAATTAAAATAACTAATGCCCCTTATGTTGTGTCAGTTTTTTATATATCTGGCGTTTTGAGTCACCTGTAAACCTATAAAATATCACAACAAACATAACTATTATTTTAATATTTATTATAAGTTAATTTTATAAATACTTACGTATCATGCATAATAACATGAGTACCTACCTAATATACTCCAAAACTAAATGTGCAATAGCGAAATTTCCTAAAACACACTTAGTTGTAAAGTCTC
Source organism: Ceramica pisi (assembly GCA_963859965.1). Taxonomy (NCBI): domain Eukaryota; kingdom Metazoa; phylum Arthropoda; class Insecta; order Lepidoptera; family Noctuidae; genus Ceramica; species Ceramica pisi. Next base: position 23,468,634 of record OY982535.1, on the reverse strand, counting down.
CGTAAAAAATCACAACTTCCCTTACTTTTGGGAAAAGATAATGTTCTTAACTTGCAACACTGACACAATGGCGTCTAGAATTCGTGTTCCGAGAAATGATGACAAACATTTTACAATTTTGTTTAAATTACACATCAAATCGGATACTTACTTGTGAAAAGTAATCCCAGAAGACTTTTTCTGAAAACATGAATTGTTTTTGCAGCAGTTTATGACGCAGGACGGCATAATTTCGCAATTATTATTTCACCAAAATTACGTCTCGCGCACTCGCTCACTCGCGGCAGACTACCGCGCGGCCGTCTTCATATTGCCGAATCGTCTTCATATTACGTGCCTCACTTTTTGAGCGCAATGGTCTGTCTATACTTTTTGGTCTTTTTTTTTTTAGGTATGGGAAATCATCCAATGACTCCTCCCGCTCTGGGTGTAGCGGGAGGGAGTGTCAGACTTCTACTGACTAAAACCCATCCATGTTCCTTCATTGCCCTTTGTGTTCCGGAGCCACGGTGTCTCTTGCGAATAATCGACTCCGGCAGGCGTCGCGTCGGCCCTTTCGGGCCCCTCTGTGTTGCTGACTCTCTTTGAGGCGCGCGTGGAACACTAACGCGCCGTCGACACGGCCTGTCGTCACTAGACGGACGGACGGCGAGCCACCCATAGCTCGCCGTCCACAGGCCCGCGCCTACGGTGGCCGGAGGTCACCAGGTGGTGGCCCCCGACGCCCGCGGCGTCTACCACGGCGGCCGGGACGAGAGGGTCTCCTCTCCCGCTCCGCCACCTCCTTCGCTAGCATTATGACTGCTTCGCAGAAGGAGGCAACGGCGTCCCATTCCGTCTCGCTCCGGACCATGGCTTGGACCAGGGCCGGACGCGAGAGGTCGCCGCCGATCGCCGTTTCGAGGACACGGCGGTGCGCCGCCCAAGCGGGGCACACCTGCACAGTGTGCTCTACCGTGTCCTCCGGTCGATTCCGCAGTGGTGACACCCGGGCGTTTCCTCCCGCCCGATTCGGTGCAGGAACCTCCCGAAACATCCATGTCCGGTGAGGACCTGCGTCAGGCGGAAGGTGAGGACGCCGTGGCGCCTCTCAAGCCACTCCTCAAAGAGGGGACTTATCGCCACTATTGTGGCGTGCCCTGCGCTGGGTTGCGATAGTCGTCGTCTCCATGACGCCATGAGATCGCGCCGGAAGTCCGTCCGCTGCGCGACAATTTGCCGCGTCAGCGGAGTTTCCCCCCGGCTTAGTACCTCCGCGCGCCAATCTTGCAGGCGCGCGAGGACCACCGCCTCCAGATCCCATGGCGGCAATCCGGCAAGGAGACCCGCCGCTTCGCGCGAGATCGTGCGGTACCCTCGGGTCATCCTCAGGGCCACCACCTTTTGGGGCGCGTTCAAGTGTTTCGCAGCACGCTGCCTCAATGAACGCGCCCACACCGGGGCCCCGTAAAGTGCCATGGACCGCACTACCCCCGCGTATAGCCTACGGCAGGAGGCGTTCGGTCCCCCCAGGTTGAGCAGGAGCCGCCTGAAAGCAGCCCCGGCCCGATACTTTTTGGTCTGAGGTACAGAAGGGGCAAAACGTCAGTATTTAAATTATAAATACCCAGCTAGCAAAATAGTCTTGTAAATAATAACTTAAAAGAATAATAGCATTATAAAAGATTTATAAGTGTCCTGATTAAGAAGGGGCCTCTTATAAAGGCATGTCTAATGGGCATTTGAACTAAAAGAATGTATAAACTTATAAAGAAGTCTTATAGATATATAAAAGAACTCCTTGTAAAAATATTTATAAGAACAAAAGTTTACAAGCGCACTTGTGTAAGACTAATTTACTCTTGATATTTTTTTATACTTATTTAGGCATCCTAAAAGATCGTATGTTCTTATAGATTTCTTGGGTAAGTATTTTAAAAGAGTACTGATCTTACTAAAGCATGATATACAACTGTTGAAGAACCAAAAAATTATAAGTGTAATTTGTCTGAGCTAAATCATATTAAAGAGTAGTAGCATGTTGGAAGTTGTATAAAAGAACATTTAATCTCACAAACGTCGTAAGCATGCTTTATTAAGTATATTACCGATCTCATTTATTGATATAAGTATTCTTCACATCATTCGACATCCATAATTTCATTCTTAATGCCCATAATTATTTGGGTACAGCAGTTGTTACGCTAGGACAAATAATTAACATACAAACTAAATGTTAAAAGCATATTAACATTAGCTACGTATAAGTTAAAATCATTAGGTGTGATTTTTGGTTCTTCCACTGTTTAGGGAACCCTAACATTATGAACGATGGCCACCGATAATTGTTTTAGGCTAGTGTTTATTAGGAGCAATGGTCTTTAAACTCACTTAACTAGAGTCATATAAGAATATCTAGTCTGATAGTGCATTTAACTAAAAACGATTGAGCTTTTAAATGTTCTGATGAAGTACACTATAAGTAAGATTGTAAATAATGGAAAAATGGTGGCATTTTGTATTAATTCACATTTTACTAAATCAATAACTATTATTCAAAAACACATCTCAGAAATGGCCCGAGATGTTAATGTTATTTACATTAAAAATACTTCGAATAAACCTACTCCGCAGATAGTTTAACATTATAATAATAGTAAGATACAAGTAACATAGAAATATTTTAAATTATAAATTTAATATACAAAGTAGTTACTTTTTTAAAGATTTTTATTATATTCACTGCATGCGCACAACGGATTGTTAAAATGTTCGACACGCTTAAAAATACTCTTACATTGAGATCACAAAGAGGTAAATAAGGCGAATCACACTTAGAACGGCATTCGTAAGGCTACACAATGGCATTTTACCTTTACACCATGCCAGTGTAAGACACTTGTAAGACGAATTGCTTTTACAACGGCACTAGGCAGATCACTGTAAGATTGAAAACACTCTTCTTATGAGCATAATACAATAACAATAAGGGCAAACACTCTTACAAAGTGCGCCCAATTCCACACTTACCAACGTTTGTAAGTGTACTAAAAGAGTAAGAAAAATATGCTCTTAGGATAAGTACTTGTAATACCAAGTTTTGCTAGCTGGGTAATATTATTAATATTAGAAATTCGCTTTCTTCTTGCGGTTAATGGAGCGCCAAAAAAAATACTTGCATTGATAAATACCGATATTTAACTTTTGCGAAAAATACGCGAAACAAGAAACAAGTACAACTATCATGTCTTCCTCCAACATCGGCATCTGCTATTCAACATTTGTATCGAGTATACTATCAAGTTCAAACATGCTTAGGCAATCAACTGAACCCAGAAGACTGGGGTTGGAATTTTTTAGATAATACTCTGGAACCGATTAAAACTTTACTCCCACCTGCTCCAGAAAAACTCCTCAACACTTTTTTTTGCAATTGCAAAAAAGTTTGTAGTGCCAAATGTCGCTGTAAAAAAGTCGGGTTGCTGTGTTCTCCAGCGTGTAGGTACAAATTGTCAAGGTCAGTCTTGCTCAAATGTCCAGTTGAGTACAATAGAGGAAGATTCCTGTGATTTTAATGAAGAGACCAATGACTCAGTCACATTTGAACAATTTATGAACATCCAGCAAGAGGAAGAGGAAGACGTGACGTTGAAGTAGACTTTCAAGAGTATGAATCTCAGTAAAATATCTAAAGAAATCAAAACAATAGTTAACCCAATAATCAATAGCAATATCAATAATCAATATTAATAATCTGTTAGTGGTCAGGCAGGGGCCAATAGTTCTATAATAAACGATTATCAGTCCACTAAACCGCCCAAACCCATAGCGTTTCATCTTTTTTTTTTCCATATTCTGCAATATTCTTGCTCCAACCGGGGATTGTCGTTGGGAATACTTTCACAGTGCATACAGGGATAATCGCCGGTTGGTGCCCCATTACATTTGAAATTTCTAACGGGGCCTCTGCGAGTTGGTTTCGGCCCCTCGTACGCCTACCAAAGGACCAGGTCTCCAGGGACCCGAGAAAGAAAACAAGGTAATATCTAGAACATAACGGGTAGGTACAGTACGAATAATCTAAGTTTACCCATGCGAAGTACGTCGCAATCGATTGCGCAGGATGTCAATTTGACAAGAAACATAGAAAAGCGCATGCGCGGGTACGTCGCGTATGCGGTCTCAGTCACTCGTATACGTTTGATGCATACTTGTGCCTCGCTTCCTCAATGCAATACGACTGTTGGTGCGAAAAATGTTAAACGTTGTTATTGTTTTAATTAATTATTCTGGTTTTTTCTTACTTTTTGACTTGTATTTTGTGTTTTCTTGTGGTGTATGTGTTTGTTGTGTTACTTTGTGGTCTTGTTATTGTTATTGCATGCATTTTTTCAAAATTCAAATATAACACGTACACAAAAAAAACATAATCTACGAACGTAACACTTTTCTACGCGATGGGACCTGCGCGGTCGTCACTAACAGCCAACTTCGCATGAGTAAAGTTAGAATATTCGTTCTGTATTTTTATTTATTTATTTATTTAAACTTTATGCACAATAGTGGTACATATGCAACAATGCATTCTCTACCAGTCAACATAAAATTGTCATGACAGTTAGTGGAGTAGGCCTACAGGGGAAGCCTCCTTCTGCGAAGCAGTCATGCTAGCGAAGGAGGTGGCGGAGCGGGAGAGGAGACCCTCTCGTCCCGGCCGCCGTGGTGGACGCCGCGGGCGTCGGGGGCCACCTGGTGACCTCCGGCCACCGTAGGCGCGGGCCTGTGGACGGCGAGGTGTCACTGACTCTGGCAGAGCCACCATCAGGGATTTTCATTTTGAAAACACAAAAAAATTGTCGCTAATTAGTCGAAATTTGTCGCCAAATATCAGAATTTGTCGGTCACTGGTTCAAAAGATATAAGGGTTTATAGGTGGCCGATCTGGAGAGAGTCTCCCCAGCAGGGCCACATTTATATCTCAAAAACTAGGGCACCTAGCAAATATCTCTTTTCTCCCATAATTTGTCGCCAATTAGTCGGAATCAGTCGCCAAATATCAGAGTTTGTCGGTCACTGGTTCAAAAGATACAAGGGTTTATAGGTGGCCGATCTGGAGAGAGTCTCCCCAGCAGGGCCACATTTATATCTCAAAAACTAGGACACCTAGCGAAGATGTGTTTTCTCCCATATTTTGTCGCCAATTAGTCGCAATTTGTCGCCAAGTCACAGATTTAATCGGATCTTAGTTTAGGAGATATAATGAGTTCAATTAGTAAGGTATAGTCCAAGAGCTAGGTCGAAGAGTTCACGAAAAATACCAAGAAAAAAATATTTCTATTAATATGTGTAATATACTTCTAGTTTTATCGGTCTAAAGTCTTTAGAAATGTCCGAGAGAGATAAATTCTCAATTTAATTCATGTTTTTATGTTTTAAATTACTAGGTTAGAGTGGCTTAAACTTCTTTGAAAACATTAAACCTTGCTCTTGGTCTATTTGGTGAAAGATGTACAGTCGCATGCTACTGTTTTACCACTTTACAATGTTAAGCTCTAATTAACTTTAGAATAATAAATAAATGTCGTTTTTGTATTTTCGGAATACCTAGAGATAACAACACTCGAGTTCGTAACTATTCATAATAAGTTCCACTTTAATTAAACTGGCTGACTTCAACTTACGTGACGGGCAACTCGTTCGAAGCAGCTCATCTGTACACGCGCATCTATCTCTTTCTTACTTACCGTAAATGAAACGGAGCGCAGCGATCTATCTGCCAGCGACTAAGTGGTAAGTGCACATTGTGTTAGATAAATAATTACATAATTATATGTATTGTAGATTTGTTTATAGGTAATGAATACAGCTTTCCTATGGTGGGTTGAAATTATAGAATAAGTTTACATTTATTTAATTCGAAACAAACATTCCTCCATAAGACGTCATAGATACTGTCTAGAAACTACATAAAGTATTTTGTACTCGCTTGTACCACTGTATGGGGAAATTGAATTCTTTAATATCTTTTTAATTACACACCGACTAAATCTGTAACTTTGCGACAAATTGCGACTAATTGGCGACAAAATATGGGAGAAAACACATCTTCGCTAGGTGTCCTAGTTTTTGAGATATAAATGTGGCCCTGCTGGGGAGACTCTCTCCAGATCGGCCACCTATAAACTCTTGTATCTTTTGAACCAGTGACCGACAAACTCTGATATTTGGCGACTGATTCCGACTAATTGGCGACAAATTATGGGAGAAAAGAGATATTTGCTAGGTGCCCTAGTTTTTGAGATATAAATGTGGCCCTGCTGGGGAGACTCTCTCCAGATCGGCCACCTATAAACCCTTATATCTTTTGAACCAGTGACCGACAAATTCTGATATTTGGCGACAAATTTCGACTAATTAGCGACAATTTTTTTGTGTTTTCAAAATGAAAATCCCTGATGGTGGCTCTGCCAGAGTCAGTGACACGACGGCGAGCTATGGGTGGCTCGCCGTCCGTCCGTCTAGTGACGACAGGCCGTGTCGACGGCGCGTTAGTGTTCCACGCGCGCCTCAAAGAGAGTCAGCAACACAGAGGGGCCCGAAAGGGCCGACGCCTGCCGGAGTCGCGGGATTATTCGCAAGAGACACCGTGGCTCCGGAACACAAAGGGCAATGAAGGAACATGGATGGGTTTTAGTCAGTAGAAGTCTGACACTCCCTCCCGCTACACCCAGAGCGGGAGGAGTCATTGGATGATTTCCCATCCCTAAAAAAAAAAAAAAAAGGCCTACAGGGGAAACCACGGTAAAAAAAATGCGCCGAGTACCTACACTACCAAACAGGTGGCGTGGAAATGTGTGCATATCATGTATCATGTGTGTATGTGTAATGTTCCTGTACTTGTTATGAGGTAAAAAAAATAATAATAATAAATGTGACTCTTAGAATCGCGATATCTCAGGAATGGTAACTCTTAGGAAAAAATCAAGACCATTTTTGTAGAGAATTTTAAGATCTACAACTTTGGTTTGATGTTTTTTTTTTGATAAAACTTGCCATTTACGAGAAAAATTCAAAAAACCTCAAAATGTGACCTTTGACCCCGAATAACTTTTGTAGCACACATAGGAGCGATGGGGATTTTTGAAACTTTATTTTTAATGGTAAACCCGGTAAACCCCAGCTCTCCACCAATATTTGGCTTTCCGGGAATTTTTGTTATTATAAATGTCTGTATTGACCGGACTATTATTCGTATGACTATTATTTAGCTACATTCTCATATAATCGTCTTCATATATAAAAATCTCGTGTCACGGTGTTTGTTATCGAACTTCTCCGAAACGGCTTGATTTATTTTTATGAAATAGTTATTTTTTCCTTGACATTACCTACTTATTTTTTAATATATTTTTTTTTGGCAAATCAACGTTTGCCCTCATGTTTCATGTACTATGTTTAGCTGAGTAGTCTTATTATTAGTGCGCTCTATACATAGATCCGTCATGTCTACCTACATCTCTGTTGCCAGTGTTGTATTGGACCTCCTTGCGTTTCAGATACGTTCTTCTTCCAAGGCCCTCGTTTCTGGCGCTTCGACAATGAGCTGGTGAAAGCTCACGAGTACTACCCGCTGCCGACGGCGCAGGTGTGGTTCGACTGCAAGAGTAGCAGCGACATGGACCGGTACAGCACTAACGATGGTCCCTGAACACACCAAGTGATCAGGCTGAATGAGTGCCTACCTTTACAGGTTATTAGAACAAGTTCGCAGTTTTTTATATTCGTTCAATTTTGTTATGCTGGCACCTCACTCAAATACATGTTTGGCTTACTTATTTATTAGGAAAACAATAAATAAACTTCATCTCGACAATTTTTGGGTTCCTGTTATCCAAGCAACGCTAATATTTTGACAAATTCGTCAAGTTAAGCCTGACCTTAGATGTGTGTGTGGCCTACAGTATTGCCATTTTAGAATTTGTTTATTTTGCACTGTGTGCAACAATGTCGTAAATGATCCACAAAGTCAATAAAAACCAATTAATAAACAAAAAAACCAATCAAAACAGTTTTTCATTAAAAATATATCACTTTATTAAGTTCAAAATCACATAAATTAAAATACACAATAGTATGAAACTGATTGCTTTTACTGTTGTCCGGAATGTTGTATAACATCGATTTCACAGATGAGCCAACTGATAGATAACAATAATACTGTACCATTTTATTTTCATAATAGTAACAATATTTTAATACATTTTGTTCCTACATATTTTGAGACAACAATACATAATTTTCGAAGGATTTGTACTATATAAATTGAAAGTAAATCCATCTAGAAGTGTCTAGTAGATGAAAAGCACCGAAACGTTGATCTTTGCGACATTGTATGTCCTATCACATCTTCACTGATCAAATATTAACAATCAATTACTCAAAATATTGCGAAATACATAGAAGGTAGTTTAAATTATTCGGTAGCTGAAGGGAAGGCTATCCAGGGTCTACAAAATTACAAATTCAAAGAGTAACAAAAGGGATAAAAAGCGAAGAATATTATTTTAAAAACCTCAACCCAAACGTTCCTGACCCCTCACTCTTCAACTACAAATACGTCTTTAAATGCTAAATTTCTTCGTTACAAAACAATCGGTATTTATATCCTGAGGGGCGCACTCTTGAACCGAGCTCATGATTAACAAAATCAGCGGAGTGACTGCCTACAGCGACCACATGGCGAGAACCTAATATCCACAAATCGACTGAATGAAGCATTCAAAAAAACGTATCAATATTTTAAGACAAGATATTGTAAGTTAAGAATCGTTCTCAAAGTCGACTTACCAATATAGTCACGTAAGGGTCCTTGAACACTTCATAATTGCGAGAATTGTTGAGAATTATCGAAAAATCGACTAAAGAGAGCGTAAATACAAAATAAAAACGTATTAAATATTAAAACATGGGTCCTGTTAGTCAAGAAACGTCCTAATTTAGTCGATTTATCTATATTATTAAGGTGCTTTATGCGTATTATGGTTGTTTTAAGTTTGTAATAGATAGTGTCGCTAAGTGTGGCTGCGGGTAAGGTGTCTGCGTGTAGCGGGTGGTGCCTAGCTGCAGCAGGAGGCGGGGTTGGGGTCGCGGCCGGAGCGCTTGGTGATGTTGAGGCGCGTGAACTCCTCCGCCACCGTGGGGTGGATGCCCACCGTGTTCATCAGCTGCTCCATCGTCACGCCGCATCTGGAGAAAAACAATTGATCGATTTAGAATACACTAAAGTTAAGAAACTCTTTGATACGCATTCAAGTCAGTTAAGTTCCGAACTCCTTTTTAAGTGAAATTTATAATGCAATTTGATAGTTTAAGAAAGCTACAGGGTAAAAAGGTCCACATTACGACTCCAGGCTGCGTGCCTGGTGACGAATTCCTAGCGAGTTATTCTCAATGGAACTCAGGATCCCTGAGGTTCAATTTAAAACAAGAAATAATGAAAGATAATACATTTATTCCGCCAGAAATGACGCACAAAAACACAAAATTAAATAAATACCTAACTAAAAACTAAATTAACAAGAGAGGGCTGTTTCTGTTATTTTAACATTTCAGTTTTAATGAATGTGTTGTACAGGGCAGAGTTGAAGGTTGCAGGCTACACGAGAAGTCACTGATGAATCGATCAGATTGGCCGCGGTTGGAGGCCGTGTTAATCAATACTGACTATCATCTAACAATACCTATCAGACGGAGAAAGAACTCATAGTGACCACAACCGTTCTATCAAGAGCGAACAAGAAGAAAGGAGAAAACTTACTTCATGGCAGTAGCGAAGCCCTGGATGACCTCTCCGGCGACTGGCCCCACAAAGTGCAGGCCGAGGATCTTCTGCGGCGCCTCGCGGAGCGCCACGGCTTTGAGGTAGCAGTTCTTGATGTTGCGCTGCGGGATGAAGAACTCCGTCGGCTTGTAGTAGGCGTGGTAGATCTCCAGGTTGTCCGCGCCGTACCTGAGGGAGACGAGGTATTGTTAGCTAGGTATTACCAAGACAATATATTAGTTAACACTTTTGTCCAAATGGAAGCTAATACCGTTCCGGGTGCTGGAAGAAAAGCGCGGAATACACATGCCTGTATAACTCGACCAAAAGTTTGCAAGGATATTGTATACCAGTGAGCCATGTAGTGTATTACGGCCTAAATTTGCTCGCGGCTATTGTCTCCAACAACTTGTATGTAGGTGTTCTAACTGGCGCAAATAGATTCAAGATTTCAATGCACTTTGATGCCTTGCGTGGCTCAATGTGCTCAGAACTTCAAAATAATGTGAATTTGTATGTTATGCTATTTGTTGGATCTCCATCATAATCATATCACCCGAAAGACGTACTTGGTAGACATAGGCCTCCCCAAGCGTCGCTACAACAGCCGGTCCTAGTTTTTGTCAGGTAATTAAACTCAAACCATCTGGTAGTGTTCAAATAAGATATATAATGTTGTTTATTTGATAATAACCCTCTACCATTTTTGGGTTGATTATCTCCAGTTGTAACGATAGTAAATTATGTCAGCCAGTCAGGGAATTACATAATGCTTGGTTACTTATTAGGCAAGGCTATATGTAAAATACAACCAGCTCACAGAATATTAAACTTTGGAGTATCCCCTGGGGTACATTAACAAAAAACTGTAGAGTATTTCTAAGCGTGACAATTGGTAATTAGCTATATTAGGTCAACTTAATCAATACAAAACCACAAAACTAAAAACTAATTCCTGAATTGAATTTAAAGATACGACTTAAAAACCAAGACCTGACTTTTAACACGGTCAGAGGGTAAGCATTGCCATTCAACGTGGCAACGCCGCCAGTCTATTGGGCTCACTTCCAGTCGTCAGCAATGCGGACGATTTTCCGACGATCAGGAATTTCTATTATAGTTAGATTAGTATTTTAAAATGTACATGTTTCTAGTTTTCCTGAACATAATTTTAAGAAAGCAACACATTTTAAATTATCGTAATAAAGATAATACGGTAATTTAGCTACACCCCAGACAACCGATTAGACTGCATACTTTAATGATTTGTTATCAGAGTACAATCTCTATAATCCTCAACCGTGTTTCTATCAAGCTACGGTAATTGCCTTGAACCTGCTCAATATGTTCTCAATTTGTGTGACATGTGGAGCGATAGAATACGATTACAACCCGTCCTACTTAACTGTGTACCTGGCGTTTTGACGTCACTCTGTCGGAACTATTTGAAAAAAATTTGATTTTGTAAGATTTTACGACTATCTTTTTAACATGCATAGGTTAACTTGACATACTATGCTTAACTAACAAAATATTATATTTTAGTTTTTCAAGCAGTTCCGACAGAGAGGCGTCACAACGCAAGGTGCACAGTTAAGTCGGGCGGGTTGTAGTGATGCCATTTTATAGACAGCGTGTATTCCAAGACAGTTAAGGTATTTCCACAGTTGAGCTACGAGTATGATTTATAGAACATCAACATTGCTGCTACGAATGGTAAATAATATTATAAATGCGAAAATCAGAACCTATGTTTGTTTCGCATTCACGCCTAAATCGCTGTATCGATTTTGATGAATTTAGTAAAGATAGTAGACCCAGGAGAAGGTTGTCTCCTGGGTCAAGTAAAACTGACCTATAACTAAAGGTCAGTTTTTTTACAAAAATAATGTTTCAATCCCACGGGCAATAGCTAATATTTTATACAACGAATGTCAATTGAGTAAGCATGAGGGTGAGGACACTCCGTTCCAGTATGAGACTAACGAGAGCAGCATTATGTCTAAACACGTAGCGTAGATAAAATTACCGTATACAATGATTTTAATGTGTTAAATATATTTTCCTGTACATTACGGTACTGTACGCACCATACTGTTATGGAAAATAAATATTCTTTATAATACAACTTCTGTGAGCCACAGTTGTTTGTTATCACCTTTCGAGGTTGAAACTAGACGAGCAAATACGTGAATAATTATTATTACCATGTGTTAACACTACCGTAAATGTGACATAATATCGTGTTTTTAAGAGTGTTCCGTATTTCCGAGATAAAAAGTAGCACACCTTAAACTGTCTCTTTGAAAAATTGCAACACATGGATCCATTCTTATGTTGAAGAAGAAAGTGTAAGCGCACTTTTTTTCGTAGTTACTATCTTCTATTAGTAAGTGACTTCGTCTGCGAAATTTACTGTACAATAAAACATATAACCTAGTGAAAGAATGTCTGTAATCGTATCATTACTTCCGGAGATGACCAGTGGCCTGAGTGAGAGTTAATTAACGTTTTCGATCACGTCACTGTAAACGCCAATTTGTATTGAAACTAAATAAGCGACGTCTGATACGTACGACGACGTAACGGATAACCTTTTTTATCTAAAAAATTTGTATAAGCAAACGGTTTTTAAAAACCAGTCAAGTGCGAGTCGGACTCGCGCATGAAGGGGTCGGTATCATCGTATTTTTATTATTCGTTGTTAACAGAAATACACACTGTAAAAAATCCAAGTATCTACCGAGTACGGTTCATGAGATATAGCCCCGCTGACAGACAGATGGATAGGCGGACCGATGGAGAGTGGAGGCTTTGTAATAGAGTTCCGGTAGTTACCATTTGCCCTCTTACGCCCTCTGACGACCTCTTCAATCAAACAATTACCCTCTTCATAACAAACAAAGCCACATACCTTTCCGTGGCGGTCTCCTCGCTAAGTCCAACGCATCCATACTCCAGGGGGGTGAAGACCGTAGTGGCGACATTCTCATAGTCCATGTGCTGCTGCCCGGAGGCGAACATGCGGCGCGCGAGCAGGCGGCCGGCCGCGATGGCCACGGGCGTCAGCTCCGGCCGGCCCTCCAGCACGTCGCCCACCGCGTAGATGTTGGCCACGTTGGTCTGCTCCGTCTGCGCCACGATCTTACCGTTCGACGATAACGACTGGAATAGAATATCATTTATTTTACTTATTTATTATTGGCATCTATACAGCAACCAGAAAATCTGACACCAGTCTTGCCAAGGAGTACCTCCCCAGTTAATGGGTTGTGGAGGTCTGGTAGGCAGCCGCTCCACGTAAAATACTGGTATTCAGCTGAATACGGTTTGACTGGAAACCGACCCCAATACAGTTGGGAAAAGGCTAGGCAGATGATGACATCTATACAGCAACCATTAGGCTAAGCGTAAGCTGAGACGAAGGTCACGCAGATCCACGCAGCGCAGGGCAGAGCAGATTTTGTAATACAATACGTACTAGGAGCTGCATACACTGCAGCGTAGGCACGTGTGACGCAATGCTTATGACTGCCTTGCCTACTCTGCTGTGCAAAATCTGTACTGTGTTATGCTACGTCACCTGTATCTTAGCATACACTTAGCCTTGCAGTTACTCAATGCGATGCGAAATACTTTTAGATACTACACTAATGTCAGTCAAGAATGTTTCGGAAGAGCTAAGTGCCATAATAGAAGCAATTCTTACTTGAAAGAGCACTTCAAACACAAGATGTGCAAGAAAATAATTACCTAATTAATAAAAAAGACATAACCACGTAATTCATTTTAACTACCGACCCGCACAGGCTAGGTGCTAGATAAGAAAATGGTAATAAAATTATGTCAGAGAGAAGAAGCGTTATAAACAGGTCTCATGACATAATACTGCGACCTTCAACGCGATTGCTAAGCCCGTCAAGTTATGACCAACCCTAATTTCGCTAGTTTTTATTAAAATTTATTTAATAATAAGTATCGAAATTAGGTAGATAGGTTGAACTAGTAGTCTAGCAGTACATAAATCCTGAGGACCCACTAAATTCTCTACCGCCCGTTTGGATTTGCTTTAAAGTCGCTTTTGACTATCGCATATACTGTAATTTATATTACATCTCGAGATATAAATAAATACCGCTCGTAAAACTTTTAAATGAAACCATTTACACTGTGATGTGCAAGTAATATACATTACATCTATCAAAGACCAATGTATTTCACCAACCAACCAATGACCAATGTTTTTGAATGTATTTTGTTTAACATTTTTGTTTTTTTTATTATTTTTGTACCTGTATTTCATAGTGACAAGCGAGCTTAACAGATTTATACATCAAATTCCTAGATATGAACTGTAAAATTGAACTCTGATCCACTTAGTAACACTGATATCGCACAAGGTAACAAAATTAAAGGATTCGATAACATTGATAATCCAATACAAATTGAGTATCTAGTAGATACTCAACTTATATTGGACTATCTACTATCGATATAATGTGCAGTCATCGTTGAATTATACCATCCATACATTAAATGTCCATTAGAAATCCCCTGAGGGGTAATTAAGTAGTTATATTTGTATTATTGGCGAAAAGGCCTCGCCTTAGCATACCGCACCCAAATAGTTAGCTTTCCTGTTCACGAATGTGAAAATGTTATGGTTTGTGGATAAACTCGCAATTTTCACATCTTTTTTGTAAGGATGCGAAATCATCAAGTGACTCCTCCCGCGCTGGGCGGAGCGAAGGGGAGTGTCAGGCTCTTACTGACTAAAACCCATCTGTGTTCCTTCTAATGCCCTTTGCGTTCCAGGGCCGCGGTAATTCTAAAACATGTAAGCCTACAATCATATTACAGTTTACTCACAAGTGGCCAATGCATTTGTAATTGCGCGTACACTGCTCAGGTCATTCCCGAATACTGATTGATGCGCTATACTATAAAGAATTAACACATTAAGGGGCCAGCGTACCCTATAAGGTACACATAGCACTACTGCCAAGCCCTTGTACCTTATTCGGTTCACAAACTCAGTCTAACTTTATGTGCTTTGATGCTACGAACTACTGATATTAGTTAGTGGTGTGTTACTTCTGCGCGGTATGTCAATGTCGTAGTGTAACTTGTTTTCAACTATGATATTTGAGGCTACTCTAATGCTTCCTCCACACTATTCCGAAGTTGCACGAAGCGAAGTGCTCTCCGAAGTTGACCGAAGTCCGAAGTAGGTGTCCACACACCTCGAGCAACTTCGCGAGGAACTCAGTCGCCCGTTCCCCCCGTTCCCCTCACGATAGGCATAATGGATAACGTTCATGTGGCAACTGCCGTTGCAATGTGTACTCTCGCGTAATAAAAATACGTGCGTATTTACTATGGCTGACGCGAACCGAAGTGAGTCGAAGTGACCCGAGTAGTGTGGACAGACGCTTCGTGTTCGAACTTCGAGTCCTTTGACTCGGGCGCAAAAACCGACAACAACTGGAAGTCGCCCGAGGCGAAGCGAAGTTGCACGAGGCGAAGCGAAGTGCCCCTCCACACTATCGTATTCGCTCAACTTCGATCAACTTCGGGAATAATGTGGAGGCTACTTTAGTAGAAAACCTACTTCTTACTAATATTATAAATACGAAAGTTTGTGCGGATAGATGGATGTTTGTTACTCTCTCACGTCAGAACGCCTGAAAGGATCTTCATGAAATTTGGCACACAGGTAGTTTATAGTCTGGAATAACACATAGGCTATTTTGGTCCGGGAGTATGTTCCTATGCTGGCAGAAGTTAGTAGGTGATAAAACAAACTCACGGTAACTCCAGCGGCGTCCAGGTTGAGTGCCTTGGTGAGCGCGTACCGGCCGGTCGCGATCAGTACTGTGTCGAATGTGTCCTCGAATCTGAAACACACAACATTTATTTACTCAATGATTCAAGCTAGAAGTGTTTTTTTTTTCTATGTAATTTCTTGTAAGTGGTGTCTGCCACCGCTTGTGTATTGACAGCGAAGAAAACAAAAATCGTAAAAAAGCTGAAAGGGTATAAAACCATTGTGCTGTACGATCTAACATGCATATACATAGATGACACTTCAACAAAAAAAAAGTGATAGGGACATGTAGCCCGTGAGGCCAACCGTTACGTTGCCGAGATATTTCGAGGGAGTCATGAAAATCATGACTATCATTAAAAATGAACTTATCACGCACCTATATGCAGTATAAATAAAAATAAAATAAAATTTAAAAGCATCCCGCGAAGGTTTATTCAAGGAGCCGTAGGTAGAGAGTTCCTAGAAGGACTTTGCCCAGGTTTCATAGGCCAATAACCAGTCCTGTGCGTCGGGGAGGGGTGTGGAACCGATGACCTCATCGGTCCACCTTGCGGGACGCCTTCCACGCTGCGACTTCCAATACGCAGTCGCCACTCCAGAACTTTCCGGAACCTTCGACCATCTGTTCTGCGAGTATGTGCCCTGCCAACTGCCGCTTCAGTTTGGCGATACTTCAGACTGTTACCTGCAGTTTTGAGCTAATCTATACTAATATTATAAAGCAGAAGAGTTTGTTTGGTTGAACGCGCTAATCTCAGGAACTACTAATTCGATTTGAAAATTTATTTTAGTGTTAGATAGCCCATTTATCGAGGAAGGCTATAGTTATATTATATTATATATTATCACGCTAAGACAAATAGGAGCGGAGCAATAATGGAAAATGTGACGCAGACGAAGTTGCGCGGGTCAGCTAGTATAAATATAAAAAAGATACATACTGCTCCTGTAATTCCGTGTTCAACCAGCGCGCCTTCAGCTGGCCACTCTCAAGCTTCTCCACCGACAGCGGCACACATCTGTGATGGAACTTGACGCCCCTCTCCTCCATCTCGTTGGTGACCATGCGCGACATCTGCTGGTCGAAGCCCCTCAGTGGCACGGAGCGCACCAGCACAGTGGCTGAGTAACCCAGGGAGTTTAGGAAGCCGGCGCATTCGAGACCGATGTCTGTGGTGATGAGTTAAGGGAATTCGATGGTCTGATGTGGACCTAGGTTTACTAATGTCCTTTTTGGCAGTTAGGTGAAAAGGTGAGCCTGCATGTTAATTTTTAAGGTTCCGTATTCCGCAAGTCTGACACACACGCAGAACACACCGAATGAGAGCCTAATTTCGATTAACAGAGTCTCTGTTCTACTCTATGCCAAGTCTGACAGTAAAAATTGTATTAATCAGTCTACTCCGAATGTCAGAAAGGTCAAATTGCACAAAAATTTAACTTACAGCGATAATCGTGACAATCTATTAACTCGGATTTGATAGAATACAACATTGCTTTACTAGTAAGTATGAAAGAGACATGAAAATAAAAGCTTTTTAGACTCGCTGTACTCAGCTATCAAATGTGACTTCTAAGATTGCCACGAATATAGTCGTAACACGAAGTTAGATAACAAATATTTTCAACCATATACATGTAATATTTTGACCACTATCATGACAAAATAAAAAGGGAAACTATGATAGTTTTTTCTTTCCCGCGTGACTAACAACTAAGTAACGGGAAATATAAAGGAGGAGCTATTAAACAAGCTTGAGCGCCTGCAAAACTTATGTATTCGGTTCGTGTTCGGTCTACGCAAGTACGACCATGTTTCTCAGCTTCGCAAGCAACTCAAGTGGCTCCCTATCCGTCTTCGCAGGAACACTCGGATTCTATGTCTCCTTTTCAACATCCTTCACAATCCGTCTTATCCCTCTTACCTGCGTGAGCGCTTTTCCTACGCTCGTCCTAGTAATGCACCGTGCAGATCACACCTTAAATCCATCCTTAAAACCCATCCACATAAAACCAGCTACTTTTCTTACTCCTTCACTGTCCTTGCAGTTAGACTGTGGAACTCACTTCCGCCTAGCATTCGAGACTTGAAAACTATTTCTCTTTTCAAGACTCGTCTTAAAGAGCACTACCTTTCCTCTCTACAGTGTTAATTTTATTTTATGTATGTATTATATTATGTATGTGTTAGTTTTAGGTATGTATTCATTCTGAAATTAATATTTACTATATTTATGTAGGTTTATTTGATAATTTAAGTAGTCTATGGCTTCATTCACATATCCATTTTCTTGTTATTTCTTACACACTTTTGTCTACATTTCTTTTTTCATTCTTCCTTTCGCAGGTCTGCTGGAAGAAATTTCTTAAGAAATAAGCAGTACCTTTGTACCAATAATTATAATGTTATATCTGTACCGTTTCTCTGTGTGTACATAAATTGTAAAATAAATAAATAAATAAATAAATAAACAGCGGAAACTCAAATAAATGAAGTTTCATGTTGACTCCACCGTTATTGTAAAATGAAAAAAATACAATTCACGTTTGGCTAGCAGTGATAGCATCGCTTTGATTATCGGAATTAGATTGGTGGTGCCGATAGCGATTATGTAATTTGAAAATCACGCTTAAACATACGATTTTAAGACAACATTTATACTTTGGTTAAGGTGAAAATACAACGCCCTATTTCCCCTTTAATGCATCTGGTAGGAAAAATACTTGGATACCGCCTAAAAGCGCGTTCACACTTAGAAGGACCGTCTGTTCAAAACTTCAAACGGAAGATTGCAAGCCGACGATTGGCAGATTCGTCCACACTGCCTAAATCCGATCCGGGAGTTTAGACGGCTCTTCGCACTGGCGAAAAGTCCTTCCAAAACTCGGATACGTCTGTGTGAAGAGTTTCATACAAATTGTTTTGCCAATGGCATATCCGTCTCTTTAGACGGAACGGGAAAAAAAAGGGTCCATCATAGTAGGAACAGGGGGGCTACTCTCTAAGTCCAAAGTCCGTAGTTTCGGGCTTAGTTGCGTGCGTATTCTAAACCGTATCACTTACGGACTTACGATTAGTCCCGAACCCGAACTAAGAATGAATGACAATACCATTGGACAGTAACTGTCAAATCGTGTTGTCATTCTTAGTGGTTAGGTGATATGGAGAACAATAAGCCCACAACTACGCCCGAAACTACGGACTTTGGGCTTAGAGAGTAGCCCCCCCAGGCGCTGAAAGAGATGAAAAGGGATAAGATAACATAATACAGCGCTGACCCTAAAGAAATCAGGATCCAGGAAAATGGTAATATTTGTAAAGGATACATCCAGCGCCAACAACAAGCGTCTTGCCCGGCGGGTGACTCAAACTGAAGATGTCGTCACTGCTGATACAGTACTCCACAGCCCCAGGAATTTCCGGATAGTGCGGCCTGCCTCCCACAGCGATCACAATATTCTTCGCCGTCAGCTCCTTCTTCGAGCCATTCTTCATCGTTCCGATAACCGTGTGGGCATCCTTGAACTCTCCCAAGGCATTGATGTAGTCAATCTTCTTATCTCTCAAGTCAACCCTGGTCGTCCAGTTGACGGATTTGATGTGGTTCTGTACGGACTCTGTGAGCGCCGGCCAGTTGATTCTGATGTCCTTGACGGCAGGAACTTCCCATCCGTATGCGATGGCCTCCTGTAATGTTAGAAGCGACACGTGCTAATTAATGTGACGAGTGTAACGAGTTTTTATCTTCATGATATATAAATCGCTTTACGAATGTAATTTTCAGTTTTGGTACACAATGATAAATAGTCAGCTGATTCTTCACACATGCGACATGCGTCCTATCTATGCTTGTGCTCGGATTATTTTTGGCGCGTTATTTCAAAGAAAATGTAATAGGATTACAAGTGGAAAAGATGAGTATTGAACGGGGAATTGTACAACATTGAACTTTTACGAGACAAAGAATTTGTCAAATCTGGCGCATGTCTCCAAACGAAAGACTCGTGCGCGCACTCCCTAAATGATTGATAAAAGATAACACAATCATACGAGTGCCTGCATTGTTAGCTCAATGATTATTACATTATCTAGCACTACACATTCAATAGGGCTTATAGTGATAACGATAGATTATAATAGGAACAGGATATACAACGAATTAGCAGTAGACTATTTTACATACTAGATACCCTTTGTAGGGATTAGGGACGATTCCTGAGTTAAAAAATATGATTCTATAAATATTGGACACGTATTTTTTGCTTTATCAAATCAATAAAAAATTGACGATCATAAAAAGATCAGGAATGACGTCACACGAGTTTTCAAAGCACTGTATCGTCTTCATTTTTTGTTAAGTTGAAAAAGAAAAAATACGTCCAATTTTTTTCGGAAATTTAGCTGACGGACTATTTACATTTTTAGTCATTTTCCTGCCGTATTAGCAGTAGACTAATTCACACACGAGGTTCCCTTGGCAGCGGAGCATCGCGAGATGTCATGTAATGACGCAACACTATGTGATCTGAATTTAAATACGATGTGCTAATGACCAATTTTTTAAGTCATTACTAACCATATTGATATGAACGATGACTTGCAAGATCGGAACCAATTTAGTGGGCGAATGAACTATATTCATAGTAACCGGTATGAATGATCGTGCATTATCCATTGGTAGATCTAGTTCTTGCTACATCATGTGCTGTATATCATATTTTATGTGATTTATCTTCTCTAATTTAATAGTCAGATGTGTTGCTGGAGAATTTGTTAAGCCATTTCCCAGCTACAACACTAGGAAGTGGTGACGGGTGGTATTTTGGCCGACTGTCTTTTTGTGAATTTTGTCAGTCAAAAAAATGCTGATTCTCAGATATCTAATTTTAATAAAAGACGGTTGATTGGGAATCATTTTGAGTCCGTAACAAGTGGGATGAGAAATCATCAAATGACTGCTTCCGTTGTGGGCGGAGCGAAAGGGAGTGTCAGACTCATACTGACTAAAACCCACCCTTACAACCAAACAAGTATAGCCCCAGCCTTACAACCTGGACTGCTATCTATGTTCTATACGAAATCCTAATACCTAATTAATGAATTCAATTCTTGCTTACAACTAACATTGGTTTACAGCGATATTATCGCACTCCCCATGCGATGACACTAGGTACTGTCCATGAACTTTCGGTTTGGCCCCCAAATGTCATGATCATGACATATATTTTAACACCGCCTCTGTCAAGTTTGTCGGTTATTGGACTATCCTAGGTCAGGGCAAGCTGGTGGAACACAGAAAATATATAAATTTAAAACACCAAAAAAATTTATGACAACGTTTTTGGAAAGGATAGTACATCCTATTTCAGCATTTCTGGGTTACTAACCAAAAAGTTATGCTGTTAAAAGCGGCTTATTATTTTAGTCTACAAAACTTGTACAAGCAGGTACAATAGTAGATATATTTAAGACAAAACATAATCTTGTTGTTGTGTCATTGTTGTCAACTAAACCCGCTACTATATCACCACGTCTTTACAGAGGTTTATTGCTAAACATCAATCGTAAAGTATTGATCGACTGGACTTGACGCTAACGACAAAATATGTAGGTATGTAGGGTTGCCAACCGTATTCTTATTTAAAGTATCGTACTCTATTTTCAGTACGCTTTCTTTATAATCTACAAAATAAATAGAGTACGCTAAAAACTTCAGTATGTCGGTTGACATTCTCTTATTTCTTATACTATAGTATCACATAATTGTACTATTCTACACTTCTCTACTCTATACTCTATTATACTATTTTTTATTATACCGTATTGCTTGAAGAAAACTATGGCTTGATGAAATGTTTGTTTTGCAAAATGTGAACTCATTTTTTCTAAGACTCTGCATAAATTTACCTATTTAAAAATCAGATATACTTACTCTAGGTATGTGTTCTAAAAGGAAGTTGTCAACCCTATATGAATGGGAAATAACTCGAGTAGTATGATCGACCGAAGCGCGACCTTGCGGCGAGGGAGGTCAACGGCTAACAACTATTGTTTAAGGGCTAGCCCCGAAACAACTAAACGAATAATCCACTCCACTTCAAAACGTATGCGCGAATGGTGCCCCTTTTGAAGAAAGCTTTGCTATATTTTACTAGCTGTCCCCCGCGACTTCGCTCCCTTTTTACCCGCACAGTTCCCGTTCCCGTGGGATGGATTTCCGGGATAAAAACTATTCTATTTCCTTCCTCGGGTCTCAAACTACCTTTGTACAAAATTTCATCCAAATCGGTCCAGTAGTTTCGGAGCTCATTCAAATCAAACAAACAAACAAATCTTTCCTCTTTATAATATTAGTGTAGATAGATAACTTTGTAATATTAATTTTCTTAGGAATTAGAAAACTAAGTTTCCAGAATCAGTTAAGAAATACAGTTAAGAGTATCAGGTCAGTTACAGAGGGAAATCTATTGCATATTAGCCATACAATACTGCTATACGGAGAATCTGTTATTTATTAAAGTATCGCCAGTGGTTACTTAGATAAAGAAAATAAAATACGAGGTTGATGGAAAACTATTAAGAGTCGAAAGGTTGGTCACACAATAGTGGGTATGATAGTGCAAAACATAAGGATTGAATCTTTTATTTTTGTATGGGAAATCATCAAATGACTTCTCCCACTTTGAGCGACGGAAGCAGAAGGGAGTGTCAGACTTACTGACTAAAATCCATCCGTGTTCATTCTAATGTCGTTTACGTTCCAGGGCCGCGGTGACCTTTTCGAACAAATTCTGCAACCCTGGCAGAAGGAATGAATCCTACTAATGAGAAGTTAGGGTGATAAATCCCTGTCGCAGGACTATTCGAAAGAGACACCGTGGCTCCGGAATACAAAGGGCACATGAAGGAACATGGATGGGTTTTAGTCAGTAGAAGTCTGACACTCCCTCCCGCTCCGCCCAGAGCGGGGGAAGTCATTTGATGATTTCCCATAACTAAAAAAAAAAGGGGGGTGATAAATCCCTACGAATTGTAAGGACCACGAAGAGTATATTATTTAGCAAGAACCTTCTATTTACTTAACACTAGCTGAGCCGTGCCCACTTCGTTGCGCGGTATTTTTCGGGTTAATATAGTCTATGACAATCACAGATAATGTGGCTTTCTATAGGTAAAATTATTCGCAAAATCGGTTCAGAAGATCCAATTGTTACCCCCTACAACCTCAAAAGCTCATAAACTGACAACATCACAAACTTTACCTCTTAGGGCTGATTTTTCCAACGCCAGATAACTTTTATTCGTGGAATAAATTTAACGTTTGACAGTTTTGTATGGAAGAACTGCCAAAAATTCAAAATTATCAAGCAAAGTTTCATCCAAATCCGTTAAGCCATTAAGACTTAATTAATGGGTAAAAAAGACTGACGAACAGACAGTTACTGTCGCAATTTTAATATTAGTATG
Organism: Ceramica pisi; assembly: GCA_963859965.1. Taxonomy (NCBI): domain Eukaryota; kingdom Metazoa; phylum Arthropoda; class Insecta; order Lepidoptera; family Noctuidae; genus Ceramica; species Ceramica pisi. The sequence continues at coordinate 23,445,537 of OY982535.1, read as the reverse complement.
GAAGTATGGATTCATCATAATGTCTTCTTTTAACCGACTTCAAAAAAATGAGGAGGTTCTCAATACGTTTGTATTTTGTTTTCCACACAATGTCACCTCTAAACAGTGTACATGGCAGGAACCCATTAGTTCCGGGTGTTATACCGCGAAGCTACACTGTTCCACCTAAGTTAATGGTATAAAACAACCTCTATCTTGTTTGTAAACATTTTGTGAAACCAAGTCTATGGCCATACCAATTTTATATCTTTAAATGGGGAAAATGAATTTGTAGACAATATCACTGCAATCATTTTCTTTATTGTAAAAATCTTAGAATTTTAAAGTTTCCTTAAAGCTGTTAACTTGACCAAAAACGTAGGATTCAATTTAAGGGGGACTAAATAGGCCTATACTAATAAACTATCTAATCACCGGAACTGCCAGTCGGATTAAAAAGAAATTGTATATGATAGCCACATTAATGATGATTTATTAGCTATGGCTATGGGCTACGGGATCGGGGAAAATGGGATTTGCGCGTACAAAGTCGCGAGCAAAAACTAGTAGGAAAATATTGCAGTCGCTTTTCTTTGCATTGAGGCGCAGATTAGTGATTGAGAAGGCTGAGCTGATCTATTCAAATTATAATTAAACAAGTAAACTCACATAACCAATATTATAAAGAGTTGATTTGGGTGGGGTAGGTTGGTTGGATGGTGGTTGGGTTGGTTGGTTTATGGTTGGAGTTGTTGGTTGTAGAGTTTGTTTAGTTGAACGAGCTAATCTCAAGAAATACTGGTTCGAATTGAAAAATTCTTTCAGTTTTGGATAGCCCATTTATCGAGGAAGTCATCAGGACCAATAGGAGCGGAGCAATAATGAAAAATGTGACGCAGACGAAGTTGCGCGGCTAATACCCATACAGTTTCATCAATTCATTCAGAAAGCAAAAGGCCTTGTAGACAGCCGATGCGCCTTTCACATAATGCCCCAACTCCCACATTATTTAATTCAATTTAATTTCTATGTATACGTTTTTCTATACTCAGGCTATCAAACATGTGTGGAATAGAGGTAATTATTGTAGCTAACTATTAACTTCGCTTTTAAGTAAGTATTATACGTACCGCGTACGCGCGTACCGCAATCCTTTGACAACCGGCACAATAGTTAACATGCGTTAACATAATCTAGAATTGTTACACTGACTGCACATTGAGAACGAGTTATATTTAACTAGCTTTTTTACTTGATTGTTTGCCTTTGACCTTGTCCAGGTTCGCATCTATCATTGTACCAAAATTCATCAAAATCGGTTCACCGATTTGGGCGTTAAAGCGCCACAAACACCTATCGCATTTATAATATTACTAGATGACCCACGCAACTTCGTCTGCGTCACATTTTCCGCTCCTAAATAATATTGAAACAAAAAATTGAGATGTAAGCTACCCTATCTTTCAAGTTAGATCAAACTGCACATGGTGTGCAATTTGATTAAAATCGGTTAAGTAGTTTAGGAGTCCATCGCGGACAAACAACGTGACACGTGATTTATATATTAAGATAAGATATAGGTAGGTTAATTAAGAGGGCTTTCACATTTTTTCTTGAATTTTAGCGTTTTATTCGAGTTTTGATGTGTGATTTTGCTTTAGATTTATAGCCTTAAAAAAAAAAAATGCCTAAGACAGTTTGATCATTTATCTTGGGAGTGTTCTAAATAAATATTTCAATTTGTTCACGTACATCAGTAAAATCCTTGACTCCGCAAAGGATGTTTCACAAAATGTTGCTTTAGGGAATCTTTTGATGCCTTGGTACACCGAAGATATTATAATTTAATCATTTATAAAAATGCCCACGGTACAACTGTATCTTCTACTTTGGAATGTTCAAATCAATTTATTACGATTCATACAGTAATACACCAAAAATAATTCTGTAAAACTGAGAGTTATTGACAATTTTCCGTACGAAACTATAATTTTTATCTATGAAATTATAATCCAAATTCAAATAAAAAATATTTAATAATTAGGGTGGCGTTGCTATATTGCTTGAAAAAAAATTGGTCTAATTAAAAGTAAAGTAAATATTTCTAAATAATTGTTGTATGCAATGCAAAAATCAATATAAATCTTGTGACGCGCGGTATTCAACTTTAGTCAACCTGAGCAATTCGATTTTGTCAAAGCGCTCTTATGGCAGGAACACAAATCGTGCAGTTTCGAGCTTAGTATTTATTTCTCAATTTATCGAGCGCCTTACTAGAGACGTAGGGAATTCAATATTAGTCATTAATAGAGAAAACCTTAAAGCAATATAAAGTCCTATTCTACCAGGAACCAAGGTAAGAAACGGTTTAACCAGAAAAGTAAATGAATAAACTAGGAAGGAAAACTAATAATGTGTAGCGGTGATGAGGATGACTCACTTAGTTGGAACTATTTACTATACACAGTTTTATTATGAACTAGCTGACCCACGCAACTTCGTCTGCGTCACATTTTCCATTAATGCTCGGCTCCTTTTAGTCTTAGCGTGATGATATATAGCCTATAACCTTCCCGGATAAATGGGCTATCTAATACTGAAAGAATTTTTCAAATCGGACCTTTAGTTCCTGAGATTACCCCCTACATACAAACTTACAAACAAATTTTACCTCTTTATAATATTACTAGCTGACCCGTGCCCACTTCGTTGGGCGGTAAACATTTTAAGTTGTGATGAAATTATGAGTGTGGTTCGGTTAGTACTGACTGCTATGATTTATTTCCTGACGGCCAAAAGGAGGGTTTTGTTTTTATTGCATAATAATATGTATGTAGCTAGGCTAGCGAGCCGCTGCGAGCGCTCAGCGTTAGACTCCCTGTCCCTTGTTGCAGAGACATGCTGCTTTAAATCACTGAGACGCTGCGCACGTTCAGCGCTAGATTCCCGAACACGGACCTGCGATGTTCTCCAGCTTTGGTTAGCAAGCCGCTGTGAACGCTCGGAGCTAGATTTCGCAGCGCGTCCTTGCGAAATATTTTCTCTATTCCTCGAGAGGCTCTTCCGTGCGGCGTACTCGAGCTGCCAGACCAGGTTGCCATACATTGTTTTCAATTATATACAACTGTTAAGGCAGCGCACGCAAATAACTCTGTTGTAAGAGCTATTTTTTTCCGCCTGGATAGACAAAAATTGAGATAGTTCGAATAATATGCATGATATCTTTATAATTTATAGCCTATAGCACTCACGGATAATGTAGCTTTCTACCAGTGAAACAATTTTTCAAATCGGACCAGCAGTTCCTGAGATTACCCCCTACATACAAACTTACAAAAAACAAATGTTACCTCTTTATAATATTAGTATAGATTATAGTATAAGTAGATAGTATGATAGTGACGCGAAAATGCAAATCACGACGATCGTCAGTTCTAGGTCAGTTCAATTAAGAATGATAGCAAAAAACTAAATAAAACAGGTATTAGCATGGTAATGCAAATTCATGTCATCGCGGATTTGAATTGAGGGGTCTTAGTTTTAGGGAACGTTTTGTTATACCTTGCTTATGATATTAGAATGGCTGACCGCCATCCAAACTTGCCTAAGCATCATTTAAGTAGCTTAGACACGATATGTATCATATTCTGTCATTTATATATCTTTAGCAGTAGTTACTGACGGTCAGAAGCCAGCAAATCTAATACCAATCTTGCCAAGGAGTACCGTGTAAACCGGAGATCTGTTTAGCTGCCGCTCCACGCAAAATACTGATATTCAGCTGAAAACAGTATGACTGGAAGCCGACCCCAATATAGATGGGAAAAGACTAGGCAGATGAAGAATTGATATGCATTGCAGTTGCAAACTGTGTAACCACTTCTAATTTTCGTACACTTTGACAAGTTTTTGAGTGTTGGTCGCCGAGATGATATAGTGAATTGAACTTTAACGCTTTCCAAGTACGAGAATTGGCCTTCTGATCAGTTACTGGCATCGCTGGCTATTTCTGTTCCAAATCCAGACGAAGCCAATAATAGCTTTTAGATACAAATTTTACATAGTATGGCCAAGTCGATAGTACGGTCTTGGAACGCGAATTCTGGATCGTTTTAAACAGTTACTACAAGAATAACCCAAATTCATAATGAAATAAGTTAAAATTGTTTTTTGTTTTTTTGTTTAGGTACTTGTTTATGGTATGCAATGTGGGCCCGATTCCATAAAATATATACTAATATTATAATCTATATTAATATTATAAAGCAGAAGAGTTTGTTTGTTTGGTTGAACGCGTTAATCTCAGGAACTACTGGTCCTATATGAAAAAATATTTCAGTGGTAGATAGCCCATTTAACGAGGAAGGCTTTAGGCTATATATCATCACGCTAAGACAAAAAGGAGCTGAGCATTAATGGAAAATGTGACACATACGAAGTTGCGCGGGTCAGCTAGTTCTTTTACTAATAGAAAGCTACACTATCGCTGATTGTCATAATAGGTTTCCTTTTATCCCAAGCAAAGGCCTCAGGACCAAAACCGCTAAGAACACTAGCTTTTCATAAAACTATGTATCTATCCCACTTTAGCCAACTAATGTCTTGTATGGCAACCATGCCGAATAACCGCAACAATGTTGGCAAATCCAAACATGTACTTACTTCCATCGCTAGCAGAAACAATGCACAATCGCGTATAACTGTACCATCCCCCCCCCCTCCCCTACTCTGTGTGGACCAGCGATGCTCCGTCGTAATGATAGGAGATAAGGCACACATGCAACGAGCGCCATTTGTACACCAAACAATGACTCGTGAAAATTTTCGCGAAATCATTAAATAACTTGATATTTATATGACTGTCTGTTTTTTGTTTTTGACAAAAATTATTAATAGAACGACGTTATGAGGTAGTTTTTTTTTGGTATTTAGATGATTTAAAATGGATATCTATTACTCTTATACTAATATTATAAACGTGAAGAGTTTGTTTGAACACTAATCTCTGGAACTATCAGTCGGATTTGGAAAATTCTTTTTGTACATGTATGATGTCCATAGTCATGAGGAAGTCTATACGGGAACGAGATATATTCGCGCACGAAGTCGCGGGTAAAAGCTAGTCTTAATAATAATGATTATCTTAATTTGCGCCGACCCCGAATATATTGAGATAAGCGCAAGGGAGCTTGATGATGAGGAAGAGGAATTTTAGTATCATTTCCAGGACGAACTAAATATGCGAAGCGCGGTAGTTACCGATATTTTTTTTGTCAAATGGCAAAATGGCTTTGTTACCTGCTAAAACTTCACTTGGGAAAAGCTAGAAGGATATTCTATGCCATACCATTGCCTAAGTAGATCGCATGTTGTTGTTTTTTCTTACATCATAACTACAATAATGATTTGCCGAATCAACAAGGAAACTTCAGGTACTCATATCAGGAAAGATTACATTAAATAACAATACATAAATTAATAATAACTATAATTAATAATAACTATATATTTTTGGATGAAATTTTACTTTTTCCTTGACTACTGAAATATAATTTGAAAATATAAATATTTTCCCATATTTACCCTGAAAATCTATATTTCTATACTAATATTATAATGCTAAAGAGTTTGTTTATATGGTTGAATGCGCTAATCTCTGGAACGATATAGGCTATACAACATCACGCTATGACGTAACGATACGATGATATATAGGAGCAGAGCATTAATGAAAAATGGTTTGCAGACGAAGTTGCGCGAGTAAACTAGTTTAAATACATTTAACTATATGGTTACAAACTACGAAATAAAAATAGAAACAATATAACCATTTCCAATGGGGATCAATCCAGATTTCAGGGTTTCATGTAAGATGTGGTTAGGATTCAGTAACTCTAGGGTAGGATTCAGTAGCTCTAGGGTAGGATGTGAGTCAGGACACTTACCACCTACAAAAAATTCATAAACTATGTAATAGTATAAAGCGACAAAAACGTTAAAGTATTAACACATAATATATCTCTTCACAAAACAAATAAGTAATTACAAATTCCAAGAATAAATTGTGTCTTTCTTTCGTGAACATCATGTAAACAATTAAATTGTGCTGCTGATTTCAACAAATTATGTTTTCTGTTTTCATAATAAATTATTTTAATTAACAATTTATATTTACTATGCATAAAACATTTCAAGCCCACTTCATCATAGACCTCATCCAAAGTGTTATATCTGGCATGATCGAAGTTAAGAGCAAGCCCGTTCATAAAAAAAAAACTATCAAAGGTTTATGGAAAAAAAAACTCACATGAATGCTTTCTCCCAACAAGGCAGCCTGATGCATCAGCTTCTTGGGTATACAGCCTACATTGACGCAGGTGCCTCCGAGCCCCCACTTGGTGCCCTGCGGCGAGGGCGTCACATAGTCCAGCACCGCTACCTTCGCACCCAGGTTCACGGCCTCCTTGGCACAAGCCAGCCCTCCCGAACCGCCGCCGATAACGGCCAGGTCATAGTCGAAGTTTCCATCTAAAATGGACATAATGATCCTGTCAGTAATGTTGTTATTGGATGCAACCTAATATTGCACCCTGCTTGGTAGACCAAGAGCTCAATTTGTTAAAAAAAAAAATAATATTACAAATTGTGCCCATAATCTATATGCAGGCGAAAATTATGCACAATTTAGAGTCTTGTTATCTCAACCTACGCCAATATTTTTTATGTTCATTATATTTAATGAGGATCAGGCACTTTTGGGAGATTTAACTATCAAGATCAATAGAAACTACCAAACTATTAAATACTGTGTCAAAATATTGAAATTGGATAAGAAATGATGAAGATAGAGCAGACCAACCTGATGTCCTATGTTGACTCACTGACTGACAAGATAGAAGGTTGCTTGTTTCGGATCAGTTTGGCCAACTTCTTGCAATATCTTCACCACTTCTGAGTGGCTTTTAAAAGTTGAAATAACAGTATTTTATAGTGCACATAGTACCATTCCTGTTAAAAATCCAAGATATGATTTTGAGCATGATCCTCACTAGGCACTCAGTTACAAAAGTGAAAATATTTTGCATTTTATATTGAAGTCCCATTAAGACTCGTATGTTCTAACTGGAACAACTGAGCATGTTGCCCAGAACACTAGAAGTGTTGCACTAAAAGAAGAAGCTTCAATTAGTTACAAATGAAAAACTCTTGCAAAAATAAATCACTACATCAAAACTACTACCCTATTAATATAGAAGAGTCATGAAATTAGATTGCAGCAGATGAACAAAAGTACACCAAATCAAGAATCCAAAATGAAAGTGTCTTTCATAAAAAAAAATTGTCATTTCTGCAACTGAGTGCTTCAAGAAAATTATTTATTACAGACACAGTACTGTGGAACAAAGAAGCTTGTTTTCTATTAAGCAATTTATGACCTTAAACCATTTCTTGTGGATAGCATTTACATTCACATAGATAGTGCGGACATACTTCTTTATTTACATAAACTTTTGTCCCTGACTTTGTACATGTATATCCCATTTTTCCCATCCCATAGGAATTTCAGGCAGAATTATTCATATGAACCTTCCTCTTGGATAACTATGTATATTGATCCAATGTGTAGTTTAAAAGATATAGGCGTACAGACGTAAAAAGCACTTTTGTTTTACATTATGTAAATATATCTAAACATGTAACTCATAGCAACCCATCTTGTAACCAGTTGAGCAGTTGTATCTACTGTTTGTTCCTTCCCATAGATGTGACAGCATGTGCGAGACAAATATACTGTAAGGTTCCAGAGTTCATACCTTCAGGGGCATTGTCTATGGGAGCAACCGACTTGGCATTACGGCTACAACACATCCAGCCTGATATCACCAAACAAATTCAAACTGTAGCACGATAATAATAAAACATTGAGAATATTGAGATATATCAGGTAGACTGTGAAAAAAATTGCTTCATAATGATGGGTAATTTATCTGAGATTATGGTTAGTTTAATTTTTAGGGATTTCATCTATTTTGACTAGTTGTGGGGATACATACAAAATAAATTAAATAAGTGTGCAATGGAAAATGCTAGCTAGACATTTGGATAGATTCCACCATCCCAAGGATGCCAATAATTTCACTTATTTGATGTTTTAACAAATAATAGGCATGCAATTAGCCAAGTTTTAGGTATTCCTTAGTAATCGGTAAAAATCAAGTTACAAAAACTGGGTTGTATGAGTTGCTCAATCAAGAGTGAGGTTAGACAATTATCTGCACTCCAAGGTTAACACATCGACAATCATGGACTACTTACGAGAACTAAGCGTTCGTTGTGCCAGTATCAACACTCTTTCTGTTTTAATTATGGGTTTTAACAAATTATTTATCCTTACAAAATTACTTAGTATTGTCATTTTGACGTAAAGTAAATGTGACAGAGACAAGAAAATACACACACCGGACCTTTGGGGGTTGTAAAAGTTATCTTTCAACAAATGTCAAGGCGTTATAACTAAAGTTAGATGAAGACTGTGTTGATCACCGGTGCCAACAGGGGCCTTGGCCTCGGGATGGTGAAATATCTCACTAAGCAGAACACCGCGAAGACAATAATCGCGACGTGCCGGACCGTGTCCGAGGTATGCTAATCTTATTTCTTACTGACCTATAGGTGCCATCACTCCAATATTTGTTTTAAACACAATTTATAACCACACTGTCTACTTTTGATTGTAGCTCTAGCGCAATGAAACTGCACGGTGTCTCACGATCAAATACTATTCGATCAAAGGCGTAAAGTGCTTTTTGTAGCAAGCCAACAATCCTATAGTGTGAAAGAGATAGCGATAGCGAACAATTCTCGTTTGACAGCGAACTGCTGCGACAGGTGACGTCACCGTCACCGACATTGGAATTAGTGCTGTGATCGTGACGTATCACTTTTTTAATGATGTCATGACACAACATGACTTGAGTGAGCCCAGAAAATTATTACTTGTGTGTGCATGAGTGTGGAGTTTGTACATCAAGATAATACCGGGATAACAGAATCAAGTCATCGCACAATCATCCCCATCCAAAAAAGACAAACTGTCTACTACTCATTCTTACGATAACAAAAATGAAGTAGTAGTGAAACTGTTCAATTCCCCGAAGGGGTAAGCAGAGTAGCAGACATGTATGATTACACCCACAAATAACAAATTAAGTTCTAAGACCAATGTAGGAGCGAAAGGGAGTGTCAGGCTTACTGCCTAAAACCAATCCGTGTTCCTCCTAATGCTGTTTGTGTTCCAGCTCCGCGGTGACTCTTCCGAACAAATTCCTCAAGCCTGGAACACAAACAGCATTAAGAGCCTAGCGGGCCTGAACGTAGGGATTTAGGAAGTCTATTATGTGTTGCTGGGGAGTTTGTTGCGCCACATCTTCTCCACAGCTAAAACGCTAGGAAATGGAGACCAGCGTGCGTTTTGTGGGGCTGTCTTTTATAAAACCTGACGTTTCAAAAAGTTCTGGCTCTCAGTCTAATTTGAATAAATTACTATTGAAATACGTACATAGGACTGTACTCTCTCTACAAATAAACGTCTCCTCTTGTCTTGTCTTGTGTTGTACTCTGTACAGCTTCAAAACTCTACAATTGAAACCCAGTAGTAGAGTTCAATTATGTGAACATATTGTTCCACTAGGTTCCACTTTTAGCAATAACTCTTCTAACACAGAACAAATAAATATCAAAAAATGGAAGTGTACACTGCCAAGCCTGTCCACTTGTGGCGCCATATAAAAAAATGTCCTTGTGAAAAACTATTAACTGTTACCGTCTGTTTACTATTTTTGCTGATGGGTCCTATCCGCAGAACAGAAAAAGATCCTCCTTTTTTGGTCTGTGGTCCTATCAACCCGATATCGCAATCCTTAGGTACAGACAGACGCGCCAGCACATCAAAGAGTACCTATAGTAATCAGCACATGAAGCTACAACAATCTGTCAAATTCCTTTAATAGATTTTCAACTTTATCCCAACAGCAATAGGTTCAAGGTTGATTGGGTAAATTTGACAGTTTTGGGTAGCTTGATGTGTTGATGTTGTACCTACTGGTGTATTACTGTATTACGAAACTTCAGGGTACAGCCATTTAATATTTTTAAATTATCTCCTAAATACTTCAATGATACTCTCATTTCTCATGATACTCTCGATTCAACTTAAATGTACTTACCTATACACTTTCAGGAACTGAAAACACTATCGGCAGACAATAAAAACGTGGTTATTTTAGATTTGGGTAAGTTTATTTTTTATTATTTTGTTCTGTTTTTATATCTCTGGACTTTTCTTTCAGTAATCCTTAAATACAAAAACTTTTCAGACGTTAAGAATACGGCATCATTCAGTGATTTCTACACGGAAGTAAGCAAAGTTGTCGGCAACCAAGGACTTAACCTGCTGATCAACAATGCTGGTGTTACCACTAAGTTCACCAAACTGCCATTCGTTAAAGCTGAACAGTTGTTGGATAACCTGACGGTCAACACGATAGCACCAATTATGCTTACAAAGGTTTGTAAATAACGAAAAGATTATTCTCATAACTGCCAGCTGACAAAGGTTTTTGGTAGGTACCCTAACAAAATAGAATTAGGGTTTATGATAAGAGCTTTAGAATTTCTATGAAATCACTAGCCATTCCTTGTTTAGCTAACTGTAAGATACGCTTAGATCTTACAGTGCAGGAGTTATTAAGGTGAATGCTCCAACGAGGCTTTATAGTTATTGACTCCAACCAACCCGCGCAATTCAAAATTTCTTGCGTTTTTTGCAATTTGCAGGCCAGTGCTAGGTTGTATGTTGATTAAAATATTATTCGCGGCTGTAAGACGTATGTAGTTACAGAATTATAATCATCAAAATCATCAATACAACGCTCTAAGTTCATAAAGCTCTAGGAATGACTTTTTCTGATTTTTTTTTGTTCTTAATCAACATACAACCTAGCACTGGCCTGCAAATTGCAAAAAACGCAAGAAATTTTGAATTTCGCGGGCTGGTTGGACAAAGAATAATATGGCTATACCTGATCCTTATTTACAGTTTCCAACACAGACATAACTTTTACCTTATAAATATTTGACGTTGAAACTTTTGTGCTGCCACCTATCCTGTAAATCCTGGCGCCTTCATGTTACAACGATCTGTCAAATTTCTGTATTAGATTTTCAACTTTATAACTAAGGCGATTAAGTTCAATTTTGACTGGAAAATTTTTACAGTATCCTGGCGTCTGTACTTACTTTGTTACACATTATTTCTGTTTTTTATATTTCTGTGTTATTTCCAGACTTTACTGCCCATACTCAAACAAGCCGCGGATGCCAATAGTGATAAACCCATGGGAGGACATCGCGCAGCCGTCATCAACATGAGCTCTATTCTCGGATCCATTGCCCAGAATGACCAAGGAGGCTTTTATCCTTACAGGTGTTCTAAGGTACAACACTACGATACGAGTTATGCCAGTCCCATGTTTTTTTGCCTATAGGTATACTTACTGATGCTTTCATGTATTCTGTGTATAATTACAGGCAGCATTGAATGCAGCTTCGAAATCAATGAGTGTCGATTTGAAAAAGGATAATATTCTGGTGGCAGCAATGCACCCAGGGTGGGTGAAGACAGACATGGGTGGTAAGAATGCGCATCTCGATGTTGAAACTAGCGTCTCTGGGATATTTAAAACCATAGACAAGCTTTCCGAGCCCGATACCGGAAAATTCCTAAATTATGATGGCACCGAACTTCCGTGGTAATTCACGAAAAAATCTTGAGAGAGGTAGTTAGAACGAACAAAATATAATATTACATTTTGCAGAATTTTGTGTTTTATTCTTTCCTTGTTTATGGTTGGTCGGGTTGGTCCGTGTTAGTTTATTTTGTGGCCTAATCGTATCTTGCTCTCCTTTCTTTTGCAGGCGTTTATACAAATTTCACAATGAAGTGATTACCACTAGAAGGTACTAATTATTTTTGGTAAGTTCGTTATTGTCGTAGACAGAGTATTCTATAGACTCGTGAAATCTGTGTCATCGAAAGGGACAGAAAAAAAAGTACATCTATTGTTTAGGGTTACCAAGTGATGTACATTTTACCCCGTATTCTTCAACAAAATAAGATTTTTGCAATTAAATGAGGTTTGTATTTTCAGGTTTCTATGATGAGAAATAAAAACAACGTGAACAATGATGCGACTGCAATGTTTTATTCATACTTTATACAATTTTTTTGTCCACTTGAATCAGAGAGTTCTCTTTTTTCACCGAGTGTGTTTCTAACTACACACACCGGCAAAATTAGAGGAACACAAAAAAAAGACAGTTTTTTTTTAATTTATTAGCTTTTTATGCATGTTTTTCGCTTCATTTGGGTTTGTTTATTCAATATAAATAAGTCACAACAGAAACTAGGGTTAAACAATATTTATTTATAGATAATTATAAAAAAATAAGAAATTTGAGACATTTTGAATTTATAGAACAATTTTTAAAAATTAATTATCTTTGAAAAGACATAATCAATATCTTGTATTGCCTCCGCGAGCTCTAATTAGGGCTTGAATACGTCTGCCCATGCTTCTAATGACACTTTCAATCATTTCCTGAGGCAAATTGGCCCACTCTTCAATTAGCGCCAATTTTAACTCCTCAACATTCCTAGGAGGTGGAATCCTGTCCCTCACTTTCCGTCCAATCATGTCCCAGACATGCTCTATCGGATTCATGTCAGGGGATCGTGCTGGCCAGTCCATTTGAGTAATTCCGATTTCATTTAGGTAATCGCGAACCACGCGAGCAGTGTGGGGCCGTGCGTTATCGTGCATAAACACAAAATCTGGGCCTATAAATGGGGCAAAAGGCATTACATGGGGTTCCAAGATCTCGGTGATGTATCTGTGTGCAGTCAGAGAACCGCCATCAATGATGACCAAAGCGGTGCGTGCTGTTAAAGTTATGCCACCCCACACCATAACGGACCCTCCACCATATGAAACCGTTTCGGTAAAATTGGCTTGATGGTACCGTTCTCCTCGATACTTCCACATCCTTTCTCTCCCGTCGATGAAATTTACACAGAATCGGCTTTCGTCAGAGAATAAAACATTGCGCAAAATATTACGCACTTATTATTCAAACAATATTATGTACTCACAACTTTCTGCTCGTTATGAAGTTGTTAAAAACTTACATACTTACAGATTTAACTGTTTTTGGGCTCCCCGCTAATGTTTCAGTGGATGTGGCTTCGCTGCTCTTAATTATCATAGTTTTTCCTGGATTTTCTGACCCTGTAACCTAATGTAATTAAATGGTAAGGTTTTATACCACTAATAAAAATCAAACTTTGCATTCACATGATATATTTATATTTATTACCGTATTCGGAACTGCATCGGGGTATAAGTAAGTTTTACTTCCTTTCTTTATTAAAACTTTACTATTAAAGTGTTGGCTGCAAATCCTGGAACTCATTTTTGGAGTCCAATTAGGCCTACTGGTAGCAGCAATCCACATGTTTCTCATTTCGGGTTTATTTGGAAATCTGTAAGGAAAATGTCCACCTAGTATGAGAATTTGGCTTGGCATTAAACAGGCAATTTGAGTATAAATATAATACAGGTCTAATAACTGTAGGGAAGAGAATATTGTGATAAGATTGTATCGTGATGCTTGTCAGACTTGTTTTGCTTAATTATTGTGATCCTTAAAGGTCAACAGTGAAAAGCCGTGCTGCCCCATTATGACCCATTGCATTTATGTACCCAACGACGGGCGTCATGTGAGTGCAGTTATATGAATTAAAATGTTTTATTTTGATAGTTACTAACACAGCTTTGAAGTAGTCTGTATTAATTAAGATAAGGATCAAGGTTTGATTAAGTATTCTTCAAGACATTGGATTTCAAAAACCGTATTACCCATAGTAAAGGGTAAATTCCCCGTTAAAAAGTGGCAACACTGAATGTTAAGGTACGAAAATAAAATTATTACTCAAATCACGATTTTATGAGATTTATCTATAAAATTAGTCAAAGTAGTATATTACTGCGACTATTTGATGAAAAATAGTAGAACACAAAGCGATCGAATGCTTAAAAAGATCGAATACTTACGAGTGAAAGGATAATCCAGCTATCTTCATCAAACTATCACTTTTACAGTTTACTACACTACACCTTACCATTTTGCACAGTTGCACAAATAATATACTATCTAGTTGAGCTTGAAAAGTTCGTATTTTGTGTATTATTTCGATGCAATTGATTAATAAACAAAGAAAATCAAGCTGTCACCACCGCAAACGTCAAACTTTGTTGTGCACAATGATGTGCTCAGCTGACACGCGATGAAGGACAGAAATATTTTTACTCTGTCTCTTTTCTTTGCTAGTGACGTGAATATGTTCTTCTTTTTCTTGTGCGAATGCAAAGGAAGATATCCAGCAGTCTATAGAATACTCTGTCTACGGTTATTGTATTCTACCGTACTTGTATTCTTACTTACCTAGCCAACCTTGCCGCGTCGGGTCCTTGCTCAAACAACCGGGCATATACTTCCTGGGTCCTTTGGACGAACCTGTAAACAATAGGGATGATTCCTAAGTAAAAAACATAATTATGACTGTATTTAGACCGTCATCGGTTGAATTAGGTATCGAAAAATATTGGACACGGTATATTTTTCTTTTTCAAATCAATGAAAATTGGCGAAGATAAAATGCATCAAAAAGCAACAAGAGCGGGAGAGAAGAGGGCTTGTGTGACTGCTTGTGACGTCATATGTTGGTAAAAAAGTGTACTCAAATGTGACGTTACACGAGTTTTCAACGCAGTATGACGTCTTAATTTCTTGTTTACGTGAAAAAGGAAATAATATGTTTTTTTTGGCCAGTCTCTCTTCTCTCTTAGTCCAAAGACGTTAGAGAGATCTAGGGGTTAGGGATTGACGATGGCTTGCGGAGGCACAGAGGGTTGTAACACCGCTCGCCAATTTCCTAAATCCGGGAATCGAACCTCCCTCACGCTCAGCAAACACGTGTGCGAAAAGCTTGAGATCTTGAATAGGATGTCAAAGAAACCGGTCGAAATCTCTGAGTTCAGAGTTACCTAGAAACATTAGGCAACAAGATTAAAGCACAGGTCGAAATAATGAAAAAGTACCTATGAATTACGTCATCGTTGAATATAATATGATTTGTTTGTGTATGTAGATGATACCTACACCGCGTCTACACATCGTCGACTCTGCTCTCCGTCTGAATGCCAAATTGATTAATAGGATAACATACAAAAGAGCCGGTCTTTACGCTTATTTCTGTGCTACTTGTGAATTTCTGAGGCAACTTTATAAAGCTGGGTTTCCATTATGTTCGAGTTCTTTGTCATGGTGGCTGATTTTACGTAAACACAAAACGACCACCGGACCACAGTTGGTGCGCTAACCTACCTGGTACGGAGAGGGTTACCTACCCAGCCGTAACAACAAATTTAATACACCAACCGCAAAATCAATAAAAGTATGTCTGTTGATATTAGATATATGCTTTATAAGTCAGTATGTTTAATACTCGGCACAACTCGTTTTGATGGGATGGGAACTCGAGTAGACCATGGAATTGGAACAGTGTGCTTAATTTCCCGGACCTACATTTTCGCGGCATAATTTTCAACTCATGGGCGACGCCTCTGACAAAAGCTAGTATCATGTCAAAACTTGTCCCCTTATTCCTGAGTGCGGAGCGGTGTGCAACAGTTAGGAAGAAATATGACAGTAATCTTTGATTTAACAAAAATCATGCGCCGTCACTTTAGTTGCTGGCCGAATGCAGTAATGATTAGTCATCGTGGAAGATTGTAAGTTTTGACTGATGCGATGTTAAGTCATACCAAGTAGCGTTAAGCGTAGGTATTGGTCACGAAAATTAAGTAAGTATAACTAGTCATTCTCATTACTTGCAGGACGCAGGTACCTAGTAATGCATTCATGTCATTTAGAGTTTTTTTGACAGAGTCGGTTTTACTAAGTACGAGTTGTGTGTGTAATTTGCAATAGGTAATATTACTACCCAAGTAAGTAGGTATGTACCTACTATAATGCTTAAATAGAATTTTGTCAAACGATCTTAGCATTACACATTGAAACTATATTACTTAGTTGATATTTATAAGAATGTGGAGCTTGTGGAACTCACTTCCGCCTAGCATTCGAGACTTGAAAACTATTTCTCTTTTCAAGACTCGTCACCTTTCCTCTCTACAGTGTTAATTTTATTTTATGTATGTATTATATTATGTATGTGTTAGTTTTAGTTTTAGGTAAGTATGTATTCATTCTGAAATTAATATTTACTATATTTATGTAGGTTTATTTGATAATTTAAGTAGTCTATGGCTTCATTCACATATCCATCTTCTTGTTATTTCTTACACACTTTTGTCTACATTTCTTTTTTCATTCTTCCTTTCGCAGGTCTGCTGGAAAAAATTTCTTAAGAAATAAGCAGTACCTTTGTACCAATAATTATAATGTTATATCTGTACCGTTTCTCTGTGTGTACATAAATTGTAAAATAAATAAATAAGAATGCAAATTTTCTCAATAAATTGAGGTATCGACTGGCGAGCATGAGTTACTTCGTGTCATTTTAGATGCAGTGTAACTATGGTAGGTATGTAGTACCATAACTGCACACAATCAACTATTTATAAAGTGGTCGATCGATTCCTTCTATAATATTTATGTAGTAGCCTTCATTTTATACGCGACTGCAACTGGTCGATGTCGATGACAAAGCGCTCGCGCTCGCCACCACGCGACTCATAGGCGGCCAACGAAGTGTAATTACATAAATTGATTTGAATTGAAGAGTTGAAGACTCTATGGAGTTATTGTACCTACACACAAGAAACTTAGAAAAAGAAAATTTCATACAGTGAGAAGAGCACAAAGGTACTGCTTAGGACTTTAAAAGACCTCAACCATGACCTGGACCTCTGAGTTTGTTTCGGTGTTTCTTCTCAGGGTATAGTCAGCTAGGAAACATTATCGGCCACACCTAGAATAATATGACCAAAAACTATTGACGTGTAAAGGAGTTACATATATGTAACCTATTTGCAAAATAATTATGATTTATGACTTATTTTATAAGAAACTAGCTGACCCGCGCAACTTCGTCTGCGTTACATTTTCCTTTAATGCTCCGCTCCTGTTTGTCTTAGCGTGATGATATATATTTTATAACCTTCCTCGATAAATTGGCTATCTAACACCGAAAAAAATTTTCAAATCGGACCTGTAGTTCCTGAGATTAGCGCGTTCAAACAAACAAACTCTTCAAAACAAATTTGATTTCCATAAAAAGGGTTATTGTGAGTTAATCTAAAGGGACAGACATATGCTGTAGAAGACTTTTTTTAGAAGTTTTAAAGAGGAATAATTTCGTAATACTTGATTTTTGCGTAACTTAAACCGTTTACGCAGCGCACGCAACGGAAGCTTTTTTCCCGCTTGCAACATTTCTTATTGCTGCTCCGCTCCTATTGGTCATAGCGTGATATTATATAGCCTTCCTCGATAAATGGACTATCCAACGCAAAAAGAATTTTTCAATTCGAGCCGGTAGTTCCTGAGATTAGCGCGTTCAACCAAACAAACAAACTCTTCTGATTTATAACATCCATACTAATATTATAAAGCAGAAGAGTTTGTTTGGTTGAACGCGCTAATCTCAGGAATTACTGGTCCGATTTGAAAAATTGTTTCAGTGTTAGATAGCCTATTTATTAACCGACTTCCCAAAAAGGAGGAGGTTATCAATTCGGTTGTATGTTTTTTTTTTTTTTTTTTTTTTTTTTTTTTTATGTTTGTTACCTCATATCTCCGACAATTATGAACCGATTTGAAAAATTTTTGTTTTATCTGAAAGGATATACTTGCAGATTGGTCCCATTTAAATCATATCAAAATCGGTTACGAACTTTGGATTTTAAATCGAAATAGCTGGAATTTGACTATTTAGATGATTCTTTGATGATCGAAATTGCGTATTTTGCTTTTCTGCGATTTTGGAGTGCTGTTGTTAGGTGTAGGGCACCACTAAAAAGTGAAAAATAAAAAACTTTTTACAAAAAAATACAACCGACTTCCAAAAAAAAACACTACAAAGTAAAAAATAACTTTAATTTCGGAAGTCGGTGTCAAAATACGAAGAAACTAACAAAAACACCGACTTCCGAAATTAAAGTTATTTTTTACTTTGTAGTGTTTTTTTTTGGAAGTCGGTTGTATTTTTTTGTAAAAAGTTTTCGAGGAAGGTTATAGGCTATTTATATCATCACGCTAAGACAAATAGGAGCGGAGCAATAATGAAAATTAAAATTAAAATAAACAACCAGACCCGGGACAACTATCTGTAGGCCATAAAAATATTTGTTCCGAGCGGGAATCGAACCCGCGACACGCGGCGCAACAGCCAATCGCTCAACCACTGCACCTACCATACCATGTCGTCACCTAGGTACGTGTATGGGCCCAACCCAGTCAGTTGCATAGGTAAGCTGTGAGTTATCCTACTCCGAGCAGGATGAGTCTCAAATGGTTCCGTACCCAAATACTTAGTACAATTACCTATAAATAGTTCTAAACTCTGATCAGATTTGTAACAATTTATAATACTGTATTTGTACTACATGTCAACGATCGCACATCACTATCGGACCAATGGTATAGACGCCAGCAAAACTAACTGAAACTGATAAATTTTCCCAGTCAAAATTGAACTTAAATCTTTTTCGCAATAAAGTTGAAAATCTAACACAGAAATTTTACAGATTGTTGTAGCATGTGCTGGCGACTGTGCCTGCTTTCGAATAAGGAAATATTTTCATACAGAAAATCCTGCGATAACATCATACTTAGGCATAGTGGGAAGGTACATACTTTAAACTAATGTTCTTTGATAAGCGATCCGTTAGCAACAAACTGTTGAGTACCTACGTGTTTTCTAAAATTTTATAGTGAGTTTTAAATAAAGCGAACATTTTACGAAAGTCCATAGAACCTCGGAAATTAGGTTCTACGAGTGACCACCAGGTGGCACTATAACTAAATTCCCATACTCTAAGGCCTCTGAGGCCTTAGTGTGAGTTTTTTCGACTCACGTTCGAACGCGTTCGATTGCGAGCGCGTTAGAATTTAGTATGGGAATTTAGTTATAGTGCCACCTGGTGGTCACTCGTAGAACCTAATTTCCCATACAAAATTCTAACGCGCTCGCAATCGAACGCGTTCGAACGTGAGTCGAAAAAACTCACACTAAGGCCTCTGGTCAGTGCAGGGGCGTAGCTACCGCCGTATCAGCCGTATCCAAGACTGTGGACGGCGAGCTATGGGTGGCTCGCCGTCCGTCCGTCTAGTGACGACAGGCCGTGTCGACGGCGCGTTAGTGTTCCACGCGCGCCTCAAAGAGAGTCAGCACACAGAGGGGCCCGAAAGGGCCGACGCCTGCCGGAGTCGCGGGATTATTCGAAAGAGATACCGTGGCTCCGGAACACAAAGGGCAATGAAGGAACATGGATGGGTTTTAGTCAGTAGCATCCAATGACCCCTCCCGCTACACCCAGAGCGGGAGGAGTCATTGGATGATTTCCCATCCCTAAAAAAAAAAAAAAAAAAAGCCGTATCCAAGACTAGCTGACCCTCGCAACTTCGCCTGCGTCACATTTTCCATGACTGCTCCGCTCCTATTTGTCTTAGCGTGATGATGTATAGCATATAGCCTTCCTCGATTAATGGGCTATCTAACACTGAAAGAATTTTTCAAATCGGACCAGTAGTTCCTGAGATTAGCGCGTTCAACCAAACAAACAAACAAACTCTTCTGCTTTATAATATTAGTATAGATATAGATATGGGGCCCCCAGACTTCCAAGGGCCCCGACGCGTGGACGCAAAGCTATACATTTAGTCCCGCCATCTCCGTGGCCGGCCAAGACAGTCCTTAGCCAGTCAGGCCAATTTTGTTTAAAAAAACGAAACCCTTATAAAAGGGCCCCAAAAAAATGTTTGATACAGGGCCCCTTTAAAACTAAAGCTAGGTACGCCACTGGGTCAGTGGTAATAAAACCTGAATAAGCTTGCCTATTATTCTGTTGAAATCCCGTACTAAGCACGTACCAAGTAGAAGGCAGGTAGGTACTTACTTATACCTACGCTAGCGGCTAGACCAGCTCAAGGTCCAATGTTACCATCAACATACTGTAAAATGTAGGTACCGACATGCTCACATATCCTGATATGACTGGTTAGTTATGTTCGTGTGTAGAATTGGCTGATTTAATAACCTACAGTTATGGTGCAATTTCATAGTATTGTTGTGAAATAAGGTTCATATTCGTATCAAACGACGAAAAAGTTAAACAGAATTCAGTGAATCATGCCTTAGCTTACCAACTTCAACGATTTCTACCCTAAAGTTGGTAGCATACATAGGGTAGCTGACCACCTAAGTTCGTCAGCTAACTGCCCATCAGTTTAATTGCACTCAGGAAACTTATTCAAGCTGTATCTGCAACAATCCTACCATTCGCTGCAATGAACGGTTTCGAGCATAATAGCTGCTGTTGAGTATAAGGTTACTGCAGGTCATTGATCGGTAATGGCACCAGGGTCGGGGGACCCGGATATGCCCGTCGCCGTCGCCGCCACCCGTCATAGAGGACCTGAGGTGGTGGCGCGTAATCACGCGTGGTGGGAGTTGAATACCTCATTTCTCCTCCAGCTTGAGAAGACCATGGGCCCGTAGAGGCGGGCCGGAACCAGTTGGGGCGGCTGCTTTGAAGATTGTATAAGACCCAGGTGCAAGTGTACGAGGTTTTATTCTGTAGATTTTAGTCAGTAGGAGTCTGAAAGACTCTTCCGTCCGCCCCAGAAAGGAGGACATCAATGAAGGATAAACAACCCGTTATTAAAAAAAATGTTATTGATCTGTGGCTGATTTGCTGAACTTGAGCACCAATGCTCACTAGAAATGAACTGATCATAGATGCCTATAGTGGTCTGCACAGGCTTTCTCAAGAACCGTAAGCCCCAATTGGGGCCAAATCGTTTTGTATTACTATTGTCTTTTAATTTGATTTATTTGACGCTGACGTGTTAAATAAATTGTTTGCATAATTTCTTGTTTTATGTTGCCTACTAACTTTTGCCCGCGACTTTCGTACGCGCAAGTCCCATATCCCGTTTCTTCCCGGTCCCGTAGGATTTACGGGAAATTCCCTCATAGTACTCCCCTATGGAGTGTAGAGAAGCTAGGTACGTCCCAAATTTCAGCTTTCTGCGACCTGTAGTTTCAGCTAAGTATGCGTTATCTGTCAGTCACTTCACTCATTAACGGAAGAATTTTATATATTAGGACTTTTAGCATTTATGTAGGTTAGATACATACAGATTTTAGGTGAAGTCAGCTCAAAGCGGTCACACTAAATTACTGTGCGAAATTACTCGCGAATTCTTCCACGTAGTAGGTATACTAACTACATTTCTCCCCAAAAATCTATTGTTTAATAGGACTGCATTGAGCTGACATCTACCAGGTACATAGGTATTTATCTATTGTTTGAATTTACTGGACAGTATAAGTGTCCGATCTAAAGTCCCAAGGTACAAAGTAGGTACCTACGTAGCGGTCTTGAACCACTTGCTTCTGACTTTTCTAGTTGAAAACAATGTGAATCTTACCGAACTTGTTGCACTGGTCCTTATTAGGGCAAAGACTGCCTAGATCCATTTCTATTGCAAACTTCAGTGGGTTTTCGTGCTGCTGGAATTTTATTTCACAAGAGATACAACACTGGCATTTCATCTGTGGCTGCCAAAGAGTAACATTATGTATCTAGAGGGGTGGCTGTCTTTGTGACATGACGTTAGATTCGTAAAAGGCCGATTGCGCCTCCTTTTACAACTTAAAAATATCTTCACCTTGTTTTTGAAGATTTTCTTTACGAGCGAGGGTATCGTCGCGAGTTGACGTTTTTTCACTCGTCGAATCGCCGTGAGGAGACGTTCATAGAGTTGTTATAGAAATATGTGGCACGACCATAATATCGTGCCTTGGCTGGGGGCCTTAAATTCACCTAGGCCACCACAAGTAAAGCAAAGGCAAGTCCGGTTAAGTAGCTGAGGCTCTCTAGAGTCATTAGCTGCGAGAGGCCACTATCAAAAAAAAAAAAAAAAAAGACCAGAATATCGCGTCGATTCTCTCGCTCGTGGAGACGGCCTCTAAGTAATATGCTTCTGCAGCCCTCGGCTTTGTAGGTCCATTTTGGATCGATGGACTTCTTACCTAGATACCTATATCGACGGAAGGTCATTGTCAAACGTCATCTAAAACTATTCCAAATGAAAAATTGATAGCATTAGAATAGTAGTTATTGAGATATGCAGCTGTGACAGACGGAAAGACTTAGTCACACCAAAGGGTTCTTTAGAACTTTGGTACTGACAAAAAGCTGTTCAGAACATTTCGTTGATTTACACATAAATGTATGAGACAGACGTTTTTCTCGCGGCTAGCTATGAGCGAACCATATTAACCCGGTGTCATAAGTTTGGGCCAAAATGACCCAAAAAATAATTTTAGTTTGCTGATCATTTTGTAGGTAATGAGGTCCTGAAATGTTGAGCAGCAGGTGGCAGCACTTAGGCGTCAGTCCCAAAGACCTATTAAAATCGCTTGTTTTCTGACAATTGTTAAGTTGACATCGACGTCATGTTAATGTCAAAGTCACTTTTTCAATGAAGAGGACCTCTCCGACCTCTCGCATAGGTTACGACGCCTGGTGGAGTAAATTTTCCTGGAAACCATTACTAGTTACGCACAATAATATGTCTCTTTTTTTCTTAGTACCTAACTGAAGTTTATGATCTAGAATTATTTTTTTTAAACGGCCCCTCACTAGGATCTTCTTCTGTATCGTGGGTGCGTTCATAAACATACAAACTCACATACGCAAACAGCCAGCTGGAACAACTGTATAATATGTAGGTAGGTCATACAAATATTAGTTCTTTGCGGGAATCGAAACCGCGACACGCAGGGCAACAGCCCATCACTCAACCACTGCGAGCTGCGCCAACCGTATCATCAAAGAATCAATTAAAATGGTTCTTTGAGGAGACGGGATTTCCTGACAAGGAATCAATTTAAAATGCAACCCCACTCGGCGCAAACGGAATGCATCGCCCCCATAACGACGGGTTTATTCATGCATGACGTGTATTGTGTAAACTGTTATCGAACCAACTGTGCACACGGAGAGCCCTCCCGAGTTCGATCCCCGTATCGCACGGCGGCAATTTAATCGGGTTTTTCCATCAGGAAATTCCGGACCGTGTTATATTTTACTAGCACTTCGCCCGCGACTTCCTTCGCGCGGGTTTAGTGTTGCAATAAAATTGTCCTAGCCTTCCTATAGGGATCTCTATTTTTATCGAAAATAAATTATAGCCTGTTACTTCCAGCGGGTCTAAAAAGGCCGCTTTAGAAGAATCATATTAATTACACACGACGCCACCACATCAATCTACAACAATCTGTAAAATGTCTTCAATCGATTTTCTACTTTACTGCGAAAGGAATAAGGTTCAAAATTCAAGAGTTATTTATTCAAATTAGACAGAGAGCCAGCCCTTTTTGAACGTCAAGTTTTACAAAAGACAGGCCCCCAAAACGCCCGTCCGTTACCACTTCCTAGTGTTTTAACTGTGGAGAAGACACTTCTTCTCCACAGCTAAAACACTAGGAAGGGCCAACAAACTCCTCAACAACACATGTCTGTTACATTCAAGGTTGATTGGGATAATTTGACAGTTTCGCATAGCTTGATGTGCTGGCTGGTGGCCTTTCCCGCTAATTTTAACTGTCTATTGGTGAAAAATGGTTAAAATCGATCCAGTTTCGGAGCGTCTTTGATTTGTATGTCTATTAGATTTATATTAAAACTCAGCTCACCCCTTTTGTAATGGTAGTTATTAACTTGCAAACCAGGCAAAAGATCTATAGAGAACATAGGTAATATCTATCCTAATATTATAAATGCGAAAGTTTGTATGTATGATGGATGTTTGTTACTCTTTCACGCAAATACTACTGAACCGATTACGATGAAATTTGGTATGTAGGTAGCTGAAGACCCAGAATAACACATAGGCTAGCTTTTTATCCCGTAGTTCCCGAGGGATCGGGATTTACACGGGAATAACGAGAATTTATACGCGGACGAAGTCGCGGGCGGCCTCTAGTTATACATAAACATCCTAACTTTCGCATTTAGTATACTTGTTACTCACTCACTTGGCGTTAAAAAAAAATGTTTACGAGCTGTGTTTGGTGCAGACCCATTAGAATCGTGCAGACCAATTTTTAAAAAACATAAATTACTAACACTGGCATGCTTATACATACTGGAAATGGGAACGTTTGTAAAAAAACATCCTGAACTATTCAGGAAAGCCGATAGCGAAAATGTTTATAAGGTGGGCAAAGTCTCAAGGGATCCAACAAAATTGGCAATGCCAAGATGTAGAACAGCGTACTGCCATAAAAACACTAGTCGAATGGCTATAAAGATATATAATAATTTACCAAAGGTTATTAGAGAACTGCGAACCAGCTTATTTCAAAAGCATCTCAGAGCATGGCTTATAGAAAACTGTTTTTATACTATTAAGGAATTTATGAATACTAGAACTAATAGGAAAGTTGCAGGACTTGAATAGTAAATTGGACATTTGTAAGCTAATTGACATATTTTGTAATTTTAATTTTAATTATATATTTGATTGACATTTTATGTTTGGACAATACGTTTTTTTTTTTTTTTTTTTTTTATTATTTATCTTTGACATTTTAATTAAAGTTAATAATTATGTAAACAATTTGTAATCGTATCTAGAAGCATTATGAAGTAAATGTATTTAGAAGCATTATTATTACATTTGCATGCCGAACTGAGTGGGCGGAATATGTTGAACTTATGTGTATCTGTGATAAAATCTGTATAATACCATATTTTGGGCAAATAAATGAATCTATCTATCTATCTATCACGCCAGAACAGCTGAATGGATCTGGATAAAATTTGACACAGGGATGGATTATAGTCTGGAGTAGCACATAGGGCACTTTTTATCCCGGGAGTATGTTCCCTTGGGATACTTTCTGGCATTCAAGCGGGCGAAGTCGCTGGTAGAAGCTATTCATATGTATAATACTCTGGCTATACCTCTGGGGATAAAAGCTGAGGTGTGTTTATTTGGTTGGTAAATGAAAATGCTTGAATTGGTATCAAAAATCGGATTTATATTTCCGCTTGCTGCAGTAGGTTAATGTCATTAACAATTTGCCAGGTTACAGATGTGGCTGCACAGCCGGTATCAAGCATAACGTGTACTTTTTATAACAATGATACATTTTTTTTCAGACCTAATAACCTAAAACTTACAGAAACTACCTACAAAGATATACAGGTAAAGCCTAAATTATCTACAATCGTCAATAAGTTATATACAGATATAATAACAATACAGCAATGTTATATACACTTAATTTAATTTGAATTATCTGTAACCTGAGAAACTTTGATTTTTCCTACATTCGGGACAGTACCATTTGCCTTTAGGCGGTACCATGATACCGACGCATTCGAAATGGAACCATTCGATGGGACAACCTTCGGCGTCGCAAGCGATCATCTCAGACACTTCGTCGTAGGGACACCGGCAGTAGCAGTACACGCTCTCGCCCTCGCGCGCCTCCCGCACAGCGGGCCGCTGGAACGCGTACGGCAGGCTGGACGTCCCTGAATTCAAATAAGTCGGAGGCGGCGGCACCGAGCTTTGACTGTTAGGCTGATATATTTCCAAGTTTCCTTCGTCGCTCGAATCAGAGTCGCTGGACTCCATGGATTCAGAATTCATTAAGATACGCGGGGGCTCGGGATCAGGTATGGGGGCAGTCAACCTAATAGGGTCGGTATAATTATACAGTCTGCTAGAGATCACAGTTGATGGTACTTCTTTCTTCGCCTTGTGCGTCACTGGAGAAGGTAAATCTTCCTTTCTCCACTCTAGTTTGGGAGGTTGTTGCGGTTTGAGTGCAGTAAGCGCTACAGGAGGTGTGTGTGGTGCGTCCTCATCACTCGAGTACCCATAGAATTTATTAGGAACTCGTCTTCTTTTCGACGCTCGTTTCCTTTCGGCCGATGATGCTGAAGAACTTACTTGTGTCACAATTGAGCTTGTTTTTGGTGCCTCTGGGATTTGTACTGTGTTGGATTGTAACGATATTGTTATCTTATTAGGGATTAAAGGCGGTGGGGCCTCAACTTCAGCTTTTGTTATGATATCTTTAGGAATGTTGATTTTGATGGGTCCATGCTTTCTGGAATTCTTTGACTTCTTTTTCTTCTTGCTTTTCTTTTTACTACTAGATGATTTTACTTTTATTTCAGGCTCCTCTTTGGGCTCCTTTTCGTCTTTCGTTTCTTTCTCTTCTTCTTCTTTGACCGGTGTTGTTGGTCGACTTAATTCACCGGAAATAGAACCAGCCTCTGAAGGCGCTACAGACGATAGATTCATCAGCTGGTTACGTTTTTCTTCTTGTAACTTGTTGGCTATTCGTTGCGGATGCTCATCATAAAACTCTTCATCTGTTTCACTTTCATCAGTTTCGAGATCTGTTTCCGCAATAGGAGGCTCAGTTTTTTCAGGGATCAATATTGGAGTCTCTGACATGCCCATCACATCTACATTAGAACCAGTGCTGTATCTCCTATTGGGAAACGACGTCTTTTTCACACGCTTTATCTTTTTCTTCTCTTTCTCATTTCCGGAGTCATCCGACGAATCGGAGTCGGAGGAGCTTGATGATGAAGACCCACTGCTAGATGAACAACTGCAGTTGGAGCCACAGGAGCAGCTTGAATCAGAATCACTGCTGCTGCTACTAGTTGATGACAAGTCGCCACGTTGTTTCTTAGGAGATTTCTTGTTTTTCTTTTTAGTATCACTACTATTGAACAAATCATCATCTCCATTCATATCAGTCGGTACCAAACAATAATCGTGATCAGATTCACAGACATGCTTCCTGATAGGTACTAATGGCGGAGTTTTCTCTTTTGTCTTTTCAACTTTTGCTTGATATTTTTTGAAGTTGTCCCATATGTCTAGAACCTGCTGCTCATTCGGTTTTTCATCGTGTGACTCGGTTTTCTCTTCAGTCTTCGTCATTTCAATATCGGCCTGTTTTATTTCTGCTGATTCTACTTTAGAAGCTTCTTCCTCCTTGACGTTTTGCTCCAGTTTCTCAACTTTAACTGGCGGTGGAATACCACTGTCCGATTCATCACTACTGTCGCTTTCTGAAAGGTTTAGTGCAGGCAAATTCACGTCAAGTAAAAGGGCATCCTTTTCTTTTAGTTTCTTTTTCTTTTCTTTCTTGGTTAGCTGCTCAGTTCCAGATTCGACTTTCGGCTCGGAAGAACCAGCTTCCTCTTTTGGTTTGATGTCTACCAAATCAATTACAGGGATAGGTTCTTTAGAAACATCGGGTAAAACTTCTGTTGGCACACTTGGCTTCACTTCATTCAAATCTTCAATTAATTTCTTTCTATGCACATCTAAATGTTTGTCAAGAAGTTTCTTAGAAACAAACTTTTCAGTACAGCCTTCTTCTGCACAAACATGGGGAAACTCATTAGAGTGAAATCTTTTATGTACTTTTAAGTATACTGCTTTTGTAAATTGCAAACTACATTCTTCACATACAAATATAGCAGGAGGTGTACAGAAATGGTAGACATGTGGCCATTTCTTCTGTAAACATTTTTTACACATCACACTTTCAGTACCATGTTTCCAAAACAAGTGATTAGTAATGTCTGGCTTATTTCTATATGCAATGCCACATCTATAGCATAAGTGGTGCAGTTTATGTTTCCAAACATGGTTCGACAGGCGAGCCTGGTTGAGACAAAGTTCCAAACAGACATCACAGGTATGATGAATCTTACGCAGGTGCACCATCAATCTGAACGGCGATGGGATAGCATCTACATTGCACAAACAGCATCTAAACTTAACTTCATACTCAGAATCATATGTTCCAGGGCATAAATGACATATCAATTCACTATAACTATAAAAATTTGATTTACACATAACACACAGTAAGATAGTTTTTTGATGCATTTTACGATTATGTAAATAGAGATCTTTATGGATAGCAGTTTTGAAGTAGCACTGAAAACATTCAAACATATAGTCATACTGAACTTCATCACACTTTTCAACACTGTCATAGGAGTCCAAGTTTATGTACACCAAATTTAGTTCTGGAGCACCTGTCCTCAATCTAGCTGTTATAGTTTCAGGCATCAGCTCTTCTGCAGTAATGCTGTCCACAGTTGCTGCGAAGCGGTGTTGAGCCACCATGTGTAAAGCCAGTTGCTCACAGTTAACTGCTATCTTGCGCACATGATTACAATATATGCAACTATGAACAGTTGATGATAAGAACACTTTTAGTAGATCTTTAAGAGGATATTTATCTAGTGGTTTATCTAGAGACAGTTCTGTTACCGGGATAGTTGGTTCCTCAACTATTGGCTCAACAGGTGGCTCTGGTTCAATTTCTGCTGGCTCTAGCTTGGGCTCCTGCTTTATTTCTTCATTTTCATCTTCTATTTGAACATCTTCTTCTGCTTCTTCTAATAAAGGTTCTTCTACTTTGACAGCAGGCAGGTCAGCAGGTGGTGTCAAGGGCTCAATTGGTGGATGCTCAATTAGTGGCTCATCTGTTGTTTTATCTTGTTCTTCTTCCTGCACAGCGTTATTTTCATCTACTGTCAGTTTATCACTAACATCACTGTCAGAAGAGTAATCACTAGATGAATCTTTATCCAACAGTTCTTTGGGAACTCGTACTGTTAACTTGGGTACCCTGTTCAGTGTATTGATTTCTTCCAATTTATTGTCATAAATTGTAGTTTTAACCGTGTTCTCCAACTTACTTTCTGGTGTTTTAGATGCAGTTTCAAAGTTGTTATTCAAGAGTGTTTTCAGTGTAGTCTCTTTATTATTTTCGAATATGGTTGTCTTAACAAAAGGACTGTCAGCTCTGTCACATATGGTCATTCGTATTGAGGGTGTTTTAGGTGTACCAACTGGCTCAGCATGTCCATCTTTCTCGTAACGTTTTGGTGGTCTTCTTACACGTGTTGGAGGTTTGTGTACTTTTTGCTGTCCAATGGTGGGATCCACAGTAGAATTTATAATAACAGGTGAATTTGCATTATTTAGACTTAATTTTAACTTTATACCACATTCTTTTTCTTTTTCTACAGGAACACAAACTGTCTCTTCTTTTTTCACAGGTGAAGCCTCTCTAATTGGTTCATTAATTTCATCAGAAACGTGTGAGTCACTTTCATCAGAATGTTCCAAGCTATCATCACCATTGGGGACCATGTGAGTGGTTCTGTCTGGGCTGAAGGTATTTTGGTGCACAGGAGTTAAAACAGGCTTTGAGTCTGGGCTTTCAAGTTCCATTCCTGAATCAACTGTGTTGTCCTTGCTAGTCACTACTGAACTGTCGGAGCTGATGCTTGTGTCACTGATACCTTGCTCACCAACATTTGTTTGTGGCATTATAGCTGCAGTTTTATGAGTTTGTGATGTGACAGTCTCAAGTTTACCTTCAGTATCTTTCTTTTCACTAGCAGGTTTTATTGATTCTTTTGCTATACTGGAAGGTCCATTACTTGTCACTTCATTGAAAGCTTTTGCCTTTGTTAAGCTATTTGTCTTGACTGCATTTTTGTTAACAAGGATAGGCAAAGGTCTTGGCTTAACATCATTACAATCATGGTTGAAAAAATCATCTTCTTCAGTGCATATTTCATCACATGCACAACACATTAAATATAAAGTTCCATTGTAAACATTGAAGAATTCTTCTTTACTGTTATAGCTGAACTCTTTAACATTGTGTTTATTTGTTAGATGTCCTGACAGCTTCTCTGCTTTTGAAAACATACCCAAACAAAACAAGCAAATATGTCTATTGTGCACTTCTCTCATGTGGAGAAAGAGATTCCAGTTCTCATAATAAATCCCACAAGCTGAGCACAAGTATACTTTTCTAGTAACTCTAGATGGTCCGCTGGTATTAAGTTCGGTGCATGGTGCTGCCTCAGGGCTCAGTGCTGGCTCTTTTGCTTGTGCTCGACAAACCAATTGATGTTCTTTCAACATGGCTAAGGTTTTAAATGACATTGAACAACATTTCCGACACTTAAACTTCACCATAGGCTGCAGGCCCAAGCTCTGTGCATATTCTTTCAGCTGGGTTCCTTTTTCTGCTTTACCTTTTTTGAACTGTAACAGCTGGCTTTTAGGCACAAGCCGAGGCACTGGTTTGTCTCGTTCATTGATCGCATAGTTCTCTGCTTGTGATGAGACATTGTGAAATTGACTACGATCTATGTGCTTAGGGATAAGTTTGGGCACTCTGGGCGCTGAGTTGGCAGGTGTGCTGCTATCACAAGCTTTATTCAAAGAAGGCTTTCTTTTCTTAGATGAGTTATAGTATTGAAGAGAGTTATCTACAAAAGGCCTTTTACCAAGATGTATTCTAAGAGGGTTGATGCGTTTTCTGAACTTGTCGTCGGTCGAAGTGTCGGCGGGCTGCCGACACGGGTCGAATGGCTCGCCGGGCGGACTGGACGGCTCGCCAGCAAACTCGTGCCCATTAGCGGTTAATTTCAATGGGCGTTCGCCGTACAAGTTAGTCAATGACGGCGTGGTGTTTTTATTATCTTTCGTATTGACAATATTACCATCTTCCATAGTTTTCTGGAAAAATAAAAACACGTGCTCTTGACTATTAGGAAACAAAAGACGCTCAAATATGAGGAGATCGAAACACGATTTGAATTATCATCGTATCAACAATAATATAAATATGCAATATTTACCTCGGAATTCGTCCGTCCAGCACGAGTGCAAGAATAAAGATTCGTTTCCATGCATCCGTTTGAACAGAGCAATCCTTACATCAGGCTTATTACGAGGCAGCCGCGGGCTGATCATTCCCGTAAAATGGCGTCACTCCGCACAGCGAGGAATCGTGATATCAAAAGCGTTGTCGTTTATTTGTACCACTTAAATCACTGTTCACAAACATTTTTCAGGTTTTATATTACACTATTGAACACAAACAAAACTAAATTAACACCAATATATTGTTTATTTCCAAACACATTATCGAAAATCGTAGCGTATTACGAGAAGCTAATTCATGAACCATAAACTAAATTTTTACTTCTTAAATTTTATTTTTTTAAACTTCTCAAGCCGAGCTAGGCCCTAATCATGAACACGTGGTTTTTTAACCATAGACAGCTCAAAAAATATTTTAATTAAACGAATGTAAATTTTGCACAAAACACAATACTCTTCGATGAATGTGAAAGATCCGATTCATAATGTTATTCGCACAAAAATTTAAACACCCGATCCCGCTCAGCGTGCTTACACTAAAGCTTTCACTACTCTACTAGCGAAATAAGCGTGTGTAACTCTTTATGGAATCGACTCACTGATTCGAATCACTAGTAAAGTAACGTTTACTTTGCTCTGTGCTCATTTCGTGCGACGCGACGACGCGACGCTTGCGAGGCGACTGCGCCGCGAGCGAGAGAGACAGAGTAACTTATCTATTGTGACTCGCGACTGGCGAGTGAGCGGGCGAACTTATGGCTCGACGACCTTTTTTTTCAATGCGTCTTCTTTTTAAGTACGCGTACTTAGGGTTAATACGTGATACGTGAGAGGTGGGAGTACATAAATTGCAAAGGCGGCTGAAACTTAAACGTTTTCCATTATGCCTATCGTGCGAGCGCCGGCAGCCTACTGAGTCCCTCGCGAGGTTGCATGAGTGTAAAGTCATGTACTTTGTACTTCGGTCAACTTCGAAGAGTACGTCTCGTCGAAGTGAGTACGCGAGTAGTGTAGTGCAGGCTCAATGTGTATCCGAATTTTATAGACCTTTCACTTTTTGTTAGTGATTTGCTATGTTACTAATAATTTGTGGGCAGTGTTTTAGTCGATAAAAAACTAGTGGTGATTTTGATAAAATAAAACCCATTATAATTATATAAATATAAAAACTCACTGTAACCAGTTATTTCAGTGTTATCTTGAGTTCTCGACTTTTGCCTGTTACTTTTTGTAAAAAAAAACCTGCCATTTGAAATTACTAATCGACTAATAGGCATGTAATAGTTGCTTCGTATACTTCCTCTATGATTTTTTTTTGCAATTCCAATTTTGTCAAGGAAGCTCTTCGTACGAAGTGAGGGTGTTAAAGTTTTTATCCTTTTCTTTAGTGAGATTTTCTTTTCTTTTCGTTTGTTATGTAGACAATGCTGATGCAAGATGATGTCTGATCAGTTTAGAAAAGTAGAACCATATTCTCCGAAGTCCTCGCCGCGAGGCGCGAGGTCACCAGTGGTTTCTCGTCAAGATTCCTCTGGAACACTCAAAACTACCATCTCACTCGGCAAGAACCCGTCTATAGTGCATAGTGGACCATTCTATTTGATGAAAGAACCTCCAGGTAAGGAATTACTCTATCACAATTGCTGTAATGATTTATTTACAAGCAATAACATCATTCACAATATTATTTACAGGAGAATGCGAACTCACAGGAGCAACTAATTTAATGGCTTATTATGGACTAGAGCACTCTTATAGTAAATTTAATGGCAAAAAACTAAAGGAATCATTATCTTCTTTTCTTCCTAATCTCCCTGGGATTCTTGATGGGCCTGGACAGGAAGATAACAGTACTTTAGGATCGGTGTTAGCCAAGAGGCCAATAGGTGGCAAGGAATTGTTGCCACTGTCAAGTGCCCAGCTGGCTGGGTTCCGGCTGCACCCCGGGCCTTTGCCTGAACAGTACCGCTATGTTAGTGCCACCCCACCAAAGCGACACAAGACCAAACACAAGAAACATAAGCACAAGGATGGAGTACCTCCTGGACAGGAGACACCTCTGCAAGGTGAGTTACATTACACAAACATGTAACTTCAGTTTTTACCATAAACATGGATCAGTATTTTACTTTTAAAATATGGGTTGCCTTGAAATATAGAATACATTGTCAACTATCTACAGGATCCTGACCCTTTATCTGATAAATAATTCAACATCAACTATTATAGTAGTTGGGAGGAAACTTTTTCTGCCTGCTGCTTTAAAGAATTGTTGCTATTATTGCTAATGTTAAATTTTGATTTCAAAGTAAAGCAAAAGTGTGAAGGAGTATAAAGGATAAAATATACTGAGACTTTCAGCCAATTTCAATCATGTCAATGTGATTATTGTTTTGCTTCATTTTAAAGTCTCATTACAATCAATCAATAGTCATTTATTCAAATTAGGCAGAGAATTTCTAAAGATAACAGTTTTTTATAAAGACAGTCCACACTAACACTTCTTAGTGGGACCTTCAGCTGTGAAGAAGAAGTAGTGCAACAACTTCCCCAGTAACACATACATGAATTTTAACAATAGTATGCTAAGTATTTAACATTACATGATGGAAAAAAAACTAATTTGTTAATGATAAAATTAAATTATTTGGCACACTCCATTATTCTATCAGAATGTCCTTTAAACATGTTGACTTTACCTAATTATGCCTCCTATGTATATTTGCTATCTATACTAATACTGGCTGATTTGGAAAATTTTGTTTTGCCATATGAAAAAAAAATCCTATGTCCTGTTCTCAGACCTAGCAAATATACACAGGAAATTTCATAAAAATCAGTCAAGCCGTTTCGGAAGAGTTCAGTAACAAACACCGTGACATAGATTAGACTAGCTGACTCAGCAAACGTTGTTTTGCCAAATAAAAAAAAATATTCTCATACCTACCGTTTCAGAAGAGTTAGATAACAAACACGAAATTTATATATAATAGAAGATTATAAAACTGAACAAAGAGTTTGTTTGTTTGAATATGCTAATCGTTATTGGTATACAATAAGACGTTTTTTCGAACGCCGCGTGTCGCGCTTCAGCGTGTTTCGCGTACGGGCACGTATATATAAAAGAAATCTCAAGAATTCCTGGTTTGAATTGAAAAAATCTTTTAGCGTTTGATAACCCATTTATCGAGGAAAACTATAGGCTATGTAACATCGCGCTACTACCAATGGGAGCGGAGCATTCATAATCAATGACGCAGACGAAGTGACCGGGTCACATAATTATGCCACTTTAGAACTACCATTCTGCTATAAATTCATCAATGGTTTAGCTAGTAATATTATAAAATGTTATTCAATATTTTTTCTTACATCAACAGATTCCTCAAACCCAGACACATATGAGAAGAAACACAAAAAGCAGAAACGTCACGATGATGACAAAGAACGCAAGAAACGGAAAAAGGAGAAGAAGAGGAAAAAGCAGAAACACAGTCCTGAGCATGGAGGTCTCACCCCCAGCCAACACCCCATGCCTTAAACCCTAGTACCATAGTGTGTAAGTTGAAGCTATTGAGCCCAAAGAGACTGCATCATATAGTCTTAATATTACTCAGTTACAACAAATGGGCTACAACCAAAAATATATTCTCCTGATATATTTGCTATGCTGCGCAGTTGGTATCCTTATTGGTGGCAAAGCTGCAGTTATCTATTCTAATATTATAAAGCTGAAGAGTTTGTTTGTTTGAAAGCACTAATTTCTAGAACTACCAGTCGGGTTTTGAAAATTCTTATTGTATATGATAGCCACATTAACAAGGAAGGCTATATAAATAACGTCACTGGAAAGGCAAGGGCAATCACTATCACTACATATTATAAAACAAAGTACTTCGCCGCGTCTGTCTGTCTGTTCGCGATAAACTCAAAAACTACTGCACCGATTTTCATACTGTTTTCACCAATGGATAGAGCGAGGAAGGTTGTAGTATATAATTTGTCAAGTGGGCGAAGCCGCGGGTCTTTCCAGTGACTATAACATCACGCTACTATAGGAGATGACAGCTAGTTATAAATATGTACCTTCTCATTCATAGTTCGATACTTTATTTATACTTTAGCCACTTCATGAGTCTCATCTCTCTGTGACGCTCCCTTTGGCGGCGACCATTTTGTATAGTTTGTTAGTGTTAGAATTATTTATGAATAAGGTAATTGGGAACAGTTGAATGTTTGCTGGTTATAAAGATAATAAGAAATGTACTGATGGTAATGTTTATATGTATTTGTAATTGGTTTTTAATGTGTTTCTAATGTGGTGATGGATGTTAGATAATGGGCTTCATAGAAAATAATTACTAAATTATCTAAAATAGTAACTATTTATTTTAAGTGATTCCAAAAACCTATAATAATTTTCCTATTTGCACTTTGATATGTAAGTTGAAAGTATGATAATTATAAAAAAAGTGTTTCTAGTTTTCTTAATTTATGCCATTTCTAGCAACTATAGGACTGTAAACATGTGTAATGTCTGGTTTCTGAGGTACTTTAGCAGTCGTTTATCTCCGTTACTGCTATCTATTGGTTAACGGACAGATAAACAACCGATATAAATCTCGTTAGATGTGCAGACTGAAAGGAATGTAGTATGTAAATAGTAATCATTCATTAGATAAAACAATTAAACTGATTTGTATTAACTTAGGATAATTCTCGTCATCTCTTTGGGCTTGACTCTTATGAAATTAGGTAATAAGTAACATTATACAGTAAAACACATTTTCATTTTACCATTTTTGTTAGATTTCTTTCCATAGGTTCGAGAAACAAGAGGCATTGTAAATATTCATCCATCATTTTGTTTTAGTTTATGATTAAGTAACTACCACTCTCATAGACGTAATAAATTTGATAGAACGTTATGGCGTTGTTTTCTTTACTAAATTTACCACCTGCAGCTTCTATTATATAAAAAGAGCCAGTGAAAAAGCTACCCAGGTGCCTACTCTGCTGCCCTGCCCTGACAAAACTTGTCATATTGTAAATGGGGATTCATGGTCAATGAAGTTTACCATTATAATGGTTTATCTTGGTAGGGCTGAAGCGTTAAATGGGCCAAACATCTCGGCCGACAATAGAATAGCATACCTACTCTTTATTATGTAGTTACACCATATATAAGTTGCAGAAAAAATAGATAAAGAGAACATTACATAGGGTGACACAATGGGTGGCCTTATCGCTATGAGCGGTCTTTTCAAGACAACCTTTGGATCGATTTTAAAGAGAAAGGAAATACAGTATTGTAGGTAGTCTTAGGTGTACGATTTATATGATTAAATACATGATAGATAAATAAATACAATTATAATTATTAAAAACAAAAAGCATAGAACCCAAGTAAAAACGATCAAAGAGAGGTAGTAATTTTTGACCATTGTTTTAAAAGTGGACAAAGATTGAGGTCGTCTTACTAACTCTGGCAATGCATTCCATCGCCGCACCGCTTGAACCGTAGAAGATTTGTCGTAGAAGCTGGTGGAATGCATCGGCATCTCTAATCCCAAGTAAAGCAATGGGAACAATGGGGCTCTCTAAACTACCCTATTTTTTCGTTTACCTGCATTGAGCAAACATCCTCTTTTATTATTATTTTAGAAGTCTTATTGTCTTGCTATGTGACCCTTTTTCACATTGCAAGTTACGCTGTGTCGCAAATTCCCCATAGTAGGAAAGGTAAGTTTATTTGTACATTTAAGTATACTTTATAATATTATAAAGCTGAAGAGTTTGTTTGTTTGCTTGAACGCGCTAATCTCAGTAACTACTGGACTAATTATTATAGTGTTAGATAGCCCAGTTATCGAGTAAGGCTATAGACTATTATATCATCACGCTAAGACAAATAGGAGTGGAGCATTAATGGAAAATGTGACGCAGAAGAAGTTGCGCGGGTCAGCTATTAATTTTATGCATTAAGTAGGTCCTGTTCTAACGTCGCCGCGTCGTAGTTTCGTGAGACTGGCAGGCAACCTTTGTTAAAATGGTAGATCAATACCTTACAGTCTACAGTAGGTACCTACCTATCATAAATATTTAAACCGGATATATAGCGATCGATGGGAACAGAACGGTGGTTTCAGGTTCATGCAGCGTATTAAAATACCAAACAATATAAGTTCGTCTGCAGCTGTGTCAACACTTGCCTGCCTTACTTTCACCTACACTAATGATCGCTATAGAAGAGCCGGGTTGAATGCTCGAGGAATGACGTAATAGCAAGCTATAAATAAGTACGTTTTCAGTATAATATTACCCTATCTATCGTGGTACCTGCCTACTTAATACCTACTTCTTAAAATTATGCTAAATATTTTAGGAGGATTCTTTCACCATTATAAATGGGGGTCGTTCTCAATGCGGCGGCTATGGGTAGGTATCTAGTTTTTGATCAGTAGATAAGTACATTATGTAAAATAATGATTTTGCTTAAAACGTGGACGAATAAAGCAAAGTAGATGGCGTTCTGTACTTTTACCTACTCCCATGGGATACAAGCAGAGTTTTTGTATCTTGCAGATCCGTCCCTGCATATACGATACACACATTCCCGGTCTAAATATGTTTATTAGTTTTCAAATTAAAATCGTTATCATTGCATTATCACAGTGTGCAGTAAAACCTGAAATCTATACTTAATATTATAAAGCAGAAGAGTTTGTTTGTTCGTTTGGTTGAACGCGCTAATCTCAGGAACTACTGGTCCGATTTGAAAAATTATTTCAGTGTTAGATAGCCCATTTATCGAGGAAGGCCTTAGGGTTAGGACAGTCTTTGGTTAGGACAAATAGGAGCGGAGCAGTAATGGAAAATGTGACGCAGACGAAGTTGCGCGGGTCAGCTAGTACTAGATATTTCAAGGTACCCACTTTTAATAAGCATCATCTTGTAGCATAGCTTAGGTATTAGATAATGACTTTTTGATGATTAAACTCATTTTTTAATTGACATAATAGCGTCTTTATATTGGCTAGTGCCTCTATACATACTACTAACATTTTAAAATACTTAATATTTTGTTTGTTTGTTAATACCAAATAGGCTCCGTAACCAATGGACGGATTTGAACCACTTTTTCACTAGTCGAAAGCTAAATTATGAGGAATTACCTTATAATAGGCTATGATTTATTTCACTTATCATGCGAGCGAAGCTGCGAGCGGAAGCTAGTAACTTATAAAGAGTAAAGGATTTTTACCATTTTTTCACCCATATGAAGTTAAATTATCAGGAAGTAACATCAAAAGCAAATCGCGAGCATTGGTTAGTGCAAAGGTACTATAATATATATGGACTAGTTGATGCCCTCGGCTTCGCCCGCTTGACAAATTATATAGGTACAGGTCGCGCGGCGGTTTAAGATCGCTCGATGAAAGTAGTGGGGGCAATCGGCGCATGTGTACAATCGCGTACAGAAATTCTTAGTGTGTTATTAGGGGATTTTTTTATTTCGTATGTTTGAACCTTAGTAACTTAACATATAATAACACTAGTTTTTGCTTGTAATTTATCTTGTAAGTAGGTAAATTCAGAAAAATTAAAAACAAAAGTAAATTTTAGTTACTATATTTAAAACATAAAATTGTAGGAAAAATATTCATCCGACAGTGGTGATATTCCTAGGATATGGTGATACTCCTTTGTGGTGATATCCCACGATTTCATTAGGTTCTTTCTTAACGTAACAATTCACGTCGTAAACCATTTTTCTTGCTTGCCGTTTTAAAACTTTATTTTTAACCATTTTTTTTTACCACTACGTATTACTAATACGATAACACAACTGTACGCAACAGTACCCAAGAGGCATAAGACGCGTGAACGCAACGCGGGAATTGAAGAGTGACTGATCAGTGCCCTGTCTGAGCCTCTATGTGGTCTGTGGACTGATCTACCAATGACGTGTCGCCGTCGATGCATACCGCCCCCCTCACCCCGCACGTCAATAAATAGACCTATAATTGAATACTGCGCAAACCCCTTCCACTTTTGCCGAGCGATCTTAATTAAACCACCGCGTGACCTGTACTAAAACCTTACTCAAGAACCACTCTATCCATTGATGAAAACAGCATGAAAATCGGTGCAGTAGTTTTTGAGTTTATCGCGAATAGACCTTGACAGACGCGGCGGACGACTTGGTTTTTAATATATGTAGATAGTGATAGTGATGTGATTTTTTTCTACCTAAGCATTCTGTGATAATTATACCCCAATGAATCTTAATCTTCGAATCTTTTACTTACTTGCTGTTCAAAGTTGATTGACAAAATTTGACAGTGATGGGTAGCGTGATGTGCTTTCTGATTCTGCTAAAGTGGCCTTTTTAGACCCAGTTCTTTCAAAAGACTGTGCTTACCAGATCTAGCCATCCAGATCATCCAATGACTCCTCCCGCTCTGGGTGTAGCGGGAGGGAGTGTCAGACTTTTACTGACTAAAACCCATCCATGTTCCTTCATTGCCCTTTGTGTTCCGGAGCCACGGTGTCTCTTGCGCCTAATCCCGCGACTCCGGAGCCCTCAGGGCCCTAACGTGAGAATAAAACTCGGTTTATTCAGAGCGAAATTTATTCAAAATATGCAAATTTATACAATATTAAGTCTGTTTTCGCTTCATATAAAAAGACAGTTGGTCATTCATAGTTAAATTGAAAACAAATAAATTAGTAATGCAGCACCAAAATACATACATCCGTACTTAAAAAAATTACTTTCCTACTTACAAATTATACTGACATTGATCTTTATTACGCAGGCCGAAGAAACACTGACTCTCTGGCCGTCAGACATCGCCCAGGCCTGTATGTATTCGGTACTCTCATATTACATAGATGACAACTATAATTTCTACAATATACACCGTCCACATACAGACCTATGGTATATCGAAACGCGCGACTCATAAATAATAACTGTGAAAATGTTGGTGCCCAATCACGCAGGACTTTGGTTTAGAATAGTAACCAGTAAGAGACGTGAGCGGAGAAGTATACAGCGGGGTGATCTCAGCAATGTTCGGTTGGCGAATAAAACTTGCTAACCCAGTTGTCGATGAGCATTGACTGACGAACCAATAACGTGAATCAACAGAGCTGTCGTCGTCAAACCGACCAACGGAGTGTGTTCACGACTCGTGCTGATTATCTTATCAGTTCCGACACAAATTAGCAGCTGACTACGACCAGAGTGATAAGTCGGTGGTGTGTGGTTCTTATCTGGTCACAGTCAACTAATCTGTATTGACACCAATTTGTGAAACATTTTCCTCGTTTGCGCATAGCCCTGCGTGTTTGAACAGAACAAAATTGACTATAAAGTTGTAATTTAACGCCGAGTAACATTTTAATAAAAAATCTACAGATATACATACATGTAACTCGCGCGCAGTACACATATCTGACAAGCGCGTCTCTACGCTACCCGCATTTCCAATTCATTACTACTCGTAACTACAATACACAATATTATTGTATTACTAATACATTTTGGTGCGCCATGGCACTGTACGTTAAAGTGAGCATCACTAACAACTATATTTATATATATAAGCGACAAGTTCGATAATCTCCTGTACATCGTTAGATACTACGTTTTATTCAGTTTTCTCCTTCTACTCTCAACTAGTCCGAGATCTAATCGAAATGTTCACAGTAAAGTAATTAAAGAATGCCACAATAACAAGATAAAAATAATTTACAATGATATCAGTTAAACAGCATGGTAACTTGGTAGAATCGTGAATAAAAATCTCGAAATATAAAAAATACAATGGTCAGTCCCGCGAAGACTCCCGTCTCCGAGTCCCTAATCCTATTGGACGTTTTACCTTCTCAATAGACTATCACATACTCGTGGGATACAATTTTGAGCAATTATACTACAGATAAAAGCATTATAAATAATTAAAATCGCGCAAACGAGGATGTGTGAAGTAGTAAATAGTTGCGTCAAAACTTAACTATTTGAATTTGTGATACCGATGGCAAGTAACAAATCGATCACTCCAATGTGTTATTAGTAACAAAGCGAATGGATTCGGCAAGCTAAATAAAACTCTTACATATAATACCTATACAGAAAATACGAACATAGTTAAAATAAATAATTATTTATTAAAATTAAACAAAACATTAATTATACACATTATTCTCATAATTATTTTACAGGGAATATTCATTATAAAAGCGATTTACAATAGTTATATAACGGTTTTACAAAATACAACCATATTATTTGCATTACTGAGGCTTTCCGACAACATTCTTGCTTGGCTGTGTCGTGCTGTGATATATCATTTAAAGTGTTCCAAGCATTGTTGATATGAAAGTATGCAAAAATGTTGTCGGTAGCCTAAGCGTTGGTTCAGACGAGACAGCATTGCATTCAATCTGACTCACATTGCTACGTATTATCTAACTATTCAAAATGTATATAGACGTTTAAATCTAGCTCGAACTTACCTATTGTCGCGTCTGAGCCAACCGAACTATATCTTACAGACGATGAAAGCGTCGCCAGCCTTCATCCGAATGACTTATTACATCCCAAGTGGAAATGCCAGCATTGTATCGAGTAGCACTAATTCACAAAGATGTCAGAGCTAGTACGGATTTGATATTTATTTATTTTGTTATGTTTAACTTTGTGAAGTAGTCCGCTCGATGACTCAAAACATACACATACACGCTACACGTAATTACAATCCTTAAAATCTCTATTTTCCACATGCAACACTTTTCAAGCATCTCCAAACTAAAGTTAACGTGAAAAATTATTGCATGCGACTTTTTAATATCAAATACAAAATAACATTTGTTTTATTTATGATCAACATAATACAGGTCAGGTTATAAATTGTCAAGTTTAGTAGAATTAATAAGAAAATCAAATTATTATGTTGAGTGTTAAATTATTAACCACTGAATACTAAATTGTTACGTGGTATTCTGACTTCTTCATGCAAATCTTGTGAAACATTTTGTAATTGGAAGTTGCATGTCATTTACAAAAATGTTAACATTTTCTTGTTTTTATTTTTATTTTCAGTCAGTACGTATAGCAAGTTCCTCGTACCGCCTACAGGCTGTGTCCACGCCCCCTGCGCTCGCGCAGTTGCTCGTCGTATCATTTCATAGTTTCTTCGTTATCTCTGTCACAGGTCTTTAAGGAGCGCAGACTTGGCGTTCTTGAGCTTGTCGAGTCGTTTCGTGAGGTGGCTGTTCTCTGTCTCCAACTCTTCAACCCGATTGAGAGCTTCCCGAGCCTGAAATTTAATTTAAAGTCTTAGTTTATTGCCACAGGGTCGCAATTCGCGCAAACGGGGTTGGTAGCGTTATGTACAGATTTGCTCATAAAACTCGACATCTATAGGGATAGCAATAGAGTTATAAGAGCGTTTAATTTAATTTACTTTACAACTCTTTCACATTTGGAAGTTTTATTTTACATAAAATAACATGCAGAAGGGGTAAAACGTTATATGTACATATTATTTAGTAAACATTTAGCATTTGATCGACACTGAGCACACAGGAGTGTGGGTTCGTATTATTGGCACAGCATTATGTTGCGCAGAGCATTACGTTGGTGTCGGTTGCGTGTTTAGGGTAGCACACTCCGTGAGTAAGGTATGTGCGACTGTACCGTTAACTGTCGCCATTATTGATAACGGCCCAGAAGTCAACGACTTCCTGAAAATCAAATTATTTCATGTATATTTAAAAAATAAAGTGTGTTGCGTAGGGTCTCAACTGTAATCTTTTTTAAATTTGATTCAAATGAATTGCTGCGATTTGCAGCGGCAACGGAATTTCTTTCCGGCGGAGCGCTTTCAAGCTCTACGCGTAAACAAGCGCGAGGGCTCTCGCCTCCAGATCCCATGGCGGCAGTCCGGCATGGTGGCTCGCCGCCTCGCCAGCCGGTCGCCTTCTTCAAAGTAAGCACCCACACCGGTGCCCCATAAACGGCCTTAGACCGCACGACCGCCACGAAAAGCCTCCGGCATAAGGCGTTTGGACCGTCTAGACTGGGCAGGAGCCGCTTGAAGGCAACCTCGGGCTGACCCTGTCTGGGAACCAAATGTCGGAAATGGTGTTGTAAGTAAGTAGATAGGCTACCTCTCTCTGCAGCTTGCGGCGCTCCTGCTTGAGCTGCTCCTCGTGCTCGTCCTGGTGGTCCTGGCGCGCGCGCAGGCGGGCCAGCTGCCACGTGCGCCGCCCCGAGCGCCGCCTGCCCCTTGTAAGTAAGTAGATAGGCTACCTCTCTCTGCAGCTTGCGGCGCTCCTGCTTGAGCTGCTCCTCGTGCTCGTCCTGGTGGTCCTGGCGCGCGCGCAGGCGGGCCAGCTGCGCCTCCAGGCGCGCCACGTGCGCCGCCCCGAGCGCCGCCTGCCCCTTGTAAGTAAGTAGATAGGCTACCTCTCTCTGCAGCTTGCGGCGCTCCTGCTTGAGCTGCTCCTCGTGCTCGTCCTGGTGGTCCTGGCGCGCGCGCAGGCGGGCCAGCTGCCACGTGCGCCGCCCCGAGCGCCGCCTGCCCCTTGTAAGTAAGTAGATAGGCTACCTCTCTCTGCAGCTTGCGGCGCTCCTGCTTGAGCTGCTCCTCGTGCTCGTCCTGGTGGTCCTGGCGCGCGCGCAGGCGGGCCAGCTGCGCCTCCAGGCGCGCCACGTGCGCCGCCCCGAGCGCCGCCTGCCCCTTGTAAGTAAGTAGATAGGCTACCTCTCTCTGCAGCTTGCGGCGCTCCTGCTTGAGCTGCTCCTCGTGCTCGTCCTGGTGGTCCTGGCGCGCGCGCAGGCGGGCCAGCTGCCACGTGCGCCGCCCCGAGCGCCGCCTGCCCCTTGTAAGTAAGTAGATAGGCTACCTCTCTCTGCAGCTTGCGGCGCTCCTGCTTGAGCTGCTCCTCGTGCTCGTCCTGGTGGTCCTGGCGCGCGCGCAGGCGGGCCAGCTGCCACGTGCGCCGCCCCGA
This sequence comes from Ceramica pisi, assembly GCA_963859965.1. Lineage (NCBI taxonomy): Eukaryota > Metazoa > Arthropoda > Insecta > Lepidoptera > Noctuidae > Ceramica > Ceramica pisi. Next base: position 23,401,410 of record OY982535.1, on the reverse strand, counting down.
GCGCCGCCTGCCCCTTGTAAGTAAGTAGATAGGCTACCTCTCTCTGCAGCTTGCGGCGCTCCTGCTTGAGCTGCTCCTCGTGCTCGTCCTGGTGGTCCTGGCGCGCGCGCAGGCGGGCCAGCTGCCACGTGCGCCGCCCCGAGCGCCGCCTGCCCCTTGTAAGTAAGTAGATAGGCTACCTCTCTCTGCAGCTTGCGGCGCTCCTGCTTGAGCTGCTCCTCGTGCTCGTCCTGGTGGTCCTGGCGCGCGCGCAGGCGGGCCAGCTGCCACGTGCGCCGCCCCGAGCGCCGCCTGCCCCTTGTAAGTAAGTAGATAGGCTACCTCTCTCTGCAGCTTGCGGCGCTCCTGCTTGAGCTGCTCCTCGTGCTCGTCCTGGTGGTCCTGGCGCGCGCGCAGGCGGGCCAGCTGCCACGTGCGCCGCCCCGAGCGCCGCCTGCCCCTTGTAAGTAAGTAGATAGGCTACCTCTCTCTGCAGCTTGCGGCGCTCCTGCTTGAGCTGCTCCTCGTGCTCGTCCTGGTGGTCCTGGCGCGCGCGCAGGCGGGCCAGCTGCCACGTGCGCCGCCCCGAGCGCCGCCTGCCCCTTGTAAGTAAGTAGATAGGCTACCTCTCTCTGCAGCTTGCGGCGCTCCTGCTTGAGCTGCTCCTCGTGCTCGTCCTGGTGGTCCTGGCGCGCGCGCAGGCGGGCCAGCTGCCACGTGCGCCGCCCCGAGCGCCGCCTGCCCCTTGTAAGTAAGTAGATAGGCTACCTCTCTCTGCAGCTTGCGGCGCTCCTGCTTGAGCTGCTCCTCGTGCTCGTCCTGGTGGTCCTGGCGCGCGCGCAGGCGGGCCAGCTGCCACGTGCGCCGCCCCGAGCGCCGCCTGCCCCTTGTAAGTAAGTAGATAGGCTACCTCTCTCTGCAGCTTGCGGCGCTCCTGCTTGAGCTGCTCCTCGTGCTCGTCCTGGTGGTCCTGGCGCGCGCGCAGGCGGGCCAGCTGCGCCTCCAGGCGCGCCACGTGCGCCGCCCCGAGCGCCGCCTGCCCCTTGTAAGTAAGTAGATAGGCTACCTCTCTCTGCAGCTTGCGGCGCTCCTGCTTGAGCTGCTCCTCGTGCTCGTCCTGGTGGTCCTGGCGCGCGCGCAGGCGGGCCAGCTGCCACGTGCGCCGCCCCGAGCGCCGCCTGCCCCTTGTAAGTAAGTAGATAGGCTACCTCTCTCTGCAGCTTGCGGCGCTCCTGCTTGAGCTGCTCCTCGTGCTCGTCCTGGTGGTCCTGGCGCGCGCGCAGGCGGGCCAGCTGCGCCTCCAGGCGCGCCACGTGCGCCGCCCCGAGCGCCGCCTGCCCCTTGTAAGTAAGTAGATAGGCTACCTCTCTCTGCAGCTTGCGGCGCTCCTGCTTGAGCTGCTCCTCGTGCTCGTCCTGGTGGTCCTGGCGCGCGCGCAGGCGGGCCAGCTGCCACGTGCGCCGCCCCGAGCGCCGCCTGCCCCTTGTAAGTAAGTAGATAGGCTACCTCTCTCTGCAGCTTGCGGCGCTCCTGCTTGAGCTGCTCCTCGTGCTCGTCCTGGTGGTCCTGGCGCGCGCGCAGGCGGGCCAGCTGCGCCTCCAGGCGCGCCACGTGCGCCGCCCCGAGCGCCGCCTCTGCTTCCGCGCGCGCCGCCCGCCCTTTCGCCTCCGACACCGCCTTGCGGACTGTTTCCACTGAGAACGACATTTCATGATTAACACTGATTGTTTCGACTCTGCATGCTTTTCACAGAGACAACAGATGTTGGATTGAGTACTCTATTCAATAGAACATTAATAGAAACAGTTTTATAAAATCTTACGCTTAGCATAAGGGGATTTTGATGATTATTTTAGACACTGTTTTGACTCTGACCAGATTTAACCAGTGTTCAAGCCATTATGTAATAAATAATTGTTTACCCGCCAGTTTTTGCCAATTAATTAGGAATATTAAATTTTCAAAGATATACCTCTACTCAACTATTATAATATTATTTGGAGATAGTTTAGCTGTAGGTAAATAACTAATATCATAATTAAATCTGTCAATTTAATGTTACATTTAAGTGCGATCAATTCTTGTAAATTTATTTTCTGTACTTTGCCCTACTCTCAATATTTATCTGAGGATCAAAACAGCACATTTTTTATTTAAATATGCTTATTTATGATAGGACCTGTCGTCATAGTGACGCTGTTTTATATTTTGATTGTAATCAATTGATTGCTGATTACAAACTGAATTATGAAATGTATTTACCACCTAGTTGTAGGGGAGACATATTGCTAATCTTTTTGCATTCAATATACAGTGTGACACCGGTATACGTGGTGTGCCAACGCGTTCCGTTAGTAATGATACTAATGTTTCTATTGATAGACACAACATAGTAGTTTAAACTATTAAACTCGACAACTGGAAAACCTCATAGTTGAATATTGTACACCAAAATATGCAAGTTCTTTCTGGCAAGGAACTTGATTTAAGTTTATTTTTAGAGAACTGTGATATTCAGATGTTATGTTTAACTGAGCATTGGTTGAAAGAACATGAAGTAGTTTTTATCAATGATGAATTCTTTACTGTACAAAGTGCGTTTGTAAGAAAAAGTGCCATTTGCGATGGATCATTAGTCCAATGTAAACAACGTTTCGATTTAGTTAATCTTTCGATTGAGCGCACTATTGAGGTGTCTTGTGTTGAACTCGAGCGATACGTTTTAGATTGCGTTTATCGACCGCTCTCTGGTGATTTTGGTCTTTTTGAGTCGGTAATGGATGATTCACTTAATAAATTAAAATCGAGTAGTAACAGTATAGTTGTATGTGGAGATTTTAATGTAAATATTTTAAATGTTAATCCATTAAGTGTCAGACTTCTGAATCTGTTTAGGTCTTATAACTTAGTTAACTTGTTTTATGAACCAACTAGGATCACGGCATCTTCTTTAACTTGTCTAGATAATATATTTAGTAATTGTGATCCCGAAAATAAATTAGTGTTAAGTGACTTAACGTCTGATCACTGTGGAATATTAGTAAACTTACCTATGCCGCTAAATAAAAGGCCTCATAAAATTGAATGCAGGCCTTACACAGCTAGTCGTTGCAATAAATTCAAAAATAATATAGCTAATAAAATTACACCGTCTTTGATAGAACATGAGGATACAAATAAAATTTATGGAGCCCTTTTTGATGTTGTGCAAAAAGAATATCACTCTAAGACAAAAACCATAAACATTACGAGTACAGTAGTACCCAACTGATAAGGCGCGTCGTGAATCTTCGTTCGCGCAGAAAAGAAAGTATGGTCCCGAAGATTAACGAAAGAATGCTTAAAACTTACAATCAACTTAAGATCACTATTATAAGGTTCATAATACACTGCAGCTGTTAGTTCCATCTCACTCGCAAGCCACGCCCCTCCGCATAATTACACTTCATGCTAATTTTATCGGGCCACCATTTTTTTCTATTTAATTAAATTAAAAATTAGAGGTTATTTAAAATGTACGATTTATTTAATTAACAATTAAGTGTTTGTTTAGTAAACAATAGAAAAAACTTAATCTAAAGGCTGCACTCCTGCTATTCCAATATCACACTGAGCGTCGCTACTATCACCATCACTATCACGATTCGAACTATCCGAAGAGGATCAAATCAAATCAAATCGTTTATTGCAATCATAGAGTATATAACCACTAGAGAGCGTATAGGCCGATTTCTTCTAAGTACGCGGCTCACTACAGCGGGCCGGGGGACGAGGAACAACGCGCGGCTGCAATTGGTCCGTTCAAGGTCAAGTTGCATAGGTAGCCTATGGTTAGTGGTGGCACTACTTGATTAAAGGAAAATAGTCGATATCGATAAAATGGATTTTAACATTATAAAAATACTCAATCCAAACAAACAGCGCTATATCTTGTTTAAACAAAGTTTCCCTATTAACCTTATCTTTCCACTTTTATTTTAATTCTGAAATCTTCGAAAATCTAAAATGAAAACATGTATGTCAAACACACAGATGAAAAATCTGAGACCCTCTTCCTATTTTTAAAGTCGTTTAAAAGCAGTTACGTGTTTAATGTAAGTATGTGAATTGATTAAAAATTGTATTAGTTGTAATTTTATGATCATCGATAAATCGACTTCAATCATTAAACGTAACAGCACAGATTTTTACGATAAAAATACAAAGGGGAAGAAAGGGATAAAAATATAAGTATTTCCTAATGAAAGAAAGAGACTTTTCCAAAAGACATCAACGCGCGCTTTTCACAGTGTGCTCGTTCACCTAACCACCATTTTATAAAGACCTCTGCAGTGGCTCATCATCTGATTCAAATCAAAAATATTTTGCGTAGTCTTTACTCTCCGATGAAAAGTTATGCCATCATTTTTGTAACAAAAGGTCTAGGAATGTTTCCCACACAAATTCACCGGGTATGAAGGCATTTTTATGCGTTATAAATTGCATAAAAATTTAAACAATTTGTAAAAACTTAGCATGCCCACAGGTCTAACAATTGGTCACAACTAAAATGGTTAGTAGTGCCGCTGCCTAACATCTGAGCAAAAACACTAATAGTTTTCGTGCGTCGGGGCACTGTATGCGCAGTCAAGTGGTTTAATAGTCTTTGATTGCAATCCATAATGTCATACCATAATGGCATAGAATGATGTATCTTCGTTGGTGTTTATAACAAATTGGTTCAATCTATCGTCGATGGCCTGTTCCAATGTCAGAAATTTGTCTTCGCATTTGATGGCATGATCTACAACTTTTTGCCACTCGTCGGGGCCTAGGGGTCGCAATACCGAATCATTTGAGCAAAACCGGTATTATCGGTATTGGCTCCAGCCCAATACCGATAATCCGGTATTTTCGATATTTCCGGGATTAAGCTAAAGTTAGCAAATTAAGTATAAAAAAACTAACCTTTTTTTACGGGTGGAAATCCTCATGGATGTCCTCCACCCTGGGGCGGTCGGAGGGGTCTGTCAGACTCTTACTGACTAAAACCACTCCGGTGTTCCATCTCTCACCTACGCCAGGGATCGCGGGAACTAAACCGACTTCGCAATCCCCGGCTGGTGCCGGCCCGCCTCTCCGGGCCACCTCGAGTCAGCGGAGGGATTGAGGTGTTTGACTCCCCTCGCGACGTCAAAAAAGGCGCACGGGAACACCACGCGCCGCCACCTCGGGTCCGGAAGAATGGGGGGCGACGGACATCCCCAAGTCTGCCGCCCCTGGACCCAATTAGGGGGGCCAGGAGTGGACAGCGTATGCCCTCCTCCGACGCCCGGTGCGCCTGCTGCGGGCCAGGAGAGCGGTCGAGATCTCCCTCTCCCTTTCCGCAGCCTCCTTCTGCGCGATAACTGTTTCGCAGAAGGAGACCACCGCGTCCCAGGACTCCTCGCCGTCGACCATAGCACGGACTACGGCCGGCAGTGAGAGGTCACAACCTACCACAGAGATGAGGGCCCGGCGCGACTCCTCCCAAGCGGCACACTCTGCCAGCGTATGCCGCGCCGTGTCCTCCTGACAGTCGACGCAGTGGCGACACCGAGCGTCCGGCTCCCTGCCTATGCGACACAAGAACTTCCCGAAGCAGCCATGCCCCGTGAGAACCTGCGTCGCACGAAACGTCAGGGAGCCGTGCCTTCTCCCGAGCCAAATGTCGAACACTGTGACGAGGCCGGCGGAAGGGCGTGAGAGCCTGTCCCGCCATTCCGCCACCAGAACCTCGCGCAGGTGCGAACGACGCAGTTCGATGTGTCGTTGCATCAGTCGCTCGCCGCGCGCCCGCGCGTCCTCACGCCACCGAAGTAGTAACGCGAGGACTTTTGCCTCCAGGTCCCAGGGCGGAGATCCGGCCAGTGCGCAAGCCGCCTCGTAGGAGATCGTGCGATAACCCCTGATGACTCTGACGGCCAACATCCTCTGCGGCTTTCGCAGAACAGCGATGGTGCCGGCCGTCAGGTCAGCCGCCCAGATCGGGGCCCCATACAGGGCCATTGATCGCACGATCCCCACGTACAACCGCCTGCAGGCGGTGCTCGGGGCCGCCAGATTGGGGAGCAGGGTTGACAGCGCCCCAGCCGCACCCAACAACTTTGGCGCCAGCCGCCGGAAGTGGGGGCCAAAATCCCACCGGCTGTCGAGCAGCAATCCCAGGTACTTCATGGTGGACTCGACAGCGATACGGGCCCCCCCAACAACTATGTGCGATCCCGCCGGTGGCGCCCGTCGGGCGCCATTAAAGCTATGGCCTCCGACTTGTTGAGGGCCACCTCCAGGCCAAGGCGGCGTATGCGGCTCACCACCTGTAAGACCGCGGCCGTCGCCAGCAACGCTGCCTCCCTATACGAGCTCCCCCGGGCAGTGACCAGCGTTGTCGTCAGCGTAACACGTCAGGTCTACTCCCGGCTGGAGCTCGCCCCTCAGCACCCAGTCGTACCCGATGTTCCACAGGAGCGGGCCCACGACCGAACCCTGTGGAACACCGCACGACATGGGATGCTGGTGTCTGCCATCATGTCCCAGATAGGTGACATATCTCTCCGCCACATAAGCCCCGATGACGCGGCGGAGGTAGAGAGGCACTCGATGATAGCGTAGTGCCTCCCGAATACAACTCCAGGGCAGGGTGTTGAAGGCGCTGGAGATGTCCAAAGACACCGCCAACATCACCCCACCCCGGGACACCGCTTCCTCCGCCAGGACTCTCACTCGCGATATCGCCGTGATTGTGGAGCGCCCATGCCGAAACCCGAACTGACACTCAGCCAGGGTCCGGCCCCTCTCCGAAAAACTAACCTAACCTAACTTAAATGAGTTTATCTTCTAAATAAAACCAAATATTCATTGACACAAGGTTACCTATTATTTGATAGGTATGTTGCTAATCAATCAGTTAGTTCTTAGCAATAATTTATGGATAACAAAAACAAACCACAACACCAAGAAAACACGCAATGACGAATGACGATGACGAAATGTAAACAGTTGAAATAGAAAATTTGACATATTGTCGGTCGCAACGCAACGAACTTCAACTCTCTCACTTGCACCGTTCGCGCCACGCCATTGGCTCATTCGCTAATAATAATTGCGCGGCGCGCGGGACAGAGAGCGAGAAGTTCGGCTACTCGGCTGTCGCCGGATTCATCGGTCTCGTCGTAAGGTGAACGAACTCGCACGCGCGTAATTTTAATTAAATGGCGCGTAACTTTTTCTATTTGTATTTGTTTTTATACCGAATATCCCGGTTTTTGTGAAATGAATACCGGTATTGATATGACCTGAATTTGACCCGGTATTCCGGTATTTTCGAAATTCGGTATCCCGGTTTGCGACCCCTAGTCGGGCTCGATGGATGCGAATTTTTCAGACAAAAGACGCTGCACTTCGGTCAAATTCATGGCAACATTGAATTTGCTTACGTGACCTTTTACCTGTGACCAAATGTTTTCTATCGGATTGAAGTCCGGATGATATGGAGGGAGCCTTAACACTGTGTGGCCATGAGCTTCCAGGTGTCAAGCGAGTACTTTACATATAGATGCTTATGGCGTTTAATTATATCGTACAATTCCGGTTTATACGCGTTGATATTAAAAGGTATGTTTTTATCTTTTAACCAATCCTGCATAATCTTTTTTGTAGAGTTACTGTTCGGTGCCCTGTCCTCTAATGTGGTATGATGCATTGTCAATGACAAACACAGTATTCGGTTGGAGGTTGGGAATTAACTTCTCTTGCAACCATTTTTCGTAATTTTCTTTGTTCATCTCACTGTGATAGTCTCCTGTAGTCTGTAGTCCTGTAGTCAAAGTCAAAGACCATCAGACTAAGCTTGTTCCTTGGTGTGAGTCGAATGAACATAAGTCTCGTCGCCATACACAATAGGTCTCCCTTCATGCCGATACTTTTTTATATTTCTTAAAAATCTTGTTCTTAAAAGCCTTATACTTTGTCTTTTTCTGTCAGCAACTTACGGTTTGTTTGCATTTTCTTAAACTTAAATCCTATCTCTTTTACGATTCGGCGTATAGTTTCTCTGCCCCCTTCGAAGTCGATATCTCTTCTTAATTTCTCCAATAGCGCTTTCATTGTAACTATCTGTTTTTCTTCGCGGTGAAAATCATAAATTTTCCTGCGTATGGCTTGGTATGAAAAATCGTCCAATTCCTTACGATAAGTTTTTTTCAATTTGCCCTTTTTCGGCGTTCTAAAAAATGGCCCCGCAGTGTTTTCATTGGTATGTTGATCCTTCTCTTTAAGAATTCTCGTTATTGTTCGTTTGAAATTTGTGTAGCTTCGGCCGTTCGGTCAATAATTTTCAAAAACCGATCTTTTGTAAATGTTGTGGTCTCAGATTCCTGAGCTTCTTTCTTCATAAACTCGTGCACATTGAAAATTATTTCCCGAGCTTGACTTTTAAGTGGTAGCCCCTTTTTTTTTAAAGAACTCATTTTATAACATAAAAAGAAATCAGTTTTTTTGCCACTAAGTGTACTTTTTGCCTGCTACGCGTGCACTCAGTAAGAAGTATGGCGGCTGACTAACATGCCACGCGGGGATCGCTAAGATGGCGGCGGCTGTCGAAAAGCGGTTCAAGAAAAAGAAGCGCGGTGCGTGGAACGTGCCGATTGGTCAATAGCATTTCCCGCGCTTTGAAAATTCATCTTCTGCGCAGGTACATCGGTAAGCCATATCAGTTGGGTACTACTGTACCTCTGTTGGTTTCAACCAATGTGATAGTGCAGGTATCTTTAAAAGAAGAGCGAGATTATACGATTTATATGGTATTAAAAAATACAGATTTCAAACACCTTTCTAGAGTACGTTAAAAACATTCTAAATTATATAAAAAGATTTGCGTTGTTGCTAAATCAAAATTTTTAAGTAATAAAATTAAAAATTCTAATAATAAAGTAAAAGCCACGTGGCAAATCGGTTAAACGAGACAATCATTTAGAGATTATAGTCGACAACAAATTAATTAGTGAAGCTGTTGACGTAGCTCAGGCATTTAATGAATTTCTTTCCAATATTCCTATAACTACAACTCTCTCCTTGAATTCTTCCCCTTCTAAAGCTGAAAACCTTTTGCATAGTAGTTTGCCTAAGTGTGATCAATTATTTAGTTTTGAGCACGTAACACCTCGTGATGTAGTTGATGTATTCAATACACTAAAATCTAAAAACACAGGTGATTACTGGATTTACTGGGGCATTTCCATAAAACTTTTGAGTATTATAAGTAGCCCCCTATCTTGCTGTAACTTTTAATAAATGCGTGGATTTAAGAACTTTTCCTGATCTCATGAAAAGTAGTAAAGTCATACCTTTATTTAAATTAGGTCATAAAAATGACATAGACAACTTCCGGCCTATCTCCGTCTTACCTGCATTTAGTAAAATATTTGAAAAATTAATACTCAAGCAGTTGTTAAGAGTCCTATTACATTTTTTACGGAAATTCACGATTTTTGACGCTGTAATTATCAGCAGCAGTAAGATATTTTAATTATTTGATCCTGAATAACGAGAGTGCCAGTCTCTTTCTTGTAAGTTAGAGTTACACATTTTCATTTTTCTTTTCGTGTAATTTACTATAAATATTTTACGAACTCAGTTTGCAAAAAAAATGTCGGCGATGGAACTTTGACGGTCTAATTCACATTGTTACAATCAATTCTTTTAAAAGCTAAAATTACTAAAAGGTAAGTTGAATGTTTTACTTGTTTATTGGAGTTCTAGAATTTCTTTAAATTCCTTGAGTTTTCACGGAAAAAAACGTAAAGAAAGCCTAATTTAAGCCAGAAATGTCTTGATTCAGCGTCCATTATATTCCAAATATAAACAATTTTATCAAATAAATTAATGTGATATAAAATTTCAATCTACAATGAATACGTTTCATTAGTTTTCGTTTGTCAATATAATTAAACAAAATTACAATAAATAAAATTAAAGTACTATATATTCTGCGTCAATTCAGCGCGCGCGCTCCTCAGTCTCGCGCGAGCGCCCAAATAAACTTTAATCCTATTCAGACTAGTAGGTATCAAAATTGTTTCGCGGACTATAGATGTACTCCCAACGCAGACCAACGTAACTTCGTCTATTGCAAACGAGCATTTACGATTCGTAATAGGGCTCTTAATACATTTTAAATCACATAGACTACTTCATAATGAACAGTACGGCTTTACAAAAGGCCGTTCGACTACACCGCATCTGTAGTCGAACGGCCTTTTGTAAAGCTGTGTCGCTCTCCTAAAACATATATTTAACGCATGGGAGAACTCGCGAAACGCAATTGGAGTTTTCTGTGATCTCTCTAAAGCCTTTGATTGCGTACACCATGACACACTTTTACATAAACTACGTCATTACGGTCTCCAAAGCGAAGCTCTTAACGTAATTGATTCATATTTACATAATAGGTTCCAATGTGTTGATTGATGTCAATGGTGTAAAATCTTCCGGGCTGCCAGTGCATTTAGATGTGCCTCAAGGCTCAATACTGGGTCCATTCTTGTTTCTGGTGTACATAAACGATCTACCATTTTTTTTAAGGGATATCTGTGACGTTGTATTGTTTGCAGATGATACCTCTCTTTTCTATAAAGTAGATAGAAATAGACAAGATTTCGATAACGTAAACAGCGCTCTTTCAATGGTTACGGATTGGTTTACTGCAAATAATTTAGTTCTTAATGCCAAGAAAACGAAATGTATAAATTTTGCCTTGCCAAATGTTAGAAATTTAGGACCCAATGTAATCTTAAGTTAAGAGGTGCTTGAAACTATGGACACTGCAATATTTTTGGGCATAACTGTTGATTCCAAATTACAATGGGGCCTATATATATATCAAGCCTGTCGGGAAGGCTCAGCTCTGCCGCATACGCCGCGCCGTTAGGAAAATTAGACAATTTACTGACGTTGATACAGCTCGGTTGGTCTATTTTAGTTATTTCTATAGTGTTGTGTCCTACGGTATTATAATGCGGGGAAAAGCTGCTGATATACAAAATATATTTGTCTTACAAAAACGTGCTGTGCGAGCAATATATCAGCTAGGGTCAAGAGTTTAATTAAGAGACATTTTCAAAGAGATTGGAATTCTCATGGTAGCATCTCAATTTATTTTTGCAAAAATTTTATATCTATTAGGCAAAATATTCATTAATACAGTAAAACGAGCGACATCCATAACTTTAATACCGGAGAGAAGCACAAGCTACATGCTTTTTCACACCGACTTCGTAAGGTCCATGATTAATTTGTGGGGCTCGGTTTCCGTTTATTAATAAACTTCCACTTTCTTTCCTTGATCTGCCTCATAACTCATTTAAAGCTAACGTAATCTAACCTCTGTTCAAAGGTATGATATTCTGTTAATGATTATTTAGATGATAAGAATAGTTGGTCGCTGTGTTGAACGCAATACATATTATTATCATGTTCTTCTTCTATAAGTAGTTAGTTTATGACAGGTTATATGTGTTCATATAATATTGTTATTATTTTTATTATTTAGTTTTTGTTTATTTTATTATTTATTTAACTGACTATGCTAGGTCAATCTTTCTTCAAAGGTCAACATTTGCTTGAGTGTGTATTTTGTTTTATAGTATCATAGTGTGCTAGCTTTTTTTTTTTGTTTTGTGTCATGTATTCATTACTTTGCATTCTACTCATTATATAAATTCTAGTTCCTAAAACGTAACAGACATATGTGTTGCTGGGGAGTTTGTTGACCACTTCTTCTCCACAGCTAAAACACTAGGAAGTGGTGATGGGCGGGCGTTTTGGGGGACTGTCTTTTGTAGTACAACGGACGCTGGTGTCACCTTACTAAAGCATAATATCTCCTGTCTATCCCCAAGCGACCGCCGGCGGTCGCGCGAAATTCATCGCGCCATTCCGTCAAACCCCAAGCGACCACCGGCGGTCGCTCTCACCCACTCCATTGTAGGCCATATTATCAATACTTAGAGACTACTTCTCTATGAACAAGTTTGGATATTTACGTTTTTGGATAAATTTCCTACAAATTGAACGCAAAAAATGACACCTTTCAAAAATGACATTTCAAAAACTCTAGTGTCAAAAGTTTCTATGTCACGGTGATTTCGCGCGCAAGTGGTGAAGTGATTTTAGTGAATTTTGTGTGTTTTTAGTGCGATATTCTAGGGTAAGTGGATAAATAATCATTTATCAGTATTTCCTACAAGTATGTAGCTAGTTTTTTGCATGAAATAACATAACAAAACTTGTTTTATTGAGCCAACAAAAGTTACGTAGTTCCGAGTGTTCGTCAAGGTAAAAATTGTTATTGTTTGGGTTTTTGGCTATTTTTACAATTAAAGTAAGCATATTGTAACGATTTATAGTTAACAATGCGTTAATGAATATATAGGTAGTATTCTACAAGCTTTTCCAATTGGAATCTGTTTGATATAACTCTGATAATCGTTATCAAAATAGCGCATTGAATTACGCAATAAAAAACAACAAATGGCGCCGCGCTTTATGAAGTTTGAGCTTGAATATTGCTATAATCGGCTATAGAACTCATATAAAAGATCATTGTCATTAGATTACTTGTCTTTTCATAAGCTAGATCCCAAAAATTGGTGTAAATTGATGCAATAGTTTTGTCAGAAATAACATAAACAGCAACATAACTACATTCAGCAAGTTCTCTCATTTCAATAGGATATATTTATTTCTCGAGTACTAATAAGAGTTTTGTTTATACTTAATTTCATGACGACATAATTAAAGAACCCGAAACCGTTTCAAGTGCTCGGATACAAGCTACAGAAACGCTGCGATAACGTTTTTTGTTGGCCGGGTCAGATTACACTTACGGTAAGCGGCCGCCCGCGGCGCTGCCGGCCGTCAAGGATTGGGTGACGTAATAACGTCTGGGAGGCGAAAGGTTAATGCGTGGGAGGACGCACAGGATGCCATAGGTGTCTTTTGTGATCTCTCTAAGGCGTTTGATTGTGTTGATCACGATACATTACTCCTGAAGCTCGGGCATTACGGACTAGGCAAAACAGCATAAAGGTTATGGCACACTATTACCGCATCGCAACGGCACCGCTCCAGCCCAGCAATTATCTTGTCATTCAAATTAGTCCTTAATTCGTGTGTCGTATAGTACATTTTATAATGTCAATGTCAAAAAGCCAACGGCAGGCAGTTAGCGTGTTAACCGCTTCAATACAACGTGACTCGCAGCCTGCGTGCTTACAGCACGCCGTCCGCGTGTTTACTGCGCGCCAATTCCGATTCGCCAGTCCTAGGCGTGTTCAATGACAAATGCCATGTAAAATTGTGTTTGCGGTGACAGCAAGCTTGCACCTCGCGAATAGTGCGCGGACTGCGAGCGGACGACGTGTAGCCGGGTAGCCGTAGCCTAAATACGAGGCAACGCCGTGCTGCAGCTGTGCAGTTGCGGTGCCGGTATAATATGCCATGACCTTTAAACTTAGTCAAATCTTATTTGAATGATAGACAGCAATTAGTTCACATAAACGGTGTCAATTCGTCGGGATTAAACGTAAAAATGGGCGTCCCCCAAGGCTCTATTTTGGGTCCTTTCTTATTTTTGGTTTATATTAATGATTTACCTTATTTATTGCAACAAAATCTTGATATGGTGTTGTTTGCTGACGATACCTCTTTAATTTTTAAGATAAATAGAAGGACGAACAATGTTAATGACATAAATAATGCCCTAATGCAAGTCCAAAATTGGTTCACGGCGAATAATTTAGTTCTAAATGAAAAGAAAACAAAGTGCATAAGATTTGCCTTACCTAATGTCAAAAGCAGTGATTGTGACATATTATTGAACAAGGAAAAACTAGAATTCGTCGATAAAACGGTTTTCCTGGGAATTACGCTTGACCCCAGGCTACAATGGGGCCCTCATATAACATCTCTTTCCGGACGGCTAAGTTCAGCAGCATATGCTGTTAGAAAAATCCGCCAACTAACGGATGTCGATACCGCGAGACTGGTATATTTTAGTTACTTTCACAGTATCATGTCTTACGGTATTTTACTATGGGGACGGGCTGCAGACATCGAGTCTATTTTTATTCTGCAGAAAAGAGCCATTAAAGCGATATATAATCTCCGCCGGCGCGATTCTCTCAGGGAACTGTTTAAGATTATTAACATCATGACGGTACCTTGTCAATACATTTACGAAAACATCATGTATGTCAGAAAGAATTTACATCTTTTTAGTAAATGGTACTAGAAATAGGGACCAGTTAGTTCAACCAGGCTTCAGACTGGCTAAAGTAGCCTCATCTTTCATGGGGTACTGTTTAAAATGTTATAATAAGATACCTCCCCATATATTAGAACTAAATGAGACGAAATTCAAGTCTTGTATTAAACGCACACTATGCAGGCAAGCATATTATAAGTTGGGGGATTATATTGAAGATAAAAATGCTTGGCTGAATGCTGGTCCTGCTCCACAGCCACTAGGGAGCCCAAACTAATCTGTAAATAGTTCGGAAACATTGTTGGACCGGCTGAAGATTGTAAGAAAAATTTGCATTGTTAGAATCAACTTACTTAGCATTGTATAATTTCAGCCATTAACAGCACATGTGTGAGTACTGTGTACCTTTAACTTTAATTATCAGTTTTAGGTATGTTTTTGACTTGAATGTACCCTGGCGGTTGGGAATGTCATGCTCACTCAAAAGTCTAGCTGATGGTGGCGTATGCGTTGGATCATTTGGCTCCCTTCAAAATGGTTGAGCCGAATGGTGCTGGCGCATGCGTCATGTTCGTGAACGGGCGCCGTCAGTCGGGACTGGTCATTTCTTAGCTGCCATGGTTAATTTTAATTATTTCTTTGAATTGTTCCTCTTTTATTCCGGACGCTTTTATCCTGCTCGTCTTTTACATCGTTCTCACATGTATGTATAATTTCAACCAGATGTAAATAAATCTTTGTAAAAAAATATTATTTTTAAAAGAGTGTCCGTGGAGTTTCTTGCACGTTCTTCTCCATAGAGATCTACGCTTTGGAACGTGCAAATAGCTTCAAATTTTTGGACCGACCGACCTTAACAATTCAAAAGTGCCTGTAAATGGTTTAATTGAAATAAATGCTTGAATTTTGAATTTGAATTTTGAAAATTTTTATGAGTTTTGAATTTTGTAGAACTTGACGTTCAAAAAGTGCTGGCTCTCAGCCTAATTTAAATAAACGAATTTTGACCTTTAAGGAAACTACTAAAATTGATAGCATAAGAGATGAATTAAAATACTTCAACGAATAGCTATACTTATTATGTTCGTCTAGCGCATCTTAGTCAGTCAGATTCGCATACCTTCCTGGTTGGACAATGGTCTTTCGGTATAGATCGATATAGTTATAGCAATTCAGCAAGGTATTTGAAACGGTGATGCTTAATAATTTTAACACGAATAACATATTGCACATTTATTAGTATGGTTCTACCAAAAGATGCATATCTTTTGTGGCAAAAAATGTTTTAGGCATCTTCAATGACCTGTCTAAGCCGTTTGATTGCGTAACTCACGAAACATCACTCTTGAAGCTTGAGCATTACAGACTTGGTAAAACAGCGTTAAACTTAATAAAATCTTATTTCTATGAAAGATGGCATTTATTTCAAATAAATGTTGTCAATTCCACAGGACAAACGTGAAAATGAGTGTCCCCCAGGGCTCGGTTTTGGGTCCTTACTTATTTTGAGTTTAAATCAACTAACAATTTGGTTGGTTGCCCACAACTTCATGTGTTTATATCTCGTTTTTTCCCGTTTCTGTAGCTTCTCTACACCCCTACGGAGCATGCAATTAGAGCTTTCTGTAAGCAGTAGTTTCGGCTGTACGCTGTCTGTCGGTCTCTCAATCAGTCAGTAACGGAAGAGTTTTATCTATTAGGATTGTATACGTATTTCGTCACAATAAGGGGCGGTTTTGTAGTCTTACTACTAATCTGCGGTTTTATGCTAAGTATTCTAAATATTCCTGTTACGCGCTAGAATTAATAAAGGCTACATAACGACATAATCTACTACCATCGCCATCTATTATCGAGTAGCAGAACTAGTGGAGTCAAGATCTTTCTAGATGTTTCTTTGGTAGAATACAACATTTGGTGAATCGGGACCGTGTACATATCCGAACTTTCTAGATGTTTCACTACTAGCGACTGCGACCTGCGACTGGAGTCATTCTCGAATTGGCGATACAAGCGATCTTCAACTACGAAACAAGCGTTCATTCGCGCGACTGTGCGTCAATTAGTGTAAGAGTAAGAGTATTTTTTGGTTAATTAATCGTCTGTTTTTACTGACACGAACCCCAAGCAACAATACTCACATTCATTCTCGTACTCCTGGTCGTGGTGGTTGGTGACTCCGTTCTGCCTGGCGGCTCGTTCTTCATTCAGCTGTAGCTTCAGCTTGCGGACTTCGGACTCTAGCGCCTGCTTCGAACTCAGCAGCTTTTGCAACCGTACGTCTGGAACGATCGAATTTTGTTACTATTATATCACAAATTTTATTGGTAATGAATTAGGAATAAGAATTTGAAAGTTTGAAATCTCAGTCGGGTCTTTTGCGTCATTCATTTTGTTGCATTAAAATGAACTGTATACATACTATCCATTGGATGGTGTTGATATTCTGAATATTAATGTTGATTTAAATCTTGTTCATCAAATATCATAATTCTGGCAACTTTTTGGTAAGACTATTGACAGATTTTCTGTCACAAGACAATCCGTCTGTGTTAACATTTGCAGATCTTTGGCAGCCGTTACTTCGAAATTATCTACCTTTACCTTTTTACAATTAACAGGGCGTGCCTGCTCGACCACTATTTCAGCTGATGGTAAGCGATGATGTGGTCGAAGATGGAGCACGTTTGTCGATTGAGCACTATTCTTATACTCTCACAGGTTATAGCTATCTGTAAACTCAGACTCTGGCAGGGAATTCAAACTCTTTAGCTCTACGCACAATGTGTTCCCAAAACATTTTGTGCGTGTGTTATATTATTTTTTATTGTAAGCTGTCGTCAATAAAATCAGCGTATCATACCAAGCGTGCCCTCCCCCGCATCATTGAGCAGCTGATGCGCCTGGTGCGTGACGAGCGCCAGCGCGGGCACCGCTCCCACAGCAGCGCCAGCCGTGTCCCGGGCGGCGGGCTCCAGCTGCGCGGCGTCCACAAAGGCGAAGCCGGCGCTGGCGGCCGCGGCGTCCCGCGCGAGCACGGCATCTCGTGCCGCGCTCAGCTCGCGCGACACGGACTCGTGCTCGCGCTTTAGACGCTCGAATGATGAGCACTTCTCTCTGTGTTCGCGCTGGAAATTGGAAGAAGAATGTTTTAGTACTGCATAGGCATACTTCTTGTTCTTAGCTTATCGATGAAAAAACCTTAGGAGTACACAGAGCTTTTGGATTTAGGTTTTCTATGAGGTCCGTGTATGTGTGCGTAACGCGGTGTCCTGCGTGAGCGACGAATACGACGCGACGCGACGCAACACGATGCGACGTAATGCGACGCGATGCTATACGCGACAAATGTCCTACGTGATTTTGGTCATTATTACTTCTCGAATCATGGAGAAGTACAGTACAATTTTGCTTGAAAGTTAAAAAGACGTTGCCGCGTTACGTCGCGTCTCGCCGCAGACTGTCATATAGGCCGCATGTAGGGTATGCCGATGAGTTGATCGCGTTCGTCGCGTTTGCAGCGTCGCGTCGCATGGCGTTCGTCGCTCACGCAGGACACCGCGTAAGCGCAAGACACAGAGTTTAATGTCGGACGGTGGGAAAAGCGAGGCAGCTCTGCTAGAATGAACGGAATGCGATAATTGTCGCTGTCCAGATGCGCGTTCAGACTCATCGCCTTGCTAAACTTAACACGCAGTCATAAGATTACTATTTACCTGCAACTGCGCGTACTCCTCGTGCAGCTCCTCTATCCTGTCCTTCAGCAGCTCCAGTTGGTAGCCGAGCGCCGCCTTGTCGTTATCCAGCTGCGCGTTCAGGATCATCGCCTTGCGGAACTTCTCCTCCACCTCCTTCAACTCGTGCTGGAAACAGAAAGGATTGATTAGTCATATAGAATTGTGCATTTTGATGCAAGTGGCTCTGTCACACATTGCAGCCGAAGTGGAAAAGAAGGCGAGGACGTTATCAAGATGAAAAACACAATTGTAAATGTCTACGTTGTGATGACAATTGTACCATCCACGAATGACGTTGAACCATCTATTAAATATCGAGACTCCGCCGTACCTGGATAGACACGCTGTTTTTGTAAGTGATCTCGCTCCGATTGTGTCGAATTAGCGTACTATCGACTATGAGAATGAGGGAAGAGACAGTAGACCTACGATAGCGCACACACTTGTGCAATGTTACATCCCCCAAATAAACATTTTCTTTCTTCTTTATTTCTTTCCCGCGCAGCTTCGAGGCTCAATTCGGTCACGAAAACTATGTTTTTATTGTACGCGTACACAGCGATTTTCTCAGCGTGTCCATGGCAATCAAGCCTGCCTACAATTCAGCGTTTGGCAGAGTTATACGATAATGTCTTTTAAGAACACGTACCCTAAGGTCCTTGATGCTGAACCCATCGTCGACGGAGTCTTCAGAGCTTCGCCTCGGGGAGTGCACGGCCGGGCTCAGCGCCGTGAGCCGCGTGGCGCCGCGACGCCCCACCGTCTCTGTGAACAGGACCATATCATCATTGTCGACTTAGCTGGAGACAATATATACATTCATGTCTATAAATGGTGTCCCCGGTAAAATATGACTCACTTGTTGAAGTGGCCCAAGTTCCCCTACACCTGTACCATTGAGGACCTAATGAACCCTTTTATTTAAGGATGAGAAATCATCAAATGACTACTTTCGCTCTGGGCGTAGCAGAAGGGAGTCTCAGACTCTTACTGACTAAAACTGATCCGTGTTCCTTCTGCCAGCGGTGACTCTTTCGAACAAATTCCGCGACCCCGCCAGACACTGGCGCGGACCCCGTCTGCCCTAAGTGCCCTTACACCTGCACCATTGAGGACCTAATGAATGCTACTGATGCCGCTATAAACCTGGCCTACCTACAAGGTACAAATTGTTTAAGGGTCACCATCATCATCGTTTTAACCGGGAGACCATGTCCACGGCTGTACATAGGCCTCCCCAAGAGTCGCCACATCGACCGGTAGTGTTCATCTCGCATCCAGCAGGTTCCCGCAACCTTCACCAGGTCATCGGCCCTCTATGGTGTGAGCCTTGGTGGCTCGATTCCAAAAGAAGGAAAGATCAATAAAACACGCATAGCTGTACCTAATGATATTTTCAATACACAATAATTTACAAATCGAATGGTTAAAAAATCTATTGTTAAATAAATATAGGAACTGTCAAATTCCATTTGTGACAGCAAGGGGGTTTGGCAATGTCATGTTGTAATGTGTCAAAAGTGTTTTTTTTTTTTTGTTGATGTCGCTTGTATAGTCAGCCAGTCTGATAAAAAGTTTATAGTTTATATAACCACGTAGAAGTCATTACGATTTATGGTATCTGTCAGCATGGCTATATTTTTTTTTGTTTCGGAATACTAATTCACGTAATAATTTGGCACAGGTTTTCCAGCTTATCCGTATGGTCCTCTAGCTCGCGTATGCGTAACGTAATCTCAGTTCTTACTACAGAGTCTACCGGGGTTAATACAGAGAGTTTTGGCTACAACAGCATGACAGCATGTTCCAGATGTCTTTAAGTCACTACAAGACCTTGGTATCTTGGCTATCTGGTGGTAACATAAGAACCCACCTGGTGTCTTGCCGGCGTACATATCGTAGGCCTTGTCCGCATGGTCCTCCTGTTCTCGCTGCTGTCTCTCCAGCTCGCGCATGCGTATCTCTCGCGCCTCCGCCCGCGCCGCTCGTCGCGCTGCTAACCTCTGCTCCGCCTGCAAAGAACACACGACAGGTTAAGATACAGATTCTACGTGCAACAATACTGAAACATTCAGTACGTGAGAGATTAGACACTGGGTCCATAGAATTGAGGGAAATGTCAAATAGTTCAGGTGACACACAAGGAGATTCGATGGTAGTAAACTGTCTTTATTTCCTACCTCATACTTAATCCGGTAAGTACTATCACTTTCGCTGGACTAATTCCTAGAAAAACGCCCCGTAAATTCAGATCAAATAAAAATCTTAGCTGATGACCGCTTTCCTCGGTCCCAGGCCGACGTCTCGTCTAGCAGACCGAACAAGACAAATTCAGATCATCGATGATTCAAACTAAATCCATTGTTGGCAGCCACCATTGAGGGGAACGAAACACAAGCCGACTTCTTAACGGCTGATTAATTAATTTAATATGATATTTCAAAGCGTTGCCAGAGCGAAGAAGCGCGGTGAGGCTGCGCTTGCGCAAACTGTGGAGACTTGTGGGCGGAACATCGCGGTCATAAGTTACGCGTCTCCAAATTAGCATGCGAATACTGGTTAGTGTAATCTGTATAGATGGTGTTAAGTGGTTTGTGTTATAGACTTCGCAGATATTAATGTCGTATCTTAGTCAATTGCCTACCCATAGTGTATATTCAGGCTTTAAATAGTAAATTGCATTTAGTCTGGTCTTTTGGTCCATTATGACAGACTGATGAGATGAAGGACCAATTTTATTATACAGTTAAAAGTGTCTGTTCTCAGATTTACTGAATGTTCCATTTAAATTTCACACACATCCAATTGTTTGTTATTTATAGACAACATCTATATTAATAATTTCCGTTAAGCCAGATGATTAGCAAAACATGTTGAATCTATAAATACACTATGATGCAGTAATTGCTATTGCTCAATTAGTCTGAGGCGCAATACTAATAATAATAGGGTTAATCAGTCACTATATCTATCGCAGTCCTCTTACGGACATGCTCCTTCTCTTTAAGCTCAACGACTCCATAAAGATCAAAGCATAGCATAGCATAATAAGCTTATAATGTTTCGACAGCTACGACACAAGCCATGTTTTTGAGAGAGGAATGGGCTGTAATATACCACGAGAGCCAATGGCAGATTGGTAGATGTCACATGACATGTGACATCATACCAATCCGCCATTGGCTCTCGAAGACATTGTCTTCGAATTTTTTAGCCTTAGAACAACACAAGTTTCGCCAATGTTTTCCTTCACTGTTTTGAGAGAAAATAACCACCGAGGCTTAATTTAAACAAAAACTTAATACAACTTTCATTATTATTTGAACCAGAAATTGTATCAATCTACGATTACTGGTTCAAATACATAAAGTAGCACTTCAGCCATTGAAAGTAATAACGAAACTACATCTTGTATGAATAGTGTACGATGTGCTAACGACCTTACATCATTACTATGAAAGCAAGGTGTTGAAAGAGTGTCGGAAGCGAGCCATTAATTACACCTCGTGATCAGGAAGTAACCGGTGAGCGTCTTAATCCGGAGTGGAGATTAGCTTGTCATGCTGTCAATCAGGAAAAGGAGAACTCGTGACTAAATTAACAGCTGCACGAGTTGACACAGGGTTAGGCGATGCTTGCCACGGTCGGTCCTTAGATGGGACTAAGGGATACCTTCTTTTACAGTCCGAGAGTCCTTTGTGCCTCAAAAGAAGCACCATAAACCGTTAGTCTCGGCTGACATTTGTAGATCTTTGACAGGCGTTGCAGTACTGTAGCCAGAAGCCAGAAAATCTGACATTAGTCTTGCCAGGGGGTCGTGTTAACAAGTTCCTGGGTTGAGGATGTCAGGAAGGCAATTGCTCCATGCAAGATACTACTACTCAGTTGCATCCGGTACGACGGGAAATAAAATTCATCAGAAAAAGGATTCTCAATAAAACAATCTAGGACTATTTGTGCCAAGAAAATCACGTCTAAATCAAGATTATAGAGTTACTATAAAAGCGCTTCATCTAACTCGATTTACCAACAAACGATCGCCCACCATGTAATTTGAAAACGATGTGATCTCATTTGTAAATAATAGGCAATTTATAACAATGCCGTTGAATTTGATGCGTATTACGTATGGCCTAGTTTTAAAATATCATCTAACACGAAGTGCGTAGATCAACCTGTTAGGACAATGAGTGTTACGCAAAATTGACACAATTACGTCAAACATTAGGCCTAAAAGCATTGCCAAATGATGGTAATTAAAATTGTTGAGGAAACTTTCAAAGCTCTATGAAGAGGTCCATTAGGTAAATAATTTGGAAGAGTGAATAATTTTGCGTGTTTTGATGGCGTGAGACAATGATGGGGTCGTAAAGCAAGGCCCGACGTGGGCGTGGGCTTGCGCCGTTTCGTCTGCCTCGACCGATTCACATGTCGCATCAGCACACCACAACTAACAGCACACGGGATTGGGGAATCCCTGCTAGACACGCGACTGAAATTGATGTTGTATTTAAATATAAAAGTAGAGGACAATTTGCTTCGCAGTGCTTGTTGTTATGATTGAGATGCCACTAGAAGTGAATTATTACTGGGACATGAGGACTATTTAAAGTACATTTTCTTTTGCTTTTGTAATTTAAAGGGTCTAAGCAGATGCCTCCAAATGAGCAGAAGATTGATCTTCTGCTCTTTAAGTGGTAGTATCTACTTCTTGTTAATTGGTCCTTGTGCTTCTCGCTCTATATTTCAGCTTAATTCTTATAAATGGTGAACACAAAATCAAAATAAACATTAAAAGAATTGGTCCTTCTTTACGCAGTGTCAGTTTTTGAGGGCGACGCTAAATTCACATACAAATTGCAAACACTGTACAGTGTGAATTTATTTATAGCCAAAGTGTTTTAATGTGAAATTTATGCACAGACGACCTCATGCATACGGGCGTGAAGTTTAAAGTAACAGTAAAATGCGGGTGACGGGAAGCGGTGGCGCGTAACAGCGCGATAACACTGCCTGCCCTTCCTTAGTTCGCAGTTAACTATTATTACAGCCTTATCGCGAGTCTTCCGACCCTCACTTCCAACCGGCGGAGTCCTATGGTCAACAAGAGATGAAAAAACTTTTACCACAACTCGAAGTAAATCGATGCTACGCAGCTGCTCGAAAAAGTCGTAACTCATAACGAAATGTATGTAGCAATAACACTAAAGTATACAACACAGTGTTAATACGGCAAATTAGACAAGCTGAGACGAACAAAAACCTTAAAAAAACAAAAGATATCGCAATCGGTTAATGCACGAATCGATTACAGAATGAGCTCACCCGACTGTGATAACGAAAAAATGCGATAAAACATTCTGAAGAAAATATGCTATTGAAAATCTTCACAGAAGTTTACAGAAGATTCGTTACAGGTTACGTCATTAAGCGACTGCCATGCCATCAAATATTTACAATGCAGAATATTCATCAAAAATGTGATTCACGCCACATGGCGCAAAGTAAATAAAATGTGTGAGGCGACGATGGTGACATCATCCTTGAATACAATGCTTTAAGGATACGAGTTACGACGGTCATTCCCCACTGCCGCCGGTCCTTGTAAACACGTGGACGAGTCAACTGCTGAAGCCATCGCGCCAAATGAGGAGCATTGGCTTCAAGGAGGTGACGACTATCATATGAGGAGTAAACGGTAAAGTGGCTACCCCGATATGGACGATAAATGAATAATGTACTAGTATTGCGCCGTTGGAAACCAATTCATGAATTGTAAATAGAAATGATAGTTATTGACCAGCAAGGATAAACAGAGGTGTTCCAGTTAAAGGGCGATAATCTCGAGCGCGGGCGTGAGGCAGGTTGCCAGTCCTGTCACCGCTGTTTACCAATCCGTTGACATTTTTATTGCTAATGCACTTCAAACTGATTGAAAGATAAAATGATTATGCCCTCTAGCCATTTATCTTTCATAGCCTATTACTAATAGTAATTTGCTTTTTTATTTTAAAAACAAAACCATCGCGTACTGCCAGCTATTTGTCCGTCAATTTGTTGGTTCATTTGATACGCTGTTTTCATTTCCGGCAATTGTTTGATTGCTCAACAAAATGCAATGTCTTATTCATACTAATCACCTGTTGCATAACTTGGACTAGTATGTATTTATGGAATCTACGAAGACAGAAAAAAAGAAAACTATACAAATGCGTGGACAGAAATTCGTGGCTCGCTGCTATGGTACCAATTTGGAATATGTCTTTGGAATTGTAAACAGTCATTTGACTGTGAAGAATGTCATACTTGGGAAGACAACGGGTGAACACAGCGTGACAAATCGTCACTGTTGCTTGGCGTTAATTGTTTATATTGTTATACAAACAGATAACTCAAGGATGCCTCGGCACGGCACATGGAAGCGAGCAGTGAGCGAACACACATCAACAACATGTTGCTACAGCCAGCACACGTGTTGATGTAGAATGAAAACATCCCAGTAATGCTATTGTTGAATTCGTACTAATCGATGAGATGAAACAATATCATTTAGAACAAAATAAACACCTATTCAGCAAAACAAAACAAACAAAAAAACATGTTTAATCACCCGCCAGTATCATTCGAATCATCAAACTTAGCTATTAAGGACAACAAGGACATAAATATAACTGTTGTGGTTGACCAAACAGTCACAAGATCTGTGTAATTAATACGTCCGCGAAAACTTGTTCGAGAGACGAGAAGTTCAGTAATACCTATACTTAATCAAGGCTTAGTTACTCACGTAAAGGATCAAAATACGAGTGGCCAGGCAAATTAGCAGCTGCAGCGGTGACATGGTGAGGTTATTGTCTATGCTATGCGATCACTAGGCGTGACAACACCATGACACAAGTGTTCATAGGTGATGTCACGTGTCTACTGACCATTATAATAATCTTAACGTATTACAGCATAAGTATAAGGAAGATGTATGAAACAATACCACATTCAAATGCTATTGAAATTCGTCGCTTCGTTATTGTAGTCTATTTATTTAGAGGTGAAAAGGTGACTTACATAAAGGACCAAGAGTTTGCAGGCGAGTGCTAACAAGCTCTCCGGAAACGTCATATCGGTGCAATCTAGCAGCGCGAGGTCATCTCACCGCAGCACCCGGCGCGATTACGAACATACTAGAGGTATACTACACTGAGCTCTAACCTGCCTCTGACCACTAGAGTATCGTAACAATACAAATCACACAGTCACGACAATAACACTGAACGTGGCAACTTGTACTATTTTCCACAATACACTTGAATAGTAAATTACTGACAAAGTTAAACGATACTCACCTGAGACAACTTTATATTAGGCCGCGACCTTCAAATCTCACAGAACTGAGTGAAATATGTGTGTATAGTAAGATAAGATAATTCCCAACTAGGTGTGTTTGGGGCCATTAACTAAATTAACCTTTAAATTACTACAAGTACACAATCACATGGTAAGCAAGGGAAAGGGAAACCACACTCAAGATGGACGTGACTCACCTGCAAATCGTTTTGGGAAACGGAAAAGATTTCGGACATAGCATGACACAATACAAAATTCAAAGAAGGTTTTGAGGTCAACACTTAACAATTTGCTTTACGTACATGGTTCTGTTGATCGCCGAGAATGCCAACAATTGAAGGATTCTGGTCGCCGTGTGAGTCTCGGCGCAAATCCGATAATACTAGGCTTTGGTTTTCCATATCACTCGAATGAGCTTCACTATTCTTACGGCCATTCATTCTGGGCTGCTCATCTAAACTGCCGTTAGAGTGACCATTAGTAGCAGGAGTCTTCTGAATATCATCTTTTACAGCTTCATTGATAGGCATGTGTGCTGGCTTAGCTTCATCAGCGCGTTCGACGATCGTTTCGTCGTCAGAATCACCGAAATCTCCGTCAGTGAAGGCGTCTCCACTCTCCTCGTCACTATTGTCAGGCGTGGCCACTTCCGAGCGCTGTCCCATGTTTAACGTCACTGTTATCCGTCAGGTATTGTTGCACTTATTCGTAGAAAACTAACAAACGGAGGCGCGCGCTGTTTTCGAATTCTCACATCTGCACCATGCGTTAACAAATGTTGTGTGTGCGCAGGGGACTAGATTGCAGCATCGCCTCTGCCGCTTGAATAGAAAGGAAGGACGCAATTTTTGCACTGAGCTCTTCTCGAACTGCACTCTATTGCGAATCGCGATAACGTGTATTGTCGAAGTATTATAGCTTTATCTTATCGGCGATGTTTTCTACTTTATTAAACACTCCTTGACCAACATTCTTTATTTTAACGTCAACCAAAATGCTGTTTATTTAAATAGCAAAATATATTTCTTTAGAAGCACTTGTCACAATGATTGTTTGTGTATGTTTACGTATCTCAGAGAACAATAGAATGGAGTCATGAAGAGAACGCGACAAGTTTTGCGCGCGATCGTGGTTGTAATTGCCGCGTTAGGGCCAGCAGCACGCGTGTGGTTCCGGCGACGTCTGTGCCCGACTGCGACTACTACGAGTGACCGCCATGCTGGGGCCGCTCGTCACACCGCACGCCAAGCTATCATTGACATTAAAAATATTAAGTACACGTCTGAAATTAAAAATCAGGGAAACAAAGCCCTAGAAGTTCTGTGAGTAGAGTTTCAGGGCGGAACACAAGAAACCATTATCTACATGAAAGTTTTTTGTCATACGAACGCAGAGCGAAAGACCACAGACTGCCGTGACAGGAGAAACTAGATCAAATACGCCGCATTCATGCTGTTGTCTAGCTGAAGCACAGCACAATGCATGGCATTCATAGAAATAAGTTATGTTCTACTAGCTGACCCGTGCAACGTCGTCTGCGTAACATTTTTCATTACTGCTCCGCTCCTATTGGTCTTAGCGTTATGATATATAGCCTATAGCCTTCCTCGATAAATAGGCTATCTAACACTGAAAGAATTTTTGAAATCGGACCAGTAGTTCCTGAGATTAGCGCGTTCAACCAAACAAACAAACAAACAAACTCTTCTGCTTTATAATATTAGTATAGATATCCTCGAATAACTCCTCGCAATGTACATGTCGGTGAATCACTGCATAGCTAGGCGAATGCTATGCGTAGACTGCCCGAGCATCTTCCGCTGAGCTGCGTCAGACACGCATTCATTAATTGAGCATTGTTTTGGTCAGAATGACATACATTTCTTGGGAAGAAATATACTGCAGAGCATACCTATTCATTTACGATTTTGGTTTAAGGTTAGAATAAAATGCAAAAAAATAATATATTGCCGTTCCAAGATACTTGATTCCGTGAAATCATTGAGGAAGGTAATTCAGTTCGGTGTGATTGAGCTCTAAAAATCATGTACGCAATAGCTATAAACAAAAAAAACTGGACATGAACGAGATTATTCTACTTATTGCATTAAAACACACTATTTTTTAAATCACTGATCGGACAAATGACATAAACAATAAAACAATTCTAATAATGGTGACATTGAAATTATCACAGGAAAACTGTTACATACAACGTGTCCCGATAAGCTGTTATCATAAGCGTGTCATATTTATTTTTGTAAGGGAAACATTTATTTCGTATATATGTACATTTTTCTTAACCAATCTCGTAGTCTTAGTACTCTTTTCCATTATTGTTTGTAAAATATACTGGCACTTTGTAAACAAAGTATAGACTACCGATGACAACGAGTAACTTCTTATATATTCTGGTCAACAGCCCATACTGCGAGAACCTTACACGCGTAAGTTCTGGGCTAAGACGTGCAGAGGGCGTGAACTTTTGATCAAATAAAAAGAGTGTCCACCTGCATAACTTGCCTTGAAGGCAAGCAGATTAGACTCATTTCCCGCTGAAGGCTCCCGAGCAACAATCTTGCTAGATCTATCATCAATCACAAATTGAGGAAGATATCAAATACCTGAGCAGCGCCAGCTAGATATAGAGACCTATCAGCGCCGTACTCTACCAGACTCCAGGCATCAGGCCAGTTGAAACGGAGTCACGATTCTCAGCAGTTCGTAAGAACGTGAACCAAGAGTAATAGTTGATTGTTAGATCGACATTCGAAGCTAAGCCTGCCTTTAACATCCCAAATTGCAACAAAAAAAGGATAATATGAGAAAGTCCAGCCCAGCCAAGACGGACCGCAAAAAAGCAACTTCAACGACATAATTGCATCATCCGGGAAGCTGCAGAAGAAACGAATGAACAGCTGAAGAAATGTGGTTTGCTAATAACCAATCTAGCGAAACTTAATTTTGTTCTTGTTTAGTTTTTTAAATCAAAACTATTACTTTCGATTTCAGCAGTACAATAAAAGCCTTCTTTATAGTGTAATGAAACCTGCCGTCATGTCGTAACTGAAGTATAGATTTTTTGATCTCCTGGAATGTCGCCTCATGTCGTTAACTTTGTAAGCCTTTTTCAGATTTTTGTATTTAGAAGAAAACATTAACAGTGGTTCTTCCTCCAGGTACAAAATAATGACGGGCTTCAGAGTTGACCACAGTCTTCCCTTGCAAATACGATATAGTGGAGACTTTGTAAGTTGAAGCTGACTAGTAACTTTCGATTTTCGATTACGATCGGTTACGCATCAACGGTTTTCGTGAGCAGTTACTGTTTACGAGGTTGCTATAAAATTGTTGGTAAAACCTCCGGTTATTATGTCAGGACACGATAGTACACATCAGCTATAATTATGAAGTAGCTGCCTAGGCTTGCTTGGGCAAGCTATGAGCATGTTCTAAAGGAAGTTAAAATGGTGCAATACAGTTACGTATGTTTGGTTGCGGGCTGATTCAACAAGCTGTATGTTTTACGGTTAATAAAAGAACCCATTTATTGTGTTATTGCATTGATGTAGCTATTTTAATGATCAGGTTGTTCGAAATAAGAACAACAATTACGTTATTGCTTAAGAGTCCTATTACATTTTTTACGGAAATTCATGATTTTTGACGCTGTAATTTTCAGCAGCAGTACGATATTTTAATTATTTGATCCTGAATAACGATAGTGCCAGTCTCTTTCTTGTAAGTTAGAGTTACACATTTTCATTTTTCTTTTCGTGTAATTTACTATAAATATTTTACGAACTCAGTTTGCAAGAAAAAATGTCGGCGATGGAACTTTGACGGTCTAATTCACATTGTTACAATAAATTCTTTTAAAAGCTGAAATTGCTAAAAGGTAAGTCGAATGTTTTACTTGTTTATTGGAGTTCTAGAATTTCTTTAAATTCCTTGAGTTTTCACGGAAAAAAACGTAAAGAAAGCCTAATTTAAGCCAGAAATGTCTTGATTCAGCGTCCATTATATTCCAAATAAAAACAATTTTATCAAATAAATTTATATGATATAAAATTTCAATCTACAATAAATACGTTTCATTAGTTTTCGTTTGTCAATATAATACAACAAAATTACAATAAATAAAATTAAAGCACTATAAATTCTGCGTCAATTCAGCGCGCGCGCTCCTCAGTCTCGCGCGAGCGCCCAAATAAACTATAATCCTATTCAGACTAGTAAGTATCAACATTGTTTCGCGGACTACAGATGTACTCCCAACGCAGACCAACGTAACTTGATCTATTGCAAACGAGCATTTACGATTCGTAATAGGACTCTTAATATGACACACCACACTTTTTAAACTTAAGACCATATTGCAAGAATCACCCGAAAAGGAGAAAGAGATTGGACTGGTGATATCAGAAAATTGTCTTTTAAGGGAGATAAAAGATGCAGCATAACGTCCTTTGAAAATAATGACGTATAAAATTTATTTACTACTTTTTGGAGTCAGATTCTTACCGTTTTTATGACGTAATCTTATGTGGAAGGCAACAAGAACATGAATTTTATGCTATATGTGGAGAAAAGTGACATCAGCAAAGTCCACAGCTGCACCTAGCTTTTCAGTATGCTAGCCGATGTCACATCTACCGCATCTGACACATGTGGCCACAGCTGTCACATGTCGGAACAGAACTGGGCAATAGTCACCACCGTTTGGATTCCGAGCAACAGGAACCGGCGACGCGGTAGACCCAGGAGGAGATGACGAGAGTTAGACTCCCACCTAAAGGATTGGTCAAATTAATGTAGCAACGGACAGAAGAAAAGTGGAAGGAAGGAAGGGACCCCTTTGCCCTGCAGTGGGATTAAACAGGCTCATAATAAATAAATAAGAGACGATGTCGCCTATCTGCCTAGTGCGTTTTTACTTGTTATCAACCTTAGTACAAGTCGTCATGCAATTTTTATGCTTCTTTATGAATTTGAAATCATATAACCGCTAAGGTCAAAAGTTTAAGGCTACCGAATGAAGGTTAGCAGATCTAGAACCTGTTCTATTTCGTATTCAAACATATTCAATCATCATTCATTGTAAAGACCATTGTTTGCAAATATTATATTGCTGATCATTTTAACAGGACTTTTCGGAGAAAAGGACCAAAGAGAGGGAAAGGGAATACATTTTGGTTTTTGGATTTTTAATCCAATACTATATTTCTTTTTATCGTACTCCTACCTAGGCAGAATAATATACCGTATAATCGACACTGCAACGGAGCGTATAACTGTTCGCTTTCCTCAGCAACGAGGGAACGTCGGAGAAGAAGGGTTCTTGCTTTCACACTTACTTTCTTCGAAGTAACATGATAATTTCCTGTGTGGTATAAATACATAGTAAGTACCGCGGACTTGCTTCGCTTCTCGGTCACACAGCGGACCTCAGACAAAGGTACAAGGACGTCATGGCTAGACTAGCAGACACAATACCCGCCCTGCACTACATAAATCTAAAATATACTCTAAAACCAGACTCCTGCTGCTGTTAGACCTTATTATCTTTTCTCAAGGTGCAATTTCCATCAGCATCCTTCAAAGTCTTGGTGATAAAATAGAGCAGTAGAAAGGTGAGGATCGACAGAAATGTGAATAATCGTTATTTTAATGGTATGTTATTTTCGTTAACGATTTGAAAGATTCTAAGAAAATTGTATGGGAAGGACCGTGATCGATTTAGAAATTTATAAAGAGGTTGTTGTGTAGTCTGGCTTTAGCTTGCTGTATGAACCGACAATAGGCTTGTGCCCTGAAAAAATCTAATTAGTCCGTCAGTTAGATTATCAAAAAATATTTGACCCTTTTTTATTTATTTTTATGTTTTTTCTTTTGTTACGGGAACCAAAATTGACGAAGTTACGACGCTTTAAAATTCTCAATACGTCACACCCTCGCATAATTTTTAGTGAGTCGTGACGTCACGAGCCCCCACTCCCGAGTTTTGATGCGTTTTATCTTTGTCAATATTCATTGATTTACAAAAACAAAAAATACGTGTCCATTAATTTTCAATACTACTCTAACTGACGTTGCAATTTGTGGATGATGGAATCTAGCCTATTTATATTTTGTCTGTGCAGAATAGAAAAAAAACTTTCTTTTGATATATTGTTTCAAATTAGGCGAATAATTTGAAATGTTAGTTAATTGTTCATTCATTTATATTATTTTTATTTTTAAATATTTTTGACTTTTTTTCAATACATGTATTTTTTTATACTACCACTACAAAAAAATAACGCTCAAATATTTAACTGTTTACCAATAAATAAAAATGAATTATAAAATTGTCCATAATTGCAGATCTGTAATTTATTTTATGGTCATAGATTATTCTAATAAAGCAATCGATCACAGTCAACGTTATAATCATGTGCAGGTTGTAATTTTACAAATGATTGAAAGAATAAATTAGAAACTACAAAGATTTATCGATGCTATTGAGCTCGCTTTGTGGCCTCAGTCGTAAATGAATAAATCCGTTATAAATGCGTCAATTAACCTGACGAGGACATCACTCATTCTACACTACAATTAATTTGAAATTAGAGCGTTTGATACCGGTATCGCCCGCGCACGTATCACGCACTAAACCGAACCACAACCCGACTAACACTGATTGACGAGCACTCGGCCAGACATGAAGAACGCACGAAAAAACTGCGCAAACGCAACTTGACCGCACGCGGGAAAAATAATCGAGATAGCTGCCACGCGACTGTCGCAGAGCGCTACATAAAAACCGATTGCGGACGATTAACTGTTAGGAGATCGAACGGGATCGATGGACGACGAGGTGCGCGTGCGACGGTACGCGGATGTAAATATCGTGACATTTGCGACGCATCTGCTGCCATGAAGCCGTCGCCAACGCACGTGAGATGCGCTTTCGTAATGACAAAGGTGAATGATCGATGCCTCGGATATTTATTAACGACGATCACACATCCGATGATATTGATACAATAAAATAAAGACGCGACATTGAAATGGAGCATATCTATCAAAGTGTGCAAAGTCAAGTGCTTCGTAAATGAAATCGAGAAGGGGTTACGGGTCGATAACATAATACACAACGCAGCTTTGGTTTTATCGAGGACACGACTAGTCAATTAACATTAACGATTATTTCGCTCTAAATCAAAAGAAGCGATAGGGGAGTTTTACGAGACGAACTTATTTTTAGAATTATTAAAGTGTCCTGTGTGATTCATGGGAGAGGCGCCTGTGTCGCGGACCACACGCGTTCCTCGCTTTATTGAGTTGATTGCAGAAGCAGCACGCAATAAAAATATGTTTCATATTATGCAGATTTTCTGCTTTCACCGCAGTTTGCGGACCGGTCGAGATTCTATGTGCTACATCTCCAGATCATAAAACTCCTTATGCAGTCACCATTAAGTCTTTTATTGCATAAACCTGCTTCAGTAATTGTGTATATATCCTTATCCGATGTTGTAATACTTCCAGTTGATTATTGCAGCGAATCCGTCGGCATTTGCAATTAACTTAATGAGCGTGCCTCATTAACAAATGTTTACCTTAGCTATCTACGATATAATGAAAATGTGCTTAATTAGAAATACTGGAAAAGGCTACATGATCTTACTTAATTTTGGCCTCTCATATAACTACTAGTTTCCGTATAGTCTTTTTCCGGGCTATTGTCAAGGTAACAATAACGATTATGAATTAGCCTAGAGTCCTAGACAAAGAGATTTTGCAGACATATTTTGTTGAATTTAAATTCCCAGTGAATTTGAGTACTCACTAATTTGGGTCTAACTAGACAAACAACCGATCGAGCCGAGGAGTCCTCGTCACTGCTGCTCTCCAGGCAGTCAGACAGCGACGGCGAGCGCTGCGCCGGCCACGACTTGGGCGCCTTCTCTGAACTGGGTGATGGCAGCACCAGCGGCGGCGGCAGCCAGCTACCAGCCCCTCGCCACCACGACACCAGCGCCGGCGCCACACCCACCACCATCGCCAGCCCCAACCGAACCATTATACTCACAAACTTACAGTCACAAAAGTACAAACTCTCACAAAAACATAGTCAACTACAACGCACTAGGAAGTGCCTGACGCTCGCCTAGAGCATTGTTCTTAAATAAAAACGTCTATTTTAGATGGATGCAGTCTCACACACTTTCACACATGCAATGTGTCACCAAACCGGCGAGCGGACGCCACGGATTATCCATCAACGTGTCACCGACAGACGTAACATCACACGTGCGCGCCGAACTATAATTTAAAACTCCACATAAACATGATTAGCTAAGTTGTGCAACGTGCCAAATGCCAGGTATACCGACGCATACACGACACAACCGGCACCAAACGCATCGTGCCAAACGAGTGAGTGTTCGCGATCCACTCGCTAATTGCCACAGACGACTTCGCGAGGTACCCGGAGCACAGCACGCGCGCGAAATTGAACGCTTTGTGAAACTGCGATATTGAAAATGTCGAAAGTTGAAAGTTGAATCGCCCGGGTGCAGCTCGGGACGGTGTTCCCTCGCGGTCGCAGACAGTCGAGTGGCGGTCGTTGACGCTGGAGCCCCCCTCCGCAAGCCGCCCATGCGCCCCTCCAGCCGCCCGCCCAAAGGGAACAACCCCCCTAGCTCCCTAGCTAGCCCTACATGCAGGAGAATGTCGCGCGAAATGACTGCTCGCTGAAAGGGCTTCTTAGAAATGAATATGGAAGCTGCTCACGATTGTGTTTATTTTTAATCCCGCGGCGAATCCGCGGCGCACCACATAATGATTGACTTTCAGTACAGCTAGCGCAATCTGGTGTCGTAAACTAGGTCAGGCACGTATGCAATACTCGTAATAGCCAATAAAGTATTTGGTAAGGAACATTGTAACTGCATAAAATAACGTTGTAAAATCGACTTTAAGGAATAATTACATAGACAAGGTATTAAAATAGAATTTCTTAAACATGACCGTAAGAAATGAGGTAACGGTCCCATAAACTTGGTTTCATAATGATTACATACTTCCGCAGCTTCCCGTAAAGCAAATACTGCAATCATTCCGTATGAATATGTATGATTGTAATGCTTTAGATTCCAACTTTCTAATCAATTCAATGAGATAAAAGGAGCACAAAGCGAGAATACAATACTCGTATCTGCAGTGGGTGTGAATATACCTGGGGCCTGACAGGGCAAACTGCAATATTTGCAAAATCTAGAAACCACAGGATTGGTTGGGAGGCGGGACTGCTGCGGGATCGATAAACAGATTGGGAATTTTACTTAATGATATGGAAAAGGGTCGAGCATCATAGTAATCGTATCGGCTCTAAGGACCAACAATTCAACCACACTAAAATATGCTCATGATATACTTGCAAGATTCGCAACGAGTCCCGGAGTTGCATCAGCCGAGGCGAGGCAGAGGGGGATGGAACCAGACAGATCGATGCTGCTGCTGACGTCAACAGAGCCAGACGGGGCGGGCAGGCACAAGTCCTATTTTATTATAGCTTTCTGAGAATTTACTTAATCTCTTTGTCTCGGCCTACACCGCTCAAGAAAACAAGATGTTTATGGGCAAGAGTAGAACAGTTTTCTTTAAGACCCATTTAATAATTTCAAAGACAGCTCCAGGTTCATCAATGCAAAGTATTTTTAGTCTGAATCGACTGCTTCGAACATTGAGTTATTTGCTTGGCACTCAGGACTGCAATGCCACTGGAAAGGTAAGATCCAAGACGAGGAAAGTCCGTAGTCGCTTCTAGAGAGCCTAAAGACTACATGCACGATAAAAAAAAACCTTCCCAAAGGTAGCTGGTTGTTGCGGTCGAAACGAGTATAGGAATGGAAATAAAACTTTCGCATAAAATATTTTTTAACATAGCCATCTCTAATTCTTTCAAACGTTTTAACTCATTGGAGAAATTAACATTTCGACTTTAGAACAGTTGGAAACGAAACGTAAATAATTTACGTCGATCAAACATGATGCTACTAAATACTTCAATGACATTATTCATTCATTGGGCTCGATCCAATTATCCTTCGGATTCGTCACTGCTCAGAATTGTGGCCTGCAAATGCCTGCAATTCAAGGAAGCTAGCATAGCAAACAGTTTTGATGCAAGTAGCGATCCTGAGCGAGCGGTCTACATCCATATATACTATTTCTATATTTGATCCCTATAAGATTTGTACCATCTATTACGTGAGGACCAATATCTTAAAATCAAATCTTATAAAAATTATATTTTTAATCAAACGAAATAATTGATGCCAGGCGATGAAATGAACAAAATTAATTATATTATGAGCCTTTAAAAATTTTACCCTGCGACTTATTCTATACAAAACGATTTTTCATAATATATCGAGAAAATATAATCTAATCAAAATTTATTACAATCCAATTTTCCGGTGACAGATTTAAATTATTGAATTTTTGCTTGCAGATTGAGAACGTTATATTTTTTGTTTGATATATGACGTTTAAATGTCGTGGTCGCCAGTAGTCCCCACTCTATATGAAATACTCACAAGAGTGTTAGCTTACATAACTACAGAGCCTCATCTGACGCATAAAAACCAAATGTACAAAGTAAGAAGCTACAGTGGTCCTTGCATAACCCACGCAGGAGGAGGGTAGGCCCGCGAGGCTGTGTTTAACTGGGACGCGGATCGATCGGCACAGGGCGACGAACCCGACCACCAGGCAACATCTGACCTATATTTACTATTGCCACTTTATATAAAAGTCAGTTAAATTCAAACTAGGGCCGATTTGAATAAGAAATTAATATCAGACCTAAGAGGTTTAGAACTTGATTCGTGGGATTAGAAATAGATTTCTAAATTGGGAAAGTGTGTATTGAACATCTGTCTGGTTTACTTCAAGCCTGAATATTCGCTTGTGAATTTCACTTTTCACTATATTGCACTCGTCAGTTCTTACACATTTGCGATTCAGTAAACATAATATATGTAAAGCTGTTATTTCTATTCTAGGATGTAGATCTTACTTAAAAGGGTTAGTATTCACCGACTTGGTATATTTGCCTTTTAGATTTATTATTAATTCTCGCTTGAGAAATAATGTTGACTTCAAGAGAAGGTTATTGCTAACTATTTGCTATGCCCTAAGTCAATGCTTAAATGCTTAATAGGTTTGTTGAATAAATTGACATTAATCGAGTATGAGACACTGTATGAGACACAGTAACTTTAATTAAAAGTTTAAACATCTTACTAGGAGCCTTACGCTGCGAAGACTGAGGAAGTAGAAGTCAAGGTTTAGAGCCATTAAGTACTTAATCGGGTATAGAATTGTTCGAAATAGTCAGGCACTAAAACGCAAAGGGCATATGAGAGAACACGGGTGGGATTCAATCAGTAAGTCTGAAACTCCCACCCACTGCGCCCGAAGCGAGAGGAGTCATTTGATGATTTCCAATACAAAATTTAAGTACTTACTTAATCTACAAGAAGGAATTTGGGAAAATAGTCAATGAAAACATACAACTACCAAAGGACCAATAATTTTGCCAAGAAATATAAAAGTGGTCCTTTTGGCACAAGTTAAGCTATTGCTCTTCGGACAATAACAAAACCAAAACCAACTAAACGACTTGGCAGCCGCATGTAGTCCCATACGCGGGTATCGTAGGAAACGATGCAGAAGCAGTAGCTGCAGTAGGTCAGTTGTTTCCACGAACTAACGGAAGTACTTGGCTCGTGCGTCGTGCCTCATCTCACTGCATTTTGCATCACTGACCTTATTGCATGACCACGGAAAGCGATTCAGAGCGTAAACGCGGAACCCTATTAAGCCTACACTGTCCGTTTGTCTGTCCGCGGGTTGTAACTCAAGAACCGTTCTCGTGAAAATTTCAATTGTATATCTATTAGTAGACAGTTCAATTTTTGCACAGAATTTGTTTTTCTAATGTCGCTATAACAACAAATAATCAAAATTAAATTAAAAAATAAAGGGGGCTCCGATAGAAGTATCGTGTTTTTTTTTCGGATTATGGAACGGAACCCTTCATGTTAGGGTCTGATTCGCACTTGGCCGGTTTTTTAGGGTTCCGTACCCAAAGGGTAAAACGGGACCCTATTTCTAAGACTCCGCTGTCCGTCCGTCTGTCGTCAGGCTGTATCTCATGAACCGTGATAGTTAGACAGTTGACATTTTCACAGACGATGTATTTTTGTTGCCGCTATAACAACAAAAACTAGAAAACAGAATAAAATAAATATTTAAGGGGCTCCAATACACAAACGTGATGTTTTTGCTTCTTTTTATAGATAATGGTACGGAACCCTTCGTGCGCCTGTCCGACTCGCACTTGGCCTGTTTTTGTGTTCTTTGCTTTTAAATTTTAGACATTTGCATGCTTCTTCCTCAAATTACCTAAACATACCTGTGTCTTATTTACTAAAATGGCTTAGAGCTCTTACACACGAACGGCATGTTCTCAACGGCAGAGGTAACTGCAGCCGTCGACGCGCGTCGGCGGCAACCGTCGACGCGTCGACGGCAGCAGTCGACTTATAACGACACTTGCAGTTGTAGTGTGCCGCGTCCGCCATTTTGTCAGTCGACTGCAAATAGTTCAAGAGTGCGCACACGCTGACGAAATTGATAATGAATTGCTAATTATGGCAGTAAAGAAAAATGCTTGTATTTGGAATTATAAATTGAATGATTATAGTAATAAAACAATAAAAAACAGAGCATGGATGGCGGTTTGTGAAGAAGTTGTAAATGATTTTAATAATAAATCCCTAAATGAAAAAAAAAGCCATTGGTAAGTGTATTATTCATTTTAATGCGTTAGAAAAATGATAACATATTTATACCTCAATGTCATAGCGAGCCTTTGCTCAGCTGAAATGCTGTTCCGCATTATGGTATCTTGGCGAGAAATTGAACTTGTTAAAATAGCCGTTAGCTCATCAAAAGAAGCAATGGACATTCGAAAATAATTGAAAAACTTTTGGTCGTTTCTTCGTAACAGTGGATAGAGAGTAAAAAAATGCCCATCTTGATCTCTATTGATTAATATTTCTTGAACCCACAATGAACGTGTTTTTATTTTTCGTTTCCGTCGGCGTCGACGAAGTAAAAGCAATAACAGGGTTT
This sequence comes from Ceramica pisi, assembly GCA_963859965.1. Taxonomy (NCBI): domain Eukaryota; kingdom Metazoa; phylum Arthropoda; class Insecta; order Lepidoptera; family Noctuidae; genus Ceramica; species Ceramica pisi. The sequence goes on along the minus strand of OY982535.1, from coordinate 23,362,878 downwards.
CTTCTTCGGAATCCATTTTACAACTGACTTCTATACTAAGAGAGCAGACGACGGCTGCCGCTGATCTTCGAAGTTGAAATGTCGACGGCTGCCGTCGACGCGTCAACCAGTGTTGCCGCTTAGGGACAAATAAAGTCACCAAACTTCTACCAAAATGTCACTAGATTGGGTGAAAAATTAAATTAAAAAAGTCACTAGAAATCACTAAATTTTCTGATTAAAAGTAATTAAAAAACTATATGAAAAATCAACAAATAATAATTTGAATTAACCAAAAACCTAACACTGTTTAAAAATTAATTAGTTGTATTAAATCTTCATCTATTATCAATGTATCATTTTCGTCCAGCATGGTGGAAGTGGAAGGTTGCTCTGTAGTTGCCGTGGAAGTCGAAGCTTGCGATTGTAATATGGAAGTAGATGGAACAGTATTCTTATTTATGTTTTAACGGTTTTCATCATTTGGGACAAGACTTCACTGGGTAAAACATAACTTTTGCAGGTTTCTTTTAAACATTTTAGCTGATTCCGTATCCACAGTATTTAATTCAGAGTTGTTGTTGCTGATCTATTTCGTAGTTTCGATTTAACAATGTTCATTATACTGTTCGTCCGCTTTACTTTTGCGTTCGAGTGTGGCAGCGACAAAAATGCAATGGCTAAATCTGCTAAATCTTGGTATGCGTTGATACCTGCAGCATTTTTGTATTTGTTCACAGAATTTTATTGTATCGTCATTTGGAATTACGTTCCATTTGACAAAATTATAGATGATCATGAAAAAGTCACTAGAAGTCACCAGACTATTTTTTGTCACTGAATCGTGAAAAAAAGTCACCGTAAACATCAAAAACTCACTAGATCTAGCGACAAAGTCACTGAAACGGCAACACTGGCGTCAACGGAAGCCGTCGACGCGTCGACGATTGCCGCCGACGCGCGTCGACGGCTGCAGTTACCTCTGCCGTTGGGAACATGCCGCTCGTGTGTAAGAGCTCTTACCCTACTTTAGCTTTGATAAGATCACCACAGGTCAACAGAGGCCATAGGTTCAAATCCTATTGGAATTGAACTCTCAACCTTTGCCATCAATCAACGCGTTCTCATTAGGTCAAGAATTCAAGATGATTAGTTGATCGTTATGAAAAGATTAAAGAATTCCGTGAGACGAAGCGGAATGTCTTTTAAGATGAATGTTAACTATGGTTATAGGCACGTACATTGATTGAGCTTTCCCTAATACCTATTCATAGTTCCAAAAAGTAATTACGAATCGTTAATCACTACTGGAACATGTAAAGGATCAGAATCACGATAGATGTCGATTCAGGGCTCCTTTATGTCTTAATTTCCGTTTCCATTTTAACTCTTTTTTTAAATAATGCATATCAATAAATGTAGGTGGGTCATTGATCGTTATAACAAACTTATTTGGCGCCTAACAATAAATGTGTAGAGGTATAATATTGTTACGCGCCAGAATTAATGCCGGGTACACAACGTACTACTAACGCCATCTAGTATCGAGTAGTGGAACTAATTGGGTCACGATCTTTCTAGACTTTTCGATGCTAGAACATTCTCGATGTTTCGACACCTAGTCAGTCGGGACCGGTATGTTCCCGAACTTTCTAGATATTTCCATTCTAGAAGGTGTTTAATAGTGCGATTGTGTGTTATAATTAGTGCGTTTAAAGTGATAATTAGTGTTGATTATTAAAGTGTCATTTTCGGTTAATTAATCGGCTGTTTTTATTGTCACGAACCCCAAGCTCGTAACAATATCATCATCAAGATCCATAAATTCGATTATTCATTACATCCAATCAGCGAGCTATCATTAACAAACTAGTTCGCATACCAAATAAATCTTATAAGGCTACAATGGCAAACAGATTCCATCGATCAATGACTCCTGGCTGCGATTGACTGGCTTTAGTGCTGTTGAGTGAGTCAATACGATCGTCATAATGAACACCTTATAAAGGGACACACGTCATATCGATGTAAACATTCGAGGTACTGCCAATTAGGTGTTATAATGAAATAGCAATAATATTAGACTGATAGTGGAGGAATACGGAACAAAATGTTTTATATTATAACGAGACGAACATCCTTATATATTTCTAAAAATCTCTTATATATAAAAATGAATTGCTGTTGGTTAGTCTCGCTAAAACTCGAGAACGATTACGCCGATTTCGGTCATTCTTTTTTTGTTTAATTCGCCAGAATACAGGGAAGGTATAAAAGCAAAAAAATTGGGTAGGTAGGTTAGCCAGCTGACGGGAGCGAAGCCGCGGGGGACAGCTAGTATGATATAAATATATGCAATTGTACAGTGGTGTGTAGATTACTGCAAAATCCGTAGTGCATTGCGGACATGGCAATGATAGGAAAGCCGGCGGCGCGGCGTGGCGTAACGCCATGTGATGAGAGGGAGGAAAGCATGCAGAAGAAAATAGAATAGCTTAATTTTACACCATACAAAAATCACATTAGGAACTTAGCAAAAGAACAGTGTAAAAATGGGCGGAGGCAAGGTAACAGTCAGGGCGGTTGACTGAAATGTACAGAGATTTTACAAATTTCGTCGCCAATCAAGACACCGCATCCGTGTAATGTTCCTAGACCAGAGTGGTCACAATTAGCTGCAATAGCTAGAACGTCACTTGCAGACCCAACGCACCAGATAGTGTCGCGAGACCAACTGCAATGATGATGTTAGGAAAGCGGCGGCATACGAACGCCATGTCACACAAGGGATGAACGCATGCAGAAGAGACAAGGTAGAAGCTGGACGAAGGACTAGACATAACTAAAATGTACACAGGTCACAGATGCATCAAGTTTCGATGCCAATGAAGACACCGCATCCGAAGAATGTTCCTAGACCAGAGCGGTCACAATTAGCTGCAGCACTGCAGCGGCCCTTGCAAATGCAGTGCACCAAAGTCGTCGTGAGGGGTCGAACTGAAATGATGATGTTAAGTAAGCGTCAGTGTGGCTAAACGCTTTGTTATATGGACGAATGCATGCACAAGAGAAGCTGACCCAATGACAAGATATGACTAGAATATACACAGATGCATCAAGTTTCGACGTTAGTGAAGCAGCTAATTATGGCCATAATTAGCTGCAAGCTGGAGCGACACTTGCAGACGTAGTGCACCAGATAGTGTCGCGAGGGGTCCCTACTGACGTACTTCGAATATTCGTAAATAGCGCCAGCGACCGGGCCGCTTCTATTTCGGCCGAGCGTCGTTTTGTTTCACACCGCGTTCCAATGCACGCTGTATGCGCTTACGCATAAATATAAATTCATGTCATCACTCAGGGATGGCAGAAATTGAGTTCTAATTATTCATTGAGAAAAATCGCGTATGCGATATGGTAAAGGATACAGCGAACCGCTAGATGCGGGTGGTACAGGACCAGGACCAGAAAATTACTGTTGCATTGAACAAGAGAGAAAAATTCTTTATCGATTTGTCTTGTCAACTTGTGCTAGGATGGACATTAATTATTGACGAGTTTCTTGCTTGTTTATCAAAATAACAACATCTGCAAATGTCCATCTTGCAACCATACTAAATGCGTAAGTTTGGATGAGTGGATGTTTATTCCTCTATTACGCCAGAACTTCGGAACGGATCTGGATGAAATTTGGCACTGAGTAATATTATGGTCTCCAATAGCACATAGGCTACTTATCCCGGGAGTCTGCTCTCCTGGGATAATTTTTGACATAAACGCGAGCAAAGCCATTGGCAGAAGCTAGTGTTTGATGGATCTTCTTTTTTAAGAGGCGATGCGAAGTAATCCTAATACGAATTAGCTTACAAAGGATAACCACACTAATAGTGCATTCACACAATAATGTTGGATGATTAGGGAAATACTAATACTTAAATTTATATTTATTTTATACCTCCACATGTTAAAACGAAAACTGAATTGTGTTCAATACATAACATGTATGGAACAGACGGTTTATTAAATATCTGGCGAAGCGATCGCTGAGGAAATATTTCAAGAAGACTGTCTAGCAGCAGTAGGACACATAAGTGGAATTCAATACCTTGTACCTATGTGATTACTATAAGTGCAATAGGCTAGATTCCATCATACACAAATTGCAAAACTATTTATATATATTCCGTCAGTTAGAGTATTGAAAAATAATGGACACGTATTTTTTGTTTTTGTAAATCAATGAATATTGACAAAGATATAACGCATCAAAACTCGGGAGTGGGGGCTCGTGACGTCACGACTCACCAAAAATTATGCGAAGGTGTGACGTATTGAGAATTTTAAAAGCGTCGTAACTTCGTCAATTTTGGTTCCCGTAACAAAGGAAAAAAAACGGGTCAAATATTTTATGACAATCTAACTGACGGACTAATTAGATTTTTTCAGGACACAAGCCTATTGAATATCTTGTATGTGGATCGCCATTAATTAACCCCAGCCGTGTCTCAACTACGCTTGATTCGACTTCTAATCTTACCAAATACAGCTTTATAATATTAAGTATAGTATAGATGGAGGGACTGCCTACATAACTCTATCCCCATAGGCCTGTATATCAATCACGTGCAAGAGGACCGGCATAAAAACTACAAGAATGCATTTTTTTTTTTTCAATATAGTGGTTGGTAACCCTGTCGAATTCGCGGCTCATAAAGCAATAACCATCGGATTAGATGGATTCCCGATACAGTTGATCAGCTCGGTGGTATTTCTCGCGCACATTCGACTCAATTTTCAAATATTTTATATTGGATCAGCCAATACTCCGCTACGATGAATATACAGTAGTTTCAATAATATTAGCTTACATTATGCATCGCTGTTATTGGCCACCTACTGAGTTTATGTTTTACTTAAAACCGTCTATGTTTATTTAATTTTCGCTCTACGAGGTATGTAAAGGCATTTATGCTATGATTATTTTCACAATGTTCCACAACCTAGGTTCAAACATAAGCAATGGGCTAATAGATGCAAATTATAAATAACGTAAGTTTATGGTTGTAAAGTTCCCTGTTCCCCGGTAGGTCCCTATAATAAAGTAAAAGTCGTTGAGCCGTCGTCGTGTTGTAGTAGTCTATAGTTATTTAAAGCGCTCTTCCTCTCTCCTAATTATTTAAAGTTTTGCTGTGCCCGACAGGGTCCTTATTTTGTTCTATTTATTCTTTTACCACCTGTATGTGTACATTATGGATTGCAATAAACAATTTGAGATTTGATATGAGATTTGAATAAACCAATTTTTTCTTCTGCGAACTTAATTTTAATTTAGAACAAAATTGTGGACATTAATCGATCACAAAGTCAAAGTTCTTCAAAGTTAGAGTAAACAGGCTCCATCTGGGTAAGCTCGCTCCATCGTAGACTTTGTCTCTGTCATCTCTGACCAAGACTAAAGTCAAGAGCATACTCATATAAAAAAAAAACAAACAAGCTAACTAAAACTTTAATCTGTACAAAAAACTAAAGCAAAAGGACCAATAATAAAGTTCAAAAGACCAAACTATACCAATTAGCAAAATAAAATCTGGGTAATTATTATATTCATTAACAACCCAGGACAGAATGTCCTGGCGAAGAATGACTAGGAGAGCCGACCCCAAATAAAGGGACCAAGGCTAGGAAGCGAGAGAGAGAGAGAGAGAGAGAGAGAGAGCGAGAGAGAGAGAGAGAGAGAGAGAGATTCATTATATTCGTAGATCGCATTTTTTTTTAATTTGTGGCAGACAGCTCCAACATAATGCAATACGGCCTATAATGCCCTAATGCATATAATTTATGTTCCTTCTTTTGCTTCATCAACGTTCATCACCTTGCCTAGGTTAGCAGTTCCATTCCTGAGCAAAAGACTTCTTTCATTCTTCCCTCTTTCGCGACAAACGCGTCCTCGTTCTAGTTTAGAACTCTTGCCATTTAATACCAATGGGCTTGTGTCCTGAAAAAATCTAATTAGTCCGTCAGTTAGATTATCAAAAAATATTTGACCCGTATTTTTTTTTTGTTTTGTTACGGGAACCAAAATTGACGAAGTAACGACGCTTTTAAAATGCTCAATACGTCACACCCTGCCATAATTTTTAGCGGGTCGTGACGTCACGAGCCCCCAATCCCGAGTTTTGATGCGTTTTATTTTTTGTCAATATTCATTGATTTACAATAACAAAAAATAGGTGTCCATTATTTTTCAATACTCTAACTGACGGACTAAATAGTTTTGCAATTTGTGTTTGATGGAAACTAGCCTATTAAAAGTAACAGTTTCGAAAGGGTTCGTTAGCGTGTTCTCTGCGTGTGATATCAAAGGCGACATCAGTACAGTCAGCCAGCTGAGGTGTCATACACGGAAGTCTATTTCGATCTCGACTTATTTTACTAGCGCCATTAACAGGTGGCAAATTACACTGTGCTGCGATGAGGAGGGGATGCTATACAAAGAGATTGGACTACTGCATCTTATGGTGAATTTTTTTTTTATCCTACTAATTTTTTGAGTATGTATGGATGTTTGTTACTCTTTCACGCAAATACTACTGAACCGATTACGATGAATTTGGTATGTAGGTAGCTGAAGACCCAGAATAACACATAGGCTACTTTTTATCCAGGAGTTCCCGAGGGATCGGGATTTACACGGGAATAACGAGAATTTATACGCGGACAAAGTCGCGGGCGGCCTCTAGTTATATATAATTAGTTGTTATTTTTTTTAGTTTTGTAGAGGCTACTGATTTGATTGCTATTAAAGTCAGGATTATAGTGCACTGGGCTAAGTCCTAGTAAGAAGTGCGATCGAAATATGATTAGATCTTCGGAAGGGGATTTTTTTAGGTGTGGCCTGGTTTGGAATAACCTCTGTAGTTTTCGCTGGTAAAAAGCTATTCTACGTGTCGTCTTTACTCGTAGGATCCCTGTGCAGGATACGTGTTGGAAGAAATCTACGACTGAAGTCGAATTGACCGTATTTTAATAGACCTATTAAATTAATACCCCCAAATAACCCAAAGCAGTTAAATAGTCTGCATGCAAAGTTAGGTTCTGTCAGTCCAGTCCATCGATTGCTATTTACTGCTAATTATAACCCGAGATCGCATTGGAAATTATTATAACGACAAATCAATGCCAATACAAATAGCTCTGTATTTTTTCCAAGAGCAACTCATAGTTGGCACAACGTGCGAAGTTTTGGTTCGTCGTGTGCGATGCGAGTCTGCCAGGCCTGGCAGTGTTTGCCAGTTACTGCCAGTCAACATTGTGCATTATATTCGACGGTCGGACGAACAGGTGAGCCGAATTATTGTGCATCGTAAACACTCTTTATGACTACTACAAGGCGTCCAACAATCTTAGTGAAGTGTGTGTTATCAGTGTATACTTCGTCCTCTTATCTTTAGAGGTATCGCGAGATAATCAAGTGTTTTGTTCTGTTACTCATCGTTATGGGTGTGATTGGCAGTTTCGCTTGGTTATGTTACACGTTTTCAGTATTGTGAATTAATATTCGAATATTGTTTTAAAAGTAGTGACGTTAAATTGTTAATTTCTTGTTATAGTACACAAAACAAGATATGTGAGCACCCTGTGTAATCAAAGTTCAAGTAAGTAAATAACGCTGTAGTTATAAAAGCATGACATTTTAGCTTTGATTTAGTAGTTAAAAACTGTACACTAGAGGTGCCACCTGTTGACTATTTTAGCAAAAACATTTAAGTATTACATCCAGCAATAAAATAAATGTCAGTGCATAAATTAGCAAGGTTGATACATTTGACCTCTAGACATAAGCTCAAGAGGCCTGGACACTTGTAATTGGCTCAAAGTCTTTGAGTCAATGAGATTATGAGTCTAGAGCAAAGGATTAATAAGTCACTTGGGTATTACACATGTCAATAATGTGCTTAAATGTCTATAGGAGACTATTGAGACTAATCCATTTACTGACATGTATTCAAAACATGAGACACTAATCTTGTTGTTTTCAGTATAAGACAAATAATAGTACAAAGGCAGCCACTAGGTAAGGTACAGATATATTTCAGTATTTTGCACCTAATCACCATATTCACCAGTAGGTACATGTCAACAGTGGCGTAGCTAAGCTCAAAGGGGTCCAGTATCAAACATTTTTGGGGGCTCCGTTTTTAGGGTATTGCTTTTATAAACAAAATAGGCCCTACTAGCTCAGAACTGTCTTGGCAGGCCACTAAAGAGATGGTGGGACAAAATATTGTATAGCTTTGCGCAATTGGGGGCCCTCGTAGTTGGGGGCCATCTATGATACGGCTGATATAGCGGAAGCTACGCCACTGTATGTCAACTAACCACAATATTTTGTTTATTTTAAAGTGTCATAAAGACTGTATACCAGGAAAAAAATATCTGCTCCTTTGGTCTAGCGATCGCAAGCGCGACTACCAAGCTTCCTAGGAGTCCTGGGTTCGATTCCCAGGTCGGGCAAAGTGTTATTAGGTTTTTCAAATGGGAATTTCTCTGTGACAGTCTGGAGTTTCGAAGTTGGTGGCGTGATACCCCCGTGCCTCAGAAAGCATGTTAAGCCGTTGGTCCTGCGCCAGATCTCTTTACGGTCATGTTGGATTGGCGTCTCGTCGTGGGTGATGGAAGAGTGCATCTGTGTTTACGCACCCACTTGTGCACTATAATATGTCCCACGCCGATGGCTAATCTCCTTTGAGATACACCGCCATAGTGGAAATCGGTCGGGAAGACTATATTTATCTCAGAAATCAATATTCACCCACCTCCTTGGAAGGTCTTGGGTTTTCTCTAGTCTTAATATTTTATAGTACAGTATCGTAGGTGTACTCACCTCCCTGGCGATCTGGTCCAGGGCCTGCTCCTCGGCCGTGGCCTTCGTCTGCGTGCGCTGGCGCCGCGACGGATCCATCCCGCTCGACACACTTCACTCTCTGCAACCAAACATGACAATACTATACAAACCAGATCTAATGTACTTCTAAGAAGGGTCGTCGCTAGATAATAGCAGCTGTACGGGTCGCACGGTTAATCAACCCTTGCCGAGGTAGGTCTATGGATGCGTGACCATCTTATCATATCGAAACTCTCCCGTAACAAGTTAAGCACGTTAAGCCATTGGTACTGGCCGTCATTTGTAGATCTTTGGCTTACGAGTCTGACACTAGACTTGCCAAGAATTACCAAGTCAATGGGTTGTGGAGGTCTGGTAGGCAGCCAATCCACGTAAAATACTGGTATTCAGCTGAATCAGGTTTGACTGAAAGTGACCTCAAAAGGCTAGGCAGATGATGATTTATTGTTCTTCTAAGATTGAAGTTCCTGGTTTATTTCTGTGTGATATGTTTCCCTGGCTATTCTTAACATAGTCGAGCTAAATAATTTATTTCAATTTGTCCATTAAAAAGCACTATTGAATCTCAAGATTTATAGATAAAAAATAGTAATAAAGTGACTCTTTGAACATACAACAATAATAATAAAATGGAATCAATGATGCAAGCTGCGTCACTACATAATATAAAAAAAGCCCTCCGCTGCGTCTGTCAGTCTGTTCATGATAAATTCAAAAACAACTGCACCGATTTACATGCTGTTTTCATCAATGGATAGAGTGCTTCTCCAGGAAGGTTTAAGTATACAATTCGGCGAGCGAAGCCACGGGCATCAGCTAGTTTATTATAAATTCTTTTCAATTAAATACCAAGGTCACATACTCTGACAATATACTAAGAGGAAATATTATATCTCATGATTTATCCCTATTGATGTAGCCTTGGCCTTACTACTCAAAAGGTATTAAAGATTACAATATAAAATGTTGATTAACCTGTCAATGCCTGCAAGACCCTATTAGGCTATAAGTTTTTTTTTTGTTTTTTATACAAATCCGGGAAACTAAGAAAACAACAAAAACTATTTATTTAAAGGTCAAACTCTATACACTAAAAAATAGAAAATAAAACTCCTAACTAAAATATGGCGACAAAAAAATCGTCTCCATCGTTATCGACTGGAAGAGAGCCCTAAACACTGGTGGCATTGCCAAATTGTATGACAATGCTTATCCTCTGTCTGAGGTAATAACCAGCTCTTGGCCAAAATTGTATGGTCTTACTATTGTTCTTTTAATTTGCGGTCACTGACAGATTAACACATAAAGAGAGCCTGTGCCTAGTAACTGGGTTGTTGAGGCACTAGCACAATGTAAATTGCTGGTATTCAGCTGAATCTCGTTTGACTGGAAGACAACACCAATATAGTTATGATAACATACTGAGCCTTTTAAATGTACCTTAGCATTTGAAACTTCAATAGTAACAAGTAAAACAATTAGTTATTGTTTTAAACAGTAATTAAGAGTGTGATAACAACAGTGTGTTGCTGACGTAACCTTGGATTAATGGATGGGCGACACCAATGTGTCAGATGCATGCGTTATCAACAGAAGCTACCAACAACAAGGCTATCTGAACACAACTATTGTTCCTTACTGTTTTCTTTACTTATTATTTCTTTTTATACTCTATCTTGTGTAGTTTGTTTGTAACACTGTTATTAAGATAAAATACATTCTAAGACAATCTGGCCTGTTTAGGTCACTTTAGAAATTGTGCAAAAATATTTGCATTTCTTATAATATTCATAAACAGGTTTAGAAACTAAAGTCATCTAAGATGCATGCTAATATTTTTATAAGTCACTAAATGTTATAAACAAAGTCCTCTGCTGCTGCTGCTGCTGTCAGTCTGTTGCGATAAACTCAAAAACTACTGCATCAATTTTCATGCTTATTTTGCCAATGGATAGATTGGTTTTCGAAGAAGGTTTTAGTATATAATTTGTCAAGCGGTTGAACCCATGGGCATCAGCAATAATAATAAACCTATCAAATAAGCATTTATCAGCTATATTTTACATCACATTCAGTGATTTAGTGGCCAGTGACCAGCAACTTTAGGTTGTTTGAACAGTACAAGTTGTAAGATTGTCTTGTTATTCACACAAGTAAATCAATATTTATCAAACATAAACTATTTGCACTAACAAATACTATACCAAATTGTTGATAGTATTGCAGGTATAAGATGGAATTTGGGCTCAAGAGATATGATTAGATTAATATGTTTACACAAATTGGCTTACAGATAGCTAGTTTATAAGATGTACAACTGAACACTATTATTTGTCACCCACTGCAACACTATACTTGTAACACATGCACTGCCACCACTGACCTACTGCAAGTTCCTACCTAATTCTATTTATATGGAAAGACCACTGTGTTGACACAATTTTATAAATATTGTTACACTCATCAGTCACATAATGTATCACTTATAACAATACAGTCGCGGTGCCAGTCCTTTAGAACGAATATTCATAAACAGTGGCCAGTGGCTGACCACAATCACAGACTAATTAACATAAATTTAAAAACAGGTTGTCTATAACCTTAGGGGTTCATTGCGCTTATCCCACATGCTTGTTTCCTCAAAATCGTATTGGAGTCACGATCACCAGGAAAACGGGTGGGCACAAAGCCAACACAGTTTTTTATGGTAGTCACTACAATGACATCATTGCATACTTACTGGGACAGTTACAGATGTAAACACATCACTGCAACGCTCACTATCACCTACTTATCGGTCATCAGTCCCGACACGATCTCACGATTATGCTAATCACCTCTAAAGCGCAAAAGGAACGTAAAAAATTTGCAATATTTTAAGAAATACGGCGACACCAATTCACTGCCTACACGAATCACATTGATTATGCGTCAAATACACACTTTACGCGTAAAGTTACACGTTATTTGGCACAGAATTATATTCATACAGTCAATTCTATAGTTTATTTAAAGTTTTAATAGTATTTTAAGCCATTTTTACTCAAATTAATTTTTACAAAAGCCATGTATGACATGCATGCCATTGCCATTTAAAACCGTTGCGTTCAAGAATAACCCGTTGGAATGTCAGTTAAATTTATGGAAGCGTTCAGTTACTTTAAACATTTTTCAAAAAATAAAAACAATCCAAATTCGTCCACTGACCACGCTGTCGTTAAAATGGAAATTTATTTAGTTTTCTTTATTTTTACTCCTTTTGGTAAAAATTTTTTCGTTACATTAGTATTATGGTGTTGCCATTGCCATAAGGTCCCCATTGGCAATAGCGTTTCCGAACCCAAACGGGGTAGACAGAGTTGTGTTAGTGTCGCTTTCTATTCAGTATTTTCACTTCAACAGTAAAATTTGCATGGAGATTTTTATAGGACATAACAGTAACTTTAATTTATTATGAAGAAGATTTAAATAATGTTGCAGAAATAAACAAAACACATCGAGTAAATAAAGTAAGTTTATTGTAATTCACATTTCAAACATTATAAATGCATCCCACACTTCCATACATTCTTGTCACAGGCTTTTTCTTTCTACACACTGATCTATGTGAACATTACTTAGTTTGATAAAACATTTTTTCTAATGATTACTCTAGAGTAAGATCTACTCGCTCTTAGTCTTAGGCGTGTCCTCCTTGTAGTAGAGGAAGACGAAAGAGAAGAGGAAAACGCCCACCATCATGGAGAAGGCGCTGACGTAGTATGGGTATGCACTGGGGATGAAGCGCTCGTACTGCGTGTGTTGCAGGGGACGCACGGACACCTGAGGAACAATAAATTTAATATAGAAGATGCATAAATATGGACCAGAATTTTTTTTTTTTTTTTTTTTTTAATGATAGATCCATCGTCAACCACATTATTGCTTTTATTCAGTTGAATTAAGGTCAAATGTTGTCTATAAATCATATAAAAAGCTTTTTACGAAATAATACAAAAAAACAAGTGTCTGAAGTCAGTGTCAAAATACGATGAAACTAACAAAAACACCGATTCCGAAATTAAGTTATTTTCTACTTTGTAGTGTTTTTTTTTTGTTTTTGTTGTAAAAAGTTTTTATGCCTAAATTTGTCATAGCGGCGATTCTTGTAGACGCCTTAGTTTGCTTGATGTTTCAAATATTATGATGACGTTAATATCCCACTATTCCCACTGTCAACTTTTCAAGAATATCTTTTAGGAAACCATTACAAAATTAAAACTGACCTGTGTGGAGTGGTACAGCCTAGTGTACCCAATCCTGTCATAATCAACCTTGAACTGGTAGACACCCCATACGTCTGGCACCTTGAAGATGGCCTCGTACACGCCATTGGGTTTCTTCTTCAGCGTGGTGCGGATGAAGGGGTCGATGCGCACGAACTCCAGCTGCACGTCAGTGGCGTCAAATGGCTGCCATTTGCCGTTCTTCAGCTCATCAATCTCGATTCTGTATACCTGGGAAAATTAATACACATGGTGAATTGGAATGGATAAAAGGAATGATACAATTTTTTTTTTGGGCTTGTCTTAACTAGACTGAAAGAATCTTATGTTTTTCAGCAGTATATGTTTGACCATTAAAGAGATTTTACCCTGCAGACTGAACAAAGCCTAACTGACCCAAGTTAGGCCTTGCAAAGTCTTTTACTCAATAGTAGGTCAATAACCACAGGTTCGACTTAAATTTCACGGATCAAAAGCGTTTCTCGACCGACAACACGTAACAAAGGCACACCACTGGATTCTAAAAGCACCGCTCGGCGACGAGAATTGAAAGTAAAGATCGCGTTTTTCTAAACGTCGGTATAAAAAGCGTCTGTGCCTATCTGAGTTGAACCATAGCAAAGAATTCATAAAATACTTACAACAGTATCAGTGATAGTGTAGGTGTTGTAGGACTCCTTCTCTCCCTGTCGGTTGTGGTTCACGTTGCGCACGCGCAGGCGGCCGCGCTCGCCGAACGCCCACTCGCTCAGGCGCACCGCTAGAGCCTTGTTGCCGGATTGAGCTGCGCTCACCTTGTCACCCTGTATGTACAAAGTAAAAAATAACCTGATTTTTTTTACAGAGTAGGCACATACAAGGTGTCCCACAACTTTGCTAGGGATAAATACTGTAACTTTGCTAGATATAAAAACTTAAATGATGTTTTCATTTAAAAAAAAAAACATATTCTTTCAAGGCCATGTAATCGCCTGTCGGAACCGGAAATCGAGACCGCACATTTTTCTTCAGAGATAAAAAGGAAACACGCGAATTCCACAAATATCTCTGTTGAAATATTTACGGGTTCGATTCCTGACTCTGACAGCCGATTATATAAAATTCTTTCTTTGTAGAGACAAGGGTGAATTTGCCATGTTAAGTTACAGATTGATGTTCCATTCGGGTGGATAATGTGCATTAATGAAAAAAATTACCGTAACTTACTGTACCAAATGCAAGGCTCAATTATATACATTTATTTTCTGTAAATAACATATCTGAAAATAACGACATCACTACATATTACAAAACAAAGTCCTCCGCGGTGTCTGTCTGTCTGTTCGCGATAAACTCAAAAACTATTGCACCGATTTTCATGCTGTTTTCACCAATGGATAGAGTGGTTCTCGAGGAAGGTTTTGAATACAATTCATCAACCAGGCGAAGCCGCGGTGATCAACTATTATAATAATAACATTAACTTACATGAACTTTAGCAACGGCAGAGTTGAAGGCCTCATCGGAGAAGAAGAACAGGGAGCCACTGAACACGATGCGCGCGTTGTTCCTGGCCTGCAGGGCCGCGATCAGCACAGTTTTACGACCCACGGCGTGCGGGTACTCCTTCACCTGTGGGGAAATATAGCTTTACAATGACATCCTGCAAAATTGACAATGTGAAAATACAGGGCTTCCTGTAATCTACAAAAAAATTCAGTATTTAAGTTTCAACTATTGAGTTCTGTTAATGTGCATTTCAACTAAAATGAACATAAGGCTGCAAACAGGGGGGCTACTCTCTAAGCCCGACGTCCGTAGTTTCGGACTTAGTTGCGGGCGTATTCTACTCCGTATCACCTACGAATTTACGATTAGTCTCAAACCCGAACTAAGAATGAACGACAATACGATTTCATAGTAACTGTCAAATCGTGTTGTCATTAATTCTTAGTGGTTAGGCTATACGGAGTAGAATACGCCCGTAACTAAGCCCGAAACTACGGACTACGGGCTTAGAGAGTAGCCCCCCAGACACTGGGTAGTCAGATAGGAAACTTAAGACTCAGAAAGGTTTTTTTTTTTAATGACAAGTAGGATTGATGTGTAAAAATGTGTTACTCTTAGTCAACTTCCAAAATAAATAAATAAATAAATAAGCATACAGTTGAATGTAATACATATTTTTGCAGCTGGTTTGTGGTTCAATTTGAACTGTGTAGTAAAATATACACAAACTTGTACTTATCTAATCAGTTTAAGAGTAGTACAATTTAAAGTGACTCTTTACCTGGCTTTTAGGATTGTAGCTGTAAGCAGTAGAGTCAGCAGTCAAGATAGGTAGGACCAGACTATTGTCCTTATCCAGGATCAAACCAGTGCCTTCAAACAGCAGGGGATGAGTGTTCTGTGCTCCAACAATGGTGGGCGAGGAGATCAGGTTCTTGGGAGACACCACAATCCTGGTGTGCTCGCCATCATCAGAAGCATCATAGTTGAAGTGGTCAATCACAGCCGCTGATTCTTCATCCATCTGGAAAGTAGAAGAAATATTTAAATTTCAAGAGTTTGTGACTATAGTATTTCAGAATTTTGAGAGAGGTTGTTGCTTTAAGTTGATAGTTTGAAGTTTTATATGAACAACAATTCAATTTTATATGAACAACACTTGAGTCAATAAGATGGTTAGAAGGAGATAAGGACACAATAAAAGAAAAAATACAATAGGTATAAGAGAAAGGAATCTTAAATGGCGTCTTGTACTTGCGTTGACAGATAGTACAGTTGACAAATAAATTTTTCAGGTCAAAGACATTTTTCAAATTAAATAATAAAAACATGACCAGGTCGTATTTATTTCAAACTAGCTCCTGCTAGTGGCTTATCGCGCGTGTTAAAGTTGAAAAATCTAAAGGCACGTGGAGCAATCTATTATTATAAGATTGTTATTGTTGTTTTCATCTAAAACAGTAAGAAATTTATTCAGGATGAATTTTCCGTTTCTGAACACCTGACAACATAAAACAAAAGGAGGATCCTTAAAAAGATGTTGGTAAAAATTTATTGTACAAAAATAGCACCTAAATTTTAATAAAAGACTGATGATTTTTTTCTGCCTACGGTACGCGCGAGAGTGAGATAGATGGCACTAGTGTGCAAGCGAGAAAACATGATAAGCACCGCCATTTAAGATTCCTTTCTTTAATGAACCGGGTTATATAATTATGAGCTAGTCCCCTCTATCTACTTATAAGCCTAGTCTTATTAGATTTATATACTTTATTTTATTTTAAAAGCCACACAAACTGCATTCAAAGAATTTTGTATCTGAATATTGAATGGGGCTGCATGTAATAATGAGTATTGTAATCACAAGATATCATTAGCAGTAGCAGTTTAGAATTGAATCACCACACCATATAAATTTGCAGAACCAATATTAAGTAGTAGTAATAGTGTACATTTATCTCCAGCACATAATGCAATAAAATATACTTCAAACATAAAAACAATACAGGTAATTACAATCGGTGATTGGTGTTATTTATTGAAATAATTGAATTGATTTATTTATGTTATTGTATTTTGTATTTTAAGTATTTATTATTGTATCTATGAACTGAAATTTTATTTTGTTATTCTATTACTTAATTATTTTCTTTTCCTACACTATCGCATTGGGTTTCGGTAATGATAGCTGTAGGTCTGTAATAAATAAAAAATAATATAAATAAAAAATATATTGTAGAGACTGGAGCCTGTACTAGGAAAACCTGTGTTGTAGGGCTCCAGGCCTCCCAAACTACCTGGAAATGTAGCTGAAAACATTTCAACGAGCAGTAGCCTTTAGATTTATAAAATGAGAGAAGGAAAGACAGTACTCCAGGTATTCGTAGGTGTACTATTTACCTCAAATCCACACTCAGAAGCGATTTCCCTGTACACGTCGCCCGCGGCGGCGTTGCCGGCCATGAGGAGGTTACCGCCATCGTCGATGAACTTTGTGATGGCCTCCGTGTCGATCTGACCGCCAAACTCCAGCACCGATGGCGAGAACACGATCAGGTTCTTGTACAAGTACTCGCCATACTTAGATAGCACTAGGTTAGGGTCGTCAGCAAGTTTGTACGTGAGACTGTAGCCCCTATCTGAAAACGAGAGTTGTGGCTCTTGAGAAATGACTATTAAAGTGTGTTATTCAGATCTGTGTGCTGATTCGACACATTAACGCTTTTATATAGCTTTAAACTAGTTGTATCAAAATAAAATACCGGCGTCCCATTGCCTTCTTCGATTAAACTTACCCTGCAAAGATTTGAAGAACTGTGAGTGTGTTTCCCTTATGTTAAGATTATCAACAAGAACTAGAGTTTCTTGCTCAGCTAATGCTAATGAAAAGCAAGCTATAACTCCTAAAACTAATGGAATCTTCATTTTGTCTTGTATTTTCAGCCGCACTACAAAATTCAATCAATGACGTGTACGTAAAAACTATAGACAAATTTTGATTGATAAAAACCAACCATAAAGTAGCCTCCACATTATTCCCGAAGTTGATCGAAGTTGAGCGAATACGATAGTGTGGAGGGGCACTTCGCTTCGCCTCGTGCCCTCGTGCAACTTCGCTTCGCCTCGGGCGACTTCCAGTTGTTGTCGGTTTTTGCGCCCGAGTCAAAGGACTCGAAGTTCGAACACGAAGCGTCTGCGTCTGTCCACAATACTCGGGTCACTTCGACTCACTTCGGTTCGCGTCAGCCATAGTAAATACGCACGTATTTTTATTACGCGAGAGTACACATTGCAACGGCAGTTGCCACATGAACGTTATCCATTATGCCTATCGTGAGGGGAACGGGGGGAACGGGCGACTGAGTTCCTCGCGAAGTTGCTCGAGGTTTGTAGACACCTACTTCGGACTTCGGTCAACTTCGGAGAGCACTTCGCTTCGTGCAACTTCGGAATAGTGTGGAGGAAGCATAAAGATCTTATATTTTCTCACAGCTACTAAAGGCTTCCCACACAACGAGCTAGTTGAAAGTAGAGGGCATGGCATGCCAGATGCCAGTGCACCAGTGCAAGTCACAGAAATCTGATCTCACTTTTCGAATATATTTGCCATTAATTATTGACTGGGACACTGTTGGCATGCTTGTTACTTGGTTCTTATGAGTTACTCGAACATGTAATAAACTAGCAAGCAAGTTCATGTTATTGGATTGTGCTTGTGCAAGGATTCAAGGAACATGCAATGTGAGTTGGCTATACATACATGAGGCACCTCACTACTTCCTCCAACGTCGGAAAATTGGCAGGTGGACCATCCTTGACCATAGATATTTTCTTGCCGTGCCGTTGGCAATCTTGGACTGGAGTGTCACTGGAGATTTTTTCAATCTGTGGCGTCAATTTATTTTGATTGACGTTTCGTAAAATGATTTATTTTTGTATCGAAAACCTGCTCTTGGATTTATCTAAATAAGTTAGGTCAGACGTTCAGAGTCGTCATTTTATCAAACAGTCTTCCATAAGTGTTTATAAAATGATCATATCGCGGTCTAAGCACCGCTCATCGGTGGAAGTGTGCGCGGATTGCGGTGCATCAGGTCAGGGCGATGTTCCAGTTTTTGAATTAATTTTAATAGTTCCGGTACTAGTTGTTAAGTGTTTTTTGTGTTGTTTGCTGATCGTAGATCCGTCTTGGGCATCGATCAACCGTGGGCTGCTGCTGTGTGCGGAGTGCTGTAGTGTTCACCGTAGCATGGGACGACACATCTCTCATGTAAAATCATTGCGGCAGGGTTCCTGGCCACCATCGCTATTGGCAGTACGTATAATTTATTTAGCCATCACCAAGTGCCATGAAGAAAGGAAACATTGCCCTAATTACATTAACTCACTGTGTTAATAGATAAAGTTAAATTCAATGCTTAGTCATGTGGATTACAATGAGTTTAATTGAACAATGAATCTAACAACAACCTTCTGAGTATGAGCTAAAATTAGAAACATGCCTTGCAACATTTCCAGTCAATTATAAAAAGATGTTTTTGCTTCAGAAACTTAATTACATGAAAGTTAAAAATTAGTTTCTGTGTTTGTTGCACTGTACAGATGGTGCAAGCCCTGACTGCTCAGAATGTGAATTGCATTTGGGAACACTCCTTACTGGACACTTCAGCCCCGAAGCATCTCCGCAAGAAACCACAACCCAAAGATCCATTACAGTAAGAACAATTTCATTTAACTTGAGTTACTTTGTGTTAATTACATCAATCAAACTTATTAACTATCTGATAAGTTATCTCTGCAACAGAAGTATGTCAGCAAACAACTTGAGATATAACAAAGAGCTGCAATTTATCTGATGTGAAATTGGAGCAAATTAATAATTCAAATTTAATTTATTTGATGTATATCTTGAGTACAAAATAGTGTTCCTTTGTATGTAGTAGTAACACAAATTTACTAAAACAACCAAAAAAACCCATCAGTTATGTTTAAGAAAACTAAAGCAGTAGCTGCTCAAAACTTTTGTTGAGATTGACTTCCTGTTACCTTGTTTGTCACACCACATTCAATCAGTATGCTTATGAGCAAACTGTAAACATGCTCGAGATAATATTGCTCAAAAATTAGTTTACCTTGTAGTCTACATTTTTAAAGCCCTAATTTAAAGTTTACTTTTAGCCCAGTAAAGTCCGAGTTTATTCTGGCAAAGCACTTGAGACTAGCATATGTGCTGAGAGCTCGAAGAGACGAGCCCCCTAGTGAGTTGGGGCGCCAGCTACACAGTGCAGTCAGGAGCTCCTCACTTGACACCGCTATGCGGCTGTTGGCTCAGGGAGCTGATCCTAATTATTATAATCAGGTGGGTTGAATGATTTCATGTAGCGCTTTGATCACTAGTTACTACTGTATTGCTTTTCTGTAAGAATCTGACTGTCAAAAGTTAGGTGAAGTGGACAAGAAAAAGCTGAGTGTCTATTCAAACAATCATTGCGAAATTCGTTCGTAAGAGTCACAGCGGCCCTGGAATGCAAAGGGCATTAGGAGGAGCACAGATGGGTTTATTCAGTAAAAGTCTGACACTCCATTCTGTTCCGTGCAGAGAGGAAATAAATCCATTTGATGATTCCCCAACCTCAAACAAAAAAAAAAAATATTTCCTTTTTACTATTTTGGTATGGAACACTTACAAGTTGAGAGTTCATTTCCAGTTCACTGATTCACTCCACCTACTTATTCACTGAGAGATGTTTATAGAATAGACCAGCTGAAAGTGTCAATGACATGAATTCAAATAATCTAGTGTGAATTGGGTACAATTGTAACTAGATAAATGTAATGTAGATTGATCAATCAGCCTAATAGAAATGATTGTGTTCTGAACAGAAATGGCAGTAGACTCAAGGCTAGCTGATGCCTTGATATAGTTCTGGCATAGTTTTATTTCTGTTTTAGAATTGTTAAACCTATAGGAAAACTAAGCCAGTGAATATAAAATTAAAAGCGGTAAATTGTTTTGTCAAGGTTTAATTCAATTGAAATACAGTTAGAAGACATTTCATTTTCCTTCCTCAAATAAATTGATACAATTCATGGAAAGGCTATATAGTACCTAATTATTCAATACTATAAATAACTTTAAATTGAGTGAACAAACAGGAAAGTTTTGTCTTTAATAAGCAGAAAATTTCCTTTTGTTTCTGAATCTAAGTATAGTATATATCAATAATTTAGAAAATGTAAATTGTTATATACAAATACTGTACGATTGAAGTATTGATGTTCTCAATATCAGCAACGTGACCCAATCTGTCACATAACTCGTTCAGGAAAAAGGCACGACATGCCTGCACGTGGCGTGCCGCGCGGGGCAGCCGGCGCAGGCCGAGCTGCTGGTGGCGTGGGGCGCCGAGCCTACCGCGCGCGACCACTCCGGACACACGCCCGCTGATTGCGCCAGGTATACTATAATACGGTCTGCACGTGGCGTGCCGCGCGGGGCAGCCGGCGCAGGCCGAACTGCTGGTGGCGTGGCGTTTACCACCTCACTAGGATGTCACCTTGGTTCACACTTGTGAGATTCTAAAAAGTACCAGGAACTATAATAAAAAGTAGGTATAATAAAGTATCAAAGATAGGATAAATTAAAATGTTACCATTAATGTGTGGTCCACTGCTCGTATTATCCGCCTGTCTTGGTTCTTTAGAGCGATTATTTGATGGTTGGCAGTGGGTTTGTTCCACTTGAGCTCAAAAATAATTAATTGTTGTTAGGCTCCTAGCATGACTTGACCTTTCACAGTTCACTAATCCTTTCAATTAGTGTCAGTCACACTTAAGGTCACGTAATCACGCGACACGAATTACCCATTTCACAGTTATGTCTCACTGAAAATTTACTCAACCATAACGATTGTATAAACTTCAGGTATAGCCTATAATCTTATTCCGAAAAGGTTGTAGTATCAAACATATGTTTTTTAAGAAGCTAGCAGTTCATTTGAGGAATTTGCGCGAATATTCGCCTTACTGATTTATTAAAATATGAACTTTATCTCGATAATCTTAAGGTATTTTTTTCTACCATCAAAGTATAACGAATATTTTGACAAATACGCCATGTGAAGTGCCAGCATTAAATTAAACATGAACAAAGATTCAAAATACTCAAATGTCATAACAACTCATCAACCATATTTCATCGACAAGTGATTTAGTGTAGACTGTCTATGGTACGTTACATACCTGCTTTGTATAATTTGGGAGCCCATTTATCATCATCTTCCTACATGATCATAACACTATAACAGAGGTAACCTTTAGTTTTGTTTATTGATATGGCTGAGGCAAGGTCTTCACTGCAGTTATACACCTACGGTGTAAAAATATAGAGCTGAAGAAGAAAATATATTTGAAATGTTAATGTGATGCATTGTGAAATAAAATGTGTAGGTATTTGAAGAACTTCATAGGGATGGGAGAAAAACTGAGATGATATTTTGTTGTGAAATAATACAAAAAAAAAATCTCGTACTGAATTGCACTGCAATGAGAAGACTGATTAGTAGTATGAGTGCTGATTGAGGAGTTTTGACAATCATAAGTTTTGAGATCCATCTAAATAATTTTGACAAATGTAAGAAAGCTCAAACTTAACTTAGACAGTGTAATACGCAAGAGCGAGAGTGGAGTGAAAGTTTTTGCACCCTACATACACCCCCCCCCCCATGGCCTCATTACATATTAATATATTATGTAGGTCGCAAGTAAGAGTCTTCGTCAAGACCGTGGAGGCCTGCGTAGGATATTGCCCGGCTGGCATACGGTACCTCAAATATTATCTCCAGTCCGACCCTGCAGATATCATCCCAATAAATCCCCGTACCATCAGTCAGTAAAGTCCCACGTACCTCCTGCAGACAGGGCGGCCACACGGAGCTGGCGGACCGGCTGACGGAGCTGGTGTACGAGGCCACGGACCGCATGATCTACTTCCTGACGGGCGAGAGGCCCGACCACGCGGCCGGCAGGCACTACATCGTGCCGCGCGCGCATGACACGCACGAGATGACCGACGTCGCCAAGGCGGCACGGGGCAAGCTGCAACTGGTATGTAACTTGTTAACTATGTATATCATCATCTGCCTAGCCTTTTCCCAACTATATTGGGGTCGGCTTCCAGTCAAACCGGATTCAGCTGAATACCAGTAATTTACGTGGAGCGGCTGCCTACCAGACCTCCACAACCCATTAACTGGGTAACACGGTACTTCTTGGCAAGACTGGTGTCAGATTTTCTGGCTTCTGACTATCCGTAACGACTGCCAAAGATCTCCAAATGACAGCCGGGACCAACAGCTTAACGTGCTTTCCGAGGCACGGAGGAAACTCGGTATGTTAAGATGGTCACCCATCCACAGACCAACCTCGGCAAGCGTTGCTTAACCTTGAAGATTGACCTGTGCGGCTGTTATAATTTAGCCACGAGCTCCTTCTTGTTAACTATGTATATGTCACTGGATAATTGCAAACTAAGTACGTAAGATTACAAGATATCTTAAGAGATTGTAAAAACCATAGATATAATAAATAAGGAGATATGCCCGCTGGACGAAAATGTATAGGAATCTCGTGTCGCCGCTACATGCGCTACAGCCCCACCAAACGCCAACTACTACACATGCACTTCAATAAAAGCAATAGATACGCAATCGCGCACACACCCACAATTCTCAAAACAGAACGTACTTTACAAACAATTATAAACCTTATCCTTTTACACACTGCGCCGTATTTACCATGCACCGTACAACTTACCCACACACAAACAGTGGACGCTATCGTGGTGCTGTGCGAAAACCAATTTATTTTACACTAGCTGACCCACGCAACTTCGTCTGCGTCACATTTTCCATTAATTCTGCGCTCCTTTTTGACTTAGCTTAATGATATATCCTATAGCCTTCCTCGATAAATGGGCTATCTAACACTGAAAGTTCCTGAGATTAGCGTGCTCAACCAAACAAACTAACAAACTCTTCTGCTTTAAGATTCTCCCATACGGCGTATTCTTGCTGCCCGTGCTTGAGAACTATGTTTAGTAAGTTGAGACATGGCTCTCTTTAGGCATTTTCAAATGTTTAAGAAAATGTTAATAGCGTGTAATATTCTAGCTCTGAAAAGAACTGTTGTGTAGCCCTGAAAAGAACTGTTGGTTAGCCCTGAAAAGAACTGTTGGTTAGCCCTGGAAAGAACTGTTGTTTGGCTCTGAGAAGAACTTTTGCGTAGGTGTAGTTTTAAGAACGAAATCTAAAGAAAATCGCACGAAAATTATTAGACTTCGTGCACGACCGCTGCGTAGGGAGCCGACGTACTTATACTTATCTATGGAGCCGACCTCGCGGCTGAGCCGCGCGGGTACCTTACTCATAGATCTAAACTCCCCTCCCGCACGCGCACCCCCGCCTTGGTGACGTCCACTTCGCAACGGGCCGTGCAGCAGAAATCGTAATATTTTAATTTCGCCATAACTTCAAAACCAAACGTCCGATTTTATCATATCATTTTTTGATCATTCAAAGACCAAATATTATCTACATAAACTGTACTTAGTGATGAAATACTTTATTTTGATAAAGATTAATAGCATGAGTAAAATAAACGCGTTTAAATGTAGTTCAAAAAAAAATCAAGATTTTTAAATTACAAAATGGTTGTTGTGCCTCACTCGACATAGATAGGTATAGTGTGTCGCGGACTTTTTTGTAGATATTTATAAGATCTGCAATTAATTAGAACAATGTATGGTTCTATCTTTTATAGTTTAGGCAGCGTACACAAAATAAGTTACTTTTCTGGTTGATTTTTACACCTTGTGTCCGAAAAACCCAAATATCTTACGGAACCCTATTTTTTTCCAAAATAAAATATAGCCTATGTTACTCGTGGATAATGTAGCTTTCGAATCGTGAAAGAATTTTTAAAATCGGTCCAGTAGTTTTTGAGCCTATTCATTACAATCAAACAAACAAACAAACAAACAAACAAAGTTTTCCTCTTTATAATATTAGTGTAGATAATATTAGTGTAGATATACACTAGTGATTGATTGAAGACATATGATAAGTGATTCCATGATTAACAAAGTGTTGATTAGTGCTTCGGTTTTTACAAGAAACCACTGAACAACACGGCATTCTTATTATTTTTCACAATCGCGGTCGAAAGCCCGTAGTTCGCGGCGACGGCCATTTGCGCATTGCGAGCGCATATAGCGACGACACCGACACGCCTCCTTGCCACTTCTCCTGTTTTTTATATTTCTGTGGTAAAAACTCGATAAACATGTTTTACAATTAAACAAATCTATATGCTGCTAGCTGACCCGTGCAACGTCATCTGCGTCACATTTTTCATTAGGGCTCCGCTCCTTTTGGTCTTAGCGTGATAATATATGCATCATATTCTTATCTATGTATATAATAGAAAGTCGTGTTAGTTACACTATTTATAACTCAAGAACGGCTGAACCGATTTGGCTGAAAATTGGTGGGGAGGTAGCATAGAACCAGGAGACGAAGTATTATCGAGGAAGGCTATAGCCTTCCTTGATAAATGGGCTATTTAAAACACTGAAAGAGTTTTTCAAACAAAACAGCTTTATAATATAAGTATAGATAACATCTCCGTGCAGTTCCAAGAAATTGTGAAATGACATTGGTGACATTGACACTGGCACTTTAGGAAGCGGCTACAACATTGTGCTAATTGTTGCAGTTTTAGTTTTCATCAAAATCTTGCTCGATACTCCTTAGAGTATTTTTCGTAATTTCGGATTTGGCCATTCACGTCCACTTGAAAAATTCACCCTGTATGGTACTGCGTTGGTATGACACTATGTAACCAATTTAATACCTTTATTCCAAAAAATGGATAAACCAATTATTTTGCAAATTAGTCTACTTTGTTTTCAGCTACCAAATCACCTGTTTGAAGAGCTTGTAATGGACATCTACGACGAAATTGATCGCAGAGAAACAGAAGCCAGTAAGTAAAAATATGCTTGTTCAGAAACATGTGCCTTGCAATTTATGTTACCAATCGCACCTTATTTATATATATACACACACAAATATATAACAAAAAAGGAGACAGCAAAATAGGTACAAAGGTGATGCTTACCTACAGAATAGTATGGACTTAACTCAAAAAATCTAAGAATTTGAGATATGGTCATAGAATGGTTACTACGTGCGTCTAGTAACCTTCAGTGACTGGCAGTGATGTTTATAAATTTTGTAAATAGTGTCCTTTTCGATATCGACAACAGCAACCTCAAGAAACTTATCTCCTAGCGTGCCCTATTATAACTCGCCAGACCGTATTTGCTTTTAAAAACGGTCTCAGCTAAGGCATGGTTTATGGATAGTATGGATACGGTTATGAAAACTCAATTGTTTCGCTCTCTTGGAATTGCTCGCGCTGTTAATGCACCTTTAACAGATGTTTGTGTTGTATTCAACGGATGTCTCCGAAGTGGGGAGTCTTGTTTAAACGTGAGTACTAACCGGTGTTACGGGACGTAATGTAACATGATACAAAGTGAGCAGTTAGTGCGTGGAAACGAGCTCGAACACGCGCATGTTACTCGGATTTTAGGACGCCCGTAACATCGGTTAGTACTTAACTTAAGAGTGATTATAATCTGTATCTAATATACAGTAAATAAACAATTGTTGCAGAAATAAAATTCCCGCCCGCACAAAACATCTAAAAAGTTTCAAACAAATTACTTCAAGCAGTCTGTTGCACTTGGTGGAATCAAATCGATGCTTGAAGTTAAATAAATGCCTCCAGTTTTATCAGACTGATTCTTACTGCAATCACGCACTTCTGAAAGGTATAAGTTTAAATGTTTATATTTCCTTTCAGTATGGCAAACAAGTGCGACAGGTCTCGAGCGTTCCGGCGTAGTATTCCTACCGGTGAACCCCGCGTTATCGGCACCTCGCAACCAAGGGCGACAGAAGTTAGCCAGGCTGTCCACTGCGGAGATGGCGACGTTACTGCGAGATGTACTCGTGGACGCTACGAGGAGGCAGCACATCGCTACGTTACAGCCGAGAGGTAAGCATCGTAACAAGGGCGACAGAAGTTAGCCAGGCTGTCCACTGCGGAGATGGCGACGTTACTGCGAGATGTACTCGTGGACGCTACGAGGAGGCAGCACATCGCTACGTTACAGCCGAGAGGTAAGCATCGTAACAAGGGCGACAGAAGTTAGCCAGGCTGTCCACTGCGGAGATGGCGACGTTACTGCGAGATGTACTCGTGGACGCTACGAGGAGGCAGCACATCGCTACGTTACAGCCGAGAGGTAAGCATCGTAACAAGGGCGACAGAAGTTAGCCAGGCTGTCCACTGCGGAGATGGCGACGTTACTGCGAGATGTACTCGTGGACGCTACGAGGAGGCAGCACATCGCTACGTTACAGCCGAGAGGTAAGCATCGTAACAAGGGCGACAGAAGTTAGCCAGGCTGTCCACTGCGGAGATGGCGACGTTACTGCGAGATGTACTCGTGGACGCTACGAGGAGGCAGCACATCGCTACGTTACAGCCGAGAGGTAAGCATCGTAACAAGGGCGACAGAAGTTAGCCAGGCTGTCCACTGCGGAGATGGCGACGTTACTGCGAGATGTACTCGTGGACGCTACGAGGAGGCAGCACATCGCTACGTTACAGCCGAGAGGTAAGCATCGTAACAAGGGCGACAGAAGTTAGCCAGGCTGTCCACTGCGGAGATGGCGACGTTACTGCGAGATGTACTCGTGGACGCTACGAGGAGGCAGCACATCGCTACGTTACAGCCGAGAGGTAAGCATCGTAACAAGGGCGACAGAAGTTAGCCAGGCTGTCCACTGCGGAGATGGCGACGTTACTGCGAGATGTACTCGTGGACGCTACGAGGAGGCAGCACATCGCTACGTTACAGCCGAGAGGTAAGCATCGTAACAAGGGCGACAGAAGTTAGCCAGGCTGTCCACTGCGGAGATGGCGACGTTACTGCGAGATGTACTCGTGGACGCTACGAGGAGGCAGCACATCGCTACGTTACAGCCGAGAGGTAAGCATCGTAACAAGGGCGACAGAAGTTAGCCAGGCTGTCCACTGCGGAGATGGCGACGTTACTGCGAGATGTACTCGTGGACGCTACGAGGAGGCAGCACATCGCTACGTTACAGCCGAGAGGTAAGCATCGTAACAAGGGCGACAGAAGTTAGCCAGGCTGTCCACTGCGGAGATGGCGACGTTACTGCGAGATGTACTCGTGGACGCTACGAGGAGGCAGCACATCGCTACGTTACAGCCGAGAGGTAAGCATCGTAACAAGGGCGACAGAAGTTAGCCAGGCTGTCCACTGCGGAGATGGCGACGTTACTGCGAGATGTACTCGTGGACGCTACGAGGAGGCAGCACATCGCTACGTTACAGCCGAGAGGTAAGCATCGTAACAAGGGCGACAGAAGTTAGCCAGGCTGTCCACTGCGGAGATGAGATATAATACAGTCAGGAGTCCAGTTTCCAGGTCCCACTTTCGGTTCAATACGTCATCATAATTGAACATGGGCGCTGTCAGGACTATTTTCAGCGGGGTGCATCTTCAAAACCCCGCTGCCCCGCCCCGAAAGGATAGGTTTTCTTTCTATTCACACCTAGCACCCGTCTTATTTAGTTGTCTAAAGAAGACGCGTGCTAGGCCGAGCGAAGAAAGCTCGAAGTCCCTACCTCGTCTGGGATTTGCTAGGTTCTCTTTTACTACATTCTGCTTGTCTAACATATATTTTTTTAATTCTTCTTGTTTTCGTATGTATTATTGAAAACCAGGGAGGTGCAAGTGGGCTACGGAATTTGATCGAAAGTGTTACCGCGGCCCTGGAACGCAAAGGGCACTAGGAGGAACACGGATGGGTTTTAGTCAGTAAGAGTCTGACACTCCCTTCCGCTTCGCCCTAAGCGGAAAGAGTCATTTGATAATTTCCCATCCATAAAAAAGGGAGGTGCAAGTGCACTCCCGCTCCCGGCGCATCTGATTGAATACTGATAATAATACCTTATTTCAGCACCCACTTCTCTATTAAACCCGCTGTTATCAGCGAGCCACCTCAAGCACTTCTCACAAATGTCGGACGACGAGCCTTTGTACGACTCAGTGGCTTCAGATGAAGACTACGCTGCTCTAGCTCCTATAGACTTGGATGTGAGTACCCTTCAATTTGTATTGAAGAATTAATTCACTACACAACGTCAATGTCCGAAACAACGGAGAACCTCCTGAAGGATCGACCGCGTGAACAAACGGAACCCTTAATGGTCACTTGTATGTCTGTCTGTCCGTTTGTCACAGTTAATTTGGACAGAATCTAATTGACCGATTTAGTTGTAATCTGGTATACATAATTAATTTTTGTGATCCGAACGCGCCAAGCCTAAATAAATTATTTTTGTGGATGTGTTAAAGGCATCGCAGTTCCGTAGCGCAAAAGCCATGGCGCTTGTATAGTTAAATCTTCTACTGAACTGCATATGCAAGATGGCTTAAACATGACAATCATGTCATTATATGTTACCTGAAATCGTTTTCGTTTTCAACCTTTGCCACTTTAAGGCTTGATATTGCGACGTTTCTAATTTTTTTTTAAAAGCTCAAATGTCTCCACAGTTATCAACCGTTGTACCTCGCGCAGGCGAAACAGTGTCGTCATCATACAACCCCTCGCTACCTATAGAGCTCTCGTCGATCATAGACACGCGCCGCACGTACTCTCCCAGCAGCCTCGCGCACGCTGCCATACCCGAGCAGACCACCGAGATCGAGACCCTGAAGAAACAAATACACACGAAAGACTCCACCATCACCGAACTGAAGAACCAACTAAAAAGCTTGCAAACAATTGTAGAACAACTGACAAAGGAAAACAGTGTTTTAAAAACTACAAGCAGCGTAGATGACGATCAGAGTATGACGTCACAAATGTCAATAAACGACAGCTCTAGCAACGTTCTAGAAGCTTCCAAAGCTCAAGAAAGAGGGAAGAGTCTAGAGACAGAACATTTCTCTCGCTCAGACGAAGTCGATGCGAAGCTGTTGAAAGCGGCGCAGCGCCCGGTCAGTATGTATGAGACTAGGGAGGGACCAAAGAATAACTGGCAGGTTACTAAACACCAGGTACTAATCGTTATTAATTTGACTAATTTACTTAGAGCTCGAACTAACTCGGTAGTGTTAAGGTGATAGGAGTAGTCTCTAGTTTCATTAATATCAGTTTAACTGAGTTAACTTGTAGTAGATAATTGATTAATAATGATGTAGGAACTGTGAGAAATGGTCTTTTAAAATTTATTGTGATAGTTTCGGGGCCAGTTGCGGGCGTATGCTACTCCGTGTTACCTACGGACTTACGATAATTCTCGGACCCAAACTTAGTAATTCTTACTGGTTAGGTGATACGGAGTAGAATACGCCCGCAACTAAGGTCGAAATTATGGACTTTGGGCTTAGAGATTACCCCCCCCCCCCCCATGGTTAGAAGAGTTAGGTCCTAAAAGGCTGCAAAGAAATCATCAGGACATACAAACAAAATGATAAAAATTTCAGCATTGGGCAGTGGATTGCTAACCAATAACAATTGATATCTGGGTACATGCCATGAGAATATTACAATTACACAATTGGTTTGTAATAATACAGCAATATAAAAAGCTTGCAGTAGCCAAAATATAAGTAGGTTAAGTTGTTACTTTAGAAGGCACTTTAGGCTTAGTTTATATTGCCATCTTTTTGTCACAAGTATTGTTTTGTCCAAATAAGTATTAGACTTGAGATGTGGTATACCTGCATGCAATCATCAAACATTACGGTCTACCAGCCCTACTAACCTATGCTTGTCGATCAGTTAACTACGCTATCAAGCCTGGAGCGCTCGCTGTCTCCACTATGCCTGGGTGGCGAGAGCGGCGACGTCGCCGAGGGCGGAGCCCTACCGCGCGCGGAGCTGGTGCAGCGCCGCGCCGAGGCGGTTACCAGAGCCATCTCCGAGCTGTGGGCCGCCGCGAGAGACCAGCACCCCAGGCTGCAGCAGCGCGGGGACTCCATCAGGCACGCTGTCAGGGCTCTACTAGCGCTATTCCCGCAGGTGCGTTACTTTCGATATCAGGTGAAACGTTAAAAACACGTTTTAGAGGTTATGATAGGCCCTGTTAATACAAGTAAAAATTAACTAATTGATTACTAGATTATGCCAGTACCATCCATCCCACATGTATTAACAAAATAATGCTCGGTTTCATGATTCAGGTCCCACGTGGGCGCCAATACTGACATCTCTACTGTTGGCGCCCAAGTAGGACCAAATCTTATCATTGCAAATGTCAACTAAAACCATCTTTTCCAACAGACAAGTTCGGACCGCGAGCTAATGTTAGTATTAAGCAAACTCCGCACTGCCTGCGAGGAGGTCTCCCTCGCGTGATCTGCTCCTTCGCCACTCACTTGGTTTCATGTTTCAGGTCCCACGTGGGCGCCAATAGTGATATCTCTCCTGTTGGCGCCCAAATGGGACCAACTCTTATCATTGCAAATATCAACCAAAACCATCTTTTCCAACAGACAAGCTCGGACCGCGAGCTGATGCTAGTGTTAGGCGAGCTCCGCACCGCCTGCGAGGAGGTGTCCCTCGCTTGCTCAGCTCCCTCGCCGCTCAACGAGGTGCGCGCGGCCGCGTATGACCTGGCGAAGGCCACCAAGCTGCTGGTGACGCACTTCCAGCCCGACTCATAGCGATCGCCCCTCTGCTACTACACCACTGTGTAGGGCAACTTCAGTATTCTCGTGAAGTAACTGACTCAAAGTGTTCGTGTTTAGTGCAGTTATGAAGACTATTCATAAAGTGTCAAGAATTATATAGAAAGTGGAAAGTGATTTCAATCAAGAATAGTGTTACAGTGTCTTCTGTTCGTCAACTAGTGTTCACACGTATGCTCACGAAGATGCAATTTGTATTGTTAAAACTTAGGTATTATTCCATGCGAGATTCGAACAGAAACATTGCATTTTGGAATGCATTTAAAGCATTTAAACATATTAAAAAGCTTGTGATTTAATCCGAAAATTGGACACAGTAAAGAGAAACTAAGGTCATGTGATCGACTTACAAAAGTATAAAAACATACCAACGTTGTCTAGTTATTAGAATCGGAATTTAAAAGTATTTTTCATTGTTTGATCGGTTGTCTTCCTTTTAATTCGGTTGTATCGTCGCAGCTCAACGTCACTGCAGCTAAGATTACTCTCTGTTTAATTGTATATTATTATAATTGTAAAGGATACGTGTTTATGATTATAATTGTAAAGGAAATTGATTGAACATCGGTTTACAGAAAGAGTTCGCGTTTATTAAAACTTACAAATAATATTTAACCCAAACGCGAGTGTCGAAGATATCTCGTAAGTTTGATGATAGCATTTTGATATGTGGTCTTATTGGAACTATAATCGTGACAATCTAAGAAATCGGATTTGACAGCTGAGTAGAAAGGGATAGAAGATCGCTTTACCACTAAGTACGAAAGAGATTTATTTCACGTCTCTTTCATAATTACTAGTAAATAAAGCAATGTTGTATCCTGCTGTCAAATCCAACGACTTAGGTTGTCACGATGGAATAGTGCACAAAAAAGCTACTGAAGACCTCTTCTATCAAGTTTTCTTTCTGGAAGCTTAACTGATTTTAAAGGCTTCTAATCTTATATATTAGCTTAATAATGAATGTGTTCCAATTATAAACCAATGAGATTCTATACGTAATACACAGATTGAACAAATATTAAAATGTTTCAAACCACTCCTGAAGTAAAGCCTAGAAATATGGAGATTTATATGACTTCATAGACAAAACAAACGGGACAGTATATTATATAATAAGTAATAATAGATCTCGAGAACTGACAAAATATAATAAATTGTTGTTATTTATAACAATTATAGTAAATAATGAAGAAATAATACAAAATGCTTCACGCTTTCGATGTACCTAAATGTGATTGCGGCGCTTATTAGCTAGAACAAATGTATAAAAATATTAAGTTCAGTAAATATGTACAATCTTGTTAAAACGTCAAGGGAAGTATGTAATTTTGAACCTTATGAGTTTAGCTTAAGGTCGAAAATTATATTAGAAGCCTAGTTATGAGGCTAGGTAGCAAATGAATGGTGTTAGTGATGTATTTAAATAATTAAGGATCGCGTTATACATTAATGAGGAATTTGGAGATAAAGCAACAGTTTAGTATTTCTGTTGAGTTGTGCGACAAGTATTAGAGGAAATTATTGTTAAATTGTGTGCTTATTCGACTGCGCGCTGACTGTGTTTAAATACTGTGATTTTGCTTTAAAGGTCTGACTAGTAAATTATCCAACTATATTCATGAAAATCTAAGAAGTCGGATTTGATAGTAGGATACAACATTGCTTTACTAGTAAGTATGAAGCTCCTATCCAAACCCCCCCTTCTAGGGATATTGGGTAATATGAATTACCCAATGTGAGTGTGGTGGTCCTGTTTAGAACATGAGCCACCCATTGGTGTGCACCAAGTGACCATGTCAGCAATGCTGCAATTAACATAGCCACCTACTACGTTCAAAAAATCAAAGGAGTGAACCATCGACTCGAAAAGAAGTTAAAAAGAAAAATTCTTCACTCTTTAGTGGCAAAGCTATCTTGTTTCCCTCTCTACTCAGGCGTCAAATCCAACTCCTTAGATTGTCACAAATATAAGAAACATAATGTTTTATGTTTAAGTGCTAAAGATTACTTATTGCGAGCAGCATAATTTTGTAATAAGCTACTGAAAAAGTCTTTTGTGTTTATGTAGCGCGCAGTCGAGTAGTAGATATGTGTTCTAGAAAGTACCACAATGTTGTCATATGTGGTAAGCCCAAGTGCCATGCCCACAGGGGTATTAAACATTTTCACTTATTTCCAACTGGTATGACTAAAGCTTTTTTATGAGGCGCCATTCATTTATTACGTAAGACTATTTTTGATAGTATTAAGAAAACATAAGAAAAGGTCGACCCCCTTGCCTCAGTAAGAATCTAAGGGATAAAATGAATACATGTTTTGCTTGTTTTAATTTTTATTAACTTACAAAGGAACTCTAGTATTTTTTAGTGGACCCCCCCCCCCCCAAATTGTGATACGTAATAAATGTATGGCCTCTTACTTCGTTAGTGTTCTGTCACAAATCTGCATTTTCTACTTACACTGTGTCATTCCATTCGATGTGTTCTATCGTATTGTAATATTTCTAGATATATTCATGAATACTTCCATTTCTTTATATTTATTAACGTAATTCTTATTGCAGTATTTTTGTTCTATTTACGTGTTTGGTTGCTTTGGGTTAAGCGTTTGTTTGTCACGATCTTTCAAAGCGGAAGTCCTTAATCTTGGAAATGCATGAACAGATATTTGTGTATGCATTTTAGAAAAATAGTTTAGAAGAACATTGAGAGCAATTTTTAAGTTTTCCATAGACAGTGAACAGGGGCGGATCCAAGATTGTCGTTTGGGGGGACTTGACCCTAAGGCCAGGTTTTACTTTGCTAAACACACAAGCACAAAAACACTAAAAAAGCACAAAAAAAAAATCTGCTAGACGCATAACAAGCCTCCTTAGATTATTATTATTTTGTTAACACCACATAGATAACGTTAAAATGTAGACTACCAAAGAAATCTTGGCTTCGCCCCTCTCCTGGATCCGCCCATGAAAGTGAACAATCTGTCTCTCTCTCTCATAAAAATCGGTACATTCATTTCCAACAACTTCCTAATTTGAATGATATTCGTGAGGAATAAACGCTACTAACACGTGTTTCTAGATCAAAAATATACATTGCTACATTAAAAACAACAAATAATTTAAAAAAAATGTCAACTGATTAATATCATTTAAAGAGGGTCAATATCAATTAATATCACAGGGTTCTCTTTGACGCAAGTTGTATAATGAATATTTTTGTCTAGTCGCACGTGTTATAATAAGCGGCACGAGTCGTGAACGTGGAACATGCAGCCGGTCGATTCTGTCGACATCTTACCGTGATCACTTAGGTGGAGTGAACGACAGGATGCCGTTTTGTTTGTATGGTTTGACAGCTCACTTAACCTAAGTGTTCACTTCGACATGTTTACAGAATCGCACTGCAGAAACTGGTGGCAGCATAGAAGTGGCACTGTCAAGTATATTTTATCTATAAAATTCGAAATGGCACAGTCTACTTCGAGCACGTTCCCCTTAATTGTGCGCAGGTGGCAGCACAGAAGCGTCAATGTCAAGTATTCTGACCCATAAAATATATACGAATATTATAAAGCAGAAGAGTTTGTTTGGTGTGTTTGGCGCTAATCTCAGGAACTACTGGTCCGATTTGAAAAATTCTTTCAGTGTTAGATAGCCCTTTTATCGAGGAAGGCTATAGGCTATATCATCACGCTAGGACCAATAGGAGCGGAGCAGTAATGAAAAATGTTACGCAGAGGACGTTGCACGGGTCAGCTAGTTTCTTATATGCGCTAAAGTTGAAAATCTATTGAAGAAATTTGACAGATTGTTGACGTGCTGGCGTCTGTACGTTCCCTATTGCGCTTGCAATTTTCGTTCGCCCACCATACATTGGCGAGATCACACCGCTGCATACATCTGTGCTCACTCACTCGTGCCGGCTAGACCCAGAGCAGCTCGTTTCTACACGATACCTACAGAGGTGCTTGATACGTAAAAGTCTCTCCATCCCAGTGCTCCTTGGTACGCAGTACTCAATGATCTTGATAACAAATTGTGCCTAAAAATGTTTATATTCATACATTTGTTAGAAGTACCTAGATAAGTTTATCGGTTCGTAGATTTTATATGAGCGTTTCATAATAATCTATATTACGTTGTTAAGGTATTGTATAGTTAACAAGGATTACTATCGTGGTTATTATATTATGTATAACAATATTAGCTTTCGTACTATGTGTAGGTATGTTTAATATACGTATGAGTATTATGTGATCACTTTATGTGCCAATGTTTATGTAAAAGACGTAGAATACTAAGTGGTATTCGATGGGATCCTGTTTCTGTATTTTTGTACATATTTACAATATCCCACCAACACGACATAGCTTTACTTTTTAATAACTACGACGGTGTGTGTGAGTACGTACTAGTACGTTCGAGCCAGTGACGTAGCTGCCGCTGTACCATAGCAACTCCAGACTAAAAGGGCTCCGAAGTGTGGACTTAAAGTTATACATTTAATACTGGCACAGCCTTCGTGGCCTACCAAGACAGTTCTGAGCTTGTAGGAGGGCTTATTTTTACCAGACTTCCCAAAAAGGAGGAGATTCTCAATTCGGTTGTTTTTTTTTTTTAATGTTTGTTAAGTACCTCATAACTCCGTCATTTATGAACCGATTTGATTTTTTTTTTGTTTTACCTGGAAGGATAAATTTGTCGATTGGTCCCAATTAAGTTTGATCAAAATCGTTTAGGAAGTTTGGCTTTTAAATCAAAAATAGCTGGAATTCGTTTACTTGGATGATGGTTTTCTGTCATCCAAGTTAACGAAATGCTATTTTGCTTTCCTGCGATTTTGCAGTGGTGTTGTTAAGTCTGAGGTACCACTAAAAAGTGAAAAATAAAAAAACTTTTTACAAAAATCTACAACACAACCGACTTCCAAATAAAAAAAAACACTACAAAGTAAAAAATAACTCGGTCAGTCGGTGTTTTTGTTAGTTTATTCGCATTTTGACACCAACTTCCGAAATTAGTTATTAGTTGTTTTTTAATTTGTAGTGTTTTTTTTTATTTGGAAGTCTGTTGTGTTTTTATGTAAAAAGTTTTTTTTTTATGTAAAAAGCAATACCCCTAACAATTTTTGATACAGTGCCCCTTTGTTAGTTACGCCACTATGTTCGACAGTAAGACACCATGAGTGACCGTGACCAACGTGTCGTAATGACTAGCTGCCTCCACAATGGCTACCATGTCTCATTACGAGTTGCTAACGAGTCCACTTAACAACCTTGACGAATTCGTTAATCGAATAATTATACCATGAAGTAGTTTACTCGCTTTTTTTAGCACGTACTCATGCGACACCTGAGCAGCACGCTGGATCACAATAAAACATTTTAAATAATTAAAATAAATGCAATTATTTATAGAAATTTGTACTAATCGCTGAACAGATATCGGGCTAGCTACGGAAACATGATCTCAAACTGATTCGTATGAAATTTATTGAAATTTTTAACGTTTAACATATTAAAATTTATTATATTATTAATTTTGAAATCGGTTTTTGTTTCATTTCTTTAACCAAGTAACCATAGCACTTTCAAAATACGAGATTTATTAGTAGATTAATAAAATATTCAATGATTAGATTTAATTAGTTTAATCAATAATCAGAGGGCCAATTTATTCTACTAATTTTCACATTCGCATCGCATACCAATCGCACTAAGACGACCCACAGACCGCAATCTGTCAAAAATTTATGAAAATTAAGGCTTTTTTGACAGTTTGCGACTGACATGCGAAGGCGAAAGCTGTTTAAAAATAAGTGAAGCTCCCCAAAATACCACCCGGCACCACTTCCTAGTGGTTTAGCTGGGAATAAAAAGTGGCGCAACAAACTCCTCAGCAACTAAGCAAAACAGCTAACTAACAAATAAACAGATACCTAAGTATACACAGGTACTCCAGAAAGCTTGTCCCCAGTCAATCATGCGTAGTCGTCGGGCCTTGATCGTATTCGCAGGCGGAGGGGGCGTGTCCGCACTCCCGCGACCTCTGCCCGCCGACGACGATGACGTAGCACAAGTCACAACGTTCTATACTGCGTAGTGTGTGGCTGTTACTGGAAGCACAGTTGACCCAGCATAATGCGTGCCTGCATCAACGCATTGACAGCTGTTAAGGAGAAAGGCAACTAACGCTACAAGCGCATAGGTAATTTACTTTGCGTTTACGAGAAAAGCATGCTTATTTACAAAAAAAACCGAAACGATCTCCTTTTTTTAGAAATTGGTTAAAAATTACACATGTCGTTCAGCACACTTCTAAACGCAGCACACGTTCTAAATCATCAGCATCAGTCCCAGCACGATCTCGCCCACTGCTGAGCATAAGAAGAGATGCCTCTCTTTTCTTGTGCCAATCCGCAAGTTAAGTTCATACCTTTACAATTACTACTTTTATGTTATGGGTCGTTGACGTGGAGTTATCCACCCCGTCACGCCCTCCTATAGAACGTGTGATTTTTCGCTGAATTAGGGCCAGTTTCACCGGTTACGGATAAAGTGTCGGTTAGCCTATTAGGAACTTATCTGGCAGATGAACTAAAACTTTTGGTTTCACAGGTGTCGGATAGTTATATCTGGCAGATTTATTAAATACTAGCTTCTGCCAGCGGCTTCGCCCGCGTGATCCCTAGGGAACATGTTCCCGGGATTAAAAGTAGCTTATGTGCTATTCCAGACTATAATCTATCTTTGTTCTAAATTTCATTAAGATTCGTTAAGCCGTTCTGGCGTGATTGAGTAACAAACAACCAAACTTTCACATTTTCATTTTTTTTTTTTTTTTTTTCATTTTTTCTATTGATTGTAGCGTGATGAAAAGTATACTATAACCTGCTCAGGAGTATGAATAATAATTGTACCAAGTTTCGTTAAAATCCGTCGAGTAGTTTTTGTTTCTACAACGGTTATACAGACAGACAGACAGACAGACAAAAAATTTACTGATAGCATTTTTGGCATCAGTATTGATCCCTAATCACCCCCTGATACTTATTTTGGAAATATATTTCATGTACAGAATTGACCTCTCTACAGATTTATTATAATAATATATACCAGCGGCTTCGCCCGCGTAATCCCTAGGGAACATATTCTCGGGATGAAAAGTAGCTTATGTGCTATTTCAGACTAAAATCTATCTTTGTTCTAAATTTTATTAAGATCCGATAAGCCGTTTTGGCGTGATTGAGTAACAAACAACCAAACTTTCACATTTATAATATTACTCGTTTGGCGTAAAGCGAAATTATAACCAACTTCCCCTCGACATTATAATTATTATAGGATATTGCAAACTGTCGTAAGCCGTTTTCCGAAGCTACTCGCTAGCCTCTAGGCGCCAAGCTAGCCGCCTGCCTGTGCGTTCGCGACCACAAAAATAATCCTTATAGCATGATTCAGTATTCACGCGCGATGGCTTATTATTAGCGTTTTTCATGTATAACTTTGGTGTTTCTATACCGATTTCTATGATTCTTTTTTTATGGAATAGTTAATAATGTTAATTAGGGACGACTGAAAGTTTTATAAACGTAAGAGTAGACAAATACAATCAGAAAGCTTCGAACTGCTAAGCTATCGGGAATTACACGTGTTGTTGTTCGTCAATCATAAAAGATAGACATATGCTGTCGTTGGATATTTTTTATATAATTTTATGGAGAACATTTCCGTCATACATGATTTCTGTGTAGCTTTCACCATTAAGGTTGCACACGCGACGGAAGCTTAAAAAATGGAGTAACTTCTCCCGTTTTCCCAACATTTCCCTTCACTGCTCTGCTCCTATTGATTGTAGCGTGATGAAAAGTATACTATAACCTGCTCAGGAGTATGAATAATAATTGTGCCAAGTTTCATTAAAATCCGTCGAGTAGTTTTTGTTTCTATAACGGCATAGACAGACAGACAGACAGACAGACAAAAATTGTACTGATTGCATTTTTGGCATCAGTATCGATCCCAAATCATCCCCTGATAGTTATTTTGGAAATATATTTCATGTACAGAATTGACCTCTCTACAGATTTATTATAAGTATAGATAGATAGATTTCAGTATTATAAAGTATTATAGTATTATAAGTGTCGGTTAGTTATCCATCAGATAAATAACCGACACTTTATCCGTAACCGGTGAAACTGGCCCTTAGACTTCTAAATTCGCCAATTGTTCTCATATATTTTTGTTAGGCATCCTAAGATACTAACTTCATGAAACAACAAAAACTAGGTACTTACCTAACATTTCAACACACTAACGGCCGTCCCCACGAAATGACTTCGCAAATGAAACGACAAAAAATGTAAAATATACTTTATTCCATTATAAAATTTTCTCACGCTCGTAATACCGTATTTTTAAATAATCATTACAAACATAATTACGTTATATTCAACACAGGTAGGTAATATGGCCTCGATTTTATTTTGTACGCTACATTTCAAGTGGCGTGTCTTGTTATAAAACAGAGTAGGTACCTAATTACAGCAAAAAAATTGTGTGTAATTGACAAAATTATTCTTTAGCTACTCTGATTGCTACACTCATTCAGACATTGCTCAGCGAACAATAGGATTGTTGCTGTTTACAAGTATACACGCTCAAGGATTTAGTGCAATTTACAAAAAAGTTTGGAGTAAATATACTCGTTCGTTATATTTTTTCTGGCGGTACTGACGAAGATCATCGATGTCGTGGCCGTATCGTAGTATTGGCCATTTCGTGATTTGGCCGAGTTTGAAGGAACCTAACCTATTCGTGCCGGGGTGCGCTAACCCCGGCACGAATAGGTTAGGTTCAAATGAGTGCCACCACCATTCATGTTAGGTTCCTTTAAAAATCCTGCAGATAGGTGCACCGTGCAGCGGGGCTCTGTCGTCGAAGTTAAGATTGAATTTGCCGTTTCATTAAGTGGCTAGGCATATCATGTAATGACCAAATTCTACGATATCGCCACTACGGTTTCGCTACAAATTATTACATTACCTACACTGTACTTACACATTATAATTTATTAGATAAGTACCATGTTTGACCTTGGCTTAGTAGTAAGAAACACTATTGTATGGTGACTGGTGACAGCTTTTCACAGTCACGTTTTAATTAAATCGAACAAACGGTTTCAAACTTTCAACTATCTAGAGGCTCTACGGTACCAACCTAAATAAGGCGGTGCACTTTCCGGTAATGACTGACCTATATCATTGCCGGTCATTGTTATATAATGACTGAGGTAAATAGGTTAATGAGACATTTTGTCTCTGGTCTGCGTCTGAAAGTCTGGAGCCTTTCAAACAAAGTTTTTTTTTGTTTACCTCGCCTTAACAAAAAACTAGCCCGCAAATGTAGTTACAGAATTATAATTATCAAAATCATCAATACAACGCTCTAAGTTCATAAAGCTCTAGGAATGACTTTTTCTGTATTTTTTTGTTCCTACGCCTTTATGAACTTGGAGGGTTGTATTGGTGATTTTGATGATTATAATTCTGTAACTACATACGTCTTACAGCCGCGAATAATATTTTAATCAACATACAACCTAGCACTGGCCTGCAAATTGCAAAAAAGACAAGAAATTTTGAATTTCGCGGACTGGTTGGAGCATTCCCCTTAAAAAATAAACATAAAATATTGTAGGTAGTTCCCTACGTAGAGGAGGTATCTAAGGTGCATGTAGCTTTCGAGGTTAATACTGCCATATGGCCATTTCTCAACAATAAGAAGTATCAACCTACGTTGATAACCCACTGTGTATTTGTATTCTGCCAGTGAATGCATTCATTAGCAGTCTCTTAATCATTAGCTTAAGCCTTAAAATTTTAGTAGTCTCACAGAGATACGATACCTAATTAAAACATGTTTCGTAATTATTAACCTGGAACGTACCTAGTAAA
This sequence comes from Ceramica pisi, assembly GCA_963859965.1. Taxonomy (NCBI): domain Eukaryota; kingdom Metazoa; phylum Arthropoda; class Insecta; order Lepidoptera; family Noctuidae; genus Ceramica; species Ceramica pisi. The sequence goes on along the minus strand of OY982535.1, from coordinate 23,321,418 downwards.
AAATAACTTTTATGTAGTGCTAACGATTATTTTGGCTCTCGGTCCAAGTCGCATTGACCCCGTTTGTTTTACAACAGAAACGCATACAGCGTATGAATTTGTATGCCCAACAGTCGAGAATATTTCTAATGTTATCTCTACAAACACTCGGGCTGTTAGAGCGTGAAGATTTATTGATCATTGAACTAAAATTATTTATCGGCCGCGAGAAGCTGCCATCATTATCTGAGTGGTAAATGTGGATTGAAGTTTTTAGGGATCCGTACCCGTAGTTTAACCAACGGAACCCTATTAATAAGGCTCCACTGTCCGTCCGTCAGTCTGTCGGTCAGCGGGCTGTATTGTATGCTGTATCTCATGAACCGTAATAGGTAGTTATATAGTTGTTATTTTTTTAATGTTTATGGGCACGCGTTTGACCAGTATCTCTGCACCTGATGGTAAGCGATGATACGGTCTAAGATGGAGCTCGCTTGTCTAGATTCGAAGTAACCTATTCACTCTAGGTTGTAGCTATTACAACCTATAGTTGGTTCTAGCTATTAGGTATGTTGTTTACTTTTCCATTTCTGAATGAATCTCTGACAGACTGCTGCGTACGTAGGTACCTAAAGTTGCTCGACATAGGTAGATATTTATGTACCTATGTAAATGTTAATCTGTCTGGTTTTAGGGACCGACGCCCTTCAGAATCTTCCTGACAAATAAACCATGTGGAGTGCAAATTACTACTAAACGACGCGACGCAGGGTCTGTCCGCCGGCGCCCCCTGTGCCCTGGGGTGGTTCAAGTGTGGAGGGTTCATGCCAAGCGGCACGCGTGCCATCAATTTATTGAACCTATTACATTCTGCAGAACCTACATAGGCATTTAATAAGCTAGAAATAGCCAACTTAGTTTTGAACATTTGGACGCAATGATGTTTCTTCAAAAACAGAAAATGTCGTTTTCGCTTCAAGTATTTCTTTCAAAGAAATTGATGTGCAATTATTTAGTTGAGTGTAATTAAAAAAAGTGTTAAAAAAAGTGTGAGTGTATTTTGCTTTTCTGCGATTTGGCAGTGGTGTGGTAGGTGTGGGGCACCACTAAAAAGTGAAAAATAAAAACTTTTTACAAAAAAATACAACCGACTTCCAAAAAAAAACACTACAAAGTAAAAAATAACTTTAATTTCGGAAGTCGGTGTCAAAATACGAAGAAACGAACAAAAACACCGATTTCCGAAATTAAAGTTATTTTTTACTTTGTAGTGTTTTTTTTTGGAAGTCGGTTGTATTTTTTTGTAAAAAGTTTTTATTTTTCACTTTTTAGTGGTGCCCCACACCTACCACACCACTGCCAAATCGCAGAAAAGCAAAATACGCAATTTCGATTATCAAAGAATCATCTAAATAGTCAAATTCCAGCTATTTCGATTTAAAATCCAAAGTTCGTAACCGATTTCGATATAATTTAAATGGGACCAATCTGCAAGCATATCCTTTCAGATGAAACAAAAATTTTTCAAATCGGTTCATAATTGTCGGAGTTATGAGGTAACAAACATAAAAAAAAAAAAATAAAAAAAAAAAAAACATACAACCGAATTGATAACCTCCTCCTTTTTGGGAAGTCGGTTAAAAACTACAATAAAGTTTAACTTTGCATAATAGCAAAGCACGTGAAAAAATCCCTATTACCCGGCTACAGTTTTCCGCCTTTATGTTAATGGTTTCTTTGAAATGTTTGTGAAATAAAAAATTTGCTCGCGTGTGAAGAAACGTTTTACATAAGAAACGCGACACGGCGACGTCAGCGGCAGCCATTGTTTTATTGTAAAACGTGCTCAACTTTCTGTAAGTGAATTTTAACGTTTTTACTATCGGAAGAAATGCTATGTACAATAATTTATGTTAAGTAAAAAGGTATGTAAATTGTTTACACAGTTTCACAAACTAGGTTTTACGCGGTTGCAAAGACAACTTACATTATTAAAATTTTAAAGAATCGTAAGTTGAAAGACACAGAATGGCCTTAAATCTACATTAATTAGTGTTTTCTTGATAAGTCTATAATTGGAACCGTTCCCATATTCCCATTATTTGGTTGTATGCAATAGAACATAAACTATTCACATCCGTACAAAACAAACTAAAAGTAGATAGTCTTCTTCGGTATATCATTTGGTAAAGCTAATTAGAATTAGTGCGATTTTCACGAGCATTTCCAGATGCAGATGGCTTGGTTTCCTCCGAAGTACATGTAGCAAATGTTGCTGCACTCGTAGGTGATTTCGAAGCCGTAGCTCTCTCCGATGACCACGTGGAATGCTGGCCCGAACTTCTTGTCCATGGACTCCTTGACCATACGCGCGGCCAACTCGTTGTTCTGCGAAAACTTCTCGCACGCGGTCACAGACAGCTCCACGGCTTCGATGCGCATCTCCTCCGACATGTCTGAGTGCTGTGGACGAAGGATGCTTGTTAGGACGCGGGATTCTTTCGTACACTTTTGGTGTCAACGGCTGGTGCGATTAAGGCATATTATGGCAAGATGTAGTTTCAACTGCTGGTACGGTGACGTGATAATCTTGACACGAGAGTCGAACCCGTATACTTCTTTGAAAGCTGTGGAATTTTTCGATAGATCACCGCGGTCCTGGAACGCAAAGAGCATTTAAAGGAGGAACACGGATGGGTTTTTAGTCAGTATGTGCCTGACACTCCCCTTCGTTACGACCAAAGCAGAGGGAGTCTTTTGATGATTTCCTATCCAAAAGAAAAAGGCTTCACTGAAAGCTCAGCTGTGGTGGTGGATTTTATTTGGCTTTTGATCTAAAGGTAGGTAACGTCGATTATAATCGTTATCACGCCTGTAAGATCCATTACCGCAACAAAAATATTGTTTCCGGAGTGCTTGCTCTTTGTAGAAACCACAAATACTTCTCTTTAAAAACTTAACGCCTCATCGGTCTCCAAAGCAAATCCATTAGGTACCTACTAAAGATGTTGTCTACACTTCACATAACCGATTGTCCAAACACGCGTATTACGGAGATAGTACGGATCGCGTCCACCTGCCAAAACAAACGGGCGAGGCATCGCGATCGAACACTCAGGAGCTGTCGACGAACAAACGAATGTGTTTACTTACCGCCAGCCGGTAATTTATAGCGATATTTGGACGAGAGAAATTTCTTACCGAACGTTGACTTGCAAAATAACGTTTGTATAGAGATGAGAGTAGATGTCGGTAAATAGAAAAAGTTATCATATAATGAAGAGATTTCCAGAAACTTTAAAATAAAGTTTTTCGTAGTAGAATAGACTGCATTTACAAATAAGTAGGTATTTGAAATACTACTACATAAGAATAGGCTTGTGTCCTGAAAAAATCTAATTAGTCCGTCAGTGAGATTATCAAAAAATATTTGCCCGGGTTTTTTCTTTTGTTACGGGAACCAAAATTGACGGAGTTACGACGCTTTTAAAATTCTCAAAACGTCACACCTTCGCATAAGTTTTAGTGCGCCGTGACGTCACGAGCCCCCACTCCCGAGTTTTGATGCGTTTTATCTTTGTCATAAATTCATTGATTGTCAAGAATTTTCATTGATTTACAAAAACAAAAAATACGTGTCCATTATTTTTAACCGACTTCCCAAAAAGGAGGAGGTTATCAATTCGGTTGTATGTTTTTTTTTTATGTTTGTTACCTCATAACTCCGACAATTATGAACCCATTTGAAAAATTCTTATTTTATCTGAAAGGATGTACCTACTTGCAGATTGGTCCCATTTAAATTTTATGAAAATCGGTTACGAACTTTGGATTTGAAATCGAAATAGCTGGAATTTGTCTACTTGTATGATAGTTTTTAACCGACTTCCCAAAAAGGAGGAGGTTATCAATTCGGTTGTACCTATGTTTTTTTTTTTTATGTTTGTTACCTCATAACTCCGACAATTATGAACCGATTTGAAAAATTCTTATTTTATCTGAAAGGATGTACCTACCTACTTGCAGTCCCATTTAAATTTTATGAAAATCGGTTACGAACTTTGGATTTGAAATCGAAATAGCTGGAATTTGTCTACTTGTATGATAGTTTTTAACCGACTTCCCAAAAAGGAGGAGGTTATCAATTCGGTTGTACCTATGTTTTTTTTTTTTATGTTTGTTACCTCATAACTCCGACAATTATGAACCGATTTGAAAAATTCTTATTTTATCTGAAAGGATGTACCTACTTGCAGATTGGTCCCATTTAAATTTTATGAAAATCGGTTACGAACTTTGGATTTGAAATCGAAATAGCTGGAATTTGTCTACTTGTATGATAGTTTTTAACCGACTTCCCAAAAAGGAGGAGGTTATCAATTCGGTTGTACCTATGTTTTTTTTTTTTTATGTTTGTTACCTCATAACTCCGACAATTATGAACCGATTTGAAAAATTCTTGTTTTATCTGAAAGGATATACTTGCAGATTGGTCCTATTTAAATCATATCGAAATCGGTTACGAACTTTGGATTTTAAATCGAAATAGCTGGAATTTGACTATTTAGATGATTCTTTGATAATCGAAATTGCGTATTTTGCTTTTCTGCGATTTTGCAGTGGTGTTGTTAGGTGTGGGGTACCACTAAAAAGTGAAAAATAAAAAACTTATTACAAAAAAATACAACCGACTTCCACGTTTTTTGGAAGTCGGTTGTATTTTTTTGTAAAAAGTTTTTTTTTTTTAAAGCATAGGCTTAGTCTGTTTCGACACTTGGCACCTACAGCAGAATACCGTGCGGTATGGGTTATTCAATACTTTATCTGACGGACTAAATAGTTTTGCAATTTGTGGATAATGGAATCTAGCCTATTGAAATACATCCTATTATGACCTGCAAGCTAGCTTTCAAGTTGTATTCCATCAGCCTAACGATTGTGATAGCTTGCATGCGATGATGCGAGTTGCTAGCATGTGGAAATGCGGAATCAAAACTTATGTTGGTAGCAACTTGGATGGAACGTCAAAATGTCCTAACAGCTTCTAACTACTATGATCGCTTATTTACAAGTTACTACTGAATAATATTAAAGAGAAAGGATGACAGGAGATCAGAAAAAAACCACAATGAAATTACCTACCTACTTAATGATAGACGGATCACCAACAAGAAATACACAATACAGCAATAAATTATATTTCCCAATTGTAAAAATGCTGTTCTGACCTCAGACCAACAACTGAGGTTCTGACAATATCCGCTCGGACTTTTTGGGCCAAAGTTGGATATTATGCTTTACGTGTCTGTGTGGGCACAAAAATGCAGCAGATTTAATCTCTCAACCACCTTGAGATGTCCACGAATGCAGTCGCAGTGGCCGAAATCTAATCATCAATATCAACTGGACTATGTAAAGTTAATCAAGTGGGACGAAAAAGTACTTGTTTGGGAATTATCTAAGTTTTTATTCATCTATCAATGAGATCATTGGACGGGTATGTGTAACTCTATCGCCACGGGTTCCGGTCGAGTGATGCGTTGCAGCGAGCCAAGTCGTGCCACTCTCGGGCCTTGACTCTGCCGAAATTCAATATCCGCGCCGTTTGATCAATATCACGCTAATATACAACGATTAGGTAGGCAGCAAGTGGGTACATACAATTGAATAGAAATCAAATTAAATTTGGAAAGTCGTAAACGCCTAAGGGCGTATTGCACTGTTGCGTATAGAGTTATCAAGTGTGCTGAGGTGTAAAAGGCCTATGTTCGTGACACAGTCAGCAACTTTGTCAACACGAGTGATCTAACATGGTTGGCACACTTGGCACTTATCTTCAACCTTTGATTAAGTATGACATCATTATCCTGATTTGTAGATTGATCAACCAACGGAAGGTACCATAAAAGGTAATTTAGTGATTAGTAAAAGGAGAAAACTTTTTGTTGATGGCTTATGTAACTGCGAGATCTGGGATTTATCATTATGAGACACGTGGTCTACACTGAGCAATTAAAGATATATAAAAGAGTTTATGTTCTTAGCGGGCAGTTTTGAACAAAAACAAACGTTTGTTTTCTAAGTGTACGTATGTAAAGCTAGTCATATACACGTAATTAGCGCTCATAAAGTTTCGACTTTACTGTCGGACTCAAGTTTTCACTCAATACACATCTTCAGCATCCAAGAAGAGTCGTTGTTATCTACCAAAACCAAAATACATAGTAGAAAAATATATATTTTATATTTAAAGAGAAAGGATGACAGGAGATCAGAAAAAAACCACAATGAAATTACCTACCTACTTAATGATAGACGGATCACCAACAAGAAATACACAATACAGCAATAAATTATATTTCCCAATTGTAAAAATGCTGTTCTGACCTCAGACCAACAACTGAGGTTCTGACAATATCCGCTCGGACTTTTTGGGCCAAAGTTGGATATTATGCTTTACGTGTCTGTGTGGGCACAAAAATGCAGCAGATTTAATCTCTCAACCACCTTGAGATGTCCACGAATGCAGTCGCAGTGGCCGAAATCTAATCATCAATATCAACTGGACTATGTAAAGTTAATCAAGTGGGACGAAAAAGTACTTGTTTGGGAATTATCTAAGTTTTTATTCATCTATCAATGAGATCATTGGACGGGTATGTGTAACTCTATCGCCACGGGTTCCGGTCGAGTGATGCGTTGCAGCGAGCCAAGTCGTGCCACTCTCGGGCCTTGACTCTGCCGAAATTCAATATCCGCGCCGTTTGATCAATATCACGCTAATATACAACGATTAGGTAGGCAGCAAGTGGGTACATACAATTGAATAGAAATCAAATTAAATTTGGAAAGTCGTAAACGCCTAAGGGCGTATTGCACTGTTGCGTATAGAGTTATCAAGTGTGCTGAGGTGTAAAAGGCCTATGTTCGTGACACAGTCAGCAACTTTGTCAACACGAGTGATCTCTTCATGTGGGTGTTTGTATTGTAAGAAAAACCTATAACTACTTATACCATATTCTGATATTCTGGGAAGCAAGTCTAGATTGTACTTATTAACAATTACGAGTAAGTACCAAAATAAAGAACAGATAAAATGAATTCTGGTTACAACTTATTTCGTCTGATCTTTTCAAGATACTTATTTAATTCGAAAGACAAACTTCTCCGAGTAGTTTACCACTTATGATTATGGTGTGTATTAAATTAACTACACAAACACTGATTCGATTCTTTTCTACTATCCCAAAGGCCCCGAGCACGACTGAATACATAATAATGGATAGGACATCAAGCTCTGCTAACCCCGTTCTAGATCTATCCGAAACTGTCAAATTTTCCCAATCAAATTTGAACCCTATTGTCTCGTGGATAAAGTTGAAAATCTAACAAAGAAATTTGACAGATTGTTGTAGCTTGAAGTGCTGGCGACTGTACCTACTTACTTCGCATACTAGATTACACCACGAGAGACAGAAAAGACAAATGTGTTAAGTGCATTCAGTCCTTCCTTACCTAGCTGTAAGTATATTTAGGTAGATGTCTACCTATTTTATATATGCACTAGCTTTTTCCCGCGACTTCGTACGCGCATATCCCGTTTATTATCGTTCCCGTAGGAATTTCAGGAAATCCTCTCCTAGTGCTCCCCCAAAATCCCCAAGGAACCTACATGCCAAATTTCAACTTCCTACGAACGATAGTTTCGGCTGTGCGTTGTCTGTCAGTCACTCATCAGTAAGGGAAGAATTTAGATATTTTGATGATTAGGCTAACATTTAAAGAATGTAATTTTTTACCCTTATGAGAGGATAGGTGTGTATCACTTTCTCTGGTGCCAATGTCGTAGCTGCAGTATCTTCTGCCATTGTACATAAAACACGCAAAAATCCAGATATACTTCACATAAACACTTCACAACACAAAATCGTCAAAATACGCAAGAAATACGACACGTCTCTCCGTGGACCGTTCAATGCAACGTCTCCCCACTGTTTACCCGTTGCCTTGGAAACCGTCGGAGGCGGGAAGATTCTGATTGATTTTTCTCAGCGCAGTGCACTGTGGCACGGTTGTGCGTAGCCAGCCAGTGTCGTTGGTCACTAAACTACTAATGGTAGTAAATAATGAGCATGTCCTTCAAGGTTGCGCGTGGGAGTCATCGGCTAGATTTTAACATGGTTGGCACACTTGGCACTTATCTTCAACCTTTGATTAAGTATGACATCATTATCCTGATTTGTAGATTGATCAACCAACGGAAGGTACCATAAAAGGTAATTTAGTGATTAGTAAAAGGAGAAAACTTTTTGTTGATGGCTTATGTAACTGCGAGATCTGGGATTTATCATTATGAGACACGTGGTCTACACTGAGCAATTAAAGATATATAAAAGAGTTTATGTTCTTAGCGGGCAGTTTTGAACAAAAACAAACGTTTGTTTTCTAAGTGTACGTATGTAAAGCTAGTCATATACACGTAATTAGCGCTCATAAAGTTTCGACTTTACTGTCGGACTCAAGTTTTCACTCAATACACATCTTCAGCATCCAAGAAGAGTCGTTGTTATCTACCAAAACCAAAATACATAGTAGAAAAATATATATTTTATATTTAAATCGTAGCAACATAGCTTAAGTCAGCTGTCAATGTCAACCTTAAAAAAAATCAATCAATGTCAAAATCAGCTGTGAACTGTGTGTTTGGTGTTTTGCGAAATTTGAAACAAACTCAAATTAAAGTGTCTTTAATCCATTTCATTGTGACTTGTTGAAGAATACATAATATATAAATTATGGCTTCTCGCTTCAGTGGTGCGTTACAGTTGACCGACCTCGACGATTTTATAACACCTTCGCAAGTAAGTAACAATATAACCTATTTTATAAACAAATAAGTGATTTCGTATTACTTCCTTTACGTTTCTGCCCATTTCTGAATATTCATATAAATAAGGAGCACATATATTTTACATAAATAGGAAGAAAAATATGTCAGTAGGTACCGAAGTTGCAAAACAAAATAAAAATTTTCATTGCTATCACTGAGCATCGAGGTGGTTCTAAACATTTTCTACCAACAGGAGTGTATAAAACCTGTGAAAATTGAGAAAACGAAGACGAAAACGGGTGCAAAAATAAAGATAGGTGAAGATGGATATTTTGATGTGTCAAATGGCAGAGAACAGAAACTACAGAAGGTCGAAATTACCCTGGCAGACTGCCTGGCTTGCAGCGGATGTATCACGTCTGCTGAGAGTGTACTGGTCACCAAGCAGAGTCAGGAAGAGCTGCTAAGGTTAGTATCATTACATCATGTAGGTATGACTAAACTTATGCCAACCATTTGAGCAAATATTGAATGACACAGCAATAACATTTTTTTTAATGTTATTTATCTGTAATTGAAAATCATTGTGAAATATTTCAGTGTTTAGTTTAAATTTTTTCTGGTATGAAAGTTAAAGGCATCTTGTACTGATCACAAATTTATTGGATTAACTAATTGAAATTTTAGTTCAATAATGTATATTTTTTACACTGACAGTCTTGAAGGCAGGCCTGTAGAATGATGACTGATTTATTCACATTTTTCTGTATATCCTTCCAGAGTATTCTCAGAGAGGAAATACACAGACAACAAGGGTGTTAGCAGAGATGTGAGCCTTATAGTGATCTCTCTGTCACCACAGCCGACCCTCTCGCTAGCAGCCCGGTATAAGCTGACACCTGAGGAGGCCACACACAAGTTAGCAGGTGCTTTTATATCATAGGTCTAACAAAACCTTTAGAACTAGCTGCACAACTTCGTCTGCGTCACATTTTCCATTAATGCTCCGTTGCTATTTGTCTTAGCGTGATGATATTATAGCCTATCTAACTAGGGCTATCCAACACTGAAAGAATTTTTCAAATCGGACCAGTAGTTCCTGAGATTAGCACGTTCAAGCAAACAAACTCTTCAGCTTTATAATTTTAGTATAGATGTAATATGTTGTCAATATGACTCAAAATTAAATTGCAGCATTATTTTATGACATCAATAAGATAAGAACCTGTGCAGTGGGGCAAGGCAGGTATTTCTTATTTTTATGGCTCTGCATGCACTAAATTCTGTAATGACAATCAATAACACACTTTATTGCTAGTGTCATAAAAGGCATAGTTATACAAAATGATTATAGTCGTAAAAGTTGATGACTTCTGCTCTGCACCAGTCTTAGTCTGCCCAGCACCTGCAAATTGCTAGTATGCATAGGCATATATACAGGGGTAGGAGGCGTTTGGGCTTTGCTTCAGTTTCATCATAAATTGTATCTTTGTAGGTTAAATAGGTGTCAAGAGACAGCAGAATTGTTTCCCAAGAAGTTAAAAATTCTAGCTTTAAGCTTTTTATTATTTTTCACACTGCCTTGCAGGGCAGGCTGCGAGACAGTTGGCGTTAGGTGGGCTAGGAGGCCCACCTAGCCTAGGGCCTGGCTCTTACTGAACACTACAACCTACATTACTCTTACAACCTACATTTGTTGGACCACAACTTGTTAAATAATCCAGGGTGCAAGAATTTTCGAGCATGCTTCGCTCGTTTTTGCATTCTACACCCTCAAGTGCTTGAACTTTTGTGCATTTGTCAAAAAAGGTTCTTCTATTTAAGTAGGCAAACAAAATCAAACCTAATGAGTTCAAGAGCTAATATTTTCAAGCTTGCTTTCCTGTAAAGGGCAAAAAGTTACTTCTGTTAATATATAAAGTTTTAAATCAGTTGCCAAAATTTTCTAAACATTATTACATTAATTTTCTATACAAATATTCTACACTCTTTAAATAGGCTAGATTCCATCATCCACAAATTGCAAAACTATTTAGTCCGTCAGTTAGAGTATTGAAAAATAATGGACACATGTTTTTTGTTTTTGTAAATCAATGAATATTGACAAAGATAAAACGCATCAAAACTCGGGAGTGGGGGCTCGTGACGTCACGCCTCACTAAAAATTATGCGAAGGTGTGACGTATTGAGAATTTTAAAAGCGTCGTAACTTCATCAATTTTGGTTCCTGTTACAAAAGAAAAAACACGGGTCAAATATTTTTTGATAATCTAACTGACGGACTAATTAGATTTTTTCAGGACACAAGCCTATTCTTGAGCTTTCCTGCATCAGTCAACAGTAGTAGATTATTCACCGAGAGGATAAGCAGTATCTTATGTCACAGGCGTCATATTGAACCTCGAACACAATGAAGGATTCAAGAGATAACAATACAATAATCTTGAATGCAGCGAGGGCTTTCTGAGGAGACTATGCACTCTACTTTTCACACCTACTGCGAGAAAATTGCGCTCGCCGAGCAATAATATTGTACTGAACTTCATTATATCCCGCCGGGCAATAATTAAATTTGCATGACGTATAATCTGACATTTTCGTGCAGGTGGTGTGAAAAGTTATCCTATATCGTCCCGGGTTCGGGGATTGTGGGGAGCTACTTATTGGGCCTTCTGACCAAGACGGGCCTAAAATTCCGCTTTTGCTCATGCACTTCGCTACAATTTTTTTTTATTGAGCGACGCATCTCAGTTTGGGAGCCAGGCCAATAGCTGGACATAGGTTGCAGGTATCGCTGTAACGATTAATCTTGTCTTTTAAGCTAGGATCTTGGATTTATAGCTACACCAAACCAACCTCGATCTTATCCGGAATGTCTTCGTTATATAATAATACTAAGCTTACTTCATGTAAACTTACCCAGAAGGAGCCTGTTCACTCTAACTTAAGAGATAAGGGTTGAATGCGTTCGGAAACACAGTTCACATGCATTGCACAAATTGTATCTGATCAACCTTTGCTCAATAATCCCTTGTTCCTAGGATACTTCAAGAGCTTGGGAGCAGACTTGGTGCTGGACATGACAATAGCTGAGGATTTCTCCCTACTAGAGGCGCAGCAAGAGTTCCTGCAGAGATATCAGAACCAGCAGACCGACCCCAGCTCCAAGAATATGCCCATGCTTGCTAGCTCTTGTCCAGGTATAACTTCGAAATTTGGCGAAGATTAATTTTCACTCTTATAGCCTTGGCAATAAGGTTGAGAAATGATTGATCGCGAATGTTTGGTTTAGAAAAATCTGCTACAATAATTGAAATTTTAAAAGTAGTGCACATTGTAGACCACTTAGTTATGATTCAAAGATTTAAAGCATTTATTTCAATTAAACCATTTGCAGGCTCTTTTGATGTCAAGGTCGGTCAGTCAAAAACATGAAGCTATTTGCATAAACCAAAGCGTAGATCTCTATGGCAATGAACGTGCAAAAACTCCGCGAGCACAATTGTTCTAAATCTTGCTATGTTTTTATTTATTACGCTTCTATCTATCTTCTACATATAAAAATGTCATAATCCCTTTTTTCGGCCTTTGATAAGACCGCGAAAACTCGGAAAGTAGGCCTGAAGTTACTTGAGAGGCGGTTTGAAAGTATTACTTTGCAGCCCTAAGGAGAATCGTTTTCAACTGACAGCCGTCAAATCATAAAAAAATATGGCTGAATAGCTGGCCGGACACAGAAAAAAAAATAGCAGAGATTTGTTTTAACACGATGAGTTTATCAGATTCCGAAATGGAATTTTCTTTAGCTAATTCGTGTTTTTATTTTTACTTTCCTTTTATTCGTAATTAAAAGCACAGTGCTTACCTCAGATGAAAGACTTATTTAATACCAAACGCCGTCTCGGGTCTAAATAAGTTACTTCAATCCTAGGATAACAATACTATTATTATCAACCATACATACAGGATGGGTATGCTACGCGGAAAAGACTCACGGTAACTTCATCCTACCGTACATATCGAGCTCCAAGTCGCCGCAGCAGGTGATGGGCTCCCTGGTGAAGCAGTACGTGTCCAAGTGCCGCGAGCTGACGCCCGGGGAAGTCTATCACGTCACCTTCATGCCGTGCTATGACAAGAAGCTAGAAGCGTCCCGAGAGGACTTCTATAGTGAGATGCTGAGCTGTCATGATGTGGATTGCGTTATTACTGCAAGTATGTAGGATAACAAGTATGATGATATTGAAGTCGATTTCGGAATCCTATAAATATTGATATTAAGGCGAGGTTGCAGTACTGTGTGTTTTGACGAACAACAGCGACTGTCCGGCGAGCGAAAAAATGCCTAAATTTTGATTGTTTTTTCTTCTTGGCGAAAACTGATAAAGAAATTATACAATATGGTTTCAACATTTACTTCAAAATCAAAAGCTCTATCTATTAATATAACTTTAATATATCTCTTGGCAGTACACGTTTAAAACTGTAATTTAGTGTCATGTTTAATAAAAAAAAGTATCGAGCCAATCATTCTAAATCGCGTTTCTATCTTTACGATTTACTTGAGGGTATGTTCAATTTTTATGTTATGATTTTTATTTATTAAAAAACTCTAATTTTTAAACTTCTAATTAATTACATTTTCAGACATTCAAAAATCTTAAAAAGTACTGCAACCCCGCCTTAAAGCGCCGTCCACACACATCCGGGTTCCCGTCCCTGACGGGACAGAGAACGGGACGGAGACAAATCGGTTACATATGATTCGTACGAACTTGCATTTTCTTCGCTTTAGACAGTAACGCCATCTTTGTCTAGTGAGTAGTTACAGTACTGCTGAGAATGTGTGCGTAGCCTGGAATCTGGTTTTTCGTCCAATTAATGCCAAAAAGTTCGCAATCTATTACGTAGGACTCAAATACTACTAAATGTGCTAATAATGTGATTAGGTACGTGTAATATGAGTACTTAAGGTGGAAACGCCAGGGTAGCCCGCGAAATTCAAATATTTTTATGTTTTTTGCAATTTGCCGGTCAGTGTGAAGCTGTATGTTGAACAAAATACGATTCGCGGCCGTAACGCATATTTATCTAAAGAATTATACCCATTTTAATTATCAATACATATAACTCTCTAGTTCATACAACTCGATTGAATGACTTTTTCACGAAATAACATTCAATCGAATTCTATGAACTTAGAGGGTTATATTGATGTTTCAAATGGTTATAATCCTTTAGATAAATGCTCTTTACGAACGCGAACCGTATTCTGTTCAACATACAGCTTCACACTGACCGGCAAATTGCAAAAAACATAAAAATATTTGAATTTCGCGGGCTACCCTGGAGCTTCGACCTTAACTTACAATGGAAGTTGAACTTTTTCATGTAGGAAATTGAGTTCTAGTTGCAAAACTTTTTATACCTTTCTCTACCCCTCTAGTCGAGCTAGAACAAATGCTAGACGTCAGCAACAAGTCCCTCAATGAGATCGCGGGCGCTGAGCTGGACTGGCCGTGGGGTGCGGGGGGTGCGGGGGGCGAGGCCCCGCCCGCGCTGCACCGCCACATCGGGACGGGCTCGGGGGGATACGCCGACCACGTGTTCTTATACGCCGCCGAGCAGCTGTTTGGAGAGAGCAATGCGCAGCTTGTTTATAAGAATTTAAGGTATACTTACATGATTTTTAATTTTGTATAGGTAACGTGTCTGCAAAAACTGAAAAGGTGTCATTGTAGGTACTCATCACTATGAACAACTTTAACACACAACAACAACAACACTATGAAAAGTAGTTTTCTTTCGCGATTTCAGGGTTTGTACACTATGGTACAAACCCTGAAATCGCGAAAGACTACTTTTCAGTACATTTTGTCGAGTTAAGTAAACAAGAATGAATGGGGCAATTGTTCCTTTTCGCATTTTGCGTTCATTAATGCGGCAAACGCGATGTATTGGCTAAAAATCTGATGTTGCTTTGTGTTTTTGAGGGATCCGCTCCTGACAAGTAACCACTGCTAGAGTCCTATAAGTAAGCCTCCGCTGTCGATTTTTCTATCTTATACTGCCGTCATAAGGAAAAAAGCCGTACCTACAGAAAAAAATTACCGATTTTCGACCTTAATTTAAATGATCTTAAAGTCGGAAATTGGTAATTTGGTTTTGTGTAGTTACGTCTTTTTTTCTTAAGACGGCAGTATATGCCGTAATATGTAGTTGGTACTGTTGGTAGTTCTAGGCAAGCGTGCTCCATCTTAGACCGCATCATCGCTTACCATCAGCTGAGATAGTGGTCAAACGCGTGCTTATCAAAAGTTTTTTTTTTTTTTTTTTTTTTTTTTTATTTAAAACGGGGAAACTCTTGGCCCAAATCTCACCTGATGGAAAGTGATGATTAGGCCGAAGATGGAAGCGAGTTTCACCCGGAATCCTCTAACATAGAGGAACTGGCTATCATATCTCTAATTACCGGAACACAACAATGCTGTTAACATTGTTGTTATGGCGACAGACTTAGACATGATGGTGGTAGCTTGCCAGGCGGACTTAGAAGTCCTACCACCAACCAAACCGAGAAAAAATTTGCCCCCACTGGGAATTGAACCCGGGACCTCTGGGTCTGAATCGAGTGGTATAACCACTAGACCACGGAGGCGGTTAGTGTCACCTGTTTAGCACCACCCGGGGACCACGTGTAGGGATTCGCTGAAGGGTATTCTCCTACGGACGCGGGTGACTCGGCCCCCAACCAGTAAAATAAACAAACATATATTTATTTATGAATGTATAAGTAATATTTATCTACTAGCTGACCCGCGCAACTTCGTCTGCGTCACATTTTCCATTATTGCTCCGCTCCTATTTGTCTTAGCGTGATAATATTTATTAGCCTATAACCTTTCTCGATATGGGCTATATAACACTGAAAGAAAAGAATTGATCAAATCAGACCAGTAATTCCTGACATTAGCGCGTTCAACCAAACAAACTAACAAACTCTTTTACTTTGTAATATTAGTATAGATTAGCATAGATGAGGAATAGATAAATCAACTTGACCCAAATGCAGACATGGGCGAATGTCATTCTTTCAAGGAACATCTTAACACCGCGATTTAGAAAATTGACGTCACACGCCAACGCCATCTATCGAATACTGCACGCAGTTGATCTCTAGGTATAGTCCAGTCTAAGTTTGATAGATGGCGCTATTTCAATATTTTACTTCGGAAAGACTATAATAATTATAATTTTACATTTTTTTATTATAAGGTATGAACTGATTACCATGAACCAAAAAACTTAATATTACTACAATTTACGCACAGTTTATTGTTATGTATAAAAGTTACGTGAAGTAATAATGAGATTAAGTGCACATAACCCTAATTTTACTTCTGGAAAACTTTAAATTCAAATATCTTTTGATAGACTGAACCGATTGCAATGAAACAAAAACTAAATGTTACTCCAAGATACGCTCAATCCTTGTGTGTAAAAGTTATCTACATTGCTTTTGCAGATTTTACGTGATGCCCGAACAAATAAGCAGACAAACAGACACAAATTCTAAAAATGCTGGAAATAGGTTCTATTGGTTGTTCTTGAACACCCTAGCTATTTTTTTTTTGAATTTTTTTTTCATTTACAAAAACCACTTTTCTACAGTTTTATTATATGTATAGATAGGTATTATTTGTACACTGGATCCTACCCTCTATGATGAACTTTTTTTATCACTCAAAGGTTTGCTGGGAGAAAACTCAACTTTGAGTTAAGCTCGCCTTTGTACATGTACTTTATTATGACTGTATCATAAAAGTTGTTTTGGTGTACAATAAAGAATTAGAATTAAGACAAATTAAAGCCCTTACCCTTACCCAAGAAATATTATTTATTGTTTAAGGGTAACGTCCCTTCGTGTGCGAGTCCGACTCGCAATTTGCCGACTTTTTCGTTTCATCAAGTTATAAATCGAACAATGCGATTAAATCGAAAAAGTTTCGACCTACATTATAGTTATTTTATAAGAGTAAATTACAGAAGTTGCGTTGCATCCGGAATAGTTGATTAACGTCGGTACTTTCAGTCGCTTCAAATTAGGCCACTTAATATATTTTACTAGCTGACCCGTGCAACGTCGTCTGCGTAACATTTTTCATTACTGCTCCGCTCCTATTGGTCTTAGCGTGATGATATATAGCCTATAGCCTTCCTCGATAAATGGGCTATCTAACACTGAAAGAATTTTTCCAATCGGACCAGTAGTTCCTGAGATTAGCGCGTTCAACCAAACAAACAAACTCTTCTGATTTACAAGATTAGTATAGATTACACTTACGAAAATATACATATTTATTTAAACTTCTTGTAACTTGGCGAAGTGTGGTTTTATATGCCCGTCGTATATGCAAACGCGGTGCCCCTGTTCAGAACATAAGCCAAACGTTGGTGTGCCCTAAATACCCTCACACCTGTATTTTGGAGGATTTAATTAATGTCACCGATGCTGCTATTAACTTAGCCACCTACTAGGCCCAAACAATCTAAGCAGTTAACTATTGACTCGAATTGAAAAAGGACTTTATATAGATACATAGGCGGAGGAATGGAACAAAACATTCTCGTCATGTAAAATTTTTCTTCGCATCACTAATATACTTTTTAGGGTTCCGTAGCCAAATGGCAAAAACGGAACCCTTATAGATTCGTCATGTCTGTCTGTCTGTCTGTCTGTCCGTCCGTCCGTATGTCACAGCCATTTTTCTCCGAAACTATAAGAACTACGCTGTTGAAATTTGGTAAGAAGATGTATTTTGTGAACCGCATAAAGATTTTCACATAAAAATAGACAGACACTTCCAAAGTGGAAAAATGTGTCCCCCCCCCCTTAACTTCTAAAATAAGAGAATAATAAAACTAAAAAAAATATATGATGTACATTACTATGTAAACTACCAGCGAAAATTGGTTTGAACGAGATCTAGTAAGTAGTTTTTTTGAATATGTCATAAATCGTAAATCGCAACTTCTGCTTACGGAACCCTCAGTGCGCGAGTCCGACTCGCACTTGGCCGGTTTTTTAATGAATCAGGAAACAATTTCCATTGAGTGTCGCAGCAGTATCGCACGACACTCAGCGTCACAGGGTGAGTAGTGTGACCCATCAGGTCACAACTCACAACTAGGCCATTGTGTGATGTGCCACTAACGAACTAATTAGTCAATGACCAGCCTCGCATTGTTTGCAACTGACGCAAACATTGCACTCGTTTACATTTTTTTTTTTTTTTTAATTATATCCTTGAACATTTCACACAACGCCATACAGTCCCAAGCTAAGCAACCTAATGCTTGTGTTATGGTAACGAGATGGCTGATAAACTACTTATATATATATATATATATATATATATATATATTTTTTTTGTAAATACATACATATTATAGATAGAAAAACACCCAGACTCGGAACAAATACTTGTAGGTCGTACAAATATTTCTTCAGTGCGGGAATCGAACCCGCGACATGCTGCGCAGCAGTCAATCGCTCAACCACTGCGCCAACCGTGTCGTCAAACATTGGCTCGAGTAAGTGCATAACTATGTTACGTGACCTAAAAATCGTAGACCCCCTTCCTCCTGACCTGTCGCAATCTCACATTCCCAATAGTGGTGACAATCATCGACTATTTTAGTTCACCCAAACTTTGCCAGGTATTAGGTCAGTGATAGACCTGTCCGCCAATGTAATAAGGATCAAAACAGGATCATCAGTTTGGGTTTCTTCTTTTGTAGTTCGGCCTTCGGGTCATGGCAGCCTTAAGTCCAAGTGCTTTGTTTGTTATTTTTTTTTTTACTTTTAATAGGCATACGTTTGACCACTATCTCACCTGAAATTAAGCGATGATGCGGTCTAAGATGGAGTACGCTTGCCTAGAAGTAACCTATTCCCGGGTCTCACGGTTATCAGAGTTTTCTAATAAACTTTATTTCTAAAACATAGAGTAGGCTGGCGTACCAGTAGTGGTAACATTATAGGCTGATTATAACATAATCCCTACTAATATTATAAATGCGAAAGTAACTCTGCCTATCTGTCTATCTCTTCTTCATGCTTAAACCACGCAACCGATTTGGATGAAATTTTGTATAATAGTATGAGGTTAAATAGGTTATATATATTCCGGGAGTATGTTCCCAAGGTATCACGCGGGCGAAGCCGCTGGCACACGCTAGTTCATTATAACTCCCAAATAGATATTTTATCCTGAGTAAGACAGCTGTTTCCTATTACATGACCCTTCACACTAATATGCTCTTTGATTTAATTCGGACTTTCTTATCCGGCGTATTAATAAGAGCGTAGCATGTAGATGTTACCATATGACTCTGATATCCCCAGAAACCCCGACTTCCGCGAGGTGACGCTAGAGAAGGACGGCAAGGAGGTGCTGCGCTTCGCGGTGGCCAACGGCTTCCGCAACATCCAGAACCTGGTGCAGAAGCTCAAGCGCGGCAAGTCGCCCTACCACTACGTCGAGGTCATGGCCTGCCCCTCGGGTACGTAGTGTGCATACTCATGGTATATTCTACTAGCTGACCCACGCAACTTCGTCTGCGTCACATTTTTCATTAATGCTCGGCTCCTTTTAGTCTTAACGTGATGATATGTAGCCTATAGCCTTCCTCGATAAATGGGCTATCTAACACTGAAAAATGTTTTTCAAATCGGACCAGTAGTTCCTGAGATTACCCCCTACATACAAACTTACAAACAAATGTTACCTCTTTATAATATTAGTATAGACGCGGAAGCCGTTGCCAGAAGCTATAGCTTCTGTCAACGGCTTCCGCAACATACAGAACCCTGTGCATCAGAATTTTAAACATCAATATACGATAGGCTAACACATTTTTAAGATGTCTTATCGTATTTCAAAAAGCCATTCGAGATTGTGGTTCAATTTATAAACGCCGGCGAAAATATTTAATCAAACCACAAGTAAAATACACCTTCGTTATTTTAGGATGCTTAAACGGTGGCGCGCAAGTCCGGCCCGTCACCGGCGAGAGCGGGCGCGAGCTGGTCGCACAGCTGGAGGCCATGTACTCCGAGCTGGCTCTAGCTGTGCCGGCTGACAGCAAGCTGGTCCGCAAGCTGTACGCCGAGTGGCTGGACGGGAAGGACTCTGACAAAGCTCGGGCCATGCTGCACACAGCCTACCATGCTGTTGAGAAGTCAGACATAGCGCTTAACATCAAGTGGTGATCGGTTGTGATATGTAGATGCTAGCTAAGAGTGCGCGAAATGTGACTCTTTTTGTCTTTGTTGTAAGGTGTAAATTGGAATGTTGAGTCGCGGTTGTAAAGAAAACAGCTAATATATCCGGATTTTTAGGCTGTGATTCCACCAGAAATGTGCGAGGATGCATAGCAGGAGATGGGTTTGTTAAGGACCAATAGAATTACATACTTCATTTACCCAGCCTCGCACAGCGCAAGCGATTCTTCTGCTTCTTAACAGACGTTTCTCGCTCCGAAGTAGAAATTATATTTATTATAAACTAGCTGACCCGGCTAACTTCGTTCCACCTAACAGTTGATTCTTTCATATTTTTTTTTCTTAAAATAAACGTAGCCTAAGTTACTCCTTATTACATCAGCTACCTGCCAATAAAAGTCCCGTCAAAATCGATCCAGCTATTTCAGAGATTAGCCAGAACAAACAGACAGACAGACAGACAAAAATTGTAAAAAAAAATATTTTGGTGTATGTACCGTATACATATTGATATTCATGTAGTAAAAAAACGGTTATTTCAATATTACAAACAGACACTCCAATTTTATTTAGATGTATAGATAGACTATACCATGGCCTAGCTCTATTCTGTTTCCTCCTTGATAAGGAGGGAAGAGGAAATTATATTTATTTTTTCGTACTCCTCCGCTGTACTTTTCTGATTAATTTCGATGCGGGATCCAAGACAGTTGAATCGTTTCTCCGGGACTCGTCGGGCTTCATTAGCTCGGCGTTTTTCTGGTGGTCGCCACTGTTGATTCTGGCTTTCAGGAGTTGCAGTGGTTGGGAATGTGTCGCGGGCTTGTCCCAAAAAAACCCTCGCTCCGTATCCTCGTACATCTCTGGTGGAAACGCACTCTAAATGTGGCCCATTGAGTTTTGGAAACAGTTCCGCTTTGCTTTGTACAGTCTCTTTCCAAAGATTGATGTGTCAAATTAATTACCGGATACTACTTTAAGTTAGTTTAAGTTTAAATAGTGTCTTTTCACATGCTTCCGCTGCTATATAGTGCGCAAGAATGAATACATTTAATTTCCATAAGAACATGGAAGGTACATTTGAAGGTAAAAAACCGGTTGAGTGCAAGTCATACCTACTCTCACACAAAGGCTCCCATACCTTATACCGAATTAAATACTCTTGTCTAGGTCAGACATGATAGAGATTAAGTCTACTATGGAGCGAGCTTACCCAGAAGGAGCCTGTTCACTCTAACTTTGAAAAGATTAGGGTTTTAAGCGTTCGGAAACACAGACGCAGGCAGAGAGGTCCACTCCTTTGCTGTGCGCATTATGAAAGACGCTAGACGAATTTTTTTAATATTTGTTGTAATAGCGGCTATAGAAGTACACACTCTGGGAGAGTTTCAACTTTCTACCTAATTGTTCTTGAGATACAGACCGCTGTCAGACGGGCGGAGAGACGGACGAAAAGAGGGGGCTTAATAATAGGGATCCATTAATTAGCCCTTAGAGTACAGAACCCTAAAAAGAAAGACAATTAAATTAATTCGACCCAAATTAAGATACAGTATCGCTAAGCTATAACCTTGATTTGGGTCAATAGGTACCTTTGATTGAGGAGGAGCTCGTGGCTAATTAATAATAACAGCCGCAAGGGTCGATCTTCAAGGTTAAGCAACGCTTGCCAAGGTTGGTCTGTGGATGGGTGACCATCTTAATATACCGAGTTTCCTCCGTGCCTCGGAAAGCACGTTAAGCCGTTGGTCCCGGCTGTCATTTGTAGATCTTTGGCAGTCGTCACGGATTGTCAAAAGCCAGTAAATCTGACTCCAGTCTTGCCAAGAAGTACCGTGTTCCCCAGTTAATGGGTTGTGGAGGTCTGGTAGACAGCCGCTCCTCGTGAAATACAGGTATTCAGCTGAATGTATGTTCTTTTAGAATAAATAAAGAATCTTTAAACCGAATCCGGTTTGACCCCAATGTAGTTGGGAAAAGGCTAGGCAGATGAGGTACCTTTGATTGAAACATTTTCCTACTTATATACTTCATTTCCAGTGACAATACTTCGGAGCATGTAAAAAGGCACTCACGATATTTGTGTGAAACACATGTAAGCCAAATGTTTATACTGAACTTCCGCACTCTCGTAATCATACCATTCATGAAAGTGAACTGCTGGCCTACTATGACGTCTTAAGGTGAATGCTCCAACCAGCCCGCGAAATTCAAATTTTCTTAAGTTTTTTGCAATTTGCAGGCCAGTGCTAGGTTATAATGTTGATTAAAATATTATTCGCGGCTGTAAGACATATTATGTAGTTACAGAATTATAGTCATCAAAATCATCAATACAACGCTCTAAGTTCATAAAGCTCTAGGAATGACATTTTCTGTTTTTTTTTTTTGTCCCTAGGCCTTTATGAACTTGTAGGGTTGTATTGGTGATTTTGATGCTTATAATTCTGTAACTGCATACGTCTTACAGCCGCTAATAGTATTTTAATCAACATACAATCTAGCACTGGCCTGCAAATCGCAAAAAAGGCAAGAATTTTTGAATTTCGCGGGCTGGTTGGAGCATTCACCTTAAACGATCATGTAAAAGCTGTGGGTGGGAGACAGAGTTATACAAGGCGCATAACACTATCCCTTTTTGTGAGCTGAATCATGATCGCATCGGCACGTCATAGTAGAGCCTCTGGCTTCATGAATCAATCCGTATCGCTATGCGATTCTCACGAATATTATTCCATTTAGAAATATTGAATGAGGCTTCAGTATAAATATTTTAAGACGAATATAAGAGTTGATGATACTTATACAACGTGTAACAAAATAAACGCAATACCTCGTAAAGGGTCATTGTACTCATCATCATCAAATCAGCTGAAAGAAGTTCACTGCTGGACAGAGGCTTCCCCCAAGCGTCGCCACAACGACCAGTCCTGTGTCTCGCATCCATCGGCTACCCACGACCTTAATGATAATGATAATAACATTTGAAATTTCTAACGGGGCCTCTGCGAGTTGGTTTCGGCCCCTCGTATGCCTACTAAAGGACCGGGTCTTCAGGGACCCGAGAAAGTAAAAAAAAAAGATAATAAAAAATATTAATAAAAATAATTAATATTATAAATAAAACACTAACTCCACTACTACTATACTACTACTTATTATTAATTAATGGAGTAATTAATAATATTAATTTTGTTTATTTTTTATTTTTTTATTATTATTTTTGATTATTGGTGTTATTATAAATATTGATTTTGTTAATAGGTTGTAAATAACACTTTTACACGTCAATCTTTTTTGGTAATTTTAAACTAGATGAGGCCGGTGTGTCCTAGCTGATTGCTCTGAGAAGAAACACTGAAACAAACTCAGAGGTCAAAGTCTCTTGTAAGTCCATACAATCGTAAGGGTCCAATCGAAGTGGTATTTTGAGGAAAGTACCACACAGATTTGTGTGGACCTGTCCAGACAGTGCAAGCATTTGCCAGTTATCTTGTAGCTCAAACTTAGAACTTCAAGGAGCTCAACGTTCACCAGGTCATCGGTCCATCTTAACTTCGGTTCCCTCGGTTGTACTCATTGTTATGAAAAATTTCACAATGGGACCAACATTACAAAATGTCTGTCCCAACAGTTATTTGCGCATAACTCGACAAAACTGAACAGCTGATCTTTCGCGATTTCGGGGTTACTCCTATAGTAAAAGTTATTCATAATGATGATTAAAATGCCTTCAAAGCAAGAGTGAACAGGCATATTTTCTGAGTATGCTCGCTCCATCATAGATCTCATCCATCGCTTTCCATCAGGCGTGATTGTGGTCCAGAGAATAAAATAGAATAGAATAAAAATAGACCCATAGACGTATTGCGTTTTTTTTTATTTGTGATGGGTGTTTGCTCTTGACTCTTCTCTAGGTCAGACATGACAGAGACAAAGTCTACGATGGAGCGAGCTTACCCAGAAGTAGCCTGTTCACTCTAACTTTGCAGAGATTCCGGTTGTAAGTTGTTGTTGTTTATTTTGTTACAATTTGTATAAGAGTTGTTGATAATATAATCCTACTACTAATAATATGTTTGGTTTCGTCTCTAGTAAGTTATATTGTGATATTGTATATTTGCGTACAGAACAACATACAGTTGTAAATATCACGCTGTAATTGTAAGAACAATACATTTGTTTGAGAACGTGGTGTTTGTGTCCTGTCCACTCCTATTTGCATATATGTATGTAGGTACAGACGCAAGCACATCAAACTACAACAAAATGTCAAATTTCTTTGTTCGATTTTCAACTTTATCTCTGAAGTGATTGGGTTCAAATTTGATTGGGAAAATTTGACCGTTTCGCAAAGGCTGATGTGGTGCCGACAGTACGTACAACTTATTCACTATAAATATTCAATGGTTTCTTTAAAAGTGACTGGCTGACCCTACGTGTCACAACTTATTTCTGTTTTTTTTTACGTGGGTTTCTCCTAAACATAATCCACTAGACTGTTGCCATAGATTTATTCCGTCACGTGTTCGAGACGTCATTGAGTATTTGGAGTAACCTCTTTGGAATCAGCAGTGGAAAAAAACGGCCAAGTGCGAGTTGGACTCTCACACGTTGGGTTCCGTGCCATAAACCTGAAAAAACACCTTTCCTGTGTTTCATCATGTTTCTATAGCGGCAAAAAAGAAATACACACACTTTGTGAAAATTTCAACTGTCTACCTATTACCGTTCTTGAGATACTACCCGCTGACAGACGGACGGACAGCGTAGGCTTGGTAATAGTGTTCAGTCTATGTTACCCTAAAAACTGTAAATTATTCAATTCGCTGGCGAGGACCGCTTTCTAGGCATCATTTCAACCGACCAGAGAATCGCGGCGGCGGCGTCACGCAGTATCACCAAATTAACGCCGTGAGAATATTGATTCACTGAGTATGTATTGTATTTAATGAGAAAGTGATACTATCGTCGGGATGTTCTCTTTTGGCATACCTCAATACTTTATTTCAAAACAAGTCCTCGGCAATTAATAAAATTATCAACAATCATACATTGTTCACATTCACAATCGATAATTCAATCGATTAAATAATCGAGAAAAATCAAACAAAATAAGCTTGCAAAATTAAATTAGTGTAAAAAGTTCAGAAAAATATCAATTATGTACAGAAACAACAGAATTTTGTAAAATGTATCTAATCAGTAATCATACAAAATTCTAGCATTTTATGTAGTAATTTTATTAACATGCAATTCTGACACGCTTCATAACTTGATTACTAAATATTTAGTTAGCGTACCTGAGCGTGCCTAACTCATCCTAGTTGCGATGTTTAGATCACAATCCGCCGGGCGATTCTAGAAAATAACTCACCGTGAAAGGTGAAGTGAGCTGTCACGGTAATGGATGCCAGCAGATGTTTCAGGGGGGAGGGGGCCTTGAAACTGCTGAGGTTTTAGCATAGTAGCAACACTATAAATCAAAAAAACAAGGATCTGTGGATTATTCTTCAGAAAATCTTCAAAGACTTCGTTAGAATGTAGACTACCAAAGATATTTCGTTTTTAGGACGCCCCCCTTTTTTTAAGGATGGGAAATCATCGAATGACTCCTCCCGCTTTGGGCGTAGCGGAAGGGAGTGTCAGACGCTAACTGACTAAAACCCATCCGTGTTCCTCCCAGTGCCCTTTGCATTCCAGAACCGCGGTGACTCTTTCGAACAATTTCCGCAGCCCTGGGCAGGCACTGGCCCTAGCGGGCCCCGTACGCCCACCCCCCTGGATCCGCCAATGTAGGGATTAACAGCTCACATTGAACTTACTTCACTTTAGTTATCGCACGAGATGAGATTGTTACAATAGCACTACAGTTACGTGATGACGTCACGCTGCGCTATCGTGCCGCGTCCGTATCGTGACGTGTGAGTGGGTATCAAGTTAATGAACAACGATCGGCTCTATCGATCGTATTCCGCGCAGTGGCTTGCGCGGGCGCAGCTGTGGCAATCTCATGTTGTACAAATAATGTCAGGTGTTTACAAAACAAGCGGCCTGCGCGACTGAACGCGTCTCCGCGGCACTCCGCGCGATGGAAGGCTCGAGCGTCACCGCCACCCGGGTCTACTGTGTTCTGTTCTGCACAATTATCAAGGCGGTCATCAGCACGGGGCTGGGCAAGTGCCCCGTCTACCCGCCCCTGCCCAACTACGACATTCAACGGGTGAGTACTGACTAGCTTCACACCCAACGTCCTCATATCAAGAGAACCTTCTTTTCTAATTAATTTCGTTACGGGATCCTTAACAGTTGAATTGTCTCGGAACTCATCGAGCTTTATCGGCTCGTATAGTTTTTCTGGTGGTCGCCTCTGTTGGTACTGGTATTCAAAAGATGCAGTGGTTGGGATTAGTGTGGCGGGCTTGTGATACCAGCGGACTGATTCTACTATGTGAGTGGTGTTTTTGGCACATTAGGACTGAATGAGACGCGAATGCGAACGTCGCGCGTTGCTTGAAAAATTGATAGAATTTTCCCTTTGACCATCAAAAGAAAGAAAATCACGTGTCACATTACACTGCATTTTTGTATTGTAACGGTTCCAGTCGTAAGCGTAGGTATGTGCTACAAGTTCTTATAGTCGATACAGTTCACTATGTATGTAAATTAGTTAGCTCCACAAGTGTTTACATATACTTATTAGCATAACATTAGTTGTTGTATTTTATTCTTGAGACATGGGACGGTAGATAATTAAGATCCATTGAACCACTGCACTACGCTACCACAATTCATACCGAGTAGGTACTGGTTTCTTAGTGCCAGTTTGCTGTCAAATCATTTCGTTCTCCTGTTACTTCTGCCTCGACGATAAAGTACCTACCTATGATCGAAAGTACCTACAACTACTTAGAAACAAGACAAACGAGCCATGATATTCCAGCTCCTAATTGATTGCCTTAGAGTTCAGACAAGGGCGCTGTCAGGACCAATAATTGGTCCTGACAGCGACCTGAATCTATACTGAAATTATTTCAGTATAGATTCAGACCCACTTCACACCCTACCTAAAATAGTTTTCTTTCCACTATTCATACAGAGATAGAACTTTTGTCGACTTAGGCAGAAAAACTTGAGAACGTGAGAGAAAGGATATAAGAGCGAGCTCGAGAATTTTGTTCCTCGCTTCGGATATTCTAGTTTCTGTAACATGAAGCTTTTGGATACCTAATACGTTTTTAATGTTTTTGCTGATATTGTTGAAAGCCAGTGAATTGCAAGTGCATCCT
This sequence comes from Ceramica pisi, assembly GCA_963859965.1. Taxonomy (NCBI): domain Eukaryota; kingdom Metazoa; phylum Arthropoda; class Insecta; order Lepidoptera; family Noctuidae; genus Ceramica; species Ceramica pisi. Next base: position 23,294,033 of record OY982535.1, on the reverse strand, counting down.
CTCCCAATGCTTGTTACTTGGAACGGATACGTTATAAACTTTTCATGTTTTTCATATCCGGAAAAGATAAAACCGCTGCTACTAATACGCAAATCCTCTCCCAATATTTTCAAGCACACCTCTTGTCGGTTCATTTATAACTATTAAGGTCTCAGTATAGGTCCTTGCCAGTCCTTTGTATTTCCTTGATGCGTAGACGCTGCGTCTACTATATTCTGTGGCGTTGTAAACAGTCACCCTGCGCCCTGCTTCAGTCCGAATGTCAAGCGGTCAACACGCGGCCATGCATACGTTTAACATAATGCATAACACTCGCTACCTACTACCTACTGGCTAAATCGGAAGGAAGCAACTAGAATACTGAACGTTACACCAACTACGTATTACGCAGAGGATTTCGAGCAGTTACATATGTAATTAGTTAATTGGTACATAAACAACGGTACTTACATGCAATATAAACAACACATTGGCTGGTTGGTCTAGTGGTCGCTACGCTACTGCTGAGGGTGATGTTTCGATTCGCGGCCGCGGCCGGTCTTATTTGTTGACATCTCACCGTGTTCATTTAGGTGGAGTGAACGACAAGTGAGATGTCATTCAAGATTCATTTAGGTATTAGTGTGATTTTTTGTACATTTTACATAAGATCTTAATAATAAATAATCTGTTCCTCAAAAAGTTAAAGGTACCTACAGTACACCACTCTTACATCATTAGTATTAGTTAGAGCTCGCTTGTCGTTCACTTCGACATGTTTACAGCTGCAGTGCGATTCTGTTAACATGTCGAAGTGAACACTTAGGCGAAGTGAACGACAATTGAGCTGTCAAACCATACAAACAAGATAAGAATGACAGGTCACTCGTCGTTCACTGCACCTAAGTGATCACGGTGAGATGTCAACAGAATCGACCGGCTGCAGAATCGCACTGCTGAAAAGGCTGTTGATGGCAATAGGCAGCTGTCCTCTGTTAGACTTCAAGCATAATTTTTCGAAATGTTTGTGTAGGTACTTAAGTGCTTACCATAGGTGCACCTGCCTTACCATCAGGGTACGCAGGAGTGATGTTATGTTAGGTACCTACATAGGAAACATTCACTCAATGTTGAACATAATGTTTTGAAAGAACAAAATGCTTATATGAATGAATTTGAACAAACAACATGCGATTTAATTGAATGTTTTAGAATTTATTACGTGTAGGTATATATAATTTATTTACGTTTGATATACCTACCTATACCAAACGTAAATAAGGAAAATTGTTTGGAATTTGATTTACCTACTAATTAGCGATATTCGATAACCTTTTCTCTGTTTTGCCGTCGCAAATATTTTCATGAACCACGATACTACTAATCATGTAAGTAATTAATTCCAATAGATATTTCTTAGATACTAATATGGCAAATATTTCTCACAAAAATGTGACCACAAAACGAGCCTGTCTGAATGGCATAAATATTCAATTAAATAGTTGGTCGACGAACTCTTTTTAATGAAGAGTTTTGCTTGTTTTGTCTAACAAAAACCATTTTCTAACGTTACGTCTACTATAAAATTAATCTGTATACTGCGTAGTATCTCCCTGCTTTCATAGCTATAGTGTATTTTAGTAAATTAATAATATCTTAATTTTATAAAAGTATTTTGTAAATTCAACGTTTTTCTAACTATAATAATTAAAAGTGCTTGTCGTGATGGATAAGATACTAGCATCAGCAGTGGCTTAGCTGTTCTAAAAGGGGCCCTGTATATCAAACATTTTGGGGGGCCCCGTTTTCACGGTTATTGTTATTTTTAAACAAAGTAGGTCCTACTAGCTCAGAAGTGTCTTGCAGGTCACGAAAATGACGTGTATGTATAGTTTGGCGGACCTGTGTTTTGGGGCCTTGTAGTCAGGGGGCCCCGTATATAATTTGATACGGCTGATACGGCGGTAGCTACGCCCCTGATCAGAAGGTATCCGCTTCTGCAACGATGGCACTGTAGATGAGTCTGAGCGATAGGCTCCTGCAGGTTCGATAAAAGAAGTAAGAGTTTATTGCGTGAAAGTTGAACATTATGCCACGTACAGAAACGTACCGTACTTTGATTAAAATTCCTATGAGTATTTATAACCATCCAAAACAATCCCAACCACTGCAACTCCTTTTTTTTTTTTTTTGTTTTTTTCGGCTGGGAAAAAATGCGTTACGCATACCCTCTCACTCGGGGGAGTGGGAGGGGTATGTGGGACTCCCCGGGCAAGCCCGGTATACCCACTAAAACAACCCAGCACCGAAATTCCCGCAGCGTCTTAGTGGGGGTGGACTGGGAGATCGGCGTAGCTTTTACGTCCAGTCCACCTCCGACGACCGCCCGCCATCACAGCGGGCCCTTCACACCCTCCCCGTTGGGGGAGGGCCGGGAACCTCCGACGATGGTGGTGATGCGTGCAATGCGGGCGGAGGCGCCCCCGCGCCTGTCGCCCGCCCATCACCACCGCGAGGAGGGAGAAGAGGACGTCTTCTCCGACCTCGCCTTCGTCTGCGGAGCGGCGCAGTGAGAGGATCGTCCTCCCGCGCGCGCTCCGCCGCCTCCTTCTGCGAGATGACATCCTCGCAAAAGGAGGCAACCGCGGCCCAGGACTCCTCACTCCCCAGCATGCATCTGACCACGCTGGGAAGGGAGAGGTCCTGTCCGATCTCCGCAGTGAGACTGCGACGCGGCTCGGACCAAGCTGGGCACACCTCCAGTGTGTGCTGCGCCGTGTCCTCCGCCGCGCCGCAGTCGTGACACGCCGGTGTCTCCTCCCTCCCGATCCGGTGCAGGTGCGTGCCGAAACAGCCGTGGCCTGACAACACCTGCACCAGACGGAAGGAGAGGAAGCCGTGCGGCCGCTCGAGCCAGTCCCGCAGGACTGGACCGAGTGCGTCCAAGGTTCGACGACCAAAGGTGGCGGAGGCGAGGTCCTCCGTCCAATGGATGACGATGGCGTCCCTCGCCTCCCTCCGCACGGCCTCCCGCTCCTCAGCGACGGGGCGCTCCCCGAGTGCTTTTCGCCGCGCCGTCCATTCGTACACTCTGGCGAGCACCCACGCCTCCAACTCCCAAGGAGGGGTGCTGGCCAGAGCGCGCGCCGCCGAAAAGCCCACAGAGCGGTAGGCCCTCGCTACCCGCTGCGCGATGGCCCTTTGGGGCCTGCGGATCGCCGTCGCATTCTCCCTCCTATGGAGGGAGTCCGCCCAGATAGGGGCCCCATACAGGGCCATGCTCCGCAGGATGCCGGCATATAAGCGCCGGCATCGCGCACTGGGCCCCCCCAGGTTTGGGAGGAGCCACGACAGGGCGCCGGCGGCCTTCAGCAGCCGCGTCGACAGCCCGCTAAAGTGCGAGCCGAAGCGCCACCTGCTGTCCAGTACCAGGCCCAGATACTTCATCTGGGCCTGGACCCCCACCCTGATGCCCTCCACAGTGATGTGGGCATCTGGAGGGCAGCGCTGCCGAGGCCCGCGAAAGAACACGGCCTCGGTCTTGTTCAGCGCCACCCTCAACCCCAGGCGGCGGATCCTTCCTGCGACCAAGGATCCGCCAGCCGAGGCCAAACAGGCCGCCTCCCCAAAGTTCCTCCCCCGGGCAGTGAGGAGAGTGTCATCCGCGTAGCAGATAACACTCGTGCCACGGAGGAGGGCTCCCCGCAGGAGCCAATTGAACCCGATGTTCCAAAGGGGTGGTCCAAGGACTGATCCCTGTGGAACACCGGACTCTGCGCCGTACCGCCGCAACCTGGCCGTTTTGTCTACAAGGAGGACCTCTCGGTCCTCCAAGTAGTCGGCCAGGAGGTCCCGCAAGTATTGGGGCACTCCATGATAGCGGAGTGCCTCCAATATCGTCGAGTGGGGGACGGAGTTGAAGGCGTTGGCTATGTCGAATGACACTGCCAAAACTCCGTCCCCCGCCTCGATTGCCCCCTTTACCTGCCCCTTGAGCAGGGCCAGCGCGTCGATGGTCGAACGCCCCTGTCGGAAACCAAACTGTGCGTCCGACAGGTCTGGCCCTACCCCCCGCAGATGGCTGTTGAGCCGGCAGGCGATGATCCCCTCGAACATTTTGCCGACCTCATCAAGCAGGACGATGGGTCGGTATGCCGAGGGGGAGTCCGCCGGGCGTCCCTCCTTGCGGAGGAGGCATAGCTGCCCCTCCTTCCACAGTTTCGGGAACCTTCCAGACGCGAGGCACGCGCTGAACAGGTCCCGAAATCTGTCCTCCATTTGAGCGGCAGCTATGGCCACCACTCGTGCTGGGACGCCGTCCGGACCGGGGGCCGTCTTCTTGGCGCGGAGGCCGAGTAGACCCTCGCGGAACTCTTCCTCCGTCACCGGGGGCACGTCTGCCTCCGCCGGTGGTGCCGCCCCTCGCGGGGGGTCCATCGTTGGTGGGGTGAAGTCGGTCCTGCGCGGAAACAGGGACCGGACCACCCCATCCAGTAGCGCCGGCTCGAGGGTCTCCGTCAGGGGGGGACCATGGGGCCGCAGTTGGTTCCGCGCCGCCCTGTATGGTCTCCCAAAGGGATCCCGATCGAGACCCTCCAACATCTCAGCCCTCGTCGAGTCCTTCGCAGCGCACATAGCTGACTTGAGGGCCGCCTTTGCCTCCCGGTAGGAAGCGTAGAGACGGTCCTCGTCTACTTGACTACGTGCGCTGCGCCGGCGGCTCCGCGTGTAGGCCCTACGGGCCGCCACGCAGGTGGCCCGGAGGCCTGCCAGCTCCTCCGACCACCAATAGACGGCACGGCGGGGGGGCGGACGACGGGACCGAGGCATGCTGGAGTTGCATACCTCGGTCAGGGATCCCCTCAGCTGGGCTGCTGCTGCGTCGACGTCCAGGGCCTCGACAGGGGGCGACAGCCAGTCCTGCAGGAAGGCAGCCTCCTTGGCTGCCTCGCGGTCCAGGCGAGTGAGGGCCCACCGAGGGAAGGGAGGCCTGCCAGAGCGGGCCATCTCCCCCCGGGAGCCATGCTGGGTGGAGATGTCGAACCGCACATAAACCACTGCAACTCCTGAAAGCCAGAATCAACAGTGGCGACCACCAGAAAAACGCCGAGCAAATGAAGCCCGACGAGTCCCGGAGAAACGATTCAACTGTCTTGGATAACGCAACGAAATTACGAAATTAATCAGGAAAGTACAGCGGAGGAGTAGGAAAAAATAATTATAATGTTCACTTCCCTCCTTATCAAGGAGAAGGCAGAATAGAGCTAGGCCATGTTATAGTCTATTTCGGTGTTCCAAATATCATGCAAATCCGTTGAGACAATATACAGATTTGCTAAATGATTTAGGATATTCCTACTTGCTTTTGATAGCGGGCGGCTCCCGCGTTTATGTCCTATGACAATTAGTGCAACTGGGGTTAGAAGTCCTCTTCAAGACCGTAGATACCTGTATGTATGTAACCTACCAATGTTGCATAATTATGATATCAAAATCCGCCGTGCAGCCTTGCGTGGTTGTTTTATAAACAAACACACTTTCACATTGAGTGTTATCTCATCTTAATATATATAAATCTCGTGTCACAATGTTTGTCCTCAATGGACTCCTAAACCACTTAACCGATTATAATAAAATTTTAAAATTAACTAGTTGTAGTATAAAACAAAGTCGCTCTCTGCCTCTGCTTCTCCGTTTCATCATCATCATCCACAGCCCAACTTCGCTCACTGTTGAGCATTAGGCCCAGGGGCGTAGCTACCGCCGTATCAGCCTGATCACAGATAAGGGGCCCCCGCACTTCAAGGGCCTCGACGTGTGGACGCAATGCTATACATTTAGTCACACTATTCTCCTTACAAAAAATACTTCTAAAACGGGTCCTCCAAAAATGTTTGATACAGAGGGTTTGTGAGGCTAGCTACGCCACTGATTTGGCCTTTCTTTTCTTGTCCCCATGGGCCACGTTCTTGTGCCAGCCTCATGCTGGTTCTACCCGCAATGGCAACAATGTCGCTCGCCCACCTCGCCGCCGCTGCACAACTGACACGTCATCCAGTCCCTGGACGCCTCTCGATCCCCACGTTACACTTCCTATGATCACCGCTCCTTGCCAGGTTCCCAACTCCATTTCAGTTTCGCAATACGTAAATCATCTGACGATCTCGACGGTTCCGATTACTGCTACTAAACCGTGCAACGGATTTTGAATCGGTCTTATCTAATAGAATAGCGACCCAAGTAGCAAAATTTAGCCCTGTAATTATCCTAGGAGCACGTATTTTTTAATCCTATAGAAATCCTGTAAACGTTTATAGAGCCGCATTTGGGCGCAGTTTATAGGACTATTACGCCCTATAGTCGCTTTGTTATAATCCGGTAAATTACTATTTGATTTTATAATTACCTTATTAAGTGCTTTAAAAAATATAGTTGTCCTATAAAAATCCGGTAAATGCATCCAAAAAGAGCGATTGTTCCTCTTATGATCTGGCGCGTGCCGCTACTAGAGTAATTGATCCTACAGTGATCAGCGTAATACCATTAGTAGATTCATTCAGTCGATCATTCGTTCTTTTTTCGTTAATTCATTGTGCTGTGCTGGTGCATGACACTGAATACTTTTATTATTTTCAAAAGTAAAGTCACATTATAATAATGTCTGTCATTATAATAATGTAACTTTTGTCGTCTAACTGTTTTGTAAAGAGTGCTTACTCAACTTGCGAAAATATTTTTATTGATGAAGTGTTAGATGATAATAAACATATCTTCATGCGCCTTCAAAATTTAACATTTTCATTATTTGTTAATTCAGTAATAAATTAATAAATACGTATCCGACATAGGGTCAAAACACGTGCCCTAACATTGCATTTATCAGAACCATTATATGACTTTTTAATCAAAGTTAAGACGCTTACATGACACACCTAGGCCACCATATTTAAGTCTTAGGGTTCTGTGGGTAATGTGAGTTAAACCATACGGTAATGTGCAAATCTTGTAAGCTGTTGCAAATATTTATACTTAGGTACATGAGGTACATCAAACATCGCCAAAGGTCACCGATACTAACCTAATTATGAATTATCTTAAAATTTCGCTATGTTATGATGTGTAGGGTGTTCTTAAAATATTATGAAGATGCTAAATTATTATTCGTTGAGTCATTCCTTAAAGTTATGCCGAGACTTTTATTTTGTAATTGTTTTTACTAAGAGATTAGATTGAATTGGTAAAAATAATAACTACGATTAATGGAAATGTATTTTAATTTTCTAGAAAGCCTAAACATGACATTCATATCAAATTCCGTATGATCACAATAATTAAATTCACTATTAATACTTCCGCTATAATTTTTCGTATTTTCTTGATCATTACAACTCTCTGTAAAATTAGCCTCCCAGTTGTCTAAGTCTATTTCCATTTCACCGTGTACGGAACCATCACAAACTTCACCAAATTCACCAGACTCTTTTTATTTAAGAACTTTTCTTTTGATCCGCTTGACCCGAACTCCGATACCGACTTCATTTCAAAGTACTTTTTTCGTAACTCTTCTTCGATAACCGCCACTACGCATAAATCGTCTCCATTTATTTAAATTCATATTTATATTGTTCCAGCTTTCTCTAACAAATCACAAGATGGCCGATTACTCTAATAATAGCAAATGTAGAACATATTTAAGTAGAATTTTACTTATAAAAATCAGAGGCTATGCGAGCTTGGTGCTAAAAATCCGTTAAGGGTCACGACTAAGATAAATTTGTTCTATAATAACTTTACCTCTAGCAGCTATATCTGTGGCTTATATAGGAAGTGCATGTCTTATAGAAGAATGAAACAAGACGTTAACAAGATAGAACGATCTTACAAAATGCGATTATCGGATCAAAATTCACACTTTGCTAATTACTTTTATAACTTGCACTTATAAGACTGAACCTGACTGACCACTCTAGTAAGAGTCGTGTAAAATAATCCTATTAACGTTTATAAAACTAAATGATAGGGTCGAAAGTACTTGTAGTGCAAATCATCTTAGAAGATGCTTTGGCAGGAGCAGTGGCCTGAGTTAATGCGTCTACTAGATTTCTATAAGACGTGTAATCTTATAAGTCAATTGCTATAGGAGAATTTTGCTACTTGGGGATAAACGAAGAAAGTTATATGTATATGTCACTGGAAAATAGCAGATGCTGTAAGTTTATAAAATACCTATCGCGTAAAATTGTGAATTTTTTTTTCTTAAAAAGGCACGGATAAGTATATCCAATGGAAACTATTGAATTTGGATAGGGTTTGTTGTTTTCAAAATGATATATTATGTATTGACAATAATTCTATATCGAGATATTATAGTGTTAATTTCAAAATGATATATTCACAATTATATATCGAGAAATTATAGTATAACTTACTGTCCCCCGCGGCTTCGCTCCCGTCAACTGCAACTTGTTTATTTTATTTTTTTCATAAGAACCTTCTCCTGACAATAAAAAAGAATTAGCGAAATCGGTCCAGCCCAGCCGTTCACGCGTGAGGCGATGACCAAGGGAAATTTCCCTATTGCCATTTTCCAGTCTCATATATACCTTTACGAGTAATTTGTACCCGTTCAGAGGCTGATCAGGTCGCCTAGTATCATTGTAGTAAAATACCTAGTACCACATGACAGAGACTTTTGTCTGCGCAGACTTATAATTTACTAGCTGACCCGCGCAACGTAGTCTGCGTCACATTATCAATTACTGCTCCGCTCCTATTTGTCTTAGCGTGATGATATATCACGCCTATAGCCTTCCTCGATAAATGGGCTATCTAACAATGAAAGAATTTTTCAAATCGGACTGGTAGTTCCCGAGATTAGCGCGTTCAACCAAACAAACAAACAAACAAACTCTCCTGCTTTATAATATTAAGTAGGTATAGATGTCGGTGTGATGCACATTTTTTTAATTCAGACTTCAAAGTCTGCACACACAAAAGTCTGTATCGCGTGGACAGTCCATAACCGGCCACTTGGTGCTCATACATAACGTACTATTATATAATAGAGTTGACAACAATGCTACTTTGTAAACTACAATAATATATCCTTGGACATTTCACACAACGCCATATAGTCCCAAGCTAAGCAACTTAATGCTTGTGTTATGGTAACGAGATGGCTGATAAACTACTTATATACATTTTTTTTTTTTTTTTTGTAAATACATACATATTATAGATAGAAAACACCCAGACTCGGAACAAATACATGTAGGCCGTACAAATATTTGTTCCGTGCGGGAATCGAACCCGCGACATGCTGCGCAGCAGTCAATCGCTCAACCACTGCGCCAACCGTGTCGTCAAAATGTTAGCGGGAAATAGCATTGTTGTGATATCCATAGAAATGCGATATTGTTTAGGCAGGCGATGTTTGGATTGAGGTCTGATTCTTCACAATTTCTGCTTATATGCCTAAGGAATCAGTCAAGTTGACGGTAGTGCGCTGCGCTACAGTCGCAGGTTAGCTTCCCGTACGAAAATTATATTGATTTGATTACAGACATTATTTTCTTCTTTGTTCTTTTCTGATTTTGTTTTTTCTAAACAGAAACAATTCCATCGAGATAATATATCCTCGAAAATACATCATTTTAATGATGAAGATAAAAAAGCTACGTACCTAAATTCCGCGCGTTCCCCGTGTGTAGTTTTAGTAAGTGATCATTTAATCCGCCACATTCCAGATGACCGGCACTTGGTACGAGGTGGAGCGTTCGTTCTACCTGGTGGAGCTCACGGCCAGCTGCACCGAGCTCAACGTCGCGCTCAACGAGCGGGGATACCTGCTCATCACTATCGATACTGTTAACAAATGGTGAGTCATGCGTTTTACTAATTTACCTACCTGTAGATAGGTAGTTGGCAGAACCTAATGGAAGTAACGAAAGGCATGCTACTGAGACACGAATACTCTCAGATATTTTTACTGATATCTATACCGCCACAAAAACTAACTTACCGACACCTATACCATCAACGAAATACGTCAAATAAATCCTGCATCGCGGTAACGGAGCTTTCCCTGCGATTTGAAAATATACAACAGTCGAAATATCAACCATTCGGCAGTTGCCCACCAGACACAACAACGGTCTGGTTGGAGGATCCTCCCTTTTCTATGGACGTTTCTGTTCCTCATACGGCTCATAAAATGTTTAGATGTGATGTGAGGCGAGGAGAGTGAGCAGATGAGGTGTTAAACAAATGAACATATACGTAGAATACCTAACCTGTCCTACAAACCTCCAAGGAAAGGGGAAGATCCTTCAAACACACGGGAGCAACAACCATCGGGAAGTTATTTACCTGTTAAGCAACCGCCCGATGGTTTAAAAGAACATTGAAAGCGTGATGTAGCCGATTTAGGATATGACGCCTGTTATTGTAATTCGTATACGAGATATCTCGTGAGAAAAGCTTTGAGTGGGAATGTTTGGATTTCGAATTAATGTTTATAAAAGTAGAAAGAAGACACTGTTTTGACTCAATAGAGATAGTGGTTGAAATTATATGCTGCAAATGCCGTAGGTACCTATACAAATTGGGATCAGCACAGAAAAATGATGATGATGATCTCATTGAAGCCTGTGTCCTAAAACATCTCCTTCTTCTCAGGACGAACAGCCCATCAACGACACACGGCATCGGAATCCCGAGCCACAACGGCTCGTCCATCTTCCGTTACAAGCTCAACAACCGCGTGCCCTACCTCATCGGGCGCCTGCTGCCGGGCGCCGGCGTGTACAACGTGCTGTTCACGGACTACACGCAGTTCGCCATCGTGTGGTCGTGTACCAGCGTCAGTATCGCACACTCAGGTACTTGTTCACTTACTGTGCCTCATCGGGCGCCTGCTGCCGGGCGCCGGCGTGTACAACGTGCTGTTCACGGACTACACGCAGTTCGCCATCGTGTGGTCGTGTACCAGCGTCAGTATCGCACACTCAGGTACTTGTTCACTTACTGTGCCTCATCGGGCGCCTGCTGCCGGGCGCCGGCGTGTACAACGTGCTGTTCACGGACTACACGCAGTTCGCCATCGTGTGGTCGTGTACCAGCGTCAGTATCGCGCACTCAGGTACTTTTTCACTTACTGTACCTCATCGGGCGCCTGCTGCCGGGCGCCGGCGTGTACAACGTGCTGTTCACGGACTACACGCAGTTCGCCATCGTGTGGTCGTGTACCAGCGTCAGTATCGCACACTCAGGTACTTGTTCACTTACTGTGCCTCATCGGGCGCCTGCTGCCGGGCGCCGGCGTGTACAACGTGCTGTTCACGGACTACACGCAGTTCGCCATCGTGTGGTCGTGTACCAGCGTCAGTATCGCACACTCAGGTACTTGTTCACTTACTGTACCTCATCGGGCGCCTGCTGCCGGGCGCCGGCGTGTACAACGTGCTGTTCACGGACTACACGCAGTTCGCCATCGTGTGGTCGTGTACCAGCGTCAGTATCGCACACTCAGGTACTTGTTCACTTACTGTACCTCATCGGGCGCCAGCTGCCGGGCGCCGGCGTGTACAACGTGCTGTTCACGGACTACACGCAGTTCGCCATCGTGTTATCGTGTACCAGTATCGCACACTCAGGTACTTTTTCACTTATTGTGCCTTATCGGTCACCAACTCAACTATAGCTATGGGAGTTTTTCGAAAAAGTACTTCAAAATTAACCCGCAAACTCAGGACTGGCAACTACTATTGATTTTAAAATATATCCAGACCAAAGAAACTTAATAATTTCTGCCCTGAACGGTAACTTCAAGTAATCAATCTATCCTTTAACTACCTATCCACAAACTTACGTGACGACATCACCTCCCCAGACCGCATCTGGGTGCTGGGTCGTCGGCGCGAGATCGAGGCGCCGGTGCGCGCGCAGATCTACGCCATCATGGAGGAGCTGCGGCTGGACCCCGACCGCCTCATCATCTCCAAGAACAACAACTGCACCAACGTCGCTGATAATAAACTTTAGATTTATACATCAGGCTTTTATTTGGTACACCTATTACTTCTAAACGTGGCACTTGACTTGGCATGCCTGTCAAAATATTTGCTTTACTTGCGTTATAGAAAATGTAACTTAGATACATCAGAGTAAAGTTCATTTTTTATTAATAGAACATATACCTTAAATTCATCTAGATAAAGTTCATTTTCTAACAAACAGATATTTCTGCAAATTCGCCAAGTGAAGTGCTACCATAATGCCGCCACTCATTAGGCAAGTTGATACAAAACTGAACATTGCGATTCTCAAAAGAAACAACCCCAGATATACTGATATACGGTACGAAGCCATAGCATAAAATAACGAACTCAAAATACACGTTTTGATGGGGTCTCTGACGAGTTTATTCTTTATCTCAACTAGTGCACGGTCGATATTTGCTTTGCCTTGCGTGATGTGAGACAGCCAGCCCATCATAGACAAGATGGTTTCTGTTTCACCATCCATTTCAGTCTGTTTCTTGAATAATACATTATTTGTACTGACTTGACTTATTATCTTGTCTTTTTGTACATTGTGGCTACTAGAGGTTAAAATATACCTTCAAAAATTCAGGGAAAGCTTAGTGACAAAAAATAAAAAAACAAGTTCTTCATCACACTTTCTATTTTTTTTGGAAAAATATCTTATATGTACAGTAAAGTTTAATTTAGTAAAAACTTATGAGACATTCAATAACGATTCAATACGAAATAATCATCGACTGGAATTTATCACATAGGACAATACGGCAGATGTTAAGGTATGCTCTGTTCAATGTCAAAAAAAAATTTAGATATTTCAACAGAAAAAGAAGTTCATAAAAAAATAATGAAATAGTTTAGAATATAGTTTATGGATAGACAATCTAGATTGTTTATGAACAGAGCACATAGTGATGATCAGTATTTTTATAGATGTAAAACAACTTGTGCTATAAAACTAAGTAAGTGCCTTCAGAATGTAAAAGTAATTAAACTTAAAGTATATAAACAACAAAAAATAGAGTTTAGAAGTTATCTGTAACAACATTAATCTATTATTTTGGCCAAGTTATTCTTTAAATAGAGTGAAACAGTTTGGTTATCATATTTGGCATAGTATTGGAACAGTTAATTAATTACATTGCAATATTTAACAGACATAGTATCAATTACTATCACAACTAGTTATTGCTGTCACTGCTTCCTATTCTTAATTCATTATAAAGATCAAGACTTTTAGTAGTATTGAAATCACTATGAAGTTCGGATGGCCGTATAATTTTACAGTCTTTAACATATTGCTATAGAAAGACCATTATTTAAGGCAAGATCTAATTAGATTCGCTAAGTTTGTCACTATCTGTAACCTTAGGCCTTATGTAACACGAAAATATAATTAAGTTAAAACAACAATATGCTGCAATCTTCAACATTATTTGTGCAAAACAAAAATAAAGTGCATATAAAAACAAAATATCAATAAATTAATTTGAACAATACTTCTTTTTTAAGTACTGAAATAACGGCTGTAATTATGTCTAAACAGCCGGATCCTTACCAGTAACAAACCAACACCAAACCTTATGAAAGTATCTTTTCAATACACAACACACATACAGTGAAAAATCTGTGAACACATTATAGATTGCTATGCGGTCACAAGCAGTCTGTGGAAAGTATTACCAAGTCTAAATTCACGCGTTAAAATTATTTTCCCCGACTTCAATACAGGTCCTCACATCTGTCACTTTGAGGCACTCGGCGTCGCGATTTCTGTAATCGTAGTGTGACAGTGAAGACACACTGTCTGCCGGGCTGTCACACTGGGCGTCAGGCAGAGCCCCGGTGCTGCCTAGGTTCTGTGCGGCCTGCTTATTGTTCTGCAAGGAGTACTGGTGCATCCAGAGCTGCTTCTCTTCCACCTCCTTGCTCACCACAACAAAAAGTTCCTTTTCTTTGCTGTCCAACTGCTCTTTCAGGTACGCTATTAGATCACTGCTCTGAAAATTATAGAGAATATTTTTTATGAACAACTATAGTGACATTGGTGGAGGAAAACATTGTGGGGTTAACTGAATTAATATAAGTCCATTATCCTCAACCTGCCTTGAGCAAGAGTGTCAATAAATACTTGTGCATTTTCTGTATGACAGGTCCTTGACCTGCAGCAGGACTGAATCAGGCTTGTATTATTAGTTTTCTCCATATTCAATGTTAATTATTAAACATGTCTGATATTGTTTTTGTTGGTGGTGAAACACAAAGAGCATTGGAAAGTAAAGGGGGATACCTCTGCTCAGAAGTGGGACAATATAGGTAAAGCCATTAGGGAAAAAATATATTGTTTTCATTTAAATATTCAAATCAATTAAAATATCACAATTAAGTTAAAAATGAAAAGGTTACTTAACAACTACATTTTATAAAACAGAGTCCTCTGCCGTGTCTGTCTGTGCCTGATAAACTCAAAAACTGCTGCATGCTTCGCACGTTTTCACCAATGGATAGAGTGATTCTCGAGGAAGGTTTTGTAGGTCTTTTATGTGTACTGTGCGAGTCCTGAATAAACATTTTTCTTCCTTTCTTTCTTTCTTTCTTTTAGTATATAATTTGTCAAGCGAGCGAAGCAGCAGGCATCAACTAGTAACTAATAATATTTACCCTTCCTATTAACTGTGGAGCTTCAAGTTTGGAATCTAGGTTGTAGAAGTTGCCCTGTATCTGCCGTATGGTGATCCAGTGCCGGCGCCGCAGAGGTAACATCACAAACCCCAGCTTGTAGTCCGATGGCACATTCAGAATGAACCCACAGATGTTTGCCAAGTCCAAACACCCTGGGTCCCTGAAATCATTAGAAGTTTTTATTTATAACAAATTATTCTAAAACGTTTTTTAAAGGAAATAAGAGAATGTATTTATTTTTTCACAATTGACATGCTTATAATTCCTTAGCAATTTTTACAAATATGAATAATAAGGTCTTTTTACACAACTGCCCATTTGTAGTTATTATCAATGAAATAAATATTTTTTTTTTTACCCTAGTAAATAAATAAATAAATTACAATCATACTTAATTTATAACCTGACCTTGACAAAATTTTAAAACTGAAATCTACTTCAACCATTGATTAGTGGCCCAACAGATTCTAAGCCAGAAGTATCAAGTACTAAGGTCTACTCACTTTCTCTTATCAAACCAGACAGCTTCACATCCTTTTTTCTGTAGAGCTGCCATAATAACATTGATATCATAGTTGCCCAGCCCCAACATGGAGCGGTGCGGGTTGATCCACACATTTGGTGATAGTCTGCTGCATATTGCATCTAATTCTGTCTTCGAATACGTACCCCGCATCTGGAAACACAAAACAGAACATCATAATATAAGTAAATATACTATTTACTCAAAAATACAAGTCAAACATCAAATAATCAACATAACAAAGTTTGACTTTGAAATGATTAACAATGGCGCGCTTCACGGCCAAACCTAACGGGTTACATTAGTACTCATTAAAATTCAATAATTACCTGGAATAAATTGTTAAGCGCGTGTAAAGCGCATAACTCTTTAACCTGTTTTTCATGATAAATTGTTTGTTTCGAACTCATCGCGTTCACGTCCCATTCAAAGAACTTCTTCTGAACAAAGCCTCATGATCTTACCACCCGAGATTCGTAATTATTTGCTAGTAGGAATGTTACAATTTTATCTTTATAATAGGTACTAAGAATCTAAAGGTTTTTGAATTATTTTTAATCGCTGTAATTTAGCGCAACTTGACAATTTTCTTTGACAACAATCACGACTTGACAGCTGTTTGTTCACTAGAGATGAGACAGGGAACGCGACCACAAAACACTATATTTAGTAAGTTTTAACAGCTTTGGGTTAGAGCAGCGGTTTTTAGTCTTATCATCTTCGTGCTTATACTTTGTTTTTTTTACATAAATATTATATTAGTCTATGAGCACGAGATAACAGTCGGTTTTGGGTGGGTCAAGTACAGTCGCCAGCATATCCGGCTATCCAAAACTGTCAAATTTTCCCAATCAAATTTGAACCCAATCCTTTTAGCAATAAAGTTCAAAATCTAACTAACAATTTTGACAGATTGTTGTAGCTTGATGTGCTGGCGTCAGTACATGAAGGATAGTATAAGTGTACTCTGTGCATAAAGGTATGTACACTCGCATTTTGCCGCAGTAGCGGACACAGAGTAGGTACATTATACTATAGGACAGTAGCGGACACACAGGACATCGTAAGGAGTGGTTGTGCGTGCGTTGGTTTTTGTAAAAATGAATACTACATGGAATAATGAACTTGAACTGACACTCATTGAGTGTTATCAAGCTGAGCCGATATTCTGGTAGTCTAAACATAAAGACCATAGAAATAAGAATAAAGTTCATGATGCCTGGACACGCTGCTATCTATATCTATACTAATATTATAAAGCAGAAGAGTTTGTTTGTTTGGTTGAACGCCCTAATCTCAGGAACTACTGGTCCGATTTGAAAAATTATTTCTGCGTTAAATAGCCCATTTATCGAGGATGGTTATAGGCTATATATCCGCGACGAAAATGTGACGCAGACGAAGTTGCGCGGGTCAGCTAGTTTTAAATATACCTGTAGCTGAGTTGAAGAAAAAGAAGGAATCGCTTATGTCGAGCTATAGATCTTATAGAAAGAAGGTGAAGGATTCTATTCACAGAGGTGCGAGTTCCAGTGATATCTACAAGCCCATATGGTGCAAGCAAGTAGTGACACAGCAGCAGCAGAAATCACGTCCTCGTCGTCCATAGTCACGAACAAGACTGTGAGTGAACTGTGATGATTTGCGAGTGTGGAGGTACACAGTTCGCGCGTGGATCGCGGCATAAATTCACGCACAGACTACATAGAGATACTACGCATAATTCACGGCGTGAAATAACGGCGCGACTTCACGTGCGAGCGTGCGAGTGTAGAGCCGGCTTAACCTTTGTAGCGGGAAAAGGTTTTCTTTCATTCGAGAATTCGAGATTGACAAAAATGTCAGTTTGTCCAAAACACAAACATTGAAAGTGCCTTGAATTGAAAATATTATTTTGAACGAAAAGTCGAAAAGAAGTTCTAACTTAAATTGCTATCTGAATACAGAAAGTAATGTTTGAAACGGATCAAATAGAAGGTTTATTCCCTGAAGATGAGCTTGATAATAACTTATCTACGACCAATAAATCGTCACTGCAACAATACAAACTTTCCTTGGCAAGGTACCTACACTATTTCTCGATTAAATTAATGTTAACAAAACTATTATATGCTCTGACCAATCATTATCCTGATGCAAATGTCGATGCAGCATGTTTTCTCTATTCAGATATCTATTACCTATATTTTCTTCTATTTGTTAGGTCACCAAATATTGCATCTACAATATTACTAGACGACGTTTGGAAAATCAATCAGGAGTTGTTAAATGATGGAGCTGTAAACCACATTCTTAACTCGGCCAACATTCTATTGCAAAATGCTGACACAAGCCAAATGAAAACATGGAAAAGTTGTTTGAAGTATGTATCATATTCTCAGGCAGATTACTTGCTGTGATAAGAAAGTAACCACTGATATTATTTTTACAGCAATTTTGATGCAGAATCTTTCTTTGAAGAGCAATTAGCTGCTTGCAATCAATGTAATTGTAATACAAAACATGGGTTTAATGAGTTCCAAAAAAACAAATGCCTGTGTAACCTAGGCTTGGCTGATACCAAGGATAAACCTTCTAAACAAGTCACAGAAACTAGAAGCAGTTCATATTTTGTAAAGAATTTGAATTCAGAAAACTCAAGTCAAGAGTCAAGATCTGGGGATGACCAGAGACAAGTTTTTAAACCTAGGTTTGGAAGACCAAAGCCTGTTAACAAGAATGTCAACCAGCCAGTGATAACAAGTACTCCCAAAGCTGAAGAAGTTGACTTTGAAAAAGAAGAAGAGGAGAATAAAGCTCATAAGAGCAATGTGGCAAAGATCATGTTTAAGACTGCCAAGGAAGCTTTGCTGGCTTCTAATCCTGCAGCTAAAAGGACTTTGGGAACTTCAAGGAAAGCTCAGGCTAAGTTTGTTTCTCCCATGCTTGGAGCCCAGTAAGTCCACATTTTCCTTAGTCATAATATCTGATATATTTTTTAATGGTTGTTTAAAATCTTGATATGATTTGTAAATATACATATTGTTTCCAGGGATAATAAACAAGAGTCTGCTGAGCCAGAATTCACAGATGAGAGACTCAAACATATTGATCCAAAAATGATTGAGTTGATTGAAAGTGAAATTATTGATAAGGGCACTCCAATAGGTCAGTAGACAAAACAAAACACTTTTCAATAGAATTTCAATATAAGTACATAAAAGTTTAAACTTGTTGCCTACAAAACCTTTGGGATAAATATGGTTTTAGGAGAAACTATACAACTATGTATTATATTGTTTCAGGCTGGGATGACATAGCCGGTCTCCACCATGCCAAGTCAACAATACAAGAGGCAGTGGTATGGCCTCTGCTCCGACCTGACATCTTCACTGGACTGCGGAGGCCTCCTAAAGGAATACTGTTGTTTGGTCCTCCAGGCACTGGGAAGACATTAATTGGTATTTAGTTGGGAATTCATTCAGTCAAGTATTTAAGAGTCCTATTACGAATCGTAAATGCTCGTTTGCAATAGACGAAGTTACGTTGGTCTGCGTAGGGAGTACATCTATAGTCCACGAAACAATTTTGATACTTACTAGTCTGAATAGGATTATAGTTTATTTGGGCGCTCGCGCGAGACTGAAGAGCGCGCGCGCTGAATTGACGCAGAATATAGAGTACTTGTTATATTATATTGACAAACGAAAACTAATGAAACGTATTCATTGTAGATTGAAATTTTATATCATTTTAATTTGTTTAGAAAAATTGTTTTTATTTGGAATATAATGGACGCTGAATCAAGACATTTCTGGCTTAAATTAGGCTTTCTTTACGATTTTTTCCGTGAAAACTCAAGGACTTTAAAGAAATTCTAGAACTCCAATAAACAAGTAAAACATTCAACTTCCCTTTTAGTAATTTCAGCTTTTAATAGAATTGATTGTAACAATGTGAATTAGACCGTCAAAGTTTCATCGCCGACATTTTTTCTTGCAAACTGAGTTCGAAAAATATTTATAGTAAATTACACCAAAAGAAAAATGAAAATGTGTAATTCTAACTTACAAGAAAGAGAATGGCACTATCGTTATTCAGGATCAAATAATTAAAATATCTTACTGCTGCTGAAAAGTACAGCGTCAAAAATCATGAATTTCCGTAAAAAATGTAATAGGACTCTTAAGCATTTCAACTGATTTTCCTTTATTTAAGTTAGTTGTATTTTTGTAATTTCCAAATATTTTTAAGCTATTGCATAGCTTCTATCGCGGGCCTAGTAATGTACTCTGTGGCGGGCCTTGAGCGCGGGGACCGAATCCAGAAATTCCGTAACGAAAAAACCTCACGCTCCCCACTCCGACGGGCAAGGAGGTGTGGCTTGAAGGCCGTGCATCGTCTAACGTCGTTTCAGTTCGGCAGTCTTCGACACGGCGTTGTGTGCGATTAGACGTATTGTACGACTCTACGAAACTCGCACGAATCGAGACGAGCTGCTCCGAAATCGGACGAATACATAAGCAGCTGTTTATGAGTAAGTATATAGGTGTATAGGTATTTATGTACAACAGTGAATAGCTGTACTTGTAAAATTTGTGTATAAAGTGTTTTGAATATGAATGAACAATAAAAATATTTTAAATAAACAATATTAACTTTTTTTATTTATTTAATAATAGAAAAATTTGTTTTCTTATCGGTCACCACGCTCAAAAAGTGTAACTTGAATTAATATCAAAGAAAAAGCAATACTGCATGAATAAAAAAAAAAAAAAAAAAAATTATAATTGCAAAAGTTGATACAAAATGCTATGCAATAGCTTTACCGCGGCAGTCCCCGAGTGCCACACGTCTTTTTTTCTGTAAATTGGACATCAAAATCACTTTTACATAATTATCATGTCATTATTTAATGTTTTTTAGTATTGTTACATCTTGATGGAGTCAACATTTCCTATATATTATTTACATTTTGGCACTATGTTATGAATTTTCCTTATTTTTTATATGTGCTAGAGATTTGTCAAAGTTCAAATGCTCAGTTGGTTTCAGACTTAGTCATGTTTTGCTTTGGTATTTCTTTTCAATTACAATGTTCGATGATAGAGATTTGCTATGTGCTAGGTAAGTGTGTGGCGGCGCAGTGTAACGCGACGTTCTTCAGCATCTCGGCGTCGTCACTCACGTCCAAGTGGATCGGCGACGGAGAGAAGATGGTGCGCGCGCTCTTCGCCGTCGCCAGGTGCCACCAGCCCGCGGTATGTGTCTAATATACACTAATATTGCTAAAACGTACCTCAAATGCGCACCGCTTATAATGAGAAGTACAATAATAGTAAATTGTTATCCTAGGTTTGAAAGTAACTTATTTAGTCCCGGCGAGGGCGCCAATAGTCCCTCGAACTATTGGCGCCCTCGCCGGGACTAAACTAAAACAGTATTTACCTCAGAAAAGCACAGTATTTACCTCAGGTGAAAGACTTATTTGTCTTTCACCTGAGGTAAATACTGTGCTTTTCACTATGAATAAAAGAAAAGTAAAAAAAAAAAAAAAACACGAATAAGCCAAAGAATCTGAAACTGATGAACTCATAGTGTTAAAACAAATTTCTACTATACGAAAGTATGCACATACCTGTGCAATTCGAAAAAACGAATGAAGATCGGATTGCCGCTTTCCCGCCTATTTTGTTTTTTTTCGTTGACCGGCCAGTATTCAGCCATAACATTTTATAATTTATTGTTGTTTTCATTTATGATTTGTCAGCTGTCAGTTCAAAATGATTCTCCCTAGTGCTGATAAGCCTCTCAGGCTACTTCAGGCCTACTTTCCGCGCTTATAGTTCAAGGGAATAAATATGTTTTTTTTTCTGTGACAGCTATTCAGCCATAACATTTTCATAATTGTTTTTTTTTTTAATAATTTTACGTCTGTCAGTTGAAAAAGATTCTCCGTAGGGCTGCAAAGTAATACTTTCAACCCGCTCCTCGGCCAACTTCAGGCCTATTTTCCGAGTACGAGTAATGAAAAGTATATAAACAAGTTTGAATTTTGATGAAACATCATCAGTCTTCTGTTAGCATTTTTCTCTCCTCTGTTTTCTCAGAGATCCCTAGTCGTAACTGAGTACATAACAGGTAAAAAATCATATAGCATGGCAATGCATGATGTGACGACGCGTTGCTAAGCCAACAATCGGTGTGACCTGACGCATTATAGGTATCACATCAAAAATATATTTCACATTGTGTTTCAGGTAATATTCATAGATGAGATAGACTCGCTGCTGACCCAGCGGAGCGACACCGAGCACGAAGCCACTAGGAGGATCAAAACAGAGTTCTTGGTGCAGTTCGACGGCGCAGCTACCGGTAAACTGTATTACTGCAACTTTAAAACCTCTAGAAATAAGGATCCAAATAACCAAATATCAGTAATATTATTATCTGAGCGTAAGGATCGTTAGCATATCAAACAATAAAGTAGTACAGACGCTGCACATCAAGCTACAACAATCTATCAAAATTCTTCAACTTTATCACGAAAGTTATAAGGTTCAAATTTGATTGGGAAAGACAGTTTCGGATACCCTGATGTGCTGGCGACTACACTGCTAGAGTCAGTTGTAGGCCCCAGTGAAGAATCGCTGCATTGAGTGATTTTGCGCGACACGCATCCAATATTATTGACGACACTGTTAACACAGTGCTTGAGCGATTGACTGCTGAGCTCAGTTTCGAATCCCGCACGTAACAAATATTTATATGGCCTACAGATAGTTGTTCCGGGTCTGGCTGGTTGTGTATGTGGTGCAACGTTTTTAACGCTGGTCGGTATTTTGCATTACTTTTCTGTTATGTCAATTTTCGTCTTTTATGAATGCTTCAGGGGAAGAAGATCGTCTGTTGATAGTGGGCGCTACCAACCGCCCGCAAGAGTTGGACGAGGCGGCGCGCAGGCGTCTCGTCAAACGACTGTACATACCACTACCTGATGCTGACGTGAGTATCATTACTTACATACATTCATTACCTCACGTCTTTTTCCCGTGTGGGTAGACAGACACTACAGAGTTCGCTGTGTCACCTGCTATGGTGCGTACTTTTGCTTCATTTACGCGCACACCACGCGTCGGTTGTGAGTACTTCACACCTGGCCCTACGTGCTGCGTCTGCTGCAGTATAATAGAGATGCTTAACTCAGGAGAGATAGACAAAAAAGATATTAATCAATCCGTTTTCATCAATCACTCTTTGTATTCGTTCACTTCCGAATGCATCAGTGTAGGTATATTTACAACTCATTCACTTGCGGCGTCTTTTTCTATCATTCTCGCAACCGTATAGCTAGCGCACATCTTTTAGGCCTGAAACTGCGATAAGCGGGCGCCCGCGACGGGCAACCGTCGCGTGTCTACACGCGTGGACACGCGGGTGGGCTCCGTGGGAACGCGACGGTCCCCGTCGCGGTTACCCGTCGCGGGGACCGGATTGTTTTATTTACGCAGTAGTCGTGTCGATAGAGAACTTAATATATTATTACGTAGCAAAACGACGTCTAGCAAAAAAAAAAAAAGAAAGCCAGTAAGCCCGTTTATTGAATCTAGGTTGCTGTACAGGGAATTCATTGTAAAGTTCAGTAAATTAAGAGAAAATAATAACTCATTTTACAAATATTTTAAAGTTTCGGTACAGGTCTATGAAGAATTATTGGATCATTCTCACTAGTTCCACCAGCAATTAGTTCCACGGAACTACTTAGTGAGGCATTTTTTTCTCAGTAGTTCCATGCACTTTGTTAATGGGACAAATGAAACAAAATTCAATCGAACTCGGCTCACTAGTTCCACCGTAGTTGTTCCATCCATGGAACTACTGAGATTTTTTTTCTCAGAAGTTCCATGGTTCTTCTTAGTGGAACAAGTGAAACTACAGTTAATCAACATCATTCTCATTAGTTCCAATTTCTAAAAAAATATCATCTCGAAATTACGATTCATTTTTTCATGGTTCTCGTTGTTCTTAAAAGTTACGAAAATTACCTTAAATATAAAACTTACTTACATATTACGCAAGGGGGTCAAAAGTTACGAAAAATGTAAGAAATATAACCTTCTGGCAACGCTGCCCGCGCGTGCCCCCGCGACAAGTTCCGTCGCACGGAGGCGGGCCCCGTTGAGTGGGTGCGGGGCGCGCCTTCCCGTGACGGACGCCCGCGCAGGACCCCGCGACGGACCACTTTTGTATGAAACCGCGTGGTCGCCCGCTTAACGCAGTTTTAGGCCTTAGACCTCCAAGGTCAAATTCAAGTATCGCACTTCCGTATTTTAATGTTCTATCGCTCTTTGACATTATCTATCACTGTCACTGATATAGTGGATTGAGTTGAGTGAAGCGACTAAGCGAGGCACGCTGAACAGCGTGAGCTATAGCATAAGGATATACAAACAGATACCAGGGGATGTTACGGAGCTTCGACTCCGACTCCGATATGTCGGAACTTCCGATTGATCTTACACTTTTGGTTGCGACTTCGGTTCCCATACTTTTAAATTGGAGGTCGAAGCATAGCGGCGGTGGCGGCGCGGGTGCATTAAAGAGGCTGACTGATTAATGTTTGTAGTATTTTATTTTATTGCGTGCCCTTAACACATCTTATGCCACCATCTCCAACTTTGCCTCCGAGTCCGAGTCCTACTCCGACTCCGCCATAAAACCACCTCCGTAACATCCCTAGTACATACATACAATCTTATTTTTAGTGATACATTTTGCCCATGTCTACAGTATTAATAATAATAATTTATTCACTAAGAAGTATGTACATGGCACACAGAGTAGTCTTACACACTAAAAAATGGAAAACAGTACATTCAGTATAAAGTGGGTCATAAGACTCCCTTTCCTAAACTAGGCAGGAATTCTGTCTGTATCCTAGGAAAGAATATCCTGTTGTAGGAGGTCGTATTACGGTAACAAAATAAAAAACTGGTACGTGCAGTAGGCGAACAAAGTAGGTACTTATGTTAAATAATTATGAGTATAATGTATGTGTGTATAGGTGTAAGTTTGTGTGCGTATGAGAGTGAGTATGTGTGTGTATGAGAGTGAGAAATATAATTGATTTTGACAACTAAGTACATAAACATGTCTTGGTATTGAACTCATTATCACTTTCAACGTAAAAATGTATGCGACTCGTAAACGATATTGTATTGAAACTATGTCGTGTCGGGATTTAAGCTGCGTGTACATTTAACGAAACGCTGTAGTTCATTATCTGTTTAAGAGTTCGTTCAGTTAACCTTCCCTTATATTACAGGCTCGACAACAAATAATAAACAATCTTCTGGCCAATGAGACCAACGACTTAACGCCGCAGCACATATCAGAGATCGCCAACCTGACAGATGGGTACTCAGGCGCTGACATGAAGTCTCTTTGCTCTGAGGCTGCCATGGGCCCCATACGCTCCGTACCACTCTCGCAAATCGTCAGCATTGATAGGAACAAGGTATAGATAGTGAAGTTTAAAAAGTAAACTAAATGTGGCGCATAATATAATTAAGATGTGTTTTAGTAACCTAAGTGATTGTGGCTTCACACAGCTCATGATCTTATGGTACAGCATGAATATGCTCTACCGTACATATACGGTCGAATCGATTGTGTTCTAAGCTACATTAAGAGGAAACGCGGGCGGAGAGACTTTGTATGGAAATAGTCATAATTCGAGGTTTGGCTCTCGCCTGTTTCCTTCTTCAATATTGGTCAGATTTAAGAGATATTTCATGAACTGAATAAGAAGAATATGTTTTGTGTCGCTATGTTTTCTTTTTTGATGATATATTAAACGTAAAATCACTAGGACCCTCAAAACATGCTCAAAATTGTCCAATAAACTGCTGTCAAAAGAGCCTTACTGAACAAGTTTGGCAACTATTCATGAAAATAGAAAAACATAGGGGCACAGTTTATATCCTTCTTATTCAGCTTGTGTAATATCTATTGAATCGATTTAATATTGGAGGAGGAAACAGGCGAGAGCCAAACCTCGAAATAAAACTTTTTACATACGAAGTCTACAAGCCCACATTTCCTCTTAAGATCAAAATAAGAGATGTGTTAGTAGTCTACGACCATAGAATAGATGCCCGGTATGTTTTATCGCTTAAGGGCGGGTTGTAGCAAACAGTTGGTAAACGTAACATACGTACGTCAAAACAGTTACGATTACGGACGATGTTTGACGTTCGTTACATTAGAAGCGTTGTTTCAAAACATTCTGGTAAAAATTCCTGCTCATTCCAATAGCTAAGTTATTGACACGGGTCCTACCTAAATAGCTTTTTTTGCATTACCACTTATTTGTGTCATCAGAAGAACTGGTATTGAGGAATTCAAAAGAAATGTCACAATATTGTTCTATTTGACGCAACTAAAGTTACGTTAACCAGTGCTCAGACCATCTGTTAACGTAAACGTTATATTTTACATGCGTTAACGCTGACATTTTGTGAAACAACCCAATTTTTTGATTTGACGATAGTTAGCACCATATTTAACGTTTACGCGTGCGTTAAGTGTAGTTGAAACAACCCGCCCTAAGCGCGCCTTCGTAATATCACACGCAGTCGGCAATTAGGTTAGACCCTAATCTTTATCAGTACATTTGATATTGGTGTGAATAATTATTGTAAACAATGTGTTTTTCAGGTGCGTCCCGTTTGTAGACAAGATTTTGTGAATGCCTTACAAAGAGTGCGACCCAGCGTGTCACAAGATGATCTCGGACAATATGTTAAATGGAACACAACTTATGGTCAAGGATTTTAATAAATAAATAATTTCAAGTTATTATTTTTATTCAATAGGCTTGTGTCATAAAAAAATCTAATTAGGGCGGGTTGTTTCAACTACACTTAACGCACGCGTAAACGTTAAAAATGGTGCTAACTATCGTCAAATCAAAAAATTGGGTTGTTTCACAAAATGTCAGCGTTAACGTACGTAAAATATAACGTTTACGTTAACAGATGGTCTGAGCACTCGTTAACGTAACTTTAGTTGCGTCAAATAGAACAATATTGTGAAAATTCTTTTGAATTCCTCAATACCAGTTCTTCTGATGACACAAATAAATGGTGGAATGCAAAAAAAGCTATTTAGGTAGGACCCGTGTCAATAACTTAGCTATTGGGATGAGCAGGAATTTATACCAGAATGTTTTCAAACAACGCTTCTAATTTAACGAACGTCAAACATCGTCCGTAATCGTAACTTTTTGACGTACGTATGTTACGTTAACCAACTGTTTGTTACAACCCGCCCTTAGTCCGTCAGTTAGATTATCAAAAAATATTTGACCCGTGTTTTTTCTTTTGTTACGGGAACCAAAATTGACGAAGTTACGACGCGTTTTAAAATTCTCAATACGTCACACCTTCGCATAATTTTTAGTGAGTCGTGACGTCACGAGCCCCCACTCCCGAGTTTTGATGCGTTTTATCTTTGTCAATATTCATTGATTTACAAAACCAAAAAATACGTGTCCATTATTTTTCAATACTCTGACGGACTAAAAAATAGTTTCGCAATTTGTGGATGATGGAATCTAGCCTATTCGTATGATTTCACTGGACTAGCCGTGGCCGCGTTATCTAGCCACAGTAGAAGCGTCCATTACTATCGTGGTGGGCCGCGATAATGTTTGAATTGGTGCTAAAAGGACTTTTCGAACAAATTGCTACCTAAATGCATTAGCATTGACCCACTTTCAATAGGCCACATGCCATGATCGCAGCTTCAGTATAACTGAGCCAGACAATAGTACACCCCAGCCTAAGTGAAATCTTCCTCTTTCAAGACCATTCTTATATCTATTGCTATTGCTTATTCTTTTTTGTTAGGTTTTACTTTAGAATTACAATCTGAAACCGGTGTTCACGACACAGTTCCATGCCACACCAGGCACACCTTCCTTGTCTATGCCAGTGATCGGCAGTCACACCACTGACGTATAAATCATACACACTGACGTATAAATCACGATGACAGTGACAATAGTACTGTCAAGTGTCAATCAGCTGTGTATGATTTGCTTTGTTTTGGCGGGTTCAAACATGTTGAGATTTATATATATTTATCAAAAATTATTGAAAATATTCGGGGAGCTTTGTGATAAGTGACTCAAATTCTATTAAAAATCAATTACCTATAAGGTGCAATAAAATAAACTTAAAATGGATCAAGATAATCGTGTTGTTGTGCTCATAGACATGGACTGTTTCTATTGCCAAGTAGAAGAGAAACTGAACCCGGAATTAAAAGGAAAACCAATTGCTGTAGTGCAGTATAATCCTTGGAAGGGTGGAGGGTAAGAATCATGCTAAATATGAAAAAAAAAAAACAACTACAGCTAATATACTTATCCAAAAGTTGACCTATTTGAATGTTGTTTTACAAGTCTTATTGCCAATTTTCCAGGATTATCGCCGTAAACTACGTCGCTAGAGCTCAAGGCGTTGGTCGCCATATGAGAGGAGATGAGGCAAAGGAAAAGTGCCCTGATATAGAGTTGCCTTCTGTACCTTGTCTGAGAGGCAAGGCTGACATTTCGAAGTAAGTACATGCTTTATCCAATCATTGAAATCTTTTTAAATATCTATAAAGTTGCCCTAGACCATGTTTTAAACTTTCCACATTCAGTCTACATTAGCTGAGCAATACTTGTAAAACCTGTTTCTGCTAATCAAATTTGCATAATGTTATAAATTAGAATTTTGTTTTATATAGTTTATTATTTTAGCAATCTTCTACTAATATTCTTTTTCTAATATTTCAGGTATAGAGAAGCAGGTAAAGAAGTAGCGAGAGTGTTGCAGAGGTTCACACCACTCTTGGAGAGGGCTTCCATTGATGAAGCCTATCTAGACATCACTGCACCTGTAAGTTTCTCAGCATGTTTAAAGTTTTCCTGATCAAATAATGCACAAGCATGCATGCATTCACGCTTACTCAATGTTTCTTTGACAACATTGTAGCTAAGACCAAAACATGTACCTACACAC
The DNA here is from genome assembly GCA_963859965.1 of Ceramica pisi. Taxonomy (NCBI): domain Eukaryota; kingdom Metazoa; phylum Arthropoda; class Insecta; order Lepidoptera; family Noctuidae; genus Ceramica; species Ceramica pisi. The sequence continues at coordinate 23,265,756 of OY982535.1, read as the reverse complement.
TCAACATAAAAAAAATCTTATGGTTAGATTTTTTATGAGTGGTGGTGTACATGTTAGTTGTTTCTTGTTACCTACAAGAAGTAAAAATCTGCAAATTTTTATTCAAAGAATTTGATTATTACACTAAACATGTAATTATAATATTTAAAGTCTTGTAAAGTTTTGTGATTTCACAATACCAAGCAATGTTAAAAAGCTGTCCTAAATTTCAAAGTTTCATCTTCCAGGTACAAGAGAGACTAAAAACCCTCAACGTGAACACAGTTGACACAGACATGATGCCAAACACCTTTGCCCTGGGTTATGACTGCGTGGACGAGTTCCTTGCAGATGTCCACACATGCGGGATTGAGAACATCGACTTTGACTATGAACATGCTAAGCGGTTGCTTGTGGGTGCTGTCATAGTCAGTGAAATCAGGACTGCAGTTTATGAAGAGACCGGTAAGATCACAAATTGACAAACATATATAGATTTAAATACTGTCTCTTTCCCTTGACTTTCTGAGAAATTATCATCCTCTTGCTCTCATCTGCATCCCCATTTATTTTGAGTTGTCTGTCTTCATCTTCCATACTTATGATTCTTTTTTTTTATTATAAAGAAAAAATGTTGCCCCACACTAGGAAATATCTCCTGTATTTTGGGTGCATTCTTCTTCTCTGTGGGAGCAACTCTCATACACAAACAGGCAGACCCGGAACAACTATATGTAGGCCATACAAATATTTGTTCCTTGCGACCTCTTTCATCCATCTTAAAGCCACCCACGATTATACTCTGCTCATTTCAGAATATTTCAATTAATTGTATGCTTAAATTGTAGGTTACAGGTGTTCGGCTGGCATAGCTCACAACAAAATCTTAGCTAAATTGGTGTGTGGCATGAACAAACCCAACAAACAAACAGTTCTACCAAAACATTGTATCAACATATTGTACAGGTAAGTTACTTGTTCTTCATATAAATTGTGCCTGTTTGCAGTTTCCATCAGCAATAATTATCATGACACGTACATGATAAACCTCATTCTCATATTGCTGAAATCAATCATCTACAGATCAGCTAAATATTTTTAATTTTGTGTCTGATTTTCCAGTACATTACCATTGAAGAAAGTTAAACATCTTGGAGGCAAGTTTGGATATACTGTTTGTGGAATGTTAAAAATACAAAAAATGGGAGAGCTTCAGAAGTTCACTGAAAAAGATCTACAAGCAAGATTTGATGAAAAAAATGGGTATGTATGCTGAATCAAATTTTATTACGACTTATTCCATTCTGTCGATACCAGGGATTGAATAACCGGAAAAAATATGGTACCGTAATTTAAAGGTATGACGTCATCCCTTTAAATTTCGGTACCTTAAAATAAAGGTACCTTTAAATTACTATACCTTAAAGTAAATGTACCTGTATATTTTCGATATTGTAATATTGAGGTATCATTACTTTTTTAAGTACCTAAATTATGAAATAAAGGTTTTCTTTATACCCTGCCACTCGCGCCGAGGCGGCCGCAATGGGAAGGGAGTAGGTACTTGATCGAAAATTTATATTCGTGCCTCGGCAGCCAGATAAAGGTGGGAGTGAAATAGCGGGTGTACCATAGCGAATTAAATTATACCAATTACCAAACAAATATACCTAAATAGTACTATTTAATACCTACCTAGCTCTATTTGCAAAAATTGTACCACCTCCAGGACAAAATTAAGATACACCCGCCATATTGACATTAAGATGGCGGGTGTTCTGTAATATTTTATTATTTAATCATTACTCACAAAATATAATTACTCCAAAAAAATGTACCTAAAAAGTACCTCAAGTAAAAAAAAACACACACTTGATCAGTGGGATAGGTCCTGAAAAATAAAACAACCGTGTCTCGTTTAGGTACTTATGTATTATTTTTTTTTACTTTCTCGGGTCCCTGGAGACCCGGTCCTTTGATAGGCATACGAGGGGCCGAAACCAACTCGCAGAGGCCCGTTAGAAATTTCAAATGTAATGGGGCACCAACCGGCGATTATCCCTGTATGCACTAAAAGTATTCCCAAGGACTATCCCCGGCTGGAGCAGAGGGCTTAGCACGAATATTTTTGACGTATAGTAACGTTGCTTAAAATTTTACCATAGCTACAGTACTCGTTTTGCACATAATATTTATTTGAATTACGTAATAAAGTCATATTCTTGAATGATATAAATTGTGTATGTCCCATTAAATTAAACCAAAATACTATGGGGTTGTAGTTTAACACATTCAAAATTCAGTTACGTTAACGTTACTATACGTCAAAATATTCGTGCTAGGCCCTCTGTACTATTGCAGATTATGGAAACAAAAAATGAAACGCTATGGGTTTGGGTGGTTTAGTGGACTGATAATCGCTTATTATAGAAGAACTATTGGCCCCTGCCTGACCACTAACAATATACACGGCTTTTAAATGGCAGGGGGTGACTTGCACACTCAATGAATGGGCCCCCGAAAACGGTCGCTAGCACAAAGTGACGTAGCGCCAGGGAGGCAACACAGCCTAAGGTACTAGAGGAGTGGAGAGGTATACCACGGCTATCAGGACAATCCCGGAAGTGCGGTCAAGATCTCTACCAGCATCTTACTGGATTATACATCGTTCTCCCGAGCACGTGTGCTCTAGCGAATCTCCACTCAGACCGGCCAATTAAGGCAAGAAAGAGGTGGGAGCTCTGTTCCTCGTCAGTTTTCACACTGGCCAGCCAATAAAGGCAAGCCGTAGATGAGGAACAAGACTTCTCCCGGGAGATAAGGTTCGTGGGGTCACTACTGCCCAACAGTTCGCCACAAAACTGCCTTGCGGATTGTATCTCTCTTTGTCTGGCCCCTCACCTTAGGTATGACCTAAGGTCCATCGGGACGCGCAAGCCCCACCACGACGTCAACGTAGAGATACTGCGGTAGGGAAGATACTACATACGGTACTTATGTTATTATTATTATGAATTATTGATCTAGGTACATATTTATATTATATTTAAGGGTATCATGAATGTAAATAACGCGTCAATGTTATTAGGTACCTCTTAATTTCATCCATACATAATGCAATTAGCGATAAGTGGATTCGGAGTTTTGGTAAAATTATTAAGATCATCAAAACATTTCCATTCAGCATTATGGTGGCAATGAGCTCGATAGTGGCCAATGTTGTGGATGTCTGTAACATTGCCGCCACGCCGGTGGTTAAAAACTCAATTAATCCAAGAACTTTGTATTTTGTATTTTTTTATGTTATTTCCATAGGTATGTCTTTAAGACAAATTACATCTGTTTGATTCAGCTCAAAATCTATTGTATAACTTAGTTTGTATTTTAATGTTCGTATGCCGTTGCAGTCATTACGTCTACGTTGTACAATATTATTATCTTCATATAATAATATACACTCTGCCGATTGGTTGAGCATTGATAATATATTTGGCAAGTTAAAATTAAGTGGCAAAATAGTAATTCTTCATTGTACTTTGTTAATGACACAATCAGTATTCGTACATTATTCTCAGACGTACTATAGATTGCATCGATCAAAATATTATCAAAAATAAAAGATACATTGCATTCGCAAGAGATCAAAACTTTTTGATTAATAACAGTTTTGTTTTGTGTTGTTGCTAAATCAAAATTATTAAGTGACAAAATTAAAAATTCTAATAATAAAGTAAAAGCCACGTGGCAAATCATTAACAATGAAACGAGCAAATCGGTTAAACGAGACAATCAGTTAGAGATTATAGTCAGTTTGCATGCTCTGTCTATCGCATCATATTTTACACTATGCTTGTATTATATTGCTTGTGTTTTTAGTATAAACAGTGTAACAACAAATTAATTAGTGAATCTGCTACCGTAGCATTTAATGAGTTTTTTCCAATAGTCCTATAACAAGAACTCGCTCCTTGAATTCGTCTCCTTCTAAAGCTGAAAACCTGTGATTTCTGGGGCATTTTCATAAAACTTTTGAGTAATATAATAGACATAGTAGCCCCCTATCTTGCTGTAACTTTTAATTTATGCGTGGATTTAGGAACTTTTCCTGATCTCATGAAGAGTAGTAAAGTCATACCTTTATTTAAATCAGGTCATAAAAATTACATAGGCAACTTCCGGCCTATCTCCATCTTACCTGCATTTAGTAAAGTATTTGAAAAATGAATACTGAAGTAGTTGTTAATACATTTTAATTCACTCACATAGACTACTTCATAATGAACAGTATGGCATTTCAAAAGGCCGTTCGACTACAGACAGATGCGGGTGTCGCTCTTCTAAAACATAAATTTAACGCATAGGAGAGCTCGCAAAACGCAATTGGAGTTTTCTGTGATCTCTCTAAAGCTTTTGATTGCGTACACCATGACACAATTTTACGTAAACTACGCCATTACGGTCTCCAAAGTGAAGCTCTTAACGTAGTTGATTCATATTTACTTAATAATAGGTTCCAATGTGTTGATGTCAATGGTGTAAAATCTTCCGGGCTGCCAGTGCATTTAGGTGTGCCTCAAGGCTCAATACTGGGTCCATTCTTGTTTCTGGTGTACATTAACGATCTACCATTTTCTTAAGGGATATCTGTGACGTACTATTGTTTGCGGATGATAACTCTCTTATCTTTAAAGTAGATAGAAATAGACAAGATTTCTATAGCGTAAACAGCGCTCTTTCAATGGTTACGGATTGGTTTACTGCAAATAATTTAGTTCTAAATGCTAAGAAAACGAAATGTATAAAGTTTGCCTTGCCAAACGTTAGAAATTTAGGTCCCAATGTAATCTTAAGTGAAGAAGTGCTTGAAACTGTGGACACTGCAGTATTTTTGGGCATAACTGTTGATTTCAAACTGCAATGGGGCCCACATATATCAAGCCTGTCGGGAAGGCTCAGCTCTGCCGCATACGCCGTCAGGAAAGTTAGACAATTTACTGACGTTGACACTGCTCGGTTAGTATATTTTAGTTATTTTCATAGTATTATGTCCTACGGTATTATATTGTGGGGTAAAGCTGCTGATATACAAAATATATTTGTCTTACAAAAACGTGCTGTGCGAGCAATATATCAGCTAGGGTCAAAAGCTTCATTAAGAGAAATTTTCAAAGAGATTGGAATTCTCACGGTATCATCTCAATTTATTTTTGCAAACATTTTATACATTAGGCAAAATATACAGTTATACAGTAAAACGAGTGACATCCATAACTAACAAGCACAAACTACATGCTCCTTCACACCGACTTCGTAAGGTCCATGATTCATTTGTGGGGCTCGGTACCCGTTTATACAATGTATATACTTCCACTTTCTTTTCTCGATCTGCCTTTTAACTCATTTAAAGCTAAAGTAAAATCTAACCTCTGTTCGAAGGCATACTATTCTGTTAGTGATTATTTAGATGATAAGAATAGTTGGTCGCTGTGTTGAACGCAAGACTTATTATCATGTTCTTTTTCTATAAGCAGTTCGTTTATGACGGGTTATATGTATTCATATAATATTGTATTTTTATTATATATATATATATTAAATTTCGTTTTTGTCTTTTTTATACTTTTATTTATCTGACTATGTAGGTCAATCTTTCAACGTCAACACTTGCTTGAGTGTGTATTTTGTTTTATAGTATCATTTTTTTGTTTTGTGTCATGTATTAATTACTTTGCTTTCTACTCATTTTATACATTCTAGTTCCTAAAACGTAACAGACAAATGTGTTGCTGGGCAGTTTGTTGGCAACTTCGTCTCCACAGCAAAAACACTAGGAAGTGGTGAAGGGCGGGCGTTTTGGGGGACTGTCTTCTGTAGAACTTGACGTTTAAAAAGCGCTGGCTCTCAGGCTAATTTGAATAATGACTTGAATTTTGGCATACGAACATTAAAATACGAACTAAGTTATACCATAGCTTTTGAGCTGAATTAAACAGATGTAATTTGGAATATGGAAATAACATCAAATAATACAAAATAAGAAGTTCTTGGATTAATTGAGTTTTTAGTTCCGGCGGCAATGTTACAGGCATCCACAACATTGGCCACTTTCGAGCTCATTGTTATTGTAATGCTGAATGGAAATGTTTTGATGATCTTAATAATTTTTTAACCAAAACTCCGAATCCACTTATCGCAAATTGCATTATGTATGGACGAAATTAAGAGGTATCTTATAACATTGACGCGTTATTAACAGTCATGATTTATAGTCAGACATGATATATATACTTCTATACTTCTATATCTATACTTCTATACTAATATTATAAAGAGGTAAGTTTGTATGTAGGGGGTAATCTCAGGAACTACTGGTCCGATTTGAAAAATTCTTTCAGTATTAGATAGCCCATGTATCGAGGAAGGACATAGGCTACATATCATCACGCTAAGACTAAAAGGAGCCGAGCATTAATGGAATATGTGTCGCAGACGAAGTTGCGTGGGTCAGCTAGTCTACACTAAGAGGAAAACTTTGTTTGTATGTTTGTTTGATTGTAATGAATAGGCTCAAAAACTACTGGACCGATTTTAAAAATTCTTTCACCATTCGCAAGCTACATTATCCTCAAGTAACATAGGCTATATTTTATTTTGGAAAAAAATAGGGTCCGTAAGATACTTGGGTTTTTCGGGCACAAGGTGTAAAAATCAACCAGAAAAGTTTACTTATTTTGCGTACGCTGCCTAAACTACAAAAGATAGAACCATAAATTGTTCTAATTAATTGAAGATCTTATAAATATCTACAAAAAAGTCCGCAACACACTATACCTATCTATGTCGAGTGAGGCACAACAACAATTTTTTTATTTAAAAATCTTGATTTTTTTTGGACTACATTTTAACGTGTTTATTTTACTCATGCTATTAATCCTTATCAAAATAAAGTATTTCATCACTAAGTACAGTTTATGTAGATAATATTTGGTCTTTGAATGATTAAAATCGGACGTTTTGTTTTGAAGTTATGGTGAAATTAAAATATTACGATTTCTGCTGCACGGCCCGTTGCGAAGTGGACGTCACCAAGGCGGGGGTGCGCGTGCGGGAGGGGAGTTTAGATCTATGAGTAAGGTACCCGCGCGGCTCAGACGCAAGGTAACAGTTTTTCTGTAGTGTATTTAGTATCAGCATTGCACCCATGCGAAGCCGGGGCGGGTCGCTAGTATAATATAAATATGTACCTACATCAATAATTCATAATAATAATAACATAAGTACCTAAACGAGACACGGTTGTTTTATTTTTCAGGACCTATCCCACTGATCAAGTGTGCGTTTCTTTTTACTTGAGGTACTTTTTAGGTACAATTTTTTGGTGCAATTATATTTTATGAGTAATGGATAAATAATAAAATATTACAGAACACCCGCCATCTTAATGTCAATTCGGCGGTTGTATCTTAATTTCGAAATAATTTTGTTCTGAAGGTGGCACAACATTTTTAGAGCTAGTTACTAAATAGTACTATTTAGGTATATTTGTTTGGTAATTTGTATATAAATTATTCGCTATGTTTTTGTGGTTTTGCTTATTTGCCTCCATTCATTCATTCAATTTGACGCCGTTTCCGCATCTACTTTGTTTGTCAACTTAATCACAAGTGTGCTTTGTTGTAACTTTACTACTAGATTGTCGCCAAGATGGATAAAAGTACAAACTCATTAAGTATGTCTTAACGTTATTATACCTATAACTTTGTGTTACTTTATACTTTTTTAGAATAAGGCCAAACGAATGTAATTTTTCGAGTTTTGAAATCGTAAAGTCTCTACATTCGCTTTCATACAGAAATTCTAGTCTAGCAGTCAACTCTTTGCGTCGCCGCGCTCTGTGTGGCACAAACAGAACTTTTGTATGCAATCGAATGCAGCGACAGGGACACATTTTACGGACTCACAACTCAGAATATTACCTAAACACACGCGCCCCGCGCCGTCGCGTCGCCGCCGCTTCGCGCTCGCTCTTCGTCGCATATTTTTTTTCTGTACCGAAATTATTTCGGCAAAGGTACTAGTAATTTATAGGTATAACGATACCGTAAAAAAATATGTGTATAATTCTTTTTTTATCGATACCACAACCGTAATTCCCAACCGTTTTGGTTCAACCTTTAAATGGAAGCTGTATCGTAATTCTATACCGGTACCATACCCTTATACCTTTACCGCTTTCAACCCCTGGTCGATACCTAAAACATGAGTTTTATTTTATAGAACATGGCTCTACAATATTGCGCGTGGTATTGACTTGGAACCAGTACAAGCAAGATTCAACCCTAAGAGCATTGGATGCTGCAAACAGTTCCGAGGCAAGGCTGCTCTTCTTGACCTAGAGAGCGTGCGGAAGTGGCTCAAAGACCTCGGCGACGAAATAGATGATAGACTTGATCAGGACGCTCTAGAAAATAATAGAACGCCGAAACAAATGGTCCTCAGCTACTCTTCACAGCTCCCCAATGGAAGAGATCAAAGTAGTTCACGTTCCTATAATTTTCTAGCTGATGACGAACTATGCGCCGATTTCTTCTCAAGCAAAGCGTTAGAACTGCTTTTAGAAAGTTCTGAAGGAGTCAAAGGAAAAGGTAGGTTTTACAGATTTTATGTGATCCTGATCATAGTGCTAATTGTCATTGTGTACTGACATAAATAATTTGTTTTCCTAGAAGGAGAAGGCAACAGGCGATTGAAAGCTCCAATAAAATTCTTAGGAATAAGTGTCGGAAAGTTTGAAGATCATACAGAAGTGAAAAAAACTAAGAAAATATTAGATTACTTTGGAGCTGGATCATCAAAAGACGATAAAAAACAAGAAAAATCTTCTAGTGAACAGCCTGTTGTGAAGAATAATACTAGCACTAAGAATGATGGCAAAGAGTTCATCATGCAGAAATTCTTTCAAGTGTCTGAAAAACCTCAAACAAGCCAAGCCCCATCTCTACCCAAGCATAATCTCGAACAAAGTAAGCAAACAAGCGACACAGTTGTTCTAGAATCTAGTTTAGATAAGCAAGAGTCATTTTTCGCGAAAATATTGAACCAAAAGAAGGATCCTAGTGCGAGTAGAATACAAGACTTGGAATTGGATGTCGAGAAAGTTCGGACCACGACGCCCGTTTGTGATGTGGTCACGTATGAAGAAGATAGTAACGGGACACATTATTCAGGATCAACAATAGTTGATGAAATAAACAACAGTGTGGCACTGTTTGACGATGATCCCAAGGACGTCGCTCGTGTTAAAAGTATTAGGGAGCTACTGAGCAGTTCCAGAATAGTAACAGAAGAAGACTCAGACACTGTATCAGAACCAGATCAAAATATTGATTCAGTAGCACTCAGGGCTCCTCAGAAGGAACCACAAGTCGAGACATTTAATTGCCCTCAATGTAGGAAAACTATACCAATAGATGATGTCGCCGAACATTCTGATTACCATCTCGCGTTGGAGTTGAGAGAAGAGGAGAGGCAACAGGTTCGTAAAGAAAAACAAGAGAAGAATAATGTTGTAAAAACTAAACAGATTGAACAAACAAAAAAGAAGAAGCAACCAGAAGAGCAGAATAGTTCAAGATGTGAAACATCTTCCATTGCTAGCTTTTTAGTAAAAATCGACGAAAATGTTCCAACAGAGACATGTTCGGAATGTGGTAAGAAGATTCCCCTGGCAAGCTTTGGGGAGCATTTAGATTTCCATGAAGCACAGAAGCTAAACAGAGAATTAAATAAGAAAACAAATCTCTCATTCACTGGAAGTAATGTAAAAAGAAAGCGAAAATCAAATTCCCCAGTTAAAAAGAATAAAATGCCGTGTAGACCAATTGACTCTTTCTTTAGATAATATAAGGCTTATGAATAAATGAAATGGAAACACAGTTTTGTGGTTTTATATGTATATTATGATGTTAAAAGGATTTACAGAGCGTAGATCTCGTTCTGGATCTTCCTCCAGGCGTCGAGAGGTCCATGCTCGGGGCGGTACTTGACGTTGCAGCCGTCGTACGTGAAGCGGCCGTCCTCACGGAGCTTCTCAAACTCCTCACGCTCGTACTTGGTGAAGCCCCATTTCTTGGAGACGTAGATCTGAAATGATACATGGTTGAATTAGAACTGAGTGTTGTTAACTTTAGGGTGGTGGTGAGTCTGTTTTATTTCCCAAGGTTGAGTCTATCTTTCTACTAATTGTAGTAGTATGCTAGCTACCGCAGACTAGCCTTTTAGTCAAACCGGATTCAGCTGAATACCAAAATTGAGACTAGCCTTTCAATAGGGTATTAATTCTACATCCTGTAATAGTTGTCTTCTCCTCGCCTTTTAATGAAAGTAGATAAAAATATAATTGATGCATACCTTCTGGCGACCGGGGAACTTGAACTTCGCACGACGCAGAGCCTCGATGACCTGAGCCTTCCAACGGTCGCTGGAGCGCACGGACATGATGGGCTGCCCGATGCGCACACGCGCTACGGTACCTTGCGGCTTGCCGAAGGCACCTCTCATCCCAGTCTGGAGCCTGTAGAGAAAAGCGTTGCATTGTTTTTGTCCTCTAGCACTTACAACTTAGTTGTACTGTAAGTTCCTGTCTGTAAAATGTTTCTGCCTATTTTACAGAATGCTCTATTATTGTGACACTCGATTTAATTCATAGAGATCTATCCTGTTATAAAACTGAAGAGTTTGTTTGTTTGAACGCGCTAATCTCAGGAACTTCTGGTCTGATTTGAAAAATTCTTTCAGTGTTAGATAGTCCATTTATGGAGGAAGGTTATAGGCTATAAATCCTCATGCTAAGGCAAATAGGATCGGAGCATTTATGGAAAATGTGATGCAGACGAAGTTGCGCGGAATTCTTGTAGAAATTGTAGAAAGCTGAAATTTTGCATGTAGATTTCTTGGGGAGTGCAAGGGAGTACTAAGAAAGAATTTACTGATATTCCTATGGGAACGGGGAAAAAACGAGATATGCGCGTACGAAGTTGCGGCCATAAGCTACTAGGCTATATAACATCACATTATGACCAAGAGGAGCAGAATATTAATGAAAAATATGACGCCGATGAAGTTTGGTGGGTAAGCTAGTATAAAATATATAAAGTATGTATTAATAACAATTTATTTCTGGTAGCTCATTAGTTGATACCTGTAACTGAATAGTCCACAGTCCATGTTTAGTTACAACATAAAGAAACAATGCATACTCTGATGATGAAAATACACAGGCATTGTAAGTCCATGTCACTTTAATATTGATTTGATAAAACTTTTAAGTTTACTCATAATGTTAAAAATAAAGTCATCTGTTGTTTTAATAAACTATGATAGACATTATATTATTTGCAAGTCACTGTGAGGATTTGTGCTATAACCTATGAGTAATGCTACAGGATGACATGAATGATCAGCACAATATTATTGTTGAGTTTGGATATCACAATATTGCGCAATCATGACTAGAACATTTTTGTTTATCACTGTTTACTGATGACAATCACATTTAACACAGGCTGATCTAGCTGTTATTCCTTGATTATTATAGTGATAATAATATCAAATGTTTGAAACTAAAATAAAAATAACCCTTAGAAGAATACCTAGTTAAATTAGAGGCAATACAATTAGCATACATTAAGGAATGACCTCATTCATAAATATAAAATTAATTTACACTTTAGCCTGTTAATACTTTCCTATGAATAGGATAGTAAAAATATAATAATTGATGCCACCTAATCGTAGTTCAAGAATGATATGAATTAAATATTATTATTTTGTAATACATAAGAGCATCCACTTTCACATTCTTTTCCAGAGATCTACACTTTGGAACATGCAAATAGCTTCATGTTTCTGACTGACCAACCTTAACAATGCAAAAGTGTCTGTAAATGATTTATTTGAAATATATGATTGGATTTGATAATGCATCGAATATTTATTTACATTTCAAACTTCCTACAATGTTTATTATTTACTAATTTTGCCCTCAACTTAATTTGTGCAGATCCTGTTTTTCCTTGTTGTTGAATAGCCAATAGTATACCTCATGAATATGGCTATCATGAACAAAAATAATTTTCCAAATCCAACTGGTACTGCAGAGTTCAGTGAGAGATTAGCATTCAAACAACTCTTCAACTCTATTAGTATAATCTATATCAGGTATGAACAACCTCGATCACGGCAAGACAAAAAATATTAACCGGTTGTGCCCGGAGTGGAACCATTGGTTCCACTTGACGTCATTGATATAAATCGTAATGTCATAAAAATAAAGTATAAAATCAATTGCGTCAGGTGGCCTTAATAGTTCCACCTCCGGATCTAACCGGTTAATACATATAACAAACTGCATAACTATGTAAAGCTATCATGTCTATGCAGACAAAGGCGCAGGCTGAAGCTAATACTACACAATTGTATACTAAACAATACTGTTTATACATAGAATTAACTATTTGTGATTGCACAGGGTTTCATCACTAAAAAGTCAATCTTGGGCCTAGTAAAGTTGGCCACCCCTGATTGATGGTAGCAACCTCTTAACTCATTTCGATAACATTTTAACACAGCTTAATTTTTATTTTTACTGGTAAGTTCTTATGGGATAATATTCAAACATGGGCAAGGACTGTTAACAAAAACTAGATGGACTATAAAAAAATTTAAGTGGCACTTCATTATTATGTTAGTAGGAGGACAGTTTCACTTATCATGTTTCAACAATGTTCACATCAACATTTTAGAGCTGAATCCCAGAAGCCAAAAATTGCTATTCTCTATAGATTTCCCCCAAATTTGGGTCTAATATTATAATAGAGTGTAGCTAAACCATACTATAATTGCTTTAAATCATACCTATAAAACTTTTTTAAGGCTTTGACAGATAAGTTAGTACAACCATAAAACCATCAAAGAAAGGGTTATTTCCCACATGTGGATATTTGCAAAACTTTGGAAGAGGAAATCGAACTAAGTTTTAGTAGCTTCAATTTCACTAGCATAGTAAAAAGTAACTGTATTCTGGAACTTCACTAATAGATCATGACATTATAGAAAGTTTACTAAGTTATGATAAGTTGAACTCTAAATAGTCAGTATCCAAGAGGCTCACCTATCAGCTCCAGCGCACGATAACATTTTGTTGATGCGGATGACATGGAATGGATGCAGCCTCATGCGGATGTGGAACTGATCCTTGCCGCAGTTCTTCACGAGGTACTTGTTGCAGCAAATACGGCCTGCTTCCAGAGCCTCAGAACTCAGCTGCTCGTACTCGTCGGACACCAGGTGCACGCATAGCGGGAAGTCATCCACACTCGCCTTCTTCTTACCCAAGTCGAAAATACGGATCTTGGGGTCAGGCACACCACGACAGAACCGTGATTTTGGGTACGGTTTGTTTTTACAATACCGGTAACTGAAAAACACAATTAAATAGTTAAAACCAAGTTCAAATTTCGACAAAAACACAAGTTTATAGGTTGTAAATATTATACCATCTCGCTGGCCGGCGCCCCATTGTGATCTGAAATAAATTAAAAATTATACTTAGTAAGTCTTACACTACACGTTTTAGTTAAATCACAGAATAATATTCAACACTTTTCAAGATTTCATTCGATTATATAGTAGAAACTTATCAGCACCTTCACAAAGCGACACCACTTCCACGAAAAGACAGACGGAAGTTGGTTTGACGTTGACGTAGACTTTGTTTGGTGTGGCGAGCTCAAAAAAATGCTTGTGATAAATCACCAAATCTTTTGTAAAATCAACAAAATAACGTTCAAAAAACCGTAAAAATAATGCTTGCACTTTTTTCCATAATTTTCGTTCGTTGAGTTATCCCTACTTTTTTCTTCTGGGAAAAATAGCACAACAGCACAACTCTTCTATCGGCAAAAAGATCCTAGATTCAGAGAATATTTGGCACAAAAGCGATCGCAACACCTCGCAGGAAAAAAGGGCGAACATCTTCCCTTTTATGTTTTAGCAGATTTAGCTCCTTTTCTGTTTATTTGTCGATTTCTTCCTATTTTTTCATTGAATTTTTACCTTTTAAATCAAACAGAATTTTTATTTACTGCCACCACAATTTTGCACAGAGAAAAGGTTTCAACAAGAGTGCAACGAGTCAAAGATCTTTGCCTATGCGAAGTACGTCGCAATTGGTTGCGCAGGATGTCATCAATTTGACAAGAAACATAGAACAACGCAGGCACACTAGGTGGCGCATCACCGCGCATGGTGTCTCAGTCGCCTGCCCGTATAGGTTCGATGCATACTTGTGTCCCGCTTACTCAATGCAATACAATATACGACTGTTGATGCGAAAAGTGTTATTGTTATTATTTAATTTGGTTTTTTCTTACTGTTTGATTTGGTGTTTTTGTGGTGTTTAAATATGTTTGTTGTGTTACTTTGTGACCTTGTTATTGCTACTAGTTGTGTTTCTTACTTGTTTATAAAAATACAAAACGTATAAACCAGAAAAAAATATTCTACGAACGAAACACTTGTTTACGTGATTGCACCTGCGCGGTCGTCACTAAAACCTAAGTTCCGAGCGGCAAAGATCCCTAAATCTGCTGTAAATAAATAATTATTTACAGCAGATTTCGGGATCTTTGCCCGATTTTAACACAATTCAATCAAAGAGCAACCTCTTGTCAAGCTTATTTTGAGATTGGTGTTGTCAGCCCTATTCTTAAGAGTGTGTATTCCGTCCACTAGCGCCGCCAATCGTTTTTTTAATAATTGTGGTAAATTTAAGACACGTAGATAAAAAACCGCTCTGTAGTAAACTGAAGAAATGTATCTATTATTTTTTGACAGCTATTTTTAATACATAACTCATGGCTAAATAGCCATAACGGCAATTAATGCTAAAAGTGGCCACTTTTAGCAAAAATATCGACTTTGGCAACTATTTATGTTTTAAAGTACAAAACATGACTAAAAAAATAAAAAATACATTTCTTCAGAACACTACAGAGCGATTTTTTATCTACGTGTCTTAAATTTACCTGAATTTACCACAATTAACTAAAAACGATTGGCAGCGCTAGTGGACGGAATACGCCCTCATAAGACGGAAGCTGTTTCTGAACTTTTTTCAACATTTTGATGTGATTTCTGGTAGTTTCTAAACGAAATCACAAATGTCTCAAAACTTTGATAAAAATGTCAGCTGTATAGAACAAAACAGACGTATTTTTGCATGAAATTAGTAATTTAAAATAAGAGTATTTTGATAAGTGATTGTTTAAAATGGGAGCTTTAACAAGTAGGCAAAATGCTGGTGTAGAAGAAGCTGATGTTGTGTCCAATCATGCTTATAAATATCCGCCTAGATCAGGTAAATGGAACTTCCATAATTCGATTACCTTTATTTATTGTGGTGTCGTGTTCAATAAGCCTGATGCATTTTCATTGTTTTTCTACTATATAATTTATTCAGTCAGTTTGAGCTTCGCAAATATGCGGTTTTCATGGTTAGTTAACATTACCATGACTGGCTTAAGATTCAGCGTTCAATTTTGTCGTGAAGCGTGTAGATTGATTTCATTGAGTCGTGTGATGAATTGAGAACAGTTATATTTTAAAATCAATAAACAAAAATCGTCCTGATGCAGACGTTAAAGATACAGATTGCTTTCTTTCATTTTCTTATCAGGAATTTTATAATTAATAAGTAAGTTAATGCTATAAGGAACATTTAGAAACTGATGATGCAGGTAATTACTTCGGGAGCCACTTCATCATGGGTGGCGAGAGATTTGACACTCCTCAGCCTGAAGCATATTTATTCGGAGAAAATGCTGACTTGAATTTTCTTGGCAGTCGACCCACACCTGTAAGTATTATATTAAATCTTCTTTACGTAATAAAATTTTAAGATAAAGTAAAAAAGAAAAATAGTTGAAAATGTGACAAGACAATATCAAAAGAATGGAAAAAAGAATTTTGTGACTAAGTACTTTGGTAAATGATGAACTACAGTGACCCAATGTGCCCTTTCCAGGCCCTGGGTGTCTTTGTATTTGACTCCATAAAGGTAATCCAATTAAAAAAATTATTCAATAAACAATCAATGAATTATTATAAAGATTTATTTACCTTATTCTGGAACAAGGAAAATTAAATTACCTAAGCCAATAGGAATAAATCTTTGTTTTGTTCTTTTATTATCTGATTTATCACAACTATATTAATAACAATTGATATGTCCTCAGTTCCCGTACCCCCCGCCACAGTCTAATGAGCCTACTAAAACATTAAAAAGTCTAGTAAACATACGTAAGGAGTCTTTACGTTTTGTACGCTGCCCGGAACCTGTGGGCAAGTTGGCAGAGAACAAGATTGGAGATGGCATGATCAAATCTGTGGACAACAATGGCAAAGGGACGTATTACAATATTGAGTTCACGTTTGATTGTGACGCAAGATGTGCCATCACTGTTTTCTACTTTTGTACTGAGGAAGTTACTCCCACTGGTGTTGTGTAAGTACCATTTTGTTTTGCTACAACAGTGCTATTATAACTGGTTACAGTTGTCTTGTGATGATTTTAATCAATGGTTATGTGACCTTGTGTACAGATTTCATTGTTATTGTGCTCAAATTGCACCGTTTTTTATAAAACCGTGACAGGAAAATCTTTTATCTGTATTTGTATGACAATGGTCAATGAGATGATTCATAAAGTTCATAACCTTACATCCATTTTTATCTCTTTTTGCAGCATTATATTCTGGGCCTATGGTGGCCTCATTAGGTAATCATACCATGGCACAGTTAGGCTCAATTCACACTGGCGCAGAGTCGAGGCGCCGCGAAGTGACACGTTTTTCGACTGTTCTAGATTCAACTCTATTTTTCTAATAATACGGTATGAATTTGTGTTGCGAAAATTTGAAAACGCTCGGCGAAGCGCGCCTGCGCGCGAACGCGCGCATCTTCGCCTGCTAAGGTCGCTCTGGTTCGTGCGTCACCGCACGCAAACGTGCGCATTCGCGCGCAGACGTGCGTCTACTGGCGCCGACATGTAGACGAAGCACTGTGCCGAACTAAGTAGAGACAACACGGATGCGCGAAGACGCGCGCATTCGCGCGACAACGGGGCGACATGTTTCGCGTCGCGACACTTCGACTCTGCGCCAGTGTGAATTGAGCCTTATTAATACTAATTCAAATAAAAACTAAAAAATGCATAGTTATGTGTAAACATAACCATGTTCTTGATGGTCGGTTATCCAGAAAATCTTAAAAATCTAAAGGTACCCTTAACACATCACCCTAATAATTGTTAATTTTATTTGGTTTAGCTCGAAAAAGAGATTTTGTCTCTTTTTCGAGCTCAATCAAATACAATTCCTTATTCATTGCTTCATATGTTTATAAATTCGTCTGATCACGACGTAAAACACGCAATGGATACTCTCATCGATTTTGTGAATTGTGTTACGCAATTAAGCATCAAATATATTCAGTCAGACCTGAAGTTATACAATAAGGAAGTATTTTTTTATTTATGACTGGTTGCTCTTGACTCTAGTCTTGGTCAGTGATGACAGAGACAAAGTCTATGATGGAGCGAGCTTATCCCAGAGGACAAGAACAAATGAATAAATACTTGATCAATATTTTCTACGTTTTCCTCTCACAGTTACTACCCCCGCGACCCTGCGATGAACTCCCAGACGTACCACTATAAGAAGGGCGCGAACCAGCAGTTCTGTCAGATATCTCATGTGTTCGACCCTTCTAAGCACCCTGAAGAGGACCTGACCTACAATGCGGACAGGGAGATCATACCTATCGCCATCTACTGTGTTGTAGATGAGGGACAAGAAGGTAAGTATCAAAGAAATAAAAACAATCCTCAGAGTGAGATAATTATTTCACTCTGAGGATTTTTTCATTCTCCTGCCGTCAACCCAAATGATTTGTGGCCAGCTCAGAATTCCTTCTTCTTATACATCTATTCGCTGTAGACTTAGAAACTTAGAGTAGTCACCACTTTCTGTTTATTAATAGCTTTTCGACTTAAAAAACCGGCCAAGGGAGAGTCTGACTCGCACACAAAGGGTTCCGTACCATTAACCTTAATTTTGATGTTATAGCGGCAATAAATACACAATCCGTGAAAATTTCGACTGTTTACCTGTTAGGGTTGAGTTGAGAGTTACTGACAGACAGACGGACGGACAGACAGCGGAGGCTTAGTAATAAAAAATAAGTCAGCAGTCATAGCTTCTTGTAGTTTGTTCTTGTACTTGGATCTTTCCTCTTAAAAAGTAAAACTGCAGGTTTCGAAACTATACTTACAAAAAGTAGATAGGTACGTCACATATTTAAGTCAATGCGATGATTTATCAGTTGCTGCTTTATTCAATTGATATTTGAGTGTTGAAATAAGATTTGAATCGCACACTGGCTAGCGTTTGTATGCGATTAAATTAAATTGTGAGAGTGCCAGATGATATGGTATACATACAGGTGAGGGCAACAGCAACTATTACGTCACCTAACGTGTAGGTAGGTATTCAATTAATATCAACCGTCTTGATGCACCGGCTTTGTCCCCCTCGCGTGAGTACCTAAGTGGATTTACGTTACGTCAAGATTACATGATAATGGTCGCTATTCTATTGCATCCGTGATCCAATGTGTGGTACCCGCCTATTTGTACACTATAAAGCAGGGGTGGCCAACTTGATTTAGCCCAAGAACGACTTTTTAGTGACGAAACCCTGTGCGATCTACTAATTACATAGGTACTTCTTAAAATTACAAATGAAAGAAAGAAAGCAACAATATAGTTTAGTATACAATAGGGAATATGCATGCAATTATTTTAATTGCGAAATGAATTACTTATTAGCTCTAGTAAACAAACATGAAATTATTTTTTAAATATCTTCATCATCGACGAAGTTATAAAGCTTCAAAGATATAATTAAAAAGAGAAGTCCGATATGGACTGTGACGTCATAGTTCATGACGCCTATAGAGCTGCCATAGAAAACAGCGTTTTCGCGAGAGGGACAGATATATTTTGTTACTAGCTGACCCGTGCAACGTCGTCTGCGTAACATTTTTCGTTACTGCTCCGCTCCTATTGATCTTAGCGTGATGATATATAGCCTATAGCCTTCCTCGATAAATGGGCTATCTAACACTGAAAGAATTTTTCAAATCGGACCAGTAGTTCTTGAGATTAGCGCGTTCAACCAAACAAACAAACTCTTCTGCTTTATAATATTAGTATAGAAAATAATTATATCTCGCTTGTTTTTCGAGTAATTTTGATTATATTTTCACTGAGTATTAGACTTTTGTATATTTTTAGATATACTTTAAAGATAGTAAATATTTTTTTCATGCATATTCCCTATTATGTAGCTTTACATAGTTGCGCAGTACGTATTAATATTTTTAGCCTTGCCGCGACCGACTGAGCTCGACCCTGGTCGATCGCGATCGACCGGTTGGCCATTCCTGCTATAAAGAGTACCTACTCGTATCCTATCTAAAGTTTTAAC
This sequence comes from Ceramica pisi, assembly GCA_963859965.1. Classification (NCBI taxonomy): domain Eukaryota; kingdom Metazoa; phylum Arthropoda; class Insecta; order Lepidoptera; family Noctuidae; genus Ceramica; species Ceramica pisi. The sequence continues at coordinate 23,246,170 of OY982535.1, read as the reverse complement.
CGACTTCAAAACAGAAGAAGGTTCTCTATTCGACTGAATGTTTTTTTTTAAACTTATCTAACTCTGGAAAAGGTTAAAATTTACTTTATAGCCCGCTGATTTAAGGGTCGGGAGGGGGTGGAGGGGGGAGGTGGGGGGGGAGGGGGTGCCCTCTGCACCACCCCCACCCCCCGGAGCCCCACGGTTATGGAGATATCCATGGTTAAAGTTTTGAGGTTAGAATAGCATTTGCGTTAGAAAAAGAGGTAAAATTGAGTATCGTTTAGCAGGAGGAGGGAAGGGGAGGTGCCCCCTATGCCCTAGCACCACTCCCATGTAAAGGCGACAAACCGTTCTTGAGAAAAACTAATTATAGTAACCTAACCTCAAAAAGTTTTATATTCAGTCCGGAGGCCCAGTCGACGGAGCCCCGCTTCGCGGGGCTCCTACTTCTGAGTAGTTTATAAAAAAATAACCACGAAGGGAATGGCGGGGTCTATTCGCTCGCTTCGCTCGCTCACTCGACCCCGCCATTCCCTTCTAACCTAAACTGTCCGAGTCGGGGTGCCCACAAGTCCAGAGCTCGCTTCGCTCGCTCTTGCATCAATGACACTTCACTTGGTTCACATTTATTACATACTTTAAGTATGTGAATATATAAAAATATTATATTTATGAAAAAAAACAAGACTTAAAATTGAACAAAAAACACTTCTAACGTGAACGGAACGTGAAATGTCAACTTGACGTCTACCATGACAATTTATCTAACCTAAAAATTTGCAAATGGCGTACTATTTTCGTACATTTTTGAAACTTTAATGAATTTTATCTCGTAAATCGTGATTCTCCGCATATTGAAACTTTGTAAAAAGCGTTCTATTTGTGAGTACTATCTACGAAAAAATTACGAACTTTCACAGCAGCGGGCTATAAAGGAAATTCGAGCCCTTTATCCCGATAGTTTTAAGATGCATTTTCTGTTATCCAAGTAGGACGAATATTTTGACAAATACGCCAAGCGAGAAGTTCATACCTGACGAAACGCTATGTGACGATGGCACACATCTTGCTTGCTAACCAATTCATCACATCCATGTTTTACCTAGGTACTTAACGTTGAACGCAACAATTAAAATTACTTCTTTATACTTTACAATATTGTTGTCATTCTACAGGAGAAATAAGGCAGTCCCACACGACGATAGCCGTGGTGGAGAAGCATTCGGACGGCACGTACGTACTGAAGGCGCTCAAACAGAAGCTGTTCGTGGACGGCCTGTGCTACCTGCTGCAGGAGATATACGGGATTGAGAATAAGAGCCTTGACACTAAGGTAAGAGGTCACGTCGCTGTCTATTGTAGGCTGTAACTTATCCTACAAAGGTGGTAGGAAGATTAAGACGGACGGTGGAGTTAATGCCTTGAGTGCCTATTTTTATTTTCATAAAGGGATACAATAACATACACAATAACATTATTTATGGTCCCACTGAATCCTCCTCCTCATATTCAACTTTTCTGTATCATTTTTTGCCCTTCACAAATCTCTTAAAAACAGTCAGTAAGAAAATACATAAATATATATGATACAAAAATCTTCCATCTCCCTCACACAGCCGAGTTCAGACGAAGAAACAGAAGATGGCGGCTCAGAGTGCGTGATCTGTATGTGTGACGTACGAGACACGCTCATCCTGCCGTGCCGCCATCTTTGTCTGTGCAACTCCTGCGCCGACTCGCTACGCTACCAGGCCAACAACTGTCCCATATGCAGGGCGCCCTTCCGCGCCTTGCTGCAGATACGCGCCTTGCAGCGGAGAGCTGACAACGCGCCCGCACTCCCGGCCACTGCCAATGATGTAAGTCTTAAAGGGTTATTACACTACACAATCTATCGGGCCCGATATCTAGGGCGCCCTGTCCCTGCGGCAGGGTGCCCGTTATTACACTACACTAGAAATCGCGCCCTAACTGCAGTGGTGGCGTAAAGTGGGGGCGGAGGAGGCTGGTCCGCCCCGGGTGCCTATTAGCACCAAGGTGACACCGAAAACTCACTCGTACATTCAAAGATGGCGTAGTATAGGTCCAAGAAAGGCATACATTCTTTTTTTTATGAAATTCATAAGACAGATATCAAAGTCGCGTCTATATCTATACTAATATTTATATCTATATCTATACTATTTGTATGGTTGAACGCGCTAATCTCAGGAACTACTGGTCCGATTTGAAAAATTATTTCAGTGTTAGATAGCCCATTTACCGAGGAAGGTTATAGGCTATATATATATCATCACGCTAAGACAAATAGGAGCGGAGCAGTAATGGAAAATGTAACGCAGACGAAGTTGCGCGGGTCAGCTAGTAAAAAAATAAAGTGGCTTTTTTGACGTGCCGATAATTTGTTTCCAACTTAAGACATCAATTAACAACTACCTACTCTTGTATGTGACTACTTGCATACAAATATTATAGTTTAAAATGCATCGCAACTATAATTTCACATTTTTTTTTTCTAGTATAATTTCTAATTTCCTAAAATAATAAATTCATGTTGCGCTTAAACCGCGCGAGACAGGGAAATAAATTTTGATAATTTGATCGAATATTTTAGTATCTAAAATAATCAATCGAAAATATCTGAATACAAATCCGCCCAAGGTGCCAACTACCCACTGCCGCCACTGCGGCAGGGCCCTGCCTCCCTGTCTCTTACTTACACTAGGTGATAGACAGAGCAGGGAGATCGGAGCCACCCGATCGCCCGATGGCAGTGTCCTAACACCCGATTTCTTATTACATTACTGTCGCCCTAGTTATCGGGCCCGATAGATTGTGTAGTGTAATAACCGCTTTAGGGACTACTCACACTTATTCAGCTCAATAGGCTAGTTTCCATCATCCAGGAATTGCAAATCTATTTAGTCCGTCAGTAGAGTATTGAAAAATAATGGACACGTATTTTTTGTTTTTGTAAATCAATGAATATTGAAAAAGATAAAACGCATCAAAACTCTGGTCACTACCCGCTAAAAATTATGCCACGGCGTGACATATTGAGAATTTTAAAAGCGTCGTAACTTCGTCAATTTTGGTTCCCGTAACAAAAGAAAAAATACGGGTCAAATATTTTTTGATAATCTAACTGACGGACTAATTCGATTTTTTCAGGAAACAACCCTATTCGCATTTCGCTGAACGATTTTGGTCACACTTATACAGTTCTGCTTATATCAGCCTCATACAGCGTCGTAAGAATGAGAAGGCGGCAGTGGCAAAACAGTGCTGAACTCGATCTATAGCACTCGCATAGTAATAACACATTTGTCCTCATTTTATACTGGTTTGCCGTGAAAGCTGAATAGACGCGGAAAGTTGACCATACAAAATGGTTGTTTTCTATGGGCAGAAGCTGAATAAGTCTGAGTAGTCCCTTAATCAGTATAGATGTCGCAGGGATATGATAAAAACAGGGATTTGATCAAATCACGGAGGATGTTAAAATAACAACACGATTTTATCATTTCCCTAAACAAATTTAGTGATTTGAACAAATCCCTAAATTGATTCAGTGAAAATGATAATAAAACATGTCCAGTTCTTGTTTACGTCGCGCTCGCGCTTGTTTGTCTGCTGAAAAAATGAAAGAAACTTGTTCGAAGAAATTCAAGGATGTATTAGTTGGTTTCCGTTGGTGGTCCGTTTTGATTGATGTACCAAAAGTAGACAGAGGTCCACTAGATACAAATATTATTACAAGGATTGTATTAAATACGAAAAACAATTCAAATCGGTACTTCAGTTGGCATCATAAGAGATTGGCTTCCTAGAAACGCTCTTCAATTATCTACAGTTACATTAACCGATTCAGTTCCATCGACTAAGCTGAGTTTGCGTGAAATTGCAGGAAAATTATCTTTATTTGGAGGTCAAGGATTCAAACAGTGTTCTTGCCAAGAGTCCAAAGTACGATGCAAAACGAATAAATGTGTCTGTAAGAAAAATAATTTTATGAGTAATTCAAGTTGCCACAAATCTGCTACGTGTTTAAATAAATGAATATTACAATCTGATCAAATCCCTTAGGGATTTGGCCAAATCCCTGTTTTTATCATATCCCTGCGACATAGACACACAGACCCCGCCATCTCGTAATGTTGCGCTATCAGGCCAATGTTGATGTTTACAAAGCTTCCAATTTTCGAATAAATACAAGGCCTATAGGCAGGGGTCCATCCCCTCCCTTCCCCTCTTGCCCGGTCCTGTTTAGTATTTAATTGCTTGGAAGCGGTGTTTGGCGCCGCCATACTTAATGATCAGATTTGTTTAAATATGAATATTGCCTTCAAATTGCCTTAAGTTATCCTTCACCTACAGGGGCTACAGGTAAGAATAGTGGGAACATTGTCCACGACAACTGTATCTTTACGTTTCCACAGGGTAGCACAGAGAACATCCCCTTGGGCTACGAGCCGGTGTCCCTGCTGGAGGCGCTGAACGGGCCCCACCCCGCGCGCGCGCTGCCCCCGCCCCGCCCCGCGCCCGCCATCGCCAGCCCCGACACTGATACTGCTTCACAGGTATACTGACACCACTTCAGACAACCTAACCTAAGCGCGAGCGACCTGAAGTGTAGTGTGAAGCTCAAGACCGCTCGCGATGGAGGAGTACTGTGCAAGTCCCCTGCCCTAGGACATTTTGCATCTTAAATCACAGAAATCCAAAAGATTACTAAGTTATTGTTGTATAATATTCGCATTTTGACACAGAATATCGAAAAAAAGGAATACTAACTTTCGAAAGTCATTTCATGTTACAAATTCCCATAAAGCTATAAAAAATATTAAAAAAAAATAGTTTCTGTGAACATCGAGTTTCACGACAGCCTGTATAAAAGATAAATACTGTGACGAACATATATTTTTCTATATCCCAGGCAGCAGAAATCCTCAACCGCTGTAACTTGGAGCGAAGCTCGTCCACGAGCCTAGGCAGCAGTGGCAGCAGGAAGAACAAGAGCGGCTCCAAGGACGACGTCAAGAGTGTGCGCGACCGGTCCGCTGCCACCACTGTCACTCCTGAGGTATTGTGTTCATATCCTGGGCAGCACAAATCTTGAACCGCTGCAACTTGGAGCACATCTCGTCCACGAGCCTGGGCAGCAGCGGTAGCAGGAAGAACAAGAGCGGTATATCTTTCATGTGCCTAAATGTTGTGTTTTATCTATGTGTGAAAACCATTTTTAGGGTTCCGTACCCAAAGGGTAAAAACAGGACCCTATTACTAAGACTTCGCTGTCTATCTGTTTGTCTGTCACCAGGCCGTATCTCAAGAACCGCGATAGCTAGACAGTTGAAATTTTCACAGATGATGTATTTCTGTTGCCGCTATAACAACAAATACTAAAAAACAGAGTAAAAAAATAAATATTTAAGGGGAATCCCATACAACAAACTTGTTTTTTTTTGCTGTTTTATAGATAATGGTACGGAACCCTTCGTGCGCGAGTCCGACTCGCACTTGGCCGCTGGTTTGCTAATCGTAATGGTCTTTACGAAGTGTAAGTCTATTCTAGATCTAGTACATAGTTCTAGATCTAGAATAGATAATATTTTTTTTTTATCAAGGTCAACTACTGACCAAAATCATCCACCTCTCTAAATACGTGGTGTGCACAGTTCCGCATGTCGGTGCTGCTGGCGCGCGAACAGGAGGGCAAGCGCGCGGAGGAGAAGGCGGCCGCCGCCAACAGTCCGCTGCTCTACAACCACAAGCTCGGCGTCGGCAACGGTGACAACATCTCGAAGGTGCGTGTATTATCAACTATCTAATGCAGTGGTTCCCAAAGTTGAGTGGACCGCAACCCACCTAACAAACACTACCAAATTTGGGACTCAAATCTTAGCCGTCGCGCGTCATGAAGAAAAAAGGTGTATTTTTATTATGAGGGACTGTTTTTTTAGGGATTGGAAATCATCCAATGACTTCTCCCGCTCTAGGCGGAGCGGGAGGGAGTGTCAGACTGCCGCGGTATCATGAATGAGGGACTTCCTTAAGGAATTTATCCGTTTACAAGGAGTGCTATTTCAATGAAAATTATGTATTTTTACATATATTTTGTCACTAAACCGTTGCTGAAACGGCTTCTCAGGTCAGGGCCAATTTAATATTCCGTGGCGACCCACCAGTGGGTCTCGATCTCGACCCACAGTTTGGGAAACGCTGGTCTAATGAATAGGCTAGATTCCATCATACACAAATTGCAAAACTATTTAGTCCGTCAGTTAGAGTATTGAAAAATAATGAACACGTATTTTTTGTTTTTGTAAATCAATGAATATTGACAAAAATAAAACGCATCAAAACTCGGGAGTGGGGGCACGTGACGTTACGACTCACTAAAAATTATGCAAAGGTTTCACATATTGAGAATTTTAAAAGCGTCGTAACTTCGTCAATTTTGGTTCCCGTAACAAAAGAAAAAACATGGGTCAAATATTTTTTGATAATCTAACTGACGGACTAATTAGATTTTTTCAGGACGCAAGCCTATTGTTCCATTGATGGCTCGCAGAACAGCTGATCGATGGGGCCGAAAAGTTCTGGAGTGGCGACCCAGTGGTGGCACAAGGTGGTCCGCTGATCTGGTGAATGTCGCGGGTAGCCGATGGATGCGAGACGCACAGTAGGCTAATTCACGTAACTAAATAAGTGCTGTTGAAGTGCAGTTGAAGTTAAGTTTCGATCAAAACAACGCTATTCGTATTTCTCTACCGCTGTCAGACACGCACGCGTCAAGTTTGCGTCACGCGAGCGCAATAACGGCATTCTACTGTTGCGCGTCTTTGGTGCGTGCTTCGGAACGCAACATGATCGGTATTCTACTATTTGTTTGACGTCCCAAAATGACAGCTTATAAGCTTAAGTTTAATATTATAATAACGTCTATATTCATTGAACTGCACTAAAACTTAATCGGTGCGTCATAACATTACGTGAATTAGCCCTCTGACTGGTTGCTGTGGCGATGCTTGGGGGAGGCCAATGTCCAGCATTAGACGACTTTCGGCTGATATGATTATATTGACTGATGGCAAAAAAAGGCCTCCCTTCATTTCTCAGTTTTGTTACTTGCTAATTCCTAAGTATGAAATCCAAGTCGTCCCGCCATCTACTTGGCGGTCCGTCTCGGCCCCGTTCCGCGATTACTGGACACCAATTTTGTGTTTTATGGACCCGGTTTGTTTTACGTGCAATCAGTGTCACAGTGATAGCATTACAATAGCACATACAATATGCTTTGGATATTTTCATCTACTAAAACCTTCACTCACGTGGCCACTTTAGCTCCAAATTGTGGTTTACAGTCCTCCCTGAGCCTAGAGTACCCTGGCGACATGGAGTCTGTCCAGGAAGCCTCGGGCTCTGATGACGAAGCGAGGGCGACGCACCCGGAGCCCGACAGCGACGCTGAGCGATTGTCGCCGCTGCTCACACATCCTACTGTTAACGGGGTGAGTGATAATTTCATATTTTTTTTTTTTTCACCCAAAACTCATAGGTATCCTTTTCCTGAGCTATCGCGAACCAGATAATAAATCTGACTTATTTAAAAATAAACATTATTGGGTTTGCAAGTTAATTATTCATGTCTTTCAACAATTGGCGCTGAAGCATACATAACATCTGGAGAAAGTTGCGTGTGAGCAATGAACAATTGAAGCAATCGACGCTGTGCAGGTGGACCACCGACGGTGTCAGTCTTGCTGGGAGGTTAGGCGTACCGAGTATTTTCTCTATTTGATACTCCAAAAAACAGGCTGAGGTCGGCCTTACATTCGACCTGTGATACCTTACGGATTTAATAAACCAACATCATCATCTTCCCGACCTTCTCTTTTGTTTCTTGGGGTCGGCATAATACTTTTTCTTCACCCAATCTCCTTTGTCAACCGTGGCTATTATAAAACTACACGTTTTAAAAACAGAATGATTTTATGGTTTGTCCTGTAAACATGTTGCGTGCCTTAAGTCTGTGCTAAATTAATGTATTAGCCTTCTTTCTATTTTCATAAAACAATGATCGATTGTGTTGTACGAGCAGACAGTGTCGAGCCAGGGCAGCTCGTCGCCCGCGGCGCTGCGCGCGTCGCAGTCTGCGCTGGCGCACATCGACGACACAGATACCGACGAGCCCGACCACAAGCACAACTGTCAGTATGCCCTCCTCACCACAACTATACACACACATGAACGAACACACGTTTGACTGTCACGGGATAGGGTGCTAATGGTTTGGTTATTGTGCAAGTGAAAATCTCCAAAACTAAAAATTGAATTAATATAATGTAAATGAGAAATGAGTCTAGCACATGGGATTCAAAGTGTGGTTTTTCTGCTACCGTCATGTGTCTTAACCCGTCAGCAAGCCGGTAAATATGTCCAGATACCTATTTCGTGAGCTGATTCATCACGAAATAAAAAAAAAACATTTCGAAATGTGGACATAGGATAGTCAGCTGTATTCCTCTAGGGAATCCAGGTCTGATTAATGTGTACCTTTGGCAACCGCTCTAGGTGTGATAAATGTGTAGGTACCTAAATAAAATCGCGTCAGTTAGCCTTTGCCACACTACCACCTGTTGCATATTAGCACTCCATTTGCACACTACTCCGTGCCAACTCAAGCACAAACTAATATAATATCTCTCATGCTCCTACAGTCATAAAGTCAACCTTCGACCGACCGCTAGTAGGCCGCTATTTAAACCTTTCAATTTGTAGATATTACGTGAGAGCTTTGCTTGAAAATAAGGGTGATATTCCAGTGGCATTCCTCCTAGAGAATGTCAGTGAGATGTTGCCCTAAATGCCCATTTTGAATATATGTATAGAGGTGGTTGTTCATTTCGTTATTATGTAAGTTACCTGTCTGAAATATTTGGTAATAGTCCTGCTGAATAAAGACATTATGATAGTTTTCCCCATACATAAAGTAGCTACGTGTTTTAAGCATGATTTTTAAGACTCCTGCTAAGCACAAACATTTTGTGGTAGCACAGGAAATGTGTAGATTTTCATCGATCACATTGGTCGATAGCACTGTCTTTGAAAGTCATAGCATTTAAAAGAAATAGCTCTTTAATAAACGTACCAAATAGCAGTCATCCATAAAATCGACAAGCTTCTTTTTAGAACTTGATCACATCCTATCAGAAGGGCAGGGGTGTTGGGCCTACACGTATGCATTAAATAAGTCAGGTGTAGTATCATCGTGAATAGTTGATAATCGGGTGTAAAATCGCACGCAGCGAGCGGAACACAGTCTCGTATCGATGTGGAGTCGCCGGCAGTCGCCGAGGACTCAGATTATTTCACGCCGGAAGACACCAACACGACCATTCTGACCGTTCCTAAGACGAACAAACTTGCAGTAAGTCCGCCATCTTGCATCAGCTGTCATCGTAGTCGTGACGTCATCATTGAGCTTTGTTTGTGTGCGTGTTAATTCGGTTTTGGTTTACGCGATGTTCTTTTATTTTCTGCGTCGTGTTTAATTTGCACTTTCATTATGATCATGTACCGCATCCGTATTCTAAATGTTGTTGAGGTCACACTGGCACGTTGCAGGAGCCGAGCGATGCACTGCGTTAACCACTCAACGTAGCTTGAGCTCAGGGCATTGCGGGGCTTTTGGAACGCACACATGTGCATCTTATTGCAGGGCAAGACATTAAACTGTATCAAACTACGTAATAAGTCACTAAATGTATTGCCTGGCAACAATATGCACATGACATTAGAAATCAGATTGGTTCATATGTAAGCAGGTTCTAATATAAGTATCTGTTGCAGGAGCCGACAAGCAATGGAGATTGTACCCCCCAGCGTTGGGCCTTACCACACCACGTCACCTCATTACCTGGTATGTAGCTTAGAAATTAGTAGTGTCCGACCGAAAGTTCGGTTTCGGTTTCGGCCGAGTTTCGGCCAAAAATCAAGTTTCGGCGGAAGTTTCGGTTTCGGCCTAAATTGGCCGAAACTTTTGCCGAAACCGAAACTGATTTCGGAAGTAGTCGTGCACGCTCGCTTAACTTCGTTTCTCGTGGCAACACTATGGCGGACGCTGGCGGCCCTTTTCGGGAATTGTCGTGCGCCGTTCGGATAGCTCCGTAGCAACAAAACTTAAAGTAGTCAGTGCGTTATCGTCCGACGTAAACATTCTTTAAAGGTTATGTTTTGAATGTTTGGATGGAACTGATTACATGTAAGTTTTTGTTTCGTTTCTGTACTTGAATTATTTATATAGGTAAATAAATATTGAGCCAGTAACTTTTTTTTGTTGTTATTAACAAACTTAATATACTGTGCTTTAATTTCATGTCGTAATTAATGCAGCATAATGTGTAAAATGCATCAAATTTACTGAAATTTGAAACCGAAACTCATGTGGTCAAGTATAAAATTCCATAAAATACTGATTTTAAGGAATTTTATACTTGACCACTTTCAGAAGCCAGGGCCGAATATTCGGTTTCGGTTTCGGCCGGAAAACCAGTTTCGGTCGGACTCTAGAAATTAGTGAACAAAATATTTTTTTATTTGAGATGGGTTTGTTCTTGACTCTAGTCTAGGTCAGAGATGACAGAGACAAAGTCTACGATGGAGCGAGCTTACCCAGAAGTAGCCTGTTCACTCTAACTTTGAAAATATAAGGGTTGTAAGCGTTCGGAAACACAGACTCAGGCAGAGAGTTCCACTCCTTTTATGCGCATTATAAAAGACGCTTGGAAATGATTAGTGCTAATTGGTGGAATGGCAACAAGGTAGGGATGGTAACTTGCAGTGCTTCTGGATGTTCAATGGTAGAAGGGAGCCGGTGGTATAAGGTCCTGGAGTTCTTGGGCATGCAACCAACTAATTTTAATTGATACACATAACACGTTCTGAGCTGACCACCTAGCTCACCAGGGCTGTAGCTAGAGTCGAATTTGAGGTAGGGCAGCCTAGCTACGGCCGTGTAGCCCACTCGAGCTATGCTCCATTTAAATACAGTAAATTTATCCAGGAACACCTCTGAGCCAGTCAAGCGTGCGCTCTTCGGGCGACTCGTACAGCTCTACGTCGTCCACCCGGCAGCTACTGGCGCCAGTGGCTGGCTCGCCACTTGCCACGGACACCGCTTGCTAACGACCACTAACGCGTCGCAAATCTCACCACTACCACCCGACGCAACTGTACAACCATGTGGAGTTCACTCTACCACCTTACTAAGAGCTACAAACTTGAGCTACCTTATGACTGGTGGAATAGTGTGACTGTCTCCATCCAGCTAAGTCACGTTGATCGTGTGTACAACGCCTAACGCAACGGGTGTACGGAGAATATGCGACCTTACCAATACTACGTATGCAACATGCGTACGTAACATTTTGTAAGAACTGTATAACTATTTATAAGTTCAATATTATCATATTAGTGGATTTATATTAGTAAATAAGCAAATTAGACTGTTGTTTCGCAGCTGTATTTAAAGTTCTATACCTATTATAGTATGTATAGCGATAGGTCATAGTAATTTTGTAGGAATAAATGGCTAGCATTAAGTAAAACTCGTCTTTGTTTGGGTGTCTATAAGGTATAATTTTGCCTCTCACACAAAATCCACTTCGGGAAGGTGCACATCAGAAACGGCATTAGAGGATTCAATATTTATTTTTTTAAATCCTGTTATCGGAATAAAGTATGTAAAGAGAAATTACGTTTATTTTGAGGTGGGTCATTGCTATCAACGCACTACACCGTTATGGCCCCAAGTCTCCTGGCCGTGAACTATCGAACCTTGCCATGCAATACTTAGCAATAATAATATGATTTGTTACTTTATTTGTTTGGTTTTTCTTACTCAAGGCGAACCGAAAATATTGTTATTCAAATGATACTTCTTTTATTTTGCATAATGACTTCTGACTGGCTTCTGAATCTTATTAAGTAGTATAATATTACGATCGAACGGTGTCGCCGACTTAGATTTTGTAACACTGAATAAGATATCTAAAATGCAATATCCAGCAAGAATGTTGTTTACACAAACTTGCCACAGGAAAAGCTTAAATTATTCAATGTGGGGTGAATTTTTATCAGTATTGTTCTGTATATATTTGCAACACTAACAATCGCCCCATCCGTCCTTTTTTTGCGTTTGCTGGACATGAAAACTTGTCTTGACTTTTTCTTGACATTTTATTTCAACTTTATGCTCAATTTTTATATTTTTAACTTTTATTTTTCTAAATGCAGTAAATTATATTCAATATTATTATAATTTTTATTTAAATAAAAAAAATGAATAAATAATTTTATAAAAAGGTGTCAATAATCTTTAAAAATGTAATGATAAAAGAAAGGTGTAATTATAGTAGAAATAATTTCTCATAGTAAATATATTACAGTAGAAGTGTAGGGTAGAAATATAATTATTAAGTTTATCAATGTTGCTGTATTACATTGTTGGGATGGGACTCCTTATCAAAATATTTACCTCTAATATGGCAGCACTGCAGTTGGCAATTTGTCAAAATATTTGCAGTATCTCACAAAATATACCATAATACTCAAATTAAGGTCATTTTTAACAGACTTCCCAAAAAGGAGGAGGTTCTCAAATTGGTTGTATTTTTTTATGTTTGTTACCTCATAACTCCGACAATATTATGAACAGATTTGAAAAATTCTTGTTTTATCTGAAAGGATATACTTGCAGATTGGTCCCATTTAATTTTTATCGAAATCTGTTACGAACTTTGGATTTTAAATCGAAATAGCTGAATTTCGTCTACTTGGATCAGATAGTTTTATGTCATCCAAGTAATCGAAATTGCGTATTTTGCTTTTCTGCGATTTTGCAGTGGTGTTGTTAGGTGTAGGGTACCACTAAAAAGTGAAAAATAAAAAAACTTTTTACAAAAAAATACAACCAACTTCCAAAAAAAAAAACACAAGTAAAAAATAATTTTGATTTCGGAAGTCGGTGTCAAAATACGAAGAAACTTATAAAAACACATTTTAAGAATTTTTAATCAAGAATTCATCAGGTGTACATTTTTGTTGGTCAGTTTCTGAATTGACTATATGGGGTTAAGTGTGTCAACCCTCCTTTAAAACAAATATTTGACTGGTTTTCAGGTTAATTAAAGTTGAGTTTGGGTAATGCTTAGTTCAGAAATTGGGGCTAAGTGTATGAATATATAATATCTTCAATAGTGTAAGTAAGAGGTATAATTAAAATGTATTTTCATGTAAGTTATATTACAATAGGACAAATTATAATATTCTATTAAGTTTAAAACTTAGGGGTAACACATAATTATTCTTGGACTGATTAAGAACATTCCTTTAATTTCATCAGCAGAATCTCAAATGGTATGAATTATGTTAAAATGTTTGCACATACTCTTTTGTGTATTTTGCATAACTAACATTGTCTTATTAAGTTGTATAAAAAGTGTATTGTTTGATTAAAATAAACTTTAATAATGTTCAAAAAGCTTTTTTTTCTGTAACTGGATAAGTTAAAATAAATTTAAAACAAAGCCACTTTTAGTATAAAAGTTTATTGTGATGTTGCACTTATATTTTAATAATATGCTGTGAAATACAAAACTACAGCAGATTAGTAAAACTAAAAAAAAAATAAAGGCTTTTAAATAAAAATCTATATAGGTATGTTATAGGCATAAAACTAAAATTATAAAATCTATTTACATAAATCATTATTATGTAAAATTCTGTATAAAAGTAACCAAGTCTGTATTCTTATAATATAATTATGATAATTGACTTGAATAAAAAGTATTCTCAGCTTTGGTTGGGCATTGTTTGCATATTGTAATTTGAATTTTCTGAATGACAACCAACGGAGGTGCTTGGACCAGAAACTTTCTTCATGGCTTGTCGCCGGGCCGCATATGCAGACATTCTGGCTAGTCTAGCCTGCCTCTGCTCTGGTGATTCATTGGCCAGCCTCTTGGCTGCATAGGCAGACATTCTTGATAAACGCTTGGCCCTCTGTTCACTAGTCTCCTTGGACAATCTTTTGGCTGCATACTCAGACATGCGCCTAAGTCTCGTGGCGCGCTGGTCAGGGGTTTCGTTAGCGAGTCTCTGTGCGGCATAAGCAGACATCTTCGCTAACCGCGTCGCTCGCTCGTCCGGCGATTCGCACTTGGGACCGGAATCCCTGCGACGGGTCCGTTTATTGGGCTCCAGCAACATGAGCGGGTCCAACTCCTGTGTCGAGGACATCGAGCTCGAGTCGTCCATCTCATAACTTTTATCACAACTTGTTTCATCATACTCTGTTTTGACATTATCATAAGCTATTTGTTCGAGTTCCGAATTCATAAGCGACTTGTCCATATTGCTATAGTCAGATTTTACAGTAGAGATCCACTCATTATTTGCTTTCGCTATCACCATTTTCTTCCAGGAACAATCAGATTTATTCAAATCACCCATATTGATTGTTCAAGGATAGACGTATCCATAGAACCATAACGAATTCGACACTATAAAAACTTATTTGAGTTCCAAATACACTATCAGATCTTTATTTTCACTTCACAAATTGTATGAATAACGCAGCCAAAATTCATCAAAACTAAAATAGGTAGGTATACAATCACTGACCGATGGCGATCAATGGCGATGGCGAATTGGCGAATGGCGACGAATCACGAAAGTGACAGCGCGAGCGATGAAGAAAAAACCCATGGTAGAATAGTAAATTTACATTCATGCTTTTATTTATTGTTTTGATCAAAGCAAAACAAAAGGCAATTTCCACATTTTGTGAGTGATAAAAGGTGAATCTTGGGGCTTGGGTTCAATTTCCGGGAAGTTTATCTGGAATTTCTCAGTAGCAGCCCTGAATCCATACATGCATATTGCACAAGGTTATTGGCGATGGCACTAGGCTCGGGCGCTCGGGCTCACTCCATATGGCATCGTACACACGGAATGTGGTAAAAGTAATATGCCTAAAGCTTTGAGGAAGCAGATGTTGAATTGAAACTCCAAAAAAGTCCGACCTCCTCTCTCTAAAGTGAGTGAGACTTTAGACCCTTTTCTCAACGCGTTTGAAACACGCCGCGTGGGTGATATACGTACGATCAAGTACGCTTACTTGCTCGTACGTCTATCACCCACTTAATGATTTCATCTGTTCGTGAGTGGTCGGCTAAGACAATATAACCTGTGACAAAAAAGGCTGGTGGAGCCTAATTTGTCACAGGTCGAGTCCATAAGTTCTTAATTTATTTTCCCAAGCTTTTATCTTGCCTTTCTGCTCCGCGTCTGACTATGAATTAATTAGGAATGAACAGTTCGCACTGCTGCTATTTATTTCATATATTTTTGTTTTGGAACCGAGGCCAGTAGAATCGTTTTTCCAAGTTACGACAAGCAGGCGATGTGGTCTGTGCAGGCGTCGATCTTCTTCGACTCATCGTTTTTCTGGCTGTCGCTACTGTTTACTCTGGCTCTGATAAGTCGCAATGATTAGGACTTGGGAATAATGGCGGGCTAGCGTGAGTTTATTCGTATTTCTTTGAGAAAAGGCAAGTAAAAATAATGTTTAGTTTTTGTGTGTTATTTGGATTTTTCATCCCGTGGTAGGAAAATTATTGGTGTTGCTTGCAACCCTTGCCAGTTTTAACCATAGACATGTAAATAACCTATCTCTATGGTTTTTATGAAAAATATGAAACTGAGGACCTAACCTGGATTTTCTTACATAAGGAAAAATATATAACTAATGACTATAATCTGACTTTACAAAAAAATACGAATTTACTGATGACTAGGCAGCATGGTCTCCGACCTTAGCCTGTTCCAGAGGGAACAAAAGGAAAAAAAAAAAAAAAATCTCTATGGTTTTAACCCTCGGATTCGAATGAAGGACATGTATCCATTGTCATGAATGAAGTATAAAAAAAACCTCGTATCTTCCAAAAAATCTTTCCGTAAATAATTGTTATATCGTCACTTTCAAAGATTTTTAAAAATTCGTTTTGAACATTGGCTTTTTTTATTTTATTTTATTTTATTTATTTGGAAGAACCAACAATTACACATTATATATTACAAAAAACAGAATATAAGGAATTATACAAATGTGCAATCAACAACGTTCTCCACATATACAATGCTTTTGAAACGATGTAAATTAAAAAACAAAAGTCACACTTTTGTAACGTTTGTCTTTGCAATTGCAAATAACTGCTAGCAACACTAAGTGTGTGAGTTGTCAAAAAGTTGGCATTTAATCCATCTGTTTTATTTAGAAAATCTATTTTCAACTCATACTTCGGTTAACATTAGGGTATCTATCGTATTTAATTGAATATCTAAGATGAAAACATTCATTCTGTTAGAACTGATCCTACAAAAGCAGTTATTTGTTTCATAAGACCATCAAATTTCATGTAACGCAGAACTAGCATCTGTGATCAGATTTTGTAGTTATTTCTTTCACTATTTTTATCTTTTATTGTATTTGTGTTTATTAATTTAGATTTCTTTTGTTTTTTAGGGACTGTGACCCAACAGAAGTGCTTACGGTACAGTAACGTGATGACATAATGGTGTAATAGTTTGATGCTGTTGTTTTCGATTGTCACTAAACATGGATAGTATACCCGAGTCACCAGTGAAGATGAGCCCGCTCGCGGAGCCCGAGGGCTTCCTGGAGAGTGAGACGGATTATTCGAGCATCAGAGGAAAGGTAAACATGAGCATTGTCTTTGTTTACCAACATATTGTTCCCGCGCAAATTACGCCTACTCATATCTCACTGCTAAATTGCTGAATGTATGTCTGATGTATCCTTATACCTAAGTCTCATGCCTTCAATATACACTTCATCGTATCAAATATTACATAAAAGGTGTAAAAAATTGCATTGAAAATTGAATAAAAGTGCACTATTATAAACTAAATAATTTTGTAAAAAAATATATTTTATGAGTGAATAGAATTACAGAAACAATAGTACCTTAACATAATAATTAAAACATTATTTTTATTTTCAAAAATATTATTGCACCATAAGAATATTGCATCACTTTGTTTGTAAATTGTCCCATCTACTCACACATACACAGAATATATGTGAAGAACATCTTCAATGAACTAGTTATCATAGTCAATTCAATACAATTCAGATTCATAGATAAAGATATATTAATACTAGGTTATTACGATTACAGAACTGTTCACATTTCTGGTTTCCAAAGATTAAAGCACCCCTTGGTAATATTTCTAGGAATCAATCTCATCAAAATTACATATACATGGTGAATATTTAAAGAGTGCAGTTTTACTTTTCATCAAAATTGGACCCGAGACTCCTTTCAGTGTTTTTTGATATTCCTTATAGTTTTGGATTTGGCTCTGAAGACACACTTTAAAAAATCACTCTGTATACCATCACTTATGTCAGTTCTGATGTAAATATTTATTATGAAATTATCCTTGATGATAATAGCAAACAAAAAAAAAAGTTAATACAAAGTAAAATATTAATATTGCAGATATTTGCTATGAGTAATGTTGCATGATTGCATCACAAATGTAAAAAAAATGAATACAGCTTTTTTATTTTTTTTATTGATAGGCATACGTTTGACCACTATCTCACCTGATGTTAAGTTTTGTTGCATTTATTTACAACCAAGTAAATCTAAAAAAAACTAACAATGCTTAAAAATCATCATCTTAATTTTCTAGTGCTAATGCAGTCCAAGTTATATTTTAAAAAAATATTCTAATCTATCCCGACAAAACTATCTAATGTTATATTGATTTTTCCGGAAATAAGTGTAACTATTATATTATTTTGCAGTAAAAACAATAAAAAATAAACATTAACTTGAAAGCAGAACAATCAAGGCATACTCTGATACTATAACCTTCAGTATTAAGTATATGAGACAAGCTAGCCATAAAATAATAATATTGTTCTCTTTAGATGGTGCTTGTGAGCCCAACAGCTGATGAGTATGAATTGCTCCGTAAGCAACTGCTGGAGAGGCTAGAGTCAGGCAATGGAGAAATAATATACGACATAGGACAAGGGGAAGGTAACTATGTTCTGTTACTAGCTGACCTGTGGTGTGTTTATATTTTGTGTAACTCCCTCTATGTCACATTTTTCATTAATGTTCCGTTCCTGTTGGTTGTAACATGATGTTATATAGCCTATAGCCTTCCTTTAGAAATGGGCTATCCAACACTAAAAATATATTTTCTATTTGAACTAGCAGTTCCTGAGATCAGAGTGTTCAACCCACAAACTCTTCAGCTTTATAATATTAGTATAGGTAACATAGGTTTTTATTAATTAGTTGTTTTTGTTTACTAAAATGGAGATGAGCAGGTCATACTGTTAGAGGAAAGGACAAATGGAGTACAGCATTAACAGAGTGGTATGCAAGGGATGGGAATTGCAAAAGAGAATCGTCCCATCTTCTAAACGGTCTCCTGTTTAGAAGATTAAAAAGGCAGTAGGCAATACAAATATGTGGACAAGATCAGACAAGGTGGGAAGAGTTGGAGGAGACCTTTGCCAAAAAGCAAACAGACAAGGAAACGGACAAAGAATAGAATATATACAAATTAAGTGTTAAAAGTAAGAATTAAGTTTTGTAATAAGTTAACTAGTGTCTGAATATAGATAAAATAGGTAAATAACTTGCCAACAAAGTTTAATTGGCAGAAAATTCGTAGTTCATTAAGTCCCTTTATGCATTGCTACCTAAGAAACTTAAAAAAATAAAACATGAAACCGACAATTTCGAAATTTAATAAAAAAAAGCATTTACAAACCTGCATAGATGAATTAAATTATTATCAGTACAACTGATAACAACACTTGATTGCTAACCACAGTAGGTACATTTCCTGTTTTAAAGTCCAGAAGAATTAATCCTTTGTAATTGTAAACAGATATTTATTTATTCAGTTCTACACACAAATTGTTCCAATCAACATGTTGTGGTTTTAATATGTACTTATTTCTATGATGCTACAATACTGGTCAATATTTCATCATAATAATTATTGTTTGTTTATTTATACACCTACCTGATTCTAATGGGGAGGATAATCATGTAAAATTCAACATTTCATCATCCTTGCTCAACATCAAAGGGAGTGCGCAAAAAAAAAAGAAACATGTGGCGCATATTTAACTAAATCTGTGACACACAATTTTTTACCGCAAATCCTTAGCCGGTAGGTATTTATAGAGGAATTCTCAGAACTGTCAATTCTTAGGACGCTCACACCTAGACAGTAAGCCTTTATTTCAAACGCACTGCAACTTACCATACCTACCTTGTTGCTATTCCACCAACTCTCACTAAGCGCTTCCAAGCGTCTTTCATAATGTGCACAGCAAAGGAGTGGAACTCTTTGCCTGTGTCTGTGTTTCCGAATGCTTACAACCCTAATCTTTTCAAAGTTAGAGTGAACAGGCTACTTCTGGATAAGCTCGCTCTATCGTAGAGTTTGTCTCTGTCATATTATTATCTGACCTAGTAGTCAAGAGCAAACCCATTTCAAGTAAAAACAAAAAAAAAAAACAAAACGGATGCAATAGGTATTATGTTTAGGGCAGTGACATTCACTGAAAACCGCGTCGTGTAGTGTGGCTGAATCATCACAAAGACCTTGATTACGTCACCAAAGATTTTTTAAATAAAATCAAAGATAAGATAGGTACGTTTAATAATTTCATAAATACCATGTAAGTATAAGTAGATAAATCAGATGTTGCAAGTCTATTATCTTATCTGTGTGTCGGAAGCACGGGCATGAGGAAGAATGTGGTAATATCGGTTAGACGGTTACTCTTAATGCGTTGAATGTGACCGCAAGTAAGAAGTTCGCCCGCATTATTCACGCACGATATACTACCAGAGCATTCAGAGTTGGAATAATGCTTTGAACTTTGTAAATCGAATGAGGGAATTACTCCATTTCAAAGACTTTCAAGCAAGTTCTTCCTTGCTAAGTTATTTCTGTTGTGTTTTGCCACGTGCTCTGGTACACGTAGTAAACTTAAACATAACACGCGAAGCATGTCAAGGGCACGCTACACAAACCTGTACAAACATTAAACAAAATTGAATGGGGCACGCTAGAATTATCGAGTTATTGTACACTCATAAGTTATAATAACAAAGGCCTTATTATTTTAATTGCATTCTTGAAAACGGGTTTCTGATCCCTACTCCTTGATTATAAGCCTCTTTCTAGAGTCCTACTTTAGAAACTAAATGAATTGTCTATGGTTTGTATTTTACCGAAAGATACTATATTATGATCTAGTCCGTACGTAGTCCAAGGGTAAAGTACCAACCATAGACAAATTGAGTAGTTCCTAAAGTGATAAGGCTAGGCTAAATGTTGCGTTTGTGCGAAAGATTCACTGGAACGCAAACGGCACAAGGAGGAACACGGATGGGTTTGAGTTTGACACTTCCTTCTGATCCGCCCAGAGCGGGAGGAGTTATTTGATGGTTTCCCATCCTTAAAAAAGGCTACATTAGCTGCATCGCGCTCACTTCATGCTGCGAGCTACCGATGGAATCGCGAGACGAACGAACGCTTACGAAACCTTTAACGCACATAACTTTAAACGCTTTCGAGCACAAAACTATTTAGTATCTAAACGTTCTACGTGCTAACGAGTATTGCTGTTTAAATCGCGATAATTTATTCACTAGCGAACTATTGTCAAACTTGAAAGGGCACAGTATTCGTTTTACCCATTTAATGGGTTGTGGGTATCCAACTGCATCCAGTTAGACTGGAAGCCGACCCCAACAAAGTTGGGAAAAAGCTCGGCAGATTTATGATTTTGAATGATTGACTCACAATTACGCGAATAATTGCTTACGAATGTTTGCATTAGTGACAATATAACAGTATGCTTGAATGAAAAAAAAAGGACTTCTTTGACATTTTTTGTTTCATTTATTCTGAAAATTTTTGTAAAATGAACTAGCAACAGCCCTAATACTTTTAGGGTAAATGACTTTGAAAAAATCTAATATTTCCGTCAGAAAGTTTTCCAAAAAGTATTAGACACGTATTTGCTTTATCAAATCAATAAAAATTGACGAAGATAAAACGTAGCTAGATCAGGAGTCAGGAGTTTTCAAAACACTGTATCGTCAAAATTATTGTATAGGTACGTGAAAAGACAAAAAAAAGTATCTAATAATTTTTGGAAATATGTCTGACGGATTAATTCCATTTTTTACACTACTGGACTGGCTAAAAACAAGGTGTGTTATATTTCATGTATGTATGTAAGTTAGTGAGCTTTTAGTAATAGGCTAGATTCCATCATCCACAAATTGCAAAACTATTTAGTCCGTCAGTTAGAGTATTGAAAAATAATGGACACGTATTTTTTGTTTTTGTAAATCAATGAATATTGACAAAGATAAAACGCATCAAAACTCGCGAGTGGGGGCTCGTGACGTCACGAGTCAGTAAAAATTATGCGAAGGTGTGACGTATTGAGAATTTTAAAAGCGTCGTAACTTCGTCAATTTTGGTTCCCGTAACAAAAGAAAAAACACGGGTCAAATATTTTTTGATAATCTAACTGGCGGACTAATTAGATTTTTTTAGTCATCTCCCCTATTTACTCTATTGCCTTACTCAGCAAACCTATGTCCCTGTTCAGAATATGAGCCACATATTAGAGTGCCCCAAGGATGTTGGGGGATTTAATTAATGCTACCGATGCTGCAATTAACGTAGCCACCTATTAGGCCCAAACGATTTAAGGTGTTATCCATTGATTCGAAAAGAAGAAGAACCAGACCTATGGTCATCCAACAAATGCCAAGCTCTTAAGCAGCTCCTCATATCATAAGTTCCGTATTTGTGTAGATGGCCGCGGTCTAACTGAGGACGAGTACAGCGCATCAGTAGCGACGCTACAGTCGCTGGTGAGCGGCGAAAGAGTTTCCTGCGTGGAGCTGAGGCGATGGGAGTGCGGCAGCGGTCTGACCGGCCAGTACCTGCTGCGCGCCGAGCTTGACCACACCGACTTCATGGAGATCAGGTACGAGAGAGATGATCAGCGGTTCTAAAAAAACATACAACCGAATTGATAACCTCCTCCTTTTTGGGAAGTCGGTTAAAAAGGCCACTTTAGTAGCATCAGCCAGCAATTCAAACTACCCGAAACTCAAATTTTCCCAATCAACCTTGAACCTAAAGCTGTAGCGATAAGGCCGCACATTGTGTCACCCTATGTAAAGTTTTCTTCATTTATTTTTTCAGTAACTTATATGGTGTACATAACAAAGAGTATTCTATTCTAATCTAATCTAAAATGAAATTTAACATTATTGTCGTATGATTAATCCTAATATGATTAAGTATACTAAAGTGGCGTTTTTAGACCCGCCAGATTTAAAGAGAGACAGCTCCTTCCTTCCTTCCCTTTCTGCCGTCAACTAGGAACCTCTTGATTTGAAGGCTCAATACTACTCACACACACAGTAGTCAGTAGTCAATACAAGAAGGGTCAATACAGTCCTAAACGGGCGTTCATTAGTTTCAACATTATTTCTGTGTGGTCCTCAGAATGGAAGCACTCTTGTCCCCCTGGTAATGTACACACCCACAGGTCACCTTTGTTTGTGTTATACAATAAAAAAAATGCAGACATTCAAATATAAAAATTCATCCATTTAATTATGGGTGTTTCTGGTATTCCTTAAACAACAGTTACAAGTAAGCCTTCTCTTTCCGCCAACAGAGTGGCAGTAGTAGGCAACGTGGATGCGGGCAAGTCCACCTTACTGGGAGTACTGACGCACGGCGAACTGGACAACGGGCGAGGGTACGCGCGACAGCGGCTGTTCCGACACAAGCACGAGATGGAGAGCGGGAGGACCAGCTCCGTGGGCAACGATATACTGGGCTTCGATAGTATGGGTGAGTACTGTGTGTTGTTGGTCTGGCAGTTGTGTGGACACGGGCAAGTCCACCCTGCTGGGAGTATCACGGTGAACTGGACAACCTTTCTCTAGAATCTAGAAAGAGGCTTTAGCTAAAAGCTTTTGAGGCAACCTCTAAGCATCAAGAATATAGAAGCTTAGGGGCGCCTCAATGCGGCGACCTCTCGCGTCCGGCCCTGGTCCAAGCCATGGTCCGGAGCGAGACGGAATGGGACGCCGTTGCCTCCTTCTGCGAAGCAGTCATGGTAGCGAAGGAGGTGGTGGAGAGGGAGAGGAGAACCTCTCGTCCCAGCCGCCGTGGTGGACGCCGCGGGCGTCGGGGGCCACCTGGTGACCTCCGGCCACCGTAGGCGCGGGCCTGTGGACGGCGAGCTATGGGTGGCTCGCCGTCCGTCCGTCTGGTGACGACAGGCCGTGTCGACGGCGCGTTAGTGTTCCACGCGCGCCTCAATGAGAGTCAGCAACACAGAGGGGCCCGAAAGAGCCGACGCCTGCCGGAGTCGCGGGATTATTCGCAAGAGACACCGTGGCTCCGGAACACAAACTAGGGCAATGAAGGAACATGGATGGGTTTTAGTCAGTAGAAGTCTGACACTCCCTCCCGCTACACCCAGAGCGGGAGGAGTCATTGGATGATTTCCCATCCCTAAAAAAAAAGAAAGAAAAGGGGCGCCTCAATAGCTTTATCGCACAAATACCTTTTCATGACAACCTTTTCGACAAAAAAAAATACAACCGACTTCCAAAAAAAAACACTACAAAGTAAAAAATAACTTTAATTTCGGAAGTCGGTGTTTTTGTTACTTTCTTCGTATTTTGACACAGACTTCCGAAATTAAAGTTATTTTTTACTTTGTAGTGTTTTTTTTTGGAAGTCGGTTGTATTTTTTTATAAAAAGTTTTTTATTTTTCACTTTTTAGTGGTGCCCCACACCTAACAACACCACTGCAAAATCGCAGAAAAGCAAAATACGCAATTTCGATTATCAAAGAATCATCTAAATAGTCAAATTCCAGGTAATTCGATTTAAAATCCAAAGTTCGTAACCGATTTTGATTTATGATTTAAATGGGACCAATCTGCAAGTATATCCTTTCAGATAAAACAAGAATTTTTCAAATCGGTTCATAATTGTCGGACTTATGAGGTAACAACATCATACAACCGAGTTGATAACCTCCTCCTTTTTGGGAACTTGGTTAAAAAAGAGCAAAAATTTGTTTGGATGTTTTGCGTTCCGCGTTACTTTTAGTTCAATAATTCAATTTAAACAAGTGAAGGAACTACAATATTGAGCAACGCAAAGATTAGAAAGTGATTTTAGTCTTCCGTAAACGTATGGAACTTTAGATCAATGATTATGATAAGGAAACTGTGCTTACGTAGCCGTGAGTTGAGGTAATTGAAGAAAAAGTACGTAATCTAATAAAAATACATAATAGGTAGGTAAAGTTTTGCATTATTTCATTTCAGGACCACTTTAGGTGGCATTCGAGACAGAAGAACCCAGCTTTATGAACGTTTGTGTTTTATAATTTTTAAAGCTTAGGAAAAGCTGTAATTTCTCACGAGTTTTCCTGAAAACTTTTAGGACTAACTATTTGTATAACAACAACATTCTCTTTGTAGATAACAAGATAGTGCTATCACGAAAACGGTTTCCAATCTTGGTATTTAGGCAAGTTTTCCTCATGTTCTGATAGATTTTAAGTCAAGTTTAGACCAAAACGAAACCTAATGCCTAATCAGAAGTCGGTGTCGTCACTCTTCTTTTGGAGAAATCAATAAAAAAAAAATGTTTCCATAGAGTGGAAAGTTCAAATCGTCAGTAAGGTAGAACATTGCAATAATTAGATCGATCCGCTGAAACTAGCTTGTAATGCGCTGTACATTCGCTTGGCATATTCATACAACTAGCCAGAGTCGGCGCAAGGTGTTGCCGACGTGGGCCATCGCCTACGGCCTCACGGTCCAAATAGCCTCGCAGTTTTGACTTCTTTCAACTAAAAAATAACCGACTTATCCGAGCCGATTTGCATTTTTTTTTGAGCTCGCTTTGCTGGCAGTTGATATTCTTTTTATTGTTTACTAGCTGTCCCCCGCGGCTTCGCTCCCGTCAACTGGCTATGTTTTTTTTTTGCTTTTAAACCTTCCCTGTTTTCTGGCGAACTAAACAAAAAAAGAATTACCGAAATCGGCCCAGCCGTTTTCGAGTTTTAGCGAGACTAACGAACAGCAATTCATTTTTATATATAAGATTTTGCACAAGAAGTCAAAAGAAAATCAAAACTATTAGTGGCGGGGTGCAATATAGTTCGCCGCACCTCACCCTCAACTTGTAGAATCCAAGCTCTAAAAACCTCCTTAAAATATCACTACATTCTTAGGTAGTTTTTGTGTTTTCTATTTTGTGTTTCTGAACGCTGACAACCCTAATCTCTTCAAGGTGAACAGGCTCCTTCTGGGTAAGCTCGCTCCATCGTAGACTTTGTCTCTGTCATCTCTGACCAAGAATAAAGTCAAGAGCAAACCCAACACAAATAATAAAAACAGATTGGACCTAGAGGGCCTCACAAAATGCCAAACTTGCCCACATCAAATTTTAGTCTTGCCCCGCCACTACAACTAGGTACTTGGTTTAATTAGTTCATTTAAGTAGTAAATACTGTGATATTAATAGAACTTGAACGATCAATGATAAATGATCGTAATAAGTCCTTATTTTTTTTTTTTTTGTTTATTTCCAAAATACTTAATCTTAAGTTACAATTATATTGCCATACAACGTAAACCTCATAGGGTTTATCTGTGTACTGGCGAGCCGCGTTTTTTTTTTAGTTTTTACGACAGTGATGACTTATCTAGTTATGCAATTAACTTGCGTAATCTACCGTTAACTGGTCCGTCGTAGAACGCTATGAATGAAGTACTACATACGTCATTTAAATACGCTTTCTAGAAAATGAAGCCATTAGGGACTTGTTCATGTGATAATGAAGTCCATTGCGAAGGAAAATGCAATCCCTTGTTCTACAATGTCACCCAGCAGACTCCTGTTCATAACAATCTATAGTAACAAAAATACAGTAACGTAGACAGTATGTTTTTAGGGTTCCGTAGCCAAATGGCAAAAACGGAACCCTTATAGATTCGTCATGTCTGTCAGTCTGTGTGTCCCTCCGTCCGTATGTCACAGCCACTTTTCTCCGAAACCTTAAGAGCTATGCTGTTGAAATTTGGTAAGTAGATGTATTTCGTGAACCGCATAAAGATTTTCACACAAAAATAGAAAAAAAATAATTAAATTTGTGGGTCCTCCATACATAGAACTGAAACTCAACATTTTTTTTTTTCATCGTATCCATACGTGTGGGGTATCTATGGATAGGTCTTCAAAAATGATATTAAGGTTTCTAAGATAATTTTTTTCTAAACTGAAAAGTTTGCGCGACAGACACTTCCAAAGTGGTAAAATGTGTGTCCCCCCCCCCTTAACTTCTAAAACAAGAGAATGATAAAACTAAAAAAAATATATGATGTACATTATCATGTAAACTACCAGCGAAAATTGGTTTGAACGAGATCTAGTAAGTAGTTTTTTTTTAATACGTCATAAATCGTAAATCGCAACTTCTGCTTACGGAACCCTCAGTGCGCGAGTACGACTCGCACTTGGCCGGTTTTTTACTCTTTCACGCCTGACCCGCTGAATAAAATGTAATAAGTTTTGGTGTAGAGGTAGACGGGATTTTAGAAAAGGACTATAATTTTGATCCTGGCAGTACCTACGCGCAGCCGCGGGGCACACAATTACCATTGTTTTAAAATTAAGTTTACTTTTATTACCTTCATTGCGTGTATCCGTGTGGCTAAATTATAACATCGGTCGATCGGTCGTTCTTCAAAGTTAAGCGACACTTGCCCAAGTCGGTCTGTGGATGGGTGACCATCTTAACATATCGAGTTTCATCCGATCCGTGCCTCGAAAAGCACGTTAAGCTGTTGGTCCCGGCTATCATTTGTAGACTTGGCTGTCGTTACGGATTGTCAGAAGCCAGTTAATCTGACTCCAGTCTTGCCAAGGACAAGGACTACCATATTACCCAGGTAATAGGTTGTGGAGGTCTGTAGGTAGCCGCTCCACGTAAAATACTGATATTCAGTTGAATCCGGTTTGATTTCAATATAGTTGGGAAAAGGCTAGACAGATGATGGATTGTGTGTATCCGTGTGTGCCAAATATATAATAGTTTCTTTCTTTCTTTACGTTCCCTTAGGATAATTCTAGAATTGAATGCGGGTGAAGCAGCTGGTAGAAGCTATATTATTTATGAAAACTTTATGCACAATTAGAGACACTGTACAAAGGCGGACTTCATGCCATAGGCATTTTCTACCAGTCGACCTTAGGGTGGTGCAGAGACAGTATGGTAGGTGCAACATAGAGAAAAAACAAACCGAGAGGAAAAAAAATACAATAATTAAAAAGTACATAGATACATACACATAAACAAAATTAACAACGTTATTAAGAAAAAACGAATCCAACGAATTACCGCTGTAATGATTCTTCCAACTTCTTGCGAATATCCTCACGAGCCTTCACCAGGCAGGCTTTGCAGGCTGATCCAAAAGTAATGATAATCGATTAATATTTTTATACTAATAATAAAGCTGAACTGCTAAAGTGTTTTTTTATATGTTTGAACGTTCTATTAATCGCTAGAACTACCGGTCGGTTTTGAAATTATGCTTTTGCATTTGATACCTCAATAAGGAATATGCGCTTTTTTTATTTGCAAAATGGAATACTTATTAGCTCTAGTAAACAATCATGAAATTAATTTTTAAAAACCTTCATCAGTGATGAAGTTATAAAGCTTCATAGATTAAAATTAAAATCGACGTCAAAGTCCATGGCGTCTATACAGCTGCCTAGAAAACAGCGTTTACGCGAGAGAAACAGATATTATATTTGTATAATTAGGTACATCTCGTTTGTTTTTCGAGTCATTTTGATTCGATTTTGACTGTTAGGATTAGTTTTTTTTTTTCATGCGTATTCCCTAGTCTTGAGGAAGACTACAGGCTATTATTAACATCTTATTTGGCCCAATAGGCATGAGTTAAAATAAAAACAACCGAAAAACTTTACTTTCTGATCAGCCTAGTAATTTGATAAGTCAAACAACGAGGTCACTCGCTCTACATGTAACTTTCTGAATTCACGATATAAAGTAGAAAGGCATGAAACACATACAAATTACTTTCACGCTACATGAGCAAGGTTAAGATTCGCGCACATGTTGCTACTACTACAATCAGTGGCGTAGCTACCAAGGGGCCAGGCGGGGCAGTGCCCCAGGGCCCCCAAGCTCAAGGGGCCCCAGAAACCTGATTAACAAACCTCATAATGAAGTTGGCCTGGTATTATCTTTAAGAAACTATTTTCGCCGCGTATTACAACAAAGTTATAGCCGGACCACGGACGCGAGTGCGCGCCTAGGCTAGACAACAGCTAGCTAGGATTGACGGGAACGGTAGAGTGCAGTCTCGAAGCAGTTTTGTCCCGAAAAAATCTGTTAATAGTGATAGTTAATCACTGACAAATTGGAAATCACACTAAAAAATACTAAGTCCGAATAGATGGTCCAGCAGGGTCAATACAATATCTGCAATACAATTCTGTCCCGAATTTCATGACGATCTTTTCAGGCGTACGGACCTGAAAGAACAACAAAAATCCATCCATCCTCACAAACTTTCGCATTTATTGAAATTCTGGTACTGATTGAGTGACTGAGTGAGTGTCTGATAGACAACGCACAGCCGAAACTACTGGTCATAGGAAGCGGAAATTTAGCATTTAGGTTCTTTGGAGAGTGTAATTTCGGGAACAGGAAAAACCAGGGCATGCATATACGAAGTTCCGGGCAAAGGCTAGTTTTATATAAATTGATTGATAAAACCTAAACAGTTTAGGGGCCCCTGTTGTTTTTGCCCCAGGGCCCAGAGTCACCTAGCTACGCCACTGACTACAATATTAAATAACGTATTATTTGTACGTTTTCAATAGCGAAAAACACTGAAAGGAGTCTCTAGGCCGATTAAAATGAGATCCTTAGTCCTTACGTCAGGCAGGCCGCAGGATACGTTCGACGTGAGTTACCTATCATTAGGTCGAAAATTATTTGATCGAATTTCATTTCACCTAAAACTTTTTAACTATTTCCTTTTGTTTTTTACTTCATCGAAGTCACGTCTGCCACTGTATCAGTTGACCTTACTAATTCGTTTTTAGGGTTCCGTACCTCAAAAGGTAAAAACGGAACCCTTATAGGATCACTTTGTTGTCCGTCTGTCTGTCTGTCTGTCTGTCAAGACCTTTTTTCTCAGGAACGCGTGGAGGTATCAAGCTGAAATTCATATCAAATACTCAAGTCTATGGTCTCTTGGAGCTGTGAAAAAATCAAACTTCTAAGTCAACGCGATCAAAAGATACTCCCGTTTCTGCCGCAAATTTTCGACACTCGCAAGGGAATCAAAACCTACAGGGTACTTCCCGTGAACTCAGAATCTTGAAATTTGGTACGAAGCAACGTCTTATAACACAGATAAAGGAAAAATTGCGAAAAGCATAAATTTTTAGTTACATCATATAATAAAAATATTTTTAATAATTTTAAACTTATTACCCCTTTACTCATGAACGCGTAGTGGTATTATATTGAAATTCTTAACAAATACTCAAGTCTATAATATCTTTAAGCTGTAACAAAATCAAACTTCTACGTCAACGCAATCAAAAGATACAGCAATTAAAGCCGCATATTTTGAAACTCGCAACTACTCGCAAGGGAATCAAAACCTAAAGGATACTTCCAGACGACCTGGAATCTTGAAATTTGGCATGAATCAACGTTATAAAGTACACATATAGGAAAAATTCCGAAAATCTTAAATTTTTAGTTACATCACATAGTATATTTTTTTTAATAATCATAAACTTACTAGCTGACCCAGCAAACGTTGTTCAGCGATTAAAAAAAAAAAACAGATGTTGGCCGATTCTCAGACCTACCCGATATGCACACAAAATTTCATGCAAATCGGTTCAGCCGTTTCGGAGGAGTTTGGAAACAAACACCGCAACACGAGAATTTTATATATTAGACTTGCTGACCCAGCAAACGTTGTTATGCGATTAACAAAAAAAAATAAAAAAATAGATTTTGGCCGATTCTCAGACCTACCCGATATGCACACAAAATTTCATGCAAATTGGTTCAGCCATTTCGGAGGAGTTTGGAAACAAACACCGCGACACGAGAATTTTGCTTCCCATTCCCTCTCGCTCCACACCATGGTCTGAACCAGGGGCCCGGCCCTACGAGAGGTCGCTGCCGCCGATCGCCTCCACGAGGACACGGCGATGCTCCGCCCAAGCGGGGCAGACCTCCCCCGTACCTTACCAATCTAAACCGAGATTGATCCAAATTGTGCCTATTTCTAGTATTAAAATTATGTCTATCACTTCTCTTCTTAAAGAGATGAAGATTTTTCCGAACATACATAATGTTTTCATATATGTATTGACAAGGTACCGTCAGCTTTCCACATTGTTATGTTATGGATTTCATTTAGCAATAAAATACCATAACTTTTACTTATATACCTACAGGTTTGTACGGAACCCTCGGTGCGCGAGTCTGACTCGCACTTGGCCGGTTTTTTTTTTTTCGTTACTCCGACGTTTCATTTGCTCGAAAAACTTTTTACCCAAGTAACACTTTGCCGAAATAACATTTGATATCAATATTATGTTTGCGAACATTCATTATACCACTGTTTTAATTACCATATTTCTTTTAAAGACAAATACGTCGTTAAAAAACAATAATTAAAAAAAAACTTGTAGAAATAAAATACAATTTGAGTGATATTAAATATTTGAAAGAGCTTTCAAAACTAATGCAGCCCTGGCGTTATAGATTAAGGTTACATGAACTATTTTCAGTTTAACGTAATTTTTTTTTGTTTAATTAATCTATTATTTGAATGTAACGGCACTTAATAAAACAGTTGATTATGAATAAAAGTGGTTTCAAGTGGTCCCAGTAAGAAGCAAGCACGGACTAAATAGTTTTGCAATTTGTGGATGATGGAAACTAGCCTATTGGTCGCCACTGTTTATTCTGGCTTTCAGGAGTTGCAATGGTTGGGAATGTGTGGCCGGCTTGATAAGATGATGATAAGTTGTAATAGTAACAGTCCCTCGTTCTCCACAGGTAACGTAGTGAACAAGCCAGACCACGGCACGCTGGACTGGGTGAAGATCTGCGAGAAGTCGTCCAAGGTCATCACGTTCATTGACCTGGCTGGCCACGAGCGGTACCTCAAGACAACCGTGTTCGGTATGACCGGACATGCGCCTGACTTCGGCATGCTTATGGTGAGTGTTTAAGATTGTAAGCTATGATGTCACCTGCGAGAAGTCGTCCAAGGTCATCACGTTCATCGACCTAGCTGGCCACGACTGGTACCTCAAGACAACCGTGTTGGGGATGACCGGACATGCTCCCGACTTCAGCAAGCTCATGGTAAGTGTTTAAGATTGGAAAGTATGATGACACCTGCGAGAACTCGTCCAAGGTCATCACGTTCATCGACCTGGTTGGCCACGACTGGTACCTCAAGACAACCGTTTTCGGGATGACCGGACATGCGCCCGACTTCGGCATGCTTATGGTGAGTGTTTAAGATTGTAAGCTATGATGTCACCTGCGAGAAGTCGTCCAAGGTCATCACGTTCATCGACCTAGCTGGCCACGACTGGTACCTCAAGACAACCGTGTTGGGGATGACCGGACATGCTCCCGACTTCAGCAAGCTCATGGTAAGTGTTTAAGATTGGAAAGTATGATGACACCTGCGAGAACTCGTCCAAGGTCATCACGTTCATCGACCTGGTTGGCCACGACTGGTACCTCAAGACAACCGTTTTGGGGATGACCGGACATGCGCCCGACTTCAGCAAGCTCATGGTAAGTGCTTAAGATTGGAAACTATGATGTCACCTGCGAGAACTCGTCCAAGGTCATCACGTTCATCGACCTGGCTGGCCACGAGCGGTACCTCAAGACAACCGTGTTTGGTATGACGGGACATGCGCCTGACTTCGGCATGCTTATGGTGAGTGTTTAAGATTGGATACTATGATGTCACCTGCGAGAACTCGTCCAAGGTCATCACGTTCATCGACCTGGCTGGCCACGACTGGTACCTCAAGACAACCGTGTTGGGGATGACCGGAAATGCGCCCGACTTCGGCATGCTTATGGTGAGTGTTTAAGTTTGGAAACTATGATGTCACCTGCGAGAAGTCGTCCAAGGTCATCACGTTCATTGACTTGGCTGGCCACGAGCGGTACCTCAAGACAACCGTGTTTGGTATGACGGGACATGCGCCTGACTTCGGCATGCTTATGGTAAGTGTTGAAGCTTGGAAATCATGATGAAAAGGGCAAAAGCCTTATCTCAGTAAAAGAGAGTTCCGAGAACGTTGAAGTTTTTTTTAAATTGTGATAGGGAAAACTTTCTAAAGAGTTTTTATTACTTTTTAATAAGCTATCTGATGCCATCATTTTTGAGGTGCTGCTATTGCGCTTAGCACGTCAGTATAATAATTTGTTGAAATGTGTTGATTAATTTATAGACCTCAATTTAGTTTTTTATTATAATCTTATACTTCCCACACCACCTAATTATACTACAACTCGTTAATCGAGGCCGGTTTTAATAAATAAATAACTTTGTACATTCTTGATATCACATGACTTTTAAAACTAAAGTTCTGACATATCGTTCCATTTCCTCAGATCGGTGCCAACGCAGGCATAGTAGGAATGACAAAGGAACATCTAGGACTCGCCCTGGCCCTCTCAGTACCAGTATTCGTAGTAGTGACCAAGATCGACATGTGCCCCCCCAACGTCCTGCAAGACAACCTGAAGCTGCTTATCAGGATCCTCAAGTCGTCCGGCTGCCGCAAAGTACCTGTCATGGTGAAGACGAAAGATGACGTCATTGTTAGTGCTACTAACTTCGTGTCGCAGAGGTATGTTGGCAATTATTCATTGAGTAAAAAAAAAAAAGTGTGGCAACACTTGAAAATGTTAAAGTTATAGATACTTTTTTTATTCAATCTCTACTGCCCACTGCTGGCCCCTCACCACTTTGAATCAACCCTAGCTGAGGCATCTAGTATCATAGGCCGGCCTTGGCGGCGCCGTCCATCCTCAGTCACTCACTTTGTGGAGACTACTGTCCAGCGCTTACCGACGTGATCACGTGCCTAACCAGTCCCGTTTTAGCGATTTTAATGATTAAGCAAAGTTGTAGCGCCTTCTATTACACCAGCAGCGAACTACTAACAAAATCCTGCATCGGGGTATCAGAGTTTTCCTTGCGATTTGAACATATACAACAGTCCGAATATCAACTATCGGGCGGTTGCCTACCCTACCCAACAACCGTCCGATCCCTTTTCACTGGAGGTTTGCGGAACTTTACTCTCTGTTCTGCATACTTTTATGAAACAATTTTTAATAATTCAGTAATTAAAAAAAAATAAAGAGTGTAATGAAAATATTACAATATAAATAAAATATTGATTTTATTTAACCGTGTCTTCATTAGTTAGAGTGAATTTTTAAAGTATAGGCATACTTTAAAAATGAGAGCTTTCCTTTAGTTTGTCATGTGTTATTACTTCCCAGAATGTGATCCTTATTAGCTACACTTTCTCATGGTGTAATAATACAGGTGTCCTTTATTTCTAAACCAACCTGTTCGATTTCTGGGTAGGTAACAAGTTTTCAAAAATGCAATGATGCAGTTTTACTTTTCATCATAATCGGGCTCGAGACTCCTTTCAGCGTTTTTCGATATTCCTCATGGTTCTAGATTTGGCCTTGAAGGCATACTTTAAAAATTCACCCTTTGTATCTTTGTGTTTCTTCCAGGCTATGTCCAATCTTCCAAGTATCGAACGTGTCTGGCGAGAACCTGGAGCTGCTGACGATGTTCCTGAACCTGCTGAAGACGAGGATGCCCTCGCAGGACGACAAGCCCGCGGAGTTCCAGATCGACGACACCTACTCAGTACCGGTACGTTTTGCACATTCATGTTCAACTAGTTTCTGCCAGAGGCTTCGCCTACGTGATCCCTTGGCAAAATACTCTCGGGATAAAAAGTAGCCCATGTGTTATTCCACTTTCCAGACTTTAATCAACCTCTGTGGCAAATTTCATGAAGACCCTTTCAGGCGTTCGGATGTGAAAGAGTAACAAATATCCACCCATTCGTCCATCATCCTCACAAACTTTCGCATTTATAATATTACATTAGTAGAAAAAAAAATGTAGGTGAAATCGCAGACTCCTTGTGAAGATTACTAACTGCGCTTCCGTTCCCCATATGTTTAGGCAGAAACGGCTATATTTAGCCAGTTATTTTTTAGTCCCATATGAGGGGGCCAGGGAGTCTATTGCCAACAACTGGGTAAAAATCCAGAGTAATCCATCTGGTACTAAAATTTTGTAAGAAAACACCTAAAACATTTTGCTCGACCTGAAAATCGATCACAGGACCTCATATTTACCAGTAACGCTTGCATAATGGGTATAAGCGCCAGTGTTATGTAAGCTTGGGGCAATACGCCACCTTATTCAATAGGAACTCCCGATTTTATCGCGAAATCCAACAAACAATCAATCAATCAATGCATTTATTTCAAATAAGCCATTTAAAGGCAGTTTTGTACTGTCAAGGTCGGTCAGTCAAAAACATGAAGCAAGTTGGACGTTCCAAAGCGTAAATCTCTATAGAGAAGAACGTGCCGTGTCAGCAGAACTTCTCTAAACATTGAGCTGTTCCCACAGGGTGTGGGCACAGTGGTATCAGGCACGACGCTAGCGGGGGTGATCCGGCTCAACGACACGCTACTACTGGGGCCCGACCCGCTGGGCCGCTTCCAGCCCATCACCGTCAAGAGCATCCACCGCAAGAGGATGCCTGTCCCCGAGGTGCGCGGCGGACAGACGGCTAGCTTCGCTCTTAAGAAGGTTAGTCCGTAAACAACTATTTGATAATGTTATCTTGAATCCGCCTCAACGACCCGCTGGGTCAGGTTAGTTTTTGAAGATTTGCATTGTCTTTTTCCGAAAACCTTCATCAAACTCTAATATATTCAAAAACTAGCTGACCGGGCAAGCATGGTTATGCCACATAAATAAATAAAATAAAAAATATTTATAGAAATTGGTCAAGCCGTTTCGGAGAAGTTCGATAACAAACACTGAAAATATATGCATTAAAAAATCGAAAACCCCACCCATTCGTTTTTTTATCACGTTTTCTTATTGTCCAGATAAAGCGCTCCCAAATCCGCAAGGGCATGGTGATGGTGTCTCCCGCGCTGAACCCGCAGGCGTGCTGGCAGTTCGAGGGCGAGATCCTGGTGCTGCACCACCCCACCACCATCTCCTCGCGCTACCAGGCCATGGGTACGTATACATAATGCGACAGTAAGCTAAAGCATAAGGAGTGATGAAGACCGGTCGTTTTGGGGGAGGACTGTGTTCTGTCCTTTTTACAGCAGAAGTGCTGATTTAGTTTAATTGTTTAACTTGTTCGGCAGTGCACTGCGGCAGTATCCGGCAGACGGCGTCCATCCTGTCCATGTCGCGCGACTGCCTGCGCACGGGCGACAAGGCGCTCGTGCGCTTCCGCTTCATCAAGCACCCTGAGTACCTCAAGAGGGGGCAGAGGATGGTGAGTCTAGTCTGATCATCAGGGTGGGCTCGTGGCTAAGTCATAACAGCCGCACTCCGTGCTTCATCCTGGTAGTCGCTCCATGAAAAATACAGTTACATAGTTACAGAGACCCTTATTGGTGTTATGCTGGTATCAATCAGCACACTTCACTTAGCGTATTTGTAAAAAAAAAAACGCGTCACTTCTGCAAAAAAAATACCTCATGATTTTTGAAATACGGTGATTTTTAGGTTGCAGCAGTCATGCCAATATTTGGACAAATAAGCCAAGTGAAATGTCAGCATTAGAATACGACTGGTGGGTTGCTGTCAGGGATAAAATAACAGACAGTGTTTGGATTGTAGCTCATTACATTCTTCGAAACTTCATGTCATGGATGTGTCCCGCAGGTATTCCGTGAAGGCCGCACGAAGGCGGTCGGCAACGTGCTGCGGCCCGAGCCGGCCGCCGTCAAGACGCAGCCGCGCGCCGCCAACACGCGCCACGAGCGGCGCTCGCAGCAGCCCGCTGACAAGAGCGACGCGCACACCACGCATGTGGTAACATTATCTACCAACTAATTTGGCACGACTGAAGGACATGTATCCATGGTCATTAATAAAGCTTAAATAAAAAATAATAATTTGGCGTTCTGGCTATGCAAAACTGTCGCTTCTGTTCCTCCTATAAATTAACTATGACGATCGACAAGGCCAAGGTATTATTTTTTTCTGTACAGGCTATCTCACAAACAAAGTTACCTACCTACTTTGCAAATCGTCATTGTTCTAAAATAAAAAATAAAATAGTAATTATGCAATTGCCTAAAGACATGTGTACTTGATTGGTTACTAAAATGTGTTATTTTGTTTTACAGCAAGAGAGTGACGTAACAGCGACAGACTCTCCGTTCGAAGTGCAAGCAGACAAGCGAGGTGCGGCAGCGGGTGGGGGCGGAGGCCCGGGCGGCGCGGGGCGGAGGCCGCGCAAGCGACACGACAAGCCGCCCGACGCGCCCGCGCTGGCCGCCGCCGCCAACTAGGCGCGGGGACACATCCGCAGCTGCTGCCTGTGGGCCAGAGCACACATCCGCAGCCGCTATCTGTGGGCCTCCGCCTCACGTCACAGTCCGCCTACGCAGCGCCGAGCGACCCACTCCGGGAGGCTCACAGATAATCTCCGACAGTACAAGAGACGGGCGCTAGGGACTGACACTTTTATAATCTGCTCCGAATTTATCATAGTAGTGCCAGAGATCATAATAAAACAAATTCAAAATTACAAATGTCAACAGTGTGAAACTTTCAAGTTCGAAGCCCTCCTGTAAATATTTTTCTTCATAGCTCTAAGAAATTATTTTTAACATTAAATTAGCTTCCCTAGCGCAGCTAATTGGTCCAAAAGCACTAAACAAAGTACAAGGTACTTAGGTCTCACGTCGAAGCAGCGTCACTAGGTTTAGGGTCAAACCCCACTAAAAGAGCAGCGGCGCGCAGCGGCCGTAAGAGCAAGTGACTGAGCGCGGCGCCGCGCGGGGCAGTGCGGCGCCGCGAGAGGCAGCGCGGCATCCCGAGGCGCCGCAATGAGCCTCCGCGTGGTAGCTTTGAAAACTAGTGTAGGAATACGGGTAGGATATGGTCGCTCGCGCGCAGCCGCGAGTCTGTCAGCTGCACCGCGGTCGGCCGCACGTCAGCTAGCTGCGCCGCGATCAGCCGCGCGGCGCCTCTTTTGACTAGTCGGTAGAAGGCTCGTGCAGCCTCGCGACGCCACGCTACCCCTCCTTTGCCTTCAAATGACTATGAACTTTTAATCACGTAGATAAGATTCAAAATAGTTTGTAATATTTTGCCTCAAAAAGACGCTGCCCGGCCGCTGCTCTTTCAGTGGGAATTGACCCTTAAGCGGTACGGTTCTATATCTCAGTGTGTTTACTGATCAGTACACACTCTTGGACAACAGTTACATATTTTTGACTAAACTATACTATAACTTTATAGATTGTCTCTAATCTATCTTATAAATGTTTCTGAAATTTTGTCAAGATTATTATAATAAATATATTTTTCATAGTTCAACAATATAAATGCTTTTGTGAAATATAACAGTACAACAGGACAGAACATGCAAGCTTTGCATCTTGATTTTCTATATATTTATTAGAATTACTATTTTTGTTAATAAAATTCTAAATATTTTATGCAAGATTCTTGAGGAATAATTTTGTTTTGGAATTTATAATTTTATTTTAATTTGCTCGATTACACTAATTTCAATTTGATTGATATTTTCATTGAGCAGTCTGGGTTCCATAAGCATGAGTGTTGTTCAGTTAGTTTGGGCAGCAGTGGTGAGGGACAGAGGGATGAATCTGTTGTACTTTATACTTGGAACTATTACCAATAATTCAATAATGTTAGTGTTAGTGAGGCTAGCTGCTCTACTCCATATCATAACTCAGTATTTTGATTACTACACAGTACCATTATTATGTGATTTTTGTAGTTTAAGTAAATGAATATTTTTACGGTTTGTTCAGAGTGAGTGAAATAAAACTAGCTCGGATTAACTATGCAGTATTATTTAATGAATGCCTACAAGTGAAAAAGTCATGGCTAAATACACATGTAGCAGAATTTTAGACTACCCTAAAATTTATTTACATTATTTCTTCAATTGTTTTTTAGCATCCTGAATCCCTTCCTTTAAGTTTTCATTTAATTTTTTTAAGAATGACATGATTCTGTTAACTTGTTGAGGATCCAACTCTCCAACCTTCTGCTTACCCCTGTAGAACATGGACACTGCAAGCTGAGCAGCCCTCCTCACAGGGTACGACTCTGCAATCTTCTGCACAAGATGTTCATTGTTGGCAAGGTATCTTAATAAAGCTCTGAGAGGCATTGTGTTGAGGTAGGTCACTTGAAGGAAGTTTCAAAAGAGCACATATTACGGTACTTCTGCAAGAGCTCTCGCTTCAGCCTCAGCTGTGTTCTCAATATTTCAAATTGTTTCAACTGGTCCTGCTTGTTGTGATCTATGCCAGGCAAACGCTTTATCTGTAACAAACCATAGTGTATAAACTTTTACACCTCAGATTGTAGTTATGTAAACTAACCTACAATTTTGATAACACCAAAAAATATATCGTTATCTTAACAGATACTTTG
This sequence comes from Ceramica pisi, assembly GCA_963859965.1. Taxonomy (NCBI): domain Eukaryota; kingdom Metazoa; phylum Arthropoda; class Insecta; order Lepidoptera; family Noctuidae; genus Ceramica; species Ceramica pisi. Next base: position 23,207,155 of record OY982535.1, on the reverse strand, counting down.
TTGACAAGATAATGAAGTACATTAACTCTTACCTGCGTACGCGCTATGTCAAACTTCTTTTGCAATTCGAGAACCCTTTGACTGCAGTCTTGAGACTCCCTGGCTTTGGCAGAGTTGTCATGGAAGTCTCTCTCGACACTAAAAAATATAAATATTTACAAATAGCACAGCACAGTGATAAAAATGATGACGTATATCTAAAAGTAAAAGCACTTAGAGTACCTTCGTATTATTTCGTAAACAATCGGTAAGAAATCTACATCTACGTCTTGCACAGATATAGGACTAAAGTTGTTTTGTTCGGAATGATCAGTGTTATTTTCCATCGTATGGAGGTGGCATGAGCTGTACACAAATGAAAAAAACGCACTTGCCTAAATATAAACACTATCAAACCTAATTTGTACTTAATACTTTTACAAAAACTAATGAGCAGACTAGAATCTAGAAGACTGTATTAAAATAAAATGTCAATGATATTACTTTCCGCTATATGTCAATGTCAATCAGCACAGAGCGTAAAACATATGCTTTTTACGTTGTAGGTTTTCAATGCCAACGTGGGATTTGGCCCAGAAACACGAAATACTGATGCCAAAAAGCTGGCATAATTATCTGGTGAAACTTAGTCGATTAATTTGCTCACACTTTCGAGAAACCACTCTAGTGCTGACATAGACAATAACAGAATTTTGACGGAAATGCCCAACTTTGACGTTGACATATTCATTTCATGTCAAGTTGTGAAGTCAATCTGAGTCAATCGTGTGGCTTTGTGTTTATGAAATGAATTTGTAATTAAAAAGTTATAAAATATGGACGAAGTTGCTAAACTTGAGCATCTTTCGCTTGTGTCGAAGCTCTGCACTGAGTTAGACAACCATTTAGGATTGAACGATAAAGATTTGGGTAAGTTACACGTCTAAACATAATGGTGTTGCGTGATGGATTTTCTTCCTCTTCTTGCTCTCTTTTATACTTCGCTGAACTTGCATACGAATTATGAATACGAAGTTCGGCTTAGTGCGCGTCGAATTACCTATATAGTAAAATCTTTGGTTGTCCTAATAGACGTTCAGTAAAAAGTTATAGGCTTCACTTTCAAATAGTTACAAATGAAATCACCAGAATTCTTAATTTATTGTATGTTATTATTGTTTTAGCTGAATTCATCATTGATATAGCTGACAAGAATCCTACATTTGACAATTTCAAGAGTGCTCTCATTGAAAATGGAGCTGAGTTTTCAGATTCGTTTATGACTAATTTGTTGCGTATCATACAGCACATGAAACCAGTCAACAACACTGCACAGAAAGGCGAAACTAGTAATGAAAGTTCAAACCCGTTGGCTAATAAGTTTCCTGGGCTAGCAATACCCAATGAGAAGCCGCCCAAATTCTCATCAGATGAAGAGAGTGAGGATGAAGAAGATGACAAGAAAAACAAAAGACTAACTTCTAAAGAAATATTCAAAGATGAATCAAAGGTCAAAACTAATGATGCTGTGGTTGATCAAGCTATGGCAGAGTTGGAAGCCCTGGCACCGTCACAAGCAGTACCTGTTAAAGAACCTTCAAAGAAAGATGCCATAAAAGCAGATGTGAAAAAGAGAGAGAGGAGTCATAGTCCAGACCATAAAGGAACAACTAGAAAAAGAGAAAGATCCAGAGACAGAGACAGGGATAGAAAAAGTAGATCTAGAGATAGAGACAGGGATAGGAAAAGCAGGCGAAGCAGGAGTAGAGATAAAAGGAGTCGCAGCAGAGACCGTAGGAGTAGAAGTAGAGATAGGGACCGAGACAGAAGAAGACGATCTAGGAGTCGCCCCACCTCTAGCAGACATAAGTCCAGAGACAGACAAAGGAGATCAAGGTCTAGAGGAAGAGGATCCCCATCTAGAAGTAGAGCATCCCCAAGTAAAGGAAGGTCGTCTCCTTCTAAACGTAGGACATCTCCAAGGGGACGGAGGTCACCTTCTCATGAAAGAGAACACAAATATGATGACTATAGCAAGAAGTTTAGGAAGAAGAGTCCAGAGGTTGAGATGAGTGATGACCCTGAGCCTGGGAAAGTGAGTAGAGCTTATTTGTATTTTATTGTCTGAGTTAATTGACAAAAGAAGAAAGAAAGAAAAATTAAGTGCAATTCATAAATATTAATAAGTTTCATGATGTTTGGCTAATAATTTTCTGTATTTTGTTCTTAGTGAGCAATATTATCATCTGCAATACTATGTATAATATACTCACATAGATTTTATTTGTTATTTTATGAAGTCCTTATAGTACTACTATACTACTGCAAGACAGGGCTTCTAGCAAACAAACAAACATAAACAAAAAATGAATGTAAATATATAGCCTACTTTAACATTTACCTTTTTCTTCAGATCTACAGTGGCAGGGTAGCAAACATAGTGCCATTTGGTTGCTTCATACAAATTGAGGGTGTGAGGAAGAGATGGGAGGGCCTGGTGCACATCTCTCAACTAAGGTCGGAGGGCCGCGTCACCAACGTGTCGGATGTCGTCAACAGAGGTGATAAAGTCAAGGTAAGATAACACACTCATGACTTTTCCTATGGGGGTAAACCATAAACAGAAATTTGAGAATCAGCTTATAAGATTTAGAAGTTACATGGACTTGCTTTTTGCTCAAGATCATAAAAGGAGCAAATTCTCCATTCTTTGACTAAGATTAGAAGTTTCATCTTAATTCTTGTACATTGTTTCAGGTGAAAGTATTGTCAATAACTGGACAGAAAGTATCTCTTACAATGAGGGATGTGTGCCAAGAAACTGGCAAAGATCTGAACCCAGCATCACATGCACATTTGGAGGTAAATAAAGTATACATTTCTATATTTTAAATTAAATTAAATAAATCTTTATTTCAGACTAATAGCCAACTTGAAATAGGTCTTTTAACAAAGCTTTTAAAATTCCTATGTGATTAAATGAATTCTCTTTCTACTTGTTAGGCTGAACGCGAGGGTCGTAATCCTGATCGTCCTCCACCAAATGCCACCGTGCTGGCAGGCCTGCAGGGTGGCCTGGACCCTGACGAAGACTCCAGCCGGAAGAGAGTTACCAGAATCTCTAGCCCTGAGCGATGGGAGATCAAACAGGTAAGAGAAACACATGGAACTTTCGACCAGTGATACAATTATCAAAAAAAATGGCAAAAATTAAATGTCATTTCACTCCACAGATGATATCATCAGGTGTCATAGACAAGAGTGAGTTGCCGGACTTCGACGAAGAAACTGGCTTGCTACCGAAAGACGAAGACGGCGAGGCTGACATCGAGATAGAGCTCGTGGAAGAAGAACCGCCGTTTTTACAAGGTCACGGCCGAGCTCTACACGACCTGTCACCTGTCAGGATTGTGAAGAACCCTGACGGCTCCCTCGCACAAGCTGCCATGATGCAGTCAGCCTTATCGAAGGAGAGAAGAGAACAGAAGATGATACAGAGGGAAGCAGAGATGGAGAGTGTACCCATGGGACTGAATAAAAACTGGATAGATCCTTTGCCTGAAAGCGATGGTAGAGCCCTAGCTGCCAACATGAGAGGAACTGGAATAACTCCTCAGGATCTACCAGAGTGGAAGAAGCATGTAATTGGTGGGAAGAAGTCTTCTTTTGGCAAGAAGACGAACTTGTCTTTGCTGGAGCAGAGGCAGTCGCTGCCTATTTATAAGTTGAGGGATGAGTTGACTAAGGTGTGTATGAATGGATTTTCAATGGCTTTTTTATAACTTTGATATTTGCCATCAAAATGCTAGGAACAAAAAGGCGGGCCCTAGATTATCCGTTTTGAAGCGATAAAATGAACAAGCCTTGATTGATTTTAGCAGATTAGAGTGCATAATATTATTGTAGGATTCTAGGATCCGTCTAGCAACTGATATAGTCCTAATTTCTAATTTCATCGTTCTATATCGCAGGCCGTCGCCGACAACCAGATCCTTATAGTAATCGGCGAAACCGGTTCGGGTAAAACAACCCAGATCACGCAATACCTCGCGGAGTGCGGCCTGACTGCGCGCGGCAAGATCGCATGCACGCAGCCCAGGAGAGTAGCCGCCATGTCTGTGGCCAAGAGAGTAGCCGAGGAGTTCGGATGTCGCCTGGGCCAGGAGGTCGGCTACACCATCCGGTTCGAAGACTGCACCAGTCCCGAGACTGTCATCAAGTAAGTGTTGCTATAGTTAAGGTGTAACAAACGAGTGGCGAGGAGTTTAGATATCGCCTGGGCCAGGAGGTCGGCTACACCATCCGGTTCGAAGACTGCAACAGTCCCGAGTCTGACGACTAACTGAAGTGACCGGTGTGAAATGAAATACTATTTTTTAATTAAATTATATTGATAGATAGAAGGACACAAAAGATTTGGAATACACAGTGTAGGAACAAAAAAAACCGGCCAAGTGCGAGTCGGACTCGCGCACTGAGGGTTCCTTATGCAGAAGTTACGATTTATGACGTACTAGCTGACCCGTGCAACGTCGTCTGCGTAACATTTTTCATTACTGCTCCGCTCCTTTTGGTCTTAGCGTGATGATATATAGCCTGTAGCCTTCCTCGATAAATGGGCTATTTAATACTGAAAGAATTTTTAAAATCGGACCAGTAGTGCCTGAGATTAGCGCGTTCAACCAAACAAACAAACAAACAAACTCTTCTGCTTTATAATATTAGTATAGATGAAAGAATTTTTCAAATCGGACCAGTAGTGCCTGAGATTAGCGCGTTCAACCAAACAAACAAACAAACTCTTCTGCTTTATAATATTAGTATAGATTAAAAAAAAACTACTCACTAGATCTCGTTCAAATCAATTTTCGCTGGTAGTTTAAATGGTAATGTATATCATATATTTTTTTTAGTTTTATCATTCTCTTATTTTTGAAGTTAACATTTTTCCACTTTGGAAGTGTCTGTCGCGCAAACTATTCAGTTTAGGAAAAAATGATTTTAGAAACTCAATATCATTTTTAAATACCTATCCATAGAAACCCCACACGTATGGGTACGATAAAAAAAAAAAAAAAAAAAATTCAGATCTAAGTATGAGGACCCCCAAAATTTATTCTTTTTTTTCTATTTTTATGTGAAAATCTTTATGCGGTTCACAAAATACATCTACTTACCAAATTTCAACAGCGTAGTTCTTATAGTTTCGGAAAAAAATGGCTGTGACATACGGACGGACGGACAGACAGACAGACATGACGAATCTATAAGGGTTCTGTTTTTGCCATTTGGCTACGGAACCCTAAAAAGGAGACTTAGTTTGTAGAATATCATTTTCAATAAGTCCAGTTCAGCAAAATGACAGACACCTAGAGCCTGACACTTGTTAGAAGGCACACCTTCTTAACATATTTTCGTTTCCCAGGTACATGACAGACGGTATGTTACTCCGCGAGTGTCTCATGGACCTGGACCTGAAGACCTACTCCGTCATCATGTTGGACGAGGCTCACGAGCGCACCATCCACACCGACGTGCTGTTCGGCCTGCTCAAGCAAGCCGTGCAGAAACGACCCGAACTTAAACTCATCGTAACGTCCGCCACCCTAGATGCCGTCAAATTCTCGCAGTACTTCTTCGAAGCGCCCATCTTCACTATCCCTGGCAGAACCTTCCCTGTCGAAGTTATGTACACCAAAGAACCGGAGACAGATTATCTTGATGCGTCCTTGATAACTGTGATGCAGATACATTTGAGGGAACCTCCTGGAGATATTCTTCTGTTCTTAACTGGTCAGGAGGAGATTGATACAGCTTGTGAAATTCTATACGAAAGAATGAAGTCTTTGGGCCCTGATGTACCGGAACTCATAATTCTTCCCGTATACTCCGCTTTGCCCTCCGAAATGCAAACGCGTATCTTCGAGCCGGCACCGCCCGGCTCAAGAAAGGTCGTCATAGCTACCAACATTGCGGAAACTTCGCTGACCATAGACGGCGTTTACTATGTTGTCGACCCTGGGTTCGTGAAGCAGAAAGTTTATAATTCGAAGACTGGAATGGACTCGTTGGTTGTGACGCCTATTTCACAGGTAAATACGTGATCAATTTGAATTAACTGGTGAAACTTCTCGAACAAGACGGGTTAAAAAAAGAAATATTATAATTTTGTTAATAATGATCTCCGGTCTTGTTTTTCAAATAAAATAAAAACATTTGGAAATATAAAAAAATCAGAAGCTGTTCTTATGGAGAAGAACTGGCAAGAAACTCCACAGTTCCTCTTTTTTGCTTGTTGTTATTTTGTCACACATTAACTACCCGTCAGTCACGTATGAAGTCGCCAGTTAATCTATCTTTAATTTCTATATTCAACGCTTTTTATTAATTGTGTTCTCTGTTCGGAAACAGGCAGCAGCGAAACAGCGCGCGGGTCGCGCGGGCCGCACGGGCCCCGGCAAGTGTTACCGCCTGTACACGGAGCGCGCCTACCGGGACGAGATGCTGCCCACGCCCGTGCCCGAGATACAGCGGACCAACCTGGCTACCACTGTACGTATACTTACCACGTGTAATATTAACACAGCGATGCGATTGACGACACGGTTGGCGCAGTGGTTGAGCGATTGACTGCTGCGCAACATGTCGCGGGTTCGATTCCCGCACGGAACAAATATTTGTACGACCTACACGTATTTTTTCCGAGTCTGGGTGTTTTTCTATCTATACATATAATAAAATCGTAGAGTTGCCGTGTCTGTACATTGAATATTTTCGCATAAAAAATACATAGAAATGTCAGAAAAATGACATAGAACACAAAAAAGCAGTTTTTGAAATTCTTTTCTGTTTGTCTGTTTGTCTGTGCGTCTGTATGTCTGTGCGTCTGTATGTCTGTGCGTTTGGAGGAGCATCACGCATAAACCACTTATTGGATTAAAAATTTAGGTACTTCGAAATATTAAGTGATAATCGGAGCAACATTTAGTGTTTATTTCATCAAAATCGACCCACAAAATCAAAAGATATCGAATTTTAAAGTTTACGAAGAAACTTCATCGAGCAACCTAGACTTCAGATACTTGCAATGCCATCTATTGAGAATTTTTTTAATAAGAAATGTGTGAAAAGACCCCGAAACAATGTATTTTTGAGTTATTTTTTAATTAAACTTAAAATGTAGCAATAAAAGTGAACATTTTATTATAAATTATCATTATTTATCGTAACGTGTAAGCTTCTAAGTTTGAAGTTATGAGTAGTTACGAGTATAAAGACAGTTCAGTTACGTTGTAGATCGATAGATGGCGTTGTACTTATGACGCGTTTTTCTGAATCGCGGTGTTAAGATTCTCCGCAGTAGCATGAGGTCAGCCCATGAAGGTATAGATAAATATGGAGTCCACACTTCGAATACCTACTTGAAGCAGAAATGAAGTATCGCTATCTCGCTCAATGTGGTCTAACCCTCTCTTTCTAAGTAGGGTGACCGTTATTCTTTTTTCTCAGGACAGCACTTGGTAAGTAGTTGCTTTCCGTTGAGTGGACAATATGTACCTATGCGTACAAATTACGCCTAAAACAAGCCGTTTGTTACAGTATAAAAGTTTGAATGGTTATTTTATTATTAACACGGATATATAGGAGATGAAGTTCATGGAGTACTTAGTTAACCCGCTCCAATGAAGTCGCGGGCGAAGTGCTAGTAATTATATAAAAACACTTTCCAAATTAAAATCATTTAGTAACTATTCTTTTATACATGACTAACGATCATTGCTCTGTGTAGTTTCTGTCTCCACCCACGTTAATCACTGAGTATATTTTCTGTATGACTCATAAGTAAGCACGTATAATATGCTTGTTAAAAATAGTATTTGCTATTTTTTAAGCAGTATGGTTTCATGCATTTCATTGCAATAAATTGAGTTCATGATCGGATGGTTAATTTCTTGTAACAGAGGAGTAAAATGTTGTGATATAAATGATACAATATTTATTTATTTTCGATGTCATTTACTCTAACTGCCAAAATTAGCACTTGGTGTAGCCAGATCAGCTATTTTCACTATAGACTCTTCACGTGTCACTTGATATCTGAAAATTATATCAAGAACATTACTTTTTGCCATAATATGTCAACTACTATATTGCTAGAAACATAATACTGTGTGTGGAGGTTCCCATTAGGTTGTTGAAAATGCTCTTTCATAAAATTTCATTTTCAATGATGCAATGGATGACTACAGTTTCCTCTGAGTACTATTTTTAAGAAATAAAGAAAAAACATTGTTGTTATATTATTTTATGCTCTAAATAATTAATTACAAAATATCTAATAACAGACATTCGTTCCCCGTATGAGTATGTGTATGATTTAATGACTAAGAAACATGTTCACATTTAATATTAAAGATCCCGGAGAAAGTCCCAGGTATATTCTCAATATGGTCACACTACTTCAAAATTACTTCCGATGTAAACAAAAAGATAAAATTGCACTAAGTCAATGAAAATCGATGAAAACCTATTTGATATTGACATAGTTATCAGTATACTCATTTATTAGTACGTTTAACACATTGGTTAAGCGTTATGTGAAGTAATTCATAGAAAAAACAAAGAAATATGTTTAAAATGACTCAATGTCAGAAATCACGATTTAAACACTTTCACGTGAAATTGTATATCACCTCCTGGACACCACGTATTACCGCAACCATGCTCTTCACAACTGTGCACCATTTCTTTGATTATACCTTCAATTACAGACAAATATTTCAAACGAAGCTGTGAACCGTAATGTAAACAAGCGCCATGTTGGAACATTTTTACTGACAACTTGAAATATGGCGGTCAATGTTGCCACACTACCAAATCCCAAGGAAATGGGATTAAAATTCACATTATATGCCAATCACGAAAAGCATCCGTGATCTACAATTTAAGGATTTTTTATATAAGTAATCGTAGTTCAACTATTTATTTGTAGACACATTACCTAAAAGTGTTTTACTTCAGATTCTGTTAGTTTGGTGAGTCTTTTTAAGAAGTTAGAAGGAGATTTCATAAAAGAGATTTCCACACTAAGTCCACACAAGAAAGAGAAGTCGGCCACCATAGAGTGAGATAGAATTGCGTAGGTATTTGACTCAAACAGTTGTTCCAAGTCTGGACTCCATATTTATCTATACCTTCATGGGTCAGCCCCATGTTATACGTTGTGTAACTTGTAGGGATGGGCAAATGGAAAAAATATATCGATATATATATTGTATCGATACTTTTCAAATGTATCGAAAAATATTTTCTAAAAATATCGATATTTTGATATTTTTTGCTCAAGAGAAGGTTACCTAATTACCTATATAGTTAACAATCTCAAAAATTAGATAATTAAAAATGAAAATATCATAATTATCTGATATATTTATCTACACTAATATTAACTTTGTTTGTTTGATTGTAATGAATAGGCTCAAAAATTACTGGACCGATTTTAAAAATTCTTTCACTATTTGAAAGCTACATTATCCACGAGTAACATAAGCTATATTTTATTTTGGAAAAAAAATAGGGTTCCGTAAGATATTTGGGTTTTTTGGACACAAGGTGTAAAAATCAACCAGAAATGTTACTTATTTTGCGTACGCTGCCTAAACTATTAAAGATAGAACCATAAATTATTGTTCTAATTAATTGTAGATCTTATAAATATCTACAAAAAAATCCGCGACACACTATACCTATCTATGTCGAGTGAGGCACAACAACCATTTTTTTATTTAAAAATCTAGATTTTTTTTGACCACATTAAACGCGTTTATTTTACTAATGCTATTAATCCTTATCAAAATAAAGTTCACCACTAATTACAGTTTATGTAGATAATATTTGGTCTTTGAATGATTAAAATCGGACGTTTGGTTTTGAAGTTATGGCGAAATTAAATATTACGATTTCTGCTGCACGGCCCGTTGCGAAGTGGACGTCACCAAGGCGGGGGTGCGCGTGCAGGAGGGGGGTTACCTTACTCATAGATTTTTTTTTTTTTTTTATACAAAACGGGGAAACTCTTGGCCCAAATCTCACCTGATGGAAAGCGATGATTAGGCCGAAGATGGAAGCGAGTTTCACCCGGAATCCTCTTACACAGAGGAACTGGCTATCATACCTCCAACTGCCGGAACACAACAATGCTGTTAACATTGTTGTTATGGCGACAGACTTAGACATGATGGTGGTAGCTTGCCACGCGGACTTAGAAGAAGTCCTACCACCAACCAAACCGAGCAAAAAATTTGCCCCCGCTGGGAATCGAACCCGGGACCTCTGGGTCTGAATCAGGTGGTATAACCACTAGACCACGGAGGCGGTTAGTGTCACCTGTTTAGCACCACCCGGGGACCACGTGTAGGGATTCGCTCAAGGGTATTCTCCTACGGACGCGGGTGACTCGGCCCCCAAACTCAAACTAAGAGTAAAAGCAAAAGCAAAGCAAAGCAAAGATCTAACTAAGAGTAAGGTACCCGCGCGGCTCAGACGCGAGGTAACAGTTTTTCTGTAGTGTATATAGTATCAGCATTGCACCCGTGCGAAGCCGGGGCGGGTCGCTAGTCTATACATATATGTATGTATTTACAAAAAAAAATGTATATAAGTAGTTTATCAGCCATCTCGTTACCTAACACAAGCATTAGGTTGCTTAGCTTGGGACTATATGGCGTTGTGTGAAATGTCCAAGGATCTAATATACAGGGTTATTTGTAAAACACCAGCAACCTCTTAGGCAGTGAAAGTACACATGATTATAAGCATTTTTTGTTTTGGCAAAACTCCGAAATCTCGAAAAAAAAATATCAGCTGTTTCATACATTCTCATTGGCTAAATATTGCATTTAAAATTTGCTAAATATTTGCCCTGTATAAAATTCTCGTGTCACAGTTTTCGTTGCCATACTCCTCCGAAACGGCTTGACCGATTTTGATGAAATTTTTTGTGCATCCGGTATCTATGAGAATCTTGGTTGGAAGATTGGGCAGAAGCCGCTTGAAGACAGCCCGGGCCGCCCCAGACTGGGAGCCAAATGTCGGAAATGCTCGACGAAGTTCCACCGGCTGACGAGGACCAGACCTAGGTATGCCATCGTGATCGTGATGGCCGTGACCGACTCTTGTGCGCATGATGGCGTCCAACGTTGAAAGCCGAAAGCCCCGTGCGGAAACCGAACTGGTTCATAGATTTTGTACTCTATGGTATCAATTGCGAGACAAATATTGTCTGTTACCTACTATACTCATCACTTTCCCTAAGATGCTAACGATTTGGTTCCTCTTCAAGTTTCAAAACTAACGTCATAATGTTTTGTTACAGGTGCTACAGCTGAAGACCATGGGTATCAACGACCTGCTGCACTTCGACTTCATGGACGCGCCGCCGGTGGAGTCGCTCATCATGGCGCTGGAGCAGCTGCACTCCCTGTCCGCGCTCGACTCGGAGGGACTGCTCACCAGACTCGGAAGGCGGGTATGTAGACCTAACAGTCGAAGCCTCACATAGTAATAAATTGTTAAAACTTAAAATGAACAGTTTGGAAAATCGAGGTCTATGTTCGATTTAGAGTTCAGATTGCGGTACTCTACAGTTGGTATCGCCATTAAAATTACGTTTGTTTCGTCGTTATCATTTCATTGCAAATAAAACCATATGCTAAAGACACTAAGAATCAGAGACATCATATCATCTCGAACACTCGTGATTTTCCACTACTTTATAAAGTAAACATATCTCTACTTATTGTACTCATATCAAAACCAACTTTATAATATAAATCTATTTACAGATGGCCGAATTTCCCCTCGAACCGAACCTCTCGAAAATTCTCATTATGTCAGTAGCTCTGCAATGCTCAGACGAGATCTTGACCATAGTGTCGATGCTGAGCGTCCAGAACGTGTTCTACCGACCCAAAGACAAGCAGGCTCTAGCCGACCAGAAGAAGGCGAAGTTCAACCAGCCTGAAGGCGACCACCTCACGTTGTTGGCTGTCTATAACAGCTGGAGGAACAATAAGTTCTCCAACGCTTGGTGCTATGAAAACTTCGTGCAGATTCGGACGCTGAAACGAGCGCAGGATGTCAGGAAACAACTGCTTGGGATTATGGATAGGTAAGTTGGGATAACAGTTAAGCCTATGAGGATCAGTTGGTTTGTTACTCAAGTCTAGTTTTGGAATCTAGGATAGCAAGCAACCTGGTTTTCCACACCATTCAAAAATGAGGGTAGTTCTGAATACATGATGTTGGAGTGAACAGCTTGCTTGCTTTCTACATTCTTTAGTGAAAACAAACTTCGTATTACTTTGTCATACTTCTACGTGCAATCAGCCAGTCCTCAAGAGCCTCTCAGGTACTAAAATTATTGTAACACTAACTTTAACTTCGTTTCAGGCACAAATTGGACGTGGTATCGGCGGGTAAGAACACAGTGCGCATCCAGAAGACGATATGTTCGGGTTTCTTCAGGAATGCGGCCAAGAAGGACCCGCAGGAGGGGTACAGGACTCTGGTCGACAGCCAGGTGGTCTACATACATCCTTCCAGTGCACTCTTCAATAGACAGCCTGAATGGTAAGTTTTGTGTGTAAACTGCTCAAAAAATCTTATTTACGGTTGGCATGCCACTCAATAGCAATTTAAAGCCAACCCAAAACATTACTGCACAAAATTCGATATGCCACTCAACAACCAACTCAACGACAATCTCAACCAAACAATGGGATACCCGGACAAGTGTTTAGGACGACTCAAGATCTCTATTAACACATTTGTGGTGTAGGAAAAAGCCGTCAGCCAGGCGGAAGCTCGAAAAGTCCTGACCCCTAATCATGCATAGACTCTTATTATCTCCTTATAATAACGCAGTTTTTTTTTCATCAGGGTAATCTACCACGAGCTAGTCCAAACTACGAAGGAGTACATGCGCGAGGTCACCACCATAGACCCGAAGTGGCTGGTAGAGTTCGCGCCAGCCTTCTTCAAGTTCTCCGACCCCACCAAGCTGTCCAAGTTCAAGAAGAACCAGAGACTAGAGCCGCTCTACAACAAGTACGAAGAACCGAATGCCTGGAGGATATCAAGAGTGCGCAGAAGAAGGAACTAAATTTTATCTTGTCCAAATGTCGACTGCCGATGCTAGATCTAATTTACTTCAAATTAAATTGATAAGGAATACGAAGTGTTTTTTTATTTATTTATTTTATCTCATGTCTGGGATGGATCTGCAAAATACCAGCTTGATGCGCTTCTGTCGGGAGCCAACAGGCTCATCTGCAATGATTTACTGATCGAGCCAAAGATCTAAACCCAACGCTGAACTGAGCCTGTCGGTTTATCGGTTATATTTCGGGGTGTGTGCGGAATTCAACATCTAATTCAGTCAAGACCATGAAGCAAATACACAAGACCGATAAATCATCGAACTACAGACAAACGGTGATGCGCAATCGGTGCATGATAGACACCATGTACCGATGGCGCCATAGAGTACTACTTATAAGACTGACCCACCCATATGCGCAAATTGTTTTAAAGAATAGTTTCAGAATGCGTACGGCTAAAGAGTGGTATTCCCTGCCACTGTTTGTGTTTCCAGAGAACAACAACTGCAGTCAAGAGCGAACAGTATACGTAAAGGCAACCGTGCTATATCGTCGACCATATCATCGCTTACCATCAGCCCATCAGCTGAAATAGTGGTCAAACGCTAGCCTATCAATAACAATAATGTAAATATGGACCTTGTGCTTGTATGATCTGCAATAAAGATAAATAAATCTAATCTTTTAGTAGGTATATAGAAATCTCGTGTCACAGTGATTGTTATCGAACTCCTCAGAAACGGCTTGACCGATATTTATTAGTGTTTTCCGTACCTATATTTGGTAGGACCGAGAATATAGTTCGTAGGCTATTTTCAGCAGAACAAAGTTTGTCGGATCGGCTATAGGTCCTATTCAAAACAGACTCTACTGCATAAATGCTGTCCTGCGAATCGAATTCTATTCTGTACAAGTATGCCTTCAAAAAAAAAACCAGCCATGTGCGAGTCGGACTCATGCATGAAGGGTTCCGTACCATGGTATTTTTTCTACTGTCTACTTATTACGGTTCATGAGATATAGCCCACTGACAGACAGATGGACGGACAGCAAAAAAGCCGATGATAAGTAATAGGGTTCTGCTGGTTAACCTTCGGGTACGGAACCGTAAAAACATACGCAATATTGAGGTGAGGTGTGTAACAAAACGTAAATGTCAATTGTCAATGTCAAAATCACAAAGTAAGAATCTGTCTGTGATTGGGAATTTCTACTGATTTCTACTAAAAATAAGGAAATTAATGGAAAAATGAGCTAAATCAGCGTAATCACTTACGCAACACATAATATATTAATGTTAAAATTGCCCTAATAAAAATTGAACAACCATGGACTTCTTTTCGGAAATAATCGGCGAAACAGTGATCCTTGGAATAGATACCCTTATTTTGGGTTTCTGTGTGAAACAGCTGAGCAAATGTAAACATATCCTGAACGCCCTGCAGGTAAACACATTAGCTTTTGTTATGACTTTTTATTTCTATCTAAAATAAGTAACCGTTTTATTCCACCCATTCAAATCACGGTTATATCATATTCCAGAATCTGTACCTACTCACTTTTTTATGAAGCTGAAACTATAAATTACACATTACCTACATGTGCATTTTCGTAAAATCTTTGATTCCCTTGGCTTTTCTTTATTGTTACAATCATTACCTACTGCTTAGTAAGTAAGTTTTTTATTTGCAAAAAAATGTGGTATTATGATTTTACATAGGTTTTTGGTGCAAGACACATGTCGCCATACTATGATAGCATGCATATATTTATACAGCACTAAACAATGTTTGTAATGATGTTTACACACATAATCAATTAACCAAAGAACAACTCAATATTACTTATATAAAAAACATTGTCATGTCACATAAGATGTAAATACTAAAAAAGTAAAATTTAAAAAGAAAACAAGAACAAAAATATATTAGTGTTATAAAACCCAATTTAAAAAAAAAAACAACCTGTTGAATTGCAGACAGCACCAGTGCTGGACATAGACTCAACCCTGAACAAGGAGATCAACAAGTACTCCAATAACACCATCCCATATGTGGTGATCAGAGGACTGGTGAAGCCTCTTGGCAACCCCATTGTCAGCAACTATAACAACTCAGTAACTGGTGTGGTGCAGAGGTAAGGGATAAATTCTTGATATTGTCAAAATTATTTTAAAAATCTACTACTCTTCGAGAGATAAATTCTTGAAACATCTGTAGATACATAATTTACTTGTATTAACCCTCTAGACAGAAACCTGTCTGCAAAAATGAATAAACTGGTAAGTACTCTGAATTCATCAATTAAGAATTAATAATACAAACTTTCTATTTTGCATTTTCTTGTAACAAGGGTTTGATGTGTTTACGTAATTATTTGTCACATTTATGTTAGAACTCACATACATCCACTTCACACGCAGTTGTGAATTCTTGAGATAATACACTTGTTTTACTATAATAAACAAAGTGTTTCATCCTCACAATGCTGATATTAAGTCTGCATCTGTGTGAAATATCAAATGAAAAGGCTTACTGTGAGGGTTTAAGTTATTTCTTTTCATAATTTTTAATAAGTAGTTTGAAGTGTATCAAGAAATTAGATCAAAAATGACCATTCCCCCTATATCTCCGAAACTACAATTCTAAAATTAAAAAAAAAATGCAGATTACAGTTCTACATCTATAAGAAGGCTGGTATTAAAATAACATAATTATATAAAAAAAAATTGTTCGGAACCCTTTGCACGCGAGTACGACTCGCGCTTTTCCTTTTCCAGTTTCTTTTTAAAAATATATACAATAATTTAGCATTATTATACCCCTTCCCTCCGCATTTCCCTTTTGTGGGAAAATAACACTGGGATGTATCTTTCTATGAGCAGTCACACATAATTTATTCTGAACTAGCACATCGCCTGCGACTTCGTCCATGCAGATTTAGAATGTCTTTCCTCCTTTATAAATTAAAATTAAATAACATTTAATTCGACCAACAAAGGATCATAGTACACATTACACAATAAAATGAAAATCATAAATATCAACTCAAATTCATAAATAAATAAAAAATAAATTAAAATTCATAAATTCATATTTTTTTTTTTTATGACTGAATTCCCAAAAATCTTAGTGCTTAACCTACATCATAAAAGGAAGCAAAATTTCAAGTTATCTGTCAATTTCAGGCTTACAATCAAAGAGCATGTGATAGCGAGGACATCTGCAGGCTTCTGGTCAGACCAGACTCGCACTATACATGAGGTGTGCAACTCCACGCCCTTCGTGCTCAACAATGGAAAGTACTGCATCGAGGTGGTGGATGCACTCACTGCTGAGTTACTTGGTGAGGATATTGTTTAAAATTACGACAATTCAGGTCTTAAACACAAAATTTGACTCTCTATAGACTTACTCCTAAGACTGTAAAAGAGTAGATACTCTCAGAGTACCTCTCTATTTTATTAAATATTAGAGGCCGCCCGCGACTTCGTCCGCGTATAAATTCTCGTTATTCCCGTGTAAATGCCGATCCCTCGGGAACTCCGGGATAAAAAGTAGCCTATATGTTATTCTGGGTCTTCAGCTACCTACATACCAAATTTCATCGTAATCGGTTCAGTAGTATTTGCGTGAAAGAGTAACAAACATCCATACATACTCACAAACTGTCGCATTTATAATATTATTAGTAGGATAGGATTTTTGTTTACAAATATGGCTAGATCTGCACACCACCTTTGGACGTTCCACTGACGCGTTGCTTGTTACACTTGGTGGCACACTGCACGGTCGCATAGTCGGCGACGACAAGTACGGCGATAGTCCAAGTGTGTGTGTGTGTCAGGAAAGAGATGAGAGGCGATAGGATGATAAGGCACTTGTCTCACCGCCGGCGATCAGCGAGTAGCGAGTAAAGCTTCAAACTAGAAAATGCTTGGCGGGCAGCGAGTAGCGAGTGAAAAGAGTCGATAGTTTTGACGCTCGGCTTTAAGCGAGTGTTTTTGTGCGACGGGCTTTTACTACCAATACTCACTCCGGCCCGCACTATAGGTAGAAATTACTCTGAGTTCTGATCGCCCAGCGAGTGTCGTTGGGCGAGTACAATGTTTGATAGGTCTTGTCGCTGCGATCAACTTGAGGTAAGAGCCGCTCGCAGGCAGTGTGAACAGGCAGCTATCGACTATGAATGTGTGTGTCTCTTTTACTCAGACGATATCTATATATTATATTTTGTCCCTTTCCTCAGCGAGCAAATAGTCGAAAGCTAATCGCTTCCTCGCCGGCGGTGAGACAAGTGCGTAAAGCATTTGCAAGGCATTTATATTGTACTTCTACCCTACAGTAAATATTATAAGGAATAAGTACGAAATCCAACAATTGATCCAACATTTAACATCATACCCCTCGCTCCCGGGCGTCACATGAATTTGCTACTGTGCAGCGAAGCACGGTTTTATCCGAGGCGCCATTAGCTTTGATTCTACCTGTCATAGACTAATATAAATATGAGACTACCTGTGGTGTCATGGTTCGGATACGAAGTCGTTACTATTTCTTCCAGACATGGACGTCATCTCAGACAAGTTCGAGCCGATGTCCCCTGGTGTCATCGACCACGTGTGGGGCTTCTTCTCCGGCGTGCGGCAGCGTGGCCTACAGACTATGGAGGAGATGCTGCGGGACGGCTCCTATATCACGGCTATCGGCGAGCTCAGTCGCAGCAACACGGGCGAGATGAAGATACAGCCGCCCAAGGATGGCCTGCCTTTGTACCTCACCACGGCTACTAAGTCGAGCTTGTTGAAAAGGCTGGCCAGTTCTAGGGATTTTCTTAGGTATGTTTATTGCTGAATGTTGGTAATTTCATAGGTAGGGACTGACTACTGGATCGATTTGAAAAATTCTTTCAGTGTTAGATAGCCCATTTATTGAGGAAGGTTATAGGCTATATATCATCACACTAAGACAAATAGGAGCGGAGCAATAATGGAAAATGTGACGCAGAGACGCAGTACAGTAAGTATGTAATCAACTTCAAATGATTCATTCATATATGGTTAGTGTTCCACCACAGATGTGCGAGGATGTGTAGTGAGGGATGTTTGTTAAGAACCAATAGAATCGCTTGCGCTGGCGAAAACTCGGAAATTCACCGATTTCTTTATACACAGACATCCTGAAAAAACTCTATACTTAATCTGCTTCTGGAGGGAGGCTGGCTGGAGTAACAACAGCTACGCAGGACTAAGTGCGGAAACCAATTACTGCCCCCCTTCCTCATAGAATAGAATGGGGGTTAGTCTTAGTTTCTTATTTGCCAGAGTGCTGCTGGTGGTATTCGGCACGGTGGCGGCGGCGGCGTCGTGCCGCGTGGCCTACAAGTACATGAAGCGGCGGCGGCGGCGCGCGCTCGAGGACTCGCTCAAGCGGCAGCTGGCGGCCGGCCGCCGCACGCGCCGCGCGCACGCTCGGGAGAAGAACCTGGCCGACGTGCAGCTGTGCGTCGTCTGCACCGAGAACCCGAAGGAGGTAGCCACTAAGGAACAATATCTAGTGCTGGCGTGCTGGTCTAAACATTCGCGTTACGTGTGCAATTTGAAAGCAAGGAAGCTGCGGGCGAAGGGCATCGCGGTCGACCTGGAGGCTTTGAAGTCGGAGTACCTGGCGCAGCACAAGAACAGTGGCCTGTACTCCGACTCAGATGGAGACGGGGAGGGAGACGACGACAGCATGATTGACGTGGTTGGGGGAGACTCCTGCCACGACTCGGGACCGGAAGACTTCTCTCTGTCGGGTAGACTTCGGGCACCTTCGGGCGCCGACGGTATGAACAACTCAGACAGTTCCACGTCTGACGGTCACTCCGCGCGGAACTTCAGCCCTATCCCCGAGCCCCAGCCCTCCTTTTTCAAGCACTTCGGCGGAGCCAGCACGAACTTCGAAAAGTTCGACTTCGACTCCGGCCGGGCGGTGTCCTTAGACTTGTCTCTGTCTGACCTTGTCCTTAATTCGAGACACATAAGGTATATTTTGTATTGCACAAGTTACGCGAATGTTTTGACTGATACGCCGGGTAAAGTGCCAGCAAAATAGTAAAATTGGTGGATATAGTCACGAACGAAAGTCGATTAATCTTTAATCATAACAAAACACAATTTGATGGCAAATTAAAAACATGTATCATATTTAAAAAAAAAATAGGATAATTTTAATAAACAGTATAAAACAGAACCCTACGATAAATGTTTCGGTCTTATGATTTACAGAGATACTAAAAACATCTCAAATCATTTGATCTAGTGTATCAAATGTTTTTGTGTGAATTTAGATGACAGATTTCACATCAATGGCAGCCAATAATCTCATAGGCCGGTCAGCTATGAGATTATTGGCAATCACATGAAAGTAGCTAAGATTCTAACTTTCCAAGTTCGAAACTCCATCATAACACATGATTGCCAGATCATCCTGCTTCCCTGCGGCCACGTGTGCCTGTGTGAAGACTGCTCAGACAACATCAAGGACCAGTGCCCCATCTGCCGCGAGAGGATAGAGTCCAGAGCACCCGCCTTCATCACGTAGACGAAACTATACCGTAAACACGTTCTATAGTCGCTGCAATTCACGATAGCGCGAAATGTGACGTCAAAAATTGCGTTCGTGAAATGCAACAACTGAAATAATTTGTACAGTACAGATTGATTTATATTTTATAGATGTACAATTTAGCATAAATGGCTGCACCATATTTTACTATATGGGGCTGTTGTGTGACACTCAGTAGTATACTGATATTCTGTACGTATTTATGTAATAAGTATTATAGCATTTGATCAGATGATGTATTTTTTGTAGGAAATTGTCATGTTGTAAGGTTGACATTTTGTCAGTGCTCATAGCTAGAAAAGTCCAGTGCATTTAGCCTTGTTTGAAATGTGGCTAAAATAAATTAACATAATAATGGATTTGAAACTCGAGGGTAGTAAATAATACTGTTAAGTCTAGTGGTGTAAAAAATAAAATTAATTAAAGTTTGTAAAATAATTTATGATATTTTATTGATGTCAAAAACCCACACTTATTCCTCCGCATGCAGACGAACACGTGTCGTCTTCTTCCTGACCATTGAAGGGGACTTCATCATCTGAATGATCTGATACATTTTCATCTGATACTCCATTTTCCTTACTAACATGTTTCTCACTTGAATTCTCATCTAAACCATATTGTTCTAGTAACATGTCAAGTTTCTTATTACTAGCAGCTGGATCTATACTTGTTTTGCTTTTACAGCTTCCTCCACAACAGTTATTTTTATTACATGCATCGTTACTTGTGTTCTCTTTGTTTCCACTGTTCTTCTTACTAATTCTCTTACCACTGTCATCTGATATACTAGTATCGTTCAAATCTTTTATAGCATCTTCTAGCACTGTGTCCTTCTCAGCCTCCTTAGCATTGTATTCCTCAAGCATTCTCTTTGCTTTGGAACTTTTTCCGATCCCAAGTTTGGGCAGGCCCTTGTTAAGTCCCTCGAGGAGGACACATGCCTTGCAGACCTCCTGGGAGGACACAAACTTACAGCGGCTACATATCCTCTGGGTAGGGAGGGAGACTTGTTCCTTCACTGTCATAGTTTCACCTGGAATTTCAATATTTAAGTACAACTTAAAATAAGTTTAGGTGTTCCTGTTGTAGCACATCTTGGGAGAGGCCTATTTTTAACAGTGGACTGTAGTAGGTGGATTAGCTTTACAGAATTAGTTCTAAAATATTTATATGGTCTTAGATTATAAGGGTTTTCAGATTTTAAAACTATAGTAAAGAAGGGAAGATATTTTACCTATTTAGCTAAATGTGTGAGTTATAACTAAGTAGTAAATAGTTAATGTTAGTACCTGAATAGATGATATCCATAATACAAGCCGGCCTGATCTTCTCCAAGTCCTTAAGCAGAGCCCGAGCATGTCCCCTGTAGGCATTGGGAGCGAACACGCACTCTGTCGAGAAGTACACCAGCTTCTTGTAGTGTGCATACATCACTATCTCCTTCTCATAGGTGTATTTGAGGGGTTTTACTCGGGGTATTGAGCCTTCACTGCCCTGGGAGAGAATATAGATATAGTAAGCAACATTTGAAGCAAATGGTGATCATGAAACCCATATTTAAAAACTCACATTATATCAAGCCTTTCAGGAAAAACATTGCAAAGGGATCATTGTAGGGGGACTTTTTAACAGACTTCCCAAAAAGGAGGAGGTTCTCAATTTGGCTGTTTTTTTATTTTTATGTTTGTTACCTCATAAAATTCTTGTTTTATCTGAAAATATATACTTGCAGATTAGTCCCACTTTAATTTTATCAAAATCGGTTTGAACTTTGGATTTTAAATCGAAATAGCTGGAATTCGTCTACTTGGATGATGGTTTTATGTCATCCAAGTAATCAAAATTGTGTATTTTGCTTTTCTGCGATTTTGCAGTGGTGTTGTTAGGTGTGGGGTAGGTACCACTAAAAAGTGAAAAATAAAAAACTTTTTACAAAAAAATACAACCAACTTCCAAAAAAAACACTACAAACTAAAAAATAACTTTAATTTCAGAAGTCTGTGTTTTTGTTGTAATTTGATAACAACTTTTGATACAAGAAACAGACTTTCTTTCAAAAAAAGTTTTAGTTGATAAAGAAAAAAATCTAGTTAAAAAAATAGAGTAAAAGTGCAAATTGTCATTAAAAATGTTTTTGCTGAAAAGGCTCAATTTATTCTATGATTATTAAGTTCAGTTTTCTGATCTTTTCTAAGAGTGGACATGCAAGTAGCATAAAAAAAAAATTTTGTTTATTTTTCAATACACATGAAACTTTACCAATAACTGAAAGACTTACTGTAGCTACAGCTGTGCACCTGTTCAGCCTTGCAATATCTCCTCTCAGCACATTCATCAGCACAGTCTCAGCAATATCATCAGCATTGTGTCCAGTGGCTATGCACTTCACCCCCATAATAGCCGCCCCCCTGTCCAGTGCCTGCCTTCTAAACACCCCACAGAATGTACAGTTGTTCTTCCTGCCTATCTGAGCCACTATCTCATCCATAGTCCAACCATACAAGTCTTTGTATGAAAGTATCTTCAAAGGCATCTCATAGTCATCTCGATTTTGCTTGACTGTCTCAAGGCTGTCATCTCTGTATCCTGTGATACCTTCATCTATTGACAGCAACATTAGGTTTAACCCATAGTTAAACCTTTGATTTAAAGTCTTAAGTACATAAGCAAGTACTGTTGAGTCTTTCCCGCCAGAGGCACCAATGGCAACTGAGTCCCCTTTGTTGAAAAGTTCTGCCTTTGTGATTGTGCAGTGAATTTCTGTTTCAAATGCCCAGAAGAAACACTCTTTGCAGAGAGCATCACCTGTTTTAGGGCGCTGAAATAACTCAAACAATTAGGAACGATCAAAATACCTACTTAAAAATTATTTTTTTAATAATAATAATACATATTAATTTAATAATTTGTACACCAAAGGAAACGTAAATCTAAAACACAAACAATGGCAACCTTATTGCTGTAAACACTTACCTTCAGAACTGCATTAGTTCCACAACCCCCTCTGCATGGAACAGGCATTGTAATAATTTTATTAGTGAAACAAAACAATCAGTCAGAAAAGTTTCACTTGATTTTGTAAACAATCATGTGGATAACAACAACATATAAGGATGTATCATCAGTTTTCAATTGCAGCTTAAACGTTTAAATATTTCAACTAGCTGTAGGAGAATCTTTTCTCTTCAACAAACGTAACTTTTTTACGTTTTATAAAACAAACAAGTGTTTCAAAATAACCTCAAACTTTTCAAGAATGTGACATGACATGTGACATTAATAATGACACATACCGACAGCTGGTCTTTTGACAAGACTAGTGTGGGACAGTGTATTGGTGCTTAATATCGATTGATGAAATAAGATGAAATCTGTGCTTCGACGCCTAAATTCAATTTGTCATTGAATATTATTCATATGTACCGACGCCAGAACATCAAACAACCCAAAACTGTCTTATCCTAATCAACCTTGAAACTAATGCGTGAGCGATAAAGTAGAAAATTTATTATAGCTTCTGGCGTCTGTACGTAATCAACTGTAGAATAATCAGTTAATTATTATGCGCGGGCGTTATAATTATGTTAACCAAACTTCGCTATGATGTGAATTTGAAGGTATTTCTTGGTGTGTTAACGATAAAAAATAAATCAAACAGGTATCTATATGGGAAAAATCGATCTCTCTTCTTGTCTGAATAATTTTTCAAGTAAAAGTATTTTTTCTTGATTTCAATTATTTTTTTTCATAGGCAAAGTATCGACTGGAACACCGTTATTTTATTTGTATGTTCATTTTATTGCTGCAAATGCCAATGTTTCGCATCACCAAAATTCCAATGAACCCAAATATAACCTACAAAACAAGTTCATTGACTGATTGACAATCATATTTCCGAACGAAACGAAACGTACTCTTCGCCTGCATTGCATCAAAAGACCACTTATTTCGGTGTTTCGCTGAAACTATTTTATTTTTATATCTTCTTACTGCTTTCTAGTGAGTTATGGGACGTTAAAAACCAGTTATACATGTTATGTGTGTTGAATAATGGTGATATTTTGGTTGTGTAGCGGTGGCTGTTGATGTGTCCATTGATGGGCCGTTGTAGGTGAATGTTGTTTACGGTGCGGTGAAGGTGGCGCAGGGGCTGTGGCGCCATGCACGAGCTACTGAAGCATGTGCTGACGGAGCGGGACCTCACCCGCGCCGGCGACATCTTCGCGATACCCGACGCAGACATAGTCGACGACCTCAACGAAGTGGTGAGCTTACCGCTACGTACATAAATACTCGTACAGCCAGTTCGTTCGTGTGCCTTACCAAGAATTAGAAAAGTATGCAAATTACAGCTGAGTCACAACTGCAAAGTGCAATATTAGATCCCTGATTGTAGAAACCAGATCTTCCAAGTGTTAGCCAAGGCATTCAAGTGCCCACCACTTGAATAATAATAGTGGAATTATGAATCATAAGTTCTGAGTATTTATTTTAAATTTATAATAATCATTGATTGTTGTTTACTGAAGTCTTATTCCTTGCAATTTTCCTGTGAGGCATTTGCTTGTAGTTGAACATTATTTATAGGCATATCAAGTCAGTCACCCATGTAAATAAGTAATTAATAATATACATTAATGTATCACTTCATTGTGGTCATACTATATATTCTTAAATGAGAATCAGAGGGACATATGAGAAATGCAATAATATTATTTGAAACATTTAACTGATTCTAGGTCACAATTGAATCAGAAGCAGCTTTTTTAGAGGATAAAACTAATATTGTCAAGATAATCTTATCATGACAGTGCATTTGTTGTAAATCATAGATTTACGTCACTATTGATTAGATAACATTTCATACATAAATAAATACATTACATGTTTGTTGCAGTTGAAACAAGTAACGGAGATATCTTCGCGGCCAGACTACGTGCGAAATGACCGGGACCAGGCTCTGATAGAAATATGTGTGGCAAGAATTACGTCATGTGTGAAGGAGACGAGTACTCTGGACAAGTACTGCGGAGCTCTCGTTGCGCTGTTGGAGTCCTGCCTGCACCACAATCTTATGCCTACCGGTCACCTCCGGGATGATGATCCACCTCATGCTAAGATTGCTTCTGACATTATAGCATGCATTGTTTTGGTAAGATAGGCTATTTCAAATACATGAGATGTATTTATCCTTTTATAAAAATAAATGAAGAAATTATACTTATAAATATACATTCTTTATTTCCCATAAGCAATGTGAAAGTCAAATGTATCACAGATTAAATAGAAAATATATGCAAAGCATAAAAATTACATAAATATGGACTTGTGTTAAAAAGTTATATTTAAGAATTTAAGAACAATAGAATTTTCTTTCTAACTTTTAATTAATTACATATCTACTTTTTGTCTCATTAAAATTGTAAAAACATTTTGTTCCAGGTATCATTCCCACTGCAATCCGACAAAGAGAACTATGCCAACAAGAGTGTGATGGAACTCTTCTTACCAGTTGCGGTGCAGTTCTTGCACAAAGGCAACCGTGAGATATCTCGGCATATGGCCCGGTATCTCTCACTTGCTGCTGTGCATCATGCGGTACTGCTTAAACCACATGTGCAGACTATTATGGATTCTATCATGTCAGGTTGGTAAATTGAAATGAAATGGAGGAAACACTATGTTATAAAATGACATGACATGACATGTTATAACATGACACCTGTTATTTGAAATAACCGTACAAAATACTGAATCATCTCTCATCCAGTCATCCTAGCTTTTTTTTTCACTATTGAATTTATTGTTTGTCTCCCCAAATAAATAAATAAATTGAAGAGATGAAGAAGATAGATGGCAAATGCATACCTAACGCGTTTGACCACTATCTCATCTGATGGTAAGCAATGATGTGGTTGAAGATGGGTCACCGTTAGCAAATACAACCCCACAATGCCCCACATGATACATGTTGAAGGTGACCATTATATTGTCTAGGGAACTACCC
Organism: Ceramica pisi; assembly: GCA_963859965.1. Taxonomy (NCBI): domain Eukaryota; kingdom Metazoa; phylum Arthropoda; class Insecta; order Lepidoptera; family Noctuidae; genus Ceramica; species Ceramica pisi. The sequence goes on along the minus strand of OY982535.1, from coordinate 23,181,398 downwards.
TCTCTGTCGGATCCTGACCAACCTCTACGAGGTATCTCCGGAGCCTCTCGAAGGGCACGCCCCAGCGCTCGTGTCGCTCCTGCCCCACGCTGAACCCGTGGAGAAGAGTTCCCTCTTCACGCTGTTCGAGCACATCGCGGTCAGGAAACCTGACGCTCTCAAGACTTGTGTGCCGCAGCTACTGTCGTACTTGTGTCCTAATACCGCCAGCCAGAACGATCCGGGGTGCATGTGTGTGGATATATTGCAGGTTAGTGACTGCAACTTATCTTGTTTAAGAATCATTAGGGTAACAATAATTTGTTTGTGTTGCTCTTTTGTGAAGTGGTTTACAAAAGAGTGGAGATCATGAGACGAGACTATATAATACTTGCTATTGAAGAAGCTGCAACAAATTTTATACTTCACATTTACACAGCATATTCGTTATTTTTATTGCTGTGACCCTTGCTATCCTAACCAAGCACCTTTTGATCCGTTTTTAGCTAAAGTATGTATATTGTGTAGGTGATAGCGTGCCTGAGCCGAAGCCGCGTGACTCTAGTAGTGGAGCACGGCTCGCTAGTGAAGCGCGCCGCCCGACCCCCGCACGCCACACCGCAAGCCGTCACGCTCGTCGCTAACATACTCACACAGCTGGGGTATACTGGCAGGGTATGTATATCACAGTGTTGTGAAGCAAGGATTAGAATTGAAAGGAGGTGCACTTGCACCCGCAAGCTTCACTACATAGTATAAAACAAAGTCGCTTTCTCTGTCCCTATATCCCTATGTATGCTTAATCTTTAAAACTACGCAACGGATTTTGATGCGGTTTTTTTTATAGATAGAGTGATTGAAGAGGAAGGTTTACATGTAAAAAAACATGTATTTAGTATCAGCTTTGCACCCGTGCGAAGCCGGGGCGGGTCGCTAGTTCAATATAAAATAAAAAGGAACATTTAAAAGCACAAATTACATCAAATAAAGTTTATATTAGAACCAAGCGAATCCAAAGCGTGGTGGCCAAATATTCGAGCTTGCTTAGCTCACTTTATTGCATCCTTCTTTAGTTCTGAAACTTTTCTGCATACCTCGACAAACCTAGCTCTATCTTTGTACTAGCTTTTGCCTGCGATGCGACATCGTACACGCATATCCCGTTTTTTCCGTTCACGTAAAAGTTTCGGGAAATCCTCTTTCGGTGTTTTCCTGCACTCCTCAAGGAACATCTTTCTACAACCAGAAGTTGAGTGTTCCGTATAACTATAACGTTAACTTTCTTTGCCTCCTAATAACCAAACCCTGTCAATTTGTCAGGATCGAGCTCAAGAAGCGTTGAACTTCGTGCTGGAGCGGCTGTCGAGTGCGGAGCGTGGCCAACAGGCCGCCTTGCTGCGGGACGCCACCTCGCTCTGTAGCGCCTTCCCCGCGCTCTTCACCGATAAGCTGCTCACTGCCGTCAGGGCCAATACCAGGTAAATGTTCATCATCATCTTCCTGCCCTTCTCCCATGTTACCTGGAGTCGCCTATTAGCCGTCACGCTATTGCTAACTCCCTTTTCTTTAATATTGCTCCACACTCAATCCATCCACCTTTTTTTGGTCTTCCTCTCCCTCTCATGTTTATATTCATAAGTTTCATTCTGTATGTACTCCATGTGCCAAATAAATAGATAAACTCTTAAGTAACATGCGTTACATGCGTTTCTTCCTCCTCTTCATATGACTATACCAAGACAAGTGGTACCCTGTTAACTTTGAACGAATTTTATTTTCTTCATATATCAGATGTATTCAAGTGTAAGTTCAAAGTTGGGTTCTCTCGCGCTCTGCAAGATTGCCATTGACTTGCTCGCTGATTGCTAGTGAATCTAGTGAAAAGCTCCCTCGCAAAACAAATCTAGCTTGTGAAAGTTTAAAGAAAAATTGTTTATTTCTTAACCAAATCAAGAGATCAAGTTGATTATTCCTATATGAAGTTCCCATTGGAATTGGTCAACCATTCCTTAATCGTTCAAAAATGTTCTCTAGCCAACAAATAGACAGCTTATCGTTCGAAATTGTTCTTAACCGCCAAATAACAATTTTTCTTAGCCTGAGCCAATTAAATATCTGAATGATCATCCTCCATGTACAGCAGTAACCGTCCAAAGTCGGGCTCGAGCCAGAGCGAAGTGAACCGCACGTCGACAGGCGTCACCATTGTGCGCCTGGGCGGGCAGGCCCACGCCGCCCCCAGCGGGGGGCCGCCCAACAGTGCCACGGGCAGTACTACAGGTTTGTACTAACTTTGCTATGAGTTTTATAGTGAAAAGAATATTATTATGCTCTGTATTACGTTTACCATATAATTATATCTATACATGTAACAAAATCGTAAAGTTGCCGTGTTGTACTTTTTAAGTGATCGCTCCAAGGCTTTTACAAATGGCCAACGCCAATTCTCATAAAGCCTTGAACATATGAGTCACAACCGTCACAGTACTTAAAAATATTAAGTGAAACCCGGAGTGATATTTATTTCATCAAAATCGACACACAAAATCAAAAGATATCTAATTTTAATTTAATTATATTTTTAATATAATAATATAAAAAAAGTAAGTTGTGCGGGTTGGCTAGTCATATATATTTTATATAATAATTTATGTTATTATAATAAATATATTATTTTATAACAACCCCGTGGTGTTCCACTGCAGGGCAAACGCCTCCCTTCCTTTTTTCCACTTAAATTTGTTTTGAGTCAGGTATCCTGTAAGCACGTGGCAGATATGGCCTGCCCAGTTCCACTTCAATTCGGCATCTGTGTTGCCTACATCTTCAATTTATTTATTTAATACTTTACGCACACACATGTACAGAGGCGGACTTACTGCCCATAGGCATTTTCTACCAGTCAACCTTTGGGTAATGCAGAGAATAATAGTGGTAGGTGCAATATAAAGAAAAAGAGAAACCAGAAAAACGGTTATTAGTAAAATGAATACAAAGATAAATAAATATATATAAACTATACATACAATAAAATACTATAACATAATATACTCAAATTAATAATTAGTTTTGGAACGAAGTATATTGTTCCTTATACGGTCTGTTATCCTGACTCCGAGGATACTTCGTTCCGTAGCCAAATGGCAAAAACGGAACCCTTATAGATTCGTCATGTCTGTCTGTCTGTCCGTCCGTACGTATGTCACAGCCATTTTTCTCCGAAACTATAAGAACTACGCTGTTGAAATTTGGTGAGTAGATGTATTTTGTGAACCGCATAAAGATTTTCACATAAAAATAGAAAAAAAAAAAACAATAAATTTTGGGGGTCCCCATACTTAGAACTGAATCTCAAATTTTTTTTTTTCATCGTACCCATACGTGTGGGTTATCTATGGTTAGGTCTTTAAAATGATATTGAGGTTTCTAAGATCATTTTTTCCTAAACTGAATAGTTTGCGCGACAGACACTTCCAAAGTGGAAAAATGTTTCTCCCCCCCCCTTAACTTCTAAAATAAGAGAATGATAAAACTAAAAAATATATATGATGTACATTACCATGTAAACTACCAGCGAAAATTGGTTTGAACGAGATCTAGTGAGTAGTTTTTTTTAATACGTCATAAATCGTAAATCGCAACTGAGGGTTCCGTACCCTCAGTGCGCGAGTCCGACTCGCACTTGTTTTATTCGGACAAGCCTGCCCAAATTCCCAACCACTGCAACTCCTTTTTTTTTTTTTTTTTTTGTTTTTCCGGCTGCGAAAAGATGCGTTACGCATACCCTCTCACTCGGGGGAGTGGGAGGGGTATGTGGGACTCCCCGGGCAAGCCCGGTATACCCACTGAAACAACCCAGCGCTGAAATTCCCGCAACGTCTTAGTGGGGGTGGACTGGGAGATCGGCGTAGCCTTTACGTCCAGTCCACCTCCGACGACCGCCCGCCTTCACAGCGGGCCCTTCACGCCCTCCCCGTTGGGGGAGTGCCGGGAACCTCCGACGATGGTGGTGATGCGTGCAATGCGGGCGGAGGCGCCCCCGCGCCTGTCGCCCGCCCATCACCACCGCGAGGAGGGAGAAGAGGACGTCTTCTCCGACCTCGCCTTCGTCTGCGGAGCGGCGCAGCGAGAGGATCGTCCTCACGCGCGCGCTCCGCCGCCTCCTTCTGCGAGATGACAACCTCGCAAAAGGAGGCTACCGCGGCCCAGGACTCCTCACTCCCCAGCATGCATCTGACCACGCTGGGAAGAGAGAGGTTCTGTCCGATCTCCGCAGTGAGACTGCGACGCGGCTCGGACCAAACTGGGCACACCTCCAGTGTGTGCTGCGCCGTGTCCTCCGCCGCGCAGCAGTCGTGACACGCCGGTGTCTCCTTCCTCCCGATCCGGTGCAGGTGCGTGCCGAAGCAGCCGTGGCCAGACAACACCTGCACCAGACGGAAGGAGAGCAAGACTGGACCGAGCGCGTCCAGCGTTCGACGGCCAAAGGTGGCGGAGGCGAGGTCCTCTGTCCAATGGACGATTGGACGATGATGGCGTCCCTCGCCTCCCTCCGCACGGCTTCCCGCTTCTCAGCGACGGGGCGCTCCCCGAGCGCTTTTCGGCGCGCCGTCCATTCGTACACTCTGGCGAGCACCCATGCCTCCAACTCCCAAGGAGGGGTGCTGGCCAGAGCGCACGTTGCCGAGAAGCCCACAGAGTGGTAGGCCCTCAGCCGGCGACCTTCAGCAGGCGCGTCGACAGCCCGCTGAAATGCGGGCCGAAGCGCCACCTGCTGTCCAGTACCAGGCCCAGATACTTCATCTGGGCCTGGACCCCGACCCTGATACCCTCCACAACGATGTGGGCATCTGGAGGGCTGGTCTTGTTCAGCGCCACCCTCAACCCCAGGCGGCGGATCCTTCCTGCGACCAAGGATCCGCCAGCCGAGGCCAGACAGGCCGCCTCCCCAAATGTCCTCCCCCGGGCAGTGAGCAGAGTGTCATCCGCGTAGCAGATGACACTCGTGCCACGGAGGAGGGCTCCCCGTAGGAGCCAATCGAACCCGATGTTCCACGTACCGACCCCTGTGGAACACCGCACTCTGCGCCGTACCGCCGCAACCTGGCCGTTTTGTCTACAAGGAGGACCTCTCGGTCCTCCAAGTAGTCGGCCAGGTGCCCCGCCTCGACTGCCCCCTTCACCTGCCGCTTGAGCAGAGCCAGCGCGTCGATGGTCGAACGCCCCTGTCGGAAACCAAACTGGGCGTCCGACAGGTCTGGCCCTACCCCCCGCAGATGGCTGTTGAGCCGGCAGGCGATGATCCCCTCGAACATTTTGCCGACCTCATCAAGCAGGTCGATGGGTCGGTATGCCGAGGGGGAGTCCACCGGGCGTCCCTCCTTGCGGAGGAGGCATAGCTGCCCCTCCTTCCACAGTTTCGGGCCCCATCCAACCATCCAACAGCGCCGGCTCGAGGGTCTCGGTCAATGGGGGACCATGGGGCCGCAGTTGGTTCCGCGCCGCCCTGTATGGTCTCCCATAGGGATCCCGATCGAGACCCTCCAGCATCTCGGCCCTCGCCGCGTCCTTGGCAGCGCACATAGCTGACTTGAGGACCGCCTTCGCCTCTCGATAAGAAGCGTAAAGACGGTCCTCGTCTGCCTGGCTACGTGCGCTGCGCCGACGGCTCCGCGTGTAGGCCCTACGGGCCGCCACGCAGGTGGCCCGGAGGCCTGCCAGCTCCTCCGACCACCAATAGACGGCACGACGGGGGGGCGGACATCGAGACCGAGGCATGCTGGAGTTGCATACCTCGGTCAGGGATCCCCTCAGTTGGGCCGCTGCGGAGTCCACGTCCAGGACCTCGACAGGGGGCGACTGCCAGTCCTGCAGGAAGGCAGCCTCCTTGGCTGCCTCGCGGTCCAGGCGAGTGAGGGCCCACCGAGGGAAGGGAGACCTGCCAGAGCGGGCCATCTCCCCCCGGGAGCCATGCTGGGTGGAGATGTCGAACCGCACATATCTGTGGTCCGACAATGTCTCCACCATCTCAACCCGCCAGTTCACAATGCGTGCAGCAAGGACGGGGGTGGCAAACGACACGTCGACCGTCGACCACCGACCCTCCCCGTTGCCGCACACATGTGTGGACCGCCCCCCTGTTGAGGAGGGACACGCCGCATGACGCCGACCAAAACACGACGGCGCGTCCCCGGACGTTGCAAGAGGCAGCCGGGTTGCCCCAGGCCTCCGACTTGGCGTTCAGGTCGCCTAACACCACGACCTGGCGTGGCGCCGCCCTCGCTACGACAGCAGTGAGGACCTCCAGGAAGTCCTCAAAGTCTGAGAGAGGGCGGTTAGGGGAGAAGTAGACCCCCACCAGGGCCAGATCTCCCCACGCGGCGGCCACGTATCCCGGTCCCCTCTCTAAGAGCGAGAGGGGAGGGGAGTCTGTGGAAGACCGCGACACCAACGCCACCAAGCCGTCCCGGTCGCCTAGCCAGCTGCCAGGGACCGAGTAAGGCTCGGCGACCACCGCCAAGTCCACCAACCACTCAGCCATGGTCTGCATCAGCAGATCCTGGGCTGCCCGGCAGTGGTTGGTGTTAACCACTGCAACTCCTGAAAGACAGAATCAACAGTGGCGACCATCAGAAAAGCGCCGAGCTAATGAAGACCGACGAGCCCTGGAGAAACGATTCAAACGACCTGAGAACAATTCAACTATCTTGGATCACGCAACGAAATTAATCAGAAAAGTACAGCGGAGGAGCAGGAAAAATATAAATATAATTTCCTCGTATATTTACATATTCTGAACATTTACCTATATTGTTTTTGATGTTATCTTTGTATCCACAGGCAGTAGTACTAGTGGAGCGGGCGGTACGGGAGGCAGTAGTACGGCGGCGGGCGGCTACGCGCGGCGTGCCAAGCTGGGAGACTCGCGCAGCACGGGCCGGCTGCACCCCGGGCCCGCGCCGCACCGCAGCATGACGCGGCTCAACGTGGCAGGCAAGTGTTGTGTTGTGACAACCTACACGATACTACAACCTGCAACAGATTAAACGCAGTTTAAGGGGTTATTTTACTCATAAAAATGCATAAAATTTGCCCTACCATAAGTCAAAAGCAGTGATTGTGACATATCTATAGGTGATAAGGTTAGGGATATAACATTTCTTTCTAAGTTCAGCAGCATATGCTGTTACGAAAGTCCGCCAATTAAGGGATGTCGATACCGCGAGACTGGTCTATTTTAGTTACTTTCACAGTATCATGTCTTACGGTATTTTACTATGGAGACGGGTTGCAGACATCGACTCTATTTTTATTCTGCAGAAAAGAGCCGAAGAATTTTTCAAATCGGACCAGTAGTTCCTGAGATTAGCGCGTTCAAGCAAACAAACAAACTCTTCTGCTTTATAATATTAGTATATAGTAACATTTTAAATCTTATTTCATATATTTTTTTGTTCTAGGTGGTTCAGTAGGCGGACTTCATAAAAGTATGACGCGGTTATCTTCATCCCAGCAAATCAACACGCCACCAAATGGGACTACTAACACAGGTAAATAACAGATTCTAAATAATTAATTAATCAAGAGTGTATGATACTAATATGAGTGGCGAGGTTTTTTTTTTATTTGAGATGGGTTTGCTCTTGACTCTAGTCTAGATCAGAGATGACAGAGACAAAGTTTACGATGGAGCGAGCTTACCCAGATGTAGCCGGTTCACTCTAACTTTGAAAAGATTAGGGTTGTAAGCGTTCGTTTTTAATATTATCATCACACGAATAACTATTTAACCTCTAGAACCCTGGCGCGTCAAACGTCAACATCTGTCAACGCCCGGCGCTTTTTATCGCAATTTGACACGCTACGACTGCTAACAAAAAAAATGGTTTGCTTACGTTTCGAGTGGCTCTTATCTTAAACTGTAAACTGTTTTTGGTTCTTGAATAAACTGACCATGCTATAAAATGTATACAATACTTGTAATATGAGAGTGGTATTTATAAATAAATGTTGATAACGGAGAACAGGCTGAAATATTGTTTGTTCCCTTGTTCTATCGATTTCTTATAAAACTACTGTAGCAATCCATGCGAAATTTTGCAAATTACATTATGAATAAACAAATAATCTAATTACAGCGTTTTTTTGACAGTCCTATGTAAAATTTTCATAATATTCATAATCAAACTTCATCGTCCGTCGAGCCGTTTTTATGAAATTGCGTAATAAAACGCTTGACTTTGTAAACGCTCATCCTAGTTATATTGAGTAGTTTCTAATAAAAAAATGTTACTAGGATACTACATAATCCTTTATTGATTGAAAACTAGCTATATGTCGTAAGAATATGCCACTATAATTGTACAATGATAAGATTTCCTTGAAGAGAGAACTAAGCGGCGATGTGTTTTGTATTAGCTAATTTCACATAGTATATTAGGTTTCAGAATTGGAATATTTATCAAACCTACACAACATTGAGCTATAATTTCATATAAGTATAAATACTTACTCACTTTGATGAAAAAAAATAAAGATACAAACCTCTGAATTCACCTAAAAAAAAATAACGGTTTTTCACGGTACATTCTTAGGCAAAACAAGTCAAATTATGAAGTAAAATGGTAAATACATTGTGCAAAACTATGTAATAACTACTTGTACGACTATTTATTCACATAAACGTTGATTATACTCCAAAACAAAAACAATTTCATCATTTTAATTGCAAGAATGGCGACTGACATTCACACGTAATGTTTCAATGGCCGAAAAAGTATTATTTTGATGTATTTCGTGCAAACATTTATGTAAAACGATGTAATAGCTACTCATAAATAAATATTCGTACACTTAGCATAAAATAATTTACATGCAAACAAAGTATAAACAAAAAGTCGACCGTCATCGACGTTCCAGAGACAAAGTAAGCGTTTGTTTTTTAAAAAAAATATTTCAATGATACCATCATATATTTTTAAAATTGGAATAGCTTAGTTGAACGAGAATATCATCCCGCAAGTGTGTAAACCTTGCCACATGAAATAAGACCATGCGTTTTTAAATAAACCGCATATTTCGCCATGGCACGCCGGCGTGCCATCGGGTTTTAACGGTTGTAACAGTTTATGGCACGCGGGCTAGGCTTGTTCTTACTCGGACACTGAATGGAACGCTCCGAAGTAGTACAATCGTTGAAATGAACTAGTTCGGTCTTCTAGTACTATTAGTTCATTATAGTTCACTGACCATTAGAACATAAAGAATAATAAATTGTCAATCAAAGAGCCAAGAAGAACGGGCAATATTAATTTTTCCATGCATTGAAAGTGATAATAGACCTTATTGTGATTGGTATAACATAAAACTTCGCGGAATATTCGCGAGTCGGTCATCGTACATCGTCCATCACGCTCGCACGCATGCTTCTCTAATCTTTCAACTTGCTCAGACACTCGTACTTATTCGTTCTGATGCATATTTCACTCGCTCCTCGCTCAGACTCTCGTACATATTCGTTCTGATTCGGCACTCGCGAGCCAGACGGTCACTGTACTAAATGAACTATTTAAACGACTGAAACAGAATAGTTCGTTCTCGGTCACCTAAAGGAATTGCGTCTTAGTAGTACATAGTACATGTACTACACAAGCCTAACGCGGGCGTGCCCCCGGGTGTTGAGCGGTTAAGTGCTTCTTCTTCCATTTTTTTTTGCTTAATCTAACCAAAAACACAATTTAAATAGGCTGTATATAATATTTTGTTATTTTTTAATTTTTTTTATTGTAAGGCAGCACATCATGATCGATTTGATCGGTCGTGTGTTGAATTTTAGCGCCATATTTATGACCTTGTGTGACCTACATATTTATTTACCGGAAAACTTCTAAAATTGAAATTAAATAATTCTTTATTCTAATTTTAAATAATAGATACATAATTTGTTTTATTTTTAGAAGTTGTATGTTAATAAATATGTAGGTCACTACAACCTTTAAGTTGTGTTTTTGATTGGATTAGATAAAGTAGTGTATGAAACTGTACATACTTAGGTATTGAAACATTCGTGCGATAGTATTATAAACCTCGTCTGAGGCTCGAAACTCACACTCATATCTTAAAACATTTTCACACCACCTGCACGAAACCGTCAAATTATTTGATAATTATGCAAACCATACCTAAAGTATGTTATTCTAACCCGCGAGCGGCTCCCCTCCGCCTCCGCTGCTAGGTGCAGCGAGCGCAGTCAAAATGCGTTCCAAATTCAAATCACATTATTACCCGGCGGGTGAAATTCAATACAATATTATTACCCAGCGGTGGGCTGGAGCCACAGCTGCTGAAGCTCTCGCTGATCCTTTGGGGAACGCGAACGCGCGCGATCTGTTTTCATGGCTAGATCACAATTTTCTCGCAGTAGGTGAGAAAAGTAGGGTATGCTCTACAGGGATAAAGGTGTCTTTGACTTGGGCTAGCTTGAATCCTTCGTTGCGTTCAGGATTCTTGTATTAATTCCCTCGCTTTGTATACATTGTGTTCGGGATTCAATATGACGCCCGTGTCATAAGGCACTGCTTTAACCCCTCGATTCATCACCTACTATTATCATGTGACAGTTTCATAAACTACTATTTTAATAATCTAATATCGAACTCCTCCGGCGTAGGCAATTTTTAAAATTTAATATGGCAAAACAACGCTTTCCGAGTCAGCTAGTAATCTCAAAATTTGCACGTTATTTTCATTCGCGTTTATTGCACAGTATCGAACAGCAAGCCGTCCTCCTCATCGAGCGGCGTGGTGGGCAAGTCCAGCGGCGCCATCACGGTGACCAGCATCTCTCCCCCGCGCGTGCTGCGCCCCACGCCGCGCTCGCATCACCACCACAACATACTCATCGGAGCCACCACTTGTACCGTAAGTTAGCACCCTCACACAAACAGCAAGCCGTCCTCCTCATCGAGCGGCGTGGTGGGCAAGTCCAGCGGCGCCATCACGGTGACCAGCATCTCTCCCCCGCGCGTGCTGCGCCCCACGCCGCGCTCGCATCACCACCACAACATACTCATCGGAGCCACCACTTGTACCGTAAGTTAGCACCCTCACACAAACAGCAAGCCGTCCTCCTCATCGAGCGGCGTGGTGGGCAAGTCCAGCGGCGCCATCACGGTGACCAGCATCTCTCCCCCGCGCGTGCTGCGCCCCACGCCGCGCTCGCATCACCACCACAACATACTCATCGGAGCCACCACTTGTACCGTAAGTTAGCACCCTCACACAAACAGCAAGCCGTCCTCCTCATCGAGCGGTGTGGTGGGCTAAAATTCTGTAATTTAGAATTTTCACTTAAACTCGTATCACGTTTACGGTGCTGCCCGTGGATTATTTTACAGAACTCTGTCGTTTAAGCTACTTAATGACATGAAAATCTACTGAAGGTACATACTTTTGCTGTAGATTTCACACAATATGTATCATCAACCGTGACCCCGGTGATAATACATATTGTGAATTTTCTGGCTAATATAATGCTGTTTCATAATGTATCAGAAAAATAAGTAAATTTTGATTGCAGAACAACCAAACAATAATATCCGGGCCGCCTCTAGCAACACAATCAATATCCGTCAACCCGCTAACCTCGGGGAAGTCATCAGACGGCCTCACGCCGATAACATCAGCCGTATCCATCCAACACTCCAACACAGCCTTAGGCACCGTATCGGTCGTCACATCCAACACGCCAATATCGGTCAGTCCGACCAACCCGATCTCTATCTCCGGGCCCGTCACGGTGACGTCACGGCGGGCCAACAACACCAGCGTGACGATGATAAACACGAATAACGGGAACAACAACACGTCGTCGAACCATCGGATCAGCGTGTTCGAGCCGTACCCCATGCGGGACACCGTGCAGCATTTCTGTGAGAAGCATCTGGATAAGATTAAGGCGTACATGGATAATGTGTCGTTGAGGTTGCCACCGCCCGCCAAGTGTACTATTGAGGGTGAGTGTTTCAAATATTTGTAACTAGTTGACCCGCGCAACTTCGTCTGCGTCACATTTTCCATTATTGCTCGGCTCCTTTTTGTCTTAGTGTGATGATATATATAAATGACCTATCTAACACTGAAATAATTTTTCAAATCGGACCAGTAGTTCCTGAAATTAGCGCGTTCAACCAAACAAACAAACAAACTCTTTTGCTTTATAATATTAGTATAGATTGTGTATTTTCTGGTCAAATCTTTGAATTACATTACAGTCTCACTAATCTGGCACTTCAGTATTTCTGCACCCTCTACCTGCGCCTTCTTGACCACACAATGCCCTTAACAAATAAGTACACGCTGAAGTGCTTTAGTTATTTTATCTTACACAAATAAAAAAAAAGGGTCAGCAGTAGACTGAACTGCTGGTCTTTCAAAAGTCTGTTGGATCGACATTATAATGCATCCGTATCCCGCAGAGCGTCGCTCCAAGAAGCTGGCCCGGCTGCAGTTCGCGTGCGGACGGCGCGGCGCGCACTGCCTGTACGCGCGCGCTCTGTTCTCCATGCGCACGCGCGCGCCTCGTGTCTGGATACACCTCATGTTTCTAGGTATGTATTTGAAGGCGTCAGCGACGGCTCAGCGATAGCGGCATCATCGTTTGGGTTCGGTGGTATCGGGATCATTGTAAAATAAAAACACTCAATACAGTACTAAGTTTACTTTATTAACTGTGGCCGAGTGCCTTTAAACGTCAGAGTACTTTTAAACGTCAAAACTTACAAATAGACAGTCCGCCAAAACGCGCGCCCGTTACCACTTCCTAGTGTTCAAAGTGCCAACAAACTCCCCAGCAACTCAAAAGAATCTCTCTGTTGAGTTAGAAGAACTCGCATTTATAACATGATTAAAGAAGTCTGTTTTAATATAATTGAAATAGACAAACCGACAGTTTCGTTCTGGACGAGTGTCCTAGTCGGTGTCTCGAGCCAAAGTGCGCTCGGCAAAGTCCCCACTCTCCAATACGACTCTGTCCACGTGCCGCCATTACAACTGACAACTGACGTCACGGCGTTTACCACTACCCACTACTACAATACTCAAATCAGCAACTAATTATATAAATGATATCTTTATCCACGACATACTGATATAAACTTAAACTAGAAAATAGTGGTATCGTCGGTCGCACGGCGGTGGCAAGTCTTTGGCTTAGAGCTAGTAAACCTTAGAATCCAGCTACTACTAGCTTTACTGTATACGTGTAACAGAAAAACTGCAATACATGTAAAGGGGTCATCATTATGAACAAGTTTATGGGTCCAGATCGAAATCGCGAAAAACTCGACATGTACGACATGCACGTCTATAGCGTACTACCGATTTGTACGGTGCAACCGCACATTATGCAATTCAGCAGTTTCCGCTGCACATACATTTCAATTAATAATACAATTCAGTTCGCAGTGGGCTATCAACTCAGCCAGGCGTTCTCGTTACAGTCAACAAAGTCCGCGTCACTCACTTCATTTGTCACACCATCAGTCCATTAAGCTCATTTTACCTTTAAGTACCTTTGGGACAATACAGTAGTGTTCTAGTGCTTACCTATTTTATACCATCATCTCGCATCAAAAGTAATGTAGGGTTTATCAAGGGATCATGGTCCTTCGAGCCGGATTGATATGATTGATTGACTCAGTTAGACCATTTAGAAGCATTCTACGGATATTCTACCTTGTTAGTTCACCACCTATCCAAAAGTAGTCTGGTAGCCATCACTGCCAGCATAAAAATTTTCATATTACCCATAAAATGATTACTAATTATGATATGAATGTAGCTCTCCAAGCCCGCCACGACGCAGCCCTATCCTCGCGCGACCCTACGGTGGCGTCGCTGAAGCACTGCTGGGACATCCTCAAGTGTGAGAACAAGACGTTCCTCACGCTCGTCACTGGAGCCTTCCCTGGGATCAAGGTATGTACCGTTTACTAGTCAAGAAGAAAACCCCGTACAAATTCAGTTCCATTTGCAGCAGATTAAGATTTATTTTTGATACCCCCGCCCCGCCCTACCCCTTACTTTTAATGTATGTTGGGCAAAATGCTGCTCTAGAAATACACTCATGTTTATCTTCGAAGCACGAAACTGATGTAGAAGTGGCACAAAACCCTGGCTGATATCCTTGGGCATTTCACGCAACGCCATATAGGTAGTCCCAAGCTAAGCAACCTAATGCTTGTGTTATGGTAACGAAATGGCTGATAAACTACTTATATACTTTTGTTTTTTTTTGTAAATACATACATATTATAGATAGAAAAACATCCAGACTCGGAACAAATACTTGTAGGTCGTACAAATATTTATTCCGTGCGGGAATCGAACCCGCGACATGCTGCGCAGCAGTCAATCGCTCAACCACTGCGCCAACCGTATGTGTTATGTATTATATTATATAATGTTTCACACTAATTTGAATCATATTCGCCTAGGAACAAGAGATGTTGTTGAACGAGCTGCGCGCGGCAGGTTTCTTCGACGTATTCGAGGTAGTGGCGCGGCGCACCGACGGCGCTGCTCTGCCGCCCACACAAGTACGATCATACACAATCTTTCTTTTCTACAATAAACGTAGGCCTGACAAAACCTTGCGTCCCATAGCATATAAGAACACACATGCCGCTGCGCAAGCCGTGTACCTGCGATCGAACTCGCGCTACGAATTATTGTGAATATTTTTAATTAGTTTTTTGATAACATTATATAAAATAGTGTATGAAACTGCTAATATTATTATTCATAGGTATAAAGGGTGAAAGTGTTCGTGGATGGCCAAATCCGAAATTGTTAGGATTAGCGAAAAACATTGCAAGGAATCTCGACGAAAAATAGAGCATTCCCCCCAAGTTAACCATGTGTAATGTGTTATTAATTAAAGAATTTGATCCTTATTAACGACACTTTCATAGTTTTTTTTTTTTCAAAATCAACCAGTTCGAATCCTGGCTATGAATAACAATTTAAAAAAGTCCAATAATACTGTTTGAGTTTTCATCTAAATCGGGCTCGAGACTTCTTTCAGCGTTTTTTTATATTTTTCGGATCCATCCACGCACACATAAAAATCTCACTTTGTATATTCGTGTGATTTTTATTTTGAAAATACTCAAAGGATGTTAAGATACTTTTTATTTTGAAAATACTCAAAGGATGTTAGGATACTTTTTATTTTGAAAATACTCAAAGGATGTTAGGATACTTTTTCACACTCACTCTAAAAGTTACACTCATATTTTAATAACCTTTGTTACGAGCCAGTCTCATAAAATTCTATTTAATTTCATATCCTGCTATTTAATGTCATAAACTACTATTTAATTTCATAAACTCCTGTTTTATTTGACATAGGCCACGTGGGGATGCTTCCTGTGCACGCACCCCGAGCGCGCGGTGGGCTTCCTGGCGGCCGACGGCGTGCCCGTCATCGAGGGGCAGCTGAAGGAGAAGAAGGGGCGCTGGCGGCTGTTCCGGCGCTGGCGGACGAGGTACTTCACGCTGTCCGGCGCACACCTCTCCTGCAAGGGCTCCGTGAGTACTTGCTCATGTTACTAATGATACATTTTACTATCAGGAACTCACTATTAATTGTCAGATATACGTTATCGAGTGTCAGGCAATCACAATCAAATGTCTGGCATCCGTTTTCTAGTGTCATAGAATCATAATTAAGTTACAGATAGTCATGACCGAATATCTGATAGCTAATTATACTAATTTTAGCAACGACCTCATCTCGGTCGCAATCAGTCATAAACAGCTCTAATTTCCCTAAATTGTGACAAATTACGACTGAGAAAGTTGATAAACGAATGTGAACTTTGTTTAAAAGTGAGTAGAATTGGCCCTTGGATACTCAGCTCAGGATGATGTGTCAGTCTACTAACAAGATTTTCTACTTAAGTAGTTGTTTTTAATAATGACATTAAAAACAACACGTACATGCTCGAAAACCACCAATTCAACCAGTGCTTTTTCATTCTAGAGCGGAGGCGAAAGCATCGACATAAACCAGATTCGCTCAGTAAAGGTCTCCCGCGGCGCACGCAACATCCCCAAAGCCTTCGAGATCTTCACCGGCGACCAGACGCTGATCCTGAAGCCGAAGGACGGCAAGAACGCGGAGGAGTGGGTGCAGTGCCTCAGCATCGCCGTCGCGCACTCGCAGGCGAGGGACGCGCCCGCTAAGGCCAACAGCTTGCCGGCCAGGGGACTCACGCTCAAGAGCTTCTAGGACTCTCTAGGTACTGCCATTAATGCTGTCTCTATGTTTCTGTTCGGGTTTATCATCAAGACGGAAAAATATATTTAATCCTTTAGATGTTCAACTCTTACTCATAGATACTGTACTGCCAAAAGCTTCTAACAAACTTCATATTAATCTTTGCCATCAGTGAAATATAGCTAGGGACGCGCCAGCTAAGACCAATAGTCTACCGGCCAGGGGACTGACACTCAAGAGCGTCTAGGACTATCTAGGTACTATCATTGATGCTGTTTTTATGTTTCTATTCGGGCTTCACATCAAGACGGAAAAATATATTAAATCCCGGAGATGTTGAACTCTCTTCGTACCGCACAAAAGCTTCTAACAAACTTCATCTTCAATCTTTATCATCTGTTTAATATAGCTCAATGTCTAAATTAATAAAAGCCCCCATTTCGGAAGTAACTGTATGATGCTTATACATATTAAATAACGGTGCCTGAATGATACTTAATTTTAACGTTTACTATCCGCGAAAACTTACGTATTCTTGAGTTTGGCCTATTCATGAAGTCGCTACCCTTTTCTAGTATTGCATTACATGACTAATAGCCTAACGAATTTTATTCAATTTAGTGCTGACTAAAAGTATATTAATCATAATAAAGATCAATATCTACATATAGGAGATCAATGGACAGATTTCAGAACTTATTATATTATGTCTGTGTATAAGTGTTAAATTAAACAGAACAACAGCCATATACTGAAATAAATAAATATAAAACGTGACTGAAAATAAGACTTGTATTAAAACGCGCATTTGTATAACATATTACATTATATTACTTAAAAACTAAATTTAATATTTTAAATTCAGTATAATTATGTTACTTGTACTCGATTTTGAAATGCATAAGGTTTCGTTATCAATTCAAAGTTTTATGGTAAGATATTTAATCAAATAAGACAAAGACGAAGATATGATTTTATATTGGCGGCCTGTGACCGTTACGTGAAATGAGGGTTTTCTGAAATGTCAAGCACCAGGTAGCAGCACTAAGGTGTCAGTCCCAAACAACCTATCAAATCGCTTGTTTTCTGACATATTTTGTTAGTTGACGTCGGCGTCATGTTAATGTCAAAGTCACTTTTTCAATTAAAAGGACCTCTCGCCTATGTTGCGCCAACTGGTGGAGTAAATTTTCCTGAAAACCCTAATTGGTTGCGTGCAGCACAGAAGCGTTAGTGTCAAGTATTCCAACTTTAAAGTTTCGAATATGCAACAATAGATGGCATAGTCAACGCTGACTACGTTCCCTATACCCAGTACGCAGTCTGCCGAAAGCGATGAATTCACTCGAAAGATATGTCCCGTAAGCATGTCCCTTACCGCTTTAAGTAATATGGTTGTTGCTACGATACAGTCATGTAGATAATTGAAAATGCTCACAAAGTAAATAATAAGTTTTAGAATATTTAACCACATTCCTTCTAAATCAGGAATGACACAAGGTTGTTTTAAGACTTTTTTTTTGTATTCGTCTTTATTTAAATGAAACTTTCGAGTGTTTACAATGCGTACAGTTTGCAACAGAAATAAGTTGTACAGTCAGTTTCGAACAGAATTATACGTTGTGTTGCTAGCTGTACATAATTGCATGATTTGTACTTATTTAGAATGTAGTCTCTTTTATAGAACGCGTGTATATCGCTTTTGCGTAAAAATAATATATTTAATAAACCTCCATGTGTTGTTTTATAGAGAACTTTGTAACTACTAAAATACAGTAAAACTATTTTATTATTGTCCCTCGGCAAACCTCGTGTTTGTTTCGTCAGTAGTCGGATTTCTATCAGTTGCCCTTTGCACGTGGTGCAGACCAGACGCTCTCGATCAACTGGGAAGTATATAGAGTTGTTAATAACTTAACATGTTACCCAGTCAATGGGTTGTGAAGGTCTGATAGGCAACCGCTCCACGTAAAATACTAGTATTCAGCTGGATCCGGCTTGACTGGAAGCTGACCCCAATATAGTTGGGAAAAGGCTTGGCAGATGATGAATACTCTTTAAACTTAATGTAATTTATTTAAAAAATGGGAAGAAAGCTCGTTTGTACTCGGAAATGCGATGATTACCGAGGTAAATTAAGAAAACGGTTGTACTGTACTATACTTTGGAATGCATTTAATGACTACAAATAACGTCGCAGATTATTAGGTACGAAGATGATTTCTGCAAGAAAGAGCTAGGGCAGAAAGGTCGTAACTGCTTAGTGCGAATATAAATATTTTATATATAATATCTGAGTGAAATTTTGTTTTCAATAGTAAGTCAATTATTTTATTAGTAACAATATGTTAGTGCCTTAAACATAATAAGTGTTTGTTTTATTTGCTAAGAGTACAATGGACATTTACAATTTTGTTTAGTAGTAGATATTCAGGGGAATCAGGCGGAAGTCAGAAACAAAGTTATTTAGTTCTGTAGGCACTTTTTATTTGAGTTAGTTTTGATTATGAAGTTAAGCGGGATAGAATCCGTCCGTTTTTTTTTTGTTTAAAGTATTTAAACAAAGGTGCGCAAGTCACCGATTAATTAATTGATTAAAAATGTTTTAATGATACAAAATATGACTTACGCAATCCGATATTGGAATTTTGCAGAACATGTTTCGGACATTGAAATTAAGAAATGGGCGCAAAACGATACACGCCAAATTATTCGGCGCCAAAGGTCCCGGCCGGCCATATATCAACCTTATTGCTAAGGACATAAGGGCGAAAAGTGGTTGATCGGGACTTTCGCAGGACTTGCATATTGAAAAATGTTGATATCCGAGTAAGACTCGTGTTCTTATCTAATTTTTGTTAATTAATAATGTTATTTAACATTTATTAAACGGTATAATTTGTAAGATTTTTTGACAAATTGAGATTTATGAAGAAATAAAGCTAGAAGACTGAAAGCTGGTCAATGGTCATAGCTACTTATTGTTTGTGTGAGAGACTAATACAATACCACAGTATTTAACAAATATATTCTCGACCTTTGTGAAACTATTAGAAGCTGGAAGATGATTTCTCACCTTCTGTATTAAGTCCACAGGTCAACAAAGTTATTTGGTAGACAGGCAAAAATTATTAGTATTTCCACTGATCTGCCAATATTTATTTCTAATGTGTGCATTATAACTTTTTAAACTTATAACATACTTAGGAGTGTGGTGTACAAGCCCGCCCATCAAGTTACAACAATCTGTCGAATTTCTTTGTTAGATTTTCAACTTTATTTCCAAAGAATTGGGTTCAAATTGAATTGAAAAAAATTTACAGCTTCGGAAAGCCAGATGTTCTGGCTGGCGACTGTACAGTACATTCATTTTCTACTCGGCATACTCACAACATTGTTTAAAAGTAGTTGCAAGTTAGCTGCATACCAAATAGCTTTGTTGACTACTCAAGGGGTTCAGAATACACATCAGTTATTATTATGTTTGGTTTAAATAATTTGTGATTCAAAATTAACATTCCCGTCCTGTTTAGTGCTTCGAAATAATAATAAAATTATTATGTACTGTTGTGGTCTCAAAAATCATTATAAATGGTTGTAACGCGAATGACATTAGTCCTAAGTAGTTTTAAGTTGACTAATTACAAATGGCGAAAGCGACTAGGAAAAAAATGAAAATAAGACATTTTATAAAGGGATTCTAACGTTTTCTATGGGTGCTGGCATAGCCCGCCCGCCGTTATTTTGTTTTTCAAAGCTGTGGCGCACGCTGGCCAAAAAGCTGGGCATCCTAAATAGGGTGAAGCGATACTTCAGGCCTGGACAGCTTTTAACTCTATACAAAGCACCAAGTCCGATCCTGCATGGAGTATTGCAGCCACCTTTGGGATGGCTCAGCTAAGTACCAGCTTGCCGCGCTTGACTCGGTGGAACGCAAAGCTAGGAGGCTCATCGGCGAACTTCACAGCTTTCAAAACGGGTGGATGCCAAGCATCACAGCTTGGCTCATCGCCGCAAGGTTGCCTGCTTGTCGATATTCTACAGATTGTACTTCGGGGAGTGTGCCCAAGAACTCCACGACCTCATCCTACCGGCCCCCTTCTACCATCGGACATCCAGACGCACTGCAACTTACCATCCCTATCTTGTTGCTATTCCACCAATTCGCACTAAGCGTTTCCAAGCGCCTTCATTGCGCACAGCAGAGAAGTGGAACTCTCTGCCTGCCTCTGTGTTTCCGAACGCTTACAACCCTAATCTTTTCAAAGTTAGAGTGAACAGGCTCCTTCTGGGTAAGCTCGCTCCATCGTAGACTTTGTCTCCGTCATCTCTGACCTAGACTAGGTCAAGAGCAAACCCACTAAAAATTAAAAAGAAAGTGACCATGTGGCTGGTGGCGGGGCTATACCAGAATGGTACTATGCCGTTTAAAAGTCGCTTTCACCAAGCTTAACTGTAGTTTCTAAATCTGAACCAGTACTTAACTTGCCATTTCGCATTTTACGAAAGCACAATTTTTGATGATTTGGAATAGTATTTAGTTAAGTCTGCTTTTTATTAACTTTAGTTAACCGTCTGTCTTAACCTGAGGTTGCTATCACCAAAAAGTCAAGTGTTCATTGGTAAACCAAATTGTTTCTTTGTTAGGTACTATGTTTTATGCTATATATATAACATAACGAGCTTGCTTGAATAGGGGCCCAATACCAAGTATTGTTCTTTTTCGTGATAATGGTATATCGAAAAGTAGTTGGCCCATTGCTTTGTGTCACTTTCACTTTTTTTAAGATGGTTCTTTGCAGAAGCCAAGTATGGAACATTGTGGCATGAATGTCATGTAATCTAACTAACTATAGAATACCCCACACTCACAGGGTATATTATTTACCTTACTCACTCTATTCTTAATATTTTCTGCTAGTCCAGGCCAGTCCTATGATACCATCATCGGTATTGGGCCCCCCCTTTGTGCTTATAGGTGCTTCAGAATTATACTAACTTATATAAACTAAAAAATAACGTCCATTATGAAAGTTATAAACTATAATATTGTTTAGATGTAAATATATTGTATTGTTATCTAATTGAATCAGATTTTATTGAGGAAACGCCTGAAATCGCCACCGAATTTTAAATGAAATATTTAATGTATGTTGAACTGCAAACAGAGGAAATCTTTTTATTTGGTAGTTTGTTATTATATAATTGTCTCCACTTAATATGTACATGTATACTGCCCAATTAATTGTAGGAAGTCGTAATCATCATAATTTTAGAGGTACATATTGTTAAGCCAGTGTCCCAATCTTATACAGGTTTGTAGTGCGTTACAGCGACTTTGAATCATCATCCATGATGTTTGACGTCTTTGAAAGCGTAGAAATTTCCTAATTGCACGACCGTTTCATACATGCGTGTTAGAATGAGTTTGTAACCGAGAAAAGCTAAACTGGAAAAACATTGTTAACATGTAAGCATTTTTAAAATTGTTGGTCTATAATTTATTACATAACATCTAAATCAACGAATTTTACTTTATTCGGCCTAGTGTTATGAGCGTGGAAAGGTGGGTAAAATGTCTGTTTTCCGAAATTCCCAAGGGAATCCGATGGGAATAGAATTGTATAGACGTCACGCCCTGCAAGGTTTTATGCATTAGTAGAAGATTTAAATTATAGTAAATTAATAAAAACACTACTTGTAACATGCTACAAATCTGCCTATAGTTTAAGACCATACAGTTGCCAAAATAAATGATAATAACAAATAACATAGCTTCGATAACCAATATAGACATTGTACATACAAATATTTATATGAAACGTGTTGATTAAGTTTAAGTGCTCGGACAACTTATGAACTTGGTGCTACAGTAATAATAATATATCTTGTGAAGTGAGCACATGGCTGCCATTCGCAGGGTAGTTTACACGCAGTTTGGCTCATGTACTTAAAACTGCCCTATTTAATAGTTATTACATTAGTTGTTTGTATGTCATGTTGTTTTATTTCAAGTGACCCGACCAAACGACCGCTGTGGCGAATCTCAATTCGACTAGCCAATTACACACACAGGAGCACGGCATAACAAAATGTTTTTGGAACACATTCAGGGCAGATTTCATCTATCTGAAGCTGAACAATACGGAATATTGACACTGACAGCTCTTAAACGCAGCTTGATAGCAATCAGTTTCATTGGTAAAATCCGCTCTCATTGTGCGGCTAAGGAGTGAAATTCCTTGCCAGAGCCTGTGTTTCTTGATAGCTACAACCTGGGAGTCTGTAAGTTAAGAGTGAATAGGTTACTTCTATGCAAGCCTGCTCCATATTCGACCACATCATCACTTACCATAAGCGAGTCTAAAAAACGGAATATGTGAACGGATACCATTCGACGGAATAGTTGAGAATAGGAATGTATGCAGTTTATCCACAGAAGAGAAAGAGGATTTATACGTAGAAGTAAGACAAGTTAATTGGTAAATTCAAAAATATATTACAGTACTATCTACATCGCTACACTTTTATTACACAACATTCAGTTAACACTTATTTGCTAAACAATAAAGACTAAATTTGCACAGCACTACTCTAAATAATTTCACCAGGCTTTAGAACTTTCAGTTGCTTTTTAAAACCATCGTTAGGTTGTATAGCAGGCCTTTTGCTCTTTACTAAATCGTACGCATCTTGAAAATGCATTGTTTCATAATGCATTAGATAAGCTATAGCAACCATAGAGGTTCGAGAAACTCCTGCGTTGCAATGAATAAGGCAATTCTCTTTGGAATCCACAGCCTTTCGAATGAACGGCAAAGTATCTGACAAAACCTCTTTGATATTAGTTTCAGGCAAATCTAAGCAGTTATTAAACTTATTGTTGACTGTAACATCGATATTAATTCCTAAGCTTAGCACATGTTTGATGTTATAAGTCTCTATAACATTACTCGCAGTACAATCTTGTGATCCTATGTAGACATAGTCTGTTATCAACACAGGAATATTGTCGGGCTTCGTGTCAACCACGAACCCGTATGTGTTGGGAGTTATAGAAGTGGTTGTGGAATCTTTCTCGACGTAACGTCGGCCGTCAATTTGAGTCACTACTGTTTCTGCTAGTTTTAATTTGTTTCTTTGTTTCATTAGTTCATTTAGGAAACTCATTGTTAAATTAAATACTTTAGGATCTATGTGGTGTTAAATGCAAAGGCTTTTGGTAAATACAATAATGTTAATGTCTTGTCTATTGATTGTCTAGTCTATATTTGAATTTAGAATTTCAGATATATATCAAACTTTGAAACAACAAACTATGTCATACAGGACAAAGTACAAATTTCATTGATACTTTTCTTAGGGTTTTTTAATATAATATGTTCATTCAAAATTCAACTCAAAGTACACATAGCTAAAGTTGAAACTTGAGTAATGGATTGAAATTATCTCCAATTATAATTCAAGTATGTATAGCAATAAAATCTATGGTCTGCTTTGCTAAGACTTTTCCTTTATCACCAAATATATTGGTCTAACTAGCTACAACAGCCAAAAAATATCCAAAGATAGTCAACAACCCTGCCACACTTCCACTACAACTCTTGAGAGCCAGAATAAAAAGTGGCTCCAAAAAACACTGAGTCAATAAAGCGACGAATCGTCTATTCTCTGTCTCTCTCACTCACATTCACTATCACTATCGTTCTCCTCTTTTCCCTCACTTTTCTCAGGGTCGTAGACGAGGTCCTCAGGGTTATAATGCACGTCACACAGGTACAGGCCGTCGGGAGGCCCGGACTGCACGCTGGTGGGCCAAGTGTGCTTGGACGGCACTTGTAGCATCAGCTTTATCTCTTCAGGGGGCAGCTTGCCGATGGCGACGGCGTTCAGTGCGCCTATCATGCGGCGGATCTGGAAATGTTAAATGGTATTTAAGTGTTTTTCTTCTTTTTTTCAGTCGTAATTTGGAAGGGACAGACTTTTGTATGACTGTGAACAAGAGATGGAGCTGTAATCTATACAAATATTAGAGTTATGAAGCTGAAGAGTTTATTCGTGTTTGGTTGAACGCGCTAATCTCAGTAACTAGGTTCGAATTGAAAATTCTTAGCTCATCTTTCGAAGAAGGCTATTTATAATCACCAGTGATCGGAGTAGGTATATTGATTTTTGGAACTTGTATCATAAATGCACACAGAAAGAATAACATGGATAAGGCATTTTTCCGGAAAGTAATTCCGGTATTTCTGGATTCAATTAAATATTGTTAATGTTGGTAGTGATATTATTACTACTCAATTCTAAATTTTGTCAAATCGTGACTGTGTGCCGTTAAAAAAAATATGAAGAATAATAAAGAATAACATTGCTCATTTTATTACAATTCCTACCTTTTTTTGAGGATGGCAAATCATCAAATGACTCCTTCCACTCTGGCAGAATACAATTCCTACATAAGTTCCGGTTTTTTTTTAATAATCCACCAATTCCGGAGGAATGTCCATATTAATATATACGTTTCGGATCAATGACCCCAGTTCAATCTACCTACTCCGATCACTGATCATCACACTAAGACTAATAGGAGCGGAGCGTTAATGAAAAATGTGACGCAGACGAAGTTGCGCGGGTCAGCTAATGTGTACTAAAATAGTTTATAACAAAGTCGCTGCCTGCTCCTGTCTATTTCTCTACTTCTTCTAAAGATCGAAACGGAATGTTGATACTGTGTGTTGATGTTGATATGTGTACTGTTGAGTCTGGGTGTTTTCTATCTATAATATGTATGTATTTACAAATAAAAAAAAAAAATATATAAGTAGTTTATCAGCCATCTCGTTACCATAACACAAGCATTAAGTTGCTTAGCTTGGGACAACATGGCGTTGTGTGAAATGTCCAAGGATATTATTATTATTATATTATTATTTTTTTGTTTTCTTTCTCGGGTCTCCGGAGACCCGGTCCTTTGGTAGGCGTACGAGGGGCCGAAACCAACTCGCAGAGGCCCCGTTAGAAATTTCAAATGTAATGGGGCACCAACCGGCGATTATCCCTGTATGCACTGTGAAAGTATTCCCAAGGACAATCCCCGGTTGGAGCAAGAATATTGCAGAATATGGAAAAAAAAAAAGATGAAACGCTATGGGTTTGGGCGGTTTAGTGGCGGTTATATTATTATTATTATTACTGTTTTTATTAACAGAATGAGTAACAAGCGAGAAAGGGTCATGGATATTTATCGTGAACGAAACTAGACCGTCCATTTCCGTTCATCGACGACTCGAACAACTAGATAAATTCGTCGACTAGTTCATGACGTAAACTTTATTAACTTTGCGACAACGCGACGTATGCGACGTCTACATTCGACGGCTCGACAGTTCAAAATAGTTTGTAGGCAGACTAGCGTCTCGTTACTTTTATTAAATGTGGTTTAGCAGCTCAGAAACTTACTTTGTAGGTAAATAAGTTAAAAATAAATTTATAGTTAATATTTGAACTTCCCTTCATACTTTTCCAGGCTTAGATGCGAACGTAAACAAGTAGGTAAAAACCGGTTTACTTCGCCCCATAGAAATATCCACTCTTTACAACTAGATTAGTTAGAGATAAATTAAATTGCTCCTTGTTCGTCCGTTGTTATTTTTCGGACGACTGAACTTGTACCACCAAGTTCTCGCGTCGTTCGTCGCGTTAAAAGTCGACATGAACGTAGTGGAGTCCCAGTTTAGCCGTCTACGAATAGGCTAAATTCCATCATCCACAAATTGCAAAACTATTTAGTCCGTCAGTTATAGTATTGAAAAATAATGGACACGTATTTTTTGTTTTTGTAAATCAATGAAAATCGACAAAGATAAAACGCATCAAAACTCGGGAGTGGGGGCTCGTGACGTCACGACTCACTAAAAATTATGCGAAGGTGTGACGTATTGAGAATTTTAAAAGCGTCGTAAATTCGTCATTTTTGGTTCCCGTAACAAAGGAAAAAAACGGGGGTCAAATATTTTTTGATTATCTAACTCACGGACTAATTAGATTTTTTCAGGACACAAGCCAAGCCATTCAACTTGCCCGTTGATTAACGGTAAACCGTCTAATCGTTCATTGTACGTAGACGGTCGTATTAACTAGTTCGTTCATTCAACGCCCATCTCTAGATCACGCTAATTTGCACCCATGCGACGCTAGAATTACATAAAAATATGCATGAAATACCTGGTTATGCACAAATCCTCTCCCCCTAATCACAATGTCCCAGTAATCGAATATGCTCTCTTGTTGACTAGTGTAGCTGGTGAGGAGCGGTTTCCCCGGCCTCACTTCAAACGACTGGATCTCTCGCCTGTTGTGTTTGTTCTGTTTTAGCTTGTCGAAGCGCTTGAACGTCGTGAAGTCGTGGTAGCCAACGAAGTATTTTGAGCCTTCTTTGAATTTTTCGATGTCGAAGCCTGGTAGCCTGAAATCATGTGAGCCACTGTATACGGCACGGTCCGCACGGAAAAAATATTTGTATGGCGTACAGATAGTTGTTCCAGGTCTGGCTGTTTGTATAAGCGACTTTGTATGTTTGTAAACGCACCCACGATACAGGAGAAATTCCTAGTGTGTAGTAGGTAATACATAAATAAATAATAATATAAGTCTAAGGCTAAAGATGCTGGTATTGAGATGTCTATGCTGTACACAGATGCTGTTAGATTTTTTTTAATAATTATAACATGGTGGACCAATGACAATGTGTGGGTCGCAGGTAGCCGATGGATGCGAAACGTATAGGACCGATTGTTGTGGCGACACTTGGCGGCTTTGTCTTAAAGTGGAGGTCTTTCAGCTGATAAGATGATGATGAATTGAAACAAGAAGATGCATGAAAATGTCTGGGAAGATTAAAACATACCTTAGAATAGAATAGAATCTTTATTTGCTTAAATATAATATATCTAGACATATTTTAGGCGCGAACCCACCGCAGTGCACGTTATCCACGGCCACGCGGAGCATTTTAGCTGCGTAGGTTCATTTGTTTGACAACGTGGGTCTACGTTTCCACTGCAGTACACGATACACGCCCACGACTATGTACGACTGTAGCGTGGCCCACCGCGGCACACGGAGAGGCTACGCGCAATTGAGCGTTGAGCTACGTGGACCTCATAGTCGAGCAAGCCACGCGTGTGCCAATGACGGCAATTGATGCGTAGCGTGTCCGTGGGTTGCAGTGGAAACAATCTCATACATTTTCATGCAAGGCGAAGCCTCACACACGTGCGTAGTCTCTCCGTGCGTTGCGGTGGGTTACTGCCTTTACCCTTAGGAAAAGTGCTAGTATTTGTTTAAAGCCGGGTACTCATTAGCGAGCTGTAATACAGTAACGAGGTTCTAGTGTCAACGCGTTTTACAATTACGGGTTTAGAAATGAGTACGTTGTAAACGTCGGGTCGCTGCAAGCCGCACGCGTACCGTTCGCAGCAGGTTTGCGAACCACGTACACACTATGTTTTTTGGTTACAGTACATGCGGTTACAGTTACGGCTCGCTAGTGAGTACCCGGCTTAACAATATTTTTGGAATTTCTGGTTGTACACCCCAAATGCCATATTTGCTAGCATATTAACATTACCAACCAACAAGCCCTAAAGGCAAAAAGTGAAGTGAGACTCATAAAATAAAATAAACTTACCTTATAAAATGACACCGCTTCCACTCTTCTATAGGTATGTGTGCAGCTATTGTTGTGTTCGGTCGCAAATCTACGCCATCCCTTTTTACTGCCAATCTGAAATGTAGCAAGACAAAAAATACTGAATCAATTTGTGATGAATTTTGATTTAGATTGAAACTTGGAGAAGGGAGACGGACATGGGATTACTTTTTATTAGAGGAGTATTTTTCCTTATATATATTGTATTTTTAAGTAAGCAATAAATGTGCTGACCTGTACAAGTATGTCCTGCCAATAGCGTTATGTCTTGCATTAAAGTTATCTGCAACTCTGATAACTCTTTTGACAAAAATGCTATTGTTGTGTTTGTAAAAGAACTTGTTCAAGTTATAGGCGACACCGTCGGGGTCATATATTTTAGTGCCGTACCTCTCCAAGTCAAAGTGTGCACTTGTGTTCAGTGCGTGGACTCCACCATCTGTGCTGTAACAAAATATTTTACAGAATAACTTTTATCAGTGCCTTTTTTGTATTAAATTGAAAGAAAAGAAGTAGGCACGAAAAAAAGACTATAACCACCAGGTTCGCCATTCAAAATGTCCAATTCTATTATTTTATCAAGGCTGGCATGGTGATATAGGAGGAAAATAATTGTTTTGTCTATATTATAAAAGTGATGTTCTTAACCTTTTAACCGCCTAGGTTTGATTAAACTGACAACTATTCACATGTCCATACCACCAGGGTTAGATATTTACGACAGTTCGTTAAGACCAAATTCAGGTATTGCACATACAGTGTTGTTGTTGGTGCTTATTTTTATTGTTACGGCCGCTACGACAACTGATTTGAAGTCGGGCGGTTAAACGGTTAAA
Source organism: Ceramica pisi (assembly GCA_963859965.1). Taxonomy (NCBI): domain Eukaryota; kingdom Metazoa; phylum Arthropoda; class Insecta; order Lepidoptera; family Noctuidae; genus Ceramica; species Ceramica pisi. Next base: position 23,152,591 of record OY982535.1, on the reverse strand, counting down.
TACTAAATAGCTGAGAGAGTAGGCAAAGCAAATTGGTCAACAGTTTTTTTTTTATCTTTGTGATTTTATAGAGGGTTAGATCACTATGATCATGCCACAGGGTCATTATTCAATGGTAGCCAGTTGTTTTTAGGACTCACCGGCTTGACAGGAAGAAGTTAGGGTAATTAAGCGATCTTAGCTGCAGTAGCGCTAACTCCATCAAACCCTGCACACTTTCTGGATCTGGGTGATTACGTCCTTCTTTAAGCCATAACTTCTCTGAAGACCTGCAATATTGTTTAATTAGTGTAATATTCTTGTTATAGTATTTAGATTTCACGTGAAATAATTATGCTAACTAGCTAGCAAGCTATCCACCTAAATGGCGTCCCTATATAAGAGAAGAATGATAAATATCTGGCTTTCATTATGATATCGTACAGTGGATTTTAAATAATGTTTTCATTTAAAAATATCTGCGAAAGTTTCATTAAATTCAATTCAATAACATGAGCGGCATGAGCCGAAGATACAGGTTAGGTATCTGTCAGTGTCAACTACTGCAGTACTGCTGTCAGCTGTTGTAATCACTGACGTTTATATCATATTATACGTCAGTGGTTGTAATACAGCAGCACTGACGTTCAGTGTAATACAGTGGTACACAGTACACTGGTACTGTCATTCATTCATCAGCTGTAGCCTGTGGCGCTGCGCCGCTAGGGCTGCGCTGTTTATGTTCTTGTTCAAATCGACACAAAATGTTCAACTTCTTTATGTTGAAAATAAAAGCACCATAGTCCAACTGATTGATACTCAGGTATAGTATAGTAAGAAAATAATAAATTAAGTTCTAACAAATCTCATGTAGTTGCTAAATGCTAAGTTCTAGCATACTGCACAGTATGTTCTAGTCACAGATCTAGTCTGGTTCTGTCATCATTTCTAAACGGTTGCCTTTCTCTTTTTTGACATTTGTTTATGTCCATGTCATCGAAATGTCAATTTGTTTGCCACTATTTCAGTGATTTCAGTCAAAAATGGCACAACGGACGTGGCATATGTTTACGGTGTTAACTCTAATATTTACAGTGTTATCACTTGTTGGAGATGTATTCTCACAATCGGCAGCGCCGTGGTACGAGAACACACCGGCGGTGACGATGGACTACAAAGTGCACATCGACGCGGGCAAAGAAGACTGTTACTATCAATATGTCCCGTCTGGTGCTACGTTTTACGCCAGCTATCAGGTAATTAATTTGGTTTTTCTGTAACGAAACTTATGCAGCCGTTTGATATAACGAAGCCAGTTGCTTGGAACCATGATTATGAAGGAATGTGTAGCTATAACTTGTGTATTTCACTCATAAATGTTCGCAAACTTTGTCAACAGGTGTTGAAAGGCGGCGATGGCATGTGTGGTTTCGCCGTGCGGCATCCTAACGGCCAGATAGTACACCCGTATGAGTGGCGCCAAAGTGCCGAGTACGCGGACCAGACCTCTTCAGGAGGATATTATGCAGTGTGCATTGATAACCAGTTCTCCAGATTTGCAGGGAAACTAGTCAATTTGTATCTCTCAGTGATAAGATACGATATGTGGGAGAAGTACGCCAAGGAAGTGGAAGAGCTTGACATGAACATTAAGAATTTTACTGTAAGTTTATATTTATTCATATCATATCATAGGTACCATGTAAACTTTGCAAAAAAAGTAAAATAAATAAGTTTTAGGTGTAGTCATCAGTCCAATCACTATCATATTATTTGAAATCCATTTTGTTTCATTCAGAAGTAGAATTCTCCCTTGAAGGCATAAATAATTCTTAAACATCTAACACCCATTATTTTTAATTTATGTATATTTATGTAATTCAAAGCTCTTAGTTGTATAATATTTAAATAGGCATGGACTATGAACCACTTATAGTAAATGGTTAAATAACAGCTTGAGGAAATTAGCTATAATATTGAAATTAAATACCATAAAGTTATGAACTGTATATTTTAAATACTGGTTCAAAATTCAATACTCATGTAAACACCTATTGTAAGGATATCTACATCAAACAGTACAATAGGTCTTTACATAACAAATAAATGACTTGTATTCTATTCCACCACCTCTGAAATAATTTGGACTTGTTTTGAAATGTCCTTGACACAAACTACTAAAGCTATTTCAAACAGAATAGGAACATATTTATGTAGTTGGAATCTTCAGGAACCTTGTATTTTCTAGGATTCAAGTTATCTAGATGATAGTGCAGATTATCAGTGAAAGAATTTTATGAATCTGACAGCCATTTCTATCTTTTTTTAAATAATTTTTGGATGGCGGTTGCAAACTTTAAAAAAAGCCTCAATTTCTCTAAAACATTGCTTAGCAATTAGAATTAGACAGTCTGTTCAGTACTTATTACAAAAAAAGGTTTTCTTAAGGTTTTCAGCAACTTAGCCTGAACTTGACCTGGAGGCAATGAACCAAGCATTTAAACTTAACTTATATTATTTTCCTAATTGTAACCCTTCACTCTTAGACCTTGTTATTGTTTCCTCTTCTCAACATGTCGTTAAGCATGGCCAATACCCAGCTGACATGTTTTCCTATCATGATCTCATTTTCCTCTCATACAAAGTTCGACCTCCTAAGTCAAAACCTAAAATTCTCCTGCAGCGCAACTTTAGTGGCATGAATGCAGATGATCTCCGAAAAGATGCCAGCAACATTGACTGGGCACCTCTGGTCAATTCTGACTCAATTGATGAAAAAGTTAACCTGTTTTCAGATAACCTTGTGCGGCTGTATGTGTGTTCATGCTCCCATACGTGCAGTAAAAATCAAACATCTTCCGGCACCATGGCTAACAGGCGATATTAAAGCGGTTATTAATGAAAAAGCTGCTACTAAAACAAAATTTAAATGTCGTCCCACATCGTCGAATTGGGAGAAACTTTTAGTTGCTCGAAATCGCTGCAATAAGGTGTGTAGAGACGCCCAACGACGCCATATCCACACCTCAGTTGAAAATGGAGACCCAGCTAAAGTCTGGAAATTTCTTAAATCCATAGGAGTTGGGAAATCTCGTCAAGAATCGATTCCTAAAGACCTTGATATTGATCTTCTGAATAAGCACTTCTCGTCTTCGTCTCCATGTAATGAGACCATGAAAGAAACTACATTAAACTCTCTTTCAAACCTCCCAGCTCCGGATTATTCCCCATTTATTTTTAGTCAATTCTCCGATTGTGATGTTAAGAAGAGCATAGTTTCAATCACCTCTAATGCAGTTGGCAGTGATTGTGTCAGTCGAAAAATGATACTCCCTGTCCTTGACGAAATCCTTCCTATCCTTTGCTATATCCTAAACTACTCAATTTCCCATGGGGTCTTTCCATCAACTTGGAAAGAGGCCAAAATCACTCCCTTACCCAAAAAGGCAAATCCTACTTCCTTTTCCGAATACCGCCCTATTTCTATCTTGCCTTTCCTCTCCAAAGTCCTTGAACGCCTTGTCCACAATCAGCTTAGCGCTTTTCTATGTAAAAATAGCCTGCTGAATCCTTTCCAATCCGGATTTCGTCCTGGACATAGCACCTCCACGGCCTTAGTGAAGGTTACTGATGACATACGATTAGGCATGGAACGAGGAAGTTTGACGGTTCTTTGCTTACTCGATTTCAGTAATGCATTCAATACTGTCGATTTTGATATTCTGCTTGGCATACTTCGCTCGCTTAACATATCTCCAACGGCGATTGGCTGGTTTCGCAGTTACCTGTATGGCCGCCGGCAACGTATATGCATAGATGAATCTAACTCTTCCTGGTGTTATACAACTGCCGGTGTACCTCAGGGTGGCGTTTTATCTCCCTTACTCTTCGCAATATTTATAAACGCTATCTCCAAAAAACTTCTGTCTTCCTACCACCTTTATGCAGACGATTTACAAATCTACCAACAAGCTGCCCTTGCAGATTTGGCTGAAGCAATTAGAAGAATGAACACGGATTTGGCTACAATTTGTGAGTGGAGTGAGGCAAATGGGCTTCAGGTTAATCCTTCGAAGACCCAGGTCATTGTTGTTGGCAGCTCTAGGATGATTCCAAAAGTAAATTGGTCACAGCTTCCCCAGGTTCAGTTTAACGGTACTACTATCCCAATAAGTGAAAAGGTTAAGAACCTTGGGGTTTGGATCGACAAGCATCTGTCTTGGGGTCCGCAGATCCAGGACGTAAGTCGTAAAATTTTTGCATCTGCCAGGTCTCTTAGACGTTTGCGGAACTTTCTTCCCACTGCCACTAAAATTGCGCTTGCACAGTCCCTTCTGCTTCCTATTCTTGACTATGCTGATGTCAGTTATCTCGATCTCACTGAGGCACAACTCGATAAACTTGAGCGTCTCCAAAACCTTTGCATAAGATTTATATTTGGCTTGCGCAAATATGATCACATCTCTGAATTTCGCACAAAGCTCAAGTGGCTTCCCATTCGTCTTCGCCGGGATTCTCATATTTTATTTCTGCTCTACAGTATTCTGTTCAATCCTACAAACCCCTCTTACCTTAACGAACGTTTTAAGTTCCTTCATGACACACATAATAGATATCTGAGGTCATCGGAAAGCTTGAGATTAGAGATGCCGATGCATTCCACCAGCTTCTACGACAAATCTTTTACGGTTCAAGCGGTGCGGCTATGCAATGCATTGCCCGAGTCAGTAAGACGTGCTCAATCTTTGTCCAGTTTTAAAACAATGGTCAAACATCACTACCTATCTCTATGATCGTTTTTACTTGGGTTCTATGCTTTTTGATTCATAATTTTAATTGTATTTATTTATCTATCATGTATTTAGTCATTTAAGTCGTACACCTAAGACTACCTACAGTACTGTATTTCCTTTATCTTTAAAATCCATCCAAAGGTTGTCTTGAAAAGATCGCTCTTAGCGATAAGGCCGCCCATTGTGTCACCCTATGTAATGTTTACTTAATTTATTTTTTCTGTAACTTATATGGTGTACATAATAAAGAGTATTCTATTCTATTCTATTCTATTCTATTCTATTATTTTTAAAGATCTTGCAAAACGCTTAGTTGACGCTTCGCGTGACCCAAGAGCTGGCTTTTACCTTGGACAGAGGATAAGCATTGCCATACAACGTGGCAATGCAGTCAGTCTTTTGGGCTCACTTCCAGTCGATAGCGATGGGGACGAATTTTTTGATGCCATATTTTAGTTAGGAGTTTTTTTTTATTTAATTTCTTTTTCACTGTTAGTATTATATTTTTAGATAAACTGTATGACTTATATTATTAACATATTTGTTGCAGAATTCTATCCAGTTTGTGGAGAGGAATATCAATGACATTCTTCAGTACCAGTACCACTCCAGAGCCAGGGAGTCCCGAGACTACAACTTGCTGCAAGACAACAATACCTATGTGCTCAGGTATTACATCCTACTTCTTCTTCGTCATTCCCTCACTGCTGAGGATAGTGACCACTTTAATGACTCATCTCCAAGCATGCGGTCTTCAGAAGTGGGTACCGCTCTGATGTTTGGTACTACAGGTCGCGTCATGTAAAAAGAACGCTGGCGGTCAAGCTGCGCATTAGGCGATTTATCGATCTATTTGGTGGTATGAGGTGGGGCGCGGGAGCATATATCATTTTTCAATTTACCTACTAATAACCAATATACGACTCCGCGAGCGAAAGTCTAGTTCAAAAATAAAACAATAGGCCTAGTACTTTCGTGCGCGAGCTCCACATTCATACAGCGTTCTTTTTATGTGACGCGACCTGTACTTCCATGTAAAAACTACTTAATGGTTTAGGATGAAATTTGACAAACTTGATGTTATAACCTGGATTAACACAGAATGGATTAACATATAGAACACTTTTTACCCAACTCATAGAATATCTGAATCTAGTTAAAAGTCGCGGATGGAAGCTAGTATTTATTCAAACTTAATCCACAAGAACAGGCCAGCATATTGAGCTACAAGAATCTGTCAGATTTCTTTAATAGATTTTCAACTTTATTACCAAAGTGTAAGGTTTAAGGTTGATTGGGAAAATTTGACTGTTTTGGATAGCTGGTGTCTGTACAAAAGCGAGGTGATGATCAATGGAATAGGGCAGTAGAATCTAGTTATCTGGAAAATACAGCAAAATCAGGCTGTGGATGATAAAAAACATTCACTGGTGCATCCATATCAATCCTTTGTGTCATATGTCAGCTGTCATAGTATATACAGTATGCCAATAGGCTTGTATCCTGAAAAAATCTAATTAGTCCGTCAGTTAGATTATCAAAAAATATTTTACCCGTATTTTTTCTTTTGGAACCAAAATTTACGAAGTTACGACGCTTTTAAAATTCTCAATACGTCACACCTTGCCTTACTTTTAGCGGGTCGTGACGTCACGAGCCCCCACTCCCGAGTTTTGATGCGTTTTATCTTTGTCAATATTAATTGATTAACAAAAACAAAAAATACGTGTCCATTATTTTTCAATACTCTAACTGACGGACTAAATAGTTTTGCAATTTGTTGATGATGGAAACTAGCCTTTTCTACAAATTTTCACATTTGCATCGCATTCGCGTCTCAATCGCAAACTGTCAAAAATGTATGAAAATCAAGGCTTTTTTGACAGTTTGAGATTGACATGCGAATGTGAAAGTTGTTTAAAACTTAGTAGAATTGGCCCTCTGGTCTTGGTTAATCTCTAAAGCCATACTGAATGTCTTGGTGTCATCATTATTTTTGAAGGCAGGCATATTTCACCAAACAAACAAGGATGGTGCAGTAGAGACAGAACCAGGAAAATGTATTCGTATTATCTAATGGGGAGTCCCTAATCACCTTATTATCTATTAAGTAGGAGATTAATGTTTCACAGTGTTGGAGATTAACATTATTGCAATGTAGGGCAACATTGATAAGATTATTTTATTAAAAAAAACTGTTATTATGTTGACGTGATGCAAAAACGACGCTGGTATTTAGTTGTATATCGCAATTGAATTTTTACCTTAAATGTAAAACAGGAGTATTTTAATAAAACTGGTTGTTGATTATTTTGTCAACTCACAACTTAATTGTAGTTGTTTGCAGTACTATCCCCGTAACACAGTCTACTGCATCTTGTTTAATACTTATATCAGTAATCATGTAGGTAGTAGAATTATAAGATTGTGTGAAAGACGAAAAAAATGTTCATAACACTTTGTCGTAAATTAGCTCCTACCCCGCTTTTAGGCTGCGAGTACGAACTCAGAGCGCATGGGGCGGCGGCGGAGGCATTCAAATGCATAGATTTATATAGAACTGTTCACGATAGCAGCGGCGCGAGAGTGGCACGGCGGCGGTGTACGAGCGGTGCCCGCGCGTTTGAAGTGACGTAATCATAGATAGGAAACGTTCTCATAACACAACATTACGCGCGCCGCTCTAACGTCGCGTGATCTGCCCGCTGGTTTCGTGAATGGATATGCGTCGCCGCGCCGCTGCCTGCACCGCCGCCGCCGCCGCTTCTTGCCCGCTGAGTTCGTGTCCGCGGCCTTAGGCTCGCAGTGAAATGTTATCCGCGCTCGTGCCGAACACGCGGCAGTCAGGTTGTTTTTAATTTCATGGCGTGTTTACATAATGCGGCCCATACACGTTTAAGTAATTTGATCAAACAGTTTTAGCTAAAAATTAGTCGTCAAATGGCATGAAGAAATACGAAATTTCGTATTTCTATTAGAATAGTTAATATCGGGATTGCTACCATGTAACAACACCCATGTGTTACTCCGTGATAATGGCGCTTGCAACACTGCCGAAATATCGGAAACTCGCAAATAAAAAGGTAGGTACATGGTAGCAATCCCGATATTAAGGGCCAGTTTCACCCGTTACGGATAAAGTGTCGGTTAGCCTATTAGGAACTTATCTGGCAGATGAACTAAAACTTTTGGTTTCACAGGTGTCGGATAGCGATATCTGGCAGATTTATTAAGTATTTGAGTATTATAAAGTATTATTGTATTATAAGGGCCAGTTTCACCGGTTACGGATAAAGTGTCGGTTAGCCTATTAGGAACTTATCTGGCAGATGAACTAAAACTTTTGGTTTCACAGGTGTCGGATAGCGATATCTGGCAGATGAAGTATTGATTAAGTTATCAGCCGAATCAAGTGGCTGTTAAGGAAGTTATCATCTACATTATAGTACATTTCAAGTTGTATTTCAAGTGGGAAAAGTTTTTTATTGCATTTGAGGCGGTACCAGCGGTTCAGGTGTTTGTGATCACGAAATACCAAACCCGACGAACTATTGAAAGCCTTTTCGATGTTTTTTCAGGCTTTTTCTTTATCTTGCCAAGTCGTAGCGTCACTTTTTAGGGTTCCGTAGCCAAACGGCAAAACCCTTATAGATTCGAAGTGAGAAGTGTTTATTTTTGTATTATGACATAGACTTAGTTTTTAGATAATTATTAAGGTACCATTAAGCTTTTTCTCATTTTTGTTAAGGGATTCTTTAATTTTTATTTATTTTAACTTTTTACTGTAATAGACCAAAGTAGTTGATTGTAAAGTGATGACCTGAAACACAGGTTTAAATTAACCTAGATCGGGCTGGTCGCTACCTAACATTGCAATTCCGAACAACCATCGCTTGCACCTATTATAATAATATCTTAGTTTTAGTTATTTTTAGGCGCTATAATTGTATGTTTAACGTATTACTGTTAGCTAAATGTATACTTTTTGTAAATGTTTTAATTGAATAAATTTATTATTATTATATTATTATTATTATTATTATATTATATTATTATTCGTCATGTCTGTCTGTCCGTCCGTATGTCACAGCCACTTTTCTCCGAAACTATAAAAACTATGCTGTTGAAACTTGGTAATTAGATGTATTCTGTAAACCGCATTAAGATTTTGACTCAAAAATAGAAAAAAAAAACAAGAAATTTTGGGGGTCCCCCCATACTTAAACCCTTAAACCCATACGTGTGTGTGGGGTATCTATAAATAGGTCTTTGAAAATCATATTGAGGTTTCTTATATCATTTTTATCTAAACTGAATAGTTTGCGTGAAAGACACTTCCAAAGTGGTAAAATGTGTCACCCTCCTGTAACTTCTAAAAGAAGAGAATGATAAAACTAAAAAAAAAAATATTTTGTACTTTTTAGTCTTTGATAACGAAATATTTTGAACATTTATACATTTTATCAAGTAGACGAATGAGCCCGCATCCTCTCCATCTCCGCCAGTGCGTCTGTATTGCATGGTGTTTTACCTGTCAGCTTAGAATAGTCTAGCTCCTCAATCTGGAGAACACTAAGTGATTTTACTCTACTTTGGGCCACATATGCCTCTCCAGCCGCAAAAGTACGGGACCCTAAGCACACACTTCGCACACATTCGAGTACCTTTTCGTTCGTAAAATTTAAGAACTTCATTGTTGTGCTTCTCTACTTGGCCGTTTGTTGGATAAATACACAGTGCTTTTTCAAGCGCAAACTCGCCGGTAGCATTTGATGAGACCTTAGTCAGCAATACTGCGAGATGCTCGCTGTTCAGCTCTCCGACCCTCAAGGCGTTCCAGATGTCGGTGAATGTCGTGTCTCCTCGCTGGCTAGCGCAAGAGTTGCCGGAGAGTTAAGGCATGTACACTAAGACGCCATCTCTTTAAACTGGTAATTTGAGCAAGCTATGCACTGTAGAGCCACCTATAGTCGTGTTGCAACTCCAGTCAGAGCGCCAATCTTTGTAACCTGCTTCCCCTAACATCTGTTCACTTGATTTTTCAAAACAACAAGAACGTCTTTCCTGTTCCAGCGCCACCAGTTACGAATAGTTTAAGCCTTTGTTGATCGCCCATTTACAAGTCAATATAATATTATAATTTGTTATAACCTTGAAACTGGATCGTGGTTAAAGTTCATTATAAAACCTATCTAACAAGTCCAAACACGGCTATGATACGATATTCCATCATGGAATGCCAGTGCCTATCTTCTGGCTGCATCATCAGATCAGTTCGACAATACCATATTATTGTATTGTCATCAAAACTACATACAGCTGCCAATTTTCAAGACACTACGATCATTGGAAGTTGGTTCAATTAGTATTAGTATTAGTATAAAAGCGTGTTAATTGTATACTTCAAAATGTAAAAAAAGTTGACTTGGATTATTTAGAACAAAAATTATTTCATTAATTAAGTTTTCAAATGAAAATATTTTACGTATAGTAGAATCGAAACGCAAAGAAGCGACGTTGCCATTCCGCTTGTTATTAAGTGGCCAGTATCATATCTACCGGATAAATTATCAGGAAGTTTGACGGTGAAACCGAAAAAAGTTATAACCAGCCTGTAAGTGGTAGATAGTATTAATTATCAGATAACTAACCGACACTTTATTCGTAACCGGTGAAACTGGCCCTAAGTGTCGGTTAGTTATCCATCAGATAACTAACCGACACTTTATCCGTAACCGGTGAAACTGGCCCTAAATATTCTAATGTTAGTGACAATGAAAGTTTAAAACAATATTTCGTATTTCTATTTGATCAAACAGTTTGAACCAGCCTGTTTGATCAAATTACTTGATTATTTATTTATTTAAACTTTTCGCACAAAAAAGGTACAAAGGAGGACTGCGGGTGTATGGCCCGCATTAAGTCGATTACCGATGGCGACTACCCATTCGGGGTAACCGAATGGATTCACCGAATTGGGCTGTTTACATCAAGTCAGTCGCCGTATTCGGTGACTGTCTCGTTTTCGTTGCCGTATTCGTTTAAGTTGTCGGTTTACTTGATTCGAATACAGCTAACCAAAGACTTGTTTAAACTAGTCAGAACAGAATACTGGCTGCAAATTAATCTGTCAAAACGACCTAATGTAAATGAGCCATTAGGTGAGCCGGGCAGTTCCCACGCCTGGGCTTTTTCACTTACAGCAACATGTACTATTTTATTGAAAAGGACTTTTACTTATTTTATTTCAGGTGGTCATTCATCCAAATCCTGGCCATAGCAGCAACAGCAACATTACAAGTGTACTTCGTGCGGAAACTGTTTGAAGTCAAAGAGAACTCTTCAAAAACAAGAATATGAGCACATACCTATGGTACTGCCAGTGACGACATCGTTTACTAACTGTTACTGTCCTCCGACTGATCTTCCATTCCACTCAAATTAGTGTCGATCTCTTCTCGTTCCATTTTTGTGTTATGAGCTTGTTAATTGTTTTCATTGGTGCATAATAAATACTAGACAATAGTTCAGCTCGAGCTCGGTTATATGTAGAAGTCACAGGCGCCGTCCTACTTGGCTAACGATCGTACGCGTTAACGAAACGATTTCGTCGCACGACGAGATTACAACGACGATATTACTATAAACATATTATATTATGTGTATAGTGATAGTTTCTAAAGATTGTCCTAGTTGAAGCTTGCAAATCATCGTTCGAGCACAAGAATCATTTTCCAACGACGATATTGCTATAAACATATGTGTATATTTATAGTTTCTAAAGATTGACCTAGTTGAAGCTTGCAAATCATTGTTCGAGCACAAGAATCATTTTCATCGCGCGGCGATATTACTATAAACATATGTGTATATTTATAGTATCTTAAGATTGTCCTAGTTGAAGCTTGCAAATCATCGTTCGAGCTCAAGAATCATTTTCATCGCGCGACGATATTACTATAAACATATGTGTATGTTTATAGTTTCTTAAGAGTCCTAGTTGAAGCGAAGCTTGCAAATCATCGCTCGAGCACAAGAATCATTTTCATCGCGCAACAATATTACTATAAACATATGTGTATTTTTATAGTTTCTTAACGAGTGTCCTAGTTGAAGCTTGCAAATCATCGCTCGGGCACAGGAATCATTTTCATCGCGCTACAATATTACTATAAACATATGTGTATGTTTATAGTTTCTTAACGAGTGTCCTAGTTGAAGCTTGCAAATCATCGTTCGGGCACAATAATTATTTTCATCGCGCGACGAAACCGCATCGTTAACTCGTACATAATCGTAAGCCAATTGGGACGACGCCCTAGTTATGTTAGTTATTGGGCACAACTCACTTATCCATTAAATTTACTGCTTTCTTCTGAGATTATTAAGTACTAAAGATTATTTTTATAGTTTCCCCTTTTCATTATAATAATTTTTTTTTTAAATAATAATCCTGTTCCTCTAAACAATCCGGTCACAATATTTATGCGCACAAATATATTTTTTTAGTTAAGAGCAACTGCTTTTTGCATTTTTATACAAAAAAAAAAAAATTGTTTACATAATCAATGTAGAGTATATAAGTTTAACTTTCAAGAGTTTATTATTTTTTCTTAATTAGGTATTAAAAGATCTGATAATAATATCGACATTTAAAAAATATTTTTGATAGAATTTGCATTTTTTTATTATTTATTTGCTATTTGACGATTAATTTTTTTTTTTTTAGTTTTTAACGAATTTATGTAAGCAAAGACATACAAGTAGCGTGTTTGAAATAATGAATGACCAACATAATTTTAATAAACAAGAATGTTAAGTACTTAACGATTGTTTTTTTTAACCATAAGTTCCATTCCATGTGGGTATAAAGTACATTGTAAAATAGCTGGAAAAATAACAGTTATTTAAAAAAAATATGCTTAGCGCGCTTAGTAGAAAGGTCGATATATTAGAAATTCAACCCTAATCTGTTCAAAGGAGGATGGCGAAGTTGCATGTAAAATGGGACCCACTGTTAGAAGTATCGTACAGTATGGAAACTTATAACTAGTTGTAGAACTATATAAAACTAGCAAAAAAGCAAATGGGCAGTAAGTCGTAGAGGCTGGGAGATGTTATAATTAGTAATCGGGCAATGCACAATTGACAATTCACACAACGCATTTTAACGGGTAACTAAGTCCAAACCACTTGCAAATCGCAATCCAAAGGTAATAGCTGTTGTCTTAGTGGGTTTGTAGAATAGTCAGTCCAAAGGTAAAGCCAAGTTGTCAAGAATCACAAAATCGCATAGAAAATAATAGATATCCCAAGTTAGCCGCTGAAAATAAACACTAATTGTTTTGACACTGACAGCCTACTCCAATTGACAGCGTAACGTTCCACTCTACGTTATCACAAATAATCGTAATGATTATAATATTGTACATTTTTGTATAAAAAATGAAAATGCATTTTTAATATTAACTTTTGTATGATTTTCTCATATTTTACAAGTTTTGTTTAAAATAAATAATTGACAAGCATAAACAAGTGTAAGAACGTAAATCATGTAGGTAATGAAAGAGTAAGTTGGAATGTTATATGAAACACGGTGCGTTTAGTAACTGCATGATGACTTATTTTTAAGTAAATAAAAATCTTTTCTAACTTTTAATTCCCACCACCCAGTGACTCAATATTTTTTATATAATCCTTTTTTTTTTTTTTTATATATTTATAGGCGTACGTTTGACCGCTATCTCACCTGATGTTAAGCGATGATGCGGTCTAAGCTTTAACAGACTCTTAATTATAGTAAATACGAACTTGCAAGTGAATGACACTTAGTTAATTTATAAATAGTGTGGGTCCAAATTCGCCATCCTCCTTTAGAGTGAACAGGCTTCTTCTGCGCAAGCTCTCTCCATCGTCAACTTTGTCTCTGTCACCTCTGACCTTGACTAGAGTCAAAGCAAACCTGTCTCAAGTAAAAAAATAAATAAAACAATACCAGTATATTATTACAATTTATTATCATACCATAAATATATAACATCCATGATTTGTTACATTTGTTCCTAATTCTATATACACAATAATTTACTTAAGTACAATACAATCGTAACTTGATAATTGTTAATGATATGGTGCAAAAATATAGTCGGAATTACAATCGCTTGTACCTAGATTGCCGCATTTTGTTTTAGCGATATGTTGCGTTAGAAAATAAGTTTGAGCGGCCAGGTACAGCAATGTAATTCAGACTCAAGTGCTAGCCAAGGAATGTTGACTAAAATACTTAAAATTTCATGATCAACTCATCCGCGTTATGACTAGGCAATTTTCGAATTCAGCGGGCAAGTGAAGCGTTACACGATGATACAATACAACTTACTTAACCTAATCAGTAAATGTCTTACTAAGTTATACTGTACAACAAACTGCTGCGAATCTCATACGTAACTGTACACTTGTCGATTATAACTATCTTAACTAATGTAAGCAGAATTCACTCACGTTATCTGTTATCAACTATGCTTGATAACAAGCGAGCTATCGCAAACGACTGCAGCGGACCTCGTCCGAATGTTATCTACTAAAATAAAATACAATTAATAACTGATTGATATTTGATTAATTATTATTCATAAATCTGTCTTTAAATATAGTATTATAAATCAAGAAAATATTTTCGTAAAAATAATTTTATAGTATAGGTAGGTATTTAAAAAGAGTTTTTACATAATTCGATCTCGTAGGCAGTGACTGGACGGACCACGTCTTTTACAAACAATACAATGCCATAGACAAGCAAAAGCCGTGTCTATGGTAGTTATAGTAGACTGCACGAGGCGTGAGCACAGATCAGCAGGGTGATCTCACCAATGTACGGTGGGTGAACGAAACTTGTAAGCGCAGTAGTCTATGAGCATTGACTGACGCCGTGAAGCGTCAGAGCTGTTATTAAACCGACCAATGGAGTGTGCTCACGACTCGTACCGATTATTTTAATACTCAACACCTATCTGTATACGGTACCTAATATCGCTATGAAGTTTTGAGACAATCTCCTAACATTATTGTGAGATTCTAACAACATTACTGTGATGATTTCGAACAAAATACTTCTACATTTTGTAGTATTTTCCATTCAATACTATCTTCAACAAACACCGAGGTTTTAGAGCTGCTCAGTAAATGCATATAAGTCGAGAGTTGCTAGCGGAATGTAGGCAGCTTCAGCACCATTATTGTGACGTCACATTAAACCCTGCATTCTAAAACGCATGCTTGAATCGATTCCTAATTTGTCATTTATACAAAAATCTTGGTGCAAGGCTAAATTCATGCTGCAGCATAGTTTTGGAATAAAGGCCATAGTTGCGTACACCGTTGTCATTTGAGTGTTCACTTGAAAACGAAAATATTTGTTTCAAAAAAGAAGGAACGATTAAAGAAAAAGCCTAAGGTATGCGTAAACACTCAAATGAGCAGTGTGCAGTAAGACGCACGTCTGTGTTAACAAAACCAGTACAAATTGTCCTCTTCGTCATCCATCTGCATTTACCCCAATCGATATAGAATCGATGCAACATGATTTTTTCATCACACACACTATTTAACGTCACTTCAAAAGTCACTTCCTTCCCAGTCAATAAGCTGGCCTTTTTTTCTATTGAAACTTCCAAACAACGCCAGACCAGCTTCATATCAAAGTGTTGATACAGAAATACTGCCTACTGCAGCCAACATTATCGCCAAAACGACATCACATCATAGCACGAAAGTCATTCTATAAAGGGGTACTAGGTCCGTAGGAGTGAGGCGTGCGGCGTCATACATGCGTCCTCTTCTTCTGCCCGAGGTATGTGCCGGAGAGCGCCAGCAGACGGTACCGCTGGCGCAGGTTGCGCGCGCGCACGTGCGGCGAGGCGATCTCCGCCGTGTAGGCGCCCGGGAACCAGCCCGCCTCGCCGTCGCGCGTGCGCTCTCCGTAGTACCAACCTGACAGAGAAACATCCATTACAACGGTCACACAGCTGCTTCACACGCACGACTGTTCTGCCCAGTTCTGTTCGCGCCTAGAAGCTCAGCAGCCAATGGGCTGTTGAGCTCTTGGGGCGAGCATATTGGGGTCAACCGGGCACATATCTAGACTGACACTTAACGAGGTCCCAGTCTGATCCCAATATGCTCACCATCTATTGCATAGGACGCGGATATTCATAAGACGAATTTGCCTGCGAACTGTGCCCGTCGGATCGCCAATATGAGACAGTCTGAGATTACAGATATAAGATGGACCTAAAATAGCGCGGTCTGACGTTAAATCACGACCCTCAGACATACCTTCCGTTAAGCATACTCAATGTAAAAGAGGCACGATCCTTCAAGTCCATGGTCCCCCATATGACGATCTTTGGGGGAAGGTTCGTTCACAATGACGAGGTGGCGTACCTTCAGTCGTCTTCCGGGTGACGTTGACGACGTCTCCCTCCGCCAGCGTGAGCTCGTCGGGCTGCGCGGGCGCGTAGGCGTAGAGCGCGCACACCTGCGGACAGTCCCAGCCCGCGTACACCGCCTCGCCCTCCGCGCCCGCCGCCGGCGGCAGCAGCGCCTCCGACCAGCGCGACCACTCCGTCTCGCTCGGGCACGACATCAGCTACGAACAAAAAAAAAATTATGCATTCTAAATTCAAATCAGCTGTGGGACGGACAAAAATCATAGTATTCCATATTCAAATAGAATCTTAATAAGTATCCCTTATTCAAATAGAATCTCAGTAAGTATGGGGTATTCAAATCAGCTATGGAACAAAAAAAAAATTACCCTATTTAAATCAGCTGTGGGACAGACAAAAATCATAGTATTCCATATATAAATAGAATCTTCGTATTCCGTATTCATATTAGCTGTGGGACGATAGTACAAAGCATAGTCGGTATTCGGAATTCAAATCGGGTGTGGGACAGAATCATAGCATTCCATATTCAAAACAGTAGCATCCTTGGAATGGAGGAGTGACGGACAAAACGATGCGAGTAGAGTACGTACCATCTCCAGCGTCCTGCCCTCGTGGTTCTCCAGCAGCGTGATGAGCAGCGCGTGTTTGGCGGTGGCCGTGCCTACGTCACTCGCGCACACCTCCAGCAGCGAGCGCGCGCAGTGGTCCACGCACACGTACAGCTCCTCGCTGTCAAACAAAATAATCAGTATTTTATTGTTTTATATGCATAGTGGCTTTTGCTCGCAACTTCGTAGTTTTCTCCCGATTCCGTAGGAATTTCGAAAAATCCTCTCTTAGTACTCCCCTACCCTTCCCATAAACCTACATGCCAAATTTTAGCTTTCTACGACCAGTGGTTTCGACTGGGCGTTGTTTGCCAGTCATTCGTGAATAACGGAAGAATTTTATATATCGACGATGAAGTGACTTGAACTCCTAACTGACATTTTGGCGATGTTAGTTTTTTTACGTAAAAAGAGTTTAAATAATCGTTTGCGTGAGCTGGCAAAAACAGATAACTGTAGATCTTATCGTAAAAAAATTGATATAGGTACAGTTATCTATAGGTAAAAATAATAATATAATACCAGCAGAGTCTCGAATTGCATGGTTAGAGGACTGATCCTGCTCAGAGCAAATGGCACCTAAGAACACGTGTGGGTTTGGGAAGGTCTCTTAGGAGGCCGTGCCTTCTATTATATGCTTTAGGTGAACATCAGGGTAGTTTTAGTGAGGACAACATATCTTCAGATATTGAAAGATTCCCGACCCATCCCCATTAAACTACCTAGTACGGTTAGAAGTCTTCCTGGTACTACTTATGTATATTATATATAAATAAATAAAAAATAAAGAGTATTTATTTCAGGTAGCCAAAAAGCACCCATACAGCAACCAGAATACATAAAAGACACATACACACACACATAAAAAAAACACAAAACAGACATATTATCGGACACAGCTAGCAATATATGGCATATATATGGTGTGTTCGTTCACGACGTGACATACCTCTTCTTCTTGGCGATGACGAGCAGATCGTTGAAGAGGAACAGGTGCAGCGGCAGCTTGTGGAACTTCTTGCCGAACGTCAGCTTCAGCTCGTCTGACTTCCATATCAGCTGCGTCATCTCGCCCGAGCGGACCAGCCAGCGGACCGGTCTGGAGGTAAGAGACAGAGCTACAACATCGATATTATGGAAACCGAAAACCGGAATATGTTACTAGATTCAAAACTAGGAATAACAGATTAGGAGCTAGGTTTGAATTGAAGAGGGTGAGATTATGAAATCAACTTAAATACACAAGCTTTAAGATTTTATTTTTACATATATAAAACGACACAAGTTCAATTGCAAATGGTGGCGATGGCTTAAAATTATTCCAATTATAAATTCAAACATAGTTCTGTCCTGTCTGCATTAAGTACGACGCCGACAGGTGACCGTTTTAGACTCAGTCCCGCAACCATGCCCGAGGGTGTTGCCGGGGCTGCGGGATTTCTTCAAAACGGTCACAGCGGCCCTGGAAAGCAAAGGGCATTACACGGATGGGTTTTCGTCAGTAAGAGTCTGACACTACCTTCTGCTCCGCCCAGAGCGGGAAGAGTCATTTGATGATTTCCCATCCAAAATATAAAGGGATGCCCGAGGGTAAGTCTGTCAATTGAACAAAAGAACCTAATAATGTCGAATGCCTGAACTATTGTTGCCAATAAACCTGACATAGTGGTGATAGACCGATTAGCGCGCCGTACAATGATTATACATATATCGATGTTACCATCCCACATGACGAGAATCTCGTGAAAGCTGAGAAAGAGAAACAGATTAAGTATCTCGACTTAGCACACGAGGTTGTCGACATGTGGAATGTGGACTTGGCAGTCATAGTGCCGATTGTCGTTACGGCCTGATGGCCAAAAGCTTCGACGACCACCTGTCGAAGCTGGCGTTACGCAATTGGGTAAAGGGCCTGATACAGAAGGCAGTACCCCTCGATACGGCTCGTATTGTGAGGAGGTTCCTTTCTCTGGAGCCCTAACCACCGGTAGCTTGGACCCTGCTCCCGACACTTGTTACATTTTTAAATGTTTTTTTATTACTTGTTTTTTTTAAGAAAGTAAGTAAAAATGAATAAAGATCGAATGCCTGATATATTTACCTTCGGTCCCTCTTGGAGCAGGCCGGCCCGAGCGAGGGCGGCTCTCGTATGTGCGGCGGGAACTCTATGATGTTGCACAGGCGGTACATCTCCTCTATGCGCTCTGTGTTCCGCGCGCCTTCGTTACATTGGGATACGTACTGCGAAACAAAAGGAAAATACAATAAAATAATAATAGAAAAAGCAATGCGGGGTCGTAGTAGACATTGGAGATGGGGGACGCCGTGCATGGCTTCTTATTGAATTGGCGAGAAAAAGATCAACAAAGACTGCGCACTGAAACACAGGCTATAAACCTAGTTCGGTAGCAGATGCTAAAATAGACACAATTGATATGAATATAATTCTAAGACTAATTATAAGTAGCTTGTTAACAAATTGTGTGAATATACCGCGTGTATCCGGTGTATCTAACATCGACGCACAAACGATTTCCATGGGTCCAGGGCATGATTCTGGACATCCTGACTTAGAACTTTTCAAGGGTTTTTTTACTTTAAACTGCTCATAAACGTTATTCTGACCTAACCCAATAAGATTTTTAATAAAAAAATAATTAATTAACTACTTTCACTAAAAAGAGCAATCTGAATAAAACCACAAATAGATATCAGCTCAGCTGAGCTGATACCTATTTGTGGTACTCTTGAAAAAAATGAAAAAATGAGAAAAGAACCGACGAAAAATTCCAACACTGGGGTGTCCAGAATCATGCCCTGGACCCATGGAAATCGTTTGTGCGTCGATGTCAGATACACGCGGTATGTACAACTTTCAGGTAATAAAGATTTATTATTTAAAGATTTACTAAAGAGAGTCAGTCCGAGCCTTGTGCCCCAAGGATGGCGCAGAATGGAACGGCGACATTGTTTTGAAACGTCAATATAATAAATTAACAGGGTGTTTCATAATTCTAATGCATTCTTTATTTTTATTGTACTACTAGCTGACCCACGCAACTTCGTTTGCGTCACATTTTCCATTACTGCTCCGCTCCTATTTGTCTTAGCGTGATGATATATAGCCTATAACCTTCCTCAATAAATGGGCTATCTAACACTGAAAGAATTTTTCAAATCGGACCAGTAGTTCCTGAGATTACCCCCTACATACAAACTTACAAACAAATTTCACCTCTTTATAATATTAGTATAGAAGTATAGATTATAGTAATATAGTATAATAAAGTATCGATTATCTTAATTTATTCCTTTTTTAAATAATCCCGACTAGAGCTAGTTTTTATCGGGTACATTAAAGCACCGTTTAAACTGTGTGCAATGTGGTATAAAAAATTCGTAGATCGTAGAATTTTATGTGACAGAATCATAAACAACTATTGTAATGCGACAGTCTTGTCAGTCAGAAACTACAAGGTACAATACTCACATTGTTAAGAGAGACGAGTGCTCTAGCGCAGGCGTGGTACTCCAGGTCTTCGCTGTTGAGGTTCTTGAGCACGGCGTCCAGCAGGAGAGGCAGCCGGGTCACGCGCTGCATCGGCAGCATCAGGAACGAGTGCAGCGACAGGGACTGACAGGATGGGTGGCTCTCCAATCTGTAGGAACGAAGCATCAGTTAGATGAGGAATAAGTCTAAAGTCTAAGTCATGTCTAATTAAGTCTGTCGCCATACCAACAATGTTAACAGCATTGTTGTGTTCCGGCAGTTAGAGGTATGATAGCCAGTTCCTCTGTGTAAGAGGATTCCGCTTCCATCTTCGGCCTAATTATCAATTTCCATCAGGTGAGATTTGGGCCAAGAGTTTCCCCGTTTTGTATTTATAAAAAAAAAAAAGAATATCAATCTGCCCAGATTACTCTCAACTATATTATCGGCTCCCAGTCTAAACGAATTCATGTATACTGGTTGTATATGAAGCGGTTGCTTATCTCTGGCTAATACGATAAAATTGTCAAAACTGGTGTCAGTCTTCTGACTACCCGACTGTCAAAGATCTACGAATGACCCTAGTACGCGACAGCCGGAACCAACGGCTTAACGTGGTTTCCGAGGCACGGACGAACCTCGGCATGCTGAGATGGTCCCGCCATCTACTTGCAGACCGGCTTCAGTAAGCATTGCATAAAATCTCGTGTTTGCGTCGTAAGTTATTGAAGTTCCCGGAAATCGGTATTTGACGATTTTCTCGGTTATTAAAACTCCAATGATAATATTATGATCAAAATTGTAGAGCGTAAAATTTGCAACAATTTTTGTAACGAACATTTTTTCATGTGCTCAACTGTTTTTGAGATGCTAATTTGACTAGACTAATACTTGGCCCATAAAAAAGTTAAAGTCCAGTCGCGGAGCAGGAAGAATTTCGTACAATGACCTTTTTACCTACTGATAGTGGTCACAAACATTTTTGTATTAAGAGCGTGTATTCCGTCCACTAGCGCCGCCAATCGTTTTTTATTATTTGTGGTAAATTTAAGACACGTAGATAAAAAACCGCTCTGTAGTGCACTAAAGAAATGTATTTATTATGTTTTGAGAATTATGTTTTGTAATTTAGAACATAAATAGTTGCCGAAGTCGATATTTTTGCTAAAAGTGGCCACTTTTAGCAATAATTGCCGTTTTGGCTATTTAGCCATGAGTTATGTATTAAAAATAGCTGTCAAAAAATAATAGATACATTTCTTTAGTGCACTACAGAGCGGTTTTTTATCTACGTGTCTTAAATAACAAAAAACGATTGGCGGCGCTAGTGGACGGAATACACACTCTTAAGTGCGGCTTACATGAAATATTTGAAGGAGAAAGTACCAACTTAGAAAATAATAAAAATATTATTATCATATAAATGATGTATTTAGATTTTAAATTATAAAAATCGAGTTACAATTTTTTATCTACATTATCATCTAGTTTAACTCATTTCGATTCCTTATTTTTTTACGTGACATACACTTGCAAACAAGAAGAAACCTTACACTCTCAGGCAAAGGTTTACAATCCCTGAGGACGGCGGCCATTGCATCTGTGCGAGCGAGACTCATTATATTTACGCGGGAGTGACAGAGACAGGTAATAACAGGTCAACGGACGAAATTCTTCCTGCTTCGCGGCCGGACTTTAGCTCAAATAAATAGAACAAACTTACTTCTTCAGCGCATTAACGAAGGCAGGGCGCGTTTGCAGCCGCTGCAGCGCTTTGACCATGAGCGCCTGGTTCTCGCAGTACTTGACGTAGACGCCGAAGTGCTGGTCGGCGTGCTGCCGCACGATGTCGCAGATGCCCGTCAGCAGGATGTTGTCCTGCCAGCACTTCTCCAGCTCGTTCATTAGCAGCTGGGAGCATTTGCGGACTGGGAAGGAGATGGGAATTAAAAACACTGGCGAAAATATGTCAGGACCAATTCTGCTATGTTTTTGCAATATTTTCTGCTATGTTTTTGCTATGTATGTATTTGCACCTCAATAGCAATCTTTCAAAACCACCTCTAATTTCACTTAATTTTGACAGATTGCGGCTTAGATGTGAATGAGAACGTTGCCTAGAAATGAATACAATTGGCCCTGCTTTCTTGGTTTTGTGGCTGTGAGCATTACTGCTGAGCTATGAGGTATGTGCTTCAAATTGGAAATCAACAGTCCATAAAACTTGTTTAAACTACTGCGAAACCTATGCCAGTCCAGCTTCGCAGTAGTTTTAGCAAGTTTCTTTCCTTCTTCTCTTAGTTATTGGGAACTGAAAAACTATCGAATTTAGTGGAACAATTTGCTTCCTTTTGAGCTCAGCTTTCTTTTTCACTGTAAAATCGAATCGGTTCACATTCCCATAAACCACATGTGTTCAACTATTGTGTCTTCGAATGAGCGGACAGTGATCCTGTTAACGTATAGGGAGGGGAGGAAAACGGAAAGCCTCTTGGCGATAGCTTCCTTCGTTTTCGACACTGAAAACAGGCCACCCTATATCATGGGTCTGCTATTATAAGACGACAGTGGCCTCTAAGGTACTGTGGACCTTCTTGGTTTACTTGGCCAGTCGATAAAGTCGTCTTTGTAAGGTTTAATGAAAAAGATAGGATAGGATTCAAATTAATTAGAACGAGAAAAGTAAATTTGTTTTATAAAGTCAGTCATGTATTAGCTTTGAACTGGGCAAGGTCCCTTAATAATTACGATATGAACCCAATTGCTGTTTGATTATCCAAAATATCAAGTGTTATCTCAGCGGCCGCAGCCTGAGGTATTGTGATACTCACCAGGTAATATAGTGGCGAACAGGGTCTCCCAATCAGCTCTGGGCATGACATGGGGGTCTCTGAAGGCGGGGTGCGCGATGAAATTAGCCTCCAACACGTTGAGGGAGTTCAGGTACGACGCCTCTGACGTCAGCAGCTCGAATTTCGCTTCTTGGAGACGCTTCTGCGCCGGCGCAAGGGAACCTGTAAAAAAGTTAGAAGTTGAATAGTTGGTTTAAGTGCTAATCCAATCTCCAGGTAGCAATTTCTGCTGGGAGTTGGGACTATTTGGGACTGATTAGCATAAAGTAGCAGTGAGCACATTTTGAGTTTGTCAGCTTTTTAAATTTGTAAAAGCATTCGGACCAAGGGCTAAGTCAGCTTCTTCGTGTCGCTAGCACTACAGTATTTTATATTTGGGTGGCCCAAAACATACTTAGGAATGTTTTGAGCCACCCAAATTTAAAATATTGTACACGGTTGTGACGTTGGAATACAAAGGGCATTTACAAGAAACACAGGTTGGATTTAGCCAGTAAGAGCCTGTCCTCTTCCGCCCCGCGTAGAGCAACAGAAGTTATTTTTAACCACCTTAAAAAAATGGAGGAAGTCGGGATATAGGCGGACAGTGGTCTTCTGTTTCTCGTTCACATACGTCTGTGTTGCTTTTTGCTCATTACCTATTGCATGATACAGCGACTTACTGAGCACAGCAGAGTTGAGCACCTCGGGCACCTCGCACCACAGAGTGCGCGAGGGGCCGCGCGGCGCCACTAGCGCCATGGCGGACGGGCGGGACGGCGCGGTAGACTCGCTCACTGAGGTGGTGGCGCTGCGCTGCGAGCCCGGGTCGTACGCGTCCGAGTCCGAGTCGCCGGTCTCGCGACACACCGACTAGAAATAAAAAAACGTTAGGCATAAATAATAGGACCTATATTGAATCAGCCAAAGATTCAGGCATAAGACGTTTTGGTACTGGCTGACACACTGAAGCTATTGTAATTTTATTGCTAACTAGTTGACCCGTGCAACGTCGCCTGCGTAACATTTTTCGTTACTGCTCCGCTCCTATTGGTCTCAGCGTGATGATATATAGCCTATAGCCTTCCTCGATAAATGGGCTATCTAACACTGAAAGAATTTTTCAAATCGGACCAGTAGTTCCTGAGATTAGCGCGTTCAACCAAACAAACAAACAAACAAACAATCTCTTCTGCTTTATAATATTAAGTATAGATTAATGAGTCATTTGAAGAACTGTTGAGAAAACTAAAACACTTGTTCGCCGTCCTTATCTATTCATACCGAAAAAGCTCTTCGGCACAAATAAATAGGACCTATATTATATCAGCCAAAGAATCAGGCACAAGACCTTTTGGTTGTGCTGGACACACTGCAGCTACGTAAATGCTATGAGGGACTTGCAGAACTGATGAGAAAACTAGACGCTTGTTCACAGTTTCTTCGATTTCGGGCTTTTTCTTTTCGTGTCGATTGACTCAACTTTTTAAATTATGAACGACCTATGTGGTTTGTCGAACCGCTCTATAATTTACTATGTTCAGATTTTGGAAGGTGTAGCTGGTTGGGCACAATAGACAAGAAAAGTAGGAGGAAAAATTTGAATACGCTCGCTTTGTTTTCTTATATCCCACCAAGTGTGTTCAAAGAATGTACAGGGCGTCTAAAAAGGCCACTTTAGAAGAGTCAGGAAGCAAATCACGCTAGGCGTCACTGTAAAATTTTCCCAATCAACCTTGAACCTAATGCGTTAGAGATAAAGATGAAAATGAAGTTTGACAGATTGTTGTATGATTAATATTATGATTCTCCTAAAGTAGCCTTTTTCGCCCCCAGGTGAATATGTAGTTTTATCACATCTTACAATTTTAACTGTCAATTTGGTGACAATAGAAAGAGTTCTTAGTACGCACATGCGGTTAAATAAACAAACAATTGTCGCTGAAATTGTTTACAGTTGTCATTTCAAGAACACGAGACAAAGCGATGCGATTGTTTTCACGAAAAGAGATGTTATGAGATGAATTATACCGGGGGGGCTGAAAAGGCCACTTAGTTGAATCATATTAGAATCATAATATTAATCACACAACAATCTGTCAAATTTCATTTTCATCTCTATCGCTAACGCATTAGAAGTTGATTTAAAACGTGATTCGCTTTCTGATCCTGCTAAGTGGTCATTGGTAATCGTAGCTGAGTCCGTAGCTTTAAATGGGACGTTCTAGCTAGAGCTAAATAATATGCAACGATTTTGACCTCGGTCACTTGGAGACAGCAAGTGAGTTTTTTTTTGAGTTATCGATATTTTTAAGCCTTTTTTTAGAAGTTTTCTTCCTCAAGAACAAAATAAGCTAATTGTGGGAAATATATCCCTGTGAATTTCCTTTCCTTACTAATATCTGATGATAAACAAAACACGAAATTCTGAAACTGGCCTTTTTTCCGTTTGACACAGGGTTTTAAGCCACTCTACGTAAAATACTGGTATTCAGTTGCATCCGGTTTGACTGGAAGTCGACCCCAATATAGTTGGGATATGGCTTGGCAGATGATAATGACTGGGGGTTTTATAGGCAACGTGGGAATTTATATTTTGGCAATATGCCAGATCCTGAATATCAACCGCCGCGCTGGACATAGGGTCGGTCAATCGGTGAGTGTGTTTTGCTGTAGAACAAATTGCTGCACTTGTTGCTAGCGCGGCAGAATTAGCTTCATCAGTTTGACTGACAGACCTTGACTATTCAAAAGTGCCTGTAACTGGTCTACCTATTTGAAATAAGGGATTTTTCATTATTTGTATTATGACTTGATACACAGATCACTAGTCAAATACTAAAAACAAAAAACACGGAAATGAATCTCTGTAACTCCATAAACAAGACCGATGACCGCTAGGTATTCGCAAATCGCACTGGCGTTAGGTCATACATTCAAAGTCTAGTCTGTTCGCGAAGGTCATCACAATTTGCGAGCAATTAGCAGGAGAGTTAGCACCGATCGTTTACACGCCGCTTCTAAAATTGGACACACGCTGGATAAGTGTAATTAAATTGTTTACTTCCTTAAATACACGTCAGTGTTGTGTAAACTACAAAAATATATAACACTGTGCGTAGTAAAATTCCAGGAAAACTAACGTCACTTTCGGAAAATATGGGAATAAAATGATGATTTTAATGACGTTTTAAACCCGAGGACATTATTTTAGCTACGTCACGTAATAAAATCCAGTGACTGTGTTTAAAATGCCCTCCATTCCATGTCATTAAACTGTCTTGAAGATAATTTAATATTTATTCCCGTTTTTTCCCGTTCCCGTAGGAATTTCGGAAAATCCTCCTAGTGTTCCCCACTCCCCAAGGAACCTACATGACAAATTTCAGCTTTCTAGATCAGTAGTTTCGGCTGTGCGTTGCATCGTTGAGATGGATTTGCTCTTGACTCTAGTCTAGTAAGTCTACAATGGAGCGAACTTACCCAGATGTAGCCTGTTCACTCTAACTTTGAAAAGGTTAGGGTTGTAAGTTGTAAGCGTTCGGAAACACAGACGCAGGCAGAGAGTTCCAGTCCTTACCACTTCCCTTTTATCTTCTGTACTATCGCCTTTACAATTTGCATTGTTTATGGCGTCAAAAAACTAGAGACGTCATTGACAATAGCTGGTTTAGGGAAGACCCAACCGGCGCCATCATAATGACCGAAACGTTACGTTTTATAATGGTAGTAAAAGGTGTTGTAAAGATTAGGCAGTGCGTACGTTGGAGAGGCTTATCGTCTGTGGTCTTGTAACCTATTTCTCGAGGTGACTCCTTCCGTGAGATAAGGAGTATATCAGTATACGTAGATTCATAGTAATATTGGCCTGTGAGTAGTAGTTCCTTGTTTACGAGTGATTAAGGCCATATGGGTAAATATTACGATAGTATTCTCATTGGACCCAGCCAACAGTACCTATACCACACAAATTCAAAAGTCATTTATTCAAATTAGGCTGAGATCCAGCACTTTTTGACACTCAAGTTTTACAAAAGACAGTCCCCCAAAACGCATCACCTTTGGCCAATAGTGAATGCCAGCTCGCTTCACATATTATTATGTTTTTATGGTGGCATATAAACAGAATAAACTGTCAGATTTGCCAGCAGCTAAGAGCCTGCCAGGGTTGCGGAATTTGTTCGAAAGAGTCACCGCGGCCCTAGAACGCAAAGGGCATTTGGAGGGACACGAGTGGGTTTCAGTCAGTAAGAGTCATTCACACCGTGTTCCTCCTGAACACGGATGGGTTTTAGTCAATAAGAGTCTGACAATCCCTCCTGCTTTGCCCAGAGCGGGAGGAGTTTTTTGATGATTTCCCATCCTTAAAAAAAAATATGTTTGCGGAAATTGTTCGCAGGAGTCACTGCGGCCCAAATGGAAAAAAGAGGTTATTGGAACGCAAATGGCATTTGGAGGGACAAGAGTGGGATTCAGTCAGTAAGAGTCGACTGACACCCTGTCCACTCCGCCCCATCCAGCGATGTCCCATCCAGTAACAGCTTTTTATATAATATATACTCTACAAAGAATTATCTCAGTAGCTTTCCGTGTATTTCGCATTTAGAAGAAGTTGTACGCACTTTCTAGACTTCGGCAATCAAAACCTGATAAAAGGTATCAATATCAAAACAGTGCGTCGAATACTGCTCTGGCACAGATAAAAAATCAACTACAAAAAATGTTGTTTACTACAGCCAATCGGAAAATTCCTTCCAACATTTTCGAAAGGAGTTCTCTCCAAATAAGTGCGTATTATGATTATGACACTGACCTCAACTTTGGCTGCGTTGTAGAACTGGTAGAGCGGCTCGTGGGTGAACAGCGAGTGGGGGAGGGGGCTGGCGGGGTGCGACCCTGAGGAGGCACCGGATGATGAGGAGATGTTCCCGGCCTGGTACAGGCCTGCCTCTGCGTACCTGTGGGGAAAGGAGACAGGTTTTCAGAACAATTCTATTAATACAATTAGGTAGAAGGGATTTGCTACATTCTTTTTTTCAACTGGCAATGCAGTCTGAATGGTTATAGGTACCTGTCGCTATGTTCTGTCAAAAACAACAGAGCAATAACGTCCATAGTTTCCAAGATTTCTTGGTTTTAAAATATCGAGACATGGGAAAAAACGTAAAATGTCCGGACCGTTCGGGAAAAAAACAACCGCTGTCCGTGGTCATACATAAGATTTTTTGGTTATACTGTGTGATATTTTCTATCGTTTCCAAGCGCTCTAAATTACTGGAATTATACCTATTGCAGTTAAAGTGCCTTGGGTAAAAATGACACTATTTAATTAAGATCTTTTTGACGGCACGGTCGGCGCAGTAATAAAAAAAAAAAAAAAATAAATAAAAAAAAAAAAAACAGTGGTTGAGCGATCGACTGCTGCGTCGCGTGTCGTGTGTTCGATTCCCGCACGGAACAAATATTTGTATGGCCTACAGATAGTTGTCCCGGGTCTGGCTGTTTGTGTGTATGACTTTGTATGTTTGTAAACGCACCCACGATACAGGAGAAATTCCTAGTGTGGGGCAACGTTTTTAATAAAAAAGGAAGAAAGAATTAGTAATATCTCAGTTTGTTCATTAGGTGACAAAAGTGGTTCTTCCCCTGATCCCTTCGTATATAAACGTCAAGTCTATGTCATCGCCGTCAAAGCCGTATGTCAAGCTAGGCTGACTGTCCACTAGAGCGGAGAGAAGAGGAGCAGAGATATAATATATTATCCAATGGAATTGTATTAAATCGCATTGACTGACGCGGAGTGGAGATTTAATAGAATTCCACTGGTTAATATTTCTCCCCTCCAGTGGACAGTCAGCCTAAAAGTGTTAAAGTGTTTTTTTGCAAATGGACAACATTCACATCCTAACACTCGCCTCTACTTTCAAACGAAGGTCTTCCGAAAGAGTATTGGGACAATGCTATATACTATGTATATTACTAGGGCCGTAAAATTTGCTTTTTTATACAAAACGGGGAAACTCTTGGCCCAAATCTCACCTGATGGAAAGTGATGATTAGGCCGAAGATGGAAGCGAGTTGCGAGCGATGGAGCTGTCTGGTTTTGTACTTAAGCTAGTGCAAAACCAGACAGGCAAACAAAATCAGCTCTACTTGGAACGTTCGAGTACAGAATGGACCAACGAGCTCGACAGTCATATTTTGATTAGTTTTCGTGTTGGGGTAGAAGTTTGGGAAACCTATTGATTTATGAAAAGTAAACAGCTATATTGTGTGTGTATGTAGTATAAGTGGTATATAAATTAACATACCTACATTTATGTTATGTTTATAGACATGGCAAAGCGTGAGAAAAATCATAGCTGCAAGGTCTTTGTCAAGGTAGGTAGGTACAACAAACGGTGTCGTCATTTAAATCATAGGATTTATTATGCATATTAATTTGCAATGCATGAATTGGCGAATGAATCAGATTTTATAGGTACAGACGCTATCACATCAAGCTGCAACAATCTGTCAAGTTTCTTCAATAGATTTTCAACTTTATCATGAAAATTATGAGATTCAAAGTTGATTGCGAAAATTTGTCAGTTTCGGATAGCTTGATGCATTTACAGCTGGCTGTACTTATTCATTGTTGTCTGTTAAAGTAATATTCTTAGTTTAACTAGAGAGGCAAAAGGAAAGTCAAATATATGTACCGAATTTCCAGCTAGTAACAACTATGAAAGCTTGATAAGAAATAGGAAAACAGTACTAAGTTCTATAAGGATAATCGCCTTGTCAAAGAGTGTTACGTATACAAAAAGTCCATATGGTTCTGGGCATTAAATTAAAAAGGAAATAACGTCAGTACTATCGCTAATGAATCTGTAGAAACAGGCATGAAGTAGAAATAAATGTACTGAGTGGTGTATACTTAAATCATATAATGAGTAGGTAATCAGTTATTACTACTACAAGATTAGGTACATGGCTACTACGATGATGTAAGGCAGAACCCAACTGATGAACAATATAATTTCCTTATTGTAACCCCGATAGAGTGTGTTCCAAGGAAGTTGATTGAATACCTATGGCTAACTGAATAATCTATACTAATATTATAAAGAGGTAACATTTGTTTGTAAGTTTGTATGTAGGGGGTAATCTCAGGAACTACTGGTCCGATTTGAAAAATTCTTTCAGAGTTGGATAGCCCATTTATCGAGGAAGGTTATAGGCTATATAACATCACGCTAAGACAAATAGGAGCGGAGCATTAATGGAAAATGTGACACAAACGAAGTTGCGCGGGTTGTTTTTCCTAATAAATAAAAAAAATGCCGACCTATACTCAGATCTACCAATTATACACAAAAAAATAATACAAATCTTTCAAGTCGATTTGGAGGAGTCCGATAACAAACACCCTGCCACGAGATTTTTTATATATTAGAAAATAAGATAGATTTAAAGAAACAATTGACTGTTTAATGTCAATCATCTACTAATGCAAAAAGAGGCTTATAAAAAAACCATAATGAATACTGATTAGCAGATTCTATTTTTGAATAAAGAATCGGCTTATCAGCATTTTAACTAAGTATGAATCAGGCTGTATATGACAGACTCCCTAAGTCATTACAATGTGACATTGATCTCAATAGGTATCACAACAAATGCGGAAGGTGAGCGTTAATTTTGAACACACATGTGGGTTTTTATCACGTGTTTATATTCAAAAAGGAAACGATTACGAACCTACTAGAATGTTTTAGAAGTAAAAATGATTATTACCTTTGTTTATCGTTCCATCAAGTTAACATAATTGACACAATTTTTTAAACTGCACTAAAAGTTCACATTATCAATACACAATTCCAAAAATTACCAGTTTTTAACGTTGCTATATTATTTTACTCTGACTAAGCACAAAATAGGTATATATTATCACGAGAAACTTAATAAATAAAATATATTTCCGCGCTAAAAGCCGCGAATTAACGGATTCGATTCAAACCCCACCGACGTCCTTCTGAGCCGGCGTATAAAAGCCGAGTTAAAGTTATGAGGTGCTCCAAGACATAAACGCCAAGCGAGTCACGGAGTGACATAAGATAAGCTGTATAAAATGTGAAATATTTATTTGTAAGCTATCTTCAGCAAATTGAAGGATAAGACTGCGTTTCCACCAAAGATTGTTATGATGCATAGCAACGGATGTGGTTTTCAGACTAGATAGAATCGTTTAATTTACCTAGCCTAGCTCAGCGTAAGAACATCCCTCGTTACGCATCCTAGTTCATCTCTGGTGGAAATGATACTAAACCGTTAATTAACGCACCCGAACAAAGACTGTAACTCATTTAAATTAAGGTACTGTGAAATCTGGCAAGGTCAAGTGTATGTATATGTTTGCAGCGCAAGTTCCAATCCAATAGACAAAAAAACGATCGATTTATTTCTTATATGACATATGGATCAAAGTTAATTGCTAGACTACAAAGTTATTGAACTTGAAGAGAGATTGAATTGAGGCTACGTAAAATAAACTCGGTTTGACGGTTACTTGCATATTAAAACCGCTCTTGCTTATGGATTGGGACACGGGTAACGGTGGTACGGAAAACTGGCTTGTGAGTCATCGGTTTCGTGGATAATGGTGGACGTCATGCGCGCGCGCCGCCACTGACTAACGTCTGCTCGGAGAGCGCAGGCGCGGCTACCTCCCAGGAACATCTTTGTGGGTCACTTCGGAAGTTCCGACTAACTCGACAACATTTTTGTTTAATTGTTCTTCAGACGTTTTTCAATTTAAAAAAAAATTGCCGTATGATATGAACACCTATTAAAAAAAAAGTATTTTAAATAATAATATTTTTAAATGAGGGAAGCCCCTTTTTCTGGTATTATCGACAAGCATGAACACCTCTAACATCTATTTTTGAAACTACTTTTTTCTCAAGGGTGGAATGACTTTTGTTTCTTGCTCTACAAGTTAGGACTACTTAAATGACTTTCTTGTTTTTTATTTTTTTTCGAAGTTTGAGATTAAGTTGTTATCTAACAATTTCTATTTTTGAAACTATATTTCTTTTCATGGCCTATAGTGCTCTGTCAGAAAATTAAGTACTACCAAAATATGCCATTTTTTTTATTTATGATTAATTGCTTATCAAAACATGTTACAGTAAGTGGGTTATGTTCACTAGAGTTTCTCCAAGTAGGACAGAGTACGAGTCGTGTGACCTTTGTCTTGAACTCGCAACCGGCGCAGGCGCCGAATGCCAAACGGACCGCAAGCGTAACTGTAGCGTAAATGTCGCGTCGCTACGCAACCATGCAACCAGCAACCGCTTTTACCAACCAGTGCAATGCTAAATTATAATTGTGTCTCTCAAGTATGTCAAGTTTCACTATAAATACTATGTGATTGTGTGTAGGGAGAAGGGTGCAGCTGTTGTTCAATGGTTTTCAAGTTGAAGTTCGAGTTCTTTGGATTGCTACAAGGTTTATCGGTAAAGTTCAGAGAAAAGTTACTGTTGAAATCAATCCTACTAATTATAAAATACTTATGTTAGTGAGTGACTGAGCGACAACGCACAACCGACTACTGAGGGGCTGGTACTAATATTTTAACGTAGGTATAGTAACGTAAGTGAATTTTGAATCTGAAAAATTACAACCCCATAGTAATAAATCAATCAATCATTTATTTGTAAAACATAGGTAAAGTTACAGACGGTATGGAGTTAAAATATGTGCACTATGTTTTGCCAGTAGATGGCGTACAAAATGAACAAAAAAAAAAAAAAAAAAAATTAAAAAAAATATAATGTGCGAAACGAGTATTGTGGCTATGGCAAAATTTTACGTAACGTTACTAATACGTCAAAATATAGTAATACAGAAATATAATCATCAATACAACGCTCTAAGTTCATAAAGCTGTAGGAATGACTTTTTCTGTTTTTTTTTTGTTCCTACGCCTTTATGAACTTGGAGGGTTGTATTGGTGATTTTGATGATTATAATTCTGTAACTACATACGTCTTACAGCCGCGAATAATATTTTAATCAACATACAACCTAGCACTGGCCTACAAATTGCAAAAAACGCAAGAAATTTTGAATTTCGCGAGCTCAGCATTCACATTAAAGCGAAATTAACCGGAATTCTGATTTATAAATCAAAGTAATTGTGAGTAAACTTTTTCTGGGACAATATTTACGTAGGCAGGGAAAAACAGCGTTTGTTTATGAATGAAACAGGATGTTGTAGGAGTGCCGGAGTTACATACACGCACTCAGCTAGGCTACTTAGGCCAAGCCCTATGTTAGGCGTGACTAATTAGATGTAATGGGTTCAGGATATCCTTTTTCAAAGGTTGTCAAAGAAACTATCAATATTGTAAACATATCGACGAGTTTCCTACTAATATTATAAATGCGAAAGTAACTCTGTCTGTCTGTCTGTTCTTCATGCTTAAACCACTGAACCGATTTGGATGAAATTTTGTACAAATATAGTTTGAGACCGGAGAAAGTACATGGCATAGTTTTTATTCCGGAAATCCCACGGGAACGGGAACTATGCGAGTAAATAGGTTATACAGGGTGGTCCAGGCCAGATGGATATAAAAAATTTTTTTGGTAGTCGGCTTAGGGACCTATTTGTATCCGCCAGGAAAAAAATCGCTTGTCACCCGCTTACAAGATATGATTTTTTTCCACCACTTTTAATGTTTTCATGATTTTTTATTTACTTTTAAAATGAAAAATTCTATAATTTTTTTTTTACATTAAACATTGCACTCTCTCAGAAAAAAATTCAGACTGATTTGCAAATTTGAAGTGCATTTAATTTCATATCAATGCAAGAATAATTACTTTCCTTGAAAGCGACAGATTTTTCGTAAACTCCAATTAATTTTTTTTCAAGTAGGTCCCTAAGCCGACTACCTAAAAAATAAATTTAAATCCATCTGGCCTGGACCACCCTGTAAATATATTCCGGGCGTATGTTCCCTAGGGATCACGCGGGCGAAGCCGTTGGCACACGCTAGTGTTACTATAGCGAAAAAAAACTTGACACTGACAACTTACTTTGCTATTACACAATGGAGTAGCCACCCGTTGTGGAATTTTTTCGTAAGAATGACCGCGGCCGTGGAACGCAAAGGGCACTAGGAGGAACACGGATGGGTTTTTTTAGTCAGTAAGTGTCTAACACTCCCTTTTGCTCCACCCAAAGCAGGAGGAGTAAGTTGATAATTTTCCATCTTTAAAAAAAAGCCACCCGTTGTGTAAAACAAATGAAAGGTACCGAATGAACAGTGGCAACGAAAAGTGGTAAGGTGTTTTCAAATGGTGTTGTATTTTAAATGGTGTATTCTATTCTTTATTTTTTTTTTGCAGTCTGGTCTAGCCACGTTTTTAAAATTTCTAGCTTACTTTAGGAGAGAAGACTATTAATTTTTTAACATATCTACATGTAAGGTTAAGGTCATCATCCGAATCCAAACCGGATTCAGCTGAATTCCAGTATTTTACGTGGAGCAGCTGCCTACCAGACCTCCACAACCCATTAACTGGGTAACACGGTACTCCTTGGCAAGACTGGTGTCAGATTTTCTAACTTCTGACTATCCGTAACGACTGCCAAAGATCTCCAAATGACAACCGGGACCTTAAGAACTCGGCATGTTTGGTCACCCATCCACAGACCAACCTCGGCAAGCGTTGCTAAACCTTGAAGATTGGCCTGTGTGGTTGTTATTATTTAGCCACGAGCTCCTCTCATGTCCAATTAAATTTAAAAATGTAAGGTGATTTTTTTAAACTAAAAATCTGCCTAGCCTTTTCCCAACTATGATAGGGTTCTAGTCAGACCGGATGCTGCTGAGTATTTTCCCTGGAGCGGCTGCCTATCTGATCTCCACAAGTTCCACAACCCAGTAATTAAGATAAGATAAGATTTCTTTTTTTGTTTTGTTTGTTTGTTTAATTGGGCAAGGTATCTTCAATATACTAAGTAAATTATTTAAACTTAAGTATACTACTCACCAAGACGTAGTGGAGGTGTTGGGCGTAGTGCTAGGCGTCGTATTGGGCGTAGTGTCGGCTCCACACTCGGCGTACCACGAGGTGCGCGCGCGCGGGCTCTTGTCCTTGCGCGACAGCGTCGGCAGCAGCCGCTTCAGTTCTACACACCAACACGTTACGTCATCACTTTATCGACAACGCAGATTTAGCCGGTTCACATTATTGTGTCGTGTCGTGACGCAGTTGATTGGCATACAAACTCGTTGTGATATGACTGTCATCGGGCAATTGCAAATTTCAGAAGATTGTAATAAATCTTCGATAGATTATAAACTCTCGATATTATATTCTGATCAGTACATTTTAAATACAATTAATCCCATCCAAATAGTTCCCAATTTATTCGAATCTTATTGAGAAAATTGAGTTAACAATCTCACGCGATATATTACAAACTTACGGCCGGCGCTTGCAATGACCCGGTGACATGGCGAAAGCTTGAATAGATCCGTTTGATTGGTGTATCTCATGCCACGACACAATTAACTCAACTCAACACAGTAGTGTAAAGCTAGCTTTAGTGTGTTTACTAAAAGAATGGCGGTAGAAACGGTGGAACATGATGTTTCTGGCTCTCGCGTTTTGTTTGAGAGCGAGACGTGCATGCTTAGTGATGCCATCACTAATGCCATTCTTTAAGCAAACGAATTGTACAGATGCTTGACTTCTTTGGTAAATAACAGTGAAATTAAAAAAAAGAAACTTGGAACGAATTCATAACAATTTTTGGATTAAGTTTTATTCCATTGAAGCGTCAAAGAAAACTGAGGATTTTTTTTGCACTTGTAATTCAAATATGGAATACAAAGGAGACTTCCCCAGTGACCCCGTATTCCCGCGTTCATTTGTTCATAGACAATAAATAATAATAATTTTGTATGTGTGCGTATGTCATAAATCTGACATAGGAAGTCTAGCATCTGTACAATAATTGATTTATCTGCGTCACTTCTAAGTTACCACAATAATTAATAACATGCAATCTTTTTTTTTACTGTCTCAACTGTGCTGTCAATTACAAAGATTAATGGAAACGTGAGGACATGATGAGCACTAAGTGAAAGAAAAACAAATTACGAGCAATTGTTCGCTGCCTTATTTTTCCTGTTTCTCATTCATTCTAACTGTAACTTTTCTTTTTATATCTAGCTGAAGTTCAATAGCGTCTCTATCTTTTTGCATTTTAAAATATTGCATATGAATACAAAGAAACAGTTAAAATTGCAGCCAACGTTATAAATGTGGGACGTGAACTTGAAACAATAAAATATGTTATTAAAAGTGTTAGGTACTATAAGAACAAAAACACTGATGTTATAACTAGAATTACATTATGTGTGGGCAGATTATAATATTTAATAATCACAATATTGTGTTAAAACACTAGTGCAGAAAGACATGCATTGCAGTAGAGGAAGACAATAGAACTCACGACCCATCACACAGTGCGACACATCACAAAAGACGTACGAAATTAACAAATTGCGCGGGAGTCTAGCCTTTGACTGCGGACGTGAGCAACTTGCGCAGGCGCAAAGAGATGACTAACAGACTATGAAGTAAGTTGCACAAACACTGCACATTGTGTGTAGAGGTCGCTGGCGTCACCAGCATGGTGTATAAACATCCACACAATGGTGACCATAGAAATTAGACCCACCCATCATCAGTTACTGTTAGTAACCTCTTTGTTAATCAAATTACCAACTCGGATCAAGCTTCTGGGTATATACTGGGATTTATAATAAAAATAAAACTGGCCATAACTAGTTATTGCAATATATTATAAAGCGGTACCAGTTTGTACCATATAGGAGGTCATTTCAAGACAGGTTTCGACCATAATGTTTTATACATGGTCTGCTGTAATGCGTTATATTATTATTGTATGATGTAAAATGGCCCAGATTACTGTGAATATGACATTTCATGCTCACTATTAGCAGGATTTTGTCATATTTTATAGGAGTAAATTGCTTGAGTAGCAATGGAGGAACCGTTTATTTGGTTGTAATGTTCTAGTTTCTGGAATGGACAACCGCGTGGGGTACATCTATACTAATATTATAAAGAGGTAACATTTGTTTGTAAGTTTGTAAGTTTGTATGTAGGGGGTAATCTCAGGAACTACTGGTCCGATTTAAAAAATTCTTTCATTGTTAGATAGCCCATTTATTGAGGAAGGTTATAGGCTATATATCATCACGCTAAGACAAATAGGAGCGGAGCAGTCATGGAAAATGTGACGCAAACGAAGTTGCGCGGGTCAGCTAGTTATACATATAATGATTAGATTACTAGCAAATTGATTAACTATGTGGGTTGGAGAGTTCATACCGGTGTTCTGATTAGGTCAGCCGACAAAAGAAATTTCGTTTTTCGCTTGTAATTATCACGCTATATGATTTGCACTTTGTGCAGAATTAACTACCTACTGTACAACATTCGAAAATGGTATTCAATGCATGCATGCAATCAACCCTGTAATGTTGTGTTAATTAAGTCATGGCAGATACCTTTTTACCCGCTAACGA
This sequence comes from Ceramica pisi, assembly GCA_963859965.1. Lineage (NCBI taxonomy): Eukaryota > Metazoa > Arthropoda > Insecta > Lepidoptera > Noctuidae > Ceramica > Ceramica pisi. The sequence continues at coordinate 23,114,819 of OY982535.1, read as the reverse complement.
CGAAGAAATAGGCGGGTTATAATACCATGAATGCATGACTGCATAATGTCAATTATAACGGTTTGATTAGTGATTGTGACTTACTAACAAACAAATTGAAAAGGTCTAATATATTTGATTTTCGTGAAGAGTACTTGAAAGTCTTACGAGCCTTAACCAAGTGTTACTACAGGAAATAATAAAACATTAATGGCTCCAAAACAAAATGGCCTGGTAAAATGGCGCAACTTTTTCGAGTCGACCATTCGGCCATTTTGTACAGGAACTAAAGAATATATAGATTAATTAGAAAACGCAAGACAGTGCAAACATATAGAAGTGTTCAGTGCAGGATCCCCGACCACCCCGCTGTGGGAATAACTATTCATTTTAATTAAATCTGTATATAAATTAGACGCAATAGGTACGTCAAACTGACTCATTTGTGGTTAACCATCCATTTGGTTTTTGATTATAGCAAAGCTCTTGGTTTTCCATAGAACTGTAATATCTAGTAAATAACTAACAAGAAGCTGTAGGTACCTACAGTAAGTAGCAGTTACCTATTTGATTTGCGAATTGAAAAATAACATTAGACATTCTCATAAAATAATAAAATTATTCATCGATAAAATAATACTATTTCATTACTATTAACTAGAGTAGAATACCCTGAATAATCTGGTTTTTCACTGCTAAAACCTACGGGTCTAAAAAGGTTACATCAGTAGAATCATAATATTACCTGCGTACAAGTCATATCACGTTATTCATTTGTCTGGCAGTTTTGTATCACGAATCTCTATAAAAAACTGTCAGAAAAATGAATTGTGTGATATGAATCCACAGAATCACTTTCTATCGTGAGAAAACGATTAAACGTGAGCATATCTAAAGGTAATAAAAATAATTAGATTTAGTAAGTAATACCTAGTCTGTCAGTTTTAATTCCATGACTAATTTTAATTATAAGTATGTTGTTTTGTTTTTGATTTAATATTACTTATTGTTTATTGTTAATGATTTTATTTTATTACAGTGTCACTAATACCTACCTATATTTTATTTTTGTATTAATTTGTCAGGTTATGTTTTTATTGATATTTTCTATTTATACGATATTTTTAGTACAGAACAATTAATTGTTTATGTAATTTTATACTGTGAATTCAAATTGGTTATAATAATAAATAAAAATATATACTCATTAACGTTACCTACCTAGCTACCTAATATACCTAATAACTCCACATTCTAAAACGGTAAACTCAGTGTCAAACAAGGCTATCGGTACCAAAGAGTTTCATTACAAATAATATATGGTCTTAATTGAGGAAAAAAACAAAGAAAACTTGTGCAACGATCCTTGCAAGTCAGCCTGCATTAAGAACAATGATCTGCGGATAACGTCAGATGGACAAGACGAAGCGATTACTACAAGGTTGCCAGCCTATAATACTTTATAGTTATGACTGGCGGAAAATTACAATAATTTGTGGCGTTGTTACCAACTGAATATATTTTGAATTGCGTTCGGAATTAATTACTTAACTGTGTTATTAATAAATGGGTACAATAATTGAGGAATTGCACAATTATTTTGATTTGTAGTTTATAATAATATTATACAGAGATAAAGTTTTCGAGTTTGTGAGGTTGTAGGGAGTAATCTCTGGATTGTCTGACCTGATTTTGATTTTGAAAAAAAATAAATACAATCCTTTTTGGGAAGTCGGTTAAAAATTCTTTTACCATTGGAAAGAAAGCCACGTTATTTGTGAGTGTCTTAGGCCATATACCTAACCCGACCCGAAAAACGCCCAACGAAGTAGGCACGGGTCAGCTAGTTGAAAATAAATTGGGTTATGTTGGTACTCAGTTTTTGAAGGCATACTTTCGAAATACTCATTTGCCCTAGACAGTGCGCATGCAATGCCCCACTAAAATCAGGGAAAGATAATTATGTAGGGTAGAGAGGGCGTTGTGACAAATAATTTATATTTTCAGCATTGGACTGAAACTGCTGAGTTTCATCACCATCTATTTTATTTACTTTGAGATCAACAGGAATGTTATCTTATAATAATAGTGTATCTTCTAGCTGTATTATTTGACCATTACGTTTTCTTATCACTTTAAATTATATTCAGGCGACAGCTACGTTTCTTTTCTTTTGGTGATTAACAACCCCATTTTGTGTGATATAGTTTGGTAACAGTTATGGGTTCTGTGCACGCTTCTCAAAACATTACCCGCTTTTGGGATGTCGAATAAAAAAGGTGCGACTATTCTACCAACACTATCCTATCTTTGGCTAGGTGATTTAATGTCAGTTGATAACAGTATCTATTAATTAGGTAGTTTTTCAAATAGTTATTCCCACTGTGTAGTAAGCACTGACCTCAGTTTAGCGCTGTCTTCGTCGTCAGCCTAAAGGCCACGATTTAACTATCCACCATAAACCTATGGTCTATGGGCAAAACCAACATTACGCGATACGGACAGACGTCAACTGAAATATACCTATTAACATCGCATTTAGAGTATAGATAATGAGATATATTTGATTTAGAAGAAAGAAAAAAAAAAGTTGTAGAAAAATTTTGAAGAAAAGTTAATTTGTCGGGTGTATGGCAATGTGCCAGCCAAGTTCGATACTAAAAGTAGATTTCAGAAGAAGAAAAGTATGCTCATTTTGATCATAGTCGATCTTATATCAAGTAGCCTGTATATATGTATACTTAGTACTTAAATAATCATAGAATACGGATTATCTTTTAATATGGTAGTCAAATCAACATAAATAATTGTATAATTACGAGTATAATTATGTACATTAAGAGCGGCAATATAGCAATGGGTTGCTATAAATGAGGATTATCAACACCCGAAATACTTAAAGGGGCATTGGTTCAAAACGTACTTTGGAGTTGTATGCCAGTTCGTATGTTGGTTTGATTTCCAATATGACTTAATATTTTACTAAATATTATTTTAAAAGGGATACAAGCTCGAAAAACCTTAAGCTTATCATCAAAATCTTAGCATCAGTCAAAGTATTAGTAAAGCAATATTGTAACTGTCTCTCAGCAAGGGACTTCAAATATGGTAAGTTATAAGCGCTACTCCACACCGGGTCCAGTTGACGGCTGTGCGTTACCTTCGTTGACAGCGCTAAAGTCAGTAGCGGGCGGTGAGGGTGGTGCGGGTGGTGAGGGTGGTGCGGGGGGCGCGGGCGGCGGGGGCGGCGGCGGCAGCGCGGGCCGCGCGGCGCACAGGCAGGGGGAGGAGTCGGCGAGGCGCCGCCTACCGTCTCGCCGCTTGACGCCGCTCTCCGGGGACAGCGTCTCCGTGCTGCCTGGTTGCCCGTTGTCGCTGCTGTTCAGAAACGAATGCATGAAATTTTTTTCTTAAACATAAAGAACTAATAATCTAGTTGAATTTGAATGAATGAATGATTTTTTTATTTCCAGATTAAAATCCAATATAACCCACATAGAAAACATGAACTAAAATAAAATGACAGTAAAATAAAATAAAATAAATAATAACTTTAGAAACCACCAAACATGTTATCGGCGCATGGTAGGACTTACTTACTTGGTTGGATTTGACCAAGTTATTAACAACATTAATGACTTGAACTTGGCAATGCACTACCGTGCAATGTAGTACGATGCAGAGAATGGGCTGTGTTGAATTCTTTTCACACTCTTAGAATCATCTTAGATTTTAGTAAAACTCAACTATAAAGCTTTTGCTTTATTTCTCTTCATACCTACTTATTAAGAGAATTATTATTAACTTTGATTTCCAAGTATTTACTGCAGCCTTCCTTACCAACCTTATCTGCCAATAAAGGTCATAAGGAAAACCAAAAGCAAACTGGTCTGACTAATACCCGAACAAAAACATTTTAACTATATGTAATAAATAAAACAGTCACATCAGACGAACTCACCAATTGCTAAATCCGGAGTCACCATCCATAGAATCAGTCAGGTAGAAGGTCGAGTTGGTGATCTTGAGCGCGCTGGGTACATCCGAGTTGATATCCACAGCTAGAGACGTAGCTCGTCGAAACCGAGACTTGAACGAGAAGTACGCCTTCCTTGACAATGTCCCACTATCCTTCTTGGTCGCCTCACTAGTTGGCGGCGTCACAGGTTTCTCCGGAGGCGGTTTATCCGGCAAAGGAGGTGGAACATCTCCATTACTGGCCCTCTTATCCGAAATGACAGTCTTCAACTCTTCCTTCAGTGAACCATACACCTTTGTCATTGGAGTTTCAGTCTTGTTTAGCACCGTGCGAGTGTCGTTAAAGTTGATGTTTGTGTACACGGGTTCCTGTCTCTCCAAGTTGGCGTATATCGGGGACTTCTTCTTGGGAGTGTCGTAGATCGTTTGGCTGTTGGTCTTCGTGAACGGCTTGCCGTCCATCGCCACTGCAAACATAATGACTGGTTAAAACGAAAACGGTCTCATTGTTTGAGATGACGAAAGTGGGTCAGTCTTTATCTTTGGAGATATCGACGGATAAAGTGATATGGAGCGGACTGAATGTTATTGTGAATCAATGTTATCGGAGATATCGACTTTCTATTAGTATTATTTTTTGCATTAATCAGGGCCAGTCAAATGTTGGGACATCATTTGTAATTTATTTTTCAACATCTTTATAGAAACTTTGCTATGTGTGTGTGTCATATCTATTTATAAGAAAAACTATATTATATATTATTAATAAACAAACAAAATAACGTTTTTTATGACCAAATTAAAAACATTAAAAAGATAGTCGCGAAACCAGACCTACAGTTTCGACACAATGCTCAGCATCCGATATGGTCTAGTGGCTAGGATACCTGGCTCTCACCCAGGAGGCTCGGGTTCGATTCCCGGTATCGGAAAGTACTTTTTGCAGTTTTAAACTTACCCGAATATCTTTTGGTGAGGTTTCTCTTGATTTGCCTCATCTTCTTTTGGGCTGCACTGGCTATTTTGGTCAGTGTGTACTGCCCACCACCGGTCGGCGGGTTGGGCAATCTCGATGCTGGTAAAGTCGGCGCCGCCGGGGCGTATGTGGACTGAAAATAGAACAAAATAAACAATTAAAAACAGTACATAAAGACAAATTTTTATTTAATTCTAGCTTTATGCTTTTGTTTTCTAATTTTTTTTTGTGCTTTTGTAGTAGCACATGGGTGGGCTCTTAGTGCAACAAGGCATTTAGTACCAGTAAAACATTGGGTTAAAACACTACACTGTAGTTGGTATACAAAAAAATATTAAATATTAAAAAATACGAAAAAGAACAGATAAAATTTTATCGAAATTAAATGGTTTGAAAGTAGAATGAATGCCACTCGAATTTTGGTACTAACTTTTATTTTTTTTATAAACATTTTCGGTAGGATATAAAATGACGGATTGAGTGTTAGCCGAATAAAAACAACTCATAATTAATGAATTTTAAGCGTGTTCACTCAAAGTAAGGACAATACAAACTAATTGACGCATTAACTTAATTTCAATTACATAATGTTTTCCTTAAAATTAGACATGTATAAATGACAGTATGTTTGTTTCCTTAAACACTTAGTTAATTCAATAAGGAACTTCGTGCTTATAGGGATTTCTAACGTCGTCACTGCATTGAACTGTGTTAAGCAAATAGTTCCTACTACGTGCGTCAGAGGGCGCTGTTTGTTACGGCGCTGATTACTTTGCATGGATCTTCACCATGTGTATTTGTAATTATTATTTATGTAACTGCTTCAATTTTGTCTTTTTTGTCAAGGACCAGATCAGCAAAGTAGGTCATATTTGATTTTGATTCAAATGACAACTGGGACCATCGGCTTAACATGCTTCCTGAGGCACGGATCAGTCTTGGTCCGGTAGAGGGTCTCCCATCCACGGGCCGACCTCGGCAAGCACCGCTTTACCTCGAAAATCGAACTGTGCGGCTTTTATACGGTCGAAGGCAAAAGCTAGTCAAAAACTAACTTTTGCCCGCCTTTGAGTTTCGTCCCGTTCCCGTAGGAATTTCGAGGAATCTCTTAGTTCTCCCCTACACTTCCCCCAAAGGACCTATTAACCTACATGCTTACTTTCAGCTTTCTACGACTTGTAGTTTCGGCTGCGCGTTGTCTGTCAGTCACTCAGTTGCAGAAGTATTTTTAACCGACTTCCCAAAAAGGAGGAGGTTATCAATTCGGTTGTGTTTTTTTTTTTTTATGTTTGTTACCTGCCCGCGATTTGAAAAATTTTTGTTTTATCTGAAAGGATATACTTGCAGATTGGTCTCATTTAAATCATATCAAAATCGGTTACGAACTTTGGATTTTAAATCGAAATAGCTGGAATTTGACTATTTAGATGATTCTTTGATAATCGAAATTGCGTATTTTGCTTTTCTGCGATTTTGTAGTGGTGTTGTTAGGTGTGGGGCACCACTAAAAAGTGAAAAATAAAAAACATTTTACAAAAAAATACAACCGACTTCCAAAAAAAAAACACTACAAAGAAAAAAATAACTTTAATTTCGGAAGTCGGTGTCAAAATACGAAGAAAGTAACAAAAACACCGACTTCCGAAATTAAAGTTATTTTTTCTTTGTAGTGTTTTTTTTTAAATTAATATTGATTCGCAACGGGCTCCTCAAGTTTAAGTTTAGACAAATAAAATAAAATTCTAGCAACAAAAAACAATACAATGCAAACATTTATAACATTGACATTAACATTTGTAATTTTAAGAAAGATATACACACAATATTTGTACGCCTCCTGGCATAACATAGCGTTCTGTTAATTAAAAATAAGACCCTGCTTGTCTTTTACATCGTTCTCACATGTACCTATGTATTATTTCAAACCGATGTTAATAAATTTTTGTAAAAAAAAATATTTTTAAAAGAGTGTCCGTGGAGTTTCTTGCACGTTCTTCTCCATAGAGATTTACGCTTTGGAACGTGCAAAAAGCTTCAACTTTTTGGACCGACCGACCTTGACAATTCAAAAGTGCCTGTAAATGGTTTAATTGAAATAATTGCTTGAATTTTGATCTGTTTTTTCTTTACCTATGTTAACAAATAAATAAATACAATACAATTGTACATACCTTATCATGATCATCAGTATCGCTGTCACTGTCAAAGGAGTCGAAGTCCTCTTCTAGCGGCAGGGGAGGGGGGGCATGCGCGGGGTGTGGCTGCGCCGGCGCCGGTTCCAGCGACTCGTACAGGTGGCCCGAATCGCTGCTGTCACATTCTGTTGGCAATGACGGACATTTTTTTGTAATTATAATTTTCTTTTTGTACTTCGTGCGAGGCTCTGCTAGCGTAACTGGTTTTCCAGGATAAAATAAGCTTATAATAGACATAAGTGGTTGTTTTGATAATTATGAATTAATTCATCAGAATGTACTTGTTCTAAAAATAAAAACATAATTGTGTAATTATATAATTATGGATTATTTATTACACCACAGCCACGCAAAAACTGATATCCAACATACGGGTGCATAACAAACATTAATACAATTTCTCAGTGGGAATTGCCTGAAAAAAGGCCTAAATACCCTTGAGACAGCTAAATAACCAGGGAAATACATTGTAAAAATTCTTACTCTGCCGAAGCAGAGTATTCAAAAAATATTATAGACTCATTTGAGTGTTCCCCTCCACGGAAATCTTTAGTAAAAGGCGAAAGATTTATGCGTTTTGAAGGGAAACCAGAGTTACTACGGCAATGTTTGGCCGGGCTCTTATCATTCGCGCGGTAACGAAACCATAGCGCGATTCAGAAACGAGTGCTGAATGTACAACGCCATCTGTCGAGCTAGGTGGAACTAATTTATTTTTACGCTGTGCCGGTACTCGCTTGCCGAAGCTTATGTTAAGGGTTATTTCTTTTACTAAACACATGTTTATTTTATAGTTTTAGTTTAGATATATTTTCAATGACTACTTAAAGGTTTTAGGTACATGCAGTTTAGTGATAGTAAGTCCTTTTCCTATGGGGCAACAAACAAAAACAACATACTAAAACAGAAGTTTTACCGAAAAGTTCAAGCCCAAACCTAAGTTGGTCAATATCGTTCAAATTCTACAACATAATTTAGGAGAAATGTATTTAATGACAGAGCCGAACCTAAAAATAGAAATGGTGATAACTGGACATCGAAAAAGTAAACACTTTGAAGAAAGTGGATAACAGTAACAGACACGATTAATCAAATAATCACAAACAGAAAAAAAAAATAGCAAAATATAAAAAGAAAACTTTCAAAGAATTAGAAACTTAATAATAAAATCGCAAAGCAATCAATCACGATGCAAACACAAATATATCACAAGAATATGCAAAACCAACTATCAATCAACCGGAGGTATCATTTTTTGAAAATTATATTATTTATATTAACAGCAAAAAGGCGGGCACTGGTCAAGGTCTTCGATGACCCTCGTTATATAAGCGAGGTGTCGCATCCGGCACGCAGGTTGCCACGACAGCTTTTTGCGCAAGAGTGGTTGTTGAAACAGTCATCCGGAGTCCGGACGAATATTTGATTGGGTACAAAGATAATGTTTGTATAGACATTAAGGTTAAAAAATAATATCAACAATAATACTATGCATACTACTTTCGTGATCAAATATTTTTTTGCTAATTCAGCTGTGTATTATTCGTAATAGTCCATGCTAGGGTACAGGACCGTAGAAATAAATAAAATGTGTCAAAACTCAGATAAGAAAGTTGCGAATTCGGAAAAGGTCTCCAAAAATTCATTACTTTAATAAAACAAATGAATTAACTAGTATATGATACAATGGAAACTGTGAATTTCAAGGTCCTTTCGTTATATAAACGAAGCGTATCACCGCATCTGTCATCAAGTCATGTACGCTTAGCAACTCTTGCGCAAACTGCGTTCGATGAAACACGAGAGCGGGCAAACAGTTTTCAGCGATTGCATTGCCTCATGTAATCATGTCGTGTGTTGCTGCATCGTACGACGACACATAAATAGGAAATTGAATTATTGGACGATATGTTGAAACTTCAACTTAATATAAGATGTAAGGAAGGAAAACAGAAAACACAATCGAAACCGGATCGACAGTCACTTTTTCGATCATGGTTGACCAGAGAGATAAATCTGGGAAAATCCTTAAATACATTCACAAGTTGAAATGCTTTCATTATATCGAATCATTTTATGAGGAAGATATTGCAGAGGTGATGCAGCAACAAATTCAAGAAGAAATAAATAAACGTCAGTCAATCAGTAACCCAGTCAAACACTATTGATACCACTTGCAGGGTCTTGATCAACCCTGGCGCAGACTGCATCAAGTCTGCTTTTTTGGAAATGGAATAAGAGAAATATATTTAACACTTCAGATTAAGGTAAAACATATCAAGTACCAGAACGGCAATTTTTTAACCAAAGATCTTCACAAAAATTCATCAGGTTCCGGATCCACGATTGCGCAATTTGCATCAAATCTATGTTCATTTTGAAATAATGGAATAATTAGCATATAGGATTAAGGCGAGGTTGCAGTACTTTTTAAGATTTTTGAACGTCTGAAAATCTAATTAATTATGAGTTTTTTTAATAAATAAAAAACATTACATAAAAATTGAACATACCCTCAAGTAAATCGTAAAGATAGAAACGCGATTTAGAATGATTGGCTCGATACTTTTTTTATCAAACATGACACTAAATCACAATTTTAAACGTGTACTGCTAAGAGATTTCATCACGAACATATGTAAAGGTTATATCAATAGATAGAGCTTTTTATTTTGAAGTAAATGTTGAAACCATATTGTATAGTTTCTTTATCATTTTTCGCCAAGAAGAAAAAACAATCAAAATTTAGGCATTATTTCGCTCGCCGGACAGTCGCTGCCGTTCGTCACACAGTACTGCAACCTCGCCTTAAGGAGAATAGAAAAACCAAACCGGTCAGAGCGGCAAACACCAATTTGACGACCAAAGGACATTAAAGGTCTTTCATACAGATTCGTCGCCGGCAAGTTTCTGTTAGCAACTCTTGCGCAAGCTGCGGTCAAACGTACAGACGGTCGTTACAAAGTTACGACTAACAAGCGTATGACTGATTGAGGCGAAGATTTGCATCATGTGTTAGCTCTGTCGATATGTAATGGATGGTGGACTGTAGTTACGCTATGTTGGGTTAAGGTGGAGTCCCCGGTGTATAAGGTCCAACGCGTGTGATACTATTTATTTATTAAAACTTCATGGTACATGGTACAATGACGAACAATCGAAGAGAAGAGATAATATGACGAGTGTTTAAAAATCATGTATTAGCTATTCGTGATTATAGTCTACTGTGCACATTGTCGTTTTTATCGGAAAGTGTCTAATATAGCCGACCTGCTTTCCAAGTCTGAACCATGACAGTTTTCTAGTGGAAAAATAAATATACCAGAGAAAGACTTCCTCAATTAAAAGTTAAAGTTCAAGAAAGTTAATCACGACTACGAAATTCTTGATTCACAAATCATTTTGCTAATAAACAGTTATAGGTTCTACATAATATTCATTAGATATCGTTAAAATAAGACGCTGGTACTTTCAAATTTTTATGTAGTACTCGAGCCCAGTAACATATAATTGGAAACCATTAAAATGAAGTGCGGAAGAGTTTTAACAACAAATTACTGTACACACATAAAATACAAGTTTCCCATTATTATTTTAATGGAAGAACATAGCATGACTCACGAATCGAATCTAATTACCCAATAGGTTGAGGCAAAGGCAAATATAAATTGGAGATCAAATGTTAAAAAGTAAAAGCTGAAAGGCAAATGGGGAGCCTATGACCAAAACATGAATCTAAAGCAAGCTTAGATTAACAAGGTAATGTCACTTGTAATAACAAATAATGATACAATCATTATGCAGCTTAAAAACCGCTTCTAAACAATGTGTTCGCAATAAAAACGATTCGGTTATCGAATGACTAGCGAATAGTTTCCCAATTGAGTAGATACGATCGATCTAATGAAGCATTGCATTATTTCATATTAGGACTTGCTTGAGTCACACTCAAAATTCTTATGGATGACATACGCTTTACATATGCTCGCTCTATAATATTATGTTTGTATATGTATGCTTTGCTTGTCGCGTCCTTGGGTTTTCCCAGGTTATTGCCAAGATACTCGCCGTTTTATTGGTCAATGCAATTTCTTTTTTATCATCCTTGCGAATTCAAGCGCATCTTTATTATTCTTACTTTTCCATTCGAATTTGCTCATCAAAATGGGATCATCAAGTTTTTCAAGTACATCACTGAATGACCATAACTACAATTACTACTGGTTGTTAATATCCGCAATAATAATTACAAAAAGATTTTGCTTGATTGTTTGCGCATCCCGCAATGGTAATGACCATGGAAACAACGACAAATATGCTGTAGAGCAGCATAGAGTACGTAAAACACTTATTATATCTGCCCTTGCGGCTACAAATAAGCTAGAGGAAATCTAATGACTTGATTGGAGCACGATAATCATCTACGCCTTTGACATTTATAACCGGTTCAGACCACAGGTACCTACTGACATGACTTCATTTAGTTATTGAAAGCAAGACTACAAGTGACGTCAGTGAAGTAGAAATCGAGAGATATCCCAAACAATTTATCATAGTTCAAGTTGGTCTCGACGATTCAAATGTTAAGTTGAAAAACGCGAAAAGTGACATCAAGTTGTGATTGTAAAGTAATAACTTAAGTAAACGTCATGGATGCGTTTTTGTGTTTTCACTTTCTTGTCAGTTGTAGTTGGAGAGACAACTGTGTCTATTATGTGAGGCACGCGAGCTATTATCCAATGAATTAATGATAGGTATTGAACTAGAAACTGTCTACGTGAATTAGGGTGAGACAAATAGCTTTTGATCACAGTTGTTTTTATTGATTCACTGATTTCATAATGTACAAGAAGTAAATCATGCGAAATATGTATGCTTCAATACTCAATTCAAACCGTAATACAGGAAGATAAATAGTTGTCATTTCAATATCCAAATATTTTAAAAGAAAACTTTATTTGACAAAGGTTTTATTTTCAAAGAAAATACAAGTGTGTTGAAGGAAATGTTGATTTCAAACTAGATTTAAGAAGAACGGATGAAAAAAGTTTCAACTCGGGATGCTTACCTAAGTTGAGAAACTCTACGACTTCTGAAGCTAATGCAGGACAAGAAGCGATTCTTTTCATTCTCACTGATGACTTCATCCAAGTAAAAATTGAAAACAAAAGAGTTAACAACGCACTAGTACTCATTAATTATAGTTTTTCACCACATGATCTAGAAGAGCACGTCTATCAAGTAGAAAGCTAGAAAGTGCACACTGATCGAGCCGTGACACTGTGAGCCGCTGTACAGCTAATGACACGGTACTCAGTGTTATTACAAGTACATAAAGACGAGGCCACAAATTCCTAAAATCCGAGGGATGTTGAGACAATAACATTCTTGCAATGTTTTTCCAATTGAAATTGATCTGTTTAACATCCCGATTCATGAATTGTTTTAATTTACAATTGGATCTGTTTTGCGCTCGCTGCCGGTAATTCTGGTTGTTGCTCCTTTGTACACATAATAGAGTGGGAAGCTTGCAATGTGGATGGACAACAAGGTGTTGTGTGTTACTAAATTCAGGAAAGAGCAAAAAGCAAGTTAATACCAAAAAATGCGATGAGATCTTGTATTTCAATTTCTCCATCTTGAAGCACGGTCCTGATGTTGAGCCAGCAGGTTCGCTCCAGCACGTCAATGAGCCTCACCCTGTCGCCCAGGTCATCCCGGGCCCTGCGTGGCCGCTCATCGTTCTCACTGTAGTACGAGCATTTGGCGCTCGTGTCAATGTACACCTTCGTCGGCGACGATATGAACACTACAACAAATGACCATCGAGGTGACAACAGGCCTAATAACCCCAGGTCAACGAATCCATGATCACGACTCAAGATACCGTGAAATTGAAGCAGTCATGCTAAAAATTATCCAAGCTTTTTCAATGCCAAAACACTAATGTTAATAATGCTTTATGGTAATTGAAGTCCGTTACGAAATTCGCCAAACATGTTTGTTATTTAAAACAAACAAGTTTTTGCCATTTAAAAGCAAGGATTTTTGGCAATTAAGAATAAATTCAATCTTGAGTCAAGTCAGAACCAGTTAAATTGTTGACCATGTATCAAATATTGATTGGGATTATTAATCAGCCTGGTGCACCTTGATCGCCGCAGTTCCTTCGGAAAGTCCTCAGCCTCGGCGGCGCGGGAGGCCCGACGCCACCGTTCACCTGAGGCCTCTCGGAGATCATTGTTCATCATCACCGTTATCACTGCATCACATCACTACACTGATTCACTGATCACTTTTCCGAACAAAGAACGTTCGTTCAGACATCCGCTTGCACTGTCAACGAACAAGACACTGTAGTTTCGCTCATACTGCTGATTCCGCTGAATCACTAAAGTCCAATTGAAGTTTAATATTAAAACAGGCTTCCTTAACTCAGCCGCACGATCAAGTTAAAAAAAAAGCGAAACAAGTCGTCGGCAGCTGCGTTGCCGGCCGCCTCAGGGTCGACTGGTCCACGATTGTACGGATCGACGTTTGCATCGCCACTAGCATCGAGAACCGCTGATTTTTTCACTGTTTCAATGCTAAGCGCCGCGGTATCGCAATGTGCCAAATAACATTTGTAACAGTTCGGCTGACATTGGACGTGGTTAATGCACCTAAATTGCTATTTGAAAATCGTTAGCTTCGCCTCAATGCACAAAAGCGTTCAGATATAAAATAATATTGGCTTGCGAACAATCACTTAAAATATTTGATTGTCCAATTATTCCAGTTCGTTTGTCGTGCTATGGTATGATCGCGCTCATTTAGAACTATTTTAAGAGGAAGGATGTTACAAGAAACTGTTGCAGTTATTAGATAATATTTATGACTTCAAGTTATGGTGTAATTGCAAAACGAGTTGTGTTTGTATGTATGGCGTTGCAATCAGAGCATTGCGGGTTGCGAAACAATGAAGGCCTAGCGCGGCGCATAATCTGTTCCGCGGAAAGAGAACTGTAGCATTACAGAGCTGCATGTTCGAGCAGGCTGCAGGAACGCGAGCTACTTACTGCAGTTTCTGAATGACTTGACGCTATCGAATAATCAACATGCAATTTGTGTAATAGCTGAGTAGTACAATCGCAAAAAACTAACGGCCGATGATCGCCATGACAGTGCACAAGTAGATAAAGATGTCTAACAAGATGTAACGGTAGGCGTACAGGCTTTATAAGATAAGTAGGCTGCTAAACAACTGCACATAACCGCACTTAAATTGCTTCAATTATCGAGACATTATGTCTAGTCGGAGACACTTTCTAGATCTAGATCAACAGATAGAATGACAATACCAGCTTTGTCTTGTTTTTGTCGCGGAACACAGCGAATTGAAACAGTTTCGTCAAGAATATTAATGTGAACGCAAATAAATAAACCATGAAATGAAATAAAGGTAGATGTTTGCATAGGAGATTGTGCAATGGAATTCACAAAGATATACAATGATATGCAGACTGCTGCCATTAATTTTGCTAAAGCGATTGTAAATACGACCGTGTCTAAATAGTTGCAGACTTGCAGCTTTAACCGATTGTTTCGAGTTACATGCAGTTCGATTAACGCTGTATAATAGTTGGGTATTAGAGTCGAATATTAGAGGTGAATGCAGTGGTATGCCACGAATGTGGATTAACTAAATAAGGTTGCGTTTGTAAGTGGAATTCCGTTGAGCAGTTGTCACAGTTCCGGCTGGGTGCAGACACCGCGGGTCGACAGCCTACACTTGCTCACGACTCACGGATCTGCTCTACGATTGCTTTTACTACGAATACTGCTGTATGAGGACGATACTGAGAATCACATGCATTATCTAGTTATTCAGTTTAGTAGGTCCCTGTTTAAAATTATCACTCTTTAACGTAATTTAGAAGATATCGGCCGCTCTTCCTCGTTTCATTCTTCTGGTGTATCAGTGCATGCCTTATTTACAGGAACCGGTTTATTCGTATCATCTTCCGTATTCATTTGAGCAGTGTTATTCAATTTTAAGCTGAACACTTGATTGTTGATATCAAATTAGCGTGAGAAGATTTAACATTGATGGGCATTGTTAAAAGTAAAAAATCTTGTCTCAAACAGAATATTACATAAGAAGCTGCTGGAAAATGTGGATGCATATCAATTGGATTGCAGAAACACGACATTTTGTTCATGCAAATGAGACACTAAATTAAGGATGAGATTGCATTGATAAATTGTTAATTTTAATTAGATGTCAAATGAAAGGATATGTAAATAGTAAGTTGCGACACTTCAAGGTGGACAGGCGTTTAGAATATGTACATGAAAATGTGTGAAGCAACAGTATGTAACTGACTCTGTTGACTTTGATGGAGCCGCACGAAGCGTGACCGAAGATAATGTGTTAAGTAGCGATAAAGAAACACTAGAAAGTAAAAACTATATAACATAAAAGTTAATTAATATTGTTTTACGCCCAATGTTCTATAGATGTAAGTTTTCGCAACAGTTGTCACGCTTTTTGTTGGGCAAAAAAGTGACCGGCCGGCTGAGTTAAGTATACAAGGATGTTATTTAATAAATACATTCACAGAAACAGCACAATGAACGAGAACGATTGGTTGATCCTGATGTTTACAGTAGTAGGTTTTCATGAACATTCACAGTATTAACAGTCAGTAAACACGAATGAAGCACTTTCACTGTCGCGGGGTGGAGCCGGTGGCGGCGACGCGTCCGCTCAGCAGCGCGGGCGCAGGGCTGACTCGCGCGCGCCGCCGAGCCGCCGTCCCTCTCCCACGCGAGAACCTTTTGTGGCAACTGTAGCAAACGTGTAGGTGTACCAGAAACGCCATTTAAGTAACACCCCTAACAATCACGAGATAAAACGATGCAGAAATGACAAGACCGACGTCACCACGGTCCTTAAAAGCATTTATAACGGCGAGAAGGTTGTTCAGATTGTGGAATGACAAAAAAGTATGCAAAAACTGTCTGATTAAAAAGATATCAGTAAACAAAGACAAAATTATAAATAATCATGACTTTGAAGCAACACCTACCCCAAATATCTTCTAGAGTACGTAGACTATAGTCAACGTACAGCAAACTGATTCAGCAAAAGCCACATTTTAGAAAACTGGTCCGGTGAGTCTGTCCCTGAGAATTTAGGGCGATACGCTATCAATGAAGCTATAAATCAAAGTGTTGCCAGCGAATAACGAAACTGAGATATCGATACACAATGCTGTAAGGTAACTTGGTTGTAATGGCTAAAAACTTGGCTATGCTGGGTAAATAGTCGCTAATTGTGCGAGAAATCTAGAACATTGCACTCGATACTGGATAGTGACATAATGTTGGAGTCGCCACAAGTGGAGCAGGTAAATAATTGATCCCACGTTCGACTTCATCGGTGATTTTGACTGCATGTGATGCAATAATGTTACAAAATTGAAGATTCTGTGCACTTGGTTTCCTCGAATTTAGTTCAGGTGCGTGTGCGACGAGCGATTGGCTTTTTGTGTGTTGCCCAATGAAGGTTACCCGTGCAATTGGTGATAGCATCGCCTTTCGGCTTTGATACTTGGAACACTGCGAAATGTTTCGATACATTTTCTAGCTCAGTAACCGTCGGTTCATTGTTGCATTCTTATAACCTTGGGTTTTTAGCTTAAGGATCAGTTGTAACCTTTTTACTATTGAGGGCGTTGCTGACTGCTGTAAATGTGGGAGGTGCGTAAATGTCGTAAATTCTGAAATCACACGGTTTTGCTAACAGTCGTGATGACCACACACGAACCACACAATGATAACTACAACCTCATGCAACGTAACCGATGCATTGTTATCTGCATTCAAAAATGATTCCCACAATTACGTCTTTATCTGTTATTTGTTAAAATTGTTCAGTGAAAGCTTCAATAATAGCTTGAAATTATTTTCGCAATTTCAACGAAATCGTGTAAAATTCTGAAAGTTGCTCCTCGGACAATCCCTCATTCATCACTTCTGAATCATTGATTTCGCTTTCGCAATCAACCAATATTGGTTTATCGTATATCGTTAACACCATTTTATTGTTTTCCTCAAAGAAATAGATATTGATAATTTCCCGCGTCTGTGTTGATCATGTATCACTTTTTGCTACGACATTGTATGCATTTTCTTGGTAACCAATTTTATGTGTCTCGCAATTCACAAGATCTCAAATACAATGGGATTTGAAAAGTTGTAAGCGTAAAATATCACTATTGAAAGTGTCTTTCATTAAAACATCATAAGATGTTACATTCGTTTTAGAAGCTAATAAATGTCTTCATATAACTGCATAAACATTTAATTGAGTATAAAGATGATGGCTTATTTGTTCAATATGATTTGAATCAGCCAGTTGAACCTTCAATCCATGTTAAATATGCGTATCATCACTGTTATGATGCAAGTCATCTAAAGCGTCCACATCAAGATCTTCTCTTCTTGGTTTATTAACACATTCTTCAATACAAAACTTGTACTCGGTAGGTCTTGTCAAAATGGCTGCACGTATGTCTTTACGGTCAAGGATGAGTAATAAGTGGAGGCCCACCGCAGGTTCGGTTTCGGCAACTTTCGGCCACAGTTTCGGTTTCAGTTGTCGTGTGTCGTTCGGATAACTTCGGGTGTGTTCGTTGCCAGTGATAGCTAGGAAGTAGACTTTTTAGGAAATTTTTAATATAAAACGTGTAAGAGATTAAACGCGATAACTGAAAAGGGGTCATTAATCTCATCAGTATGATCAACTTTAACGAAAAAAAATCTGCTCAAAAGTACATTTTGTCGACTTATGAGTACAGAAATGTTTGGGGCAGTCGATTTTTTTCCTGACTTCAGTGTCAGTCCCATAATAAGTTGTTCATAGTGATAAGTACAATGTGTTCCTTTAGCGTATAGGTATTGCGTATATTCTGTTACAGGTTTATATGAAAAATATAATTTATATTATATGTCTTGGCCTTTATTATATTTTGTTGTCTTTTAATGTTTTTGCCTGCGACTTCATACGCACCTATTATTTCCCGTTCCCGAGGGATTTCCGAAAATTTCGGCTGAGCGTTGTCTGTTAGTCACTCACTCAGTCACAGTAACGGAAGAATGATATATTAAAATAAGTTTTGATTTCGATTTCGGCCAAAACTGAGATTAAAACCGAAAATTCGGCTTCGGTTTCAACGGAAAAACTTGTTTCTGTCGGACACTAGTAAAAAGTACTGCACGGCTAACGTGAGAAGATTTATTATGCGGTGAATGACAATACTTGGCGAGGAATTCTTTTGTCGTGCGGATTTGTTTAATAACAAGTATGATCTTATCCCATTCACCTATGTTCATGGGCACGTCTTGACTTCACACCTCATACGTACACAAAACGCCATATTTATTTTACAGTTTACGTCATCTGTCCTCGTCGTGGTTGAAAAAGCAAGTGCAGTATTGGAACTCATTAATTTTAATTAATTTACAATAAGTGCACCTGCTGTTTTTAACTGGAGTTATGAAAGCGGAAGTCATAAGGAAATAGTTGTTGTGAAGAACGTGAGTCCAGTTTGTTCCGCAGACGAAAGTACTTCGAAGTGCAAATAGAGCGTGGCTTCTGATGCTAATACTTGTTCCTGGCTTCCACACGAACTTGCTGAGCAGGAAGAAGCTTGGCACATGACCACTGCTTGCCTCCATAAAGTAATGAAGTGGAACTTCAAGCTTCATTTGATGTGTCTACATATATTATCTCGGTTACCTTTCATTCTTCCTACATGAAAGTAGACTTACTAGATATACGTTCTGGGTGAGGTCAAAAACGTCAAAATCCACTTGTTCTACATAAACTCAATGCAAGATGAATATGACCTAGACATACATTTTGAAATGTTTGCAGATGACACTATTGCGATATAATAGAATGCCGAATCATGTTCTTGTTCATGTGACGAAAATGACAATCTTTATAGACATCATAAGCATGCAATGCTTCGCTACACACGCTTTTATAGACAAAGATAGCAAGCAAAAAAAAAAAGATTCCGCGCTTCGGAAGGGACGTAAAAGCCGGTGGCCCGGCCGCCAAATGGCGGTCGTTAAACCATGTCAGAGGCACTTGAAGTGCTTTCGAAAACTCTAATACAAGGGTGTGTGGGGTCGTTAGACCTTACTACCCATAAGATAAGAAGAAGAAGAAGTGATTACTCCAGTCAGTAGTAGCAGTCGGGCCTGTGGACGGCGAGCTATGGGTGGCTCGCCGTCCGTCCGTCTAGTGACGACAGGCCGTGTCGACGGCGCGTTAGTGTTCCACGCGCGCCTCAAAGAGAGTCAGCACACAGAGGGGCCCGAAAGGGCCGACGCCTGCCGGAGTCGCGGGACTATTCGCAAGAGACACCGTGGCTCCGGAACACAAAGGGCAATGAAGGAACATGGATGGGTTTTAGTCAGTAGAAGTCTGACACTCCCTCCCGCTCCACCCAGAGCGGGAGGAGTCATTGGAGTAGCAGTATCTTATTAATGATGAATGCCGCAGGCTACATTGCCTGTTGTTGAAAAGAGGTTTCAATGAAAGACATGTTGTATCAAAGAGGAGGATCAATATCATCATCATTGAAGCCGAGAAACGGCCTTTGCGGAACATGAAACAGAGGAGGATGTTGAAAGCAAATGCAACCCTAACAGCAATCACCGATAACATAATGGCTCTTAGTGTTTGGATGAGCAAGCTACTCCTCAATTAGTTCTTCGTGAAAGTCAGTTAAAGTACAGCAGAGGAGTTCAGAGAGCAAGCAAGGCGATCGTTTTAGGAATCTGGACGTTGATCCCAAAGTAGCGTCGGCTATCGCGTAAACTGGTTCAGTCAGAGCGCAGTTGGGACATTAGCAAGGCTTTCAACCAGGCGGTGTCTATTTATGGCTTAAACGCAAGCGTGCGCTGATGCGTATCATCATTTAATCATGTAGCCAGCCGTGGGCTGAGTTTAATGCATCGTTTCGGACACCGCGCGCAATATTAAAGAGTACGTTTAGGTACGCGACGGAGATATATGACCTGATGGACTATAAATTGCATTATACGGGCTTACAAGATTTTTATAAACAATAGATTAGAGCGAAGCTTTTAAACGAAGATATCATGTGAATGGAATTTTTAATGGTATGGTAATTGGAACAGAAGGAGTTTTTCGTGCAAGACAGGAAGTCAGTGGCTTTGAATTTAATCGACCATTATCTGCCTGACATGTCTAAAGTGATGCGGTTCACTGCGCAGAATCTCATTGTTTAGAGATGTTTAGCTATAACATACAATGGTGTTATTATAGCTAAAATATTCATCAATGTGCGAGTTTCAGTAACAACTGCATTATGGTGTTCTTTAAATGCTTAAATACGAATTAAATACAATAAACCCCGAACAAAGTGTACAGCTCAACGAATAATAAACCAGATAATTCCACAATTCAGGTGACAATTTGTACCGGTAACAATGATTCAGAGCTGTTTGCAACATCTGTGTCTGGTGAAAGTAATCATAAAATGGACGAATCAGATACGAACAAGCTCGATAATATAATTCCAAAAGAGCCGTCATAAAGTTGTAAAGAGAAGTCAATCTTGGGCAGGGTTGACAAGGTTCCAGATTTGTTACACTTAAAAGCAAAACAATAAGAGCAGCAAAACGCAAAACTAATAGAAGAAGGTATTTAATAATAAGAAAAAACTCAAAGAGCGAAAAATAATAATAGCGAATATAAAATATAATGCTTTGGTGATTCCTGAGTCGAGTAGGACCTGATAGATCCTACATGAACTAAGTAACTTAATGAATAGGAAGAAAACAGCATTGTGCCAAATAAGGTTGGGACAGAGATTGCTTGAGACAAGAAAGCCTGTTCATTAGTTTAATATGTACAAATCCGGCAGCCCTGGCCAGTTCATAAAGTAGCCAACTGTCTCCCAGCTCGTAACAATGGCTTATGGCCTTACAGTCACGGCTTGTGCGTACGGGTCGGAGGGCGGTCGCGCCCAATAAGGAAGTGTACTTCAGTCGCCTTGCACAATAATATTATCACTGCTTTGTTGAAAACTTTGTGTTCGCACTGTAATTACTGCTATTGTTGACAGATTGTTTCGCTATTTTAGGTGTAAATTGTTATATCTATTGTTAACTTATCTGTCTTGGTTCTGCTTTACATTTCTGTGTTTGCGTTTGCGCATTCGCGGGTGTTTTATTTAAGTTTGAAGATCTAAAGTCTCAATAGCCATCGTGGTTATGAACTTGTATGAGGCTGGCAAATGAAAGTGTGGTTAGCGAAAAAAGGAAAAGCCTATGCTCAACAGTAGGTGATATCAGCCTGTGAATGATGTTGATGATGAAGTTTGAAATGATGAGAAGACTTCTTCTCTCTCTGGTAATAATACTATCAAGGTGGTTCTTGGTTCGCAAGACTTTCACAGTATTAAAACTGAGAAGAAAAATGTAATAAAAGAAATGGCAGAACGATGAGATGTATTCTTAACTATAAAATGCTTATGAGGTTATTGATATAAGAACATTATACGTACACGTACCTACTTAATCAACCTGTGTATTATGTTTATACGCAGACCTTGACAGGTGGACTTTCTATTTTAATTCTCACTTGACTAGCTGCATACGAATAAGACTGTTTTATTTTAGACTGTCTTAACTATGGTAGACCACACCTTAATTTTGAGCTCGCCAAACTTTTACGTTTGATGTCGAGAAATACGGACCGATACACGATGATGAAGATGGCAGATAATGTAGAGTCTGCTTCAGATTACGATGCAATAGAAGTATTTAGATAAAAAAACAACGGGTTGCACTCCGGGAGTGCCGGCAGAAGTGAAAATTTGAACATTAACGTTGTGCATTTTTTAATCATCCGTCTTACGAATTTTCGATCAGGTCACATGTCCTGACGCGAGTTAAACATTTTATACCCATCCCAAGAAAAATGCTCAACGCCGCTAAAGAGGTTTTCACTTCAACAAGATCTCGCAAAATATTGTAGAAAAATCTAACAAAAAAGTGCTCTAAGAAAGTAAAGACTGTGCAAGCTAATGGTCCGCCCTCTATTCCATGGAGCATCGTTATCCTTCTACCCACCCTTGTATTTCCAAGTTCAGCCCAATACGTCTTCTTTCTTCTCCATTTTGCTTTCATGTCATTTCACAGTCCATTCATCTTACTTTTATCTTCCTCTGACTATAATTTTGATGTTTGATCAAAATTATAGTCATCACTCGTTAATTCTCGTGCTTTTCATTGATGTTTATTAATGGAAAAGAAAGTACTGCTGTGATCATCCAGTACTGGTGTTTTATTATGATATCTGTCTTCATTGTGAAGTTGTGAACAGCTGATGCTTTTTGAGCATCTGTTCCGTAAACCACAACAAATCTTTTGTGTGAGTAACCCCTTATAAAAGACTGAATGATGATCCGGCAGGAAGTATTATGTGAATTACACACGTTACTTATGTGATAGTAAAAGTTACTTATTGTGCATAAATCCTAATAAATAATGGGCAGCCGGAAGACATTAAAAAGTGAAGGTGAAAATTAAAAGCATTTAGTACGATTGTTAGTTAGTAGTGAATTGACTGTCGCAAAACAATTTGTTTTAATTTTTATGGTCATGGAACTATATGGTTATGTAGAAAGTGATGTACGGAGTTTATTCTGTAATAGATAAAATAATTAACTCTATACTAGATGTCAAATTGTACGTCATTTTCAACATAAGATTACATCGACTGTACTAAGCTATTTTTGAGAAGAAATTATTATTTTTTGATGTTGCTGTTTTGTTTTCCCAACCAATTTTATTTTATAGCTTTTACTAAGAAGGAAAACTGAACGTTCGAAAGTGGTTACAGCCTATCCAAAGTGCGAAGCCCAGAAATGTGTTCTCACCATAGCAATGTTAGGCCACAGTAAGTAGCTTAGCTATTAAACTTAAAGCTTATAAACCCGAAGCTTCGCAATATATTACAGCTACATAGTTATCAAAGTAGGTCATATAACTTGATATCACATCGACCGCTTTAACCACCCTACGTGAAAAATCAATAGTTTTTACTGGGTCACCGACCTGGGTACCCAGCTTTATCGTAATATAGATTTATATTGGCATATTATACATATAAAGGGTGGAAGGACGAACACCTGCATGACAAATTCTTTTGAAGAAAAAATCTGCTAATCCACTCCACTCGACTCAATTGCCATGAGTGCCAAGTTATGAAAAAGGAAAAAAACTGTCAAATAATGTCAATAAAGAACAAGGAAGTCTTTATTACCTGATAGCTACAACCTGGGAGTCTTTAAGTCAAGGGTGAATAGGTTGCTGCTAGGCAAGCGTGCTCCATCTTGAACCACATAATCGCTTACCATCAGGTGAGATATTGGTCAAACGCGTGCCTATCTATAGTAAAAAAAAACAATAAGTACCAATTTGGCAAAGTCGAGGGGGAAATGTTTTATAGCATCATCATCATCATCTTCCTAGCGTTTTCCCAACTATATTGGGATCGGCTTCTAGTCAAACCGGATTCAGCCGAATACAAGTATTTTACGTGGAGCGGCTGCCTACCAGACCTTCACAACCCATAAACTGGGTAACACGGTACTCCTTGGCAAGACTGGTATCAGACTTTCGAAATGTTTTAAAGCATATGGAATAAAATTAACCTGACTTCGTCGAGTTGGCATTTTAGTCAATCAACCTTTTGATACTAAAATGAAGTTTTTGTGCAAATAGAATGTCGTACCTACTGAAACTCAAAGACTCGCAGTTTTTGCTTGCTTTTAAGTCGTAGAATGTTGAGGACACTACATTGTGAAGGTTAACGGTGCATTTACGAGTTTAAAACCAAATATGTGTAGTTCTGAGATTAAATTTTAAAGTAAATATCAATATTAATTGAAATAGGTATGCAGTTCGTTGGTAAGATCACTGAAAAACGGCTGCTTGTCAAGTTGATGACGTTTGAACGAAACATGATAGTTCCAATAGGGTTTGGGTTTTAGGGAATGAAATATTTGAAAAAGTCGACTTTGTAAAATAAAGAGTATTTTTCAATCTACGCAGTTCCCAACTTTATTTATCGGAGTCAGCCTGAATATGATGCGACTGCCTTTCTGATTTAGACAACCCAGTAACTGGCTTATACGATACCTTCGGCAAGATTAGTGACAGCTTTTCTGGCTTCAGTAAAATATTCATATTATGGATAGCCTTTTGGTTTAGTTATATTTGCAATTTAAAGTTTCTATACAACACATGAGTAAGTAAACAACATGAGGCAATAAGGCGGGCGGCGCGCGCGCAGGAATCCGGTAACAATTAGCGGCCGCCCACCAGCGCAAGCGGTTCATGAACTTGCAATAATACAGACCCACACTTGCCATTCTATAGAGTTGTATTTAGACAATAGTAGATTTACACGTGTTGGATATATGATACTGTTACTGTCGCGAATATAACGTGAATGGCGTAGGAGGAGCCTATGCTCAGCGGAGGGTGAAATTGGGCTCTGGATGATGATAGAACAAGTTCACCAGACCATTCCCAATCCCAACCCCTGACACTCCAGAGAGCTAGAATCAATAGTGGCGACTATCAGAAAAACGTCGAGTCAATGAAGCTCGGCGTGGATGATGATGTTGCATATTGTGGTACTTGCTAACTGAAACTGGGTAAGCATAAAGCAGTACCTAATGGAGAGTACTGCTATAGTCTCTGTAGTTAAAACTCTCAACAGTCTGTGAAGGGTGTTTGCTGTGCAAGTCTAAATAAGTCAGTAAAATTTATAGTTTCAGTTCCTAAGCGATGGACGATGAACCAGTAATGGTAATCGATAGTGGTTGCATCAAGAATACACGCGGCCGAAGGTATTAACCAATGACTGTACAAACTTAATGAAATTGATTGCGTTGTGTTCAGAGTTTGCAATAGCGCAATTTTGCTATCAAATAAATGAGACAATTAGGACTAAGTAGATGACATTAAGCTAACGAAATTCTGGAAACCACATTAGATTTCTTCAATATTATAGTGTGGTTGAAATTAGTCTCATTGTTTAAATTGAGTCAATAAAGAAAACAATTTGATTCAGTGGTATTACGGGCACCAATCAATGTAGTAACATGGTTCTACTACGCTAGTATTATATTATCTGTGGTTCTACCTAATTACTACAAGGTACACATAAAACATTTTATTGATGTTGCCATTTTAAAAAGGCTAAGTTATTCATTTGGGTCCATCGGTATCTAATCTACTAGTACGTTGTATGTGTCAGGTACGCGCAAAAGAGAGTCAGCACACAGAGGGGCCCGAAAGGGCCGACGCCTGCCGGAGTCGCGGGACTTTTCGAAAGAGATACCGTGGCTCCGGAACACAAAGGGCACTGAAGGAACATGGATGGGTTTTAGTCAGTAAGAGTCTGACACTCCCACCCGCTAGCGCTACACCCAGAGCGGGAGTCATTGAATGATTTCACATCCCTAAAAAAAAAAGGTACGCCCAAAAAACAGGTGCAGAAAACAAACCACTGAAGTGCTGGTGTTATCATTTTTTTTTTGGATTTTAAATTCGAAGGCTATAAAAGCATAATATCCGAAATTGCATACTTACATAAATATTTTGAGCTGGTTAATTTCGACCTTGATTTTTAAAAGTCGCCTAAAACTCAATTAAGAATACACCAGTCACCGGAAATCTGAATGAGCTTGCATTTAAAATATGGAACCTGTGATTTCTGTACAAGACTCAAGACATTGACCAATATTTGCGCAGCGTTCCAAGTTCCAAGCGAACTGTCAAAAAAAGGAAATGACAAACAACGAGCCGAGCATTGTTTAGCCACCGGAATGCGTGCGTAGGAAGCCTGTCGCCACCGCTTGCGCAACCGGTGCTTAAGCGCGCGCTTGCGCAAACCCAATCAACTACCACAAACGGCAGTTCCTATTTCATATTTCGCTGAAAAATTGTAGCTACAAATCAGCACTGGACGTAATGTTTAGGCTATACAATAATTTATTCTTGCAATTATTTCGATTGTTACTTGTAGGCCATCTACCGTGATCTATACGAACTAATGTTACAATCGGTTGCACATAGTTTGCTTGTAGAATCATAGATGGCGCTGGAATAAAGGCTTTTAAACGCAGAGTAGCCGTTTTTAAGTTTTAATTTTTTATAATGCATTTTCCCTATTTATTTCAGCCTAAAAATATAAGTAAAGGAGAATTTGAAAGTTACTAACCTTGATCATTGCTGTTTGGTTTCGGTGACTTCTGCCACTGATGTCGAACTTTCTGCGACCAGCTGATCGGACTCTTCCTGCCACGACTACGCTCTCGTACACTGTAATTAAGAATTTCCATTTTTGAACCAAAACAAAAATTATATAACGTTCAGTACGTGTTCCCCTTTTCATTGCATTTTTCTCACTGAGCCATCGCCAAACACAATTTCATATCAAGTGCCGATAACAATGTTTGTACTACTCTTTGGAAACTGGTATAGCTTTTTTTATTAGGTCAAGTGAATGATAATTTGATGTTTAGTTTTCATGGAAAAAGTTGTAATATGCTTTATCGCACGAGCTATCGGACAAACGTTACAGCTTCTGTCAATATTATGGTTTGTAATTCGAGATCTATTTGCTTTGATTGTTCTATTTGATCTATTTGCTTTATTTAGCTTTAGTAAACATACTGTGAAATACAATGCTGTTTCCATTATTTACAAAAATAATTTCTCATATTTGCGTCCGAAGATTAAATAGCATGCTGGATCATCTCATAATCTTCTAAGTGCTTAGATCAAATATGACAATGATAAGAATAAAAATAACATAACCCAACTTACATAATAATCTTCTGCTCATTTTTTTCTTCATCAGACACATCGACCCAGTCATCGCTACGATCACTCCTGTCGCTGACACTGGTCTCACTGCTCGGCACTTGGAACGCGATCTCCTGCCCGTTGTAACTGATCACCGACCTCTGACCATACAGGCTGTTCGTCTTCTGCTCACTCGACATCGTCGACCGACTGATGTTTGACACCGTGTCGAAGGAAAGACGCTTCTGCACGTTCGATGCCACTTGCTTCCTCATATCGTTCCGCATCTTCACCATACTCGGGCTGTTCGGTATGCTCTCGTAGCAGTGCGACAGTGACGTCGCGTCGCCATGCTTTATCGTGTCGTAAATGTTTTCGTTCTCGTTGTACACCGTGTAGTCGGATATAAAGGAATGTCTACTACTGTAGGTAGGACTGCTGTCCTTGGATTTCGGCGGCCGAGCCGGAATTTTCTCGTAAATCCTCTCTGATACTGGTCCTATCTTTTCGTAGCTAACGGTGGAACCTCCACTTACAGACTTTGATATAGCATAGTTCTTATTATTGTTTTTAGCAAAGGGTTGGTAACCTTCAGCTATTTGGATACCAGAGCTAGAAGTTACACAGTACGGCTTAATAGGAGGTGATTTGCAGTATTCATAACCATCATCGCTATCGCCATCGCCTCGCGTTCTCTCTTCAAGATCGTTGTCGCAAAGTTCATAATTGTGAAGACTACTT
This sequence comes from Ceramica pisi, assembly GCA_963859965.1. Lineage (NCBI taxonomy): Eukaryota > Metazoa > Arthropoda > Insecta > Lepidoptera > Noctuidae > Ceramica > Ceramica pisi. Next base: position 23,087,039 of record OY982535.1, on the reverse strand, counting down.
TCATCACCTTCGGGATGTGATCGCATTTCTAGTAGACATTGGTATATATTGTCTTTGTCTGTACACTCATCATCGTTCCTATCATTTTCAACCTTTGGAATTTCCGGCAAAGGACAATTTATTTTAGAAGATCTGTCCACACTTTTTATAGGAATAATAACAATGTTTTCAACGTCTCTAGGTTCTAAGGGTTCATAATAATCCTCCACTTCTTCTTGTTTTGGTTTAGTTGTGAAACCAACAATGATTTCTTTGTTGCAGGCTTCAACTAGATTACTTTCGAAATCTGAATTTTGATCAGACTGCTGTTCACATGTTGAAATATTTACGTGAGATTCGTTTGTTTCAACTTGAGATTCTTCTGGTGAAGTTTTTGGTGGCTCATCGGAACAACTCACATTTGTGTCGTTCGTTGTTACACTAACAAAACTGTATGAAGTGTCTGATTTTTCCGAGTCCGAATATATTTGAGTACTACTTTTACGTCTCCATAAGAACGATTCATTAGGTGTTATCGGTGAATTAATAGCTTGATATACTTTTTCGCCTTCAGTATGTGTAATAATACTTACAACTGGAATTTCTTCTTTTTGTTCATTGTTGATCGTAACTGTTACTGCATTACTTTCGTGAATATCTTCTGGAATTATTTCGACGACCTTAAGAGGTAATTTCTCAGAGTGTATATAATTTGTTTTATACCTTTTCCGATCGTATAGAGGTTCTTTCCTTTTAATGATCTCTGGACTTTGGTTCGTTGATTTATCTAGTTTTGCGAATTCGCTTGTAATAGGTTTGATGGTTTTAATTTTTGGAATGCCATCTTTTACAACAAGGTTTTTGGTTAATACTAGTGATGATTTCTTTTCAGGTACTTTTGGTTTTTCTTTTACAGGGGTTGGACTCTTAGTTTTATCAGGTTGTCTTCTTAACGTATTACTTGAATTTGTTTGAGCCGTTATTTCACATTCAAACTTTTTAATTACATTTTTAACTACAGTACTTTCAACCGGTTTTATTATTTTCTTTGATTCCACTTCTTTTGCTTTAACTGGACTACCATCAACAGAGTCTGAACCACTCTGCTGTTCGCTTGAATCCTGATATTTTAAGCGTTTCTTTGAAGTTTTTGGTATTTTAGTACCATCTGATTTTGAGCGGATAACGCGAATTTTATTTGAACTGTCAGCAATTAGTAAATCGTCCACTGAATCCATGCTTGAACACCTTTTCCGGTTGTTGCGCTTTTTTGAACCCCGTCTTTGTCGTAATACTATTTTTATGTTTGGACTTGAACTGAGAGTGGACGAAGGTGAAGTGGAACTGTTACTGGCTGAACATCGCGATGCAGATTGTAATTCTTCTAAGGTCTTTGCAAGTTTTGATTGCTTGGGAGATCCAATATGTGGTTCGGTTTGTAAGTTGTTGAATTTCTTTGTCAGTTCTGCAACATTACTGCTCGTTATGGTCATTGTTTTAGCTAGAGGCGGTCGTTTGTGGGATGTGGCGGCGGTTTTTATTTTAAAGCTTACTTTTCTCTGATGCTGTTCCATCGTTTTCTTTATATTCGGAGACACATTAATCGGAATGCTGTATTCTTTGTTATTTGTAGCACACGAATGTTTTCCAGTCCTTCCTCCGCCTGTGCTCCTAGTGTCTTCGCTTTCTGTTGTTATCGCGATCTGTGCGTAGTGAACTGTGTGTTTTTCCGTTTTTGTTTCATAACTCGGAGGTGCAACATTGGAGCTGACAGTTGAATTTAAGAACGCCTGTTTCGCGTCATTGATAGACTTCATTCGATCCGTCAAAGTTGGTAAAGGTGGTTTTACAGGAACTGTGTAAATATATTTGTTGCTGTTATTTTGATTTTCTTTAATAGCCATCTCTGTTTCTGGTAAAATGAAGTTTTTCAGTAGTGCCTTTATAGTGCCGTGTTGCTTGCCGTCGCTGTTGAATTTCTTGATCGACGATATGAGAGTGTTCGTGGCTATCGTGTCGCCTTCCATCGGGTTTATTAACATTTGTGAGGGCTATCTGTCGCTGCTTTTCTACGCCATCTGAAACCAAGAGAAAAACAATCTGTAGTAAATTGAAGCTTGTGAAGTAATCGCACATGGGTGTGAAGGAGGTTAGTTGACCAGAAAGCTATAACTTTCAGACAACTCGTACAGATTATGTCACGAATTTTGTAGTGTTAAAAATAATAACTGGATTATAAACCTGGTTTAGTTTGTCGATGTAGTTCACAATGGCCGGTTGCAAAGCGACTAGCAACTGTTCGGGTTTCTATTGTCATTACGCGTTGTTTGTACAGTTTTCCGCGGCTTGTAACTTGAATGGCTCATTACTGCCATAGTAAGTGTCCCACGAGATTGTGTTACCGATATAGAAAGAAAAATGTCTTTGTCATTCAAACCAATTGATTTCAGTCAGAAAAAGTTATACCGTGAGATATGCTGCAATGTTAAAATGCAAATATAGGACAAAGGCTAGCCACCACGTGATTTTTCTTTGTACAAGGCCTTGAAATATATTCAAGCCTCTCAAGCACAGCTTCTAAGAGATCTGTTCAATGCTTGGAGAGGTTCTTGGCATCTTACAGTCCTCCTTACGCATGCAACACGCTAATATTATTACTGATGGCAATTTCACGGCTGTTTGAATGACAATGGCGAGTCGTGCTGGACTATAAAGGACGACAGTTGGCAATAAGTATGTATTTAGGCGACAAAGACATTCTTTGCTAGACATGTAAGTGGGTATATATAGTTCGTGGCTTGTGTGCGATTAACGAAACAGTTGGCATAAACTTTTGAATGGAAGAAAAGTTTTTCATTTTCTGCTTCAAGGAGAAATGAAAACAATGTCTCTGAATTTAAGAGGTTCATGCTTTGTGCTTCAGAACGATGATTCTTGTACTTAATGAGAAAAATTAAGAGTTACAAACACATTTCGGCGAACAAGGGCAATAACATGAAGGGCAATTGGAGGTATTTTGACAGTTTGAGACTGAAATTAGAATGCCTTCCTGCCTTTATCTCATGTTACTTGGGGTCGTCGGTTCCTTAAAATTCGCCCTAAATTGCCTCTCAGCTAATACTAGCTTTTACTACCTTCAGTTATTTTTGCTATTTCAAAATTGAATGTATAATTATGTATTACAGAAACCTTTGCTTCAAAAAAAACAGAGTAAAAGAAGAGGTCATATACCGCGTGTATCTGACATCGACGCACAAACGATTTCAATGGGTCCGGGGCATGATTCTGGACACCCTAGACTTAGAATTTTTCGTCGGCTTTTTTCTCAATTTTTCATTTTTTTCAAGAGTTTTTTTTACTTTAGACTGCTCATTATCGTTATTCTGACCTAACCCAATGAGATTTTTAATAAAGAAATAATTAATTAACTACTTTCACCAAAAAGAGCAATCTGAATAAAGCCACAAATAATATCAGCTCAGCTGAGCTGATACTTTGTAGAGCTGATACTCTTGAAAAAAATGAGAAAGAACCGACGAAAAATTCCAACACTGGGGTGTCCAGAATCATGCCCTGGACCCATGGAAATCGTTTGTGCGTCGATGTCAGATACACGCGGTATTATATTCCCAAGTTCAAACGTTGTCACTACTTTCGCTTCCCTTGCTAGCACACACACTAGCTTCAGTTCGGGCCTATTCTAGGAGCACATAACAAGGCATGGGGTCATAGCGTGCGGGGCAGTGCTTTCACCGCGTGGGAACTGCGCACGCGCCGCAGATCACACCTGATTTACCAATTCCTTTGTTTACCAACACATAATTTTATCTAGCTTTAGAGGTACGGTCATTATTCAGAAAAATAGTTATTGCGACTGTATTATTGTGATCATTTCAAATTGTTCTTGCTTTTGAAAAATGATTAGATTTTGTGAACCTAGCGACAAAGTTTTCTGTTGGTTAGGTAACTATGGTGGTTTCTCGCAGTAAAAATCTAGGTTATGTCTTAGTTATGATAAAGCAAGCGAAATATTGGGATAACAATAACACTTATATTAAAACAAAACGTGTTAAGGACGTTAATTTGGAGAGGCCTAGTTACAAAGTCAAGCGAGAATTCGGAATGGTTTTCAAGCAATTAAGTTTAACAACAGTTCTAAAACGTGCATGCAGAATCGCAAAATACTAAAGAACTAGTTTAAGACCTAGGTAAAAGTGAGATGAACGTCGTTGCGTAATTGTGGAGTGGTATTGCAGACAGTATAATTGTAAGATCGCTGTAGTTGTTGATCATAAAACTGGGGATTAATTAGTAGGCATTAGAAAGTACATAGGTACTTTAGACCTTTGGCAGTCGTTACGGATTGTCAGAAGCCAGTTAATCTGACTCCAGTCTTGGCATGAAGTGTTACCCAGGTAATGGGTTGTGGAGGTCTGGTAAGCAGCCGCTCCACGTAAAACACGGGTATTCAGCTAAATCCGGTTTGACTGGAAGCCGACCCCAATATACTTGGGAAAAGGCTAGGCAGATGACAAAGTACTTTAGACTGTTACAGTAACAAGTCTAGGTCTTTGCCTGTCCAGAGTAGTGTGGTAGCTGTGAGGACCAATCAAGCTACAAAGAGCTTCAAAATCAAAATTAAGACCAAAATCTCTCGTGATTTGTGGGTAAATATGTGCACATGTGCGATTCACTCTAGCTGGGTGCGTTTTGAAACAGAAATCTCTCTTGCATAAACTTCCGGTGCCGAAATAACTATCTACAGACAGACAATGCAAATATTTGGTGAAACGGAAATATAACCTGATCCACAGTTTCTGCTGCGCTTAGGTAGTGACTTCAACACCATGCGGTAATTTTTAAAAAAAAATAAAACGTTGCCCCACATAAGGAATTTCTCCTGTATCGTGGGTGCGTTTACAAACATACAAAGTCACATACACAAACAGCCAGACCCGGAACAACTAGCTATCGGTAGGCCATACAAATATTTGTTCCGTGCGGGAATCGAACCCACGACAAGCGGCGCAGCAGCCGATCGCTCAACCACTGCGCCAACCGTGCCATCAAATTCGTGGTCTTCGCCGAAAGCATATCACTTCATATCCATCATTGTTTATAGTTGTCACTAGAAAGTGGCAAACTCAGTAAGATTGTAAAATATCGCGTGAAATTGTAAACTTTTTTTTTCTAAATAAGACACGGATATATTGGAAACTATTGAATTTGAATGGAATTTATTTTACAGAAATCGTTTTTTTTAAAATAATATATCGAGAAATTATAATCTAATCAAAATGTATCATAATCTTACGGTGTTAGCCATTTTCCGGTGGCATAGTCATAGTAGATTACAAAACAAAAAAAAAGAAATAAAAAATGGCCCAATTATTGCTTATTTGTTGGGATGGTTTCTCCGTATTCCAACAACAAGACAAAATAAAAGTACGCAGCCAATTTAATTCAAGTAAAACGATTACCCTGGTAAATACTAGGGATTATGTTACGGAGGTGGTTTTATCGGAACCGGAGTCGGAGTCGGGGTCGGAGGCGGAGGCGGAGTTGGAGATGGTGGCATAAAAAAGATGTGTTAAGAGTCCTATTACATTTTTTACGGAAATTCATGATTTTTGACGCTGTAATTATCAGCAGCAGTAAGATATTTTAATTATTTGATCCTGAATAACGAGAGTGCCAGTCTCTTTCTTGTAAGTTAGAGTTACACATTTTCATTTTTCTTTTCGTGTAATTTACTATAAATATTTTACGAACTCAGTTTGCAAGAAAAAATGTCGGCGATGGAACTTTGACGGTCTAATTCACATTGTTACAATCAATTCTTTTAAAAGCTAAAATTACTAAAAGGTAAGTTGAATGTTTTACTTGTTTATTGGAGTTCTAGAATTTCTTTAAATTCCTTGAGTTTTCACGGAAAAAATCGTAAAGAAAGCCTAATTTAAGCCAGAAATGTCTTGATTCAGCGTCCATTATATTCCAAATAAAAACAATTTTATCAAATAAATTAATGTGATATAAAATTTCAATCTACAATGAATACGTTTCATTAGTTTTCGTTTGTCAATATAATTAAACAAAATTACAATAAATAAAATTAGAGTACTATATATTCTGCGTCAATTCAGCGCGCGCGCTCCTCAGTCTCGCGCGAGCGCCCAAATAAACTTTAATCCTATTCAGACTAGTATGTATCAAAATTGTTTCGCGGACTATAGATGTACTCCCAACGCAGACCAACGTAACTTCGTTTATTGCAAACAAGCATTTACGATTCGTAATAGGGCTCTTAAGGGCACGCATAAAATAAAATAGTACAATCAGTCAGCCTCTTAAACGCACCTGCGCCGCCGCTATGCTTCGACCTCCAATTTAAAAGTATCGGAACCGGAAGTGTAAGATCAATCGGAAGTTCCGACACTATCGGAGTCGGAGTCGAAGCTCCGTTACATCCCTGGTAAATACATTACATGAGTAAGCGACTACCTGCCAAGTAACGATGTCCCATTCAATCTGCTCAGCTTATAAATGAGATACACATAACGATCGGGAAGTGTTTAACAAATCCATAAAGCGATCAATCTTCTGTAACCGTTACACAATGGCGCGTGCGACGCGTTCAGATACACCATTTACCTGCGCATGCGCCGCAGGCAAGCAATAAGCCGCTTAGAAAGTCCGACGATACGTGATGGAAATCATAGCAAACATAGAACACGTCTGACACCATAGTGCAACTCTATGGTTATCTAATTCCTATGTTTATTTAGAAAACAGTTTTCGAATCAAGGCTAATTGTCGGCATCGCGTGTTTGTAAAGGAGTGGATAGTTAAGTTTGAGAATGCTGTGGTTTCTTGGAATGAGTTGTGGAGGAAAATGGTCAGTTTTCATGAGAAATATTAAGTAAGGAATTAGGTCAAAATACAATTGCTTTGTATTCGGATGATTTTTTGCGAATGAGAACACTTATCTCAGCATTACAAAGTGGAACAGAATTAACGCCTGTCCCATCTATATCTACTTATAATATTATAAAGCTGAAGAGTTTGTTTGTTTGAACGCGCTAATCTTAGGAACTGCTGGTCCGATTTGACAAATTGTTTCAGTGTTAGATAGCCAATTTATCAAGGAAGGCTATAGGCTATATATATAAATATCATCACGCTAAGACAAATAGGAGCGGAGCATTCATGGAAAATGTGACGCAGACGGAGTTGCGCGGGTCAACTAGTACAACATAAATGTGCGCAAAATACGACCAATTTATTTTCTTATTCTGGTACATTTTGTTGTTTTATAAAAAGATACCATATTAATCTACATCGGTTCATCTTTTCAGCACCACATGTGGATGAGGTGACCCTGCTCGACATGTTTACAGAATCACACTGCAAACATGTCGAAGTGAAGGCTTGGGAGCGTTAGCGATTCGGTCTCCAACAACCAACTAAACCAACTGAAATACACTTTAGTGGACAGCCATTCCAGTCTTCATCAACGCATGGCTCCGGATTTGGAAGCCACTCTGTGGTAGGTTCTACACCTGAATATAGTGTTCACCCTTCGGAAGGCATAGTTTTACCCACTCAGCAAGGTGTTTTTAGCAGTACCCAAGCCCCTAGCGTTCCTTCAAGGTTAGGTTCTAATGAGGGTCTGGTAGTTTCTACAGTTCAGACTCCAATCGTGCCAGTTCCTGGCTACGAAATAGTGACTTCTAATCATGGATCCTCTCATGGATTCGTAGGTGAACAATTCGGTGGACCCAGGGATCCTCCTAGGTTCGATGACAAAACTGGATATCATTATTGAACACTGAATAGTGCCATATAGACTGGTTATTTTAAATGTGAAAAAAATGGATGTGAAAATGTAAATGAACTGCTAAAACTGACATATCATTTAATATTAATAATATGACTGTTGTTAAATGCATGTATTTTTTTAGGTTTGAAAATATTGGAATATGTTTTTGTATTATTCGCAGGTTTTAGCAGTTCTTACTTAGTTTTAAAAACTAGTATTTTTATAATTATTATGTAGTGAAGCAATAAAATGAATTACGAACGGCACGGCATTTCGACAAAATGCCAAAACATAAGGGATTGATCACGTGACATTTCGATAGCATCTGTCAATCCCGTAGATTTGTGACGTTTTGACAATCGCCTTCGCCACACTAACGCTGACAGAAGGTCACTTCTTTAGAGCCTTTGGGCACAAACGATCGAAGGAGTTAATAATTATCAAACCATAAAGAAGAAGAAGAAGTAACACATGGCTAAAAGAATAAAGACACTAGTTATATAACTTGCATACACTTACAGGAATCATGTATCTGTGAGAACTATTTCCCCCTAGCAGGCTTGCAGCTGCAGCCTATGGCTATAAGCCTATATATTCTCTGACCTACTTACTAAGTTATTATGCAAAATTCTCGCAAATGGCTAGCCTATCGTGGTTTTTATTTCTCTTTATCTTTCAGAAAAATACCTTTTAACGATGGGAAAGTCATCAGCTCGGTAAAAATAATTCACAAAAAGTACAATCCTGACGCCTATTCAAAGCAAACTATAGTGTTAATTTGTTATTTCTGCCATTCATGTGCCATTACCCTAAGTGGAGCAATTTGTAAAGAAAAGAAAGTCTTTCAAGCAGCTTTGTTTACAGATAATTATGGACAACACAGAAACCTATTTATTTGTTTAATTAACAAAAGATGGGGTTTTTAGGGTTCCGTACACGAAGGGTAACTATCCGAACCCAATTTAAGCCACCGCTTTTCATCTGTCCGTCTGTCGGAGGGCTGTATTTCAAGAACCGTAACAGGTAGACAGTTGAAATTTTCCCAGAATGAGTAAATAAAAATTAATTAAATCTATACTTCTATACTAATATTATAAAGAGGTAACATTTGTTTGTAAGTTTGTATGTAGGGGGTAATCTCAGGAACTACTGGTCCGATTTGAAAAATTCTTTCAGTATTAGATAGCCCATTTATCGAGGAAGGCTACATATCATCACGCTAAGACTAAAAGGAGCCGAGCATTAATGGAAAATGTGACGCAGACGAAGTTGCGTGGGGTCAGCTAGTTTAAAATAAAACTTCCCTTACAAGAAATGTATTTTTTCGGTTTATGGTAAGGAACCATTCGTGTCAGACTCGCTCTTGGCCCGTTTTTAATTTTTTTGTAAGAAAAGATAACAGAAATGGGTCCTTCCTTGATTTGCGAAAGCAAATTTCTGCATTGTACACTGTATTTTGGCCTTTGGGTTGACGTTCGGTATTTCCCCTTAACTTATGACGGTAAAAGCAATTTGCTAATCAATTTTTATGACGTGGTTTAACTAAGTTACAAACAACAAAAGTAATCTTTTATGATTTTGCATGGTCTTTGTGAAGGTAGATTTCGTTTTCGTTTTTATTTTTGGGCGCGTTTTATCACAACCTTATCTGGTTGTAAGGGAAGATGATATGGTCAACGATGGAGCACGATTGTCTAGAAGATAACTATTCAGTCTTGACTTAAGGCCTAAAGACCCCCAGGGTATAGCTATCAGGAAAGTCTCTGGCAGGATATAATAGACTATAGTTTACGCCAGATAAACGTGGAATAAATAATAATAATAATAAAGTACATTGACCCACATACATTTATTGACTTTCTTAAGATCAAAATCAGAAATAATGACATAAAGCTGTCCTGAATCGACTTCTATCGTGATCCTTTACGTTCTCTAGTAATGAAAAACAGTTCTTAATTTATTGTTCTAGTATCTACGAAGAGATATTAGGGAAAGGTCAATGTACTTTATTCCACGTTTATCTGGCGTAAACCATAGCTGATCCGTGCAACTTCGTGTGCGTCACATTTTCCATTAATGCTCCGCTCTTTTTTGTCTTAGCGTGATGATATATATATAGCCTATAGCCTTCCTCGATAAATGGGCTATCTAACACTATAAAAATTCCTCAAATCGGACCAGCATTTCCTGAGATTAGCGCGTTCAAGCAAACACACAAAAAATCTCTTCAGGTTTATAATATTAGTATAGATTTCGAAAAAATGTATTTGGTTTCAATCAGATGACGCTAACTGTATCCTTGAATTCAACGTCACATGTTGTGTACCAACTATTTATTCTTCAACTATCGTGACCACAAACTGTGTCATTTATATTTGAAACATGTAGTAATCTTGACATCAGCACCTAATGGGTAGGAAGACTAATATTGGTAGGTATGGGAATCCCTAAGTAAGTATTGTACCAACTATTGGCAAGGTGTCCGTCGAAGGTCGCAAGTTGGCAGCGAGGTGTGAGTGATGAGCCCATTGCTCAGTTTGAATAACTGTCACTAACGGCGCTCACGCACGCTGCATTGCAAATACGCGATGCTATCGATCGAGAGAAGGTTGAGGTATCTTGAATTGCGGACAGTGAGGTAAAATGAGCGGACAGTGGGGTAAAACGAAATGCATTGCATAAATCTAAAGTTTGTATGAGACAAAATCGATGTCACTGTATTCGCTTAGTGCTTATAAACTGCTAGATGGATTTTGATGCTGTTTTCAGTATTAGAGAATTTCTTGGAGACGTTTATGTAGATACGGTACCACATTACCTATCGCATTGCATATCTACAAATACAGCAAGACGTATTGAATTTATATTGATTTATTGAAGTGTGTATTGTGTTTTTCCCCATGATAAAAACAGCGGTAATTTACTGCGCTCAAGGTGTTGCAAGCGGAAAACTAGTCACGTTGTAAAACTTGATTAGCTGTGTGATATAAGAGGTCTGGCCGCTGAACTCTAACCTGAAACGACGGGATGTCTTTAAGAAGCCGTAGAGGCGTCTTTAAATACAATGACACATAACAAACTGTGTAAGTACCTAATTTTCATGTCTAAGTCAAAGATTCCCAATCTGTTTTATAGCGTGACTCCTTTTAAATGATTTTTATTTGCGACGCTCTTGTAAAAGAAGATACTTGTGGTAGCTCTATTTGGGAGAGCTAGTAGTTACCTACGTACAATCAGTGAATCATTTCTAATAAGTCTCACTAAAAGATAGTGAAAAATATTTATAAAATTGTGTGCAATATCAATTTCTTGCAAACTTGGCTTCAGATCAAGATCTTATACAGATTTTGCATGCAGAAAGGCTTTCAAAACCGGAACCTCTCAATTTATTTGCCAATTGCAGCATTTATGTTTCATTTTAGTGGCGATATGCGACGCCTCTGGGAAAGCACTGCGACGCCCCGCGGGGTCGCGACACTCAGTTTGGGAACCCTTAGTCTAAGTTATCCAATCTTACAGTTTCTGAGTTTCTCTGCATTGTGTGATACAAAGGGCTGTTAAATGATGGCGACTGACGTATATGTAAATAGTAAATTCGAATAATATTTATGTGTTTGACTTTCACTTCAGTGGCATGACATTTGTTTGCGACATGGCTATAATATTCAAATACGACTATTGAATGTTTTAATGCTACACATATTATGATATCTATATTATTACTAATATGTATAATAAAGCTTAAGTGTTTGTTTGTTTGAACGCGCTAATCTCTGTTTTTTTTTTTGTATTTGATAACTACATTCACGAGGATAGGAGGTAGGCTATACGACGAGAACGAGATATTCGCGAACGAAGTCTAGGGAAAAAGTTAGTTGTTTATTCAATGAAGATTCTATTTAGCCATCTATATATATAAAAGAAAGTCGTGTTAGTTACACTATTTATAACTCAAGAACGGCTGAACCGACTTGGCTGAAAAATGGTGGGGAGGTAGCTTAGAGCCAGGAGACGGACATAGGATAGTTTTTATCTCGGAAATCCCACGGGAACGGGAACTATGCGGGTAAAACGGGAGCGAAGCCGTGGGGGACAGCTAGTTTTTTTATATAGGTAAGGTAACATATGCACACGTTAGACCACTATCCCACCTGATGCCTGATGGTTGGCGATGATTTTTATTTTTTTATTTGAGATGGGTTTGCTCTTGACTCTAGTCTATGTCAGAGATGACAGAGACAAAGTCTACGAAGGAGCGACCTCTAACTTTGAAGAGATTAGGGTTGTAAGTGTTCGAAAACACAGACGCAGGCAGAGAGTTGTGCGCATTATGAAAGACGCTTGGAAACGCTTAGTGCGAATTGGTGGAATAGCAATAAGGTAGGGATGGGAAGTTGCAGTGCGTCTGTATGTCAGATGGTAGAAGGGGGCCGGTGGGATGAGGTCTTGGAGGGCACATTCTCCGAAGTACAATCTGTAGAAGACCGACAAGCAGGCAATCTTGCGTTTTGTAGCTTGGCATCCATGATGCGATCGAAGATGGAGTGCTCTTGCTTCTAGGCACACTCTTGACTTGTCTCCCAATTATGTCTTGTTATAGAGAATAAACAAAGTCTTAAGGACTCATAAAGCAAGAACCGTTATGTTTTATGATTGTGTTTGCGCAGATTTTTCTCAGACGATAAAAAAGACATAATAGTGTAGATAAAAGCACGTAGAGATATTCCTATTCATAAGTAAAGTAGGTCATTGTTCTAATTTTACGAACTTTTCAGGAATGTTTGAATGTTATGTTGATCTAATTAAGTTTCTCTAGTTATTTCTGAATAGAACAAAATAATGGGTACCAAGTACTTAGTAGTGGTACCAATATTAATCCCTTAGCCTACGTACGCATTAGCAGTCAGCCGCGGGGGCGATCAATCGCTTGGTTCCAGTTTAATATGCAAACGCTTGCTATTTAATGGAGGTTAAGTGCGTACAATCACTAGCGGTTGCATATTACACTGGAAAAGCGACCAGCCGCGCGGTCAGCCGCTAGGCGGTTCAACCGCTAGTGCGTAGGAGGGCTTAGATCAGGTAGAATGACAGTTCACTTCACCTCATATTCACGGTTAGATATAACAGAATAGAGGGGTACGAGTAGTTCCTATTTGTCATAGTTTATTCACGCGAGTATACACCGGTTACTAGAGTCAGGTAGTTGGCACACAAACACTGTAATAACGCGTTTCCTTTGAACTTTAGAATGTACTACTTTAAGTAATTTGCCACTTGAGCAGACTTAAAACATGTAGACTCTTGTATGATAGTTATGAGTATGACTGTCATCTTGAGAAAACATGACTAGTTTAAAAAATAGAAAAAGATAAGAGGTTTCTTTGATGAAGAGAAAGATAAAGACTGTGACGACACGGTTAGCGCAGTGGTTGAGCGTTTGGCTGCCGTGCTCGTGTCACGGGTTGGGTCCCCGTTCAGAACAGGGGGCTACTTTCTAAGCCCGAAGTCCGTAGTTTCGGGCTTAGTTACGACCATATTCTGCTCCGTACCACATACAGTACATTTTGGGTGATACGGAGCAGAATACGCCCGCAACTATGCCCGAAAGTACGGATTTCGGGCTTAGAGAGCAGCCCCCCAGATATTTGTATGGCCAACAAATAGTTTTTCTGGGTCTGGTTGTTTGTGTATGTGAGTTTGTATATTTGTAAACACACCCAGGAGACATTCCTGGATACAGGTCCAAGAACAGGAGAAATTCCTGGTATGGGGCAACGTGAATTGTGTGGGAAATGATATGAAAGAAAATGGAGCAAATGATCGCGTGACGCTTTACAAAAATGAAAGCAGAAGAACAAAACGTGTAAGGTGTTGCTCCTACCCCTAGATACAAGACAAGGACAAGAAGATGGTGACGAGCACCTACAGTAAAATATTATTTCTTTTAAGTAACAGATTCGAGTTAAATGATGTGATAATGAGTAAAATCGGATGAGGCGGCGGAAAATAAATGATTATGATCGACCAAGATGCCCATCGCCAGGGCTGGTGCAAGGTGGCTCGAGTAAAAAATATCTGGAAGGATTTCAGGGAGGCCTTCCCAGCAGTGGGGCTGTATAGGCCAAATATGAATAATGATACATACTAGGTAAGCACAATGAACTCAATCTCTACTTTAAATGAGTGAAATTGTGATTTTGAACAATGATGGTGTGATGTTAGCTTTTATAAACATTCCCGTTTGTAATATAAAACACGTCAATGTAGGTCAGTTACTGTTAATTATCATATAGCTCACACTCGAGCCGTGTTTGAATAAAACAAAGAAAAGTAGGCAAGGCTTCAATAATTAGATGATGTTCATTCCTACACACAACAGACTACAAATATACGTATGCAAATTGTGCTAAGTGGAAACATAGCAAGTTGGTCCGTAAAGCGGTTTTCTTAAGTCATCATATCATCAGAAAGTGTTGTACATAGAAAGGAAGAAATGGCTCAAACAGTGGTAAAAAATACAATATCAGCAAGTCAAGGTGGTAACACTGGTAACGGAGACGACTGGCCATCTGATCAGGATATACCGGGCGCCATCATCATTGTCAACACATCAGCCGAAATACGTCCACTGCTGGATAAAGGCCTGTCCCAAGAGTCGCCACAAAAACCGGTCCTGTACGTCTCGCATCCATCGTCTACCCGCGACCTTCACCAGGTCCTCGGTCCACCTCGTGGGAGGCCTTCCAACGTTGCGTCTTCCAGTACGCGGTCGCCACTCCAGAACTTTTCGGCCCCATTTACCATCCGTTCTGCGAGCAATATGCGCTGCCCACTGCCACTTTAGTTTGGCGATCCTTCGAGCTATGTCGGTAACCTTGGTTGTCTTGTGGATATCATCATTCCTGATTTGATCATGCAAGAAATTTCCAAGCATTGCCCTTTCAGTGACTTCTGATGAAAGCCTTCTGATGAGGCCCATTGTGAGCGACGTTTTAGTTCCATAAATCATCACTGGCAACACACACTGGCGGGCGTCAATGATGAAGAAAATTTCAATGCAAAATCAAGTAACTGATCTGCGCGGACTTCAACTTCATATTCTTTATACATGCAGGGTGTAAGACACATCAGGCCGACGAATAATTGCAACGCCTGGGGTCCAGAATAATGTACTAAATCCATAGCATCCGCTTGTGCATCGATATGTGTTACACCTTGTATAGTTTTCTTTTCTAAATAAAGATAGCCGCATATGTTTTAATTGAATAACACCTATTGTTCTCTGTACGGTCCCTACAGAGTCGGACGCGGCAGTTAAAACAACCTGTACGTCCGACACAATGGCAGGAAGTATACGCACAAAAGATATTGTTTTAGTTTCAAATTGAAGCTAGATGAGCTAGGCTTGTGGTTCGGAATATCGTAATGAGTTTTTAGTTTTCCAGATGATTTTTTTTTTTGAAAAATTGTTCGAATGATGTATACTTATTTCGCATTTTTTTTTATGCAAAACCGGTAAACTCTTGGCCCAAATCTCACCTGATGGAAAGCGATGATTAGGCCAAAGATGGAAGCGAATTTCACCCGGAATCCTCTTACACAGAGGAACTGGCTATCATACCTCTAACTGCCGGAACAATTCTGTTAACATTGTTGTTTTGGCGACAGACTTAGACATGATGGTGGTAGCTTGCCAGGCGGACTTAGAACAAGTCCTACCACCAACCAAACCGAGCAAAAAATTTGCCCCCGCTGGGAATCGAACCCGGGACCTCTGGGTCTGAATCAGGTAGTTTAACCACAAGACCACGGAGGCGGTTAGTGTCACCTGTTTAGCACCACCCGGGGACCACGTGTAGGGATTCGCTGAAGGGTATTCTCCTACGGACGCGGGTGACTCGGCCCCCAAATGCCATGTGCCATGTGTACAGTAAAAGCATTTCATATTTCTCATCACTCACTAAACGTTATGGGAACACATTCATTGTGCGTCCAGCTAAAGAGTGGAGTTCCTTGCCAGAGTCTGTGTTTCGTGATAGCTACAACCTAGAAGCTTTTAAGACAGGAGTGAATAGGTTACTTCTAGGCAAACGTGCTCCAACTTCGACCGCATCATTGCTTACCATAAGTTGAGATAGTTGACCACTATCTCACCTGATGGTAAGCGATGATTGAACTGCAAGCCATTACGTCAAAGATTTTGTTCGAGGATTAGAAATAAAAATTGATAAGGCGATGGATACCATATTACTACAGGAAAACGTACCTATCCTAAAGAACTGCTTCGGCTACAACTACGTTGGTACCGTATAATTATACCTACATTACCTACAGTGATAGTAAATTGAATTTCCTTTAAATAATTTATTCTACTGTAAAAGTGCAACACGGTTGTGGGAACTTATGAGTTCCCACAGACCGATCAATGAAACTGTATCACTTTCTTTTGCGTGATCGGTGGTATAATAAAATCGTATGTGTCGTTGGTACTTTGTGGTTTTGTTACCATCACTTTCATTGGTGTTGTAAGAGTATTCTCTCTAACATAATTTCAGTAGTTTTCTTGTAAAACTCTTTGCAACAAGAGCCTCGTGAAAATGTCATCGACCAGAGAAATTTATTATCTTTTTCGAATCGTTATTTTTTTCTGAATTACGTAAATATAAATCAAATTGTAATTTGAGTGGTCAAAAGTGTTAGAAATGTGCAGGATTGTTTTGGGTTTTCCTGCGGTTGAAGTAACTACACAAACAAGGACTAGCTCTGTACATAGGTAACTTTAATAGGAAAAGACTGGACTATATAGGGTGCCGTATTAAATAACAAATGGGTGTAAATAATAGTGGATGAATTCTATTGTAAATTCTAATAGTCTTAGATATTCATCATAGATATAATTAGACGCTTATCAAATAAACCAATGATAATTATATTACTAATACAAACAAAGACTACTAAGTTACTATTTATGAATCCGAGCGCTCATTGTATTCAATTTCTGTAGCACCTGACGATACCCGACAGCACGGCGTCGATGTGACCAGAAATATGACTAATAATGACAGAGAAATTACTATCACCCATTAAGAATACAATTAGACCTGCCTGGACGGAAAACCTTATCAGTATTGAAGAGAATACGGCATCAGTAATAAACAAAAAAAGAAGACTGTAGAATGAATAAACGATGAAGCAATTACTGAGAATATCATCAATATAATCTATTCAGAAGTCGGTTTTGAAGTAAACGCTTCTACGTATTACAAAATAGGTAAAACCAGTTACTTAATGCCACAGGTAGAGGAATTACCGAATCCCATAGGCAATTTCTTAATGAGTTCAAAGGAAAGGGCGACCGACAGGCTATAGCCAATACAGATTGAGGAATGGTTCCCATGCCCAAGGTTGCATACAAAGCCGGACGTGTATTTTACAATGAGTGTATTGTTGAATAAAACAATGCAATGGATACCGTGTCAGACGAAATTTACGGCATTTGTGTAGTTGTTGGTAATGTTGTGGGGAAATTTGGACAAAGGCGAAGCTAATATCTATTAAAACTTCTTAATGTCGTTAGCAAAATTGAATTAATGTTTATTTCTATGGCTTCAGTGTGTAATACAGGAGATTGTTATCATTTATTTTTATCGTTTGCAAGAAAAACCTGTTCTGCAAGTTCCACTTTGGAATCCTAGCAAATGACTTGGTTCATACCGTTATTTACGTGTATGTATTGTTCTACAAGTTGTCGCTAATAAGTTTTGCGGTTCCAAACACAACTATCAGTATTTAGGATGAAAATAGTAGTCAACAATTATCGTTGCGATTGTTACAAGCACATTACTTCACCGACGTCATTTGAAGTTAGTAATAATTGCACCGGACCGCTCGCGCGTGACTCCCCGACCTTAATATTTGACGTAGCATATACCACATGTTCGGCCAACTTTAATTATATTATTTTTAAACTGGAAATAGCTGTTATTATTTTCAATTACACTTTTATTCGGATGTTGCGACCTCTGCCATCGATTAAAATCGAATCAATATTATATTTAAGAGCTATCGATTCTACAATGATAATCTATGCTGTATGCAAAGGCGCTTTCCGTTTCTTTTATTTCTAAGTAGCTATAAGTTTTATGCGGTCGATGGCCGGTGCATATTTTTCTATTTTTTCATCAATCGTTAACTTAATATTCATACATGCGTCTGCATGGTAATATACGATGCATAAGAGAGGCATAAAATCTGTGATAGAATATTGGTTTTTTATTTAAACAAGTTATTCGCCCATGGTTAAAACATGAGGAAATAAAGGTATTATATCCTAATAAGAAATATGTGTAATCTTAGGTTTATTTTCTAGGAGCGATGATAAAAATGAAGATAACTAAATAGTATTATACTGTTATTATTAAACAAGCGGGTTAACAATACTTCTTTATACAGAAACATAGCCTACTTTTCATTTCATAAACTAGTCCTAATGAGTGTAATGAAACGAACGTCCCGAACACGCGACTGACGAAAAGTCTGATGTTAATCTACTGTCTAATGACAAAGAAGAGTCTAACAAAAATGTTTACGATTTTCCGTTACCATTTCTCTTGATAAATGTTCATTATACTTGATTAATGAGTATTGAACAAACGCAAGAGGAAAACGAACTGCCAATATAAGAACAAGATGATTACGATCAGCGGAATGTAAAAGCATATGCAAAAACAAGTCACGCGAACACTGTGCAGTGTTGCGGAAAGATTAATGATCTCATTCACACCGCCTACGGTAGGTCTGGTAGTCCTGTAATAAGGTGCTTCTCCATCAACTGGCTTCAAATCGGTCGCGGCCAATCAATTTTACGAGTAGCCGATCGAGTAGGTGAAGTATCTTGGGCTCTAGAAAAACTGACATTCTTACGACGACAGCTATTGTCGAAATTCCCAAATGTTAGGGATTTCATTTTGAGAGGACACATACATATACGTTGTGGACTTAACAATCATTATAGCTGAAATGTTTCTTTGTCTAGACTCTAGGCCTATTTAACCGTTCCTGCATTGACTGCAAGTGCTACAACCTATTCCAACCACCCTATCATAATCGCAATCAGTTCGATTTGACATTTCGTAAATCGAATGGGGACAATACCATTTTGAAACAACAATATTGCAGAGTCGTTTACTCGATAGCAATAATGTTTTAGACAATTTGTAATAATTAGACGGTCGAGAATTTTATTGTAATTGCTAATGAGGTTGCTAAGGCTAATGAGGTTGCAATTGCTGTAATAAATTAACTGTTGAACTTTATTTAAATAGTGCTAGTTGCTTCTTTAAATCAAGAATTGATGCACTTAGAAACAATTTAACAAGGATGAACTAAATGATGATAGATAAACCCATAAACAAATAAAAAACCCAACTAAATGGTGGAAAAAGACCAGCAACTACATAATAATAATCATCTCGTTACGATAGTTATCTCACGTTTCGTTACACATAAAACTAAAACGCCCAAATTACATGCGCGTTAACAGGCAATTTAACTGAACTCGGCCGACTTAGCTGCCATGATATTACTTTCACTGTTGTATAGACAAACGAATAATACATTACAAGAGAATTTGATAGCTTTCCATGGTTAGGTAACTGATTTGTTGTAATCGAGTCCCTACTCGAGTTATTGACTATAAATCAACTTACGTATGGTCGGTTTGAAATGGCCCGGTATGAATTGTCCACAGTTGCAGTCGATGTGTCCAAACTAGAATGTAGTAGTAACTTGATTGCTTCTGATCTGTGGTATTGCATTTATTGTGTCCGCAATTGGCAATTATTGAACTAAAATGTGTGTTACATTGGCATTAGTTTGATTATTATTGTTTAGACTTTATTTGATTTTCATCACCGTCGGTTGGACTACCCATTCGATGATGGGCGTCTTCAACTTTTGTCTATTTTACCGTCAAGTGAACTGATCTCCGCTTTTAACGTAAGATTTAACCGTCTGTATGTAAATATTTAGGATGGTCTGAAACGCTGAAGAATAGTTTTAAAATTTGGGTGTTGGTTGTGATTCTTTTCTCGAAATTGTATCCAAATGCATCGAAGTTGTATGGGATGACTTTGGGTACAACTGCACCGAAAACACTATCGCTACTAACAATGTTATCATTTACATTTTTTCTCGCTTTGACATCGTGCTTGATACCATTGCCGGCTAGTTTAATCATTTCAATTGTAATACCATAACTATCTATACGCACGAGTAACAGTTTATTTTAAAATTACATTAAATTCAATAAAACAGAACAATGAAGTGGAAAATTGAATCTATTATTACACAATTTTTTTTCAAGTGCCGAATTCATTTTATGTAATTGTTGTAGAGGTTCGATAAAATTTAGAAACTAGTTCTTTGAAATTGCTTATGTTTGCAAGTTACATGGGTGACGTAACATTGCCCATTAATATGAACCTATCAATCGAAAGCCGCATGCAAAACTATTATGTGCAGAATCAATAATTAAAAAGCGATTATTGTTTAAATAGTCGAGAGCCGGATATCGATAGTAGACAGTTATTCGCGCAACTCAATCTTAATTTTGCTTTCTCTAGACATTAAAAGTTATTAATTACTATATTTGTTTTTATTACCATCATCCAATGTTTGACAAATCCGATCGGGCACATCACTAACCACAGAACACCACTAAGCACAATTATAGTATTTTTACGTCACAACACAATCACCAAGTTATTCCATGATGAATGACGTTATTAATAGCAGTTTATAAACGTTTTCTTTGCGGGTGGTATCGCAGCGGTTCAAAATGGCGTCGGAGCGCACGCTGTACGTCCGTCACGGATGGCGCGCCGGCTCTGACTGACGTCTGATGGTGTTGTGACGACATGACCTGGTGGAATTGGGTGAAACGGACGGACGTGGTCTTTACCTGAATAAATACTTCTGAGGCTTTTCATCGCAGAATTTGGTGCGTTCGTAAAGTATTATTTCTACGGTACGGTACGAAACTATATGTGTGAAAGGACTATCAGGTTTTTGGCAACTAACCACAACTTGTGTATATTAACGTGGTTCATAATAATATTATATAGAGCAGCTGTGCAATGTTAATCAATGTTTATTAAACTACTCCTTTCGTTCCACCACTATACGTCTATAGTTCCATTCATAGCAGTCTGTCAGAATATTATTGAATAGTATTTGTAGAACAGTTTTGAAATTGTTTTCAAACATTTATATGGTATTAACTCATATTGGATGTACGCTGAAGAAAAGTAAAATTCATAGTTTGTTTTAATGTTGGTTATGATGTAAGAGAGTCCCATCTTGGAAGTACTATAGCGTCAGGAAATGAAAGGACACAAACAGGTCACTAGACAATAGCTAATTCCCAATACCATAACCAGCTCAATCTAAAATGGAATCCTTTTTGTTGCGACCTTGGTCGTCACAAGTTACTGGCAGCATAGATAAGAAACAATAATTCTATGCAGAAATAATGACAATAATAATATTGCTATCGGTGCGTGCCAGCTTGCGCACGCTCCTATACATCCAATTACGAAGGAATTTGGGTCACTTGCCTTTGCCTCATACGTTAAAAACTAAGTTATTTCGACGACTTCATTCTTATAAATTTATACTGATAAAGTAAACGTCAATTTTTTTTGGAATTAGTTGCGTGTGTTGATTGATGCCTCAAAATTTTAGCTATTTGTTCAAGTTAATTAAGATGGCAAACAAAACCACGAAGTAAAATATCAATATTTTCAGAAAAAAAAACCTTACGGATCCTACACTAAAAAAACAATATAGTCGGTGGTTAAGCGAAAAGATCAAACACTGAATAATTAGTCACAATTAAACAAACAGGAAAATGAATAAAAAGCAGCATATCAGTAACGCAGTGATTATTTTTAGCCAACAAACGTACCACTATGATGCATCCATCCACAGGATAAAACATTATTACGGCGTATATAGAATCAATCAGCAGCAATGCTATCAGTGGCGTACACAATAATTATATGCTTACACACACAGCAACATTCCTGAGTAAAGACAACCGGTATCTATGGGAGACTGACAACTTTTTGTGAACACCATAGAGTAGAGGCAGAATGAATGATGACTGGATGACCAGTGCTGAGTAATTGTAGCTTCAATGTCAAAGATAAGTGGATGCTCGTTCGACAAAACTATTAAAGTCGGAACTAAATTGTAATTCGATGGTCAGCGCATATTGCACGTCGTTAAAGAATTTGACCTTTAAGACGATACAAATGATTGTATTGGGTTGCCTGCAGCTACTGCAAATGAATTTAATAACGCATGTACAATCCTTGAATTCAATTTTATGATAGCAGAAAGTCTTCTACAGGTGTGGAACGCACATAGCCTTGTTCTTAAATCTTTAAACCTACTTTTAAAAGACTGGATTCGAGATAATCTTGATACAAACAGAGTAATAAGCAAAGATAGTCCTAAATGTTACCCAACCGCTCGTGAAGTATGTAAAATTTTGCATAATTTTAAAATTCACTCGTTGCATATAGAACGAAATGCATAGAAACGAGCATTAGAACAGAAATTAAAGAAATATCCAGACGTTATTTGCAAAAATATGCTCACGAGATGCATTGACACCAAAATTAATTCAGAATTGGCAACATCTGGTTGACAGAGTTTGTTCAGAGTTGAGACTTAGCTTGAAACTTGAGTCATGGCGATATCTTTAGAGTCCAGACAGTCATGCAATACCGACGTAAAAACGTGATATCGAGCGGTGTAACATTACGGAGGAGAATCCTAAATAGTGAGCAGCGTCTACGGAAGCTAACACTATAGGGTTTCCTTCCTTGTGACTAGGAATCGATTTCTCAAGAATCGAAATAACAAGTACGGTTTCCGAATCTCGATTTACATTTATTTAAATCGATACATTCGATGTTGAGGCAGGTTTTGTACTTGGTGATGCAAGAGGAATCAGATTTTACAACTGTCTTCAGTTTGACCAGTTTAATGATGGTTTAAAAAGGCAATAGGCTTGTGTCCTGAAAAAATCTAATTAGTCTGTCAGTTAGATTATCAAAAAATATTTGACCCGTGTTTTTTATTTTGTTACGGGAACCAAAATTGACGAAGTTATGCGCTTTTAAAATTCTCAATACATCACACCTTCACATAATTTTTAGTGAGTCGTGACGTCACTAGCCCCCGCTCCCGAGTGTTGATGCGTTTTATCTTTGTCAATATTCATTGATTTGCAAAAACAAAAAATACGTGTCCATTATTTTTAAATACTCTAACTGACGGACTAAATAGTTTTGCAATTTGTGGATGATGGAATCTAGCCTATTCCTATTTACAAATCTATTTTTAATAGAACTATTGCGATGACAGTACTTGATATAGCATGCATGGGTGAAGAAGACTGTGTTGTATCAATCCCAAATACATAGGCTAAGGGTGGGAGGACGATCATGTATTAGACATAGACAATCTTTTGATAAAGAACCAACAGCTCGAAAAGCCGTCGAAGATATATTAGGTACACTAATTATCGTTTTGAATCCTCAACAACCCTGAAAAAGTTCAGCTGAGAACATATTTTGTATCAAGCATATTCAGTTGCATGTTTCTCAGCCCATTGTTATATTAGTGCATTTCGTAGATGACCCACTTTGATATCGGATGTAGACTACAAATTGTAGAACAAGCTAAAGATAACAATTAAATCTACGAAGGATTATTTGTAGCCATATTTCAGATATGTAATTCGAATGAGTAATGTGCATACATATTGCACATGTGTAGAACAATGAAGACGGATCAACAGCTGCAGTAAATGATGTGTGTTTCCTTTTTGATGGTGTAGGTACCAGTACCATCTGAAGAATTTTCAAATCGAAATGTTGAAAGAAACTATCAGCTAATACAGAAGGCACGTTAGGTTAATTAACAATGTAGTAGACTAGACAATTAGACATTGCAGTAGACCAATAAATTAATAGGAAGCAAAAAATGTAAAGCAGAGACCGATGAGAATTAAATTGTCAGTTAGGCAACAAACCTTGCACGTTTGTTGTGTGGTAACATGATTTACTTAAGAAATATACTGGTAACATTACAAAACGTAAAACACACACACTATTAAATATGATACATATAGCCAGCGCAGGCGCACAATGGGGCGTCAATACTATACGCACGCAATACTGCGAATTGTGAAACTGTAGCAAAAACACGTAAAAACTGCATAAATCAGTGTGTGGCGCGACAACTGAGGAACGAATTCCTTAAAACTGGGAAAAGAAAGAATGTATGAACACGTGAATGAAGATGACTTAATAAAGCCGATGTCGTAGCTTACAAGCAGGAAGTAATTAAAATAACACTTGTTTGACAGTTACATGACAAGATTAAATAAGAAATTAAAACGAAGCTTTTACCGAAGCATAAAGGATGTGACCAATTCTTAATTTGCATCTTCTCAACAGTCACTACATGCAATTTCCCGGATATACTTTTAATGCTAACTATTTCTATTTAAATACTAATGAATGCCCTAAGAAAAGTGAAAACAACCGGTCCAGGACGTGCCGATCGTTGCTGAAAAGTCAATAAACTAGAGGCAATGGGGACGGCTAATAAATGTAAGCGAGCTTGCCCATACCGGTCGCGGTCTGGCCCGGCCAATTAACTCTAAAAGGTTGTATTATGTCGTCTGCCTCTCTGGTTGCACCCAGGAACAAGGGAAAGTGACTGGAAGGGTCAATGGACCTGCACCTGTTGCAGCTGACATTTTAACGAATGGGCTCGTGATTTCACAAACCAAAGGGTACGCTCCCAAATGCGATACCGGTTCCATTATTACACTTGCTTTGACATTAATTGGTTGCATTCATTCAACTTTTGGTGATCTCTCAATCAGAAGTTAAAAAGGTACTGTCAACACATGTTATGACTTATTTTAACTTACAAGAACAAAATTAGAAACACTCAAAATATATTCTAGTGAAGCAAGTGGCTCTTGAAAAATTATTTTCAAACCAAGACCCACATAAGGAGCCATTTGGAATGTTGTTTTGAATGGACCTATTAATCTTAATGTTCCATCTTAAACCGCAATATTACTCAAAACAGCAGTCGTTGGAACTATTACTGCTATATAATTGAAAGCAACTTGGATATTTGAAGTATCAGAGAGTTTTAGACCGTCAGTAGAAAACTCAGTAAGACAGGTGACAAATGTTCATGATATGATTATGATGAGTGAAGAAAATATATGAAAGCGAGTAAAAGCTGTTTCTCGGGACGTAATAATTATAATCAGTGGATTATGATGAATGAGGCCGTTCAATCATTATTAAAGAAACCTAGTGGGAGAGGATGTTTGGGAAAGGGAGAGTTACATGCTGAATTGATCATGAATTTCAGTATTTACAATGATAAAATATATATAGCCTTTACGTATGGATTTTAATTTTGTTCTCTATTTAAATAAATAAGGAAAACCTGTGATTTTAAAATGCATGATCATGCGACAAGTAGGTAACGTACAGTTTCCCCGTATTAAGGATATTTGAATAAACAATCATTTTTCGCAGCTACCAAACACATTAAAAATAAATGTATGATGAGATCAATAAAATTTTAGTTATAAATAAATATGTATAATTTTTAGTACAAATGACTGTACAGTTGGTGTCTACGTCATTGCAGCTTATTATTTTCTCTGCAGTAATTTAGTATTGATTGACTTCGTTGGTCATGGCCTCGACATTGAAGAATTGTTAGATAATCATGTTTTGAAAGAAGTAGGTACTTAAAGAGATAGATAAATGATATTATTACTTGTACAGCAGGTACTTTTAACTTTGCTAGGAATAATGGAAAATCTGGTAATTATATTTTAGAAACGCTGTATCAAGCAAGACTAAGATTTAAAAGAGAGAGTCTTTGAAGATCCAAGCAAAGCCATAGAGATATTTCAGGAATGGATTTCTGAAAGTGTAGGTAAATTAAATATTTTTTATATATTGAACAGCTTTGCAGTGGAAAAGTTTTTATACAAACAGGAGAAAACAATTTGGACCCTGACCTCTAAACAACACATTTAAATTCACTGGCGGCTTGAAGAGGTTTATTTTAACAGTAGACTGCTGCAAGTTGGTGACGATTGTGAAGAATAGTCTCACTCAAGTCTCCGAATAAAGTGAACAGTGATCTCTTGACTATTTGGTAAAAAAAATATCAAAGAAACCCGAAAGAAGGAACTAGTTACCATAAATAAGGAGAACGTGTGAAATTCTGCCAATAAAAGTAATATCGATTCAAATCATTACCATTAATCGAATGGTGATATCGAATCATATATGCCTTGAATCGTATTCGCGAGTGCAATATTCCGGGGAAAGTTAATAGGCAGTTATTTTAACAATAAAATAAAAGAGACTGGAATTGCAACAAGATTACCTTTGCAGTTAACGGTGTAAGTACTCAAACAATTCTGGCAATTAACAGTGTTGATGGAATAGTGTGTTACGTCGGAAGAGAAAGTAGTATTCTGCCAGAAACAAAAGGGACACTCATTTATAATAGTCAGTCGTAAGCTAAGTTGACTCAGTGAGTAAGTTCCAAAAAGAATAGCAAGGTTAAACACAGGCAGGTTGGAAAGAAATAGTTTGTTTTGGTGTCAGCACAGGTTTAAAAGGGGTAAAACACAAAAATGGTTGGTGTGTGGGATTATATGAATGAAAAGAGTGTGTATGATAAGTAACATGGCTAAAAAGTACAAACATTTGAAAAGGGTGGGCAGACAGCTTACAATCTGCAAGACAAAGAGAAAAGCGTTGACAAGGTAAATCTAAATTAAATGACATTGGAAACGCTTTTTGCGCTTAATTTTAATTGTTCAATTAATATTAATTCTTTCAACTGTTAATAACACCTTTGTCGTCTGGAATTACGTTGTTAGATAATTACAAAGCAGAAAGCTAATGTAAACGTTTTATGAGCTAAACTTTCACTACACGAGAAAATCAACGAAAAACATTAATGATTCAATGAATAATGATATAAAATTACGTAAAGAGCTGGGTGGACCCTTAATCAATCAATTACAAATATTATTGGTGTGTAATGACGATGTCTGATGGATCATTAAAATGAGAAAATTATATTTTTATCTGCCAATTCTTTTTATTACTCTTATAAAGCAGGTTTGTCGTGTGGTTGGGCCATCCAAGCAAGTAGTATGAGCCCATCAATTTCATACGAGTTTTTGTTCCAACATCATCAAATTATTTCTGACATTTATAAATCTTTGCAGAAAGAAATAATAGTGGTGACAAGTTTATGTAATCATGATTCGAAAGGGATGCGAAAGACAAAAAAAGTTCTGACGCTTTCTCGTATCGCCGACGTTTTTAATGAATTTGCATCACCATCGGTTGAATCATCATTATTAATAGACGTAACGCAGACGGGGCATTAGGTAATTTAGTTATTACTTATCAAAAACCTAGTTTCAAAAACAGGAGTGACTGATAGCTGACTATAGATAGACATACGAGAATGGAAAACAAAAACGTATCCACCAATCCCAATAGCAATCAACACTGGACAAGCACACGAACATGAGGACGAAAAACAGATACTTTTTTAGTTTTACGGAGCATATGCTTCACCTCTACTCATTAATATATTTCTATTCATCTATTGTTATATAATGATTATAATATGTACATACATATACATGCCCCTTACTTTGATTCATTTTAAATGCTTGAATACAAATACCATATTGCAGTTAATGCACTCACATCATCTGCCAAGACTATTCCCAACTATATTATTGGAGTCGGTTTCCAGTCAAGCCAGGTTCAACTGAATACTAGTATATCCGTAACGACTGCCAAAGATCCACAAATGAACGCCAGGACCATCGGTTTAACGTGCTTTCCGAGGCATGGAGGAGTCTCCGAATGTCAAGATGGTCTGCGGATGAGTCCATCCGCAGACCATCTTGACATTCCGAGACAACCTTGACAAGCGTTGCTTAACCTTGAAGATCGACCCGTGCGGTTGTTATTATTCAGCCACGAGCACACACACAAATGCAAACATGAACAACAAATACAAAAGTTCCAATACTTCCAATAATGCAACCATACTCGTCGCCTTTGATATAATCGACTAATCGATCCTCTTTTCCGCTAAATGGTCACCTGCCGCATTTGACGGTGAATTTATAGCAACCGAAACCAAACCGGTTTTACCAGTGTCGTCTGTGTTTGGTCATTTAATCTGGCTTAGGATAAAACTGATGACCAAGATGGTAATGATGAATAATACGTAATTGATTTAATCATCAGTTGATGCCTATTGCCTACATCTTTTTCTGTTCGTTTGCACGTGGTTTTGCTATTTTCTACAATGATTTTACAGGTGTTGCAATGATTTTCCATCCATGAAAAAGGAGTGTCAGGAGTTAAAACCTTGACAATCGAACTGATGACCATAACGTTGATATTTCTCAGGAAAAGTCTGAAGATGAAGTGGACGGAATATTGGTATTCTCGTAAATAAGAAATCCAACGTCATAAATGTTAGGCTAAGCATGTGGCAAAGTAAATATTCATAATGTGTCAGGTTAAATAGAAACCTCGTATATATTATTTACATGATAATCTGGGATTAGAGAAAACAATGTCATAGTCGTAGGCTTTGCTTTCCCGCGTAACCTCAACTAAAAGAAATAATAATAGTCTAGATTCCATCATCCACAAATTGCAAAACTATTTATTCCGTCAGTTAGAGTATTGCAAAATAATGGACACGTATTTTTTGTTTTTTGTAAATCAATAAATATTAAAAAAGATAAAACGCATCAAAACTCGGGAGTGGGGGCTCGTGACGTCACGACTCACTAAAAATTATGCGAAGGTGTGACGTATTGAGAATTTTAAAAGCGTCTTAACTTCGTCAATTTTGGTTCCCGTAACAAAAGAAAAAACACGGGTCAAATATTTTTTGATAATCTAACTGACGGACTAATTAGATTTTTTCAGGACACAAGCCTATTGTGATTTTTATGTGTGATATTTATTTATCTTTTGAATATCGCAGCATATGCTGAGACAGAAACTTTTTGGCCTTTCACAGATTAATTTCAGGATGTAGCTTAACTGTGTTAACTTATTTTTATGACGGTTAGTTTTACTTAAGTATTTTACTTGTATGTGTATTGTGCGAGTCTCAAATAAGAAAATGTTCTTTCTATCTATGTAAAAAATCAATTATACAATTGAAGTTCACTGAAATAAATCTGAAGCTGCTGTATTGATAACGAGTGTACATATATAATTACAGCATATTATAGATTAGATAAATGAAACTTTGTAAGGGAAATACACATTCATTTAAATAAGAAAAGCAAAGATTTGAGAAGTGCTAATGAGTCAAATCAGTAGTAGAAACTGGGTTTGAGCTTACCTGATCAGTGTATGTGTGTACTGACTCCAGATTCTGAAACAAAGAAGGAGGTGCTTTTATAGTTAACAGCGCACAAGCGGCCATTTTTCATTCTTCTCATTACTTGCAACCCTTTGCGATTCCACCCCTTGTACGGTTAGCAGACAAAGATGGGCTATAAATTAATATTAAAAGTCAAACTGATGTAACAGAATCTAAATCTACTCACACAAAAGTCGATTTCAAAGAAGAGAATGAGGTTTTAATTAGATATGATGATGAAATGTCAACAAAACATGACACAAATCAAAGACAAGAGATAAAGGAAGTCAATGCATCTACGGAAGAAAAACCATTACAAGACTCGTCTAATTATTACAAAAACTGAACTCGTTTTAGCGAACGACATGCGTAATTTACGTGGAATACATGTTTTACTCAGTAAGGAAGTGAATGAATCTCTTCCATTGTTTCCAGAACATTGTATTGTAACTGCAGCACATAACTGTGAGTATATAATTGTTTTATTAGTTGTTGACGTTTCCGTAAGGACTGTCATGGCTTTCTGCTGTTTGATCTTTCATTGTTTTGCTTTAGGAAGTGGAATACTGACACGTTTTGATCTAAGGCCCAATTCTACTATTTTTTTTCACAAGTTTTGCATTCGCATGTCAATCGCAAACTCTAAAAAAGCCTTAATTTCCATAAATTTTGACAAATTGCGATTTTAAGATGCGAATGCGATGTGAATGTGCAAATTAGTAGAATTGGCACTCTAGTTGTAGTCTATGCTTAGTTTAATTGTCTCCCCTTAACCTAGTTTTGTACTATATTCCCGTGTCGATATTTAATTATTTATGTTTAAGTTCAGGAACACCACCAACGGTACTTTAATAAGGCAATAATCCTCTGACGTCAGTTATCCATTCAATTTGTGAAATAATCCCTAAGAGATTTTCCTCCTTTAGCAATGACCACAAAATGATTTATTTAAATTGGGTACAGGGAATTTAAATTAGGTAGTGGAGATCATTCATTTGGAGAATTGAACTATTCTATTAATAATGTGTTTCATTTGCCTGTTTATGCCACATCATTTGGCTTATTGAAAATCATTTTGTAGAAAACCAAAACACGTAATATAATTTACTGCAACCTCTCTCAGGAGTATTTTCCAAAACTCTTATAATTTCTGATCTCACCTTATCAAAGCATGCCTATTGTTTAATTATTGTCGGTAAGCCTACCAGCAAAACAAAGCCTGCATAATAATAATATGTCACAAAGCCGAGATTGCTTATTGTGACATTACATAAGTACATAAGGTACTTAGATAACGTCACAATAGTAATGTGTGGGAGAACGTGGTTTCCCATATCTACACACGAGTATGCAATAAAAAAGTTTATAGTCAGGTGCAAAAGTAACGAAGACATAAAATACAATTATAGACAATATTCCAATGAGGATCAAAGAAAGTATTAACTTAGGCCTTAATCGATAACTAGATACTAAATTAATTGGAATTGAAGATGCTGGAAACTTAGCAGCTTTTGTTTCGAGAGCTATAGAGAACATGTTAATGGTTGATATTTTCTTGCACTTTCACGCTTTTTTATTTAATACATGTGGGATTAGGCCATCACAGCAATTGGGTTACTGTAGTGTCCCTTTCGCAAATCCACTCTTTGTTCTTCCTACCCTTTCTTTTGCTTGCGGTTCAAACTTGAATCGCGCAATAGGCCGTGCATTTTTGAAATTATAGACATCGTAAAGTTCTTGCAATCGATATTTAATAAACTTATATCTAAACTTTTCATTAAATTCAAGCCTGTTTCACCGTTTTTGTCGACAGCAAAACTGTAACCAATTGCCGGATTTCTTTTAAGGCCATCAAGTAAAATTATTAAATTACGTCGCCAGTCTCCATGGCACCATCATCTAGCTGATCGGCTTCTGCAGCCTCTGCGTCTATTGCATTACCACAGCTTACCTAACCCCTAGTTACCTCAACAGCATTATCTCCTGGTGTTATGTCGCACTTGTGTATAACTACTGACAGTCTGCCAACAATCGCTTGTTACCCTTAATTGAGTATTACGGCTTGCGTGAAATGACAAGTAATTAGCACACCTATTCTGATTACTACTTTACTACTGACTACTTATTACTTATCATTACTGTCGTAATGATGAAGAGAACGTTGTTTTTTGTAGAGAACTACATTTGCAATATGATGTGTTAACGCATGAAGTTATGGTTGTGATGCAAGCAAGATATATTGTGGCTATACTGCAAGATTATGCCACTGACGAACTAAGAATCATTAAACAAAAAGAGTGATTTATTCACAAAGGGGATAGATATACTTTAGCTTTACGAGTTCAATAGAAAATAACTGTTTTAGCAAAAGTATTATTTGTAGAACCGCAAGTTACGAAGTCGTGCTAGTTAAAAACCATAAAGTTGTCTTTGATAAACCAAATAGCAGTAACATCTCAACAACTCACAAAACGATGTGTAAGTTTACGTTCTTGACCGATTTTGATGCAAAGTTACCATTACCATGTAAACCGTTCGTTACGCCTTGCGCAAACCGCGTCCATTTGCAAATTATTGCAATTATACTATTTATTTACAAAAACTATCGCATGTGAAGGATTGTGTGGTAACTTCTTAGTTATTTTGCTCTTTATATTGAAGGGAACGTACCTTCTGATATGGAACATTATAGTGACGGTATGAAATGTTTATCTTATTGAATTACTATTGTGTCAATCAAAGCATACAAAAATCGAACAAACAACAGATGTGATTCAATGAAGAGTCCGAATCAGAATTAATTTAAATAAATCTTCAATCAGTAGAATTTTAATTCCAGAAATTGGAAAAGCTTGTCCAGGTATATTGCATACAAAACTGTAATGTGGAGAAACGAGGATAACGTGTCAAGAAGTTTAAATTATGAATATGGAGAGAGAAAAGATATAGAACAAGAATAAATAATATCCTTATAATAATAATAATAATATCCTTGGACATTTCACACAACGCCATCTAGTCCCAAGCTAAGCAACCTAATGCTTGTGTTATGGTAACGAGATGGCTGATAAACTACTTATATACATTTTTTTTTTTTTGTAAATACATACATATTATAGACTAGCTTCTGCCAGCGGCTTCGCCCGCGTGATCCCTAGGGAACATGTTCCCGGGATTAAAAGTAGCTTATGTGCTATTCCAGACTATAATCTATCTTTGTTCTAAATTTCATTAAGATCCGTTAAGCCTTTCTGGCGTGATTGAGTAACAAACAACCAAACCTTCACATTTTAATTTTTTTTTTTCATTTTTTCTATTGATTGTAGCGTGATGAAAAGTATACTATAACCTGCTCAGGAGTATGAATAATAATTGTACCAAGTTTCGTTAAAATCTGTCGAGTAGTTTTTGTTTCTATAACGGTTATACAGACAGACAGACAGACAGACAGACAGACAGACAAAAATTTTACTGATTGCATTTTTGGCATCAGTATTGATCCCTAATCACCCCCTGATAGTTATTTTGGAAATATATTTCATGTACAGAATTGACCTCTCTACAGATTTATTATAAGTATAGATAGATAGAAAAACACCCAGACTCGGAACAAATACTTGTAGGTCGTACAAATATTTGTTCCGTGCGGGAATCGAACCCGCGACAAGCTGCGCAGCAGTCAATCGCTCAACCACTGCGCCAACCGTGTCGTCCAAATTAAATGAATGGATTGTGAAAAACTTGAGACAAGAAGCAAGAGAGAGAAGTTTGAAAGGAAAGTAACAAAACAGGAACATCGGCATCGAAGCTACGATAAAATTCTGCTTTAAACCAGAAAAAGTGCCAATTCTACTAATTTTCACATTCGCATCGCATTCGCATCTCAATCGCAAACTGTCAAAAATGTATGAAAATTAAGGCTTTTTTGACAGTTTGCGATGGACATGCGAATGCGAAAGTTGTTTAAAAAATATTAGAATTCTGTAGGAGACGTCAAATCTAAAGCAGCTTTCGATTAGGTTCAAAATTTCTAGCATATTAGACGATCTTAGTGACAATGTCAAAGTGAAAGGAATTTAGAGTTATTTTTGACAGTTTGCGACTACCATGAGCAATTCTCGCATATTTGAGGTCTTTTGCATTCGGCCACTGTTACATATGAGATTTTGTCCCTCCAGTGGGTAGGAACAAAAGCCCAGATGCAAGGTGGGTTGAGGTTGTAATGCAAAGAAACAACGAATTGTCTTAAACAATATAATTTTATTTGCAGGCAACTACCCACTAAAAATATAAAAATGGTTAGGCTTAGGTAGAGGTTAGGGTAATGCCAGCCAGCATAAAGTTCAGTCGGTGGAACTTGGGTAGTGGGGGGTTGAAGATAACCCAGTACTGTACCTATTATTTAAATTTAAATTAACTATTAATTGTTCTTAATAAATTTCAAGGACAACCTTCCAGTTTAGTGAATGAGAATTATAATCTTAAATTAATTAAACTAAATGGGCGCCAGGGACTTGAAGAGTCCCGGATCCCTGAGCCGACTAAGATGTTCAATATCCTTCCAGTTAAGCGTAGGTGTCGAACCCGGGGTCCATTAATTGAAGGTAGATAAAGACCGGCTTCTAATTTTGAAAACGGGTAGGTAGTAAACTGGTTCTAGAATGAACCGGTTGAAAATTGAGGGTAAAAGTTGGCTTGCAGTTCAGTCGGTCTAAAAAGGCCGCTTTAGCAGCATCAGAAAGCAAAACAACCCGTCACTGTCAAATCCCAATCAACCTTGAACCTAATGAGTTAGCGATACAGATAAAAATGAAATTTGACAGATTGTAGTGTGTAAAGTGGCCTTTTTATACCCTCACGTTAAGTAAATTCATGCTTAACAAAAGCCAAACACGGAATTCCCCTGCAATTCTTGCAGAGTATCGGGCCACACTTCATTAATACCGACAATAATACACAGCTGTATTTCCAGTGCCGCATATGGCAGGCAGTTCAGTGTTCGCGGTTTGCGTCCATCGATATCTCACAGTTGTGTTGTTGAGCTTGGATGTATTACTTATTCATGTATGACGTCAATGGCTTTTTAACTTCGATCGGTGGAGAATATGTATAGGCTTTTCCTTTTGTAGTGGAGTTTGTTACTAGCTGTCATAAAGTAAGAAGTGACTTTTGTTTTGTTCTTCGATCTATGTAGAAATATTCTTGGAAAAACGTGCAAGTAGCTGTCATTTCAGCTAATGCTGTTGGCCAGAGACGTATTTAAATCGTCATGATTCCGGTGCGGGAGGGAGATGGAGCTATAGACGTATTCACGTATAGCAGTAGGTATCCATTTCACTATTCTTTTTTCACGATTATTTTCATAATGACATTGGTACTTCTTAGTAAGCTCTTTGGTGATCCGATAGTAATTTTTTTTGCTAATTGACAACATTTCATATTTTTAAGTGGAATATATTATTTTGGTAAATGTAACTAGATCTAAAATTTAGCCCCCCCCCTTTTTTTTCGATATGTTGACGTTTTCATTTAAAGAAATGTAAGTATAATTCGAATTCAGGATAGCAAAATTTAGAAACGGTATTTTTCTTTTGAGGTCTTAATTATTTTGAAATGTTGTGAATTATATAATATATGTCCTTGAGATTTTAAAACTGGTTGGAAATCTCTGCATTGACGGGTAAATTAAAATTGGTACAAGGACGAGACTCTGTGAAAAAATCGATATGCCATTTGCATAAGAACTTCCTCAAACCGATACAAGGAAAGATGATACATCACGGTCATCGTATCTGAAAAGCGCAAGCTAGCTTGTAAAATAATATTACTATTGGCAATGTGTCGTGATTCGTGATGGCAAAGACTCGTAAGTCGTAATACATGTAATTCGAGCACTAAACAGCTGTAGTCTTAAGGACGACCTTGTCAACGAAGCAAAGAACCTCATTGCTGAGTTTACAAAATATTCACCAACAAATGATTCATTCATTTCTCCGTTATGCATGAATGGACAACTACATGCTACAAATCAAAAGAAACCTTAAACCAATCCATCAAGGTGTGTTTCTGAATGAAGACTTTAGCAACTTTCTGTAAACTTGCGCTCAAAAATATGAATCACAGAGAGATTGCCAAACTTGTAATTTTCTAGGTCGATTGTAACTATGACGTTCATACTGGATCCGCCATTACTGACGTAAATATAATAACATGTCATTATATAACTAATAGCAGCGAAATTGAAATGAATTCCGACGAAATGATAAGAGATAATGAAACGGATGTCAACTGATAGCTTCAGCTGTGATGCATTTTGCACTTGCCAAAGTGCATAATTGCAGCATATTTTATCCAACAGCGTGAGAAAATGTTCAGTGCTATAAAATGATTCCTACAAGAGAAGCAGTTTATGAGTTCATGGGATACAAGTAAATAGTACAGTGAGTGATACAATCAAAATTCTGTTACGGTCTTATACAAATGGAATCATAATAAGGCTTTAACAGACTTATTGGCTTTTCAAAATTTCGTCTAGATAAACTATAAATCGGAGAAACCCTGTTATGATAAAACACCCATGTCACTATACTGTAAACTCAGGTCGTACTAGAAGTTTGTGTAAGCCAGCAAGTTTCCTACAATTTTCTAATAATGTTTCTGAGTTTGAACGACTAACCGCACAATGTCATTGTTGCCACAATGATTGAAATCATTAACTAAGCGGGTTTTGCTAATTCGATTAACAAACAAGTAACAGGAAAGTTATAATTGATTTATTTCATCAAAACACTAGGTGTTTTTGCTAGATGATGCAATAAAAGCGCTAAATTAGAAGCATTTGTCACATGTTGTTTTGAGGGTAGAAGAAAACACAGGAAAATCTATGGTTATAAGGAAGGATTTAGTTTAATATCGTTCTAATATTATTCTAATTGAATGCTGTTTGCACTTACAGAAATCTAGCCAAAATTAATTTAAGCCGACTTAGGCTAATATTGCTTTAACGTAAGTATTTTGTAAGCCTGCATAGGTTTATATTGGTGTAAGGTTAGAATCTTTTGAGGCAATACCAGCTCATTATGATTTTACGTCAGCCAAACTTAAAAGTTCGTGTGTGTTTCAAAGTTACAAAGGAAGAAAAAACAATTAAAGTTGCTGTGAAGTTAATGTTTATACTAAAGTGCCGTTATTATTAAGTGCGTGTATTTAAGTTTTACGGTAGTTATTCGTATTGGAATTTATTATTTACTGTAAAGTAGACCTCGTTTTACACTTCAAAATTCATGCGCCTTATTAAATATGGTATTTCTTGTTCTCGTTTAATTATTTTATTTGTTAATTTGTATTATAGTGTCGCCATTAGTATTGCTGCATTTTACAAGCGCACTATTAGACTATTGTAAGATTGTTTACTCTAATTTTAGCATTCGGGATACTAAAGATAATAACTCCATATTGAAATAAATTAGGGTTCCTCGCAATTTTACATTACTTGTTAACAACTTTTCTCCTGTAGCCACCAGTTTTCTTAAATCTTTTCCAGTTTTTGTAATCTATTATTTATTACTATTAAGATTTAAAATTAAATATGGCCGGGAACATCTTACTCTTAAAATGATTAAAATTAGTATTCCTAAAATCGATCTAAGATCAAACGCTCTTATATTGGTCTTGTCTTTTCTATTGTAATTATGTTGATCCTAAATCACTCTAATACCGTGCTATTGATCTTATAATAGTTTCAAATAAGATCAGAAATGCACGTACTCACAGTGCTCTTATGCAATGCTAATATTAGTCTGACATTCTTACAATAGCATTTAGCAAGTCTATTATAAAATCAAACGAGCTTAGAAAATATGCATATAAGAGCAAGTTTTCTCAAGTGCAATTAGTCTTAGTAAATGCTCTTATAGGAGTAAGTGGCTTACAATAGCATAGTAATATACTCTTATATACATATACGAGACTTGGTAATGAGACTGAGCGTTCTTGAGGCCATACCGGCTTGTCTAAAAGTAATATAGGATCGATGGCATGTTCCAAAACAATTATAAGAGCACTCTTATAAAGAGCGGGTTCTGAGACTGTTTTGCTAATTGGGCAGATAAGTACCTACTGCAATTCTGAAAATTAAAAATAATACGAGTATTATAGAGATCGTCGCTTCGATCACACGTACTTTGTGTAGTTTAAATATTTCATCACAAGTACTTGAAAACGGCAAAGGAACATCGTGACGAAATTGACATACCTACCCTAGGACCAAAAATAAAAGACGCGTGACATCTACCAATCAGCACTGCGATCGCTGCAGTCAATTGCGTCTCGCAGACAGAAGGTTTGTGGCCCAGCAGCGAAGTTTTTTTTTTATGACTGGCTCTCACATGTCAGCCTATGAGTTTGCCGTTTACTGAAACAGACTTGCCTGTGGCGTCCTTAAACAAATTAAAGCCTCTACCAGTGGAGTGTGTTAACAGCAGTGCGATTCTGTAAACATGTCGAAGTGATCACTTAGGCGAAGTGAACGACAAGTGAGCTGTCAAACCATACAAACAAGATGGCATGACAGCTCACTCGTCGTTCACTCCACCTAAGTGATCACGGTGATATGTCAACAGAATCGACCGGCCGTTTGTTTTATATTGTACTTTGTATTATCTACGAGAAAATTCTCTAATGCTCATGGTAGCTATGTGACTACACATTATTATATTGAATTTGAATAGATAGTTCCGCCCCTCGCTCTCTATAACTAATTAATATTTTTCTCTTAACTGTACTTACGTGAGAAGTGTTTTATCTGCTATAATTTAATTAGTAACCACTAGATCGATGTAGATAACATTGAACGTTGTAATTAATACTCCTTTATATTTTTTAATCTCTAAGATATGGAGAAGATTAAAGAAAGCAGTTCAACCTTGTTAGACGGCTCTCGTACTGGGCCGTTGGTACGCCAGGGACTTAAATTACTTCGTTTGGGGGTTGCTGTTTGTTAAGATTTATGAATTGGGTATTTAAATGAAAAAATCTAATTTGTCTGGCAGATAGACAACTGTGGTAAAAATTGTTGATTTCGTGACGTGACGTATCGTCTTCATTTTTGTGTGCGTGAAAATTAGAAAAAATTACATGTCCAATATTAAAAAAAAAAAAAACGATCTGATGGACTTATTATATTTTTTCAGTAAAATACCCTACTGTTCCTGGAAATTGGAAACAAGGTGACGGTTTTGGTTCCGAATTTTGCCACGCGCCAAAAAACCTTGGTTATGGGACTTGTGTTTCTTGTGCGAGTTTAACAGTTTGACCAATTTTCTTCTTTTTGATGTCTCTTTATGATAACACTGACGACTGCCCTGAAAACTGCCGAAGACAGCATGGCCGGGAAACAAACTATCAAGATCGCCAACAGAGCTACCCGGGACCGAGACGACTTAGAATTGCAACAAGTAGAAGAGAATGAAGCAAAAAGTAACAATTCTTGCAGCGAAAGTCAAAACACACTGTGACACTGCAATCAAAACTTTTGTTGATTGATTACTAACCTAAAGACAGTAACTTACTTACTTTCTAAAGAAATATGTGCATAATCTAGATAAGAGTGTCAAAAATGTATAGGTAAGTAAATTAATAATATAATACTGGCTGATAATTGAACGGACAATACATCATGTAGGTGTGCGATGTTATCGGCGCGAGCGCACCTTATCATCCATCATGAATTTCGTAATGCTGCCGATGAAACTTCGAAAGTAAAGGCATCCGCGCCACGATATACTTTAAGAATTTCCTTGGTTTGTACTAAATACTTGTCTTGATTAAATTAAAAATTGGTCACTGGAGTTTGCGGTCAGTTTCGTAAAACCGATAAGCAGTCTTATTTTGACAGCTGTCAAATCGCTTGTAGGTATGAAGAAGTCGCAGGAATAAGTGGAAACTTTCAGACACCAGGCTTCTAGATGTTTGTCTCCATGATTGAAGTTTCAAAAACAAAAGTATGTATTCCTAAAAAGGGGAAACCGGATATAAAGCACAGTCTTGATAAAAAAAACATGCGAGAGAAAGAAGCAGAATCAAAAAGCAATTTAAAAAAACTATTAGGTAATAACCGAAGACCTAAAAAGAAAATATTTTAAGATTGAACCAGCAAGAATCATGAATTCATGACATAACAGTTCAAAGTTATAATTATTATAGGAATGCCGGGCGTGGTCTCAATCATATTCAAATATATTCTTGTTGAACGAAACGTTATGTTCTGCGAGCAAAAAATAAAGTATTGATTGATGGCTGTCAGAATGTGATGTTAAAAACATAAAAGCAAATAACGACAAGCAGAGTATTGCCTAGAGCTTTATTGCGTCACATAATGGTCTAACTAACCGAGATATATATTTGCATCAACGACTACCTAATGTGGTTTATATTGAGACCAAAAAAGTAAACGCAGATTCCACTTTACGTCAACTGTGCTTTGTTGTTGTTTAGGTAAATAAATAATATACCAGTATAAATCTCGACAAAAGACAAATAATGTGTATGAATAGGTAGGTACCTACACTTATACGACTTAATATTGTTCGTTAAAACCGCAAAGCAATACATAATGCTCAAGGTAAACGAGAAGCAGGAGAGGTAAAATAGGAATCTATTGCAGAAAGCCTTCCTGACTAATGCAACTTTCTAGCTACACTGTAGGCTGTATATCAAGAGTTGTCTTTGCCACACCCGAGGGCAGAGACTTTGACGATACAATAACACCGACAGTTGTTTGAAGGCAAAGCTTACAAAATGTTTTGAAACGTTGAAGTGTTTGCAATTACAATTTCGACGTACGTGGAACCTACTACAATTACAACTGTATTAAATGTGGTTAATTCAAACTTATTACTGCAAGTTAGATCAATGCTTCTATTCAGGTCCTTCGACTTGTCAGAAAACGTACTGTGACTTTGCCATCAGATCAGGAACCAACTAAGTGTCCTTTAAAAAGACAAAATGCAAACTGGTTATAGTTACGAAATAGTATTGAATAGAGAACTGCAGAAAGATATTTCAACACTACTGCCACTTGGCCATAAAGTTAGACGCACAGTTATTTTCAATACCACAACAGATACCAAGTAAATATTCTACACTTCGCTGACCATCTAAAACAAAATTCCGCATTCTATTAAAAGCAGGGCGATGCATCTTATTATGCAACCGCAATGGACGGCATAGCTTAGATGTAGAACGTCGACAGCCGTGCGGAATGCCCAAGTTCATCCAACCTGCAGTTTCACGATCGTGACTCGAATGACGGAGCGAATACCACATTCTTCATACTTTATACCTTAGTTTTACCAACAAACCTTGTATGGGGATACGGCTGTATCTGACAGTTTTGTGTAAGGGAAATCAGACCAGCTTTTGTGGCAACACTGCCAATGACTAGCGAATAATGTGGGAACACCATTGAAGTCAATATAATGGTATTCACTGTTTTCTCAGTAACATGATGTTAGAAGCTTATTTGACGATAGATACACATTACTTGCTTGTGGCAAAATACCTGTTTGGAATTTTGCACAGAAATGTTTTACAGAAACACCTCTCTCCATTGGAGTTACCGGTATTGGTAACATCTATTGATGTAGTGTCCTTTCTAAAATTGTTTATCAAGGAACATTGTTCCGTTTGATCAAATTACTACCTCACCACATAAAATACTTACTTCCTGATTAGTTCTAGGTACCAATTTTTTAATTAATTTGGTTTTTGGGCACCATGACTCTACAATATGAAATATCCCTTGCCCTTAAAGAAAGGAGGTTAAAATAAATCTATTGGAAACTAAAAGCCTTGATATTAATGTTGTTAAAAGCACTCGAACTAAATGTTAAAGGACAAATACAAGAACATATGGATACCTACAGAAGGTTTTATGTCTTCATGTAGGCAAGGGCATACAAACACAAGCTGTGAAACAAATTCATGCCAGTCGTATTTTCACCTTGAAATCCAAATATTTTGATAACAAACAAATCAAGATTCATTAAACAAAGTCCCTCAAGGCGAAGGCGTAAGAAACACATATTGATGTCAAACTAGAGGAAAGTCAATTGGCGATACGCGGAAAAGTAGGAGCAAATCAAAGTACGAAGGCTTCCTCAGATCGCTTGAAGAATGCTAATATAGCGTAGCTGAGTATGTTAAATGCAACAGACAAAATATAAGAGAAGGTCCAGACAAGAAAATAAGAAAACAGCGACTGTTTTAGTACTGAAACCAAGCTGAAACAAAACTGCAAGGTCGCAAGGATAATTAAAGGTATAATTTTAGCAGTTCCAAGTTTGCAATAGTTACACAAGTTATTCATTTAGAGAACCTTCTGTTAATGATGATTTGCAATGAAACGTAGCAGACTGCGTGCGCGCAATAAAAACAGTAGCGTTATTCTCGGAAATCCCTGCACTGAAGATAACAATGGCATTTGTGAGGACATTCTCGATTTCAATAGTCACTTTTACGTAAAATGTGTATGGATTTTAAGTTGCAATAATTGTGTGACTTAATTTAGAAGAGGTAAATATCCTCTAGCTAAGAGGCCTTTGAACATTATCATGTTTGAGTAATGATAAATCATTTTTAAGAAACAAAATATTACTTTTTTAACAGACTTCTTCAAAAAGGGGAAGGTTCTATGTTCGGGTGTATGTGTATTTTTTTGTTATAAGAATCAATACTAAACGAAAAACATTAGGCCGTGCATTCCTGGTTGCCTGGAAGAGATCGCGGATTGCGATAAGGCCGCCATTTGTTTATTTTTTGTTTAAGGCGCGTCCCCGAGCAAAACGCAGCGCTAGCCGTTTTTGTGCAGTTTTTTGGAGCTATCTACTCTTTATCCAAAAGAAATATCAACTAATAAAAAATACATTAAATTTCTACATAATCTTGGCATCAAAATGGTAGAGTTAATTTTTTATTACTAAGTATAATGTTTAAGTAATCTCCTCACAACGAAACCACAGAAATGAGAAAAAATTACTGAAAACATGCATCTTCTCGAAAACTAATGCACTAATATAGGATAGGCAATTTAATTATGAACATTTTGGTAGAAGTATTTTTTTCAAACGACCAAAATTCGATTTTATAACGATTTTATTCAACATTTTGAGCGTATTCGCTATTGTATCTCTTGCGCTGTTATTCAGGGAAAAAATGCTCAAGGTTATTTGCTCAGGGTACGGCCTTAAGTTTTTCTTATGTATATTTATTTCTTATCTAATGTTTTTTATTATATTGGTGTACAATAAAGCATATATAAATAAATTAAGAAGCATCATCAATCACCAATCTTACGTAAGTCCAATCTTACTTAAGTCTTTCTTTTAAAACAACTGGTATCAACTGGACATGAAAAATATCTTAGAAAAGTCAATATTTTTTGGATAAATGATCCCAGTATGAAGGGAATAGTCACATCGTCAGCATAAGTAGTTGTTGTTGAAAGAAATTACATAATAGGCCCTAGATAGCTGTTCGTTCCAGGGAGTGGAGATTTTAATTAGACCCTCTGAAAGTACTTTTCTCTCAGACAAGAATAGGCAGGAATAATCAAAGACAACAGACAACTACGACGCTTGACATGAACCGATAATGAGGAAACGTATACAGAAGGGAATATTCCATATTTTCTCTCTAGGAAGTGAAGGAATTACTTCACAAGTTCTCTAGTAGGCTCTATGTCCTTGTAACTAGCTGCGAGATTATAAATGACTAGCTGACCCGCGCAACTTCGTCTGCGTCACATTTTCCCTTATTGCTCCGCTCCTATTTGTCTTAGCGTGATGATATATAGCCTATAGCCTTCCTCGATAAATGGGCTATCTAAAACTGAAAGAATTTTTCAAATCGGACCAGTAGTTCCTGAGATTTAGGTTATAAATTACACATATCTAGAAAAATTGGTTACAAGTTTGTAAG
Organism: Ceramica pisi; assembly: GCA_963859965.1. Taxonomy (NCBI): domain Eukaryota; kingdom Metazoa; phylum Arthropoda; class Insecta; order Lepidoptera; family Noctuidae; genus Ceramica; species Ceramica pisi. Next base: position 23,043,712 of record OY982535.1, on the reverse strand, counting down.
TAACTCTTTTACACGTAAACATTTTTTCTGTTTGGAAATATGTTCGATCAGACACTGACCAGTCAGGTTTTTAAGTCTACATTAGATACTCGTAATTGTTTGCTTGTCTTGGTATGGTTATGTGGAGAGGGGGGATGAAATGCATGTAACTAAAAGAGTACTGATGGGTGGATGGATGGAGAGGGAGAGGAAGGCCAAATAGAAGATGGATGGATTGTGTGAGGAGCGATATGAAAGAAATGGGAGTTAGTGATAATTTGACGGCTGATAGTGCAGAGTGGAAGAAAAAAACGTGTTGCGCCGACCCCAAGTAACATGGGATAAGGGCAGGAAGTTGAAGATTAGATACTCATACTACCTACTATTTGTTTGTTGCTTCAGTTTCACTAACGCTTTAAGATAGCAACTTTCTACTTACACACACCGTTCTACGAGTCACAATACGAATTTCGCGAAAAAAATACTGACTCATTATTTAATTAAGCAGTTTCTGTACCTACCTAGTGTCTAATATCTTTGTAATTTCAGAAAATTAACAGAAGTATAAATAACTAGCTGACCCGCGCAACTTCGTTTGCGTCACATTTTCCTTTAATGCTCCGCTCCTATTTGTCTTAGCGTGATGATATATACCTATACATTATACAACACTGAAATAATTTTTCAAATCGGACCAGTAGTTCCTGAGATTAGCGCGTTCAACCAAACAAACAAACAAACTCTTCTGCTTTACAATATTAAGTATAGATATGAACTTCATACAGCTATTATATATGCTCAATAAAAATCTGTGTAATCTACACTACTTATCGACTAGAATGGTCATACTGAATGACCATAAGTTGAAGTTGAGTGTAGGGTATGTTATAGAACTCTTACAGCTGAAAACAACGGACAGCCTAAGTAAGATTATATATGTCACCGGAAAATGGCAAACGCCGTAAGATTGTAAAATATTGCGTGAAATTGTAAACTACTTTTTCTAAATAAGACGCGGATGTATTGGAAACTCTTGGATTTGGATGGGATATTATTACATACAAAATGATTTTTCATAATATTTGGAGGAATTGTAATCTAATCAAGATCTATTTCTGTAATTTTCCGGTGAAATTTAAATACTTTCTGACAAAAATATCGATTTTGAGCAAATATCTGCACCACAACAAGAATGTAGTTCAAAGTCGGCAAAAACGTCAAAAATTTGACAGGAGCCTAGGTTTATCAAGCTACATGTCAGACATGGGACTTGATAAATCTTCCTCTATTTTGTGTTTTTTGTTTGTTTTTGTACTCATTTGTGGCTAAGTGTGACTACTAACATAGTTTTTAAGTTTTTTTTGGTAATACTAACACGCTATGGGCCATCGACGCCTGAAAATAAACGATTTTTATTTTATTATTTATTTTATTATTGTAATCACGTGGTCACGCTAACTGCCGCTTTCGACACGGTTAATTTTCACATGGAAACCGTAAAAACGTCATGTTACACGTGCCTATACCTAAATCAGATCTTAAGAGCGTGTATTCCGTCCACTAGCGCCGCCAATCGTTTTTTATTGTTTGTGGTAAATTTAAGACACGTAGATAAAAAACCGCTCAGTAGTGCACTGAAGAAATGTATTTATTATGTTTTGAGAGTTATGTTTTGTACTTTAGAACATAAATAGTTGCCAAAGTCGATATTTTTGCTAAAAGTGGCCACTTTTAGCAATAATTGCCGTTTTGGCTATTTAGCCATGAGTTATGTATTAAAAATAGCTGTCAAAAAATAATAGATACATTTCTTCAGTGCACTACAGAGCGGTTTTTTATCTACGTGTCTTAAATTTACCACAATTAATAAAAAACGATTGGCGGCGCTAGTGGACGGAATACACACTCTTAATCTTTGAAATTTTCAGTGGTTTCGGTCACTTGAATGCATTATAATGCAATTGAGAATTTGTTAATCATTTCAACATTTTTACATTTCTCATGATGACATGAGATAATATGCAATCCGTTTAGGGTGGTATTATTTTGAGTTTTTAACAGACTTAAAAAAAGGAGAGGTTTATTATGTTTATTACCTCATAACTCCGTCATTTATGAACAGATTTGAAAAATTCTTGTTTTATGTGAAAGAATATACTTCCCAATTATTCGCATTTAAATTTCATAAAAATCGGTTTAGAAATTTGACTTTTAAATCAGAATACCTAGCTGGAATTCGTTTAGTACGATGTCGGTTTTTTTTTCATCCAGAAAACGAATTTGCGTATTTTGCTTACTTGCGATTTTCCAGCGGTATTGTTAGGTGTGGGGTAGGTTGAACTAAAAAGCGAAAAATTAAAATCTAAAAAAGTACAAAAAATACAACCGACTTCCAAATAAAAAACACTAAAAAGTTTAAAGTTACAACAATTTTGGTAGTTGGTGTCAAAATACGAGGAAACTACCAAAAACACCGACTGCTTAAGTAGTTTTTTATATCGACGAAAATTTGCTCCTTCAAAAAGGGCACATCAATAAAAATCAAAAAGTTCAAAGGAATTTTATTGTTTATCTAAAATGGATAATGATAATGAAATGCGAATCTAGAAATAGAAACTAGCGATTTAAATGCAGAGATTGAGCAGGTTTCATTTGATTAGATAATGCGGAAGGATTCATCTGATTTCCTTGACGAAGACTACCATTGCGATACGGTTACATTTCTTATGAATTATGATTTTTACATGACATATCTATACTTATTATACACGTTCATAGTGCATACAGTTAAGGAGTGGAATTCCCTGTTTGAGTCTGTGTTTCCTGATAGCTACAACCTGGGAGTCTTTAAGTCATGACTGAATAGGTTACTTCAAGGCAAGCGTGCTCCATCTTCGAACACATCATCGCTCACCATCAGGTGAGACAGTGGTCAAATGCATGCCTAACAATAGTTTAAAAAAATAACCCAATAATAGACTGATATTACTAGGTTCGACAACTTTTTGGCAGTGAATATGACTGTTTGTTAATTAATGCATAATATTAGGTACTACCCTATTTTCAATGGCTTTCTTTACTTAAATATGTAATGTAGACAAGAGGAAAAATAAAAAAGCCGTTTGGCTACTATGCCACAGACAGACAGATGCACACGTCAAATTTAGATATAACAGTATATCGGTCACGGGAAAATGACAGACTCCGAAAGATTGTAATAAATCTTAATTTCATAACAGGTAGGTACCCCTGGTATACCTGTTATGGAAAAAATCGTTTAGAAATTCAATAGTTTCCAATGCATTCATGTATTTTTTAGAAAAAAATGTTTACAATTTCACGCGATATTTCACAATCTTACGGTGTTTGCAATTTTCCGGTGACGTATCCGTGATGATGAAAGACTTAGGGCAAACGCTCACCGGGATGGAATGGATTATGGGATTTAAATATTGACCAAAGGACATTCAAACTTATACAGTTGGAATACGACATAAATGCAAATGTTATAAATTGATTCCGTAGCATCTGAAGGGATTTTATGACACAGTATCGGACAGCGCGCTAAGGAATCCTGCGGCACCTCGCTGAATCTTAGCGGCTAGTATGTGCGCTGATGGCAAAATCTTCTGCCATACCGCCCCGATGTAGTCAACAGCACATAAAGTTACCAGAAACTGTCAAATTTTCTCATTCAATTTTGTACTCAACTTTCATAATTTTAAGGTTTAAAATCGTTTGGAGAAATTTGACAGTTTTGTATAACCTGATGTGCTGTTGAGTGTACGGAGGCCCCTAGTGCGACAAATATCCCATTACAAATCGACGCTAAAATCGCAAAGCTGGATGTAGTTCTGCATTTTTGATAATTATGTTGTATAGATCAATTAGGCAGATGTGAATCTAAATTTGCAACTTCGAAAAGCTTGTACTCGCTATGCAGCACGCGGTAAACTGAGACTTTTTTCACTTTTTGCTCTAAAAGTAAAAAACTGTGCATTTTCAACAAGTAATATTCAGTAGGATCTATATGACATGCAACCACCTATTTGCATTAATTGAAGCCCAACCGCAGATCAATGAACTTTACAGGGACCAAGATAAATTATGGCTCTTCAACGATGGACAATTTTTGTCGAATGCTGTCAACTTTGTTAATGCTCCTGTCCGTAGCAAGACAGCAGCAGCAGGGGTAAAATAAGATTTTGCCTTTAGATAGGTAGAATTTGGTCTAAGCCAGAATTAAGAACAAGAAAACGTAATCGGTTTGGTTCCTGCAATTTCTTTAATTAGCACGGTTTTGACTTCAAAACTAATCACCCATAGAGCGTTGCGTAAATGTACATTTTCTTATCATGGTTATCAACATCAAGGGAATTTAGAGTGAAGGTTTTCTTCAGCGGAAAATCAGAATTACCACGGTGTTCATGCATTTTAGATTGATGTAATAGTACTTAAGCATTGCTTATTACTTGAGTCTTCAGAAATTGTTTAATGCTTGACATTTTTAAATAAAAACTTTGTAAATAACTTTTTTTTTTATTATTTGCAAGTTCAAAAATGTTCTTAATATTAATAAAAACATGAAAACACATGTTCCAAGTACGGTGGGCTGTGCCGGCGCTGCCGTTGCGGCTGCTGAGGCCCTCAAGCGGCGCAAATACCTTATCGGTAATTACAGTTTTGAGCCGTTTGGGGTCGAAACGCTTGGGTCATGGGGTTTGAGTGCACGTCTCCTTTTTAAGGAAATTTCTCGTCGACTAATCGACACTTTGCGTGACCAGAGGGCTGGCTCGTTCTTTGCTCAAAGAATTAGCATTGCCATTCAACGTGGCAATGCTGCCAGTCTTCTGGGCACGTTTCCGGATGACGGCGATGCGGAGGAATTCTTCGACGCCTAAGCGTATCTTGTTTTTGTATATTTATTTGTATATAGTTAGGTTTAGTTGTTATCATGTTTTTATTAAAATACCTACTTAGTCAATGAAATTAGTGATCGACCAGTTACGGCTTCTGCCACATTTGGTCAATTGGTTGATGTTACGGAGATAAATATTATCTATTATTAGATAAATAATACAATGTCGAAGCCATAGAAATATTTATTATACATATCTATGGCCGAAACCTTCGACCAAAATTTTGGCTTTTAATATTTTCCCTCATTCCCAATTCATGCTATTTTCATTAATGGATAGAGTGGTTCTCGAGGAAGGATTAAGTATATAATTTGTCAAGACGGGCGAAGCCGCGAGCATCAACTAGTGCATCTATAAAATTGAAAAGGCGTTGCTAATGCCCTTTACACCATAACACCGTTAAGCTTCGGGTCAACACCTCATAAGTATGCTGAGACAAACAAGTGTTCAGTCTACTTTCACGTGAGTTTCGTAAAATATCGACGCAAAGTGAGTACCTACACGTGTTTAATTCGGACACAAAACTGTTCTGGACATAAATGTAAAGACCCACTTTGGTGTATAGCTGTGTTCAATGTACGGATTGTAAGTCAAAATGTAGGCTACTAACCGTGATCCGAATCACGATTTCCTGTAATGACATGATCGAATACATTTCTAGTGTAATGGATAGTTTACGGTTTCACACAATGACTCACTTTTTTGTGTTGTAGGTCTCAAGCTGTCACCTGAACAAACAAATGTATTGACGATGCGAGAAAACTAACATCACATAATCTTTCCGAATAAATTCCTTACACATGCCATCTACATATTATAGGTATTATTGTCTTAACTAGTTTTTAATAATCACCAAAAAAATTAACGGTCTCCTCTCTGACATCATTTTGTAAATAGAACTTACCGCGCGAAGCAATAACATAAATCCTTCACAAAGTGTGCACAGAACCAAACTGTTCATAACAGCATCTATCTCTCTATCGCTTAAATAAAGAGAAGATATAGCACAAACACAGAACCAGGAGCACTTCACAGAAAATCGACTATTTGAAATTTGAATATCGAACGATCGAACGTCAAAGTTTGTCGCGCTTGTGCGCACGCGCACCGACTACGGCGGACTGTCGGACAGGCTTCACTCGAAGGCTCTAGCTCTAGAGATGAGGACGCAGACGTTTGCGTAACCGATGCCGATTGGCTCGCTTCGATCGATTTTAATTTATGACTCGTGTTGATTGTTAATGGGTAGCGAATGACTTTTGTTGCGGACATGTAGCTATTAATTTTACGACTATTATTTTCTTCGTATACTGCAGATCATTATAGTTTGAAGCCCGTATTTTACGTAGGCCTTTCAAACATTTGTACATTTGCAATCTCTTAGTAATTTATACCTGCTGATGCTGATCAACATAAAGTAAGATTTAGTACCTAGATTTTAACAAAATACATATAAAATATAATGGGTTTATCGACCATGAAAAACTTGTTAAAATCAATTAAATCAAAGTTAACAAACACAAGAAAACCATTTCTATTTCACCATCAGTATAATGGAAACGTTTTACAGAATATATAAATAACCAGTTTAGACAGTTTCATTTTATTGAATGTGCAGCGGGGTCAAGAATGCACTGTGAATGGAACTGACCACTTTCGGATTACAATTTCACACTATGCCTATAAAATAACAGCATCAACCAACAAAAAGAAGCCGTAACTTTGATATTAGACCGGGAAGTCATAATAATACTCGAGTAGGTAATAAAAACTGAAATCGTCTACATTGTGTTTCTATTTCTTTCAGAGCTGAGCCATCAATGAACAGCCTACTCGACGTTTCCGTTACTTGCTATAGATCAAAGTGTAAGCAAAAAGTTTGCATGATCGATTCGTTCTAATTTCGAATCGTATAAAAATGGCGCCTCACTAAGCGCTAGAAATAGCGGCTTACGTTATCACCGGCGTCCTCGCGACATCTGCTTCACCCGAACACGACTGTTATCAACAGTGCTATTCTGTAAACATCTTACGGTGTAACTTAAGTGAACTGCCAAACCTTGCCTGTCATGAATGTTTGCTCACTTCATCTTTGTTTTCACGATGAAATATAGTCAGAATAGACCCGTAGTGCATGTTAAGTGCAAACACTCTTCAACACCTCCCCGACCTACATAAGAAGATACCTACTTAGTAAGGGTCAACTGAACATCCCATTGTAATAATACTACTACCACTACAATAATTTGAGGTTCTTACAGCTTATTGCCAAATCAAGCTGTATTCAAACGCCATACAATAATAACACAGCGTATTGTTCAATAAAAAATTCAATTGTTTTCATTTCATTGTTTACAACGCGAATTTAATTAAGAAAAGACAAGTGGACTCTCGAACGATAACTTGAAGTCCTTCAAGATAATGCTGACCGCTTCTTGTTGCTACAGAAGAATTTTAATGATATGATTTAAATACTAAAAGAATTTTAATGACCACACAAACTTTGACTTATGTCTAATAAATAACGCTGTAAAGAATCGCTATTCTTAAGTGAAGTCTACAAAAGTAGTCATCAGAAGTACAGCTTTATAGATCGTCAAGCGGTACTAAAAGATGCCTTACAAGACAAGGCAATGGTGCAAAGGCAGATAAAAGCCATTGGCTAAGAGAAAATATTGTGATCACATAAGATTATGAAACGAGGTCATTCGTATGTCATAAAATCCTTCATTTTGGAAAACTTCAACTTGCAAAGCTACTGTCTAACAAGAGCGTACGCCAATTCTCTACAAAGGGGTGCTGTACGAAATCAACTATGGCGGAGCATGTAGCAATATGACACAATATTTACAATGTAAACCCCTCATTTAGCAACGAACCACTGGTACAAAGACAGTAGTGTAATCAAACGAATTAAAGTCACGTTTGACACAGCGAGGTAGAAAGTCTTGCAAGACAAACGCTACCAGACGTAATAACTCGGAATTACTAGCATTAACGGGCGTGAACAAATACAATAAATATGACACGGATGTAATAATTCTTTACGATGATGGACTCGCTAAATTATCTAAAATGGAGCACGGTGAAACAATCTTGGAAGCAGCAGCTGAATGGTGGACAAAAACAAAATAGAGAGAATATATAAGTTTTTTTTCCTCCTTTTGTGTCTTTTTGTGAGCATATTTCAACTCTTTCTTAATTATTTTCCTTCCTCGCTTTCCCCACTTAATCGGCTCGGTCGGCTCTCCGAATTTTGTGGCGGCAGGACAATCTATTCTGGAGGTCGGTTTGGGCGGTATTATCACTGATAGGAGTTTTGTGATGCTAGTCCACCGCGAAGCGGGAAGTTATCCTCTACCTCAGTGGCAATGCTTTTTGATTGATTGAATCTTTTAAGACTGCATGTCAAAAATCATATTTTGTACTTTTGGATTTTTCTTTGCTACACACGTGAAGAAAACTATGTACTTGCGTCCCAAAGGGTCAAAGGGGATTAATAAACTACAAATACCTAAAAATAAACATGAAGGTTTTAGTACAGAAGTGTTGCATGCATGTGGCAATGACGTAGATACTGCAGCGCTAACTAACAGCAGAGGTCAACAACTTCTGGACAATTGTGTTAGATAGGCACGATTTTGTGAATGTGTCGATTTGGACCGAAGAGGTGTGGGCTTGGAATTTGGAACTAATCGGTTCCAACAAATTATCAAGACGTATTCAAACGTTTGAAGGCAATGTCGTTGGCGTTGACAACTTTGTACCGCAAACGAAATTGTGGTGACTGATTTCTATTCTCTGTAAGTGCTAATTTCGTTTGTCGAAGATAAAGCGCATACTACAAGCAATTTATTCATAAGGTATCACTTATACACGGATGCAGAATAATTTGTTACAACGATATACAGTTTATCAAAGCCTCACTAACAGAAACGGGCAACATTCCACAAAATTCTACCGAACGGACGTTACGCATACTTTGTTAATAACATGGAAAGTATAATAGAATTGTTCCCATAGTCGTTGGATTAAATGTTATCTCATTCTGGATAATATAGCCAAAACAATGAACACACGAGACTTATGCAATATGCTCGTAACACCTGAGAAACTGAGGACAAAGATGCACGGGCTGATTAACTGCTAATAGTAATACATAGCTATGTAGAAAAATAGTGAAGTCATGTAGTTTTCTCACAAATATCGGTCTTAGTGAAGACAGCTGATGATATGACGATCGTACTTTCTATTTGAATAAATGATTTAGAAATTAAAATTATTTTTAGAAATTGAGAAATGGACCCGTCATTTGTTTTGTCCCACGCTCTGTCAAGCAAGACTGCTGAGATTTAGTTACTTCGATATTTGAAGACGAGGAACCAATAGTATTAATTCAAACGAGTAACAGTAAGGGTATTAATTATCTCAAACTTCCTACTATTAAAAGTTTCGTAATCATAATTATTCATTATCATCTCACGATATCGCTAGCGATTGGAATGTAAGATATACTTTTACTCCATCGCAAGCAGTAGATGGGTGAACTCGAAATTCATTTCACATTAAGATTAAAGCCATGACCCTTACACAACAAGATCAAGTGGCAAGCCAAATACGGAAAGAGATTAATCTTTGAATCCGTTACAAAAAAGGTGCTGATCCCATCAATACATGATTGATTGGAGTTCGTAGACACATAGCAAGAAATTGCAAATGATAATAGAACAACATACCGGGTATATTGGAAAGCAAAGAAAGCGAACTTGCTCTGAAAGTGGTCTCCGATTGAGGAGTTCAGATAAAGTTATCGTCAATAGGCTCTAAGAGCTAAATAGAGGTATTTAGCTCTTAGAGCCTATTGATTGAACGTCTATGAGCTCAAAACAAACAGGATTGATTAAGGGTATAGAAAACTGGCTTATGCCCGCGAATTCGTACATCCCGATTTTTTTCGTTCCCGTAGGAATTTCGGGAAATCCTCTTTTAGTGCTCTCCTACAATCCCCAAGGAACCTACATGCCAAATTTCAACTTCCTACGACCAGTCGTTTCAGCTGTGCGTTGTCTGTCAGTCACTTAGTAATGGAAGAATTTTATATGTTAGGATTAGGATTCGTCTACTGGATCTTGTCTTCATTTGCGTGGAAATTGTTATTAACCTCAGAAGACTCCGAAATTAAAGAATTTAAACGATCATTCAACGCGCTGGATTATAAAAAGCTAAAGACATGACATTGAATTATATCTCCAATTTGTTTCTACTTAATCCATTTACATTGGCAATCAATATTTAAATCAAGAAGATGAGTGTTATAAAATGATAATTTTAACAGCAAAACGAAAGTAAGTGAAAATGAAAGACAAGACTTTGGGAACAAGATCTACAATAAAAACGTTAATGTCAATCAATGTTGTGAAAGCAATAATATCAGATTCCGTTGAGTTAATAAAAAGTAAAACAATTGCGTCACAATTGGTTCCTTATACTTGAGAACCAGAGCTGCTGTCAGTCATGATTGTGTTATCTGTAGGATCTCGAGTTTGCGAAGTTACGTTTGTTGTTAAACAAACAGGTAATCCTTTCCGGAATTTTGTTCTTGAGAGATATAAGTAAAGCAAATTAATTATGTAAAGACTTAAAGATTTGGGACAATGATTCAGATGAAGACTATGATGATGTGCTGGAAAAATTAAGTTATGTCGCCGAATGTATTCTTGACGATGACAACATTAATGGAATTCAACGGGACGCGTCAACTCCATGAGGTAACGAAAGATTTTCCTTCTTGGTCAGCCAAAAATCGAACAACAATTCTGCGAATAAAATAAATGTGCTCATACAAGGATTCGATAAGGCGTTAATTAAACGTAGTTACCCAACAATGCAGTCTGACCAGTTGCCTAAAATGTCATCGATTTGAACCGAACTTGATCGTCTTACGCCAAAATGCACTCAACTAATGGACTAATAATGTAAAATATTTATGCAAATGTAAATAATCTGATATTTGATTTTGCTGTCAAATGCCATTTAGGTGTCATGTCAGAGACTTTCAGAAGCAATTATAAAAACTGTGAATAGTTAAGCAGTTTTTTAATTAAGTAACTTAACTTGATTTATAAGTTGGTCTCCACGCTAGAAGTTTCGTTGATTACAAAATTAAATGTGTTCGATAAATTGAGTTTTAAAATGTGGGTGAAAGGTCTAAAACACAATAAAATGTCAAGCTCTATGACAAATCGTAGTAGGAATTATTATTTCATTCCAAAGATCAAGTTTGATGTCAATATTATGAATTCTGTTTATGATTCACTTAGTAACGGGACCATTTCTGCGGTCCGGTTCCTTTATTTTTGCGAGCTCTGCATGGCACCAGTTGGCACGAAACCTACGTCACAACGTACGATGTCTGTTTTTATTAAGAACTGTCTTTCTTTTATTACTCTGTTGATCATTTTAAAGATCATGTGTAAGGGGTTTGTATATGCCCATTCGAAGATATTGTGTATAGCCGCTTTTGTAGTGCTTGTAATCACAGTGTTAATTCTATAAATTTTTAAGCAACGTTCGTATTCGCATCAGTCAAAAATGTATTGAGATTGAGGCTTTTATGACAGTTTGCGATTGAGATGCAAATGCGAACGTTGCTTAAAAATTAGTAGAATTGGCTTCTCAGGTTATACTGCAAAAGATCTCCTAATGCTTTGACGACTAACCAAGACATCAAGGGTGAGTATTTCAGGGTATTATCATTAGAGACTTCCTTGTAACAGGTACTGAAAGACTAACAGTTACATTATTTGGTGAGGCTCAAGTTGAAGTGCGTAACTAATTGGTACTAGACTAGTGCACTTCGTACATAACTCGCTAGCAATATACAAACACGTCCTTTGGATATGAGAGCATACAATGATATAACTTAAATGACTCCTCCTTGACAACATAAAACAAAAAGTACACAGTGTACACACTTGACTTCTATAAACACTTAGGTATGAGAGGAAGACGTATGATCTATTTTTAACCGACTTCCCAAAAAGGAGGAGGTTATCAATTCGGTTGTATGTTTTTTTTTTTTTATGTTTGTTACCTCATAACTCCGACAATTATGAACCGATTTGAAAAATTTTTGTTTTATCTGAAAGGATATACTTGCAACTTGGTCCCATTTAAATCATATCAAAATCGGTTACGAACTATGGATTTTAAATCGAAATACTTGGAATTTGACTATTTAGATGATTCTTTGATAATCGAAATTGCGTATTTTGCTTTTCTGCGATTTTGCAGTGGTATTTTTAGGTGTGGGGCACCACTAAAAAGTGAAAAATAAAAACTTTTTAGAAAAAAATACAAACGACTTCCAAAAAAAACTGCAAAGTAAAAAATAACTTTAATTTCGGAAGTCGGTGTTTTTGTTACTTTCTTCGTATTTTGACACCGACTTCCGAAATTAAAGTTATTTTTTACTTTGCTGTGTTTTTTTTGGAAGTCGTTTTTTTTGTAAAAAGTTTTTTTTTAGTTTTTACAAACGATGCAGACACAGAATGCCCTTACAAGACGATAAATCAACAATTCAGCAAGAAATAAAAAGGATAACATATAAACAAGAACTGCCGTACATCGTCAAGACACATACTCCGTGTATCGTAATGGATTCTGTCGTTTACTGAGTAATTACGTGTAATAAATCAACATCCTGCCACACTTACATAGGAACAAGAGCATAATCGTATAAATATTAATTCTTCTGGCTTCGCACTTGGTAGGTACTTAATTGGATGAAACAAGCTAAATCACACAAACAGGCATCAAGAAGACGTGACAGCCATGGCCTTGAATACAGATTTTATCAAGTCAAAAACATGGCTGAGCTAATAACACAGAACACAGCAAATTGGATTTACTTGGTGACTTCATTGTGGACAAACGGACACAGAATATAGATAAGAAGCGAAGATAACTGGTTTTCCAAAACTACAACTGCAAAATCGCAGTCAAACAACTTGAATTTTACAGGTTTTAAGGAGCAAACAATGGTTATGCAAGCACTTTCACTAACCACCCTTGTGCAAACCTCTCTACGCCTTTTACTTGTCAAAAGCGTCTGAGAAAAAAACGAAAGTGCTCGCTTGATAGCAATGCTGGAAAGGCGATAATTAATACTAGTAATTCATGCTAAGTTAGATCACGTACGGGCACGTCATTCGCTGGTTGAACCACGACAGGCGACGAATGACAATCGATCGTTTGAAATAAGAATGTCCTTGCAGGAGTCGAAAGCTAATGTTTGAGCACATTTTGCAAGACAATGATCGTAACGGACGATGTCCTGCGCATACGTTATTTGTTCTTTGATGTGTTTGGTATTATGGTATTATTGTGCCAACTGTTACGTGGTAACTGTCTTCTTGTCACTTAAATTCGTTTTGTGTGTCGAGTTCCATTTCATTATGTACGGTGAGTTTATTGTACGTGTCTGGTGGTTAGTTATTTTTCAGTAATAAACGTAACTTAGAGCGTACTTTGCACTCGACATGACAGGGATATAGATAGGTACTCGTACCTACTTTTCTGGTGGTTAACGAAGTCGATGAATACATAAGGAAAAGACGCGTGACGAGGACAAATAGAATGGTGTTACATGATGTTTTTGGAACTGAAAATCATTAAACGAACGTTTAATTCAAAATTCAAAACATCGGAGTTGGTCCTGTAGATAGGTACCTACTGTCGAGAGAATTGAACAAAACAAATCTTTCATAAATTATTCAAGTCAATTCTGCTGCCTCTGCCCATTAGCAAACCTATCAAGACATCTTGGCTAAGTTGCCTCGACACAATCTGTGCCTAAGGACAATCGAGGCATGCACATGATGAGCAGTGCTGCAGACATTCACCTACTTACGCTCACAGCGTCCGTAATATCCACCTTAATACCCATGTCAATTGCAACTTGCAAGGTATAAAAGTTACATGATTATGGGCTCTTGCAACGTTCAGTTACATTATAATTATCATAACGAGAGGTTATGTGATCCCTACCATTTTCTCTGCACCATCCTAAGGTCGATTGAAAGAATTCCCTAAAACATTTAGTCTTTGCTACTGGTGCATAAATCCATATTAAAAATAAAACCCTTTGGTTTTTAAGGCGCGATAACGAAGCCAATAAACATGGATAAAATTTAGATGAAGAATATAGGACACTGCAAGTTTTATTACTTTTCATTTAATGTCTTCATCTAAAATGATTACTTAATTTACTCAATCCCAATAGAACAATTTTAACTGGATTCTACCGATATACAGTTATCAATTTTACGCCAAAATTCATTTGAGTCAACGATGGTAACTGAAGAAAATCGATTTGGTACTGTGAATAGCAGAAAAGAGAACAAGCCAGTGAGCTTGAAGCTACAAGACGATTTTGTAAATGAAACTAGTCAAATTGGTTCGATCTCTTTCAAAGCGTGCAGTTTGTAAAATACCTGCAACCGGATGAATGCAAAATTTGCCTGGCAAAAAATATTTCCATTACGGAAACAGATCAAACACGATTGAATAAAATTGCTAGAAACGAATTATTAATCTGGAAAGATACTTGATCCAAGCGTAACAAAATCAGGCTATGAATCATCTTCTCCTTTGATACATCGAGTTTTGTTCTCGATCTCTTTTTTCGCGTGATTGATCAATTAAAAACCAAAGAATTTCTTTTACTTTTCTAATTTCAAATATTACCTGTAGCAGGACTCTTTGTTGTTTACACAGAAATAGCTTTAACATTTTTTAAATACATTTTACATAATCGTACGCAGAAATTAGCCTTACTTTCTACGGGTTGCGCAACAAAAATTCGAGGTTAGTTTAAATAAAAATCGATCATAAATGTTTGCGAATGGTTAGATAAAAAGACAGCTATCTGCATAAATCATGTCCGTTACTCGATCCTCCCCTTACCTACAAAAAAACTTAGAACCTCTTTACATATTATCGTTTGACAGCTGTCAGATTTGGAAAAGAAGCAGCAAGTTTCGCGCGCATTTGTTTGTCTTGACATCTTCATTTACATGCGCGAACACAGAGACACAGGTATTTTAAAAATAACTAACAAATTAACATATATGAGGTAATGTTACTTTTACCATTTATTATTTGGCAACTATTTAGATGTGGCATTTAATCCTTAGGTTTATTACTTAATTAAAATATCTTTATGATTGTTTGTCGAGCTTAGCGACAAAAATTATGAAACCAATATTGATTAACAGTGTTATGCCTGGGTTAATGGAAACTTATTTTGTGCCCGATTTGCACTCATTTTCTATTCCTTCAAACTTTATGGGCGATCTAAAGGTCCATCTTTTTTATTTGGAGTTACTTACACGTATGTGGTACGACTTGGTTCAAATGTAGGTACAACCATTACTAGCATAAAAAACAATATGTGAGCCTAGCCAACCAGTGGGTGTTTAACCTTATAACGATTTTCGCGATCACGTCTCGACAAACATGTTTGTGGACAGACCACACAGTGTAGTGTCTACACAAAACTGACTGAGTGATACGACGGATGTAATATGAACATCTTCGACAATCGTTGCGAATAACCAGAAGCCAGAAAATCTGACAGCAATCTCGCCACAGTGTTTCGTGTTATCCAGTTGCTGGGTTGTGGAGGCAGTCTATCTATGTAAAATACTGGTACTCAGCTGATTTTTTTTTTGGGACAATCCCGCCTCACATTCCCAACCACTGCAACTCCTGAAAGCCAGAATCAACAGTGGCGACTAGCAGAAAAACGCCGAGCTAGTAAAGCTCGACGAGTCCCGGAGAAACGATTCAACTGTCTTGGATCCCGCAACGAAATTAATCAGAAAAGTACAGTGGAGGAGTAGGGCAAAATAAATATAATGTCCACTTCCCTCCTTATCAAGCAGGAGACAGATTAGAGCTACGCCAATAGGCACCAAGGGACATATACAACTGGGTTAAGCCCAATTGCCAAGCACCACGGATTATATATTAACACTGAAACTAATGGATCCTAAATTGTGAGCCCATTTTGATTCTAGTATTAAGTATGGCAAAAACGCCTGAACGCACGGAATTTTGTTTGGTTGCATCCGGTAAGACTGAAAGTCGACTGCAATGTACATAATTTGTTAAAGGCAGATTGATTCGAACTTCTTCACTTCAGAAACCAATAAACCCAACTATTCTAAACATTCTTGGTATCAACATCATCCGATATTGGATTTTAAAGCCACACAAGAGGTCAAGGTAAAATTAGCAGATACCAAACTCAGAAATACTCGCCTTGTCATCAATGTCACGGTTTGCGAAATAAATGACAAAATAATTAACAGTTACGTCAACTTGTATTATAACATTCAGTAACTTGAGAATAGCTCTTCAGTCTCCATGTTTAGTAGGCAGAATATTTTAGCAAAATAATGTTATTCTTGAACAACATAAATGTCGTTTACCGTTAGCATTCCTAAGATACGGCAAGACAACTGAATTAATATTCTAGTTAGATCATAGTTGAGACTGTGTTTTTCCTTGAAACTGAGGAACAATATTGAAAGACATTGTCAATATTATGTGATTTTATGATCGGTTCAAATTGTTTTTAACGCGCCAAGTGGCGGTAAAATAAAATGTTCTTTGTAGTCAAAACTTCTTAGTGTAGGATCCTACTGTTTATTTCTGTTCTGTGGGCCTTTATGATAAAAAAAAAAACCAAAAAGGGTCATAGCTCGCAAGAGCCGCAAGCCAAACATGACATAGACAGCAGATGAATGAGGACTTGTTACGTAAAGATGAGAGTAACTGGCGGAAATTGCCTGAAGACATAAATCAGCTTAAAGTTCTTCTTTGTAAGTTCGGCGAAGTAGAATCCGGTACTAAGAGGTCGACCAAATAATGAAGAAGTTAAACAAGCGACAAATAAATTCCTTCCTCAGTAAGCCTCATGGTGTAGTCTCTAAAACACCATCAGGTTGCACAGATCAATAGAAACTGAAACTAGAATCATTATTCCTATCTGCATGCATCTAAACAATTGATGAAATAATTGAGGTCTTTAAGTCATCTCACACAGAATTATATCCTCTATTGCTGGAAGTTTAAAACAACATTTTGCTTGCGGATTTTCTGCATTGTAGCAGCATTGCGTACGCGCATCAGTACAACGTGGTCATTAACCCGGGCCACTGGCCGTAACTACACAATGCTAATTCAGCAAATTAGGAAGGCAAGCTAAAGAAAAAGGGTGCTGTCGTTTATTGACAAAACGACATGTAATTAGGTACTGAGGACACAAGCTTGATCGAGGAAACACATGAAAAGGACTTTTAAAGCGTGTGAAACATATTTTCGTAGGTCTGAAAACAGTAATCTCTTTGTAAGTGGATCAAATGGCGAATAAACCTCATAAATGCAGCTTTAACCATTGTTCATGTTTTGATGGATATACTTACAACTGGCAAAGCATGATCATTATACTAAAACAACATACAAAATCTCAGAATTATAAATATATTATAGTCTTATGATCTTTTTGCCAGCCTAACTTACTTTCAGCACAGTTTTAATACATATTTATTCGTAACATTATTACTGTTACATTATTCATTGCGAATGTTTTATTTTGTTGTCTGCACTCACAAGTCTGTCTGCACCGAGTTTTATTGTGCTGCGTTTGCGCAGACATCCGGCGAGAGGCAATTTGATGCTCGATTGCGCTGATCACTTTGCTGATAGATTGGTCCTTTGATGTTCATATTTCATAATATGCTGCAGTTCATTAGTAGATAAGCAGGGGTTCTTGATCCTTTGTTGGGTATTACTTAGTTCAATACCTAAATATGTGTATATCTCCTCTAAAGATATTGGTATTTTGATACGGTGCTTCGTTTTTAACCGACTTCCCAAAAAGGAGGAGGTTATCAATTCGGTTGTATGTTTTTTTTTTATGTTTGTTACCTCATAACTCCGACAATTATGAACCGATTTGAAAAATTTTTGTTTTATCTGAAAGGACATACTTGCAGATTGGTCCCATTTAAATCATATCAAAATCGGTTACGATCTTTGGATTTTAAATCGAAATCGCTGGAATTTGACTATTTAGATGATTCTTTGATAATCGGAATTGCGTATTTTGCTTTTCTGCGATTTTGTAGTGGTGTTGTTAGGTGTGGGGCACCACTAAAAAGTGAAATATAAAAAACTTTTTACAAAAAAATACAACCGACTTCTAAAAAAAATTAACACTACAAAGTAAAAAATAACTTTAAATTCGGAAGTCGGTGTCAAAATACGAAGAAACTAACAAAAACACCGACTTCCGAATTTAAATTATTTTTTTACTTTGAGTGTTATTTTTTTTTTAGAAGTCGGTTGTATTTTTTTGTAAAAAGTTTTTTGGTTAGCCTTACCGCCCACTCCGGGCGCAGCAGAAGGGAGTCTTAGATTCCTACTGACTAAAACCTATCAGTTCCTCCTAATGCTCTTTGCGTTCAGGGCCGCGGTGACTCTTTAGAACAAACTCCGCAACTACCTTACCGTACCGTAGGTACCTTAAAAGTTTACCTGTAAGGTTTTCGACCTTCACTTATTTCTAAATTAAGGTCCGATCATTATGTATTTTGGATGAACATAAACTGGTTATAATAACTTCTTGGTACCACAATAACATTCCGTTCCTAAGGACACCATTATGACTATTTTGGTTAGCATGATCAATTGATTTAATTGAAGATTACAATTTATATGATGAACAAATAAATATCGATTAATAATAATTAATAATTCGATACCAGTAGTATCAATTAACGTAAGGGACATTTATCCGAAATGCCAAAAAGTCCCTTATGAGAACTCACATAATAATATTACCGAACAATATCTATCTGCCTAGCCTTTACCCTACATTGGGGTCGGCTTCCAGTCAAAGCGAGTTTAGCTGAATACCAGTATTTTACGTGGAGCGGCTGCCTCCACAACCCATTAACTGGGTAACACGGTACTTCTTAGCATGACTGGAGTCAGAATTACTTCTGATAATCTGTAACGACTGCCAAAGATCTACAAATGATAGCCGGAACGTATTACCGAATAATCGTAACGAAAACAACAGCGGTAAGATATAGTTACTACTTTTACAACTAGATAACATGCAAATCGATGCATTCCATGTCATTCTAATTAATTATCTAATCGATTTTTTCTGCAACAGCTTCGCACGTAAGTAATTAATCAATTCTATCAATAACTAATAAATTACATGTCTGAACCTACGTTAGGTTAGATACGAATATCATAACCAAATTGATATGAGTTTAATTTAATTAAGTTTGGAGAGTTGATTATTCTGAATTAATTAAATTTGCAGTTACATAATGAAATCGTGCGTGCGCGTTAACTTGATGAACTTTCTTAAATAGTTTGATCAAATGAAGAAAAATACAGAATTATTTCAGACTACATTTATATACAATAAAATAAAATAAACAACTCTTAACTAACTAAAACTAAAATTAAAACTAACATATGGCGTCGAAAAATTCGTCCGCATCGCTAGCCACTGGTAATGAGCCCAAAAGGCTGGCAGCATTGCCACGTTGTATGGCAATGCTTATCCTTTGGCCGAGGTAAAAGCCAGCCCTTGGGTCACGCGAAGTGTCAACTAAGCGTCTTGACAGATCTTTAAACAAGTTATGAGCAAAATGAAGAAAATATAGGAAACTATGCAGAAATAGCAAAGTTATAATTTCGTCATCGTGCATATGAACATAGCTACTTAAAAAAAAACATTAAAGGACGCAAGCTATTCTTCAAAGGAAACAAGCTATTCTTCAATCACAAATTGATTTAAGAACTTTAGAAAACATAAGCTGAAAACCAGACAA
Organism: Ceramica pisi; assembly: GCA_963859965.1. NCBI lineage: Eukaryota > Metazoa > Arthropoda > Insecta > Lepidoptera > Noctuidae > Ceramica > Ceramica pisi. The sequence continues at coordinate 23,023,890 of OY982535.1, read as the reverse complement.
TAGATGAAGTTGAAGAATTCTAGTATTAAAGACAGCAGAAATGGTCTTGGGTGTGAACAGATAAATTAGTTGAGGTTAAAAACAAAATGATACATCGGAGAATAAAACTACAATCAGCATTGGGTCGATACCTGCCTACTAATCAGGGAACTGTAGACCCCACTTTGAGGAAATGTATTGGTTGAGAACCGTATTGACTGAAAGGCAGTAATTAGGGACTAATAACTATTTTCGGTTTACTGTGAACGCATAAGATTTTACTGTTACGGTTATGTTACGCTGAGGTTAAGAGCTGCCCTTGAAGCGACCCACACGGACTGGTACCGTTCAAGATTCCTACCTACTTAGGCACCTATATGTATTTTTCGACACAATCGTTTAACGTTTACTCGGTCTGAGGGAAAGGCAGACGCATTTAACGTTGCTTTACTTTCATTCAAATCCAAACTACCCTGATATAAGGACGTCCCACGACGGGAAGAAGAATTAATGTAAGTTTTCCGGCGACATTTTTGCTATCACGTGTAGAATCTGTATGAGGTTCTACCTGGAGCATAGGGACTGTAATCTCTCATCTAATATGATGATGATTGTAAAATGTATAATTTCTCTAATAAACGAGACAAATATACGTAAGTAACGGATTGGTTTCCGCGACTCCACTACTAAGCGCGTATATCCATCCCATATCCCCAAGGAAGGTCAGCAACGCCTTGGTGTTACTAACACTCTCACAGAGGGTAGCGGGGTGTCCGAAGTACTTAGCCCTGTAATCAGCGACTACTGGGCAGCTTAAAAGCAGATGCGAACGAGATCTCATCTGCTCATCACGAAGAAACTACATTTACCACAATAGCGTGCCAAACATCCCTTTTCCACTTAATATCATGTCTTCAATCAATCAAAGACGATTATTTACATAATTCTTCATAATAATTAATAAATAGTAGGTACCTTTTTGTACGTTTTGCTTCCTGGCCGACAGCGGAAGAGCCGTGATAACGGATCGGTAACAACGGAACAATCAAATGATTAATGGGCCAAGGATGGTTTGGTTTATACCTACGTTCACCATGCATTGACGGACACGCAAATAGATTATTGTAATTAGTAATCTGATTATGGTGTGCTAATTATAATCTAATTGCGAGTGATAAACAACTTGGGAACTAGCTGAATCCTGAAGGCAAAGTTTGGTTGACTGGTACAGAATGGCTAAGTGCGGATTGTACCTTTGTGCATGAAGTTTTAAATAAATGAAGCGACCCTTTATACTTAACGAAGAGAGAAAGCTGGCAACTTTGGTCCTGGTGTGGACAGTGATCCACATTTTAGTTTGGGCTAAAATGTGGACCACTGTCCTCAAAGGCTGCAACAAGAGTTCTAGGAGACTTTATGAATTTGGGGATATTAAAAGTGCATCACTTCTGTAGCTACTGCAAATGAGCGCGTGCGCAATGAGAGCCACCTACTGCAGATGAGAAATAATTCTTATAATTCAAGTAGGAGATAATCACCTGATGAGATTTCATAAGATACATTAAGCATGCGTAATTTTGTACAAGCGTAACATGCTTTACATGTTACTGCATTTAAAGCAACTTTCAGTTTTAGGTTGTTGAGCCTTAAGCTGGTTGGAAAGCCTACTTTACAACTACGGTAAAACTGTCTGTATCCGCAATTTTCTCTGATCTTTGTCTTAAGTTTTTACATGACATAACGGTTACGCATTTCCACAAAAGAATTACTGACTACAAAACTTGTAGTTACAAGCGAGATAATGTCTGCCAATCTGCAAGGATCTATGGAGGGCATTGCCTCGAAGGCGTTTATAAAAAAACTGAACCTAATGAAGGGAAACAAAGGCGACACAGATAAAATTGCAGAATTTCTAAAGTTCATTGCCACAGCTGGTGATGCGTGAAACCTTACATAAGAGCGATACGAGGTTGATGGAATGGGTACAGATTTAGGGCGGGTTGTATCAAACAGTTGGTTAACGTAACATACGTACGTCAAAAAGTAACGACTACGGACGATGTTTGACGTTCGTTAAATTAGAAGCGTTGTTTCAAAACATTCTGGTAAAAAATCCTGTTCATTCCAATAGCTAAGTTATTGACACGGGTCCTACCTAAATAGCTTTTTTTGCATTCCACCACTTATTTGTGTCATCAGAAGAACTGATAGTGAGGAATTCAAAATAAATGTCACAATATTGTTCTATTTGACGCAACTAAAGTGGCTCAGACCATCTGTTAACGTAAACGTTATATTTTACGTGCGTTAACGCTGACATTTTGTGAAACAACCCAATTTTTTGATTTGACGATAGTTAGCACCATTTTTAACGTTTACGCGTGCGTTAAGTGTAGTTGAAACAACCCGCCCTTAGGGACCGCTTCGGCAAAACTGTTTTCGTCCCTAATCTTCTTCATTTGTAGGGTTCCATACCCAAAGGGTACCTAAGCAACGGCCCCACCGCCCAAATCTGTCTGTCCGTCCGTCAGTCTATTAGGGGGCTGTATCTTAAGAACCGTTAAACAGTTGAAATTTTCACAAAGTGTGTATTTCTATTGCCGCTATAACAGCGAAGGCTGCTGGCTTTTTCTCTGTCTGGTGTGCCAGACAGAGAAAAAGCCAGGGGATTGATGGTCTATTTAATTCGATGCCCATATTTGCCTTTAAATAGCACTTAAATTATGTGGCTTTATAGATAAATCGACAGAGCTCACAGCTGTTTATCTCATTATAAACTAGCACGGATATAGTAATTCAGTCATGTGCTAAATCTCAACAAGTAATCTGTTTCCTTTTCACGGGTCACCGCCCACGCTTTGACTATTATTATTTATCGTCAATACTAACTCAATTTTAAATTAAAAAAACAAGGGGGCTTTTTTGGACACGGAGGTTCACGGATAAGATACCCTTTCAAATCAGTAACTATTGAATTCAGTAGGTACATACGTTAATTACAATACGAGTTACCTAAAGCTTATTTTATCTAAAAAAGGCAATGCAGGTAATGGACTGCGGATATCTTAACATCCCATAAAACGTCATCAGCTTGCATAGGATGAACACTGCAATTTCCTTTGCCTATCAATTTTTCCCAAGCGAAAATGACAAATCTTCCGTCCGTCGCGTCGCCATTTTCTTTCCGAAGTTCATTCATCTTTTCCGTTGATTGACTACCCACAGAATGCTTGTACAGTTAGTTTAATTATAACAGTCCACTTTTCTTTATATTAGCAATCGTGATGCGTTGCTAATATAGTTAATGGTACATTACAGCTACAAGTAACGGATCTGGATTACCGATACAACAAGATTGGTTTCGATTTGATTTTCAGATTTTCTTACGATGCTGCCGCTAAATTGGATTGCCATGCGTACATTCGTGTTCGAAGTGTGTTGAAGTTTTGCTATAGTTACTTTCCAAAGTAACATAACATCTCGTCTATATTCCCCGAAAGATTATGTAAATATCAGGGGCGTAGCTACCGCCGTATCAGCCGTATCAGAGATACGGGCCCAAGGACTACAAGGGCCCCAAGGGACGCATAGCTAAACATTTAGTTCCGCCGTCACCTTCGCGGCTTGGCAAGACACTTCTAAGCTAGTAGGGCCTTTTTAAAAAAAAGGGGCCCCAAGATTGGGGTTTTGATACAGGGCCCCTTTGAGACTAGCTACGCTGCTGGTAAAGATGTAGGTACCTCTCCATTTGCCCAGCCTAAACTGTTATTGGGGTCGGCTTCAAGTCTAACCAGGTGAAACTTGGTATGAGTATTTTGCATAGAGCGAATATCTGTCTGACCTCAGCAAGCAACCTATTACCACGTTGCCTACCCCTTGGAAATGACAGGACCAACGGCTTTACATTCTTTCCGATGCACGGCGGAATCTCTGTATGGAATGGATGGCCAACCATCCTCGGTCCGACCTTAGTAAGCGTTGCATAACCTCGAAGTTTGATCTTTTGCGGAAGTTATTATTTAGCCACGACATCCTCTACCATTAGCGCAGCCTCTTTCGAAGTTATATTAGATTAATATTTGAATTAAAACAATAAATAAGCCTATTAATTTTTGTCTTCTCTTATCTTACTACTAAATAAATGCGAAAATTTGGATGGTAAGGTGGATGGATGTTGTGATGTCTTGTTGAAATTTGGCACAGCTAAGGAGTGGAATTCCCTGCCGGAGAGTGTTGCCTGATAGCTACAACCTGGGAGTCTTGAATAAGTTACTTCTGGGCAAGCGTGCTTAATCTTCGACCACACCGTCGCTTACCATCAGGTGAAATAGTGGTAAAACGTGTGCCTATCAATAGTTGACAGACAGACATACAACACGAATCTATAAGGGTTCCATTTGGCTACGGAACCCTAAAAACAGAGATAGATTATAGCCTGGAATAGCACATGGGAATGGGGTATCGGCCTTTTATACCGGGAGTATGTTCCTTCGGAATAATTCCGACATTCACGAGCACGAATTCGCTGGCAGATGCTCGTTAGTTTATAAATTGTACACTACGGCTTTCCGATGATCGTATCTTCACCGATCACAATGTGTTATACTACTTTACATCGCCGGTCGCCGCCATTGTTCCCAATACGTTGGATAGTGTAACATCATGATTGTGCCGACAACCGCCGCTAATCAGGAACGCACCGTGACTGCGCTTGGGACACCACACAACTTAGGCACGTACAAATCGGCGTACCTACAAGTCAACAGTACTCAGTCTTGGAGACATTGCGGGAATCAATTTGATTGTTATTAGCTACAATTACATATCTATGGAGTTTAATATCCAGCCGGTCTATTCTGTCGACATCTTAACGTGTACACTTAGGTACGACAAGTGAGCTGTCATTCCATCTTGTTTGTATGGTTTGACAGCTCACTTGTCGTTCACTTCGCCTATAGATGTGTGCACTTCGATATGTTAACAGAATCGACCGGCAGTTTGTGGAACGAAAATTATCGTAAAAATTAATGTGTCACATTTTCAAACGCGTTCTAGCTGCTGTCATTGGTTAAAAGAACAAGAGCCAATCGCATCACCTAATATTTACATAGTAGTAGGTATAAAATAAAGTCGCTTTTTTATCTATTTTTTAAACTACACAAAGGATTTAATGCGGTTTTCATCGATAGACAGAGTGACTTGAGAGGAAAATTTATACGTAGGTATAATTCGTCCCAAAATTCCTACGGGAATGAGAAAAATGGGATAAGAGCGCACGAAGTCGTGGCTTGTCACCTAATAAATCTAGAATTCCGTTCGATTGTGAAGGAATCTCCGCGAACAACTCCCCTAGCCGACTCGTATTTTTTTAAAGTTCCGCAATAAGGGTATCGGCCATCGATGACCTACCTACGGCGTTGACACTTTCAGCGCGCCGACGACGCTGTATGCTTTTCGCGAGGTGTATGCAGTAGTAGCAAGGGTATAATGAAAGCAAAATAGATGTGGCAATTGTGGCAATGAAAGTATTGAAATCTATAATTATGCATATCACAATAGATTGTTAAAAACAACAAAGAAATAGGTACATACTTAGGTTTAGTCATACATTAGGTAGGTACTCGAGATGATTACAGAATATGAGTAATAGTTAAAATATTTAATGTATTAGGTATTCATTGTGATCATGACTGACCTAAATGCGCCGCTCAACAAGTGCACATTAAGCGTGATAAATGTTGTTGTATTAGCTGTAACAATAGTCCTTCCATAAAATCGGTAGAGACTAGAGTCATTAGGTAAGTCTCAGGCAATCATTATCCTTATTTCACACCACCTGCACGAAAACGACAGATTATATGTCATGCAAACTCATCCTAATGTAAGTCATATTGCCCAGCGGGTTATAATGAAATTCAGTACAATATTATTGCTCAGAGGTCAATAATGTTATTTGAATTTGGAATTCAACTTGGAGACCATCGGGAACCGCTCGCGGCCAGCCACCTCTCGTCATGAATCGCGAGCAATTCTTGCATTAAGTGTGAAAAGTAGAGTATGCACCTCTGGGATAAAGGTATCTTTGCCTTGGGCTAGTTTGAATCCCTCGCTGCATTCAGAAGTTCTTGTATTAACCCTCGCTTCGCTCGTGAGTTAAATTGTATTTACCATTTTAATTTTCATTTAAGAAGGATGAAAGAGAAACAGTTAATTCCGCCAGAAAAGACGCAACAATTTTTTCGGAATAATGAATAATAGTAAAAACTATAAAACGGCCAAACCTGACAGGGATGGACATATCCAGACAGGTGAAAACATTAGAAAAATATGCAGTTTTTAATTGGGCGCAGCAGTTCTAAACCAGCCCCTTTAGCAGAATCAGAAAGCACGTCACGCTACTGTCAAATATTCCCTATCAACCTTGAACCTAATTCGTTAGCGATAAAGATGAAAATTACATTTGACAGATTTTTGGGTGGTTAAAATTATGATTCTAATATAATTCTGCTGAAGTGGCCTTTGACACCTCAACATACTGAGGTTCTATGTGTAAAAACTTAATAAAATTAAAATCTGTGAAATTATTAAATTTGTTTCACGGATCAGTCAAGCAAGCAAAGGTCAGCCGTAGAAAACAATCGTGAGAATTTTAGAGTTGCTGGAAAAATACAGGCCGTGGAAACTCGTATTTTTTGTATAGTACCTTTTAGAACGGGAAAATCTACTGAAAGATTCCATGCCCGATCGCCTATGCGTTATGACGTATGATGACTAGAAAGTCGACAAATAATGTGAAAAATATGTCAGAAGCCAGAAAATCTGACACCAGTCTTGCCAAGGAGTACGGTGTTACCCAGTTAATGAGTTCTGGTCAGGTCTGGTAGGCAGCCGCTCCACGTAAAATACTGATATTCAGCTGAATCCGGTTTGACTGGAAGCCGACCCCAATATAGTTGGGAAAAGGCTAGGCAGATGATGTAATCTAAAGATGGAGTACCGAGTAACAACTTCTTAGGGCGGATTTCATCAATCTGAAACTAAACGCGATCAGCATAATGAACCACGTTTTAAGGGCTGTTAGTGTTATTATTTTCTATGGAATAATGACCGCAGCTTGATCGCGATCTATTTCACTGGTGAAATCCGCTCTTAGTGTCGCTGGCGCGGCTCAAACAGTACCACTTCCACGTAATCGTTGGTGACATAGGTCTGTCACTTCGGCAGCATGTTTTGTGATACCGAGTGCAAGTTAGGAGGTGGAGCATGTTCCGAGGAACTAAAAAAGTACCTAATATATAAACCTAGCGGAGAAATTGCATGGTAATTAGAAGAACAATTCATAGGTACTTGCGAGTCCAATTGGCTAAGATACTCAGATGAAGCTTGCGTATTGCTGTCAGGTTGACGCAGGATAGGGAGGAGAATGCAGCGTCAAAGAATAACCTCAGATAAGAAATTGCAAATCAATGTTTTATTTAACGGTTTACCGCTGTAATTCAAACACCAAATCTTGTAACAATTACGTAGGTATCGTAATGTTTTAACAGCTAGCTACACAAACAAGGGTAAGGTCGTCGCTGGGTCTTACGCAAGTGGTATCGAGGCCGCTTTCTCATTGTCTCCTTGGATAGCCCCCGCAGGCTAGCGCTGATAGTACCTGATGCCCACGCGTGCTCTAATTACAGTCATTGTGATCTAATGTTACATCTGAACTACAACAGCTGATGCTGGTTTGATGTGATCTTTGTTTCAACGGGCGTGGAAGACGTGAAGATTGTGATAGAAGGTAGAAGCCTACAATAAGAAGGAATACGATTCCTTTGTAATGCTAAGAACTTCAAGGACGATCAAAAAGTGACGTTTTTTGCCTTCTAGCCAATTACACCCGTAAGTATTCCACTGCTGCAATCTTGCCTCTCCAAAGTGTCATCAGGTCTTAATAGATTTCCACGACCTTTACCAGGTTATCAGCCTATCTTCCATCAGAGTCGCAATGTTGCGGCTTTCGGTAGGCTATCGCCACTAGAACCGCTATCAGATCGGATGGAAAGCAGTGCAACCGTGCAAATCTACACTAATATTATTAAGAGGAACAACATTACATCAAGATTTATATGTTTGGTACGAATAAGTAAACTCAAAAACTACATAAGCTAAATATAGCTTATGTAGTTTTTGAGTTGTGAAAGAAAACCATAAATAATAATTTATGGTTTTCTTTCTCGGGTCCCTGGAGACCCGGTCCTTTGGTAGGCTTACGAGGGGCCGAAACCAACTCGCAGAGGTCCCGTTAGAAATTTCAAATGTTATGGGGCACCAATCGGCGATTATCCCTGTAGGTATGCACTGTGAAAGTATTCCCAAGGACAATCCTCGGTTGGAGCAATACTATTGCAGAATATGGAATCATATTATTAATATTATTTATTATTATTACTATAAAAAATTAGGGATCCTTAAGAAAGTTGTAGGTTGGACGAAGTGCTATGATATTATGAAGAGGTTCAGAAGTGCCTGTGCCTATCCATCAAGTCTTGCTAATGAAACACTGCTAAGAAATTGGAATTTTGTGATATGAGAATTTGAGGCTTTGAGCACAATAGTAGTCTTACATAGCGGTTAAATTAAAACAATTCAGCTCGTAAACACAAGTCATAAATTCTTGCTTAATTCAATGGGCATTTTGTGCTTCTTATTTTGTAAAAGCAGCACGTAACGCTCACAAATTCCCGCGAGTCTTGTTGGTCTGTCCGCTTGTCTATCAAGTATAATTCTCTACCAAACATGGTCTCAAGCCGCGTGCGTAGGAAGTAAAAGACTGTTCATCCAAATATGTGGCCGCAAGGTCCTTGAGGTCGTCGACCAGCGTCATTGTTTTGGTGAAACTTTTAAAGGACTCTAATCGATGTTTGAAGAAACTGTCAAGAATAACTAACTCCTAATTACAGGTTGTTATTGCAGCAATGTTCTTAAGGATGTTTTTGGCAGTGTTCGTTTCGGTTCTTTCGAATTTTGATTTAGGCAACGGGTCTTTCGAGATTAATGCTGTGATTAACAACGTTTTAGGGCCTTAGACCGTTAACGCGTAGGCGGTAAAGTTTAAGAACCTAAAAATACTGCAGCTAATGATGAGTGTAAGGCCGCTATCCCACTGGCGTTTTACGAGCGTTGGCGTTTCTCCAACGTCCAAGTCTGTAGTGACAAACGTTAACGTCGCGTCAACGTGAAGTTAACCTTGCGTTTTTGCCAACAGGTACAATCATGCCACCTCGCTCTATCCGTGTGGGCGCGGACGGGATGGCGTGATTGTACCTGTTGCCAAAAACCGCAACGTCAACGTCACATCTGTGCAGCGTTGACGCTGCATAGACGTTGGAGAAACGCCAACGCTGGTAAAACGCCAGTTTTTTAGCGGCCTAAGACTTTTGGACATTATTTATACACGTTCGGGCAATTTAAACCACTTATATAGCTCCAAAAGACGATACTGATGCAATTTATTTTTTACAAATGTACGTAGATCAGGGTCGTACCCTGATATACGTCCTTGTTTAGTTGTATTTTGATAAGGGTCTCTTACACCCGACGAAATTACATATTAATTACCTTACCGAGCATATCGTAGAATCTGTTACGCAACAACTTAAAAGTATTATAACTTACAAAATCAAAAATAGGTGCGACACCTTGATAGCAAAACAGGTTGGTGAGTCAGCCTTCCGCAGCGTCCAGACAGAAAGGCCAAATAAACTAAGAGCAAACTTGCTGAACCACTCGCTCGCCTAGCGCGCAGCGACCATTTTCCGTACCAAGATGAGTCATCGAGGAATTTCTCTGATTGCTACCGAGAATAATATTGTTGCAAAGCCTGTTGATGTACACCTGCAGCATGTGGGTAGATGTAGTTTTTGAGTAAAGTTTCCTGGACATTTAAAGGCGAATTTAAAGACGAGCAGCCATGTTACCATGTACCAAATGGAAAAGGCGCGAGTTACAGCAAGTCGGTCTTTGTTATTGAGCAAAATCAAACCCGATTTTTCTGGAAAAGTTCGGCTTGTAGAACGCCGTCTCTAAACTCCCATCAACCATATCTTCTTTCTGCACTTCTATACAGCCAGTGTGCCTATTCTAACTATTTGGTACTAAGTACTAGCTGATGCCCGCGGATTCGCCTGCTTGACAAATTTTTATATACTAAAACCCTTCCTCGAGAACCACTCTATCCTATGGTGAAAACAGCATGAAAATCGGTGCTGCAGTTTTTGAGTTTATCGCAAACAGACAGACGCGGCGGAGCACTTTGTTTAATATGTAGTGATTTTTACTTCTTTCTTTTTGAGTTTGTTATTTACGCTTTCATGCCTAAATCGCAGAACCGACTTTGATAAATTTTTGGTACACAGATAGATGGGGCACTGGCGACGGTTATACGTCTACTTTGAGGTCTTGGGCAAAACCTAATAAGAATATAAAGAAGAGCTCTGTGATAATCATAGATTTCCACACTCTTACATATATTGAAACAGTGTACCTCTTATCTTATAACACTAGGTAAGTTTGTTCCTGTGCAGTTGTCGGGCGCAACCGATATCGCCGCGAGATTTTGCACCTGTGGGCTGTGTTGCGTTAAGTTGTTTTGCAACAGGATAAATCGAGGATCAGCCGGAAGGCGTTCCCGTAAACATGCCTCTCGAACCACATCAAAACATGGCAGATCAGTAAAATGAGTAAAATATGCAAAAGTTTTCCTTAAAGAAAAAAACGTGGATTTTTTTCTGTGGTATGTAATGTATCATCATCATAATTATCAGACATTGAGTAAGTATACGATCTTTTCTCAGACATACTGAGTATAAAAAAACAAAACAAAAACGGGTTGCACTCCGGGTGTGCAGGCAGAAGTGAAAACTTGGACATTCACATTGAGCGTTTTTTAATCATCCGTCTTACGAATTTTCGAATAGACGTGTCCTAACGTCTTACGAATTTTCGATCAGGTCACGTGTCCTGACGCGAGTTTAACATTTTATACCCATCCCAAGAAAAGTTCTCAACACTGCTAAAGAAGCTTTTTTTTCACTTCAAAATTGGTCAAGCCGTTTCAGAAAAGTTTGATAACAAACACAGTGACACAAGATTTATATATTTTAGAAGAAGATAAAGCTGAAGAGTTTATTTATTTGTTTGTACATGTTTATCTCTAGAAATATCAGTTGTATAATAGGCTTGTTTCCTGAAAAAAACTAATTAGTCTATTATGGAAACTAGCCTATTATGTGTGTACAAAGTAATAGGCAGAACTCTATAAACGGAAGCAAGATTATTTTCATTAAAACTAAACACTTTTAGAATACATTACATAATGGATTATAATCAGTTTATTTAATTGGAAGGTTGCAGATACTATTAAATTGTTTAGAGGAAGTATATCAAGGTTTCTATAATTTAGGCATGATACCATTGATAAAGATCATGCCTGATCTTACTTAATAGTGTACTTTGATTAATTATACCTATGATAGGTACCAGATAAACATGTAATGAAGTACATTGACCTGACCCTAATATCCTTTCGTAGATACCTAACCATTTGTCTGTGCCATCTCTGACTTAGACTAGAGTCAAGAACAAATAAATAAAAGACAATAAATTATAAACCTTTTTCATTACTAGAGAGAGAATGTAAACAATCACAAAAGAAGTTAATTGAGGACAGCTTTGTCCAAAGTCTACAATACTATGCTAGGGTATGTGGGTTATTAAGTGGTGTCTACCATAGTAAACATCATTTACAATGCATACTTGGCATACAACATAATCTCACTTTTTATTTCATTTGGGGGGTAGGCAGGAATACTAAATTCCACCTGCTGCGATGCTTGCCTAAAGTCTGTTTAAAACATATATTTTTTAGAAAAAATTAAATCACACTTACTAATACTATTAAATCATACTTACATTACTTGAAACTAATGTGTAAAATTCCATGCAGTTTTCTTTTACCTACAGACTTGCACTAACAATTACTATAATATTCACTGTTTTAATTCTTCAGTTTTCGTTTTGTAAGTGCTCTATTTATTGCTTCAACTCTTCCGCTTATACAGGACACGCTTTATTTTGATTCAACAGTGTTTGATTCAACTTCACACAAAAGCATAGTTAGAATAAGTATAAATGCGTTATGGCGCCAAAATATGAGACAAATTGTTGCTAACTACTGCAAACTATAATTAAAGCGTGTATTTGTGTTTTTAAAAGGATTGCAAAACTTAATTATTAAGATATCATGAACTTATTATTGTTAAAAAAGTTTATGCTCTTACCTTGAACGATGACAGTTGAAGTATCACATCACACAAATAAAACTAAAAAGTTGTTAAAAATGCTTAGAATAAGAACTTGTATCACTAAATAATGTATTCTGATAATTCATGAGTAGTTAATAATTTGAACATACACAAACAACACTTGCGCGATTATAAAAATAAACAAAAAAAAATAGAATAAACGTCAAGGACAGAAATTCAAAACCTGACGTTTAAACCTGTTAGCACTTTACATTAATTTTCAAATAATTTCCTATATTTTTTTTCCCTTTCAATTTTTCTTCCCAATTTTTGAATTCCACTACGTAGTTTTTTTTTGATATTTTTTGGATTACTTCCTGTTTTTTTAAAACATTTTGAATGATGTTTGGTTTTATTTCGTGAAGGGGGTTTAAGTTCAGAACGCACTCAACGAGGTGTGTTTACGAACGACAATATTACAAAAGCATTGCAAAATAATAAAAAATAACTTTACTTATCGATCAAATTGAATCGAACACGAACTTACATTTTTCACATTTACTGTTTAAGTGATACTTGATGACTTGTTTTTGTAACAAAACTTTTGTTCTAAAGAACCACGGAACATTTCATTTCATCTTTGTGTAGGTGTATAGAACGAAAGTTATTAATGTCACTGTCAAAAAGTTTCAGCAGACCACTGACGTATGTCAGTGCAGCAGACCAGCAGCACAGATTGTTGCCATGACAACAGAAAAACGTAAATAAAGGAGTACGAGACTAAAATAGAAAGAAACTGTTCCATAGAAAAATAAATTTGTTCGGAGTTTCACAGGACTGAAAGAAACAACGAAATACTTCAGAAGAACCAAGTTAACTATTTTAATGCGCAATATGGGAAGCATGACTCGTTGGTTAGACGTAGAAGTAGGAACAGATGACATAGATCTGAATACTTTGCCTCAAAACCTGGCATTACTGGACTTGCACAATGATAATGAGGTTAAACTTCTTATTGGAGACTTCGGACGAGGGGAAGATGGGCCCAAGTTGAAGGTAAGGCCAATACAGTTAAAAAACAGACTGCCTTTTTGGATACCTAATCCTAAACAACCATCTTTATCCATTTGCTGGGAACTTATTTTGTTGCTTGCCCTTTGCGAGTCTAAACATTTTATCATTCTTAATTTTATTTAGGTATTCAAAGGAGCCATGCAAATATCAGACTCAGTACTACCTGACTTACCTCTGGGTGTAGTAGGCTTCTACATAAGTGAGACAGTACCCCGGTCTGTGCCCATAGTGGCCGTAGCATACAGCTCTTGTGTGTTCATGTACCGGAACTTAAAGCTGTTCTACAAGTACTATCTGCCTTCCACTGAGCTTAGCATGTGTGAGATGGAGGTTTGGAAACAGGTTAGTGCTCTTTTTGTTTAAATAGATTTAATCCAGCAGTGGTGGTGGTAGTTAACAGCTGCACTGCAAGTCTATTTTTTTTTTGGTATAAATACAATAGAAAATTTTGATCCAGAATTGAAACCTTTTCTCCTGTTGGTACAGTTATTCAAGTTTTTTTTCTCTATTTTTAAATTGAAGAGCATGGTCAGTTTAAACCTGACAAAGTTCTTGTACTTTGGGCTATATACTTTACTAGCTGACCCGCGCAACTTCGTCTGCGTCACTTTTTCCATTACTGCTCCGCTCCTGTTTGTCTTAGCGTGATGATATATAGCCTATAATCTTCCTAGATAAATGGGCTATCTAACCCTGAAAGAATTTTTCAAATCGGACTAGTAGTTCCTGAGATTAGCACGTTCAACCAAACAAACAAACAAACAAACTCTTCTGCTTTATAATATTAGTATAGATTCTAGGTTGATGTTACACAGGTAGAACATTAAAAAGTAAATGAATAAATGGCTCTTTTTTCAGTTAATAAACCCATCCTACCACAACATGGATGCAATAAAGCCCCTCATAGACAGCCTCAAAGCGATACCACACGAAACTCTAACACCGCAGTCACAGAACATCCTAAAGCTAACGCCAGACCAGCAGTTAGAGTACCTGGAGAATAACGCAGAGCTACCGAGTAAGAACAACACGGAGATTGTCTGCATTGCCACAATGAAGATGCACTCTATTGATAAGTACTCTGTGAGCTGTGTTGTGATAGCTACAGAAGACGGAGACGTGATCCTATTGGAGCCACAGACTTTTAGTCAGTTATGTCAGGTAAGTTCAATCAAGAGAATACTTTGTTATAAAATTAATTAAGAGCTTGCAAGATTAAGTGCTTAGGTTTTGTTCCAGGGTGAACATTAAATGAGATGGCATAAAATTAAGTTATGCTTCTAAAAATGATTTGTTCCTTAGTACATTATTTTCCTAAAGGCATTCATGATGGATTGGTTGGAGAAGACAACAAACTGAGAAGAGTGGAAAGCTATAGGGGAGGTTTTTAACAAGCAGTGGTACTATCTATGTAGATGAATAATTACATTACTGCCTACCTACTTATTGTGTCAGTCATTGTAAAATTACAATTCTTTTTTTTTCCCTTTTTGCAACTGAGTCGGTTCCGACTATTCTGCCAGTGTCACGTGGTGATTACAATTCTTGCAAAATCCTGAACTAACTCTCACCCACTTATTTCCTGTCAGAGGAAATATATTATGTTTTTTAAAGATTATTGCTTTTTATCTGTCCAGGCCAAAATATGTGGGGTAAAGAGAACACCATACCAAATGATAACCACTGGGCTGTATTCGGTTGACTACAGAATAACAATAGCTACAAGGTGTGACTTATTGCTATTCGCGTTTTGCAGGCACTTCACAAACACCTTGCTTTTACTAAAACTCTCACAAAAGCACTGTAGTCAAAGCACTTTTTGATTAAGTATATAGTAAACTAGCTTTTGCCCGCGACTTCGTACGCGCATATTTCGTGTTTTTCCCGTTGCCGTGGGAATTTAGGAAAATCCTCAGTGCGCCTCAGCACTCCCCAAGGAACTTACATGCCAAATTTCAACTTTCTACGGCCAGTAGTTTTGGCTGTGTGTTGTCTGTCAATCACCCAGTAACGAAAGAATTTTATTTATATTGACTTGTTTGATTTTGTCGGAGAATTTGAAAAAGAAATCTTGATTTCATTGTGTCGCAAATGTCGGGCGCAATCAAGCCAGTAAAAACTGCATGTTATGTTGCTGAATATTTTTCGAACCCTTGAATACTTAAGTATTTGCATTTTCAAGGAGGATAGTCAGACAAACAGATAAAGATGTTGCATGTTGCAAAGCGGAGATCCCCATAGAGAAATTTTCTGTTTTCATATAGAAAATATCCTCAAAATTATAGTTAGTGCAGATTCAAGGTATGTACTACAAAGATCTAATCTGTTAAAAGGGTTTTATTTTTCTTCTCCTTTTTAGAGAGAAGACAGTATGCGTGTTAAAAAGAGACTGGCCAGAGGGGCGGATCCTGTTCAACACAGATGACCACATAATCGCCATTGAGGTGGTGACTGCCGACAGTAGCGTTATGGTCATATGCGCTGATCATTCCATGGCTTGTTATAGCAAGAAGGTGGGTTGGACCTGGAGAATGACGTTTAAATAAGTTTTTTTTTTTCGGACACTGAATTTTCAGTGCTGAGTAGAGAATGTTGTGATTTTTAATGCTTTAAAGACAGGGGAGCTACTCTCTAAGCCCGAAGTCCGTAGTTTCGGGCTTAGTTGCGGGCGTATTCTACTCCTTATCACGTAACGTAACCACTGAGAATAAATAATTACAATAGAATTGATGACATCTGTAAAATCGTGCTGTATTTCATTCTTACTTCGAGTTCGGGACTAATCGTAAGTCCGTAGGTGATACGGAGTAGAATACGCCCGCAACTAAACCCGAAACTACGGACATCGGGCTTAGAGAGTAGCCCCCCTGATGTGGTCTGTAAGTCGAGAATTGGAAGTCTGCGTTAGGCAAGCAGTTTTCCGAACGAGGTGGCTTCAATTGACAACATAAGTAGTTTACGGCGTCTTCTACTATCTTATTAATTAAATCTAGGTTCTCCTGTACTCAGCCAAGTCTTGACTGTACATTTCCAGGGCAAAAAACTATGGTGTTTAACCCTAGAACACCGTCCAGTCGCCATGACACTAGTGCCGGTGCTACACCTGGGGGTCACGCTGACGGGCGTGGCGCTAGCGTCGGGGCACGTGCATCTTTACGACGGCAAGGCGCGGAGGGACACTGTGTTTGTGAGAGGTGAGCAGTCAGTTACATCATACCTAGTGCCGGTGCTACACCTGGAGGCAGATATTAAGATACTCTCTCTATTAAACCTTACCTACAGTCTCTATAATTGTATACCATAACAAATAAGCAATTTGAACTCAAAAGGATCTTTTAGAAAAGACGGGTTTGAGTAAACTCAAAGTGGACTTTCAAATCGGGTCTTTCAGAAACGTCAGAAGTTTACCTTCCCGATTTTAATTTTACTTGCTACGCACGTAAAATTGGCAGGTAAGTAAGGTAGTAATCTCAAAAAAGTTGGTAAATTATATTCGAAAAAGAGTTTTGAGTTAAACCTGTCACAGCATATTTCGCCACCTACATTCCTGCCCTTTATGCTCAACCACGTGCACGTTGGCCCCCAACCCCCGCCCTACTAGCTTCACCACTGAAACCACTGTAGAATCGTGGAAGCCCCAGCAACAGCAATCTTAGGGCGGGTTGTATCAAACAGTTGATTAACGTAACATACGTACCTACGTCAAAAAGTTACGATTACGGACGATGTTTGACGTTCGTTAAATAAGAAGCGTTGTTTCAAAACATTCTGGTATAAATTCCTGCTCATCGCAATAGCTAAGTTATTGACACGGGTCCTACCTAAATAGCTTTAATAAAGATTTCAAAAGAAATAATAAGAATTCAAAAGAAATTTCACAATATTGTTCTATTTGACGCAACTAAAGTAACGTTAACCAGTGCTCAGACCATCTGTTAACGTAAACGTTATATTTTACGTGCGTTAACGCTGACATTTTGTGAAACAACCCAATTTTTTGATTTGACGAACGTTAGCACCATTTTTAACGTTTACGCGTGCGTTAAGTGTACTTGAAACAACCCACCCTTAATGCGTTGTTGTGAATCGAGATGTTTTAATACTGATGATGTTTTTTTATACATTTCAGATGTCGTGTCCGTGATGAAATTTGGTCAGCTGGGACAGGAGGAGCATGTGCTAATTATTATAACTGGAGGTCAGAATAGAATAATTCAAACCAAAATCTTCACATAGATATAATATTTATATATTTGTCGGAGACGGATATTAGTACCGACCGATAACGAAACGAAGCACGAGTTCCGGTAGTTGGCAGCACCGTCGTCATTTTACAACTAACTTCGTGCTACAACAGAGCCTACCTAGTGGAAGGGTGTCGTCGGACCAAGACTATTTTCATAATCGCAGCGCTGCGATCTGCGATGCGACGGACAGAGAGAGACATAGCATAGAGTGCCGATATGTGCGATGTAAAGCAAAAAGCAAATGGCAACAAGTGAGAGCCACAATAGCATTTGCTTTATGTTATGTATAATAAGCACGGTGCTTTATTTTGCTATATGCTTTATTATCCACCACTATTTCCATTGGGTCGTCTTCGAGACAAGTTCTCCACAAAGCTAGGAACTACTAAATCGTGTTGTGTAATTCGTTGTCTCATTGCTCGATTACCCATTTCATACGCCCACTATGTCGGATGATGATGCTAATAATGAGGCCTCTCCGTCATATTAATTATATTATTTCAAATCATTTTCTAGTACTGGGGTCTAACAAGGCCACTTTAGCAGAATCAGAAAGCACATCACGCTACCCGTTACTGTCAAATTTTCTCAATCAACCTTGAACCTAAAGCGTTAGCAATAAAGATGAAAATTAAATTTAACAGATTGTTGTGTGGTTATATTATGATTCTGCTAAAGTGCCTTTTTTAGACTCCCTGTACAGACTGCACATCAAGCTAACCGTAACTATCAAGTTTTCCCAATTAACCTTGAACTTATATTTATAGTTGAAAATCATTTTTTTTCTAAATTACAGATTGTTGAAGGTTTGTGCTGGTATTTGTACAAGTTAGTTCAAGATCCAGCAATTTCCAATTTTCAGTTGTTCAATACAATCAAAATACTGATAAATTCAAATTATGAATTCATATTGACTGAAGCCATTTCACCAATTTACAGGCGGCAACCTTATGCTTAAGATACTAAAACGCACAGCAGACTTCAGTGCGCACGCAGCTGGGGTAGAAATGTCACCCAGTGCTCTGACTGGGCAGAAGCCCTGGCTCATACCCAAGAAGTCCAAGCTGTTCCTCGAGCAGTCTGTGAGAGAGCGAGAGAACGCTACGCGTGAGTATACTCCGTCTCTGTCTAACGTGTACAGATGTCACCCAGTGCGTTATTAAACAGTTAAGTAAAGATTGTTTTCTTATATGACAATCCATGTGCCCTTGCGGTCCTCCCATCGACATAAATAGCGAACCTCATATAAAATATCTTTCCCTAATGAGGGTTTCCCGAAAAGTCGAGCGTCATGTGGCACCATTGACGCGTCAAGTCCAGGCACAAAATGCTAATGCTTTGTAACATTTTTAGGGTTCCGCATCCAAAGGGTAAGCAACAATGGAACCCTATTACTAAGCCCCCGCTGTCCGTCCGTCTGTCCGTCAGCGGGATGTATCTGTAGAACTATAATAGGCAGACAGTTGAAATTTTCAGATTGTATATTTCTATTGCCGCTATAGGAACAAATAATAAAAATTAAGGTATTTTATTTTATTATGGCTTTATGTGCGAGTCCAACTTGCACTTGGCCTTTTAAATTGATACAAACGTTATATTTAAGTCAATATAAATATGTCACTTTCAATGAAGAGGATCTCATGCCAATGTGGCGCCAACTTGTGCGTAATGAAGGCTGTCGCGTTTGAATCGCCGCTAGAGGCGCTAGTGTAGCGTGAGGTTTTCGAAATGTCAAATTTCGCTGTTGGTTGGCTTTTGACAAGAGTTTATTTACTAAACTTGTTTTGTTTTATGAGAATATTTTATTGCCCGAATATGGCAGATTTAGTTACGGTTCCACTGACCACTGAATTGAACTTTTTTTTGTCGAAAATATGTACATGTCGTTTGTTTTTCCACTATCGAAAATATGTAGGTACATGTCCTTTATTTTTCCATTATGATGAGTCCACGTTACACTGCGACACTGTCTGTGTTGTATGAAATCATCGTTTACATACATACATTAGCTTTATTTTTGTCTACACATTTACAATACCTAGTACATATAAAAAACAAAAACACTTATAATTTAGAGTATGGTCGTTATTTCTTGTTGATGTGTAGTCCCTCCTGGGTAAAAGCCTCCTCCAACTGGAACCATTTATCGCGGTTTGTTGCAACTTGCATCCATTCATCTCCTGCTATAGTTTTGATATCATCCACCCATCTTTTTCTCTGTCGTCCCCTGCTCCTTTTGCCTATTGGACCTTTCCATTTTGTTGTTTGATTAGTCCATCTATTATCACTGTATCTGGCTATGTGTCCTGCCCATTTCCATTTTTGTCTTAGACTGTGATGGAGTGCGTCAGTTACCTTGGTTTTATTGCGGATATCTACATTTTTTGTTTTATGTATTTTCCTCAATTTCAGGATACTTCTCTCCATGGCATGTTGGCAGGATAGAATTTTTTCCTTTACACGTTTAGTGAATACCCACGTTTCGCTTGCATAGGTCAGACTTGGGAGGATGCACGAGTCCATTATTATCTTTTTCGTCTTTAGGCTGTGTTGCCCTTTAAGTATTTCTTTTTGTGCCCAGTATTTTTTCCATGCTATGTTTATTCTTCTATCTACTTCGATTTCGTTACTGTTTGCTTCGAAGGACAACAGTTTGCCTAAATATATATAGTCAGTCACATATTCTATTGGATTTCCATCTATTATTATGGGTTTTCTAGAGCTGTTCGACATAATTTTTGTTTTGGATGCATTCATTTGTAGTCCTACTTTACGGCTTTGGATGCTGAGACTCTGTAGCATATTTTCTAGTTCTCTTGCAGATTCACTAAAAAGAGCTATGTCGTCTGCGAATCTTAAGTGTGTTAGATTTTTATTTAGTATCCAAATTCCTTTGTTGTTCCATTCAAGGTTTTGGAATATGTTTTTTTTTCCTTTCCTTTCTTCGGCATAGAAGAGAAAGGAAAAACAGAATGTGAATTAGTAGACTATTTAAAAGACATAATAGTGGAGTCGGGGAAATCATCGTTTATGCCATCATAAATTATTTTCCTTCTAACTTTGTTAAAATGCGCTTAATAACTACTTTAATGCTACGATTAAGGACCTTACACGACAGTGGCGCCTACTTGTGAGCACAAAAACGGAAGCCCTCATTGAACCCTTATGGTAAGAAAGATTGATATGATAAGATAAGATAAGATTGTAAAGATTGATATGCTCACTTCTCAATTTTAAGTCTGACACTATACATGAGGACTTGTCTGTAAGTCCTCCAAACTGTAATAAATAAATAATCGCAACTCTTCCTGCTACCTAGCTATCCCTCGTTACATAAGGAAGTCCTCCAGATTTTATGATTTTAGACCCAGCGTTAGTTTGTTTCTTCTTCTATTCCAGTAATGCACAAGACATTCCAACACGAGTTGAACAGACTCCGGCTGTTGGCTGCGAAGACTTTGCTGGAAGCTCACGAAAAGTCTGACAATTCTGTGGGGATTGGACCTATGGAGTCCATGAGGCTTACTGCTGAGGTAAACATCCTGCATATTACATACTAGTTCCGCCAGCGGCTTCACCCGCGATAATATATTTTATTTATTTGATAATTTAAAGTTTATGCACATCAAGCTACCCGAAACTAAAATTTTGCCAATCAATCTAGAACCTTAAGACATTAGGAATAATGTTGAAAATCTATTGAAGTTTGACAGATTGTTGTAGTGCTGGCGTTTGTTCATATGCTAGTGGTACATGGGCGGACTTAATGCAACAAATCATCCTCTACCATTGGGATTTTTCATGTATTTTTTTGCGTGCGTGCGTTCAAAAAATCACTTATATGTTATTTATTTGATTGTATTTTTAAATGAAATTATTATTTGACAAAAATATGAAAATGTACACCCTGTAACGTCATAATTAAAAGGAATTGGGCTGAAAAGGCATCTCAAAGTCAGAGAAGCAACACCACCGATTGCCAAACAGTGTCCAACGGGAGGTAAGCAAAGGATCTCCTGCTGGACTCGAGCCAAGCAGCTGGCCTTTCATATGATTACAAACTTTATGTTAAAATTAAATAAGGTTCATATTCGTATTTGGAGCACATTCTCTTTGATGGAACACACTTCTATTTGTGTGAAGCGCTTACTGTGATTAACTGGACAAGTTCGCTCAGATCTCAGGCGAACTAAAATATTTTTGCAATAATATAGCTGAAAATCATAATACGTTTTTTTTGCATGAGTAATCATCAAAAGACTCCTCCCATTCTGAGCGGAGCAAAAGGGAGTGTTAGAATCTTGCTGACTTAAACCCATCCGTATTCCTCCAAATGCCCCTTTCTCAAACATGCTTGGAAATGTGAGCATTATTTTGACAACCTTCTTCGAGATAAATCGAAATTACTGTGCTGGCCGAGCAGCGGCCGGCAAAAGTTGTATGAAAATCCATATCTGTCATGTTTTGCGGCCAAATAAATTACATATCTACTAAAGTCATATCTTTCGTGTGATTTTGTAAAATGGAACGATATTTCATTCCAAAACATGACAACCATGGAGGTAACTTATAAAAGGTTTTATTTAAATTTCGAACTGGCTTGCAAATAAAAAACTGTTTATTGAAATTCAAAATTAACATTTTTACGCGGGAATAATTATTGCTGTTGGTTGTTCGACATTGATTTAGAGAAGTAATAGTATTTTAATTTCCGCGCATTATTTGAAAAAAGTAATATAAAAGCCTTGGCCACAACTAGGCATTGATGGCCTAACGTATGTGTGCCTCTTGCCTCGGCTAAGCCTTGGCCCACATTTACACGTTGGTCCATCAATGCCCCTTTTGTTGGCCGCTGCAGTAATGTGCTATTAGGTTCAGGGCCGCGGTGACTCTTTCGAATAATCCCTGTTCTCTGGCAGTCATTGGCCCTAGCGGCCCCGTTTACTATGCTGACATCTCTTGTTAATAACAGAACAGAATACCTAACGTCTTTCATGATTGTTAAGTAATTTGTTAAGTATTACACTGTAAGAGCTGACTGAAAAATATTAAGTGTATTATTTATTTCCAGGTTGAAGGCTTAGGTCCCGTGTTCCGAGTGACGCTGATCATAGAGAACAATTCCAAGGACAAGGCTGTCATAGGTCTGTCCATACTATTCCACGTGCACACCGTCAACTATAAAGTGTCCAACCCTTACATTAAGGTAATGTTTATGGAATCTCCTCTTTGTTGTTATCTCTTATTCGTCAGGGCGTAACTGTTGAATTCTGTTTCCTTGACAACAAAACACACAACTCAATACTAACAGAAACGTTACTGAGATACGTAGGAAACAGAATTCAATCTAGTACAATCTTCATCTTCTTATATATAAAATTCTCGTGTCACAATGTTAGTTACTTTACTCCTCCGAAACGGCTTTACCGATTTTTTCCAAATTTTATAAGCATATTCAGTAGGTCTGAGAATCGGCTACTATCTATTTTTCATACCCCTAAGTGATAAGGGTTGTCCACCCCTAACATTTTTTTTTATGTTTTTTGACAATATTTTTTATTTTCATTTTTCTATAATGTGGCATTAAAAAATACATACAACCCTAAATTTTCAACCTTCTTCCATCATCCCCTATTTTGTAGAGAATAATGTGACGCAGACGAAGTTGCGCGGGTCAACTAGTAATATATAAAATTCTTCCGTGATTGACTGACGGACAGACAACGCACAGCCGAAACTACTGGTCGTGGGAAGCTGAAATTTGGCATGTAAAGCTGAAATTTGGCGTGTAAAGCTGAAATTTGGCATGTAAAGCTGAAATTTGGCGTGTAAAGCTGAAATTTGACGTGTAAAGCTGAAATTTGGCATGTAAAGCTGAAATTTGGCGTGTAAAGCTGAAATTTGACGTGTAAAGCTGAAATTTGGCATGTAAAGCTGAAATTTGGCATGTAAAGCTGAAATTTGGCATGTAAAGCTGAAATTTGGCGTGTAAAGCTGAAATTTGGCGTCTAAAGCCTAAATTTGCTAGCTGTGGAACAGAAAACGAAGTCGCGGGCAAAAGATAGTATAATAATAGAAAAAAAATACTCAACACAAACACAACCCTACTAATATTATAAATGCAAAAGTTACTCTGCCTGTCTGTCAGTCGCTTCTTCATGCCTAAACCATTGAACCGATTTGGCTGAATTTTGTACAAAGATAGTTTGAGACCCGAGAAAGGACATAGAATAGTTTTTATCCCGGAAATCCCATGGGAACGGGAACTATGAGGGAAAATAGGGTCGCTCGCATACGCTAGTAGTACATAAAAGAGACAGATATCTGCACCTCATAATGCTCAAAGTCGCTTGACATCTAACAATGACCCCTAACTTTGTGATCCTTTGTCTTGCTATAAAAGTGCCTAGTAACCTCGAACACAACCATAAAAAAGTCGAGTAGTGAAAAATGGACTTTAAACTGAGTGACACTAGGTATGTTATGTAGAAAACAGTTATTGGTACGTCGACTTGTTGCTATCAGGTTTTTCAAAGTCATTGAGGACAAGGATATTACAAGGTTATCAATGTTATCGAATACTGAATCCTTGCAACGATTGTTCCTATCCTCATAATCTTATGTCATAAAAAAACACTACAAAGTAAAAAATAACTTTAATTTCGAAAGTCGGTGTTTTTGTTAGACACCGACTTCCGAAATTTATTAAAAGTTATTTTTTTCTTTGTAGTGTTATATTTTATTTATTTGGATGTCGGTTGTATTTTTGTGCAAAGGATTATTATTTTTCACTTTTTAATGGTAGGTACTCCACACCCACACCTCAAAAATTCAAAACGAACGGGCGGGCGTTTTGGGCGACTGTCTTTTTAGAACTTAACGTTCAAAAAGTGCTGGCTCTCAGCCGAATTTGAATAAATGACTTTTGAATTTCGAATTTCTTTTTCTTTCCCTAATATCTAACTTCGTCAGCATCACATTATTATTTTTTTATTATTATTATTATTTAATGGGCTTGCTCTTCACCACAATCACGCCTGATAGAAAGCGATGGATGAGGTCTAAGTAAAGCGAGTTTGCCCAGAAGAAGAAGAAGCTTTTTATTTATACTCCGCTCTTTTTGGTCGTAGCGTGATCTTTCTCGATAATTGAACTATCCAAAAATAAGAGTTTTTAAATTTGAACGAAATTAGTTCCTGAGACTAGAAGTTTCAACCAAACAAACAAACTCTTCAGCCTTATAATATTAGTATAGATAAATTCAAAGCAATAATTATTTCAGGTACCGCTCCTCTCACCGGGCGGAAAACTTAAATTTCCAACAAAAATCGAAGAAGTATTCGACGACAATATAAGCCCAGACGTTTTGTTCCGTCCAGTAACCGGACAGGGCGGGGAACGATCATTGATCAAAGTTTTACTACTAAAGGAAGGTAGGAAGACACCAGTACTCGCTGCGACAGTACAAATGCCGCCTACAGACCCCATGATGTTACCCTTCGACAAAATGCAGGCTATAGCTGGTATTGAAGAGAAAGAAGACCCTAGCTGGACGACGAAGACTTAATTTATTACTAAATTGGTTTTAGCGCCATCTATCAGCGATAAATAGTACTTGTAGTTCGACTTATGTTCGATAGATGGGGTTTTTAAAAGGAGATTTGATCTCAAGTTTTTTACAAACGCGTATCCGTATTTAGTTTCTTCTAGTGTTTAATTACGAGAGTGTAAGACAAATGCTCAATAGTAATAAACACGAAATAAAGTTATGAGAAACTTAAGACTCTAAAAAGGAATGCATGTAAATCTCATCCTCGCAATCGCGAGGGTGAGATATGGATAACCCAGCCACCATGGATGGGGACTTCACGTTATTTAAATATTACTGGCAGCAATAATTAATGATCTGTAATTTTATATACTTGAAATAAAAAAAAAATACTTTACATTCTGTGAAAACCAATAATATGAAAGTTACAGTGGAAATCCCAATGACAGTTTTGTTTCGATTCACCCCGTTTGACGGTAACAAAGATATATATTCGCAAAAGTTGTGAAAATACTCAACAATTTAAAATTGTCATGGATATTATTAATTGTAAATAAATAATTCATTGAATGTTTAGCTGCTTTTTATTGTTCATCAATACATGGTGAAACATTCTTTGCAGGCTCCGGATTTCAACTCTGCCTGATGATGTGTTAATGAACTTAGCTTAGCAGGTGGTGGATTCAAGTTTTTACCTAGCCTCATGGGCCAATGCCTGTTTTAGAGGTTCTGAAAGTTCGTATAAAAAGGTGGAAACCCAATAGGATTACTCGTGTGTCTGGTTAAAACCTATTTCCATCGAATTTACTGGACCGGCTCAATTGATATTTGGTATATTCATGATATGTGAACAATTTTCTCGCAGTACCTAGGTGTGAAAAACACATAGAAAATACAAAAAAAAAAAAAACACAAAAACAATACATAGAAATGTCAGAAAAATGACATAGAACACAAAAAAGCAATTTTTGAAATTCATTTCTGTTTGTCTGTGCGTTGGGAGGAGAATCACGCGTTTACAAATAAATACTTGCAAGGACACCATTAAAGTAAAAACCTACGAAATTGTTCCGTAGGCTGTTACAATAAAAAATAAAAAAAAACAATAAGGAGCATGATCGCATTTCCGAAAACTAACGCAGTTATTGAACTATTGAAGATTGTATTGAAAAACTACGTAGAATTTATGAATTTTGTAAATTAAATACCGCTACTCAGTCAGACCAGGTGGTAGGTAAGTAGCACGGTATTAAATTCATAATGAACGAAACCATTCCTTCCTACTTAAAAAAGGGGTTAGGACTGTCAGCTGGGAAATATAGTATTATTATTATGATTATTCAATGATTTTATTCAGTGGTCTACAATAAGCAATATTGTCAGTAAAAATCGGAGAAAATGTGTTGCTTTTTGGACTGTGCTGGACGAAATGAAGAATCCACTTGAGTCACCACCAATTGTTCGATAGTCGATTTTGTTGATTTTGATTCAAGATTAGTTTGTACCAGGAGATTAGGTACCTGGGCTGGTCGGCATTTCAACCGATAGAGATGATACAGTGTCCTGCATTAGGGTATCCTCTTCATAAGCAATTAGGCGTTGCTCTAGGGCGTCGCTCTATGATGTCGATCTGTGGCGCCGCTCTATGGTGTCGTTCTATTGCGTCACTCTATGGCATCGTTCGATGGCGTCGCTCTATTGCTTTGCAATAAGGCGTCGCGGTATGGCGTCGCTCTACGATTTTGCTATAAGGAGTCGCTCTATGACGTCCGTCCTTGGCGTTTTTCTAGGGCGTCGCTCTATTGCGTCGCCCAATGGCGTTGCTCTATGGCGTTCCAATAAGGCGTCTCTCTATGGCGTCGCTCTACGGCGTCGTTCGATGGCGTCGCTCTATGGCTTTACAATAAGGCGTCGCTCTATGACGTCTATCCTTGGCGTTGCTCTAGGGCGTCATTCTATGGCGTCGCCCTATGGCGTTACTCTATGGCGTTGCACTATGGTGTTGCTCTATGGCGTTGCAATAAGGCGTCTCTCTATGGCGTTGCTCTATGATTTTGCAATTAGGCGTCGCTTTACGGCGTCTCTCTATGGCGTCGCTCTATGACGTCGATCCGTGGCGTCACTATATGGCGTCGTTCTACGGCGACGCTCTATGACGCCGCTCAATGAAGTCGTTTAATGGCGTCGTTCTATGGCGTCGCCCTTTGGTGTTGCAATAAGGCGCCGCTTAATGGCGTCGATCTATGATTTTGCAATTAGCCGTCGCTCTATGACGTCGATCCTTGGCGCCGCTCTATGGCGTCGTTCTATGGCGTCACTCAATGGCGTCGTTCGATGGCGTCGCTCTAAGATTTTGCTATAAGGCGTTGCTCTATGACGTCCGTCCTTGGCGTTGCTCTAGGGCGTCGCTCTATGGCATTGCTCTATGGCGTTGCTATAAGGCGTCTCTCTATGGCGTCGCTATTTGGCGTTCCTCTATGATTTTGCAATAAGCGTCGATCTAGGGCGTCGCTCTATGGCGTCGCTCTACGATATCGATCCGTGGCGCCGCTCTATGGCGTCGTTCTATGGCGTCGATCAAAGACGTCGTCAGATGGCGTCGCGCTATGGCTTTGCAATAAGGCGTTGCTCTATGATTTTCCATCCTTGGCGTTGCGATAAGGAGTAGCTCTATGACGCCGCTCAATGGCATCGTTCTATGGCGTCGCTCTATGGCGTCGTTCGATGGTGTCGCTCTATGGTGTTGCAATAAGGCGTCGCTCTATGACGCCTATCCTTGGCGTCGCTCTAGGGCGTCACTCTATGGCGTCGCCCTATGGCGTTGCTCTATGGCGTCGCAGTATGGTGTTGCTCTATGGCGTTGCAATAAGGCGTCTCTCTATGGCGTCCCTACATGGCGTTGCTCTATGATTTTGCAATTAGGCGTCGCTTTAGGGCGTCACTCAATGGCGTCGCTCTATGACGTCGATCCGTGGCGTCACTATATGGCGTCGTTCTATGGCGCCGCCCTTTGGTGTTGCAATAAGGCGCCGCTTAATGGCTTCGATCTATGATTTTGCAATTAGCCGTCACTCTAGGGTGTCGCTCTATGACGTCGATCCTTGGCGCTGCTCTATGGCGTTGTTCTATGGCGTCGCTCAATGGCGTCGTTCGATGGCGTCGCTCTAAGATTTTGCTATAAGGCGTCGCTCTATGACGTCCATCCTTGGCGTTGCTCTAGGGCGTCGCTCTATGGAGTCGCTCTATGGCATTGCTCTATGGTGTTGCTATAAGGCGTCTCTCTATAGCGTCGCTTGGCGTTGCTCTATGATTTTGCAATTAGGCGTCGATCTAGGGCGTCGCTCTATGGCGTCGCTCTATGATATCGATCCGTGGCGCCGCTCTATGGCGTCGTTCTATGGCGTCGCTCAATGGCGTCGTTCGATGGCGTCGCTCTATGGCTTTGCAATAAGGCGTCGCTCTATGGCGTCCATCCTTGGCGTTGCGATAAGGCGTCGCTCTATGACGCCGCTCAATGGCGTCCTTCAATGGCATCGAGCTTTGGCGCCACTCTATGTCATCGCAATAAGGCGTCGCTCTTTGGCGTCACCCAATGGCTTTGCTCTATGGCGTTGCAATAAGGCGTATCTCTGGTATGACGTCATCCCTTAGCGTCGCTCTATGGCGTCGTTCTATGACGCCGCTTAATGGCGTCGCTCTTTGGCGTCGCTCTATGGTGTCGCTCAATGACGTCGCTCAATGACGTCGCTCTATGGCGTTGCAATAAGGCGTCGCTCCATGGCGTCGCTCTAAGGAGTCGCTGAATGGCGTCGCCCTATGGCGTTGCTCTATGGCGTCGATCCGTGGCGCCACTCAATGGCGTCGTTCTATGGCGTCGTACTATGACGCCGCTCAATGGCGTCATTTAATGGCGTCGCTCTTTGGCGTTGCAATATGGCGTCGCTTAATGGCGTCGATCTATGATTTTGCAACTAGGCGTCACTCTAGGGTGTCGCTCTATGACGTCGATCCGTGGCGCCGCTCTATGGCGTCGCTCAATGGCCTCGTTCGATGGCTTTGCAATAAGGCGTCGCCGTATGGCGCCGCTCTAAGATTTTGCTATAAGGCGTCGCTTTATGACGTCCATCCTTGGTGTCGCTCTAGGGCGTCGCTCTATGGCGTCGCTCTATGGCGTCGCCCTACGGCGTCGCCCTACGGCATTGCTCTATGGTGTTGCAATAAGGCATCACTCTATAGCGTCGCTATATGGCGTCGATCTATAATTTTTCAATTAGCCGTCACTCTAGGGTGTCGCTCTATGACGTCGATCCTTGGCGCCGCTCTATGGCGTCGCTCAATGGCATCGTTCGATGGCGTCGCTCTATGGCTTTGCAATAAGGCGTCGCTCTATGATTTTGCAATAGGCGACGCTCTATGCTCTTTGTCAATCGCTCCTAAATGTTTTCTATTCTATTCTATTTCTATTCTAACATATTGTCTATTGTCTTGGGGAGGGACATCAAAAACAACTCTGAGGTCCATCGAGGTCGCGCAGCGTGCTGTATTGAAAGTTGCGAGTTGTTCAAGCCCATCCGATTCTCCACAACTAAATTATACGAAAAATGGGACGTTATGATCGTGCGTCGTCCTCCTGCAACACGGTAATCTATACTGATATTATAAAGAGGTAACATTTGTTTGTATGTTTGTAAGTTTGTTTGTAGGGGGTAATCTCAGGAACCGCTGGTCCGATTTGAAAAATTCTTTCAGTATTAGATAGCCCATTTATCGAGGAATGCTACAGGCTACATATTATCACGCTAAGACTAAAAGGAGCCGAGCATTAATGGAAAATGTGACGCAGACGAAGTTGCGTGGGTCAGCTAGTATCCACATGTAAGTCGCGGAAAGGGCCCACTTTATAAGTCTTCTTTTACTTATAACATTTTTATATTAAACCGCTGAAATGCCATAATTATACGCCTATATTGTTCCTGTAATTGAATTACGTCAATGCAATTACTCCTGTAAATCTCAATATAAGTAAGTTATAGTAAAAAATTTGGAATACGCGCCTAAAAATGCCTCTATAAGCTCATGTATTATGAACAGTCGAAGTGAGTGTATCGGACATTGCTGTTCTGTAAAAAAATGTTTTTAACATGTTGAGGGTAAGTATTTATACTTATGAATCAGAATTAATTAATGTCAACTCAACCATAGTAGAAAAACAAAATGTTATTGTTGCCAAGACCGTATCGCGAATTGCCAAAACTTATATTGGCCACAAAATACCGCGTGTATCTGACATCGACGCACAAACGATTTCCATGGGTCCAGGGCATGATTCTGGACACCCCAGTGTTGGAATTTTTCGTCGGTTCTTTTCTGATTTTTTTTAAGAGTACTACAAAGTATCCGCTCAGCTGAGCTGATATTATTTGTGGCTTTATTCAGATTGCTCTTTTTAGTGAAAGTAGTTATTTAATTATTTTTTGATTAAAAATCTCATTGGGTTAGGTCAGAATAACGATTATTAGCAGTCTAAAGTAAAAAAAAACCCTTGAAAAAAATAAAAAAATGAGAAAAAAGCCGACGAAAAATTCTAAGTCTAGGGTGTCCAGAATCATGCCCCGGACCCATGGAAATCGTTTGTGCGTCGATGTCAGATACACGCGGTATTAGCTTATTCTCAAATAAGTAATAAGTAAAAATAACAAGAGTAATTGCTTCTCAGTGCATATCTTCTTGGTACATGCTCCTACAGGAGTATTAAGATTTAAATGGTCCGCAGATGTTATCTTAAAGGCGCTTATAAGTCTGACTTACCGGAGTAATTGCTCTTGAGTGTAATTACTCTTATTTCATGCTTTTATAGGAGACTAAACTTGATTCTATATTTGTCAGGAAATATGATCCTATATACGGATATAAGTACAAATAATAGGTAGGATACAAAGTACTTGAGTAAAAACAGCTCCAGGGTAGCCCGCGAAATTCAAATATTTTATGTTTTTTGCAATTTGGCGGTCAATCTGAAGCTGTATGTTGAACAAATACGGTTCGCGATCGTAAAACGCTTTTATCTAAAGGATTATAACCATTTGAATCATCAATATAATCCTATAAGTTCATAGAACTCGATTGAATGTTATTTCGTGAAAAAGTAATTCCATCGAGTTGTATGAACTTAGAGGGTTATATTGATAATTAAAACGGATATAATTCTTTAGATAAAAATGTGTTACGGCCGCGAATTGTATTTTGTTCAACATACAGCTTCACACTGACCGGCAAATTGCAAAAAACATAAAAATATTTGAATTTCGCGGGCTACCCTGGCGCTTCCACCTTAAAAGCGTAGTAGCAACCACCAGAACCTTCATCGGAGCTTTATAAGTCCACGTGGCATTATAAAATCGCATTCCAGGATTATTTTGCTAGTTGGGATGATATTTATAATCTGACGTTTTCGTGCAGGTGGTCTGGAAAGTTATTTAGTTACCTATTTACTTATAGATTCCAGATTAACCTATGAGAAGTCAATGATTTTAAAGAACAGAAATGTTAAAAAATATGATAATGATGTTCCGGTTTTTATGCACGTAGAAAAATCTAACCGCTTCAAATTGGGATATGGGATCAAAACCCACGTTCTTGAGTAGCGCTTACTAATCATAGTAATAATATTTACTATAATAACATTACCTACACCGTGACGTCCATAGATAATGTTATTAAGAGATTTGAAGAGGATAGTGTTATCTATGCGTTATCAGGCTAACGTGCGGACTGACCCGATAGCCGACTACGATTTTTTTGATATTAGTAATTACAATATTATGATATAATATCTTTACAAAATCTACGTGGCAGGTGATAGCAATAGGTAAGGGTACATAGACAAAAGTATAAATAAAAGTGAATCGCCGAAATATTATGTACAAATACAAACTACCACTAGTACGCGCATAACTTCGTGACGGCTTATCTAGAAATTGGAGAATTCTTTCATAGCTGTGTTCGTAATTTTCAGGGCCAGGTTTGCATGAAAGAAAATTTTACGAGGTTTGCTTGAAACAAAACATAGGTACATCCGGGCGGAGCCGGGGGGGATAGGTACTATTCTAATGAATATTTAAAAAAAAATCCGTAACTGAGTGACTGACTGACAGACAACGCACAGCCAAAACTACTGGTCGTAGGAAGCTGCACGTAGGGTCCTTGGGGAGTTCAGGGGAGCTCTAAGAGAGGGTTTCCCGAAATTCCTATGGGAACGAGAAAAATCGGGATATGCACGTACGAAGTCACGGGCAAAAGCTAGCCATTTGAGCTCTCACAGGGCGATTTTCAAAGATAAGCAACACTTGCCGCGGTCGGTCCATGGATGGGTGACCATCTTCACATCACTAGATTCCTCTTGTCTCGGAAACCACTTTAAGCTGTTCGTCGCAGCTGTCATTATTAGGTCCATCATTGATAGTCGTTACGGGTTGCTCGGCGTTTTTCTGGTAGTCGCCACTGTTGTCTGGCTTACAGGAGTTGCAGTGGTTTCCATCCGCAGGCCCCAAAGGGCCATTGTACAGCGGGTGGCGAGGGCCTACCGGTCGGTAGGCTTTTCGGCGGCGGAAAGTAAAGCCAATTGATAGCTATAATTATGCCAATATTTGGCATTCTGCTAATATTTGGCATAATTATAGAGCAGCTATTTCATTGGCTGTAGATTTAGATTTGGCAGCCACATCAAAATCTACTAAGATTCGCGAACGAAAAAGTAAGTAAAAAATTGCTGACGTAATCACCTTTGACGTAAACCCCTCCGTCCCCCATGTCATCAAAAATAATCATAGTAAAGACCCCCACCCCCCACCCCCCATGGGTGCTTACGTAATACTTGAACGGCCCTTTACCTAAAGTATTTTGGTTTTGGCCACAATGAGCCTAAAGAGGTTTCCATGGTAGGAACATATATGTTCGAGTTGTGGAATTTGTTCGAAAGAAAGATATACTTAAACAAAAATAACTTTTTACAAAAAAATACAACCGACTTCCAAAAAAAAAACACTACAAAGTAAAAAATAACTTTAATTTCGGAAGTCGGTGTTTTTCTTAGTTTCTTCGTATTTTGTAAAAAGTTACCCCACACCTAACAACACCACTGCAAAATCGCAGAATTGTAAAATACGCAATTATCGAAATTGCGTATTTTGCACTTGGATAACAAAACCATCATCCAAGTAAACGAATTCCAGCTATTTCGATTTAAAATCCAAACTTCGTAACCGATTTTGATAAAATTTAAATGGGACCATCTTTTCAAATCGGGTCATAATTGACGGAGTTATGAGGTAACAAACATAAGAAAAATAAACATAAAACTGAATTGAGAACCTCCTCCTTTTTGGGAAGTCGGTTAAAAAGAGTTTACTTGCTCCAAGTGTGACGCATACCAAAAATACACATAAATTACAATTATACGTACGTGAGAGAGAGTCACCGCAGCCCTGGAACGCAAAGGGCATTGGGAGAAATGCGGATGGGTTTTAGTCAGAGTCTCACACTCCCTTCTGCTCCGCCCAGAGCGGGAGAAGTCATTTGGTGATTTCCCATCCTTGAAAAAAGGCACATGTATAGTCCTTACCTCTATCAAAGGACTTAGCCCGCATAAGTAGAAACGCAGGCCCTCTGCAGTTTGGTCATTGGTGTTACCAAAATCAGTAGGGAGTCGGTTGCTGCTAGGTAAAAAAAAACCGGCCAAGTGCGAGTCGGACTCGCGCACCGAGGGTTCCGTACAAAACTGTAGGTAATTACCTACAGTTTATAATTATAAACAAAAGTTGCGATTTACGATTTATGACGTATTAAAAAAAAACTACTTACTAGATCTCGTTCAAACCAATTTTCGCTGGTAGTTTACATGGTAATATACATCATATTTTTTTTTCAGTTTTATCATTCTCATATTTTAGAAGTTAAGGGGGGGGGGACCCACATTTTACCACTTTGGAAGTGTCTCTCGCGCAAATTATTCAGTTTAGAATAAAATGATTTTAGAAACCTCAACATAATTTTTGAAGACCTATCCATAGTACCCCACACGTATGGGTTTGATGAAAAATTTTTTTTTGAGTTTCAGTTCTAAGTATGGGGACCCCCAAAATTTATCTATATCTACTAATGTTATAAAGAGGTAACATTTGTTTGTAAGTTTGTAAGTTTGTATGTAGGGGGTAATCTCAGGAACTACTGGTCCGATTTGGAAAATTGTTTCACTGGTAAAAGCTACATTATTCGTGAGTGCTATAGGCTATAAATTATAATGATATCATGCATATGCAGGCGGAAAAAAATAGCTCTTACAACAGAGTTATTTGCGTGCGCTGCCTTAACAGTTGTATATAATTGAAAACAATGTATGGCAACCTGATCCGCCTAGAATAGTTCTACAAAAAAGTCCGCGGCACCATATTTCTATCTTTTATATTTTAGCAGATATAGTAGCTTTTATGTGTTAACAAAAGTATTTTTCGACGTACTTATCTTTGGACGATTTTTTAAACAACAAAATATTAAACCTTATCGAAAAAAATGTTATTATGATCACAAGAACATCATAGAGATACGATTTGCCCAAAACAGTATGTCAATTGGTTGAATAGTTTCGAAGATAATATAAAATGACTAAATCGCTAAACGCCGCCCGCGCCGTCCATTCACGAACCGCATTAGAACATGCTTTGTAGGTACGGACGTTTTATCCATTTTTCTGAATCGTGGTGTTAAGATTTTCCGCGGATTAATGACCCTCTCCAGTTATTATTTAACTTTTGTCGTTTGGTAGGTGAGTTGTACGTAGTTGGTTGAATGTTGTTGGTCTTGTTGCTCGGTTTCTCAAAACACAATTACAATATTACTTCGTTCTCATTCTTCGAGTTCGAAGCTGTGATATTTCTGTTTTTGGGATATCGGACAGTTTCAGCGATTGTTTATTATGCCTAAAAGGATATCACAACTTTCCCGTCAGACATCCCAGACATGAGACAAGAGCAGCTCGAGTACGCCGTACGGAAGAGCCTCTCGAGGAATAGAGAAAATACTTCGCAAGCACGCGCTGGGAAATGTAGCTCCGAGCGATCACAGCGGTTTGCTAACCAAAGCTGGAGAACATCGCAGGTCCATGCTCGAGAATCTAGCGCTGAACGTGCACAGCGTCTCAGTAATTTAAAGCAGCATGTCTCTGCAACAAGGGACAGGGAGTCTAACGCTGAGTGCTCGCAGCGGCTCGCTAGCCTAGCTACATACATATTATTATGCAATAAAAACAAAACCCTCCTTTTGGCCGTCAGGAAATAAATCATAGCAGTCAGTACTAACCGAACCACACTCATAATTTCATCACAAGTTAAAATGTTTACCGCCCAACGAAGTGGGCACGGGTCAGCTAGTTGTTAAAACATCTACTTACCAAGTTTCAACAGCATAGCTCTTATAGTTTCTGAGAAAAGTGGCTGTGACATACGGACGGACGGACAGACAGACATGACGAATCTATAAGGGTTCCGTTTTTGCCATTTGGCTATGGAACCCTAAAAATGGAAAGAACCTAGCTTGAGCTGAAATCATCAAATCTTGCTTGTCCACTCGGGTCCTGGGTCCTGGTTGGCGCCAGATAAACTTGCAATAAAGCTAAAAAGAAAGAAAGACTTTTCCTTCTAACTGTAGGCACTGAAATGACCTTTCCGAAGGGCATCATCAATTTTGCATAATCTGTTCAGACTATCTAAAGCCCAGGTTTCAAAATGTTCGATAAAGTGATAGAATATAGAATCTTATCTATTTACGCATGTACCTACCTACTACTTACACCTGAAATGTGACGAATTTTAAACTCCTCCGTTTTTGAAGTCGGTTAAAATACCTTTCAGTCAAGTCACTGCATTCTTTTCACAGATGATTTATTTCTGTTGCCGCTATTATAACAACAAATTCTAAAAAAACAATAAAATTAATATATAAGGGGGATCCCATACAACAAACTTGATATTTTTGCTGTTTTTACTTTTTATAGATAATGGTAAGGAACCCTTCGTGCGCGAGTCCGACTCACACTTGGCCGCTGGTTATTTTCTAGCCGTCTAGCCGCTGTTGAAAGCCCCCTGTAATTCCTTCTAGAACCTTCTCCCCCGTCTTCTTGAACCAGCTCTCATGGTACGCGTTCAAATCATTTCAATACCCTTCAAGAGCCCATTGCGTGGAGGCTTGCAAAGCGGTCGCTGTGCTTGCGGTTGACGATACAGCCTCATCCCAGTTGAGCATGCCAGCATTTTTAACCGACTTCCCAAAAAGGAGGAGTTTCTCAATTCGGTTTTTTTTTGTTTGTTACCTCATAACTCCGTCAATTACGAACCGTCTTGTTTTATCTGAAAGGATATAATATATATACACTTGCAGATTGGTCCAATTTAAATTTTATCAAAATCGTTTACGAAGTTTGGATTTTAAATCGAAATATTTGGAATTCGTTTAAGTACTTGTATGATGGTTTTTTGTCATCCAAGTAAGTAATCGAAATTGCGTATTTTGCTTTTTTTGCGATTTTTCAGTGGTGTTGTTAGGTGTGGGGTTACTTTTTACAAAAAATTACAACCGACAACTTTAAAACGTGAAAAATAACTTTACTTTCGGAAGTCGGTGTCAAAATACGAAGACACTAACAAAAACACCGACTTCGTAGTGTTTTTTTTTATTTGGAAGTCTGTTGTATTGGTTTTTTGGTTATTTGGTTTTTTAATAACATCCATTGGTCAAGGAAATAGTCATTTCCCTTTACTTTTACCAATCCGTAGATCAATCAAATTAATATTTATTTACAACTACTTAGTCTGCTTGGCGACTTCGTACGCGCATATCCTGTTTTTCCCATTCCCGTAGGAATTTCGGAAAATCTTTTCTTATTGCTCCCCTAAACTCTCCAAGGAACCTACCTACAAGCCAAATGTCAGCTTTTTGCGACCAGTAGTTTCGGCTGTGCTTTGTCTAGGTCAGTCACTCAGTAACGGAAGAATCTTCAGTGTAAGCAGGAAATTGGCAGTGATTGATGTTGTTCCTTCCTACATACCTACTTACTTACCAGTAGGTAGTTATCAATTGGACGACACGGTTGGCGCAGTGGTTGAGCGATTGACTGCTGCGCAGCTTGTCGCGGTTTCGATTCCCGCACGGAACAGATATTTGTACGACCTACAAGTATTTGTTCCGAGTCTGGGTGTTTTTCTATCTATAATATGAATGTATTTACAAAAAAAATGTATATAAATAGTTTATCAGCCATCTCGTTACCATAACACAAGCATTAGGTTGCTTAGCTTGGGACTATATTGCGTTGTGTGAAATGTCCAAAAAAAAAAAAATATATGAAGCCGAAAAGCGGGCCTAGTGCACGATGGGTTACGTAGCATTATCTGTAAAAACGGCAAAAATTACCGCTTAAAAATTAATTTTATTCTGTTTTTAGTATTACTTGTTATAGCGGCAACAGAAATACATCATCTGTGAAAATTTCAACTGTCAACTATCACGGTTTATGAGATACAGTAACAGGGTCCTGTTTTACCCTTTGGGTAAGAAACCCTAAAAAGACAGTCAATCCGACTAGCCTTTTCTCAACTATTTTGGAGTCAGCTTTCAGTCTGACTCCATCAAGATACCTAGAGTCAAGAGCAAACCCATCACAAATAAAATAAAAAAAAAGAAACAAGATGTGGTTGATCACCAGTATTTTACAGCTTTTCTGAACTTCACAACAGAGTAACTGGGTAACAAGATATTATAATATACTTACCTCTTGGTAAGACTGGTGACAGAGTTTCTGGCTTCTTGAATATGCGTATATATCGACTGTATCACTGTCAATTATTTTGAACTAGCTTCTGCCAGCGGCTTCGCCCGCGTGATCCCTAGGGAACATATTCCCGGGATGAAAAGTAGCTTATATGCTATTCCAGACTATAATCTATCTTTGTTCTAAATTTCATTAAGATCCGTTAAGCCGTTCTGGCGTGATTGAGTAACAAACAACCAAACTTTCACATTTATAATACTTATTTCTCGTTTGGTGTAATACGAAATTATAACCATCTTCCCCTCGACAGTATATTAAAGGATATTGCAAACTGTCGTAAGCCGTTTTACGAAGCTACTCGCTAGCCTCTAGGCGCCAAGCAAGCCGCCTGCCTGTGCGTTCGCGACCTTATACAAAAATAATCCTTAAAGCATGATTCAGTATTCACGCGCGATGGCTTATTATTAGCGTATTTCATGTATAACTTTGGTGTTTCTATACCGATTTCTATGATTCTTTTTTATGGAATAGTTAATAATGTTAAATTTTTTAATTAGGGATGACTGAGAGTGTTATATACGTAAGAGTAGACAAACATAATCAGAAAGCTTCGAACTGCTAAGCTATCGGGAGTTACACGTGTTATTGTGCGTCAATCATAAAAGATAGACATATGCTGTCGTGGGATATTTTTTATATAATTTTAAGAGATCGTCTTATAAAGGGAACCACAAATGGTTGACCAAAGGTATAAAAAAATCGTGCGTAAAAAAAAGGCTACTTTATCTTAGTCAACAACACAATAAAACTAAGAGACAAAAACTGAATAAGAAATATAAAACATATAGTAGCATTCTCAAAAAGTGTATATATAAATCTAAACAGATACAAAGTAAAAATTATGTTGCCAATTATAAAAATAAATGTAAAGCCACCTGGGTGGTGATTAATGAAAATTTTGATGATTTAAACGCTAAAACGCAAATTGACAAAATCACTAACGATAACCGGACAATTCAAGACCCTAAGGAAATAAGTGACATTTTTAATAAATTCTATATACAATCGACAAATACTAATAATTTTAAATACAATGTTGACGAAATAAATAGGACTATGGACGGTAATAATGAACACACAATTTTTCTTAAACCTTCTGATGCCTCAGAGGTATTTAGAATAATACAAAGTCTTAAAAATACAAGTGCAGTAGGATTGGATGGCATTACAACTAAGGTTATAAAATTGTGCTCTTCATCTATTTGCCAACCGTTTAGTTATTTGACGACACGGTTGGCGCAGTGGTTGAGCGATTGACTGCTGCGCAGCATGTCGCGGGTTCGATTCCCGCACGGAACAAATATTTGTACGACCTACATGTATTTGTTCCGAGTCTGGGTGTTTTTCTATCTATAATATGTATGTATTTACAAAAAAAAATGTATATAAGTAGTTTATCAGCCATCTCGTTACCATAACACAAGCATTAGGTTGCTTAGCTTGGGACTATATGGCGTTGTGTGAAATGTCCAAGGATATTATTATTATTATTTCGTTTATTCATTTAATATACATAGAATTATTATTATTATTATTATCCAAAATATTCATTTATTCAAACTTTACTTTTGAAGAAGGGGCATTCCCAGAGATTTTAAAAAATCAGTAGTAAAGCCACTTTTTAAAAAAGGTGATACGTCTGATGTAAAGAACTATAGGCCAGTGACGCTAATACCAATTATGTCTAAAATCTTGGAAAAAGTCATGCTGAGAAGGCTCCAGGAATTTACGATGAGGCACCATATACTTAAAGATGAACAATTTGGGTTTAGGAAAAATAGTACCACGTCATTGGCGTGTTTCAATTTGATGAAGACGATCACCCAGGCGATAAATGAAGGCATACCAGTCGCGACTATCCTCTTGGACATGAGCAAGGCGTTCGATTTTGTGGACCACGAATTGCTCTTACACAAGTTAGAAAAATATGGGATAAGAGGAAAAGCTAACGACTGGTTGAGAAACTACCTGAAAAACCGACAACAATGTGTGGAAATCTCCAGAATAAATAATGGCAGAAAGGTATCATACAGAAGCGACTATAAGGAAAATAATTTTGGAGTACCGCAGGGCAGTGTATTGGGGCCCTTTTTGTTCCTTCTATACATCAATGACCTCCCAAATATCACTCGCCACACAGTGATTTTATTTGCTGATGACACCACCCTGGTCGTGAAGTGTGAAAGAGTAGACACCTACGAGCAGGAAATTAATGAAGCTGTCAAAAATATAATACACTGGTTGAACTCCAATAACCTGCAAATTAATATGAAGAAAACGAAAATGATCAAATTTCAAACATACAGGAAAATCCCGTCAACGCTAAATATTAAATATAATGACAATAGTATTGAACAAGTAGTAAGTACGGCATTTCTGGGCATACAGTTGGATCAAAATTGCGACTGGAAAAAGCATGTCGACTATGTTTGTGATAAACTGGATAGATTTATTTATGCACTAAGAAGATTAAGAGCAACAGTTTCAACTGAAGTGGCTCTTAGTGCGTATCACGGGTATGTTTCCTCTGTATTGTCATACGGTCTCTTGTTGTGGGGTAACTCGGTGGATATCAATAAAGCATTTATTGTCCAATAAAAATGTGTGCGTGCAATCTGTGGAGCTGGTTATATGGATAGCTGTAAACCGCTGTTTAAAAAATACAATATATTACCATTAGCATGCATGTATGTGAAAGAATTATGTCTATTTGTACGACAACATCCAGAATATTTTATTAAACATAGAGATGTAACTAAAAGGAATGTTGACTCTAGAGACAAATATAGGCTCTGCTTGCCACAACGCAAGCTTAATTTATATAAAAGAAATTCCTTTATTATGGCTATTAAGGTATACAATAAATTACCAAATACCTTAAAAGAACTACCTTTTCCTATTTATAAAAAAAAGTTGATTGAATGGCTGCTGCAAAAATGTTTTTACAATGTCAATGAATATATGTCACATAACGAACTTAGGGAAGGAAAGTAATGTCAATTTTGGTTTTACGTTCATAATTTTTGTTGTATTTTTAAACTGACCTTATTTAATTTAATTTTTATTGTTATTTTTTGACATTTTCACATGACATCAGTTTTTTTAATTGACATTTACTATTATCAAAATTTTGACATTAAATTTATGAACATTTCAATTATTGTCTAGAATTCGACATTTTACAGTGGTAGTAGGGATTAGTATGTTCTGATTTACATTATTTTGACATTTTATCAATGTTCATGGACCATTCAATTATTTTATACGGACATTTTATAGCGATATGAGGTATTGGAATCCTCTGATGTCACATTATTTTGACATTTTTAATCAAATATTTGAGAAATAATATATTAGAATGAATTTGTTTAGTCAGACATTTTTGTAGCAATTATGATAACTGATGTATGAATATGATATTTTTAATCAATTAAATGTATACTGTATAAATATTTGCACACCACAAGTTATGGTAGAATGTAAATGGCTCTCATTATATTATTTAAGATCACACTTCTTTGTACACCTACATTCTGGCAAATAAATATTATCTTATCTTATCTTATCTTATCTTATCTTAAGGAGAGCATTTCCGTCATACATGATTTCTGTGTAGCTTTAACCATTAAGGTTGCACACGCGACGGAAGCTTAAAAAACGGAGTAAATTCTCCCGTTTTCCCAACATTTCCCTTCACTGCTCTGCTCCTATTGATTGTAGCGTGATGAAAAGTATACTATAACCAGCTCAGGAGTATGAAAAATAATTGTACCAAGTTTCGTTAAAATCCGTCGAGTAGTTTTTGTTTCTATAACGGTTATACAGACAGACAGACAGACAAAAAATTTACTGATTGCATTTTTGGCATCAGTATCGATCCCTAATCACCCCCTGATAGTTATTTTGGAAAAATATTTCATGTACAGAATTGACCTCTCTATAGATGTATTATAAGTATAGATGAAAGCCGGGAGGTTCCTCCCAGGCTCTAATCAAGATAAAAGAAGAAGAAGAAGATAAAAGAAAAGTGCTCAACGCCGTTAAAGAAGTTTTCACTTCAAAAATCGACACGTCACAAATTAAACGCAAAGAAGGATTCGCGATTGGCTGTTGAATGCTGATTCACGTTTGACAATTTGTAAGTTAAGCATATTACTAATACATATATATATCTATAGTAAAAAATATCGCACTAATTGCTATGATTAGAAGTAGGTAAATCTTTAAAAGGATACCATAACCGAATTTTAAGTTAAATCATGCGGAAGACAAATTGGTAGGTATATGATGATGAGTAGGTACCTAACTTATGTACTTAGCTTAAAAAGTGAGGATCCAGTTAACTGCCCTGCAGGATTCAAATAATGGTTTATATTTTAAAGAAAGCTGATGGCTGAGGAGATTTTTCATGACTTGTATGCAATATTTGAGTTAACTTTTAATGAACTGTAATTTATTCCTGGATTCCTATTGTGCCTAGCTTTCTTAGAAGTAAATACCTGTATCGAAACCGTGTCGAAAGCCTTTGCTAGGCCAAGAAATATGGAAACAAGTTAAATCTCCTAATCGATTACTTATAGAATTAATTAAAGATAGAACGTGTTTAAAACTTATGTCACGATACTCTTTTTTTAATGGTTATACCTACACTAGCTTTTGTCCGCGACTTTGTACGCTGATATCCCGTACAAATTTTGGGGAATCCTTTCTTTATGCGTTGTCTGTCAGTCACTGAATCAATCAGTAACGGAAGAATGTTATATATTGTACTAGCTGACCCGCGCAACTTCGTTTGCGTCACATTTTCCATTACTGCTCCGCTCCTATTGGTCTTAGCGTGATGATATATAGCCTATAACCTTCCTCGATAAATGGGCTATCTAAAACTGAAAGAATTTTTCAAATCGGACCAGTAGTTCCTGAGATTACCCCCTACATACAAACTTACAAACAAATTTTCCTCTTTATAATATTAGTATAGACTAGCTGACCCGTGCAACCTCGTCTGCGTAACATTTTTCATTACCACTCCGCTCCTATTGGTCTTAGCGTGATGAAATATAGCTATAGCCTTCCTCAATAAATGGGCTATCTAACACTGAAAGAATTTTTCAAATCGGACCAGTAGTTCCTGAGATTAGCGCGTTCAACCAAACAAACAAACAAACTCTTCTGCTTTATAATATTATTAGTATAGATTTGGGCTGTTAGCGTTTTTTTCGTTGCCGAATGTTTTTGCACATGTAGAATCCTAAATGGGAAGGTGAGCAGTTGCTCCCAAGCACTTTGTGAGTTCTCTTGGGCGACGAGGCGGACACAACGTGCCAAACTCGAAGCGACGGATGGTCTCGCGCCACGAGGAACTCTTTTTAAA
This sequence comes from Ceramica pisi, assembly GCA_963859965.1. Lineage (NCBI taxonomy): Eukaryota > Metazoa > Arthropoda > Insecta > Lepidoptera > Noctuidae > Ceramica > Ceramica pisi. Next base: position 22,980,497 of record OY982535.1, on the reverse strand, counting down.
ACTTTTAATCGGTAAATTACCAGGGGCCCGAGTCTGCTATTTTTATAAATTTGTCATTCCGACACGATCCCATTGTCATGCCATTGTCATTTTGCTAAAAGTTCGTAATCTGCTAAATTCATAATCGCACGGTCACTGGCACGTCAGTGGCCGGTCACTGGAACGTCAATGGTCTCATAAAAGAATTGCAGTAGGAATGCCGTATTGCCATTATTATAAAACCGAGCTAAATTTGAGCATTTATTCATGCCAGATTCTATTTATATTTAGTTTTACATATTATTATTAGTGTTATAAGCAATCTGAAGTAGTGAGAAGTTCGTAATGCTAAATCTGTCATTATGTACGAGATTACCATTCATATGGCTTTCTTTCAATGGCGTGTCAGTGATTGATCATTGGAATGTCATAATGACGCCATTATGATGCCATTATGATGCCATTATGTTAGTAGATTAACAACCTTGTCAAAATCAACCATTTTGAAATCAGTGATCGACCATTCTGACACTATTGTAATAGCAGACTCGGGCTCCTGGAGTGGAATGTAAGTAATTGTAAATAGTACCCAGAAAAGTATCACTTAGGTGTGAATGTGAATGAATCGCCTTAGTCTATTGGAATAACTGTTTTACATTGTTTGATTACCTACAACATGATGCAACAGGCACCTAATATAATTAGCACGTGCGTACTTACGTACGCTTTTGGATGATATAATAATTATGTTAGGCAGAAAGTGTTGTCTGTGCCATTACGGACGAAGTTATTACATATTGACAAATAACCACCTGACTAAATGAGATTTATTGTGAAGGAGGGCACGGTCGACAGAATCAATTCGCAACATTATCTCTGGTTGTTCTCGTCTAGCTAACGGAGAATATTTGAATACCTTGTATCCAGGATTATCCATACTATCAGCAACTGGACTGAAATACTCTCTTGTGCAGTCGGAGGTGCCGTACTACAGGTATGCGCCCGACCCAGTTCTGGATAATGGCAATATCATATTGTACTGGGATCGGTCCATTATCACTGACAGGATTATAGTTGCCAATAAGCCTGATATAGTGGTGGTGAACCAAATCAAATATCTTGACTTGGCTCGCGAGGTGGTCGACATGTGGGATGTGGATTCCGCAATCATCTACCGATAGTCCAGTCGCCTGCCTCGACCAACACCTTAGGAGGCTCTCGTTAGGCAACTGGATCAAGTCCTAACTATTTGAAAATACCGATATTTGGTAGGTAGGTAGATAGTAGATAGTCGATAGTCTCTACATACATATTACATTATATTGATTGATAGCGATTTGCAATTTTCTCTGGGGGAAGTACACGATTTACGATCAAAATCCAAGCCAGTGCTATTCTGGAGCAACATTTTCGTTTCTCGACAGCGGAATCCGAGGTGAGTGTGAAATTCGTTTGAACATAAGACCTTTATATTGTGTGCAATAAAGCTCACTTTATGATCCGAGCTTTACTCAGGTAAAGCTCGATATCGAATTAGTTATTAACAGAATAGACTAGTTGATCCGTGGATCGCGTTCGAAATTGGTCTTACCGAATTTCGGTCGATAGGCGATCGGTAACCATGTCGCGACTTCCTACCCTGGTACCTATTCAGATTGTGACGGTCATTCGACTACCTGGATCTATTGTCACCAGAGATCTAAATAGACTACCAACCAATGGCAGCGGGTCCGAGGCACTGAGGAGTCTCGATATGTAAGGGATGATGGTCACCCATCCACGGACCGGCCTTGCAAGCGTTTTCTACTAGAGTTTAAAATTCGACTCATGATCCTGGTACTATTTAGTCAAAAGCCCGAGAATATGACATCTAAATGATTTTTTGGACTTATTGACAGTATAAACTAGGGATTGACATTTAGGATTATCAAGTGCGAATTTACAACCACCTATAATATCGTTGCAACTGGGACAGATGTGTTTCTGGGAAGTTTGCGGGCCACTTGACTGCGTAGGTTGCTGTGTAATTTTTCGTTCAAAAGGTGCTAATTTTCTGAGTAGATTTTGTTATGCAGGTAACTTGGCAACTTTGGCAACGATATTATTTTTTTAAACCGGGAAAATTTCGTAATCGTGGTTTAACTTGTAATCGGAGCTTCAACTTGAAGATAACCGGGGCTCCGACTTGTAATCAGGTGTATTCCAATAATTTATCGATTAAGTCAGAGATAGCTGTAATCGGTGATAAATAAATACTTAGTGCGCCATTTTTTGTTATCTTGGCGACGGACGCCGGCCGGCTGATTACAAATACTTAGGTAGGTAAGTATTGGATTTACAAGGCGTACGTGGTGAAAAAATCCCTACAGTTTTTCTTACTATGCCTAGGTACTAAAATAAAACATTTGTTTGCCTAGACAACTTCATAGAAATGTTTAGCTCAAAATTTCATTCATTCAATCAATCAAAATCCTACGTTTTCTGGAAGAAGGCACACTCTTCCTACAGTTGTTATAGGGAACCTGGATTGTGGATTCACACAATTGCAACTAAGTATGCTTTAGTTGCAATGTACATAAAGAGTATAAATAAGACAGCGTAAGAAACTATGTACCAAGCAGACCACCCACAGACTTTCTGTGCCTAGAAATGAGTTTATTTTTCACGATTTTCACAATCATAATCAGTTTCACTAACCAAATTTTCCTGCTTCTTCTTGGAGAACGATTTAGGAAGCTTCTGACAGCTGAACACCTCTCAAGATTGGCCACACTCGTTATTGACGAGTAACGTGCTTAAATAAATTATAAAACAAGTTTAATTTAAACTGCTCTTATTGCCACTACTACTATTAATTATAATAGCCGTAGGCACAGAAACCACCAAATTTAATTTCACAAAAACGGTTTTTCTCGCTTTCTCGCTCGTAACTGTGATCAGCGTTAGCAACCGTTCACGTCAGCGTCACGGGAAACAGGCACCTACTTCTGCGAAGCAGTAATGCAAACGAAGGAGGCCTGAGGGAGAAGCAATCCTCACGCCCTAGCCGCCGTAAGAGACTACTAGGATCACCTGGAGGACACGGAGGAGCATAAGGTGGAGTCTGCTCTGCTTGTGCGGAGCATCACCGTGTCCTCATCGAGACGATCGGCGGCAGCGACCTTTCGCTTCTGGTTCAATCCATGGTTGTGGGCGAAGAGACAGTGGAAGCAGTCATCTCCTTCTAAGAAGCAGTAATGCTAGCGAGGCTGTGAGATAGGGAAACCTCATACCCCCGCCGCCGCAACAGAAGAAGACGCCCCGGGCGTCAGGAGTCGCAGGGCGATTCTCGGCCACCTGCACGGCCGAACCGTCGACAGTGCGTTGTGGTCGTTGTGGTCCATGCGCGGCTCAAAGAGATGTTAGCATAGAAGACGGGGCCCGCTAGGGCCAGTACCTGCCAGGGTTGAATTGTAAGTAAGGATTCTAGGCATAGGTTGACAAGAAACTGCTATGGAAGTATGATTGGTTAAAAGAAAATCTAATCTGATCCGACGAGGCGGTGTGGTTTTTCGAGTTCGCTTCGCTCGCTCTTCCATCACTTGCTATCGCATCGCTCGTTCTCGCAACTGGAATTACAAAACTTTATCTTTCAGCTAGGTATACCAACGAGATGCTAAAAATTTCGTGCTCATTATACTTGCTATAATTTTCTTGCGTAGGTATAAATTGCAGAGAAAAACAAATACCCTCTTCTGAGCAAAATTCGTGATCTGTGCCTACTCGTAAGGCGCTTGCCTAGGACTCTGGCAACATTTACCTAATCCGCGTCTGCTACTATTGTGGTTCCTATTGGCAATACCTATAATCTGAATCATGAACGAGTCATCAAAGTGAATCATAAAATTATCGACCATCTGTATAATAATGAGGAAGCGTAAAAATAGATTATCTTTATAAATACGTACCTATTTGATTTACGTGGTAACCTGTAGACCGATATTTTGTATCTTTCCTGGAAAATTTTGCAGTCATTCTAAAGATGATTATCATGGCACATCGTAGATAATCAAACAACAAACGAACCATGTTATGAACTGTACCTACCTACCTATTAATGTATTGCTAACTCGTCAAAAATTAGTTTAATTATTTTGAGTTTCAGCGATGAAGTTAGTAAGCTGCTAAAATTTGTGGCTTTGTCTGCGTCACATTTTCCATTATTGCTCCGCTCCTATTTGTCATAGCGTGATGATATATAGCTTATATCCTTCCTCGATAAATGGACTATCTAACACTCTAACAAGAATTTTTCAAATCGGACTAGCAGTTCCTGAGATATACTCAAAGGCAGTTTCTTAAAACATTTTAATCTGTTTCTTTCTTTTTATTTCAGTAGTCTAGATCCTATCCCATCTTATCCATTCCAAATATCTTTCTTCTAAGCTAGGTAACTAGGTACTAAAACTGACAAAAGAAGCAATAAAAAAACAATGGGTTGCACTCCGGGAGTGCCGGCAGAAGTAAAACTTGAACGTTAACGTTCTGCATTTTTGAATCATCCGTTTTACGAATTTCAGGTCGACGGTCCTGACGGGAGTTTAAAATTTTATACCCATCCCAAGAAATGTGCTCAACACCGCTGAAGAAATTTCACTTCAAAAAATCCGTACTTAATTATGAAAAAACTACCTAAATGCTGATGACCCTAACCCCAGCTCTGCTTGAATCAAAATTGTAATACTTCCTTATAAAAAAGACAATTAGTTCCATATGTATAGTGGAGGGTAGATTATCTACTATTGGAGCATAACATCACGCCATATTTCCCAAAGGGTTAGGCAGAGATGCATCTTTAATATGTAGGTACCAATATTTCACCGATGCATCCATCCAACATCCAAGTAATAGCGCTTGCAATCAGTGCAGCAAGTTGGCAAAAATGTGTTCTGTTAAATAGCCACCTATGCAGCTGAGTGCCGATTGGCTCCTGACTGCCGTAACGACTGTCAAAGATCTTTAAATGACATCCGGGACCAAAGGCAGCAAAGCAGATGGGGCTCGCTAGGGCCATTGATGCCTGCCGGGGTTGAGAAATTTGTTCGAAAGAGTCACCGCGGCCCTGGAACGCAAAGGGCATTAGGAAGAACACGGATGGGTTTTAGTCAGTAGGAGTCTGACACTCCCTCCTGCTTTACCCAGAGCGGGAAGAGTCATTTGATAATTTCCCATCCTTAAAAAAAAGGTACATTCCAAGGTTCGGAAGAGTGTAATGTAATGGAATCCATGCGACCTACCTCGACAAGTCTTCCTTAACTTGAAAGATCAAACCTTGTGGCTGTTTTTACTCAGTCGAGAGCTCTTCCACCGTAAATGAGTTGCAGCAGATAAGCGGTAACACTAACATAACACAGTTAAAAGGGAAGGTTGTATTTACCGTAAGTTAAAGTTGTTACTTCAAGAGAAGTGCATTGTTGACCCACTGCGGTAAAGGCGTTAACCTCTGCGCATAAAGAATGCTATGCTTGTGTAGGTATATGCTTAAGTATGGAACGGAACTCTTTGAACGTAAGTACACACTCGAGGTTTATTATGTCAATCGTTTGGTGTATCTATGTTGATTGAGTTGGCGTTGAACTATTAGTAAGATCCCACTGCTCGATTGTGCAGCAATCTGTTTTTTTTTTTTTTGATGAAATTAATTTTAAATTAAAGTTGAAAAAGTAGATATTCAATGGATTAGCGATAGGCTGCCTATAAAAATAGCCGCAATTAATTTTTGTATTATTAATTTTGTAATATAAGTTGCAGCTATATGATTTTTATATTAGTTTTAAGTCATGTTTAAGAAAATGATGTAAAGAATAGAAAAAAAAAGAAAAACTAACCTTTTAATTTGCATTAAAATTAAAATTCCTGTACACCTGGCAACCCTAGCGTTGCAGCTGACTTAGAGCTGTCAACCATATTTTTATCAATTTTTTACATCATTTTCTTTAAAATGACGTAAAATCAATAAAAAAAAACATATACTTACTTATCTGCAATTTATATTACCAAATGAATAATACAAAAAATTATAACAGGAATTGCGGCTAATTTTTTATAGGCAACCTATCGCTATTACTTCCTCAACTTTCATTTAAAATTAAAAACAAAAAAACAGATTGCTGCAGAATCGAGCAGTGAGATCCCCTATATTATGTATGTGGCGTTGAAACAGGGCGAAAATGAGGGACGTGATGTTTTTCAATAATTAACCCATTGGAGAGTATGACACGCAGTAGATGAAAAAACAAACGAATAACGACACTTTGGCTGAATATCCTTTTAATATTGATTAACTTACATGAAAAATAAGATATTTGGTAACACAGCGTGGTTAATGGTTAGAGGTGAACACAGGAAGAGGACAGAGTCACCAGCACATAAAACTATATCTACGTCCTTTTTCATAAATAAACAATAAAAGTTGCCAGATATGGAGTGTACTGCTTAATTAATCATTCCAACATAACCTACCATTTGGCCAGTGCCACCTGTGCTGGCAATTTGTCTCTGAAGTCCATATCACAAAACCGATCTTTATGGGACCACTCGTGTGTTTTCATTTATTTTTTTCTCATCAGCCTTCGTCATCATGAATCTACGGGTGTCCACTGCTGGACAAAGGTCTGCCCAATAGGCTAGTTTCCACCATCAATAAATGGCAAATCTCATTCGTCCGTCAGTACCTAGTATTGAAAAATAATGGACACGTATTTTATTTTTGTAAATCAATAAATATTGACCAAGATAAAACGCATCAAAACTCGGGAGTCAGGGCTCGTGACATCAGAATGTATGCAAATTAAACCACGGCGGTTAGTTTTGGTGTACCTACGTAACAAAAGAAAAAACACGGGTCAATTTCTTGATAATCTAACTGACGGACTAATTAGATTTTTTCAGTGGACAAGCCTATTATACAAAATCGATCGCCGAAGTCAAGAACAGAAGACAAGTTGCAGGTGGCTTTAGCGACAGGATCTTCTGAAAATACTTGCAGAATCTCTACAATTTCGGAGACTAGGTACTTACTTACATACCTTCTAAATTAGGTCTTTGATACCAGCTCATTAGTCATCATGACTACAACCTGATTAGTCATCATGACTACAACCTGGGAGTCTTACCTAAGTCAAGATCGAACAGGTAACTTCTACTTAGGCAAGCGTGCTTCATCTCGACCACATCATCGCTTACCATCAGGTGAGATAGTGGTCAAACGTATGCCTATCATCATCTGCCTAGCCTTTTCCCAACTATATTGGGGTCGGCATCCAGTCAAACCGGATTTAGCTGAATACCTGTATTTTACGTGGAGCGGCTGCCTACCAGACCTCCACAACCTGGTTAACACGGTACTCCTTGGCAAGACTGGTGTCAGATTTTCTGGATTCCGACAATCCGTAACGACTGCCAAAGATCTCCAAATGACAGCCGCCGGGACCAACAGCTTAACGTGCTTTCCGAGGCACGGTATGTTAAGATGGTTACCCTTCCACAGACCAACCTCGACAAGCGTTGCATCGTCCGGAAAACGTATGCCTATGAATAGTAAAAAAAAATATCATCAGGCTACGACGATCGACATAAGTACGTAAGCCTACGCGTGATTTACGGAATTTGCGGAAGAGTCACCGCGGCTCTGGAACGGCATTTAATTGCAGAATCAGCGTTGTTGGCTCTGTCTTGTACACGAGTCCCAGCATTATGCTGATAGGTGGCCATTTTGCGCGAATTTGACGCATATCTTCCCAATTTTTCATGTGTATAATTGTATTTTATGTTTTTCTTTTTTTGGTATGCGTCATACTGACCGCAAATAAACTCTTTTTCTTTCTTTTCATTAGGAGGAACACGAACATTGGGTTTTAGGTAGCCAGTAAGTGCCGGACACTCCCTTCTGCTTAGCCCATAGCTGGAGGAGTCATTTGATGATTTCGCATCCATAAAGAAGGACTAAACGTAATTTTTTTAAAATTATCTATAACCCATCTCGGGTTTGCTCTTGACTCTAGTCTAGATCAGAGATGACAGAGACAAAGTCTACGATGGAGCGAGCTTACTCAGAAGTAGCCTGTTTTCTCTAACTTTGAAAACGATTAGGGCTGTAAGCGCTCTGAAACACAGTTGTTGGCAGAGAGCTTTATTTTTATTGTATGACTTTTTGCTGTGCACATTATGAAGGACGCTTGGAAACGCGTAGAGGATAGCCGACGCCTTAGCTTTTTGACTATTTGTTCTTCCAGCCATGACATTATTGATTCAGCCGGTCCATTCTGTTGACATCTCACCGTGATCACTCAGGTGGAGTGAATGACAAGTGAGCTGTCATTCAATCTTGTTTGTATGGTTTGACCGCTCTCTCGTCGTTCACTTCGCCTAAGTGTTCACTTCGACAAAACATGTCATCTGCAGTGCGATTCTGTAAACAACAGAATCGCACTGCAGATTCAGACTCAGTTAGTTTTTGCTAACAATAACAAATATTTCGTAAGTATAATGACCCTGGGCTTAAACAAACAAGGAGTTAAAAAAAAACCGAGCTGGTGGGCTTTACCTAGGTAGTTTCCATAAATCGAAGATACCTGTTTGCAAACAGGTTTGACCTAACTATGGGTAAACACCAACGTTCTATTTTTTTCCACATTGCCGGTTATTGAGGCGCGCAAGGTGTGTCGATGGAAAATTTCTTGTAGGTACTAGATAAGACCATATCCCTTCACTGAATTTTATTTGCAAACGCTTGTAATCGCGACCTATTTCTACATCTGATAAAAGTGCGCAAAAATGTCGACACTATTGGAGTTATCGAACTCAGTAGGTAAATATTTTTACTGATGATTGGGAAAGGTAACCTACCTACCTAAGAATGGGGTTCGTAGAAGCAGCTATTTAGCAGTTTTCACTTACAGGCACTCTTAAGAAAGAAGGGTAGGTACCACAGAAATATTTATTATATCTATGGTAGGCACATACAAATTTAATTAATAGGTAGGTAAAACCTACTGTAAGATGAGGCCCGCTACGGCTAGTGCCTGCCATGGTTGCGGAATTTGTTCGAAAGAGTTACCGCGGCCCTGGGAGGCTACTCTCTAAGCCCGACGTCCTCCGTGACTTCGGGCTTAGTTGCGGGCGTATTTTATTCCGTATCACCTACGGACTAACGATTAGTCCCGAGCCTGAACTAAGAATGAATGACAAGACGATTTGACAGTAACTTTCAAATCGTATTGTCATTAATTCTTCGTGGTAAGGTGATACGGAGTAGAATCTGTAGAATACGTCTCCAACTAAGCCCGAAACTACGGACTTCAGGCTTAGAGAGTAGCCCTCCTGGACGCAAAGGAAATTAGGAGGAACACGATGCTATGTCAGTATGTATTGGGAGAAAAATAGTTGGTTCTGGCTGGTCATTTTTCAGGATAATATTTGCTTGCCATTTGCTATCTTTCGAAGACCTAGGAAGGATTGCCAAGCTTGAGTCTCAGTGTGCAGGGTAGGTAAATTGCTCGCAGAACTGATGGCCGATTGGGTTCAAAGCATCTGGGGCAGCGACCGCGTACCTACCAGGAGATGCAGCATTGTTGTGGAATTTGTGCGCGGTCCTGGAACGCAAAGGACATTAGGAGGAAAACGGATGGGTTTTAGTCGGTAAGAGTCTGACACTCTGCCCCGCCCAGAGCGGGAGGAGTCATTTGATGATTTCCCATCCTTAAAAAAAGTTTTTTTTTGTCGTCCACAACGTATATACGAACGATATTTTGGGGGCCGAGTCACCCGCGTCCGTAGGAGAATACCCTTCAACGAATCCCTACACGTGGTCCCCGGGTGGTGCTAAACAGGTGACACTAACCGCCTCCGTGGTCTAGTGGTTAGACCACCTGATTCAGACCCAGAGGTCCTGGGTTCGATTCCCAGCGGAGGCAAATTTTTTGCTCGGTTTGGTTGGTGGTAGGACTTGTTCTAAGTCCGCCTGGCAAGCTACCACCATCATGTCTAAGTCTGTCGCCATAACATAACAACTATGTTAACAGCATTGTTGTGTTCCGGCATTCAGAGGTATGATAGCCAGTTCCTCTGTGTAAGAGGATTCCGGGTGAAACTCGCTTCCATCTTCGGCCTAATCATCACTTTCCATGGTGAGATTTGGGCCAAGAGTTCCCCCGTTTTGTAAAGAAAAAAAATAAAATAAAAAGACGTTTGTAGTTGGTTGGAGCCGCAGAAATTTAAAAAACTTATTTATTATATCTATGGTTGGAGCCTTGCGAGGATTGAAGACCTGAGGACCGCGGGTGTTCTCTGGATGCGTGACGCTTGAGTAAGCCCATGTTCAGCAGAGCAACAGCAGTGGATGTCTTTTGGCTGAAAGAAATATGATTCAATAACAAACGATCCTATCTTAAAAGCTAGAAAAGGATTTGCTGATATTTGAAAACACGTAATTAATTTATGGTTGGCACAAATAAAAACATCGTTATCAAAGTTATTTATCTCTATTACTATATCATTGTGATAAGGTGTAAAGAACCGGCATTTTGCCACGAAGTACTAAAACACTCCGTTCTACGATATGATGATCTAATTGAAAAGCAGCTGTGATAATAGAATGAGTGATTGTACTGGGTGTATCCGTTGATCTCGTGGTCGCAAGCGCGACTGCCGAGCGTGGAGTCCTGGGTTAGATTTACTGGTCGAGCAAAAAGTGTTATTGGGTTTTTCCATTAGAAATCTCTATGTGACAGCCTGGAGTTTGAGATATCCCCGTGCCTCGGAAAGCACGTTAAGCCGTTGGTCCTGCGCCAGATCTCTCCGGTCGTGACGGGCTGCGATCCCATCGGAATGTGAGCGTGATGGAAGAGGTAGTGCATCTGTGTTTGCGCTCATATCTACTTGTGCACTATACAATTTCCCTCGCCGATGCCGCTGGCTTAGTCTCCTATATAGCCCGTACCCACTATGACCGAAATCGGTCCGGAGAACTATATAATAAACTAATACCTTTTTTATTTTTTTTAGGGGTGGGAAATCATCAAATGACTCTCCCGCTCTGGGCGAAGCGGAAGGGAGTGTCAGACTTTTACTGACTAAAACCCATCCAAGTTCCTTCATTGCCCTTTGTGTTCCGGAGCCGCGGTATCTCTTTCGAATAGTCCCGCAACTCCGGCAGGCGTCGGCCCTTTCGGGCCCCTCTATATGCTGACTCTCTTTGAGGCGCGCGTGGAACAAGAACGCGCCGTCGACACGGCATATTATACCAATACTTACCTAAGTTGGTAGAGGATAGAAACATCCTTATTTTTTACACCTACTTAGGTAACTAATTAATTTCTAAACCTATCACCATTGGTGAGGTAACTGAATGAAAAATTTAAACTGTCGCTTTCGCACAACCATTGTCGTTTAGGTTGTCTTTATGGTTACTTCCGGCTACCTACATCCGGTGGGAAGAGAAGTCGATCTTTAGGTAGGTAGAGGTACCTACTCCATAGAATCATATCGTTATTATTTCTGTAAAAAGCTGTAGGACCAGTAGTTCCTGAGATTAGCGCGTTCAACCAAACAAACAAACTCTTCTGCTTTATAATATTAGTATAGATATCTAATTGAGAATTGGTTGAGAGCAGCGAAAATCAAATTACCTTCAAAATTGATCTAATTCTACCGCGCTAGAAAGCAGCAGGAATGTTCCTAAGCTAAACATATTCACCGACCCAATCTCCAGTGTGGCAGTTACTCGTTCTAAAGAGTAGATCCTGTGGAGAAGAACGCGCAAACAACGACAAGGGACTGTCTTTTTTTTTTTTTAGGGATGGGAAATCATCCAATGACTCCTCCCGCTCTGGGGGTAGCGGGAGGGGGAGGGAGTGTCAGACTTCTACTGACTAAAACCCATCCATGTTCCTTCATTGCCCTTTGTGTTCCGGAGCCACGGTGTCTCTTGCGAATAATCCCGCGACTCCGGCAGGCGTCGGCCCTTTCGGGCCCCTCTGTGTTGCTGACTCTCTTTGAGGTGCGCGTGGAACACTAACGCGCCGTCGGCACGGCCTGTCGTCACTAGACGGACGGACGGCGATTTATGGGTGGCTCGCCGTCCGTTCGTCTAGTGACGACAGACCCGCGCCTACGGTGGCCGGAGGTCACCAGGTGGTGGCCCCCGATCGCCGTTTCGAGGACACGGCGGTGCGCCGCCCAAGCGGGGCACACCTGCACAGTGTGCTCTACCGTGTCCTCCGGTCGATCCTCGCAGTGGTGACACCCGGGCGTTTCCTCCCGCCCGATTACAAGGGACTGTCTGCGGTGATGCTGCAGGCGCCAGAGAGACAGAGTAGTGCTGCTGGCTGCAGTGAGTCGGAGCATTGCTGCGCGACGAAGTCACTTGTCTGCTGACGCAGGCCTGGCCGGAGAGGTTTTCCAAAGCTCTTCATGTGACTGGCCGAAGATGCAGTATGCTTGCCTAGGTCGCTGATGAAGTGTATGATGACGAAAAGGCTGAGGATTCTGAGCAGGAATTATGCGCGTTCGATACATGTTTATAGTCAAGATACCCTTAGAAGACGTGGCCCGTGGTGGGTACTGACTGGCTGTATGACAAGCTACTCGAGGTCACGATGAGGTGATGATGATTATACGACATGATGAAGTAGGTAGCTTCATGAAGGCTGCGCTGTTGTTCAATATCGAGGGTCACCGGTATAGAGAGGTATCGAAACAGTATGTAAAGTTCCGTAAAACTCCTTATAAAAGGGAGCTTTCTTGGATCAGACGAATTTTGTGCCTGGCGGGCAACTGTCCGATAGTTTAAATAGTCGGAATGTTGTAGGGTAGGTTAGGTATGTTCAAATTGCATGAAAAAAACTCTGATAGCGCGATGCAGGATTTCTTTGACTTAGTTGGTTGCTGGCGATATACACTGTGTTACTTTTTGTTGCAGTACCTATATACCTACCTATGTTTTATTTAGGATAGTTTTCTGTGGTGTTGTCTGCATATCTACATGAAAAACCCAATGCCAACTTAGTTCAATGGCATGTCTGAAACTTCCTGTCGCTTTTCGAACTTCAAGGCTAGGTGCCGCAGATGACTAGGCTAAGAATTTAATGATTGTAGACAGAGATGACTAATGTAGGTAAGTACCTACCTTATCTAGATGAGCTGGCTCACTCACTACTTATCTTAATGCATTCTTGACAGATGTTTTCTGGCAGCAGAAATATAACTTCGCACGACCATGATGTTCGCTTAACTGACTTTTTATGGCTGACTTTTCAAAGCAGGGAAACCGGTAGTCTCTCCACCATTTTTGTTTGTTATTGGGAAAACCTTTAAAAGGTAGCTTTTAAATCTATACCTACAAAGCACAAGTCCGATCCTGCATGGAGTATTGCAGTCACCTTTGGGCTCAGCTAAGTATCAGCTGCGCCGCAAGGTTGCCTGCTTGTCGGTCTTCTACAAATTGTACTTCGGAGAGTGTGCCCAAGAACTCCACGACCTCATCCCACCAGCTATCATCTTCCTGTCTACCATCGGACATCCAGATGCACTGCAACTTACCATCCCTACCTTGTTGCTATTCCACCAATTCGCACTAAGCGTTTCCAAACGACTTTCATAATGCGCACAGCAAAGGAGTGGAATTCTCTGCCTGCGTCTGTGTTTCCGTACGCTTACAACCCTAATCTTTTCAAAGTTAGAGTGAACAAACTACTTCTGGGTAAGCTCGCTGCATCGTAGACTTTTTTTCTGTCATCTCTGACCTAGACTAGAGTCAAGAGCAAACCCATCTCAAATAAAAAAGGCGCCTGCAGTGCTATTCTGTAACAACATTTTCGTGTCTCGACAGCGAAATCCGAGGTGAGTTTCAAATTCGTATAAATATAAGACCTTATGATGTGTGAAATAAAGTTCACTTTGTAAGCTTAGTCACTCAAGTGAAGTGAATATCGAAATGGTTATTTACAGAATAGACTAGCTGGATTCTTTTGGGGAGAAGACCAGGGTGTGGATATTAAAGGAGGGAAGTGGAAATTATATTTATTTTTACCAATCCTCCGCTGTACTACACTTCTGATTACTGGGTCCAAGACAGTTGAATCATTTCTCCGGGACTCGTCGGGCTTCTATTCATTAGCTCGGCGTTTTTCTGGTGATCGCCACTGTTGATTCTGGCTTTCAGGAGTTGCAGTCGTTGGGAATGTGTGGCAGGCTTGTCACCAAAAAAAAACCCTGGGGAGACTGTAAACTGGTAAGTGGTTACAGCCGTCTATGGACATCATATAAGAAGAAGAAAAATGAAGAAGAAAAGGAAGGAGGAGGAGGAGGAGGGGGGGGGTGGAGGGTTTTATGGGTTTTTGTGGTTGGATGGGTTTGGTGGAAGTATTCCGAAATAAAATGATAATAAATAAATAAATAAATATAAAATTAGGTACAAGGGGTAGATCATAATACGTAGGTATATAGGTACCTAAGAAGGTGTTTTAGGAGCCTTAGCGTACGAAGAAGTACTTAAATGTTGAATATAAATGTCACGGATAGATATTTAAATCAAGCCTAAAAATATTTACATAATTACTTGCACTTCATTTGCGGGATTTCTAATTTTATCTTTGCTTTTTAATTTTTTGAAAATTAATAATTCCTACAATCTTTACTATTTACTTATTAAATGTCAGTATTTTTAAGACATTTCTAAATCGAAGGAGATTTTTCATTCAAATTGGGTATCCCCTATTCACCCTTTCTTTTTCTAAAGTCTAAAATCATAGTTTTTCTTCTTTTTACCTCGAGCGTTAAATGATTAAACATTTCAAATCTTTTGTTTTGGTAAAATGAGATTAGCGTTCAGCCGATCGATTCTGCGGGTCGATTCTGCAGTTCGATTCTGTAAATATATCGAAGTAGGCTTAGGCAAAGTGAACGACAGAATCGACCGGCTGTTGACATCGCACCGTGATCACTAAGATGGAGTGAACGACAAGTGAGCTGTCATGCAATCTTGTTTGTATGGTTTGACATGTATAGAATCGCACTGCTGAATCCTACCTTTTCCGCGTGAAGCCTAGGCAAAACCTAGATTAGGTAGGTACTTATCTTTGTACATAGGTACCTAATTTTTTGGACCCTTGGACGGGGGCCTTAACATGTGGAAACTATAGAGCTACATCCGTGGTACCCCATACAGATACGCTTTTTCTAAAAGGACTCTCATTAAATTTTTTTCGTTCTTTCTAGCTGTCCACAACCCATCTAAGAAAGACCTCAAGACCCATTCCACGTTAATTGCAGATTCAACTTCAAAGATGTTCTAAAACAAAAACTGATTTCCTTGACTATATCGAATGAAACGGAAATCTTGTATGTTGGACGAAATTTTATACCCCACCCTAGAGTTTTATTTGGACCATATTGGATAATCATCGGCGGGATTATGGCTCTGCGATAAAATTCTACATTTTATTGATTGATAGCGTTTATTTATATTGCACTTTGCGCAGGGTTTTCACCTTTCGAAAATAACACGAAGGATTTATCTTAATTTTTCTATTTGAATCTATATTTTTTCTAAAAAAAGTCCCTAGATATTAGACCATCAGGCCTGTTATAAGTTGGAAGAGCTTACGTAGATGTTTTAAATCAAATATTATATTGATAAGTATTTTATACACAAGGTAGGACATGGGACACCTGGGAATTTAAATTTCCCATGTCGTACACCTGACTTCTGTCATTCAGCTTATCAGATTAAATAGATAGGTAGACTAGACAGTTCATATTTTATAGCATTTTAGGTCACTGTAATCTTTTATACATTTGATGCCAAGTTCGATAACTCATTATGACTTTTATGTGACACGTTGTACTAACAATTGTCTACTAAAGTAAAAAAAAGAAATGATTTGCAAGTGGCATCCATTTTCGGTTTCAGTAGGTAGATAAGTGTAAAATGGTGTAAATCAACCTATTAGTAAACAAATTGGCTTTATGGTAGGTATATGCTACGACCACAGAAATATATTATATCTATGGCCAAGACTGAAATGGGTATTGCAGCAGTGACTTTTGGCTAGCATTCATCCACGCACGAATGTGATTGATTCAATATGTCCCCAAATTGTTGGGGTAAGCACCTAATTGTAGGTATCAATTCTCTATTGCCATTGCCACAGGTAATCAGAGGCATCTTTATATGTTCAGAGCTCTTGTAACCGTCCAAGGTTCAAGCAATTCCACTTTTTCAAGGCTAGATTCGATCGGTTCAAATTCCATTGATGACTCACAATTAATTATTAAATCACAACACTGATCATTCACAATAGGCCTGATCTGATAATATCAATCATTCATTACATTTTTGACTAGTCAATGATATACAAAAAAGATTTTATCGTCAACGCTATCGTAATCATAATATTGACAACCCTGGCTACACATGCCATATTTGATGAAATTTAACTTCAGGATCTGACACAATTTTGTTCAGTATCCTCACCGATCTCGGCCAAGCTTCTCCACCTTGTGGTAAGTACCTACATTGGTTCTTATTAGACCAAAAGTCTATGCTATGCTTTAGTGTCCCATGTGTGTGCTTTAGATGTACCGACCATTGATGACGAATGTTTTGATTTTTCTAATCATTTACGAACTGGATTTTTGTTTTCAAATATCAGACTTTAGATTCTTGTGGATTGTCATGGTGACCACGAAAGGGCCCACAATAGCATGAAACAATAGTATTAGCCAAGTGTGGGTCTAGAAAGGTCAGTTCAGAATCATATCTTTATTAATCGCACAACATTAAAATCTGTTAAATTTCTTTTTCTTCTTTAGGTATCGCTAACGCATTAATTTCAAAGTTGATTGGGAAAATTTGAGTGGCGGGTAGCGTGATGTGCTTTCTGATTATGCTAGTGGTCTTTATAGAAATGCTTCTAGACACGATCTCAGAACTACATGTCAAATGGTAGAAAAGGAATTGCAACGGCATTATATGCCCTTCCGATAGATTCGTTTGTTAATTGTGTTCTAGTTTGACCCTTTGGCTTTCATTGTGGTGGCTGACTAGTGTTGAAATTCGCTCTCACTTAGTTAAGGCCGTACCCTGACCAAATAACCTTGAGCATTTTTTCCCTCAATAACAGCGCAAGAGATACAATAGCGAATACGCTCAGAATGTTGAATAAAATCGTTATAAAATCTAATTTTGGTCGTTTGAAAAAAAATATTTCTACCAACATGTTCATAATTAAATTGCCTATCCATTAGAGTAAGTACAAAATCAAAATAATCGTTACTTTTCGAGAAGATGCATGTTTTCAGTATTTTTTTCTCATTTCTTTATTTACGAGACGAGATTACTTAAACATTATACTTGGTAATAAAAAATAAAAATCTACCATTTTGAAGCCAAGACTATGTAGAAATTTAATGTATTTTTTATAAGTTGATATTTCTTTTGGATAAAGAGTATATAGTTCCAAAAAAATAGCACAAAAAACGGCTAGCGCAGCGTTTTGCTCGGGGACTCGCCCTCATACTGGTCCAAAATTAAAAGCTTATCTCACAAAGACCTACACGTGGTCCCCGGGTGGTGCTAAACAGGTGAAACTAACCGCCTCCGTGGTCTAGTGGTTATACCACCTGATTCAGACCCAGAGATCCCGGGTTCGATTCCCAGCGGGGCAAATTTTTTGTTCGGTTTGGTTGGTGGTAGGACTTGTTATAAGTCCGCCTGGCAAGCTACCACCATCATGTCTAAGTCTGTCGGCATAACAACAATATTAACAGCATTGTTGTGTTCCGGCAGTGAGAGGTATGATAGCCAGTTCCTCTGTGTAAGAGGATTCCGGGTGAAACTCGCTTCCATCTTCGGCCTAATCATCACTTTCCATCAGGTGAGATTTGGGTCAAGAGTTTCCCCGTTTTGAATAAAAAAGAATAAAAAAAAAAGACGAAGCTGGCCATATCTCTCAAAATTCGTTAAACAAATTCTTCCTAGCAATTTGCATGTCACTCCCCCGCAGCTAACAGCTAATCCAGCCGGATTTCCTCCACATAGTTCACATCACCGCGATCCACTGTCAATGAACGCTGGAAAGTGCACTAGACAGCTCCAGTTCCGCTGATACCGGTCGATGAACCCGAGGAATGCGCGGGCGCACGCCACGCGGTCAATGTCTGCAGTTTTGCACACTGCAAATTGGCGCTTTGTTGATTACATTTGTGTCTTTTGGGAACAAGGGGTCTTCGATGATAAAAAATGAGTAAAAAATACATGAGAATTTAGACGTCAATTACGGTTAACTTGTTTAGATGCAAAATAAATTAGTAAAATAAATACATGTTTGTTATCTTTTGGGGCTAAGACTATAGTCCATCATAATTGACATAGGCACCATGGGTATGGATTTTACAGATCAATTTGGCACAAGATTACTAAGCCAGAATTAAGATACGAAAATAAGTTAGGTATCTCATAATCTTTTCAAAGGATTTAGAGTCTAGATATTTCAGACCCCCTATCTCGTGATCCACGTCTTAGCTTTGGTGCAAAAATTATCTCGAAGATAAAGTAAATCTCTATATAAAAGGAGCAAGCTAAAGCAGTTGCAGCATTGTTGCAAATTATAATTGTTTTTATTTGTTACAGATCTCAAAGAAAATAAAACATCATGTCTCTCGATGAGGTAAGTTCCTACTTTTTAAATAATTTCATATTCAGATCAGCTTGAAACAGTATCAGGTAAAGGTCAAAGTAGGTATCCTTAAAATCTCGATTCTGAGAAATCTGTCGTAAAAATCTCACCTACTATCTACACTTTAAAACAGTTATTAATAGATATGCAGGTGCTACTTTTAGCTACTAACAAATACCTTAATATTTTTTACTTGTAGTTAGATCCGATTATAACGATAGTAAAGTTTATCAATTATCAAGGTTTAATTCATCGACTAGGTACCTATAATTATATTATTTTTTAAATCACTGTACCTACGTCGTATTCGAAACAAACTTTTAATATAGGTCGCTAGGTACTTAAATATTATCTCTGTTAAATCACGTATGGTACCTACCTACATTTTAATCACCTTACAATTTATCAACCGATCAATATTAGGTATTTGTCGTCTAATGATCCTAGATCTTTATTGCTGAATATGATATAAAATAAAATATATATGTAAAACAACGGTCGGCATGAACTAAAATTGTTCTAGGCTCATGCGCAGGATTTCGACCCCCATTCCCACCAATGGGAATGGAATAAGCTGATTTACTTATCTACGGAATCTGGTTGAAGGCTTTTTTTAAGGAAGGAAAATTATCAAATGACTCTTTCCGTTCTGGGTGGAGGGGAACGGAGTGTCAAACTCTTACCTTCTGACTAAAACCCCCAGTGTGCCTCCTAATGCCGTTTGCGTTCCAGGATACGTAGTATCTCTATGTAGTCTGTGGTTCCAGGGCCGCGGTGCGACCCTTTCGAACTGGTTTCAGGCGGCAACCAGAAATAGGAAATTAATTATTATAACTTCTCAACTGCTAGGAATCCGTATCTTCCACCAACACACACTGCGCAAGCATGGGTGCCGAAAGCCCCCACAAATTCCCCTACAGTAGGAAAGTTCTTTCATAATTTAATAGTCTGATATGTGTCCATTAATAGAAATTCTATACCGTTCAGTCATTGAGGTAATAACGGCTCTTTGAAATAGACATCAGACAGTTAGAAATGAAGTAATTGCTAGGGGATACCATTACCATACCCTGATCCAATTACGGACGGATCAATTGAATATGAATCGCTATGAGTTATTGACTTCTTTTTTCTTTTCACTAAGCTCTATTGATTTTGTGATTATTGCTTCATAAGCTATGTTAAATGAAAAAGCTTATCGAATCTCATAAACTAGGTTCTTATCAAATGTAGGTAGGCAGATTGAGTTGGTAACTGGAGAAACTCAAGTTTCAAACGCTTTGGTAACTTTCTTTTATTATTTTAGCTTGTGGAGTTATTGTCGAAATAACTGTCATAAAAGCACCTATTCACCGTTAGAAATTCCCTTCAAACTCATTTGAACTGTGATGGAAAGCTTGTGTCAATTTAGGGTGCTAATTTCTATAATCCCGTCATATTGAGCCGGTCGATTTATTCCATCTTGATTACTTGTATTGACAGGTCACTTCGTGATCACTTCACCATGTTTACAGAATTGTCAAATAAATAAAATAAAAAATTCTTGTTCCCAGCAATTCTCCAGCGTCGCCGGAACCGTCAGGAACTGGAAGACCACCCCCAGCAACGACGAGAACCTCGCTCTGTACTCCCTGTACAAGCAGGCCACCCTCGGAGACGTCAACATTGGTAATTATATCGATTGTATGCCTTGAACAATTAGGGCAGTAGATCTTACACACAGCTAACTAAAGTGAACGAATCAGATGGTTTTCCAAATCAAAACTATAGACAACCCGATTGTATATAAGTTATGTTTTCTCTATTTAATACGGGACACATGGATATGTCACCGGAAAGTGGCAAACTCTGTAAGATTGTAATAAATCTTGATTAGATTATAATTTCTTGAAATATTAATAAAAAATCGTTTTGTATATCTAT
This sequence comes from Ceramica pisi, assembly GCA_963859965.1. Taxonomy (NCBI): domain Eukaryota; kingdom Metazoa; phylum Arthropoda; class Insecta; order Lepidoptera; family Noctuidae; genus Ceramica; species Ceramica pisi. The sequence continues at coordinate 22,959,879 of OY982535.1, read as the reverse complement.
ACTAATATTATAAAGCAGAAGAGTTTGTTTGTTTGGTTGAACGCGCTAATCTCAGGAACTACTGGTCCGATTTGAAAAATTCTTTCAGTGTTAGATAGCCTATTTATCGAGGAAGGTTATAGGCTATATAACATCACGCTAAGACAAATAGGAGCAGAGCAATAATGGAAAATGTAACGCAGACGAAGTTGCGCGGGTCAGCTAGTAATATATATCCCAACCAAATTCAATAGTTTCCAATACATCCGTGTCGTATTTAGAAAAAATAGTTTACAATTATTCAGACTATTTATTTACTTTAAACAACTCATTTTTTATTTTATACACCTCCAAAGAAAGCTATCGCCATCGTACAGACAATATGCGAATCAAAATTTTCGACTGCTTTGTATGGAGAATTTCAAAATGGACAGACTTAATAAGTAACTACTTTCCCACGAGTGAATTCATCAGTGCCAATTCTACTAATTTTCACATTCGCATCTCAATCGCAAACTGTCAAAAATGTATGAAAATTAAGGCTTGTTTCGATGCGAAAGTTGTTTAAAAATTTGTAGAATTGGCCCTTTGTGATTCGATTAAGGAACTCTTACTATGCAGTCTGCTTCTTCTTATCGTGTGGGTAATAATAAGGTAGGTATAACGACCCCACACACCCTGGTGTCAGTTTCTAAACCTAAAGCAGTCAGCAGCAGCTGCCCTGACCAAATAACTTGAGCATTTTTTCCCTCAAAAACACCGCAAGAGATACAATAGCGAATACGCTCAGAATGTTGAATAAAATCTAATTTTGGTCGTTTGAAAAAAATACTTCTACCAAAATGTTCATATTTAAATTGCCTATCCATTAGTGTAAGTACAAAGTCAAAATAATCGTTAGTTTTCGAGAAGATGCATGTTTTCAGTATTTTTTTTCCCATTTCTGTGGTTTCGTTGTGAGGAGATTACTTAAACATTATACTTAGTAATAAAAAATAAAATCTACCATTTTGAAGCCTAGATTATGTAGAAATTTAATGTATTTTTTATTAGTTGATATTTCTTTTGGATAAAGAGAAGATAGCTCCAAAAATCTGCACAGAAAACGGCTAGCGCTGCGTTTTGCTCGGGGACGCGCCTTAAACCAAATAAGTCAAAATATGAGTAATACAACGAAATAATGACTCTTCCTTTACTAAATTCATATCCGAATCTACTTTTCCAGCTGAGCCCAGCGGTATAGTCGAAAAAGCAAAGTTCAAGGCATGGACCGGCCGCAAGGGAATCTCCAAGGATGACGCCAAGAAGCAATACATCGACATGGCCGCCCAACTGGCCCCCAAATACGCATAAATTATGTTTAAGGATACTTTTTAATTTTATATAAATTATTATTATTATCAATAAACGCTTCATTCATTATTTATGACTTTATTTTTTACTACGAAACCAACAATGATGTTTTCTATGTTGAAAAAAAAAATGTGTACATCACAGCATTCCACCATTTCGACCTACTTTTGCACTCTTTACAACTCGAAACCTGTTTAATTTACTTAAGGTTCTAATTAAATTAACATCTAAAAAAAAAAAATTGAAAACCGACAATTTACAAAATTTGTTTTTTTTTTCAATCAATCAATTGGCGATGCAAATATTATCCGCGTACCTCTAGCGGCGACATTTAGAAGTGGTCTAAGAACGACACTTTGCTATAAAGTTGAGGTTAAGTTTAGACATAATCAGATGGATCACCATTGCATACAGAAACCTATTGCTTATGAAAGCAGAAATATGAAATACTGTTGCGTTTTTCAATGTAGTAGGTAATTACGGAGATTGGAGAATAAGTTTTCATTTGCTTCCAAAAGACAAAATTATGAAGAAAAGATGGGAGACTGTTTTAAAATAGGCAAGTCGATTTCACCAGCACTAAGAGTTGGATCTCATCATTTGCCAGCTTCAAACTATTTTCCAAATATTAAAGTCATTGTATTGTACTGACTTATATTCACAGGCTAAGGTGAGTTTCTCGTCAGATAACGAGATTATGTTCATTGTTCCAGATTCTAAAAGACAGGAGTGGTAGCCTTATGTCGTACCATCTCAGAATATTCCTAAAAGAAGCTCGGAGGCAGAGGATGCTGACCAGGAATGCAAGGCTGCTGCATGCTAGTGGTCAAGAGACCCATAAAAGCCGTTGGTACTGGCTGGCTGTATGACTCGCTGCTCGAGAGCTTGAGGTCATGGAGAGAAGTGATGATGACGTCACGCTGAAGTAGCTGCACGAAGGCTGTGCTGACGTTCTTTGTCGAGGGTCACCAGTTTGGAGGGGTATGCGGTACAGAGAGTAAAGTCCTGCAAACCCCCATTGAAAAGTGAGGATCCTCCGCCCAGGAGGTTGATGTGCCTGGGGGGCTACTGCCCGATAGTTCATATTCGGGTGGAAGTATATGTTCAAATCGCATGGTAAACTCTGGTTGCGCGATTTAGGATTTAAGTTCCGCCTGTTGGATAGATGGCATCGTGGTTCTTTTTATTGCGCTGCAGATTTTTTTCGTTCGTCTTCCATTTTCCATTAGCACAAAAAATAAAATCAATTGCTCGAAAAATAGGGCAGATATCAGACACAAGAAAATATTTTTAGGGAATAGTTGTAGAAAACAGTTGTAGTTCCATCAAGGAAAGATCTTGGACTGGGGTATTGAGAATTAAAAAAATGACGTTGAGGCCAGGCTATTGAGAATAAAAAATTGACGTTGAGTACAATTACAAAACTGATAACAACAGTCATGATTTCTATCTTTCCTATAGAAATCACCATTCCACTCCGTAATAATTCTTCTTCAGAACGCGTCTGTTTTGTGTATCCTGCTGACGCTATAATTATGTACATCGACTATTGACAACATAATTATTGTCTCGTCCAGCCTAAATAGTAGAATCGAAAACTGTCAAAGTGTCGTTCTTAGACGGCTTCACAATTTGGACACTAGAGGTGCTAGAATCTTTGAATCGCTTATAGTGTTTTACATACATCCCATCTCGGATGGGTTTTCTTTCTTTTGGTCATTCGTTCTTTTAAATAGAAGTCGTTTTGTTGACTTATACAGAAAACTCAAAAGTGCAGAATGCAAGAGCGAAACGAGCTCGAAAGTTTATGCACCCAGTTTTGGACAAGTTTCAATGCGTCACCTGTTTAGGGGTGTCTCCCAACCGTGACACCTCCTACAATACATCAGAGTTAACAGCAAATAAGTAACATATTATTTGGATGCCCATACGACGGTAGAATATGGAGGACTTTATTATGTAAAAAAGAACATCTATCTACCAAAAACGTACGTTGGCAATATATAAATAAATGAAAAAAAAAATTGAATATTTCACCATTCGTTTTGCAATCGTACAAGCGAACAGCCAATCTGATATAAATTACAGGTTTTTTATTAAGCGAACGAGTTTTTGCGCCGTTTCATAACCGTAATTGGTGAAACATATGGATACACCACAATACACCAGATACACCTACCATGGAACAATCAAAATAGTAGGTTTCTCAAGGTGAACGTACACTAAAGAAAATTGTGTTCGTCGACCAACAAAGTTATGGCCACATTTTTTTCTGTTTCGTGGTTGTTCTATCACAAAAATTCACGGGTGCACACGTGTTTAGTCACCATGACAAAAAATCATAAACTAGGCTACGAATTGCTGCCCCATCTAGCATATTCTACAGACTTAGACTCCAGCGACTATTTCCTCTTTCCAGATTCGAAGAAATGGCTAGGTGGTAAGAGATTTGGGCCGAACGAAGAGGTCATCACCGAAACAAACCGCCTACCCTCGAAAATATCTATTTTTTTAAAGGAATGTAAAAATTTGAAAAAACGCTGGACCAAATAAATGTATTGCGTTCAAATCATTCGTCTCACGAAAAACGGATGATTTGGTCCATTTTTCCATATACCTACGGGAAGAACAAAGCAAAGTTCCTATGTTAATTTTAGGCCAAAACAGCAGTAGGTAACGAATGGTGAATATCGAATGCATGATAATTTTGAGTGTTAAAGCCAAGTTCTCTACAGAACTTGACACCTATCTATATCTAATTTTTTTTTCGCTCAAGTTGACACAGAACACATGTATTATGAACTTGGCTTCCATTTTCACATTTATGTTTTTGACGGACTCCGTTATCCAAAAGTGACAACACTATTCCCAATCCCAAGTTGCACATCCTGTCATTTCTGTCAATAATAATTGCTGTCAAATATGTCATACGTCAGTGGTCAATTTGTTACACTGACGTATAAAATGATTTATACGTCAGTGATTTGTTATAATAATATGATATGAAACAAACCAGTCAGGCAGTCAATTAAACTGTAAGAAAAAACAGGACTTGTTTTGTTTTCAGTTTCAGGCAGGTGACAAACATTATTGAGGTAAGTTGCTATTTAAATTCTTTAATTTTTCACTGATATGATACGAGACGATAAGGATAACATTCACATTACGTGGTTAATGATAGCCGATTCGTCACTGTATTTTTTATTCGTTTTGTGTGCGTTTGCTAAAGTCTGTTAGCACGACCAGTTCCTAACGAGAAATCGTGCCGAGCACACGCTTCTGTTTCACTGTAAGTTAGTGACGTGTATTTCTGAATACAGTATTAAAACATCTTGAAAGTAGACCAATTTGTTCAATAATAATTTGAGACTTCATTTGTTTTAGAGTTTAGTTTGTGGATGGCATTCCTTTTCCGAATTTAAACTTTTTAATGAGGTTAAGTGTCATTATATTCTGCCGGCTCTCACGTTGTTACCGCCAATACCTACGCTTGATTTGCAACTAGTGTTTTAATATTTTTGTTTCTGTGTTTTTAGGTTAGTTAGCTGTATCAACAATCCACAACAACCATGTCTCTCCAAGAAGTGAGTATTTTCTTTATTTTTATTTTTTATAGCACAACCATCAAGTTCAAGAGACAATTTTTTTTTTCTTGCCACAAGTGCCAATAGTATTCTCATTCGAAAGGGTGTTTTTGTAGCATTTATAAATAGTTTACAAACACATTGGCTATGTGCTTCATGCATTAATTAGCAACTATTTCAGAAAGTGAAAATGCCATTTACCTACGCACAAAGCATGAAATTATTTAAAGAATGACTGGCAGCTCGCTAGAATTTACAATATTTCTGTCTACCTACTAAGACATTTATACTAAGATACCCACTTATTTATTCAATTTGTATGTCTTATCTGGACTGACTGGTTTTTAGTAAAAACATAAATAATTATACGTAACTAATTAACGTAAATAATTATAGTGAAAAATGAATTTTCTGCTTTTATTTTGCAGTGAAAATGGCTATAGATACCAATCTGCCAGCCAGTTACATGAAACCAAGTAATTTTTTAATTTTTTTTTTTTTCTAGAGAAACAAATAAAAAAAAGATTCAGTATCTCTGTTTAGTCTTGCATGATTAATTTATCTACCGGTGACTTTGATTTGACATTAAAAATATTTTTAAATTGGTTACCTTAACAGTCACTCTGATAATTTATTTTAATGTGTTTTACATTAAAATAAATTATCAGAGTGACTATTCTGTCATCTAAATATTCTTCATTTAATATTTTGTTTTAAATAAAGTTTGAATATTTTAGAGTTCTTAACTTAGACCAAAAGTAGTAGGTATCAATCAGGCCTCAATGAATAAATGTTTTTCAATACCTTTTTGTATACTCAGGTTAACCATGCTTGTACTCCCTAGTGAAAGCATGGTTAACCTGTAAATAAAAATATAGTCCTACAGGAATCTAAAAAGTATACTATATTGACTTTATGTCATCATGATAATAATTGCAAGCAGAATCATTATTTAGTTGCCATTCATTCTTTAAAAGGTGTTATCAGCATTCTGTGTATAATAACATATCATTTGCATAATATTAACCTTGGGGGTTGACCTTACCAGTGAATGACACAAACAGAAGTATTTTACTTACACTCCCTTTCAAGTTTACTGTGCACTTTAAAAAAGTTGGTTATTTTTAGATATTTTTTGCGAGTAGTTTTTGAAGGTTGCAGTCTTATAACAGACTATATATTTGTTGTCTCTGGCTTTGCTCATGTCTAAAATGAAACCTCAGTAACATCATAATAACGGGATAAAATTACCTTTGTCCCAATCCAGGCCATGCGCTGTCTACATTAACACACTACACTCTTAAAAATTCTAACTTGACATTAATAGTATTAGTAGGAAGTAGTCATTGATGATATTAGGTCCCTGTAAGAATCCAAATAGAAGCAACAGCAAGTAGGTTAATTTATTTTCTATATTCTACATTCTAAAAAGCCATAATACTGTAAGAAAACATAAACTTCCCTTCTGATTTCTAGTGAGACATTGTCACATTTCATAGCAAATGCATGGAATTAGTAAACACTACCTTTGCTAGTACCGTGCTAGATTTACAAACTACAAGTACTTAACATTGACCTGTGGCATTGTGTTTAAAAATAAACATGCTTGGTTCATGGTTGGTTGTTCAGACTTAAGATAATTACTGAGAGATAGCCATCTTACAGACTAGCCTTGAGTTTTTCACTTTTTAAAAAGACTAAATAATAATAGTGGCAAGGCGCTCGCCTTGATTGTTTCCAGGATGGGTGACCATCCATTACATTGAGATTCCTATGTGTTGGTCCCATTTGCCATCATATCACTACATATTCAGTACGCTACTAAGTCATCCGCCGCGTCTGTCTGTTCGCGATAAACTCTTCTCGAGGAAGGTAGTATATAATTTAGGCTAGTATATAATTTGTCAAGCGGGCGAAGCCGCGGGCATCAGCTAGTTGTATCTTTACTAGCTGACCCGCGCAACGTCGTCTGCGTCACATTTTCCATTATTGCTCCGCTCCTATTTGTCTTAGCGTGATGATATATAGCCTATAGCCTTCCTCGATAAATGGGCTATCTAACACTGAAAGAATTTTTCAAATCGGACCAGTAGTTCCTGAGATTACCCCGTACATACAAACTTACAAACAAATTTTACCTCTTAGTAATATTATTATAGTATAGATAATATAAGTATAGATAAAAACAGAAACTGACTGACTGATGACCAGTAGTTTCGGCTGTGCGTAGAAAGCCGAAATTTATAGGGGTACAATAATAGAGGATATCCTGAAATTCCTACGGGAGAACAAACTGCATATGGGCGTACGAAGTCGCGGGCGAAAGCTAGTTAGTACATACGACAGTAGTTAGTAGTTAATTGGTAGTTCAGAGCAAAGAAATATGACACCACTCTTGCTAAGGGGTATTGTGATACCCAGTTACTGGGTTATGGAGATCAGATAGGGAGTCGCTCCACGGTACTGGTACCTTGCTGTATCCGGTTTGATTTGAACCCATTTCCAACACAGTTAGAAGAAGGCTAGGCAGACTGAATTCTGAAAATTCTTTTACTGATAAAAAGCTGGCGTGTATAGGCTACTTTATATCCCCAAAAAAATGTGCGGTTCTGGTGGGAAAGGTCACAGATGCCGTGGAAAATTACTAGTGGTTAGTTAACTATTTTTATATCCCAAGTAATTTTGTCCCCAAGTGTAATGTAATGTCAGAGGTCAAAGAGATAAAATAACCAATTAGCAACTTATTCAAAGGATTAAAATACTTTAATTAGGTAAGTACCTATTGTTTAATTTTATTACATAAATTAAATTTTAAAAATATATCTTCAGCAATCAATTTTAAAAAAGGTAGGATTATGCAGTTTCATAATATTCTTTGACAAATACTTGGGACTTTCTCATAATCAGCCGAGTAATATCGCCGTGAAAACGGGTGAAGTGAGCTGCAGTGCGATTCTCTAAACGAACAATTAGGCGAAGTGTTCACTTCGACATGTGACATGACAAGGTATGACAAGGGAGCTGTCAAACCATGTAAACTTAAGTGAAGTGAAAATGCAGCACCCATCGATCCACACACACATAGTGGAATGACAGTTCGAATCATGCTCACTTCACCTATATTAGTTCTGTCCAACTGACAATAGGCTAGTTTCCATCATCCACAAATTGCAAAACTATTTAGTCAGTCAGTTAGAGTATTGAAAAATAATGAACACGTATTTTTTGTTTTTGTAAATCAATGAATATTGACAAAGATAAAACTCATCAAAACTCGGGAGTGAGGACTCGCGACGTCACAATCCGTTAAAAATTATGGCATGGCGTGACATATTGAGAATTTTAAAAGCGTCATAACTTCAATTTTGGTTCCCGTAACAAAAGAAAAAATACGGATGAAATATTTTTTGGAAATCTAACTAACTAATTAGATTTTTTCAGGACACAAGCCTATCTTAGAAGGTGGATATAACAGTTGAGTAGAGAGAGAGAGAGAGAGAAGATCGCTTTACCACTAAGTGCACAATAGGGAATATGCATAAAAAAAATATTTATTATCTAAACACTTTATCTAAAAATTTACAAAAATATATTACTAACAGTGGAAATAGAATCAAAATTGCTCGAAAAACAAACGAGATATAATTATTTTAAACAAATATATCTGTCCCTCTCGCGAAAACGCTGTTTTCTATGGCAGATGTATAGACGTCACGTAATGTGACGTCAAATTCCATGTCGGACTTCTCGTTCTAAAAGTAATCTTTGAAGCGTTATAACTTCATCGCTGATGAAGATATTTAAAAAATATTTTCTAGAGTGTTTACTGGAGCTTATAAGTAATTCATTTTATAAATAAAAAATCGCGTGCATATTCCCTATTACTTAGCAATGTTGTCCCTTGCTGTCACATCCGACTTCTTAGATCGTCTCGAATACTAGTTCACATGTGCAAGTGTGCTGTTGACAGAATAGATCGCCAGTTGTTTCAAAGAGTGCTATCGCGTTTGAATACACCGCTAGAGGCGCTACTGTAGCGTGAAGTCTTGGATATATGCCAAATTTCACTTGGTGATCACTTCACACAAGCCTTCACTTCGACATATTAAGAGAATCGCTCTGCTGAATAGCATTACACGAAAGTCCCAACTAAACAAAGTTTATGGCTAGCTTATTCACTACGTCAATGCTTTCAAGTTAGTCTGAGTATCTACTTAGTGTTGGCTTTTTGCAGAATAATCGTATGTTTGCTAAGACAACTGACAATCTTGTGCTTAAGTATGTTGTCTTCGGCAAACACGAATGCCGCTTTGCAAAACCATATTATAATTTTTTGTATGACACTAAGCTGTTTCAATTTATTTTGTGGTGGCAAGTGAATAAAGGATTGCCTAATCAGTACCTATTTTAACTAAGCGTAATATTCATCATCTGCCTAGCCTTTTATCAACTATATTGGATTCGGCTCCCAGTCAAACCGGACTCGCCTGTATACCGTACATAGTATGTTACGTGGAACGGCGGCCTAACAGACCTCCACAATCCATATTAACTGGGTAACGCGATACTTCATAGCAAGACTGCTGTCAAATTTTCTGGCTTCTGACAATCCGCAACGACTGCCAAAGATATATAAATGACAGCCAGGACCAACGTCTAAACGTGCATTCCGAGGCACAGAGGAATCTTGATGTGGATGGTCTCCCATCCATAGGCCGACCTCGGCAAGCAGTGCTTAACCTTGAAGACGTGTGCGGTTGTTAAACCAAGCGTATTATTATGGTAAAAAAGTTTTTATGAATACGACTATTAACGGTATTTTATTTCTGACTTGTAGTAAACTTATTCTGTATGGAAATATGAAGTAGGTACGTAAATTCTAAATGTTTCCATTTAGTTAGAATTTTATTAGCCTCAATGATGGGGGCTGGAATCCAAAACCAAGCAAGTATATTTCTTTTGGATTAGAAGTCTTACCTATCATTAATTTCGTATGTCTACGTTAAAAGCAGACCACATTATTTATTACTTAAGTATTTTACCAAACTTGGGGCCTTGCGTGCGTATCTACTTCTATACTATGCTAATATTATATCGCTGTAGAGTTTGTTTGTTTGAACGCTCTAATAATCTCAGGAACTACTGGTTCGAATTTAAAAAATAATTTCTTGTTGGGTAGCCCATTTATCGAAGAAGGCTATAGGCCATTTAAAATTACGCTACGTCAAATAGGAGCAGAGCAATAATGAAAAATGTGACGCAGACGAAGTTGCGCAAGTCAAGTAGTCTTTATATAGGTCTGGCATAGTCATTATACTGATTAATAATTCAACAAGTTCATTAACTCCTTACTTGTTGACATGTCTCAGTAATCCTATGAATATATGCGTATTATTTGGCTAGCTAAACGAAGGTTTTGACACGTCATTGCTAGAAAGGCCAGGCAGTACAAAGTTTACTGTAGTTCCACATTGGGATTCTCCATTAGCGATGGCCATGGCACTATGTCCATTTATAAGTTACATTTTAAGTAAATGGCTTTCCGTCGGATATTTTTAAACAGCAACCTTCTATCTACCTACCTACTAATGTTATAAATGCGAAAGTAACTATGTAACGTTATAACGCCTAACCGCTAAATCTCAATATGAATGAAAACGAAAAAAAAAAATAGTTTTGTTGAATTTTTCGTAGAAAAGAGATAAAATCTTAAAGAAGCACAAATGATACATTTCTATCCCGGGAGTACCTACGTTCTCTTGGCATAAGTTTTGATTACGTGCAGGCGAAGCCGCTGGCAGAAGCTAGTATTTTATTTATATTATTATGCGACAGCCATCTCTCTCTATTGTGGTGAGTCCACGGTTGAAACCACAATATTCCACACCAGGGAGTATTGTTTTAGTAACAGCGGTATATGTACCGCAAACTATACATCTAAATTTTTCTTCTGACTCATATGCACCGTTTTTTCGTATCAAATGCGAGTACCTCAGTGCACCAAAGCCCTTAACCTATAGACGTGACAGCAACATACTACCATTTACCTTCCATCCTCATGTTGTAGCCGCATCAATGTCGCCACAAGAAAAAACATTTTAGCAAAATCTAAATCGCAACAAAAATGACCGCCGCAACGCCATCTATCTAACCAGCAGTTCTTTTATCGTAGTATTTGAACATATACAAGAGTCCGAATATCAACTATCGAGCAGTTGCCCGTCAGACAGAACAACTATCTGGTCGGATGATCCACCCTTTTCAATGGAGGTTTGCGGTACATTGCTCTCTGTACCACATACATACCTCCGTAATATTATGTTAGATAGTATTCAGGTTACATCTGGGGTAGTTTACTATACGGACCTTGTAGAAACCAGAACAAATTTCCGTGCGTTCAGGCGATTTTGCCATAACTATTACTGGAATCAAAAGTAGCTAACAATTTAGGACCCTTTAATTTGATCCGTGATGCTTGGCAACTGGGCTTAACCCAGTTGTGTATGTCCCTTGGTGCCTATTGGCCTAACTTAAATCTGTCTCCTGCTTGATAATGAGGGAAGTGGAAATTATATTTAGTTTTTCCTACTCCTCCGCTGTACTTTCTGATATTTCGATGCGGGATCCAAGACAGTTGAATCGTTTCTCCGGGACTCGTCGGGCTTCATTAGCTCGGCGTTTTTCTGGTGGTCGCCACTGTTGATTCTGGCTTTCAGGAGTTGCAGTGGTAGGGAATGTGTGGCGGGCTTGTCCCTAAATAATAAAAAAAAACTTCCAAAATGTCACAAGTGTCTCAAAAACTAAAGTGGTGCAATACTAAGGAGTGCTATTTTATTTCCAGCAATTCGACAAGGCCGCCGGTGAGGTCAAGAAGCTGAAGTCCCTCCCCAGCGATGCTGATCTCCTCGAGCTGTACGCCCTCTTCAAGCAGGCGACCGTCGGAGACTCTGACCCCTCAAGTGAGTAACATATGCTGAGAATTGTCCTCATATCGTTTCTAACTGAGGTGTATCAATCCATACTTAATACACTTGCGTGCAAAAAAATCAGCCCACCTCTGAACCTAGCTCATTTATAATTATTAATGAGCTTGGTTCATGGCCTTAAGATAATTAAAATTATCTTAACGCGATTTAAACAAGCCTGACGAGGTGGGTCGATTTTTAGCAAGAGTTTTATAAATTCGTAAGAAACTGTGTGTACGTCTGTCTGTTTGTTTGTTACTTCTTACAGTTGCACCTCTGCTAAACTCTTCAGGGAATAGAACCTTGATGTTTTGTGAGAATTTGACTTATATTAAGCCAAATATAGATGAAAAGGTGTTGGCGTATTGCAAAAATTGCACGTAAATAATATAATTTAATTTTGAGGGTAGATTAAAATAAAACGGACATGTTAATTAAGTCATTATCAGTTCACCGTTAATTTTTAGTGTCCGTCCGTCCGTCTGTTTATCAGCGTGCTGTATCTCAAAAATCGTATTAGATAGTTGCAATTATCAGATAATGTATTTCTATTGTATATTATTAAAACAACACATAATAAAAATACGGAACCATTCGTGTGCGAGTCCTACTTGCATTTGGCATTTTTTTTTTATAAAATCACAATTTGTTCATACTTCTGGCTGCGAACAGTGTCAACCGTTCAATAACTTCAATAATGAAGAAATCACACGCGTTATGTTCGTATTATACAAACTATGTAAATCTTTAAACGGTATTTACGCGCTTCGTTACGCTCTGATTGCTACCTAAAACGCACCATAGCTTGAATGTATAATGGTTATTATATTTTTTTGACACCAGACTTTCTGGTTTCTTGTTTCCCAGTTACTGAGTGGTTTATTCAGCGGTATCCATTTAAACTGGAAGCCTACTCCAACAGTAGGAAAAAAACCGGTCAAGTGCGAGTTGGACTCGCACAAGAAGGCTTCCTTACCATAAACCTTAATTTTTGTTACGTACCTACGTACAAAAACAATCGATGTTTTTGTATTATCAATAATAAACGTCATTCATTTTCATAGCTATACAATGTAACTGTCTGGTAACGGCCATGCTACTGCGGAAAAACTTAACACCACGATTCAGAAAACACGTCATCTGTACAACGCCATCTATCGACAACGTAATTGAACTGAATATGTACTCGTAAGTTCGAACTTTGAAGCTCACACGTTACGATAAAAAATGATAACATAATATTTTTTTCTGCTACATATTAAGTGTAATAAAAAAAAAAACTCAAAAATACACTTTTTTGATTTTTCTCACATTGTTCGCACATTTGTTACTACAACTTTTCTCAATAGATGGCATTGTTGCAAGTATCTGGAGTCTCAATGAAAGCGACCTATTTTAGCGCTCGATGAAGTTTCTTCCTAAACTTTAAAATTCGCTACTTTTGATTATGTGGGTCGATTTTGATGAAATAAACGCTATGTAACATTATGAATCCAATCCGTGGTTTATGCGTGATGCTCACAAACGGACAGATAAACAGACAAACATTTCGAAAATTACATTTTTGTGTTCTATGTCTTTTTTCTAACATTTCTATGTATTTTTTATGCAAAAATATTCAATGTACAGATTCAGATTCATTTTATTGGTGTAATTAGGTACATTTTACATGAGATCTTAATAATAAACAATCCGTTCCTCAAAAAATCTACCTTAAAAGTGTACACTCTTTTACAATAAACAACAACACATTTTACAACATCTTTTATTTAAATAACTACAAAAGAACACAACATAACTTAGACAGTACATAAAAACGAGCAAAACAAAAAAAAAGTTATAATAATAATTGATGATATACAATGTCAAAACTAAAAATTTCAATGACACACGGCAAGTCTGCTATTTTATTATTTATGGATAAATGTTTCTAACAAAACAACCATGTTTTTTATGGTTTCACAATCACAACGTTTTAGATTTAGGTAGGGTCTGTGACCATGTAACCCTTTTGACTATTAGCGAATAATAGCCAAGTGGGTTAGATAATGTTGGTCATAGACACAGACTGTACCTACTATTTTGTGTAGGTAAGTACACATTATATGAACGTGCTAAAATCTATACTTTTAGATAGCAGTCAAAAGTAAAATCCTTGGACTTTAGATCACTAGGTACTCAATACTCATTCCCACCACATTATCAACGTAGGTAAATAATGACTAAAATGTGAGCGTTATCAGACATTAATTTACATTGTTAGGTATAATTAGCCAATTAAGTATACAAGGAAGGTGTTGTTATTGCACTAACACCTAGTTTTATATCATACTAGCTGACCCGCGCAACTTCGTCTGCGTCACATTTTCCATTAATGCTCCGCTCCTATATAATATTGCGACTATAAATTGAGATGTTAGCTACCCTATCTTTCAAGTTGGATCAAACTGCACACGGTGTGCAAATTTGATTAAAATCGGTTTAGTAGTTTAGGAGACCATCGCGGACAAACAACGTGACGCGTAGTTTATATACAGGGTTATTAATTTTGTAAATACCGACAAACTGTCAGGATGTACGTTACTAACACCCTCTATAGCCCGGTTTCCACCGCAAGCGGAACGGACCCATTAATGACTTCGTTATATATTCAGAACAATTTCAGTCACGAATAAATGTTGAACTGACTTTCATAAGATAAATAGATTTCATGATACTTCAGGTGGTGGATGATAAAGAGCATTTATGTATGCAGTTTGCGCTTGCGAGTTTAACGAAGTCATTAATGGGTCCGTTCTGCTCGCGGTGGAAACCGGGCTTAAATGTTACGAAGTCTATGCGAAGCATAAGAAAGCTCTTTGTTTTTCTTTTTCTCATGCTTGGCATAGACTTCGTAACATTTAGAGCGGGCAATTTAAATATTTTTTATTTTTTAACCCTGATGAACTAAAATAATGATGAATTTTTAAAAGTCATAGAACAAAAGTTGTTGGGCATGAATTTATGATGTTAAGTTACATAGGCCTGCTAGTCTATTCTGTAAATAACCATTTCGATATCGACTTCACCTGAGTGACTAAGCTTACAAAGTGAACTTTATTTCACATATCTTAAGGTCTTATATTTATACGAATTTGAAACTCACCTCGGATTCCGCTGTCGAGACACGAAAATGTTGTTACAGAATAGCACTGCTGAGAGGTTGTCGTTGTTTTACAAATAACCCTGTATATTATTTTTACACCCATAATGACAAAATAGTTGAAAATTTCTATTACGCAGATTTGATTACCGTGTTCCGCTTATCAAGCAATCAAGAAGGCAATAGCTGAAGTATTTTTCAATAATTCACTTATTATTTTGTCAATTTATCGGGTTTAAAATTTCACATTACACGGTTCAGTTGATGGAATTGAAAATCAGCCAAGTGCGAGTCGGACTCGTATTTGTAGGATACCGTAGTCATCATCTGCTTAGCCTTTTCCCAACTATATTGGGGTCGGCTTCCAGTCAAACCGGATTCAGCTGAATACCAGTATTTTACGTGGAGCGGCTGCCTACCAGACCTCCACAACCCATTCACTGGGTAACACGGTAATTCATGGCAAGACACACGAGTCAGATTTTACTGGCTTCTGACTATCCGTAACGACTGCCAAAGATCTACAAATGACAGCCGGGACCAACGGCTTAACGTGCTTTCCGAGGCACGGAGGAAACTCGGTATATTAAGATAGTCACCCATCCACAGGCCAACCTTGGCAAGCGTTGCTTAACCTTGAAGATTGACTCTGCTGTTTTTATTTAGCCACGAGCTGTAGGATACCGTAGTAAAAACTGAAAAAAAAGGTATCAGTCGTTTCCTGTATGGGGCCCTTTTAATTGTTTTTATTATTTGTTGTTATGGTGGTATCTGAAGAAGCTTGAAACTCCTTTTGACGAAAATTGGATTATTTCGGACATGTATCGCGATGACTTGTGATTCATAACACTTTATGTTAGTTGAGTATTCAAATTACTCTAAATTGAGCATTTTTTATGGGATTCAATCTACAATCAACAAGATTGTGGTTGGGAAATCCTAGCTTTTTATAAGACAAAGTTTTTACGAAGTTAATTTGAATTTTATGATTTTAGTTTATACACAATTGACTATATAGGAGCGCCAATTCTTTATCATACCAGTTTATTATTATTTATTTATTTAAACTGTATGTAAAGTTGTTGTACCTAGTTTCATGCGAGTGGCACGGACAAAGACGGACTTAATTTAAATGTAATTATTTTAGATATTAATGATCCATAATTATGTTTATTAGTAAATACTAACACAATATTATATTGATAACTAATTTCAATAAAAATACACAGCATTCAATTCCAACAATAATCATAAAATATTAAAGCATGATTAAAATGACCAAAAAAATTCAATAAATTATAAATAAATTCAATCAATTAATTTTTTTTACTATTGATAGGCATACGTTTGACCACTATCTCACCTGATGTTAAGCGATGATGCGGTCTAAGGTGGTCAATTCATAATTAAAGCAAGTTATTCTCTACCAGTCAACCTTTGTGTTAGGAAGACTATGTTAGATGTACCACAAATAAATAATATTTATTCTAGAAATTAGTTTAGTACAGATAGGTATATTTTTGCCAAATTAAATACAAAATGGCCGTCCATATCCGCTCAAAAAAAAACTACTATCTAACCTAGTAATTATCATGAATATGTTAGTTTCATAGTATGGCTAGAAATATGAACGGTTCGTGTCTAATGGTATTTCGTGATCGGTCGCTGAACACATACATTATCTATAGGAATACTGAATTTAATCCATTAACCTGATTCGCCCCCTACGGTAGACACGATGTTTTTCTAGTATTGATTTATGCATTTGGCTTGGCTATCTCTGTTTTTATTGTTATGAGACTAAAGTTAATTTCATTTTATGATAGTCTAACTTATTACGGACTAGCTGACCCACGCAACTTCGTCTGGGTCACATTTTCCATTAATGCTCGGCTCCTTTTAGTCTAAGCGTGATGATATGTAGCCTATATCCTTCCTCGATAAATGGGCTATCCAACACTGAAAGAATTTTTCAAATCAAGTTCCTGAGATTACCCCCTACATACAAACATACAAACTTACAAACAAAATGTTACCTCTTTATAATATTAGTATAGATTTAAGAGGTCAAACGAGCGTATTTTTGGGTTCCATACCCAATTACAGCCATTGAAGTGTTTTCTCTAGCTAGGTACAGTCGCTAGAACATCAAAGCTACCGAAAAACTTCTCATTTTTCAATCAACCTTGAACCTTTTTTTCTTTAGCTATAAAGTTGAAAATCTATTGAAGAAATTTGACTGATTTTTGTAGCTTGATGTGCTGGCGAGTTTACTATGACTGTGACGCAATACAGTTGCCCTGTTGGCCTTAACCAGAGGAACTCAATAGTTATGCTCCCGTGTCTAACACCTAGACTATTGTTTAAAAATAATTACCTACGAAGTTATAACACTAAGCGGCTGAATAATTGTGTGAAATTAAAAACGATCGTTTGTATGTAAATCTAGTTAGATGGCTGCAGGAACTGATATTGTGGTGTCCTTGGGTGAGAATTAGCATTTTTGATTGCTTTTAGTGAATGTTGATTACATCAGGAGGTCTGAGAAGGCCACTTTAGCAGAATCGTAGTAGAACGATATAGCCAAACAACAGTCTTTCAAATTTTATTTTCATCTTTATCGCTGACGCATTAGGTTCAAGGTTGATTGGGAAAATTTGACAGTGACTGATAGCGTGATCTGCTTTCTGATTCTGCTTAAGTGGCTTTTTTGGACCCGCAGCGAGCTAATTCTACTAATTATAAAGTAACATTCTCTTTCGCATGTCAGTCGCAATCTGTCAAAAAAGCCTCAATTTCCATAAATTTTTGACAGAATAATGTTAAGGAAATGTGGGCTTGTAGACTTCGTATGTAAAAAGTTATATTTCGAGGTTTGGCTCTCGCCTGTTTCCTCCTCCAATATTAAATCGATTCAATAGATATTACACAAGCTGAATAAGAAGGATATAAACTGTGCCCCTATGTTTTTCTCTATTCATTAATATTTGCCAAACTTGTTCAGTAAGGCTCTTTTGACAGCAGTTCTTCTTATTCAGTTCATGAAATATCTCTTAAATCTGTCCAATATTGAAGAAGGAAACAGGCGAGAGCCAAACCTCGAATTATGACTATTTACATACAAAGTCTCTCCGCCCGGCCGCGTTTCCTCTTAAATTAATAGAATTGGCTCTCAGGTGCGTTTGTGTTGCTAAGGCAAATTTTTTTATGAACCAATAGTTTTTATATATAAATAAATACAGAATTAAATAGGATAATTATACAAATTTATGAACAAGCGGAATAAAAAGGGATAGGGAAGAATACATTATAGGTAAGTATAGGTACATACAGAAAAAGCTAGTTCTAGTATAAAACCATACCTAGTTCTCTCTCACAAAGATCTTATCTGTACAACAGTAGACTAGATTAATTTAATGGTTACCAGTTTTTGAACACCGCAAGAGAGGGGCGTCAAGTTCGTCAAACCCGTTGTTTTCTTGGAAAAATTTGAAGCGACCCAGTTTTGTGAATACGTTTTCGTACTCTGTTTGCTTTTATATGGCTTATTTAAGTATTTTACTGTTACGTGTAGTGTGACAAAACGAACTCTACATCTAGTGGACAAACGTGACAAAGAATCCTATTTGATGTGTCGGTCATAATAATGAATTAACGCCGACTAGCATAGTATACCATAGTTCATTATTTTATTTAGTATCCATTTTACGATATATATTAACTTCGAATTTAAAGTATGCCCCGTGAAACTAAGCTATATATACAGTGACCCTAAAAATTACATTAAAAATTCAATGTTATGTATGTGTCACCGAAAATTGGCAGCTACCGTAAGATTGTAAAATATCGCGTCAAATTGTAAACTTTCTTTTCTAAATAAGACTTGGATAGATTGGAAACTATTGAATTTGGAAGGGATTTCTTATATTCAAAACGACTTCTTCATAATATATCGAGAAAATATAATCTAAACAAGATTTAATACAATCTTACGGAGTCTGCCATTTTTCGGTAATATCTAAATAATATTCCTCGCGACATAGACCTACCTAGTATGTTTAACTCTCACCCTTGGCTGCACCCTTGCACTATGTTTAGGAAACTAATTCTAAATCAATCAATCATGTCTAAATCTATTTATCGTTAGCTATTAATCACGTAACACAATCATTTAAAGAAAGATAAAAATCACGAGTTAAATAAGTCCCTCAAATGACTCAATCTATGATAACAAAACACATGAGCTGGCCAACGCAAGTAGGTTGAATCCATTGATATAAATTACATTAAATTGTATCAGAGACGCCTGCGTGCTTTGGAAAGCACGTTATGCCGTTGGTCTCGGCTGTCATTTGCAGATCTTTGACAGTCGTTACGTGTTCTCAAAAGTCAGAAAACCTGAAATCCAGGGTTTTTTTTCCGCCCAGATCAAGAGAACTCATTTGATAATTTCCCATCACATTCCTAAGAGGATCTTGTTACCCAGTTAGTGGGTTGTTGTGGAGGTCAAATTGGTAGTGGCTCCATGTAAAATACTGGTACTGAGGTTAATCCGGTTAGAAATATTTTGACAGATAAAAATGACTGTACACTTCCTAGCCTACGCGCTAATACCTGGGATGTGTATCCACTGTCATCCACTGTAGTTGTCTAACTAGCACTGTGGATTTCAACTACTAAGGCCCGTATTAATAAACTTTACTCAGCCCGTGAGACCGCACTTGATTTGAATGTTGAGATGCTGATCGTATTAATAAACGTGATTCTTTATGTTCTCAAGTTGTGGATTAGGCGTACGTCATCAACTGAGTGATGGACTGATTAATAAACGAAACTCGACCCACGAGCGCCGGTTGCTGAGATGCTATATCGTGAGTGCAGATAGACCGTGACTTGAGGAGTGATTAGCGTGGCGCGAAACATGGAGTTTGAAAATATTGAAGTAAAATTAATTATTACGATGACAGATTACTATGTCGATATTTTGTGGCCTTTGCAATTTCGTTTACCAAAAGTTTGGGATATTTCAAATACTTTTGAGTTACCTTGTGAAAATTAAAAAAATACCGGCCAAGTGCGAGTCATACTCTCACACAAAGGGTTCCGTAGGTACCATAAACATTTTTTTTTTAATTTCATTTCATTTTTATTATTTTTTGTTACAACACACTCTGTAAAAAATTCAGTTGTCTATCTATTAAGGTTCATGAGATACAGCCCGCTAACAGACAGACCGACGAACGGACGAATAGCGGAGGCTTAGTTATAGGGTTCCATTGGTTACCGTTGGGATACGGAACCCTGAAAAGTATAATTCATGATAGTTAAGTAGGTACTAACTAATAATACTTCCTGATATATGTGGGTACCTACCTATAACACATTTAATTTATTTATATTCGTGCGATGTTCGTGTTAGTAAACAAGTAAACAAATGTTTGGCGTTCCTTTTTTGACACTGATGCTAGGTACATTGCGTTAGCGGAGAAGCGGGGCATCGAGCGTCCGCCGCCGAGTACAACAATTATGTCATATTGGGAAATAAATAGACAACCTCAATCCTCAACCTCTTTTTAACAATGTGCGCTTTCTTGGGTAGCAAATAACCTTATAAATTTATAACGTGTGTAACCTATTACCGCTATTAATTAAAGATTTAATGAAATACAAGTATTAAAATCAAAAGTTTTACATTTAATAACATGACAATAACGAAATGCGACCAGTCTCATTCAAAACTTCGGTCAATGTGACGTCATCGTTCACGCGATCAAGGCATCAAGTACAGTACGAATATTCTAACTTTACCCATGCGAAGTTGGCTGTTAGTGACGACCGCGCAGGGTCCATCGCGTAGAAAAGTGTTACGTTCGTAGATTATGTTTTTTTTTGTGTACGTGTTATGTTTGAATTTTGAAAAAATGCATGCAATAACAATAACACGATCACAAAGTAACACAACAAACACATACACTACAAGAAAACACAAAATACAAGTCAAACAGTAAGAAAAAACCAGAATAATTAATAAAAAAAATAACAACGTTTAACACTTTTCGCACCAACAGTCGTATTGCATTGAGGAAGCGAGGCACAAGTATGCATCAAACGTATACGAGTGACTGAGACGGCATACGCGAGGTACCCGCGCATGCGCTTTTCTATGTTTCTTGTCAAATTGACATCCTGCGCAATCGATTGCGACGTACTTCGCATGGGTAAACTTAGATTATTCGTACTGTACAGCTAGGTGAGGAGCTGATCTTGGTAACTGAGATACTGTATTTATGTGTCTATTAATAAGAAATAATCTTGAGATGCTGATGACGTCATAATGGCGTATCAAATGATAACGCACTTGAGTACGTTGTTGAGAGACGTTTATTAATATGGGCCTAAGTTCTGAAAAATAGGATAAATTCTATTATAGTCAGCTTATGATCCATAAATGAATGTCGCTTCACCATGACGTTTTATTCTTGGGATAATAATGTTCTATTGTTCTTTTATTTCTTAACAAAACCTTACGTGATATCAAGTCAGATTCGTAAACAATTTTATTCACTCAGCGTTCAGCTGAAATGTTATTGTTAGGGTAAATGATATCGCAGCCAGTAAAAATTGCCATTACCTGAAGCAGTTGGTCATTTCATGAAATGGTTGGTCGGTTGACCACTTCATGTCACCTTTGTCTTGCAGGCTTTAAAGAAACCTAACTTGAATGGGATGACGGGAGCTAGAGCTGGTCATCCCAATTACGTATCGGCCTAATTTCCTATCTTCATGCATAGTACTTAATTTTTTTCTTTATTATTTACAGAGGCCCCCGGCTTCCTGGACCTGAAGGGCAAGGCCAAGTTCGAGGCCTGGACCAAACAAAAGGGAGTCTCCAAGGAAGACGCACAGAAGGCCTACATCGCGAAGGTCGAGAAACTCGTTGCTTCCATTGGCCTGCAGTAAAGAACTTTAGTCTGACTGACATTAGCATATTATGTAATTTTAAAATCAGTGAAATTTTTATATCAACTATATTATTTTTTGTATTAAAATCATGGAAAATTATACGGCCAGACTGGTCTGGTGTGAGCGGGTTAAGTTTGTTTCGACGAGTTTGATTTTGGCTGAAGTTTAGTAAGCTCTCTCGCGAATAAAATGTTCTTGCATTTAATAATTTTATCACCGTCTTATTCGTACTACTATTCTTTCGTCCAGCCTCTAATGTAATAGCATTAAATGCTGTTAATTTCCGAGACTCAAATACCGTCAGAATGAACTTAGATACAGCACAATTTATTTCACAAAGTATTCCTTATGTATCATGTATGTTAGAAACGGCCGTCCGTCTCATAAAATCATTATTTATTACTTCGGTTTAGGCACAATAACTAGTTTTAGGCGTTAACATCACATAATGTAAGGATACAAAATATACATCTGTGCAATCATTCGATTCTTCCGTACTTTTTGGTATGTGGTGCTGTTTCTCAATGTCTTGTATTTTGCATTTTTGTTGAAAAAGATTTTTTTATACATGAAATATATCCGTTGGTTACTGAATTTTGTCTTTTACTTTATTACCTAGTTATGTAAGTAAATTCACATAACTTAATCTTTTAATTTTATTAATCTTAGGGCTGATTTTTCAATACTCCAATAACTTTTACCCGAGGAATAAAAATGGCCGTCTGACAGCTTTTGTATGGAAAATATGTCAATATGACGTATTTATTCTTCCAATAAACGTCATCTGACTATTGAAAAATCAGCCCTTAGATAAATAAACACTCACTTGTTGCCTTGTAAATCTTCAATACGAATTTCGACCTATTACCTATGTCGTGCCAATGCCAGTTGTGAATAAATTAATATTAACAAAAAACTTTTTAAAACCAAGCTTTTATACATCTTGGATGCCTCATATTTTGGATTTAATGTGACGTTGTATTAGTTCTCGTGTTGTCAGCAAGCTTTTTCATTTGGTACCCATACTGTGGTAGTGCAGAAAAAATAACTAGTCCGCCATCTTGGATGATCCGCCATATTAGAATTAGAATGACGTCAGATAGTTAAGCATGCATTGTCATCCAAAATTTATACCAAATTTTAGCTCAATCGGTTAAATATAACTGATTTAAAATTCAGTTGCAAAGATTCCACCCGGACAAACATACATACATACATTGCAAGGTAAATAAAAGCTTGTAAAAGAGATAGTGCTATATTGTGGTGTTAGGAGTCTTGTATAGCTATGTGTTCCTTCAACACCAGAACCATGATGGGCTAAGACGTCATGATAAGGCCCCAGTACCTACTTGTCATGCTTTTTTATTAACACGTTTGGCACCGCGGTTGAGTGATCTGCCCTGCGTGTCGTGGGTTCAATTCCCGCACGCGCAACAAATATTTGTATGGCCTGCAGATAGTTGTTCCGGGTCTGAATGTTTGTGTATGTGACTTTCTATGTTTGTAAACACACCCATGATACAGGAGAAATTCCTAGTGTGGGGCAATATTTTGTCAAAAAAAAAAAAAAAGAAATGACTGAAGGAAAATGAGGCGAAAAGAAAAACAAAACAAGATATTATTTGCAAAATAACTAATGTGGCCATGAAAGAGATTTACGTTCGCTTAAAAAGTTAATACCTGTAAAGTCCATTGTGTAAATGGACATAGGGTTTGTTTGAAGCTTCAATAACTACCTAATGTTGAATGTCGAATTCAATCCTGTCCAGTTACCCGTTGCGATGTTGACTTTAGCTACCCTAGCTTAGTACAAAAGCAAACAATAAAATACCATTCAGTGGGTGCGTGATAATAACTCTAGAATTTGATTTATTATATCTTTCAAATCTGATTTGTTTGCCCGTGGTCGATGGCAATGGCAAACTAATGATTGCTACCTAATCTCAATCCGCTTTAGATAAGATAACTTGACATACATAGGTCTATCACTGACCATGATCTTCGTAATATCGTGTAAAATATAGGTTCAACATTACTGTATACTACAGTGGATAATGCTTACTATAACGTTAATTCTATAACAACAATAGTCACTAAATGGTCTCCACTTCCATTTTATAGCCGTAGAATTTAACAGTCATCAGGAAGGACCACAGGTCCTTCCGCATGACTTGTTCTTGAGTGTATGCAGGGATATCTTTGTTTGGTGCCACTTCACATTGAAAGCGTTTAAGGCTTGTATTTGTGCCAATGACCTTGTGCATACGGATGAGTGGGATTGATATATAGACGCGGACTTTAACCGGTCGAATTTTAATTTGTTATAATATATACCTACATATTTTGAAAAACTAACAACTAAACCAAATCATCTTCGTTTGTATTGATAAGCTGTAGATATTCTTCTTATACTATTTTGATAAAAATTACGGAATAAAATGGTTTCATCTCAACGTTTTGGAGGTGATTTGAAAAAAAATATGTCTAAACCAAATTACGTAATATGTAGATTACTAACAATTTCTCCGTAAGTGCTGACGAAAAGCTGCTTCATCTGCACGCTTTTTTAAGTTATTTTCGAGGGGGCATGCGAGCTGTTGGTTTCGGGCCCTAAACTGGAATAAAACGCCTTCCAAAGGTCCGGGGCCCTAGGGACTAGTAGGGACCCGAGAAATGCCCAAGACGTTGAAAATAATAACTAAATAAAAAAGTAATAATGACTGTGATAGAGTAACGTAAATTCTTCAATTAGTTACACTAATTTTGTAACTTCTAAGCGCCTGTATGTAATAGAATTCGTTACTATTCGATTATGAACAGGCGCTTTTTGTTTTTTTATCTGACTTCTAAGACTAAATAAAAATACCTACAACACCCTACGTGCCTGAAACACCTAGTTATTGTTTATGCGGAAGTATTTTAATTTATATTATTCATCTGGATAAATATAGGTACCAATTCGGCTATTTCCACTCGGTAGTTAGGTAGTAAAGCTAGCGAGTAAACTAAACTATATTATAGCAGCTTGCTTCGCATCCACGCACATCTCTAGTGGGAACGCAGCCTTTGCTCTGTGCTTTCGCACTGTATGTGTCGAAAAACCGCCAGATGGCGTTTTAAATAATCAGTCTGGGAAGGCTAGGTTCGTTACGTCAGACAACAAAAAGTCAGGCCTTATTCTTACGTAATTTGTGTAACGTAAAACAACCAGATGGCGCTTCGAATGATCTGTCTAGGAAGGTGTGGCTCCGTCACACAATGCGGTGACTCCGGCAGTGCCAGTGAATGCCACAGAGTAGGTACTTTTATAAATAGGTAATGAAACTAGTGAATACGTGCAGTAGTCACTACATGCATTCATTCGCCGGTGCTACTAAATTATCACCTATATATTAAAAAGTATTTAAATTCATCAGCGATTAGAAGAAATTTTCATACTGAAATCGTGCTATCCAACTGGACTTAGCTCCAGTTGGATAGCACGATTTCAGTGCACACATGGCTATCAAACGGCGTAGGTACGGTTTTTTATCAAGCAACCAAGTTATTTAAGCAAAAATACAACAATTCCTGAAATACCTAGCTAAAGTGCTTGTTTATGCAGAAGCATTTTAATTTATATTATTCTACTTTTCATATTTCTATGATATTATTCGGCCAATCCTACTCGGTAGTTGATAGTTTGATAGTTCGCTAGCTAGCGAGTGACCTAAACTAGCGGCTTGCGTTAACTTTTCAGCAGGCGCTATACCAAACGTAAGCCTAACTGGCAAAGCCGGGCATACCCGTCATTCAATCTAAAGTTACAAAATAAAACACCACTTATACATACAGATATATTAACATAAGGTACGAAACGAAATATCACAATTTACAAAAAATAAAAGATATCAATCAATGCAAGTAACCAATGATTCCACAAGCTATAGCGGGTCCCGAAGTAGTAGTAAAATGTATGCCAATAATTAGTGTATTCATTCAACTATTCACATGCAAAATTTCATGTCATTAAATTCAGTAATTAAAGAAAAACAATTATAATACTGACGAAGCATCGAAAACCTACATAACCCGACCAAGTTCGAATAGCTACAAAAAAGCGGCCGTGCAATATATTTAGGTAACATCCCAAAATTTACAGTATGATATCGGTATTGAATTGGTATAGGTGATAACACAATTGTGGTTTCGATATAATAATGTCATTTATTTTTGTACACCTACTTTTTAAATGTATTTGACTATGACAGAAAGTAGGTACTATTTACGTAGGTACTTTATTTAAGTATGCTTTTGAGACTTTAGATATAATCTAGATATACCTATTATTTAAGACAAATAAAATTCATACAGCTAATTTCTATTGAAGATTTCACGGATCAGGATTCTAACTATAGACCCCTTAGGGAAATTAAATAATTACCACATGTAAGTACCTACTACTGTTTAGGTAAATATTTATCATATTGTAGCTTATTACACTATTTAACCAATGGACTAGGCATGCACGAGCGTTCCCCTTTGCAACTTTAGTGGATCAAACAATCTAATAAGTTAAAAAAAACTACTTCTTGAATCGATTTTTTAATTGATGTATACCGTTGTACTGGTAGTGACTTATGTATGTTGAGGTTATTTACTGTATTTGCTACTAATTTAAGAATATTTTCTTGAAAATACCTTTTTTATACCAATCTTTTAGTTTATAAGCACTTTTTTAATGTTGATCTAATCTAAACAACTGAATAGTCTAGTTATGTGATGTGATTTAATTTTTATTGAAGCTCGAAATATTACACTTACCCTTATATTCATAATCGTTTATTAAACCTATTTTAGTTAAAACACTTTTAAGTATATTGCTGTCGTTGCAAGCGTTTGTTAACGTTATCATAATTACCTACTTACATAATTAAGTATTATATGTAATTAAAAATATTTTTGTACTCGAATATTTAAATAGAGAAGTACTTGTTAATTGAAGATTTATTTTTATCGTAGATAGTGGCGTTATTATTAAAAAAATAATTTTCATTCAAGAAATGCAATTGTTTTATTTTTTCATTCAAGAAATGCAAGTTTTATTTTTTCCTAACGCTTGTGTACGTAACTGTACCATATTAATAAATACTATATTGCAAGGTTAAGAACGTTTCTAAGATATATGGCACGGCCGCTTTTTTGTAGCCATCCGAACTTGGTCGGGTTAGGTAGGTTTTCGATGCTTCGTCAGTATTATAATTGTTTTTCTTTAATTACTGAATTTAATGACATGAAATTTTGCATGTGAATAGTTGAATGAATACACTAATTATTGGCATACATTTTACCATGCAATTCGTTTAGAACGGCGTGATATTTGACTGCTTTGTAAACAGTGATCAATTCATGGTAAATTGTCCTATAACTCTTTAATTACTAACGGAACATCATTGATACTTGGCAACATGTTGCAGACACTTACAAGGTTTGTATAAACGTGAAAATCTAGACCCCAAAGTGCATACTTTAAGAACTAAGACCTAATAAGCGTATTTTACGTTTATATTTTTATCTTTTAAGCCCTACGATTTTTTCTAAATCCATTTTTTAAACAAATATAAACAAATTCAAAACATTTTATGTAAAAATCTACAGCTCTCTATGTAAGCGCTTTATATGAAAACTAGGTAATGGCCAAACGTTCGCGTAGCGGAAACTTGAATTTCTCCGAAGTTTATGCATGCACTAATTTTATTCATACATACACAATTACACACAAATACACACTAATTTTTGGACACATCTCTTTTCTTCTAAAATCTATGGATTAAAAAAAGTTCCGCCAGGACAACGTTCGCCCAGCGGAATCAGTTTTTGGTGAATTTCTCCACAATGGCTGCGTGCACAAATTTTTTTATACCATACACAATTATACGACGTCATACACTAAATATCTGCATAATTAAAATCTTTTAATTCAACAACATTCCGCTGGGCGAACGCACACCCGTGATGGGCTAAGACGTCATGATAAGGCCCCAGTACATACTTGTCATGCTTATTTATTATACATACATACTTACTTGTCATGCGTTTGGCACCGCGG
Organism: Ceramica pisi; assembly: GCA_963859965.1. Classification (NCBI taxonomy): domain Eukaryota; kingdom Metazoa; phylum Arthropoda; class Insecta; order Lepidoptera; family Noctuidae; genus Ceramica; species Ceramica pisi. The sequence continues at coordinate 22,931,805 of OY982535.1, read as the reverse complement.
TTGAGTGATCTGCCCTGCGTGTCGTGGGTTCGATTCCCGCACGCAACAAATATTTGTATGGCCTGCAGATAGTTGTTCCGGGTCTGAATGTTTGTGTATGTGACTTTCTATGTTTGTAAACACCCATGATACAGGAGAAATTCCTAGTGTGGGGCAATATTTTGTCAAAAAAAAAGAAATGACTGAAGGAAAATGAGGCGAAAAGAAAAACAAAACAAGATATTATTTGCAAAATAACTAATGTGGCCATGAAAGAGATTTACGTTCGCTTAAAAAGTTAATACCTGTAAAGTCCATTGTGTAAATGGACATAGGGTTTGTTTGAAGCTTCAATAACTACCTAATGTTGAATGTCGAATTCAATCCTGTCCAGTTACACGTTGCGTTGTTGACTTGAGCTACCCTAGCTTAGTACAAAAACAATCAATAAAATACCATTCAGTGGGTGCGTGATAATAACTCTAGAATTTGATTTATTATATCTTTCAAATCTGATTTGTTTGTCCGTGGTCGATGGCAATGGCAAACTAATGATTGCTACCTAATCTCAATCCGCTTTAGATAAGATAACTTGACATACATAGGTCTATCACTGACCATGATCTTCGTAATATCGTGTAAAATATAGGTTCAACATTACTGTATACTACAGTGGATAATGCTTACTATAACGTTAATTCTATAACAACAATAGTCACTAAATGGTCTCCACTTCCATTTTATAGCCGTAGAATTTAACAGTCATCAGGAAGGACCACAGGTCCTTCCGCATGACTTGTTCTTGAGTGTATGCAGGGATATCTTTGTTTGGTGCCACTTCACATTGAAAGCGTTTAAGGCTTGTATTTGTGCCAATGACCTTGTGCATACGGATGAGTGGGAGTGTTATAAAGACGCGGACTTTAACCGGTCGAATTTTAATTTGTTATAATATATACCTACATATTTTGAAAAACTAACAACTAAACCAAATCATCTTCGTTTGTATTGATAAGCTGTAGATATTCTTCTTATACTATTTTGATAAAAATTACGGAATAAAATGGTTTCATCTCAACGTTTTGGAGGTGATTTGAAAAAAAATATGTCTAAACCAAATTACGTAATATGTAGATTACTAACAATTTCTCCGTAAGTGCTGACGAAAAGCTGCTTCATCTGCACGCTTTTTTAAGTTATTTTCGAGGGGGCATGCGAGCTGTTGGTTTCGGCCCCTAAACTGGAATAAAACGCCTTCCAAAGGTCCGGGGCCCTAGGGACTAGTAGGGACCCGAGAAATGCCCAAGACGTTGAAAATAATAACTAAATAAAAAAGTAATAATGACTGTGATAGAGTAACGTAAATTCTTCAATTAGTTACACTAATTTTGTAACTTCTAAGCGCCTGTATGTAATAGAATTCGTTACTATTCGATTATGAACAGGCGCTTTTTGTTTTTTTATCTGACTTCTAAGACTAAATAAAAATACCTACAACACCCTACGTGCCTGAAACACCTAGTTATTGTTTATGCGGAAGTATTTTAATTTATGTTATTCATCTGGATAAATATAGGTACCAATTCGGCTATTTCCACTCGGTAGTTAGGTAGTACAGCTAGCGAGTAAACTAAACTATATTATAGCAGCTTGCTTCGCATCCACGCACATCTCTAGTGGGAACGCAGCCTTTGCTCTGTGCTTTCGAACTGTATGTGTCGAAAAACCGCCAGATGGCGTTTTAAATAATCAGTCTGGGAAGGCTAGGTTCGTTACTTCAGACAACAAAAAGTCAGGCCTTATTCTTACGTAATTTATGTAACGTAAAACAACCAGATGGCGCTTCGAATGATCTGTCTAGGAAGGTGTGGCTCCGTCACACAATGCGGTGACTCCGGCAGTGCCAGTGAATGCCACAGAGTAGGTACTTTTATAAATAGGTAATGAAACTAGTGAATACGTGCAGTAGTCACTACATGCATTCATTCGCCGGTGCTACTAAATTATTACCTATATATTAAAAAGTATTTAAATTCATCAGCGATTAGAAGAAATTTTCATACTGAAATCGTGCTATCCAACTGGACTTAGCTCCAGTTGGATAGCACGATTTCAGTGCACACATGGCTATCAAACGGCGTAGGTACGGTTTTTTATCAAGCAACCAAGTTATTTAAGCAAAAATACAACAATTCCTGAAATACCTAGCTAAAGTGCTTGTTTATGCAGAAGCATTTTAATATATATTATTCTACTTTTCATATTTCTATGATATTATTCGGCCAATCCTACTCGGTAGTTGATAGTTTGATAGTTCGCTAGCTAGCGAGTGACCTAAACTAGCGGCTTGCGTTAACTTTTCAGCAGGCGCTATACCAAACGTAAGCCTAACTGGCAAAGCCGGGCATACCCGTCATTCAATCTAAAGTTACAAAATAAAACACCACTTATACATACAGATATATTAACATAAGGTACGAAACGAAATATCACAATTTACAAAAAATAAAAGATATCAATCAATGCAAGTAACCAATGATTCCACAAGCTATAGCGGGTCCCGAAGTGCCGGTGAGCGCACTATCCTCTGTGCTGGCTCGTCCATAGTCGTCTTCGCCTTTGGAGATAGCCAAAGAGCGACCGACTATGGAGCGGGGCCCAGCGAGCGAGATGAGGTGGTCAATGAGGCGGACTGTCAGGGGCCCGTCTTCTGCCTTGATGTTGCCGAGGTCTCCGACGTGGCGCACGTTGTCGCGGGGGCCTCCGTGGCGACCCTGGAAAGGAGACAGCTTTAAGTTGGTAGCTATACTTATATTGAAAAACCTGGGCCGGCAACTGTCCTTCACCAGGTTTTTACAGATTTTCAGTTTACCTGCCTCGTCAGGCACATGATGCTGATTACTGTCGAGACCTGGCGGTTTCACCTTTGACTTGTTTTTCCAAGGATAAATTATGGTTCCTGGTTTATGGAAGAAAATTATCAATCTATCACAAAGTAAACGCAAATCAAGTGATACGATTAATTACTGTTTTAAACTCGTGCTTTTGAAAATTGGTCAAGAATTTTGTGATCACCTTTCTTCGAGAAACTGGAAACAATTTATAGCAGTGTTTTATTTTAGGTCAGTATTAATATTACTCATATTAACTTAAATTAAACTAACATAATGGGCATTCTGAAAGTGAGTTCTAGTGAAAGCAGCATGGTCTATCACAATCTGCCTGACAAGCGACATAGATATATTCTAAAACAACATGTGTCCCAGCAATAGATAGCTTAACCACAACTATTATTTTAATTAATTAGCAAGTCTATCGGTATGCAAGAGAAACTAAAAACCCTTAGTTATATTCACGTTTCATCTCTGACTGACCAAGTTTAACCATTCAAAAGTGCCTGATTAAAATAAATTCTCCGAGTGAGTCAAAACAATACTAACATAAAATGCAAGGAAATGCGGCCCAATCTCCTTGCAGTTATCCTTGACGGCGCCAGTCTGGTGCACGTGGATACCATGGAGACCTGCTGCCAGGCCGGTGATGTTGCCCTCGATGGTGACCGGCCCATTCGGCACGAGCTGCGTGAAGATCAGGTCGCCTTCCACACCTGACTCCTCGTCCGCTTGTAGGTGGACTATCGCTTGGAGGCCGGGGGATCTTTGAGGCTGGGGAGAGAAATAAGATATTGTTAATTTTATATTTTAGTGGTCGCAAGCGTCACCGCTGAGCATGCGGTCCTGGATTTGTAATCCAGGTCAGCTAAAGTAGTGTTCGAAAGAGTTACGGTGGCACGGAACACAAAAGGCATTGGGAGGAACACGGTTGGATTTTAATCAGTAGGTAAAAGTCTGACCTGACACTCTCATCCGCTCCGCCCAGAGAGAAAGGAGACATTTGATGATATTCCATCCTTAGTGTCATCAATGTTTTTTTCCACCAAGAATAAGTAACAGTTTGGAGTCTGCATTTATACCTGGTTAATGCTCTAGGTTACGTTCATCTCTGCCCCTCCTTTCGGGGAATTAGTACCTATAAGTAACTAATTGGATTGGTGCCAACATATTTTTTACAGGAAGGTAATTTTGAACAGGTGCCAACATGGATATAATAATATTTCTGTGGGTGCCAAAGACCTGTTCAAAATACACTAACTATCAGGAAACAATGAATGGCAGGAGTTTCCACCCTTAGAATTAGTTATACATATGAATTCCATCTCATGCAAGCATACATAGCCGTGCGAAATACCGCAGGAAGTTCTTTTTTTTGTACGACGACTTCTAGATTCGCTTATCATGTCGAAGTGTTCAATAAAGACCGTGCTTTATTCCTAAAAATACCATCGCACCTACCGTAATATTTCTCAGATCAAATTTTTTATAATAAGCACGTTTTTGCATTGCGTGTCGGTAATGGCGTGCGCGTCAAATCCGGCGACGAACATCAAGGACTTGTCTAATTACTCGCTAATGTCAATGGGTTACGCTTTACGTCGTTTCGAAGATCTTACCTATTTTTAGTTACGATATATTTTAATTACTACCTGTACAATTTTAGGCCTATTTCGCACTTGCCCGGTGGATTTTGAAAATACTGGTTCTTCTTGTAATTCGTGATGAATTCAATATTATCAAAATTAGCCAGTAAACTTTATTGGCTTTGATTTTGTTGTTAAATTCTACAAGTAAAAAAGCAGTTGTCTGTACCTAAGTACGTAGATCTAGATTGAAATGAAGAAATTACCTAACTATGCAAAGCTTCCGAATGACACTTTACACTACCACTTTAAGTATAATGTTTTATTCAAGCACAAAATGACGAAATTGCCGTTTCTCGAGCGGAAATTACTGTGGGCAATTTTCAAATGCGAGTTATGTAGATGTGATTGGTTTATGCCTGATTTCTGACACAAATTTTTCGTTTATTTGTCCGTTAATTTTTGTTTTTTTTTGGAAGACTTTATAGCGTTAAAGGTCAGATAAACTACCGATAAAGTAGCTGAGAAACTTGAGTATTCAACAATCAATCGCATCACTTGGCTTGCGAATAGGAATAATTTGTGTCGATTTTTTTCCAGAAACCGGCGGAAAGTATAATAGTGCATGCTACCCACTATAAGGCTGGTTTCATAGCTATCCGGGAGAAACGGTAGGTACGGGCCGCCTGTTTGGGCACCCGGAACGGGAGACCCGTGAGGCGCTAGAATATTGTTTGTTTTTTTTTCCCGTGGGCTGTGGGCCGTGACAGCTGTGAAACCACAGCCTAAGCATGATGTTGGAAGTCGGGAGCATTCGGGCCATGCGGTATTCAAGTTGTTTTTCTTATTTACACAGAGACCATGCCAGCGCATATGATACGCATATATATTACTATGTAATCGTACATAATGGGTTGCCAGGCTGCGTGGCACTGATTACTTAATACTATGCTCACTACGCTTCATGGTGGATGCTCAGCTGATCGTTGCAGCTGATAATGCACTTCGAGGCCCTATTTCTATCTAAGCAACAATTACGCACAATGACAAACATGAAATTCTCAAATGAAGGTGGCAATTCTAATTGTAAAAATACAAGTGCAGCCGATTACCAGCATATCATATGGAGTGAGTTCTGTAATTGGGTAACATAACACGACCCTCACTTGGCAAGATCAGAGAGCCAATTCTATTGTTTTTAGCAACGTGCGCTTCCGCATCTCATTCGGGCGATATGCGAACCTTGTGTATAAAATAGTAGAATTGGCACTCAGATTTCCAGGATCGAACGCGATCTACGGATCAGGGGGGCTACTCTCTTAAGAGGAAATGTGGGCTTGTAGACTTCGTATGTAAAAAGTTATAGGTTTCGAGGTTTGGCACTCGCCTGTTTCCTCCTCCACTATTAAATCGATTCAATAGATATTACACAAGCTGAATAAGAAGGATATTTAAACCAAACTTGTTCATTAAGGCTCTTTTGACAGCAGTTTATTGGACAATTTTGAGCATGTTTTGGGGGTCCTAGTGCTTTTACGTTTAATATATCATCAAAAAAGAAAACATAGCGACACAAAATATTATATTCTTCTTATTCATTTCATGAAATATCTCTTAAATCTGTCCAATATTGAAGAAGGAAACAGGCGAGAGCCAAACCTCGAATTATGACTATTTACATACAAAGTCTCTCCGCCCGCGTTTCCTCTTAAGCCCGAAGTCCGTAGTTTCGGGCTTAGTTGCGGGCGACGGGCGTATTCTTCTCCGTATCACATATGGACTTACGATTAGTCCCGATCCCGAATTAAGAATGAATGACAACACGATTTTAAAGAAACTGACAAATCGTGTTGTCATTAATTCTTAGTGGTTTGGTGCTACGGAGTAGAATACGCCCGCAACTAAGCCCGAAACGAACTTCGGGCTTAGACTGCTTTCGAAATTGACTGTGTACGGGTGGGCTTACCGAATTTCGGTCGCTAGGAGATCGGTAACTACATATACCTATTCTCCGCCCTGTATACATTCCCACTACTGTTACTAATGTCTAAGATAATACATATCGTCGTTGATAGTCCAATACCGCGTAACTAACATTATTCAAAACCGCGTATGTACAAAAAAAAACCGGCCAAGTGCGAGTCAGACTCGCGCACCGAGGGTTCCGTACAAACCTGTAGGTATATAAGTAAAAGTTATGGTATTAATTCTCGTGTCGCGGTGTTTGTTTCCAAACTCCTCCGAAATGGCTGAACCAATTTGCATGAAATTTTGTGTGCATATCGGGTAGGTCTGAGAATCGGCCAAAATCTATTTTTTTATTTTTTTTTTGTTAATCGCATAACAACGTTTGCTGGGTCAGCAAGTCTAATATATAAAATTCTCGTGTTGCGGTGTTTGTTTCCAAACTCCTCCGAAACGGCTGAACCGATTTGCATGAAATTTTGTGTGCATATCGGGTAGGTCTGAGAATCGGCCAACATCTGTTTTAATCGCTGAACAACGTTTGCTGGGTCAGCTAGTAAGTTTATGATTATTAAAAAAAATATACTATGTGATGTAACTAAAAATTTAAGATTTTCGGAATTTTTCCTATATGTGTACTTTATAACGTTGCTTCATGCCAAATTTCAAGATTCCAGGTCGTCTGGAAGTATCCTTTAGGTTTTGATTCCCTTGCGAGTAGTTGCGAGTTTCAAAATATGCGGCTTTAATTGCTGTATCTTTTGATTGCGTTGACGTAGAAGTTTGATTTTGTTACAGCTTAAAGATATTATAGACTTGAGTATTTGTTAAGAATTTCAATATAATACCACTACGCGTTCATGAGTAAAGGGGTAATAAGTTTAAAATTATTAAAAATATTTTTATTATATGATGTAACTAAAAATTTATGCTTTTCGCAATTTTTCCTTTATCTGTGTTATAAGACGTTGCTTCGTACCAAATTTCAAGATTCTGAGTTCACGGGAAGTACCCTGTAGGTTTTGATTCCCTTGCGAGTGTCGAAAATTTGCGGCATAAACGGGAGTATCTTTTGATCGCGTTGACTTAGAAGTTTGATTTTTTCACAGCTCCAAGAGACCATAGACTTGAGTATTTGATATGAATTTCAGCTTGATACCTCCACGCGTTCCTGAGAAAAAAGGTCTTGACAGACAGACAGACAGACAGACAGACGGACAACAAAGTGATCCTATAAGGGTTCCGTTTTTACCTTTTGAGGTACGGAACCCTAAAAAGCAAAAATGAGATTTCGCGGCTGTAGGTTACTGATTGTGATTGGCGTCGACCTGTATGACAATTTTTTGAATTGACCAATAGGAAGAGGAGTACATCAAAAATAACAATACCGCGGATCGCTCGACCAACAAGTTACGACACGAAAACCGCGTATTCGCAACAATTTGTATTAGTGTGTGCAGTGTTTACGTGACGCTCCGGGAAAAAAACCTTTTTATATGAAATTACTGGATTATTTTGAATGTAAGTGTGTCACATGTATTCTATATTATATTTTAAACAAAATTGGATCCTTTTTTACTCTAAAATTGTGTGATTTCTATTGTAAAACTACTTCTAATTTTTCAGGAAACAAAATATGAACACTTGCAACAACTGAAAAGTGTTATACCCCGTGATTGTCACGCATCTATACTAATATTAAAAAGCAGAAGATTTTGTTTGTTTGTTTGTTTCTTTGGTTGAACGCGCTAATCTCAGGAACTACTGGTACGATTTGAAAAATTCTTTCAGTGTCGATAGCCCATTTATCGAGGAAGGCTAATAGGCTATATATCATCACGCTAATACCAATAGGAGCGGAGCAGTAATGAAAAAGGTTACGCAGACGACGTTGCACGGGTCAGCTAGTTTTATGATAATTTGCCGTTTAAAAAGAAATAGTAATTTTAGTCAAGTTTGTTTTTGTTGGGAATGATTGTAAGCTTCATTTTTTTCAATAGATCTCATTAGTTTTAGTTAATTTGTTAACTGTAAAGATAATTATTATAGAAGAGAAGACTTTATCTGTTTCTAGGTTTAATTTTTAGTTAAAACTGATTGTTTGAAGACTTTCTAATTTGTTCCTAAATGATAATGGCATCACCTCATATTTAGTTGCTAAAAGTTTATTTTATTTAATAATTATATTTTTTATTTGATGTTTTAAGGTGGTCCTGCATAACTATACAGCTTAGCTACACTGCTACACAGCGTATAAACTGCAATAGCAACTGCTCTTGCAGTTTATAAGTTGAGTTAGTATTTATAGAAGAAATTATGTTGACTATTATTTTTGATTACTTTACATACTTGATGTTGGTACATATCTTTATTCTTTAATAACCATATAATATTTTTGATTAAACATAATCATTTAAATACTTATAAATGACTGATTGAGGTTATGGTTTATTATTTTTTCCTTTACAATTTCGCGTAAGTACCTACTGTCTATGATCCAGAAACGTTTGAAACTATACAGCGTAAGTGACTTTGTAAATAAACTATAGGGAATATTAACTCTAAGAACAGTACATAAGATGAGGGAGAACGAAACAGTTCTATGCTCAAGTTCATTCAAAGTTCGGCCGGTTAGTTTTTTATAAATTTAGTTTTTTGGCCCTCCTGTAAAATCAGCGAAAGTGTACATACGCGGTATTTAACAATGTTAGTTACGCGGAATTGGACTATCAACGACGATATAATACTAGTGTCAAAAATCTACAAATCGTCGCTTAGCTAACTAACCGCTCAAGTCGATTAATGCAATTTTTACTTTTTAAGATCATTTTATAGGACTCCTTGTCGCGGATCGAATTGACACTTGACGATCGATCAAACCTAGGCCAAAATTAAAATAGTTGTCACAGCGCCCCAGTACATTTGTTACAATAATCTAATCACTTTTTCCGCTCTACTGCAAAATTTGTCAAAATGAGTAGGTATTAGCTAAGCGACGAAACGACAGTCAGTATTTTAAGATAGAAAAACCCAATAACGAATTGCTCGATCCAGGAATCGAACCCAGAACTATACGAAACGACCACAATACCATCGAGGCAGTTTTTAATGTGTTCGCGGATTTCGCACAGATGGTTATCATGCGAAAGAAAGCGCGCCCTCCTTACTACAGCGCTTGCAAGGTAGTGACAAGTGACAACAGCATCCTGAAAGTGATAGCTACCAGACCGGACTGAAAGGGATACCTTTCAGGGACAATGGGTGGGACCAGTCTTAGGTATAAATAAATAAAACCACGGGTTGCACTCCGGGAGTGCCGGCAGAAGTGAAAACTTGAACATTAACGTTGTGCGTTTTTGAATCATCCGTCTTACGAATTTTCGATCAGGTCACGTGTCCTGACGCGAGTTTAACATATGATTATACCCATCTCAAGAAAAGTGCTCAATGCCGCTAAATAAATTTTCACTTCAATATGAATCGATGCTAATATTATTAGTTTGTTTGTTTGGTTGAACGCGCTAATCTCAGGAAATACTGGTCCGATTTGAAAAAATCTTTCAGTGTTAGATAGCCCATTTATCGAGGAAGGTTATAGGGTGTATAATCATCACGCTTATACAAATAGGAGCGGAGCATTAAAGGAAAATGTGACGCAGACGAAGTTGCGCGGGTCAGCTAGTCATTTAAATAAGTAAACTAACAATACTAACCTACTTACGTAAGCACCATTGTTACGAGCACCAAAATACTAACTAAATTATGGACTGTTATCCGAAATAATAATTTAATTTTAATAACCAATCAAATCATTATAATCAATCTTCTATTATTCGAACACAATCATCTGTCTTTACCTACTAAAAATCACGCGCGTTATTCCGAACTTTTTGTTGGTTTTTGTAAGATCCATTTATGTCATGTTCCTTCACTTCCGCGATATCAGTTGATTATTGTGTGCTATTATCACGAATAATTTGACGTTTTTGTTGGTTAATGATATGTTATTATTGTTGCTTAAATATAAACTATTTTTGCTCAATTAACCGTTTAACGCCTGTAATTAATCTGACTCGCCAAAGATTACAGGAAAACCTAAGCGAAGTGTGGTGTTTCAAAATCACGTTAAAAAAAATTAATAGGGAATATGCATGAAAAAAGTATTTATGATCTGAATAGTTTATCTAAAGGTATTGGATAATATAATACTAACTGTGAAATTAGAATCTAAATTGCTCGAAAAACGAACGAGATACAATTATTTTAAACAAATATATCTGTCCCTCTCGCAAAAACGCTGTTTTCTATGGCAGCTGTATAGTCATCGTGTAATTTGACGTCACAGTACGTATCGGACTTCTCTTTCTAACTGTAGTCTTTTAAGCTTTATAACTTAATAAATGATGAAGGTATTTAAAAAAAAATTCATGATTGTTTACTAGAGCTAATAAGTATTTTATTTTGCAAATAAAAAAATTGCATGCATTTTCCCTATTAGGTCAGTTTTTGACAAATTTGTCGCAAAGGACCAACAGTAGCCTGTGGTAAATTATTAAAAAAAAATGCCATCGTAAGAACCAACTGGTAAAATCCAAATTTTACCAGTTGGTTCTTACGATGGCATTTTTTTTACAACATTTTGGGAAGTTAATACCTACGTGATCTATTTCTGGTGATAAGTATATGAACAACTAAGGGTGAGGCTATACGATACGAACATAATTTTGTGAGTTGCGTAAAATGAGCCGGCGGAATTCGTTTTCGTAGGTCTGTACGGAACTTATATTTCTGTGGTACGGAAGCCAGCACATCAAGCTACAGTAATCTGTCAAAGAACAATGGCAACCCATACATTAATTTAGCTGAGATTTAAATTCTTGCGTCTTTTAATGAAAAATATCTTGTTTAACTCGGCGTCAACTACTGAATTAGTCTGTGCAAGAATTTTTATATGCACTTTTGTAGGATTATGTCTATGGTAATTCTAGTTCGAAAACAACCGCGGCGCATCTGAGACGCGTGTTTCACTAATAACGAATCAACAGTTGTCAAACCAACTTATATTTTTTTTTAGATTTGGGATACTAGTCATTTTGTCCGTCATTAATTGATTTATTTTTATAATACAACATATTTACTTCTCTGTAAGGTACATTTCCAATTAGAAATAAACAGTATTGTTAATTCATTTATTCCGTTTAATTAAAATAAGGAACTAATACTGATTTTATTACAATAATGCGGTGCTTGCTGTCACTTGGCCGACTAAATATAAAATGGCGACACTAAACGTCAATGAAAAGATTAAAATAACTTTTCATTTAAAATATTTTTTTTACTAGTTAATGTGATAATTTGAAAAAACGTAGAAAAATAATGGAACTGCTTTCGTATTATAAGTCACTTTTAGACGCTTAAATCAAATTCACCTAAGATCTCGCCATTGTTCTTTCTTCAATAGATTTTCAACTTTACTGCGAAAGGTATTATGTTCAAGGTAGATTGGGGAAATTGTACAGTTTTGGGTAGCTGGCAACTGTGCTAAAGTCCAACACATTTTGCATCGACGTGTGGCGCTACCAAGACTTTAGTATGAAACCGAATGCAGCGTAAATTCCGCCGACTCATTTTACGCGACTCACAAGATTACCTACGTTCGTTTGGCCTCACCCTAATATTAAGATCATCGAAAATCATGCCCGGGTAATTGATGTTAAACCTTTACAAGCACCTACCTAGTGAGGTGTTTGAGTTGAACAAAAAAGTAGTTACTTGGCCGACTAAATATAAAATAGCGACACTAAACGTCAATGAAAAAATTAAAATAACTTTTCATTTAAAATATTTTTATTATCCGGCTTTAACTAGTTAATGTGATAATTTGAAAAAACGTAGAAAAATAATGGAACTGCTTTCGTATTATAAGTCACTTTTAGACGCTTAAATCAAATTCAGCTAAGATCTCGCCATTGTTCTTTCTTCAATAGATCTTCAACTTTACTGCGAAATGAATTATGCTCAAGGTAGATTAATGATTAATGGGAAAATTGTACAGTTTTGGGTAGCTTGATGAGCTGGCGACTGTACTAAAGTCCAACTCATTTTGCGTCGCCGTGTGGCGCAAACAGGGCTTTAGTCTAGTATGAAACCGAATGCAGCGTAAATTCCGCCGACTCATTTTACGCGACTCACAAGATTACGTTCGTTTGGCCTCACCCTAATATTAAGATCATCGAAAATCATGCCCGGGTAATTGATGTTAAACCTTTTCAAGCACCTACCTAGTGAGGTGTTTGAGTTGAACAAAAAAGTAGTTACCAACAGTGTTTGTTTTTATTAATTACCTACTTTTGTTTTTTTATTAAGTGATTTATCAATCATTTACGAAGATGCCTACTTATACTACCGTTTTAAAGTAGGTAGTTGTTTTTTATGGAGAGTCAGGTACAATTTACACATTGGTACCCTACGTTAAGCCGATACATCCTTTTCTCGAAGCCATTCGCGGCTATTTCACCCCCCTATATCTTTGGTGTAGACAAGGTAATAGTGCACTCTCTATTCCTTCGCTTTTATAATACGATGGGACTGAAGGTTTAATTTGTGCTCATTGCCAAGTCACTGTAATCCTACTAATATTATAAATGAGTAAGTTTGTGAGTATGTATGGATGTTTGTTACTCTTTCACGCAAATATTACTGAACCGATTACGATGAAATTTGGTATGAAGGTAGCTGAAGACCCGGAATAACACATAGGCTACTTTTTGTCCTCGAGTTCCCGAGGGATCGGGATTTACACGGGAATAACGAGAATTTATACGCGGACGAAGTCGCGGGCGGCCTCTAGTTATAAAATAACTCAAAAAACTATTGAAACAGTCACTAAATGTTGACTTTTAACTACAAAATAAGTTGAACAGGACTTGGCTTCTATGAGATCTCAAAACTTTTTACGGTGGAAAGATTGCATTTTTTATTACATTTAATGTTTTTTTTGGGATTACCTACTGTCTGCGTCGAAGTAAAGGGAAATGCGCCTTCTGTTTCCGCAGTAAAGCTGTACTTACAGTTAGAACTTATAATAATTATACTAGCTGACCCACGCAAATTCGTCTACGTCACATTTTCCATTAATGCACGGCTCCTTTTAGTCTTAGCGTGATGATATGTACGTGATGCCTTCCTCGATAAATGGGCTATCTAATACTGAAAGAATTTTTCAAATCGGACCAGTAGTTCCTGAGATTACCCCCTACATACAAACTAACAAAAAAATTTTACCTCTTTATAATTATTAGTATAGAAGTATAGATGACTTGTAAAATGCAATTCTTCTCAATCTTAGGAAGTCACTGTGAATATTTTTTGCCCACAATCTTCAGGGACAACATCCTAATCCTCATGAGCAAGGAAGTACGATATTAACGAAATCACGATCTCAACCGTTTAAACAAACTTGTTAATTGTTAAACAATTAGTTTTCAGTGACGCCGAGTACAACTTCGTGAACGACGAGTGGAACATAGAGCACGGAATCAACTATAAATGGCACATGACTAGGTATACCATGATATAAAAAATTAATAATAGCTGACTCGGAAAGCGTTGTTTTACACCTCAGAAAAAAACCGGCCAAGTGCGAGTCGTACTCGCGCACTGAGGGTTCCGTAAGCAGAAGTTGCGATTTACGATTTATGACGTATTAAAAAAAAAACTACTAACTAGATCTCGTTCAAACCAATTTTCGCTGGTAGTTTACATGGTAATGTACATCATATATATTTTTTTAGTTTTATCATTCTCTTATTTTAGAAGTTAAGGGGGGGGACACATTTTACCACTTTGGAAGTGTCTGTCGCGCAAACTATTCAGTTTAGAAAAAAATGATTCTAGAAACCTCAATATCATTTTTGAAGACCTATTCATAGATACCCCACACGTATGGATACGATATTTTTTTTTTTTGAGTTTCAGTTCTATGTATGGCGACCCCCAAAATTTATTGTTTTTTTTCTATTTTTGAGTGAAAATCTTTATGCGGTTCACAAAATACATCTACTTACCAAATTTAAACAGCATAGCTCTCAAGGTTTTGGAGAAAAGTGGCTGTGACATACGGACGGACGGACAGACAGACAGACAGACAGACTTGACGAATCTATAAGGGTTCCGTTTTTGCCATTTGGCTACGGAACCCTAAGAATAGCCTACGACCTATTCTCAAATCTACTAAATATTCACAGAAAATTTCATAAGAATCGGTCAAGCCGTTTCGGAGGAGTTCCATAAAAAACACCGTGACTCGAGATTGTTATAATAATATATGTCACCGGAAAGTGACAGACTCCGTAAGATTGCAATAAATCTTGATTAGACTATAAATTCTCGTTATTTTATTCAAAATCGTTTTTAAATAATGGGCTTGTGTCCTGAAAAAATCTAATTAACTAGTCAGTCAGTTAGATTATCAAAAAATATTTGTCCTTTATTTTTTCTTTTGTAACGGGAACCTAAATTGACGAAGTTACCACGCTTTTAAAATTCTCAATACGTTACACCTTTTTATTGAGTCGTGACATCACGAGCCCCCACTCGCGAGTTTTGATGCGTTATATCTTTGCCAATATTCACAAATTAATAAATGACTTATGACGTATTCATTGATTTACAAAAACAAAAAAATACGTGTATATTATTTTTCAATACTCTAACTGACGGACTAAATAGTTTTGCAATTTTTGGATGATGGAATCTAGCTTATTAATCCCATCCATATTCAATAGTTTGCAATTTATTCGTGTCTTATTATTTAGAAAAAAAGTTTACTAATTCACGCGATATCTTACAATCTTACGGAGTTCGCCATTTTCCGGTGACATATACATATTAGAAAGAAGATGAATAGAACTCAGAGCTACTTACACAAAGTAGCTCTGAGTTCTATCTGTTACCATCATTTGGATGAAACTTACCACACGTTTAATTAAAAAATATTAGACCATGCCCTGAAATCACTCACACACCACTCACTCATCATCACTTTCCATCAGGTGAGATTTGCGCCAAGAGTTTCCCCGTTTTGTATAAAAAAAAAAAAAAAAAATAGGACTTAAGATATTAGAAAGGGGCAATCGGAACAGCTCATGCTAATACTATTCATGGCCGTGAAAGTGCACTGAGCAAAAGCTCGTCTGTCATCAATGTCTAACGTCAGATTCTAAGCAGCCATTTTGACTACTATTTTGTATAGTACGCCAACTGTATATAGCATGCAGAATCGACGGTGACACTCACTGACAGCTTTGTATGTAAAATTCTGACAATATTTCCAGCCAAACTTTTCGTTACTCTGTGGCGTAGACAGATATACAAATTTCGGATTGTTTACAACAAGGCAGGTCACGCCTGTTCGTGTATTACATTTATTACCTAATGTTTTAACATGCATAACTGTGTAATTTTAACGAACTGGGAAGTAAGAAGGGCCGTGAACTGTGGCTCCGAGTGTAAATTTAATTTGTTATTTCGATTCAAAGTTTAATTTTGTTTGTGCGAATTATTTTAAAGGTACCTAATTGTTATGTCTAGGAAGGTTTTGATATCGTCTGATTTCTTAGCTGATGGTGAGCAATAATTTAAGAGTGGGGTTTTCTAATAAATTGTTGTAAATAAGTTTAAAAGCTGCATAAGGGTGTCACCAAGGGTGACAGATTCCTGCCAGTCTATTCTGTAAATAACCACTTCGATATCGACTTCACCTGAGTGACTAAGCTTACAAAGTGAACTTTATTTCACACATCATAAGGTCTTATATTTGTACGAATTTGAAACTCACCTCGGATTCCGCTGTCGAGACACGAAAATGTTGTTACAGAATAGCACTGCTGCACGAAATAAATATTACTCAGACAAACACATGCATATACTCACTGGAGATAAATTAAACGTATAATGATACCATTATATACCGCGTGTATCTGACATCGACGCACAAACGATTTCCATGGGTCCAGGGCATGATTCTGGACACCCCAGTGTTGGAATTTTTCGTCGGTCCTTTTCTCATTTTTTTCAAGAGTACCACAAATAGGTATCAGCTCAGCTGAGCTGATATCTATTTGTGGTTTTATTCAGATTGCTCTTTTTAGTGAAAGTAGTTAATTAATTATTTTTTAATTGAAAATCTCATTGGGTTAGGTCAGAATAACGATTATGAGTGGTCTAAAGTAAAAAAACCCTTGAAAAAAATGAAAAAAAGAGAAAAAAAGCCGACGAAAAATTCTAAGTCTAGGGTGTCCAGAATCATGCCCTGGACCCTTGGAAATCGTTTGTGCGTCGATGTCAGATATAGGTACGCGGTATAGGTAGGTATACTGTATAATTTATATAAAAAAGGTAAGAACTTACGACAACGTATTCTATTTGCTTTTCAGCGCGATTTCCTGGGGGGTACACTTGGTGGCCGAATTCCTGAAATTAGAAAAAAAAAACTTTAAAATCATCTCAAATTTAACAGCGGCCAAGTGCGAGTCAGACTCGCGCACCGAGGGTTCCGTACAAACCTGTAGGTATATTTTATAAGCAAAAGTTGCGGTTTACTATTTATCGATTTATGACGTATTAAAAAACCACTTAGGTGCTAGATCTCGCTCAAACCAATTTTCGGTGGTAGTTTATATGGTAATGTACATCATATATTTGTTTTAGTTTTATTATTTTCTTGTTTTCGAAGTTATGGGGGGGATACATTTTACCACTTTGGAAGTGTCTCTCGCGCAAACTATTCAATTTAAAATGATGTTAGAAACCTCGATATCATTTTTGAGGACCTATCCATAGATACACCACACGTATGGTTTTGATGAAAACAAAATTTGGAGTTTCAGGTCTAAGTATGGGGACCCCCAAAATTTATTGTTTTTTTTTCTTTTTTTAACTTACCTACCAAGTTTCAACAGCATAGTTCTTATAGTTTCGGAAAAGTGGCTGTGACATACGGACGGACAGAGAGACAGACAGATAGACATGACGAATCTAAAAGGGTTGCGTTTTTTGCCATTTGTCATCTTTTGTTTGTTTTTTCAAAACGTGACTAGCCTGTCCGGTTTTTGTCAGGCTGTCTACGTTTTACTTTGATTTTCTTTGAAAACTGCATCATTTTCACTACACTTTGCTGTTATTTCCCAAGACTGTATGAACAGTATTTAGTACCTAAAAGGTAAAGTACCTATCCTGAAATCTGGATTTCCATATATGTATTAATGTTTATCAGTGAAAAACCAAGTCTCTCTATTCGGCCTTTTTACCCAAACGTCCTGCTAAACTACCTGTAGGCTAAATAAGTGCTGTTGCAGTGCAGTTGAAGTTAAGTTTCGATGAGAACAACGCTTTTCGTATTCTCTACCGCTGTCAGACACGCTTGCGTCAAGTTCGCGTCACGCGAGCGCAATAACGGCATTCTACTGTTGCGCGTCTTTGGTGCGTGCCTGCGTGCTTCGGAACGCATCATCGATCGGTATTCTACTATTTGTTTGACGTCTCAAAATGACAGCTTATAAGGTAAAGTTTAAGTTTTAATATTATAATAACGTCATATCCATTGAAATGTAATCGATTCTATTCGATTATTTAGTGAGTAATATTTTTTATTTCCACCATAAGTAAGTTTGGTAGAGTTTGGCTGTCGTGCAGTTGACGTGCAGTTCACGCGCAGCTTAAGCGCAGTTCAAAGATTAAAAGAATACCGTTTATCACTCAAACTTGAAATTAACTGCAACTGCACTAAAACTTAATCGGTGCTTCATAAAAATACGTGAATCCGAACAGACCAGAGGGCTACTCTGGTCTGTTCGGATTTTCGGTTTTATGACCTGAGGCCTTAGTGTGAGTTTTTTCGACTCACGTTCGAACGCGTTCGATTGCGAGCGCGTTAGAATTTAGTATGGGAATTTAGTTATAGTGCCACCTGGTGGTCACTCGTAGAACCTAATTTCCCATACTAAATTCTAACGCGTGGCGTTTCCAAGATTGACGTTTGGGAGGAGCTTGAGCTAGGGTTGCCAACCGTACCTACTCTAAAATAGAGTATGTGTGTACTTGATTTTGCATTGACGTACTTTATAATCTAGAAAAGCAATAGAGTACACTAATACAATAGGTACTCTCTTTATTTTGACTTTGTCTTTGAAATCCATTGCAGTTCAGTATTCAACTGAAGGAGTTTTGTTGTTTTCAGCCATATTTGCAAATTGGTGATAGAAGAAATTCATCGCTTCATTGGAATTCTAGTAGTCGGGTAATTCGTGTTAAAAAATAAAAAAAACAACGAAATGTTTTGTTTCGCAACTAGTCAAATAAAAGGAAGGTAAGTACTACTTAATATTATTTTTTAATTACCCTTTCTAAGATCAGAAATTTCCTATTTATTCTAAATAGATAAAAGTGCGAGTTGGACTCGCGCACGAAGGGTTCCGTACCATTATCTATAAAAACGGAAAAAAAATCAAGTTTGTTGTATGGGAGCCTACTTAAATATATATTTTATTTTATTTTTTAATATTTGTTGTTATTGCAGCAAAAGAAATACATCACCTGTGAAAATTTCAACTGTCTAGCTATCGCGGTTCTTGAGATACAGCCTGGTGACAGACAGACAGACAGACAGCGAAGTCTTAGTAATAGGGTCCCGTTTTTACCCTTTGGGTACGGAACCCTAAAAAGTTGGCAACCCTAGCTTGAGCCACTAAGTCCCCATCTCCCCGCTGAAGTATGTGGGTATCTAGAGGATTGTTTGCAGTTTGTGAATTACGAATCCCCGTTTTGCATAAAAAAAAAAAAAACAATAAAACTCATGAAAGAAAAAACTGTTCGAATCATTGATGGTTTAATCGTAACGGAAATATGTTGTCATGTTTTGAAAACTGCGCCTACCCATGTATTTGAACTGCTGATGCCTTAAAGGAAACCACAGCCAGTTGGCAAAAAAAAAACATTTTTCTTTTTGATCAAGTAGCGAAAAAGTGTAGGTAGGTACTTATAGAATCTTTTTTGTAGATTTTTTTTTTGCTATGCAACCGTTTACAAGTTTTTTATGAAAAATTTAAAAAGGGACCTTTAGACCACTTTGACCTTGTGTCGTCGTATGATATACATTTAAGAGTAATCAAGTTCATTCTACTTAATTATACGTAGGTACAGCCTACTTAGATATAACCACGATAATTATTATTTGCTGAAAAGTAATTCCAACACCTACATCTATTAATGTACTGTCAAAGTAAATCGACAAAAAATAAATAAGAGTTCAACAAACTTTTGCCTCAGTAAAAAACTATTTAAGTATCAATAAACGGTAAGTACCTATTGATTGCTAGAGTCACATTCAATTCACCTCGATAACTCATTCAAATACTTTATCATATAACATTAAAAAAACCTGCAATTTAAAAATACATACAATTTAAAAATTAATACTGTCACCAGATGAAGGATTGCTTCTGAAAAAAACAAAAATTCAAGAGCGAATAGAGTTTTCACGTATGATCGGTAAATTCTATTATTGAGTAAGTGTTCGTTTACGGAGACGCCGGGCGTCGAGCGTCGCGTGCGGCGCGCGGCGGTGGTCTGGCGTTGAGCGGGGCGACTAGAGGTGGTCGTTAAATCAATACACTGTTTTTTTTAACGACTTTTCATTTGTCAACGACTTAACTGTTTATCATCAACGAAAAAAAAAGTTGAATTATAATCTGTTAATTTTCGTCAACGGCTCACGGATTATTTCAACTTAATTTTATTTATTCATTTCTGAGAATCAACTGGTCTGGTAGTAGATACTGTTTGTACCCAGCCAGTCCTAAGCCTGGAAAGAGTACGAAGGGAATGTCATTTCTCATAACAAATCAGTAATCTTCAATGAATATCAATTTATTATTTGCAACATTGTCAATCATTGAAAACGTTGACTTAAATTGACGTTGACGCCAATCACTACCGTTCAAAACCTGTTAATAATTTAACAGTTTTTTCAACCAGTTGACCATTGACGATTAACAGTTAAATTACGTTATCCAGAAAACCATCAATGACCCATGCCTAGGGGCGACGGACTTTTTTGGGGGGTACAGCGGGCCACATCATCACACGCGCAAACACAAACATAATAATAATGGTAATGTATGAGAGTGTTTACGGAGACGCGGGGCGTCCGCCGCCACGTGCAACGTGTGGAAAATTCTAGCCAAGAGCCTGTAAAATCGTTTCTCCGTAAACACTGAGAGTGTTTACGGAGAAACGATACAACGCCATAATTATTATGTTTGAATTTAGTGCGAGCCACCACGCCCGCCGCACGCGACGCTCGTCGCCCCGCGTCTCTGTAAACGAGCACTCCCTGCTTGTTGCAGCTTTTTGTCGTCAAATGTTTTTTGTTTCATCAATCATAATTATTTCTGATGTCAGTCGATGGCTATTATTGATCGTAGAATATTCAAAGTATGATTACCTTGTGCATCATGAATTAATCAATTTGCCTAGCCTTTTTCCTAACTATACATATTGGGGTCGCCTTCCAGTCTAACCTGATGCAGCTGAATACCAGTATTTTACATGGAGCTGCATGGAGCAGTATTTTGACGGCACGGTTGGCGCAGTGGTTGAGCAATTGACTGCTGCGCTGCGTGTCGCGGTTTCGATTCCCGCACGGAACAAATATTTGTATGGCCTACAGATAGTTGTTCCGGGTCTGGCTGTTTGTGTATGTGAGTTTGTATGTTTGTAAACGCACCCACGATACCTACAGGAGAAATTCCCAGTGTGGCGCAACGTTTATTAAAAGAAATAGAAGCTATTACCAATCCCACCTCTACAATTCCGATCATCGCGACCGTGCCGCGCGACCACGACCGGCGACAATCACGTGCGACCGCGACCCACTGCTTTGTATGAATAGAGATTATGCATGAAACATTTTTTTTCCATACAGTATAATACAAACAGTGCAAATAGAATTACTCGAAAAACAAACGAGATATAATTATTTTAAACAAATAGGTATATCTGTCCCACGCGCGAAAACTTTGTTTTCTTTAGCAGCTGTGTAGGCCTCATGGACTTTGACGTCAAAGTTCATATCTTACTTCCCTTTCTAATTGTATTTTTTGAAGTTTTATAACTTCATCACTGATGAAGGTATTTAAAAAATAATTATAATTATGATTGTTTACTAGAGCTCAAGTATTTCATTTTGCAAATAAAAAATCGTATTATTATTTTTTTATTTATTTATTATTTCCTATTACATACAATAGAACACTTACGGGTCTTGTCGGTCGCGTGCTCCCATAAATGTCCTATTAGTAATCATACAAAGTATTGGGTCGCGGTCGCCAAGATTGAAATTGCACCTCTACTGAATAATTAAGTTAAATATCTTCAAAATATATAAAAATGAATCCCTATTTCCCTTAGTCCCGGTATCACGCGCGAACGGCTGGGCCGATTTCATTCATTCTTTTTGTTGTGTTTGTTATCCGCTTGACTGGGTCAGCCGCGCCAAATATGAGTCACGTTATGACGTAGATTGCGCGCGGCTAGATAAAAAAACGCGCCAGCTGCACGCCAGATGTTTATGTTTACGTAACCATTTTTTATCGTCGCCTCTTAGTTCAAGGCCCACTTAACTATTTCGTTTGTTCGAAAGCTGATAAACGGCCCTTTAAACTTACGTTAAGTGTATGATAACGGTTAGTTTCTATATTTTTTAATTAATTTGTAAACATTGAATATTGGTGAAAAAAACACATTATGTGAACTTTGAACAGGAATAATTTAAAAAGTAAATCGATAACATATATATTTTATGACTTGTATGGGTAGCTGGGTTATATCTAAAAACGATAAATAACAAACAACATACTCCACCGTACAAAAACATATATAAAAAAAAAAAATCTACCACCAAACATTAGCCATTTCCCGCCATTTTGCATTATTTACCTTCCGACCCACGGAACAAAAATTCTAATCATAACGTAAATTTCGTTTGTTTTGTTTATGTTTTGGCTGAAATCTATTGCCCAGTAAACATAAAATGCGATAATAATTACTTTTTAGTCAGAACAAGTAGCTAGACTTAATAATTAACAAATTACGAAAGCGTTCTGACAACATGGACGCCTTGTGTATCAAGGGTTATGAAAATGAATATAATACGTGTTAAAACTTACCCACATGTTGAAATCCTTTTGCACACACATTAATCACATCACAATGCACCAATAAAACATTAATTAACACTAATTCACTCACAAACAACATAATAAACAAGTTTATTCGACACTACGTCATCGCGCAACTCGCGTCATACCACAGACTGAATAAAACATTTAATTTCTTTCTAAAAATGGACTCGCCCGTTGCGTGTTTCGTATTTTAAGCATGTAGAAATGTATAAAGATTCGAGTGGAAAAGAGCAAAATGATACAAAATATCGTTGGTAAGACAGAAATGGACATAATTTGTTGCCAGGTCGTTATTTTAAAAATAGGGACTGTAGTTCCTATGACGCAATCTAGAGCAAAAAAAATTTAGGGACTGTAGTTCCGTAACCCAGTCGAGCGGATCTCAGGAGAAGGTTCATATAAAAGAAAAAAATAAATTGCGGGAGCGAAGCCCCGTGGCACAACTAGTGATCAATAAAAGAAAAGCCCGAGGTGCCGGTGGTCAAAGGTTGAGAAAAAATAACAACAATAATTATTTGGTTATAAGGTAGCTGTCCCGACAAACGTTGCTTTGCCACATAAATAAGAAATAGTCTAGACCTATTTTCAGACTTTCATAAAAATCGGACCTATTATTGGACTTTCATTAGTTTCGGAGGAGTTCAATGACCAACACTGTGACACGAGAATTTTATATCTATACCCACATACATATAAATAAAATTGGAGTGTCTGTTTGTAATATTGAAATAACCGTTTTTTACTACATGTAAGTATATGAATATTTATACGGTACATACAACAAAATAACATTTTCAACAATTTTTGTCAGTCTGTCTGTCTATTTGTTCTGGCTTAAGTATCTCTGAAATGGCTGGACCGATTTTGACGGGAGTAAAAAAAAAACGTTTATTGGCAGTAGCTGATGTAATAAGGAGTAACTTGGGCTACGTTTATTTTAGAAAAAAAAAAAGAATCGACTGTTAGGCGGAACGAAGTTCGCCGGTTCAGCTAGTTTAAAATATGGTTGGCGTCAGCAACTCACCCCTAGTCCACACCTAGGGACTGTAGGAACCTCCACACTTCTACGCGGGACCAAACAAAAAAAACTGAGTCCCAGTGGACTATCTACTTAATCTGGTTGCTGAATATCATTTCCTAATTCACTGAGCACCAACAATTGAGACGAGCTTCCTGTCATGACACCGCATAAAATTTTGACACTCTGTCATCAATTCTAGACACCATTAAACCTGACCCTGAAAGATACCTTATTATGACATAACTCATTCATAAGTCTTCCTGGTTGTATCACAAAATGTCGCCCTTGAGAGAGAATTTTCATGTAAGTAAATACATTGTCGCGAGAGAAAATCATTTTATTAAAAACTTCATGCCAACGCTAATAGCTTGTTTTCTTTTTTTAACGTCACCTTTTAAAAAAAAATTGGTAATCATCAAATGACACCTTCCGCTCTGGGCGGCGCAGAGGGGAGTGTCAGACTCTTAGTGTCTGATCCCCATCCGTGTCCCCAATGCCCTTTGCCTTCCTGGGCTTCCTGACTCTTTCGAACATATTCCAAACTCAACGTTACGCCTACCACGAGGTCTTTGTCTCTGCATAACCTAAAGGTTGACTGGTAGAAAATGCCTAAGTCATTGTTTCCACCTCTATTAATTTGTGGACGTAAAGCTTTAAAATAAATAAATTGAGAAACGCTCTAGGTATTCTCTACCAGTCAACGGAGGGTGGTGCAGACATATAGGCAGGTGCATTGTTTTAAATTAAGAAAGAACATATAAATATTGATGAGCTAGCATTTGCACAAATTGTATAAAATGTTACTCACATACAAATAGGGCTCCATGAACACTTCATAAATGTTGCTCTGGTAGTCTTCAATCGCTGGTAATGTCTTGATGAGCAGGTTCCTTCCATACCCTGGAATCCCCTGGATAGTCTTCCCGTTTAAAGCCGCGAGTAGCCAAAGAAACTGGCCGAAAAACACGTGAAGTCTCAAATTCATTTTGAGAAAAACTATTTCGAAAAAACTGTATGAAAAAGTGTTCGTTTCCTTACGCGTGTGAACTTCGCGAGAGACTAGGTATCAATGGTTTGACTTCTTAGTGTTGGGCTGCAAATGATGCTCTTTTCTAGGGTTCCGTGAGTGCTGGAGCAGGATTTTCTTATTTGTGAGCATTGAATGATTTAGCAAGGATCTTAAAAAAAGCCGAACCTGACTATGGCACTGTACCAAATCGAGTTCAGTGGACAACATGGATAAAGAAGGGCGAGGGGATCTCGGAAAATGTTATTGAAAAAGTAGGTAGCCTCATTTCTTTAGTCAATCGTAAACTGTCAAAGGAGCTTTATTTTTAAACATTTTTGACAGTTTGCAATTGAGATGCGAATGCAAAAATTAGTAGAATAAGCAATTACAACAAATTAAGCATCTACTTGTTGGTACATAATAAAATACGGGAATAATGTGAACTGACGATATGTTTGTTCAGGCGATGTCTAGGGGATGGTTATGTCTTGCACATGTACGCTTCTAGTTGAAATGCTTCTCGTTTAGTGGTGACTCATAGGTACAGTATAGATTTTCTTTCATTCCAAAGCCATACCCTGTTTTTTTACGCATCAGAAATTATTATTTCGAGTTTTGGGTTCCTGTTATTAATGTTTCAGAGGAGGAGGAGTTGTCCCTTATTACATGGAACTTAAACTTATCTGGCGAAAAATGATGGCTACACTAGAGGTATAAGTACACTCCCGTCTGACCTCTTCGGAAAATCCAGGCCTGATATTATGCTGATGAAATTATTTACTAAATTTAGCATAAAGCTGAAACGTTTTCCCTAATATTTTGTACAACTCATAAAACCTAAATCAAAAGTTATTTATTCAAATTGCTGGTACTCAGCTTAGTGCCAGTTATTTTTGAAAGTCAACGTCAAGCCAAAACACCCACCCGTCACCACTTCCTATTATTTTAGCAGGAATAAGAAGAGGTGCAACTAACTCCCACAGACGATGTGTAAACCAATGACGTATTATATATAGACACGTCATAAACCAACATCGCGGCGCTTTAAAACGGCGAAAATACTAGATAGCTACTAATACGCATGAAGAAAGGGAAAGAAAATATGTCACCGTACGGCGGGATGCCTGTTGCTAGAGGGAGATAAATATACATCTTCAGTTACGTCACAGGATAAGTAATAGTCAAATTGACATCAGAACAAACGTAGTGTCGCGCGACAGGTTGGTGTGTAACTAAGCGCGATGTGGCAAATTGGCTTCATTTCATGTTGTCATTTCAGAGTGCGGACAACGTATCTATAGTTTTATATATCATTGGTGTAAACAGACCAATGTATTAACGACATCGGTCTGTTAAGTTGGAAGAACTAGAATTTTTACAAAAGCATGCAAAGTAATTAATATACGGAACCACACCGCTCAAAAGGCGTCTACCATACAGTTTTCTTAATGAATAGCTTTAGACGAAGATACGGCAAATTGTGGATAGTGTGGTTAACCAAGGCTCTATGATATAACCGTGCGTTAATGGCAGGTTAGCCACGGCATTGTCCCGCCTGCTCCGCGGGTACACAGGTTCGTGTCTCGTGTGTTGAACGCTCATTAATACGAAGGTTGATGATGAATGGCATATTAACTTGATTTAATGTTAAAATCGTTAATTAAAATTGTTTCGTTGTAATTTTACGTTGTTCTTGAATTGTTGAGATTGTTCGTGGTTTTGATTGTCGTGAGATTGTGCTTGTATGTTGTTTTTGTTACAAAAAACGGTATTTGAGACTTGTGTGATGGTTGATAAGGAAGCGAATGCTTGTCTTATCTTGTCCCATTAATTAGAATTAACTGCGTTTTTGGGAAGCATGGGATTTCTAGTCATCCTCGTCATTAGCGAAGGTGAAGTCTGATTACAATATATTTAGTTTAGTTACATACTTTGAGGCTCATGCCGTCTTCAGCTAATCGAGAGGCATTGTATTTTACACGATAAAAAAACTTTTTACAAAAAATACAACCGAATACAAACTTCCAAATAAAAAAAAAACACTACAAATTAAAAATAACTTTAATTTCGGAAGTCGGTGTTTTTGTTACTTTCTTCGTATTTTGACAGCCACAGGAAAGCAAAATACGCATCAATTTCGATCACTTGGACGACTATAAACCATCATCCAAGTAAACATTTTCCAGCTATTTCGATATCAAATCCAAACTTCCTAACCGATTTTGATAAAATTTAAATGGGACCAATCAACAAGTATAATTATCCTTTCAGATGAAATAATTTTTAACCGACTTCCCAAAAAGGAGGAGGTTCTCAATTCGAATGTTTGTATTTTTTTTTTTTTTTAATGTTTGTTCGGGCATAACTCCGTCGCTTGCCAACCGATTTTAAAAATGATTTTTTTGTTGGAAAGGGTATACTTCCCAAATGGTCCCATGATAAGGAAACCAGGATCTGATGATGCCATCCCAGAGAAGTCGAGGGGAACTTTCGAAAATAGTATGGTATCGATTTTGCAGTGGTTTTGTTAGGTGTGGGGTACCACTAAAAAGTGAAAAATAAAAAACTTTTTACAAAAAAAATACAACCGACTTCCAAAAAAAAACACTACAAAGTAAAAAATAACTTTAACTTCGGGAGTCGGTGTCAAAACACGAACAAACTAACAAAAACACCGAGTTCCGAAGTTAAAGTTATTTTTTACTTTGTAGTGTTTTTTTTTGGAAGTCGGTTGTATTTTTTTGTAAAAAGTTTTTGTTTGTTATGAGGTAACAAACATAAAAAATAGATACAACCGAATTGAGAACCTCCTCCTTTTCGGGAAGTCGGTTAAAAACACTACCTACCCGCTCTTGCTATCTCTTCTCAATCCTGCGAACATTTTCAGTTTACCTAGCCTATCGTAGAGCCTAATTTTGTTCCATCATTATCATAATATCAGCCGAAAGACATCTACTGATGGAAATAAGGTTCCGCCAAGCGTCGCCACGACAACCGGTCCGGTACGTCTCGCATCCCTCGTCTACCCACGACCTTCACCAGGTCATCAGCCCACCTTGTGGGAAGCCTTCCAACGTTGCGTCTTCCAGTACGCGGTCGCCACTCCAGAACTTTTCGGCCCCATCGACCATATGTTCTGCGAGCAATGTGCCCTGCCCACCACCACTTCACTTTGGCGATCCTTCGGGCTAGGTCGGTAACCTTGGTTCTCTTGCTGATATCATAATTCCTGATTCGATCATGCAAGGAAACTCTAAGCATGGCTATATATACCTATTAAAAACTAGCTGACCCGCGCAACGTCGTCTGCGTCACTTTTTCCATTAATGCTCCGCTCCTATTTGTCTTAGCGTAAATTATTATATATAGCCTTCCTCGATGAATGAGCTATCTAACACTGAAATAATTTTTCAAATCGGACCTGTATTCCTGAGATTAGCGCGTTCAAGCAAGCAAACAAACAAACAAACAAACTCTTTTAGCTTTATAATATTAGTAATTAGTATAGATTAAATACATTCGGAAGCATATGCTTTCATTTAGACTTTTCAAACCTTATTCACAGGGCGCTAAACGTTGTCGCGCAGATAAATCAACATGTGAAGCATTTGTGAAAGAGTATGCGATTTCACGAGATACACAGTTGGCGTCTGAACCATCCCCGTTCACATAGATAGGTACAATATACTCTACGTAAAAAGGTTGGTCACTTAAACCTTTCAATATTTTCAACCATAAACAAAATTTTTAAAGTTAATTCTACTTGTCAAATAGAACTGTCCATATACACTTTACACACACGACGCCATAAAAAAAGAGTTTACTCTCATCAGTCATGGTGACAGCGTCAATACCCACGAAATATCTTTTCGTGTCAGGCGCGTTTCGTATGGTCTACCGTAGTCCTGGGATCGTGGTGAGCTACTCGCAGAAGCCACTAGCCAAGAGTTGGTGTCATCTGGAGGAAAAAGACCAGCAACGATGAATTTGGGATGAATCGGAATTTTGTGTTCGATCACCATCAGGTAATGGACTAGATTTCTTCTTTGTAGCGCTTTATTCTTTAGTACTTAGTCCTTCCCCACGGCTACGTTCCAATTGCCCATCTCTTGAGAACTGTGTGTCCCAGACATCGAGGATAAAAAGTAGTCTGTAATAATCAGTGATCGGTACTTACTGTAGTTAAAAAGCGGTAAAAGACACATGAAAAATCTTTTTAGAAAACAATCTTAAATAAGTACCTACCTCTTTTTTTTTTAAACAGTTTATGCCCGCGACTTCGCCCGCTTCACTAATTATATACTAAAACCTTCCTCGAGAACCACTCTATCCATTGCCTCCATTGGTGAAAACAGCATGAAAATCAGTGCAGTAGTTTTTAAGTTTATCGCGAACAGACAGACAGACGCGGCGGAGGACTTTGTTTTAAAATATGTAGGTGATGAAAAACACATGAACAATTTAAGAAAACTTTGAAAGAGTTCTGTTTTACAAGCTCACCTGCGCAACTTCGTCAGCTTCACCTTTTTCAATAAGTAATGCTCCGTTCCTATTGGTCGCAGCGTGATATTAAATAGCCCATATTACTAGAATGAATGGGCATCAAATCACTGTTCATCTTTTTTTTTTACTTTTGATAGGCATACGTTTGACCACTATCTCACCTGATGTTAAGCGATGATGCGGTCTAAGGTGGAGCAGGCTTCTTGCCTAGAAGTAACCTATTCACTCTTGACTTAAATAAAATAAATAAAATAAAATAAAATATTCTTTATTTCGGATAACAAAAATCCATAGTACTCACATGGGAAATGTAATAAAAAAACGGAAAAATTAAACAAAAAATTAAAATTAAATGACTCTCCGAATTAAGGACCTCCACAATGGGGATGAGATCCTGTCCGCTACAGTCATCAGGATTTTATTGCGGCTGCCACGCACTCTGCGGATCAGGGATGTCGTTTTTTTGCGAATTACTGCATGAAAGCCATCAGTGTGATACAGCGCGAACATCCCTGATGCACTACAGAAACGAGGCAGCCCCAACATCATCCTGAAAATATTATTATACTGGATACGCAGGTTATCCAGCGACCTTTTGGTGTGACTGGTTCACAGATTCCCAGTGTAGATGCTCTGACAGTATGCCTTAAAGAGCGTAACCTTAACTTCTTCAGAGAGTAAAAGACTCCCAGGTTTTAGCTATCAGGAAACACAGACTCCGGCAGCGAATTCCACTCCTTAGAAAATGAATGTAACTATTCCCAAATCGTTTTGTGCGATGTCCACCATGTACCGGTGGCACATCGCCGTTCGTCTTGTGGTCCGATGGTGGAACGGGCTTGGCAGAATTAAATTATGCAATTCCATCGCACACTCCCCAAAATGTATCCGATAGAAAACTGACAGGCCAGCAACTCGTCTGTCATCTGATGTCAGCATCATACCATGCAACATTCGAGACATACAAAAACTGGCCAAGTGCGAGTCGGACTCTCATACGAAGGGTTCCGTATCATAAACCAAAAAATATAGAATAAGTATGGGTTCCGTTTTTAATTTTGATTTAACTATATTTCTGTTATTTGTTGTATTAGCGGCAAACATAGGAATATATAAAGTATTATATAGGTATCCATGGCGGCAATAGAAATACACCTTCTGAAAATTTCAACTGTGTATGTATACTATGTATACTGTGTACTATGTATTACGGTTCTTGAGATTCAGCCCGCTGACAGACTGACGGACAGTGTAGGCTTAGTAATCGGGTACGGAACCGTCAAACGAAAAGTCCCGATTTGGTGATGACATTGTTGAGTTTCGAACTTATATGTGTATCAAAACGGTTTTTAGGGTTCCGTACCTCGAAAGAAAAAACGGAACCCATAAAGGATCACTTTGTTGTCCGTCCGTCCGTCTGTCTGTCAAGACCCTTTTTCTAAGGAACGCGTTGAGGTATCAAGCTGGAATTTATATTAAATAATCAGGTCTACGGTCCTTTCGAGCTGTAAAAAAATCAAACTTCTAAGCCAACGCAATCAAAAGATAGAACCGATTATGCCGCAAATTTTCGACACTCGCAAGGGAATCAATTACTTCCCGTGAACTCAGAATCTTGAAATTTGGTACGAAGCAACGTCATACAGCACAGACAAAGGAAAAATTGCGTAAACCGTAAATTTTTAGTTACATCATTATATAATAAAAATGTTTTAAATAATTTTAAACTTACTACACCTTTCCGCATGAACGCGTAGAGGTATTAAATTGATATTCATGTCAAATTCTCAGGGCTATACCTTTAAGGTGGAAGCTCCAGGGTAGCCCGCGAAATTCAAATATTTGTAGCAATTTGCCGGTCAGTGTGAAGCTGTATGTTAGACAAAATAAGATTCGCGGCCGTAACGCACATTTATTTAAAGAATTATACCTACCCATTTTAATTATCAATATAACCCTCTTAAGTTCATACAACTCGATTTAATGACTTTTTTCACGAAATAACATGCTACCATGGCGCTTCCACCTTAAGCTGTAACAAAATCAAACTCCTATGTCAACGCAATCAAAAGAAACAGCAATTTAAGCCGCATATTTTCAAACTCGCAACTACTCGCAATCGCAAGGGAATTAAAACCTAAAGGGTACTTCAGTCGACCTAGAATCTTGAAATTTGGCATGAAAAATTCCGAAAACCCAAAATTTTTAGTTTCTCGATTGTCATGATTTCAACTTTTACTTTTATACCTACAGGTTTGTACGGAACCCTCGGTGCGCGAGTTCGACTCGCACTTGGCCAGTTTTTTTCATAATGGTTTAATGGCTACAGGATAGGCCGAGTGGGTGGTCGAGAACTGCGAGTACCCTGAACAAGTGGCTGTGGGGGGCTCTGTGCTGCGGCCAGCCGGGCGTGCCCTGCCAGTACTGCACCTGCTGTGAGAAACTCGAGGATGGCGGCCCGGAGAGGGAGAGAACGAGAGTCAATCGTGAGTTCCTTTCACCTGTAGCGGGGCTAACTGCTATGTAGTGCCATTACCTGCCGCGAGACGATCGAGGGTGGCAGTCCAGGCCTGCAGCAGTTCTGTGCGTGATAAGCAGTCAGACAAATCTGCTGCGAGAGGCTCGAGGATGGCGGCCCGGACAGGGAGAGGACGAGAGTCAACGGTGAGTTCCTGTCACCTATGTGTAGCAGTTCTGGGGGTCTAAACATGCCACTTTAGAAGAATCAGAAAGCACATCACGCTACCTGCCACTGTCAAATTTTCCCAATCAACCTTGAACCTAATGCGTCAGCGATAAAGATGAAAATGAAATTTAAAAGAGTTTTATGATTCTAATACGATTCTACTGAAGTGGCCTTTTTAGACCCCTTGTGTGCGTCACAAAAACCTGCTGCGAGAGGATCTAAGATGGCGGCCCGGAGAGGGAGAGGACGAGATTTATTCGTGAGTTCCATCATCAGTTGCAGTTTACTGAATTATAGCCGGGCAGACAAATGCGAGAGGGTCTACTATGGCAGTCCAGAGAGGTAGAGGACGAGAGTTCTACGTGAGTTCCTATCACCTACAGTAGTTCTGTGCTGAGCCCTGCCAGTACTGCACCTGCTGTGAAAGGCTCGAGGATGGCGGCCCGGAGAGGGAGAAGACGAGAGTTAATCGTGAGTTCCTATCACCTACAGTAGTTCTGTGCTGAGCAGTGCCAGTACTGCACCTGCTGCGAGAGGCTCGAGGATGGCGGACCAGAGAGGGAGAGGACGAGAGTTAATCGTGAGTTCCCATCACCTATAGCAGTTCTGTGAATGATAAACAGGTGGTAAATCCTGCTGCGAAGTGCTGCGAGAAGAAGTGATGGCAGCCCCAAGAGACAGACAGGATTAGAAGGTAAGTTTCCGTGGGGTCTGACCTGATTTTTATATTTCTATGGGTCTAACAATGCATTTAGTAAAGATAGAGAAGGGCCGTAAGGTAACGTACTTCAGTTGGGTCTCACTCGTTACAGTCAGCTATCATAATTTCAATCGGGACGTACAGTCGCCAGCACATCAAACTATAACAATCTGTCATTTTTTTTTGTTAGATTTTCAACTTGATCGCTAAAGAGATTGGGTTCAAATTTGATTGGGAAAATTTGACAGTTTCGGATACCCTGATGTTCTGGCGACTGTACACTACCAAACAGGCCTCCCATTGCAACGCCAGATCGATCAATCTTCGCTTTTCGCAGTCAAATCTTCTAGCATCCAGTGGGTTTCCACTATGTGAATCAAACATTCTGAAAGGAATCTTAAGGTTGTGACTGTACCTCCTTCTGCGAAGCAGTCATGCTAGCGAAGGAGGTGGCGGAATGGGAGAGGGAGAGAACCTCTCGTCTCGGCCGCCGCGGTAGACGCCGCGGGCGTCGGAGGCCACCGTAGGCGCGGGCCTGTGACGCCGTTGCCTCCTTCTGCGAAGCAGTCATGCTAGCGAAGGAGGTGGCGGAATGGGAGAGGGAGAGAACCTCTCGTCTCGGCCGCCGCGGTAGACGCCGCGGGCGTCGGAGGCCACCGTAGGCGCGGGCCTGTGACGCCGTTGCCTCCTTCTGCGAAGCGGTCATGCTAGCGAAGGAGGTGGCGGAGCGGGAGAGGAGACCCTCTCGTCCCGGCCGCCGTGGTAGACGCCGCGGGCGTCGGGGGCCACCACCTGGTGACCTCCGGCCACCGTAGGCGCGGGCCTGTGGACGGCGAGCTATGGGTGGCTCGCCGTCCGTCCGTCTAGTGACGACAGGCCGTGTCGACGGCGCGTTAGTGTTCCACGCACGCCTCAAAGAGATTCAGCATTGAGAGGGGCCCGAAAGGGCCGACGCCTGCCGGAGTTGCGGGACTATTCGAAAGAGATACCGCGGCTCCGGAACACAAAGGGCAATGAAGGAACATGGATGGGTTTTAGTCAGTAGAAGTCTGACACTCCCTCTCGCACCGCCCAGAGCGGGAGAAGTCATTTGATGATTTCCCATCCTTGATGATTTCCATCATTTTGGTAAAATGTAATAAGCAAATTGATGTTTTTACTGATTAGCATGACTTACAAAGTCACAATAGACCTCAATTGCCTAAGACGTAGGATTAAATAAAAAGCAATTATTCCAGTACCAATTACATCTAGCGTACCAATATACTGCTACGATTAAGGAGAGTATTTGTACAATCAATGACTCAGATGTTATCGTGAGTTGCGCATCATTGAACTACAACATTGATAAATTGCTAACAAAGGAACCTAACTGGTTGTTCACGTTTTACTAAATGATTTCCTGACAGTTATGTGAACTGCCAGTCTTTATAATTACTGGCTGCGGACTGCATCAAAGTTGTAAATACTTGGTTTTCTGACTTTAAACATCATCCAGAAATCCTACCAAAGTCCTAGTAACTTTTTTGTGAGGGTACAAGAAACATAAACTACATATATGCTGCGATTTGTTGCCGGCTAGCCATTCTTCTTTAAAATCACCCACTACATCATCATGATTTCAGTCGAAATACGTTCACTGCTTCACATACTCGTAGGGCTTCCGCCAAGAGTCACTACTTCGAACAGTCAGACCTTGCTTTTAGAATTCAGCGGAGTCCAGTAAAATCCACAAGCTCATCATTTCACCTTTTTTATTTTTATTTTTGATGGGTTGACTCTAGTCTTGATCAGAGATGACAGAGACGCAGTCTACGATGGAGCGAGCTTACTCAGAAGGAGCCTGTTCACTCTAACTTTGAAGAGATTAGGGTTGTAATTGTAAGCTTTTGGAAACACAGACGTAGGCAGAGAGTTCCACTCCTTTGCTGTGCGCATTATATAAGACCTTGTAGCAAACCTCGCAACTTGACGCCGTCTGGTATCCGCGACCACTCCAGAACCCTGAAATCAGCATACTGTAGCTTATTCTTGTTTCTTCAGGATCAACAGCAACAGTCGAGCGTATGGGGCGACCTCACCGTCCTCACGCTCCTCGAGGACGAAAGCACACGCCAGAAACACTGTCAGCTGTGCGGTGTGCGCTGTCGCAGCTTCAGGGAGAGCCGGCCACACACCCTATTCCGCCAGAATACAGCCAACGACCCACCGACCCCGGCTGAAAAAACCACGTCGACTGTTTAAACACACGCAGGTCTGAACTGTGCGAAAATTGTCTTCGGTCTCAATCCTGGATCCTGGAATCCTTTATGAGGCTCTGTATGCTAATAGTCTTAAACCCTGTCTTTTCTGAGGACCCTATACCTGTGCAAAAATGTCGTTACCTATCGATCTGTTTTGCCATTGTTTGATTCGTTGAGAACACTCGACGATTATCTAGCACCATCCTGACATCTTCATCAGTTTCTATTTTTACATATCATCTGGCTGGGCTTGCTTCTTTTGGTAAGTGAGCGTCCATAGAATTTGGTACACCCATCTGTCCTTATGCCTTATGAATTTTATTAATTCTTAAGATTGGCGGAAGATTTTTAGGTAACGTCATTATTAGCATTTGAATTTGTCATTCAGCTGCGTGTTAACTCGTGGTCAATCCGCCTGCGTAGACGCAGCTTTAAAGGCTCTTCCTGTGAGCTGTCAATCTGTCATTCGC
The DNA here is from genome assembly GCA_963859965.1 of Ceramica pisi. NCBI lineage: Eukaryota > Metazoa > Arthropoda > Insecta > Lepidoptera > Noctuidae > Ceramica > Ceramica pisi. The sequence continues at coordinate 22,896,511 of OY982535.1, read as the reverse complement.
GTTCATCTAGCTTCATTATTAGATCATTGTATAGAAGTTGCACATTCAATTCCTAAATGTTATTCTATTTAAGTTTATTCAGTTAATAGTATAGGTATCAGTAAAGTTAATTTCATTCAAGACATCTATCGTGAGGTGATATTTTAGTTTTTCGTAAATGTCAAGCTGCAGTGTGTAAATTTATGCAGCAGAGTGACCCCGTTTAGGTTCATAATGTCCAAATCTCAAAATGTACAGAAGGTGCAAAAAGTCCATATCCCAGAATGTCCATGTCCCAAAAAGTCCATATCCCAAAATGTACATATCCTAAAATGTCCATATCCCAGAATGTCCAAATCCCAGAATGTCCATGTCCCGGAATGTCCATAATACATACCAGAGTGTCTATTCTACTATAAGCTAACAAAATGATATGGTGGGTTAAAAAAAACAACTGTTTTCAATTGTCAATCATGTATTATAATAAAAAAAAAAAACAAAAAGCATTCTGCCCTGGAAGATGGATTAAGAAAGGAGAAAAGATGGAAGAAGAAATATAATTATGTGAAATAAAGAACTAAATGTTTCATTTTGAACAACTATTAATCAACACATTGTTTTATATAATTTTCTGACGTTATACTACCACGCATACGCCACTACTTAAACAAGGAAAGACGCAAGTAAATCGTTTTCGAATAAAACTGTTTTATAGTTATATTATTGTTCTGTAATTCCGTTATATATTTGGAATATCGTCTGTCGAATTCAATATCCCGTAATCTTCGTGTATTTCTGGATTTCTTGAACAATGAATTTACCATCTGGCTATCCCAATGTTTGCTTTCCTTTCTCAACTTATATAAAAATAAATATAGGTTAGAGTTTCTTGGAATGCGGCAATTGACTCGATGATGCCATCCTTCTAGCGCATTCGTCGTCCTGTGACGCTGTCCTGCAGTGCTTAATAACTCAGGAGATTTTTTAGGGTACCATTGATTTTCAAAGTATCGACGAAAACGCCTCATTTCTTCAGATTCCGGAGCCTCGTCTAAAATAAACCTCCACGCAGCGGGTATGTAATTAGCTGGTAATAATGGAATCATCGCACACTTCCTAGTCGTATTTCGCCCTTCCCTAGTTTGGTCTAACCAATTTTTTTGGACTGTTTCCAAACAGCGGCATTAAAGTGATGATAACAACCAGTCACTTTGGTGTCCGGAAACACCGACGAAACCGGCATTAATAATGGCAGTTTCATAATCGCATTTGAAATTTTCAATTTTAACTTGCAGCTTTTCTTTGATGAGTGAAAACACGCGTACATATGTTTGCTCAGACTTGTCAGGTAAGAGCGCGTAAATAACTGGAATCACATTTGTACTCATATCATCCGAATCAAAATCTCTGTGTATAACAAACATCTGGTAGAACGGCCTAGGCGCTGACTTGAAGGTCCCATCCGCAAAGTAATTTCCAGGCTTTTTCAGACATTTTTGAGCAACCTTAGTAGCAAAAACAAATATTTTTTTGGTATCATCACCACCATCTTTACAAATCAAAAAGTTTTTCGCTAGTACTTCAGGTATTTCAATGCTCTCCGTACTATTATGTTTTAATATATCTATATTTAAGTATTTCTTTCGAGCGCGGTACAAACTACTCTTGATAGACTTATATGAAGGTATTAAGTCTTGGTCCCTTGGAAAATCCTTTTTTAGTTTTTTATAAAACTGTTCATATATCTCCTTTACCGGTCCCAAATTTTTACACACTTTTTTTTTCAATGATGCTATTTGTTTTTTGATTTCTGCAATGGCAATATTTTTCTCGCAAGAATGTGACGATGTTCTTAAAATATGTTCTTTTTTCTCATCTATAGTAATCGAAGCAGTACAATTTCTTCTGTTTTCGCACCTCCATAAAGTTGACCCGCTTGAATTACTCACATTTTTATTGAATCGGCGGCCGTTATAAATTAAAGTTGCAGTCCCTTTTTGATTAGTCACAAATTCAAATTCTTGATTCATTTTTCAATACGGTATAATTGTCACAGCAGGAAAAAATTTGTTGGATTATTAAAACTAATAATAAAGCAACACAATGATGATCATAGAAGTTATCTATTACTTCCCGTATGTGTCGGTAGGACGGATATTATTTTTAGAAGTACCCACATGATAATGCTTTATGATTGCGTGTAGTTATATTTATCCTAAATTAGATATGTAATTAGCTTATTATAGAGGCCGTAAAACTGTACTACTGTCACTTTTTTTTATTCACGCTGAATATATATGTGGGATTGTATATATCCGAATAACAATAATCATCGTCATATTTTTTCTTACTTCAAACTTCAACCGTCAAATCTCTTTCTTCAAAATATTACACGTCAATGTCAAACGTCAATGGAAAAAGGTTTAACTACGATAAAAAGGTTTAGTTCCGACTAGCCATTCCCACATATATACTTATTAAAAAACGGTAAACAGTGAGTGGAATATTTTTCATATTAATGTAGGTATATTTTGTACCTATTTTGTAAAGTTTAAAAAATGTATTGACTAGCTAAAAATGAAACATTCAGTTCTTTATTTAACGTAAATAGGTAATTATACACATTTAATTTATACATATTTCATTTCATTAATTATACGTATAAATTATACATGATTGACAATTGAAAACAGTTGTTTTTTATAACCCACCATATCATTTTGCTAGCTTATAGTAGAATAGACACTCTGGTATGTATTATGGACATTCCGGGACATGGACATTCTGGGATTTGGACATTCTGGGATATGGACATTTTGGGATATGGACTTTTTGGGACATGGACATTCTGGGATATGGACTTTTTGCACCTTCTGTACATTTTGAGATTTGGACATTATGAACCTAAACGAGTGACCCTAATAGGTATAGGCACAGTAAAGCAGAGTCGAACCGAAAACGTTAAAATTAGGATTTCGGTAGATTGTGCTATTATTTTGTTATCTCTATAGACTGTGTTTTACGCTGTTGAGATAGAGGTGAATATGCTCTGTAAATGTTTAGATTTCCTCTTTTCTTCGACTCTGCGTGAATGCGTCTTGTACCGTAGGTAGTGTTCGGTCTGTAATTTAACGAATTTAATAGTTAAGGATTAGTAGGTATAATTTCCATGAAGACGATCTAAAGTTTGGATCTTCTTCATGGACTCTTGTTTAGATTCTAAACACACAATTCTGGGCACCGGAAGGTACTGGCCTTCTGGGCTGTTCTCGTCAGAGCTCATTGTGGATGCACAGGAACCAGGAACACTGATATGCGCTTATATGTCGAATTTTATGAGCATGAATTGTGTGGTTAGAAGTCTGCTTTAAAAGGAAAAGCCAACAGCAGTTAAAGCATGTTATTTATTTTATACGTTAATCAGTGTACAGTGTTTTATATTATATTGTGTAGTATTGTATAAATAAAGTTAATTTTAAACAAAATCTTTATTTTCATTTGCCGAAAGCTGACCGTTATTAGTTATGATTGCATGGTGTTTATGTCGACGAAATTTCTACTGACATCTATACGTTAATCATGGATCTAATACCAAAGTTTGCGACAGTCAGTTCGTGGCGTACGAGAACGTTTTTAATTCATTGGCGTATTTAGTTCGACACAACAAGGATAGATGGCGTTGAAATAAATTAGTGTGATGTTCCATGCCATTGAAATTAGGGCTGCGCCAAACAAGTTTATTGCTGAAGAAAACGATGTCAACAATAAAGAAAATAAAACTGAAAAACAATTCATGGAAAGGTGATTATTACTTCCTCTACTTATATTTTCAGAAATATTCAAAACAGAAGTAAGTTCGTTTACATCTTCAAACAAAACAAATGTCATTGCCGTTAGATAACTTAATTATCATCATAATAAGATTTTCTCGTCTAAGATTGTTATCTTGACGTAATTTTCAGTTCCATACCATCTTTCTCATCGAGAGATCCATTCCATTTGCTAAGTAGGCCATCAGAGTAGTATTTGAAAGTAATTGCTATTAATTTTAGAGTTACTGGTGGCATTGACGGGTTCTGTCTCCGTGTCTTCACGGTCAGACGTCGATTATAGGTCATCATACTTGTCACGTACATTGGAATTGCTAGTTTAGATTCTTAGTACAGTGAGTTAGTTAGCCAAGAACAGCTGTTAGGTATCAGTGTCAAATTTTTTGTGTGTGACTGATAAAGTTTAAGGTGAGGCGATTTTTTTTTATTTCGGTGATATTTCTTTCGTTTAGTGTGCCATAGAATTTTAATATTGTTCTAAGGTTTATTGTAAAGTATCTGCTTGGAAAACGGTGAGTCGCTATAGTATGTACCAATTTAAATCTAGTTGTAATTTTATTAGCATAATACGTTGATGAGATGCATTTTATGAGGAAGGAAAATTGAAAGAATTAAGGAAATCTTGCAAGTTTTTAATAATCGGTATGTGCATAAGATTCCGTACCATAAACGAAAAAAAAACACGGTTCGTGCGTCCCATTTTAAGTTTTAATTGAATTTAATTTTTTATTACTTAATTGTTGTTATATCGGCAATAAAAATGTACATCCTGTGAACATTTCAACTGTCTAACTATTATATCACGGTTCATGAGATATAGCCTGACACAGACGACAAACGGACGGACAGACAGACGGAAAGACCGACGGACAGCGGAGTCTTAGTAATAGGTTTCCGTTTTACCTTTTGAGTACGGAACCCTAAAAATATCTAGAGACAAAAGCTATCTCAAGTTCCTGTAACTGTAGGTATCCAGCAACCATATTTTAATTGAGCACAGCCATGCAACCTACTTGCCGACAGACAACCAAGCAACTTACTTCCTCCGCCGTGTCTGCAGTATATGTGCCTGGGTGCAGTAATGTGTCACCCACTGATCACATAACTATGTTTTTATCTACATTCGCTTATTTAGATACAAACACAGGAGTGGTTGAGATAGTTCTTGTGTAGGTACTTAGCTATAAAATGCCTTGGGTTCACTTGTTAGGAATCAGTGATTGATAACTGTTGAAATCAGTGTAAAGCCACACACAGACTTGTCAAAACTCAACAAACCATCACAAATCCAAATCTCAACAAACCGTCACAAATACAAATCTCAACAAACCGTCACAAATGCAAATCTCAACAAACCGTCACAAATCCAATGCTCAACAAACCGTCACAAATCTAAATCTCAACAAACCATCACAAATTCAAACGTATGGATTAGGGAGTTTGAATTGGTTTGTGTAGGTTACCAGGCGCTTGTAGCTGATCAAGTGTTGATGTATTGTCAGAAATAATAGAGAGTTTGCCGCAAGCTTTTTTCTTTTACTTCAATTTTTAAAAACGTTAAACCGAACATGATAGCCAGCCGACACTACCCTGGTGACAGATGCTTGCCTGTCCAAAACAATCTAACGCGCGCAGAAGTGTGTGTATAGCGATGTTTGATGCTCCGAATTTTGCCAAGCGTGAGCAACATAACGCACTTTATTGTTACGCTCATGGTCATGAGTAAGAGGTGGTCGTTGAATCAATAAACTGTTTTTTTAACGACTTTTCATTTGTCAACGACTCAACTGTTTATCATCAACGAAAACAACAAGTTGAATTATAATAATCTGTTAATTTTCGTAAACGGCTCACGGATTATTTCAACTTAATTTTATTTATTCATTGCTGAGAATCAACTGGTCTGGTATGCGAATGCGAAACGATTACTCCCGAATGATACCACTAATGCCGAACTATTCAGTAATCTTCAATGAATATCAATTTATTATTTGCAACATTGTCAATTGAGTTTTCAAACTGGTTTATTGAACGGTTCAAAACCTGTTAATAATTTAACAGTTTTTTAAACCAGTTGACCATTGACGATTAACAGTTAAATTACGTTAACCAGAAAACCTGACCCATGCCTAGTCATGAGCGTTCGATTGTTCAGGGGCTTGCCTGGACAACAACGCAGGTTCAGCCTGGCAAGAATCACGATGCCAATACAAGAAGTTAGAAACCACTGACAAGTTTCCTAAAGATAAAATATCGTTGGAAAACCAGGATAGATAGTCTGAAGTCACAATGAAGGAATCTGGCTGATATTGATGAATATATTTTGAATCCATACAGAGATAGTACTAACTAACTTTGTGGACCTATCCAGGAAATGATGAGAGCAAGGATGCTTGACCGAGGGAAGCGAGCTCCAAAATATTAGCATCTCGCTTGGGATTTGCTAGGTTCTCTAATTTGAGCTAGACGTTTCCTTAATGTTAATGTAATTTGAATGAAAGCTAAGAGGGTGCTTCTTACACCCTCTCTCGGTGCTTTATCCTTCTTCAAACGAGAAGACGTCCTTGTACTAAAATAACAGTAGTAGTGTGTGTGAGGGTGTGTGTGTGTGTGTGTGTAATGTGTGAGGGTGTGTGTATGTGTGTAATATGTATGTTCAACTCCTCCGTTCGCCCAGGAGTGCACCTCCCTGGAATAACTTATCTAGAAGCAACCCAAACTTAATCATTTCTTGAATCAGGATCATCTGGATGACTTTATATTTATGATTGGATCATTTTATGGAGTCGATCTTGTTTGGTAGGAGCCTCATCTTAGGATGAAAACCATAGGGAATATAACCACGTTTTTGATGAAAACTTATACTTGAAAATAGGTCCAAAATTTAAACTTGCAAATAGGTCCAGATAATATATGCTCTTCTTTTTAAACGACTTCAAGAAAAGAAGGAGGTTCTCAATTTGGTTGTAATTTTTTAATTTTATTTTTGTTATCTCATAACTTCGTAATATGAACCAATTTAAAAAAAAAATAATATGAAAGGATATAAGTACTTTCCAATTGATCCCATAGAAATGTCATGAAAATCGAATCAGTAGTTAGGTTTTAAATTAAAATGAAAAATGATGACTGACTGGAAAAAATAAATGTCATACAATTACCTAAACGAATTTGCGTACCTACGAGTATCTTGCTTTCCTGTGACTCAAGAGCTGGCTCTTACTTTGGGCAGAGATTAAGCATTGACATTCAACGTGGCAATGCCGCCAGTCTCTTGGGTACATTACCAGCTGACAGCGTGGAGGACGAATATTTTGATGCTATACTTTAGTCTTTTTTTAGTTTAGTTAATTTATTTCTTGCTTCCCTGTGGTGTTTATTAATTACGAAAAAATGCTAAAAAGCGTTAAATAAATAGTCTTTTTTATTTTATGGTGTAGTAGGTACCTACTGGAAGTCGGTTGTATTTTTTAACCGACTTTCAAAACTGGTGGTGGTTCTCAATTCGGCGGGTATTTTTTATGTATGTACACCGATTACTCCGAGATGTCTGATCAGATTTGTGCGATTCTTTTTTAGTTCGATGCGGCATACTTTTTTAGTTCGATGCGGCATACTTGCCGTCATATTTGATCCCGTATAATTAATAAATTTAATTCAGTTTGGCTCAGTAGTTTTTATTTTATTTATGAGCATTTTTGCTTACCTATTTCAAATTCTGCATAGACGAAGACGGAATTTCGGAAGTCGGCGTTATAAAACGAAATACAAAACCAAGAAACACCGACTTCCGAAATCAAGGTTTTTTTTTATAATTTGTATCTAGTGTGTTTTTTTCAAATATTGACCGACTTGGTTATTTTTGTTTGTAAGTATTATAGCTCAAGAGACAGCAAAAAGTCTACTCAGTCCCTGCCATCATGATAATAATACCTACCTACCTAAGTAGTAGGTAAGTAGGTATTGCCTAAATGATAAATGAAGCGGTTGCCAAGGCCAATGATGTCAAGCTATTCTTATTATCGTACACAATGCGAGCATGACTTGTTTACTGATCAAAAGTTTTAAAATAAGAGGCGATTGGAGCCATAAAACGTTTTAATTGTACCTATCAAGTATATAGATTTTTTATTTAGGTGGGGAATCATTAAATGACATTGTCCGCTCTTCTAGCTAGTTTGTGAATCTTTCAGCCTGTTCTGATAGTTTCTGACGTAAAGAGGTTTACATGAAGTTTACTTGGCTGCAAAGCCAAACGGTTTGAGAGTTTGATAAAACTATTTGATGCGAAATCATCAAACTACACTTTTCGCTCTTGGCGGAACAGAAGGGAGTGTCAGACTCTTACTGTCTTAAACCCACCAGTGATCCTCCTTATGCGCTTTGCGTTCCAGAGCCGCGGTGACTCTTCTCGAACCAATTCCGTAAGCCTGGCAGGCACTGACCTTAGCGGAACCCGTCTGTTTCACTGACATCTCTTTAAGGCGCTTGGGAACATAACACGACGTCAACCCGGGCCTGGTTCTGTTCGGACGGCGAGCCACCCGACGCTCACCACTCGTCAGGAATCGTCCTGTGACTCCAGAAGGCCAGGACGACTCCTTCTGTTGGCTAGGGCGTGAAGTTTACCTCTCTACCTTACGCGGTCGGTCTCCTCCTTCGCTAGCATAACTGCTTCGCAGAAGGAGCTGCTAAATTATTTTCCTTTAGGCTTGTGGCCTCACCTTTATGTCAATGCTCTACAGCTGACCTTGAATACGAACAATCCGCACATCACATCTTGTGGGAGTGTATTCTTTGGCAGACTGAACGTAATATTATGTTAGATAGCATTCAGGTTACATCTGGAGTATTTTACTACACGGACCGTGTAGAAACCAGAACAAATTTCCGTGCGTTCAGGCGATTTTGCCATACCTATTACTGGAATCAAAAGTAGCTCACAATTTAGGACCCATTAGTTTAAATGTTAATATATAATCCGTGGTGCTTGGCAACTGGGCTTAACCCAGTTGTATATGTCCCTTGGTGCCTATTGGCCTAGCTCTAATCTGTCTCCTGCTTGATATGGAGGGAAGTGGAAATTATATTTATTTTTTCCTACTCCTCCGCTGTACTCTTCTGATTAATTTCGTTGCGGGATCCAAGACAGTTGAATCGTTTCTCCGGGACTCGTCGGGTTTCATTAACTCGGCGTTTTTCTGGTGGTCGCCACTGTTGATTCTGGCTTTCAGGAGTTGCAGTGGTTGGGAATGTGTGGCGGGCTTGTCCCAAAAAAAAAGAAGGAGCTGCAATAGCACTTACGACCGCGATTCCAACGAGACTTAGGGCGGGTTGTATCAAACGGTTGGTTAACGTAACATACGTACGTCAAAAAGTAACAATAGGGAATATGCATACGATTTTTTTATTTGCAAAATAAAATATTTATTAGCTCTAGTAAACAATCATGAAATTATTTTTTAAATACCTTCATCATTTATTAAGTTATAAAGCTTCAAAGACTACAGTTAGAAAGAGAAGTCCGATACGTAATGTGACGTCAAATTACACGACGACTATACAGCTGCCATAGAAAACAGCGTTTTCGCGAGAGGGACAGATATATTTGTTTAAAATAATTGTATCTCGTTCGTTTTTCGAACAATTTAGATTCTAATTTCAGTTAGTATTATATTTTCCAATACTTTTAGATAAACTGTTCAGATCATTAATATTTTTTTCATGCATATTCCCTGTTACGGAAGATCTTTAACGTTCGTTAAATAAGAAGCGTTGTTTCAAAACATTCTGGTATAAATTCCTGCTCATCCCAATAGCTAAGTTACTGACACGGGTCCTACCTAAATAGCTTTTTTTTTGCATTCCACCACTTATTTGTGTCATCAGAAGAACTGGTATTGAGGAATTCAAAAGAAATTTCACAATATTGTTCTAGATTCGACGCAACTAAAGTGACGTTAACCAGTGCTCAGACCATCTGATAACGTAAACGTTATATTTTACGTGCGTTAACGCTGACATTTTGTGAAACAAATTTTTTGATTTAACGATAGTTAGCACCTTGACGTTTAAGGGCCTACTCAGACCGGGACGGCATGGCAAGAGATTTTGCCGTGAGTCAGCGCACACTGGCCGCTTAGATACCGCGGCATTCCAGCACTTTGCCACGGCACGCCGCACCCCGCAGTATATCAGTATTATAGTAGTACTCTATGAGTATATCACTACGAGCGCCGGAGTCCGTGGCATGCCGTTGCCTACCGACCGCAGTATGCCACGGCATCCCGCCACGGGAGCCTGTGGCGCGTCTTTTAATGCCGTGCGATAAAATCCCTTTCAATGCCACGGCATCATTTTAAAGCATAGCGATTTTTTTCGTATTTCTGTAACAGTACGGTTGAATGTCCATTAGTAAAAATTAAAATCCCTTGCCATGCCGTCCCGGTCTGCGTAGGCCCTAAGTGTACGTGAAACAACCCGCCCATATTATATCTAACTTATAGCACAGCATCAACCAGTTTGATGAATGTTGGTATAGAGATAGATGGGACCCTAGAACGGTCTTCTAATCGTGTTGGTAGTAAGGTCTAACGACCCCACACACCCATGTTTCAGAGTTTCTAAACCGCCCCAAGGGCTTCTGACATGGTTTAACGACCGCCATTTTGCGGCCGGGAACTCCGGCTCATACGTCCAAGCCAAACTGGAAACAACTTTACAAAGTATGCTTCACGTGGGAATCGAATCCACGACAACCGGGTCACAAGCGCCTAAACCACTTGACCACGGCAGTTAAGGCCGTACCCTGACCAAAGAACCTTGAGCACTTTTTTTTTTCAATAATAGCGCAAGAGATACAATAGCGAATAACGCTCAGAATGTTGAATAAAATCGTTAAAAAATCTAATTTTGGTCGTTTGAATAAAATATTTCTACCAAAATGCTCATAATTAAATTGCCTATCCATTAGTGTAAGTGCAAAATCAAAATAATCGTTAGTTTTCGAGAAGATGCATGTTTTCAGTATTTTTTTCTCATTTCTGTGGTTTCTTTGTGAGGAGATTACTTAAACATTATACTTAGTAATAAAAAATAAAAATCTACCATTTTGAAGCCAAGTGGAAACCATACCATGTAGAAATTTAATGTATTTTTTATGAGTCGATATTTCTTTTGGATAAAGAGTATTTAGCTCCAAAAAACTGCACAAAAAACGGCTAGCTTTGCGTTTTGTTCGGGGACGAGCCTTATGAGAGACGGTTAGGTCTAGGCTACTGTTTGTTGCAACTGTGAAAATCTATGTAAACGCAAGTGAAGCCCCGGGCAAAAACCATTTAATCCATATCTAAGAATTGCGTTGAATCTCTTCGCAATACTGATATGGATTAATTGCGCAAGAGTGTGGTTGTGCGTGTTACTGGGTCAAGTTTATCAAGTGGAGCATTCATTGCTACTAGATCTGTTTGTACATAGAAAGGGCAATGTACGCCGGGGGCTATTGCAATAATACATGTACTGGCGTTCAACAGAAGAGATAATTATGTCTTTTAGTAGCAAAGAGGCTAAATAATAACAGCCGCACAGGGAGGAGCTCGTGGCTAAATAATAACAGCAGCACAGGTCGATCTTCAAGGTTAAGCAACGTTTGCCAAGGTTAGTCTGTGGATGGGTGAACATCTTAACATGCCGAGTTTCCTCCGTGCCTCGGAAAGCACGTTAAGCTGTTGGTCCCGGCTATCATTTGTAGATCTTTGGCAGTCGTTACGGACAGTCAGAAGCCAGAAAATCTGACACCAGTCTTGCCAAGGAGTACCGTGTTACCCAGTTAATGGTTGTTGAGGTCTGGTAGGCAGCCGCTCCACGTAAAAAACTGGTATTCAGCTGAATCCGGTTTGACTGGAAACCGACACCAATATAGTTGGGAAACGGCTAGGCAGATGATGAGTAGCAAAGAGTTGTAGATCTCTTTGCAAAGGAGCTCGTCCGGGGAAGTACTACTGCCGTGCAGGCTTTTTCAGAGCGTGATACTTCACGCAACAGCTAGAATATCTGTTGCCCGCCATCCCGCCAATATTGATTAGGATTTCAGCTTTGTCATTGAAATGGCAACGCTTCAGTTTTGATTTCAATCTGTTCAGCCGTTTAAAAATCTTGGTAGAAGAATCAACTTTTAGCGTCTAAACACAGTATGCTGAAGATACGCGACCGAAGTTCGGCTTGATTACGCCTTTTTTTTGCAATGTTATTTGAATTACTGGCGACACATTATGCCGAAATTACGTTGCGTTATAGCGTACACCGAACTTCAGCGTAAGTTCAGCGGCCAATCGGCGGCAACATATTCTGAAGAGCACACATTATACGCGACCGAAGTTCGGTTCGATTGCCGACGAAGATTCGGGGTGGAGAGCAGGCAGGCATGCCCGCGCATTTCACCTCGTGTGTCATATACTCATATCAGCCGAATACGTTGGAACGTAAAATGAGCCGCGTAAGTTCGGTTGCGTACCTTCGGCAGGAGTCCTAATCCGACTTAATAGATTTAATACATAGGCTAGCATTATCGTTTGGTAAAGGGGCTCAACATAATATAATCCAGACTTGTAAAACCCAAAAAACTTTACCTAGAAGAGACACACAATTGGTGAGGAACCCTGTTCTAGAATCTTCAAGGTCTTGCGTACCCGAATGACGAGTGACAATGTCCTGATGACCTTGGAGACAGAGCAGTGAGCTCAACCGAGTACCTATTAATAGAACAGGTGAGCAAACTGGTGTCCGCGTCCGGTGCGCAGGGAATTATAGAGGATTCAATAACATTGTGTAATGTATATGTAGCGATGTACGAGTTCATCAATGCTGTCTAGACCTCTATAGGTACTTACTGATATTATAAAGCTGAAGACTTGTTTTGTTTGTTTGGTTGACACTTGACGGCGCTAATCTCAGGTAGTTTCGCAATGAAAACATATTTTAATGTTGGCCATCATTTATCGAACATCACACAACCAATGAAAAATATGCCGCAGACGAAGTTGCGGCCAGTTAGTATAAAATTATATATTATTATGCGTTGCCCGCGCTCTACGACATAGCAAGAAACTTACTTACAAAAAAGAATACAACCGACTTCCAAATGAAAAAAAAAAACACTACAAAGTAACCGGAAACAATCCGGTGGTCCGGAATTCCGGTGGTTGTTGTTTAATTTACGTGTCTGACACGTCTGTATTATGTATAATACGTCAATGATATAGGTACAAGCATATTTAAGTGCATATCTTTATGTAAATCGAAAAAAGGCAATAAACATAAACCAGTTTTTTTATAAATGGAGATGCAACAATACAAGGGCGATCGCATCACCAACACCAATTGGTTTCAGGTGGCCTTAGGACCTTCTTCCTCATATTTTTAATTTCCTTTATATATATACTAGCTTTTGTCTGCGACTTTGCCCGCTTGACAAATTATATACTAAAACCTTCCTCGAGAACACTCTATCGATTGGTCATCATCTACCAAGCCTTTTCCCAACTATATTGGGGTCGGCTTCCAGTCAAACCGGATTCAGCTGAATACCAGTATTTTACGTGGAGCGGCTGCCTACCAGACCTCCACAACCCATTAACTGGGTAACACGGTACTCCTTGGCAAGACTGGTGTCAGATTTTCTGGCTTCTGACTATTCTTAACGACTGCCAAAGATCTCCAAATGACAGCCGGGACCAACAGCTTAACGTGCTTTCCGAGGCACGGAGGAAACTCGGTATCTTAAGATGGTCACCTATCCACAGACCAAACTTGGCAAGCGTTGCTTAACCTTGAAGATCGACCCGTGCGGCTGTTATAATTTAGCCACAAGCTCCACCACCACTCTATCGATTGGTGAAGCATGAAAATCGGTGCAGCAGTTTTTGAGTTTATCGCGAACAGACAGACCGACGCGGCGGAGGACTTTGTTTTATAATATTTATTTATTTATTGTTTGGTACACCTACAGCAGTAAATGCACAAATACAAATGAGACACAAAAAAACAAAATATAAGTTTTCTGACATGTATGCCTATTATAGGTATACACAGCTCACACCAAATAATGTACATGGAATTATGAGTATCTAAAATAAAATAAAACAAAACAAAATTTATATCTGAAGTCAAATAAAAAAAAAAAACATTAATATATAAATCAAGACACTGACAAAAGCGAGAAAAAATAAACTATGCAAATATAAAATAATAATATTATAAAGAGGTAAAATTTGTTTGTAAGTTTGTATGTTTGTAAGTTTGTATGTAGGGGGTAATCTCAGGAACTACTGGTCCGATTTGAAAATTTCTTTCAGAGTTAGATAGCCCATTTATTGAGGAAGGTTATAGGCTATATATCATCACGCTAAGACAAATAGGAGCGGAGCAGTAATGGAAAATGTGACGCAAACGAAGTTGCGCGGGTCAGCTAGTATAAAATAAATTGCTAGACTATTATAACTAAGATGCTTTCTTTCTCGGGTCTCTGGAGACCCGGTCCTTTGGTAGGCGTACGACACATGTAGTGACTAGCTTTTTCCCGCGACTTCGTACGTGTAATGTCAGGAATTCCAGTCTTTGTGCTCTTCTACAATCCCAAAGGAACCGACTAGCCAAACAGGTTTATGCGACTATAAAGTTTCGGCTGTGCGTTGTCTGTCTGTCACTAACTCAATCAGTCAGTCAGTAGCGGAAGAATTTTATACAGGGTTATTAAATTTGTAAAACACCGGCAACCTCTCAGAACTAGGTTATAAGAAAGCTCTTTTTTTTTTCTTATGCTTCGCATAGACTTCGTAACATTTATAGCGTTCAATTTAAATATTTATTTATTTATTTATTATATACTTTATTGTACACCAAAAATTAAATACAAAAGGAAACATAAAACTAAATAAAATACATACAATGGGCGGCCTTATCGCATTTGGCCATCTCTTCCAGGCAACCTTTTTTTTGTATGAAATCCGTAGGAACTAAAATATGATCAATTTTCAAAAGTCATACCATACCTAGAACAGAAGTTGTTGGTCATGATGTTAGTAACATAGTCCTTAGAGGTTGCCGGTGTTTTACAAATCATAATCATAATCATAATCATTTTATTGCTTTGCAGACATGGGTATGGTACATACATAGTTGTTTTTATAATAATAAAGTTCTCCATATTTTACCGTCACATGAGTATGCAAAGGTTTACAAATTCAGGTAAAAGTTTATAAAATGTCAGTTTGATAACAAACAAAAACAAATAACCCTGTATACTTACTAGCTGATTCGGCAAACCGTCTTTTTGCCGTAGAAATAAAAATTGCCTACGACCTATTCTCAGACTTAACAAAATACATTCATTTAAATCGGTCAAGTCGTTTCGGAGGATACAAACAACACCGATAACAAGCACCGTGACACCACCACCGTGAGATTTTTAACCGACTTCCAAAAAAGGAGGAGACTCAATTCGGTGGGTATTTTTTATGTAGGTATGTTTGCCAGCACATCAAGCTACCCGAAACTGTCAAATTTTCCCAATCAACGTTGAACCTTATTTCTTTAGTCATTAAGTTGAAAATCTATTGAAGAAAAGAGATGTTCCAAAATGTATGGAGCCTGGGCCAGGTCCATGTACACTATACAAAAAAGTAAGGAAATACATTTCTCAAAACAACAGTTCTCAACTGTTCAATTTCTTTAAAATAGTGTTGTTTGCTGGTAAAGCACAAGAAATAACACTTGAAATTGCAACACACAACAAAAACCCGTAATGGCGGTAAGCTGTCATTTTGATTGATTAATGACGTTTGACATTTATTTCTGACATATCCGAGATGATTGTGACTGCAGTGACATTGTTGTGACAGCTGACAGTTATCTTTCTATGATCTATGGTTTAAATCGGTGCGACGCCATGTTGAACATCGATCAAAGTAACTTAAAAACATCAATTAACTACCAAAACAGTAAACATTCAAATGAATTATGTGTATTTTTCGCGAATTCTACGGATATTTTTCTTTTTTTCTGGTAGTGTACATAGACCTGGCCCATTTTGAAACATCTCCTTTGACAGATTGTTGTAGTTTGATGAGCAGCAGCTGGCGTCTGTACACCAATTTATTATTCCGAGGCTTCCGAGGCTTCTTATCCGATTTCTGTGATTCTTTTTTAGTTCGATGCAGCATACTTTCCGTTTGGTTATTTTAATTTCTGCGTAGACGATGACGCCGTCCAAGTTTCACCACTTAAAAGTGAAAAATTAAAACTTTTTTACAAAAAAATATAACCGACTTCCAAACCAAACACTACAAAGTAAAAAATAACTTTAATTTCGGAAGTCGGTGTTTTTGGTTTTGTTCCTTTTTTATTTTAAACCGACTTCCGAAATTAAAGTCATTTTATACTTTTTAGTGCTTTTTTTCTGGAAGTCGTTAACATTTTTATTTATTAGATAATTATTGATTGATTCCTATGTCACTCTTATTTAAGTTATTGAAAGTACCTATCGGTGACAGTATGACTTCCTTCTCGGAACTTATCACGAATTCAAACAATGTTATCAATGTTTACGTGACATATTATATTTTGAATTATTCTTAGTTGTTTTGTTTTAATTATAACCTTTTCGTCTGCGTCTTAACGAAAAATATTATTTCTCACTAATATTATTAATGTGTTATTGGTATTGTGTGAGTGTGTTATTCATAGTAGTTTTCATAATGCGCACAGCTCAGGAGTCCTTTGCTGTGCCGCTGTGCGCATTATGAAAACTACAGATGAACGAAGTATGTGCCCATCGAAATCCAATCAGCTGTTTTTCCGTGTTTTTTTTTTTTTTTTTTTTTTTTTATGCAAAACGGGGAAACTCTTGGCCTAAAATTGTTTGTTACAAAAATAGCCAAAATTTCATACAATAAATTGTTATGTTAGTAATTGAGGATAGTAGGTACGAGTTCTCGAAAATCAGACAAAAAAAAATCGAGAAACGCTGAATTAGAGTTATTAAAAATAAAAACTAGTCTTCTTTTACGAGTAGTTTGTTCAATTAAAACTGGTATCCGGTATCGTTTTTAGGGTTCCGTACCCAAAGGGTAAAAACGGGACCCTAACACTAAGACTTCGTTGTCTGTCTGTCTGTCAGTCACCTTGCTGTATCTCAAGAACCGCGATAGCTAGACAGTTGTTTAGTTAGTGAATTTTCACAGATGTATTTCTGTTGACGCTATAACAACAAATACTAAAATTCTATACACGTCAAGCTATTATAACTAAGCACACCGAATATAGGCTTGTGTCCTGAAAAAATCTAATTAGTACGTCAGTTAGATTATCAAAAAATATTTGACCCGTATTTTTTCTTTTGTTACGGGAACCAAAATTGACGAAGTTACGCCATGCCATAATTTTTAGCGGGTTGTGACGTCACGAGCCCTCACTCCCGAGTTTTGATGCGTCTTATCTTTGTCAATATTCATTGATTTACAAGAACAAAAAATACGTGTCCATTATTTTTCAATACTCTAACTGACGGACTAAATAGTTTTGCAATTTGTGGATGATGGAAACTAGCCTATTGTAACAGGATATTATGTCACTCACTTCCATGTGGCACAGTCCCGTATGGCATGCGATGCAGGTACCTCTAATGCCTATACACGGCAATTATCTAAGGCTTGCACACAATCACCGGCCTGCAGGATTCCCCGCGATATTTCCTTATAGATAATAAAGAATTTGTAAAGATGTGAAACCCCAAGAAACTTTTATGTTGTTGCTTGTTTAGCTTGGTTGGTTGGCAGTTTTAGAGATCACAACGAAATGTTCTTGCTTTAAGTCAGCACCGAAGTATCAACTGTCAAGTATTCTTAACGTTAAAGTTTTAAATATGAAAAACTAGATGGCATAGCCAACGGTTCTTATCTATACTTTATTATTATTATTATTATATATTATAAAGCAGAAGAGTTCGTTTGTTTGTTTGTTCGGTTGAACGCGCTAATCTCAGGAACTACTGGTCCGATTTGAAAAATTCTTTGAGTGTTCGATAGCCCATTTATCAAGAAAGGCTATAGGCTATATATCATCACGCTAAGACCAATAGGAGCGGAGCAGTAATGAAAAATGTTACGCAGACGACGTTGCACGGGTCAGCTAGTAAAATTAAAAATATATTTCGGATGGTGCAGTTCGATTAGGTCTCTACGACTTCTTCGTCCTCATATCGGTCGTTATGTTTGTGTTCACTACGTTTCAGCTATATTAAGGTGAATGCTCCAACCAGCCCGCGAAATTCAAATTTTCGTACGTTTTTTGCAATTTGCAAGCCAGTGCTAGGCTGTATGTTGATTAAAATATTATTCGCGGCTGTAAGACATTTATGAAGTTACAGAATTATAATCATCAAAATCATCAATACAACGCTCTAAGTTCATAAAGCTGTAGGAATGACTTTTCTGTTTTTTTTTTTGTTCCTACGCCTTTATGAACTTGGAGGGTTGTATTGGTGATTTTGATGATTATAATTCTGTAACTACATACGTTTTACAGCCGTGAATAATATGTTAATCAACATACAACCTAGCACTGCAGTGCTATTCTGTAACAACATTTTCGTGTCTCGACAGCGGAATCCGAGGTGAGTTTCAAATTCGTATAAATATAAGACCTTATGACGTGTGAAATAAAGTTCACTTTGTAAGCTTAGTCACTCAGGTGAAGTCGATATCGAAATGGTTATTTACAGAATAGACTAGCTGGCCTGCAAATTGCAAAAAACGCAAGAAATTTTCAATTTCGGGGGCTGGTTGGAGCATTCACATTAAAAAGAATCCCTATTTCTCTTGCTCATCGCATCACGCGTGAACGGCTGGATTTCGGTTTCGATAATTCTTTTTTTGATGTGTTGGTTATTGTCAGAAGGATTTAATGAATGAAAAATACTTCATATATATATATATAAGAAAGTTGCCAGTTGACGGAAGTGAAGCCATGAGGTACAGCTAGCCTACTACAAAAAAGCATTTGCGTCGCACCTTTTTCTCTTTACTAGGTACCTACGAATTATAGGTACAGTCAGCCTGCACATACAGCAATCCTAAACTGTCAAATTTTCCGAATCAACCTTGAATCTAATGTCTCAGCGATAAATTTGAAAATCTATTAAAGAAAGGACATTGTTCAGTGCCCATACATCGTTCGCCTAAGAACCAACAGAGACGTGAATTTACTATCTGTGTTTTGAATAATGCATATGTTCGACTGAAACTAAATTAAAATCACGGACACTTTTCAGAATTGTAAAATATCCAAAATGATTTCGGATTTTGAGGTTATAAAACATACCAAACAATAGAAAAATACCAAATGGACTAAGATCCCACAGCTGCCAGACTTTTTATCTGACCAAAAAATGGTGTAGAGTAGTGTTACTATGTTCTTCTAACATACGAAAGCGTGGTAACTTCGACGGCCGATTCCCTGATATCAGGTGCAAAATACATTACATCAAAGTGTCAACTGTCATTTCATCGACTGTCAGTGTCAATAGTGTTCGTGTTATACAGCGCTTTAATCGCTTTATTCTTTTTGTAGGTAACTAAAAATCTTACAGCGCTGAGACTGCTTTGTTTCATTTTAAAATAATGGCGCCGGGTTATAAAACCCAAGTGAGTTACTTTTTAAAATGGTTTCGTAATTAAAAAGTGTCCGTTCTATTCTAATCATTAAAATGTAATTAAAAAAAAAAACTAGGAATAATGGTAAAGGTTTCGCATGTGTTGATTCATAGGCCACTTTTTACCATGTCCTTTCCCAATCAACCTTGAATCTAACATCTTAGCGATAAAGTTGAAAATCTATTAAAGAAATTTTACAGATTGTTGTAGCTTGATGTTCTGGCGTCTGTACCTGTACACCAAAATCTTTAATTAGTATTTGTACTAATGCGAAACATTGTTATGGAGTAACTCGTGGCTAAAGAATAACAGCCGCACGGGCCGATCTTTTAGGTTAAGCAACGCATGCCAAGGTTATTTTGTGGATAGGTGACCACCGTAACATTCCGAATTCCCTCCGTGCCTCGGAAAGCTCGTCAGGCCAGTTGGTCCCGGTTGAATTTTGTAGATCTTTGGCAGTCGTTACGGATTATCAGATCAGAAGCCAGTAAGTAAATATGACTCCTGTCTTGCCAAAAAGTACCGTGTTACCCAGATGTGGAGGTCTGGTAGGCAGCCGCTTCACGTAGAATACTGGTATTCAGCTGAATTCGGCTTGACTGGACGCCGACCTCAATAAAGTTGGCAAAAGGCTAAGCCGATGATGATGCGAGACATTTTTATAAAAGAAATTATTACGAATAACAATATTTTGTTTCCAGAAATTATGACTAAAACCCAACTGTCAAGTTGTTCTATATATAACACAATAATTATTATGCATTATTATGATCATGTCAATAATTTCAATAATTCAGGCAGTTTTGAATTGATATTGTCATAAAGATGAAGCTATTTGCCAATGATCTATATATATAAAACAAAGACGGGTTTGTTGCAACACTTATAACTCGAGATCTGCTGAACCAATTTTCATGGTTATTGATTCGTTGGATTTGCCTCCGACCCGAATAGCAGAATACGTCTTAAAAACAATGACAACTCGATATGTGCAATGAATACTTAATGGGGTTGGCCGGTGCAAGCTGAAAGCAGATGGCGCTAGCATAGTTTGTTCCCTTGTTATTTTTTTATGTTGTGTTAGTTGCAGTTTAACGTCTAAATTCTTTACTTTGTAACTGAAAGGCAACTGTAAACCAATTAAAATAAGTGGAGCACAAATTATACATCATGTTTTCTAACTGGTGAGTCAAGGAACTGAAAGAAAAACTTAAAAAACGTGGAGCTCCCTTACGAGGAAAGAAAGCGGATTTTATTGAAAAAATTTGGAGTTTTGTTTTTAAATTCAACAAACAAGCCATAATCATAGTATAGAATCTTTGTAGAGAGACGGGTGATTGATTGGCAAGATTTCGATTGATCGGACAAGTGATTTTTAACATTGAAATCACACAGGCAGGTACGAAATATTATAGGATGAGGAGTGTAGGGATAATTGAAAAAAGTAATAGTCAAGCCTTTATTTATGATCAGCTTTCCTGTGTATTACGTGTTATTTCATAATCACTTTCTACAAAGTGTTTAGCTACCCCATAACCTCGTACTTTTCGTAAATAATTTTTTCACGACGGATAGCTTTTAAACCAAAGCTTTCGTATTTTTATATCCTTCGGTATTTGATGCGTTCCAATTTCAGAGCATTTAGAGACAATACAGCGCGTCATTGTAACTGTTTGAAATTATTTTCTGTATTTGACCATAATATGAAAAGGCAATGTTTTGGGAACAAACTACGCTAGCGCCACTTTGACAGTTGCCAACCCCATTGACGGGAGCGAAGCCGCGGGGGACAGCTAGTTAATATTGATGTTGCGGAATTTGTTCGAAAGATTCACCGCGCCCTGGAACGCAAAGGGTGTTTGGAGGAACAGAGGCCTTAGTGTGAGTTTTTTCGATTCAAGTTCGAACGCGTTCGATTGCGAGCGCGTTAGAATTTAGTATGGGAATTTAGTTATAGTGCCACCTGGTGGTCACTCGTTGAACCTGATTTCCCATACTAAATTCTAACGCGCTCGCAATCGAACGCGTTCGAACGTGAGTCGAAAAAACTCACACTAAGGCCTCAGGGATGGGTTTTAGTCAGTAAGGGTCTGGAAGGCCTTCTGCTTCGCCCAGAGCGGGAGGCGCCATTTGTTGATTTCCAATCTTTTTTTTTTTTACTTGAACTGGTTTTGCTCTTGACTCTAGTATATAGGTCAGAGATGGGTCCATCTTTAAAACAGGGCTAATAACGAGGGCGTTACTTTTGTAACTTAGTTACTTTTGCACAGCAAAGGAGTGGAACTCTCTGCCCGCGTCTGTTTCCGGACGCTTACAACCTCTTCAAAGTTAGAATGAACAGGCTCCTTCTCGGTAAGCTCGCTCCATCGTAGAGTTTGTGACCTAGACTAGAGTTAAGTCAGACCCATCACAAATAAAAAAAAAGCTAGGTACCTACTTAACTACTACTATTTATTTAAATTTTAAACCATTAGGTTTTTCATCTAAACTTTTTACTATCATTAATGATGTTACCTACAGGTAATATTCATTTTCCTTGTGTTATATTATACAAGGAAAATTCAGTACATGTAGAAATCCCCTAACATTTTAGGGATCCGTAACGTGTGATCTTATTTTATGTGGTGACGGTTAGTTTTGCGTTGTATCAATCGTGAAGAGTAATGATAACATTTTTTATCTTTTCATTATCAGTGGATAGAGGAGAGCGAAGTTTGTCAAGAAAGTGGTCAGAAAACACTGGGTGATTTAAATCAATCGTTCTTGAGTTATTGACTCATGACATAAAGGGCGCAGAGGCGGATCCAGGATTGTCGTTTGGGGCCCCGCTGAGGTCAGGTTTTCGCAAAGTAAACACAAAAAAAGCGCATGACTTATTATATATTATTTTGCTATACGCATAAAAAGCCTCCATGGATTTCTTTTCGTAAAATCCTCAATACGTGTTATGTTGTTCATAGATTAACAAAGATATCTGGGATATCTGGGTGTTTGGACTTGAACCCCTTAGCAACCCATGTCTTCACTCATAAGTCTCCATAATGTGGATTTTAGGGAATCAAAGAGTTTCTTTGTGTTTCTCGTAAGTCAGCCCTGGAACGCAAAGGGCAATTGAAGGATCACGGGTATGTGTCAGTAAGAGTCTGACGCTCCCTTCTGCTCCGCCCAGAGCGGGAGAAGTCATTTGATGATTTCCCATTCAAAAAAAGGTGTCTCGGGAGTATTTGCTAACATTCATCTTTGCTATTTTCCGCATTGAGACAGTCAATATTTTTAAACAAAATTGTAAGTTTTTATGATAGGTGCCAAATAAACTGGTAGTAAAGTACATTGACCTTTACCTAATATACCTTCGTAGATAATGGGACAATAAACTCTGAACCGTTTTTAGGATTACTAGACAACGTAAAGGATCTCGATGGAAGTTGATTCAGGACAGTTTTATGTCTCTACCAGCTGGCCCGCGCAACTTCGTCTGCGTCACATTTTCCATTATTGCTCCGCTCCTATTTGTCTTAGCGTGATGATACGACGCCTATAACCTTCCTCGATAAATGGGCTATCTAACACTGACTTTTTCAAATCGGACCAGTAGTTCCTGAGATTAGCGCGTTCAACCAAACAAACAAACAAACTGCTTCTGCTTTATAATATTAGTATAGATTTCTGTTTGTGACAATAGAAAGTCGATGACCGTTACTGCACATTTTTGTCTGGTGCCTACCATTGGACCCAGAAAAAAAAAATTTTTTTTTGCAATTAACAAAAATCTTGTAACTTTTTCCTCATCTTAAACCCGTCGATTCGTGAATGAAAAGGTTTGCCTGCTGTTTTGTGAACCAAAATTTTAATAACCAAAAAAATATTTAAAAAAATACATACTGGTTCTTCTCATCCACTTTTAAACCATTTTCCTTGTTTAATTTCATAAATGGTGCTGGTGGCTCACGATAAAGATGAATAGCAGAAGTTTAAGTCCAACTGTTTGTAAATATGATGGGAATTCCCTTGCACATTTGACAAACAGGAAAAATTACATCAGGGGCCCGAGTCTGCTATTTTGATAAATTTGTCATTCCGACACGATCCCATTGTCATGCCATTGTCATTTTGCTAAAAGTTCGTAATCTGCTAAATTCATAATCGCACGGTCACTGGCACGTCAGTGGCCGGTCACTGGAACGTCAATGGTCTCATAAAAGAATTGCGGTAGGAATGCCGTATTGCCATTATTATAAAACCGAGCTAAATTTGAGCATTTATTCATGCCAGATTTTATTTATATTTAGTTTTACATATTATTTATTAGTGTTATAAGCAATCTGAAGTAGTGAGAAGTTCGTAAATACTAAATCTGTCATTATGTACGAGATTACCATTCATATGGCTTTCTTTCAATGGCGTGTCAGTGATTGATCATTGGAATGTCATAATGACGCCATTATGATGCCATTATGTTAGTAGATTAGCAAACTTGTCAAAATCAACCATTTTGAAATCAGTGATCGACCATTCTGACACTATTGTAATAGCAGACTCGGGCCCCAGGTCTTCCTCGTTCCGAATAAAAGTGGATTGTTACTGGCTTTCTTTATGTCTTTGGTATCGAAGCTTTCGTAGTGTAAATGAATTAAGTTAAGCATTAAATGGTCTCGTAACAATTTGGTAGTCAGTCGGGTATTAGTGATTGAAAACGTTTTTATCTACAATACTTCTATACTAATATAATTAATATTATAAAGAGGTAAAATTTGTTTGTAAGTTTGTATGTAGGGGGTAATCTCAGGAACTACTGGTCCGATTTGAAAAATTCTTTCAGTGTTAGATAGCCCATTTATCGAGGAAGGTTATAGGCTACATATCATCACGCTGAGACTAAAGCAGCCGAGCATTAATGGAAAATGTGACGCAGACTAAGTTGCGTGGGTCAGCTAGTTTTTTTATATTCTTCTGATATAAAACATCTATTGGCGTTCCTTGGTAGTAAAAGCAACTCGTATGCCGTGACGGGGACGAAACTGTCATGTCGTGATGCCCTACTACGCCACCGGTTTAGGACAGTGATATTTGAAACTAAAATGTGCAAAAACAGTCCTAGTATGTATTAACATAGATGTTTCATATCTGCCAGGCGTCTCATGACAGCATTTTTTTTTTAAATTATTTACGGAGAATATTCTTCTATTATTTTACGGGGGCAACTTGAAGACTTGTCGGTATTTAATAAATGATAATATTTAAATAGTCTTCAAAAAGTCGTTGTTGAACATTCGACTTTTTGAGTTATAAAATGTATATTAAAAAAAAAAACAATTAAACGCTTGTAACATTTTTTTTTTTTAATTCTTAATTTATGAAAAATAAAGCTTACACGGGATAGCTATGCAGACAAAGTCACCTGTAAAGTACTAGTTGAATCACATACTAAGACAATTACAAGTGGATCTACTGCTCATTACCCTGCACTACTGACAAAGCAAGTAGAGTATATATCCAGTATGAGCGTGTCTCAACGCTATATTCCGCTGCATCCAGCCAATTGATCCATTCTCCGCGACTCTGCGCCCAGGTAAGTCGCTTGTTTATAAACTTACTTGCCTCAGCAATATTAAATAATATTTTTTTCTTTATTATTTTATTATCAGCAGTTTTGATTGTTATTGTAACGCTGCAATCTGTTAGTACGTGACTTCTCTGTATATGTAGTTATTGTGATTTTGCGCAGAATAATAAGAATGTTCTGGAAATAACTGCCTACCAATTAATAGGTAAATGCATCATTTACCTATAACGGCTGGGTTTTCAACAAAATTTATCAAATATCTGCTGTATATTAATCAAATTAAACAAATTGTCGAAGTTTATTTAAACCAGTGTTTGGTTTTAAAGTAAATAAAGCTACAACCGGCTTCTGCGTAGGCGCATTTGTGTTGATCAAGGGCTCTGGTGGGGGTAACGACGCGGTGCTTGAGACACTCCGGGGCTATAATGTTGTTTGTCAACAAAACATGCTGTGAGGGCTCTTGGGATTCTTTGTATTTTATCTGTTATTGTAATCGTAAAACTTTTGCTGTTCGTTTTTAAATAAAAGGCGGTCTATAGCCGTTTCCAGTTCCATCTATATTTCTTTACTAAAATTCATCGTAATCGGTTCAGCGAATTAAGCGTTTTCGATTTTATAACTTTTTTATTTTATTTGGGAAAAAAAATAGGTGTAGGTATTATGTCACCGAAAAATGGTAGACTCCGTAAGATTGTAATAATCTTGATTAGATTACAATATCTCGATATATTATGAAAAAATCGTTTCTTTTCTAATAAAACCCATCCAAATTCAATAGTTTCCAATGTACCCGTGTCTTATTTAGAAAAAAAATGTTAACAATTTAACGCGATATTTTACAGAGTTTGCTAGTTTCCGGTGACATATTTAAGTCTCAATACTTAGTATTATTTTGACATATTAATTTAAGACATTAATCTCTATACTTAGTGTAGAGATGCAGGCGCAAGGGTGGATGATTTGCGAATATGAGAAAAACACCAAGTCGGTACACACAGTTTATATTATCAACTTAGTTACATTTTCGTTTTACGGTAAGGCACCCTTTGTGTGCCACTGCTGGGTCTCACTCCCCCCTCTCCCAAATCTTGCTTTTTCGCGAACCACCTCGAAAAAGCCTTTGCAGTAGACGACCTGAGAGCCAATTCTACTAATTTTCACATTCGCATATCAATCGCAAATTGTCAAAAATGTATGAAAATTAAAGCTTTTTTGACAGTTTGCGATTGACGTGCGTATGTGAAAGTTGTTTAAAAATTTGTAGAATTGGCTCTCAGGTCGTCTCGCCACCTCCTAGAATAAAATAATAAGAATCAGGGTTCATTGCTGCCTTTCAAGTATAAAATAAATTGCAATAATTGTGAAAATAAAACTATACAACGCCGATTAATAAGTTATTGTACTCCTCATTATGAAAAACTTTTACCGACCATGGGAAATCGTTAAAAAAATCGCCTGCCATACATTTCTTAATTCTTAATTCTTTATTGTACACCAAAACAACTTTTATGATACAATCATAATAAAGTACATGTACAAAGGCGAGCTTAACTCAAAGTTGAGTTTTCTCCCAGCAAACCTTTGAGTGATAGAGAGAGTTCATCATAGAGGGTAGTACCCAGTGTACAAATAATACCTATAGATAAATATATTATAATACATTTCTGTGCGTATGCTACATAATGTACCGGACAGATGTTTTTTTTCGTGATTTTGAGGGTTTAGTAAAACCTGTTCATAATGATGCATATATTGACCCCTTAAGAGGTATTGCGTTTATTCTGTTCCTACTTGTGTAGGTACTTGAGTACTTATGTGCTAAAAATGTGAGTAGGTATTCGATCATGATCTCTACATACGTGAAATGATAATATCTACATCTTAAATCTTTTTATCTAACAAATATGCGATGACGTCATGATTTGATCTGATAAAATCTGACTTGATCTACAAGTAGGCACATTCCGAATATTAAGAGCATTCTAGAATATCCTATCATAATATGACAAGCCTATTCCCAACTATATTAGGATTGGCTCCCCGTCAAACCGGATTTATTCAACTGAATACCAGTATTATTATATTACCTGCTTGGAGCGGCTGCATAACAGAACTCCTCAACCCATTAACTGGGTAACATGGTAGTTATTTCTTGACAAGCCTGGTGTCGCATATATGGGGCCAATTCTACTAATTTTTAAACAACTTTCGCATGTCAATCGCAAATTGTCAAAAAAGCCTTAATTTTCATACATTTTTGACAGTCTGCGAATGCGATGCGAATTTGATGCGAATGTGAAAGTTAATAGGATTGGCCCACTGGTTTTTAACAATCCATAACAACTGTCAAAGATAGAATCTCAAAATGACAGCCGTCACTTACGGCACGACGTGCTTTCCGAGGCACAGAGGAATCTTGGTATGTAAAGATGGTCACCTATCCACAAACCGACTTTGGCAAGCGTTCCTTAATCTTGAAGATCGAGCCGTGCGGCTGTTATATTTTAGCCACGAACTCTTCCAAGATTATCATCCATTAATTAATATATCATCCCAATCTGAAACATCACTTAGGCTGCGTTTCAACATGCAAGTAACCGCCTCAGTAGCCCGCAATGAACAGTAACTTGCATTTTTATGTTAAGTTTAGTCTATTATGAGTTTCTCTCTTTGTCTCTACACACTGTGTCTAGTTTCTTATCCCACTCTCCTGGAGGAAATTTCTTATGAAATAAGCAGTACCTTTGTGCTCTTTTCACTATATACTTTTTAGGGTTCCGTAGCCAAATGGCAAAATCGGAACCCTTATAGATTCGTCATGTATGTCCGTCTGTCTGTCTGTCTGTCTGTCCGTCCGTCCGTACGTCACAGCCACTTTTCTCCGAAACCTTAAGAGCTATGCTGTTGAAATTGGTAAGTAGATGTATTTCGTGAACCGCATAACGATTTTCACACAAAACTGGGGGTCCTCCATACATACATAGAACTGAAACTCAAAATGTTTTTTTTCATCGTACCCATACGTGTGGGGTAGGTATCTATGGATAGGTTTCCAAAAAATGATATTGAGGTTTCTAAGATATTTTTTTTCTAAACTGAATAGTTTGCGCGACAGACACTTCCAAAGTCGTAAAATGTGTGTTCCCCCCCCTGAACTTCTAAAATAAGAGAATAATAGAACTAAAAAAAATATATGATGTACATTACCATGTAAACTACCAGCGAAAATTGGTTCGAAGTAGATCTAGTAAGTAGTTTTTTTTTAATACGTCATAAATAGTAAATCGCAACTTCTGCTCACAGAACCCTCAGTGCGCGAGTACGACTCGCACTTGGCCGGTTTTTTTTTTAATTTATTGTATGTACATAAATAAATAACTTGCATGCATGCTGGTTGCAAGGTGTAATTAAATGTGACCTTGGATAACACACATACAAATGCTTTGACAGTCCTCAAAGTTAGCTAGAAGCATGATGCCGGATACTGCAAGTAACACTTGTGGTAGAGGTCAGAAGCCGTACCATGACGTGTTAAAGCCATAATCGCTCAATGCGAGATAGAGATGGACTATGCTGGACGCATAAGATCATCCCTTTCTCACAACAGAATCAAGATGGCATTGACATGACAGACGGCCCCTGAAAGATCGTTTCTTTATGTCTTCCTCTCAACTTCGAACCGATGGTTCACTTCTTATAATATAGATTGTTAGGGTCCAGTTGGCTATGTTGCTTTCAGGATGGGTGCCATCGTAGAATCATTAAATCACCCATAGTTCAGATGTGTGGGCATTGGAGTACTCCAACTTGTGGCTCCATGTTCCATGGTGATAATTTGACGCTTGGTGTTCGGCTGCTGAATGCTCCGCTCCTGAATGCTCCGCTCCGTCTTAGCGTGATGATATTATATACCCTTTAGCCTATATAGCCTGGGCTATTTAACACTAAAAGTGTTTTTCAAATCGGACCAGTAGATGACCAGTAGTTCCTGAGATTAGCGCAAACAAACAAACTCTTCAGCTTTATAATATTAGTATAGATAAATATTTAAATCGGGTATTCAAATAGAGATTGATGTCTCAGCAGTTGTAGTTGTAGCAGTAGTTCTTGTTTACTGGCTTATGAGTGTTACGAAATATGTTGCAATATTCATGGGTTCATAGACCGTTGCGCATAACTAATGTATAAGTTATATCAGTAACGAATTGATAGCTTGAACAAACGTGAGTGATAGTTTGTTCATACCAAGATTGTTTATATTTATTGTGGGCAGGGATAAAATACTGGCACACCCATGTTAAACCAGTTATGAGTATTATCATCGAAACTATTGCTCGTGATGATCAATTTCGAAATGTTACATATCGCTAATCCAAGGGTTTTAAAATCCCTCCTAAAAAGCGGTATGCATCTTGGGGCAAATGTGTAGTCTTTTTAACCCAAAGGTTGACTGGTAGATAATGCCATGTTGTATTAAGTCCGCCCATGTACCACTTTTGTGCATAAAGTTTAAATAAATAAATAAAACACTGTTTTTGCTCATATTGTTATGGATTATGGATCTTTTAAATAGATTATTAAATTGCCGTGACTAAATCAATACTGTATATACTTACGCCTAAATAAAGCGTTGTTCATTATATAATTCTTAATGCGCACAATCTTTAGTGATTAATCGTCAAGTTTTTTCTATTCTAACTACCATTGTAGGATTGTTAGATTTTTTTGTTCCCAACCTTGGTTATCTATGTAAGCTAAGATAAAAAAATGTGGCACTTGACGCTACGATTGTGTTTGAGAATATTTTATATGAGGAACTATTTTTCCTGTAGTGTCGCTCCCTTTGGTCTATGCCACTGGAGCAGTGATGTTTTCAGGATAAATAGCATAGGTACCATCCTCGGCTAGTTGAGCTTTCTGCTACAGAAGAACCATCAGCAAAAATTTTGCACGTAGGAACCTAGAGGAGAACCTTAATTTCGAGTCAGGAGAGGTTTTCTCGAAATTAAAAAAAAAAAAGGGATATGCGCGTAAAGTCACGGAATTAAGGAATATAAAGAAATCTATTTTACCTCTTAATTATATTAAGTTAGTAAAAGTTAAACTTAAAGGTGAAATTTACAAAATTTGCCATCATTTATATTTACATTATATCACACGAGTGTAAAAAAACACTTTTTGAAAATTTATGTCGGTACTCGGTAGGTACCTACCTATACGTCTGTAAATTAAGGAAAACGAATAAATTGCAAGCTTGTTTACGTACAGACAGATGAACAGGATAATCATCAGAAATAATGTTGTGCAATATGCAAGTCTCACAAATAACAATTTGTTACCACGTCGTAAAAATTAAATTAACTTTTTGTGTTCGAATAAATTTTACCTGCTCAAAGCTTTTTGTTTAAGTGTTAATAAAGTTTTTTATTTTAACTTTTCAGATAATTTGAAGATGTTCAAGACTTTGTTGTTTGTGGCTGTGGCCGTGGCGTTGGGGTCTGCCGCACCCGCTGAAGAAGAACAGGTTATCATTTCTTTTAATCAAGACTGATCTTTTTCATTGTCTTAGGAAACTGAAACTAAATCTTCCTACAGCATTAACCGAGAAATACCTATTCCAAATTTTGCGCTTTGGCGGTGTTCCTGACCAAAAGATCATTTTAAAAACACTCCAAACTGAATCGTTTAGGACGAGTAAAGTTGCCTTTTGCCATAAGTCGACAGATGTCTGCTTTCTCTCCTTCCACTTAGCTCTTTAAATTCTCATTTAGATCCAATCTAAAGCAGCGTCATCTATTTCTTTCTACCCATTGCTCTAGCAACTTCTTACAGTTTAATTTGGATCATCATTCCAGTTCGTAACCATTACAATAATATCTTACAGCATGTACAGAATATCGACCTTCAGTCTTCCCACTGTACTCGTTTATGCATCAATTCCTTTGAAAACAACCAAATCTTTCTATACACGATCTACCGCGGTCTTACTTAGAAAACTGGTCTTACTTAGAAAACTGGTCTTACTTAGTAACCTTTGGGTTAATCCAATGACTAAGTAGCCATGTTTTTGAAATAGATGATGGCTATTTCTATTTATCCATTGCGCTAGCAACTTCTTTCAGAAATTTAATTTGGATCATCATTCCAGTTCGTAACTATTACCTACTATAGTATCTTACAGCATGTACAGGCCATTATCTTGGCAAATATCGTAAATAATACCTTCAATCTTCCCCATGTACTCGTTTATGCATCAATTCCTTTGAAGACATCCAAATCATCCCACAACCTACTTCACGATCTACCGCGGCCCTATTATGCGGTTCAAAAAGTAGCAATATCATCTTAGCAGCAATCCATGTCAAAAACTTGTAAAAATGCATGGAAATTAGAGGTACGATGCGAATGTGAACGACAATAGTTCCTTATCATTGCTTTTCCGTATTTCAGGTAGTGAAGCAAGCCATCGTCAAGCTGGAAGGCGACGGCGTCACCGGTAGCGTGACCTTCACCCGCCAAGACGATGGCCAGATCCGAGTCACCGGCACAGTGACGGGCATGCCCGCCGGAGAGTACGGCTTCCACATCCATGAGACCGGAGACATCACTAAGGGCTGCGGTTCCACCGGCGGTCACTTCAACCCTAACGGAGTGAGTGTTCTGGACTTCTGTTGTAGTGTTGGTTTGAGGGATTCTTTCGTCCAGCGCGCTGGGTCAGACGACATTGTGGCCATCGTGGACCCTAGCCGCGGTAGACCCTAGTTGAGGCTGGTACAAGAATGGAGATTGGCATAAGAAAAGCTCGCAGTGGCAGGGTCCGAAGTCGGACTATGGATGATAATGATGATTCATACTACCAAAGAAATATTGAACCCGGCTGTTTATTTCTGTAATAAATGCACGTCACGCCGACGACGTTCGGCGTCTTTCATAATGCGCACAGCAAAGGAGTGGAACTCTTTGCCTGCATCTGTGTTTCCGAATGCTTACAACCCTTATAATATTTTCAAAGTTAAAGTGAACAGGCTACTTCTGGGTAAGCTCGCTCCATCGTAGACTTTGTCTCTGTCATATCTGACCAAGACTAGAGTCAAGAGTAAGCCCATGTCAAGTAAAAAAAATAAATAATGTTTGCTGAGCGTTGTCTGTGTCATACACTCCATGAGGCTAATCAATGTCTGCTAGTCTATTCTGTAAATAACCATTTCGATATCGACTTCACCTGAGTGAGTAAGCTTACAAAGTGAACTTTAATTCACACATCATAAGGTCTTATATATAGACGAATTTGAAACTCACCTCGGATTCCGCTGTCGAGACACGAAAATGTTGTTACAGAATAGCACTGCTGTATACGTTGAAAGTATGAGTGTCTTGTCCATAGCAATTGTTAGTGCACAGCCGGCATATTCGCTAAGGTAAATTGAGCTGTCAATCCATACAAACATGATGACAGTTAACTTCTTTCTCACTCCATCTAAATTTACACGTTGTCAGAATCACACGGCTGGTGTAACTGTTGCAAGCATTTCAAACAGGAATAAACAAATTAATACTTGCGATTTGAATTATTATTTGGATAAATTATAGCTCGCTGAAGCAGGAAAATCATTTAAGGAACTCTGGTCTGTAATACAGCAAGAAATCTCTACTTTTATCTAAAACTAGCTTCTGCCAGCGGCTTCACCCGTTTGATCCCTAGGGAACATACTCCCGGGATAAAAAGCCTATAATTTATGCTATTCCAGACTGTAATCTACTTCTGTGCCAAATTTCATGAAAATCCTTTTAGGCGTTCTGATCTGAAAGAGTAACAAACATTCATTCATCCTCACAAACTTTCGCATTTATAATATTATAGTAGAATAGTAGAATGCTGCAATCTACTCGCCTTCTTCGGCCAATCCTCAAAGAAAAAGAAGTCCAAATCATTACGCCAGTGATTTTTTGCTAAAATCAAACCTTTTTTTTCTAGCATGACCATGGCCATCCCGATGACGAAATCCGTCACGTCGGCGACCTCGGCAACGTCAAGTTCGACGATAGCAAAACCACCAAGATCGACTTCGTGGACCGCATGATCAAGTTGAACGGCAAGCACAACATCCTCGGTAGGGGCTTGGTCCTCCATGCAGGCAAGGATGACTTCGGCAGGTCTGACCACCCTGACTCCAAGAAGACAGGAAACGCCGGAGGACGTGTCGCTTGCGGGGTCATCGGAATCCTGTAGGAAAGCCTTTTATCAAGTTATGACAACCATGTTCTCGAGAAATAATGGCTGGAGGCCACACAGACTTATATCAATTAATCTTTAATCTCAGCCTCAACGTCTTGGCTTTAAACAGCGCAATTTTCTTCGGTTTCATCACCTGAAAGCTGTGCTTCAGTTGATCCTTGAGTCACTATTCCTCGGGCTGCATTGTTTTGATTGTACATATGTTTCTGTCAACTAATCCTATCACATTCCATGTTACTAACAGGCTATGAGATTTCGTTACTTCAGAATGGAGCACAACATAAAATAATGCAATAATAACCTGCTTACACTTATGTCCTGTATGCTCTTCTCCTTACTATAATACAACTATTATTATACCTTAATTATGGTATTATTACGTACAAAGTATTCCGTAGGATGGACTTAATATAGTTCTTGTTAAGAATCTCAGAAGACATTGTTAATTAGGATAAGACCTTCGTTTTCTACTTTTATTATGCTCTTGTGTTGTGGCATTGACTATGGTATCCGCCATGTTCTCTTCCTGTATTGCCAAATTAAATAAAATTTCTTTATAAATGTTGTTTTTATTGTAGGGATTGTTGAACAGTATGAGGTCATATTGACGAAAAAATGACGCTTGGTTGAAAATCATGTTGATTTTATCAGTTTGCACGTACAGGGATTTTCCCTTTACATTTACATACATAATTATGCAGGTTACACATTCATTTTTGTGTCGTGATGTCTTATATTCATATGGGTTGGTTTTGCACCTAATTTGAATGTTCGTAAGCTAATATTGTGAGATGCATCCTATCTCAAATAAAAAACCTTACAATAATATCGGTTAATTACAGTTTAAAAAAGTGAACTGTAGATCACACGTGTATTTCGATCGAAATTATCATTCGTTTTGTTTTCATTTCATTTTAGATATAATCCTTACATATTTTTCAAATATGAACATATCTTTCGTAAGCCTGACATCATCATCATCTTTGTGATATCTAGGAAGAATCAGTAAAGTAAAGTTTCGAGTATATAGAGGTAGATGTGGCTAGAGAAGAAAACCTAAAGCAAAAGCCAAGGATTGTGTAAAAGATGACTTCGTCGCATGAGCAGCTAGACAAAGATGAAAGCTGGGACTATTTAAAAGAAGTTACGGAAAAGAGCAAGAATAGGTACTACTTTGGAAACAATAGAAAAATTGATATAGATGAAATTGATGAAGATTATAATGATATAGATCGTAAAATGATTGCTAAATATTGTGTTGTTAGAGTTGCATTTTAAACAGACGATGAGATGAGAGATCCAGAATAACAGACTCCAGACGTTATAAAATAATATAAATGAGGTCGTACTGATTGAATCATTGTAGGCAGGTACAGTTTTGCATTGTATGATTGTGGCTTTTCGATGTATGGATGAAATTTATCACTTTAACCATTTGCAAACGGTTATACCGTAATTAGTACCTAGGTTATTCAGTTCCATTCACATGTTAGAGCCCTTTTTTCCCAGCTTGAATTTCTAGATGAAACTGATTTTCCCTGTAAACAT
The DNA here is from genome assembly GCA_963859965.1 of Ceramica pisi. Classification (NCBI taxonomy): domain Eukaryota; kingdom Metazoa; phylum Arthropoda; class Insecta; order Lepidoptera; family Noctuidae; genus Ceramica; species Ceramica pisi. Next base: position 22,861,648 of record OY982535.1, on the reverse strand, counting down.
TGAGATGTTTTGAAAACTTAGGTGGAGTGAGATGAATTTGATGAAGCTGTCTGAGATGAATAGAATAGAATAGAATACTCTTTATTATGTACACTATATAAGTTTCAGAAAAAATAGACGAAGAAAACATTACATAGGGTGACACAATGGGCGGCCTTATCGCTAAGAGCGATCTTTTCAAGACAACCTTTGGATGGATTTTAAAGAAAAAGTAAATACAGTAGTTTAGGTAGTCCTAGGTGTACGATTTATATGAATATATGCATAATAGATAAATAAATACAATTCTAAGTATGTAATAAATACAATATTAGAACCCAAACAAAAACGGTCAAAGAGAAACGTAGTGATGTTTGACCATTGTTTTAAAAGTGGACAAAGATTGAGCACGTCTTACTGACACGGGCAATGCATTCCATTGCCTCACCGCTTGAACCGTAAAAGATTTGTCGTAGAAGCTGGTGGAATGCATCGGCATCTCTAATCCCTTGTTTTCCGATGACCTCAGATATCTATTATGTGTGTAGCTGTCACTCTACCTTTATTGTATGGTTTAATGGCTCATTTCATGTTAATTCATCATCACAATGTTGGAGCTGATCAGAAGGGATTACACCCTTAATCTTAGCTCTAGTTGACCATCGCAACAGCCTGTGTCTGCCAACTCCACGTTGTTGACCATAGAATTGCACTGTATCTAGGACCAATAGTTAATCGTACAAAAAGTCTTACTGAACTGGGAAGTCTGTAGCACAATTTACTTCATAAGTGCTGATTGCTGCACTTATTATTCATACTAACATCTTTTATATAATAAAATTCTCGTGTCACAATGTAAGTTACCTTACTCCTCCGAAACGGCTTTATCGATTTGTACCAAATTTTATATGCATATTCAGTAGGTCTGAGAATCGGCTATTATCTATTTTTCATACCCCTAAGTGGTAAGGGTCGTCCACCCCTATATATATTTTTTTTTAATTTTTGGACAAAATATTTAATTTTAATTTTTCTATAATGTGACATAGAAAATACATACAACCTTAAATTTTTTACCCTTCTATCACCTTATTTTTTTAATAGTCATTTTATTAATGAATTAACTGACCCACGCAACTTCGTCTGCGTCACATTTTCTATTAATGCTCGGCTCCTTTTAGTCTTAGCGTGATGATATATAGCCTATAGCCTTCCTCGATAAATGGGCTATCTAATACTGAAAGAATTTTTCATTTCGGACCAGTAGTTCCTGAGATTACCCCCTACATACAATTTAAACTTACAAACAAATTTTATAATCTTAGTATATCTCTTTAAAATATTAGTAGTATAGATTAGTATAGATAATGTGACGCAGACGACGTTGCGCGGGCCAGCTAGTTTTATATAAATGTGAAAATAACTCAATCAGTTTTTACCTCTTTTCTCAAATGGTTGAAGGAATGTGGATGAAGTTCACACAAGGTGGACATGTCCTGCCTGTCCTGGAAACAGAATGCTATATATCCAGGGATTATGTTCCCTTGGGATCATTTTCGACTTTTGTGTGCTAGGTAGTTTTGAATATTTTTTTTATAATATTCGTTCTTGTAAGTATAGTATGCGACTTCAGCTATGATTTAATTTGGGTAATGTTCCAGCATTTTTCCCAAAGCAAGTAGAGAGCTTTGGGAAAATGCTGGAACATTACCCAAAAGTTGAGCTACCTTAGGTTGAGATAAAATATACCATTGTGAATAAAACTTCATTTAATGTCGGTCTATAGAACTTCAAAAAAGCATGATAACTAGGAATTGCAAGGGTAATGTTTTTATTAAAGAGAAGTGAATGTGAATTTGCTTACTTTAATTTTAATTAATCTTTTCGTTTATCTAAAATTAAGTGAAAAAGCAATTAATGCCTTTTCACTTTAATTTATTTTGTTGTTTGTACTGTGCGAGTCTCGAATAAAATTTTCATTTTTTCTTCATCTTGTGTTCTTCGTGTTGGTCTAGTTTGTAGAAGTTGTAGTCGGGAATTAGTGTGGTGGTGTCTGTTGGGGGTAGACATTATTTACACATTGGGTCAAAAAGGTTTAAGAACCGCAGTTTTAGCTTGGCTTTTTCTGTGTATTCTCCTTTAGGTAGGTACTTTTCCTTTCTTTATAAATTATGGAAATTCTATGACGCTAGTATTATTACCCAATATCCACTTTCTAGAATCTCAAACAGTGTATTTTAAACATAAACGGAATTATTCATAATCATCATCATAAGCATTTTCTAATCTTTTAATATTTACATGTTTCTTTAGCTTCCGTATTATGCTTTAACAGGCTTAGGATTCATAAAAAAATAACCACATTGATAATAACCATAGTTCCGCTAATCGTTATATAGGCTAATTAATGTTTTTTTTTAATGAATAAACATGCCATTATAATCGGATTTTTTTAAATACGGAGTTATTTATTTTTTTCACCAAATTTTATATTTGTTATCAACTTGTACTTGTATTAATAGATCTATCACCACGAAATATTTTTATTCCCAGTTAGACAAAAAGTGTCGCCAAGTATAAATTACCAAATTAATATCAATATGTTTTTAAAATAAGAGATGGATTATCAATAAAATTTAAGTTCATATCTTGTAATTTTTGACAAAAGTTTGTTTTCAAAATAATGGGTTAATCCTTTAAAATTAATAGCTTCGTATTCAGAATGGTATATTTATCACTAAATATTGGAACATAGGGTACAGGGAGCTTAAGGCACCCCGACATTTGTGTTAGGTTCCTTTTCTTTACACACTTTTTTTTTAAGGATGGTAAATCATCCAATGAATCCTCCCGCTCTGGGTAAAGCAGAAAGGAGTATCAGACTCCTACTGACTTCAATACATCCGTGTTCCTCCTAATGCCCTTTGCGTACCAGGGCTTCGGTGACTCTTTCGAAAAAAATCCGCAAAATCAATATTAACCTTAGAATTGATCGACTGTAAGTTATTATCGATCTTTGGCAAATAGCTTCATCCTTATGGCAATAACAATTCAAAACTGCCTGTAAAAGGTTTCATTGAAATAATTGATTTGACTGAGTTTTAGGATCGTGCATAAGAATCTTTGTAATAGTGATATTATGCAGAATAATTTGCGGTTGGGTTTAGTCATTCACACCGTGACAGGTTCCTTTAAACCCTGCTGACGGAAATAGACGCCCCACACAGCGGGCCTTCGTCGAATGATCGTTTTATATTCAATGATATATAAAACTATAGATACGTTGTCCGCACTCTAAAATGACAACATGAAATGAAGCCAATTGGCCACATCGCGCTTAGTTACACACCAACCTGTCGCGCGACACTACGTTTGTTTTGATGTCAATTTGACTATTACTTATCCTGTGACGTAACTGAAGATGTATATTTATCTCCCTCTAGCAACAGTCATCCCGCCGTACGGTGACATATTTTCTTTTCTTTCTTCATGCGTATTAGTAGCTATCCAGTATTTTCGCCGTTTTTAAGCGCCGCGATGTTGGTTTATGACGTGTCTATATATAATACGTCATTGTTTATATTAATTTGACTTTACAGTTATCAACACAAACCCATTATAATGAATCCGAATTAATTTATTTGATACATGATAATAATATACCCTGGTTATATGTGATTTTTATGGTTTTTTTTTATTGCTTGGCTACTACATTTTGGAGACAGATCTACTAAATATAATACTATGGGGACAATCCCTGTTATTGCAGAAGTTTAACACCATTTTTTTTTTGTCGGTAGCTTAAGTCACACGTTTTTTAATTTGCTGTTTTTTTTATTGCAGGGCGGAATCCCCTTCTGAGAGAAATTCTGCTTCAATCCCTACGAGCAACATTTTAATAGCTATTTCGATGTATTCTCTAGTTGCGGTTCTATTGAATTAAATATCTTAAGATTAAGATTGTAAACCTCAAAGGTTGTATTTGACTAAGGGCGGGTTGTTACACGTTCACTTAACGCACGCGTAAACTTTAAAAATGGTTCTAACTATAGTTAAATAAAAAAAAAATGTTTCATATTATGTCAGCGTTAACGCACGTAAAAAAATAACGATTTTTTTAGCAGATATTCTGAGCACTGGTTAACTTTAGCTGCGTCAAATAGAACGATATTGTGAAATTTATTTTGAATTCCTCAATAGCAGTTCTTCTGATGACACAAAAAGAAGACCCGTGTTAATAACTTGAGCTATTGGGATGAGCAGGAATTTTATACTAAATTGTTTTGAAACAATGCTTCTTATTTAAGGCGCGTCCCCGAGCAAAACGCAGCGCTAGCCGTTTTTAGTGCAGTTTTTTGGAGCTATCTAGGTACTCTTTATCCAAAAAAAATATCAACTAATAAAAAATACATTAATTTTCTACGTAATCTTGGCTTCAAAATGGTAGTTTTTTTTTTTTTAATAAGTATAATGTCTAAGTAATCTCCTCACAACGAAACCACAAAAATGAGAAAAAATTACTGAAAACATGCATCTTCTCGAAAACTAACGATTATTTTGATTTTGTTCTTACACTAATGGATAGGCAATTCAATTATGAACATTTTGGTAGAAGTATTTTTTTCAAACGACCAAAATTCGATTTTATAACGATTTTTTTCAACATTTTGAGCGTATTCGCTATTGTATCTCTTGCGCTGTTATTGAGGGAAAAAATGTTCAAGGTTATTTGCTCAGGGTACGGCCTTAACGAACGTTAAACATCTTCCGTAATCGTTACTTTTTGACGTACGTATGTTACGTTAACCAACTGCTTGATACAACAGGCCCTAAGTTAGGTAAGTATTATGTAATAAGATTGGTACTTAAATACCTCTATTGTGAATTAGTGAGTTAAAAGAGAGTCATCATCAAAGCCTTTCCCCAACTATATTAGGGACGGCTTCCAGTCAAACCGGATTCAACTGAATACCAGTATAACTGACAGTGTGACCAATCGGTCACAAACGTACATAAATTGCCCAATTTCATGACAGTTGTTTTGTTTAATACAGCAGAGAATGTATGATATAAACGAACAAAACTGTCGAATTGTCAAATTATTGCTTGTCACTTGACACCAGTAAGTTGTATTAAGCCCCAGTATTTTTTAAGAAGCGACTGCCGGACTGACTCGTCCTCTATAACCCAGTAACTGGGCAATACTGGAATTGATTTAAGGAAGTGAGTAAAGGCGGAAACCCACTGCAACGCACGGAGAGGCTACGCACGTGTGTGAGACTTTGCCTTGCATGGGCATGTGTGAGATTGTTTCCACTGCAACCATCAACTGACGTCATCGGTATACGCGTGGTTGCTCGAATATGGCGCCCACGTTGCTCAACGCCGTGCCGTCAATGCCCGAATTTTGAACCACGACTTTGTCAAAACCATAGTCTTTCAAATAAACGTGAGTAGCCTCTCCGTGTGCCGCGGTGGGCCACGCTACAGTTGTACATAGTCGTGGGCGTGTAGCGTGTACTGCAGTGGAAATGTTGAATCAAATCGTATTATTGTAACAAAATGAACCTACGCAGCTATATAAAATGCGCCGCCTGGCCGTGCATAGCGTGCACCTCGGTGGGTTCGCGCCTTATTGGAAAATGTGAGCAGGTACTAATATTTACTTTTTGTACTTAATATTTATTTACACTATCTGGGTTTCGAATACCTAAATATTTTGTCATCTCTGTATAACGGTAGTCACAATTTATTGTTATTTACCTGCACATAAATTTTCCCTATGGCTGTACAAACCAGACTATTATTAATTTTATTATTGTTGAGAAACCATACAATTTTTGTTTTTTCCTTGTAACTGTTGAGTAATAAAACTATTTATAGATTTTTGTAGTTGTTTATTTTTCGTCCTTGATTTAACACAATCGTTTTGTAAATGACGTCTGTAAATACTTGACGCAATTGATTGGTACCTACCTAATTTTAAGCTGTCGACACTTTATAGTTTTACATTCATTTTTCGTCATGCCTCTAAATGGGTACTTAGATAAAACTAATTATTAAAATAAAAACTTGGTTAGCATACCTACATAGACGACGAGTCATCTCCGTTCTCCAAAAAATCTAGGTTACACACTAAACACAACCTCCTTACATAATTATTTGGAACTACAGTAATTAAATTAAAATAGAAGAAATATTTTAGTGCAAAAGAAGTTTACAACACGCACAGTTCACATAATGATGGCAGCAAAATATTTCCATTACATCTTCTTTTCAGGCGAGGACTATTGTCCTGTAGACTAGTAATCCCAGTCGCTCTTGGCTCCACATTGAGTCGCGACCCCGGCACAGTGACACACAGACCCGTGGCACGTTCCTCCAGAACGAGGGTAACACAGATTCATTGAACACCCGTTTGCGTGTCCGCTGACACAGGCGAAATGACATTGTCCGTAGCAGTTGTTGCTGGTGCCAAAATCATAGCCGTCACAAGACTCTTGGAATGATGGAGCGATGAAGCTGATGAGAAGAATCACGAAGACACAAGTCGACATTTTGAAGCGAATAGAGCACGTGTGTTCTTCAAGCTACAAGCTACCGTGGATGACTGGCCATGCGCCCGCCGTGAGACTGGTTATATTCTCAGGAAAAATGCAGGAAAACATGGCTACTTAGTCATTGGATTAACCAAAAGGTTCTTAGGTTACTAAGACCGACCGACCGGCTGAGTATGACCGGTAAAGTTATCTAGTTCCAATGACGTTTACGTTTACGTCATTGGAACTAGATAACCTTAGGCGATTAACACACTGCCACGCACCACGCAACGTAGCGCGTGAATGTGTGTTCTAACATTGCTTGTAATATCTCCGTTTGTATAGAAAGCACGTATAGTCCAACACACAGAAAATGCATCCACGCGCGTTCATACATGATCACGCGTCTGCAAGCGGAGAAACATCGCACGCGCGTGGGTGCGGGGCTAGACGCAAGGTATTGCACACTGAGTCTGGCACAGCCGTGCGTGATTATGGATGGGCTTGACGTGTGTTTGCACAAAAACCTAACAGTTAGTATAACTGCAGCATCTTGAATGAGTTCCACACTAATAACCATTAATAATATCAAAGTAGACGCGAAGTTCTGCACTGCACTATCAACACAGCCAACGGCATTGAATGAAATGACTCTGTTCATTTATTTTCAACACTTATTTGAACGTTTTTAAATATTTCATGACCCCAGAGAGAGGAACCTCCTGATAGCCCTATTTTTTAGAGATGTGAAATCATCGAATGATTTCCCCCGCTCTGGGCGGAGCGAGAGGGAGTGTCAGACTTTTACTGACTAAAACCCATACATGTTCCTTCATGTGCCCTTTGTGTTCCGGAGCCACGGTATCTCTTTCGAATAGTCCCGCGGCTCCGGCTGGCGTCGGCCCTTTCGGGCCCCTCTGTGTGCTGACTCTCTTTGAGGCGCGCGTGGAACACTAACGCGCCGACGACACGGCCTGTCGTCATGAGACGGACGGACGGCGAGCCACCCATACCTCACCGTCCACAGGCCCGCGCCTACGGTGGCCAGCTCTTGATAGCCCTGCGAGCCGTGTCCAGAAGTACCTACCGCTTTCTGTATCAACATTTAATAGCTGAATAACTGCGACACACATGCGATCGATAAAAGAAGACATCGCTGGCATAGTATTAATTGTTAATACGCCACCTGCAAGTTCCCACAATCGACGGAAAGAAAATTTTAGCATACCTACCTAGGTTTCCGGTACTTTGAATTGCTTTTTCAATGGGATGGCGATGTAGACGTCGACAAAAAAAATCAACTCAGCAGTGCTATTCTGTAACAACATTTTCGTGTCTCGACAGCGGAATCCGAGGTGAGTTTCAAATTCGTATAAATATAAGACCTTATGACGTGTGAAATAAAGTTCACTTTGTAAGCTTAGTCACTCAGGTGAAGTCGATATCGAAATGGTTATTTACAGAATAGACTAGCTGGGTGGAAGAAATAACAAGTTATAGGTACTAATTGGGATCCCATTGATGCTTCTCAAGTTAAAGGAAAAAAATACAATTATGCAAGGTCTTCATGCGATTTCACAATATTGAGCAATGAAGGAGATTTACCGTTTTGTCTAGATGACGAGTATGTAGACTTGGGTATGTGGACTAACGAATTAATGTGTCTCGTTTGTGGAATGCCAACGTTTAAAAAAAACCGACCAAGTGCGAGTCGTACCTACTCGCGCACTGAGGGTTCCGTAAGCAGAAGTTGCGATTTACGATTTATGACGTATTAAAAAAAAACTACTTACTAGATCTCGTTCAAACCAATTTTCGCTGGTAGTTTACATGGTACATATACATCACGTATGTACATAATATTTTTTTTAGTTTTATCATTCTCTTATTTTAGAAGTTAAGGGGGGGGGGACACATTTTACCACTTTGGAAGTGTCTCTCGCGCAAAGTATTCAGTTTAGAAAAAAATGATGTTAGAAACCTAAATATCATTTTTAAAGACCAATCCATAGGTACCCCACACGTATGGGTACGATGAAAAAAAAAACATTTTGAGTTTCTATGTATGCCCCCAAAATTTATTGTTTTTTTTCTATTTTTGTGTGAAAATCTTTATGCGGGTTACGAAATACATCTACTCACCAAATTTCAACAGCACAGCTCTTAAGGTTTCGGAGAAAAGTGGCTGTGACTTACGGACGGACAGACAGACAGACATGACGAATCTATAAGGGTTCCGTTTTTGCCATTTGGCTACGGAACCCTAAAAATGGTGAAGGATCATTACCTCTCACAATAATTTTTCTTCTCCTTTCCGAATAGTATACTTATTTGATATTAATAAGCATATTTTCTTTTAAATGTTGTACCTACGTGTTTATTTTATAATAATATTATTACCTATGTCTAATTAATATTATTTATGATATTTGTACACTGACCGCCGTAAATTTATCTTCTTTCGTTCAGTTCATAAAGGTTGTCTGTAGAGATTGCCCTGTGCGATAAGACCGCACATTGTACAGTTGTTTTTATTATAGACGTTTTTCCTGTACTTATTGTGAGGTGTACAATAAAGTCTATAATAAATAAATAATGAAATGTGGAAGTGGACAACAAAAAAGGAATCGTTGGTCTTGGTACGGACCAGTGATGAGAATGTATGCAAGGCTTCTATTATTCTATTAGGGGATTTTGGTTTCCGCACTTAGTCCTGACGTTGGACCATTGTACGTGAGCCATGGCGGCCGTTACTCCAACCATCCAACCTCCCTCCAGAAACAGATAAGTTTTCTCGGCGTGTTCAGGATATCTGTGAGCAAGTTTGATGACCCTATAGTTTGCTTCCGTATTTCGGCAACGCCCTCACAATCAAGGAGTACGTGCGGTACCGTTTCTTCCGTCTCCATGCATGCTCTGCATAGAGGGCTGTCCGTTATGCCTATCGTGTGCAAGTGTTTATTTAAAGAGCAGTGACCGGTGATGGTCCCCGTCACCATTCGCAGGCTCCGCCTATCCAGTCGCAGAAGGCGCCTGGTTAGTTTTCGGTCCAGGTTTGGCATGGCTTCCTTGGACTGCCTGCAGCCTGGTGCCAAGGTCCACCAGCGTTCCGCTTGTTTGTGGGTGTGTTCACGCAGCCATGTGCGCAGTTGGACGAAGGGGAGTGGTACTATGGGTTCGGGTCCAACAGCCACGGCACCAGATCCCCTCCTGGCCAGTTCATCGGCCGCGTCATTTCCCAGTGATCCGCTGTGCCCCTTTATCCACTGCAGCGTCACGGTGTTGCGGTTGGCCACCGTGACGTGTTCGAGTGCATTGTGGCATTCTTGTATGAGTTTCGAGGTAGTGTAGTTTTTCTTTAGGGATTGGAGGACTGAGGCACTGTCGGAAAGTATCCGGATGTGGGTGTCCGTGACTTCCCTGGCCTCTATGGCATGAACTGCCAGGATAATGCCCACGCATTCCGCCTGGTAGACGGTGTTGAGCTTACCTAGCGATCTTGATATTTTAATATTGAGGTCATTGGAGTAAATTCCAACTCCCGTACCAGTGCTTGTCTTTGATCCGTCAGTATAGATTCTTAGCTCATTGGGACCTGAGTGGTCGTCCAATTCCTCTGCTAGGACTATGTTGTAATGTTTCTTAAAGTGGTGCGTTTTTTGAACTCTGTCGTTGGGTGATGTCATCATGGGTTGTCGTTTAACAGCATCTTCCATGATGTATGCAAGGCTTTTAACTAGACAAAAAAATACATCCGACGTCTAAAAAAATCACTACAAAGTAAAAAATAACTTCAAATTCGGAAGTCGGTGTTTTTGTTAGCTTCTTCGTATTTTGACACCGACTTCCGAATTTAAAGATATTTTTTACTTTGTAGTGTTTTTTTTAGAAGTCGGTTGTATTTTTTTGTAAAAAGTTTTTTATTTTTCACTTTTTAGTGGTACCCCGCACCTAACAACACCACTACAAAATCGCAGAAAAGCAAAATACGCAATTTCGATTATCGAAGAATCATCTAAATAGTCAAATTCCAGCTTTTTCGATTTAAAATCCAAAGTTCGTAACCGATTTTCATAAAATTTAAATGGGACCAATCTGCAAGTATATCCTTTCAGAAAATTTTCAAATCGGTTCATAATTGTCGGAGTTAAGAGGTAACAAACATAAAAAAAAAAAAACATACAACCGAATTGATAACCTCCTCCTTTTTGGGAAGTCGGTTAAAAAGCTATGAACATAAAGATTTATGGTTGGTGAGGAAAATCTATGGAAAGATGGATGGATTAGGTGATGAAAGATATGATACGAAAAAGGAAAACGAGAATTTTTCTCATTAATACAGACCAGTAGTTAAATTAACACAACACTTATCTATTTTCAATTATTACTAAGATAAGGTACTTACTATATAGGTAAACCTTGAACGTCCATGAGGTCTTCATGTTGAGCGTGTGAGTGTGGGTGCGCAGTGGAAGCTGGCGGCACTGCGAAGTGGTGGTGTTGAGGTCTCGGGCGTCGTGGCGAACGAGCAGTGATAATGCGAGGTTTGTGGATTTCATCCATTACAGATGGCGCCACGTAGGTAAAGCCCTGATAGATTATTTAATTTGAGATAAGTACATAAAAACCCAAGCTTTTAAACCTCAACTAACATAGGATCATCTGCATCCGTCTAGCCTTTTCCCAACTTCATTGGGGTCAGCTTTCAGTTAATCCGGATTCAGCTGATTACCAGTATTTTACGTGGAGCGGCTTGTCAGTGAGACGAGCTCAATCTTTGTCCACTTTTAAAACAATGATCAAACATCACTCCTTTCTCTTTGACCGTTTTTGTTAGGGTTCTATGCTTTTTTTTTCATAATTATATTTGTATTTATTTATCTATTATGTATATATTCGCATAAATCGTACACCTAGGACTACTTACACTACTGTTTTTCCTTTTTCTTTAAAATCCATCCAAAGGTTTTCTTTAAAAGATCGCTCTGAGCGATAAGGCCGCCCATTGTGTCACCCGTCACCCTATGTAATGTTTTCTTCGTCTATTTTTTCTGTAACTTATATGGTGTACGTAATAAAGAGTATTCTATTCTATTCTGGGTAACATGGTACTTCCTGGCAAGACAGGAGTCAGATTTACCTGCTTCTGACAATCCGTAACGACTACCAAATATCTACAAATGGCAGCCGGGACCAACGGCTTAACGTGCTTTTCGAGGCACGGAGGTAAACTGGATATATTAAGATGGTCACCCATCCACAGATCAACCCTGGCAAGCGTTGCTTAAACTTGAAGATCGGCCCGTGCGGCTGTTTATTATTTAGCCATGAGCTTTAAAGGAGGTACAAAGGTACATGATTTAAGTCCGTGTTATTTTATGGTTGAAATTTAGATTATGAAATATTTTCGTCCGATTTCATACTTATTTTAAAAGAATTGTCGGACAAAAGTTTTACTTTAACATACGAGTAACATAGAAGCAATAACGTTTTCTGTCTATTAGTTATTTATAAGATTATGAGTGCCGCGTCCTAGTTTGCAAGTTGCAGGTTGTGACAAAGAAATATCGATCACATACTTACGCTTCAAAATTTATAGAGTATTGCATTACCGTCCTCGGGGTGTAGCGTATACCGTGGTATACCTATGTCGGATAATGACACGACTATTAAATTAAACGTTTTCTTTGTATAAATGGAATATTATTTTGTAGGATAATTCACAGCGTTGTCTTTGTGTCCATGTTCCTATTTGTGCGTTTTTTGTTTCTATAGAAAGCTCGCTCTATCGTAGACTTTGTCTCTGTCATCTCTGACCAAGACTAGAGTCAATCCCATCACAAAAAAACCGGCCAAGTGCGAGTCGGACTCGCGCACCGAGAATTCCGTACAAACCTGTAGGTATATTTTGTAAGCAAAAGTAGTGTTTTACGATGTATGACGTATTAAAAAAACCGGCCAAGTGCGAGTCAGACTCGCGCACCGAGGGTTCCGTACAAACCTGTAGGTATATAAGTAAAAGTTATGGTATTTTTATTGCATAACATAACAATGTGGAAAGCTGACGGTACCTTGTCAATACATATATGAAAACATTATGTATGTTCGGAAAAATCTTCATCTCTTTAAGAAGAGAAGTGATAGACAAAATTTTAATACTAGAAATAGGCACAATTTGGATCAATTGGATCTCGTAGGGCCGGGCCCCTGGTTCAGACCATGGTGTGGAGCGAGAGGGAATGGGAAGCAAAATTCTCGTGTCGCGGTGTTTGTTTCCAAACTCCTCCGAAATGGCTGAACCAATTTGCATGAAATTTTGTGTGCATATCGGGTAGGTCTGAGAATCGGCCAAAATCTATTTTTTTATTTTTTTTTGTTAATCGCATAACTACGTTTGCTGGGTCAGCAAGTCTAATATATAAAATTCTCGTGTTGCGGTGTTTGTTTCCAAACTCCTCCGAAACGGCTGAACCGATTTGCATGAAATTTTGTGTGCATATCGGGTAGGTCTGAGAATCGGCCAACATCTGTTTTTTTTTTTTAATCGCTGAACAACGTTTGCTGGGTCAGCTAGGAAGTTTATGATTATTAAAAAAAATATACTATGTGATGTAACTAAAAATTTAAGATTTTCGGAATTTTTCCTATATGTGTACTTTATAACGTTGCTTCATGCCAAATTTCAAGATTCCAGGTCGTCTGGAAGTATCCTTTAGGTTTTGATTCCCTTGCGAGTAGTTGCGAGTTTCAAAATATGCGGCTTTAATTGCTGTATCTTTTGATTGCGTTGACGTAGAAGTTTGATTTTGTTACAGCTTAAAGATATTATAGACTTGAGTATTTGTTAAGAATTTCAATATAATACCACTACGCGTTCATGAGTAAAGGGGTAATAAGTTTAAAATTATTAAAAATATTTTTATTATATGATGTAACTAAAAATTTATGCTTTTCGCAATTTTTCCTTTATCTGTGTTATAAGACGTTGCTTCGTACCAAATTTCAAGATTCTGAGTTCACGGGAAGTACCCTGTAGGTTTTGATTCCCTTGCGAGTGTCGAAAATTTGCGGCATAAACGGGAGTATCTTTTGATCGCGTTGACTTAGAAGTTTGATTTTTTCACAGCTCCAAGAGACCATAGACTTGAGTATTTGATATGAATTTCAGCTTGATACCTCCACGCGTTCCTGAGAAAAAAGGTCTTGACAGACAGACAGACAGACAGACAGACGGACAACAAAGTGATCCTATAAGGGTTCCGTTTTTACCTTTTGAGGTACGGAACCCTAAAAACTACATTCTAGATCTCGTTCAAACCAATTTTCGGTGGAAGTTTACATGGTAATGTACCTACATTATATATATTTTTTTTTAATTTTATCATTCTCTTATTTTAGAAGTTACAGGGCGGGGGGGGGACACATTTTACCACTTTGGAAGTGTCTCTCGCGCAAACTTTCAGTTTAGAAAAAAATGATAATAGAAACCTCAGTATCATTTTTGAAGACCTATTTTTAGGTACCCCACACGAATGGGTATGATGAAAAAAAAAACTAAGTATGGGGACCCCCAAAATGTATTGTTTTTTTTTCTATTTTTGTGTTAGAATCTTAGTGCGGTTCACAGAATACATCTACTTACGCAGTTGCCTGCGCAGTTTGACTGTACATAAAGGCGGAACTTCTGAAACTGCGCGAGCTTACGTGTTTCCGTCCACACGCACTCACTTACTGCGCAAACTGGTTTGTGCAGGCATGCTCGCAGGCAAACGGAGCGCAAAGCCGTGGCATAAGTACCTAGTCTAGATTCAGGGTTTGGATTTGGTATTTCAAAAAATCTGAAGTTGTAATTTTTGACATATTTTTGGGCTTATTTTCTTAATTTATAAAAACTAAATCCTTTTAGCAAAAGATAAACTTTATCTGGGTTCATCTTGACATATCTCGTCAAACTTGAAATATTGAATACCAAATATAGAAGAAATAGCTAGCAAAATTGAAAATTTCGAATCGAGTATTCAGACTGATAAGTTCTATTTCACGACATGGTATTTAAATGGAGACAGACAGACGTCGAGGCAGCATATTATATAAGGGTGCTACTTTAAAATGCTGTTGCGACGGTCTGAATCAGGGATGTACGGTTACCTATGGTTTTATCAGAACCGAAGTCTTTGGTTTGTCGGAGTCGAAACCAGAATCGGAACCTGGGGGGCTACTCTCTAAGCCCGAAGTCCATAGTTTCGGGATTAGTTGCTCCATATCACCTAACCACTAAGAATTAATGAGAAAACGGTTTGTCAGTTACTGTCATGTTGTCATTCATTTTCTGATAAGGAGTACAATACGCCCGTAACTGAGCCCGAAACTACGGACTTCAGGCTTAGAGAGTAGTCCCCTGAGACGGAGGCGGAGACGGCGGTGGTAGCAGAAGTGAGATGTGACAGGGGTTCATTAACCTGTTCGTACATGTTGTCCGCTTTGCTTTGACCTCTGCTTATCTGTATCTATACTAATATTATAAAGAGGTAACATTTGTTTGTAAGTTTGTATGTAGGGGTAATCTCAGGAACTACTCCGTCCGATTTGAAAAATTCTTTCAGAGTTAGATAGCCCATTGAAGGCTATAGACATATCATCACGCTTAGACTAAAAGGAGGCGAGCATTGATGGAAAATATGACGCAGACGAAGTTGCGTGAATCAGCTAGTGTAACATAATCAGCCAATTGCCGTCCGCTGTCGAACGTAAGCCTCTCCCAACGAGCACCAACCATCCAGGTATTGAGCAGGCTGCATCCATCCGCTGCCAGCCTTCTTCAAATCATTGATCCATCGTGCCAGTCGCGGGATTATTCGCAAGAGACACCGTGGCTCCGGAACACAAAGGGCAATGAAGGAACATGGATGGGTTTTAGTCAGTAGAAGTCTGACACTCCCTCCCGCTACACCCAGAGCGGGAGGAGTCATTGGATGATTTCCAATCCCTAAAAAAAAAAAACGTGCCACAGTGTCCCACACTACGTTTGCACGTACGCGGTCTCCACCCTAACACATGTCTGCTCCGTCTGTCCATCTACAGACATGGCCGGTCTACTTCTACTTCAGCATGCTGATTCTACGCGCAGTGGCGGCGATTTTAAATATCTGGCGAATGGCTTCGTTGCGAATTGTTTTCACCAGAGAAACCCCGAGCATTGCTCTCTTGAATTTATTGACCAGGCCTATGGCCCAGGTGGGTGTTCACGTTTCGGCTACGTAAGTCATTACGAGAAGTAAAAACCTCCGAGTCGGAGCCGAAATCGGAACCGGAGGCGTATTAATCGGAAGTTCCGACTCGAAGTCCGATCGGAGGATGGTTACAGCCCTAGTCTGCATAATGGATGCAACGCCCTGTAACGTGGACGTCATTGACACGGACATGAGCCGTCTCTAATTCCGGATCGACAGTAGGTACTATCTGAATTATTTATATTTAGCTTTTAGATTCAGTTTAACTATTTACTCAATCCTACTTGTTTATTGTTAAACCGTGCTCAAAGTCGTCAGTTCCTTTTTAGGGTTCCGTACTCAAACCGATGGAACCTTGCTACTAAGCCTCCGCTGTCCGTCCGTCTGTTAGCGGGCTGTATAGATCTCAAGAACCGTAATAGGTACTCGATATGAGCGCTGTGGCGATGTTTGACGGCGACGGCGTGGAGGTAAATTTTCCACGGCGGCGCGGGCGTGCCAAGAAAATAGCCTTCTGTCCGGCGCCCTGAAGTTTAAAAAAAACTTCACATTTCGAATCTCACTGGGGCCCTGACCCTCATTGTTACAGTAAACCTACAGCAGTCCATTGCGAACATGGCGTCTCCAATTGCCTGTCACTGATCATCTCGATTTTCCACAACTCTCATCTTGCTGATGTCACCCTGTGAATTCTTATCCCTCAGAGCATGATATTTGTATAGCTTGCTTAGATATCTTCAACATAGACCAGGTATAAACCGGAAAGTATCAAATTTTTTATCTAATGCATTTGTCAACTTGCTACATCCAGCTGACACATTTCTCGACGTAGGATCTATCCCGTTTAGTTTGCTGGTCCTGGATTTGGACGTTCACTGTCGACGTACAATAGGCTAGATTTCCATCATCCACAAATTGCAAAACTATTTAGTCCGTCAGTTAGAGTATTGAAAAATAATGGACACGTATTTTTTGTTTTTGTAAATCAATGAATATTGACACAGATAAAACGCATCAAAACTCGGGAGTGGGGGCTCGTGACGTCACGACTCACTAAAAATTATGCGAAGGTGACGTATTGAGAATTTTAAAAGCGTCGTAACTTCGTCAATTTTGGTTCCCGTAACAAAAGAAAAAACACGGGTCAAATATTTTTTGATAATCTAACTGACGGACTAATTAGATTTTTTTCAGGACACGAGCCCATTAGTTTCTCAGTACCTATCTATACTTTAATATTATAAAGCAGAAGAGTTTGTTTGTTTGGTTGAACGCGCTAATCTCAGGAACCGCTGGTCCGATTTGAAAAATGCTTTCAGTGTCAGATAGCCCATTTATCGAGGAAGGCTATAGGCTATATATCATCACGCTAAGACCAAAAGGAGCGGAGCAGTAATGAAAAATGTTACGCAGATGACGTTGCACGGGTCAGCTAGTTTAAACATAATCGTGGTCAATCGCGGCAGACCTCTAAACTGACTGGTCTAGGGCCCAACTATAACGTACCAATTCCGCCATGATTCTTATTTGAAAGAGATGGAGCACAGGACGAAGTAAGCATTTTTTTCATTTAGCCTATACTGTTGGGCAAAGGCGTTCCCGAAGTCCTTCTAGATATTATTTTCCCGAGCTAGCTCGAACCAACCCTGACAGTAGGCGTTTAAGTCGTCTCGCCACCTCTTCCTGGGCATGGCTGACGTTTATTATATCATAAAGATTTTGACTAAAAATTCAATATGAACATCTGCTTAGCAGGAAACACTGGCTGGTGTTTCCTGCCTTGTTGATCATGAGAAGAAACACCGAAAAAAACTCAGAGGTCAATCTCTTTCACAGTCCATATAATCGTAATGGTCAAATCATATGAGAGCCACGTAGCTTAGGTTATTGTCTGAAGTGGTCTTTTGAGGGAAGTACCACATAGATTTGAGTGGACCTGTCCAGACGGATAGACACACAGACACACGATTTATTCTACAAGGCGTCCGTGTTTACGGACCCCTAAAACCACCTTGGCAAGCGTTGCTTAACCTTAAAGATCCACCCGTACAGAAGCCCAGAAAAAGCTAGTAGGTACCTAATAAAATCAGCGCCATCCTAACGAAACTAATAGTATAAATGCCAAAATGAATTTGTTTCGCTTTCACGTCTAAACCGCTGAACCGATTTTGATGAACTTAAGCACAAAGAGAGTAAGACCCTTGATATGGTTAAGGCTAATTTAACGCGAGAAAAGCGAAACAAAAGCTACTAGTCATACATATTCTATGGCAGAAACTAGTTATTTCTACCTACTAGAAAGGTTGGTTGTTATATAAAGGTATCCAATCCTGATGTGACTTTTAACACAATCACATAATATTAAACTTACTGCTTAAACCAATAGCTCAATTAATTGATTTAGTATTCGTTATTGTTGTATTTACATTGATTTTTAGTTGCATTTTATTTTTTTAACTGAGTTTTTAAATAAAAAGATACATCAACACACAACACTTTCTTTCGTTCTCGTCATAGTTGCATAATTATAAGTATATATTAATACTTATATATTAATATTATTTAGTATATATATTACTTTGTTATTTATGTATTGTACGTTATATAAAAATTCGCCTGGCAAGCTACCACCATCATGTCTAAGTCTGTCGCCATAACAACAATGTTAACAGCATTGTTGTGTTCCGGCAGTTAGAGGTATGATAGCCAGTTCCTCTGTGTAAGAGGATTCCGGGTGAAACTCGCTTCCATCTTCGGCCTAATTATCACTTTCCATCAGGTGAGATTTAGGCCAAGAGTTTCCTGTGTGTGTTTTCTGTTTCCTGTGTTTCCCCGTATTGTATAAAAAAAAAAAAATACTATTTTCATTTTAGCTATTTATAACTTTTACACACAATGTCTACATCTCTTTTTACTCTACTCTCCTTTCGCAGGTATGCTGAAAGAGATTTCTTTAGAAATAAGTATCACCTTTGTACCTATTTTTCTGTTTCCTTCTTCTAATTTTCATACTAAATGAGTGTACATAAATGGTTAAATAAATAAATATCAGGATTGTATTGCTTTATTTAACTACCTTTTTTTTATTTCGTCCTGCTGTCGTGTAGAGGGCCTTCCTCTTTTTTCTTTTTCCTGGTTCTCTCCATATGGTTGTACTGGAGATAATTGGCCCATTGTGGTGGCAAGTAGCACAGGATATATATAGGAGTAGGCAAGTGGACATCATTGGAGGAGGCCTTTACCCAACCCGGGGACCTTGCTAATAATTTATCATAGTGTTATAATATACTAGCTGACCCGCGCAACTTCGTTTGCGAAACATTTTCATTTGTCTTAGCGTGATGATATATAGCCTATAACCTTCCTCGATAAATGGGCTATCTAACACTGAATTTTTCAAATCGGACCAGTAGTTCCTGAGATTACCCCCTACATACAAACTTACAAACATATAAACCTACAAACTTACAAACTTACAAACAAATTTTACCTCTTTATTAACCGACTTCCCAAAAAGGAGGAGGTTATCAATTCGGTTGTATGTTTTTTTTTTTTTTTTTTTTAATATTAGTATAGATTTAACTACCTAAACATTTCTAGTATAGAGTAGTATTCCAAAGTCGGAAAGTTAGTTAATTAACGTTAATCGAAGTCTAAGAGTGTGGGGCAAAGGGGTGGGTCATTAAAAATTAATCGTCCTATTGATTAGTGGTGGGTATTGGCCTCGCCGTGGGTAGTGTGGGTACCACCAGCTGAAGTAGCGTGCAGCTGTACGGGGACACGGCTCTAATTATATGCAATTATTAAATTGAATATGCACCGATGTCGGTTTTATTTATTTCTGCTGTCTGTTTTGTTTACGGTTTGATACTTTGTGTTCCAGAAGGTATAGTGCAAATGGCTATTGAAATATTTCCTAAAAATAATCATACTATTGGCGAAAATATTGGTGAAAAAATGTATATAATTTTTTTTTTTTATCAAAAACGGGGAGAGGCCGAAGATGGAAGCGAGTTTCACCCGGAATCCTTTTACACAGAGAAACTGGCTATCATACCTCTAGCTGCCGGAACACAACAATGCTGTTAACATTGCTGTTATGGCGACAGACTTAGACATGATGGTGGTAGCTTGCCAGGCGGACTTAGAACAAGTCCTACCACCAACCAAACCAAGCAAAAACTTTGCCCCCGCTGGGAATCGAACCCGGGACCTCTGGGTCTGAATCAGGTGGTATAACCACTAGACCACGGAGGCGGTTAGTGTCACCTGTTTAGCACCACCCGGGGACCACGTGTAGGGATTCGCTGAAGGGTATTCTCCTACGGACGCGGGTGACTCGGCCCCCCAAATTTAAAACCTCCTCCTGTTTTGAAATCGGTTAGAAATAGTTTAGAGGGAGAAAAACTCAGCCAAGTGCGACTCGGACTCGCACACAAGTGGTTCCGTGCCAAAAACTGAAAAAAGTAGACAAAAACTTTTAGGCTAATCTATACTAATATTATAAAGAGGTAAAATTTGTTTGTAAGTTTGTATGTTTGTAAATTTGTATGTAGGGGGTAATCTCAGGAACTACTGGTCCGATTTGAAAAATTCTTTCAGTATTAGATAGCCCATGTATCGAGGAAGGACATAGGCTACATATCATCACGCTAAGACTAAAAGGAGCCGAGCATTAATGGAAAATGTGACGCAAACGAAGTTGCGCGAGTCATTTATAATAAGTTGAAAAAGTGTATTATTTTCTATATCAGAATTAGGCCAATCCAAAATCTAGAAGACGAAATTAAAAAAAAAAATACGAAAAGCAAAAAAAAAAAAATTTTTTTTTTTTTATTTGTGGTGGGTTTGCTCTAGTCTTAGTCAGAGATGACAGAGACAAAGTCTACGATGGAGCGAGCTTACCCAGAAGTAGCCTGTTCACTTTATCTATGAAGAGACTAGGGTTGTAAGCGTATTATTTTACGGTTTTGATGACGTTTAAAAAGGAAGCTCGGTCAAGGATTTTATCACTACATAATTATTATATAACAAAGTACCCCGCCGCGTCTGTCTTTTTTTTTATACAAAACGGGGAGCTCTTGGCCCAAATCTCACCTGATGGAAAGTGATGATTAGGCTGACGATGGAAGCGAGTTTCACCCGGATTCGAATCCTCTTACACAGAGGAACTGGCTATTATACCTCTAACTGCCGGAACACAACCGGTCTGTCTATCTTTTCGCGAAAACTCAAAAACTACTGCACCGATTTTCATGCTGTTTTCACCAATGGATAGAGTGGTTCTCGAGGAAGGTTTAAGTATTTAATTTGTCAAGCAGACGAAACCGCGGGCATCAGCTAGTTATTTTTAAAACATTTGAACTATTATTAACATGTTTAAGCAACAATGTTGTTTTCTGAAAGCAGGCTTAACCTCGATAATTCATGAATAGTAGATTATGAAACGAGGGAATAAAGCAGTGTCTTATGAAACGGGCGTGATATTGAATCCCGAACACAAAGAAGTATTCGAGAGTTAACTCCCAAGCTTCGCGAAGGAGTTTAAAGTTTAACTCACGAGGCAAGCGAGGGAGATTCAAGATAGCCCAAGTCAAAGATAACTTTACCTCTGAGTAGCATACTCTACTTTTCACACCTGTTGTGAGAAAATGGTGCTCTAGCCATGACAACATGTGACGCGCGTCGGCACCCGCCAAAGGAGCAGCTAGTCTATTCTGTAAATAACCACTTCGATATCGACTTCACCTGAGTGACTAAGCTTACAAAGTGAACTTTATTTCACACATCATAAGGTCTTATATTTGTACGAATTTGAAACTCACCTCGGATTCCGCTGTCGAGACACGAAAATGTTGTTACAGAATAACACTGCAGGTCGAGCGTCCGAAGCTGTGGCTCCAGCCTACCAATAATATTGTACTGAACTCGCAGCACCTAGCAACAGAGGCGGACGGGAGCTCCTCGCGGGTTAGAATGATGTACTTTAGGTTAGGTTAGCATGACAAATAATTTGACGTTTTCGTGGTGTAGGTGGTGTGCATCGACCTAGCCAGATCAGAGATCATCATCTGCCTAGCCTTTTCCCAACTATATTAGGGTCGGCTTCCAGTCAAACCGGATTCAGCTGAATACCAGTATTTTACGTAGAGCGGCTGCCTACCAGACCTCCACAACCCATGAACTGGGTAACACGGTACTCCTTGGCAAGGGCTGCTGTCAGATTTTCTGGCTTTCGACTATCCGTAACTACTGTCAAAGATCTACAATTGACCGCCGGGACCAACGGTTTAACGTGCTCGGTATGTTAAGATGGTCACCCATCCACAAACCAACCTCGGCAAGCGTTGCTTAACTTTGAAGATCGACCTGTGCGGCTGTTATTATTTAGCCACGAGCTCCTCAAAATAAATTATGATGCCTTAAAGAGACGTCAGTATAGTAGACGAGGGCTGCTAGGGCCAGTGCCGGCTAGGGTTGCGAATTTGTCAGAAACCGCGGCTCTAGAATGCAAAGGGCATTAGGAGGAACACGGATGGGTTTTAAAGAGTCTCGATACTCCCTTCCGCTCCACGCAGAGTGGAAGGATTCATTTGATGATTTCCCATCCTTAAAAAAGGGACGTCAATAATTCATGAAATATATAATTAAAATGAAATTAAAGTTTGTATGTTGGTCCGGCAATCACGCAAAAACAGCTGAAGGGATTTGGATGAAATTTGGCACACATAGTTCACTAACGCATAGGCTACTTTTTATCCCGATAAAAGCCATGACTTAACGGAGGCGGAGGAGGAAGTGGAAATCCGAAGCCGCTGCTGCCTTAGTACTTCAGATTCACAAGTACCAGGAAAGCAGAAACATGTCGAAGTATTTTTTTTTTAAACTGGATAACAGATAGGTATTATATATGGAAGATTTTTTCGGGCCGTAATTGAGAACACTATATATAGATGCACAAGTACCAGGAGACCAGAAACATGTCAAAGTATTTCCAAGGCTAAATTTGTGAGCGCTAAAGATTTACAAGTACCAGGACCACTTTGAAGTATTTTTGGGGCTGGAATTATGAGCCCTATACGTATGTTTACAAGTACCAGGAGACAAGAAATATGCCGAAGTATTTTGTCATATCAAATGAAAGGGCTTGCTGTCATGGTTTTAGTTATATTTTTTCATCACTTAAAAAAAAATAGGTTTGAAGTTATTCAAGAAATTACACCAAAAATTACCATTTCTCCCCCTTATCTCCGAAACTGCTGAGCCTAGTTCTATACCTAAAAATTATAGGAAAACCTTTAAGAGGTCTGTAGTGTTAAACTGACATAAAAAAAATTAAATTGGTTTGGATTGCAGTCCGACTCGCAGTTGACCAGTTTTTGTATTCACAAAATCATTGAGCTTAGATCAATGACGTATTATACAGGGAAATTGAAAAATTACCCGAAACCTCTTAGGCAGTGAAAGTACACATGATTATAAGCAACTTTTGTTTTGGTAAAACTCCGAAATCTCGAAAAAAATATCAGCTGTTTCATACATTTTCATTGGCTAAATAGGTACTGCATTTTGTATGAAACAGCTGATATTTTTTTCGAGATTTCGGAGTTTTACCAAAACAAAAGTTGCTTATAATCATGTTTACTTTCACTGCCTAAGAGGTTTCGGGTATTTTTTCAATTTCCCTGTATATAGACACGTCATTTACCAAAATCGCGGCGCTTAAAAACGGCGAAAATACTAGATAGCTACTAACACGCATGAAGAAAGGGAAAGAAAATATGTCACCGTACGGCGGGATGCCTGTTGCTAGAGGGAGATAAATATACATCAACAGTTACGTCACAGGATAAGTAATAGTCAAATTGACATCAAAACAAACGTAGTGTCGCGCGACAGGTTGGTGCGTAACTAAGCGCGATGTGGCCAATTGGCTTCATTTCATGTTGTCATTTTAGAGTGCGGACAACGTATCTATAGTTTTATATATCATTGGCTTAGATGTCTTACTTTTGATATCCTTCTGCTAATTCGATTTAACTTCACTTGGGTACATTGTTGCAAGACATTAAACATTTATAAGAAAGAACAAAGGAAAGTTACGGCTATCAATTTTATTGGAAACGGAAAACCCTTACAAAGTGAATACTGCATTTTAGCTTTTGAATTTTTAAAGACTGCAAAGCCTGGGGGCTGTTATAGTCTGTAATTATGTGGAGACAGCCAGCAATACCTTGTGCTTTTATATTATTGATCGAGGCAGAAATAGTCAGCCAATCACGCACGTCCAAGTCTTCATGTATAAACTGACCCATTTGAAAATGTGCATTAAAGTATTCGCAGGGGCCGGTCGATATTTCATGTCAATTAATAACTATAGAACAAAATATCGCAAAACTAAAAATAAAATATTCAAAACAAATGAATTTAAACTCTACTGCCAACAGAAAGAAGTTCAAAGTTACTTTGTTTGATATAACAAAGAACCAACTAGCAAATGTAGAGCGATAGTTTAATTAAAGGAATATAGGCTTTAACAAAATGAGATATACGAATCAAATCAGCTGTATGGGTAAGGTGGTATAGAAACAAAGACTGGTGCTGAAGATGGATCCTGAAGTGTGGGTAAGTGGACACATGGGTTCCCACATTCTAAATAATGCGACGTTGGCATAAGCGGAGAGGGCAGCGGAGCGGATATTGAAAAGTTCAGAGGTAATGAGAGACAAACTTCTGACGTTGAAACTTCCAAATCGTAAATCTATATGAAAAATGAGGAATTAAGAAATGGGAACTTAGAAATCGCCGCTCGGTAGCTCACAATGAGCCTCATCAGAAGGCTTCAAGTCACTCAACGAGCAATGGAGAGGGCAATGAGCTTCATTGCGTGATCGAATCAGTTATGATGATTTCGGCAAGAGAACCAAGGTTACTGACATAACCCGAAGGATCGCCGAACTAAAGTGGCAGTGGGCAGGGCATATTACTCGCAGAACGGATGGTCGATGGGGCCGAAAAGTTCTGGAGTGGCGACCGCGTACAGGAAGACGCAACGTTGGAAGGCCTCCCACAAGGAGGACCGAAGACCTGGTGAAGGTCGCGGGTAGCCGAGGGGTGCGAGACGCACAGGACTGGTCCTTGTGGCGACGTTTGAAAGAAGCCCATGTCCAGCAGTGGACGTCGTTCGTCTGATCATGGTGATGATGATGAATTAAGAAATTAAGATAATAAGCTTTAGATAAGAAGGAACCGAGAGTGTTTTAATTGATAGAGAAATTAATAAAAGAAGACATGTTAAGCTCACTTCAAATAAGTATATTGATATCAGAACATATTTTTTATTGTTTGTCCCGTTTTTATACACTTGGACATATATATTTACCATGTAAATGTAAATTATTTTATTTACTTTTTTACTTCTGGTGAATGTTGGGATGATGTGGATTATCTTCTTTTCTATTCTAATTATTTTTAACGTTTGTCTGGAGTACATTTTGCGGTCTACCCAAATGTATTTTCTTTGTTATTGTTCATCGAGTTGATGGGCTCCTAAGGAATTCTGAGTTGAGCTGTACGACTACTGACAAATGCTTGCACTGACTGGACAGGTCCACTCAAATCTGTTTGGTTTTTTCTTCTAAAGACCATCTCAAAGACTAAATACAGATAAGTACATTCTGAAATGACAGCAAATATGAATATAGGTCAGTGCTATCTTACGGGTTCATATCATGATTGTCTGGCAGATTGAATACATTATAATTGGCCTACCCATATGTCCTTACTTTGGTATTGTTCTTTCAGGCACTTTTGAATTGTCAAGGTCGTCAGTCAAAAACACGAAGCTATTTGCACGTTCCAAAGTGTAGATCTCTATGGAGAAATCTCATCATCATCATCATCATCAGCCTATAACAGTCCACTGCTGGACATAGGCCTCTCCAAGTGCACGCCATTTGGCTCGATCACCGGCAACTCTCATCCAGCTGCTACCAGCCACCCTGCGAAGATCGTCGCTCCACCTAGCCTGAGGGCGTCTTACCTTACGTTTGACGATTCGCGGTCTCCACTCAAGAACTCGTCTATCCCAACGGTCATCGATTCTACGGCTAATATGGCCGGCCCATTTCCACTTCAGCTTGCTTATTCTATGAGCTATGTCCTCAACTTTGGTTCTCTGTCGGATCACTTCGTTGCGGATTCGATCTCTCAAAGAGACCCCAAGCATAGCCCGTTCCATAGCTCTCTGAGCGACCTTGAATTTATAGACCAGCCGTACCGTGAGTGTCCACGTTTCGGCTCCGTAAGTCATAACAGGCAGGACGCACTGATTGAAGACCTTAGTCTTTAGGCTCTGTGGAATACGTGACGAGAAGACTCGGCGAAGCTTCCCAAACGCTGCCCAAACCAGCTGAATTCTTCTGTTAGCCTCCTAGTTATGGAGAAATCTAAATGGTTTAATTGAAATATATAATAGTTATGCTTTGATTTAATTTGAAAGACAAGTGTGAGTTGAGTTGAGTTTTTCCGAGTCCTGTGTGAGGTCTGTCTGAGTTTAGAGTAGAAAATAACGGCTTCATTTAGTTTAAATGAAAAACATGAATCAAGCTTTAAAACTAAAAGAAGTAATTATATTAAACTTTAAATTGTTTTCACATCAGCTTCTAAAACAGTAACCGTCTGTATTTCAAAGAAAGAAAAGACCAATACTACACCCTCAAGGAAAAACCTTGCCCATGCATCATTAATGAAGCTTTCCACCCGCTCCGCTCGTCACTGAGCTCCCAGTAATCACCGGTATAGGTCGTCAAATGCATTGATCGATATTTTAGCCCTAAGCCATTCATTTCCCATGTCCACCCCGAGCATAGAGGACATACAGATAGAAGTTGGCTTCAACAACGCCATGAAGTCGAGACGCGTTCGCTGTATGAAGTTCTTCATCACTCTCTTTAATATCATTTGTATTGTAAGTTTCATTATCAATATTTCTAATGATTCCGTTTCCGTTTTTGGCTGTCATTTTTCGGTGTCTTTTTTTTTTTTGTTTCTTGTAATGGCGTCGTAACTTTCGCAGTGGCGCAGTTTTGAAAAATAGTGTTTTGATTTTTTTTCATGACAGAGATTTTCTTATTCTGCTTTTAATATTCAAAAGAGCGTTTTGTTTGCTGATTTTCTAGTTGTTAGAATATCAGTAATTTCTTTTCTTATTTTGAAAAAAGTTTACTGTTGCGAATTCGAACTCGAAAGTCGTACCTGACTGTCCTAACAGTATTCGCTAAATATTTTCATGTCTCTCGGTTATTTTTAAATATATCCGTGTTCCTTATAAATCTGTATAATATAAAAATTAATCCCTATTTCTCTTGGTCATCGCATCACGCGTGAACGGTTGGGCCGATTTCGCTATTTTTTTTTGTTGTTGTTGTGTTTGTTACTGTCAGGAGAAGGTTCTTTTAAAAGAAAAAAAGTTTTTACAAAAAAATACAACCGACTGCCAAAAAAAAACACTAGGTAAAAGTAAAAATAACTTTAATTTCGGAAGTCAGTGTTTTTGTTAGTTTCTTCGTATTTTGACACCGACGAAGATGTAAACCCCCAAGAAACGTTTATGTTGATGCTTGTTTAGCTTGGTTGGTTAGCAGTTCTAGAGATCACGAAATGATCTTGTTTTTAGTCAGCACAGAAGCGTCAATGTCAAGTATTCTTAACGTTACGGTGTCAAAATACGAAGAAACTAACAAAAACACCGACTTCCGAAATTAAAGTTATTTTTTACTTTGTAGTGTTTTTTTTTGGAAGTCGGTTGTATTTTTTTGTATTTTTTTTTTATTTTTCACTTTTTAGTGGTACCTCACACCTAACAACACCACTGCAAAGTCGCAGGAAAGCAAAATACGGAATTTCGATTACTTGGATGTCATAAAACTATCATTCAAGTAGACAAATTCCAGCTATTCCAATAATTGTTAGAGTTATGAGGTAACAAACATTAAAAAAAAATAAAAAAAAAAAACATACAACCGAATTGAGAACCTCCTCCTTTTTGGGAAGTCGGTTAAAAAAAGTTAGATGCAGTTGACAGGAGCAAAGTCGCGAGAGACAGCAAGTGAAATATAATAATATCGATATGTTGTTGTCAACCAGTTGTTCGGGCTGATCTTGATGGCAGTATGCGTGATCAACATGCGAGATAAGAAGTCGGAGCCAGAGCAGCAGTCAGCAATATCCCGGGGGGTTCTGGCGTTTCTCCTGACCCTGGGTATCGCACTGGTGATCACTGGAGTTCTGGGCTGCATCGGAGCTTTGAGGGAGAGCGTCCGCATCCTCTACGTGGTAAGTCTCCGCCAATTTTTTGACAGCTTGAAAAGCGCGCGCAATTTCCACGGAAGGCTGAGATCGGGGGTGTTGCGAAGTTTGAGAAATGGAATCAGGAATAATATTGTAATCTTAGACACAATTGTCAATTTTCAATTAAGAAATTAATTGAAGAAACCAAGAATAGGTAATTCAAAATATTGCACTTGCGAGTTTTTGTTGCACTTTCAATGGTTTTTGGAAAAGTGGCGATTTTAATGAAACAATATTCAATAAACAAAGCAAAGTTATTGAAATGTTCGCGAATTTTAAAACCACGGAATTATTGCAAATTCTTATGCTTTTTATTAAATTACCTATTCCGACTTGAACAAGCAGGACCGAGAAAGGAATTCATAGACTTGAAGAAAAAAAATTTGAAACGAGAATTTTTGAGCGATTTCTTTTTGGTTTTTACTTCGTAATTGCATTCACAGTTTAAATTTTTATTTAAGTTTATTTTAAAACGGGAGCGAAAAACATTGAATTCAAAATAATAAGGTATGTTTAACCACAACATACAATCAATATAATGTATTAAATGCTCAAAACCACAACTTGTAACCCTTTAAATAACAATTCCTGTTGATTTCTTTATTTTTTCATGGTAAATGTTTAAAATAATATTTCAAAGTTCAGTTTGTAGCATAAGTACATATAAATAAGAAATAAGTAGGTACATAGTCAGTGGTAACGAGTATAAGCATGATATATGGTAGGCGCCAGATAAACGTACAATGAAGTACATTGACCTTTCCCTAATATCCCTTCGTAGATAATAGAACAGTAAATTATGAATAGAGAATGTAAAGGATCACGACAGAAGTCGATTCAGGACAGCTTTATGTCTTTATTTCTGTTTTTGATATTAAGAAAGTTCAAATGTATGTGGGTTCATGACCGTTATTGCTGGGGCAAAATACATTTTATTATGGACTTATATAAAACATAAAATTCATGGTCTTCCTTTTATTTAGAGTAGCTGTCCCGCGCGCCTTCGCTCCCGTCAACTGTAACTTTCTTATTTTTTAACTAGCTGACCCGCGCTACTTCGTCTGCGTCACATTTTTCATTACTGCTCCGCTCCTATTTGTCTTAGCGTGGTGATACCTTCCTCGATAAATGGGCTATCTAACACTGAAAGAATTTTTCAAATCGGACCAGTAGTTCCTGAGATTAGCGCGTTCAACCAAACAAATAAACAAACAAACAAACAAACAAACTCTTCTGCTTTATAATATTAGTATAGATGCCATGTTATTTTGGAGAAATATATGTGTAAGTATATCTTAAACTCCGCAAGATTGTAATAAATACTTTTTAGATTATATTTTCTCGATATATTTTGATCATTTCATTTTGAATAGGTAAGTACATGTACAGGCGATGGTTAAGTGACTGCCCCAAGCATGTATAGGAATCTCACATTATCTCAGAATATTTAAATATCCATTAATGGATTGTTTAGTGTTTAATTAATGACACTTTTTCGGTAAATATTAATACGTTTAACATATCTGCTGAGTTACATTTTTTTTATGTATGGAAATTCATCAAATGACGTTTTTAGCTCTGGGCGAAGCAGAAGGGAGTGTCAGACTCTTACTGAGTAAAACCTATCGATGTTCCTCCCTTTGCGTTCCAGGGCCACGGTGACTCTTTCGAGCAAATCACTGACCCTAGCGGGCCCTGCCTACTTTGCTGACCTCTTTGAGGTACGCATGGAACACAACGCGCCATCATACTAGGCATGGTTCTGATCGGACAGCGAGCCACCCAAAGATCGCTGTCCGCAGGCCCGCGCCTACGGTTGCCGGGAATTGCTCTGCGACTCCCGACGCCCGGGGCGTCTTCTTTTGTTGCGGTGCCTAGGACGTGAGCTTTCTCTCTCTCATGCGTTCGGCCTCCTCCTTCGCTAACATTACTGCTTTGCAGAAGGAGGTGACCGCTTCCCATGCCTCCAAGATAGGATATCAAATGACTCCCGTTTTTTAATAATTCCCGGATTTAATTCATCATCTTTTGTCACTTA
Organism: Ceramica pisi; assembly: GCA_963859965.1. NCBI lineage: Eukaryota > Metazoa > Arthropoda > Insecta > Lepidoptera > Noctuidae > Ceramica > Ceramica pisi. The sequence continues at coordinate 22,831,511 of OY982535.1, read as the reverse complement.
TTCATTTTAATATTAAAAGTTTTTTTATTTCGTATTCTTTTCGAACTTTTTCCGGTCTATTATTTAAATCCATGTATATTGTAGTACTTTAAAATGACAAGTTCACTCCATCGAGCAAACTTTTCTAACATAAAGTGTGAAAAAAGGCAAAAAAGAAACTTATAAAATCACTTGAAACTTCTTTAATTTCTTTTAAAAAATTGAGGGGATTTTGTGGGGAATCAGTGGATTTTTTGTCCTCCAATCGCGAAATACGACTTGCATTTTCGGGGAATTTGATAAATTGGTGTTGGCAACGCTGTTGTTTACCCACCTTAAAATCGAAATCGGTTATTTGGGTCACTTAATATTATATATCCTTACATCTTTTTCTTTTGAAATACCATAATTTTTCTACCATTTATTAACATTGACTGTGAAAACTATACAAATGATTTGAAATAAAGTTCAGCTCATTTAGATAAGTACCTAGTTTAGGTTTTACGAGAATTTAATACTCGCAGATTGTTGGGAGTTCGTTTTATCACGTATTTAGTGCAATTCCCGTTTGTAGATATTTAGTCTAGTACCATCGTGCAATATTGGGGTAGGTCGCCAGTCAAAAATGCAATATTTCAATAAATCAGCATTGATTCATTTAAACGCCTTGTGATAAATTCATAGCAATGTCATTTGGTTTTAAGTTTTCTATATCTATTTTAGTAGGAGTTATACGATTTTATTTACAGGATTGTAAAGATATGAAAAGTTCCTGAAACTATCTATTTGACGACACGGTTGGCGCAGTGGTTGAGCGATTGACTGCTGCGCAGCATGTCGCGGGTTCGATTCCCGCACGGAACAAATATTTGTAAGACCTACAAGTAATTGTTCCGAGTCTGGGTGTTTTTCTATCTATAATATGTATGTAATTATAAAAAAAGAATGTATATAAGTAGTTTATCAGCCATATCGTTACCATAACACAAGCATTAGGTTGCTTAGCTTGGGACTATATGGCGTTGTGTGAAATGTCCAAGGATATTATTATATTATTATTATTTACAAAATAATAATATTCAGCTATACAGTACTAGCGACCCGCCCCGGCTTCGCACGGGTGCAATGCTGATACCTCTTTGGCTGATACTAAATTAATACACTACAGAAAAACTGTTACCTCGCGTCTGAGCCGCGTAGTAGTAGTAAGGTACCCTACTCATAGATCTAAACTCCCTCCCGCACGCGCACCCCCGCCTTGGTGACGTCCAATTCGCAACGGGCCGTGCAGCAGAAATCGTAATATTTTAATTTCGCCTTACTGCAAAACCAAACGTCTGATTTTAATCATTCAAAGACCAAATATTATCTACATAAACTGTACTTAGTGATGAAATACTTTATTTTGATAAGAATTAATAGCATGAGTAAAATAAATGCGTTTAAATGTAGTCCAAAAAAAAAACAAGATTTTTAAATAAAAAAATGGTTGTTGTGCCTCACTCGACATACATAGTGCAGCATTGTAGATGCAGCTTAAAGTCTTGGCGTCATTCAACCTTTTCAAATTCTACCTTTGTGCTGAATTGTTTCCTTTTTTGAGATTTAATTTAATTTTAGACCAATGAAAAATCTTTTGAAAAATTTGATAGCTATGGCTTGTCAGTGGCTGGTGAAGTTTTGATAGACGACGACTGCACCTGATATAATAAAACATTATTTAAAATGCTAGTGAAAGCATAGTTTGTTTTATAAAACTATTAGTATGCAGATCTGTTGAAAATTTTGGTGTGGAGTTTTTCTTAATTATATGGTTAATGTTAATTATACCTAAAGCGGATATTTAATATTTACAGTGTACCGATATCGATCAGACGACGATATCGGTCCCAGGACAGACCGTCCAGAGCCGTTTGGTTCCGTACTCGTCGTGCTCCAAAATTAATTCGTCGAAGATTAAATTATTCAACGGTTGTTTTTATATTTAGTTTAAGTACCTGTTTCCTATTTTTCATTTGACCACATTGACTAGGAGTTAAAAAGCCTACCTAGCGCCTCATTATCTAGGCAATTTGAGGAGTCGCTCCTAGGCCAATTTTTGGTTGCAACCACATATTCAGGCTTATTTTTACCCATTAAATTTAAAGAACCGTGCCTAGGTTTCCTTTCGTCTTTTTTAATTAAATTCTGTCCTTTTTTACATTCATTCAGCGATACTTTTTTAAAATTTCCTTCTGTTGTTTTTTTATACCTTTTGTACGTTCATTTTTACGTTTTTGATATAACTTATAAATAAAAATTTACGTGTACGTTGGCGAACCTCAGGATTTTTATTTCGCTACAATATGGCGCCCGAACAAAAGTAAGTACTTTTTCATCTTCATAATTAAATTGACTATTTTTTTTTTTCAACTGTGTGTGTGGTTGTTCTTTTCGAACAAAAATTTTTCATTTTCTACCTATTATCTGTTCCAGATTCCTGATAATTACGAAGTGGTAGAAAAGCACATTTGTCGATTTTTAAAGTCTCGAATGTTCCATATACGTCAGAAACTATCAACGTTCCAGATAATTTTCTATAATTGAATATGTTATAAACATAATTTATTTTAAATAACCCTGAAACTATAGAAATATAAAACTTTTTCTTTTCCCCTGAATTTCATTTCATATCTATAGCTAGTTGTAGTTTAGATTCTCTACGTGTGCTTGTTTGTTTGAATGAATAGACATCGAGTATAAAGGTAAGCTTGGTTTGGAAGGCTGTTTGTTGGTTTAGTCGTTTTCCATGTTTTTCAACTGCTACATTTTTAAACCATGGCGGAACAGGATTCTATTTGCGACACACCACGACGCGAAAGCCCAATCATTTCGAGAGCACCACCTATTCCACCCAGACGTTCTCAGGCGTCTAGCCATTCAGATCTCCCTTCTCCAATGAAGTCCGAGGATTGTCCAGGATTTTTCAGAAAGCAAATTTCTCTGAAAAAATGGAAAATTGAGTACACAGGGGAAACTTGTGTTCGTGAATTCATCACCTGTATTGACGAGCAAAAGGAGGCGGATGATTTGCCCGACCATTACATCATTAAACGCTTCCATGAGGTGTTATCCGGGGCAGCTTTAAAATATTTTAGATCTATTCGCCGACCCGACTTAACATATTTTGAATTAAAACGGTTATTTTTGAAAATGTTTGGAGCTACAGATTTTGAATACAAAACCGAGCACAAATTAAGGAACATGAAACAAAGATCTAACCAATCGGTAAGAGACTTTGTTATAGAAGTTACTTATTTGAACTGGACCTTAAAGAATCCAATTAGCCAGATAAAATTGTTGGAAATTATCATCCACAACATGCATTCAAGATATTCTCCTTGCTTATCCATCCATAAATTTAATGACCTTGATGCACTTATTGATCTAGCATCTCATTTTGAAAGTTTTTTGCCTGAAACACCTTCCAAGTCGGTTTCCAGTTTATCAAATCGAAACCAAACAAGGCTTAGTCGAAAATGCAACAAAACTGGTCATTCTTACCGTTCTTGTTCAGAAGTACCTGGGATGGTGTGCTTTAAATGCCGCACCCCTGGTTTTCTAACACGGAATTGGCCGAAATGCAATCCTAAAAAATGTAATTTATACCGGCGACACGAATTTTCTCGTACAGTGTCACCAGTGATATCTACTGATTCCTCAGATAACAGACCTTTTATTGAAATCTTATTATGTGATCGTTTAGTTAAGGCTCTTCTTGACTCAGGTGCTCAAATGTCCTTAGTTAGTGAAAGTTTAACCCACGAGCTAGGTATTTCATTGGATACTAATATTTCTTGTCCTCGGGTTATTTCTGCAAATAACTCGCCTATTGATATTTTAGGAACTGTTTTTCTCCCAGTTCAATTCAATGGTACTACTTTTGTCCATGAGTTTTTGGTAGCTCGTTGTATGACTTCCTCAGTCATTTTGGGAATTGAATTTTGGAACAAATTCGGTTTAACTTCGGTTTTTAGTAAAGCTTTTAATAAGAATATTAAAGGGAACATGTTTCTTCCTCCCAATAGTAATTTTTCCCCACAAGTATCTAGTGTATGTGAAGCCCGTTACATTCATCCCCGTAACGTTTTGTTACTTGAACAAGAGATAAGTTTACAGAAGGTCATTGACGAGTTTCAAGTTATTTCTTCAGACAGAATTGGTCTTGGAAAAACGACCTGGCTTTCTCACAAGATTAATACCACAGGTCAGCCAATTAGGCAAAGGTTTTACCCACTTTCGCCTGTTAAATTAAAAATACTAAATGAAGAGATTGATAAGATGCTCGAAATGGGTGTTATTCGACCTTCTCGCTCGCCATGGGCAAGTCCTGTTGTTATGGTTACAAAAAAAGATGGTTCCGTCCGTTTTTGTGTTGATAGCAGAAAGTTGAATAGCGTTACAATTAGGGATTCGTATCCTCTCCCTCGTATACACGATATTCTTGATAATCTTCGTGGTGCGAGATATATAACTTCCCTTGATTTTAGGAGTGCTTTTTGGCAGATACCTCTTGCTGATAAAGAAAGTTGTGAGAAGACTGCTTTTATTGTCCCGCAACGTGGTTTATTTGAATTTGTTAGGATGCCATTTGGTCTTACAAATGCGGCATCTGAGATGCAGCGTCTTACCGACATGATTGTCAATTTTGAATTCACTTCGACTAGCGACGACTGTGTTTTCGGATATGTCGACGATTTGATTTTAGTTTCGAAAGATTTTCACAGTCATCTCGCTCTTCTTAGGAAGGTTTTGAACAGACTTAAAGAAGCTGGTTTATCCATTAATTTAAAAAAATGTGAATTTTGTAAAAGCGAACTTAAGTATTTGGGTTACATAGTAAATGAAAAGGGTTTACAAACTGACCCAGGTAAGTTAGACGCTATTAGAGATTTTCCAACTCCTACCACAGCTAAATCTCTACGCGGTTTTATCGGAATGTGTTCATATTATAGGCGTTTTGTTGATAGTTTTTCTTCAATTATTGCACCTCTCACCGCTCTTATTGGTAAGAAAAAAGGTCGAGATCCTATAAATTGGGATGAAGCAGCTGATGAAGCTTTTATGAAGTTGAAACAGGCATTAATAAATACTCCTGTTATGACTTGTCCTGATTTTTCAAAGCCATTCGTTTTACAATGCGACGCATCAGCTGTTGGTCTTGGTTCTGTTCTTTCACAGATTATTGATAACGTCGAACATCCTATTGCTTATTATTCTCGTTTATTTTCCAAAGCTGAACGTAATTATAGTACTACTGAACGCGAACTCTTATCAGTTTTAGATTCTATAAAACATTTTCGCTGTTACCTTGATGGTATGAAGTTTTCTGTCATTACCGATCATATGGCTTTGAAGTGGCTTCTTACCCTAGACAACCCCTCTGGTCGTTTAGCTCGCTGGGCAACGGTAATTTCGCAGTATACCTTTGATATTGTCCATCGCAAGGGGACACAGCACGTCGTTCCGGATGCCTTATCTAGAATTTATGCTAGCCCGGTCACTTTTGATCAAGGACCTGAGCAAACTACCGATAGATGGTATAAAAAGGTTTATATAGGCGCTCGTGAAACACCTCAAATGTTTCCTGCTTACGTTATTCAGAATGGTGTTCTTTTAAGACGTATGCCTGTCACTTCTCCTTTAGCTTCAGATCCTTGGCGTGTTGTATTACCAGCTGAAAAGGTACCATCCGCAATTTGGGAAGTACATAACGATTATCCTTCAGTACATCCAGGTGTCACGAAGTCATATCTCAAGATAAGAGAGATTTTTTACTGGCCAAATATGTTCCGAGATGTTACTGAGACTTTGAAGCAATGCGAAATTTGCAAGGCTTACAAAATCGCTAATACCCAACCTCGAGGTCAAATGCTGTATCCCAAAGATGTTACTTTACCTCTACAATTGATTTCTGTCGATTTAATCGGACCTTTGCCGATGGCATATTATGGTTATAAATATATTTTGTCTATGGTAGACGTATTTTCTAAATATGTTTGGCTTGTACCTCTTAAGAAGGTTAATGCTAGTACCATTGTTAGAGCTTTAGAATCTGAGATTTTTTTCAATTTTGGTGTACCACGTGCTATTCTTTGTGACAATGCTACGGTGTTTCGTAGTAATCATTTTTTAAATTTCCTCAGATCTTTTCATATCGGTTCACCAATTTATACTCCGTATTATTCACCTCAAGCAAATACTGTTGAACGTTATAACCAAAGTATTGTTACATGTTTGAGTATTTTAGTTGGTGAGAACCAAAGAAATTGGTCTAAGATGTTACCTAAAGTAAAACTCTATCTCAACTCTTGTATTAATTTAGCAACAGGTTTTACACCTAACTTTCTAATGTTCGGTAGAGAAGTTTTGATGGATCCTAGTCGTGCGGATAGTCAGACTCAAGGCTCTAATTTGGCCGACAGTCGTAATCGTCACGCCCCGAATCTGTCTTCTCTTGGCGAAGTTTATGCTTAGGTTGCTGATAATCTTTCGTTGGCTTTCCTCCGTAATTCACGAGCATACAATGCCAATCGAAAAGCTATCACTTTGAATGTAGGTGACACTGTATGGAGACGAAATTTCTCTAGGTCTTCTGGTGCTGAATATTTCTCTGGAAAGCTTGCTCCACGTTTTATTAAGTGTCGCGTTGCTAGAATCATTTCAAAAACCATTTATTTACTTGAGGATTGTGATTCAGTCCATTCAGGACAGTATCATATTAAGGATATCTTAAAATGATTTTCTTTATTTTTTTTTTGACGATTTTATCTCATTAATTATTTCGTTTAGAATGATTCCTTATTCCCATAGAGTTGTTAACATAAACAAAAATTTCTTGATAAAATATTGATACACAAACCATTGTATTAGGTACCAACAATTAATTATTATTCTATACGGAACTATTTACTGACGAATGTTTTATTGCCGTGCTATTCTTGGATTTGTCCATAGGTAGAGGTTCGGTAAATTTTCTGCATCTTTATGTTCGTCAATGCTTGTAATAAATTATCATGGCTCCTTGTTCTTGGATTTACTCGTTGCTAGCGTTTTGACAGTTTTAGTGATGAGTAACTGTCGATAAACTGTTTTCGATAAAAATTTCATTGATATAGTGTTGAGACATAGTCGATAAATGCTTATCGATGAATTATATAGTGAAGTTCGGTGTTATGGAACTTATTTGAAAAGTAGCACCCAATATTAAATAAAATATTGCATACAACTTTATGGAACATCAAACCCGTTGGGATGGGCAGAGATGTTGTTTAGATTTCTTACCTTTTAACTTTAACCATTCAATGGTAGTTTATTTTCTTTTTCTTCTATTATTGGACTCGTCCACTTATTCTTTAATTCTTTGAATTACGCGAACTAAGGTTCTTATTTTATCCTTGAACTTTCGTTCTTGGTTCTAACTTTATGGTCAATCTTTATGTATTGACCTTATATTATTCTTATTAGGGTTACACCTGGTTTCTTTCTACACGATAGACGGTAGTAGATTAGGGTTTAATTAAGTTAGGTTACTATTAATTGAATTAGGTGGACTCTGATATTTTTTATCTTTTATGTTTTCTTCACATTGCGAGCTTGCACTGATGACGATAAGATGAAGATATCTTCGTCTCTCGTCTATATCCTTTGCACTTCGGTGTCGTTACTTAGGTTTGCTTTCTATTTAATGATATAGGCTAAGCTAGTTTAATTCGTATTGGGTACATACTTGCTCTTTACTTATTTCGTTTTCTTCTTATTTTTATAGGGTTATCGTACTTATCGTTACATGCTTCCTAGTCTAGATAATATTTTTTTTTTTCTCTTTTCTTTCTCCTTCGTACTTTTTACCTTTTTTTTTAAGAAAGGGGATATTGCAGCATTGTAGATGCAGCTTAAAGTCTTGGCGTCATTCAACCTTTTCAAATTCTACCTTTGTGCTGAATTGTTTCCTTTTTTGAGATTTAATTTAATTTTAGACCAATGAAAAATCTTTTGAAAAATTTGATAGCTATGGCTTGTCAGTGGCTGGTGAAGTTTTGATAGACGACGACTGCACCTGATATAATAAAACATTATTTAAAATGCTAGTGAAAGCATAGTTTGTTTTATAAAACTATTAGTATGCAGATCTGTTGAAAATTTTGGTGTGGAGTTTTTCCTAATTATATGGTTAATGTTAATTATACCTAAAGCGGATATTTAATATTTACAGTGTACCGATATCGATCAGACGACGATATCGGTCCCAGGACAGACCGTCCAGAGCCGTTTGGTTCCGTACTCGTCGTGCTCCAAAATTAATTCGTCGAAGATTAAATTATTCAACGGTTGTTTTTATATTTAGTTTAAGTACCTGTTTCCTATTTTTCATTTGACCACATTGACTAGGAGTTAAAAAGCCTACCTAGCGCCGCATTATCTAGGCAATTTGAGGAGTCGCTCCTAGGCCAATTTTTGGTTGCAACCACATATTCAGGCTTATTTTTACCCATTAAATTTAAAGAACCGTGCCTAGGTTTCCTTTCGTCTTTTTTAATTAAATTCTGTCCTTTTTTACATTCATTCAGCGATACTTTTTTAAAATTTCGTTCTGTTGTTTTTTTATACCTTTTGTACGTGCATTTTTTACGTTTTTGATATAACTTATAAATAAAAATTTACGTGTACGTTGGCGAACCTCAGGATTTTTATTTCGCTACAATAGGTATTGTGTGTCCCGGACTTTTTTGTAGATTTTTATAAGATCTACAATTAATTAGAACAATTTATGGTTCTATCTTTTATAGTTTAGGCAGCATAAGTAAAATAAGTAACTTTTCTGATTGATTTTTACACCTTGTGTCCGAAAAACCCAAATATCTTACGGAACCCTATTTTTTCCAAAATAAAATATAGCCTATGTTACTCGTGGATAATGTAGCTTTCGAATGGTGACAGAATTTTTAAAATCGGTCCAGTAGTTTTTGAGCCTATTCATTACAATCAAACAAACAAACAAACAAACATACAAACAAACAAAGTTTTCCTCTTTATAATATTAGTGTAGATAATATTAGTGTAGATTACATATTGCTAAGTACCATGTTTATACATTGGTGGGGCAGTGGTCCGTACTTCAAATTAGCCATCTCTTTTAGTCCCATCAAAATTCAGACAGCCGGGAGCCAATTATTTAAAATTCTTCTTATTTTGAATGCAGTTCATATTGATTTAAAAAAATAAATATTCAGTTACATGCTTCAAATAAACAAGAAATCCTTAAAATTATGATCACTAACATGTAAACCTTGTGTACCTTGTGTACCTTGTTGCTATTCCACGAATTCGCACTAAGCGATTCCAAACGTCTTTTATAATGCGGACAGCAAAAGAGTGGAATTCTCTGCCTGCGTCTATGTTTCCGAACGCTTATTACCGATTAGGTTACTCTGCACATGTAACACGTACCAAACCCAATTAGTGCCGAGGGATTGAAACTGTGTCTCCTAAACACAGGCTATTTTGTAGCCTATCTAGGAGGACAGAGCTTCACCCACCTTATTGTAGAGATTCTGTGTTACCCGTTATTTCTGTAAAAGTTGTAAATCTACAATCTGTTATAATGAATAAATATTATGAATTATGAAATATTATGAATTAGGGTTATAATCTTCAAAGTTAGAGTAAACATGCTTCTTCTGGGTAAGCTCGCTCCATCATAGACTTTGTCTCTGTCATTTCTGACCAAGACTAAGGTCAAGAGCAAACCCATCACAAATAAAAAAATTAAAAAAAAACTACACGAATCTCCCCGTATTTACAAGAAAATAATCGAAGTGAGTTGTAGAAGACTGTGGTAAGAGTTCACAAAAAATATATAAATACACAAACAACACAACAATTAAATCAATATAAATTCAGTAAATATAGTATTCAGCTAAATCATTTGCCCGGAAGTTGACCCCAATACAGTTGGAAAAGGCTAGGCTAATTATTTAAAAGTTGAAGGTCACTTATTAATATTTTTTGATACAGGTTTTTCTGAAAAACATTTCTTTACAGCACGCAGGTTTCTTCATATTCCTGGTGGCAGTGGAGTTGGTGGTGGGTGTGGGTGGGGCGGTGCTCAGCGCCTGGATCGGGGGCAGCAGCGAGCTGCGCGTGCAGTTCTACAAGAACACCACCATCGAGGACGAGACCACCCGTCCAATTCAGGCCTTCTGGGATGATCTGCAGTATGAGGTGAGTTTGGCAACACTAATAAAAAAAAACTTTTTACAAAAAAATACAACCGACTTCCAAAAAATAACTTTAATTTCGAAAGTCGGTGTTTTTGTTAGTTTCTTCGTATTTTGACACCGACTTCCAAAATTAAAGTTATTTTTTACTTTGTAGTTTTTTTTTTTTTGGAAGTCGGTTGTATTTTTTTGTTAAAAGTTTTTTATTTTTAGTGGGTCGGTTATGTCTAACAAAAGATGAGACCACACAACACATCATCTCTGGGTGTGAAAAACTAGCTGGCACTTACTACATCAAGCGGCACAACAATATTGTTCAGTACATATTCTGGACACTAGCGAAGAAACACAAATTTAATGTCGCTAGCCTGTGGTGGCAAGAAGTTTTAACTCAGCCACAGATAAAAGAAAACGAGACAGCAAAATTAATGTGGGAGATTCCAGTTCAGACAGATGTCATAGTAACTCATAATAGACCAGATATTACTTACGTAAATAAAACAGAAAATAGAACTTATTTAATAGACATAACAGTACCATCAGATTATAACATAGGGCCTAAAGAGATTGAAAAGTTAAGCAAATACCACCTACTTAAAACAGAGATAACACGATTGTGGAACACACCTACAGAAATCATACCGGTAGTAATAGGAGCGATAGGAATAGTAGCTAAGAGCATACATAGATACTGTGATAAATTAGATGCAGGCATAAACATACACACAATTCAGAAACAAGCAGCTATTCATACAGTTACCATTTTAAGCAAAGTACTGGGGGACACAGTATTTGTTACCACTTAGCAGGGGATCCGAACCTCCTTTTCCCTGAGGGTCTCAGGGCGGGAGTAAGGAAAAATCACCGGGAGCAATCCCGAGTAGAAAAGCTCTTTCAAAAACATAATAATATATATAAATTAATTATAAAATTTAAATGGGACCAATCTGCAAGTTTATTATCCTTTCAGATAAAACATGAATTTTTCAAATCGGTTCATAATTGTCGGAGTTATGAGGTACCAAACATAAAAAAAAACACACAACCGAATTGATAACCGCCTCCTTTTTGGGAAGTCGGTTAAAAATAAACAAAATGTTTTAAAGAATAGAGATAGGGAAAAGTAATAGATTTATTAGTTTTATTAATTAATAACTTCTTGAGTTCAAAGCGTGGAATTTCCTGCCGTAATCTGTGTTTCCTGATAGTTAAGACTTCAAGACCCCTAGGGGGGTAGCTTCCCCATGTCATTATTTTTCCGAACGCCAATATTAAAAAAAAAACAAATTTCGAGGTCAAGGAACCTTTTCTCCCATAGATCCACAGAATTGATGAGTTTTTAAATGAATGACAGATAAAATCGATGGTCCCAACGTATAATCACCTAAGTGGTAGATACGTGATTTGTGTTTTTTTGTTCCGTGACATTCAGACAAACCTAAACTATCGTCCAGTTTAATAAAAAGTAATAAAAGGTGGCAAATTGACCTTGAAATACACACACGACATTTCGCATAACTACCAAATTGACTAAAACTTCCGACGTAGAACAACAATAGTGGTAATCCAGTCATTTTACGCGGGACAATCCATTGTAACCCCGCGCACCTCCCCCGCAACTGTCGCTTGCGAGACATAAGCGTTCGCGCCGGCTTTAGAGACGAAATCAAGACTGATTAAATTAGGTACAAATACTGAAGATACATCGTACTGTCGATAAATAAATAAGTATATAAAAATAAAATAACGTTTTTGTTTACATTTAACCTGCTTCGAAATAAAACGTAATGCAAATAATTTGTATATCTTGTGACGAAATGTCTTTTTTGAGTGAGTCAATCACTTATCTACTTTTTATAACAGTTTTTGTACCATGATCCCCACGTAAATCTTTCTAAATGGCAATTGCGACTTTGTTTAATTTAATACCTCCGGCGTAAAACTCAATAAGTACCACTTACATTATTTACCACAGGGGATGATTCCGCTGTATAAGTAAGTAATTGACAAATAATACGCTCGAAAGGCCTTTTAAAAGTTGTAGTTATTTTTGTTATAAAATAGATCAAATATAAAACCTGAATTCCAAATTTCATGACTTTCTGCTAAGTAGAATATGAACTACATGTGTTTAAAACTTTAAAGTGCTCTCCTGTAAAGTTTGACATTTGCAGTTAGGGGATTGTACGTAGGGACCGTCGAAATGTATAGTAGCCGTTGATTTGAGCTGATCGCATCGTTAACGGTGTCGTCAACGTTGCCGTCAATGATGCAGTTTATAAAAACATCTGAGATCAGTTACAGTATTTGCAGTAAAATTAAACAGGAAACTACTTCTTTTAAATTCTTTGTTTCCACCCAGAACCAATGTTGCGGCGTTGACGGCCCCCAAGACTACGCCATCATCCACCGCGAGATTCCCCCTTCCTGCTGCGCCCGCGCACATCCCCTCCGCGAGGGAGGCGCCCGACGCCACTTGCACACCAGCTGCGTATCCGACCGGACCTATTACATGCGCGGCTGCGAGGAAGCTCTCCGCATCAGAAAAGCTTTCAAAGGAAACATTTTCATATCAACAGGCATCATTTTTACTTTGGTAGAGGTAATTTGGATTTTTTATGAATTTTGTCGTTTTAAAGACAATAATAATAAATACATCTTATCTTACAGATTCTTTGTATTGCGTTGGCGCTTTGGATGTCTCGGACGGTGAGATCGGAGCGTCGGAAGCTTCAGGCGAATTTACAGGCTCATTTTGAGTCTTAATACGAGAGTCGTAGCACCTTCCAGCTAGAGGCTTTGACGCACGTATCAACGCCACTGCGTATTAGTAATTAAGATAATCTCTTTAATATTAATCAAATCAGTATTATAGTTCTTGCTTTAATGTATATGTTACAGTCAAAGGTTGATAATGCAGTCTCTGCCCTGTATGACTAGTTTATCCTAAGTTTGACCGAAGCGTTTAGGCAAAAATATAATATTATGGCCGAAATAAATACCATTTTCGGCCTTAGACTGATGTATTTTTAGTCAAACCTAGAAGTTCGTAACTGTTCAGTTAAACATCGAAAGAAAAATAATCTGTTTCACGCTTTGTCTAGTCGATCCATAGAAGCGACACTCGGTCAAACGTCGATCTGGGACGTGTTACATACTTAAACAGGTTTATACATGTTCTCTTGCGGTGTTTTATTATTTTGTCAGTCATTTCATGTAACTTGTACTTTGTCTATTTGGCTTTAATTATAAAATGCCACTGCAATAAAAAATGCTCTTCAAAATAACGTTAATGTAAAAGATCTAACGTATTGTGCAATTCTAAATGTTGAAATGCCTCACCGTGTGAGAATAAAGACTAGTTTTTTTTTATTTTAATAACGACGGTAAATTTAAATTTTTACTTTAAAAAACGTTTTATAATATCTACGTAATCTAATAAACTATGACCTAATTGAAGTTTGACTGGTCAAACCCCGATTTCATGAAATTAAGTATTGACGTTTGCCTGACCAAATCAGTCTCTCCTAGGTTTGACGAAAAGTCTTTGGTCAAAGGCCGAAAAACGTCATTTATTTGGGCTTTGACTAAGACATGAGGATCGAGGTTTGACTGTAACATATACACAGTGATAGATTCAGTATTATTTTTGAAGTAAGACAGGTACACGCACAAACTTGGGAGGGGGCTATAGAATTGAGGGTTGCAACTTGGAAAAGCGTCCACCAATGGACAGCAAAAGATGGAGTTAATTAATTATCAATGATTTTCAAACTCATTAATGCATTTTAATAGATTCTTATTCATTATAGTAATAATAATAATAATGTAATTTAGTCAAAAAGCCCCTCACTTAATTAATTTTAATGATTAGTCTTGTAATTAAAATTTTAAGTTAGTTTGTAGGTAGATTAACTATTTAAGCTAGACGTATGTAAGTCATAAGTTCTTGTAAATTGTGGACATAAGAGGTTAATTGAAATCATAGTTTTGAAGGGACAGCTAAATTTAAAAACCTTTTGGATTTTTGCAAACGTTGAATTCTGTTAAAAGTCAAAATATCTTTAAAAAAATCGGATAAATAAATAATTATAGGAATAGGTCAAAATTTCAAAACTGTAATTTCTCTTTATGAAATATGATTAAATAAGTAAGTCACACTTGACATTTTCATGTAAAAACCTTTTTAATGTTTGTTAATATTTTTCAAGAGCAGTATTTTTTGTCTCTGGGGTTTTTTGAGTCAATTTAGCTAAATCTGTGATAATCTAGTAGTGAAAAATCAGCTGTGGCTATTAATGAGCCGTGTTGGGACCAATGATTTCTAGTTTTCATATTAAGCTCCATTTACGTTCGCCTTGTTCATCATTCAGTTTTTAAATATTAAACGCACGCATGATTTATAATTATCACGATTGGGATATTAACAGTGTTTACTTGTAAATAACTGTGCCTTAAATATGATAACTTATATATAATGACTGTAGGTAAATTAACGAAAAAATATATATTTTAAATTCTAAAAAAATAATAACAAGTTGAATGAAAATTTCTTAAGTCAAAAATAAAACAATATCGTTAATAGACATACTGTTCGTAACACGTATATTACCTAAACATAATTTAATTAAGTACGTACTATAAAACATAAATTAAGTAATTTAGCAAAATAACTGCGTCAATATTCTAAAAATCGTAAAAAAAAAGCCAAAACGACTTACGTGAGAATAGAATAAGAAAAAGGGTTCAGTGTTTATTTTTATTTTTTCCTTTTTGCTCCTAAGACTTTTTATGTCCACTGGAGACGACAAATGAGTGAAAAAATTAGATTTTAGATACAACAGTTTTAAAACTGTTCTTAATTTTAATATACACCATGCGATGATTATCGTTTTACTATGCGGATATTCAGGGAGAGATACTTCAGCAGTGTGAAAGACGACTTTCAACAAATATCCTGATTATTTTGTAAGCAATAGTAAAACTTTTTCATATGAAATTAAAAATTCTCTTTTTTAAAGAAATTAATTAAGTCAATGGTTTTGAACAGTTAAAGTTAAATATGACTTCTCTAATTTTTTAATGTTTAAAAATTAATATTAATTTTCCTACTTAACATTGTATAATGGATATTTGCTTATTCTTTTAAATTAAGAAGAGCTATGTCACATACATTGCAGAATTTAAGTTTGGTATGGGAACGCAAGGATAAAGATACATACTAGAGTACCTACCATTGTAAGGCAATATTCATGGTTCGCTGTATTTGTGCACAACTTACAGTAAGTAATTAAACTTTTCTACTTTAGGATTAACATCGTGTATAATTATTACGATGATTTAAATGTAAATTATAATAAACGCAAAATGATGTACGGGTACAATAAACTTTATAGCGCCTTAGTGGATTCCCTTTATGAAGAGGAACTTTACTGTGCTTTAAATGTAGACGTTAAGTTTTGCTAAGTTATTGCTTGCATTACATACAAGACACATTCAAACATGAAAAAGTGAGTAACAGTTTCAAAACTTTTAGATCAGAAATTTAAAAAATAAAGGTAGTAATTTAAATGTTGGGACATTCCGCATATCGTACAGGGGCATAATTCAGTTGTGAAAAAGGGATATTGCTATGCGTCTTGGATAGCTCCGTCACTCTCTCACACCGGAATCACGGTGGTTTTAAGTCGTTATAGTATGGCCCTTTTATTCAAACACAGGTTGTGCATCAATGTCCCTTCTAAGTTGTACAAAATTTATTTAAAAAAATATTTTTGTATCTAAAATATTATGTATCTACATTATTTCAACATTGAGATGAAATGCAATTATAAAATTTATTTTATAAAATTGGTGTGACGAATGACGATAAACGTCATTTTTGATTGCTTTGGATGCACTTGTTTTTATTTCAGTGAAGTTTTATCTTATTTTAAAGTTAAATTGTTTTACCTTTAGCGGTAAATATATTTTTTTTATAATTAGAAGCTTTACTTTTTGCAGCGTTATTGCTTCGTAGTTAAGGTATATAGTTATCTATTAATTAATTAGTTCTATAGAGTTAAAAACTCGGATAGTATTTAAGGGTTAGGTTTAAGATAGCATAATTTAAAGTAAGATAGATTTTCCTGTCAAAGTGGGCATTTCTTAAGTCTCTGATGTCAATTACACAGTAGTTGCTTTGCGTGTTTACACGCCTTTCCAGAATTAATTTGCCTTAATAAATTAAGATTATTCATAAAAAAATAAATATAAAATAATTTAAGTATCTGCAGAGTATTCTCAAGAAATATGCTAGGTATACTTTCTGAAAACACCCTGTATTCGTTTCGTAAGTTCATCTGTGACAATTTATTTAAGAATTTAGGTATTTAGGATTGTAATAAATAAGTAAATTAATTAGGATTTAAGAACAGTATCAGCTGCATATCTGCCGCATATATAAAAATGGAAATTACGGGGCATCGGTAGTTAGGAAGTTGTTCAATAGATATAAGAAAACGACTAAAGATAAATTCGTCGGCACCTACAGGATGTATATTACAACTCGAGCAAGTTTTTCAAAACAATTGATATTCAGGGTAAACTTGAAATAATTATAATGAATTAATATACCATATACAAAATTGACATTCCACGGGTATTCTATAGCGAATGCAGGGCATTGTCTAAAAGTATTTTATTTGAGGTAAACGATATTATTTTAGCACACTAAATCAATCTAAACCAATTCAAGAAGTTGCAATGCTCACGCTATCCTATATTTGCGTCATTTTGCGCACTTTCCTTAATGGAAAACTTAAGGCGGGGTTGCAGTACTTTTTAAGATTTTTGAACGGCTGAAAATCTAATTAATTATGAGTTTTTTAATAAATAAAAATTATTACATAAAAATTGAACATACCCTCAAGTAAATCGTAAAGATAGAAACGCGATTTAGAATGATTGGCTCGATACTTTTTTTTATCAAACATGACACTAAATTACAATTTTAAACGTGTACTGCTAAGAGATTTTATCACGAATAAATATAAAAGTTATATCAATAGATAGAGCTTTTTATTTTGAAGTAAATGTTGAAACCATATTGTATTATTTCTTTATCAGTTTTCGCCAAGAAGAAAAAACAATCAAAATTTAGGCATTATTTCGCTCGCCGGACAGTCGCTGTTGTTCGTCAAAACACGCAGTTCTGCAACCTCGCCTTAAGACATCAACATTTTTTTCAAAAGCATTTACTTCTCGTGATATTTTATACAAACAATAAGCTCTTGCGACAATATTCTTGGAAATGGAAATCTAGTCTACACTTTCCCATCATACCTATTAATATGGTAATAGTGAAACATTGTAAAAAAACAACCAGTTTATACATTTAAACGACATAACATTACTACACATATTTTTTAATTTATCTACGTAATTTTAATTTATTAAAAAATAGCACCTAACCATGCAGTTTAATACCGGCTCTTCTTCATGGGAAAAGACCAACAAGAACCGTGTGAAGCTTTGACAAAAAATATTTTTTAGTCGAAGCTTCTTTGAAATACAATATTTTTATAGTTAATTTTTTGAAATCCTATTTTAGTTCTTGCTGATAGTTGTAAATATACACCCTGTATAATGTTTTTAAATAGCTCTTCTATGAATTCCTTGCCATATTATAATTTATTTTCTGCCTATTATATTTAGCGATTAGGGTAACATTTGCCCTCGGAGGGGTAGGGCGTGGTAGTTCTAAGATAGCGACTAGATTTAAGGAGTAGAGAAGGACCAATGAAAGAGTCCATAGCAATAAGTGTTTGCGCAATATAGGGACCTAAGTATATAATTTAAGTAGGTATTATATAGAAATATTATTTCTTATAACTAACATATAAGTACGGAACAAATATTTGTAAGACCTACAAGTATTTGTTCCGAGTCTGGGTGTTTTTCTATCTATAATATGTATGTATTTACAAAAAAAAATTTATATAAGTAGTTTATCAGCCATATAGTTACCATAACACAAGCATTAGGTTGCTTAGCTTGGGACTATATGGTGTTGTGTGAAATGTCCAAGGATATTATTATTATTATTATTAAGTAGTAGGTTTATTATATTATTCATAACGCACTAATATTGTAAGTTAGTTACGGTGTCACCAGCGCTAGGAGAGGTCTAAATTAATACCTAAATGAAAGCGCATTGTTGGATTCCTAACAATGCAATAACATTAAAAGGCATTCAATACGATGTCTCCTAGTGTAAGTAAAAACGATAATTATAAAATAATGTTATTCTAATAAATAGGTATAATCATCACCAAATCTAAAATTGAATTATATAACGTGCAACCGAAATGATATTTATTTTTAAGTGGGTTGTTAATAACACTTTTACACGTCAATCTTTTTTGGTATTTTTAAACTAGATGAGGCCGATGTTTCCTAGCTGACTGCTCTGAGTAGAAACACCGAAACAAACTCAGAGGTCAAAGTCTCTTTTAAAGTCCATTTAATCGTACTGAATAAACGCAAGACATGGAATGGGGTATTGCCCAGCATTAGTAACAATTTCTACTTGGAGACTACGAGAAAATAATTCCCCATACATTTCTGTATGATACCATTCGACAAAATATTGCGAAAAATGTTTTTTGTACGATTTCAGAGTTGCTCCGACCCATTGTGAAAGTTTTTAAAGTCAAAGTCAAAGCGTTTATTTCAAGTAAACCATTAAAAACACTTGGATTGTCAAGGCCGGTCAGTCAAAAGCATAAAGCTAGTTGCACGTTCCAATACGTAGAACTCCATGGAGAAGAACGTGCAAGAAACTCCGCGGACAATATTTTAAATCAGTAAATAGTAACAAATAATTTTGACATGTTGAAATTGAACCATTCATAAAAGTTATATAATAAGCATCAAGTTATTATATTATGATGATAATGAATTTAAATTTTAAATGCAATAACCCGTTTTCAGTTTTTGCGATTATTCTGTTTTGTCTTAAAGTCATGTTCAATCTATACTATAATAATAATATTATAAAGCTGAAGAGTGTGTTTGTTTGAACGCGCTAATCTCAGGAACTTCTGGTCTGATTTGAAAAATTCTTACAGTGTTAGATAGCCTATTTATCAAGGAAGATTATAGACTATATCATCACGCTAAGACAAAAAGGAGCGGAGCATTCATGGTAAATGTGACGCAGACGAAGTTGCGCTGGTCACCTAGTAAAAGATCCTTAGCAGAGTGTTCAACTCACAGTTAAATTAAATAGATTATAAATTATCATTAAGCTAGGTAAGCTATTTAAAGGTATGACATAACTCATAAAATTTTTATTCGCACAAATATTTTGATCACCCTCTGTAGGCTTTATTGTATGTTAATACTTACCAAATAAGATTATAATTAGAACATAAATTGGCCGGCCATGTGCAAGTAAATTACTGTAGGGAAAATTAGAAAAAAAGATACCTTATTGTGCCTTATCCAGTATTGCTTTTGTCAAAATGATATCTTGAGGTTTTTAAAAAGGGAAAACAATACCTACTATTTGTGTAGGTATGTCAATGGAAAAGCAGGTAAGCTCGATGTACACGCCTTGAAATATTCTAAAGTAGATTCCACATTTCATTCATTTAGATTTAGGTCTTGAGTCATATTTCTCATGTGTTTTTCTTTACCGAGTCTATTTGGTAAACAAATATGGTGTACTGAGGTTCCGAATTTTCGAAAATTGATGTCTAAATTGGTAAATTGATCAACTAGAAGCAGCTTTTGATGTGTGTAATCCAATATACCTGCACCTATGTTTTTTTATACATAATATATATCTAATGATTATATGACATACCTACACCTACCTTTGTACCTATGCGTGAGTGTGTCTTAGGTCTCGATAATGTGTCTATCTTTGACCAACTGTCAAATTAGCTACCATCAGTAGCTGAAATGTCGTGTTTGCGTTTATTTGTAATAACTTAAGATAGGTTTCAAACTCTACTTTTGATCTATCTCTGGATAGGCTTTTCTCTTACCATAGATAGGTAGACCCATAGAAAATAATTTTACAGCGTTTCAATATGTAACGTTCTGACAAGTAACTTTAGATTGTTTAAAATAAGTACTTTCTTTATCTCTCGAAATCGAGCGTTAGAAATATCAAGATGATCATAATTATTACCTACACGAAAAGAAAAGTTACGTTCAGAGCAAACACGTGATTTTCGCGCCATGTTTGTTTTTCAAATAAGACATCTAAGGAAAAACATACTAAACTATGTAGTTAATTATGCTAAAAAGTAGTTTGTAATATTTTAAGGCACTCAATGTGATCGTCATGTGATGTTGTAACCTTTTTGTATTAAATATTTTGTGTGAGAAATTTTACATGTTTGTATATCGGAAACTTTGGAAGTAAATGTGTTTACAGTGTTCGTCAAATGTGTTGTTAGTAAAATGTTTATCACTGCAACGAGTACCTTTATTTACAGAATTACGTTCCCTAACTCTGTTTATTGAGAATAAGTTACAAGAGCTTCTTTCGATCTACATCTGATCTAGGATAACTAACCTCACTTCACCTAAGTGTTCACTACGAGATTTTTAGAGAATAGCACTACGATCATTATTTCAATCGAGATGCATCGTTGCCGTTTTATTAATAAAGGATACAAGCACATACATACTGACATTGCTCGTTGAACATATATAGTCGATGTGGCCGAAAAGTTCTGGAGTGGCGACCGCTTTCCGGAAGACGCAACGTTGCAAGGGGCGCCAGCCGCGTGCCTTCTTGAGCTGTATCGGCCTGCTGATGTCGGAATCCAAAAGGCTCGATTTCTCTACCGTTCCTTGCACAAAAGATCCTACCCACAATCTCTGTCATCCTGTCACAGACTAGTCCCTGCGCCAGGGCAAATCGACTAAACAGAGATTTGATGTTTATTATTTTTACCTAAGCAATATCAAACCATGGGATGTTGTCCTGTTACTGTTCAATTAAATAAATCTGATGTGTGATTTTGCTTTAGAAATATGCCTAAGACAGTTTGATCATTTATCTTGGGAGTGTTCTAAATAAATATTTCAATTTGTTCACGTACCTATATCAGGGAAATCCTTGACTCCGCAAAGGATGTTTCACAAAACGTTGCTTTAGGGAATCTTTTGATGCCTTGGTAGACCGAAGATATTATAATTTAATCAAATGTTCAAATCAATTTATTACGATTCATACAGTAATACACCAAAAATAATTCTGTAAAACTGAGAGTTATTGACAATTTTCCGTACGAAACTTTAATTTTTATCTATGAAATTATAATCCAAATTCAAATAAAAAATATTTAATAATTAAGGTGGCGTTGCTTGAAAAAAAATTGGTCTAATTAAAAGTAAAGTAAATATTTTTAAATTTGTTGTATGCAATGCAAAAATCAATATAAATCTTGTGACGCGCGGTATTCAACTTTAGTCAACCTGAGCAATTCGATTTTGTCATAGCGCTCTTAAAACAAATAAGTCCAAACCTTCGATTGCGATGCGACTGAGGCGCCATCTCTCAACACTTTACGGAACTAACTGTTTGAGTCGAAGATGATTTTCAAATCTCTCAAGAGATGTCGCTGTCAGTCACAAATCTTCAATAATGGAACGTCACAGAAGGTCGCGGGTAGCCGATGGATGTGAGACGCACAGGACCGATCGTTGTGGCGACGTTTGGGGGAGGCCTATGTCCAGCAGTGGACAGTTTCAGCTGATATGGTAATTAATAATGATGACAAGTACATCTGGCATTTCATTTTAGTCTCTGGGTTGTACTGTGATGTTGCCACCCCAAAAAAAATCGTACCCACTCATTATTCGCCTGCATTTAAGCAAAATAATAACAAAAAAATATGTGGTGGGATTGAGTTTAGTTTACATAGGAAAAAAAGGTTTGAAAAATGAAACTGCATACATTATGGAACACTGATACTTTATTTTAAGAAAATCTATTTCAACATTTATTAAACAATAGTAGACTTTATAATAAGTAATAATATTGCCATTTTATTTTATTAACTACTGAACTTGCAATAAAGGATTTATAAAAGAGTGGTTTATTTTATAAATTATATAATTTATTTGCTTACAAATATTCTCGTTTTCAACTTTTCCTCATCATCTGCCTAGTCTTTTTCCAACTATATTGGGTTCGGCTTCTAGTCAAACCGAATTCAGCTGAATACCAGTACTTTACGTACTCAACTTTTTCTAACCAAATATTGGGTTAAGTTTCTACACTAAAAGGATTTAGGTAAAAAAAAGGAAAAAGATTTATTTCATCGAGTTATAGTATCTACATTATGTACAAACGCATAAAAAAACAAAATAAATCATTGGGCATCAAAAAAATAATCCACATCGCTGTCAACGGCAAAAGTGCCCAGAACACTGGCAGCATTGCCACGTTGAATGGCAATGTATATGTAGGTAACAAAAGAATATATTAGGAACTACCTTCTAAGCAAAAAAAAATGCTTGCATTGGCTGGGTAACACGATATCCTTTGATAGACTGTGCTCCGACAAGACATATTCGATTGACAGCCGGAAACAACCTTTAGTAGGCAGGAAATTAATATCATTAGAAAATTTCGTCAAGCCATGTAAAGACTACTGCAGTGTGATTCTGAAACATGTCGAAGTTGGGGTTTGGGTAAGATTATCACGAAGAGAGTTGCTAATCCAAGTTATTAAGGTGAAATGAAAACTCAATTCGTAATCACTTCACCCAAGCCTTTCACTTCGACATGATTAGAGAATCGACCGGCTGATCTTCAAGATACAGGTTTTTTTTTAGTTTGAATCACAGAGGTCTTTCGCATTAGTAATAGTCATAACTAGTATTTTTTTATGTATTAGCAACACTGACCCAAGTTCTTTTTTGCAAAATAAATAATAGTACTAATAATACCATAACTTGGTACTATTTATTTCCCATAATTTAAATTCGCATTAGTAATACAAAAAAATACTTTAAATGTATTTTTTTGTATTGACAACCCTGACCCAAGCTTTTTTCTCCTAAAATAAATAATATGTGCTACTAATAAGATAGCTTGGTACTATTTATTTCCCATAATTGAAATAATTTTCCAAATCAGACCAGGACTTCTAGGGGTTACTTGGCTCCTACATACACATACAAATGATTTATTTTTTATGATCACTTAATTTATCTTTTAATTTTTGTAAAGTCGTACCATTCTTCAGAGAACTTATAAATTATTTACAAGTTCAGTAGATAACTTCGATCTCGAAGCAACGTTATTAAGAAAATAAAAACTTAACATCTAGTTTATTTTAACTTCAAGGAATGAGTTTTACATTTTTTTCTAATGAATTATTATAAAGTATGGTGGGATAAATATTCACAATAGCACTTATGAAATACTGTTACTAAATTAATGACTAGTAAAGCATTTTCAATACTTACAAACTGGTGATCATTTTAAACTTATTTTATAGGGTTTTTGACTGCTTTTTTCTATTAAATTTTGACTCTTTGCTTCAATAACATAATAAATCTGACAATTAAGATTTTTTTCAGTGCGGCTGTTAGCATTTAGCCACGAGCTCCTATCTCTGTATTTCCACCAATTTTATTTACTTTTTCAACAATCGTTTTCTTTTAAATAAAATCTATTAAATGAGTGTTCCTGTATATTTTATTTTATTCATAGTAGTCAAATACCCTATTATCAGCCCTATTTATATAAAAAAAAACTTTTTAACAATATTTTTTATTACAATTATTTATGGAACATTCGAATTTCTGCTAACGAGAATTTAAACTAAGGATAATAATTATGGTTAGATTTGTTTTATGAATAGGCGTGATTTTGCTTAATTTTAATGGCATCGATAATTTTTTAAAGTAAAAAGTAAAATTTAATACTTTTTTTTTGTTTTGTACCACTAGCGGCTCTGCGAAATGTACTTAAACAATTTTAATAAATGCATTATTTAACCCTCGGTTTTACAAATAATCTCTCAATATTTTTCATTCTTGAGCCATTAATTATTTTAATTTTTCGTTCTTATAATTAACTTTTCTAATTTTATTTAAAAGTTCTTGCTTTTTAAATCAAATATGTTCGGGTTGTAATGTCATACATTTTTCCGATGTTACATAATAATAATTATCATAAATATTTTTGATAGATATTTTAATTACTGTTACAGCTTTGGTTTCAATAGAAAACTAACATCTACGCTAGATACACAATGGCGGTTTAACGAAAATACAGTTTTCGAATTAATAGAGAGCTGTACCTTGGTTGGCTTATGACGTCAAGTTATTAATAAATTAATTTGTGTGCATAGACCAATGTTTACACGATATCCCGCCATTACGCTACAAATATTATTTGAACGTCAAATTGTAAACTTGACTTTACTTAACGTCAGAGTAAACGGGGTGAATAAAAACGCAGGGGTATAATAGAAACAAAACTTTGAAAGGGATTTTCACGTTATTGAAACACTGCTTGCAGCATGTTTGACGACACGGTTGGCGCAGTGGTTGAGCGATTGACTGCTGCGCAGCATGTCGCGGGTTCGATTCCCGCACGGAACAAAAGTTTGTACGACCTACAAGTATTTGTTCCGAGTCTGGGTGTTTTTCTATCTATAATATGTATGTATTTACAAAAAAAAAATGTATATATGTAGTTTATCAGCCATCTCGTTACCATAACACAAGCATTAGGTTGCTTAGCTTGGGACTATATGGCGTTGTGTGAAATGTCCAAGGATATTATTATTATTATTATTATTATGTAAGGACTCCAACTTTGTAATCGTTATTATTTTTTAGAATTTATAATATTCTATAATTCTTCTGATTTTATCATTGTTTAGAAACCTTAAGTGGGCTTTCATCTAAAAATACAAAACAACCAAGTTTTGTTTCTATTCACCCCGTTTCACTTTATAATGGACATCATCTGCAAGAATTGACATTTCGACTTCATTAAAATCTACTATAAATAAGGTAACGTAAACTTATATTAACTTACAATTAATTGTGCATTGCATATGAAATTATACTCTGTAGCAGTGAGGTCTATGGTGTAGATTTAAGCGGTCTCACGGCTTTTCCCTTGAGTTTTTATGGAGTGTGCTAACCATAGAGCTAGCACGATGCCTGCAACCTGAAATAGACAGAAAATACTATATTAATAAAAATAGTAGGTACATTGCTATCCCCAGGGGTGGAAGTAACTGATTTAGCCCGGATGATTTGACTTCGGTCAGTTGGAAACGATTCTCCTTAGGGCTGCAAAGTAATACTTTCAAACCGCTCCTCAGGCAACTTCAGGCCTACTTTCCGAGCATGAGTATTAATATTTTTATTTTGGAACTTAGACATTTGGCTCAATATAAAGAAAACGATGATATCTACAAAATTTCAAACTGTTTCGTTGCTATCAACGCTCATATAAACAAGAATACAATTGTTCCAGACTTAAACTATAACTATCATTGGGGTAAACTATTTAATGTTATTTTGTTTTAATTTTGTACTAACTTCTGCCAAGATCCAATCTCATAGAAGCAGAAAGTCCTTTAGCCTGCGCTGCGTGTCGCGGGTTCGATACCCGCACGGAGCAAATATTTGTATGACCTACAAATATTAAGTTGTTCCGTATCTGGCTGTTCGTGAATATGGGTTTCTATATTTGTATCACGATGCAGAACAAATTACAAGACAAAAAAAAGAATTTGTTTACAGGAGACATGAGTCACAACATTACATAACCAACCCTTACAGTTAACAAAAAAAAAATGCTTAGAGAATATAACTTTATTACTAACATAATTTCTTACCCCAAAACTATTTTCTATTACCCCAAAAAGGCTGAAATCAGCAAACCAGATCTTACGAACCTTTAAAACATAGTTTTACGATACCTAGGCATGTAACGAGGTCATCTAGATTAGGGTTCCGTTCAATAAAGGAAAGCTGTTAAAACCTTGGGCCTAGGTTAGAGATGTAAGATTGTGGTATTAAATTCTGGTATGGCGTGACCGCTGTGACGTCAGAGGGGCTGTACTAGGGGTTGCGAACTCGTTTACATGTTGAGGCTGTTGTCAAGGTAGACGTTAAGTGGGTCAGATAACACTAGACGGGGAAACTCGTGGAAGATACAGGGTCTATAAAAGTTCTTACATGCCTTTTTGTTATCATATCCGTTTAAATTTCAGAACGCAAATAATCGAGTTTCAGCTACCTAGTGCTTAAAGGTATATAAGCACTAGGTCTAGTCTAGCCTAACCTAGCTGGTTTTTATCTTTTAGAATCCTTTGGAATAGCAAGTTAGTTATTGCAGAGAGACCAAATGATTTTACACAGCACATTGTGTAATTTTTAGAAGAAACATACAAATATTTTTACAAGGTATATTTATCTTTCCGTAACATTCTATTAAAAAAATCAAATATCTCATATATTATTATGATATATTATCTTTTTGACGGTTCATTTCATTTTTTTTTTTTCTTTGACAATTTTCATTAGCTGACATTTTAATCTTGATTGTATAAATTGACATTTGCAGTAATATTTTGTATGCCCTTCGGCGGATCATAGGTTGGACGAAACACTTTATAAAAGATCATTGTATGTACCCTGTGTTCACAAAATTAATAAATGAATTTGAATTTGAAATTCTGATGTGAAATAGTAATAGTTCTGCTTATCCTCTATAGATCATCTTGCACTGAAAACAATGACGGCTTTAACATATTATGTCACACTTAGGTAGGGCCCCATAAAAATAAATAATTGATACTTATTCCAAATTCGACAAGAGCACCTTCCAAGTCTAAAGGTACCAAAACTAATCTCAACACAAGTAACTTATAAAAAACTTTTAAATTATTAACCCATTATCACGTAAACCTTGAGGCGTGATAACCTAGTGAGTTAACGAGTGATAATCTAGTGACTTAGATTAATCGTGCAATTAATACAAATCCACGCCACGCAAATGTTGCTCGAACATGCAATGGTACTTTGTAAGGCGTGTATTAAGCCAAATTTGAGGGCTTAAAACATTTTATTTTAAGTCAAGTTACGCATAGTTTCAGGATTTTTTCAGCAAGAAGTTATGGTAGGCGTTTCGTTTTTTCATAATAAGTTCAATGTGGAATTAAATTGTCAAGCTCTGAAGCAGCTATAATTTTTGCCGATCAATATCTTTGCTTGACCACTTTAGCAGTAATTTGTTCGTGGTTTAATCATTTCTGGTGTCCTTAACTTGCCTAGATTATCTTCAAATTAAAATAGCTGGTTTTGAACGATATAACATGACCCATCTTTTCTAATTGTTTATGACCTTGCATGGTTCTCATATTATACTGTAGTCCTTGATACCTATAGCTTTTTTGTTTGTGGGCCTTTAAACAAGACTGATGATCATGGACGTCTATTCCAAATACTCCTTGAATCCTTTCCTAGCCGTTTACATTTGATAATTAAACGTCGTGAACTAACCATTTTTTTCACCCTTTTCATGAATTTCGTCCAAAGAATGATTCATAGAGATTCTGCCCTATTTTTCACAAAGACAGACTAAATGATACCTTCAAAAAGCAGAAGAGAATCCCACAAACAATGATAGTCAAGTCAACACTATTGACAATTTCAAGCACCCTATGGCGGAGCATTTGATAAGATCAATCAAGGACATGTCACAACTCCTCATATCCTTTTCAATCTCTCCCATGTAAATACTAAGGACACTAACCTCCAAAAAGCAAAAGAGAATCCCGCAAACGATGACGGTCAAGCCAGCACTGTGGACGGTTCCGAGGACCTTGTCTTCACAACCTTCCTTGAAGTACTTCTCAGAAGAGAGGCAGTCGGAGCGTTTGATCTCGGCGGAGCGGTCGGTGCCATCGTTGGGGCAACAGCTGAAGGACGGATTGATGCGGGGCTCCGAGGCTACGTAGTTGTCGGGGCCGGTGATGCCGCAGCATTCCAACTGGGAGAGAATGGATCAGGGGTTATTTTTTCCTTGTATTTAATCTGATATTAGTCATAATAAAATCAGTGTGCCAAGTCTACAAATTTTTGCTACTACGCATTTCAGACGCAGTCTTTCGAAAATGTATGGTAATTGAGGTATTTTTTGACAGATTGCGATTGAGATGCGAAACAGATCGTTGCTAGGGGAATTAGCCCTCCGATGTATTAGAGGAAAGCTACTCTTCTTGTAACGTAGCTGCCATCTGTTCTGCAGTTTCTTTATATCGTGCTGCTTGAATCGGTTGATGTTATATTGGCACATCAGTTAGATCACTAGTTTATTTGGATGACAAGAGCCTGTTGTAAATACCCGCATCTGTCCCTGCAGCCGATTGAATTTCTTCTTCAGCTGTGGGTTGTTTGCGATGAACCAATGAGAATTGCATTGCAATTCTGTAAACATGTAGAAGTGAACACTTAGGCGAAATGAACGACAAGTGAGCTGTCAAACCATACAAGGAAGATGGCATGACAGCTCACTTGTCGTTCACTCCACCTAAGTGATCACGGTGAGATGTCAACAGAATCGACCGGCTGCTTATCGGTCACGGAGGTTTAGTGTTGTAAGTAAAGGCTTATGTGTTTCACACTATAAAGAGCAAAGACACAACAGTTCAGAAACTTTTGAATTGCCACTAGATATTTGTAGAAGTTAAGCTCGTTCCACTTTCAAGGGTTTTTATTCATGGTAGATGATATAAACATGTATAATTTGATTAGGTTATGGCTGAGTTTGAGTATGTTTACTTCTTTACTCTTGGGAGCAACTACAGCTTATTTAGCTGCCGCTTGGAAATAGCCAAAAACATTAGCCTAATTATTATTGTGTACATGCCAAATAACACATATCAATTATGGAAATTCTATTGTAACA
Source organism: Ceramica pisi (assembly GCA_963859965.1). NCBI lineage: Eukaryota > Metazoa > Arthropoda > Insecta > Lepidoptera > Noctuidae > Ceramica > Ceramica pisi. The sequence goes on along the minus strand of OY982535.1, from coordinate 22,802,321 downwards.
TGCTATTAATCTAATAATAGGAAAGTCACTTACGCTAGTCTGAATGCGGTCCCAGAACTCCCTGTAGGTAGAATCTTCTTCCTTGGTAGACTTGTTCTTGATGAAAGAGGCACGCAGCTGGGACTTCAGCTGACCCTCAATCTGAGGACGTAAGGCGGCGGCAGCGATCCCAACGGACAGTTCCAGGAGAATGATGATGATCAGGCAGCCGACGAACTAGGGAACGCAGAAAACAAGATTTAGCTACTGTCTATAGACGGCATATCGACGACCGGTCATGCCGTGTATAGACAGCTAGCTGATGAATTTGAACACGTAAATGGTGGCTTCAAAAAGCAAAGACTTTCAAACAGTGTACCTCGTCCCTGTAATTTCAAAATATAATGTTTGATGATACACCTAAAAGACTGATTTTCAAACGCTTTGTGTTTATTTTAATCATCATAATTTAAGCTAAACAGCAACCATTGTTGGCTTCTTCAATAACCTTCCCATTTACAGCTACTACCATCAGACTAGCTTATTTTGTCTCATAATCTTCATCTGCCTCATTATCAAAATAATATGCTACCAACAAAACAAGAGGACATTTACCGACAACACAGCTCATCAGGCGGCCTACAGCATTGCCATAGTACGGCCTGCCCATGACCAATTATGTTTTTGTTCAAAATATGAAGTTTGATACACCTAAAAGTCTGATTTTCAAACGCTTCGTCTTTACTATAATCCTCGTAATTTAAGCTGAACAACAACCATTGTTTGCTTCTTCAATAAACTTCCCATTTAAAGCCACTACCATCAGACTAGCTTCATTTGTGTCGTAATCTTTATCTGCCTCATTATCAAAATAATATGCTGCCAACAAAACAATAGGACATTTACCGACAGCATAGTTCATCAGGCGGCCTACAACATTTCCATAGTACGGCCTGCCCATGACCAATTATGTTTTTGGGTCAATATTGAAATATAGGCGAAAGTCACGAGTGAGTAGGTGGGTTAGATTATAGAGTTCACGCTTGACCTAGTAACGTAAAAGTTTAAATTAAATTACCCTAATGTGGTGACTGGTGATATTATAAGTTTGACTTTTCTCATAATAGAATTATGAGTGTAATAAATTAAGCTTTACTCCTATGTTCATAGTGGGGACACACAGTACATTATGGTATAAAAACTTTAGATACAAACATAGTAGACACGCCATGGTGACCAAATTTTCGTCACACTCTATTGGTCAATTAACGCGCCTATTGGTGATTCGCTCATATTATTTGTTTCAAGGTTAAGGTAAATATCGTCATTCATTTTGTCTACTATAATGGTCTCTGTAATTTTATCTTTAAGGACTGGGCGAACGCTATTTTTTCATGATTTAACATTTTAAATAGTGTTCATCAGTCCATACTGCCCAATTTGTTAACTAGCAAATCTGTACTAATTAATCCTACTATATAATAATAATAATAATAATAATAATATAACATTTATTCGACAAAAACCAGCATGACACATATAGTTCAAATTATTACAGAAACTAGGTAATTAAGCAGAGAGGTTTTAAACCTAAAATAGCGTGCGAGAGATGTATATAACGGTCAAATACAAATTTTGGGCCCTGCCTCCTAAACTAGGAGTTTCCTGTATCTTAGGAGGCAGTGTCTTCGCTTACAAAGAGGACAGTAAAAAAAGATAGCATTAGTATACTTGGATAGTGCGTACGGCATTCACTGAGCAAGAAATGTAATAATAATATACAGTGAAATGTTGAAGTAATTTTAGTCGAAAAAAATGTTTGTGTTGAGTCAAAATTCTTCCGATATTGAGTGACCGACAGACAACATTCTGCCGAAACTACTGGTCGCAGAATGCTGAAGTTTGGCGTGTAGGTTCCCTGGAGAATGTAGAAGAGCACTAAGAAAGGATCTCCCGAAATTCCTATGGGAACGGGAAAAACTGGATATCCGCGTACGAAGTCGCGGGCAGGAGCTAGTTGTTCTATACCGCGTGTATCTGACATCGACGCACAAACGATTTCCATGGGTCCAGGGCATGATTCTGGACACCCTAGACTTAGAATTTTTCGTCAGCTTTTTTCTAATTTTTTCATTTTTTTCAAGGGTTTTTTACTTTAGACTGCTCATAATTGGTATTCTGACCTAAACCAATGAGATTTTTAATAAAAAAATAATTAATTTACTACTTTCACTAAAAAAAGCAATCTGAATAAAACCACAAATAGATATCAACTCAGCTGAGCTGATACCTATTTGTGGTACTCCTGAAAAAAATGAAAAAATGAGAAAAGAACCGACGAAAAATTCCAACACTGGGGTGTCCAGAATCATGCCCTGGACCCATGGAAATCGTTTGTGCGTCGATGTCAGATACACGCGGTATATTAAAACCTAATGAACAGAAGTAGCAAACAGGCGAATTTAAAGCAACAAGGCATTCTCTACCAGTCCGATGGAAATGGAAATGATTGTCTGGGTTATTTTCAAAAAGAACAGAAAGCAGAAGAAATTTTAAGTTTCATGGCATATCATAGGAAGTCGTCCTTTTTTTTGGGATGGGAAATCATCAAATGACTTCTCCCGCTCTGGGCGGAGCGGAAGGGAGTGTCAGACTTTTATTGACTAAAACCCATCCATGTTCCTTCATTGCCCTTTGTGTTCCGGAGCCGCGGTATCTCTTTCGAATAGTCCCGCAACTCCGGCAGGCACGAAGTTGTCTTGGTGTACAATTACCTAGATCTTCTTTAACTGAATGATCAAAGAAACAAAATAACAATAAAAATGAAGATTAAGAATTATGAAGATTACTTTCCATCAGGTGAGATTTAGGCCAAGAGTTTCCCCGTTTTGTATATATAAAAAAAAAAAAAAAGATATAGATACTCACGATGTACAACAGCTTAGGACTCTCCTTCCAGGCACCAAAGCAGCCGAAAGCAGCAATGATTATGATGAGGACTCCAATAGCGATCAGCAGGGCATCCGTCTCGTGGCCAGTCGGCTCCATGCCCGCAAACCCCTTGATCATCCCCATGTCCACGCATGCTGCTGCTATGATCACGATGCCGAAGATCTGAAGACAGAAAGGTAGATGGTTACTTTGGATTTCAGGAGATTTTGAATTACGTTTTGTAGACAGACAATGAGATAAATAATAGGTGTGGTTTTGTAAGACTCGTATTTCATGGATCACATCTGTCTTAATCGCTTCAGCCGAAAGATGTCCATTAATGAACAAGGGCCTCTCTCAAGTGTCGCCACATCGACCGGTTCTGTGCGTTTTGCTACCTCTTTCTCTATCTCTTGAGTTCGGCACTCCTAAACCTGTCGACATTGATTGATCTGTCCTAAAGATTTTTTTTCCAGAAGAACGAATAAAATTGTTTTGATGATCATCACTACATATCATAAAACAAAGTCCTCCGCCGCGTCTGTCTGTTCGCGATAAACACAAAAACGACTGCACCGATTTTTATGCTGTTTTCACCAATGGATAGAGTGGTTATCGAGGAAGGTTTTAGTATAAAATTTGTCAAGTAAGCGAAGCTGGGAGCATCAGCTAGTTTTGTAATAATCATATTGTTTCCATTTGCCTTTGGACGTTTAGTTTAATTGTTAGTACGTGATCTGCTTAAACTCACTAATGTTGCAAATTTAACACTTATTCTTAATTCATACTTATTAACCTATTGTATTCTCCTCAAAAACGACTTTGCTGACTTGTATGACCAAATTGATTTACGGTGATTTCTAAACTCCGTGGGCCATCTAATTTCAGGTGGGTGTTGTCAATTAGCAACTATATCTGATTACTGTTTGGCAACGCCCACGATCATACGATCACACGTCTGTTTCACAATGTGATTTAAAGTGACAATGGGCTGATGTTTATTTGTCTTATTTTCGTCGATCTACGTGTTTTCTTATGTGGTAATGTGATCAGATATGTTTTATTTACTTGATAAACGGAAAACTGTTTGTAGACGAGCCTCCGAGTGTTGTGTCTTCAGCGTTAATTAACATAGTTTCGAGTAATTCTACCTTACCAGGTTCTGTCTTACAGTTTTCTTTTACCCTAATAGGACTTGTTACAGTCACTTCAAATAAAATTTGACGACACGGTTGGCACAGTGGCTGAGCGATTGGCTGCTGCGTCACGTGTCGTGGGTTCGATTCCCGCACGGAGAAAATGTTTTTATGGCCTGCAGATAGTTGTTCCGGGTCTGGCTGTTCGTGTATATACGAGAGATTGTATATTTGTAAACGAACCCACGATAAAGTAGAAATTCCTGGTGTGGGGCAAAGTTAAAAAAAAAGGTTTGTTCGAAAGATGCAGTTATTTTTGATATATTGACAAAAGAAATAATAGAAGATGATGCGCTATTAGGTGGATAAAATTTAATAAAGTTAAACATGGAAATGCCAAAATATTTTTGTCAGGTAGTTGAAACATGGCTTTATAATATCTACATAATGAAGCTATAAAAAAAGAACCCGCAATATTTATATCTAAAGATAATCAAGGCGGTATAGAACCCGATTACAATCTACTCATAAATCTCAAATATCGTGAGCTTTGAATGTTTCTTTGTGTCAGTTTGATATAGAGGCCGTAAAAATGGGTCACGCCGCCCTACGCCTGCTGTATGAACGGGCGGCCAAGGAAATGGGCCATAAACTGCACGTAAAATAGACGATTTCGTGTCAAAAGTGTTGAAACTTTACTAGTTGGTCATGGTTATTTCTTAGTTGTTTCTATAGGTAGAGAAGTAATGAATAGTTCGTCGACTTGTAAAACTTTATTTACATTAAAATTATCACAACTTCACAACATAGCTTCTTTGCCGAAACTAAGGAGATGTTGACGCTGAAAACATTGTTATCAGGAGAAAAAAAATGCGGAATTTGTTCGAAAGAGGTACCGCGGCCCTGGAACGCAAAGGGCACTAGGAGGAACACGGATGGGTTTTAGTCATTAAGAGTCTGACACTCCCTTCTGCTCCGTCCGGAGCTAAAGAAGCAGAGTGATTTTCCATCATTAAAAAAAAATACGTAAAAATATGAATCTACTTGCACGTTCCAAAGCATAGATCATTATCTAAGAAAAACAACATGCAACGAACCTAGCAGACGTTGTGGAAATTCTTTTAATTATTGTTTGCAGAAAGCTGTGCATCACTACATACTCGTATTATACAAATAAGTCCTCCGCTACGTCTGTCTGTCTGTCTGTTCGCGATAAACTGCACCGATTTTTATGCTGTTTTCACCAATGGTTAGAGTGATTCTCCAGGAAAGTTTTAGTATATAATTTGTCCAGTAGGCGAAGTCGCGGGCTTTCAGCTAGTTGCCATTATTACTAATCACTATCACTACATAGTATAAAACAAAGTCGCTTTCTCTGTCCGTATATCCCTACGTATGCTTAAATCTTTAAAACTACGCAAAGGATTTTGATGCAGTTTTTTTTTATTGATAGAGTGATTGAAGAGGAAGGTTTAAATGTATAACATCACAGTTTTTCTGTAGTGTATTTAGTATCAGCATTGCACCCGAGCGAAGCCGGGGCGGGTCGCTAGTGATCTATAAAGTATAGAAACATGCTACAATTTGCAGCTAGTTTCGTATGGAAATCGTTATTGCACGTTTATTATTGTTCACTTTGTTTCCGACCTTGTGAAATTTATTCAGCCGCAAATCTCTGCTCTGATCGGCACATTTCCTGTCCATTACGTTTGTATATTTTATGCATTTTATTAATGTTAATGTGTGTACTTCTGCTTATAATTTAAAACCTACTGGTTTGTACGGAACCCTCGGTGCGCGAGTCCGCGGCCTCTTTATTTATTTGCTCTATTTGTGTAGTGATCGTTTCGTTGATTAGCTGGTCTATCCGGTAAACATCTCACCATGAAAACTTAGGAGGACTGAGCTTGATGTGAATTATCATTCCAATTTGATATATGGATGCTCACTTCAAGAGCACTTCGCCGTTTCACTGTGTAATTCTTAACGGCACTACCTATGGGCTATGAGTACGTACAAAACGAAAGATCCAGAGAAAGTGACATTCTGTCAGCGAAAATGATTGTCTAATGCCCGGTTTCTGAGGTGAGGTCATTTATTTGTCTGTCAAACCGGGAATAAATGTTTGACATTGACAACCGTATGTCGATTTTTGACAGTTACTATCGCTGATTTTCATGTAGCTTTGCTTAAAACCTTCTACTCCTTACTTCTTCTCTTCTTTCTATTGTAACATTAATAGTAGGTACATTAATGCAGCTGCCAGCAGAAGAGGCTTTGATGGACGATCGTTTAAATGTGGGATGAGGCGTAGTAAGTATATTTTTTCTTGCGTGAGACTGTTTTTTTTTTTTTTTCAATAAACTGCTTTTTATTTGCAACTACACGACAGATATGAGTTTACTATGTTATTTATTTGGCCGCTAAACATGACATATATGGATTTTCATACATTTTTTGCCGGCCGCTGCTCGCTTGTATTTGGCCAGTACAGCAATTTCGATTTATCTCGAAGAAGGTTGTCAAAATAATGCTTACATTTCCAAGCACATTTGAGAAAATTAAATATACAAAGGACATTGTTCATCGCCCATACATCGTTCGCCTAAGAACCAACAGAGACGTGAATTTACTATCTGTGTTTTAAATAATGCATATGTTCGACTGAAACTAAATTAATATCACGGACACTTTTCAGAATTGTAAAATATCCAAAATGATTTCGGATTTTGAGGTTATAAAACATACCAAACAATAGAAACATACCAAATGGACTAAGATCCCAGAGCCGCCAGACTTTTTATCTCACCAAAAAATGGTGTAGAGTAGTGTTACTATGCTCTTCTAACATACGAAAGCGTGGTAACTAGGTCGACGGCCGATTCCCTGATATCAGGTGCAAAATACATTACTTAAATCAAAGTGTCAACTGTCATTTCATCGACTGTCAGTGTCAATAGTGTTCGTGTCCTGCAGCGCTTTAATCGCTTTATTCTTTTTGTAGGTAACTAAAAATCTTACAGCGCTGAGACCGCTTTGTTTCATTTTAAAATAATGGCGCCGGGTTATAAAACCCAAGTGAGTTACTTTTTAAAATGGTTTCATAATTAAAAAGTGTCCGTTCTATTCTAATCATTAAAATGTAATTTAAAAAAAAAAACTAGGAATAATGGTAAAGGTTTCGCATGTGTTGATTCATAGGCCACTTTTAACCATGTCCTTTAGATAAATTGACTAAAAAATTCTACAACAGAATATTTAGAAAATCAATTTTATTCAGAGTCTCCAATAACAAGTCTAAGCAGTTGTATTACGAAATACGGAAGGGTCCGATGACACAATAGTTTTAAAATGTTATAAATCTCAACGTGACAACAAGCATGTGTGAATGAATGGATGCCTTTTCAATAAAGCATGCTGCATTCATGACGTCACCGTATTTCCATGGCGTCAAGGTATTGTACCACTATGGTTATTTCGTTCAATGTCAACGGGCGCGTCCTACATAGTCATGCTTATATATTTACTCGTTGGTTTTCTACAATTGGAACTAAATCTACTTAGTATGCACGTGAGGAAAAAAATAATGGCTTTAATCCATGGTGTCAATAAGGAAGTATTTTGGAAGACTAAATGATTTTTTTAATTGATGATTTTGTTTTGTAGGTAGAGCCGTATAGGGATTCGTGGCTTGCCGCCGTGATCTATGAGGTTAAACAACGCTTGTAGATCAATGAATCCATAGGCGATATGCAATGACATACCGCCGTAATTGGTAGAAGCCAGAAAATCTAACTTCAGTCTAACCAAAAGGTATCGTAACTAAGTATATCCGAATGGGGGGAGTACTGGTGTACTGAAATACAGACCTTACGTCTAGCTGCACCAGTCTCCCACAATATAGCTATTAAACTGTATGTATTGTTCTTGATACCATGTTAAATGTACCTTTTATTATGATGAGAAATAAATCTTTATCTTTCTATCTTAACGCATTACCTAGATGCTGTCCTTGAAAAAAAAAACTGTCACTCAGGGGGGCTACTCTCTAAGCCCGAAGTCCGTCTTCGGGCTTAGAAAGTAGCCCCCCAGCTGCCTCTACATCGTTAGATTGGAAGTGGACCTCAAAATAGTTCAGACTTTTCTCACTTTCCTTTCTTTGTTTTTCTATTAGGCCATTTCCTTTATTTTTTTCTGTGTAGTCCGATGGATTGAGATGGTAAGATAGGTTTACTTAGCCTGACAATATAAATTGCCGAACAATTTTAAATGATATGGCATTGACATGCGCTGCCGGAATTTTAACCAAGGTTACCGACATAGGCCAAAAGATCGCCAAAGTAAAGTGGCAGTGGGTAGGGCACATTGCTCTCAGAACAATGGTCCAACAACAGCAACGAACAATGGTGGTGGAACAATGGTCGATGCAGCCGAAAAGTTCTGGAGTGGCGACTGCGTACTGGAAGACGCAGCGTTGTAAGGCCTTCTACAAGTTGAATGACCTGGTGAGGGTCGCGGATAGCCGTTGGATGCGAGACGCACAGGTGCGTTTGCTGTAGCGACTACTAGAGGAGACCTACGTCCAGCCGTGAACGACTCAAATACAAATACAAAATCCTTTATTTCAAATAGACCAGTTACAGTAGGCACTTTTGAATAGTCAAGTTCTGTCAGTCAAATAGATGAAGCTTATCCTGCTGCGCTAGCGACAAGAGCAGTGGGTTGTTCTGCAACATAACACACCCACCGACCCCGTCTCCAGCGCGGCAGTTGGACTTTCGGCTGATACGATGAACATGATGATGATGACTGAAATTTTATATGATCCATCTCAAACATTGTTACGAATATTGCCGATATCACTTTTTTTAAAGTCAAAAGCCGTTTTCCCCTACTAAATAAATAGACAATTGATCGTAAAACACATTTTAATAGAAAGATCGATAATGCAAGTGTTGCGTGGAAAAGACAATAGGTGCGACGACCATAAAAATAATATGAAGACAGCTCGGTGACATGATAGGTTCTTTTACGACACAGTTTATGTCTCTACGACAGTAGTGCTAAAACCGGCTTCCGCTGCATGTCGTCACCGATTCCATAAAATCTGCCGTCATATGTAGCTGTTACATCATTTTGGTGACTGGTGATTTGAAGAGTATCTGTCTGCGTCTACTTTTTTATAATAGAACACCTTCAACAGATCTTTAACGATGTGTTACTATGTAATGTATCGTGATAGATATGTCGCAGACACTGGCTTAGTCAGCCGTTTGAATGGCTGCCTAGGCCTTTCACTGACGACGCCGATTGATTAGCGGCCTAATTAACATACAGCTAATACAACATTTAATGAAAGGGCTGGCAGATGCTTCGGCCGTTCATAGAATAGGGTATGGAATATTTAATTTTGGGAATTCTAAATTCAAACAAACAATTTCAACATTCTAACCTAGACGATAAAGTTCTCCGCACAGCGAGGCTCTTATTTTTGGCTGCAGGGTATAAAGGAACCTAACATGAATAGTATGTCGGGATCTAAGTTCGTTCACCCAGTCTAGCTCTCATCATACCATTCGAAAATCGAACCTAACCCAACCATATCGGGTAGACCTATGCGCGATGTTCCGCTACTTGCCTAAGCAAGTCATTAAATGATATTGAGCCAAGTCATTTGCCTAACTGTTCGATGAAATGCCGGGTTATCACTTAGACCACAGATTTAACGCCGATGTTCAGTGTTAAGGCTAGGCCGACAATGAAACGGCCGATTAAGCTAGTTGGCTGCGACAGATACATACCTTCGACCAAGAGCACATGCTTAATGTATACTCATGTTTTACAACAAATATATATTCTATTCTAGAGCTGTGTCATTATAATCTCATCTACCTAGCCTTTTCCCAAGTATATTGGGGTCGGCTTCCATTCAAACCGGATTCAGCTGAATACCAGTATTTTACGGACCAAGAGCTGTGTATGTACAATGAATTTACTCTTACTCGTAAAATGAGGATTAAGTGCGTTTCATCAAATGGGATATTCTAAAGTTTCAATTTTGTCAAAATAGTTGCAAATTAGCTGTAGAACATATTAAAAATCAAACTTAAAAACTCTAAACTCAAGCAATTTCAATTAAACTATTTTACAGGCACTTTTGAATTGTCAATGTCGGTCGGTCCAAAAAGATGAAGCTTTTTGCACGTTCCAAAGCGTAGACCTCTATGGAGAAAAACGTGCAAGAAACTCCACGGACACTCTTTTAAAAATAAATTGTTACAAAGTTTTGTTAGGTACATCGCGTTGTAAAGTGGGCGAAAACGGAAAAATTGGCATTTGCCTAACTGTTCGATGAAATGCCCGTTTCTCTTAGACCACAGATTTAACGCCGACGTTCAATGTTAAGGCTAGGCCGCCAATGAAACGGCTGATTAAGCTAGTTGGCTGCGACAGATACATACCTTGGACCAAGAGCACATGCTATGATGTATACTCATGTTTTACAATAAATATATATTCTATTCTAGAGCTGTGTCATTATATTCTCATCTACCTAGCCTTTTCCCAAGTATATCGGGGTCGGCTTCCATTCAAACCGGATTCAGCTGAATACCAGTATTTTACGGACCAAGAGCTGTGTATGTACAATGAATTTACTCTTACTCGTAAAATGAGGATTAAGTGCGTTTCATCAAATGGGATATTCTAAAGTTTCAATTTTGTCAAAATAGTTGCAAATTAGCTGTAGAACATATTAAAAATCAAACTTAAAAACTTTAAACTCAAGCAATTTCAATTAAACTATTTTACAGGCACTTTTGAATTGTCAATGTCGGTCGGTCCAAAAAGATGAAGCTTTTTGCACGTTCCAAAGCGTAGACCTCTATGGAGAAAAACGTGCAAGAAACTCCACGGACACTCTTTTAAAAATAAATTGTTACAAAGTTTTGTTAGGTACATCGCGTTGTAAAGTGGGCGAAAACGGAAAAATTGGCATTTGCCTAACTGTTCGATGAAATGCCCGTTTCTCTTAGACCACAGATTTAACGCCGACGTTCAATGTTAAGGCTAGGCCGCCAATGAAACGGCTGATTAAGCTAGTTGGCTGCGACAGATACATACCTTGGACCAAGAGCACATGCTATGATGTATACTCATGTTTTACAATAAATATATATTCTATTCTAGAGCTGTGTCATTATAATCTCATCTACCTAGCCTTTTCCCAAGTATATCGGGGTCGGCTTCCATTCAAACCGGATTCAGCTGAATACCAGTATTTTACGGACCAAGAGCTGTGTATGTACAATGAATTTACTCTTACTCGTAAAATGAGGATTAAGTGCGTTTCATCAAATGGGATATTCTAAAGTTTCAATTTTGTCAAAATAGTTGCAAATTAGCTGTAGAACATATTAAAAATCAAACTTAAAAACTCTAAACTCAAGCAATTTCAATTAAACTATTTTACAGGCACTTTTGAATTGTCAATGTCGGTCGGTCCAAAAAGATGAAGCTTTTTGCACGTTCCAAAGCGTAGACCTCTATGGAGAAAAACGTGCAAGAAACTCCACGGACACTCTTTTAAAAATAAATTGTTACAAAGTTTTGTTAGGTACATCGCGTTGAAAAGTGGGCGAAAACGGAAAAATAAAAATTAGGCGAACTTTTTTGGGCGAATCCGGAATAAATCGAAATTATACATACATGTGAGAACGATTTAAAAAACGAGCATGATAAATACGTCCGGAATAAAAAGGAACAATTAAAATAAATAACTAAAATAAACCATGGCAAAGACTCAAAGACTCAAACATTTATTTCAATTAAACCATTTATAGGCACTTTTGAGTTGTCAAGGTAGCAGAGAAATGACCAGTTCCAACCAACGGCGCCCGTTTACGAACATGATGCATGCGCCAGGCCCATTCGTCTCAACCATTTTGAATGGAGCCAAATGATCCAACGCATACGCCACCATCAGCTAGGCTTTTGAGTGAGCATGACACTATTATTATTTGTAGCTGAACGCATTGTCAATCACCAGATATGAGTCACACTATGAGCCTGTGTTCTACATCAAAATCCTTGGGCCTTGGCCATTGATATCAGCTTTCAAACCAGACATAGCTGGTAGTTGAATTTCAATATTATTATGTCCATGTATGTTAACGAATTTATTAAATCAGTGGAACAAAAAACGGGACAGAGAAATCGATACCTATAAAACAAACTTATCGTTCGTTTCAAACAAAGACGAGACAAGTTGCAAATCTTCGTTCATACATACAATGGTAATGAGAAGAGGCCAAAACACGGGTCTTGATTGACAATGTCGTCGTAAATAATAAGGGGAAAGTTTATAAATATTTATTAGTAGACGTTAAAACAATTGCCAATATTAATTTGTGTCGCGAAGATCTCGATGTCGTAACATATACTAAAATTTTAATGGCCGTCACAGTTCCGACATAAAAAGCATGAAGGGTTTTAGATGTTTTAAAAAACTATAGAAAGGGTTTCGTTAACAGTTTCACTGTGAAAGGACTATGAAATGCCCTTGTTTCTTTTTATTTATTTGAGAGGAGTTATCTCTTGACTAGTCCAAGTCAGAGGTGACAGAGACAAAATCGATGATGGAGTGAAATTACCCAAAACAAATTTTTTCACTCTAACTTTCAACAGATTAGAGTTGAATGCGTTCGGAAACACAGGCGCTGGTAGAGAGTTCCACTCCTTTGCTGTACGCATTATAAAAGTCGTTTGGAAACGCTTAGTGCGAATTGGTGGAATAGTAACAAATGCGTCTGGATGCCTGATGATATAAGGGGGCTGGTGGAATGAGGTCGTGGAGTTCTTGGGAACAATCACCGAAGCACTATCTGTAGAAGACCATAGGGACTTGGCATTCATCAGTTTTATGTCACCAATGGGCCTCTCAGCTCTGCGATCCACCGCACCGTTTTGGATCCCAAAGGTGGTTGCAATACTCCATGCAGGATCGCACTTGTGCTTTGTAAAGGGTTAAAAACTGTCCAGGCGTGGAGTATCGCTTCACTCTATTTGGGATGCCCAGTTTGTTTTCTTTGTGATGTTGGTACATCAACATTTTATGATAATTTACCGTCCATTGTAACGGTAGCAGCAACGCATCACAAATGACTATCTACACAGGACTATTATTATTACGATATTATAAAAAGAATAGCCACATGGACCTAAGCAGCAAAACACATTTGCAAACGTAGAACTTCACACTTTGAATGAAAAACAACACTCATAGATATACGCAACAGATGTACGTACCCCTAATAGTAACAATTAATAATAACAATCATGTGACTGTAATAGTAACGCAATAAAACCTGTAATTAATGTGCTATTGAAAACCTTTCGAACATCTGCCTGAATTATATGTAAATTGGTCTAAATTGTAGCAGTAGCGTAAAAAATCTGCCTAGCCTTTTTCCAACAATATTAGGGTCGGTTTCCAGTCAAACCAGCCAGTCTATTCTGTAAATAACCACTTCGATATCGACTTCACCTGAGTGACTAAGCTTACAAAGTGAACTTTATTTCACACATCATAAGGTCTTATATTTGTACGAATTTGAAACTCACCTCGGATTCCGCTGTCGAGACACGAAAATGTTGTTACAGAATAGCACTGCTGAAGTGCGATCCTGTAATCATGTCGAAGTGAAAACTTAGGCGAAGTAAACGACAAGCGATCTGTCAAACTATAAAAAAAAAACACCATAAAACAACCCAACCAACCAACCAACCAACCAACTACCAAAACCAACAATAAAATATATTCTTTCTTTCTTTCATTCTTTCTTACTTACTATACAAACAAGATGGCATGACAGCTCGCTTGTCGTTGACTCCACCTAAGTGATTACGGTGAGATTTCGACCGGCATATTCAGCTGAATACCAGAATTTGACATGGATCGACACCACAGCATCTGTATGAACACCACAACACAATAACTGGGGTGCCACGGGTGGTAAGACTAACTGGTGCCAGTTTTGCTAGCTTCTGACTACCCTAAACGACTGTCAAAGGTACTCAAATAATTATATTTTGTTGTTTTATGTATAGGTATTTTTATTTTCAATTGAGTGAAAATTAGACCATTAAAATGCACTTGTTAGAAGAAAAAAAAATTGCATGCCACAAAATAACCATCATATCTGTGTACCTACATTATGGGCAAATAAGAGATTTATATTTTAAAAAAATGTGACTAGTTGACCATTCGCAATGCGAACGCTCCTTAAAAAGAGAATTGCACCTGTTCGTTTTATGAAACTGGTTTTTTCAGCCTCATTTAAGCATTGCCATACAACGCCAGTTTTTGGGCTCACTTCCAGTCGAAGCGATGCGCGCGAATTTTTTGACGCCATATTTTTAGGAGTTTTTTATTTCAACTGTACTGCCTTAGATTAGCCTCAAATAAACCGTGTCAGACGGCCCTTGAGACAGCTTAGAAACTCTGTCTCTAAGAGCTCGTTAGACCTTATTGCCCACACGATAAGAAGAAGCCTTAGATCCGGGTGTCGCCACTGCGAGGATCAACCGGAAGACACGGTGGAGCACACTGTGCAGGTGTGCCCCGCTTGGATGGAGCACATCGTGTCCTCGAAGCGGCGATCGGCGGCGACCTCTCGCGTCCGGCCCTGGTCCAAGCCCATGGTCCGGAGCGAGACGGAATGGGACGCTCTCACCTCCTTCTGCGAAGCAGTCATGCTAGCGAAGGAGATGGCGGAGTGGGAGAGGGAGAGAACCTCTCGTCCCGCCCGCCGCGGTAGAAGCCGCGGGCGTCGGAGTGGCAATGAGTGGGAATGGCGGCCTCCGGCCACCGTAGGCGCGAGCCTGTGGACGGTGAGCTATGGGTGGCTCGCCGTCCGTCCATCTTATGACGACAGGTCGTGTCGACGGCGTTTTCGTGTTCCACGCGCGCCTCAAAGAGAGTCAGCACACAAAGGGGCCCGAAAAGGCCGACGCCTGCCGGGGCCGCGGGACTATTCGAAAGAGATACCGTGACTCCGGAACACAAAGGGCACTGAAGGAACATGGATGGGTTTTAGTCAGTAGAAGTCTGTCTCTCGCTCCACCCAAAGCGGGAGAAGTCATTGGATGATTTCCCACAACTGAAAAAAAAGGGCTCGTTAGACCTTACTGCTCACACGACAAGAAGCCTTAGATCAGCTATTATTATATATAGATAAAGTTCACTGAAGTATTATATCTCGAAACCGAACTGTTAATTTTGTTATTCGAGTACATCATTGCGGATTCACACTCGTGTGAACAATGACGTATTATATATAGACACGTCATAAACCAACATCGCGGCGCTTAAAAACGGCGAAAGTACTAGACAGCTAACTTATACGCATGAAGAAAAGGAAAGAAAATATGTCACCGTACGGCGGGATGCCTGTTGCTAGAGGGAGATAAATATACATCTTCAGTTACGTCACAGGATAAGTAATAGTCAAATTGACATCAAAACAAACGTAGTGTCGCGCGACAGGTTGGTGCGTAACTAAGCGCGATGTGGCCAATTGGCTTCATTTTATGTTGTCATTTTTGAGTGCGGACAACGTATATCTATAGTTTTATATATCATTGCGTGTGACTCGTTGCATTCGGATTTCCAAGTGGAATAACACAACAGTTTAACGATCAGTTCGCAAAATGGACATCTGAATAGAATAATGATTCTGATGTCATGCGATGGTATCACACTAGTGCAACGATTAGACCAATTTACTCAAATACTACACGACACACATGGCAGGTGCTCTCAACAGATTTTCAAGAGCACACTTTATAATTCCAAGGTTTATTGCAGTACTTACAATTTAGAGACACGTGTAATAATATAGTTTGTTGTCTTTAGTTGAAGCGTGTGGAGCTCGTGGCTAAAGCGTTTCTAGGCAAAGTAACATTTTTTTATTTTTTTTTTAATGCAAAACGAGGAAACTCTTGGTCCAAATCTCACCTGATGGAAAGTGATGATTAGGCCGAAGATGGAAGCGAGTTTCACCCGGAATTCTCTTACACAGAGGAACTGGCTATCGTACCTCTAACTGCCGGAACACAACAATGCTGTTAACATTGTTGTTTTGGCGACAGACTTAGACATGATGGTGGTAGCTTGCCAGGCGGACTTAGAACAAGTCCTACCACCAACCAAACCGTGCAGAAAATTTGCCCCCGCTGGGAATGGAACCCAGGACCTCTGGGTCTGAATCAGGTGGTTTAACCACTAGACCACAGAGGCGGTTAGTGTCACGTATTTAGCACCACCCGGGGACCACGTGTAGGGATTCGCTGAACGGTATTCTCCTACGTACGCGGGTGACTCGGCCCCCAAAACGTTCACTCTAACTTTGAAGAGATTAGGGTTGTAAGCGTTCGGAAACACCTTATGTTAATCTCATAGGTACAGAGTGGACTTTTTGGCAATCGTTATTTATATTCAATACCTACTAGCTATCCCCCGCGGCGTCGCTCCAAAAAGAGTTTATTTACAAAAATTACAATTATACCGCGTGTATCTGACATCGACGCACAAACGATTTCCATGGGTCCAGGGCATGATTCTGGACACCCCAGTGTTGGAATTTTTCGTAGGCTCTTTTCTCATTTTTTCACTTTTTTCAAGAGTACCACTAATAGGTATCAGCTCAGCTGAGCTGATATCTATTTGTGGTTTTATTCAGATTGCTCTTTTTAGTGAAAGTAGTTAATTAATTATTTTTTTATTAAAAATCTCATTGGGTTAGGTCAGAATAACGATTATGAGCAGTTTAAAGTAACAAAACCCTTGAAAAAAATGAGAAAAAAGCCGACGAAAAATTCCAAGTCTAGGGTGTCCAGAATCATGCCCTGAACCCATGGAAATCGTTTGTGCGTCGATGTCAGATACACGCGGTATACATAAAATATACAATATACAAAAATTACAAAAATGACGTTGTAAAATTACAATTATAGCTTATTTTAGCTGTTGAACAGATGTGATACTGTTATCGCGCTAAGACTTCGATCCGGACACATTCCGTGCATTAAGTTTTTATATTTTATGGCAAAATCAACAACAGCTAAATGTGATTATTGTATTCATTCCGTTGATGATGTTTATCACAAATTAACTGAGTGTGTCCGCAATGAGGAATTTAGAAATAGCTTAGATTGTAGACTTAGGGCGGGTTGTATCAAACAGTTGGTTAACGTAACATACGTACGTCAAAAAGTTACGATTACGTACGATGTTTGACGTTCGTTAAATAAGAAGCGTTGTTTCAAAACATTCTGGTATAAATTGCTTGCTCATCCCAATAGCTAAGTTATTGACACGGGTCCTACCTAAATAGCTCTTTTTGCATTCCACCACTTATTTGTGTCATCAGAAGAACTGGTATTGAGGAATTCAAAAGAAATTTCACATTATTGTTCTATTTGACGCAATTAAAGTAACGTTAACCAGTGCTTAGACCATCTGTTAACGTAAACGTTATATTTGACGTGCGTTAATGCTGACATTTTGTGAAACAACCCAATTTTTTGATTTAACGATAGTTAGCGCCATATTTGACGTTTACGCGTGCGTAAAGTGTACGTGAAACAACCCGCCCTTAGAGAGGTAGGTTACTGTAATAGTGTCCTAGCTGTGCCACTTTCTGACACAGCTAGGGCACTTTACAAACTAGCTATGCTAAGATTAGGTTAAATATTGATATGCTATAATGAGTTTTGTTAAACCAACCAGGGCGGCATAATCGCGTGTGCGACAAAGCCCTTTCATTTTGAATAAAAAAAATAAAAAAATTACAATTATATACATGAAAAATCGGGAAGAAATGCGTCGAATCCGCGCAAAACGGCCATCTCTCAGCATAATGCTGGGACTCGTGTGTGAGACAGAGCCACAGCGCGATTTACAGAGTTTCACTATTTTCCACGATGGTGTAGTCAAATGATATCGACCAATGCCGTAGGTACTTCTTGGGCGCGAGGCGCGACCCAATTCCACGACCCGGCTGTAGAGTCGATTCAAAAATACACCTTCTAGCTTAATTGTAGCCGCAATCATGTTCACATACCTATTATTTTTGTGACAGTTTTATGTACACTTCTATACTAATATTATAAAGAGGTTTTGTGAGTTTGTGAGGTTGTAGGGGATTTTTCTTTTTTAAGGAAGGGAAATCATCAAATGACTCCTTCCGGCCTGGGTGAAGCAGAAGGGAGTGTCAGACTCTTACTAACTTCCGCTTTCTAACAAATTCCGCAACCCCGGCAGGCACTAGCGGGCCCCGTCTTCAACGCTGACAGCTCTATGAGGCGCGTGGAACACAGCGCGCCGTTCGTCGACCCGGGCCTGGTTCTAATCGGACGGCGAGCCACCCAATGGTCCGCAGACCCGCACTTACGGTGGCCGAGAATCGCCCTGCGACTCGACGCCCGGGGCGTCTTCTTCTGTTGCGGCAGCCAGAGCGTGAGGTTTCCTTCTCTCTCAAGCGTTCGGCCTCCTCTTTCGCTAGCGTTTCTGCTTCGCCGAAGTAGGAGGTAACCGCTTCCCATGCCTTCTCGCTCCGGACCATGGATTGAACCAGGGGGGTTACTCTCTAAGCCCGATGTCCGTAGTTTCGGGCTTAGTTGCGGGCGTATTCAACTCCGTATCACCTACGGACTTACAATTAGTTCCAAACCGGAACTAAAAATGAATGACAACACGATTTCACAGTAACTTTCAAAGAGTGTTGACATTAATTCTTAGTGGTTAGGTAACACGGAGTGGAATACGCCCGCCACTAAGCCCCAAACTACGGACTTCGGGCTTAGAGAGTAGCCCCCCAGGGCCGGACGCAAGAGGTCACCGCCGCCGATAGCCTAGACAAGAACGCGGTGGTGCTCCTCCCAAGCAGGGCAGACCTCCACCATATGCTCCACCGTGTTCTCCTGTAGGAAGTAAGTAATCCCTGGTTCTACTGAACCGATTTTGAAAATTCTTTTACCAATAAAGCCACGTTTTTTGCGTGTCCGAAAAATACCGCCCAACGAAGTGGGCACGAGTCAGCTAGTGTAAAATACATCCATAATGTTGTTTATGGTTAACCTGCAAATTGGTATAGTTAACTCGTGGTGTTGAAACTTTATACAACACTCTTCGTGTACTATACGATAACGCGTTTCGGGTCATGCTCAAACTGCCCTGGCGGTGTAGTGCGACTGAGATGTTTGCTGAGAACAGAGTTACCGACTTCTACGCGCTTATGGGGAAGCTCAGGGCGTCGTTCTTTGCGCGTGTCGAGTCAAGCAAGAATGCCATTATAAGAGCTGTGTTTCTTACGGTGCATGTACTGAGGGAGCCAAAGTAAATGTACTCACTGATTTTACGGGGTGAGTGCGTTTGCTTTGGCTTGATGTGTTTTAACTATTTTTTAATTTTATTTTTTCTAAATTTTATGTAGTAAGTAGGTAGTTTAAGTTTTGTTTTATTAGTAAGGTTTTTAGTTTAAGTTTTTAATTTTAATGTATGAGTGCTAATGCCTGAATTAAACGATAAATAAACAAATAAATTATCTACCTTAATATAAGTCACCATGAAAATAAGGTTAAATAATACTTTACATGTTTTATTTGATAAACTATTTTTGCCCGCCACTTCGTACGTTGATCATGATTAAAGCATGACATGAATACCCAGAAAGACAGCAAAATGTTCTTAATATGTTTTACGCAAAGATCGTACAGTGCCCTTCGCGTTCAGTATAACAATTCTTTCAGGGTGTTGGTGGGGCTGCCTCGCTTCTGTAGCGCATCAGGGATGTTTGCGGAAATGCGTATTGATGCATATTGCTTATGCGCATTAATGCGAAAAGATGTGCGTCTTTGGTGCGAAGGCGCGAGCCAATTCCAATAGCATACTGCCTACTGGGCATGATTGCTGACAAGCTGGATTGCTGTATTATGAGTCGTTGCTCCAGCATCTCAGCTGCGATGCTGCAGCAGTGATTATTTTGTTGTGTTAATTGTGTCACTAACATCGTTTTAAGTTTATTTATTGTTACGAACACTATATGAGTCATTGTTACTCGGAATAAATAATTTAATAATAATTCATAATTCTTTATTTCACACCAAAACAACTGAAAAAAATATATATTGTAGTGTATGTGTGTTTGTGTGTAGTTTAGTGTGTGTATGTGCTTGTGTGTAAAATATAATATAGTGTAATATTGTAGCACACATAAACATAAATTGGTATATTTTGATACTAAAGAAGTAATTACCAGCGATAGTTAAAGAAGATAATAAAGACCAACAAAACAAAATCAATTTTCCATAAAAGTTCCAAGTAGCACATCTATCAGACAAGCATCTGATGAATAAGAAATCACTCAGTCTAAGTAGAAATGCATTAACGAGTATTGATGGATGGAGTTTAAATAATTAATGACCAGACAGGGCGAACCACCCCGCGTGATAAATAGGTATACCTACACCTTTACACAATACTAATGCCAGGAATCCAATGACCCGGTCACGGAAATAATTATAATGACATTTGGACAGCAAATTATATATTCAGGTGAATCATTGAAAATTTTCCGAGTAGAGGAATTTTCCGTCTGAACAAATCGATTGCCAGAAAGTTTTTATATAAGTAGTATTAGTAACAATAACTTTCTCATGTAGATAAGTAAGTAAACATATTATGAGTAAAATTGAAGAGATGAATTATAGTCTTCAGACTATTAGGTTGATGGATTGGAGGCAATCTTGGAAATCCGATTCTGATCGGATGAGATAACTGGTTTGCAGTTCAATAAATTACATGTTTTCTTCTTCGCTGATTGTATAAATATTGGGTTTGTTTGAACCTGTTAAGATACCTATAAACTTTTGACTATAAATTCATCGAAAAGACGCGGATAACTTTAAATACGAGTCTGCGTTTCTGAACGCTTACAACCCTAATATCTTCAAAGTTAAAGTGAACAGGCTCATTCTGGGTAAGCTCGCTCCATCGGCATCGTAGACTTTGTCTCTGTCATTTCTGAACAAGACTAGAGTCAAAAGCGAACCCATCTATCTGCTTAGCCTTTTTCCAACTATATTTGGGTCGGCCGGATAGTAAAACCGGATTCAGCTGAATACCAGTATTTTACGTGGAGCGGCTGCCTACTAGACCTCCACAACCCATTAACTGGGTAACACGGTACTCCTTGGCAGGACTGGTGGATTTTCTGGCTTCTGACTATACCGTAGGTACTCTGACTACCGTAACGACTGCCAAAGATCTCCAAATGACAGCCGGGACCAACAGCTTAACGTGCTTTCCGAGGCACGGAGGAAACTCGGTATGTTAAGATGGTCACCCATCCACAGACCAACCTCGGCAAGCGTTGCTTAACCTTGAAGATCGACCTGTGCGGCTGTTATTAATTGGCCACGAGCTCCTCAGTCAAAAGCAAACCCTAGACAAATAACAAAAAAACGAGTAGACTCCGATCTCAGGTCGGCTGCAGTAATTTAACCCTACAAAGGTGAGTTTTCGGCTCCGATTTTCAGTACTGCCTTCTGGCATGTTAGTTCATTGGAGGTTATTTTAGGCTACACAGAACCTGAGGAATAAATACCACGCAGCTAGTCGCTAACATTGTTATTTTCCTTACTTTTCTCAACGATTGACGAACAATATCGTCAAATTGTTGAGCTTCTTAAAGTTCTAAGTTGAGTGATACGTTCAAAAATTAAAATTCAAAATTCAAGCATTTATTTCAATTAAACCATTTACAGGCACTTTTGAATTGTCAAGGTCGGTCGGTCCAAAAAATTGAAGCTATTTGCACGTTCCAAAGCGTAGATCTCTAGTTAATTTGCTTTGCATTTTTTATTGCTTGCGATGCTTGTACATTCTGGACAGGACCTCAAATCTGTGTAGTGATTTCCTCAGTAGGCCAAGTCTCATATGTTTTTACGAGAAAGGGAAGAGACCATAGCATCTGTGTTGGCGTTACTTTTTGGGGTAATCAGCCAAGTAAACCGGCCTCATCCAGCTTAAACAGAATATTCGGAATCTATTTTCATTTCAAAATAAATATTACCATAATAAGTTTCAAGTAAGTCGTTTTGATTCGTCGTTTCGGTTAACCAACATCTTTAACTATCGTGTTAACTCACGGCCATGGCTGACTGCTACTGAACCACGTGTTTCATTAATATTCCAAACAATGCCCCCCTGTGAGTTAACATGCCCAAAATCCCCGATGTGTGGACTGAACCGTACAAACAGCTACAAATCACGTCGCTAGCTTTGTTTTGATTTGACTAACTAATATGCTTCGCGTTGGGCTTTGTAAACGTCTTTTTTGTACAATAGGTACATTGTGCTTCTGTTTATATTGGTCAGTATAGTAGGTATTTGAATTGTATTCGACTTATTTTGCTTTTTAAATTGTAATCTATTTTTGAAGTTTCCCGATGGTGGTTATGAACAAAGCGTGAGTTTTCACTCTCCAAAATATTTTAAATTTTGCTGTCCCAGACAGAGTCCATAATTGTTTCTATTAATTAATATTTACTACGTGTACCTATGTGTGTGCATTATGGATTCCAATAAATCGCTTGAGATTTGCTTTGATTTGAATATTTTAAATTTTTAACTCAATCAACCATTTTGTTTATAGTTTTTTTTTAAACCCAGACAAGGTGTTCAAATTGATATTTGAGGCAAACACTTATTTTTTGACATAACATGATTTTTTACTTTAAATTATATGCAACAACCGTGTCCCTGCATGTACATGTGCTAAATTTTTATTGTTTTTATTTTATTTTATTTATTTTCGTACTTATTATTTTCGTACGTATTATCTGGAGGTGACTGGACCTGCTTGTCTATAAACAGACAAGCAGGTCCAGTCACCTCCAGATAATATTACAGTATTATTTTACCAACACATGGCAAAAACGTAAATCCATAAAAAGTTTCAACGTTTACGAGTCGGAAATAATCTTTTTTAACCATCTAACTGCGGTCAACACTGCCAGAGACAGAGGTATCTGGTATACCTACTACATGTTTTATTTTCAATCAAAAGGACTCAGGTCCATTTTGTCTGGCAACACTGACGACATTTAAACCTAAAAAGCCAGTGAAACCAGCTGGTCTAAAGGCCACTTTTATAGAATCCGAAAGCACATCAGCAAGGTGGCTGAAACTGTCAAAATATCCCAATCAACCTTGAACCTAATACTTTAACGATAGAGATGAAAATTAAATTTTAATGATTAATGTTATGATCCAAATATGATTTTACAAAAGTGGCCTTTTTAGACCTGCAGAGCTCTCACTGAACGGAAATCCCACGCTATTCGAGGTCGGCTTATATTAGAAAGTAGCTCTTCAGCTGCGACTTCTTCTGCCCCGATTAGTACAAACGATTTTCCCCCTTTTCACCCTATAAGGCCGCCTGTCTATTGTCGCAGAGCGAGTTAGCGGAGCGGAGTAACAGAGAAATTTAACCAATGTGATTGCATAAAATCTCTGCACCACGTGAGACACTGAGGTTTTATGCAATTCCATTAGTAAATATTTCTCCTCTCCTCTCCTCTCGGCTCTAGTGGACAGTCAGCCATAGGGCTGAATTTCTAAAAATTCCTTATTAGTGCTCACCTACATCATAATCCCGATTATTCAGACACTACCTAAGCATATTTTTTTAAGTTTTTAATTAGTCTGTAAGCTTTCTTCAAAATAAAAGTACCTAATAAATAGACATAAATAAATAAGTGCCCCTACACTACCCAAGCAACTTAAATGCCAAATTTTAGCTTACTACAATCAGTGGTTTTAGCTGTGCGTTGTCTGCCAGTCACTCTCAGTAACGTTAGAGTTTTATGTATATTGGTGTTTATAGATATACTTGGTCCATCTTTTAATGAGTCACACAGATGCGTGGAGGCGCTTGTAGTAAGCGGATGAATAAATAAGCTATTATGAAATTGGTCTCGTAGACTACGCATACGCAATGGTGATCTAACAGGTCAGGGCTGACAAAATATTTTTATAATTTTAATAATTTTAGGAGTGTTTTTATTTCGGATCAAGGGTAACTTGGTTGTTGGATTGTTTTTATAAGTTGTGATTGGATATCTTACAGCACAGCGTGATCATAATTTACCTAGGTAGTTATTTACTTTGGCACTGTTAAGGTCTATATGTAGCTGTTGTCTAAACAGCACTCTGGTGGAGTAATGGCATCATTGCAGAATCAAGTAGATGCATATTTAAAAGTGTTAAATAGTGCAGAAGCGTATAGAGTGTAGTCGGGACGCTTATATCTAAGAGAACATAACTACGAACGTACTCCTGACAAAAAAAAGTATCTGGCCGGCTAGGGCTAGTGCCTACCAGGGTTGTGGAATTTGTTTGAAAGAGTCACCGCGGCCCTGGAACGCAAAGGGCACTAGGAGGAACCCGGATGGGTTTTAGTCAGTAAGAGTCTGACAGTCCTTTCCGTCCCGCCCAGAATGGAAGGAGTCATTTGATAATTTCCAATTTAAAAAAATAAGTGATAGACGATAGCCGCCTGAAAAGTTAGTTCAATCAATATGCCAAGTGTTCTCCCAACTTTGAAGAGGTCGGTCTTCAAACAGAACAATTTTATCAGCTCTATGGGTCTTCCAATCTCACCGCATGTGACTGAGTACCAATATTTTACATGAAACGTTACCATCTGACCTCCAGGATCCAGTTACTGGGTAACACGATAAAGTTACTTTTTAAGATAAAATACAACATTGTTTTTCACACATTCAACATGGCTATGTCATGAGAAAATCTTACGTCACGTTTTGTTCTTGCATGTAATTGCAGTGTTTATTCCAAGTCAGTAGATGTATCACTTAGGTCACGAAGGCTTTATTTACTTGCATACTACTTAGATAAATAGGCTGATTAAGCGTAGAATTATATATACTTAAATATCGTGATGGTACTGATTTATTTATCACTCAAGGAGCAATGGAGAGGGCAATGCTTGGAGTTTCCTTGCGTTATCGAATCAGGAATGATGATATCCGCAAGAGACTAGGTTGCCGACATAGCCCGAAGGATCGCCGTCGAATCAAGGTCTGTCGGCGAATATTCCATAGTTGAAAAGTCCTGTTGTCGAAACAAACGAATGCGAAACATTTTGTCGGCGAAACGTCCATAGGTGAAACGTTCTATCGACGAATCTCTTAAAAAAGAAACGTCCTGTCAGTGATCAGTCCAAAGGAGAAACGACTGTCGGAGAACGGTTGCAGAATCGGATCGCCAAACTAAAGTGGCAGTGGGCAGGGCACATTGCTCGCAGATAGGATGGTCGACGGTGCTGAAAAGTTTATTATTCAACACAAAAGAAAGAAAAAAAAAAGAAAAAGAAAGTGAAAGTTCTGAAGTGGCGACCGCGTACTGGAAGACGCACAATGTGGACCGATGGCCTGGTGAAGGTCGCGGGTAGCCGAGGGATGTGAGACGCACAGGACCGATCGTTGTGGCAACGCTTGGGGGAGGCCTATGTCCAGCATGATACACATGATGACTGGTTATTCGCTTATCTATACTTACTAGCTGACCCGTGCAACGTCGTCTGCGTAAAATTTTTCTTTACTGCTCCGCTCCTATTGGTCTTAGCGTGATGGTATATAGCCTATAGCCTTCCTCGATAAATTGGATATCTAACACTGAAAGAATTTTTCAAATCGGACCAGTAGTTCCTGAGATTAGCGCGTTCAACCAAACAAACAAACAAACAATCAAACAAACTCTTCTGCTTTATAATATTATTATTATATTATTATTATTTTTTTTTTTTTTTACTATCTCGGGCCCCTGGAGACCCGGTCCTTTGGTAGGCGTACGAGGGGCCGAAACCAACTCGCAGAGGCCCCGTTAGACTTTTCAAATGTAATGGGGCACCAACTGGCGATTATCCCTGTATGCACTGAAAGTATTCCCAAGGACAATCCCCGGTTGGAGCAGTACTATTGCAGAATATGGAAACAAAAAAATATTATTAATATTATTAATTATTATTATAGTATAGATATTATAAAGCAGAAGAGTTTGTTTGTTTGTTTGTTTGGTTGAACGCGCTAATCTCAGGAACTACCGGCTCGAATTGAAAAATTCTTTTTGCGTTGGACAGTCCATTTATCGAGGAAGGCTATAGACTATATAACATCACGCTAAGACAAATAGGAGCGGAGAATTAATGGAAAATGTGACGCAAACGAAGATGCGTGGGTCAGCTAGTTTGTTTATAAATGGTCTCTGGAAGTAGGTACTGTTCCGGAGTGGCCAAAAATTTGCTATCGCAGCCAGGCTGAAGATGCTCGAGCCTAGGCTAGGCCATTTTAAAGCAGAGATACAGTATTGATAAATGCCCACGTGGTTCAAACGGTTTTCAACACAATAACACAATAAAGTAGTCGAAAAACCAAAACATAAGCAACAGATTATTGCGACAAATAAACATGGATTTTGTGTCTAAATTTATCGATACTTGTAAGTATCGAAATCATAAATAACGCTTTGCATTTACAACGCGCATCGTTAAGAAATTAATTTTAATTGATACAAATTAATTGAAATGTTCCAACAATTAGGAAAATTGAACTACAAAATGGGAAAGTTTTAGAGGTACGAGTTAGGTTAGGTAGTAAATCAATTTCAATTACTTACTTCCGAACTTTGAAATGTAGCGGTTGGGTTATGTGCTTTTATTATAATTAATTAATATTAATTTAGTAAAGTGGAAATGTAAGTTTTTGTTGTTGGTGTGGAAATGAAGTAATGTGTGATAGTGGATCAGCTAAATACGTTACAAGAAAAAAAATCAAAGCGTGGTCACTTTCTTTATGATGGAGAATATAGTATTATTATAACTAGATCTAGAAAATACAACTTTTGGTCCACAGTATCTGTTAGTAATACTAAATTAGTAGATATTTTTAACTAGTTACAATAAAATCACTAGTGAAATCAATTGAAATGTAAAAATTTAAATCGGAAATAATATGTGAAATTAAAAAAAAAATGACAACAAATAAAATACAATTGTTAACAAAATAAAATTAAGAATGCCAGTAATTTAACATAATATCTATATATATAAAACAAAGACGGGTTTGTTACAACACTTATAACTCGAGATCTGCTGAACCAATTTTCATGGTTATTGATTCGTTGGATTTGTCTCTGAACCGAATAGCAGAATACATCTTAAAAACAATGAAAACTCGATATGTGTAATGAATACTTAATTGACGGGAGCGAAGCCGCGGGGGACAGCTAGTTATCAATAATTGAATAAAATAAAATCTGATAAAATTTTTAACTAAATAGAGTTTCAATAAACTTATAATTTAAACTTAATAACGTACATTGATGAAAAATAAAATGCATTTATTTCAGGCAATATACCCATACGGAGATAAATTAAACATTTAAAAATTATAAATTAAATACTCTATATAAACAAATTACAAAAAAAGGAAGTGCTAAGCGGTCTAAAAAAAGCCCGAAGCATTTAGCAATTTCGCAAACAAACGACAACTTATGTACAACCTACTTCTGCGAATACGGTGTATTTATTTCAAGTTAACCATTTAAATGCACATTTGAATAGTCGAGAAAGACACTTTTGAATTGTCTATGGATTGAAGTTAGTTACTGATACTGCTAGTCTATTCTGTAAATAACCATTTCGATATCGACTTCACCTGAGTGACTAAGCTTACAAATTGAACTTTATTTCACACACCATAAGGTCTTATATTTATACGAATTTGAAACTCACCTCGGATTCCGCTGTCGAGACACGAAAATGTTGTTACAGAATAGCACTGCAGTGATGGTGACATGGTTAAAAAAGCTAAATCGATATAATATAATTCATTAGTTTCATTATCTGTAGTTACTAAACAAAGAACTAAGCTTTTAGCATCAATAAAGAAAGTTTAGTGATCCATCTACTTACTTATTTATTTACTTAAAGACGACTAGCGTGGGATATCTAGTGGTAAGTATTAACCATGTTTGGATTACCAATAATAACGTAGCAAATGGCTTTAGAATTTAGTGTGAGTCAAGTACTTACCTATCTGTTAGTATCAATGCCTACTAACATTTAAATGTATATGCGAAAATAATATATTAACTGTATGCCCGTTTGTTTGTGAGTGACGTTTTCACTCTTAAATCGCTGAACTATATTGACGAATTTGTTAAAAAAATATGGATTTGGATGGACCATGGACACAAATATACTTAGGGTACTTTTTAAACCTGAAGTGTCCGGGAATATTGTTTTTTTTTTTTTAAATTATCTATACACAGGCGAAGGCCTTGAACTCACAAATACTTACAGATTTTGATACGTCTGAGGATTCATACTTAACACCAAATAAACTGTCTAAGAGTGTGAACAGTACAATATCAGAGACAATAACAATGTCCGAAATAAAAGGACCGCAGCCTCGCCCGCTTGACAAATTATATAGTAAAACCTTCGTCGAAAACAACTCTATCCATTGGTGACAACAGCTTGAAAATCGGTGAAGAAGTTTATGATTTTATCGTGAACAGAAGAAAGATGCGGCGGAGTACTTTGTTTAATAATATGTAGTGATAGTGATAGGAGATATTGGGGAGTGCCAGCCCTAACGCTGACTTTGTGTCGCTGCAGAATAAAAACGCGACGGTTTTATATGTGATTGAACTATATACACAGATGTTTGTTGCCATGTTTATAAACAACTTTAACTCTATAGATTGTACTTCGAAGATTGTGCGCAGGAGTGGGCTGAGGCTAGTGTCATTCTCAACTAATTATTGAGAACATTAGCTACTTATTAAGCATAATGTTTTTAATTTAAAATGTTCAAATGACAGCCAGGAACAACAGCTAACGCGATTTCCGAGCCAAGGAGGAAACTCGGTATGTTGTGGACAATCACCAATTTTGAAATTTGAGCTAGGTTCATCTTCTTAAACAAGCTAATTGTTCTTCGACAAACTGTCATAACCTACCTCACTACGGAAAATTGACTACAAACAGACAGGAAAAAAACTAATAATAATGAAAAATCGATATCACCCACTTTTCCAAGCTAAACGACATTTTAAATCCACAGATGATTGAGTCCTCGCGTGACTTCACATATTGCATTTAATGCGTTGTTGTCATTAATTAACTCGTTCTTATGACATTAGATGTCCTATTTCCTCATTTAGATTTTCCTTGGTTGATGATTTATTAAGAGTGCGTAACTCCATCTTTAGAGAACTCTCACACTGGGTACATTTCCTTAAGGAACTGCTTAAACAAGCAAAAATAAACACGTCCATGGGATGGAGCAGCTCATAAAACCTTGCAAAAAAAACTAACTTAGCGCCATCTATGCCGCCACCATCCGAACTAGATAAAACAAATCCTGCATCGCGATTTCAAAGTTTTCCGTGCGATTTGATCATATACAGCAGCCCAAATATCAAACACTAGCTGACCCGTGCAACGTCATCTGCGTAACATTTTTCATTACTGCTCCGCTCCTATTGGTCTTAGCGTGATGATATATAGCCTTCCTCGATAAATGGGCTATCTAAGACTGAAATAATTTTTCAAATCGGACCCGTAGTTCCTGAGATTAACGCGTTCAACCAACCAACCAAACAAACAAACAAACTCTTCTGCTTTTTAATATTATAATATATAGCATAGATATAGATTGGGAAGTTCCGGATGCAACACCTGCCTGGTCGGAGGATCCTCCCTTTTCAATTGAGGTTTGCGGGACTTTACAAAATGTTCCGCACATATACTTAACACTAATCAGACTGCTAAACATTTCGTGGAATATCGTTGAGTGTTATTGGCTTCCTATTTACCCTGATGAATGTGCGGTTACTGTACATGGGGTAGGCTCGCGGGAAAAAATAAGTTAATTGAAGAAAACTTAAAATTATAAGTGAAACCGACCATCGAAGACAGTATCATATAGCTAAATGGATCCTAGCTAAGGGATCCACAAACTACCAAGCAGTCAGCAAATAAGTGGCATCTGTGTTTGTAATTTAGAGCTATTTGCTGGAACTAGTCATTTTGGCACTCGCGTCCAAGCTAGCCATCATTTGTGTCCAAATTATGATCATGGATTCTAATTTACTACTGAACGCTGGTTGTGTTAAAAACGTGAACATACTTTTCTCTATGCGCTGTCATTTGTAGATCTTTGGCAGTCGTTACTATTCGGTACGGATTATCAGAAGCCAGTAAATCTGACTCCCGTCTTGCCAAGAAGTTCCGTGTTACTCAGTTAATGGGTTGTGCAGGTCTGGTAGGCAGCCGCTCCATGTAAAACACTGGTATTTAGCTGAATCCGGTTTGACTAGAAGCCGACCCCAATATACTTGGGAAAAGGCTAGGTAGATGATGACTTTTCTCTGTGCGCCTCAACTTTTTACGTTCCTTTAATTACCTAGTGTGTATCTCTCTTTTTTTCATGACGGAAAATAACCAAATGACATAAATAAATTAAAATTAAAATCGTTCAGGCGTCGATGGCCCATAGCGTGTTAGTATTACCAAATAAACTTAAAAACTTGTTAGTAGTAATACTTTAGCACAAATGAGTACAAAAACAAACACAAAATACAGGAAGATTTATCAAGTCCCATGTCTGACATGTAGCTAGATAAACCTATCCATTGTAGGCCCATCTAACCTGTCTGCAAAAACCTTCAGAACGCTATTGCTGCTTCCTCTCACCCTGTGCAACACCGATGCCACTTTTTTGTGCATGATCGCGAAGTAATAATCAGTGTGCGCGTCAGCGAACATCCCTGAAGCACTACAATAAGGCGGAAGCCTCAACAGTGCCTTGAAGGAATTGTTGTATTGAATACGCAGTGCGGTGTCAGCTTTTTGGTGTATGATTAGCCCACAGACTGCTGGTGTAAAATATTGCAGCAATAATATATATATATATATATATATATATTTTCAGCTTGCAAGAGTCTGAGCTATTTGATGCCGAACTTTCAAGTTTGCATCCGAAGTCGAGTTGGTGTATGACGACAAAGCGTTTTTGTCAAGGCCATATCGTAGAATCGGCCATTTCATGACATGGTCGAGGTTAGTTATAGTAGGTTTTGAGAGAACTTAGGACATACCGACTCGGATAGGTTCGAATGGGATGACGCGAGCTCTAGTTAGCTCTAGTTACCGAGATTGGATCACTTCGACTGTCGGCCAAGGAAACTTTCTTTTTTTCCTTTTTCCTATTAATGCTCAAACTTCCTTTTTTATCTTTCCAAAGAAGCTTCCCTGCTCGTGAAGATAGTGTAATGGTAATTTATTAGGTATATCTTTTGGATAACTTCAAGCGGCTTGTGAATGCATGACTGATTCAAATGTCTACACGGTCGAGTAACTTCGGAGTGTAAGCCAGTCGCTTCTATGCCCGAAATTGTTTGTAAGTGCTTCTTGCTTCGAAATACTACTAGGAGTTACTATTATTTCAACTACAATAGCATTAATTTTTGTTATGGTTTTATTGCTAGCCACGACAATAAAACTATAAGTTAATAAATTATAACAGCCACACAGGTCGATCTTCAAGATAAAGCGATGCTTGCCGAGGTTGGCCCGTGGATGGGTAAGTTCCATCCATTACATGAGTGAAACACCTCCGTGCCTCGGAAAGCACGTTTTACGTTAACTTGGCTGTCATTTGAAAATCTTTGACAGTCGTTACGAAGAGTCAGAAGCCGAAATAATCCATCTTTATTCTGCTGTGTAAAAGGGATAGTGCTATGCGTTTTGTATAGCCCTCGTTTCGTCTCTCTCCTACACCGTAATCATAATGGTTTTAAGGGGAATGGCTTCAACCAGTCCGCGAAATTCAAAATTTCTTGCGTTTTTTGCAATTTGCAGGCCAGTGCTAGGTTGTATGTTGATTAAAATATTATTCGCGGCTGTAAGACGTATGTAGTTACAGAATTATAATCATCAAAATCACCAATACAACCCTCCAAGTTCATAAAGGCGTAGGAACAAAAAAAAACCAGAAAAATAAGTCATTCCTAGAGCTTTACGAACCATGTCACCATTTAAAATAGAAATCTAGTATAGCTTTCTATTTTAAATGGTGACTGTTTCCTTATAAAGCTGATTTTATAAAGCTGAAGAGTTTGTTCGTTTGCTTGAACGTGCTAATCTCAGGAACTACTAAAACTTATTTCAGTGTTAGATAGCCCATTTATTGAGGAAGGCTATAGGCTATATATCATCACTCTAAGACAAATAGGAGCGGATAATTCATGGTAAATGTGACGCAAACGAAGTTGCGCGGGTCAACTAGTATCTATACTTAATATTATAAAGCAGAAGAGTTTCTTTGTTTGTATGTTTGTTTGTTTGTTTGGTTGGAACTACTGGTCCGATTTGAAAAATTATTTCAGTGTTAGATAGCCCATTTATCGAGGAAGGCTATAGGCTATATATCATCACGCTAAGACAAATAGGAGCTGAGCATTATTGGAAAATGTGGCGCAGACGAAGCTGCGCGGGTCAGCTAGTCATGATATATGTATTGTGAGAGTCATCGATGACGAAGTGATGACTCAGAAAAGTCATCATTTACCTTCAAGAGTAATAGACAGTTGTATGGTAGGTTGACTAATACTAAAATTAGGTATTAATAAAGGCTTGCGTATTCTATATTCTAGAATTTATGACAACATGATGATAAATAAGGAAGTAGCAATAGGCTAGTTTCCATCATCTACAAATTGCAAAACTAGTCCGTCAGTTGGAGTATTGAAAAATAATGGACGCGTATTTTTTTGTTTTTGTAAATCAATGAATATTGACAAAGATAAAACGCATCAAAACTCGGTAGTGAGGGCTCGTGACGTCACAACCCGCTAAAAATTATGGCATGGCGTGACGTATAAAAATAATTAAAAGCATAATTTTAAAAGCGGCGTAACTTCGTCAATTTTGGTTCCCGTAACAAAAGAAAAAATACTGGTCAAATATTTTTTGATAATCTAACTGACGGACTATTTAGATTTTTTCAGGACACAAGCCCATTTAAACCCAGCTTTGTATTTTAAGTAGATTTCCGAATCTGAACTGACAAATAACACAAACAAATAATATTTCATGTTAAGGAGCTCTCTTTAATTTCAGTTTTATTCATTTTTGTTGAAGTACCTAATAATAGGATTACACACTCTGAGAACATTTAACTGTCTAACTATTTTGGTTCTTGAGAAACAGCCCGCTGATAGACAGACTAAAGGACGGACGAAAGAACAGTGGGGGCCGAAAAAAATAGAGTTCTGAAATTATACTAAAAAGCCATGATCAGCAAATAGGTAAATGGTAGAATCCAGAAAAGAAAGCTATAGTAGTAAAATAATAAATTAAATCAAGAAAAATCTTGAATTTTCCTTTTCGACCCTCAGTGACGTATAGTATGTTCCTACACGTCACTTTGACGTTTGGACAGGTTAACCCTAAACCGCTATACATAATTAATTAATAATTAACCGTCATGGAAAAACCTTCGATTTGTTTCCCATGACCAAAACGGAAATAAGTTACAAACTTGTTTATTATAGGTAAATTGGTTTAAAATTGATGTTCAGTTACGAGTCGACTATTGAAGAAAATATAGGTAGTGTTGTGCTGTGTAACACTTTTTAATTATTATTTTTTTATTAATTAAATAAAAATGTTCAAAATGTGTGCTTGTGTTTATAAACATTGTTTTAGTAGTAATAATTGGTTTAATAGTTGAAGTTCGGTGAATGAATCACAGGAATAATTTTAACAAATGGGTATGGTTTATTTTTTTAGATATTTTTTACAAAATATTCTATGCCAAACTACCTAACCTACTAAAAGTATTCAACGGTTTTCATGAATGTTCAGCCTTAT
This sequence comes from Ceramica pisi, assembly GCA_963859965.1. Classification (NCBI taxonomy): domain Eukaryota; kingdom Metazoa; phylum Arthropoda; class Insecta; order Lepidoptera; family Noctuidae; genus Ceramica; species Ceramica pisi. The sequence continues at coordinate 22,768,249 of OY982535.1, read as the reverse complement.
TCATAAAAATCCTAACCTTAACAGAAATCAGGTTCCGACTTTTTTTCTCTATAGAAAAATAGAATAAAAAATCTGCAACGCATAGGGGGCAGGGGACGGGGACGGGGGAGGCAACACGTAAGTAGCATGAACATTTTTCGAGAAGCAAGCTATTATTGGCGAGTTTATAAATCAATATAATTTTATAAAAAAACATGTCTCATCTGGTTATCAGGTGGGTGAAGGTCCACCTTTCACAATCTCTTAGGTTATCAATATTTTATTAAAATTAAATTAATCATTATGTTTACAGTTTTGTAATGAATAAACCAAACTATGATTTGATTTGGCCAGCTGGGCGCCTTGATTTTTAGGGTTCCATACCCAAAGTTTAAAAACGGGACCCTATTACTAAGACTTCACTGTCTGTCTGTCTGTCACCAGGCTGCATCTCAAGAACCGCGATAGCTAGACAGTTCAAATTTTCACAGATGACGTATTTCTGTTGCCGCTATAACAACAAATACTAAAAACAGAATAAAATAAATATTTAAGGAGGCTCCCATACAACAAACTTGATTTTTTCGCCGTTTTTATAGATAATGGTACAGAACCCTTCGTGCGTGAGTCCGACTCGCACTTGGCCAGTTTTTAAAATAAGTATTGATTAAAAATTTAATGATAGGTAAGTAATCATTATAATTGTCAAATACATTTCAGCTTAATATTGTATTTCAAAAGATCAAGATTTCATATTGATCTGCCGGAATGCTGACCAGCATTTAAAAGCCGAGCTCACCTATCCTCACATATTTATATATCTCAACAACATTTTTTTTTAAATAATTTTATGAACGCGTTAGCACGTTTTTTTTAGGGATGGGGAAACCATCAAATGACTTCTCCCACTCTGGGCGTAGCAGAAGGGAGTGTCAGACTCTTACTGACTAAATCCCATCCGTGTTTCCAATGCCCTTAACAGACCAGCGTCGCGGTGACTCTTTCGAACACATTCCGCCTGGCAGTTCAATCACGTCCAGCTTTTAAATTCTATCAGAAAAAACTAGAGCATTTACCAACCGCACCTTAAGCGTCATTATAAATTATCCGTTTATTCTTTACGACAATTCTTTAACAGTCATCATTATCCAAATGACATACTGTACAGACCTCTGACAGTACTTGTTTGGAGAAGCCAGTCCATTTACGTATATTACGTGGGCCTTGATTGGCCTTAAATGATTCTGATCTACTCAGCCTTTTTATGTTAGAACCTTAATAAGTGAGAAAATGTTAATAAAAGCAGTAATATTTATAAAAATGTAACGAAGCATAGTTTTTGCTTCAACTATTTATTCAAATTCGCGCCTTGTGATGAATTTTAGATTAATCGTAACTAAAGTCTGTTTGTTTGTAAAACTTCACGCCCAAATCGCTAAGCCGATTTAAATGTATTTTGGTACAGAGATGGACGAGACCGTGAACATAGTTTTAGGCTACAATTTGTGCAAAAAAGGTAAATATTAAAACCTTTCCTTAATCAAGGACAATTTGAGAGTACCTTTATCATTTTAAAGGTTCAGTAGCCAAATGGCAAAAAACGGAACCCTTATAGATTCGTCATGTCTGTCTGTCCGTTCGTATGTCACAGCCAGTTTTTCCCGAAACTATAAGAACTATGTTGTTGAAACTTGGTAAGTAGATGTATTCTGTAAACCGCATTAAGATTTTCACACAAAAATAGAAGAAAAAAAAACAATAAATTTTGGGGGTCCATAGTGAACTGTGACTCAAATTTTTTTTTTCATCAAACCCATACCTGTGGGGTATCTATGGATAGGTCTTCAAAAATAGTATCGAGGTTTCTAATATCATTTTTTTTTCCACACTGAATAGTTTTGCGCGAGAGACACTTCCAAAGTTTTAGAAGTTAAAAGGGGATACCTCTAACTGCCGGAACACAACAATGCTATGCAATGTTAACATTGTTGTTATGGCGACAGACTTAGACATGATGGTGGTAGCTTGCCAGGCGGACTTAGAACAAGACCTACCACCAACCAAACCGAGCAAAAAATTTGCCCCCGCTGGGAATCGAACCCGCGGGACCTCTGGGTCTGAATCAGGTGGTATAACCACTAGACCACGGAGGCGGTTAGTGTCAACTGTTTAGCACCACCCGGGGATCACGTGTAGGGATTCGCTGAAGGGTATTCTCCTACGGACGCGGGTGACTCGGCCCCCGGCACACATTTTACCAAATTCTGCCCCCCCCCCCTTTAACTTCTAAAATAAGAGAATGATAAAACTAAAAAAAAAATATGATGTACATTACCATATATACTTCCACCGAAAATTTGTTTGATCGATATCTAGTGGTTTTTTTAATACGTTATATATCGTAAACCGCGTACGGAACCCTCGGTGCACGATTCCGACTCGCACTTGGCCGCTGGTTTTTTATGCTCTGTATATAAAGCGGGATTATTCACATGGATATGCCAACCCCATACCTATTTTAATCTACTTTATATTATAATAAAAAAAAACCTTAATAGCCAAAATAAACTTTCATGTTCATCCTTGAAAAGCTCTTGAAATCAACTCAAACATGTTAATTACTCTTGAATAACGATCGCAGTATTTAAATAACAACTGAAATAATACAAACTCTGATTCACATAGTTGACATTTTCAGCGATGCTCACGCTTCCAGAATTACCCTTGAAACTCGCCGCTTTTCATTTTGCAGACGAAAATATCATTTGTTGACGTTTAAAAATATCTTGACCGAGATTTGAATCTCACACGATGATCAATTTTACAATTTCACTATCAATAATTCCCGAGTCTTGTGATTTGTGAAGTTTGATTCAAAAGTTTGCGTCGGACCTTTTTTTCTTTCGTAATTAAATTATGTTGTTGATAGGTGCACCGACACGAAAACTACAAGCGACCGGTGACAAAAATAACCATTCATTGAAATAGAAACGAGAAACATCTGTTTTGCCTTCGCAAAAACGAATTCTTTAATCCGTTTGAAACAAACTTTCAAGATTTCAACGCACGTCCATAGTTTGAGACAAAAAAAAACAACTAAACTCACCAGAAATATTCCATTGAAGACCACCAGAAGATATTTTATACAGCTCATGCCGCATCCCTCCATCTTGTATCGATTAAATTAAAAATAAGCACAGAAACCACAAAATAAATCAGAATTTACAATTCGAATCAAACTGAATACTTTGACAGACAAAAGAGCGGGAGTTCCGAATTTGAAATTCAACTTTTTTTTAATAGCGACACGGTCGTTCGCTCGCGTCCGGCTTCGCTGGCTGAATGCGACGAGGCTCGACCCGTTTTGTATTTTAGTAGTCCAAGAGTTGGGTGGTGTGAAGTCGCGTGAGGGATGTAGTCACGCACTAGCACCACCCTCAAATTACTTCGACCCTCAAATTTGACGTCGTAAAGCACTGATAGAGATCACTGTTAATCGGTTGGCACTGGCGATCGGTTATTGGTCTCAAGTTTAAGATTGTTAAGGGGTTAGTTACCTAAGAGCGTTCGTTTTTTTATGGTACACTTGCTTGATTGGTATACTGATATAAAAATATACGCATTGAGGTACAATATATAGAACCTCTTTGTTCATAATCACTTTTTTTAGTACAGTAAATAAATTATTGTATTTTTAAACCCGATGAGCTATTCCCATTTTCCTGTCAATCCTAACTATTTTGTACATAATTACTTTATTAGCTATAAAATGTAATACATTGGTCTAAAAAAAAGATGTTCGCCATAAAAAATATACCTCAGCTATATACAATGAATCATCAAGGTCTAAATGACGTAATAGAAATGATGCAGTTGTAGTTGAACTCACTCTTGCGTCTGCGATAAATATTCTAGAGTTTATTTTAACCTTATTCAACCTATACGTATTCGAATCCAAGGGTTGGCCAAAAAAACAAGAAAAAATATAATCGTCATTAATTTGTACGTGATGTGATGGATGACAAATTGACAATAGATATGTTTTTGTATGCCAAAGTTCTCCGAACGTGTTAAAAGTTTTTACCATCGTAATGGTTAAATCGATTTGGAGAAATGGGACCTATCGGATTCCGATGAATCGAACGCTCGAATTGAATCGATCGCCTCGACTACGTGATGCTTGAAACAACTTTTTTTTTTATTCTAGACTTGTGTATTCTTGTTTTTGTGTCGTTTGATTCATTTTTTTTCCTAAACGGTATTTAGCAACCCCGAGATACATTTTATAATAGACCTCCTTTAAGTAGATAGCAATTACAAAAATGATATTGTTTTATGCTAGATCGTATTTTTTAAGTCTTTTCAGTAACGCGCCTAGTCGTGGAGTTGCCGAAACCATCCAGATTTACATAAATACATACACAAGTCTACATCAAGCTTCCTGCACTAAAAGCCTTGCCTTACCTGAAAAAAAAAAAATGTTACAAACATTTTTAATGTTACAAATATTTATAAAAAAACAGGTACCTACCTAGTTTTTATTTTCTCTTCAGAGAAGTTTGGCTTCGCATATCTTGTGCAAGGTAGGACCAGTTTCTACAAATATTCTTAATCTTAGCTATTCCATTTTATATTTTTATATGGCAAACAAAACCGATGTCGACTATTTTGCCAATGTCCAATGTAGATTGGAAAAGCAAGTGTATTAGTAAGAAAAATAGTGAGCTGTAGTTATAAGCGAGATTCCTCGATTGATTGGTACAGTTGAATACTTCCTGGGTTAGTATGGGACTGAAACAAACAAAAAATAAATATAGGTACATAAATAATAATTACTAGCTTACCCGCACAACTTCGCCTACGTCACATTTTCCATTATTGCTCCTCTCTTATTTGTCTTAACGTGATGATATATAACCTTTAACCTTCCTCGATAAATGGGCTCTCAAACACTGAAAGAATTTTTCAAATCGGTCCAGTAGTTTCGGAGCCTATTCAATTCAAATAACCCAAAAAACAAATCTTTCTATATCTGTATAAATTGTTCGAACGTTAAAAATTACATACAATCTATACATATAATAAAATCGTAGAGTTGCCGTGTCTGTACATTGAATATTTTCGCATAAAAAATACATAGAAATGTCAGAAAAATGACATAGAACACAAAAAAGCAGTTTTTGAAATTCTTTTCTGTTTGTCTGTTTGTCTGTGCGTCTGTTTGTCTGTGCGTCTGTTTGTCTGTGCGTTTGGAGGAGCATCACGCATAAACCACTGATTGGATTCAAAATTTAGGTATTTCGAAATATTAAGTGATAATCGGAGCAACATTTAGTCTTTATTTCATCAAAATCGACCCACAAAATCAAAAGATATCGAATTTTAAAGTTTACGAAGAAACTTCATCGAGCGCTAAAATAGGTTGTTTTCATTGAGACTTCAGATACTTGCAATGCCATCTATTGAGAATTTTTTTAATAAGAAATGTGTGAAGCGACCCCGAAACAATGTATTTTTGAGTTATTTTTTAATTAAACTTAAAATGTAGCAAAAAAAGTGAACATTTTATTATATTATCATTATTTATCGTAACGTGTAAGCTTCTAAGTTTGAACTTATGAGTAGGTATAAGTATAAAGACAGTTCAGTTACGTTGTAGATCGATAGATGGCGTTGTACTTATGACGCGTTTTTCTGAATCGCGGTGTTAAGATTCTCCGCAGTAGCATAAGGTCAGCCCCATGTTTTATGTAGTTTAACCTGAAGTCGTATAATATTGATGTAAATAGCTATGGAAGTATGGATTTGATTGAATGACTAGATTGTTTTTCAATTTACTGGGAGGAGAGGAGAGTCTCCTCCGGAGAGTTACCTGTATCCATAAGTAAACTGTTTTACTAACAGAAGAGGTGAATATTTGGTAATATTTGGTATTATGTTTCAATGTGGCTAAACTATATCAGCCCAACACGTCGATTTTCAAGGTTAAGCAACGCTTGCCGAGGTCGGTCTATGAATGGGTGACCATTATAACAACCTAGCCTTTTCCTTACTATATTGGCTCGGCTTCCAGACAAACCGGATTCAGCTGAATACCGGTATTATACGTGGCGCGGTTGCCTACCAGACCTCCACAACTCATTCAATGTAAGATTTCAGTCAGATTTTACTGGCTTTTGACTATCCGTAACGACTGCCAAAGATCTACAAATGACAGCCGGGACCAAAGGCTTAACGTGCTTTCTGAGGCACGAAGGAAACTCGGTATGTCAAGATGGTCACCCATCCACAGACCAACCTTCGCAAGCGTTGCTTAACCTTGAAGATCGATGCGTTCGTCTGTTATAGTTTAGCCTTGAAGATCGGCCCGTGCGGCTGTTTCAATTTAGCCACGAGCTCCTCTATAATAAATCGATTCTATGAACCCAGTAAAACTTTTTTGATATTACCTATAAAATTTTAAAACAAACTAAATTAATCAGTGGTCTACAATCAGCAATATTGTCATTAAAAATCGGAGAAAATGTGTTTCTTTTTGGACTGTTCTGGACGAAATTAAGAATCCACTTGATTCAGCACCATTCGTTCGATACTTAGTTGGTTTTGTTGATTTTGATTCAAGATTAGTTTCTACCAGGAGATTAGGTACCTGGGCTGGTCGGCATTTCAACCGATAGAGATGATACAGTGCCCTGCATTAGGTACCCTCTTCATAATTATATTCTTAATTCGAGAGAGAGATCAATTTTGTATATAAGCAATCTATACCTACTAATATTATAAAGCAGAAGAGTTTGTTTGTTTGGTTGAACGCGCTAATCTCAGGAACTACTGGTCCGATTTGAAAAAATCTTTCAGTGTTAGATAGCCCATTTATTGAGGAAGGTTATAGGCATATATATATATATATATATATATATAATCACGCTAAGACAAATAGGAGCGGAGCAGTAATGGAAAATGTGACGCAGACGAAGTTGCGCGGGTCAGCTAGTGGTAAATAAAAAAGAAATACGGGATTTCCACCAAGAAGATTTCGAGAAAAATTGAAAAGCTAGGTGGTGAAATAAAGCGCATTATTATTTTTAATGCTTCCTTATATTTTTCAAGAGTGCTTAATTAATTATTAACAAAATTATTTCCAACTTTCCATGGCGGGAGAATCGCGAATATTACAGATTAAAAATGACCGCCATATAAAACTAAAGCTCATTCAGTTTCAGTACTTTAAATTCAACTAAATTAAAATGGAACGTCCGAAAACTAATGTTTATTCAATTTAAGTTTTAAGAAGTTCAGTTCTAAAAACAGAATATCAGCAAAATAATAAAAGATAACAGGTAATAAGCTGAATGATCGAACCTCCTTGGAAGCGCTCTTGAGACAAAGACGAGATGACGAGACGACGATGTGGTTCTAATTTTAAATTTGCAAATTCGAGCCATTTCTATTTTGCAAAGATTGTTGCGACTTTTCGACTCATGTCTAAAAGCAAAAAGTTTGTCAAAGTAGGTACGGCATTCTTAGCTTATTAATTACTAAGTTTACATATGCCTGACTAAAAAAAAAAATTGAACTTTCTTAAAACTAGGTACCTACTCGATCGTCATAACAAAGCTATGTTAACAAAACTCATTTTTCCAAAGCCTTTTAAAAATTGTTTTCATAGAAATTATGAAACTTTTGTCCGTAATATGAATACGACGAATTGCCATGGCGACCAATGTTGAACCACTAGGGACTTTAACCTCAGGGGTTCAAAATCTTATGCCGTATAGTTAACACTTACCACGGTAGGGTCAATGTATTCGTAACTGCCATAAGCTTTTAGGGATCACTAGTTAAGGACATGGTAAAAAGTGGCCTATGAATCAACACATGCGAAACCTTTACCATTATTCCTAGTTTTTTTTTAAAATTACATTTTAATGATTAGAATAGAACGGACACTTTTTAATTACGAAACCATTTTAAAAAGTAACTCACTTGGGTTTTATAACCCGGCGCCATTAATTTAAAATGAAACAAAGCAGTCTCAGCGCTGTAAGATTTTTAGTTACCTACAAAAAGAATAAAGCGATTAAAGCGCTGTATGACACGAACACTATTGACACTGACAGTCGATGAAATGACAGTTGACACTTTGATGTAAGTAATGTATTTTGCACCTGATATCAGGGATGACCTGATATCATTTTTAACCGTCTCCGTGGTCTAGTGGTTATTATACCACCTGCTTCAGACCCAGAGGTCCCGGGTTCGATTCCCAGCGGGGGCAAATTTTTTGCTCGGTTTGGTTGGTGGTAGGACTTGTTCTAAGTCCGCCTGGCAAGCTACCACCATCATGTCTAAGTCTGTTGCCATAACAACAATGCTAACAGCATTGTTGTGTTCCGGCAGTTAGAGGTATGATAGCCAGTTCCTCTGTGTAAGAGGATTCCGGGTGAAACTCGCTTCCATCTTCGGCCTAATCATCACTTTCCATCAGGTGAGATTTGGGCCAAGAGTTTCCCCGTTTTGAATAAAGAAAAAAGAAAGGGAATCGGCCGTCGACCTAAGTTACCACGCTTTCGTATGTTAGAAGAACATAGTAACACTACTCTACACCATTTTTTGGTGAGATATAAAAAGTCTGGCAGCTCTGGGATCTTAGTCCATTTGGTATGTTTCTATTGTTTGGTATGTTTTATAACCTCAAAATCCGAAATCATTTTGGATATTTTACAATTCTGAAAAGTGTCCGTGATTTTAATTTAGTTTCAGTCGAACATATGCATTATTTAAAACACAGATAGTAAATTCACGTCTCTGTTGGTTCTTAGGCGAACGATGTATGGGCATTGAACAATGTCCTTTACTAAAGGTTTATTTCGCTTTTTAAACTTTGAAGATTTTTTAAAACCAATATTGAACACAGAAGTTTCAGATTCAAGATTCAAAGCATTTATTTGAAATAGACCATTTACAGGCGCTTTTGAAATGTCAAGGTCGGTCAGTCAAAAACACGAGGCTATTTGCACGTTCCAAAGCGTAGATCTCTATGGAGAAGAACGTACAAGAAACTCCACGGACACTCTTTTAAATAATGTGATGTTTTACAAAAATCTTAGTTACATGTACTTTCTTCTTCATGTGAGTACCTACAGTGAAAAATAAAAATAAAAACTTAAAACAACAACTTAAAATATAAAGATCAAAATAAGCCGGTGGTGGTTAAGAGATGACCAGTCTCAACTGACGGCGCCCGTTCACGAACCTGACGTATGTATCGGCACCATTCAGCTCAACACATCGGCTACCCGCGACCTTCACCAGGTCTTCGGTCCACCTTGTGGCCTTCCAACGCTGCGTCTTCTGGTACGCGTTCACCACTCCAGAAATTTTCAGCCCTATCGACCATCTGTACATATCCATATTATGTTTAATAGTTAATACATGTCGCCTGTTGCCTGCCTCTCATTTGAGGAGCTCGTGGCTAAATAATATAAGCCACACGGGTGATCGTCGAGGTTAAGCAATGCTTGCCGAAGCCGGACCGTAGATGGGTGACCATCCATGATCCATTAGTTACATACCAACACTCCATTGTGTCTCGAAAAGTACGTTAATAAGTTGTTCCCGGCTGTCATTTGTATATCATTGACAGTCAGAAGGCAAATAATTTGTCACCATGCAGTCTTGACATTTGGTATTTGTGTTACCCAAATACTAAGTTGTGACTGTGAATATCAGATAGGCAAGTGCCGTCACCGCCGCGTTATGATTGGGAAAAGGCAAGGCAGATTGACCTAATATTTCAACAAAAAAAAAATAATAGAATCATTAGACCGCGTTAGGGACAGTTTACATCGTTCCAAAACACAAATCGCAGACGTAGGCAACACAGCCGCCAATCTTAAATAGAACTGGGCTGGCCACATCTGCCACATGTCGCAAGAGAACTGAGCAAAAGTTACTACCGATTGGATTCTGAGCAACAGGAACTGGCGACGCGGTAGGCCCAGGAGGAGATGGCGAGACGAACTAGACTCCTACCTAAAAGATTGGCCGAGTGTGGCAACGGACAGAAAACAGTGGAAAGAAGAAAGGGAGGCCTTTGCCCTGCAGTGGGACTCGACAGGCTCATAATAATTCCACCTTTTAAATTTAATTTTCCCCATATACACTTGGCTCCGGCCCGTGTATAAGGTAATATACTCTCCCAAAACAGAAGCAAAATAAAGAATACCATAGAAATAATAATAAAAATTACATACAGGGATAATCGCCGGTTGGTGCCCCATTACATTTGAAATGTTTAACGGGGCCTCTGCGAGTTGGTTTCGGCCCCTCGTACGCCTACCAAAGGACCGGGTCTCCGGGGACCCTACAAAGAAAACATGTATACTAAAAAATTAGAGGAAAATTCACCTACAGGACCACAAACTAAAAATTACAACATCAATTTTCGAATAAAGTAAAAATAAACCGCTTTTACTTCAGTAACTAGTTTCCGGTGATAAATTACCTGGTCCTTCGGTACATGTTAGGAACAATGTCAAGTTTATCGGTCCTAGGTTCTTACTTTGCGCTAAGTTATCTAAGTTCGATGGCTTTGAACCTGACACGAATAGGTTTTATAACTTAGCTATAATGAAACTTATTACGTGCCTGATTTTAGAAAATACATTGTACCTACTGGGTGGATTTGAATACTTTTATACCTAGTAGGAATTTATCATTTATTCTTAACTTACTTCAAAAAAGAAGGAGGTTCTCAATTCGGTTGTATTTTTACGTTTATTATGATTTATGATCCATTTCAAATAATCTTCTTGAATATTGGAGGATTTACTTTCCGATTGGTCCAGTAGAAATGTCATCAAAATCGGTTAGTGCTTTCCTGCTACTTTTCAGTGGCGGTTACGAATTAAGAAAAAAATATAAGCTACCTACTAGAAAGTGAACAATAAAAAAATTACTTTAAAATACAACTGACTTCAAAATAAAATAACTTTAATTATTGCGAAAGTCGGTGTTTTTGGTTGTTTTTTAACACTGACTTCCGAAATTAAAGTTATTTTTCAATACTCATACTCGGAAAGTAGACATGAAGTTGCCTGAGATGCGGGTTGAAAGTTTTACTTTTCAGCCCTAAAGGAGAAACGATTTCAACTGACAGCTGTCACATCATAAAAAAACAATGATAGAAATGTTATGGCTGAACAGCTGGCCGGTCACAGGAGAAAAAACTTTTTATAAAAAATACAACCGACTTCCATAAAAAAAAACACTGCAAAGTACAAAGAAACTAACAAAAACACCGACTTACATAAAAGGTTTTTATTTTTCACTTTTTAGTGGTACCCCACACCTAACAACACCACTGCAAAATCGCAGAAAAGCAAAATACGCAATTTCGATTACTTGGGTGACTTAGAACCATCATACAAGTAGACGAATTTTAGCCGAATGTAGACGAATTAGTTCGTAACCGATTTTGATAAAATGTAAATGGGACCAATCTGCAAGAATATCCTTTCAGATAAAACAAGAATTTATCAAATCGGTTCATAATTGTCGGAGTTATGAGGTAACAAACATTAAAAAAAATACAACCGAATTGAGAACCTCCTCTTTCTTGGGAAGTCGGTTAAAAAAGGATTCGTCCCAAAAAGGAGGAGGTTATCAATTCGGTTACATTGTATGTTTTGTTTTTTTTTTATGTTTGTTACCTCATAACTCCGACAATTATGAACCGATTTGAATTTTTTTTGTTTTATCTGAAAGGATATACTTGCAGATTGGTCCCATTTAAATCATATCAAAATCAGTTACGAACTTTGGATTTTAAATCGAAATAGCTGGAATTTGACTATTTAGATGATTCTTTGATGATCGAAATTGCGTATTTTGCTTTTCTGCGATTTTGCAGTGGTGTTTTTAGGTGGGGCTCCACTAAAAAGTGAAAAATAAAAACACTTTTTACAAAAAAATACAACCGACTTCCAAAAAAAAAAACACTACAAAGTAAAAAATAACTTTAATTTCGGAAGTCGGTGTCAAAATACGAAGAAACTAACAAAAACACCGACTTCCGAAATTAAAGTTATTTTTTACTTTGTAGTGTTTTTTTTTTGGAAGTCGGTTGTATTTTTTAGAGGCAAAGTACCGTCAGACACATAATTAAATATACATATTTTACTTTGTAGCCATGGATAAATGACTAATTATCAAATGGATTAACTGAAAAAGGTAAAAATATTATTAATATTAGCGAATAGCGCCTGTCTGATACAGAAAGCTCTAGCATTTATTTTAATTAGACCATTTACAGGCACTTTTGAATTGTCAAGGTCGGAAGGTCCAAAAACAAGATGCAGCTATTTGCACGTTCCAAAGCGTAGATCTGTATGGAGAAGAACGTGCAAGAAACTCAAACCACGGAGACACTTTTTAAAATAATAAATAATTATAAAGTTAAAAATTATACATACATGTGAGAACGATGTAAAAGACGAGCAGAATAAAAGCATCCGAAATAAAAAATTAGCAATTCACAGAAATAATTACCTAAAATAAACCATGGCAGCTGAGAAATTACCAGTCCCAACCGACTGCGCCCGTTCACGAACATGACGCATGCGCCAGGCCCATTCTTCTCAACCATTTTGAATGGAACCAAATAATCCAACGCTTAAGCCACCATCAGCTAGACTTTTGAGTGAGCATGCCACTCCCAACCGCCAGGGTACATTCAACGCAAAAAAAAACCTAAAACTGATAGCTATAGTTTAAGGTATAAAGTACTCCCACATGTGCCTTTTATGTATAGGTACATTAATTTAAAACAATATCTAGTAACTATATCATGGATCGTAAAATATTAAATTATTGTCCCACTTTAATGTAGGTAATAGCCATGATTGATAACAGTGAAAACTCACATTTCAGTAGGGTTATTTATCCTATTGGTCACAGAACTATCTAAAACGTTCATAATATCTGCTGATGCTGACACAAATAAATGTTTTCGAACTAAAAACTAAAGTAGTTTAGTTAGCGTCGCGTTTGTTGTTTTTTGTTTACGTTTACGTTCGTTTTCATCGTCGCGTTGCGTTGCTCGCAATAGGCAAAAGAATCGTCATTCATTCAGCCTTAAAATGTAACAATTAATAAGCAATAAATTCTTATAATTATAAAATTTTTGCATAGAGGTTTACTCTGTTCCTTAAAATACTAAAAGATAGTCATTTATTTTAAATTTTAAACCCCTAAAATTCTCAGTCGAGATAATTATGATTAAAAAAAAAGAATTTGATTCAAGACCCTAATTCGTCTACGAATCAGCACCGGGAGGCTACAGCTTAAAGTTCGTCGACGACCATGGCCACGTTAGTGAATACAGTTGAAATCAGCGCTACACGCTTAGTCGATCAAAAGGCTGGCTCGTCGACGAGCTCGTCGCAGCTATAGCCACGAAATTTTATTTTAGAGCATAGCACTGAAAGTCAACCAAGCCCTGCTGGTTGGCTTTCAAATCATCTTGCCACCTTTTTCTGGACGGAAATCGATGGCGCAGCAACTTCCACCTTCAGGAACCCAATGCGTGGAGACTTACTCAGCCGCAGGCGGTCAGTATGGATTCTGCAAAACTATCGACAGGTTTCCGTAACAATTTTTATTAATACACTAGCTATCCCCAGCGGCTTCGCTCTCGTCAACTGCAACTTTACGGTAACAAATTAACAAAAAAATAATAAGCGAATTCGGCCCAGCCGTTCAAGCGTGATGTGATGACCAAGAGAATAAATATCTTATCTTATCATAAACAACGTGTAACAGAATAAACGCAATACCTATTAAAGAGACAATGACCCCTTAAGTGGAATACCTGTTAAGGGATAATTTTACATAGAGTATAAATATAATAGTTCTGCAATTAGGACTATATCTTATTTAGTTCACAAATTCTAGTAATAAAAATAATTTCATAGGCTAAAATTCGAAGCTTTTGAATCAAAATTGATATTTAATAAATCTATGCGTAAGGTTTAATATAAAAGACAGTTATAATAGAAAGCTTTCGGAACAAGTAGTTAACAAAATCCAAAAAGATTTTCCGATACCGGGAATCGAACCCGAGCCTCCTGGGTGAGAGCCAGGTATCCTAGCCACTAGACCATATCGGATGTGATGTGTTGTGTCAAATTTAAAGAAACTAAAGTACGCACCTACCTCTGTGCTAATTTGAAGTAATATTAAAATTCTGTCAGTTTCGGATAGGATAATAAAAAAATAATATTTTTAGCTCATGCACATTGTGTACCGATTTAGATTACGAAGGTTATATAAGATTTTTAAGAAAAGAAAGAAGAAGCGTTTACTTGCGCCAAGTATGACGCATACCAAAAAAATACACAAAATTACAACTGTTTGAAAAATTGGGAAGATATGCGTCATATTTGGGGGCCGAGTCACCCGCGTCCGTAGGAGAATAGGTACCCTTCAGCGAATCTCTACACGTGGTCTCTGGGTGGTGCTAAACAGGTGACACTAACCGCCTCCGTGGTCTAGTGGTTATACCACCTGATTCAGACCCAGAGGTCCCGGGTTCGATTCCCAGCGGGGGCAAATTTTTTTGCTCGGTTTGGTTGGTGGTAGGACTTCTTCTAAGTCCGCCTGGCAAGCTACCACCATCATGTCTAAGTCTGTCGCCATAACAACAATGTTAACAGCATTGTTGTGTTCCGGCAGTTAGAGGTATGATAGCCAGTTCCTCTGAGAAGAGGATTCCGGGTGAAACTCGCTTCCATCTTCGGCCTAATCATCACTTTCCATCAGGTGAGATTTGGGACAAGAGTTTCCCCGTATTGTATAAAAAAAAAAATAAAAAAAAAAATTCGCGCAAGACGGCCAAGCTAGAGTTTCAAGTAAACTAAAATTACAGTGGAGTTGTATTCTAAAATGCGTTGGAATGAATTCAGAATCTGCGTTGCTAAGACGAACTAAATGTACTAATTTCCTAATGGAAAATCACACTAAAAACCCGGCGAAAAAACATAGTTCTTCGCTTTATAACACTAACTTCCTAAATTAAAGTTGTTTTTCATTACTCCTACTCGGAAAGTAGACCTGAAGTTGTCTGAGGAGCGGGTTTAAAGTATTATTTTTCAGCCCTAGGGAGAATCGTTTTCAACTGGCAGGTGTCACATCATAAAAAAAATATGGAAAATGTTATGGCTGTCTTCTATGCATGAGGTTATTATAGTAGACAGACTTTATTATAGAAAGCTTTCGAACAAGTAGTTAACAAAATCCAAAAAGATTTTCCGATACCGGGAATCGAACCCGAGCCTCCTGGGTGAGAGCCAGGTATCCTAGCCACTAGACCATATCGGATGTGATGAGTCAAATTTAAAGAAAACTAAAGTACGTACCTACCTACCTCTGTGCTAATTTCGCGCAAAATGGCCAAGCTATATAGTTTCAGGTAAACTAAATTTACAGTGGCACAAGTTGTATTCTGAAATAAGTTGTAATTAATTAAGATCTGCGTTGCTAAGTACTAAATGTACTAAATTCCTAATGGAACATCACACTAAAAAAATCCCGGCGAAAAAACAGTTTTCCCAACTAGGAGATCGAATTCAAAACTGAATAGAGCAGCCAAATATGCATGCAACATCTCGCCTTTTAATCTAGGAGATAGGCAGAAATAGCAGAACGCGCGCCGTCCAATACTATAGATAACGAACCAGCATGCAACATACCTAATTGCATAGTCAATTAGTGATCTATCGCATACACAGTGTGAGTCTTTATAATGTTTGACTTTTGATCCCCAAAATACAGGTCCAGGCCTAGTGTGGGGATTTGGATCAGATTTGTGCCTGACATTCGCGTGCTATTTTGTTATGATTGGCTTGTAAAATGTATTTAAAGTGTCAAATTATTATTTTTTCATTTTTTATTGTGCACATACGAAAATGAGGGAAACTATAGGTACCTAGTTTTATCGACGGAAAACATACCTATTAAAAAAACTAATTTTTTTTTCAATTTTTTTATGGATAAAAAAAATCACAACTTGCAAACCAAGTGCAAACAAAACTGTAAGTTATTGCAATGAAACAACCTCCATAATCGAAAGTCATTCTACCCTCAATTGAAAATAAACATGCTATTTTAGCAAGAATCTGTTTTCTTTTCATAAATTTAGCAGTAATCGTAAAATTGCTCAAAAAGACGCCCCGATTACCTATCTTTTTAAAATGTGCTTATTATAAAGACTCACACTGTATTCTTTCATTTTGGCATTACAACAGTACCTATTCAGTGCACGTTTATAGTTGTGATCGAGTATAGACGAATTTTTAAACATATTAAGCATTGGTCTGATTGGTCTTGGAATTCCTTGCGATTGTGAGAGAATACTGCGATTTTATGTTTTGACCTTTCTGAGGGATAATCTATATCTACACTAATATTATAAAGAGGTAACATTTGTTAGTAAGTTTGTATGTAGGGGGTAATCTCAGGAACTACGGGTCCGATTTGAAAAATTCTTTCAGTGGTAGATAGCCCGTTTATCGAGGAAGGTTATAAGATATATATCATCACGCTAAGACAAATAGGAGTAGAGCATTAATGGAAAATGTGACGCAAACGAAGTTGCGCGGGTCAGCTAGTCACCAATAAGAGCGCCAATTCCACAATTTTTTAAGCATTCGTATATTAGTCGCTATCTGTCAAAAAGGTTCAATTGCCATATATTTTCCATTTTTTCCTCCTTTTAAGTTTTTTATCGTTTTGAAATGTTCATCTAACTTTTTACACGCACCGTCTAAAGTAACAACCTCAGTTTGTTCTAATACTTCGCTGCATTGCTCACCAACTATGTGCAGGAAAATGTAGAGTTGCACCACTGTGGTTTTTTTTGATAACTCACACGCATCGAAATATATTGCAAAACCCTTCTTCCATCTTTTCCAACTATCACTCAACTTGCGAGATGCAACTTCGATTGAGTTCTCATCAAATTTGAACGGTGACGGCGGTGTCAACACTGTTTCCATTATGATAATTTATTTGTTTGCACTGTGTCCTCGTCCGTCACTTAGTGTTACTACTGTCCTATTACAATTTATTAGTTACCGGCTGCGCCATGTTAGGTTGGGAGGTATGTGATGCAAACAAAAAGCTCCAGTTATGACTGACGTTTTTAATAATTTAATTTCTTCCCATCACCAATATCCACCATCAATATACCCACTTATGATTATAGTAACAGTTGACGTCACGGTTCGATTGACTGCTACGCTGCGTGTCACGGGTTCGATTCCTGCACGTAAGAAATATTTGTATGACCTACCTACAGATAGCTTTGTTCCGGGTCTGGCTGTTTGCGTATGTTTGTGAACCCACGATGCAGGAGAAATTTGTAGTGTGCGGCAACGTTTTTTATATATTTTATATAAAAACACTACAAAGTAAAAAATAACGGAAGTCGGTGTGAACCTAACAACACCACTGCAAAATCGCAGAAGAGAAAATACGCAATTTCGATAACAAAAAACCCATCATCCAAGTAAACGAATTCCAGCTATTTCGATTTAAAATCCAAACTTCGTAACCGATTTTGATAAAATTTAAATGGGACCAATCTGCAAGTATATCTCCTTTCAAATAAAACGAAAAAATAATTTGTTAATTGACGGAGTTATGAGGTAACAAACATAAGAAAAAAATAAAATAAAACAAAAAACCGAATTGAGAACCTCCTCCTTTTTGGGATGTCGGTTAAAAGAGAAAAGAAAGAAAGAGTTTTTGACTGATATTTGGATGCAAGGGTTGTTTAAAAATAAGTAGAATTGGCCATCAGGTCCATTATGTTTATTCTAGGGCAGGGATGGCGAACCTATGGCACGCGCGCCTGCAGTGGTATTCTGTAACAACATTTTCGTGTCTCGACAGCGGAATCCGAGGTGAGTTTCAAATTCGTATAAATATAAGACCTTATGACGTGTGAAATAAAGTTCACTTTGTAAGCTTAGTCACTCAGGTGAAGTCGATATCGAAATGGTTATTTACAGAATAGACTAGCTGTGGTAGCACGCAGCACAATAATTTGGGCACGCCTATACAAAATTACTAAGCAACTTCATGAGAATAAAAGTTCAGTATGATTTCTGTTGTTGCAACAACGGAATTTTAACTCTGTTCGAAGGAACACAAAGCTGATAATGTTAAGATTGTTTAATGTTACAAAAAATTGACTTTGTCAAAAAATCGACCGCTAAAAATGACTAAAAAGTTCCAAACAAGTCGCTTTTCAAGTCTGATGCAGTTGGTGGCATCAGATCAGTGATTTAACTACATCAGACTGCCTCCTTCTGGCGCGGTCAGGTAAAAATAATGTTGTTGCCATATTATTTTTTGTTCATAAAATTACAAAGTCAAGATTTTTTGGCGGCACGCCATGGTTACATTATCATTTGTTTCATTAAAATGGCACGATCTACAAAATCGGTTCGCCATCTATCCCTATTCTAGGGCTGCATATTGATCGGTGACACATATTTTTACTTGAGTGTATTTTCGATCACCGACCCACCAGTAATTTCCGAGTCATTTACCTTAGCGTTTGTTTACTTAAGTTCATACCACTGGTTCATACTTACTTCCGTGTCTCGATGGGGTATCATTAGTAACTGTCAAATGTATGGTGTGTATGGAAAGTGGTGTAGTGTGGGTGTGTGTAGCATTGACTGCGTGTAGGTAAGACTTACGCTTTTGGATTAACTTGACCCAGCATTAATGTATACGGAGTTTAAAATACAAGGTGCATAGTAAAGTATTCGGCCTGACCAAGAAAATAAACAGGTACGAAATTAATTATATTATTAACTAGCTGACCCACGCAACTTCATCTGCGTCTCTTTTTCCATTAATGCTCGGCTCCTTTTAGTCTTAGCGTGATGATATGTAGCCTATATCCTTCCTCGATACATGGGCTATCTAACACTGAAATAATTTTTCAAATCGGACCAGTAGTTCCTGAGATTACCCCCTACATACAAACTTACAAACAAATGTTACCTCTTTATAATATTAGTATAGATATATCGGTCCCTCTCGCGAAAGCATTGTTTTCTATGGCTGTATAGGTGTCATGGACTTTGACACCAAAGTCCATATCGGACTTCTCTTTCTAAGTATATACTTTGAAGCTATAAAGCTTATAGCAATTGTTTCATGGTTGTTTTAGAACTAATAATTATTTGATTTTGCAAATAAAAAAAACGCATGCATATTCCCTGACGAGGTCTGTCAGGCTGAATACATTTTCAATCTGCCCTTATATAATACGATGTCTTTGTTTACTGGTTTGTTACCAGTGAAATGCAGCCTTGGTAGGTATACTGTCCTTGGGGTGTATTTGTTTGTATGTTTTTCTTTTTTTTCTAGTTTATTATTAGTATTGATCGTATATTTTTAATACTAAGCTACTAAAAAACTAACAACTAAAAAAACTAACTACTAAAAAGTAACTTTTGTAAAATATTTCTTGAATTATGGAAAACTAGCTTCTGCCAGCGGCTTCGCCCGCGTGATCCCTAGGGAACAATTTCCCGGAATTTAAAATAGCATATATGTGTTATTCCAGACTATAACCTATCTTTGTTCTAAATTTCATCAAGATCCGTTTAGCCGTTCTAGCGTGACTGAGTTACAAACATCCATCCAAACATTCGCATCACTACATGTCTGTCTGTTCGCGATAAACCCAAAAACTACTTCACCGATTTTCATGCTGTTTTCACTAACGGATAGAGTGGTTTTCCAGGAAGGTTTAATAGTATATAATATGTCAATTGGGCGAAGCCGGCATCAGCTATTTTATATTAAAAAATGTTTACTTGGAATCTCAAAAAGCAATATCTATACTAATATTATAAGCAGAAGAGTTTGTTTGTTTATTTGTTTGGTTGAACGCGCTAATCTCAGGAACTTAGGTCCGATTTGAAAAATTCAGTGTTAGATTGCCCATTTATCGAGGAAGGCTATAGGCTATATGTACTCACGCTACGCGGACGAAGTCGCGGGCAGAAGCTAGTATACAATAAGAATCTAAAATTAACAATGTAGGTATATCTAACAATGTAGGTATAACAATGTAGGTATAACAATGTAGGTATAACAATGTAAGATGCCTGTACTAGGATAAAATCTTGTATCACAGGCTGCAGTAGCTCCAACAAAACAATAATAATATTAGTTAGTAACGTAAGATACCCTAGTAAAGAACGTTAAAACTATGCGTCATTAGAAATATTGGGCACATTTTGTGAATATTTCAACTGAGAATTGACTGGAGACTGGTTCATGGATGCAATTGAGTAGGAGTATTTTTTTATTTTTTTTAGGAGCGCCTGTCAATCTGACCACAATCACCGAGTAACACTCTTGGGCTAGACTGGCGTCTGACTACTCTACGACTTTTTTTGGGACAAGCCCGCCACACATTCCCTACCACTGCAACTCCTGAAAGCCAGAATCAACAGTGGCGACCAACAGAAAAACGCCGTGCTAATGAAGCCCGACGAGTCCCGGAGAAACGTTTCAACTGTCTTGGATCCCGCATCGAAATTAATCAGAAAAGTACAGCAGAGGAGTAGGGAAAAATAAAAATAGGTAATTTCCCTTCTTATCAAGCAGGAGACATATTCGAGCTAGGCCAATAGGCATCAAGGGAAATATACAACTGGGATACATGCAATATTATGTTCTACTAACTCCTACAACGATATTATGACCGCGCAGAATAATATTTTTTTATGTAGATCTACTAGCTGTGCCCGCGACTTCGTCCGCGCAGAATAACATTTTTTTATATATCTATAAAATAAATACAATTTCTTAAATAAAAGTAGCCTAAGTTACTCCTTATTACATCAGCTACCTGCCAATAAATGTCCCGTCAAAATCGGTCCAGCCACTTCAGAGACTAGCCAGAACAAACAGACAGACAGACAAAAATTGTAAAAAATGCGGTTATTTCAATATTACAAACAGACACTCCAATTTTATTTAGATGTATTATGTATAGATTGTATAGATGTAGGTACCTATAGATGTATAGATAGTATTCAGGTTACATCTGGATTAGTTTACTATACGGATCTTGTAGAAAATAAATTTTCGTGCGTTCAGGCGATTTTGCCATACCTATTACTGGAATCAAAAGTAGCTCACAATATTTAGGACCCATAAGTTTCAGTCAGTGTTGGTATACTTATATATCCGTGGTGCTATGAAACTGGGCTTAATACTCTACGACTGTCTAAGATGTTCTAATAGCAGTCGGAACAAACGGCTTAACGTGCCTTCTGAGGCCCGGAGGAATTTTGGTCACCCACCCATAGCCCGACCTCGGAAGCGTTGCGTAGCCTCGACCCGTGCGGCAACTGTTATTTAGCCAGCTCTTTCTATTGGTAATTCTTTCATAAATTGACCTTGAGACAGTATATTTCACACTATTATCATAATAATATATTAAAAGGGCAAAACCATTTCCAATCAACCCAAATAGCTTCGAAGAAGTAAAAAAAAAAACTGACAGCTCACAAGCAAAGGTCAAAAACTGCGAACAGGCCAAAGAGCCTAATTAATATTATTTTCAATTGAATAAATTGTCTATGGTAACCGCCTACAATCGCGAATTCCCGCGTCCTTGGCGCAAAGTGGTATGGAAGGGGTGGTCAATGGCTTTGTGCGTTTTGTTGTGGCTTCGTTGCTATGGCAACCGCGCAATGAGTGGCAACCTGTGCCATGTCTGATGGCTATGACCTATGGCCGGACTGCCACTGACAAAAGTACTCGTCGGACTATAATTTTGCTTAACAATAAGTACTTTAAGAACTAAGTATGGTGCTAGATTCTAAGACTTCTTTTGAGGCATCTTACACAACTTTGTTAGGAAGAGGCTTTCATTACTCACCGTAATGAAAGCCTCTTTTTGTTAGCCTACATTTGTGTCCTATTGCTAGGCAAAGGCCTCCCCTTTCTCATTCCAAATATCTCTGTCTTGGGCGATCTCTGGTCAGGATTGCCCCGCAAACTTGATGAGATAGCCACACCACCTTCACCGCGGTCGACTTCGACGATGACGTCCTTCCTCAAGCGTCCTGTGACTGACGATCTTCGCCCACCTCTCCGCGTGCATTTGAGCGACGCGTGGCCAGCCCACTTCCGCTTCAGCCTGGCATCAAAGCCTTATCACTATCACTACATATTATGAAATTCATACTGTTTTCACCAATGGATGGAGTGGTTCTCGAGTAAGGTTTTAGGATTTGTCAAGCGGGCGAAGAGACCGGCATTAACTAGTTTAAATAAATATAGATCGACCTTAAAATTTGTCTAACTTATTACAACATAAGTACCTTCTACAATTATTAACATTTTGACAATTTAGGTACTTATTTCATTTCAAGATGGTTTGCATCGATCAAAGCCACATTGATTTTGACTCGGTTCGATGAAGGAAATTTAAAAAATAAGAAACATCAAAAAAATTATTATTATTCATAAAGTTTATTTTTACGTCAGTTTTATTTACGACCTTCAAAGACAGTTTATAGCTGTACCTACTCGATTAGACTGCTGGAAGCTTACTAACCCCAACACATGTAGAACTTGGGAATATGAGGCTAAGCAACTTCATACTATGTAAGTAACCACATAACTTTTAGGGTGAAGACAGACAAGCGTAATTTTTTGAGTTGTGAGTCGCGTAAAATGAGTCGGCGGAATTTACCCTGCGTTCGGTTTCATACAAAATTCCTGTTTGTGCCACACAGCGACGCAAAATGAGTTAGACTTTGGGATGAAACCGAATTTCGCCGACTCATTTTACGCAACTCACAAAACTTACAAAAATATGCTCGTTTGTCTTCACCCTTACTTCCACTTGCTTTTGCCCCCGACTTCAAACGCGCATATCCCGTTTCCGTTGGAATTTAGGAAAATCCTCTCTTAGTTTGCTCCTGTACACTCCAAGGAACCTACATCCCAAATCTTAGCTTCCTACGATCAGTAGTTTCAACTGTGCGTTGTCTATTAGTCACTCAGTTACGGAAGATTTGTTATTGATTTAATTACTTTTTATGCTGCTCCAGTCAACGCCATCTATCGCTAAAAACCGGCTTTGAGGCTGTCTCGCAAAAACGCTTACAACCCTAATCTCTTCAAAATAAGAGTGAATAGGCTCCGTCTGGGTAAACTCGCTCCATCGTAGACTTTGTCTCTGTCATCTCTGACCAAGACCAGGGTCAAGAGTAAACCCATAAAAAAAAAGACTGATTATTATGCTGATCGATGGTTGTTTTGGGTACCTAGACGTGTAGCATCTACTGTCTGAGTTACTAATTTTGTTTCTTTTTTGCGGTGTGCGTTATGCTTGGAGCTATAAAGAAGGGGCGAGGGGATATTATAGTTATAGATACTATTTTTGAGTGGTAGTTTGGGACCACAAGTAAAGATAACAAGAATACTTATCTTGGGAAAGTACGGCCAACCAAAAATGTTTTGCAGATATACAAGTAAAACTATTTTTAATAAAACGACAACATACTTTTGTTTAAAAAAAGGCAGTACATTTTCTACTAATTTAGTTAGATTATTTCCAATACAGTTGTCGCAGCGACTGTACCCTCAAAAAAGAACAATAGGTACTTTCCTATGGCCCCCTCACACCAACGAAATCATAAATTACTTCAGCACTAAACGTTAAAACTGCCGTATTCATCCACACCAATTTCGTTTGAGAACATTATTTTTAAACTTAGAATTTATTACTTCTAATTAAGTACCTACTTTTTTAAGTATGGAAAATCACTCACTCCTTCCGCTCTGGGTGAAGCGGAGTGTCAGACTCTTACTGACTAACTGACCCATCTTACTGACCCATCCGTATTCCTCCTAGTGCCCTTTGCAGGGCCGCGGTGACTCTTTCGAACAAATTTCGCAACCCTGGGGTAAGCCACTCCACCAGTAGGTAAGTACCCTTGGTACGAGAGGGCCGCGGTGACTCTTTCGAACAAATTTCGCAACCCTGGGGTAAGCCACTCCACCAGTAGGTAAGTACCCTTGGTACGAGTAGGTACATTTCAGAATTGTTACTGCGTTTCATAGAGCTGCTTTCAAACTACGCTATAATATATAGTATAGAGTATATTACGGCTCATAGCACAACAATATCGCGCACCAAACTGTCAATAATATATAGTACAGTAATACAGTTACAGTGTGAACGTGTCCTTAACAATGAATGGTGCGCGATATTGTTGTGCTATGAGCTATATACTATACTAGCTGACCCGCGCAACTTCGTCTGCGTCACATTTTCCATTACTGCTCCACTCCTATTTGTCTTAGCGTGATGATATATAGCCTATAGCCTTCCTCGATAAATGGGCTATCTCACACTGAAAGAATTTTTTAAATCGGACCAGTAGTTCCTGAGATTAGCGCGTTCAATCAAACAAACAAACAAACAAACTCTTCTGCTTTATAATATTAGTATAGATGCTATTATATTCTAGCGTAGTCTGAAAGCAGCTTAATTGATTTTTGCTTTGATTACTGATAAGCAGGATCTCTACTATCTATAAACCACAATTACATCGGGAAGGTTAAGTTTCAAATGTTTAAATTCGTTCGTTAGGTACTGGATGACTGACAGACAGACAACGCACTCAAACCCACGCACACGCAGTTTGACATTTAGTTTCCCTAAACTCCGTAGGGGAGCACTAAAAGAGGATACCTTGAAATTCCTAATTCCCACGGGAATGGGTAAAAACGGGATTTGCGCACGAAGTCGCGGGCAAAAGCAAGTTTTTTTATTTGTGGTCGGGGTAAAATAACATAATTTTCCATATAATTAATAAACGTGGTGGCCCATTTCTCATACACAAGTGAGTGTGCTTTCCCTAAATAAAAACCCAACACACTATTTCCCAATTTGGGAATCGAACCAAGGGCCACCAGCCCCCAGATGACTTTCTTACAAACATCTCTAAAACCGTAATCTCAGTGTCCAGACTGTTGAACCATCATCATCATCATATTAGCATCCAAAGAGTGCCAATCATTACGGTCTTGAACAGTCCGCATCCATCCGCTGCGAAACACCTTCTTCAAATCATCGATCCATCGTGCGTGCCTTAGATCGTCCCACACTACGTTTGCCCATATGCAAGACCGCGTTATGGTCTAACACAATATGTCTGTTGCATTGATGACTATCTGTCTACACGTCTACAGAAGACATGGCCAGCAACTCCCACTTCAGTATACTGATTCTACGCGCAATATTCTGTATATACTTATGACTTTAGTTCTCTGGCGAATGACTTCCTAGCGAATTCTATTCTTCGAATATGTTTTCTTCATCTTTTTTTTCTGTAAATTATATGGTGTACATAATAAAGAGTATTCTAATCTAATCTAATCTATTCACCAGAGAAATCCCGATCCCACAGTGCTCTCTACGTTGCACGCTGAGCAACCTTGAATTTATAGACTAGGCCTATGGTGAGTGTCCACGTTTCGGCTCCACAAATCATTTTATTACATTGAGTAGGAACTGGAAGGCCTCTAGGACCGATGACCTGGTCGCCGGTAGTAAATGGATGCGAAACGCATATGCTCGGTTCTTGTGGCGACATTTGGGTGAGGTCTATGTCCAGTGGACGTCTTTCGGCTGATATAATCATAATAATGAAGGGTACGTTTGCTGGCCAGAGTGAACACTGACGAGGAACAAAACTCCCACCTCTTTCTAGCCTTAATTGGTCGGTCTGAGTGGAGATTCGCTAGAGCAAACGTGCTCGAGAGAAGGATGTCCTCCAGTAAGATGCTGGTAGGGATCTTGACCGCACTTCCGGGATTGTCCTGATAGTCGTGACATATCTCTTCACTCCTCTAGCACCTCAGGCTATGTTGCCACTGCTTGCTAGCGACCGTTTTCGGGGGCCCATTCATTGAGTGTGCAAGTCACCCCTGCCATTTAATTAAAAGCCGTGTATATTGTTAGAGGTCAGGCAAGGGCCAACACACAAACCCATAGCGTTGCATCTTTTGTTTCCAAATTCTGCAATAGCACTGCTCCAACCGGGGATTATCCTTGGGAATACTTTCACAGTGCATACAGGGATAATCGCCGGATGGTGCCCCATTACATTTGAAATGTCTAACGGTAACGGAGCCTCTGCGAGTTGATTTCGGCCGCCCGTACGCCTACCAAAGGACCGGGTCTCCAGGGACCAGAGAAAAAAAAAATGGGTACGAACCTACACTACAAAAATACCAGTGTCTAATTCTATTACTATTCCAAAAAACCGTTAGCTCCAAATGTAAACTCAGTAAATCATAATAATGCCGCTAGGTTTGTTAACATGTCTTAACACCAAAATGGTCCAATTCCTTCTGTTGACAGTTATCATTTTTGCGTGGGATAAACCAGTTAATACCATGTCATTTTAGTAATTTTGCTGTTGCTTGTCTATTTTTAGTTTTTGGCAATTTTAGTTGGCCCGTCCTGTCCACATATTGTGCTGTTGTTTTTATACTTAACTTAAGCGGCTTTGCGTGCGTGATCCCTGGGGAACATACTCTCGAGATATCTATATATACATATATAGCCTATGTGTTATTCTAGACTTTAATCTACCTCTGTGCGAAATTTCATGAAGATCCTTTCAGGCGTTCTGTCGTGAAAGTGTAACAAACATCCGTCCTTTCATCCATTCATCCATCCTCACAAACTTTTTCTGATGATTTCGATGATGTTACTATTAGCAGGATTATTTGGCTCTGGAACAATATTTGAGACCAAGGCCAAAATAATATAATAGAATTACCATACCGCGTGTATCTGACATCGACGCACAAACGATTTCCATGAGTCCGGGGCATGATTCTGGACACCCTAGACTTAGAATTTTTCGTCGGCTTTTTTCTCATTTTTTTATTTTTTTCAAGGGTTTTTTTTACTTTAGACTGCTCATAATCGTTATTCTGACCTAACCCAATGAGATTTTTAATCAA
Source organism: Ceramica pisi (assembly GCA_963859965.1). NCBI lineage: Eukaryota > Metazoa > Arthropoda > Insecta > Lepidoptera > Noctuidae > Ceramica > Ceramica pisi. The sequence goes on along the minus strand of OY982535.1, from coordinate 22,741,174 downwards.
AAAATAATTAAATAACTACTTTCACTAAAAAGAGCAATCTGAATAAAGCCACAAATAATATCAGCTCAGCTGAGCGGATACTTTGTAGTACTCTTAAAAAAAATCAGAAAAGAACCGACGAAAAATTCCAACACTGGGGTGTCCAGAATCATGCCCTGGACCCATGGAAATCGTTTGTGCGTCGATGTCAGATACACGCGGTATACTTCCAGTTGATTGCAAATTTGTTTTTTGTGTGAAATTCAAATGTTAAAAATTGCAAATTTCAGCTTTGCATGCTTTTATTTATAACTCTTTCCCGTTTTACATTGAGCTAATTATATATCTAACGCAATTAGTCGCATTTTATGCTTTCATTTTGACATTGAACCGTAATCATTTTATGTTATACGTTGTTGAGCAGACGAGTTTCTAAACATATGAAGCAATGGAAAAATATGCGACTATATGAGTTACTCAAATAAGGGCCCGCCGGTCCATAAAACACTAAATTAATTACACGTGTAGAATTTAGAACTTCGTCAGTCGGGTTTTTGGTGATCGGTTAAAAATATCCAAAAAACTACAATATCAATGTTTAATATCACGACAACTTATAATAATAATAATTAGCACTTTATGACACCGAGGGTGCTAATTACTTCGTGGAGGAAGTCTGTAGCATTCATGACAGTATCAGTACAAAACTCTGGCCACATACAAAGACGCGTGTACAGTAAAAATAACTTTAAAATATCAAAATAGATCCCTTTTTGGATGGATTATCATACATTTCGAGTCAGTGGCAGTCGGGAATATGTTCTCAAAGTGATATGTCGGTGGCGTACGCCTATTACAAATATTTGATTAACGTCAGTGTTTGGTATAAATACTACTGTACAGGTTAGTGAAATTCATTGGTTTTAAGTATGTAACTTTGTTGAAGGAAAACGGAGGAAAACAGTATGGTCGATAATGCATTGCCCGGCGTATCCCCAGGTTCAGGAAAGAAAATAATAGCCCCGTCACGAATTGTACACAAGTCAAGTGATGTGATTGGCTTTGCAAAACTCATTCTACCAATCACAGCTAGATGAGTCTCTTTTGACCATTTGTCACAATAATTATCGTTCGAGAAACTAAGCTTAACTTAGCGCCACAGCCATTTTTTTAAGGACGGGAAATCCCATCAAATGACTTCTCCCGCTCTGAGCTGAAGGGAGTGTCAGACTCTTACTGACTAAAACCCATTCCTGTTCCTCCTAATTCCCTTTGCGTTCCAAGGTCGCGGTGACTCTTTTGAACAAGTTCTTCAAAACTGGTAACGCCATAACCTGGCAAAGTGAAACAAACGAAAGAAAAGTTACCTTCTGCTTTCTCTACCACATTTTCAAAATAGTTATTCGAAAACTAGCTCCTATTGCACTTCTTTTCGAATCGATGAACAATTTCTTACGTCGTTTGGGCCCAGTGGTGACTACGTTAATTGCAGCATCGGCGGTGTTCATTAAATCCCCCAATGTACAAGTGTGTGGGCATTTAGTGCACTCCAACATATGGCTCATGATCTGGGGGCTATTCTCTAATCCCAAAGTTCTTAGTTTCGGGCTTGGTTGCGGGCGTATTCTACTCCGTATCACCCCACGGACTGACGATTAGTCCCGAACCCGAACTAAGAATGAAAGACTTCACGATTATACAGTAGTTCTGTTAAATCGTGTTGTCATTAATTCTTGGTGGTTAGGTTATGTTAGTTTAGGGAGTAACGCCCCTAGGCGGGCGGTCGTTGGGGGTGGACTGGACGTAAAGGCTACGCCGATCTCCCAGTCCTCCTCCACTCAGACGATGCGGGAATTTCGCTGGGTTGTTTTAGTGGGTAGGTATACCGGGTCAGCCCGGGGAGTCCAAAATAGCCTCCCACTCCCCCGAATGGGAGGGTATGCGTAATGCATTTTTTCCCAGCCGAAACAAAAAAAAAAGGAAGTAACCCCCACGAACAGGAGCACCGCACACATATTGAGTATCTGACACCGGAAAACAGCGAACTCCGTAAGATTGTAAAATATCGCGTGAAGTTGTGAACAAATGTTTGTGGCACGTATTCGTTGGGAACTATTGAATTTGGATGGTATGTATTGTATTTAAAATTATATGATCATAATAGATATATCGAGAAAATATAACTGCTGCTTGTAAACTCCCGAAGTATGTAGTGTTTTTCACCCTTCCTTTGTCTAAACTGCGTACTCGTGCGGAAATACTGACCGGTTCAGTTTATTAGATTGATAATGTTAGGTATTTCTAATAGAGGTAGTACGTAGACTGATGATCGTCAACATACCTAACTGTGACAATAAGAAGTATTAGGTATCTAAATAATAACGATGGCTATGTTATCAGAGCTATAAAGTGACGTCATTTATTTCAATAATATGACCATGTTTTTCATACTTAAGTTCTTCAAAATGTACCGTTTGACGTATCAAATGAAGGGATGTATTGTGAGGGTTAACATTTGTTTTGTTATACAGTTTTTTTTAATAAATATTTGTTCAATTATTCACGAACTGGCTATCATACCTCTAACTGCCGGAACACAACAATGCTGTTAACATTGTTGTTATGGCTGACAGACTTAAACATGATGGTGGTAGCTTGCCAAGCGGACTTAGAACAAGTCCTACCACCAACCAACCCGAGCAAAAAATTTGCCCCCGCTGGGAATCGAACCCAGGCCCTCTGGGTCTGAATCAGGTGGTATAACCACCAGACCACGGAGGCGGTTAGTGTCACCTGTTTAGCACCACCCGGGGACCACGTGTAGGGATTCGCTGAATTATATGAAAACTTAAAAGGGAATCACCAGTTTCGGTTAAGCGTGGATAAGATGCCCGGCAAGACTCACTCGATTCATATTGAACACCTCTAAAGTCAAGTGAATGTCTATCAACAATGAAAAAACCATTCCCTTTACTTTCGTGCACTGTGGATTTAATTTCATTTATTGTTCTCTCGCTGCTTTTTTTTCTTATCATGAACTTCGATGCCGTTCCTCTTGAAGGCTCCCGGACACTAAATCTGCACTCTGCACCTCACATTGAACCGAACATAAATTTTAGCCGTCCACGTTTCAATGTTTGACAGGCCAGTTGAAGAATGTTCTTTCATCTTGCTACAACTTTATTTGCTTTTTATACAGTAGTTTGTAAAATGCCAGTCTTTTATTAATAAAGATTTTGTCCACGCTTAGCCAGATCACCCTTATAAACTGAGCAGTACCCTTTCAGGATTTTTTTGACGTAGCCCGTAGCTGGAGGTATAGATGTCGCTACGTTAGTCTCTATGGTTGCGGAATGCGATAAGGCCGCCAATTGTATGTTTAAAGTTTAAGATTTTCTGTACGTGTTTTAAATTTGGTGTACAATAAAGTATATATAAATAAATAAATGGTGTTATAGATTCCGCTATGATCTCCTTTTAATTTATAAAAAAAAATAGCTACAATCTCGACAACTCCCGCGCATTCTGGCGCACACACAAACGAGTTTCCATAATGCGACATAAAGTATGGTGAATGAATTTAGTTCTATTATGTGTCGGAAATCGTGCGTTAGAGCATTGGACCCCTCTGTATTGTTAATTGGCGTATATAAACAGGTGCGACGGATGTGCTGCTCATTTTGGACGAGAATCCCATACACTGGGACGACATGGCTACAAGTGAGAGGGAGGGTAAGTGCAGCCTTCCTAGTTTTGAGTAATTAGGATTCAGAAGGAACTACGAATAATTAGACGAAAAAACATAAGAAAAATAACCCAAATACAATTGTGAAGATTTGTAGATTCGACGTATAAGTGGATCTGTGAACTAGAATTTTAATTAAGTAGTAAAAGTAATAAAAATTCTTTATCAAAATCTCTGGGATGACAAAACGTATCTAGATAAGGTGGAGCAAATAGATTGCTGGAATCTTAAGATTCAGCGATTACATTATGTCGTTTTATGTTGCAACGTTGACATCTTTAAAAAACCGAAAATAAAGAATTAAAAAAAACAATAATCTTCAGCTGTAGAACGTGCTAGGTACGTTTAAAGTTCACAGAATGCGGTTCCAAACAAGTCGGTAGAATTCTGCATTTAGAGAATTTTGCAGACGTATTCCATTGTTGGTTAACCGTACTTTCTCTCCACAGCAAAAGAGTCAGACCTGGGACATGACGTCATCATTGATACCAGTGTGGAGGAGAAGACCGAAATCAAGACTGAAAATCAGGAGCAGGAGAAGAACACACCAGAATGCATGAGATGTCTCAAGAGCCTGTTCGTGGTCTTAGGACTGATCGGTATGGTTAGTAATATTGTTTATTTATTTATTTATTGATTTTATACGAGAATATTAAATAAGAAGAAAATATTAATAAGTACAAGCGGGTTGAATAGGTATGGGTGAATCGAAACAAAACTTTGAAGGGGATTTAAAAAATAATGTTGCATTCTCAGAAAACCAATAAGTCAAAAATGTTATCAAAGTTTTGTTTCTATTTACCCCTCTGTTCCTATTTACCTCGTTGGCGGTACTTTTGTTTTTCTATGGCCCACTTGCGCAAACCAGAGCATTTTTTTAATTCAGTGTTGCTAATATTAGGTTAAATAACAAATATTTCAAATATAATGACCCCGCCTCAAAACTGACTTGCAGTAGCGGGCCTAAGTCGTACAGATCCTCATCATCACATCATCAAAAAATGTCCACTGCTGAACATTGATGCTGCCAAGTGACGTCGAATCAACCGGTCCTGTGCGTTTCGTTTCGTTCTTTGCGTTTCGCATCCTTCGGCTACCCGCGACCCTCATCACGCAGTGGCGTAGTTAGTATTAAAGGGGCCCCCTTTTGATACTAACTACGCCACTAAACCGGCAAACCGGATTCAGCTGAATACCAGTATTTTACGTGGAGCGGCTGCCTACCAAACGTCCACAACCCACTAACTGGGTAACACTGTATTCCTTGGCATGACTGGTGTCAGATTTTCTGACTATCCGTACCGACTGCCAAAGATCTCCAAATGACAGCTTAACCGACCAACCAACAGCTTAACGTGCTTTCTGAGGCACGGAGGAAACTCGATTTTGAGATGATCACCCATCCACAGACCAACCTCGGCAAGCTTTGCTTAACCTTGAAGATCGACCTGTGCGGCTGTTATTATTTAGCCACAAGTTTTTGTCCACGATATGGTCTTCAAATGATTTACCTACCAACAGTCACAGTCATCGCCACCTAGGAGCTCTTGGCTGAGTAAAAACAATCGCACGGTTCGATATGCGAGGTTAAACAACGCTTGCCGAGGTCTGTCTTCGGATGAGTATACTGATAATCCTCCATGCCTCGGATAGTATGTTAAGCCGTTGGTCCCGACTTTAATTTGTAGATCTTTGGCAAAATACTATCGGCACTGGTACTGGTAGGTACTCAGCTGCATTTAGTAAGACTAGTAAGGAAACCGACACCAATATAGTTGGAAAAGGCCTAGGCAGATTGATTGGCAACTATTCTAGACTTCCTCTGATATTAATGTATTGTTCTTATTTTTTTCATTCGCGTAACACCACACTTAAGAAGCTCCATCTATCTATTTAGCCCCTTATATCCCACTTCTGACTACACCCCCTTTTTTAAGATTGGAAATTAGCAAATAACTCCACCACCAGCTAATGCCCTTTGCGTTATAATAATAATAAATAAAAAAAACCATGTGCCTCCTAATGCCCTTTGCGTTCCAAGCCCGCAGTGACTCTTTCGAACAAATTCTGCAACCCTGGTGGCTACACCTCCTTCCTCCCTTTTCCTAAAGTCTGTCTTCTGCGGTTGAAAGCCAGTTACTTCGGTAGGAGTCTCGTTCGTCCCTCCATCTTTGTCTTCTATCTTCTCGCCCACAATAACGCCTTGCATTATGAAGCAGTGCTCACCATATTCAACAGTATTTTTGCAGTGGTGCGTTCGCGCATCTCTTGAACGCCTGGCTGCATGACTGCACCAGTCCGACTTTACGATACAGACGCTTGAACGTAGCGATACAAACGCATCAGATGTTTAACTATTGCATCAGTTTTTACCACTGCGTACAGTTGAAGTACTAGTTAGTACTTCAGTATTGCATACCGATATGCATTCATACATACACGTACGTTGTAGTAGCACATAGCCATGCATAATAATAAAAAACAGGCTATGCCAGAAGGTAAACAGATGTAACTTTATAGAATAAGATGAGAAGGAACTGTTACGGTATATGTATTTAGAAAGCGAGATAAAAAAAACCGGCCAAGTGCGAGTCGGACTCGCGCACCGAGGGTTCCGTACAAACCTGTAGGTATCTATTATAAGCAAAAGTTGCGGTTTACGATATATGACGTATTAAAAATAAGCAAAAGATGCGGTTTATGATTTATGACGTATTAAAAAAGAACTACTTACTAGATCTCGCTAAAACCAATTTTCGTTGGAAGTTTATATGGTAATTGTACATCATAATTATATTTTTTTTAGTTTTATCATTCTCTTATTTTAGAAGTTACAGGGGGGACACATTTTACCACTTTGGAAGTGTCTCTCGCGCAAACTTTTCAGTTTAGAAAAAAATTATACTAGAAACCTCAATATTACATTTGAAGACCTATCCATAGATACCCCACACGTAAGTGTTTGATGAAAAAAAAAAATTGAGTTTCAGTTCTAAGAATGGGGACCCCCAAAATTTATAGTTTTTTTTTTTCTATATTTGTGAGAAAATCTTAATGCGGTTTACAGAATACATCTACTTACTAAGTTTCAACAGCATAGTTCTTATAGTTTCGGAAAAAAATGGCTGTGACATACGGACGGACTGACAGACAGACATGACGAATCTATAAGGGTTCCGTTTTTTGCCATTTGGCTACGGAACCGCAAATAACTTTAATTTCGGAAGTCAATGCGAGCAATGTGCCATGCCCAGAGCCATTCCAGTTTGGCAATCCTTTGGGACAAGTTGGTAACTCATGTTCTCTTGCAGATGTCATTTAGGAAACTTCAAGCAATGTCAGATGACAATAAAGCTGAAGTAGATGATAACGATGAATATTATAATATAACTTTTCAGATAGCGGCGGTGTCCCTCATAATCCTTGCGGTGCTCACGTCAATAGCGACCAAGGCTTACGACTCGGAGCAGTCCAATCGCATGGTGGCCATGGTACTCTTGGCTGTGTCAGCGGCCGTCACCATTTGTGTGATCATCTATGGAGAGGTGGCTGTCTTCAAGAAGAAATCGAAACCTATTTATGTGGTAAGTTACTTTTTTAAGCGACTTCTAATAAAAAAGGACGGGGTTCTCAATTCGGGTTGGTAATGTTTGTATGTATGTATACCAATTACTCCGAGGTTCCCGATCCGATTTCTGTGATTCTTTTTAGTTCGATACTTGCTATTAGGTCCCGTAAAAAAATAATTCAGTTTGGCTCAGTAGTTCTTATTTTATGAGAATTTTTGCTTATTGCAATTTCTGCGTGGACGAAGACGTCGTCCACGTATCGCCACTTCTAAGTACACAAAAAACTTTATTACAAAAAAATCTAACTGACTTCCAAACAAAACATTACAAAGTATAAAATAACCTTAATTTCGAAAGTCAGTGTCATAAAAAAAACATTTATTTCAGGCCATAACAAATGATTTTTTTTTTTTATAAAACAAAGAAACAAAACCTACTAATATTATAAATGCGAGAGTTTGTGAGTATATGGATGTTTGTTACTTTTTCAAGCAAATACTACTGAACCGATTACGATGAAATTCACCCAGAGACCCAGAATAACACATAGGCTACTTTTTATCCCGGAGTTCCCGAGGGATCGGGATTTACACGGGAATAACGAGAATTAAACGCGGACGAAGTCGCGGGCGGCCTCTAGTACTATTTTATCCCCACTACAGTGTGAAGGCTTCACTTACCTACTTCCATTGGTTTCTGGCTGCTGCCACTAGGATGCCAATCCTTTAGATATTACCTATGAGTTTCATCTCATCATCTTCGTCTTTGGCCGCTGCAACTTGGACTTGGGTAAGAGGTAATTGTACCCATCATTATGAACTTTCACTATGGGAACAGTACTGAAATCATGAAAAAAGTCGACTGCGCCATACAAATATGAGCGCATAATTCGACAAAATTTACCAAACAGTTTTTTTCTGCAACTTTGGGGTTCGTCCCAAAGTAATGGTGCACCCGCACCGCAGTTACTTTTTGTGGAACAACAGAATGCAACAAGGTCACATTCTTCGACTTATTATGACTAACTTAAATACTAACAACAAATATCTTTTTGCTCTAGATTGTTGCCCACTAATACTTGGAATCGTTACTCCACAAAAAGTAATGCTGTGTGGATGCACTTTATTGGTTGCTCATAATACCCCTGACTTTTTTTTTTACTATTGATAGGCATACGTTTGATCACTATCTCACCTGATGTTAAGCGATGATGCGGTCTAAGGTGGAGCACGCTTGCCTAGAAGTAACCTATTCACTCTTGATTTAAAGACTTCCAGGTTGTAGCTATCAGGAAACACATACTCCGGCAGGGAATTCCATTTCTTAGCTGTACGCACAATTAATGTATTCCCAAAACGTTTTTTGCGTATAGGTGGGATGTCCACCATGTACCGGTGGCGTATCGCCATACGTCTTGTGGTTCGATGGTGGAACGCGGTTGGCGGAATTAAATTATGCAATTCCGTCGCACACTCCCCAAAATGTAACCGATAGAAAACCGACAGGCCAGCAACTCTTGTTGTTTATTGACACGTATATACAAAGCTATATTATTCTTTAATTTAACTAGCTGACCGCCGTATAGTTCCACCGCGTCGATTCTTTAATTTATTTTTCCAAAATAAACGTAGCCTAAGTTACTCCTTATTACATCAGCTACCTGCCAATAAAAGTCCCGTCAAAATCGGTCCAGCCATTTCAGAGATTAGCCGGAACAAACAAACAGACAGACAGACAGACGGATTTAAAAAAAAAAATGATATTTTGGTGTATGTGCCGTATATATATTCATAACACATGTAGTAAAAAACGTTTATTTCAATATTACAAACAGACACTCGAATTTTATTTATATGTATGTATGTATGTATAGATTATTATTGATGCGATGGCGATAGCTTGTACCAAAAAAAGTGCACTTGACTTTGGGTAGTGAGGAACAATATAAACTCACCACCACAGAACAGCCGGTTTTTTATCTATTAACTTCTCTGAGTGAACAACAAGTGAACTGTCATTCCATCTTGATTGCATGGTTTGACAGCTCACTTGTCGTTTACTTCGCCTACGTTTTAACTTTGACATTCTGACTCCCCTAACTGTGAGGTTTGTAATAAAAAGGAGGACGTACATCATTTGTTGGTGGAATGTGTCCGATAGAACAACAAAAGAATCGCCCTCCTGATTTTTTTTAAACTTTCAGTTATGGATGTTGGAATATTTCATGGCATTCTAGCCAAACCTACTTGTGAAGCAGCAAAAATGTTGTATTCCTTTATAGTTGAGAAATAAGCCTAGTTTGTAAGTTTTTATTAAGTAGTTTATATGTAGCAGTAAGATGGGATTGACATCGTCACATAAGTGTACAAAATCCCTTAAACAAATAATGAAAAAAAAAACCTTTGACATGTTAACAGAATGACACTGCTGATATTAGGTATCTATTCTGTGCTCACCACATATCGAAATATAAAAGCGAACTACTGCATGACTGACTGTCACTGTTACTGAGTGACGGACAAGCAACACACAGCCGAAACTACTGGTCGTACATCCGTAAGAGAGCTTTAAGAGAAAATTTCCAAATATTCCTGCGGGAACGGGAACAACCGGGATACACGCGTCGGAAGTTGCGAAATTTCGCATCGCATTCGCATCTCAAGAATCAATAAAATTTTGGATTATATATTGAGGCCTGAGGGACAATTAAATAAAATAAATAATGGAAAAAAAATAAATAAATAATAATTCTAAAAATTTTTAATTGACTTTCGCATTCGCATGCCAATCGCAAACTGCCAAAAAAGCCTTAATTTTCATATATTTATGACAGTTTCATATATTTATTGACATGCGAATGCGAAAGTTGATTAATTTGTAGAATTGGCTAATGTCTGCATGAGAATTGAGTAATGTCTGCACGACAATGACAGACCATACAATACATATAAATGCTTAGTCGGTATTTGGAATTTATGAATGGTGATAATATACTTGACTAGCTTTTGCCCGCAACTTCCTAAGCGTGTATCCCGGTTGTTCCCGTTCCCGAAATTCTCTCTTAGAGCTCCCCTACGGATGTACGACCAGTAGTTTCGGCTGTGTTGCTTTTCAGTCACTTAGTAACAGTGACCGTCAGTCATGTAGTAGTTCGCTTCTAAAGCAGACGCCATATAAATTAGCAATGTTTGAATCCCAAACGCAGTTTTATTAAATACAATCGTTAAGTATTAATATCACGGTCAGCATTCTGTAGTATAATAATAATAATAATATCCTTGGACATTTCACACAACACCATATAGTCCCAAGCTAAGCAACCTAATGCTTATGTTATGGTAACTATAAGGCTGATAAACTACTTATATACATTTTTTTTTTTGTAAATACATACATATTATAGATAGAAAAACACCCAGACTCGGAACAAATACTATATATAATAATAGTATGATACCTACTTAAATGCCAGAGTTGTCTACAGCTTGAAAAATTCTCAACTCGAAATTCTAAATTCAGAAATCGGAGGATCGACTGTCAGTTAGATATATATACTTATAAACTAATAAGCCTATCCGTGTAAACAGTACGAAGATTCATGATTTTTTGAATAGAGTAGTAATAGATTGGTGGCGTACCTACTTTTCATTTCGGGAGGATATTTATAACTTACGACATTCATGCCGTGTCATATTATCTGCGTCAGTAGGGATTTATGACAAAACGCTGGAATGACTTCAGTATTTTGTTGTACGACATAATTCTGGGAGTACACATAAACTACCTGAGATTCTCAGGAATGCGTCATATTACAAAGCTATTAGCATTTACTTAGCATATTTATTTTATTGAAAATTCAATAAAATAACCTCAAAATCAATTAAACTCCATATTTTATTACGTGTTCTTTATTAAATCGCAATAAAAATGTTTTTTTTATGTATTTTTTATAACCCTGATAGACTCGGCGTTAGAACAATACGCTAGTGATTTAGAACAATAAGTCGTAAATTTCTAACAACTAAGTTTATTAATCTATCCTTACTCGTGGATCATATAAACGTAGTATTGATAATACCATGTTGATATCTATGGACTGTAAGGCAAAATAAGCAGCATGATACCATCAGGTGGTCAAGCGCGTGCCTATCAAAAGTAAAAAAAAAAAATGATCTGCCTGTAGCGAGTGACCCAACACGAAGTCTGAGATCAGTGTGTGTTGCCAGTGATGAATTATGAAATCAAGCCAGTAGTTTTTCCTTGCATAGGAATACATTATTTAAGTATACATTATACAAGTATATATTCATTGTGCATACAGCTAAGGAGTGGAATTCGCTGCCTGTCTGTGTTTCCTGCTACAACCTAGGAGTCTTTAAGTAAAGAGTGAATCGGTTACTTCTAGGCAAGTGTGCTCCATCTTAGACCGTATCATCGTTTAACATCAGATGAGATAGTGGTCTAACGTATGCCTGTCAATAGTAAAAACAGTTATAGTTTAATTTAGCAATAGCGCACTCTGTAAAAATATCAACTGTCAACCTTTTTCGGTTCTTGAGATACAGCTTGCTGATAGACGGACGGATGGACAGCGAAACCTCAGTAACAGAATGTCGTTGGTTCCCTTTGGGTACAGAACTCTAAAACGAAGGGGCCGAGTCACCCGCGTCCGTAGGAGAATACCCTTCAGCGAATCCCTACACGTGGTCCCCGGGTGGTGCTAAACAGGTGACACTAACCGCCTCCGTGGTCTAGTGTATACCACCTGATTCAGACCCAGAGGTCCCGGGTTCGATTCCCAGCGGAGGCAAATTTTTTGCTCTGTTTGGTTGGTGGTAGGACCTGTTCTAAGTCCGCCTGGCAAGCTACCACCATCATGTCTAAGTCTGTCGCCATAACAACTATGTTAACAGCATTGTTGTGTTCCGGCAGTTAGAGGTATGATAGCCAGTTCCTCTGTGTAAGAGGATTCCGGGTGATACTCGCTTCCATCTTCGACCTAATCATCACTTTCCATCAGGTGAGATTTGGGCCAAGAGTTTCCCCGTTTTGTATAAAAAAAAGAGGATCTTTTAATACCAGCAACCATAAAATAGTAATTAAAATTCGAACAAGGAGGCTAACTACTCACGTCTCGCAAGGAAATAGCGTGTTCAACTTACTAACACAAGAAAAGGGATCCAAGGTAACTTACATGCGTCCTTGGAGTCCATAATATATTCAAGTTCAATGGAAAACCGTTGGCATATCACGCTAACTTGACAAGCTAATTGTGGTGACCTCTAGGTCTCGACCACTGGCTATATGTTTAATTACACGATGTTCCAGAAATGCGTAATCACATTTAAGGATGATGTTAGCTCATAGCTCAAGGAAAAAATAGCCAACTAAAAATAAAAAAAATCACACCACTGCACGAAGATGTTGATTAAAATATTAGTCACGGCTGTAAGACGAATGTCATCAAAATCACCAATACAACCCTCCAAGTTCATAAAGGCCTAGGAACAAAAAAAAAAGAAAAAGTCATTCCTAGAGCTCAACATACAACCTAGCACTGGCCTGCAAGTGTGAAAAAACGTAAGAAAATTAGAATTTCGCGGGCTGGTTGGAGCATTCACCTTAAATACGTCTTTCTAACCCACGAGCGGCTCCCGTCCGCCTCCGCTGCTAGGTGCACCGAGCGTAGTCAAAATGCTTTACAAATTATTGGGTTATATTGAAATTCAGTTCAATATTATTTATTACCCGGCAGTGGGCTGGAGCCACCACAGCTTCGGGCGCGCGACCTGCTCCTTTTACGGGGGCCGACGCGCCCTAACTCTCGAACCCTTCATCGTGTTTGGAATTCAATATGACGCCCGTGATATAAGACACTGCTTTATCCTCTCGTTTCATAATCTACTGTACAGGCCAAAAAAAAAAGACTGAAAGTTCCGAAAAATGACTAATCAAGCAGTTGTGTGGAGTGCATCGGTCATCGGTGTGTTTCCTGATAGCTACAACCTGACAGTCTTTAGGTCAAGAGTGAATAGGTTACTTCGAGGCAAGCGCGCGAAATGATAATATAAATCATATATTTTTTAGTTTTTCATTCTCTTATTTTAGGAGTTTTTTATCACTTTAAAGACCCATTGAAGACCCATTTTACCACTTTGGAAGTGTCTCTCACGCAAACTATTCAGTTTAGAAAAAAATGATTTTGGAAACCTCAGTATCATTTTCGAAGACCTATCCATAGTATCCATAGATACCCCACACGTAAGGGACTGATGAATAAAAATTTTTGAGTTTCAGTTCTAAGTATGGGGTGGATTTTTTCTATTTTCGTGCGGAAAGACAGACAGACAAACAGACATGACGAATCTATAAGGGTTCCGTTTTTGCCATTTGGCTACGGAACCCTAAAAAGGGCTCAGATAATGCCCTGTATCTATATTGTTACATTAGGTACTATTGTGACATTTTTTTTACCTACAAATTCCAGGCTGCTGTGGTGCTATTTCTCCTGGCTATCATACAAGCACTGATCGCTGGTTTATCAGTGAACGTGGAGCCAGCACATGAGGCCAAACTCCTCAAGTCGCTGGCAGAGTCCTTCCGGCAAGCCAAGGAAGAGAACCCGAGGCATGTCAAGATCTGGGCCATGACACAATCTGACGTAAGTGGAAAAACTCGTGACTTTTTACTTGTTGACAGAAACATAACGTATTTATAGAGGATGCTCCAGAAATGCGAGGTCATGTAGGGTGATGTTCGGTAGCTGATATTTTTTAATTTTTTTATTCAGGTTTTTTTTTATTTATTTATTATTATTTAATATATACTTTATTGTACACCAAAAATTAAATACAATAGGAAACTTAGAACTAAAATACATACAATGGGCGGCCTTATCGCATTTCGCGATCTCTTCCAGGCAACCTGGGATGGAGACAGTATTTGACTGGCCATGAAATTGGGACTTTATTTCGAGCAGTCTGATGCAGTTGTTGGCATCAAATCTTTATCTTAGTGCTTACCTACGCACCCCAAGGGATCTACATGCCAAATCTTTATCTTAGTGCTTACCTACGCACCCCAAGGGATCTACATGCCAAATCTTTATCTTAGTGCTTACCTACGCACCCCAAGGGATCTACATGCCAAATCTTTATCTTAGTGCTTACCTACGCACCCCAAGGGATCTACATGCCAAATCTTTATCTTAGTGCTTACCTACGCACCCCAAGGGATCTACATGCCAAATCTTTATCTTAGTGCTTACCTACGCACCCCAAGGGATCTACATGCCAAATCTTTATCTTAGTGCTTACCTACGCACCCCAAGGGATCTACATGCCAAATCTTTATCTTAGTGCTTACCTACGCACCCCAAGGGATCTACATGCCAAATCTTTATCTTAGTGCTTACCTACGCACCCCAAGGGATCTACATGCCAAATCTTTATCTTAGTGCTTACCTACGCACCCCAAGGGATCTACATGCCAAATCTTTATCTTAGTGCTTACCTACGCACCCCAAGGGATCTACATGCCAAATATTTATCTTAGTGCTTCCCTACGCACCCCAAGGGATCTACATGCCAAATCTTTATCTTAGTGCTTCCCTACGCACCCCAAGGGATCTACATGCCAAATCTCAGCTTTTTACGAACAGTAGTTTCAGCTGTGCGTTGTCTGTGAGTCACTCCGTCACTCATCAGTCATCATCTGCCTAGCCTAGCCTTTTCCCAACTACATTGGGGTCCACAGACCATCCTTGGCAAGCGTTGCTTAACCTTGGAGATCGACCCGCGCGGCTGTTGTTATTTAGCCACAAGCTTCTCAGTCCCTCATCAGTAACAGAATAAATTTTCGTACCTATATCTATACTAATATTATAAAGCAGAAGAGTTTGTTTGTTTGTTTGTTTGGTTGAACGCGCTAATCTCAGGAACTAATGGTCCGATTTGAAAAATTCTTTCAGTGTTAGATAGCCCATTTATCGAGGAAGGCTATAGGCTATATGGGTAATTCTTCCATTTCGTGCAAATTTGGCGAAAATGACAGATTTTTTTTTATTTCAAAACTAGACCTTTATTTCTAAAATATACATAATTCTTTATGATTTTGCCAATTAATAGCCAATTGCACTCATAAACTTAGAAGTTATAAGGGTTTTAATTTTTTTTTCGAACTGGTAATGACTTTGATAGTGATGGTAATGACAACAGGGAAGACGGTAGTGATACTGTCGTACTGGTAATGATTACAAAAAGTTTTGTGTTAACTGACTGAAGACTTGATAATGTTTTTTAACGTTTTAATAATTAGTGAACACAATTATAAATCAGACTTACAAATGATCTTAAAATAAATTTTACTTTATTGGTGTTTTCCATTAATTACTACAAAAACACTGAAATCTTTTAAAGACAAGTGAAATATTTTTTTTTTAAATAAAATAGGATTTTTTTTAAATTCTGCTATTACTAGCTTCATCAAAGAACTCTTCTATTTCTCGTTTTATTTCTTTCCTCTGATCTTTATGTACTTGTTTTTTTTATGTCTTAATGTAAATGGCATTATTGCTGTCGTTATTCTGTGTTTTTTGAAACTTTCTTTGTCTTTTACAATATCATCACTGAATTTACGTTTATCTGTTTTTCTTAGGCTTTTGAACCCTTCTTTCAGCTGTTTAGAAATAGCTTCACCAAATATCAACTTCTTTTTCACTTCTTCTTTTTTGCCTTTATATTTTATCTATTAAACTTTCAATTTTCTGTTCAGTCGATGGATTTTCTTTTTTTAGTTTTTATATTCTCTCTCCTTAGCCTGTCTACCATTTTTTTCAGCTCTCTCTTCTCATTTTGTTCTTTCTGAATTTCTTTTTACAATATTCCAATTCTTTTAGTATAAATTTTATATTACGAATGCGCCGGATTTTTTTTTTTCTTTTAGCGCACTTTTCACATTTTTTATTAAATTGATCTCCTGTATTCTGTTGGACTTCGATCTGAGAAGTTGACGGTCCCTCCAGTGGGTCAACTTCACTAACTTGAGGCACTTGACGATCTGTTGTTTCATCATCGCTGGTAGGTGGAGATTTATCAACAAGCATTTGCTCTATTGCTTTTTCTTTTTTCTTCTTTTCTATGTATCGTTGACGATTTTCTCTCTATTATTTTCTTTTCTGTCTTTATTGTCGCGGCGTTAAGTCTTTAACTAACTTTATTTTATTCTGTTCCTTGCGTTTGAAATATCGTAACCTTTCTTTTTCTTTACGAGCAGCATATTTTTATGCATCTTTTTTTATTTCTTCATACTGTTCTCTTTTATGAAGTCTTTGTTGAGCTAACTTTTCCTCGGTAGTTTTCTTTTTTTCGCCTTCGTTTTCGCCATTTTTGTTCCTTTAAATAAAACACTGTAATTAATTATCTATTTAACTAAAGAATACTTAGCTTACTTTAAGTTCACTCTGCCGTGACAGTCAACCTTTACAAATATACATAATATTTTTATATATTTTCTATAGAAGTTATAAAGTATGTGTTTATCAAAAAAAAAGTACACGATAATATCCATAAATATGATAATATAGTTATTTTTAACATGGTCTATGCTGTGTCTTGGGTAGGAATTTTCTTAAGAACCAGTGTTCTTCCCAACCCAGCATAGAATATGTTAAAATAACACTATACTATACCTATATACTACATTAACGTACCGAGTAATTGAAACGATTTAAGTACCTACTCAGAGCTTTAAAATATAAAATCCGCCCCTGAGCTTACCTTACTATAAAAGTTTTACTTACATGATTGAGATATTCTTTGCTTAAAATAATGTTTTTTGATGTATCTTAGATTTAAAAAGTAAATTAAAAATTTAAATAATATCATCACTACCTTCCGTTTAGGATCATTACCTTCAGTTTCAAAGCTGAAGGTAAAAGAAGGTGATGATACTGAGGGTAATGACATTTTAGGACATTTTAGTCTGTAACCCTATATCCGTAAATATGACAATTATCAAACCAACACGAACATTAATAATCCTAGTGAGCTTCCTTTCTAAAGATCAAACATAAATAAAATCTTATTACTTACCCCACAATTTAGGCGACGGTAAAGACAAATATTTCGTGACAAAGTAAAATTTCGAGTATTCAATGTTCGATAATTATCCCACCCAGACGCGCAGCCTGCCTCTTCCGTGCCTGTGGCTCAACAACTGGCTGGCGAGTGAAACGCGGGACGAGGGAATAAAACCACAGAGTAAAATATACTGATTTTTTGTACTTTCAAATTTTGCCGCTGGTAATGATCAATTTTGCGTGACAAAAGTTTGTTTTTTCTTTTAAAATTAACTATACAGTTTAAATTTGTAAAAAACATGACTACAGATTCTTTGTAATGTATGTAATAATATTTATTCACATAATGATTGATTTTAGTAACGCAACATTAAAATTGAAACGCCTATTCGGCAATACTCACGATCGGACACTGATGGTAGATGATTTTTAACATATTTTTGTAAAATATTTATTAAACCCATTGGAAATAGCAATTCACGTTACCGTATGGCTATAGTTTAATACTATACTATTTCGTTCTGATAGAAAGCACACTCTCAAAGTGATTTTTATTTTTTTTATGACTACAAATAGCAAATTTGCACGAACTCGTAGAAGTACCCATATATCATCACGCTACGACCAATAGGAGCGGAGCAGTAATGGAAAATGTGACGCAGACGAAGTTGCGCGGGTCATCTAGTACATTATATTTTATTAATTCATCAGACTTTTTGGTCCATAGAGTGTTAGTATATCAAGATATCTTACTTATTAATGTGCGATCAATATTTAGCTGGTCCGATTAAAATGATGGAATTCTGCTGTACCCGATTCAATTTGAAGCCGACCACAATATATCTGGGAAAAGCCTAGGCAAAATGATTCATCGATTAATCATCATCATCATCTGCCTAGCCTTTTCCCAACTACATTGGGTTCAGCTTCCAGTCAAAGCAGATTCAGCTGAATACCGCAGTAGGTATTTTACGTGGAGCGGCTGCCTACCAGACCTCCACAACCAATACACTGGGTAACACGGTATTTCTTGGCAAGACTGGTGTCAGATTTACTGGCTTCTGACAATCCGTAACGACTGCCAAAGATCTACAAATGGCAGCCGGGACCAATGGATTAACGTGCTTTCCGAGACACGGAGGAAGCTCGATATGTTAAGATGGTCACCCATCCACAGACCAACCTTGGCAAGCGTTGCTTAACCTTGAAGATCGACCCGTGTGGCTGTTGTTATTTAGCCACGAGCTACTGCTCCCTCCGCCGTCCACTGCTGAAAGTGAACCTTCCTAGCGCCAACCATCCCAGTCTTGATCGATTCATGATAATTTCAGTTAAACTGCTGCGGTGTCTACAGCCCTGAAGACTACCGAAGCTCAAAGCTTCCATACTACTTCCCCCCGAACGTCCCGATCTCCTGCTGCTCAACCTACGACCCCTCGAGGTCCGACCTGGTCCAAGAGAGAGACAGAGAACTGTGCAAAGTTAAGAAGACATACTATACGGGAGGCTGCAAAAACTTGGTGCTGATGGTGTTCAAGGAGACTTCTTCTATGGTCTTCACTGTAGCTGTTCTTCTGATTGTTATTGAGGTAATAGCTTAGACATATTACACAAGTTTTGAAATGAAAACTTCTTTAGCGGCATTGAGCACTATTCTTGAGATGGGTATAATATAATATATAATAGTATAATATAATATCTTGAGATCGGTATAATATGGGTGAAACTCGCATCAGGACACGTGACCTGATCGAAAATTCGTAAGACGGATGATTCAAAAATGCACAACGTTATTTTTCAAGTTTTCACTTCTGCCCCCAACCAGCAAAACAGTCTCAGAACCCGCACTTTGTAAGAGTGGTAGGCTTTAAGCGCTCTTATAATTGTTTTGGAACATGCCATCGATCCTATATTACTTTTAGACAAGCCGGTATGGTCTCAAGAACGCTCAGTCTCATAACCAAGTCTCGTATAATATACGAGACTTGGTTATGAGACTGAGTAATATACTCTTATATACATATTATGTATATAACAGTATATGACTATACTATGGTAAGCCCCTTACTCCTATAAGAGCATTTACTAAGACTAATAAAATTGCACTTGAGAAAACTTGCTCTTATATTTTCTAAGCTCGATTGATTTTATAACAGACTTGCTAAATGCTATTGTAAGAATGTCAGACTAATATTAGCATTGCATAAGAGCACTGTGAGTACGTGCATTTCTGATCTTATTTGAAACTATTCTATGATCAATAGCACGGTATTAGAGTGACTTTGGATCAACATATTTATAATGGAAAATACAAGACCAATATCAGAGCGTTTGATCTTAGATCGATTTTAGGAATACAAATTTTAATCATTTTAAGAGTAAGATGTTGCTGGCCATATTTTATTTCAAATCTTAATAGTAATAAATAATGGATTACAAAAACTGGAAAAGATCTAAGAAAACTAGTGGCTACAGGAGGAAAGTTGTTAAGAAGTAATGAAAAATTGCGAGGAACCCTAACTTATTTCAATATGGAGTTATTATATTATCTTTAGTATTCCGAATGCTAAAATTAGAGTAAACAATCTTACAATAGTATATTAGTGCGCTTGTAAAATGCAGCTATACTAATGGCGACACTATAATACAAATAAACAAATAAAATAATTAAACGAGAACAGGAAATACCATATTTAATAAGTCGCGTGAATTTTGAAGCGTAAAACCATGTCTAAATAACAGTAAATAATATTTTCCAATACGAATAGGTACTTATCGTAAAACTTAAATACACGCCCGCAGCTCCGCAGCTGCTCTAATTGTTTTTTCTTCCTTTGTAACTTTGAAACACGAATTTTTAAGTTTGACTGACGTAAAATCATTCCTGACTGACGTAAAGACCTCAAAAGATTCTAACCTTAGACCAATATAGGTAAGCCTATGCAGGCTTACAAGATACTTACGTAAAAGTAATATAAGCCTGAGTCGGCTTAAAATAATTTTGGCTAGATTTCTGTAAGTGCAAACTGCATTCGATTAGAATGATATTAGAACGATATTAAACTAAATATGCTTATAATAGGTGCCCAAACCCAGGCTTATACGATTATATAGGAGTGATGTAAGAGCAAAAAAACAGTAGTCTTGAGATTTTTGTTTTTTAAGAAGAGATATTTAGTTTAAATATTTCTATGTGTAATAAATAAACTGAAGATATTTTTCCAACGTGGACGAAACGATGTTGTTGTTGAAAAACGTCGTTTCATCCAAGTGGGCAAGATACCTACTGAAAAAAAAAAACGTGATAAAAGGCACAATTTTTTTTTCCTTCTCTCTAAAGCTTAGGTGACTCAAAAAGCGTTAGCTCAAAAGTACAATATAATTTTTTAAATCGGTGTGTGATTGATTTCTTTCACATTTATCCATTAGTGCCTACCTCCTCCCATACAAGTAAAGGGGCAATTTCAATTCACAGATAAACTTGCTAAGTAGTACTTTTTGTCACGGCTATCTATGCACTAAGTACCTACCCAATAAATTGTTGATTTTTTGTTCATTCTGTGGTAATACTCGAGACTGAAAACAATTCTTTATTTTTCAGGTACTTCTGATAATCACTGGCGCGGTATTGATGCGAAGAAAAAAAACAGAATGAAAGTGAAACACCAAAATAATCCTGTAAGCAGACCAGTAGTAAAAAAAATGCATCGAAAATAATCACACACGTTTAGCGCCCGTTGAGATCTCACCTTAGTATTAATATTGTTATCACAAACTAGATGGCGTTGTAGCAAATCATCGAGTAACTAAAACAAAGATAGGCGCATTCTTGGAGCTGCACTGGTTTTTATACTGATCAAAATAATGTTGTGTAAATAAATTTGTTGAGACTCATATTCAGCTGCATAAGTTTAGCCTGAAAATTGACCCCAACATAGATGAGAAAAGGTTAGGTCCTAATGGTCAGTCCTATCAACCTAAGTAGATTGATTTAAATAATGTTATTGACTTACAAAGTATTTCGGGTAAATGTTTATACTCACATCAGTGTTATTTCTTGCGTAAATGTTATGCTAGTGCTTCGTTTATTTATAGCTATAACTGAACATTACTTATTAAATAGTGAATATCACGTTTATTTTTAAAGAAACTATTGTTTAAAATAAACGAAAAATCCAAAATAAAAATACATCTTTTAATTATAATTACTGGCTCTTGTAAATAAAATTATTAGACCTGTAAAAGAACGTAAAAGGTATTGTGATTAACGCCATCTATAATCATTTTTATGTAACAGCTAGAAAGCTAGCGATGTATCTGTTGTGTAAAAGTTGCACTAGATGGCAGCACAAGCATAAAGTTAGTTGATTTCTTTTTTCAATATGAAATCCTATTTTTCAATACTGAAAACAAACCTTTTACGAAGAAACTTTTAAAAGATTTTTGACTCGTAAATATGTTTTTGGATGGATGTTTTTATAAAATACCCTTTTACATTCGGTTAAAATAGTATTTCATGTAGTATTTTTGATACAAGCGTAAGACAAATTCATAATTATCATCGTCATCTTCCTGCCCTTATCTCATGTTACTTGGGTCCGCGCAACACGTCTTTTTCTTCCACACTGCTCTATCAGCCGTCAAACTATTACTAAGTTTCTTTTCGTTCGTATCGCTCCTCACACAATCCACCCATCTTTTCTTTGGCCCAAATTCATTACCATCATAATTATTCACTAATAAATATTTACTGCTCTTTTCTCTTGGTTTTTTATATTGATTATAAATTTCAATATATGTATCATAAGCATCGATGGTTCAGTGGTAGAATGCTCGCCTGCCACGCGGGCGGCCCGGGTTCGATTCCCGGTCGATGCAATATTCTTTTTGCGTTCCTAATCATTTTTTCCTCTCATTAGAAACTATGACCATTAAAAGATTACATAAAACCATGATTAAGCCAATTAACCATAAAAAATGATGATTTGGTACTTAATTAGAGAACACTAAAGTTATTGTGCCACTGTACACCATGAGCTTCAGTTGGTTCTTTCAATGTTCTTTTACATTATGTTTTTTAAGTATTGTACTATGTACTGGTAAGATTGTTTAAACATCTATTTGTTCATTTTTAGGGTTAACCAACGGGACCCTATTACTAAGTCTCCGTTGTCCGTCCGTCTGTCTATCAGCGGGCCGTATCTCAAGAACCGTAATAGGTACCTACATAGTTGAAATTTACACAGAGCGTGTTACTATTACAATATTGGCTCCACTTCGTATTACAAACTCTCGGTTTGAAGCTTGATTATTTTTTTGGGTAGAGTACTCTTTTTGTAGAACACTATCACAAAGTCACATAGCGCGCAAACACAGAGTTTCAGAGAAAAAAAAATCCTAAAAACTCAATTATTTCTAACCTATTTACGAAAAAATGACATATTTTGCCACAGATAACTTAAAAAAATCGGTCCAAGGTCGTTTCGTTTTACGGTCAGACTAAGTGACCACTCATTTAAAAGTTTTTTTTTATTGAATATTATAGTTTTTGACTTTATTTTATTTTTAAATAGTTGCGCAAGTACTATGTTTTCAAATAAAAAGCAAATAATAGACTTAATTAAATAAAAAAAAAGTATTTTAGCGATTATTTATTTATTTATTATTATTTATTTATTATATACTTTATTGTACACCTCATAACAAATACAGGAAAAACTTTGATCAAAACAAGTGTACAATGGGCGGTCTTATCGCACAGGGCAATCTCTTACAGACAACCTTTGGATGGATTTAGCGAAAGAAGTTAGATTTAGGGCGGTCAGTGTACAACATCATAAATATTATTAATTTGACACAATAATGTGAAACAACAATACAAAAGATAAAATAAGAATAATAATAAAATATTACATACATATATATATATATCTATATACTAATAAATATCAGATAACGACGAACGGACGATTGTGGGTAACGAAACGTAATTTCAGAATATTATGATGTTTGACAGTTGTCATTCATCGTTTGTACTCACGGTCGAGAGCGTCTATCGTACTCCTGTTTGTTTCAACGATTGAGTGACACCATGGCGTCTCCGAAGTCCCCGGCTTCTGATACGTCATCTCGCGATCCCGAAGTGCTAAGTGTCGTGCATGTGTTGGACTCAAGTGAGCCACTTGTGCGTGCCACACCAAAGATTGCGTCTTCGAGTGTTGTGCAAGTTTTGGACTCTAGTGAGCCGCTTGAGCTCTGGACTTGGGGGCACCCCGACTCGGGGTATTTTTTTATAAACCACTCAGAAGTACATGTCGACGGACATTTTCTTTCAAATTAACATTTTTGAGAGGTTCGAGTATGACCTTGAGTATATTCTTGACGTTGGAGTTTGATAGAGGGCAATATTCTACGATTTCAGGCATATTTTGATTTGAAGTATTTGACCTTGACTTTTACGAGTTTGACCTTGACCTTGAAGATGCCCCTGACCTTAATTTGGATTAAAAGCTTATATAGAGTCGCCATATAATCTACCCCACCCTTAATACTCCCACTATCCCACCAATCCCGAAAGAAAGCTTTGGCGATTTTTTTTTCAGCCCCTATGGATTTGCGCGTTTTGGTAATTTCAAATTTACTATAGAAAAGGTTTTAGAAAACAATGATATCGGTGAGTAGTGAAACACCACCGCAGAAAAATAAAAATAATACCAGTTCCTCGCCGGTATCTTGCCCGCATTGTAGTGATAAACATAATTTACTCAACTGTCCACAGTTTCTTAGTCTCAGCAACGAAAAGCGGCTTGAGCTTCTTCCTCAATACAAGGTATGTTTTAACTGTTTTAGGGCTGGTCATTACGCAAATCATTGTAAAACTCTTGGTTGCAAAATATGTAAGCGTAAACACAATACACTGGTCCATGTAGCAGGTGCGTCACAGAGATCTATGTCTAATGTCTCTACTTCACAGACTGACAGCACTGTTACTGTAGATGTTAACTCAGCTGAAAAGAAACCCAATACAAATGTAACACTATCTGCACGTGCTACAACCTATGTTAACAACAAAAGTAAAAGTCAAGTTCTCTTGGCTACTGCATTAATAAAGGTTTATGATAAGAATAACCGCGAACATCTCGCTCGGGCTATATTGGACACTGGCAGTACTTCTTGTATAATGACAGATAAGTTATGTAGTGTATTGAATTTACCTACCGTACAGGTTAATGAATCTGTACAAGGCATTAATAATTCTAAAACAAAGATTAGTAAAATGTGCAGTGTTTCTGTGAAATCATTAAGTGAAAACTTCACTTCTAATCTTTATTGTTTTATTTTACCAAACATAACGGATGAAGTACCATGTCATAAATTATCCATTAATAATTTAAACATACCAAGCGATATTTGTTTAGCTGATCCTCATTTCCACACGCCATCGGCAGTGGATCTAATAATAGGGGCAGATGTTTTCTGGGACCTACTGGGGCGGCAAAAAATCAACTTAGGTGAAGGCAAACCAATATTATTTGAATCTAGACTAGGTTGGCTAGTTTCAGGTCCGATATTTAATAATAGTGGCCACATATCACGGTCACCATCAATTCTTAAAACTAACATTGCAAAGCTCAATGTCAGTTCTTCTCACATCTCCACATCAGAAGATGACATTCAAAACCTTTTATCGCGTTTCTGGGAATTGGAAGAAGTTCCCAATCAGTCATCTTCATATTCTGATGAAGAAGCTAAGTGTGAAGAACATTTTCTAAAAACCACCACTCGATTGGAAGATGGTCGTTTTTGTGTTAGGATACCACTTAAACAATCACACCATAGTTTAGGTGACTCACTGGCTAGAGCAAAACATTGTCTCCTTTCCATTGAACGTAGATTTAAAAGTCAGCCAGCTTTAAAAACTCTTTATTGCGATTTCATGAAAGAGTACATTTCGCTAGGACACATGTCTGAGTGTTCCGTTGATTCAAAAAAAGTGGCATATTTTATTCCACATCACGGTGTCCTACGCGAGCATAGCATAACCACAAAATTAAGAGTAGTGTTTAATGCCAGCAGCCTTACCACTTCAGGTGTTTCATCTAACAACTTACAAATGGTAGGTCCAGTTGTTCAAGATGACCTAATGTCTTTACTTCTTAGATTCAGAAAACATAAATACATTCTTTCTGCTGATGTAGAAAAAATGTATCGGCAAGTGATCGTACACCCTGATGACAGACACTTACAAAGAATACTGTGGCGTGAGAACCCTTTAGAATCCATTAAAACCTATGAATTAAACACTGTGACTTATGGAACAGCAAGTGCACCATTTTTAGCAACTCGTTGTTTGAAACAAGTTGGATTAGATTGTAAGGATGAGAAGATCGGTAATATTATAATCCATGATTTTTATGTAGATGACTTGCTCACAGGTGGGGATACAATATCTGACGTCACAAATATTCGCCAGAAAGTCACTGCCGAGTTGGCTGCCGCTGGTATGCCACTTAGGAAATGGAAGTCCAACAATGCCCTGGTTATATCAGATCAAGTCACAAGTTCATCATTAAATTTAAACATTGGTTCAAATGAGCCAAGTAAAACTTTGGGTCTTAACTGGCTAACAGACTCCGATGTGCTCTGTTTTTCAATTAATAATACGTCAGTATCGAATGATGTAACAAAGCGTGAAGTTCTGTCAGTTACATCCCAAATATTCGACCCTCTAGGTCTATTAGCTCCTTGTATCATTCCAATGAAAGTACTAATGCAAAAACTTTGGTTACACAAATTATCATGGGATGATTGTTTACCACCAGATGTCGCTAATATATGGAAAGATATTGTTGATAGGTTGTTTATTTTAAATAGTTTACGCATTCCACGTTTAGTTGTTTGTGATTCTTGGAAGGTGATCGAATTACACATATTTTGTGATTCATCACAAACCGCTTATGGTGCATGCATCTATGTAAGGAGTATTAATAACAATAATGAAGTTATGGTGCGTTTGCTTACAGCAAAGAGTAGAGTGGCTCCTATCAAGCCAACCACAATTCCTCGACTCGAGCTCTGCGCCGCCTTGGTTGGAGTAAGGCTATATGCAAAGGTGATGGAGTCACTAGGCGCACCAATTCAAAGTAGTACATTTTGGAGTGATTCTACAATAGTGCTAGGGTGGTTGAAAATGTTGCCAAGTAAGCTGCAACCATTCGTGCGCAATCGTGTAGCTGAAATAGTTGAGAGAACGAATGCTAATAATTGTACCTGGAGACATGTTCCCACACAACTTAACCCCGCTGATCTTGTATCTCGAGGAATTGATGTAAGTCAAATTCAGAGTAATAATTTATGGTGGTCGGGTCCTAATTTTTTAAACCAGGATACAAGCGAATGGCCTTCTTTTCCAATCCCAGCAGTAGAATCGCTACCTGAAACTAAAACTGAGGTTTCTTTATTAACTACGTCTAAGACTCCGTTAACTTTTATTGATTTTAATAGGTTTTCAAACCTTTCTCGGCTCAAATGCACAGTAGCATATACGTTACGATTTATTAATATATGTAAAAAGCAACCACCCACCACTTTACATCTTAGTAAAGATGAAATACAAAATGCGCTAAACTTAATTGTGAAACTCTCTCAAATAGAATCATTTCCCGAATATGAACTATTAATAAAAAATCAGTGCTTACCGAAAGGAAGTCCACTGACTAAACTTAACGTATTTTTAGATAAAAATAAATTAATTCGTGTAGGCGGTCGCTTACAAAATTCTTCATTTTCGTATGAGAAAAAACATCCGTTAGTAATACAGTCCACTCATCGATTTTCTAAACTATTATTTGAATTTAATCACAAAACTCTAATGCATGCAGGACCACAACTGCTATTGGCTTGTATACGAGATACTTATTGGCCAATAGGTGGTCGCAACCTAGCTAAATTGTGTTATCATCGTTGTGTCATTTGCAGTCGCATTACAGCTAAACCAATTAATCCCATTATGGGAAACTTACCTGAACGACGGGTGGCGTCCGGTGGTCATCCATTCGAATGTGTTGGGGTTGATTACGCTGGACCTATACTGTCAGCGTCTCGACAAGGTCGTGGTTGTAGACTTGTAAAAGTTTACATTGTACTCTTTGTTTGTTTTACAACGAAGGCAGTTCACATTGAGTTGGTGGGTGACTTAACCAGTCAAAATTATTTGTCAGCACTTCGTCGCTTTATGTCTCGTAGAGGTAAACCTACGCATATATATTCCGACAACGGAACCTCGTTTGTAGGCGCTTATAATGAAATCGGCAATTTTTTGAAAGCCAACAGCAGTTCGTTATCTGGTGACATGGCCGCTGAAGGGATTAACTTCATTTTTATTCCTCCTTATGCTCCACACTTTGGTGGTCTTTGGGAGGCAGGTATAAAATCAGTAAAGTTTCACTTAAAAAGAGTAATGGGAAATTGTCATTTAACTTATGAGGAACTATATACAGCACTGGTTCAAATTGAAGCACTCCTGAATTCACGCCCGCTCACGCCGTTGTCATCGGACCCCAATGACCTTCTGCCGCTGACACCTGGACATTTTCTGATAGGACGCACACTCACATCCTTGCCCGTGCCGTCGTATGAAACCGTTTCCATTACTCACTTGAAGCGTTATGAGAGAATAGAGGCTTTACGTCAACACTTCTGGTCGAGGTGGAATAAAGAATATGTCTCTGAACTACAGCAGCGGACAAAATGGAGGTCTTCAAAGGCGGTCTTAGAGACTGATCGCCTTGTTATAGTAAAAGAAGACAATTTACCACCATTGAAATGGCGATTAGGCCGGATCTCAGCAGTCTACCCAGGACGTGACGGAATCAGTCGTGTGGCTGAAATTAGAACTGCGAGTGGAACCATACGGCGTGCATTCAGCAAGATATGCCCACTGCCATTAAATGAAGATTCTGGTTGAAAGATTGCCTTTCAACGCCCGGGGGCATGTTTAGATTTAGCAATTTGTGCAAAACAACTTCGTGCAACTTACTGCAATGAACATTTTAACAGGCGTTTATTATGACGGTGAATTAGTTTTAAGTCTACCTACGTTTTCTTCTTGTCAAATTTGTTCATCGGAATACATACGTACTTTACAGCTCCAGTCTTTAATTTTTATTTTTCTGCGGTGGTGTTTCACTACTCACCGATATCATTGTTTTATGCTTGTTAGATTTAGAAGTACTATTATTATTAGCCTGACTGCGAGACAAATCTAGTGTTTCAAGCAAAACTGCACGATTTCTTAAGAATTCCAGAAAGATTTCTAATGTGATTGTTTTATCTTTGTCTAAATGACCTTTTTCTTCCTCCCACTGTCGATAAGTCCTTGAATCTAATTTGTAGGTAACTATGTAAATTATCAACGTATCCCAAAACTTAACTGGCTCACCTAAAGATTCTAACGCACGTAGGTTTTTGTTTAAAGTATCAATGATGTTTTTTATATTATCTGAGGATTCTTTATTAACCACTTCAATATTAAATAAGGCTGCTACATGATTTTGAATGAGAAGCCGCTTGTTATCAAACCTTTCACGTAATAAATTCCACGCAATGGAATAATTATTAGCCGAGAATTCAATAGCCCGTATGACTAAGGCGGCCGTCCCTTCCAATGAAGCTCGGAGGTAATGAAACTTATTTATTTCATCAATTTGGTCATCCAAATGTATTAAGCTTGAAAACGTGTCATGGAACTCTAACCACTTGTCGTACGTTCCGTCAAACTTAGGTAGTTGAATGGTTGGTAGCCTAACCAGCCTATTATTACTAACGCGAGAAAGCTTATCTTCATTAACAATGCCATTGTGTCTGGCTAGTAATTCCTGTGCCCTAGCAACAGCTTTGAAATATGAGGCTTCAAATTCAGTACGTTCTGATAACTGTGTACTCATGTCCTCAGCTATACATTCCAACCTCAACTGAACGTCGTCATATTGCGAATAAACAAGTTCAATCTTACCGAGGCGCAACTGCAGTTCATTCATCTGGGTTTGCGTTAAAGAATCCTTCTTAAAATCCTCTAAATAATTAGAAAATACCGTTAATCGACCTTTGTAACTTGCTCGTTTTTTAATGAGCTCCTTTTCTTCCTTATCAGTCATTCTTTGGGAAGCAGGTAACCAATCTGGAACGTTACAAGTTTAAACTATTATAGGTACATTAATATTGGTAATTATCGTTAATTACTATAGGACAATAATATCTAGAGGGCTTACTAAATCGCTTAATTAAACATTAAACAATAAATTACTGCTTTTAACTTGATATTTGTTCGAATGTGAAAATAGAAAAGCGAGAATAGAATTGGTGACTATACAACAATCATAATACCAATCAGTAAAGTACTAATCTGCTTACTAGATCATGGACAATAAAAATGTAATTGTCCCTTTTAAGTACTATTCACCTAATAGAATTATTATGAACTTTACTAACATTTAGTTAAAATGTAACGGAATACAATACAATGTAGCTATTAGTTGAGTACAAAGTAAGATTTCTTATGATATTTATTGCAAGATAACAAAGGAAACTGCTTAGATTAATGGTTAACAATAGTTGAAACCTAGTTTGCTGCTCAATTACCTTTAATACAATAAATTTACTGCAAATTATTAACAATAATTTGGTAACTTGAAAAGATATCATACATGTGCAAATGAACAAAGAAGTTAGTTAATAATGTTGTACTAACCTTTACAATTCCATAAATAATGTTTAATACTACCTGAATATGAGTAATGGGGTCTGAAATAAACATAAATAGGAACAATGCACTGTACTGCACTATGCTGCGCTGTGACCCTTTGACCTTAGCCAGCTACTCACAAAACTCCAAATGGCAGTATTTTCCAATAGATTTTATTTCCTGGATTTATCCTTATTCCTGGATCACTTATCCGTCTCGATATGGACCAAATTATGTTGTGATGTGAGATTAGGCAGGAAATATGAAAATTAAAGACTGGAGCTGTAAAGTACGTATGTATTCCGATGAACAAATTTGACAAGAAGAAAACGTAGGTAGACTTAAAACTAATTCACCGTCATAATAAACGCCTGTTAAAATGTTCATTGCAGTAAGTTGCACGAAGTTGTTTTGCACAAATTGCTAAATCTAAACAACATTCTACCGAAAAAAAAATACCTACTATAAAAAACCGAGAGTTTGTAATACGAAGTGCTTCCCGTCCACTCTTGGAATTACTCCATTATCGTGGGTGCGTTAACAAACATATAAACTCACATTCACAAACAGCTTCTTGACTCCTCAGTTCCACCAGACTACTGCCTGGCACCAATAAACCGCAGTGACTGCGGCGCTCCGCCCCGGCAAGTCTTCACTTACCACAAACCAGGCTCGCGCTGCGAAATCGAAACATGGAGGGGCTGTCCTACGCTGAACAAGTTTGAAAACGAATACCATTGTTCCCTCAACTGTATTTTCAGAGTAAAACCTCCAGCTGTTGAAAAGACATGTAAGTAATCGTCAGCTTTTTTTTCACTTAAGGGCTGATTTTTCAATAGGGAATTTGCATGCATTTTTTTTATTTGTAAAATGAAATAGATACTTGTATATACGCTCTAGTAAATAAACATGCAATTATTTTTTAAATACCTTCATCAGCGATGAAGTTATAAAGCTTCAAAGATTACAATTATTAGAAAGAGAAATCCGATATGGACTGTGACGTAAAAGTTACGGCAATACAGCTGCCATAGAAAACAGCGTTTTCGCGAGAGGGACAGATACCTATATTATTTTCATAAAAAAACTTTTTACAAAAAAATACAACCAACTTCCAAAAAAAACACTAAATTCAAAAAATTAAGTTTTTTTTTTACTTTTTAGTTTTACCTACCCCACACCAAAACAAACAAAATATTTCGTTTATTTGGATGCCAAAAAAACATAGTCCAAATTAACGAATTCCAGCTAAGTATTTCGATTTAAAATCCAAATGATAAAGTTTTAACCACTCGACCACGGCGACATGGAGTATAGATTGTTGGGAAAAGGCTAAGTAAGCCATTCGATTGTGAATGTGTCAGGTGCCTCATATCACCTGCCGCCTGCCGGAGTCGCGGGACTACTCGAAAGAGATACCGTGGCTCCGGAACACAAAGGGCACATGAAGGAACATGGATGGGTTTTAGTCAGTAAAAGTCTGACACTCCCTCCCGCTCCACCCCAAAAAAAAGGTGCCTCATATCATGTTTATGAAAATAACTAGCATACCCCCGACTTTTTGAATTGAAACCAGCACGCTTAGAAAGCACAAACACAGACCGCGTTCCGTTTTCCGACCTCCTCGCCCGCTGAGGTCCATCGCGACGACCCTGTAATTCTCCCCCCGTCTTTTGCCAAACGAGCCAGCTCGCGAAGCTGAGCCTTTAGCTTTAAACTCCCCAAATAATGGGTACATGACCAAGCCAGTCCCTTGCTGCCCTCCCCTAAACGACGCCGCTGAGGCGAGGTCCGTACCCCACAGGGGGTGCCCTCAGCGAGCGGAGTTTTAGTATATAGCCTTGGCTGGGGGCCTTCCCAAAAAGGAGGAGGTTCTCAATTCGGTTGTATTTTTTTATGTTAATTACCTCATAAGTCCGTCATTTATGAACCGATTTGAAAAATTCTGGTTTTTCCTTAAAGGTTTTACTTATCGATTGGCCCCATTAAGGCGTTTGCCTTGTGTCCTGGTGGTCGTGGGTTCGATTCCCACGAGAAAGTATACTTTGTAAAGTTGTTTTCCAGTTTGGCTAGAACATTGCAGGCTCGAATCACGTGAATCTATACTAATATTATAAAGCAGAAGAGTTTGTTTGTTTGTTTGGTTGAACGCGCTAATCTCAGGAACTACTGGTCCGATTTGAAAAATTATTTCAGTGTATGATAGCCCAATTATTGAGGAAGGCTATAGGCTATATATCATCACGCTAAGACAAATAGGAGCGGAGCATTCATGGAAAATGTGACGCAGACTAAGTTGCGCGGGTCAGCTAGTTTATTATAAAGTAGAAGAGTGTGTTTGTTTGGTTGAACGCGCTAATCTCAGGAAATACTGGTCCGATTTGAAAAATTATTTCAGTGTTAGATAGCCCATTTATCGAGGAAGGTTATAGGCTATATATCATCACGCTAAGACCAACAGGAGCGGAGCAGTAATGAAAAATGTGACGCAGACGACGTTGCACGGGTCAGCTAGTCTATCTATTAGATACTATTATTATTATTTTAAAGAGGTAACATTAGTTTGTAAGTTTGTATGTAGGGGGTAATCTCAGGAACTACTGGTCCGATTTGAAAAAATATTTCAGTATTAGATAGCCCATGTATCGAGGAATGCTATAAGCTACATATCATCACGCTAAGACTAAAAGGAGTCGAGCATTAATGGAACATGTGACGCAGACGAAGTTGCGTGGGTCAGCTAGTCTATACTAATAATATAAAGCAGAAGAGTTTGTTTGTTTGTTTGTTTGTTTGTTTGGTTGAACGCGCTAATCTCAGGAACTACTGATCCGATTTGAAAAAATATTTCAGTATTAGATAGCCCATGTATCGAGGAATGCTATAAGCTACATATCATCACGCTAAGACTAAAAGGAGCCGAGCATTAATGGAAAATGTGACGCAGACGAAGTTGCGTGGGTCAGCTAGTGTCTAATAAAAAGATGATTTCTTGTTTCGGAAGGCACGTAAAAGCCGGTGGTCCCGGCCGCTAAATGGCGGTCGTCAAATAAACCATATCAGGTCCTTGAGGCGGTTTAGAAATTCTGACACTAGGTTGTGTGGGGTTGTAGACCTTACTGTCTACTCGATTAAAAGAAGAGATTCTGGGGTTGACTTCCAGTCAGACCGCCGTCAAATGTAGCTGAGTACCAGTATATTAGAATAGTTAATATCAATGATATATAAAACTATAGATATGTTGTCCGCACTCTAAAATGACAACATAAAATGAAGCCAATTGGCCACATCGCGCTTAGTTACGCACCAACCTGCCTGTCGCGCGACACTACGTTTGTTTTGATGTCAATTTGACTATTACCTACTTATCCTGTGACGTAACTGAAGATGTATATTTATCTCCCTCTAGCAACAGGCATCCCGCCGTACGGTGACATAATTTCTTTCCGTTTCTTCATGCGTATTAGTAGCTATCTAGTATTTTCGCCGTTTTTAAGCGCCGCGGTGTTGGTTTATGACGTGTCTATATATAATACGTCATTGGTTAATATCGGGATTGCTACCATGTACCTTTTTATTTGCGAGTTTACGATATTTCGGCACTGCTGCAAGCGCCATAATCACGGAGTAACTGAAGAATTTGCGGGTGGGATGTTATTGGCAGACATATCAGTCTACCCTCTTTCGTAGTCTTTTATTACGACCATAATATTTCGTCATGTGATCATGGCGCTTGCAACAGTGCCGAAATATCAAAAACTCGCAAATATACTAGCTGACCCGCGCAACTTCGTCTGCGTCACATTTATCATTAATGCTCTGCTCCTGTTTCTCTTAGCGTGATGATATATAGTCTATAACCTTCCTTGATAAATAGGCTATCTAACACTGAAAGAATTTTTCAAGTCGGACCAGTAGTTCCTGAGATTAGCGCGTTCAAACAAACAAACTCTTCAATGCATTATTTTAGAACTTTGATTTCCATAAAAAGGGTTATAGTGAGTTAACCTAAAGGGATAGACATATGCTGTCCAGGACTTTTTTTTAGAAGTTTTAAGGAGGAATAATTACGTAATACTTGATTTTTGCGTAACTTAAACCGTTTACGCAGCGCACGCAACGGAAACTTTTTTCCCGCTTGCAACATTTCTTATTGCTGCTCCGCTCCTATTGGTCATAGCGTGATGTTAAATAGCCTATAGCCTTCCTCGATTAATGGACTATCGAACGCAAAAATATTTTTTCAATTCATGCCGGTAGTTCCTGAGATAAGCGCGTTCAACCAAACAAACAAACTCTTCTGCTTTATAATATGTACTAGCTGACCCGTGCAACGTCGTCTGCGTAACATTTTTCATTACTGCTGTGCTCCTATTGGTCTTAGCGTGATGATATATAGCCTATATAATTCTCGATAAATGGGCTATCTAACACTGAAAGAATTTTTCAAATCGGACCAGTAGTTCCTGAGATTAGCGCGTTCAACCAAACAAACAAACAAACAAACTCATCTGCTTTAAAATATTAGTAAAGATTAGTATAGATTCTAATGTTAGTGACCATGAAAGTTTAGAACAATATACCAGTATAATATTACATGGAGCGGCTGCCGATCTGACAATCTGATATCCCAAGACATTTATACATCTGATAGACAAGATGATACCCAAGGGTTGTCCCTTGGGCAACACGGGTACCATGTTGCCCAAGGGTTGTGGTGGTCTTGGCAAGACTGGTATCAGATTATAATTATTTAATGACTAGCTTCTGCCAGCGGCTTCGCCCGCGTGATCCCTAGGTAACACACTCCCAGAATATATTTACAACCTGTTTTTTTTTTATATCCCATAACTCTAGGGTTATATTCTGTAGGTAAAAATAATACTAAAACTTCTATAATAGGTGGTCCAAAAATGCATCGTTTCGGAGATATCATCAATCATAATTAAATTAGATCAAAAATTGTCACCAGTATGACGAATCTTTACTTGTTTGCTTACCGTACAAAATAGACCCTCGATGTGTCTAGGTATCTAAGTTTCATTGATAAATACAAGTAATTCATTTTTATTCAAACCAATCATTCATATTTGAAGCTAAGAAAATGTGACGTTGTCATATTTCACGTAAGGGTGTTTTACATTAATAATCGTGACTTTGCCGAATTATTTTGTATGAAAAATGAAAAAAAAAAATAACGAAGGATTGGAACATAACTCATATGCCAGTTGATTCTTTGATATGGCTTCAATCATACCCTAGAGTTATGGGATATAAAAAAAACACGTTGTATAGACTATGTGCTATTCCAGACTATAATCCACCTCTGTTCCAAATTTCATGAAGATCCTTTGAGGCGTTCTAACGTGAAAAATTAACAAACATCCAACCACGAAAACTTTCGCATCTATAAATATTATTAGTAGGGGGTAAGAAGTAGGATAGGATTATTAGTACGTATCCCAGATACGTGCTTTCCATGCTTTCCGAGGTTGTCACCAATCCACAGACCGATCTCGACATGCGTCGCTTAGCACATGCACCAAGAATCCTGTAAAATGCATATGGACCCAAGTGGTTCTCGTGAACTTAAATTCGATGCAGCATCGTACTGTATAGTCCT
Organism: Ceramica pisi; assembly: GCA_963859965.1. NCBI lineage: Eukaryota > Metazoa > Arthropoda > Insecta > Lepidoptera > Noctuidae > Ceramica > Ceramica pisi. Next base: position 22,705,438 of record OY982535.1, on the reverse strand, counting down.
CCTGACCGATTCCGACCATATGTGCTAAGTCTATAGGAGACTAGCCATCGGCGCGAGACATATGGTGCACATAGTGTGTGCGCAAACACAGGTGCACTTCTTGCATCGATGAGCCTGAGTGATCTTACTGTGCATAGCCCAGAATACCATAATCTGAAGCAATTTCCTAATTTTTCAGCATGCAACATGCCACTAAACCAAGAGAAATGCAGAAAAAAGGCCTCGCTTGTATACACCCACATAAACGGTAGCTGCGAACTTGCGCTATGGTCAGGTTGTCCGTCAGACAACATGTTTATAAATAAGTCTATTTGTGAAGCAGTCTGCCATGTACCGCACGTAGAGTCGTTGTTTGTGGAACTAAATAATGATAAATTAAACAAAATTAATCTGTTATTGGAGAACATTATTCAAGAAGAGACAACTGAGGTATTACCTGATACTTCAACTACTGAGACTCCAGCTGAGGAAGCCACTGAGACTACAGCTGAGGAACCTATTGAGACTCCAGCTAATGAACCTACTGAGACTCCAGCTGAGGAAGTTACTGAGACTCCAGCTGCGGAAGTTACTGAGAATCCAGCTGAGGAAGTTACTGAGACTCCAGCTGAGGATGTTACTGAGACTCCAGCTGCGGAAGTTACTGAGAATCCAGCTGAGGAAGTTACTGAGACTCCAGCTGAGGATGTTACTGAGACTCCAACCGATGAACCTGAGGAAGCAATTGACAAGGGCTTGGAATCATTTGGAGCACCGTGAAATGCAGCAACTTTGCCTGGATTTTTACGTTTTTTGTTCGTATTTAAAACTATTTTTTTTTTATTTATTCATTAATTATTATTATATAAATAACACCCTAACATACACATCCAAGGCGATGTTATAACAAAACTTACATTTTTTTTATTTTTTTTATTTTTATTTAAAACGGGGAAACTCTTGGCCCAAATCTCACCTGATGGAAAGTGATGATTAGGCCGAAGATGGAAGCGAGTTTCACCCGGAATCCTCTAACATAGAGGAACTGGCTATCATATCTCTAATTGCCGGAACACAACAATGCTGTTAACATTGTTGTTATGGCGACAGACTTAGACATGATGGTGGTAGCTTGCCAGGCGGACTTAGAAGTCCTACCACCAACCAAACCGAGCAAAAAATTTGCCCCCACTGGGAATTGAACCCGGGACCTCTGGGTCTGAATCGAGTGGTATAACCACTAGACCACGGAGGCGGTTATTGTCACCTGTTTAGCACCACCCGGGGACCACGTGTAGGGATTCGCTGAAGGGTATTCTCCTACGGACGCGGGTGACTCGGCCCCCATAACCTTACATACCTATAAACATACTAAACGTTACAAGACAATACATCCAATCATTGATTAAACGGTAATTCCTCTTTCAATTAAAGTTTGCGCTACTTGAACAAATCTCGGCAGGTTTTGGCAAAATAAATCCTCCGACAACGTTATACCATTTACCTAACAAACGTATGCTTCGTGTTATATGGGTAAACTAAGCAAATTTAGTTCTTACCAATGGTAGTTTAAGGCCGGGTTGCAGTACTTTTTAAGATTTTTGAACGTCTGAAAATCTAATTAATTATGAGTTTTTTAATAAATAAACATCATTACATAAAAATTGAACATACTCTCAAGTAAATCGTAAAGATAGAAACGCGATTTGATTGGCTCGATACTTTTTTTCATCAAACATGACACTAAATTACAATTTTAAACGTGTACTGCTAAGAGATTTCATCACGAATATATGTAAAAGTTATATCATAGAGCTTTTTATTGTGAAGTAAATGTTGAAACCATATTGTATAATTTCTTTATCAGTTTTCGCCAAGAAGAAACCATCAATCAAAATTTAGGCATTATTTCGCTCGCCGGACAGTCGCTGTTGTTTGTCAAAACACACAGTACTGCAACCTCGCCTTAACGCACCCGTCCGGCGCGCGCAGCCGCACCGCCTGCAGCGCCTCTGGGTGGTGCAGCAAACCTAGCGGCACGCTAGCCACATACTTGACCAGCGCCACGTCTCTTCTAACTGACAGTCTGGTACATCCAACCATGCCCAAGACAAACAGACTCGGGTAGGTTGACATGAGGGGACGAAAAGGGTAAACCCCATATTCTGCAAACTTGTTTTGTATTTTTCCCATCATGAGGCTGTACTTTCCCTCATGAGGATTAATAATGGCACTCGTTTTCTGATGGCTCTGTACCAGTGCATTATACAAAACTTTCACTTTTATCGCTAAAATCGTTACATTGTATCGCACACCTCAACTATATTTTTTTTTCGGAACGTCAACTCCGGTACCGTCAACTCTACACGCCCAAGTCCCGCAACTGTGTGATGCGCGGCATTTAAAAAATCTATCTATGAATATATTTTACCTCTTAAGGTCGCCTTAACCGCCAGGGATCAGCGAGTTGCGAATAAAGCTTGAAACTCGAAACGAGTTTGCGAGCAGCGAGTAAGGAGTGAAAAGTTTCGATAGTTTAGACGCTCGGCTATAAGCGAGTGCTTTTGTACGATGGGTGATTAGTTAATTACTCGCTCCGGCCCACTCAAATTATCGCTGGTTGGTGAGATCTGACCGCCGAGGCGCTCGTGGCTAAACAATAACAGCCGCACAGGTAAGGTTAAGCAACGCTTGCCGAGGTTGGTCTGTGGATGGGTGACCATCTTAACATACCGAGTTTCCTCCGTGCCTCGGAAAGCACGTTAAGCTGTTGGTCCCGGCTGTCATTTGGAGATCTTTGGCAGTCGTTACGGATAGTCAGAAGCCAGAAAATCTGACACCAGTCTTGCCAAGGAGTACGGTGTTACCCAGTTAATGAGTTGTGGAGGTCTTGTAGGCAGCCGCTCCACGTAAAGTACTGATATTCAGCTGAATCCGGTTTGACTGGAAGCCGACCCCAATATAGTTGGGAAAAGGCTAGGCAGATGATGGTGAGATCTGACCGCCAAGCGAGCATCGCCGAGCGAGTGTCGCTGAGCGAGTACAATCTTTGATAGCTCTTAACGCTGTGATTAACTTGTGGTAAGAGCCGGCTCGCCAGCAGTGTGAACAGCCAGCTATCAACTATAAATGAATGTGTCTCTTTTACTAACACGAGATCTATAACTTTGTCCCTTTCCTGCTAGTCTATTCTGTAAATAACCACTTCGATATCGACTTCACCTGAGTGACTAAGCTTACAAAGTGAACTTTATTTCACACATCACAAGGTCTTATATTTATACGAATTTGAAACTCACCTCGGATTCCGCTGTCGAGACACGAAAATGTTGTTACAGAATAGCACTGCTGAGCGAGTAAATTTATCTATAGCTAATCGCTTCCTCGCCGGCGATGAGACAAGTGCCTCATAATTTATGTTAGTTACTTAATAACCAATACCCAGGAACCTAAATGGGTTCAGTAAAATTCCATCGCCGCTGCTATTATATGTGTGGCACGCCGCCGTTGATATATAATATGCGGCATGCCAAATCCGGGGCCAAATTTAACAATTAATATTGTATATTTTCTTTGCCGACGTTATGAAAAGGCTATCACACTTGATTGACATACTGTTCTGTAGATATTTATAATGAGAAGTTCAATTCAATTCAATTTTTAAGGTTTAATGAGAAGTTGAAAATTCTGCATAGCGTACGGCTTTGAAATGACGGCGTTGTCAATTAACTTGTACTTGTTAATATTTTTCTTTTTGTTTTTTTTTCTGTAACTTATGTATATGGTGTACATAATAAAGAGTACCTATTCTATTCTATTATATTCTATTTTGCAAAAATATGTCTGTGGTAAGTGATAAAGTAAAGCTTGAATAATGACGGGTCTACTCGCCAAATATCAGGAGGTAAGAAATAAGAATCATGGTATTATATCAAGTAAAATTGGGACTAACAACTATTACCACATAACATTGAATTAGATTCATAGTATTAGTAGGATTACATTTTTTTTTACTATTGATAGGCATACATTTGACCACTATCCTACATGATGATAATCGATGATGCGGTCAAAGATGGAGCACGCTTGCCTAGAAGTGACATATTCACTCTTGACTTACAAGCCTTTTTACAGATTTTCATTTATTTCTGGAACATTTTTTTTTTTTAAATGCAAAACGGGGCAACTCTTGGCCCAAATCTCACCTGATGGAAAGTGATGATTAGGCCGAAGATGGAAGCGAGTTTCACCCGGAATCCTCTTACACAGAGGAACTGGCTATCATACCTCTAACTGCCGGAACACAACAATGCTGTTAACATTGTTGTTATGGCGACAGACTTAGACATGATGGCGGTAGCTTGCCAGGCGGACTTACAACATGTCCTACCACCAACCAAACCGAGCAAAAAATTAGCCTCCGCTGGGAATCGAACCCGGGACCTCTGGGTCTGAATCAGGTGGTATAATCACTAGACCACGGAGGCGGTTAGTGTCACCTGTTTAGCACCACCCGGGGACCACGTGTAGGGATTCGCTGAAAGGTATTCTCCTACGGACGCGGGTGACTCGGCCCCCAAAAACTAAAACAAAAACAAAGAACTTCTTCAAACCACACAGACAGGTCGGGGGAAAAAAGCTAGTATTGTAATTTGAATTGTAAACCTTTGATATATTTGATTTCATTCTTGACACATTTTTGTTTTACGTAATTAAATTTTAAAATAAAAATAAAAATTGCGTGTGTGATAAAATCCGCAACGAAGTTATTCGTCAGATAACCAAAATTGTGCACATAGCTCACAGAATAATCAAGCTGAAGTGTATTAGCCGTAAAATCGATGAACGTTGGGGTGGACAGGTGCTCGAGCGGAGACCGCGAATCGGCAAACGTAAAGGACGCCCTCAGGTAAAGTGGAGCGACGATCTTCGCAGGACGGCAGGTAGCAGCAGGGTGACAGTTGCCGGTGATCGAGCCAAATGGCGTGCTCTTGGAAAGGCCTTTGTCCAGCAGTGGTTTGTTATAGTGGAAATTTAGAAATGACATGACGCGTTCTGAGCTCGAGCCGTAAGCACATCGCGAAATAAGTACGTTGTGTTTAGAGTAGACATACATGTCACTTGTGTGGTCACTAGTTTAAACCTAAGAATGACAGAATTTCTGACTGCAGGGTTCAAAGAAACCTTTGTTTTTTTTTAGGGATGGGAAATCAAAACCCATCCATGTTCCTTCATTGCCCTATCTGTTCCGGAGCCACGGTGTTAGGGTTCAAAGAAAACTAACATGTTAATTATAGTACTTTAACTGAAGTGAACCAAGGCTACCTGCATTGCGTCGCGGGACTATTCGAAAGAGATATCGTGGCTCCGGAACACAAATGGCACTGAAAGAACATGGATGGGTTTTAGTCAGTAGAAGTCTGACACTCCCTTTCGCTACGCCCAGAGCGGGAGAAGTCATTTGATGATTCCCCATCCCTAAAAAAAAAAAAAAAGGTTACCTGCATAGCCTGAAGGATCGCCAGTCTGAATTGGCCGTTGGCGAACATTGCTCGCTGAACAGATGGTCGATGGAGGGGCTGAAAAGTTCTGCAGCTGCGATCACATACCCGAAGACGCAGCGTTGGCGCGGCCTTCCACAAGGCGAACCGATGACCTTGTGGTAGGTCGCGGGTTACCGATGGATGCGAGACGCACAGGACCAGTTTTGATCTGGTGACTCTTGGAGGGGGGGCTAAGTACAGCCGTGTAAGTATTTCAGCTGATATGATGCATTGAAGTGAAATAATTTTGACATAGGATACTATTCACCTCGGGAGCATTTGTTCCCTTGGGATATTTTTGACTTTCACGCGGGCGAAGTCGCTTGCATAATCTAGTTAAAATATTTCTATACAACCTTATCCTATTCCCTTCTATACCCTTATATTATAGTAAGTCGAGTTCACTAAGTTCCAGTAGCATCGACTTATCCTTTGCGATAATAATCGAATGCTGATAGTTACGATCGAGTCGATTCGAATCGGCAATTGACGTAATAATGGTAGCGTTCTAGACGTGTTTATATCTTTCGATTATCTCTTTGCGATTTGATTTAAATAGCTCTGGCACTGGCGATAATCTCCAAGTTATTTTAAACTAACTTAAAGCAGCTTCGCCCGCCTGAATGCCAAATATATCCCAAGGTCATAAAATCCCGGGATGGAAAAAATAGTTTTTCCAGACTAAAATCTATCTCTGTGCCAAATTACTTAATATTACTTCAGCTTTGTGACAAACAGTTTTATTGAATGTAAAAATAATACTAACTAATAGATCTTATTACTACTGACTGTTACAAAAAGGCTGGATTTCATAGTATTTTTTTTGTTGTTAGTTTGAATGAACAGGCTACTCCTGGGTAAGCTCATTCCATCGTGGACTTTGTCTCTGTTATCTCTGAACTAGACTGGATTCAAGATCAGACCCATCACAAATATAGGATGTCTCAGTAAGAGTGCACTTTTTCATTTTAAAATAAAAACAAGTATGTTATGACAGAGTTGTGATATTTTTTTATTGTATTGTAAAGAAGACATGTTCCGATTTAAGTATGGAATAAAATATCCGGCAAATGACCCCCACGGCTCCGATGACAGGCATTACTCTTTTCATGAAATTTTCCATGATTTTTGCTCAGAGATGTGGCTGTATCTCAACGAAGACGCGTTGGATTTCCGATTTGAGCTCAGCTAGTCTATTCTGTAAATAACCATTTCGATATCGATTTCACCTGAGTGACTAAGCTTACAAAGTGTACTTTATTTCACACATCATAAGGTCTTATATTTATACGAATTTGAAACTCACCTCGGATTCCGCTGTCGAGACACGAAAATTTTGTTACAGAATAGCACTGCTGGAATTGTTTCGGGTTTATTCGCATAAATCCGAGATTTCACAAAACCCCAAAGAAAAAAATCGCACGGCGTTAAATCGCACGATCTTGGCCAGTTGACATCAGAATTTCGTTAGATAATGTGTTCTGGAAATCATTGCTGTAATAAGTCGATTGTTCCATGCGCGGTGTGGCAGGTTGCGCCGTCCTGCTGAAACCACATGGTGTCCAGATTCATGTCGTCCAGTTGAGGCCACAAGAAGTCCGTTATCATATTCCTGTAACGAATGCCGTTCACAGTTCATGTAAAGAGTAATGGCCTGTCATCGGAGCCGTGGGGGTCATTTGCCGGATATTTTATTCCATACTTAATCGGAACATGTCTTCTTTACAATACAATAAAAATATCACAACTCTATCATAAAAACTTGTTTTTATTTTAAAATGAAAAAGTGCACTCTTACTGAGACACTATAGAAAAAAGACTAGTCCAGTGCCAACCTATCACAAATTAAAAAAAAATGTTACAATATAGCAGAAGTACTTAGTATTAAATACTTTACAGTCTATGCTAATTGTTACAGAAAAGACTTGATTATATTTTTTGAAGTAGGTATAACAATTAGATGTAGGTATTTATCTATCATCTATCTATCTTCTATCTATATCTTCTTCTATATCTATCTATACTTATAATAAATCTGTAGAGAGGTCAATTCTGTACATGAAATATATTTCCAAAATAACTATCAGGGGGTGATTAGGGATCGATACTGATGCCAAAAATGCAATCAGTAAAATTTTTGTCTGTCTGTCTGTCTGTATAACCGTTATAGAAACAAAAATTACTCGACGGATTTTAACGAAACTTGGTATAATTATTTTTCATACTCCTGAGCTGGTTATAGTATACTTTTCATCACGCTACAATCACTAGAAAAAATGAAAAATAAAAATGAAAATGTGAAAGATTGGTTGTTTGTTACTCAATCACGCCAGAACGGCTTAACGCATCTTAATGAAATTTAGAACAAAGATAGATTATAGTCTAGAATAGCACATAAGCTACTTTTAATCCCGGGAACATGTTCCCTAGGGATCACGCGGGCGAAGCCGCTGGCAGAAGCTAGTTGCAAATAAATGTTTGATTTTTCGTTCAACTTTATATTACTAGAATGAAAAGTACCGGGTACCCGGTTTTTGATAGCGTTTAGAACCGAAAACCCGGTTCTTGAAAATACTGGTCGGTTCTCGATGCCCTACTGTTCAGCACTCAAGTTACCGTTTCCTCCTCCTCTAAGCAAGCTGAGCACAGAGGACTGTCCGCTATACCTATTGTGTGGAAATGTTTGTTCAGTGAGCAGTGCGAATACTTCGGTGGTGAATATGCTATGATTCTTTTTGATCATTACCAGAGAAATTGAACTGACTTTGTAGACTTTTGCCGATACTCTTGAGGAGTAAAGAAGATGAGAGCATGGGTGAGCGATGCGAACTCTAAAATTTGAATTTAGAAGGTCCTCATATACCACCCTAGCTTTTTTTGTAATAAAAACAGTCGCGCAGTCAACAGTCGATCTTCAAGGTTAAGCAACCCTTGCCGAGGTTGGTCTGTGGATAGGTGACCACCTTAACATACCGAGTTTCCTCCGTGTCTCGGAAAGCACGTTCAGCTGTTAGTTCCGGCTGTCATTTGGAGGTCTTTGGCAGTCGTTACGGATAATCAAAACCCAGAAAATCTGACACCAGTCTTACCAAGGAGTATCGTGTTACCCAGTTAATGGGTTGTGCAGGTCTGGTAGGCAGCCGCTCAACGTAAAATACGGGTATGCAGCTGAATCTGGTTTGACTGGAAGCCGACCCCAATATAGTTGGGAAAAGGCTAGGCAGACGATGGCAGATGATGGTTCAGCGATATACACGAAAGTTACGAAACAAACATGAAAATGTCACATTTTCATTTTGTCGTATGTTTTATTGTAGTTACTTAAGTCAGAGATCAGAGAGGTTCAAGTGCACCTTAATGCACCCTCCGACGCTCATGCTCAAGGTCAGCCATTCCTTTAAGGGTGCCAACTACTACACCCTTTTGTGAGGGTTGTATAACCCAATAAAACAACTGAAGTCATAAAAAAAAATACAACCGAATCGAGAAGTTCCTCCTTTTTGGGAAGTCGGTTAAAAAGGTTCGGATTGATATTGCCAAACATAATGTCTCCTCATACTTAAATTCTAAAAAATCTTTTTATCTTTAAATAGTTTAACCATTACTGTAAAAATAAATGGATGTTAAGGTTAGCCGATGGATGCGAGACGCACAAGACCGGTTGTTATGGCGACACTTGTGGGAGGCCAATGTCCAGCAGTGGACTTCTTTCGCCGCAGGCTAATTAGAGGTGGCTTGGATTGGAACAGATAAAATTAAAAACCTGTTTCACCTGTTTCAGTTCCAAGAAGAAAACAGTTCCAAAATCCTGTTCCAAAATAACAGCCTGTTCCACTGGAACTAAAGACTCATTGATTGCAACAGATTCAGAAATAGTACCTGGAAGTAGCTTCAGTACCTGCTTCTGAAATGAAATAAAAACCACCCTTCATGCTTTTACAGGCTTAGGACTGACAGCTTGACTATGCTTATATTTAAATTTAATGTAATGGTTTTAAAAAATCCCCAATATTGTTTAGAACTTTAAATTAATTATTATTTTCACAAGAGGTATTATAGAATTAAATAATTTGTTATTCGATATATTTGTATGTGTATTCGATAAGATCAGAAACAGTGACAGGCAGGGAACAGGTTCTATCTCTTTCTATTACAGTGAACCAGAGGAGCAAAGAGCTTGTTCCAAAGAACAGATGATGTCTCTTTCTATAATAATAAGTCAGAAGAGAATGGAGCATGTTTCATTTGAAACTGTTTCACATAGCTGTTTCAGGTCGTTTCGTTTGTACAGGCGAAGTAGGTAGGAGCTGTTATTTCGGTTCTGAGATACTTGTTTAATGTTGTTACTTTGAAATACCTGTTTTTTTTAACTGTTTCGATAAATACGCCTCACTCCTAGGGCTTATTCGGAGGCTAATTCACGTAACTAAATAAATGCTGTTGCTGTGCAGTTGAAGTTAAGTTTCGATCAAAACAACGCTTTTCGTATTCTCTACCGCTGTCAGACACGCTCGCGTCAAGTTCGCGTGACGCGAGCTCATTAACGGCTGCCTACAGTTGCGCGTCTTTGGTGCGTGCTTCGGAACGCAACATGATCGGTATTCTACTATTCCTTAGAATAATAACGCATAGAAACCTAGTACGAGTGCAAAAAGTGAGGCAACTAAAACCAGGGCTTTAAATACCGGTAAAAATTTCGTAACGTTACCTGTGTTTGACAGAGTTACCGTTAATTTAAAAATAACGTTAACCGATTTAACGTTATTTTCGAAACATTTTATCGTTAATCTTTTTTACCGTTAATTGTTTTATAACGTTAATTTTATCGTTATTTTGAAACGGTTAAGCTTGTGAGGTGGAATAATCGTGCGGGCAGAGAGGCGATCGGCGGGCCGCCAAAGCTAAGCAAAGCCACCTTATACGCCGTTGCGTCTAGCCGTCTCGCTCGACCAAAACGTTGCCAGATTCTTACGTCTGAGACGTGCTAGTAGTACGCAATTAGCTGATTTAGTTATTTTGTCCAATAATTTATTTTCTTTTGTCAGTTGCTTGAGATCAATAACGGCTAGTTTTCATAGCTACAATTTACGATATAATAATAGTGATAATTATGTCAGTACGATTTCTAGCACTGTATTCAATGAGTGTGAAAGAAGAACATCGACACAGTCCGACGCGTGAAACAGAAGATTTTGTATGGGGAATTAGCCTAATCTGGAGCGCCGCTTACGCGCGGCATTGCCAAATCGTGCAAGGCGGCGCAGGCGAGGCGGCCGCACGCAAGAGACGGAGTCAGTTACTTTAGGGTAGAATGTAGATTCTTCGCAGTTTTTCTTTTAATAATGAGTTAAAAATAATTTTGCGCGACATTTGTGTTTGACAAAAATTGTGAAAAGACTCTTGAAATGCGTCTCAAACTTACAGCTAAGGAGCCACCAGTCAATCACGTCCTAAAATTGCTCTTACTCAAAAATGTGGTACGAAAACTACATCTTATATGTATTAAATGGTAAGCTCTAGTTTTACTTTTTTTTTTGTGAACCTCCATAAATAAATTTCACAAGCCGCCTCTGATAGTAATAGGGGTTAAAATATGAAATTGCCGTTTTATTGTAATAGGTACTTCGAGTTGACATAGAACCTTGAAACCAGTGAAACTTTTTTCACATGGTACCTATTAAGTTTTTCTTTAAAAAAATGTGCACAACTGAAAGTCGACAGTCAATTATCGACTTTCAGTTGTTTTTTTATTCAGCTTAGACAGAAAGATGGATACTTTAGAAATTCGAGTGATTTTTTATACGAGTTCCGAGTCCGACGCGGAACTAACGCGGCAGAAACGGCTCGCAATATCAATGTCGCGTTTGGAGAAGGGACTGCTAATGAACGAACCGTACGATTTTTGTTTAAACTCTTTCGTTATGGAAACTTTGATTTGAAGAACGAACCACCATTTTTAGATTTGAAAGACCACCCACACAGGTGAATAACAATGAATTGAACGAGATGGTGGAAGCCGATCCGAGTCAAACTACCCATGAATTAGCGGCATAGTTTAACGTTATCTTATCAAAAATATTGACTTATTTGCGTCAAATCAATAATATGAAAAATGGGTACTTCATGAGTTGACTGATCTGCAGAAAGAAACGCGTGTTGAAAGTTGTGTTGCCTTGTTAAATCGATACAGAAATTAAGAAATATTGAATCGAATTGTGGCATGTAATGAAAAGTGGATTCTTTACATTAATTAACCGTAAGCGGAAATTGCAATGACAGACCCCAGGTCAAACGCTGAAACAGTGTCCTAAAGCAAAGTTTACCAATAAAAAGGTAATGGTAATTGATTTTTCTCGCTTCGGTATTTGAACGGGTAAATACACGTGAGGCTTCGAAGCAGGAAAATCTTGGAGCGAAATAATAAAAATGCAGTATATTACAATTAAAATGGGGACATTAATGTTTGTCCTTTTTTTGTGATCTTTGAACGATTAGAGAAGACAAAAAATACTACGAATGGACTGTGTGAAAGATTATAGCTAGAAAAGGAGTGACTACCGAAATTACGACTTTTACTTACGTGAGAAGACGTGTTGCGTTATCTAAATTAATTGTGGTCATCTATTTATTTGACCATTTATGTACACACATTTAATAAGAACATGAGCTTTGCTCACTGCCATTTTAGTTTGGCGATCCTTCGGGCTATGTCCGTAACCTTGGCTCTCTTGCGGATATCATCATTCCTGATTCAATTACGGCAGAAAACTGCTAGAAAACTGCGCAGCTTTCTGATGAGGCCCATTGTGAGCATAATTAATAGGCTAGATTCCATCATCCACAAATTGCAAAACTATTTAGTCCGTCAGTTAGTATTGAAAAATAATGGTCACGTATTTTTTGTTTTTGTAAATCAATGAATATTGACTCAGCATAGCATTATTCCCTATAGCTTTCTCCGATCTTGTCAATCAATAACGGCATAATTATGTCTGCTGTGCCGAACTCCGAACAATGATAGTAAAACTAGCAGTGAAACAGCCCCGTCTTATGAATCGATCTTCACCATTATTGCTCCATGATATTGCAAAATCTCATACAGCACGAGAAACCGTTTATAACTCTACAGGAAATGCAATTGGAAACCATTCGTCACCCTCTTTATACGCCAAACCTAGCTCCAACGGACTACCATTTTTTTCGTGATTTGGACAATTTTCTACGTGATAAAAAGTTTTCTTCTCAGGAGGCATTACAAAATGCTTTCACATAATTTGTCGAATCTAGATCACCGGAGTTCTATTGCAAAGGTATAAATGAGCTTCCTATTAGATGGCAGCAATGTATAGATATTAATGGTAATTATTTTGATTATAAATAAATTTATTAAATAAAAAAATACCTTCAATTTTTCAGAACAAATCGGCATTTTCATACTTTACCCTAATATGATTCCAATGAGGGTCAAATTAAAATAAAAAATTAATGCAACGAGTAACACTTTGTCACACAAACAAAAGATTGATGTTCAGCTGAATCCGGTTTGACTGGAAGCCGACCCCAATATAGTTGGGAAAAGGCTAGGCAAATGATGCAACGAGTAACACTTTGCTATAATTCGCCGCTTTGACGAGCCGCGTGACGTCTAGAAGCGCGGACGCGAGCGGCCGCGCGTCTTTCAGATGGTCGTATGTATTTCCTAATAGAGATAAAGAATAAAATAGTTTGACAGTGAACCTGCGCTGCTGACCGCTATGTCTAGGTGAATGAAAAATCACATCATGAATCAAATAAACATTTATTATTGTAAATATGGCTTTATAGTTACAATTTACTCATTAGTAATATTTTAAATTATCAACAATATAATAAATCACCCTACCGCAGTATCTCTACGTTGACGTCGTGGTGGGGCTTGTGCGTCTCGATGAACCTTAGGTCATACCTAGGGTGAGGGGCCAGACAAAGAGAGATACAATCCGCAAGGCAGTTTTGTGGCGAACTGTTGGGCAGTAGCGACCCCACGAACCTAATCTCCCGGGAGAAGTCTTGTTCCTCATCTCCGGCTTACCTTTATTGGCTGGCCAGAGTGAACACTGACGAGGAACAGAGCTCCCACCTCTTTCTGGCCTTAATCGGCCGGTCTGAGTGGAGATTCGCTAGAGCACACGTGCTCGGGAGAAGGATGGCTAGCGTTGGGGGCCGAGTCACCCGCGTCCGTAGGAGAATACCCTTCAGCGAATCCCTACACGTGGTCCCCGGGTGGTGCTAAACAGGTGACACTAACCGCCTCCGTGGTCTAGTGGTTATACCACCTGATTCAGACCCAGAAGTCCCGGGTTCGATTCCCAGCGGGGGCAAATATTTTGCTCGGTTTGGTTGGTGGTAGGACTTGTTCTAAGTCCGCCTGGCAAGCTACCACCATCATGTCTAAGTCTGTCGCCATAACAACAATGTTAACAGCATTTTTGTGTTCCGTCAGTTAGAGGTATGATAGCCAGTTCCTCTGTGTAAGAGGATTCCGGGTGAAACTCGCTTCTATCTTCGGCCTAATAATCACTTTCCATCAGGTGAGATTTGGGCCAAGAGTTTCCCCGTTTTGTATATAAAAAAAAAAATGTATTATCCAGTAAGATGCTGGAAGGGATCTTGACCGTACTTCCGGGATTGTCCTGATAGCCGTGGTATACCTCTCCACTCCTCTAGCACTTCAGGCTATGTTGCCTCCTTGGCGCTACGTCACTTTGTGCTAGCGTCGGGGGCCCATTCATTGAGAGTGCAAGTCACCCCTTGCCATTTAAAAGCCGTGTATATTGTTAGTGGTTAGGCAGGAGCCAATAGTTCTTCTATAATAAACGATTATCAGTCCACTAAACCACCCAAACCCATAGCTTTTCATCTTTTGGTTCCATATTCTGTAATATTACTGCTCCAACCGGGGATTGTCCTTGGAAATGCAGGGATAATCGCCGGTTGGTGCCCCATTACATTTGAAATGTCTAACGGGGCCTCTGCGAGTTGGTTTCGGCCCCTCGTACACCAAAAGACCGGGTCTCCAGAGACCAGAGAAAGTGAAAAAAAATAATTAATCAACATCCATTACTAAAATAATATAAAATCACAATCTTGGACTCCAAGGTCAATTTAAATAAAAAACGATAACAAAATAAAATACGTTCAATTCAAAATATCTATAAACATTATTTCGTTTTTTACGTCCCATCTTGTAAGCGTCTCGCACAAACCAACTCACTGTAGGTAATACACACGACTGAGGCACAGCGGCGCGGCGGCGATAGCGGCAACAGTGCATCTGAAGATCTAATAATATCCTTGGACATTTCACACAACGCCATATAGTCCCAGCTAAGCAACTTAATGCTTGTGTTGTGGTAACGAACCCTGTATACATCGAAACTTTTTTTGCATTAAAAAAAAAAAAAGCGAGTTGCACGAGGCCATGAGCGCACAAAAATGTTTACCTACGCGGAACGGCAACGCGCGGCCCCAAATTCACAATATCTCTATACTGTACGTCGCTGGATTACGATGCCTTCACAAAGCTGCGCTCGCCCCGCACGAGTCATACCTATGTTTAGACCGGGTTGTAACAGAATTAACGGTAAAATTAACGTTATTATCGTATTTTACGTTAGTGTTAATTAACGTTAAATTACTGGTAATGTTATCAAATAACGTTATATTTTTGTAACGTTAATTAGGTATCACATTGGAATTAACGTTACGTAACGGTTATTATTTTGTTAGTTGGTAACGTTAACAAGCCCTGACTAAAACTTAGCCTAATCCGTCAAACTTAGCCATCAGGCCGTCAGTACTCAATGTCACGTTCCGTCGAACACAGCTCGCGAGTAAATAATTGAAAATGACAGTTTGTTGCGTGAAAGGATGTTATAGCACATCAGGAAAACAAAAAAAATGTGATAAAATAACATTTCACAAATAAGTACTCACATTCTATGCAATATTTTTACGTAAATCGATAAATAAAACAAAATTCTAATAACCTAACTTGTCATAACACAGTGTTGCTATTTGTGAGGAAAAAATACCCACATTGCCTTCATTCATGTTTTTCATTTTTGTAATTTTAAAATACAATACTTACTGTTAATTCATATCAAACCCGATGTTTTAACATTGTTTATAATTATAACCCATCAAGCATTCTAAACGCATTGAACAATATCTCATTCTTTTTGCGATTTATTTCCTTTTATTTTGAAATAAATTGAATTATACCTTCCGAAAAAATATGTCATATTACATGTTTACGTTTTCCAGTTCCCAACAACATAAAATACTTGCCTTGATAGCAAAATAGTAATGCGTCTTCCCATATGTTGTGGGTAACGGCTTAGTAATGGTATCACTGAAAGCTATATCTGTGTGCGTTAGAGGAACGTAGACACATTCGGCTCACGCACACAAAGAAAATGAAGTGGACACACGATTTTGCTCGGGTTTTGTTCTAGACGCGGCTTCTATGCGTTATTATTCTAAGTACTATTCGTTTGACGTCCCAAAATGGCAGCTGATAAGTTTAATTTTAATATTATAATAATGTCACATGTCATCATTGAAATGTAATCGATTCTATTTTATTATTTAGTGAGAAATATTTTTTCTCTCCACCATAAGTAAGTTTGGCTGTCGTGCAATTGACGTGGAGTTCACGCACAGCTTACGCGCAGTTCAAAGATTACAAGAATACCGTTTATCACTCAAACTTGAACTTAACTGCAACTGCACCAAAACTTAATCGGCGCGTCATAAAATTACGTGAATTAGCCCTCTGATATTATGATGATATCGATATTATAAAAACAAACGCTGATTAGACAGCTAGTCTATTCTGTAAATAACCATTTCGATATCGAATTCACCTGAGTGACTAAGCTTACAAAGTGAACTTTATTTCACACATCATAAGGTCTTACATTTATACGAATTTGAAACTCACCTCGGATTCCGCTGTCGAGACACGAAAATGTTGTTACAGAATAGCACTGCTGAACACCTAACGAGTTTAACAACAAAAGCGTTAAAGAATGTCAGCGACCGGGAATCGAAACTGGGACGCCCGACCCCGAGTGAAACACAAGCATTCTACGACTGAATTTTCATACAAGTGTTTTACTTCGGCATCATTTAAATTTGTCGTTGTTACATTGGAATAATGACATTCCTTCCTTCGGCAATATGTGCACAAGTGTCTCTTCAGAAGGTATGAGAGAGAATAAAATTGTCAATATAAAGACATAAAATTTATTTTCTTTCAAAATGCCTTTAGAATGGTAACATTGCCTCTTTGTACTAAATATTATTGTGTTTGGTTATTTTACGGATATAGCAATATTGGATTTGGAAAAAAGGCGACGACGTTCGACGGTACATGTCTATTTATGTTGGTATCTACATACCACAATGTGTCACCAATGTTACCTATGCCTCGAAAAAAAAAATTAAGACATTTAGGATTAATCTCACGACCACGGGCAATTTTTGAGCTAATTTTTGCTCGGCAACACATGTGGGGCAATGTGCAGCAACATCATTAAAATGTGAATCTTATAGATTTTTTTTATTACAAATTGATCATGTTGCTCTCTGTTTATTTCAAATAAATAGCTCGAGTGATTAAAAGGAAAAAAATGCCTAGTTTCTAAGAGATTCTCCATACTGGCTCAATATTGTCATGACAAAACATTTCGACAAATTAACGCTTGCTGACGTTGCCGCAAACTGTGCTGTATTTTGTGAAGTCACAAAATCGACAAATATTGCTTACCAATTAATTTTCATTGCCCGTATAAACGCACCTTTACCGAAATCTAAACTAATTAATTCGGTATCTATTGCATAATAAGACAAACATAATTTTATTCAAAACTTCCTATATTGCAGCACAGTTACCGCTGTTTAGGGGGTGAGCAATGTTTACCAATAAACAAGATAAACGATGTTCCAAAGTTGAAAGGTCACCGCGAGATGGCGCCAACGTGCGAAACAAGATGGCGACAAGCTAGCAGCTGATCGACCGCACCTGACGCGCACCGGCACACTGCGAGACTCGCTACTCTAGTCAAAACGAAAACGAATGAGTCAGTTCAGTCAGTTGCGCCGAGACCGAGTGTCAGAAACGTCGCGTCTATTGTTTATTTACCGCCAAACCTTACGATGCTGATAATACATTGGATAAACAAACAAATATAATGACGTACCTATATCCTAAAAACGATTGCGTAACTTTGCTATAGCATTACAGTTATAGGATTTTATCGATTTTAGAGATCTGGCTATGTAGGACAGTGTTCGCTGGCTTCTCTCAGTCACCGTGTCTAGGTCAGACGTTTTCGGTACTGAGTTCAATGTTTATATTCTTATCGGTGCTGCAATATTTACGTGCGAGTATTGTTTGATTGATCGGAAGTCGTTGACTTATTATCAGTAGCTGCTACTGTGTGAAGTGATTGTTGTTGTTGTGAATTGTGCCGAGGATAAAACAATGTTTGGAGTATTTATGAAACGCTGGAAGCCTAAAAGGTAATTATTCTAAGTTTGTTTAATAAATAGAGGATAGGTGTAAGGGGAAAGAGACTTTGAAGTCGTTCTTGGCGAAGTTTTTAATTAAAATAATTGAGGTTTAAAAATATGTAAAAGAGACTAGTTTTTCAGCCGTTGAAAAATAATGGACTTTATAGACTGGTTAAACTGAAGTGGATGTTGGAAATTCCTTAGCATTTTTTGCATCTAAATTCGGACTAATTTTGGCACGTCTGCAGACAAACGCGGACTGTTGACAGATTCAATGGATGAAATGGTGGAAATGGTTGAAATACATTTACTTATTTGCTTCAATTTTGATCTATTAACTATTTAAATGAAAAAAAAAATAGACCCTCACAAAGTACCTTTAAATAAAATACCGGAAGAATGAACTGTATTCATTCTTCCGGTACTTTTAGGTGGGTCATCATTAGTTGAAAAAATTATTTATGAGACATCAATAAGACTCAATTTAGAATACATTGCCAACATTATTCGTAACCATTTTATTCTCACCCCATTTTTAGGGTTCTCAAAAGGAAAAAACAGACCCTTTATGGGATCACTTTGTTTAACTAAAAACATCTTAATACAGGTATTTCAAAACTGCGATATCAGAATGAAAACAAAAGGCTTGTGTCCTGAAAAAATCTAATTAGTCCGTCAGTTAGATTATCAAAAAATATTTGACCCGTGTTTTTTCTTTTGTTACTGTTATGTATGTGTGCGTGCGGCACACACCCGCCATGTTATTTTATGAATACACGTCAGTACGCTATCAGCAAGCACTGGTTTCACTTGTCCCCATCCCGCGTATCCATCAGTTACGGGAACCAAAATTGACGAAGTAACGACGCTTTTAAAATTCTCAATACGTCACACCTTCGCATAATTTTTAGTGAGTCATGACGTCACGAGCCCCCACTCCCGAGTTTTGATGCGTTTTATCTTTGTCAATATTCATTGATTTACAAAAACAAAAAATACGTGTCCATTATTTTTCAATACTCTAACTGACGGACTAAATAGTTTTGCAATTTGTGGATGATGGAAAGTTTCGACTTTTTTAGGGTTCTGTACCCAAAGGTTAAGCAACGGAATCCTATTTCTAAGCAACTGCTGTCCGTCCGTGCGTCCGTCTGTCGCGGTCTATCTGTTAACGGGCTGAATCTCACGAACCGTAATTGGTAGACAGCTGAATTTCACAGAGTGTCTATTTCTATAGCCGCTATAACAACAAATAATAAAAAAAAAAAAAAAAAACATTTAAAATTAAAGATTGAACCAACTGTCAAAATCGGCCAAGTGCGATTGGAACTCTCACATGAAGGGTTCGGTACCATGCACCTAACAATCCACTGATCAAACAAATTTCTTGTATGGCCGATTTTGACAGTTGGTTAAATCATTTATCAATTAGAATATCCCTTTTGAAGGAACGCACTCTAAAAACAATCACCCTAAATGTTCCCAAATATATTTGACTTCTTTCATTATAAAAAAACTGAGTGTCAATTCTAATTTAATTTTCACATTCGCATCTCAATCGCAATCTGTCAAAAATGTATTATTAGAAAATTAAGGCTTTTTTGACAAGTTGCGTCTGACATGCGAATGCGACAGTTGTTTAAAAAATTTTCTAACTTTTCTCTGTGTTTAAAAAATTGTCAGCATAATGGAAGAAGCCTGCTGGGCCAGAGCTAGCCAGGATCCTTCATGACCTGGGGGTATAAAAAGGCCACTTTAACAGAATCAGAAGGCACATCACGCTACCGTCACTGTCAAATTTTCCCAATCAACCTTGAACCTAATGCGTTCGCGGTAAAGATGAAAATAAAATTTGACAGATTGTTGGTTAATATTATGAGTCTGATATGATTCTGCTTTTTTTATGGATGGGAAATCATCCAATGACTCCTCCCGCTCTGGGTGTAGCGGGAGGGAGTGACAGACTTCTACTGACTAAAACCCATCCATGTTACTTAATTGCCCTTTGTGTTCCGGAGCCACGGTGTCTCTTGCGAATATTCCCGCGACTCCAGCAAGCGTCGGCCCTTTCGGGTCCCTCTGTGTTGCTGACTCTCTTTGAGGCGCGCGTGGAACACTAACGCGTCGTCGACACGGCCTGTCGTCACTAGACGGACGGACGGCGAGCCACCCGTAGCTCGCCGTCCACAGGCCTGCGCTGATATGATTCTGCTAAAGTGGCCTTTTCAGACCCGCTGCCCCCGCTGGACCATGAATGGCTGGGCTTTAGAAGGAACACGGGTTGGTTTTTAGTCAGTAAGAGTCTGACACTCCCTTGCGCTCCACCCAGAGCGGGAGGAATCATTTAATGATATCCTAACAATAAAAAAACGGGTTCAATAAAAAAGCAGCATCTTGTATGAGCGTTTCATTACCACTATTCAACTTTGTCTTCTCAGGCGGAACAAAAAACGTTATTCTCAACACCTTGGCGGTTGCATAATGTTCATATGTAATGCAATTTGCTGTATGACTTGCATTCATGTTTTTTGCTGGTCCAACCCGATACTGATACATTAGCTGACTTATAGCAGGCGTCAGCAACAACTGCACTTCTTGGTAACGGCAGTAACTGGTCATCAGTCTGTGGTTACGGTTTGAGATAGGGTCTTCTTTTTTTTTTTTTTTTTTTTTTTTAACTATTGCCCCAAATCTCACCTGATGGAAAGTGATGATTAGGCCGAAGATGGAAGCGAGTTACACCCGGAATCCTCTTACACAGAGGAACTGGCTATCATACCTCTAACTGCCGGAACACAACAATGCTGTTAACACTGTTGTTATGGCGACAGACTTAGACATGATGGTGGTAGCTTGCCAGGCGGACTTAGAACAAGTCCTACCACCAACCAAACCGAGCCAAAAATTTGCCCCCGCTGGGAATCGAACTCGGGACCTCTGGGTCTGTATCAGGTGGTTTAGCACCACCCGTGGACCACGTGTAGGGATTCGCTGAAGGGTGTTCTCCTACGAACGCGGGTGACTCGGCCCCCCTCTTCTTCTTCTTAGTAAGTGTGCAGTAAGGTTAAACGGCCCCACACACCCTAGTGTCAGAGTTTCTGCACCGCCTCAAGAGCCTCTGACATGGTTTAAAGACCGCCATTTGGTGGCCGGGACCATCGGCTTATACGTGCCTTTCGAAGCACGGAATAATCTTTTTATCTGTCAATCCGGTGATTCAAGCCTACAATGTCCTAGCCAAACTGGAAACAACTTTAGAAAGTGTGCTTCTCGTGGGAATCGAAGCCACGACCACCGGGTCACAAGTGCCTAAACTACTCGAATACGAAGGAAGTTAATAGGGTAAGCTTTCGTTTCTGCCAGGATTGTGGAAATGTTCGAAGAAGTTACCGTGGCTCTTAAACGCAAAGGGCATTTGGAGGAGCACGGATGGGACATCGAAGTCCCAGGCGAAGATGGCAGGACGCGCTTGACGCCTATCGACAATATCCATCCACACTTGCCCAAATCCGAGAATAATGGAAGGAGGAAAGGGGCTTTGTACTGCAGTGGGTTGGAATAGGCTATTTCTCGAGCTAGACTGAAAATCTGCACCTTTTGAGCGTCAAAAATTTACATGTAGACAGTATCCCAAACGTCTGCCCATCACCACTGCCTAGTGTTTGTTCTTCCTAATACCAGACACAACATCAAATCTTGTCGAAATTGAATGGGACCAACTTGGAGACGTTATGGCTGTACATACGTAAAATAAGACAGATCTAATGGATGTGAGAGAAAATAGTGTGCCAGTTAACAAGCACAATATTTTTTTTTTCCTATTTCTATCATAATTTAAATTTAAGGGTAACATAGTATCAATTCAAGTTCTTCAAACTGAACCTGAGACAGTGAGTTCTTCTACTTCTTTGACGTTTAAAAACTGCTGATTTACAGCTCAGTTTGAATGAATTGTCTTTTGATTTTATAGAACCTCCTCCTTTTTTAAATCTATACTAATATTTTAAAGCTGAAGAGTTTGTTTGCTTGAACGCGCTAATCTTAGGAACTACTGTTCCGATTTGAAAATTATTTCCGGTGTTCGATAACCCATTCATCGAGGAAGGCATATTATATCATCACGCTAAGACAAATAGGAAAGGTTTTAATAATAATAAATAGGAGCGGAGCATTAATGGAAAATGTGACGCAGACGAAGTTGCGTTGTTTAATAAATTACGTGAATCAACTACTTACGAATTACGATAGTATTATTTCATTAATTTTCATGTTCATTGAATTTATGTTTCTAAAATGACTTTCAAACGTTTCATTAAAGGCCGTTCCTTTAACAAGTTGTTTTTCAATTAACGTAATTATGCTTTTAGAACAAAGTTTAATGGTGACATGACATTAATTAAAATGGGATGAGTCAAAGTCAATTTTGTCGTTCATTGTATTTTTAATGTTCATTGAATTAACTTTATTGTTCTTGTGGTCAATTTAAATTATGAAATACCGAATTCACTATATTTTAAATATTAACACTGGCTTCAAGACAATGTTTTGACTCCTAAAAGTGCTTTCTTGCCTATGTTAAGATGGTCACCCATCCACAGACCAACCTTGGAGATCGATCCGTGCGGCTGTAAGTTGGCTACGAGCTCTTAACATTACACTTACATTATTTACTATTACACTTACATTTTCTGTCATATGATTATGTCTCAGAGAAAGTCTAGCAATGCGGAGGAACTTTGTGTTCACCAGTGAAAGCTAAGCGATGCGTTTCAGATGCTATTTAACTTATTAAAGTTTTTGTTAATAAAGTAGATCCTGAAAGTAAGACAGTTGGCTTATAGATAAAAGCTTTATTTAAAAAAAAAATCCAACCATGCAATGATATTATAAGTAAAAAGGTGTAGATAGGTTACCTATACAACATTCGATCTTCAAAAACGTGAAACCTACGTGACGTGTGTCCGTTGACGGCGCAACGCGACACTGAGGTCAAGTGTGGCTAGTTAGCCACATTTTAACGTGTCGCTTGCTGAGCGCTTTTAACCTATCTACACCTTTTTACTTATAATATCATTGCAACCATGTATAAGGTTAAACACGTATAATAGCAATTCTGCGTATTTTTACTAGCAACGAGCGCTCGCATTCGCATTTTTATCGCAAACTGTCAAAAATGTATGGATATAAAGACTTTTTTGACAGTAGGTATGCGACCGAGAAGTGAATACGAACGTTGTAATTAGTAGAATTAATAGAATTTGAGCTCTGTAATTAAAATCTAAAGAGAAGTTTGATTTCGAATCTGCTAATCAGTGTTATTTGAAGAATAGAATTTGAATTCGGAATTTGCGACAATTATCAATTTTGGAACGGGCGCACAACGCGCGAGGAGCCATTGATGATTTATGGATTTCAAAGGGAGACAATTTACATATAAAAACATACGTAATAAACATTTTCCTAAATATACGATAGTGTATGGAGATCAGAGGTGTTCCGCAGGGCACAGTACTCGGTCCACTCAAGATTAACAGTATTATATACAAAATATATACCTACACGCCACTGCAATAAACAAGTCAGGTTACAACAAAAGCGTAAAATATCACAGCATATCACGCGATGTGAGCAAAGCTTTAGCGTTCAGTAATAAATCCGTTGTAGTCACATATCGAGAGTATAATTATTCCTCATCTCGATAGTTCACCTAATGACGAAATTATTCCTATTTTACTGTATTGATTTGATTTGATTTGTGGTTTATGGTAACTGGAACAGTTGATATAAATCTTAAGAAATTTGGATAAGATTTAGGATTTATTAGCTGATGCCCGCGACTTCGTCCGCGTGAAGAGTTTTTCCATAGGCTTTTTTGTGGAAAACCCTAACTTTTTTCTAAAAAACAAGTAACCTCATTTAATTCTATTTCCTAACTTCTGTAACCTTAGTTACTTATATACCTTATATCATCAGCTATCTGCTGGTTAAAATCTCGTCAAAATCGGTCTAGCCGATTCGGAGATACAAAAAAAATAAAAAACAAAACATAAACAACAAAGATTATAAGATATAAACAATCATACAGACAAAAAAAGTTTTTTTTTAAAAGGATCGTATTAATTACTTACTTTTGTATGCTATTAGTAAAAGCTATTATTTTAATACGTGCACTTCGCCCGCGACTATAGTACTTAAAACAATTCCCCACTACTTTATCCTTTGTGTCTCATAAGCTCTTAAAAGTCATTATTTTATTCATGCGTCTTCTAATTCAAAACTTTTTACTCTACTAAAACTGTTTTGGAATATGTAGAAGTATAGAATTAGAAATATTTTGGGATTTAAGGTGGAATTAATGTATGGACCGTGGAATTATGAGAACAATGGCTTTAGGTTTTAGTGGCATAAACCAAAAAACAGACACTTCAATTTTGTTGATTTGGAATCGAATTTAAGTAATATTTCTTTTATTAATATCTGAATAGCTAATTTAAATCTTTAGAAATTCGCCTATTAAGATGGACTTACCTAATCTTCTTATTATTAAACTAGCTGACCCGCGCAACTTCGTCTGCGTCACATTTTCCATTAATGCTCGGCTCCTATTAATCTTAGCGTGATGATATGTAGCCTATAGCCGTCCTCGATAAATGGGCTATCTGAAACTGAAAGTATTTTTCAAATCGCGCCAGTAGTTCCAGAGATTAGCGCGTTCTACCAAACATACAAACTCTTCTGCTTTATAATATTAGTATAGATTAAACTTTTGTGTTGAGATAAGCTTGGCTTACTACGCCAATGTAAGGTAATTGTGACATGGTTAAGCCTTGTCACGAAATCTTACGTTATGGTGATCCTTCAATTGTGTTCCAGTAATCCGTATCTCATCCTTTGCAGAAGATACTTTTGCTCATTGGAAAAGTATCTCATACAAAACATTATTAATTCAGAGATTTTACTGTTGTAATTTATTCGTATTATGTTGGAGTGCGACTGCCTAGCGTGGAGTCCTGGGGGCTACTCTCT
The DNA here is from genome assembly GCA_963859965.1 of Ceramica pisi. NCBI lineage: Eukaryota > Metazoa > Arthropoda > Insecta > Lepidoptera > Noctuidae > Ceramica > Ceramica pisi. The sequence goes on along the minus strand of OY982535.1, from coordinate 22,680,332 downwards.
AAGGCTGCGTTTCCACCAGAGATGTGCGGGGATGCGTAGCGAGGGATGTGTTTGTTAAGGACCAATAGAATCGCGTCATTTACCTAGCCTCGCTCAGCGTAAGCGATTCTATTCTATTGGTGCTTAAGAGGAAATGTGGGCTTGTAGACTTCGTATGTAAAAAGTTTTATTTCGAGGTTTGGCTCTCGCCTGTTTCCTCCTCCAATATTAAATCGATTCAATAGATATTACACAAGCTGAATAAGAAGGATATAAACTGTGCCCCTATGTTTTTCTATTTTCATGAATAGTTGCCAAACTTGTTCAGTAAGGCTCTTTTGACAGCAGTTTATTGGACAATTTTGAGCATGTTTTGAGGGTCCTAGTGATTTTACGTTTAATATATCATCAAAAAAGAAAACATAGCGGCACAAAACATATTCTTCTTATTCAGTTCATGAAATATCTCTTAAATCTGACCAATATTGAAGAAGGAAACAGGCGAGAGCCAAACCTCGAATTATGACTATTTCCATACAAAGTCTCTCCGCCCGCGTTTCCTCTTAACATACACATCCCTCGCTACGCATCCTCGCACATCTCTGGTGGAAACGCAGCCTAAGCCTGAAGTCTGTATTTTCGGGCTTGGTTTTGGGCGAGTATTCCACTCCGTATTATATTTTTTCTTACTGGAATCTATTGAATTTGGGTGGGACTGGGATTTATTGTATAAAAAAGATGTTTTCATAATAGATCGAGAAATCATAATCTAATAAAGATTCATTACAATCTTACTGAGTTTTTTACAATTTTTCGGTGACACATACCTACACAGCATTTTTCTGACTGTACCTTATATCTTTGAACTTGTTCTGGTATTCGCTGAAACAATGGTATCCGTTCGGAATCTATACGTCACTAACGGTTAGCGCAGTGGTTGAGCGATCGGCTGCTGCGTCGCGTGTCGTGGGTTCGATTCCCGCACGGAACAAATACTTGTATGGCCTACAGATAGTTGTTCCGGGTCTGGCTGTTTGTATATGTGACTTTCTATGTTTGTAAACACAACCACGATACAGGAAAAATTTCTAGTGTGGGGAAACGTTTTTTAAAAAGAAGAAAGATAGAGAAGAAATATTACATAAAAAAGTCCTCCGCCACATGTGTGTGTCTGTTTGCGATTAACTCAAAAACGACTGCACTGATTTTCATGCTGTTTTCACCAATTCATATAGTGGTTCTAGAGAAAGGTTTTAGTATATAACTTGTCAAGCGGGGGAAGTCGCGGGCATCATCTGGTAGAAAATAAATATGAGTTCAAACAAATACCTAAATACCAAAAATATTAAGTTTTGGTATTATTAGAACGTAAGTAATAAATCCTTTGTACACTCGAGAGTCTTGCGACGCGTTGCGGGATCCAAGACAGTTGAATCGTTTCTCCGGGACTCGTCGGGCTTCAGCGTTTTTCTGGTGGTTGACTCTGGCTTTCAGCTGTTGCAGTGATTTGGAATATGTGGCGGGCTTGTCCCAAATAAAATGAAAAAAGTCTCGACACGCGTTGATTCCCAGGTATATTTACTTATACCCAATACCAACAGTAATCTGATTAGTAAAATACTAGGTATTTAGGTCACAACTCGTGTATTCATTTTGCAGACTGTTATCAGCTGTTATCATAGTACAGCCACTATATAGGTAGAGACACTATCACACTGGCGCCGCGGCTCTTCACGTCAAGTTGTCAGCATAACTCGTACATGGCATGTTTACACAGTATTTAGTGGTAAGTAGAGCTCCTTGAGTTCATTCGATATACCGCGGCGATATCTAAATTGGTGTTGTTTCGAATTATTTGAACATATTTTTTTAAGAATGGGATATTGTCATAATGACTCTTTCCGGCCTCAGATTCTTACTGACTAAAACCCGTCCCTGGTCCTTCTAATGACCTATTAGATGCGTTCCAGAGCCACGGTAACTCTTTCAAACAAATTTCGCAGCCCTAGCAATATTGACACCTTTTTTATAGATGGGAAGTCATCAAATGACTCTTCCCGCTCTGGGGGAAGCAGAAGGAATAGTCAAACTCTTACTGACTAAAACCCATCCGTGTTCCTCCTAATGCTCTTTGGGTTCCAGAGCCTCGGTAACTCTCTGGCAGGCACTGGTCCTAGCGGGCCCCGTCTACTATGCTTTCACTCTTTGAGGCGCGCGATGAACACAACGCGCCACCCTGACCCAACGCTCGCCGGCCGCAGGCTCACAATTTTGACATAGTGCGACTACTTATTTTCTAGCGCTAGGTTGCTAGGTTACACAGGTTCATCAACTGCGTCAGAAATTGTCTCGACACAACATAAAATAATACAAGCATTAGGTTGCTTAGCTTGGGACTATGGCGTTGTGTGAAATGTCCAAGGATATTATTATATTATATTATATTATAACATAACACAATAACGTATCGAGCTTTTGAAAGAAACTTCCTACGGCGTGGGAAGCTTCACTAGATCGAAAAAAACTCTTATACCTACACAATACAAATAGATACCTGCCTCGTTTATCTTATCAAAATTCGCAACTCTAACCTAAGCACCTAACGCTATATAAAATAATTGCATTTTTTCGTTCAAAAGCTGTCTGTGTATACAGATGACTATAATTATAATTCTTTTCGTTCCTTTTACCTACACTTTTTGTACCAAGTCTATTAAGACACCTATTCCGTAACCCAAAACGAGCATTACCTTAACTAATTATACGAATATTTTTAATTTGACAACGTTATTTAGTTTTTTCTTTTATTTCTCAACCCGTCTCAGCGGCCCGCGGTACCATAGAGACCGGGCCAATCTATTTTTCTAGTGCTGCCCTCTAGCTAGGCCACCTGCTGAGATTTTAATTGGAAATTGGCCCTCTCTATTTGTAATGCCCACAGCCTCATAGCCTCGCGGTGGGTGGCCACCCTGCGCTGTTAGGTACTTATTTTACTTTTAATATGCGAGCTCTAAGGACTTATTCTGTGTTCGTACAGTCATGTGTTTTGTAAATTGCTCCTCATTTGTTTCTGGGATACAGCACAATAATAATGGATTTCATTGGTATGGTATTCGGGAATATTTCAAGGGATTAATGGAAAGGTATGATAAATTTTATCTTGTATACAGGTAATGTGTTTAATGCTGTGTTATTATATTTTATTACGGCGAAAAATGATGTGACTTTTTTAATAAAGTGCTGGCTCCTTCATAAATAATGAAACCTTTTTGAGGAAAATTATTTTTTAGAATCTACAAAGGCGCCGTGGTCGTAAAACCTGTATATTCTCACTTTATTAAAATAACAAGTAAATATTAAAATTATTTGCATATTATTCTCAGAGTTGTTTATTTTAATGAAAAATCTCGGTTTAAAATATAATTTTTATCTCTACTGTATCTTCTGCCCTTGGGCAAAGTAGTTTCATTGCCTTTTTAGTTGTGTGCTGACTAACACGATTACTGCTTATGCCCTAAGGGTTATAGGCATGGATATTCTCTTTACAGAAATTGCAATTGCTCTTGCAATTTAATAAATGGTTCGTTTTCAACCCTTCGTTTGAAGTGATTGAGCAATAAATATTGGTTAGTGAGGCAAAAAGATCCCGAGTTAAGACGGGTTAAGTGGGAAATTCGCTTTTGTACCGTGTTTTTAACTAGTGCATAGAGTTTTATACCTCGACGAATTCTAGTAGTTTTAAGCGAACTACTGTATAGTCACTCTCTTAAAAAGAATTCTTAAGAATACTTTTATTTTTCTGGTTTATTACTTTCAGATCTATGTTAGATAAGAAAAAAATGATTCATGATTCGTTTTAATAATAATTCGATTTTCTAGAAAATATAGTAGATTTTTGAATTTAAATAGTTGAAACCCAAACGTTGAAACTCCCAAGGACCCTTGAAATTCTCTACCAAACAACTTACTGGTTTTCTTAGAAAAAAATAATTAAGAACCTACAATATTTAAACAAACCAACTATAGTGAATTTAAATAATAAGGCTTATATTTCTTGATGTAAAGTTAATTTTATCCTTTTTTTTTAAGGATGGATAATCACCAAATGACTCCTCCCGCTCTGGGCGGAGCAGGAGGGAGTGTCAGACTCTTACTGACTAAAACCCATCCATGTTCCTACTAATGCTTTTTGCGTTCGAGGGCCGCGGAGACTCTTTCCATCAAATCCCGCAACCCTATTTGATCTTATTCCAGAGGGACAATAAAATACTACTAATTTACACATTCGCATCGCATATTTGGCATTTCAATCGCAATCTGTCAAAAATGTATGAAAATTAAGGCTTTTTTGTCAGTTGAAAAGAAGAAAGTTGTTTAAAAAACCGGCCAAGTGCGAGTCGTACTCGCGCACTGAGGGTTCCGTAAGGAGAAGTTGCGATTTACGATTTATGACGTATTAAAAAAAAAATACTTACTAGATCTCGTTCAAACCAATTTTCGCTGGTAGATTACATGGTAATGTACATCATATATTTTTTAGTTTTATCATTCTCTTATTTTAGAAGTTAAGGGGGGGGACACACATTTTACCACTTTGGAAGTGTCTCTCGCGCAAACTATTCAGTTTAGAAAAAATGATCTTAGAAACCTAAATATCATTTTTGAAGACCTATCCATAGATAACCCACACGTATGTGTGTGGTATCTATGTATGGGGATCCCCAAAATTTATTGTTTTTTTTTCTATTTTCGTGTGAAAATCTTTATGCGGTTCACGAAATACATCTACTCACTAAATTTCAACAGCATAGCTCTTAAGGTTTCGGAGAAAAGTGGCTGTGACATATGGACGGACAGACAAACAGACAGACATGACGAATCTATAAGGGTTCCGTTTTTGCCGTTTTTAGGCGTTTAAAACACTAAGTTGGTAATCTTCCTGAGTCGCATTCAGCATTTAGCCTATTCAAACTCCTATCTTGGCCTACGTGTTTACCTTCATAAACTTTTAAAACAGTCGTTTTTAGTTCATAGTACAAACACAAATAAAAACACACATAAAAACAGTTAACAAATTTAATTTATGCACATATTTCAATTAATTACTTATTCAATTGGCTACTAATAGGCATCTTTACGATTTATTTTGCGCTACGTCCATTGCTCCGTTTTTTTTAACGAGTTTCATGAAAGCTCTTACTAAAACGTCAATGCTCATCAAACTGAGTTTTTTAAGGGGCCCCCGAGTCGAGTGTTAACCTTACAAATATTATGTCACGATCGTTTTGGGTTAAAGACTCTTATAAAATAGTCATTTGTTTACGATTTATGTCAAAGATGATGTCATTATATAATTATGCTTTGTTTTACACCAAAAAAAAAAAAAAAACATAAAGAAAACCTTAAACTAAAAAAATATACAAATGGCGGCCTTATCGCATTCCGCGATCTCTTCCAGGCAACCAGGAATGGAAAAAGATAGCCTGGACATGAAATGGGGCCGACATATACAATATACAAAAATAAATACACAGATACATACATACTTAATATATGAGCAGGAGAATATACCAATATTAGAAATCATAGTGACAAGTTTATTTTTTAGTTTTCGTAGTCATTAGTTAGCTACGTAGTTTCTATATCTGAACTAGCTGATGCTCGCGGCTTCACCCGCTTGACAAATTATAAACTTAAACCTTCCTCGGGAACCACTCTATCCATTGGTGAAAACAGCATGAAAATCGGTGCAGCACTTTTTGAGTTTATCGCGAACAGACAGACGACAGACGCGGAGGACTTTGTTTTATAATATGATCGATCAACTAGGTACAGGCTGGCTGGTGAGCGCTTTCTTTGAAATGCGTTTTACTAGAGCTGATTTAGGACAACGATTTTGACACCAAAATCCATGTTGGGTTTTTTTAAGTTAACGAATGTCTTAAGATAGATATTTTCGGCCTCACGATCAAAAACTGCAAAATTAAAATGATCTAGTCCTTTCTGGAAATTTAATTGATACTTATTGGATAGTTCATGAACAAACAAATCCAAATAGTATTCCTACACATTCTTATATAATAAGGTATTTCTACCTTACCCCCATTTCTTGGTCCAATTTGACTGCATCACCGGACTACGTTGTGTTTGTGGCGGCTCGTCACTAGATGCTGCGCACACCACTAGAGAAACTCTGACATTGTCAATAGGTAATTTTTCTTCCGTGCCTTCGCTTTTATATTAAATTACTGCAATAAACCATAGATTAAGTAGAAGTGGTTGTGTGAATCTTTATTTTTTATTAATTTCTAATTTTAGATAATCATTTTTTGATAGATTGATACTTTGTGTAGGTACATTTCTATAGAACTTCAAGTTACAAGAGCTTTTTAAACTTTCCTAATAATCGCTTTCTTATAACTTAATTGAAAATGAGTTTGGTACATTTTGTCCAGTTATGTATGTAGTAGTTATGGGATGATTGCTCTTTTTCGTGAATTCTAGATTGTAAAAGAAGTTTAAATCTGAATAACTATACAGTTTTTGAGATTTTCTCACAAAAATCTTGCATTTGATCTTTAACGTCTATAAGGTAATGAAAAACTATTCAATCTCGCTTGCTGAAGGTGTCATAAAGTAAGTACAAAGCAACCGCTGCGATTCCCGTGCACGTTACAACAGCGCACGGGTTAAGGACCTGTACTTTATGGTGTATAGGCTCATAATGACAGGTTGGCGGGCAACAGACGAACCCCATGGCAACACGTTCACCTCAGACCGGCGATTCTTTAGAATATCATGTCAATGGTGAATGAACGTTGAGTGAATTTGTGTGAAAAGTGGACAAAATTTTTGTAAAGCATTTTTGTAAAGATGAAGAAGTTTCCTAGCCTCTCAAAAAACATTATTATTATATTTATAATAATTATAATTAAAGATTTATTGTATAATTTGTGACAATAAAAATTTATAATGATTTATAAAAATAATTTATTTAAATTATTTTTAGAAATCATTATAAATTTTATGAACATTTTTATGGATTCCCTAGCTGTACACTGTAATACAGGAGTTAGTGTCTTCCCGTAACAATGTTACATGCAATTTTACGACCTTACGGTGTTTTCCATTTTCCGGTGACATATATATTTATATAACTTTCAGAGGGTCTAGCACAAATATTTTTACGTATAGTTACGTAATGTAAATTTTACCATAGCTACATTACTTTCGCACATAATATTTATTTGAATTAGGTAGATATTTTTATATTTATATCTTTAAACGATATAAATTCTGTCTGTCCCATTACATTAAACCAAACTACAAGGGGGTTGTAGTTTTTCACATTAAAAATTCACTTACGACGTACCTACCATAGGTCAAAATATTCGTGTTAGCCCCACAGATCCCTTCAAGGATTAAAAACGCAGAACTCATGAGTGTTAATTATTTCCTACATTAAGGTACATAATCAGATGACAAAATATCTATTTTTATTCATATCATACTGAATGAAGTTGTAATTGTAAGCAAACAAATCTTGTTATGCCTCTGTGACAAGAAAAGCGAAGGTGTGAACTCAATCAAGGCCCGGCCACTCAAGGTTATCTCTGACATAAGTAGTATATAGCTAATACATAAAGTATATACCTACTAAGGGTCGCCTCATATACGATAGAGCGGAGCGCAGAGCATTTTTCACGGTCAAACAATTATTGACATTGTCGTCATTGAAATTATAGGTATCTAAAATCAATTAACATAACAAAAACATCTTGATGAGCATTGAAGCGACTACCTAAATTCGAAAGGTACCTAGCACGCAGGAACGCGACTGCACGAGCATACGCGCTACTTCGCGCGCATCCGCTTCAGGTCGTTCACGTTTGCACTCTCTAAAATTGTAATACAAATGACGACGGTATGTCGAAAATACGTAGTCTAGCGCATACTCGCGCATCCGCGCGCTATCTCGCGGGTACTTGCGCATTCTCGGGTAGTAATTCGCCTGATGTGTCACGCAAGCATCTAGAAAACTTCGCGGGCATGCTCGGTACTGCACTCCGCCAAATGTGCGCTACCCTTTTTTTTTTTAGGTATGGGAAATCATCAAATGACTCTTACTGACTAAAATCCCATCCATGTTCCTTCAGTGCCCTTTAAGTTTGTGTTCCGGAGCCACGGTATCTCTTTCTAATAGACCCGCAACATGTTCGTCTACCCTGACCCTAGTTACCGTTCAAATACAACGCAATGACGTAATGCTTAATTTTAATCGGATAGTCGTTATAATGGATAATGATTAAGCATTCTACTATACTCAGTGAGCCGAGACGGATGACTGAATTCGGATGAAAAAGTACTGAAGAGATTTAGGTTGCCCAATTAGTTGCCATAGCAACAGGGGACTAATAAATAGGTATCTACCTAGGTGTATGCTGACATAAGCCTCCAATACAAGAAACGTGATATTTTTTCGGTTTATTGTACGGAACCTTTCATGTGAGAGTCCGACTCATACTTGACCATGACTTTTTATTTAAGAATGGGTCTGGGAAGCCCGACACACATTCCCAACCACTGCAACTCCTGCAAGAATGGGTGGGAAATCATCAAATGACTTCTTCCCTTCTGGGTGGAGCAGATGGGAGTGTAGACTCTTACTGTCTATTACTAAACCTAAGCCAAGCCTAAGCCGTTCGCCCATTCGTCTGGATGTCGATCTGTCAGTGGACTGTTACTCAAAAACCGTAATAAGGAGATGGTTGTAATTTTGACGAGTGTACTTTTATTACCGCTAGAACAACATATAATAAAAAAAAATAAAGGAAACGTGTATTTTTTCAGTTTTACAAGTAAAATAAAACAAACAACATACTACACTCAAAGGGTAACAGCATTAAAAGATAACCATTTCTCAGATAAAACCATCAGCTGTTAACTGAGGTTTAAGTTCTGGTTAATCTGTTGTTAAGCTCTAGTGTAATTGCGGTGTCTAATTAGTGTTTCCTGTATAAAACTGAGCCACCTGCCGTATGCTAATAGGTACCTAGATACCTGGTTAGCTTGTTAACGAAGACAGGGATCTGTGGGTATCTACACGATTTAATAGTTCTAGCTTCAGCTGTTTTTTGTCTAAGGTACTCCAACTACTTAGTTGTCAAGTTTACCACAATTTTGTAGAAACAAAACCCGTGCGTTCAAACGGTTTTTTGTTTATCTATTTTATCCCTGAATTCGCGGCAAAAAAAAACCAGGTAGGTACATTTTGTCAACAACAGAGGGCCAATTCTACTAATTTTTAAACAACTTTCGCATTCGCGTGTCAATCGCAAATTGTCAAAAAAGTCTTAATTTTCATAAATTTTTAACAGTTTGCGATTGACAGGCGAATGTGAAAATTAGTAAAATTGGCCCTCTGAAATGTTTGGAGAAGTCTGTTTTGTTTCGCGATTTCAGGTTTTCTCCCAAGGTTAAAGTGGTTCTTAATGATGAATATGTTATTAACCGTCTTCAGCTTTCGCGTTTATTCTGTTACACGTTAGTGTATGTCACCGGAAAATGGAAAACACCGTCAGATTAATAATAATATAATATAATATAATAATAATAATATCGTTTCGGCCCCTCGTACGCCTACCAAAGGACCGGGTCTCCGGAGACCCGAGAAAGAAAACAAAAAAATAATAATAATATCCCTACCGCAGTATCTCTACGTTGACGTCGTGGTGGGGCTTGCGCGTCCCGATGGACCTTAGGTCATACCTAGGGTGAGGGACCAGACAAAGAGAGATACAATTCGCAAGGCAGTTTTGTGGCGAACTGTTGGGCAGTAGCGACCCCACGAGCCTTATCTCCCGGGAGAAGTCTTGTTCCTCATCTACGGCTTGCCTTTATTGGCTGGCCAGAGTGAAAACTGACGAGGAACAGAGCTCCCACCTCTTTCTTGCCTTAATCGGCCGGTCTGAGTAGAGATTCGCTAGAGCAAACGTGCTCGGGAGAAGGATGTATAATCCAGTAAGATGCTGGTAGGGATCTTGACCGCACTTCCGGGATTGTCCTGATAGCCGTGGTATACCTCTCCACTCCTCTAGCACCTCAGGCCATGTTGCCCCCTTGGCGCTACGTCACTTTGTGCTAGCGACCGTTTTCGGGGGCCCATTCATTGAGTGTGCAAGTCACCCCCTGCCATTTAAAAGCCGTGTATATTGTTAGTGGTCAGGCAGGGGCCAATAGTTCTATAATAAACGATTATCATTCCACTAAGCCATCCAAACCCATAGCGTTTCATTTTTTGTTTCCATATTCTGCAATAGTACTGCTCCAACCGGAGATTGTCCTTGGGAATACTTTCAGTGCATACAGGGATAATCGCCGGTTGGTGCCCCATTACATTTGAAATGTCTAACGGGGCCTCTGCGAGTTGGTTTCGGCCCCTCGTACGCCTACCAAAGGACCGGGTCTCCAGGGGCCCGAGAAAGTAAAAAAATAAAATAAAAATAATAATATCCTTGGACATTTCACACAACGCCATATGCTTGTGTTATGGTAACGAGATGGCTGATAAACTACTTATATACATTTTTTTTTTTGTAAATACATACGTATTATAGATAGAAAAACACCCAGACTCGGAACAAATACCTACATGTAGGTCGTACAAATATTTGTTCCGTGCGGGAATCGAACTCGCGACATGCTGCGCAGCAGTCAATCGCTCAACCACTGCGCCAACCGTGTCGTCAGTATCTCGTGAAATTGCAAACTATTTTTAATAAATAAGACACAATTTTACTGGAAACTATTGAATTTGGATGGGATAGATTAAAGACAAAACGATTTTATCATAATATCGAGAAAATGAATCTAATCAAGATTTATTACAATCTTACGGAGCATGCCATTTTCCAATGTCATCTATACTAATATTATAAAGCAGAAGAGTTTGTTTGTTTGTTTGTTTGGTTGAACGCGCTAATCTCAGGAACTACTGCTCTGATTTGAAAAATTCTTTCAGTGTTAGATAGCCCATTTATCGAGGAAGGTTATATATCATCACGCTAAGACCAATAGGAGCGGAGCAGTAATGGAAAATGTGAGGCAGACGAAGTTGCGCGGGTCAGCTAGTATAATTATGTATATTATTGCCTTCGCTTACGCTGACCTGACTGTAGAAATTGTATATTTTTCTATCTTGTAAAGAGATAGAACCTCTTCTGGTTCCTTGGGACTCGTACGTATTATTCGTTTATATATTTAAATTGACATGGCGACCGTATCCTAAGTGCATATTCTACTATTTTGAAGGAACGTTCAAAATTTTAAAACACTCAATTTCCATATATTTTTGAATTATTACGACTGAGATGCTTAAAAATATAATTATTAGAATTGGCCCTCTTATATTAATTTGTGTGCAGTACTGAAAGTTTTTTTCATAAAAATGTGTGGTTCTTTTCACACTACAAGCTCCAAATCGTCAATTAATTCAACGTCAATTACTTCACTATGTCCCCCAGTCCCAGATTAGTCACATAGCAAGAGTAGCACATGCTACGGGCCCCGCGCATTGGGGGCCCCGCACTTCGACTAACAAAAACATGTCTTTGAAAACGAGCGCAGCACCTTAGATCTCTTTCACTTACGAATCCAAACTATTATCATACTGCGATGGACTTCTTTTGCAGATGAAGTCACTAATTTAGTCATCGCGCAAAAAAACTCGTTTTCTTGTTTTTATTTCAAGCTACCGTCTGAAACCTGTGGACCCAGGCGCTAGATGATGTCGAGGATGGCTATTATTTTTTTGATTGGATATTTTCATTTACGACGGTTTTAGGAGCTCGTGGCTAAATAATAACAGCCGCACGGGTCGATCGACGATCTTCATGGTTAAGCAACGCTTGCCATGGTTGGTCTGTAGATGGGTGACCATCTTAACATACTGAGTTTCCTCCGTGCCTCGGAAAGCATGTTATGCTGTTGGTCCCAGCTGTCATTCGGAGATCTTCGGCAGTCGTTACGGATAGTCAGAAGCCAAAAAATCTGAGACCAGTCTTGCCAAGGAGTATCTGTGGTACCGTGTTACCCAGTTAATGGGTTGTGGAGGTCTGGTAGGCTGCCGCTCCACGTAAAATACTGGTATTCAGCTGAATCTGGTTTAACCGGAAGCCGACCCCAATTTAGTTGGGAAAAGGCTAGGCAGATGATGATTTTACGAAGGTTTTAGGTTTAGGGGTCCCTTGGTAAAATTTTCTACAGGCCCCACGCTGGCTTAATCCGGCACTGGTTCCCTCTGTAAGTTCTGGCAAGTCATTAATCGCTCGTGACTTCAATTCTAAACTCCCTCGCTTTATTCATCGTTCGTTTTGTCTATTGAGCGTTTGACGCCTTCACCGGCCCCCATAAGTTGATATCTTCTTGTCTCCATTGGAAAAAGTATACATTGTAAGTTAAGTACACGACATTTATGACAAGTTAGCATTTACACGATAATTCGCAAAACGCTTCAAGTTCGTCCACCTTTGTCAATGTTTTGCTAATATTGTGAAGTACGGTCAAGTAAAGAGATTAGTGTACAGTTAGGGAATAGAGAGTAAGGTCTAAAGAAACGGTGGCTGGATTGTGTGATAGGGATACGGCTGTGATATTACTGAATACAAAGTTGTTGGGTGGTGTAAATCTATTCAGAAAAGAGTTGCTGCAGCGGCTACAGGAAAATCAGTTTCTGCTAGTGGCTTCGCCAGTATGAATCTATATAGGTATCTATAATAAATACGAAAGTCTTGATAGATGGATGTTTTTTACTCAATAACGTCAGAACGGCCAAATGGATCTTGATGAAATTTAGCGTAAAGGTAGATTATATAGTCTACATTAACACATAATAGGATATATATTTTTATCCCGGGAATAAGTTCCCTTGGTATAATTTTCGACATTCATTCGGCGTCAAGTTAAAAGACTTGACGCCTCCCGGACGGAACGGATAGGCTATGTTCTAGATTAGGATATGATAAGTCATAATTATCCTAACATAGGCTATCCGTTGGCCAGGTTTAGATCAAAATCCAATGAGCCATTTATACTTGAAGAGAGACACATAAACAATATATATAAAAAACTATATATGGGGCTACTTACTTGGGTTGTATGTGCTACGGGGCACCTGTCTGGGCCGATAGGGCCACCATAGGGGCGGTACGACGTAAATTACTTCAAAACCAGCGTTTGGCTTTGATATTCTTATGCAAGGCGTATAGGACGGTTAGTACTGAAGCCTTACCGGTGCTGGCGGGTGTTCTCCCAGTCGATCTTGAGGTGCAGCGGCGTGCTGCAATGTACTTCTACGCTAGAAAGATCACGGACCCAGAGTTTTTACCGCAACGCGACCGTGCTAAGATCTCTAGATTATTAAAACCCCAGACTGACGTCTGGGAGGCACTTTTATGCGAATGGCAATGTAGGTGAGAAGATTCCATCAAGGGCCGACACCTCCACCAGTTTTTTCCATCCGTTCGTGAGCGGCTGGAGAAGACATGGCTGGAGGTGGATCACTGTGTTGCCCAATTTCTCACAGGTCATGGCAACTTTAAGAGTAAATTATTTTCCTTTAGGCTTGTGGCCTCACCTTTATGTCAATGCTCTACAGCTGACCTTGAATACGAACAATCCGCACATCACATCTTGTGGGAGTGTATTCTTTGGCAGACTGAACGTAATGTTATGTTAGATAGTATTCAGGTCAAATCTGGAGTAGTTTACTATACGGACCTTGTAGAAACCAGAACAAATTTCCGTGCGTTCAGGCGATTTTGCCATACCTATTACTGGAATCAAAAGTAGCTCACAATTTAGGACCCATTAGTTTAAATGTTAATATATAATCCGTGGTGCTTGGCAACTGGGCCTAACCCAGTTGTATATGTCCCTTGGTGCCTATTGGCCTAGCTCTAATCTGTCTCCTGCTTGATATGGAGGGAAGTGGAAATTATATTTATTTTTCCTACTCCTCCGCTGTACTCTTCTGATTAATTTCGTTGCGGGATCCAAGACAGTTGAATCGTTTCTCCGGGACTCGTCGGGTTTCATTAACTCGGCGTTTTTCTGGTGGTCGCCACTGTTGATTCTGGCTTTCAGGAGTTGCAGTGGTTGGGAATGTGTGGCGGGCTTGTCCCTTAAAAAAAAAAAAGACACATAAACAACTGTTTTTATATATTTCTATGAGAGACAGTAATTTTCGCATTTATAATAGAGTTAAGAGATTGTTTCATTTGTGTTATTATTCTGCTTATTATTTATTTGTTTTTTTTTTTAATTTAAGTATTTTAAGAGAATTTAGATAGGACAACTTTGTTTTGCGTGTTGAGTTGTAAAGTCTTATATATATAAATACAAAGACTACTAAGGATGTAAACCAAACTTTTTTGTTGACTATACTCATAACAAGAGCTCTAACGAGACAAAACCTTGGAATTGTAAGTAGTTAGAGCAAATGTTTGAACTCACTGAAGTACGAAAATACAGCATTAGTTTACTGAACAAGATTTTTCATTTCAACTATAGTTCTTCACGATAAGGTTCAAATTCCCTTGGCAATGAACTTTCCAAGTGAGCATGACTCTGACGTATTATACTCGCGCGTTTAGGTTATAAAAAGAGAGCAATGTACTGTAAAAAGGTGTTTTTCATATTCTAATTAACGTATTTTCATTATAATGAGGTTGTGTGACACGTGTTTGAGGCAACTGGCGTAGATTTGGAATAACATTTGCATTCATTAGGTGTTAAAATGATGGCCGCTTTGGTTATGGGCTTGTGACGGTGGATCTATATAATACCTAGCTGTCCCCCGCGGCTTCGCTCCCGTTTAACCCGCATAGTTCCCGTTCCCGTGGGATTTCCGGGATAAAAATTGCCATGTCCGTCTCCTAGTTCTAAGCTACCTCCCCACCAATTTTCAGCTAAATCGATTCAGCCGTTCTTGAGTTATAAATAGTGTAACTAACACGACTTTCTTTTATGCCGCCGGAAAATAGCAAACTCCGTAAGATTGTAATACATCTTGATTAGATTATAATTTCTCGATAAATTGTGGAAAAATCGTTTTGTTTACAATAAATCCCATCCAAATTCTATTGTTTCCAAAACATCCGTGACTTATTTAGAAAAAAATATATATCTATCGCGGTTCTTGAGATACAGCCAGACAGACAGACAGCGAAGTCTTAGTAAAAGGGTCCCCTTTTTACCCTTTGGGTACAGAACCCTAAAAAGATGCCACATTATGGCATAACTTGATGATTGCGATTGCATGGAAATCTAAGCTATGATAAATGGGGGCCCCCTGAAGGGCCTGAACTAAAAATCTTTTACTGTCAAGATATAGCAAGACAAGTAGTTTTATTGTTTTGTAATTGTTTTTGAAGTCTGTATTATTGAATTATTTTAATTGTATTTTTTGTAGTTTTTAATTTTATTCTAATTTTTTTATTGAATTTGTAATTGCTTTAATACTTAATTTTTTTTTGTAATAGTAAAATCGCATTGGCTTTATAGCTGTTAAGGTGTTATTTACTGTTTAAATAAATAAATAAGTTGTAAAATATATAAATCCGTTGCTCAAAACTCACGCGGCCGGTATCGGTAAATCGATATTCAAGTACACACTATTTTTGTATTTAAGATTTAGTAAAAATATAATTAAAAACTTAAATATTCAGCAATATCAATGGTCGTACAGACGCCAGCCAGCACATCAAGATACCACAATCTGTCAAAGGACATGGTAAAAAGTGGCCTATGAATCAACACATGCGAAACCTTTACTATTATTCCTAGTTATTTTTTTAAATTACATTTTACTGATTAGAATAGAACGGACACTTTTTAATTACGAAACCATTTTAAAAAGTAACTCACTTAGGTTTTATAACCCGGCGCCATTATTTTAAAATGAAACAAAGCACTCTCAGCGCTGTAAGATTTTTAGTTACCTACAAAAAGAGTAAAGCGATTAAAGCGCTGTATGACACGAACACTATTGACACTGACAGTCGATGAAATGACAGTTGACACTTTGATGTACCTAATGTATTTGGCACCTGATACCAGGGAATCGGCCGTCGACCTAACTTACCACGCTTCCGTATGTTAGAAGAACATAGTAACACTACTCTATACATTTTTTGGTGAGATAAAAAGTCTGGCAGCTCTGGGATCTTAGTCCATTTGGTATGTTTCTATTGTTTGGTATGTTTTATAACCTCAAAATCCGAAATCATTTTAGATATTTTACAATACTGGCAAGTGTCCGTGATTTTAATTTAGTTTTAGTCGAACATATGCATTATTTAAAACACAGATAGTAAATTCACGTCTCTGTTGGTTCTTAGGCGAACGATGTATGGGCGATGAGCAATGTCCTTTCTTTAATAGATTTTCAACTTTATGTCTGAAGCATTAGGTTCAAGGTTGATTGGGAAAAATTGTCAGTTTCGGATAGCTTGGGTGTGCTGGTGACTGTACAATGCTTTTACAGGGTCTCTGTAAAAGCATTGACTCTCAAGACATGCGTATAAAGGCGGATACAGACATTGCGAGGCATGCGCCGCGCACGCCTCGCAACGCACACGCTTCGATGTAAATTTGCCTGGGCAGTCATGCCTCACCGCGAATATAAACGCCCACATCGAAGCATGCGATGATCGCCCGTGAGCTACGCATGCCTTGCAATGTCTGTATCCGCCTTTATACGCATGCCTTGAGAGTCATTGCGTTCTGGCAAGTGATTCCTTATTGCACCGTTTCACGTAACATTTCTATTAAATAACATAGAAAACTGATGATATCAGTGGCTCTTATCATAACATAGAAAACTGATGATATCAGTGGCTCTTATCATAACACGCTAGTTGTAATCGTAACAGTCAGCAGAGTGAGACGAATTGCTCAGAAACAATTCTTTCTTTCACCAACTTATCTTTGAGTTCATCGTATTAGACGGGTGGGTACCAACGCGATTATGTTGTAAAGCTATACAATTAAAATTGGGGTCTGTGTCTATTATGACACATTTATAATCAGAGGGTCAATTCTACTAATTTTCACATTCAAATCGCAATCGAATCTCAATCGCAATATTATGTCAAAAGTGTACGAATATTAAGGCGAGGTTGCAGTACTGTGTGTTTTGACGAACAACAGCGACTGTCCGGCGAGCGAAATAATGCCTAAATATTGATTGATTTTTCTTCTTGGCGAAAACTGATAAAGAAATAATACAATATGGTTTCAACATTTACTTCAAAATAAAAAGCTCTATCTCTTGATATAACTTTTATATATATTCGTGATAAAATCTCTTAGCAGTACACGTTTAAAATTGTAATTTAGTGTCATGTTTGATAAAAAAAAGTATCGAGCCAATCATTCTAAATCGCGTTTCTATCTTTACGATTTACTTGAGGGTATGTTCAATTTTTATGTAATGATTTTTATTTATTAAAAATCTCATAATTAATTAGATTTTCAGACGTTCAAAAATCTTAAAAAGTACTGCAACCCCGCCTTAAGGCTCAACTCACACCAAAAGAGCGTCGAAGCGCAGCGAAGCAGAGCGCAGTTTCAGTGTCATATGAATTTTAACTTTATTTTCATTACTATAGTACCTATTATCGCATGAGAATCTCGAACGAGTCGCGCGGATGCCCGCGGCGGCGCGGGAATTCCAGCGAATTCCTTCTCTAACGCGCGAGTCGCTGCGCTTCGCTGCCCTTCGCCGCTCTTTCGGTGTGTGTTGACCCTTAGAGGCTTTTTTGATAGTTTGCCATTGACATGCGATTGTTGTTTATAAATGAGTAGAATTGGCCCCTGGAAAGAAAACTTATGTCTACGATTGTACAAAGGTTTGTTTCACACTTATCACAACCACACCACCCCATCACGACAAAATGTGATCAAGCTGTGGTTACGTTTGAGTAGTGTGGCTGCTTCTTGCGGTTGCGTTGTTGTGCCCACAAAATGTGGATGTGTTTGTGAGGCATATGGTCGCTGGTGGTTACGTTGTGGTTGTGCCGTGGCTGTGATTTGTAGTGTTATTCTGTAACAACATTTTCGTGTCTCTACAGCGGAATCCGAGGTGAGTATCAAATTCGTAACTATTTATGCAGGACCTTATATTGTGTGTGATAAAGCTCACTTAGTGAGCTCTGGCTGAGGTGAAGTTCGATATTGAAATAGTTATTTACAGAATAGCACTGCTGGTCGGTAATCGGTATCACACACGCAGTCGATATTGACGGCATTTGAATTAAACTATTTATTTTCGTTTTCGTACAATTTATCGCTCGCCCACGTGTTGTGGTTGCAGTACGTGTGAAACAAGCCTTAAATCTGTCAGCTCACGTGAGAATATTTTTAAGCTCACAACGAGTTTCGTCTAGGAAAGAACACTTCCTAAAAGTGGTTGAGATATCATGATAGGACTACCTACATGAGTCACGGTGGTAAGAAGCCCTTTTTATGAAGAGCTGTTCTAGTTCAATGTTGTGAAAATAAATTTCAGCATATAAAATAACAGTGGGTTTTCCTAAAGTGTAATGATGAATCTGATCTTGAAGATAGCAGGTAAAGACAAGAACATTTTGAAAAGATTAAAAGAATCATTCTTCATGCGCCATATTCGATTAATACCATGCATATTGGAGACCAGACCACCATTCAAACAAGATGTTTATTGAATGGTGGTCAATTATAAATATGAATCAATTTTTCATATTTATAATTGTAGTTTTTGTGTATTTTTGGTATGCGTCATATTGACCGCAAATAAACTCTTTTTCTTTCTTTTCTTTCTAATGGTTTGACAGCTCACTTGTCGTTCACTTCACCTAAGTGTTCACTTCGACATGCTTACAGAATCGCACTGTAGAATGTCATTGATATATTTTGACCTTCAAATTCAAGAGATTTCTACAAAATAAAAATAAAATTGTATGACCCAAAATATCCATGATTCAACCATGTACAATGATTAATCGAAAACAGGTCCAATACCGGTGTCTCGATAATTTGTAACATTATATGCGTGGTGACATTAATAAATATGCAATATACACTATTGCAATACCTATTGTCAAATCTATAATTGATTGGATAGAAATAGACAATTCACAGATTGCTCGCTAAATCAATCATAGGTAAGGATAAAAAATTTTTGGTAAGTGTAGTGTGTGTTGTTGGTAAGGGCTCGTTTACGGAGACGCGGGGCGAGGCGATAGATTCAAACATATGAAATAGTATGAGAGTGTTTACGGAGAAGCGATTTTACAGGTCTTTGTTTGAAATGCGGGCGCAGTCCGTGGCGTTTCACCGCTGCAGGGGGGCTACTCTCTAAGCCCGAAGTCCGTAGTTTAGTTTCAACTAACTACTAAGAATTAAAGATAACAAGATTTGATATTTACTGTCAAATCGTGTTGTTATTCATTCTTGATTCGGGTTTGAGACTAATCGCAAGTCTGTAGGTGATAATGAGTAGAATACGCCCGCAACTAAGCCCGAAACTACGGACATCGGGCTTAGAGAGTAGACCCTCAGCTCCGTAAACGAAAACGTCCGACGCGCGACGCCCCGCTCGACGCCACGCCACACGCGACGCTTGACGCCCCGCGTCTCCGTAATAACTATTTTAGTTACATGCGTTTCATCGCATTCATCAGCAGGAGAATACCCTTCAGCGAATCCCTACACGTGGTCCCCGGGTGGTGCTAAACAGGTGACACTAACCGCCTCCGTGGTCTAGTGGTTATACCACCTGATTCAGACCCAGAGGTCCCGGGTTCAATTCCCAGCGGGGGCAAAATTTTTGCTCGGTTTGGTTGGTGGTAGGACTTGTTATAAGTCCGCCTGGCTAGCTACCACCATCATGTCTAAGTCTGTCGCCATAACAACAATGTTCACAACATTGTTGTGTTCTGGCAGTAAGAGGTATGATAGCCAGTTCCTCTGTGTAAGAGTATTCCGGGTGAAACTCGCTTCCATCTTCAGCCTAATCATCACTTTCCATCAGGTGAGATTTGGGCTAAGAGTTTCCCCGTTTTGAATAAAAAAATAAAAAAAACAGTAACATTACCATAACCATACCAAGACAAGCGATTTTCTTTCAACATTACGTGATTTACATAAAATAGATAAACAAGGTCTAAATCCTTAAAAACTCTTTGCATAACGTGTCAAAATTATGCTAAACAAATGCGGGTTTGCACAATACGTCATGCGCAGGCGGCTCACGCGGCGGCGTTCTCTTTTCAAACAATGGAATTAACGCTCGCATAGCTTTTTGTCGCAGTGAAACGGCGCGTGAAATTTTCTTAAAAAAACCGGTCAAGTGCAAGTCGGACTCGTGCACGATGGGTTCCGTAAATGTTTATTTTATTCTGTATTTAGTATTTGTTGTTATAGCGGCAACGGAAATACATCATTTCTGAAAATTTCAACTCACGTTCTTGAGATACAGTCTGGTGACAGACGGACAGACAGCGAAGTCTTAGTAATAGGGTTTCGTTTTACCCTTTGGGTACGGAACCCTAAAGATTGTATATGGCTGTTGCAGTAATTAGTCGTTCGTGTTGAGGGTTCGGTTTCATCTACTTGTGTTCCGCAACTTTTTGCTATGTTTGGTTCTACTTGTGAGCTGGTATGAATAAAACTGTAAGAGGATTTCCACTTCTTCATTAAGAGTCGATAGTAACCCCATTCAACAGTTCATGTCCATGTACTTGGCCATTCATTTGGAACTCAATGGTCGGTCTAAGGCAGCGTTGGCAGTTTTTTTTTTTTGGCAAGTCGGGACTTTTTGGCAAGTCGGGACTTTTTGGCAAGTCGGGACTTTTTGCGTGAATAAACCGGGATGCAAGTGGGCCAGTTGAGTGTGTATTTTGTTTTATAGTATCATATAATCATAGTGTGCTAGCTGTTATTTTTTATATTTTTTTGTTTTGTGTCATTTGTATTTATTACTTTGCATTCTTCTCAGTGTATAAATTCAAGCACCTGAAACGTAACAGACAGATGTGTTGCAGGGGAGTTTGTTGGCGACTTCTTCTCCACAGCTAAAACACTAGGAAGTGGTGACGGGCGGGCGTTTTGGGGGACTGCCTTTTGTAGAACTTGACGTTCAAAAAGTGCTGGCTCTCAGCCTAATTTGAATAAATGACTTTTGAATTTTGAATTTTTGCCACGATTACTACTGTTATCAGCTCTCAATCATTTTGCCAGTAACTAATGTTTATCTAGAAAAAAATCTCTAGTTTACTTGTTGATGCTATCATCGATACCAATTTATTAAGGTAAAAATTGCCACTGATTTCTCATAACACCTTTAAAAAAATACTGATCCAATGAAATAGAAACTTCAAAAATAAAACACAAGCTCAGAGCAGCTACAAGTCAATCAAAAGCATGGGGAGTGAGTTACCCAGACTCACCAACCATAGCAATTTATAAACCTCAAATTAAGTCAACCGAAACTCGAACTTTCCCACATCAAAATATCTCTACACTAACGGAAACGAAATTGTAATAAATCTCTCTTTAACAAGTTAACAGCATTTAATTTGTATATTTATAGTCAGCAGTAGGGTATGTTACCCCGCTAGCCATGGTTATTTCCTGGTCACTGGTTACTGATGAGCAACCGACCGTGTCACCAACTCAAGTGTAACCGAGATCTACTTGGAACAACTGTTGATTGTTTTAAGTTTCTAAACGATACTTTTTATGGTAACTGTAATTTACTTTTGTAATTTTACTATCTGATTTTCAAGGCTTTGTGCGATGAGCGAATCGGTTTTTTGCACTTGTGACTTATCTGTCTAGAGTTCTGTTTTTAACCGACTTCCAAGAAAGGAGGAGGTTCTCAATTCTGCGTTTATTTTTTTTATGTATGTCAGCGATTACTCCGAGGTTTCTGATACGATTTGTGTGATTCTTTTTTAGTTCGATGCGGTATACTTGTCATTTGGTCCTGTCAAAATTTTATTCAGTTTGGTCGTTTTTATTTTATGAGCAGTTTTGCTTATTTAAATTTTAGCGTAGACGAAGACGTCGTCATCACCTCTTAAAAGTGAAAAACAAAAAACCTTTTTTACAAAAAAATATAACCGACACTTTTTTAAGAGACTGTATCCAGGTACAGATAGCAGTCCTACTCCTGCCCAGCTAGTCTATTCTGTAAATAACCATTTCGATATCGACTTCACCTGAGTGACTAAGCTTACAAAGTGAACTTTAAATCACACACCATAAGGTCTTATATTTATACGAATTTGAAACTCACCTCGGAGTCGGATTCCGCTGTCGAGACACGAAAATGTTGTTACAGAATAGCACTGCAGGGCGCATTGTTAGGAGTTTCTTCTTCATGGAGTTCTACGACAACTTGATCGCAACAAGTTATATTTCAGGCTAGCTGACTGACGCATCTTCGTAAGCCTTCCTCGACAAAGTGGCTATCAAACCCTAACATAAATTTTCTAAATTCGAACCAGCAGCTCCTGCTGTTAGCGCTTTCAACCAAACAAACAAACAAACAAACTTTTCAACTTAAGGTATGCTCCAATCAGCCGGAGCCCGCGAAATTCAAATTTTCTTACGTTTTTTGCAATTTTCAGGCCAGTGCTAGGTTGTATGTTGATTAAAATATGATCATCAAAATCATCAATACAACGCTCTAAGTTCATAAACATCTAGGAATGACTTCTTCCGTTTTTTTTTTGTTCCTAGGCCTACACCTTCACGTATAAACGACTGAAAGGGTTGGGATGAAACTTGGCACTCGAGTAGACCATGTATTGGAAGATAGGATATTATAGGATTTTTTTTTTAAATCGTTGCCCCACATTAGAAATTTCCCCTGTATCGTGGTGTTAAGTTTTGTAAGTTTTAAATAAAAAAGGCACTTAAAACAAAATTATACTTTCTTCTTACAAATTAACGTTTGACGCACATTTTTACTGACTTATTTAAAAATGTATCAATCCCGAAAATCCCGGGATTCCTTCAAATCGATCCCGAAAATTTCGGGACTAAAATGTGACCGGGATCCCGGGATCGAATCCTCTAGTCACAATACCTACTCGTTCCGGCTCGCACTGTAGGTATAAAATACCGCTGGTTCGTGAGTTCTGCGAGCGTCGCCGAGCGAGTGTCGCTGAGCGAGTACAATCTTTGACAGCTTTTGTCGCTGCGATCAACTAGTGGTAAGATCCGCTCGCTGGCAGTGTGAAAAGCCACCTATCGACTATGAATGTTTGTGTCTCTTTTACTCACTCAAGATCTATATCTTTTGTCCCTTTCTTCAGCGAGCAAATAGTCGATAGCTTACCGCTTCCTCGGCTGTGAGACAAGTGAATAACAGTTGTTTGTTTATCATTGAAGTTAATTAAACTGCATCTGCTAATTTATCCTACTTAGTCGACTAGTGAGCAAATTAAGCTAATTTGAAATGACTTTGAAGGAAGGCCTTCGCTTAAAGACTATTCAAACTAGATATTTATAGCTATGTTAATGACCAATACACGACTATGATTGTTTTGCTGCAATTGTCTTGACCAAATAAAAACTGCCCAAGTGCGAAGGGTTCCGTAAACCGAAAAACCTGTAAGCCGAAAACAAATATACTTTTCTTGTATGAGCGCCCCCTTTTATTTGAATTTTTTCGTACGTTGTCACAGCACGTACCTACAAATGAAAACTCTGAGAAAATTTTAACTGAAATTTGACTTTTAACCTATTACGAGGAGCTCTTGGCTAAATAGGAACAGCCGCACAGGTCGATCGTCAAGGTTAAGCAACGCTTGCCGAGTTTGGTTTGGGGATGGGTGACCATCTTAACATACCGAGTTTCCTCCGTGCTTCGGAAAGCACGTTAAGCTGTTGGTCCCGGCTGTCATTTAGAGATCTTTGGCATAGTTCGAAGCCAGAAAATCTGACACCAGTCTTGCCAAGGAGTACCGTGTTACCCAGTTAATGGGTGGTGGAGGTCTGGTAGGCAGCCGCTCCACGTAAAATACTGGTTTGCAGCTAAATCCAGTTTGACTGGAAGCCGACCCCAATATAGTGGGGAAAAGGCTAGGCAGATGATGAACCTATTACGATTCTTAAGATGCAGAGCCCTCTGACGGACAGACGAACAGACAGCCGGAGGATAAGTAATAGGGTTCCGTATGTTTCTTCAAGAAACAAACTTTTTCTTGGAAATAAACCAGTTGCCCTTTTTCTAAATTACTATAAGAGAAATATTTGAAAACCATCCAACATTATTATTTATCAATTGAAGAAAAATATTTGAATACCTTACACCAAGTTCATTTTACTTTGCTACAAGTTAAAGTACGAAAAACATTTTTTGTTTTATTTTAATAAACGTGACCCCATAAAATACCTATAGAAAGTAAAACTATCCCATTTTTCGACAAGTAAACTAATGGAATAAGTTAGTATTACACAGTTCGTTGAAATAACGACTGTGCTTTATTTTTCGCCTTAGATTGGGGCCCTGGCCCAGCTCCATTCTACTTATTTTTACCATCTGCATTTTTGGGTCCCTTAGGCCCGGGGCCTTTGGGGCCTGGCCCTTGGTTGTTATCTACTCGAACGTTACCTACTAAACATTATGCGTCCGTTTATCACAAAAGTTCATAAATATGCGGAAAAAACTGCCTGTGAAAGACGGAGAGACAGACACAAAAAATCGCCTTGAATAAAAAATAATACCCAGTATATATGAAGAGCATAGCCCAGTAGTTTGTGTTTATTTTATATTATTAAGTCTAATTAATAATAATTATTATTTATGATGTTTGTACCTACACTGACCGCCCTAAATCTTACTTCTTTCGAAGGCTGTCTGTAAGAGATTGCCCTGTGCCATAAGACCGCCCATTGTACACTTGTTTTTATAAACGTTTTTTCCTTACTTGTTATTAGGTGTACAATAAAAAATATATAAAAAATTAAGAAAGTTAATTAAAATGATTCAGCTGAGAAGATTTTTTTTTTCCACAAAACAATAATTATAATATCATCCTATTATTTAAATATTACTTATATACATATGCAATTAATAAAACAAGAATGAAAGGAATTTTAATGATAATTATTATAGAAACTATCGTGATTTAAATCTTGAATTAATATTTCAAAGGTTATTCGCATGGTCTAAGTTTAGATTCTGAATAATTTATGCAAATTTAAGAACAATATGATTTCATAATGAACGGTGAATACGCAAAAACACGTTTGTTGAATATATTTAACAAATATTTTGTTTTATTACGCTTATTTTGATACGAAAATGCGGTGTGAAATCTAATATTTAAAAAATCAGCAAAATAAGTTGGCAACTAAAATAAAAATGAAATCACCAAAAAGAAGTTTCCGATACCGGGAATCGAACCCGAGCCTCCTGGGTGAGAGCCAGGTATCCTAGCCACTAGACCATATCGGATATTGTAAGCAAAGTCGAAATTACATTAAAGGTTCAACGAGTTCCACTGTAATATTTTTTTATTATTCGGCTTTTTACGACATAAAGCCAATAAGCTATATCCTTTATCGTGATGTAAATAATTTATTATTACTAAGTCTGCCATTCATTAGGAACATAGAACATTCTAAAATGTTCCAACATAAAATATTCTCAAGCGGAAAATTGTTAAGAAAGGTAAAGCAGAACCCCAGTCATGTTTTAAGTTTTGAATGTGTTACAAATTGTATCATATTATTGCCGTCATAAAAAAGGAAATACTATCATCACAAAACGTATAAACTTATAAAGCGATTTCCGACACTAGGAAAATGGGTTAAGGTCGGAAATCGATTAAGTACTTACCGACTTCATTTTGTGCAGATACATCCTTATTCCTTATGGCGGCAGATTAGAACTCCATTCATTTCATTTGAGATGTTTGTTGTTTATATTACCTACGATGATTTATAGTTAGTTAAATGTGTTCCAGTTAATTTTAACTGTCCCGTAACGTTTCCTAGTGACTAGTGACCCAAATGAGTTGTCATTTGTGGATTTAGACTGACCGTGTGCATCGTGCAGAGGTAGGGTGACAACAATTTGGGCTTCATACAGTAGGATAAGCATCGATCTCAATGTTGGAGACACGAGTCCACGAACAACATGGCGTTGCATGATTACGAAGGCAACCGATTGTACTAGCGGAATTGACGTAGAAGATTTTATATCCATACTAATATATAAACTCACTCCTTTTTCCCATCATGGTAGAACAAGCTATATAAAGCCCCTTGCATAAGAATGACACATGCTACGATCCTATAAAAAGTAAAACAAGTGCGAGTCGTACTCGCGCACTGAGGGTTCCGTACAAACCTAGGTAGGTATTATATTACAAGCAGAAGTTGCGATTTACGATTTATGACGTAAGAAGCTACACTCGCGAGCAAAAGTATGGAATCACTTATTCGGAATTGATTCCGCGCGATCTTGAGTACTTAATAACAAGTTAAGAATAACAAAAATTATACCATTTTAAAGGTTAAATTGTTAACTTTAAATTGATACCAAATTCATTTAAAGCACGTCAGGATTTAAAGAGCTATCCCGGTTCGAGCGAAAAAGTTAGGAAAACATAAGGATAATGGAAAAATAATAAATGAAGAAAACAACAAAAATTAAGTGATAAAAAATTTAATTGGCCTTAAAATTAATTTTCAATATTTTGTGTTCTCTCCCCTCGCCCTAATTACTGCTCGAAGACGGTTCTTCATTGACCTAATCAGCTTCTGAACCGATTCTTGCGGGATACCTTCCCACTCTTCTATCAAAGCCAATTTCAGCTCATTTACACTTGAAGGAGCGGGATTTCTGGAACAAACCTTCCTCTTCAGTTCATCCCACACGTGCTCAATGGGATTCAAGTCTGGGCTGAGCGCTGGCCAGTCCAATGTGGCGATACCGACTTCTCCGAGGTATTCAGTTGTGGCACGGGAAGTGTGACAACGAGCGTTATCGTGCATAAGGAGGAAGTCATCACCGATATATCCCGCATAAGGAACGACATGTTCCAGCAGAATATCGGAAATGTAGCGGTCTGAAGTTAGACCGCCTCCTCGTCCCCCGCCAGGCACGAAAACAAGCTCCGATTTACCGTCGAAGGAAATGCCGCCCACATCATACAAGAACCGCCCCCATAAGCCACTGTCTCAGCGAAACAGCACTGCGCAAATCGCTCCCCAGGCCGCCTGTAGACCCGACCCCTTCGATCGCTGCCGTGCAAATACATTCTGCACTCGTCGGAGAACAGAACTCGCCTCCATTGCTCAACCTCCCAATCAAGATGGAAGCGAGCAAATTGAAGGCGTGCTTGTCGGTGACCTGCCGTCAGTTTCGGGCCTGTGGCAGGCCTTTTTGGAGTCAAATTAGCTTGGTTAAGTCTTCGACGAACTGTCTATTCGCTGGCCCGGCAGTTACCCCACGATCATTTCGGAGCTAATGTTGGACGTCGACACCAGTCATATGTCGATTCCGGAGAGAGGTTGACACGATAAAACGGTCATCCCTCTCCGATGTGCACCGGCGCCGTCCAGATCTTGGTCTCGGGATAAAGCCACCAGTCTCCCGAAAGCGTTTATAAACTTTCGAAACACAGGACTGGCTTATGTGGAGCTGATGTGCGACAGCCCGCTGGCTGAGCGCTTCTTGCAATAGGGCGACGATTTGTGCTGCTTCTGTAGGTGTAGTATCCATTGTCTTCCAAGTTCAAGGGTCAGAAGTAGCGGAGATGTGTACCGGTCAACGTATGAAAGCCGACTGATAAAAAAAATCCGATAACACGTGCTTTTATAGGGGGTTAATAGGGTGCAACTCGCGGCGTATCAAACAATTGAAACATATCTTTTTCCTTACTTCTTCACGTATTCCGGGACAGCTTCTTAAATAATGGCGTGATGTGGATGAATTTGGTATTAATTTAAAGTTAACAGTTAAACCTTTAAAATGGTATAATTTTTATTATTCTTAACTAGTTATTAAGTACTCAAGATCGCGCGGAATCAAGTCCAAGTAAGTGATTCCATACTTTTGCTCGCGAGTGTACTTACTAGATCTTGTTCAAACCAATTTTCGCTGGTAATTTACATGGTAATGTACATCATATATTTTTTTTAGTTTTATCGTTCTCTTATTTTAGAAGGGGGGGGGGGGAGGGGCACACATTTGCTACTTTGTAACTGTGATTCGCGCAAACTGTTCAGTTTAGAAAAAAATTATATATCATTTTTGAAACCTCTATATCATTTTTGAAGACCTATCCATAGATACCCCACACATATGTGTTTGAAAAAAAAAATGAGTTTCAGTTCTAAGTATGGGGATGGGGACCCCCAAAATTTATTGTTTGTTTTCTATTTTTGTGTGAAAATCTTAATGCGGTTCACAAATACATCTACTTACCAGGTTTCAACAGCGTAGTTGTTATAGTTTCGGAGAAAGTGGCTGTGAAGGACGGACGGACAGACAGACAGACAGACATGACAAATCTATACGGGTTCCGTTTTTGCCATTTGGCTACGGAACCGTAAAAATAAACTCTTCAGCTTTATAATATTAGTATATAGAGACAATAGGCATAAGCTGAATAAGTTTGAGTAGTCCCTAACGCGGTCGAGCACCTAAAAAAACTCGTACTAGGGCCGCAGTTGTCGTGGACTGTCCCATCCTGCCCCAAACGATGGTGACAGCAACCATGATCTAAGAGGTATTATTTACCTGAACTCGTGCGTAGGATGTGCTAGCAACCCAATGCCCTATTACTCGTGCACTATTTTAGTTTTCATGGATTTCATTTAATTTTATGTACGGAACATAATTTATTTATATGTTCTTGGAATACTTGAGTATTTGAATGTCATCTTTCACACGTGTTGCAGCTAATTGCGTAATTTTGTGGTAGGCATGGAATAGTGTAGCCACCTTTGGGATGGCTTAGCTAAGTATCAGCTTGCCGCGCTTGACTCGGTGACTAAGAGGCTCACTGGCGACGTAAAACTGGTGGATGCCAAGCTACGCAGCTTGGCTTATCGCCGTAAGGTTGCCTGCTTGTCGGTCTTCTACAGATTGTACTTCGGAGAGTGTGCCCAAGAAATCCATGACCTGATCCCACCAGCCCCCTTCTACCATCGGACATCCAGACGCACTGCAACTTACCATCTTTACCGTTGCTTTTCCACCAATTCGCACTAAGCGTTTCCAATCAATTAAGCTTAAACAACCCTAATCTTTTCAAAGTTAGAGTGGCTACTTCTGGGTAAGCTCGCTTCATCGTAGACTTTGTCTCCATCATCTCTGACCTAGACTAGAGTCAAGAGCAAACCCATCACATATAAAAAAATTTAAAAAGAAAGTCACTCACACACACAACCAACGTTTTTGTATGAAACACATTAGATATTCACCTTTAATGCACAAATAATCAATATTTGATTAATAAAGAACAAATCCAGAAATATAAAATGATCATAAAAACATTCTTACCTGAGATAATACAGTTGCTTAAGTGGAATTATTTTTCACTAACCTCAAGAACCTTTCGTAACGGACAGCGTAAAATGTGTTATGGAGTTCTTGTAGGTTTTTTGACGTTTACAGTAAGAATGTTGCCAGAAGTCTAAAAATATAGTAATATGGTATGTTTTTATTTTACAAGTACTGTAATCCTCGTTACTTAGCCGGAATTTCCACCACTCGTGATTTTAGAGGACAAGATTAAATTAATTAATCTAATTGGTTTTCTTTTATAAAACGTTAAATTATACGTTTGATTGTGCCTTTAAATATATGTAATTTACAATAATTGGCAAATTGTACATATTAAATCTAATTCTGTGGTAGTAATCGGCCTTTTTAGTTGGCAGGGTATAGGGTGGACACTATAAAATCCGGTGTTTCATCCAAGTTTAATTCTGTTGTATTTAAATGTTTGCCAGAATTACGTACTTTTTTATTTTTAAACTAAATCATTATAAGTTTATTTAATGAATATGACTTAAACGACACCTATAAAGTTTTTTTTTGCTGAGTAATTAATTGCCGAAGTTAGTGGACAGCATACTTTTACAACGGTCATTTTTTTTGAAAATCGCTCACATAAGACTGGTGGAGTTAATGATTGTTTTATAAACCATTTTCAACACGACATAACCAGCTGCACCTCTCGATGTTTTTTAATAAGATTATGATACTTATATTATAAGTTATAACACTAACAAACAATGTCCTTGCGAATGTCCTTCATGTCATCTCCCAAACACCATGACGCGGTCCGACGTCACAATAGACGCCATCTTGTTCTCAAGTGGGTCCATTACATGCAAATCATCGGCTCATCACGCGGTGACCCTATTGTCTTCAATTCAGTGAATTGGTTCGCCCACGTGCCTTCACGGTGTACATCGCAGAATATTGACCTGAGTGGATTGCTCTCTCCTATTAGATGCGTTTGTACTGATAAGAGATTTGGTATCTATTATCACTATATAGAGGAGCTCGTGGCTAAATGATAACAGCCACACAGGTCTTCAAGGTTAAGCAACGCTTGCCGAGGTTGGTCTGTGGATGGGTCACCATCTCGACATACCGAGTTTCCTCCGTTAAGCTGTTGGTCTCGGCTGTCATTTGGAGATCTTTGGCAGTCCTTACGGATAGTCAGAAGCCAGTTTATCTGACACCAGTCTTGCTAAGGAGTACCGTGTTACCAAGTTAATGGGATGTGGAGGTCTAGTAGGCAGTCACTCTACGTAAAACACTGGTATTCAGCTGAATCCGGTTTGACTGGAAGCCGACCCCAATGTAGTTGGGAAAAGGCTAGGCAGATGATGATCTATTATCACTATATATTTTAACGATGAAGGTAGCGGTCGCAAATTTCATGCCGACCGGGACAAAGCTTCCCGTGTGAAGTCTGCCTCACGGGAAGTAAACTACCCCAGGTAAAAAATAATGCTATTTTCTTCTACAACGCGTGTTCACCAAATGTATTGTACAATAAATGCATTATTTTTATAACTTTATAAACTTCGGAGGGGACTGGACACTTTTTCTTTTACTTTTGATAGGCACGCGTTTGACTACTATCTCACCCATAGAATCTCACCTGATGGTAAGCGATGATGCGGTCTAAGATGGATCACGCTTGCCTAGAAGTAACCTATTTACTTAAAGACTCCCAGGTTGTAGCTATCAGGAACACAGACTCCGGCAGGGAATTCCACTCCTTCACCTCACGAATATACGGAATCCTAGTGAGGGGCGAAGATACTTATATTGTTTTTTTAGTGTCTAAGTCAACTGATACAATAATACATATGTGTAGGCATATTAAATACTAGCTGACCCGCGCAACTTCGTCTGCGTCACATTTTTCATTATTGCTCCGCTCCTATTTGTCTTAGCGTGATGATATAGCCTTCCACGATAAATGGGCTATCTAACACTGAAAGATTTTTTTAAATCGGACCAGTAGTTCCTGATATTAGCGCGTTCAACCAAACAAACAAACAAACAAACAAACTCTTCTGCTTTATAATTTTAAGTATAGATTGTACCTAGTAATGTTCTAATTAATAAAGATTTTATTGTTAGTCTCCTTTGTACGCCAATCCTTGCTATTCTAGGCTAGACTATTTCAGAATGCGTTTCTTCGATGAGGTACCTAACTAAAATGGGATTTATATTTCGAATTAATAAGATAGAATTCATAGCTACCTAGTCAAGAATCGACTTATGTATTACGACGTTATGTACTTTAAAATACCTAGTAGTAGTAAGTATAGTTTCCTTTTTTGTTTCTACACACTATGTCTATGTTTCTTTTCCTACTCTCCTGTCGCAGGTCTGCTGGAAGAAATTTCATATGAAATACACAGTACCTTTGTACTCTTTTTAACCGACTTCCCAAAAAGGAGGAGGTTATCAATTCGGTTGTATGTTTTTTTTTTTATGTTTGTTACCTCATAACTCCGACAATTATGAACCGATTTGAAAAATTCTTGTTTTATCTGAAAGGATATACTTGCAGATTGGTCCCATTTAAATCATATCAAAATCGGTTACGAACTTGGGATTTTAAATCGAAATACCTGGAATTTTACTATTTAGATGATTCTTTGATAATCGAAATTGCGTATTTTGCTTTTCTGCGATTTTGCAGTGAGTTTGTTAGGTGTGGGGCACCACTAAAAAGTGAAAAATAAAAAACTTTTTACAAAAAAATACAACCGACTTCCAAAAAAAACCCTACAAAGTAAAAAATAACTTTAATTTCGGAAGCCGGTGTCAAAATACGAAGAAAGTAACAAAAACACCGACTTCCGAAATTAAAGTTATTTTTTACTTTGTACCTAGTGTTTTTTTTTTTGGAAGTCGGTTGTATTTTTTTGTAAAAAGTTTTTTTTTTATGTTTGTTACCTCATAACTCCGAAAATTATGAACCGAATTGAAAAATTCTTGTTTTATCTGAAAGGATATACTTGCAGATTGGTCCCATTGAAGTTTTATGATAATCGGTTACGAACTTTGGATTTTAAATCGAAATAGCTGGAATTCGTCTACTTAGATGATAGTTTTATGTCATCCAAGTAATCGAAATTGCGTATTTTGCTTTTCTGTGATGTTGTTAGGTGTGGGGTACCACTAAAAAGTGAAAAATAAAATACTTTTTACGAAAAAAATACAACCGACTTCCAAAAAAAAAACACTACAAACCAAAGTAAAAAATAACTAATTTCGGAAGTCGGTGTCAAAATACGAAGAAACTAACAAAAACACCGACTTTCGAAATTAAAGTTATTTTTTACTTTGTAGTGTATTTTTTTTGGAAGTCGGTTGTATTTTTTTTTCTGTATACCTACATTTTCTTTTTTTAATTTCTTGTGTGTACATAAATAAATAAATAGATTTTGAAGAGAAAAAGAGTAATTTCAGCAAAAAGCGAACAATTTTAGTAAAAATTGAACAGTGGTAAAAGATTTAGGCCTACAACAGCTAGTGTGTAGGCTTAGAAAACTAGGTTAAGTAAATAAATAGCAAATGTTTAAGTTGGCAATTAACACCTATGTACAAAGGTGTATTTATTTACAGTGTTTCGTCACGATCTGTCCATTTGACACAAACATGCGTTGTTGCAATTCAATCACGGATTGCAGCAATACTGACTTTTTGTTAGGGTGCGCACTCATTGTAAAACACTTTTTTTTTTAATAGTAACTGTCAGCGCCCGCAAATTAAAAGAGCTTTCGTAAGACAATAGGGCCCAATAGGGCCTTGTGGCGTTGACTGGTTTAATTAATTTGTAAGTTCCTAAAATTAAAAAAAAAATCCGATAAAATTGAGATTTAATAAATCTGCCTGAAATATTCTATTTTAAGGTTGGCTTTGAGTCTAACTGGAAGTTACATGGAGCATAGACTTTCTATCTGACCTCCATAACCCTTTAACTGGGTAAAACTATAGTTAGCAAGACTGATTTTAAATTTTAGGGTTTCATTTCTTACTACACGTAATGACGGCCAAAGATCGATAAATTACTGTACTGCACTAAAGTAGGTCGTTGCTAATTTCAAACTATCAAAATAATTACCAACCTATTTTTTTTTTTTTAATTCGGCCACAAACTCAAACTCAATCATTTGTTTCAATTAAGTAGACCATTTACAGGCACTTTTGAATTGTCAATGTCGGTCGGTCCAAAAAAAGATGATGAAGCTATTTGCACGTTCCAAAGCGTAGATATCTATGGAGAAGAACGTGCAAGAAACTCCCCGGACACTCTTTTGAATCAATTGATGTACAAAAATCATGGTAACATTATCTTTGATTGCTTCTATATGTGAGGACAATGCAAAGAAAAAATAAAGTAGGTATATAAAACAATTCAAAAAGGTACAGATTAAAAAATAAGCCACACAGCTGTATCTATTAGGCCACAGTCAGCGGAATAGTCGCCTATTTGAGTTTCGACAAGTGTCAAGTCGGACAAGTTCATTGTCGACCTATTTATAAGCCCAGCCATACATTTGACGTAAGCTGTCAAAGTTTCTGTTCAATACATGCCTAGTCAATTTACATATCTACCATCACCAGCCATCTTTTAAAATTAACCTTCTAACCACAGCTTATTGCGTGAACTTATAAAATAGCAGTAAATTGCATTTCGTGATGTCAGGGCATGTAATCGAAGTGACTGGCATCGGATTCTCGTTCCATTTTGCTTGAAATTTGGAAATATCAATCTTGGTACTGAAGGCGGAATTGAGACTTTAGCGTCATGGCTTCACAGTTGAAAATTGCTTGACATTAATTATATTTCGGATCGATCTTATATGATGGGTGTTATGCATCAGAATCTAATAATAATGTCGAGTTTTATTCAAATACTGTTTGAGGTTTTACAAATAAAATATCTCTAAAATACCTTTTCCACCATAGCGGTTTATCTAGTCAAAATCTCGTGTCACCGTGTTTGTAATCGAACTCTTCCGAAACGGCTTGACTGGTTTTTATGTTTTTTTTTTGTGTACTTATTTGGTAGGTTTGAGAATAGGTCATAGGCTATCTACACTAACATTATAAAACAGAAGAGCTTGTTTCTTTGTTTGTTTGGTTGAACGCGCTAATCTCAGGAAGTACTGGTCCGATTTGAAAAATTCTTTCAGTTTTAGACCATTTAGAGTTAGTTAGTGCATTTCTCGAGGAAGATTATAGGCTATATATCATCACGCTAAGACAAATAGGAGTGGAGCAATAATGGAAAATGTGACGCAGACGAAGTTACGCGGGTCAGCTAGTATTTTATATAGCAAAACCACGTTTGTAAGGTCAGCTAGTTTATTTATAAAATTATTTTAAAAACGTTATAATTCGTATCCAATGAGTGCGCACCCTAACAAAACATAATATGCCTACTCAAGCCTACCACCAGCATATCAAATGATCGCTTACCGCTTCACATATTATACCTTACTCCGTATAAAATTTAGCAATAATTATTTATGTAGTACTGCTGAGTTAATAATGTAACTTGTATATTTTGTTAAAGTAGTGTTTTTATAGGCGTTTAGTGTTTCCGTGATAGTAAGGTAAATTTAATTGCCTACGTTTGCTTAATACTTAAGTATGTTACAGACCCAAGTACTTACTTTATAGAGATTTATACTTTTAATTTAAGCAAAACCTATAGTCTTTTCTTGTTTTTTTTTTGTTTGGTATTAGCCCGCCACACATTCCCAACCACTGCAAATTTTGAAAGCCAGAATCAACGCCGAGCTAATGATGCCCGACGAGTCCCGGAGAAACGATTCAACTGTCTTGGATTCTGCATCGAAATTAATCAGAAGAGTACAGCGGAGGAGTAGGAAAAAATTAATATTAGGTATAAAACCTGCAAAACGATGACCTTGAAGTTTCACAAAAAGCAAGGTTTCCTACGGTACGGAACCCTTTGTATGCGAGCCCGCTCCGCACTTGATCAGTATTTTTTTGTTCTGCTTCTAATTCTTATATTATTTTTATTCTCACGTCCTGTGGTTCCCTCAAATCCTCAAAAACTGTACTTCTAAATATTTTTTTTCTTACGATAAGTAGATAGTTAAGTATTTAAAATAAAATGTTGTTTTAATTGGAACAACAAAATCTATAATAAGCACTATTCAATTAATAAATTATAAAAAAAGCTAAGCTCCTGAACAAAAAGAAAACGATTACAAAACATAAAAAGAGTTACAAATGCTACAATCATTTTACGGATAATAAAATACTTCCCAATAAATCTAATATAATTTGTTATATTTCGCTTCCACATTATTAGAAAGTCCAACAAAAAAGTTCCCATGAAAAGGTGTCAAAGATTTGATGGTTTCAAAGTAACAGTCGTTTTATTTGAGTTTATTTAAATATTACAGTAGTACAATCGTTAAAATATCTATTAACTTTGAGAATTGAATCGGGCCATATTTTACGGACTCAATTAATTTAGCAACAGTGATTTTGAACTCTTTTCAAGTGAGCTACGGTTCATAATTGTCTGTGATGCTATAATTTTTACGATTTCGAAAAGGTCGTGTAAGCGTACTTATAAAATTTCATGGAATTCTTTGATGTTTGTGTTACATGAATATTAATTAAGTTTTATTACTCCATACTAATAAAATATGATGAATTTATTCATAAACAATTGTTTGTTGTTCTTTTTCCGTAAAAAAAAAAAGGCAAAAAGATTCTGCATCGACCGGGAATCGAACCCGGGCCGCCCGCGTGGCAGGCGAGCATTCTACCACTGAACCATCGATGCTCATGACTACATGTTTAAAATTAAGAAAAGCAATCTCGAATCTGCTAAGGATTTCATAGATATGAGTGATGTTATGTAAAAAAATATCTTATCTGCTTTGCAGTTGGCAATAACCTTCTTATCTCATTGGACTTCAGTTTGTTAATTTTAATTGAATATTTAGTTGTTAATTTAATTGAATGTTAGAAAATGGGATATTTCTTTAATGTTCCTAAAAGTTAGTGCCTAAGTAGGTATCAGACGGATCCTGGAATTCCTAATTACAACCTCACTATAATATATGTTGATACAATATCTTCTCGATTGAAACACATGGTTTGATTTTAACTACGCGTTACGTAAAATTGATTTTTTTTTAACCCTTCAGAACGGCCGCGTAGAGAGATTCTCTCACGCATTTTAAATATGTTTTTTTTATCACTTTTGGAATTCTCACTTGGTGGCATCATAACGTTTTACTAGGGGGGAGGGGAGGGTAAAGAAAAACGTTACGGCGCGTTACAGGGGTGGTAAAAATCTCCAAAATGTGCGTTATGTAATACTTGAACGCTCCCTTAGATTGTCACGAACATAGTTTTTGTGAAAACACAAAATTTCAAATGAAGTAAATACCTTAGCTATCAACTTCTCATTATGGAAAACGCAAAAAAATCTAATATCTACCAAAGTAAAGTACAATCAACTGTTCTAAAGTCAATATTTTTTTTCACGAACCGCGGTCGTGATCTTTTGCAATTGCCTGTAACGAGCTCTCGTGACCAGCCGAGCATCGAACCTGCGACCATTGGGTTGCTTGAGGTTGCTTGTCACGGCGGTAACAGTTAGTGTTGGAGATTGCGGGTATTTATGTGTTGTTTGTTTTACGTCATGTTGTATGAAGATTCTGATGTATTTTTGAAGTGAAAACTTACTAAGCGGCGTTAAGCACTTTTCTTGGGATGGGTAAAATGTTAAACTCGCGTCAGGACATGACGTGACCTGTGGGCGCATCGCAAACTGTCAAAAATGCCTTAATTTTCACACATTTTTGACAGTTTGCGATTGACATGCGAATGCGAAAGTTGTTTAAAAATTAGAAAAATTGTCCCTAAGCTAGTATTTTATAAATTAAAAGTAACAAAAAAGTTTTTTATTTTTAATTTATAAAATACTAGCTGACCCACGCAACTTCGTCTGCGTCACATTTTCCATTAATACTCGGCTCCTTTTAGTCTTAGCGTGATGATAGGTAGCCTATATCCTTCCTCGATACATGGGCTATCTAACACTGAAAGAATTTTTCAAATCGGACATCAGTAGTTCCCGAGATTACCCCCTACATACAAACTTACAAACAAATGTTACCTCTTTATAATAATATTATTATGGATGGATTAGTATATTAGTATTAGTATTATTAGTATAGATTTATTAATTTCAGATACAATAATACATTAATTAAGTTATCATTGCGCACAATCATTATTATATATTTAAAGGACATTATAGATTATTTCACAAAATAAAACATAACACACGTCGTGTATTATTGTTGGACTAATACTAATATACTAATACTAATTTATTTACAATCCTAATTCTTAATATTATTAAATGTAAGTTTGTTTGTTACGATTTCAGGCGAAAACTACTTAACTGATCATCATGAAACTTTGTACACATATTCTTGAAGGTATTAGAAATAACATAGGGTACTTTTCAATTGTATAAAAAAAAATATTTCTACACGCGAACGAAGTCGCGGGCAACAGCCAGTTTAATATTATACCTAAATGCGAAAGTTTGTGAGGATGGATGGATATTTGTTACTATTTCACATCAGAACGCCTGAAAGGATCTTCATAAAATTTGACACAGACGTAGATTATAGTCTGGAATAACACATAGGCAACTTTTCATCCCGGGAATTTGTTCTCTAGAAAAGAAGCTAGTACCTATTGTACTGAATTTCATTATAACCCTTTATTTTTTATAGCAATAATGTGATTTGAATTTAGAACCACATTTTGACTGCGCTCGCGGGTTAGAATCTACTTAAGGTTAGGTTTGTTCGTGCAAGTGTTGTGAAAACAACATTATTGAATATTATTCTTCCAACATCTTATCTTATTGGGGCTAACCTATCTATATATATTTTGTATCGCTTCCCATAGTTTCCGTCTATCAATATCGTGGCCCTAGAAAGGGTTAATAAAACACTTCACTTAACTTTTGACCTTCCTGAAAGGATCCCTTTTTAACAGAATGCCCCGGAAGGAGGGTTATGTTTTATGGGAACGTTCGTTTTATATTTACTTCCGTTATATGAAGAACGTCAGCTAAGAAATGCGTTAGAGCATGAAGAGCTTTGGCTCACTGCAGTGAGGTTAAGATAATGAAAATGTAGAAAGGGTCAAAAGCGGATCTATCCAATTTAGTTTTCAGTAATAGGTAGTTGGTGAGAACAATTTGTGTAACTATTTTGGTGTAAATTATAGTACATTCTATTCCTATTATATGTGAAGAATAAATATGGTGGTTTGACATATTTTTTATAAAAAAAGCTGTCAAACTGCGGTTGTTTCGATGAAAGTTATCTAGCGATTGATAAATGCGGCCATATAATAGGTCAATTTATTATACCAAGGTCTGCTGATGGGGTCTAGGAACTTAGATAAGTATAGTCTTAAAATGAGACTGAAGACTTTTTCCATGAAGTGTAAGATCATAATCATAATCATTTATTTGCCAGAATATGGATCTGATGATCTGGACTTAATTCTGGTTAGTGAAACAAAGCATGTTCCTTCAAAATTTAACATGTAAAGAGAAGATAATCTAAGATAATCTCTGTGAATGTCAGTTTAATTAATGTTCAATTTTGAAATTTGATGAGATTTATAAACTTCTAACTTCTGTCAGTGGACTTTTAACTAAAATAGAAAAGGCGTTTTATTTAGGTAAACCTCCACTGCGTATCCCTTCAGCTAAAACACGCGAAATGTTATGCGAAACTACAGAAAAGATCCCTTTATTTATTTTATTTCCCTGACCAAATAGCGTCAAATTAGGTAGGAAGCGTGTTTCGCGACCGAGCCCGCAACTTCAGGTGGGCTGCATTAAACTTACAGACGATACGCCACTAGAATATTCTCAACTATAGGGCTGACACCTTTGCAGAATATGTCTTAATGGATATCAAAAAAATGCTCTGCGTTTTCGACGAATTCCTAATACTTACTTAAATTACTACTAACATTGACCATCTCTAGGCGCAAAATCGCCATTATAATACTAGCTGACCCGTTGAGGGACAGGAACAAGTTGAAGGTGTACGGGCCAGAGGCAGGTCACCCTCGAGGTGGACGGTCCAGATGAAATGGCTGGCACTGGGTGAACCTCTCCAAGAATGTTCCAGAAAGGCGGCGATGCGCGACGAGGGCGATGGATTGTGAAGCGGGCTACTACCCCTGGAGATACTTACAACAACGACCACTCTGTCAAGAGTGTCGTCAAGAGAAGAAGAAGTTGACCCGTACCCCATTTCGTTTGGCGGTATTTTCGGGTTAAAATATAGCCTTATGACACTCACAAATAACGCGGCTGACATTTGGTTAAATAATTTTCAAAATCAGTTCAGTAGATCTAGTGATTACCCCCAACAACAGTCACAAACTCACAAAGGAGACATTTCAAAATGGGCCACGTCTTTGTACACTACCTCAAAAAAAGGAGAGAAATCTTTAGAATTCGGGAAAAATACAGATTTTTCATTTAAATG
This sequence comes from Ceramica pisi, assembly GCA_963859965.1. NCBI lineage: Eukaryota > Metazoa > Arthropoda > Insecta > Lepidoptera > Noctuidae > Ceramica > Ceramica pisi. The sequence continues at coordinate 22,640,213 of OY982535.1, read as the reverse complement.
TTTACTGTTGATTATTTTTCTCGATTTTCAACATGGCATCGTACCGATTTAGTTACTCTGTGCTTTGAAACAATGACAGTAAACCATAGTTCATAGAAAGATTACTATCTTTCTATGAACTATGGTTTACTGTCTAGCTGTTTAGCTTTAACAAGAATGTCACTTCAGTCACTTTCGTCTCGTTGTCGTTATATAAACATGTCAGAAATAAATGTCAAACGTCATTAATCAATCAAAATGACAGCTTACCGCCATTACGGGTTTTTGTTGTGAGTTTCAATTTGAAGTGTGATTTCTTACAAATTAGCGGCCGCCAATGTGTTGTATCTATGGTGTGGTTGTGGTCTGATGAAACAAGCCTTATGGACGACCTGTAGATGGTAACCGGTATTATAAATACTTCATTCTTTTCAAAGATGAATGCGCTAAAAATTATGTCATTTAACGCTGTAACCAGCAGGCTATCAATTCATGTGCGAAAAAACGCTTACCCTAATGTATTTATAACCCTGAAAATCTTCAAAGCCTGTTGGTATCCGTGGCAGCCCTAAGCTTTATTTAATCCCTCTCGTTCTGAGGGTTTCCACTCCGCGACCCAGTTTCCCCCAGAAAATATTACCGTTATTTCAGCTTCCATTTTATATTTTTACTTCCTTAATAAAAATAGGTGGAAGTGCGCTTGGGCGTTTCGATTCCTGAACTTTGTAACGGTTTATGTCTTGGGGGCTTTTTTTGTATTAAAAAACCGGCCAAGTGCGAGTCGGACTCGCCCATCCGTGTTGTCCCATTATCTACAGAAATGGCAAAAAAATCATGTGACCCCCTTAAATAATTATTTAAGCTGTTGGTTCCGGCTGTCATTTGTAGATCTTTGGCAGTCGTTACGGATTTTCAGAAGCCAGTAAATCTGACTCCATCCTTACCAAGAAGTACCGTGTTACCCAGTTAATGGGTTTTGGAGGTCTGGTAGGAAGCTGCTCCATGTTAAACACTGGTATTAAGCTGAATCCGGTTTGACTGGAAGCCGACCACAATATACTTTTCAAAAGGCTAGGCAGGTGATGCAGAAGATGATTAGGTACTTTGTTAGACCAATAGATATTGTATCCGTGACATACTCTATGTAATTTTTCTTCCCTATACAAAACATAAAACTTTCTTTGTAGCAAAATGTAGTAACTGCCTCTGTTGTCGAGTAGTTTAGACGTATGCCTTGTGACCTGCTGGTCGTGGGTTCAATTCCCACGGGCAGCATACTTTGTAAAGTTGTTTCCAGTTTGGCTAGGACATTGCAGGCTTGAATCACCTGATTGTCTCATAAAAAAGATGATTCGTGCTTCGGAAGGCACGTATAAGCCGGTCGTCATTTAAACTATGTCAGAGACCCTTGAGGCGGTTCAGAAACCCTGGCACTAGGGTGTGTGAGGTCGTTAGACCTTAGGTACTGCCCAGTGCTCACACGATAAAAAAAAGAAGAAGCAAAATATAGTGTACATCTGGGGTCACGCTACCTATAATTATCCTATACCATATCGATTTCGATCCGCACAGGTCGATCTACCAGGTTAAGCAACGCTTGCCAAGGTTGGTCTGTGAATGGGTGACCATCTTAAAATACCGAGTTTCCTCCGTGCCTCGGAAAGCACGTTAAGCCTTTGGTCCCGGCTGCCATTTTATCGATCTTTGGCAGTCGTTACGGTTAGTCAAAAGCCAGTAAATCTGACTCCAGTCTTGCCAAGAAGTACCGTGTTACTCAGTTAACGGGTTGTGGAGGTCTGGTAGGCAGCCGCTCTAAGTAAAATACGGGTATTCAGCTTAATCCGGTTTGACTGGAAGCCGACCCCAATACAGTCGGGAAAAGGCTAGGCAGATGATGTTGATCAATATTATTAACACGTGTTAATAATATTGATGTCTTTAGAAATACCACGACCCTGCAGCCAAAGGGCATACAAAAGATGCAAGTATCAAATATATCAATCAGAATCGATATGGTATATGACGTACTTTTAATTAAAACTCATGCATTTCCCTGAGTGTGTGATACTACTGATTTTCCCATCGATCGATGATTCATATTTCAAGAGGAAGTTCTTTGTAATTGTTATTAATCTTCGTCATTGTTGTATTGTTGTTACTTAAATGTTTTTATCTTATTGTTACAGGTACTTACTAACTAAAAGGATACATGACTCCATCAACAAGACAGAAATGTCGTCATTTTGACCAATAATAATTGATGTGTAAGATGCTAAACAGTACTACCAGAGGGTTTAAATATGGTTGCATATTCCATTAAATAACAATATCGAAACCAATATATATAAATAGGTATCTGGTAGATCTGTTCCAGAGATGAGACCAGTACTACAAACAATGATAAAACTGTTCTAAAAAAAAGGTTTAACCAGCTCAACTTTGCAGCTTAGCTAAGATTTTACTATAGGTTAGGTACCATAGAGAGATATTATTTAGGAGGAGCTCGTGGCTCAATAATAACAGGCACACAGGTCGACTTTCAACAGTTAAGCAACGCTTGCCGAGGTTGGTCTGTGGATGGGTGACCATCTTAACGTACCGAGTTTTCTCCATGCCTCGGAAAGCACGTTAAGCTGTTGGTCCCGACTGTCATTAGGAGATCTTTGGCAGTCGTTACGGATCAGAAGTCAGAAATGAGAAAATGTGATACCAGTTTTACCAAGGAGTACCGTGTTACCCAGTTAATGGGTAGGTATGGCAATCGCTCCACGAAAAATACTGGTATTCAGCTGAATCCGGTTTGACTGGAAGCCGACCCTGGGACAAGGAAAGGTAGATGATGATAAAGAGATTATTAATTATTGGCTATCAACCCTGAATATTTCCTAAAACCTCCAAAGCTTCTCCAATAACACAACAATTATATAATCGTAAGATCTGCTAATGCATCCGTTATTGAGACATTAGCAAGTTGCGAGTTTGCGACGATAAACCTACATAGATTAGGAGCTAACACAATCGTAGTAGCTTGAATTACTAACAGCGGTAAGGGCTCGACCGCACTAATGCTAGTATCCCGCTGAATTGAGAACCTACTCCTTTTTTTGGAAGTCGGTTAAAAAACGGCTGCAATGCAGAAAAGTTCGTTACTTACACGCTAGTGTCTGTACTATAATCGCGGCTTTGCATACAGAAAGAAAGAATCTGATTGGTCCTTGACCTAGCGACAAGAACCACGTTGAGTGGCATAGACCCCCCCCCCCCCTATGCCACTCAACGTGGTCCTTATATCTTCGCGCCCCCATAAATCAGGTTTATGATGTTATGATGTCTGGTTTTCGTGATAGGTAGATCTTCCATTAAATAAGACTCGAAGTTATTTGTCCAGTTGGGGTACCTACCCTTATTCGAGTAGGTTAGGTTAGAAGATTTTTTTAACCACTCAGTAGTATGAGCGCCGCGAAACGGGGCCCCGCTGCGATAGAGCTGGATTTGGACAGACCATAACTGCTTTAAGCCATCCGCAACATAATGCAGCACAGACTATGGGTGTCTGTGTTGCAGCCGCTTTTTATTTACCCGCCCGGCGGTTACTGTACATGCAGCTGACGTGGCCAGCCCAATCATCGACATCATGTGCCTTTGCTGAGTAAACTCCACTCTTGATCTAGAAGCACTTTCGCTAGTGTGAAACGTCCCTTAATAACTTGCAAACAATAACTTCGCTCTATTTCCTCCACAAGTTGCAATTTCTACTGTTTGAAATCCCGTATCGATCAACAAAGAAAGGGACGTAGCGAATAAACCATAAACTGACCATAACTTTTTTATTAGGGCCGACGCACATTTGGTGGAGTGTAGCGCAGAGCTGAAACTTCACGGGCATGCTCTGCGGCAGAGCATGCCCGTGAAGTTTTCTAAACGCGTGACAGGCGAATTTCTACCCGAGAATGCGCGCGGATGCGCGGGTATGCGCTGGACTGTGAGTAGGTACTCGTCACACCGTGCACCGTCGTCATACGTTTTGCAATTTTTTGTGTACGACCGGAAACGAATGCGCGTGGAGTAGCCCACAAGCTTGCGCAGTCGCGTTATCGCGTACCTGTGCTACCTTTCGCAAGTAGGCGCTTCGATGCTCTTCAGGAATTGATTGTTTCGTTAATTTATTTTAGACATTATTTCAATGAGGAAATTGTCATAGTGAAAAATGCTCTGCGCTGCGCTCCGCCATTTATATGTGCGCTGGCCCTAAGAACATGAAATGAAACGTTCTAAGTAATACTATGAATTGGCGGGTAGGTGCGAAAATGTATTGAAGTGTGCGAAACGCGAGGAGAGTTACTTAGCGACTTTGTTGCTATTATATTGAATACTAGCTTCTGCCAGCGGCTTCGCCCGCGTGAACCCTAGGGAACATGTTCCCGGGATTAAAAGTAGCTTATGTGCTATTCCTATCTTTATTCTAGACTATAATCTATCTTTGTTCTAAATTTCACTAAGATCCGTTAAGCCGTTCTGGCGTGATTGAGTAACAAACAACCAAACTTTCACATTTTCATTTTTTTTTTTCATTTTTTCTATTGATTGTAGCGTGACGAAAAGTATACTATAACCTGCTCAGGAGTATGAATAATAATTGTACCAAGTTTCGTTAAAATCCGTCGAGTAGTTTTTGTTTCTATAACGGTTATACAGACAGACAGACAGATAGACAGACAGACAGACAGACAGACAAAAATTTTACTGATTGCATTTTTGGCATCAGTATTGATCCCTAATCACCCCTTGATAGTTATTTTGGAAATATATTTCATGTACAGAATTGACCTCTCTACAGATTTATTATAAGTATAGATATAGATAGATTTCGCCTATTGCCTTGGCCAATAGGCACCAAGGGACATATACAACTGGGTTAACCCCAGTTGCCAAGCACCACGGATTATATATTAACACTGAAACTAATGGATCCTAAATTGTGAGGTACATTTGATTCCAGTAACAGTAATGGCAAAATCGCCTGAACGCACGGAAATTTGTTCTGGTTTCTGCAAGATCCATTAGTAAACTACTAATGGATCTTGCAGTGCGATTCTGAAAAAATGTCGAAGTGAACACTTAGGTGAAGTGAGCGACATGTGAGCTGTCAAACAATACAAACAAGATGGCGTGACAGCTCACTTGTCGTTCACTACACCTGAGTGATCACGGTGCGATGTCAACAGAATCAACCGGCTGAATACCATCTAACATAATATTGCGTTCAGTGTCTGCCAAAGAGTCGTAATATTGGTATTCGGTGAGATTTTATTTCGACTTGAATTCGAATAGTTTTAACTACAAGAATTGGCCTTCTTTTCAAAATTCTTCATCCCTTCCAAGTTGAAAATATCAGGGCCAATCCTACTAAATTTGTCAATTGCAAACTGTCAAGAAAGCCTTAATTTTCATAAATTTTTGACGGATTGCGTCTGAGATGCGAATATGTTTAGTAGAATTGGCCCTATCATAGATAACAAAGGTTCACAAAGTTATGATCAAGAAACTACCTACCATAAAAGTATTTTTCAATATATATCACAAAATAGCAAAGTTATAGTACCTAAGTGGTGGTAAATAGAGGATACGTTGCAATCGTTACGGCTTTTATGGCAAACACCGTTCTACAGGAACTATAGACTCTAATCCCAAAGCATAAGGTGCATATGAGGACGTGCAGAAGGAGTTTGGAAAGAGTAACACATTGCAAGGAATGTAAAAACCAGCCAAGTGCGAGTCGGAATCGCGCACTAAGGGTTCCGTACCATTATCTATAAAAACGGCAAAAAAATCACTATTGAGCCCCCTTCAATATTTATTTTATTCTGTTTTTTTTAGTACTTGTTGCTATAGCGGCAACAGAAATACATCATCTGAAAAAAATTCAGCTGTCTGACTATCACGGTTCATGAGATACAGGCTGGTGACAGACGGACGGACGGACCGACAGCGGAGTTTAAATAATATGGTCCCGTTTTACCCTTTGGTTACGGAACCCTAAAAATGTTTCTTTGTTACAACGTAGGGTTTTACTGGATTCTGTACGAGTTTGTGTGAAGATCTTGATAAGCATCTGGGAGAGCAATAAAATAGACTCCCAAGTGTAGCCATGGGCAGGTACTTAAATATAATGTCAACTCGCTGATACCTAAAGATGGTAGCCGATCAGGTTCACCAACTCGCTAACTGCCTAAAATTATTATAACGACATGAAAAACATTACTTTCCTCCTGGCGCAGTCGGGTAAAACAGGTTTGTAATGGGAACAGTCTCTACACACCCTGAGGCAAGATTGAATAGGGTACTTCTAGGCAAGCGTGCTTCCTTCTTCGTTCAACCCTTGAAAAATATATTTGATTGCAAAAACACTGAAACACTTAGCCTGAACCGTAGATCGAACCTCAATACTCCATGCTTTACAACGCTTAACTTTCCAACGAGGAAGCAAACACTAATAAAACCATCTTGTATTTATGCCAACCTAGTAGAGTACAATATCGGCTTGAAACATAATCATAATGGATAATATCATAAAAGATTGCAAGCTCGTGCTGACCTAATTCCCACCGTTGACACATTGTATGAGAACATTGCAGATATCTGTGCTTTATGACATAATGTTATTATTAATTATTGTGAGAATCTCTTGTATTGCCAATAATTGCATGTGGTTAGAATTGGGGCTTTGCTTTTCCCGTGGGTAAGTCGGATTGCATTGCCTTACTTTTTTAACTTGTAGAAAACCAGAAGCAATTTCTATCTCTTCATCGTCGATTCTTATTCTTCACCATGATTCTTTTGGTTGCGCACCAACCTTGACCATCAGCCCGCTCTATCATCGATCTACAAAACGTACAGACATGCACCAATTACTACTTTCTTTGAGCGTACCTTTTCTTTTTAGGGATAGGAAATCATCAAATGACTTCTCCCGCTCTGGGCGGAGCGGGAGGGAGTGTCAGACTTTTACTGACTAAAACCCATCCATGTTCCTTCATTGCCCTTTGTGTTCCGGAGCCGCGGTATCTCTATCGAATAGTCCCGCAACTCCGGCAGGCGTAGGCCCTTTCGGGCCCCTCTGCGTGCTGACACTCTTTAAGGCGCGCGTGGAACACGAACGTGCCGTCGACACGGCCTGTCGTCATAAGACGGACGGACGGCAAGCTACCCATAGCTCACCGTCCACAGGCCCGCGAGCGTACCTACACCTAAGGAGTGGAATTCCCTGCTAGAGTCTGCGTTTTCTGAGAGCTAAAACCTCATCAGGGACTTTAACTTAACTCGAGAATGAACAGCGGGTCTTTTCTGTCGACATCTCACCGTGAACACTAAGGTGGAGTGAACGACAAGTGAGCTGTCATTTAATCTTGTATGTATGGTTTGACAGCTCACTTGTCGTTTACTTCGCCTAAGTTTTCGCTCCGACATGTTTACATAATCGCAATGAGGCTACTTCTAGAGAAGCGTGCTGCATCGTCGACGTCATCATCAGTCATCATAATAAAAAAAAAACTTGTATTTTTTTCCGACTTTCTTTAGCATTTCGACCTATAGTCTGTTTTTGTTTAACTCGGAGACTAAGGCGGATTTCATCAGCCGTGTCGACGGCGCGTTAGTGTTCCACGCACGCCTCAAAGAGAGTCAGCACACAGAGGGGTCCGAAAGGGCCGGCGCCTGCCGGAGTCGCGGGACTATTCGAAAGAGATACCGTGGCTCCGGAACACAAAGGGCAATAAAGGAACACGGATGGGTTTTAGTCAGTAGAAGTCTGACACTCCCTCCTGCTCCGCCCAGAGCGAGGGAAGTTATTTGATGACTTCCCATCCCTAAAAAAAAATGGCGGTTTTCATCAATCTGAAACTGAACGATCAACATATAAATGAACCAGGTTTACGGGCTGTCAGTGTCAATATTTTCTATGGAATATTGTTCCTGACATCTCTTGAACGTAGCTTGATCGCTATCAGAGGGCCAATTCTACTAATTTTAAACAACTTCCGCATTAGACTGTCAATCGCAAACTGTCAAAAACCCTCCATTTTCATGCATTTTTGACAGATTGTGATTGAGATGCCCATTCTTTTTATCATTATGACATCTTTTATTATTATTATTTTTTTTCAATGTTCCTCTCAAAGAGAGCACCTGCCATCTAATCTCTTCACCACCCTTGGTTGACTGGTAGAGAATGCCTAAGGCCCGGCGCCCATTATCGGCATCGGCAAGGAAAAGGATCCTTCGGCATCCTACATGCAAGCGCACACTATCGGCAATTATGCTTTGGCATGCTGCAACGTTCTTAGGGATGACGAGGCGTCCTTAAGGATGCCGCACCGTCCTGTAGCTTGCCGAAGCGTCTCAATATCGTATTTCTCAAACTATCCCCCGATCGAGTGTTGCCTCGGCGCCGGCGGGCGTACCGAAGGTTGCCGAAGGATGCCGAAGCATCCCGAAGCATTCTCAAGGCTGCCGATACACCAGCCTCAAGCATACCGAAGCGGTATTTTTGTTATTACGACCACATATCACGGAAATTTCTACTTTATTGCCATTATGTTATAGTATATTGCTATTTGCCACCTAAAATCCTCAGTCGTACCGATGCCGATAATGGGCGTCCGCCTTTGTACTTTTTTTTTGTGCGGAAAGTTTAAATAAATAAATGTGATACGAATGTGAAAATTAGCAGGATTGGTATTCAGTTTCATTCGTTGAATCCGCTATTAATTGACAAGTGTAAGTATCAAAACTGACTTAAATGCTATTGTAAGCTATGTCAGTTTGCCATTTGCACATGTCAATTTAGTCTCAGGAATTAAAGAACACACTTTAGGTCGCTAATGGTCACATTTACATCTTCATCAAGAATTCCTGAATATTCAAACGATACGTTCTTCGAAGTCTTTCCGTAATTATAATTCAACTTGAAGTGACAGAGACGTCTTCAGGCTTTTAATTTCAATCAAATACGTCACGTTTGAGAATTATTCGGCTGCAAGCCACTTTTTACGATGCCGAGGTCTGTCACTGTACCCTAAGGTGTCGTTAAAAGAGCTATAATTGAAATCCAGTGGGCACTAGCAAGTTTGAGGAAGACTGTTGAAGTTATGTCTTTGCTAAATCTTCAAACTCACTAGTAGTTTGAAGATTTAGCAAAGATTTAGATTCTGGACCCTAGAATATTTGGGGAACAGGGGAAATAAAAATTTTGTATTGTTATGTTTGGACTTACGAATAAGTTCAGCAATTTAAATGTTTTAATAATAATAAATCATTTAATTTAGATACTTTTTCCATAGATCACAGCTTATACAACTATGTAATACTTTTAATTCATAACCTACAATTTTCTAATTTAAAATTATGTACTTTTCTTCTGCATCAGACCCTCAGTTATGCGTGCGGGTCCAATTCTCCAGAAAAACTACGTCTGGCCTATCACCAATCCAATTCAGGATGCTGTAGGCACTCCCTCAAATGCTGCGTAACAATGATGCCGCTATTAAGCGACAAGAAAAGATCAAGCAGAAGATCATCAGTCCGTTTTTGCACTCACTTATGCACCGTGTGAGTTGTGGGTTTTTGTAGGGATACATTCTAATCCATATATCCATCAGCATTACCATTCAACGCGATAATACTACCAGTGTTCTGTTCACTTTGCCATTGATAGCGATGTAGATAATTTTTTTGATTCCCAATGTTTTATTTTGTTTTCATACGCATTTTGTACATGATGTAGATACTGTACATTGATCTTTAGTTTATATTTATAAAGCTTATTAAATCCGTGTATACAATGTTTCTAAAAATCACAAAAATACTTAATGAGTACAAGAAAGTGTTCAAACTTCCAAACAATTTCAAAACTCATATTTTACCTGGCAATTTCTGACACTTTCCTCACAAGCATTACAATACACAGCTTTTTTAAGAAAACACCTTCCATTTTCCAGCTAAAGTTGCTTGCTTTACCCGGCGGCACGAAAATTGTGTTATTGTGCTCGAACGTGCTCGGAATCCGGCGCTTTGATTGGTTATTTGTTGCGTGGCAGCGGTAATGTAATATACAGTCTGCCAATTCAGTTTTGCATGCCGTTTGCTTTTTTCCGTATTGAGGAATTTTAAGGGAAAAAAATCTATTGGGTGTTTTTGGAGATACTGTAGGTAATATGGAATTAGATCAGGATTTGGAAACTTCTTAAATTACTTTTCTCTTGGGGAAAGCCTGGGGTCTTGGGGTCCGAGTGCGCGTTTCCTTTTTAAGAACGTATCTCGCCGATTGATCACCTCTTTGCATACCAGAGGGCTGGCTCGTTCTCTGCTCAAAGAATTAGCATTGCTATTCAACGTGGCCTGGCTGTGGCTGCCAGTCTTCTAGGCACTATTCAGGATGATAGCAATGCGGAGGAATTCTTCGACTACTAAGTATTTAACTTTTGTGTTATTATGTTGTTTTTGCACGTTCACATGTATATGGTTAGTTTTAGCCGTTTTTCCGCTTTTCTCTCAGAAAGAAAGAACCGTCGCTTTTGTCGCTTTTTAACCAACTTCAAAAAAGTAGGAGGTAGGATGAATTCATCTGTATGTATTGTTCACAAAAACCAACAACGTATTCGTTATTTCATAAATAACGAATACGAATTGCGGTCTCTCAAAAATCGAAGCAGAGACTGGCCAGCAAACTATAGTGCACTGTCTGATCCCTTACTTTTAAAGACCGATAGGGTGGCAATACGTTCCGACCGGAGAGAGATCAGGCGTAGGATTAACAGGTAATGCTATAAAGCCCTAAAATGTTCTAAGTCCTGAAGAGCCTTACCATAAAAACTTACAACCACATCAGTTATTTAGACTAGAACCCGACCACCAAGTCAGCTAGAAAAAATGTCTAGACCCAAGATAAGTAACCTACTTCCTCAGAATGCTAACTCTTCACATTCGTCTATCAAGAAAGCTTACGCAGCTTTCTCAAAGGTAGGCGTTCGTTTGTTTTTGCCTAGCTCCGTCAACATAGAGCTTAGAAACCCCGCGTCTGACATTAATTCTGGCGAACGAAAGAACAATGGCAGCCACCCATACATTAATTTAGCTGAGATTAAATTCTTGCGTCTTTTAATGAAAAATAGCTTGTTTAACTCTGCGTCAACTACTGAATCAGTTCGTGCAAGAATTTTTGTTCGAGAAAGCCGAGATTAATAGAAATTCAGTCATGAACTTTTGTAGGTTATGTCTATGGTAATTCCGATTCGAAACAAACCGCGGCGCATGCTGTGAACGTGCACGCGGCGCATTTTAGCTACGTGGATTCATTTGTTTTACAAGGTGGGTTTACGTTTCCATTGCAGTACTTACACACTACATACATACCCTCTACATAACCACAACAGTTGTCAAACGAAGTTATATTTTTTTTAGATTTGGGATACAAGTCTTTTGGTCCGCCATTAATTGAAAGTAATTGATTTATTTTTACACTACAATATTTTTACCTCCCTGTAAGGTACATTTCCACTTAGAAATAAACAGTATTGTTAATTCATTTATTTCGTTTAATTAAAATAACAAGCTAAAACTGATTTTATAACAATAATGCTGTACTTACTGTCACTTGGCCGAATAAATACAAAATGGCAACACTAAACGTCAATGAAAAAGTCAAATTAGGTTTCATTTAAAATATCTTTTTTATCCGGCTTTAACTAGTTAATGTGATAATTTGAGAAAACGTAGAAAAATAATGGAAATGCCTTCGTACATAAGTCACTTTTAGACGCTCAAATCAAATTCAGCTAAGATTTCGCCATTGTTCTTTATGTCCGCACTGTGTATCTCTATCATTTAGTTCCTAGAGCCAGAATCAAATCTGTCGTTTTATGCGAACTTTAAGTTTAACCAAAGCTTACCAAGGTCGGTCCGTTCATACATACTTTACATACAGAGTTTCCTCCGTGTCTTGGAAAGCACGTTAAACAGTCGGTCCCGGCTGTCATTTGAACATCTTTGACAGTTGTTACAGTCACACAAGGGTAGTCAGGAAATCAGAAACTAGTCTTGCCAAGGGGTATCGTTCTACCCAGTTACTGGGTTGTGAAGGTCAGATAGTGTTGATTATATCTATGACAGTGATACTTACGGCGAAATTTTTTTATTCATAAATAACCAATTATTAAAGATTATGGGCACCACAATTTCGTTACTATTCCTTTTTTTAATTTAATTTTCAGCTTGACCAATAGTCAAATAAATAACTATTATTTAAAAACGATTAGGTACTTAAGTAACAATTGATAGATAAAAACATATTTTATAGATGTTTCATCGCAATATACAAAAATACATTACTAACAGTGGAAATAGAATCAAAATTGCTCGAAAAACAAGCGAGATATCATTACTTTAAACAAATATGTCTGTCCCTCTCGCGAAAACGCTGTTTTCTATGGCAGCTGTATAGACGTCCGTCACGTAATGTGACGTCAAATTCCATGTCGGACTTCTCGTTTTGAAGCGTTATAACTTCATCGCTTATGAAGATATTTAAAATATTTTCTTGAGTGTTTACTGGAGCTTATAAATAATTCATTTTGTAAATAAAAAAATCGCGTGCATATTCCCTATTGGTTGAGTCGACGGATGAAAAAATTCGCCGTTATTGACACGTTCAATTGACATGGATAGTTTTTTTTATTATGTAATGGGCTGGCACACCACACATTCCACAATCACGCCTGATTGAAAGCGATGGATGAGGTCTATGATGGAGCAAACTTGCCCAGAAGTTTTAACGATAACGTCATGTCTAGCATTGTGTGTGTCTATGGTCTAGCAGTCTGTGCCCGTCAAAACCTGGCAGGCTGACGTAGCGACAACGACGCAGCATTCTTCTCACGGCTCGTTTTTATAGGACCCTATTCACCATTAGATTGCTTTGCGAAATATTTTATGGGAGATAAAAAAGGACAAAGTGTGGAGTTTAATGGTTGGATAGTACTTAAGAGATTGTGTTATGAAGAGCTAGCTTTTGCCTGCGGCTTTGCTTGTGTTAAAGGAGTATTTACTGTCGTTATAAGAAAAGCGACGTATCGAAACGGAACGAAGTAACCGATTTCGGACCTTGAGTCGGAAATTGGTTAGTTCGTTTTGTGTACATATAACCGCATGGATCTATGCGGGCTGGCTTAGGCTGCGTTTCCACCAGAGATGAGCGAGAATGCGAAACGAAGGGATGTGGTTGTTAAGAACCAAAAGAATCGCTTGCGCTGAACGAGGTTTGGTAAATGAACCATTTTTATTGGTTCTTAACAGACACGTTCCTCGCTACTCAGCCTTATTCTATAGAATTGATGTGAGACTCTGGTTAGTCACATCTTAGAAATATCACTACATATTATAAAACCAAGTCCTCCGCCGCGTCTGTCTGTCTGTTCGCGATAAACTCAAAAACTACTGCACCGATTTTCATGCTGTTTTCAACAATGGATAGAGTGGTTCTCGAGGAAGATTTTAATATATAATTTGTCAAGACGGAAAACCGCGGGCAGCAGTTAGTTTTTCATAAAAGTTATTCAATTACGTTAACTTATTTTTACCTAACATGACAATAAGATCTTGCGTAAGCGATTATAACCTGTAAGTATAGCAAAAAAAATGCTTTCAGTGCGGTGTGGAAACTTCCAACACAAGAGCACAATGGAGCGATTGTATTCTTACAATGATTGATGTACAAGCTGAGCTCGTATTTTTTTGAAGTAATCAGTCAATTTAGAGCTTATGCTTTCGCCCGTCGAAAAGTTTCCTAAGGATACAATATTGCGGGATAGAAAGTATTGTATGTCCTTATCTGGAAATTGGTCTACCCGTGTTCCATATTTCATCCGATTAGCAATAAAGATGTTAAGTGGTAACAAACAGACTGACAGACAAACTACTTTCGCATTTAAATTATTAATATGGATTGTTAACCTGCATCATCCTTTATTGCTGCTTTTTAGATCTTGGACTAATATAGACCACCGTCGTTGGTTTTATCCAGTTCGTTCCGCCAAAGAAGATGTTTGGACGAGATATATCGCAACGCTCTCTGCTTCTGTCAAGGTTCCACATAGTGGCTATTTTGACAGCTCATTGGCCATTCGGTAGAGAGGAGCTCGTGGCTACATACAACAACAGTCGCACGGGTCGATCTTCAAAGGTTAAGCAACGCTTGCCAAGGTTGGTCTGTGAGTGGGTGACCATCGTAACATATCGAGTTTCTTCAGTGCCTCGGAAAGCACGTTAAGCCGTTGGTCCCGGCTGTTATTTGTAGATCTTTGGTAGTCGTTACGGATTGTCAGAAGCCAGTAAATCTGACACTCTTACCAAGTCCACTCTTGCCAAGAAGTCTGGTAGGCAGCCGATCGACGTAAAATACTGGTATTCAGCTGAATCCAGCTTGACTGGAAGCCGACCCAGATGTGGTTGGGAAAAGGCTACGCAGATGATAATTGGCCATTCGGTAGACGTAATTCGTCCCATTCCTTTAATTTCTCCTCAATACTCAGTCATAACCTCACGTATTGCATAGGTAGGTACTATTTGCGACCTTTTCTTGCTTCCACAATAAACAAAGTCGGGCCTTACAAGGCAAGACTATCAAATTATTGCCCGTTTGAAAATCAAAACAAAATTACGCATACCCTACAATCTGAAAACATAACGGAGAGTCCGTAAAATTGCCTACTTTCATATAACTTTGAACTTGGATATGCGCACGCGCCGCCGCCGGCGCTTTGGGGTTGCTATTACGAAAATGTCAGGTGTTAGCAGTGTTGCGAGCACATAACCGTTTCCTGGAATGTCAGGGCCATTTTGAAGCTAAACTTTTGTGAGCAATTTTTCAATTTAACTCTGAGAAAGTCGCCGACAAGGTTTTGTTTCGTTCTGAATATTTTTGGTTTTTTATTCCTCATGTATTTTTGTTTCCACCAGGATCTCGTGGCCAAATAATAGCAGCTGTACGGGTCGATTTTAAGGACAAACATGTTGGACTGTGGATGGGTGACCATCTTAACTTATCGAGACTCTTCTGTGCCTTGGAGAGCACGTTAAGCCGTTGATTCCGGCTGTCAGATCTTTGGCATTCGTTGCGGATAGTCAGAAACCAGAAAAACTGATATCTGCAGTCTAGCAGTCTAGCTACGAAGTACCGTACCAATCACCTATTCAATGGGTTGTGGAGGTCTGGTAGGCAGCTGCTCCCTGTAAAATACTGGTATTCAGCTTAACACGGTTTGACTGGAAGCTGACCTCAATAGTTGGGAAGAAGCTACACAAATTATGTTTTTTGTTTCTACCAGCACTGGGCCCATATGGTGAATTATTGCCCATTCCGTCACACAGAACGGAGGCTTTTTTCCCAGCAGTGGGAATATAGCAGGCTAATTTTGGTGCTTATAGCTTAGCTTCTAAATGTTAGACTTAAATAAATCATGTTACGCACTACTAATTATTTATTTGATCATGTTGCAGATTCATATAATCAACTAATTAATCAGCCGATTATTGGCTGGTAATTGCACTAATTACTCGTTCGGAACGCTCGGAAGTTAGCTGGGACTAGTTGTTGCCCGCGACTGGCGATGCCGCGGCATTCCGTCATCTATGCAGCTAGCGTGAGCTGACGCTGGCAAAATCTGCCAATCATGAATGCCTGAAAAAAAAAAAAAAATTATACAGTTTACAGTCAAAAAAAAAATTCAAACATTATAATACTTACAGCGATAATAGACGAGATATTATGTATTATCACTATCACTACATTTTATTAAACAAAGTCCTCCGCTGCGTCTGTCTGTCTGTCTGGTCGCGATAAACTCTGCATTTCTGCACCGATTTTCATGCTGTTTTCACCGATGGATAGAGTGGTTCTCGAGGAAGGTTTTAGTATGAAATTTGCCAAGTGGGCGAAGCCGTGGGCATCAAGTTTTTAAATAAATAAATATATCTGTCTGTGTATCCCTCTTGCGAAGACGCTGTTTTTTATTCTTTGACTTTGCTATTGGTGATGAAGGTATTTATAAATTATTTATTGATTGACCAGAGCTAGTAAGTATTTCATTTTTCAAATAAAAAAATCGCCTGCATATTCTGGAATCTGGGGTAAGTCGGCCATCTTGATTAATTGATTGATAATTTATCGATAGCGGCCTGATGGTGGTCTGATTGGTTTCCCCTATCCACTTTGAGGGAGGCAGCTCCAAGATGAATAGTTAAGTGGTGCCTGAATATTCAGTCTCATGATATACGCTCTGACATCGCCTTAGAGAACATTGAGACGCAAATACGTGTATCGCTGAAGGGAACTCTTGCTTATAGCGTATTAGCGAAGCTTGTATGAGACTCAGATTATATGGGATTTAGATTTTGGAGCGTTCTTGTTATGTAATCTCTAGTTTACTTAGTTACTGTTGGTGTACCTAATCTTGTTTAACTCTTATAATATAAGAGGCAACATAAAACTTCAAGGACATGACTCCACGTCGAATGAAAAAATTGTCAGTATTTATTAATATACATGTTCAAAATTTTTGATGTTACAAGACACAACAAAATCTTGGAACATCACAGAATCCCTTACCTATAGGCTAGATTCCATCATCCACAAATTACAAAACTATTTAGTCCGTCAGTTCGAGTATTGAAAAATAATGGACACGTATTTTTTGGTCTTGTAAATCAATGAATATTGACAAAGCTATAACGCATCAAACCTCGCGAGTGGGGGCTCGTGACGTCACGCTTCAGTAAAAATTATGCGAACGGGTGACGTATTGGGAATTTAAAAAGCTTCGTAACTTCGCCAATTTTTGTGTTATGTTTCCGTAACAAAAGAAAAAACACGGGTCAAATATTTTTTGATAATCTAACTGACGGACTAATTAGATTTTTTTTGTCATCTACCCTATTGCCAATATTGGACCACAAGGCGTACGGCGACGATGCACCACCGTTACCTGGTGGACATCCCAGCCGCACGTTTAGGATGTCCTATTTATGCTCTTAGTAGAGCGGATTTCACCAATGAAACTGATCGAGATCAATACATCTAATCTGCGTTCTAGAGTTGTCAGTGTCAATATTCAATAGAAAATAGTGACTCTGACAGCTTGTAAACGTGGTTCATATGCAGATCGCGTCCAGTTTCATTGATGGAATCCGCCCTGAGGCTAAGAACTCACGGAGCTATTTTCACCCGCGACCGCCGCGGTTGCGGGCCCGCAGCTTCTGTAGAAAGCAGATATATAATATGTTAAAAATCACAGATATCCTGAATACGCCGAGAAAACTTATCTGTTTCTGGAGGGAAGTTGGGTGGTTGGAATGACAGCCGCCATGGCTCACGTACAATGGTCCTACATCAGGACTAAGTGCGGAAACCAAAACCCCCTAATAGAATAGAATAATAGAATGTTAAAAATTAAAGCACAACTCATGACGCGATTTACGCCCGCGGTTTCTACAGAAGCTACGGGCCCGCAACCGAGCGGTCGCGGGTGAAAATCGCTCCGTGAGTTCTTATATAGCCTAAGTGTTCACAGCAGGTACCTACACAGACACACAAGACGATTTCGTAATACTTACTATCATTGTGCGTACAGCTAAAGAGTGAGATGCCTTGCCGGAGTCTATGCTTCGTGATAGCTACAACATGGGGATTTTTAAGTAAAGATTAAAAAAAATACTCCTAGACAAGCGTGCTCCATCACCATCGCTTACCATAATGTGAGATAGTATTTAGTGCAACGCGAGCCTAAGGACTGTCTAAAACTACATGTTTGCCACTTGATAACATGTAAAATCAGTCACTATAATAACAACAAAAAAACGAGGAGCAAAAATTTAAAAATAGCTCACTAAAAACCCATTGAACTGAACATCAAAACAGTCGAACCAGACGTGAGACATCACAGAGCCTTTGGTCTAAATCTATACTAATATTATAAAGCAGAAGAGTTTGTTTGATTGTTTGTTTGTTTGGTTGAACGCGCTAATCTCAGGAACTACTGGTCCGATTAGAAAAATTCTTTCAGTGTTACATAGCCCATTTATTGAGGAAGGCTATATCATCACGCTAAGATCAATAGGAGCGGAGCAGTAATAAAAAATGTTACGCGGACGACGTTGCACGGGTCAGCTAGTGTTCAAATATTTGAAGCGGGGTAACAAATGCATGAGTAGACATAAAGTCTTGGGGTATCATTTAAGCTATCGCCAATTTAATTAGTTTTGTGTTTCTTAAATAATAGGGTTTGCCCACAAAATAGTAGATTTGTCACCAAAATGAAGTCACCAAATAATATAAAATCAATTCCACAATAAATCACCTAAAATCATGGAGATATAGGAATATATTGCTCGGCTCGTGCGTAGGTCACAGTTCTAACCTAACCTAACCATTTTTCTTTTAATAAATCAATTTATTTAGTGACAGATCTACCATTCTGAGTACAAAGCTATTATTTAAGTAATAAAACTTTGATAATTATTCATACCTGGGAACACTTTTTGTTTACTGGAGAAAGTATATATTTCGTGGCGATAGATCTATTTATTAGGTGATACAACTTGATGACAAATATAAATTTTGGTGACAAGAAATATAGTCCCCAAAGTCTTGTGCGTCTCCGTTCGACTCTTACCAGGTCATCGGTCCACCTTGTGGGAGGGCTTCCAACGCTGGGTCTTAAGGTACGCATACGCCACTCCAGAAATTTTCGGCCCTATCAACCATCTGTTCTACGAGCAATGAACTAGCTGCGCAGTTTTCCCACCATCCATTCTCGTTATGTAATTGCCACTAGGTCCAAAACCGCCTGTCATTATTTGATATACATAGAAAGATAAACTTGAATACAATGTAAATTAAGTTCAGTTCAGGGACAAAACATGGCATACAAGGTCGTGTCAGACACGCAATACTGTTTTTTGTTAGTTCAATCTTTCTTTACTTCCAGCTTTTTTAACGTTGATTAGTTAATTGTTTTCTCACGGTATTTTGAGATACTCAAAACTCTTTGGAATATCAAACTCTTTGCCTGCGTCTGTGTTTCCGAACGCTGACAACCTGACAACCCTAATCTCTTCAAAGTTAGAGTGAACACTGGGTAAGCTTAAGCTCGCTCCATCGTAGAATTTTTCTCTGTAATCTCTGACCAAGATGAGAATCAAGAGCAAACCCATGACAAATAAAAAAATAAAAAAAGTTTTTCGCGATTTACTAACAATATAAAAATTAACATGCATACAAAGTTGGATTAATACACTAAACACAGTTGGCCAATGAACACAGATTGTTTTGTATTGGCAATTTCACTAAAGGTGTACTGTTTCGTTGCAAAATCGTAGAGATGTACCATTACGAGTATGAGCGTCGACTAACATATCGATAAGCTGGTAACGTATTATAATATTATATTAACGATTAGCTAATAATTACGTAATAATTCTATACTTAACTTAAACATCATCATTGACTCATCAAAGTTTATAAAACTTTTCAATCAGCTAATCTTGCAATCGGTATCGTATTGCTTGCCAATCGACTAGAAGCTATTAAACTTTTTGTGATTTTCGTTTCTTAAGTATTTATTTTTAGGCTCTCGTAAATACAGTTAGGTTTTAAAAACTGCAGTTTATGTTTCTATATTCGCTTGTCAGCGACGAATTCAGCATTAATTCATCAATTTGATGGATTTTCAAGAGAAATAAATAGATTCCGGGATGTTTTGAGAGATCAGGTTCCGGGATGTTTTGAGTTTGAGATTTATGTCAAGCAAAGAAGTTATTTGATAAATGCAACTGTCAGCTGCAGTTTTATTAGTCAAATATGTGACTGGCTCAATAATCCTGATTTGTCCGCAGCTTCACTTGCGCGACCTATTCCACAGAAACCGTGAATTTCACTAAAATAAAAAAGTTTCTACAGCACTCAATGTGACGTTGAATCTTTCTATCAACGAAACAAAACTTTAATCGATTGACATAAATGACTTAAACAAGCATTTAAACAATCAAACGCAGTAGTAGTTGCCTGAAGGCAATTTTATAAACCTAGTGACTGCAATTGATACTACTAAGGCCGTAATAGATCACAATAAGCGTGATTTCATCTCTAAATACCAAAAGATACCGGTATCAGCCGAATGAATCTAGTAGTCTATGAATGAATCCATGAGAATCACGTAACCACTAGAGAGCGGCCTCATTACGTTCCCGTGAACGGGAAGTAGGTCACCTGTAGTGTTGCCATTGGATTATAGGAATACCGGGAATATTCGGTGGAACGGAAAATTAAAAGTTTGAATTTATTTTAAGTCGATTTTGTTTTTTTTTGGAGCCGTGTTGGTTGGTGAGGTTTTTGGTGATGAGATTGCGAATTATTTATTTAAATTGGTTTGTTTGACTTTTAAAAAACATTTTTTTTTTTCTGATTTTTCAAATGGTTTGGCAAGTAGCCGATCCCGTGACCGGGAAGTAGGTCACCTGTAGTGTTGCCATTAGATTCTAAGAATAACGGGAATATTCGGTGGAACGGAAAATTAAAAGTTTTTTTTTTTTTTGTCGATTTTGTTTTTTTTTGGATCCGTTGATTGGTAAGGTTTTTTGGTGATTGGATTGCGAATTATTTGTTTAAATTGGTTTGTTAAAAACATTTAAGTACAAAAAAAAAAACTCTGAATCTTCCAATGGCTTTGCAAGTGGCCGAAAAAGATAAGCTTCCCATGGAAGTTGCTGTAGAAGAGGTTGAAAGGAATCGGAAATCAATCTGTCCCCTCACAACCTAAGGGTTGGCCTTTTGTTTGATGTGTGTAAATCTGACAAAATTACACACATCAAACAAAATCGCACGTCTAAACGAATTTCATCGTCTCCAAAATGAGAAATGGCGTAAAAAATTGGGCTAGCAACCCTACTCATCATTTGACGAGTACCCCTGGGACCTGGCTGATAGATCCAGTTCACGAATACTTCGAAAGTGGGACACGGCGTTATCTTATATTTCCTTGTCCGTGGAGACCTTTCGCTATCTCTGATTTATTTAGTTTAGAGAAAAAAAGGATTGGCTGTACGTGACGTTTTTGATGTTGCCAGGAATTATTTGAATGTATCATGTTTTTTTTTCTTTGTAAGCAATTTTGTTGAGGGGTTTTATAACAGCAAATAATTTATCAGTTTTATTTAGAAGGCATAAACTGATATTGCGAAAATATCAAAGAATAATGTTCCATTTATTACATTCATAGCTAGTTGCCTCGTTTCGAATAAATTACCCGTTCTAATTTACATAGTTACCAGTTCTTACAACAAATGCGTAATACAAAAAATATACCTATTACATTTGCCATAATTTTCTTCCTACATCTAGCAAACTAAAGGCAATGACACTATCCCATTCAGCCTAACAACTAGCAAGTTTAACCAGCTACCACGCAAAGCGGTTGACATCTAAAATTTATTAATACAAAGCCGGGATATACACCAGCTGCATATTGCAATGCAACGGGAGCCATGAGCCAGCCAGTCGCCGTGCATCGCTCGCGCGGGTCACACGTGCGAACCCTGCGTTATCGAACAACAGCTATTTTTTAGTAACATTCAAAAATCGAATATTCCCATCTCTAATCGATTATATCTAGTTTGAATTTCAATATAAGTGTATTGTTTTTAGTGTATCCGTGTTTAGTGTTAGTTTGTTAGTAAACATTAAATTTTTAAATTGAGAACGCTTATTTTTAACGTTGATTATGTAGTTTCTACTTTCGTTTGAGTGAAAATAAACTAAAAATTGTTGGTACAAAATGTGTGTGTAAGATTCGCGTAGTGTTGTGAACCGGAGTGTGAAGGGTGAAGTGTACTAGTGATGTGAATGAAGTTTGAATCTGACACCAATATGTTTGGAGTATTCATTAGACGGTGGAAACCGAAAAGGTGGGTGGAATACTGTTTTAATTGGCGTCATTTTAGTTTGTTTAATTAAATCAGAATTTGAATTTTAAATTTTGTAATCAAGTTTACGTAACTTATCTACCTATATCCTATCCTACATAGTTATCTACGAACAGCGTTTTTGAAGAAATAGTGGGAAATAATTAACTAATTTGTATAGCAATACGTAATAAACCTCACAGGAAAAATTACCCAGAATATTTTATGCTTTATTTATGTGTTCATTAACATGTTGATAAGTAGGTAGGTATTTATTGACCTTTCTGCATTTGTTTATAGGAATAAATATTAAATCATTCATTTAATTATTACAATGGTATGGTGTTATTGATATTTTATGAGAAGCTATTATTTTGGATTCAATTCTAAGTAACATTCATACAACATTAACTGTTTGTACAGTTTATAAGTTATACAACATTGAATGGTTATACAGTTCCTAAGTTATATTATTTAAAATACATAACATTAAAACATTAAAAATAAACTTATCACAGTAACAGTAGTCTCAGGTCAACATCGGCAACATTCGAAAACAAAAGTCAACTTGACATCAGTCTGTCAAATTTTAGAAAAAAGAAAAAGAATTTGAAGACCAGTTCGAATCTCAGGCATTTCGAATTTAGAACAAGAGTCATGTGAGTTAACTCGGCAAGACTTTTGTTTTGTTTTTTGTAAGCAATGTGTTAACGACGGTTTATTTTAATGCCTAGTATGTCTAGTATCTGTCAAGTCACTTGGTCTTCCACAAATAGACTGCTCATCATTTTCCGTGTCGTAAAAGGGGACAAAGGAATTGTGAGCGCACCTGAATTCATACTACTACGGCTACTCCGTAATATAGCGCAAGTCTATTCAAAAAGAAAATGTGTTTGGTTTAAACTCGATTGATATAAAATAAATATTGTAGTCAACGACGTAGTCCCTTGCATTAGAAGTAGCATTAACTTGAAATACCCCTAGCTGTAGCTATCAGGTTACACAGATTTCGGCAGGGAATTTCATACCTTAGCTCTATTGAAGGTACTTACACCACAAATCTGTCGAATTATTGTAGTTAAGTGTTTCAATATCCGTAATAAGCTATTGTAGCTAGAAACAATCAGAAGTTAGTTATATTAGATTAGATTAACTATCCTACGGATCTATTTTTGTTTTATTTGACTTTCTGTGTAGAAGTAACGCAAAAGTGACAGCTGTCAAATAGTTGAACAAAGCATGCCTACTCATTTATTCATGACTTCAAAAGAAACTCATAATGTTATGTAGAAAATATTTAAAAATTAATAGCTCGCACGCACACGTCCCCGAGCGATTGCGAAATATTACGAGTTGGGTTGCCAACCTTATCACAGAGAAAAACTATATTCGCAAATCGATTACGATCAGGTGAAATAGTGATCACACGCGTGTCAATCAACAGTAAAAAATACACACATGTTAAAACCAAATAATAATAATAATAATATCCTTGGACATTTCACACAACGCCATATAGTCCCAAGCTAAGCAACCTAATGCTTGTGTTATGGTAACGATATGGCTGATAAACTACTTATATACATTTTTTTTTGTAAATACATACATATTATAGATAGAAAAACACCCAGACTCAAATAATAATATCAAATCGTTAAATCTACAAAAAAGGAAGTAAGAGCAAAATTAAATAAAATAAACTAATTTAGTAGCATTTTAATCAAATAAACTAGTAATAAATAACACATAGTAGGTAGGTATGTAAAATCATTATGAATTTATGACATAAGTAGGTATGTTTAGGTAACATATTTTTTAGGTTTAATCAGCAGCTGTAATCTCGTTTACCCATAAATTAAACTCTTGAGTAAGGGCCACTAAAAACTAAGATTTCCAAAAAACTAACTAATTTAGTGTGTTGGCAACCCTGATTCCGAAGCTATTCGCACTTTTTACAGCACGAGTCGACAGCAGCATTATTGTGTTAATTTTACTCGCTATTGCTTTTTTTTTCGCTTATTAAAACCAGTTCCATGTCGGCTGAAAGAAGCGTTTCCTTTGCCACTTGAGCGAGTGTAAAGAAATAGGTTAGGCCGTTCTGTTTATAAAATGAAATGAGTTTTGAGTTTAATACTAGATCTGAGTATCCTGTTTGACATTTGAGATTCGTTCTTAGAACGTTGTTCTAGATTTTGGGTTTACAAAACTTTATAAAGCCCGTATTCTATAATTTCTAATTTTATTTACATTTACTAAATTAAATTTACATTCAAAGTCCCAACCGTAGCTTTGATAAAAAATAGTACCTATAGATATATAATTTTTGGGTGTCCACGGTTTATTTTAATGTCAAAGTTTGACAAGTTATCATGCTAAAGCTGAGTTTGACAAATACTCAGTGACAATTTTTAAATTCAGATATCAGAGTGACAATGACAATTCAACATTTTTTTAAAGCAAAGTTCGCATTCGTGTCTCAGTAGCAAACCGTCAAAAATGTATGCAAATGTGGGATTTTTACAGATTGCGACTGAGACGCGAACGTTGTTCAAAAATTAGTAGAATTGGCTCTCCAAGGTAAGTATTGGTTTGTTTTTGTTATATATCGCTTGAACATCTTTTAATATTCCAAATTACCTTCCAGATAGATGACAGTCAACTATACAATATCTATACTAATATTATAAAGAGGTATCATTTGTAAGTTTGTATGTAGGGGGTAATCTCAGGAACTACTAGTACGATTTGAAAAAATATTTCAGTGTTAGATAGCCCATTTATCGAGGAAGGCTATAGGCTACATATCATCTTCATCACGCTAAGACAAAAAGGAGGCGAGCATTAATGGAAAATGTAAAGCAGATGAAGTTGCGTGGGTCAGTTAGTCAGCGATAAAGCTGTCAATAGTTCAAATTATTTGAAATTGACACTAATCTCCTCAAAGTTAGAGCGAACAGCCTCCTTCTCGGTAAGCCCGCTCCATCTTCGACTTTGTCTCTGTGATCCCTGAGACTAGAGTCAAGAAGAGCAAACCCATCTCAAATGAAAACTAAAGATTGACCACATTACGCACAGTAGGTATGTCCCACAAAATGGACCGATGATTAGGTAGGTGAAGGTCGCTGTTATCTGCTGGACGCGAAATGCACTGGACCGGTCAATATGAATATATGACGTCGTTCGGCTGAGACAATGATGTTGAACTGTCCATGCCAAATCCCAAGCATTTTGGACTTTCGTCAAACCCTTTATCGCCGAAACTTTGTACCAAACGTCAAGCAATTAACTAATCCCCACTCACATAGCAACATAATGTTAACCCTTAAAAACATTGTTTTTATTATTTATTACCCAACAGTACCGTTGCGAGCGTGTGAATTAATTTAATAAAGTATTTGCATGTTGTGTGTTCGAGCGTGTTAGTTCTGTCGCGTGACTGGGAAACTAAATGAGTTAGGTCTTGAATGGAATTGTGTCACACTGTGTCATTCGAAAAGCTAGTTGGAATAGTTCTCTTGTGTTTGTTTATAGGTTTAGAGTTATCGTGAGTGAAGGGATTTCTGTTGGTTGTTGTAAATTCTGGCAGAAGATGTTTCTTTCTACCATTTGGTTCTATGGTAGTGGAACTTAGTCATGAGACTTTGTCTCTGTCATCTTAGACCAAGACGAAAGTCAAGAGCAAACCCAACTCAAATAAAAAAAAAAATAGAATGAAGTATTTTTTTTCTATGACGAGATCTGCAAAGCTTGCGATCGTTCTCATACTCAGTCTTGATTATAAAAACTCGTTAATTTGCTACTGTACTGATCAGCAGATTCTAGATTCAAATTCTGAATTGAATTTTTGAATTAAGAACCTGAAACTAAAGAAATCGTTTTTTTTGTTTTTTTCAAATAAAAAGGGCCATAAATTCTTCCTTTATTTTTATTATTGCAGATATTAATTTATTATAATAATATAACAAGTACGTGAATAAAATTATAAAAACAACTTAGCAACGGGCGGTTTGGTGGGCTTTTTATCCAGGTCTGTTTTCCTCAGATCTGCATACCCCAGATAGTTTGCCGAAATCAACAAAACGTTATAAGTAATAACAGTTAAACCAAAACTATTCCTATCTATCTTAAACACTCGAACAAAATTATAAAGACAATAAATCTCAATCAAACACGAAATACAACGCACCATAATGTAAAATGTCAAAATATTTATTGCTTGTCAAGCTCTAAAGCTGCGGACACTGCAAAATATCTAAGAGATAACTTTACATAAAAGGATATACTAATTAAACTTCCAAACAAATTGTTGTACAAAATCTACATGATTTTATTATCGTTCGGTTCTTTCCCTTATTAGGGGGAACAAATCTTGATGCAATTTGTGTTAGCATATAAATTTCTGATGGCAACATTTATCATTGATGAAGAAACTTCTTGATTATTAATTGGTAACAGTGACTTTATTTCGTGAACTTGGAGATAGGTGAAGATCTGAATAAAATGTAGATTGAGACCATCAGGACGAATATTCAAAATTTACAATCAATCTCCAAAGGAACTTTGTGTTAACAATGATTTTAATGCAAATTCAACCAGCCTTTTTATGAAAGCTAAAATTATCAAAGACACCTCTCGCTCCGGGTGGAAGGGAATCTCAGACTCTTACTGACTAAAATCCATCCGAGTCACTCCAAATGCTCCTAACATTCCAAGGGCCGTGGTAACTCTTTGGAAGAAATTCCGCAACCCTGACAAGAGGTCATATCACCTTGGTAGAATCCAACCCGCCTTGATAAAACTTCAAAACTGAATCAATACCCACTTTCTCATTAAAAAGAAACCAAATCTCTCCACTTCGAACACCTTGTAACAATATTCAATTTATTTAAAAACCTTACACAGTATCTACCACATTTGGCCTTAACCCAAGCATTACGATTCTCCGTAATTAATTCTTGACACATGCCCAAATGTTTGACTCTGTTGGCTCACCGGTGTTTTGAGCTATTGTTCGACTAAAATATACCGAAATTGTCTCTGTGACGACTCATTTCCGTATCCGTAATGTCTTAATAATAAGACTGATATTTTTTCTTTATGCGATGAGAACAGGCGATTTTGTGTGGGTTGGATTTGCAGGTATTTTTGATTACTTAATGTCTATTTTTGGTTTTCTTATTTTATGTGAAGGCTGTAGCTAGTACCACAGCGTAGTTCAGTGAGAAGCGAGCTGTGAAACCATAACCAAGGTGAAATGAGAGTTCTTCATCTCCCTTTCTTTCAAAGTCTTGCTCAAAAATTTTCGTTGGTCGTTTTTGACACAGATCATAGGTCAAAGACAAATAGGAGCGGAGCATTAATGGAAAATGTGACGCATACGAAGTTGCGTGAGTCAGCTAGTAAGAGATGAAATCCTCTCATTTCACTGGCTTTGTCCAATTTCCTCCACCAAAACCTCCTTTCGTATTTTACAGTTTATTATTCCATACAGATGCTACGCGGAAATCAAGCTAGTACGAAGTAACAGGAATTCTGCAGACCATCGCAATTTGATAAATGTAAAAGGAGAAAAATGTGGCTGCGTAATATCCGAGAGTGGACTGGCCCGAGGCTCCATCCCGGCAAGACAAAGAAAAATGTACTTACGAGAAATACTGCCCTCAGTGAATTGTGAATAAAAATATACATAAGAATACAAACGGGAATTGCAAGAAGTTTTACTGACTGGAATGTATTTTTGGTAGGAAATTTCTCTGTCTTTATAAACTGCATTTGAACCTTGAATCCTTAGTTGAGGGCGTTTTCTACTCTGCATCACCTAACGTTCCACTAAGAATAATTGACAACACGATTTGACAGTTACTGTCAAAGTGTTGTCAAGTGTGTAGAAAACGCCTACAACTGGGGCCAAAACTACGGTCTTCGCAATTTAGAGATTTGCCCCCCTAACGTCGAAGATTTTAGATCACCGATATCAAACTCACATTTTAAATAAAATTATTTAAAATGTGAGTTTTTCCATTCTATTCAATCTCTCTCAATCAAATTGACAGATCTACAGAAGCTCATAATTTATCTAAATTATCATCCTCGCCTTAAAAACTTTTATAATTGTCAACTTTATCGATGTTTCTTTCAAAATTACTAGAAATATGGATGTAAGGTAGTTATAATTTTGAGCTCAAAGGAAAGCTTTCATCTGGTGGATTGTCTATGCCCTGCTAGACGAAAAAGTTTCATTGAAACCACAAAGACAATAAATTGTGTAGATGGGTCCAGGGTCCAGAATATATTTATGTAGCTAGCCATACATGCAATCTTTTATGAGTCATAAAGTCTTAAGTCATAGAATACTAGCAACAAATGTAGCATAAAGCACAATAAAATATAATATTCAATAGTTAAACGGAAACAATAAGACAATTGCAATTAAATGGAAAACGTCGCAAAATTACGACTTTCGGAAACAATTAAATGAATTTGCAATATTAAATCCATCTCATGTTTGTTTTAAAAGCTATGAACGTTATTTTGAACAATGCTTTGCACAAATAAACATTGCGAATGTTTATTTGTGCAAAGCATTGTTCAAAATGTAAGAAAAGTGTAGTTGTTACACGTGTGTTGAAACAAGAGTAACCGTTTGAGTATCTTTAAGTAAACAATTTTACTTGTACCATTTTTCTAATGGTATTTTGAATTCAAATTACAGTTGAAATAGGTGACATGTACCCATGGAATTAGTAAGCCCATTACCGCTTAAAAGTTTTTTCCACCTAGAAAAAGGACACTATATACGAATTGACTGGATTGTTCATTAGCAATTCCTTACAGAATACAGATTTTAAAAAGTCATATCTATGAATCCTGATGTATCCACATTTGTTTCGGCCTTCCAAAGCGAATTGGTTTCGACATAATTATATTTTTGAGAGGTAGAGCGTTGTCTAAGCGTGTTTAATAATTGCTTTTTTCACTCTTTGCCCGTACAAAATTAAGCAAACAAAACTAGTATGTACCTAATAGCAATCACTCATTTTTACACCTCTCAAGAGTCATTGAACGTACTTGAACTTGTCAATTTCCTGTCTTACTTCGTTCAAAGCTCTATTCAACGCGTGAAACTTCTAATTTGTGTCGCACTGTGAGCTATTATTTATTAAAATCGTTTTCTCTTTTTTATTATGTACTGTGAGTACATGATAAAGTTAGTACATTAGGAAGCGGAAAATATGAGCGGAAAATTACGACCGCTCATAATTATGTCAGACAAAAGATTTATCTAAGACCGCATAACAGGTAATTATAATAAACCAAATTATTATGATTTGTTTTGTATTGGTAAGCTTTGCTAGTTATGTACAATATACGTTTACGAGACAGACTTGTATTTTTAGAGAGAAGATTAATTTATTATACTGTCAGATTTGCTTTTGCTTTTCGCATTTAACAAATACATATGTAGGTATTCATTTCAAAGATGTACTTTATAAATATTATGTATGTCTTTATACATACATACCTATCTATACAATCTATACTAATATTATAAAGCAGAAGAGTTTGTTTGTTTGTTTATTTGTTTGTCTGTTTGGTTGGTTCAACGCGCTAATCTCAGGAACTACTGGTCCGATTTGATTTTTTTCTATTCTTTCAGTGTTAGATAGCCCGCTTATCGAAGAAGGCTATAGGATATATCATCACGCTAAGACCAATAGGAGCGGAGCAGTAATGAAAAATGTTTCGCAGACGACGTTGCACGGGTCAGCTAGTCTGTACTAATATTATAAAGCAGAAGAGTTTGTTTGTTTGGTTGAACGCGCTAATCTCAGAAACTGCTGGTCCGATTTGAAAAATTCTTTCAGTTTTAGATAGCCCATTTATCGAGGAAGGTTATATATATATATATATATATATCATCACGCTAAGATAAATAGAAGCGGAGCATTAATGGAAAATGTGACGAAGGCGAAGTTGCGCGGGTCAGCTAGTTCATACATATTATAGTTGAATTTTGAAGTCAGTGTCTGTGTTTCCTGCTAACTACCTACATTCTGGGAGTCTTTAAGTCAAGATGGAATAGGTTAGTTACTTCTAGGCAAGCATAGTCCATCTTTGACCACATCATCGCTTACCATCAGGTGAGACAGTGGTCCAACGCGATCATATCAATAGTAAAAAGGAGAATATTCTTTATAATCATCAAAATCGGTTCCTAAAGTTAAGATATGACTGTACGTAGGTACATAATTATACAGACACAGACTAATACAGAACCTCTTTATTTTTAAAATCGGTTAAAAAAGATCAAACGGCGCCGAACTGTCAAATGTCAGCTGTCAAACTCTCAAGCATAGCAACCACTAATGATTTGATTGCTAATAAAGTGTCTCATTAATGAAATCATTTATTAAGAGGACGACATACGCCAGCGACATTGGAGAACAAAACGTGCACTCGTTTCACAGTAGTTTTTTGTACTTTCTTTATTATTCTATGACTTAAAAAAATATCCGTATATCAAAATGTAGATATAACCGGTCTACCTTCAAAGCAAAGAGTGAACAGGCATCTTCTGGGCACGCTCGCTCCATCATAATGGCCAAGTTCAAGCCCATTACATAATAAAAAAAGATAATTAAATTGTCTTTAAAATTCGTCTTTAGACATAACTTTAACAAATTAATTACACTACGTTGCACTAATAAAACAAAAAAAGTCATGAATAACAAATTATTAAGAAAATAGTCTATCTATGGAACATCTTTTTTTAAATTCGCCGTTTAGACGTGATTCTCATTTAAAAATCAGCTACTGAGCCGTAAATGTGCGCCTTAATAGATTCATTGCAGTACCAAAACCGTATCCGATGACAATTTAGAAAGTAATTACAGTTTATGACAGATACGGCCGTAGGCGGTATTATTTTTATAACATTCTCTATTGAGGCAATGTCGAAGCGACATGATATGCCTGAACAATGTTAGCTGTTTATGATATTTGTAGACAAGTTGGTAATGTTCATTTCTAGCGTTAAAGCCCACGACTAGGTCTCTGCTGTTCGTCCGTGTGTCCTCAAATTTAATTTTGTATGAACCCTTCCAATGCGAGTTTATAGTGCGTTCGTTCATCACCATTCTACCATTCGCTGCCCCAAAGTATGAATTAAATCTTAATAACGTTGCTAATGATACAAAATGTTATTTTTATTCATCAGCTGATTAACCCACGTACCTTATCGGCGCCTTATCTACTCACTATCTTTTTAAATTCCTTATCAGTCATCGCCTTGAAAATGTATTTATAGGTAGCTATTTTATAGCCCAGAAGAGAGCGTGAGAAATTCTCCAAAGAAAATAAAACGACGTACTAAAAATACCATTTTACTCTTGTCTTGCAAATTCTTTACATTTTATATCTAGCACGGGTATTCAAAAACCGCCATCAAAGTTTTAGTACTCATCTTGATTAAAGTACTAAGATTTTACTAGCCCAGCGGATAAAGAGATGGGCCATACCCCATGGGCCCCTATGATCGTGTTGCCGCGTTGTGTGGCCCATCATAATATCAGCTGGGTACTTATTGAGACCACCAAGTGTACTCACTCATACAGTTGTAATATTATACTTAAAAATTATGGATAATGATGGGACAACATTTTGGGTCGAGGGGAACACAGGACCGGGTCTGCGGTCCCGTATTAGACCTACATTATTTTTGGGAGGGGCTTTGGGACCACAAATAAACATTTTTATAAAACGAGCATATAATTCTTATGTTTAAAAAATTACAGCCTTCTATTATAATTAAATCTAAAAAAATAATTACAAAAGATAGTTACTACAATCTTACGTACGTACCCTTTTCCAGTTTCCTATTGCGGGATAGGCTAACTCAGAAACAGTTACAGGATGACTTTGACCGTTCTTTCTCTGTGCTATTCAAATAATAGTACCCTTCATTTCGTAGCGGCACTAAAAAATCGTGCACTTGTTGATTAAAATTTAAATCAGCATTTTTATTAACTGTACTTTACTTAATTTTCTTGTGGTCCCCAAGTGCCGCTCAAAATAATGTCGGTGTAGTCCGGGACCACGGTCCCTTTCCTGCCGGCATTTTGTAACACAATTTACGTCCCACTTAATACATTTTGTTTTAACATTGTAAGTCGGCTCGCTTTACATCCAGTCGATTTAATTTAAAGAATTTAATCCACAATATCTTAACATTAACAAAACACCGGCTTGTAAGATACATTTCTGCCCTTTTAAACAAATCACGATGCGATGTAAAAGCATTTTAACTTTTTGTTCCTTTTAGTATTTAATCCAGTCGAATTGAAGGGTCATTAATTTTGGTCCGATGTGGACGATGCGGTTAGGAAGCGTATTTGATTTCCCGAACTCTGTACGTCCCATAAATGTAAAAATACTTATTTCAGTTGGGCAATCCTCATATTTCAAAGAACAGGGGCTATAAAATGGCTACTTAAGCAGAATCATAATATTAACCACACAAAAATCAGTCAAATTTCATTTTCAATTTTATTGCTAACTCATTAGGTTCAAGGTCGATTGAGAAAATTTGACAGTGACGAGTTGCGTGGTGTGCTTTCTGATTCTGCAGTGGCCTTTTTAGACCCCCAGTTCGCAGTTACAAACTGTCAAAAACATCACTGAATTATCTACATTTTGACATTGACATTGTCGAGATGATGTTGCGACAGGAAATTGAACGCTTCTTAGTACTAGAGTTGGCCTCCAGAATATCACTTGATTGGTTTAATTCCTGTAAATCACAACCACAGAAATATGTATATCTATGATCACAACATTCACACACTAACAGACATATTATAAACTTGCTGTCCCGTGTCCACTTCGTTTGTCGGTATTTCAGGTTAATATGTAAGTATATAGCCTATGACACTCACAAATAACGTCACTTTGGTAAAGAGAATCAAAATCGGTTCAGTGGAACCAGAGATTACAACCTCACTAACTTTACCTCTTTATAAGACTAGTATTGATGTATAAATAACTTTGTTATTTTACAATCTGTTGAGTTACTTTTTAGTTCTAGTTCGAGGGGATCATGGGGACCTCTCTTATGAAAAACGAGCACAGTAAGATGTGCTCGTCTTTTCCAAGGCGACGTAAATAATACGACAAACCAAACACGCGCTCGGGACGCGGCACGTTATGTCGATCGGACATCGATAAAATTTATTAAGTATCGATACATCGCGATTGCGCAGATTGCTAAATCGTCTATTGTCCGAGCTCTATTATTAAGAGTAGTTATTATTGTTTATTTCTATTGTTGTCGATAAAAATGTCGTGCAAAAAGCCGTTATCGGCGTGTCGGAAATGGTAGAAAGTTTTTAATAATGCCATACATGCATGAAATTATTAGGTTCGTACATGATCCCTGAGGCGTTACAAGATACGCTTAGGTTGATGCCATATTTGGACTTAGTGTGTTATATTCACAGACATATAAATAGTAGGTTATATTATTTTAACATTGCACTATCTAGTTACATATTGTAGGTTCTGGCCTCGTAATACACTCGTCTAATATAGCACTGCACCAAGTATAAATAACTTGGTATGCAATTTCAGAGATCAAAGAACAACCTTGATGGAAATCAATGCAGTATGTGTACCACGATTTAAAATTACAATGACTGAGACCTATAATAAATTACCTAAACCTAATTTACTGACTAAATCTTCTAAACCAAGTATAAAACAAAGTCGCTTTTTCCGTCTGTACACTTACCTATATCTTTTAGGGCGGGTTGTATCAAACAGTTGGTTAACGTAACATACGTACGTCAAAATGTTACGATTACGGACGATGTTTGACGTTCGTTAAATTAGAAGCGTTGTTTCAAAACATTCTGGTATAAATTCCTGCTCATCCCAATAGCTAAGTTATTGACACGGGTCCTACCTAAATAGCTTTTTTTGCATTCCACCACTTATTTGTGTCATCAGAAGAACTGGTATTGAGAAATTCAAAAGAAATTTCACAATATTGTTCTGTTTGACGCAACTAAAGTCACGTTAACCAGTGCTCAGACCATCTGTTAACGTAAACGTTATATTTTACGTGCGTTAACGCTGACATTTTGTGAAACAACCCAATTTTTTGATTTGACGATAGTTAGCACCATTTTTAACGTTTACGCGTGCGTTAAGTGTAGTTGAAACAACCCGCCCTTAAGCTATATCTTTCAGCCCTTAATTCCTACGGGAACGGGATAAAACCTAGATGTGCGTAAATGAAACCGCAGGCAAAAGCTATAGTGTAATAAAAATTCGTAAAATATACTTTGACTCTTGACTCTAGTCTAGGTCAGAGATCACAAAGACAAAGTCTAGGTACGATGGAGCAAGTTTACCCAGAAGTAGCCCGTTCACTCTAACTTTGAAAAGATTAGGGTTGTAAGCGTTCGGAAACACAGACGCAGAGAGTTCCACTTCTTTGCTGAGCGCATAATGAAAGACGCTTGTGAAATTCTGTCTATCTGTTTAGCACGTAAAATACTTTTCACCCCAGGAAGTTCCCTTTGTGCTAATTATATACATAGCCTACGCGCGGGAGAAGACGCTGGCAGAAGTTAGTTCTACAATAAATAGAGGATTTCACAGCTAAACGCTCTGACAGAATAATTATGTGACGAACAAACCCCACGAAATAAAAGCGTGACCCACATACAGAATAATCGTCGAGACCACAAAAGCCAACGTTTTACAAACGATACAAATAAATCTTTTACGAGCGACCACTATTGTGCAGTTTTTTTATTTGAATCATCAGTAAAGTATACAAAAAACTTATTGTGGCTATCATCTTTAATTGTGTACAATCATCTGGTGTCGAATGCTGGAAATTAGGGACACCATGCTGGATGATATTTCAGGACAATTTGACAGTCAATGACAAAAACTTGTCAAAATCTAAGGCAAATAGGTTTGGTGATTTTTGACAGGTTCGAAAGTACTGTTAAGTGCAAAACAAGAAGTTTCTGGTTTTGGCTGTGCGGTGACTGAAAGCGAACAGTCTTACCTAATTAAGAAAAAAGAAAAGAAAAAGTATCTAGGTAATTAAGAAATTATTGCTATTCCGCTCTTTCGTAGATTAATTTAAAAATGAAACAAAAAAATACCGTTTATTATAATTTTTTGCATTTAATCCAACACTAAAATGATGTTTGCTTATTCATAATTGATGTCAGATTTTTAAAGTTATTGTCCCATTGTTTAACTAGAAAACAAGTTAATCATTCTCAATGGAGCAATGACCTTTTGGTTTATTTCGTATAGAAAACCGACGAATGACTTCTCCCGTTCTGGGCGGAGCGAGAGGCAGAAAGAGTTAGACTCTCATTGAATAAAATCTCCCCGTGTTTCTCCAAAATGCCCTTTGCGTTCCAGGGCAGTGGGAACTGTTTTTAACAATTCCGCAACCATGGTTGGGGAGCATTACCCTTAAGGCAGTAATTAGTGCGGAATACGTAACAGTTAACTAACCACCATAATCAGTGATTGAGTTACTGATATGGGCCAATGACAATCGATCAGTGGCACATACGAGACTTAGCTTTTATATAATTATAATGACTTGAAAAATAAGTTAAAAAGTACATGTTTGTGTTTTAATTGTTTAGTTAAGTACTAATAATAATATCTAATGATCACCAAAACCGGTAACATGAATTTTCATTTCAATAGTTTTTTTTTTCCCACAGCGATTGGAGAACTGTCGCCATAGCAAAATTTTCAACAATATAAATACTATGTCATCTTTCCGACGTTATATCGTTTAACATTATTATTGACTGGGCTCCATACCTTTTGCTAATCCTCCTTTAATAAAAGATTTTTTGAGATCATCATCATTGGGACAATCTTTCTAATTCTTGAATACGTGGTACCCCTACTCGAATCTGGGTCGACCTATGAATGTTTTATTGATAAAGTATTGCGAGTAAAAATGAATTGACCATTTTGTTTTGGATTTATTTAGTTCACTTTGAATATAGTTCCGTATGAATTTATAATGTTGAAGCTAGCAGACTTTGGAGTAACTTCTTCAATAGTATTAAACTGCACTTGTATCAGGAAAACTTTGTCATTGGCCATAATATATGTCCGTAGCTTCTGCGACTTTTGTGAGAAATCAGACCTGTGTTATGAATGCTTTTGTGTTATCTCTCTTTGATGTTGCAAACCTTGATTTTATCTATGTTCTTACGGATTTAAAATCTTTAACTTTACACTGAAATATTGGGTTCTTATTTTTTATTATTACAATTTATTGCGAATTTAAGATTAGTAAGCTAGTTCTCAAGATTATCGAAGCGGATAAACGAACCTATCAAGAGTATTTAGGAGCTATTCTTCAATAAAGAACACAGCTATTTAATAATGAAAAACCATAGCTTCTTTTTTTCTTTACAACATTTTCTAAACACCTAACAGCTTAGTATTAAAAGGCACTCAACTCTATTAATGCCATGCAAAGAAGACATAGAGTGTAAGCCGCTTATCGCCTAGTCGAGCGAAATGGGTCAGCATTGCACGCCTGCTGAAGAAGTCAATCCTACTACAAGTAACGCGAAGACCTGAGACACAAACATAGGTACCAAACGCTGAACATCATCTGCCTAGCCTTTTCCCAACTATATTGGGGTCGGCTTCCAGTCAAACCGGATTCAGCTGAATACCTAAATTGTACGTGGAGCGGCTGCCTACCAGACCTCCACAACCACAACTGGGTGTAACACTGTACTCCTTGGCAAGACTGGTGTCAGATTTTCTGGCTTCTGACTACCCGTAACGACTGCCAAAGATCTCCAAATGACAGCCGGGACCAACAGCTTAACGTGCTTTCCGAGGCACGGAGGAAACTCGGTATGTTAAGATGGTCACCCATCCACAGACCAACCTCGGCAAGCGTTGCTTAACCTTGAAGATCGATCGCGGCTGTTATTATTTAGCCACGAGCTCCTTACATAGATGACTGCTGAACAAGGAACTCTTATTATAACCGAGACACGAGTAGTTGTTGGCCTTTAGTTAGTTGTTAGCCCAAAAACGCTGTATAAGAGCCATGTGCGGTATAAAACCAAGAGATAGCTGTGAACCCTACTTCAAGTCGTTAAAAATTCTTACGTTTCCGTCATTGTATATTTTAGAAATGGCAATTTTTGTTAAAAGCAACATAAAGCTATTTGCTAAGGTCTCAGACACCAAGAAAGGTCCCGTTAGAAGTCAATACAAAAATCTTTTAACTGTCAGCAGCTATAAAACTGCACTACTTAGAAAAAGTGTTCTTTGCATGGGTCCAATTATATTTAATAAACTACCGGACAACATAAAAAATGACACCCTTCAACAATTTAAAAACAAACTCAAGGCATATTTGACTCAGAAATGTTACTATACAATAAGTGATTTTTTGAATGATCCTCTATTGTGACACTGCAGTTACACCATGAGCACTGTATTATTGACATTAATTATAATTGACATTATGTTGCTATTATTGACATTTTAATTTGAAATTATTATATTAATTATTTTAATAGTTTTCCATTTATAATTATTATGTACCTATTGAAGTTTAAAATTTGATTTTGAAATTATTATATTAATTATTTTATTAGTGTACCAACTACATTTTAATTTGAAACGTATATTTGGTGTTCCTTAATATTTAAAGTTGAAACATATTTTGTTAAATTTTGCATGCCAATACTCAGGCAGAATGTGCACGGGCCAATATATTTTTTTATTAACTTTTGTTAAAATACCCACATTCTATGCGAATAAATGATTTGATTTGATTTGATTTCGGTTTTCCATCGGTTTCATTGTGGGGAGTAAACGACGGAATTGCATAATTTAATTCCGTCAAGCCCGTTCCATCATTGGAACACAACACGTACCCACACGCACGAAACGTTGGGAACAACACATTCATGATGCGTACTACTGCGTACAGCTAAGGAGTGGAATCTCCTGCGAAAGCGTAGAGAGTGATATGTTTGTTAAGAACCAATGGAATAAGACACCAGACTTGTTGACCTGGTGTTTAAGATATGACGAAGAAGTGGCACAAGTAACTCGTTTGTGCGTACAGCTAAGGAGTCGAATTCCCTGCCAGAGTCTGTGTTTCCTGATAGCTACAACCTGGGAGTCTTTAAGTCAAGAGTTCATAGGTTTATAAGCAAGCATGCTTTATCTTAGACCGCATCATCGCTGACCATCAGGTGAGATAGTGGTTAAACGTGTGCGTAGCATAGGTAAACAAGAGAAGGCACATCGAAG
The DNA here is from genome assembly GCA_963859965.1 of Ceramica pisi. Lineage (NCBI taxonomy): Eukaryota > Metazoa > Arthropoda > Insecta > Lepidoptera > Noctuidae > Ceramica > Ceramica pisi. The sequence goes on along the minus strand of OY982535.1, from coordinate 22,601,885 downwards.
TTTGTAAACGTACTGATCATAGACAATAAAAAAGCAGTTTATTATATCTCTTTACCTACATCTTGTTTATCTTTGAACGATTCCACACAACCCTTTCAGGAGGTCAATGAAAACCATAGGTCATATATAGAATTGTCCCAGTAGGTATACCTTAGTTGTTGGCTTTTGAACTTCTTTTGGGTTTCCTTCCAAAATAGAGCTTGTTTTTTTATACTGTTGATAGGCATACGCTTGACCACTATCTCATCTGTAGTGCGATTTAGTTGAAACATCTGATGTGGCATATATTTATCAGATGTTTCAACGATGATTTCTTGGTTGTAAAGATGTTCTGCCTTAGTGAATCGCACTACTGATGTTAAGTGATGATACGGTCTAAGGTGGAGCACGCTTGCCTAGAAGTAACCGCTCTAGATAAACTTAACAAGTATAGTAAAGTATAGTTGCAACCTTTAAACAAGTAACAGATTCTTCGTAAAATACACATTCTTTGTATTTATTGCTACTTAAGACAGAATTTTCGAAATCCAGTTCGAAAATATCATCGAGTATTAGACAACATTGCCTAATACAAAACCAGAAAACCAACCGAGGTACAGAAATCATAATTTCACTACGGAACTCTAACTCTCGACAACCTATACTTAAAGAAATCGATTTAAGTGAAGTATGAGTAATTCTAAACCAGTATAATAAGCTCTCGATTTCAATAGGAACCCTTAACAATCGAGTACCTATTCATTATGGTTTTTTATCTGCGAGGCGTGCGAAAAACTGCCAGCTAATAACTCTTTAAAAATAACCGTTATTCTGGAACCTCACTTGGAGTATTTGGCCAAGTATTCGCGTGAATAATGCAATACAAAATTAATCTTATCTCTAAAAGAATAAGGTATAATTTCTAATGCACAATTTACGCGAATCTTTGGACAAATACGCCAGCGATAAGGGGAACAGTTATTAGTACAATTCGCGATACGGACCTGTAGATATTTAGATGGTAATTATACTGTCAGGTTGGATTTTTGTAGTATCACAATTACAAATCTTGTAACGGTATTGGTTGTGAATGACCAATGGGGACCTACTTTTGCCGTAGCAGTATTTCTGAGTTTTAGGTTTTATGTTGAACGATAAAGGTGGCTTTTGCAACTGTTGTGGAATCCTGAATAGTTCCTATTATAGAAATAGGTGTTTCAAGTATTTTGCAATTGGAACTGTATCCACATAAAGATTTCTATATCAGAACACTCAGAAAAACTGTAATACCTAATCTAACTCCAATCATTGTTAGAAACACAATAAAATGATAGGTATGATTGGAGTGAACTAAAATCACAATTAAAAAACTCATTAGACAATGAGTTTACATAGTATAGCACAGAAGATTTCAAACAGGGTTGCGGAATTTGTTCGAAAGAGTCACCGCTGCTCCAGAACACGTAAGGCATTAGGAGGAACACGGATGGGTTTTAGTCAGTAAGAGTCTGACACTCCCTTCTGCTCGGCCTTAAGCTAAAGAATGATTCGAAGATTTCTCATCCTTAATAAAAAGCAGTGCAGTTTTAATTCCTGATTTAGGGACTACTCACACTTATTCAGCTCCATAATTATGTGTTTCACTGAACAATTTTGGTCACATTTATACAGTTCTGCTTCTATCCGCCGCGTACAGCATCGTAAGAATGAGAAGGCCACAGCGGCAGAACAGCGCTGATAATAACACTCGCATGATAATAACACATTTGTCCTCATTTTCACTTGTTTGCCGCGAAAACTGAAAGACGCGGAAAGCTGAACGGATGCGTACGCGTCTCCATATAAAATCGTTGTTTTCTATGGGCATAAGCTGAATAAGTTTGAGTAGTCCCTAAGTCATGATTGTCAAAAAGCTTTTAGAAGTCTCAGTGAATGGCAAGACTTTTGGCTCAAATGCCACACAGGAAAACCACTTGTTTCATTCATATTCTTTCGCAACCGTACGCTAATTCAGTAACAATTACACTCACAACACAAACAAATAACATTTATTCACCTAAAACATAACATTATAATAAACATCGCAATGAAATGGCGTAAGCCACCTCTTGGAAACCTGCCAGCACAAAACTTCAATGCACTTGCGATCCAATTTACGATGACCTTTACTACTCTTCACGATTCCCCTGAAATCAACTATCTGTTTCCAACAGAGAAGGGTGAGGGGAGTCAAGATAACCTGGTATTTAATTGCTCTAAATCCGATTGGCATGTTTTTAGTTGGCGAATTCATTTATGTTGCAACTTTGTATCTTCTGGACAATATCTATAAATCAAGCTTGTTATTGACGATGCTTTCAGTTGTGACGTGAACTCTTGGTTAAAGAGGTATTTGGCGAAATATTTTTAGACCCATGGATTTGTAATGGTCGAAGTATTTTGCGGCCTGTTGAGCTGAAGCTCAAATGAGGGCTGTGATAATGATGTCAGAATCTGACACTATTCTTCGTTTTGAGTCAAACAGCAAGTGGCTATAGAACCTTCGTGATGAGAAATCATCAAATGATCACTCCCGCTCTAGACGGAGCGGGAGGGAGTGTCAGACTTTCACTAACTAAAACCCATCCATGTTCCTCCACTGCCCTTTGTGTTCTGGAGCCACGGTATCTCTTTCGAATAGTCCCGCTACTCCAGCAGGCGTCGGCCCTTTCGGACCCCTCTGTGTGCTGACTCTCTTTGAGGCGCGCGTGGAACACGAACGCGTCGTCGACACGGCAAGTGTCTAAAGAACCTAGCTTCATCTTCTTTTCGTTTCGATAGACTCATAAAAATGTTCTCCTGTTCTCCGACCAAATTTGGGCAACCTGTCCAGATCTATCATAGATCATCATCATGATATCTGCCGAAAGACGTCCACTGCTGGATATAAGCTTCCCCTAAGTGTCGCCACAACAACCGGTCCCTGTGCGTCTTGCTACATCAGCTACCCACGACCCTGACCAAGTCATCGGTCCACCTTGTGGGACGCCTTCCTTCCAACATTGTACGCGGTCGCCACTTCAGAAATTTTCTGCTACATCGACCATCTGCCATTCCAGTTGGCTCTATCATTGGCCTTGTTCAAATCTTGGCTGGTGAAGGCAGTTGTGCATGACGGGCGATGCATGTCTTGTGATGGAGCTGCAGAGCCTGGATAATTTGACAAAAGCATAAGCTATTTGACATATATCTGATTCTGAAGACTCAGTATATGGTAATTAGTGAAGGATAGCGCAAGAGGGGAGATTGAAAGAAGGTAGAGAGAAGCAAGAAGCAGAAGAAGGTGAAAGAGCAGTGCCATAAGAAATCTTTACTGACATTATACAGCTAAAGTTTGTTTGTTTTGTTAAACATGCTAATTTCAGGAACGACTGGTTCGAATCGAAAATTCGTATCACGTAGGTTGTAAATAACACATTCTCATTTGTAAAGCGGTACAATAAATAGGAGTGGAGCTTTCATGAAAAATGTGACGCAGACGAAGTTGCGCGGGTTATCTTCTTGGAAAGAAACGAAATACTTTCACAAGCCATAAAACATAAAGCCATATAATTCGCAACCCTAATACTATAAAAAAGTGAAATCCACAGTTTTCATAAACAATAACGATGTTACTATTGCTATTGTTAATAAAACGATACAAAGGTCTGCCATATCCTATGTTTTTATTGTTGTCTGAACAAAATTGAATAGGTACATCTTGATCGAAAACGGAGTTAAATAAATAATAGAAAGCTGATACGGTATGATGAAATGTGGTAGACGAATAGCTGTGTCTATGGCACGACCTTTAAGTCTTACAAAATATAGGCTTTATGGTTATAGCTGTGTCCAATTTGTCATCGCCCCTAGCATTATCTACCTCATCTTTGTTGTTCCTCTGTGTTCTTATATCTTTCTATAATAATTTGTGGTCTAAACTGTCATTTATAATCACCTTATAGAGTTGTATTGCCTGTTTGTTAAAGATGGGAAATCTTCAAATGACTCCTGCTCAGGGCGGAGCGGGAGGGAGTGTCAGACTCCTACTAAATAAACCCCATCAGTGTTCCTCCTAATGCCCTTTGCGTTGCAGGGCCGCGGTGACTCTTTCGCACCAATTCCACTGTATGGATAGTAGGTAAATATTTTTTTCATGCATATAACGGGTGTAAGGGACAGCCCTCCTCAAACTGATAGGGTGATTTCAGTATATCGTACTAAGTTGACCGGTACATGAAATTATTTCAAGAACTTTATGGGAATCCAATAAAACTGATTTGTTTAATTACCTCACTCGCAATGTATCGCTACCTCGGCAAAACGCACGCAGCGAACGGCAGCGCAGCGAGCTTCATTCGAGCTTCATTTTAGCTGTGTTATTTACATTAATGGAGCACACAGATAATGTAACTTTACATTGAAATAAAGCAAAAAAAAATGAAAAATCGAAAAAAAAGTAAAAAAAAATCCTGAGGAAATTTCCACTGTAATATGAAAAATAAGGAGCTGATTGCACCCTGTTACCTGTTACCACACCTTGTTAATTTGTGGAAGGCTGTCCCTTACACCCTGTAGGTATATTATAGGGTTACAGGTATTTTTTTCATGCATATACAATATTTTTATAGGGTGTAACACTATATATATCGGAACGCACGTTATGCCGTTGGTCCATCGCCAGATATCTTTACGGTCGTGTCGGGTTGCCGTTCCATCGGAATGTCAGAGTGATGGAAGAGGTATTGCACCTGCGTTTGCGCACACACTTGTTAGCTATAATATTCCCCGCGCCGATGGCTAGTCTGCGTTGAGATTGGCCGCTAAAGCTGAAATCGGTCAGGAGGACATACATATTAAATATTCATATCTGTGTACATTTTCTAGAGAGCGGATTCTTACGTCCAGTGTTATACAAATATGTACGTTGGTAATTACTATCAAAAACCGGCCAAGTGCGACTCGGAATCGCGCACGAAGGGTTTCATACCATTATCTATAAAAGTGACAAAACAAATCATGTCTGTGGTATGTGAGCCCCCTTTAATATTTATTTTAGAAATACATCATCTGTGCAATTTCAATTGTCTAACTATCATGATATACAGCCTGGTGACAGACGGACAGCGGAGTCTTAGTAATGGAGTCCCGTTTTACTCTTTGGATACGGAACCCTAAAAAAATCACTTAACGCTCACTTGTCCTAGTTTTCACGGTGACATTTTAACAGACTGAACTGGTCCAAACAATCTGGGGGCCAATTCTACTAATTTAAAAACGTTCAAATTCAAGTCGCATTCGCATCTCAATGCCAAAATGTCAAAAAAGGTATTCTGCTAAACTTAAAAGGACAACCAAAGTTGAAGTTTCATGCGATTATATTGCGAATTGAATTTTACAAAAAAATGTATTGGAACGGTATTCAGCTATTTTTAAAGTTGAACGACATTTGAAAATGTGACAAAAACGGTATTTTGCTAAATTTATCAACGTCAAAACTGACGTAACCATGGAATTATTTTGAGATCGAAAGTTGAAGGAAAATTTTAGCTTTTGCAGATTCAAATTTTTTATTTTTTCTCTATTTAATCCTTAAAAACATCATGAAATCCAAGATTCATTAAGTAGAGCCTTGTGCAGTAAAGCTACAATACATAGTTCTGTGTTTGTGTGGTGAAATAATACAAAACGTGTTGGTTCAGCCTGTGGAGGGATTTTTATTCATCTGGCTCTGTGAAGACGATGAATTGGTGGTGATACGACGTAGAACGAGCAGCAGAAGCTCACACACGTATATTTCGAAAGCAGCCTTGCGTTTGAAAAAGATTACAGACTCACTTAGTTTTACCAAAATGGAGCCGTTTATCCAAAAGGATACCCTAAGGACTGGACTGATTGTTGCAGCAAGGTTGGTCTACTAAGCGCATACTTATTATAATTCAGAAATAAGGCAACAATGTACCTATATCCTAAGCTTCTTTATCACCGCGAATTGGTAGCTCCTTCAATGCTAGACTAGTAACATAGAGGAACAAAATTCGGTTCCTTCAGATTCATACCTATGTAGCAGGATAAAACAGACTTAGACCACCAATGTGTGGTCAAAACATAAGCAAAATTCTCTGTGATTTGTCAGAGAAGTCGCTTTACGAGGAGGTCCGAGAAAAGGCTAGAAGTGAGAACTTTTAACGATGTTAGTCTAGTACTTAATACTCAATACTTAATACTCTTTTCTTCCTTTCAGATACTTTACTTTTTGGAGTTCCTTTGGTATAAATAAGATACGAGTTTATTTCTGCGTCATATGAACAACTAATGGAAAGCATATAGCAAGATATTAAAAGCAAATGAGTGTTTTATTTTTCTGTGAAAAGATTTCTAAATAAAAGATAGGTGTTCACTTTTGGTGGTCACTTTATTCTCCAGTCGTTTAGTTCTTAGGACATTTTGGTCAAAAATTAGCAAGTACCTAACATTTTACGATGCTTATTTAGGAGATAAGTAAATTAAAATATAAATCCATACCTACACACGTCTGCCTAGATACTCGATCTGTCGATTATCTCACGTTAGAATTATTGATTCTAAATTAAGGCAGTCTTAAAGAAACCTTACTAAAAACTGAGAACCATACCATAAGAGGAACGCAGCTAAACTAAAAATAAATCACTCAAAAAGTCTAGATTAAATTCTTTTGATTTTGAATGGATGAAGTCTTACAATCTAGTCGTAGCATGTGGTAGGGTGTGTGTATTGTATTCTACTGGTAATCCTTCTTCAATTTTTAGGTAAGTATTATTATAAACGTGAAGGTTTGGAAGTACGGATGGCTGACTTGATGAATGTTTTTAGAGTTCCGTACCCAAAAGGTAACCAGCGGAACTATTAGTAGCCTCCGCTGTCTGTCCGTCTGTCTGTCTGTCAGCGGGCTGTATCTCAAGATCCTAAATAAGAATTCAGTTAATTACATAGAAATATACAATCTGTGAAAATTACAGATTGTATATTTCTATTGTTGCTATGACCCTTGAAACCCTTCATGTGTGGACTGATTCTCACTTGGTTTATTTTTTTTACTCTTACAAGCAAATCTAAGAAGATTTAAATAATATTGACGCCTACTGGCAGATGAATAGCAACAAGTTGCGTTCATGTGTGACTTTTCTGCATTATATTCTAAGGAGTTTTATTGTGTAATTCCGGTTTTATAGTAGGTAATATTTTAATTTACAAGATAATTGCAAAATGTTAGTTACTTTGGTCAACTTTGTTAAAAAAACTACTTCATATTAAAAAAGCTATAGCTACACTCAAAGTTATTTTAAGGTTTCATTTAGCAGTCTAACAGAGTCAAAAATGACGTGCATGTGTCGCAGTCAAATATAAAAATAGTATACGCCGCTTTACGTAGTGGCTAGCTGTTTCACTTAAAATCGGAGCCGTTTTGTATTACAGTGTTAATTCATGTTTTGCCGGATCTTCATTGCAATATTTTCTACGGTTGCTCATGCTTATCACTCAGTGTAATTTGTACCAACCGACTGTAGGATGACCTCATTGACTTTAAAAATGAGTTCTTTTACCACGGATTTCACTCATCCGACTAGAGTCAAGAGCAAACCCATCTCAAATCAAAAAAGATAGTACCTACATTTGCATACATGGTAATTACATAGCTGCAAATTAAATACGTAGTTTAATTTCAATGATACATTTTTTTTAAATAAACACCTATTTTCTGTTCGAATCGCTAAGGTGTCATCCTGATACGAATAATCTTCAAAAATACTATATGGCGTCCTCTGATGGTGCGTTTGCTTTGCCGCGATAGGGATTGTCGCAAAAATTAACGAGACGATCGTGTAGGTATTAGCGCTTTGTAGTAGTTCGACGCCTTAAGGCCGTACCCTGAGCAAATAACCTTGAGCATTTTTTCCCTCAATAACAGCGCAAGAGATACAATAGCGAATACGCTCAAAATGTTGAATAAAATCGTTATAAAATCGAATTTTGGTCGTTTGAAAAAAATACTTCTACCAAAATGTTCTTAATTAAATTGCCTATCCATTAGTGTAAGTACAAAATCAAAATAATCGTTAGTTTTCGAGAAGATGCATGTTTTCAGTAATTTTTTCTCATTTCTGTGGTTTCGTTGTGAGGAGATTACTTAAACATTATACTTAGTAATAAAAAATTAAATCTACCATTTTGAGCCAAGATTACGTAGAAATTTAATTTATTTTTTATTAGTTGATATTTCTTTTGGATAAAGAGTAGATAGCTCCAAAAAACTGCACTAAAAACGGCTAGCGCTGCGTTTTGCTCGGGGACGCGCCTTAACGGGTCAATATTAATCTTTTAACGCTCAGTATTAAATTTTTTGTTGTCATGGTAGTCACAAATTACTTAAATGTATAGGATTAACCACGGATTTACAAAGGTGGTTCAAGACACGCTAAATTAATTACATAAAATTATGACTTTCTCATTAAATAATGTGATAATCCGGCTGGAAGCTGATCCGCCTTCAATAAAACTGTTTACCATCTCCATTTTAAAGACCAGATAGTCTGTATGCATTTATAAGTCGGATTTTACTGTTTGGCTGTGACATGATATAAAACGTATATAGTTTTACTAAAGGTTATATACGCATATTTTACGCAAATGTCAACCATGGAGTTAGCCTACGTGGTTTGGTAACCGGCTTTCATTTTGTTGGACATAAGTTCAAACCCCTCTTTTTTATTCAGTGTTTTGGTAATTTTTCTTTTACTTTTACGTTTGTTTCTGTCTTTCCTAGCAATATTTAAAACATCATACGTCCATGTACATATTTACATTCACAATACCTAGGTATCAATGTTAGGATAGATTTTTTAAAGTTCTGAACTGGCTTTAGTGCAAATATGAATAATAAGATTATTTACGACTTTAAATTTCTTTCTGTAGTAGCCAAGTGGCAACTTAGAATTTCTAAGTAAGACTTTATAACGCAAAAAGGAAATAAAAAGATAACTTAAATCAATGTTTTTATTTGTAACATTCTATATAAAAAACTAGAATTGTAGTAAATTATAATAAACAATATAACATTGCAGTATCGTACAGTCGGTCAAGTCTGTAAATCCACTGTTTAAGCTTCAGCCAGTAGGGCCAGGGTATCGATGAAACTGCTGTTGTGATCAGCAAACGAGCTGAGTAGATTAGGTTCATTGCAGTACGAAAGACCGCCTGCATCATAACGGCACAATCAGTTCTTATGGTTTTTACTGTTATCCTTTCACTTTAAACACAAACACAGTTTTTACAAAGGTTCTGAGAGCTTCTATTTACCCTAAATACTCAGATTCTATTCCAGAATACCAAATGAAGCAACCCATGGGTATAATATAGTCGCTCGCGCTGATAGGTGCTGTGATGGCTAATATAGTACTTCAAAAAAAGGTCTTTCATCTTTTGATAATGCAATACATCTATACAGAAATAAATTTCAGCAGAAAATACGAGTTTCTAACAAAATATAATATTTTGACTAGCATTTATGACGTCTCTTTTTGACGTCTTACATCATCCGCTCCACGCCTGCGCGGCGTATTTACAAGTACGTTCCAATTGAGGTAGGTATATTTCCAATCAAATATTGTTTGCTTTGAAAGTCGTTTCAATGTTTTACCTATATAAAATATTATAATCGGAAAACGAAAATATTGTGAATATGAGTTTAACTAAGCCCGATAAATTGGACTTCAATTTCTATAAAAAATTACGTTACTAAAATGGAAATTATCACAATTATTGGTAATTATCATCTGCGTGTATTGAACCAACACAAAACCATATTTATTTTCGTAAATGAAAACAAACTTGCCTGCTATGCGACTAGAATGTGATTATACTGCGATGCGATTGTGAATTGAACGAATTATAATGTTAGCAGAATACCATTTTCCAGTGTCTTAAAAATCTAATCACATTCGCATGTCATGTTTTTCGCATGACACGTTATTTAGTAGAATTGGCCCTCTGTTATCTAAATCCAAATTCATCTATGAAAATTTCAACTTCCGCCTGGCAAGCTACCACCATCATGTCAAAGTCTGTCGCCATAACAACAATGTTAACAGCATTGTTGTGTTCCGGCAGTTACAGGTATGATAGCCAGTTCCTTTGTAGCCAGTACCTTCGGTCAAGAGTTTCCCCGTTTTGTATAAAAAAAGTGTCACAGCCAGGTGACAGACGGAGCGGAGTCTTAGTTATAGGGATTTACCTTTTGGGTACGAAACCCTAAAAATTACTTTACAACAGATTCTTCTTCACTTCTTTATACAAAAACCTCGCAAAGATTAAACCACATCTCTTTATCAATCACCAAACCCGATAGCAGGACAGTGGTTATCGATCGAAACTAGTTACCTAACAAACAGGGCAATGTTAACTCAATCTAGCCTAGATATTCACCTATTTGCATAGAGAACTCATTAACTATCGCTATGCGACCTAATCGTACATTCACTTTTGGTATTACGTAAGTTTTGATCAATTTGTATCGATTCTCTGTCGAATGTTTGAGCGTATGATCGATTATTATTTTTGTGAAGTTAGTGTTATGTTTACTTATGAATTTTAGTTAGTAAGAGTGGTGATCGTTTGGGCTTTTTTGTACTATGAAAAAATGTATTACGCATTCCCTCCAAAAAAAATAACGTGTCTACGAGTTATTTGTGATCTATTTGCAAAATAAATATCATTAATTTATCATTTCATCAGTCAATAAGACGGTTTAAATTTTTTCGAACTGATTTTTTGGCTTAGCTTTCAAGGTCGACCGGACAAAACAATCACCTTATTCATAAATATTTATAAATAAATAAATTTAGTTCGTGCCTGGAATTGTGCCCGCTAAATGACACAGTCTGCTAATAAATTGTTACGTACTGACGTACATTATTCATGAAAAAATCCATTTAAATGTTTTGTGAACACATTCATTGAGCGTACACTCGTACAGCTAAGGAGTGGAATAGGCTTGTTTACTGAAAAAATCTAATTAGTCCGTCAGTTAGATTATAAAAAAAATATTTGACCCGTATTTTTTCTTTTGTTACGGGAACCAAAAAAGACGAAGTTACGACGCTTTTAAAATTCTCAATACGTCACTCTCCGGCATAATTTTTAGCGGGTAGTGACGTCACGAGCCCGGGTTTGGTGCGTTTTATCTTTGTCAATATTGATTGATTTACAAAAACAAAAAATACGTGTCCATTATTTTTCAATAGGTTCTCTAACTGACGGACTAAATAGTTTTGCAATTTGTGGATTATGGAAACTAGCCTATTGTCTGCAAGAGTCTGTGTTTCCTGGTAGCTACCTACATCTTGAGAGGCTTTTAGTCAAGAGTGATTAGGTTACTTCTAGGCAAGCATGCTCCATCTTAGACCACATCATTGCTTACCATCGGGTGAGATTGTGATCAAACGTGTGCCTATCAACAAAATAAAATAAAAAAACACTTACAGTGAAAAGTCAGTCCATCCTCAAAACATGCTATAGGAATCCAAGAGCAAAGTTTCATCCATATAGTACGTTAAGCTGTTAAAACATACGGTCTCTTTATCGCATTTATTGTAACACTATGGGGGGATCGCAGAAACCAATTATTTACTGTTACAAACAAACAGAAACACTGACGCAAACTCTAAACAAATAAGTCCCGTTGCTATAAAACATAACACGGTATCTGCCATTGATTCGCAATTCTCTCACACGTACCATTCGCATGCCAACCTTGGCATTGCCACTGATTGTACTTGAACTAGAGACGCTGCCAAAACTGTTTATTAGTAGTAGTTAGGGATGCCAAGTAACGAATAAAGACGGACAAAGTAGGGCGTTTTAAATGCATGTCCGGCCAAATAAGACGGTATCCGACCTGTCCGGGTTACATATTATGTCTTTTGTAATTTTCAGTAGTTATGGTGAATGCATGATAAAGTACCTAAATATTTTCAGCTTCCATAAAGGTATATAAATTATATTTATACATGGATAAGTACACAATTCATAACAATTTTTAAATGACTTCTTACTCTACAGTTAGAAAGAAAGTTAGTTCGTAGTTAGAGTGAATAGGCTTCTTCAGGGTAAGCTCGCTCCATCGTCAACTTTGTCTCTGTCATCTCTGACTAAGTCTAGAGTCAAGAGCAAACACATTTCAAAACAAAAGTTTGGCTAAACGGGCTGGTTTATTCGGCTTTCGAATTCAGGAGCTGGCAACCCTAGCAGTTGTTGCGAATCGGAACAAGTCGACCGTACAGTTACCTAGTTATACTTTGTAACAATCAATTTGTTCAGGCGTTCGCTCTAGTTCATCGATTGTTCAGTCCATTGTTGGGGTAAAAGTGATTGAAGCGGAATTATTTTTGAAAGTGTGCATTCTCTTTTGTCGGTTCTACTTTTTTGTTGCTGGCTGGTTTTATTTTCTTGGTGATAGATTACAATCAATTATCTTGTCTGTATTGCCATTTTACTAAACTTTTGAGCTGCATTTTGAGTACGTTTCCTTGTGAAAGACTAGCAATAAAAAAAAAACTAAAAAAAAACAAAAAACTTAAGTATTTAATTTAATATGAACACTTATGAAACGTCAAAACCTAGTTCATAGTTCGAGATAATCGTCTCTTATCTATACCTACTATCAAATTATAAAGCAGAAGAGTTTGTTTGGTTGAACGCGCTAATCTCAGGAACTACTGGTCCTATTTGAAAAATTATTTCAGTGTTAGATAGCCCATTTATCGAGGAAGGTTATAAGCTATATATCATTACTCTAAGACAAATAGGAGCGGAGCTTTAATGGAAAATGTGACGCAGACGGAGTTGCACGGGTCAGCTAGTGTTAACACATTTTACTATTTTTAAATACTTAAATTGTTTTTTAAATATTACCTTTTTATTTAAATATATTGGGTACTAGAAACACACTAATTTTGTGTACAGCTAAGGAGAGGGATTCATGACAGAGTCTGAGTTTCCTGATCGCTACAACCTGGGAGTCTTTAAGTCAAGAGTGAATAGTTTACTTCTAGGCAAGCGTGCTCCATCTTAGACCGCATCATCGCTTACTGTCCGGTGAGATAGTTGTCTAACTCTTGCCTTAATTAAAAATCGTCTTCTCTATCGTGTCACACGGGAATAAAGTCTGAAAGTGGAACATTTTATTAGATAATAATAATTGTCAAATGTTGTGCCCAGCCCACCAATCTACCGCTGAAGGTCGGCCATTAATTTCGCAAATTGCCGCCTAACGTAATTTCGCATCTTATTATTAGATAACTTTCTAATTTTGATGATAGGCTACATAACATTTTAATGTTAGATTTGACTAATGCTAAATATTATGTAATTTTCTTATAGGCATTTTGTTACCTTTGGTGGGTTGACAACTGAATGTCTTTCTCGCCGGAAAATGGCAGACATTAAGATTGTAATAAATCTCGATTAGATAATATTTTCTCGATGTATTTTGAAAAAATCGTTTTGTGTATAATAAATTCCATCCAATTTCAATAGTTTCCAATACAATCTTGTCTTACTTAGAAAAAATAGTTTACAATTACACGCGATATTTTATAATCTTACGGTGTTTGCTATTTTACGGTGACATCTCTATGAAAAGCTTAAGCGCTCTATGGAACTAAATTTTTAAATCTGATAATTTTATATATATATATATATATATTTAAATAAAATAAAAATAAACAGCACTTTTTTGCGATAACACATAATAGGTAATAATTATTATGAGCCCATGTTATGCCAATATGTACAGACGCCAACACAAGCTGCAGCAATCTGACAAAAATCTTTATTAGATTTTCAACGCTATTGCCAAAAAAAATTGGGTTCACATTTGATTGGGAAAATTTGACAGTGTCGGATTTTTAATGTATTAACGTAAGTTATATTAGTAGGTACCTAGTTATGCGTATAGATAAACCACAACTTTTGCAACTTTGTTCAACGATTTGCTGACGTAATATTATGATAGGCTTTTAAATTAATAAAGTGCAAAAAAGATTGGCAGGCAAGTGTTTGTGGAGATTGTGCTTTTATCACATCATATTTTACCTGTAATTGGCTGTCATATTGTATCATACTGTTACATATCACCATTGTATGTAGCTGCAAGTCTTCCACAGTAGATATTTAAATAAATATTTTCACGGCTATCGATCTGTGAAAGCTATAACTTAACATACTAGTTTTAAGGGTTCCGTACCTGAAGCGAAACCAAAAGTACCCTATTACTATACCTACGCTGTCCGTCTGCTTGTTTGTCAACAAGCTGTTTCTCAAGAACTATAATCTATTGTTGCTGCTAAAACAAATTTAAAAAATGAAAGAGACGTGATTTTTTCGGATTACGGTACGAAACCCTTCGTGGGCGAGTCCGACTCAAACTTGGCCATTTATTATCCATTTTCTTATTCTGATAAGTATCATGAAATCCATGTGTAGGCTATGTTTTTTTTACTTTATTTTAAAACGGTCTACAATTTTTTAGTAACTATACTTTTGGAAATTGAAAAGACATATCTATTATAAAGCAGGTACTTAAACACGCAAAGCGATTGTGTCGTTGTGTCGTTACCACCTGATCAAAGACCAAAGATTTATAGAGGGATCACCATAAAAAACACTTTTATACCTTTTCAACACCTCAAAACGCCTACTTAAAGCCTCTATTAGCATTAATTCTCTGAAACTGCGTGTCAGTTGTACCAACCGTAAAGATTTTGAGTGGTTCTTTGGGCGAATCATAAATTAAAGCGCGTAAGCACTTGTGACGTAGATTAAAAAGTTGTAAAACGTAGCGGCACGTGGAAGCGGCCCGTAGTTTGTGACCTCTGTCTCACGGGAAACAGACGGATGACGGATGAAAATGGACGTCAGACGGATGACGCCGTAGGGAAATGCGGTTAACTAAAACTGACGTGACTCTGTTTTTGTTAGTTTCTTCGTATTTTGACACCGACTTCCGAAATTAAAGTAATTTTTTAACTTTGTAGTGTTTTTTTGATTTGGAAGGCGGTTGTATTTTTTTGTAAAATCTTTTTTTTTTTCTCTTTTTAGTGGTGCCCCACACCTAACAACACCACTTCAATCGCAGAAAAGCAAAATACGCAATTTCGATTGCTTGGATGACTAAAAACCATCATCCAAGTAAACAAATTCCAGCTATTCGATTTAAAATCCAAACTTCGTAACCGATTTTGATAAAATTTAAATGGGATTAATCTGCAAGTACCTACCTATATCCTTACAGATAAAAGTTCATAATTGACGGAGTTAAGAGGTAACAAACATAAAAAAGTACAACCAAACTGACTTCCCAAAAAGGAGGAGGTTATCAATTCGGTTGTATGTTTTTTTTTTTATGTTTGTTACCTCATTACTCCGACAATTATGAACCGATTTGTAAAATTCTTGTTTTATCTGAAAGGATATACTTGCAGATTGGTCCCATTTAAATCATATCAAAATCGGTTACGAACTTTGGATTTTAAATCGAAATACCTGGAATTTGACTATGATGATTCTTTGATAATCGAAATTGCGTATTTTGCTTTTCTGCGATTTTGCAGTGGTGTTGTTAGGTGTGGGGCACCACTAAAACGTGAAAAATAAAAATCTTTTTACAAAAAAATACAACCGACTTCCAAAAAAAACACTACAAAGTAAAAAATAACTTTAATTTCGGAAGTCGGTGTCAAAATACGAAGAAAGTAACAAAAACACCGACTTCCGAAATTAAAGTTATTTTTTACTTTGTAGGGTTTTTTTTTGGAAGTCGGTTGTATTTTTTTTGTAATTGGGAATTCGGTTAAAAAGGTTACTACCAATTTAAACTCGTGCATTGAATTAACAGTGGAACACTTATCTTGTTTTCTACTCTAAGACTGTTTCAGATAACTCTAGTTTATCTAGAAAGTCTCTCAAATAGATCAAACAGCAAAAGTCACCTAATGTCACTCATATCATAGCATAAGTATATCTATCTTATCTTGTTACCTACTAACTTATCTAAAACCTAGAATCATACAAGATAATGTGACATCTAAACGAATTCTAATACGGGTTCCTCATCTTTGAAAAAAAAAAAAATAGTTTCTTTCTGTCTACACGAATAAACTCAAAAACTAAAGCCGGTTAATTATGTGTATGTGTCGAAGTGAAGCCGTGGGTGAAGTGATCATGAAATGAGCTGTCATTCCATCTTGATTAGGCTTGAATTGACAGCTTCGTGATTACTTCACCCAAGGCTTCACCTCGATAAGTTTACAGAATCGCACTGCTTTACTAATTGCAAAAATTCTTACACTATTATAATGCTACATTATCCCTGATTAACACATAAAAAAAAAATTGCAGAAGTCGCGGGCGGTTAGCCTTTTATAAAATAACATATTTTTTTTGGTCTCTGAACTCTTGAATTCCCCGAAGTGTGTAGTACAAAAGTGTCCGATGTGAAGTCAGTATAATTTATTAATTGCGTGTCTTTTGATAACAATTTCTAGTACAATGCAACTTCAGCTAAGGTACATTAACTATCTGTCTCAAAGACGAATAGCCTTGTTGTTTTATGAGACGTACTAGACACACCTAAAGGTATAATCCTAAACAATTCATGTTTAACACGTTTACTCGAAAACTAGCTTCTACTTGTACCTACCTCATTTAGTTACGCAAAGGAGTGCTTTTAGCACTAGTGCGGAAAACGTCTAGCCCCCGCCTTTTTTATATCAGGCTAGTCGCCAAACTGTCTCCACAATAACTAAATTTTATGTTCATTAAATAATTTGTCCCTTTTGTTAGTAATATGTATAAGGAAAAAACCTCCCTTTCCCACTTCCAATATTACAGGCAAAACCTTCGCCATCTTGCGTCTATTTGATACTCTCTATTTGGTTGTAACGTTTTTTTATTTTTTATACAATTTATTGGCATACGTTTGACCACTAGTATATATAAAGTATTTTTTTTTTGTAATTTTTTTTAAGTTAGTCAAAGTATGCAATGAAATGAATGTCGATATTTCCAGAACGGAAACGTTGAAACCAAAAACGTACCGTGCTTTCTTTTGCGACACCAGCGAGTACACATCATTAATCCTTCGAACTGTTTCTGCAGCACTGGTGCCACGGTAGAACTCGTACTCGTAAATATACCGATATTTCATGTTTACCATTGTGCGGTAATAAACGACGGCAAAGAAAAAAAAGTGAGGAAAAAAACAAATGAATGACTGTTTTCAAAACACAAATGTACCAGCTAAATGTATTTAAAAATTTGAATTTGTTTTTATTTCTTAACCAAAGAGGAGATATTTCAGATCAAAATGGTAAGTACGACAGAACGCTAATTTCATATGCAAGGACCTAATATTTTCATACTTGTACATATATATGTGTCGATTTTTGATGAGCCAAATAAATAAAATAAACATCAGATCCAATGGAAACGCTCGCCACCCATCTTAAAATACCGTGATCATTTCACAAGCTGATTTACAGACGCTAAACAGACTTCACAGAACATCACAGTTACGCAATAACATTCGTACATATACAAACTTACTTGCATGTTCTAGATTTTAAAGTCAAACATAGCAGAAGTTCTTTCACTTTTCAGTAACTGCATGCAGTTTTTTTTTTGTCTGTGGCTATATTATGAGTGTCTTTTATTTATTTATTGTATCACCAATTTTGACTGTCGGGAAGTCAAAACATTTCTCTAGCGTTTAGATGTTTGTAAGTAATCCTAGTGCCAATAGGGAATATGCACGCGATTTTTTTATTTATAAAATGAATTACTTATAAGCTTCAGTAAACACTAGAAAATATTTTTTAAATATCTTCATCAGCGATGAAGTTATAACGCTTCAAAGATTACTTTTAGAACGAGAAGTCCGACATGGAATTCGACGTCACATTACGTGACGTCTATACATCTGCCATAGAGAACAGCGTTTTCGCGAGAGGGACAGAAATATTTGTTAATAATTATATCTCGTTTGTTTTTCGAGCAATTTTGATTCTATTTCCACTGTTAGTAATATATTTTTGTATATTTTTAGATAAAGTATTTAGATAATGAATATTTTTTTTATGCATATTCCCTATTCTACAAACTTTCACATTCGCATCTCAATCGCAATCTGTCAAAAATGTATGAAAACGAAGGCTTTTTTGACAGTTTGCGATTGATATGCGAATGTGGAAGTTGTTTATAAATAGTTGGGCCTCCTATCATGTAGTGGAAAAGCAGCTTTTCTACTACATGAAAGGAGGGCCAATTCTACCTACTAGTTGGACAAAATAGTCTCCTATGCTACAACAGCTGTAGTAGCAGCAGCTGTGTGTGTGTGTGCTGTGCTGTAGCTGTAGTAGCTGTGTGTAGTAGGTGTGTGTGTGTGTGTAGCTGTAGTGCAGTAGCTGTGTGTAGTGTCTGTGTGTTTGTGCTATAGTGTATCGTAAGGATGAGAAATCATCAAATGACTCTTTCCACTCTGGTTGGAGCGGAAGGGAGTGTCAGACTCTTACTGACTAAAACCCATCCGTGTTCCTCCTAATGCCCTTTGCGTTCCAGGGACGCGGTGACTCTTTCGAATCAACCTACCCCTTGAACTTTGGCTTCGATTAACAATACTTTCGTTTCTTAAAAATAATCTGTTAATGTTACAAATGCGAAAGTTTGTGAGTATGTATGGATGTTTTTTACTCTTTCACGCAAGTACTACTGAACCCATTACGATGAAATTTGGTATGTAGGTAGCTGAAAACCTAGAATAACACATAGACTACTTTTTATCCCGGAGTTCCCGAGGGATCGGGATTTACACGGGAATAACGAGAATTTATACGCGGACGAAGTCGCGGGCGGCTTCTAGTTAATTATATACTTGTTTCACTATTGTAAACTGCGCATCAGATCACTGAAACAGACCCTTGTCTTAAACAATCTATTGTTTACTAAAGTTAAACGTTCTCAATCCTGTCAGTACCATCCATTGTTAATACATTAATTGCATTAACCAGTTGCTTCACATCCACATATCATCAGGGGAGGGGAAGCAGTTTGCTATTGTGTCGTCGGAAGTGTGTCACCGACCTATTTCCGAGATAGTGGCAAAGAATAAGAACTTACAGATGCGACACTCCTTCTCTAGTGCTATTCTGTAAAAACATTTACGTGTCTCGACAGCGGAAACCAAGATGAGTATCAAATTCGTATAACTGTAAGACCTTTATGTTGTGTGTGATAAAGCTCATTTTGTGAGTTTTGTCAATCAGGTGAAGCTCGAGATCGAAATGGTTATTTACAGGTTGTCCGGGAGCCCTGCCCTGTACACAGGTATTCCTAGTCATTGAATAATTGTTTAGTCTAACTGCAAAAGTTCGGTCCCCAAATCGTACAATGGCATCAGGCTAGACTTTGGTGGAACGAACTATAAACCGGATTGGTCCATGGCCATTGGTTCAGAATTTCCAAAAAAAATTCGTTTTCGGTCAATTTTTAGCCTGACAATCATCATCTGCCTAGCCTTTTCTCAACTATATTGGGTTCGGCTTCCAGTCAAACCGGATTCAGCTGAATACTAGTATTTTACGTGGAGCGGCTGCCTGCCAGACCTCCAGTACCCATTAACTGGGTAACACGGTACTCCTTGGCAAGACTGGTTTCAGAGATTTTCTGGCTTCTGACTAACCGTAACGACTGCCAAAGATCTCCAAATGACAGCCGGGACCAACAGTTTAACGTGCTTTCCGAGGCACGGAGGAAACTCGGTATGTTAAGATGGTCACCCATCCACAGACCAACCTCGGAAAGCGTTGCTTAACCTTGAAGATCGACCTGTGCGGCTGTTAATATTTAGCCTGACCAATGGTTAAATAAGTAACTAGTAAACAAATACTAGTAGCTACTAACCACTGAACAAAAAACACTTTAAACGACATTTTATTACAGCTGTTGACTTTTGGTTGTGTTGACTACATACAACCCGTTCTTAGAATTTTCTGGCCGGCTACAAGTTGGTGTTTAGTTTTAGGTGATTCAGCAGCCGCAGTTTCGCTTCTGTAGTCATTTCTTTTTTTTTTTTCTCTTTATTTAAAGGGGCTTGTTCAATTTGAAGATGTCGTCCGTCGTAGTCATTTCTTAATCTATGGTAACGTAGAGGCGCACCCATTTGTAAAGCGCACGACAGTTGTTACATTATTGGAGTCCCAGGTGGTATTCAGGTGCTTACCAATGGCAAAGAAAATAAAGGTTTTAAAGACACCTGCTTTTTTGTTACGTTTATTTGGGTTTTTAAGTGCTGCCCGGGTTGCGGAATTTGTTCGAAAGAGTCACCGCTGTCCCTGCAACGCAAAGGGCACTAGGAGGAACACGTATGGGTTTTAGTCAGTAAGAGTCTGACACTCCCTTCTACTCCACCCAGCGCGGGTGGAGTCATTAATTTGATGATATCCTATCCTTAAAAAAAAAAGAAGCGAGTACCTTTTGGCTTTGTCACTGATAAAATTCTGCAGACAAAATTCATCGTGGTTTCAGAAAATTTTCAAATTTTGAGGAGTAACTTAATTAGGGTTAGGAATTGAAATATTTCTACACGTGGTGTAATTTAATTAGTATGTATATAGTTTAAGTACTTTAAACTATCAGCAAATCGTGAGTAATTCCTTTGTAGTACTCTGCACTTGAGGAAATAACCCGTACACAATACATACTTCAAGCCCGCACCCACATGACAGCAGAATGATAACAGGCATACATAAATATTAACCTATTTATATACCCCACCACTTCCACCTCGCAAACGAATCAATGACATGACAAATTTTAGCTAATATTACTATCATGCGAAAGTAATTCTGTCTGACTGTAACGTCTTCACGTCTTAAACGTCTGAACGAATTTAGGTGAAACTTGGCAAACGGGTAGAATAAAACGAGTGTCGTAGAATAAGCTACTGTCCACCCGAAAATATGTTCCCTTGGGACAAATTTCACGCGGATGGAGCCTTTAAATAAGAAAGTTTCGGACGGTTGGATGTTTTTTACTCAATCATGGCTGAATGGATCTGAATCATAGAGCACAATTAATGATTTTCATTATTCTCACATCGCGACTTTACTTTCCAATATTTCGGCAACGGAACACTTTAAGGCACCATAATTCTAATTTTTATCTATTGTAGTGTCCTCTACCTATAAAGGGTTATTTGTAAAACACCAGCAACCTCTTAGGCAGTGAAAGTACACATGATTATAAGCAACTTTTGTTTTGGTAAAACTCCGAAATCTCGAAAAAAATATCAGCTGTTTCATACATTTTCATTGGCTAAATACTGCATTTTGTATGAGTATGAAACAGCTGATATTTTTTTCGAGATTTTGGAGTTTTGCCAAAACAAAAGTTGTTTATAATCATGTGTACTTTCACTGCCTAAGAGGTTGCTGGTGTTTTACAAATAACCCTGTATATGTACGTTAGATCCTGTGCCAAAATTATTAAAAAAAGAATGGCGGCGGGGGAGTTATGCACAGAAAATTACGTGGTTCTTTCTTCTCAAGACCATCTCAGACACTAATCCGCATGGTGCTTAAATGAAGTATTGTAGTGTGAGGACTACGTAGGTCGTTATTTTTTAAGAGTAATTTCATGACTGTTTGCCGGTTTGAGTACACTTTTTAGCCTACCCAAATGTCCTTACTTTGGTATTGTTCGTCGGATCAATGAGCTCCTCAAAGTTCTGAGTTGAGGTACATGATAACTGACAAATGCTTGCACTGTCTGGATAGGTCTGCTCAAACCTGCGTGCTGGTTCTTTCTTCAAAAGGCCACCACAGACATGAACCTACTTGGTTTTCATAAATTATTCACGTTTGTATGGACTGTGAGACTATGACCTCTGAATTTGTTTCGGTGTTTCTTCTCAGGGTATTCAGCTAGGAAACTTCGCCCTCATCTAGAATATGACCAAAAATATTGACGTGTAAAAGAATTACATGTACCTATAGCCTATTTGAAAATAAATATGATTGAAAAAAATTCGAACCCATTGGCACCATTTAGATTGTAGTCTGGAATAGCACGTCGGCTTTTACTTTACTATACTTTTTATCCCGGGAATGTGTTGATATGGAATAATTTTAGATTTTTACGCGAGTGACACCGCTGGCAGTACCTAGTTCTTTGTAAATACGCGTACATTCCTCTTGTCGCGTCATAGCGTACATGAAACTGATTTATTGCATGTTTTCGAATGCCCAGGCGCAAGTATCTGTATCACGGATAGAATAGCTAATGAAGTGCTATGTCTCTTTCATGTTTTTCTCTAGCTTACTCGCTACGCAAAAATACAAAAAAAAAGTAATTTTTATTTTGGATGAATTTACTTCCTGCTTTGTTGTCGTTGTAGCTCTAAATTTTTGACGTAGTATCAAGGTCTCACTTACTAATTTAGTTTCTCCAAAGTTCCCTATCAAAAGTTTTGTGCCACTAAAGTATTAATTACTTCTCTTAAATCAATGTATCTGCCATGTTATTCCTCCACCACCCTTGGCTAACTGGTAGAGACAAGTCCGCCAAAAATACTAATACTTTTGCTAAATAGCGCATCGTTTGCTAAAGTACCATTTGGGCCATTAGTCTAATTTATCTCACTTAAAACTAACACTCCATTTTCCTATCTACTCCGTACCATGACCCTAAACGGAGCCATTGTACGCAGGTGTGACGTCACATCTGTTTACCATTGTCAACCTTATTTACTACCCAATGAATGATTAATTTACATAATGTATTATCATCTTTATTTAAAGCTAAACTAGATTAAGAAAACAAATGGTGCTGTGTGAAACGGCTAAGTGCTGGAAACCACTTTTGGCAACGAAAGATCAGCATGAGTATCGCTATTGGCAAGGGTTGCCCACCGTACTCTTAGATCCGGAGGTGGAACCATTGACGCAATTAATTTTATACTTTATTTTTTATAATCAGTGACGGACTCAACCGGTATTGTTCTCTTTTTCGATTTGGCGTACTTTGTGTTCTACAAAGTAATAGTTCGCTAAAATATTCTACTTATTTGACTCTGTTTTAGAACTTAATTGAATGAATGCCTGTCGTTTTACTGGGACTTTCAGTCCTTTTGATCGTAATTGCAACACGATATATTCAGTCATATGAAGTCTTTTTTTTGCCTCATGCAAAAAAAAGACTTCATATGACTGAATATTTTCATAACCACGAAAAATACTAACGTTCCGAAAAGTCACAGCATTAAAAGTAAGATTAAACTGTTTTAACAATAAACTATACACTTTTTTATAACACTGCGCTCTTTATTAATCCTCTCCAAAATCAGATGTACCTACTCTACTTAATATTACCCGTTCACAGTGCCATGAATGCCCATGAACCACATGCAGTATTCGCTGATTGTTTAACTATTGTGTCTGGTATGCGGAAAAAAAACACAACGGGTTGCACTCCGGGAGTGCCGGCAGAAGTGAAAACTTGAACAATTAACGTTTTTCGCCTCAGGTCACGTGTCGCGACCTGACGCGAGTTTAACATTTTATAACCATCCCAAGAAAAGTGCTCAGCGCCGCTAAAGAAGTTTTCAAAAAACTGTTAACCCTACCAATGGTAGATGGGTAAAATGGAATTACGCTTCCTGCCAAAAATGCACTTGAAACCAGAATCTACGTACATTGGAAACATTCACAACAACAACAACAACAACAACAAACAACAACAACAAACAACAACAACATTGGACGACACGGTTGGCGCGGTGGTTGAGCGATTGACTGCTGCGCAGCATGTCGCGGGTTCGATTCCCGCACGGAACAAATATTTGTACGACCTACAAGTATTTGTTCCGAGTCTGGGTGTTTTTCTATCTATAATATGTATGTATTTACAAAAAAAAAAAAAATGTGTATAAGTAGTTTATCAGCCATCTCGTTACCATAACACAAGCATTAGGTTGCTTAGCTTGGGACTAGATGGCGTTGTGTGAAATGTCCAAGGATATTATTATTATTATTATTATTATTATTATTCTCTTGCAACTTTGGACAAACCGTTACTAGTTTTTAGAAGCAGCCTGTAGTTTGGAAATCTGCCCAATGTTTACTTAAATGAAAACTGAACTTGTAAGCCCGAGTTGGGCACATTGCTTTCCGATTCCAATTACCCTATTATATTTTACTAGCTGACCCGTGCAACGTCGTCTGCGTAACATTTTTCATTACTGCTCCGCTCCTATGGCTCCGGTCTTAGCGTGATGATATCTAGCCTGTAACCTTCCTCGATAAACGGGCTATCTAACACTGAAAGAATTTTTCAAATCGGATTTTTCCTGAGATTAGCGCGTTCAACCAAACAAACTCTTCTGCTTTATAATATTACTAGCTGACCCGTGCAACGTCGTCTGCGTAACATTTTTCATTACTGCTCCACTCCTATTGGTCTTAGCGTGATGATATATAGCCTATAGCCTTCCTCAATAAATGGGCTATCTAACACTGAAAGAATTTTTCAAATCGGACCAGTAGTTCCTGAGTTTAGCGAGTTTAGCGCGTTTAACCAAACAAACAAACCAACAAACTCTTCTGCTTTATAATATTATATATATAGTATAGATTACTAGCTGACCCGCGCAACTTCGTCTGCGCCACATTTTCCATTATTGCTCCGCTCCTATTTGTCTTAGCGTGATGATATATAGCCTATATCATTCCTCGATAAATGGGCTATTTAACACTGAAAGAATTTTTCAAATCGGACCAGTAGTTCCTGAGATTACCCTTATAATAATAATAATAATAATATCCTTGGACATTTCACACAACGCCATATAGTCCCAAGCTAAGCAACCTAATGCTTGTGTTATGGTAACGATATGGCTGATAAACTACTTAAATACATTTTTTTTTGTAAATACATACATATTATAGATAGAAAAACACCCAGACTCAGAACAAATACATGTAGGTCTTACAAATATTTGTTCCGTGCGGGAATCGAACCCGAAAATAAACTTACAAACAAATTTTACCTCTTTATAATATTACATTTATAATATTAGATAGATAGATAGATAGTATAGATTTGCTCCGAGAGCATAAATGTGGATGGATGGAGAGGGAGAGTAAGGCCAAAGAAAAATGGATGGATTGTGTGAGAAGCGATATGAAAGAAAAGGGAGTTAGTGAAAGTTTGACGGCTGATAGGGCAGAGTGGAAGAAAAAAGCGTGTTGCGCCGACCCCAAGTAACATGGGATAAGGGAAGATGATGATGATGGTGATATTTTTAACCGACTTCCTAAAAAGGTTATCAATTCGGTTGTATGTTTTTTTATGTTTGTTACCTCACAACTCCGCCAATTATGAACCGATTTGAAAAATTATTGTTTTATCTGAAAGGGTATACTTGCAGATTGGTCCCATTTAAATTTTATGAAAATCGGTTACGAACTTTGGATTTTAAATCGAAATAGCTGGAATTCGTCTACTTGGATGATAGTTTTATATCATCCAAGTAAATAAAAAAAAAATAAATAAATAAAATAAAAAATAAATTAATGTAAATTACGTATTTTGCTTTTCTGCGATTTTGCATTGGTGTTGTTAAGTGTGGGGTACCACTAAAAAGTGAAAAATAAAAAACTTTTTACAAAAAACGACAACCGACTTCCAAAAAAAAAAAACACTACAAAGTAAAGAATAACTTTAATTTCGGAAGTCGGTGTCAAAATACGAAGAAACTAACAAAAACACTGACTTCCGAAATTAAAGTTATTCTTTACTTTGTAGTGTTTTTTTTTTGGAAGTCGGTTGTATTTTTTTATTTACTCCAACATAATATATTATAATTCAATGCTTATATAAATGTTTTTCTTTTTATTTCAGGTAAGCGATAATCTATTCAACTTTCTGTTCAAAATCTATCTACAACCTACTGGGTCAAAGTAAGTAAAGTAGTTCTTCTTATCGTGTGGGGAGTAAGGTCTAAAACCCCACACACCTTAGTGTCATAGTTTCTAAACTGTCTCAAGGACCTCTGACATGGTTTATTTAACGACCGCCATGTGACGGCCGGGACCACCGGCTTATACGTGCCTTCCGAAGCACGGAATCATCTTTTATCAGACAATCAGGTGATTAAAGCCTGCAGTGTCCTACCATCATGTCTGTCGCCATAACAACAATGTTAACAGCATTGTTGTGTTCCGGCAGTTAGAGGTATGATAGCCAGTTCCTCTGAGTAAGAGGATTCCGGGTGAAACTCGCTTCCATCTTCGGCCTAATCATCACTTTCCATCAGGTGAGATTTGGGCCAAGAGTTTTCCCGTTTCGCATAAAAAAATTCAAACTGGAAATAACTTTACAAAGTATGCTTTCCGTGGGAATCGAACCCGCGACCATAAGCCAAACGCCACGGAGGCTGTCGAGTATTATTACAGTAGACTTTTTGACAAAGTTTTGTTAACATCGTGTTGACATTATACATACATATAAGAACGATGTAAAAGACGTGCAGGATAAAAGCGTCCGGAATAAAAAAGGAACAAATCAATATAATTAAAATATACCATGGCAGCTGAGAAATGGCATACTCATTCATACACCTCATCTATCTTTATAATTTGCTTTCCAATATTTTCCATAGCATCTTCTCAATAATTCAAAACAACAAAACTTAGCGCAAATAGCCAAATTAAGTCTCAAAGGTGTATTTCACTGTAGACAGCGTCTCTTCGTTCAAAGTTTCGTGCTGTCAATCAAGTTTTCCAGCACGTTTCCGTGTCTCGATCCGTAATCAACATAAAAGGTTGTTTCACCCATCACCTCTGGTGTCATTACACAGTTTAGTCTTCATTACAAGTTGGAACGTGTCGATTTCTCTCACGATGTCTTCCTTCGCTGAATCATTGCTGTAAGTAAATTATGGTTGATTGCTTTTGTGCTTTTGACGAAGAAAAACATGACTAAATGTTGTGTTTAGGTGAAAAAGGCTTGTTCAGGGATTTACAGTTTCTAAAATAAATGGTTTTCTTCGGAAAAGATGAGACGCTGTTTTCGTTAAGGTGCAATTATCGTTTTGATCTCTCTCCCTCATCAACACATACACACAAAAAACAATACTTTAAGGCCAGGTATTCTCAATTTTCCCAATGTTATATCACTTTGAATCAATAATTAACAAACAAAATAATAGTGATTGTTTAAAGAAAAACAATAATGAATGCTGTTTACTTTATGTACTTTGACATTTTCTGGTTCAAAACATTAAGTATATCGAAAACTTCACTCGATCAAAAAACAAACCATCATATTTTTCTTATTGTTCTTAAAACTTATGAAAGTTATACTTCCAAGAACCATATCTAATAGAGGTTAATAAAATATAGGAGAAAAATTTTGGGTACATTTCTTCTGCTGCCGACATGAACACACGGTCCGTTGCGCGTAAAGTATGGAAACTTATCTAACGTGTCCATACTACACGCGCAACAAACTGCGCGCCTGCTTTGCTTGGTCTACCTTTTTTTTTAAGGATGGGAAATCATCAAATGACTCCACTCCACTCCTACCACTCTGGGTAAAGCAGGAGGGAGTGTCAGACTCCTACTGACTAAAACCAATCCGTGTTCCTCCTATGCCCTTTGCGTTCCAGAGCCGCGGTGACTCTTTCGAACAAATTCCGCAAATTGCTTTGTCTACCTGGCCTTAACTAAGATTTTTTTCGAAGTGTTTATAATTATATACAACGAGAACAATTATATATTTTCTGTAAAAAGTGAAAAATAACTGTCTCTCTTTGAATCTTTGGCACCTTCCAAATCGTGTTTCTCTATGGAGAAGAACGTGCTAGAAACACTACGCACACTCTTTTAAATCACAAATTTATTGAATTTGTACTTAAACTTATTCTCCTATAGATTTCGCAGTGTGCTTAAAGACGTTATTATGTTACATAATGATTACCTATATTTAAAAATCTCAGAAAACAACACTTAAATAGTGTTTTAAATCAATTGTTTTTTTTATACTTGCGATAATGTCAGAGTTCAGTAAGTCAAGTCTGTGTTAATGAATTCGCAAATCGTCAAGGTCGCGTTGATTCTTTGTTTATCGTTCAGTGCATACTTACTGTGTACAGAACTGGACTGAGCGCTCCCATGTCCGGTTAACAAGCAAATATGGTCAGAAAAGTGCAAGATAGACAAAACGATAGTGTGTTCCACAGATATAGATAGAGTTCAGTTGTAGTCTTTTTTTTGTTCTAGAATAGGGTTGGATAGGCCTGGATTTTTAGTACATTTCTCAAAACATAGAAAAAAGGCAAGACGAAATGAAAAAAGTATTTTCGAAATCTCTAAAATTACGAAGCTGTAAGCGTTTTAAAATCTACACTTAAATTATAAAGAGGAAAGATTCGGTTGGTTTGTTTGAATTGAATAGGCTCCGAAACTACTGGACTGATTTGAAAAATTTTTTCAGTGTTAGATAGCCCACTTATCGAGGAAGGTTATAGGCTATAATATCACCACGCTAAGACAAATAGGAGCGGAGCAATAATGTAAAATGTGACGCAGGCGAAGTTGCGCGGGTCAGCTAGTGTAAGATAAAAGGAGACAGTAACATCTTACGTGTGTGTCTCGCACTTACCGCCAAAGTGAATTTTCGCCACCATGTAATGTAAAAATAGAAGAATAACTTCAAAAGACACCTTGTCTACTTTTTGACCGATATTAATTGTAATATTTTGGTGCCATCTTTCAAATGAGTTTTCATTTATATTTTTGTTAGCCGTCAAATACCCAATTATAATTGTTCCGCACCGGCTGTCAGCGTCACCTCCATCCTACCACTTACAGAAAAGAAACAGGTATTGACCGCAATCGCTTGGTCTCTTTCTACGCATATGTCAATTTTGTGACGGTCATTCTCAGTTCAGCTCTCTAAGTTTATGTAAACATACGATAAAGTAGGCGTTCCTATAAAATCGTACGACATTATTATTTACGAATATTACGATAAAAGTGGGATAGGTCGTATTTTACATTTTGTGGAGGTTATTCGAATTGCGTAGTTGTTTTGAGTTTATGGTATCCAAAAAAATATAGTTTTAGCCATGTAAACAACATTCTTAAAATGAGAAGTTGAAGGTCTAATAGGTACAAGATGACTTATGATCTTTATAAATGACACAGCAGATACATATTTGTATGAAAAAGTCGGCCAAATAAGTACTTATGGCGGTAGTTCAGATGGTGAAAAACACAAATACGTTCAATTTTTAATTTTGAGTACCTAGCAATATTTACCTATAAGTTTTTTTTACGTCCTGCTTAGCACAGCATTCTGTTTACACATTTAGCTGCATTTTTTTCTGATCAGAGTTATTTTGCTTTGAGGAGAATCCATTGACCTCTCTCACTTTAGTATGGTGAATTGGTTTTTAAGGGTTAAGAGTGTGTATTCCGTCCACTAGCGCCGCCAATCGTTTTTTATTAATTGTGGTAAATTTAAGACACTTAGATAAAAAACCGCTCTGTAGTGCACTGAAGAAATGTATCTATTATTTTTTGACAGCTATTTTTAATACATAACTCATGGCTAAATAGCCAAAACGGCAATTATTGCTAAAAGTGGCCACTTTTAGCAAAAATATCGACTTTGGCAACTATTTATGTTCTAAAGTACAAAACATAACTCTCAAAACATAATAAATACATTTCTTCAGTGCACTACAGAGCGGTTTTTTATCTACGTGTCTTAAATTTACCACAAATAATAAAAAACGATTGGCGGCGCTAGTGGACGGAATACACGCTCTTAACATCATAATAAAATAGCAATACAAAGAAAAATTGAAAGGCGACTGAAAAAAGATGTGACAACGCAAAACGGAAAACACCGGAATAATATAGCACAGTCCTTTTGATGATGTTTTTTTGAAAGATAAGGTGCGCATAACTCATAACCGCCTCAAATATATGACCACAGAATATAAACGAAGCAAATGGAGTTCATAAAGATATGTTCTCTCAAAAGATGGATATACTAAGTGAAAGACAAAAAAAATATTTGGTATTGTGGCGTTGAGTCGCATTTAGCGCCTGCCGTGATGGCCGACGTGGCAATTTTGGCGATCATAAACACCTACACAACGAAGTGAACGATGGAGGACGAAAGTGCGACATGAGAGCGTATTTCTTATCTGAAGGCGAAAATATTAAATCATTTATTTAAAATAGACTAGTTGTAGGCACTTTTGAATAGTCGAGGTCTGTCAGTCAAATAGATGAAGCTAATTTTGCCGCTCTGGCGACAAGAGCAGCAAATTGTTTTGCAGCAAAACACACTCACTGACCCTATCTCCAGCGCGGCAGTTGCACTTCCCAAAAATTAGATCCTATGGAGAAGAACGTGCAAGAAACTCCAGGGACACAACAAATCATGGTTACATTCTTTATGAAATAATTTATGAGTGAAATAATACAATGCAAATAGAATCGAGTCTATACAATGCAAAGATTCTTACAATCTTCAGCAGGTCCACACACACATCTCAATCAAAGTTCGGGCAGTTTAGTCGCTGTGGAGCGGACCAGCATTGAGCCAAGCATTTTTATCGTCAATGTACTCCCCTAGATAAATTCTGCCTGTGAAATAATCGGGAGTTTATGTACTCGTGAGTGTATAATGTTATATGTTGACCCTGGCATGTGCATCATGAACTGGCAACACTGGCACAGCATTAGCTCCCTAGCTCACTCAGCTCAGGGGACCTAATACATTAAATTGTATGATTACTGCCGTAATCGTCACGGTCTCCGGTTGTACTTAAACCCTTCATCTACTATGATTTGCTGTTTATTATCTTACTAGCTTTTAACTCGGCTTCGCTCTTGATAATAAAAAAATTCGCAAAAAAAGACTTGAACATAATTCAACAACATCGGTTCAGCGATTTTAGATGTGAAAGCGTTTAAAGCAAATAAAACAAACGAACTTTCGCATAATCCTAATTTATAAAATTCTTCCGTTACTGAGTGAGTATGACTGTCAGCAATGACGTATTATATATAGACACGTCATAAACCAACATCGCGGCGCTTAAAAACGGCGAAAATACTAGATAGCTAGTAATACGCATGAGGAAAGGGAAAGAAAATATGTCACCGTACGGCGGGATGCCTATTGCTAGAGGGAGATAAATATACATCTTCAGTTACGTCACAGGATAAGTAATAGTCAAATTGACATCAAAACAAACGTAGTGTCGCGCGAGAGGTTGGTGCGTAACTAAGCGCGATGTGGCCAATTGGCTTCATTTCATGTTGTAGTTTTAGAGCGCGGACAACGTATCTATAGTTTTATATATCATTGACTGTCAGACAACGCACAGCCAAAACTACTGGTTTTAGAAAACTGAAGTTTGGCATGTAGGTTCCTTGGGGAGTGTAGGGGTGCACTAAGAGTGGATTTCCCGAAATTCCTACGGGAACGAGAAAATCCGGGATATAAGGGATATGCGCCTACGAAGTCGCGGGTAAAAACTAGTCACATCTTAAATAAATCTGACTAGCCTTTTCCCAACTATATTGGGGTCGGCTTCCAGTCAAACTGGATTCAGCTGAATACTAGTATTTTTACGTGGAGCGGCTGCCTACCAGACCTCCATAACACATTAACTGGATAACACGGTACTCCTTGGCAAGACTGGTGTCAGATTTTCTGGCTTCTGACTGTTCGTAACGACTGCCAAAGATCTCCAAATGACAGCCGGGACCTACAGCTTAACGTGCTTTCCGAGGCACGGAGGAAACTCGATATATTAAGATGGTCACCCATCCACAGACCAACCTCGGCAAGCGTTGCTTTACCTTGAAGATCGACCTGTGCGGCTGTTTTTATTTAGCCCAAGCTCCTCTAAAAAAAACTAGTTACATCAGTCCTTTAGTAACTAGAATTGTATGTTTACCTTGTAAGGTTCCTTCTCGGCAAATATCTCGTTAATATAAATCACGTGTCACGTTGTTTGTCCGCGATGAACTCATAAACTACTTAACCGATTTTTATCAAATTTACACACCGTGTGCAGTTTGATCCACCTTGGAAGATAGGGTAGGTTACGTCTCAATTTATAGTCGCAATATTAAGTATTTAGTAGCGGAGCATTCATGGAAAATGTGTCGCAGACGAAGTTGCGCGGGTCGGCTAGTATACTACATATAGTTAGGATTTCCTTAAAATCCTGATAGATATCTTTTGTTGATCACTAAATGATGCCCATGGCTTCGCCTGCTTGACAAATTATATTGGTACTAAAA
The DNA here is from genome assembly GCA_963859965.1 of Ceramica pisi. Classification (NCBI taxonomy): domain Eukaryota; kingdom Metazoa; phylum Arthropoda; class Insecta; order Lepidoptera; family Noctuidae; genus Ceramica; species Ceramica pisi. The sequence continues at coordinate 22,569,465 of OY982535.1, read as the reverse complement.
TCTTCCTCGAAAACCACTCTATCCATTGGGGAAAACGGCATGAAAATACAGTAGCAAAAGCTTTTTGAGTTTCGAATGCTTACAACCCTAATCTTTTCAAAGTTAGAGTGAACAGGCTACTTCTGGGTAAGCTCGCTCCACTGTAGACTTTATCTTTGTCATCTCTGCCCAAGACTAGGGTCAAGAGCAAACCCAAATCTAATAAAAAAAAAATACAGACAGACGGAAGCAGCGAGGGATTTTGTATTATAATGTAGTGATTGATAAGTTAAGGTGGAAGCGCCAGGGTAGACCGCGAAATTCAATTTTTTTATGTTTTTTGCATTTTGCCGGTCAGTTTGAAGCTTTACGTTGAACAAAATAATATTCGCGGCCTACAAAGTAAAAAATAACTTTAATTTCGGAAGTCGGTGTCAAAATACGAAAAAACTAACAAAAACACCGACTTAAACCGATTTTTTTTGTAAAAAGTTTATTTATTTATTTATATGGTTTTACAGCTCACTTGTCGTTCACTTCACCTAAGTGTTCACTTCGACATGTTTACAGAATCGCACGGCTGTTCAGTCTTAACTTAAAGATTCCCAGGTTGCAGAGTAATCAGACTTCTGGTTGTGAAACATACATAGTTAGGTAGTCACAAAATATATTAACTTCAGCTGTAGTTGTTCAGTTAATTTAAAAACACACAAACGTTGGGAAATCTTAAGCAAACATAAAAGCAAAGTTTTTATGTAAATTAGATAACATAAATGTCAGTCATATTTATGAAGAGACAATACCATCACCTCTTTTTGATGTTATCTCAAATATTTGCCAACATCTGTGATACAAGCGACTCAGTGGGGCAAGCTTATAGTGGGCGATAGTTATAGCCACGTGGGTTTTGGACATAATTTGTAGTTATGGCTATTTTTAATGGCATACGTATTTTAATCTTTACTTTCTATTTCTTTGTTTTATGTTAAGATACTCTGCTCTGTTATGAACATGGATATGCGTCGCTTTTCTAGTCATACTAGCTGACCCGCGCAACTTCGTCTGCGTCACATTTTTCATTAATACTCCGCTCGCTTTTGTCTTAGCGTGAGGATATATAGCCTATAGCCTTCCTCGATAAATGGGCTATCTAACACTGAAAGAATTTTTCTAATCGGACCAGTTTTTCTCGAGATTTGCGCGTTCAAGCAAACAAACAAACAAACTATTCAGCTTCATAATATTACTAGCTGGCCCGCGGCTTCGCGCGCGTGGATATCGCTTGACATATTATATACTGAAGCCTTCCTCGAGAACCACTCTATCCATTGGTGAAAACAGCATGAAAATCAGTGCTGTAGATTTTGAGTATATCGCGAACATACAGACAGACATTCGCGGCGGAGGACTTTGTTTTAAAATGTGTAGTGATTATAAAGATCACAATAACCACACAAAAAAAGAAATAAATAAAAAAAAAAAACAAAGTTCATTCTTCTTTTCTTTGGTCTTCACCTACTCTTATAGGAATATTAGCTTTTACCCGCGACATCGTTCGTGCATATTCCGTTTCTTCTCTTTACCCATGAAATTTTTTGAAATTTTCCCCTAAACTCCACAAGGAACTTACCAAATTTTCCCCTAAACTCCACAAGGAACTTACCAAATTTTCCCCTAAACTCCACAAGGAACTTATCAAATTTTCCCCTAAACTCCACAAGGAACTTATCAAATTTTCCCCTAAACTCCACAAGGAACTTATCAAATTTTCCCCTAAACTCCACAAGGAACTTATCAAATTTTCCCCTAAACTCCACAAGGAACTTATCAAATTTTCCCCTAAACTCCACAAGGAACTTATCAAATTTTCCCCTAAACTCCACAAGGAACTTATCAAATTTTCCCCTAAACTCCACAAGGAACTTATCAAATTTTCCCCTAAACTCCACAAGGAACTTACCAAATTTCAACTTTCTACAACCACTAGCTTTGGCTGTACATTGTCTGTCAGTCGATCAGGCAGTCAACGGTAATGGAAGAATGTTATAATATGTTAGGACTGATTGAATATGCTCGACGATTTTCTCTCAATTTCTTTTGCGGAAGGAATCTCTAATTTATTTAGTTAGTCAAAATCGCAACCAACAGTCAATAGGGAATATGCATGAAAAAAATATTTTTTATTTAAACAGCTTATCTAACAAAAATATAAAACAAACAGTGAAAATAGAATTAAAATTACTCAAAAAACAACCGAGATATAATTATTTTAAACAAATATATCTGTCTCTCTCGCGAAAACGCTGTTTTCTACGGCAGCTGTATAGGCGTCATGGGCTTACTGCCGAACCCAATAACCTAACTATCACCAGATTTGGCATACTGGAAATAGCAAAACAAATGAAACAATATGAAAATTATATAGGTTTTCTGTTGTTTCATTTGTTTTTCTATCTCCAGTATGTGATAGATAGGATATTGGTTTCGGCCGTTAGACGTCAAAGTTCATATCGGACTTCCCTTTCTAATTGTAATCTTTGAAGCTTAATAACTTCTTTGCTGATGAAGGTATTTAAAAAAAATATTTCATGATTGTTTACTAGAGCTAATAGGTACTTCATTTTTAAGAAGAAAAGGTAAAGATTAGAGAATATTCCCTAATGCTGGACATAGATCTTCCCCCAAGTATCATCACTAGTAAGCAAATGTATCATTATCATCATCCACAGCCCGACCCTCCCATAGTTGAACATACGCCTCTCTTTTCTTGTGCCAATCCCCAAATTCCTGTGCCAGGCTCGACCAGCTATGGCAACAATGTCGTCTGCCCATCACACTGCCGGTCGACCGACACTTCTTCCAGTCTGTGACACTACTCGGTCACTACCTTACTCCAATTTTCAACACCCCGCCTTGCTAGAGTATAATAACCGGCACCAGTCGTGAGCACACTCTCCATTGGTCGTTTGACGATGACAGCTCTGATGCTTCACGTTATTTGTTCGTCAGTCAATGCTCATCGACGCTTGGGATTGCAAGTTTCTTTCGCCCACCGTATATTAGCGAGATCACCCCAATGCATTCATCAGCAGTGCGATTCTGTAAACATGACGAAGTGATCACTTAGGCGAAGTGAATGACAAGTGAGCTGTCAAACCATACAAACAAAATGGCATGACAGCTAGTCACTTGTCGTTCACTCCACCTTAGTGATCACCTATTTATTAAAACACCCTCAAATGAGGTCACCATTTTCATTAGTTTCATATTGAAATGTGTATTTCTTTTTGCCTAAATCCCTACACCAATTCTACTAGACTGTTTGATTATCTTGTAGTTTATAATTAACAATATTATCCTGATTTACTAGTACATATACTCTGTTTATTATAACATTAGAAAAAAGAGGCTCGCAGAAGCAGGAGTACGAAACCTTTTATTTCAAGTTGAGTTCAAACAATTTTCATAAATAATGTGAGCTTTTTGTAACAATGTATGGCATGCATATAATAAAGCATTTACTATCGATCTACTCGTCACAAGGCTTGAATAGGTACATGAAATGAAACAATTTTTAGTAACAATCAGTTTATTAAAAAACAACTATCACAATGGCATGACGTTCATTATTGTTTTCACAAACTTCACAAAACAAATATAATAATTTAGAATGTCAGAGGATTAAAAAAATACACTACCAACAGTAAAAACATTTTCTAGAGACAAAAGCGTAAATTGAGAATTTATGAATTTTATTATTCTGTTATTCATCATCCTCTGATGATGATGATGATGATGAAGTTTCACCAACGTTAATAATGAACCTTTCTACAACATTATCCATTATACCATCAAGTTGGCAAAACCTTTCCTCTTCTTTAATTGTATGAGCAATGCAAGATTGCCATTTCTCTGCAGTAATATTTATTAGTGCTTGAGGGAGCAACCGCTTCACTTCCTTTAATTTAAAAGTTTTTTTGTTTTGGGCTACATACCCCTTCATTTGAGCCCAAACTAATTCTATTGGGTTGAGCTCACAGTGGTAAGGTGGGAGGCGCAATACTAATATATCTTTTTCTTTAGCCATCTCATCTACAGCAAACTTTTGGTACAAATGTCGTACTTGTTTAACTTTTTCTAATAAAGTGGCCCTTAAGTCTTTTTCATCAAAATGAATATTTTTGGTTTTAAGCCACTCCTGAATATCTGCCTTTCGTGTGGCTGTAGTTGGCAACTTCTCCACTTTCCTCGAATGATATGGCGCATTATCCATAACAATAACAGCATCACTTTCAATTTTTGTTAGTATTAATTTGAACCACTTTTCAAAATTGTGTGCATCCATTTCAGAATGGTAGTCTCCATCACCCTTTTTGGCTTCAAATATTAATTCGCCATCCATTAAAAACCCATCTGTTGATCCTGTGAAATAAAATAAAAGGAAATGAATTTATTCTGTACTGGTGTACTGGTGAAAGAGAATTGGCTTCCAGTCTCACATGCCATTATTTATTTTGTTTGTATTAGCTGTAAGTCATCCATAGTGATAAATAAAAAAATAAAAAAATACATTTAAATCATGTCTTACCAATATGGCCAATGATAAGCCGTTTTCCTTTTCCAGTTGGGTTCTTTAAACCAGTAGATAAACCTGCCCGGTGTGCTTCCTTTGAAGACTTTATAGTACTATCTTGCCATACCTTGCTTTTGGTGTGTCCTGTACGTATAAAAAAGTTATAGATGTTAATACAATATTACATCGACTTATGTTCAACTAAAAATACTAATTCACTGTATCAATGTAACATAAAGGAGGTTTACGAATTTATGTAAAGGCAAGCATGCCCCCACACTAAGATTTGTCTTGTATTGTGGGAGCGTTTTACAAACACACATTATCACACACACAAACAGCCATATCCGGAACAACTATCTTCGACTTCGTGCAAAATGACTTAAAAATATTAGCAGAACTGTACCTTCATTTAGCCAAGTCTCATCTAAATAATATATTTTTTTCCCTTCGTTCCTTAATCTCTTAATTTCATGGAGATATTTCACCCTCCATAATACAATCTCTTTTTTATCAATTAGGGCACTTTTTCTACTTCTTTTAATGTAAGTAAATTTTAATTTGTTTTTTATTAATTTGTATAAAGTGCTTCTTTTAAAATCAGGTAGAGACTCATCGCTATTAACAGCTTCCAGAATCTTGTTCAACGTTGGTAACTCATTATCAAAGAAAAAAGAATGAATTTTTCTTCGTATTCCACTAAATGTAATATCATCATACTCTTCGAATTTTGAATGTTTCTGTTGGCGAGGAGGGGGTGATTGCAGGCGACCTTCTTTATTATACTCTTTGAGTATATTATAGACTGTTGCACGAGATATGCCTACAAAATAAGATTAGTAATGTATATTTATTATCTCACAATGCAAAAAAATAGATGGATGGATTGTGTGAGGAGTGAATATGAAAGAAAAGGGGGTAAATGATAGTGAGACAAGTGACAGGACGAAGTGGAATAAAAAAAAACGTGTTGCGCCGACCCCAAGTAACTTAGGATAAAGGCAGGAAGATGATGATGATGATGATGGTACCTTTCTAGTAATTTAAATCCTTACCTGCAATTTCTGCAGTTTTTTTAACTAACTGCGTTTTATAAGCAGCAGCACCTTCGGGCAAGGACTCCTTAACATCTTTGTAAATATTAATCACTGTTCTTTTTTCTGTAGAACGAAGCGGTGTTTGTTTAATTCTACTTTTCTTGGGAGACAATATTTTATCCTCATGGTCAACGTTGGGGCCACGTCTTTTTCGCTGTTGACATTGATCAGCGCTACCAGCAGTTTCAGAGTGTGCATGTTGCGCTTGCATGCCACTCGGGCCTGCATCGGGATCCATAGTTCCACAAAACGTACCAGTTTGTACAAACAACACAAAACTAACAATTAAAAAGATAACAAAACAAATAGGTAACAAAAGAAAAACAGTAACAACTAACAACAAAATCACGAAAATTCAGCAATAACAACGAGAAAAGGCGTAGCATTCACAAGTATTCACAAGCGACAACACAATTGACAACTGCAGAAAATTTACGCAAATTGACGGATGGTTGATAGCATAAACCGACAAAATAAACAAAACAAGTGCTTCCATAACTTATGAAGGGAATACGTAACATTTTAGATTTGGTAGAATTATAGTGACGTAAAAAACGTTCCCGGTCTGTCCACCTCTGCTTCTTTTAGATTTTAAACATCAACACGACAATATAGAATGTTAAATCTAAACAATATTAAATAAAAGCCTTGTAATTTCAGAAGGTAGATAGGTTAATTAAGTACAATTAAGTGTGACAGCTATTATATAAATTGATTATAATAAACTCCACATCAATCTTGACTGTAATAAAGTTTGTTGTAATTTTATTGCAAAGTGTGCACCTAAAAGAGCCTTTTTTAACTTCTGTCTAATGCTATAGTAAATGGAGTATAGGTATGTTTGATTGACACTTCTGTATTTTATAATAAATCGTCTTATCGAGAAGACTCGTTATATTTTATAATTTATGTATTCAATTGTCTTCATATAAAATTATTATCATTGTGGTGTTAATTTAATGTATTGAGCAATTTATCTGCCATTGGATGTGCACAATGTTTATGTAGTTATAAAGCTATAATAGCTGCTAGACCTCTGTTTTCAAGGTTAATGTCGTGCATCATTCACACGTCGACTAAGTCATTATCATTGTTTAAACTAAGACGTATTTTGCTCGACACAGGACTCCGTCAACCGTCACAACAGCAGCTGGTTCTGTACTTCTAGCATCCAGCAAAATCGCATTTCTAGCCCTCAACAAATCATCGGGCCACCTCGTGAAAGGGCCTTCTAAATCTGCATCTTCCAGTACACCATCGTCACTTGAGCGATGCGACGTCTCCTTTCTGACTCATCGTTCATCCGTCTATCAAATTAAAGTTTTTGTCAAAAGAAAGATCCCTGGATCACAAAACTAGAAACGATTTAGTAAATTGTTTACAGTCGCTAATATTGCCACTGAATAAAGTTGACGGGAGAAAATGTATCTGTCAAGATTCAATTGCAACCCTAACCACGATCTTCAGACATGAAAGACTTTCCAGGTAGAGGAAGAATGCACAGAAACTCCCAATGGATATTTTCCTTTGATTTATTCGCTTCCTTGCTAAAAATGTCATCTCTTTTACATGATTTTGTTCTTTAAAAGATTTCTTTCTAAAAGGTATATTCATCCAGACAATGCCGAACCAATTCTCTTCATCCTCGAACCCTTTTTATTATATTTTTTTGCTCTCGCGAAGCCCATTTTTTCAGGCGGCTATAAAACAACGGATCCCGATTGATTTTCGTGGTTAGAATTCAGATTGGTTTTTGTCTGAAAAATCGTTTCAGCCGTATCTTTGTGAGCGTTCTTGGCATTGCGGAAAATAGTGAATACAGCAGTTTTATTACTTTCTTACATGTTACAAAGAGTATATGCTTTTGATGTTTTATTTACGGCTGGCGTTTATTCGATGGATTTTGTTTATTGGTGCTTCAGAGTTTAGTAGGTACGAGAATAGGTTTTTTCTTGTTTGTCTGAGAGCGTTATGCGATTGCAAGAGGATTCAGTGTTTTTCTAGTACCTATTTAGAGGGATTTATCCAACAAAGCATTTTAGAACAGTCAATTTTTGGGCCGAAAATCTGTTTCTTCCTTGGAAGATTTACTGGTTTTAAAAATTTGCATTTTGACTGCAATTTTTAGGTATGTTATTGCATAGCAAATCGACGCGAGTCTATCATTATTACTGAAAAAACTTCAACATTTTTGATTTTGTAGTCATATTTCACACAAAAAAGGAAATCATTGCAAACATTTTGTAAAGGGAGGTATTATAGTACTTAACATAACTTTATACCTATACATAAGTATATTGGTTAACAATAACAAAACTATTTCTGCTCACAACAGACAGGTAAGCAAAACTTAATCGACTGTCAAACAACAAGACATGTGTGGCACTTGACAGCTCGATCTATACTTCTATATTATGCATAGACAAGCGGCGAATGTAAGCATAGGCTTACATTCGCCGCTTGTCTATGCATAGTGCTTATGAGTATGGAATACGTCGTGCTGTTGTGCCAATAGACCGCATTCACTTGTTGACGTTGTTTCCAAGGCGATACTAAATGCGATGACAAGTTAATTTTAAATTGTGCTAGATTTGGGCTTATTATCTTCTGTAGCCTATAAAGGTCACTTTAGCGGAATCATAATATTAACCACACAACAATCTGTCAATTTTTTTTTCATTTTTATCGCTAATTCATTACGTTCAAGGTTGATTAGGAAAATTTGACAGTGGCGGGCAGCGTGATGTGCTTACTGATTCTAAAGTGGCTTTTTTCATGTGACTTTTTAACGGCACATTTTTAAACCTGCATCTTTGACTTTAGGATAGATGAGAAAATATGATAAAAAAATAGGATAGCTTAATGATAGATCAAACTTTGTTACAATAAAGTGTCGTTATAGCATTTATTTTGGAATATTTCTGAGCATTTAAAAAAAAAAAAAATAATCACAAAATATTTTTTATTTTCAGTTGAGATGGGTTTGCTCTTGACTCTAGTCTTGGTCAGAGATGCCAGAGACAAAGTTGACGATGGAGCGAACTTAACCAGAAGTAGCTTGTTCACTCTAATTTTGAAAATATCTTTAATTAATTTTTATTTTTTTTTAAGATAACTAGCTGTCCCCGCGGCTTCGCTCCCGTTAACTGGCAACTTTCTTATTTTATATTTCATAAGAACCTTCTCCTGACAAAAAAAAAATCGAAATCGGTACAGCTGTTCACGCCTGATGCAATGATCAAGGGAAATAGGCTTCATTTTTGTATATAAATATGTGCTATTGAAATCTATTGACGAGATACTGGTAATATGTGTGAAATAATGGCCATTTAATTTGTGAATTAATTAAAATAATGAGTTCACTAAGTCACAATTCTTGCTATCCATACATTTGAAGTAGTCGATTATCGCAAACACTCATACTGTAGGAAATCCGGCCGATAGCATCATGTTTATTATTCCTAGTATTTATAAAATAAACCTGTAACGTGGCTTATAAAATAAATAGGTACGCATGAGTTAATGCGTCTCTGAAGTAATAGGAGTCACGTTTTGTGGTTACAGGTCAATTATGTGCGTATGTTGTGGGAAGTGATTTACTTAGGTTACCTATGACCTTGATAACTTAAAGTCCAATTAGTACTAAAACTGAGAGTCATCTGGTGACAATAACAGAAAATGCCTTTGCCCATACAAATAGAAATAAAAAACACTTAGACCTCAGTTCCTGCCATGGTCGCAGAATTTTTTGAGGAGTTATCGCGGCCTGGAACGCAAAGAGTATTTGGAGGTGCATGGGTGAGTTTCAGTCGGTAAGGGTCTGATTCCGCTCCGCCCAGAGAAGAAGGAGTAATTTGATGATTTCCCAAAAAAAAAAGTAAGACAGATACGCCGACCGAGACTAATAAAGACTCTTGGCAAAATAAGAAAGTGATGATAGGTACATAATTTATCTTTCTTGGCAGATAGGTAAAAACTACGTAGGTATCAATTAAAGATGGTTTCGTACGAGTTACCTCTGATTTCTACCTGAAGAATTAAGAAAATGTACAAATGTTTTCAAACTATTAAGTATATTCTCCTGAAGCGCTGCAAAAATTTGGCATTAATGTAGGATATGACACGTCCAGATATCAAATACCAACGTATTTGAATATCGAAGCGTAGGTAACACTTCTTTTGTTTTTATTTACACAAAGAAGTTCAGCTTTCACTAACATTGATAATATAGGCCACGGTTAAGTGGACATAAACTCTGCATTTTCCTGTACAAAGCGGAAGATCTAAAATAACCATAAAAATAAATCAAAATCAAAGGAGATATTAGCACAAAGCGTTAATAAATCCAACCACAACGGCGGGTTACATCTACTATCGCCGTTTATAATATTATGGTGGCCATTAAAACAACAATCACTTCCCTAGACTTGCTGGCGCGGTGGGTGTAGCGCGACGAAGCGTTTTGATACTAGAAAGCTATTGTTGAAGTATCGAAAACCGAAAGCCGTTGGGCTCTAGAATTACCTAGTTACATTCTACCGGTGTTCGTCGAAATGCGAAAATAAATTAAACTATCTACTTAAAATTTTAAAGATTAGTGGATAGTTTATTTCCTAGATTTCTAACATTTTTATTTTAGTTTGACGATATCCAGTCAATCAAATTCAGTTTTTATTCTACGATTCTTACATCTGCAGTGAGGGATTTACAGTCTGTTATTGTTACCATGTTATTTTAAAATATTACGTATATGTATAGCGTTAGGTATTATAAAAGCGTTGTAATCATCTACTCTGAAATTTCTCTGGTCAAATCCTCCACTATGGCTTTTAGAAATTCAAAGAAGTTCATGGTTGCCGTTTTTAAAAGTTTTGGGCTTTTGCTAAAACTATCAAAACTAAAATTCCCCGCACATGCGCACACGCATCAGGGATTGCGACAGGCGGCGCGGGCCCATTGAGAACGAGCGTGGGCGGCCCCGTCGACGACCGCTGTTGTGATACTAAATATCATGCAGGGTTACCAAACCTTTGGAATATTACTCTATTGTGTCTGAGGGCAAGCAAAATAGTTGAGATTTTCATTCAATGGTGTGATAGTGAGGTGGTTTAAAATAATATTGTTTTTGGAATTGATCATAGGAGGCAATAGTGGAGGTTTTTAAATTATATAGGGCTACGCATTTTAAGAAATACAGATAAAAAAAAATCACCAATAAACATCTGTCTTTCTTTCATAACATTCCTAATTTCATTTCGTCAATCCTATGTCTAGTGATTTCACTGTAACCATTTTGTTGGGTCAATAAATTGTAGTAGTTTAATTAAGTGTTATTAAATTTGACAACAGTAAGACAGAAATTGTTGGTTAATTATGTTTGTCTAGTTTCTGTGCTAACGTGCTAGACTGTTAGACTACGCAGACATGCTAAAGTGAATTGTTTTTTTATTTCGGTTTTAATCGAATGTTGGTACAGATATTTCTCTCTGGAGACGGTAATAGGCTTTTTTTGCGATAATCTACATTTATCTATCCATCTATACTATATATAATATTAAGTAGAAGAGTTTGTATGTTTGTTTGTTTGTTTGGTTGAACGTGCTAATCTCAGGAACTACTGGTCCGATTTAAAAAATTCTTTCAGTGTTAGATAGCCTATTTATCGAGGAAGGTTATAGGCTATATATCATCACGCTAAGACAATTAGGAGCGGAGCAGTAATGGAAAATGTGACGCAGACGAAGTTGCGCGGGTCAGCTAGTACAAGATAAAGCTGAAGAGTTTGTTTGGTTGAACGCGCTAATCTCAGGAACTACTGGTTCGAATTGAAAAATTGTATTAGATTTGGATAGCCTATTTATTAAGGAAGGCTTTAGGATATACAATATCACGCTATAAACATGAAACGGAACGGAGCATTCATGAAAAACATGACGTAGACGGGTCAGCTAGTAATTCTTGTAAATGCAAGCCAAAGCTTTGGCAAATACAAATAGTTCATCATTTTGGATTTGTGTTAGAGGTGGTCGTTGAATCAATAAACTGTTTTTTTAACGACTTTTCATTTGTCAACGACTTAACTGTTTATCATCAACGAAAAAACAAGTTGAATTATAATAATCTGTTAATTTTCGTCAACGGCTCACGGATTATTTCAACTTAATTTTATTTATTCATTTTTGAGAATCAACTGGTCTGGTATGCGAATGCGAAACGATTACTTTCGAAGGATAACGGACAATGCCGAACTATTCAGTAATCTTCAATGAATATCAATTTATTATTTGCATCATTGTCAATCATTATAAACGTTGATATAAATTAACGTTGACGCCAATCGCTACCGTTCAAAACCTGTTAATAATTTAACAGTTTTTTCAACCAGTTGACCATTGACAATTAACAGTTAAATTACGTTAGCCAGAAAACCATCAATGACCCATGCGTAATTTGTGTAACGCTGCCTCAAACTCTTAATAGGGTAAGGTATACATCTGAAAACTAAATCATCATAATTATCATTAAACTGCTTGTACCTGACATCCTTACTGTAACCGCACAAGACCTCGCGGCATCGGCAGATCGCCTAGAGGCGTGGCCTGTGATTTCTAATGTTTTAGATTTTTATCGACATCTGATGTAATTTCGCGTGGGCGCCATTTTACGTGGGTTAACGAGCTTGGAGGTAAATAAAGCTTGTATAATTTTGTATCGCAGTGAGAATAAAATATGTGTCAGCATAGTGTGGAGAAATGTCAACAGAGTTTTACGATTTGAGTTTTTCTGGGTTAATGGTAGGTCGGGAAGGAAAACAATGAATTGTTTTTTATTTCGCTGATTTTGTTAAGGTTTACTGTTTCACGTTTATAAATATGCACCTACAACTAATTTGTGAAACGTTTTGCCTGTGTCGTGTTCTCTTTGACCCTAGGATGAGTAAACAGGCGTCTTCTTGGTACCCGCGTTTCATTGTAGGCCTCATCCATGGCTTTTGATAAGTTCACAAGTTCGATCACAGTCAAGAGTCCGCTTTTGGTCGCTTTTTGGGAGACGATAAAAAGCCTAAATTTTTCACCATCTTTGATGTCAAGAAATTACTAAATTATGTTTTTTGCTGTTTTAACTGGTTAAACGTGGCTTAATAATAACAGCCGCACGGGTCGATCTTTAAAGCAACGCTTGCCAAGTTTGGTCTGTGGATGGGTAGGTACCTAGTTTCCTCCGTGCCTCGGAAAGGACGTGAAGCCGTTGGTCCCGGCTGTCATTTGTAGATCTTTGGCAGTCGTTACGGATTGTCAGAAGCCAGTAAATCTGACTCCAGTCTTACCAAGAAGTACCTACCTACCGTGTTACCCAGTTAATGGGTTGTTGAGGTCTGGTAGGCAGCCGCTCCACGTAAAACACGGTATTCAGTTGAATCCGGTTTTGCTGGAAGCAGACCCCAGTATAGTTGGGAAAAGGCTAGGCCGATGATGAACTGGTTTAACAATGCATTTGCCATGTCATTTCATCACCACCCGTGGTAGACTGGAAGAGAATACCTAGGTCATTAAATCCACCATTGTATTAATGTAAGGTTATTATATTAAGATTAGGCTTATTTGAAACTTGTGTCATATTCTGTAAAGCTTCGGTAGGGGCCAATAATACAGTAAATGATGCGCCACCGGTACATGGTGAACACTGGTGGACATTCCACCTATACGCACAAAACATTTTGGGTCATACATTCATTGTGCGTACAGCCAAAGAGTGGAATTCCCTACCGAAGTCTGTGTTTCCGGATAGCTACAACCTGGGTGTCTTTAAGAGCTATTACGCACTGTCGACTAGTCGCCGGCGACTCAGTCGATGGCGACTGTGATTTACTATAGTTTAAATGTGTGTTTACGCACTTGGTCGCCGGTTGCCCGCCTATGTCTCGGGCGTTGAGGGACTGAGTCGCTGGCGACCAGTCGACAGTGCGTAATGGCTCTAAGTCAAGAGTGAATAGGTTACTTCTAAGCAAGCGTGCTCCACCTTAGACCGCATCATCGCCTAACATCAGGTGAGATAGCGGTCAAACGTTTGCCTATCAATAGTAAAAAAAAAGGAAAGCCTAATGGAATTTCGCACGGTGGGGTATTCATTATTTACTGTTAGGTTACAGCACAGCAATTTATTCTCAGAAATAAGCAACATTTACAGGCAGTAATCTACGAATCCGAAGAAAATTGAGAAGTAAATCTTAGGATATAATGAGGTCGTGTAGCTTTGCACGAACGGTACTCCATGTTCTTTAGGTAGGTATACTGCCTGAAGTTATATTATAAAACGGTTAAAATTGTTTATTTATTTTGTTTTACATAAATTTATTTATTTACCCAAAAAAAATTATAAAAAAGAGAAAATAACTAATACGAGGAGCGAGCTTACCCAGAAGTAGCCTGTTCACTCTAACTTTGGGGTTGTTGGATTAGTTTTTTACCAACTTCAAATTAGACTTTTTTATAATGGATTGATTTATGATGGTTAAAAAAACCCATCAAACTATTATAAAAACAAAGAATGCGGAGAAATGTGTGTTCTAAATAGTTATCCACAGATATATTGTTTCACTAACATTAGAATAGTTAATAATGGGATTGCTATGCCATGTACCTTATATTTGCGCTTGCAACAGTGCCGGAATATCGGAAATAAAAAGGTACATGGTAGCAATCCCGCTATTAACTATTCTAATGTTATCCAAAGAATACGCATATAAGATCTTCCAAACCATGGATATCAAATTAATTATAACCTGTAAACTAAGTTCAATAGGAACTATTAACTATTCTAATGTTATCCAAAGAATACGCATATAAGATCTTCCAAACCATGGATATCAAATTATAACCTGTAAACTAAGTTCAATAGGAACTATTACGCTGTGTGTTATCAACCAAACTTCTTTAGTATAGGGTTCCTATGATATAAAGACTACAAACAAAATATTCTGTGAACGCTAGATCATTACCATTAGATTACTAGGAAATCTCTTATCACTTTTAATAAGAACACATACTCGGCATTCTTTATTGATAACACCAACTAATAAACAAAGACAGACACCTTCTTCTCAAAACATTCTCGATAACTAGAGGTGCCCATTAAGATTCCGCGTATCGATAAAAATATCTAATTGCGGCCCAGCTCTATCGTGACGATAGCGATAAAATATCGATGAAATACACTTCCCTGTGTTGCTCTCGACGTATTTATTGGTGATTAATCTTAACGCCTACATTTAGAAATAAACCATCGGAATCGGACTGTCGGAGATAGTCATGTTTGGGAGATAGCTTACATTAAGGTGGAAGCGCCAGGGTAGCCCGCGAAATTCAAATATTTTGATGTTTTTTGCAATTTGCCGGTCAGTGTGAAGCTGTATGTTAAATAAAATACGATTCGCGGCCGTAACGCATATTTACCTAAAGAATTATACCCATTTTAATTATCAATATAAATAACCCTCTAAGTTCATACAACTCGATTGAATGACTTTTTCACGAAATTACATTCAAACGAGTTATATGAACTTAGAGGGTTATATTTATGATTTAAATGGTTATAATCCTTTAGATAAATGCTCTTTACGATCGCGAATCGTATTCTGTTCAACATACAACTTCACAATGACCTGCAAATTGCAAAAAACATAAAAAAAATTGAATTTCGCGGGCTACCCTGGAGCATCCACCTTAAGCAAGTGGAATTTAGAATTTAGTTGTATACCCGATTTATCCGTATTTGAAATGTCTCAATTTTAGGTACGTAATTTACGATGTGACAGCAATGTTTTTATTTTAATTTATAGATTTTTTTTATCTCTAGTAGTCATTCACATTTTTGAATATTCAAAATGTTATGTGCAATATTAATTTTCTTGAAACTATAAATGAACAAGATATAAACATGCTATTTCGCTAATGAAAGGGAATTTAAGTATGAAGATTATTTGGGTTGCCTTTAAAATAAAAACATCACTCAATACAGAAAAAAGTGCTGTCTAAATAGGTATCTATAGAGCCTTTCCAACGATACTTTAGAAAAATGCAAATTCAGAATTTTTCATTTAAGACAGCTATATAATTTAGTTCAGTTTCAAATTATTTATTTGTAAACATAGGTTACAGGTACACAGGTGTGTGAGATGTTACATTTTTTTTAAGTGCTCTATGCTTTGCCATTAGGCGTACAAATATCAATTTTAATTGTTTCCTTATTTATTTTACAATATCAAATATAGTGAAAGAATTCACTATTACAGTATTTACTTAAGTTTGTAATTTGAAGAAGTTAATATCAGCGACGTAGAATGTCTAGTAGTGCTATCAAAGATACTGGGAACTGGAATCCCATAACAGTTACTAGTTCTGGCAAATGGACGTAACTTTGTTAAGAGGAACACGAAGTTCAGTCGTGATAAGAATCCTTTGAGTACCTATTATACCAAAGCGCAGAGCAAGAAACTTGGATTTACAGCGTGTTTATGAAGGGTTGCTGGTTTTGTATGGTACTCAGCTGAATCCGGTTCGACAAGAAGCCGGCCCCAATACATATAGTTGGGAAAGGACTAGGCAGATGATTTATGAAGGCATCATATATATACATACGTGCATTACTAGCAACATATCTATATATACAGGGTTATTTGTAAAACACCAGAAACCTCTTAGGCAGTGAAAGTACACATGATTATAAGCAACTTTTGTTTTGGTAAAACTCCGAAATCTCGAAAAAAATATCAGCTGTTTCATACAAAATGCAGTATTTAGCCAATGAAAATGTATGAAACAGCTGATATTTTTTTCGAGATTTCGGAGTTTTACCAAAACAAAAGTTGCTTATAATCATGTGTACTTTCACTGCCTAAGAGGTTTCGGGTATTTTTTCAATTTCCCTGTATATACATACATATATACATACATACATATAAAATTGGAGTGTCTGTTTGTAAAAGGTTCATTAGAAATCCAGCGTAAGACAGCATCAGTCTGTCTGACATATCGCTGAAATGGACCTTTTTAGTGCAGCCCTGAGACACGCACGTAGTTTAGCATACCAACCATTTTTTTTTTTATTATTATTAAGTTTTACCATGTACCGTGCGTGTTTTATGTAGGTATGTGCTAAATAAAATATATTATTTCTTTATTTCTTTCTTAATATTGAATTAACCGTTTTTTACTAGATGTATATGAATATATATATATTATTTGTATACTTTGTTGTATCGATATGACTCAATTTTATTTTTATTTGTTTGTTGTACACCTACCACAGTGTAGTCTTTTTAACCAAAAGGTTGACTGGTAGAGAATGCCTTGTTGCATTAAGTCCGCCCATGTACCACTATTGTGTATAAAGTCTAAATAAATAAATAAATAAATATATACGGTACATATACCAAAATATTTTTTTTTACAATTTCTGTGTGACTGTCTGTCTGTTTGTTCCGGCTAATCTCTGAAATGGCTCGACCGATTTTGACGGGACTTTTATTGGCAGGTAGCTGATGTAATAAGGAGTAACTCTTCTTTGACAAATTGTCTTAGGGTTAATATTTTGATTTTAATATGATTCTGTTAAGTGGCCTTTTTAGCACCGCAGTGCAGAACTACGTCCTCCGCCGCTTCTGTGTCTGTTCTTTTTTTTTTTATAGAAAACGGGGAAACTCTTGGCCCAAATCTCACCTGATGGAAAGTGATGATTAGGCCGAAGATGGACACGAGTTACACCGGAATCCTCTTACACAGAGGAACTAGCTATCATACCTCTAACTGCCGGAACACAACAATGCTGTTAAAATTGTTGTTATGTCGACAGACTTAGACATGATGGTGGTAGCTTGCCAGGCGGACTTAGAACAAGTCCTACCACCAACCAAACCGAGCAAAAACTTTGCCCCCGCTGGGAATCGAACCCTGGACCTCTGGGTCTGAATCAGGTGGTATAACCACTAGACCACGGAGGCGGTTAGTGTCACCTGTTTAGCACCGCCCGGGGACCACGTGTAGGGATTCGCTGAAGGGTATTCTCCTACGGACGCGGGTGACTCGGCCCCCAAAAAACGATAAACTTAAAAACTATTGTCCGATTTTCATGCTGTTTTCGCCAATGGATAGAGTGGTTCTTGAGGAAGGTTTAAGTATATAATTTGTCAAGCGGGCGAATCCGCGGGCATAAGCTAGTATACAATAATGAAAACGTGAAACAATCTCTACGTGGCAAAGGGATCCCTACTCGGTACACACAAGGTGTGCCACCCGGACGACCTCGTAAAACAAACTGCTGGCTAGTTACCGCTTCCTGACTTGTGAGAACAATGAAATGGTTCTTTGTAACTACTTTGTTAGGAAACAGCTGGCCCACATGAGATTTGATTGAGATTGTTAAATATTTGCAGGTTGAAAGTTAAAAGATACTCTTTTGAGAAAAGTTTTCATTTGAAGATCTCTTCTATCCGTCCGTCCGTCTTCTGACGACAGGCCGTGTCGACGGCGCGTTAGTGTTCCACGCGCGCCTCGAGAGAGTCAGCACACAGAGGGCCCAAAAGGGCCGACGCCTGCCGGAGTTGCGGGACTATTCGAAAGAGATACCGTGGCTCCGGAACACAAAGGGCAATGAAGGATCATGGATGGGTTTTAGTCAGTAGAAGTCTGACACTCCCTCCCGCTACACCCAGAGCGGGAGGAGTCATTGGATGATTTCCCATCCCTAAAAAAAAAAAAGGTATTAAGAGAGTATTAGGATATATAGGAGCTTATGGCTAAATAATAACAGCCGCAAGGGTTGATCTTTACGGTCAAGCAACGCTTGCCAAGGTTGATCTGTGGATGGGTGACCATCTTAACATACCGAGTTTCCTCCGTGCCTCGGAAAGCACGTTAAGCCGTTGGTCCCGGCTGTCATTTTAGATCTTTGGCAGTCGTTACGGATTGTCAGAAGCCAGTAAATCTGACTCCTCCTAATGGGTTGGGGAGGTCTAGTAGGCAGCCGCTCCACGTAAAACACTGGTATTCAGCTGAATCCGGTTTGACTGGAAGTCGACCCCAAGGTAGCTGGGAAAATGCTAGGCAGATATGATATGACTAAAAATACCATAATAAAACCTGACTTTTTGTTTACTTCTTCCTTGATCTTTATTTGAGTAATTAAGTAAATAGTTTTACAAAATTACTCTGTAAAAACCACCTTTGTATGAGACATCTTCGATCTACAGTTTGGTGCTGCTTATGTGGTTGATTGGAATAATATTTCTAGTTGAGCCGCTGATGTTTAAAATAATTTGCAATATTTGTAATTCCCCAATTATGATTTAGAAAAAGTCACATAAGTTTGCTTCACTGAACACAACATAAAATAAAATCCTTATTCATAAATCTAAATTGTCAGTCAGAAGACCAGCTGGTCGATTCTGTAAATGTCGAAGTGAACACTTAGGCGAAGTGAACGACAAGTGAGCTGTCAAACCATACAAACAAGATGGAAAGACAGCTCACTTGTCGTTCACTCCACCTAAGTGAACACGGTGAGATGTCAACGGAATAGACGCAATAATGTCATCTCAGCGAGTATCATTGTCAAAATCTAATCATAATGTCGGAAAATTTGAGGTGTTTTTTAAATTCTGCGAAGCGAATGCGAACTTCAAGCTGCTTAAAATAATTATACGAGAATTGTTTCTTAGATTTGGTTTGCCAATAAACTAATCCACTTGAAAATCAAGACGTAAACTAAGTAGATATTATGTCATCCGCCGCCAGAATCAATTTAGACTTAACAAAGTTACTAATACAATCCATATTAACCATGATCAACTTATGACGCATTTCTATTCAAATAATGTCGGAAAATTTGAAGTGTTTTTTTAAATTCTGCGAAGCGAATGCGAAAGCTGCTTGAAATAATTATACGAGAATTGCTTCTCAGATTTGGTTTGCCAATAAACTAATCAACTTGAAAACCAAGACATAAACTAAGTAGATTATGTCATCCGCCTCCAGAATCAATTTAGACTTAACAAAGTTACGAATACAATCCATATTAACCATGATCAACTTAAGACGCATTTCTATTCAAATGGCGTCCGATCAACTGCCTCCTAAGAATCACTAAGTACGGCTGGATGAGTCTGATTGATTGGTCCATCAGTTGGTACCTGATGAGACTGTACTCCGGTACTCTTGACGTACGCTTTCATCCTGTGTTGAGGAGTGGTTTGAATTATTGATTGGTGGTTTGGTGCTGAATCTGTTTTTGTGGTACTTTGTGGTAGTTTTTTGTTTCTTAAAGCTGAACTCAGAAGGGAGCACTATATAGTTTACGGTGGGATGCCTAGTTGAACTAACAGCTGTTTCTTTATGTTTTGCGGGTTTCGAAGCTCCCTATGTTAAAACGACTGTAAGAAGTCTAAGATTACAAAATAACATGTGTTTTTTGCGAGTCCATCTCACATTTGACCGTTCTTTTGGTTGTTTGTAGGTACCTTTAGTAAAAGCTCTTTGGTATTGAATGTTTCTCGCATGACACTGAGCTTTATCTATTTATTTATTTATTTGGATCTCCAACACCCTTGTTGGAGATCATACTACTACTACTACAACATAATATAGGTTTGATGTACGCAACAAAGACCGCCTAAAACTTGCTGACATGACATTTATTGGTTTTAATGACTTGATTTATTTAAAGAACAAACTATATACACTTAAAATAGAAAAGAAGAACTTCTAACTAAAATATGGTGTCAAAAAATTCGTCCCCATCGCTATCGACTGGAAGTGAGCCCAAAAGACTGGCTGCATTGCCACGTTGTATGGTAATGCTTATCCTCTGTCCTAGGTAAACGCCAGCTCTTGGGTCACGCGAAGCGTCAACGAAGCGTTTTGCTAGATCTTTAGACATTTATTTGACCAGCACCTTAAAAAATCGTGGCAAAACTAGAAAGCACCCTGAGACCTTTCTTATTGGAACAAGACGCCTTCCTCAAAAATCTTTTATTCTTTTATCATCGCTGACAAATTATGTTGAAGAGAAACGTGACGAGCAGTAACGAGCGCACGCTAATGAGTTCCCGCCAAAACGACTTCAAGCTGTTAATTTTATTCTTAACCTAATGAAACTATATTTTTGTCTTAGTAACTGGTTGACAGAATTTCAGCGATTTTTTTCTGCCGCTGTACTTAAGTCTCTTTTTATTTTATTATTTATGTAGACACAGAAAAACAGTAATAATTAACATTATAATTAGGAGTACAGAGGAACTGCTTATTTCAAACGATATTTCTTCCAGCAGACAACAAGAAAATAAGAATATGTAAAGCCTTAAAGCTAAAGTACAAATAAAACAAAACTAAAATATAGTCATAAAATATATGTTGCGAAACCTCTACATATAAGGATGGATATAGCCACTACTGCGCATAAAGGCTAAATAAATTTATAACTATCACAGTAGAGAGGAAAGGTAGTGCTCTATCTGTTTCTTTTTAACCGACTTCCCAAATAGGAGGAGGTTCTCAATTCGGATGTTTGTATTTTTTTTTTTTTTTATGTTTGTTCGGGCATAACTCCGTCGCTCGCTTGCCAACCGATTTTAAAAATGATTTTTTTGTTGGAATGGGTATACTTCCCAAATGGTCCCATGATAAGGAAACCAGGATCTGATGATGGCATCCCAGAGAAGTTGAGGGGAACTTTCGAAAATCGTATGGTATTGATTTTGCAGTGGTTTTGTTAGGTGTTTGTCTAAAAAGTGAAAAATAAAAAACCTTGCCTCAAATTCACCATCCGGAAACCGTCGTAAAGGGCTTTCGTCTGCCCTCGGTACGATTTGGATGGGAAATGATAGCCAGTTCCTCTGTGTAAGAGGATTCCGGGTGAAACTCGCGTCCATCTTCGGCCTAATCATCATTTTCCATCAGGTGAGATTTGGGCCAAGAGTTTCCCCGTTTTGCATATAAAAAAAAAATGAGAAAAAATTATTACTTAGCAGAAAACATTATGAAGATAACACAATACATCGTTCCAGTATCGATTAGTTTTACTGAACTAAAATAAAGTATTCTTGAAGGTCGAACAAATTAGAATGTCTTCAAGTGGTTTTCAGTCAATCGATAGAGGAACAATGCAGTATCTTTTATATCGCTACATATTAGCATCTACGAGTCACTTCGTTGGCAAAAAAGTCAAATATTATCCCAAGCGAACTTACTACCGGGATATAAATTATAATTCTATCTCCTGAGATACAGTTTAACTACCTAGTTCAGGAGGCAGAGCTTTATGTAAAAGTGCCACTTGTTTGCAAATAAATGAATTTATGATTATGATTATGAATTAGTAATAAGTATATATAAAGTATAAGTGTATATATTATATATAGTAATAAGTAGTAGTAGTAGTGATGTCCTTTTCCAGGACATGATCTACCCTTGTGCCAAATTCCATCCAAATCCGTTCAGTCTTAAAGATTAATTAATATGTAAGGGTCTCCCCCTTCCCCGCCAGGGCCAATGCCTGCCGGGGTTGGGGAATTGGTTTGAAAGAGTCACCGCGGTCCTCTGGAACGCAAAAGGCATTCCCTTCTGACACTCCCTTCTGCTCCGCCCAGAGCAGGGGGCATTTGATGAATTTCCATACTTAAAAAAAAATATCATGAAAATCAAGCAGACAGACAGAGCTAATTTCCCATTTAAAATAGACTAGCTTCTGCCAGCGGCTACTCTCGCGTGATCTCTAAACCTATAATCTATTTCTGTTCCAAATTTCATCAAGATCCGTTCGGCGGTTCTGGCGTGATTGAGCAACAAACATCCAAAGTTTCGCATATAATATTAGTTAGATTTGCTTTTGCTCGCGACTTCGTACGAGCATGTCTGGTTTTTTCCCGTTCCCGTAGGAATTTCGGGAAATATTCTCGTAATGCTACGGAGTAAGGACAGCTACATGCAAAATTTCATCTTCCTACCACCAGTAGTCTAGGCTGTGCGTTGTATTTCAGTCACTGTCACGCATAGAGCTGGTGGGAAGCGTGACAAGACGATTACATGCCGTAATAGGGAATATGCATGAAAAAAGTATTTATGATCTGAACAGTTTATCTAAAAGTATTCGAAAATATAATACTAATAGTGCAATTAGAATCTAAATTGCTCGAAAAACCAACGAGATACAATTATTTTAAACAAATATATCTTTTATTTGAGAGGGACAGATATATTTGTTTATAATATTTTAAACAAATTTATTTATTTATTTATTTATTTATTTAACACTTTCAGCACAAAAAGAGTACAGAGGCGGACTTAATGCCATAGGCATTCTCTACCAGTCAACCTATGGGTGATGCAGAGAATAGTGGTAGGTGCAATACAGAGAATTTAATGTAAAAAATAATTAAATGCGATTAATAATGATTAATATTCTGTCCCTCTCGCGAAAACGCTGTTTTCTATGGCAGCTGTATAGTCGTCGTGTAATTTGACGTCACAGTTCGTATCGGAGTTTTCTTTCTGACTGTAGTCTTTGAAGCTTTATAACTTCATAAATGATGAAGGTATTTAAAAAATAATTTCATGATTGTTTACTAGGGCTAATAAGTACTTTATTTTGCAAATAAAAAAATCGCATGCATATTCCCTATTGCTGCAAGGAGAGGTCAAGAGTACGTTACCTAGTGTCCAAGATATGCAAACCAACATAAACAGCCATGTAAACATGATCTAAACTTCATAGTCGGGGATCGTTCATTGTTTATTATATCTATGTTCATACCTGTATTAGAGACATACACAGAGAAACGGTCAGGTTTTATAAATTACCGTACGTCTGATCGTCGCGATCAGTAATGGAAGAATATTAAGTATAGATTACACATATATATGCTTATAACTTAAATCCTACGAAGTTTTTTAACATCAAACTGAACCAAACAACGTAGAAAAACACGCTACATCTATTATTATGATGCTCCTGTCATCTCGACATTCTTCACCTCACTCTAGGTACTCAACACAAGCACTTTAGACCTAAACCTATGTACTAACATCCACAATATGTAAGTACTAGGCGGTCTAGAAAATAGACCCTAACTCCAGGCTAAAACCAACCTCGCGTCTTGCGAAATAGGGTCTATTTCCGCTTGTAAGCTCGTAATTATTTCTCATAAAAATGACTGGGGAAGTGGCACCTGTGTTGTCAGCAAAAGGATGTACAGTCATCCGCAGAAGTGTCTTATGCTTGCGCAAAACTCGAACAATTTTCTCGTGGAATAAAGTTGTTATTTTTGAGAAAAGATCTAGTTATTATAGTTTAATGCCTAGCAAAAATACTAGGTTCCGTAAGGTAAACCATGAATTTATTAAGAAAAAAAACGCTGTGTTCCCTGGACAAAAGAAAATATGTCGTCGAAAAAAGAAAAAAAAATAATACATCAAAGTTTAGGAGTTGGAACTTGTTAAGTCACTTCTAGGTAAAAAGAAGTAAGTAGTACAGTTTGTAAGCGAAAATTCAACCTGACTGTATCATCTTGTATAGTTTTGAGTTGTAACGATCTAGTATGTATTTTGCTCTTACTGTTTTTTATACATATTGATAGCCTCATAATAGCACTATACGAATAATCCTGTACTATTTTGTTTAATCGATAAATAAAGGGTAACAATATTGAAGAAGGTACATTAATTATTGTATAGCTACGTGTCAAAAGAAAAAAAATGCCTAATATGTTTGGTATTTAGGGTCATGACTGTACCTAAGTTCGTACGTAGGTACTTTTGATACCATCACAGCATTCACAGCACTTTAGTAAAGCGTCGTCTGCGAAAAACTTTTACTGTTTTTTTTTTTCAAGTTTATCTTATGTTTATGTTATAAACATAAACATTAGAAGGGTAGTAATGTGCCCAGCATTAAAAATATATTGTTTTAAGTAAATCGTAAGCATTTCTTTTAACTGTCTCAATAATTTATAAGGGTCTAAGCCAAGCTGTGTTTCAGAGGAAGTTTAGGCCATTTTCTTCCGAAATTTTCTATAGATGTGTGTGGATGGGGCTCAAATTGAACTTGTTTTATGATTATATTCTAACGGAATGTTTATAATGTACTACACAACATCGTTCTAGGACTACGTTTGAGTGCTGTTGAGAATGCTTATGAACAAATCTATACTGATAGTATAAAGCTGAAAAGTTTGTTTGAACGCATCAACAATCTCAGGAACTGCTGTTCCAATTTGAAAAAATGTTGCAGTGTTAGATAGCCCATTTAATATCGAGGAAGGCTATAGGATACATATTATCACGCTAAAACAAATAGGAGCGGAGCATTCATGGAAATTGTGACGCAGACAAAGTTGCGCGGGTCAGCTAGTTGAAGATATCTGAAGAAGCATTGAACAACACTGTAACACGAACAAAGTCTAATTGAGGAGAATGATACATCTGAGTAGGAGTCCAATCCCTTGGGATATCTAGAAAGCTACAGTCCCTTGATATCTTTCACCGGATGAAAGCGATGATATGATTGTCGATGGAGCACGCTTGTATACTAGAAGTAGCCTATTCATTATTGACTTTAAGACTCCCACATTGTAGCTATTAGAAAAACTAACTCCTCCCGGTTTCTGCGTGGATGTCCACCAGTGGTACCGGTAGCGTATCCCCACCGCATGTCTTATACTATAAGTAGTGTAATACCGATATAACTTCCCTAACTGTATCCGATAGAAAACCGACAAGCTGACAACTGGGCGTCGGTTTTTTGGAACAAGATGAAAAAAATTGCAAAGAAGTGGAACTCTCTGCCTGCGTCTGTGTTTCCGAACGCTTACTTACAACCCTAATCTTTTCAAAGTTAGATTGAATAGACTACTTCTGGGTAAGCTCGCTCCATCGTAGACTTTGTCTCTGTCATCTATGACCTAGACTAGAGTCAAGAGAAAACCCACCTAAAAAAAATATTGTTGCTGATTAACATAAAGGGGACTATATTTATTGTCACCAAAATTTATATTTGTCATCAAGTTGTATCACCTAATAAATAGATCTATCGCCACGTAATATTTTCGTTCTCAGATAAACAAAAAGTGTTCCCAGGTATGAATTATCAAAGTTTTATTACTTAAATAATAGCTTTGTACTCAGAATGGTAGATCTGTCACCAAATAAATCGATTTATTAAAAGTAAAATGGTTAGGTTAGGTTAGAACTGTGACCTTCTACGCACGAGCCGAGCGTTGCCGCGGCAGCGGCTGGCGAGTAACATTTATTTGGTACTGGACCCTATATCTCCATGATTTTAGGTGATTTATTGTGGAATTGATTTTATATTGTTTGGTGACTACATTTTGGTGACAAATCTACTATTTTGCGCGCAAACCCTATTATTTAAGAAACACAAAACTAATTAAATTGGCGATAGCTTAAATGATACCCATTAACATAAGCGTAGAACCATCTACAACATACCTATCGAAGCGTAGTTAGAACATCTGTCTTTCGGTAATCTGTACCCGCTTATTTCAAAGTTAATGGTCTAAAAACCGACAAGTATGTTAAAACCTACCCACATTAAGTTATCGTTTTAATTGACACCTCCATATCTAAATGACGCAACTTCTTTTTTTCTATTTTCAATTGCGTTATTGATTATTTTATATTCGTTTTTTTAGGGTTCCGTGGCGAGGGTGAGCTTTAATATCGATTAAATGTTACGAGTATTTATGTTTGTGTAGGTGTTCAGTTGTTATGTTGTATTTATTTAAATAGAGTAATCAGAATAGTTTTAAAATTCCTATCTTCTAGGGAAGGCCTAACAATTCTGACTAAAATATTCTTTAGCTTTATAGTAAATAGAACAAAAAAAAACTTGGTCGTTTGCGTAGCTGTAAAATGTTTGGAGTGTTAGAAAGCTACATCCCAATTTTCAGCTTTCTATGACCAGTAATTTCGGCTTCGGCTTCGGCTGTGCATTGATATTTAAGTCAATATCGGGATATCGACCCGTACTTGGTCGATATCCCGACTAGTCGTGCCCAGCGCTTCTCCTCCACATTTGTTATGAGCACAGCCAAAGTGTGGAACTCTCTGCCAAAAACTGCGTTCCCGTCCACATTATAACCCGTCTGTCTGCCTTCAAAGAAAGAGTGAACAGGCATCTTTTGGACAAGCTCGCTCCATTATAAACCTCTTCCATAAATTTCCATCAGGAGCAAGTCCATTACATAATAATAAAAAAAGTGAGTCAGGTTTGTCTTTTATACATATAATATATAACTAGCTGACCCACGCAACTTCGTCTGCGCCACATTTTCCATTAATGCTCGGCTCCTTCTAGTCTTAGCGTGATGATATGTAGCCCATAGCCTTCCTCGATAAATGGGCTATCTAATACTGAAAGAATTTATAAAATCGGACCAATAGTTCCTGAGATTACCCCCTACATATACAAACTTACAAACAAAAGTTACCTCTTTATGATATTATTATAGTATAGATATTTATATAGAAACGAAACGCTTGGGTCATGGGGTCCGAGTGCGCGTCTCCTTTTCAAGGACATAATTATCTCGTCGACACTTCGCGTGAACAGAGGGCGGGCTTGTTCTTTGCTCAAAGAATTAGCATTGCCATTCAACGTGGCAATGATAACTGCAGTCTACTGGGCACGTTTCCGGATGACACCGATGCGGACGAATTCTTCAATACCTAAGTGTATCTTGTTTTTGTATATTCGAATATAGTTAGGTTTTGTAGTTTTTTTTTTGTTTTTAATAATACTACCTATGGTTACACGTTCGATAAATATATATATAAATATTAAGATAGAAAAAAAATATACGGAACCGATACATCAATACAAATGCTTACGTGCTCACCCGTTTATTATCTGCCCGCATGCAAGCAGCCAATGACCCGTGTGTGACACAGAAACGTCATTGATAAGCGTTTTAATGACTTTCCAAACGACATCATTATGTATAGCCCCACGTCATCGGATAAAGGTGGATTTTTTATAATAATCTTATTTCTTGTTTCTTCTTTGTGATTGCCATTTATACTGCCTTTGTACAAGAAGTGTTGTCGGTTTAATGTAGACTACCCGCAATGGTATTTCATTTACTACGTCTCATTTCTGGATTTCATTTTCTGGGTTTTTGTAAATAAACCGGCTTTGCTATCGGAATATAATCTCCCTATGACTGATCGATGAGGGTTTATCCCTCTCATCGATCAGTTAGAGGGAGTCATTCTCCTCTCCAATGATGTCTCCATAACCATAACCGGCCGTCCGCCTGTCTGTCTGTCAGCGAGCTGTATCTAAAGAACCGTTATAGTTGAAATTTTCACAGAGTGTATCTTTCTATTGCTGCTATAATTATAATTTTTTGTATGATATGGGCTTGCTTCTGACTCTAGTCTAGGTCACACATGACAGAGACAAAGTCTACTATAGCAGACTTTGACTCTGCATCGCTCCATCGAGCGAGCTTACCCAGAAGTAGCCTGTTCACTCTAACTTTGAAAAGATTAGGGTTGTAAGCGTTCGCAAACACAGACGCAGGCCGAGAGTTCCACTCCTTTGCAGTGCTCATTATGAAAGACGCTTGGAAACGCTTAGTGCGAGTTGGTGGAATAGCAACAAGGTAGGGATGGTAAGTTGCAACAAATAATAGAAATTAAATTAAAATAAATACACTGCACCGCTCTCCGCGCCGCTGCCTTCGTGGCCAGTATAAATCGATGCATTTGAACGCACTGCTCGCTCCGCCGCCGCCGCCGCTCCGCGCCCGCTGAATTTGTGCCCGTAGCCTGAGAGCCCGACTCGTACTTGGCCGGTTTTTTTCAATAGTCCGCTAGAAATTTAATCTGTGTAAGTATAGTAAACACTGTGCCAAAAATGAAAACTGTACTCTCTTCTTTATCATCTTCTTGTTAGTTGAAACAACCAAGAACAAAACTGTTTAGTTTTCACAATTAAAGTAAACACTAAAATGACCACCTTTTATTATTTATGTTATTAGAAATCTCCGCTAATGCTTATGTTCCGTCACGGTCTCCACGTTTATGGTACGAACTGCCATTCCTAATGTGTTGGGTTTAACTATGTGTGACATGGCGAGGCTAGCTCCGTCTCCTAGTTTATTTACACCTTTTAGCTCTTCAACATTTATTTTTATTTTTAGCTCTTCAACATTTATTTTTATTTTTAGCTCTTCAACATTTATTTTTATTTTTAGCTCTTCAACATTTATTTTTATTTGTGATGGGTTTGCTTTTGACTCTAGTCTTGGTCAGAGATGACAAAGACAAAGTCTACGATGGAGTGAGCTTACCCAGAAGGAGCGTGTTCACTCTAACTCCGAAGAGATTAAGGTTGTAAGCGTTCGGAAACACAAACGCACTAATTACTGCCCAAACGATAGAAAAAGAACACCCAGATATGTTGCAGATATTTTTCTAACCCATCCACCACCAGTTTCATCACTGTCATTTGTTCCCACATATGACCCATAAACAACACAGACTCTACAAAGGTCGCATCTGTGCGCCGGAGTCGCCAAGCGATAACATTCATCCCCTCCTACCAAACAGCCACACAATTTTGCTTACATACTAGATCCGAAATACCCCATACAGGATGACAAAAGGACCTAAAATTACCAATTTTCTAAAGCCCTCTCGGATGCACGTGCCTAGGGGCTGGTCTCAACAATAGGACGCCCCTCTATAATCCTCAAAACATAATAGACTACTTGAGCGAATCGATATTGGGAACAACCCTTAAATGCAATTTTGTGCACATTTTTGTCCATAACAGATGTTTTGTAAGATTTGTATGGTGTGTTTAGCGTAACGATAATGATGTAAGTTAGGTATGTGTTTTTTCTGCCAGTGAAGTACAAATTTGGTGAATCTTGGCAGTTGTTTGGTTGGTTGTGCTTATGTCGAATTGTAAAGAAAAGAAAAATAGCAACTTATACTCCATTTACTATAGCATTAGACAGAAGTTAAAAAAGGCTCTTTTAGGTGCACACTTTGCAATAAAATTACAACAAACTTTATTACAGTCAAGATTGATGTGGAGTTTATTATAATCAATTTATATAATAGCTGTCACACTTAATTGTACTTAATTAACCTATCTACCTTCTGAAATTACAAGGCTTTTATTTAATATTGTTTAGATTTAACATTCTATATTGTCGTGTTGATGTTTAAAATCTAAAAGAAGCAGAGGTGGACAGACCGGGAACGTTTTTTACGTCACTATAATTCTACCAAATCTAAAATGTTACGTATTCCCTTCATAAGTTATGGAAGCACGTGTTTTGTTTATTTTGTCGGTTTATGCTATCAACCATCCGTCAATTTGCGTAAATTTTCTGCAGTTGTCAATTGTGTTGTCGCTTGTGAATACTTGTGAATGCTACGCCTTTTCTCGTTGTTATTGCTGAATTTTCGTGATTTTGTTGTTAGTTGTTACTGTTTTTCTTTTGTTACCTATTTGTTTTGTTATCTTTTTAATTGTTAGTTTTGTGTTGTTTGTACAAACTGGTACGTTTTGTGGAACTATGGATCCCGATGCAGGCCCGAGTGGCATGCAAGCGCAACATGCACACTCTGAAACTGCTGGTAGCGCTGATCAATGTCAACAGCGAAAAAGACGTGGCCCCAACGTTGACCATGAGGATAAAATATTGTCTCCCAAGAAAAGTAGAATTAAACAAACACCGCTTCGTTCTACAGAAAAAAGAACAGTGATTAATATTTACAAAGATGTTAAGGAGTCCTTGCCCGAAGGTGCTGCTGCTTATAAAACGCAGTTAGTTAAAAAAACTGCAGAAATTGCAGGTAAGGATTTAAATTACTAGAAAGGTACCATCATCATCATCATCATCTTCCTGCCTTTATCCTAAGTTACTTGGGGTCGGCGCAACACGTTTTTTTTTATTCCACTTCGTCCTGTCACTTGTCTCACTATCATTTACCCCCTTTTCTTTCATATTCACTCCTCACACAATCCATCCATCTATTTTTTTGCATTGTGAGATAATAAATATACATTACTAATCTTATTTTGTAGGCATATCTCGTGCAACAGTCTATAATATACTCAAAGAGTATAATAAAGAAGGTCGCCTGCAATCACCCCCTCCTCGCCAACAGAAACATTCAAAATTCGAAGAGTATGATGATATTACATTTAGTGGAATACGAAGAAAAATTCATTCTTTTTTCTTTGATAATGAGTTACCAACGTTGAACAAGATTCTGGAAGCTGTTAATAGCGATGAGTCTCTACCTGATTTTAAAAGAAGCACCTTATACAAATTAATAAAAAACAAATTAAAATTTACTTACATTAAAAGAAGTAGAAAAAGTGCCCTAATTGATAAACAAGAGATTGTATTATGGAGGGTGAAATATCTCCATGAAATTAAGAGATTAAGGAACGAAGGGAAAAAAATATATTATTTAGATGAGACTTGGCTAAATGAAGGTACAGTTCTGCTAATATTTTTAAGTCATTTTGCACGAAGTCGAAGATAGTTGTTCCGGATATGGCTGTTTGTGTGTGTGATAATGTGTGTTTGTAAAACGCTCCCACAATACAAGACAAATCTTAGTGTGGGGGCATGCTTGCCTTTACATAAATTCGTAAACCTCCTTTATGTTACATTGATACAGTGAATTAGTATTTTTAGTTGAACATAAGTCGATGTAATATTGTATTAACATCTATAACTTTTTTATACGTACAGGACACACCAAAAGCAAGGTATGGCAAGATAGTACTATAAAGTCTTCAAAGGAAGCACACCGGGCAGGTTTATCTACTGGTTTAAAGAACCCAACTGGAAAAGGAAAACGGCTTATCATTGGCCATATTGGTAAGACATGATTTAAATGTATTTTTTTATTTTTTTATTTATCACTATGGATGACTTACAGCTAATACAAACAAAATAAATAATGGCATGTGAGACTGGAAGCCAATTCTCTTTCACCAGTACACCAGTACAGAATAAATTCATTTCCTTTTATTTTATTTCACAGGATCAACAGATGGGTTTTTAATGGATGGCGAATTAATATTTGAAGCCAAAAAGGGTGATGGAGACTACCATTCTGAAATGGATGCACACAATTTTGAAAAGTGGTTCAAATTAATACTAACAAAAATTGAAAGTGATGCTGTTATTGTTATGGATAATGCGCCATATCATTCGAGGAAAGTGGAGAAGTTGCCAACTACAGCCACACGAAAGGCAGATATTCAGGAGTGGCTTAAAACCAAAAATATTCATTTTGATGAAAAAGACTTAAGGGCCACTTTATTAGAAAAAGTTAAACAAGTACGACATTTGTACCAAAAGTTTGCTGTAGATGAGATGGCTAAAGAAAAAGATATATTAGTATTGCGCCTCCCACCTTACCACTGTGAGCTCAACCCAATAGAATTAGTTTGGGCTCAAATGAAGGGGTATGTAGCCCAAAACAACAAAACTTTTAAATTAAAGGAAGTGAAGCGGTTGCTCCCTCAAGCACTAATAAATATTACTGCAGAGAAATGGCAATCTTGCATTGCTCATACAATTAAAGAAGAGGAAAGGTTTTGCCAACTTGATGGTATAATGGATAATGTTGTAGAAAGGTTCATTATTAACGTTGGTGAAACTTCATCATCATCATCATCATCAGAGGATGATGAATAACAGAATAATAAAATTCATAAATTCTCAATTTACGCTTTTGTCTCTAGAAAATGTTTTTACTGTTGGTAGTGTATTTTTTTAATCCTCTGACATTCTAAATTATTATATTTGTTTTGTGAAGTTTGTGAAAACAATAATGAACGTCATGCCATTGTGATAGTTGTTTTTTAATAAACTGATTGTTTATTTATTTATTTATTTATTTTACAATTTATGTACACACAGAGAAACGGTACAGATATAACATTATAATTATTGGTACAAAGGTACTGCTTATTTCTTAAGAAGATTGTTACTAAAAATTGTTTCATTTCATGTACCTATTCAAGCCTTGTGACGAGTAGATCGATAGTAAATGCTTTATTATATGCATGCCATACATTGTTACAAAAAGCTCACATTATTTATGAAAATTGTTTGAACTCAACTTGAAATAAAAGGTTTCGTACTCCTGCTTCTGCGAGCCTCTTTTTTCTAATGTTATAATAAACAGAGTATAGATTTATAGGTTGTTTTTAAAGTGCATGGTCATATCTAAGGGGCTTTCTGGATCTGACATACAAAAAAAAAAAAATATAATCTATACCAATATTATAAAGCTGAAGAGTTTGTTTGTTTGAACGCGTTTATCTCAGGAACTACTGGTCCGATTTGAAAAATTGTTTCAATATTAGATAGTCCATTTATCGAGGAAAACTATATTTATATCATCACGCTAAGGCAAATAGGAGCGGAGCATGGAAAATGTGACGCAGACGAAGTTGCGCGGGTCAGCTAGTTGCAAAATAAAATGCCTTGTAAAAATTGATATTCTCAACACAATCCATGCCAAAATATTAAACGCAGCACGGTATTTTTCTTGAATTTCTTGAAATCTGCATAAAAAATAACAGAATTAACCTTAATAAACTTAAACCTCCTTTTGCATAACCTCGAAAGTCTAGGTCCCCATAATAATAACACGCCACAGATTACCAATTAAAGACTACATAAAACTTGTTATGACAGCTTGTCAAACTGACCGTTTTACCCCGACGTTTATATCGAAATCAATCAGTCTGTGACATGTTCAGAATAAAGCTGGTTACTCAACGGCTAGCCTAGCCGGATTAGAAGACCAATTATCTCAATAATAGACAGCTGGATTATGATGAAGTGTGTCATGGCAGTTTTGATTGTATAAGATAAAGAAAACGATTAATTTATTTTAATTCTAGCTTTGCCCGTAGTTTCTCTCGGATCTATATAGATATTCGTCAAAAATAGTAGCTCCACCTGATCACCTATCGTCACCAGAGCCCTTTATCTCTATACCAAAATTCATCCAAATCGGTTCAGCGCTTTAGGCGTGGAAGCGTAACATATAAACAGTTAAACTGACTCACACAATTAATATATTAAGATGATGATGAATATTAGTTAAGATAGCTGTTGGATTATGACAAAAGTGTGTGTCATGGCAGAATTTGTTGTTAGCGATAAAGAAAACTAATTAATTTATGTTAATATAGCTGACCCGTGCAACGTCGTTTGCGTAACATGTTTCATTACTGCTCCGCTCCTATTGGTCTTAGCGTGATGATATATAGCCTTAAGCCTTCCTCGATAAATGGGCTATCTAACACTGAAATAATTTTTCAAATCTGACCAGTAATTCCTGAGATTAGCGCGTTCAACCAAACAAACAAACAAACAAACAAACAAACTCTTCTGCTTTATAATATTAGTATTCTGCTTTATAATATTAGTATAGATTAGTATAGATTGCATATTATATACAAAATTTACGTTCAGTTACGTATCCTGATCCCTCTCTCGAATAAAGAATATAATTATGAAGAGGGTACCTAATGCAGGGCACTGTATCATCTCTATCGGTTGAAATGCCGACCAGCCCAGGTACCTAATCTCCTGGTACAGACTAATCTTGAACCAAAATCAACAAAACCGACTATCGAACGAATGGTGGTAAATCAAGTGGATTCTTAATTTCGTCCAGCACAGTCCAAAAAGAAACACATTTTCTCCGATTTTTACTGACGATATTGCTGATTGTAGACCACTGATTAATTTAATTTGTTTTAAACCTTTTTTATCAAAAAAGTTTTACTGGGTTCATAGAATTGCTTTATTATAGAGGAGCTCGTGGCTAAATTAAAACAGCCGCACGGGCCGATCTTCAAGGCTTTACTATATAAAAATATATACTATAACAGACGAACGCATCGATCTTCAAGGTAAGCAACGCTTGCGAAGGTTGATCTGTGGATGGGTGACCATCTTAACATACCGAGTTTCCTTCGTGCCTCAGAAAGCACGTTAAGCCTTTGGTCCCGGCTGTCATTTGTAGATCTTTGGCAGTCGTTACGGATAGTCAGAAGCCAGTAAAATCTGTCTGAAGTCTTGCATTGAATGAGTTGTGGAGGTCTGGTAGGAGGCAGCTGCTCCACGTAAAATACCGTATTCATCTGAATCCGGTTTGTCTGGAAGCCGAGCCAATATAGTAAGGAAAAGGCTAGGTTGTTATAATGGTCACCCATTCACAGACCGACCTCGGCAAGCGTTGCTTAACCTTGAAGATCGACGCGTTCTGCTTTTATAGTTTAGTCACATTGAAGCATAATACCAAAAATTCACCACTTCTGTTAGTAAAACAGTTTATTTATGGATACAGGTAACAACTGTCCTCTAGGCTAGGTACGTATTTACGCGACCAGGTTTGTACATCAGGTATTTGCTTCCAAGTACGTACACCAGGTACTACCTATACGGCTACTTGAACTCGCTCCTTCGGGGGCATTCGGGGCTCGACGCTCGCCCGAGTCTCGCCGAATCGTGAATTGTGACGTGGCTTCGGCCGTCGCGCGCGCGTCGACTCGCTTCCGCCGCGTTCTGGTCTCGAGCAGCGCGCGCTCTTTCCAATAATACCTACATCGTTCTTACTCGTCCCGTGGCTCCGGAACACAAAGGGCAATGAAGGAACATGGATGGGTTTTAGTCAGTAGAAGTCTGACACTCCCTCCCGCTACACCCAGAGCGGGAGGAGTCATTGGATGATTTCCCATACCTAAAAAAAAAAATGCTTTCCACAGCCTGCTGTAAAGATGACTCGCTTGGAAAGTTAGGTATAAATATACGTAAGTAAGGAACAAATACATATTATGCAATTTGATACTGAAATTGATGGTAGGTACTGTAAAAACTGTGTATAACAATCGTAAAATGAATTGAAACCTTTTAACTACGCCAGCTACTAAAATCATTGAATAATCATAATAGGAAGGAATGGTTTCGTTCATTTTTAATTTAATACTATGCTACTTACCTAGCGGTATTTAATTTACAAAATTCATTAATTCTACGTAGTTTTTCAATACATTCTCCAATAGTTCAATAACTGCGTTAGTTTTCGCAAATGCGATCATGTTCAATTTGTGTACGCGATTGTGATCCTTATTTGTAACGAACTACGGAACAATTTCGTATGCAAGTATTTTTACCTTAATGGTTTGTCTTTGCAAGTATTTAGTTGTAAACGCGATTGTACTCCTTTTTAATAAATAGGTCAGGGTTAAAATTCCCATGCAAGTATTTTTTCTTCCAACAGGGCTTTTGGATGAAAATTAAATAGAAGTAGAAACTTGAATCGTCGTAAGAAGGTATTTATTTGAAAACGCGATTGTGATTGTGCTCTTTATTCTTAGAAAGTTATGGGTCAATTTCCTATCCACTTAGAAAATACTTCCCGAGCCCAGGTTTGTGAAGGTAGACGTACTGGAAGCCTTGGTACTCGATTTTGCAAGTACGACCCAAGTCTACTCACTTATCCCATTAGTTCGAGAAAAATCTAGTAATTCAATCCTATATCCTATACTTCCATAGCTGCCATTGCCACAGCTATACCAAATAAACATGGGCCTGACAACATGCTTTTGCGGAGAATCTTAACACCGCGATTCAGAAAAACGCGTCATAAGTACAACGCCATCTATCGATCTACAACGTAACTGAACTGTCTCTATACTCATAAGTTCGAACTTAGAAGCTTACACGTTACGATAAATAATGATAATATAATAAAATGTTTACTTTTTTTTTGCTATATTTTAAGTTTAATTAAAAAATAACTCAAAAATACATTGTTTCGGGGTCTTTTCACACATTACTTATTACAAATTTTCTCAATAGATGGCATTGCAAGTATCTGGAGTCTCAATGAAAACAACCTATTTTAGCGCTCGATGTAGTTTCTTCGTAAACTTTAAAATTCGATATCTTTTGAATTTGTGGGTCGATTTTGATGAAATAAACACTAAATGTTACTCCTATTATCACTTAATATTTTGAAGTACTTATATTTTGAATCCAATCCGTGGTTTATGCGTGATGCTCCTCCAAACGCACAGACAAACAGAATTACAGACAAACAGACAAACAGAAAAGAATTTCAAAAACTGCTTTTTTGTGTTCTATGTCATTTTTCGGACATTTCTATGTATTTTTTATGCGAAAATATTCAATGTACAGACACGGCAACTCTACGATTTTATTATATGTATAGATTTGAAGGATTTGGCGATATCTATCTTGGCTTTGCATTAATGGCTAGGATCTACCTTTTGCCGCAACAGTTTCGAAATGACGTGTTGCTCCATTCAATTAGGACTTGGGCGCGGCTGACAGGATTTCTGTGAATTCTAACGAAATTAAGCTGAATGGGCTAGGCTTAACAGAATTTGTTTAGTAAATTAGTTATTCGCATTATACAATTCTAGTATGTATCTTTTATAGTTAAGGAAGTATCTACCACCGAAGATAGCTACGAGTGAGATTTGACTTTATTAATTAGATTTATTTATCCTCCGTTCGTTATCATTTGCCTAGCCTACCGTAGAATAAAGCAGGTAAAATTTCAGTTTCTTTAAAAAAAAAAAACAAATTGTTATTTTCGGCATTTTCGACGCTAGACTAACCTTTTCCCAACTAAATATACTGGGGTCAGCTTCCCGTCAAATCGGATTCAGCCGCATACCAGTATTTTTCGTGGAGCGGCTGCCTACCAAACCTCCACAATCCATTAACGGGGTAACACGGTACATGAGGCAAGACTAGTTTACTAGTATAAGATTTTCTGGCTTCCAACAATCCGTAACAACTAATTAATAATTAATTAATAATAATTCATTAAGAACTAAACTGCAATCGCCTCTGTTGAATTGTTTATTTCATTTATACCTACTACAACAATACAAGCCGGGACCAACGGCTAAACGTGCTTTCCGAGGCACGGAGGAAACTCGGTATGTTAAGATGGTCACCCATCCACAGACCAACCTTGACCTTGTTTTTGACTGACCGACCTT
This sequence comes from Ceramica pisi, assembly GCA_963859965.1. Lineage (NCBI taxonomy): Eukaryota > Metazoa > Arthropoda > Insecta > Lepidoptera > Noctuidae > Ceramica > Ceramica pisi. The sequence goes on along the minus strand of OY982535.1, from coordinate 22,531,707 downwards.
AACAAAAGTGCATGTAAATGATTTATTTGAAATATACGCTTTGAGTTGAGTTTGAGTTTTTCATCAAGAATAATGCTTTATCAGAAATAACCCTTAATTTTATGAACCTGTAAAATGCCCATCGCCCAACATTTGTGTCCCACAATAACCGTTACAGAGAACGATCAAAAGGGCAATTGCCATTATCAATACACTTGGCAGTAATTGGTGATAGCAGTTTGTTGTTATTACCTGATGGAGTACGTTTTTGCTTATACCTACTCCTAACCTTATAGGTACCTTTGCTTAACAACTTCATCGGAATCTAATGGAAATAAACATAATCTTTGTTCTATGGAAACATTTGCGTTTAGCTACTGTCTCACCTGGGAGGCTGCTCTATAAGCCCGAAGTCTATAGTATCACCTACGGACTTATGATTGGTCCCAAACCCGAACTAATAATGAATGTCAACACGATTTGACAGTAACCATCAAATCGTGTTGTCATTAATTCTTAGTGGTTTATGATACGCACGCAACTAAGCCTAGCCTAGCCTTTGGGCTTAGAGAGTAGCCCCCCAGATCACCTATACGGACTTAGGGTTAGTCCCGAAACTGATCTAAGAATTAATTAATGACCACACAATTTGACAGCACCTAGAGAAATTTGTTTAAAGACTCTAACTAACACGCAAGTTGGAAGTAAATCAAAAAATAACAGTAACAAACAGTCTATCAATAAATAATTTTCCTGAAAGGCGTTGTCAACTGTTTTCCTTGTTTTCTTTGCACGTGTTGAGAACCAATTAATAAACTTTCCCTACTTCTTTTGTTTTGACGGACAGATGTCAACACCGTCATAATATTACTACGGATCATAACAATTGCTATCTACTGCCACTAAATCGCATCAGCAATCGACTATCGTTAGACGTAATCGATAACCTCGCGATTATCCATCGTAAACAAAGACATAGAGAGCTGGACTAAGCGTTCTCAGTCCAACTGAAAGAGAGAGACAGAGCGATTGTGCTGCTTTGGTTAGCTTTAGCTTACTTCCATCTGGAAATTCTGGGCTTAGTAGGCGATTCGGCCGCGGAGTTTTGTAAAACAAAAATGAAAAAAAAAAAGCATAATTAAACGACAAAGTATTTGAACAAAAACGTGTTTTTTTTTTTTAAGATTCACCACAAATAGATCATAATCGTAGACAATATATCTTTCACACGTACAGTGATGTGTTTAAACAAAATTATTATGTTGACGTTCCAATCGGTAAAAAATGGGACTAAAAGTTATAATTACAAAAGAAAGAATATGCTATGCATGTATTTTAGTATAACGCAATTAAGCTACCACCATCATGTCTAAGTCTGTCGCCATAACAACAATGTTAACAGCATTGTTGTGTTCCGGCAATTAGAGATATGATAGCCAGTTCCTCTATGTTAGAGGATTCCGGGTGAAACTCGCTTCCATCTTCGGCCTAATCATCACTTTCCATCAGGTGAGATTTGGGCCAAGAGTTTCCCCGTTTTGCATAAAAAAAAAAAAAAAAAAAAAAAAAGCTGCTGCACCAAGTGTTTCCTGTTAAGCTGTAAAGTGAAAACAGTCAAGAACAGTCCGAGAGAGACAAACCGATCATGCATTTCTGGAATTCTGATTGGTCTGCGTCAGAGGCTGTCAGCGTCACCTTCGATTGCCTTCGACACTGTGACCTACAGAAAAGAGACAGGTATTGACCGTAATCACTTTATCTCTTTCTACAGATTACTCAATTTTCTAACGATAATAGGTACTCAGTCCAGTTCTCCATGTCTATCATCATAAATTATAACATTATTCGATTTCGTCGATGCTATCGCTGTTATAAATACATTTCAACTGCTCTATCATAATGTAAACTATAAATCGCTCGCAAAATATCATTTCCTAGGTTATTACGACATTTAATATTGTAGTAAATGTTCTGAGCTGTTTGTTTATTCAATATTCGTGTTGTCGTGTATTGTGACTTTGTTAGGCAATTAGGACACGAAATTGAAATTTGTAAACTTTTGGGCCTGTGTTTACAGACGAAAATGTTAACAGACACAATCGTGCACTGTTTGACCATTTACCATTTAGAAAATGTTAGGAATGATCGCCCTGGTTTTTTTTTTTTAAAACAAAACGGGGAAACTCTTGGCCCAAATCTCACCTGATGGAAAGTGATGATTAGGCCGAAGATGGACCCGAGTTACACCCGGAATCCTCTTACACAGAGGAACTAGCTATCATACCTCTAACTGCCGGAACACAACATTGCTGTTAAAATTGTTGTTATGGCGACAGACTTAGACATGATGGTGGTAGCTAGCCAGGCGGACTTATAACAAGTCCTACCACCAACCAAACCGAGCAAAAACTTTGCCCCCGCTGGGAATTGAACCCGGGACCTCTGGGTCTGAACCAGGTGGTATAACCACTAGACCACGGAGGCGGTTAGTGTCACCTGTTTAGCACTACCCGGGGACCACGTGTAGGGATTCGCTGAAGGGTATTCTCCTACGCACGCGGGTGACGCGGCCCCCAAAATTATTGTAACGTATTTATAGATTGTTTGTTATAAACGATTTCTTGGAGGAAATTAAGCACGTTGAAAGTCAATTTCTTAGTTAATTTTAAATTATAATTGACGTTTATAATAACGCAATCGCTCATGGAAAACTATAATTTAGACAAAGATGACACGCTTTTTGGTATCATCGTCGTACAAATTTGTGCATCTTAGTTTAAAACATCAATTAGTTCAACAGACCGACTCATTTGTAGAACGGAAGCTCTCCCATGTTTCTGTTAGCCGCGAAATGTTTTTACAACACTTATGTTAATTCCAATTATGTTGTTTGTTCCAGGTAATGCAAGAGTTCGTTCAGCGAAACCACAGAGCAATGGGACGCCACGGCGGGAACTATTTACATTGCAGTGTGTAAACTATTCATGCTAGCTCAGAGTGTCATTGAATGGCACTAGCGCAGCATCAAAAGGCTGCACTGCTAAGGACAATTTTGTTAGAACTGTCTAGTTTTAATTATTCTTATCGTTACTATAGAATAGATCATTAAATTATACAGTCCTAACCTCTTCATGAGGCTTTGCAAAAATTACGTCTCTGAATTTCATTTATCTGATTCATCAAAACCTTTACAGCGATAAAAGCATAAAAGCGTGAGAAAATACCAAAAAAACATCGTCACTATAAATATCAACTTACTTACATATAATTTAAAATGAATCGCTGAATGTGTTGCTAAGCGCAAATCTCGAGAACAGCTGAACCGATTTCGCAAATTATTTTTTTTGTTGTGTTTGTTATTATCAGGAGAAGGTTTTTATTTTAAAAAATAGTAAGAAAGTTGCCAGTTGACGGGAGCGAAGCTGCGGGGGATAGCTAGTTTAGAAATCGATGCCTACTGCACCGATTTGTATGCTATATAATTATAATATGTAGTGATGGCGTCGCTACTCGATTCCGTGCTCTGTGAGCAAAACGAACATTCAGCAGAACAGCACCTGTATGTTTTGTTTTAAAAGAAACCGATTGTGAATGTGTGGTCCTTTCTTTGCAGAGGAGGACCACCCTTATCGGTTTGCTTCCTATGGTATCGTGAGTCGTGAGTTGGATCATTAAATTGTGAGCTGATTCTGCAGCATCGGCTGGGAAATATATTTTTTGATAATGATTATGAGTGAGAGTTTATTAACAAGTTTTTTATTCGTACAATTTTTTTTTTCTTTAACTAAAACTAAACTTGGTAGAGTAGGTTTACTAATTCGTTTGGTCTTACCTAATATATATAAATCACGTGTCACGTTGTTTGTCCGCGATGTACTCCTAAACTACATAACCTATTTTAACCAAATTTGCACACGGTGTGTAGGTTGATCCAACTTGAAAAATAGGGTAGCTTACATCTCAATTTATCGTCGCAATATTATTTAGGAGCGGAGCATTCATGGAAAATGTGTCGCAGACGAAGTTGCGCGGGTCAGCCAGTTAAAATAGGTATAAAATCTTATTTGTGACAGATAAGGAATGGTTTTAACTGTACGCAATAAAGGCAAGACACACGCATTTTAATACGAAACCTTAGCTTCAGAATATCTTTTTAAAATGTGTGTGAAACTATAAGAGGATCATAGGTAGTATTGTGTTCCTCTGAAGTTAATTTCTTCTACAAAGTTTATGTGAGAGAGTATTGTGATTCCAATTAACTAGCTGGGATTTTCTGTTGAGTGCAATGGCACTTTATAGTTGCAAGTGTAATGACACTTGCAACTGTAAAGTTACACTACCGCAAAATTATTCTGTAAAAGTTCGAATAAATTAAACGACATAATTTTAATTGCTTCTGATCGTTCCTCCTCACAATTTAACGGTAAGGCTTCACAAAATGCAGGTGGCCAAACACATTTGCGCCGTAGTACCAGCCGCCATCTTTTACAGGGTGGTCGAAAATGCAATATGCATGTAATATATATTAAAATTATATTTTCTGTGTCAATTCGCGCTATAAACCAAAGGACCACCCAGCCGCAAGACTGACAATGACATGACGTTGCATAGCAATGGTTTCGATGCCACTCGTCAATGATAATTCTGACTATTTATATGCATCACATAATATAGTCAGCGAAAGCAATGTTAATAATATTGCACTAAAATTAAAGAGTAGGTGGGCAGGTATGTGTGTTAATGAATTTAATAATTTACATAGAAAACGTACAGAAATGGACTCAAATTTCTTAGGCGTTTTATTTATTTAAAATTTATGTGCAGTAGTGGCACATGACCGAACTTTAGATTTTTTTAGCAGTCAGGTAATACGTTACGTAAACAAATACTGGTGTATGCAATATTGAGAATACAACTTATTTAAAATCAAGATATTCGATCCATCTCGTGCATCTCTGTACATATAGTGTGCAAGATTCTTTTAAGTCATTCAATCTTTTTAGGGTTCCGTAGCCAAATGGCAAAAAGCGGAACTCTTATGGATTCGTCATGTCTGTCTGTATGTGTGTCTGTCCGTATGTCATAGCAACTTTTTTCTTTTTAAAATATAAGAACTATGCTGTTGAAACTTGGTAAGTAGATGTATTCTGTGAACCGCATTAAGATTATCACACAAAAAATAGAAAAAAAAAACATAAATTTCGGGGGTTCCCCATACTTAGAGCTGAAACTCCTAACTGTATCACAATATGTATTCACGGGTCTGTCTAGGCCAAATTCCAAGAATTTGAAGTGGGGGTCTTAAAATACCACTTTAGCAGAATCAGAAAGCATATCACGCCATCACTGTCAAATTTACCCAATCAACTTTGAACCTAATGAGTTAGCCATAAAGATGAAAATGAAATTTGACAGATTGTTGTGTGGTAAATATTATGATTCTATATATGATAGTGCTAAAGTGGCATTTTTAGATCCGCTGCCTTCCAAGGCATGTCTTCTAGTAGGTTATGCGCGCTAAGGCGTACAAACTTCACAGACATGAACATTTATTCTCTCAGTCTCATAGCAACAAACCACTCATTTCCAACAGAATTTCATGCAGTGTGCTCCCGCTTTACACTTCAGTACAATCCAAACAAAAGTGTACCGTTCTCGAAAGCCGTGTACACACGATCCAACATTTCTAACGGTGTAATATAACCCCGTGTGTTGTGTTACAGTCACGGTACGGCGCTCTAGCTTCCTGGCCTAGCTTCTGGATATTTTGTTGCATATGTGAAACGATATACTGTTTTTGTTAATTAGAGATGAGGATGTTGGTGTAAAATTTTGATGAGTTTGTTTGAGTTTAGCAACAGCTTCTGCCATAGCTAAATCTGCCAGGAGAGTTGTTATTTATTTATTCATTTATTCATAAGACAACTTTTGGCCAACAGTTGCTGTTGTAAGTACTTAAAACTATGTTAGTAAATATAAAATTTTAAAATACAATATGAAGGCCCCTTATATTTTTTTTTTCTTCTATGGTTTCGTACTTGAAATTGGATAAAAATTAAGTTAATAAAATCGATAATAAAAAATTTAAATTAATAATTAATGAATTAATTAAATTTACAGAGAGTTAAATGTCAAGATATAAAATCATAAAAATAAAATTAAAAAAAATGGATAAAAATTAAAATGTCACTGGTCGTGGTCACTGTTATAATCTCACCGTCAAACTTAGATGGAATGAGGTTTGAAGTGAACTGTAATTCTATCTTGATTAGTAGAATTGACAGCTTACTTGATGTTCACCTAAGTTTTCATGGTACTTAAGACTTTTACAGAAAAGTTTAATTTTGTTTTTTTTTGTATGCTTCATCTTGGCGCAAATTAACTCTTTTTCTTTATTTCTTTCTTCATCAAAAGGCTGTTTTGGCAGTTGTAATACGTAGATTTATACAACAAATCACAGAGCTATTATGTTTTCATGTCTCTAAAAATTGCTTTCACAATACTTGTAGTTAGTGGCTAGACTTTGTATGAAGATTTCTCTTCCAAATGACCAAAATCAGACGATCATCTTGAAAGATGTAAAGCATTAAAATTACACCGACAATGCCTGAAGATTACACCGACAGTGACTCCAAGAAGCTTTTAATGGCAAAGTAATTCCACTAGCAAATTAACCAACGAAGCAAAAATATATTAAAAATCCAATAGAAAAATTTTAAATCCTGTACGCAGCAAACAAATTAAAAAAGATACACCTTTCACTGCAGCCGTAGTACTAATAAAAGCTGCCGACGAAGCACGTAGTGAGCCCAGTAGCCCTATCACATCCATTTTAGTTATAAATTTGAAATTAAAACCCACACTTAATTAACATTTATGCTAACAGACTGTAGTTCCTAGACCTCTGATCCGTAATATGTTTATGCTTTACTGATCTCTACGGACATCCGAAGCCACTTCATTTAATTTTACAGCTTCAGTTTCATCGTTAAGGTCGATTTTGGGTTGTTCATCATCAGCGGTCGTAACTTCTATACACGGAGTCCAATTAACCATAAAATTTACGACTCCTCGTTCAACATTGGACCTTATTGTTTGTAACAAGGTTTAACTTTGATTCTAGAGTTGGATTTCTATTATTGCTGTTACAATTAGGTTGGGAATTGTACTGATTGGAGTCAGTGCAGACATTTCAGTTTTTATTCTCCTCTCGTATTGCTTTAATTTCTGCGAAAATGTAATTGTTTTATTTCGCTTTAGATTAGAATTATTTTATGAGTAGGGTTGACATTCAATTTGTGGTCGGTTGATTAAAAATTCAAAGTATTAATGCATACATGGTAAAAACGTTAGTATATAAAGTTGATTTAAAATATCGTTTCAGGTTTAGTTAGGTATTATTTCGTGTTAGCCATTAGATGATTCAGAATTCAACGAATCACAGCTCACAAGCACATACATATAATCTGTTTGCCTAAAGATAACAACTAATCGGTTTTAGCAGTAGTTATATTAGCTTGGGCTGTGAAGCGAATAACTTCACTATTTACATCTACTACTCCGCAGTAATTCTTTGAAAAACCCTTTGGTAATTACTGTTTATTACTATTACTCATTACCGCCATAACGACTACCTTTAAGTATTCATAAAACTTTAAAAGGAATTATAAACCTAACGGTATAAACAAGAACTTGTACAAATTCGTTACAATCCAAAAATCAACACCTGAATTTCCGAGCATTGAAAAGCATCCTCAAAGTCCTTCGCTGCAGCCAGTAAGCCAAGTTCTTTGATCAAGATTTGAGGGAAATTCTGGCGAGATCAAAGGGGATACTCAGCCAAGAGCTATGAAGGGCCCTCGTGAATTGCAAACAAGTGCAAGTCAGCTGTAAATTATGCAGCCAGCTACGAACGTCCTAGTTTTGAAAAGCTATGAAGAAAATTTTCGCTCGAGTAACCTCTGGTTCAAGCAGTTTGGTAGTTTCTGTGTTATATAGAGTGGTAAATTAAGTTTAGATAGGGACTTGGAATAAGTTTGATAATGTCTTTTGAATCTTTAGTAGCTTTAAAGAGAAAGTTCTGTGAAATTTAGTAATAAGTTTTCTCTTGAATCAAAAAATTACAATTTACTAAAACTCACTTAATTAGTTTTTTGCTGACTTAGTATTTTTTTTTTTATAAAAGATGAATTTCTATTTTAATAAAATCAAAGCCTGAAAGAATCTTGAGAGACTAGATGAAAACTAGATGACGCATTTTCTTTCATTCTGAAATCAACAGTGCTGTAGTTCGTGAAATTATAGCCTGTGGCCTTAGCCAATAAATCTACAGTAACGTTAATCACAAAATCGATTCCAGAAAATGTAATGGCCTTCAGTACCAAAAAGAGCAAGGAAGGGGGGGAGGTAATAAAACAGTTTATAGTATCTTAGTACAGATTTCGTTCGAAGACTGTTGCATACTTGTTTCTAAAAGAAATGATTAAGTTTCTTTTTATAGACGCGTGGTGCATGGTGCATGTGTTCGAAAGGGTAATTTGTGCGTCATTAAACATAGAGATACGAGTGCATTAACTTGTTGGGAGTGTAAAATTAGAAAAATGATCTGCTGTTTAATTAGAATGAGGGTACACAGAAAAATAATATGGGCAGCTGTGTGTAATTGCTAGTGGTTTGAATCTATCGAGGGAAACGGATGGGACAAGCTAGCGTCAGCTGTTGAAAGTGGTTGCTTTTATAGTCTGTTTAACTTTACTCAATTTGAATACAAAAACAGTTGCTTAGATTGTGATATGCCTATACGCTCAATAGGAATGTGAAGACGTAGCTAAAAATATTTTTCCACGTATCCAAATCGCCAACCCGTCTCCCAAATAAGGTGATTAGTACAATATCCTCTAAGAACGACTGATTATTAAAGTCGCTACAGACCCGACGTGTTCAGCATTGATATGACCAAACAAGTTATTACACTTGGAAATTCATGTTTAAGAAGCAATGAATATGGATGAAGCGAAAGACGCCTGCAAAAGACCGTAGCAAATATTCAACCGTAAATATACAACTTCATGGCGTGAACTGCATGTATTTATATTACTGTCGATACCGTTTAAACATCAACTTATAAGACAAAAACCAGCTTCAGTGTTAGCTACAGTTTTATTACAAGCAATGAAATTCAAACAAATAGTGTTCTATGAGTCAGACTTGGATTAAAACACGTTTCTTAATACTTAATTAACATGGACGGATTCTAGCGTCAATTAGACTATCTCCCCTTATCTATTCAATGAAGGACCGGTCTGAACATCTTCAATCCCGTTATGAAAATACGTGGTTCCGAGTAAGTTCTTCGTAGATCGAGCAGATAGGGCCCTAGGATGGTGCCTTGGGGAACGTGATATGTTTGCGTGAGTTGCCGGCTTGTGAAGATATTTATAGAATGTTTGTTTTGTAAAAAACGTTACTGTTTTTTTATAAACCAATGCAAAATGATTGAGACCAACAGTTTTTGATTTGAATTTTTTAATTATTATTTTTGAGTATAGTTTGGACATTGAGATATTTCAAAAGCTTTTTTACGTCCTCTAAACACAATTCAGCTTTCTTTTATATAATAATAAAAAAAAAGCCTTTTATTTCTAGACAGAAGGTAATAAACAGTAATAAAATGAAAGTAACTTAAAAATATCTTAAAAAAATATAAAAATTAAAAATAAAAGTACTTAAAGAAAAGAAGTATCAAAAAGAATATGAAATGATAATTTAAGTAACTACAATCTACTGTGTTTTTTCTTCTGCTAGAACCCCTCTGCAGGTGAAGGCCTCCTCCAAGGCTGTCCAGTCTTCTCTAGATTTGGCTAGTTCAAACCAATCCACACCGGCGACTTTAACTACGTCATCTTCCCATCTTGCGCAGGGTCGTCCTCTTCTCCTCCTACCAAGTGGGCCTTTCCATGCTGTAACTTTTTTGGTCCATCTCTGGTCTTGCAAGCGTGCTACATGTCCAGCCCATTTCCAGTTTAGAGTCAGAGCTTGTACCAGTCCATCTTTGGCCTTAGTTGTTTCTCTGATTTCTGTGTTACGTATTTTTTGGATTTTTTTGATGTTCAACATGCTACGCTCTATTCCGCGTTGACATGTTACTATTTTGTTTTTAACGTTATTGCTGAATTTCCACGTTTGGCAGGCGTATGTCTTTTATATACAAATAACATATTATTATAAATCCCGGTCTTTATTCCCTGAAGAAGCAAGCACGGTCGTCGCACTCTAATAATTTACTGATGACAGTTTTAGATTCCAATCTGATATCGAGCTTTATCGCCATTCATCGAGCACTTCCTTTAGGAATATTAATTTACATTCTGGTTGGTCGCAGGACGGTAAGACCCTGTATGTTCCTTACATAATTCTAACTTCACCTTGGTTTACCTTTAAGGGTCTTAGTTACTGAATTAACCTTGTAGAACCTTTACCATCTAATGTACCATTGGTTTACGTATTATTGATTGATAAAACATTTATATTATTATTGATAAATCTTCACAATAGTTGTTGGTAGCTTTCGAACTAAACTTTACAATAGTTCCACAAAGCTCAAGAAAGACTCGACAAATAATAGAACAAGACTAGTTTTTCTTACTTCCTTACCTACAAATGAAAACAGGTGTGTAAGACGGTTGCGACTTGCGAGTGTAAGCGGATAAAAGAAACGCAGTGTTTATGAGAAAGTCTTCTGGGAAACCACTACGATAGTAGCTCAGTATTGTTGCCTGTATAACAAGCAAGAAGTTAAATTATGTTTCAATCAACCTAATTCTTTAGCGATAAAGATGATTTTGGAAAGCTTATTGTAATTTAAAATAATAAAAAAAATCAAATTAAAACGCATGTAACCAAAAAAGTTAATAAGTATTGTGGTGGAGAAAAACCAGAGTAAGAAATAAAAAAAGCAAAAGTATTTAGGTAAATTGCAATTCTTAATTTTAAAAATTGTGTATAGAGATGGTAGCGTGACGGTTGATAGGAGATAATGATTAAAGGAAAAGTGGTGCCGACCCTCAAGTAACTTGGAACAAAAATTTAATATAGCTACATATATATATATTTTTTCCGAGTCAAATATTTATTTAAAGGACAAACTCTATCCACCTAAAATAGAAATAAAACTCCTAACTAAAAATATGGCGTCAAAAAATTCGTCCCCATCGCTAACGACTGGAATTGAGCCCAAAAGACTAGCGGCATTGCCACGTTGTGTGGCAATTCTAATCCTCTGTCTGCGGTAAAAGCCAGTTAGCCCTTGAGTCACGCGAATGTATAATTTTAGAAATTCCTAAAGAAGACGTTTGGGAAAGAATCAAACGTCATGTTTTATCAAACCTGCAAGTGAAGTTTTAAACGATTGAGTACTCATGCGATCGCGGGCGTTTACGCCTGCCAAATATCATTACAACAGTATGTTCGTTACTTATATTGAGCTAAATAAAGATGTTAAAATATAACTGTTACACGAAAAAGGCCCGTCAAACGGTGGCAAGTGAGATGTACGCTGAGAAATGCTGGATTTGACACTGCACGATGTTTTATATGAAAGCCTTCTCGGAAATCGCGGTGAGATTGTAAATGGTTGTATGTTAGGAGATGAAGCGGTCTTGTCTAAAGACGTATAAGGCGTTGGGAATAAAACTGTGAAAGTGTTGTATAGAATGTAATGGAATACTGTGATTTAAAAAAAGTTAAGATTTATTTTGCTAATTTTCTTTTTAGTTTGTGTTTCTTTGAGTGTTAAATGCTATTAGACAATGTAGTTACTATCTAAATACCTACCTACCGCCACAATATTCGGTCTGTTTGAAGAGTGTACTGAAGATTTAATATTTAAAGGTAATATCTGTCGTATATTTTGATTATCGCAAACAATAATGTAATTTTTGATGGTTGGATAGATGTACAGAGGTGAATAATTATATTTGATCTTTCAAAACCAACGCGTTTCTTTAGTTTCTAGTAAATACGAAAAAAAAAAGTGAATGTGTCATCTAAAACTATTGTCGAAATGCGAAAAACGTTAATCAAACGATTGGCCACGACACATTTTGGCAGTGCATGTCAATTAAATATGTACATTTTTGCAACAGCGATAGCTGAAAATGTTTGCTTTATCTAGAAGCTCAGGTGAGAATCAACTTACATTACACTTGCAGAAGTTCATACCAAAAAAGATTTCTCACGACTTCTTTGAGGACGAACATATATCGCTATCTTCCTCACCTTGTACCATCTTCCTCGTATTGTATGACGGAAACATGACGCGTGAGATAATGCGACTGTACATACATAAACACGCGAGTCCGTCCGTGTGTAATAAAATCATTGGACGTATGACGCGGAACAATGCACTTTTGTATGGGATGTGTTAGGTTTAATTTGTGCATGTGTTGTTTGAACCTGCATGTCTGAGTTGTGGTAAGATGAATATGGTTTGATGTGAATATAATGATATGAATCATTTATAACAGTTTTTGTATTAAATTAAAAAATTCTTAATTAAATTCTGATAGGCTTGCGTTTGACCAGAATCTCACCTAATGGAAAGCGATGATGTGTTCGATGATGGAGCACGCTTGCCTAACCCATTCAGTCCGGATTTGAAGATCACTTAGTTTGTAGCTATCAGGAAACATGCTCATATCAAAGCATACATAGCAAGCTTACATTCTGATTTATTTGAATCCTATTCTAAACTTTTTCATTAATCCGTACATACAAAGCTTTATAGCCTGGCCAGTACGACCACTAAGGTCTACATTATGCAGTTGAAATCTGCTTCTTTATCATCATCGTTCATATAATTTCGTCTCCAACTCTTTGCAGGACAGGCCTTTCTTCTTAATCTTAATTGCACGTCCTTTTTGCTTCTTTTGTGCCAGTTTTGTTTATGCTTTCTACACGATCCTTATTGAAGACCTTTTGTAGATGAATGTTTTTAAAAGAATATGGCTGTCTTGTCTTCCAACTGTAGCTTTGACAGTACCAACATCTTCTTTCGTATTGACAGTCTTAATAAGTATTTTGTCTTTGCTTTATTTTGTTTGTTCATTTCTTGTTTCTCTTTGCTTACCTAACTGTACATCTTTAATCGTATGATAAAACGGTCGATGCACAAACATTGTCGTAGTACGTTTAACCCAGCAATATCTACATATCAAACGTTATCTGTTTGTCCACTCTCTATCAAGTTTCCCTACAAAAACTGGGCATATATGCACGCACACGGAGTAAAACTACATGCTTATTTAAGCATGGCCTAGTTAACACATCCAGAGCAACAAGACCCATAACTTAATTAGTATAACTCCCCTTGATAGGTCAAGTTACATCGGAACTAGCGTCCAGAGAACGCAGAACTATTATTTCTTGAACAGCTTTCTTCCAGAGAGGTCTGGTTAAGTGGTAGTAATTTGAAATAATGAAAACTGTAAATTGATTATCGTCTATGAATGTTCAAAGAAAATGGCGCGGCATGCGATGCTTTCTATTCGAAGACATCAAACATTTTACGATTTGTTTGATTATTGCCGTCAATACGTGATCAAAATGTTTGTACAGACGACAAAAAATCAAGCTAGAACAATCCTTCAAATTTCTTTAATAGAATTTTAACTTTATCGTTGAAGCATTAGGTTCATAATTGATTGGGAAAACTTGAAAGTTTCGGGTAGCTTGATTTGTCGGCGTCTGTACGCAGTGTTTGCTGTAGTTTTCCGATGAAGGAAAAGAGTTATTTGAAGTTGTGAGTTCGTTTGAAGAGATGTTTTATTAATAGAGAGAAAGATGTGGTATTTTTAGTTAGATATTTAAACTGTTGTTTGCTGCGAACAAGAATACCCTGGGTTTTGTGTCTATGAGATGATAAGCAGATACAACCTTTAATAAGAATTCGGTTGTATAACTTACCTACACAAGTCACCGTTGTCGTCCAAAAATGTTAATTTGCCTGGTGCAAAGGAACATTTTTGGAGTCGCAGGACACTCCATCACTTAAACCTTGCTACAGAAGCCATAAACCAAATTAACATCCTTAAAAAAAACAAACTAAAAACAAGCGATCCATCAAAATTTTACCAATAAACATGCGTATGGCGCATCTCTTCTTAAATTAAACACGTACGTAAAAACTTATGAAAAAAAAAGAACGAGGCAAAGGCATGTCAGCCTGGCGCCATCGACGTAGTAAAGAAAAAAGTTTAAAAATATAAAAAATATAATGTGATTATTAATCCTGAGTTGTGGTATTGAAAGTAGGGATGCCAGTGAGCATAAAAGTTAGCCGACTGTGTTAAAAAGGGTTATGTTAAGAGTCTCTACCGATAAACTACTAACTAGGTATTATGGGGGAAATTCATGTCTTTATAGTTTTATTTCATCAAGTTTTCCGTAACTGGTGACTAACAAACAACGCACAGCCGAAACTACTGCTCGTAGGAAGCTGAAATTTGACAGGTTCCCTAGGGAAGTAGGTAGAGGTGTATTGCGGATTTTTTCGAAATTCCTGCGGGAATCGGAAAAAAAACGGGCTAAGCGCGTACGAAGTCGCGAGCAAATGCTAGTTGCATTTGCAACTTCGGACATTGAATAAAGACGCAATTACATTGAATAAAAACGCTATTTCAACAGAATATGTAGTTACTATTGTATTGTATTTTAACAAAGGTACCTATTGTTTTTATGCATCAATTCGTTCCTTGTGTAAAGGTCGAATTAGTATATTATCTGTAAGTACGTACGTATGTCTGTCTGAAAAAACCTAATTTAAACAATGATTTGTAAATGAGTACATTTTTCGAACAGTCTAGCTTAAAAATATTACGTTTTTCAGGGTTAAAATAATCAAGAAAATTACTCAATTCAGTTCAGAGATTCCAATTTAAGATGATATTAATAGGGTTGCAAAGCAAACGCGATATTAAAATTAACTGGTTTTTGTGCATAATGATTACTTTTTAGGTAAAATTGGACTGCCTTGAAATATCAATGGATAAAATAAGACGACGATGACTTGAAAATATTTATTTTTATTAAGATTCTATAAATAAAATAACATTTATGAAAGATAACGATTGTCGATGATTATCTAAATGTTTTATTGATTAAAAAAAAAATCCCTTATTCCCTTCGTCGTTGCATCACGCGTGAACGGCTGGGCCGATTTCGCTAATTCCTTTTTTGTTGTGTTTGCTACCGTCAGGAGGAGGTTCTTATGAAAGAAAAACATAAGTTGCAGTTGACGGGAGCAAAATCGCGGGGGACAGCTAGTATGTTACATTTATTATTATTGTAATATTTTGTTAATATTCTGTAGCACAATTATATCAACGCCACACATTTTTATGTTAATGCCACTTTGTCTCTGTTCTTACGACGGATTTAACTCCAGGATTGCAGATTTTTTTTAAAGAGTAAGTAGGTAACCGCTGCCCCTGGAACGTAAAGGGCATTTGAAAGAACTCGGACGGGTTTTTAGTCAGTAAGAGTTTGACTCTCTCGCTCTCCACATAGAGCGGGAGAAGTCATTTAATTATAACTCATCCTAAAACTAAAATAGGCATAAATAATAAATTTTTCATTCCATTAATCTCACTACTTATTTAAATATATAAACACAAACAGACTGACTCATCATTTGCCTAGCCTTTTCCCAAGTATATTGGGGTCAGCTTCCAGTCAAACCGGATTCAGCTGAATACCAGTATTTTACGTGGAGCGGCTGCCTACCAGACCTCCACAACCCATTAACTGGGTAACACGGTACTCCTTGGCAAGACTGGTGTCAGATTTCCTGGCTTCTGAGTATCCGTAACGACTGCCAAAGATCTCCAAATGACAACCGGGACCAACGGCTTAGCGAGCTTTCCGAGGCACGAAGGAAACTCGGTATGTTTAGATGGTCACCCATCCACAGACCAACCTTGGCAAGCGTTGCTTAACCTTGAAGATCGACCTGTGCGGCTGTTATTATTTGGCCACGAGCTGCTTTATTCAATTCATTACTCTCACTATTTATTTAAATATATAAACGCAAACAGACTGACTTATACCACCTATAAATAAATTTACAAAACGTCAGTAGAATAAATTAATGTGAAGCCTTTAATTTATACTTCTGATTACTTACTAAGTACTGTATTTCTTGATTCTCCTGACATAGTACACCTTTTACTTTTGAAATGCAAATAAATCTTGGTACAGCCCTAGTGGAACCGGATTATAAGGTGGACACTTTAATATCCTGTGCGTGAGTTCGTATTGTGACCAGACGTCAGAATGTAAGGAGGATTTTCTTCAGATTACGTGTAGTAAATAGGTTTGTTGAGTCATAATATTGTTGTGTATTTTTTTGTCGTTGAAAAAAGTCATAGATAAATGCGATTGATTAATTTCTGGGTGATTATTGGAGTATTTGGAAGAACAGGAGTTCAGAATATTAATTGGCCTAAAAATTTCGTGCGTTGGTTTTGAAATGCTCGGTGTTAGTAAGAGTCTATTCTTCTAGCAACTTTGTGTTTGTATTGTTGGAATAAGAAAGACTTATTGCATTTTTTAACAATTATTCAATCGTTAGAAGATGAGAGATGTAAATCTATACTAATGTTATAAAGCAGAAGAGTTTGTTTGTTTGGTTGAACGCGCTAATCTCAGAAACTACTGGTCCGATTAAAAAAAATATTTCAGTGTTGGATAGCCCATTTATCGAGGAAGGCTATAGGCTATATATCATCACGCTATGACCAATAGGAGCGGAACAGTAATTAAAAATGTAACGCAGACGACGTTGCACGGGTCAGCTAGTATTAAAATAAAGAAGCCTTGTACGAATATTTAGTGTAGAAATCTACTGATTGTCCCGCAACCAAATCTCCTGCCGCAAGTCCACTAGAAGAAATTTCGTTTCGATAATGCTTATGTACGATCTTTTTATTTGTTTTCCTTCTTTTCTCTTGTGTGTTTTCTCTTCCGTGTTTTTTTTTGTATACATAGATAAATAAGTAAGAAATACGACAAGTTTTCTAAAATAAAGTCTTCTCTTTTTCCAAATCCATGGCATCCACAACACATGACTCAGCCATCTCGAGGCTAATTTGTTATTACTCTTATTACTGGCGCTTATATCTTATAAAATTTGCATCCATATTGAATAGTGGACACACTGGTCCACTGGACTCGGCTTGAATACTTGGAGGTCGAAATAATTTGAGTTCGCACTTCCGGATCTTTTGTATCTTAATTAAGAGATCGTTGCCTTGAAGGATCCTTGTTTAACTTCGTAATTAAATAAAAGAGAATGAAAACTTTATTTTGGAGTGCGAAATAATTTGTACATATTAATTTATCAATTGACTTTATACTTTTATAAATTGTGCCTTGTGCGTCAACATCTGAATAGTAGGTAGGCAACTGTAAAATAAAATAAAAACTATAAAATATTTATTTATCTGATTGGTTTACTTTTTATTTTGATTTAGCTGCTAAAGATTTAGAAAGTAGTTTAGTTTAGTATTATGTTAAAAGACGAAGCGAAGACCATGTGGTTCAAACTGCATTGAAGCTCCCTGAACGAAAGAAAGGGTGTGGCCGCCCGCCATTGACCTGGTGGATCTTCATGGACCTTAAGAAAGACCAATTGCACAAAACGACAACCCTCTTGACTTGGCGCAGGAAAGTGAGGAGCAGGAGGACACGGCGTCCTCATCTCTGTAGTAGGCAGTGACCTCTCGCTGCCGGCCGTAGTCCGTGCTATGGTCGACGGCGTGGAGTCCTGGGTCGCGGTGGTCTCCATCTGCGAAAAAGTTATCGCGCAAAGGGAGAGAGGGCATGGCCGCTCTCCCGGCCCGCAGCAGGCGTACCGGACGCCGGAGGAAGGCTTATATACGCTTCCCCTTTCCCGGCCCTCCTCGGTCCAGGGGCGGCGGACTTGGGGACATCCGTCGCCCCCATTCATCCGGATCTGAGTTGGCGGCGCGTGGTGTTCCCATGCGCCCCTCTTTGACGTCGCGGGAGGAGTCAAGTACTCCACTCGCCCCATTGACCTGAGCTGGCCCGCGTGTATTGAAGGAACATGATTGGGTTTTAGATAGTAAGCCTTCTGACACGGCCTTCCGCCCAGGCACCCACGCACAGGGGGATTCTTGGGGGGGGGGGGGGGGGTCATATGATGATTTCTCATCGAAAAAAGGTATATTGAATGTCATTAAGGTACTAACGATTGCCGTAGCGTCATTGCGATGTATGCCAAAGAGGTTTTACATCATCTAACGTCACAAAAATTAAGTACGTTAGATGATGTAAAACCTCTTTGCAACGGCTGCAACGATACAAGGACTCCTGGTACCCAATTAAATAAATATAGGCCTATAGATGCATACGGAGACAATACTAGGGGGCCGGACTAAAAACAAATTAGAAAAATCTAATTAGTCCGTCAGATAGAATTCCAAAAAATATACGACATGTATTTTTTTCTTTTATCACGTAAACAAAAAATTAAGACGATACAGTGCATTGAAAACTCGTGTGACGTCACGTCGTACCGAAATCAAAGAACTAATAAAATTAAATTTTTGTCCGGTCCTACTTAGCAGTACCTGTCTACATAGGTTCTGAATTCTTACCTTATACCATGCCTGACCCATGCTTGTCAGGCAAGGAAGTTTAGAAACATCAGAAATAAAATTATAACGTGCCAACGAGGAATAGAGCGGAGTATGCTAAGCATAAAAATCCCTATTAATATTATCAACTAGCTAACCCGCGCAATTTCGTCTGCGTCACATTTCCATTAATGCTCCGCTCATATTTGTCTTAGCGTGATGATATATATATAGCCTATAGCCTTCTTCGATAAATGGGCTATCTAAAACTAAAAGAATTTTTCAAATCGGACCAGTAGTTTTGGAGTCTTACTGAACAAATTTAATTTCCATAAAAAGGGTTATAGTGAGTTAACCTAAAGGGATAGACATATGCTGTCGAGGACTTTTTTTTAAGTTATAAAGAGGAATAATTTCGTGATACTTGATTTTTGCGTAACTTAAACCGTTTACGCAGCGCACGCATCGGAAGCTTTTTTCCCGCTTGCAACATTTCTTATTGCTGCTCCGCTCCTATTGGTCATAGCGTGATGTTATATAGCCTATAGCCTTCCTCGTTAAATTGACTATCCAACGCAAAAAGATTTATCAATTCGAGCCGGTAGTTCCTGAGATTAGCGCGTTCAACCAAACAAACAAACAAACTCTTCTGTTTTATAATATTAGTATAGACTAGCTGACCCGCGCAACGTCGTCGTCTGCGTCACATTTTCCTTTAATGCTCCGCTCCTATTTGCTTTAGCCTATAGCCTTCCTCGATAAATGGGCTATCTAACATTGAAATAATTTTTCAAATCGGTCCAGTAGTTCCTGAGATTAGCGCGTTCAACCAAACAAACAAACAAATAAACAAACAAACTCTTCTGCTTTATAATATTAGTATAGATTTACCTACATAGAAAACCGCTACACCAACTTTATACAGTTAGACTTCAAGGCTTACCTTTGTCTAACCATGATTATTAAGCCAACTGGTGGCAGGCTGCTAATTTGCGAGTCTGGCAACACTAGAGGTCACTGACCTATAATGACAGGCCACACAGGTGATCGCCGGTTATTTGCGATTGTATTCAGTAAACAAATTGTTGTCTTAGTTTCCAATGTTAATTACTTATCAGGTAGTTAACTTTAGTTGACATTGACCATTAAACGATTAGGCAGGTATTGTGGTTTTCATATGCTTTGAAGAGAAAGCAGTGATTGCATTTGTGATTAGTTGGAAATGTTCGCTGAAAGAAAAAGAAAGAAAGAAAGAAATGTTGTTGTTGTTGTTGTTGTTGTTGTTGTTGTTGTGTTGTTTGCTGCTTTTAATTTTTATTGAGTTTGAATATTACAAAATTTAATCGTAGGTACCTTCTGCTTTGATCTCTCTTTGTCCCTCAATGGTGTACCGAGAAATTTAACTTGCTTTTATCTGAGAATTCTTTTTACAACTGTGTAGAGAAGCAGAAACTTCAAGCGATAAATACCTAACTAAATTGTAATTTAATCCAAAAATAATTATGTAGTAATAATAATAAAAAATGCCAAGTCAATATACTTGAAACGAAACAAAAAATGTATAAATAAATAATAATATTGTATGGTTGGTGCCCCATTACATTTGAAATATCTAACGGGGCCTCTGCGAGTTGGTTTCGGCCCCTCGTACGCCTACCAAAGGATCGGGTGTCCAGGGACCCGAGAAAGCAAAAAAAAAAAAAAAATGTATAAAATAATTAATAATGAGGTAAAGGTTAGGTAAGGAGGAAAAGGTACAAGCTAGTCAGGAAATGATAAATAGGTACAACAAAAGTTATTTTAAGCGCTCTTCCTCTCTTCTTATTATTTAAAGTTTAGCTGTACCCGACAGGGTCCATAATTGTTTATTTTTATTCATTTTACATTATGGATTGGAATAAACAATTTGAGATTGAGATTGAGAAAAATATAGTATTAAGTGAGGTTTTGAGAGAGAAATATTAAATTCTGCCGATACTTTATAAATTTATTAAGGTGGAAGCTCCAGGGTAGCCCGCGAAATTCAAATATTTTTATGTTTTTTGCAAATACAACTCGATGGAATGACTTTTTCACGAAATAACATTCAATCGAGTTCTATGAACTTAGAGGGTTATATTGATGATTAAAATGGTTATAATCCTTTAGGTGAATGCTCTTTACGATCGCGAACCGTATTCTGTTCAACATACAGCTTCACACTGACCGGCAAATTGCAAAAAACATAAAAATATTTGAATTTCGCGGGCTACCCTAGAGCTTCCACCTTAAAGTAATAATGAAAAGTGAAAACAAAGTTAATTTAAAATGACATAGAAAATTAAATTTAAAAGCTGTAGGTAAAACAGCCAAGCCAGGTTGGGTCAGGGACGGGCAGTAGGTACTCAACTACTCCGCCTCAGTAGTCACACCACAGACATCACATTATCGTATTGTCTATGGAATAACGTCTAACACTCACTGACAGCGACAATATTACACAGCAAGTGACACTGGCGGAATAGTCGAATCTGGCTGAATTGCCATAAGAAACAACTGCAAAAAAGTTACACACATTGAAAGTAAACATCATATAATAAGTTATTAACATCCCATATACGACAAAACATATACTTTTAAATAGTTGCACACACACACACACACACACACACACAGTCACTCGCTACCTTGTGACCACTGCCTCAACCCATATAGGGCAGTGTACACGGACGGTGTAGGTCAGGCATTAGATAAAACAGCGCTGGTAAAAACTCGCTGATGTGATCTGCGCTTTATACTTTATGTTTTATATGGAACTGGTTTGTATATTGTGGTTGTAATTAGTGATGTTGGCTGTTGTGGATTGCCTCTACTGAAGAGGATTTAATAGAAAAAAATGCACATTAACATCAATGTATATCAGTTTGATTAGACAAATTTATGTTTGATTCGCACAGTTTAACTGAGGGTTACAATAAACTCAGTGAATAAATAATCTATTTTATTGTTATAGAAAACTATTTATCAAATCTGTTGATCGCATTCTGAAAACTTTAAAAAAACTTCTTAACAAAAGCGTCCCTTTTCGTCTTCCAAACTCTCATCTTGTGCGATCTCTAACCAAGTATGACTCGCAAACGTAATCAGGGGTAACCCTACTATTACGTGCCGATGCGATCATGATTAAGCTCAGAAAAAGAGATAGTGTTATTCGTCTTGTATAACTTTGTCTCCCTCCCACAGCTTAAACATGATCGTTTAAGACTTCATAGTAGGCCAGCAGATAGTGACACCGCTTGCGTCGCGGTCGACCTCGTCACCTCCCTTGTGGCGTCTTTTGCAGCCATGTGACGTAGCTATTATATAGCTCACTTCAATTTCAGCCTAGTTGTTTTTCCCCAACAACCTCTTCTAAATGCTATACTGTTCCACATTAGAAACCCTTCCAAGCTCGGCTTAAAGTGTCGTTTAACCATTTTGAAGTTAAACGGAGTCCTTAAGTACTAAGTAACACTTTCCATAATTAACACAAAAAAATCTCACAATTTTCATTTTTGAGAGAACCACAAGCCTAGATCATATCAAAACATGCTTCACAGCTCCGGAACACATCACCTCAAATTCACACATTACAGCAATTAACAGTTACAAAATCTCACGAGATCGTGCCGAACAAATTCATATCATACTGTGTTCATTAGTTTATCACTAGAAGACGAACAAACAAGTGCACCACAGTGCTAAATCAGATCCATAGATCGTTAGCGAATGATAAACGACCGTGGGAATGCGCCTGCACGCCTCTGGGAAAGCCAGATCGATCATGGTTCGAAGGATTCCGGTTTGGTGAAGAAAAAAGATTCAGGATATGTATTTGAAAGAGGCAGGATTCGGAATGGATGAGGAGAGACTAGGATTTGAGGCACCGAATCAGTGGAGGTCTTTATTAAAGACCTTAAATGTTATGATAAAAAGTGCATCGAAATGATAGATGGTGAAAATATTTATAATATCTAACTAAAAAACTTTTTACAAAAAAATACAACCGACTTTTCAATAAAAAATAAACACTACAAAGTAAAAAATAACTTTAATTTCGGAAGTCGGTGTCAAAATACGAACAAACTAACAAAAACACCGACTTCCGAAATTAAAGTTATTTTTTACTTTGTAGTGTTTATTTTTTTTGGAAGTCGGTTGTATTTTTTTGTAAAAAGTTTTTTATTTTTCACTTTTTAGTGGTACCCCTACACCTAGCAACACCACTGCAAAATCACAGAAAAGCAAAATACGTAATTTCGATTACTTCGATGACAAAAAACTATCATCCACGAAACAAATTCCAGCTACCTATTTCGATTTAAAATCCAAACTTCGTAACCGATTTTGATAAAATTATAATGGAACCAATCTGAAAGTATATCCTTTCAGAAGACAAGATTTTTTCAAATCGGTTCATAATTGACGGAGAAATGAGGTAAAAACATAAAAAAATACAACCGAATTGAGAACGGAGTAGGTTCTCAATTCGATTGTATTTTTTTTTTCGGAAGTCGGTTAAAAAGGGATGATAACTGAGATGACGATTAATGAAGGAGTAAGGAGAAAGGCCTTTAATACATTGAGATCAGGGCAAGAATCATAAATGATGGACATAAAGTTGACCAAGTGCTTTGTGTACAACATTATGTCACTGCATTGAAAGTCAATAAACATTATGTCACTGCATTGAAAGAAAATGAAATTACATCATTTTAGCATAGGTTGTGAGGCACTAGTTTCGCATTGCATTCCGATTGATTTCTAACTTTTGGAAAGTTAAGGATAACTTAGCATTAGTATAGTACTTTATTAGAATTCGGATATAAATACTACTGATAGTAATAACAAATTCCATGCAAATCCCACCTCCGTTACAAATAAAGTACAAGTCACTTCTTTCTCAAGCTAGATCGTTGTCCGGCACGATCACGAATCGTGCGCCCGCGCAGAACGATTTATTGTCAGAATAGATCGCTGTCCTAATTGCATCGCACTTGATTCTGATTGTACACAACTGTTCTTGATCGGTGGATCTTGATCTGTCTCTCTGTGTGTTTTCATGATCATTTTGTATTTGGATGCTGGTTGAACTTCGGTTTGTCGCAATGGTTTTTTATCTTTGTAACAATGTATGATGATGCAGCTGACTTGAGATGTTCTATTTGGATTTAGAAGTTATTCGTGCTAACTACTTGGGAAGGATAGTTTGTAAGTAGGTATAGGCATTCTTTGAAAGATTCAACCAGAAATAAATTTTGATGCCTTGACCGCTCGATATATGTCGGCTCCAAAATTGGAGAGATTTTAATTCTGTATCGATCATATTTGTAACTATAGTCTCTACAGTATTGAAACACGAGCATAATAAATTAAGAAAGTTTGGATTATCACGTTCTAGATTTCTAGAAAATGCTACGTATTGTTGTAGATATACACTTGAGCATCTAGATATGTATGTAAAGACTCATTGTGTATCTAAACCACAGAAGCCATGCGGGTAGCTGCGGTTGACGAGTTTTTGTGGTTTCCATTGTATGTATCGACAGAGGGACATCCCTCACTGACTCACAGTACTTAGAGTGCCCATTACAATAAATATCTTGAATTACGCAGCCTGTGTGGCTATTCGACTCGTTTTGATCGTCCTCTTATAAATATTGTTCACAAAACTGGTCTGTGAAACTTATTTCTTTGTCTGAGATGTCGTTAGTTTCATAGTTTACTGCTGCAAGTGTAATCTGACCTTTTAATACTTTTCTTCTTTGCCTGTGAATTTCATGGCCGTCTGTCCTCTGAACACAAATATGG
The DNA here is from genome assembly GCA_963859965.1 of Ceramica pisi. Lineage (NCBI taxonomy): Eukaryota > Metazoa > Arthropoda > Insecta > Lepidoptera > Noctuidae > Ceramica > Ceramica pisi. The sequence goes on along the minus strand of OY982535.1, from coordinate 22,507,246 downwards.
TTTTGATATCTCTATTGTAAAGTCTAGCTGTCATTTTTGTGTCTATTGTAAAAGACTTTTGACATGTTGATTTGTAGTTTTGTTACAATGAGCCCCACTATTGTTTTTTTTTTTTTGCTTCTAGTCTTCAATCCAATACTACTCCAACTTAATTTTTGTCTTCTACATAAATTACTGTTCATGGACGCGCATTTTCTTCTTTCCTTTCTCAAAAACGATGGCCTTTAGAGCCATTACGCACTGTCGACTGGTCGCCAGCGACTCAGTCCCTCAACGACCGAGACATAGGCGGGCGACCGGCGACCAAGTGCGTAAAAACACATTTAAACTATAGTAAATCACAGTCGCCATCGACTGAGTCGCTGGCGACCAGTCGACAGTGCGTAATGGCTCTTAGTTCGTCAGTGGCTAAAGATTCTTAGTAACCTTAAGAGCCATTACGCACTGTCGACTGGTCGCCAGCGACTCAGTCCCTCAATGACCGAGACATAGGCGGGCGACCAGCGACCAAGTGCGTAAACACACATTCAAACTATAGTAAATCACAGTCGCCATCGACTGAGTCGCCGGCGACTAGTCGACAGTGCGTAATAGCTCTAAATATTTGAATGGGGTTTTCGTACTAATTAATTTCAAAAGCAACCCAAAGTCTGCATTTGTACCCGGTTTATAATAACATACTCGTCTATAACATGGAACCTCTATGTGAGTGAACGTACTAAAGGGTACACCTATGCCTTGCTTTTTGGAGGAAACATAGTGTTGTATGATTATAATAATGTGATACCAAGTGCGAACATTACGGGCACCTAACGGGTTCTAACAAAAACAAAGCAGCCTCTAATGCAGATGTTCATTACAAAGTCGTTTGTCATTCAACGAGCATACCCCACGATCACGAAGCGAGCAGAATAAATTAGAATTTAGTAGTAAAAGAGAAAGTTTCTTCACAATGGACTCTAATTAGCGTTAGTTGTGCTAACTTGAATCGCTCCGCTGGTATCAGGCCATCACGAGTTGTATTGGATTTTCCTTTTTTATTACCAATTTCTTGGGTGTTCTTGAGAAATGGGATTTTTCTTGGTTTAGTTTATTGTGTTACATTGCGTGTTTAGTTCTCTGTGTCTTTCCCATGGTACTTATATGTACTTTTGTTACCCGTTTCTTCTTTTTATTGATTCAATGTGAATTGTGAAAATATATATCTTAATATATATCCTTATCAGAATCGACAGGTTAGCATGCATATCCGAACTATCTCATTATGAGCTAGACATTATTATCTACTACGGAACACCATAAGTAATTAGCTTTCTATAACCGAATTGGGAGAAGCCTCCTATAAACCAAATTTTTTGAGAGTTTAGACATGCATTATGCATATGCATCGCCTTGACTTACCAATTTAGGCCAATTTAAAACGGCAAAATACGTACCGATACTTACAATAGCACTGCAAAATTTCCACCCTGACTTTAATATAACTTTCCCTCCTCATTCTAGCCGTCAACCTCAATCCCCATTTATCATATCGGGTTTATTATGAAAGCCAACTCCCAACACGGGTCACGGTGATCATAGGTGACAGGATACGTTCGACTAATCTTGTTCCACTCCGGCGCATGTAGCGACTGCGACTAATCGCGTTAATTTGCGTCTAGATGCAATATTAAACGGGAAGTGGTAAAGAGAAAATTGAAGAGAGGAGAAAATATAATTTAAAAACAGAATGATTCCTGATATTTGGTTGAAATATTTTTGAAGCACTATGTTATCGTACAGCAGGTAGCCATAATGCTTTAAACGTAATTCTGTTAATAGATGGATGGCATTTTCGCTGAAAAAGTCTTCGTTGTCATCGCCTTAAATCAATGATTCAAACAAAAGTCAACCTTTTATAATAACATTCATTAGAACTAGATAGAGTTCCCTAAGTTCTGAACTTTGAATATTAGACTACAAGAAAGTACTAATCAGAAATTAGTGTTAGTTGCACAGTTAATTAGTATATTGACTCTTCTACTAAGCAAGACAGATTTTACATGCCAACTTGATCGTATAAGAATGAAATACCTTGCTGTTTCTTCTAATGTTGATTTTTATTTTTTAGTTAAACTCTCGTAACCACCTAAAATTCAATCGAAAACCTTCATAATGCTTTGTTAAAACCGGGTTTCCCACAAGGCACATCCTAGGACACACCTTGGCAACCATTCGCAACTCCTCGCCCGTTGTGATTGAGTGCAATCTGTATCGAATCGTAGCATGAAGACTGGCAGCCGTGCGCCGGCGCACCTTACGTGACTATTTGTGACCTAAATTAACGCGGTTGCTGGAGAAATAGACGTATAAGATACCAGAGTTATAGTGCAAGTTAATGTCACGAACCTGTCCCTGTTCGAGGTTTGTAGATGCTGACAACATTCAATTTGGTAATGTGTTTTATTAATAGCAATATAAGTAAGTATTAAGTGCTTAATAAGGTTACCTGTTCATAATCCTAATGTATGAAATTATTCCGTTACTGTTATTGTGTGAATGAGTGATTGACAGACAACGCTCAGCCGAAACTATTCGGTCGGCTCGTAGAAAGCCGAAATTTGACATCCGGGTTCCTTGGGTAGTTCTGGGGAGTACTAAGACAGGATTTCTCGAAATTCCTACGGGAACTGGAAAAACAGGATATATGCTTACGAACTCGCGGGAAAATGCTAGTACACTCTATGGCAATATTGGTTACTAGCTGACCCACGGAACTTCATCTGCGTCGCATTTTCCATTAATGCTCGGCTCCTTTTAGTCTTAGCGATATGTAGCCTGTAGCCTTCCTCGTTAAATGGGCTATCTAATACTGAAAGAATTTTTCAAATTGCACCAGTAGTTCCTAAGATTACCCCCTACATACAAACTTACAAACAAATGTTATCTCTTTATAATATTAGTATAGATTAATATCGAAGTATAGAATGATATAGATGAGACAATGGAATTATGAAATTACTGAGTTGGAGTTCAATTTGTGACAAGTTTTCCCACCTTATCTCTCTACCTATCGCCGGGTTATTGTAAACGCTGTAAGTTTATAATAAGTCGCGTGAAATCGTTAACTCTTTCTTCTCAATAATTCACAGGCTTATTGCAAACTATTGAATTTGAGATTGGATTTGTTGCATTTAAAATTAACCGTTCACAATATATCATCATCATCTGCCTAGCCTTTTCCCAAGTATATTGGGGTCGGTTTCCAGTCAAACTGGATTCAGCTGAATACCTGTGTTTTACGTGGAGCGGCAGCTTACCATACCTCTACAACCCATTAACTGGGTAACACGTTACTTCTTGTCAAGACTGGAGTAAGATTAACTGGCCGCTAAGGGTATTTATAGAGTTTTCAATCTAATACAGTTGTATTAATACAACTAAAGATGATGTTTGAAATTATCTCGATAGTACTACTGAACTTGGTAGTTTCATAGGAAGCCTCGCCTCGTAAAACTACCTCTTCATATACCTTATTGAAGGCGTGAAGGATTTCAAACCAATTTAGCACTTATATCTTTGTAGAACATTGTATTGAATTACTTTAATAGAACCACTTCAATCATTTTGGTATGATGCTATGAATTTATCCCTTACTAGGGTTGTCATGACAAATAAAGCTCATCGAAACTCCACTTGTTCAGGAGTTAGGTTGCAGTTAATGTAACAATTAAGCTGTAAAATCGTTTGTTTTTTTTTTTAATTTTTGTAGTCACTCGTTTGACCACTATCTCATCTGATGTTAAGCGATGATGCGGTCTAAGATGGAGCACGCTTGCCAAGAAGTAACCTATTCACTCTTGACTTAAAGACTTCCAGGTTGTAGCTATCAGGAAACAAAGACTCCGGCAAGGAATTCCAGTCGCACTATGAATGTGTTCTCAAAACGTTTTGTGCGTGCGGGTGTGACCACCATGTACTGGTGGCGCATCGCCGTTCCTCTTGTGGTCCGATGATGGAACGGGCTTGTCAACAGTATTGTTGTTATTGTTGTAGTCGATCACCAAAGGTAAGCAAAGCTTGCCGAGATCGTACGTGAATGGGAGGCCACGAGGTCGCCATTTGTAGATATTTGACAGTCATTACGGTTGACTAAAAGCCAGAAAATCTGTCGACAGTCTGGCTAGGGGTACCGTGTTACCCAGTTACCTATTGGGCAGTGAAGGTCTGGCTCACAGTTGCTCCATAAAATCAGTCGACAGTCTGGCTAGGGGTACCGTGTTACCCAGTTACCTATTGGGTAGTGGAGGTCTGGCTCACAGTCGCTCCATAAAATCAGGCGACAGTATGGCTAGGGGTACCGTGTTACCCAGTTACCTATTGGCGAGTGGAGGTCTGGCTCACAGTCGCTCCATAAAATCAGTCGACAGTCTGGCTAGGGGTACCGTGTTACCCAATTACCTATTGGGCAGTGAAGGTCTGGCTCACAGCCGCTCCATAAAATCAGTCGACAGTCTGGCTAGGGGTACCGTGTTACCCAGTAACCTATTGGGCAGTGAAGGTCTGGCTCACAGTCGCTCCATAAAATCTGTCGACAGACTGGCTAGGGGTACCGTGTTACCCAGTTACCTATTGGGTAGTGGAGGTCTGGCTCACATCGCTCCATAAAATACTAGCTCTCGCCCGCGACTTCGTACACGCATATCTCGATTTTTTCCCCTTCCCGTAGGAATTTCGGGAAATTTTTTCTTAGTGCACCCCTATGGAGTGTAAGGAAGCTGCATGCCAAATAACAGCTTTCTACGACCAGTCATTTCAGCTGTGTGTTGATCGATCAGCCAGTCAGTTTCTGTTTTTAAATGTAGACTAGCTGACCCACCCACTTCGTCTGCGTCACATTTTCCTGTAATGCTCCGCTCCTATTTGTTTTGGCCTGATGATATATAGCCTATAGCCTTCCTCAATAAATGGGCTATCTTTTTTTTTTATTTTTTTTTTATTTGTGATGGGTTTGCTCTTGACCTTAGTCTTGGTCAGAAATGACAGAGACAAAGTCTACGATGGAGCGAGCTTACCCAGAAGGAGCCTGTTTACTCTAACTTTGAAATGGGCTATCTAACAATGAAAGAATTTTTCAAATCGGACCAGCAGTTCCTGAGATTAGCGCGTTCAACCAAACAAACAAACAAACTCTTCTGCTTTATAATCTACACTAATATTATAAAGAGGAAAACTTTGTTTGTTTGTTTGTTTGTTTGTTTGTTTGATTGTAATGAATAGGCTCAAAAACTACTGGACCGATTTTAAAAATTCTTTCACCATTCGAAAGCTACATTATCCACGAGTAACATAGTCTATATTTTATTTTGGAAAAAAATAGGGTTCCGTAAGATATTTGGGTTTTTCGGACACAAGGTGTAAAAATCAACCAGAAAAGTTACAGTTCTTCTCAGAGCTAAACAACAGTTCTTCTCAGAGCCAAACAACAGTTCTTTTCAGGGCTAACCAACAGTTCTTTTCAGGGCTAACCAACCGTTCTTTTCAGGGCTAACCAACAGTTCTTTTCAGGGCTAACCAACAGTTCTTTTCAGTGCTACACAACAGTTCTTTTCAGAGCTAGAATATTACACGCTATTAACATTTTCTTAAACATTTGAAAATGCGTAAGAGAGCCAGGTCTAAACTTACTAAACATAGTTCTCAAGCACGGGCAGCAAGAATACGCCGTATGGGAGAATCTTCACCTGAACGTTCACAACGCCTTGCTGAACAAAATCAGAGAAACTCTCAGGTACGCGCACGAGAGTCGAGTGTCGAACGTTCGCTATGCCTTGCACAACAAAATCTGAGAACCTCTGAGTTATAATATTATAAAGCAGAAGAGTTTGTTTGTTTGTTTGGTTGAGCACGCTAATCTCAGGAACTTTCAGTGTTAGATAGCCCATTTATCGAGGAAGGCTATAGGCTATATCATTAAGCTAAGTCAAAAAGGAGCGCAGAATTAATGGAAAATGTGACGCAGACGAAGTTGCGCGGGTCAGCTAGTATTAAGTATAGCTATATAAAGACTGGTCCGGCTTGACTGGAAGCCACCTAATAATAAAATTGTAGTAGAGAAAAATCTTAGCCGATTCATTTTTAGGGTTCCGTACTCAAAGGGTGACCAACGGAACCCTGTTACTCAGCCTCTGTTGTCCGTCCGTCCGTCCGTCTGTTTGACAGCGGGCTACGTATCTCAAGAACCGTAATAGGTAAATAGACCAAAACTGGCCAACTTCAAACAGCGCTTGTCTTAAGTTTTATTTTTTTATTTGGGTCTTATTGCATACAGCATAACTTATCTTCTAAATGAAGTGACGTATCAAACCACATCAATTTTATTTATTTATAAACTTTAGTGTTAACATGCATTAAATAATTTTATCTTAGCACTTTCCTTCAAGTAAATACAATCCCTAGCCCTAGCCCTATCTTCAAAATTCTATAGATTATAGAGGCGTGCGGTGTAGACAATTTCTGATATTTATTGCTTCAGTTACTGAGTCTAGATAAATGCCAGTAATCAAGCTGGAATAGGGCTCGATCGTACGCCTGGAATAATAGGAAATGTATCTATTTGTGTTGTGCAAATATCAGAGACTGATAAACTGATTTTCGTGATGTTGGAGTTCGTGTCTTGACGAACAGCGACAAATTTCACTGTTGAGGGCGGTTATTATCTAGTGGTTGATTTCTTTTCAATACAATAAATGTCGTTGATGATATTTAATTGTTCAAAAACTTATCAGTTGTACTATTAACGTGACTGCCTGAAAGACTAATCTTTCTGAGGGGCAATTTCAAATATTTTAAAGGAGCATTCTCAGCGCAGTCGCTCATTGTCCAAAAAATCTCAAATTTCTCCCATTGCGACACTTTTTTGTCGTGGATTATATCGTTATGATGATATTGTTGTGACTTGATTTTTTGGCCTTTTGGTTGAATCGAAGCAAAATCAGAAAAGCCTCAGTAGTGTAGGTACCTAGGTACTCTTGAGCTGCAGACCCAGAACAACTTTTTATACTCTTGAGCTGCAGACCCAGATTTTTTTAACTGACTATAAACTTAACTATTAATCTGGACATAAATCCTTTAATCTTTTTTCTCATATTTGCATACCAAGACACATCTTCTTAATCCGCACGCAAAGGGCACGTGCCTAAAATGGCGAAACCCTTTAAGGGATACAAGACACAATTTCTTTTTTCAAAAAAGTATAATTTTTCAAGTGTAAAATAAACAAAGTTGACGGAGCAAAAACTTGGGACTTGAGAGACCCGGGGTCAATATGACCCCGAGGTCAAAAGGACCTCTTAACAGCGGGGTACCTCGTATCAAGTATCTTCAAAAAAGAGAAGGTATTTTTAGACTAGCCATATTTTCTGGTGGCGCTTGTCGTTTGGTCCTTGTATTTATGTAAATTGGTTGAGTTATTTTTTATAGCTCGGTAGTATACTGGACGCGGATATGAAGTATTTTACGATTTTTGGATGATTTTAATGTTGTGACCCCCGGTCTCGTAAATCTGTTGCTGAGAAATTAATGTGAATTGTCATAAGGAACTGCGGAGTCCCGTGGATATGCTGGTGAGAAATTAATGCTATAGATTTTAATATCAAAATCTAATAATAGGTAGGGACATTTATATTCTGGAACGGAAATAAGTATGTATGTGAGTATGTTAAAATAATGCATTAATTCGTTTTCAAGGATTTTTTTAATAGGCGTATGTAAAAGGGACAGGACCTGTTTACCAATTCTGCATGATAGATATTTTCTTAAAATAGTTGTGTTAATTAATTTGGGATTAATAAAAGTACCTCAAATAAAGCTTTCACGCTATAAGATACTGGGTATAAAGATGGCTTACCAGAAATCAAGTGTATCAAATTTTTTTATCAAAAAAATACCAAGTTGGGTAGGGAATGCCTATGGCATTAAGTCCGGCTCTGTTTGTGCTTAGTGTTAAATAAATACTACCTACCGACTTCCAAATAAAAGTCGGGTTGCGCCGATCCGAAGTAATTCAGCATAGGATAAGGGTAGGAAGAAGATGACACTCTAAGATACTATAAATTTATTAAACAACTAGCTGCACGTCCCGACTTCGTACGGATATACCCTTTATTTTAACGGGATAAAATATAGCCTATGTTCATACGGACAGTCCATTCTACACATTGGTGAAAGAATTTTTTTAATCGGTCCAGTACTTTCGGAGCTTATTCAATTCAAACAAACAAATAATCACATCTTTCCTCTTTATAATATTAGAGTAGAAAAGCGAAAGTTGTTTTGCAGTAGCACAATGAGAAAAACATTAAAAACAAAAAAAAAACTAAATAATAATGCGCCTTCGCTTCCCAATGACCATTAATATCGAGGATATTAAAACAAAAAGACAATAACAATTATTTTTAAGTACCTACTCAAAGAAACAAAATATTAAAAAAATCCATTGGTACCTACGCTCATAAGCTATCAAAATAATCAAGATTTTTATCTTTCGGTGATCATTACGCTCCTGCTACACCGAATACCGATCTGATAGTTATCAAGTTAACTGTATCTGTGGATCTATTAAATTTTAACTGACTTCAAAAAAGGAGGAGGTTCTCAATTCGATTGAATGTTTTTTTTATGTCTGTTTATTGTAAACATCAGTGCATAACGTAACATTGAGCCAATGTAATGCAATTTCAGCAATTTCACTATCATTTTAATGAAGAGTTCCGTTGCCTATCTCCAAAAAACTTCATCAGATCTTTCTCAAATATAAATAGGACCAGTACGGAGGAATACTCTTCCAAATAATAAAATAATCATCTAAATCGGATATGCATGAAAAAAATATTTCTCAACTATACGGTTTATCTAAAAATATACAAAAATATAATACTAACAGTGAAAATACAATCAAAATTGCTCGAAAAACAAACAAGATGTAATTATTTGAAACAAATATATCTGTCCCTCTCACGAAAATACAGTTGTCTATGGCAGTTGCAAAAGCTCTATGGACTTTGACGTCAAAGTTCATATCGGACTTCTCTTTCTAATTGTAATCTTTGAAGCTTTATAACTTCATCGCTGCTCAAGGTATTTGAAAAATAATTTCATGATTGTTTACTAGAGTAAATCAGTATTTTATTATGCAAATAAAACATCGCATGCACATTCCCTATTGGCGAAAATATCGCTGAACAAACATACAAAAAAAAAAACAGTTTGTAAGAGTATCATCTTCCTATCCTTGTCCTACGTTAAATTACTTGGGATCGGCACAACACATTTTTCCCTTCCAGTAGTAAAACTGAAGCGAATATTTTATTTGGCTCTACATTTGCAAGGATAAACAGAGTACTCGTATTTTTAAAGGTTAGGTAATGCATTATCACCTAGAATAACTAATATGATAATAATAAAACCATCTGATTTCACAAGAACACAAGAGATTATTATTAAAACCAAAAGTTTTCCTCACAATTTTGGGCCAGTATAAAGTTCAACCAAACCAACTGACATAGTAAACAAAGAAACGATTCATTCAAAAACTAAAACTTACAAATATAAACACGACGCGATGAAAATTATAATCAATTCAGTTTTATCACTCGTTGATAATGCATGCAGTGTCGTTGAGTGTACGTCACTAAGTTATCGGCCGATGACCCCGGGCAGGAACGGATTAGGACGGTATTTTTAGTGATATATGTGATAATTATCGGTCATTAACGTGATTGGAGACGATATGACTTATTTTAACCGGATTTCAGGATTATTATTAAGTGATAAAATATGATTAATCGAAATATAAACAAGTGGGTGTGGCGGTGATTTAACTGTAATCATGTGACATAAACCGATTTAGTTTCAAAGAATTCCAAAAAAATACTCTTTCACACTCCTACGGAGGAATACGTACGATTTAACCTCCCCCCCCCCTCTTGCGTTTTCATTCGTAAATATTAATAAGATTTTTTTTCCCGTACCTCATTATATTATTGTAGTACCAGCATAGCATCGGCGCACGGTATTGCTACCTAGCCGTTAAAATGTTATTATTGACTTAATTTGAAATAACACATCTACTCCTATATGCAAATTGAGCCGTCCATAATCCTATAAAGTTATCAGATTGCACCTTACGCACGCATGCACCCCGGAGGTCGCATGCATGCACCCGTAGCGCCCGGGGCCCCGCCCTGTGTTCGTGCCTGTCAAAGTAAATGATTTATACCGGTCAAACAAACCCGATAAACTATTTATGGTGAACACAAAACAAAAGCGTTTTAAAAGAGCTTTTTGTTCTCTGCGTGTGTCCAATGTTGAAAACAAAATGACTGAATTTTGGACGTGCAATATTGGGATTCTGTTATTTATTTTTGTCTGACGGGTTCTGTAATCTGTGGTAAAATCTTTTAGGAGGTTTTGTGATTGGATTTTTGTTTTGTTCGATATTCAAATTCAATGACTTGGGCTGTCATGTTATTGACAGTGGGAGGAGGAAGACAGGGTACCATAGAGGTAAGTACTGACCAGGCTTGATCAGAAATCAAGCTTTTACGAACCGAGTGATTTTATTTGGCCCCATTAAAGATCAACATCACTTATTTATTGATAGAGTGATGTCATTGTAAAGCTATTTTATTTTTCTTTTCGAAGAACAATACAAAAACATCATTAAATCTGAAATAGGCTTGTCTGAATGATGAAATGCCTGTGCTCAGCAGTGGGTTAAGTTGAGCTGTGGATGATGAATGATGATGAAGTCCTAAATATGTTTTTCTCTCTCTATTGATAAGCACGCGTCTAACCACTATCTCAGTGACAGTATATTTCTCTCTGTTGTACTTCATAATTGCATTGCAGAATGAGAGAAATGTACTGTCACGGAGACAAAAGTCACCAGTGCGTGCATAGCCTAACTTTCAAATCGTGTTTTCATTAATTCTTAGTTCGGGTTCGGGACTAATCGTAAGGCTGCGTTTCCACCAGAGATGTGCGAGGATGCGTAGCGAGGGATGTGTTTGTTAAGAACCATTAGAATCGCTTGCGCTGAGCGAGGCTAGGTAAATGAAGCGATTCTATTGGTTCTTAACAAACACATCCCTCGCTACGCATCCTTGCACATCTCTGGTGGAAACGCAGCCTAAGTCCGTATGTGATACTGAGTAGAATACGCCCGCAACTAAGCCCGAAACTACGGACTTCGGGCTTAGAGAGTAGCCCCCAGCTCTTTTATCGTCCCAAAATATAGATAGATATGTACTACCTAGCTACTATCTATGTCATTATACGTTGGCAGCAATAACAATGACACTTCTAAGAACGTTCTGACATAACATAGCATTGAATATCACCAAATATTAATGTATATATTCCTTTGTTCCAGGTACGGGCCATTTCTGAGTATAATGTATAACTACTAAAAGCAGCAATCGATAAAGTATTCCTATGCGGTAACCAGGTAAACTAGGACATTGCTTTTGATAAAGGATTTACGTACGAAACTGTCAAACTTTCCCAATAATCCTTGAACCTTATCACTTTAACGATAAAGTTGAAAATCTATTGAAGTTATTTGACAGATTGTTGTAGATGAATGTGCTGGCGTATACACCTTTGTTTTAAATATTTTAATGTAATGAATAACTTTTGACGGAAAATTCTATCATATAAAGGCCACTTTAGTAGATCATATATTAATCTGCTAGCTAACCTGCGCAACTTCGTCTGCATCACATTTTCCATTAATGCTCTGCTCCTATTTATTTTAGAGTCATGAGATATTATAGCCTTCCTCGATAAATGGGCTATCTAATGAAAAGCATCTAATAAAAGTCTACCTAATGAAAAGCATCGCTCTGATATCTACCAACACTGCAAGAGAAAATATAAACAGAGATGATATAACCACAATAATCATTAAAGCACTAACCAAGCGTATATTCACCATTCTGTTGCAGTCATAATAATTTAGTATGAATATCCACACCAAACAAAAGGTGCACTGCACAGGAAATGTTACGTGCACTCATAAACTCATAAAATGAGATGGGAAGCGAGGCTTGACTCATTAACAGTCAGTGTCATCCGCTCTTCTATGACCAAGGTCTTGTTGACTATCAATGAGGTTACTTCTGATTTAGTTTTAATTGCTCCGTGTTATGTAAAGGTATGAATATGAATGAATTTGTCGTAAACAGTTAACGCCGTCGGATTTTGTTTAATATCTGCTTAGACTATAAATTTATTTATTTTATCTCGTTACAACTATTATTACAGGCTTTAATCTTACGCAACAGTGTAGACTCCTTAACCATATGTGACTTCTAAAATAAAAGAATCTAAATACTTATTTACTAACAAGACTCTACTTAAAAATAATTGATGTAACCTTACTTGCCTGTCTAACAGAAAATAACAATAAACATACATAACTACATTTAACAAAACTTTTGCGAGTTCACTGAAGAGCCCGAAAAAAATATCCTGTCTGTCCTGCATATCCTCTGCTATAATCCTAAATTCATAATGTACAAAATTCTTCCATTACTGAGAGAGAGAGAGTGACAGACAACGCACAGCTGAAACTACTGATCGTAAAAACAGGCTACTTCTGGGTAAGCTCGCTCCATCGTAGACTTTTTCTCTGTCATCTCCAAAGACTATTAAACCACTTGACTGCGCATACAGTGCCCCGACGCACGAAAACTATTAGTGTTTTTGCTCAGATGTTAGTCAGCGGCACTAGTAACCATTTTAGTTGTGACCAATTGTTAGACCTGTGGGCATGCTAAGTTTTTAACCGACTTCCCAAAAAGGAGGAGGTTATCAATTCGGTTGTATGTTTTTTTTTTTTTTTTTTTTTTTTTTTATGTTTGTTACCTCATATCTCCGACAATTATGAACCGATTTGAAAAATTTTTGTTTTATCTGAAAGGATATACTTGCAGATTGGTCCCATTTAAATCATATCAAAATCGGTTACGAACTTTGGATTTTAAATCGAAATAGCTGGAATTTGACTATTTAGATGATTCTTTGATGATCGAAATCTGCGATTTTGGAGTGGTGTTGTTAGGTGTAGGGCACCACTAAAAAGTGAAAAATAAAAAACTTTTTACAAAAAAATACAACCGACTTCCAAAAAAAAAAACACTACAAAGTAAAAAATAACTTTAATTTCGGAAGTCGGTGTCAAAATACGAAGAAACTAACAAAAACACCGACTTCCGAAATTAAAGTTATTTTTTACTTTGTAGTGTTTTTTTTTTGGAAGTCGGTTGTATTTTTTTGTAAAAAGTTTTTTATTACAAATCGTTTTAATTTTTATGCAATTTATAACGCATAAAAATGCCTTCATACCCGGTGAATTTGTGTGGGAAACATTCCTAGACCTTTTGTTACAAAAATGATGGCATAACTTTTCATCGGAGAGTAAAGACTACGCAAAATATTTTTGATTTGAATCAGATGATGAGCCACTGCAGGGGTCTATATAAAATGGCGGTTAGGTGAACGAGCACACTGTGAGAAGCGCGCGTTGATGTCTTTTGGAAAAGTCTCTTTCTTTCATTAGGAAATACTTATATTTTCATCCCTTTCTTCCCCTTTGTATTTTTATCGTAAAAATCTGTGCTGTTACGTTTAATGATTGAAGTCGATTTATCGATGATCATAAAATTACAACAAATACAATTTTTAATCAATTCACATACTTACACTAAACACGTAACTACTTTTAAACGACTTTAAAAATAGGAGGAGGGTCTCAGATTTTTCATCTGTGTGTTTGACATACATGTTTTCATTTTAGATTTTCGAAGATTTCAGAATTAAAATAAAAGTGGAAAGATAAGGTTAATAGGGAAACTTTTTTTAAACAAGATATAGCGCTGTTTGTTTAGATTGAGTATTTTTATAATGTTAAAATCCATTTTATCGATATCGACTATTTTCCTATAATCAAGTAGTGCCACCACTAATCATAGGCTACCTATGCAACTTGACCTTGAACGGACCAATTGCAGCCGCGCGTTGTTCCTCGTCCCCCGGCCCGCTGTAGTGAGCCGCGTACTTAGAAGAAATCAGCCTATACGCTCTCTAGTGGTTATATACTCTATGGTCATCTCTAAAGACAAGAGCAAACCCATCTCAAATACCGCGTGTATCTAACATCGACGCACAAACGATTTCCATGGGTCCAGGGCATGATTCTGAACATCCTAGACTTAGAATTTTTCGTCGGCTTTTTTCTAATTTTTTCATTTTTTTCAAGGGTTTTTTTTTACTTTAGACTGCTCATAATCGTTATTCTGACCTAACCAATGAGATTTTTAATAAAAAAATAATTAATTAACTACTTTCACTAAAAAGAGCAATCTGAATAAAACCACAAATAGATATCAGCTCAGCTGAGCTGATACCTATTTGTGGTAGGTACTCTTGAAAAAAATGAAAAAATGAGAAAAGAACCGACGAAAAATTCCAACACTGGGGTGTCCAGAATCATGCCCTGGACCCATGGAAATCGTTTGTGCGTCGATGTCAGATACACGCGGTATAATAAAGAGGTTAAAATGAGTCATCAGGAAGCGTTTACCAAGAATTTCAGTCACCTTCCTACATCAGTTCTGACTGATCGTGATCACGTCTTGTCAACTCAAGACAAATGGTACAAATCAACAAGAGATATTTTCATATTTCCTACTAGCGTGTATAAAGTGGTACCTAATAGCATTAACAATAGATTATTGGAAACAGTTCTTAATAAAGTAATAAACGTGACTGACAAACATAGTTGTGTTTGTAGTTCGTAGTTGCTCGACATGAATTCTCACTTAATTTTAATTAAAATAATTAACTCGTTAATTTATATGCTGACTAAAAGAAGAACAGGGCTATAACTTGCCAATGCCATATAAAAAAGCTTTTTACAAAAAAAAAAACAACCGACTTTCAAATAATAAAAAAACACTACAAAGTAAAAAATAACTTTAATTTCTGAAGTCGATGTTATTGTTACTTTTTTCGTATTTTGACACCGACTTCCGAAGTTCGGTTGTATTTCTTTGTAAAAAGTTTTTTATTTTTCACTTTTTTGTGGTACCCCACACCTAACTGTAAAATCGCAGAAAGCAAAATACGCAATTTCGATTACTTGGATAACAAAAACCATCATCCAAATAAACGAATTCCAACTATTTCGATTTAAAATCCAAACTTCGTAACCGATTTTGATAAAATTTAAATGGGACCAATCTGCAAGTAATATCCCTTCAGATAAAACAAGAATTTTTCAAATCGGATAATTGACGGAGTTATGAGGTAACAAACATAAGAAAAAAACAACCGAATTAAGAACCTCCTCCTTTTTGGGAAGTCAGTTAAAAAAGGATAGCGCTATGCATGTTGTATAGCATTGTCTCTCACATATTTTTTTCTATAGGCTCGTCTTTGGCCACTAGTTCACCTGGTGGAATACGATAATGCGGTTGACGACGGAACCCGCTTAAATATTTACTCTTGACTTAAAAACCCCCAGGTTGTAGCCTTAAGAATACAGAGTCCGGTACGGAACTCCCCTCCTTAGCTGTACTCACAAAAAAGTAAGTATTCCCAAAACATTTTGTGCATTGGGTGGGATGACCACCACATACCGGTGGCGCATCATCGTACGTCTTGAAGGCTGAAGATAGAACGGAATATCTCAAGACAAAACAGAACAGTTTAAATCAAAGCCCGCTACCGCTACCGCCCATCACTAAAACCATACCCCTTTCATGGGAACCACCACATTATTAATTAAGTATTCAACATACAAGTTAAAACGTCGGTGTGACAAAGAGCGTACATTTCGCTTGCTAGTGCTAACGTACCTTTCTGACTTAAGTTAACGGTAACTTAAAGGTTTGTTTGTGTATACTATAGTTAGTTTACGGTACAACACGATAATGTATGGGATTGGGTTATGTATTGATTGGCGGTTTCATGGTATATTTTGGATAATTGGTATTATTTGGGTTGAGTGTTTGACTGTTGTGATATAAACAGTCTGTGAGCAGGAGAGAAGTGGACTATTATTCAAATCCGACACTTCGTTCCGGAGAGAGAGGGTAGGTAGTTCAAACAAACTAATAGATGTAGGTATAAGTTAAAGCTAGCTAGGGGAGAGTAGGTTCCACTTAATCTCAAAGGAAGAAACATTGTGTAATAATAATTATCGTGTTCGTTTAACAGGATTTTGAACTCTGCTTAAAATGCAAGACCGCAAACACGATTCCCAAAAAAAAAGAAAAACATATTTACTTTACCGAATTTCGATTTTAACAGCACAAAAATCTGAATGCAGTCGAATGAATTCCGCTAACAGTACGCGACATTGATTGATGTGATATTTTTACCAAGTCTGCGTGTGCGCAAGTCGTGAGTGGCTTCTAATATGCGAATCAGAAAGGGCCGGTGGCACATAATACCCTCATTACGTACTCTTTAGTGAGTTTCAATGTATCATTATGTTTTTATACTGATTCATGTTTCGAAATGAGAGAAGAAAGAGCTTTGAATTTTTATTTAGGAGATTTTTTTATGTGGTACTGATTACCTGTATGTCGTTTTAATAAGATGAACGTAAGCACCATTGATAAGCCCCCATCACTGACTTGGCATTTTATACAAATTACTCATTAAAACGCCTGGTTTAGACCACCCTTCGCGGATTTTTTTAAATTTATGTAAACACAAATTAAATAGAAAATTATGTACAGAGAAAAGAGCACAAAGGTACTGTTTATTTCAAAAGAAATTTCTACCAGCAGAGCTGCGACAGAAGAATTTAAGTTGAAATGTAGACACAGTGTGTCAAGAAACAGAGAAGGAAACTTAAAACAGACTATAGGTACTAACTTAATTAAAACATTAAAAACTTATCTTGATAAATACACATAAAATTACAATAATCATACAAACATATCTACACAAAAATGGATTTACTCATTTTTTTCGATAAAGGCATAGGTACACTATGGCATACATGGTACAAAAATGTACAATGTACAGTAAAGTAGTAGGCTCCCGACAACCTCATTTCACCTACAATGACAAACAGCAAATTTTATTAATTATGTGCATTCCTTGTCTAAATTCCGCCATTGTTCGTATGAACTGTGTCTCTATTATATTTTGTGCAACAAAACATAAGAGAAGGATTTGCTTTACCCCGGCAATCTTCTTCTGATTTTTTGTGACAGAAACCGTCATCCGTCATTGAACAGGCCAACTCGCACTAAGCGCTTCCAAGCGTCTTTCATAATGCGCACAGCAAAGGAGTGGATCTCTCTGCCTGCGTCTGTGTTTCCGAACGCTTACAACCCTAATCTTTTCAAAGAGTGAACAGGCTACTTCTGGGTAAACTCGTTACATCGTAGAGTTTGTCTCTGTCGTCTCTATTCTAGACTAGAGTCACCCATCTCAAGTAAAATAAAATGTTAAAACTCTTCATAAGTGCCACCATACAATGGAATGCCTACAAACAATTTATCAACCACACAAAAGTCCCTTTTACAAAACCAATTGGTAACTAAAACAATTGACGATTTCGTCACTTAATTCACCTCACAGTAAAAACATTGGACGGTAAATTGAGCAAGCTTGTGCCAGGAAACGGTGGGCGTAGTCGGGCAAAAAAGTTATGCGGCAGGAAGTGCGGTACAGGTGCGTCGCGTCTGTCCGTCTGTCCGTCCGAAACTCGAGATCGGCGAGTCACTACGATTTCTTGTGTAAGAATCTTGTATTATAGGGTTGCTGGATGATTTGGTCATTTTAAAGAATTTTTAAGGTGAATCTTTAGTAGTTTGATTTGACGTGCTGTGGAGATAGTTGGAAATAGCTTGTATAGATTGAAAAATGTAGGCTTTTACCCCACAAGGGGTTATTCCTTCCGGAAATACTCAGATGTATTTGTATTAGTAACTTATTTTCTTTTGATTTTGTGTTTCTGTGCGTCATTCGTGGCGAAATAAATGTATTTTCATTCTTCTTTATTTTTTTATTTTTAGTTTGGGTGTCAATATTGCATTGTATCTATAGAGACGATATTTAGTCCTCATGAGACGTCTTCTTTTTAACTGACTTCAAAAAAGCAGATGGTTGTTTATTTTGGTGGTTGATGGTGATATTTTTTATGTACATAATATATTACCTCAGACCTCCGCCTCGTGGCTAAATAACAACAGCCGCACGGGTCGATCTTCAGGATAAGCAACGCTTGCCAAGGATGGTCTGTGGATGGGTGACCATCTTAACATATCGAGTTTCCTCTCTGCCTCGGAAAGCACGTTAAGCCGTTGGTCCCGGCTGGTTGTGGAGGTCTGGTAGGCAGCCGCTCCACGTAAAAGACTGGTATTCAGCTGAATTCAGTTTGGAAGCCGACCCGATTGTAGTTGGGAAAAGGCTAGGCAGATGATGATGACCTCAGACCTCCTTTATTTGATATGATTTTTCGAGGCTTTTGTCCACGCAGTGGGATAAATAATGGGCTAATTTGGATTAGATTAGATATAGAATATACTTCTAGATAGGTCCCATTATTACCAAAACCCAGTTCGAGAATGTGATCCATGAGAAATTGAGGATACCATTAAAATATTAGAGGTTTTGCTACATTCATCAACTTCACAAACTTTTTTTCATAGAATTGTAGTTTTGAGTTTTTTATTTGGGTATGCGTCATGCTTGGCACAAATAAACTCTTTTTCTTTCTTTCTTTCTAAACTAAGACATCCACAAAAAATCTACACAATCGAATGGTCTCAAATTATTTGCTCCCAACCTGCACCAGCCCATCTGCTACCTTACAGGGCTTCCAAAATTCTTTTTTTTTATTTTTTTAATCAAAACGGGGAAACTCTTGGCCCAAATCTCACCTGATGGAAAGTGATGATTAGGCCGAAGATGGAAGCGAGTTTCACCCGGAATCCTCTTAAACAGAGGAACTGGCTATCATACCTCTAACTGCCGGAACACAACAATGCTGTTAACATTGTTGCTATGGCGACAGACTTAGACATGATGGTGGTAGCTTGCCAGGCGGACTTAGAACAAGTCCTACCACCAACCAAACCGAGCAAAAAATTTGCCTCCGCTGGGAATCGAACCCGGGACCTCTGGGTCTGAATCAGGTGGTATAACCACTAGACCACGGAGGCGGTTAGTGTCACCTGTTTAGCACCACCCGGGGACCACGTGTAGGGATTCGCTGAAGGGTATTCTCCTACGGACGCGGGTGACTCGGCCCCCAAAAAATTCCTATCTCTTTCAACCTTAATCTACCCATTGCTTAACAGGTACACAAAAATAACCAATCTATCTTGCGCCAGAGCGCTACCGGTGCTGATCGCAATCACAAAATGACCAGCAATTACGTGCTTTATCGTTCAAAATCACGGATTTTACGATATAATTGGCTATTATGGGTATTATCTTTGCCGGTAGCCGTGCGCTAGGGATGGCGGCGAGTCTATTCGGGGATAGTGCAAATCCACGGAAATCGCATTGGATAATTCCGCGTATCTGAAAAATGTAACCATCTTTAACAACAATTACTCATGAACAACATAGACTTTCCGCTGTTGACAGTACCTAAAACTTATGAATTATTACTCTCCATGTAAAAATGAGGTCAAAACCCGTTTTATGAGAAAATATTAACTTATAATCTTCCCCTGTAATCCTACACGGCGTGGCGTGCAGATACGCGCTCTTACGCGTGTTAGATACGCGGATTGGCACTATGCCCGACGAATATCACGCGTGCTGTGTCACGTGATAACATATTTTAGCGTTAGCTAGATAACGCTAAAATATGTTAGGTGGAAAAACCAACAAAAAACCAAAACCCTTATAGAATCAGTCGTGTCAATTCTCCAAACCCACTGAACCGATTCTGTGGAGATTAGGTTCACATTTAATCTTCTGTTACCCAAAAACAGATCTCATCATCTGCCTAGCCATTTTCCCAACTAAATTGGAGTCGGCTTCCTGTCAAACCGGATTCAGCTGAATACCAGTGTTTTACGTGTAGCGGCTGCCTACCAGACCTCCACAATCCATTAACTGGGTAACACGGTACTCCTTGGCAAGACCGGTGTCAGATTTTCTGGCTTCTGACTATACGTAACGACTGCCAAAGATCTCCAAATGACAGCCGGGACCAACTGCTTAACATGTTTTCCGAGGTACGGAAGGAAACTCAAACGAGACGCATTATGTAAATAGATAAATTTTGAGTATGGGGGACAATTTTAAGGGACCAATGTAAAAATGATTTGATTGATAGGCTCGTCTTATTCTACAATCTCACCTGATGGTAAGCGATGATGTGCTCGACTATAGAGCACGCGTGCCTTGATGTAACCTATTCGACCGCTCTTGACTTACCCCTAAGTTAAAGAATATCAGGACACAGACTCCGGCAGGGCTTCTAGGTAATTTGCAACAGACGAAATCACAATACACTTCTACTTCTACAAGAGTTCGTGGCTAAGTAATAGGAGCCGCTTAGGTTGATCTTCAAGGTTCAGCAAGCAACGCTTGACGAGGTCAGTCCGTGGATGGTTCCCACCATTACATACCAAGACTCATCCGTACTTCAGATAGCATGTACAGCCGTAGGTTCCAGCTTGCGTTTGTAAATCTTTGTTTGTCGTTACGGTAGACGGAAGCCATATAATCAGAAACCAGCCTTTACAGTGGATATTTGGATAATACCCAGTTACTGGGTTGTGGAGGTCAGATTAGCAGTTGTTCCATAAGAAATACGGAAGCCGACCCCAACATTGTTTGGGAAACAAGTCGCAAATACAAAATCAAAAAACCCGACTGCAAAACTTTTATGAACGAAAACTGTTCCCTTATTGAATTTAAACATATGGCTTTAAATAAATATTTCTGTAATCTCCATTTAATTTCCTTCATTTTGATATCCTACTCGATAGGTTTGGTCTAAACAATTATTAACGAGTTACAATTTAGCGCCAAACATCCGCCATATTGCTTTTTTTAAACCTATCTAAGGGGACCCTTGGGCATTTGAAATGAATCTAACGACACCTGAATAGTCGCAATGCATCCAACTGTTTGGAAGGTACGAGGTAATAAAGAAATTTACAAACATACATACAAGATACGCGCGAAAAACATAACCCTTCTTTGGCACTCGGGTTAAAAAGTTAGGGAGGATGACTGGTAGCCCTACGCAGTACAAGTTTGGCGACATTGCGCAAACGCATAAATCTTACCAAGACTTGCCCGATTGTTCTCACATAATCGTCGCATGATAAATTATAGTTTTTCAGCCGATCGATTCAATGAACTTAAACGGGAAGTGTTCGTAAGGTTTTTTGTTTTCGTACGTAATAAATTGATTGTGCTGATACGAAAAAGTTTGGGCACCGTTATTCGCAATTCATTATGATCAACCTGTAAGTTTGCTCGTTAACGGCAGTTTTATGTTGAAGCTGATTATTTATGTATTTGAAAATATTATGCATTCATTCCTGGTAGGTACAGTCGTTAATAATTATGAAAATCGTAATTTTCAAAAACAGTTGCCCAAAGGACATTAAGATTTAATCTGTTACGTTTCCAAACACGTTTAGCATTTCTAAGTTACAATTTCGTTCCTTCTCTAAAAGCTGCTT
This sequence comes from Ceramica pisi, assembly GCA_963859965.1. Taxonomy (NCBI): domain Eukaryota; kingdom Metazoa; phylum Arthropoda; class Insecta; order Lepidoptera; family Noctuidae; genus Ceramica; species Ceramica pisi. Next base: position 22,485,524 of record OY982535.1, on the reverse strand, counting down.
ATTACTGCCATCAAAATTATAGCTTCGTATTGAAATTAAAGAAACGACTTCTTCAAGCAATGTAGCAGGTGTGAGGCACGTCCTATCCAGAGGATCATTACAGTTCGAATTAATGCCAAGCGACTGATGTTCGATTCATTTTGAATATGGAACAAAAAGCCGACCAATCAGCAAGCTGGCGTTCGGCGCGTGCGCGCCGTAAGGAGTTTTTTCTTTAAAACGATCCTATTTTAAAATGTTGTTTTTTATTGGTTCTTTGTACATTGTATGGTTGGAGTGGATAGATTATTACGGTTGATCGCAGTTGCTTCTGCCAGTTGATTGATTTGGGCGACAGGTGCGTAGCGGAACAACATTTAATTGTTACAAATGTGTTCGTAACAGTTTGGTTGGACCTTTGTTGATGATTTGTAAACGATAGGGGAAAGGCTTTTTTTGCATTTAAAGTTATTCGAAGAATTTTTTGTGGTTCGTTAAAGTTATTTAAGTTCTGACGCTTATTATTGGCTCTCGTAGTTTATATGAAGTGGCTAGAGGCCGCCCGCGACTTCGCCCGCGTATAAATTCGCGTTATTCCCGTGTAAATCCCGATCCCTCGGGAACTCCGTGATAAAAAGCCTATGTGTTAGTCTGGGTCTTCAGATACCTACATACCAAATTTCATCGTAATCGGTTCAGTAGTATTTGCGTGAAAGAGTAACAAACATCCATACATACTAACAAACTTTCGCATTTATAATATTAGTAGAAAGGATGTAAAGTTTCGGCTAAAATTACTAGCAAATTGAGCCTTTAATAGATGGTAGAGACTGCCAAATAGTCATGTTTACCGACATCATGTTACCCATCCCATCTTACCTTTTGTTAGGTAAACTACCTACTCTAAGTTTACTTAAAATAAAAACTTGTTCCAAATAGTTTTCACACGACCGCACAGGCATTCTTTCTGTTGTAGGTGTCATTACTTTAACAAAACAGTTGGCTAAACAATTTGGCCTAGCTCAAATATGTGCAGGGAGGCCTTACAAATATTTGCTCCAACGTGGGAACCAACAGCAGAAACATTTAAGAGTGTGTATTCCGTCCACTAGCGCCGCCAATCGTTTTTTATTAATTGTGGTAAATTTAAGACACGTAGATAAAAAACCGCTCTGTAGTGCACTAAAGAAATGTATCTATTATTTTTTGACAGCTATTTTTAATACCTACATAACTCATGGCTAAATAGCCAAAACGGCAATTATTGCTAAAAGTGGCCACTTTTAGCAAAAATATCGACTTCGGCAACTATTTATGTTCTAAAGTACAAAACATAACTCTCAAAACATAATAAATACATTTCTTCAGTGCACTACAGAGCGGTTTTTTATCTACGTGTCTTAAATTTACCACAAATAATATAAAACGATTGGCGGCGCTAGTGGACGGAATACACGCTCTTAAAGAGGGTGCCTGTTCAATACAACGGAGCGGAGAAACGGAGAAATATAAAACAAATCATGTCAGTCAAAATGACAGTGACTCACGTGTTGCGGAGATTTTATGCAATTTTATTCTATTTCTCGGCTGTAATGGACACGCACGCTGTCCATTACAACCTAGTGAATAATGACATAATTTTAGTGTCTTATCGACACTAATATTATATTATTATTTGTCTTTATAAACTGAATATTAAGGGACGATTTCACAATAGTCAATGGTAGTAACATGTAATCTCTTCAGACTAATTTTGCGTAGTATAAAATGTTATTATTACCTACAAGTATTTTTTTTTTTTTTGACTTGTTATTTTGCATAAATAGTCAAGTATCGAAAAAACCGACCAAGTGCCAGTAGGACTCACACACGAAAGATTCCGTTCTATAAACCCTTATTTTTATTACTTTTTGTTATAGCGGCAATAGAAATACACATTCTGTGAACATTTTAACTGCCGACCTATTACGGTTCTTGAGATACTCGCTGACAGACAGACGGACAGACAGGGGAGGCTTAGTAGGTAATAATTGGTTACCCTTTGGCTACGGAACATACATAAAAAAACATACTGGACATAGGACCTCCTCCTTTTTGAAGAAGTCGGTTAAAAACTATACTTAAGTTCAACCGATCACCTGTTATCCAAGTATTATGCAGTTTTCCTCCTACAAATAGCACTTTATTCCTACCAGCATTTAGTTTAAGATAACAACCAGTACCTAATAATATTTCCCGGAGATGTTAAATGAAAACATTATCAGTACCTGTTGAGTGGTTTTCGAGATAAGCGCGAACATACATGCCGGAAATTTGGCTGAACTGGATTAACTTTGGCGGGGCGCCATTTTAACAGTCCTTTCAGTAGTAAGAATTCTAAGTTTATTTTCATTACAACAGATAGTTTGCTTACTAGTGCTTTAGGTTTCCAATAAATGTCGTGATTAAGAAACAATATTCTGTTCTTATAACTCATCACCATCCATCAGCCGAAAGGTCAAAACTCCATACGATTTTAATCTTAACAAAGAAAAGAAAGAGAAATGTTTATTTGGGACTCGCACAAAACAGACAGAAACAGAATACATTAAAACTAACGATACGTATAATTAGTTAAACAGATTGTAAATTATAAAAAAATATATATTGATAATAAATTGTTACTTTCATGGTCACTCTAACATTCGAAAATAAAAAGGTACATGGTAGCAATCCCGTAATTAACTATTCGAAGATTATAAATTGTCGATAATTTGTAAACTGAACATGGAAAGAAACAAAAAGAGTTCATATTTGCTCCAATATTGATACGAATTCGAATTTCGATAGTTTATAATTTATGTCCGTATCATGCCGAGAAATCGTGAACTGATTTAAACTGGAGACTAGTCAATGTACAGGACTTTTACGTAAAATATTATAATATTATAAAGCAGAAGAGTTTGTTTGTTTGATTGTTTGTTTGTTTGTTTGTTTGGTTGAACGCGCTAATCTCAGGAACTACTGGTCCGATTTGAAAAATTCTTTCAGTGTTAGATAGCCCATTTATCGAGGAAGGCTATAGGCTATATATCATCACGATACGCGGACGAAGTCGCGGGCAGAAGCTAGTTTTCAATATAATAAATTCTCCAGACATGAAAATACTTACCAAAATGCTAAAACCCCCTTATCCTCGACCGCCAATCTTACATTATGTCACCGCTTTAACTCCGACCACCAGCTAAATGCAATAACAATAAATAAGACCCTGTTCTAATACTAAATGTATGCTATTAAGTGCATTATAGAATTTAGCATTATTTCACAGTAAACTGCTTATCTCTTGGGCATAAATCATATTGTTTCGTAAATAATATTACCGTGTTTATTATGTAAATATGTTCAACGATAGATAGGCTATGGGATTCTGAAATTGTATGATGTTTTGTGCTAGTACTTTATGCTAATAACTATTTATTCTACTATTATAAAATTGGATTTTTTTAATAATTTTAGAGTTCTTCGAGAGAAAAAAAAACAAATTCACCATTGCCTATTTTTATTTCTGAATCTAACGAGCCTTAAATAAAAAGAATACAGGCAATAGTTATTACTAATAGATTACAGAAAAACCAAAAGGAAGCCTATGGTTTACAGAATAAAAAAAAATCGAAGCCATTTGCATGCGAGGCCGATTTCACTTGTCCAGTTTTATTCTTGATTGACCCTTCTCGACTGCTAATTCACCTGATGAAGCTTCCACAACCCATCTATTGTTATTACAGGTATATTATCCTATAGGAAACACTAGTGTGGTCTCTGAACATAACCCAGGCCACCATGCATGCCAACAAAACGCACAATAAACCGCACAAAATAAAACGCACGTCATTATGTCATGGAATATTGGAAGCCATGATTGTGAGCTGTATCTATTATTGTCTATGGCCACTATTATTTTAAGGTTCTATTATTTCCTTCGGACTTAGGATCATTAGCATAAATATTATTCTGTTATTTGCCATTGTTCTGACTGTGTGTTTTGTCAAAGATTGAGGAACGTCGATCTTCATTTTTGATCGCTTGGTTTGAAACTAAAGGTGCAGTTTGAAATAAACCTAGAGTGTCAATTCTAATTTTTTTTTTTAAATCACCGTTCGCATTCGCATGTCAAACATGTATGGAAATTGTGGATTTTTTTTTGCATATTACGACTGAGATGCGTGTGTTGCTAGTTTAAAACTAATCATCGTTTTTGGGCAAGTTGGGACTATAGGGTGATGCTCGAGCTTAGTGAAACCGCATTCTTTGATGGCAGCCTTGGAAACAACTGATTCCTCAATCTTATCCATTTCGAATTTCCAGTCGACTTTCTGACTTGATGACTTTATAAAATGAAATACCTATAATACCAGGGTTGCAGAATTTGTTCGAAACTGTCACAGAGGGAGAGTGTCAAAGAGCACTAGGAGTAACACGGGTGGGTTTTAGTCAGTAAGAGTATCATTTGATGATTTCCCATCCTTAAAAAATGTCACTTAAAGTCTAGTTATTCAACTGCGAGCCAGTTTGATATCATTGATTAATATTTAAAAAATAGGATCGCAGAAACATACCTGCACAAGTAAATAATTTTTGGCAGTTCGTTATTTGATTTATGTGTGTTTACTACACGTACCTACATACCCATAGATAGACAACAATAGAACAAAGATTTAGTAAAATAGAATCTTTGCTAGATGTGACATTCCATAGCTTGTTTCTTCAAAGGGTTCTGCAATAAACTTGTTACCTAATTAGAAAAGTTTCAAAGTTTCTTGTTCCGTAGCGCACATTGCAGCTTACTTCAGTTAACTTCTTGTGAAATTATAGAAGCATCTCTTGCTTTGAAGAATGTTTTGAACTAAACAAAGTTTTACGAACTCTACTAAGTTTCAGTTACAAAAGCAGAACTTTGCAGTACAGTTTCTCTTTTATTAACTTACTGTTCTAGTTTTACAAAGACTAGTATAATATTTTATCCAATACTAGAAGCTCTCCCTGGATTGTGTGAAAATTAAAAAGCCAGTATAATACAATGTAATAGAGTATATGATAGGAGAATCATTCCTCGTTCCTCTTTCTATTGCCAATGAAAACCGCATCAAAAACCGTTGTGTGGTTTAGTACGCTGAAAAACAGACAGATGTAGTAAAGCAGCTTTTTATACTAATTAAAGAAAAACTAACTAGGTCATAATAAAGGCACTGTTCTTGCTAATGAGTTTAGTGCCAATTTAAGCAAAGGCAAACCGGGCAATATGCCAAACGAAACAGCACTTACAATTAAAAACTTTTCTTAAGCCAAGCGTATTAATTAGAAAAGAACATTTCCCAACTCCAAGTTAAGTGTGAAATTGTTAAAAATTTTGTCACACTAAAAAAACTTACGTCCATAAAACTTTACCTTTCAAAACAAAAGTGAATAGGCATATTCTAGATTCGCTCGATGCATAGAAGACATCTTCCAACGCTCACCATCAGACGAGATCGAGACCAAGAGTTGGCTCATTTAAAAAAATCCTATCAAAACTTCATAAGAGAAAGAAATACTTTACTTAATTATTACGGATATACATACAACTATCATTATTTAGCAAAACTACTATTTCCTTAAAAACCTCTATTAGTTTAATTCCTGTCTCTTACTTGTCGACTCCTCACTGGCAACGATCATTTTCCAAACAGTAAATCTACCATGTCTTTCTCTTCATCCGCTCTTTACATAAAATACGACACTAGCTAGTGACAATAGATAATCTAAACAATACCCCAGTCGCATCCAGTGCCACTTCATCCGTGTAGATGAACGCACGCACTTGACCTCTTCTGACTTGACACTTGAGCACGTGGACCTCTGGCAGTGCCCTGTAAGTATGTATGCTTGACGCTTGTGATTAGACGCACAATATAATGTACCGAGGTCGGCGATGGTATTTGTTTATATGCCCGTGTGTTAGTTGCCTTGGCTATATGAGTATAGACCAGCTATCCTCAAATCGCCCGTATATGCTTGGCTATACACAGGGGCACAGATTCATTCCTTGACGTCACCCGCTACTTAGTAAAACGAAAAGTAGAAACATAATATTTGCATTTATTTGTCACATAAGTATACAAAAATGCCATTTATGATGATACTGTTAAATGTGAAATTTTATTTTACTCAAGGTTATTGCGGTCCACCATCATAATAGTATAAGCGCTGTGTGGCCCAGAAATAAAAGAGATTGAGCATGGCTAGTATAGACAAATTAGTCGTAATTTTTTTTTGGTTCTTAAAATCTCAAGGGTCATTGCTATTGATATTCAGTGAACATATTTTTAAAACATTAAATTTTTGTGCAGTCGCCACTTGTCTTTGGTACAGTTCACTCTTGATCTGCGTATAATCCCAGTTTAGATATCTCCCAAACCCGAGGTAAACCCGCCATGGAGTTGACGTCACAACTTCGGCTCAACCATCGAGTCAAAAGCACAGACTGCAACCAAGAAGTTGAGCATCCTGAATAGGGTAAGGCAATACTTCACATCGGGATGCTTCTGAGTCTGTAAAAAGCACAGGTCCGTTCCTGTATCGAGTATTGCAGCCACTTATGGAATGGCTCAGCAAAATACCAGCTTGCTGAGACTCGGTGGAACGCAGATCAAAACGGGTAATGATTGAAGAGACGTTGTTGGCTTAGCTTCACTGCCTTACTCATCGGTGTAGTGTTGCCTGCCTGTCGGTCTTCTACAGACTGTAATATGGTGAATGTGAGCAGGAACTCCACGACCTGATCCCACCATCGCCCTTTTACTACCGGAATACCAGATGTACTGCAGGGTGCCACCCGTACTTGGTCAAAATCCCGACTAGTCGTACTCAGCGCTTCTCCTCCACATTTATTATGCGCACAGCTAAAGTGTGGAACTCTTTAAAGCGTCTGTGTTCCCATCCACATATAATCCGTCTGCCTTCAAAGCAAGAGTATGCTGGAAGATTTCTTTAGAAATAAGCATCACCTTTGCACCTGGGCATCCTGAACAGAGTGAAGCGATACTTCAGGCCTGGACAGCTTTTAACCCTTTACAAAGCACAAGTCCGATCCTGCATGGAGTATTGCAGCTAAGTACCAGCTTGCCACGCTTGACTCGGTGGAACGCAGAGCTAAGAGGCTCATCGGCGACGAAAAACTGGTGGATACCAAGCTTCACAGCTTGGCTCATCGCCGCAAGGTTGCCTGCTTGTCGGTCTTCTACAGATTGTACTTCGGTGAGTGTGGCCAAGAACTTCACGACCTCATTCCACTGGCCCCCTTCTACCATCGGACATCCAGACGCACTGCAACTTACCATCCCTACCTTGTTGCTATTCCACTAAGCATTTCTAAACGTCTTTTATAATGCGCACAGCAAAGGAGTGGAACTCTCTGCCTGCGTCTGTGTTTCCGAACGCTTACAACCCTAATCTCTTCAAAGTTAGAGTAAACAGGCTCCTTCTGGGTAAGCTCGCTCCATCGTAGACTTTGTCTCTGTCATCTCTGACCAAGCCTAAAGTTAAGAGCAAACCCATCTCAACAAATCAAATCCTTTGTATCTATATTTCTGTTTCCTTTTTTTTCTTTTTGTTTCATGTGTGTGCATTCATTTAATATATTTTATAAATAAATAAGAGTGACATCTGGAGAGGCATCTTCTGGGCACGCTCGCTTCATCATAGACCTCAACCATCGCTTTCCATTAGGCGTGAAAGCCCATTTCCCAATAAAAAAGGTGCTCCTTGATAAGACTTTTAATTAAGATATTAACAGCCGGGAAGTCATTAGGTACAGCATTCGTGTTTGACGGTTTAAGGTTATAGATAGATAGCAGAACTGTTGGACACGTCGTAAGCTGCTTAAGTTTAAGGAAATACATGTTGAGTAGTTACCTTGTAAGCTGGTCGTTAAGTAAGTTTAAGAAATGCAGGTGACTTTAACTGTTGCAAGTTGTGCAAGTTTCTCTAAAGTTAAACATTCGTTTAGTTTGGTGAAGTTTAAGACTAGTTTTAATAAATAAAAGTATATCTGATGTAATAAGAACCTCTTTATCAATTAGCAGATTAATTAAAAAATAATCCAACCAATATTTATGTTTACTTTATCTAAATATCTACTGATTAGCAGATTTTTGATTCGAATTTGAGTAGCAGAAACCCAAACGCTGATTGGTAGAGATCGCCTAGGGGCCTAGGCATTCTCTACCAATCAAATTATATTATTTTCTATAGAGGTGTTTAGATTCACTTCCTTAAATAAAGAAATCTTGCTCTTGCACTCGAGGTTGTATATTGTAATTTAGAAAATAGATCTGATTTTTTTTTAAACAAATTTTTATTTATTTCGTCTGGCAACATTGTATCATGTCGCCTTTTATGCGATAAGCCAACGCATGAATATTCAAAAAATACAAAGAGTAATCGTGAGTTCTTTTACTTCGTGATTCGAAATGAAATCAAAGACTCATCTCACACGATTCACGACCCAATAAAATGTATCCGAAACTAAATGTCGAACGGTCGAGATCATATCGCGAATTTATTTGATGGTCGTATTTTTTCCAGTGGTTTTATTTCGAAGTGTTTCTGGTAATTTATAGCATTTTTTTTGGTGTTTTTTTAGTTCGTTTTTCCCATAAAGTCAGGAATACATTTCTGTGTTCATTTGTTCATATATTTAGGTATAAGTAAATAAAAATCATTAATAAATAAAATGCAAAAAAATACTTATCAATCGTAGTTATTTAAAGACAACTTTTCATATTAAAAAATAAATTATACCCCATAGCAGTTGCTAATAGTACAAAGCAATTTGTTGAGTATTAAAAAAAAATAATGAACCACAAATTATTTCAATGTTATGGTAGTTAAGTAGACCTACAGTCATTTTCTTTTATTTTTACGTATATTGGTTATTTGGTTTTCGAGAAAAATCTTATTAATACAGTGTCGCTATCGTAATCCAAGTATTTATTTTATCTTAAATAATAAAATATTAAACATGTTGACACACTTAAATTCCGCAATAAAATAAACTTACTAATGTGCGACTTGTATTCACTACCGAATTTAAGTGTTACCAAAAAAAAAAAACTGCTATAAACATCATTCAACTCATTCTTGGAAACGGGAATCGATTCGACTTTTTTCGATAAAAAAAGTTTTTATTTCCTTAAATTTATAATACCTCAAAATGTTGCAAGTTGCAAAAATAAAAGTAAATAATTTATTGACCCTTTGGCACGTGTAGATTTGGAGAATCGATACGTAATCGAATCCTGATCTTAAAAAGATTTGAAAGAATCAAAAAATAAATCAAGACTTTAGATTATTCGTATTTAGACATTTATTCTTGTAAAAGCTTTGAGAAGAATTAATTTTATTGCGATCGATTGATCATTACTTTTATGGACTAGAAAATGTTTCTCGTCTGAAATCAATTACTCGGACTTGTAACATCGTTTAGTTAAAACGACTTCGTAGAAAAATAACAAAAAAATTACATTATCACTCAGTTAAAGCTCGATACCATAGACGCATCTGAGTGCCAATAGGGAATATGCACGCGATTTTTTAAATATCTTCATCAGCGATGAAGTTATAACGCTTCAAAGATTACTTTTAGAACGAGAAGTCCGACATGGAATTTGACGTCACATAACGTGACGTCTATACATCTGCCATAGAAAACAGCGTTTTCGCGAGAGGGACAAATATATTTGTTTAAAATAATTATATCTCGTTGGTTTTTCGAGCAATTTTGATTCTATTTCCACTGTTAGTAATATATTATTTTTGTATATTTTTAGATAAAGTGTTTAAATAATATTTTTTTTTTATGCATATTCCCTATTATACTAATTTTCAAGCAACGATCGCATTCGCATCTCAATTGCAATCTGTCAAAAAATTATGAAAATTAAGGCTTTTTGACAGTTTGCGATGGATATGCGAATGTTGCTTTAAAATGAGTAGAATTGACCCCAAATTCATTGCTTCTATTTTTAAAAATTATACCCTACCTACATTACTGTTGAAGTTTTTTTTAGTGTCAAACATAGCGAGGTACACGATTTGTTTTTTTTTTTTATAATTGTACTTGCCAAACATAAGTTAGATGGCAAGAAAATAATTGCAAAATGACAGGGATTGCATTCGACTTTGTGAATTTATGTGTTGCACAGTCATTAACGTCAAGATCAGTTGCCATAAAAGAAGAAAAAAAACCGGCCAAGTGCGAGTCGGACTCGCGCACCGAGGGTTCCGTACAAACCAGTAGGTATTATATTATAAAATTTACGATTAATGACGTATTGAAAAAAACTACTTACTAGATCTCGTTCGAACCAATTTTCGGTGGAAGTTTACATGGTAATGTACATCATATATTTTTTTCAGTTTTATAATTCTCTTATTTTAGAAGTTACAGGGGACACACACACATTTTACCACTTTGGAAGTGTCTTTCGCGCAAACTATTCAGTTTAGAAAAAATATATTTTAGAAACCTCAATATCATTTAATACGTCATAAATCGTAAACCGCAACTTTTGCTTATAAAATATACCTACAGGTTTGTACGGAACCCTCGGTGCGCAAGTCCGACTCGCACTTGGCCGCTGGTTTATCTTAAATTTATGCAAAAAAATTGTTGATTTGCATTTTATAGCTAATTGATGAAACGGAAGCTCATGTCGTGTAATTCTCTTGACGTTTTTCATATCGATTTTATGAACTGTATCCTTATAAGTCGTATTTACTGTGGTTGCAAATTATGCCTTTTCTAACACTCCCTGAAAAGTTGCTGAATTTTTATTAAAATTCATAAATTTATTCAGAGCGTATCACAACATGTGTAATTTATTTTATTACTGACCAAATTAGATATATATAGAATACTTGCTCTGAACTTACAACTCCAGGATTGAGGCCAACTTAGGGGTCGTCAACTAATCACGTGAGGCTCAAAAGGGGGGGGGGAGGGGAGAGTTGAGAAAAATCACGAAATATCACAAGGGGGAGGGGGTTGTAGGGAGATCTCACGTGTATTTATTTTTTTCGACGATTTTGGGTAAGGGGCTTTGGTATATACCTCACCACATATCATCAGGTGGAGGGAGGACTAAAAGAAACTGGCCAAGTGCGAGTCAGACTCGCGCACGAAGGGTTCCGTACCATTATCTATAAAAATGCCAAAATAATCAAGTTTGTTGTATGGGAGCCCCCTTAAATATTTATTTTATTCTATTTTTTAGTATTTGTCGTTATAGCGGCAACATAAATACATCATCTGTGAAAATTTCAATTGTCTCGCTATCGCGGTTCTTGAGATACAGCCTGGTGACAGAACAAACAGCGAAGCCTTAGTAATAGGGTCAGTTTTTACCGTTTGGGTACGGAACCCTAAAAAATGCATCACGTGATTAATGGACGACCCCTTATCAGTATCCAATGACCTCACACGCAGTAATAGCCCGCGCATGCTATTAATATTCCTTTTGCTACAGATAATAATTATGTATGAGAATAAACAAAGGTCTTTTTTATTACCACTATTTTTTTTTAAACAATTTATAGGCTTACGTTTGACCGCTATCTCACCTGATGTTAAGCGATGATGCAGTCTAAGGTTGAGCACGCTTGCCTAGAAGTAACCTAATCACTCTTGACTTTAAAAGACTCCCAGGTTGTAGCTATCAGGAAACACAGACTCAGGCAGGGAATTCCACTCCTTAGCTGTACGCACAATTAATGTATTCCCAAAACGTATTGTGCGTATAGATGGGATGTCCACCATGTACCGGTGGCACATCGCCGTACGTGTTGTGGTCCGATGGTGGAACGGGCTTGGCGGAATTTAATTATGCAATTCCGTCGCACACTCCCCAAAATGTAACCGATAGAAAACCGACAGGCCAGCAACTCGGCGAGCTTATCATTGCCGATCATCCTCTTGGCTCGTTTTTCAATTGACTCGAGGGCATCATCTTGTGGATGGGTTTGCTCTCGACTCTAGTCTAGGTCACAGATGACAGAGACAACCTTACCCAGAAGTAGACTTACCCAGAAGTAGCCTGTTACATTAACTTTGAAGAGATTAGGGTTGTAACTGCTACTGCTGACTAGCTTCTCTCACCGTCTTTGCCCACATAAAAGACGATTAATAAACCAAGGTAACATATCCCAGGATAAAAGGTTCACCTATATCCAAGACATGGTCTACCCATGTGTCAAATTTTATCCAAATCCGTTCAACCGGCGCGAAGAGGTCACAAACAGACAGGCAGTGGTACTTTCATATTTATAATAAGTATGAATATGGACATGCACAAGCGCATTTAGGCATAAAACTCTACCGTGTCGTATCTGAAACATTTTTATAATAAGAACATTTTTTATAGTACGTTGTCGCATGGCTGGTTTATTTCGGGACAAAATTTTGATATTTTTGTACTGTAACTGCGTTCTTCTTGCATGCCGAGGTTAACGCGTCAGCCGCTGACGTCTGCACGGAGTAGGTATGTATGTAGGTATAATACGGTAGCGGTGATTGGAGATTCCGATCTGTTTATTATTACAATGTCATGCGTCTTTTTTATGTGGAAAATTTCCGATGTTTTATTTATTGACGTGATGTGATCATCATCTTCCTGCCCTTATCCCATGTAACTTGGGGTCAGCGAAACACGTTTTTTTCTTCCACTCTGACCTATCAGCCGTCAAACTTTCACTAACTCCCTTTTCTTTGATATCGTTCCTCACACAATCCATCCATCTTTTCTTTGGCCTTCCTCTACCTCTGTGATGTGATGTCAATGATATATAAAACTATAGATACGTTGTCCGCACTCTAAAATGACAACATGAAATGAAGCCAATTGGCCACATCGCGCTTAGTTACGCACCAACCTGTCGCGCGACACTACGTTTGTTTTGATGTCAATTTGACTATTACTTATCCTGTGACGTAACTGAAGATGTATATTTATCTCCCACTAGCAACAGGCATCCCGCCTTACGCTGACATAATTATTTTCTTTCCCTTTCTTCATGCGTATTAGTAGCTATCTAGTATTTTCGCCGTCTTCAAGCGCCGCGATGTTGGTTTATGACGTGTCTATATATAATACGTCATTGTGTGATGTGATGTGATGATTATTGAGTACCTACGTTATACGTGATGTGATGATCTTTTACTATTAAAGGCAGAGACCAGATATTATTTAATAGGTAAGAGAATAGCGTTTAGTTTAATTGACTGCTTAGCTTTTACGTTTGACCCTTTGCTCTTAGCCAGTGTTATTCAAAATGAATTAATCAACGTTATTCGGACTGTATTTTGGTACTTTGTTTTCAGGTACTAAATATAAAAACACATAATTTAAGCCAATTTGTAGTCCACTTACAATACTACAACTAAGTATTCATTTTCATTATTTGTTATTATGTTGGGGCTGCCTCGTTTCTGTACTGCATCAGGGATGTTCGCGCTGTATCACACTGATGGCTTTCATGCAGTCATTTGCAAAAAACGGCATCCCTGATCCGCAGAGTGCGTGGCAGCCGCAAAAAATCCTGATGACTGTAGCGGACAGGATCTCATCCCCATTGTGGAGGTCCTTAGTTCGGGGACTCATTTAATTTTAATTTTTCCGTTTTTGTTACATTTCCCAGAGCGGGATGGCTTGATTTTACCTGTTGGCAAAAACGCAAGGTTAACGTCACGTTGACGCGACGTTCACGCTTGCCACTACAGACTTATTTTTATGCCTTAGGCCGCTGCCTAAGGCATAAAAATGTCCCAACATCAGCAACTGAGTGCACGCGTCCATTTTGCTTGCACTTTGCATTTTATCTTACCAGTGTGACGTGATAAATCGAGGCTGGTCGTAATGGCCCTATATCGTTCCCCTAAAGGTTAAGATTGGACATACGTTTTGTCCACTTAATGTAACGTTTTTGTAAACTAACAATCCGACCCGACTTCTAACGGGGTAGCAGGTCCTTGTGCTACTCAGACAACGCACAGCCGAAATTGAGGAGCTCGTGGCTTAATAATAACAGCCGTACAGGTCAATATTCAAGGTCTAAGGGACGATCTAGTAAGTAGTTTTTTTTTTTAATACGTCGTTAATCGTAAACCGCAACTTTTGTTTATAAAAATAATATCCCTACAGGTTTGTACGGAACCCTCGGTGCGCGAGTCCGACTCGCACTTGGCTGCTGGTTTTAGGGTTTCGATAACTACCAACGTAGTGGAAATGGTGCGATTAGCTTGAAGAAGCCTGCTTATCCTTTGATTAGCAAGCGTAGGTATCCATTAATAAGTTGTTGATAAACTTCAAGTTCGATATCTTGGTGTAAAGCTATCAGCAGACTGAAGTTTATTTTTCTTATCTATGGTAAAACTAGATAGATAGAGGTCGCTATTACTTGAGTTGTTATATACTTACTATACTTATATAATATACTATTGAAGGGATCTTAGGGGCTTTGGGACCGCAAGTTGAAAGTTCGTATTTTTTAGGACTCCGAACTTCCGTCTGAAAATAAAACGGAACTCCTGTAGGATTACTCATGTCTGTCACAGTTAGAATAGAATCAATTGAAATTTGGTAACATTTGAACTTCTGTGACCCAAACTCGGCAATATAAATATTTAATATTTGCACTTTGTACCTTGATAAATATGCTATGCCTGTTTTAAATGTCGCAATACAAATTGTTGGAACCACACACATCTAAACCAACATTACCACATAGCTCCAATTCTAATGAATGAGATGAAACGCTCGTCCAAACGTGTTTGTCCAGGTGTTTGCGGTGTCTCTTCCGGGAGACACTTCCATAGTCCCAACGTGTCCAGTTACATAATTATGTCGCCATCTTTTTATGGGAACTCTTTTGTTTATGGGTTCCCGGGATCATGTGCACTTTGTCTATGCTATTAAAGTGGCATAGAGTCACCACATAAAAGACTTGGACGTAGATAAAGCTGGAATATGGAGAAACTTGTTTGTTGTATGGTCGTAAACTTATTATAGAGATTGACCACTTTAAAGTGGATTTCTTGAGAGGATTTGTTATAGTTTTTTATTGAGAAATGCTGGCTATTTCGAAATGTACTATGTTAACCAGCTATATCTATACCTAATCTATACTATTATCATAAAGAGGTAAAATTTGTTTGTAAGTTTGTATGTTTGTAAGTTTGTATGTAGGGGGTAATCTCAGGAACTACTGGTCCGATTTGAAAAATTCTTTCAGTGTTAGATAGCCCATTTATTGAGGAAGGTTATAGGCTATATATCATCACGCTAAGACAAATAGGAGCGGAGCAGTAATTGAAAATGTGACGCAAACGAAGTTGCGCGGGTCAGCTAGTAATATAATAAAGCTGAAGCGTTGGTTTGTTTGTTTGCTTGAATACGCGCTAATCTCAGGAAGTACGGGTCAGATTTGAAAAATTATTTCAGTGTTAGATAGCCCATTTATCGAGGAAGGCTATAGGCTACTAAGACAAACAGGAGCGGAGTATTAATGGAACATGTGACGCAGACGAAGTTACGCGGGTCGGCTAGTCTACTATAATTATGTCTCTTTTGTGTGTATCATTAAATGGCTTCTCGCGCTCTGGGTGAAGCACGAGGTGCCAGACTCGCCACCCATTTTCCTTTGCGTTTCAGGGTTGTGGTAACTCTTTCTAACAATTCCACAACCCTGGAAGAAATTGGTAACCACGGGCATGATTGTACTAGATGTATTGCAGGTTAAAACTCATTAACAGTAATAAAAAAAAAAAATTAAAAAACCTTTCACACATTAATTTATGTATCGCTATTCGCTTCATAACCGTAGTCCCTCATGCTATTACTTAGCCATGAGCCGCGACTCCACGAGCCACTTGCGCGAGTCACTAGCCCGCCTACTTGCAACACTAACCCATTTTACTCGACTTGACTTTTATAATTCGCGTGGGTTAACCAAGTCACTGATAAGCTCACCTTGTTTTCAAATCACCGCAGTTTTGCATAACGTTCATTGAGTTAGTATTTATTTAAGCAGACGTTTATTTTGAGTTTTTTTTATTAGGTCACGTGTTTTTTTTCTTCTTAAAATTGTGAGCTTTTATGAGAATCTACGGAAACTCAATAAAATAATTATTTAAGGCTTATACAGATGCAAAGAGATACAACAGAACGACAGGGTTTCATAGAAGTTGTATTAAAATTTCTCTACAAAAACCTTGGAGTAATCGGTGCACAGACGCCAAACAATCTGTCAAATTTGTTCAAAAGATTTTCAATTTTATAATTAAAAAAATAAGGTTCAAGGTTGATTGGGAAAATTTGACAGTTTCGGATACATAAAAAAAATTGAGAACCTCCTCCTTTTTTGAAGTCGGTTAAATAGAATTAGTGCATAAAACTCACTACTTTACCTTCTTGATATTGAGCTCAATGCATTGAAGTAAACAGAAACTGTTCTAGGTAAAATGCTTTACAGACAGAACAATTCCAAATTGTTCATGATTCAAGACTGTGAAAAATAACACCATAGTGCATAGATAAACTTAGCGATTTACTCAATTAAAATGCTGTACTTCAGAAGGCGTGAGATCAGTCAAATTTTGTATCTTTTATAAGTCACAAGTTAAAATGTAAAAATATATATACCAAGAGTTTATTGAACTTGTAAGCATTGTATTTATCAGAATCAACAATGAAGACATAATCCTAAAACCTGTTTCAAAATCAACACCCTTAATACAAAAGATTAATACTTCACAATAACTGGGTCACTCTTTCCATAAAAAATAAAAATGCGTTAAAACCATAAAAAAATAAAAACATAAAACGTAAAGGCACAAAACGGTGTCAAAAGCAAATGACTCGATTAAAATAATTACATGAAGAACCGTTACTTTTTATTAAAGGAAAGGATATTTTTAAATTATTATCTTTATAAGTACGGTATTATGTTTTTGGTGTTACAGTGCGTTGTGGTGTCATTATTATGAGACTTGGCTACATAACAATTGTGTGGAATGCTGCGCTTGCGGTCAAGCCATGGTTTAAAGAAAAGAGGGAACCAAAGAGACGGTGGAAAATCAACCTTTTTTAAAGAGATATTTTTAGGGTTCCGTAGCCAAACGGAACCCTTATAGATTCGTCATGTCTGTCCGTCTGTTTGTCTGTCTGTATGTCTGTCTGTCTGTTCGTCCGTATATCACAGCCACTTTTCTCCGAAACCATAAGAACTATGCTGTTGAAATTTGGTAAGTAGATGTATTCTGTGAACCGCATAAAGATTTTGACACAAAAATAGAAAAAAAAAACAACAAAAATTTGGGGGGTCCAAATACTTAGAACTGAAACTCAAATATTTTTTTTCATCGAACCCGTGTGGGGTAGCTATCTATGGATAGGTCTTCAAAAATGTTTATCAAACTTTATTCATTTATAAACATGCCTATGAGCTTGCTTTGCCTTTCGAAAACTTTTCATGGCTATTTTAAAAAAAGTCTTTGTTTTTTTCCAGCAAGCATGTTAGATTATTTTCGTTAAATATCTTAGGTGGGTACTTACATTCCAAAATGGGTGTAAAATTAATTATTTGGTTGAGTTTTGGCTGCAAAATAAATCAGATGTATCGAAACGTTGAAGGTTGGAATAATCAACTCGACAAATAAAGTATGAAGTCATTGATAAATAAAAAAAAATAAAAAAAAATAACTCATTGAAATAAATTTTGATAAAAAATATGAAAATTCCATTAATTTCCAAGCAAAATTCGCATTCGCATCTCAATCGTAATGTGACAGAAATATATGAAAATAAAGGCTTTTTTGACAGTTAAATGATAAATGACATTTCATCATTGTCACGTAATTTTTTTTTGTTTTTCTAGATGAGATCGCTTGCGACTGACATAAGAATGCGGTAGTTTGCAACTGACAGTAGAGTATGCGAACATTGTATAAAAATGAGTAAAATTGGCCTGTTTGCAAGTATCTTGCATATCTATACTAATATTATAAAGCAGAAGAGTTTGTTTGTTTGTTTGGTTGAACGCGCTAATCTCAGGAACTACTGGTCCGATTTGAAATAATATTTCAGTGTTAGATAGCCCATTTATCGAGGAAGGCTATAGGCTATATAACATCACGCTATGACCAAAAGGAGCGGAGCAGCAGCGAAATTATTCTTCTTTAAAAGTTCTAAGAAAAGTCATTGACAGCAAATGTCTATCCCTTAAGGTTAACTCACTATAGGTAACCCTTTTTATGGAAATCAAATTTATTCTAAAATAATGCATTATTTGCGAGGAAGTTTTCATTAACTTGGTATGAATCCTATGCGTATTAGCCGAGCTATCACAATTTAAGTTTAGCAAGTCGGAAAAAGGTACCTATAGCACGAGCAGACGATGCGTTGCGAATTTGCGATATCAAAACTTCACGCGAACGAAGTCGCGAGCAGAAGCTAGTGCCATTATACACTAAACACTAAATACACTTTAGTTTCACAAACTTTTCTTTTTTTCAATAGTTACAGCGCAAACACGGGGTTACCTTCTTTAGAATACAATAACCACCAAGGTGATATATTCAAGTTTATTACTTTATTTACACTGGCAACTTAGAGATAAGTGTAAATTGACGGGAACAGATAGTACAGCACGTACTTGAGACGGATACAGTTGTAATGTTCTGCTGCGAATTGCAAAATCAACATGCTTTCCATTTACATAATTGACACCGTTCTTGATTTATGCGTGTTTTGACAGTTAAAATGTCGAAAACCTAACATCAGTATAGAGTACTGGAAACGCTTATCTGGATTTTTAAGGTAGGCAAGCTTACTTAGGCGTTAATTACAACAAATAATATCACACTCATCATCGCACTGATATCAGAATCTATACTAATATTATAAAGCTGAAGAGTTTGTTTTGTTTGCTTGAACGCGCGTCTTCTTATTTAAAAAAATATTTCAGTTTTAGATAACCCATTTATCGAGGAAGGCTATAGGCTATATATCAGCACGCTCAGACAAACAGGAGCGGTGTGACGCAGATGAAGTTGCGCGGGTCAGCTAGTCCTGTATAATGCGTCAATCAAAGTTAACTAGAAGCGTATTTATAAAGCATTGTGCGAACCCCTCGTTTAGTCATCGTCTACAAATAATACACAACATTGTACTAACACGGGCGATATAAATATCTCGAGCAATCCATTCGCGTATTTTGTATTGTTTG
This sequence comes from Ceramica pisi, assembly GCA_963859965.1. Taxonomy (NCBI): domain Eukaryota; kingdom Metazoa; phylum Arthropoda; class Insecta; order Lepidoptera; family Noctuidae; genus Ceramica; species Ceramica pisi. The sequence goes on along the minus strand of OY982535.1, from coordinate 22,466,246 downwards.
GCTATTTCATCTTCTTCGCAGTTAGAATTGGAGTAGACTAAATAAGTAGGCTAGTGAGGAGCTCGTGGCTTAATAATAACACAGCCGCACGGGTCGATCTTTAAGGTTAAGCAACGCTTGCCAAGGTTGGTCTGTGGATGGGTGACCATCTTAACATACCGAGTTTCCTCAGTAAAGCACGTAAAGCCGTTGGTCCTGGCTGTCATTAGTAGGTCTTTGGCAGTCGTTACCGATTGTCAGAAGCCAATAAATCTGTCTCCAGTCTTGCCAAGAAGTACCGCCGTGTTATCCAGTTAATGGTTTGTGGGGGTCTGGTAGGCAGCCGCTCCTCGTAAAACACTGGTATTCAGCTGAATCCGGCTTGACTGGAAGCCGACCCCAATGTAGTTGGGAAAAGGCTGGGCAGATGATAAATAAGTAGACTTGTAACTTAAAATTAATGTTTTTTATTAGTGGTTTGCTATGCGTGTCATAACGTTTTCCACGCTGCATATTGTGGTGGATCATAGTTAAGTAACATGCCTGCATACTTCAACTGTACTTGCTATATGGTAGATAGTCGGTGCCACAAATTGTTGTCGGATGTGGCTCATCCAGCCAGCAACCTTTATTTGAAAATGTCTGTCATAACGACAAAGAAAAATAGGTCACTGTCTGAAGTAAACGTTTCAATTAGGTACCTGCAACTGTACAGTGAAACTTTATGTAGCCAGATAATATTTTTTTTTTTAATATTGATAGGCATACAACGATGATGACAAAAAATGGCTAATTTTAGTTAAGTTAAAGAAAATCTAAATTTATTCTGTTTCCAGTCCAAGAATTAATAATCTTAACTAGTCTTAAAACTCACATAAAAATCTTGTCTCAGCTTCAGATAAATTGCTACATACGCACATAACATAAATTTTATTACCAGCTTTTGCTAGCGGCTGCGCCCCCGTGATCCCTAGGAAAAGTTTCGGAATAAAAAGTAGCCGATGTCCTTTCTCAGGCTCTAGACTATCTCTGTTCCAAATTTCATTTAAATCGGTTCAGAAGTTTAGGCATGATTGCATTACACAGGCAGGCGGAGTTAATTTCGCATTTATATTATTAGTTAGGATTTAACAACACCAAAAACAGAGCATAAGCGACTGAACTAAATAAATCAACAATCATGACTTGCAGTCTCGCAAATGCGATGCAACGCGAATGTTAACGTATACAGCAGTGCGATTCTGTAAACATGTCGAAGTGAACACTTAGGCGAAGTGAACGACAAGTGATCTGTCAAACCATACAAGCAAGATGGCATTACAGCTCACTTGTCGTTCACTCCACCTAAGTGATCACGGTGAAATGTCAACAGAATCGACTGGCAGTTTACGTAACCACTGCAGTAGTAATGGTAAAGTAAGGTGTGTGTATGTTATGTGTTATCGTTAAGATGCACATTAATAACCGTAGCGCGGAATATTCTGGAGCTACGTCATGTCATTGTGTATTAAAGAAGAAATACTTGTTATCTTTGTGTAAACGCTCCTTTCTTTGGGGAAGTTCTACCACTGTTCCATCTTTTGTTGCGAAGTAGTGTAGCTCTGTATACAAAAAAAAACTTTTTACAAAAAAATACAACCGACTTCCAAAAAAAAAAACTGCAAAGTAAAAAATAACTTTAATTTCGGAACTCGATGTTTTTGTTAATTTGTTCGTTTTTTGACACCGACTTCCGAAATAAAGTTATTTTTTACTTTGTAGTTTTTTTTTTGGATTCAGTTGTATTTTTTTGTAAAAAGTTTTTATTTTTCACTTTTTAGTGGTACCCCACACCTAACAACACCACTGCAAAATCGGAGAAAAGCAAAATACAAATGCACTAGTTGCCCATACGATTTCCGAAAGTTCCCCTCGACTTCTCTGGGATGCCATCATCAGATCCTGATTTCCTTATCATGGGACCATTTGGGAAGTATTCCCTTTCCAACAAAATAATCATTTTTAAAATCGGTTGGCAAGCGACGGAGTTATGCCCGAACAAACATAAAAAAAAAGTAAAAAAAAATACAAACATCCGAATTGAGAACCTCCTCCTTTTTGGGTAGTCGGTTAAAAATATAGCTTCTGCCAACGGAATATGCATGAAATGTAAGTATTGCCCGTATTAAATTCCTCAAAAAGTTCATCTATGTCTTGTTCGCAAATCCAAAGAAAGGTTCAGATATTTACGCATCTGTAAGGTAATCCATCTATATATTATTATATAGTACAAATCCCTATTTTCCTTAGTCATCGCATCACACGTGAATGGCTGGACCAAATTCGCTTAGGTATTATATTTTTTTTGGTTGTGTTTGTTATTGTCAGGATAAAATCAAGAAAGTTTCCAATTAACGGAAGCGAAGCCGCAGGGGACAGCTAGTTTAAGATATGTTTGACATTTTGAGACTTAAATAATAATAAGATCAACTAATTAACACGAAAGTCTAACATTAATCAAAAAATTAAGTATGATGATTCTAATATTTGCAGCATTTCGTTAGGAGACTACCGTCTCTGCTGTTATTTGCTGCTACTGTATGTAACTGTCAAGTTCGGTAAATCGGTATGCGTTAGTATGTATGTTGTAATTTAGATGCAACTCGTGTGGAAAGTAAGTACCTATGGTGCTTGACATCTCACGTAACTTTGGTACACAAGTGTGTTTTATTGCGCTCAGCAGTTTTTGGTAGTGTCCTCGTTATTTGAGAGTTCGTGTTGTTACTGTGATCTGATATTGCTACGTTTAATGTGGACACTCTTAAGATTGTTTCAGCGCCATCTTTTGGGAGGATCGAGATCATATACTGTAATTAAATTAAGGCATGTTCAGTTTAATTTATGTTTTTGTATCTATAAGACTAGTATACTTGCACGACAATTTATACCCCGTTGTATGACATTTAAAAGAATAAAAATACTTTATTGTCACCAGTTATACAGGGTGGTTCAGGCCAGATAGATATAACATTTTTTTAGGTAGTCCGCTTAGGGACCTATTTGTATCCGCCAGGAAAAAAATCGCTTGTCACCCGCTTACAAGATATGATTTTTTTTTAATTTTAGAAATTAGACATTGCACTCTCAGAAAAAAAATCAGACTGATCTGCAAATTTGAAGTGCATTTAATTTCATATCAATACAAGAATAATTACTTTCCTTGAAATCGACAGATTTTTCGTAAACTCCAATTAAAAATGCGATTTTTTTTCCTGGCGTTTACAAATAGGTCCCTAAGCCGACTACCGAAAAAAATCCTGGACCACCCTGGAGGAACTCCTGAAACACAGGCTTTTTTTATACACAACGGGGAAACTCTTGGCTCAAATCTCACCTGATGGAAAGTGATGATTAGGCCGAAGATGGAAGCGAGTTTCACCCGGAATCCTCTTACACAGAGGAACTGGCTATCATATCTCTAACTGCCGGAACACAACAATGCTATGCAATGTTAACATTGTTGTTATGGCGACAGACTTAGACATGATGGTGGTAGCTTGCCATGCGGACTTAGAACAAGTCCTACCACCAACCAAACCGAGCAAAAAATTTTTCCCCGCTGGGAATCGAACCCGGGACCTTAACTTCCAACTTCCAAAAAAAAAAAACAACCGAAATTAAAGTTATTTCTTACTTTGTAGTGTTTTTTTTATTCGGTTGTATTTTTTTGTGAAAAGTTTTTATTTTTCACTTTTTAGTGGTACCCCCCACCTAACAACACCACTGCAAAATCGCAGAAAAGCAAAATACGCAATTTCGATTACTTGGATGACATAAAACTATCATCCAAGTAGACGAATTCCAGCTATTTCGATTTTAAATCCAAAGTTCGTAACCGATTTTTATAAAATTTAAATCGGACCAATCTGCAAGTATATCCTTACAGATAAAACAAGAGTTTTTCAAATCGGTTCATAATTGTCGAAGTTATGAGGTAACAAACATAAAAAATAAAATGTAAAAAAAAAACATACAACCGAATTGATAACCTCCTCCTTTTTGGGAAGTCGGTTAAACAATCAGCCATAATCTTGTTTTTATAATTCCATACACAAAGATACAACGGCACATTTAGGACGAATTTCGTCAACGAAACTGAACGCGATCAACATAATTATGAAACACATTTACGAGCTGTGTCATGATTTTCAATCTACATAATTATACTTGTAGTATTTATAAAGGAGACGAATTTGTTTGTTTGGTTGAACGCGCTAATTTCAGGAACTACTGGTCTGATTTGAAAAATTCTTTCAGAGTTAGATAGCCCATTTATTTAGGAAGGCTATAGGCTATATCATCACGCTAAGACAATTAGGAGCGGAGCATTCAAGGACAATGTGACGCAGACAAAGTTGCGCGGGTCAGCTAGTAGGTAAATAAATAATAGTCATCTTATCACTCTTGCTTGTTAAGCACAATCGAGATTGCCCTATCGTCTGTCATCCGTCCAGCTACAGACTCTGACGTGTTTGTTTATCTACGATCAGTGAGTTGCGCCTGAGCAGCCATTTAAGGGCGCATTCCACTTGGCCACTTTAGTCGACTAAACGGCTCAAATTCGGATGCTTGTAGAAAGTTAGTCTCGTAAAGTATCTTACCTAATTAAGAATTAAATTAAAAGAAGACGTTTCGCGATCATTTTCCATATTTGCTCTTCATCTTCATTACCCTTGGTTGACTGGTAGATTAAACAACGCATTAAGTCCGCTTTTAACCGACTTACTTCAAAAAGGGGGAGGTACTATGTTCGTCTGTATGTATTTTTCTACACTAATATTATAAAGAGGAAATATTTGTTTGTTTGAAATGAATAGGCTCCGAAACTACTGGACCAATTTGAAAAATTGTTTCAGTGTTAGATAGCCCATTTAATTTTGTCGAGGAAGGCTATAGGCATCATCACGCTACGACTAAAAGGAGAGGAGCATTAATGGAAAATGTGGCGCAGACGAAGTTGCGCGGGTCAGCTAGTTCTAATGAGCCATTTATCAACTGACATAGCCCGAAGGATTGCCAAACTAGAGTGGCAGTGGCCGAGCAGACTTTTTAGTCACTTGTCTCACCGCCAGCGATCAGCGAGTAGCGAGTAAAGCTTCAAAATCGAAACGAGTTGGCGAGCAGCGAGTAGCGAGTGAAAAGGTCCGATAGTTTTGACTCTCAGCTTTAAGCGAGTGCTTTTGGCTTTTAAGTACTCGCAACACTCGCTCCGGACCGCACTATAGGTAGAAATTACCGCTAGTTGGTGAGTTATGACCGCCAAGCGAGCATCGCCGTGCGAGTACAATCTTTGATAGCTCTTGTCGCTGCAATCAACTAGCCGCTGGCCGGCATGGCAGTGTGAACAGCCAGCTATCGACTATAAATATATTATTATGTGTCTTAAGCTTTTGCTGACACTTACGATGCGACTATGCGACAGCGATTTCTAATCCGTAGAAAAACCTAAATGAAAACCCGTCATCTCAGTTGTCATTCACACGACGCGTCTGTCAATGCGAGCCTTTATCTTCGATCAAACACTTGCGCTTGCGCAGCCATTTACGGAGCTGTGAACCCTGTAGGTCAGGGTTGTCACCGTGTCTTAATCGAATCGTTCGGCTTTCCGTGTTGCATTCGGGGCGTGAGAAAAATTGATGTTTTTTTGTAGTGTTGCCATTTAAGGATCGCCGAAGATTGTGATCTCGTTGTCGACAAATTGGTTGAATTTATTATTTTCGTAGGTCAGATTTTTATTGTTATTCTGTTAGGACTGAATTAGATGGACTGCGGAATTTGTTCGAAAGAGTCACCGTGGCCCTGGAATGCAAAAGGCACTAGGAGAAACACGGATGGGTTCTAGTCAGTGAGAGTCTGACACTCCCTTCCGCTTCGCCCAAAGTGGGAGGAGTCATTTGATGATTTCCCATCCATAAAAAAGGACTCTATTAGATGTTGTAACGATTGAACGGATTTCGATGACACGCCGGTTGACCATATTCTTTTTTTTTTTTACTTTTTCGTACAAAAAAAGGTACAAAGGCGGACTTAATGCCTTAGGTATTCTCTACCAGTCAACCAAGGGTGGTGGAGAGATTAGATGGCAGAGGTGCTCTCTTTGAGAGGAACAATGATAAAAAAATAAAATAATAAAAGATGTCATAGTGATAAATACCGCGTGTATCTGACATCGACGCACAAACGATATCCATGGGTCCAGGGCATGATTCTGGACACCCCAGTGTTGGAATTTTTCGTCGGTTCTTTTCTCATTTTTTCATTTTTTTCAAGAGAACCATAAATAGGTATCAGCTCAGCTGAGCTGATATCTATTTGTGGTTTTATTCAGATTGCTATTTTTAGTGAAAGCAGTTAACCGACCGGAGGACACGGTGGAGCACACTGTGCAGGTGTGCCCCCCGCTTGGGCGGCGCACCGCCGTGTCCTCGAAACGGCGATAGGCGGCGACCTCTCGCGTCCTGCCCTGGTCCAAGCCATGGTCCGGAGCGAGACGGAATGGGACGCCGTTGCCTCCTTCTGCGAAGCAGTCATGCTAGCGAAGGAGGTGGCGGAGAGGGAGAGGAGACCCTCTCGTCCCGGCCACCGTGGTAGACGCCGCGGGCGTCGGGGGCCACCACCTGGTGACCTCCGGCCACCGTAGGCGCGGGCCTGTGGACGGCGAGCTATGGGTGGCTCGCCGTCCGTCCGTCTAGTGACGACAGGCCGTGTCGACGGCGCGTTAGTGTTCCACGCGCGCCTCAAAGAGAGTCAGCACACAGAGGGGCCCGAAAGGGCCGACGTCTGCCGGAGTCGCGGGATTATTCGCAAGAGACACCGTGGTTCTGGAACACAAAGGGCAATGAAGGAACATGGATGGGTTTTAGTCAGTAGAAGTCTGACACTCCCTCCCGCTATACCTAGAGCGGGAGGAGTCATTGGATGATTTCTCATCCCTAAAAAAGAAAAAAAAAGGGTGTCCAGAATCATGCCCTGGACCCATAGAAATCGTTTGTGCGTCGATGTCAGATACACGCGGTAGAATGGGTACACAGTACATAAATAAGTTATAAACAAGAAGGAGAGAGATAGAGAGAGAGAGAGGGAGAGAGGAGTTATAAGTTATTCTCTAATAGAACATGAGATGCCTATGCATTTTTTATCCTGGGTTGAAAGATTCGCGTGTGATTATCATCAACTTGGCGCGAGTGAAGCCAGCAGGAGCTTGTTTCTCTTAAAACTAATATTAATTACCAGCAGAATGCACCAAAACCAGAAATCAATCATGCTTTTTACCTTTTTAACCTTCACTTAACCTCAATCTCCATTTTGAACCCAATCTATTAATTCATACTTCCCATTAAAAACAGAGCGTACCTTATTAACTATTAAATCATACTTAAATTAATATCAATAGAACAGAGCCCACTGAACATAATCGCACTTAATGGCAGTATAAAAATACAGTACTGCCGTCATGCCTAAGCAAAAAGGGTACATCTCACCGAAACGCAAAACGGAGCAAAAAAATCTACTAATTAGTTTATTTTTCGAAACGTTCAAATAGAAGTAACAGTATGTCAGATATAATTTATCGATAAATTGACCAATGCGTGTTGCCAGTGATGAATTCAGAAACGAGAAGTAGTCGCTCACAATGGACCTCATCAGAAGGCTTAAAGTCAACCCAAAAGGCAATGGAAGAGGGCAATAAAAGATGTGTTGCTGGGGAGTTTGTTGGCCATTTCTTCTCCGCAGCTATAACACTAGGAAGTGGTGACGGGCGGGCGTTTTGGGGGATTGTTTATTGTAAAAACTTGTCCTTCAAAAAGTGCTGGCTCTCAGCCTAATTTGAATAAAATAAAGAATTTTGAATATTGTTTTTTTTTTCTAATGATGATATACGCAAGCGTTCTGCAGTGTAGTAGAAGACCGCATTCGTACGCGTAGTGGTTGCGGGTAGCTGATGGATGCAAGACGCACAGAACCGTCTATTGTGGTGACACTTCGGGGAGACCAATGTCCGGCAGAATTTATCGAGAGACTAGCTGACCCGTGCAACGTCGTCTGCGTAACATTTTTCATTACTGCTCCGCTCCTATAGGTCTTAGCGTGATGATATATAGCCTATAGCCTTCCTCGATAAATGGGCTATCTAACACTGAATGAATTTTTCAAATCAGACCTTTAGTTCCTGAGATTAGCGCGTTCAACAAAACAAACAAACAAACTCTTCTGCTTTATAATATTAGTATAGATATGTCTACACTGTATATTCTTAAAGTTCAAGTGTAGTCACCACTATATCCGTGTTTTGATCGATCGCTATTGTGATGCGAATGAGAACGTTCCTTAACAAAATTGGAACTACCTCTCAGAAATGTTTCTCATTTGGTCGACAAAACCAGACGTTTCATTAATATAACTTCAACACTAAAGCAAACATTAAAAAAATACTACGTCTTATTAATGCCAATTCTACTAATTTTGACGTTCGCATCGCATTCGCATCTCAATCGCAAACTGTCAAAAAAGCCTTAATTATCATACATTTTTGACAGATTGCGATTGAGATGCGAATGCGATTTAAAAAAGTGGTTTAATAATTAGTAGAATTGGCCCTCTGTCTCAGAATACGTAACTCAATTTTGCTTAAAAATTCAGATGCGCCCCTTTTTTCAGACGGCGGGAGTACACCTCAATTGCATGTAAGTGCATTGAACTGTACCGGCGCAGGCGCAATTAGTTCGCAGATAGGCTAAACAGAGCGCTTTACATCGTGTAGGCAGAAAGAAAGTTGATACTAGTTTGTTTAAGTGGTTTATTTTTAGCTCATTAAACGGGTAGTGGTTGGCTCTTTTTAGTTTGGTATATCTCTTTGTAATTCATTCTGTTTCAAATTCTAGAGGAGCTCGTGGCTAAACATTAACAGCCGCACTCAATCTTCCAGGTTAAGCAACGCTTGCCAAGGTTGGTCTGTGGATGGGTGACCATCTTAACATATCTAGTTTCATCCGTGCGTCGGAAAGCACGTAAAGCCGTTGGTCCCGGCTGTCATTTGTAGATCTTTGGCAGTCGTTACGGATTGTCAGAAGCCAGTAAATCTGACTCCAGTCTTGCCAAGAAATACCGTGTTATCCAGTTAACTTGTTGAAGAGGTCTGGTAGGCAGCCGCTCCACGTAAAACACTGGTATTAAGCTGAATCCGGTTTGACTGGAAGCCGACCCAGATGTAGTTGGGAAAAGGCTAGGCAACGATGAAACGGGTTGTGGTTGGCGCTTTAAAGTTTGGTATTTTTGTTTGTAATTATTATTGTACTAGTTGGTTAAAAGGCTTTGCAATTAGATTACCTTTTGTTAGGGATGGGAAATCATGAAATGACTCTTAATGCTCTGGGCGGAGCAGAAGGGTGTGTCAGACTCTTACTGACTAAAACCCATCCGTGTTCCTCCCATTGCATTCTGCCCTTTGCATTCCAGGGCCGCGGTGACTCTTACGAACAAATTCCGCAATGTTGCAGAATTTCCAAGATTGCGGAATTTATTCGAAATGGTCATCACGGCTTTCGAACAAAAAGGCACTTGGAGGAACACGGATGGGTTTTAGTCAGTGAGACTGACACTCCCATTAGCTCCTCCCAGAGCGGAAGCAGTTTTAGATTCCCATCCATAAACACGCTAACCACAAGGTGAGGTCTACTGGATGCAAATGCACACGAGTGGTTGATGGTGAGTCTAAGTCAAAGTCATCTTCTTATCGTGTAAGTAAGGTAAGCTCGTTCCATCGTAGACTTTGTCTCTGTCATCTCTGGCCTAGACTAGAGTCAAGAGCAAAACCCATGTGAAAAAAAGGTCAAAGTCAAAATTAGGAAGGCTTATACACCGCACGGCAACAATGGACGTCTTCTGGCTAAAATCTATACTAATATTATAAAGCAGAAGAGTTTGTTTGTTTGTTTGGTTGAACGCGCTAATCTCAGGAACTACTGGTCCGATTTGAAAAAATCTTTCAGTGTTCGATAGCCCATTTATCGAGGAAGGTTATATATCATCACGCTAAGACAAATAGGAGTGGAGCAGTAATGGTAAATGTGACGCAGACGAAGTTGCGCGGGTCAGCTAGTAATGATAATAAATTTCATCATGATCATATTCTCCATGTAATTAACATGGTTCATTAGGTATCTACATAAGGTTAATTGCTTGATATTTTACCTTAATTCTTTAACTACTTATCTCAAATGTTACACTTGGACACCCAGACAAAGCTTCAGTAAGTACCTTATTAAATTCTCTCCCATACAGTTAAGATAAAAAATCAACTGATAAAAAAATTCATGACGAAAACCGAATTAAATTCATTTTAGAATGATAATTAACGGAGCCTTTTGCGATTGAACTTTAAAATAAAGAGAATTCATTCGTTTTTAAATTAAAATGGAGAAAGTTCCTTTGAACTTCGATTAATTTTGCCTTATCATAATTGGGGGAGATATAAAAAACTGGTCGTTTCGGCATCTGTCTCACCGCCGGCGATCAGCGAGTAGCGAGTTAAAAATGAAACGAGCCGGCAAGTAGCGAGTGAAAATTTTCTATAGAATTGACGCTCACCTTTAAGCGAGTGCTTTTGTGCGACGGGCTTTTACTTGCATACTCGCTCAGGCCCGCCCCGTAGGTAGAAATTACCGCTGCTTGGTAACTTCTGACCGCCGAGCATCGTTGAACGAGTGTCGCAGGGCGAGTAGGTACCAAAGATTGTCATCGCCCTGCGACACTCGCTCGCTAGCTCTTGTCGCTACAATACACTAGAGGTGAGAGTCGCTCGCCGGCACGGGATCGGCAGTATGTACAGCCAGCTATCGACTATGAATGTATATGTCTCTTTTACTCACACGAGATCTATATCTTTTGTCCCTTTCTTCAGCGAGCAAATTCTCGAAAGCTCATCGCTTCCTCGCCGGCATTGAGACAAGTGCCTTATAAGTAAAAGTGTAATTACTGAATTATTCATATTTCACGCCTTCATCTGATTAAAAAGCTATAAATATCCTGCTGATTGGGCTGATTATTGCATTCGAGTTTCAAGTTATTTGTGGGGTTTCGTACCCGACCACAGTTGCGAAATTGGCAGGGTTTCATAGAGCAGTTGGAGGAGCACGGGTGACTTCAAAGACAGTAAAAGTCTGAGACTCACAGCTCTCGCTGTGCCAAGAATAGGAGAAGACATTTGATTCACAAAAAAAAGCTTTCCGTGCACCTATGACTAATAGAGGATTTCACCAATGAATCTGATCGCGTCAACACATCTTAACTGCGTTCAAGACTTGTCAGTGTCAATATTCCAAAGAAAAAATTGACGGGCCGTAAACGTGGTTAATATACTGATCGCGATCTGAGGCCTTAGTGTGAGTTTTTTCGACTCACATTCGAACGCGTTCGATTGCGAGCGCGTTAGAATTTAGTATGGGAATTTAGTTATAGTGCCACCTGGTGGTCACTCGTAGAACCTAATTTCCCATACTAAATTCTAACGCGCTCGCAATCGAACGCGTTCGAACGTGAGTCGAAAAAACTCACACTAAGGCCTCAGTTTCATTGGTGAAGTCTGCCCTAAGCCTTCTTTATCCTGCCGTCAATACATTTGTCGACCGGCGGGCTCTCTCTCTAAGCTTTGTTAAGCACGTGAAACTTTGACAGTAAAATTGTTATCGCTAAATATCGCTTTTTCATTTTCATGACACTCAGGGGTCTAAGAACGGCACTATAACAGAAACTATACAACAACCTATCAAAGTTCATTTTCATCTTTATCGCTAACGCATTGGGTTCAAGGTTGATTGGGAAAATTTGACAGTGACGGGTAGCGTAATGAGCTTTCTGATTCTGCTAAAGTGGCCTTTTTAGACACCCAGATTTGATGGGTTATTCAAGTACGACTATTTTTACTGTCATCCTGAAATCTCCAACACAACTAAGAATTTGAAGTTGAGCCTGGAAACCTGACAGGCATTAAAACAGGTATATTATCTGTGGTGCTTGGCAACTAGGCTTATCCCAGTTGTATTTATGTCCCTGGATGTCAATTGGCGTAGCTCTAATCTGTCTCCTGTTTGATAAGGAGGGAAGTGGAAATTATATTTATTTTTTCCTACTCCTCCGCTGTACTCTTCTGATTAATTTCGTTGCGGGATCCAAGACAGTTGAATCGTTTCTCCGGAACTCGTCGGGCTTCATTAGCTCGGCTTTTTTTCTGGTGGTCGCCACTGTTGATTCTGGTTTCAGGAGTTGCAGTAGTTGGGAATGTGTAGTGGGCTAAGGCATTAAAGTAGACACTTTCACACGTTCTTAACCTACAAAGATACGAGTATAAACGATCTTCATCAACTTGATTCCTGATTTAGGTGTCTGATAATAACCGGACCAAACCTTTGTAATCTTTTCTTACACCGATTTGTTGAAAAGGTCAAGCGAAAACCTTTTCAAGTAGATTGAATTTTGCCTGAATGATTTCTTCCGCTTAATCGAATGGACGATAGGAACACGCGAACCTGCAAAAACTTTTCTCAGAAATCGCTGCATAACTTGATCCTGTGATCTTTGCTACATTCAGTAATGGTCTCTTGTAGAAGTAATTTTAGATATCTTTTCTGTAGGTTGTTAATAATGTAAAACTATTTTTTTTTTACCCTTAACACATGTTAAATCTTTCCTTGGGTACCAGAATTCAATACAAATACTACTGGCACTGAATGTTACTCTCCAATGTCTTTGTTCTTGTTGCATAAAAGTTGTTCGTTAGTGTTTGATTGTACTTACAACATTTTTAGTTCAATAAACAATTTTATGTATTTTTTTATATATAATTATATAAATGAAATATTTATTCCAAAGTAAATAACAAAAAAATTGTGATTGATTTGGCCGATTATCGTTACGGCCAATGGCCTGATGTCTCTGGAACCCTAACCACGGTAGCTTGGACCCTGCTCCCGACACCGGCGGACTACTATTTTTTGTACTTATTTTTAAATGTGTTTATTAATGTGTTTTTGTTTAGATATATTTAAAAATGTAATTATTAAATATAAAAAAATAATAAACCAAACAAATAAATGATAAATTAATATATATAATTTTTTAATACTAATAGTATTATTTTTTTGCTTGTTTCAGGTATGTGTGAACTGATGGGAATCAGAAATCCTCTCTGTAAGTAGAGCATATTATGCCTATATGGGTTTGACCCCACTACCAGGTATCCAACAAGTCACCACCTGGCCACCACTGCTCCAAGGAATGTCATCATGAATAGAACAGAATCAGGTACTTACCTACACTACCTCTCAAAAGTATTTGGCCACTCAGAAAATTATATTTTGTAAAAGTTTGGGCAAGGGAAACGACTTCGTAGTAATTTTAATTATTTGTTAGCAGTTCCTAAATAATAACAATTTTTTTTTTTTCGTCTTTTCTATGGGTCAACTAGCTGACCCACGCAACTTCGTCTGCGACACATTTTCCATTAATGCTCGGCTCCTTTTAGTCTTAGCGTGATGATATGTAGCCTTCTTCGATAAATGGGCTATCTAATACTGAAATAATTTTTCAAATCGGACCCGTAGTTCCTGAGATTATCCCCTACATGCAAACATACAAACAAATGTTACCTCTATATAATATTAATATAGATAAACGCCTTATAAAGCGTCGTCCTCATGACAAAATCCAGCTAGCCAAATACTTAGTTTCGGTCGATATTCATCATCGAGGCTTGACAGTTTCGGTTTGTACCTAATAGATGGGCTTTGGTAGACTGACGTCGGCTAGCGTTGCTTAACTTGGAACATCGAAGAACCCTGCGTTTGTTATTATATAGCCACGAGCAAGTCCTTAGGCTGCGCTTCATTTACCCAGCCTCGTTCAGCGCAAGCGATTCGATTCATCATCTGGCTAGCCTTTCCCCAACTACATTGATGTCGATTCTAGTCAAACCGGATTCAGCTGAATACCAGTATTTTACGTGAAACGTTTAGTTCCTTATCGATGCCAATCAAATCTAGATTCTACCAGTATCCTCTAACCCTCACAAAGATTAGTTTTTTATCTGCAATGAAGAGTGACTGGTTATTTTTAACAAACGCTGTAGATGTTACTACGGAAATGAATCGACCGCCATTAGGAACGCTCCATAGAAATTATTTTCAGTGGTTAACCATATCCTATGCGGTTCATTAATGTTGCTTCCGTGGTGTATAGAAACTTATACAGGGCGTTTGGTCAAGTGATGTCAAACTTTAATAAAAATTGTCAGATGAAAATTTTTTAGTTCACTCGTTAAGGGTCTCACAGACGGATGTCATGCGACATTACGACAAAACGTTTTCATATATTTTTTTACTGATTATAAAACAAAAACAATGACAAATCGATGTCACACCGTATCTGTCTGCTGAGATCCTCATTCATTTCTACGATTCATAATTACATCTTTAAAAAAAATCATTTGCCGTAAAGGTATTTTAAATGTTTTGATAAGAAGAACTCAGCATCCGGTTTCTAGTATTACCTATACATTAAATGAACATGTCCGACACACCTAATTAAATTAATATCTTGTGATGACAGCCGTGAGTAAAATGAATACGATATTTTGTGAATCTGATTATTGCACCGTGAAAGCAAATCAAGCCAAGTAAACAGTTGTGATTGTATCATCAATACTTACTTGATAGTTAAAATAAGACTATAGAGATATTAAAAATAGAATAATTTCTTTAAGGCCCCAATGTTTTAAGACCAGATCATTCCCCATTCTTATAAGTAACTAAATTGTAAGTCGTAGCAAATGAATAAAGGTTCAGCAGACAGGTGCGATGCAGTAATGCCACTGCGATGTATCAAAGCAATTGTTCTAATCCGTTTGAAAATTTCTGCGAAAACGTGTTTTTATTGCAGTACTAGCTGACCCGCGCAACTTCGTTTGCGTCACATTTTCCATTACTGCTCCGCTCCTATTTGTCTTAGCTGATGATAATATAGCATATAACCTTCCTCAATAAATGGGCTATCTAACACTGAAAGATTTTTTCAAATCGGACCAGTAGTTCCTGAGATTACCCCCTACAAACTAACTTACAAACAAATTTTACCTCTTTATAATATTAGTAAGACTAAAATAAAATAAATAGAGAAAATGATTTGAACGAGATCTAGTAAGATTCACTTGTAAGTTCAAATGTTCTTAAATATACCAAAACAAGATACGCTTAGGCGTCGAAGAATTCCTCCGCATTGCCGTCATCCGGAAACGTGCCCAGAAGACTGGCAGCATTGCCACGTTGAATGAAGATGATTCGAACAGTAAGTTCGTTAATAATTTCGAGCAAAATCTCAAAAGCCAATTGCTTTTCCAAAAATTTTAAATGTATTTCATATAATAACTTCAAATTAATTTAAAGTTCACATTTATACTCTACTCAATATTATGCAAAGTTTTACGATATTAAAATCAACCCATTAATCTTAAACCTAATTGGTCTGTTTTACAAAATAAATCGATTAGATTTAAGTCGCTTTAAATCGAAACAGTAATAAAAAATGGCGCCCGCAGCTATGCGCTAAACTGTCAATCAAAGTAATAGCGTGTCTATCTTAATCGGTTATTAGTTATTTAGTATGAATAAAATTATATGGATTGATCAATAAATTAAGGTAAAAATAGTTTGTGTTGTGGTAATATTATAGAAAAACATCTTGCTGCTCATTTCCAGGACCTCCACATTGATAAAGGGTCATCGTAATTTTATAGAAAGTTATTTTAATAAATGTTCTACAGATACAAAAAAAAAAAAACTATAAAAAAGTTTCTGCAACGTTGTCTTATTTTCGCGCATAGGCAGCCAATCGAATTTTCACAGAGTGTGTATTTCTGTTGCCTATATAAAAACATTTTTTTTTTTATTATTTAATTTTTAAAAATATAACCGACTTCCAAAAAACATTACAAAGTATAAAATAACCTTAATTACGGAAGTTGGTGTTAAAAAACGAAGATAAAAAACAAAAAACACCGACTTCCGAAATTAAGGTTATTTTATACTTTAGAGTATTTTTTCACTTTTAAGTGAAACTTGAAACTTGTCTAATTAGAAATTGAAATAAGCAAAAATGCTCATAAAATAAAAACTACCGAGCCAAACCGAAACAAACGGGACCAAACGGCAAGTATGCTGCATCGAACTAAAAAATAAAAAATATAGAAATCAGATTAATCTATAACCTCGGACTAATCGGTGTACATACATTAAAAAAAAACCCATCGAATTGAGAACCTCCTCCTTTTTTGGAAGTCGATTAAAAATTTAAACTGGACTCCCTTTCTAGAAACGTGTTTATTTTCGATTAATGGTACGGATCCCTTCGTATGAGAGCTCGATTAGCACTTCGCCGGTTGTTTCATACATTGTGACTGTCAAATCAATCTAAAATACCTACTTTAAAAGGTCATTTATATTCGAACTATTCTCACCAATAACTTCGCTGGCAATCAATCGCTCCAGGCTGAGTTAGTGCTCAAAATAGAATCACCTAGATCTGGTGAATCACGCAGGTTCCTGATTTATAATAAGACAGCGGGAATTTAAATGTGTTTGTTCTGGAAACACACTGCTGCTAGTCTATTCTGTAAATAATCATTTCGATATCGAGCTTCACCTGAGTGACTAAGTTTACAAAGTGAACTTTATAACACACGACATAAAGGTTTTACATTTATTCGAATATGAAACTCACCTCGGATTCCGCTGTCGGAGACACGAAAATGTTTTTACAGAATAGCACTACTGTTGTGACTGGAGAATTGTTTTGAGGCTACGCTGGTTTCTATTGATGTAGCTTCTTCCAAGTAGGTCTTGAAACTTAATAAATTAATGTGTTGTAGGGAATTTGCCTTTTCATGTGGCTTTAGATCACACTACCTACTTTATGAAGAAAACTTCAAATCATTATTTAAAAAGATATTAAAAAAAATTTATACGATCTCAACCTTAAAAAATAAATAAATAAATAAACCTTTCATTTGATACTCAATGTCACAAGGCACAGTTTGTAAATTATTAGTTTTTTTTTAATTGTTCCAGACCAGATTTGCTCAGATAACCTCAAGATTCTGCAATACCAATCAGTAAACTGAACCACTAACTCTCAAACTCATAATTCTATATCGTAACAGGAGTACGTACCATCGCGTGTGCTTTCTAATGAATTTATAGCAACACTAGTTGCGGCCCGCGGCGCCGTTCGTGTGTACCGATGATTAGTACAGGTAGTCTCGGAGTAGCAGCCTAGGGCAAAGAATAAGGATGGAATAGAAACGAAACTCATAACCCTAGACAAGAGTGAAAACTAACAATGTGAAATAGTTTTAGAATGGGGGTCTTTTATTTATTTATTTTCTTATTGGCCTATCTACAATTGTTGCACTGTCTATACTAAAAACACAAGCAATATAATACAAGCATAGTGTACAATATGATGCGATAGACACAGCATGGACAACTTCTTATATAAAAAAAACTTACCCACACCTAACAACACCACTGCAAAATCGCAGATAAGCAAAATACGCAATTTCGATTATCAAAGAATCATCTAAATAGTCAAATTCCAGCATTTCGATTTAAAATCCAAAGTTCGTAACCGATTTTGATATGATTTCAATGGGACCAATCTGCAAGTATATCCTTTCAGATAAAATATATTTTTTTAAATCGGTTCATAATTGTCGAAGTTATGAGGTAACAAACATAAAAAAAACATACAACCGAATTGATACCCACCTCCTTTTTGGGAAGTCGGTTAAAAATAAAAGATATTATAATTTTCATTCTGAGTGGAGAGAAATTGTGGAGAGCACTTTTTAGCTGCAAAAAATGCAATGATGAAAATATATTAAAATTGTAATGAATAAATTACAATTTTAATATCTTTTCATCTTGGCAATGATTTTGCAGTCGAGCAGACGGATTTTGCAAGCATAGATCCAATGGATTTTAACGATATTTGACTTGACTTATATTATCATTTGGGACACAGGTCATAGTTTAATACCAGGCTTGCATAGAGTGAGAGAGGTCTCGTAATATTGTATGGCAATACTTCAAAAGGAGATTCTATTGGTTTCGCCTCAGTAAAATTCTCTATTCTATGGCCGAGGTACTAGGGGCACAGACTATTCAGGAAGTAGCTTTGTACTTAAAGCAATTAAGTGTATAGCTTATTTATGGGTACCAGGTTTATTGGTAGTATTACTGATTTGCTGGATACGTACAGTTAGGCTTTGGTTGATGGTCTGCGTAGTGATTGAGACAGTGTTAGGATTTTGATGGGAACAAATGAGTATCGACTATGAGCGTTTGTTGTTGGTTGGTTCGATAGTGTTCTTCCTGGTGTTCTTGTTTCTCTTTTCTGAAGCTTTTGAAGGCTCTAACACTCTTCTAGCAAATCTACACTGCATTATTGGATTTTTGAAATATCGGTAATCCTAGCCAGGAATCAAATCGGTTGATTTTGAAAAAATCACACGTATACATCATCCGAATATGTAGCTTATAGGGATCAAATTTTGAGAAGTATAGCAAACATTATCTAGCAACCTAAAAGGAAAGTGCTCATTTTAAACAAAATTATTTTTAACTTAAAAGATGGAAGATGGGTAGGCCTTTAGTGTGGGACGCAACCCGTGTCGATACTCTTGCGCCATCCCATCTTCCTAGTTGATCGTGTTGTGCTGGCGCTGCCGCTGCGGCTGCGGAAAACCTCAAGCAGCGTAATTATATAGTAATCTTATTGTTAACTATAATTTCGAGGCGTTTGGGGTTGAAACCCTAGAGAAAGAAAACTTTGCATGTTTTCTTTCTTTTTTTTTCAAAATTAACTGACAGATTGTAAAGGTAGGTATATAGTGTCAAACACCTTATCGATAACGCAATTTCAAGAACCTCTAGAGAAGAAACAACGTGATTAAACAACAAAGCAACTTCAAAACCAACACAAAAGCTAACTTAAACTTCAAAATTTCCTCACAGTCAAATCACTTCGATTCAATGTAAGTACCTAAGGGTCAAGCCTCATGTCTCAATCGAATAAAGTAACATTCCTCTCTGACCACACAATAAACAATTATTGTGGTCATTTATATAAAGTAAACAGACCACGCAACTAATTTTATTTTATATTATATTTCATGTAAAAAGCTGCAGTCGGTTTGTGGTTTGGAGTGACAGATTCTGATGAGATTTTTGTAGTTTGCTTTTTCCCAAATAATTTATTATATTGATAACCATTGTAGGCTCAGGACTAATGAGATCAAAATAGAGAGTGATTCAAAAGAAGAGAGTAGGTATAATTTCTACTACAAAAAATACTTTTGAACTCGAAGATGAATAGTGTTCTTCCGAAAAGGGTTACCTACATACTTTATTGCAACGACATACCGAATACAAACGATCGATTTCAATCTGAAAGCGAACAATATTCACAGAAGCTGAGTGGCTTGAAAACGGATACAAAAAATAAAATATTGAATATAACAAAAACGTTGGAACTTTATTTATACTCCAGTTAGCTCGTGGCTAAATAATAAGTTAAGCAACGCTTGCCGAGGTTGATCTGTGGATGGGTGACCGTCTTAACATATCGGGTTTTCTCCGTGCCTCGGAAACCCGTTAAGCTGTTGGTCCCGGCTGTCATTTGGAAATCTTTGGCAGTCGTTACGGATAGTCAGAAGCCAGAAAATCTGACAGCAGTCTTGCCAAAGAGTACCGTGTTACCCAGTTGATGGGTTGTAGAGGTCTGGTAGGTAGCCGCTTCACATAAAATACTGGTATTCAGCTGAATCCGGTTTGACTGGAAGCCGACCCAAATATAGTTGGGAAATGGCTAGGCAGATGATGATAGTATTGCTGATTTCAATACAACCACCGTTTTCCAAAAGTGGTTAATTTTTAACTAACAAAACCTACCCACATAAATACTTAGATCATATCTTTCAAGGCACTGAACCTTCCCAGAATATTTTTAGTCTAGCTTAGAAAACATTTCTTTCCAACTACCCTCATTCAAAACGAAGAAAATGCTCCTAAATAACTAGAGCGGCTGCAAGCACAGATGGCCTTAACCGCTTGCTGAAAAGGGACTCTTCAAGCCAAAGTGTTCCAAGGTCTTCTCAAATGAGTTTTTCCGTCTGATTTATGTTTTTTCTACTGCGACACAGAAACCTTCGCTGGAAACCAATTTATTATAACTTATGTTGGTAGTGAAAGTTGAAAAATTGGGGGTTATTTCAGTGTCTGGCTTTTGGCTTGCGTACTATTTGTTTATACTTTTCGCACATAAAGGTACAAAGGCGGATTTAATGCCTTAGGCAATCTCTACGAGTCAACCAAGTCACATTCGCATCGCATTCGAATCTCAATCGCAACCTGTCATGTCAATTTATGAAAAGAAAAGGCTTTTTTGACAGTTTGCGAGTGACATGCAAATGCGAACGCTGTTTCAAAATTATTAGAATTGTCCTTCAGATTGTATGTTCGTTACCGCTTTTTATAATCTATACTAATATTATAAAGCAGTAATCTTATAAAGCAGAAGAGTTTGTTTGTTTGGTTGAACGCGCTAATCTCAGGAACTACTGGCCATTTATCGAGTAAGGCTGTAGGTTATATATCATCACGCTAAGACCAACAGGAGCGGAGCAGTAATGAAAAATCTTACGCAGACGACGTTGCACGGGTCAGCTAGTAGATAATAATTGCTATAAGGTTGGTTGTTTGAACAAATGAGGTCGTAATCTTTGAAATGATAGATACACATTAGAGTATAACTAAAAACAATTGTAGCAGTACGGTTTCTTTTTAGGCAAACTGAAGTGGAATTAATCCTTGAAAGAGTTTGTTTCTACTGGTAGCAACAACTTAGGCGTTTATGTTAGTATTTAATAGATTAAACTATGCCTACCGATTGCAGCTGACACCTACTCAATCTATCTATACATATAATAAAATCGTAGAGTTGCCGTGTCTGTACATTGAATATTTTCGCATAAAAAATACATAGAAATGTCAGAAAAATTACATAGAACACAAAAAAGCAGTTTTTGAAATTCTTTTCTGTTTGTCTGTTTGTCTGTGCGTCTGTATGTCTGTGCGTTTGGAGGAGCATCACGCATAAACCACTGATTGGATTCAAAATTTAGGTACTTCGAAATATTAAGTGATAATCGGAGCAACATTTAGTGTTTATTTCATCAAAATCGACCCACAAAATCAAAAGATATCGAATTTTAAAGTTTACGAAGAAACTTCATCGAGCGCTAAAATAGGTTGTTTTCATTGAGACTTCAGATACTTGCAATGCCATCTATTGAGAATTTTTTAATAAGAAATGTGTGAAAAGACCCCGAAACAATGTATTTTTGAGTTATTTTTTAATTAAACACATAATGTTTATAATTATATGTTATTATATTATCATTATTTATCGTAACGTGTAAGCTTCTAAGTTTGAACTTATGAGTAGTTATGAGCATAAAGACAGTTCAGTTACGTTGTAGATCGATAGATGGCGTTGTACTTATGACGCGTTTTTCTGAATCGCGGTGTTAAGATTCTCCGCAGTAGCATAAGGTCAGCCCCATGTTTTATGTTGTTTAACTTGAAGACGTATAATGTTGAAATTATTAGCTATGGAAGTATGGATTCGATTGAATTACTTGATTGTTTTTCGATTTACTGGGAGGAGAGGAGGAGAGTCTCCTCCGGAGTCCGGAGTTACCTGTATCCATAAGTAAACTGTTTTACTAACAGAAGAGATGAATATTTGGTATTATGTTTCAATGTGGCTAAACTATATCAGCCGAACACGTCGATCTTCAAGGTTAAGCAACGCTTGCCGAGGTCGGTCTGTGAATGGGTGACCATTATAACAACCTAGCCTTTTCCTTACTAAATTGGCTCGGCTTCCAGCCAGACAAACCGGATTCAGCTGAATACCGGTATTTTACGTGGCGCGGCTGCCTACCAGACCTCCACAACTCATTCAATGCAAGATTTCAGTCAGATTTTACTGGCTTTTGACTATCCGTAACGACTGCCAAAGATCTACAAATGACAGCCGGGACCAAAGGCTTAACGTGCTTTCTGAGGCACGAAGGAAACTCGGTATGTCAAGATGGTCACCCACCCACAGACCAACCTTCGCAAGCGTTGCTTAACCTTGAAGATCGATGCGTTCGTCTGTTATAGTTTAGCCTTGAAGATCGGCCCGTGCGGCTTTAGCCACGAGCTCCTCTATAATAAATCGATTCTATGAACCCAGTAAAACTTTTTTTATATTATAAAATCTTAAAACAAACTATATTTATCAGTGGTCTACGATCAGCAATATTGTCAGTAAAAATCGGAGAAAATGTGTTTCTTTTTGGACTGTTCTGGACGAAATTAAGAATCCACTTGATTCAGCACCATTCGTTCGATAGTTGGTTTTGTTGATTTTGATTCAAGATTAGTTTGTACCAGGAGATTAGGTACCTGGGCTGGTCGGCATTTCAACCGATAGAGATGATACAGTGCCCTGCATTAGGTACCCTCTTCATAATTATATTCTTAATTCGAGAGAGAGATCAGGATACGTAACTGAACGTAGATTTTGTATATTATGCAATCTATACTAATATTATAAAGCAGAAGAGTTTGTTTGTTTGGTTGAACGTGTTAATCTCAGGAACTACTGGTCCGATTTGAACGAGCTCCTCTATAATAAATCGATTCTATGAACCCAGTAAAACTTTTTTGATATTATAAAATCTTAAAACAAACTATATTTATCAGTGGTCTACGATCAGCAATATTGTCAGTAAAAATCGGAGAAAATGTGTTTCTTTTTGGACTGTTCTGGACGAAATTAAGAATCCACTTGATTCAGCACCTCTACCACCAGCAATCTATACTAATATTATAAAGCAGAAGAGTTTGTTTGTTTGGTTGAACGCGTTAATCTCAGGAACTACTGGTCCGATTTGAAAAAATCTTTCAGTGTTAGATAGCCCATTTATTGAGGAAGGTTATAGGCGTATATATATATATATATATATATATATATATATATATATATATATATAATCACGCTGAGACAAATAGGAGCGGAGCAGTAATGGAAAATGTGACGCAGACGAAGTTGCGCGGGTCAGCTAGTAATAAATAAAAACACAAACATCCCACTAATAAATAAAAACATCAACATACCACTCACAAGTGCAACTCGATTTAGGAACACATTCATTGTGCGTACAGCTAAGGAATGGAATTCCCTGCCTGAGTCTGTGTTTCCTGATAGCTACAACCAGGGAGTCTTTAAGTCAATAGTGACTAGGTTCTTAGGACTTCTAGGGCGTACTCCATATTCGACGTATCAATAGTAAAAAAAAACAATGAAATTCCCAACAGCCTATTCAAGTCGCACTTAAAACCACGCAATGCACTTTTCCAATCTCTTTGCTCTAATCAAAACACAAGGTGGTTTCCAAGTGGTTACTGTACTACACAAAACCACAAACAGTTACTTACCGTGTGACCTCACCATTGCGGACCCCATGCCTCGCCGTGACCCAAGTGATTGCGTTGAGAAATACATCACGCCTCTTACCTACTAAGCTGCATTTTAGGATTGCTCTTGAATTTTAGGTTAAGAGTCCTATTACATTTTTTACGGAAATTCATGATTTTTGACGCTGTAATTTTCAGCAGCAGTAAGATATTTTAATTATTTGATCCTGAATATCGATAGTGCCAGTCTCCTTCTTGTAAGTTAGAGTTACACATTTTCATTTTTCTTTTCGTGTAATTTACTATAAATATTTTACGTACTCAGTTTGCAAGAAAAAACGTCGGCGATGGAACTTTGACGGTCAAATTCACATTGTTACACTCAATTCTTTTAAAAGCTGAAATTCTAAAAGGTAAGTTGAATGTTTTACTCGTTTATTGGAGTTCTAGAATTTCTTTAAATTCCTTGAGTTTTCATGGGAAAAAACGTAAAGAAAGCCTAATTTAAGCCAGAAATGTCTTGATTCAGCGTCCGTTATATTCCAAATAAAAACAATTTTAGTAAATAAATTAATATGAGATAAAATTTCAATCTACAATGAATACGTTTCATTAGTTTTCGTTTGTCAATATAATAAAACAAAATTACAATGAATAAAATTAAAGTACTATAATATATTTATTATTATTATTAAGCCTTTATTGCCAACATATACAAATTCTATATCATTCCATAATTAGTTAACATGCAATTAATTGTATTCACATAAAATTATCATAAAATATTAAATTGACCTTAAATTAAATTAAATTCATTATTATTACAATTATGTACAATATTATTTTTATAATTTCATTTGTTTATAAATAATACATTTTATAAATTCAATGTTATGTCGTAATTATTGGGCGTCGGCGTGTCTTTGCGATACGAAGGCCTCCTCCAGCTCTCTCCATTCTGCTCTTATTTGAGCTATTCTTTGCCATCTTGGACCCGCATGCTTTTTTATCTCGTCAGACCAACGTTTTCTCTGCCTTCCCCGTTTCCTCTTTGTTTGGAATCTAGGGGTCCATTCGGTTATATCTTTTGTCCATTTGTTTTTGTTCTCTCTCATCATGTGGCCTACCCACCTCCATTTGAGTTTTTTGGTTTTGACTATAACATCTTCAATTTTCGTAATTTTCCTTATTTCTTCAGCTCTCTTTCTGTCTCTTTTTGTGTAGCCTAGTATGCTCCTCTCCATGGCTCTTTGGCATGTAATTAATTGTTGGTTTTGTTTTTTTGTGTTTTCCCAGGTCTGGCATCCATAGGTAAGAATTGGTAGTATGCATGTGTTGTATACTTTTCTTTTCATTGCAACATTATATTGATTACCTTTTAGCACTTCTTTGAGGGACCAAAATCTCTTCCAGGCATTGGCTACCCGTCTTTCTATCTCTGATCCCATTTGGTTGTTAAAGGCAATAAGTTGGCCCAAGTATATATAGGAATTAACATATTCTATATCTTCCTCATCTATTGAGACACTTATTTGGGATCTGTTTGTGATTATCTTGGTCTTTGTTTTATTTATTGTTAGTCCCACTTTTTTGCTTTCACATGACAAATCTTGGAGCATGTTTTTAAGGCTTTCCGGGTTATCTGTTATAAGTATTATGTCATCTGCGAATCTCAAATGATTTAAACGTGTTCCATTTATGTTAATCCCTATATTGTCCCAATTCATCTTTCTGATGACTTCCTCTAGCACGGAGGAAAAAATCTTTGGTGAGAGTGGGTCTCCTTGCCTCACTCCCCTGTGTATTGGGAAGATTTCCCCCTCCGCTTCTAGTTTTATTCGTGCTTTACTGTTAGAATATACATTTCTTATTAACCTTATGTATTTATTTTCTATTCCTTGATTTTTCAGGGCTTCCCGAATGTACTGATGTTCCAGACAGTCAAATGCTTTATTGTAGTCTACAAATGCCATGTATAATGGATAATCATATTCTTGACATTTTTCGATGAGCTGTTTTACCACATGTATGTGATCTATTGTTGCGAATCCTGATCGGAATCCAGCCTGTTCTCTTGATTGCTGTTCGTCAAGTTTTTTGGTGATACGTTTCAATATTATTTTTGAGAACACCTTGTAGATGTTTGACATAAGACTTATTGGACGATAATATATATTTTGCGTCAATTCAGCGCGCGCGCTCCGCAGTCTCGCGCGAGCGCCCAAATAAACTATAATCCTATTCAGACTAGTAAACATCAAAATTGTTTCGCGTACTATAGATGTACTCCCAACGCAGACCAACGTAACTTCGTCTATTGCAAACGAGCATTTACGATTCGTAATAGGACTCTTAAGAAGTGAGTTTTGCGTAAAATATGTGTGCATGGCTCGAAAACCGAATTTTAGGTTAGGTAGACTTCTGATTCTTGTAAATATGAGCTGTCATTCCATCTTGTTTGTATGGTTTGACATGCTTACAGAATTGCACTAAAGGTCAGTTTCAGCTTTTACAATGCGTCTTATGGACTGTATGTATGTTCTGAGGTGACGGTACTATACTATAGATAGATAGGGTATTTTTTTTTATGGGACAAGCCCGCCACACATTCCCAACCACTGCAACTCCTAAAAGCCAGAATCAACAGTGGCGACCACAAGAAAAACGCCGAGCTAATGAAGCCCGACGAGTCCCGGAGAAACGATTCAACTGTCTTGGATCCCGCATCGAAATTAATCAGAAAGTACAGCGGAGGAGTAGGAAAAAATAAATATAATTTCCACTTCCCTCCTTATCAAGCAGGAGACAGATTTGAGTTAGGCCAATAGGCACCAAGGGACATATACAACTGGGTTAAGCACAGTTGCCAAGCACCACGGATTATAAATTAACACTGAAATAACATATGTAATAGATAGGGTATACCTCTCTTTAATCCTATAGGGTATGACAGGTGTGATGTAATATGAGCTTTTCTACATAGGTGCATAAAATCACGCCTTTACCCCACCAGGGTAGGCAGGTGAGGTGTCGTATTTCTAAAAAGGTGTGAAGCAAAATTATTAGGTTTGTTTTTGCTTCTTGCGGTTATAAATTCATTAGCACCTTAGATATTTGCCATAAATTATAATAATCTTAACACAGAGATCTTGTTGGAAAATATGTGTCTAACCCTAAGGTTTGTCGGTTACATTACGCCTCTGAAGGCGTGTTTAAAGCGCTCTTCCTGTCTCCTAATTATTTAATGTTTTGCTGTGCCCGACAGGGTCCACAATTGTTGCTTCTTATTCATTTTACCATCTGTATGTGTACATTATGGATTTCAATAAACAATTTGAGATTCAAAGTCAAAGTCAAAGTCAAACATTTATTTCTATTAAACCATTTACAGGCTCTTTTGAATTGTCAAGGTCGGTCGGTCCAAAAAGATGAAGCTATTTGCACGTTCCAAAGCGTAGATCTCTATGGAGAAGAACGTGCAAGAAACTCCACGGACACTCTTTTAAAAATAATAAATTGTTAAGTACAAAGTTTTGTTGACATCGTGTTGAAATTATACAAACATGTGAGAACGATGTGACGAGCATGATAAAAACGTCCGGATTCATAATTTGTCCGATTTGATTTGATTTGAGATTTAATAAAACCGATACCGATATAAGGTGATAATCCGCCAATATTATAAGTTTTTACCTTGGTAGTACTACTTACATTTTTGAACAAATATATTCCTATGTAAAAACTTATAAAATTTAATAAACATCAGGAAAGTGCATAAATAAATAAACATCTTCCAATAAAAAGAAGAGGTTAAAAGAATTTTCAAAATTGGTTAAGTAGTTACAGAGATTACTTCCGACTAACAAACTTACACCTCACTTTATTTACCTCATTTTAATATAAATGTAGATTGCGATTGGTCTAAAATCTTTAAATACTCCGACGTACAGAGACCTTTTATTGCAAGATTTTAATAAATTGGTATTTAATCTTCTTTCTGCTTTAAAGATCCGTAATCCACCAACCTGGGTGGTCCAGCTCATTAATTACTATAATATCCAGTTTTATTAATGCACATTACAAAATAATTAAAATTTTAATTACCAGCATCGAAAGAAAATTAAATAAAATATTAACAGCGTTATGAATGCTGTAAAATTGAAGTACTTACCTGTAGTAATTTCCGCGAGGAAGGATTTACATTTTTAATAATAGCACTACTTAGTGCTATAAAATGGGACATATCAGTACCTACGGACTGGTTTAGCATGAATGGCATAATGGAGCAGTTTCTGTTGTAATCACGTTAAGAATTAAATTTTACAGAGTTTTTTGTATATTAAATTTTACAGAGACTGATTCTAATACTACATAGATATTTATGGAATTAAATAAAAAAAACTCTTAACTAACTAACACTAAATATAATAGGCTTGTGTCCTGAAAAAATCTAAGTAGCCCGCCAGTTAGATTATCAAAAAATATTTGACCCTTAACTTTTGCTACGTGAACCAAAATTGACGAAGTTACGACGCTTTTAAAATTCTCAATACGTCACGCCGTGGCATAATTTTTATCGGGTCGTGATGTCACGAGCCCCCACTCCCGAGTTTTGATGCGTTTTATCTTTGTCATTATTCATTGATTTACAAAAATAAAAAACTACGTGTCCATTATTTTAGAATACTCTAACTGACTAAACAAAAAACTCCACAAATTGCTAAACTATTAACTTACTCCGTGTAAATAGTTTTGCTATTTGTGGATGATGGACACTAGCCTATTAATCTAACATGTTCTGTTTTAATTTAGCTTCCACATGTGGAAGCTATGGCTTTTCTAAAAATAGGATATGGCTAGTAGAAAAGCCATAGCAACTCTTTTTGACCAACTAGACCATTCAAAACCTCACTTATCAACCGTTCAACGCACATCAACTTAAAAATAACAGCCACGCTACTTATTAACACCCGTTGAGCGATGGCCACCGAGCCAGTTGGTAAACGTCTAAAAATACACCCAGCTATCATCGGCTGTAAGTCTGCCGGCACCAAGTTGTCACGCCGTGAGGATAATGACGTCATAATGATTGTCATTATCGTGATGGCTAAGCGAGGCAGTTTGCGACGATGGACAGTTGGCTAGTGAAAATAAAGGATTATTTAGTGGATTGGCAGTATGGTAGCAAATTGGTATTTACGGGTATGCCCAAAAATACTAGTTTTAGTACCCATGGGTATAATGATGGATGGATTTATTTATTATTTATTATTTATTATATACTTTATTGTACACCTCATAACAAATACAGGAAAAACTGGATGGATGTTTTTTTTTTAAATGGGAAATCATCAAATGACTTCTCCCGCTCTGGGCGGAGCGAGAGGGACAAGCCCGCCACACATTCCCAACCACTGCAACTCCTGAAAGCCAGAATCAACAGTGGCGACCACCAGAAAAACGCCGAGCTAATGAAGCCCGACGAGTCCCGGAGAAACGATTCAACTGTCATGGATCCCGCATCGAAATTAATCAGAAAGTACAGCGGCGGAGTAGGAACAAAAATAAAGAAAAAAAATTAAGCGAGAGGGAGTGTCAGACTTCTATTAACTAAAACCCATCCATGTTCCTTCATTGCCCTTTGTGTTCCGGAGCCACGGTATCTCTTTCGAATAGTCTCGCGACAAATGGTCTCTTGATGGTGGAATCGATTTGTGGTTCTTAAACCCGTGTTCTGATTTAAGAATTTCAAGATGAACGAGTCAAGCTTTAGAGTGCCTGTCCCACAGAAATATAAAAAAACATATATAGACTATGGCCTGTCCATTACAGCGGAGCGAAGAAACGGAGTTTTTTTTTTACTTTACTTGATAGACATAGGTACGTTTGACCGCTATCTCACCTGATGTTAAGCGATGATGCGGTCTAAGGTGGAGCACGCTTGCCTAGAAGTAACCTATTCACTCTTGACTTAAAGACTCCCAGGTTGTAGCTATGAGGAAACAATAATGTTAGTCAAAAAATATCAGTGACCCACGTGGTGCGGAATTTATGCAATAGTGAATATGCATGCAATTTTTTTATTTGCAAAATAAAATACTTATTAGCTCTAGTTAACAATCATGAAATTATTTTTTAAATACCTTCATCATTTATTAAGCTATAAAGCTTCAAATACTACAGTTAGAAAGAGAAGTCCGATACGTAATGTGACGTCAAATTACACGATGACTATACAGCTGCCATAGAAAACAGCGTTTTCGCGAGAGGGACAGATATATTTGTAATAATTGTATCTCGTTCGTTTTTCGAGCAATTTAGATTCTAATCTCACAGTTAATATTATTTTTTCGGATTCTTTTAGATAAACTGTTCAGATCATAAATACTTTTTTCATGCATATTCCCTATTCCTTAGTTACAATTTCTCCGTTTCTCCGCTTCACTGCCTCGTTCTGCTGTAGTGGACAGGCACCCTAATGGACAGACATCCTTAAAATAGTGTCAAATTTTGATAGAATAGAATATAATTTATTTGCATAAAATATGGTACATAAAATATGGGTAATAACAGTTTCACATATTTTGCTTAAGTACAAATTTTCAGCATGCAAAAAATAAGAAGTTACCTAATGTTAAGATTAAAACTAACAATTATTACTAGGATCCTTACTGAAGTAATTGAATGGCAACGAAATTATATTTTTTTCAAACATATTTGTAACTTAAAAATTCACTTATAGTGTAGAAAACCTGGTTGCAGAGAAGTAGTTCTCTTATTTCTTTTGGAATTCGATTGTAGATTTTGACAGACATAATAAATGAAATAATTTGACATAATTTGCTTCTACATCTTGTGATACATAATTTCTCACATGCAGGTACTTACTCAACTTTTTTTAAAAATGCAGAGGGCCAATTCTACTATTTTTTAAACAACTTTCGCATTCGCATGTAATTCGCAAACTGTCAAAAAAGCCTTATTTTTTATATATATTTTTGACAGATTGCGATTGAGATACTAAAATTAGTAGATTTGACACTCCGATTATAGTTTGACAAGCTCTCAATGTTAAATTCATAATTTAGTATGTTTTTAGTAAGTTATTTAGTAATGGTACAGTCGCCAGCAGATGAGGCTGTCCGACACTTTCAAATTTTCCCAATCAACCTTGAACCGTACTTCTTTAGTTATAAAGTTGAAAATCTATTGAAGAAATTTGACAGACTGTTGTAGCTTTGTCGTCTGTACCTGTAGATCCTAAATAATATTATTAATGCGAAAGTAACTCTGTCTGTCTCTCTTCATGCCTAAACCACTGAACCGATTTGACTAAAGTTTTGTACAAAGATAGTTTGAGACCCAAGAAAGGACATAAGATATTTTTTATCCAGGAAATCCCACGGGACCGGGAGCGATGAGGGTAAATAGGTTATATAAACTCCGGGACTATGTTCTCTAGGGAATAGGCTTATGTCCTGAAAAAATCTAATTAGTCCGTCAGTTAGATTATCAAAAAATATTTGACCCATGTTTTTTCTTTTGTTACGGGAACCAAAATTGACGAAGTTACGACGCTTTTAAAATTCTCAATAGGTCCACCTTCGCATAATTTTTAGTGAGTCGTGACGTCACGAGCCCCCACTCCCGAGTTTTGATGCGTTTTGTCTTTGTCAATTTGTCATTGATAAACAAAAACGAAAAATTCGTGTCCATAATTTTTCAATACTCTAACTGACGGACTAAATATTTTTGCAATTTGTGGATGATGGAATCTAGCCTATTACGCGGGCGAAGACGCTCACACAAGCTAAGAGAAAATAACTCTTGCACATTTCAGACGCACTTCAACCGGACTTCTTTTTTTGGGACGTCTCTGAAATCATCTCGATAATTTAGCACACCGCTGAAGCCGACGGAAGTGTGACGTCACTTCCTGTACACAAACAATTTGGCGTTCCTTTGAAGTGGCTGACTTCTGCATCTGTCACTTTGAGCCGTTGACTAATCACGCAAAGCTTAAGATTTTTTTCAGTTTGGTAACTTTTGTCTATAGTTTTTTTCCTGAAACGCAAAGAGCACTAGAAGGAACACGGATGGGTTTTAGTCAGTGAGAGTCTGACACTCCCTTCTGCTTCGCCCAAAGCGGAAGAAGTCATTTGATGATTTCCCATCCATAAAAAAGGTTATTTATTTAATACTAGCTGACCCGCAACTTCGTCTGCGTCACATTTTCCATTACTGCTCCGCTCCTATTTGTCTTAGCGTGATATACTAGAGCCCGCCCGCGACGAGATTAGCGCGTTCAACCAAACAAACAAACAAACTCTTCTGCTTTATAATATTAGTATAGATAAGTAACGAAGAACAAGATAGGATATATTTTGTTCTATCTATAAAGTATAGTCAGTATTGCTAAAATATGGAGAAAATATACACTCAACTGCAACACTCAACAATTTTCAATAAGTAACCTTTACCTATGTAACAAATAACCTTAGATTTACACAGTCGCCAATTACTAGCTACCAAGCATTAATAATTAACTGGACTATTTCTTAAAAAAAGCAGCAAAGTGCGAGTCAGACTGCCATAAGATGGGTTCCGTACCTTAAGGCGGGGTTGCAGTACTTTTTAAGATTTTTGAACGTCTGAAAATCTAATTAATTATGAGTTTTTTAATAAATAAAAATCATTTCATAAAAATTTAACATACCCTCAAGTAAATCGTAAAGATAGAAACGCGATTTAGAATGATTGGCTCGATCCTTTTTTTATCAAACATGACACTAAATTACAATTTTAAACGTGTACTGCTAAGATATTTTGTTACGAATATATATAAACGTTATATCAATAGATAGAGCTTTTTATTTTGAAGTAAATGTTGAAACCATATTGTACTATTTCTTTATCAGTTTTCGCCAAGAAGAAAAAACAATCAAAATTAAGGCATTATTTCGCTCGCCGGACAGTCGCTGTTGTTCGTCAAAACACAAAGTACTGCAACCTCGCCTTAAAGGTTTCTTATAAGGGAGCCTACTTTTCATTTTCATGATTTGTTTTGATAACGGCAATTCACTCAGTAAAAAAAACAACTGTCTACCAGGAATAACGATTTCTGATATACAACCCGCTGACAGACAGACGTAGGAATGGACAGACAGAGGGACGGACGGACGGACAGTGGAGGCTTAGTAGTAGGGTCTCCTCCGAGTACGGAACCCTAAAAATGATCGTATAATAGGGAATATTATGCATGCAGTGTCAGCTTGCCGCGCTTGACTCGGTGGAACGCAGAGTTAAGTGGCTCATCGGCGACGGAAAACTGGTGGATGCCAAGCTACACAGCTTGGCTCATCGCCGCAAGGTTGCCTGCTTGTCGGTCTTCTACAGATTGTACTTCGGAGAGTGTGCCCAGGAACTCCACGACCTCATCCCACCGGCCCCCTTCTACCATTGGACATCCAGACGCACTGCAACTTACCATCCCTAACTTGTTGCGCTTCAGCGTCTTTCATAATGCGCACAGCAAAGGAGTGGAACTCTTTGCCTGCGTCTGTGTTTCCGAATGCTTACAACCCTAATCTTTTCAAAGTTAGAGTGAACTGCAGGCTACTTATGGGTAAGCTCGCTCCATCGTAGACTTTGTCTCTGTCATCTCTGACCAAGACTAGAGTAGGTAAAGAGCAGCCCATTTCAAGTAAAAAAAAAATGATTAGCAAAATGAAATACTAATAACCTGTAAAAACAATCAAGAAATTATTTTTTAAATACCTTCATCAGTGATGAAGTTATAAAGCTTCAAAGATTACAATTAGAAAGAGAACTCAGATATGAACTTTGACGTCAGAGTCCATGACGCCTATACAGCTGCCATACATAACAGCGTTGTCGTGAGAGGGGCAGATAATATTTTGTTTAATAACTCGTTTGTTTTTCGAGTAATTTTGATTCTATTTTCACTGTTAGTATTATTATTTACCTAGTATATTTTTAGATAAACAGCTGTGTAGATAATAAATCTTTTTTCATGCATATTCCCTATTGTGTCGCGTAGGTCCCTGTCTGCGGAAACCCTCAAACAAACCGTAAAATTGTTCCAATGATAACATTACTCGTCTAATCACCATGGTTCCTCTCCATAGGAATGACATCCCGACTCGGAAGTTGTCTCGACAGCCATAACTGCAATTTCCGGGGCATACCATACGGCGGCAATTTCAAAGGCAGCTGGCGATGATTTGATGCTGTGTAGGAAACCAGGTGTTTGATTTGACTGCGATTTGATGAGTTGATTGATTTGTTTGAATTGATTGATTTGTATGTATGGGGAAAAAGTTCTGGTTGGGAGTCAAGAGCAACCCAGCACAAAAAAAAAACTTTAATTTTGATTATCTTTTGTTATAGCGGCAGTAGAAATATACAATCTGTGAACATTTCAACTGTCTCTTATTACGGTTCTTGAGATACAGCCCACTGACGGACAGACAGACGAACGGACGGACAGACAGACGAACGGACGGACAGCAGACGCTCAGTAATAGGGCTCCGTTGGTTACCCTTTGCGGAACCCCTTACAATGAAGACCTATTGGCACTACGCGTGTTTTCAATGCAAAGAGAGATACTTTCAACTTTCTTCAAGCAACGTAAGATCACGCACTCACGCGACGCTGCGTAATGCAGTGTGCGCATTGCCTGTTTATATACATAACATATTATGAACTAAGACCATGAAATGTACCTACATACCTACCATATTCTGACAAATAAACGATGATTTGATTTGATTTGATTTGATTACTGTAAGTAGGTACCTTACTTGTACATAGCGACTATAACAAGATTGTTTCAACATATTTGAGACTTGATTAGTACACGTTCTTACAGTAAACGAACGGGCATTTCTCGGTTGGTTGCCATACCGCATATATTCAAACTAGCTGACTCGCGCAACTTCGTCTGCGTCACATTTTCAATTACTGCTCCGCTCCTGTTTGTCTTAGCGTGATGATATATATCCTATAACCTTCCTCGATAAATGGGCTATCTACCACTGAAAGAATTTTTCAAATCGTACCAGTAGTTCCTGAGATTAGCGCGTTCAACCAAACAAACAAACAAACTCTTCTGCTTTATAATATTAGTATAGATTTACCTATTAGAGATAAGATCCAGGTCTTCTAATACCAAAACTTCACAGGGTAAGTAGGTAGGTACCTATTTTGTGAAAAAAACAGTAACACTAGCCAAAGAGATTTCAGGATTTTGCCTGAAATGGGATAGCAGGAGATTACACAGAAAGCCTGGGTCTGGTTTAGGCTGAAAGTGCTCAATAAAATTTACATTTTCAGTCTGATGTTTCAGTCATTCTAGTTTTTGGTGACTAGGTAGATATATAAAATCTTATTGAACAATGCTGCTAAGTACTAATTACCTTACGAACGCTGGCTTACTTAAATATAGAAGAGTTTATGTCCACATGTTACGTAGTCAAACAACACATTAAAATAAAATAAACAAAGAAATGACAAAAATATTATTCGTCGCTGGCCACATTTAACCGACAATCACTTACCAAAGAACAATACACTTTACATATTTGCCATAAGGTTGAAATTACTTTGGCAAGAAGGACATTTAAGGCACTTTTAAAGTTTTCAAGTTAACTTCCTTTCCGTTCTCAAGAGTATTTAGAATGAACGAATGAACTAAATGAAGTTGTCTAAAAACAAACGACTGGCTGATGAGCTGTTTGGCTTAATTTCACATTCTAAATGAGTTCAATTTGAATAAGAATGTCGCGAAGTTCTTACATTGAGATTTAGGGCACTTTTAGGAATGATTATGTCTCTTAAGTAGGGTTATTTATGGAATTATTAAGTAGCTTTGTTCATTGGCGTTATAACTCCAAAAATATCAAGTTTCTAAAACATGTATTTTGTAGATACTTATTTAGCATAGCTTTCTAATTACTTATGTATTTCAGTCCCAAAGACTATTTAAATCTATGATTAATAACTTACCATAACTAATAATGTTAAGTCGTATTGATACAGCTGTCACTTTTATAATTAACGATTCACTAAAACTTCTATTAATCACGACTTTTACCGTCTAAATAATAATACGTTATTAATGAACTCGTTTGAAACATACTACCACCTGAATGAACGACTAGGTACCTAAAAATATTAAAGCATGTTACTCTATGGCTCAAACCAACAAAATTAAGCTCTATGGTACCTGCGTTTTCACGCCCAAACCACTGAACCATAATTTAGGTTACGTTGGTTATCCTACGGAACCGTTAAAACCATACCTTTCTACAAACTCAAGTTGAATATCTACTAAGCAGGTGGATAAGCCTCTCTAATGAACTCAGCAACACGACAGGACACGGCTTAGACTGGCTTATAATCCTGTAAACGTTGTCTAAACTTAATACTTTAATTACGGTTTAAGAGCTGGCGGGATTTGGTTATCAAGAGTTTTAGAGGAAATATTGCTTGATAATGTTTTAATATTAAGCGTTTCAAAAATTGTTTGTTCAAATTAGGCTGAGAGTCAGCACTTTTTGAAGGTCAAGTTTTACAAAAGACAGTCCTCCAAAACGCCCGCCCTTAACCACTTCCTAGTATTTTTGTTGTGAACTGCGGAGAAGAAGTGGCCAACAAAGTCCCCAGCAACACAATTTACACAATATATGTCTGTTACGTAGGAACTAGAATTTGTGCAATGAGTAGAATGCAAAGTAATTAATACTTGACCCAAAAAAATTAAAAGCTAGCACACTATGATACTATAAAACAAAATACACACTCAAAAAAGGAACAGGAACCCACTCATTAATTAAACTTCCTTTTGTCTAAACTAACTAATAGATATTAAGAAACATATGGCTTGTAACGATTTAACTCAAAAACTACTGAGCCTTTTCAAAAATTCTTTCACTATTAGAATGCTCTATCCCTGAGTAACAGAATTTTTTCAAGTTAAAAATAGGGTTCCTTAGATCCTAACAAATATTGCAGCGCGGATGAAGTCGCGGTCGAAGGGCTAATCTTCTTCTTCGTTAGTCTCAAAACTCGAGAAAAGCTGGGCCGATTTCGGTAATTCTTTTTTTTTAGTTCGTTAGAAAGAAAGAAAGAAAGAAGAAAGAAAGAAAATTGTGTTTATTGGCATTATTATACAAAAAAACTTCTTAAAATTAAACAAAACAGATAATTAAAACTATTAATGCCAAAGGGCCTCAGCTCAGCATAATGCCAGCTGGCAACACGAGGTATACCACCTGACGCTGATTTTCAGCTGCAGCCCACGAGTGCCATACGCTCGAAGACATAAATACACATACAAATAGCTCAAACAAAAGATTTATTTATCTGCCCAATCACAAAAAAAAAAAAACAAATACGGACAGGGATAAAATAAATTAATGATAAAATTAAAAATGTATAAATATATATTTAAATCAAATGTATAAAATTATTAACACTATTAATTAGAACACAGGGAAGGTTTAAAAGCAAAAAAATGGGTAGGTAAGGTAGCCAGCTGATGGGAGGGAAGCCGTGGGGGACAGCTAGTCTTCTTCTTAAATAAATGAATTGCTGTTCGTTAGTCTCGCTAAAACTCGAGAACGGCAGGGCCGATTTCGATAATTCTTTCTTTGTTTAGTTCGCCAGAACACAGGGAAGGTTTAAAAGCCAAAAAAAGGGTAGTTAGGGTAGCCAGTTGACGAGAGCGAAGCCGTGGGGGATGGCTAGTCTTAATATATAAAATTCTTCCGTTACTTAGTGACTGATAGACAACACACAGCCGAAACTACTGGTCGTAGGAAGCTGAAAGTTTGCATGCAGGTACCTTGGGGAGTGTAGAAAATCCACTCTAAGTGCTTATAAAGGATTTCCCGAAATTCCTACGGAAACGTGATTATTGGATGACCCCTCACGGCTTCGGCCGCAATAATGTTGCCCGGTGAATGTAGGTATGGTAAATTATGTAGGTACTACTTTATGTTAACAATAACACAGAAGTCAGTTCAACACGGCTTCTGCGCCGCAGACATAAGCCTCGCTGATAAGAAAGATCATGGTGTTCCGATAAGACTTTGTTTAAGTTTTTTTATGGTGTTACCCCGTGATATGGTTTTCTTAGATAAATCCGTTGTGATCAAGGGCTTAAATACTTAGCAGATAAGATTCAAATAATGTATCTTATGGGTACCTAGTATCTATCCAATTGTATTTGTGTCAGATTTTATTGAAATGGAAACAATACACTTGTCCCTTATCTATACTTGCACAAACTGACATATCCGTAGCCAACAAAATTAAACTCTTCAGCACCCTTGGTTGACAGACACAGAATGTCTTCAGTCCACCATTTCACCATTATTGTAAGTAAGTACCTACCTCGTCTTTGTGCATGAAGTTTTAAATAGAATCATCTGAGCGGTAGATTTATTAAGAAACTTGAAGCAAAAATGTCCCCAGCTTTTGTTTTGCTACAATCCCAATACGTAAAAATTTGGTAAAAAACGACGCAAAAATAATTAGGTACCTACAGCTATGTCTAAAATTCGATTCCAAACTGCTTCAAAAAACTGGCAATCGAGTATTCTCGCCGCCATGGTATGGAAGTGCTCAATTTAACCGGAGCTAAGCTAACGAGTTAACTAATACCGCGTGAGGTGCAGGAGGCAGCCCAAGGAATATGCGCCACTAAGCCGTCGCAGCCGCGCGGGCGAGCGTCTGCGGCGCACATTACAAGGAGCGTTGCCTGGAACCGAGCGCGTGACGTCACGTGCTGTAGACCTTCTAACGAGAGCTAGTGATCTATATACAGTTGTAACATCACACTAAAGAACACACTTCCAATTGGAATTGGAAAACTGCCGGCCGAGTGTTAACTTGGATGAGAACTTTGCTAGCGCGATGTAGAACTTTTGATAATAACTTCTTTAGTTTTCAGAAATAGTTGAGAAATTTTATATGAAAAAATGTGTAACTATCTCACAAATCTATTTTGACACTAATTTGTTAATATAATTGTGAATTTTAACCACTTTTTCCTATTTTTAGAAATCATAGAAATTATATCGACAACAGCGCCATCTAGGCGATGGCAGTACAACTAATGTGGAAGACTGGCAGCGAAACATTAACTATGTGAAAAGTGATGAATAACCAACTTGCTCGGATATTATAAATGTTGTTATGCAGATTTAGAACAATACCTATACAATCAAAAAAGGGTAATTTTCTTGAAAATGACACCACATTTTTTATTGTTTCAGAACATCAAATAATGAAAGGGATGAAAGTCCCGGGACAGACGGCAATGTCTCCCCAGAGCCACCTGACCGACCTCCCGGGAAGGTTCGACAAGTGCACCCGGAAGACAAGACGCAAGTTCTTGCATACGACTCCACGTACCGCAAGAAAAACAAACCGAAAAGCCTCCCTTTAGAAGAAAATCATTACAATCATTTGGCGAACACTAACGTTGCAATGTCGCCTATGTATCCGCTGACACCAAATATTTGCGTCGAGGGTGGAAAGATTGAGTTCATAAAGTCGCCGCCAGAGAGCGCTAGAAACAGCGTGGCGCTGGCGTCGCCGCCGCAAACACCGTTGTTGACGCGGCGCGGTTCGCGGGAGAAACGCGATGCTCGCATCTATGATGAGCAGACTGAGAAGTTCGACGGTGATAAGGTAGGTGGCGCTTTCTCGAATTATTGAAAAAAAATCGCACTTTTTTTTTTGATAAGCAGATAATATTTTTAGGTTGATGTAGATTGAAAGGATTTATCATATTATAGAACAATACTAATTTATATTTTAATTAAGTGACAACCCAAAGTGCTTACTTATCCACAGTACTACACTTTGGGAAAATAATAATTTCCACAAAGCTGCAATTTAATTGCGTTCTTCTTTCGAGAAACTATCAATAAAATTTTAATTCACTTTAGCGGATAGCAACAACCATTTTCGCTTTACTTTGAAGCGTAAACAAATTCACCATAACCAAATGGTTCCTTTTCAAAACTTTCATGTCCAATCCAACTACAGCAATCTTTCTGAGAATTCTTTGTAAAACTTGCAAGTTTGGGACGCATTCAATTTGAAGTCCAGCAAAGGGTACAAGTGACCCTTGTCAGAAATCTTTTTAAAAGTTGGTCATGTTTTGGTGTTTATGCAATATTGTTTTTTTTTTTTGAGAGCAAATTCTTGTTTTACTTTGTGGTTGAGTTTTAAAGGTTTTTATCAAACAGTTAAATAAGTAGGTAAGTACATATATCTGCAGTGACCGTGTGTGATCCACTGACGTATAAATCATAGTGTGATCCTAGCTGTGAATTGACAGTTTTTGGCTACATACCTAAACAAAAAATGCTACCGAATTGAGACCCTACTCCTATTTTGTCGATTATAAATATAGATAGGTAACTAGGTAGCTGACCCGCGCAACTTAGTCTGCGTCACATTTTCCATTAATAGGTACTACGCTCCTATTTTGTCCTAGCGTGATGATATAGCTATCTAACACTTAATGATTGTTCAAATCGGACCAGCAGTTCCTGAAATAGCGCGTTGAAGCAAACAAACAAACTTTTCAGCTTTATAATATCAAGTATAGATATCAGCTTCAGCACACATTGATTGCCAACTTAAAGACAACATCGGTTCCTAATACATGACAAATTTTCCCCCCTCTTACATACCAACCCACTTAAAAAAAAAACGCCATTCCCTTATGGAAAAGGTAATTGACCTACAAAATTTAAAGAACCCCCTCTTAACATCAAACAAAGTTAATAATGTATTGAACAAAATATTTTGATCAACTAAGTACCAAAGTAGCTACCTTCTAACGATCCATTTTCCCGCCGTAAACCCCTAACCGAGGGATCCTCACATGTAATTGGACTACTGCACCATAATGCGTCTTTAGTCGACAGTTCGACACTAAATTGTTTTTGAAAGCCTTCGCCAAATCTTCCCGTGATTGACTCAAAAGATTCTGGGGATCCTTTTTTTGATGAAGGCTTTAGAAGTTGGTTCTTTAGTCTTGTTTTGATTGGTTCCTTTTGTATTTTCAAATAGATGCTTCATAGAGTCTACGACGGTGTTACAACTGCAGGTAACTCGCATGCAAGTTTAATTACTAAGGGCACGATCAAACGACTAATCAGAATGTATGCATGCGAGCTGGTTGCAAGTGAAAACGTGATCTTAGAAAGAAAGGAAAAAAACACTACAAATTAAAAAATAACTTTAATTTCGGAAGTCGGTGTTTTTGTTAGTTTCTTCGTATTTTTTGACACAGACTTCCGAAATTAAAATTATTTTTTAATTTGTAGTGTTTTTTTTTTGGAAGTCGGTTGTATTTTTTAACCGACTTCCCAAAAAGGAGGAGGTTCTCAATTCGCATGTATTTTTTATTTGTAAAAAGTTTTTTATTTTTCACTTTTTAGTGGTGTACCACTACAAAATCGCAGAAAAGCAGAATACGCAATTTCGATTACTTCGATGACATAAAACCAAGAAGACGAATTCCTGCTATTTCGATTTAAAATCCAAAGTTCGAAACCGATCTTGATAAAATTTAAATGGGTCCAATCTGCAAGTATATCCTTTCAGATAAAACAAGAATTTTTCAAATCGGTTTATAATTGTCGGAGTTATGAGGTAACAAACAAAAAAAAAATACAACCGAATTGAGAACCTCCTCCTTTTTGGGAAGTCGGTTAAAAATACATTTATTCCGCCAGAAGTGACGCACAAAAACACAAAATTAAAAGGAAATAAGTTATCAACTAAAACAAAATAAAACCTGTAACATTTATGTTGTCTATGCCAGGCGCGGGCATCAACCTACCACGAATCTCTGGTCACACCAGGGGGGTTACTCTCTAAGCCCGAAGTCCATAGTTTCGGGCTTAGTTGCGGGCTTATTCTACTTCGTATCACCTACGGACTTCTACGGACTTCGGTTTTAGAGAGTAGCCCCTCTGAACACAGTTCAACAGTTGATGGTCTTAGATTAGAGACCGTGTATCGGCAAGCGTAGTGTGGGATGTCCCTCAGCTAGGTGGACCCACGACATTAGAAAGGGGTCTGGAGGAGACTGGAAGCGTACGACGGAAGACCAGGTGTTCTGGTGCAGATTGTGAGAAGCCTATGTTCAGCAGTGGATTGGGAAAGTCGGAAATGCTACATTAAGAAGATACCGAGAAAGAATCATTTATTGTTTCATTTGTCCTGGACCCAAGTCCTAAGGATAAGGCTAATCATGATGTACCTTCATCTTATTAAATTACCTCTACTTTTATTCAAATTGTTACTTCCAAACTACAGTCAGCCCTATTCAATTGCGGAGTACTAAGTACTCCTTCCCTATTTGGTTCTCCGATTAGAGCCGTGCACCAGAATTTCTTCCCACCATAAACCAGAATGATAATACAGATTCATGGGCACCACACAGAGGTCGATTTACTCACAGAATCTGCGCAATTAATTCAATTTACGGTCGCCTATCGCATTTGCATGTCTGGAGTGCAATAAGTTTTGCAGCAGACAGCACGCTGTGTTTGAATTTAATTCAAATGTTCGAGAATTTTCTTTGATATTAGTTTTACAAAGCTATTGAATTTTGCGCTGATTTGGGGGATTTGTGAGGGTAATTTGTGATCAGAGGCGCCGGAAAAGGCCGAAGCCTCCGGAGTTGCGGGACTATTCGAAAGAGATACCGCGGCTCCGGAACACAAAGGGCAATGAAGGAACATGGATGGGTTTTAGCCAGTAGAAGTCTGACACTCTCGCTCCGCCCAGAGCGGGAGAAGTCATTGGATGATATCCCATCCCTAAAAAAAAAAGGGTAATTTGTGACTGCTGGTACATACATAACCGAAATCGAGTTGAATGGCGTGCACTAGGACGACCCTTACTCCAGCGTCCATCGTGGTGGACTGCAATAGGTTGATGATGATGATGACATAAGTACCTACAAGAAGAGTAAGAACTTAACTAATAATCCTAA
Organism: Ceramica pisi; assembly: GCA_963859965.1. Lineage (NCBI taxonomy): Eukaryota > Metazoa > Arthropoda > Insecta > Lepidoptera > Noctuidae > Ceramica > Ceramica pisi. Next base: position 22,423,600 of record OY982535.1, on the reverse strand, counting down.
TGTATTAAATCTTCCTATACTGAGAATCTTCCTTCCAGCTCGTGGCTATACCGCACGGGTCGATCTTCAAGGTTAACGCTTGCCAAGGTTGGTCTGTGGAAGGGTGACCATCTTAAAATACCGAGTTTCATCCGTGCCTCGGAAAGCACGATAAGCCGTTGGTTCCGGCTGTCATTTGTAGATCTTTGGCAGTCGTTACGGTTAGTCAGAAGTCAGTAAATCTGTCTGCAGTCTTGTCAATGAGTACCGTGTTTACCCAGTTAATGGGTTGTAGAGGTTTGTTAGGCAGCCGCTCTCGCCGGTATTCAGCTAAATCCGGTTTGACTGGAAGCCGTCCCCAATATAGTTGGAAAAAGGCTAGGAAGATGATGACTGAGAATCTTCCTTCCATGTAGATTCACGAAATTCCTACGGGAATGGGAATACACGGGATAGTCGAACACGAAGTCGCGGGCAGATGCTAGTAAGATGATATTGCCACTGATAAAAGCGCTTGAGGAAAATTGTTCCGTCCCATCCTTACATACCACCGTGACCTGAACCTTCAGACATGAAGGACTGATCAGAGTGACAGAAAATAAATATGAATAAACTCTATCCTTCTGCTGATGATTGGGGGAACACATGATCATGAACTTGATAAAGAAGACCATGCTCAAACGTTCTGACACAATCAAAATCACCTCATTTAGAAGTTGGCTTCGATAGCTAATCAAAAGCTAGAACAGGGGGGCTCAAAAGGCGACTTTAGGAGAATCATAATATTAATCACACAACGATCTTTAAAATTTCATTTTCATCTTCATCGCTAACGAATAAGGTTCAAAGTTGATTGGGAAAACTTGACAGTGACGGGTAGCGTGATTAATTGCTTCCTGATTCTGCTAAAGTGGTCTTTTTAGACCCGCTGACTGCGATTATGTGGTCAACGAAAGAGTACACTAACCTAGAAGTAACCTAATCGCTAATGACTCTGGCAGGGAAATCCATTACTAAGCTGTACTTACAATTAAAGTATTCCCAAAACGTTTTAAACTACACTGAAAAGATTTGCAATCTGAAAATTTTGACACGCAGCAGCGTGTCAAGCCAAGTCCAAGAAAAAAGAAATTGGCGATGCAGAAGCATTTGGAACCACTTTTGATTCATTACTTATTTCAAATCTATTTTAAGCCTTCAAATGTCCCAGACCCTCTTGAGCCTTATTTTGTCGTTTGGACTCATTTAGATCTCAATTTTTTTCTCACGCATATTTTATCAGTATTAAACTTGGCTCCCATTTTCACATTCATGTTTTTCATTGGTTTTATTTACGTACCAAAGACTGAATGTATCACGAGACAAAAACCGTCGCTTAAGGTCCTAACAACTTTATAGACGGTGGAAACCGATCAGCTATTTAACTATGCAAATCGGTTTCCGATAATGTGCCTTCCAGACGGTCTGCAGATTTGAGCGTGTAGCATCGTCAATGATAGCTTTATTCATATTAATGACCGTACCATGGCCAATTGAAGTCCTTGATAGTTCTCGGTCGGTGTGAAAAGGGCTGGAATTTGTTTGAGTAGTCGGAAGTGATGTAATAGACATTGAGATTTTAATCTACGTCTTCAATCTGTTTAAGAATGATTGTATTTGATCCTGTCTGTGATGAACTGTGTCTGTAATTGTCCGAACGCTTAAAACCTTAGTATTTTTAAAGTAAAAGTGAACAGGCTACTTTCTGGGTAAGCTCGTTCCATCGTAGACTTTGTCTCTGTCATCTCTGACCTAGACTAGAGTCAAGATCAATCCCATCTCAAATCTATACTAATATTATAAAGCAGAAGAGTTTGTTTGTTTGTTTGTTTGTTTGTTTGTTTGTTTGGTTGATCGCGCTAATCTCAGGAACTACTGGTCCGATTTGAAAAATTCTTTCAGTGTTAGATAGCCCATTTATCGAGGAAGGCTATAGGCTATATATCATCACGCTAAGACCAATAGGAGTGGAGCAGTAATGAGAAATGTGACACAGACGAAGTTGTGCGGGTCAGCTAGTAAAAAATTAAAAAGAACTAACTCGGGGTATTGTTTGTAAATTGACTCTTTTGTATTCGTCAGCTGCTATATTAAGTTGGTCAATTTCATACAGCGTAGCAATAGCAGTCATTGTCTATACTAATATTATAAAGCAGAAGAGTTTGTTTGTTTGGTTGAACGCGCTAATCTCAGGAACTACTGATCCGATTTGAAAAAATATTTCAGTGTTAGATAGCCCATTTATCGAGGAAGGCCATAGGCTATATATCATCCCGCTAATGGATGAACGCGCTAATCTCAGGAACTACTGGTTCGAATTGTAAAATTATGTTAGTGTTGGACAGCCCATTTATCGAAGAATGCTATAGGCCATACCTATAACCTCAACAGCAGCGAAGCATTCATGAAAATTGCGACGCAGATGATGTTGCGCGAGTCAGCTAGTCAGATATATAGGTACATGTGAAAAACCTTTCCAAATAACTACTCCATAATAATTCTTAATTGGCCAAAAAGTTCCCAACCTTAAAACAGAAATATTAAAAAAACCAATTTCAAATTATTTCTGACAGTATCAGTACAAATGTGACATGGCCTTATGACAGTCGCTTTTCTTTCGAAAAATAACCTAGATCCGACCGATTTCCGATTTCTGACTAGGACAATAAAATCAGTTAGCAAAATTTTTAATGATAGTCATCAGGCAACAGGACATCACAAACAGCGAAATCATGAATCCTGCGACGTATGTCTTGGCTCAGCTGGAGGAGAATCACCGGGCGATCTTCCTAGTCTTACTGGTGCTGTTTATTTTCTTCATGCTTGTGGATGTCAGAGGCAGAATTCCAGCCAAGGCTGTAATACCCGAGGTCCTCGCCAACGCGAAGGCTTCTGAATCGAATACGTCATCAAAGAAAAAAGTTTGTGCGTTCGACTCCAAGGAGAACACTGTTTTGATTAAGAAATCGGATTAAATTGTAATAAGTTGACTTTTTTGTTTTGGAAAGGTATTTAGTATTTTTTTTATTAGACTTTGCTTTGATTGTGGTTAAATTAAATGAGTGGTCTCTGTTTACCTAAGTTTTTTACCTGGAGACTAAAAACCCAGTTGAACATGTCCAATTTAGCATTTAGCTTACACTTTGGTTGGTTGACTAAAAATTGCATATAGACACTAGTTAAAGAACAGATATAGTACCTATGCAAAAAATATCTCACTCAGGAACTAATCCTCGCAATCTTACCAGACCAGCTAGTCTATTCTGTAAATAACCATTTCGATATCGAGCTTCACCTGAGTGACTAAGCTTACAAAGTGAACTTTATTTCACACATCATAAGGTCTTATATTTATACGAATTTGAAACTCACCTCGGATTCCACTGTCGAGACACGAAAAAGTTTTTACAGAATAAGTAGCACTGCTGAAGGTGTTTGGGTCACACATTAAGAATTCCCATTAGGTACTAACGATTTTGAGATAGAGGGAAACTGACAGAAATTGTTCTAAGATTCCAATTTTCCATTCTCATTTACAGGAGACCATCATGACGTACAACACGTCCATAACGCAGGTAATGACAATCCTACATTAGTGCGAACTACGCTTGTCACTGGTCTTGATCGTATAGCTAGGTTGAAGCGCAATATTATGTGGATTGTAAATTGTGATATAATTGTGCTGGTATTGTTGTTGATGCATGGTATTATGCTGAAAATTAATGAATTTTGCACTCGTTTTGCTGGGTTAGTGCTGATTCCCCCGCTCTCTCTTTGACGAGACTTTTGATTATTGCAATTGATATCTTACTTTTCCCAGACATTAAAATAACTATTGAATTCAATCTGGTTTCAAAACATTTAGCACACAGTATCTGCCTAAGGTGCATTTTAAGTTCCATTACGATATTTAAGAATCTAGAATGAGGTCACAAGAACAAAACGAACACTACCAAACCAAGCTCAATTAATTGAAATACCAAGCACAAATAAGTGTGGGAACAATTAATGTTCTAAGCAAATCGGAACAAACATTTCTCCCTGAGCCAGATTACAGCACAGCACAACTTCTGGCTTGGCATGCAACCGCTGCATGTCCAGAAGTTGGGTGTTTCCTTGGTCCATAGACAACGGAATGCCACGCCGGCAGTGAGTCGAGACTCCATTGTAAACAATAATATTCATGCCCTCGCAATTACTTTGAGCTGTTAAGAGGAAATGTGGGCTTGAAGACTTCGTATGTAAAAAGTTATATTTCGAGGTTTGGCTCTCGCCTGTTTCCTCCTCCAATAATAATCGATTCAATAGATATTACACAATCTGAATAAGAAGGATATAAACTGTGCCTCTATGTTTTTCTCTATTCATTAATAGTTGCCAAACTTGTTCAGTAAGGCTCTTTTGACAGCAGTTTGTTGGACAATTTTGAGCATGTTTTGAGGGTCCTAGTGCTTTTATGTTTAATATATCATCAAAAAAGAAAACATAGAGGCACAAAATATATTCTTCTTATTCAGTTCATGAAATATCTCTTAAATCTGTCCAATATTGAAGAAGGAAACAGGCGAGAGCCAAACCTCGAATTATGACTATTTACATACAAAGTGTCTCCGCCCGCGTTTCCTCTTAAGCACACATTTCAAAATACCTTATCATATACTTTCAATATAATTGATATAATACGGTACCAAATTTCGAATCGATCGGACATAAGGAAGTAAGTGAGACCCCCTCATCAAGTATTAATGAGCTGATGGTCTTCAAACGGCTGATCTGGTCTTGGTTACCTTACCACATACTTTCAATATCATTGAAGTATCACGGTACCAATAAGACATAAGGAAGTTAGTCAGATCCCTTCATTAACTAGAATAGAGCTGATAATCTTCAAATGGCTTAACAGATTTTCATGAAACATGGCTAAGAACACTCGGGATAAAAAAATCTATGACACAAAAAAACTAAACGAAAATCGGTTCATCCGTTTGGGAGCTACGATACCACAGACAGATACGCAGACAGACACGTCAAACTTATAACACCCCTCTTTTTGTGCAGGGGATTAATTAAAATACATGTTACACGATACAAGAAGATCTTTTGACCATGTCATCTCCAGCCATGGCCGCCATGGTGTTTCGGGGTTCTGTGCCTTGGCCTGATGCCACGCTTAGCAATAAAGATAGTTATCTAGATCCCTGTTCGTTTGTTCCTACAGCTTTCTCACGGATTTTGTTGTCGAGAGCAGCGGTTTTTGCAAGTTACTTGCCAGTTTTTTCCTGAAAAACTTTGATTGAAAATAATAAAAAAAAGATTATTAGTAGATTAAGATGAACATAATTTAAGCGGATTTTTTTTCCAATCAACTCTCTTTTATCCAAAATCCCTACTTCCCTACTAATATTATAAATGCGAAAGTAACTCTGTCTGTCTGTCTCTTCTTCGTGCCTAAACCAATGACGTATTATATATAGACACGTCATAAACCAACATTGCAGCGCTTAAAAACGGCGAAAATACTAGATAGCTACTAATACGCATGAAGAAAGGGAAAGAAAATATGTCACCGTACGGCAGGATGCCTGTTGCTAGAGGGAGATAAATATACATCGTCAGTTACGTCACAGGATAAGTAATAGTCAAATTGACATCAAAACAAACGTAGTGTCGCGCGACAGGTTGGTGCGTAACTAAGCGCAATGTGGCCAATTGGCTTCATTTCATGTTGTCATTTTAGAGTGCGGACAACGTATCTATAGTTTTATATATATCATTGGCCTAAACCACTGAACCGGTTTGGACGAAATTTTGTACAAAGATAGTTTGAGACCCGAGAAAGGACGTATACGACTGGAAATCCCACGGGAACGAGATTTATGAGGGTAAATAGGTTGTAGATATTCCGGGAGTATGTTCCCTAGGGAAGTAGTAGTTTGACATAAAACTAAGTCAAAACTGAACTTTTTGTTTACATTATAATTTTTTTTTTGGATAAGAAGTCATCAAATGACTCCTCCCGCTCTTGTTGTCTGACTCTTATTGAATAATAAAAACCCGTTCCATCATCGGACCACAAGACGAACAGCGATGCGCCACCGTTACACTGTGCACATCCCACCCACACGCACTAAATATTTTGTATCAAGCGCAAGTTCGATCGTGTATGGAGTAGTACTGCTCTCATCTTTAGGACGGATCTGCCAGATACCAGCTTGATGCTCTCGAGTCAATTGAAAAACGAGCCAAGAGGATGATAAGCTTGTCGAATCGAAGCTCCAAAGTCTTGAGTATCGACGCCGAGTTGCTGGCCTGTCGGTTTCCTATCGGTTGCATTTTGGGGAGTGTGCGACGGAATTGCATAATTTAATTCCGCCAAGCCCGTTCCACCATCGGACCACAAGATGTACGGCGATGTGCCACCGGTACATGGTGGACATCCCACCTATACGCACAAAACGTTTTGGGAACACAAATAGTGCATACAGCAAAGGAGTAGAATTCCCTGCCGGAGTCTGTGTTTCCTGATAGCTACAACCTGGGAGTCGTTAAGTCAAGAGTGAATAGCTAGTCTACTTCTAGGCAAGCGTGATCCATGTTAGACCGCATCATTGCTTACCATCAGGTGAGATAGTGGTCAAACGCGTGCCTATCAAAAGTAAAAAGGGCTCTTGGTTTTTACATGTAATTGTGTTTGTGTTTGGACTAAACATTATAGCTTCACTTGATAAGTAGGTATTCTTTAATCTATCTACCTAAAATCGAAGTCAGTTTCACCACTGCACTCTCCCATAACCCCTTGCACAATGAAATTGCATAACAGCTTTAACCCCATAAGTGTAGCCATGTAGGCAAACAATAGTTCTGAATGAATTCCAATCTCGCAGATTGTTGGCATCTTCTCCTTGGGGCAATAAAAAATCGGATCTGCCAGATACCAGCTTGATGCTCTCGAGTCAATTGAAAAACGAGCCAAGAGGATGATAAGCTTGTCGAATCGAAGCTCCAAAGTCTTGAGTATCGACGCCGAGTTGCTGGCCTGTCGGTTTCCTATCGGTTGCATTTTGGGGAGTGTGCGACGGAATTGCATAATTTAATTCCGCCAAGCCCGTTCCACCATCGGACCACAAGATGTACGGCGATGTGCCACCGGTACATGGTGGACATCCCACCTATACGCACAAAACGTTTTGGGAACACAAATAGTGCATACAGCAAAGGAGTAGAATTCCCTGCCGGAGTCTGTGTTTCCTGATAGCTACAACCTGGGAGTCGTTAAGTCAAGAGTGAATAGCTAGTCTACTTCTAGGCAAGCGTGATCCATGTTAGACCGCATCATTGCTTACCATCAGGTGAGATAGTGGTCAAACGCGTGCCTATCAAAAGTAAAAAGGGCTCTTGGTTTTTACATGTAATTGTGTTTGTGTTTGGACTAAACATTATAGCTTCACTTGATTAGTAGGTATTCTTTAATCTATCTACCTAAAATCGAAGTCAGTTTCACCACTGCACTCTCCCATAACCCCTTGCACAATGAAATTGCATAACAGCTTTAACCCCATAAGTGTAGCCATGTAGGCAAACAATAGTTCTGAATGAATTCCAATCTCGCAGATTGTTGGCATCTTCTCCTTGGGGCAATAAAAAATCTTTATAGAATGTAATGTCTTCTGCGTCGAAGTCTGGTGAGATTTTGCAGTGGCATGTCTGGCGATTGAGATCTGAATTGCGTTGGCTTAAAAACTATAAAACGTACATTCTTGCTACAGTAAAGAATATAAAGTGCAAGCGTGCTACATCTGCTACCTCATCATCGCTTACCTGCAGGTGAGAAAGTGGTCAAACGCGTGTTTATCAACAGTACAATATTTTATTTCCTAACGTGTTCAGAAAAGTTTAAGTTTGCGTTATTTGTTTTTTTTTTTAATGTCATTGTGAGGTCATTTTACACTTTTGATTCTACGGTAATCGCTGGAGTCTTCTATAAATTACTAGCTGACCCGCGCAACTTCGTCTACGTCACATTTTCCATTAATGCTCCGCTCTTACATGTCTTAGCGTGATATTTATATAGCCTATAACCTTCCTCGATAAATGGGCTATCTAACACTGAAAGAATTTTTCAAATCGGACCATTAGTTCCTGAGATTACCCCCTACATACAAACTTACAAACTTACAAACAAATGTTACCTCTTTATAATATTAGTATAGAATAGTATAGATAGTATAGTATAGATATACTTTCAAGTCCTATAATGCTGGATTTTTAGGTTAACTTGACCGCTTACAGCTTAGAGCTTTTCGTCGACAGCTTAGCCAATTACAGTGCTCATTAATTTAGAATAATAACACTCAATTATCGTATCAGCCAATTGCCGCTTACTGCTGAACGTAAACCTGCCCCAAAGAGCGCAAATCATCCCTGTGTTGAGCATCCATCTGCTACCAGTCACCTTCTTCAAATCATCAATCCATCGTGCCACATGGTGTCTCACACACTTAGTTTGCCAATACGTGGGCGTTTGGCGTTTGGCGTGGGCATAATAACACTATTAACAAAATAAAACCTTTGGCAACGAACAAATGCAGTTGTAAATATTATAGAATTTAAAGCTAGCATACAACAATCATGGTTTATCAAACCAGCAAGGCGTATATTGGCCATGCCCATCAACTAAAACCGTTACTCCGTTTGTCTCATGCCCTCAAACAAACAAAATAAAAGTTAACTGCCCATAATCAATAGATAATGCATAAAATACGACCCTGTAACAACGTCATGCGTATACATTTTTATTAGCTACACGACCAATATAACCTAAACCCAAACAACACATAAATCCACAACAAAAACACTTGAAACATAAAAATTTTAGAGACTTGAGAGCTCACCTAACGCTTGTCGATCGAGAGAGTGCGTTAGGTCACCATGTATTGTTGAATTTTAAGGACAGGGAGATTTTCTGCATCATAATAAAAATACTTGAATTCATTTTATGATGACTTTTTATTAGGTTTTGTGGACCGGAACAGGATAAGCTTTTTGGGTAATGCAGTAATAATGTAAATGTTTTATTTGTTGAGTTATAAAACGCGTTAATACAAGCGTTAATTTATTGCATACAATAATAGGTAGGATTTTAAAGTTTGAATTGTAATACTAATATTAAGTATGTGTATTGTGTTTGTGTTGTGTGAGGGTGTGTTTGTGTATGTATGTGTGTGTGTGTGTGTGTGTATTAAGTGTGTGTTTGTGTACTAATGTTAATTTTCCATTTATTTGTACGGTCTACATTATGCGTATCGTGTGTGGTCCAAATAAACTAGTTTTTTTTCTTTCTTCTTTGTACCCCGCGTCAGGTGTTCGCACATCATATTTTTTTCATCAACGTTTTTACTATTGGCCAAACTTAAATATCTGCCAGGAGATCAGGGCAGTCCCACTAAACACCACAATCGTATACAACCCAAAATCTGTCACCCTGTATAGAGAGGCTTTGATAGATTTTGTCCACGTTTTTTAAATGCAAATGCAATCAATCACGTAGATAACTGTCATTTAACAGATTGCCTGGCTGATGCGCACTCTGGCCGGTGGTTTTGATTAAAATATCGATCTGAGTTATGAATAAATTGGTTTAGAGATTATGTTTGACTGATGGTCATCGGTGTTGTTTTAAATGTATTGTGTATGTCTGTTCTGTTGTGTGTGGTCCATAAATAATAGGTATGTAGATTCTATTACAAAATATAGTGAGTCTTGAGAATGGTCGAATCAATGACAAAATTGTTTCTGGTAGTCTTAATTTATTTTACCTTTTTTGCCTTGTGCGAGTCTCAAATAAATGTTTTTCTTTGTTTACTTCTAGAAAATTGTAAAATTACATGTTTCGAGAAAAAGAGCTTAAATAAAAGGTACTTAATCGCCTAAGAGTAGTAGGGTAGGTAAAGTCAGGAAAATTGATAATTTCATTTGATTAAGAAACCTAGATCAGTGATACCTACAACAAACTTTATAAAGTCAGACTTTGTCGATGGTAAGAGTTCTAATACATTATTTACCTTTTCTTATAGTACCTTGAAAAAAATGGTCACTGATGAAAAGTAAGTACTTACACATTAATTCTTGTGTTTGATTTTAATCGTCAAAACTTTGTCGTGGTTGATTTTAATTATTTATTTGAATTGTTCCTCTTTTATTCCGGACGCTTTTATCCTGCTCGTCTTTTACATCGTTCTCACATGTATGTATAATTTCAACTCGATGTAAATAAATCTTTGTAAAAAAATATTATTTTTAAAAGAATGTCCGTGGAGTTTCTTGCACGTTCTTCTCCATAGAGATCTACGCTTTGAAACGTGCAAATAGCTTCAATTTTTTGGACCGACCGACCTTGACAATTCAAAAGTGCCTGTAAATGGTTTAATTGAAATAAATACTTGCATTTTGAATTTTTTTGAATTTCTAATTTTTTCTTTGACCAAACAATACGAAAACACAATCAATAGCACGTTTACTGGACCCCAAGCTACTATAAACTCCTTTTAAAATTTATAGCCAGCATAATCATCCAGTTGCAGTCGTGAGAATGGTCGAAATAGTGGAAAATATTATTAGTGTGAGTCTTAATTTATTTTACTCTTGTTTTGTGTTGTGTGAGTCTCAAATAAACGTTTTTAGATAGAGAGAGCGTCAATAAAAGGCATGCTCCCACGAATAGTAGGTAAACTCAGGAAAATTGATAATTTTATTTGATTAAGAAACTTAGATCAGTAATGCAATATCTATATCTATAACTAGCTGACTCACGCAACTTCGTCTGCGTCCCATTTTCCATTACTGCTCCGCTCCTATTTGTCTTAGCGTGATGATATATAACCTATAACCTCCCTCGATAAATGGGCTATCTAACACTGAAATAATTTTTCAAATCGGACCAGTAGTTCCTGAGATTAGCGCGTTCAACCAAACAAACAAACAAACTCTTCTGCTTTATAATATTATAGTATAGAAAATGAACCCCAATTTTTCTTGGTCATACCATTACGCGTGAACGGCTGGACCAATTTCGCTAATTCTTTTTTGTTGTGTTTGTTACTGTCAGGAGAAAGTTCTTATGAAACAAAAAAATAAGAAAGTTAGGAGGTAGGTACCTATCTTTTACCCTGTTGACGGGAGCGAAGCCGCGAGGGACAGCTAGTACTTTATAAAGTCAGAATTAGACGTTGATAAAAAAAAGGTCACTGATGAAAATTTTCTCATCATCTGCCTAGCCTTTTCCCAACTAGCTTTAGCTAAGTACTAGTAAATTACGCGGAGCGGCGGCCTACCAAACCTCCACAACCCATTAACTGGGTAACACGATACTTCATGGCAAGACTGGTGTCAGATTAGTTAACTGGCTTCTGACTATCCGTAACGACTGCCAAAGATGTACAAATGACAGCCGGGACCAACGGCTTATCGTGCTTTCCGAGGCACGGAAAAAACTCGGTATGTTAAGTTGGTCACCCATCCACAGACCAACCATGGCAAGCGTTGCTTAACCTTGAAGATCGACCTGTGCGGCTTGTATTATTTAGCTACGAGCTCCTCCGATGATGAAAATTACCTATCTACCCATAAATTCTTATAATTTCCTTGACCAAGCAACACGAAAACACAATCAAAAGCACGTTTACTAGACCCATCGTTCCTGTAAACCCCGTTTAAAATTTATACACAGCACAATCTGAATTTCATAGCTCGTGTAGACTTTGTCTATGAAATACACGGTACACCTGGTGGCGCCATCTGTCGGCGCCTCGCTGTAATTAATTCTGCCATACCCGTTGGACGGTGGCCAATGGTGTTTTTGCCTGAGATTTATGTTGAAATAATGATAGGCTGCGAATATGGGTGCTGGTCGCTTTTTATTTTTTTAAAGCTAGCCGGAAAATATGGTGTCTGTGAAAATGGCGAGCTTTTTTGGCGGGAAGTGCGTAGATTTGCCGGAAATATTGGTATGAAAAAACCAACGCTACGAGAATCAGGGGACATTCGCTGTTGTCAAATTTCTTTTTTTTTGTCGTTTGATTCTATTTTGAGCGTATATTGTGTCCTATTGCTGGGACTAGTAATAGCCACCTCTGTATCAACATTTATATTATATTGGTACAATAACTGACATACTTAACAGAGAGATAAAGGCAGGGTTTACCTATTTAGTGTATCCTACAGGTCTCTCCAACAATCTATCTCTTGCATTGTTCAATACCAACTCAACTTATGTAAAAAATTATAATAGTTTACTATAATCCGTAAGTTTGCTGTAAATATTTTTATTATTAATTCTTGTTTTTATTTCAAGTCCGTCTGTCTGTCTGTCCGCGATTTAGCTCAGAGACGCTAAACACTAGAAATTAAAGGTTTTTTATAATGTACCTACTTCGGACAATGCTATTCATATCCTTAAAAAACATAACTCTCCTTCTGGCGCAGTCGGGTAAAAACTCTACAAATACAAAATCGTTTATTTCAAATAGACCAGTAACAGGGACTTTTGAATAGTCAAGGTATGTCAGTCAAATAGATGAAGCTAATCCTGCCGCGCTAGCGACAAGAGCAGCAGGTTGTTCTGCAACATAACACACCCACCGACCCCGTCTCCAGCGCGGCAGATGCACGTTGCAAAGAGTGGATCTCTATCATCTATATTTTCAAAAGTACCCAAATTTTACGAGTACCATCACCAAGTTCATCTAATTAATTTCCTCTTACACATGCCGCGCTAAAATACACCAACTTCCATACTTATAACCTGAAAGTTTTAACTTAAAGCTCACATCGTCGCGTCATTACTCACTATTCAAAAGTTACCCCCAGGCGAACCCAATTTTAGTAATGGAAAAACAAATTTCGCAAATGGATATGGCCATGCTCTTTGATGCGTACCCCTGCCGTGTGTGCCTATAGGCCTGAGTTTTGTGCCTTGTGTTAATTCGTTTGTATCTGTTCAGTCAGATTACTATTGTTTTGGGGAGTTAATTAGCTGTTTCTGAAGCGGGAAGCGACTGAACTGTAGTTGAATTTTTAGAGTATAACATTTTTCATCCTTAATTAATCCAAATGAATGCAAACTCGCTTTCGATCAGCGATTTTGTTCAGGATAATATCTAAAATTATCCCAAAGGATACTCAGGGAAAGAAAAACTACATCTATATAAAAAAAACTACATCTATATAACTTCATCTATATATGTTTATTACGTAATCGTAAAAATAATATAATATATTTATTTTTACGTTTATTACGATTTATTTTAATTTCCGAACAATTCGAGCACCGGGCTTAGCGCGGGGACTAAGAGATATGTCCTATTCCAGGATAATGGTCTACCCTTGTACCAAGTTTTATCCAAATCAGTTAAGCCTGTAAGACGTGAAGAGTATCTGTTTGTAACAAACAGATAGTCAGACAGACGGACTAATCTACTCTCAGATTAATATATACTAACGTTATGAAGCTGAACAGTTTGTTTTGTTGAACGCACTTATTTCGGTAACGTTCGAAATTTATTGATAAGTGGGCTTTTTGGATAGCCCATTTATCGAGGAAGGCTATTGGCTAATAACATCCGCTACGACCAATAGGAGCGGGGCATAAGGGAAAATGTGACGTGTACGAAGTTGCGCGGGTCAGCCGTGACAAGCGATTTTTTTGTGTCATTTATTACCTGATCACTTTGCATACTATTTGTATGAATTAAAATTATTCTTAATTAATTGACAGATGTGTTGCTGGGGAGTTTGTTGGCCACTTCTTTTCCACAGCTAAAACACTAGGAAGCGGTGACGGGCGGGCGTTTTCGGGACTGTTGACGTTCAAAAAGTGTTGGCTGTCAGCCGAATAAATGACTTTCGAATTTTATATGAGTAATGAATGTACTATATATTTACTAGTACCTATGGATTTGGTACTTACATCCGACATTCTTACACAAACACAAAACATTGCTTCAGCATTGCGGGAATTTCTGACAACCGAGATGGCAGTAGAATGCAAATATTATGAAACATTATCCTCAATAAATTAGACACCTCAAACTCTAATTACATCGTCACCAACGTATTAAGAAATTTTCTCAAACATGCTTGGAAATTTGAGCATTATTTTGACAACCCTCTTCGAGATAAATCGATTGCTGTACTGGCCGAGCAGCGGCCGGCAAAAGTTGTATGAAAATCCATATCTGTTGTGCTTTGCGGCCAAATAAATAAGGTTTTATTTCAATTTCGAACTGGCTTGCAAATAGAAAGCTGTTTATTGAAATGAACAATGAACACTTTTACACGGAAACAATTTTTGTTGTTGGTTGTGTGTCATGGATTTTGAAAAGTAATTGTAATTTAGTTTCCGCGCATTATTTGGGAAAAGTACAAGCTAAAAAACTAGGCATTGATGGACTAACGTATGTCTGCTTCGGCTACGCTTTGGCCCACATCTGCTTCGGCTTCGCTTTGGCCCACATTAATACGTTCGTCCATCAATGCCTCTTTTGCTGTCCGCTTCAGTTATGTACTATTAACATACAGTTTGACGTTATCAGCGGGTCTATAAAAAGGCCACTTTAGCAAAATCAGCAAGCACATCAAGCTACCCGTCACTGTCAAATTTTCACAATCAACCTTGAAGCCTTAGTGATAAAGATGAAAATGAAAGATAGACTGTTGTGTGATTAATATTATGATCCTAATATGATTCTAATAAAGTGGCCTTTTTAGACCTGCAGATCTCTAGAACCATCAAATAAATAGATCCACATATAGAAAACAATACCATATTTTACATACACATTAATATAGTAGAGTACATAGCAACATCGTATCAATCATAAACGGAACATTATAATCGAACAATACCGTCGTGGGACATCAATGGGACGTTGCGTTAATATAAATGATTACAGAGTAATGTGGCGAGATAGAGAATGCTTAATATAACATAGACTATATTTATCTTATTCTTCTTTTTTGTTACATCAGTAATCAGATTTGAGTGGACCAACATTGCCATTTCCAAGGCACTATTTCTGGCAGCACATGATAGGTCACTTTTCCCCTGGAAATAATATATTATATAAATAATATAATGTAATTAAATTAAATACAAGGATTCCATTTATGTTTGTTCTTCAATGGCCTTCTTTGAAGAAGTAGGTATAGCTGTAACATACCATGATGTGTATCGGTAAGTGAGTGAGGATTCAAAAAAGAAATCTAAGTTTGAAAAACATACATATTCTTGCCAGTCTGGTGAAAATGCAGGGCGTTTCTAAATACTACTTTGCATACAAACTTAACAATTTTGATTATCAAGTGAAGGTCATATTAGTATCTATTAGTATTGATCAGTCTAACAGAAACAAGTTACTTTTTTGCCAATCACGATACACGATCAATAAGCCAACAAAAACAATAAAATCTATACTGTTTTTTCTGCATCGTCGAAATTAATCTACGCACATTAGTTGAGATCGTTCTAAAAGGTGGCTCAGTTCATACACATGCTCATCTCATGCGCGTCGTCAATTGACGTTTGTCAGTGCGATTGTCATACGTTTGCGCGGGAGTTGTTGTTGCCTGTCAAATTTTGAATTTAGAAGTAGTCAAGACAAATCAAAGTCAATGTTATTACAGAGTGTTTAAAAAAGTGGAGAAGAAATATTTAGGAGTGATTTATTTACGAGTAAGAGGCTCATGATAATATGGTTATTTTTCAAGAGTAATAAGTAAAGTACAGTGTTTATATAAATATTTAGAAGTGATTTTTGTGCGAGTGATAGAGCTAGTAGAAATAATATAAATAAAACTTAAATTAATGTGTGAAGGGTTCTAGAAACCAAATTTTGATTGTAAATATTTACATTTATAATTTAATAAGGATTGAAAAAATATGAAACTTTTTTGCAAAAAGTGACTTTGGTGGTGGTATCAATATTTTCACAAAGCACAGTTTATATTAGTGAAAAAAAAACGAAATAAATCTGCAGTGATTGATAGTGTTAGTGTTTGATGATATTGATTAATTGTTATTTTGTGAATGTGATGTACTACAATAACTATAATAACTCCTACAATAATAACAGCAATAATGAAAATTATTTTAAGGTGAGATTAATTTCTATTTTTACTTGAATCCTCAGAAGGAAGATAATGATTTTCATAAATTATTTATTAAAACTTGATGTACAATTTACACAGTAGTTGTACATAGCCGGATGCAACGCAACAAACCATTGTCTACCAGTCAACCTTAGGATTAAAAATACTACTCTGTGGGGGGTGTACAAAAAATAATAAAACATGGCTAAAAGGTCCTATCAACAGGCCATAAAATAAAAATATTTTTTTTTTTTTTTATCTAATTCTAATTCTGAATCTAATTCTTCACCGGAAGCATTTGAGCGTTTGAGCATTTTTATCATAGTACTGAGCATTGAACATGCAGTCACAATGAAGAGTTGGACTCAATTTCTCAGTAATTCAATAGAGCAATGCTATGTATACTTGAGAATGATTAACAGCTCTCCTTACAATAAAACATGTATATTGAACAAAACAAGAAACACCAGACAAACGTGTACTTGAAAAGCAAAAAACATATTATTAATTCTCTCTCATTCTTTACCTGTAAAGGTGCGTCTAAACGGGCAACTTTGTTACTCTATTTTGGGCAATCATCGGCAACTTTGACGTTATCGTCGAACTGATTACTGCTATACCTACTATTGTATAGCAATTTTTTCTCGAAACAAATACGGTCGCATCGTTACAGAGTAACAGTGAGCAAATTAATATACTCGGTAATTACAACTTTTTAACACAGGAGACATGATGTTATTTTGAGGCAGCGTTTAATCAAGTTAATATAAATAGCACAAATTAATCAAGGAATTTGAATTCAGTAATAGATTACCTTACTACATAAATTTTCTTATGTTGTTTTTCCCTTCAATACTTTATGTAAATAAAAATAATAAAATAGTCGTTAAGATGACGCTAAGACTCAACGCCTGTAAGATAGCCCCGTTTGTCGACCGCGTGATGACACAACAAGTGCCGCCAGTACACCTGTGAGCGTTGCCTAGAGACAAATGGTCAGGTCGACGTGTTCTCTTTGGTTTTGTAGAATGCATGACATTCAATAGCAATTCAGGATTTATTTGGAGCAACTTCTGGGAATTAAAAGTCCACTACTGCCACCAACTGTTTCAGGGCAAGAATTGCTTAAAGTTGCCCGTCTACACACAACTCAGCGCCTGTAAGATCGCTCCGTATCTCGACCGCGTGATGGCTCAACATTTGTAAGTGACGCTGGCACACCTGTGAGCGTAGCCCAGAGACAAATGGTCATGTCGACGGGTTCCGTTGTTTTTGTGCTATGTTGCTAACATTGTTTCAGCTTTGTTGAGCTGTTTGGAAGGATTTTGGTGGTTGGTTGATACTGATATTTTAGGTTTGGGATTTTTATATTTTTGGTGAAAATGTTAAATAGCAACAACGGCTAGGGTAGGAAATCAGGCTGATAAGCAAAAGCGTCTACGTTACAGTTCTGATCGCTGTAGTTCCAAAAGAAAAGTCAGTCAAGATCCGATTTTTTCGTGAAAAAATCCATTTTCACAACCTATTAAATAATAATAATAAAAAATCATTTATTTTCTCACCACAATATTTAAAGATTACATCGAGATATTGTTTAGTAATTAAATAAAATACACTACAATATCGTGGGAGGGCGCCTAAGCTTACGATTAAATAATAGTACAATATGATTATTTTTCTTCTTTTAGCTGTGATAAATACTTGATATTAGAACACACTTACTTACGTAAAAATAAAGAATCAGCGCTCTCTACTTTGAGAGTAAAAACTAAGGATTCACACCATAAACTCTTCTTAGTTCTGCGTAAATAGTAACGTAAAACCCCCTCCACATACAACAGCACGTTATTAATAAGGGGCACGCCAGACAACGCGACAATAACACCAATTTAGGTTAAACGATAGTAATGATGCTCACTTATAACAGTCAACAGCGACATGTACGCGAATTAGAAAACTACATGTTTCCTAATGTGACTTATTAAGGATTTAAAATGTTATGGCTTTACGTAGGCGTAGGGCAAAGAAATGAATTTTCGGCGTCAACATCGTTGAGACGAAAAACTGCTGCTAAATCCTGCATCCTGTAAATTATCTCATGACCTGTTTATCCGGAAAAACAGCCGGTACAATTAATCAAGTGTAAACTAATTCTTCTTCTTGTTATCGTGTACAGTAAGGTCTAAAAGCTCCACACACCCTAGTCTCAGAGGTTCGAAACCGCCTCAAGGGCCTCTGACATTGTTTAACGACCGCCATTTGGTGGCCCGGACCCGGCTCATACGAAGCTCGGAATCGTCTTTTTATCAGACAATGAGGTGATTCAAGCTTATTTCTTCAAAGACTGTTTGACAAGGGACTTGGTTAGAACGTTTTAGTTGTTTGTATTTAATTAGTTAAGAAAAATATAGGTTATCTTGTTCTCAGATCGATCTGTACATCAAATATTAAAACTGTTTTTAAGACCAAACCAAGATGTTACTTGATAGTTGTCCCGAGATGATAGTTGATACTCTTCTCACAAGAGATCACTATTATTAGTTAAATGATTGTGAATAATGTTTAAGAGCAGTTCTCACGTACAGACGCGGTTACGTCGTTTATTATTTGTTATACTTGTCTTTACAATGGAAGTTATAAAACGATTTACTATATTTGTAGGAAGTTTGTTATTATATTACAAATATAAATTAAAGAGGTAATTGCATCATCTTGGTTGCCTTGTAATTGTTAGCTAAAAGTACTATGAGAGAGCGACCGCATAATAAAATAAAGCGTTGGACGTGAGAGCCAATTTTATTGTACTAATTTTCAAAAAAAAAAACCTCATTTTGAGATGCGGATACTGACGTTTTTTAAAACAGTTAGTAGAATTGGCCATTTGGTGTCCTGGTTTGAGCCAAGGGAGTCTGCTGGATGCAAAAAAGCAAGCTGCTATAAATCTGACGGCCCAAAATAAATCATTATCTTTTCTAATAAAATTCAAACAAGATTTTGAGGAGTGTGCGACGAAATTGCATAATTTAATTCCGCCAAGCCCGTTCCATCATCGGACCACAAGACGTACGGCGACGCACCACCGGTACATGGTGGACATCCCACCTATACGCACAAAACGTGTTGGGAATACATACATTCTGCGTACAGCTAAGGAGTGGAATTCCCAGCCCGAATCTGTGTTTCCTGATAGCTACAACCTGGGAGTCTTTAAGTCAAGAGTGAATAGGTTACTTATAGGCAAGCGTGCTCCATCTTAGACCGCATCACCGCTTACCATCAGGTGAGATATTGGTCAAATGTATGCCTATCAATAGTAAAAAAAAGCAGTATATTCGGAAACCATACAGTGGCAGCATATTGATAGGACATGATTCAGTCTGCCTTTTTACATGTACAAAGCCTATTTTCTGAAACAAAATATAACTAAAAACTACGCAATCCTATTAAACAAACTGCAGTCTTAAATTGCCTCCGAAGGGCTTCAAAATGAATTCGTCATCAATCAGCTCCTGACAGACGAATGGCTGAGAGGACAAAGGGCTGTTTAGACTTAAATACAAAGAAAAATGCGAAACCTTTTTCCGAGTGGCCGTAGATTTATGTGAAGAGTCCTTTATTGTGATGGTAATTGCATAGTGATGTTCAGATGTCGTTGAGGCTATAGGTAGGTTGAGTTTGAGGTCCGTGTTTAAGAGTGTGTATTCCGTCCACTAGCGCCGCCAATCGTTTTTTATTATTTGTGGTAAATTTAAGAAACGTAGATAAAAAACCGCTCAGGAGTGCACTGAAGAAATGTATCTATTATTTTTTGACAGCTATTTTTAATACATAACTCATGGCTAAATAGCCAAAACGGCAATGATTGCTAAAAGTGGCCACTTTTAGCAAAAATATCAACTTTGGCAACTATTTATGTTCTAAAGTACAAAACATAACTCTCAAAACATAATAAATACATTTCTTTAGTGCACTACAGAGCGGTTTTTTATCTACGTTTCTTAAATTTACCACAAATAATAAAAAACGATTGGCGGCGCTAGTGGACGGAATACACGCTCTTAAGTTTTAATGATGTTTGGTTGGATTGGCATTGTAAATAGTGCATTAATAGGATTATTTGCAGCCTCATGTGGAAAATAACTGTTAGCTTCTTTTTTATGTTTTATAAATTCTTAGTCATCTTTACTAAAGAGTTACAAAAATAACCACTCAATATCGCCTTTTTGTTTTATCAATATGTCCTAGAGAGTTATCACTATCATCACTAAATTATTATACAACAAAGTCTTCCGCCGCGTCTGTCTAACTGTCTGTCCGTCTGATTGCGATAAACTCAAAAACTACTGCACCGATTTTCATGCTGTTTTCACCAATGGTTAGAGTGGTTCCCATGGAAAGTTTTATTAAATAATTTGTCAAGCGTTCATCATAGCATCAGCTAGTATTTTATTTAAAACCTTTTTTTGTTTGAGTCGGGTTTGCTTTTGATTCTAGTTTAAGTCAAAGGTGACAGAGACAAAGTAAACAATGGAGTGAGCTTACACTATAACTGTAGATATCCTCCACTGCTGGAAATGGGTAAATCTTTTACAAATTGCGACGCAAACTTGACTTACCACCCAGTAAAACATGAAAATTAATTAAAAATATTCGAACAACAGAGCAAAAGATTCACTAATAAAAACTATTACATAATTCAAAACGAAACTGAAACAAAATCCAATAAACGTTTCCACATTCGTTATTCAATTAAAATGCGGTAATTATTCTCATTTTTAATTTAGCACCGACTAAATAGGAATGAAAAACTGTTCCGGCAGCGAGCGAGTACAGCGTTTTGCAAGGAATGGTGACATAGAGTTAGGAGACACCTCTGCGGACACGGCTAGGCTATGCCGTATGGCACTCACAAAGTTTCCTTACAAAAGCCGCCGTCCTGCCGGAGTCTGTGTTTCCTGATAGCTACAACCTGGGATTATTTAAGTCAAGAGTTAATAGGTTACTTCTAAGCAAGCGTGTACCATTTTCAACCAAATCATTGCTTATCATCAGGTGAGATAGTGGTCAAACGCGTAAGTATTAAAAAAGAAACGTTTCAGTTAGTGTCAGCTTTTAAATATAATTTGATGGCCCGTGACAATGTGAACTACGGCTTTTACAGCCGAAATTACTGCTCATCGCATTAGGATATTTAATACTATAGATCGAAATATATTAAAGTCGACATTTATACGTTTACAAGTTATTAGCTGACCCGCGCAGCTACGTCTGCGTCACATTTTCCGTTAATGCTCCGCTCCTATTTGTCTTAGCGTGATTTAATATAGCCTATAGCCTTCCTTGATAAATGGGCTATCTAAACACTGAAAGAGTTTTTCAAATCGGACCAGTAGTTCCTGAGATTAGCGCGTTCAAGCAAACAAACAAACAAACTCTTCAGCTTTATAATATTATAAGTATAGATATAGAAGATGTGGTTAAACCAGCTATTTTTTTAATGAAGTTAACACGCTTTTGAAGTTTTTGTTCTATCCTTGTCATGTCCTTATCTACGTTGGTAGTTTCTAATTGATGGCGCAAATTTACTTACGCCAATAACGTTGTCTCTTTGTTGAAACAGGAATTGATACGTCTTGCCCATTCTTCAATTTTGAGAAAATCAAATACAATCAATACCTTATTGCGTGGCCTTGAAAAAATTAGTAACTCTAGTGTTTTTTTTATCCCGGAGACTAAATTGACAAGAGCAAATGTCAAAACTTAATCTAAGTATGTCTGTTCGCCATTTGCACTTGTCTATTTAGTCTCAGGAATTAAAAAACACACTTCAGCTTACGCTTTCTAATAATTTCCGAAATTGTTTGTGTGTCGAAGAAACATGTTTCATCCTTTCTGTCGATTCCGAGGTCTGTGGAAACTAGTGTAAAAAGCAATAGAAAAGGAACCGTTACAAACTACAGTCGTTCTATTAATCGGTGGAACTGGGTGAGACTGATCGTGTTTCTGGTTTGCAATTTTTTATCGATGGTTTCTTTTCTGTTTAGTTGATTGAGTTGGTCTCTAAGATTCTTAAAGACTCAATGAAAGAATTATGTATATACACAATATTAATTTCGTCATAGCTTTTACATACAGGCATTGGCTGTGAATGGTTAAATGGATTTTAACAGTCAATTACATCACTTGACTTGCGTGACTGCGTCTTATTCGTGGTGCATCTGATGCCTTTTCATACTCTGTCGATTCCTCACAGATTTTCCTTTATGGGAGTTTTTCTCATATCTCAAGTGCGCTACATACAACATTTATAACAGTTTATCATGCACTGACCCGCGCAGCTTCGTCTGCGTCAAATTTTCCGTTAATGCTCCGCTCCTATTTGTCTTAGCGTGATTTAATATAGCCTATAGCCTTCCTCGATAAATGGGCTGTCTAACATTGAAAGAATTTTACAAATCGATCTCAGTAGTTCCTGAGATTAGCGCGTTCATATTAGTACAGATTCCCTATCGAAAAAAGTATTTGATCTTGCAGACAGATAGGCACTACTATTGACATCGAAATTAAAATAATGGGCTTATTCCGCCTTTATTTATTTGAGAACCATTATACACAAATTGTATCCGTCACGGTGACATCAAATCACAACCCGCTGGTCACTTTTAATTAATGCCTTATCTTTTCTATCTAAATTAGGAAAATCCAATCCATCTCAAAAATTCATTATCAAAGGTTGAATTTACCGGAGCCAGTCAACCCGGGAATTATAAGCAAAGTTGGACCATCACGTGATAATTATCATCTTGATCTCCGACACGTGATGAAGTGCCCTACAGGGCTACGGAGGCTAAGGGGCTACAGGGCTACACTCCACATCTACAGGCTACACGTTAGATTAGCCATTGTCCGCTAATGATCGATGAAAGAGGGTGAGTTTTGTGTGGTGTGGTATAAATGATAAGAGAGAAAGATAATTATTAATCGCTTTTAATTCTCCATATTGCACCTACCACTATTCTATACATGGTAGAGTCAGTAAGTCCGCCTCTGTATTTTTTGTGCTAAAACCGTTAATTATATAAAATAAATAAAAATAAGGCGCTTGCAACAGTGCCGAAATATCGGAAACTCGCAAATAAAAAGGTACATGGTAGCAATCCCGATATGAACTGTTCTAACGCAAAATGAATTTCCAAAAAAAGATGGTAAAAGACATCGAGATCATAATAGACGGTAGTTTAGGTTCATAAAGCCCGATTACCTATATCTTATCTATCCGCCTAATATATCTTATCGATACCCTTCGTATACAAGTCTGACTCGAAATTGGTCGGTTTTGGATCATACTACACGCAAGCCACCTCCGATACATCTTCTGTCTTCTCGTTTCTACTTTAATTAATAGATAAGAAAGAAGTAGTCTTTGAGGCATCTGCGTAAGTTTATCTAATTGAAACATTGCATTTGTACAACTTGTTGTTTCTACTTTCAAAGATCACTAAATAATGCTTCGATCGTAGCACTAACCACTCCACTTTCATCAGTTTTATGCAATTTAAACTAGAATTAATAGACTTCGATTAGTTATATCAAATGATGGTAATTTTCCATGATTCTTTGTATTCTTTTCATTTGCATTACAATAAGAATAAGCACAATTTTTGTATACTGTCGAATATCGGTGGGTAACACTAAATCGCTCCGCTACTTCTCATAACTCACTCCACATACCCACTTCTCTAAGGTTTCATAGGGTCTCAGTTTAATTCGGGCGGGTTAATCTCGCGTTATTGTCTGAAGGTACGGGGGTTCGAGTGCCGGCGCGGTCACGGTAGCTTTGTCAACGATACATGGGGCTCTCTCATTTGATCCGTCAATGTTTAGGTTTAATTGTGTTAGTACGGAAGTGGGGATTGGTTATGTATTTAGTGTTGAGGTGCTTGTCCATGATTGGCAGATAGGTGTCTATGGTAATTGGATAAGTCGATTTGACAGCTGTCAAAACATAGCGTGAGTTTCCTCGGGTGCTTTCTGAATGTGTCGGAGTTCTAATGAACCTTTAAATAATTGTACAGAACTTTAAGGCACTTTACAACTACATTTAAAACGTTTTGCGAATACTTTTATAGTGCGTACAGCTAAGGTTTCGAAACCCCTGCAGGCGTCTGTGATTCCTAACCTAACACCTGAGCGACACTGAAAATCTATTTCTCATTGTTCTAAATTCACAATACATACAGGAGCAAGGTAAACCCACATAAATAATTACGCTGCAATACAATAAGGCCTAGCGCAGACAAATGATGCAAGACAATGTGAAGACAGTCGGCCACAACTGCACAATAGGACACTTCGCCGATTGTGGGGAACGAATAAAAGCGACAACACAATCCTACTATGTGCGTACAGATTTGAAATGATTTGATGGCTTTTGCATATAGCAGTAAGATAAGTGTCGCTGAAAAACGTAGATTTTGCAGAAGATTATATTTTAAAAAACAAACGTTTTAAAACTCAGTCTACGCTTTAATGATGAGCTTGACGCATATATATTTTTTAATTTGAGATGGGTTTGCTCTTGACTCTAGCCTAGGTCACAGATGACAGAGACAAAGCGACGATGGAGCGAGCTTACCCAGAAGGAGCCTGTTCACTCTAACTTTGAAGGGATTAGGGTTGTAAGCGTTCGGAAACAGACGCAGGCGTAGAATTCCACTCCTCACCTATTCATAAACTATGATGTGGTTGATAATGGAGCTCGCTTACCTAGAAGTATGAGAGTGGCCTCTAGTTCTTTATCTCCTTAAAGACTACCAGATTTTAGCAGCTGTAAACTTCTCAGAAATTACAATGTTAATATCGGTATTAAGTGCACTATCTCTTAAAGGAGCTCGTGGCTAAATAACAACAGCCGCACGGGTCGATCTTCAAGGTTAAGCAACGCTTGCCAAGGTTGGTTTATGGATGGGTGACCATCCCATCTCCATCATAACATATCGAGTTTCTTCCGTGTCTCGGAAAGCACGTTAAGGCTTTGGTCCCGGCTGTCATTTGTAGATATTTGGCAGTCGTTACGAATTGTCAGAAGCCAGTAAATCTGACTCCAGTCTTGCCAAGAAATTCCGTGTTATCCAGTTAATGGGTTGTGGAGGTCTGAATCCAGTTTGATTGGAAGCCGAACCTAATGTAGTTGGGAAAAGGCTAGGCAGATGATTAATTGCATTATCTTATTGCTTAGTTCCTTCTATCTTTTAACGCTAAATTATGCTAATTAAGCGTGATGTGCTTTCTGATTCTGCTAAAGTGGCCTTTAAAGACCCCCAGATCTGCTAAGTATTTATGTTTCATCTTTTCATCAGAACACGTCTATCTTTAGATATTACCTTGTACTTTCTTCATCAGTAAAATACGTTTCAAAAACAGATAAGTATGTACGATCACAGATAGAGCGATTCTTCTGTGTTGACATCTCGACAAGGGCGGCAACGAATTTATTGAGCGCGTGAAAAATGATACAGCGCGGTGACATCCCCGGGGTGGTCCTGCGAGCGTGGCTCTACTGATATTGATGTTCTATGCTTAATTGAAGCGGGGTAGTAGTGTTTCATGACTTTATAAACAATTGAGAGCAATCAATCTGGTGATAGAGCCATCATTGCCTCTTTTCACGTGGTAAGAGAGAAGGCTTGTCTATTGAAAAAATCTAATTAGTCCGTCAGTTAGATTATCAAAATATATTTGACCGTTTTTTTTCTTTTGTTACTTTAACCAAAATTGACGAAGATATGATTTAAAATTCTCAATACGTCACGCCGTGGTATAATTTTTAGTGTGTTTTGACGTCACGAGCCCCCACACGTTGAAATGCGTTTTATCTTTGTCATTATTCATTGATTTGTAAAAACAAAACATACGTTTCCATTATTTGTCAATACTCTAACTGACGGACTATATAGATTTGCAATTTATTGATGGTGGAAACTAGCCATTACATTACAATATTGTAATTGCGCCAACTCACGAGTGTGTGTACTTTGATATTTTATTAAGAGCATTTTTTTTTTTTTTTTTAAAACAATACTGGGAAACTCTTGGCCCAAATCTCACCTGATGGAAAGTGATGATTAGGCCGAAGATTGAAGCGAGCTTTACCCGGAATCCTCTAACACAGAGGAACTGGCTATCATACCTCTAACTGTCGGAACACAACAATGCTGTTAACATTGTTATTATGGCGACAGACTTAGACAAATAAACTTAAAAAATAGGAACAGTACTTGGATTATCTCCAACCCCCCACAACCCTAGTTCCACCGACTGAACTTTACGCTGGCTGGCATTAACCTAGTTATATTATTAAGTTGAAATCTATCAAATAAACTTATATTGTTTAGGACAGTTCGTTGTTTCCTTGCATTGCAACCCCAGCCCAGCTTGCATCTGGGCTTTTGTTCCTTACACACTAGAGGGACAAAATCTCGAATGTAACAGTGAGGCGTGGTGATTTGGCAAAGAAAATCGCAGTACTTTGAGACACATTCGTTGCCCTGGTGAATCTCCATAGAAATGCGATATCACTACTTCTCTCTGCATCAGCCATGGTTGGCGGCAGGTAAGCGACCTTTGTACATTTGTGTACAAAAATACTTACAGAGCGGATAATAGGTGTCCTAAAACATATCTTTTTGAAGGTCATAGTGCACTCAGTTAAGTAGAACTCTCAATAGGAATACAATTTCAATATCCATGATATGCCACAAAAGCATCTCCTAAAACTTAGTCAAACATTTACCTCTATCAAAAACTCACCCTGAGTTCGTAGTTTCTGACCAATCACAGACGATGCCCGTATTAATGCCCACATCTCACCCCCTGAAGATGTTATCTCGTTGAATGATTAGCTGGAAACCGTTCAGCTTATCCTGGCTGTCTGCTAATGACCGATGTCGATTGGCGGGTACTTTTGACATTTGTTATTGTCTGAAACTGTAGCTGCAGATTAGTGCCCTTTGAGAATTGTTGGTCTGGTATGTTTACCGATTTATAATGCCAAGTTATTTACTAATTAACCATTAATTCAATAAGAAAAATTAAAAGCTTAATATAGCGGCAGTGTAGTCTATCACATTGTAGTGTATTTCCATTGAGCGAGCAGCTGAAGAGTGGAACTCCCGGCCGGAGTCTCTTGAACGCTAAAAACTGAGAGTTTTTAATTAATTTATTTTTTTGCTCTTAATTTGCCGTTTGACCACTATCTCAGCTGATGGTAAAAGATGATGCAATCTAAGATGGAGCACGCTTGCCTAGTGAATTTCAACACAAAAGTGAAAAGTTCTTTTTAATATCGTCAATTAAATGATCATAGCTTACCATCAGAGAGCCAATGCTGTTTTCATCAGTGGTTCTCGAGGAAGGTTTTAGTAGGTACATAATTTGTCAAGCGGACGAAGTCGCGAACACCAGCTAGAAAGTTATTATTATTATTATGATAACCAGTCCTACCTCTTGTTCACCCGATACCTTAACCAGCGGCCAAGTGCGAGTCGGACTCGCGCACGAGGGGTTCCGTACCATTATCTATAAAAACGGCAAAAAATCAAGTTTGTTGTTCTTTAAATGTTTATTTTATTCTGTTTTTTTTTAGTATTTGTTGTTATAGCGGCAACAGAAATAGATCATCTGTGAAATTTTCAACTGTCTAGCTATCGCGGTTCTTGAGATACTAATGTTTATCGCTTACCATCAGAGGGCCATTTGTACTAATATTTAAACAACTTTCGCATTCGCATGTCAATCGTAAACTGTCAAAAACTACTTAATTTTCGTACATTTTTGACAGTTTGCGATTGAGATGCAAATGTGAAAATTAGTAGAATTGGCCTTCAGGTGAAATAGTGATCCAAAGCGAACCAAAAACAATAAAACAGTTGATTTTTTTTTCTTTTGTTATCAGTCTGTGTTAAAACAATCACAGCTCTCCTTGTTTAGTGAGAAATCTATTATTTAGCTGTCGTTTCTACGGGCACATAAGTTGAAAGAAGCAATACAAACACACCAATAAAGTCCACATACCCAGATCAAGAATAATATTCATTTAAAATTTAGCAATACAAGCCATTCAACTGAAAGAAACAAGTGACAATAGTTTCTGCATATCAAACGTGTTACAACTGGACATTAATATAGTGATCATTCCGAAAGATTTCACCCCCTCGGGGTCGTTTCTATTATTTATTAGCGCATGCGTCCTGCCTGGCGCCATCTAGCTTTGGAAATTAAAGAGTTAGGAGACTATTAGAGCTGATTAGGCCTACATATTTAAATAAGAATAAAATGCTGAGTACAATTTTAAAGTGTACCTAGTAAGTAAGACACATTAGTCCAAATATTTGAGCACAGCAAAGGAGTGGAACTCTCTGCCTGAGTATGTGTTTCCAGACGCTTACAACCCTAATCTTTTCAAAATTAGACTGAACTGGCTCATTCTGGGTAAGCTCGCTCCATCGTAGACTTTGTCTCATCTCAGACCAAGACTAGAGTCAAGAGCAAACCCATTACAAATAAAAAATGTAATAAATCTTAGATTGTAATTTTACAATATATTATGAAACAATCGTTTTGTATTTATTTATTTAACAATTTATGTACACACACGTAAATATAAAAAAAAAAGAAAACAGAAAAGTAGGTACAAAGGTGATGCTTATTTCTTAAGAAATCTCTTCCAGCATACCTGCGAAAGGAGAACCAAATAAAAGAGAAGAAAGACATCGTGTGTAAAGTTAAAAATAAAACAATAAAACTATAAATATAACATACAATACATAAATATTGCCTATATAAATATGACGCTAATATATACTAAATAATATAAAAAATAATAATAAATAAAAATAAAATAAAATAATAATACATACTTGCAACTATGACGGTACAGAAAGGTAGTGTTCTTTCACTCTTTTTTTAAAAAGTGTAAGAGTTTTGTAGTCCCTGATATCAGGTGGTAGTGCATTCCACAACCTAACCGCGTGCACAGTAAAGGAGTAGGAGTAAAAAACAGTGGAGTGGGGAGGGGACTTAAGGAGGTTTCTAAGATGCGTCCTGCAAGGCGCATCTGAGGGGCGGGAAAAGGAGAAGCGTTCCCGCAGGTAGGAAGGCGTTTTAGGGTTGTGAAGGATGTTGTATATTATTAAATCCCATCCAAATTCAATAGTTTACACTATATCCGTCTTTTACTTTGAAAATGTTTACAATTTGACTTGATATTTTAAAATCTTACGGAATTTCCCATTTTCCAGGCATCACTACATATTATAAAAAAAGTCTTCCGCCACGTCTGTCTGTCTGTTCGCGAAAACTCAAAAACAAATGCACTGATTTTCATGCTGTTTTCATCAGTGTTCTCGAGGAAGGTTTTAGTATATAATGTTTCAAGCGGGCGAAGCCCCGAGCACCAGCTAGTAAGTTATTATTATGATAACCAGTCCTACCTCTTTTTCATCCAATATTTTAACCAGCGGCCAAGTGCGAGTCGGATTCGCGCACGAAGGGTTCCGTACCTACCATTATCTATTTAAAACGGCAAAAAATCAAGTTTGTTGTATGGGAGCCCCCTTAAATATTTATTTCATCTGTTTTTTAGTATTAGTTGTTATAACGGCAACAGAAATACATCATCTGTGAAAATTTCATATGTCCATATATATGCTATCGCGGTTCTTGAGATACAGCCTGGTGACCGACAGACAGACAGCGAAGTCTTAGTAATAGGGTCCCGTTTTTACCCTCTGGGTACAGAACCCTAAAAAATAAGAGAAACAAAAAGTGTTTAGTCTCATGAAACTAACATGCATACACGCATGGGTACCTGGATTGTCGAGGTCAGATTGTAGCTTCATCTATACATATAAATAAAATTGGAGTGTCTGTTTGTAATATTGAAATAACCGTTTTTTACTACATGTATTGAATATGTATACGGTACTTACACCAAAATAACAGTTTTTACAATTTTTTTTGTTTGTCTGTCTGTCTGTTTGTTTCAGCTAATCTCTGAAATGGCTGGACCGATTTTGACGGGACTTTTCTTGGCAGGTAGCTGATGTAATAAGGAGTAACTTAGGCTACGTTTATTACAGATTAACTAAAAAATTATAGAATCGACTGTTAGGCGGAACGAAGTTCGCCGGGTCAGCTAGTATCAAATAAAATTGTTTATGTTCTGATTTATCTGGAAACCACTCCCACCTGCCAAGAGATGATGATATTTAAAGATTTTTCAAATCTACCCCTTTCCAAGCTCTATATCAAAATTTCTGTCGCACTTTCCATTGTTCTTATTCATTGAAACGTCTCGCAAAAAAACCTATTCCCTTCTAATTACCTCTAACACAACATCATAAGGTTGAAATTCCTTTGTAATTTTCATATTTACGTTGGTATTTAAGGGTAGGAAAGCATTGTTCGCGAGATTTCGTTCGGAAAGCGATGCCCTTTGCTAATGAGCCGTTTGGAATGAAGTGGGCTGTGTTCATCATATTTATAGGACTGTTACTGAACTATAATGGGGTTCTTTTCATGATTATTGACACCTTTTGTTTAGTTTCTTTGGCGATGGGGTTAGGGGTAAGAAAAAGTGGTGAGGAAGAAAATCTAAGATGTAAAAATCTCGTGTCACGGTGTTTGCTATCGAACTCTTCCGAAACGGCTTGACCGTTTTTTGTGTTTATTTTTTTTGTGCACAGTCCGTAGATCTTTTTTTTTAAGGAATGGGAAGTCATCAAATGACTTTTCCTGCTCTGGGCGGAGCAGGAGGGAGTGTCAGACTTCTACTGACTAAAACCCATTCATGTTCCTTCATTGCCCTTTGTGTTCCGGAGCCGCGGTATCTCTTTCGAATAGTCCTGCAAATGACAGTCCGTAGGTCTGACATTAGGTTGTAGGGTACTATTTTTGGAAAAACAACGTTTTGCCCGGTCAGCTAGTGTACCTGTATTTTTTAATTTTTGTGACACTGAATGATGTAACTTTAATTTTCATTTATATTGTTCATGTTGTTGGTTGTTGGTACATTTTTTATTTTTATTTTTTTCTACTTTTATGTTGTCCACTTGTCAGGTTGTCAATGTCAGTCAGTGCCGGATGTCACGGTCGCGCCATAGACAACTGTTGAACTATGTTCTGGGTGTGTCTGTGGTGTGACCAGAGAGTCGTGGTAGGGTGATGCCCGGCCTGACATAGACAACATGAATGTTTCTGGCTTTGTTTAGTTTTTAGTTTATGTTTTCTTTTAATTTTGTTCTTTCTTTTAAGTTGGTAATTTATATTGTTATTGTGTGTCACTTCTGGCGGAGTAAATACATTTCTTTCTTTAATCATATTTTTTATTTTTGTAACGTAGATAGTTAATACCTAATAACAGTTCTTAATTAAAGCTCGTATGTTGCTACGTTATGCGACAAATATATTTAGTTTCATGAGGAATAAGACAAAGAATAAAAATTATAAATGTCACAATATGGAGTAATTCCTACAGTATTGTCTGTAAAAATTACTACGCATGAATAAATAGTCGTAAATTACCATTAGTCACAAAATTCAATAAAAAAGGAAATAATAAGTCTAGAGATTAGCAGGAAAGGAGAAGAAGGAGGTCAAACTATTTAATTGTTTTTATTTTAAATGTTGAAAAAAAAAAATATTCATAGGTCATACAAAAACATACAAAACTCTAGACTTTTTCCCTTTGGGGTGGGCAGAAATTACACTTGACTGTTTTACTTTGATTTTTCATGTTCATTTCAAATACATTTTTTTCTGTGGAATACACAAAGGTGTTTTGCATAATTTCCAGTGATACTCACATTATTATTTAAACTTAAAATTATCTGTGATAACACCCAAAATGAGTTGAAACATTCTCTGCAATACTTTTAATTTATCATGTTTGTATCACGCATAATGTATTATTAATGTTACCCAAAAAACGAAGCCTTAATGACAAAACTTTACAAGCATTATTAATTTTAATATACAACATCATATTTCCAGCATATTTTCTCAAAACTCTAGCAAAATTATCAAAATTCTTGAAATAATATTCTTGTTTCAAAATCATCTCCCGCCGCATATTTGAGATAGCACCCTATAGGGGGAGCTGGGGGCGCACTTCCGGCTAATGACACTGGATAAACGATGTCACATCCGGTTAGCTTTCTGCTCGATCGCTCCATTTCCCGTGATGTAGACTTTAGACAAGTTTAATGGGTGCATTTGTTAGGTAGATACTTTATTTTTATTAAGTTTAATTAATATTAGAAAACATAAATACTTACCTAAATCTTACCTTCGAAATCTAAAAGTAGTCGAATTGGCCCTCAGGAAAGACAAGATCTATACTACTATTATAAAGCAGAAGAGTTTGTTTGTTTGTTTGTTTGGTTGAACGCGCTAATCTCAGGAACTACTGGTCCGATTTGAAAAATTCACACGCTTAGACCAATAGGAGCGGAGCAGTAATGAAAAATGTTACGCAGACGATGTTGCACGGGTCAGCTAGTATTTAATAAAACTGTAATTTAACCACTTTAAATAACAAAGTATGCACGACTATCTCAAAAACCTCAAATCCAAACTGCAATCACAAATCGTCTGTGTAAAATCGACAGAAGCCATTAAGACAAAAATTGCCACTCAAACACCCTAATTATTCGCGCGTCGTTAATTTAGCAAGAAATCAAGAAAATACCCATAACTTACGAGCTACGAGGGAAAAATAATTAAAAAATACAAAATGGCGTCGTTTAATGACCTTTTCAGAGTAAACGGCTGTAGTGAAAGCGACCTTTCCTTTTAATTTTGTTTTTGTTGGTAAATATTTAGGAAGTAGTTTTTTTTTGAGGATATTGGTGTTGACTGAGAAAAGACTAGTTACCTAATTCAAGAGTTGAACAGTAAAATAAGAACCGAGGTTCTAGTGCGAGTTTTTATACGTACTCGATAGCGGTAAAAACGGAGATATTAATTTTTTTTTTTAATAACGGACACTATATCATCATCAATATTTCAATATCTATGAATTACTAATATTTTATAGCTGAAGAGTTTGTTTGTTTGTTTGATTTTTTGTTTGTTTGTTTATTTGGTTGAACGCGCTAATCTCAGGAACTACTGGTCCGATTTGAAAAATTTCTTAAGTGTTAGATAGCCCATTTATTGAGAAAGGCTATAGGCTATATAGCATCACGCTAAGACCAATAGGAGCGGAACAGTAATTAAAAATGTTACGCAGACGACGTTGCACGGGTCAGCTAGTTACTAATATTTTATAGCTGAAGAGTTTGTTTGTTTGAACGCGCTAATCTCAAGAACTACTGGTCCGATTTGAAAAATTATTTCAGTGTTAGATAGCCTATTAATCGAGGAAGGCTATAAGCTAGACTCAGTAACGAAAGAATTATAGGTATATTACACTAGCTGCCCCACGCAACTTCGTCTGCGGCACATTTTCCATGAATGCTCCGCTCTTTTTTGTCTTAGCGTGATGATATATATCATATAGCCTTCCTCGATTAATGGGCTATCTAACACTGACAGAATTTTTCAAATCGGACCATTATTACCAGAGATTAGCGCGTTCAAACAAAAAAACTCTTCAGCTTTATAATATCTAAACATCTATATGTATACATATCTATATACATAGGTACATATAAATAAAATTGGAGTGACTGTTTGTAATATTGAAATAACCGTTTTTTAACCGACTTACCAAAAAGGAGGAGGTTCTCAATTCGGATGTTTGTATTTTTTTTTTATGTTTGTTCGGGCATAACTCTGTCGCTTGCCAACCGTTTTTAAAAATGATTTTTTTGTTGGAAAGGGAATACTTCCCAAATGGTCCCATGATAAAGAAACCAGGATCTGATGATGGCATCCCAGAGAAGTCGAGGGGAACTTTCGAAAATCGTATGGGCAACTAGTGCGTTTGTATTTTGCTTTTCTGCGATTTTGCAGTGGTGTTGTTAGGTGTGGGCTACCACTAAAAAAAGAAAAATAAAAAACTTTTTACAAAAAAATACAACCGACTACCAAAAAAAAAACACTACAAAGTAAAAAATAACTTTAATTTCGGAAGTCGGTGTCAAAAAACGAACAAATTAACAAAAACACCGAGTTCCGAAATTAAAGTTATTTTTTACTTTGTAGTGTTTTTTTTTTTGGAAGTCGGTTGTATGTACTGCAGTGTAATTTATAATTAAGAAATTTAAATAAATGATTTGATTTGATTTGATTTGAATACCCGTTCCTTAAATGAACCGACTGACCTGCACAACTCTAAAACCCAGTAACTGGGGAACATGATTGGCAAGACTGACGTCAGATTTCTTGGTTTCCAACTACCCGTAACGACTGTCAAAGATGTAGGTAGATGAAGAAGAACTGATGTCTGGGAGGAAATAAACTATTTCTTTCTTTTGGTGTTTTTATTAGTTTCTTCGTATTTTGACACCGACTTCCGAAATTAAAGTAATTTTTTACTTTGTAGCTTAGAATAATAACGCATAGAAACCTAGTACGAGTGCAAAAAGTGAGGCAACTAAAACTTAGCCTAATCCGTCAAACTTAGCCACCAGGCCGTCAGTACTCAATGTCACGTTCCGTCGAACACAGCTCGCGAGTAAATAATTGAAAATGACAGTTTGTTGCGTGAAAGGATGTTATAGCACATCAGGAAAACAAAAAAATGTGATAAAATAACATTTCACAAATAAGTTCTCACATTCTATGCACTATTTTTACGTAAATCGATAAATAAAACAAAATTCTAATAACCTAACTTGTCATAACACAGTGTTGCTATTTGTGAGGAAAAAATACCCACATTGCTTTCATTCATGTTTTTCATTTTTGTAATTTTAAAATACAATACTTACTGTTAATTCATATCAAACCCGATGTTTTCCCATCAATCATTCTAAACGCATTGAACAATATCTCATTCTTTATGCGATTTATTTCCTTTTATTTTGAAATAAATTGAATTATACCTTCCGAAAAAATATGTCATATTACATGAAAAATCATGTTTACCTTTTCCAGTTCCCAACAACATAAAATACTTGCCTTGATAGCAAAATAGTAATGCGTCTTCCCATATTTTGTGGGTAACGGCTTAGTAATGGTATCACTGAAAGCTATATCTGTGTGCGTTAGAGGAACGTAGACACATTCGGCTCACGCACACAAAGAAAAAAAGTGGACACACGATTTTGCTCGGGTTTTGTTCTAGACGCGGCTTCTATGCGTTATTATTCTAAGCTTTGTAGTGTTTTTTTTTATTTGGAAGTCGGTTGTATTTTTTTGTAAAAAGTTTTTACTACATGAAAATATGAAAATATATTATATATACGGTACACTCAACAAAATAACATTTTTTTAAATTTTTGTCCGTCTGTTTGTTCCGGCTAATCTCTGAAATGGCTGGACCAATTTTGGAACTTTTACTGGCAGGTAGCTGATGTAATAAGGAATAACTTAGGCTACGTTTATTTTGGTAAAAAAAAAAAACTAAAAAATTAAAGAATCGACTGCTAGGCGGAACGAAGTTCGCCGCCGGGTCAGCTAGTTATTAGTATATGTAGATACACATTTCAAATTCTATTGCAGCTCATACATATTCGATTTTTATTACTATATTCAGTTTGAAAGTTCTGTTTAATTTCTTTCAGGGAAAATGTATAAAAATAATTCTAAACTATTTTTATTAAAATACAAATGTTATCTTGTTTCAGGAACTTCTGGAGAAGCGCATCAAGCAACTCGAGGCTCAATTGGAAGAAGAGAAGAGAAGGACGCAGAGGGAACGCATGGCCGTCACCAAGCTGCAGAACAAATTAATTAAGGTCAGTTCCATATTTATGATCTTTAACTCTTAAAGGACAAAAACAGCGTGATCCATATTTTGACATTGCAAAATATGGATCACGCTGTTTTACAGAATTTCACCGGGGGTCTTTAATTCAAGAGTGAATAGGTTACTTCTAGGCAAGCGTGCTCCATCTTTGACCACATAATCGCTTACCATCAGGTGAGATAGTGGACAAACGCGAGCCTAGCAGTCAATCTATACTTATCTATATTAATATAAAAGAACTGAAGAGTTTGTTTGCTTGAACGCGCTAATATCAGGAACTACTGGTCCTTGTTGGATTTTAAAAATTCTTTCAGTGTTTGATAGCCCATTTATCCAGGAAGGCTATAGGCTATATATCATCACGCTAAGACAAATAGGAGCGGAGTATTAATGGAAAATGTGACGCAGACGAAGTTGCGCGGGTCAACTAGATCTTAAATTTCATGTAACGATGGCTATAAAAAAAAAAAATAAGTATTTCAGACAAAACAGTCCATAGACACGGCAAGGTTGTTAGTAACAATAATTCTACTTATAACTAATGTTAGTAATTAAAAATGAACAAAGGAAAACCAGTCACACCCCTGCACAGCACCGGATACTTTATCCATACCGTATTTGATGTAGGTTACACAAAATGGAAAGTGGTAGTTATACTCGGCTTTCTTCAGTACTTCAGTGAGACAGTTTTCTAATTACTATTATTGATAGGTTCGCTTTGACAACAATCTCATCAGAATGAAAGCGATAATGTGGTTTACGATGGAATTCGCTTGCCTTGTAGTACTCGTATACTATTCACTCTTGAGTTAAAGACCCCCAATTTGCAGCTATCAGAAAACACAGAATACGAATTGAAATCAATACAAAACAAACCTTCCGCAGCATTTTTCTTTCAAACAACAACAAAAACAGAGCTGCATAAAATTTTCACAACGCAAACACTTCTGTCTACCTCTCAATCATGTTTTATATCCCGAAACAAAAGACGACGCAGTTGATTGAAACCTTTTAAAGGATTAGGTACGAGTGAGACGAGAATTGATTGAATTCTTCGTTTGCTAACAATCTCTGGGGGCGGGTAATCCAGAACGTTAAATATGACGGTAGATTGAGACAATTATTTTGTGAACATGGTTTCTATGGTTACCTGGGTTAAGGAGAAGTATTATGGTGGTGGTTTTGTGGAAAAATAAAATGTGTTTTTTACTTTTTAATCAAGTTGCACCTATCGTGTTTTGTCTGCACCTTAAGCCAGAGCCTTAAGGGCAACTAGTAAAAAACATCAAGTTTACCAAGACTTGGACCTTTAAGGATTTTTCTCGCGCACCACCCCATACCTGTAACATAATTGTAGAATTTCACCACACATTCACGTTACACGGAACCCGTTTA
The DNA here is from genome assembly GCA_963859965.1 of Ceramica pisi. Taxonomy (NCBI): domain Eukaryota; kingdom Metazoa; phylum Arthropoda; class Insecta; order Lepidoptera; family Noctuidae; genus Ceramica; species Ceramica pisi. The sequence continues at coordinate 22,386,129 of OY982535.1, read as the reverse complement.
TGAGAATAACATACTTCAACGAACTGCCCCTTAACGATCCGACACTTGTCAATATTTGGCTTCTATTAATTAAGGCTCACCCCCATAGGCGGCCGATTCGAGGAATCTCGTACCTTCCGTCAAAAACTAACTGATGAAAATAGTCAGATGCGACAACATAAAAAGTTTTGAAAATCTGACTTTTCTTGCTGGAACCAATTTATTTATTTATTTTTCGGTAGACAGACTAATGTTATTTTAATGACAGTAATAATATCTTAGTTGCTAATAACAAGTCTCCACAGATAAATACAAAGTAGTTATTCCTTCATAGACCAAGTTACATTTTGTCTTTTCTATTTAACTTAGATATTCTGACAAAGTTGATTGGTTTCGTTTAATTTATGTCAATTTCTTATACAGCAGTTAGTTCAAATGTTTTTTCTATATTCTTTATGGAGAATATAGAAAAAGTTTTCATAGGAATAATTCATAGCTTGTTCTACATTTTTTGATTAAAACGGCTGTCGCACTGTGCCTGTCTGCAGAAGCTCTAAGTATTTAGTTTGGTAGGTATCTAGAAAATCAATCATATGTGCGTGTTGTTTAGTTTTCATTAATCGTCTTCGGTCCGATGTATGTTGTCATAGCGCCTTGAGTTGCTAATATCGTGTTAGTTAATAATTATGATAATTAACTAAGTTCACAGTTATAATTAATTAATTAAATGAGTTATCGAATAAAATTGATTTATACGTAAACTTCCTACTTTTTATTTTAAATTGTTCGATCCTGATATCATGTCCAGATGTGACACACAGGTATGCATCATTATCTGCCTAGCCTTTTCCCAACTGTATTTGGGTCGGCTTCCAGTCAAACCGGATTTAGCTGAATACCAGTATTTTACTTAGAGCGGCTGCATACCACCACAACCCGTTGACTGGGTTACACGGTACTTATTGGCTAGGCTAGAGTCAGATTTACTGGCTTCTGACAATCCGTAACGACTGCCAAAGATTTACAAATGACAGCCGGGATGAACGGTTTAACGTGCTTTCCGAGGCACGGAGGAAAGTCGGTATGCTAAGATGGTCACCCATACACAGACCAACCTTGGCAAGCGTTGCTTAATCTGGAAGATCGACCTGTGCGGCTGTTAATGTTTAGCCAAGAGCTTCTACATTTACAACACTTCCTAAATAAAACTCTGCAACCATTACAATCCCGTCTATCCGATATCCTTATTCTGTAACCCAGCTAGCTATCGACTGTTCAATTAAAATTGGTGTTGACAAAATTCAGCAGAATATACTTTTTTGCTCTTCGAAGCGTTCGAGGGCCAATAAGCGAGAAGTACCGTTAATACTCATTTTAACCGGCCGTTATTGATATTTGCCGGGATATTGCTCTGGTATTTAAACATGACTCGTTAACTTTTTTTATTTACATTTGTTCACAATCCGTATACACCGAGTACAAGAGTATAGTCACCAACAGAAGTGCTTCATGTTTACAAAAAGTTTAAAAATAATTTTATTGAGAAACTAGCTGTCGTCCCGACTTCTTACGGGTATACCCTTTATTTTAACGGGATAAAGTATAGCCTATGTTTATACGGACAGTCCATTGTACCTACACATTGGTGAAAGAATTTTTTAAATCGGTCCAGTAGTTTTGGAGCCTATTCAATTCAAACAATCAAATCTTTCCTCTTTATAATATTAGTGTAGATAGCAATTATAACTGAGAGAAAATTCTGATCTTGTCCCAACTACGTCGTCCTTCCTACACAGATGAGGATCGCGACCACATACGAAGCGTCTCCAAGCCATGCGGTCAAAATTAAAAGACATTTGTTCAAACTAGGCTGAAAATCAGCTGTTGTTGAACGTCAAAATTTACATGAAGACAGTCCTCCATATCACCCAGTCCGTTACCACTTCCTAGTGTTTTACTTGGGAAGATGTGGCACAACAAACTCCCCAGAAACAACCATAACAAAGCTTGAAGGACTTGAATTTATATTATGGTATAACTCAACATTTTACAAATCATCTCATCTGCCTAGCTTTTTCCCTACAATATTGGGGTCGGCTTCCAGTCAAACCGGATTTAGCTGAGAACCAGTATTTTACGTGGAGCAGCTGCCTACCAGACCTTCACAACCCAGTAACTGGGTAACACGGTTATCCTTGGCAAGACTGGTGTCAGATTTTCTGGCTTTTGACTATTCGTAACGACTACCAAAGATCTCCAAATGACAGCCGGGACCAACAGCTTAACGTGCTTTCCGAGGCACGGAAGAAACTCGGTATGTTAAGATGGTCACCCATCCACAGACCAACCTCGGCAAGCGTTGCTTAACCTTGAAGATCGACCTGTGCGGCTGTTATTATTTAGCCACGAGCTCCTCGACACTCAACATTTTACACGATATATAACATAAAATTAAATGCTGCCTCTAACACCCTTCTTTATGACGTCGGATCATCTTTAATCTTCACTATCCAGTAGTAGTGTAGTTTCAAAAATTCATGGTGATATTTTTGCTCCTGACTGTACTATCAGAATGTTCGTATTGGGACCGTATATATTTGTGTATAGGAGAATTTCAATATTCAATGCCTAGGCACTAGCCTAGGCATTTTCACGAACACGCATTTTCCGTCGCTTTGAACTATCAAAGCGACGGAAAATGCGTGTTCGTTCATTGAGAGTCAACTTGACTTTTTTGGATTTTGTAGGTGCTAGCTTGTGTGTAGAGAAGTGATGTTTCGGAACAAAGGGGTTAAATATTTTGTGTGAAGGTTGTGTTGAAAAAATAAAACAGAAAATATATTCTCTATGCATGCAGCTTTATGACTGGCTGATATTGAAGTATTCACCACTGAAAATAGACATGTCGAGATCATGATGTAGTATCAAAAGGCTGTGCAAAAATGGACTGAGAAAACGTTGTGTCTAGATTGATCAAATTAAATCGGACCAGTAGTTCCTGAGATTACCCCCTACATACAAACTTACAAACAAAGGTTACCTCTTTATAATATTAGTATAGACAAGCTCCTGTCAGAGGCTTCGCCCGCGTGCCTGGTTCGGCTAGGGCACTCACTCCCAGGATAAAAAGTAGCCTATGTGTTCCGGACTATAATATAACCTATCTCTGTCTTTCATGAAGGTCCTTTCAGGCGCTCTGACATGAAAGAGTAGTATATATATTTTCTCTTTCTTTCTTTCTTATTCTTCTTAAATAGTCATTTAAGATACACACTGCCGTGTCTGTTTTTTTTTTTTGTAATAATGGACAATTATTAATTAATTAGGTTATTTAAATTTATTTCTAAGCACTGTGCTAATTTAAGACTCTTTAGACAAAATCTTTTACAGAAAAATACAACCGAATTCCAAATAAAAAAAACACTACAAAGTAAAAAACTACTTTAATTTCGGAAGTCGGTGTCAAAATACGAAGAAACTAACAAAAACCCACATTTTTTAATATTTGGAAGTCGGTTGTATTTTTAAACGGACTTGCCAAAAAGGAGGAGGTTTCCCAATTCGGTTGTATTTTTTATGTTTGTTACCTCATAACTCCGTCATTTTTTGTAAAAAGTTTTTTATTTTTCACTTTTTAGTGGTACAACACCACTGCAAAATCGCAGAAAAGCAAAATACGCAATTTCGATTACTTGGATGACAAAAAAAACATCATATAAGTAAACGAATTCCAGCTATTTTGATTTAAAATCCAAACTTCGTAACCGATTTTGATAAAATTTAAATGGGACCAGTCGACAAGTATATCCTTTCAGATATAACGAGAATTTTTCAAATCGGTTCATAAATGACGGCGTTATGAGGTAACAAATGTTAAAAAAAATACAACCGAATTGAGATCCTCCTTCTTTTTGGGAAATCGGTTAAAAATAAAAAACTAACAAACATCCATCCATCTTCACAAACTTTCGCATTTATAATATTAGTAAGATTTGATCTAAGAATTTTCGAATCTCCTCTTCAAAATACAGTTTACTATAAGTCAGTTATACACAGAACCAATCTCCACTGTCTTGCCATTTAACCAGAACGCTCTCCGCAGTTATAGTAACTTGTAACGACCCAATTAAGGCAAAATCAGTGCTTGCGGTTGCCGCTTCGAGATTTCTATGTATTGTCTATACCCGTTTGTAGTATGCTTTTGTGCTGTTGAAATTGTGATGGTGTAGAGAATGTTGAGAATAAATTTGGTGCTAGTATTTATTTAATAAATTATAATTTCGCACCATTAATATTATGGTTCTCGCGGTGATTTGATGGTGCCAAGATTGTTGAAACATTCAGATGACTTAAATTTAGTGTTATTGGTTTCTTTTTTTTAATTATTTACCACTAGCTGACCCGCGCAACTTCGTGTGTGTCACATTTTCCATGACTGCTCCGCTCCTATTTATCTTAGCGTGATGATATATAGCCTATAGCCTTCCTCGATAAATGGGCTATCTAACACTGAAATAATGTTTCAAATCGGACCAGTCGCTTCTGAAATTAGCGCGTTCAACCAAACAAACAAACAAACAAACTCTTCTGCTTTATAACATTAGTATAGATTATAATAATAAAACATTTGATAATACCTAAATGCAAAAACTGTAGGAAGTTCACTGTAAGAAAAACCAATATCGATAAAAAAAAACTCTTTCTTTACTGGTGATTGACTGAGTGATAGACAGACAACGTAGAGACGAAACTACTGGTCGCTGAAAACTGAAATTTATTTTTTCCTGAAATTGTAGAAAGCACTAAGAGGTAATTTCCCGAAATTCCTACGGCAAAGGGGAAAATACGGGGTATGTGCGTACGAATTCACGGCCAAAAGCTGGTATCGTAATAAAACACAATACCTTCTTCTCAATCTCAAAGCATATATTTCAAATAAACCATTAAAGGCACATTTGAATTCTCCAGGTCGGTCAATCAAAAACATGAAGCTATTTGCACGCTCCAAAGCGGATATCTCAATGGAGAAGAACGTGCAAGAAACTCTGTTTTTATGAGCAAAATGGGTGTCTATCGATAACAGCAATGTGCCAGACCTTTAAAAGAAACCTTTTGAACTTTCATCACGCATCAGTCGAATGGCAATTTTTAATATGCTACCAATAATATTAAGTCGCCCTTTTTTATTACCAATCAGTAGGTACACCTCAAATTAAATCCCAAAACGACATTACAAACGCAAATCAGACAGTCCGCGAACACGGATAACAATAATCGATCGCGAAAACAAAAGGACACAAGCGACTCCCGATCAATTTGACGCAGCCAATCAGCGGCCGAATTCCCAGCAGATTTATCACAACGGGTTGTTGTACCGCACAAAGGTAAAGGGGATGTTTTTGTAGCGCACTAGTGCGTAAAAACGAGTGGGGCTAGGTGTGGGTTTTTTTTTTAGGTTAACTTTTTGGCGTAGGTGTGGAATGTTTTTTGGTTGGAAAATGATTATATTTTAAAGCCTTTAATTGCTGCCTTTGTGAAATTCTATGACATGCACTAAAAACAATAGGGAATATGCACGCGATTTTTTTATTTATAAAATGAATTACTTAAAAGCTCCAGTAAACACTCTAGAAAATATTTTTAAATATCTTCATCAGCGATGAAGTTATAACGCTTTAAAGATTACTTTTAGAACGAGAAGTCCGACATGGAATTTGACGTCACATTACGTGACGTCTATACATCTGCCATAGAAAACAGCGTTTTCGCGAGAGGGACAGATATATTTGTTTAAAATAATTATATCTCGTTTGTTTTTCAAGCAATTTTGATTCTATTTCCACTGTTAGTAATATATTTTTGTATATTTTTGGATAGTGTTTAGATAATAAATATTTATTTTATGTAAATACTCTATTGCAACCACAAGTTACGAAAAGAAAATTATTTAAATCTCCTAATAGTAATTTATCAGTTTAAATCCCATGACTAAATCTAGGAACTAATGAAATATGAAGTATTATGTACAGACGCCAGCACATCAAGCTACAACGATCTGTCAAATTTCTTCAATAGATTTTCAACTTTATCGCTGAAACATTAGGTTCAAGGTTGATTGAGAAAGTTTGACAGTTTCGGATAGCTTGATGTGCTGGCGACTGTACCACATACAATTGAAATTGAAATTGTCACTAGTTTTAAAATGTATGTAGAGAGACTGTAAACTAGAAGAGCGGAACTACCTGCCACAAGCATTTTTTTTGCTTAAAAAGGTAGTTCCTAATATTATTTATTTACCTACATAAATGATGAAACGAACCTTTTTTTTATACACGTAAACCAAATTCTTCAATCTTATGGAATACACTTATTATGTACTAACACCTATGTAGACGTAAAACACATCTTAAATTTTCCTGAAGTGCCTGAGCAAACAAGATGAAACAAAACTAGAAGAAATAATTTGTAGCAACAAATGCCTCAATACTATACAACCTATACCAAATTCGTCTCAAACACACAAAACATTTCTTCTACTTACATACACCCCGTTCCACCACATAACTCACTCAAATCTTAACTACCTACCCTCCACCCCCTGAAACCCACACTAGTTGTAGCCGAGTTCAAACATTTAAACATTTATTGCACATGCAGATTCCATTATCCTCACGTTAAAACTTGGGACCGATGCAGTGGCGGATCCTGAATTGCCGTTTAGAGGGGCTAAATCTCGCTGAGGATAGGTTTTAACAAACTAAACAGTAAAAGAGCACATACAATTTTATTTTGCTTAAACAAGCTCCCTCAGTGACATCGCTAGATTGTAGACTACCAAAAGTATATCGTTTTTTTTTTTTAAACCTGTTAAAAGCCTGTAAAGGTATGAATATGGAACAGTGTGTAAAATCCCGCAAACCTTCATTGAAAAGGGAGGATCCCGCGACTAGGTGGTTATAGTCTGGTGGGCAACTGTTCAATAGTTGATATTCGGACTATTGCATATGTTTAAATATCATAAGTCTAAAACCGAGATGCAAGATCGTTGCGATTGTTTTTCAATTTCACTTCGTTGTTTTTTCTTTTTTACAACATTGTCAAGCTACAAGCCTCTCCCCCCTCAGAGCCGCCAGTGGACCGATGGCTCCAGGGTCCAAGTCTTGGTAAACAGCGTCTTTCGTTTGCCGACTGTCTGTGTTTAGCTTTGTACTGAGACTGTCGGTAGGACGGATCGGTTCGTAAATATAATAGTAAAAGAAGATAGGAAATATAAGGGCCTTTCTGTTGGGTATGCTAGAAAACGAGTATATTTTTTCTTGAGAAGATAAGAACGTACAAAGACAAGTTTTTCGTGAAAACATGTCATGTGGGTTTCGATCGTTACCCTTCTACGTTTTCAGCTGCAACTTGTGAGTATACATCCCTAAAACTAAAATAAAAAAAAAAAATATTTTATTTATTTATCATTTATTTTTTATACTTCTATACTAATATTACAAAGCTGAAGAGTTTGTTTCTTCGCTTGAACGCGCTAATCTCAGGAACTCCTGGTCCGAGTTTTTTCATTCGGTGTTAGACAGCCCATTTAACAAGGAACGCTAAAGGCTAAGACATATAGGAGTGGAGCATTAATGGAAAATGTGACGCAGACGAAGTTGCGCGGGTCAGCTAGTTTCAGAATATAACCTAGGCAATAATCATCTGCAAATACTTCAACTGAAACCAAACAAAACACACCGACATATTTTTAGCTCATTATCCTAAACTAATGCATGCCACGAAAACACAATAAATCGTATGTTAGTTCAACTCAGATTGAACCAGCACAACTTGCACAAAACGTCCCAGACGATATATACCGCGTGTATCTGACATCGACGCACAAACGAGTTCCATGGGTCCAGGGCATGATTCTGGACACCCCAGTGTTGGAATTTTTCGTCGGTTCTTTTCTCATTTTTTCATTTTTTTCAAGAGTACCACAAATAGGTATCAGCTCAGCTGAGCTGATATCTATTAGTGGTTTTATTCAGATTGCTCTTTTTAGTGAAAGTAGTTAATTAATTATTTTTTTATTAAAAATCTCATTGGGTAAGGTCAGAATAACGATTATGAGCAGTCTAAAGTAAAAAAACCCTTGAAAAAAATGAAAAAATGAGAAAAAAGCCGACGAAAAATTCTAAGTCTAGGGTGTCCACAATCATGCCCTGGACCCATGGAAATCGTTTGTGCGTCGATGTCAGATACACGCGGTATGCGTTAAAGCAGTGGTTCACAACCTTCATTTGACATGGACCCATTTCAACGATTTTGTTGCTACCAGGGATCAGAAATCAGGAGCATTTTAAACTAGATTAGGTCCGTTTTTCTAAATTGACTGCCTACCTTGAAAAGATATGCCGAAACAAACTCACAGTTAATTAATGCGAACTAACTGTGGTAGGTAATCTAAAAATAACTTGTGATAAAGATATTTAAAACCCGTTGATATAAAGTTACAATCAGTTTACGTCAATGTTATTTTCGAGGTGAATAGATTGGAATTTCAAACATTTTGCGGATCATATCTTGGCCCGTGCGGATCAACCATCAGTTTGGGAACCACTACGTTAAAGTTTAGATTTTCTAACACCCTCCCCCCTTCCCCCCGGCTGTATCAAGTTAGGATTAAAGGCTGGACTAGGGTTTAGGCAGACAATGAGATGAATGCACTAGAAAGCACTTATTATGGAATGTCTGGGGAAGTTTATGATGGAGAGTTTCTTGTGAATATGAATGCGTTGTCTGGTGAAGAGTAAACTTTGCTAGATGCGTTTATAAACAGTTAAATGTTTGCCAATTTTGAGATTCGTCTTCTTACTTATTTCTGTGGTTTTCTTCCTCATTTGTATTGACAGGCTTGCGACCACTATCTCACCTAGCGATGTCAGGTAAGCGACGATGAGGTCAACGATGAAGCACGGTTGTCTTGACCTATCCATTCTTAAAATTTACGTAGTTATAAAAGTGTATGTAGTATACTACATCCGCTCGATTCTGTAAAAATGTCGAAGTGACCACTTTGGCGAAGTGAAAAACGAATGAACTGTGTTACCAAGCACCTGGATTGTCGAGGACATCGTCGTTATCTCCATCTTTTAAAAGAAAAATATTTTGTATATTTTTTCTTGAATGGGACGGATGATTTGTACCCACCTTTCTGTTAATAAATTATTGTGTTGAATCGTATTGTATTGTATAATTATTCGGAAGGCAATGCAGATCATGCTTGCTTGCGATTGCTTTTACGACAACACTCTGCTTATTATGATAGAGACACTTGAATAAACCAATCTATCAAACAAGCAAACACTGATCACAAGAACCATCCACCACATGCCATCCAACTGAATTCCCAAACAGATCTAAATCGAAATGAAGCAGCAATGTAAGTCAATAGCGACATTGTCACATACTAATTAAAGTGCCGATCTCCGTCTGCAAGCTGCGAGTAACGTTGTTTACGAAGCCACACAAAGAGACGAAGAAGACATGCGTTTTATTAGCAGATCTTAGCTGAACGGAATGCAGTTGATCCTAAATGAAATGTCGTTTTGTAGAAATTTGGTTTTACTTGACTGAAATTAACTAATTGGTGACATGGTGATGCCCAACCTGATCAAATTTGAAGCACATCATCATATCAGACGAAAGACCTCCACTGAACGTAGGGCTCCAAAAGTGTCGCCACAACAAATGGCCCTGGTGGCCTGGTGGGAAGGTTGTCTTGAAAAGATCGCTCTTAGCGATAAGGCCGCCCATTGTGTCACCCTATGTAATGTCTTCTTCATCTATTTTTTCTGTAACTTATATGGTGTACATAGTAAAGAGTATTCTATTCTATTCCCTGTGCGTCTCGTATCTATGGGCTAACCGCGACCCTCACCACCTGCTGAGAAGGTAAGGGTAAGGAGGTGACAAGGGTGACCGATGACTTTCATTGGTCCAACGCGGTGGGAGGCCTTCCAACGTTGAATCTTCAATCATGATCCGTACGTTAAGGACTGATTTGCCATTCTTTGTAGTAAGCGCAGAAGCTTTAAGGAATATGTCCACTGCACATCATAACGAATTTATATTCATTTTAAATCCTTACAATCTAATTACACAAAATCCCGTCAATGCCCTCTGCAACAAACACACAAGACAAATCGTCAAGGAAACATACAAATGAATCAATTCCTCTACTAATTAGCCGAGCGGTCGGCGCGTGCGCATCTCAAAAGCAGCCGCGCGCGCCGGAATGTGCGTGACCAATGCAATTAGTGGGTCCTTTCGCCGGATGCCTTAGATGCATTACGTTATGTATTTAAGTCTAAATTTTTAGACTTAGTCTCTTCGATTTTGTACCTAATTTGCTGGAAGAGAAGATTTCATTTTAAATGGTAATTGATTTCGAGTATCTTTGTCACAAAAAGTCGTAACTGCCAAACTAATGGGAGGAAATTTGGACTCAGTAGTTAAGGTGTTAAGGTAGGAAATGTAATAGTGAGTTAAAATTGCAGCTTCTTTGGCTGATCTCCAGGATGCCATTCCTCACATTTGCAGTCTTATATTTTGATTGCAAAGTTGTGACACCTTTAGACATTTGTCATTGTTTTTGATGTTGTTATGCCTTTCGGCTACTCTGTATGAGGATTTATTTTATTTTATGATAAGCGTAAAGTACAGAGTTTATTTCTGGGTCGGTAGTTTAGTTACAGGAAATATTCTAGGCAAGGTTTAATGGGAGAGCTACAGTGTACCGAGATATAATGATAATCAGTTTAGTGCTCGATTTTTATATAAAAACTAGCTGACCCGCACAACTTCGTCTGCGTTACATTATTCATTAATAATATCCCTATTAAAAAATAAGGGATGATGGAAGAAGGTAGAATAATTAGGGTTGTTATAAGTATTTTTTAAAGCCACATCATAAAAAAAAATCTATACAATTTTTTTTTTTTAATTTTTAGGGGTGGACAACCCACTTAGGGACATGAAAAATAGATAGTAGGCGATTCTCAGACCTACATACTGAATATGCATATAAAATTTGGTAAAAATCGGTAAAGCCGTTTCGGGGGAGTAAGGTAACTAACATTGTGACACGAGAATCTATACTAATATTATAAAGCAGAAGAGTTTGTTTGTTTGTTTGGTTGAACGCGCTAATCTCAGGAACTACTGGTCTGATTTGAAAAATTCTTTTAGTGTTAGATAGCCCATTTATCGAGGAAGTTTTTAGGCTATATATCATCACGCTAAGACCAATAGGAGCGGAGCAGTAATGAAAAATGTTACGCAGACGACGTTGCGCGGGTAAGCTAGTAAATTATTTAATGTTTTATTATCTCGATAAATGGGCTATCCAACACTGAAAGAATTTTCCAAATCGGACCATTAGTTCCTGAGATTAGCGCGTTCAACCAACCAAACAAACAAACAAACAAACAAACAAACAAACTCTTCAGCTTTATAATATTAGTATAGATTAAAGATGCACACAGAAATCTGTGTTACATTTTCTTCAAAGTTTTATTTTTATCATCATCTGCCTAGCCTTTTTCCAACTATATCGGGGTCGGCTTCCAGTCAAACCGGATTCAGCCAGTATTTTACATGGAACGGCTACCTACCAGACCTCCACAACCCATCAACTGGGTAAAATGGTACTTTTTGCCAAGACTGGAGTCAGATTTACTGGCTTCTGACAATCCGTAACGACTGCCAAAGATCTACAAATGACAGCTGGGACCAACGGCTTAATGTGCTTTCCGAGGCACGGAGGAAACTCGGGATGTTAGGATAAAGTTTTATTTTTATATATCCCTGAAATTAATCATCTCCTTAATTAAGTATCTCTACGTAAACGACACCCTATCCATATCTAAGATCGAGTATGGCAATAATCGTAACATGTCCCTGCTAATCAAACTAAAGGGATTCAATTAAACAGGAGCCGTCAGATGACCCGACACCCTTGTTTCAGACAAGATCTTTATGCGTCTCCTTCCCTTTTCGGTTGTTCGCACTGGGTCGGGGGAACGCCGCGGTTTTTTGCACTTCTATGACTTTGTTAACTTTTTGGAACCTTGTGATTTCAATCTTTACTATCATGTCCAATGTTGCCAAAGTTTTTTTGCCACATTATGACCTTTTAGTAGTTTTTAGTTCAAATCTTCAAAAACCTGCACCCCAATTTCCGCTGGATAGCACAATCCGCAGGATTTTCAAGCAGAGTCCCAGTGTCTTTTGCTTTTGAACATTTGCAATCGCTAATATTTGCGATTATTAAGTGTGTTTGAAAAATTGGTCTGCCCAACAGTATAAATATCACCTGAAAATGGCAGACTCCGTAAGATTGTGATAATTTTTTATTAGATTATATTTTCCCGATATATTATGGCAAAATCATTTTGTATTCAATAAATCTCATCCAAATTCAATAGTTTTCAATCTATCCGTGTCTTGTTTAGAAAAAAAAAGTTTACAATATTTCACGCGATAGTTTACAATCTTACGGTGTTTGCCATTTACGGTGACATAAATACAACATGACGGTGTTAGGTGTTATAAGGAGGATTGTTGTGTGTGTGTGAGTGTTGATAGTGGAAATAGCGTCAAACTCTCAGTTGCAGTCTTTTTCACCGTCAACTTAAACTTGATTTTTGGACGTATTTTCTGTGCATTTGCGGCATCACTGTCATTCATACTCGTGGCTCGTAGATTTCTGCGCCGCTCAACAATCGCGTTCATCCAGCCCAGTGCGTCCAAATTCCTTGTCAATTGCGATCTTAAGCACGTCCTCTAGACTTGTAATTGTTTCTTATTCGAGCATCACGTCAAGCGACACAGGGGGCGGCCATTTGTAACAAACAATTATGTATGGACGAACATAACGCTGTTATGGATCTGTGGGGAATAATTGAATATTTATCGGTTTTGGGCAATCATATTTTGGGGTTATGTTGAGATATTTGTAGGATTGGCTGAAATTAGGAATTGTAATGAATAATTGCGAAGACAATTGAAGTTCAAGGCCAAACGAACAAATTAATTCTTAGAGATCGTTCTTTAAATGATCTGGAACACCTGGACGTAGGTGGTTTTGGTAGGTAGTTTTTCATCGCTGTTGAAAGCATGAAACACGATTTTGGGAACCTTCAGAATATATAAAATACCTCAAAAAAAAAACGCCTAATGAAATAATTATGTATTCAAAACATTTTACCTTCCTTTATACACAACAGTGGCCTTGCTATAACGATACCTTTTAGATAGGGCTCAATGCTCACTCCTAACACAATAGTACCTAAATCAAATCCAATTCCCATACGCCACGATAAGTGAATAGTCCCGTTCGAGTCTAAATTATATTCACTTCATTCCTTGTTTTAGGTCACAGAAGATTAGATTCGATGCACTCCCAGGCTTTTATATAGCTAAATCACTTAGTGAACGACGCAGCACTATCTTTACAAATAAATAAAAGTTTTTTTTAAGTGAAAATTTATTTAGCGGCGTTAAGCACTTTTCTTGGGATGTCAAATCATCAAACCCATTAAAATATTAATACAGGTTAAGGCACCACATTGGCGAAGCCACGGCCAGAAGTTGCTCATCGATATTTTATTTATGTTTGCGTTTACGTCCAAAGGAAATTCGTTTAGGTCGCGTTTTTATGCTTTTAGTCCCAACGTGATTATACTGAAATTAGAATTTATGGTAGAGAGAGAAAATATAGGTGGAACAATGAAGTTTTTGCGAAACAAAGTAAATGGTTCCAGGCAAGTTTTTATCGTTAAAATTTTGCTACGGTTTTAGTCTCTTATATAACTGTTCCCTGAACCGTTTCTGACTAAAATTTATACTTTACATTACCATTAAGAGCTAGTAGCAGTTCTGAGTAAAGGTCTGTAAATAGGTATTTGTAAAAATACATAGGATATCTTAGAATAGTTAATAACGGGATTGCTACCAAAAACTTTTTTATTTGCGAGTTTCCGATAATTCTGTGTAGACTCATTCTTTTTGCATTGTATAGTTTTACTCATTAATTATTTCGCACCGAATGTAAACATGATTTTGTAAACAATGGCAACTGGTTTAAAAGAGAGTCCTTGGAGTTTCTTGCACGTTCTTCTCCACAGGATCTACTCTTTGGAACGTGCAACTGTCGCGCTGGAGGCGGGGTCGGTGGGTGTGTTATGTTGGAGACCAACCTGCTGCTCTTGTCATTAGCGCGGCAGGATTAGCTTCATCTATTTGACTGACAGACCTTGACTATTCAAAAGTGCCTGTAACTAGTCTATTTGAAATAAAGGATTTTGTATTTGTCTGCAACCGTTCTCCGACAGTCGTTTCTCCTTTGGACTGATCACCGACAGGACGTTTCGTAAGAGATTCGTCGATAGAACGTTTCACCTATGGACGTTTCGCCGACAGAATGGTTCGCATTCGTTTGTTTCGACGACAGGACTTTTCAACTATGGAATATTCGTGAACACCGAACACTCCGTGATCATGGCGCTTGCAACAGTGCCGAATTATCGGAAACTCGCAAATAAAAAGGTACATGGTAGCAATCCCGTTATTAACTATTCTAATGTTAGTGACCTTGAAAGTTTAAAACAACACATATATATTGACCAAAAAATAGACCAAATGTTTTGTATTTATCTACGGATCTTTTTTTTACTCGTGATGGGTTTGCTTTTGACTGTAGTCTAGCTCAGAGAAGACAGAGACAAAGTCGACGATGGAGCGAGCTTACCCAAAAGGATTATCTCCAAATTAAAATTCAGAATAATAAACTTTATTTTTCTGTAAATAATACTGATTCTTTAAACCTAGTTTTGACGGGAAATCGTTCCTAAATCTTTACTAATTACAGTCAGATGTCATTCCCAAAACCTATAAAACTGAACCGACCACCCAAATCAGTATTTCCGGTAAACATCAAAGACGCAAAGTGGTTCTTAAAGAAAAATCAATAAATACTAGTTACATTACGCGGCGTCGCTTGCACCTGCTACGGGTGTTTTCTAAGAAGTTGATCTTTAAAAACCACGTCGAAGAGTTAATGTGTTTATCGAGGCTGGTTGACAGATGCGTACTATTTTCTTTTTGAAGGATTAGGGAGCAAGTTTGTTCGATTGTGGTAGGTAGATATAAGTTGAAGTTCAACGAATTTTTGTAGTCTTATCGACATACATAGTTATTTCATTATAACTCTTAGTTGACACCAGCTGACCCGCGCAACTTTGTCTGCGTCACATTTTCCTTTAATGCTCCGCTCCTATTTGTCTTAGCTTTATGATATAATATAGCCTATAACCTTCCTCAATAAATGGGCTATCTAACACTGAAAGAAGAATATTTCAAATCGGACCAGCAGTCCCTGTGATTAGCGCGTTCAACCAAACAAACAAACTATTTTGGTTTATAATATTAGTTAGATAACGATTGATTTTAGCTTTTAGGTTGTAAATGTTAACCATTGTTTTATCATTTTTCTTTGTAATAATACTTTGCATACTATTGTATAAATGCAAGTTCTTCAGACAGATGTGTTGCTGTGTTGCTGGGGAGTTTGTTGGCCACTTCTTCTTTCCAGCTTAAACACTAGGAAGTGGTGACGGGCAAGTTTTTGGGGGACTGTCTACTTACTTGTAAACATGGTCGTTCAAAAAGTGCTGGCACTCAGCCTAATTTGAATAAATGACTTTTGACTTTTTGCGTGACCCTGGGCTTGCTTTTACCTCGGGCAGAGGATAAGCATTGCCATACAACGTGGCAATGCCGCCAGTCTTTTGGGCTCACTTCCAGTCGACAGCGATGCGGACGAATTTTTTGACGCCATGTTTTAGTTAGGAGTTTTCAATTTCTACTTTAAGTGGTATCTCTGGCTCCGGAACACAAAGGGCACTGAAGGAACATGGATGGGTTTTAGTCAGTAAGAGTCTGACACTCCCTCCCGGGGAAGTCATTTGATGATTTCCCATCCCTAAAAAAAAAGTGTACCTATACATGTAGTTGGTTTTTAAATGGTCTTTTTAAAATCGACATAAAATATTTTTTCATTTTAATTAGTAATCCAACCAGCCGTTTAGAGTAGAAGGCATGTTAAAAAATAGACATACAAATATACCTGGATCATGCATACAGACTTTCGCAAAACATTACTCTCCTCCTGAAGCAGTGAAGCGGACAAAATGGTACTTACTCTGATATATCACAGTTATCGTTTTATCAGAAAACAAAACACTACATTGTAGAAAATAACTTTAATTTCGGAAATCGGTGGTCTTCCGAAATGCAAGTTATTTTATACTTTGTAGTGTTTTGTTTGAGAAACTTGGCGTCGTGTTCGTCTACGCAGAATTTGAAACAAGAAAAAATGCTCATAAAATTAAAACTGCTAATCCAAACTGAATCAAATTTTTACGGGACCAAGTAAAACTATTCCGCATCAAACTTAAAAAACTATGCCGCATCAAACTTAAAAAAATATCACACGGATCGGATCAGAAACCTCGGATAATCGGTGTACATACATAAAAAATGTAACCTCCGATTTGAGAACCTTCTCCTTTTTTGGAACTCGGTTAAATGTATCGCATTGCATTTCCTAAAAGGACCAATATGGACACAGGACAGACACAAAATACCAACATAACTCACACAAAACAATGAGACAAATCACCTACGGAGACCCCACCATGTAAACTACCTAACGCATGTAATCTAGATACCGCAATATTCTGCCCCTCAATACAAATGGCTGGTCAGAGCCCATAAGTGATGATGGTCATTTGTCACATGTATTATTGCACCTATGTGTACGGACAGACGGACGGACGGACAACCCATACGTAGGTGTATAGGTATTTATGTGAGGTAGCAGAAACTTTGGGCGATTATGAGGGCATGGCTTGATTGTTTTTTTTTGAGTGATGTTGATTAAAGTAATATCATACCATTCATCATCACTATTCATCCTAATCTCTTCAAAGTTAGAGTCAATAGGCTTCTTTTGGGTAAGCTCACCCTATCGTAGACTTTGTCTGTGTCACCTGACATATAATAGAGTCAAGCGCAAACCCATCTATACTAATATTATAAAGCAGAAGAGTTTGTGTGTTTGTTTGGTTGAACGCGCTAATCTCAGGAACTACTGGTCCGATATAAAAAATTCTTTCAGTCTTAGATAGCCCATTTATCGAGGAAGGTTATAGGCTATATATCATCACGCTAAGACAAATAGGAGCGGAGCAGTAATAGAAAATGTGACGCAGACGAAGTTGCGCGGGTCAGCTAGTATCAAATAAAAAGTCGTCGGTAATTCTTTAAGTTTCACGTTTTGCGTGAAAGTACAGTCTTACATCAAGCTATCCAAAACTGTCAAATTTTCTCAATCAACCTTGAACCTAATTCTTCAGCGATAAAGTTGAAAATCTATTAAAGAAATTTGACAGATTGTTGTAGATGTGTACATTTTATAATGAAGATAATTATTTAAGATAATTTCAATACCTTTTAATAAATCTATAACTATAATTATAAATTTTCTGTACGTCTGTGTCATTGAACTCGCCCTCCTAATGTTATAAAATTCTTTCGTTTCTGAGTACCTAACTAAGTGAGTCATTTTAAAAAGCTATAATTTGGGATATAGGTTCCTTAAGGGGGTCAGAGAGGAATTCCTTCGGGAACGGGTAACACGTACGAAGTCATGGGTAAAACCTAGTAAATTATTATTTTATACATATCTAAATATTTAGTAGAAATGAAAACAACGAAACCCACATGTTACACCTTCTAAACCCTATCACGTAGTTATTTAAATCTTTTTAACTCATAAATCTACCAAGGTACCAACATTTCTCAGTGAACTCCTTTTTATAGGGTTCCGTACCGAAAGGGTAAAAACGGGACCCTTTTACTAAGACTTCGCTGTCTGTCTGTCTGTTACCAGGCTGTATCTCAAAAAACGATCGCTAGACAGTTGAAATTTTCACAGATGATGTATTTATGTTGCCGCCATAACAAAAAATACTAAAAAACAGAATAAAATAAATATTTAAGAGGGCTTTCATACAATAAACTTGTTTTTTTGCCGTTTTTATAGATAATGGTAACTTAACGCCAGAAACCAAGTCTTATTTATTCAAACAAGCCTCACACTCAAAGGAGATATGCAAATCTTTAGTGTTTATGATTCTCTGTGGAGAGAGCAGCATCTGCTGCGGTGTATTCTTAATGTTGCCAGATTATATGCTTGTTTTAATGTTTTCTTGTAGAAATAATTTGGTGGCTAGGAGGGTACCTTGTATGGCTTTCGTTTTAAACTGTTAATTTCCTGACTGATATAATGTACTCGTTTGTTTATTTAAGGATGTTGGACAGACTTACGCACATAAGGTAGTTTAAAAAAGAAAAAAAATGCTTAACTATTTTATCTAATTAATGCTGTGGGGGGGCCCTGGTGACCTGTACCACAGGTTTTGTTCCAAAAACCTATTTCAGGCACCAGACTCTTACAATGGTGAAATATAGTTACATAAATTAGTAATAAGCATTGTTAATTTAAGGCAACCATTGTGAAGAGAGAATAAATAACTTTGAATTGAATGAATTGAATTGAACTTAATGCCTTAGAGCCTACACACGGCGTATTTTTAACGTCTGGCACTGTAGATTACCAAAAAGCAGTACTGTCTGTGTCTAAATTTCTGAGTGCATTAAAAAAGGGCGTGTGCAAAGACCCTTGGCTATTTTCTATCAGTTAACGTTTGGGTGATGCAAAGATCGAGAAAAATCATTTTTAACCGACTTCCCAAAAAGGAGGAGGTTCTCAATTCGGTTGTATTTTTTTTTTGTTACCTCATAACTCCGACAATTATGAACCGATTTGAAAAATTCTTGTTTTATCTTAAAGAATATACTTGCAGATTGGTCCCATTTAAATTGTATCAAAATAGGTTACGAACTTTGGATTTTAAATCGAAATACCTGGAATTCGTTTACTTGGATGGTTGTTTTATGTCATCCAAGTAATCGAAATTGCTTATTTTGCTTATCTGCGATTTTACAGTGTTGTTGTTAGGTGTGGGGTACCACTAAAAAGTGAAAAATAAAAAACTTTTTACAAAAAAATACAACCGACTTCCAAAAAAAAACACTACAAAGTAAAAAAAAACTTTTTACAAAAAAATACAACCGACTTCCAAAAAAAAACACTGCAAAGTAAAAAATAACTTTAATTTCGGAAGTCGGTGTCAAAATACGGAGAAAGTAACAAAAACACCGACTTCCGAAATTAAAGTTATTTTTTACTTTGCAGTGTTTTTTTTTGGAAGTCGGTTGTATTTTTTTGTAAAAAGTTTTTTATTTTTCACTTTTTAGTGGTGCCCTACACCTAACAACACCACTCCAAAATCGCAGAAAAGCAAAATACGCAATTTCGATCATCAAAGAATCATCTAAATAGTCAAATTCCAGCTATTTCGATTTAAAATCCAAAGTTCGTAACCGATTTTGATATGATTTAAATGGGACCAATCTGCAAGTATATCCTTTCAGATAAAACAAAAATTTTTCAAATCGGTTCATAATTGTCGGAGATATGAGGTAACAAACATAAAAAAAAAAAAAAAAAAAAAAAAAAAAAAAAAAACATACAACCGAATTGATAACCTCCTCCTTTTTGGGAAGTCGGTTAAAAATAACATTAATTTATTAATTTCATAAGTCGGTGTCAAAATACGAAGAAACTAACTAAAACACCGACTTCCGAAGTTAAAGTTATTTTTTACTTTGTAGTGTTTTTTTTGGAAGTCGGTTGTATTTTAGTTTTTAATTTCTAATATTAGAATAGGTTTGAATAAATGGGATTCTTTCGAATATATTTGATTATTCTGTTCAAAAACGGCAGACTGAAGTGAATTTACGAGTATGTTATGAAATACCTAATATTATTCATAAGTAAGCTTAGTTACTCATTAAACTTAACCTTATAGTTATGTATGTATAAGCTTTCAAAACTGTAAACAAATTGATTCAAACAACATTATGAACACAAAAATCTCTTCCAGTAAGCGAGTTTAAATTTTAATTAATAACATTTCCTTGCTCCTTACATTTCAAAGGAACTTTTCCATTCAATAAACTTGCAAATACCTTCAAATCTTAAACAAATTAATTGCATCTGTCACTACCTTATGCCATGAGCATTAAGGTTCAAAATTGGTTGTTTTTGTAAGGTATGTTCGGAAGAAAGGGCAGTAAGAAATTATTAGACGTGTCCCGTCGTTAGAAATCAAAACATTAGAAACTTTGGGAAGAAGGGTACATAGCAGAGTGCTGTAGACGAGAACACGGTATGTGGTTTTTTCCTGTTTATTTGGTTATATCATTCTTACCTTACTAAACAATACTTGAATTATAATTTTCCTGTTTTTTTTTGTGATGATATTAAGCAGTTGCACAAGCAAGTACAGCCAGTCGACAGTTAGGTAGTTTTACGACGGTTTAGTATGTAATTTATGGTATCCTTCATCATAAACACAGGATAAAATTCTAATACTAAACTTCTGTTAGATGGCAACGATTTAGATGGTTGATGCACAGGGTTATCTTGATAACCTAGACAAAGTTACTTTCTGTCCGCAATAACCGATATACAGACGAGCTCAAAATGTGGATTTACTGCTCTACGGAACCGTAATGTAGTAATTTCAATCAAATTATTACTGATAGAATATCACTCTTTCTAAGCCCTTTGCTCTATTAGTTTTTCCGGGATTTCTAAATAGAATAGACGAATCAGAATTTTACTTTTTTCCAGAATTTGTGCTTGAAATAATTTTCTCTCTGACATATTATAAAAATAACAAACTTTACTATGCCATATACCCAATCCTGAAATTGCTTCCCATCTCCAAAAGACAGAAGTTCCTCGCCGTGTATAATTACAAGGTAAATGAGCGTGACCGAACAGGGCAGACTTAACCCTCCGCTGCTTACCAATTCATTGTTTTAAATAAACTTGTAAACAGATACAAGTTATAATTGCAAGGGTTGATTTTGATTTTAATGATAATAATCAAAAATATTTTGCGGCGATTCGAGACGGGTTGAAGTAATGCTCGAATGGGTTGTTGGTATTGGTTGATTTTATGGTAGAGTAGGAATTAATAATAACCGAGTTTGGTCAAAACAGTACTTTCAGGGTTTCTACAGGGTCAATTTGCTGGTCAAGAATTACAGTAGGTAGTGCGATTCTGTAAAAATGTAGAAGTGAAAACTTAGGTGAAGTGAACGACAAGTGAACTGTCAAACCATACAAACAAGGTGGAATTACAGTTCACTGGTGACTTTATTACGATCTTCAGAATCTGCCACTTTTCGGTGACATAGCTAAACTAATGAAACACAGGCCCCAAACCTAGTTCAGCAGCAGATGCGTATATAACACACAATTGCAACTGTTTTATTTATTAGGATAATCATAAGTAGCTCATAGACAAATTGTGTAAAAATGTATTTTATGGTGCTAATAAAATTTATTTATTTATTTAATGCAGGTATGAAAGATCAGAGAAGTAGCTAGGTACACGTTACTATAACGTTACGTTACGTTGCGTGGGCACAGTTTTAAACAATAACTCCTTAGCATTTCCAGCGCACAATGCACGTAGACCCGATTCGGACATTGCTTGTTGTCTGGGGCAAACATAAGGGATAGTGTAGACAGTTCAGCAAAATGTTCAGTTTGTAGAGTTGAATCGTATTCTTTGTAATAATCTCGCAAAATTTTGACTCATACCTACCTTGACAAGCAAGCAAGTTCGGTCTTATGGTTGAACTTGCTTTTTTCAGCGGGTTTGGTCCCTATATCACCAAAACTATGGTTTTTTTTTTCGGGATAAAAGGAATCATTAAGCGTTCTATCATCGAAAGTGTTTTTTTTCCATTTTTTTTTTTTTTAATTTAGACGCAGTCCGACACTCCAAATGTCTATTTGACTAAAGCTAACCTCTAAAAATAAGTCCGTATTTATGGAAATTCAAAACCAATTTTAATTAAACTTGATACATACTCTTACATTACAAGTTAGGAACTTTTACGAAGAATTTTTTTTTAAATTTGTCAAGCGACGAGTTAAAATCTTTTTTACCTTCCTCGAGTACCACTCTATCCATTGGTAAAACAGCATGAAAATCGGTGCAGTAGTTTGAGTTTTTCGCGAACAGACAGACAGACGTGGCGGAGGACTTTGTTTTATAATATGTAGTGATTGTGATGAGTGTCATGATGCTCTTTCTTTCATTATTTTTTTTTTGTATGAAATATCGTGATTACGCTTTTAAAATAATACTGTGTTGAAAACTGGTCAAGCATTATGCTGTTCTGTCTGTACCGACCCTTACTCGTTGTCTAAGACATGTCCTTGTCCCATCCTCGTCTCGTCCCCGCTTTGCATATGCACATATGAAGCGCAGTACGGATTGTTTGTTTAAAATATTATGCAGGGAACAAACTACGAGCAAACCCCCGCGACAGTGTGTGTGTCTGAGAATTGCCTTATGTGTATGAATTGTTGAGACGACAATATTTACTAGTAATAGTAGGAGTTGAAGGTAACTTGTTCAAGTTAAATTCCTTACGAGTGTTTAGATTTATCTGCAAGAAACGGATCCGCAGCTCACGTGACATAATCCTCTGGATTCGTTTTAAAACACTACGAAACTAGCCTGAAGCCATAGAAAACGCTTATTTCGCCAAAAAAGACGAAAATACACTCAATAATAAATTAGTTATTCTTCATCTTCGTGCCCTATGTAACTATCCTATGTTACTTGGGGTCAGCGCAACACGTTTTTTTTATTCTATCCTATCAGCCTTCACGCTATCACTAACTTCCTAAGAAAAATAAGTTATTAAATTTTACTACGGCGGTCATCAGCTAGATATAGTATTAATTCAGACAAATTCAGAAAAACGGCGCCTGTGGACGACGAGCTATGGGTGGCTCGCCGTACGTCCGTCTAGTGACGACAGGCCGTGTCGACGGCGCGTTAGTGTTCCACGCGCGCCTCAAAGAGAGTCAGCACACAGGGGCCCGAAAGGGCCGACGCCTGCCGGAGTCGCGGGATTATTCGTAAGAGACACCGTGGCTCCGGAACACAAAGGGCAATGAAGGGACATGGATGGGTTTTAGTCAGTAGAAGTCTGACACTCCCTCCCGCTACACCCAGAGCGGGAGGAGTCATTGGATGATTTCCCATCCGTAAAAAAAAAAAAAAAGACAAATGAACGGTGTGAACAGTACCTACTTAACGTAGCCAGAAAAACGATTTTCGGACCAAACATACAAAACACACATCTCAAAAATGCAAATCACATACAGAACCCAGCTAAATACGTAAACAGTGACATCCCATGGCGTCCCATAAAAATAAAATGGCGACCATAAGAGCTGACCCATAAACAAGGTTAGACTTGTACCAACATTCCCAGATTCCGACAATTAATTTCACAAATTAATGAAGGGTAGGCCAGTTAATTTTAGGTCATTTTACTTGCTAATACAGAACATTTGGCCACATGTGTTTGGGTGGCAGAATTTTAAGGTTTGTGAGGTCCAACGTTTACATATTAACGGTTGTTTTCTCTAAAATGACAGCTGGCTGGAATAAATTTTATGGTGTTTTTTTTTTTTTTGGAATATTAAAATTGGTGGTAAAAATCTTGGGACGTAATATGGTTATGAGTTTAATTTAATTTTATGGGTGTAACGTACAAAGATAATTAATGTCGGGGTTTAAAATTTTACTTACTTATTTCAGTTATAATATTTGAATTGCAATGGCTTAACGGTTATGCCGTTGCACTGAAAGATAACATAATAAACCTATGATTTTAGTTATATTTAAGCAAAACATAACTTATAGCTGATCCGTGTAACGTCGTCTGCGTAACATTTTTCATTACTGCTCCGCTCCTATTATTACTACTATTAGTGATGATATATAGCCTATAGCCTTCCTCGATAAATTGGCTATCTAACACTGAAATAATTTTTCAAATCGGACCAGTAGTTCCTGAGATTAGCGCGTTCAACCAAACAAACTCTTCTGCTTTTATTAGTATAGATTTCACAAAGCGTACAGCAAATGAGTGGAACTCTCTGCCTGCGTCTGTGTTTCCGAACGCTTACAACCCTAATTTTTTCAAAGTTAGAGTGAAGGTAAGATCGCTCCATCTCTGACCTAGACTAGAGAGTCAAGAGCAAATCCATCTCGAAAAAAAATCCCTTAATCACGATGTCTCGAAAGAAATGGCCGAACTAACTAGAAATAAAATATAATGTTATGCCTGTGGATACAAACATGTCTCAGTAAACTAGCTAGCTTAAGAAGAAAGGGTCTGGTTTGCACGAACCCTCAAACTAAACATGCTTTCTCTAAAAGATTCTATTTATTTCTAGGACCATTCTTATATAATAAACTAGCTGACCCGCGCAACTTCGTCTGCGTCACATTTTCCATTACTGCTCCGCTCCTATTTGTCTTAGCGTGATGATGTATAGCCTATAACCTTCCTCAATAAATGGGCTATCTAATACTGAAAGAATTTTTCAAATCGGACCAGTAGTTAATGAGATTAGCGCGTTCAACCAAACAAACAATCAAACGAACTCTTCTGCTTTATAATATTAGTATAGATTTAACAAATTGCTTCAGATATATAATGTAAGTTATTATAAGTGTAGTATAATTTCATTCTATTATTTAGCTAAATTAAATTACTCGGACACGGAAAAACTACTAGAGGTGCTGAACTAAAGTAGCTGACTGAACTGTAGTTACCTAAAATTAGTATTTTAGTTGTAGATTTAAATCGGTATCTATGAGCCTAGTTTATGATAAGGTTATGCAAATTTAATATTGTACCTACCTATCTGCTTAGATTTTGAAAATATTTTATTTTTATTTAATTCAATGACTTTCCCATTTAACAAGTACTTTCGCAGAGAGGTGGCCTGAAACACAGGTTTAAGTAAACCTAGATCATCATAGATAGAGAAAAGTTAATTGACGGCACGGTTGCCGCAGTGGTAGAGCGATCGACTGAAAGAAAGAAAGAAAGAAAAAAAGAAACAAAAATGTTTATTGACAAAAAAAAAAAAAAAATGTTTTTTGTTTTTTGACTGCTGCGTCGCGTGTCGTGGGTTCGATTCCCGCACGGAACAAATATTTGTGTGGCCCACAGAAAGTTGTTCCGGGTCTGGCTATTTGTGTATGTGACTTTGTATGTTTGTAAACGCACCCACGATACAGGAGAAATCCTAGTGTGGGTCAAAGTTTATAAGAAAACAAAAAATCCTACATAAACTCTTTGGAAAAACGAAGAACTTCCTTTTCTTTGGAATGCAACAAACATCGATTACCAGACTAAAACCTCTGAAAAAAAAACCTAAGCACCATTTTCGGTATCCGACTTCAAAATCTCCATACCATCACACATCACTATAAAACCAGGTTAAGCAGAGGTTACACGTGTCGTATCTTTTATTCAGTCGAAGAGCTCCCTCGATGGCACCGTGCCTTAATTAAGGGGTGTACACACCTGCTTTAATTACGTCATTGGACATGCATTTGTATGTCGTTTTAATTAGAGATTGGTTCCCTAAAGCCGAGAGTGGATATTGGAAGTGCTTGCTGGATGGAAAACGTCATGAGTCGTCTTCATTTTTTAACCGACTTTCCAAAAAGGAGGAGGTTATCAATGGTGTTATATTTTTTTTTTATTTTATGTTTGTTACCTCATAACTCCGACAATTATGAACCGATTTGAAAAAAATTTGTTTTATCTGAAAGGATATACTTGCAGATTGGTCCCATTTGAATCATATCAAAATCGGTTACGAACTTTGGATTTTAAATCGATATAGCTGGAATTTGACTATTTAGATGATCCTTTGGTAATCGAAATTGCGTATTTTGCTTTTCTGCGACTTTGCAGTGGTGTTGTTAGGTGTGGGGCACCACTAAAAAGTGAAAAATAAAAAACTTTTTTACAAAAAAATACAACCGACTTCCAAAAAAAACACTACAAAGTAAAAAATAACTTCTAATTTCGGAAGTCGGTGTCAAAATACGAAGAAACTAACAAAAACACCGACTTCCGAAATTAAAGTTAATTTTTACTTTGTAGTGTTTTTTTTTTAGGAAGTCGGTTGTATTTTTTTGTTTGATCCAATCCTGTTCTAGACACTAGATGACGGTGGGTGACAGAATCACATTTTTGTAAAAGGATCGTTGCTAAGAACTTTTATCTGTGTCTGTTGTTTTTTTTTATTTGAGATGGTGCTCTTGTTTCTAGTCTAGGTTAGATAGGATATGGATAGGTAGGATGACAGAGACAAAGTCTACGATGGAGCGAGCTTACCCAGAAGTAGCCCGTTCACTCTAACTTTGAAAATAGTATGGTTGTAAGCGTTCGGAAACACAGACGCAGGCAGAGAGTTCCACTCCTTTGCTGTGCGTATTATGAAAGACGCTTGAAAACCACGGAACAGATTTTTCTGTTCCGTGTTGAAAACGCTTAGTGCGAGTTGGAGGAATAGCAACAAGGTAGGGATGGTAAGTTGCGATGCGTCTGGATGTCCGATGGTAGTGATGTTTGTCGCTAATCTTCACAGCTATCAGTATTTTGTTAGGTCCAGCACGTTTAAAGCATTGCTATAGTCTTGTAAAAAAAAAAGCCAGAAACTTCAGGTTAATGTAACTGTGAAGTTTTTATCAAAAGTGCTAAAATAATTATTTGGTTTTATTTCAAAACTTTTGATAAATATAAATTATCATTATTTTACTGAGAAAATCTGTTTTCTTTCTTAGGTAGGTACGCGTTATTCTGATAAAAGCTGCCTTTTATTTAACCTCTTTTTAAAACAAACATCTGCATTTATTTTATTTTGCTGTTTTTACCAAAAGTCGTGTCCCCAAATAGCCATATTTTAACCGAAAAATTATTACCTACTACCAAGCCGTTGCAATGCAATTTGGCGTCCTAAAATGTCGCTTGAAGCAATTTTTTTAAATCGTATAAAGACATAAAATTTGCACCCACATACTGCATTTTCAATATAAAAGTATAATTTGAACCGCATATGTCGAAATCGAATTATGTTATTATATTTATTATAAGTTTTTACGCGATATTGTCGTAAATTGCGCAGATGAGGTCCGGTCAGTGACCGCTTGAGTAGGTAGGGTGGCGTTACGGGGCCGCTAAGATGGCGCTTCTCGGCGATCAGCTACTCGTAACTCGTACCCTATTGTTTTGTGCACGTAGTTGATGAATAGACACGTTTTGCGTGTTTATTGGGAATGAAATGTCCAGTTTATGAGTAAGCTATCTAGTTAAAGGTATTCTTATTGGAAATACATTAAACTTAAATTACTCGTACTTGCGCTTCCACCAATCAGAGTAATTTATAAACTACGCGTTCGTCGCTAATACGGAGACATATAGTATGTATAATGTCAATTTAACGAGTAAATCGTGTTAGGAAGTAACTGTAGGTTAAGTTTTTGGTGCAATTGTAGCTTAGTATTTTCTTTAGAAATGAGTAAACATTTTTTATAGTAATTGGTGCCTTACTTTGGCAGTGTTATGAATACTAAGCTTTGTTCTTCCATTTGTCATAAAGTATTATATAATTTGTAATGCGGCCCTACTTACATGAAGCGAAGTTCTACAGTAGGTAACATTGCAGCAACAAATGAATATTGTCAACTGAAATATTTTTAAGATGGTGTGATTTTTATTGTTGAGTTGCGAAGATTCCTAGCGAGGGATGTGTTTGTTAAGAACAAATAGAATCGCTTGCGCTGAGCGAGGTAAGGTAAATGAAGCGATCCTATTGGTTCTCACCAACATTCCTCGCAACGCATCCTCGCTTAGATTCTCTGGACAAATATCTCTGGTGGAATCGCACCTGGAGCACGCCACTGCCAATTACGTCTCACCTGGTAAATAAGGTTTCAAGTCTAGAATCGTAGGTATAGTTTCTCATAGACAAGCGTGCTCCGTCTTCGATCACATCATCCCTTTCCATCAGGTGAGATTGTGGTCAAACGGAGCTTATAAAAACAATAAAACAAAAACCGGCCAAGTGCGAGTCGGTCTCGCGCACTGAGGGTTCTGCAGAAGTTGCGATATACGATTTATGAAGTATTAAAAAAAACTACTTACTAGATCTCGTTCAAACCAATTTTCGCTGGTACTTTACATGGTAATGTACATTAGAGAAACATAAAACTAAAAAAAAAATATGATGTACATCATATATTTTTTTTAGTTTTATCATTCTCTTATTTTAGAAGTTAAGGGGGGGGGGGATACATTTTACCACTTTGGGAGTGTCTCTCGCGAAAACTATATTCAGTTTAGAAAAAAATGATCTGAGAAACCTTAATATCATTTTTAAAGACCTATCCATAGATACCCCACACGTATGGGTACGATGAAAAAAATTTTTTTGAGTTTCACTTCTAAGTATGGGGACCCCCAATTTATTGTTTTATTTCTATTTTTGTGTGAAAATCTTTATGCGGTTCACAGAATACATCTACTTACCAAATTTCAACAGCATAGTTCTTATAGTTTTGGAGAAAAGTGGCTGTGACATACGGACGGACAGACAGACAGACAGACAGACAGACATGACGAATCTATAAGGGTCCCGTTTTTGCCATTTGGCTACGGAACCCTAAAAACCCTAGTTAGAGTCAACAGACTCCCTCTGGGTAAGCTCGCTCCATCGTAGACTTTGCCTCTGTCATCTCTGACCAAGACTAGAGTCAAGAGGAAAAACCCATCACAATTAAAAAAAACCGATGATTTTTTTTTTGTCACCATATCCCGTAATCGTCAACGCGCAGCATTTTACCGTCCATCCGGAATCCAAAGCCGTGGTCCAAATATTAATTTATATCGCCCACCTCCGCGGTCAGTAGACGCAGGTGCGAATAATACCTTTACAAATGATCCCCTACCCAAATGACAAGTGACGCCGAAGGACCCCGCTTGTATGGACCCCGTAAACTGTTTGAACGAGACGAGTTTACAAATGATTAATTATGGTTCAGGATGTGCAGCGTCCACTTCTGTATGGGAATAAACAAAACGGATTAATGTGCAATTATGATGGCGGACTGGACCAAAAACAAAATACATTTTTTTTTTGACTGTGGCTTACATTAAATTAAATATTTTTCAAATTGTAGGCTCATCTTAAGACATACCAAAAACAATTAAATTACACCCTGTACCTAACAGGCTTCACAGTGACTTAACGTACTATGATTGTTTATACTCTTTTTTTTACTATTGATAGGCATACGTTTGACCGCTATCTCACCTGATATTAAGCGATGATGCGGTCTAAGGTGGAGCACGCTTGCCTAGAAGTAACCTATTCACTCTTGACTTAAAGATTCCTAGGTTGTAGCTATCAGGAAACACAGACTCAGGCAGGGAATTCCACTCCTTAGCTGTACGCACAATGGATGTATTCCCAAAACGTTTTGTGCGTATAGGTGAGATGTCCACCATGTACCGGTGGTACATTGCCGTACGTCTTGTGGTCCGATGGTGGAACGGGCTTGGTGGAATTAAATTATGCACAGTGGACTGTCCCCCCTTTTTATTTATTTCTGACTAATTTGAAAAGTTCTAAGCCCAGTCTTAGAACAAAAATCAGCAATGCAGTAGGAGCGCAAGTCGTTTAGGGCTCTAGCTATTATATTTCTTCTAGAAATGCTCAATGATAAAAAAACATTTATTTTTTATCCCGCGCTTCATAGCTATCGCAACTGACTGTGTGGTGTGATCGACGACTTACACATGGCTAGAAGTTATGTACCTACTCATATTTAACATAAAAAAAATTAAAACGAAACAATACCGCAGTTATTGGTTACTGCCAGCCTAATCCGGGATGGATTTGTAATAGGCATTACAACTGGGCATTAATCCTTCAGAAGTGTTTTTGCCTGGTTAACCCTAAAAAGCAATTAAAATACTAAAATTAAATAAAGTACAGGTATTTAGCAAACATTATCGTTTCTCGCATTATAATCCAAGTGCTTTAACAATTTCATATTTCAGATCCTAATTACAACATTAATAGAGTAAGAACATTTGTGTTACCAGAAAATGTGCGCGGTTTGTCGTGTGGTATTTATAAAAGCGATATGCGGTGGACATTTTTTATTAGCCTACTAGTTTCTGCCAACGGCTGCGCCTCTGTGATCATCTCTAGGGAACATACTCTTTTTTTTTTTATACAAAACGTGGAAACTCTTGACCCAAATCTCACCTGATGGAAAGTGATGATTAGGCCGAAGATGGAAGCGAGTTTCACACGGAATCCTCTTACACAGAGGAACTGGCTATCATACCTCTAACTGCCGGAACACAAAAATGCTGTTAACATTGTTGTTATGGCGACAGACTTAGACATGATGGTGGTAGCTTGCCAGGCGGACTTAGAACAAGTCCTACCACCAACCAAACCGAGCAAAAAATTTGCCCCCGCTGGGAATCGAACCCGGGACCTCTGGGTCTGAATCAGATGGTATAACCACTAGACCACGGAGGCGGTTAGTGTCACCTGTTTAGCACCACCCGGGGACCACGTGTAGGGATTCGCTGAAGGGTATTCTCCTACGGACGCGGGTGACTCGGCCCCCAGCAACTACTCGCAGGATAAAAACCTGTTGCGGGACTATTCGAAAGAGATACCGCGGCTTCGGAACACAAAGGGCAATGAAGAAACATGGAGCTTTTAGTCAGTAAAAGTCTGACACTCCCTTCCGCTCCGCCCAGAGCAGGATTCATTGTCATTCGTTCTTTTGATTCCCCATCCCTAAAAAAAAGTATTGTTACGAGCTTGGGGTTCGTGACAATAAAAACAGCCGATTAATTAACCAAAAATGACACTTTAATAATCAACACTAATTATCACTTTACACGCACTAATTATAACACACAATCGCACTATTAAACACTTCACTTCACTTAATTCGCAGTTGAAGATCGCTTCCGATATATCGCTTGTATCGCCAATTCAATACTGCCTGAGTCGCGAGCTTTGCGCACCTTATATAGTCCGACAGTAATTTCCAGAACCTTCGAGAATGGAAATATCTAGAAAGTTCGGGAACATACCGGTCCCGACTGACTAGGTGTCGAAACATCGAGAATGTTCTAGCATCGAAAATTCTAGAAAGATCGTGACCCAATTAGTTCCACTACTCGATACTAGATGGCGTTAGTAGTACGTTGTGAACCCGGCATTAATTCTGGCGCGTAACAGTATAAAAACCTGTGTTATCTCTAACTATAATCTACTACTGTGCTAAATTTCATGAAGATCCTTTCAGGCGTTCTGACGTAAAAGAGTAACATACATCCATGCATCCATCCATCCATCCTCACAAACTTTTGCATTTATAATATTAGTAGGACTGTTGGAAGTAGGATATTATAGGATGGCAAAATAGTGAAACAGGAGTAAAAAGCAAAACTGAAAAAAAAAACAAGTCTCTTAAGTTTATGTTATTCGACTTTTTAGAAGACTACTAAATGATACAATTAAGTAAAAAAATAGGTACCTGAAAAACTATAATGAGTGAGAGATAGCTTAATCGATTAGGGATGCCCATGTATGTTTGCAAGCGCGTGTAAATTCGTGTATTTCATATTTTTAACCGACTTATAAAAGGAGGAGGTTCTGTATTAGTCTGGACGTATGATAGTTTTGAATAACATTACTACCCACAGGAATGGCCAAATGCCAAGACCCATATTTATCTCCTTACATTCTTTTGATTATTGTTACATCTTGCCGTAGTTAACACTACTTACAACTTCACAGCAAAATCCCAAGTCGCTTTAATCCTTTAACTTGGACCCCTCATTTTAAACAAAATTAAATCTGCACGGTTGCCCATGGCAGACATTAAAATTACACACAGACATTCAAATTTCGAATACATTCGCGTTGTGGCTGTACCGGAAGTACCCGCCTGCATTATTTTCATATTTTCAGCGCTGAATGTTTCAGCCATTGTATAGGGTTTTGTGTGAACGGTATGTAAGCTGTATTTAACTATGGGAATTTCAGAATAAGTTCCTCCACCATTTGATAGACCCACCATGTTTTGTGAGGTTGGGAAGTCTGGGTAATGTGTGAAAACGCTGTTTTATAAAGAAAAGTAGCTTTTGTGGATTGTGATATTGGCTGTTAAACTTGGGGTCTTCATCAAATCGCATCGGATACAATTAACCTCTTTCATTCACGCAGCAGTACATGAAGAAAGTTGATTGTATCCAACTAATATACGTGGAAGTTTGTGAGGATAAATTGATGGATGTGTGTTTGTTACTCATTCTCGCAAAAACTACTCAACCGATTTTGAAGTAACTTAACAGTTATATAGCTTATACATCAGAACAACATATAGGCTATAGGTTAGGTTAAGTTATCCTGCGAGGATGTCCCCTTGGAATCACACGGGCGAAACCGCTGACTGAAGCTGGTGTGAATTAAAATAATTAAACAAAAATAGCTTTTTCCTAAATTTTGCTTATTGGAGGCTGTATTTCGACTTTGTTTGCCATATAAGATTAAAAGGAATATAATTGTTTTTTTTTTTTTTTAGTTTGTAATTTGATTTGATTTTGTGTTTGTGCGTCATTTCTGGCGAAATAAACGTATTTTCTTTTTTTTTTTTTTTTCTTTAAAAAATAGCAGTTCATTAGTCAGTATTTCACTGATACCAAAGTTTAAAAAAAAAATACTTTTGCTTCTGATCCTAGCCCGTCGTGCCGAAACTCACTGATATGGCTAAATAAATTAGATTCCGTGTACACCAACACTTTCTCTTTTCTACAAATAAATTAAAATGCAAGTGTGCAACCTATACTTAAAGCAGGTACCTATTCCCCAAACGAATATACTTTATAGCCTTATAAATTTAGCCATCAAATACTCTGGACTCTACCCCCTTGTGATAAGGGTGATATTTCACTGATTAAAATTAAGTAAATTCGAGCAAGTTAGCGGCGGGGGTAATAAAATGGCGCTTAGGTCTCTGTAATTGCTTTGGTACGTGAGTTTTATATTATTAACTGAATTAAAATGTGTTCTTTTTTCATATCGATTCTCATAAGTTCAAATATTTACAGCCCATGACTTAATTCATAGCTTGAATTTTACTAAAGCAAATTCTTTGAGAAAAGATGTAAATTTTCTTTACGATAAGCAAGCATCATCTGCCTAGCCTTTTCTCAACTATGTCGTGATCAGCTTCCTGTACCTTGTGACCTTCACAACCCAGTAACGGGGTAAGCACCAGATTATTAAAATTATTGTCGTTCTACAAAAAAAAAACACTTTTTAGGGTTCCCTAGTCCCTACCAGAAGAACCAACGGAACCCTATTACTAGGCCTCCGCTGTCTGTCCGTCCGTCTGTCTGTAACTGGACTGTATCTCAAGAACCGCTATATTTCTATTGCCGTTATAACGACAAATAAATGGGGCCTCAGCCCGTTACGTTTGAGAACTAAACCCTGGCTAGTTTAAACCGCAGTTAAACCCAATTTTGTGGTACGACAGTCTAGATTCCGGAACACCTGTTAGCCTTAATCCAGCTTCTAGCAGATTTATTGCCTGTTTCTAGCTATTACGTTCGCAGATTGGCTTATAAAGAGGTTCCGTGTGTTCCCTTTGAACAGTTTCAGGATCTCAAATTGAGATTTCATATGTTTCTGTGTTTTATGTAGTGATTGGAAGGAAAGAAAGAAAAAAGAAAACAATTTTATTTGTTTGAATGGTTTCTCTTCGGTTTGGCTACTTCGGTTAAATGTTCCTTGAATAGGAATAATTTCCTGTTTCTATATTTCACGCCAGCCGGGATCGCTGGCTTAGGGTGCCTTTCCACCAGATATGAGCTATGCAGCTATGCTGCGAGAATGTGAAAGCTAAGCTACGGAGCTATGCGATCGTTTCCACTGATGCTAAGCTATGTAGTGATGCGAGTAAGATGTGCTATGAAGATGCGCCGCACATAGCTACACCACTCACGACGACCCATAGCACGCATCCATAGCACACATCCATAGCACGCATCCTTCCATATAAAAAAAAAAACATTATGTTAGTTGAATCCGTTTCCACCAGTGCTACGCTATGGGCACCAATGAATATTATTGCATGCATCCATAGCAAAG
Source organism: Ceramica pisi (assembly GCA_963859965.1). Taxonomy (NCBI): domain Eukaryota; kingdom Metazoa; phylum Arthropoda; class Insecta; order Lepidoptera; family Noctuidae; genus Ceramica; species Ceramica pisi. The sequence goes on along the minus strand of OY982535.1, from coordinate 22,351,814 downwards.
TAGCATAGCACATTTCTGGTAGAAAAGCACCCTTATACGTGCTTTCCGAAGCACGGAATTATCGTTTTATCAGACAATCAGGAGATTCAAGCCTGTAATGTCCTAGCTAAACTAGAAACAACTTTACAAAGTACGATTCTCGAACCCACGACCACTAGGTCTCAAGGCAAACGCCTAAACTACACGACCACGGAGGCAGGCCATATTTTTAATAAAATAAATAAATAATAACTATAGCGGCCAAGTGCGAGTCAGATTCGCGCACGAAGGGTTCCGTAACATTATCTATAAAAACGGAAAAAACATCAAGTTTGTTGTATGGGAGCCCCCTTAAATATTTATTTTATTCTGTTTTTTTTTTGTATTTGTTGTTATAGCGGCAACAGAAATATACGTCACCTGTGAACATTTCAACTGTCTAGCTATTTATTGGTACATGGGCGGACTTAATGCAACAAGGCATTCTCTACCAGTCCGGTTCTTGAGATACAGCCTGGTGACAGACAGACAGACAGATAGCGAAGTCTTAGTAATAGGGTCCCGTTTTTACCCTTTGGGTACGGAACCCTAAAAACTAATACGGGTTCATTTCAGGAAAGCATATTAATAAAATTCAAAGTTTTCTTCGGGTTTGGATTAATCTTCATTCGTGAATGTATTTACAGATTTTGAAATCTTGAAAAAAACGGGACATGCGCGTATTTAGTCGCGAATAAAAGCTAGTTGAAAATAAACTTGAAGAAAGATTTGCATACTTTTCATAGGTGAAGAACATAGACAAGATATTCATAATCTGTATCAGTCTTATTTGAAGCTTTAGATCTGTTATTTAAGGGAACATGCTTCTCCTTAGCCATGCAGTGAGAGGAGCTAGTCTTAACTACAAGATACGTATCGATTGAGACTCCTACGAAATTGGCCTTGCAGATTGGACGTAATTGCTAGACCGTCTGTTCTGTTGGCCATTATCTCGTTGAAGAGCACATGCATAGTCATTAAAGGGAAGATATTTCAATGTTCATTTAATTTTATCCATATAAAATATTAAGGAGTAGTATAATTTTAAGGAGTTTTTCATTTGTATATAATGTCAATAAAAACAATTTTCTTTCTTTCTTTCTCATATTCAATGAAAAATAAAACATTGTTGACCACCCAAAGGCTGACTGGTAGAAATAGGGCATTAAGTCCGCCTGGCTTTTGAACCCCCCCCCCCCCCTCCAAGTGCGGAATTTGTTGGAAAGCAAAGGGCATTAGGAGGAACACGGATGGGTTTTGTCAGTAAGAGTCTGACACTCCCTTCTGCTTCGCCCAGAGTGGGAAGAGTCATTTGATGATTTCCAATCCATAAAAAAAGGTTTTTCTACTTAAGTTGATACAGAATGCCTTGTTGCATTCAGTCCTTTGCACCACTGCTTTATATAAAGTTTAAATAAATTACTTGTTCCTACACAACATAATAAAGAAAAAAATATTCAAGAAAGCTTCAAAACTGTAAAAAACTATATTTATAATTCTTTTTTCTAAAACAATCAACTTCTTTATTCGTACTTTTAAATTTATTTTTATTTTGATGGGTTTGCTCTTGACTGTAGTCTAGGTCAAAGATGACAGAGACAAAGTCTACGATGGAGCGAGCTTACCCAGAAGTAGCCAGTTCACTCTAACTTTGAAGAGATTAGGGTTGTAAGCATTCGGAAACACAGACGCAGGCAGAGAGTACTTATACCACGAAAACTCAATATTTACTAAACAGACCATTACATTATATAATTACGATATATATCAAGTAAATAGCTTGTTTGTTTTCTAAATTATTATCCATAAACGGGAATCATAGACTGGCGCCGTCCTTCATGAGATCGTGTAGTTTTAGCTATTTGGAAAAAGGGTGCTTTTTAGGGGAATATTTTTAATTGCTGTAATGTCAACGTTTTTTAATAAGGTTAGTAGAGGCTAAACTAGCAAATTGTTCGATTATCTTTGCGGTTTTAGTTATCTATTTAGGCATTTCAACTGGGTATTAACTGAAAAATTATCTTAAACAGCCAAATTTTTAGCAAAACTAGCTAATGTTATTTGTGAATAACCTTCTTTCGTAACAAACAATCAAAGTCGTTGTTAATTTTTTTTAACCGGTCGGGTCCGTGTGGTTCCAAATGGTTTTTCAGCTTTGTAACCTACTTACTTCAAAATAGGTGGAAGTTCTCAATGTAACAGATTTATTCTTGTTCTCTTGAATCTTTTTTTTTTTAACGCTTTGTCTTTCAGCTCGTTTCCCATAATTAGAACAAAACCTATTTACTACTAACAAACGGTCCTGGCACACTGACAAAGTTAATGAAACCGCTAACATGTGCTTATGTTGGTACTTGTAAACATGCTCGAACGAGTTCGCAACTCATTAGCTCGAGTGTCATACGCACTACACTTTTGTTCGAGTTAGTTTCATTGAAATGTTATAGCTGAAGTATTATTTTATATCACTTGGATCCAAACTTAGTTTGTTTCACATTTATAATATTAGTAACCCATTCTAATGGAGCTCCTAAGTAGATCAGAGTTGAGCTACACGACTACCGACAAATGCTTGCACTGACTGGACAGGTTTACTCAAATCTGCGTGGTTCTTTCTTCTGAAGATCATTTCAGACCCTAATCCGCATGGTGCTTAAATTAAGTATTGTAAGTGTGAGGACGACGTTGGTCGTTATTTTTTAAGAGTAATTTCATGACTGTCTGGCGGTTTGAGTACACTTTGGTATTGTTTGGTATTGTTATTGGTTGAGCCGAATGGTGCTGGCGCATGCGTCATGTTCGTAAACGGGCGCCGTCAGTCGGGACTGGTCATTTCTTAGCTGCCATGGTTAATTTTAATTATTTCTTTGAATTGTTCCTCTTTTATTCCGGACGCTTTTATCCTGCTCGTCTTCTACATCGTTCTCACATGTATGTATAATTTCAGCCCGCTGTAAAAAAATCTTTGTTAAAAATTATGTTTCTTGCACGTTCTTCTCCATAGAGATCTACGCTTTGGAACATGCAAATAGCTTCAACTTTTTGAACCGACCGAAAATGTGTTCTTTTTTCATATCGATTCTCATAAGTTCAAATATTACAGCCCATGACTTAATTCATAGCTTGAATTTTATTAAAGCAAATTCTTTGAGAAAAGATGTAAATTTTCTTTACGATAAGCAAGCATCATCTGCCTAGCCTTTTCTCAACTATGTCGTGATCAGCTTCCTGTACCTTGTGACCTTCACAACCCAGTAACGGGGTAAGCACCAGATTATTAAAATTATTGTCGTTCTACAAAAAAAAAACACTTTTTAGGGTTCCCTAGTCCCTACCAGAAGAACCAACGGAACCCTATTACTAGGCCTCCGCTGTCTGTCCGTCCGTCTGTCTGTAACTGGACTGTATCTCAAGAACCGCTATATTTCTATTGCCGTTATAACGACAAATAAATGGGGCCTCAGCCCGTTACGTTTGAGAACTAAACCCTGGCTAGTTTATACCGCAGTTAAACCCAATTTTGTGGTACGACAGTCTAGATTCCGGAACACCTGTTAGCCTTAATCCAGCTTCCAGCAGGTTTATTGCCTGTTTCTAGCTGTTACGTTCGCAGATTGGCTTATAAAGAGGTTCCGTGTGTTCCCTTTGAACAGTTTCAGGATCTCAAATTGAGATTTCATATGTTTCTGTGTTTTATGTAGTGACTAGCTGACCCGCGCAACTTCGTCTTTGTCACATTTTCCATTATTGCTCCGCTCCTGTTTGTCTTAGCGTGATAATATATTATAGCCTATAACCTTCCTCGATAAATGGGCTATATAACACTGAAAGAATTGATCAAATCGGACCAGTAGTTCCTGACATTAGCGCGTTCAACCAAACAAACAAACAAACTCTTCTACTTTATAGTATTAGTATAGATGAAAAATAGATAAATCAACTTGACTCAAATGCAGACATGGGCGAAGGTCATTCTCCGCGATTCAGAAAATTGACGTTACACGCCAACGCCATCTATCGAATACTGCACGCAGTTGATCTCTAGGTATAGTCCAGTCTAAGTTTGATAGATGGCGCTATTTCAATATTTTACTTCGGAAGACTGTAATAATCATAATTTTATTAATTCACATTTTTTATTATAAGGTATGAACTGATTATGATGAAACAAAAAACTTAATATTACTACCATTTACGCACAGTTTATTGTTATGTATAAAAGTTACGTGAAGTAATAATGAGACATAGTGCACATAACCCTAATTTTACTTCTGGAAAACTTTAAATTCAAATATCTTTTGATAGACTGAACCGATTGCAATGAAACAAAAACTAAATGTTACTCCAATGTCCGCTCAATCTTTGTGTGTAAAAGTTATCTACATTGCTTTCGCAGATTTTACGTGATGCCCGAACAAATAAACAGACAAACAGACACAAATTCTAAAAATGCTGGAAATGGGTTCTATTGGTTGTTCTTTAACACCCTAGCTATTTTTTTGGATTTTTTTTTTCATGTACAAAAACCACTTTTCTACAGTTTTATTATATGTATAGATTGGAAGGAAAGAAAGAAAAAAGAAAACAATTTTATTTGTTTGAATGGTTTGTCTTCGGTTTGGCTACTTCGGGTAAATGTTCCTTGAATAGGAATAATTTCCTGTTTCTATATTTCACGCCATATAAGCCGGGATCGCTGGCTTAGGGTGCCTTTCCACCAGATATGAGCTATGCAGCTATGCTGCGAGAATGTGAAAGCTAAGCTACGGAGCTATGCGATCGTTTCCACTGATGCTAAGCTATGTAGTGATGCGAGTAAGATGTGCTATGAAGATGCGCCGCACATAGCTACACCACTCACGACGACCCATAGCACACATCCATAGCACGCATCCTTCCATGTAAAAAACATTATGTTAGTTGAATCCGTTTCCACCAGTGCTACGCTATGTGCACCAATGAATATTATTGCATGCATCCATAGCAAAGTAGCATAGCACATCTCTGGTAGAAAAGCACCCTTATACGTGCTTTCCGAAGCACGGAATTATCGTTTTATCAGACAATCAGGAGATTCAAGCCTGTAATGTCCTAGCTAAACTGGAAACAACTTTACAAAGTACGATTCTCGAACCCACGACCACCAGGTCTCAAGGCAAACGCCTAAACTACTCGACCACGGAGGCAGGCCATATTTTTAATAAAATAAATAAATAATAACTAGCGGCCAAGTGCGAGTCGGACTCGCGCACGAAGGGTTCCGTACCATTATCTATAAAAACGGCAAAAAAATCAAGTTTGTTGTATGAAAGCCCCCTTAAATATTTATTTTATTCTGTTTTTTTTTTGTATTTGTTGTTATGGCGGCAACAGAAATATACGCCATCTGTGAACATTTCAACTGTCTAGCTATTTATTGGTACATGGGCGGACTTAATGCAACAAGGCATTCTCTACCAGTCCGGTTCTTGAGATACAGCCTGGTGACAGACAGACAGACTGATAGCGAAGTCTTAGTAATAGGGTCCCGTTTTTACCCTTTGGGTACGGAACCCTAAAAACTAATACTGGTTCATTTCAGGAAAGCATATTAATCAAATTCAAAGTTTTCTTCGGTTTTGGATTAATCTTCATTCGTGAATTTATTTACAGACTTTGAAATCTTGAAAAAAACGGGACATGCGCGTACTTATTTAGTCGCGAATAAAAGCTAGTTGAAAATAAACTTGAAGAAAGATTTGCATACTTTTCATAGTTATTTGAAGCTTTAGATCTGTTATTTAAGGGAACATGCTTCTCCTTAGCCATGCAGTGAGAGGAGCTAGTCTTAACTACAAGATACGTATCGATTGAGACTCCTACGAAATTGGCCTTGCAGATTGGACGTAATTGCTAGGCCATCTGTTCTGTTGGCCATTATCTCGTTGAAGAGCACATGCATAGTCATTAAAGGGAAGATATTTCAATGTTCATTTAATTTTATCCATATAAAATATTAAGGAGTAGTATAGTATGTAAAAAATCCCTTCTCTCTATCTCATCTTCTGCTGTTGGCCATGATAATCTGTGTTCGAGAATGATTATCCCTATTCTCCCGCAACTGCTTCCAATTCTCACTCACATTACCAATTATTCCTTATTTTCTGGCACATTTCCTACATCCTGGAAACAGGCACACATAATACCACTTCCCAAAACCAACAATCCATCCTCTTTGTCTCACTTCCGACCCATCTCCATTCTTCCTTTCCTTTCTAAGGTTCTCGAGCGTATTGTTCATGGCCAAATTTCCAGTTACCTATCATCTAACTCTCTTATCTCCCCTTTCCAATCGGGATTCCGTGCAGGTCACAGTACTGTTACTGCACTTCTTAAAGTCACTGACGATATCCGCTGGGCTTTGGACAATAAATCACTCACTTTATTAGTCCTACTTGATTTCAGCTGTGCGTTTAACTCAGTGGATTTCGACATACTTCTTGGAGTCCTTCATTCTATTAACTTTGCCCCTCCCGCATTATCCTGGTTTGACTCTTATCTTCGGGGTCGCTCTCAGTGTGTCCGCCTTGAAGAGACTTTTTCTGATTGGTGCGACCTCACTGCTGGTGTTCCTCAGGGTGGCGTTCTCTCTGCTCTTCTATTCACTATCTTCATAAATACCGTTACGAAGGTCATCTGCTCCAACTTCCATCTTTACGCAGACGATTTGCAGCTTTATCGTCACTTCATGCTGGCTGACGCGGATTCAGCGATTAATGCCATGAATCGTGACCTGGAGCGTATTGAACTGTGGGCTAAGTCATATGGCTTACATGTTAATCCGTCCAAGTCCCAGGCGATGATTATAGGCAGGCGCTACTATCGCAATGCGCTTGACACATCCACTTTGACGCCTTTGTCCCTTAACGGGTCGACCATTGCATACACGGACACAGCGAAGAATCTTGGTGTCTTAATTGACAGCAATCTTTCATGGCGAGCGCAAGTAAATGAGGTTTGTCGCAAGGTGCACTTTTCCTTCCATTCTTTGAAAACTCTTCAGACTTTCTTGCCTTTCAAAACTAAAATTTATTTGTCTCAAACTTTAATTCAGCCGATCATTGACTACGCTGATGCCTGCTACCTAGATGCCACAGAGGAGCTCTTAAACAAGCTTGAGCGCTTGCAAAACTTGTGCATTCGTTTTGTTTTTGGTTTGAGGAAATACGACCATGTCTCTCAGTTCCGCAAGGATCTCAAGTGGCTCCCTATCCGTCTTCACAGGAACACTCGAATATTATGTCTCCTTTACAATATCCTGTTCAATCCTGCATACCCTGGCTACCTGCGTGATCGTTTCTCGTTTGCTCGCCCTGCCGATGCGCTGTGTAGATCCCACCTCAAACTTCACCTAAACTTCCCATCCCATAAAACTCATTCATACTCACACTCCTTCTCTTTTCTTGCGGTACGATTGTGGAACTCACTCCCATCTGACATACGAGAAAGTAAAAATATTTCTATTTTCAAAAAAGCTGTCAAAGAGCACTATCTCTCTTCTATACTATAATGTTATATTAAAGGTATGTATTATTTTATTATATTATGTATTTATGTAAATCTATTTCTGTATATTTGTTTGTATGTTTATTGTATTTTAATGTATTTATTAGTAGATAATAAAGTATGTTTAAGTTAAATTAGTTAAGTCTATTTTTAGTTTCCTTCTTTGTTTCTACACACTGTGTCTATGTTTCTTTTCCTACTCTCCTGTCGCAGGTCTGCTGGAAGAAATTTCATTTGAAATAAGCAGTACCTTTGTACTCTTTTTTCTGTATACATTTTTAGTTTTTTTAATTTCTTGTGTGTACATAAATAAATTAATAAATAAATAATTTTAAGGAGTTTTTAATTTGTATATAATGCCAATAAAAACAATTTTCTTTCTTTCTTTCTCATATTCAATGAAAAATAAAACATTGTTGACCACCCAAAGGCTGACTGGTAGAAATAGGGCAGTAAGTCCGCCTGGCTTTTGAACCCCCCCCCCTCCAAGTGCGGAATTTGTTGGAAAGCAAAGGGCATTAGGAGGAACACGGATGGGTTTTGTCAGTAAGAGTCTGACACTCCCTTCTGCTTCGCCCAGAGTGGGAAGAGTCATTTGATGATTTCCAATCCATAAAAAAGGTTTTTCTACCTAAGTTGATACAGAATGCCTTGTTGCATTCAGTCCTTTGCACCACTGCTTTATATAAAGTTTAAATAAATTACTTGTTCCTACACAACATAATAAAGGAAAAAATATTCAAGAAAGCTTCAAAACTGTAAAAAACTATTTTTATAATTCTTTTTTCTAAAACAATCAACTTCTTTATTCGTACTTTTAAATTTATTTTTATTTTGATGGGTTTGCTCTTGACTGTAGTCTAGGTCAAAGATGGCAGAGACAAAGTCTACGATGGAGCGAGCTAACCCAGAAGGAGCCTGTTCACTCTAACTTTGAAGATATTAGGGTTGTAAGCATTCGGAAACACAGACGCAGGCAGAGAGTACTTATACCACGAAAACTCAATATTTACTAAACAGACCATTACATTATATAATTACGATATATATCAAGTAAATAGCTTGTTTGTTCTCTAAATTATTATCCATAAACGTGAATCATAGACTGGCGCCGTCCTTCATGAGATCGTGTAGTTTTAGCTATTTGGGAAAAGGTGCTTTTCATGGGAATATTTTTAATGGCTGTAATGTCAACGTTTTTTAATAAGGTTAGTAGAGGCTAAACTAGCAAATCGTTCGATTATTTTTGCGGTTTTAGTTATCTATCTATTTAGGCATTTCAACTGGATATTAACTGAAAAATTATCTTAAACAGCCAAATTTTTAGCAAAAGTAGCTAATGTTATTTGTGAATAACCTTCTTTCGTAACAAACAATCAAAGTCGTTGTTAATTTTTTTTAAGGTTTTTCAGCTTTTTAACCTACTTACTTCAAAATAGGTGGAAGTTCTCAATGAAACAGATTTATTCTTGTTCTCTTGAATCTTTTTTTTTTTTTAACGCTTTGTCTTTCAGCTCGTTTCCCATAATTACAACAAAACCTATTTACTACTAACAAACGGTCCTGGCACACTGACAAAGTTAATGAAACCGCTAACATGTGCTTATGTTGGTACTTGTAAACATGCTCGAACGAGTTCGCAACTCATTAGCTCGAGTGTCATACGCACTACACTTTTGTTCGAGTTAGTTTCATTGAAATGTTATAGCTGAGGTATTATTTTATATCACTTGGGTCCAAACTTAGTTTGTTTCAAATTTATAATATTAGTAACCCATTCTAATGGAGCTCCTAAGTAGATCTGAGTTGATCTACACGACTACCGACAAATGCTTGCACTGACTGGACAGGTTTACTCAAATCTGCGTGGTTCTTTCTTCTGAAGATCATTTCAGACCCTAATCCGCATGGTGCTTAAATTAAGTATTGTAAGTGTGAGGACGACGTAGGTCGTTATTTTTTAAGAATAATTTCATGACTGTCTGGCGGTTTGAGAACACTTTGGTATTGTTTGGTATTGTTATTGGTTGAGCCGAATGGTGCTGGCGCATGCGTCATGTTCGTGAACGGACGCCGTCAGTCGGGACTGGTCATTTCTTAGCTGCCATGGTTAATTTTAATTATTTATTTGAATTGTTCCTCTTTTATTCCGGACGCTTTTATCCTGCTCGTCTTTTACATCGTTCTCACATGTATGTATAATTTCAACCCGCTGTAAAAAAATCTTTGTAAAAAATTATGTTTCTTGCACGTTCTTCTCCATAGAGATCTACGCTTTGGAACGTGCAAATAGCTTCAACTTTTTGGACCGACCGACCTTGACAATTCAAAAGTGCCTGTAAATGGTTTAATTGAAATAAATGCTTGAATTTTGAATTTTGAAATTTTGAATTTTGTTCGTCGGATCATTTGAGCTCCTCAAAGTTCTGAGTTGAGCTGCATGACCCACTGACTGGGCAGGTCCATTAAAACAATTTCAAACCTGCGTGGTACTTTCCTCAGACCACCACAGACGTAAGTCTACATGGTTCTCATATATTATTGACTATGTATATATTATAGACTTTAAAAGAGACAATGACCTCTGAGATTGTTCCGGTGTTTCTTTTCAAGGTAGTCAGCTAGGAAACATCGGCCTCATCTAGAATAAATATGACCAAAAAATATTGACGTCATTGAAATACATGTAACCACAGAAATATAATATGCATGAAACCTATTTGCAAAATATATATGATTTTTGATTTAATATTATAAAGGTGACAATATTTTATAATTAATAGCTGTAAGCCACCCTAAAATAATAAAAATTATTTGGTTCGCATTTAAGATTTGTTATGTATTAACGTGACACAGAAACCACATACCAGTTTTAAAAAGAAGTGGAGTTAGTGACGCTTTGCCTTTTATTTGTCAATTAAGAATTAACGTGTAAAAACTAAAGTTCGTTCTAGTCACATTTTACTTCTTACAAATTATGAAAACCGCGCCATAATTTCCTCCTAAAACCCTAAAAAGAATTCACGAACAGCAATTCATAAACTTAACACATCGTAAATTAAAATGTTGAATGCATAATTTCAGGAAAAAACATGAAATATTTTGCGCTGAAATTACGCTTAACACAGCATGCAGGGGTTTGAAAAAACAAGATGAAATACGCTTAACAATTTTATGACGGAAATACTTTTATTCACTAATGCATAGGAAAACACTGAAACAAGTTGGTTCGCCATTTTGAATTATTAGTGCTCGTGGCTAAATAAGAACGCAGTAGTATAATATTGATCTTGAAGGTAAAGCTTCGCTTGCTGGGTTCATTCTGCAGATGGGTGACCATACCATGGAAGGTACAATAAGTTGTCGTTTTTTAACCGACTTACCAAAAAGGAGGAGGTTCTCAATTCGGTTGTATGTTTATTCTTCTTATATTTGTACCTCATAACTCTGTCAATTATGAACCGATTTGATAAATTTTATCTGAAAGGAGATTCTTGCTATGCTCCCAGTTAAATTTTATCAAAATCGGTTACGAAGTTTGGATTTTAAATCGAACTAGCTGGAATTCGTTTACTTGTATGATGGTTTTTTGTTATCCAAGTAATCGAAATTGCGTATTTTGCTTTTCTGCGATTTTGTAGTGGTCAACACCACTAAAAATAAAAAACTTTTTACAAAAAAACAAACGACTTCCAAAAAAAAAACACTACAAAGTAAAAAAATAACTTTAATTTCGGAAGTCGGTGTCGGTGTGAAGTTTTTTATTTTTCACTTTTTAGTGGTAGGTACCCCACACCTAACAAAACCACTGCAAAATCGCAGAAAAGCAAAATACAAACGCACTAGTTGCCCATACGATTTTCGAAAGTTCCCCTCGACTTCTCTGGGATGCCATCATCAGATCCTGGTTTCCTTATCATGGGACCATTATTTTGGGAAGTATTCCCTTTCCAACAAAAAAATCATTTTTAAAATCGGTTGGCAAGCGACAGAGTTATGCCCGAACAAACATAAAAAAAAAAATACAAACATCCGAATTGAGAACCTCCTCCTTTTTGGTAAGTCGGTTAAAAATAGCAAAAGGTATTAATATCACTGTCGCCTGAACTAGGAGGGTCCTGTGTTTCAGGCGAAGAAGTTCAATATTGTATACATTCTAAATAATCACTTACACAGTGTATGCTTACTGAGTACAACTAGTTTTCTTTAACATATAAATTCTGAAATTATATAACGTAAAAACAAAAATATTGACGCAAATAAGGTGTTACATTTTGTGTTGGAGCCCTGAACCCTGAACTAGGTGGTATCTGTATTGAAGAAGTTAGTGTCTTCACCCGTATGTGTTAACTTTAACGATTTTAGTGATAAAATAAAATAAAAATATGTAAAAAAAAACTAGTCCAAGCCTTAGGTGTGTGCGTGTTTGTCTGTTTGACTGTGCTTGGTGGTTCAGAGGTTTTAACGGCGACCTTTTGCCTATATTACTGTTATGTTGTTGTTACGAGTGTTGTTCTTTAACTATATAAAGAAAGAAAGAATGAAAAATGTTTATTCGGGACTCGCATAATACACATTAAGTAAAATTAGTAAAACTATCTATCTGCCTAGCCTTTTCCCATTTATATTGCGGTCGGCTTCCAGTCAAACCGGATTCAGCTGAATACCAGTATTTTACGTGGAATGGCTGCCTACCAGACCTCCACAACCCATTAACTGGGTAACACGGCACTCCTTGGCAAGACTAGTGTCAGATTTTTTGGCTTCTGACTATCCGTAACGACTGCCAAAGTTCTCCAAAATGACAGCCGGAACCAACAGCTTAACGTGCTTTCCGAGGCACGGAGGAAACCGGTTTCACACTTTACGAAAATTAGTAAAACTAACTGTTATAAAAATAAGTTGACAAAGCTACATCCTGAAATAATAAATAACTAATGTTGATACTATATTTTGCATGCTTTAATATTGCTTTAAAACATGTTTGGACTCAATTTGTATTGTAACATCTTTTAATACCGTGTTTTCTGCAAATAAATATTATTTATTTATTTTTAAATACTAATACTTAATCTGTGCGAAGCCAAAAAGGTCCCTGTCTCAGCGTATGCTGTGATATATAAATCTATACTCTATACTAATATTATAAAGAGGTAAAATTGTTTGTAAGTTTGTAAGTTTGTATGTAGGGGGTAATCTCAGGAACTACTGGTCCGATTTGAAAAATTGTTTCACTGGTAGAAAGCTACATTATCCGTGAGTGCTATAGGCTATAAATTATAAAGATATCATGCATATTAGTCGAACTATCTCAATTTTTGTCTATCCAGGCGGAAAAAATAGCTCTTACAACAGAGTTATTTGCGTGCGCTGCCATAACAGTTGTATATAATTGAAAACAATGTATGGCAACCTGGTCCGCCTATAATAGTTCTACAAAAAAGTCCGCGGCACCATATTTCTATCTTTTATATTTTAGCAGATATAGTAGCTTTTATGTGTTAAAAAAAGCATTTTTCGACGTACTTATCTTTGGACGATTTTTTAAACAACAAAATATTAAACCTTATCGAAAAAAATGTTATTTTGATCACAAGAACATCATAGAGATACGATTTGCCCAAAACAGTATGTCAATTGGTTGAATAGTTTCGAAGATAATAATATAAAATTACTAAATCGCAAAACGCCGCCCGCGCCGTCCATTCACGAACCGCATTAGAACATGCTTTGTACGGACGACGTTTTATCCATTACCCATAGACGGCGTTGTGTAATTACGTCATTTTTCTGAATCGTGGTGTTAAGATTTTCCGCGGATTAATGACCCTCTCCAGTTATTATTTAACTTTTTTCGTTAGGTACGTGAGTTGTACGTAGTTGGTTGAATGTTGTTGGTCTATTGTTTTGGTTGCTCGGTTTCTCAAAACACAATTACAATATTACTTCGTTCTCATTCTTCGAGTTCGAAGCCTGCTGTGATATTTCTATTTTTGGGATATCGGACAGTTTCAGCGATTGTTTATCATGCCTTAAAGGATATCACAACTTTCCCGTCAGACGTCCCAGACATGAGACAAGAGCAGCTCGAGTACGCCGTACGGAAGAGCCTCTCGAGGAATAGAGAAAATATTTCGCAAGCACTCGCTGGGAAATCTAGCTCCGAGCGTTCACAGCGGCTTGCTAACCAAAGCTGGAAAACATCGCAGGTCCGTGCTCGGGAATCTAGCGCTGAACGTGCACAGCGTCTCAGTGATTTAAAGCAGCATGGCTCTGCAACAAGGGACAGGGAGTCTAACGCTGAGCGCTCGCAGTGGCTCGCTAGCCTAGCTACATACATATTATTATGCAATAAAAACAAAACCCTCCTTTTGGCCGTCAGGAAATAAATCATAGCAGTCAGTACTAACCGAACCACACTCATAATTTCATCACAAGTTAAAATGTTTACCGCCCAACGAAGTGGGCACGGGTCAGCTAGTACTTACATAAATATCACAGCGCTGGTATTATATTCAGCTTCTTCCAATATAAGACTCCTGCACACCCAGTCTATAATTTAGGAAAAGTTAGGTAGATAATGTTGAAGCCGCATTCTACTGCCAATACAACTTGCAGCTTACCTGAAACCCCCAAAAGTCACCCCTAAAATTAATGATGACATCACCACCTCTAACACGTACGCCATTAATTATTGACAACAATATAAACGAATTCTCGACCACGCCCAGCTAACGAGTTCACAAATTCATTGTTTATTAACTTGACAAAATGCGATTAAAGCGAAAGGTGGGTTTGTATCTACAGGGTGTAGTTTACATGCAACTGTAGCAGGTCACTGCTTCACCTCGGGTATCAGTACCAAAAAAAGTAAGAACAGCAAAACAATTTAATTTGTATTCGAATTTTCTGATCTCTATCAATCTATCTACTGATAACCACTATTCATCAGTTTGTTAATTCCATAACATTTTGTCTGTACTTCAGGCATAAGTAAATACCTTGTTATCCTAACCGTTCCTTCATGAATCACGGGCCGTCTTTTAATTTCGAGTGACATCGAACGTAGGTAATTAGGTAACATGTAGTCTATCTACACTAATACTATATTATTGTTTGTTTGCTTGATCGCGCTAATCTCAGGAACAACTGGTCCGATTTGATTATTTCAGTGTTAGATAGCCCATTTATTGAGGAAGGCTATAAGCTATATATCATCACGCTAAGACAAATAGGAGCGGAGCTTTCATGGAAAATATGACGCAGACGAAGTTGCGCGGGTCAGCTAGTCTTTTATATTTAAGTACACAATCACACGATCACAGTCTTAAACATCAGATTACTCCAAAACAGAGCATTCCATTAATCCTGGCAAGTTGTAACACACCCTGTACAGCAATGCACCGGAAGGGTGGACGACATACATTCTTAATGCGACGCTGACAGCGAAATTGAGCTTTGATGTAACTGAACGAATTTTCAGTTAACCGGTTAACGAACGTTACCTCACTGTGGTTTACATGTAACCGGGTTTGAGTTAGATGATTGAGCTGTCAGTTTTAATTATGACTTTACCGATGGTCCAGTAAAAGATGGGTTGGTGCTTTATCATCGTTTTCAGTAACGGTACGCGACACCTATATGTGGTCTCTAAATATTTTTCGCAATGTGCAATAATAGTGTTTTAGATTTTGCCTGGTGTTTAAGTAAACAAACAATGATTTCTCTTCATTTTATTTAGGGTGGATTTCAACAATGAAACTGAACGCGATCAACGTAATTATTTTTTACCACGTGTAGACTTTTTTTTTAATTTTTTTTTAAGCTAAACGGGGAAACTCTTGGCCCAAATTTCACCAGATGGAAAGTGATAATTAGGCCGAAGATGGAAGCGAGTTTCACCCGGAATCCTCTTACACAGAGGAACTGGCTATCATACCTCTAACTGCCGGAACACAACAATGCTGTTAACATTGTTGTTATGGCGACAGACTTAGACATGATGGTGGTAGCTTGCCAGGCGGACTTAGAACCAGTCCTACCACCAACCAAACCGAGCAAAAAATTTTCCCCCGCTGGGAATCGAACCCGGGACCTCTGGGTCTGAATCAGGTGGTTTAACCACTAGACCACGGAGGCGGTTAGTGTCACCTGTTTAGCACCACCCGGGGACCACGTGTAGGGATTCGCTGAAGGGTATTCTCCTACGGACACGGGTGACTCGGCCCCCAGACTAGGCGCGCACTGGTGACTTTTGTCACCGTGACAATATCATATCTCTGTTGCATACACAATTGCGAAAGAGAGAAATACTGTTACGCGGACAAAAAGTCACCAGTGCATGCATAGTCTTACGAGCTGTCAGTTTCATTATTTTCTTTAAAATATTGGCACTGAGTACAGCTCTTGATCGTAGTTGATCGCGATCTATTTCATTGGTGAAATACGCTCATAATCAGTACGGACTTGAAAGGCACGAAAAAAGCCAAAAGATTTTATAAATTTCTCAAAATAATACAAAAAAAAATATACCGTTAATGGGCAACAATAATACAAGTTTTAGTTCTGGAGCCGCATAAAATACAAACGTTGGAGCCCGTTAAAACTATCAAAACACACACATACCTCCACATCATTAAAGATACCAACTTCACCTTCTTACTACATAATAAATAATTGATAAGTTTGCCTCGACTAATGGCGCAGAAGAGATAATATGAAATGTTGACGAAGAGAGGAAGCGCGCCCCATATACTAACCTATAGAGTAGTTATGGAGCCTCACCTCTGCTTCCGCAAATGAGGAACTTTCGCAAGAAATTGAAATTGAAATTTGGCGCGGTTGACACAGTGGTTGAGCGCTTGGCTGCTGCGCTGCGTGTCGCGGGCTCAATTCCCGCACGGAACAAATATTTGTACCTGTGTGTTTCTACAGATAGTTGTCTGGCTGTTTGTGTATATGAGTTTGTATCTTTGTGAACGTAGCCACGATACAGGAGAAATTCCTAGTGCGGGGTAAAGCTTAATTAAAAAAAAAAAAGTAACTCCCTATTTCCTATGTGCAAACCGTTGGCTTCTACTTGCCTAAATATTTCGAGATCATTTCAATGCACCGCCAACTACTCGATTGATAAACTTTGGAATTGTATATTTTAAGCTGATTTTAAAGTGGCCGTGGAAGACCATAGAAAGTAGGGGTTACATTGGAGTTTTAACTTTACTATGTCTGAAGTTTGATAAATTATCTCGAATTCTGAATTTAAACATAGAAGGTGACTAAGTCTTAAAATTGTTTTTTTTTTTTGTGAAATAATAATGTGTATAAATAACAAAAAAATGCTGGCCAAGTGCGAGTCGGACTCACGTGCAAAGGGTACCGAACGAATTTCATTTTTATAACGTGTTATTTTAACACTATAGACTTCTTATTTATTTTCCTGCAATCTATAAGTCAAGATCTATTATATCCATTTTTTTTTTCAAAATATTTCGGCACAGTATTTCGGAGACAAAGGAGATAATGGTAATTTTTTGTCTAATTTCTTGACTAACTTCAAAATCGGTTATTTTAAAATTATATAAAAATACAATTAAATGCCACACAGTAAGCCTTTTTATTTAATATATCGCACGATACAGCTTGAAAAACTTGAAAAACAGCTTGAAAAACAAAAGACCGCCTCACTCAAAATTTATTTATTTAAGTAACGCGTCCGTGTTTGGGTCACAAAAGACCATATGTGTACCAAACTTCAACAGAATCGGTCCAGTAAATCCGAAGAACATTGGCTGTAACAGACGGACAGACAGACAAATAGACAGACACTCGAGTGATCCTATAAGGCCCTTATAGGATCACGGTTTTTTGTTCGGAACCCTAAAAAATATAATTAACCTGTTTTTCCTTCTTAAATTTTCCAACTCCGCTTCGGTATCCGCTATGACGACCTCCGTCACATCCCTAAAGCCACACAGTCCTCGCACCTTTATACCGGTATACCTTTGTGAGGGAGGAAACAATGTGTGAGAAATGAGAACCGTGATGTTATTCATTATACCGGATGTTCGATTGATAAGAATTGTAAGAAAAATGGGATATTTTGTGTTCTTACGTCATAGGAAATAATTTGTTTGGTAAATGAAATGCTAATAAAGTTCATTTAAATAAAAATAGTCTTTTTGTGTTATTCATAAAAGAAATGCAATTTAATTGTTATGCATAAAAGAAATAAAATTGGCCAATGAACTAAAACAAAACATTGTTTCTGAAAACAATAATAATTGAAAAATCGCACACAAATCAATCATAGTCACTATTAATTAAAAAATACTGCTGTCATCCTGATTTTAAACCCCAACACTTTTTTAACCGACTTCCAAAACAGGAGGAGGTTTTCAATTCAGTTTCACACTTAAAAGTGAAAAATAAAAACTATTTAAAAAAAAAAATCCTTCGAAACAAAACACTACAAAGTTTATAATAAGCTTAATTTCGGAAGTCAGTGTTAAAAAAAAACGAACAAAACCAAAAACACCGTTTAATTTAAATACTGCTGTCATCCTGATTTGAAACCCCAACATTTTGTTTTTGTAATTTTTTTTATAAAACGTAATCTGACAATTTTTTTCTCTTTTTGCAGGTAACGGAAACATTTTATCACTCGCAGCTCTCGGTGAGGTAAAGTTCCACTCCTATTAATCCCAACGTTCCTAAATGGTCCTAACATATTCTTTCGCATTTATCTAGGTCTGGTTAATAAAATTACAGAGAAGCATGTTAGGACAAATTGCTGGCACGCCCTCGCATGAATATTTTGTCGCATATGCAAATGTATTTCGGAAGCGTGCATGGTGCCCGCTCAAACCTCGTGTCTGCTTCCGGCATAGTGCGGCGGGAACAGAGAATCAAATACGTTGTTTGTTTCGAACAAGTTTGTCATGTGGTGACTTTATGTTTTTTTGCCCAGCATGGAACAAAAGTTACGACTTTTATTTGTAGCCCTTGGTAAAATTACCTCAGCAAGACTACGAATTTTTTTTTAGGGTCGTAAGCTCAAGCATACTCTTTTGGTGACCTCACCAATAATTATGACTTTGTAAGAAAAAAACTCATACGACGACAATCCATAGGACACTGCGAATGAAGTAGACGCACCTATTTGTCTGAAAGAATAGCAACTTAAGAAGGCAAAATACATAATTATGTGTACTTAGATATAATATTCTTCTATTTTTTTCCCTTTCTTATTCTTTTATATTAAATAATTTACTTTTACGTCTCCAAATCAAACGCAACATGAGACACGCGAGCACAAACTTCTACAACTTTAAGAAAAGAAAACAAATCTCTATTCCCACACGAGTTTGTTTTGTTTTTTGCATCTGTTCCATTTTCAAACTAGTATTACTGCACATTACACACTGGCCATCCGGTCACAGTACTTCCGCGCGCGCATGCGAATTAAGGCTCCGCTTTTGTCGATCTGAATGCTTTATAGCGCATCTTGAAAGGGTTGGACTGTGCTGAAGGGGAGGATTTGAGTACCAATGGATTTGGACGATTATGCTGGCATAATTTAATGGGAACTGTTGTGTTTTGAAATTATTTTGATGTTTGAGTCTTCTAGCAATGAATATCAAGGTTGTTACAGCCAAACGATATTCCAATACTGCACCATTATAGGTACTTTTCTGACTAATTTCGTTGCGGGATCCAACACTTGAATCGTTTTTCCTGGACTCGTCGGGCTTCATTGGCTCGGCGTTTTTTCTTGTGGTCGCCACTGTTGATTCTGGCTTTCAGGAGTTGCAGTGGTTGGGAATGTGTGGCAGGCTGGACCATAAAAGGCTTTCTATAAAAGGCTTTCCATAAACCTCATACAACAACCAGTCCTGTCCTGAGTTATGACTTTCACAGAAATATTAACATCAAACTTGTCATTGGACTTGTTTAAACTTGCTAGATGTTTTTTTCTCAAATGTGTTTTTCATACATGTTGACCTCGATGCATAAACCGCATACGAGATATTTCAGCAGATTTTGAAGACCTTGGCTGCTTTTATATTTGACTTCACTAAGAAATAGCCAAAAGTGAAGATAACTTTTAACCAACACAATATTGATCTATTTTCTTTCAAGACAAACAATATCTAAAAAAAAACTACAAGCATATTATTTATGGGGTGTTTACGATATTGCTAGGGATGCCCTAATGTATCGACAAGACAGTCGATAACTCTCGGAGGCACTCTGGAGATTGCTCGCCTCGTTGGCGCCAAGAGGCATTTGGCCAACAAGGATTAAATGTGGGGGTTCACTTTTATGACAAACGTTGGTCAAGAGCGTCGTTAAAAATGAGAGTGTGTTTGGTGCAAGTGTTTCCGAAATTGTGCTCTAATTTTTCTGCAACTTTTTTAGGATATTGCTCTAGAATGGGCTTGTGTCCTGAAAAAATCTAATTAGTCCGTCAGTTAGATTATCAAAAAATATTTGACCCGTGTTTTTTCTTTTGTTACGGGAACCAAAATTGACGAAGGTACGACGCTTTTAAAATTCTCAATACGTCACACCTTCGCATATTTTTTACTGAGTCGTGACGTCACGAGCCCCCACTCCCGAGTTTTGATGCGTTTTATCTTTGTCAATATTCATTGATTTACAAAAACAAAAAATACGTGTCCATTATTTTTCAACACTCTAACTGACGGACTAAATAGTTTTGCAATTTGTGGATGCTGGAATCTAGCCTATTGTAGCTACAATCTTGTTATAGTTACAGTACTCTGTAGTTACGTGTTTGACCACTATCTCACCTGATGGTAAGCGATGATGTGGTTGAAGATGTGGCAGGCTTGCCTAGAAGTAACATATTCACTCATTGTGCTACAATAGTGTAGATTTTTTTTTTTTTTTATTTGAAATGGGTTTGCTCTTGACCTTAGTCTTGGTCAGAAATGACAGAGACAAAGTCTACGATGGAGCGAGCTTACCCAGAAGGAGCCTGTTTACTCTAACTTTGAAGAGATTAGGGTTATAAGCGTTCGGAAACACAGACGCAGGCAGAGAATTCCACTCCTTTGCTGTGCGCATTACAAAAGACGTTTGGAATCGCTTAGTGCGAATTCGTGGAATAGCAACAAGGTAGGGATGGTGAGTTGCAGTGCGTCTGGATGTCCGATGGTAGAAGGGAGCCGGTGGAATGAGATCGTGGAGTTCTTGGGCACACTCACCGAAGTACAATCTGTAGTAGACCGACAAGCAGGCAACCTTGCGGCGATGAGCCAAGCTGTGAAGCTTGGCATCCACCAGTTTTACGTCGCCAATGAGCCTCTTAGCTCTGCGTTCCTCCGAGTCAAGCGCGGCAAGCTGGTACTTAGCTGAGCCATCCCAAAGGTGACTGCAATACTCCATGCAGGATCGGACTTGTGCTTTGTAAAGGGTTAAAAGCTGTCCAGGCCAGGCAAAATACAAGAGTAGTAGATACAGCGATTCGTGCTGCAAAACCAACTCCACGTAGTAAAAATATCACAACAATTCACTCCATAACCATTTATTAACTCCCAAGATCTATTTTTTAAAACGTCAAATAGTCTACCAATTTTCTATTCCATATACTTCGCTTCCGTTCATAAAATAGCAATTTCAACCCTCTAACGTTATTCGGGATCAAGCGTCTATGGTTCGTCTATACTCTATGGGGTGCATAAAAAATGGCATGCTATGCCGACGGAACGGCGCCGTCTATGATTTAGCATCGTGCTTTTTAGATGGGGTTTAAGCGATGGTAGAATGGGTTGAGGATATCTGCTGTTTATTAATTTTGCGATTGGCTTTATTTTCGGTCAAGATGGAAATATAGATTTGCCAAACTTTTCCCTAGGGAACCTGTCTGCTTTCGGGACAAATTCTATGCCACACGTGTGCCAAGATTCATTCAAACTCGTTCAGCCGGAGATCAGCTGTTTGAAGAGGCATTAGCTTTAAAAATATTTTTAGGTTATCGGAATAATAATGTAGAAGAACTACATAAAAAGTTCGTATGACTGAACCTAGTGAGACCAAGAATTTCTGCTTGGTTGAGTAACCAAACAGCACCTATTTGAGAGAGATTGTTATGTAAACGTTTATGTATACAAAACTGCATTATCGCCATTTGCTACCAAAGTCATCAATAATTTTAGTAGCAAAAGGCGATAACGCAGTTTTGGTTGTTCATACAATACACAAACATAAAAGAAACTTTTGCCCAGGTGCGTATTTTGAAACGTTGGCATCAAGCTTTACATATCGCTGACCAAAACTGATAGCTTTCAAACATTTTTCACATAACACTGTCACAACAAATCATTTTTCAATCCAACACTAACACATGATTTATTAACACCACAAAAACTGCCCGAATATTGACAGGCCTAGTGTAAAATCTGTTTGTACGAAAAGCCCAACCATCCGCAAAGATATACAGGCAGGTATTTCAAAACTAGCCTTAAAAAATATCGGTTTATGCGAGCACAAAACGCCATGAAATGCAAGGTAAACCCATTATCGGTGGCCGGCCGGAAATGCAGCCGACGCCATTTTTCATAGCCGACGGAAGTGACGGCAGTACACGTCACCATTTCGGGTTTTCGCCAGTTTTTCTACCGAGAAATTATTTAAAGTTATTAATGTTGTTTACTTAATAGTGTGGTGAAGAACAACTCATTTTTAAAGCTGTTTGCTTAGACGTAACAGGTTGTTAGCCCGTAATTCTAGCTGAAAAATTGCTTTGCTTGGCGCTGCCTTCTCTAAAGCATTCATTTTCCTCGAAATTTAACCCTATGGTGTTGTACACAAGGTGTAGTGTGTTGACGATTAGATTGTTAATCGTCATCACCGATCACCACAAAAATGTTTTGGATTGATTCCATGACATTTCAGTTGCTCATGTACCTCTTGGTAGTGCTCTGAGTTCTCTCAGTCGTGGTCGTAGATAGAATTTCTCTTTGTTCAGAGACCACGGATACTACTCAAGGGACAAATTCATCAAAATGAATGACAGACACATTTATTTGTCATGACGTCTAGCGCTCAATTGTCGTTTGAAGGCCAAAAATTGATTGTGTATTTAGTAGTATTGATGTCTAAAAATCTCATAGCAGCCCAATTTATTTTGATTGGGCCACTTCCTTCCAAACTTATTGATACCTGACATTGATGTGCTATTGTAAACAATAATACTCGTATGTATTCTAGCACAACCTCAAGGGTAGCGCCATTTACGATTACAGGTCTCGACGTGACATGACCACTGTTCATGACCTTGGTTTTGTCCAGATTTATCCCGAGACCCACCCGCCTTGAAGAATCGCTCAGGCTGTTAAGTATCACCTCCAGCTCCTGCAGAGATTCCGTCATGATGGCAATGTCATCCGCAAATCGGAGGTGCGATATTTATCCCCGTCTTTCGAATCAAGCGTCTTGAAAACGTTCTCCTATGCGTTCGTAAACAGTTTCAGAGTTTCGGCCACCACCATGCAAACATTGAAATTGTATCCCACTTTAATTAATTTATTTTATTCTGTACTATTTTCTCTAGATAATTCATAAGATCCAAATGAAGTCTTTTTAAAAATCCAAAAACCTTGCACACCAAATCTGTAGACAACACCCCAAACCCGGATTTTCCCGGATCATAATTAAAGAAGAAACCGTTTTCTAAACATAAAAGAGGTTTTAACTCAATGTTTTATTACACAGGATAGTTTATTATAAGTCCACAGGGGTCCAAAGTTAACGGTACTTAATGCTTTCCTGTCAACAAGACTAGGGTAGGTTTTAAGCCGGAAGATTCGGGCAATAAAAGCATTGTACGCTAGGATTTTAATGCGTTATGTGATATTTAAATAAATGTTGTTACTAATTTATTTATGTGGAGTTCATTGTGTTAGTTGTCTTCTTTGTTTTTGTTTTAAGTGGCGTCTTTGTTTGGGTCTGGTCTCATTAGAAATCATGCGGTGAAAAAAACCTAATGTGAAATTGATGAATGACTGGGCAAATTTGTATTTCCGGATATCCATCCGGAAATACAAATTTGCCCAGTCATTAAAGTAAGTCATTAAATTGGGCAAATTTGTATTTCCGGATATCCATCCAGAAATACAAATTTGCCAGTCCATAGTATAAATATAGATTTAAAGATCCCCAGATGATATCCATCATCTGGGGATCTTTAAATCTATATCTATACTAACATTATAAAGCTGGAAAGTTTGAAAAATTATTTCCGTATTAGATAGTCCATTTATCGAGGAAGGCTATAGGCTATCATCACGCTAAGACAAATAGGAGCATGTTGAGCAAGTTGCATGGGTCAGCTAGTAAATAATAAAATGTACTTTTAGCCTAGCGTAAAACTTGAGCTAGCTACCTCACAGTGAGCCAAAACAAAAAACCGGCCAAGTGCGAGTCGGACTCGCGCACCGAGGGTTCCGTACAAACCAATAGGTATTATACAGAAATTGCGATTTACGATTTATGACTTAATAAAAGAAACTACTTACTAGATCTCGTTCAAACCAATTTTCGCTGGTAGTTTACATGGTAATGTACATCATACATTTTTTTTGGTTTTATCATTCTCTTATTTTAGAAGTTAAGGGAAGGGACACACATGTTACCACTTTGGAAGTGTCTCTCGCGCAAACTATTCAGTTTAGAAAATATAGAAACCTCAATATCATTTTTGAAGACCTATCCATAGATACCCCACACGTATGGGTTTGACGAAGAAAAAAATTTTGAGTTTCAGTTCTAAGTATGGTATTCCCCAAAATTGATTGTTTTTTTTTTCTATTTTTGTGTGAAAATCTTTATGCTGTTCACGGAATACATCTTACTTACCAAATTTCAACAGCATAGTTCTTATAGTTTTGGAGAAAAGTGGCTGTGACTTACGGACGGACAGACAGACAGACAGAGCGACTCTATAAGGGTTCCGTTTTTGCCATTTGGCTACGGAACCTTAAAAACTTGCGAATACGGCATTATGCGAGGAGGTTAAAAACATTATTATAAGATTGAGATTCATCATCATCACATATCAGCCGAAATACGGCCACTGCTGGACAAAGGCCTGCCCCAAGTGTCGCTACAACAACTCGGCTACCCTCGACCCTTACCAGGTCATCGGCATACCTTGTGGGAGACCACGCCAATGCTGCTTCTTCTTCATCTTAATCTTGAGATTATAATTTTAATACGGTTCTCAATTTGGTTGTATTTTTTTCTATGTTTGTTACCTCATAACTCCGTCATTTAGGAACCGATTTGAAAATTCTAAATCATTCTTCAAAATCTTGTTTAATCTGAAAGGATCTCCTCGATTGGTCCCATTTAATTTTTTTCAAAATCGGTTTGGAAATATGGCTTTTGAATCGAAATAGCTGGTATTCGTTAACTTGGGTGATGGTGTTTTGTCATCCAAGTAAACGAAGTGGCGTATTTTGCATTGGTGTTGTTAGATGTGGGGTACCGCTAAAAACTGAAAAATAAAAACTCTTTTAACATTTAACCGACTTTGAAATTTAAGAAAAATAAAAGTAAAACTTTAATTCCGGTGTCAAAATACGAAGAAACAAACAAAAACACCGACTTCCGAAATTAGATCTGATATCGAAATATTAGAAATCTATACGAACAACTGTTCAATCAACCACATAAAATGAGCCATTTACCCAAACCACACAATTTTTCGGAATACATCCGACCATATTCGATCAAAAAAAGACAATATTCCCAATAGAAATGTTTTAGAGAGTGAAAGAAAACGGCGCCGCAAGGTCTGGACCGTGCAATCGATACGTTCATACCCCCCAAGTCTCAAGGTCGACTATTTCTGGACGGTCTACCGTCTAGCTTACCTGGTTTATTTCCGTCCTGACCCTGGGAGGAAATGGAGATTGCTTTTGAGCAAAAGTTTTTTGGCTAAATGGAGGGAGATAAAGTGGAAATTCTGTGTACGTCAGTTTGTAGTTAAAATTGGGTTTTTACCGTTTCTTTAACAAGTAGAGTCGGTAGTCCTTTTGTGTTAATTTTAAGTGGTTAAATGGTCAAGTTCGACTCTCAGACCAATAAATATATAATACTTTTTTATTCCTTTTTTTAAACGTTGCACCACACTAGGAATTTCTACTGTACCGTGGGTGCGTTCACAAACTCACAAACACCCAGACCCGGAACAACTATCTGTTGGTCATGCAAATATGTTTTCCGTGTCAAACCAGCCAGCACTGCGCCAAACGTGTCATGAGTTTATTGGGATGTCTAGCTTTTTTTTTAGTTTTCTTGCTATAGCAGAAAGCTTTGAGCAATGTGTATTGAAATAATTAGAAATATGTTTCAACTTACATCAGTAATCTTATTTTTATAGTAGCAATGTTTCTGTTGAAAAGCCTACTCTAAAATAGGTCGCTACAGTGAAGGATTGAATTTTTGTTTTGGAATCTGTCTGTAATAAGCACAGCAAAAAGCAATCTGCCTGCCTAGCCTTTCCCAACTACATTGGGGTCAGCTTCCAGTCAAACCGGATTCAGCTGAATTTATGAATTACAGTATATAACGTGGAGCGGCTGCCTACTAGACCTCCACAACCCATTAACTGGGTAACACGGTATTTCTTGGTAAGACTGGTGTCAGATTAACTGGCTTCTGACAATCCGTAACGACTGCCAAAGATCTACAATTGACGACCGGGACCAACGGCTTAACGTGCTTTCCGAGGCACGGAGAAAACTCGGTGTGTTAAGATGGTCACCCATCCACAGATCAACCTTGGCAAGCGTTGCTTAACCTGGAAGATCGACTCTTGCAGCTGTTGTTATTTAGCCACGAGCTACCGACTCCACAGCAAAAATCAATATTGATGTAAAAATTAGTGTTAAAATCATCAAATATATTTTCCCCAATATTCTCACGTCAAGCTAACCAAACAAAGTCCATTGATTTTCTTGGCACTATCTTCACAACTAAAGTCATCCAACGATATAAAAAACCTTCCCAAATAATAAATCTATTGGCGAAGCCATAACAACATGGGCTTGGCTTACATCCAGAACTCTGTTACTAGGCTCGATAGCCTTCAGAGAACACGGGACGGGGTACTTTTGACCGGCCTTAACCCTGTACCGGTAACTTTGTTTTGGTACGAATGACCTTCGATGAAAAAGCTTCTAGAATTAGATTAGGGACTCGTGTAGGTTAGGGAAAGTATTTTCTGTAAGCTTTTTAGGGTTCTGTACCCAAAGGGTAGACAACGGAACCCAATACTTAAGCTTTCGTTGTCCGATCGTCCGTCTCTCTGTGTTTCAAGAACCGTAATAGGTACATTAAAGACGTTGAAATTTCCACAGAATGTATTAATAATTAATTCTAGCGCTAAATTAAAATTAAACATTAGAGGGGGCTCTACAAGAAACGTTTTTTTTTTATTTGTTTTTGGTACGAAACTTTCCGTATAATACTAGTATTTATCTGATACAGGGGGGCTACTCTCTAAGCCCGAAGTCCGTAGTTTCCGGCTTAATTGCAGTCGTATTCTACTCTGTTTCACATACGAACTTAGAATTAGTCCCGAACCTAAACATACCTGAACTTACAGTATGATTTTTTTTTTGCCGCTCCGAAGTTAGCTTTTAGTGACGACCGCGCAGGTCCCATCGCGTAAAAAGTATTACGTTCGTAGAATATTTTTCTGATTTATATGTTTTGTATAAACAAGTAAAAACACAACCAGTAACAATAAAAAGGTCACAAAGTAACACGAAAAACATACGCCACAAAAAAACACAAAACTCAAATAAAACAGTAACAAAAATCATTTATAAATAATTTAAAACAATAACACTTTTCGCATCAACGGTCGTATTGCATTGAGTAAGCGGGACACAAGTATGCATCGAACGTATTTAAGCGACTGAGACGCCATGCGCAACCTACCCGCGCATGCACTGTTCTATGTTTCTTGTAAAATTGACATCCTGCGCAATCAATTGCGACGTACTTCTCATAGGCAAAGATAAAAAAATCGTACTGTAAGAATGAATGACAACACGATTTGACAGTTACTGTCGAAACGTGTGTCATTAATCTTAGTAGTTGGTAATTCGAAGTAAAATACGCCCGCAACTAAAACCCGAAACCACGGACTTCGGTCTTAAAGAGTAGCCCACCAGGTTTGACTGGAAACCGACCCCAATATAGTTGGGAACAGGCTGGGCAGATGATGATGGTACGGAACGCGACGAGAGTCGAACTCGCACTTGGCCGGTTTTTGGCACTTAAGGATATTGTGAGAGGGAAGTTTAGTAATTTGAGAAAAGCCTGTATCCATCTCTATTGACCTTCAATGGAGAAGCTTTCGGAATTGGTTTAGGGAATTGTGTTCGAGCTAAGATAAAGTAGGCGTTTTTCTATTTTGGCTCTTCTGCCCTTTTTTAGCTACAAAAAAATTACTGTTGGATTTTCAACGTTCAGTTTAGCACCGAGAGTTGAATATCCCACAATGCAATAATTTTAGGGGCGCTATAAAGGCCACTTTAGCCGAATCATATATTAATCACACAATCTGTCAAATTTCATTTTCATCTTTATCGCTAACGCATTAGGTTCAAGGTTGATTGTGAAAATTTGACAGTGATGCGTTGCGTGATTTGCTTTCTGATTCTGCTAAAGTGGCCTTTTTAGACCCGCTAGTATTTATTTTGATGTTTTCTAGTGTTTATGCGGAAATGGGCATTAGTTCGATTTAGAGGCAAAATAAGAAGAGAATAGGCTAGATGCCATCATCCATAAATTGCAAAACTATAACCGTCAGTTAAAGTATTGAAAAATAATGGACACGTATTTTTTGTTTTTGTAAATCAATGAATATTGACAAAGATAGAACGCATCAAAACTCGGGAGTCCCCGGCTCGTGACGTCACGACTCACTAAAATTATGCGAAGGTGTGACGTATTGAGAATTTTAAAAGCGTCGTAACTTCGTCAATTTTGGTTCCCGTACCAAAAGAAAAAACACGGGTCAAATATTTTTTGATAATCTAACTGACGGACTAATTAGATTTTTTCAGGACACAAGCCTATTCTAGGAAAGCTCAATTTTATTTTATCAATGTTGATTGCTTGAGTAGTTACAAAGTTTTGTCTGAGGATCAATTCTACTCATTTTTACACGACGATCGCATTCGCATGTCAGTCGCAAACTGTCAAAAAGGCCTCAGCCTCCGTACGCTCTTGCGGTGAGCCGCGGGGGCGGCTAACCGCGCGGTTCCAGTTAATATACAACCGCTTGTCATTTAATGGCGGTTAAGTGCGTACAATCACTAGCGGTTTCAAATTGAACTGGAAAAGCGGCTAGCCGCGCGGTCAGCCGCTAGGCGGTTCAACCGCTAGTGCGTAGGAGGGTTTAATTTTCGTACATTTTTGACAGTTTGCGATTGAGATGCGAATGCGAAAGTTGCTTGAAAATACGTAGAATACACAACACTTGTCGATTTTATATACATTACTACTTTTCTTGATTACCTAACGAATTTATGGATTTGTTTTTTCGTTTTCTATGAAAATTCTTATATTTTTCCAAACGCTAAATTTTCTTATGAATGTGAATAATTCTCACGGTGTAAGAAATGTTATTTTTGCAGAATTGATTAACTAACTTGATCATTTTCGAATCTGCTCCTGACTTTTTTCCAGAACTTCGCATCAGTGGCCAATTTTGTATTTTTTTTTGTAGTATAAAACAGCCGTCTTACTGACAGTTCGCGCACAGCTAAGGAGTGAAACCCCCTGCCAGAATCTGGTTTCCTAGTAGCTACAACCTCTTCTTATTTTAACCGTGTGGGCAGTAAGGTCTAAAAACCCCGCACACTCACACCCACAACCTCACAGCACAGCTAGAACCCTGGGGGTGTAGGTCAAGAATGAATGGGTTACATACCTGGCAAGAAAAAGATCTTATCAGTCCTCCTAGATCTTTAAGACGCTAGTAAATCGAATTTGTTGCTACTATTTAATTTCGTAATTATAATAAAAGCCCTTTATTAACAATCTTACATGTTACATTTCATCTTATAACTACTGATATACTACTAATATTAACCATGGTTGTTTATGAAAGCAACGTAAATAAATGTTATTATTTGTATTAGACACCGGTTTCGTGATTGTCTTGCTCTTTGGCATAGGCCTCCCCAAGTGTTCTCCACGACGCGATCTGTCCCTTGC
This sequence comes from Ceramica pisi, assembly GCA_963859965.1. NCBI lineage: Eukaryota > Metazoa > Arthropoda > Insecta > Lepidoptera > Noctuidae > Ceramica > Ceramica pisi. Next base: position 22,321,988 of record OY982535.1, on the reverse strand, counting down.
TATCCTCATCCAGTATGGTCCTGCTACCTCCTTGATATCATCCTCCCATCTTCGATGCTGCCTGCCTTTACTTCTCTTTTTATATCTAGGTATTTTCGTAATTACAACATACTAAATAATATTTTATCACTACATCAAATTCGCCCTATAACTATCTAAATATTAACATTGCGGAATGTGACATTTCGCGATGGTTGGAACCTTTCAGTTTCGAACCCCAGACCCCCCCCCCCCCCTTCTCTTACAGGCGCCGGTGAGGCGGTGTTGTCGTAATAGTGTGGAAGTGCCGCGAGGAATAAGTATCTATAGCCCTTTATTGTTTTATGGTGTTTTTGAGATTTCAGGAAGAAAATCTGAAGTAATTGTCAGTGTTTGTGGTTGTATGATAAACTGGGTAAATAGAATCTTTGAGATTAATTTGTATTTCAGAGGGCAAATTCTACTAACTTTTAAACAGCATTCGCTTTCGCATGTCAATCGCAGACTGTCAAAAAAGCCTTCAATTTAATACAATTTTGACTGATTGCGATGCGAATGTGGCTCCGTAAGATTGTAATAAATATGGATTAGATTATAACTTCTCAATATGTTATGAAAAAAATCCTTTTGTATATAATTCAATAGTTTCCAATACATTCGTGTCTTATTTTGAAAAAAAAAATTGTTTACAATTTCACGCGATATTTTACAATCTTATGGCGTTTGCCATTATACGGTGACATATACATAGTACAGACTAGTTTCTGCCAGCGGCTACACTCGCTACATCCCTAAGGAACACACTCCCGGGATACCTATAGCTCATGTGTTATTCTAGACTATAGTCTACCTCTGTGCCAAATTTCACGAAGATCCATTCAGGCGTTCTGACTTGAAAGAGTTACAAACATCCACCCATCCATCCTCACAAACATTCGCATTTATAATGTTAGTAGGAAGTTGCAAGAACACGTTTCGAGGGTAAACAAAATGAAACTCACTTTCAACATGTTGAACTTGCGCTCCACATTGTGCAACATCTCATTCCGACTACAGTAGTGCTATTCTGTAACAATATTTTCATGTCTCGACAGCGGAATCCGAGGTGAGTATCAAATTCGTATAAACATAAAACCTGTTGTGTAATAAAGCTCACTTTGTGAGCTTTGTCACTCAGGTGAAGCTCGGTATCGAATTTGCTATTTACAGAATAGACTAGCTGGTAGCGTCGATTGACTCGTCGCCGATAAACATTCGTCTACATCACTACATATTATAAAACTAAGTACTCCGCCGCGTCTGTCTATCTTATCTGTTCGCGATAAACTCAAAAACGACTGCACCGATTTTCATGCTGTTTTCACCAATGGAAGAGTGGTTCTGGATGAAGGTCTTAATATACATTTGTCAAGCGGGCGAACCCGCGGACACCAGCTAGTTTCTGATAATAAAGGCCGTAATTACCTTAGTTTAAAGTACTAAAGTTCTACCTTCTTTATTTCTTCTTGAAAAAAATATCTTGTGCGTTATCCAGGAAGCCTTATGGCTTCCTGGATAACGCACAGGATATATTTTTTATGGGATTATTCCCAGGAAAGGTAAAGTCTGCTCTCCAGAGTAATCTTGAGAGGTTACAAACAATCGATTGGTGTGATAGTTTTTAGTGTGAAAAAAGGCACAATTAAAGCTACGTGAACGCGTCTGTGTTTCCTGATAGCTACAACCTGGGAGTCTTAAGTCAAGAGTGAATAGGTTACTTCTAGGTAAGTGTGCTTCATCTTAGACCGCATCACCGCTTACCATCTGGTGGTCAAACGCGTGCCTAACAAAAGTAAAAAAAGAAAAATTACAAACATTATTATCTAACGTATGTAAGAGGAAAGAATGCAAGTTCTATTTCGATTCGATTCAAAAACATCTCCAAACACTCCGAGAGGAAACAAAATGAAATTCACTTTCAACATGTTGAACAGTAGCTCCACAGTGTGCAACATCTCATTTCGATTACAGGAAGCGTTGATTGACGCGTCGCCGATAAACAAGCGTGCCACGCGGCGCCGCCCCTCTTTTGTTCACCTTGTTCGCTGCTTCCACCGTATTCACTGTGGCAAAGAATAATGAAACTGAACAGAAGTGATACTCTTGTACAAGTAGTATCAGGTCGATTTTTTAAATTTATTTTTTTATTTGAGACTAGCTGACCCGTGCAACGTCGTCTGCGTAACATTTTTCATTACTGCTCTACTCCTATTGGACTTAGCGTGATGATATATAGCCTATAACCTTCCTCGATAAAGGGGCTATCTAACACTGAAAGATTTTTTCAAATAGAACTATTATTTCCTGAGATTAGCGCGTTCAACCAAACAATCTTCTGCTTTATAATATTAGTATAGATGGGTTTGCCCTTGACTCTGGTCTTGGTCAGAGATGACAGAGATAAAGTTTTCGATGGAGCGAGCTTACCCAGAAGGAGCCTTTTTACTCTAACTTTGAAGAGATTAGGGTTCTAAGCGTTCGGAAACACAGACGCAGACAGAGAGTTCCACTCCTTTGCTGTGGGCATTATAAAAGACGTTTGGAAACGCTTAGTGCGAATTGGTGAAATAGCAACAAGGTAGAGATGGTAAGTTGCAGTGCGTCTGGAAATTCGTTTATTTGTATGAAATTAATAAGACAGATCACCTATGATAAAAGACGTAGGTAGGTCTGTAGTTAAATAGAATACATATTAACAATCTTAAAATAATGAAAAAATCAGTTGATATCGCTAATCGACTTAGAGAAAAGTTTGGAAGAAAGAAAGAAAACTAGTCAGGTATAGGTACAAATAAATAAAAACTTAGTTTTAAAGCAATATAATATTAATTTATTGTTGTAGGACCTGACTTTTTCTTACACCGCGTGTATCTGACATCGACGCACAAACGATTTCCATGGGTTCAGGGCATGATTCTGGACACCACTGGGAATTTGTCGTCGGTTCTTTTCTCATTTTTTCATTTTTTTCAAGGGTTTTTTTACTTGAGACTGCTCATAATCGTTATTCTGACCTAACCCAATGAGATTTTTAATAAAAAAATAATTAATTAACTACTTTCACTAAAAAGAGCAATCTGAATAGTACCACAAATAGATATCAGCTCAGCTGAGCTGATATCTATTTGTGGTACTCTTGAAAAAAATTAAAAAATTAGAAAAGAACCGACGACAAATTCCAACACTGAGGTGTCCAGAATCATGCCTTGGACCCATGGAAATCGTTTGTGCGTCGATGTCAGATACACGCGGTATGTATGATATGATATCTTCGTTTTTCACTGTATTGAGTTTGACTCTTTTGTTGGAGTGTCGCATCTATCCGAGTCACATTGCAATCTATGAAAATTTTCACCGCTTTTCACATTTGACACTTGTGACGTAGGTACGGTGGGGTGCTTTTGAAGTTAGTCGTACTTTGACCAGCCATCAAAGTGGAATGTTTTGCCATACAATAGTTAATTGGAAATCGCGTTTGATTTCAGTTCAATACGCGTTGAGTTACTTACAAACGAGAAGGGAATATGGAAGTATATTAAGTCCGCCTCTGTACATGTGTGCGTAAAGTATTAAATAAATAATAAATAATAAATAAATATAGTTTGGAGAATTTAGGCTTGGAAACGTGTACCTAAATATTTATATGTATAACTAGCTGACCCGCGCAACTTCCTCTGCGTCACATTTGCCATTAATGCTCCGCTCCTATTTGTCTAAACGTGATTGTATATAGCCTATAGCCTATAGCCTTCCTCGATAAATGCGCTATCAAACACTGAAATCATTTTTCAAATCGGACGGAAAGTAGTTCCTGAGATTAGCGCGTTCAAGCAAACAAACAAACTGTTTAGCTTTATAATATTAGTATAGATTTCATTCTCTATTGAGTTTAAACTGTTAGTACCTATATCCTACTGTGTTCAGACTTCAGAGGGCCAATTCTACTAATATTGGAGCTACGTTCGCATATGCATCTCACTAGCAATCTGTCAAGAGCCTCCATTTTCGTACATTTTTGACAGATTGCGACTGGCATACGAATGTAATTATTAGTTTTCAGTTTCTTCACAATATTAAATCTGCACTGGAGAAGGAACTAAAAGTTATAGTTTAGCAACTAACTGAGCTGCATAATTACAGTCTGAAAATATGCATTGATGAGAAACCACACAAAATTATTAAAAGCTTCTATATATATACTAATATTATAAAGAAGTAACATTTGTTTGTAAGTTCGTAAGTTTGTATGTAGGGGGTAATCTCAGGAACTACTGGTCCGATTTGAAAAATTATTTCAGTATAAGATAGCCCATTTATCTAGGAAGGCTATAGGCTACATATCATCACGCTAAGACTAAAAGGAGCCACATTAATGAAAAATGTGACGCAGACGAAGTTGCGTGGGTCAGCTAGTAATTAATAAAGCTATAATTACGCTAGTCTTATGTTAAACCTACTTACAAAATAAACACAATTTATTATTTAAGTTATATTAATTGGGCAAACGTAGTGTGGGATGACCTGCACACGATGGAGCGATGATTTAAATAAGTTGGATACACACAGCGGATGGATGCGGACTGCTCAGGACCGGGATGGTTGGCGCTCTTTGGCTCTCTTTGGCTTACGTTCAGTAGTGGACGGCAATTGGCTGAAATGTTTTTTTTTTTACATGATATGGTCTTGCTCTTGACTCTAGTCTTGGTCAGAGACCTTGGTCAGATACCCAAAAGTAGCCTGTTCACTCTAACTTTAAAGAGATTAGGGTTGTAAGCATTCGGAAACACAGACGCAGGCAATGAGTTCCACTTCTTTGATGAATATTAATTAATTTCTAATTTGTCTTTGACATAACCAACAAAGTAAAAACTTTTCACACAACAGCAGAAACTGATATTGCATCTTTTCTTCACTAAAATGGCAAAATAAAGCCCACAGAGCCTTTTGCAGCGAAACTGCATCCTCCATTTCCATCCCATAAATCATTTTACATACAAAACACGTTCGTATCTTTGCTTAATATTCATATAATTTAAATAATTTATACTTGGAGTCGTTTGCTCGTCTAGACGCTGATTTTTGGCAAAGTCAAGGCTACGCTAAAAAGTACAGTCGATAGAATAAATGGCAATGGTCCATGTGTGATATAACCATATATTATTAAAGTACGAAAACTAGGAATATTACGTTTTATAATTGGATTGACTGTATGACTATTATATTGTAGGGGTTTGTCGCGTTATAGCTAAATGTTATTGTATTGGCAAAGAGCCACCGTATACTTATAATAAAAATAAAAATATAACTAAAGTTTTTAGGGTAAATGACTAAGTGCAACAAATATTCCGCTGTTTCGTCTACATTTTGAAATGTAATACATGTGTGTCATGCGTTATTTATATTCCTTGAAATAAGACTTAATTTACTCGTAGTGGTAAATCGCAAGCCAGCGGAGAAATTGTCAATTCGATTTCCTGCAAAATTCTGGGATTTTAAAGCAAATATATCCCAAACATATTACTACTCGAATTTATTGGATACCAGCAACAATTTTCATGAATGTATTTCAAGTAAATATTTTTATTTTAATGTGTCCTTATGTAGCATTGCCATTCAACGTGGCAATGCTAGCAGCCTTTCAGGCACGTTTTCCATTGACGATGCGGGCTTTTTTTTTATGCGGATTTTTTTTTCATTGATTTGTTTTGTACATCGCTCTCTATATCAGTCATAATATATAAAATTCTTCCTGAACTGAGTGAGTGAAAAACAATACAGCCGAAATTACGGGTCGTTGAAAGCTGAAATTATGCATTTAGGTTCCTTGGGGATTGTAAAAAACCCTCTTTTCTTTTGATGATTTGATTTTACGAAATTCTGGGAACGAGAAAAACTGTGAAAACTAGTTATTTTATATTGCTACTTTCTCCCAGTGGCTTTACCGAAAACTATCGCTAGGAAACCCATTTATAATATGTGAATTTTAATTTTCTTTTTTCATAATATTTTTTTAAATACTCTTTTTACTTTCGTAATATACTTTCGGTTCCGACTGTACTTCTCCAATGAATAAAAGTGATTTCGTATCCTATCTATAGTCTTTACGTTGGTTCTCGTCCAAAATAATAAATTTAAAACGATCGAGCAACGTATTCAAAAGCGGGTACTTATTATATTGAAATTTGAGAGAGTTTGGCCTTTGTGGCTGTAAATGTATGAGAAAATCCAATTATGTGTGGGTATGTGTATTTACTTTACCAAGACGAAAAATTAATGGATTTAATTTTGTATTAAAGGCTTTACAGTATTCTGTTAATTTTATTCCAAAAATTTAATGAAAGCGTATGGATTTGTATGGTTGATAACACTAGGCTCACTCCTCTATTAAGTGGTACTTAAAAATAAGGCGTGAAATGTGGATATACTATACGTGCATCTCTGCTGATCCCTTCAGTGAAAACAGGCGTGATGGTACAAACTTAAAATAATGAAGGCACGCTTTCGATTGTTTTTTTTATGATTGACTAGCTGTTCCCTGCGGCTTCGCTCCCGTCTGCTGGCTACTCTACCTACCCTTTTTTTTTGCTTCTAAACTTTCCCTGTATTCTGGCGAACTAAATAAAAAAGGATTTACCGAAATCGGCCCAATTGTTCTCGAGTTTTAGCGAGACTAACGAACAACAATTTATTTTTATAAATATAAATAAGTTTGTTTGGTCACAATCTCACCTGACAATGAAGTGGCTGAGGAAGGAGCACGCTAGAAGTGACCTATCACTGTTGACTTAAAGACCCCTTATTATAAGGATGGGAAATCATCAAATGACTCCTCCCGCTCTGGATAAAGTAGGAGGGAGTGTCAGACTCCCACTGACTAGAACCCATCCGTGTTCCCAATGCCCTTTGCGTTCCAGGGCCGTGGTGACTCCTTCGAACAAATTCCGCAACCTCACTAGGTAGGCACTGGCCGTAGCGGGCCCCATCTGCTTTGCGACTTAAAGACCCCAAGGTTGTAGCTATCAGGAAACACAGACTCCAGCAGTGAAATCCAGTCCTTAGATTAAATGTTAATAGATTTATCTGATAACCTTGATCTATGGATAAAGTTCACAAGCACATACACGATAAACGAATAAATACTAAATAAAATAAGAAAAAGGCAATACTCTAAGCTTCTTTGATCCATTTGATGCTGGCTGTCAAACTGTCTGGCTGATATGGCAGATATGCTACATTGCATTACATTCTGAAACTAGCTGACCCGCGCAACTTCGTCTGCGTCACATATTCCATTAATACTCCGCTCCTATTTGTCTTAGCGTGTTGATATATAGCCTATAACCTTCCTCGATAAATGGGCTATCTAACACTGAAAGAAATTCAAATCGGACCAGTAGTTCCTGAGATTAGCGCGTTCAACCAAACAAACAAACTCTTCTGCTTTATATTATTAGTATAGATTAGTTACTTATCGAAATATAAATCCCTTCAAGATACTATTGCAGCTAAAGTGGGTTCTATTTTTAAAACTACAATATCTTCCCCAGGATGTATCAAAGGTTTTATGATCTTATCAAGTCTGAATTTAGAAAATAAATTAGAATTTCACTACATATTATAAAAAAAAGTCCTCCGCCGCGTCTGTCCGTCTGTCTGTTCGCGATAAACTGAAAAACTACTGCACCCATTTTCATGCTCAATACTCAATACTCAATCATTTATTTCAATTAGACCATTTACAGGCACTTTTGAATTGTCAAGGTCGGTCGGTCCAAAAAAAAGATGAAGCTATTTGCACGTTCCAAAGCGTAGATCTCTATGGAGAAGAACGTGCAAGAAACTCCACGGACACTCTTTTAAATCAATTGATGTACTTAATACAAAAATCATGGACAGTGCAAAGAACAAGAAAGTAAGTATATAAAACAATTCAAAAACTACAGATTAAAAAATAAGCCAGTGGCAGGTAAGAGATGACCTGTCTCAACTGACGGCGCCCGTTCACGAACATGACGTGTGTATCAGCACCATCTAGCTCAACCATTTTGAAGGGAACCAAATGATCAAACACACGCGCCACCATCAGCGAAACGTTTGTGTGAGCATGACAAGCTCTCAACTGCCACGCTCGTTCACCAAATTCGTCGCTCGCACGCTCGTTCTCATGCTGTTTTCACCAAAGGATAGAGTGGTTCTTGAGGAAGGTTTTAGTATATAATTTGTCAAGCGGAAAGTCCCGGGCATCAGCTAGTTTATTAATAACTTGAAGTAATTTTTGAAAAAATATTGATTAAATCGTTTAAGTCGTTCTCTAGTTATGGCGTGACCAAGAGAAACAGGGATTCATTTGTATGTAATACTATTAGTATAGATTAGCTTTTGTCCGCGTCTTTGCCCGCGTGATCCCTAGGGCACATATTTCCGAGGTGAAAAGTAGCCTATGTCCTTGCTCAGGCTCTAGACTATACTTTCGAAATAGTAATTATTAAAATTTGCAAAAAAAATGTTTATTTTAAACGCACAAAAACTTATACAAAAAAAACTATTAAAATATATAGTTATCTTTATCACATCGAACAGAGTCACACTTTTAGTTTGTTAATTCTGAAATTTTCATGGACATAATCACAGTTCAAAATATGTAACACTTGAAGATAAAATTACACACATTGTCACGTCAAAATTTTTATCAAGAAAAACATATTTTGTAACAATACATGAATACTTTATCATATCTCATCTCATAACGACCTTAAGACGAAAAAACCCACATATTTCCTTCATTGAAATTACCTCTAGGTTTCTTCAATTTAACAATATACGTAACATAACACATTTCACAACAGTCCTAGAAAAGCTCAAATACTCACAAACTTTCCCCATCTTAAAATCAATCTTCACCATTTGTGTTACAAGCAATTTTTGAATACCTTTCCCGTTTTCTGAAGCAAAAAGCACCCTTACTTCCTCAAACATCTTTAGGAAAGATATCAGTCAATTCCAGAGGACTAGCTGCATACACAAACTTAGTTTCGAATCTCGAATCAATGTCCAAACACAGTCTTTTTAAATCTACATTAAAATTCAAGAGTAAGATTTGATGGGTCTTATCCAAATCTTTTATAATAGACATTAAATTAAATGCGGCTGTGAAATCCAGTTTCTTTAAATTAGCACCATCTATGACTACTGGTATTACAGTATCACCATGAGTTGCTCTCATTACTCTTTGCCTCACATGCTCAGCAGCGCAGTACGATACATTCTCACACAAAGTGACAACCATGAGATCCCCTTTCTCACACTTTAATTTATTAACTTCAACAGTAGGTCTTGCTACGTTATACAGTAATAGTAACGCTTCGATCACAATGCCTGTTATGATTCCGTATTCTAATCCAGCCAGTAAGCAAACAATCATAGTTATCAAACATAGCAATAACTCCTTTATACTATTCCTCCATAAACTCGCAAAAATACTGTAATCAATCATCGAGAACATAGCCGTAATAATAAGTCCAGCTAAAGATGCTTTGGGAATGTAATAAAATGTTGACGTCAAAAAGGTTAGGGCAACGAAAAGAAGTAAAACCTTTGTTATTCCGCCAGCAGGTGTCTTTACACCAGAAACATGGTTCAGTGCTGTTCTTGTGAAGGAGCCAGTGATGGGCATGCTTTGTCCAAAAGCGCCAACGATATTACAGAGCCCAACAGCGATCATTTCTTGAGTGGCGTCAACTCTTCCACCGTCTGCGAAAGCTTTAGCAATAGCAACAGTTTCTAAAATCGCCACAAAAGGTATCACAACTGATTGCACTCCCAGAACTTCGACCATTTCTACAAAATTGTACGATTGATTGCCAACTACGGTGCTAAATGGTGGCGGACCAAACTTTGGCAGTCCGCTGCCGATGTCACCAATAATCAACAGTGGTTCCGTGCCATAGGTTGCTTTAAAGCCGTAAGCAATGATCATTCCAAAAACTACGACAACGGCATTTCTCGACAAAGATATGAACCATCTCATCTGTTTTACAAATCCGTCTGTTCGTTTGCAACCTTGTCCCATCTTCTTCAACAGCATCAACATGATTATAGTCCCTGAACTGAGAACTGCTTCCCAAAGTCTTGCCGTGGTTATATTGTTGAAAAAGTTCTGAATTGACTCTAAAAAGTAATTTCCTGAAGTACCTTTCAATCCGAAGAATGACTTCAGCTGTGCAGCTGCAATTTGTAGAGCAGCGGCTGTTGTAAATCCGCTTATCACTGGCATTGATATGAATTCGACTAGAAAGCCAAGATTGAGGATCCCCATGAGGAATATGAACACTCCTGATAGGAAAGCAGTGAGGATAGCGAAATCAGAGGAGTAATCGGTGACGTACTTAGCTACCATGGCGGCAAGAATAGCAGTAGGTCCAACGGTGATATTGTAGCAGCTTCCAAAGATCACGTAAATGATTCCTGAGGTCAGAGATGCGTACAATCCATATTCTGGTGGCAGCCCAGCAATGACAGCGTAAGCAATTCCTTGTGGGATCGCAGTAAGTCCCACTGTGATACCAGCTATAATGTCTTGAATGACGTATTCAGCTTTATACTTCGGGAGCCATTCAATGATAGGCAGTCTTTTCTTCACTACGTCCATGCTGCATGTTTTTTGGAGGCACTTTTTTGTTTTTCTTTTAAACACTGTACTTTTTGGTTCATCTTGAATTTGGATTGTCATTTCGATCGTGTTATGTTCACTGCTGTCTTGAAGTGACTGAGTACAATAAGTATTGGGTTTGAAACTCGAGATTCAGTCGTTTTATCTAAAGTAGTGATTATTATCTTTATCGGTCATGTCAGCAATAGTTGAGCCACTTATGATTACTTGGGTATCGGCTTCTGTCCTTACCTTAATCGGACAGAGTGTCATACTTTCACATGACTTATTATCTAGCTCTGTTGTTTTATATCTAGTAATGATTAGCATTTTCAAACTATTTGTAGGTCATTTTTGATCATTGATAAGCGAGAAAAAAAGGTCAAAAGGTTCTTAACAATTTTCTGTGGCTGTGATGATTTTCCCCATGATGCTTGACGAAAGACTGTTAACTTTCTACGTTGCAGAATGTAAATTGGATTAATTATAATTGTCATTTTAAATTATGACATTGAATATTGGTGAAAATTGTATTAAATTCATTTTATTCACATTTTAATTTTATCTATGACATTAAATATTGCTGGAAAATGTTGTTTAATTAATCATTAGTAACATTTAAATCATGAGTTAACTATAATTTCTAAATTTAATTGTATTAATATAAAAGAAGATCTATACTAATATTATAAAGCAGAAGAGTTTGTTTGTTTGGTTGAAATCGCCGCTAATCTCAGGAACTACTGGGCCGATTTGAAAAATTCTTTCAGTGTTAGATAGCCCATTTATAATTATATAGCCATATATATATCATCACGCTAAGACAAATAGGAGCGGAGCAGAAATGGAAAATGTGACGCAGACGAAGTTGCGCGGGTCAGCTAGTTAAGGAATAATATGCTTTATAATTACTTTTTTCTTTTTTTGATATGTTTTAAAAGGCTGCTAAGTCATAAGTACCTCCTAAGAAACCTTAACACCACATTGTATCTACACTTGGTTCGCAATAAATGTTTTGACTTTTGAATGTTTTTATTTTCTTTGACTCTGATATCGGTATAGAGGGGTTTTTGTTCTGCAATGGGACAATTTAGGCTAGTTAAATTAGATCAGATTTCTCTTTCAAATGTTGTTTTCACCATCATTAGTATCATCATAGCTATTTCATAGTTATCATAAGACACATTTTCATGACATACAAACATTTTAGATCGTTTTCTGCTCCTCGCATTGCATCGCCTTACATAAACCGAAACTGGAGAGCCCTCTTTATTAAATTATCTCATTTATGATTAACAGTTAAATGCTGCTGAAAGTGCAAGGTATCAAATTTAATGGGCGGCCGTAAAATATGGCATGCGATTCGATTTGTCCGGATAACATAACGGTAGGTGATACCATAAAAATTGGTCTAATAAAGTCACCGCAAGATTTTATGAGTTAAAAACATTCAGTTTTAGGGTGTCATTTTATGATACCTAGCGCCCTTATTTTTAGATAGTCTGCAAAGTATGCTGAGTATTGCCATGTTATTTGAGAAATTCGATTGTAAAACATAGGGAACCTGTAATAACCAGCCATAATAAGTATAGATTTACTACAACACATCACACATTGTCTCAGTGGTAGCTTTTACAGTCTATTATTTTTGAGACAGAATTTATTATTTGGTTCTTTTTTGTAAAGTGGGCCTACCCCAGTTATAAATGTACCTTGCGTTTATATTTAATTTAACCTAATAATTTGACTGTCTGATAAATTTTCAAAAAATTTTGGACATTCATTTTTGATTTATCATATCAATAAAAAATTACGAAGACAAAACGCGTTAATTAAAAATCAGGAGTGGAGGCTTGTGACGTCGCCTTCCGATGAAAAGTGTATCAGAATGTGACGTCACACGAGTTTTCAAACACACTGTAGGTATAGTTTTTTTTAATCAATCTGACGGACTAATTTTATTTTTTTTATTATCATTACCCGCAGCTTCGCCCGGTTGATAAATATATACTAAACCCTTCCTCGTAAACCACTCTATCAATTGGTGAAAACAGCATGAAAATCGGTGCAGTAGTTTTTGAGTTTATCGAGAATAGATAGACAGACCGACAGACGTGGCGGAGGACTTTGTTTTATAATATGTAGTGATTATGATACCTTATTGCCCTAGCTTGTATTCGACCACAATTTCACGTGATGGACACACTCCTCAAACACTCTTGACAAGACCTCTATTAGTAGCTATCAAGAAATACAGACTCCAGCTGGAAACCTAGATATTGTAATTTAAATGGAAAAGAAAACTACGACTTTTGTGATGCCCTTCGCAGATGACCTTGCTCTGAAGCACGTGTCGCACAAACCCAGACAAATACTTCAGGAAATTTGCATGTGACGCATTGCTATCTCAGATAGATTAATATCTACAGATTACAGTGATTTTTCATAGATACCTACCATAGGTACCTATAATTATGATGTTTCCTGGATACATAACATTATGTAAGATGTTAAACAACACTTCTTATGTAAAGTTTACCTACAGATTTGCGTTTTACGCCTGTGTGATTTTTCTAAATCAGATTGACGTAGATATGATCAGAGAGCCATTTCTACTAATTTTGCAACCACTTTCGCATTCGCAAGTCAATCGCAAACTGTCGAAAAAGCCTTAAGAGGGTTTACGCGTGTCGGCATTTCATACAAATTTTCAAGTTCTTATTCTTCGATGTTTATGAACCGATTTTAATGAAACTTGTTATCAATACGCTTGAGAGCCAGGCCTAAATAGTTAGTAGAGAACATTTTCGAAAAAGAGTTTAGAGGAAGAGTGAGGACAATTTTATGTTTTCTATAGAAAGTGAAAAATCACTCTATCTTTCCCCCTGTACTCTTTTAGAAAATGTTCTCTGCTAACTATTTAGACCAGGCTTTGAAGGGTATCCATACCAAGTTTCATTAAAATCGGTTCATAAACATCGAAGAATAAGGACTTGAAAATTTGTATGAAATGCCGAAACGCGTAAACCCTCTAAATTTTCATACATTGTAGACAGATTGCGATTGAGATGCAAATGCGATTAGAATGTGAAAATTTTTAGAATTCAGACACTCTGTCACAAACACCGCAATTTCCATACATTTTTGATAGCAGGACCGCTGATGGGTAGCCTTCTTGCTGACACAAACTTAGTTGACTCAAGTACCCTGGCGGTTAGGAGTGTCATGCTCACTCAAAAGCCTAGCTGATGGTGGCGTATGCGTTGGATTATGTAGCTCCATTCAAAATGGTTGAGACGAATGGGCCTGGCGCATGTCATGACTCCATCGGTTGGGACTGGTCATTTCTCAGCTGCCATGGTTTATTTTAATTATTTCTTTGAATTGTTCCATTTTTATTCCGGACGTTTTTATCATGCTCGTCACATCGTTCTGACGTGTATGTATAATTACAACACGATGTCAACAAAACTTTGTAACAATTTATTTTGTGAGCAGTGTATTGTTTTTTTGACATTTTATTTTTCAATCAAATACATGTACAACACACTTTAAACCAAACCTGCGGCTAAAATTCTCTAATATTAACATAGTAAATAAACATCAATCATATACCCAATATTCTCCACACTTAAACAAATACACATACGGACAAACAAATCGCTCTATCTCGTAAAACCGTAACCCTTAACTAACCGCCGGGGTACTTTCGACCCAACGCACTTGGTTTGAGCAACAAACATGGTTCGTAGGTATTAATTTCTCTGAATATATTATTGGCTGAGGAATTAAGCCTGCTTCAGACGGATTACTGGAACGTGTATGAGATACGCTTGTAATATTCACGGTGTATTGTTAATTTTGTAGTTTGTGCAAGGGTTTGAAGAATTTTGATAACCTGTAAATGTGAGTAAGGTTTTGTTTTTTAGGATTTTCAGAGAGCTTGCCTCCTTCCAGCACTTAAATGAGTCTAACAAAAACCGTTACAGGATGACCAAAATATATAAAATTAAATTAAATAGACACAAAAAGACGAAGAAACAGCAATCAAAAGATAGAAATCGGAACATGTTTTTTAATCTAAATATCAAATTTAATGTTCGAAAATATTAACTTTCTTCTGAGACAGTCGTTTAAAAATACGAATAAATACATAAGTTAAAAGAAAAAAATAATGTATTTTTTTTTTTTTTTAATTTTGATACGCTTACGTTTGACCGCTATCTCACCTGATGTTAAGCGATGATGCGGTCTAAGGTGGAGCACGCTTGCCTAGAAGTAACCTATTCACTCTTGACTTAAAGACTCCCAGGTTGTAGCTATCAGGAAACACAGACTCAGGCAGGGAATTCCACTCCTTAGCTGTACGCACAATGAATGTATTCCCAAAACGTTTAATATTTTCCCATTCAGCTTTTTTTGTAGCTATAACACTAATATGTTTTAATAGCTCTTTCTCGCGTTTTCGTACGCGCATATCTCGTTTTTTCTCGTTCCCGTAAGAATTTCAGGAAATCCTCTCTTAGTTCTCCCCTACAACCCAAGGAACTTACATACCAAATTCATTCAGTAACAGAATCAATATATATGTCGTGGACAAAGATATCATTTAATAATTAGTTGCTGATTTGAGTATTGTAGTAGTGGGTAGTAGTTAACACCGTGACGTCAGTTGACAGTTGTAATGGCGGTACGTGCACAGAGTCGTATTGGAGAGTGGGGACTTTGCCGAGCGCACTCTGGCTCGAGACACCGACTAGGACACTCGTCCAGAACGAACCTGTCGGTTTACCTATTTTAATGAAATTAAACAGACTTCTTTAATAATGTTATAAATGCGAGTTCTTCTAACTCAAAAGACAGATGTGTTGCTGTGGAGTTTGTTGGCCACGTCTTCTCCACAGCTAAAACACTAGGAAGTGGTAACGGGCGGGCGTTTTGGGGGACTGTCTATTTGTAAAGTACTAGCACTCATCCACAGTTAATAAAGAGAGCTTAGTACTGTATTCAGTGTTTTATTCTACAATGATCCTGATACCACCGAACCCAAACGATGATGGCGCTATCGCTCAGCCGTTGCTGACGCCTTCATATATATAAAAGTCAATGCCACTTATCTTTGTTATTTTATAAGTCAAGAACGGCTGGGCCGATTTCGGTAATTCTTTTTTTGTTTAGTTCGCCAGAATACAGGGAAGACTTAAAAGCAAAAAAAAATGGGTAGGTAGGGTAGCCAGTTGACAGGAGCGAAGCCACGGGGGACAGCTAGTAATTTTATAGATTAGGATATAAGCGCAATAAAAACATGATATAATCTAGAAAACTCTAAAGAACCCGAATAAACATAATAAATACAACAGCCTTAGCTTGTTTATAGTCAAGGGCACAGCCATAACTTAGATCTTACCCATTTACAAGGCTTAATTTTACTTAGCCTAGATTTTACTTTTCGTGATAGCGAGCCTACTACAAATTGTTTTATTTTTATTTTCAGGTACGTTCCAATAAATTACTGCTAATGGGGCTTAAGAGTTGGCGTAAGTACTAACAAGTTTTATTTTTTTATCGCTGCTCGAACTGTTTAGGTAAGAAATATCGTGTTTCTTCAATTTTTTAAGGCCAAATTGGGCTTAAAAGAGAATTGTTCGTGATTTTTTGTATTGCCCAGAATTTATTCCTGGTATCGGTTTTGTTGGGCTCTTTCTGCTTTCTAATCAGCTTATGTTAATTGAGATGATATTTTAAACAATGCAGAATTATATCAATTTATATAAAACTAGCTCATGCCCGCGGGTTCGCCCGCTTGACAAATTATATTCTAAAACCTTCCTTGATAACCACTCTATCCATGAGTGAAAACAGCATGAAAATTGGTGCAGTTTTTTTTTGAGGTTATCGTGAACAGACAGACAGACATGCAGTCACGGCGGAGGACTTTGTTGTATAATATAGAGTGATTCTTCCGTTACTGACTTATTGAGTGACTGACAGACAAACGCACAGCCAAAACTACTGGTCATAGGAATCTGACATTTAGGTTCCTTGGGAAGTGTAGGGCCCTAAGACACGATTTCCCGAAAGGGTAGAAATGGGATATTGTATGCGTACGTAGTCACAGGCAGAGGCTAGTTATTAATTACTAGCTGACCCGTGCAACGTCGTCTGCGGAACATTTTTTACTGTATTACTGCTCCGCTCCTATTGGTCTTAGCGTGATGATATATAGCCTATAGCCTTCCTCGATAAATGCTATCTAACACTGAAAGAATTTTTCAAATCGGACCAGTAGTTCCTGAGATTAGCGCGTTCAACCAAACAAACAAACTCTTCTGCTTTATAATATTAGTATAGATTTTCTAAGTAACTGAAAAGGTTTAACACCTTCAAGGACTTTGAATGCCACTAAATATATTTTGAACTGTTGTGTCGGGCAGGGAGTCCAACCGTTATTCGTGAGTAGGTATTCAATTTGTGAGGTACATGGTGGACATTCCACCCACACGCACATAATATTTTGGGAACACATTCATGGTTCGAACAGCAAGGGAGTGGGATTCCCTGCCGGAGTCTGTGTTTCATGATAGCTACAACTTGGGAGTCTTTAAGTCAAGAGTGAAAAGGTTACTTCTAGGCAAGCGTGCTCCATCTTAGATCGCATCATCGCTTACCATCAGGTGAGATAGTGGTCAAACGCGTGCCTATTCAACAGTAAAAAAGGTACACTTTTTATATTTTTAGTAATAAGCAGTTCCGATTGTGCAGAACACAACAATTCAACTACAAACCCACAAATTCCCCATTAACAATTAACAAGAAAATCCTCTCGCGTCCATATTGTCACTTGGATATAAACTCGAAATTTCCACAACAATAGATTCCTTAGACTTAAGTGTAAGTGGGTATTAATTCCGCCATATATCAGACCGGGGTAGTTTCTTCGGCAGCTGGGTCTTAGTGTCCCTTCGAGCAACAAAGGGTTTAATAAGATCGGCGCGCAGTGAACGGTTAACTCGTCTATGATTTAGTCATTAGTTGGTTAAGGAATTTGATGCGGACATAGTTTGTATTGTATGTTTGCTGTTTATGTGATTTCGGTTGAGGAAAGGGACAAAAGAGTGTGAGTAAAAGAGACAAATACATTCATAGTCGATATTTGGCTGTTCACACTGCCGGTGAGCGGCTGTTACCTCAAGTTGGTCGCAGCGACAAGGGCTATCAAAGATTGTACTCGCTCAGCGACACTTGCTCGGTGATGCTCGCTGAACGGTCAGAACTCAGCAACCAGCGGTAATATCTACCTATAGTGCAGGCCAGAGCGAGCATTGCGAGTAAAAGTCCGTCGCACAAAAGTACTCGCTTAAGGCCGTACTCTGACCAAATACCCTTGAGCATTTTTTCCCTCAATAACAGCGCAAGAAATACAATAGTGAATACGCTCAGAATGTTGTGTTAAAAAAAATCGTTATAAAATCTAATTTTGGTCATTTGAAAAAAATATTTCTACCAAAATGTTCATAATTAAATTGCCTATCCATTAGTGTAAGTACAAAATCAAAATAATCGTTAGTTAGAGAAGATGCATGTTTTCAATAATTATTTCTCGTTTCTGTAGTTTCGTTGTGAGGAGATTACTACATTATACTTAGTAATAAAAATTTAAAATCTACCATTTTGAAGCCAAGATTATGTAGAAAATTGATGTATTTTTTATAAGTTGATATTTCTTTGGATAAAGAGCTCCAAAAAACTGCACAAAAAATGGCTAGCGCTGCGTTTTGCACGGGGACGCGTCTTAAAGCCGAGTGTCAAAAATATCGAAACTTTTCACTAGCTATTCGCGTGCGCCAACTCGTTTCGGGTTTCAAGCTTTGCTCGCTAATCGCGAGACAAGTGCCATTCTTTGAATAATTTCTGGGATTTTGATATTGCTAACAATTAATTATTAGATATCTATATATATTAGGAAGGTGATACTTTGAGACTACAGTTGTGTGTAAAAAGAAAATCATTTTCACAAAATACTTTTTTTTTTTACTTTGAAAAAGTCATTTTTAATGTACATTAAAAATGAGCCTTTGCATTAAAAATGAGTTCTGCACCAAAACCTAACCCATATAGATTCGTCATGTCTGTTTGTCTGTTCGTTCGTATGTCACAGGCACTTTTTTCCGAAACTATAAGAACTATGCTGTTGAAAATTGGTAAGTAAATGTATTCTGTGAACCGCACTAAGATTTTCACACAAAAATAGAAAAAAAACAGTTAATTTTGGGGGCCCCATACTTAGAACTGTTCATCAAACCCATACATGTGGGGTATCTATGGATAGGTCTTTAAAATCATATTGAGGTTTCTAGAATCATTTTTTTCTTAACTGAATAGTTTGCGCGAGAGACACTACCAAAGTGGTAATGAGAGAATGATAAAACTAAAAAAAATATATGATGTACATTACCATGGAATCTTCCAATGAAAATTGGTTTGAACGAGATCTAGTTAGTAGTTTTTTTTTAAAACGTCATGAATCGTAAACCGCAACTTTTGCTTATATTTACTTACAGGTTTGTACGGAGCCCTCGGTGCGCGAGTCCGACTCGCACTTGGCCGCTGGTTATTTTAATTAGGATATAGATCGCAGACAGATTATTATTTACACACAACTTATTACAAACATATTCGATTCCAAACATATTACTTATTTATTTTATTTTCAGCCTATTCAATTCCACTATTCTCTGATTTGAACAAGTGTCGAACAATCTTGCCGATGAGCGTCAAGCTCATCTCACCATCTTCATCTGGGTCTGCTGTGATAGTCCAGTAAATCCATACATCAGAGTTTGCGTCAAATTCGGTAAATCAGGGGCCTAAAAAGGACACTTTATCAGACTCAGAAACCACATGACGCTGTCATTGTCAAATTTCCCAATCAACCTTGAACCTAATGCGGTAGCGATAGAGACGAAAATGATATTTTACAGATTGTTGTGTAGTTAATATTATAATTCTAATATGATTCTGCTGAAGTGGTTTTTTGAGACCCGCTGATGTTTAGCAGACTTGTTTATGATGTTGGCCCATTGAATAATCCAAGTTTGTGATCTCGAGCGTCGAACTTTGTCAATAATTGAAACAGACGACAAGGTTATTTGGGCTACAATATCACTTGACATTTCCAAAACCCACATTCTGGTTGATTAAGCCCATGATAATTCAACAAAGAATGCCTCGCTTTGCATTCAACTAAAAAAATGCCTCACTTTCATCTGTAAAACACCACATTAACTCCAAAAAAAACTCTAATGTTAATTAAACTCACGAAAAATACAGCAATTTCTTTCCATCTCACTAACTAATTAAACTGATGATTCTTAAAAAAAAAACAGTTCATAACACTCTCCCCATCAGTTAACTCCCATAATGATGATGGATCATCGACAGACCCCAGTAATTATAACTTTATTGACTATTAAGACCCCCTCCGACGAGCTGACTGACTATTAAAAATAGTTGTTTAGTCAACTTAGTTTGTGACGCGGAAATGATTTATGAGATGAATTTTAAAATGGTTGCTGTGTAGTTTTATTATATTCGGAAAAAATTACAGCTAATTACAAGGTACCTATGCTTACTTATTCTGAAATAAAGAGTGCCAGTTTAGTGAGAGTTTTGCAAGAAATTCTGCAGAATTTTGTATTATTAAAAGTTCGCTAACTTATTAGGCAGAATAAATATATCTTTGTTATTTTACCACTATCGCTCCTGATGGCAAGCGATAATGCGGTCTAAGATGAAGCACGCTTGCCTAGAAGTAACCAATTCACTTTTGACTTAAATACTCCCAGGTTGTAGCTATCAGGAAACACAGACTCTGACAGGAAATTCCACTCTTTAGCTGTACGCACAACATTATATCAATACAACAGATGCTACACCCTCACGTAAAACTAGGTATCTAAATTGACTTAGGGCGGGTTGTTTCAACTACACTTAACGCACGCGTAAACGTTAAAAATGGTGCTAACTATCGTCAAATCAAAAAATTGGGTTGTTTCACAAAATGTCAGCGTTAACGCACGTAAAATATAACGTTTACGTTAACAGATGGTCTGAGCACCGGTTAACGTAACTTTAGTTGCGTCAAATAGAACAATATTGTGAAATTTCTTTTGAATTCCTCAATACCAGTTCTTCTGATGACACAAATAAGTGGTGGAATGCAAAAAAAGCTATTTAGGTAGGACCCGTGTCATAACTTAGCTATTGGGATGAGCAGGAATTTATACCAGAATGTTTTGAAACAACGCTTCTAATTTAACGAACGTCAAACATCGTCCGTAATCGTAACTTTTTGACGTACTGTACGTATGTTACGTTAACCAACTGTTTGATACAACCCGCCCTTAAAGTTGCATATTCTTAGTGTGACGGAATGCAAGCTGGTTCATTCTTTCATTCATACGTATTTTACAGTAACTGATTCCCGCGGATTCGCCCGCTTGACAAATTATATACTAAAACCTTCCTGGAGAACCACTCTATCCATTGGTGAAAACAGCATGAAAATCGGTGCAGTAGTTTTTGAGTTTATCGCGAGCAGACAGCACATAGACGCGGCGGAGGACTTTGTTTTTTAATATAGTGATAATCACACCAAACTATGTACTTACTCAAAGAAAACTACTCTCGAAAGATAATACTATTCGCGCTTATGTGACAAGATACTGACGAAAATGCTGAAAAAAACTACCAACATGTTTGAAGAAATATCTGTCCCATCATTAATTATACGTAATAGATAACAACAGCTTAATTTTCATCACCTTTACATAAAACCATACTTCATTATAAACCTGCCCAAAAATAACGAACACACAGCTAAGCCAATGCGCAAGCCACTTTACCTTCACCACCAACCTTATCCCATACACACAAGGTTCAATATCCCTGTCAAAAAATGTGTATGTTTGTGTGTTATCAGTAATGTCAGGAACATATGCGGGGGCACGCGCTCCTACATCACTCCGTTATCAGCACGACTGGGGCTCGAACCCGCTACCCTATCGGACGAACGCAGGCTGAAATGTCGATAACATCACGACGTATAGGATGCCAGTTGAATTAAAAAGATGGCGGTTTTTTTTGGTGATTTGAAAATTCTGTGTTATATAGTCTTTAGTGAATTGCTGCTACTCGGCTTGAAGCTCGAAGTAAGACATACACTTCAGAGGTACAATTCATAGGACAGCATCTTCATTCTCTTGCCCTTTTCCATCTGTAACCAAATATTTACCTTGTGAGAGATTTGCAATAACTAAGCTTGGCCTTGCCATCATATCAGCCGAAAGACATTCTGCTGGACGTAAGGACGTATGGGTCTCGCATTCATCGGCTACCTAAGCAATATCTTACTTTCTTTCTTACTTTGCGTATGTCTATCTATAGTAAATTATATAAATATATATATCACCAGAAACTGGCAAAATTCGTAAGATTATAAAATAACTTGAGAGTTTGTAAACTCTCGATAAATTGGCAATCTATATATATAAAACAAAGACGGGTTTGTTACAACCCTTATAACTGGAGATCTGCTGAACCAATTTTCATGGTTATTGATTCGTTTGATTTTCCGACCCGAATCGCAGAATACATCTTAAAAACAATGAAAACTCGATATGTGCCATGAATACTTAATTGACGGGAGCGAAGCCGCGGGGGACAGCTAGTTCTAAATAAATTGTGAACGTCTCACAATTTGATAGTTTATAATGTCTAAAATAATTCCGAGAAATTATGAACTGAAATAAAATGACGACCAATCAGAGCACAAATCTACGAGAAACTAGGCAATCATTGGTTTGTTCAGATGTGACGTCAACATTATATATCTATAAAACAAAAGACGGGTTTGTTACAACACTTATAACTCGAGATCTGCTGGACCAATTTTCATGGTTATTGATTCGTTGGATTTGTCTCCGACCCGAATAGCAGAATACATCTTAAAAACAATGAAAACTCGATATGTGCAATGAATACTTAATTGACGGGAGCGAAGCCGCGGGGGACAGCTGGTAGGTATATTATACTAGCTGACCCGCGCAACTTCGTCTGCGTCACATTTTCCATTACTGCTCCACTCCTATTTGTCTTAGCGTGATGATATATAGCTTATAACCTTCCTCGATAAATGGGTTATCTAACCCTGAAAGAATTTTTCAAATCGGACTAGTAGATCCTGAGATTAGCGCGTTCAACCAAACAAACAAAAAAAAACAAACAAACTCTTCTGCTTTATAATATTAGTATACTTAGATAATATCAGAAATGTTCGCACTAAAAGTAGTCAATATTAGTGCCGATTTAATCTAGCATCATGGATTAATAAAGCCCATACTTTGATGATATTTCAACATAGGAGTAATAGACAATGAGCTGAACAGTCGATCTATACCTCTACTAATTTTATTAATGCGAAAGTATCTTTTCACATCTTAACGGCTGAAGAGCCTAGGATGAAACTTGACACATACCTCCCAAGAGTATGTTTCCTTGGTAAAATATTCGACTTTTACGAGGCCCAAACCGCTGGCTGAAGTTTGTGAAGACCAAGCATTTCAAGAAATAAAAAAATCTAAGAAAGCAGTTTTTCTTTCGTACCTCTCAATTGAGTAGATGATCATACATTTATGTGACAATCCCGTATACATTACACAGCATTTTCACACCACATATTGCCTCATCCCTCAGGCTAAAGGCATGATCACACGATACACACTCGTCATCACTATTCCTTAAACGAAAATCCATAACGGGATGAAAAAATAAATCTGTCAAATTCAGAAACGCTGATTCACGTTAATAAATTTGGGTGCAAGTGTCCCCATTTGACGCGTTCAGGCAATAGAAATATTGGGGTGATCGGGATAAGCGGCACCCCCTTGTCCCTTGGCGGAGATATTGAATGCTTGTATCAGCACTGATTTGTTTCACTGTGGTTAGGTGGTGGTAGAACCGTGGGTGTGGGCATTTATGTGACGTCACGTTGTTATGGTTTGCTAAGTGTGAGTTTAATTTTGTTTAAAATCCGGTTGCAGGATTTCTAAGTTTTAATAGCCTTTCCCCAACTATAATGGGGTCGGCTTCCAGTCAAACCGAATTCAGCTGAATACCAGTATTTTACGTGGAGTGGCTGCATGCCAGACCTCCACAACCCATTAACTGGGTACTACGGGGCAAGATGTATCAGATTTTACGGCTTCTGACTATCCCTAACGACTGCCAAAAATCTACATATTACAGCCGGGACCAACGGCTTAACGTGCTTTCTTGGAAACTATTGAATTTGGATGGGATTATATATTATAAAAGTATTTTATTACAATGTATCGAGAAATTATACTATAATCAAGATCTCACGGAGTCTGCCATTTTCCAGTGAGCCTAGATCCATATGGAATTGAGCAACATCCCTATACATAGAGCGGTGTTTTTATATACTAACAAATCACGGATAAGCATTGAGAAACGTATTATTTCGTGAAATAGACCTGATGGACAAGACCACAGATGGCGAACGGAACTTCTCTCCGTCTATTTTGCTCTTTCTAGTGAATTTAGGGTTCTGTAGCCAAAGGGTGGCTAACGGAACCCTATTACTAAGCCTCTGCTGTCCGTCCGAGCATCAGTCTATCAGTGAGCTGTATCTCAAGAACCATATTAGGTAGAAAGATGAAATTTTCACCGATTGTATATTTCTATTGCCGCTGTAACAACAATCCTACTAATATTATAAATGCGAAAGTTTGTGAGTATGAATGGATGTTTGTTACCCTTTCACGCAAATACTACTGAACCGATTACGATTACTTTTTATCCCGGAGTTCCCGAGGGATCGGGATTTACACGGGAATAACTAGAATTTATACGCGGACGAAGTCGCGGGCGGCCTCTAGTCTTATATATAATTGATGTTCGTTAGTCTCGCTAAAACTCGAGAACGGCTGGGCCGATTTCGGTAATTATTTTCTTGTTTAGTTGGCCAGAATACAGGGAAGGTTCAAAAGCAAAAAAAAAGGGTAGTTGACGGGAGCGAAGCCGCGGGGGACAGCTAGTATCTAAAAAAAATTAAGGTTTATGATACGGAACCCTTCGTCTGAGAATACGACTCACACTTGGCCGGGTTTTTCATATAATTATGGCTTGCAGACTCACACCAATACAATATATCTTTCAAACGGTTCTACCCCAGTTATACAACCCCAAATTAAACCCCAACGCAACCAGAACTAAATTTCTCATAAGAAAATTGTTTTCCAAGATATCATGGGCTATGATAAATGCCGACATTAGTCCTGGCCTGCCACATCCAGCCATGGTAATCTAGCACGTCGTCTGCACGCACCGAGGAAGATATATCATGGGAATGCTGAGAGCAATCGAGGATTTTTCACATCATATTTTTCCGTTTTCTCCTAGTTTTTTTGAGGTTTTGAGGAAGAGGTGGTTTTACTTAGTGTGAAAAATTTGCACATTTTTAGAAGAAAAAAAAATTGTTCTAAAAATATTCATATTTGACTTTTATTAATGTACCTATTTGATTTTTTTCTTCGGCTTCGCTCGCTTTAATATAGTTTTTAGCAAAAAAAATAGCGTTTAACCAACTCCAGCCTCCGATCTCTATCTCTGTACCAAAATTTATCAATTGGTTTAGCAATTTACTGTACAACGTCTTGTATAGCACTCTTAAGACGAGGCACTACTTGGTAAGACACATTGCACAAATTACGATCACAAACATTTATTCTTATAACTAATAATATTTACAGGTGATACTGCTAATGTTCTTGTTAATAAATAGATAATGTAAAAAAAACTAAATTTATTTTCCTATTAAATTATAAAGTTCTGATTCAATGAGAATTCATAGACAATACCAAGATAGAACCAGTTAATCAATGCAGTAGACTGCTGAATCAAAATCAAGTAACTGATTTGCGGCACAAAACCTACTTTCATTATTTTAATACTTGGGACTTTTTATTGCACATAAAATAAATATTTACCTACTAGACAAACTTTAAACATTTTATATACCCACCCATCAAATTATGATCCCTAGAATAAATTTTCCCCATAAAAATAATAATATCCCGAATAATACAATATTTTCACCTGACTCTACCTATTTTTAAAAATTATCTCCCACCCATGGCATTGACATGTCTAATCACGTGGAAATAATGGCTGAGCGAGCACATCGTTGTTGTCCTTTAAAACCAGGAAACCGTGGTCTTCCACCCCCCTACAAACCGCTACAATTCCGAAAACTACGGGTCTAAGTATCCGGCTCGAAGGACCAAGTTATAATGGTCCTTCGACCCAGAACGTATCTCCCTAGACCTTTTTTCGTAAAATTTCAAGCTTCTGAATAGAGAATAGTTTCCAGATGATTAAGTCGCACCGTTAGGCACCGATTTGTTGCGAAAAAATACGTCATCTGTAAGTAGGCGGAGATAGGAATCCGTATTTCTTGCATTTTATTATGATTCGGTTAGTGGGTTATGGATACTTTTCTTCTTTGGGTTTGTTTACTTATTGGTCGAAATATTATAGGAACTTTAACCTTATGTAAAATTTTAGAATTTTAAGGACTACCTATTCAAATCTGCTATTTTTTATTTCATTCAATTTTGCACAGACAGGCGTGACGCGCAATGTAACAAAGAACAAAGTATAGAAAGGTTTTGTCACATTGTCGATTCGTACCTGTCGGCGGGGGCCTTTATCCTACACTATATTTTTCCTATATCGAATGAAATCAGCTGGAAGTGACTTGCTACATTTATCCATCAATACATACATTAAACGATACGTCTTACACAACTTGCCCAATATTTCACGAACTGGACCCCAAACATTAATCTCTGTTCCACGTTAAACGCCTGTATAATTGAGGTCACATCAAAAACAAACATATTAATATTAACATTACCTGATGCCTCTCAAAATCGAGCCAAGTTGTTAATGCCAGACCTCTGAATCTTAAAACCATCGGAGTAAAATTCAAAATCGCATGTGCGAACTTAAATCCAAATTCGAAACTCTCAAACTTGATCTGCACAGATACAAATGCATATCATTCATCTCTTATGACACAAGTTATAGTGTCGGTATTCGATTGTTTCAGCTGTTCAATAACTTTGTGACAGTTTGGGTCGGCTCGGCCCTCATCAAACGTACGCTGGTACAGACATAGGTAATGAAATAGCTAGCAAATGAGGCATGCATAGTTGCCAATAGCGACCTTTCAACATCAGTC
Organism: Ceramica pisi; assembly: GCA_963859965.1. Taxonomy (NCBI): domain Eukaryota; kingdom Metazoa; phylum Arthropoda; class Insecta; order Lepidoptera; family Noctuidae; genus Ceramica; species Ceramica pisi. Next base: position 22,294,998 of record OY982535.1, on the reverse strand, counting down.
ATTTGTGCCTGTGTATTCGAAGCAGGGGTACACCTACCATGTACCACGGTATTGGGGATCTATGCTCAGTGCTATGCGTATACCGTACTTCCAATTACTGGTCCCAGAATGGAAGCTTTGGCCATACAAATCGATGGACCCTTTGATAATAGTCGAGAAAGCTTAAAAGCTATTGGAGGACAAAGCTTAGGCTCCTATTTGAAAGCTTTTGACGAAATTTTAGGATCTCTAGGATATACCTGCACCAAATTTTATCCTAGAGATTATTTGTAGCTAAAACTTGGTTTCTACTCTGGCACAGTTTTGGTTAAAAATGTACGGATTATATGGACGTAAAAACAGACCTCGGAGTTTGCTTCGGTGTTCAGGGAAATATCATCAAGTTTAAAATTATTAAAAAAGATTGTCATGTAAAAGTGTTATTTTAATTTGGGGGGGGATCACCTTAACACTTACCTAGTATAAAAAACTTTTTACAAAAAAATACAAACGACTTCCAAAAAAAACACACTACAAAGTAAAAAATAAATTTAATATCGGAAGTCGGTGTTTTTGTTAGTTTCTTCGTATTTTGACACCGACTTTCGAAATTAAATTAAATTCTTTACTTTCTAGTGTTTTTTTTTGGAAGTCGGTTGTATTTTTTTGTAAAAAGTTTTTTTATTTTTCACTTTTTGTTGGTACCCCGCACCTAACAACACCACTGCAAAATCGCAGAAAAGCAAAATACGCAATTTCGATTACTTGGATGACATAAAACTAATTACAGACATTTCGATTTAAAATCCAAAGTTCGTAACCGATTTTCATAAAATTTAAATGGGACCAATCTGCAAGTATACCCTTTCAGATAAAACAAGAATTTTTCAAATCGGTTCATAATTGTCGGAGTTATGAGGTAAAAAACACAAAAAAAAAAAACCTTGCTCAGCCTAGGGTTATTTAGGAACAGTCGCATTTGGAAACCTTTTCACACAAATATATGTAACTTTCATAAAGCATTATGGAGTCGCTTTTTCCTCCTGTTTGTAGTCCATTTAAGTTACGCCTGTCATGTTCTGTCTCTACACTATCTTCAGGTCGACTGGTAGAAAATGCTTAAGGCATTAAGTCCGCCTTTGATAGTGTTTAAATACTCTTTCACTTTTAGAATGTTAAATTACCACTGAGTAACAGGCTATATTATTTACCTACAAGAAAAAAACTAGGGATCCTTAAGAAAGTTTGCGCGAATTTTGCGCGGACGAAGTCACGGGCGAAGTGGTAGTGTACTACACATATAAAGCAAAGCCGTCTGTCTGTTCGCGATAGACTCAAAAACTACTGCACCGATTTTTGCTGTTTTCACCAATGGATAGAGTGGTTCTCGTGGAAGGTTTTTGTATATAATTTGTCAAGCGAGCGAAGCCGCGGTCATCAGCTAGTAATAAAATAAATTAATTTTTTATTATTACTTTTTTGTTTTTATTTTGGTTTGTGTTGCCTCATAATTATGTACAGTTTTTATGCTGCCCGGCAGACGTCTTTCTGTCAGCGACGGTCGTCGCTGAAAACCAGCGCTGGGGCTCTGTTTCGCACACGAGTCCCAGCATAATGCTGAGCGATGACCGTTTTACGTAAAGGTGAAGCATTTTGTCCCAGTTTTTTTTTTGTTATTTTTAATGTAGTGTTTGATTTCTATGCGTCATGCTTGGCGTAAATAAACTATTTTTCTTTCTTTCTTTCTTTCTAATAAATTAAATAGAAATATGTGAAAGTGCAAATATGAAAGTTAACGGACATAGATATGTTGATCAAAATAAAACAAGCTTTAAAAGCTTCACGTCAACTTTGTAACTTTTTCAGTACTAGTTAAAAACTCTTGTGTTCCTATGTTTTAAAAGGAGCATCAAGTAAATACGATCGCATCGTATATCGTTTTTTCATTGGCAACCAATTTCCCGCCTAATGCCATGAATATAAAGTGTTGCCAGCTTTCCGCCGCCAGTGTTGCTAGACTACTAAACTTTTTCAGAGGTTATTGCCTCGAATTATTTGCATGGTCGCTAGAAAAATCCCATGTTATAAGAAAAGTTTATAATTGGGTGGTTGTTGGAAAATAGAGGCGACATCCGTAGTCTGCGATAGCAAAGCTGCCAATAGAATTTAGTTTTTCTTTTTGGTGTAACTATGTAATTACATCATCATCACTAGAAAGAAGTCCACTGCTGTAAAAATGGGGCCTTGTATCCCCATTTTTTTTTTTTAGGGATGGGAAATCATCCTATGACTCCTCCCGCTCTGGGTGTAGCGGGGGGGAGTGTCAGACTTCTACTGACTAAAACCCATCCATGTTCCTTCATTGCCCTTTGTGTTCCGGAGCCATGGTGTCTCTTGCGAATAATCCCGCGACTCCGGCAGGCGTCGGCCCTTTCGGGCCCCTCTGTGTGCTGACTCTCTTTGAGGCGCGCGTGGAAAACTAACGCGCTGTCGACACGGCCTGTCGTCACTAGACGGACGGACGGCGAGCCACCCATAGCTCGCCGTCCACAGGCCCGCGCCAATGGTGGCCGGAGGTCACCAGGTGGTGGCCCCCGACGCCCGCGGCGTCTACCACGGCTGCCGGGACGAGAGTGTCTCCTCTCTCTCTCCGCCACCTCCTTCGCTAGCATGACTGCTTCGCATAAGGAGGTAACGGCGTCCCATTCCGTCTCGCTCCGGACCATGGCTTGGACCAGGGCCGGACGCGGCCGCCGGTCGCCGGCCTTCGAGGACACGGCGGTGCCCCGCCCAAGCGGGGTACACCTGCACAGTGTGCTCCACCGTGTCCTCCGGACGATCCCCGCAGTGGTGACACCCGGGCGTTTTCTCCCGCCCGATTCGGTGCAGGAACCTCCCGAAACATCCATGTCCGGTGAGGACCTGCGTCAGGCGGAAGGTGAGGACGCCGTGGTGCCTCTCTAGCCACTCCTCAAAGAGGGGACTTATCGCCACTATCGTGGCGTGCCCTGAATACATGGCCCCAAGCGTCGCCACAACGGCCGGTCCTGTACGTCTCGCATCCATCGATAACCCGCGACCTTCACCAGGTCATCGGTCCACCTTGTGGGAGGCCTTCCAACGTTGCGTCTTCCAGTACGCGGTCGCCACTCCAGAACTTTTCGGCCCCATCGACCATCCGTTCTGCGAGTAATGTGCCCTGCCCACTGCCACTTTAGTTGGCGATGGCGTTGATCCTTCGGGCTATGTCGGTAACCTTGGTTCTCTTGCAAATATCATCATTCCTGATTTGATCAAGCAAGGATACTCCAAGCATTGCCCTCTCCTTTGACCTTTGAGTGACTTTAAGCCTTCCGATGAGGCCAATTGTGATTGACCACGATTCAGTTCCGTAAGTCATCACTGGTAATACGCATTATATGCATGTTTTTAATTATTTATATTCGCAAGCACGTTTTAGTTCATGAAAGAGGAGCTTTATGATGATAATGTGAAATAGGCAGTCATTCTATGTAAAATAATAATGCATTTTGAGGAATGTGCGACGAAATTGCATCATTTGATTCCGCCAAACCCGTTCCATCATTGGACTACAAGACGAACGACGACGTCCACCGGCCATGGTGGACAATAACACCTTCAAGCACAAAATATTTTGGGAACACATACATTGTGCGTACAGCTAAGGAGTGGAATTCCCTGCCGGAGTCTGAGTTTCCTAATAACTACAACCTGGGAGTCTTTTAGTCAAGAGTGAATAGAGTGCTCCATCTCAGACCGCATCATCGCTTTCCATCAGGTGAGATAGAAAAAAAATAATGGAACACAGTGGCATTCAGTAAGAAGCTAACCCAAACTATATTTTACGCCAGATAAACGTGGAATAACGTACATTGACCTTTCCCTAATATCTCTTCGTAGATACTAGAACAATAAATTAAGAACTGTTTTTCATTACTAGAAAACGTAAAGGATCACGATAAAAGTCGATTCAGGACAGCTTTATGTCATTATTTCTGATTTTGATCTTAAGTAAGTCAATAAATGTATGTGGGTCAATGTACTTCATTCCGGGTATCATTTAAGCTATCGCCAATTTAATTAGTTTTGTGTTTCTTAAATAATAGGGTTTGCCCACAAAATAGTAGATTTGTCACCAAAATGAAGTCACCAAATAATATAAAATCAATTCCACAATAAATCACCTAAAATCATGGAGATATAGGAATATATTGCTCGGCTCGTGCGTAGGTCACAGTTCTAACCTAACCTAACCATTTTTCTTTTAATAAATCAATTTATTTAGTGACAGATCTACCATTCTGAGTACAAAGCTATTATTTAAGTAATAAAACTTTGATAATTATTCATACCTGGGAACACTTTTTGTTTACTGGAGAAAGTATATATTTCGTGGCGATAGATCTATTTATTAGGTGATACAACTTGATGACAAATATAAATTTTGGTGACAAGAAATATAGTCCCCCTTCATTCCACGTTTATCTGGCGTAAACTATAGTTGGTAAAAGGCTATGCAGATTGAAGCATGTTTCAAGGAACCCAGTTGTTAAGTCTGACAGAAAAAAGGAATAGGTGGAGGGAACCTGTACCTACTAATTTCAACTTAGATATCTTATTATTACCAAGCAATAGAGTCACTAGTCATGCGATTTCTCAAACAAGCAAGAAAATAAGAATCTTTGCATAATATGTATCGCTAAAGCAGCTACAGCCAAACCCATTTCACTGACAATAAAACCGATCCATACACGTCTGTAGTCTATCTCGCCCACAAAGGGGGTTATTTTGAGAAATATCCGCCATCAACTACGCCCATTAATATCCGCTTTTGTTTACCAACTATTTTTTGTATTTTTTTAGGGGTTCCGTGCACAAAATTTACCAAAGGTTACTAGATTGTTAGTAAGCAACTCCAACCGCAAAAAACTACTAAAATGTTCCTAACAAGTCGCTTTTTAAGCGGTCGGATGTAGTTGGTGGCTTCAGATCTGGGTTTCTTGACAAAGTATTTTTTTGACTTCAAAAATCCATTGAACAGATACCAAGTTGTTATGTAAATTGTAACTGTTTGGTAATTTTTGGTGGTACGGAACCTTTAGTGAGCTAGTCTCCTTGCACATGGCCAATATTTTTTCAACTTTTCATAATTTATTTCGACATTTTTAACCTTTGACATGCAGTTTACCCGCTTCGCCCAGACGGATAGTAATGGAAATTTTATGGTGCTTTTATGGCGTTTAGAGGGTTTCTTCGCGAAATTGTGTGTTTTGTTAAAAAAGCGTTTTGAATGAAAATGAGGGACGGCCGGTGGGTGACGAAAATGCTTAGAGGGATGTTTTTATGGTGTGGACAAAGGTGCGTTTAATGGTTTTTATGTTTGTGAGATTTTATGGGAAATATATTCATACATTAGGTTGAGAGGCTGCCAGTACTTACGATCTATGAAGCTTAAGTTTGAAGGTAATGGAAGTGTGTGTTCCTATGGTTGCTCTTGTGCATAAACATCTCACATAATACGAGCTACTATGGGAAAGCAGTTAGAGTAAAAAAAAAATACCTGTCGAACTGTCCCTTCGGTTTATACTAAACTAGCTGACCCGCGCAACTTCGTTTGCGTCACATTTTCCATGAATGATCCGCTCCTATATGTCTTAGCGTGATGATATATAGCCTATAACCTTCCTCGTTAAATGGGCTATCTAACACTGAAAGAATTTTTCAAATTGCCTAGTAGTTCCTGAGTAACCCCTACATACAAACTTACAAACATACAAAACTTACAAATAAGTGTTACCTCTTTATAATATTAGTATAGATAAGTAACATTTAGCCAAAAAAGCGTTTTATATCTTACTAGTCTAAGCCCGCCACTACATGCTTGCATTTCCCATTTTTTCCGTTATCATAGTATTTATAGGATGAATTATAAAAACTTAACTTTCCTCTTGAATCACTCTGCCTACTATTGAAAACCGCATTAGAATTCGTAGCGTAGTTTCAAGGATTTAAGCGTAAAGACGGAAAAAGCAACTTTGTTTTATACTATGTAAAGATTTGATATAGTTGCAGATACAAAACGAGTTGCTTTCTCTATGTTGGTGGAAAAGGCTCGAAATGTAACTACTTAACTTTAAAATCCTACATATGACTAAAACAAAACAATAAAACCTCCATAACATTCAAACATCTCCTTTTTACATTAAATCTCAAATACTACCTTATCGATCACATATAAAATCCATGAAACGGAAATCGACAAGATTTACCACAACATATACTTCAAGAACACTAGATTAATAGCGGACGTAATATTTTCCAACATAAATTGTCTAGGTTCGATATTGACGGTGCAATAAAAATATTAGACGTACACATCGTACGGAGTCTAGGATGCAAGAAGGACCCTACTAAGGGAATTCTCACTTTTAACGCACTTTAAAATGGCGGCCGAACGACATGCGTCTTATCTACACTAATATTATAAAGAGGAAAGATTTGTTTGTTTGTTTGAATTGCATAGGCTCTGAAACTACTGGACCGATTTGAAAAAATCTTTCAGTGTTAGATAGCCCATTTATCGAGGAAGGTTATAGACTATATATCATCACGCTAAGACAAATAGGAGCGGAGCAATAATGGAAAATGTGACGCAGACGAAGTTGCGCGGGTCAGCTAGTTGTTAGATAATTCTAAAAAACCCGGAAGTGTGACGAGTCGGACTCCCACACAAAGGGTTCCTATCAGAAATACTCTATCTGAAAATTTAAATAGGTGTTTTACCTATCAGCTTAGAATAGTCTAGCTCCTCAATCTGGAGAACACTAAGTGATTTTACTCTACTTTGGGCCACATATGCCTCTCCAGCCGCAAAAGTACGGGACCCTAAGCACACACTGCGTGGTCTACCGTACAGCCTTGGATCTTGTGCACGGTAGATGCCAAACTTAAAATCACAGGAAACATGCGCCTTTCCACCGCACCGTAGCTGTACTTGGCCGGAAATTGGATGCCTATAGGCTGAATTAGGACGGTATGTCGGTTTCATACATTTGGTCGCGTTTAAAGTGCGGTCAGACGCTGTCCGAAATGAATCCGATACTCCCATTCACTAGCCCCTTCTCCACGTCTACATTGGATCGCAGCATGATTTTAGCCCCTTTTAAAATTCTTAATTTACTCGGTAGTCCACCCGTTTTATTTATATCGCTGGGAATAATGGACTCCAATGAAGTATTTCCAAGGTCTTTGTTTATGTCGTACATTCGAGTACCTTTTCGTTCGTAAAATTTAAGAACTTCATTGTTGTGCTTCTCTACTTGGCCGTTTGTTGGATAAATACACAGTGCTTTTTCAAGCGCAAACTCGCCGGTAGCATTTGATGAGACCATAGTCAGCAATACTGCGAGATGCTCGCTGTTCAGCTCTCCGACCCTCAAGGCGATCCAGATGTCGGTGAATGTCGTGTCTCCTTGCTGGCTAGCGCAAGAGTTGCCGGAGAGTTAAGGCATCTACACTAAGACGCCATCTCTTTAAACTGGTAATTTGAGCAAGCTATGCACTGTAGAGCCACCTATAGTCGTGTTGCAACTCCAGTCAGAGCGCCAATCTTTGTAACCTGCTTCCCCTAACATCTGTTCACTTGATTTTTCAAAACAACAAGAACGTCTTTCCTGTTCCAGCGCCACCAGTTACGAATAGTTTAAGCCTTTGTTGATCGCCCATTTACAAGTCAATATATATTATAATAGGTTTGTTATAACCTTGAAACTGGATCGTGGTCAAAGTTCATTAGAAAACCTTTCTAACAAGTCCAAACACGGCTACGATACGATATTCCATCATGGAATGCCAGTGCCTATCTTCTGGCTGCATCATCAGACCTTGAAACCTAATCGTAGTCAAAGTTCATTATAAGACTTTTCTAACAAATCCAAACACAGCTATGATACGATGTTCCATCATGAAGTTCCAGTTCATATCTTCCGGCTCCATCATCAGATCAGTTCGACAATACCATATTATTGTATTGTCATCAAAACTACATACAGCAGCCAATTTTCAAGACACTACGATCATTGAAAGTTGGTTAAATTAGTATTAGTATAAAAGCGTGTTAATTGTATAGGTACTTCAAAATGTAAAAAAAGTTGACTTGGATTATTTAGAACAAAAATTATTTCATTAATTAAGTTTTCAAATGAAAATATTTTACGTATAGTAGAATCGAAACGCAAAGAAGCGACGTTGCCATTCCGCTTGTTATTAAGTGGCCAGTATCATATCTATCGGATAAATTATCAGGAAGTTTGACGGTGAAACCGAAAAAAGTTATAACCAGCCTGTAAGTGGTAGATAGTATTAATTATCAGATAACTAACCGACACATTATTCGTAACCGGTGAAACTGGCCCTAAGTGTTGGTTAGTTATCCATCAGATAACTAACCGACACTTTATCCGTAACCGGTGAAACTGGCCCAATATCGGGATTGCTACCATATACCTTTTTATTTCCGAGTTTCCGATATAAAAAGGTACATGGTAGCAATCCCGATATTAACTATTCTAAGATTGAAATAACTTGAAAATCAAATGAAAATACTTTCAGTAACATCTTTTAGAGCGGATTTCACCAATAAAACTGATCGCGATCAAGCTGCGTCCGTAAACGTGGTTAACATAAATGCTGATCGCGTTTAGTTTCAGATTGATGAAATCCACCCTTACTGGTTAACGCAGGGTGTTCATAAAAGTTCCAAAAAAAACACAACAAAATCCATTTAGGCTTATCTTTTCTCGATCTCAAGATTTTCAGAGCCCTCATTACCCCTCAGGGAGACATTTAAACTAGACTAAACAAAAGCCCAATATTTATTCAAGAAACGAAAAAGTAAGCCAACACATGTTCTTACAAACAATCATATAAATAAATTAATAATATGGCACGGTGCGGGGGTCCCGCAGTGAGGACTATATTTGGTGTTTGTCTTTGTTCATTTAGTTCATTCACAGCTGGTGAACTTAGTACGTTGCGTTCATTCATTATGTTGAGTTTATAAAAAGTGATGTTACTGGTATACAATGGGCCAAGCATGTAGGACATGACATTGTCATTGCCTTGACTATGAAAATATTGTGATTTTCAATGAAGTCTGAAATGATTGATTGGTTGTCTACCCTTTAAGGTTTCATTGCAAAATATTTACACATGTGAATATGATTATATTCAATATGAAAAGGCATTTATTCAATTTAGATTGGCAAACAGCACTTTTTGAACGTCAAAGTAAACACAAAGACAGTCCCGCAAAACAGCCGCCCGTCACCACTTCCTAGTGTTTCAGCTGGGAAGAGGATGTGGCGCAAAAAACTCCCCACCAACACATCTGTTAGTTAATTTTTGTTATTTATTGCAATTCTAATGTTTGTATTTCTTTGTTCACAGGTAGTGATCACAATCATGCAGTAGGTATTTATTAGCCGTAGACAAGAACCAAGTCACAGATCTTCATGAACTTAAGAGGCTAGGTATTTTTGAAAGTACTGGAAAAGGACTGGCTACTAACAAAAAATTCATCAACCTTTTCTACCAACTAGCACTACGCCCTCGTCTTTGTCCGCGCTACAATTTGCTTAAGGATCACTATATTTTTCTAGTAACAAAAATATAGCCTATGTTACTCAGAGATAATGTACATTCCAATGGTGAAAGATTTTTTTAAATCGGTCCAGTAGTTTTTGAGTTTATTCGTTTCAAACATATAAATCTATCTTTACAATATTAGTTAAAAAAGCTTTTTTTTAATGAAATAAACAATAAACTTTCATGTAGCACTTTGACATTTCCAATTCTATTGAGTTACAAATTCTTTAGACTGGATCTCAGCATTATTTAATAGATTTGGAGACCAGACTTAGTGCTTAGCTGTTGAATTTAATTTAGTTTTGAACTGCGTCGCCATTTTATAGTCTAATACATTGTTTATGGAGTCCTGAAGCGTTCGTACCAGGTGCAGGTTTAAAGATTGGAGATTAGTTTGTGATAAAAAATAAAAACTTTCGTCTGTTCTTTTTCGTTCAATACTTTCTTGAAATTTAATTCAACTTAAATTTCATTTGAAGTCTTCGTTCCTGATGCCAAGCTCAAAGTAAAATGTTTTAGGCAAACTAAATAAGTAAATAATAAAAAAAAAAAACATAAGAAATCGTGATAAAATATTAGATATTGTATAACTTTTAATTGAAAAAAGTTAAACTATTACAGTCTAATACATTGTTTATGGAGTCCTGAAGCGTTCGTACCAGGTGCAGGTTTAAAGATTGGAGATTAGTTTGTGATAAAAAATAAAAACTTTCGTCTGTTCTTTTTCTTTCAATACTTTCTTGAAATTTAATTCAACTTAAATTTCATTTGAAGTCTTCGTTCCTGATGCCAAGCTCAAAGTAAAATGGTTTAGGCAAACTAAATAAGTAAATAATAAAAAAAAACATAAGAAATCGTGATAAAATATTAGATATTGTATAACTTTTAATTGAAAAAAGTTAAACTAAAACCTTAAAAACGGACTCCATATTTTGTCCGTTTTTAAGGTCCCAAACAACCATAAACAACGAAACCCCTATTTATAGGATCACTCGGGTGTCTAGCTGTCTGTCTGTCCGTCTGTCACAATCAGTTTTCGCCATATCTACTAAACCGAATCTGTTAAAATTCGTATACATTTATAGACTTCTGTAACCCAAGCACAGACGCATTACGTAAATAAATTAATTTTTAATTTTGATTGTTGGAGTTGTCCAAAGTCGCGGCATATGCTGAGCAATGACCGATTCTCGCTCGGATGCGACGCACAATTTTTACTTTTTAAATACATCTGTAACCTGAATGTTTCGAATTAAACGATTATGACGATTTCTCACAAAATATTATTACCAACACTTATTGAAAAAGATTCAGCCACATAATTAAAACGTTTCTCCAGTTGGTCCAAACAAATCGGAAAAAAAAACAGAAAAATCACGAACAAAATCACAGACCGTAACCAGCTAGTCTATTCTGTAAATAACCATTTCGATTTCGACTTCACCTGAGTGACTAAGCTTACAAAGTGAACTTTATTTCACACATCATAAGGTTTTATATTTATACGAATTTGAAACTCACCTCGGATTCCGCTGTCGAGACACGAAAATGTTGTTACAGAATAGCACTGCTGTATGTCCTCAAAATGGCACGCGCGAGTCAAGACCCTAAAACAGTTGAATCGCCACATTGTCTTGTTGAAATAAAACGCTACTGAAATAAAATTTTCAGGATTTATTGCAGCATATTTCAAATTTACTTTGTACCAGGTACTTGCTAGTATTTTATTTTTATTTTCGCAACGTTTCGAGCCCTTTTTCAATCATTTATTGACTAAGATAATAAAATGCATACAGTGGCTGTGTTTTAGGTACTTTTTAGTCTGGAGAAATGTCAAAATCAAAAAAATTATTTCATTGTTTGCTTATAATAACGCGCACGCTTTGACTTTTTATTTAAGGCGAAGTTGCAGTACTGTGTGTTTTGACGAACAACAGCGACTGTCCGGCGAGCGAAATAATGCCTAAATTTTGATTGTTTTTTCTTCTTGGCAAAAACTGATAAAGAAATAATACAATATGGTTTCAACATTTACTTCAAAATAAAAAGCTTATCTATTGATATAACTTTTATATATATTCGTGATAAAATCTCTTAGCAGTACACGTTTAAAATTGTAATTTAGTGTCATGTTTGATAAAAAAAAGTATCGAGCCAATCATTCTAAATCGCGTTTCTATCCTTACGATTTACTTGAGGGTATGTTCAATTTTTATGTAATGATTTTAATTTTATCCATTTCAACTTTATCCACAGATCATTAAGTTTAAGGTTGATTGGGAAAATTTTATTTCGGGTAGCTTGATGTGCTGGCGAATGTACATCAACCTGCTCTTTAAACCATTGCTGACGTAATAAAAGATAGATAAGTACCTATAACATTTTTGAGACAAATTGAAATAATGTTTTAAACTTTCATGGTCACTAACATTAGAGTATTTTCATTTGATTTTCAAGTTATTTCAATTTTAGAATAGTCAGGGCCAGTTTCACATAAAGTGTCGGTTAGCCTATTAGGAACTTATCTGGCAGATGAACTAAAACTTTGGGTTTCACAGGTGTCGGATAGCGATATCTGGCAGAATTGTTAAGTATTTGAGTATTATAAAGTATTATAAGGGCCAGTTTCACCGGTTACGGATAAAGTGTCGGTTAGCCTATTAGGAACTTATCTGGCAGATGAACTAAAACTTTTGGTTTCACAGGTGTCGGATAGCGATATCTGGCAGATGAAGTATTGATTAAGTTATCAGCCGAATCAAGTGGCTGTTAAGGGAGTTATCATCTACATTATAGTACATTTCAAGTTGTATTTCAAGTGGGAAAAGTTTTTTATTGCATTTGAGGCGGTACCAGCGGTTCAGGTGTTTGTGATCACGAAACACCGAACCCGACGAACTATTGAAAGCCTTTTCGATGTCTTTCCAGGCTTTTTCTTTATCTTGCCAAGTCGTAGCGTCACTTTTTAGGGTTCCGTAGCCAAACGGCAAAAACCCTTATAGATTCGTCATGTCTGTCTGTCTGTCTGTCCGTCCGTATGTTACAGCCACTTTTCTCCGAAACTATAAAAACTATGCTGTTGAAACTTGGTAAGTAGATGTATTCTGTAAACCGCATTAAGATTTTGACTCAAAAATAAAAAAAAAACCAAGAAATTTTGGGGGTCCCCCCATACTTAGAACAGAAACTCGAAAAAAAAAATCATCAAACCCATACGTGTGGGGTATCTATAGATAGGTCTTCGAAAATCATATTGAGGTTTCTTATATCATTTTTATCTAAACTGAATAGTTTGCGTGAAAGATACTTCCAAAGTGGTAAAATGTGTCACCCTCCTGTAACTTCTAAAAGAAGAGAATGATAAAACTAAAAAAAAAAAATATTTTGTACTTTTTAGTCTTTGATAACGAAATATTTTGAACATTTATACATTTTATCAAGTAGGCGAATGAGCCCGCATCCTCTCCATCTCCGCCAGTGCGTCTGTATTGCATGGTGTTTTACCTATCAGCTTAGAATAGTCTAGCTCCTCAATCTGGAGAACACTAAGTGATTTTACTCTACTTTGGGCCACATATGCCTCTCCAGCCGCAAAAGTACGGGACCCTAAGCACACACTGCGTGGTCTACCGTACAGCCTTGGATCTTGTGCACGGTAGATGCCAAACTTAAAATCACAGGAAACATGCGCCTTTCCACCGCACCGTAGCTGTACTTGGCCGGAAATTGGATGCCTATAGGCTGAATTAGGACGGTATGTCGGTTTCATACATTTGGTCGCGTTTAAAGTGCGGTCAGACGCTGTCCGAAATGAATCCGATACTCCCATTCACTAGCCCCTTCTCCACGTCTACATTGGATCGCAGCATGATTTTAGCCCCTTTTAAAATTCTTAATTTACTCGGTAGTCCACCCGTTTTATTTATATCGCTGGGAATAATGGACTCCAATGAAGTATTTCCAAGGTCTTTGTTTATGTCGTACATTCGAGTACCTTTTCGTTCGTAAAATTTAAGAACTTCATTGTTGTGCTTCTCTACTTGGCCGTTTGTTGGATAAATACACAGTGCTTTTTCAAGCGCAAACTCGCCGGTAGCATTTGATGAGACCTTAGTCAGCAATACTGCGAGATGCTCGCTGTTCAGCTCTCCGACCCTCAAGGCGATCCAGATGTCGGTGAATGTCGTGTCTCCTTGCTGGCTAGCGCAAGAGTTGCCGGAGAGTTAAGGCATCTACACTAAGACGCCATCTCTTTAAACTGGTAATTTGAGCAAGCTATGCACTGTAGAGCCACCTATAGTCGTGTTGCAACTCCAGTCAGAGCGCCAATCTTTGTAACCTGCTTCCCCTAACATCTGTTCACTTGATTTTTCAAAACAACAAGAACGTCTTTCCTGTTCCAGCGCCACCAGTTACGAATAGTTTAAGCCTTTGTTGATCGCCCATTTACAAGTCAATATATATTATAATAGGTTTGTTATAACCTTGAAACTGGATCGTGGTCAAAGTTCATTAGAAAACCTTTCTAACAAGTCCAAACACGGCTACGATACGATATTCCATCATGGAATGCCAGTGCCTATCTTCTGGCTGCATCATCAGACCTTGAAACCTAATCGTAGTCAAAGTTCATTATAAGACTTTTCTAACAAATCCAAACACAGCTATGATACGATGTTCCATCATGAAGTTCCAGTTCATATCTTCCGGCTCCATCATCAGATCAGTTCGACAATACCATATTATTGTATTGTCATCAAAACTACATACAGCAGCCAATTTTCAAGACACTACGATCATTGAAAGTTGGTTAAATTAGTATTAGTATAAAAGCGTGTTAATTGTATAGGTACTTCAAAATGTAAAAAAAGTTGACTTGGATTATTTAGAACAAAAATTATTTCATTAATTAAGTTTTCAAATGAAAATATTTTACGTATAGTAGAATCGAAACGCAAAGAAGCGACGTTGCCATTCCGCTTGTTATTAAGTGGCCAGTATCATATCTATCGGATAAATTATCAGGAAGTTTGACGGTGAAACCGAAAAAAGTTATAACCAGCCTGTAAGTGGTAGATAGTATTAATTATCAGATAACTAACCGACACATTATTCGTAACCGGTGAAACTGGCCCTAAGTGTTGGTTAGTTATCCATCAGATAACTAACCGACACTTTATCCGTAACCGGTGAAACTGGCCCAATATCGGGATTGCTACCATATACCTTTTTATTTCCGAGTTTCCGATATAAAAAGGTACATGGTAGCAATCCCGATATTAACTATTCTAAGATTGAAATAACTTGAAAATCAAATGAAAATACTTTCAGTAACATCTTTTAGAGCGGATTTCACCAATAAAACTGATCGCGATCAAGCTGCGTCCGTAAACGTGGTTAACATAAATGCTGATCGCGTTTAGTTTCAGATTGATGAAATCCACCCTTACTGGTTAACGCAGGGTGTTCATAAAAGTTCCAAAAAAAACACAACAAAATCCATTTAGGCTTATCTTTTCTCGATCTCAAGATTTTCAGAGCCCTCATTACCCCTCAGGGAGACATTTAAACTAGACTAAACAAAAGCCCAATATTTATTCAAGAAACGAAAAAGTAAGCCAACACATGTTCTTACAAACAATCATATAAATAAATTAATAATATGGCACGGTGCGGGGGTCCCGCAGTGAGGACTATATTTGGTGTTTGTCTTTGTTCATTTAGTTCATTCACAGCTGGTGAACTTAGTACGTTGCGTTCATTCATTATGTTGAGTTTATAAAAAGTGATGTTACTGGTATACAATGGGCCAAGCATGTAGGACATGACATTGTCATTGCCTTGACTATGAAAATATTGTGATTTTCAATGAAGTCTGAAATGATTGATTGGTTGTCTACCCTTTAAGGTTTCATTGCAAAATATTTACACATGTGAATATGATTATATTCAATATGAAAAGGCATTTATTCAATTTAGATTGGCAAACAGCACTTTTTGAACGTCAAAGTAAACACAAAGACAGTCCCGCAAAACAGCCGCCCGTCACCACTTCCTAGTGTTTCAGCTGGGAAGAGGATGTGGCGCAAAAAACTCCCCACCAACACATCTGTTAGTTAATTTTTGTTATTTATTGCAATTCTAATGTTTGTATTTCTTTGTTCACAGGTAGTGATCACAATCATGCAGTAGGTATTTATTAGCCGTAGACAAGAACCAAGTCACAGATCTTCATGAACTTAAGAGGCTAGGTATTTTTGAAAGTACTGGAAAAGGACTGGCTACTAACAAAAAATTCATCAACCTTTTCTACCAACTAGCACTACGCCCTCGTCTTTGTCCGCGCTACAATTTGCTTAAGGATCACTATATTTTTCTAGTAACAAAAATATAGCCTATGTTACTCAGAGATAATGTACATTCCAATGGTGAAAGATTTTTTTAAATCGGTCCAGTAGTTTTTGAGTTTATTCGTTTCAAACATATAAATCTATCTTTACAATATTAGTTAAAAAAGCTTTTTTTTAATGAAATAAACAATAAACTTTCATGTAGCACTTTGACATTTCCAATTCTATTGAGTTACAAATTCTTTAGACTGGATCTCAGCATTATTTAATAGATTTGGAGACCAGACTTAGTGCTTAGCTGTTGAATTTAATTTAGTTTTGAACTGCGTCGCCATTTTATAGTCTAATACATTGTTTATGGAGTCCTGAAGCGTTCGTACCAGGTGCAGGTTTAAAGATTGGAGATTAGTTTGTGATAAAAAATAAAAACTTTCGTCTGTTCTTTTTCGTTCAATACTTTCTTGAAATTTAATTCAACTTAAATTTCATTTGAAGTCTTCGTTCCTGATGCCAAGCTCAAAGTAAAATGTTTTAGGCAAACTAAATAAGTAAATAATAAAAAAAAAAAACATAAGAAATCGTGATAAAATATTAGATATTGTATAACTTTTAATTGAAAAAAGTTAAACTATTACAGTCTAATACATTGTTTATGGAGTCCTGAAGCGTTCGTACCAGGTGCAGGTTTAAAGATTGGAGATTAGTTTGTGATAAAAAATAAAAACTTTCGTCTGTTCTTTTTCTTTCAATACTTTCTTGAAATTTAATTCAACTTAAATTTCATTTGAAGTCTTCGTTCCTGATGCCAAGCTCAAAGTAAAATGGTTTAGGCAAACTAAATAAGTAAATAATAAAAAAAAACATAAGAAATCGTGATAAAATATTAGATATTGTATAACTTTTAATTGAAAAAAGTTAAACTAAAACCTTAAAAACGGACTCCATATTTTGTCCGTTTTTAAGGTCCCAAACAACCATAAACAACGAAACCCCTATTTATAGGATCACTCGGGTGTCTAGCTGTCTGTCTGTCCGTCTGTCACAATCAGTTTTCGCCATATCTACTAAACCGAATCTGTTAAAATTCGTATACATTTATAGACTTCTGTAACCCAAGCACAGACGCATTACGTAAATAAATTAATTTTTAATTTTGATTGTTGGAGTTGTCCAAAGTCGCGGCATATGCTGAGCAATGACCGATTCTCGCTCGGATGCGACGCACAATTTTTACTTTTTAAATACATCTGTAACCTGAATGTTTCGAATTAAACGATTATGACGATTTCTCACAAAATATTATTACCAACACTTATTGAAAAAGATTCAGCCACATAATTAAAACGTTTCTCCAGTTGGTCCAAACAAATCGGAAAAAAAAACAGAAAAATCACGAACAAAATCACAGACCGTAACCAGCTAGTCTATTCTGTAAATAACCATTTCGATTTCGACTTCACCTGAGTGACTAAGCTTACAAAGTGAACTTTATTTCACACATCATAAGGTTTTATATTTATACGAATTTGAAACTCACCTCGGATTCCGCTGTCGAGACACGAAAATGTTGTTACAGAATAGCACTGCTGTATGTCCTCAAAATGGCACGCGCGAGTCAAGACCCTAAAACAGTTGAATCGCCACATTGTCTTGTTGAAATAAAACGCTACTGAAATAAAATTTTCAGGATTTATTGCAGCATATTTCAAATTTACTTTGTACCAGGTACTTGCTAGTATTTTATTTTTATTTTCGCAACGTTTCGAGCCCTTTTTCAATCATTTATTGACTAAGATAATAAAATGCATACAGTGGCTGTGTTTTAGGTACTTTTTAGTCTGGAGAAATGTCAAAATCAAAAAAATTATTTCATTGTTTGCTTATAATAACGCGCACGCTTTGACTTTTTATTTAAGGCGAAGTTGCAGTACTGTGTGTTTTGACGAACAACAGCGACTGTCCGGCGAGCGAAATAATGCCTAAATTTTGATTGTTTTTTCTTCTTGGCAAAAACTGATAAAGAAATAATACAATATGGTTTCAACATTTACTTCAAAATAAAAAGCTTATCTATTGATATAACTTTTATATATATTCGTGATAAAATCTCTTAGCAGTACACGTTTAAAATTGTAATTTAGTGTCATGTTTGATAAAAAAAAGTATCGAGCCAATCATTCTAAATCGCGTTTCTATCCTTACGATTTACTTGAGGGTATGTTCAATTTTTATGTAATGATTTTAATTATTAAAAAACTCATAATTAATTAGATTTTCAGACGTTAAAAAATCTTTAAAGTACTGCAACCCCGCCTTAAAGACAGTTTTGAACTGTCGAGGTCGGTCAGTCAAAAATATAAAATTGCACGTTCCAATGCGTTTGCAACCGGAAAATGACAGACTCTGTAAGATAAATAGATTATAATTTCTCGATATATTATGAAAAAATAGTTTTATAAATAACTAGCTGACACGTGCAACGTCGTATGCGTAACATTTTTCATTACTGCTCCGCTCCTATTGGTCGTAGCGTGATGATATATAGCCTATAGCCTTCCTCGATAAATGGGCTATCTAACACTGATAGAATTTTTCAAATCGAACCAGTAGCTCCTGAGATTAGCGCGTTCAACCAAACAAACAAACAAACTCTTCTGCTTTATAATATTATTATAGATAAATCCCATCCAAATTCAATAGATTCCAATATATCCGTGTCTAACTTAGAAAAAAAAGTTTGCAATTTAACGCGATATTTTACAATCTTACGGATTTTGCAAGTTTCCGTCTGCAAAAACTCCATAGACACTCCTTTAAATCAGTAAATGGACTTGTTATCGGATTATTAAACTGGCATTGTACTATCTGACATCATTCCTTCACACCGGTTCACCTCATCAAAAGCTCATTACCGTTCTTCCATCGTTGATATACATGATTATAAAAGCTAAGACGTTAAGGCCTTGTTAGTAAACAAATACCAACATTCCTATACCAAACAGCTGGTTACCATATCGCCCTCTCTTTCCCCCCCACCATAGTTTCCTTATCAAAACATCTTCCACCACTAAAATATAGCACTATTAACTAAATTCAATATTTAACGTAACACTAAAAAGTGTTATCCTTTCGATTATTTAGTGCGCAATTCTATTATGTTATCGCAAAACCGTAATAATTTACCCTCTCTTAGGGACAACAAAGAGGCCAAATAAGTTGGGCCCTCTCTTTGGGAGTGAGCGAGAGTTCCCTTCGTCCTACGATCTACACGATTCAGTTTGGGGTCGAATCCCGGAGTGAAAGGACGTGTGTTCGGTCGGTGTGGCTCGCGTAGCGCTGGATGGATCGCGAACAGACATTCCCGAATGATTGTCAGTGCGAAGTGACCTTGTAAGAACGTTCGTTTATAAACATTTATGTGTTTTGATCGATAATTTGGCTGTCGAGTGGTTGATCGTGTCCCCGTGCGTCACGTGTTCTCTTATCACGTCGCGTGTGGTTTTCAAACGAAAGGAAACGATAAGGAGTCAAAAATTATTTTATATCAATTTTTCAAGGTGATTCTTTCATTTTTGTTTATGTTTTCTTTAGTAAATTCATATGATTTATGTAACAATTCCATTTTCATATTTTGATTCATTTACTTTTTTCCGGATGTAAATATGCATTTTTATTTTTTTTATTGACACTGTTGTTAGCACCGACATTGATCAGCTACCCACATCTGCAATTACAAAGTCACATTTGAGCAGAAATGATGATTAATTTGATTATAAAGTAATAAAATGTTTTATATCTTTATAGTAATCAACATAATTAAAAATGATTAATTTAATAATACCTAGCCATTACCAAGTCTCTAAAATATACTATAAAATATTATTTGTGTGCATGACCAATAAAATATAACCTAAAACCAAATTGGCGAAGAGTTTAATAATTATACTTATAGAACAAACAATATCTAGACAGTAAAATAATTTCGAAATAACTGCGTTTTACTGAAACAATATTATAAACACAGACAGTGTTAATTTGTTGGGCTTTGTTAAAAAAATCGCTGTTTTAACTAACAGCCAAATCAGTCTTATGTAACCCTATTTCTTTTGAGCAGTATTTGGCAGAAATTCATTTGTTCCAACGCTGCCAAACAGTCTGTTTCAGTCACAAAACAATTCTATATTTAGAACGCCTACATCGGTCAAGTCAACCAATATCGCTCGAAATATTCTAAAACGGCACAAAATTCATTGACATTCTAAGGCATGATACAGAATTTCATTCACTTTAGCACTGCCAAACAGACCATTAATTTAGTTCAATATTTAGCAAAACATCATTCATTCCGAGCACTATCAATCAATATTTACTTGACTCTCTGGCAGAATAGTACACATCGGTTCATTAGTCAACAAGGACAGAACAAAAAAGTACTGAACTCAAAATAAACTTAAAACATCCATACACAAACTTGGAAGAAAATTATGGAATCAGAAGTCACTTTGCGGAAAGCCATGAATATGTTCTGCAATTACAATATGTCGTTACTAATCGTTACTAAACAACGCAAAACGTTGAACAGAAAATCAGTTACTCCTTAAACTCATTGCTGAACAGTCTAATCACATAATTAATTGAGTGAAACTGTTTCTAAATAAACTTTTTATTTATTAAAAAACAAAATTCATTTTGTGTTTTTCTAAACAGAAACAACAAAAAAAAGGGTTTCGTAGGTGTTAAAAACTCTTAAAGCAATCTTAATACATACTATTATTTATGGTAAACGCATAGTTTACAATACATTTTGACGTAGTGAGTAAATAATGTTAAACAAGTACAAAAACGACGACATCCGAAAATTGTTCAACAGCTAACAAACCGTGCCAAACAACGAACTAAACGAACACCAAACTAAAACTAAAATCGGTCGAAAACTAAAAACGTTTTAACCCAAATTCATTCATCTCGAGCGTTCAACTTATCACTCACAAAACTAATCTATGTTACTACGGGTATATGCAGCGAGGGCCCAACCCTTCGTTTGCCGTATTTAAAACTACGCTAACTCGAATATCGATCCTTGTATTGTGGTCCGCTGTGCATTCGGCCACATGTCTGCTAATCACGCTTTTGGGTTACACCAAATAATTATATAAGGGGTGAAGAGGAAAAAGTTTTTAAAGGAGGAGATTGGGGAAAAATTGGCAACCTTGTTATTCAAAACGTTAACTGCAGTAAAAGTGGCAACAAATAAAAAAAAAATAGCAAAAAAAATAAAAAATAGAAAAATAGCTAAAAAAAAGCAAAAATAAAAATAGCAAAAATAGCTTTTTAAATAAAACAGTAAAGGCTTATTGGGATGTTCTTAAAATAAAGGTAAAAATGTCAGAAAGATATAATATAAAAAGTCCAGCATGGATCGAACATAGCCGACTTAATTTTATGACTAACCTTGGCAGATGGTAAAAGAGAGAGATGTCCATGCCGCATGCCAGAAACTTGAAACCATCAAAACAAGAAATAATAAACATTACCATCCATTTTGGTAAATCTAAAGCAAGCTAAGTTTATCGATTGCTAAACCGAATGCAGGTCGGTGCAGGATGACTCACTGGTTTTACTGCCTACCCCACGGCCGCGGCATAATGAGGGGAAACAAGGCCTATTCGGACATGTGTTCTAGATTGCTGATTATAATCTTTCAATTTACACTGTTTTGGGGTGTAAATTGGTGAATTTGAAGTTAACTGTATAATTCTAATTGTGTAATTAAAACTTTAAAATAAAACACGAAAAAAGATTGACAAAAAAACCTAAATGTCACGATAGCTTTTTTTTATTGAACTGGAATTATGACAAATTGTTAATCGGCAATGATAATGTTTATTCAAGGGAAAAATACGTTACAACATTAATCAAAACTAATTCCGACCAAATAAACGAACGAAAATTCAGTCACTCACAAAACACAGTTAAATCGCGAAGTGAGAGTATGGCCATTGATACTTTGATTCATACTGGATCGCCCACTCGCACGTGGGCTTGAATGAATAAGACCTGCCCTTTTTAGGGCGATGTCGTAAGTACGCCACTGTTAAGACATTGACACATCTTTACGCCGCGATCTGGTTACATGATGTGGCAATTTTGACAGATTTATTAATGCCAATGTTGGTAGTAATGAGATTTTTTGTGTAAACATTGGTAGTGTGGATTTTGCTGTTGAATTAAAACTTCGTTATGGTGTAACTTTATGCATGAATGAGATGGGTTAAATAAAATGTTGGCGTGGAGCGGATGGAATTTGAATATTTCTGGAATAATCATTTTTGTATAGGGTTTTTTAAATAAAATTAGGGATATTATATATAGTCTGACACTCCCTCCCGCTACACCCAGAGCGGGAGGAGTCATTGGATGATTTCCCATCCCTAAAAAAAAAAGGGGATATTATATATTTTAGGACGTTTTTCAATGTTTTATTGAACTTCTTTTAATTACTATCTTACATTTGTCTCGTTTTCGGCATAACCGCAATATATTAAAAAATAAAATTTTCGTTTCAGCTCTTCCGTGAACTGACTGTACCAAAGTGGCTTTTACTAACAATTAATTACATAAACTGTGTTCAAAATAAAATAAGACTATTGTGATAGTGATTGTCCAAGACATTTTGTGTCCTAAACTGTGCCAAATATTTCGTTTAAATTATATAACAGACTGAGAATTTAGACTCTATGTGTACCCGAATAAGGTTGAAGTTTAATTAGAGGTTGTTGGGGAGGAGCGGCATTAATGGCTACGAATGGGCACCAACTTATCTAAATTGAACAAGACCAGAGTCTCCGGTGTCAATCATGTTAGTATATTTTTAATTATAAATTTTAAGCTATTCGACGGTTTTGTTTTGCTTTTGTCATGTGTTTTAATTGCGCGGCCATTTTGTGATGCATTGAAATGATGTGCGTCTGTAGACAGATTTTGTTTGAAATCTCTATAAAGGTTTAATTAAGTCTTAATTTGTAGTTAGATTTTTTTGTCTTAGGTGATACATTTTATAGCGTTGTTTCAAGATTACTGCAATTTAGTAGCTGCAGAAGATTTAAAGAAAAATAACCTATTTCGTTTTAACGACCTCTCGATTCCACAGCTAAAACCAAAACCGTTAACACAAACACCAATAAAATATCATATCTACATCTACAGGATGGAGGTTTTCAAAATATTTTTACGTACGACAATTAACATCAAAACAGCTATATTCCGATAATCCAGGCTGTGGTATAAATCCACTTTATTGCACACATTTCCGCCTCGATGATACATATACCATTAAAAAGAGAGTTATATGTGACGGCATAGCTTGTAAATCAGTGTTATTTGTCGTGGAAACATTTTTTTTTGCCTTCCAAGATGATGTATATGCTGAGGTTATTGTCGCAGTGTTTTTGGTGCCCGTGAAAAAATGTAATTGGGCGGACTGAAAAAATGCTCTGGCTTCGTCGAATTTTGTTTAAGGAAAAATATATATAGTCTTGAAAGCTATTTCAGTTCCGTATATATCAGGCTGATCCAATAGTAATTAGAATCGGTTCATATTTTCTAAACTAATAATAAAGCTGAAGAGTTTTTTTTGTATGTTTGAACGTGCTTATCTTTGGAACTACCAGACGCAAAATTGGGCATTCAAATGAAAAATCTTTTTGCATTTGAATGCCCAATTTTTGGGGAAGACTACTTTAACATAGCCAAGAAAAATAACCGATTAGGTATCATTACTTTTTGATAAGCCTAGAATTGGTTACTATCAAACAGCATAAAGTAGATTGCTATTGTTACACTTTCAACTTTGTTTTCTTTTTATAAAAGTAAATGAAAAATACAAAAAGCTTCTTATTAAATTATTCAAAAGCTAGTGAACAGTGAATTTTCTTCAGCATCTTATAAACACTTGAGATGCTCCTATAAACTTGGAACTTTAAAGATAAACTGCCATCGTAGCAATCTTAAAATTCTTCGTGTCTTTGGCAGTGTTGAAGATATTTTGCTATCGTACCATCTACTTCTTATTTTGTGCTTGTATTATTTTGTTCACTTATATTAAAATGTTTTAAATAGTGGCGTAAAATATTCTTTTCTGCGCAAGAATATTAGATAGAAAATAAAAATAAATAGCACAGTTTCTCCTCTTGCCTACTCATCTACTTCTTATTATTTTGTTAAAGGATGTATTTTTTTTAATAGTGATGCAAAACATTATTTCTGGCATAAAAAAATTAGATTGGCATGTTATTTTAGGTATTTTGTTTATCTCAGACTTTTGGATAGTGAAAACTAGCTGACACCGGGTTTATGGAAAAATATCGACAAGTCACAAATTAAAAACTCAAATCAATTGATGCGATTGTCTGTTAAAAATTAATTCACAGCAATGACTGTAGTTACAACAGCGAGTTTGACAATTTACCAAACCGATTTTGTAAGAACTTATCTACGTCATAAAATCCATACGTTATGACTTACAATCCGTCAATATGTACCAAGTGTATATAAAAACAATTTATTTCGCGGACCTCTGCCCTATTGAAGAAAATTGTAATAGCTATTGGCGAAGGCAGTTTTATCCGTTTTATTCGTCTCGTGGCCATTACTGAGCGCCATAACTCAGTTGTCTGGCAACATTATTATGTGCCACGCTAATCGTGTTGCCATACTTAATGGCAAAAATGGCGAAGACGCTTGAGTATTAAAGTTATTTATTGTATGGATATGGGGTTTTTGTTGTTTATGTATATCTGTGAATAATGTTTTGTAATAAACAAATTGTTTAATTTTCTTTTTGTGATGGTTCTGTAAGTAAGTATGCGTTATTTTGATGTCTTTGGTTTGCCAATATTTCAATATTTATGAGGATATTCATCTACAGCTCATATAATATTTTACGGAGCAAATAAACAAGCAATTCTAAGCACGCCTTTTATAGAGTAATGTAAATCATTTTGCCAATTTGTATGTAGGAAATAGCAGAGATCACTAACTGTTCAATTTGGATTTCTTAAATATTTACGACACTTTTTAAGAGAAATCAACAAGCTAATTAAATAGCCATTTATACATAAATAAATATCGCGACGACTTTATAAAAAAACTAGCTGACCCGCGCAACTTCGTCTGCGTCACATTTTCCATTATTGCTCCGCTTCTATTTGTTTAAGCGTGATGATATATAGCCTATAACCTTCCTCGATAAATGGGCTATCTAACACTGACAGAATTTTTCAAATCGGACCAGTAGTTCCTGAGATTACCCCCTACATACAAACTTACAAACTTACAAACAAATGTTACCTCTTTATAATATTAGTATAGATAAAACGGCCAAGTGCTAGTCAGACTCTTTCACGAAGGTCTCCGTACCTTAATCGTAATTTTTATTATTTTTTGTTATAACAGGAATAGAAATACACAATCTGTGAAAATTTCAACTGTCTACCTGTTACGGTTCTTGAGATACCGACCGCTAACAGACGGATAGATGGACAGCGGGGGCTTAGTAAAGGGTTCCCTTTGGACTCTCACTGTTGCCTAATTCCCCACTCCACTCTATAATAACAATACCGATACCTAACGCACAGTCAGTCACAATCATTCATCATTGGCGCAGCAATTTGTGATATTGCTCGCGTCATCAGCCTCAGATGTGATATGATGTGATAATACATCACGTCATGGTCGTGACGTCATCACACGTCAATCACACGCGTGTCGGTGACGATTTTTCAAGATAAGCGGATTAAAAAACGATTATCGTATCGTGAGGGTTTGAGCTTTTAAAAATATTGGAATTGAAAAATGTTTCTTGATGTGGATGATTTTTTTATGGAAGTGTGGTGGTTCTTTTTATTTGGTAATTATTTACCAGTGGCGAAGGGTCCATACAACTCGATTCCTATCGGCTTCCCTTTCGAAATAATAATATGGCAAATACTAGTATGAAATTAATTTGTTTTCAATTATCATTTAAACAAATAATTATTTACGAAGTTACATTGCAGGTATAACATTTGCTTATAAAAGTAACAATCAAAGAATCAATCTATGCCTAAAGTAAGCCGGCCGCTCGCACCGGAATTCAGTACATTTAGTTCATAGTCTCTTGTAGCGATCGTGACCTTGAGGCCACAATATAACACTGCTAGATTTAGGCAGTTAGCAAGCCGGAATTTGTCGAGTTACGATCAGGACAGAGATAGGAAATGTGTACGCCAGAACGAGATGGAATGATCCTGAAGTTGTAAATCGAATTTGTTCGGATAGTAATATTTGGATGACAGATCCACAACAGAGTTCTTTCCAGTGTTGCCGTTTTAGCCACTTTGTGTTTTTGCCAAAAAATAATCCATTTTAGCCACCAAAATAAATCTAGCTACTTCTGGCTGCTTTTTAGATTGAAAAATAAATTTAGAAACAGACTATGTGCATTAACACTTAATTCCATTATTATGATTAGAAACCAATTTAAAATAGGTATGTTAGGCCACCTCAAGTTTTAACAAAAGTCACAAAAACGGTCAAATCAGTAAAACAAACCGAATCCACTGAGGAAGATATTACAGAATTTTTAATAACATTGTAGACTTTCATTTATTGATTTTTAATTTTTTGTTGTAAATAGGATTAAAACATTTTTAACTTTGATGTAGCCACAAACAAGATTGTCCTAACGGCAACACTGGTTCTTTCGCGGTTCGCGCTTGTTTATGTGTCATGTCTAATGATTTCACTAGTTTCATTTGTTTTATTATATTCGTATCATAATATTTAGAATCTTGTAGCATTACTCGTGTATTATTGTTGAAATTGAGTTATTTGTGTAAACTAGTGATAGTTTTGCGTAGTGAAAACAAGGTTAGTGGCGTTGTATTGTTTGGTGATCGTCTATTTAAATAGGTATTTAGGTAAGTTTATAGTTTTACTAGAAATTAGTTATTTAAGTAGTGATTTTGTTATTATAAAGTAAGTTCGATAGCATGGCGGCATTATTGAACATAGTACTATGCTGTCTGACAGATTATTTGTTGACTGAGGAAACCTTTTCAAAGTTGAGTTTAAAAAATAAAAAACATGTAATTCAGATAGGCCGTGCTCGCCCTGACATGATTATAAATAATAAACGACGCGATGGTTTTTTCAAACATTTTAACAGTTCTTTGTACGACAAATACCCGTGGCTTACGGAAAGTTGTAAATAAAATAAAATGTTTTGTTTCCCTTGCATGCTGTTCAGATTCTAGTAGCTTATGGAGCCACACGGGATTTAAAGATATTAATAATCTTTCAAATTCGTCCAAAAAACATGTTCAGACCGAAAAACATATATCCGAAGTTGTTTATCTATGCATGATTTCGGAAATCGTAGGATAGAAACATTTTTTTGCTAATACGTAAGAAGTTCATAATAGAAAAGTAGATCGGAATAGAAGTTTAATGAAACGGTTCATCGACACAGTAATTTTACTAGGTAAACAAGAATTAGCTTTTCGCGGCCACCACGAAAATCCGGCCATCCGATAACCGCGGTAACTATATCGAAACGTTGTTATATTTAAGCAAGTATGATACTGTAATCGATTCGCATTTGGAACAATGTTCCTCAACACAAAATCCCACATTCTCTGGCCTTTCGAGTGATAGGTATACAAAATGATTTAATACAAAGTACCTATCGCATTCGTTTTACGCGAATTTTAAATTAAACTTGAAATAAATAAAGCTCAGTTTGTATCGGTCATGAATAGTCATGATTGATGAAACGCCCGATACAGGGAACAGCTGGAATTTACGCATCACACTTGAGCAAGGTAAGCATTTTTTGGTCCGGCTTCCCTTTTAAGAAAATTCACCCTTCGCCACTGTTATTTACTGTCTAGCTTTTTCCGCGGGAATCACGGAAGTTATCCCAGGAAAACATACTCCTAGGATAAACGTGCCTATGTGCTATTCCAGACTGTAATCTATCTCTGTGGCAAATTTCATGCAAATTCGTTCAGCCGTTCCGGCTTTACTGACTAACAAACATACATCTATATTTTTGCATTTATAATATTACCGTAAGATTAAATTGAAATCATTTGGACTGCCTCATCGGTCTTGGGTTTGTTATTCGCCTTGTCCGAAGTGTTAATGTGTCAACTGGATTTTTGTAATAGTAACCAGGAGTTTGAATATAGGTAACAATATGCGTAATCGGAGGCAATCTGAACAGTTTATCTAAAAGTATTCGAAAATATAATACTAGAACAGTGTAATTAGAATCTAAAGTGCTCGAAAATCGAACGAAATACAATTATTTTAAACAAAAATACCTGTCCCTCTCGTGAAAGCGCTGTTTTCTATGGCAGCTGTATAGTCGTCGTGTAATTTGACGTCACAGTTCGTATCGGACTTTTCTTTCTAACTGTAGTGTTTGAAGCTTTATAACTTCATAAATGATGAAGGTATTTAAAAATAATTTCATGATTGTTTGCTAGAGCTAATAAGTATTTTATTTTGCAAATTAAAAAATCGCATGCATATTCCCGGATATTGATACGCCCACTAATTTTTTTGGAACTTAAAGATAACTGGTGAAATGTGGGTGTTTTTACTATGGGTATACCTCTGCCATACCCCTTGAGAATACAGGCGAGATCTTATGTTATCGACGAAATTTTACTATCATTCGTCGTATATTCGACTTTGTTCTAACCGCTTTTGTAACCAAAGCAGAAACCGCCCAAGTTTATTACCACATCCCAAATAGATCAAACGGGGTCAAAATCGCAGTCGCACTAACAAAAGAAAGATAAAAGTCATAAATTCATAAAACAAAGTAAAACTTAAGAGATACAGTTACGAAGTTTGTTTACTGCCAACATAAAGAAGATAAACAATATGGCGCCGGCCAGCCGACCAATCGGATTGAGCCGCGACGACTTCCGGTACGTGCGCGGGAAAATTCAATATCCGGCTAGATATTCGATCAGTCTATTACATGGGTCTGGATTACCCCAGTCTCCCCGGACGAAGGCGGTTTAAAGAAGTCCGTTGTTGGGTAAGAATAGACCATCTTATTTTTTTTATCATTAAATGGTTTTCTTTATTTTTTTTAAAGTGTATTCAAATCTGTAAATGGTCAAGTTGAGTATTTTACTGTATTTAATTATTTTTGTGTACCAGTGGCACCAAAAACAACAGCTGCACAGGTTAATCTTCAAGGTTAAGCAACGCTTGCCAAGGTTGGTCTGTGGATGGGTGACCATCTTAACATATCGAGTTTCTTCCGTGCCTCGAAAAGCACGTTAAGCCGTTGGTCCTGGCTGTGATTTGTAGATTTTTGACAGTCCTTACGGATTGTCAAAAGCCAGTAAAGCTACAGCGGAGCTAGAAAATGGATAAATTTTAACCAATGGCATTGTATACAATTTCAGTGCCTCACGTGGTGTGGATTTTAAGAAATTCATTTGGTTAAAATTTCTTCATTTCTCCGCTTCGCTGCTTCACTTCGCGACATTGGACAGGCAGCCTAACCTAAACCAACTCTCCTTAATTCATAAGAAATTCACCCTCAACGTAGGTCACTTAATGGCCAATCATGCAATAGAGAATTCTTAATAAAGTTTAATAAGTTAATGAAAGCTTAATTAAATTAAATCCACTTAGAACGTCTGACGTCAATCATTGAGTAGGATAATTGAAAATCAATCGCTGTACTTATCCGGGCAAGGCTAATACTTTGTAGTTGGGCTAGGCTAATATTTAAACATTATCAGCCGCACAGGTCGATCTACCAGGTTAAGCAACACTTGCCAAGGTTGGCCTGTGGATGGGTGACCATCTTAAAATACCAAGTTTCCTCCGTGCTCAGAAAGCACGATAAGCCGTTGGTCCCAGTTGCCATTTCTAGATCTTTGGCAGTCGTTACGGATAGTCAGAAGCCAGTAAATCTGACTCCAGTCTTTCCAAGAAGTACCGTGTTACCCAGTTAACGGGTTGTGGAGGTCAGGGGTCAGGTAGGCAGCTGCTCTACGTAAAATACTGGTATTCAGCTGAATCTGGTTTGACTGGAAGCCCCCAATATAGTTGGGAAAAGGGCTAGGCAGATGATGAACTGTCTTACCAAATACATAATTATATTAGCTAGACAACATTGACAATGCAGTTATTTTCTTAATCATCGAATACTAACGTGTGCCAGCGGTTTCGCCCGCGTATCATACTCCCGGAATAAATAAAACCTATTCACCCTCATTGTTCCCGTTCCCTTGGGATTTCCGGGATAAAAACTTAGGTCCTTTGCTGAGTCTCAAACTATCTTTTTACAAAATTTCATCCAAACCGGTTCAGTGGTGAAAAGGCAGACAGACAGACAGAGTTACTTTCGCATTTATAATATAATTATTTTATACAATTTTTTTTTGCCATACCTATTACTGGAATCAAAAGTAGCTCACAATTTAAGACCCATTCATTTCAGTTTTAATTTATAATCCGTGGTGCTTGGCAACTGGGCTTAACCCAGTTGTATATGTCCCTTGGGGCACCAAGGGACATATACTTATTGGCCTAACTCAAATCTGTCTCCTGCCTGATAAGGAGGGAAGTGGAAATTATATTTTTTTTTTTCCTACTCCTCCGCTGTACTTTCTGATTAATTTCGATGCGGGATCCAAGAGTTGAATCGTTTCTCCGGGACTCGACGGGCTTCATTAGCTCGGCGTTTTTCTGGTGGTCGCCACTGTTGATTCTGGCTTTCAGGAGTTGCAGTGGTTGGGAATGTGTGGCGGGCTTGTCCCAAAAAAAAAATAATAATAATATTAGTAGCGATTATACAACAAAGCTTTTGCACGCGACTTCGCACGCATATCCAATTTTTTCTCGTCCCTCTACGCTTTTCGGTCGTCTCCTACACTCTTCAAGAAACTTACATGCCAAGTTTCAGCTTTCTACGGCCTATAGTTTCGGCTGTGCGTTGTCTGTCAGTCAGTAACAGAAGAATTTTATATATTAAGATATTCTCACGGTACGTTTGGCGCAGAGGTTGAGCGATCGGCTGCTGCGCCGCGTGTCGTGGGCTCGATTCCCGCAAGGAACTAATAATTCTATAGCCTACAGATAGTTGTTCTGGGTCTGGCTGTCTGTCTATGTGACTTTTTATGTATGTAAATGAACCCATGATACAGGAGAAATTCTCTCTAGTACGGGGCAACGCTTTATTAATTTTACAATTTGTATTGCTTATATTGGTAAATGATAAAAAATATACAAAATTACTACTTACTGACAGAAAACCCACAGCTAGTTTTAAAAGTAAAAAACGTTAATGAGGGTACAGTGTCAGCATAATCTCATCAGAACCTGCACCAAGATGACCCTATTAATTTTTTACACGAATAACATTCATTCTGCGTTCACCCATGTTTTTATCAGTAAATATCAATCCATCAATCAATGTTTAGTCAGTGTATAAATCAACAACAACTTGAAGGTCAAACCAAACGTCCGTCCTTCGAGCCGGATCGAGCTGGATCATGTATAAATGAAGGTGAGCAAAGAGAGTTTTTGCTTTGCAGTTTGGCAGAGGTAATGATTTTGTTTGTACAATGTATTACCGTGAATAAACACTTTTTCATTTTTTTTTGGAATTTTATTCCTAACAAGTTGATGGAAGTTTGTACAAAACATCGAGATTTTCCCCTATAGGAACTGGAAAATCTCATAAGGCAGAGCGATTGTTTTATCCTTAACTAGCTGACCCGTGCAACTTCGTCTGCGTCACATTTTTCATTATTGCTCCGCTCCTATTTGTCTTAGCGTGATGATATAACCTTCCCTGATTAATTTATCTAACACTGAAATAATTTTTCAAATCGTACTAGTAGTTCCTGAGATTAGCGCGTTCAACCAAAAAAACAAACAAACAAACTCTTCTGCTTTATAATATTAGTATAGATTTCGTTATTTGATATGATAAGTTCCAGTTCCCACTATGACGTATTAGCGTCTGCCGTCGTTTAAAGCGACGGTTTTTTAATATTATTTAATGGGCTTGCTCTTGACTACCGTCACTCCTGATGGAAAGCGATGGATGAGGTCTATGATGGAGCGAGCTTGCCCAGAAGGTGCCTGTTCACTCTTGCTTTGAAGGCAGACGGGTTATATGTGGACGGGAACACAGACGTTAGCAGAGAGTTCCACATTTTGGCTGTGCGCATAATAAATGCGGATATGGCACTGTTAGTAGAATTTATGTTTTTTTTTAAACATACTTAGGATAACGTTTTTTAAAACATCATGTGAGTGAATTATTAGCTTTTAACGATTAAGGATCAAAGTAAGAAGCTCTGAAGATTTGGCTTTCCAAAAATAATCTCAATCCTATTTTAAAGACTAAACCACAAGACAAAGGACATAATATAAGCTTAAAAAAAACACCTCATAAAAGAGTGTGAAACATCTGTTAACTGATGTACAGGCAAGCTGCAACAATCTGTCAAAATTCTTTACTAAACTTTCAACTTTATCGCAAAGACGTTAAGTTCAAGGTTGATTGAGTTTTGCCAGTTTCGGGTAGCTTGATGTGCTTGGCGTCTGTACAGCGTATAGCTGAAAGTTTCAGTCATTTATTTTTAACGTAACTTGATCACTTCGCGTCGAGCGGCCATTACCGCCGTGTCCAGCTGTTTCATTAAAAAAAAGATATTACTTTGTTCATTTAGTTTGTGGGGAACCATTTGAATGTCCTTTTGGAGGTGTGTTACTATTTGAATACAATTTTTATGTCGTGTATCATAGAGTATTGAGAGAGGACTTTATCTTAGTAAAAGCTTGTAATTTCGACCCGACACCTTTTAGGCACGCTCCTATGTAGAACACTTGCTTCGCTTCCAATTTTGCTAAAGGCTTAGACGCAGATCAGGACTTGTACATGGCAGAGGGGGGGGAGCTTGACCCGGAGATATCTCGTGTCTGCGTTAGGCGCGTCCCCGTGCAAAACGCAGCGCTAGCCGTTTTTTGTGCATTTTTTGGAGCTATATACTCTTTATCCAAAAGAAATAACAACTTATAAAAAATAATAGCACATAGTTAGTACTGTTTATCAAGTGACTGTGAAGCCGCTGGCAAAATCTAGTTCAACATAAATTGCCTCCTAGAAACAATCATGAATCTTGATGAGCAACACTATAGCTCTTCCTTTGTGGTTCTATACCCGCTTCAGTAATCACCAATACACATATTCGCATCCCATACCCCTATTGATGCCAACTCGAAACACAACCATCCTACACAGCCATTGTAGTCAAACTGCCAGCCGCCCAGCCCTATACAGATACGCGTATCGTATGCCACATCTAATTGGTAATTGAAAACGCCGCGGCGAGATCAAAGCGTCGCGCGACCAATAAAATGTCAGGACGCATCGCTGACATCACTGTCGGCTTAGGGTTGTCACTCGTGTCTTATTTCATTATCAGTAGTGGATAATGCAGGGTGAATTTTAATTCAATAGAGATTTTTCATGGGGTGAAAATACTTATGAATATGAAAAACTTTTGCTATAGCTTTTTTTTTACTTGTTTGCTTTTGACTCTAGTCTAGTTCAGAGACAGAGACAAAGTTTACGATGGAGCGAGCTTCCCCAGAAGTAGACTGTTCACTCTAACTCTGAAAAAAACTATTAAACTTTACAATTTTTAAAAAGTCACTCAGTCAGAACTATAACACTGACTGCTTATTCGAAAGCGTACTATAGTATCTATATGCATGGTGGTTAATTCGTATGAACAACTTTTATTATAAGACCGATCCGGAAATCGCGAAAAAAAATGCTGTTCAGTACATTTTAACACGTTTGACACGAGTGAGACGCCCTGCGTCACGATGGATCGATGATTTAAAGAAGGTGGCTGGCAGCGGATGGATGCGTACTGCTAAGGGGAACTACTCTCTAAGCCCGAAGTCCTTAGTTTCGGGCTTATTGCGGGCGTATTCTACTTCGTATTATTTAACCACTAAGAATTGATGACAACACGATTTGATGGTTACTCTTAAATAGTGTTGTCATTCATTTTTAGTTCGGGTTGGAGACTAATCGTAAGTCCATATGTAATACGGAGTAGAATACGCCCAAAACTAAGCCCGAAACTACGGACTTCGGGTTTAGAGAGTAGCCCCCCAGGACCGGGATGGTTGGCACTCTTTGGGGGAGGCTTACGTTCAGCAGTAGACGGTAATTGACTGAAATGATGACGATGATGACATTTTAACAAGTTACCTATGTGTAATTTTTAACCGACTTCCCAAAACGGAAGAGGTTGAGAACCTCTCCCTTCCTTCGGCTGTATATTTTTTTATGTTTGTTACCTCATAACTCCGTCAATTATGAAACGATTTGAAAAAATCTTAGTTTTATCTGAAAGGATATACTTGCAGATTGGTCCCATTGAAATTTTATCAGAATCGGTTACGAAGTTTGGATTTAAAATCGAAATAGCTGGAAGTTGTTTACTTGGATGATAGTTTTTTGTCATCCAAGTCGAAATTGCGTATTTAGCTTTTCTGCGATTTTGCAGTGGTGTTGTTAGGTGTGAGGTACCACTAAAACGTGGAAAATAAAAAACTTTTTACAAAAAAATACAACCGACTTAAAAAAAGAAACACTACAAAGTAAAAAATAACTTTTTTTTTTTCTTTTTTTTCGGAAGTCGGTTGTATTTTATTGCGATTTACACCCTGCATAAAGAAGAACGTCCAAGAACCTGCTTGGCTCAAAGTTCTGATTTTGTCGAATAAACGTTATTATTATTGTATTCTGTATTAGTAGACAGTAATTTAGTTATCAGTTCTAAACCTGCTTAGTTTCTAGGATCTTGTTTAAGTTAGAAGTTTATTTGGAGTAGTTGAGCTTTGAGCTTTTAAGCTGTACTTAGACTTGTATAGAGAGGATTTAAGAGTTTGAGATGGGATCTAATACTAGGATAGCGAGCTGTCTCGGCTTCGCTTGGGTGCAAATTATATATACGCAAACGTTTTTCGTTTATCGTTATTTATATTAATTTAAACCGCATCAAAATCCGTTATGAAGTTAAGAAAAACTGGCCAAAAGCGAGCCAAACTCTCACACGCAGGGCTTCGTTCAATAAACCGAAAAAAAGAAATAGGCTTTTTGTATGGGATCTCTGGATATCTTCTTCTTTTTATATATATACTAGCTGACCCGCGCAACTTCGTCTGCGTCACATTTTCTAATACTGCTCCGCTCCTATTTGTCTTAGCGTGTGATATATAGCCTATAGCCTTCCTCGATAAATGGGCTATCTAACACTGAAATAATTTTTCAAATTGGACCAGTAGTTCCTGAGATTAGCGCGTTCAACCAAACAAACAAACAAACAAACTCTTCTGCTTTATAATATTAGTATAGATAAAAATGAATTGCTGTTCGGTAGTCTCGCTGAAACTCAAGAACGGCGAGGCCGATTTCGGTCATTATTTTTTTGTTTTGTTCGCCAGAATACAGGGAAGGATTAAAAGCAAAATAAAATGGGTAGGTAGGGTAGCCAGTTGACGGGAGCGAAGCCGCGGGGTACAGCTAGTAATAAATGGAAGTAAATATCCTGTGAAAATTTCAACTGTCTACCAATTATGCGTCTTTTGATACAGGCCGCTGACAGACGGACGGACGGACAGATGGACGGAGATCGGAGGCCTCGTAATAGGGCTCCGTTGGACTACCCTTTGTCTATGGAACCCTAAAAACCCTGTTCTATACTATTTATAGATTCCAGTGCTTCCCTTTTTCACTAAAAAAAGCTGTTCGGATTACGAAGGGATTTTGAAAGTTATCTAGACAAAGTAACTTGCGGTTTTCGTCTCAAAATGAAAAATATCCAACTTGCTTTACTTTTTACGAATGAAAAACGGTTGAATAGAAATGGCACTCCTAAAACGGAATTAGTTTTCAAACAAAAAGAAAACTCACATAGAAAATGTATTCACCATACGCCATTTTTTCCTTTATTTGTCTCTACAACAACTGAATATAACTCCGAACATGAAAAGCACACGAATTAAATAATCTTAAGCCCTCTTCTATTATTAACATGACCCTCAAACAAAACAACTGACTTTCAGCCATAAATTTGAAGTCACAAAGTTGAATGTCCATTGTAGTGGCAGTATTTGTAGAGCAATGGCCACTGGCAGCCAATGCATCATGTATAAATCGAATGAATTGCATTTGTACAAACAGAAAGGGTGCTTTTAGCTCGCCATTGCAAATATTGATTTATTGTGTTAGATTTATGTGCGCCGGCGACTGAATAATACGACGTGGTCTGATTTTATGCGTAAACGCGCAATTGTACGTCTGTTATTTATGAATAGTTTTGCTCTAAGTTGGAACACCGGGAATGGAACACCCTGTATATTGGTGTGAGGTTATGTGGAACATGCTGTATGTATAGGCGAATTAATCCGGTGGTTGTTAATTAAAAGTGATAAGCTTATTCATTGGGATTTGTAATTATTTTGATTGTGTTTACCTACTACCGTTACCAACCTACGTTATTTGTTACTTTACTTCATGAGAGGAGTTGATTACTCCAACCTGAGAACCCTTTTGTAGAGTAAAATCTCCTCAGATTTTACTCTAGGAAAAAAGGTTCAGGTTGATGAATGACTGCCAGCGTTCAAATTGTTCAGTCATGTCATATATATCGACTCTAATATTAACAGCTGAAACTACAATCATAGTGTTTATTCAGTAACTTGCATTCGTAATACACCTATTGCCCTAGTTATATTTTACATTTATAGTTTACATACTTCATTATAAGTACTACAAAAAAAAACACTAGAACTAAGCTACTTCTGGGTAAGCTCGCTCCATTGTAGACTTTGTAACTGTCATCTCCGACCTAGACAAGAGTCAAAAAGCTAACCCATCTCAAATAGTTCGGCCTCAAATGCTAATATTTTGTGAACTGTAAGTTTAGATTAAGCACTTTACTTGTTAAAAAAATGTAAATTCTTTTGTGAATAAACATTATTACTATTATTACTAGGTATTTCCTTTATTCTTCTTTTAACTTATTTTATACATTTTTAAATATTTCTTAAAAAATACAGATGAAAAAAAAACATTTAAAAATATAAAAAACAGTAGCCCACCGGTATCGGGGACAGGGTCCAAGCTACTACTAATAATAATAATAAAAAAAACTTTTCGGTAACTTTTTTCTATAGTAAAATCTGAGGACTCACGAATGACTGCCCGTGTCATATTTTCGTATATCGCTGAAACTAAAACAAAAACCAAGGATCCCTTACCCATTTCCCAACTTTCAGACAATTCTAAAAGCCACAAAATCATCCCCAATATTCTCCAATAACATAACATCTTCATACAATCAAAAGTGACAAAAACTTGCTCCCCACACCGTAACGTTCAAATGATAATGCTCTTCGGCGAAAAATCGCTGTCTGCGAAAAAAATCCAATAGATTTAACGCCATTTCTATGTCCAGTAAGGTGCACTTTTTTATTTAATTCTGCAAATCCACCCTTGTTTTTGTGGGGTGCCATCGATTAAGGTCCAAGTCAGAAGTGGCTAGCGATTTTATGTTATGCCTGGTTTAAAATGTCTTTCGGTTGTTTTATTTTCAGCCTATTTTACTAAAACGTAGCACTGAATGAAATGAGTTCAAATATTATTGTTTATAGTATTATTTGAACTCATTTAACAAAGACAAGAGATAATATTCAGTTAGCATTCTAGGTGTACCTTTCTACATATTATTATATATGTCACTAAATGTGTTCACGATATTAGTTTTATAAAGATTTCTTCACCAGCCTGTACAAGCCTTTTCTTAGATTTAGGACTCTCCGATTGCACATCATTCAACTGGGTCCTAGGCAAATCTCGTCCAGCTGCAACCAGCCAACCTGCTATAACCTGATACCCTTTTTTTAAGAATGGGCATCATCATATGACTCCTCCCGCTCTGGGCGGAGCAGAAATGTCAGACTTTTACTGACTAAAACCCATCCGTGTTGCCCAAATGCCCTTTGAATTCCAGAGCCGCGGTGACTCCTTCGAACAAATTCCGCAACGCTATTATTGGTACCTACTACAATTTGAACACAATCATCCCCCACTCATTTGCACAACTGTAATTCCGCCGCTTATATTATTTTTTGCAACTTGGACCACCCACCACTTGAGGGCACTAGAAATCAATACCCGACAACTGTCGGTTTTGAAGCGTTTAGTTGTGAATTATTCAATTAATTCCCCCGAGAACTAATTTGTTTTGATCCTCCGGAGTATTTGTCAAACTTTCAGCTGTAATGGACACAATGTTTGCGAAAGGACCTGGGTTTGAGGCAGGATTATTGTTCGTAACTTTCTAAAGTTTTGGGCACAGTAGAACTGCCTGTTTTGAGTTGAAATTGTCAGGTAGGTATTGTTGGAAATTCAACAGTTATTGTGTTATTGAGGGTAAAGTCTGAACTGGAGCAATATTTGAAATGATTCAACTTCAAAATGAAACAGTGACAGAATGAAAGCATACTGTTCTCAGGAGTATCATATCGTCATCCAATATTTATTTGATTATTTAACAGTTTATGTACACACATTAAACAAATAGATAAAAAGGAGACAGAAAAAAGGCACAAAGGTGATGCTTATTTCTTAAGAAATCTCTTAGTAATATTGTGTTTTTATGTACGAAAATAACACAGTTTATAGATATGAATATGGGTATAAGAAGACAGAGGTACAAGTGAGAGGTCACTTATGCCCCTGTTATGGCATTGTTAGTGACAACAAACAATGTCGTGAAAATGGCAAAGCTTTTGGTCGCTCAAATCTGAGACACTTTCATGCCAGCGACTTTGCCAGCGACACTAACATTGGGATATTATAGAGAAAACAAAAGCTGAAGAAACAAATGACCATCTGATTTTGAAAAGAAATGACATTCTCATACAATAAGATTTGAATTTGGAATTTCATAACTATATGTCTATTACAGTTGAAACTGGCCAGTTCCGTTAAAATACCATTTTATTGGTAGACTAGACCTAATTTTGTATCACAAATATTCAACCACATAATTTATTTCAAATGATTGCCGCGTGCTGAATTATGGCAATATCCCACAGGATTGTTCATTGTGCCGGCCTATAGGGACGGCCTATGTTCGGCATTGTACATTTGCGGTGTGGTTAGCAATACTGGCATTAGTATTCATAATAGCAAGTTCGATTATTTCACTATGATTATGTTATTCAGTATCAACGTAATCATCCAAGCTGTTACCTACTTGGGTACCTATGGCTCGAAAAATGAACGCGCTAATATCAGGAACTACAGCATTTTTTTGAATTGATTGAGCAGAGCATTGATAATTAACAATAAATAATATAAATAATTTTAATAAATTATATTAATAAATAATTTTAAATAATATTAACAATGTGATGTGACTCAGACGAAGCAGCGCGGATAAGCACATTATAACAGAACTATTATTGTTGATTTTTGTTATATTTAGCATGGTGCTTCCATTCATATATTCAATTTCAACTACCAAATAGTCTCTTGAATACGACGGTATAAAAAAAAACAAGAAGTTCCAAACAAGCCACTTTACAAACAGTTTTTTAGTTCAATTACTGATTTGATGCCACCAACTGCATTGACTTTAATTTCTTCCGCCATATTGATTTTTACACTCACAAGATTAAGATGAAACTTTTGCCATAAGAATCATCACAATCGACCTACGCTTCTGATCTCCAGAGTGCCACAAATGTACGTATATACATACAAAGGCTGATAAACACTTAACCCATCTATATAATAATAATATAATAATATAATAATATCCTTGGACATTTCACACAACGCCATATAGTCCCAAGCTAAGCAACTTAATGCTTGTGTTATGGTAACGAGATGGCTGATAAACTACTTATATACATTTTTTTTTTTGTAAATACATACATATTATAGATAGAAAACACCCAGACTCGGAACAAATACATGTAGGCCGTACAAATATTTGTTCCGTGCGGGAATCGAACCCGCGACATGCATCGCGCACTCGGGTAAAAATAATAACAAACAACAAAAAGCCTCAATTTAAAACTACTTACAGTCTTCCCACTTTTTGTCTCAAGTTTAAAACCTCCTTTTTAGAATCTCAAGCGACAAACCTAGGGGGTAAGCAAAAACTAAGTCGTTTAAGAAAAAAGCCGCTGAAGCGCTGGACGCTCGTGAGCAAAACAAAGCGGAAAGCCGTAGCGAAGACTGAAGCAACTTGATTTTATGGAGCGTCTTTTAAAGGTTTTGTTTTGACATAACAATTACCTAAGTTTAAGTTGGAGTTAAAAGGTTTTTTAAGCGAATTATAGATCCAGATAGAAGCTTTATTTAATGATAGCCATACAGGGTCTTAGGTGATTCAGTGCGTTCCGTAAATGACACGTTCTAAAGCTAATTTGCAATGATTATGTCTCCGATTTTTTTTTTAAGTTTTCTAACTTAACAGGTTAATATGAATACAGGATACATAATTTTATTTTTGTTTTGTTAATTAATTGATGAGTTCGAGTACGATGGAAAGTAATGATATTGTCCACAATGAAACACACTTGCCAAGAAGTAACCTATTACCTTTTGAGTTTAAAACTTCCCGTTAAACTACTCTTGTGTATGATATTCGATTCCTTTTGATGACAATGCCTGTCAAAACAAAAGTAAAATTCAAAAATAAATCGTTAACAGAAAATCACACCGTAAAATCCTTCCTCCCATTCACAATGCTTTCAAGAAAAATATTCAATACATTTTCCAATACCTTACCAAAGGTATCCAGGATCAAAAGACAGCATTTCACATTCATGTATTACAATAAAATGGACTATCCGTCTTTCTGTCGACACATTAGATATATCGGTGACAGTTTTGTGTGTCCACTATGTAAATCGCTGGCCACCCTAGTGATGTGCCAGCGTGAAGATTTATACCGATACTGTTCGGCCACCGTGTGTAGGGATGGAGTTGTTTAGATTTGGTTTTTGATTTTAGAATAGTGTTGTTTTGATTTGACGTTGGATTTTGAACATTTAGTAGGAAGTAGAATCGATGTCCAATATTCAATCGATGTTCAAAATCTGTGCAGTAATGTCATCATAGTAACTTTTTTACTATTTTTTTTTTTACTGTTGTTATGTACGCTTTTGACGACTATCTTTTTTTTATACATAACTGGGAAATTCTTGGCCCAAATCTCACCTAGTGGAAAGAGATGATTAGGCCGAAGATGGAAGCGAGTTTCACCCGGAATCCACACACACACACACACACAGAGGAACTGGCTATCATACCTCTAACTGCCGGAACACAACAATGCTGTTAACAATGTTGCTATGGCGACAGACTTAGACATGATGGTGGTAGCTTGCCAGGCGGACTTATAACAAGTCCTACCACCAACCAAACCGAGCAAAAAATTTGCCCCCGCTATGAATCGAACCCGGTCTGAATCGGATGGTATAACCACTAGACCACGGAGGCGGTTAGTGTCACCTGTTTAGCACCACTCGGGGACCACGTGTAGGGATTCGCTGAAGGGTATTCTCCTACGGACGCGGGTGACTCGGCCCCCAAAAATAATATAACGACACATTACACGACACACCTATCTCAGCGGACGGTAAGCGATGATGAGGTAGAAAATGGAGCACGCTTGCCTAGAAGTATTCTATTCACTCTTGACATAAAGACTCCAAGGTTCTAGCTATCAGGAAACACAGACTCCGTCGGGGAATTCCACTCTTTAGCTGTACGCACAAGGAATGTAATGCAATTCATGAGTATTCGAATTTTTAGACATAGCACTACGAATGGAGCATAGACTGAATGAAAAGCATGGCGAACACCCCTTATACATTTTGAAAAGTTTTTTAAAATTGATGGTCGCTAAAATGATATTGCAAATTGAATCAGAACGGTTTTCAAGTGAAATGAAAATTGGTCTTCTGATGACATCTCTTCTCGTCTCAACTTATCCTAATGTCCATACCTCTATCAAAAATATTATTGATAGAAGTTTTCTAAAGAATACATCATCCTCTAATGAGTTTCTGATTTCACCTTGTCAAAGAATGTTTAAAGCCTTTCTCCTACTGAATCACTTTTTCAACTTTTAAGCTACAAGAAAACACAGCACAAAAGCACTTGACTCTGACAACTAACAACCCAATTCACACCAATGCTCCCAAAAAAACATTTGAAACAGATCCGAGGGCCTTCTAAAACAAACAACTGATCCCTTTTCCCATTTCCTATCGGAAAAACGTCGGAAAAAAAACAAGAAAATCATCAATTAGTATCCAAACAGGGTATTGTAGGGAATTTGTCACTCTCGTTAAAAATACGCAACGGAGCGAGAGCGTCGCGTAAAGACCAACTCTCCTTGTTTAAACCACTCGCAAACTTTGGATTATGTAGCGTCCGCAAAATGTATTTTTAAAAAGTTTTGAGAATGTTGGACACGGGTTATTTTTTAGTAAAATAAGTTAACTTAGTATATAGGTACATTTATTCCTAAAGTAAAATATGTTGACGTGTCTTAGAATGTGATTTATAATAAGCTAGTTTCCACAATCGATAAATTTGAGTCCGTCAGTTGGAGTATTGAAAAATAATTGACATGAATTTTTTTGATTTTGTAAATTAATTAATATTGACTAAGATTTAACGCATTAAAACCGGGGCTCGTGACGTCAGAACGCACTAAAAATTAAACCACGGCGTGAAGAGAATTTTAAAAGTGTCGTATCTTCGTTAAATTGGGTTTACGTAGCAAAAGAAAAAAAACGGGCTGGTTTAAAAACCAGTCTTATCACGCTCAGATAGGTATAGCACAGTTATAAAAAAAGCTATCTAAATGATGGA
The DNA here is from genome assembly GCA_963859965.1 of Ceramica pisi. Taxonomy (NCBI): domain Eukaryota; kingdom Metazoa; phylum Arthropoda; class Insecta; order Lepidoptera; family Noctuidae; genus Ceramica; species Ceramica pisi. The sequence continues at coordinate 22,251,990 of OY982535.1, read as the reverse complement.
GATTTGATAAATAATTGAAAAATAATAAAGGAAGTAGCATTTTCTACTTATCTAGATAGTCTAGATGTATAGAGGTACCAAAATTGAAAAGGTCTACAGAGATTTCAATAGCAAAAAAATACGGGGTTCAAGAATATTCCACTGAATTTTTTTATAGTACCATAAGCAACTCCAGGCAGACAAAACAGTGTCAAACGATGAAAGCTTATAAGATACATAAATAAATAAATTGATTGTAAATTGTACCATTTAATTGTACTTCTGTGTGTTGTGCTACGTCTTTTGTGTGCACTAAATAAATGATTTATCTATCTATCTACATAGCAAAGAATTTGATAATCGACAGAACGACGTTATTAAAAACTGAGCTACAAGAATAAAGTGATTAAAAGCGTCCTACAACCGACTCAAAGCCACACCTATGCACACAGCGAGGCTATCGATCTCGATTGCATAAGTAATGTCAGTTCTAAAGTCCGCCTTTGTGATCCAGTTGCCGCCATCGATTGTTTTACGCCGATAGCTTTTGATGAACCGCTATTGAAGTTTTAACTAGTATGGGAATTTATTTGGATTGATCGATTTTCGTTGCTCGCAGATGAACAGATGGTCGATGAGGCCGAAGAGTTCAGGGGGGCTACTTTCTAAGCCCGACGTCCGTAGTTTCGGGCTTAGTTGCGGGCGTATTCTACTCCATATTATCTAACCACTAAGAACTCATGACAACACGATTCGACAGGTATTGTCAAATTGTGTTGTTATTCATTTTTAATTACAGTTTGGCACTAACCGTAAGTCTGAAGGTGATACGGAGTAGAACACGTCCGCAACTAATCCCGAAACTACGGACTTCAGGCTGAAGATGGACCGATGACTTGATGAGGGTCGTGGGGAAACGCACAGGACCATTTCTTGTGGCGACACGCGCAGGAGACCGTTGCCGTCCAGTCGAGGACGTCTTTCAGCTGATATGATCATCATCGATTGTTTCTGCGTCCTGACACCAGTCTTGCCAAGAATTACAAAGTTACCTAGCCTCGGAAAGCACGTTAAGCAGTTCGTCCCGGCTGTCATTTGTAAATCTTTGGCAGTAGTTACGGATATGCACAGTTATAACTTGAATCACAGGTTTATTTACTATCCCGTTTCGATACTCAAGTTCTACCAACGATAAAGAATAGAACGCAGTAACCATCATCATCATCTGCCTAGCCTTTTCCAAACTATATTGGGGTCGGCTCCCAGTCAAACCGGATTCAGCTGAATACCAGTATTTTACGTGGAGCAGCAGCCTACCAGACCTCCACATCCCATTAACTGGTACTTCATGGAAACACGTTACTTCATGGAAAGACTGGTGTCAGTTTCTCGGGCTTCTGACTTTCCGTAACGACTGCCAAAGATCTCCAAATGACAGCCGGGACCAACAGCTTAACGTGCTTTCCGAGGCACGTAGGAAACTCGGTATGTTAAGATGGTCACCCATCCACAGACCAACCTCGGCAAGCCTTGCTTAACCTTGAAGATCGACCTGTGCGGCTGTTTATATTTAGCCACGAGCTCCTTTATCTCTTATTTCTCATCACCCAACCAACCGTAACACTCAAAATAAATGCACATATTTATACTAATAAAATCCTCTAACTTATACATTAATACGCCTCTTACTACCCAACACAAAACACGGTAATTAATTATCTCTACCCACAACATTTACTAACAAAAACACGACTAGTGCATCACATTAATTCTACAAACAAAATCTTTTTGCAATCCCTACTCCCTTGGGATTATAGCCCTCAGGATTGGCTGAGGATTCTTAGTAAATAGTGTAATCAGAATCAGAATCAGAATCAGAATGCTTTATTTGTAAACACAGGTCAAATTACAGCAGTGTGCGAGATGTTACAGATAGGTAGATCCTCCATGTTTTGCCCAGAGACGTACAAATATATTTAGTAAATTAACATTGTCGAATTTATAACACACGTTTAACTTAAAATATCATAAAAGAAATTATTTAAACTTTCACAATATAACAATTTCAATATAATAGTTAGGTACAATACAAATTAAAATACAATCAATATAAATAAATATTAAATAGGTTAAGTTATAAATAATTTTAATGCTAATGTTAAACAAAATTTAAAATCGTCAAAATAATATAATTTAAATGCAATCAATTTCGATAAATGTTAAATCTATAAGTTACCTGTCATCTTAATGCTTATGTCAAAAGAAATTGAAAATCGTCAAAATCGTACAACTTTAAAATTAAGTAAATCAATTTCAATAACTGTCAAATAAATAAACAAAAATAGAAATAATAAAAAATACAGAGATTAATAACAATAAAAAACATCAAAAATTAAAATTAAATTCAACAAATTAGGTAAATAGTCAAAATAAATTTAGAAATTACAGTGATGAATAATTATTAAATTAAAAATTAAGTTAAAAAGTCAAAGTAAATAGTCAAAATAAATTTAGTCATTACAGAGATTTGTCATTTAAAAATTCATTGACACTATAATACGCTTTTTCTGACAGTATTTTTCTAAAAGTTTTCTTAAACTGGGCTGTATTTAATTTTTTAATATGGTTGGGGATATTATTATAAATTATTGGTGCCATGCATACAACGCTTTTACGCAGCAGAGCTGTCTTAGCTGGCTGGACACGAATTTTACTATTATCCCGGCGATTACGCATAATAATGTCCGATAACCGAGGAAACAAATGGGGGTTATTTCTGACAAACAGGGATATGTCCAAGATATAAATTGAAGGAAGTGTGAGGATTCTATGTTTTGTAAAAAGTGGCTTACAGCTCTCGGTACTGAGGATGCCGAACATGGCACGTATGCATCGTTTTTGCATTTTAAATGCCATATCTTTATTTGTTGAGTTTCCCCAAAAGATAATGCCATATCTAAGGACAGATTCAACAAGTCCATAATAAGCCGAAAGTAACACATCGGTGTTGACAGTTGGAGCAAGTTGGTACAAAGCATAAGCTTGACTACTGATTTTTTTACACAGTTCGTCAATGTGATCTTTCCAATTAAGTTTACTGTCTATAATTAAGCCTAGAAAACGGGCATTTGTTACTTCATTTATAGTGTAGTTATCATGGATCAAATTTACATTTAAAGGATTATTCAATCTTTGTCCAAAGTGCATTATATTTGTTTTTGATAAGTTTATTTTTAAATTATTATTATCAAGCCAAGAAATTATAGATGTCAATGAATTATTTATGTCAAATTTATAATTTTGTATGTCTTTACATGCAATTGAAACTGTGCTGTCATCCGCAAATAATGTCATAGGTTGAGTCGTCACCTTTGGCAAGTCATTGATATAAATAATAAACAATGGTGGCCCTAGCACACTACCTTGAGGAACACCCTGTGTGACGTATTTCTTTACAGATCGGATAGTCTCTTCTTCTTTTATTTTACGATTCACTCTAGTTATTTCTGTTATTTGTTGTCGATTCGTTAAATAAGATCGAATCAAATCTAAAATATTGCCTCTTATACCATATGCGTCAAGTTTGCTGATTAGTATATTATGATCTACATAATCAAATGCCTGTGACATATCGCAATAAATAGCACAAACTGGAACCGTGTTGTCAACGTGGCAGATGACATTCTGGATGAATTCATAGATGGCCATATTTGTCGTTTTATTTTGTCGAAAGCCCTTTTGTTCGTTACACAAAATTTTATTATTTTCAAGATATGAATTAAGTTCACCATAAACATATTTTTCAAAAATTTTTGAAAATATGTAATGTAGCCCCCCCACTACTTCGTACCCTAAAACCGATGGCATTCAACTCAAAAGGATTTAGTACAAGGGTATGTCTGTTGGATGAGTAAATGCCCAAGTGGAGAAGAATTATCTTTTATTTTTTTGGCAGCGTAATGGAAAGCTTATTCCATGAGATTATTTTTGTGTTGGGTAGGAAATGTTTACTTGTTTGTGGGTTGGTTAAAGGTTGGACTATTATTTTTCCTGTATTTTTTTTTTATAATTTTGTATTTAAGGTTTTTTTAAATCAAGTTTTTAATATACCAGCTTTTGCCCGCGACTTCGTACGCGAAAATCCCGTTTTTTCTCGTTTCCGTGTTCTTAGTGCTCCCCAACACTCCTCGAATAACCGACATTCCATATATCAGCTTTCTACGGCCAGTAGTTTAGGCTGTGCGTTGTCTGTCAGTCACCCATTAACGAAAGAGTTTTATAAACCCATACCCATATTGATAGTCATGCCTAAAGTAGCATAAGTTAAAGATCTTACAATTTTTTTTTTTAATTAATGAAATATTAAAAAAAAAGCTTTTTGGTGGACCCAATAACTGTCATCCATAACCCAATGGGTGTGCAAAATTTTATGTCCCTACTGTTAACCGTTGAGGAGTTCCCTCGTCTGGAGCCAATCCAGACAGCAGCATCATGTCATGCTTATCATAAACATGTATTGTCATCGGAACTGGACCAGTATGTAAAATTTCAGCTCAATCGGAAACCGCGAAGTGGGTCAAATTTAACTTGCAAGATTCCATCTTCACATACAAACATACATACAAGTCAAGTTAAATATAAGCTTTTAATAATTAAAGCACAACAAAACACTTATTTCTTAAAACATTTTCCTTTACCTGCGTACCATAAATTCCTCTAATTAAAACTGAATTCTCGATACTGAAAAACTATCTGAACTACGCGGAGGCTTTGAATTCCTGCATAATTTTCATGTAAACCAACCGTTGATAACGCGGCCATGTTGCATGATCATAAAATGGAGTTTTTATACCATTGATAGCAGGAACTATACTAGGAATTGTGAATCAGCACGCATACGAAACGGAAAAGGGAGAAAAACGGGGTTTTTATAATAGAAAACTGGTTTTTCTGAGTGCATTTCATTGGAAAACTGGCTTATTTCTACTAGTTTCTAGGGAAGATGAAAAACGAACTAAAATATTTAGTTACTGTCTGATTTTAATTCAGAATTCATCCTCAAAGAGGCAATAGGGCAGAACATGAAAAAACAAAAAAAAACTATGAAATAGAAATGTTTATTTCAGGCATTGCGTAACGAATATTATTTTATTATGGTTTTTTTTATACATTTCTGATAGTTCTCACCAAACATAATATGATAACTAAAATTATAAATCAAAGGTACCGGAATTCCTTCTATTTTAGACATAATTCAATTTTGTCAGGTTATCCTAACTATACTGGTTGTTAAATCTAATTTAATATAACCGTGGATAGGTTTCATTTAATTAAGCCCGTCAGAGGTATGCTCCTTTAAATTAATCCAATTTGGACTGACAGAGTTATAGAGTAGATATACTTAGTAGAGATGGACCGACTAGTTGGGAAAGACGACTATTCGTTCACAATAGTACCCACGACTTGAAATTAATTATTAATTTTCGGTTAATCAATTAAATCGCCAGCATTTGCAAGAACTGGTTACCATTTTTTTTGTTTATTTGTGAAGGGTTTGCTCTTGACTCTAGACTAGGTCAAAGATGACGGAGACAAAGTCTAAGATTGAGCGAGCTTACACAGAAGAAGCCAGTTCACTCTAACTTTGAAAAGATTAGATTATTACCGAAATAGAGAGCCAAGAGCGAGTTGGACTCGCGCATGAAGGGTTCCGTACCATCATCGTATATTTGTTGATAAAGCGGCAACAGAAATACACAACCTGTGAAAATTTCAGCGGTCTGCCTATTAAGGTTCATGAGATATAGCCCGGGACAAACGGATGGATGTACGGACGGACGGCGAATAGGATTCCGTAGGTAACACTTGGGGTACAAAGTACAAACCCTAAAAAGGACAGTGCTATTCATCTTGTGTAGCACCTCTCTCTCACAGCGGAATAATGATAGGTAGTATTTTATGTTTTACATAATAATATAACTACATATTATAATCTGTAGTTAAGTCAACAAAACGCAGCAATAAATAAATAATTTGTTATGTACATCGTGTCTCAACAGTTTCACATAAAAGTTATTCTTTCATTCTTAATTGATCTACTATTCAGATAATTAGTCGGGCTTTTCAACAATGACTAGTCGTCTTGTCGGCTAAATCTACTCGGCGCATCTCTAACACTTACCCATTAGAAGCTAGTGTTGTAGACTATATCGATTATGACGTAGGTTACTAGTTATACATACGCATACTAAAATGATTAACAGTTTGGCTAATAACCATATTACTGAGCCATTTGCTAATAGGACTTACAGCGGTACTATGAAGGCTGTATGTGTATTTGGAAAGATATTTATTTATTTAGACTTTATGTACAATAGTGGTACATGGGCGGACTACATGCAACAATGCATTCTCTACCAGTCAACTTTTGGGTTTTAAAGACTACAACAAACAATAAATAAAATAAAAAATATATACAAATAATATATTTAATACTAATAAAATACATATATATGATAAAATAATAATAAACTAATAAAAATGATGTTTTATAATAATTATTTTATTATTCCGAGTCCCGCCCGGGACTTAGCGGTTAAGGGAACTTCAAAAAGAAGATAGAAATTCTCAAACGACGTTGTTCACATTCGTATATCAGTCGCAATCTATGAAAAGTGTATGAAAAATGAGATGAGTGAAATGCGAATGTACGTTGCTTATAGTTTATTAAAATTGGCACTCATCAGAATTGTATGATTCAGCAGTATAACCCCCGGGAAATACAAACGATCGTCACAGATTATGCAAGTGAAGTTTTGCAATAATGTTGTTGTAAATTCTTTCGGCCAATAATAACACGTTTCAAAGTTTGATACACTAGTTGTGTGTGTCATAATTTGTGTGCTAAACCTATGAGCTCCTTTAAGTTCTAAGTTTGAGCTACACGATAACTGGCAAATGCTTGCACTATCTGGGCAGGTCCACTCAAATCTGTGTGGGACTTTCCTCAAAATTCCACTTCAGACCTAAGTACATGGTTCTCATATGATTTGACCAGTACAATTGTATGGACTTTAAAAGAGACTTTGACCTCTCGAGTTTGTTTCGGCGTTTCTTCTCAGAGCAGTCAGGAAACGCCGGCCTCATCTAGTTTAAAATGACCAAAAAAGATTGACGTGTAAAAGTGTTATTTACTTACAACCTACTAACAAAATAAATATCATTTATGCTTAATTTAATCATTGATATATTAATTACTGATCCATGGCACCTACAAAATAAAATATACTTTGGGCCCCTCCAATTTCACTACCTACCAGCTTCGGCCATTCATTTCCATGCATAAAACTCTAGTTTTATTAATTTTACCCTTTATATGGATGGGAAATCATCAAATGACTCCTCCCACTTTGAGCAAAGCAGAAGGAAGTGTCAGACTCTTACTGACTAAAACCCATCCGTGTTTCTCCTAGTGCCCTTTGCGTTCCAGGGCCGTGGTGACTTCCAAATTCCAAAATTCCGCAGCAAATTAATTTTACCCTAGAATTGTAAGATCGATACTCTTAATCAAAATCATAACAACACTACCCTGAGTCCTCAACTAGTTAGCTAGTAGAAATATCACGATAAAATTAGTCGCTGGTCGTTCAAATCAAGGGTCGAAGCGACCTGCCTCGCCCGTTTACCCGAATAAATTGCTACAAGCTTACTTCTACGGAATTGTACAAAATTGTTTGCTTTTCTCATCAAATCAGGTGACCCTTTCATTTATTTAGATAACTGTTGATATTTCAAAGGTAAATTAGATTTTGTAGGGAAATATTTGCTGGATTTTAAGTTAATTTAGGTTTTGGTTACATGATTTTCAATGTTTGTTAGTACAGTCGCTAGACATCACTTTACTCGAAACTGTCAAATTTTCCCAATTATCCTTCACCCTCATAACTGTTGTGATAAAGTTGAAAATCTATTGAAGCAATTTGACAGATTGTTGTAGCTTGATGTACTACAATCAGCTTGCGAAAATGTTGGTCTTTTTTGTAATTTGGTTTGACTGTCTTCCATTTCCTCTTCTAGTTCTAAGCTATATACCTCTCTCCCTCTTCGTATGTCTCTCTCTCTCGATGTGTAAGTTTAGTTGCAATGTGAATTCCACTTCCAATCGATTGCTAAACTTACCTACTCCCGCAGTTTATAAATATTTCATACATTATTTATTTTAAAAAGAAAACTGCCTAGACCTTTTGAAAATCAATATATTTTAATTAAATACTTTACATAGCATGCAACTATGAATTTTCATATTTCCAACTTTACCGAAAACTGCAGAACCACCTCACAAACGTTGAACTATCGAATAAGTCTTCAAAACTTCTTTCATTACAAATTCACGAGCTGGGCACCGAACTCCGTGCCACGAGTTGCAACGCACAATTGCACACCTCATTTGGTTTCGAAATGCATTGTATTGTGCGCGGTCTAGCTTGCCCGGAGCGGATTCGAACCTGCACCGAGCAGCCTTTGAACGTTTGCCATCGATTAAAGGTTTAATTTTGGAATTTGGTGTAACTAGGTGGTCGCTGGTTTCAGGTAATTAGTTTTGGGTTATCGACACAAATATGGCGGTAAAATATAACCTGCGTTTTGCAGAAACAGTTGAAGAGAGTTCGACGATTGTACAGAAACAAAAAATGTACTAAAAACCTTTACATAGTCAAAGAGACACAATTTTTTTTAAGTTGACTGATCTTTTTCACATTCTATTTTATAATAGATCGTTAGTTAAATATCACCCTATAAAACAACATTATAGGATGATATTTTAAGTCATTGAGAATGTAGGTAGCAGGCACCCAAAGGCAATAAATACATCATCGTATTTGAACTCATTGGATGTTATATTATTTTATTTTGACAAGTGATATTACGGTTACCTACGTAGTACTTTTTAGTTAATTAAAAGCTTGTTTTAAACATATTTTCATTTTAACAAAGGACGAATACCTAAGGCTATGTAGGCATGGACTGCATTAAATTATTACTCATCATAATTTACTTGCTTAAATGCCTTACTTTTCCAGAGTCCGGTGCAAGCCAATTTACAGCACTTTTCGCTATACTAACTGAATTTCTCAAATCCTAAACCCCTACCATAGAATATTGGATTAAACTAAGCAGATTACAAACTAAGTGCAGACATCGATTCTGCGTCACGATACGAAATTGTTTATTGAATTATTTATAACAATATAATCTGAGCTTTACATGTTTCATATAACATAGGGACGGTGGAGATTTCAAACGTCGTAAATGCCAACATCGCACCAATAGACTTTCAACTGTCGGGCCTAAGCTGATCGTTTGAAATCAAACAACCCAGAATACGTTACTTACGGTATTTGAAATTTTCAGTATCAATAGGGTGATGAGTCATTTTTAGGGTCGTAGGGATTATTTTGAGATAATTGGGAGTCCAACTTATTGATTTCGGCAGCTGCCGATTTTTGTTAGTTATCCCTATTTTTAGGGTGTTATGATGTATGGGCTCAAGATCTAAAGGGATTATTTTTTGGTGCATGCACTAATGGTAATCCTGTATTTAGTTTTATGTTTATCTAGGCTTAGTACTATTAATGTTCATATACATATATTACTGAAACTAACTGACCCAAGCAACTTCGTCTGCGTCATATTTCTCATTAATGCTCCGCTCCTGTTGGTCTTAGCATGATGTTAGCCTTTTAGAAGATGTTTTCAAAATCGAACCAGTAGTTCCAGAGTAGCATGTTCAACCAAACAAACTAACTCTTCTGATTTATACCTAATATTACAAATATTGAAAAACAGAGTTTTACAGGTTATTAATTCGTATGTATTTTCGAGTTTCCGATATTTCGGCACTGTTGTAAGCGCTATGATCACGGAGTAACTGAAGATCTTGCGGGTGGGATGTTGTTGGCAGACATATCGGTCTACCCTCTTTCGTAGTCTTTGATTATGAACATCTCCGGTGCAACAGTGCCGAAAATCGGAAACTCGAAAATAAAAAGGTTCACGGTAGCAATCCCGTAATTAACTAATCTAATTTTAGTGATCATGACAATATATTTGGACTTCTTACACTGGTGGCCTATTTTTTGCTACAATCTAATACACTAGTTATTTTTAAGTCTGTTTTCTGCCTACATGCATATTTTGACAAGGAGTAGAGTAATCAACACCCTCTCAAACTAAAACACAGTTTAATAATCTCCCATTGTAACAAAATATGACACACTCCGAGGGCCAAAACTGTAGAACAAAACTAAATTACCATCCATTGTAGGGTATCGTAAATCATTCTCTCACGAACTAGCCAGCGATGACGTCACGCCAAACAAAGCCACCCCATTGGTCCAAACGAAGTCACGTGACCGGCGCGTGCGAACTCTTTGACGAAATTAGACGGGGAGCTAGCATACCCTTTTTTATGTCATTACAGACGATTTGAAAAAATAAGGAGAATTAGCATTTCTTTTTCATTTTCCATTGCACGCTGATTGGGTAGGTAATCAAAGAGTTTTATGGTAATCGTTCCTTGTTGGATTAAACGGGTCATTTTGTGAATCGAAAAATGGCAGTTTAATTGTGTCCGGGAACGCTAAATGGCGAATAATTTTGCTCGCGACACTGGGTCATTTTATTTTATTCACGCTTTTTTTACAGTACATTTTACCCTACTTTTATTTTGTATAGCCAATTAGACAAAACAATGTGAAACGTTAACTGCGCATTTTCTGAAAAAAAAAAGTACAATATGAGCATTAAAATAGTCAGTACGTTAGGTAGACAAGTGTTTTATTTAGCTATGAAGACAATCTTCAATGATTCAAAGATTCAAAGCATTTATTTCAAATAAACCATTTACAGGCAATTTTGAAATGTCAAGGTCGGTCAGTCAAAAACATGAGGCTATTTGCTCGTTCCAAAGCGTAGATCTCTATGGAGAAGAACGTGCAAGAAACTCCACGGACACTCTTTTAAATCATGTGATGTTTTACAAAAATCTTAGTTACATGTACTTGCTTCTTCATGTGAGGACAATGCAAAATAAAAAAATAAAAAAACTTAAAATATAAAGATCAATATAAGCCGGTGGTGGTTAAGAGATGTCCAGTCTCAACTGAATGCGGTGCATATAAGTCAATGAACCTTAACAAGGTGCATATAAAAATACCTATAGAATCGATTAGATAAGAAATAGGTACATAATAGTTTTAGGCCGTGAGTCTAGTAATGGCTTTCATGGATATCAGATTTAAAAAGGGTTTTTATTTATCAGTCATGTGTCTTGGAACCTGAACAGTCATTCAGAGCTCCACGTATAATATTACTAGTTGATGCCCGCAGATTCGTCCGCTTGTCAAATTATATACTAAAACCTTCCTCGATAACCACTCTATCTATTGGTAAATACAACATAAAGATCGATGCAGCAGTTTTTGAGTTTATTGCGAACAGACAGACGCGGTGGAGGACTTTGTTTTATAATATGTAGTGATGTACAGTCGCCTGCACATCAAGCTGCAACAATCTGTCAAATTTCTTTGTTAGATTTTCAACTTTATCGCCAAAGGGATTGGGTTCAAATTTGATTGGGAAAATTTGACAGTTTCGGATAGCCTGATGTGCTGACGACTGTACTAGCTTTTTCCCGCGAATTCGTAAGTACATATCCAGTATTTTTCCATTCCCGTAGGAATTTCGAGAAATCATTTTCTTTGTGCTCCCCTACAATGACAAATTTCAGCTTTTAACGACCTAGTTTCGGCAGTACCTACGTTGTTTGTCAGTCACTCTCTCAGTAACAGAAGAATTTTATATGTAGGTATAACTAGTTGACCTGCGCAACTTTGTTTGCGTCACATTATTCATTAATAAAATGACTTTTAAAAAATCAGGGCTGGTGATAGAAAAGTAATAATTTAGGGTTTTACGTATTTTTTAATGCCACATTATAGAAAAATAAAAATTAAAAAAATTGTACAAAAATTTTAAAAAAAATGTTAGGGGTGGGCAACCCTTATCACTTAGGGGTATGAAAAATAGATAGTAGCCGATTCTCAGATCTACTGAATATGCATATAAAATTTGGTAAAAATCGGTAAAGCCGTTTCGGAGGAGTAAGGTAACTAAGATTGTGACACGAGAATTTTATGTATAAGAAGATTTAGGATTACTCTGTGCGTCAGTACCTTCTCCATTTGAAACACCCCAGAATTTCCATTTGACTAGCTACAAGCCTACAACATCCAGAACAGAAGCAAACAACTGATTTACAATATCAAACAAATATTGATCTTCACTATTTATTTGTGTGCCCTGTTCACCCCCTGTGAAGACCCCTTCGAAGGGTTTACTTAATACCTAACGCCTAAGCAAACTCTGATAGTACCGGGTTGCTGTCAATAAGGGATGTTTGGTGACGAATTAAGGGATGCAAGGGTCTTAGAAAAACGAGAATGTTTTTTTGTGAATGACAAGTTAGGGGTGTTGGGGGAAATTCGATGAGTAAGTGTTGGTATGGAAAAAAAGAGCAAAACAAAGAACTTTGCAATGCAGAAATTAAAATAGATAGTAAAAAATGTCTTGCTACCCTGACATTTATTAAATATTTATTGGATGACAAAGAACTATCATCCAAGTAAACGAATTCCAGCTTTTTCGTTTTAATATCCAGTATTCGTAACCGATATTGATAAAATTTAAATAGGACCAATCTGCAAGTTTATATCCTTTCAGATAAGATAAGAATTTTTCAAATCGGTTCATAATTGACGGAGAACAGTTATGAAACACAACATAAAAAACAACCGAATTGAGAAGTTGATTCCTTCATTTTGGGAAGTCGGTTAAAAATTGAAGTACACCACGATGAGGCCAAGTTCTTACGATTTGTTCCGGATTAGCCCATAAAGTTCGCTTTATTTTTCGGAATTCGTCCCACTTTTCATCCCTTTTTCGCCGCGTTAATCTTTCACTGCTGTGACCTAAAAAAGTCCTTAACACGTGAAAAAACATGGCCATTGTGGAGCGTACCGAACAGAGATACGAGTACATACACTCTAAAATATTACACTCCTTCTGGAGCTGAACAGATTGTACTTCGGAGAGTGTGTCCAAGAAATCCACGACCTCATATCACCAGCCCTCACTTTATTATCCTCAAGTTTTTAATAATTTCATAAGAAACATCATCAATCAACGTCGTATCCACTGAATATCAGTCTGTCTGTCTGTACGTCAACAAGTTATATTTAACCGCCTCTTTGGGTTACCGACCTATTTTAAAACGATATTATTTTTTTGAACGCAACCTGTCTTTTGTTTTAGGTTTGATAATTTGAACGCGACTTCAAATGTCTTTTGTTTTTTTTATTATTTTTTTATAATTTTAAATTATTAATCTTGGTGCAGAGATAGCTCTGCACCAAGATTAATCAAAATCAGTACGCCATCTCAGGTGAGAAACCTTAACAAACTCCCTACACATTTATAATATTAGTTCGGATTAAAACTTTATGCTCTAGTAAAAATCATTTTCTAACGACGGACTTTATGTCTAAGACATGTTCTACCAGTCAACCTTAGAGGTTTAATAGCCTCGAGAATGATTGTCTTTAAAAACACCAAACTTCGCAAAAGGATCGATTGAATGCCTCTGCCCACTACAGAAGGTAATTCAAATCCAATTCGTTATGTAATGAAGCTCTATTACACCAAATAAGTTACCAAATAACCTAATGCTGGGTCAATCAGACCATAATTGCTTATTTATTCATGGTATCCTAGTACATTGTCTAAAAGAACACAAGTATGGACGTCACGTTGTCAGTTCACGAAATAATGAATTCAGATTAATCAGCAGTAGTCCTGACTCCAGCAGAGAGCTGTTTTAAATATCGGTTGATTGATAAGCAGATTTACAATACTTATCATATTCACTGTACTGATTGCATGTTGATGCGTCAGTAACTTTCAGGACATCCAGACGCACTGCAACTTGCCATCCCTACCTTGTTGCTATTCCACCAACTCGCACTAAGCGCTTCCAAGCGTCTTTCATTCTGCGCTTAGCAAAGGAGTGGAACTCTTTACCTGCGTCTGTGTTTCTGATTGCTTACAACCCTAATCTTTTAAAAGTTAGTGTGAACAGGCTACTTCTGGGTAAGCTCGCTCCATCGTAGACTTTGTCTCTGTCATCTTTGACCTAGACTAGAGTCAAGAGCAAACCCATACCAAGTAAAAAAAAAAAAAACTTTGTACAGTGGCACAGATTGCCACTGCTAGTCCTCTAAGTAAAGTCGCATTCTATTTATACTAATGTTATTAAGCTAAAGAGTTTGTTTGTTTGCTTGAACGCGCTAATCTCAGGAACTATAACGATTATAAAAATTATTTCAATGTTAGATAACTTATTTATCGAGGAAGGCTTTTTTTTTATGCAAAACGGGGAAACTCTTGGCCCAAATCTCCTGATGGAAAGTGATGATTAGGCCGAAGATGGAAGCGAGTTTCACCCGGAATCCTCTTACACAGAGGAACTGGCTATCATACCTCTAACTGCCGGAACACAACAATGCTGTTAACATTGTTGTTATGGCTACAGACTTAGACATGATGGTGGTAGCTTGCCAGGCGGACTTAGAACAAGTCCTACCACCAACCAAAAAGGCTTTCATCATGCTAAGTCAAGTAAACGCAAAAATGTGACGCAGACGAAGTTGCGCGGGTCAGCTATATGGTTATAAGGAGCTTCAAAATGAGGGATTAAGTTTTAATTAAAATATTTTGATTAACCAAAATGACATGTCATAATGGTCAATCCTAAACATTTTTAGCTATTTTAATCTTTGTCTTGGATCTGAGTGCGAATTCTACTAATTTCACATTCGCATCGCATTTGCATATCAATCGAAATCTGACAAAAAATTTACGAAAATTATTTTGGCAGTTTGCGATGGACATGCGAATGCAAAAGTTGTTTAAAAAATTAATAGAATTGGCTCTCTGATAGTCATCCATGACTGAAAGGTAATACGTTGATCAGCCATTTTTATTGTAATTCAATTAAAAAAAACGTAACCTACATGCAAACTTAAACTTCGTACTTCAGCATTGGCATACAGCATGAGCACAGCTCTCCACTTATTCGCTCATTTCTGTAGAAAAGTGCATTGGCTGGTCGTTAGTAGGTATACAGCAGAAGCTTTCCTAGCTTCGTGCTACCCACGTACGTCGCTAGGACGTGGCTAGGAATGTAATGGGTTCTACCTGAATATAATGTGAAGCGTAAGTGCTATGCTTTGAAATTGTATTTGTTGTGAATTTTACTTATGGTGTTGTTTTAACGTGCACAGTCTGGTGGTGTTATTAAAACTATGCCTAGGATTGTTCAATGTTTTCTAGGTATTTCTTTTTAGTAATCACTAGCTGACGCCCGCGGCTTCGCTTGTTTGACAAATTATGACTCGAGAACCGCTCTATTCATTGGTGAAAACAGCATGAAAATCAGTGCAGTAGTTTTTGAGTTAATCGCGAACAAACAAAGAGACGCGGCTGAGGACTTTATTTTATAACTAGCTGACCCGCGCAACTTCGTCTGCATCACATTTTCCATTACTGCTCCGCTCCTATTTGTCTCAGCGTGCAGCAGATGATATATAGCCTATAGCCTTCCTCGATAAATGGGCTATCTAACACTGAAAGAATTTTCCAAATCGGACCAGTAGTTCCTGAGATTAGCGCGTTCAACCAAACAAACAAACAAACTCTTCTGCTTTATAATATTAAGTATAGATATGCAGTGATACAAATTTTACTGTGTGTGAATATTCGTTTCCGCTGGACCTTATTTAAGGTCACATAGGGAAACTTTTTAATTTAGTTCAACACTCACGTTTAGGTATTGCCAAAGGATATGAATATCGTATTACCCCGTAACTGGGAACCACACCCGATTTTCAAATAAGCAATAGATCCATAGTAAATAGTCGGTTAGAGTTGAAGGTGACTCCAATTATGTTATTGGTAAAAGCCGAGGCGCATTATTTCACTCCAGATCCTGAAAGAACGGTGTAGTGGATTAGCAAATCAGTTTGATACTTTATTAAAGCTGTTTTGAGTTTCCTTCTCTGTTACACTGTGTAATTTTCTAATCAAATTCTTCTGTCGCAGGTCTGCTGGTAGAAATTTCTTTTGAAATAAGCAGTACCTTTGTGTTCTTTTCTCTGTATAAAGTTTTCTTTTTAAGTATATTGTATGTACATAAATTAATAAAGTTCATATGTACGAGTAACTATTTAATTCTATCTACTACTGAGAAAAAGGTTCTAGACAAAACATCTCCAAAGTCGCATCGCTTACCATTAGGTGAGATAGTGGTCAAAAGTATGCCTATCAATAGTAAAAAAACCCGGCCAAGTGCGAGTCGGACTCGCGCACCGAGGGTTCCGTACAAACCATTAGGTTTTATAATAGAAGCAGAAGTTGCGATTTACGATTTAAGACCTACGAACAAAACTACTTACTAGATCTCGTTCAAACCAATTTTCGCTGGTAGTTTACATGGTAATGTACATCATATATATTTTTTTTAGTTTTATCATTCTCTTATTTTAGAAGTTAAGGGGGGGGACATATTTTACCACTTTGGAAGTGTTCTAGCGCAAACTATTTATTTTAGAAAAAAATGATTTTAATTACCACTTTATATCATTTTTGAAGACCTATCCATAGATATCCCACACGTATGGGATTGATGAAAAAAAAAATGAGTTTCAGTTCTAAGTATGGGGACCCCTAATATTTATTGTTTTTTTTTTATACTTTCGTGTGAAAATGTTAATTCTATTTAAAAATCTATTAACCAAATTTCAACAGCATAGTTCTCATAGTTTCGGAGAAAAGTGGCTGTGACATACGGACGGACAGACAGACAGACAGACATGACGAATCTATAAGGGTTCCGTTTTTGCAATTTGGTTACGGAACCCTAAAAAGTAATCATCTTCCTAGTTCACAACAGTGTACACCAAACTTTACCCGTCGCAATGGTAGAGTGCTGATTGATCAACGCCACAGCAATGAGCTCTAAATTACCAGTTTCCGTTCAATTGGAGATGTGTGATACGTTTTGCTGCAGTTTCATTAGCATGCTTCACAGGGCGCGATGGATTTGACATGAAATCATAAATGTGAAGGATGTGTACTTATTGATGAGGTGATTTTTAACGTTATCTGTATTTACTTAGTTTGATTTATGAATAAATGGATGCTTACGCAGTTCGATCTTCAAGGATAAGCAACGTTTGCTAAAGTTGGTCTGTGGATGGGTGACCAACTGACCATCTTAACATGCCGAGTATCCCTCGTGCAATATCGTCACGGTGCTCAAAATTAAAAAAAAAATAGTTTGCAATTTTGATGTGAATACTTAAAAACTGGCCAAGTGCGAGTTGGACTCGCGCACGAAGGGTTCCGTAGCATTATCTATAAAAACGGCAAAAAAATCAAGTTTGTTTGTATGGGAGCCCCCTTAAATATTTATTTTATTCTGTTTTTTAGTATTGTTATAGCGGCAACAGAAATACATCATCTCTGAAAATTTCAACTGTCTAGCTATCGCGGTTCGTGAGATACAGCCTGGTGACAGACAGACAGACAGCGAAGTCTTAGTAATAGGGTCCCGTTTTTACTCTTTCGGTACGGAACCCTAAAAAATGCGAGAATGGTCTTTCTAAACTTTCCATTACTTTTCTAGATCGGTTTCTGACATAGAAAACCTCGAAACTTAGTGGGTAATTCTGCTTATCTGATAATGCTCTACAAACATAATCACTCTCTGATTTACCAGAACCCAGAACCTTAAAGAGGTTTATCAAACCCCCAAACTTATTAAACTCCATCACCCCCCACATCCCTAACACAATAAAACTTTTCCCTCCAATTAATCACCAGAAAGCTTACCATAAGGTTACAAATTAAACATTTTGTTTGCTTTAACACTTACCAAAGTGTTACTATGTACAAACATTTTACCAAAGTTGGCTCAAGGGCGTGCCACGTCCCTACCGCTAACGTCACGGAGCTGTCAAAGTGACAGCTGTCAACTTGACAGCTGACAAGTTAACAGCTGTGGAATAGTGGTGTGTTTTGACAGTTATTGGGTGGTAGCGGTGTAATAGGAAACAGTAGTTTTCTTGGAAGTTTAAGGGTATAAAATGATACATAAAGTATGAGCTGCTTCGTTGCTTCCGTCTGCTGCATTGAATTTTAAATGAGGAAAGTTTATGTTGCTCTATTATTAAGAGCTGGGTTCAAAAGTTTATGGTATAAACTTACAGAATAATAGCAATACTTGCCTTTGGCAAGTGAGGCAACTATCTTTTTGAAACCTGTGTCAAAATATTCATAGTTGCGAAGAAAAAGATATCGTTAAGGTAATCCTGTTATTGCACAAACTTCAGCATTTTTCACTATAAACATTTTCCCAAATATACATAATCTGGTCACATTCACCTTCCCCTAATCGTCTCGACAACATTTCTAAAGCGTCTTCAGCTATAAAAATATATGTGTTGTAACTCCGTTAGCCAGTGAGCCGAACATTAACGGAAATAGCCGAAAATAGCCGAAGTCGTTTCCTTTTCCATACCTCTTTTATTTTTTGTCTTTTAAAAGACTTGTGTACTTTGCACGGATGGGTTGCCATACTAATTTGTGGTTTTCTTTGCTAATAGAGGAACATTTTTAATATGTTTTAGGGTTTATTTTTGCTTGTAAATGAGACCGGAAAGTTATGGTGCGTGTCGTGTGTTTAGCATCGAGTTTTGAGTGTCAGGAAATATTGTGTGTTGTTTAGAATACAGTTTTTATTAATTTGTTTGTCTTTTTATTGGCGATCTTCTGACTTCCAAAGAGCCAGAATGATGTTTATTGGTCTACTTTTATTGATGATCTAATAATTGATTTCACTAAATACAATGCGCATTTTCTACACCTTGTGTGTCCTAAAGGATTTTCATGAAAGATTTTATGAATCCATTTTAACTTGAAACTTTGTTGTACCACTTCGGATTCTAGTAAACGTTTTGGGAAACTTTATGTTAAAAGTGGTGACACTAAGCTTAATTTGAATACTTAGTGACTTTTACTAGGCATGTCAGCAGTAATCAGAGGTTCAATTCAATTTTCACATTCGAACCGCATTCACATCTCAATCGCAAACTGTCAAAATTAAAAAAAAATTAAGGCTTTTTTCACAGTTTGAGATTGACTTGCGAATGCGGAAGTTGTTTAAAAATAAGTAGAATTGGCCCTCAGGACTTAAAGGCAAAGAACCCAGAAGCTGCGGGCCCGCAACCGCGGCGGTCGCGGGTGAAAATCGCTCCGTGTGTTCTTAGCCTAAAGTTTCTGTCCTCAGTTTGCGAACGAATTCTTAGCATTTCATTTGATAGTGCTTCTTCAGAAGCCATTTATCATCATTACATACAAAAATACTATTTTCAAACTTACCCAACCGAAGGAGAAACAACATTTCATTCAACATTCATCTAAAATTGGTGCCATTTGAAATTCTATTCACCTAAAACCCGGAAAGTTTGAACTTAAATATAGACGAAGAAATATCCTCTCCCTTTTCAAGCTATTTTAGTTTCTGAGAAATTAGTATCGGGATAGTATTAGGTGTATTAACGACCACTTAATGTTAAGATGTCTGTTGATGTTTGTTTTTGTTCAGATTTGGGTATTGAATCAATTGTACTGAGGAAACAATTTCTTGTGTTGTTGAAAGTATTATGATCTTAGAAAGAGATATAAACGAGTTATTATTCTTTCTTGGTTATATCTGGGACTCAAGGATTTTATAAAATTGAGAAATAATACTCTGCAGGATCAGGATCTTGGGTAGATTTTTACTTTGTGCAGCATAATATATGCTTTTTTCATAGTTCCGTTTTAGTGACAACCCTTTTCATCCTATATTTTAAATGTATTTTTCTATAATGACCAATACAACAATATCATCATCTGCCTAGCCTATTCCCAAGTATATTGGGGTCGGCTTCCAGTCAAACCGAATTCAGCTGAATACCCGTGTTTTACATGGAGCGGCAACAATATGTTCTGTACTTAACTTTTTGCATGTCTTCTTTCTTTATCACCGAGGTTATGACAGAACCTAAAACTCTAGACAGTCTTTTCGACAGTCACAATCGCTAATAGAGTGCTATCAGCGATAGCGGTTGTCGATAAGTCGATTATGTAAGGGATTCTCATCATCATCTGTCTAGCCTTTTCTAAGCCATATTGGGGTCGGCTTCGCGTCAAACCGGATTCAGATGAATACCAGTATTTTACGTGGAGCGGCTGCCTACCAGACCTCCTTAGTAACACGGTACTTATTAAGAGTCAGATTGATTGGCTTCTGAATTTCTGTAACGACTGCCAAAGATCTACAAATGACAGCCGGAACCAAGGAAATAACATGCTTTCCGAGGCACGGAGAAAACTCAGTATGTTAAGATGGTCACCCATTCACAGGACAACCTCGGCAAGCGTTTTTTTTTTTTTATATACAAAACGGGGAAACCCTAACCTTAAAGATCGACGCGTGCGGCTGTTAAAGGTCTCGCTTTCAATAGAACATCCCTTTGTCTAACTAGTAGTCTAGAGCCTCATAATTACTATCAAACAAACCCGTCTGACAGACGCAATCATAACATCAAAACTCCAACTCGATAACCAACTTCTCAGTTTTCAATGGCCAGTCCAGAACTCCTTTTCAAAGACAGAACTCCAACCCAAAATTCTAGCTACTTCAGTCTTTGTAAGTTTCGGATAAGTATCTTATCTATAAACACAGATTTTTGTTGCCATTAACAAAGTTTGGGCGGTCTGCTGTGCCCAAATGAACTGGAGCCAGCAAGATACGGCCAAGACTAATTTTCAATTAAAACTTCATCAAAGTTTTAGTTGGGACGGAGTTCGTTGGTGGTTCAAGGTGGGAAAACAATGGGAGTTTCTTTTGGGCGGTGGTAGTAATGGAGTTTGAGAATGTTTTACTGATAATGTGGATTTTTAAAGAAAGGTACATATACCTATCTAATGCTTAGAATAATAACGCATAGAAACCTAGTACGAGTGCAAAAAGTGAGGCAACTAAAACTTAGCCTAATCCGTCAAACTTAGCCGTCAGGCCGTCAGTACTCAAGGTCACGTTCCGTCGAACACAGCTCGCGAGTAAATAATTGAAAATGACAGTTTGTTGCGTGAAAGGATGTTGTAGCACATCAGGAAAACAAAAAAATGTGATAAAATAACATTTCACAAATAAGTACTCACATTCTATGCACTATTTTTACGTAAATCGATAAATAAAACAAAATTCTAATAACCTAACTTGTCATAACACAGTGTTGCTATTTGTGAGGAAAAAATACCCACATTGCTTTCATTCATGTTTTTCATTTTTGTAATTTTAAAATACAATACTTACTGTTAATTCATATCAAACCCGATGTTTTAACATTGTTTATAATTATAACCCATCAAGCATTCTAAACGCATTGAACATAAAATACTTGCCTTGATAGCAAAATAGTAATGCGTCTTCCCATATTTTTTGGGTAACGGCTTAGTAATGGTATCACTGAAAGCTATATCTGTGTGCGTTAGAGGAACGTAGACACATTCGGCTCACGCACACAAAGAAAATGAAGTGGACACACGATTTTGCTCGGGTTTTGTTCTAGACGCGGCTTCTATGCGTTATTATTCTAAGATCTAATGTTTGAGTCTGCACATAGATATGTAAATAGGGACAAGAAGTAGAATATAATATTATGACGTAGTTTTGAGCGTTTTAAATCCATGATATTAGTTGATGATGACATAAATAATATTGGTGTGAAATTTTCTATTTTCCAAAGATTTTTTTTCTCAAATCTTATTATTTTGTATCTAATTGTACCATCTTTCAAATGAGTATTTATTCGTAATGTAGAATTTTTAGAGCAGTCAAATACCAGAATACTTATGTGTAAAAATACAATTATTAATTGGTCTCAAAGGTTCTCTGGCTGCTGTTTAGTGTGCCCAATAGTTTTGACATTACATCAGCGGCTCTAAAAAGCCACTTTTCGCAGAATCAGAAAGCAAATTACGCTACCCGTCATTGTCAATTTTTCCCAATCAACCTTGAACTGCGTCAGCGATAAAGATGAAATTTGACAGATTGTTAATAATATGATTCTCATTTATGATTCTGCTAAAGTGGTTTTTTCGACCCGCAGCTATAGGAAGTTACAATTCTTAGAATATGTTGTCGCTAATTTTTGTTTATGATGATAAAATGTAATACCCTATACTGCAGGAAGTTTCAATTCTTAGAATATGTTGTCTCTAATTGTTTATGATGATAAAATGTAATTTTGTCTTGGCCCTTAAATGTCATTGTGTACTTTATTTATCCAGGTTATTTAATGCACTAGCTACAATCCTAATATATAAAACTACTAGAGGCCGCCCGCGACTTCGTCCGCGTGTTAATTCTCGTTATTCCCGTGTAAATCCCGATCTCTCGGGAACTCCGGGATAAAAAGTAGCCTATGTGTTATTCTGGGTCTTCAGCTACCTTTTTTTTTAGGGATGGGAAATCATCCAATGACTCCTCCCGCTCTGGGTGGAGTGGGAGGGAGTGTCAGACTTCTACTGACTAAAACCGATCCATGTTCCTTCATTGCCCTTTGTATTCCGGAGCCACGGTATCTCTTTCGAATAGTCCCGCGACTGTCTTCAACATACCAAATTTCATCGTAATCGGTTAAGTAGTATTTGCGTGAAAGAGTAACAAACATCCATACATACTCGCAAACTTTCGCATTTATAATATTAGTAGGACTAAGTGATTTTTAACCGACTTCCCAAAAAGGAGGAGGTTATCAATTCGGTTGTATGTTTTTTTTTATGTTTGTTACCTCATAACTCCGACAATTATAAACCGATTTGAAAAATTTTTGTTTTATCTGAAAGGATATACTTGCAGATTGGTCCCATTGAAATCATATCAAAATCGGTTACGAACTTTGGATTTTAAATCGAAATAGCTGGAATTTGACTATTTAGATGATTCTTTGATATTCGAAATTGCGTATTTTGCTTTTCTGCGATTTTGTAGTGGTGTTGTTAGGCGTAGGGCACCACGAAAAAGTGAAAAATAAAAAACTTTTTACAAAAAAAATACATCGACTTCAAAAAAAAAAACACTACAAAGTAAAAAATAACTTTAATTTCGGAAGTCGGTGTCAAAATACGAAGAAAGTAACAAAAACACCGACTTCCGAAATAAAAGTTATTTTTTACTTACAAAGTAAAAAATAACTTTTATTTCGGAAGTCGGTTGATAAAAGTTATTTTTTACTTTGTAGTGTTTTTTTTTAGAAGTCGGTTGTATTTTTTTGTAAAAAGTTGTTTTTTTGTAAAAAGTTTTTTTATTACTGAGTGACTGGCAGACAACGCACAGCCGAAACTACTGGACCTGGTCGCAGGAAGCTGAAATTTGGCAAGTAGCTTCCTTGAGAAGTTTACGGGAGCACTAAGAAAGGATTTCCCGAAATTCCTACGGGAAATGTGAGATATGCGTGTACGAAGTCGCGGGCAATAGCTAGTAAATTATACAGCTACAGCCAATGACGTATTATATATAGACACGTCATAAACCAAAAACGCGGCGCTTAAAAACGGCAAAAATACTAGATAGTAGATAGCTACTAATACGCATGAAGAAAGGGAAAGAAAATATGTCACCGTACGGCGGGATGCCTGTTGCTAGAGGGAGATAAATATACATCTTCAGTTACGTCACAGGATAAGTAATAGTCAAATTGACATCAAAACAAGCGTAGTGTCGCGCGACAGGTAGGTGCGTAACTAAGCGCAATGTGGCCAATTGGCTTCATTTCATTTTGTCATTTTAGAGTGCGGACAACGTTTCTATAGTTTTATAAGTATATCATTGGCTACAGCTTATAATATTCATCATGTATTTTTATTTCTCTCTACTACACAACACTGAGACCCCGACTTAACGTAAGCCCATAACTTGAACCACGTTCTAGATAAGATCTTTGCTAAACTAAGTGCAGGTAACTTTGAACCACGGTTAGTGGCAAGCGGCTTATGTTTAATACTTCTTGCCGTTAATCGTTAGTTTGTTTAATACCTTTATTATTATATTAATTAACTTTGTCTTTAGTGACGTATTTTTCCGCAGTTAATTATATTTAGTTATGATCATAAATTTTGCAACTTCTTGTAGAATTAACTTCTTATGTTAACTTAAAAAGAGAATTTAATGACTTGAAAGGTGAGGACACACGAACGTTATTTTGTGAGTTGCAGAAAATGAATCGGCAGAATTCGGTTGCAAACTAAAGTCCAACTCATTTTGCGTCGCAGTGTGGCGCAAACAGGACTTTACTTCATGTAAGGTTTAAAGATATTTATTCTCAAAAAATACACAAAGTCACTTACATGAGATCAATGTTTACCTTATGCTAGGTATAAATGAGTTCGTCAATAAAATAAATATTGAGTTTTTCACTCATCCAATGCATTCCCATATGTGTAATTATTTGCCTCGTTATTATTTATTTATTAAATATTGGGCTAATTGCTTCTTAAATGCATTGAATGAGTTTAAATTTTTTATGCATGACGGTATATTGTTGTACAACTGTGCGCTTTAATCTTGTTAAGGTCGTATATGCGTAAGATGCTGTTAATTTTGTTGTAGAGGTAATGGCCGAGGTGGCAGAAAAAGTACTAGAATATTCGAATTCTCCCATCTCATCGTTTGATTTCCCTCCCAGAAATTTCCAGCCGTAAAATTGACCCTTTCAAACAATACTCTCCAATTTTCAATATCAAGCGCTATCTGTCGTCACGTGCCCGAGACGGATCCGATACGTCATGTCGTACCATGTGACGTCATAGCCGGACAGCTACTCCAAATTGGATTTTTATCCGATCGTCGAACGTCGCTTCCGATAGGTTGAAGCTGAGAACAAATTGTTTTTGTTCAAAAGATGTCTTTGTTTAAAGTTGTTCTTCGATACAACTGTTTTTATAGAGTGTTGGAGACTTTAAAGATAGTAGTGTAGCCAGTTTTGTTTAGTTGCTGGTTTCCTGGATGACTTTTTTGTTAATCAGTAAAAGCATGGTAAATCTCATTCCACTGGCCCTCTTCTACCATCGGACATCCACTGCAGCTTACCATCCCTACCTTGTTACTATTCCATGAATTCGCACTAAGCGTTTCCAAACTTCTTTTATAATGCGCACAGCAAAGGAGTGGAACTCTCTGCCTACGTCTATGTTTCCGAACGCCTACAACCCTAATCTCTTCAAAGTTAGAGTAAACAGGCTACTTCTGGGTAAGCTCGCTCCATCGTAGACTTTGTCTCTGTCATCTCTGACCAAGACGAAAGTCAAGAGCTAACCCATCTCAAATAAAAAAAATAAAAAACTGTGACTTTGGCTTGTGGTTCATTCACGTTAAAGTAGGCTATAACCGTATCCAGGGCCCCATTTGTCTCTGTTCCAAAATTCATCAAAATCGGTTCGGCAATTTAGGCGTGAAGGCTATCAAACACACTTTCAAATTTTTATATTAGTTAAGATTATACTGGTTGAAGCTGTACTTGGTAGAATAGAAAGAGTATTTGAACTATTTTCCATACATCTAAACTAGAGCAAGTGAGTCAAATCATCATCGTTATCAATTCAGCCACTTGCCGTTAACTGCTGAATGTAAGCCTCCCCCAAGAGCCCCCAGAGCACCAACCATCCCGGTCTTGAGCAGTCCTCATCCATCCGCTGCCTTCTTTAATCCATCATGCTGCAGGGCGTCCGACACTACGTTTGCCCATACGCGGACCACTCTAACACATATCTGCGAAAATACTAAATAAGTCAAATACTAAGATTTTACTCACTAAAGCACAGGTTTACTTGTGGCAGTGACACTGACTATTTTCCAACCACCTTAGAAGGAATATCAGTTTGGAGTCTCCCGAATTCTACTAGGTTATTTACATTGAAATCTCTAACATTTAAGCAGGGAAGATTCGTTCGTGCCTAGCAAGCACTTAGTCCCAGAGCAGAAAACAACGACTAAAATCACAGCTTAATTCACCGATTTCTGTAGTACTTTATCGGTCGTTCATCTGTTCCTTAACCACTAACCAATCAATGGCGTTATGACATGACAAATAATGTTAACGTACAGATAACCAATAAAACTATACAAGCTAACGTACAGAAGACCTATAAAATCCTCAAACTATATAATAAATTGTGTAAAAATCCAAAAATCGTCAAGGGTAAAATCAGTCCTTATATTTATAAACATAGCTTTAAAACTCAAGTTCATATCTTTGCAAACTCCACCTTTCCTGGCTATAAATCATCTGCAATAGTTGTTCAAGTTTCATATTGAATATTATAAAATTTTCTCCAAAGAGGAAATTGGAATTGTTTCAAGAGAGAAGTGACGGGTTCTGTGAGGCTGTGTGAGAGATAAATGAACATCTTCGTAGCTTGATGACACTTCGACACCTTAGTTTCTTAGGACGGGTTGTATCAAACAGTTGGTTAACGTAACATACGTACGTCAAAAAGTTACGATTACGGACGATGTTTGACGTTCGTTAAATTAGAAGCGTTGTTTCAAAACATTCTGGTATAAATTCCTGCTCATCCCAATAGCTAAGTTATTGAAAAAATAGCCTTTTTTGCATTCCACCACATATTTGTGTCATCAGAAGAACTGGTATTGAGGAATTCAAAAGAAATGTCACAATATTGTTCTATTTTACGCAACTAAAGTTACGTTAACCAGCGCTCAGACCATCTGTTAACGTAAACGTTATATTTTACGTGCGTTAACGCTGACATTTTGTGAAACAACCCAATTTTTTGATTTGACGATAGTTAGCACCATTTTTAACGTTTACGCGTGCGTTAAGTGTAGTTGAAATAACCCGCCCTTAGTTGTGAAGATAGCTTGTGTCAGTTTGGTGAAATTCGGAGTTTCTTGTTATGATTGAGATAAAGTGGAATTTAGTTTTTTTTATGATGGATTGCTGTTGAGTCTAGTCAAGGTCAGAGATGACGGAGACAAAATCTACGATGAAGCGAGTTTACCCAGAAGTAACCTGTTCACTCTAACTTAGATTCGTATGTAGATCGTTTCTGTAAATATTAAGGAGTGGAGCACGGTTTTGAACTATGAATTTAGGAAATGTAGGTATTATTTTTCCTCAAGTGAGTTTTTTTTTGTAGGAGATTATAGGAAACCCTATTTAAGATCTAGTATCGTCTTCCGAAATTGAAACAAAAAATAAATAAATTAGGTGCTTTTTTTCCCTCTCACCAGGAGCCGGGCGTTGATAGCTGCGCCACAGTTACTAACTTTTGCAGTTATCATCGTTTAACTATTTTAAGAATGTATCTGTTTTTGTTCCAAATAAACGATTTTAAAATAAACGATTTAAACCGCATTAAGATTTTCACACAAAAATAGAAAAAAAAAAATTGGGGGTCCCCATACTTTTCCAACTTTAAATTACTTTATATCTTATAAACCCTTTTTATGTGCTTGTTTTTTATGACGAGCGTACATACAGCTTGCAATATTTTAAATATTTGTATCCTGTGTACAATTTCTTTTGAGATTTCAGCGTACATGAGGAGCACATGCCTTCTGAAAAGGATGGCTTTTCCAAACACTGCATCACTAATAGTCATCTTGCTCTCAATATTTGTGCCGTATAACCTGGGCGTTATTGAAAAGCCTTCGCGACAAGGTGGACCGTTGACTCTGAGAATGCTGTGAGAATACTCGTACACTGGACGCAAGGATGCACAGGACCGATCAATGTGGCGACTCTTGGAGAAGGCTTACGCCTATTATTAGACCTCTTCTGGCTGTAATGATGAAGATGATATCCTTGTCTGCTTCTACATAACTTTATGTCTTAAGGTGGAAGCGCCAGGGTAGCCCGCGAAATTCAAATATTTTTATGTTTTTTGCAATTTGTCGGTCAGTGTGAATAAAATACGATTCGCGGCCGTAACGCATATTTATCTAAAGAATTATACCCATTTTAATTATCAATATAACCCTCTAAGTTCATACAACTCGATTGAATGACTTTTTCACGAAATAACATTCAGTCGAGATCTATGAACTTAGAGGATTATATTGATGATTCAAATGGATATAATCCTTTAGGAAAATGCTCTTTACGATCGCGAACAGTATTCTATTTAACATACAGCTTCACATTGAGCGGCAAATTGCAAAAAACATAAAAATATTTGAATTTCGCGGGCTACCCTGGAGCTTCCACCTTAATATCCTGTATTTATTTATTTAAACTTTTCGCACAAAAAAGGTACAAAGGCGGACTTAATGCCTTAGGCATTCTCTACCAGTCAACCAAGGGTGGTGAAGAGATTAGATGGCAGGTGCTCTCTTTGAGAGGAACATTGATAAAAAATAACACTAATAATAGTAAAAAAAGATGAATATAGAAATGAATAAACGATAAAAGATGTCATAATAATAAATATAATGGGTAAATAAAACACATAAATACATATTTACTATAATACATACCAAAACTATATACATACATTTATATTGTATACAAAATCAAGAGAAAGAGGTGTTAAAATAACTCTGCGCTATTTATTTAGAAATTAACACTGCAATTTCCGCTTAAATGCAAACCGACTGGTGGTCGTCCTGACATCAAGAGGTAGCGAGTTCCAAAGAAGAATACGAGTAGACTGAATATGAAAGGAAGAATGTACAAAGTCAGAAGTATGAGAAGGACAGAGTAGGAGAAGATTGTTAGAGGAACGCAGATTCCTAGCGTGTGACCTGTATATAAAGTCTTTATTCTCTTGTCCACAGCGTGAGGGTGCTGCCCGCAGCGATGCGGAGCGCGAGCGGCGCGCGCGCGGCGATTGGGAGGCGCGGGCGCGCGTCGCTGAGGCAGATGCGGCCAGGCTCTCTGCCAAGCTCCATGCCGCCCAGCGTGAGATTACCAGGTAAGCAGAACGTTGTAAGAGGTCTAAGGGCCAGAAAACCGCAAGTTCTCTATGGGTCCGGAGTAACGGAATTGTTCGAAAAAGTTACCGCAGCTATGGACCGCAAACGGCATTTGAAGAATGTTATTTTTAACAGCGAATTAGTTTATGGCTATTATGTTTGGAATATTTTTTATTTAAGTAATGTCATGTTTTTTTTTATACAAAACGGGGAAACTCTTGGCCCAAATCTCACCTGATGGAAGCGAGTTTCACCCGGAATCCTCTTACACAGAGGAACTGGCTATCATACCTCTAACTGCCGGAACACAACAATGCTGTTAACATTGCTGTTATGGCGACAGACTTCGACATGATGGTGGTAGCTTACCAGGCGGAATCATAACAAGTCCTACCACCAACAAAACCGAGCAAAAAATTTGCCCCCGCTGGGAATCGAACCCGGGACCGACCCTCTAGGTCTGAATCAGTTGGTATAACCACTAGACCACGGAGGTGGTTAGTGTCACCTGTTTAGCACCACCCGGGGACCACGTGTAGGGATTCGCTGAAGGGTATTCTCCTACGGACGCGGGTGACTCGGCCCCCAAAATTTAATGTTAGTAACTAACACTAAATAAAAAGATCCCTTTGGTTTGCGCAAGCGTTTCTTATATAATGATACGGAGTGACCAACTGTAATACTGCAGCGTTTGATGGCAACAGTACCAGGCAAGCATGAAAATTAGACGATTTCAGGCCGCGCGACAACAAAGAACTGCCGGCTTAAATGCTACCACTGAGAACTCAATTCATCTGTTGTAAGTGTTTGAAACAACTTTGAATAAAAGAAAGGCTGCATTTACATTATAATTATATTAATAAGTAACATGATTATCAAACTATGTATCTTAGGTTTTGTTACCAAACACCATGGAAGACGTACTACATCAAATGTATTCCCCTATAATACAATAAATAATAGTATAGTACAATAATTCGTATTTAAATCACAAAAGAAACTATTATAAATCAGAGCAGACCCGAATTGCAAACCAAAGGAAAATATTATAAAACCCAAACCACATTTGCAAGTGCAAAAAGCAGAGACGAAAAGCCGACAATAATTCGTTGAACAGCAAACAACCACTAACGAGATTGCGGACACCATAGTTGATAATTAAACAGGATACCAATTAAAATATTGCCTTTTGCAAACAATTCGACGAATATATCTGAAATATTCTGAATATTAGGTTCGTTAGCAACGAGATGCGGTAATAACTGGCAACTTTCGTGATTTTTGACAGGGACGGACTTGGTAGCAGGTAGTTTAAATTTTAATTAGTATGTTGATGTGTTTTAAAAGTTTAATTTGGTAAAATGAAGGTTGCATTAACATGTAGGTAGGCCTGAATTAGGCTATTTATTTACTATGAAAACGATTGAATTCTGAAAAGGCAAAACAAAAAACTGTCTAAATCTAGCTTTTTATTTATATGATCATCTGCCTAGCCTTTTTCCAACTATATTGGGGTCAGCTTCCAATCAAAATTTATTCAGTTGAATACCTTTTAAGTTATATCATCGATGAAACGTAATACTTTTTTCTCAACACTCACCAATTTCCTCATAGGCAAACATTCATAGACTCTTAAAAAATAACGTTTGTTCCCATTGTTTCAAAGAAAGCGAACTAATATTATAATTATTTATAGTGCACCTATCCTATATTGCACCTTATCGTGCTAGCCAAATTATGTTGTACAATTAAGTTTTTTTTTTGACGATATTGGCCACTTGCATTTCCAAACCTTAGAAGGTTGCAACTACTTAACCGGTACCTACAAGTAAGATAGATAGTCGCTTCATCTAAATACTTTTTTCCAGCAGCATCCGGTCATACTGGAAGCCGACCCCAACATGATTGGGAAAAACGCTAGACCGATTAATCTAGGCACCCTAACTACGACCCTGTACTCCGCCGTGTAAATTGATGAAGCCATACCAATTTGGCGTTTACGTTTCGATGCTGCATCGATAACCAGTGTTACGGCACTGTTCGATTTAATGAGCCGTTTATACCGAGAACTACAATCGATTTTATTGCCAAATTATATCGACATTGGTGGTACTTAGGCGTTATCTGACTGTGTTACAATGGTGATTTGGATAATGTTCCAATTGGTTAATTGAAATAAGCATGATACAGTTCTGAAAAGGCTAGTGGAACAAAATCGTGCTTCTAAATGTTCTCGTCATTGAAAAACTCGCTCATGTGAAAACTGGTTCTTATCGCATCGCTTATAGGCTTTTTTAGCATTGTGTTGTAAAACGTCGTTTGATAGTCGTGAGCGTTTGTCATTCCACACTCGGCTCCATAACATACTTTATGAAAAAGTACGCCCAAACACAAATATCACTTATGAAGTCCACAATCCAGTTATAAAGAGACTCTCTAGGAATCATCCCTAAACGATGACTTGGATCCTCAACCATTTAAATGCGCAAGATAACAAACAGGAGCCATATTCTTCGTTCATTTTCCAGACAGGAAAAAACCTCTACGTAAATAAACGCCCAATCATGCAAAACTCTCCAGTTGATCCCGATAAAACTCGCAAACAATTCGCAAATTCAGACGAAAAAATACATAATTCGCATTTTCGATAATTTAATATCGAAAATTAGAATCGGGAGAATCCGACGAGCGATGCCTATCGAGCTCACTTCGGTAATTAACGAAGTTGAGTTCCAATTTCGAATTTACGGTACGGCTCGGTAATCGGCCGGTGTCATTGGATGGCGATAAGCGCTCGTCCGATTGGCCGTCCGACCGTAACTTTCGGAATACGAACTTCGGGATTTACGGTCCAAAGTCCGTTATGGATTTGACCCAATTTGTTCGATACCCGAATTGAAATTGGATTTTTTGGACCGTACCGTACATCTATTTATTGGTTATGAGGTTCTTTGTTGACTAAAAGGTACTTTACGCGATGCTTATTTCGCGTCTTTCGAGTTTTGGGATAAAGGAGGATAGTGTCGGTGTCAATTGTTTTATACTGTCGAACACTTTCGGCTGGTCCTTTTCCTTATTTCGCAAATGGTTTTGGTTCTTTGCCACTCAGCATTTCAAATGAGATTATTTATTTATTGAAACTGCTTGCAACACAAAACCTTAGGCGTTCTCTACTAGTCAACCAAAGGTGGCATATAACATGGCTGTTAAAAATAATAATATCGTATAAAATATCGTACTAATACCACATACCTGTGACACTACAATACCAAAACATGACATTTCTGTAGCCAGCTTACCGCAATAAAATCCCCGAGAATTTTCCAATTTTCCTGTTCTGTCGTACAACAATTGAACCGAACTCAAATATATCCAATGTCAATCAAAAACGTGAGAACAAACATCTGGTTCTATATAAAGACTTCAGTGATGTACAGACGGCAAGAAAAGTAATAGAGCATTGTGCAATCTATACTAATATTATAAAGCAGAAGAGTTTGTTTGTTTGGTTGAACGCGCTAATCTCAGCAAGTACTGGTCCGATTTGAAAAATTCTTTCAGTGTTAGATAGCCCATTTATCGAGGAAGGCTATAGGTTATAATATCATCACGCTAAGATAAATAGGAGCGGAGCAGTAATGGAAAATGTGACGCAGACGAAGTTGCGCGGGTCAGCTAGTCTGTAAATAAAAGGGTTCAGGAAAAAGTTAATCGTAGATTTTGTAATGAAGTATAAATATCTTTCATTGCTCTACGTAAAGAAAAACCCTACCCTAATAAATTCCTACGGCAGTCTACTTTTGTTTAGTGTTTAATTTGTAAATAGAGTTCAACAAAACGATAAATAATTGTATACTGATTCACAGTATATTTATACTGTGACTGATTCCTCCTAAAAGTTTCTTTGCCATTGTATTCAGTCGGCAGGCGAAAATCATAACAGGTCGAAAAATGCCACTTAATTAAACGATTAAAAATTTTAACTTGCCATGAGCTGCCCGTACTTAACTTAATGAATCTCAAGCGAATGGCACTCAGTGATAATGTAACATTCAATCAGTGAAAAAGAAAGACTTTTCAATTAGATTACCTCTTTTGAAATAAAACAACAAACGACTTCGCTATATTATATGTAAGTTTACCTGTGAGTATTACACATCAACATTTCCGAAACGATGAAAACCACTTCTGCCCGCAACTGTACTAAGGGCCATAAGAGGATTATTGCGGTCTAAAAAACACTGATACAGTCTGAATGTCTGTTTGTTTAGACTAAGGTGCGTTTAATGTTATTGTGAGTGAAATAAGGACTGGAATGGAAAGGGGAATACTTAGATTAATCTGCAGTGATCAAATGTAATAGAACTTTGGGAGGGGACTTTGTTTTGGGAATCATTGGTCTGTCATGTGATGAAAATAGGTAATTTTTTTCACGTAATAGTATTTTGTGACAGAATAGTTCTACTTTTAGTAGATATAGGTAGTAAACTCCCAGTGGGCTCTTCCTGCGAGTTACACGATTCGTGTACACTCGTGGCAGAAAGAACCCGACGGCAGAGCTGAATGAAATTCCCTGCCGGAATTGGTGTTTCCTGATAGCTACAATCTGGGAATGTTTTAGTCAAGAGTGAATAGGTTACTTCTAGCATCATCGCTTACCATCAAGTGAGATAGTGGTCAAACGCGTGATATCAAAAGTAAAAAAGAGTTAGCCCAATTAGGTTTCCGTTATTTACCACCCGTTCCTAAGATAAAGGGTTTTCGGTACAGATTATAATCAGACAACCAAGACAGGTGGACACCGAAGTGATTCTCTATGGGTTTCTGTTTTCTTTCGATGAACGGAATCCTAGAAACTTTAGCTAGTAAAATAGTTGCAAATGTGAAGTTTGAAAGCTTAGTCAGTGCCAGAAAATCGTATTTTTCCACATACTACCTTGAACTTATTCTAAAAATATTCGCTCTAGAGTCAAATTTACGACACAGGGCCCTCTAAAGGTATCTTCCCACCAAATCTGCCTACATCATAGCCGTCCTCAAGATTCAAGGCACGTAGCGTGCGGTAGGCTCAACCCTTGGCTCCCTATTTGTATGAAAGTGATGCTCTAACATCGATTTATAAAACGCTGTTTGGTATGATAGTGTAGCGTGATAAACTATGATACATCACTTTTGACCCTTGAGGTACCTACATTGTGTTGATGTTCGGAATTTGAGTGGGATTTTAACCATGTATGTGGGTTTTTTCTAGAAACTTCACCCCGGTGGCTGATCCAAGGAGTAAAGAGCCAAACCCGTAGCTTGCTATCACGGAAATAATATTTATCATTGGTTTAGTACCGCTTTTTTAATATATATTTTGAGAAGAAACTTTTCCTTTTTCCTGCGTGCCTATGGTTTTTAAGCTCTTATAATATTTTTGTAATAAAAATAAATAATATTTAAATTCAACATGGGACATCTATAAAAGCACATCACCGCATCATCGCTTACCATCACGTGAAATAGTGACCATAATCTAACTAATTTCATAGTCAAGTCAAAATTTGACTATATTCTTAAAAAAAAATATAACTTAAGATCTCTTGAATGGAACCGATGATGAGTTTGCGAATAAAACAATGATTGCAAGACTTCGATTATGCTTTGAGATCAAACGGCATCTCAATATAAACAGGACATGAATGTCGTCATTAGTAATCATCAATCGATTCATTACTTTCAAGACCAACCGGAAGATTGCAAATGCGTTTCAGATCACATTCACTATGTAGGGTTTGTGAGCTGAATATTTTTTTGTAGACAGAAAAGTTTTAACTCTTTCAGTCGTGTGGGCTACTGCCACTAACCACCTATTTAGACATTATTTTTTATTGAGTGCAATTTAAATCTTTAATATTATCACTTTAATGATTCATGTATTTATGTAAAAAAGCGACAGAAAGAGTCAATTTAATAGACGCAGTCTCAACAACCTTGATTCGATACTGACTATTCGAGGTAACAATTTAGCAATTTATCTTTTTGTAAATGTTTGTTACTGATGATAAATGAACGTTGAGAAAAGACTTGCATTGATTTATATATTATTTTTTTATTATGTCAGAGATGACAGAGACAAAGTCTACGATGGAGTGAGCTTACCCAGAAGTAGCCTGTTCACTCTAACTTTGAAAAGATTATGGTTGTAAGCGTTCGGAAACACAGACGCAGGCAGAGAGTTCCACTAATATGTACTTAAAGGCACACGTTTGACCACAACATCACTTGATAGTAAGTGATGTTGTTATCGACAACTACACACGCTTGCCTAGACACAACCATAATACAACCGTAGGTACGCTATTGACTTAAAACCCTCAGAGTCTCTAGAAAACGACTCGTTCTAGTAACGTTTATCTAGGCATTTCAAAAATGAAGAAATGACAAGAATAAGGGTTTGATTGCGTTAAATTTCGATAGTTCTTGTCAATTCCATCCATTTTTTACGTTTTGACAAAAATACCACTTTTAGGGCGGGTTGTATCAAACAGTTGGTTAACGTTACATACGTACGTCAAAAAGTTACGATTACGGACGATGTTTGACGTTCGTTAAATTAGAAGCGTTGTTTCAAAACATTCTGGTATAAATTCCTGCTCATCCCAATAGCTAAGTTATTGACACGGGTCCTACCTAAATAACTTTTTTTGCATTCCACCACTTATTTGTGTCATCAGAAGAACTGGTATTGAGGAATTCAAAAGAATTTTCACAATATTGTTCTATTTGACGCAACTAAAGTTACGTTAACGAGTGCTCAGACCATCTGTTAACGTAAACGTTACATTTTACGTGCGTTAACGCTGACATTTTGTGAAACAACCCAATTTTTTGATTTGACGATAGTTAGCACCATTTTTAACGTTTACGCGTGCGTTAAGTGTAGTTGAAACAACCCGCCCTTAGAGAATCATATTAATCACACAACAATCTGTCAAATTTAATTTTCATCTTTATTGCTAACGCATTAGTTTCAAAGTTGAGAAAGCATGATGTGCATTCTGATTCTGCGAAAGCAGCTTTTTTAGACCAGCAGGTTTCAGCAGGTTGGTATTATAAGTAAAAAATATAAAATTTTCTCATAAGCCTTCCCAACGAATGAAAACATAAGTAAGTAGGTAAATAAAGCAACACCACACACATCTCATATTTCACGGACAATACCGATACGTATCGATTACGACCCGAGTCCTCGTCACGTGCGCTTAGCGCAAACATGGCACGTTGCGCCATCAATATTCATAATCGCCAATCGGTAATCTTATACCGATTCGTCGGTGCTCGTATTAAATCGGCGAGCAAGTGCTTAAATCAAGGTGTAGACTTTTTGCTAAAGGAAGAATGAAAAAAGGTATTTTATAAAGTTGTTCTCGCTTTTGTTCATTCTAACTTCAGGAGTTGCTCTTTGCAACTATTGGAATATTATGACGGGTATATAAAAAGAGACAAAATAACCAACAAACTTATAGCCTAAATACAAAGTAAACTGAGCCAGCTTGTAGAGCTTCTTGTCAGTCTTATTTATTTATTTTTTGTGATATAAAGCCCGCCCTTAAACGACTCATCCTATAGATAACAAGCTTAAACAAATCTCATCTACTGAAAAAACACTACTCTAAATAATTGCCTTTTTTGTTTGTTATTGATAAGCCATATTTGAATACCATAAACCATCTCATTTGATTGTAAGCTACCATGTGGTTGACAATGGAGCTCGCCTAGATTTAACCAATACACTCATGAAATTAAGTAGCTTTATGATGTACTAGCTGACCCGCGCAACTTCGTCTGCGTCACATTTTCCATTAATGCTCCGCTCCTATTCGTCTTAGCGTGATGATATATAGCCTATAGCCTTCCTCGATAAATGGGCTATCTAGAATTTAAAAAGAATTTTTCAAATCGGACCAGCAGTTCCTGAGATTAGCACGTTCAACCAAACAAACTCTTCTACTTTATAATATTACTAGCTGACCTGCGCAACTTCGTCTGCGTCACATTTTCCAGTATTGCTCCGCTCCTATTTGACTTAACGTGATGATATATAGCCTATAGCCTTCCTCGATAAATAAGCTATCTGACACTGAAAGAATTTTTCAAATCGGACCAGTAGTTCCTGAGATTAGCGCGTTCAACCAAACAAACAAACAAACTCTTCTGCTTTATAATATTAGTATAGATACTCGTAGTATAGATTGTTTTAATTTTTCAAGCACAGAGGTACAGACGGACTTAGTGTTTTATATTCAAACTAGCGTTTGCCCGCGACTTCGTACGCGCATATTCTGCTTTTACCCGTTCTCGTAGGTATTTTGGAAAATCCTCTCTTCGTGCTCCCTTAAAGTCTCTAAAGAATCTACATGCCAAAGGACATGGTAAAAAGTGGCCTATGAATCAACACATGCGAAACCTTTACCATTATTCCTAGTTTTTTTTTTAAATTACATTTTAATGATTAGAATCGGACGGACACTTTTTAATTACGAAACCATTTTAAAAAGTAACTCACTTGGGTTTTAAACCCGGCGCCATTATTTTGAAATGAAACAAAGCAGTCTCAGCGCTGTAAGATTTTTAGTTACCTACAAAAATAATAAAGCGATTAAAGCGCTGTATGACACGAATACTACTGACACTGACAGTCGATGAAATGACAGTTGTCGCTTTGATGTAATGTATTTTGCACCTGATATCAGGGAATCCGCCGTCGACCAAAGTTACCACGCTTTCGTATGTTAGAAGAACATAGTAACACTATTCTACACCATTTTTTGGTGAGATAAAAAGTCTGGCAGCTCTGGGATCTTAGTCCATTTGGTATGTTTCTATTGTTTGGTATGTTTTATAACCTCAAAATCCGAAATCATTTTGGATTTTTTACAATTCTGAAAAGTGTCCGTGATTTTAATTCAGTTTCAGTCGAACATATGCATTATTTAAAACACAGATAGTAAATTCACGTCTCTGTTGGTTCTTAGGCGAACGATGTATGGGCACTGAACAATGTCCTTTCAGCTTTCCACGACCAGGAGTTTCGTCTATGCGTTCTCTGTCAGTCACTCACTCACTCAGTAACGGAAGAATTTTTATATTAGAATAGACTGTCTTAGTCATTTTTCCATTTTTATGAGTGCAGAAATCCTGCACAATATCGTCAGGTATCGATTTCTGTGTCGCGTTCAGTCACGTGCAACATTCACAAACATCGCACGTCGCACCATCGATATTCATAATCGGTAATCTTACCGATTCATCGGTTTTCGTATTAAATTGGCTTCAAAACTGCTTATATTATATCAAGGTGTAGACTTTTTGTCAAAAGTAGTGTGGACGATGGTGGTTTATGATATGCTCCTTGGCATTGTTTATTTTGGATTTCAAGAGTTGTCCACTGCAATAGCTGGAATACTGTGGCGGGGTTAGGAGTTGTCACGTGCAAAATTCACAAACATCGCACGTAGCACCATCGATATTAATAATCGTTAATCTTATATCGATATACGGTTTTCGTATCGAGTCGAATTTGAAAGCGAGAACTTGCTAGTCTATTCTATAAAGGCTTGTGGCGGATGAATAGAGGTTATATTGGTTTTGATTGACCAATTACTTTTGATCTCAACCGACTTGCAGCCACAAACATTACATCTGTTCTTTTCAAGCGCATTCACGTTAATCCAAAATACTATAGATTTGATTCTCTACATAAACAGCCTACAAATTTTTCAACACAAACGTCATGTTAAATATCTTGCACTGCCAATAAGTACTATCCTGAAGAAGAAGTACATAAGTTGTCGCTTTCAAAACACTACGTCTGCCGTATGGTACCAGCTGTCATTAAAAAATAAACAAAAATCAAAACAAACTTCTTTCTCCACCTCTCTATTAACAGTAAATCCATCACGCTTAATAACACTATTAGTTTTCAAAACAACTGCTCTATCTTTCAAACTATAATTGAATTTAACCGTGAACTTCATCGGACCTGGTATGATCCACGTAGATCTATTTATGTAGTCCCCTTGCGTCGTAAAACTTATAAATAATATACTTACGACCATCAAACTTGGGGTTGGGTTCAGAAGAAAGAATTTTAGGATCGCCCAAATTCTTTGGATAGAAAATTTTGGAGTTACTCTTCCAGAGATTAACTAGTTTTCAAACATTATCATGGTGAATAGTTGAAATCGTTTCAGTAGTGTTTAACTATTTTTCTTTAGTTTGATTACTTATTAAAAACATTTCATTTTTTTCCTGGTCTATCTTTATTTGTATGTGCTTCTCTTCATTCAAGTCCTAGTTTGATTGAATTCCTTTATTTTCTAATTCAGTTATTCATTTTTAAGAAACGCATCGCTATCAATATTACGCTTAGAATACTGGTTAAAAGTTTCATAACATACCTCTTCACAAAGATTTTTGACAACCCTAAATCTAAAGGCAAACAGCTGCACAAGGGAGATACAAGTTTATGTGATACTATCACATAGATCATTAGACATGTGTTCGTTTGACGATCGTGATAGCCCAGCTTTGTCCCACCCTTATCTGGACCATAAAAATGTTATGTGTTCCTGGCTTGAAGAAAAAAGAATATGATTTTATGTGTGTATTAAGTGTCACGTCTTTTGGGCCGTTTTTATTGTGCGATGAACGGAAGGAAATACACGAGTTGACTGAAAAAATGATAGTGCCTACCACAGGCTAGAAAATTACATCTCTGTACATTGAGAACTAGTCCTTAAGAGCAGACATCCAGATGTACATGTGTGTGTGTGTGTGTGTGACTCAACAATAACGACCTCTAGAAGCACATGTTGCTCATATTTCCTTGACTAATGATCAATTTCCGTTAATTGTAAACAATTGACAATCGTTTGTCAATCGATGTCATGTCCCATGCGCTGTAAACTGTACCTTCTATATCAAGTTGTAAGCCCGAATGAGCTTCTACTTCTCCAAGTTCTACATTTTAATGGCTACCAAACATAATATGACTGAAATCAGTATTATTTTAAACCTTTCCCCTAAACCAGTAACTGACACTCCTCACACAATTAATTTGGAGTGAAAATCAATAAAATTCCAAGTGCTATACGATATTTCTAGTAAAATATTGAAGCAGCTGTCGCGTCGTTTGACGGCTTGTGAGCGCTCGACTAAAAATAATAAGACACCCGAAACCCGTCTCCCTGTGTACATACCCTGAAGGGAATGTAGCACCATCGGTATTTTGATTTTGGGATTATTTTACTGAAGTTTCCTTTAAAATATTTTTGAGTGACAGGCTGACGATTAAGCTGAATATTGTTTATAATGTTACTGTTCAATATTCTGAGAATTTCTATGACTGTTTCCAACTCTATCGATGACTGCCAAACTAATAAGATACACTTTACAGTATTGAAAAAAACAAGCAATGCATTGCGTTTTCAATGTATACCATGTTTTACGCAAATAAATGATTTACTTACTTACTTACTTACTTACTTACTTGACAGTAGGCATTTCTTAATTAGATTTTATCCCATCCATTCTTTGCGGTATTATCTTCCTAAAAAAGCCTCTCCCCTACTATATTTTTTCTTATATCCTCCGCCACATTCCTCTACTTTAATTTCACGCCTACCGTACAAAATTAAGATGTCATTGCAACTCGATACCAACACATAACGACACCCCCTCATCCCCTC
This sequence comes from Ceramica pisi, assembly GCA_963859965.1. Taxonomy (NCBI): domain Eukaryota; kingdom Metazoa; phylum Arthropoda; class Insecta; order Lepidoptera; family Noctuidae; genus Ceramica; species Ceramica pisi. Next base: position 22,211,115 of record OY982535.1, on the reverse strand, counting down.
CCTTCTCTAATTGTCTGTTTTATTTGTTATCTGACACTGAAGACTCAAAGCCCCTTGTTTTTTCATCCGAAGACAGAATTTAGGTGTAATTTTAGACTGAACACTTGGTGGACGTGTAATTATTTCCTTTCCAGGAATGTAAGGAACACTGGGTGGTGTTTGTCAAGTGCAGCCATGAAAAGCTGTGTTTGTGTATGGTTAAGGCTTATTCGTAGAATCTATTTGGAGTGCTTAACGAACTCAAAGATTAGTTAACAAATTCTGCAGATGAAAACTTCTTGCAACATAGAATTCACTCGAAAACAAGTCCAAGAAAAGAAATAAAAACTTGAGAATTCCAGAGCAAGAAGTGTATCTTAACGACCAAAGAAACTTAGACGATGTAACTACCGTAAATGCAAATACTCCACTTAAAATTTCCAACTTAGTTAAAGCACCTAAACACACACACAGGTAAATAACAACAACTCACAAGGGTAACATTACCATTAAGATAATAGAAGAGGATTTATAACAACGCAGATAAAACACCACTCAAGTACGTGAGCCGCTCGCTCGCTTGCTGAACATATTAATGATCAACATGTGTTCTACAGTGTACGATACGGATAATAGCATGAATTAGTATTAGTAGAAGTGGATTATAGTTTATTTATAGCAGCAGTTAAAATTGGGTAGGTAGGAAGAATGACGAAGTTGATGAAAAGCTTACAAGGCAATGCCAAAAGCTGTTAAGAAATTGGAACCTAACAGAAAGCTGAAAATACAACAAAAAGGACTACAACATGCTCTTTAGTATGACTACAAATTAAAAAGCAAAATGTAGTCGATCTCCAATGTAAATCAAATATCAACACAAAAAAAAAACCTTGCAAAAGGTTTCTTTAATCTATAATTTTATGAATTTTATGAATTTTACAAACCTTTCCCAGAACAATCAAAGAGCTTTTTAGAGAGAGATTTTTAGAGCAATCAAAAATGCTTTTAGAGAACTTTCTACTGCGAAACGAAAAATGATCGGAACACTCAACTTCAAAATATTCTGAATTTGATTCAATAGTTCCTTTTCCGTTAGGTATACTTTCACAAATTGTTACAAAGTCTGTATTACGAGTATTTTTATCGTACGGAATTTGTTCCCACTTTATTTCCATTCACATTTTACAATCGTCCAATCATGTTCGTCATTACTTATCCGTAATTAGAAACATATTGTACGCAACTTGTGTTGACTCGCCTATTTCTGTAATGCGTTAAGACATTGTCGTTTATTTTTAGACCTGTCTCCGACTTTGGTCCCTCTCATGACATCTTTTCTATATTATTAGGTGCAAAGAGTAGCTAATTACGAAATAATTATTTTTAGGGTTCCGTAGCCAAATGGCAAAAACGGAACCCTTATAGATTCGTCATGTCTGTCTGTCTGTCTGTCCGTACGTATGTCACAGCCACTTATCTCCGAAACTATAAGAACTATGCTGTTGAAACTTGGTAAGCAGATGTATTCAGTGAACCGCATTAAGATTTTTACGCAAAAATACCCCCCCCCCCCCGTAACTTCTAAAATAAGAGAATGATAAAACTAAAAATAATATATGATGTATATTATCATGTCAACTACCAGCGAAAATTGGTTTGAACGAGATCTAGTAAGTAGTTTTTTTAATGCGTGAAATCGCAACTTTTGCTTATAATATAATACCTACAGCTTTGTGCGGAACCCTCGGTGCGCGAGTCCGACTCGCACTTGGCCCGTTTCTCTTTAAAATCCAGAATTATTTAAACTTCTATGTCAGTTAGTTTCAATATTGATATTATCATTGTACTTGTCACTGAAATCAAACAATGTTATTTAGACAATATGCTTTCAAAGACAGGTCTGATCAATTTAATACAACACCAATCAGCAGGTTTAATTTTTTTCAACAGCATCATTCCAAAATTATTACCATTCATATCAATTTTGGCAATATTGACTACTGCATTAGTTTCAGCGTATCTGTCAACTACCTTATTGACGTTATCATCATTTAGTCGCTCATATTCTTCATCTAACAGTCTATCTTAAAACGAAAACAATACAACACAGTACACACTCGTCATACCATCTCAATGTGTACCGTGGACCGTGGACGCGATGGGGTGGGTAGACATGTTGCACTGTGAACATCTGCAGCTCTTTTATTAACAACTGTTTATGATATCTGACTGTCGAGGGAGGTTTTATTTTTAATTTTCGTTTTGTAGGTAGTTTAAAGAGTTTTGTTCTTGGTCATGTAATGTTACCTATTTTCAGAGACCAGAGTCTTACGCATCTGAATATAGCCGGAGGTTTTCGCTTCTGTCCTTGCATAACATACATATTTTCTCTCCTCTCATCAACTCTAATCTGTCATATATCTATATTAACTATAATCACAGAAGTAGCAATACAATATTTTCCTTCTTTGTAAATACCAAATGAACATGAAAAATCCTAATTCAAAATAAAAAAAATCGTCTAAATAACCTATGCCCTGCAACGCGCACCACTTGTCAATGAAAATTAAACGGAACAGCCCCTCATCTTTGTCACATCTCCTCTACCAACACACCTTTCAGCAAACAATCCAACTACTATTCTATCTTCAACCTTATATCTTTGAAGTATGGTATTGATTGCCGTAGAGTTGGCTTTCGGAACTGAAAAATTAACTTTGTCCAAAGCTCTCTGACATTACCGCTCCAAACTGAAGTCCAATTGTAAAATCAACTTTATTGCTTTGTGTCACGGCTTCAAATGTTATGAAAAGTTGTGTAGGATGTTTAGCTACAGGTCTTTCATTTCTATGTTTGTAGGAAGGTTCGCAATTAGCTCTGAGAGTGGAACGGAACGTTTTTAATAGATGACATGTTTTAGACGTGTTTCTTTTGTTTCTACTTCTTGTCTGTGATGTCGCAGAATCTTTGCTCGTTTTTCGGAAGGAATTTCGTAAAAGTTTGTTACAAAAAAGATATTTATTGTTTTCAAGCAATTATTTTGCTGTTATTGCTATAATTACTTTGGATACACTTTTAAAGTCTTACACTTCCTCTCCTAGCTCAAAAGACGATTTTCAATGGACAAAATTATACGCAGTATATTTCCGTAGAACATTAAATTCCAAACATTTTGGTCCTTTAGACAAGCATTATCGTAGATGGAATGTCACTTGCCTGAGATCTCATTCATGCTTTTTCGGAATATGTACGAAGGAGATATCAAATCTAAGTTCACAATAGGCTTTACACATTCATGGACTAAATCCTATAAATATATTTTACTAATTTTGTTATTTCAAGATCACCCAACAGTCTAAAAATTTCACTCCATTTGCAATTTACACTATAATAAGCAGTTGACACATAATATTTTTCCTAAGGGTAGAAAAATATCCTATAGGTAATACTTCAGTGCTATAAACGCGGGGGTAAACACTATAAACGTCCCCTATTGAGGGGTGCAGTGCATTTGCATACAATGTAATTTAAATTTAAACTGATTCGCGTTCTACATAAACAACGACCAATTTTATTTTATTGTGTTTTTGCTTATTTTGTATTGAAATTGGTTTATAAGTTTCTTAGTCGCTATATCTAAAGACTATGTCCAAACAATCAATTCGTAATCTTTAAATCTAAAGGTACTGCAAAAACATGTCAATTTACCAAACGTCATAGTCTTCGATTGTAACATAATTCGTTTAGTTCATGATTTTAGTAGTAAGTTAAACAGCAGACTTTGTTATGATTTTAGCTTTTTCTTAAGAAGTTACCATCCAGTGACCACTACGTTACCTTGCCTGATAGTATCACTGTTGATTATTATACTAGGATCGACATTTTGGTGCAGTGGCCTAGGAGTCAAATGCTACTGTTCATCTAGATCTAGATAAACCAACATAGCGTTTAACTGCCACTATCTAGACAGTGAAGATTTTAGATTAGTCAGTTTGTGCCTATAATAAATCTCTTCAGCTTCTCCTACCATACACAATTTCCGAAACACCACCAAAATCTAAAACACTGCGACACTCCGAACCTCACCTCTAGCTGTATGAAACAGACTGATATATCGCAACTCACCCCTACTTCGTATTCTGTCCGCAGCCCTCCGCGACCTACCCTCCTATCGATCCTACGTTTTATACTTTTTGCGGGAATCCCTCTCGATGACCTTCGGGAAGTTCGTGGTTGGTTCTGCTACAGGTATTTTTTTTTTTGGGAAGCGTTGTTTTGAGAATTGAGGTTGGGATACGACTATATAATTTGTGGTAGAGAAAACTATGTTTGAAAGGTTTCAAGGTTAGTGATAGCTATGTAATTAAGCTACTACTTACTGTTAGAGGTTTTTTAGCCAGGGAACATGATATAATTAAAACTAACCTTACCAATCAGTCTTTCATTACTATTTAGGCGGTAAATCTTGACGTTAATGAAAAGTAACTGAACATCCTTGTACATAATTATACCGCTTTCAGCTGAAATTTTGACTGATAGTTTAAATGGTTAAGCGCAAAATATGCTTATGTAGCCGTTGTCGAAGAATAAAAAGTTTTTTCCCACACTGGAAAATGTATCACGCAAATTCCCGTCTCATTTCTTGATGTAACCACCGAAGTAAAAAGTCTTATACCGAAGAAAACTTGTAAGGGATATGACGCGAACATTCTTGATAAGTTTCCGATAAAAGTAAGAATTTCTCGAAGAACATTGTCAGTTCATAAAGTGAGAAGCTTCATGACAGCCAGATGGTACTCCTTGACGATATAGCTAACTTGAACTTTCTTTGCTACTCAATTCTTATGTTCTATAACTCTGTTTTATTTCGGTTTATGTTTGAGGTTTTGTGAGATGGTTTCTGGTCTTTTATGTGTTGGTGCTTTTACCCGGATTCTTGTTTCTTTACTGACGACTATGGCTTGGTTGATGTAAGCTGCGACTTAGTTATCATCCCATATGTCACCAAATTTTCATAGAAATGGTGGTAATATTATGTTTTCAGAAGTTTGACTTGAAGTATTACAACATATCAAAACAAAGCTTTAATGACCCAAATATTCCTTCTTTCTTCCACACAAAAATAAATAGCGAAAAAACACAAAAATACCAAAACAAAAAACTGTCATACTTGTGAGTAATAGCGGCTTGCATACCAGGCTCGCATGAACGCAGCGGCGTCTCGAGATTGCAGTGCTCAGTAACGAGCAACGTGACCTTTTGTGAGAGATGTGTGGAGATTGTTGCTTAATAGCTCTCTGTGTGTCTTGGTTCGTTAAGATTCCGTCATTTATGTGTCTTGTGAAGATATTATAGCGGTTGTTGGGTTCAAGACCGGTGAAACAGTTATTGATGGTGTGATGAAATCGTCTATGTAGGCAAGTGGGTGCGTAATTGGGATCTGGTTTAATCCTGTACTCAAATCCACTGGTAGAAATAAATTTTGAAGTCTTTAATGCACATGTGAATATCTATAAACTCGTACTCTTTACATAAAGCAATAACTAGGTTAATACAAAAATAAAAACTTTCGAGGAAATAAATAATATTTCGACGAAATTCTTGTTCAGGAAATTCTCACCTACAATTTCTCGTGTTGGTACTCAACGTACCAGTACATTCTTATAATCTCTTCGTTCGAAATTGAAACGTACACTACTCAAGCGTAATGTGGCAGGAGATAGGAACCACTAGATCTAATACCTTTGCCCGACAGCTTTAGGAAGAGGCTTTGTATTGCTCCGAAAGGAAGTGTCGGAGAATTTGAAGAAATTGCTTTCAGGGATTTCAGGTAACACCTATTTTGACGTGAATATAACAAAACTGGAATAAATACCCTCCTCATACTCAGAACTGTAACAAATAAACTGTGTTCAAAGTGAAAAACCTATCAAAAGTTATTACAAAAAAAGGATTGTTTAATGTTAACAAGATGTGAAACTATTATGGACTTATATACTTAGTATAAACAAACTGACTAGAATAATTGTGTAATAATAGTGTATAAGCGCATATAAAAAAGGGGACAGGGAATACCACATTAATAATTTTGCCGTGTCTTTGAAAGCAAACATAAAGTAAACCGGACCCCGAATTTTTCACAAACATTAAAACTTGGGAATACATAACCAACTAAACCTACGATAAGTATCTTCAGCAGGAATAAGATCAATGTCCAACAAAAATTCAAGCTATATTTACTCCCTATTTTCCTACAAAACCTCTTTCAACGGCATTTTGCCAAGTATTTCCTGAAAAAAAAAGTTAGAAGTTCAGCGATAATCTACTGAATGCTCGGCGTTTTTCTTATCTTCGAGGAATGAGTGAATGATAATGAGCGGCGAATGAGAGTGAACGAAGGAATGAAGGCGCGGGAGGTAAGAATAATATTGTGACGGGTCGCATGCCTTCGAAGTCGTCACGTACTGGTGGATGGTTTTATGGGAGAGGGAACCACATTTTGATTGTATGAAATGAAAATGCTTTGGTTGTGTGATGGTCTTAATACATAAAATTTTAATAGAATCAGTCGGTCAATTCTGTCATCATATCACGACCTCATTCCACCGTTCCCCTTCTACCATCGGACATCCAGACGCACTTTAACTTACCATCCCTACCTTGTTGCTATTCCACCAATTCACACTTGTTTCCAAACGTCTTTTGTAATGCGCACAGCAAAGGAGTGGAACTCTCTGCCTGCGTCTGTATTTCCGAACGCTTACAACCCTAATCTCTTCAAAGTTAGAGTGAACAGGCTCCTTCTGGGTAAGCTCGCTCCATCGTAGACTTTGTCTCTGTCATCTCTGACCAAGACTAGAGTCAAGAGCAAACCCATCTCAAATATTTAAAAAAAACATATCACCATGTAAATTTAGGAATGAGCATGAATGAACTGTCGTGCTATCTTGTTTCGTGGATTTGCCGCTAATTTTATGTTTACTTCAGAAAAGCTAACATTGTGAGAGGTTTAGAATCGCATAGCTGAACAATAAGAAGGTGATTCCAAACTTGCTTTGCTATTCTCCAATAAGTGCTTCCAACATTTAATAAAGCTAAAATTACTACTATCTACACTTGAGCCTAAAATAAAGATTTCCGTTACTATTATTACCCTCGTTCATTGAAGTTTATGTGTGCTAAGAAACGGTGAGAAATAAGATTTATATTAAACCAAAAACCATAAAACGAAACAACCAAACCTGCTGCCTCAGCTATAACGAGAAGTCATAACACATACGAACATAAATACATACAATAACAACATCAAAATAAATAAAGATTAGCAATCATTTTTACTGCCTACCTTATAAATAAACATAGCTTCTATGCATAAAACAGAGACACAACAGAATGCACCCTCAAGAAATCAGGGTGCATTCCACCCTAGCCTTTTTCCAAAGATATATGATTTTAATAATCGCCAAGATTACGGTAAGGAGGGACCGGAGACCTCCGGAGTGTCCCTCTGAGTGCTGTCTGTCTTGAGAAATTGTCCCCGTAGCTATTTCATTTGTGAGGGCCACTTGATATATGCCAACTCTTATGTTGTATTCAAAAAGGACTAGAGAACCTTTTTTCGTGTCGAGGAATTCCTTTTATTTGATTTTTGGATTTAAGATGTCTGTTGTAGTTTGAGGAATTTGACGGTGCATTTTCGGCTCGAGTACTTTTTGTTTAATTTCGCTGCAGGCGGAAAAGGAGCTTTCTCTTCCCTAAAGTCAAATACATAACGTGTTGCTTGTGTAGCGTCTTAATTTAAATTCAAAATCTCAAGGCAAGTGTGCACATAAGCACAAAATCTTAGCTAGCTCCCGTCAAAATTTTACACGAGAGCAAATCAAAAACAGCTGTTTGTGAAACGGTTGCTCAAGTAGTAATTAAAGTGCGCGTTAATCTCACGTCACGCGAAAGTCTTTCGGAGTTGGCGAAACGTAGCGAGCAATGAGCGAGGCGGCAGTTTCGAGTAATGTCACGATTATGAATTGAAATTTTGAGAATATGACCCGTGCAGTGTTGAAACTTGAGAATTAAAAGTAAGTGAGAACTGAAATGGGAATAGTTTGGAACTTTTTGAATGTGTGCCTGAAAGCTTCTGCTATTATTTTATAGTCAGTTTACTGAGAGGTTAAGAAAAGTTTTATTCAATCAATTGGTGGATAATCTCTCATCAGAAAAATAAGGGCAAAGCAGTATTCATTTAAAACCAGTTATTTAAAAAATTCTTCGTGCCTCCGTAAACTTGATCATTGAAAAATCTACAGCATTTGCTACATCATAAATCGCCTGCTAAGCGCGAGCTAAACGCAAAATGACAGCCCGCGAAGAAGCCTCAAATTCAAGATGGCGACACAATATGGCGGCGACCGCGGAGTGACAAGCCATTATTGAGACTGCAACGGGTGCAGTGGTTTCTTAATAAACGGCGCCGGAGGAAGTTATTAGTCGTCATACGTGTGAGCAAGCTGAGCAAGGTTTAATTTTGGATGACAGGTGCAATTATGGGAGAGTTGATTAATTTTGGAGCTTATCTGCTAAAGAAAATACAAAAGGCTATATTGATGATGACACGCCTGCTAGAATAAAAAGTGTCATAAATTTCCAGCAAGTAGTTAAATAGGTTGTGAGTCGTTGATCAATTCAAAATGACATTGAAACCTAAGTAGCTACTTGCTCAACATAAGGAGTGACAATTCTACTAATTTTCACATTCGCATCTCAATCTGCAAAAATGTATGAAAATTAAGGCTTTTTTGACAGTTTGCGATTAACATGCGAATCCGAACGTTGTTTAAAAAATTGTAGAACTGGCTATCGGAAAGGCAAAAATAATAATGCATGTTTCGTTACACGCAGCTATTTTGAATTTACCCTAATAAAAATCCGTGTTTATGAGAAATTCGATTAATAAGGAAAGAAAATATAAAACTTGGAATAACAGCTCAGCCAATACAAGTGATACCTTAAATAGATGAATGCATTAAGAATACACAACCACTATGATGATATCAATGAAGAGCACAATAATGCAAGACCACACCACACAAACGTACGAGCTTTGAATAGCACTCTCTTTTGTCGCAGATCATATTGAAAACACGCTTCATTTACTATTCTTTTTGAACTTCTTTTGCCTTTGTCCTGGATAATAAGCAAGGACAGCGGAAGTTTAATTGAATTAAATATTGTCTGGCTGGCAACTTCGCGTTCGCAGAAAAGTTTCCTTTTATTTGTCAGACAAGACTACTACAGAGCAAATAATTATATTAGTAACAGAAGACAATGTTAAACATGATAATATTCAAAATTCATTACTGCGACGTTATTTGACTTCTTGTTTTAGTGCTTTTTTCCTGGCTTTTAAAATAGACTAACTGACTTTTTCTTTAGGAGTGGTACAATGTAATTTGTTAAGATCGTTTTGTCCTTATGAAATTAAACACTTTGCTCTATTCTGAGTATCCACTTCTTCATTATCATTTGAACCGATGATAAGTCCACTGCTGGGCATATCTCCTTCAAGTGTCGCCACATTGACAATTCCTGTGCCTCTCGCAGCTAGTAACTTCCCTCGGCTTTTACCCGGTCGTCTTAGTCTTCACCTGACAAACGAATAATAAATCAGCCAAAAAATATTCAGAATTAAAATGGCTGCTCTGACATAACATTGGGATTCAAGAAAGTAAAGATAAATGAAAAATTCGTCTTCAGAAAAATCACCTGCCCCAACGTAAACCAGACCCACCAGTTTTTATATTTTCATCTCCTACACGTGTTCGTTTCACTACCAACTTATAGCACTTATCATTTATTTCGTGTACTTCGCCAGACACCACAAAATCTTCCATACAGTCGTGTTTATTATAAATTATAGCAGTGTTCTGGGCGTTTGCTAGAACAAAGCGGGGGTCTTATGAAATTAGTGTGACTGGGAACAACAGACGGGAGTACGGGGATATAAATTAGTTTACCGGAGAGTCGGAGACCAAGGACCGTGATAATTCGGTGTAAACTAGACTGGATTGATGTTCTGGTGGTTGGTGTTATTTTAATAAGGATGACTGAGAAGATAAATAATAATTATATTTGTGTGCATCTTTCTGAGTATATTATGTTGAGGCGGAATTTTTTTAATATTACAGAATTTAGCTATGTCTGTGATAGGAACTAGTTCGTAATGTAATCAACCAATTTACACAGTAAGATGATGAGCTCGGCTTCACAAATGGATATATTTGCAGTTGCAAATTCTCATAAAATTACATAATATGAAATCCAGTGAACTAACATCAATAAGGAAAATGAATTAAGGAAGAAGAAACTGACTCTCAGGGCTTCGCAATGATCCTGACGGAGTCGCGAGACTATTCGAAAGAGATACCGTGGCTCCGGAACACAAAGGGCAGTGAAGGAACATGGATGGGTTTTAGTCAGTAGAAGTCTGACACTCCCTCCCGCTACACCCAGAGCGGGAGGAGTCATTGGATGATTTCCCATCCCTTAAAAAAGGGCTTCGCAATGACTGTATGTTTTTCAAATAAACTATTAAACTGTTAATAATTTAGATACCAGGATACTAAATCTTAATGTCTATTAAGTTGAATATCCTAAATCGTAATGAAGTCTTGATGATTAAATATCATTTATCAAAATTATAATGTTAACTACAGCACATATCAGCATAAAAAAACAAAAATACATTTTCAACACATCCATTGATTTCTCTACTCAATAATAAACAAGCGAGCCACTAACTATATTACTTAACCCTGCCCCGCCTGAGGTCGTTCCGACTAAAAAACTGCATAGGGGCGAACGTAATTTGTCATAGCGTACAACTTTCAACAATTGACGCAAATGATTCCTTTGCGTGAGTTCCTTTTTTTAGCGGATTTATGTGTTCTCAAGTTAATTGAGCGTTGGAAAGTTTTCTAGTTTTGTTATGAATAGGTTTTAACTACTTGTGTGATTTCCCCTTTGGCATTTTCATTTGTTTACTTTTTGATCGATTGTAGCGTTGAATGGTTAAGCATTTGGTTTTTGATATCAGAATTGACTGTTCCTTCCGCATTTTTCTTCTTCGGCATCAATCTTATATAGGATGAAGAGATGTGTCGCTTTAAATACAACCATCTTTTGTTCTCGGCTTCTTCCATCTCTTTAGGTAGGTACCATAATTCGACAAAATCGGTAAAAAATGCAATATAGTCGAAACATTTTTGATACGAGTGGAAGAATTATATTAACTTTTGTTTTTGATCACGTCGTAAAACTCTTGTAATAAGTAGGTACCTAATCTGTCATTTTGTCTTTCAGTTTTACCTCTTCTAGAGTGGTAGAACGGTAGTGGTGTGGTGGTGGGTGGTGGGGGTGTTGTGCCAAACACCGTTTTTATTTTTTCTTTCCTTCTTTCTTTTCCTATCTCAACAATCATCATCTCATCATCTGCCTAGCCGTTTTCTCAACTGTGTTGGGGTCGTCTTCCAGTCAAACCGGATTTAGCTGAATACCAGTATTTTACGTAGAACGGCTGCCTACCAGACCTCCACAACCCGTTAACTTGGTAACACGGTACGGTACTTCTTGGCACGCAGGAGTCAGATTTACTGGCTTCTGACAATCCGTAACGACTCCTAAAGATCTACAAATGAAAGCCGGGACCACGGCTTAACGTGCTTTCCGAGGCACGAAGGAAACTCGGTATGTTAAGATGGTCACCCATCCACAGACCAACCTTGGCAAGTATTGCTTAACCTGGAAGATCGACCTGTGCGACCTGTGTCAAATTCAAATTCAAATTCAAATTCAAAAGTCATTTATTCAAATTAGGCTGAGGGCCAGCACTTTTTGAACGTCATGTTTTACAAAAGACAGTCCCCCAAAACGCCCGCCCGTCACCACTTCCTAGTGTTTTAGCTGTGGAGAAGAAGTGGCCAACAAACTCCCCAGCAACACAACTGTCTGTTACGTTTTAGGAACTAGAATTTTACACTAATTAATATGCAAAGTAATCCAAAAATTCAAAATTCCTTCTATAATTTACATGACACAAAAATAAATATATACCTACATTATTTATCACTTGTTAGCTACTAGCACTATGACACTAAAACAAAATACACACTTAAGCAAGTGTTGACGTATGTGGATTTAAATAAGTATAAAAAAATGACCTACATAGTCAGACAAATAAATAAAAAAATAAAAGAACAAATAAAATAAAATAAAATAAAAAATTATATGAACACATATAACCTGTCATAAAACTACTATACTATCTACTTATACACAAGGAACATGATAATTTGTCTTGCGTTCAACACAGCGACCAACTATTCTTATCGTCTAAATAATCATTAATAGAATAGTATGCCTTGGAACAGAGGTTAGATTTTACTTTTTCTTTAAATGAGTTAAAAGGCATATCAAGATAAGAAATTGGAAGTCTATTGTATAAACGGATACCGAGCCCCACAAATGAATCATGGACCTTACGAAGTCGGTGTGAAGGAGCATGTAGCTTGTGCTTCTTTCTGGTGTTAAAGTTGTGGATGTCGCTCGTTTTACTGTATAAATGTATGTTTTGCCTAATATATAAAATGTTTGCAAAAATAAATTGAGATGCTACCGTGAGAATTCCAATCTCTTTGAAAATTTCTCTTAATGAAGCTTTTGACCCTAGCTGATATATTGCTCGCACAGCACGTTTTTGTAAGACAAATATATTTTGTATATCAGCAGCTTTTCCCCACAATAAAATACCGTAGGACATAACACTATGGAAATAACTAAAATAGACTAACCTAGCTGTATCAACGTCAGTAAATTGTCTAACTTTCCTAACGGCGTATGCGGCAGAGCTGAGCCTTCCCGACAGGCTTGATATATGTGGGCCCCATTGTAGTTTGGAATCAACAGTTATGCCCAAAAATACTGCCGTGTCCACAGTTTCAAGCACCTCGTCACTTAAGATTACATTAGGACCTAAATTTCTAACATTTGGCAAGGCAAACTTTATACATTTCGTTTTTTTAGCATTTAGAACTAAATTATTCGACGTAAACCAATCCGTAACCATTGAAAGAGCGTTGTTTACGTTATCGAAATCTTGTCTATTCCTATCTACTTTGAAGATAAGAGAGGTATCATCCGCAAATAATACTACGTCGCAGATACCCTTTAAGAAAAATGGTAGATCGTTTATGTAAACCAGAAACAAGAATGGACCCAGTATTGAGCCTTGAGGCACACCTAATTGCACTGGCAGCCCGGAAGATTTTACACCATTTACATCAACACATTGGAACCTATCATGTAAATATGAATCAATTACGTTAAGAGCTTCGCTTTGGAGACCGTAATGACGTAGTTTACGTAAAAGAGTGTCATGGTGTACGCAATCAAAGGCTTTAGAGAGATCACAGAAAACTCCGATTGCGTTTTGCGAGTTCTCCCATGCGTTAAATATATGTTTCAGGAGAGCGACACCCGCATCTGTTGTCGAACGACCTTTTGTAAAGCCATACTGTTCATTATGAAGTAGTCTATTTGAATTAAAATGAACTAACAACTGCTTGAGTATTAACTTTTCAAATATTTTACTAAATGCAGGTAAGATGGAGATAGGCCGGAAGTTGCCTATGTCATTTTTATGTCCTGATTTAAATAAAGGTATAACTTTACTACTCTTCATGAGATCAGGAAAAGTTCCTAAATCAACGCATTTATTAAACGTTACAGCAAGATAGGGGGCTACTATGTCTATTATATTACTCAGGAGTTTAATGGAAATGCCCCAGAAATCACCTGTGTTTTTAGATTTCAGTGTATTGAATACGTCAACTACATCACGAGGCGTTACGTGCTCAAAACGAAATAATTGATTACACTTAGGCACATTACTTTGCAAAAGGCTTTCAGCTTTAGAAGGTGACGAATTCAAGGAGCGAGTTGTAGTTATAGGAATATTGGAAAAAAACTCATTAAATGCCTGAGCTACGTCAGCAGCTTCACTAATTAATTTGTTGTCGACTACAATCTCTAACTGATTGTCTCGTTTAACCGATTTGCCTGTTTCATTGTTAATGATTTGCCACGTGGCTTTTACTTTATTATTAGAATTTTTAATTTTCTCACTTAAAAATTTGGATTTAGCAATAACGCAAATCTTTTTATACAATTTAGAATATTTTTTTACGTACTCTAAAAAAGGGATATCAAACCTGTATTTTTTTAAACCATATAACTCGTATAATCTCGCTCTACTTTTATATATACCTGCAGTAGCCCATTGGTTGAAACAAGCAGAGGTACCCGTTACGTTTATGGTTTTTGTCTTAAATGTAGTGTGATATTCTTTTTGCACAACATCAAAAAGGGCTCCATAAATTTTATTTGGATCCTCATGGTCTATCAAAGACGGGGTAATTTTACGAGCTATATTATTTTTGAATTTATTGCAACGACTAGCTGTATAAGGCCTGCATTCAATTTTATGCGGCTTTTTATTTAGAGGCATAGGTAAGCTAACTAATTGGCCACAGTGGTCAGACGTTAAGTCACTTAACACTAATTTATTTTCGGCATCACAATTACTGAAGATATTATCGAGACAAGTTGATGAAGATGCCGTGATCCTAGTTGGTTCATAAAACAAGTTAACTAAGTTATAAGACCTAAACAGATTCAGAAGTCTGACACTTAACGGAGTAGCATCCAAAATATTAACATTAAAATCTCCACACACAACTATGCTCTTATTAATCGATTTTAATTTATTAAGTGAATCCTCCATTACCGATTCGAAAAGACCAAAATCACCAGAGGGCGGTCGATAAACGCAAACTATAACGTATCGCTCGAGTTCAACACAAGACAACTCAATAGTGCGCTCAATGGAAAGATGAACTAAATCTAAACGTTGTTTACATTTCAATTTGTTTGAAACAAGGACTAACGATCCACCGCGAATAGCACTATTTCTTACAAACGCACTTTGTACAGTAAAGAATTCATCATTGATAAAAACTACTTCATGTTCTTTCAACCAATGCTCAGTTAAACATAACACGTGAATATCATATTTCTCTAAAAATAAACTTAACTCGAGTTCCTTGCCAGAAAGACCTTGTATATTTTGGTGTACAATATTCAACATTTGAGGTTTTTCCGTTGTCGAGTTTATTAGTTTAAACTACTATGTATATCAATAGAAATGTTAGTATCATTACTAACAGTACGCGGTGGCACACCACATATACCGGTGTCACACTGTATATTGAATGCTAAAAGATTAGCAATATGTCTCCTACAACTAGGTGGTAAATACATATCATAATTAGTAAGTTTGTAATCAGAAATAAATTGATTACAATCAAAATATAAAATGGCGTCACTATGACGACAGGTCCTATTATAAATAAGCATATTTAAATCAAAAATGTGCCTGTTTTGATCCTCAGATAAATATTTAGAGTAAGGCAAAGCACAGAAAATAAATTTACAAGTATTGATCTCACTTAAATGTAACATTAAATTGACAGATTTAATTATGTCTTTTTTATCTACTGCTAAACTATCCCCAAATAATATTATAATAGTGGAGTTGGGGTTAATCTTTGACAATTTAATATTCCTAATTAATTGGCAAAAACTGGCGCCGGGTGAACAATTATTTATAACATAATGGGTTGAACACTGGTTAAATACACTACCAAAACCCTGACCAAATTTGTCAGAAAAAACATATGTTGTGTTTGTAGAATTACTGGAATTAATGCTATTATTATCAGTATCAGTACAGCTACCTAAAGGTTGAGTTACTGAGGGTGAGGGTGTAAGATGCTGAGGCTGAGGTGCCTGGGAGCAGGCACAGCTACAAGAGAGATTATTTGTCAGAGACTCATACCTCTCTGCATTATATGTTACCAGGTCCACCAGCTCATTAGCCTCCTGCAAGCGTTTACTAAGATCTAGTTGAGAAGCCTCATATCTACTAAATATATCCTCAAGGGTTTGTTCCCTTACAAGTAATTCATCCTGAAGGCACTGAGTATCCTTTTCATACATAAGTTTACATAAATATAATTCATCGCTACTATCTTTCAATTCAAGCATTAAATTTATATTTTTTTGCCTTAATTTTAAATTTAATTTGTTGACTTTTTGTTTTTTTAATGATTTATGAATTTTCTTAATTAATCTATTAGTTTTAATATATTTTTTAATTTTATTATGGCTAGTAAATAAATTATTTTTTGTAATGGTTTCATTGGTTAAGTCTATTGTAACCATTGATTCTACACAAATTGGTCTGGACCCGCTACCAACCAACTCATCATAAAGTCTGCTGGTCTTTGCAGACTCTTCACCGGCTTTAAGAGCTTCCAAGTGGGTGATAGAATTGTGGGCTCTGCTTAACTCCAATTCCAGCTCAGATATGCGTCTCAAAGCCAGTTCATGTGTGTCGCTGCAGTGTTGGAAATTTGACACAAGTTGACGGAGCTGTTGATGCTGGTCCAGTATGTCTATATGCTGTATGTGCAGTTCGGACAACTGGTTTTTTAATTGAGTGTTCTTTTGATTGATGATTTCAATTTCCACCTCGCTATCATCCCTTTCCTGTAGCAGCTTATTGCACTGGTCCTTACAGGATTCTAACTCTTTCAACGTTGCCCTCAGTTTTTCCTCTAAGGATGCAGCTCTACGGGTCAACATGTTGACAGGTCAACCCCAGAGGCACCCTGGAATGTGAAAAGAGATAGCTAAGTTTATGAAAGACAAGGAGATATAGATAAGCTAGGTAGAAAATATCTAGTTGAAGGGCTGATTGTAAGTTTAAAAACAAATTAGATGAAAAAACAAAAATTAAGAAGAAATCAAAGTAAAGATGGATGTGATATCTCAATTATGGATTGTTATTTAATTTTTTAAATGAATTTACAAATTGAGACCAGAATTCATTACCATGGAAAAAACACAAATGAATTTTGAGGGTACTAGTATTTCAGCTTTTGATTTTCAAATTTTTATATTTAGCTGGTGAAATATTACTATTCAACTTATTATAATTAAATTATAGGGACAGTTATATTTGTTAGGTGACTTGATATTAAATAATGTAAATAGGAATGGGAATAAACAAAAAAAAAACATTCATGACCAGCACAATAACAGGGTTATTGATGACACTTAGACGAGCTGCAAAAACGTTTATGGGCGATTGTTGTAATCTTAGAATAATAACGCATAGAAGCCGCGTCTAGAACAAAACCCGAGCAAAATCGTGTGTCCACTTCATTTTCTTTGTGTGCGTGAGCCGAATGTGTCTACGTTCCTCTAACGCACACAGATATAGCTTTCAGTGATACCATTAATAAGCCGTTACCCACAAAATATGGGAAGACGCATTACTATTTTACTATCAAGGCAAGTATTTTATGTTGTTGGGAACTGGAAAAGGTAAACATGATGTTTCATGTAATATGACATATTTTTTCGGAAGGTATAATTCAATTTATTTCAAAATAAAAGGAAATAAATCGCATAAAGAATGAGATATTGTTCAATGCGTTTAGAATGCTTGATGGGTTATAATTATAAACAATGTTAAAAAATCGGGTTTGATATGAATTAACAGTAAGTATTGTATTTTAAAATTACAAAAATGAAAAACATGAATGAAAGCAATGTGGGTATTTTTTCCCCACAAATAGCAACACTGTGTTATGACAAGTTAGGTTATTAGAATTTTGTTTTATTTATCGATTAACATAAAAATAGTGCATAGAATGTGAGTGAAATGTTATTTTATCACATTTTTTTGTTTTCCTGATGTGCTATAAAATCCTTTCACGCAACAAACTGTCATTTTCAATTATTTACTCGCGAGCTGTGTTCGACGGAACGTGACATTGAGTACTGACGGCCTGGTGGCTAAGTTTGACGGATTAGGCTAAGTTTTAGTTGCCTCACTTTTTGCACTCGTACTAGGTTTCTATGCGTTATTATTCTAAGGTTGTAATATTATAATTAAATATTATGATTAATTAGAAGAAAATACTCCCCGGGTTAGGTGGTGATTTCAAATCCATCCGTTAGGTGACAGCAGGAACTAGTTAACTGATTTACTCATCGATTTTGCAGTGAAACAACTCACTAACACAAATCCTTGATATTTACGACTATAGGTATCGTTTTTTAATACATTTATTAAACATTTAACACGAAATAATATTAATTTTACATTTTTATTTAACACGAAAATTTTTGACGGCCGGCGGCCAGTGTTGCCAATATGCGTATCAATATCGTGTTTAGCGACTAGCTCTCAACAATAAAGGCATTAAATACTTAGAACGGATACCACCAGAAAAACAATAAAATCAGGAAATATTCCAAATGAAATCAACGGCAAGTACTAGGGGACCAGGAGACGTGAGGGTTCAAACGGAACTACGCCCTCTGCCAATGCCGGTTTGTTTTAATGCAATCGTCATGCAAATTCCAGAATTAATCGCACCCGCTTACAGTTTTAGAAGTTTTATGATCTTTATTACCATCGGCATAAGTGTTATTTTAATAAAATTCAAATTCTCCTTTTGTTTGAAAATGATAATTGTTAAAATGCAGGGAAAATCTTGTGTGGTCATGATAAGGATGTGGAAACCGGAATTGTGGGTGGAGTTTTATGAGTGAACTATTTTAATAATAATGTCTCTTAATATTTAATTACTTATATTCGTAATACCTTTTTTATTTTACTTTTTTTATGGGAAATCATTAATAACCCCTCCCACTCTGAGCGGAGCAGAAAGGAGTGTCAGACTCTCTTACTGACTAAAACTTATCTGTGTTCCTCCTAATGCTCTTTGCATTCCAGGACCACAGTGACTCTTTCATTAAAAATCCGCAAAAAAGACAATATCTTACATTACTTCAGTAAACTAATATCGTAAGGAATCTATTGTATTTACTTGATTTTGTGTGTGTAAACTCGGGCTGTTATCAAATGAGTGTTTTTTCTTAATTTATATATAGTACATAGTTAATTTTAGCCAAAAACCGATGAATATTCGTGTTCAAGTATCTATTAAAAAAACTTTTTACAAAAAAATACAACCAATTCAAATCGGTTCATAATTGACGGATTTATGAGGTAGGTACCTAACAAACATAAGAAAAAAAACATACAACCGAATTGAGAACCTCCTCCTTTTTGGAAAGTCGCTTAAAAAAGGGTTGATAACCAATTTAAAAAGTCTACCAAAAAAAATTGCCATCCATCAGATTCAAAATTAAAATTCCAATATTCATACACAACACACAACTCAATAACATTCCATCTAATGTATGCCCAAATACATTAAAAAGGGAATCAAAGCAAACAGATACATCACAATTGACAAATATGAAAATTCATAAAGGGCACAATCGCTCCAGGCGACACCTACCAGAGATATTTAAAAAAAAATTGATCCAATTATACATTCTATTTTCGACTTTCATTTTTAGGGTTCCGTAATCGAAGGGTAACCAACGGAACCTTATTCCTAAGCCTCCGCTGTCCGTCAGTCCATACGTCCGTTAGTCTGTCAGCGGGCTATATCTTAAGAACCATAAAAGGTAGTCAGTTGATATTTTCACTGAGTGTGTATTTCTATTTCAGCTATAAGTTGTTATAGCTGAAATAGAAATACAGTATACACATTCTTTAATTCACTCACTCTTCTTTAATTTTTATTTTAATGTAATTTACACTTCTTAAATTTTTACTTTAATGTAATTCACACTTCTTTAACTTTTAATTTATTGAAACTAAAAATTAAAGAAGGCTTTCATGCATGAAACTTTATTTTCGGTTTATGGTAAGGAACCCTTCGTTTGTAGATCTTCGGCAGTCGTTATGGATAGTCAGTAGCCAGTAAATCTGTCACCAGTCTTGCCAAAGAATACCGTATTACCCAGTCAATGAGTTGTGGAGGTCCACGCAAAATACTGGTATTCAGCCAAATCCGGTTTGACTGGAAGCCGATCCCAATATAATTTGCAAAAGGCTAGGCAAACGATGGTAAGGAACCCTTCGTGCGAGAATACGACTCGCACTTGGCCGGTTTTTCCAACGCTCGTGACATGTTGCCCCCTAGGCGTTTGATTAACAGTCGAATTTATCATGGCCCCCGCTCTAAATTAAAAAAGTAATAAGGATAATTCGTGTATATTACTGTACCTGATGGTTCAAGTACCTTTTAGTATTCATCATTTGTTTTTATTAGGTTGGTACGTATTTTTATGTTTTATGTATGTTGGTAGAGATTTGACAAAATTTTGCTTGTTATGTTTTGCGCATATTCGAGATTGTACCTTAATGAAGCAAAAAGCTAGGAAAATTCAATTCTACAACGCTTGCAATGTAGTCAAATAAATCTGGTGTTAGAGTATTGACACCTACCTTACTCCTGCCAGAGTTGCGGAAAGGAGATGTTTCAAAATGGGCCAGGTCTATGTACACTACCTTAAATAAAAGAGAAAAATCCGTAGAATTCGGGAAAAATACAGATAATTCATTTGAGTGTTTACTGTAGTGGTAGTTAATTGATGTTTATAAATTATTTTTATCGATTTTCAATATGGCGTCGCACCGATTTAAACCATTGATCATAGAAAGATAACTGTCAGCTGTCACAACAATGTCACTTCAGACACTTTAGTCTCGTTGTCAGTAAATCAATATGTCAGAAATAATGTCAAACGTCATTAATCAATCAAAATGACAGCTTACCGCCATTAGGGGTTTTGTTGTGTGTTGCAATTTCAAGTGTAATTTTTTGTGCTTTACCAGCAAACAACGCTTTTTAAAGAAATTGGACAGTTGAGAACTGTTTTAAATGTATTTCCCTATTCTTTAGTATAGTGTACAAGGACCTGGCCCAGGCTCCATACATTTTGGAACATCTCTTTTGTTCGAAAGAGTCACCGCGGCCCTGGAACTCAAAGGGCACTAGGAGGAACACGGATGAGTTTGAGTCAGTAAGAGTCTGGCACTCCCTTCTGATCCGCCCAGCGCGAAAGGAGTAATTTGATGATTTACCATCCTCAAAAAACAAAAAAACCTACTTTACTACCTTCCCCATCGTACCTAAGTAATGAAATTTCGGCTTTTTATTTCTTTACTTTGTTCTCATCATTTTAGTAACTGCTATTATGTGTTCTTTTTGCACCAACTAAATGTCTTATCCAACGATATACCTAAAATTATTTAGGCCACTTAAAAAATATTAGAAAACAAAATATAGGACAAGACGTGTAGGTACTAAGCTCAATTGTAGTTTTATCGACTCATCTACAGAACGTTCATCTCATTTTTGGATGCGTGGACCATCCACGCATCCAAAAATTCGGATCCAAGCCTCATAAAAACATTAATATTCATACAGTAACCATAAAAATATTCAAATACGGACTTCCCATATCGAATAGGGTGACCATACTTCGTCAGGTGTACGGAACGTCCCCAGCTACTGTTTATTACCGTCATATTTCAGCCCCTGAAAAAGACGGAACCCTAGTTGATTTGCATCTGACAACGACTTGCCGTAATAACCGAAGGAACCCTAATTTTGGGGGAATTATAGCTACTGCGTAGGTGCTGCGTTTTTTAGAATTTTATGTGAGGATTCAGAGGTGGTAATAAGTTTTCTAGTGGTCTGATAATATAATTTGTAGTAAGAACCGGATCACTATAAGAAATAGGTTGAAAATAAAGTTAGTTTTAAAATGTAACATCCAAATGTTTTTTTTGTGATCTTATAAATTTTTTCCTTAATAAAAGATAAATGATATACAGCCGGTCAATTCTGTAAACATGTTGAAATTAAGGCTTGGGTGAAGTGATCACAAAGTGAGCTGTAATCCCATCTATACTAATATTATAAAGCAGAAGAGTTTGTTTGTTTGGTTGAACGCGCTAATCTCGGGAACCGATTTGAAACATGATTTACTGGTCCGATTTGAAACATAATTTCAGTGTTAGATAGCCCATTTATCCAGGAAGGTTATAGGCTATATATCATCACGCTAAGACAAATAGGAGCCGAGCAGTAATGGAAAATGTGACGCAGACGAAGTTGCGCGGGTCAGCTAGTCTTGAATACATGGGCTGACAGCTTACTTCTATTCTATTTTTTATTAATGGCAAGTAGAACCGATGTCGACTATTCTGCCAATGTCAAAAGTAAATTGGAAAAGCAAGTGTGCATTAGACTAAGTTTTTGTAAACTGGTCAGCAATATGATAAAAATCTTCGTTTGAATCAGTTGAACTTGGCGGGTTAGTACGACAGCTTACTTCGTAATCACTTCGACATGACGGATACAGCCGGTCAATTCTATTGACATCTCACCGTGTAGGTACACTGAGGTGGAGTGACCGACAAGTGAGCTGTCATGCCATCTTGTTTGTATGGTTTGACAGCTCACTTCGTGATCACTTCGCCTAAGTTTTCACTTCGACATGATTACAGAATCGCACTGATGGTATAGGCTTTCAGCTGCCAGTTACCGGATCGTGATACCCGCATGAAACAAAATTATTTGTTGAGCCAAAGTGGTTGCTCCCGATCGTGTCTGTTTATGCAAACATGTAAGATTTCTTTGCAAACGTCTCATAAAAACGGCAAGACAAATAATGCTGTGAGAAATGAGTATTTCCAATTCGAAATTCACTCATAATACTGGTACTTTATGAATGTCACTTCGTGTTAGGACTATAAAGCTAACCTAACTAATATTACAAATGCGAATGTAAGTTTATATATTGCGCTTTCAAGCATAAATCGCTGAAGCGTTTCGCATGAATATTAGTACAGAGATAGATGGAATCCTGGAAACTACAATAGGCTACCTTAAATAAAATAAAATAAAACGTTAATCCTGACAATAAGGTCTATAATACACCATCACCGCAGACCGAAAGCTATTTCATTAAATGTTCTGTCTATAAGAAACGGTTGAACTAAATTAAACATTCTTAACAATTTTTTTTTTTGCAAAAATCTATATTAACCTGAAGCTGTGAGCAAATCTAGTTTCTCATTAATCTTCAAACGCTCTAACCACAAGAACAAAAAATTGCTCCAACATCCTCTCAAAACCGGACTACTTAACCGCCAAGGGCCGAGATCCCCCACAGCACATCCTCTAGAACAATTTGCCATCATTGAGTACGGAGGACCACCCGCCGCCTCCAATTGGTCACTTGACCGCTGCACCAAGTCGCATTACCACTTCCTGTCACAATTATCGATGAAATGAGGAAGTGAGCGAATTGTGGGAAATGAGAAGTGAGATGAAGCCATTTAGGAATATGGGGTTTATTTTTCTGGGGACGGTATAAAAGTTTTGAATGGTGTTGATGAAAAATGTGTGACGTTTGATGCGTTGCCTTGTGTTAGCATTTTCGTGAAGTCGTGCTTTTTTAACAGGGTTTCTAACGGCCACTTTAGCAGAATCATATTAGAATTATAACATTAATCACACAACAATCTTAAGAAATATGGGATTGATTTTTCTGGGGACCTTATAAAAAAAAACTTAAGGGTTAGATTTAGTGACGCGACTTGGAAGAGGTACCTGGTTTTAGAAAAGGAAACAGCAAATTTTCGGTAACATTTAATCAATATTATAGCAAATTCATACCAAAAGAAAATCCCTAAAAAAGAGTTTTAACACACTTATTAGTTCCTCGCAACTTCGAAGTCTACCAGTAGATTGCATTTAGCTAGAGAGAGCATTTCGTAGGAAGCTTGTTAATTTTACACATGTCCTTAAACCTAGTTTTACCAAACTCTCGTCCAATATTGAATGGCTCGCGAAATTCATCGGGTTTCCATCCGATAGCCTTTGATACCCAGACAGCCATCGGCGGATCAACACTGCATCACATAATGCATACCAAACAACTGAAAATGTACTTTATTACGTTGACGTAAAACCGGATATTACTGCAGACGAATGTATCGCATCACAAAGCTTTGTATTTGCTGAAGATGTAAATGAGTTTGGACTTTATTGAGTTGGTATAAGAGTGGGTGGGATCGCAGATAGTGCTTGTTTGCAACAGAAGGTGGTCAGAGCATGCAATATAACGCCTCGAAATTAAGCGCGAATTGAAAATATTTATTTCACATGTTACTCTGTTTTACCCCTTTGAGTGGCCAGTGTTATTTACTCGAATTTAAAATACTTTAAGTAATGAGGCTTAACTGCTGATTTTAAATTACGTGTTTCGTTTGAGTCGGAGCATACCATCAATATTGACTGGATCGAATTTCAGTATATTTTCAACATGTTTATTAATTTTTGTTGGCAAAAAATAAACCTTTTTTTCTTCTTTTCAGGTAAATATTTCGAGATGTTGGTGTGGTGATGGCGCGTTTACCTTTTGGGTGGCAAGTTGGACCTGTGTGTAAACAACGTTCGACCAATATGTTTGTTCCGTCTGACTGTTAGTTTGTACTTGTGATTTGAGTGTATAATGACACCCACGACACAGGAAATCCCAGAACGGAAAATTTGTAGGATGTAAGTGCCTACAACTTAAATTGTAACGGTTTACTGCTATATGTAGCTACAGAAACGTCAGTTTCAATTATAACTTTTGTTTTAAAAGATTAAGAAGACATTTTCAAAAGTTTGCTAAAAGACGCATACCATTTGCCTGTATAATTGTTTAACAAAATTATTGATATTTGGTTAAACATCACTAGTGGCACTAATCCCTTGATGCATTAATTTCGCTCATGTATCACTACTGTACATAAAGTTTCAATAAAGTCACAAAAATTTCATCAAGAATCAACATTGAGTGTCAATTGACCCTTAATTGTTCATGACATATTGAAAGTCACTGCCTCAATATCTTTTTTATCGAAAAACCTCAACACAAAGAAACCGTTGACAGCCGAGAGCTAAAAAAAAAACTTCCCGTACCTAACCCTTAGGAACTTCGTAACAAACCCACTTAAAAAGTTTTTAGCGACAAACTGTGCCCCATCTGCCCCCATAGAGTCTAGACTCCAGGTGTCCATCGAAAAAAGTCTGTGCCAACTTGCCCCTCTTGCTCCTCTCACCCCTATTAAAAAAATATTCCCCATTTCTCCCCAAATTCTTCTAACTTTTCTAAACTCTAGCAGACGGTTATTTCGCTATAACCTGTTTATTGCTCTTTCAATATTGTTCGATGTAAATTAGGGGAAGTTTCACAAAAAGTTTTCGGCTGTTTTGTGTGCTTTTCAATTATTTTTTTGTTTATTGATTAGGGGGTTGTATATTGAAGGAGACGTCTGTTTATTAAGAGATGATAAAGAATACCAAATCTATGAAAAAGAATTTAATGATATCTATTTTTTAAGTTGCTTATAAATAAAACAACATACACATCAACGCTGCTTGTCAATTTTAACTAGATAAGGCCGGTATTTCAGAGTATTTTCCTTAGAAAATAAATCAATCAAAATAACTAACACATCTAATATTAGATATTATTGGCGTTTGTTACTTTTGTAGAAACTTAATTCCAAATTATGAAATAACGCAAGTTGCTAATTTACAGATAGTTTCATACATACATTTAATTTTTTTTTTTAGGTTTAAGAACAACTTTATTTCTCAAAAGAATTACATACATAATTCACTTACTGAGAATCTACATCTAAAACTAAGATTAATAATTAGATCGCACGGATGTACGTAATGTATTTTTCAATTCCATATTCGAAACTGTGTTCGAACGCTCGGTTAGAATGCAAGATGGCGGCCTAAACAGAAGGGCAAAGGGGCATTTAGGGGTATTTAGAACCCAAAGTTTTTGAAGTAAATACGGTTTGCTTTGCATTCCAAAAGCCTAAACATTATTGTTTAGTTAATTGCTTCGTTGGCCGAACAATTCAATTTACGCTTTATTAATTTTAAGCGGTTTCAAGGAACCGTGCGGAGTTGCGTGAAAAGTTTGTGAATTGCAATTGTGGTTCTGTGTGGTTAAACTGGAACTGTGTTACGAAAGTTTAACGTGTTGACATGTAAATTGAATGTTCGAGTTATGTTTGATTGTTTTTGAGATTTTACTTGTTAATGCGCGTTCAATTAAAGAGAGCTTTGCTCGAAGAGGTATAAAACTTTGTGAATGTGGTTCTTTAAACATAAAACAGGAGTAGGTAAAATAACAAAGACAAAGTTTTGTTCGTTCAGATGTTTTTGCGTTTGGTCCTGAGGGCCAATTCTACTAATTTTTAAGCAACCTACGCATTCGCATGATCTCAGTCGCAATCTGTCAAAAAAGCCTCAATTTCCATTCATTTTTGACACCTTGCAACTGACATGCGAATGCAAACGTTGCTTAAGGAGCTAGGGAATCCATAAAAACTGTTTGTATAATTTGTGACAATAAAGATTTTTGATTTATGATTTATTCCGTCCACTAGCGCTGCCAATCGTTTTTTATTAATTGTGGTAAATTTAAGACACGTAGATAAAAAACCGCTCTGCAGTGTTCTGAAGAAATGTATCTATTATTTTTTGAGAGCTATTTTTAATACATAACTCATGGCTAAATAGCCAAAACGGCAATTATTGCTAAAAGTGGCCACTTTTAGCAAAAATATCGACTTTGGCAACTGTTTATGTTCTAAAGTACAAAACATAACTCTCAAAAAATAATAAATACATTTCTTTAATACACTACAGAGCGTTTTTTTATCTACGTGTCTTAAATTTACCACGATTAATAAAAAACAATTGGCGGCGCTAGTGGACGGAATGCGCCCTCTTAAGTGAGTAGAATCGGCGCTGAGATTACGAGTTATATTTAATAGATTTTCATAATGATGAGAAAAGCATCTAATCTGATAAAATGTTATTATGCCATTTAAGTGACGAACTGCATGGTTAAGCTATGATAGTAAGCTCCGTTACTATTTTAAGAAGCATAATCTTCCGTCATTATTTTTTTTTTTGTATCACAACAAAAGGTAGCTAATTATCTCTATTTCCAGTCCCTTAAACCCCAATAATTAATTCAAGCCACGTCGTTAAACTCGAAAACAGCATACAACCAACAAAATCCAAATGATTTATTCAAGTTAACACCCGAATTGTAATAAACAGTCGTCTGTTGCAGGCTGCAACTTGTTATCATTTGCACCCTTCCTTTGTTTGCATAAGTCACTAAACCCACCCCTGCTAATGAAAACCTGGGGAAAATTCGGGAAAACTTGCAATAATAGAGGGGACGAACAGGGAAGTATCGACTGACGCGTTCTGTTGTAAATGATAACAGAGAGTGTAGTAAAAAGAGTGTTTAAAATGAAAAAGGGTCAGTCTATAAACGTATTTAATTGAAATGAAATTAAATATGGCTGTACTTTATTATTAACTATAGGCTAATTTATTAACTAAAGGGTTTCGATATAGCCCGAAGAATCGCCAAAGTGGCAGTGGGCAGGGCACATTGCTCGCAGAACAGATGGTCGATTAAGTTGATAAGTTCTGGAGTGGCGACCGCGTACTGGAAGACGCGATGTTGGAAGGTCTCCCACGAGGTGGACCAATGACCTGGTAAAGGTCGTGGATAGCGGATGGACTGGACAGGGCTAGACTTAGTCAATGATAGGACTGGTCATTGCCTAAGTCTAGCATTGGACGTCTTTCGGCTAATATGAGTAAACAACCTGAGAGTCTTTAAGTCAATAGTGAATAGGTTACTTCTAGGCAAGCGTGCTCCACCTTAGACCGCATCATCGCTTAACATCAGGTGAGATGGCAGTCAAACGTATGCCTATCAATATTAAAAAAACATATATATATATGATGATGATAATAAATTATGGCTCGAGAATGCCCACAATATCATCCCATGGAAAGGGATGATGTGCTCGACGATTTAGCACGCTTTCCTAGAAGTAATTTCCCATTCACTCTTGACTCAAAGACACCGAGGTAGTAGCACATATCAAGAAACAAAGACTTTGACAGAGGATTCCTCGCCTTAACTGTAATATGACATTTTTCAGTTTCAAGTGACGTTTCGTCCTTTTTCACTCGCAATAATCTCACCTAGGACCAATCACGAAACGTAGTTCTTATAAAAATACTTTCCAGACTTACAACAAAAGTCCAATGTTCTAGACCTTCAACACAACGGATTTTTGTCTACTAATATCTGCCAAGTATCTTGTGATTCACGTTCTCACTGTGTTTCTCTCTAAACATATTTCAGTAATTTCAGCAAAGAAAACTAGCCAACTATCGAACACTCCCTGTATACAAGTAACAGATAAATTCTAAAGGGCAGTGCACACTCAAATTGGGCAAAACTCAAACTTATGCAGATCCACGACAGATGTCGCTTCTCCCCTCGCTTATCGTATGCAGATTAAGTGGGAATACCCCTCTATGCTAACCGTAGCGTAGTTTTGAAACACACCTGTTTTTCAAAAATGGATTTTCGGAATTGTTTTTGCATTTCGCAATTTCATTGGTTGTAGCGAAGGGATTCTGTTCTGGTTTTGCATAATTTTTCGCTGCGTTGATTTATAAAGTTTTTGCATTGTAAAAAATATGTGTTTTTTAAATATGATTTCTAAACGTACATTAAATATTACGCTGTAGTATTTTCAAACCCTAAAGTAGACCGGTACAGCAGTGCAATTCGGTAAACATGTAGAATTGAACACTTACACCGTCATCACTTATGCGAAGTGAACGACAAGTGAGCTGTCAAACCATACAAACAAGATGGCATGACAGCTCACTTGTCGTTCACTCCACCTACGTGATGACGGTGAGATGTCGACAGAATCGTCCGGCTGAATGCCTTGTTGCATTCAGTCCGCCTTTGTACCACTACTGAACATTAAGTTTAATAAATAACACGTTTTACTGTCACTTGCTGCAGTAACTTCGCAATATCAAGATATCTAATTATGTCAACTTTAATACTGCGGATATATATAGCCTGTAAGATGCTCCGGCTTCTAGATAAAACTTATTTATTTAACAGTTTATGTACAAACATTAAACAGATAGATAAAAAGAAGGAAACAGGAAGGAATCAAACTTCATGTTTTTACCTTAAAAATCTCTATCGAAGTATTTCTGTACTATAGAAATAAAAAAAAAAGCTCTTAGACCAACCTTAATTATTCAAAATGCACTTTATATTTTTTTTATTTCTATAAAATCGTTACAAAGATATGGCCAATATAAAACGGGCCCGTTGTCGACTGTCCCCTATTTCCCCCTGTATTTATTTGCACTAAAACCTGGCGTACATTATTAAGTCGTGTATGGAGCCATCAAAACCAAGTTTATAATCTCTCGGGCTATGAATAACTTAGGCTTGTTCTGACATCTTTTGTAGGGCTGACTACTTTCTAATAGAAATTAAAAGTCACTTGGGATTTGGTATTAAACTTATGGCAACACTTTTTATAGCCAGACTGAATTTAAAAAAAGTGGTGCGTTTAAGGATTTAGCTTACAAGCTCTAATTGTTGATAAAATTAACTACCAAAGTACTTATGTAGGAAACTTTAATCTCTCACATAATTTTACCTACCATTGAATAAATTAATGAATGATATCTTTATTTTGTAAGTATGTTGAAAATTACACTTTTACACGTCAATCTTTTTTAAATGGGATACTTAGTTGTATAATATGTTAGGGAACAAAATTAACTGCATAGTTACTTTGGTAGTCAGTAAGAAAATACTAGATTTATACCAATAAAGCTAGTACATCGTTACTAATAATTTTCTATTTCTGTTTATACTAAAATTACTGAAAACCTTTTGAAAGATCTTGACATCTTCACCTTTGACGCTAAAACATCGAGCAAACAGCTGATATCAATTATAACTTTCCCCATAAGCTCATGTTTCACCACCTCCTTTAAGACTACTAACACACACATAAATAAAATATATCTTAAAATATCTCCTAAAGTCCTGCTTTTATTTAACTTGCAACCCTACAGGTAAGTTCGCTCATCATTTATTTACGTGTGCGTAAAATTCTCCCCTAATTCGGGTAATTATTTGAGTGGGGAATCTGCTATTCAAATATTGAAAGTGTAGGTACATCTCTTTGAAGTTCCTCTCAAGTTTCGGGGAATATAATGAGTTATAAACTGTATGGGTTTTCGGCTTGACATTGTATGTTTTTGTGTGGGTTTTTCACCCTTGTGCGGTACCCGTTATTAGTAATAAGGGCTTTGGTAAAAGATGTCGTAGATTTAGATTTTTTTTTACTTTTTAACGATGTGTATTGAGTAGATTTTAAAGGAACGTTAGCAATATTATGGGAAGAAATACTATTGATATATTACATCATCTAGGTCCGCTATATACATGTATGATCAGGAACGGTGTTACAAATATTTCGATAAATTCTTGAGCGAATACATTCAATGAATGCCTGCATATTACTATGTATTTTTATTTATTTATATTTTTCATGAAAGTCACTGAATTTTAAAACTAGGGTTATGTATTGAAAGTTACATTATTCAAAATTAAGTCAGAATTTGTAATACGAATACTACTTGACATAAAATCTCTGCTTCGAACCAAACATATAGAAAGGTTTCGTTGAAGGATATTAGATACTATGTTTTATACGATTTAACAATTTCCAAAGGCACACAGTCCCAAAAAACTAATAAACGCTCACCTTTATTTGATGTTAACCCTTTGCTCGAATGGTAAAATTTCCATTTCACTGAAATACCTGTTACTTCAAACAGTTCGATGTATAACGTGTTAAGTCCAAAATAAACACCTTCATCCCTTTAATACGAACGGGGTACAAACGACCCCATTTCACGCTCCTATAATTGGTGACGGTTTCAAAGAATCGCTAAGGAAAATTTTGTTTCAAAAGAAAATTTTGTGTCAACTTACTTTATCGAAATAAACAAGACTGCTTGTTTTAATTTGAATTGGTACTAGGAAGTTCCATTACGGCGTATTTATATAAAACTTATTTTTAATTTAATATAAACAAAACCAGCCAACAGGCACAGCAAAGATATTTTAGTTAACACTATTTCAAAAATATGAAAGACAGTTGTTAAATTTTCGTATAAAATATTCAACATTCTTTTGATAGATGAAAAAGTAAATTGATAGTGTTAACGCAAAATACACATACGTGAAATTGCATTTGCATGTATGATGAATGTAAATCCAGATTCGATATTGTTTTCGAACTTATTTTTGAATTTTACCTTTTTATGGCAACGGGGTTTGAACTATCTGGACCAAATGTGATTATTTCCTTGAACTGAAAACAAAATGATGTTATACATCGTGTTCCGGATGATATACACAAACTTCTACCGGATGTTCAGAACATCGAAATAAGCATTTTTCATTTATGGACACATTAATCAATTCT
Source organism: Ceramica pisi (assembly GCA_963859965.1). Taxonomy (NCBI): domain Eukaryota; kingdom Metazoa; phylum Arthropoda; class Insecta; order Lepidoptera; family Noctuidae; genus Ceramica; species Ceramica pisi. Next base: position 22,179,647 of record OY982535.1, on the reverse strand, counting down.
TATTTTTATATTTGTAAATTGTCATACAAACTAAATACATTGACGTAAATCACCTGATAAGCATGCGTCTTTATCCGAATTGGCAAATATTCATTTTAATTACACGCAGTGGCAACATAGGACACTTGCCACATTAAGACCCTTTCATACTGCGTAGCTCAATTAAATGAAATAACAAATATCCTTGTCACGAAGCCTTTTAAGTACTTAGTACTTCGTTTGTTGGACTTGGAAAAACTCTTACTATGGGACCAATAACGAATTGCAAGAAACAATATCAGCTTTTCAGTCGAGTTTTGCGCACATAAGAAGTAAGTTAGTTCCATAGTCAAATTTATTCATAATTATGAGTAAATAACCTTCTTTCAGGTAGAGCGTTTATTTTGTGACACATTGTATATCTGCAATAACGTCTGACAAAAGTCCCAAACTGTTTGGGATTGGCCGCGTGACGTCACACTTGGGTAGACATGTGATACCCATACATTTTTGACTTTTTGTCAGTCCTTATTGCTGATAGATATTCTCTATGTCTAGGCGCCTTTATTATACTTGCTATATGTCATCTGCCTAGCCTCTTCCCAACTATATTGGGGTCGGGTTCCAGTCAGATCGGATTCAGCTGAATACCAGTATTTTACGTGGAGCAGCTGCCTATCAGACCTCCATAACCCATTAACTGGGTACTTCATGGCATGGCTTGAGTCAGATATTCTGGCCTCTGACTAAACGTAACGACTGCCAAAGATCTTCAAATGACAGCCGGGACCAACGGCTTAACGTGCTTTCCGAGGCACGGAGCAATCTCGGTATGTTAAGATGGTCACCCATCTACAGACCAACCTCGGCAAGCATTGCTTAACCGTGAAGGACGACCTGTGCTGCTGTTATTATTTAGCCACGAGCTCCTCCTTTGCTTGCTATATGTATGAGAATGTAAATCTATTGGGGACCCAACACCATTGAAACCATACACCAACCCAATTTATATCTATTACACTCTAAATCGATTAACACCATCACGTATAATCTTAACCCCTCTACCTGAATAAACTCAGTCTATCAGTTCTTGTCGTGAATTGTGTTCTTTGTATGTGGGGGTCTATGGTACCCCATTAGCATTTAAGGGTTATGGCCTTTTGTAGGCCTTAACTTAATCGGTTTGTGGCCGCGTGCGGAATGAATTTGAAGCTCACGTGCCATCGATACATTTTACGTTGCAGAGTTTGGTTTGTTTAAATTGTAAGCGAGAGCGAGTGACCACGTGCTCATAAAAAGTTTTATTTTTATTTGAGACTTGCTGACCCGCGCAACTTCGTCTGCTTCACATTTTCCATTATTGCTCTCCGCTCCTATTTGTCTTAGCGTGATGATATATAGCCTATAAGCCTTCCTCGATAAATGGGCTATGTAACACTGAAAAAAAATTTCAAATCGGACCAAAAGTTCCTGAGATTAGCGCGTTCAAGCAAACAAACAAACTCTTAAGCTTTATAATATATAATATAATATATTATCTATACTATAATCTATACTAATATTTTAAAGCAGAAGAGTTTGTTTGTTTGTTTGTTTGATTGTTTGTTTGGTTGAACGCGCTAATCTCAGGAACTACTGGTCCGCTTTGAAAAATTCTTTCAGTGTTAGATAGCCAATTTATCGAGGAAGGTTATAGGCTATATATCATCACGCTAAGACAAATAGGAGAGGAGCCTTAAAGGAAAATGTGACGCAGACGAAGTTGCGCGGGTCAGATAGTATCTTATATATAAAAATGAATTGCTGTTCGTTAGTCTCGCTAAAACTCGAGAACGGCTGGGCCGATTTCGATAACTTTTTTTAAATTGAAATGATGAACAACTCTTCATTTAAACATGATAAAATCATCATTGTTTTGATCTCCTTATCCCACGTTACAATTTACAATTTTCGACGCAACACATCAAAAATAAAAATAATCAAAACGATTTTAACACCGAAACAATACCAAAACCTCAAAACAAAAGACAAATCAAAGAAAATGGCGGGCACCTGACACTTTTCCAACATAAAAATATCTGTAAACTGACCACATTCCCAATCACCGCTGCATTTCATACTACAGACCATACATCGAGCTTTTTATTACTTCACAGCATTTCTGGAACAATAGACGTGAACACTATATTAAACCCCGCCGGTTAAAGATGGCCGCCGATACAGCATTGTTCCGTCCATCTTTTGTTGGCAAGAGTCGAGAGCGCGGAGATGTCTTCATATTACACCTTCAGGTTTTTGAGTTTCATTGTAAAAGCTTTTTAAATGAGGAAGTATATATATATCGATTTTATTGTTTTTATTATACTTTATTGTACACCTCATTACAAGTACAGGATAAACGTTTATAAAAACAAGTGCACAAAGTGGTCTTATCGCACCTCTTAAAGACAACCTTATGGATGGATTGAACGAAAGAAGTAGATGTTCTTAGAAACCTGTGGTTATATGGAACTCTCTGCCTGCGTCTGTGTTTCCGAATACTTACAACCCTAATCTTTTCAAAGTTAAGAGTGAACAGGCTCCTTCTGGTTAAGCTCGCTCCATCGTAGACTTTGTGTCTGTCATCTCTGACCAAGACTAGAGCCAAGACAAACCAATCTCAAAAAAAAAAGAAAGGTTTAAGCCTTGTGTTATGAAGAAAGCACTTCAAATCAGTCATTTCCTATGTCGTATGGAGTTTTTGTCATAAACTACCCGCAGCCCACTAATGGCTCCGCCAGGTTTTAACTAGTAATATATATATAACTAGCTGACCCGCGCAACTTCGTCTGCGCCACATTTTCCATTAATGCTCCGCTCCTATTTGTCTTAGCGTGATGATATATAGCCTATAGCCTTCCTCGATAAATGGGCTATCTAACACTGAAAGAATTTTTCAAATCGGACCAGTAGTTCCTGAGATTACCCCCTACATACAAACTTACAAACATACAAACTTACAAACAAATTTTACCTCTTTATAATATTAGTATAGATAAGCTTTATTATTCCTTACACATAGTTTACATTAATTCTAAACATTATTTGTAGTGTTAGTATTATACTTATTCTAGTTTGTTACTGTATGTTATTAAACTGCGTTAACGCGTTTTGTTGTAAGGACCGCTCTGGCGGTGAAAGCCTCCTCCATTTCCTTCCATTTCGCTCTGTCTCTTGCCAGTCTACTCCATGTATTTCCAACAGTGGCAACTATGTCATCACTCCATCTTTTGAATGGCCTTCCTTTCCGTCTTTTCTTGTGGATAGGGTACCAATTAGTGACAATCCTGGACCATTTGTTCCCTGGTGATCTTTGGACATGCGCAGCCCATTTCCATTGTTGAGTCATTATGGTTTTTGCTTTTACGTTATGTTTTTAACTAGTAGTTCTCCCTTTATAAGTTATACTCATGTATTATTCTGATAACAACAGCCGCACGGGTCGATCTTTAAGGTTAAGCAACGCTTGCCAAGGTTGGTCTGTGGATGGGTGACCATCTTAATATCGAGTTTCCTCCGTGCCTCCGAAAGCACTTTAAGCCTTTGGCATTTTGGTCCCGGCTGTCATTTGTAGATATTTGGCAGTCGTTACGGATTGTCAGAAGCCAGTAAATCTGACTCCAGTCTTGCCAAGAAATACCATTTTACCCAGTTAATGGGTGTGGAGGTCTCGTAGGCAGCCGCTCCACGTAAAATACTGGTATTCAGCTGAATCCGGTTTGACTGGAAGCCGACGCCAATGTAGTTGGGAACAGACTAGGCAGATGATTATTTTTAACGATAACGATAAGTGAATGACTCAATTATATTTTATTTTTATTTGTTTGTTGTACACCTACCACAGTGTAGTCTTTTTAACCCAAAGGTTGACTGGTAGAGAATGCCTTGTTGCATTAAGTCCGCCCATGTACCACTATTGTGCATAAAGTCTAAATAAATAAATAAATAAATAAATAAGTTATAACAAAATTCTTTCAATCGTTTTTGTGTGAAAGAGTTATAAAAAACCATCCATCCATTTGTCCATCCGTCGTAGTAGGATGGGAAGTAAGATCTATCCAGTATTAAACTGGTATTATCTAGAATTAGATCCGTCCCTTCTTAGAAAGACAAAATTGAGGTCAAAACCATAGATACAGACCCATTAATGTAAAAGTTTAATCGCTGCTTCTATTACTACCAAATTCTACCATCTGCAGCCAAAACTACCAATCTTTAGCAGCAACACTAAACATTTCGGAACCTTCCACATTTCTATTTTCTCGTATCGACGCGTGCCTATTTATCCTTCGGTAAGATTTCCCCTGGCTCTGCTAGGGATTTGTTTTTCAGACGCATCTGGTCGATACGGATTTGACAAACGTTGGGAATATCTGGGATGATGATTACTCTCGGCACGTCAGTCGTGACGATTTGGGAAATGGAAAAAACTGGTTGCGTACACATATCCGCTAACGATGATGGTAACTATTTGTATGCTGTGCCGATCGGAAATTTTTACATGTATGTCATCAGTATAGGTATGTGTATTTCAATACATTAATGTTTTCAAAATTATATGCGGTTTAACAGGATTAGTTTACTGCTTCAAAAGTTATAAACTACTAGGTTTTGCCCGCGACTTCGTACGCCCATCCCGTTTTTTTCCGTTGCCGTTTAAATTTGGGGAAATTCTCTCTTAGTGTTCCTCTACACTTCCCATAATTTCAGCTTTCTATAACCAATGATATATAAAACTATATATACGTTGTCCGCACTCTAAAATGACAACATGAAATGAAGCCAATTGGCCACATCGCGCTTAGTTACGCACCAACCTGTCGCGCGACACTACGTTTGTTTTGATGTCAATTTCACTATTACTTCCTGTGACGTAGGTAACTGAAGATGTATATTTATCTCCCTCTAGCAACAGGCATCCCGCCTTACGGTGACATATTCTCTTTCCCTTTCTTCATGCGTATTGGTAGCTTAGCTATCTAGTATTTTTGCCGTTTTTAAGCGCCGCGATGTTGGTTTATGACGTGTCTATATATAATACATCATTGTCTATGACTAGTCGTTTCGGCTGTAAGTTGTCTGTCAGTCACTCAGTAACGTATAATTTTAAATATTTGGGCGATTGATATTCATTTCAAATAGCCTTTCTTCTAAATTAATATATTACACTGCACAATATACTCGTACATAATGCCAGTAACACTAGATCAGTAAAATATTTATTAAATCACTAGTTCTACCCCGCGGCCTCGCTCCATTCAACTAGGGCTACCCTATCTACCCATTTTGTTTTTGCTTTTGAACCTTCCCTGTATTCAGGCGAACTAAACAAAAGAATTACCGAAATCGGTCCAGCCGTTCCAGAGTTTTAGCGAGACTAACGAACAGCAATTAATTTTTATATATACAGATATGCAGAAGTAAAACAAACTGTACTAACTCAAAAACTTCTCAATGCGCTACAGTGAATTTTAAACCAAGGAACACATTTTAACAGAAGAAACATTGTATTCCGCATTTCATAAGACACAAACAACACGTACTGTAAAACATATATCATCAGACCAAAACATCTTCCCTATGGTTTATAGCAAATTAAAACAACGGCACATCCCCAGAAGCAGGTGTCAACTGCTCATGAAACCCTCCATCAGCGGACCCTCACCATAAATACAGCATCAGGTGTACCATAGAGCACAGCGATGCGTTGCGTTCTTGTTTTTTACACAGTGATTTTGTTGAACAGTACTGTTGGGAACTGGAGTTATTGTTCGTGTGAGGTTAGGTAATGGGGAGTGTGTGTGGGATTGAAGGTAAGCATATGTGTCTGTAGGCTGTTGTTGGAATTGCTGACCAATTTAGAGAAACAATTGCCGGCTTTTTAACCGATTTCCAAAAAAGGAGGAGGTTCTTAATTCGGCGGATTTTTATTTAGATATGTACACCGATAACTCTTAGGTTTCTGATCCAATTTGTGTGATTATGTTTTAGTTCGACGCGGCGTTCTTGTCATTTGGTCCCGTAAAATTATTTTTTTCTTAATCAGTAGTTTTTATTTTATGAGCATTTTTGCTATTTCAATTTCTGCGTAGACGAAGACATCGTCCAACTTAAAAGTGATGAAAAATAAAAAACTTTTTTACAAAAAAAATATAACCGACTTCCAAACAAAACTTTACAAAGTATAAAGTAACCTTAATTTCGGAAGTCGATGTTAAAAAATAAAGATACAAAACCAAAAACAACCGACTTCCGAAATTAAGTGTAGGTATTTTCATAAATTCTGTTTAGTCGTACCACGCCCCGTACACACTTCTTATCCTATGGAGAAGTATCGGAAAGAAACTTCGGAAACATGTTTATGACGATGATTAAAAGTAACTGGTCTATTAAAATTATAACATTTTACTTAATTTAAACTGAAAGATGTTAAGTAATTGGCTGTGAACTGTTTCCAAATAAGAAGTCTATTTATTTTCGGTCAACCTATCCATAATTGTGTATACCGTCCCGCCACTTAAATCTATACTTAATATTATAAAGCTGAAGAGTTTGTTTGTTTGCTTGCTTGAACGCGCTAATCTCAGGAACTACTGGTCTGATAAAAATAAAAAAAAATTCAGTGTTAGATAGCCCATTTATCGAGAAAGGTTATAAGCTATATATCATCACGCTAAGACCAATAGGAGCGGAGCACTAAGAAATGTGACGCAGACGACGTTGCACGAGTCAGCTAGTATTTCAATACTTACTCTTGAGTGGTGTTCTAAATACTGATATTCAGCTAAATCTTTTGAAAGCCCGGATAGTTAGGAAAAGGCTAGGCAGATGATGGCTCTTTAAATAAGTGTTCGAGCTAATAATTACTGTTTTTTTTTTCTTCTAGATAAGAATCTAGAAGAAAAAAAAAACAGTATAGTAGTATCTTTAGCTTGCTAGATAGTTTATTGCGCATTCCCATTCCCAAAAATGACTTCCAACCCAAAACGCGTGTTGTCGCGTTACGGCGAGTTTTGTTTACTCTATTCTTGGCGATATAAAGTCTAAGTCGGGCGTGTTAATGGGCGCGGTGAAGTCCGGAGGGTTCCGCGATTTATGGATGCTTCTAGTGTGTGGTGCGAGGGATGAGAGGCTGGATGTGTGGGCAGAGGATGGGACAAGGTTTTTGGGCTAGTAGATGGATTATGGAACATGTGACCAGAAGTTCTAAACAAAGTGCCATTTTTTGAGTTCAAGAAACGAAATGCCAAAACAGAAGGGATTGATCACATTTCATATTGCCAGCATTTCTGAGTCCCATACATTTTTAATATTATGACAATCGCCTTCGCTTCCCTTATGTGTCACTTGTCTCGAGCCTCAGGTGTTGTTATATACAACATGTCCCAAAATTCAACGATAAGCCGGCACCAGAGGATGGACCTACTCATGACTACTCGAGAAAAAAAAAGAAAAAAAAAATACCTCTACTTTTTTTTAAATTACTTTAAAAAAATGGAAATTCTTCGAAAATGTATACCCCTTATGACACTTTTAACTACCATGACCACAATTTTTCAAATATTTCAGTTTTTTTGTTTGTATCGGCAACCTAAGTAGTACTACTATTCACCATAATCTTTGAAAATTACAGAATTTTCGTAGTTTTATACAAAAAAAACAACCAAAAAAAATTATTTCCCTAAAATTTTGAAAGATTTTAACTTTCAGTACACTTTAACTCATCGTAGTGTAAAAAAAAAATATGGACACTACTATGGCAAGTTTTTTAAAAAATTAGCGCAACTAACCTAGATTTTAAAATGGTATAATACTTTAGGAAAACTAGCCACAAAAAAAAAATAATGACACTTTTTCTAATCAAGAACCAAATTTCATAAGTTGTTGTTAATAGTAATCACTTCTACTATGTGCCCAAAATAGATTTCTTTCGCAAATTCTTAGAATTTGGAAGGGACATGTGCGTAGTCAGTGAAGTTCAGAAGTCAGAAAGAGATAGATAGTATACGTTAGAGAGAGATAGATAGAGAGCGATTATACGTTAGAGAGAAATAGATAGATTGCGATTATACGTTAGAGAGAGATAGATAGATGTTTGTTGTTAAATAACAATAGGGCAGGTAGGAATGTTGCTGTTGCTCTACAAAGTACAAAGTCAGTACGCTCTGCTTCTTTGTTTACTAAGCACCGTTTCGTATTCAATTGATGTGACTCTCGTACTAACGACTTTTGGCTTGGCTTTTTGGACTGGATTAAGTGATCTGCAAACTGTACTAACCTGGCATTATTTTGAACTGGACTGTGTTTTGTGAATTGGACTTTTGGCGTATTTTGGACTGTTTAGCGTTTATCATGCCGCTACCATACACACCGTTGGAATACGCTAATATGCACCTCATCTATGGAGAGTGCCGATGCAATGGTAGCGCCGCTAGCAGATTATATCGAGAAAGGTACCCAAATGCTCAAAGATACCCGAATTATCGAGTATTTATTAATGTGCATCAAGCGTTTTCGGAGGGCCGTTTACCATCTGACAGGAGAAATGCTGGAAGACCTAGATCGGAACGCGACGAAGAAGTTCTCAATGAAATTGAAAATGATTCAACTACCTCGGTACGTGCCATAGAAATAGCTACGGGAATCCCAAAAAGTACTGCACATCGAATCCTAAAACGTCACAGACTTCACCCATATCACTACAGGCGTGTGCAGACGTTATTACCGCGGGACTATCCACTACGAGTCGCATTTTGCCGTATTATGCTGCAAAAGCACAGAGAAGATCCCCAATTCTTGGATAATATTCTATGGTCGGATGAATCAACCTGCAAGAGAGATGGCTATTTAAATCTTCATAACCTACATAGCTGGAGCAATGAAAATCCGCACCTGATGAGACAAGACAAATCCCAATATCAATTCAAGGTTAACCTATGGACGGGCATATTAAACGGAAAAGTGATTGGGCCTTTTGAATTACAAGGAAACTTGGACGGCAATAGTTACTTGAACTTTTTACAAAATGACTTGCCAGTATTATTAGAAGACATGCCCATTAGTGATCCACAAAACATATGGTTTCAAAATGATGGTTGCCCAGCTCACTATGCCCGTCCTGTGCGAGAATACTTAAACCAAGAGTATCCAGGGCGTTGGATAGGGCGACTTGGTCCTATTTTATGGCCACCCCGTTCACCCGATCTAAACCCCCTGGACTTCTTCTATTGGGGTTGTCTCAAAGACAGAGTCTACTCGAAACCCATTGCAACACTGAACGACCTTCGCCAAAAAATCACTCAGGCTGCGGATCATATCAATAGTAGAAGATATGCACGACGAATAAAACGATCTTTTTTAAGGCGATGTCATGCCTGTATTAATGCCGGTGGTAAACAGTTCGAACATTTATTATAATATTATTAATAATGCAATAAATTTACATTTATTGACACCATTTGTTTCATTCATTCAACATTTTCCAACAACAAAAATCTATTTTGGGCACATAGTAGAAGTGATTACTATTAACAACAACTTATGAAATTTGGTTCTTGATTAGAAAAAGTGTCATTATTTTTTTTTTGTGGCTAGTTTTCCTAAAGTATTATACCATTTTAAAATCTAGGTTAGTTGCGCTAATTTTTTAAAAAACTTGCCATAGTAGTGTCCATATTTTTTTTTTACACTACGATGAGTTAAAGTGTACTGAAAGTTAAAATCTTTCAAAATTTTAGGGAAATAATTTTTTTTGGTTGTTTTTTTTGTATAAAACTACGAAAATTCTGTAATTTTCAAAGATTATGGTGAATAGTAGTACTACTTAGGTTGCCGATACAAACAAAAAAACTGAAATATTTGAAAAATTGTGGTCATGGTAGTTAAAAGTGTCATAAGGGGTATACATTTTCGAAGAATTTCCATTTTTTTAAAGTAATTTAAAAAAAAGTAGAGGTATTTTTTTTTTCTTTTTTTTTTTCTCGAGTAGTCATGAGTAGGTCCATCCTCTGGTGCCGGCTTATCGTTGAATTTTGGGACATGTTGTATAGTGAAAACGGTAATTATCTTTTCTTTTTAGTTAACTTTTCTGAAACGAAAGCATATTTTCACTTAGGTATCAAGTGAAAATAAGCTTTCGTTTTGTTCTAAATTACCATAATTATATCATTTATCTAGTGGAACAACAAAAATAACTTCATGTACATTTTTAGACCCTCGAAAAACTATCGTCCAATGACATAAGCAGTCAATGTTTGTTTGATCTACGTATGATCTACCGTAGCGGTTAATGATATGAATTAATAAACCTCATCTACCTAAAACTTCTGACGAAACGACGAGGACGACGTCTTATGGTTTCTTAAAACGTTACTGAGCGTTTCCTCCAACCAACTTCAAAAACTAAGAGCCAATAAGTAACCAATGACGAATCACCTTCGATCTCCTCTCCCTTGGACCACAACCCAAGTACAGCACTAGGGTTCCTTTGGCGGCAGTATAAAACGCACCTGTTATACAGTGGGCGAGTGTGATTGCTCCGTATAATTGAATTACGCAGTGAAAGATATACGATTTCATTATGCTAGGTGGCGCTTTATAGCTAACTACGGAACCAGCACCAATTTATTTTGAATATATTGAATTGGAGATTTTTTATGAGGTTTTTATTTTTTTATGGCAAAGGCTGTGTAATAAACGAAAGGAATGTACTTTCCATATATACTTTTTGTTTGCATTTACTTCATAAACCAGCCTTCCCCTGCTTGCTGTTTATGCAATATCTACTTCTGCTCTTCTACTCAATAATTATCTTCTATCTACTTCTATCTTTTCCGTACTTACTAAATGTATGAAAGAAATATGTACATTTTTTGTTAACCTATACCTAATTATGTCCCATGAGCTATAAAACGCGGTAACGTGCAACATATTAAAAGCATCACCCGAAACGCAAAAAACACAATCAACTTTTCAGTATATATGTATTGTCGAGTTATGCACACATATTATGTATGCAGTTGTCCAATTTTTTTATCGAGATTTCATGGTCAGTTCGTAGGAAAATTTTAACATAATAATAAAGTACAAAGGATATAAAACTGTCCTGAATCAACTTCTATCATGATCCATTACGTTCTCTAGTAATGGAAAACGATTCATAATTAATTATTCGAGTATCCACGAATGGATATTGGAAAAATTTCAATATGCTTTATTGCAAGTTTATCTGGCATGTTGTCAGTCTTAATAGACAAGTCGCAACTCCAAGTCTTTGCAGCTCAGTAACGTTCCATCAACAATAATATCTTCATCAACAATACAATACAAAATAAACAAGCTAATCAGTCAGCAAATACAGCTAATATAGTCAGAATTCTAATGGAAAACACACAGATACTAACTAGCATAACCTCGCTCAATCATCCTCTGTTTGCTGAGAGACAATAGAAATGGAACATACATAAATTATCTTATGATATCGACCAGAGGGTTTGAGCTTTTAATAAATAAATATCTGGATTAATGTAGCTAAGGTACTTTATCGTTAGATATTGGTAGTGTTTTACACTCTCATATCCTAGATGCCTAATGTTTTTATTCATTTTCACACCAACTGCATGAAAACGACAAATTATTTGATATAAATAAACCACAAACCTTACCTAAAATACGACGACATTCTAAACCGCGAGCGCTTTAGAATGACGTACTTTAGGTTAGGCGACTTACTTTAGGTTCAAGTGTTTTTTATTTATCATACTGACCAATAACCAACATTTATCTATACTAATATTATAAAGCAGAAGAGTTTGTTCGTTTGGTTGAACGCGCTAATCTCAGAAACTACTGGTACGATTTGAAAAATTCCTTCAGTGTTAGACAGCCCATTTATCGAGGAAGGTTATAGGCTATATATCATCACGCTAAGACAAATAGGAGCGGCGCAGTAATGGAAAATGTGACGCAGACGAAGTTGCGCGGGTCAGCTAGTTATTTATAAACGTGAAGTCTTTGGATCCTGTATTCCAAATCACGTCCTTCAAATTCGACTATTCCTTGAATCCACAACAAATTGACAGAATTGTAGCTTGCTCCATTGAAATTAATCAAGGTTTTTTTTGACGCGAGGATTTTCTCATTTTTACTGAGATACAGAGTGCCAAATCTACTAATATTCACATTAGCATCGAATTCGCATCTCAATCTTAAAGTGTCAAAAATGTATGAAAATTGAGGTTTTTTTTTGACAGTTTGCGAGTGACATGCGAATGCGAAAGTTGTTTAAAAATTAGTAGAATTGGCTCTCACTTTTTTTTTTTTATTACTTGGTATGGGTTTGCTCTTGACTCTAGTCTTGGTCAGAGATGACACAGACAAAGTCTACGATGGAGCGAGCTTACCCAGAAGTAGCCTGTTCACTCTAACTTTGAAAAGATTAGGGTTGTAAGCATTCGGAAACACAGACGCAGGCAAAGAGTTCCACTCCTTTGCTGTGCGCATTATGAAAGACGCTTGGAAGCGCTTAGTGCGAGTTGGTGGAATAGCAACAAGGTAGGGATGGCAAGTTGCAGTGCGTCTGGATGTCCGATGGTAGAAGGCGGCTGGTGGGATGAGGTCGTGGAGTTCCTGGGCACACTCTCCGAAGTACAATCTGTAGAAGACCGACAAGCAGGCAACCTTGCGGCAATGAGCCAAGCTGTGTAGCTTGGCATCCACCAGTTTTACGTCACCAATGAGCCTCTTAGCTGTGCGTTCCACCAAGTCAAGCGCGGCAAGCTGATACTTAGCTGAGCCATCCCAAAGGTGCTTTATAAAGAGTTAAAAGCTGCTCAGGCTTGAAGAATCGCTTCACCCTATTTAGGATGCCCAGCTTTTTGGCCGCAGTTTGGGCTTTGCACTCAATGGTGGCGCCGAAGTTGAGACTGGATGACAGCTCCATGCCTAGGCGCTCGAGCCGATCAGTCACTGGAATAGATGCACCTCGAAAAGTAGGAGTTTGGTTGAAACATCTCCTTTTTGCGGTAAAGAGACACGCCTGTGTTTTGGTGGCGTTAAAAGAGACCAGATTGTCGTCACCCCACTGGGAGACAAGGCTTAAGGTCAAATTTCTCCGCTCTACTTTGCCAACTAAGGATTATTTTTTTTGCAAAAACTAATGAGATACTTTTCGAATTCTTTACCTAAGAAACATCAATCGCAGAGCATATATAAATAAAAATGGAAACATTTGGGGATCATATAGGAGTCTCCCATATCTCCTATCAAATAATTTCGACAATAACATTGAAAGGGGTGTCATAGAGATGGTGCAGACTTGATCAAATGTTTGCTCTACGCATTAGAACCATGTAGCTCATTAAAATTAACCCTTCGTGTGCCGGGAAGAGAAGAAAATTAGCGCCCTTGTTAACAAGCAGGGTTAATTTTTAATTTGAAATCTACCTTGTTCATTTTCTTTGGGGAGTGTAACGTGAAATCCACATTCGTGCTTAAATCAAATCAGTGTCCACCTTACTTTTCGTTATTTTTTGACATGGGAAACCCTACTTAATTGATAAATTTTGACTGTTTTTCACGCTTAAATAGTATTTGAGAAATACTCAATTTTAAATGGAGGCGTGCATTAGTTGAGGAAACGAGGGTAAAAGGTACGTACATATATTGGACTAGCTGACCCGCAACTTCGTCTGCGTAACATTTTCCATTAATGCTCTGCTCTTAGCAGCATGATGTTCAAAGAGAGTCAGCATATAGAGGGGCCCAAAAGGGCAGACGCCTGCCGGAGTATTCGAAAGAGATACCGCGGCTCCAGAACACAAAAGGCAATGAAGGAACATGGATGGGTTTAAGTCAGTAAAAGTCTGACACTCCCTTGAGCGGGAGAAATCATTTGATGATTTCCCATCCATAAAAAAAAACAAAAAAGCATGATGTTATATATAGGTATGTCACCGGTAAGTGACAAACGCCGTTAGATTGTAAAATATCGCGTGATATTGTGGTTTTTTTTTCTAAATAAGACACGAATAGATCGGAAACTATTCATTTGGATGGGATTTATTATATCCAAAAGGATTTTTTCATAAAATATCGAGAAAATATAATCTAATCAAGATTTATTACAAATAACGGAGTCTTCCATTTTCCGGTGACATAAATATAACATCACCTTTGATAAATGAGCTGCCCAACACTAAAAGAAGTTTTCAATGCAAAGCAGTACTTGCTGACATAAGCGCGTTCATCCCAAAAAACTCTTTAGCTTTATAATATTAGTATACAGTATAGATTGATCGGAGAAAGCAACAGCCTAGACGGCAAAAGGTTGAAGGCTATGTTATTTGCCTAATATTGGGACATAATAGCATGAAATATAAAGTTAACTATATACTACATAGTTCCACTGTTCTTTAAGTGACAAATTTATTAACTAAATAAAATGTAGATATTAATCTGTACTAATATTATAAAGCAGAAGAGTTTGTTTGTTTGTTTGTTTGGTTGAACGCGCTAATCTCGGGAACTACTGGTCCGATTTGAAAAATTATTTCAGTGTTAGATAGCCCATTAATCGAGGAAGGCTATATATCATCACGCTAAGCCAAATAGGAGCGGAGCAGTAATGAAAAATGTGACGCAGACGACGTTGCGCGGGTCAGCTAGTTAAAAACATAAAGCAAGGTTGTTTTTATAAAGTAAAAATAACTTTTCACAGTTTTCACATGTACTTAGAAATAATTTATCCTCTTCAAAATACTAAGTTTCTAACAGCATTTAGAAACTCGGGTAAACAGCAAACGTGTTGCATCATTCCCAAGTCATATCACACGCCAGAACTGGCGCACTTTGCAAATTGCCTGCAGCGGCAAGACGTTGCAAACTTACACTAGAGTTCACTGTTGCTTACACCTTGATAGGTACATGAAATGCTGTCAAAAATTTAATGCATGCTTTTGAATTCTAGTATAGAAAGGAAAAAAAGAAAAAAGTGTTTTACATTATAAGTAAGCTAGTTACAAATAAAATGTAGTCATGGAAACGATAAGTAGTTTGTTATTTGGTAAAAGTATGGTATAGTGGGAGGAAATGCCTGCACTATCTCGACTGGTCCACTCTAATTCTTCCCTAAAAAAAACACCTTGTACACTAACCTACATGATTCTCATTCGAGTAAATTAAATATATTCAGGAGTTGTCAATGCGTAGCGGGCTTGTCTTTGATTACGTTTATCATTGTTCCTTTAGATTTTAAAGAAACTGACCTCGGAGTTTGTCTCAGTGTTTCTTCTCAGGGAAGTCAGCTAGAAAACACTGGCCTCATCTCAAAGTGTTTTATAACCAGTTTGCAAGACAAATATCAGTTATACATTTAGTACTCTACATAATCCTGATCTTTACAATCCTACAACTGCATAAAACCCACGCATGACTGGATTAATCAAACTTCAATATTCTTTGAAAACCCTCACCATGGCGATGTTATTAAGTCCGGATATTAATAAAATTAAAATCCTCTCCTCTCCAGACATACTAAAAAGTCATCCTAACTAATATTCCAGTCTGCGACGAATAGTTTCACTACTTTCCACTGAAAATTCAACAACGTCGCGACTCTGGGTACAGTGCGCCTAACAAGCGTACTCGGCAAATTGGCCCCAACTGCGACGCGCCGTCGTTAAGCGAATTTAGCGCTAATTGTGTTTGACAGACCATGCAGTGTGAGTGCATTGTCGTGTGCGACGTTTTGTCCGCGCCGCGCAACTTTTGCGATTCTGTTACAACGAACGTCAGAAAATAGAAAAATGTCGGACGCTCGTCATGTTCTTTTGTTTTTTATAAAAATGCGCGTTTAAAGGGATTACATAGCTTTGTTCGTGTTGGAAGCGAACAGAGTTATGTAGGAATAATGGATTAGGTGAGTTTATAATTTTATTTCTTTAAATCTGCCAAAACATTTTTGGTAGGTAATTAAAAATATGAATGTCATAATTATGAGAAATTCGAATGTACTGGTCATCAGCTGAAAGGCTGGCCATACGCCTCCCCAAGTGTCGCCGCAACATGTACTGTCAAACAATCTGCATAGCTTTCTAGCCAACGATGTACATTATATGAAGTCAAACGCACTGTATCAAAGTAATATTATCTAAATAACGTAATAATAAGCAGTAACTGTTTATGATTTATCGAAATAAAAACATCTTCAGAAGCAGACGGGCAATAGATCAAGGAAACTGCCAAGGAAAACACGTCTCAAATTTCCCACATTTCCGACAACATCCCAAAATCAGATTACTACACCAACATTGACCGTAACATAACACCTTAAAAACAAAAACAAAAGAACGCACAATCAAAAAACAATAATATCAGCTATTTTCCCTTGACTCTCTCTCTTAACCCCCCTGTAACCGTATACCACTTGGTATTCTGGTCGGCGCGACCAAATGCCGTGATTCTGGCGAGTAAATAACACTTCTCTGCCGGTTAAAGGCTCCTTTTGTTTGCAGTGTTCCTACACCAAGATGAACTGAGCCGGAAAATTGATTGTTTGCCCAGATTATTGCGGTTTAAACCGGTTTTATTTGGTTTTAAGTATTCTTTCAGTGTTACGCTAATTTTAGGGTTTATTGGTTGGTTGTAAGCTTTTGGTGTTACGCGTTGGTGGAATCAATTTCATGGTATTATTTAACGTACGCTATTTTTCGTGCAAATGAATGACCCTATATAGCTGAAGGCAATTCTTGTATATCTAAGGAGCGTGTGCATTCTTTTTTTGTAATTTCCGTAAGGTTGCCCCGCCCACGTCCGATAAATAATTGGCGACAGATTTTTTGCAGGTGAAAATTGGAACATACTGATTGCAATAGTGTAACGTACACGTTCTACAAATAATCGGTAGTTTTTACCTAGCAAGGAAAAATTGGCCCAGAAAAACTCTCAGTCTCACGTCAACGAGCAGCGATAAGCTGACCAGTTTTTGAAATTGATTTATGGCTGAGATGATTTGTGCGAGAATTTATTTTCTATTATAATAAATTATGCTCTAGTTCCTTAAGCTATTCTAATTAAGGAAATACAGCCTGTACTGTAATGGCATTCCAATAAACTTTTACAGCTGCATCTATTAAGATTTTATCACCCCACTAAGAAACTTCACTAATTTGAATTTGCTGTCAGATAAATAAACCTTTACATCGCAGGTAATAAAACAACAAATAAAGGGGAATATTTCCGATGGAGCCAGTAAATTTCGCAATCATTATTTGCGCCAGACATCGTTGTACATTTCCACCTTTCAGTCTAACCCTTTTAATCTAAGTCTATATTTGTGGCTAAGCTGTCTGTCTATCCAGCGTCTGTCTCGGGGCGCTCACGATCTCAGACCTAGGATTACCTTAGTTACCATTACCCGATCCCTTCGGGCTTTAATAGAAGTCAGGCAAACTAGCGTTCGCTGGTAAATATTGACAATGTTTGGTGTAGCTTGTTATGGCCAGGGGTTAGTTAAAGTTTAAATGCTACGGCTGAATTTCGGATACTGTTGGCAAAGCAGTTTTGAACTTGGCGTTAGGAAAATAAATAACAGTAATAAATAAGATAATGTTTGGTTAGACAAGAAACTTATAGAACTTGAGAGATGTGTTAAACAATGGTTAGTTACCATTACTCATACGCGTATACTTTTGGAAACTACCATCCGTCTAAAACCCAGTTATTAGACATGATCGTTTTACAGAGACATCATATTTATTTGAACTCAAGATTCGTTTTATCGTTCAAGCATCGTTTCAAAATATATGCTGAATGGTCCAACACAAATGTGTTGGACATTTCAGTTCTGTTAAAGCTGATTAAATACCCTGAGGAGTAAATACTCCTCAGGGCATTTTGCGCACACCTTCAAGTCCTTAATTTAAATTAGTCTTAATATGCGCAGAGACAAAGTTAAAAATCTTTAGAAAGTGAAAATTTCTTTAATATTTCTCTCTAAACTCTTCTAAGAAAGAAAATCTTAACTATAGAATTAGGTTTCTTAGGAAGCTGTAAAGCCTTATGTTTCGTTTCCAGGATTCTGGTCTAGAAAGTTTGCACGAAGTATCATGAGGATTAAAACGCTTACTGTTCACAATTGCCCAGAACTCATCAATGGCCAACCTCAAATCCTTAAAAACCAGCTGGCAAAACCAAACACCAAATATTTTCACAATTTTTGTGCAAGACAAAGGTGAAACGTCACGCGACATTCTGGTCACGTCACCGCAAGAGATTACGCGGTGAGCTTGGTCGGAGCGATCACGCACGGGCAGCGGCCATTTTAATTTGCAACTGTCGAAAACTTGTGCCGGCGACGTAGGCCGTCATGCGGCGTGTAAAGGGTTAACGAGAATTTTTCTCCTTTTTGATATTGTTGAGTGTTTCCGTGTTGCATTATTTTGTATATTGTTTTTTTTTTTTTTTTTAATTAGTTGGAAATGTGTTTTTGACTGTAAATGTGAGGGTTAATAAAATAATAACAATGAAGTGAAAAACACTAAATTGCAAATCGAGATGGTTTCTTTCTGACACATTTAGGTATTACCTGTAAGTGAAAACTGCAGTTGAGATGCAAAGCTGACAGATATTTAAAAATGTCAAGTCACCATAAGGAACAGACGACTTTATTTTTTACTAGCTGACCCACGTAACTTCGTCTGCGTCACAGTTTTCCATGAATGCTCGGCTCCTTTTAGTCTTAGCGTGATGATATGTAGCCTAACTATAGCCTTCCTCAATAAATGAGCTATCTAATACTGAAAGATTTTTTCAAATCGGACCAGTAGTTCCTGAGATTACCCCCTACATACAAACTTACAAACATACAAACTTACAAACAAATGTTACCTCTTTATGAAATCCTCTTTATGTGAAAACTTATTTAGAGGCGTTGAGCACTTTTATTGGGATGGATATAAAATGTTAAACTCGTGTCAGGACACGTGACCTGGGGCCCGAGTCTGCTATTACAAAAGTGTCAGAATGGTCGATCACTGATTTGAAAATGGTTGATTTTGACAAGTTTGGTAATCTACTAATATAATGGCATCATAATGGCGTCATTATGACATTCCAATGATCAACCACTGACACGCCATTGAAAGAAAGCCATATGAATGGTAATCTCGTACATAATGACAGATTTAGTATTTACGAACTTCTCACTACTTCAGATTGCTTATAACACTATTAAAAAATATGTAAAACTAAATATAAATAAAATCTGTCATGAATAAATGCTCAAATTTAGCTCGGTTTTATATTAATGGCAATACGGCATTCCTACCGCAATTCTATTACGAGACCATTGACGTGCCAGTGACCGTGCCTTTGTGAATTTAGCAGATTACGAACTTTTAGCAAAATGACAATGGCATGACAATGACATCGTGTTGAATGACAAATTTATAAAAATAGCAGACGCGGGCCCCTGATCGAAAATTCGAAAGACGTCAGGACACGTGACCTGACCGAAAATTCATAAGACGGTTGATTCAAAAGTGCACAACGTTACTGTCCAAGTTTTCACTTCTACCGGCACTCCCGGAGTGCAACCCGTTGTTTTTTTCTCAAAACCAATGGATCGGTTATTTTTATACAGAAACGGCTCAATACAAAGAACACTTGTATCAGAATGCCATATATCTACTACTAATCACAATTATAATCAAAAATCACCAAAAACATCGTGTTACGAGGACATTAGTACCACCTAATTTAGATGGTAGATACAACGAGTCAAAAGATAATGGTTTTTGGAAACCCCTAGAACCCATTACTGTCAGCAATTGATATACTATGTTAATTATCACGTTTATTAGAACACCATACCTTTTAAAATTTTCATTCAGATTTTCCTGAAAAAATGTCCGGTATTTTATTGACGATATTACAAGCTGGAGTAGTTTGAAAAAGATTAAAATGAATAATATTCGTTTATTACACAACACCACTGCAAAATCGCAGACAAGCAAAATACGCAATTTCGACTACTTGGATGACAAAAAACCATCATCCAAGTAAACGAATTCCAGTTATTTCGATTTTTAATCCAAACTACGTAACCGATTTTGATAAAATTTAAATGAGACCCATCTACAAGTATATCATCCTTAAAGATAAAGATTTTTTCAAATCGGTTACATAAAAAAAAATACAACCGAATTGAAAACCTCCTCCTTTTTGGGAAGTCGGTTATAAAGACCGTTAATACAGCATTTTGAATAACAAAATAAATATAAATAATAAATAAATATCCTTGGACATTTCACACAACGCCATATAGTCCCAAGCTAAGCAACCTAATGCTTGTGTTATGGTAATGAGATGGCTGATAAACTACTTATATACATTTTTTTTTGTAAATACATACATATTATAGATAGAAAAACACCCAGACTCGGAACAAATACATGTAGGTCGTACAAATATTTGTCCCGTGCGGGAATCGAACCCGCGAGATGCTGCGCAGCAGTCAATCGCTCAACCACTGCGCCAACCGTGTCGTCAATAACACACTTTTACATTTTATAATTAAAAATATGAATTTAAATTAAACTAGCTAATGCCCGCGGCTTCGCCCGCTTGACAAATTATATAATAATACCGTCCTCGAGAACCACTCTAACCATTGGTGAAAACAGCATGAAAATCGGTCCAATAGTTTTTGAGTTAATCGCGAACAGACAGACGCGGCGGTGGCTTTGTGTTATATTAAGTAGTGATTCTAGTAATAGGTAACATTTATTTATTCATGTTACACTTTAAAACAACCTGTAAAGTTACCACACCCAACCTACCCATGCTCAAAATTGAACCAAGTGTAATTACAAACTTAAAAAAGTTGATTAACCGAACAAAGCCATAGCTCTTAATTTAAACCATTAAGCCCCCCACCCACGGTCGCGTGACAATATCAATAACGCTGTCCAAATAATAGGTGCGTTGAAAATCTATGAGACGATACATCATCGTTACTGTGCACTATTATTATTAATAATGGAGTGAGAATTTGTGGAAAAATAACCAGTTGTAATATTTTGTTAATTGAGTCAAAATTAGTTTATTATTATTTTTCAAATAATTTTTATCTCAATCATTTATAATATAATCACAGAAAATACCTTATTTAAATCTTGCTCTATCCAATTTACCCCCAGTCTTGCAAGACTAATTATAAGATAGATACGTAATTAATTAATTGAATTTACTAGGTACTTATAGTTACTTAGTTGTCGAAGTTAGAAGCAGTCAATTCATGTAAAATACTGATACTCAGTAGCACCCAGTTAGAATGGAAGCCGAACCTTATATGTTTAGGAAAAGGCTAGGCAGAAATCTCCCTTTGTCTCTTTACAGGCTACTTCTGGCTAAGCTCGCTCCATCGTAGACTTTGTCTCTGTCATCTCTGACCAAGACTAGAGTCAAGAGCAAACCCATTTCAATTAAAAAAAAACCTACTGTGATCCTTCGATTTTTCTGAAAAATCTTCAAAACAAATGATGCTTAGAGATTAGCTTCCACAGCAAATTTTTCTTTCAATCTTTTTGCCAAACGTTATAGTCTACCCCCTTCCATCTATCATTCCATATTCTAATCACCTGCAGAATAAAATCCAATCAACCTCCAAGCTCACTGAAGACTCCTTTTCATCAAATTCAATTAGTTCAAGACCACCCGTCCTTTTAATTTTCTATGAATTGAGAAAATCTCGCTGCAAGTCGAACTTAATGAAACCCATCACGCTCTATCGTAATGATAATGGTAGTTGTTTAGCCGTTAGGTGTCGCCACCGCCGCCCTCGCATTATACCGTCTAGACAACGATTATTGAAAAATTGTTTACCGTTCATGTGAGGTCACCTTTATGGTGGGGTAAATGTGATCAATTTGTGTTGTGATTAAGACATGTGTTTGAGTTGGGATTTTTATTAATATTCTGGGCATTGTGAATAAAAATCGAATGATATTTTATTATGTAAGTAATTACATATTTCACTGAATTGTGAAAACAGTTTGAAGCTATACTTAAAATTATATTTTTATAATCCATCGCCAAGAAAACTCTCAAAAAGTATGAAATCCAATCTAATCTGAGCTGTTTTTTGATTAAAATTTAACGACTATTTCGAATCCAGATTGATTAATAAGAAACCATGATAAAATCTGACACCCTTAGCTATAATCTTTACGTAAAACATAACACAAAATATTGAGCAATGAATTATGAAACGGTTAAAATAAGAAAGTAATATTACTCCATTTAAAACTAAAAATGTCTCCTTCTGTACCTCACAAGCGACCCTCTTCAGAGGGAGTTACTCTATAAAATCCTGTTCATTTAATACTATTTAACGATGGCAATTATTTTTGTCGAGCCGTGTCATCTATTCGTGAAACAAAAGATCTTACAGGAGCCAGTCATTTGTTTTTAACATTTGAACGCTTTGTTTCGTGTTTGGCCTAATTTTGGTGGCAGAGAAAATAATTGGGTGGTTTTTTTGACTTTTTAATTGATGTTCCGGTTTCATAAATATCGCAAGAAGCTAAGATAACTAAATAATGTTAGTCTGTTTCAAGAAATATCTGTTTAATATAGCTTCTACTGATAGATGTGACCTGTCTACTTCCACCTGTTTATAACAACAGATTGTTTCTTAACTAAATAGCAATATTTTAGTATTTTCTAATTAGTCCAAATGATCTTTGCATTCAAAAATATAATATTGTTTTTTCAAATTAGACTGAGAGTCAGCACGTTTTGAACTTCAAAATTAACAAGACAGTTCCCAAGAACGCATGCTCGTCACCGCTTCCTCAGGTTATTATAGCTGGGAAGAAGTGGCGCTTAAACAGCATAAGCCATTAAAAAACAGCAGTGACACTTCTCACTCGTCAATATCATCTTCAACCAACGGGACACACAGCAGTTTTCCCATTCTCGTAGGAATTTCGGAAAATCTTCCCAAAGAACCTACATGCATGTACTGTGTATTATCATAGTTGTGCTGAATTGTCTTAGTCTGTAGTCTGTTAATAATAACAGCAGCACAGGTCGATCTTCCAGGTTAAGCAATGCTTGCCATACCGAGTTTCCTCCGTGCCTCGGAAAGCACGTTAAGCTGTTGGTCCCGGCTGTCATTTGGAGATCTTTGGCAGTCGTTACGTATAGTCAGAGGCCACAAAATGTGACACCAGTCTTGCCAAGGAGTACCGTGTTACCCAGTTAATGGGTTGTGGAGGTCTGGTAGGCAGCCGCTCCACGTAAAATACTGGTATTCAGCTGAATCCGGTTCGACTGGAAGCCGACCCCAATATAGTTGGGAAAAGGCTAGGCAGAGTCTGTCACTGTATTCAATATAATAAAATGAAATACCAAATATCAGCTTTCTATGGCCAGTAGTTTTGGTTGTGCGTTTTCTGACAATCACTCACACACCCAGTCACGCAGTAACGGAAGTATTTTAATATATATTGATTATTATACCGCGTGTATCTGACATCGACGCAAAAACGATTTCCATGGGTCCAGGGCATGATTCTGGACACCCCAGAGTTAGAATTTTTCGTCGGTTTTTTTCTCATCTTTTTTCAAGAGTATTTTTACTTTAGACTGCTCATAATCGTTATTCTGACCTAACCCAATGAGATTTTTAATAAAAAAAATATTAATTAACTGTTTTTTATATATCTGTGGCTGATACCTATTTGTGTGACTCTTGAAAAAAATTAAAAAATGAGAAAAGAACCGACGAAAAATTCCAACTCTGGGGTGTCCAGAATCATGCCCTGGACCCATGGAAATCGTTTGTGCGTCGATGTCAGATACACGCGGTACGTACAGATTAGGATCTATTGATGATTAATATTACGACTAGGTACATTCGCTGAAAGTTACAATAGTCCAATTACCAATCCGACATCATCCATATTGCAGTCATAAACGAACACGGACACCAACTACTCGTAGTAACACCAGTTGGATTAAAACGTCACATAAATTAGACAGCTAACAGAAAATTACGAATGCAAATTGGTTTGACGCTTAAATAGGACTTTCCGTCACAAATAGTTTTCCCAGAACTCTGGAATCCAGTTAACAACGAAGGATACAAAACTATAACTATCCCTGTCACTCCCTTAGTATTGAGAGATACAGTTGTATATAGCTATCTCGTTTCTTATTTAGTGCAGAGATCGAGGTCAGTTTTGCGTAATAGTTAGAATTGATGGGGTGATCCGAAGCTTAGTTAAATACTGAGGAGCATCAGTCTAAATAACAGTAGCTTTGCTCACGTTGAGAGCTTAAAATAAAACAGTATTGATTTTAGGAATACATTTGGTTGAGAGCGGAAAGTTATTTTGGATGATTGTGTTTCTATCATTGAGTTTGTTTTATTGACTACCTATTTATGCTCTAGCTTTTGGGTAGTTATGATTAAATTTCTTATCTTGTTCTTGATAAACGACATTTACAATGAGATTATCATTTTCTAATTTAATAAGTAGATATCTATAAGTGTTGCAGTGCGGTGCGATTCTGTAAATCTTCTGTAAATGTTTATTAATTAATTATTTATCTTATGTAAATGTTTATTAATTAATTTATTTTTATTTCAGACATAAGTCCAAAACTTACAAAACACATCGTTACTAAAGTTGTCAGTAATACACACAAAAATGTATATACTTAATTTTATAAAGCTGAAGAGTTTGTTTGTTTGTTAGCTTGAACGCGCTAATCTCAGGAACTACTGGTCCGATTTGAAAAATTATTTCAGTATTAGATAGCCCATTTATTGAGAAAGGCTATAATCTATATAACATTACGTTACGACCAATAGGGGCGGAGCATTACTGAACAACGTGAAGCAGACGAAGTTGCGCGAGATAGCTATTTAAAGGATAATTCTAGAACAGCAGTCTTTTTACACAATACCAACTGCCAAAAATAGACTTTGCTCTCCCAAAAATACGGCTTCGATATCCTTTTCCAATCTTCCATTAGAAAAAGTTAAACAAACGCCAAACTTAGACCCTTCTCCGATTTTATGCCCGAATATTTATTACCAACTTAACAGATTAAATATTTTACGGGCACTTTTAAGTGGCTTCGCAGTCATTCGATATGCGTTAAGCTAATAGCTACTGTTTGTTTCGACGTTATAAATAAAGAAATAGAAGATCTAGTTCGAACTAAAATGGGAACTATTTATAATATACATAGTTCCTATTTTTGTTCGAACTAATATGCCATTTGCCTGCATACCTATCATATATGTTGCATATGATACCTACGCAGGGAAAAGACATATGAAATCTGTCAATAAAGTGGTTTCAAAGTGTTTGTTGTGGTGTCGACATCATTTGTCAGCGTATAGATTGTTATAATGGATGAACACGAGCTGAACCGGGCTGTTGGGGAGGCCTATGCAGAAGTAAACGTCTTTCAGCTCATATGATATGAGACTTTTATAAACAATTCAGATGGTACCTAAATAAATGAGTTTCTACTGAAATGGGTCGTAGACTGACAATGTCCATGTTCTAGTTTGCGAAAGGGGTCTTATTACGGCACTTCTAGGTAAAAACACTCATTTACAAAGTTGTGACGACACGTGAAAATTAAATAAATGCACTGTATCGCTTGTAGTTTTTGTTTACGTGACAAAAGACAAAATAAGTGTTCAATAATTTTTGGTAAGTGCAATTATTTCTGTCTCAAACCAGAGCTAAACCTTCTGAAGTTCCTTGCTCGTGAAGCTTTAAACGTCAAAATGAAATATGTCCGTGAAGGCTATTGTATGAAATGTAACACTTATTTCCCTTCACCGTGCAGCTCGTAAATCATCTTTGAGGTTTTAGATTTTGTTTTCAGTAGTTTGATACCATTGGGATTTGGTTTGTTTTTGGAATCAGATCTGGAATGTGGCTTCAAACTTCGCTATGTTGGGTGTTGGGATATTACACCCAAATAAATACCTGCAGGAAGATTTCGAAAAACTTTTGGAAGACATTCTTTCCTAAAATTGTGTACTTCAAACTTCGCTATGTTGGGTTATTATTATTTACTCTCATTACTGTGTTCAGATATATTTCAAGTTTGGTCCCTAAGTAAATGTTGTTCATAATGATGAAGATAATGATCAGGTTTTGCGTTAATTTTGTTACATCCTGCATATTTCTCATGGTACCTTATAGTAGTCACTTGCAATTTGTGTAAAATTTAACTGTCAAAAACTGACTAAATTACTAGAATTTTACTGTTGCTAGCTGCGCATTAGTTTAATAAATAAACGAAATTTCAGATTGAAATTCGTGATAAACAGAATCCAACGTAAAATTACCAATATCTTCATCATTGACACGTTTCACAAAAGCCAAATATCCATTACCCAAAAGGGAAATTCAGACGTCAATCACTCCCTTTTCAAAATCAAGTGTCAAAGCGAACTAACGAAACTGGATATAAGTGGATATAGGCGGCGAAAACCGGTTTAAACCGGACTGTGCTCGAACATTCGTTGACGCCACGCTCAAACTGAGTTTGCTAAATGCCTGACAATTCAGGTGTCGACGACTACCAATTAGCGCTTTTGGTCCAATTTACATGTCAAAAGAATCACCTTTTTAAATTAACTTCGACTTAATGAAGTTTGAAAAAAGGAAAATTAACGTTACAGAGTAATTGATGGTAATTCGTCGAGTTGAGCTTTTGACTTCTCAGTTTTGGGAGATGGTCTTTACATGAGTTATTACCACTGTTGAGGTCTAATTGGTTGTTTTTGCCTTATATTGAGCGAAGCCCTAATGTTTTTATATCCTTTTTTGGGCACACCGTGTCAAATACATGTAAATACTCGGAATTTAATTAAAGTCTGTGTACTTATTTTTAAAATCCTCTCCATTATCATTATTAAATGTTTTATGCCATGAAAGTTAATAACAAAACCGCTATGAAATTATAAACATTCCAACAAAAACCTTCAATAACCACAGCTCACTAAACACTTATTTAATAATTTACACAATACAAATCACGAATAACACCAACGCAGCTATACTCAAAATAATACTAACACAGTTATTAAAATTTTAAATTGAAAACAGAGTGTTGCACTAAACATTTATTTGTTTCCAATCAGCTTGACAAATAATACTAACTTTGTGGTTGTCAGCTAGACAAATAATACTAACGTTTTGTTTACCATCGATTATATTCTATCGGCAATAAAAACTGTAACCAATAATTTTGATTTCATGCCCCGTCACACTCTAGCTTTCATAAATTCCAATTGTAACGCGAGTATGGCGTGCTATATTTGTTATATTCTCTGCTTGTGCTCGTAAAGATGATGCGTTATAGCATGGTAACCTTCAACTGTTAGTGTATGATAATGTACTAGTGATGCCCTTCGATATTGTTGAGATTCTTATCTCAAAATCTTTAGCTTTGGTAGTTTATTCAAGGGTCTTGTCCCATGGGGTCTTTTCGGTACAAAAGTCTAC
Source organism: Ceramica pisi (assembly GCA_963859965.1). Lineage (NCBI taxonomy): Eukaryota > Metazoa > Arthropoda > Insecta > Lepidoptera > Noctuidae > Ceramica > Ceramica pisi. Next base: position 22,152,084 of record OY982535.1, on the reverse strand, counting down.
TCTTAAATTAGATTTAACAATAATGAAACTATATTAACTATTCCTGTTATTTGTTCCAGGTATGTCCACTAAACAGGCGCTCATAAAACAAAATCAGCAGAAAATCACAGTACCTACAGGTTCTTATTAAAGTTCAACATAACGTGTAAGTAACAAAGAAGTGGAATTACTGACCCCTCTTGAAACTGCGCTACTTTAATCAACCCTAACAAAAGACGAACGTATCTATAACGGTCACTACACACATAAGCAAACAGGCGAAATAACCAACAACTCTCAATCCTGGGGAAGAGGCGAAATGTCAAATGCCATTCGAAAGGTACCGCAAGATTAATGCGCCATTACAGCCGGAGCGAAATAAATATATGATATAAATCCGCTACCCCAGCCGAGTGTATTCGAGTCTGACTACCGCAATAATGTGCTGGAATATGAAATCCGAATTTGCTTCAACTTTCGCGAAGGATTTTCGGAATAACTTTAGATATTAAACTGGCATTCTTCATGTGGATGGTTTATAACGGAATGTAGTAAATATCATAGATTTAGACCCGGCTTTTGTGGTACAAACGAGAGACTCGGTCAGCAAAATAAACAATGGAGATAATAATTTATATTTTCCTCAAGCCCTTGAGACTCGCTTTGTCTTTGACGACAATTTATTTAACAAATGTTTTGCAGAAAATAGGAAATCTAGAGCCCAAGATGCCATGCCCAGGGAACGAGCAATCCCTCCAGACAGATGACAAAACCTTGCCGACAGAAACTAATAGGATCCTGTCTTGGCTATTGCAACTTTAAAACAAAATGGCAGACACAAGAAAACCTGAAATAGTTTTCTCGGTGAAGGCATAAAGATTTTAAGTGGGAAAATCGTAATAGGTACTAGCCATATCAATGACAGTAGCTTGCATAGGCTTTTTCTATGATAATCGTTTTTGAAAACTATTATAAAGTAAGAAATAAAAACCAAACAAGATTATAATTCGTTCAGCTCTGCGATTATTCCTCTCAGATTACATTTTATGAACCGTGATAACCCTTAAAATAAATGAAATAATCCTATACAAAAGAAGTCCACAAAGTCGTAACTCGGAATATAAAGAATTTGCATACTTAGCTGAAAACTCAAAAGCTGTGAATCTCTTCATTAAAGCAAGAGCAGGCAAAGCGGACTCCAAGAGATCCATTTCACGGACACTGAAGTTTATTTACACTTTTTCTTTAACGCCGACATTAAAGTTGATGTTAGCTTGTGAAAGTGTTCTTAAAGTATGAAAGGGTTGAGGATAACACGAATTTATCTTACTGAAATTGTAAACTTAGAGTTATGTTAATTGAAAGGGTTTCTCTTTGAATTTATAGTTTTGGATTAAGAACAAGCCTTTGATCAAGTTCAGTAGTATTATAATTCTTTAATTAAGAATACTTGTGGAATCATGAATTAAGTACAAAGCTTTCAATTAAAAGTCGTTAAATATTTTTATATTCGAGATAAAAATTTTCATCAACTAAATTCAATTTAAATTAAACAAAGCTTTGGTTTATTTTGTCTATGTTTTTATTTTCCCATATCAATCCGTCTAAAATTATATTCCTTGTTTTCTTACAATAACAAACTGTAAATAATATTCCAGTCTTTTAAAATTCAGAACCCTTAATATTCCAAATTCCCAAGGAGCAATTCTTTATAAACAATAAACCTTGCCGAAATTGCCAAAATCAAAACCCAATCATTCGCGTCCTTAATCCTTTGCAATAAAAGCAAATACAGCTTTGGGAGCACAATCACTAACTTTGTATGAACAGCTACCAAAGCATGGAGTCATTGTATGGCGAAAATTTAAATCAGTTTAGCCGAGTTTCGGATTATGACAGTGTGAAGCCCCAGGCCGTCGCTCCGGCGCCATCTCCATGCAAATTGGGCCTCAGATATGTAGGCCGTATTTCCAGGCCGGATATTTCGGGGTGGATTTAAAAATTGTTTTTTGCTGCCTTAGCATAATTCGCAATTTGTTAGCTTTATCACTATTCTTATATTTGGGTGCGTTGTTTTGTTTGCTTATTTGATTTGATTGTCCCTTGCTGAATACTTCTCTGGCTTTATAGGAATGAAGGTTTCCTTTCCGTAGAATATTATCTGTTTCAACGTTTAAACCGACATCATTTATATCAAGCTCAGACTGTCCACAAAAACGTCGTTCTAGCAAAAACATCTCTACATTTTATTCCACCGCAAATGTTTTCATAGCACTATAAAAAATATGAATCTTTACTTTACTGTCACTCGCAGAACTAGCAAACAGTCCTAAAAGCTGAATAAACATCATTGTCTGGCTTCAGTATCCATTTTATTTTTAATGTTCTGCCTTTTGAACTCAGATTTATACCTAAATCTTTGCTGTCATTCCCAGAGATGGCGGTTTATATTTCCTTCTGGTTCTGTGTGTTTTAGATGTTGATTGAGCTTTAGTCGATCAAGCTTGTCATAGGTTTGTTGAATTGATTTCTGAACAAGAAATTGAAACGGTGTTTGTTTTGAACTTTGTTACGAATGAAATCGGAAATTATATGAATGAGTTTTCGTTGGTGCTTGGGAATATTGATTAACCGTTTTGTCTATGTCTGTTTTATGTATCCTAGTTTACTGTAATGTCCTAATAAAGCAAAAACCAATAGATCAATGCCAATCTCAGATTTATAGACGGATAGCAAATCAAATCTCATCTCTTACCGAAATTGGCTTACGAATACTTGGCCAATTCTTCCAAAAACATCGTTGGCCCAAAAACAAAATCGATTAGGCCTACAATACAAGAAGTTCCCAACATTGATGTTTCCTCATAAATCAAATGTAATTTCGAGAAAATGTACCCACTAAACTGGTATCGAGGAACTGTTACGGCGGTAAATGTAGAAATAGTGTATAACATGGAACATTTACGCTGTAGGAAACTAGAAAGTGTGATTGGGAAACTTTTTATGTGTATATCCCGCGTGTTTCGCTGTGTTTGCTGGTATGATTTATTTTATTGCAGTGTAAATTGGTTTTGGATGCCAACTGTGTTGTTGATTATCTCTAGTTCTGGTTGTGGATCTATTGCTGCATTTATGTTCCAAATGAGTTCGTCTACTTCAAGAGGAATACGTTTAGCTTCTCCGTCTTTTCCTTTGACTTCTTGTTTTATGAATAAATCCTGAATAATCTCAAGTTCAAGTGTCTGCAAATACCATCTCCAATTTCATCAGTATTTACTATATAAATTACATTTCTTATCCTTTAATTAAGAAATTAGCCTTAACATCAAGTGTTTACTTACAAAAAGCTCGACTTCCAGTTTCGACCGCCTTTTGCAAATTGTTCAAAGAAATTATTCGTAACCTTTATACCGTTTTCCTTGAAGTTATCAAAAGCTGCTATAATTGGTTCGTTTTAATGTGAAACGGAATATAATAATGTACAATAATTTCTTCTAAATTGTTCCTTTATTTGTTCTGACTTGACCTGACCTGACCTGAGTTGCTAATGTTTCCTCACAATTGCTGTGCTATCGAAAGTACAAATTCTAGTTATTTTTATTTTCTTAACACATGTGAGAGGTCATTAGGGCAGGTCTATAATCCCATAAACTTAGATCAACGTGTATACATTTTTTGAGTTCTGTAAACAATCTGAAATCACGTATAATTGCATTGTATTTGTCTACTGAATTCACAGATATTTTACTTGGGACTCTTGTCAGAATATCGATGAGCAAACTTTGAAAGGAGTTGTATTTTATGTAGTCAATCTCAGAGTGTGTACTTATTACTTTCAACTTAATATTTTATACATTAAATGTTGAAAAAAGTTGTAAAAAGTTTATTTAACAAAACCTACCACGGAAACTCAGTTTTAACTCTTCCACAAAATTACCTTTATCCGCTATTACAGCAACTATATTCAAATTCCAGCAACTTTATAGCTTTGAAAAAGAAATAACGACACTCGTTACGATCCACACTGTCGCACAGATCGAGTTCCCATTCAAACAAGAAGTCTGTGCTGAAACTTCGTGCTGTCTTGTGCTTGTACTTCTTGTGCTCTTTGTGCTTGTACTCTTTATACTTGTACTACAAACTGAAAGCCAACACCAATGTCTGGGACCGCCTTTTTGTGATGTCTGCTGCGAAAGTTGCTCTGTTTAGTGTTAGTTACAATATTTTGCTGAATGTAGTTATTTTGGATGTTGTTGTTGTTGTTAGAAAAGAGATTAGGCTAAGTAAACTCGGTGGTTATGTTTATTTCATAAGACCGTTCCTGAAATTAGTAGGTATTAGTTTATTAAGTAATTGTACTAGCTCTCTAATGTTATTGAACTGTCAACCAGTAAGTTAATCAGTGGCATAAATAAATGGTAATCTAGACAAGGTTATGAGGAAGTTTCAATATAACAGGATCACTATTGACGTGTGGCCTGCACTGGTTTAAGGTTTTCAATTTTATGAATGCTACCATAAGCAAGTCCCATTGAGCAGACTTCGACCTCGTAAGTTGTCCCGCGAGAGCTTACACATAAAAAAATTAGGCCTTTACCTAATTTCCACGTTTTCTAATTGTGCATAAACAAAGCCAACTCTGGAAATACAAGCCAAAGTTACCAACGTAAAACTCAAATCAATACATAATTATGCAGACTACCACTCAATAGAAATTACTATTTAAACCATGGTGGAGATTACAACAAACCACATAGGCCTAAAAGCTTATTGTATTGCTCATGCAATTTAATGAATATATGAGCACTGTGCAGCCATCAACGACAAAACCTTATTTACAGTATACATTGCATAGGTATACCAACCCTGCTTGTATTTTTAGTAATATTTCGCCTTCTGAAAATAATGTATTTCGATCATAAATAGGTAATGACGTCTAGATAAACAATCAATATCATCGCCTATATAGCCCTCACACATCACTATTAAGTTGTCAATTAAAATATAACAAACAAGTGAAACCAAACAAAACCGTATTGATTACTAGTCATCATTAATTAGGGAATGTTCGCACCAATGGATGCAGCAACCACCATCAACCCCTTGTTTACGTTCCACGTTGGTTACCTTCCTAATTGCGTTGTAGTCTTGGGTATGTTTAAGTTTACGCATATTGCTAATTAGGGTAAATATGAGATGTGTTGCTAAGGCGGTAAGGTTACAATGGGTTTAAACAGTGTGATGGTATCTGCAGAAGATGGAAGTGTTAAGCAAGGTACAAAGGTTAAACTCAAAGAAAACTTTATCGCAAATGAAGTGAATGCCGATTAAGGGATACAGCTTGCAGAATGACCGTTAATAGATAGACAAACAGAAATAAAAACTTCACTAGGAGAGACGAAATCTATTTATGTAATTAAATAGGAATTAGTTATGAAAAAAAAGAATAGATTATTTGGATGTACATGTTAAATCCTACTTTATTTACCTTACTGCCAATTTTTACAACTTTTAAGCAAAAGTGGAGTTTGACAAAAACTCAACTTCAAATTCTTTATTCAGAAATCGAGTAAGAACAAAAAACTGTTACCATGAGGAAGACTTTAGAAAAGTTAAACTCCATAGTTTTCTTATTATTATCGTTACATTCTATAAATAATATATGCCGTATCAAAACGGTTCGATAATTTAACACAACAATCAATAATCACATTACAAACTATCACCGGAATCACAACACAATGTTATCACAATGAAACAAAGGCCGCTCGATAGCTATTGGAGTCAAAGCGTCTGTCAACCACAGAAGCTGGTTGTACATAATAACAACCGCTATTTATTGTATACAATCAGTACATATCGTATATGTAGTCCTGATTGTTGTGGCGACCAGTAATTGTACTATGGATGTTCATAATGGCAGTGTGGAGTTACTAGATGCAGGGAGGGACCCTGCATCTAGTATTACTTATGGTGCTTCAATTAAATCCAAAGTTGGATCGATCGTCTTGTATTTTCTTTTGTATATTCCGTCTTTATTAAACCCGAATTCAAAGTTAAGCCTGAAAGTTGCTAAACAGCAATTCGTAGGCAAGCATTTCAACCAAAAGACACATTATTATGGAAAACAGGCGAACTTCATAAAAGCAACAGATTTTCTCAAGAAACCCACGAAATGTAGGGAAAACATTTTAACAAAATTTAAACCTAAGAAAAACTTATTTGAATTCCAACATTTGCTACATCCAAATATACACATATTTACGAACGTCCCTGGACTTATTTCGTTCACAATTGCCAGTAGCACGCATAAAGAGATCTCATTCCACGATCGGGCTCGTCATTTCTAAGAGATACCCAAATAGGGTATTTTGTGAGGTTGCCTCGTCCCTGAACATCAAAAGAAACCGGTAGTTATTACTGAATTAAAGTGAAATAGTTTGCTTTTGTCAATTTTCGAGTTTATTTTGGCTTATGCAAATATTTCTAGTTGGACTTCCAGTTTCACTTGCTGTATTTTGTTTACTTACTAAGAATATGTTTGTTGCAAGCACTAACTAGTATGCGACTATTTCCATGTTTTCATTGTAAATACGCATTTTGTCATAGATTATAATATGTTTGTCTGCTTCATATTGACCTTCATTAATATTGTTATTTCTTATTCACCTTGCAGTCATTACATTCACATAGTGTTATACTTATTGAACACTAACTACTTCTGCTTTAACATCAATTATCCATACATCCAACGTTATCTACCCTTAACGTTACGCTCTTAACGTTTACAAGACACACAGATTTTCCAATTTTTCCTACTCTACGAAAAATGCCTAATATCATGTTGACAACGCAAACTGGAACTCATGTTCATACGTTGCGTACATGCCTGATACTGGAAGCTTAAAGTCTTAAAGCCTATCAGTAAACATTGCGTACTTTGTATATTTTGGGCGCGCCATTACCTTCGCATATCGACTTCATTCATTAGTTTTGGGGGACAAGTCACAGGCTGAAGATATGTAGATAAAAACTGGTGTAATAGGACCGACGAGAAGATAGGAAGGAACTGTTGCAATACAGACTTTTTATTTACTGATTTTACCTATAACCTGTTCAGCTGGTTTTAGGCACAAATGTACTAAGTAGATAGAAAACACTAACTTCATCCCTGTATTTTAGTTGTTTATTTTCAATAGACGTGTTAACTTTTTCAAATCCGCTTCTACTTATCACATCTAGAGCATCTGTATTAACAGTGAGAGTACGCTTATTTCTATTTTTTACACCACACACCTAATATCTACATTCAGTAACTAGGTCGCGAAGTTCACTTGCTATCTTATCAACATCGTTATACGTGACAACGCAATCTACATCCATAATGGAACCACTTGTTTACGTAAACAACATTTAATATATACTGATCCCTAAAACTTTTATCATGAAAAATAAATCACAGTTCAACCAGGAATATTTGCTTGAAAATAGTCTCTAGATTGACAAGTAAGGCTTGCTAGTAAATCAGTTACTGCATCAGGGTACTCCAATTTGTTGGTACACGAAGGAAAACTGACCATTTCGTGTCAATTAGGGGTCGTGGTTACGCGCAAAGGAATTCCCGTCTGGCTACTGAAATTCTGAGGCAAGGTAAATTCATGTATGCTCTTAAATTAACCTTACTGTTTGTGTTTATTTATTTATGTTAATATTATCGTACTTGCTGTCCAACCACATGTATATTACAATATGGTAAACCGAGATAATTATCATCAACATTTAGTCTTTACTTTACCTTCATTTCCACCACCCTCTTCAACTAAAGCCAACTCAGGACTTTGAGAACCTTAATATTTTCCAAGTTGCCACCTTTAATAAGGGTTCAAAATTATAACTAATTATCCCAGATTAAGGATGGAAGTTGAGTCCCAGTGCAGCCCCAAACAAACAAAGTTAAGCTGACTTTCGAAGCATTATCACGGATTTTGCAGGTATTTGCAAAAATTTGCCGCCATTGCAGACTGTACGTGACTTCGCATCTAAGTAGAAATTTTCACTGCGTGCAGATTTCCAATAATAATATCCTTGGACATCCTTGGACATTTCACACAACGCCATATAGTCCCAAGCTAAGCAACCTAATGCTTGTGTTATGGTAACGAGATGGCTGATAAACTACTTATATACATTTTTTTTTGTAAATACATACATATTATAGATAGAAAAACACCCAGACTCGGAACAAATACATGTAGGTCGTACAAATATTTGTTCCGTGCGGGAATCGAACCCGCGACATGCTGCGCAGCAGTCAATCGCTCAACCACTGCGCTAACCGTGTCGTCCAATGATTATACTGTTAGCCCAAACCCTTTTGGGCCCAAGGTTTTTAAATATTTAACGGTAATTAGGAAGGGATTGACTTGTTACTTTTGTTTGGAAGAGTTAATAGAGGGTTTGAATGGCATGTTTATTTAATGGGTCCCTTAATATTTAAGACTCTCCAAAGTTTTGCGCTCTAATTCAATTTAATTACTGTCACCATTTTTCTACAAGTCATCATTTAAATGTATTGGTACGCTCGTGCATATTTTGCTGTATAAAGCCTTGTGCGTTTATGAGCTTTCCTTTTTTTATTCATATGACCGGAACAACAAACGCCACACCGCTTGGAATTCCTACTTCTATATTATCATATCAAGTGTTTCCAAGTGCCCTTAACATCACAATAGCCATTCTCTTTGTTAGCCTTCGTGTTATTGCATTAATGTCCAATTCCTAATGCAAGCACTCTGGACTTTATATTTGTGTTTATTTTGCGAAGAGTCAACAGGTTCTTTTATTACGTTTTTATTTATATTGCTATTGTTATTGAAATGAAATGAAAAGATAGAATTGGATTCAAATGTTATTACCTTTTTATCAACTGTTTGTTCATAAGTCTCCGATCGATATTATAGTCTGGTTCAGCTTTTCTGATGTTAAATTCTTTCATTTAGTCAATATTATACTCTCTGTTACCTTTTGCGACCTCGGTATTCTTAGTTAAGACATAACTACGTTCAGTCTTCGCAATTTTGAAAAGCTCTGTTTATAGTTTTACTGCTGCAAATGATTTTTAGTTTCATTCGATTAATGTGACCAAAACGAATTCTGCACCATCAATTACAATTTCAATTAATTTTAATGTCACCACCACAGGTGGTTTCATTTCAACCATCACTAATGTACTTAGTTTTGCAACTGTTATACTTGCATCTAAACGCCAGGTGCTAGGATGACTAGCCAATAAGTTTACCAATTTTAACACCTGACTAGTCAAGATATGCGCCGTAGGCAGTGCAAGAGGAATTGGCCCAGTATTACTTATTTGTTCTTTCGGATCCTGGTACCAAACATAAATTATCTCTCTTATAAAACAGTTGGTAGAGACTTTTTGACTACAATTTTCATTAGGTACCAACTTCAATTCTCCAATGGTATCTATCTCGAGCAATTGTAAACACGCAAAAATATATCCTAAGAGACCCAAAAAAGTCATAAGATATTATTTAGCAGTTTATCGATCGTTCTGTTTACCATTAACTTCAACAAGAACATCAACTATCATCATTGTCTCCACAACACTGGCTTTACGTAAAAAATGTCTTCCCATAAGAAATTTCTTACCATCCAATAACCATAAAGAGAATTTTTTCGCCCGTCTGCCGGTAAACACCCTGGTGGGAAAAGGATAGGAAGATAAAATGTGTGGGGGTGAAAGAGAGGGAGTTGTAGAGTTTTCGCTCCAGCTCTCAACGCTCGTTGCTAGTTATTTATGATGACCTTTGTCGCAGAGTTTAAATACTGGACCATTTAGAGCTCTGCTTACATTATGCCTTTAGGAACGACTTTATTTTGTTTTCGAAATGTTTTTCTCTACGTGTAATTGTATCCAAGAGAGCCTTTGCAGTGTAGTTTCATTTTTGTTTAAAATGGTATGCTGTAGGGAATCTTCACGCCTTTATGTGTACCTAACTGATCTTGTGATTCATTGGGCGATTTGGTAAAAGTTTTATTCTGTCATTTTATCTCTTGGGGCTGATTTTTCAATAGTCAGATAACGTTTATTGGGAGAATAAATACGTCATATGGACATATTTTCTATACAAAAGCTGTCAAACGGCCATTTTTACTCCTCAAGTAAAGTTTTTGGACTATTGAAAAATTAGCCCATAATCAAACTATTCATCAAAGCCATTTAAGCCATGGTGAAATTTTATCAGCAAATAACAAATGTCAAATGCAAACGAATAAAAAACAACGGGTTGCACTCCGGGAGTGCCGGCAGAAGTGAAAACTTGAACATTAACGTTGTGCATTTTTGAATCATCCGTCTTACGAATTTTCGATCAGGTCACGTGTCCCAAGAAAAGTGCTCAAAGAAGTTTTCACTTGAAAAATTCAAAAAGGTGATCGTGACAGTTAAGTTGAGTAGATCAATTCCAGACATAGTGACGTTTTGACAATTAGTTATCTTTCATAGAATTTATCTTTTTAATAGTTAAGTAAGTTAACAATTACAAAGTCAACATACATTGGAGATAATAGCCAAAGAAATTAAATTCATAAAAGTACGTCTCACTATCACATTGTCAAACGAAAAATCCATAAAGAACAAAATAAAAAATGTACACACCTAACAACACCACTGCAAAATCGCAGGAAAGTAAAATACGCAATTTCGATTACTTGGATGACAAAAAACAATTATCCAAGTAAACGAATTCCTGCTATTTCGATTTAAAATCCAAACTTCCTAACCGATATTGATAAAATTTAAATGGGACCAAGTATATCCTTTCAGATAAAACAAGTTTTTTTTCAAATATGTCCATAAATGACGGAGTTAGGAGATAAAAAGATAAAAGATCATTTATTTGTCAAACATGCGTTTACATAAACTGGCTAACCAGACATGAAAGGTATTAAATAATACTATTTTGTGATAACAAGCATAAAAAAACAACCGAATTAAAAACAAATCAAAACACAGCTTCTACATCCCTTGATCAAAGCAAACGACTACAATAAATATTCTAGAACAATATCTAACAAGACTTTCTATACAAAATTAATTTACGATAGAAACTTTAAAATTTGCTACATCTTGCATCTAGGAGTAGTGTCGGGTCGTAATTCTGTCGAGACATCTTGAACGGCTACCAGACGTCGGGAAGTACCCTTGTCACTAAATATAACACTTTTATATAAAACTGCTGCACTTTTTGACACTTCTGCTGTTGTTTCAAATCTTGGATGGTGGAGGATAATAGTTTTTGTGTCGGGTCTTAAAACTGTGTGCTTCTTTGGGGTTATTAAACTTTTCTCGTGGTAGCTTTCTTAAACTATTGATATATTTATTTTAGTATTATGGACGATTTAGGTACTTACAGGTAAAACAAACATGTGTCAGTTAATGAGACTTTCAACCAATTACAAGAACAAAAAAAAACAATAAAAAGAAAAGTGTTTAAGTAATAGACAACTCCGCTATCCGGTAAATTCAGGTACTCTTAAATCTCAGTTCAAAAGTACAAAGGTTTCCAATCGTGAACACTAGTGTGTGTCAATAAAGGTTGAGTTAAAACCCGAACATAGCACAGTATTGTTAAGCATAACTTTATATGCGAAGCTTCAGTGTCACAGATAGTTAATTATAAATTTAAACTAAAACTGTAATGGTAAGGTAGGCAGTAACCTCATGTAAAATATAATATAATATATAATAATATAATATATCTATACTAATATTATAAAGAGGTAACATTTGTTTGTAAGTTTGTATGTTTGTATGTAGGGGGTAATCTCAGGAACTACTGGTCCGATTTGAAAAATTATTTCAGTGTTAGATAGCCCATTTATCGAGGAAGGTTATAGGCTATATCATCACGCTAAGACAAATAGGAGCGGAGCATTAATGGAAAATGTGACGCAAACGAAGTTGTGCGGTTCAGCTAGTAATATCATAAAGAGGTAACATTTATTTGTAAGTTTGTATGTACGGGGTAATCTCAGGAACTACTGGTCCGATTTGAAAAATTCTTTCAGTGTTAGATAGCCCATTTATCGAGGAAGGCTATAGGCTACATATCATCATCACGCTAAGACTAAAAGGAGGCGAGCATTAATGGAAAATGTGACGCAGACGAAGTTGCGTGGGTCAGCTAGTGTAAAATATTGGTGTTCAGCGACGTCTGGATGGACTGTAAATCGATCCTAACATAGTTGGAAGAAGGTAGGGCAGATGATTGTAATTACTCAACTACTTAGGTCCTTTAATAAACACTGTTTGTTTACTCGTGGCTAAATAATAACAGCCGCACAGGTCGATCTTCAAGGTTCAACGCTTGCCGAGGTTGGTCTGTGGATGGGTGACCTTAACATATCGAGTTTCCTCCGTGCCTCGGAAAGCACGTTAAGCTGTTGGTCCAGGCTGTCATTTGGAGATCTTTGGTTGTCGTTACGGATAGTCAGAAGACAGAAAATCTGACACCAGTCTTGCCAAGGAGTACCGTGTTACCCAGTTAATGGGTTGTGGAGGTCTGGTAGGCAGCTGCTCCACGTAAAATACTGGTATTCAGCTGAATCCGGTTTGACTGGAAGCCGACCCCAATATAGTTGGGAAAAGGTTAGGCAGATACATTAACATAATAATTATTTATTTAACAAACACAGTTACACGTTACTTTTGATATTAGACTAACAATGCCTTATCAATTTATCAGCGGAACCCAAACTAGGCGCAGCCTGTATCTTGGTGACCCAAACAATTTAAAAAAAAACATGTAAGACGTGGCCTGCTAGCGCTATGAGGCAATTTGTTACGATGACAAAAACACAAAAACAAAACTGATATCAATTAACAGAGCTAGTTGGAAAAACAGCAGTAAAAAAGATCTTATGGTCATTTTTTTAACGATATGACGTCACCAAATTTCTCCTTCCGCTCTGGTCGGGAGTGTCAAACTCTTACTGACTTAAACCCATCTGTGTTCCTCAAAGCGCCCTTTGCGTTTGAGAGTCGCGGTGAGTCTTTCGAACAAATTCCTCAACACCGTTATCGCCACAATCAGTTAGTACTTTAAAGCATTTGAATTTATTTTTACTATGAACACCGCTTAAGTTTTTCACAATTTTCCTTAGCCTAACCTAGCATAATATCATCGAGCTAAATACCCAAAATTAATCTCCTAATTAAAATCACATTTACCCTAACACACTATTTACAACTACCCTCAAAATTCGCAAATCCGATTCTCGCTCACCCCACAATTTGCTGTGGACAGTAATTTGACAGGCGGTGTCAGGCGCAAAACAATAGGTTTTCTGCATACGTCATAGACAGACACTATGATGAGGCTCGTATCGTAATATTTGCTTGGTCATGCATATTTTGGTACTGATTGTATTATTGAAGTATTACATTGTGGGTGAGTAGAGAACTAGGTGATAGTGTTGTAGGTACATTTTTGATTGATATTAGTGTATGGATTTGCGGAACCACGGTAAAATATACTACCTTTAAGAAGTCGGTAATAGAATGTGACTTTATGTATGTAGACATAAGAAGAGAAGATTAGAAGAGATGTCTTGAGCATTGACGCCGAGTTGCTGGCCTGTCGGTTTACTCGTTCCATCATCGGACCACGTACGTTATACGGCAATGCGCCACCGGCACATAGGGATATCCCACCCATGCGCGCAAAACGTTTTGGGAACACATTCATTGTGCGTACAGCAAAGGAGTGGAATACCATGCCAGAGTCTGTATTACTTGATAGCCACAATCTGAGAGTCTATAAGTCAAGAGTGAATAGGTTACTTATAGGCAAGCGTGCTCCATCTTCGAACACATCATCGCTGACCAATTGACCATCCGGTAAGATAGTGATCAAACGAGTGCCTACCAATTGTAAAAAGTTTTGATCACCTGATACATATTTCTGTATCGCAGGTTAATAAATCGTTACATTATGGAAATTTTGACAATAGTGATCGCCGATAATCTCGCAGCCACACATTATGACAATGTCATTACCACAGAGTGTATGTTGTTTTGTCTGTGGTATGACCGCGACAGAAAAGAAACGGCATAACGTTATGGATATGCATAATGAATAGGCTTAGCTTCGTACACAGCGCGCCAACAATACGTACCTATGGATAATTTAGAAAAACTATAATCAAATTTTACTTGGAAAAAAATTACACAACAGTGGCAAAAGATTGGCTACGTCCTATTTATAGCGACATTTACGACAATACCTGTCACCTTCTCGATCTATTGTTCTAACAACGAAGCATCATTTAAAACGTCTGTCCCTACGCTGACATTTCTAAAACAATGTGCGAGCGATGAACCCGGAGGCCGAAAGCCGAATGCCGAACGCCGAATTTACGAGCAAGCTTATCGTTTGGCCCTTCCCTAATTCGATGATTCGCAATTTTACTGTCTGCGCCAGCGGTGTCCATGTGTAAGAAAACATTGGATTTATATTAAGAAATGGAAAACGGTAGGTATATTGAAGGTGCAGTTCTGGATTTGTGGAGTTTTGTGCTACAAGTGATATTTGGACGTCAAAATATGGGTTACTAGCTGCTGATGGCTTCGCCCGCTTTTTAACCGACTTCCCAAAAAGGAGGAGGTTCTCAATTCGGTTGTATTTCTTTTTTTTTTGTTTTTTACCTCATAACTCCGACAGTTATGAACCGATGCTATTTCGATTTAAAATCCAAAGTTCGTAACCTTTCAGATAAAACAAGAATTTTCAAATCGGTTCATAATTGTCGGAGTTATGAGGTAACAAACATAAAAAAAATACAACCGAATTGAGAACCTCCTCCTTTTTGGAAAGTCGGTTAAAAATACAACCGACTTCCAAAAAAAAAACACTACAAAGTAAAAGTAACTTTAATTTCGGAAGTCGGTGTTTTTGTTAGTTTCTGCGTATTTCGACACCGACATTCGAAATTATAGTTATTTTTTACTTTGTAGTGTTTTTTTTTTGGAGCTCGGTTGTATTTTTTTGTTATTTAATAAAAAGTTTCCTATGTTACTTCTAATACTTCCAAGAATATGTGTACAAAGTTTCATGATGATCGGTTACGTAGTATTTCCGTGCAAGCGTAACAAACAAACTTACATTCACATTTATTATTTTAGTAGAGATTAGTCTTGCTTTTGGTTGTTTGTTGTAAGCAGCAAAACGTGATCCAAACTGTAGCGATTTGAAAATCAGTTTTATAACAGCAAACATTTTTTTATTGCAATTTCAAGGACTAACGCCCGGTGTCTTGTGGAGGTACTTTATCGGTCGTTTATCTGTCCGATAACCACTAACCAACCATTGGTGTTATGACAAATAGCGTTGATGGCCAGTTAAACGATCGATAAAAACCTCCGATACCTGGCATAAGTTCTTTAAAATATTTTATAATTCCTCACTTAAGTGTGTTTTAAGACAACTGGCTAGTTATATGTAAGTAGAATAATGTCAATGAATATTCAAATATTTTCCCATTTCTTAAGTTCTGTTTGATCATTTCAGTATATTTTTGGCTAGAACTTCATGTCTTGTTACTGATTTATGTACATTCATCCACACAAAGAAACTCCCTGCTAAAGCCACAGAAAAGCGCAGACATTTTCACACCTGAATAAAATCACTATCTAGCCTTCAACAAATTCGTTTTCAAATCCCCGAATACCCTCAAAGTCGCCAGCAAATTGGCAAAACATATCGGCGGCTTTGCCAGACGGACTGGCGGTCTGGCAAAAGAAATCGATTGAAGTATTGGTGCCATACAATCTGGCTGAACAGTTGAAGACTATAGCCTGGAGCAACAGTTCCGAGCGGCTGGTTCTCTACAGTTTGTGAGGCTAAGGAGAACGCGATTTGGAAATTGAGGGTTAACCTATTGTTTTTTCTATTCAGAAGCACACGTTTGAAAACTATCGAAGATGAAGCACGCTTGCCTAGAAGAACTCACTGAAAAAAATCATAAGAAAAAAATATTTTTTTTTTATTCGCATACAATATTTCCCAGACAAAATGCAAAAAGGATTGTCTAAAAATCCAAAATGTCTTGCATAAAAAGGCGCCACCGAAATATCACGTAGTTTTTTTTTTACTTTTTAGGAAATTGAATTCAACTAGGCATTGATTGAAATACGCTCATTTGATCAGCAAGATTTCATTTTAGAAGCCTTTAATCAGCATTTACTTCTTCACTAACGAAGGAATCATTTTAGGAGAACTAAGGGCGGATTTTATCAATGAAACTGAACGCAATCAGCATATAAACTACGTCTACGAGCTGTCAGTTTTATTATTGCTGTGGTATATTGACACTGTATTGACACTGTCAGCTCTTGAACGCAGTTTTGATGCACTGGTCGCGATCAGTTTCACGTGAACAAGAAATACAATCAACTAAAAGGCATGCGACATAAAATAAGCTCCACCAGATATAGCACAAAACGTTACAAGAAAAACAACACCTGATTTTTATTCCCTCTTTCCTAGTGGGACCATTCATTAAAATCTTTAAAAAGAAAATCACAACATTTTATCCAGCCCGCCACTAAAACCGCTTATAAATTCCCGCTCACCTAATAGCCTCAACACCAAAGCTAGAGCGGCCGCGGCTTCTGATAAAGGCTTTCAGTGTATTCCAGCGGCGCGTGGCGAGCGCAGTGAGCACAGTGAGCGGTGTGAGCGAAGTAAGCGGTTAGAGCAGACGTCTGATACAAATGGCTCGATAAATACTTTATTTATTTCATGTCTGTGTTGTAATGTGGTGGAGATGTTTTAGTATTGAGAGCATGTGTCTAGTCTGGATGTGATCATTATTGAAGTTAATTTGAAGTTTATTTTCTTGAGATGAAAACGATTTTTTTTTAGTTGAACTGTGTCTTTATAGACAAAATATGATTGTAATAGCTTTCGGCCCGCGGCGTTAATGTAGCCCATTATAACCTGCTCCAGTATTCTATCTATCTTGGAAAATTAATTCATCAATACAATTTAGCGTGTTTGTAATGCCTTAACAAACAAAAATATATTACATTTATAATATTAGTAAGGGCTATGTATAAAAACCCTGATTAAATCTCTCATCAGAAAATCTGTTGAATTCACCTTTATCTACCAAAGATCAACAATATCAATCATGCTTAGTAATCGATATGTCATCGAACCCGATTAATCTTTCATACGATTTCATCAAGAATTGTATTAAAAATAACTACCAATATCTTATCTTATACCAATCCTGTAACTAAAACCAACATCAATATATTAGTCAAAAAGTAAATTAATTTATCTGAGGGCCAATTCCACTAATAGGAAATATGCATAAAAAATATATTTATATAAAACGAACAGTGAAAATTGAATCAGAATTGCTCTAAAAACAAAAGAGATATAATTATTTTAAACAAATATATCTCTCCCCCTCGCGAAAACACTGTTTTGTACGGCAGCTGCATATGCGTTATGGACTTTAACGTCAAAGTTTATATCGGACTTTTTTTTGTAATTGTTATCTTTGAAGCTTTATAACTTCATCGCTATTTAAAAATATTTCATGATTATTTACTGGAGGTTCATTCACATTCGCATTTGCATCTCAAGCTCGCGTTTTTACAGTTTGCGACTGACATGCGAATGTTGTGTTACGTTGTCAGTGTTGCCAGATGATGATCCAGCATTCTCCCCAAATCTCACCCGAAATCCCCCCAAATTGTTAGTGTTTTGAGAAAAAACCCCCAGTAATTGGAAAAATATTTATTTATTTTAAAAAAAATATAATAATTCGCAATTGCTTCCATGACTGGATCAGCATTTCCACTTGCGTCGTCTGCAGTTCCGTACATTTTCTCCGAGTTAAAATCTCTTGAGCATCTTTGAAGTTGGTTTAATTAACACATTCTTCCGGCATTGAATATCTTATTCTCAAAATGGAATCGGCCGTGTTGATGGCTAATCTGTTTCGCAGTTTGTCGTTAATCGCAACTTGCGAGAAGGCTCTTTCCACAACCGCCTTAGAAAAAAGGCAACGACAAAATTGCTTTAATGCCAATTTGCTTACATGTCCGTAAGTTCTATCACCGACTGCATTTTTGAAGCACTTCAACCCAGAACTCTTCGGTGCTTTGTGTGGATTTCCTTTTACTTTTCCTTCCTTTCTTTCCTTTTCCTCTTATGTGTGTGTTTGTGTGCGTTTCTATGGTGCGTTCAAATTAAGTAGTGAGTGGTTTGGTCGCTTTCAGATATAAAACTTTTTCAAAAAAATCCTCCAACTATCTCCAAGCCAATTCTTTTCCCCCCGCAGAACCCCCCAAAGGAATTGTCCCCCCAAAAATCCCCCCGTGGTCTAAAAATACCCCCAAATTTGGGGGGAATCCCCCCCATCTGGCAACAGTGTACGTTGTTTTTCTTGAACCTAACATTTACCTTAGGTTTCCAAGTAAAATGATCATTGTAGTTTGTGCAACTGACTTTGACTTGCGATTTATGAAAGGAGTTATTTGCTTCATTTTTACGGCGTCACTAGACCCTAATGATAACACTTTCTGTCGATAAATCACTTTTCTAAACCCTAAATAAACAGATTTTCACAATAATATAAATACGTCATATCATAATGTTGTGACAGTCGACATTGCAAATGTCATTCTGTTGAAACGTCAGTCTCTGTCAGTTGGAGGCGACCTCTAGCGGTTGCCGATTCAAAGTTGTAGTTTAATCGATATTATTAGTTGATTTTGTCAGATTGCTTGGAAACTAATACTAATATCGTATAGAACAATCCTTAATAGTTTTCGGCTTTTGGTGAAAAGACACTGGTCTTTTAACCATAGACGGAAATGTAATTATTTTTTCACTATAGACATGGTTCTAGAAATTTCGAAAACCACATTGTCTATGGTTTGTCACTGGTTTGGTGTGGCCAGGTTGTACATTCTCGATTAGCCGATTTTATCAAAGAATTACCCCACTCAAGACAAACGATAGTGTTGGAAGTGGGAAATGATGAGTTTGTTAGCTTGGATCCTGATTATTATTATTGTTCCAGGGTGTAAACGTCAAGTTAGACGGTTGTTAGGGATTTTTCCAGGAATTTAATATCTTGTTGTAGTGATTCAGTCACCCGAGTTCCCACATGTTTTACCTTGAAAGGGGGAAGTCTGTTTTGTTCTGGTTGACATCCCTGATAAAACATTGATCCATCATTGATCGAGCATTTTCGATTTGTCACGCTTGACTGAGCAACAAATTTTATTCTCTTGTTTTAAAAGGTAAGATTTTGGATTGTGTTAGTCTCTGAAAGTGATCTTCGAGACCTTCCAAGGTCGTTTAAAAGGATATTGTTGTGATCCCTGGATATTTATTACAGGACTCCATGTTTTGAAAGGATTCGCTAAGGAAATTAGGCGGACCCGTCTACAGCCGGTCGAAGCTTGCAGCCAAGTGTCTTCAGCCACAATCAACCGTAAGTTTTGCACCCCCATGGGTTTCTTATTGTCCAACCATGCAGGGTTAGCGTTGAAAGTCGTAGCTAATTGTGTTGCGTTTGCGGAAGGCCACGTGGTCCGGCTATTGTTTTAGCCTTTAGATTTCCTAGCTCGGACCCCTTAATTCCTTCTCAGGGAAAGTACCGTAGCTTTCATATATAATAGGCTCCCCGTGTTGTCAATTCCAGGTGAGGCAACTCGAGAGATTCGTCTCGCCGCCAGGATCTAGAGGCGCCTCTGGAGCCTGGACGTGAGACCCGTTCCTCGAGTCCACACAACGCCTCCAGTGGAGACGACCGTGCAGTGGCAGAGTCCGCCTAGCGATTTAGCGCAGGCGGGACGGTTTTTTTTTATATTTAACTTTTACCCTCAATTTTCAACCGGTTCATTCTAGAACCAGTTTACTACCTACCCGGTTTTCAAAATTAGAAGCCGGTCTTTATCTACCTTCAATTAATGGACCCCGGGTTCGACACCTACGCTTAACTGGAAGGATATTGAACATCTTAGTCGGCTCAGGGATCCGGGACTCTTCAAGTCCCTGGCGCCCATTTAGTTTAATTAATTTAAGATTATAATTCTCATTCACTAAACTGGAAGGTTGTCCTTGAAATTTATTAAGAACAATTAATAGTTAATTTAAATTTAAATAATAGGTACAGTACTGGGTTATCTTCAACCCCCCACTACCCAAGTTCCACCGACTGAACTTTATGCTGGCTGGCATTACCCTAACCTCTACCTAAGCCTAACCATTTTTATATTTTTAGTGGGTAGTTGCCTGCAAATAAAATTATATTGTTTAAGACAATTCGTTGTTTCTTTGCATTACAACCTCAACCCACCTTGCATCTGGGCTTTTGTTCCTACTCCCTAGAGGGACAAAATCTCTTATGTAACAGTGGCGACCAACGTGTGTATTGGTTGAAGATAGAGGTTACGTCTATTGCTGTACCTTACAACCCCAAGTACTGTTTCTACGACCTTCCAGTTTTTGTTAATTTTAAGGAAAAAACCGTCACGCCGAATCTTTTGTAAACGTGTTCTAGTCTATATGTTTGTACCGTTTTATACACTTTACTTAAACTTAAACTTATACAATTTAATTTTACTTTATACAGTTTACCAAAACCTATACAAATAACTAAATAATTTTACTCCATAAGACTGCTATTGTGTAACCGCCTTTACTTTACATACTAATTACAAATTTTTTGAGATTGTACTACATCGGTGACAGCCAGTTTATAGTTCGGTTCCCATATTTGTTTTAAAATTTTACAAAATGGAACGACCCATTAAATTTAATTTACTACGCAAGGACGAGCTTATTTATGAAGTTTTGGTTCGAGATGTGAAACCCGCCTCAACCGTAGAGGAACTACGTGTTCAGATTAGGGAACTCGGCAAAGTAATCTGTTCTGATGATATAGTGGAGACTAACTTAGATCCAAAAAGCGAACTATTAACAATCAAGGCCAAACTCCCAGAAATTAGTGAAGTACTAGAAAAACATCCTTCCAACTTCAAAAAATTTAACCGCGTTAAGGCTCTAGGTTACCACCTGTATCATCGCTTGAGTAGGATTACCCCTCCAACCGATCTTAGTACCGACTATGCAACCATTGACAAGCAGCTTGAGGGTTACTTGTCGAGAATTGATTCGGCTAACGCAAGTTTCCATCAGTCATTTACATCTGCTGAGGAGACACCGAAAGTATCGTCGGACTTGCAGCCAAGGGATATAATCATTTCATGCAAGAAAGACACTGTTAGGACCCTCGGTATTAAATTTAACGGTACTGGTTGTGTGAAAGCTTTTATTGAGCGACTAGAGGAGCCTTGCATACCTCTGCGTTGGATCTCTTCTCGGACGGTGCCTTATTGTGGTACCGTGGAATTAAAGAGTCGGTTGTTGATTGGGCGGATCTGAGGCAGCAGTTAATAACAGCTTTCGCTCCACCTGACTACGATATGCGTCTCATGTCAGAGATAACGAATAGAACTCAAGGGTCAACTGAGCTGTCCACAATATTTATAGCAGTCATGGAAAACCTCTATAACAGGTTATCTTATAAGGTTCCAGAACGCGACCGTTTAGCACGGATCAAATTCAACATGAGACCGGAATACACAATGGGGTTGTCAATAATGAATATTAACACGCTGGCCGACTTAAAAGAGAAGTGTAGGCAACTGGAGTTAGGTTTTCATAGCAGGGCTCAGTTCCATGAACCACCCAAACCAACGTCTTCTTTTGTCGCAGCAGACTTGGCATACCATCCACCAAAGGGTCCACAGCGAGTTGAAGCCGTGCAAACTGGGTCTGATTCTTTGTTCTGTGTTCGTTGTAGGGTTAAAGACCACTCATTGTCGGAATGCAAATCCACGGCAATTGTGTGTTTCCGTTGCGGCAAGAAGGGCGTACGTGCCCCGTCGTGCCCTACTTGCAGTAAGAAGCAGAAGGAGGCTCAGCCCTGTCCAACCTGCGTTTCAAAAAACTAAATTTACGGAACTACAGCCAAAATTTTAATAAGTCCGATTGGGACGAATATTTAAAATTTTTAAAACTATTTTTTAATACATTAAGGGTAGATACAGTAAGATATAAAACTACGGATGATAGTCGTCCACATTTAACAGTTACCATATACGATGACCATTATTATGGTTTACTCGACTCGGGTTCCTGCATCTCGGTATTGGGTTCCGATGTTGGCCAACACTTCATAAGGGCTGGTGCGACACTGCACGCTGATACAAAGTTGGGCAACATCGTAACTGCCAATGATTCGAGGGCATCCGTGGAGGGTTATTTATTTTTACCAGTGACTCTCATGGGAGTGACTAGGATAATTAAATTCTACATTATTCCAGACATTACCACGCCATTAATTTTTGGCGTTGATTTTTGGAAGGCCTTTAATTTGGCCCCAAAAATATTTAATAAATTACCATTAAATTATAAAAAATACAATAGAGGCCATAAATGCATCTCGGAGGTAAGGCACCTACAACCTTTTGACGAATTAACACCTGATCAAAAGAATGAAGCGGAGTCATTAATTAAAGATTTTGAAAATGTCTCCTTTGAGGCTAAGGGATTGGGTCGTACCCATCTGTTGCGTCATAAAATAGACACAGGGGATGTTGCGCCTATTAAGCAACGTTATTACCCAATGTCACCTGAACGCCTCAAGGAACTTAACCGTCAGCTGGATGAGATGTTGGAGATGGGAGTGGTGGAACCCAGCAAGAGCGCCTGGAATAACCCGGTTCTACTAACACCAAAACCGAATGGGGAATGGCGATTTTGCCTGGACAGCCGAAAACTAAACGCGGTCAGCAAGCAAGATGCGTATCCACTACCCTACGTCTCTCACATCTTAGACCAGTTGCGGGACGCGCGATACCTTTCGTCGATTGACTTAAAATCTGCCTTTTGGCAAATAGAATTGGACTCCGTTTCTTCCAAAGAAAAAACCGCATTCACGGTTCCGGGTCGAGGTTTGTTCCATTTTAAAGTTATGTGCTTTGGGTTGACTGGAGCCCCAGCTACCCAACAGCGATTAATGGACAGACTATTCGGCCCAGAGTTTGGAAATAAGGTGTTCGTTTATCTCGATGACATTATTATTTGTTCATCAACCTTCGAGGAGCACATTTCACTTCTTAAACGGGTTTTAGATAAATTAAGGCAGGCTAATCTGACAATTAATTTGCCAAAGTCCTGTTTCTTTCGACGTGAGTTAAAATACCTAGGTTACAGAGTGGACGAGCATGGCTTACACACTGATCCGTCGAAAGTTCAGTCAATTGTCAACTTTCCAACCCCTAAGACCCGTAAGGAAGTGAAAATGTTTCTTGGAACGGCCTCATATTATAGACGTTTTATTAAAAACTTTAGCACGATAGCGGCTCCTTTAAACGCACTAACAAGTACGAGCAAAAAAGCACCGCCTTTTCAGTGGACGACTGAGACCGAAACCGCGTTCTCAACCTTGAAAGAGGCGTTGGTGACCGCTCCGGTATTGGCTTGCCCAGATTTCTCTAAACCTTTTGAGATTCATTGTGACGCATCTAGTTTTGGGATAGCGGGCACTCTGACTCAGGTTACAGATGGAGAGGAGCACCCAATAGCCTATTGCAGTCGTTCGCTCAACCCGGCGGAGCGCAACTATTCGGCAACGGAACGCGAAGCCCTCGCGGTGGTCTTCGCCGTCGAACACTTTCGTGCCTACGTGGAAGGCGGCCTAGCGTTTAAAGTGATAACCGACCACTCGAGCTTAAAATGGTTCTTTAATTTAACCAATCCCTCTGGTCGATTAGCCCGTTGGGGTTGTCGGTTATCACCTTATAACTTCACCATTGAACACCGCAAAGGCAGAGACAATGTAGTCCCAGATGCCCTTTCTCGTAGCGTTCCGTTGTTGGAAATTAAAGTGCCAATTAATGACACATGGTATAAAGCGTTGTGGGATAAATGTGTCAGTACGCCCAGGTCGTGCCCTAACTTTATTATTAAGGAGGACAAACTCTACCGTTACGCTAAAAATAAATTCGGGGTAGCTAGTGACTATGACTGGAAGCAAGTAGTACCGGAGGGCAATCGACTAGAATTGCTTAAAAGTCACCATAGTGGCGAATTATCTCCACATTTCGGAGTATTTAAAACTTACAAAAGACTTGCACTCCGATACTACTGGCCCAACATGTATAAAGACGTGATTAGCTACGTTGGTAAATGTGATACATGCGCCGCATATAAACACTCACAATTACCTCCTCCCGGACTCTTGGGTGATGCGAAAGAGTGCTCCAAGCCTTTTGAAACGATAAGCATTGACTTGGTAGGTCCGTTGCCGCGTTCCAGAGCGGGATTCACTTATCTTTTGGTTGTTGTGTGTTGCTTTACGAAATACTGTCTACTATTTCCCTTACGCAGAGCTGTTGGTAAAGCAATAGCACAGAGACTGGAAGACGGCGTTTTCCTGGTACACGGTATGCCCCGTACGGTTATAGCAGACAACGGGACGCAGTTTACGGGTAATGAGTTACGTACACTGTTGGAGAGGTACAAAATACCTCAAGTTCACTTCACACCTCGTTACTGCCCAAGCGTGAACACCGTAGAACGCTATAACCGTACTATAATGACCGCGGTATCAATTCTTGTGGAGGATGATCATCGATCTTGGGATGTT
The DNA here is from genome assembly GCA_963859965.1 of Ceramica pisi. NCBI lineage: Eukaryota > Metazoa > Arthropoda > Insecta > Lepidoptera > Noctuidae > Ceramica > Ceramica pisi. The sequence goes on along the minus strand of OY982535.1, from coordinate 22,127,340 downwards.
AACATCTCAAAGATCCAATTCGCCATGAACACCTCCACAAACGAAGTTACTCGTTTTACCCCATTCTTCCTTGTACATGGCAGAGAGGCAGTTAGTAGTGGTGATGTCTTCGGCAATGATACCGTTGCACAGCCCACTCTAGCTTGCGCTTCCCGCAGTTCATATGCCAATCAGCTAGGGGGTTTGGGCGATATCTTCGTTAAGGTAAAGGACGCGCTCGTCAAATCCCATAAACGTAGTGCTCGTTATTACAATAGTAGTAGGAGGCACGCAGAGTTTGAGGTAGGCGACACTGTTTGGAAGAGGACATATCCACAGAGTGACGCCTCAAAATTTTTTATGGCTAAATTAGCCCCTAAGTATGAAAAATGTATTATTAGGAAAAAACTTTCACCCTTAGTGTATGAATTGGAAGGCTGTAGTTCCGGTAAAAACCTTGGCACATGGCATATCAAAGATTTTAAATCACCATGTGGCGAGGATTAACTTTTCCATTTTTTTATATAATTTAAACATAAATTTAAAAAACTATGTTTGTTAAATATAGTTAACATGGTTTTTGCAGTTCGTAGTGTTACACAGGATCCAACTGTGAACACATTTGTAAACTGCGTTTTGAGCACCAATAGACGACTGATTAAAGTTGTTGTTGGTCACTTATTATTATAGGTTTAACTCTTTCGAAGAGTGTTTGAATCTCCGGATTGCTGGTAAGGCAGCATAATGATAGTCCTGAGTTAGGAGGCCTTAATGGCGGGCGTGTAGGCTGCATTGTTGGAAAACGTTTTTAGATGGTATTTTATTTACAGGGGGCGAATTACCGTCACATTCCATTTCAGGAAGACGGTTAGCCAATTCTAATTAGTTTGTAGTAGTTACTTATTTACTTTAGGGTATTGATTGTGTACCGGCTCGGCGTTGTTCGCGGCGGTCATCACTATTAGTTAGAGGATGTGTAGGTTGACTTTGGTGTACGATTGGGTAGGGTGGTCTCTCCTATATAATTATAGTAGGTCAGACTAAGATATTACTTCTTCAGCAGATTCTTACACATTTCTACTCTTTTTTGGAGCTTGTCTTTTACCATGTTTGTAAATGGATTAGACTCGCTACAGGAGTAACACTACACCTTTTTTTTGGAGCTTGTCTTTTACCATGTTTGTAAATGGATTAGACTCGCTCCAGGGGTGGCGCTATTTAATGTATTCCACAGATATAACATTTTTGTTGTTAGTATATGCCTTAACTGCCTAATCGTGCACCAGTTTCGACGTTTTTTTTTTCCTTTTCTTTCTCAGTTCCTGTTTTTAGGGATGAGCATTATGGATTGTTGTAGGCGTGCTTAGTTCTTTTGAATTGGCTTTGACGCTGGAGGGCCAGCTTCGAGATTTGCCCTATCGGGTCAAATCTCTGGTGGTTGGGGAGGTACTGTTACGTTGTTTTTCTTGAACCTAACATTTACCTTAGGTTTCCAAGTAAAATGATCATTGTAGTTTGTGCAACTGACTTTGACTTGCGATTTATGAAAGGAGTTATTTGCTTCATTTTTACGGCGTCACTAGACCCTAATGATAACACTTTCTGTCGATAAATCACTTTTCTAAACCCTAAATAAACAGATTTTCACAATAATATAAATACGTCATATCATAATGTTGTGACAGTCGACATTGCAAATGTCATTCTGTTGAAACGTCAGTCTCTGTCAGTTGGAGGCGACCTCTAGCGGTTGCCGATTCAAAGTTGTAGTTTAATCGATATTATTAGTTGATTTTGTCAGATTGCTTGGAAACTAATACTAATATCGTATAGAACAATCCTTAATAGTTTTCGGCTTTTGGTGAAAAGACACTGGTCTTTTAACCATAGACGGAAATGTAATTATTTTTTCATTATAGACATGGTTCTAGAAATTTCGAAAACCACATTGTCTATGGTTTGTCACTGGTTTGGTGTGGCCAGGTTGTACATTCTCGATTAGCCGATTTTATCAAAGAATTACCCCACTCAAGACAAACGATAGTGTTGGAAGTGGGAAATGATGAGTTTGTTAGCTTGGATCCTGATTATTATTATTGTTCCAGGGTGTAAACGTCAAGTTAGACGGTTGTTAGGGATTTTTCCAGGAATTTAATATCTTGTTGTAGTGATTCAGTCACCCGAGTTCCCACATGTTTTACCTTGAAAGGGGGAAGTCTGTTTTGTTCTGGTTGACATCCCTGATAAAACATTGATCCATCATTGATCGAGCATTTTCGATTTGTCACGCTTGACTGAGCAACAAATTTTATTCTCTTGTTTTAAAAGGTAAGATTTTGGATTGTGTTAGTCTCTGAAAGTGATCTTCGAGACCTTCCAAGGTCGTTTAAAAGGATATTGTTGTGATCCCTGGATATTTATTACAGGACTCCATGTTTTGAAAGGATTCGCTAAGGAAATTAGGCGGACCCGTCTACAGCCGGTCGAAGCTTGCAGCCAAGTGTCTTCAGCCACAATCAACCGTAAGTTTTGCACCCCCATGGGTTTCTTATTGTCTAACCATGCAGGGTTAGCGTTGAAAGTCGTAGCTAATTGTGTTGCGTTTGCGGAAGGCCACGTGGTCCGGCTATTGTTTTAGCCTTTAGATTTCCTAGCTCGGACCCCTTAATTCCTTCTCAGGGAAAGTACCGTAGCTTTCATATATAATAGGCTCCCCGTGTTGTCAATTCCAGGTGAGGCAACTCGAGAGATTCGTCTCGCCGCCAGGATCTAGAGGCGCCTCTGGAGCCTGGACGTGAGACCCGTTCCTCGAGTCCACACAACGCCTCCAGTGGAGACGACCGTGCAGTGGCAGAGTCCGCCTAGCGATTTAGCGCAGGCGGGACGGTTTTTTTTTATATTTAACTTTTACCCTTAATTTTCAACCGGTTCATTCTAGAACCAGTTTACTACCTACCCGGTTTTCAAAATTAGAAGCCGGTCTTTATCTACCTTCAATTAATGGACCCCGGGTTCGACACCTACGCTTAACTGGAAGGATATTGAACATCTTAGTCGGCTCAGGGATCCGGGACTCTTCAAGTCCCTGGCGCCCATTTAGTTTAATTAATTTAAGATTATAATTCTCATTCACTAAACTGGAAGGTTGTCCTTGAAATTTATTAAGAACAATTAATAGTTAATTTAAATTTAAATAATAGGTACAGTACTGGGTTATCTTCAACCCCCCACTACCCAAGTTCCACCGACTGAACTTTATGCTGGCTGGCATTACCCTAACCTCTACCTAAGCCTAACCATTTTTATATTTTTAGTGGGTAGTTGCCTGCAAATAAAATTATATTGTTTAAGACAATTCGTTGTTTCTTTGCATTACAACCTCAACCCACCTTGCATCTGGGCTTTTGTTCCTACTCCCTAGAGGGACAAAATCTCTTATGTAACAGTTGTTTGAAAAGTTGTAGAATTAGCACTGTTTAAAACTACACATATCCAGCCTTAGTATCCAGCTTAAAGTCAATTGGCATGACAGCTAATCAAACTGACAGCTAGCCAATGAGGCAATGGCGGCTTTATCGAGAATTCATCACGAATCATGATCAGTGAATAATGAATAGAGATAAATTAATTAACGCCTGCTCACTGCAGTAACAATGGCGAGGGGACTGTGATTGCTAATTAATACGACATTTATATTAAATGGATGATCCGTTGATGTGGGGGTCAAATCTATAATATAAAAATGAATAGCTAAATGTGTTGGTAAGCGCATAACTCAACAACGCCTGGACCAATTTGGCCAATTATTTTTTTAGAATATTCCTTGAAGTACGAGGATGGTTCTTACGGAGAGAAAAAATATAAAAAATGCCTGAAAAAGACTAAAAACAACACTCTTCTATGCTCCCATACAAAAGATTCGGAATTATACTTAAAAGTCAATTTGAACTTTAATACCATTTCATAAAGTTGTAAGTGTTAGTGGAGAGGTTTCGGGAAGGCAAAACAATTGATTGACGTTTGTATCGTATAAATATTGAGATTATTCAAATACAAATTGTCTGTGAGTAAGAGTAAGAGAGTAGCGGGGTAGGTAGGTAGGTAGACAGGTAGCCAGTTGACGGGAGCGAAGCCGCGGGGTACAGCTAGTATATTATATAATAGCCACACTCTCCAGCTTTGCACGGGTAGCAGAGCATAGAAATATGTATAAGCTACATCATATCAGCCAATCATTGCGGTTCTGAGCAGACCGCATCCATTCGCTGCCAGCCACCTTCTTCAAATCATTGGTCCGGCAAATTTCATCGTATTTCAGACCATATAAACAAAATCATAATGAATTGTGCTCCCAAACCATCATCATGACTCCACTCCATCCATTGATGAAAACTGAGAACAAAATAATTTTAAACAGAACTACAAATATCATAAATAATCACAAACATCCCAAAATAAAACCCTCCAAAAATAAAAACGAAAAAACAAAAACAATAAAAGAACCGTGAATTCTAACGCAAATGTATTGTGCTTCACAAATAGAAGACCAACATGAATAGGTTCCAGCCGGAGATGGAATGCAATGGAAACGTCCACGAATCGTGAACATTGTTGTATCTTGATGAAATTGTTCACTGAACAATGATTTAGATTAGCATTGTGTGAGGTATTGCTTATACTTCAACGAGATTTTGAGATTTGTAAGAATAATTGATGAAATTGGAAATAATTATCATGGCTGAAATTGCTTGAGAAAGAAAAATCAATAGCGTATAGGACAAACAACAAAATAACTAACAACTAACAATGATAGCGAAGCATTAAAAGCAAACAACCAGAAAAGACCAGTGCGAAACCAAAAGGCTCTTATCTTAGAATATTAAAAAAATTGGAACGCTTCTGTTACAGCACTCTCGCGGAAACTCAAGAAAATTAAATAAGACTACTTTTTTTGTCTTATACAGCTGTTTTTCTTCTATAGGATACTTTAAAGTATCCTTAAAGTTGCAGTCAGTTTTATCAAATCCAGATGTTGAATCATAAGTTTGTATTAGTTTTAAAGAAATTCAATATCTTTCTTTTATAAAATACAGAGATTAGCTATAGGGGTTACTAATAACACAGAGGTTTTCATTATGGGATTAACTCTAAAGCTGATGATTTATTTTTTTCATTTCAAAGTCGGTCTATCAGTGACAGCTCATGATGCCACGATCAAGCCCTGTTGTTTCCGATAAAAAAGTCACTGTACAATTGTCAAATACTTATTTATTTATTTATTAGTACCTAGTTAGCCTTTAATTTAGCTTAGTCAGGCTTTAATTTAGATGCCTCGAACACAGCCAAAACTCAAAATGTCGACGAAACAGAGAAGCTGGTAGCATTGTGTCAGTAATTACGTCGTGTACCTACAAGTACTTGTGAACAGTATGTCAGCAACACCTACAATATGCTTACAGATAAATATTGACTGTCACATTAGGACTCACTGTTGGGTGGGACGGCGAGCAATTTCGTTGGAAGCTCCAACATTTAAAGCATAATGAAGCTCTCTTCTATCATAACTATTTCTAAATATAATTATAAAGAGCCTCATTTTGTATAATAATAGCTGATGCCCACGCTTCCTCGCCCGCTTGACAAATTATACTTAAACCTTCCTCGAGAACCACTCTTTCAATTGGTGAAAACAGCATGAAAATCGGTTCAGAAGTTCTTGAGTTTATCGCGAACAGACAAACAGAAAGACAGACGCAGTGAAGGAATGAGAAATTGTTTTATAATATGTAGTGATTAAATCTAAATCTAATATTATACGAATCGATAGGAGAGAATTAAGCGTTTGTGTTCAAAAGAGCCGTAAATGTGTGAGAAGCGTCTAGTAAGCGCTTTATTTAAATTTTGTTAAATAAAGCGTACTAACGATTATACTACTGTGTACTCTTGTTAGCTTTAGATATTTCAGTGATTTATTTGTTTTACAGAAAGCTAACGGAATTTTATTATAAGAAACTTCAATATAAAACCGGGCAAGTGCGAGTCGGACTCGCGCACCGAGGGTTCTGTACAAACCTGCACGTATATATAATTGTAAGCAAAAGTTGCGGTTTACGATTTATGACGTATTAAAAAAAACTGCTTACTAGATCTCGTCATATATTTTTTTTTAGTTGTATCATTCTCTTATTTTAGCAAACACATCTCAATCGCAAATTATTCACGTTCATGTCCATTAACAGCAAATTATTCAATTCCATGACCTCCTGTTTATTCAGCCCGTGTTCCAACAAGCCCGTGTGTCCCAGCCCTAGGCAGCACCAGGCGTGCGAACTGTAGGCTCGTCTCCGCAAACATTTGTCACACAGCGCAACGTGTGCACAACACTACTCGACCGCAGACTGGTGTAATTGTTGTAGCTACAACACTAGCGGATTAATAGGCAAGGTTTGAATCAATATGTCTGGAGACCAGGTGATGGTAGACCTTAGATGTAGATGTTCTGCCTGAGACTCTTTGTCTAATGGAGTCTGGTAAGTAAGCTTTAAGTGAATAAAAGTTTTACAAATTGTAAAATGCTGAAAGTTTTGAGTTGTAGTACGTGATTGGGCAAAATTGATTACTGTAGCGCTGTTGCTGTAACATTACTAGTAAATCATTGATTTTGGTGTCTATCTTTTGTGCAATAATTGTGTAAACCTTCTATTCTTATTCTTTAATATAAATAATGTTATCATGATTAAAGGGGAGCTAAGCTCAATCGTAACGCCGATTTCTGGATTGCAACTTTTAGTTAAGGACGTGTAAAACTTTTTGACCGGTTTTCAGGCTAAAACAGACAAACAGAGTTTCCCACTATTTACTTCAAAATCTCAATTCCGAAATCATTGGTACCGCTATACGGTAATACATTTAAAACTGAAGACAGAATTAGGATCGATTTCAGTGTAAATTCTTATTTGCTCACAGGACCTGTTTTACAGCGCTAACACATCCCGAAAAATCCCAACACACAAATCAGCCTTATCAGTCCTCATTCCTCTAAAACTCGAACCTTTCACCTTCGAAATCCTGGAAAATCTAATAAAACCGAAAGATACGGAAGATAGGTCCGAAATTACGAGGTCACTCGAGTCCGAGATCCGTAAATCTGTCGACGGGTCCGTTTAGGGTCCCATCGTGCGATAAGAAGTCCGTGCCGCAGATGTAAACCTGCCTTTTGTTCGTGTTTATACATTTACGGCCGTAAGTGTGATTATGGGTCGGAGAGATAAAAAAGAAGAATAAAATTATCTAAAATGAGGCAGGACTAAAATGAGTTTATATAATTTAGTGTGTTGAAAATGAAATTGAAGCACAGTATCCAGCTGAAGCCATAGTGGATGGAGTTGAAGATTTTTAACAAATCAATAACTTTCTAAGACCCTAAGTTATCAAATGATAATGATGAAACAGAAAATTTTTGATGACTTAATCCTGTTGAAGTTATAAAAGAAAATATTCAGCATGTTTTTAATGGAATCAAACTAATAAACGCCGACTTTCCTCCAATGGAAACCAACAGATGAGAAGACAACAATCCCGACAGCTCTTTTTTCCAATCAAGTTCCGGATAACACAAATCTCCGCTAAGCATTAAGAACACTAAAACACGATCCCAATAAAATGTAGTAACAAATTGTTCTACAGCTTGTCTTAAACTTTTTATATGCTTTCAAATGAAACCCTTTTCTTCACTGGTTCCGTTTGGAGTGCCGCCAACCGCGTAATGAAAAGCCAAGATCAATATAAGTTCATGGCCGAGTCTTAAGCCAAGTTTGAGACTTAATATTCATCCGGTTTAGTGAAAACACGACAAACTTAACAATAACAAGGAAAGAGCGGGATTATGACGTCAATGGTGTTTGAATAAGAACCTTTTTTTAAAATTAGAACCTTAACTAATCATTGGACTGAAGCCAATGACCAGCTGTCTGAGAGCATATATGAAAAAATCGCAATTAATTTAACAGATAACAAGCTCCTTCTGGATAAGCTCGCTCCATCGTAGATTTTGTCTCTGTTATCTCTGACCAAGACTAGACTAGCAAACCTATCACAAATAAAAAAAAACAACAAACTGACCAGATACCCTAATTAAAGCAATGGTAACTCTGCTTTTCCAACTATCCAAAAAATATGAAAGAACACAAACAAGCGACCACAGTGAGCCGCTTTTAATTTACACATGTGCGATCAAAATCATCTTAATCTACACTAATATTATAAAGAGGAAAACTTTGTTTGTTTGTTTTTTTGTTTGTTTGTTTGTTTGATTGTAATGAATAGGCTCAAAAACTACAGGACCGATTTTAAAAATTCTTTCACCATTCGAAAGCTACATTATCCACGAGTAACATAGGCTATATTTTATTTTGGAAAAAAATAGGGTTCCGTAAGATATTTGGGTTTTTCGGACACAAGGTGTAAAAATCAACCAGAAAAGTAACTTATTTTGTGTACGCTGCCTAAACTATAGAAGATAGAACCATACATTGTTCTAATTAATTGTAGATCTTATAAATATCTACAAAAAAGTCCGCGACACACTATACCTATCTATGTCGAGTGAGGAACAACAACCATCTTTTTAATTTAAAAATCTTGATTTTTTTTGGAGTACATTTAAACGCGTTTATTTTACTCATGCTATTAATCTTTATCAAAATAAAGTATTTCATCACTAAGTACAGTTTATGTAGATAATATTTGGTCTTTGAATGATTAAAATCGGACGTTTGGTTTTGAAGTTATGACGAAATTAAAATATTACGATTTCTGCTGCACGACCCGTTGCGAAGTGGACGTCACCAAGGCGGGGGTGCGCGTGCGGGAGGGGAGTTTAGATCTATGAGTAAGGTACCCGCGCGGCTCAGCCGCGAGGTCGGCTCCATAGATAAGTATAAGTACGTCGGCTCCATACGCAGCGGTCGTGCGCGAAGTCTAATAATTTTCGTGCGAATTTCTTTAAATTTCGTTCTTAAAACTACACCTACGCAAAAGTTCTTCTCAGAGCCAAACAACAGTTCTTTTCAGGGCTAAGCAACAGTTCTTTCCAGGGCTAACCAACAGTTCTTTTCAGGGCTAACCAACAGTTCTTTTCAGGGCTACACAACAGTTCTTTTCAGGGCTAACCAACAGTTCTTTTCAGGGCTACACAACAGTTCTTTTCAGAGCTAGAATATTACACGCTATTAACATTTTCTTAAACATTTGAAAATGCCTAAAGAGAGCCATGTCTCAACTTACTAAACATAGTTCTCAAGCACGGGCAGCAAGAATACGCCGTATGGGAGAATCTTCACCTGAACGTTCACAACGCCTTGCTGAACAAAATCAGAGAAACTCTCAGGTACGCGCACGAGAGTCGAGTGTCGAACGTTCGCAACGCCTTGCACAACAAAATCTGAGAACCTCTGAGTTAGAATATTATAAAGCAGAAGAGTTTGTTTGTTTGTTTGGTTGAGCACGCTAATCTCAGGAACTTTCAGTGTTAGATAGCCCATTTATCGAGGAAAGCTATAGGCTATATCATTAAGCTAAGTCAAAAAGGAGCGCAGAATTAATGGAAAATATGACGCAGACGAAGTTGCGTGGGTCAGCTAGTAATATATATAAATCTCGTGTCACAATGTTTGTCCTCAATGGACTCCTAAACCACTTAACCGATTATAATAAAATTCGCACACCATATTGTGCAGTTCGATCCAACTTGAGAGATAGGATAGTTTAAATCTCAATTTTTTGTTGCAATATTATTTAGGAGCGGAAAATGTGACGCAGACGAAGTTGCGCGGGACAGCTAGTTCTTATATAAATAACTTCAGTTCAAAACAAGACATACGAGAGCTCAGTTAACGATAGACCCCTGAGCAGATTAGCGGATCCTCCCTCGAGAGGATTCCATACCATCGCAACGTTTATCGCCTTTCTACTTACGCTCTGGTACAAAGGCTTTAAATAATTTTAGAAGACATGGATGATTTAGTTGAGTATAGAGAAAAGATTATTTTTATATTTACTTCTTAGTAAAGCATTAAGGGAAAATAAAATAATGTGAATGAACGATAGCTTTCATATTTACTATCAATCATAAGAGAAACTTGCTGGTTTCAGCATGCGAAACTGAGCATCTATACTAATATTATTAAGCTGAAGAGTTTGTTTGTTTGCTTGAACGCGCTAATCTCAGGAACTACTGATCCGATTTAAAAAAATATTTCAGTGTAAGATATCCCATTTATCGAGGAAGGCTATAGGCTATATATCATCACGCTAAGACCAATAGGAGCGGAGCACTTATGAAAAATGTGACGCAGACGACGTTGCACGGGTCAGCTAGTAATAAATAACAGACAAAACAAAAGACCAATAAAATTCTAAAATAACTGTAGCATATATTGAAACACCCCATTCCTAAAATAACACAGAACTATTTGAACTAAATTGTCTAGATACAAATTATTTCCTCTGACGTTACTACTCTCAAGGCAGACGTCGCAATTTCCTATCAGAGCCGGTTCACAGTCGGAATTGCTTCCTTATCTTCAATCAATTTCTAAATTATATCCATGTCCTTTTCCTCAAATATATTTTCTTATATTCTAGACTGCTACTGTATCGTTACTGAAAGTTTTCCATATAGCAGTGCGTTCGTTCGTTTTATTATATTATCATATACAATACATTCATGTATTCCTGTAATAAATAAATTCAAAAGCTAGTTAAGCTGATGCTCGCGGCTTCGCCCGCTTGACAATATATATACTAAAACCTTCCTCGAAAATCACACTATCCACTGGTGAAAACAGCATGAAAATCGGTGCAGTAGTTTTGAATGTATCGCGAACAGACAGACAGACAAACAGACAGTATAATAAATAATATGCTATTAATAGTCTAGTGTAATTTTCCAATTCAGAATTATATTAATATCAACCCCATCATAAACTATTAATTACAATATTAATACCAAATTGAATATCAGTATCTACTCGAACTCTCATAACGGGAACTATTTCAAAATAGTAATTAGACTATGTTAATATTAATACTACGCTATTAGAACTGGGGCAGAATGGAGTTAATGGAGAACTTTAGTTTCAGTATTCATCAGCGAACTTGAATTCAGTATCCGTAATTATAAACACTTTGAAATTTAAAAAAGTCTTCTTTAGGTATATTTGAACTAAAATTTTCTGCTGCTTTTAAAACAAACAATAATTTATATTAAAAATAAAAACCTACACAACCTAATAAACCTAAAACCATACCATCATCATTCGAATTAAATATTCAAAGAAAATTACGAACCGTAGGAAAATTTCCTTTCCCCTACTTTCTCAGCGAATTGTTTTACTATGTATACCGGTCGGGCAATAAAAAAGTATACGCTATAAGTGCCCCAGCTTTGTCGTTTATAGCACAACTTTTTATTGGCGTCGTTTAAGACGTAATATAAAGTTGGTTGGCTCGTAAATCAGGCTTTTCTACCAACTGACGGATGGAAAGGAATGGGACCTAGTAGCTGCCTTGAGGAACACGTAACAGTTAGTAACGGTTTACCTAGGTCATATAAGGTTATGGTCCACCTTGTACTTTCAGACGGTTACTACTTACTTATAAATAAATAAAAAATGGATGGACGGTGATATAAAACTTAATAATAACACAAAATTATTTACATAAAGACGTGGTTTATCCGCTCAAACGCTTATTTAAAAAACATTACCAAATCAAGTCACACAAAAACGACAACGTATCTCTGCTGCATATTTTAACTGCAACGTCCTCGGACACCGAACACATCACTGCACTCTGCATGCATGGCATAGCCTGATGCGGTCCCACTGCATCCATTGTTTACGTCACATTTTCAAACAAAACAAAAAAAAAAACACGTCTGCAACAAAAATTCTTACATTCATAGAATCCATTGCAGACCATCTGTTTGGTAGGCCATCACGTACATCGCGCGTGCTTTCCCTCCTACCAGGAAATGAATTAATTTGACCACTGAACTGATTTACACGATGCTGAGATTTCAAGGTTTGCTTTTATTTGATTTTCCTTTTTGTGGTAATGTAGCTGGAGTGGGTTTTTTTATTGTTTTGTTTGGCACGTTAGAATTGCGTGTTTTATTGGATTTAGTTGTGAGCAATCGTCGTGAAGTGTTTCTTAAATAAGATTATGAGTTTCTATATAAAATCCTGCAGCTTATTCACCTTATTTGTCCATTATTCTTTTACAATTTAAGGAAGATTAAAACGAAAATAATATTTATGTTATAATTACTTCAAAATGTACCATGTCTAATCATGATATTAATTAACATCATAATTTCTGTAAAAGAAAATTTACAGATACAGTGTACCCTACTGTCAAACGTGCACATTTCTAAATAAGCCAGTCATTCATTTTTGTAAAAAAAAAAAACTAGTTGATAACTTATAAAGAAAAAAATCATATATTTATAACTTCAATACTTTACTATATTATGGAATGTTATTCCATCATACATTACATAAATCATCCGCAATTCCAATTCTCCTAGTTCCTCATATACGTTTCTGATGATAAAATTACCATTCTTTCAAATGCTTAAGAGTTCAACTTTGTGCGATTTTAAGAGCGTGTATTCCGTCCACTAGCGCCGCCAATCGTTTTTTATTAATTGTGGTAAATTTAAGACACGTAGGTAAAAAACCGCTCTGTAGTGCACTAAAGAAATGTATCTATTATTTTTTGACAGCTATTTTTAATACATAACTCATAGCTAAATAGCCAAAACGGCAATTATTGCTAAAAGTGGCCACTTTTAGCAAAAATATCGACTTTGGCAACTATTTATGTTCTAAAATACAAAACATAACTCTCAAAACATAATAAATACATTTCTTCAGTGCACTACAGAGCGGTTTTTTATCTACGTGTCTTAAATTTACCACAAATAATAAAAAACGATTGGCGGCGCTAGTGGACGGAATACACGCTCTTAAAATCGCACAAAGTTGAACTCCAACACATCTACAACACAGCTGTAGCGCCTAACCCACTTGGCACTTCGTGTAACTAGCTAGGGATAGCAAAAAGTGGATTGCCACCACTTAAGGTGCTAATTAACCCGTGCAGTTCAAAGTGCCGTCAAGCGTCGAGTGTGTCTGGCCTTCTGGTCCTCGTGGAGATTTGTTGCGTTGGATGGCGATGGATACTCGACTGTGTACTGTTTATCATATAGTTTACGAATTAGATGTACTATTTCGTTTCTAGGCGATGACTAGGAAACTCTTTCAGTGTTTCGAAATCGTTAAATGCTGTTTTGGGATTTAGTGTTTGCCGTTGTCATTGTCGACGTTATTTGGTTTGGATGGCAGATTTTATTCGAACTTGTGTGTTTATTTCATTTAGTGTCTCCTAGAACCAGACCAGACCTCCTTGCCCTGTCCGTTTAAATTGAAGAATTACTATAGCATTTAATTCCATTCTTACAATCTTGTTTTTGTTTACATGCTTCACAGATAACTCTATCATTCACGTCTGCTAAATCTTCAAAGGTTCACATAAAAATATAAAGAGCCAAACAGCTCACAAAGCAGCTGCCAAATTAAATCAACTCTATCATCTCTACTCCTGTCCTGTGCACTAGACGTAAAGCTCGCGTCGGGTTCAATTACAAACTCCATGCAGTAGTTATTTCGTAATTATCATGGAGAGTGAGCTCTATGTAAAGCTTAATTTCACTCGGCAACAAGAGGAACATGTACGCTGGCTGCTCTATTGTTTAACGTAATTATATTACATTTGATACTATTCATAATAATGTAGGTTAAATTGGTTTGAGTGGAAACTTGTTTTAGATGTCATGTTTGTTTTTCGGGATAATGTGTAATGATAAGGTTATAATCATTAGAATTTTAAAGTTTTTTCTGTCAAAAGTATTCTGGTAGATTTTGCTGTCAGCAATAAGACCTGTAAAAGAGTTGTGTATTTACATATACACACATACGTGTTTTGGGTGTAAAATTATATTTTGTCAATATTACTACCGACCGTTAACTGAACCAGTAAAAAATATATTGATGTAAATCAAATGCTTCAGTCTTTTCAATAAATAAATGAGTGCTACCGACACATACAATGTAACAATTCATTTCATTTACCACAAGAAATCCTCTTGTAATCTACCATTCAAATAATAACAACCACTCTCCACACAAAACATGCAAATACCTCATCCAAAATTAAAAGCCATTGTACCACCCATTATAAAATCCACGCAGTAATTAATACAGGCAAGCAACATTACACAACATGACTAATTAATCCACTCCACTCCAATTCAAACCCAAATTCCACCAAAATCGGCTCAGATGAAGCTCCACCATCATTCAGACATAATGCTAATGCTACTTATTTATTGACGGTAATCTATAATGCTACTACCAAAATTAAGAACCTCTCAAACCTTCTACATTACTAACATTTACAGTTCTAGCTTCACTGGCTAGATAAAATTCACCAACCAATTCTCTAAGATATTCTGCATCCTTATATTTGCATGAAACGAAGGGTCTTGATTAAACAGCTACTGCTTGAGTTTCAAATACGGTTCCTTCAAGTGGTCATGTCTTCGTAACAGCCAGTTTCAGTTGATCTTCCGTCCCTCCCTCGCTAAGTTAATTTAGTAAAGCTTTGATGGAGATTGTTTCTAGAAGATGGGTCTTGTTAAGATGGTGCTCTCAAGTTGGGTGTGCCGTGACCGCAGCTTTGGTGAGCATCTTAGCGTTGTCTTCTGTAACAATATTAGCTTATGTATCATGTGTGATACATCCTTCTTACATGAGCTACGACCTTGTATGTATATTTACTATGTATATACTAATGCTATCAATCGTAAACTATGATGTTTTGGCTCGTGTCCAACTTCCTAAAACGTTGCTGAAAGTGAATGCCTTGTACTAAAGATGGCATATTTGTTACTTCCGTGGTAAACAAAATGACGTCATGTTTTGTTGCTGTCGTAAAGTTCAGCATCATCTTTGGTATTTCCTACCTTATTATTATAATAATAATAATAAACTTCTATCCTAACTTTCAGCTCTTTAAAAGATAATTTTTTTTTAAGCCTTGCGGTGAATTCAAGATCTTACTAATTATTTTTTTTTGTAATCGCAATATTATATAAAAAAAAACCGGCCAAGTGCGAGTCGGACAAGCAAAATTTGCGATTTATGACGTATTATAAAAAACTACTAACTAGATATCGTTCGAACCAATTTTCGCTGGTAGTTTATATGGTAATATAGGGGAGACCTAGGAGAGTTGTGACAATTTTTACATAAGGTGCTATATCTCGCTTACGAAACATTCCACAGTTATGACTCATGTGAATTAGTTTAGGGCCATTCCTTCTGTTTTCAAAACCATGACCAAAATTAATTAAAGTATAATAGTTTCTGAAAAAATCAACAAAATCAAAGACCACTCCCCTTGTCACAACTCTCCTATCACCGAGGTAAGTTGTGACAGGTACCGAGGTAAGTTGTGACATCATTGTGTTTAAGCTATTAGATTTAAAAAATAGCATTACACATGACATAAATAAGTCAAGCACTTTTTTTTACCAAAACAGTCCTTTAATCATCTTTTAGTACCTAGCAACTAAAACAACACAGTATAAGTAATTATAATCTTTTCAGTAACTAAATATGGCATCGCTTTGATCAATCAAATTATTATTATAATCAGTATAAAATCTTAATCTAATCAGATTCACAATTATGGCAAACTTAATGCAGCTTGTCTCCAGTACAATCTACGTGTGCCCAGCCTTTGCATTCCAGGCATTGGACCCACTGCTCGTTTGATCTGCTGTCTGAAACCAAACAAAAGCAATTATTTTCTGCTTCTTCTTCATCACTTGTTCTATTCTTCTGATTAGTCTTCTTTCCTTATTTACATTTCTTCTTTTCTTCGCTTAAGACACGCTTCTTAACATTCTTAGACTTCCTATTAGCCTCTATAGCAGCTATTTCATCCTTCGTGGGAGTGTCAGTAAGGACAGCAGATTTGATTTTATTCTGAAACAATAAAGTATGCAGTATGCAATTATACACCTTAAGTAGCAACTAACACACCAAAAATCATCTAAAATTAACAAAGAAACATTGTGGTAATGGCCCAGCAGAATTATGGAGTAAGATAGGAGAGTTGTGACAGGCTGTCACAACTCGCCTAGATGTTCAAAATGACGACTTGGTCCGAATAATAATTCATATTTTCTAAACACGATGCGCACACAAAAAATCAGTGCCACGTATTGAAACTTTAATAACTACATAACTTAAGAAAAAATAACACATCAATGCACCTATACTAAGACATGATATATATTCAAATAAAATTTTGAAGAAATACTTACTTTTCGCAATTTTTTGTACACTGACGATATATTTACGCAACTGCGCCACGTGCGCCGCCGGCAGGTACTGAGTAGTGGTGTTCAAAGTTGCTTTATGGCAATCACTTGCTTAATGCTTAATGCTTTATATTTTAAGCAGACTATTTTATATGCTTTATTATAAGCATGCTTTTTTCAAAAAAGTTCCATATTGGCAAATCACTGTTCCTTCTAAACATTTTCGTCCGTTAAATACCTACACACAAAAGTTTACAAAACAACAACACAACACAATAATTCACTCAGTCAATCGTCCTTACTTACACAATTATAGGTTTTTATTTACTTTACGTGTCCTATCACTGTTTATTTACACTTTACACTAAAAAAGCACGAAGCATAACAACATTGTTTACGTAATTCGTAACGTGAGCCGCGCGAGATCGCGATATCGCAAGCGCTGCGTAAAATGATTTAGCAATAAAGCATGCGACCGAATCGCACGCGCTCGCATGCGACGACTGGCCTCGCCGCGCTGCGATCTGCGATGCGATCTGCGATTCTGCTATGCGCGGACAGAGAGAGACATAGCATAGAGTGCCGATATGTGCGACTGCGATGTAAAGCAAAAAGCAAATAGCAGCAAGTGAGAGCCACGATAGCATTTGCTTAATGTTATGTATAATAAGCACGGTGCTTTATTATGCTATATGCTTTATTATCCACCACTAGTACTGAGTCGAGAAGCGCGTGTCGAGAACGACAAACAAGCGTTATTGCCATCTCGCTTACTATAATAGGTAGGGAGAAATCGTTCTTGTCACAACTCACCTCTGTCACAACTCTCCTATACATCAGGGGGAGGGACACACATTTTACCACTTTGGAAGCCTCTCCCACGCAAACTATTCAGTTTAGAAAAAAAATATATTAGGAACCTCAATATCATTTTCGACGACCTATCCATAGATACCCCGCACGTAAGGATTTGATGAAAAAAAAATTGAGTTTCAGTTCTAAGTATGGGGACCCCTAAAATTAATTGTTTTTTTTTCAGTTTTGTGTAAAAATCTTAATGCGGTTCACAGAATACATCTACTACTTACCAAGTTTCAACAGCATAGCTCTTATAGTTTCGGAGAAAAGTGGCTGTGGCATACGGACGGACAGACAGACACACAGACAGACATGACGAATCTATAAGGGTTCCGTTTTTGCCATTTTGGCTACGGAACCCTAATAGAAATACAAGCGTTTGTTTTGACGAACGCCTGTATTATTATTTTTTTCTGATGATCTTCAATTAGCTAATCTAAATTTATTTAATTATATTATCAAACACGAGTACAATACATACCATACAATTTATCAGTATGCTAGTGATATTAACACACAAAGTCATAATACAGACAATCAAATATCCCAAAATTCTTTAACGACTTTCCTTGCTTCCTCACCACCACAATACAAGGGTATATCCCCAAGACCCTCAATCAAAAGTACCCGCCCGCCCTTTCCATGTCCATCCCCCCAGAATTACGTACATTTAATGTTGTGGATGATCTGAGTGAGGCATTAGGAGCGTCTTGGACTTAAGAGGACTACTTACGGACTGTGGTCATTAAAATGGTCGGTGGATTACGATTTCCGATGTTTTTCGGTGTGTGTGTGTGTGTGTGTGTGTGTGTGTGTGTATGTGTGAGAGAGTGTGTGTGTTGTAGGTGGCGGTGGGCTTTGATGTCTCGGCTAGCTCATGGTGTGTGGCTTAAGACTTGCTCCAACCAGCCCGCGAAATTCAAATTTTCTTACGTTTTTTGCAATTTGCAGGCCAGTGCTAGGTTGTATGTTGATTAAAATAATATTCGCGGCTGTAAGACATATGAAGTTACAGAATCATAATCATCAAAATCATCAATACAACGCTCTAAGTTCATAAAGCTCTAGGAATGACTTTTTTTGTTTATTTTTTTATTCTTAACTTACGAGGGTTGTATTGGTGATTTTGATGAAGTGAAAGATGAGAAAAAAAATACCTTAAAGGACTCATACTTACTCAGCTCCATTTGCGTTTCCCTGAACGATTTTGGTCACACTTATACAGTTCTGCTTCTTTCAGCATCGTAAGAATGAGAAGGTGGCAGCGGAACAGCGCTGAACTTTATCTATAGCACTGGCTTGATAATAAGACATTTGTTCTCATTTTATACTTGTTTGCCGCGGAGGCTGACTAGATGCGGAAAGCTGAACGGATGCGTACGCGTCTCCATACTAAATCGTTGTTTTCTATGGGCATAATAGTCCCTAAAAATCAACCAAACTCTTAATTAGCCTTTTGGAAAATTGCAGGCTCTTTTGAACAGTCAAGGAATCGGTCTGCTAAGGTCTATTTCCATCAAAGATGTGCGAGAGCTGTGCGTAGCGAAGGATGTGTTTATTAAAACCAATAGAAACACTTGCGCTTAGCGAAGCTAGGTAAATGAAGCGATTCCATTGGTTTTCAACAAACACTTTCCTTCCTACACACCCTCGTACAGCTCTGGCGGCAACGCAGCCTTAGTATAAAATATTAAGCTATTCCCACATTCCAAAATGGAGAACTCTATGGGTAGGGAACATTCAAAAACCTCATCTAAGATTACAATATTTCAAAACAATATAAATCCACGAAATACACCAGAAAAATTTTTTTTTGAAAAAAATTGTTCACAAAACTAATGGTCTGGAGTGTTACCCGTGATTTTTTAATAGACCGGACACAAAGCCAAACAGTGCTTTAAATTGCAATATTTACCATTGTTCAATGGTATGGTAGTAGGATAGTACAGCAGCGTTCGCAAAAAAGACCCATTTGAAGCTTTCACTCAACTATAAAATCGAAACTCTATCAAAAATCCGGACTATCCAAATTAACTAAAATCACGCGCGAAAAAACAGAAACGAAAGAATTTAATTTAACATACGAGAATCCGGTGAATCATCATGCACTCCAGTTCACATTATTTACGATTCCATTCCAGACGAATACACTGGCGAGCATAAAATTAACCCCATTCACAAGGAAATAGAATTAAAAAATATATAAATGAAGCACTTTATCGTGAAGCGAGGCAACTCAAATTGGGTTTTTTACTCTACCCTCACTTCAGAAATACATGTGTTGGTCGGAAACAATGCTGTAATCTAGTTGGACAAATTAAATCTTTGCCTGTGGAGTGAGTAGCATATCACATTCAAGTTTAAACCTTAAATTATTTATCTTAAGGTTGAAGTTTGCGTGTCTGCAAGTCATGTGTGTTCCGTGTGACGGTGTCTTTTAAAAATAGATGCTCGTGAATTTATCTGTAAAGCTGGCCTTTTCATCCACGTTCACTCGTTCACGCTTGGGTGGACAAATGTCACTTCCACGCTGATGCGGGCGTAAAAGTTAATGCTTAGATAGGTGTTTTAATTTAGTGAATGATGGGACAACAACTTAAATGGTTCCTTTAAGTAGAATTTTGATCTTAATCTGTTAAAAGTTTTGGACTATTTTAGGATACCTACTTTTGAATATTGATAAATATCCAAGTCCAATCAAGCTAATACGGAATACAGATGATGAATATGCTAATGTAACCTATCTTATTTTTCCAGAGAGGTTTAATTAGCATAACCATTCACGTCATCGTGATCTCCTCATACGAAAGAAGAAAGAAATAAGCTTTATTATTTTCTACCATTTACCGAAGAATATATTTCGACGTAATTTTTCCAATAATACCTCAATTGGGCTCATTACTGACGATTGACCGTATTACGTCGTCTCATAAAAGATTTCCTTCGTTACAATACGTATTACAAATTGATAAGTAATAATAAGTGGGTCGATTTAATTGGCCGTACAGTGTACAATCGATGTTTTACATATAAATATTAGGTACGCTTAGGGCCTCTTTCACCATCTCCAAGTAAAGCGTTGATTAGTTACTTCCCAATTAAAGTTAATCGGCAAGTAAAACTTACGAGTATCTTCTGTCAATTTCACAAGCGAAAATAAAGCTTCGAGTAACAACTTACCGGTTAAGTGAATGACTTAACAAATCATACGTTGCATTCGTTCAATATTACGTCAACGTTACGCGTCAAATGTCATTGTTAGGTTAGCTGTCATTTGTCATTTCATTTTGTGTATTGTTTGTTGTGTTTTTGGTTAGGAAATTATTGCGTGTGGATTTTTTTTTTATAAATTATCATGGATAAAGTTAAAAGAGATAGAAGTGCAAACTTTTCACTTGTACAGAAATACCAAACTGTGTTAGTGTCGGCGATAAGACCCCGTCCGCGTCCATAGGCGCAAGTAATGGTGGACGCGACCGTATCAAACAAGGAAATTGTAAGGAAAACTAATTAGAATTATAATTGAATCAGATTAGATTAGGTTTAGCATTCTCTAATTAGTGTTATAAGGATATTTTCGCATCATAGGTTTCGTTAGATTCTAGTTTAAATGCGAATTTAGATGTAAGGTTTTTGTATTGTGAATAATTACGTAGATTGAAAATGTGATTTTTTGTTTTAAGTGATAGGGTTTTGAAATTAGTTTTAAAATAAAGGTCTTGACCCAAAACCACTTTTACAAAAAGAATTGAGTTGATTGGACTTATGGTTTTCGAGATATTTCCAAAAATGTATAGTGAAAATTTGTTAACCGTCAAGTAAACACGCTAATTGGCAGACGATGTGGCAAGTAAGTTACTGGTCAGTTTAATCATTGATTAGTGCTACTCGAACGTCGTGAAATTGACACGTGCAGTTACGTATGACTTTAACTGGCGATTAGTCTACTCGATACTTTACTCAAGGGTGGTGAAAGAGGCCCTTAATATTATTGCGATGTACTTTTCTAAGTCGTTTAAATACTTTGGATGGATACACAATGCCAGTTTCTGAATTGAGTAGTTAGTTATAATGTGAGTACCTACCCCCACCTGAATGCCTAATTTTGAAAGATTTTCAGGCGCAAGTAGAGTTTGACGAATACTCAACTTCTAATTCTTAACTAAACCAAACTAAAGTGGCAGTGGGCAGAGCGCATTGCTCGCAGAACAGATGGTCGATGGAGCCGAAAAGTTCTGGAGAGGCGACCGCGTACCGGGAGAAGCAACGTTGGAAGGCCTCCCACGAGGTGGACTGATGACCTGGTGAAGGTCGCGGGTAGCCGATGGATGCGAGACGCACAGGAGCGGTCGTTGTGGCAACGCTTGGGGCAGTCCAATGTCCAGCAGTCAAAGTCTTTCGGCTGATATGATCATATTGAATTCTTAACTGAGAGAGGACCACACGCACAGCCTAAAATATTTTCACAACTTTCCTCATTTCCCTGTCTGTGCGCTGAAAGCATTACTTTTCCATTACAATAATCTAGAAAAAAAAACCGGCGTGCGTAAAAGTGCGAGTCGGATTCCCGCACCGAGGGTTACGTACAAACCTCTAGGTATATAGTTTATTATAAGTAAAAGTTGCGGTTTACGATTTATGACGTTTTAAAAAAACTACTTACTAGATCTGCAGTGCTATTCTGTAACAACATTTTCGTGTCTCGACAGCGGAATCCGAGGTGAGTTTCAAATTCGTATAAATATAAGACCTTATGATGTGTGAAATAAAGTCCACTTTGTAAGCTTAGTCACTCAGGTGAAGTCGATATCGAAATGGTTATTTACAGAACTACTAGCTGGTTCGAACCAATTGTCGGTGGAAGTTTACATGTTGATGTACATCATAATTTTTTTTTAGTTTTATCATTCTCTTATTTTAGAAGTTACAGGGGGGGGGGGGACACATTTTACCACTTTGGAAGTGTCTCTCGCGCAAATTATTCAGTTTAGAAAATAATGATATTAGAAAACTATAAATCATTATATGATTATATATCATTTTTGGAGACCTATCCATAGATACCCCCCACGTATGGGTTTGATGAAAAATATTGTTGAGTTTCAGTTCTAAGTATGGGGACCCCCAATTTATTGGTTTTTTTTTCTATATTTGTGTGAAAATCTTAATGCGGTTCACAGAATACACTTACCAAGTTTCAACAGCATAGTTCTTAAAGTTTCGGAAAAAGTGAATGTGACATACGGATGGACAGACAGACAGACATGACGACTCTATAAGGGTTCCGTTTTTGCCATTTGGCTACGGAACCTTAAAAACAGAAAATATAGACAAAGAGTATTTTAATAAAACACCAGCCCATCACAAAGAAGATACAAAATATTTTACTCAACTTGTTCCCTCCATTCTTGAAACCATTGTTCTATAACGTTTTGCTGAATTTCATTCAGTGCAAAAAATATTCCAAAGACCACTTCAATTTTCTACTCTGCGCTTTAAGTTATAGAGTTCATACTTAAATGATGGAACGTTGATCTTAAAATGAGTTTTTTCTGCGTAGTTCGGATTCGTCTTAAACATGAATATCTTGTATATTTTCTTTCACAGTTATTTGGAGTTTTTTTT
Organism: Ceramica pisi; assembly: GCA_963859965.1. Lineage (NCBI taxonomy): Eukaryota > Metazoa > Arthropoda > Insecta > Lepidoptera > Noctuidae > Ceramica > Ceramica pisi. The sequence continues at coordinate 22,104,425 of OY982535.1, read as the reverse complement.
TCTCTTTGTAGACTTGGAAATGTTTTGTTGTTTTATTATAATAATGTTCGACGATGTTTTGCCTAATGATGTGTTTTGTGAGTCTTTTGATTTATACATACATAGAGATTTGGTTCCTCATACCGTATTATTACCTCACATAGCTATAATATTGATTCGATCGTTTTTCTTTTCCATATTCTTGAGTTCCATTCGTCCATCGTTTGTTGGATAACGTCGCCCACAAATAGTTTTATAAATAGTTGAAGACAAATTAAAGGAACTCGATCAAAATTGACACCTTTTCTTGCCCATATGACATATTTTTATAACTATTTAATTATTACTAGCCCTTTCAAAAATAAAAATTAGACATTCGATCATACCTAATTAAAAATCACAAAACACACTTGAAACATTTTTTTTGTGCTTTTTTTTTAAGTTGGGTTTGCTCTGATTCTAGTCTAGGTCACAGATGACAGAGACAAAGTAAATATTTCAGTATTGACACCATCATAATATCGAATACACCTCAAAACAAAAACATTTCCATACCCTTAAATTCTAACCCCCTGCCTGCGGCGCCAAAAAGAACGCCATAAGATAGAGCGAAAAAAACTGTCGAGTTTGCGAAAAACACTGGTATGGGGGCTAAAATGCCATAAAGCGCCATAGAACGCCATATCTGAGAAGTTTGACATGTTACAATATTATGGGTATTAGATAACTGTGATATTGTTACATTCTACCCTCGGGCTGTTCTTGTTTTTCTTTGCATGAGAATTCTTAATATTTTCGTATTGCTCCTGGCAATGTTTGTATAATAATAATGTAATATATGTTATGGGTATCATTATGAGATTTACAATGGATTAGAAGTTCTTTTTTTATTTTTGTTGCTACTTTTAACTTTTGAATTATTTGATTTTAAGTCAAGCTTTTCTGAATGGGATGTGTCGCGTATAAAATTGTAGCATATTAAAGTTATTTAAACATAGTCAATTAATTCATAATTATGGTTTTATTTTGTGGATTATCAATGTAAGTTATTGATTAATTAAATTAATCTTAAAAGACGAAATTAACCCTCAAATGCTGAAGGAAGAACAAAACGTAACTAACTACTCATATATTAAAGATTATTTTATTTTAATCAATTCTTATAATCTCTTCTTTTGTTCCAGGTATGTTCCAAGACCGTTTTACTGCAGCCTAACAACCATTCGTAAGTCCGTGCATCGGTACTAATCTCCTGTTTCCAATACATTGCGTGTTTACTAGCGCCGCGTTTTACGATTATTGCTACATAGACGGCAATATCCACCAACCACACTGTTGGTTTGCCATGGTTTCCCTTTGATGATGGTTTATATAGGGCTGTCCAGCGCTTGGCTTTTGAATATTTTTTTAATCGTAAATTTTCAAATTTAAAGTGTCTCATTTTGTTTAATAAATTCAAGACAGTTATTTCGATTATTGATGAAGTCGTTAATATTAGCAGCTTCCGTTTAGGTATGAAAACTAAGCATAAGTAGTCACCATGTAAGGGTTCCAAAATACTACAAAACACTTCAAAAAAAGTTTCCTTTCGGCTCGTCTTGGCCGTGCCCTTAAATATTTTCTCAAAGACGTTTGGTAGAGGTATAAAATATGCCAACTGGCCATAAATCAAATATATAAGAAGACTATACATTTTAATTTACATAAATCCTTGTCTTATTCACACCTAGCTAAACAATATCAATGCTTTCATCCCTATACCATCGTTAGGTTATCACAATTCCGCGTGGTTGACGCCGACGCCACCCGAACTCCTCCGAACAGCTCCGATGTCTTTATTGGACGATTTTTGTTTATGTGGTATAAAAGCCAGGCTTTTTATTGTCATCGCTGAATTATTGCCTCGTGATAACAGTGTCTGTGGTAAATCTTAAGCAGGAGGGATATTTGTTATTAAAACATAAAAGAAATGGGCTCACGGTTTTGTAAAAGAATAATACAAAATCATTGAATCTATGACAGACGCCTTTTTAAAGAACCACAAAAGGAAAAACTCCGACGCATATATGTAAGAGTGAATAGGTAACTACAAAGCGAGTCGACCACATTATAGCTTTCCATCTGGCGAGAATGTGGTCAAATGCGGGCCAATCTAAAAGGATATTTTTTTTTACTTAGCTTGATACCGTCGGACAATTCAAACTCCCTCATAACCCTCAAATGACTAGTGCAGAACCAACATTACAAGAAAATTCATCCTTCACCGACAAAAACTCAGCAGGTCTAAAGTACCCCCACACTTAACCGCCCCGTTATACGGCGAAGACAGTGCTCCCCGCAAGTCCCTTGCTATCTTTGTGAACAAGTCCAGTTTGGCCCATTAACCCTCTGCCTGCAGATAATGGCCCGATTGTCCCGGTTCGCTTCATACTAAATATATGGGGGGGCATGGCCTTAAGGTTTTTGTTGGCATTTTGTTACTTAAAGGTTCAGGCGAGCCTTATTTTGGAAACCTGAAAAGATTTTTTTTTTTTCGTTTTTCACTTTTCTCTCTCCATAAATAAGGTCAACTCGAATTTCAACACTTGTTGTGACTATTAATTATGGCCACTTCACAAATTTCTTCAGAAACGAATTTTTTAACTTTTTTTTTTGTTTGGTACTAATTTTTATTTTCTTCTGTGATACCGATGTGTCACGCGTTCAAATAAACTCTTTTTCTTTATTCATTCTTATTTTTTTGTCAGGTTTCAATGCCGGTAGCGATAACCTACCATAATATGACTTGTGTGATACAGATAAACCATCTTAATTTCACAAGTTAATTCAACAACTGCAGGTAAGCAATAAAATTACTTTCCAACGCTATTTCTATTACTAAACGCAACACAACTCCAACACACCCCTAATCCTTCAAGTTTACTTTCACACACATACAGTACTGCCAACATACCAACACACCTCCAATTTACTACCAACATAACAAAAACACATGCCTCACACGATGACTGGCCGAAAAGCACGACCACCTCGATCCATTACCCGATGAGAGAAAGTATTTTATAGCACAAACTTGCGCATTGCGACGTTCCTAATTACATCTAAGTGTTGGTGAAAAATAGTGGCGGTCGTTAGTCGGCTTTAAATGGTGGCTGCTTTCATTTGTCTTTGGGTTTTGAACTTTTTTTGCTTAAGTGGCACGCTTATAGGAAGACTTTTATTGATAGTTTTTATACAGTCTTGCTGTTTGCAGCAAGACTTGAGCAGTTGTTGAGCAACTGATTCTAAAAAAAGAATCAAGAGGATTTGAATCAGGAATCTGCTTAACGGGGTGCTAAGTTCAGAAGTTTTTTTTTTTAATTAAGTTGCTGATATGTATAATTCAAAGCGTAATTAAAGTGATCACCTTGTTTGGTAGGTTCATACGTATCCTAAATCAAAACCGTAATTTAATGCGCTGCATTGGTCACACGCACTATTTCCGGTCATACCAATTCTGCCAACCCTCACGCGCCATTCGTTTCCGGAAGACAATGGCCGGCCAACCCGTTCCGATCGCAGATTTCCCGTCACTTCCGTTCCATCGGTTCGAAATTCGAATCTGAATTTCGAAAATATATTTTTGAGTTGGAAAATGTCCTCTTCATTTTTACAACCGCCATTCATTTTAGGGTTATTTATTTTGTGCCATCATGTGTCATCAAGAGCATGTAGACTTTTGTTCGCCAGAAATTCCCAATTATAAGGCCTATTCATTTTTATTGAAAATTCTATTACTCCAGTCGATTAATTTGCCATGCCAATGTAATTCCTAAATAAAATCAAACAAAAATAAAACAATTTATAGCTTACCGTAAACATTTTAAAAACCACGCCTAAACGCGCCGAACACTTATTCGAATGTTCGTTTTTCTGAAATTCAAATTCAAGTTTGAACCGATAAAGTTTTTTTCATCGCATCGCCGCAATCGGAACCGCTGCGAAATGGAATTGCAGGAAATATTGACGGTAGAATGACACTCGATGTACTCAAAGGTAAAGTTTCGACTGTAAAAAGCCATTTTCTTACTACTCGTGAAACGTTTTTGAAGTAAAATATTTTCGATATTTGAATCTGTTTGGAGAGTATGTTTTTTGTTTTAGCTACTCTGTTTGGTTTTTCAAACAATTTCGTGAATATGTAAAAATCTCTTTGACACATTCGTCTTCGATCAAGTTTGAAATTCTTTTTATTATACAATAATCTGCGATTCGAAACTGAACTAGTTACTGCCAATTTTTTATTCCGTTTCCATTCAATGACCATTCTTTTTAAATTGTGAAATACTCAGCTCAATTATTTTCCACGACCTGATAAACTGGGTCACTGAATCGCTAAAACGTTAACAAAAATAAAACAGTACAACAGAAATCTATAAAAGTAAAGGAAAAATACTGAAGTACTTTCGGAATATTTACATTGTTTTCAATAAAACACTGGCACAGAGCAAGTCGGCAATGAAACCCAATTTCAAAGAAATTATGTCATTGGTGCCCGAACTTTTAACATAACAATAAAAATGTCTGCGTTATCGTGCATAGTAGAGTTCGAGCCAAGTTCACTCTGAATTTTTAACCAAGTTTGGAGTTTGTAACAATTAGCATTTTTTACATTCTTTCACGTTGGTATTCGGAAAATGAGTTGCGAATTTTTTGTTGTGATAAAAATATTTGTTTACCGTTTCGAAATTGCAGTACCTACTGTTTGCAGCCTACTTTATAAGCAGGTACTTTATAAAAGAAATTCGTCCTTATTTTTCCTCATTTTTATAAGCTACTAACTGTCCCCCGCGGCTTCGCTCTCGTCAACTGCAACTTATTTCTTTTCTTCTTTCATAAGAACCTTCTCCTGACACTAACAAACACAACAAAAAAGAATTAGCGAAATCGGTCCAACCGTTCACGTGTGATGCGATCACCAAGGGAAATAGGGATTAATTTTTAAATATATAGATTTACCAACTTGCTTCCTTCGTATGGGTTAGATTGTCATTCGTTTTTCAAGCTTTTTTATTTTTAGGAATTTCTTCCAAATTCCGTTCACTTCGAGTTATTTTTCCTAAAAACCCTTTCTCGCCAATCACTGAAACAAAAAAACGTTACTTTCTATTTATGTCTTGAGTCCTGGTTCTGAAAGAAAAGGACCATACATCTTAATACAGCCTCCCTCTCCCTCCATTTCACTATCTCAGAACTTTGCTGCGAAAATTTATGTGCATATCAAATCGCTATTAAGAACTTGGCTGTGCGCCTAACTTGAAGAATCCAATTGATTTTTATCCGCTCATAGATTTTCTGAATTCATTTGGCATTTTAAGAGGAATATGAATGTTGAAGTTGCCCTAATTATGAGTTCGAATGACCTCAGTTGTGTATGCTTATCATTTTCATTATATTATTTTCTTTAAATACTTGATGATAAAGTTTGTGTTCATGGATGGATGGATGTTTGTTACTCTTTCACGTCAGAACGGCTGAAAGGATTTTCATCAAATTTCGAACAGAGATAGATTATAGTCTGGAATGTACTACCTACTTTTATCCCGGGAACATGTTCCCTAGGGATAAAGTGGGTGAAGCCACTGGGAGAAGCTAGTAGTTATCTAACTAAATAATCTGATACATAAGCAAAAATATAGTAAGTAGAACGGAGGTGATATGACTTTTCCAAACTTGCGAAGATACTCAAGCGATTTTTTTTCTTTCCCGCGAGTTCTGTTCGAAAGATTAAGTAAGTAAGTATTTCTCATTTAGGTATAAGATTTTATTGTATTCACCAACTTCTAATACGTTAACAGTTTTCAAGCAAATTAATTTTCACTAATATTATGTTTGAATTTGTTTGTTTGTTACGCTGCCACTCCTAAATCTCTAAGCCGAATTTGATGACTTGTGGTCCATAAATAGACCCTGAGAAAGTAACCCTAATAGAGGAACCCTGGAGATGGTTTTAGACTACTTTTTGCGAAAATGAAACAAGAACACGAAAGAAGCTGCGGGAAAATCTATTATTTAATGAAGAAAGTCTAATAGCTTGAAGTTCTTTCTAAAACATTTTAAAAGGAGACAAACCTAATAGAGGAAAAACTAACGCCAGACAAACTGCAAACATTTCCCATTGCGACCCCGGGAGTCGAGAGCCGAGTGCCGAATGCCGAAGGCCGAGAGCCGAAAGACGAGAGCCAGCTTTAAATGCTTCGACACAAAACTGTGGAGACTGAACTTATTTTCAGTATCGCATGCCGATGTGCCGCCCGATGGCCTCAGGGTTTTGTAGGGTGGCAACGTTAATAGTAAATGGTGGATACTATCTGGGATTCCCAAAACTGGGCTGCGGAATTGGTTCGAAAGAGTCACGGCGGTCCTAGAACGCAAAGAGTATTAGGAGGAGGAACGGATGGGTTTTAGTCAGTAAGAGTCTGACACTCCCTCCTGCTTCTTCCGGATGGGCGGACGGACAGCGGAAATTCTGTTATGTTACCCTCCTGGTACGGAACCCTAAAAAGAACTACTTTAATCAGACCTTCACCTTGTAGGCTGTCATTTACCACGGTGTTCGGTATCTAACACTAGCTGACCCGCGCAACTTCCTCTGCGTCACATTTTCCATTAATGCTCCGCTCCTATTTGCCTTAGCGTGATGATATAGCTTATAGCCTTCCTCGATAAATGGGCTATCTAATACTGAAACAATTTTTCAAATCGGACCAGTAGTTCCTGAGATTAACGCGTTCAAACAAACAAACTCTTCAGCTTTATAATATTACTAGCTGACCCGTGCAACGTCGTCTGCGTCACATTTTCCATTAATGCTCCGCTCCTCCTTGGTCTTAGCGTGATGATTTATAGCCTATAGCCATCCTCGATAAATGGGCTATCTAACACTGAAATAATTTTTCAAATCGGACCAGTAGTTCCTGAGATTAGCGCGTTCAACCAAACAAACAAACAAACAAATAAACAAACAAACAAACTCTTCTGCTTTATAATATAAGTATAGATTAGTATAGATAATTGTGACCTACCTACCTACCTGTCTATGATCGAACCTACGATTATATATGTACCTATATAAATCGTATTTGCGGCTTGTTTTGTGCTTGCTGGTTTAGGTCCTGTTCTTAATGAATCTCAATGCAAATAGTCTTCTTATTTTCAGAAAATCATAATCAATACTAACAACAACAAATTTAAATGTATCACTTCATACGCATTAACATAAGATGACTTAATAAAATCAAATCAACACTAGGAAGTCAAAAAGACAGTCCAAACCTCCTCAAACCTCATGGTGTCCCCATCAGAGGCAGATTCCCTACATTACTGCGGACTAAGATCTCGGATTGCGCAACAATTTAAGTTGGATTCCGCCCCCGCCGCCGAAGTCCCGGCCTTCACGGCTCGGGAAGCATTCACTATTTGGATAAGACATGCATTCATAAAAGTACGGCCTTCCTATATTGTTGTTTTAGGGACCCGCCTTGTTGCTTGCCAAACGTTTAAGCTAAGTTATTGATGGTCAAGCTTCGTGGAATCTCTATTAACTAAAACTATCTATTAATTAATTGATAAAAAACGAACAGCCCAGACTTAGCTCAAGAGTTCTTCATATATTTTACGTAGTAGTAAGTACGTAGTTTAGCGTTTTGACAACAATGATTTATGTTATAAAGTTATATTTTTTTAAAATTGTCGAATTGAGATACTCGTCCTCTTTTGTGTAATCCATTGGACACATGGTTTGTGTCATAATTATATAGCATCAATTTGATTACACATACAGCATATTATACTGAAAATAAAATTACTCTCAAGTTCTGAAACTTGAAAAAATGTGCCTCCACTCATATTATTTTATTTTACGTTTTACAACATTGAGTACTTTAAAACTAAATATAAGTTTAAAATCGGTCTCCTAAAATAAAAATCGGGCAGATCCACACTGCTCGACAATCTTGTATCGCTAAGTTCGCCCGCATCGCTAAAGGCGATACGACTGTCAACTAAACGAATCAGTACTTATTAGTTTATTCTCTCGGATTCCAGTCACAACAATCTGTCGTATTTACTTAGTAAGGCTTAAGTCTAACTTATGTAAGGCTGTTGCTTAGTGCTGAGTGTTGTTTTTCTTTTTAATAATAGGACTTTATTTTCGTCGTCTGTCCTATTTCAAATTTAGAACACAACAATATTAACAATTTCAGGATGAAAAACCCTTTCATAGAATATCCGTATTTAAAATCGAGCACATCCTCTTTGAACGACAATCTTGTATCGCTAAGTTCGCCCGTATTGCTAAGTTCGTCTGCAACGCTTAAGGCGACACGACTGTCAACTAAACGAAACGACTCAGTACTTATTAGTTTGTTGCTAACTCGGATTCCAGTCGCAAAGATTTGTTGTATCTACTTTGTCTGTAAATAGGTTTGAATAAGTCTATCTAAGCTAAAGAAAACATTGGTTTTTTTTTTATTTGATTTCTGTATTAATTTTTTTTTCTTATTGTTCTCTTTTTTTCCTAACATTGAAAACCTTGCGTTCTTGTATGATATAAATAAATGATTTTACCATAGGAGTAAGTATGAATTAATAGAATTTGGTTAGAAAAGTAAAATTCCCTGCACGATAACCGTTTTTCAAACGTCAAAAATGAACTAAACTTGACATCAACTATCGCCAACAATTTTGACATTTGTAATCGCTGATAGAACATCACGTTGTCTAGAGCAGAGTCTGATCGAAAATAAAGATGCTAAAAGAGATTTCTATAGAAATGATCAACTATTGATATATATACTTATGATATTAAGATGGAAACGGAAAAATAGGTGCACGTAAGATTCCATTTTCGTCTTAATTCTATAATGCTAGAAAGTAATCAAGACAGCAAATCTTAACTTTACTTTGGGCTAAACAAATCTAGACCAAAACGAAACTTTTCAAAGTAAATAAATCTCTACCAAAAACAGCTAATTTCCAACAGAACTTTTCCTTTCTAATTTAATCAGCTAACAGATCTGTCAGCAATAAATCCTCCAAACCATTGTACACGAACTAGGAGACATAACTCATTTGTGCTGAAAAACATCCTGAAACTGGGTGCTGACCTACAAAGATGTCACAACATACAGGGGTGGTAAATGAGGAGTATTTTTGTGATTTTTACTGCATTACATAATGGTTATTTTTAGGAGGAGCTCGTGGCTAAAATAATAACAGCCGCACAGGTCGATCTTCAAGGTTAAGCAACGCTTGCCGAGGTTGGTCTGTGGATGGGTGACCATCTTAACATAGCGAGTTTCCTCCGTGCCTCGGAAAGCACGTTAAGCTGTTGGTCCCGGCTGTCATTTGGAGATCTTTGGCAGTCGTTACGGATAGTCAGAAGTCGGAAAATCTGACACCAGTCTTGCCAATGAGTACCGTATTACCCAGTTAATGGGTTCTAGTAGGCAGCCGCTCCACGTAAAATACTGGTATTCAGCTGAATCCGGTTTGACCGGAAGCCGACCCAAATATCGTTGGAAAAAGGCTAGGCAGATGACATAATGCTTATTTTTGCAAGACCATGGTGAGGTCGTCAAACTGTGGCAGTGGGCAGGGCACATTGCTCGCAGAGCGGTTGGTCGATGGGGCAGAAAAGTTATGGAGTGGCGACCGCGTACTGGGAGACGCAACATTGGAAGGCCTCCCACAAGATGGACCGATGACCTGGTGAAGGTCGCGGGTAGCCGATGGATGCGAGACGCACAGGACCAGTTGTTGTGGCGTCGCTTGGGGCAGGCCTCTTTCCAGCAGTGGACGTCTTTCGGCTGATATGGTGATGATGATGGTTAAGGGTCTTCACAGAGAAAATTATTTAATTGCTTTTTCCCAACCATGTTGGAGACTTGTCTTGTTCAAATCAAAGACAATGTTACCATGATTTTTGTAATACATCACATGATTTAAAAGAGTGTCCGTGGAGTATCTTGCACGTTATTCTCCATAGAGATCTACGCTTTGGAACGTGCAAATAGCTTCATGTTTTTAACTGACCGCCGACTTTGACAACTCAAAAGTAAACGGTTTATTTGAAATAAATGCTTTTAATCTTGAATCTATCGGATGTACCGCCCTGTTTTGTTGTAACCTATCAAAAACAACGGGTTGCACTCCGGGAGTGCCGGCAGAAGTGAAAACTTGAACATTAACGTTGTGCATTTTTGAATCATCCGTCTTACGAATTTTCGATCAAGCACGTTTCCTGACGCGGCATCCGTCTTACGAATTTTCGATCAGGTCTCGTGTCCAGACGCGAGTTTAAAATTTCATACCCATCCCTAGACAAGTGCTAAACGCCGCTAAAGAAGTTTTCACTTCAAAAAACATCGCACTAGGGTTAAATATGTTGCCCCGTATGACGAAAACAAATAACTAACCTATTTAATTAACGAACAAGTTAAACAATTAGTCCAATCATTTAATAATTTATACAAATTCCTCCCAGCTGATTAATATATTTTATTTAACTGTCCCCTGAACTAGTAACTTCTTTTTATTTTCCAAAATGGCGTCTGTCGTGTTTGTTTTTTAGATAGAGCTGTAATGTTAATTATTGTGACGGGATTATACGTGTTTGACACGAATGTCCCGAAGGATATGTCACCATTTTGAATTGGGGCAGTTTTAATATGAATATGATTTTAATTGGGGCCATCGCTGTATCGTGTACGTTGTATAGCGATTGTTTGTTGTTTCGAAACAGCTGATAGGGCGGACTGATATAATATCTGGAGACTCGTTCCATTATTTATAAAACTGGCCAAGTTTGAGTCGGACTCGCATGCAAAGGGTTCCGAACGAATTATTGTTTTTTTTTTTCAAATGTTCTTTTAACACTTATATAGACTTCTTGTAGGTTTTTCTGTAATCTATAGGTAAAGGATCTACTATATAAATTTTAGGCTCAGTAGTTTCAGAGATAAGTGGGGGTCATTTTGTAGTCTATTTTCTTGAAAAACTTTAACAACGTAATTTTTCATCATTATCATATCAAGTATCTCCAATAAACATGTCCTTAACATTCTCTTACCATCAACTATTTATCTATTCACAAATAAACCTTAAAAATCAGCCATCCCTCACTATCTGACCTACATAGGGCAAAGCGCAATGACCTTTCATTCCCGAGTTTTCGGGCAAGCATTATTTTAAGGCTCGGCCCAAATTCCCACGTCCCAAACACGCGACATTACGTCATAACCCCACAAAAATAAAGTCGAAAATACATTGCGTGTCCGAAAAAAATAATTTACGAATTTATCTAACAGAATCATACAAGTATAAAGTTTATAGAGTTGCCAAGTAAATTAGTTTTTGACGTTCATGTGTCGTTTGGATATTTTTTTACAGCAACGTTGTCGTAAACAACGGTAGGGAATTGATGAGCGTATGCAATGTTTGTTTTTTTTTTAATTTGGCTCTGTGTTGCCATCACCAATTAGGTCAATGAATGTAGTATTTTATTATAGTCATTAACTTTAGTACCTATAGAGATGTTATTTTCTTTCCTTGTCTTGGTTAAGTTTCTTTGTGTAGTCGAACGGAATAAGAAGAAAGGGAAAGTCGTGTTAGTGTTAATTGGTTTTCCCTTTTCTTGTACCCAATCGGCGTAAATCTGTCTTTCTATGAAATGGTCATTAGTATTTCTGGGGAAAACAAAAGATTTGGGAAAACGAAACTTGAAATTTCGTATATTTTGTTCCCTTAATTTACGAGGTAATTTACGAGTCCTGGCTATAATATTTTAAAAACAAGACATGCAAACTGAGGGACATTATTCTTCTAATTGTTAGAAAACTTTCGCATTCAATCGCATACTGTCAAAAAAGCCTTAATTTTCATAAATTTTTGACAGGTGCGATTGAGATGCGAATGTGAAAATTAGTAGATTTGGCACTCTGCTTACAAAACCATACAATTTGAGATAGTCTTGCACTTATTTTGCCCATTACTTTACCACTTAGGTAAGGAAAGCATGCAGAATACAGGTACACAGCCTTATGTACAAAAGTCTGCTAATGATTATTATTTAAACTAATCATATGGTTAGGCAGTTTTTAAAGTGAAACTTTTTATTACATCGTCTCAAAATTTTTCGTCTGTGTGTTGCATGTCGCGTGACGGCCGAGGCCAATATGGCGGCGCCTATAGTTCGCATCAGCTGAACTTTTTTAGTCACTTTCACCGTGGTTTCATAAAACCACACAATCCTTTTTTTTTTAATAAGACTAACAAATTCTTTTAAATTTAACTAGCACCTAAAAACCAACGATAAACAAAACACATCAAAACATAGAGGCTTTTTCAAAAGACCAACAACTTTTCCCGACAAAAAGGCCTCCTAAGTAAAATAGTTGCGTTTAGTCGCATCTAATGAGATCGAGTAGAATTAGACGTTGTCAGCGCGGCACATAAATTGTCGCCATTGCGACTGCTAGCCCGGACGGGGGTGGGCAGGGCTGCTCGGAATTTGGAAAGTATAAATTATAATGATAAATGATATTTATTTTGTAAGTAGGTTGTAAATAACACTTTTACACGTCAATCTTTTCTGGTCATTTTAAACTAGATGAGGCCGGCGTTTCCTAGCTGACTGCTCTGAGAAGAAACGCCGAAACAAACTCAGAGGTCAAAGTCTCTTTTAAAGTCCATACAATCGTACTGGTCAAATCATATGAGAACCATGTAGGTTAATGTCTGAAGTGGTATTTTGAGGAAAATACCACACGTTGAGTGGACCTGTCCAGACAGTGCAAGCATTTGCCAGTTATCGTGTAGCTCAAACTTAGAACTTAAAGGAGCTCAACGAACTGACGAACAATACCAAAGTAAGGACATTTGTGTAGGCCGCATAAAGAACTCAAACCGCCAGACTAACATTAAGTGAAATAAACCCCTAACAAAGCAATCTACATGGTCCTCATATTCACAATACGTTATATGAGGACCATGCAGATCAGTGTCTGAAATGGTCTTTTGAAGAAAAAACCACACAGAAACGGAAAATTTTAATCCTCTGGAGCTAGTCTTGAAGAAGTCTTTACCTACGTTCTGGAAATAATATCAGAAAAGAAAAGCTAGCTTTTGTCCGCGACTTCGTAAGCACAAACTCTCGTTTTTTCCCGTTGCCGTAAGTATTTGGGGAAGTTCTCTCTTAGTGATCCCCTAAACTCTCCAAGTAACCTACACGCCAAATTTCTGCTTTCGACGACCAGTAGTTCCGGCAGTGCGTTGTCTGTCCGTCGCTCACTCAGTGAATCAATCAGAGAGTAACCGAAGAATTTCATATAATTATGTTGATGATTGATTGATGATTTACAACACTTTCACGATGTTTACGAAAATAAGAACCTAGCATGCCCCAAATATATACACCAAAAATATGCTTTACCTTGTCATACCTCCATCTCAAATTCAACTCCTTCAAAATCCACCCGTTAACGAAAAAATCCGTCTTCCAAAGATCTCGATCATTAAAAAACTTCCTAAAAGAATAATCCCCCAATTCGGGACAACCCTACAAAGGGACAGAGACAAAGGGTCCAGTTAAAAGTCGTTTGGAAGTCGCAACGAGCTATAAGGGACTTTCGATGCTTTAGCCGACTTCTTTTGATTGCGAGCGTCTCAGCTTGAGAAGGAAAATCGCTTTCCATTCGTGTATACAGTCATCTATTTATGGGTATTTGTTGAAATGTAAGTAGATATATTACATAATTATAAACGATTTTATGTGTTTGTGAATAAAAATATGACACTCGGTTTCTAAAAGGATAAATTGTAAGCTTAACTTGCTAAACTCTTCTTTAGAATGAAAACTTGATATAAATTACACACTAAACTCATATCTATCGTGTAATTTAAAAACGGAACGATCTTATATGTTCCGAAACATGGCAACCAAGGAGGTAACTTATCAAAGGTTTTAATTAAATTTCGAACTGGCTTGCAAATAGAAAGCTGTTTATTGAAATTAAAAAATAAACACTTACGCGGGAATTATTATTATTGTTGTTGGTTGTTCGTGGCTTTCATGTACATTAAGAGTTTTCCAAATCCGACTAGTATTTTCAGAGATTAGCGCGTTTAAACAAACTCAACAGCTTTATTATATCAGTATAGATAATGCAAGTAAAGCTACTTTTAATACGTTTATTTAAATACGCGAATGTCTAAGCAAAATCATTCATGCTGCATTAACAAAACGATACCCAAACTTCCTGAAAATCACCGTACAACATGCAATATTTTCTTACAAATCTCGAACCGCAAAATTTCCCCTGAAAAGACCAAATTCATACCGCACCACAGATATTTATCCAAAACTCTAGACGAGACAATACATGAAAACAAAGATGTTTGTAAACAATACCGAAATTGGGCTTCCATTAACATTCCAAGCCAGGTATCCAATTGAAACAAAAAACATCTCTGCAGATGAATATTCAAAGGAGAAATGATTTATCATGTTAAACAAACCAACGGTTTTATGATTCTCCATTTTGTTGTGCTCATGATGTATTTCAATAAATTACGTTTGCACCATTGAAATCTGGATGGAATTCGGTGATTGAAAATGAAATATAAACATGAATTTCAATTTAACGCACCAATTCGTTAGTGTTTTCGTATTTTGTTAATATTAATATAGTCAAGTTATACAGGTAGAATGGTTATGTCAAATAGGTAATGTGTAGTTGATTGAAATTTTAATTTGATACTCCGTGTGTTTTTGACATCAGTTTCACGTAGAGATAACCGTTGACAATATCGTAAAATATTACAGCAGGCCATGATAAATTTAGGATGTTTCATAGGTATTTCAGTTTGAAGTCGTCGTATTTTATGTCGAAAGTATTTATAGTACTGAGCTAACTTATTAGAACATTATGTACGAGTTATAATACTGTAATAAAATGGCCTTAAACAATTCCTACCAATTTTTTCACTACCTGACTTCCCGACCGACCGCGTCTCAAACAAAATAAAAACAATTAGAAACTTTCTTCCAATACTACATACAGTAGGGAATGTATATGACTGCTTGTCCTAAGTGATTTCTTCAAAGAAACCATTCAAAAAGTCCTACAAATCCACCGAAAACAAATACTCTAGAAATTCAGTCCACTAGATCCAGTAGCTCATAAAGCGAGTGATACATACCCTCATCCTGGGCTATATTTAAATCAGCCGTCAGTAAGCTGCGCCTAAATCCTGGCGCGACCTATATTTGGGAAGCTCCTAATGCCGCCCGGGAAACTTCCGCGAGCGAGGTCAGACTGAGAGCGGGGAAGTAGAGCCATAAGGCCATGCTATACTGCAAAACAGTTTAGCTAGAACTACCTCTAATTTTAATGTTTGTAGGTACTGTTAGGAAAATAATGTTTGGTATAAAATAAACTGAACCATTTTTCTATTGCTGACGCTGACTGACTTGGACAAATTTATACCGATCCTGTCAATAGGCGTGATAGAAAGTGACTGCCTCCATGGTCGAATGTTTTAGACGCTTGCCTTGTGACCCGAAGGTCGTGGTTTCGATTCCCACGGGAAGCATACTTTGTGAAGTTATTTCTAGTTTGTCTAGGACATTGCAGGCTTGAATCACCTGATTGTGTTTCGGAAGGCACGTATAAGGCTAAGAACTCACGGAGCGATTTTCACCCGCGACCGCCGGAGAAATAAATAAATAACTTTTGGCATTGCAGTTTAGTATTTACCTTCTTTCAATGTTATGTTACTGCTTAGTTTGTTTCCAGATAATGAGACCACCGAGCGTCTTATCCTTTTTCGAAAAATAAATTGAAAGATAGTCGAAATCACATAATGTCGCTTGTCGCTTATCAAAACTCAACCCGCGAATCGCTAGCACTACAACCTCAAATCGTGAAAACAGTTACGTAACATTCTACGCGACTGTAAAAAAAAATAATAACACTTTGCATAAGCATTTTTTTCGTCTCTGCTTGAAATGGAGCGTTTTACATTCAAATGTACTAAAGTAGACCAACAATTGTGCGAAAAATAGGTTAAGTGGGTACATGTATTGTGCGGAATCTTTTCAGTGCATTGCGAGATTATTTCTGCGGTGTGTATGGGTATATTATTTTTTGGCGGTGTTGAAAGCGCGTGGGAAAATGTGGTTCTTTAATGTGGGAAATTCTGAGATAGTCGGTACCTAGATAGGCTTGTCTTAACTAAACTAGATCTATTTCTTGAGTTGGTTTTAAAAAGTGTGGTATTTTGAACCCACTCTTTGCATCTTTGTTTTTTTTATGCTTTGAAAGAGTGGGTTCAAAATACCACACTTTTTATGAATTCCAAAGTGAAGGAATTAACACAGCATACATTAGGATACGTAAAATTAGGCAAGTAAGCATCAACATCAAAAACAATAGTTTTGTAAGGAATGCAAAACTATTGCATTTAACTGATAAAATCGCAATGTCCTTCATAATTGTGTTTTTGTTTGTAATTTTAATGTTATGTTAGTATCGGTGGACAATTAAGTATATAATAAATAAAGAATTAATGTAATTCCAGATCCATTGCTTCAAATGTTCTACTCAACAGCTTAAACACACACAATAGATACGCGATACGATTGCAATGTCAAAATGCGGGCTCATACAGCTGATCACATTCATTCTTGTAACAAGCAATTAGGCTGATGTTGATGCTACTGTCAGACTATTTTTTAATTTTAGTATTAAAATCCGTTTAACCGGTTAGATACGGCGGTAGAACTATTGATTCCACCTGACGTAATTGATTTTATACTTTATATTTTTGTAAATACGATTTATATCAGTGACGCCGACCGCTTAACTTTGTAGTATCGCCCAGGATTTCACCACTAACAGCACTGTATATAAGAGATAAGAGGAACTTTTTTATCTTTCGATGTATAAGTGCCCTAAAACTCTGCTTATCTTAACAATCATTTCAAATAACTCTGAAAATCCGCTCAAAATTCAGCCAGTACCTACATAAAATCCGCAGTACGAACACAGTGGAACATGGCGCATATAAACAAAGATTCACTTTCACTAGATGAGCAATGTCATGAATAAACATAGCAAGCCATGGCGGAAGGTCGCTGGCGCCACGCGCTGATTTACTGCTCCGTTCCGTTGGCTTTGAGAGCTTAGGATGTAAGGGATGGGCGGTAGCGGGAGCGGGAAGCGATATGGGCCTTTTTTAAGGATGAGAAATCATCAAATGACTCCTCCCGCTCTGGGCAGAGCAGAAAGGAGTATCGGACTCTTATTGACTAAAACCCATACGTGTTCCTCCGAATTCCCTTTACGTTCCAGGAACGCGGTGACTCTTCCGTTCAGTTCATCATCTGCATAGCCTTTTCCCAACTACATTGGGGTCGGCTTCCAGTCAAACTGAATTCAGCTGAATACCAGTATTTTACATGGAGCGGTTGCCTACCAGACCTCCAAAAGCCACTAACTGGGTAACACGGAATTTCTTGGCAAGACTGGAGTCAGATTTACTAGCTTCTAACAATCAGTAACGACTGCCAAAGATCTACAAATAAATGACAGCCGAGACCAACGGCTTAACGTGCTTTCCGAGGCACGTAGGAAACTCGATGTGTTAAGACGGTCACCCATCCACAGACCAACTTCGGCAAGCATTGCTTAACCTTGCAGATCGACCCGTGTGGCTGTTGTTATTTAGCCACGAGCTCCTCAAACTCTTTCGAATAATTCTGAAGCAATATAAAACTGGGTGTTAATTATTGCACAACCAGCTTTTTCCCGCGGTGTTAATATTTTTTACGGTTTGTTAGTATAAATTTCCGTATCGTCTCGGGACCAATCTATATAGTACCAAAATTCATCAAAGTAAGTTCAGCGATTAAAACGCAACAAATCACGTTTGAATTTATCTTATTACTTGTAGTTTCAGTATGATTTAGTTTAGAGTTTGAGGTTTCAAAAGAGATAATATTCGCCTGATTTTTAAAGAAGCAAACACACAATTTTAAGATTAACTGTGATTTTAAGCCCGTAAACCTCTTCTGATGACAACTTATACATATACCTAAAAGATCGGTTAAATTCCAAGACTGAAAAGGTCTATCTGTCATTCAGTGCACATAAGTATAATAATAAATAATATTATGGAATTGGCTCTTCTCGATTGAAAACACTCCAAAGTGAAAACAAACAAGCATAACGCACTTACTTGTAAAACTAACCTCATGTTCGTCATCGCTTCCGCTTATAACTTAGTCCTCGTAAATCTCTGTACATAAAACTGAGCTGGTATGAGTAGACACAATTCGTTCTGTACTCATTGTGCAAACGGCGATGTTAGGCGGCTCACACACGACGTCCGCCTACTATGCAATGATACGTATGTCAGGCCAACATACATCCGCACTTGTGTCGACTTCCTTATTGTTGGGCGAACTTGAATACATTTGTTTTATTTCGCAATTTATGTACGGAATCTAAAGTATTGTTTGTAAGTTTGTTTTTGCTTGATTATAGCGGTTCTTTTAGATTAATTTGGCGATAACGTTGACGATGGAAAAAATGTAGTGTCCCTGTTGCCATTAAGGTACCTACGTAGCTGAGTACAGTATAATTAGCATACCATATTCCCATATCTGCGACAAAGACTAACAAGCTACAACTTCAACAAATAACTGGTGATAACCCACTCACATATACACTTAAATAAAAAGTATTACCTAACTAAAACTAAAAATAATGACGTCGATAAATCCGCCGTATTATATATTAAATAAAATATAGGTACATCACACTGTCACTATTTTAAAGTTTGACTAAGCCAAGCCTTTACTCGTATCTAAAAAAATACTCTAACAGCTGAAGAAATAATATTCCTAATAAAACAAAATAAATTAAACTTTTAATTCGTTCAACCACCGCCACCCAGGAAATTCATTAAAAAATAATATAAAAATGAAAACTTGAAGTTATCTACATTATTCAGTAACTCTCGTTGCTGTCTGCGCATTCCAACCACCGTCTAATTGAATCACACCGTCTTATAAAATATTCATGCGATATGATAATCTGTCTAGCCTAGCCCCTGCCATAGAATAAGAAATCTGTGTAGAACGGAAACACGTGTAACTTGGGCGTGGGTCGATGCCGCTAAAATGTTTACTTATCACCGCTACGCCCGTGTTATGAAATTTATATGACTAGTGCTACTAGTTTGAAAACACTTTGAAACGCCCAGCCCCTACTAAGATTTTGATATGACAAAACTACGATGAAACTAGGTTAATACTTAACTATGACGATATTCTACAAACATGCTACAAACTCTTAATGACAGGCGAAAGCTCTCTCAAGAGCCAGCTACGCAGTCGCACATGCTGGGACCATGCATCAGATCCGCTACGAACTTGTAGGCAAAGACAAGACCTTCTTACGGCCTCCTAACATTGCTTCTTATGCTAAGACTGCTACAAACACACACCGTGCTACGAAAATACTAGTATCACGCTACGAAACTATTACGACGGAGCTTCGAGCACGCTACGACTATACTACGAATTTACCCACCAGTGTTTCGCATCTACACACAACCTCACTCTATGTCCCTGCCCACCAGATTATGGTTGACGGATTCATAGTTTAGGCAAATGCTGAAGTTTAGTGTATATGAGCAATAATACATGCGGAAGGGTGAGGGATGAAAGCTTTGCATATTGGGGTAAGCAATTGATTTGGGAGTCGCTGGTTTGTGAAGTTGAGGTGACTGATTAGTTTATTGATGATGGCGACATTTTATTTGATTGGAGTTTGTTTGTTACATGGAGTTTGTTTCTTACATTATAGTTACCTACTAGCTTTTGAATTTCGGGAAATCCTCTCTTAGTGCACCCCTACGGAGTGTTAGGAAGCTACATGCCATATTTCAGCTTTATACGGTCAGTAGTTTCGGCTGTGCGTTTTCTGTCAGTGACTCAGTAATGGAAGGGTTTTATATATTAGGATTGATTACAATGTTCTATTATTTGCTGCATATAAAACATACTGGGCCTTATCTATGACAACGTCGACAATATTGTTAAGAGTCCTATTACGAATCGTAAATGCTCGTTTGCAATAGACGAAGTTACGTTGGTCTGCGTTGGGAGTAGGTACATCTATAGTCCGGGAAACAATTTTGATACTTACTAGTCTGAATAGGATTATAGTTTATTTGGGCGCTCGCGCGAGACTGAGGAGCGCGCGCGCTGAATTGACGCAGAATATATAGTACTTTAATTTTATTTATTGTAATTTTGTTTTATTATATTGACAAACGAAAACTAATGAAACGTATTTATTGTAGATTGAAATTTCATATCATATTAATTTATTTGATAAAATTGTTTTTATTTGGAATATAATGGACGCTGAATCAAGACATTTCTGGCTTAAATTAGGCTTTCTTTACGTTTTTTTCCGTGAAAACTCAAGGAATTTAAAGAAATTCTAGAACTCCAATAAACAAGTAAAACATTCAAATTACCTTTTAGTAATTTCAGCTTTTAAAAGAATTGATTGTAACAATGTGAATTTGACCGTCAAAGTTCCATCGCCGACATTTTTTCTTGCAAACTGAGTTCGTAAAATATTTATAGTAAATTACACGAAAATAAAAATGAAAATGTGTAACTCTAACTTACAAAAAAGCGACTGGCACTATCGTTATTCAGGATCAAATAATTAAAATATCTTACTGCTGCTGAAAATTACAGCGTCAAAAATCATGAATTTCCGTAAAAAATGTAATAAGACTCTTAATGTCTACAATTTGAATTTATAATCTGTTGATTATTGATCACTACATATCATAAACCAAAGTCCTCCGCCGCGTCTGTCGTTCTGTTCACGATAAACTCAAAAATTACTACACCGATTTTCGTGCTGTTTTCACGAATGTGGTTCTCTAGGAAGATTTTAGTATATTATTTCGAGCATCAGCTAGTTTTTTTTTAATAAAGGCCTATATTTTATATCTTCAGTAATATATTTGATATAGGTACAACAGCACATGAGCTCTATGTACAATTGTACACAGGCGAGACTATAAACTTGTTGATAGACAAAAATATCATAAGTATTAGAAGGCAGCATCGAACTATCCATTGTTTTGTTGTAAAATCTTCAAAATGTTGTACAAAATATTCTGGAAAATTAAGCCCCATGCATGCTCCATCTTCTTTTTATTGTTAGGTAAGTATAGCATATATAAGTTCCTGGCATTCGACAATATCAATCGCGTACTTGAAATACTTCTTTTCATTCTCGTTTGAAGATGTTCTATTTTACATCAAACAATATTACATGCCAAACAAAGGGACATCAAAAACAATTCCATTTTCAAATACTTCTTCCCTCGCATTTTTCAATCGACAAATATGAGCCTAAGTAGCTTACCCTCTTAAAAAGTTAAAAAAGGAAGCCATGTCAAAGACAAAAAGCATTCAGCCCTAAGAAAAAAAACGGAACACCACACTGACGCTTCCAAATTCAGTATTCTTCAATTCTTCGGTCATAAAACCTTTGTGTTAAAAAAAAACTTATTTCATAAAGTCGGAGGGAAACTGGGGTAGGAATTAAAAGAAAGGAGCTGGAATTTCAGTGGGTGAACAAAAAATATATATTAATGTTCTTTGTAGTAATGGAGAACGCCATTGTAACTGCTTTGTAGGTTTAACAATTATTTGGCGCGGCTTAGGCGGGAAGTTTCTGGTTTCGTCGTTAAAAACTTTTTTTTTTTTGTCGGCCTGTGTTTGGGATTTTTTTTTCCTTTGTGTTACATTATAGGTTTTATGTTAAGGACAATAAAATTGATATTGTTCCGTTTATCGTTTTATTTGTGCTAAGTTGATTGTTTTCGTGAGTACCATGTTGTTTGTTAACTGTTCTCGTTGTTATGATTGGGTCAGTCAAAATAGAGTTATCGTGGTCAAATTAATATGTTTGATATTTACTCGAAAACAAGCTTTGTTTACTGAATTATATTCTACCGGGGCATTCATGTAGGTATTAATTTTAATTATTCAGCGAAACAGAAATTACATATAATTTAAATATAGTTTGCAAATAATGAGCGTAGGTATACTATATTGTGCACCGTTATTAAGCTTCTCTAAAATTCATATTTATTTACCACGTAGATTTATGGATTTCTGATGGCCTCTGCACATGAATAGCCAAGATTAAACGTCAAAATCACTTCCCATCCATTTATGTATCAACAAAGTATTGGAACGCCATCCCATCGTAAACAAATAAGTACAGTTCGTAGCACCCCCATTGCGAAAGAAAATTTAATAACACCGAGACGAAACAAAATAATCGAATTTCAAGATCTTGTTTGAGAAAATTAAAAAAATATCGCTCCCGACTGCGCCCGACTCCGCCCGACGACGGCCGAACGTCATCTCAATTTTTATCTTAATCTATATTATGAAGAAACTGAGTGTGCCAGCTTTAATAAAATTTTCGCCGACCATATAAAAGAGACGCGAAATTACTTTGAAACGTATCTACTTGAAGGATGGGGAAGAATATGTTTGGAGTTTTTAAATTTTAATTTTGTGTTGGGCTTGTGAAGTTTGGCAGCGCCATATTAAATTAAGAAGCTCCCTGTTATGTTTGATCTTATTTTGGTGTTATTATTTTAGGAATACTATTGTATTTTTATGGCATGCCATGCGATAATTTTGTACTTTTCGAGAATCGTTGTCGCTGATAGAAGCGACAAATATTCACGAAAACTGTTATAGAATGACTGAAATTGACCACGCAACATCTTAAGAAATGTCGCTATATGTGAATGTCATATAGGTACTTTGGAGTTTTTATTTGGTAGGATGCCACTTTGTCGGGACCCTCTTATTTGTATTTTACCGTTGTAAACCCTTTTCTTCCCATTTGCGCTTTATCATAGATTTACAACCTCTTTTAAATTGGGTTTCCACTAATAACAACGCCAAATCAAATAAAAAGAAGATCCACTGATAGAATCGGGATTGAACTGCATCCAAGAGGATGGGAAAGCAAATATAAATTAAAACGATTTCAATAATTAATTGGTCCTAAGCAAACGTTGCTTCAAACGTTTCCAAAGGGTTACATTTGCACTTAAACTTGAATGTTGGACTCGAGGGCCACTCTCGTTGATGACAACGTGTTTGATACTAAACGGGAGTTTTGTCTGTACAGGCGCCAGGACATCAAGCTACAGCATGTGTTATTTTTTTATGATTTTCAGCTTTATTGCTAAAGCGAATCGGTTCAAGATTGATTGGGAAAATTTGAGAGTTTTGGGTAGCTTGATTTCTGTACCTTGATCGGCTTATTTTAAATATATTTTTGTAAGTATCGGTAGGTACCTTATAGAAAAAATAGTTTTGTGAGCCAGATCTATTGTGTAGTGAATTAAAAAGACCTTTCGGTAAAAAT
Organism: Ceramica pisi; assembly: GCA_963859965.1. Taxonomy (NCBI): domain Eukaryota; kingdom Metazoa; phylum Arthropoda; class Insecta; order Lepidoptera; family Noctuidae; genus Ceramica; species Ceramica pisi. The sequence continues at coordinate 22,080,909 of OY982535.1, read as the reverse complement.
GCCAATGTATAAAGAAAGAAAATTACCTACAATAAAATACATACTTAACACTAAATATTATTCATGAAGTAGGTGTTTTTGACCGTAGTAGTCCTAAGTTTTACTCATCTAAAAAAAAGTGCAAATCAATTTTAAACAATACCGTCGTAAAATATGACTGCAGTTTATTCACTAAGGTATTATTGACTTTAGTTTTGACAAAAAAAAAACTGTTTAGTTATCTATTTATTTGTTTATTTAGGTCAGCTTACAATTATGTTTACACATTACATTTCTATGAAGAGTACACGGTATACATTTATAAGTGCAACAATTATTTACAGGCTAACACCACATGTACATTTTATTTAATAACGTTACATCCCATCTATATATTATCAAATATCACGCGTGCATTTATATTCACACGTATCACATCAAACAAACTCACAACAGTATCAAACACACCATCCATACCCAGAGTCCCACTCGCCTCGTAGGTGTTTTTCCCCGCTCGGACGCTTCCCGGTTTGCTTTGAGAGGTCTCGCAGGATATTACTAGCCGCGAGCCATGCAGGGATGGATTCTAGTCTAGCAAAAATGAAGGCTAAAGATAATATTCAGTGTTGTTTCTATATGTGCAAAGGCAATTATTGTGTGGAGGCCTTGCAAGGGAGAGTGTAAAATGTACGGTAGGGCAATTTGTTTGACGTGATGTAGGATGATTCTAATGTAGGGAAATATGATTGTATTGCTTGAAGTTCTTACTGACAGGTTGGAATACAATGGGCACATACAGCCCCAAAAAAAGATATCTTTTTCTAATATATAAAAAACTCGTGTCACGGTGTTTGTTATCGAACTCCTCCGAAACGGCTAGACCGATTTTAATGGTTTTTTTTGTATATTCGTTTGATCTGAGAATAGGTCTTAGGATATTTTTTTTCTTTTATATGGCAATACAACGTTTGCCCGGTCAGCTAATCTATACATTACAAATAAAATTGGAGTGTCTGTTTTTAATATTGAAATATCCGTTTTTTACTACATGTATTTGAATTTTTATACGGTACATACACCAAAATATTTTTTTTACAATGTTTGCCTGTCTGTTTGTTCCGGCTAATCTCTGAAATGGCTGAACCGATTTTGACGGGACTTTTATTGGCAGGTAGCTGATGTAATAAGGAGTAACTTAGGGTACGTTTATTAAAAAAAAAATAAAGAATAGACGGTTAGGCGGAACGAAGTTCGCCGGGTCAGCTAGTCTACCTATAAAATAAAGTTTTTTAGTTTACAATGAATTTATCGTAGATTAACCAAATCAAAACCAAAAACACTCAAAAACATATCACATTCCATCGCAGACAAAACATTTCCAAATAAAAAAAAAAACTACACGCAATTTAATTAAGTGCCAATACAGACAGCTTAACAAAAATTCAAAAAACGAATTCGAAACAACCGTTTTACATAGATTTACAACCAATAGCCAATCGCCAATAGCCAACAGCCAATCAAAACGTATGGAACACACTTCCACCAATAAAATCGAGTTCTATATACAAATAAAAGACGTCGAGTCTGTATCAAAGAGTCCTATGCACACAACTTTGGAGCCATTTAATTGGGTACCAATGTGTATTTGGACGTTCGTAACTTTGTCTGGATTATTATCGTTTTGCGTTTGCGACCCCTGTGAGGTTCCGGTTCGGATTTGCTCCTGTAAAGGGTAATATTTGTATGTTTTGTTATACAGGGTGTTTCAGAAATGAGTGGTCATATTTATAGCTTATTTATATATTTATTATATATTTTATTGTACACCTCATAACAAATACAGGAAATACGTTTAAAAAAACCAGTGTACTAATGGGCGATCTTATCTCACAGGGCAATCTCTGGATGGATTTAACGAAAGAAGTTATATTTAGAGCGGTCAGTGTACAAAAATCATAAATATTATTAATTAGACATAGTAATATAAAATATACAATACAAATATATTATTATATAATTATTTCAGTTCTGTAAACATCTCACCTTGAAAACTTAGGAGTAGTGAGCTCGAAATTTACTCTCATTTCACTTTTATTGCAAGGATTGACACTCAAGTAATGTTATCTTTCTAGGTTTGCACGGTGATTTGTTAACAGAATGCTATATCTGACGTAGTACGTGCAGTTGATGGCATTTTATCTACATAGTTCAATCGAATAAAAAGAACTTTATAGACGGTTTTTGGTGGCTTTCTAATACAAGTTTTTTTTAATACAATTGTTTTTTTACTGTAGATCAATAGGGTATATGCATGAAAAAAATATTTATTATCTATCCAGTTTATCTAAAAATATACAAAAATCTAATACGAAAAATGACAATGGAATCAAAATTGCTCGAAAAACAAACGAGATATAATTATTTTTAAACAAATATATCTATCCCTCTCGCAAAAACGCTGTTTTCTATGGCATTTCTGTATAGATGTCACGGACTTTGACATCAAAGTCCATATCAGACTTCTCTTTCTAATTGTTATCTTTGAAACTTATAACTTCATCGCTGATGAAGGTATTTAAAAAGTAATTTCGTGATTGCTTACTAGAGCTTACAAGTATTTTGTTTTGCAAATAAAAAAATCGCGTGCATGTTCCCTATTATGATGACTATTAAAGTACTATATTCATTATTATGCTCACGCACTTCTGAAATACCCTGTATGGTGTAGATACTTATTGGCTAAAGGATGGATGGGTATGTAAGTACGTTATGGATTTGAGTAAGTAGTGTTTACAGGGGATCTTGTTACAGATACTTGAGAGAGAGATTGCAAGTTTAAGTGGCCGCACTATGTTGTTAAGTACTACAAGTAATACAAGATTGGGAAATTCTATTTAAAATAGAATTCTATGTAAAATTTTATTCACTACTTTTTTCTGATAGCAGTTCCAAATGCACGTGCTGCACTATTTACGCTAGCGATATTATAATACCTACATAACTGTAGTAAGCTTTTTTTGTTCTTCTAAATTATGGCAATACAAAAATGTTAGTAGAGACTATAACTATACTTGCAAAGTTTTGCGATGTTAATGAAATTTCACGTCATTAACATCAAAAACTAGATAATTGGATAAATGTAATAACATAGTGACGACAATCAATCTCTCGTCTAATAAACCTTAAAAACCCAACACAACAACATAACATCCACATAAAAAAACCTGAAAAAATAAACAAATAAATAAGCAGAAGAGCGCCATACATTAGTATCTCCGTAAGTAGTTTGTCCAACAAACATTATTCTTTCCCGCTTAACGTACCTACTAACGTTATTTATACGGAACCCAGATACACACAGATATGTGCGGGAAACTGTTATTTTGCTGACACTGCTCCACTTATGAAAGTTTTCCTGGTGGCTTATGTAAAAGTTGGCTCAGCTGCCTGTAACCTAGATACAAAATTAGGTTGTGTTGCAAACGTGATTCCTGGCACAGTGAGCCTGGAATCTCTGAAGTTAGCCTAGCTTTGTATTTTGCAAATTTAAGACAAGGCGATTTTAAATGAGGCTAATTTTCTCTTTCTCTTCTAAGCAAGTAACTCGAAGACGGCTGTCGATGCCGAGGAAGGCCAAAGAAACGCTGGCGTGATGACTTAGAAGCGTTTATGACAGACTAGCTTCTGCCTGCGGCTTCGCATGCATGATCCTTAGAGAACATATACCCGGGTTTATATAGCCCATGTGTTATTCCGGACTGTAATCTACTTCTGTGCATGAAGATCCTTGCAGGCATTCTGACATGAAAGAGTAACAAACATCCATTCATCATCACAAACTTTCGCATCACTATCACTACATATTATAAAACAAAGTTCTCCGCCGCGTCGGTCTGTCTGTCTGTTCGCGATAAACTCAAAAGCTGCTGCCCCGATTTTCATGCCGTTTTCACCAATGAATAGAGTGATTCTCGAGGAAGGATTGGAAGTAGAATACATAGAATAGGCTAGTTTCCATCATCCACAAATTGCAAAACTATTTAGTCCGTCAGTTAGAATATTGAAAAATAATGGACACGTATTTTTTGTTTTTGTAAATCAATGAATATTGACAAAGATAAAACGGTCAACGGATCAAAACTCGGAAGTGGGGGCTCGTGACGTCACGACCCGCTAAAAATTTTGCCACGGCGTGACGTATTGAGAATTTAAAAAGCGTCGTAACTTAGTAAATTTTGGTTCCCGTAACAAAAGAGAAAATACGGGTCAAATATTTTTTGATAATCTAACTGACGGACTTATTAGATTTTTTCAGGACACAAGCCTATTAGTAGGATTGTTCGAAAAAAGTGACACATCGCGAAGAGTCGAAGGCTATGAGGGAGGGATCTTTGCCTGACTCATAGATTTTTAACTATTATAATTTTCCACAGCTCGACTGCGTCCTCTGCTCAGCATAAACTTATTTTCTTATGCCAATCCTCACGTTCCTGGGCCAGCCTCTTGCTGGTTCTACCATATATTGAGGGGGCCGAGTCACCCGCGTCCGTAGGAGAATACCCTTCAGCGAATCCCTACACGTGGTCCCCGGGTGGTGCTAAACAGGTGACACTAACCGCCTCCGTGGTCTAGTGGTTAAACCACCTGATTCAGACCCAGAGGTCCCGGGTTCAATTCCCAGCGGGGGCAAATTTTTTGCTCGGTTTGGTTGGTGGTAGGACTTGTTCTAAGTCCGCCAAAAAAAAAAAAATATATGAAATACTAGCTGACCCGCGCAACTTCGTCTGCGTCACATTTTCCATTATTGCTCCGTTTCTATTTGTCTTAGCGTGATGATATATAACCTCGCTCGATAAATGGGCTTAGATAGCACTGAAAGAATTTTTCAAATCGGACCAGTAGTTCCTGAGATTAGCGCGTTCAACCAAACAAACAAACAATTTCTTCTCCTTATAATATTAGTATAGATTACTTGCCAAAAATTCAAGTAAAATCACGATACAAAAGACTAATAAAAAGCTTTCTAATTAAAATCCCAGACCTATTCAAGACAACCCCAACACCCCTACCTAAACCCTAAACAACTAATAAGAAAATAAAACCCAATTGCATAAAATTCAGCACAAATTAACTTTTGAAACGTCCAAAAGCAAAACGAAAGGTTCTTGTCCGTTTTGTGAACAACCCCCTACTCCCCCACTGGACCCCAAACACAAATATGAGTATAATTACCCCTCTAATGTGATATTACGCATAGGGGAGCATCCTTGAAGGGATGCTATTACGAATCAGGATGCATGAAATTAAATTGCCTGCTTTTAAGATAGCTAAGACATTCTGGATGATATTTTTGTCTGTAAGACCTAGGGGTGTATTGTAGGGTTGAATGCTGAAACGGTTATTGCTGGTTGACTTTATGATATTGCTCTAAGAGGTTTCAAGTAAAGAGTCTATTAAGGTACATTATTAGATTTCATTGGCACTCCCAATAAGGACGCATTTCTTTTTCAAATTACCCCTTTTGGCACACGACGCGAGAATATAATTCGAAAATTTAATGTTGTCATTATTTTGTGACAAAATATTTTAGTAGATTCTTGAATGATGAGGCGGTAGGTATCACATTGAGTATGTTCGTTAAAACTTTTATTTCTACAATCGCGTTTGACAGTTAGGTACTCATTAACGTATGTAAAATGCTGAAATTTATATCATTAATTGTTACGAAAGATACTTGGTCGTCACTGAACACACTGTGACGCAAGGCTACATTGTATCTTTTGCCTTTCAAAATTATCTACCTCCTCCCAGTTAGGTATTCAAAGCATCCATACATACATACTAATATTATGGAATGGCATGTTATCAGCCGGTCGATTCTGTAAACATGTCGAAGTGAAGGCAAGGGTGAAGTGATGTCGAACTGAGCTGTCATTCTATTATTATTACTTGGATTGACAGGTCACTGCTGTGTTACATGTTTTCACGGCTTTTCCACCGATCGAAAGCAAAAGCAAATGGCTAAGTTTCGCAGTTTTAATATGACTTGGATTCGACATAAGATACAATCATCGTCATCATCCCGCTAGTAAACTTTTCTAGGATAGTATAACATGGGCAAAACCGCAAGCAGGTTTTCCCCATTTTGGTGCTTCATAAAAAAATCCTCCCTGAATAATGACAGTCACGTTTCACGATTTAGGCGCTCATTCGTCACGCGAGCGCGCAAGGGTTGTAATTGTGATGGACAATGACGAGAAGGGTTGTTAATCATATTCTAAACGTCACTCTATTAATTTGTGAGGACTTTTTTACGTTGTGAGTTAGTTAATAAACGGAGTTTAGTGTTTAATTTATGATGAAAATTCGTTGTCAACGTTTTGTACAATACACACATCGGTAATGCTTTTGAGTGGCATGTTTCTACAGCGTTTTTTCTGACAAACGTTCTACATACAGGAATCAGTGATGCAATGCAATGGTGTAAGATGTGGTTCTGTTGTTTATTTATTTATTTAGCAATTAATGTCAAATAAATACTTAAAATATTTGGTCTAGCTATACACCGTGAAATTTTCATGGTTGTTTCCCCGCGAATGAAAGATTAGTCATCAGTAGTACTATCGAAACATAACGTTTAAATTACAATATAATAATATTTCTTTTTCTATTAAACGTGCGTAAATATTCTCTTTGTATTTCAGTTATTGAATTGATGATGCTTTTTAAACGCATTTGGTTTGTACTTACCTACATTATTTTTCTAAGCCAAAAAAAAATATTTTTAATCGAACCAAGGATTTTTTTTATTTTTTTTTATTTTTTTATATACAAAACGGGGAAACTCTTGGCCCAAATCTCACCTGATGGAAAGTGATGATTAGGCCGAAGATGGAAGCGAGTTTCACCCGGAATCCTCTTACACAGAGGAACTGGCTATCATACCTCTAACTGCCGGAACACAACAATGTTGTTAACATTGTTGTTATGGCGACAGACTTAGACATGATGGTGGTAGCTTGCCAGGCGGACTTAGAACAAGTCCTACCACCAGCCAAACCGAGCAAAATATTTTCCCCCGCTGGGAATCGAACCCGGGACCTCTGGGTCTGAATCAGGTGGTATAACCACTAGACCACGGAGGCGGTTAGTGTCACCTGTTTAGCACCACCCGGGGACCACGTGTAGGGTTTCGCTGAAGGGTATTCTCCTACGGACGCGGGTGACTCGGCCCCCAATAATCAATTATGAAAATCCCATTTAGTACTTCTAAGTAGAATCAAACTCCCCCTAAATATTAAAATGCATTTTAAAATTCATCAGAAGACAAGCTCGGTAGGTTATGACATAGTTTCCCAAGTCCCCGAACATTCTTACAAAAGCGGAGTTTTAGCAAACAAATCATGAATATTGAAGTAAGATAAATAAGCTACTAATCTCTCTAGAGAGACTTTGTGAGTGGTTTAAGTTATGAACTTATTTTATAACGATGAAACAATTTATTCTAAACATTTAATTTATTCTAACAATTTAATCCGAACTTTGCCATTCAACGCGGCAATGCTTCCAGTCTTCTGGGCACTTTTGCCATTGACAGCGATGTGGATGAATTTTTGTGATGCCCAATGATTTTTCTTAATTTTTATACGGGTTTGTAAACAATTTAGCAAAATAAAAACTAGACTAATATATTTGCAAAATTAGTTTAACAAAAAAAAACTTTAAAGTTAATATCTAGGGCTGATTTTTCAATATTCAGATAACATTTATTGGAAGAATAAATACGCCAATCATCATATTGACGTATTTTCAGTAAAAAGCTGGCAGACGGCCATGTTTATTCCTCGGGTAAAAGTTATTGGACTATTGAAAAATCAGCCCTTTGAAGATTAAGTATCGTCCAGTTTGTAGCAAGAAAAATAATCATAGAAAAACGCTACATTATTGACTACATTTTTTCATACCGCTTTTTTTTTTTAATTATTTTCTTTTCACGATAAGCTAAACCACAAGCAAACAAATCAAAAAGTCCTTTAAATATCCAGTATAATCTTAATATTTAGGCAAAACGGTTTATACGTCGTCAAATGGCTTAATGGCTAAATAAACCGAATTTTAATAGGAAACTTTGTGCACAGATTATTTTCCCATGGGCCACCCTATTTAAGGGGAAGATGGTAAACATCGGAGACGCAGAACTGCTACTTTTTTATAATTTAATAAGGATGCTTTCCAATACTTTAGTAGACTTAAATGGAGGAAATTGTTCGCTAAAGAGGGCTTCAAGATTCTTATTTAATTTTGTAAATTGGACGTTGCTTTTTGGGATTTTTTGTAGGGTGTCTTATGTAGAGATTTTTATGAAGCATCATTCGTCTACGTCGTATTATGATTGCAATGTTGGCTATTCTTCACGTACATTATGTACTCAAGAATATAATTAAACGATCCATGTGCCTGTCCTACGAGTTCTTAGTTCTAAAATCGCTTTTTAACATTACAATGTTTATTTGAAATTCATAATTCACATAGCATTATCACTTTAACATTGTAATATCAACTGACAACGCTATTTTGTCTTTATAGCGATTCTACACGTACGTAGATATTCGCTGAGGAATTGTTATCAAACACAAATGAAGCCACGACAATCTTGCTTCTCAAACATTTTTGTTGATTTTGCAGTAAATCCTAAGTTAAAACGGTATATTCCTTCGATCTTGCTCGAATGAACGTAAGAACTTCAAATATGCACGCACGTGTGGACTTAGCATTGCCAATAATACTCAAAATGAAACCTAAAGATATAACATATTGCTCCTGATAAATAATTTAATATCAAGTTTAAAATTCGTAGCACCACTTTATAAAAGATAAAACTTCAAAACAGCATATTGCTTAACATTGTTCATAACATTTAATTAGTACACCTTTCATGCGAAAATAAAATGTCAACGTAACAAAAATACCTTTCAATAAAGCCAGTCGATGTAACACGTAAATTTGACCAGGGGAATGAGAACTACCCTGCCCCTCCTTCCCTTAACAAAACTAGGGGTTAAACGGAGATTGTTTTAAATTCAAAGGTCTACTGAAACTGGTCGACACCTGAGCAGTTATTATAATTTTGATTGGCTCCCGTTTGATTTCGCACAAATGGTGGATAATTTTCTATTCCAAGTTTGGGTGAGACTGGACGGACGGGAAATTAATTTTCCTTATAGCAGCTCAAATTGAAAGTTTTGAACAGTTTGTCAATTGAATTTTATGAAGTTTTGGTACATGCGTTTTTTTTTCTAAATTAATTGTAGAAGCTGAATGCTTATAAGTTTTTCTCTTTCTGTTACAGGTAATATTCGCAATGGTTTTTGCAGACGGAGAGTGTGAGGTAAAAGAAATGGGTGTTTTTTTTTTTGTTTTAAGAAGGCCTTCAGACGTCAGATTGACTTTTTGTAAATTAATAAGGACGCTATGTTTTTGTTGCAAAACGTAAGTATAGGCCTTTGATTTTACGAGTATGTCAGGCATAAGAGTCCCTTTTTTAAGGATGGGAAATCATTAAATTACTCCTTCTACTCTGGACGTAGCAGAATCCAGTGTCAGACTCTTACTGAAACCCATCCGTGTTCCTCCTAAAGCTCATTGCGTTCCAGCCCTGGAAAGGCCATCAGAGTGAGATTTTTTATGACAGTCTTAAATTATGGTCTTAGCCATGTGAAGCCCCATACCTAGCATATTTTATGGTTCACACATTGCTCCATGACCCCATGTACCCCATACCCAATTTACATTCATCTCCAAGAAGTATCAGGCGCTCATAAACTGATAGGAGGTAAGATCCTTCACAATTTGGGCGCACGATTTATCGGCCGGTAGCACCGTGATTAAATATGGCCGCGCCTTGTAGGGTGGCTATGATGAACTCCTGTTTATTAACACGTGAAGAAACGCATGTAAAATGGTAATCTTAGAAAATCTACATGCATAAGGAAACAGGAAAATCCTTCTTCGTCTTGGCGGCTTTTTTTGGCGAGAAGTTTTGTTTAGTCTGGTAGTACTTACATTTTACTTGAGTTTGGTTGCGTAAAAATCTTTTCAAATACTTGAGTTTAACAAAACAAATATGGAGCTTACCCTAACAACTATACATACACACATGTAAACATAGACTTGTCCTATTAAAACATTTTCCCAACTCACAAAAATCCTAAATTTTAATCAAGAAATTTCATCAAGAACTTTGTCCCCATTTCGTCCTAAAATATACCCTTACCTTAAACAAACCCTCCTTGAAGGCGAATAGGCTGTAAGAAATTATCTTTGCCTCACTACAGCGGTACAACTAGAAGTGCTGTCATTAAAACCCTTAAAACCGGAGGGTAACGCAACTTCGGCCAACTTCGGCTAACTTCGGAAGTTCCGAAGCATAAACCCTTTGTCCACCGTTTCGTTACAAGCAAATGAAATCCTTAAGTTTCTTTGTTGAAATTTATTAACAGTAAAAATGTTAATCTGCGCTTTTGTCTCATGTTTTGTTGTGTTTTTTCGTATTTTTGTGCCGTGATAATGTTATAGAGAATGTGTAGAAGTTGGGTTTTAAAAGTTTCATGGCGTGAATGATCGTCCAAGTAAGCTGATGAACTGAGTGCCAAACTTTTCTACGATTTCTGCATTCTCTCCGGTAAAAACTGATTTTTCTATGCAATGAACAAAAAAATTAAATACGCTCCCCATCATAGATTTAGAGTAGATTGGGTATAATTGGAATCAAAATCGCAAAATTTAATTTAGAGAAATATTTGCGATTCATCAATAAAAAAATTAATCACGTTGCCCATCAAATTAAAAAGTCCTCTTCTTTCCTAATCCAACCAGAAAAACGACGAAACCGATTAATATTTAACGTAATAACTCATAGGCCACCCCACCCCTTTCAGCCATTAAATCTTTTTTTCTCAACCCGTCAGTCGCAAATCTTGGGTTACTTCAAGGAGAAATTAAAAGTCGGGTCTTGAGCACCCTAAAGCTCTGCCCACCTCTCTGTGTTGTTAATCAGATGAAATATTTAATTACTTGTTCCTGATGCTGCAGCTGTCAGTTTAGACAACCCTTTTAGGTGGGTCGAGTTGGGAGAGGAAGCGGGAGCGGCGAAATGCTCTAAGTTTTTATTCTACAAACGCTACATCTGCGATTTTGTTATAAATATGAGCGACAATTCTACTCATTTTTAAACAACGTTCGCATTCCCATCTCAATGGCAATCTGTCAAAAAATCCTCAATATTCATACATTTTTGTCAGATTGTGGCTGATATGCGACAACTGCCATAGAAAAATTGGCACTAAAATGTTATGAATAATTATGTAAAATTAATTGTTTATTTATAATTAATCTTGTTTGTTTAAGATTTAGAGACAATTTTAAAATTTAGTCAATGGTAGTTTACTACACTATCACAGAGTGTCATAAGGCAGTTTAATTTCGTAAAAATAAAATTAAATATCTCTTTGACATACATACGCCAACCACGCCAGCGAAGCCGTGGAAAAGGCTTTGTACTACATAAATATTGAAAAAAAGCTCGGGACAAAGATCCTTGAAAGAAGTCACTTTATCTTATCAAAACGCTTTCCTCCTTTATTTTGCACCAAACCATAACTCATCTAGCCGAACTAAATATTTCATTCCATACACAACAACCGTCCTTCATTATTAAAGGTACCTTTTTCACGAAATTTCCGCGTCCCAAGATTAAGGGTACGCTAGTCGCTAGGGTTCCATTAATTCCGGATTTTTTTCAATTCAATTGAATTCTGAATCAATTGGTTAATAGCGGTTGGGGCTGTTAATTTGAATAATCCAATGATTGCACTGATGTGGTTTTGTAATTAGCTCGCTGAAGATGCTTCTAATTTGCGTAATTGATTTTGCGTGTTAGCTGTTAGTGTGTGATGTTATTTTTGTTTGTGGTTTAGGATTTTCGGAATAAGTTTTAAAGTGGATTTTTACGAGTGAAAGGAATAAAGGAAATGACGGTTTTAATGTGACTTTGTCTTTTAGAAAATACTAGCTTCTGCCCGCGACTTTGTACGCGTATATCCCGTTTCTCCCCCATTCCCATAGGAATTTCGGCAAATCCTTTCTTAATTTCAGCTTTCTACGAACAATAGTTTCGGCTGGTCAGTCAGTCACTCACTTTCGTATGATAAAAATACCATTTAAATTACGTTTTTTTCGTAGCCTATTCTGCTCTACTTTTGGGTACAGACCAAATTAATGGTGGTGGTTTTTGTGTATGCGAGTTTGTATGTTTGTGAACGCACCCACAATACAGGAAAAATTCCTTGTGTGGGATAAAGTTATAAAAAAAAATAGAAAGCCTTTGCACAAGACTGGGACTAAATAGTCTCATCAATGCTATAATTTCAAAAGCCTTCTAGTCGGTCTTCTACAGATTGTACTTCGGTGAGTGTGCCCAAGAACTCCACGACCTCATCCCACCGGCCCCCTTCTACCATCAGACATCCAGACGCACTGTTACTTACCATCCCTACCTTGTTGTTATTCCACCAATTCGTACTAAGCGTTTCCAAGCGTCTTTCATAATGCGCACAGCAAAGGTGTGGAACTCTCTGCCTGAGTCTATGTTTCCGAACGCTTGCAACCCTAATCTCTTAAAAGTTACAGTAAACAGGCTCCTTCTGGGTAAGCTCGCTCCATCGTAGACTTTGTCTCTGTCATCTGTGACGAAGACTAGAGTCAAGAGCAAACCCATCACAAATTAAAAAAAAAACTCCTTTTCATTGACTTATCATAACAAAGTAAAATTACAAAAACTTTAAAACATAATTATCACAATTTCCATCCTCCCCCCTAACTTATGGAGATTCGCTAATGACATTACTACACGTAATACATCAGAACACAGCCTCATCTTGAACAAATCTCTTTACTTCCCGACGTAATCTGTCTAACTACGTAAACGGATTACCTTCTGGAGAGATGCCATCAATCTCGTGTTATGTAGGACCCATCTCTTCGTAGTTTTGAAGCCATTCGATGTTATTGGTTGAGTAGGAAACTAGTTGGATATTGTTAGGGACTCGTTAATAACGATAAATGTTTAATTGAAGTAACAAGACTCACAATGTTAGTAACAATCACTACATATAGTAAAACAAAGTCCTCCACCGCGTCTCTCTGTCTGTTTGTTCGCGACAAACTCAACAACTGCTGCATCGATTTTCGTGCTGTTTTCACCAATGGATAGAATGGTTCTCGAGAAAGGTTTTAGTATATAATTTATCAAGCGGGCGAAGCCTTAGGCATCAGCTAGTTTACTTACAAACAATATTAGTAAAACATGAATAAAAACAAAAACCAAAACAGCGGATACCTTGCAGCAATGGTTCACAAACGCCAAATCTAGCCTGCTTGCTACCATTGAAAGGATGCTGTTGGGGTAATATGATAAATGGAAATAATTGGACAGTGTCACTAATTACTAGGCAACGTTAAAAATTAAAGCAGTTATTTTCTTGAATTTAAACAAAGAGATCTTCAAATACCTATGCTATAACCGAAGGTCTGTGGAGTCGTTAGACCTTTACTGCCCACACAATCAGGAGGAGACCGAAGGTCTAAGGTCAAGAGTAAATACTTCTAAGTTACTTCTAGGCGAGCCTGCTTCATTATCAATCACTTCATCTCTTACCATCAGGCGAGACAATTGAGATCTTGTACTTACTCATTACTTTACTTGAAAAAAAAATCCTTCAATCATAAAAAAAAAACTTCTGTTACTGTAGAAATAAATGTGTTGAAATTCTCATCATTCAATATGAAAATCTTAAAAACGCCATATGAATTCACATGTTTAACAATTTCCAAAAACACCTCACAAATTACAAATCAAGTCTAATTTTTATTTAAAAATCTTTTCACGCCTGTCCCGTCGTCCACAAATTCATGTCTACCCTCACTTTTGACGTGAAAGTCGTAACGTTGTCGGAGAAGAACCGTCGGCTTGATGTATAACATTAATTAGAATACTCTCGGAGAGGACATTCTTCCCCGTTCTCTTCAGCTTATCTCTAATAAGCTTGAATAGAAAATTTACCCAGTGAACGTTTTATGACGTAGAATTGTGAAGTTTTCAGGGCTCGGTAGGAGATTTAGAAAAAGCTGTGTTGGTGAAAGTTTTATATAGTTATTTATTCAACACATTAGAGATGTTACATTTACAGCTGTGGATTTTTATATAGTGACTAGACGGCCCCTTGAACTTCGTTCCACCTGATTGTAACACTTTTTCCTTTCAAGTTCAAAAGAAAAAAAAGACACTAACTCATAGAATTTTTTTTACCCAACTTCCAAAGAAGGAGGGTTAGGTTTTTATACAGATAGATGAATTAAGGCAATTTATTGCAACTTCATTATTATTGAAATCATTCTTGTTATTAATTATAACATTGGCATTTATTTGTTTGTTAATACAGAATCTATGAGATTCCTAGGAAGTCAACATAAAATAAAGTGTTTAAAGACCAGGATTTAAAAAAATAAACAAACTTAAACCTCAAACTATTCACTCCAGCAAAACAATTAAGTTGAACCATAATCACTCATAAAATCCACACAACCACGACCCCTTGGGTGTTCCTGTAAAACTCATAAATTCTCATTTATCACATTCGCACAGAAGTCTAATTTATTCCAGTTAAGAGTTGGGTTTATCTCTTAAACCCCTAAATGTTATGGTCAAGGTGATAAAGTTTCAGGACATAAATCTCTTGACCAACTGGATCCTGGTTTATAAAGTGGTAGAAAGAGAAGGAGGTTTTCAGGAATATGGCTGTCTTCCTCTGGCTTTAAATGACTTGATAAGTTTATTAGTGTTTGAGGACAAAATTTTTTTACGTGTGTCGCTTTTCATGAGGTAGATTTTCAAGTTACAAAAATATGAACGGATTATATGACACGAATTTGTACCTGTACTTTATAAAGCTATGTCATGTTTTAGAAATACAGCTAAGGAGTGGAATTCCGTGCCGCAGTCTGTTTTTAAGTCAAGAGTTACTGGGTTACTTCTTATTAAACGTGTTCCATCTTTGACCACATCATAGCTTTCCATAAGGTGAGATTGTGAAGCTGTTGAGTATAATGTGTCCAATTTAATTTTTTATTTGAGATGGTTTTTCCCTTGACTCTAGTCTAGTTCTGAGATGACAGAGGCAATGTCTACGATGTAGCGAACTTACCCAAAAATAGCCTGTTCACTCTAACTTTGAAAAAATTAGGGTTGTAAGCGTTTGGAAACACAGACGCAGACAGAGAGTTCTACTCCTTTGCTGTGCGCATTGTGAAAGACGCTTGGAAACGCTTCGTCCGAATTGATGGAATAGCAACAAGGTAGGGATGGTAACTTGCAGTGCGTCTGCATGTCCGATGGCAGATGGGGACCGGTGGGATGAGGTCGTGGAGTTCTTGGGCACACTCACCGAAGCACAATCTGTAGAAGACCGACAAGCAGGCAACCTTGCGGCTATGAACCGTGTAGCTTGGCATCCACCATATCCACCATCTATTGCTGAGATTAATTCTTGCTTATTTTTTTTCCATCCGTATAATTTTTGAATATCTCGTAAAGTAATAAAAGTTGTTTTACATTTCAAGAGTAGTTTTTATGCTTACCCTACATTTTTTATTTTTTTTTATTTGAGATGGGTTTGCTCATAAATACACTGGGTTTGCTCATATGTATTTTGCTTCTGTCTGTTTTGTGCGAGTCCCAAATTGAAATTTTTCTTTCTTACTATCTTTTTTTTCTCATGCAACACACACATAATCTTCCCCTTACCATAATTCATCCATACACTACCATAATTACTTCCAAAAATCACTCAAATTAACGACTTTTTTCCAAGAATCGAATCTCAATACTTTCCAAATATCTGCTAGCGTGTCGATGGACATATCTGCGACACGAAGCGTCATTCCGATGTTTATGAGTTAATCGCAGCTTTGAAGTTTGACGAAAAGCTAGTATTTATTGCTTCGAGCACGATATGGGTGCGTGGCTTAATAGGGATGGTTTCTATTGGTTCGGAATTGCAATTGTTGGGGGGGGAAATGTCTGTTGTTGTGAGATACTGGTAATCATTTTTCCACTGTAGCGCATAGGACTGAAAGTGATAAAAAACGTGAGTTTTTCTTTGATATCTTCATTAATCAACATACGAGTTCGATGAAAAAAAACCGGCCAAGTGCGAGACGGTTTCGTGCACGAATAGTTCCGTACCATAAACCTTAATTTTTATTATTTGTTGTTATAGCGGCATCAGTTGTGTATGTCTATTACATACACAAACTGAAAATTTCAACTGTCTGCCTATTACAGTTCTTGAGTTACAGCCCGCTGACAGACAGATGGACGGATGGACGGACCGACGGCAGCGGAGGCTCAGTAATAGGGTTCCTTCGGTTATCTTTTGGGTACGGAACCCTAAAAATGTGGCGTAGGTCAGTCTACTAGTAAAAAAAGTTTACATAGTTGTAATAAATGTTCCTTTTTAACACAGGCGGTATTACGACCAGTTTCCATAGAGAAACATAGAGATACAGTCCTTTTTTCATAAACTACCTTTCCGACACTTCTACCAACAGTAAATCCGGAAGGTCTACATAACATACGACCCAAATAACTCCCTAAAAGATGATACCACAACACATATACCGAATAAATGCCTTAATTCTCATAAAATTCAATGCGACACCAAACGTTGCGTTCCGTTTTACGAGCGCGTCGATCGCACAAAAATAGTTGATGTCGTGCCGGCTGCCAAATGAAAGTGACATAAAAACGGAACGCATAATAACATCCAGCGTAAGTCACTAGATTGACTCATAAAGCTTTTACATAAATATCTGGGTGGGGCGACAGTGGGAGCGATTTGCTACTAAATTGTATTTGAAATTAGTGAAAAGCTTTAACTTTGTGGAGAAACACTTTACGAGTTAAAAAGTAAAAGCAGGATAAGACATTTGAATTTTGTGGTTAAATATATGAAGTTGTCTCATCTTTAAATTAAAATCTCTTCCACTGAAGTTTTCTTAAAATAAATTAATTGACATTTGCATTGTATCGTAATATTTTACTGGCACTTCGTCTGAGGTTTTACATCCATAGACGGAAGACACGGAAGCAAATGAAACTCAGTAATACTGTAGTTTTTTATCAATGAAAGATATTTGAAATTGCTCACAAATGCATCAAAATATTTGTTTCGAACTGACCCACGCAACTTGTCTGCGCCACATTTGCTTCCATTTTCTTCCATTTCAATAATGCTCCACTTCTTTTGACGGTAGCGCGATGTTATATAGCCTAAACCCTTCATCAATAAATGGGCTATCCAACACTAAAAAAAGTATCCATGTTTAAAATATGTACTTTATTGTTCACCTCTATAATAAATAAAAGATTTTTTCAATTCTAACCATAAGTGTTTCAGATCAGCGCATTGAACCAAACGAACAAACCCCTCATCTTTAAAATACTGAGCATACATAGATTAGTAGGTACAAAACCACTAGAACTGCAACCCTACCATTACAGGAACGCGTGAAGTCGTCAGAGATTTATAACCACATAAAGCATAAAGGAAAATACGCTGAATAATCAACTGGAGCGGTTGCTGGCAGATCGATAACCAAATGTTTATGTACATTTATATTTATTTATGTGTACCTATATTAAACTCGTTGGTTCGTATTTCAGCTGTGAGTGCTGGGTTCGATACTTTGGTTTTTAATCGGGTATAGTTCGGTGTAAGTATCAATGGTTTTTCTGTAGTAACAACTCGGAGACTGGATTAGTACGTGGTTATTATTATTATTCGTTTATTCATTTTTAGACATATAAATTACATTTTCAAATATTTCTTAAAAAAAAACAAAAAAGAAACAATATTATCATATTTATTACATGCCGTTGAAATAAAATGGACCTCAAGTATGTGTGCTTTAAAAAATAAAATAAAACAAATAAATTTAAAAAATCCATTCTAAAGTAATTTTGTGTTTTTGTCTTTAAGTTTAAAAAGCTGGACCTATTTTTAGAAATTTTGGCAATAATGTAGATTTGACTTACTAAGAATACTTTTTTTGTCGGGAGTATGGTGTGGCAAAGTCGCTGTCAAAATCAAGTATAATAATAAATAATTACTTTGCATATTAGTGCTTTTAGCTTAGAAGAACAAAAGCGCTATACATATTTTTTGCTACATTTAAACACTTACAAGCAATCTTATCTATACTAATATTATAAAGCAGAAGAGTTTGTTTGTTTATTTGTTTGTTTGTTTGGTTGAACGCGCTAATCTCAGGAACTACTGGTCCGATTTGAAAAATTATTTCAGTATTAGATAGCCCATGTATCGAGGAAGGATATAGGCTACATATCATCACGCTAAGACAAATAGGAGCGGAGCATTAAAGGAAAATGTGACGCAGACGAAGTTGCGCGGGTCAGCTAGTTTATTATATAAATAAAAATGAATCGCTGAAATGTATGTACGCGCATAACTTCGTAACGACTGATCCCAAATGGAAAATTCTTTAATAGTTGTGTTCGTAATTGTCAGGGTGAGGTTTGCATGAAAGAAAATTGAAAACATGGACACTATTCTGCTATGTATATAAAATTCTTCCGTTAATGACTGAGTGAATGACTGACAAATAACCCACAGCCGTAACTACTGGTTGCGGCTGGTGGAAGCTGCACGTATTAAGAGCAATTCCCTAAATTCCTACTTGAACGGGAAAACTCGGTATGTACGAAATCGTGAACTAAAGCTAGTAATATCTAAAAACTATTGAAACACCCGATCATTTAGGTTTAGATTTAACGAATTTTATTCTCATAAAGACTTAAATAACAGTTCACTTAAAATGAGATACATAGTGCTTACATCTAAAAAATATATATATATTTGCCTCTAGGGTGTTGGCAACGGCTGCAGGGTACATATATGTTTATTAAGCTTTGATTTAAATAGGTTTATATTATTACACTTCTTTAAATCTTCCGGTAAATCATTAAATAGTTTTGCTCCCTCAGCCAATATTGTTTTCTTGCCGTAGTTAGTCCGTGCACGTGTGATCATTAGTTGAAACTTGTTTTTAACTTCTTGTGTTGTATGTAGGTGTCTTTTTATGTAGTTTTATGTTTGATTGTACAGAATTCGTGGTGATTTTTTTATTACAATGCAGGTGTAATATGTACAGTTGTGTGAGATTTAGTAGATTAGTTTTTTCGTATAATTTTTTTGTTGGATATAGGTAGTGATAATGAATAATTTCCATTAAACATTCCTATTCAACTAGTTCATGTAGTGTTCTTTACATAAGGCTTTTGAACACGCATTTACGTTGCATTCAAGGCACTAAGACGTATTGCGTCGGAATAATAAATGGACGTCGAAATAAATGTCTATACAGACGGGGGGAGGTTTCAGACAATTTTCTGTGCATGTGCGACAGAGCATGAATGTATGAAGAATGGAGATGGCACCTGTACAGTGTATTGTAGAGCATACACTGCTAAAGTTTTACAACATCAGAGTGACAATATTACTAATTTTTAAGCAACTGATTGACTGGCATGCCAATGCGAACGTTGTTTAAACGTTAGTAGAATTGACCCTCAAGTTAAGATAACTTATAAGAAATAACATTCCTCCCACAAACCCTTTGATTTGAAATTAAATTAGAAGTAAAATGGTTTGTTTGTAGAATGAGTACTGATAAATTGATTGCGAAAAAACTTTTATCGATACAAAGCTCCATGCATGCTGGATGTTTGGGCGAAAACATTATTTCTCTATAAGAAATGTTATCTATACTAATATTATAAAGAGGTAATCTCAGGAACTACTGGTCCGATTTGAAAAATTCTTACAGTGTTAGATAGCCCATTTATTGAGAAAGGTTATAGGCTATATATCATCACGCTAAGACAAATAGGAGCGGAGCAGTAATGGAAAATGTAACGCAAACGAAGTTGCGCGGGTCAGCTAGTAGTTAATAAGCAAATCTTGCAGTTACGAAATCGTTCCAACTAACCTACTTATTTTTCTCTTTGTTTTTAATTAGGGACTTTTACATAACTGTGTAACTAACATAACTTTTACATAACAATAAGTTACTTAACTAAATCATAACTTAGCGAACTTTAAAAACCAGTCAAAGTACCCTAACAGCTAACTTAACTAAATCGTGACTGAGAAAACTTAAAAAGTAAGTTGGCCTTACTTAAACAACCAAAACCTCAAAATTTTATTGTAATCCGAACCGCCTGAAAAAGAACCAGAAAATTTGGCAAAAACAAAAGAGTCTTTCCATGATGAACATCCAAAAAAAAAATAGCGCATCCAACCTTCCCACCTTCCCATCCCCCTAAATGATTGGCAGCAGTGATATATTATCATCTACCTGAGGGGCTGAGCACTGACAGAACGCTGAAACACCTTAATGACGCGCTTCGAAAAATGATCGCCAAATTGATCTCATCGGAACATTCAGGATGAAGATAAAAATGTGACGGGAAAATGTGACAAGTGTTTTTGGGTGCGGAATATGGGAGGGTAGTGTGACAAATTGGAGGTTGTATTTAGTGGGTATTGTTCGTGTACTCGTATTTGTTTTTTATTGTAAGTAAAGGCACGTGAAGATAAAAGTGATTTCCTTTGTGAAGGGAGACCACAGTTTACAACTGAATAAATCGATACAGGTGTAATTATTTAGTCCCAGAATGTTCTCATGAATCAATGCAAGCAACACTAACCACAAGGTGGCAAATTCAAAACTAATACAATCACAGTTTACATCAAACGTACTGAAAAAAATACAATAACAAGGTACTGAATTGCACCACCTGTAAGTAAGATTTCAGGTAAATATCATCATTTCATGAAACTAATATCAATCAGGGTCTCCTGACAAATGTCACAATTTGCACAGTGGTCATGTCAGTTCACTGATTTCTACGCAACTGACTCAGTCAAGCGTAGCGCTGGCCTTGCTACGGCATAGCAACCGCTACGAGCTTCGTAGGCCGCTACGAAACTACGGCGTAGGCATAAACAGTGCGTGGAAATATAAATTTTGATTTATGCGTGTTTAGTCAAGCTTGCTAGTGGGAATTAGTACAATAGACTTCCGTACCTGAAGGGTAACTAAAATACATTCGGTGTTCAGAAATTACCTTTGAATTTGGTGGTTTATTTACAACTAGCTGTCCCCCGCGGCTTCGCTCCCGTCAATTAAGTATTCATTGCACATATCGAGTTTTCATTGTTTTTAAGAGGTATTCTGCTATTTGGGTCGGAGACAAATCCAGCGAATCAATAACCATGACAATTGGTTCAGCAGATCTCGAGTTATAAGTGTTGTAACAAACCCGTCTTTGTTTTATATATATAGATATATTCAAACACATAAATAGCTCTAAAAATGTCACTTATCACAAATCACATATCTACTTAAAAAACACAATTATCCATGCTCTCGTGCTAAACAGTTTTATGGGCTGTATTTGAAATACATCGTGAATGAGTAAAAATCTTAATCCTTTAACACAAGATGCATGATGAAGCATTAAAAAACGTAATACTTCATCATCTTGTGTTGTCAGACATTACCGAATGTATGCAATCACCAATGTTACCATCCAAAATACAAGAAACAATTGAATTTCGATAAAAAAAGTCTCCATCTTCTCGCCATACACTAAGCAACATCTCTTCGCCCACTTAGCGTCTAAAGCCAAAGATTTCTGACGACCACTCGAAGTCAGAACAATGACCCTCAGGCTGTAGTTCTGACAAAGGCGGTCTGACCCCAATCTATTGTTGTCTATGGCCGATAAAATGCCTTTGTGGGCCTGAAGAGCGGATATAACCGTCTTGCGATTTTCTTTTTTCAGAGGTTCCGTAATTAGGTGTGGAATTCTTGTGTGACGATTTTCATGAAATATTATTTATTTGTTTGTACTGTTTGTATTTTTATGTAGTCATTTTGAACCAAAACGATTGCTGGAAGAGAATGTGTTTTTGTTTATTGATGGGAATTTAATTGAATTAATGTATTGGTTTAATGTAATTTGTTTTATTGTTTCATTTATTAGTTTCTTATTTAATTGATACATTTCTCTCTGGTGTTTGTCAGATTTAATATTTTATTTCTATGATTTATGTACAATGAGTTAAAATTGCCTGAATAAATGAATTTATTCATCATTATTATTGTATATACGCCTATGTATATTACTGTACATAAAAATCAATAAATACATGAAAATATGTACAATATTTACACGGTTTCTCTTAATGTCTCCTGCACCTGAAAGGTTTTGATGAGATTTTATTTTTAAGTGGTTTCTATCGGAGATTTTTATCCTTCTCACTACCAAAAAGTTCGGATCTTTATTATTTGAAGATGGATGGAAAATAGAAGATTACGTAGGTTGATAGTTTTCTACAAATTCCTGTATTAGACGTACTACTCATCTTGTTAGTCGCAAGCCTATTAATTATAAAAAAGTTAGAGCCAAATAAAAGATAAAAATCATATAACCAAGATTCTAAAGGTAAACATGCAATTAGTATAAGAATAGTAAACTTTTGCGAGGTGCCAGCTCTGACCTCAAAAAAATCTACCACCTGACTAACCAACACATTATAACATAACATCTCAAACTTTCCCACGGCCATTTTCCGACCATCACTCCACATCCCTGATGCTGCAACATGCCAAACTGATAGACAGCTGATGATTAATGAGAACAGACGAGACAAGGAGGGGGGGAAAAGGCATGGAGTACGGGAGGCGGGGTAGAATCTCCCTAAACGACGTCTAATGGCCGCGCGTCTTAGACTGACGGTAATCCAATCCAGGTTGAATCGATGGACGAGTGATGGAGCTTGGTAACTGGGAGATGTTGTTTTGAATGGAGTTGGTTGTCTATCTGAAATTGTGTTTCTTTATGCGAGTGGTAGTATGGCGTAACTATGAATAACAGATAATAAATGATATTATGAGACAAAGCTGTTTTCAAAGTTCATGTAGTGACACAAATTGTAAAGATTTTGATTTTAAAATAAACTTTATTTGTACCCAGTTACAGCAAGACAGTAATTAATTTAATTCTACAGAATATTGATCTCATATACAAATCTTATTGCCAACCAATCATCTCTGCTAATGACGCTTGTCCTAGATACCATATACTGACATATAGTTGTTATTCTAAAATAATATAATTATTGGCTGATGAAGCCAACATTGGAGGATTGGGGTTAATTAAACCGTAAAAAAGCTATTATCTTTAAAAAAATGTCACAGCCTTTGATGATTTGGTCCTGTTCAGACGCTGATAATTTAGTGGCTAACTTGAACTGAGCATCGGGAATCCAATCCAAGTTAACTGCGAACTGTTACGCTGATTAAACTTAGTTCTGAGCAGGGAGGACACGTTGTGTTATTACATTGCTTACGTCATAATAATGGTTGTTAAATTTAATAGCAATAGTATATTAGACTGGTTTAAAACTGATTAGTGCTCATTGCGCATAGGTTGACTAATGGCGCCCAACCTGTCCCAGTTGGGTGCCAACTTAGCGAAAACTTCAACAACTCAATTCTTAGCGACTAAAACAGAACGAACGACTTACCCATTCATCATTAAAACACTAACCTGTTATTAGAAGCTCTATTCGAAAAACCCCTCTAGCTTCTCTTTTACCACTAACATATAAATCCTAGATCCACCCGTTACCTAATATCACCATAACAATAACTCCCTGAAAGTTTTTCAAGTCAATTTCCATATGAAAAGTGGAGGATTCAAGATGGCGTCGCTAATCTCTGGCGCCATTCAGTCGACGTCACATCCGGAAGTCGGGATGGCTCGTTTCCG
Organism: Ceramica pisi; assembly: GCA_963859965.1. Taxonomy (NCBI): domain Eukaryota; kingdom Metazoa; phylum Arthropoda; class Insecta; order Lepidoptera; family Noctuidae; genus Ceramica; species Ceramica pisi. The sequence continues at coordinate 22,056,953 of OY982535.1, read as the reverse complement.
CTCCCACGACTTCCGGTTTGCGACAACCTTCAGGAAAAATGTGATAATGTGACACTAAAATGATTGAGAGGTGATGGTACAATAGTGTCATAAAGTGTTGTGACAATAGTTGTTGATTGCAAAAAGATGTAGGTCACCATAATGAAGCAAATAGTTATTTCGGGACTGCTTTTTATTTGCCTTTGTACTGTAATTTGATATTAAGGGAAAGGTTTTTTTAGGAAATTACTTAGTAAAAATATTACATTCAAAGAAACTTTTGTAGTACAATATTGTTAGCGGAAGATTACAACCAGAATTCAATCTAAACCAGCCACACTAACAAATCTGAAATCAATCGTTCTGTTTCGCTAATGCAATTTTTGTAAGCTTAATTTACGATAAATTCTCACCTTAATCATTTTACAAGAGTAACCTACCACTATCTATCTTCTGCCAGCGGCTTCGCCCGCGTGATCCCTAGGGAACATGCTACCGAGATAAAAAGTAGCCTATGTGTGATTCCAGACTATAATCTACCTCTGTGCCAAATTTCATGAAGATCTTTTCAGGCGTTCTGACGTGAAAGAGTAACAAACATCCATCCATCCTCACAAACTTTCGCATTTATAATATTAGTAGGAAGTAGGGTTAGACGCATGTTCCAGCAAAATAAAGAGCTCATTCATTCATTCAAGATTGTCCCCCTCTAAAACATGATACACAATGACACCTTTGTTCCGTAGAACAATGAGACAAACTCCGAAATCCTGAACATTACATTAAACTGAAGAACGTGTCACTTAACTTTGAACGTAACGGTGATGAATGTGGAGAAATTCTTCTCACTAATTCACATTTTAGTTAAACGGTTTAAGGGGAAGCGTTTTACCTATTTTTCTTCGCACATACCTATATACACCTCAACTAGTAGTACTTCTAGTTTTATAGATGTTTTTAGAATACATGTATTCTATACTAGTAAATGACTAGAGGCCGCCCGCGACTTCGTCCGCGTATAAATTCTCGTTATTCCCGTGTAAATCCCGATCCCTCGGAAATTCCGGGATAAAAAGTAGCCTATGTGTTATTCTGGGTCTTCAGCTACCTACATACCAATTTCATCGTAATCCGTCCAGTAGTTTTTTCGTGAAAGGGTAACAAACATACATACACATACACATACTTTCGCATTTATAATATTAGTAGGATATGGCCGACACAATTGATTTTATACTTTATTTTTATGTACTTTACTTTATTTTTATACTTTGTATTTGAATAATAATCATTATCAATCGCATTTAATAATTCTCCGTATTGCACCTACCACTGTTCTCTGCATCACCCAAAGGTTGACTGGTAGAGAATGCCTATGGCATTAAGTCCGCCTCTGTACTCTTTTTGTGCTGAAAGTGTTAAATAAATAAATAAATTCTAGTCTAGTAAATCATATGGCCTTAATCAACGACTGATTTTATAACGTTCTAGCTTTTGCCCGCGATTTTGTACGGGCATATCCTGTTATACCCGTTTCCGTAAGAATATCCGAAAATCCCCTCTTATTGCACCGAACCTTATTGCCAAATTTCAGCTTTCCATGGCCAGTAGTTTCGGCTTTGCGTTGTCTATCAGTACTCAGTAACGGAAAAAATAAAAAAATAGGATATCACTACATAGTATAAAACAAAGTCGCTTTCTCTGTCCCTATATCTCTATGTATGCTTAAATCTTTAAAACTACGCAACGGATCTTGATGTAGTTTTTTTAATAGGTAGAGTGATTGAAGAGGAAGGTTTATATGTATAATAATATGTATTTAGTATCAGCATTGCACCCGTGCGAAGCCGGGGCGGGTCGCTAGTAGATAATATTATAGCTTTAATTTAAAAAAGACACTGGTATTTTATTATCACAAATCCAGGTAAATTTTCTAATAACATCCAAAACAAGATTATTAAAACATTTTCATGTAAGAAAAATACAAGAAACATACCTTGAACGCTTAACATTACACACAAACGCTCATTACCGAAGCAATCTTTCGCGAACTTTATCCAAGATGGCGTCGCTTCGTCGTTTTAATTCCCGCGCTTTATAAGAGCACTGACACACGGCACGCGCTGTCGTGCGTAATAATATCAGTCACGAAAATGCGACGCGATCGAGGCCTTTTAAAGGTCGAATGTGAGTAATTAAGCTGTAATGCAAGGTAGCGAAAATAAATTAGATTTAAGCCGCGTTTGGGGATACAATTCCGAGATAAGAGTTTGGGGATAAAATTTGAAAGGATTAAAGGTAGGTTTTGCACGCAAAAGGTTTTGTATGTTCTTCGTTTTAGTTACCGCTGGAGAATTTGATTAAAGCTTATAATTACGGAAACAAAATCTATGATAGATTTGATTGTTCTCCATCATTTGAGATGTAATGTCATTTTTTACTTGTATCTAGTGTGTAATTAATTAGTCTATTAATGACTCAATATTTACCCACACATCAGCTAGTTCTTCAAGGTCCTAAGGAAGGAAACTTCAAAATTAAAAAAAGGGGTGGACCATAATGCCCATCCAGAACATAAAATTAAATTTACATATTTTTTTTTGCATTTTTCTTTTTATGAACTCATACATAATTTATTATAATAATCATTTTGTGTCAAATTAACCACAACTACGCGCAACAATGACGTTAAGTGAAGTCAAAATATATTTTTTTAATCTTCCAACAGTGTGTCGCCCCTCTTAATCGGTACAATAAAACATATTACCGTAGAACCGTACGTGCTCCGCTTAATAAGTGCACAGAAACTCACGAATCTCACTGTAAAAGGTAATGTGTGACAAAAACTAACGATCAAACTGAACGTCTGTGCCTGAGAGTTTAATAAGAAGTGTGTTATTGAGGCTGTGATGGTCGATAAAATTGGTGATATGAGAACAGATGGGATTTATTGTAGTAGCTTGTCTCTCTGGCTATAAGTTGGAAGCATTAAATAACAGCGAAGATGGGACTAGTAATAAAATCATCTTGATGATAAAATTGCTTTAATAAGATCTGGAAGGATCAATTTTAGAAAACACTTTCATAAAAACAGGGTGGAAAATGAAAGCTAAATTAATTACAGGTGATTTTTCATTCATCTTCAGCCATCTTTCAGGTATGTATTGAACTGAAATATGAACTTTTATATTCAACAAACGTAAAAAAAAAAGTTTAGTTTGAATAAAAGTAGTTACTGTGATCACCGCCTGAAAGATTGCCAATAATTTAAAAGAATAATGAATCAACTTTTAGAAGGTTAGTCAATCTTGTTATAGAGAACTAAAACAAGATTTGTTTGATTGACTTTTAAGTAGGTATATATTTATATTGTATATCACACTATCACTCCGAAATTTAAGCTCAAATACCCTGAAACTAGCAATCCTCTAACCAAAATCCATACTACCCTCAAATTGACCGGTTTCCATGGCTACAATTGAATGGAAGTACATAAATCAGAGTGACCTCTTAACTGGCCGATAAGTCAGTTGGCTATGGAAATGTTGGTGCTGAGTGGAAGCCCGTGTTCTGTGCTCCTGGTGACTTATCGTGCTGTATCGAAGGGGGTAAGGGAAGTGGAGAGGGGGGGGGGCTAGTCTAGAAGCTGGATTTAGTGGAGTTGAAGAGATGAGTAGATCGTGGTGTGTTTGAGAGGGTTGTGCGATGAAGTAGCTCTACCTTTACCTAGAACTGAAAACGTGTGCTGAAGTACCCAATACAGTGTTTTTAATGTTGTGTTTAACACATCGCCTTTAGCGATAAGGCTCCCCGCCTTATGTAATATTCATCTATTTTTCTGTACTTAACTTATATGGTGGGCAAAATCATTAGTATTCTATGCCATTCTACATCTTCCTACTTGATTCTGTTATCTAAGAGATGACATCCTGCTCATGAACTTTCAAGTCAATTATGGGAAAAATACACAAATTTTCAATGTTATGCCTACTATTGCTAACAATATAGTCTTATCAAAAATTGGTCAAATTGTTTTCACTCTAAAATGTTTGCAAAAGTTGATCCCGGGAAGTACTTTGTCGATTAAGAAAAATCTTCCACTAAATGAAAGCACAAAGAGAAAGCAAGTCTTACAAACAATATTTGGACTTTTTCTTGCCAAGAAAACACCAAAACAAAGTCTCCCCCTTCCCCCAAACTTATGATACTAATACGCATCGCCACCATAAACTAGCCACAAATTCATAGCCCAGCTATTTATGGCCCTGGGCCATTACTGAGACTATTAGGCTACTAATCGCCGGTGATTCCCGTGATCCGAAGTAGCCCCTGGCCATAGATTATACGGCAGATGTGCCAAACAGGTGCGGACTTATGGGATATCATTTAATGGGTATTGGATCTTGGCTGATTTGTCAGTGGTCATAATCGGAACGGCCGATCGGGTCACCACGAAAGTACACAAAGTGTACATATATGAGCTTGCGGCAAAAAAAAATAGTATAATTTTCATCGCATTATGCAGAAGGTGATGATTTTTGGAACATATCACAGGATTAATGAGAATGTCCGTGGAGTTTCTTGCACGTTCTTTTCCATAGAGGTCTACACTTTGGAACGTTCAAATAGCTTCATTTTTTGCGATCAGCCTTGACGGTTCAAAAGTGTCTGTAAATGGTTTATTTGATATAAATGCTTTGAAACTTGAACCTTGGGTTATTGGAAAAAACCAAATGTTGAATAGCACACACACATCTTTGTATTTTGTTTTTTCATTTGAATTGTTCAATTACGAACCGTATTGCAGTCATCTCAAATTCAGCAATGCAGATAACAAAATATTTTTTAACTTGACTGTGTGAAACCATTTTATTTTGGTCGAACTAATTTAAATGATACACTACTAAATTATACTGTTTCAGAAATATGCTTAGGCTAGTTTTGAGTAGTAAGCTGGCGGACATCGTAAGCAGCCTACTCCATTACTTTATTTTTTTAAATTTTGGCCCTATAAAATCGGTTAATTATTTGTTCGATGCTAGAGAACTACTAGCACTACTACAGAAGTATTCGTTTTGGAAATTAGACCCATACCTTTGCCTCTTATTCTTTTTATATTTTTTTTGTGATGGTTTTGCTGTTGACTCTAGTATTGATCCACGCAAGTTGGTTTGGATGGTTTGTATTATACCTACAAATTAGGCACTTATTTTCAACTGAATAATTTCAATATTATGAATACTATTCCAGTAACATTTCATAGACTGATAGAAATAAATCGAATCCATTGTCGAAATTAAATTGATTTCAGTATCTGGAACCAGTTAACGTTGAACTCTCAAGCTGAAGAAAACTCATTCTATTTGAACAAATCAATGAGCTGTTAGAGATCTTGTGAGAATGGTGGACACGCTTCATTGGGTCGCTTTGTAGCTAACGGTAGCTTATAAAGAGATCGAAGGAAAAGGTTATAGATACCTACTTCTATATTAATAGTATTGTAGTTTTAATTTACTATCTAATTTACTAGTCTTTGGTGTCTGACTATTGATATATATATATAACTATATTGGGGTCGACTTCTAGTCTTTTTTTATTAATTTATTTGAAATTAGTTTGTTCTTGACACTAGTCTTGATCAGAGATGACACAGCCAAAGTCTTTTTTTTTTTTTTTTTTTTTTTTTTTTTTTTTTTATACAAAACGGGGAAACTCTTGGCCTAAATCTCACCTGATGGAAAGCGATGATTAGGCCGAAGATGGAAGCGAGTTTCACCCGGAATCCTCTTACACAGAGGAACTGGCTATCATACCTCTAACTGCCGGAACACAACAATGCTGTTAACATTGTTGTTATGGCGACAGACTTTAGACATGATGGTGGTAGCTTGCCAGGCGGACTTAGAACAAGTCCTACCACCAACCAAACCGAGCAAAAAATTTGCCCCCGCTGGGAATCGAACCCGGGACCTCTGGGTCTGAATCAGGTGGTATAACCACGAGAACACGGAGGCGGTTAGTGTCACCTGTTTAGCACCACCCAGGGACCACGTGTAGGGATTCGCTGAAGGGTATTCTCCTACGGACGCGGGTGACTCGGCCCCCAAAAAGTCTACGATGGAGCAAGCTTACCCAGAAGGAGCCTGTTCACTCTAACTTTGAAGAGATTAGGATTGTAAGCAGTCAAACGGGATTCCACTAATTACCAGTACTTTACGTGGATCGGCTGCCTTTTGGAAATATTGACTATTAATTAGAAGTAATTGAGCTGAAATACCCGGTTTCAAAGAAGCTGGAATAATTTCAAAAATAATCTATAATCGATCTATACTATATATATATATATATATATACAGGGAAATTGAAAATTCTTTCAGTGTTAGATACCAATAGGAGCGGAGCAGTAATGAAAAATGTTACGCAAACGACGTTGCACGGGTCAGCTAGTTAAGAAATAAATTCAGCTGTTCTCTACAGTTTTTCTCACATAGCTCGATAAAAATACTGCAATATACTATATACAGCTGATTTTCTTTAATATAATTTTTGTTTGCAAATCGTTTGTTTTATGCCTAACTAGCTTTTCCTCGTGATTTAGTACGCGCATATCCCGTTTTTTCTCGTTCCCGTAGGAATTTCGGGAAATCCTCCTTAGTGCACCCCTACACTCCCCAAGGAACCTACATGCCAAAATTCAGCTTCCTACGACCATCAGTTTCGGCTGTGCGTTGTCTGTGAGTCACTCAATGAGCCAGCTAGTAACGGAAGAATTATATAATTGAGACTAGCTGACCCGGGCAACTTCGTCTGCGTAACATTTTTCATTAATGCTCCATTCCTATTGGTCTTAGCGTGATGATATATAACCTATAGCCTTCCTCGATAAATGGACTATCAAACACTGAAATAATTTTTCAAATCGGACCAGTAGTTCCTGAGATTAGCGCATTCAACCAAACAAACAAACTCTTCTGCTTTATAATATTAGTATAGATAAAAAAAAAACTGGTTATGACATGTAACAATAACAACCTAAAATGTGTTTTTTCCAAAAAAAACTTTCGCAGCTATCTTCCGTTACCATACCACAACATTCCTTAAATTTACGACAACATATCCCAACATACAGCCTACAACATATTCACATATTGTGTACAAAAACTCATTTACAGGTGTTGTTAAAAGTGCCACATGTGCGGCTCATAAAACGCTTATCGCTTACATCAATATCCGAGCCGAGTCAGCGCTAGTCTAAGGGGTAAGGATGCGGTTTGAGGCATAGGCGACAGCGGTTTTGGTTGGCGTTTTCATGACTGATGTTAGACAGCTTTTTATTTAAATTAGCAGGTATTTAAGATGTCTTGTCGCCATTGTTAAACTGGTGCAAAAGTCTTATTTTACCGTAGCTTTAATGGCAAAGGTACCTTACCCTAACTGGCCCGTTTGAAAAATCTACCCATTATATAGAACTAGATTTTGCCCGTGGCTTTTCTTAACCATCTCCACGGTCCCAAATGTCTTTTTACCAGATTTCATCAAAATTGGCTAAGCGATTTAGGAGTGAAAGCCTAACAAACAAATAAACGGGGTCACATTCGCATCTATGTATAATATTATTTAGGATTTAGTGTGAAGATGGTAGCTGCACAAAATTGTGTCAATTTAACATTTATGCACTTACCTTTTCCTTGTGTATCAACCGTGAACTAGATTCATGATCATTAATTATTATGAACCTGTAATGTCTCACAGCAGGGCAAATGCCTTTAGTAGACGGGGCCCGCTAGGGTCAGTGCCTGCCATGGTTGCGGAATTTGTTTGAAAGAGTCACCGCGACCCTGAAAAGCAAAGGGCACTAGGAGGAACACGGATGGGTTTTAGTCAGTAAGAGTGTGACACTCCCTTTTGCTCCACCCAGGGCGGGAGGAGTCATTTGATGATTTCCAAACCTTACAAAAAAAACGGACTTGACAAACGCCTTCCCTGTTCCTCTTCTCCCGGTATACTGCAATTTTAGGACTGCCCTCTGAAAAGAGGTCATATCAATGATGATTTGTGATCAGCTTGACTTAATTAAAATGACTTTAATGTTTCCTATACAAACATCGCGATTACTGCGACCCCACCCCATAAACCCTCAAGCTTGGTGCGACTAAAAGCGTGGCACTACGGAACGGGCTCACACCCGCCGCCATTGTACTCACAGGTACCTACATTGTTCTGTCGAAGCGACCTTAATAGCGAGTGTTACACGGCCACCGGTTTTAAACGCGTTCAGCTTTGTTACCGAAGAAGTGTTCAACTGTAGAAATTGTTAGGAATTCTTGCTTTAGTTTAATTGGTACTTAGACACTATAAAAATACTGAATAGGATTGAAAAATGGCCTGGAAAGGTATGTGGTTGACAATCTACTTGATTTGATAACGTATATGTAAAACTTTGGTGTCAGTCCAAAACGTTGTGTGGAAAAAATATTAGGCTTATTTTTTGTATATGCCCGTACCCACTCTAATGGCCACCACTATTCCAAACCAACAACTCTTGAGAGCCTGAATCAACGGTGGTCACCACACTAGATAATTGGCGAATAAATGAAGCTCGACATGTCCTGGCAAAACGAATCAACTGTCGTGGTTTCCTGCAACAAAATCAATCAGAAAACATATTCTTACTTATGCAATACCTTCTTAAGTCGCTTTCAATCTAATAGCCTTTCCCCAACTACAAAAATACATAATAATATGTCGGTCGTCTTACTGGAATACCATTTCTTAGAATTAACACAAAAGAAAAATCACTGACAGAATTCATTAACAAAATAATATGAGGCCACTAGGAATAAAAACACATAATACCATTCTTGTTCATTATATGTACCTTCTCGTATCTGAGATTCAGAGTGAAAAACTCTAGACAATCCAGAATCGAATACAAAGGCTATCAATAAATCTTTTTAACGAGCTTCCCAGGTACCAAGACAGTCTTTATTCATCCATCGGACAATAGCAAGTTCAGACAGGTCCAAGCTAAGCCCCAATAAATCTAGAATTGAACCTACTTTAAATTCTATCTTCACACTATACAATGGCTGAAGACTGGTCTTAGTAACGCTATTCGGTTACTTTTAAAAATGACTAGGAATATAGTAGCAGTAGAACGTTTTCTGAAGCACCGTCATTCTTACTTCTTCCGACAACCATAATTTCTTTCCCTTTGAAGAATGCATACAACTTGCTCTAACACGGAACTCCTTGGCAAGACTGGTGTCAGATTTTCTGGCTACTGACTATCCGTAACGACTGCCAAAAATCTTCAAATAACAGCCGGAACCAACAGCTTAACGTGCTTTCCGAGGCACGGAGGGAACCCGGTATGTTAAGATGGTCACCCATCCACATACCAACCTCGGCGAGCGTTGCTTAACCTTTAAGACCGACCTGTGTGGCTGTTATTATTTAGCCACGAGCTCCTCCAGCGTAACACGTCCCATTCTGAGGCAAAAAAAAACGAAAAATGTCTGAAAGCATTGCGGAATCCAATTTTTCTGCCACACAACACGCAGAACTGCAATATTTTCCGCTATGTATGAAGTACGTCCACATTAACACACTTCCAGTAACTGCTAATGAGCTACTGAATGCTAAGCCTTGACCCGGTGGTATTTGCCTGACATTCTCTTTATTTGACCTACAAAGTTTATTGCTGTAGTATTTTTGAAGTTCCTGGAAGGGGTAGGAAGGCAGGTGCAATTGTATTCTTATTTAATTTATTACAAAACGTTCACTAGCAGCTTCTGTATACAAAAAATCTATAGTTAAGCTGCTTTCAGACTACGCTATAAGATAATAGCATATAGTATATAGCTCATAGTACAACAATATCGCGCACCATACATTGTTATGGACACGTTCACACTGTACTGTACTATATAATAATATTATTGACAATGTATGGTGCGCAATATTATTGTGCTATGAGCTATATACTCTGTGCTACATATTATAGCGTAGGCTGAAAGCAGCTTTAAGGATTATACGACCTAGACTTACACAGTCAAAATAACTGGTTACGAGCGTGTATTCCGTCCACTAGCGCCGCCAATCGTTTTTTATTATTTGTGGTAAATTTAAGACACGTAGATAAAAAACCGCTCTGTAGTGCACTGAAGAAATGTATTTATTATGTTTTGAGAGTTATGCTTTGTACTTTAGAACATAAATAGTTGCCAAAGTCGATATTTTTGCTAAAAGTGGCCACTTTTAGCAATAATTGCCGTTTTGGCTATTTACACACTCTTAACCAGCATTTACAAAAAAAAGTGGTAACATGTGTTATTATCTAGAAAACAATAGTTTCAGTTAATATAGTTTAGGTACATATCTTTATAAAAAAATAATAAAAAAATTGACTACAACATTTTGTGTTTTTTGTGACTTTGCGTCACATATAGACACACAGAACGAATGTTAATATGCATGGATGCATGGTGAACTAATATTTTGACATCAAATGAAAAACGTTAATAATTTTGCAAATTGCACTTTTAAACGAAAAAAAAAATACTCTAGATGAGGCTGAAGACACTCAGCTGATTACCCTGAGAAGAAACACAAACACAACCTTAAGGGATTTAAGATATTGTGGAATTTCTTCGAAAGAGTCATCGCGGCTCTGGAACGCAAAGGGCATTCGGGCAACATGGATGGGTTTTAGTCAGTAAGAGTCTGACACTCCCTTCTGCTCCGCCCAGAGTGGGAGAAGTCATTTGATGGTTTCCCATCCTTTAAAAAAAGGGAATTTAAGATAAAAATGATATTTACTATTGAAAATAGTTTCCTACAATCAGCTATCACAAGTGATAGGATTGATTGATTTTTCTATTGCATGGAACAGCGTTACAAAATACGGAGATACACCTTTCCATACTTGGTTATACTCGGAAAAAGAACCAAAGACTTATTGGTAAAGACACAGTCCGCAGTCGCACTTACTATGTCCATCCTTGTAAGTAAACTCGTACTTATAAACCTGAAAAATGGTCGTAAATCATCAGGGAATAAATAGTCTTCAGATATTTATAGCACGGGAGAAGGGTTGTAAGAATATTGTACTTTTAAGCCTGTTTTAGACATTTAGTTTTCGTCTGATGGGAAATTAACAAGGAAAGAGTCCCTAGTTGTAAATATTTTAGCAGCGTGAAATTATTTGCAGCTTCCTATTTATTTAGGCAGCATGGAAAATGATAGAATAACATAATCAGACGACGATTTTTAGATTCACTTTTATTTGGATTGATTAACTTTAAATATCGTATTAAGAGGGTGCATTCCGTCCACTAGCGCCGCCAGTTGTTTTTTTATTAATCGTGGTAAATTTAAGACACGTAAATAAAAAAACGCTCTGTAGTGTTTTAAAGAAATGTATTTATTATTTTTTGAGAGCTAAATTTTATCAAAATCGGTTACGAACTTTGGATTTTAAATCGAAATAGCTGGAATTCGTTTACTTGGATGATGGTTTTATGTCATCCAAGTAATCGAAATTGCGTATTTTGCTTTTCTGCGATTTTGCAGTGGTGTTGTTAGGTGTGGGGTACCACTAAAAAGTGAAAAATAAAAAACTTTTTACAAAAAATACAACCGCCTTCCAAAAAAAACACTACAAAGTAAAAAATAACTTTAATTTCGGAAGTCGGTGTCAAAATTTTTTTTTTTTTTTTTTATACAAAACGGGGAAACTCTTGGCCCAAATCTCACCTGATGGAAAGTGATGATTAGGCCGAAGATGGAAGCGAGTTTCACCCGGAATCCTCTTACACAGAGGAACTGGCTATCATACCTCCAACTGCCGGAACACAACAATGCTGTTAACATTGTTGTTATGGCGACAGACTTAGACATGATAGTGGTAGCTTGCCAGGCGGACTTAGAAGAAGTCCTACCACCAACCAAACCGAGCAAAAAATTTGCCCCCGCTGGGAATCGAACCCGGGACCTCTGGGTCTGAATCAGGTGGTATAACCACTAGACCACGGAGGCGGTTAGTGTCACCTGTTTAGCACCACCCGGGGACCACGTGTAGGGATTCGCTCAAGGGTATTCTCCTACGGACGTGGGTGACTCGGCCCCCAAAATACGAAGAAACTAACAAAAACACCTTTTATTTTTACTTACCAAACCACACATCCAATACATATCACCTGTTTTTCACAGAGCCACCTGCTACAATCCTTAACATACCGAAGAAAGTACAAGACGCAGTAATTTCCTTTGTCCTAAATACACCTAACTGAACCAAATAAAATTATATCAGCTGTAAAGAAAGTTCCACTTTATACGCAGGCCTATATACTCCGCCAGCCAAGCGTAATCGCAACAAAAGGCCCTCATAATCCTGAGACCTTTGACCTTTGACCTCTCGTTATCGCTACCCAGTTCTAATTGGGTGTCGCAGAAAGAAATATTGCGAGCAGCCATTATGTATTGGGCCGAGAAATACTGCTGACCACCTTATGTGGGCAGTGAGGGGTATTGCTGAAGCTGTGGGCATTTTTAGGGTTTCTTACGTAGCGAATTGTGGGGTAAGTAACTATGAGGAACTGGTAGAAAAAGGAAATATAGAAAATTCGTATTTGACGCTTAACGTTGTGTCGCGCAATCGGGTAAAAATAAAACCCACGAGGGTTTTATTTTTAACCAAATGCGCGATACAAAAAAAAATCTGTTTATAAGAAATAATGTTTGTTTTCTTATTGTTGTTCCCTACAGAACAAACGCGTAGGGTGACTATTATTCTCATTTTACAGAATCTGTAGTTCTATTATTTAATGTTGTAAATGAAGAATGCGTAAAAAATCAACAAAAAATAGTATTAATAAAATAACCAAACGTGACCTTCATCAAAAACCTTACGAAAGATTCCAAATGTTACACGCATCACAGCAGTTCTACCCACCGTTTTTCGTTTACATCATAACGTAAAATTTTCAAGCCAAAACTTTCTTGTACGTAACATTTACAAACTCCCCCAAAGGACCGGGCATCGCTGTCAAAAAAATATAACTGTCAATACACATCACGCTCCACACAGGTGCGTCAGCTACTTTCGTTTGCGTTTTATTAAAAATTTACATCCATCGCGCGCACTAAGGCATATCGTCAGTGAAACGCCTACCTGCTAGGTACAACTAAAAAGATAAATGCAGAAGTACGACTCCTCCATACAACAAGCGAAAGCATGGCACACATAGAACGTTTGTTTTGGCTGCCCTTTGTGGAATAGTATTTAAATACTCTTTATTGTACATAGTGGAGCTAAAAAAAAGTAGGTTGGAACAATGGGCGGTCTTATCCCTAAAGGCGATCTTTTACAGACAACCTAGTATGTCTTTGACAGTAGTCTCCGAAGCTAGAAAGTCTGACAGCCAGTAGTCATGCAGTCGCTCCGTAAAGACTGAAAGTTGACCCTTACACAGTTTGGAAAAAAGCTAGGTAGATCTAACTCTTTACGTACCGCGAGTGCAAGCGTACTAGTAACTGTCATTTAAGATTGACGTACTTCGCGTCTATGTGTGCATCCGTCTGTGCTTACAAGTTGTAAGTAGTCAACCTTCTGCCTTATTCTGTTCTCCTGGTTCGTGGTGTAAATTATACGAACAACGGGCAGTTTATCAAAGTGAATTTTGAGGCTTAAAAATGAGGTTGAATATTTAAGAAGTAGCTTGATGATGATGATGAACTTCGTAGCTTGGCTCTTTCGTGTTAATAAGCTGATGTAGTATCGTCACTTTATGTAAATTATGGATGGATTAGGCAGCATCTACGAGTACTTAAGTTATCTTAATATTGATGCGTGGCTTGCCCTCATTTGCTGGAAAATGTTGTTGACTATCCTGGTTGGTGGCTTTTTTGACTTTCGAAAATATTTTTTGTTTACATAGTCTATTACATTCGATAGCCAGTTCCTCTGTGTAAGAGGATTCCGGGTGAAACTCGCTTCCATCTTCGGCCTAATCATCACTTTCCATCAGGTGAGATTTGGGCCAAGAGTTTCCCCGTTATGTAAAAAAAAAAAAACGCATGGCAGTCGATATCGATAATATCTAAATAGCCCCTGAATTTCCACAATTTTATAAGTATTGGACAGTCGCTAAGATGGTTTTTGAGAATTGATTCTAAGGGCTTAGTGCGAGTTTTTCAACGTTCTCGCGTAAATGCCAATTTTTATTGAAACTGAATAAGAATAACGGATAATCTTTTTATTTCTATACACTTTGACATAAGCAAACGTTTACGTTAACGCGATCGAGTACGTTAGAAAACTCACACCAAGCCCTCTGAACGTTTTTAGGCACCATTTCGTGAAGTCGATTCTAGTGCTTATAAAAAAAGAGATTAGTAGGGACATTTAATTGATGGATTGTTTCTCGAAAAAACTTAAAGAACATTCTATTCTTTGGGAGATATATTTTATAGGTTTATTCAAATAAAAGTTGGCTAAAGTTTATAACAAAACAGGATTTTGATTAGTAACTGTACCAGTTATAAACTACGTACTAAGAGTAATAAAACCTCTTTCAAAATCTTGTGAGATTTTACTGTAATAAATACCAACTTAAAGATATTTCTTAACAAACTTCTGTATAAATTCAAGCATTTTATTTCTAAGGTATCTTCAACAATACGCATAAAAGCGGTACTAAATTATATTAAGTTGCTGTGTTCAAGAATTATGAATAAAACTTTTCATAGCCTATCTATAGAGGTACTAATATTCAAAGTCAAAGTCAAAGCGTTTATTTCAATTAGGCCATTAAACGGCACTTTTGGACGTCATCGTTACATTTAAAATTATATATAAAAAGTGACTCTACTCTACTCTACTCTCTACTGAAAAAAGGACAAGAAACTCCATTAAATTATACTATAAAGCTGAAGAGTTTTTTGTTTGGTATTACTGGTTTGAATTGAAAAATTATTTTAATCTTGAATAGCCTATTTATCGAAAGGCTATATATCATCACGCTACGACCAATAGGAGCTGACGCTGACGCTGACGAAGTTGCGCGGGGGTCTTAAAAAGCCACTTTAGCAGAATCATATAGGAATGATAATATTAACTACACAACAATCTGTCAAAATTAAATTTCATCTTTATCGCTAACGCATTAGGTTTAAGGTTGATTGGGAAAATATGACAGTGACGTGATGTGCTTTTTGATTCTGATAAAGTGGCCTTTCAGACCGTAGTCAGCTAGTAAAGATTTTTTTTGTGATTGGTTTGGTCTAGTCTAGGTCAGAGATAACAGAAACAAAGTATACGATAGAGCGAGCTAACCCAGAAGTAGCCAGCAGTGAGATTCTGTAAACATGTCGAAGTGAACACTTAGGCGAAGTGGACGACAAGTGAGCTGTCAAATCATACAAACAAGATGGCATGACAGCTCACTTGTCGTTCACTCCACCTAAGTGATCATGGTGAGAGGTCGACAGAATCGACCGGCTGTTCACTTTTACTTTGAAGAGATTAGGGTTGTAAGCGTTCGGAAACACAGACACGCCTTTGCTGTTTCTTTACTACATAATAGAAAAGACAACATTTATTCACAATATAACACATAACAAAATATATAAAAGGATCTCAAAAACTCACTCACTCAACTCAGAAAACTATTTAATTGAATACTTCAGACGGTCATATGTTTTGCACACAGCCCATTCATGCATATTTTTACTGCTATCATTTCAAAATCACATCCCGCCATGCATTTTTATACCATCTTTCTTTTTTCTACACAAATGATTCGTATATCATGCAAATGCTACAGACTAACTGATATACAATGAGTAATTACTTCGGCATTAGCAGTGTGCCCACTGCGCCGGTACTCTGTGGCGACAATGTGAGGCGCGTGGCTTGAATGTAATCCTTGCGTTTAGGCAAATACATCGATATGGGGGAGTTGTGGTCTAATGTATGGGTGAGAAGCGATTAATGTACTAGAAACAGTGGCTGAAATTAATGTACAGGAAGATATGAATGAAAGGCAATAATTATTGCAGAATGGATTTGAAGGGAATAGGTTGATAGAAAATTTACTTAAACTTTGTACTTTTTGAGAAGATTCTGCATAGCATATCTCGTCTCCTGATTTAGCAAACGGAATCGAGCTTTTTTCCTACTCCTCCGCTGTACTCTTCTGATTAATTTCGTTGCGGGATCCAAGACAGTTGAATCGTTTCTCCGGGACTCGTCGAGTTTCATTAACTCAGCGTTTTTCTGGTGGTCGCCACTGTTGATTCTGGCTTTCAGGAGTTGCAGTGGTTGGGAATGTGTGGCGGGCATGTCCCAAAAAAAAAAACGATCTCGATTTGCCAATCTCGACTACATTCCCTATCAGCATTACTGAAATAAGAAATTTGCAAGAGTTCGTCTCGTATTCAGACATAATTTTCTACACCTTAGAAGTATCGCTAAGAACTCTTTTATAATGTGACTACACCCGCTGATTAGTGTTCCCCAGGTACACTTACCTACGTTAAATTTGCGCATACACATCAGAATTTAACTAACATTAGGATATCTTTTTGTAATCCACATAAACCAAAAAAATCCACCTACATTCTTAAAAACTCACATCACTACTACATTACTATCCACACATCGCTCAATTCCTCTGGCTTGCACCACACCACGGTACCTACCGACACAGGTTTTAATAGATAAGATTTACGAGCTCTCATCTGGTCAAGGGTTGAATGCGACGTAATTTGTCGCGGGCAGGGGGAGCCGACACAGCCGCCATGTTTGGCTAGCTCGGTAAAAAATGGTAATTGTTTACAGAGGTTTTAATACTCCTTTTTGGATTTTTCATAGTATAAAGTTGTTTAGGGTTCATTGGCAGTGATTTTGTCTGAGTATCGGCTGATGCTTTATTTTAAACTTCCCGTTTTGAATTGTTTTGATTGCTCTTTTCTGTAGCATCTACCAAAACTTGGCCAATTATCATCTGCCTAGCCTTTTTCAAACTGTATTGGGGTTGTCTGTACTAGTTAAACCGGATTCAGTTAAATATATTTTTACGTGGAGTTACTGTATCTGACTTCCACAGCCCAAGAACTGGCTAACACGGCAATTTTTCGTCTAGTATCCACCAAAACTTATTCAGCTACAACCTACCCAAAAACTATCATCCCCAACCAATTTCCTGAAAATACCTTCACGAAAAAATAAATTCTTCTTCTACCCGAAAAACATGTGGGTATTAATCAAAAATAGAAACACGCCCCGGTCGATGCTGCCGTGACTGGCCGCCGTAAAACATTGCCCGCGTAAAAAAACACCGTCGAAAAAAAAAACAAAACATTAAATTACTCTGTAATAAGGCTCGGTATAAGGTAATCGACCCCCGAACCGGCCAACTAGATATGCCACGGGGGAAATACGCAAAAAAGGTTCAATTGCAGTCTGCCCCAGAAATTAATTTTCGAATGATTAATTTTATTTTTGAAAGTTTGACTTGAGCTTTGTGATTTGGTTACTTTTGTTGTGTGCATAATAATTTGGCGATTTGAACGGAACAAATCTAAATATTCCTTCAGAATTCATATGGAAACATTGGAGTACCAATTCTACTAATTTTTAAACAAGATTCTCAATCTCATCTCAGTTGAAATCTGTCTAAATAGCCTTTATTTCCTTATATTTTCGACAGGGTGCGACTGAAATCCGAATAAAAAAACATTGTTAGAATTGTATTCCTTCTATGCTTTAAAAACACAGAAGACATTTTCGTCACTTCGTTAATTTTTATATTTCCCTACAACCTATTCGGTAGCTTTAAAAAAATATCTAAACGAAAACATTTAGTCAAACGAAACGCAAGGATATTAAAAATCGAACACTTTAGAATTTAAAAATTCTAATCAAAAAGTCTTATGTTGCCAGTTTGCAAAAAATAGAATAATTCCTTACAGCTAGAGGAAACTCATTCTATTCAGTTATTGAAAAAGTTCCATTATTCAGGATCTGTGGAATGGATTCCTTTGCCAGTTTTATAATAAAAGGATTCGTTATGGAACGAGTTAATAATGGAGTGGCAACCCGGCGTGGATTGTCCCAATTCTTCAAAGTTAAGGAGGAAGGATTCATGTGGTTTTCATGAACATTTTGTGAACTATTTCTTCTTTGAAAAGATGAAATAGTTTAGTAAGTGGTTTTTAAATGGCACACAACCTCACTAACACTCAGTTACACAGCTAGAAAATATCTTATCAATATAATGACAAATGCGCATAAAAGTAACACAGTCGGGGCAGTTGCGGGCCGAGTCACCCGCGTCCGTAGGAGAATACCCTTCAGCGAATCCCTACACGTGCTAAACAGGTGACACTAACCGCCTCCGTGGTCTAGAGGTTATACCACTCGATTCAGACAGAGAGCCCAGAGGTCCCGGGTTCAATTCCCAGTGGGGGCAAATTTTTTGCTCGGTTTGGTTGGTGGTAGGACTTCTAAGTCCGCCTGGCAAGCTACCACCATCATGTCTAAGTCTGTCGCCATAACAACAATGTTAACAGCATTGTTGTGTTCCGGCAGTTAGAGATATGATAGCCAATTCCTCTATGTTAGAGGATTCCGGGTGAAACTCGCTTCCATCTTCGGCCTAATCATCACTTTCCATCAGGTGAGATTGGGGCCAAGAGTTTCCCCGTTTTGATTTAAAAAAAAAAAACATTATTCTTACAAACTGGAAAAGGACTGTTTTATCAATATTTCCTTTTTTTTTTAACTGAAGAATAAAAGATGGTCATAGGTATATCATATTTCTTAACAAAAGCTGGTGAATTGCCTTTTTCATTCCTTTGGTAAAAAATCTTATAGCGCCGTGCATTATAGCGCCATTATATTTCAGTGCAGTTCTTTAACCCTAAAAGAATGCTACTTAAATAGATGGCCAAATTAAATTAATTAACCTAATCCCCCAGACAATACCAGTTATATTTGCGCAGTAATTTGACCGGTTTTCTCGACTTACTAAACGTAATATTTAGTGTTGCCCGTACTACCCTTTACGTCCCTTAATGCTGTAATCTTGGCCCTCAACGGTGTATTAATAATTAAAAGAGGGTGAAATAATCATTCTGAGGGGTTTTTGTTTCAGGCATTATCTTCTAAGAAGGCTCTAAAGGCCTTTTGTGATGTAAAACCTTAATACAGCTTCGGCAGATTTAAGGGGAATGCGCTCAGCGACAAATCTCTTATATTTTTTTGCAATTTAGGTATAGTATAGAATACGGTAACGCGTTATTCAAAATATTATTTGCTACTGTAAGGAGCTCGTGGCTAAATAATAACAGCTGCATGAGTCGATCTTGCAGGTTAAGCAATGCTTGCCAAGTTTGGTCTGTGGATGGGTGACCATCTAAACATACCGAGTTTCCTCCGTGCCTCGGAAAGCATGTTAAGCCGTTGGTCCCGGCTGTCATTGGCAGTTGTTACGGATTGTCACAAGCCAGTAAATCTGACTCCAGTCTTACAAAGAAGTACCGTGTTACCGGGTTGTGGAGGTCAGGTAGTCAGCCGCTCCACGTAAAACACTGGTTTTCAGCTGAATCCGGTTTGACTGGAAGCCGACTCCAATATAGTTGTATAAGCCAAAGAATAGGAATTAAGATCATCATACCAACTATCTTACTTCAAATAACTCGATTGTATTGACATAACATTTCATGAAATCTTTGATGGTAATGATGCGTAAACTTAGATAAAAGTTGATATTGACATATTTCGTTAAATACTCCGGTAGACACAATTTTTTTTACGGTGGCGAACTACTTTTAAATAACTTTGGCGCCTACAACTTATTACTTACCTACTCATCTGCAAATTGTGAAAACGTCAAAAATTTTGATTTTCTCGGGCTACACGATCGCATCCTCTTAATAAAGCTTCGTCAGAATTAAGTATTAAAATTGTAACTCAACGTTGATTAATTTCTGAGATTAAAACAGTGGCATTGTGGCTTCGCGATGAGCGTTTTCATAATTCAGGCTGTTTACGTTCATTTAAAACGGGTATTAGGAAATCCGATTAAGATTATTGTTTAATTAGAAAATCTTGTGAAGAACAGAATTAAAGAGTTATGGAGCCTAGAAAAACTAACATTGTAATGCCAACTTTTAGTAGTCCGTAAGCTAGAGGTCGACACAACAAGCATATTATTATAGCTTTTAAAGTTTTCATGATAAAATATTTTTATGATAGATTTTTAGACAATTTTTTTTTTGTGTTTCGTTTTGTCTATTTTCCTAAAAATATGTCCGTTATATAAGAGATAACGGTTGTCTAACGTCAATATGGGATTGACCATACCCAAGAAATTTGGGTTGAAAATGTTAATGCGTTAGATAGAATGACACTACATCTGGAGCTGGCATATTGGGTCATCCTGGCTCTAACATAAATAGAATGTGCGTCGGAAAATATTACTTCTGGAGCTGGCATATTGGGTCATCCTGGCTCTAACATAAATAGAATGTGCGTCGGAAAATATTACTTCCAATTTGGCAACTCTTAAGGGAAAATTTTAAGGGAAAAGGATTTTTTTTTGGGGCAAGCCCGCTACACATTCCCGACCAATGCAACTCCTGAAACCCAGAATCAATAGTGGCGACCACCAGACAAACGCCGAGCTAATGAAGCCTGACGAGCCCCGGAGAAACGATTCAACTGTCTTGGATCCCGCAACGAAATTAATCAGAATATTACAGCGGAGGTTTTGTAAAAAAAAAATAATAATTTCCACTTCCCTCCTTATCAAGCAGGAGACTTACCAAAAACATAACTTCCCGAAAATACTGACAACCACGCCACTGACGCTCATTATTTAAAATAGCAACACAAAAAACAGACAACTCCCATATTTCATCACTTAGCCGTCATTTGACGTTGATGCGCTCTCGCGAACGGACATGTCCTCCTAATGAAGTGTCGACATGCGACAAGTGCAATTCTTCCGTCTTTCTCTTACTTATAGGAAACATCTTTTGTCCCCTTCTGTCGCAGAGTATGCAAATCTCCAGCTCGCCAGTTTGATCCATCTGCATAATGAACTGTTTTATACGATCGTTTTTCTTCTTTTGGTTTTTTTCATTGGTATAATTTCTTAATACAGTAAGACAGTTCATCGAAGTGAAATTAAATAGTGTGTTTAAGCCAGGTTTGAAATGGAACCGATGTCACGATATAGTATCTCAGTCTTCGATCATAAATACAGACATTTAGCAGATCTACTGGACAAGTCTGTCCTGTCTAATGTAACTTTGTTGGTCTATCTGTCTGTCTGTCGTCATTTTGTTACCTATTCTCCTCTTAATGAGTGAATGAAATGGATGAGACTTCGCACACGGGTAGACCATGTCCTGGATTAGGATGAAAGATACTTTTTATCCTGTGAGCATGTTTCCTTGGGACAATTCCCGACTATCACAAGAGCGAAGCCACTGGTAAAAAGCTAAAATAAAATATCGCTCAACTAAACCGACAATGTCAACAAATAAGTGAAACTGATACTATAAGCTACTCGTGTAAGTACATTCTAAGCACGTTCGACAACTTACCAGACTTGCCCAAGACGATGGTCTCAAGTGTCTGATACGGCCGTTATCTAAAACTTACGTTCACTTTGAGCGATATTCAGTCAAAGTTACAAGTAACCACATCTATTACTCGTAATACCTACCCGCTTGTGAAGTGTCGACGAATTGATTTAATTCTTGGTGTTAACTTTCTTCTTTGACATAGGTATTAAGTAGTATTTACATAGTTGACCTCCCAAGTTTCATTTATGTTACTTTTATTACTAATAGTATACCAGGTTTTAGTAGTAGTTGGGGTTTTCCTAGTTTTTTTTTTTTGTGAGGCAGGGTTTTAGTCAGTAGAGTCAAAAGTCATTTGATTTCCCATCCAAAAAAAAACCGTTGGTCTCGGTTGTCATTTAAACATGTTAGACAATTGTTACGGATAGTCAGAATATCAGACTTTGACGTACAGGTCGATCTTCAAGGTTAAGTAACTCTTGCCGAGGTTGGTTCGGGATGGGTGACCATCTTAACATACCGAGTTTCCTCCGTGCCTCGGAAAGTACGTTAAGCTGTTGGTCCCGGCTGTCATTTAGAGATCTTTGGCAGTCGTTACAGATAGTCAGAAGCCAGAAAATCTGACACCTGTCTTGCCAAGGAGTACCATGTTACCCAGTTAATGGGTTGTGGAGGTCTGGTTGGCAGCCGTTCCATATAAAATACTGCTGAAACCGGTTTGACTGGAAGCAGACTCCAATATAGTAAGCAAAAGGTTAGGCAGTTGGTGATTGGACTTTTGTAAGATGATTATTAAATTATTTTCTCTCTGTTGTTCCAGGATGGAGGAGACAGTGCGATCGCTGCTGCAATACAAGAGCCGCGTGGAAACTCTGAAGCAGGAGAAGGCGTCCCTATCATCAGCTCTTGAGGTAAGAAATTTTGATTACTAGCTTGTTTGCGCGGCTTCACTTTTCACTGACGATAAGCTTCTAATCGTGTCCAGGGTCATCTATTTCTATACCTCATCACATCAACTCGCGTCAACGCATACAATAGGCTTGTGTCCTGAAAAAATCTAATTAGTCCGTCAGTTAGATTATCAAAAAATATTTGACCCGTGTTTTTTCTTTTGTTACGGGAACCAAAATTGACGAAGTTACGACGCTTTTAAAATTCTCAATACGTCACACCTTCGCATAATTTTTAGTGAGTCGTGACGTCCCGAGCCCCCCACTCCCGAGTTTTGATGCGTTTTATCTTTGTCAATATTCATTGATTTACAATAACAAAAAATACGTGTCCATTATTTTTCAATACTTTAATTGACGGACTAAATAGTTTTGCAATTTGTGGATGATGTAATCTAGCCTATTCATTTAAAATCAAAGGGCTAGCACGAATATTATGACGTATAGTAAAGTTAACGTAAGTGAATTTTTTAATGTGAAAAGCTACAACACCATTGTATTTTGGTTTAATTTTATGGGACATGACACAATTTATATCATTTAACAATATGAATATAGAATCTAATTCAAATAAATATTATGTACGAAACGAGTATTGTTGCTATACTAAAATTTTACGTTACGTTGTTATACGTCAAAAATATCGGTGTCAGTTGGGAAACAGACTGTAAATCTCAAAATTGAAAATCTTAATGCATTCATTCAAGCAACGCGACGTCAACTTCGTGTGAATACACATAGAAAAGTGTCAATGTAATAAAAGTTCCAATATACGATCGACTCATCGAGCAGAGCATTCTGCGGCCAGACAGCCAGACTTCATGATCCTTTTCGAGATGGTTTGCCCAAGTATATGGAACCATAAAAACACGAATAAAAACTTATGTCCATAGCGCAAATTCCTGAGCAAATATTCTCTAAACTGTGGAATTAAAAATTCACGAAAGACCCCGATTCTCCCCTGTCCAACGCAAAATGAACCCAACCAACCCTAGACTGTTATTAAAAAAGTTTTTTTCGGGAGTCCGTTTTAGACTGGATTTCTAATATAGACTTTTAAGAGGAATCAAATACAAATATTCAAAATATTTCATTATGGCTGGCTGCATTGTTCTCTCCCCCATTTTTTGATGAAAAGTTAGGGGAGAAACGAGTAAGATGGACTCACAATGGACTCTACCAGCCGTGATGTTTGTTTCCGATCAGATTTCAACCGGAATCATGTTTTTGTTTTGTGGATAAAATTTTACATAGAAAATAAACGTTGCGTAACATATTTGTTCTGCGAGCATGAAACATCTCTGCATAATTCTGCAGTTTTTCAAATAATTTTATCACCAATTACATTAAAAGGATTTGAGCAAACAAATAAAAACTAAATGAACTTCTATATTTTTATGACCACCTACACACTGTGAAATGTATGTATGTGATGAAAGAACACTGCGTCAAATTAATATACTAAGACCGTATCTCATTTCTTCCGTTCCTCTTTAAAATTTATTTCATCATGCTTACAGCTCAAAACACGTTACCTAAACTTTTCCGCTTGAAAATTCCATTCACTTTCGTATTTAAAAAAGAGTAAAAATAAAAAAAACCTGGTATATTCCTTTTTCGCTACACGCTGGTCATTGTACGCTCCCCCTCTACGTCACAGCTATCTGTTTTGAATAGCGGATGAGAATTTTGATTTTTCCATTTCCCGTCACTTTTTGAATGATACTCCTGCATTTTTACCTGTTACCCATTGTATAACAACCCCTATATGCTTTAATATCGTCTTTTAACGTTTCATACAACGGTCAGACGCTGAAATGGGGAATTTTTCGTATTTGCTGAAAATGTGTGCGGAATCCCGTTTCATTTTTATTTTTCAGACATGTGTTTGATTGAATGAACACACTGGAATTTCCATATTTTTCTGTTTGGAATCATTCGTTCATTCACTTACAATGTCGCTTTCAGCTTCTATATTATGTACTTACCTACGAATTATTAGGTCTTATAGATTGACGAACATTATTTAGTGGAACTTATTTAGTCTCTTCTACCGCTCCTAAAGTAATCCTCTTACATAATAACCATTACCACCCACGCTGCATCGAAGTGCCACTTATCAAGAATTCCACTTGCAGCACTAATTACGCAAAAACGTCTCATCCCCCTTCACAAACACGTTCCGTCCATAATCCCTCAAAGAACGTCCAGTTATGACCGGCGCAAACCAGCCGTAACCAGTTTGAGCTGGTTTGAGCTGCCGCGCCCCGCGGGGATCAAAGAATAATGATGAAATTAAAGGGGACTCTCAAAGTGACAGGGATCTAGATGTATTGGTTTTTCTCGTTAATTAATTCGTCTATCTGGAGCGGTTATAATCCAAAAATGATCGCGTGTCCCCCTCGGGTCGATAAATGCTGTTTAATGTCGCTAAACGGCCGTCCCGGCTGGGGACAGGACTTGTTTGTTGTGGCTGTTTTCTTGCTAAATGCTTTTCGGTTTCCTGAACGTTAAGTTTTATGGCTTAATTTGAATGAAAAACAAAATCTAAAAGAGATTTTGGAATTTTATAATACGCAATGTGCCACTCGATGTAATGTTCATAATATGGTGTACAAATTGAAGAGTATTATATTCTAATTTCTATGAATTATTGACTAAAAGAATCAGTCTACTTAGTTGCTATGAGTGTTATACAGCTGGTATTCCAAATCAATCTGTTTCTAAATATCCGAAATTGGTATTTCAGAACCGATTCAAACTAGACTAGTTTCAGATCTAAGCCGACTTTCAAATTGTTTTTCGTTTGACAATTAAACTAACTTCGCAAGCCAATTAAGTAAATAGGAACCCTATTCTAGTTTTAATATCAAATTCCAGGTTTGTAACCGAAAATTTTAATGGGTAAGAACAAAATATTATTGAAATGGAAGTTCCAAATAACTCAACATCAAAAGATAGTTACTGTGTCTGCAGACTCTGCAGTCCTAATGAAAAAGTTATGGGTACGTTTAATTTTAGAAGTTAATTATCTTTGACATTTTCAATTGTGTAAGGCTGTGGCTAGATATAGGTAACAACTCAAGTCTCTATGAAATTTGTATGTATGAAAACGTTTCCAATTACCAGCATTTCCACAATAACACTAGATTAATTTCATGACATAAACTTAACATAATCCCACATCAACTCGATCCAAAACTTAACGACAAAGATGAATCTTCGCTGTAGCAACCAAAGGTTAGAGAGTCCTTCGCGAAGATTACAGACCTCACCCTCGTAATAACTGCTAAATGACGGACTGACATACCCCTGATAGTTTAATATGCTTTAAGTATCACATATACTGCCTTTGTTATATCTGTACACGTAGGCGTTGTGATATCTACTCAGTCTTGCGAAAATTTTGTAGACAGTACGTTGATGCAGTGTATTTTTAAACCATTTGATGGAAGAGTGATTTGAATAAAGATTTTTTTTTTTAAACTACCGTAGTATTCAGTTTTTTATTTTACAGTCTGAGAAACCAGACTGCCAACGGATTATTTTATACAACATTTCAACCTAGGCCATTAATCTATTACTAAGACTCCGCTGTCCGTCCGTCTGTCACCAGGCTGTATCTCATGAACCGTGGTAGTTACACAGATTCTGTATTTTTGTTGCCACTATAACAACAAATACTAAAAAACCGGCCAAGTGCGAGTCGGAGTCGCGCACCGTGGGTTCCGTACAAACCTGTAGGTATATATTATAAGCAAAAGTTGCGGTTTACGATTTATTTTAGAAGTTACAGGGGGGGGGGGGGCGGATACACATTTTACCACTTTGGAAGTGTCTCTCGCGTAAAGTATTCAGTTAAAAAAAAAAGATAATGGAAACCACAACATCATTTTTGAAGACCTATCCATAGATACCCCACACGTATGGGTGTGATGAAAAAACAATTGACTCTAACTAAAGGGTTGTAAGCGTTCGAACACAGACGCAGGCAGAGAAGGTAGTAGTAGGAATGGTAGAAGGGGGTCGGATTTATTTCTTCACTTATTCAGCTCTATTCAGCTTATGCCTATAGAAAACAACGATTTTGTCTGTAGACGCGTACGCATCCGTTCAGCTTTCCGCGTCTATTCAGCTTTCTCGGCAAACAGGTAACGCCGAGCGTCTGGGCTTGTATTATAATAAGCTTTCGCTACTGAACATAACTATAAAGCTGCCACATCCCTTCCTAAAAAGTGAACTAAAGACTACTCAAGTATCAAAAAGGTACTTAGAAAAGAGCAGTGCTCTAAACATGACACAAACTGGTGGCCCTGTAGGGCGGACATGACGACAATAGAAAAATACAGCCAACAGTAATAAAAGTTGTCGAGTGATCACACACACGACTGTGTGTTCGTACCTTAATGTTAAACACACTGAAAAATTATGCAAGGCGCAAGTGAAAAGCGGACTGCAGGGAGTTTAATAAATAGACGCGTAGACGTAGCCGGTTCAAATAAGAAGTAAAATTGTGCGAAAGCCGAACAATAGTATAATACTCTGACTATTTATAGTGGTTTCAAATCATATTTATGGCAATCTATTAACTACGGTAGATACCAGGTTCAAAATAATTATATAGGTAATGTATGTATAGTGAGAAATGGTGTTCATTTTTCTACTTGCTAATTTTTTTGAGGTTTATCCTTCAATTCCTTCAGGGCTGATAAAGCAGAACCCTTATAGTCGGTAAACTTTCCCAAATTAAAAATGATGTGCTGAGGAAAACAACAGCGAACATTAATAGCTACAGTTACTTTCTAAACAAATTCTGCTACCGTTAAACCTATAATGTCCGGTTTTTGATGTTTTTGTCCGTCGTTATCTTTCCGTTAACGCTATTTGTCATAAAGTCGTTGGTTAGTGGTGAACACACAGATAATCGACCGATCAAGTACCTCAGATATCATCAGGTCAGGTCATCTTTATACCCAGAAAAGTAGCGCCACTAAAGCTCAAATGTATCGCTACCTCTCATCACTAACACCGCAACACACACGTACAAAGCCAGCCCGCTCTGGAAGGACATTAAAATGGCGGATAGCGGGAAATCGCCTATGCACAATAACTGGGGTTTCCCGCTTTAAAAGGCCACCCCCTCTAAACAATAATTCAGCTACACCCCACCGAAGTGCAAGGGCGCAGTTACGGAGGGCACTCGGATAGGGTTGCGGTTCAAAAATCGATAGTTTAAGCTGCCTAATAAATGAGTGGTTTCATGCGGAGGTGGAGGTTTCGTGGAAATGGTTATGAAAATCCTGTACATAACTGTACTAGTTCGTTAAAATGTCGATGGAAAACGAAACGAAGGAAGACTTAGATTGGATTCACTTTCGATAAATAAAACAAAAAAAAAAAGTTTATGTCTTATGCATTACATTACAGTATGTTTACTTTTAATATGCAAAGATTCAATTGAAATAAGTAATTCTACCAATTTTATAAATGCGAAAGTTTGTGAGTATGTATGGATGTTTGTTACTCTTTCACGCAAATACTACTGAACCGATTACGATGAAATCCCGGAGTTCCCGAGGGATCGGGATTTACACGGGAATAACGAGAATTTATACGCGGACGAAGTCGCGGGCGGCCTCTTGTTAAAAAATAAATACTAAAACATGTTGGATTTTAAACGCTCGTTCTTACCTTACAATCATATTTAGGCATTCGTCGAGTAATATTAATTGAAACCATCGGCTAAGTCTTGAGATTCCATAGAAGGTTTTAAGTAAATTACTGTGTCTAGTTTCTGAGGTTTTTATCGGTCGTTTATCTGTGCGTTAACCTCTTACCAACCAATGGCGTTATGGCAAACAACGTTAACGGACAAATAAAAAACCAATCGTACTAGAAAGAAAGAAAAATGTTTATTCGAAAATCGCACACTACACATAAAAGTAAAATAAGTAAAACTAACTGTTATAAAAAATAAGTTGACACAGTTAAGCTATACCCAATACTTAATCTGTGCGAGGCCAAAAAACTATCATGTAATTTCAGTTGACCATTTACTGATAAAAATGACATAATTACCTGATACATGTCATATGAATCGCGAATTTTCCACAGTCAGCACTCAAAAGCATGCAAGTTTGACTAACAGTTATTAATGTACATTAAGAGCCAATAATTACACATTAATAGAAAATAGATAACCACTAGGTACAAGAGTTCCCAAGAGAAAGTCCTCTATTTCTCGTGACTGTCTTGTAATTGTGTGGATGTTGCCATTATAATCACGATTGCCGTTAATAAAGGGTAATTAAGCTCTGCCCTCACTTTCTATGAAGAAAAAGTATGGTATTTATCATGGTACACGGTTAGCCATTATCGGAGACCTGTTTAGTTGTGGTAGCAATATTAAACTAACATATATTGGACTGAGGAATAATTTTCATGCTTTTACAAAGATAGCCAGACATTCAATTGATTTATTTTAATTAGATAAGACCAGTAAATGGCACTTTTGTTCGCCAACATTTACTGTTTAAAAATATACAAAAATAACGTTAAAAAAGCGACGCTCCTGCTCATTTGCAAAGATAGATATGGAGAGAAAAACGGATAAACCCAAGCTTTCGTCTGACAGATTTCTATTACAGTTATTTAATTTCAACTTAAAAGGTAAAATATCTAAGCCACGTATTCTGGTAATCTTTGCATCAGTCAAAGTGGAAATAAGCTAAAGATTTTGGTATCAGTGAAGAGATACAAAGCCAATGAATTGTTCGACTTTAGGTACTTTTCAATGTATTCTCAACTTACAGTTTTATAAATTCTCGCCTCTGGTCACAGTCTGACCTGATGGTAAAACGCAAGAATACTTACAAAAAAAAAACTATACAAATTAAAAGATACCTAATTTAAAAAAAGGAGGCAACTTAACCACAACTACAAAAAACTTCCCTTCCCCGAAAACCTCCCCAAACCAAAACCCTGTACAACTTACATCGTTTTAAAACCATAGTTCCTATCTGTCTATCTGTGAACATTACTTTAAAACGGCTGCACCCCACGGATCGCAGTCGGGGGTCTAGGGTGCATGCCCCCCGGCGTGGCCCGCGTCACGAATTACACTCACATACTAATTGTGTTTGTCTGTTCGTCGGTTAGGTTATTTGTAAACGGACGGATCTGGGATTAGTTTATGTAGGTAGGGTTTAAGGTATCGAATTGAGTGAGAGATTATGATACGAACGTGGCCCATCATTTCCGATCTGGGTGAAGCAGAAGGGAGTGTCAGACTCCTACTCAGTAAAACCCATCCGTGTTCTTCCTAATGCCCTTTGCGTTCCAGGGCCGCGGTGACTCTTTCGAACAAATTCCGCTACCCTGGCACTGGTCCTAGCGGGCCCCGTCTTCTATGCTGACAACTCTTTGAGGCGCGCGTGGAACACAGATTCAAAAATCCTAGTTAATCAATGCAAAAGTAGAGAAGAAAGTTAGAGAAGACTCGTTTAGCTAACACTGTGGGCACAAAAATGACGAAACTTAATTTTAAAACTATTACGTTATGTCTGTTTTAGTTTGTTTCTATTAAAGTGGTCTGATTTTGGCTTTTTATGCATGTGTGAATCCTTATTAGCTTTGGAAGCGACATCAGTACCAAATTTCGTGTCATACTAAATAGTTGCACTGATAGCAAGGGTGGTAGCAGGGCTGACGTATGCCTTACTGAAGTAACCACGTAACTGTACCTTTAACTCTCTAAGGGCTGATTTTTCAATAGACAGATAATTTTGAACTGAATGATAATTTTTAGCTGTTTGACATATTTTCCATGCAAAAGCTGTCAAACGCCGATTTTTACTCCTCTGATAAAATTTACTGACTATTGGAAAATCGACCCTCAGTATGTAAATAGTAAATATGACCAAAAATATTTACGCGTAAAAACGTTACATGCTACCTATTTACAAAATAAATATGATTTATCGAACTATATTCATCTTCTTAAAAAAAAAAAAGTAAACATATTTATTTGGCACAAACAGATCCACACAATAAAGAACAAATATAAGTTGACTTTATTTAAAAACATAACAAAGTGTGCTTCACTGATGCGCTAACTAGGTCTAACTCAGCAAAACTTTTATTTTTTATTTGAGATGGGTTTGCTCTTGACTTAAGAGTGTGTATTCCGTCCACTAGCGCCGCCAATCGTTTTTTATTAATTGTGGTAAATTTAAGACACGTAGATAAAAAACCGCTCTGTAGTACACTAAAGAAATGTATCTATTATTTTTTGACACCTATTTTTAATACATAGGTAACTCATGGCTAAATAGCCAAAACGGCAATTATTGCTAAAAGTGGCCACTTTTAGCAAAAATATCGACTTTGGCAACTATTTATGTTCTAAAGTACAAAACATAACTCTCAAAACATAATAAATACATTTCTTTAGTGCACTACGAGCGGTTTTTTATCTACGTGTCTTAAATTTACCACAATTAATAAAAAACGATTGGCGGCGCTAGTGGACGGAATACACACTCTTAAGTCTTGGTCAGAGATGACAGAGACAAAGTCTACGATGGAGCGAGCCTACTCAGAAGGAACCGGTTTACTCAAACTTTGAAGAGATTAGGGTTGTAGGCGTTCGGAAACACAGACGCAGGCAGAGAGTTCCACTCCTTTGCTGTGCGTATACAAAAGACGTTTGGAAACGCTTAGTGCGAATTAAACGCTTAGTGCGAATTCGTGTAATAGCAACAAGGTAGGGATGGTAAGTTGCAGTGCGTATGGATGTCCGATGGTAGAAAGGGGGCTGGTGGAATGAGGTCTTGGAGTTCGTACTTACTGAAGTACAATATGTAGGAGACCGACAAGCAGGCAACCTTGCGGCGAACGGTACGCGAAAACGTTAGATAACAAGAAGTTGCCTGACAGTGATTGTAGAAACAATTTATACTATTTATAGGATAAAATTTACAAAGCCTATACCTAATTATAGTGTAACCAACTTCCAATTTAACCAATTTTTTTCGTTACATCTTTTATATAAGAAAACTCTACAAAAAATCACATTTCCCCTACAAATCCCTTTTACATCTTGTCCTTATTAAAACGTTGTCATAACGACACAGTTTGTCAGAACCGGCGCCAAGTTGGCGACTAGCGAATTAACTTATATAAAGAGAAAAAGAGGAAAATGTCTAAAATAAACAAAGTATACAAGTAGGTTGGTTCATGCCCCATTTACGAGATGACCCAGTAAATATGTGCATCTATTTGTAAGATAGAATGCTGGTTTTTATGTAGTTTCTCCTTGGAGATTTAGTGCTATAATTAAATCCATATCGCTTTCGCTTGTAAGCAAATTACAAAGCATACACTTGAGGCTGCCTTAGTCCTCAAACCAGGTCTTGACTTGTACCATGAATTTGAACCTTTGTCACTAGAACTTTTGTCAAATCGGTTCATAATTGTCGGAGTTATGAGGTAACAAACATAAAAAAATACAACCGAATTGAGAACCTCCCCCTTTTTGGGAAGTCGTTTAAAAATAGCTTACAACCGAGTAATTGGTACCTAATTTAATCAATACCAACCATCTAAGAGCGGATTTCATCTATGAAACTGATCGCGTTCAAGCTGGATTCAAGAGTTGTCAGTGTCAATAATCCATAGAAAATAATGACAGTGACAGTTCGAAAACATGGTTCATAATTATGTTGATCGAGTTCAGTTTCAGATTGATGAAATCCGCCCTTAGTAATACTTGAATTACCCCTTAAGAGCGTGTATTCCGTCCACTAGCACCGCCAATCGTTTTTTATTATTTGTGGTAAATATAAGACACGTAGATAAAAAACCGCTCTGTAGTGTACTGAAGAAATGTATTTATTATGTTTTGAGAGTTATGTTTTGTACTTTAGAACATAAATAATTGCCGAAGTCGATATTTTTGCAAAAAGTGGCCACTTTTAGCAATAATTGCCGTTTTGGCTATTTAGCCATGAGTTATGTATTAAAAATAGCTGTCAAAAAATAATAGATACATTTCTTCAGTACACTACAGAGCGGTTTTTTATCTACGTGTCTTAAATTTACCACAATTAATAAAAAACGATTTGCGGCGCTAGTGGACGGAATACACACTCTTAATCTAGAAACATATCGGGCTATTAGCCCATCTCACATATACCCTAATTACAAAAAAAAGCTTCCCTTTTTGTAATTATTGTTATTAAATTTTGTGTTTGTAATTATTAATTTTCAATTTCATTTAATTTTTAATCTAATATACCTAATTTAATTTTTATTTCCACCTAATTTAATTTCAATTTGACATGACATTTTTACATTTTTCTCTGACAATTTTATTAGACATTTTTAGTTTTTATTATTTTTTACTTGTAATTTTTAATTTGCAATTTATTTTATATTCTGACATTGTATTTATATTATTTCTTATTTTCAATGTACAATTTAATGAATAGTGTTAGTTCACACCTCGTCATGCGATACTTGTTATTGAATGCTGTGATTATCTGTAAGTGTTGCTGCACTATATGATTTTTGTAAAAAGTGCTTGTTGCACATTAAATATAGTGCATGCAATGTTGATGATCCTAATAAATAAATAAACTTTGAAGAGATTAGGGTTTTAATCTATACCAACATAAACTCTACTCATCATCGTCAAGTCAGCCGAAAGACGTCCACTGCCTGGACATAGGCCTTCCCCAAGCGTCGCCACGACGACCGGTCCTGTCCGGCTTCCATCGGCTCCCCACGACCTTCACCAGGTCATCGGTCCATCTTGTAGAAGGCCATCTTACGTTGGGTCTTCCAGTACGCGGTCGCCACTCCAGAACTTTTCGGCCCCATCGACCATCTGCGAGTAATTAAGCCTAAACCAAAACACCAAAATAATTAACGTCGACAATCTGCGATTTCGCTGGGAACGTTTTCCCTGCATTTTAAAGTGCAAGCGGGCAAGTTATTCATTACAGTTCCGGGGCAGGCAGCGGCAGAGGTATCTTCATAATTACGTTTGCGAACCTCCGCCAGCCGCCATAGTTGTGCGCTAACGAAACCAATTAGTGGGTGTCCATTGGAGCGTACGACACGACATTTTGATGGTCATTGTTTGTGAATCATGAATTCCCTTGAAGTAAATTCAGTTTCGATGTAGAAGAAAAAAATAGGCTAGTTTCCACCATCAATAAATTGCAAATAAATTTAGTGAAAAATAGTGGACACGTATTTTTTTATTTTGTAAATCAATGAATGTTGACAAAGATGGTGACGTCACAACACAATGAGAATTATACCACGGAGTGACGTATTGAGATTTTAAAAGCGTCGTATCTTCGAAAAACGGGTCAAATATCTTTTTGATAATCTTACTGATGGACTAATTAGATTTTTTCAGTGTTGAATTAGGTCTCTGCCTGGGTAGCGGAATTTGTTCGAAAGAGTCACCGCAGGGCACGCCACAATAGTGGCGATAAGTCCCCTCTTTGAGGATGGCTTGAGAGGCGCCACGGCGTCCTCACCTTCCGCCTGACGCAGGTCCTCACCGGACATGGATGTTTCGGGAGGTTCCTGCACCGAATTGGGCGGGAGGAAACGCCCGTGTGTCACCACTGCGAGGATCGACCGGAGGACACGGTAGAGCACACTGTGCAGGTGTGCCCCGCTTGGGCGGCGCACCGCCGTGTCCTCGAAACGGCGATTGGCGGCGACCTCTCGCGTCCGGCCCTGGTCCAAGCCATGGTCCGGAGCGAGACGGAATGGGACGCCGTTGCCTCCTTCTGCGAAGCAGTCATGCTAGCGAAGGAGGTGGCGGAGCGGGAGAGGAGACCCTCTCGTCCCGGCCGCCGTGGTAGACGCCGCGGGCGTCGGGGGCCACCTGGTGACCTCCGGCCACCGTAGGCGCGGGCCTGTGGACGGCGAGCTATGGGTGGCTCGCCGTTCGTCCGTCTAGTGACGACAGGCCGTGTCAACGGCGCGTTAGTGTTCCACGCGCGCCTCAAAGAGAGTCAGCAACACAGAGGGGCCCGAAAGGGCCGACGCCTGCCGGAGTCGCGGGATTATTCGCAAGAGACACCGTGGCTCCGGAACACAAAGGGCAATGAAGGGACATGGATGGGTTTTAGTCAGTAGAAGTCTGACACTCCCTCCCGCTACACCCAGAGCGGGAGGAGTCATTGGATGATTTCCCATCCCTAAAAAAAAAGAGTCACCGCGGCCCTGGAACTCAAAGGGCATTAGGAGGAACACTGATGGGTTTTACTCAATAGGAGTCTGACACTCCTGCTTTACCCAGAGCGGGAGGAGTCATTTGATAAGGGCGATTAGGTCTGTGCCAGGGTTGCGGCATCCTGCCAGGGTTGCGAAATTTGTTCGAAAGAGTCACCGCGGCCCTGGAACGCAAAGGGCATTAGGAGGAACACTGATGGGTTTTACTCAGTAGGAGTCTGACACTCCCTTCTAATTTACCCAGAGCGGGAGGAGTCATTTGATAAGGGCGATTAGGTCTGTGCCAGGGTTGCGGAATTTGTTCGAAAGAGTCACCGCGGCCCTGGAACGCAAAGGGCATTAGGAGGAACACTGATGGGTTTTACTCAATAGGAGTCTGACACTCCCTTCTAATTTACCCAGAGCGGGAGGAGTCATTTGATAAGGGCGATTAGGTCTGTGCCAGGGTTGCGGAATTTGTTCGAAAGAGTTACCGCGGCCCTGGAATGCAAAGAGCATTTGGAGGCTGGAGGAACACGGATGGGTTTTAGTCAGTAGGAGTCTGACACTCCCTTTTTCCGGAGTCTTTACCCAGAGCGGGAGAATTCATTTGATAATTTCGCACTCCCAAAAAAGGGCACTAAGGCTTTTTTTCTTTGAATCTCTATTTGGCTCTCTATCTTCTCCCATCAGGTATTCAAAGAAATTATTCGATGTAATTCTACGTTACATCAGATTTCTGCGACCAGCGAAACTTACATAGGAACCTTCAATACAAAACACTTTTCTCGTCCTCAAAACTAACCGCAAAACAATGGAAACCGCACCGAGGTAGCTATTACAGGCACAGGATGCCAAACTAACTCTGCGCATATTCTACGATAAGATAATCCGACTAAATTGGATAGTAGCGCCATCTATTAACCGGTGGCAGGATGTTATGAATTATTGAAATATGTAGAATAATAAACGGCTGCCACATTGATGGGACTAGTTAATCTGTTTTGGGCATAACAAGTCAGTTTAGATTGTAAACAACTTAATTGTGTTTTCTTGACCTGATTTTGGGTTTCCTTGACATGTCTGTGAAAAGATGAAACACAACGGTATTTAAAATGTCCAAAGTGCGAGTCGGACTCGCATACGGTTCCGTACCATAAACCGGAAAAAACCGTAAATCATCCGATGACTTCTCCCGCTCTGGGTGGAGCGAGAGGGAGTGTCAGACTTTTACTGACTAAAACCCATCCATGTTCCTTCATGTGCCCTTTGTGTTCCGGAGCCACGGTATCTCTTTCGAATAGTCCCGCGACTCCGGATTGTAAGGGTCCCATTTATTTTTTTATTTAGTTTAATTTTTATTATTTGTGGTAGTAGCGGTAAAAGAAATACACACTATGTGCAACTGTCTACTTATTACGGTTCTTGAGGTACACACCGTTGACAGAAAGACAGACGGACGGACAGCGGAGGATCAGTTATATTATAGGGTTCCGTTGGTTACCCTCAGGGTACGGAACCCTAATAAGATAAAAATGCTACCAGTTATCACTTAGATATCACATCATCATAGCATCTTACGGCCGAACCCAATAACCTAACTATCACCAGATTTGGCATACTGGAGATAGCAAAACAAATGAAACAATATGAAAATTATATAGGTTTTCTGTTGTTTCATTTGTTTTTCTATCTCCAGTATGTGATAGATAGGATATTGGTTTCGGCCGTTAATTACCTTAAGTTAAAACCATACCACAAAATATCTGTTAAAAATATCAGATATTGTTTGTGTTAACATGTTACTCAGACTCAGGTGCATGTTTTTAAACCCCTGATTCTAAATCCCTAAGAGCGGATTTCATCAATCTGAAACTGGGGAGCTACTCTCTAAGCCCGACGTTCGTAGTTTCGGGCTTAGTTGCAGGCGTATTCAACTCCGTATTACCTACCTACGGACTTATGATTAGTCCCGAACCCGAACTAAAAATGAATGACAACACGATTTGACAGTAACTTTCGAATTGTGTTGTCATTAATTCTTAGTGATCAGATAATACGGAGTAGAATACGGCCGCAACTAAGCCCGAAACTACGGACGTCAGGCTTAGAGAGTAGCCCCCCTGAACGCGATCAACATATAAACCACGTTTACGAGATTTCAGTGTCATATTTCCTATGGAATATATTGACACTGACAACTCTTGAACGCAGCTTGATCGCGATCAGTTTCATTGGTGAAATGAATGAATGACTGAATGGTGAGATTCGACACGAGCATGCCTCGACATTTTTGTATCCCTAACCATATTCTGAGAACGGTTTTCCCGGCTGAAGAATAACTTTATTTCCTTCATTTCAACAGTGCATAACAAACTATTCCAAACTACAACAGTTACTTGTCCCCCCAACATTTGTGACGCGTGACCGAACGAATCTAATGATGTCTACACTGCGGGCCATGATTAATGACCCCCCGTTTTAATTCTAGTTATTGCCGTAAATGTAATCACTTCGCTGAAAGCCGCACACGAAACAATAACTATTTTCGGCATCAACGCGATTCTGATTTCTGTTAAAACCATTAATCTTATGATTCGCAAAACTATGATGTTATGTAGTAGTTAATTAGTGGTTTTACTCGTCATCGTGGTTTGTAATTGGATAATTTAATTAGCTGAATTAATTAATGTATTTACAATTAGTCGATCGTGTGTGTTTTTATGTGAGCTACGTGCGGAAAACAAGAGCTTTCTAATTAATATTTAGTGCCACATTCTGCTTTTGAAA
This sequence comes from Ceramica pisi, assembly GCA_963859965.1. NCBI lineage: Eukaryota > Metazoa > Arthropoda > Insecta > Lepidoptera > Noctuidae > Ceramica > Ceramica pisi. The sequence goes on along the minus strand of OY982535.1, from coordinate 22,019,400 downwards.
AAATCTTTATTCGTGACCATAGTGCTGCAGTTCTAGTCTTTAGTAGCTTTTGAAATGCTTTTAGGAGTGCTGCCATATGAATAATTGGTATGAATAAAACGACTTGACATTACAAAGTGGTAGGTTACCTAATCCTATTCAAAAAGACATATTGCTATTACAAGCAACACAAAGAAAACGACAGTTGACAAATCGTGGCTGCTATGCAAAGGGTTGTGATTTATGCTCAAACTTGTGCTGTTATTACTAAACATAAAACTAAGGAAAGCTTAATAGCCGGCCGGTGATTGATATCATAAATCAGTTTTATAAATGGTCAGTTTTACTTGAACTGATGTGTAGTTTTTTGTTACTAGATTTTTTTCTGAAAAATTATTTAAGGCGAGGTTGTCCGACAGTCGCTGTTGTTGAACAACAGCGACTGTCCGGCGAGCGAAATAATGCCTAAATTTTGATGGTTTTTTCTTCTTGGCGAAAACTGATAAAGAAATTATACAATATGCTTTCAAAATTTACTTCAAAATAAGAAGCTCTATCTATTGATATAACTTTTATATATATTCGTGATGAAATCTCTTAGCAGTACACGTTTAAAATTGTAATTTAGTGTCATGTTTGATAAAAAGAAGTATCGAGCCAATCATTCTAAATCGCGTTTCTATCTTTACGATTTACTTCCATGTTCAATTTTAGTGTAATGATTTTTATTTATTAAAAAATTCCTTATTAATTAGATTTTCAGACGTTCAAAAATCTTAAAAAGTACTGCAACCCCGCCTTAACCTCGCTCTTGTAATTAGTAAATTCTTTTGTGAGAGTGTTAATTTGTTTCTATGGCAACTTTGGTTTTGTTATAGAAGCTACTTACGTTTTTAACTACGAATATCCTAGTATATAAAATTCTTCCGTAACTGGTGACTGACTGAGCGACTGACACACAACGCACAGTCAAAACTACTGATCGTAGAAAGCTGGAATTTGGGATATAGGTTCCTTGGGAAATGTAGGCGATCACGTAAGGAGGATTTCCCGAAATTCCTACGGGAACGGGATACCTATGCACAGACAAAGTCGCGGGGACTTCACTGTAATCTTAATATTTTGAGTATTATAGATACGTCAAAAAATATCGAAAGCTTTCATGCACGAATTAAATACCAAAATTTTCATATTTTGCATATAAGTGCACTTTTGAACATGCCATCGAAACAAATAAAACCGAGGTTACAAAATGAAGTCCCCCCACTCCACGATTCGATGGGAAACCAATCAGACAAGCCCTTCACTTTAATTACCTGATCTCGTGAAACATCTGCGGTTGGTTCGAAATTCAAATATAAATTAAATTCACTAAATTAATTGCAGAAAACAAAATGGCGAAGGCAAAATGGCGGCGGCGGTTGGTAAATAATTAAATCATGAAATAAACGCTTATTTGATTTGCCCGTCAATGACGTGGAATTGTAATTAAATCGTTCAACTTGATATTGAATTACATCAGTTATGTTGTACTGTCTGTCTGTCTGTCTGTCTGTCTGCAGCTAGTTTATGAAATAATTAATTAATTGAATAACTATGTAAGGTATTTCAACAACTATTTATATTCTAACAGCTACCACATGCACCAAAAAGATTTGAAATAAGAAACCTCCTTTTGGCTAAATGAGTAACCTTTTTGCCCGACCTATCGAAAATTAAAAACAAGAATGTGTCATTTGACATTGGCACGTTTGACACTTACAATAAATTGGCGTCCAATGTGTATCAAAATTAAATTAGTTTATCTAAAAACCGAACGTGATATAAGCAAAATTGTGGTGGATCTTTCATTTCAAGAGTTGGATTTATTCGCGTTTATAAAGGTGTTCAATTAATTCATTTTAGTTTCCCATATGTACCTATGTACCTAAACTTAATTCATTTTATAAACGGTACACCGTCTAGACTTTTCCCAACTATTATAAAGCTGGGTAGTCATAATAAAATTATAAGCATGTCCAAATTGAAAGGCCGCGCCATTCAAACCTAACCCTTTCATTGCTTATCAACCGCGTGTTGTTGCAGACACAGACAAACAGATTCCTCTCTCACCCTCACTTGATGACTAATGAAAACCTCACACCGCATTAACGCAAACAAAATTATATACTTTATTCTTTAGCTTTTAAGATTCAAAATCCCTTAAGTTGTATTGAGCTCGATGACAGCAAATATCAGTAGACCCGTGACTCGGAATAGAAATGCCCGTAAATGATGTCGTGTTTGAAGGCCAAAGGGAGCAGGGTAGGTTAATTTACACTGGTTTCGTTTGTTGTGAGAACTCTGGCTTAAGAGTGTGAACGATGGTCCCTTTTCGGGGGTATTTTTTTAGTGAAGCAGCAGTCCTAACAGGAGTGGCCGTGACGTGTTGATGAGTGAGACTGGAAAAATATTGCTGTGGGCGATAGGAAAGCTTATTTTTCTTCTTTTTATGGGCGTCAAGTGATTATTAAACTGTTATATTTTTACGCCTTATTTGTTGGGGTATAAACAACATGAAAACATCATTTGAATAACGTAACTGACACCTCCCAAAACAATAGATAGAAATTGCTTTATAGTGCACCAAAGATGGCTACACAAATCTTTTACACGCACTAAATTCTATGGGTACAATGGCGGTCGTATCGCCGACATCAATGTTTTCCAGACAACCTTTAAGAGTCCTATTACGAATCGTAAATGCTCGTTTGCAATAGACGAAGTTACGTTGGTCTGCGTTGGGAGTACATCTATAGTCCGCGAAACAATTTTGATACTTACTAGTCTGAATAGGATTATAGTTTATTTGGGCGCTCGGGCGAGACTCAGGAGCGCGCGCGCTGAATTGACGCAGAATATATAGTACTTTAATTTTATTTATTGTAATTTTGTTTTATTATATTGACAAACGAAAACTAATGAAATGTATTTATTGTAGATTGAAATTTTATATCATATTAATTTATTTGATAAAATTGTTTTTATTTGGAATATAATGGACGCTGAATCAAGACATTTCTGGCTTAAATTAGGCTTTCTTTACGATTTTTTCCGTGAAAACTCAAGGAATTTAAAGAAATTCTAGAACTCCAATAAACAAGTAAAACATTCAACTTACCTTTTAGTAATTTCAGCTTCTAAAAGAATTGATTGTAACAATGTGAATTAGACCGTCAAAGTTCCATCGCTGACATTTTTTCTTGCAAACTGAGTTCGTAAAATATTTATAGAAAATTACACGAAAAGAAAAATGAAAATGTGTAACTCTAACTTACAAGAAAGAGACTGGCACTATCGTTATTTAGGACCAAATAATTGAAATATCTTACTGCTGCTGAAAATTACAGCGTCAAAAATCATGAATTTCCGTAAAAATGTAATAGGACTCTTAAAGTGACTGAAAGAGCTCTTTTCTAAAATAAAAGGGTCTGCGGTGTACTGCCAGTAAATCAGTGTTCATTTCCAACAATTTTGTTTTCTCCCGAAAATTCCATGTCTCCAATGGGCTTTTGTCCTGAAAAAATCTAATTAGTCCGTCAGTTACATTATCAAAAAATATTTGACCCGTGTTTTTTCTTTAAATTACGGCAACCAAAATTGACGAAGTTACGACGCTTTTAAAATTCTCAATACGTCACACCTTCGCATAATTTTTACTGAGTCGTGACGTCACGAGCCCCCACTCCCGAGTTTTGATGCGTTTTATCTTTGTCAATATTCATTGATTTACAAAAACAAAAAATACGTGTCCATTATTTTTCAATACTCTAACTGACGGACTAAATAGTTTTGCAATTTGTGGATGATGGAATCTAGCCTATTATCCCGCTTTTTTTCGTCCGTAGGACTGTTCCAACGTTGTCTTGACCGCCAATGCTTGTTGCAGGCTTCTGCCGCCCACTATCAGAGCCAGCTCTCCACTCTAGGCTCTGAGAACGATCGGCTCCGCAGCCAGCTGTCCACATTATCGGCCGGGCTGGGCGCTGGTGACCACGAAAGACGTCTCGACGATGTCGCGCAGCAGGTCGTGCGAGCGCTTCTGTCGCAGAAGGTGAGGATTTTGAGCATAGATTTCCAGCAGTGATTATAAGTCTATCCCTTTCCCTCTTTCAGCACTGGCACAGACAGATACTCATGTAAGCACTTCCGCGCTTCTGTCACAGAAGGTTAGAGTTTTCAGCATTGACAATAGTTCTTATAGGTACCTTTCACTCTCTCCGCACGAGCACATACAGCTGGTCGATTCTAGAAAAAAACACAATGTGAGGGTTAGGTAAAGTGGTGAGCTGTCATTCCAACTGGTGTAAGGGATCGATAGCTCATTTTGACCTCACTTCATTGTAATTACCACGGCGAGGTAATTAAAGCAAGTATCGGACGTCGTTGTTCTTACAATAGGTTAGCATAGGAATGTCTTGGTCACTGTAACTTTCATTTTTGGCACGAGTACTGGATTTTGCTTCTCGCTATGTTATTTAGTGGTTTTAGCTCCACACCGTATTCACGTTTCGTTTACAGAATTAAGTTCCTGCATCCTTGTTCTACAGATTTGACAAAGAAAGCTGAAGATATCGCCGTTCATATTTACAAGACGCGCAATTTAAAAATACTCGTAGCTACCAACCGGTAGTCGAGGAGTCCGTTAAAAGATTAAAACAAAGAAACACAGTCGGAAATGTTAATCCGCAAAAAAGGTAATGTCTACCGTAATCCCTGCTGGCATTAAGATGCATCCCGGAAATTGTTTTCTCATAATTATAGTCACCCTTGTATCCGCGTCCGTGGATTATGTGGTGCCTACATTCGCACATAAATCGCACGAAATGGGACACTTCGGCCTTAGCTGGCACCGTAATAATTTCAGAAGGCCTGGCCCACTATAATCTGGGCATAATCTGTCCGATAATGCGAGCGTTTGTGTTTAAATCCAGTTTGTGAGTGGCCGCCATGTTGCTGTAGTTTTCGCGCCAACTTTCCAGATAAAGATGGCGCCGGTTGCAAGCGACGACCGCTTTTGATTGTTTTTCAAAGTTTGACGCTCCTGTTTTCACGTAACGTTGGAAAATGTTAATGACAAACTTTGGCTGTTAAATATTCATTCAGCGTAAAGTTTTACTATCGGATGCTCAAGTTAAAAATATTGATATGAAGCTTTGAAAATGTTAACAGCTTAAACTATAATAGTTTCAGCTAAAGATCCATATAACTTAGTGATTGAGAACATCAAATGAACTACAAAAGATTGCACACCAAACTCTCCACTAAAATAAAAAAATGCTTCTGTGTTAACGTTACTTGAAAGATTAAAACCCACAAAAATGATCCCTCAATTATTTTATCACCGCAAATGGTCAACCTCAGGCTATAAACTTAATTTACGAGCAAAGTTTGTGCACTCAATCTTCATCAATATTCTAAATCTATTATCTGCTTAGACGTGTAAATTCTGAGATGGCATTTAGGATCTCATCAGGCAATTAACGTCTTATGGTGGTTAGAAATGATGAATGCGTGTCTCCTTTGAGTTTATTGATTACATATATGTAGATAGAATAGCTATACGATCTCCTTCTGAAGTAATTAGAGACTTCATAAGTACCATGTGGGATGAAAAGCGACAGGGAAGATTATTAGTTTACGTAAGCGTAATTTTGAGTGGGTGGTGACGAAATTACGATATTACTTTGCAATATCTATGTTTATGTTGCTGAAATTAATGATGTTGAATGAATAAACTCTGATACTTATAGATACGGAAGTAGGTATAATGTTATTTCTATATGTTAAAAGGTCTTAAGAGTGTAAATAAGATAATATAATTTAAGGATGGACTTCGGAATCGACAAAAACCTTGTTTGACACCAAAACAAACAATTCAATCCACTCCTTAAAATAATTAAATCATTCGTAATTAATTCAGAAGTCTCCCAAATACATCTCAACATCTTATCTTCAAAGGAAACTTATCTTCTTCCCCCCGACATGACATTTCTCACCGCTACATTCAAATCCTTTCTGTCTAAACGAAAATCACTTAAAATTTATAACTCTACTCCATTAATATTATTTACGCTTTATTAAATTTATTAAAATTGAAACTGAAGTTCGTGGAAATGTTTAATTAAACAAACTCGACTTGTGCATTACGGTCGGTGAAGTTCGAGATTATAAGTTTGGTGGCACTTTGTAACAAAAACCGGCCAAGTGCGAGTCGGACTCGCATACGACGGGCTCCGTACCATAATCCCAAAAATACACGTTTCTTGTATGGGAGCCACCATTAATTTTTAGTATTATGTTGTTATAGCAGCAACAGAAATATACAATTAGTGAAGATTTCAACTATGTATCTACCTATTACGGTTCTTGAGATGACAGTCCGCTGACAAACAGACGGACGGACGGACGGAGGGTTCCATTGGCTACCCTTTGGTTGGATACCAAATATATGTATACCGCTTGTCTATTCTGTAAATAACTATTTGGATATCAAGTTTTTCCTGAGTGACAAAGCTTACAAAGTGAGCAACTTAAAGGTCTTATGTTTACGAACTAAGCGTTTCCAAGCGTCTTTCATAATGGGCACAGCAAAGGAGTGGAACTCTTTGCCTGCGTCTGTGTTTCCGAACGCTTACAACCCTAATATTTTCAAAGTTAAAGTGAACAAGCTACTTCTGGGTAAGCTCGCTCCATCGTAGACTTTGTCTCTGTTATTTCTGACCTAGACTAGAGTGAGGAGCAAACCCATCTAAAATATAAAAAAAACTCGATTCCGCTGTAGAAACACATAAATTTTGTTACAGAATAGCACTACAGGATAAAAATGGCCACTTTAGGAGAATCATAATATAAATCACGCAATAATCTGTCAAATTTATTTTCATCTTTATCGCGCATTAGGTTCAAGGTTGATTGGGAAAAATTTGATAGTGTCAGGTAGCGTGATTTGCTTTCTGGTTCTGCTAAAGTGGCCTTTGTAGACCCGCTGTTCTACAATTGATTTCATTACATGCATGATGCCACGGAAGTTTTTTGTGACACTTAGGTAACATGCAGGAAATTACACTGCTGCCAATATGATACACCCAAAGTTACTCACAGCTAAGCTTTTTTTTTATTTGGGACAAGCCCGCCACACATTCCCAACCACTGCAACTCCTGAAAGCCAGAATCAACAGTGGCGACCACCAGAAAAACGCCGAGTTAATGAAACCCGACGAGTCCCGGAGAAACGATTCAACTGTCTTGGATCCCGCAACGAAATTAATCAGAAGAGAGTGGAGGAGTAGGAAAAATAAATATAATTTCCACTTCCCTCCATATCAAGCAGGAGACAGATTAGAGCTAGGCCAATAGGCACCAAGGGACATATACAACTGGGTTAAGCCCAGTTGCCAAGCACCACGGATTATATATTAACATTTTGACCAAGCTTTTGACCTGGTGTCGTATGACGTGCTATGGCGGAAACTTGAGAGCACGAACATGCCACATGAACTTGTGAACATCTTCAAGTATTGGTATGCATACCAGGTCAACAGTGTCAGATGGGCGGGTGTATTGTCAGAGTCGTACAAGCTTGAATGTGGAGTGAGACAAGGTGGGTTAACTTCCCCCACACTGTTCAATCTGTACATGGATGCACTCATCGTCGCGCTCAGTAGCCACCATGTTGGCTGCCACGTTGATGGTGTATGTGTAAACAATCTGAGTTACGCAGACGACATGGTGCTACTGAGCGCGTCGGTATGTGGATTACGCAAGTTATTGCAAGTGTGTGAGGGTTACGCGAACACACACGGCCTCATGTATAATGTCGCTAAAAGTCAATACATGGTTTTTCAGGCCGGCGCCAAATGCTCTCAACATGTACCACCCATTCGCCTGAATGATGTACCTTTGGAACGGGTAGACCAATTTAAATACTTGGGGCATTGGGTAACAGCCGACATGAGGGACCATGTGGACATCGATAGGGAACGGAGGGCACTGTCGAAAAGAGCTAATATGATAGCCCGTAGGTTTGCACGTTGTTCAAATCAAGTTAAGATAACGCTTTTTAAAGCCTTTTGCACTTCTTTATACACGTGCAGCCTATGGGTTTCCTACACACAAGCGGCTTACAGTGCCCTTCGTATCCAATACAATAACGCGTTCAGAGCGGTGTTGGGGCTGCCCCGCTTCTGCAGTGCCTCGGGCATGTTTGCGGAAGCGCGCACCGACTGTTTCCACACCACCATGCGCAAGCGGTGCGCGTCCTTGGTGCGCAGGGTGCGGGGCAGCTCCAATACAGTGCTGGCGATGATCGCCGGGAGATATGACTGCCCGTATATCGGACACTGCTGTAGCAGGCATGTTGCTAGCTGTGTCCGATAATATGTCTGTGTTTTATGTATTCTGGTTACTGTATGGGTCCTTTTTGGTTACCTGAAATAAATGCTTTTTATTTTTATTTTTATTTTTTTTATTTAAACTAATGGGTCCTAAATTGTGAGCTACTTTTGATTCCAGTAATAGGTATGGCAAAATTGCCTGAACGCACGGAAATTTGTTCTGGTTTCTACAAGGCAAAGCACAGCTAAGCTGCCACCAAAACTTCGTATAAGCAGCTCAAAGTCTAAACTAAACCTATCCCCTAAGTTATTTATTTATTTATTTATTTAAGCACTATGGAAGACTTACAGCTAAAACAAACACATCAAGATCAGTAAATAGGACCGCTGGATGAGCGCTCTAAACCCGCTAAATCTTTCCAGCGAGGTCCGAAACTGTCCTGAAACATCCTTATTTCGTATTCGAGATCCCCCTATAATTACCTCCACTCGAATTTAATTTAACTAATGAAGTATAATTAAAATGTACGCGTTTATTTCGTACGACGTTTTGACGAGATCCTGTGAGGGGGTGAAGTTTTCTACGTTGAGAATGATAGCTGTTGGGGAAGCGTAATAGATGTTTTGGAGTTTTAAAGGTATTTCAGTAAAGATTGGACGAGATTTTAAGTTTATAGGGCAATTTCATTTGAATAAAATACTGCTTTAATTCATGTTAGTGTTCGTATTTTACGTAAAAGAATTAGCAAAAACAAAACGCCATCAGGGCAGACTCGAAACGTTTCGACTGCGCATAATTTTTTATTCTCTCCTGTCCGTCTAGCATTACTTGGTTTTAAAAACTCAAATTATATAAAATACTAGCTGTACCCCGCGGCTTCGCTCCCGTCAACTGTCTACCTGTCTACCTACCTACCCCAGTACTCTCTTACTCTTACTCACAGACAATTTGTATTTGACTAATGTCAATATTTATACGATACAAACGTCACTCAATTGTTTTGCCTTCCCGAAACCTCTCCACTAACACTTAAACTTTATGGAATGGGATTAAAGTTCAAATTGACTTTTAAGTATTATTACGAATCTTTTGTATGGGAGTATATAAAAGTGTTGTTTTTAGTCTTTTTCAGGCAATTTTTATATTGTTTGTCTCCGTAAGAACCATCCTCGTACTTCAAGGAATATTCTAAAAAACGAATTGGCCAAATTGGTCCAGGCGTTGTTAAGTTATGCGCTTACCAACATATTTAGCTATTCATTTTTATATTATAGACTTAGAATAATAACGCATAGAAGCCGCGTCTAGAACAAAACCCGAGCAAAATCGTGTGTCCACTTCATTTTCTTTGTGTGCGTGAGACGAATGTGTCTACGTTCCTCTAACGCACACAGATATAGCTTTCAGTGATACCATTACTAAGCCGTTACCCACAAAATATGGGAAGACGCATTACTATTTTGCTATCAAGGCAAGTATTTTATGTTGTTGGGAACTGGAAAAGGTAAACATGATTTTTCATGTAATATGACATATTTTTTTGGAAGGTATAATTCAATTTATTTCAAAATAAAAGGAAATAAATCGCATAAAGAATGAGATATTGTTCAATGCGTTTAGAATGCTTGATGGGTTATAATTATAAACAATGTTAAAACATCGGGTTTGATATGAATTAACAGTAAGTATTGTATTTTAAAATTACAAAAATGAAAAACATGAATGAAAGCAATGTGGGTATTTTTTCGTCACAAATAGCAACACTGTGTTATGACAAGTTAGGTTATTAGAATTTTGTTTTATTTATCGATTTACGTAAAAATAGTGCATAGAATGTGAGTACTTATTTGTGAAATGTTATTTTATCACATTTTTTTGTTTTCCTGATGTGCTATAACATCCTTTCACGCAACAAACTGTCATTTTTAATTATTTACTCGCGAGCTGTGTTCGACGGAACGTGACATTGAGTACTGACGGCCTGGTGGCTAAGTTTGACGGATTAGGCTAAGTTTTAGTTGCCTCACTTTTTGCACTCGTACTAGGTTTCTATGCGTTATTATTCTAAGATAAAATAATACTTTTTGCCTACAACGACAACGCAACATGGTGGCCTTTAAAATACCATCTTCTACCAAATTCAAATACTATTCTATATTTGTATTAACCTTTAAAAAAACAGCGAATGAAAAATGCGATTTTTTTTATTTGCAAAATAAAATACTTATTAGCTCTAGTAAACAATCTTGAAAATATTTTTTTAAATACCTTCATCATTATTATGAAGTAATAAAGCTTCAAAGACTACAGTTAGAAAGAGAGGTCCGATACGAACAGTGACGTCAAATTACACGACAACTATACAGCTGCCATAGAAAGCAGAGTTTTCGCGAGAGGGACAGATATATTTGTTTAAAACAATTGTATCTCGTTCGTTTTTCGAGCAATTTAGATTGTAATTTCACTGATTGTATTATATTTTCGAATACTTTTAGATAAACTGTTCAGATCATAAATACTTATTTAATGCATATGTCGTGAATAAAGAAATCATTTAATAATTAGTTGCTGATTTGAGTATTGTAGTAGTGGGTAGTGGTAAACGCCGTGATGTCAGTTGACAGTTGTAATGGCGGCATGTGGACAAAGACGTATAAATTGGAGAGTTGGGACTTTGCCGGGACCGACTAGTCGGTGTCTCGAGCCCAAAAGGTAAATGATTTCTTTATCCACGACACATATTCCCTATTGTAGCTCATCTAACTTAGTGGTTGTTTGTTGTGTAGTGTGTGGTCTTGCGTTGTCGTGAAGCAGCAGTGGCCTAGAGCGATTGACCAATGTCGGTTGTTTAGCAGCTAGTTCTTCCATCATGGTTTGCAGTTGCTGGCAATAGATATCTGCCGTAATCGTTTGGCCAGATTTTAGAAAGCTGTAGTGAATGACACCGGTGCTCATAGAGTATATAACCACTAGAGAGCGTATAGGCCGATTTCTTCTAAGTACGCGGCTCACTACAGCGGGCCGGGGGACGAGGAACAACGCGCGGCTGCAATTGGTCCGTTCAAGGTCAAGTTGCATAGGTAGCCTATGGTTAGTGGTGGCACTACTTGATTAAAGGAAAATAGTCGATATCGATAAAATGGATTTTAACATTATAAAAATACTCAATCCAAACAAACAGCGCTATAACTTGTTTAAACAAAGTTTCCCTATTAACCTTATATTTCCACTTTTATTTTAATTCTGAAATCTTCGAAAATCTAAAATGAAAACATGTATGTCAAACACACAGATGAAAAATCTGAGACCCTCCTCCTATTTTTAAAGTCGTTTAAAAGTAGTTACGTGTTTAATGTACTTGTATGTGAATTGATAATTGTATTAGTTGTAATTTTATGATCATCGATAAATCGACTTCAATCATTAAACGTAACAGCACAGATTTTTACGATAAATATACAAAGGGGAAGAAAGGGATAAAAATATAAGTATTTCCTAATGAAAGAGACTTTTCCAAAAGACATCAACGCGCGCTTCTCACAGTGTGCTCGTTCACCTAACCGCCATTTTATATAGACCCCTGCAGTGGCTCATCATCTTATTCAAATCAAAAATATTTTGCGTAGTCTTTACTCTCCGATGAAAAGTTATGCCATCATTTTTGTAACAAAAGGTCTAGGAATGTTTCCCACACAAATTCACCGGGTATGAAGGCATTTTTATGCGTTATAAATTGCATAAAAATTAAATCGATTTGTAAAAACTTAGCATGCCCACAGGTCTAACAATTGGTCACAACTAAAATGGTTACTAGTGCCTGCTGCCTAACATCTGAGCAAAAACACTAATAGTTTTCGTGCGTCGGGGCACTGTATGCGCAGTCAAGTGGTTAATAGTCTTTGCCGGTGCTAGTCCACCAAACTCTCACTAGTAACTTTTTCTGAGTCAATTTTCGTTTAGGGCAGGATATGGCTGGATCTCCAGGGTTCAGCCATTGTGATTATTATTTCCTGCCAGCATGCACAAAGGTAGCAGTGACAATGCTAAAAAAAAAAATATTTTCTTCCAGAGCGTACGCGAAGAGTTGGGATGCGCGCGCGCTCGTATCCGCGAGCTGGAGGCACAGAACCGCGCGTTGAGTGCCCTCTTGGTGCGGCAGCTGAGACCTCAGCCGCGGCCATCGCCTGCCACGCCGCATACGCCGGTAACGCCTCACACGCCAAGGGATCTACAAGGTAAGCAGAGTTTTAAGAAGTGCCATAGGAATAAAAAAAAAAAATAATAATAATAACAACTTCAGCCGCAGTTACCTACCTGCCAGTTACGCCAAATACGCCGCTGACGCCAAATACGCCAAGAAAGTCGCGTGCATTTAAGTTTGAGCAACAGCACCTACTTGTGATTTTGGTCCCTATTCATTTTGTACTGGTCACACAAAAACCTCATAACTTGCAAGGTAAGAGTCTTTTGCTGGACGAAAGAGGAAATGAACAAAAATACCAAGAAACCTGCAAGCTAATTCAGTCAGTCTCCCTCCCATTAACTTGAACTAGCCTAGAAGAAACGTCTGCCTTTTCCAATATATATTTTTTTCCTTTAATTCCAGTGCACTTGGTAGACGTCGGTTCCTGTGGGTCGCTGGTGTCGTTCCGCGACTCCCCGCCCCCCGCGCCGCCCGTGCCCCACCCGCACCCCCTCAGCCACGACGACAAGCGACGCCATCAGATACTGGCTGATATCTGGACTGAGTTGAAGGTTTGTTTAAAGTGAAAAAACTTAAGAGGGTGGCTGCTATTGTACCCGATAGTATGATGATACCACTATCTTAGGAAATCCAAGCCTAAGCAATTAAGCATACTACTTATAATATCTTATGTTACTTGTTAATTGTTATTGAGGACATTCCTCATCCTTCAACACAATTTCAACCCTTAAACAGTAAATAAGAATCCATGATCCAATTCTTTAACTTTCCAGGGTCTGGAGGTGACTCCGGCGAACCTAGCACGGGCCTTGTCAGCCGTGGACCCCACGCTGTGGGCGCCTCCCACACGGCCACACACGCTCAGTCTCAGCATGCCGCAGCCCACCACCGACCCCGTCAGAGGTAATACACCCCTTGACCAGTGGAATTACCGAATGTGATGAGCGGTAATTCCATTGGTCAAAATGCGTAGTTAACCCCGGTTTCTCAGAGTTTGAAGCCTGCTGGTAAATAAACAAAGGAAAACATGGCCCTAATTTTTAGAAACCGGGACTACAGGACTCCAAATGCCTATGCCTTCTGTTACTGAATAACTGGTCCGTTCCGTTATTTATAGCATCACAAGAATAGAGAATTCAAATTTCCAAGATTTAGTTACATTCTAGCATGACTGATATTGTAGTATTCGTAGTTGTCTAAACAAACCACTTTATGATTGCAGGGACAAGTGGAGAAAAAGTCACAGAGGAAGAAAGCGGCGAAGTTGGCGAAGCAGGAGCTGAGTCTCCGGAGAGTGGCGCCAAAGACGAGGGCTACTCCACCATGTCTAGCGACGTGCAAGCCGACGCCTCGCGCCAGAGCGACCACGCGGCCGACAGAGCCCTGCCAGACCTCAACGAGGCCTCTGACGAGACCGACAACCAAACCATCGTTTCCATCAACCCTAGAGAGTCTCGAAGACACGCAAGACTCCTAGGAACAGACGCAGATTATATTTACTTCCCAATAGGAGTCGCGTTCGCTGGCGTCAGGGGCAGCTACCCTCCCTCGCGACCAGTGCTACCCTTCCAACATGTAGTGCGAAGCTTCTCAGACTCCCATCTGTGTTTAAAGTTAATCGCTGGAACAACTTGCCCGACCAGCTGCCTAGACACTCCAACGCCTAGCTCTGGTGTTTTAGTACTAGATCTGAAACCTGCTCCCGAAAGACCGCTGAGGAGAGCGGCTATCGCTTCTACGACAAGCTCAGAAAGGGTCTCCTGGGGTAGCACACTAGATGATAGAGCTGACGGCTCCCAATACGATGCTGATTACGTCCAACATTGGCTAGAACTAGATGATGCAAGATCAGCTTTACAACAGAGGCATAGAGATCTAGCTGATTTAGAATACGATAGAGCTGAACTGGAAGACTGGAGCTTATCACTGTCCTGCGAAGATCTCAGGGACCGACAGTCCCCCTTTGCCGAAATAACAACGCCTGGCCAAATATCCTTGTCAACGTTACCCAGCATCAGGGAAGATGACGCGTTAGAATTAGAAGAAGATGTCGGAGATTGCCTTTGGAATGACTGTGGATTTGCAACTATAGAAATAGATGAATGTAGAATACAAGATGATCCTGATACTTCAGAGAAACAATGGGACTGTACAGGTACACATTCACCTGGCGGTTCCTGGTCCAGTGCATCAGACGCACCTGATAAAAGATCTAGTACAGCATTAAGCGAAGATGGTGACTGTGCAAACGTCGGCCTAGATTTCACAAGAGATTTCTACCGTCTCGTTAAATATGAAAGCACAAAGAGCTTAGCATCAAATTCGTCCAGAGGTATCCCTGCCCAGGATACGAGCAGTCATTTGAGGATCCACGATGTTCAGGCAATGGCTCTGCAGGATAGAGAAGTGGCGTTGCAGAACGTGCTGCATTTTATTGCTGAGCAGCAGAAATATTGTAGGGATAGGGAAGAGTCAGATTCTATGTCGTCACGTCCTCTGTCGGAAATAAGGGAGTTGCCACCTCCGTATGCCGCGGCGGATTTCGACGATGACTCAGTTGGACCTCGCAGTGAAGTATCAGAAGACAGACAAAGACCTGATTCCTTCGGCAGCTTCTCTGAGAACGATTCTTGTGACGTCCTCCACGGCGACCGTCCTAGGATCGCCTTCTGTGATACAGTATCCGAGCCACGGTCCACGCCGAGATTCATCGAACGCGAAGACCCTTACACAGAATCCGAAGACTTCTTCGACGAATTTTCGAGAGTCGAAAACGCAGAGAACGAAATAGATGAACGGCACCTCATAAAGGTTCTGAGGAAGAACGAAATTAATAAAAGCATTGATGTGATCGAGTCTGTTGAAGTTGAAGACCAACCTTTTGTCGCTGTGAAGGAAGAAAAGCCGAGTGATATCGAATCTAGTCGAAGTTTAGACCACAATTCAGCGCTGAAAGAGAATACTGTGAATATAATGTTAAACAAGCAGTCGCCGCTTGAGAGGGAAGTGGAACCTTGTCTAACGAAATCTTCCAGCTTTCCGTACGCAAGCAATGATGAGATATCCTTAGTGGAGGAAGTGTTAAGCGCTTGCCGAAGAAGCACGGGGGCTTTAGTTCCTGTCCCCGAAGAGGAAGAAGGCTCGTCCCCAGAGAATGGTTCCCCACAAATGACTGAATCCAATACAACTAGCACGTCTACGGCTGAAACTGTGATAGTAAGTAATAAGAACGATGCAATTAAAGATGGGAAACTGAGGGAGAGGAGCCGGATCCCGACACTGCTAGGAGGGAAGAGGCCGCCGTCGTCTCCGAACCGGACTCGCTCCAAGATCCCGGTGGTCGACCGGAACAAGCCCGGGACTGCGCAGGCGTCGGCCCCGGAACCGATTATAGTGAAGCAAGAACATACTTTGAGTTTCCATGAGGCTGCAACTTCGAAAGATGTTATTGAGGAACTCAACAGGTGAGTGTGTAGAATAACTTTGTCAATTCTTTAGCGATTTACGTAAAATAATTATTTCTCAAACATGCTTGGAAATTTGAGCATTATTTTGACAACATTCATCGAACTAATCGTAATTGCTGTACTGGCCAAATACATGCGAGCAGCGGCTGGCAAAAGTTGTAAGAAAATCCATATCTGTTTTGGTTTAGCGGCCAAATGAATTACATAGTAAACTCATATTTGTCGTGTAATTTAAAAATGGAACGATCATTATCTCCGAAACATGGTAAACAAGGAGGTAACTTATCAAAAGGTTTTACACAAATTGCGAACTGGCTTGCAAATAGAAAGCTGTTTATTAAAAAAACAAAAACAAACGAACATTTTAACGCGGAAAAACTTAGAATAATAACGCATAGAAGCCGCGTCTAGAACAAAACCCGAGCAAAATCGTGTGTCCACTTTTTTTCTTTGTGTGCGTGAGCCGAATGTGTCTACGTTCCTCTAACGCACACAGATATAGCTTTCAGTGATACCATTACTAAGCCGTTACCCACAAAATATGGGAAGACGCATTACTATTTTGCTATCAAGGCAAGTATTTTATGTTGTTGGGAACTGGAAAAGGTAAACATGATTTTTCATGTAATATGACATATTTTTTCGGAAGGTATAATTCAATTTATTTCAAAATAAAAGGAAATAAATCGCATAAATAATGAGATATTGTTCAATGCGTTTAGAATGCTTGATGGGTTATAATTATAAACAATGTTAAAACATCGGGTTTGATATGAATTAACAGTAAGTATTGTATTTTAAGATTACAAAAATGAAAAACATGAATGAAAGCAATGTGGGTATTTTTTCCTCACAAATAGCAACACTGTGTTATGAAAAGTTAGGTTATTAGAATTTTGTTTTATTTATCGATTTACGTAAAAATAGTGCATAGAATGTGAGTACTTATTTGTGAAATGTTATTTTATCACATTTTTTTGTTTTCCTGATGTGCTATAACATCCTTTCACGCAACAAACTGTGATTTTCAATTATTTACTCGCGAGCTGTGTTCGACGGAACGTGACATTGAGTACTGACGGCCTGATGGCTAAGTTTGACGGATTAGGCTAAGTTTTAGTTGCCTCACTTTTTGCACTCGTACTAGGTTTCTATGCGTTATTATTCTAAGCGGAAAAAATATTGTTATTCGTTGTTCGTCATTGATTTTGAAAAGTAATTGTATTTTAAATTATTATTTGAAAAAAGTTCTATCCAAGCCTTGGCCGCCTCGGCCCACATTAACACGTTCGTCCATCGATGCCTCTTGCTGGCCGCTGCAGTTATGTACTATTTGTGTTTTTTTTAACAAGTATAATAACGCCGTATTAAAAAGTTACCAAATACAAATACCTACCTACTCTTAGTAATTCATGCGACAGTTGGCTTTTATGTTTTTGTCTTATAGTTTAAATTGCAATAATTGACGCATTAGTCACATATGCAACAGCTATACAGTTGTTCAAGATAACGATAACAGTGAGGTGACGGTCCTTATATCGAAAAAGATAAGCGATATCTAATATTGTGAATAATTAAGATTATGTTACAAAAATCTATACTTTAAACTTTACTTTGCAAATACTTTACCTTGTCCAAAATTCTTGCTAAAATATTGAGAATAAAATCAATCGTTATTTTGTTCGTTACAAATTAAACCTTTGGTCAGTGGCAGTGTTAATAACTTTTAAGTATTCAAACATTTACATTTTCCTGTTTACAATACGGATAAGCTGTCTTTTTTATCAAACGCCATGTTGGCATCAATGATAAATAAACTACAGAATTCGTTGCCCGCACTCTGAAATGGCAATATAATATGAAGGTAACTATTGCTAACGTAGCATGTTGCTACTAATTAATACCGAAAGTATTTGTGCTGTTTTTCAGACCCTTAATATTGGAGCATGATGCGTATGATATGTCATCGATTGTCATGCCTTTATCTCCTTGAAGATTACTAACACCTTGTTCACTTGTTCTCAGAATGATTCGTCAAAGCGAGGGCAGTAGTAGCGGCGCGGAGGTGAAGACATCGGAGCGCGGGGAGGGGGGCGCGGCGCCGGCGCACGCGCACAAGGACGCCGCGCTGTGGGCGCCCACCGGCTGGGTGCATGTCGAGAAGGACATCGACTTTAGTGATCCTAAGGTAAGGAGGGCAGTAGATGTCTTACATTTGAAAGAAAGAAAAGGAGTTTATATCTTGCGCCAAGCATTACGCAAACACCAAAAAAAAAACCGGCCAAGTGTGAGTCGGACTCGCGCACCGAGGGTTCCGTACAAACCTGTAGGTACAAGCAAAAGTTGCGGTTTACGATTTAAGACTTATTAAAAAAAACTACTTACTAGATCTCATTCAAACCAATTTTCGGTGGAAGTTTTTATGGTAATGTACCTACATCACATTTTACCACTTTGGAAGTGTCTCTCGCGCAAACTATTTAGTTCAGGAAAAAAAATATATTAGAAACCTCAATAACATTTTTGAAGACCTATCCATAGATATCCCACACGCATGGGTCTATTGAAAAACATTTTTGAGTATGGGAAACCGCCAAAATGTATTGTGTGAAAATCTTAATGCGGTTCACAGAATACATCTATTACTTACCAAGTTTCAACAGCATAGTTCTTATAGTTTCGGAAAAAAGTGGGTGTGACACACGGATGGACAAACAGACAGACAGACATGACGAATCTATAAGGGTTCCGTTTTTACCATTTGGCTACGGAACCCTAAAAACGAAAAAAGAATAAAGTTCTGTTGGCGAGATATGCGTCACATCCTTGTAAAATGGCCGTCGCTCAGCTGCTGACTCGTGTGTTAGAGACATACTCATAGCGCTGGTTTTCAGCGACACCTGGCTTAAAAAGCCGTTTATTTATTTAGGTATCTTATTGATTATAGATATTATTTACGATATTGTAGATAACCTTAGTGTATACGTCGACGGAAAAGTGGGGGAGGAATAAAGTTATATCAAGTGAGCGAGTTAATGTTTATTAGACGTTTTTGTTTTGTCAGTTGTTTTGTTTGGTGGCGTAATTTTATCTGAAATTACTTTAAAATAATCTGATTGTTATTCAGACAGGTACGTTAAAAGTACAAGTAGGTTCAGTTTAGATTAAGCTAATATCTAGTTTTTGTTTCGGCTTTTAATTTAGAAGATTTAAGCGCGTTCCGAGTTGGAACGAAACTATGGAGAGCCAAATGACCAAAACCAAAAAGAAAAATTCAAATCTGAAAAGCCAACGTGTTTTCTTGTTGTTTTAAATTCATAGATACCTACTCTATTTCCATGTGTGGCAGGTATTTAGTCTATATCCCTATGTAGACGAACCCCAGCTGATATTCTTTGATGAGTAACAGTTAATTTTTATGACTTGATCTTCGATCATCAACTGTTCATCCTTTTTACTTGTTCTTTGATAACCAACATCCATATCAAGACCAAAAACGTAATGTCATAAACAACCTTTTCCAGGCTCGAGCCAACCTCCTAGACGTGATGCTGGCGTCCAGCGACTCGTCTCCATCCTCTTGTGGCTCGTCGCCCGCAGAACCGCCGCCGCCCTACTCGCGCCTGCATCGACTGCACCGCTCCCGGAGACAAAAGACAGGTGAATATGAAAGATGTCACTGTGACAGTTGACAGCTCTGTTCTCTATAGCAGCCATAGAGTAAAGCCACGTTTCCACCTACATCCAAGTTGAATTTTATTGCAGGTTAGCGAGATATAATGTGATCCATTGCTCGATTTGCTTCGCAATGTAATTCAATTTGCTTGCAAGTTGCTTACAGGTGGAAATGCGACCTGAGATTGGCGTGGATTCTCGCAATAGCATTTGATGCACTTCAATAAAATAATAACAGGCGCATAAAAAAAAAACATGCCAGCATTATTTTTTTATTTGACTTTCTATTTACTCGAATAGAAAAAGAGTGCTCATTCGACCTAATGGCGTCGCTCGCTACCTAATAGTGTAATCTTGTGTGTTGGTTGCGAGAGTTCACCTGTGAAAAATAAATGGCCAATTCATAAAACTATCCCCTTCATTAAATTAAATTTGCTGAGGTAAATAATGAATCAATTGATCAATTCCCGTATTCAGTTTTATATCATGAAATGGTCATTTTATCAAAAACATAAATTTTATGTACCTACCCAAAATTACAAATTGACTATTTGGATTTGCAAATCGTTACTTTTTCCATTTTAAATTTTACACTGTTTCAAAAGTCCAAACGCAATAATTGACAATTTGTACAGGAGCCATAAGGAGGCTGGCCTTATATAGGGAATTTAATTCCTGAATTCATATAACCCGGTTCCTTCTATGTATTTCATTTTTATACTTTTAGCAACATGGGTGTGGAGACTAAAATAGGGATAAAAAAATGTAGACCCTCACAATAATCCGCACAGGAAAACTTATTTTTAGGCCTAATGCAAGCCATACATGTTCAAGGCCCTAATTTGATCAAACAATTAAACAATTTTATATAATTGGCATGAATGTTTGTAGGAAAATTTGATAAAAATGAGATGCTAAATGTTATGAAGTACCTAACTGACGTATTAATATTTGATCTAGCCTGCTTGATCAAATTACTTGAATATGTATGGCCCACATAAGTACAACAGTTGTACTTAGGTCTAAAATAAGGTTTTCCAGAAATCAGATCTAGCAATCTACTCATAGTTATGAATTCTGATAATTCTGCCATATAAGACCAGACTTACTTCCGATATATTCGTGATCTGAATCGAATACATGTTGAAACAACAAATGTCAGAGCAACCAGCTGTCAGTTTTGACAATAAAAATGCGAATCTGCTAGTGTTGGAAGAACAGAGTATTCAATTGAGATGTCGAGAATGCCGGGTTTTAATATTTTTTATTAAAATCATGTCTTTATACTTAATCCTGTTCTTTGATCAAATAATTTTATTATTATTTCATAAAATCAAGCATTAAAATGCTCTTTCATTTCTGAATTTATTCAGTTACATTTTCCATTTGTTTCTAATTTTTGCTTTTTTTTTTGTTAAACGTTAAATGTTGAAAATAATTTAAACTGATTTGCTTGTTCTTTTACTTTTTCTTTTTGAAACTTGATAGTTCTAAATTTAATGTGTTCAACAGATGCACATGACTTTCTAAAATCTCAATGTCTACATTTAACGTTTCTCTAAAGTCCGCACAGATCTATTTGCATGGTTTGGAATTTTTTATGAAATAGGTACATAGTTTTTAGTAAAGGTTTTTTTAAGGTGGAAGCTCCAGGGTAGCCCGCGAAATTCAAATATTTTTATGTTTATTGCAATTTGCCGGTCAGTGTCAAGCTGTATGTTGAACAGAATACGGTTCGCGATCGTAAAAAGCATTTATCTAAAGGATTCTAACCATTTGAATCATCATTATAACCCTTTAAGTTCATAGAACTCGATTGAATGTTATTTCGTGAAAAAGTCATTCAATCTAGTTGTATGAACTTTGAGGGTTATATTGATAATCAAAATGGGTATAATTCTGTAGATAAATATGCGTTACGGCCGCGAATCGTATTTTGTTTAACATACAGCTTCACACTGACCGGCAACTTGCAAAAAACATAAAAATATTTGAATTTCGCGGGCTACCCTGGCGCTTCCACCTTAAATAAAACCTTTTAAATAAAAAGTAACGTAAAGCTAATTTGCATGACAGCTCACATAATATAATTAGCGATAAAAGGATTAAATTCTGGTTTTAAAAACGTTAGGCTCAAATTGTATTCAGTGAACTGCCTTGCAGGACAAGTCTCGAGGACAAACCACCACAGATCTGTGCTGACGTCTATGTGTCATGTCATTTCATGTTGTCTGTCGTCACGACCAGCCACGTCACTCGTTTCCGCTCTCACTCACACGCACCATCTCACTCTCTCGCCTCATTCTGAGTAGAAACGTTCTCAGCAGGTGACACCACGCTCATTGATCTAGCAACCAAGGGCTTCTTGTCAAAATGTTCTATGGTTCAGTTCGGGAAACTTTTAAGGAAGGGGCCAATATCGATAAGTCTTTCTACAATCGTATCCCGAAGTATATAGTGTAGAAGCATAAAATCTGGGTGTAAATTAATTACGATTTTAAATTGTAATGTTAAGAAACCAAAATTTTTAGGAAATAATTTTCGTTTCCTGATACCTGTGCGAGTCCAAAACTGTAGCTGTAAAGTTTTGACTAGTTTTCAATTTAACGTAATAATTATTTTAATATTGGCTACCGCTTTGAACACCCCTTTTGTCTGTCCTCTCTCCATCCTATGTAGAAGAGTAAAACTTCAGGATGCGATGACAGTGTGTCTGTGAGCGTGGTGTGGCGTGCGTGTGTGTGCGAGCGGTGCTGGACGGAGGCGCGTGGCTCACGCGTGTTGTCTCGTCCAGAGGGCGCTCGCTTGTAGAGTATCTGTGCTGACGCTCGTGTTGGTGCAGCGGCGGCGCTGCGCGTGCGCGGGCCGGGCGGGCTGCGCGGCCGCTTCCGCAGGCCCTCCATCCTCGGCCGCGAGGGGTTCTTCGTCCGCTACGGCGAGCCGGAGCGCGCCGCCGTCGCCACCTTCGACTTCCTCGACGACTTCTCCGGAGGATCCTCCCCGGAGGCCCCCAAAGACTGTACCTAAATTTTTAGCAATAAAACGCGTCCCAGATCGTTATATTTTTCTATGTCGTTGTGATAGACCGCGGCGAGTGCCGACGGTGTGACGTCACCGTCCGACGCGTGTCGGCCGTATGTCTGTAGCGCAGCGTCACGCCGACGACTGCGCGGCCGCCGGCTGCAGCTTTTTAGATACTTCTGCTTCGAAAACTAGATCTCGTAGGTGTCGTAGTACTCACTTTGGATTAGTAGGTCTATGAAGAGGCACCTAGTCTTTTAAAAGAAATAAATTCTTCCTAGATATTCGTTAGTAGGTGTGGAAAGACTAACGCATTAAAGGCACGGATGCGATGATAATTGTATAATTGGAAAATGTTTAGTTTATACGCGACTGACTCGTTCAGCAATAATGTTAAAGTAACAGATGTTTCGCTCCCATGGGAGCTATTGAGTGATTTGCGCTTCGCAAGGGAAGGCTCTCGTGAGTGGAGACAGCTTCGACAACAATATGATGTTCATTTGGATCGATTACTTCCTGCGTTAACTTGCTTACGCTTCGTACCAACGACCGACAACTTAGGTAAGAAGACGAAAAATAATTAATTGACTAAGTGATTGAAAGCTGCGGCCTCGAAGTAATGTGATATTTTTGTATATACTGTAAGTCCCACTTATTTTCATATACATTTAAATGGATTCCTTTGTAACCGAACGAAGCGTTAACGTTGGAACTAGGGTGGAGTTCTGTCTAGCAGAGTCTGTGCACCTGTCACGATAACTCGATCGCGCGAGTCGATCACTGTTGCTCTTTCGCACAAACGTGTCGAGTAACGAATCAGAAAGGGACGGATGATCCAATCGCGCGATCGCAGCATAATAATCATAATAATAGGTACTTATGTAAATATCGATTACAATTTACTTATCGAACTAGAAACTACTATCGGTTAAAGAATAGTCATCTATAACAATCGAATAACCATTTATAAAGATCCATTAAAATCGAAGGGTACTAAAGTATGTTAAGTGTATGTATATAATTATTATGACGTCATTGATATACTATTTATTTTGTATCATTTGCGTATTGTCGATCTTTTCTGTGTATACTTAGGTACATATCATGAATTTGTATTATTTATTAAGGCAACGATACACTATAATTTTAATGTTTGATAAAAGTAGCAAACGATGGTGATGATTCCAATAAATCCTTTGATACATTTTATTTCTGTCGATATCGATATTTCTATCGGCAATTCTTTGTACAACTCTATGAAGAAACTAAAATTGCATTGATCTAGCTAACTATAAAACAGGCTATATAATTAAAGACCAATTAGAAACATTGAAAGAACTGGTCATTGACATGAGAAAGAAATTGCATGAAAATCTTGAAAATTACCATCAACGCTTGTTATTTTTATCTCGACAATAGCGACTCGCTATTACGCTAACTGTAAAATTATCTTCTTTGGACACGGTTATAAACCTTGGCAGAAATGTACACTTTAATTATATTGTTATTTTAATGGCTGAACCAAAGCGATTTTACACAAAACAATTTTTCGCCGCCACTTGTTACGCTACAACACTGTTCCTTATTTTTTTAATTGGCAATTATTTCATACCCAGCTTTTTTTTAATGGTGAAGAATGAAGACAATAAAGGAAGATTTATACCTATTATTAATTAATGTAAACGAAGCGACGACTCGATCGATATTATCTAAAATATTAACTTATTTAGTGTAAGCTACTCATGGCTACGATGTAATGCCTAATTTGAAATTTAAAAGACGTCCCCTTTAGTTGTTTTGGATACACACACTGATGTATGAAGTTTTGCTAAAACATGTAAAGAACGACTATCTAACTACATTATATCTAATGTTTTAATACTAATGTTTATATTCAAATTCCTCTTATATTATTGAAGTAACGAATTTATACAATTGTAAACAATGTGTATTATGTAAAACAGTGTTTGTATCCAAACAAGAAGTGTAAAATCCTTATTATAGTAAGTTACTACAAGTAAAATTCTTGAATCTTATCAGAATAATCTGAATAACGACCGTACCTAGTTGTATTTGAAGTTGTTCCAAAATCTTTTTTTTCAAACGACCAATCCGTGTCATTGTCATAATAAAAATAAAGAAAAGTTGACATCTGTCATATGTCTGTCATGGGAAATAGAGATGTCCATGTATTTAATCGTAGGATCCAAATGGTACTGTGATTGGTAGCTACCACTGAATTTTGGAGCACAATTAATTGGAAATTTAAAAGATTAATATTAAAATGTGGTAATTGCTCGGTATTGGGTGCATTTGTCGGTACGTTATAACCTAAGAGATAGGAATACTTGACATAGGTAGGTACTTTGAACAGTACAAAATGTGTAGAGTAACAGTATAATTTAATTATCTACTATTACAGATGGGTTCAATAAACGATTCCGTTCCCAAATTATATATTTTGTTTTAATTAACTCTAGCCTTTCTCCTTTCCTTACCCTACACAATAAGATACCTCTTATTCAATAGTGCACGTCGGTAAGTATCGTAGGGGTGAAAATTATACCCCTACGATACCCCCCTACCTCTACTATTTAATAGTCGTATCGATATTCATGAATAGGTACATCACTAATGCCCGGTGTCATAATTCTACTGGTCCACGTCTACTCATGACGCGGCCCCAGTTACAATGTATTTTTGTAAACTATCTACTACAGAGCAAAGAAGTGACGACTGAACTGCTGCCAAACCTGAACTCAACCTCATGACTTAAACAGGGTTATTTGTAAAACACCGGCAACCTCTCAACACTATGGTACTAACATCATAATCAACAACTTTTGTTCTATGACTTTTAAAAATTCATCATATTTTAGTTCATCAGGTTTTCATACGAAAATAAAAAAAAATATTTAAATTGAACGCCCTAAATGTTACGAAGTCTATGCGAAGCAAAAGATAAAGAAAAAGCTTTCTTTTGTGGTGTTATTTTCAGACAACATTGATCCATAGAGTTAGTAACAAAAATGTAGCTATGTTAGTAGGGTGATATAAACTCTTTAACATCGAAGTCTACCTGTTGCTTTTCTTGAGATAAACTGACTCTAGAATTGGCTGCCAGTGGCATCCGGATTGTCTATGAGCACTTTTTTACCAAAGGCAAAACTTTGAAAAACTCATACTCATGCAGGTGGGTCCAGAAAATGTCCGCAGACATCGCAGCAGACGCAGGCGAAGGTGGCGCAACGAACTTCACTAACGCAGGCAAGATTGGTTCATAAAGGAGAAATAGGTTGGTTTGGGAAGAAGAATGGGCTTGCCTTGCTGTAACAAAGATGATTGTTGCTAGTTATAAGGGGGTAGTATTTAATCCTACAACTGTAAATCCAATTTTTTCTATTCAAATATTCGAAGTTACCACCAAAAATACTGAATTGCATACTAAATTTGCTCATCAAATAAATCAAATCTATTATACTGTTTGATCTATAAAACTAAACTGCTTTACTGAATGACTATCTGTTAACTCAAAATTATCCAACTCCCCGTGACGTCGACCGTCTAGGGTTAGCGTTTCCGGCAGCATGTCAACGGAGCCCCGCGGGGCTCCGGGTTTAAAAGGAACTTATCTAACCGAACCTTGGGGTGCCCCTGACGTTGACCGTCATTATTTAGTGTCGTCGTAATTTAGTGTGCAAATCAGTATTTTTGTTATACAGTGGGTAATTAGTTGGGAGATTTAGTTTGCTTGAATTTTAAATAGAGGTGCAATCAAATATTCCCGTTATAAAGTCTGACTCCGCTTGTGGGTCTAGTACGTAGAATTCTGTTATACCTTCCAATTTCCGGTTATTCTGGGAACAGAAAACCTAGCCTCTGTGTCCTGGCTTTTAAGCGGCCCAGGAATCACAACCAGGGCTCCTCACTCAGCTGTCGCACAGACAAGGCCGGAGTCAAATTTTGTGGTTTATTCGCTAAAAGATCGACAGTTGCGGCTTTTACTTAGGTATTGTTATACTTGTGTAAAATAAAGATAAGGTACCACCTTTTTTTTAAGACAGATCATCAAGTGATTCCTCCCGCTCTTGGCGGAGCAGAAGGGAGTGTCAGACTCTTACTGACTAAATCCCATCCATGTTCCGCCTAGTGCCCTTTGCGTTCCAAGGCCACGGTGACTCTTGAGAACAAATTCCGCGACTCTGGCAGATAAGGTACCACCTACTATATCTACTTCCTAAACCACCCCTGAGCAAATTCATAGTCAGGATGAAATATGTTCCTTTACGAACAAAGTCGAGAAAATTGCTAGTACCTATCCACCTACATAGAGTTAAAAATGTAGGGAAGCATATTCGACACAAATCAATAACCAACAAGGTCGCATTCTAAAATTCTAGCATTTCTAGTTACCCGCATAGTAGCCTATTTGAGCCACACAACCATTAACTAAACATTGATAACGACTGATAAGAAATAACCTACCTAGCCTAGGTATAACGTGCAACAAATTAGTTCAGTCTGACGTTGATTGCGAGTTTTACGTGCTCTATATACGTTACCTAGGAACGTATAAATGGCGACTGGCTCAATCAATACTCGTTATTTTTTGCTGATTATTTCTTGAGTGAGTCAATTAAACCTGACGTAACTAATTTTTAGGGTTCCATACCCAAAGAGTAACCAACGGAACACTACTTCTAAGCCACCGCTGTCCGTCCATCCGTCTGTTAGTCCGTCTGTCTGTATCTCAAGAACCGATTACGGATACACAATCTGTGAAAATGGCACTTAGCTGGCTTTTTAAATGGGCTACGCAGTTGATATCAACTGTTTTGACTAGGCAAGGGTTTAATGAGAGAGATAGTTTTATGAGACCCCAACAAGAGGTTCTCCTCTTGTTGGGGGCCCTCGGGTTGCTTCTGCATCCCGAGGGCTTTTTTAGAATACGAGTAAAAGTAGCTTACGACACTCAAACTAATCACTTACTGACTTTTAAATAATTTTGGCAATCGGATCAGTGTTACCAGAGAATTTGACCTACTACAAACAAGTATTCAATAGGCTAGATTCCATCATTCACAAATTGCAAAACTATTTACTTAGTCCGTCAGTTAGAGTATTGAAAAATACTGAACACGTTTTTTTTGTTTTTGTAAAGCAATGAATGTTGACAGATAAAACGCATCAAAACTCGGGAGTGGGGGCTCGTGACGTCACGACTCACTAAAAATTATGCGAATTTAAAAGCGTCGTAACCTCGTTAATTTTGGTTCCCGTAATAAAAGAAAAAACACGGGTCAAATATTTTTTGATAATCTAGCTGACGGACTTATTAGATTTTTTCAGGACACAAGCCAACTGCAGCTCATTTAGTAGGTTTTAGTCTAGATGCCTGCCTGCATGTCCACTTGTTACGGATAGTTTCTATTCCATCCCTAGTACGAGTTGGACGTCCCAAGCTTTTAGCCATTTTCATAATTTGCGCAGAAACTAACAAGGATCTGGCGCAGTAACTTCTTACTTGCTGAAGTAAGGTACCTACAGGGTTTAATTTACTTTAGATAATAATAATTTATTATTTAAAGTAAATTAAACTATTTTGCGAAACGTAACCAGAAATGGTTCATCTAGATATGTTATGAACTTCTATTAGATATGGTTTTTGGAAGCTTCAAGTACTTACTTACAATAAGTAAAACATAAAAAAATTGTCGTAAATTCGAAAAAAAAAATATGTTTTACTTAACGGTCTCCAATTCGGCCTCCAATCCGGTCAAAGTACATTTAAGTAACCCAATGTTTTTTTTTGTCTTTGAACTTTCACTATTTGTTTGTTTATTATTGTTTCAAAATGATGAAATATTGTGAAAATTGGGAATACCTGGCCTTAAATAATCAACGACGCAAAGCTTCAATAACAGACAACCACAATAATATTAAAATCTCGATAGAACCAAGAACTTGCCCGAGTCTAGGCGAAGTCTAGAGGTCAACTGCTCGTGTTAGTCATCTCTGTTTACAATCGCTACTCAAGACTTTAGTCAGAATTATTTTTAAGTAATGTTACGAGCTTGGGGTTCGTGACAATAAAAACAGCCGATCAATTAACCAAAAATGACACTTTAATAATTATCACACACTAATTATCACTTTAAACGCACTAATTATAACACACAATCGCACTATTAAACACTTTACTTCACTTAATTCGCAGTTGAAGATCGCTTCCGATGTATCGCTTGTATCGCCAATCCAATACTGACTCAGTCGCTTTTTTTTTTTTTTTTTGAATATGCCTCTCGCAGGTCAACCTGAGAAGATTGGCTTCTGCTTAACCGGACTTGCCTGTGAGGCCTTAATATAGAATTAAAGCCACCAGCCAGGCTAAGCCACCAGCCAGGCTATGACTCAGTCGCGAGCGATGCGCACCTTATATAGTCCCACAGTAATTTCCAGAACCTTCGAGAATGGAAATATCTAGAAAGTTCGGGAACATACCGGTCCCGACTGACTAGGTGTCGAAACATCGAAAATGTTCTAGCATCGAAAAGTCTAGAAAGATCGTGACCCAATTAGTTCCGCTACTCGATACTAGATGGCGTTAGTAGTACGTTGTGTACCCGGCATTAATTCTGGCGCGTAACAGTAATTTAGTTTGTACGTCATATGAATCCGGGTACGTATCTGGTATCAGTCTCCCAGATTTCAAAACCATGCTTTTGCAAAATGCATGACGCAACATCATTTTAGATTGCTTTCGAAGTTCTGTCGACCGACGAATGATGGGATAGGTACTTAAACTATACTGCTAAGCAGGGCAATCTTTACCCGAGGGTGCAGTGGGCCAAAAACCCGGGTGAAGAATCCTAAGGGGCATGTAGGTATCTAGCAACATTGACCTCCAGGTACACAACAGGAAAATAACAAATCAGTTCACAGCAATACGTGACTTGCAGAAATGCACAGCTTTCAGTGACCTTAATCAGTAGGTACAATGACTTATTGACTAACTGTCTCGATGGATATGTTATTTGATATTTATAATCACCCTAATAATTACTTATCTATATCGCATGAGACAACTCAGTACTACCTACTCCTTGGTACAGTTCGTTAAGTGAGGTGATTCCATCTTTTGAGTCGTAACCACCGGTAGCTTGGTCGTAAGCACCGTTATTTTTTTATGTTTGTTACCTCATAACTCCGACAATTATGAACCGATTTGAAAAATTCTTGTTTTATCTGAAAGGATATACTTGCAGATTGGTCCCATTATATTTTATGAACTACGAACTTTGGATTTTAAATCGAAATAGCTGGAATTCGTCTACTTGGACGATAGTTTTATGTCATCCAAGTAATCGAAATTGCGTATTTTGCTTTTCTGCGATTTTGCAGTGGTGTTGTTAGGTGTGGGATATCACTAAAAAGTGAGAAATAAAAAACTTTTTACAAAAAAATACAACCGAATTCCGAAAAAAAAAAACACTACAAAGTAAAAAATAACTTTAATTTCGGAAGTCGGTGTCAAAATACGAAGAAACTAACAAAAACACCGACTAAATTTGAATTAAAGTTATTTTTTACTTTGTAGTGTTTTTTTTTTTGGAAGTCGGTTGTACCAAGTATTTTTTTGTAAAAAAAAATTTATTTCATATATTTATTTAGAAATATAAAATTAGAAATAAACGGAATAAAATCGTTTATTTTTTTAAATTAGGATAGAGAACAATTAATGTTTTATTTTTTTAGACCTAGAATCTTAGATACGTATCTTAGGTCTTTAAAATTCTTATGTATGTCAGCATGAACAGTTGACTCTCTCAAACACTGCCGTTAAAAAAAACTATCATAGGTTAGTAAGCGCCGTCGTAACAAAGAAAGTAGGTACCTATCAGAAAAAAAAAGCAAGATACGAGTAAGACTATTGTATCAATAAATCAATATTTACCCTAATGTAATTGCGCCATTTCCACTTCAATGGGGTAAAGCCAAAACAAACAACCAATTATGGCGCACTTGTGCACCAACACGTAGACGCCATGACACATAACAGTATTTCCGATAAAAGAGTTATAATACGTATAATGTAGTACCTACGCTTTTGTGAGTCCCCGGATTACTCAGCTCGTGCAGAATGCGACTGGCGGCACGCAGACAGGGTGACGACGAAGTATCCTTGTTAAGATATATAAGTATTATATTATGTTGTTGACTAAGAACTCAATGCTGGTAACACAGGTATTTCTACAGCAAACTCAGGCCAACAAAAAAAGGAAGACGGCGCGCCGTGAAATCAAAAATGAAGCCAGAAGCCACCGTTTTATCTATGTGTGTGTCGAAGAGTTGCCATTTTTTAATCTATATCTCTCCCTATAATTTGGGGAATAATATTATTGTGGTTAGGATAATATTGTACGACGAAGATATTTTTAGTATGGTATTGTACCTTAATTGTTTAAAAGACTTCTATTCCTAATCTAAAATATTAAATACTGTTACGAGCTTGGGGTTCGTGACACTAAAAACAGCCGATTATTTAACCAAAAAAATGACACTTTAATTATCAAAACTAATTAACACTTTAAACACACTAATTATAACACACAATCGCACTATTAAACACTTCACTTCACTTAACTCGCAGTTGAAGATCGCTTCCGAAGATTCGCTTGTATCGCCAATTCAATACTGACTGAGTCGCGAGCTTTGCGCACCTTATATAGTCCGACAGTAATTTCCAGAACCTTCGAGAATGGAAATATCTAGAAAGTTCGGGAACATACCGGTCCCGACTGACTAGGTGTCGAAACATCGAGAATGTTCTAGCATCGAAAATTCTAGAAAGATCGTGACCTTAATATCCTTAATAATATCCTTGGACATTTCACACAACGCCATATAGTCCCAAGCTAAGCAACCTAATGCTTGTGTTATGGTAACGAGATGGCTGATAAACTACTTATATACATTTTTTTTTTTTTGTAAATAAATACATAATATTATAGATAGAAAAACACCCAGACTCGGAACAAATACTTGTAGGTCGTACAAATATTTGTTCCGTGCGGGAATCGAACCCGCGACATGCTGCGCAGCAGTCAATCGCTCAACCACTGCGCCAACCGTGTCGTCCAACCAATTGACCGTGACCCAATTAGTTCCACTACTCGATACTAGATGGCGTTAGTAGTACGTTGTGAACCCGGCATTAATTCTGGCGCGTAACACTGCCCCCTCCTAAGACATGCTCGTCCCGAGCATCGGTCCCATAAAAACGCGCCAGTCGATCCACATGAACGATCTTAGGTGCACTTCTCGTACCTTTCTGGATACGGTAGGTCACGTCATTGATTTTTGTGACAATCCGGTACGGCCCGTCCCATTTAGCTTGAAGCTTAGGATATTTCCCTTTACTGCGAACTGGATTGTGCAACCACACTAGTGAGCCTTCGTCGAAACCTTTATTGTTCATTTTGCAGTCATAACGGGTTTTCATCTTTTCTGACATTCGCTGGCCCGATTGTCTGATGTGCTCATAAATGTCATTCATTTTGTTCCGCAAGTCATTCGCATAATCGGTTATACTGCGTGGAGCGTCAGGTGGTATTCCGGTGATCAGTTCTGCAGGCAGCCGTAATTCTCTACCAAAGTTTGCGAAAGCTGGTGTCACCGATGTGCTTTCGTGAACAGCACTTCGGTATGACAGCAAAAACGGTTGTATATGCTTGTCCCAATCGCGTTGCCGGTTTTCCACAACTTTAGCCAGGTATCTCTCCAATGTCTGATTAAATCGTTCCACCATTCCATCCGATTGTGGGTGGTAAGAAGTTGTTCTCGTTTTATGAGTACCCATAATTCGATAAGTTTCCTGGAATATTTGTGACTCAAAATTCCGTCCTTGATCGCTGTGAATCTCCAAAGGTACTCCAAAACGACAGAAGACTTCATGAACGAGTTTATCTGCCACTGTTGAAGCTTCTTGATTCGGAATGGCGAAGACTTCCGGCCACTTGGTGAAGTAATCCATTACAACCATGAAATACTTGTTACCACTGTCACTTTCCGGAAACGGTCCCGCAACATCCAGGGCTATCCTTTCCCAAGGTGCACCGACATTGTACAATTTCAATGCACCTCTGCTACGAGTCTGAGGTCCTTTTACAGCCGCACAACTTGTACATTTGCGACACCAATCCTCGACATCGTCACGACAGTGAACCCAGTAAAAACGTTCCCGTATCTTCAGTAGAGTCCGCTTAACTCCCATATGGCCTCCTGAACATCCATCATGGTACAGCTGTAGAATATCCGGTACTTTCGCTTTAGGGACAACCATTTGCAAATGACAGCTGTCTCCCCGAGCATTCTCCCATTTACGGCACAGGACTCCATCCTGAATCACTAAGCTGTCCCATTGTGCCCAATAGCTTTTTGTGATCGAACTCGCTGAGACGTCGCTCCACGTAGGCTTAGGTGCACTGGTCCTTATCCAGTCCAGAATCGGCTTGACGTCCGAATCTTCCTGCTGTGCACGTTGTAAACTTTCCTTCCACTCGTTGCTGAGGTCTGTCTTAAGCATCCTCACAGGTACGGCTTCTTTACCCTCTTGCCTAGTACAATGCTTGCAGTCTTCAGGGCAAGGTCTTCTTGACAATGCATCTGCGTTGCCATGAGATTTCCCACTGCGATGTTCGACCACGAAATCGTATTCCTGCAAGAGTTCAATCCATCTCGCAACTTGTCCTTCTGGGTTTTTAAACTGCAATAGCCATTTCAGTGCAGCATGGTCAGTTCGTAAGTGGAATTTCCGGCCCAGTAGATACTTGCTAAAATGCTGTACTGACTTTACCACAGCAAGCAATTCCCTTCTCGTGACACAATAATTCCTCTCTGGTTTCGACAACGACTTGCTGAAGTACGCAATCACAACTTCTTGATCGCCATTCCGTTGGGACAACACACCGCCAAGTCCGATATCACTTGCGTCTGTGTCAACTATAAATTCCTTGTCGGCATCAGGATACCCCAAAATCGGTGTTTTGCACAGACGGTTCTTTAGCTCCCGGAAGGCGATGTCGCAACTTTCATCCCAACAAAACTGTCGCTTCTCCTCGGTTAGTTTGTGCAGGGGTTTGGCTACATCTGCAAAGTTCGTGACAAATCGCCGATAATAGGAGCATAGACCCAGAAATGCTCTGACCTGCGTCTTGTCTTTTGGGATTGGCCAATCTTTGACAGCGGCGATTTTCTCTGGATCCGTGCGGATACCTTCTTCCGACACGACATAACCCAAAAAGTTAACTTGCCGTTTGAAAAGAGAGCACTTTTTCGGACTCAACTTGAGGTTGGCACTCTGGATCTTCATGAGCACGCGTTCCAGGTTTTGAAGGTGTTCATCAAACGTACGGCCTACAATGATGAAGTCGTCCAAATAGACAAGGCAGGCATCGCCAATTAACCCGGTTAGTACAAGTTCCATTAACCTTTCAAACGTTGCCGGAGCGTTACACAATCCAAACGGCATAACTTTAAATTGCCACAGACCCTTTCCCGTTGAGAATGCAGTTTTTTCCTTGTCCTTAGGGTCAATTTCTACTTGCCAGTAGCCACTTTTTAGATCTAATGTGCTAAACCACTTAACTCCAGTGAGCATGTCCAGCGTGTCATCAATTCTTGGCAAAGGGTAGCTGTCCTTCCTCGTAACGTCGTTCAGACGACGATAGTCAACACAAAACCGCATGCTGCCGTCCTTCTTTCTTACCAGCACTACATGTGAACACCATGGACTGGATGAAGGTTCTATAACACCATCCTTCACCATTCCCTCAATCATGGTTTCCACTTCCTTTTCACGTGCTACCGGTAATCTCCTTGGCCGCTGCCGGATAGGCAACTCTTCTCCTGTGTTTATTTTGTGTTGAACTAAGCCAGTCTTCCCGATATCAGCATCGTTCGAAGAGAAAACATCGGCGTACTTGAGTAACATCCTCTTCGCCTTGACCATTTCGTTTTGAGACAGAGCGCTGAGACAGTCTTCTAAAAGTGCGGTCACTCTCGTTTGGGCATTCTTGCTGAGGGTCTCAGTTGATGGATATTGGCATCGACGCAACACTTTTTTCACTACACAGAATAATTGTTTTTTTTTTATATTTTAAATTCACTAGACGACGACTCGTGACGTACTAAAAGCGATGAGTATGTTAGTTTAAGTGTAGATGTGAGCGTAAGCGCCTATGTTTAAAAGGAGATTACAAAGACGGGATTGTCGCTTGAGTCCAGAAATGGACTCAAGCATTAAGTATAAGTATTAAACGTGTGACTATCTTCCGATTCCGAAAGGCAACTTCCTGAAAGCTATTTACATTGGAAATAGTAGGTACATACTGCAGCGGCCATCAAAAGAGGCATTGATGGACACTTGTAAATGTGGGCCGAGGCGTAGCCGAGGCACACATACGTAAGACCATCAATGCCTAGTTGTGGCCAAGGCTTGTAAATTACTTTTCTCAAAAAATGCGCAGAAATTAAAATACACCTACTTTTCAAAATCAATGTCGAACAACCAACATAAAATAATATAATAATTTCCGCGTAAGTGTTCATTTTTTATTTCAATAAACAGCTTTCTATTTGCAAGCCAGTTCGTTTAAACCTTTGATAAGTTACCTCCTTGGTTGCAATGTTTCGGAATATAAGATCGTTCTGTTTTTAAATTACACGATAGATATGAGTTTAATATGTAATTTATTTGGCCGCATAACACGATAGATATGGATTTTTATACAACTTTTGCCGGCCGCTGCTCGGCTAGTACGGCAATTTCGATTTATCTCGAAGGTTGTCAAAATAATGCTCTCATTTCCAAGCATGTTTAATAAAATATATTTTACTAGAACCACTCTATCCATTGCTGAAAACAGCATGAAAATAGGTGCAGTAGTTTTTGAGTTTATCGTGACAGACAGACGCGAAGGACTTTTTTGTATAATATGTAGTGAAGTAATACCTGTTATTGTGATGGACCTAAAATGAGCGTTGAGTTTTGGGCCCGAAAGGGCCGACGCCTGCCGGAGTCGCGGGATTATTCGCAAGAGACACCGTGGCTCCGGAACACAAAGGGCAATGAAGGAACATGGATGGGTTTTAGTCAGTAGAAGTCTGACACTCCCTCCCGCTAACACCCAGAGCGGGAGGAGGCATTGGATGATTTCCCATCCCTAAAAAAAAAAAAAAAAAAAAAAAGCGTTGAGTTTTAAGTTATTTTTGTCTGATATATAAAGACATCCTTGGGAATAACCAAGGTGCAATAGTGTTTGAGGAAAATCATATAATAACTCATCATACTTGAACATCAACACTATAATTGTTTATTTACCTTATTGCTGAAAATAAACCATATTACCGAATTAGTAACTGTTATGACTATGTATTTTTGGACAGGAATAAAGATTTATTATATTTATTTTACTTATTTAAACCTTCCTCGAGAACCACTCTATCCCTTGGTGAAAACAGCATGGAAATCGGATCAGTAGTTTTTGAGTTTATCTCGAACAGACAGACAAACAGACAGACGCGGCGGAGGACTTTGTTTTTCAATATGAAATGATAGTGATAAGTCTTGGTGCAATCATTGGTAGGTCATTGTCCTTTTTATTCACAAGTTCGTACCACCAATCTTTGAACCACTTTTGACGCTTATTCCGAATAATAGTAATAAGGTCGAAAGTGGTTCACCACAAATGTCCGCGATGGTACATCAACAGCATTATTATTCGTTACTAGCTTCTGCCCGCGACTTCGTTCGCGTGTTTTGATATCGCAACGCATCACCTGCTCGTGCTATGATGATTAACGTTTTAATTTGGATAAGGATTATAAAATGTTAATAAAAACTTCCTCGCAAATAATGCATTATTTTAGAACTTTGATTTCTATAAAAAGGGTTATAGTGAGTTAACCTTAAGGGTTAGACAAATGCTGTCTAGGACTTTTTTTAGAACTTTTAAAGAGGAATAATTTCGTAATACTTGATTTTTGCGTAACTTAAACCGTTTACGCAACGCACGCAACAGAAGCTTTTTTCCCGCTTGCAACATTTCTTATTGCTGCTCCGCTCCTTTTGGTCATAGCGTGATGCTATATAGCCTATAGCCTTCCTCGATAAATGGACTATCCAACGCAAAAATATTTTTTCAATTCGAGCCGGTAGTTCCTGAGATTAGCGCGTTCAACCAAACAAACTCTTCTGCTTTATAATATTAGTATAGATTTCAGCCGAACGACGTCCATAGCTGGACATAGCGTCACCACATAGACTACTCTGTCAGAGACGTATTTACTCCCCCTCTTAAGGGTGTTGGAAAACCTCAATACTTTATGACAGTATCAGCCTGACCCTTCAATAGGACCTCATTGAATAGTCTTGTGTCCTGAAAAAATCTAATTAGTCCGTCAATTATCAAAAAATATTTAACCGTGTTTTTTCTTTTGTTACGGGAACCAAAATTGACGAAGTTACGACGCTTTTAAAATTCTCAATACGTCACACCTTCGCATAATTTTTAGTGAGTCGTGACGTCACGAGCCCCCACTCCCGAGTTTTGATGCGTTTTATCTTTGTCAATTTTCATTGATTTACAAAAACAAAAAATACGTGTCCATTATTTTTCAATACTCTAACTGACGGACTAAATAGTTTTGCAATTTGTGATGATGTAATCTAGCCTATTACCTACTGTGTACTACTTACAACATAACTGAAAAACAGTAAATAATCTGTAAAGTATATTAAATGACTGGGTAAAATTATAAAGCGTATATGAACTTGTATTAGCGCCATCATGAATCAGGTCCCTTTGCACATGTCAGAAATACAGGCCCATCGAAGAGAGACCTGAAAATTTAAATTCATTTTATTTCTGCCAATAAGCCATAAATTGTGCTTAGAATCGTGTTAGTGCGAAAATCTGCGGAACACACAATAGCAGTTATATTTTGACATTGTTAACACAGAAGTAGGTTTGAAAACTGGTCACCCTAAACCACTTTTGTAATCCATTTGTTTTAGGACCGGGAAAACGGATAAAGGGACACACAAAAAAAAACAAAACAAAATAAGTTAATACGTTTATTAAAAATAAAATAAAAATGAAATTGTCATGATAACTTGAATGCAAAATCACAGACAATAACTATAGGTACTTTACGCCAGATAAACGTGGAATAAAGTACATTGACCCACATACATTTATTGACTTTCTTAAGATCAAAATCAGAAATAATGACATAAAGCTGTCCTGAATCGACTTCTATCGTGATCCTTTACGTTTTCTAATAATGAAAATCAGTTCTTAATTTATTGTTCTAGTATCTACGAAGAGATGTTAGGGAATGGTCAATGTACTTTATTCCACGTTTATCTGGCGTAAACTATAGTATTTATGATAATCATTTTACTCAAGATATTTATTTTAGTATAAGAAATTTGACAGCACTAAATTTTAAAAAGGTGGATATCGGAAATCGCCGGGACTGTTGTTTTAATTGTACCTATCGATAAGAATTAATTAAAAGTAACAATGGTAAGGTAGGTATGAACATGGAATGCATACGACTCTGAAGTCAATTTTCAGAGGCGATTTAGCTAAAACATTAGGTAAAAAGATTATTCAGTTTTATTTCTTCGATGTTAAGAGCGTGTATTCCGTCCACTAGCGCCGCCAATCGTTTTTTATTATTTGTGGTAAATTTAAGACACGTAGATAAAAAACCGCTCTGTAGTGCACTGAAGAAATGTTTTTATTATGTTTTGAGAGTTATGTTTTGTACTTTAGAACATAAATAGTTGCCAAAGTCGATATTTTTGCTAAAAGTGGCCACTTTTAGCAATAATTGCCGTTTTGGCTATTTAGCCATGAGTTATGTATTACAAATAGCTGTCAAAAAATAATAGATACATTTCTTCAGTGCACTACAGAGCGGTTTTTTATCTACGTGTCTTAAATTTACCACAATTAATAAAAAACGATTGGCGGCGCTAGTGGACGGAATACACACTCTTAAAGTGACTGATAAGTCGCCATCTGCATTGAATATTGCAATTCTATATATAAAATGAATAATAACAGTTTTAATTACTATAAAAATGAAAATAAATCGTTTATCAAAAATATGACCCAAAAGATCTCTTTTTTATTAAAATTAAAAAGAGTATAAGGAACAGTTGGCATTAATATTTAATGAACGAAAACAAAAGACTATACTGTATATAATAACTAAGTATATGATGCCATAATAATAAAAAATAAATAAAAAACAAATATAAAAAATAAATATATAAAAAACGGCGTATTCTTTATAGTTCCTGTACGCAGTGAACGAATTGTTCCAATAACGTATTTAGACTCGTATTTTTTCAAATACATTATTCGAATAAAACATTCGAATTATGTCCACTGCGGGCCATAATAACAGGAGCAATCACAAAAAAACTTCGAAAGGAACTAAATTATGTATTGAAGTTTTTTCCAGAACGGATATAATTATTATGTCTAATAATACTCAATCTTGTACCGATCCATTTGTGACCAAATTGACTACGAAGTAGATAGATATAAACTAATTATATTTCAACAAGGACTAAACATAGGCAATATTTTTACAGAAATAATTTGACTGATGCTATAAAAATCATCAATTTAGTAAAATATACGGAGTATTACACGTTTCTAATTTCTATACAATTGTAATTATTTGATGAATGGCAAAATAATCATCGTCGAACATCTAAATTTACCGGTGTATGAAAAAAAAACTCGTCAAAATCTCTATGGTATTCGAATGTAGATCAACATTTTACTGATAACACACAATTACAATAGCTTTTGGTTAATTTTGTTTTTGGGTAGCGGCCAATTACAGTTGGGATTGTATCAAACTGACTTTACCCTTGAATACACAATAATTACCGGCCCTGAAAATGACTGTACCTACATAATGGTAGACGATAGACCAAAGACAACAAAGCGATCTGTTTTTTTTAAATGACCATCGTTTATGAGACCTCTTTACAAACAAAATGTTACAGAAAATGTTAGGACGTGCAGTAAAATTAAAAGTGCCTCAGATTTAACAGAAAGCAATAAAAACTGTCGTTTGTTTCACAATAAAATGGAGGGTATTTACTATTGCACGTCGTTTTTGTATTCCTCATACATGACTAGAGAAATAAAGAGTTTAAAAGTTTGAACAGTCAAATTCTACACTAATTCGACAAAATGATGACATATTTAAGTGTTGAAACAATTACTCTTTTTAATTTATATTGAAATACCTCTTACACAATAGGCTAGACCATAGGTAGATAGAATAGACGTATTTCTTGTCTTAAATTTAACAAAACTAGACAATGACTATACTAGCTAGATAGAAATTTACGATACTTTGTATGAATAGAATATGCAACGACATCAATTTTAAGTGACAATATCGCTGAAAACCGTGAAAGCCGTTCAAAACCTTTATTTCTGAGCCCACGCTCTGAAATAAAGGTTTTGGATTACAGCTGGTCAGTACTTTTATCGTAGATTGTAAAACTATTTCATATCCTAATCAGAGCTTCTAGACATCGTAAGTAAAGTCGTTTTCCAATTGTTTTAAGAAACAGTAGCGTATTATTTCGTAAAAGTAGTTAATTAACCTTAATTTCATGCCTGAATACCACAACACAAAAATATGTCAATACAAAATAATATTTTCCAAATGCCTACTGTATTTCCTCAGTTTTACATTATTTACTTAACATTACCCTTATTCTACGCACAGACAAAACAGAGGGCAAAGCTGAACATCTGAAGGTTGTTGGCAAAGAAAAAAAGAAATACGTTTTGCGCGCCAATTTTTTTGTTTTATAAATGGAAGACCAGAATTGTTCGTTAATCGCCAAAATAGCGTTTGAAAACATTACACTGACGTCATTCGATTTTCGAATTACAAAACAGTAAAGGACTTTTTTTAATTCTTCACTATTTAAACGTTGAATCAGTGGCTGTTAAACTAGTAAAAGTATACACTTTGAATAGTTGACTAATGGCGACAAAGCCGTAATTACGGGCAAATTAATTACCCTTATAACTACTAAGTAAAATTACCGCGAGCAGCGAGCATTAAAGTAAGTAATGGTTTGCCACAAATGTAGGTACTATTTTATCGACTCGATGTTTAGCTTTACCCTGTATAAAAATTAAGCTCAACATTTCACTGGATTTTCAATAAATATTTAAGTCTTGTGATGAATTTAAAAAATAATTGGCGTTAAAAGGAAGCCTCGTTCAAAGTCAATTTAAGATGACAATGGCATTTTGGACAACGAAAACAAAGAATAGTTTTCAGTGCGAAAGTCTAACTTATGGTGAAGATTAATGAGTAGATTTTGATAATTTCAAGGAAAGAGTATTAACGTCAGAATCCATCCCTATGTTTGTATGGAAAACTCCTCATAAGTGGAAAAAAACCAACCACAGATTAAGTAAAAACTAAAAAGCAGTCACACTCCTATTAAAGTCAGGATAGACCAGTCCTCTAAATCATTATGCAGCAATTCCTTCATTCAAATAAATTACTAGTATCTAATATTAAACAAGCGACTTGTTTGGAACATTAAGTTAGTTCTTCTAATTCCTATTAACGCCAATAAGATTATTCTAGAATATTTCTAATCTTCTTCACTTCATGTCCCGACTGCTGCCAAATAGGGGTTGCTTCTGACCGCCTCCTTTTTGCGAGCTGCGTAAAATATTTATTTTTTATTATTGTGAGCGCTAGAAAATAAATAAGTAAAAAATCGTGCGGTAGCCAAATATATGTGCTTCATTAATATTGGAAAAATGATGGGCGTAGTATGTACATGTATTTATTTTTGTTAATTTAATTATTAAAAAATGCAAGATGACGCCTTTGACTTAGTTCAGGTGAATCACTTCTACTAAGGGTTGATTTTTAAACACTCGCATAACTTTTATCGGAAAGAAATAAGAATTACAGTTTGACATCTTACTTACACTTAGGGTGCTTTTCCACCAGAGATGTGCTATGCTACGTTGCTCATTGGTGCACATAACTTAGCACTGGTGGAAACAGATTCAACTAAGATATGTTTTTTATATGGAAGGATGCGTACTATGGATGTGTGCTATGGATGCGTGCTATAGATGCGTGCTATGGATGCGTGCTATGAATGCGTGCTATGGATGCCTGCTGCTATGGGTCGTCGTGAGTGGTGTAGCTATGTGCGGCGCATCTTCATAGCACATCGTACTCGCATTGCTACATAGCTTAGCATCAGTCGAAACGGTCACATAGTTCCGTAGCTTAGCTTTCACATTCTCGCAGCATAGCACATCTCATGGTGGAAAGGCACCCAAAAGCTGGCGCTATTTATTTCTAAGGTAAAATGTTACTAGACTTTTGAAAATCAACCTTTTTGAACAATAAGATGTTGTATGATTCAATTACTATTACTACTTTCCCAAGCCGCCACTACTTGTTTTATAACTAAACTTATATTACACTTATTTTAAGCTATGTATGTACATTCAGCCAGACTAAGTTCAGCAAACAAGCTCAATACAATTCCAGAAATAATTATAAACCGGCTTATCTTCTATCTTCTATACTTATAATAAATCTGTAGAGAGGTCAATTCTGTACATGAAATATATTTCCAAAATAACTATCAGGGGGTGATTAGGGA
This sequence comes from Ceramica pisi, assembly GCA_963859965.1. NCBI lineage: Eukaryota > Metazoa > Arthropoda > Insecta > Lepidoptera > Noctuidae > Ceramica > Ceramica pisi. The sequence goes on along the minus strand of OY982535.1, from coordinate 21,976,919 downwards.
TCGATACTGATGCCAAAAATGCAATCAGTACAATTTTTGTCTGTCTGTCTGTCTGTCTGTCTGTCTGTCTGTATAACCGTTATAGAAACAAAAACTACTCGACGGATTTTAATGAAACTTGGCACAATTATTATTCATACACCTGAGCAGGTTATAGTATACTTTTCATCACGCTACAATCAGTAGGAGCAGAGCAGTGAAGGGAAATGTTGAGAAAACGGGAGAAGTTACTCCATTTTTTAAGCTTCCGTCGCGTGTGCAACCTTAATGGTGAAAGCTACACAGAAATCATGTATGACGGAAATGTTCTCCTTAAAATTATATAAAAAATATCAAAGGACAGCATATGTCTATCTTTTACGATTGACAAACAATAACACGTGTAACTCCCGATAGCTCAGCAGTTCGAAGCTTTCTGATTGTATTTGTCTACTCTTACGTTTATAAAACTCTCAGTCGTCCCTTATTAACATTAATAAAAGTTAACATTATTAACTATTCCATAAAAAAATAATCATAGAAATCGGTATAGAAAAACCAAAGTTATACATGAAAAACGCTTATAATAAGCCATCGCGCGTGAATACTGAATCATGCTATAAGGATTATTTTTGTGGTCGCGAACGCACAGGCAGGCGGCTAGCTTGGCGCCTAGAGGCTAGCGAGTAGCTTCGGAAAGCGGCTTACGACAGTTTGCAATATCCTTTAATAATTATAATGTCGAGGGGAAGATGGTTATAATTTCGCTTTACACCAAACGAGTAATATTATAAATATGAAAGTTTGGTTGTTTGTTACTCAATCACGCCAGAACGGCTTAACGGATCTTAATGAAATTTAGAACAAAGATAGATTATAGTCTGGAATAGCTCATAAGCTACTTTTCATCCCGGGAAATGTTCCCTAGGGATCACGCGGGCGAAGCCGCTGGCAGAAGCTAGTTAGTAAATAAATTAAAATTTCAAATATGGAAATTTCTATTAAATTAACTGTCTACAGTGTGTGAATTATATAGTTGTCTGAACTTATCCTCAACTAGGTGTAAATAAACTACCGTTCTACCATTGCCTTTTACTGACACGCATTTGCGCGGGAAGCTTCCCACGGGGTTACCATCTGTATCTATCTTCTATGATAAATTGTCTATGTTTGGAATCAGAAATTTATTAAAACAATAATTATAATAGTGACCGGTTTCCTTTTTTAAGACTAAGGGCTGATTTTTCTATAGTCAGATAACGTTTATTGCCAGAATAAATACGTCATATTGACATATTTTCCATACAAAAGCTGTCAGACGGCCATTTTTATTCCTCAGGTAAGTTTTTGGACTATTGAAAAATCACCCCTTAAGAATAAGTATATGGTCAAAAGGTTTTTTTTAAATGTGATTACTTTTTGGTCACTATTATATTTTTTTAAATAAACCAAAACCACATAGAGCAGTACTGTTCAAAAGTCACAAAATAGACACAAACAAACATTCATTAAAATGATAAATATTTACATTTCTAGATGAACAATTGAACATGCATAATCAATAAACACTTCTATACACTTTCCACATGTTTAAAAAGACACGTGTCCATGCAGAATACAATAATAGTACGTACTACAATCGATTGGCATTGACAATCAGTTGGAAAGACAAAGCAGTATTGGCAACATGTACACCTGACCGTTTCCCACGATACTTACTCTTTTAACACAGATTATCTTTGGTACATAAAATGGCGACAATAATGTGTCATGGAACGCTGCGAAACCCAGATGGTTGGTAGGAAATTGAAGTGTCAGCATTTTCACTAAAAATGTTTGTAAGCAACTTGTGAGAAGTCCGATTCAAGCGAACTACTTCTTCCTAGGTTATTATCGACACCAGAGACACCTATTCTTGTATTGTCAAACCATATCGAAACTGTCAAAAACCTCTGTAAATACCTACAGTATTATATTATTTTCGCTGAAATATTATTACGACTTGAATTTGTAGCTTTTTAAGTAAGCCAATTAGAACCAATAGAATTGCTTCATTTAGCTAGCCTTTTTTTTTTTTTTTTTTTTAGGGATGGGAAATCATCCAATGACTCCTCCCGCTCTGGGTGTAGCGGGAGGGAGTGTCAGACTTCTACTGACTAAAACCCATCCATGTTCCTTCATTGCCCTTTGTGTTCCGGAGCCACGGTGTCTCTTGCGAATAATCCCGCGACTCCGGCAGGCGTCGGCCCTTTCGGGCCCCTCTGTGTGCTGACTCATTTAGCTAGCCTTGTATCTTGATTCTACTGGTTCTCACAAACACAATGTCTCATGAAACGCACTCTTGGCATACTGAAATGACGAAAGCGGTGTTTTCGATTATAAAAAATGAATTCTCGATATTTTACTGTTAGTAAAACTATGTAACAGAATTCAAAACTAAATCACTATGGAACGTCTAACATTATTTATGTACTACAACCGATAAAAAAGTATAAAGGAGAAAAATGTTCGTACTTGAAAGCAAATTGTGTCAACAGAGAGAAGAATAATAAGTATCATCAGTTTATTGAACAATTTAATCAAAAACCAGTAATCAGTTTATTGTAAATCGAAGGTAATGCGAATAGTTTCCAACAATGTACTAGAAACCTATAACTATTCAGGCAACCGGTACTGTTCCACAAAGTGTGGGAACTGGGGGCCTAACAAGGCCACTTTTAGGCGCGTCCCCGTGCAAAACGCAGCGCTAGCCGTTTTTTGTGCAATTTTTTTGAGCTATAAATACTCGTTATCCAAAAGAAATATCTACTTATAAAAAATACATTAAAGGACATTGCTCTGCGCCCATACATTGTTCGCCCTGGAACCAAGAGCATTGGAAAATTATGTGTTGTATTGACGTTCATAAGTAAACTCCTATAAGATCTTATTTTTATAGCGGACTAGCTGCAGAATAGATATATTTCAAAAAAAGTATTAGATGTTGAGGTTATAGTAACCGAACCATTATTAACGAAGTATTGTATTTTATGGCTCTGAGTGAAACTGAAAACAGTATCATAAATCATTTAGCTATTTTAAGTACCTACCAAGATAATTAGGTACCTATGTAGTTTTTTTTCTAAAGCCTAAGAAGTGTATGTAAGCGCGCGCATTTGAACGGCGTGAGTATAAAACGCGATATCTATCTAGTGCATTTGCAAACAAGTTCTTCTAGACGGCACTGTTCAAACGCGTGACTATGAAACCAGCCTTAGCGATTAGGTAGTAAGTTATTTTTTTAAACCTACAGTCCTACATTAACTTATAATGTTAGAATAAGCAATAAAACACAGATTTATTTTCATGCAAACTCAAACTCAAACGACATGACGTTTCGCAAAGATGGCGGCGATTAATGTTATAAGTCGCGTAAAATACTTTTTATTGTTCACTTTGGCATGAAGCTAGTCCGTTTTACAAAAGTATTTGCAACTAATACAATAAAATAGACAATTAATTATCGTTTATGTCCGATACTTTTACTGTACAGGGCCAATCTGGACATTGTCTTTTCTAAATAATCTTGGCTTATATTTTATAACGATTTTATTCAACATTCTGAGCGTATTCGCTATTGTATCTCTTGCGCTGTTATTGAGGGAAAAAATGCTCAAGGTTATTTGGTCAGGGTACGGCCTTAAAAAAATCAGAATCAAATTTTCCCAATCAACCTTGAACCTAATGTGTTAGCGATAAAAATGAAAATGAAATTTAACGGATTGTTGTGTGGTTAATATTATGATTCTACTAAAGTGGCCTTTTTAGACCCGTTGGCGAAAAAGTACAATATACTTCAAACTTGTAGGTCACAGTACAGCTAAAGTATCAAGTATGTTTAATCACTTATTTTAGCCGGGAAAGGACTTCAAAACTTAATCGCTGGTTTAAAATTGAGATCTGACGGATTCAGTAAGCGATAACGACCCAGTAGTGCTATTCTGTTAAAAGATCACGAAGGTGAAGTGGACTTTAAATTCAAGAGATTCTTGAGCATCGACACCGAGTTGCTGGCCTGTCAGTTTACCATCGGTTGCATTTTGGGGAGTGTGCGACGGAATTCCATAATTTAATTCCGCCAAGCCCGTTACATCATCGGACCACAAGACGTACGGCGACGCGCCACCGTTACATGGTAGACATCCAACCTATACGCACAAAACATTTTGGGAACACATTCATAGTGCGTTCAGCTAAGAAGTGGAATTCCCAGTATGTGTTTCCTGATAGCTACAACCTGGGAGTCTTTAGGTCAAGAGTGAATAGGTTACTTCTAGGCAAGCGTGCTCCTTCTTAAACTGCATCATCGCTTAAAATTAGGTGAGATAGTCTATCAATAGTAAAAAAAATCAGAATGACAGTTCATTTCACGCTCACTTATCCTAATTTTCACGGTGACATTTTAAAAGGAAACGCGGGCAGAGAGCCTTTGTATGTAGAGTCATGACTCGAAGTTTGGCTCTCGCCTGGTTCCTCCTCCAATATCGGACAGATTTAAAAGATATGTCATAAACTGAATAAGAAGAATATAATTATACTGTGTCCCTATGTTCCTTTTTGACGATATATTAACCGCATACCTAAGCACTAGAACCCTCAAAAAATGCTTAAAATTTTCCAATAAACAAACAGCTATCAACAGAGCCTTTTTTTAGGGATGGGAAATTATCAAATGACTTCTCCGGCTCTGGGCAGAGCGAGAGGGAGTGCCAGACTTCTACTGACTAAAACCCATCAATGTTCCTTCATTGCCCTTTGTGTTCCGGAGCCGCGGTATCTCTTTCGAATAGTCCCGCGACTCCGGCAGATCAACAGAGCCCTAGTGTACAAATTTGGCAACTTTTAATGAGAAAAGAAAAATATAGGAACACAGTATACATCCTTGTTATTCAGCTTGTTAAATATCTTTTAATTCGTTCCAATATTGAAAGAGGAAGAGCCTCGAGTTATGACTTTTTCCATACAAAGTCTATCCGCCCGCATTTCCCATAAAACGGCAGGTAAAAATGGCTAGACATATGAGAAGTGAAAAGGGAGGAAAAAGAAAAAATAAATTTCAAAAATTATTCAGTTCTTACTCGACTACAGACGAGAGCCTTAGAAAAGGACCTTTCAGAACCTTTTACATTGCGGATACTTGAAAGATCAAAGAGAAACGTCATGGAACCGTTGAAAAGAGAAATTTAATAAAACTTCCAAAGACAGGTACGATGCAAGAATAGCTACATCACTTTTCATAAAAAAATTGACTTAGGCTGCCCGCCCGTGTCCAATAATAATCAGCCGATTCTCGTAGGAAAAAAATGGAAAGTACTGGTTGCAACAGTGTATTTATTGCACACGTCCTACTATAAAATCGCTAGTTTTTATATTACCTAGCTAGGAAAAATCAGCCTGATTTATCGGTGCTACAAAAAGTCTGACGTGGACAGCCCAAATCTTTAGAATCAATGGGCTTGTGTCCTGAGAAAATCTAATTAGTCCGTCAGTTAGATTATCAAAAAATATTTGACCCGTGTTTTTTTATTTTGTTACGGGAACCAAAATTGACGAAGTTACGACGCTTTTCAAATTCTCAATACGTCACACCTTCGCATAATTTTTACTGAGTCGTGACGTCACGAGCCCCCACTCCCGAGTTTTGATGCGTTTTATCTTTGTCAATATTCATTGATTTACGAAAACAAAAAATACGTGTCCATTACTTTTCAATACTCTAACTGACGGACTAAATACTCGTAGTTTTGCAATTTGTGGATGATGGAATCTAGCCTATTCTATGTAAACGCGTTGTCAAGGTGGCTCTAGTCGATATTTTTTCCATAGAAACTTCGGGAGGGTATTACTCCGCTGTTTGACAGAGTACATCAAAAGTTAAACATAATATCGTTTTGTCATATTATTAGTTTTGTCTGTATGGAAACAGAATGGTAAAATAAACCGCCATTAAAAAGTTATGAGCCACCAAAGTTTCGTTTTTCTTGCCAATTTTAACGCATCTTTGGGCGTAAATAAGTAATAAACACAATGTAAAATCTTTAAAACCAAGTCGGTACCGACAAAGCTCAACTATCGAAGAATTCAATAACTTTTATTTTTAATCGATATATGCAGTAGTTTTTTCATAAAACTCGATTTACGAAAGGCCTTCTCATATTTTTTTACGCGCGCGTTTTACTATGAATTATCGTGCCTCTCACTGAATAACGTTCCCCCCGGTGCGGTGCGGGGGGACAACGCTCACGCACACGTGCGTATTCAAGTTACAACTGTGTCTGCTGCGGTGTGCTGTGGCCTGTGGCCTATGTCGTTCATACGTATACGTAGGTAGACTATACTTGCGCTCTAATTTATATTGACTCATTGGCTTGATTTTTGGATTTCAACATTATATTTTATATCTGTTTGACTTCGCACTGTAGTTTGGACTCCGTATTTGCGTTTGAAATTGTTATTGTTGCTTTGAGTGGACGCTGCATAAGTACGTGACATTGTTTTGAATCATTGAAAAAGTTTAAAAAACCACATAATATTATAAACAATGGGTAGAAAAGTCATAATTTGGCGTCGTGACCGGGTCTTCGACACCGCGTCGCTGCCCGCGCCCGCTGCAGTGTAAAATCATCGCGGCGGGATGCTATCGCGCAATGAATTTTCAACTCTCGATGTTGAAACCAATGATATAATTATAAGTTGAAACGGTGTCTTTTTTTGACGCGTTGGGATTAACTCTGCTGAGTGCTGGGTTCTCAACGCTCGGCTGAACGGAATATTTTTACGTCCGTGCGTACGGTGGCTAAGCGTTCTTACAATCGAGCGACATGACGCCGCCGTGCCACCGCCGCCGCACGCGTCTACGACAGGGATAACTGCACGCGTCGTTGGTGGTCGTTGAAGCGCCCGTCGACAGCCAACGACAAAGGTTGCCGGCCGCCAGCGGCAACGTGTCGCTCGTTTAGTTGAGTACCTAGGTAGCAGGTAGCGAAATCCAAAGTTCAAGCCAGGGTCAATGTAATGTTTGTTACTGGGTTCATTCTATTTTCTTTCAAAATAGTTTCTTGCAATTGACAAACCTAATTTTGTGTTCGTAGGTACTTTTGCGGCGGACAAGACTTTTTTATGGATGGGAAACCAAATAACTGCTCCCGCTTTGGGCGAAGCAGAAGGGAGTGTCAGACTCTTCTTGACTAAAACCCATCCGTGTTCCTCCTAATGCCCTCTGCGTACCGTACTTACCAGGGCCGCGGTAACTCTTTCGAACAAATTCTGCAACATCATAGTTTACATAGCTCTCTGCCTAATAGGTACCTACTGTTATATTAACGTAGGTAGGTACTTACCTACAAGCAAAGATGCCATAAAACAAACCGTTGGCGTCGTAGACACTAAAATTTTAACGTTAGGTAGGTAGGTATGTAGGAGCTAAGTAAACAATCTTTATGTGTCACTTGTCAGTTTGTCACAATATACTGTGCACTTGTCTGATAATTTAAAGCAATCTAATAATGAATGCAAATCTAAACACGTCTGTGTCAACCAATAGGGGTAACTAAAAATAGAAAACCGGCCAAGTGCGAGTCGGACTCACGCACCGAGGGTTCCGTACAAATATTATAATATAAGCAAAAGTTGTGGATTACGATTTATGACGTACCTATTAAAAAAACTCCTTAGGTACTAGATCTCGTTCGAACCAATTTTCGCTGGTAGTTTACATGGTAATGTACATCATATATGTTTTAGTGTTATCATTCTCTTATTTTAGAAGTTACACGACACACACACATTTTACCACTCTGGAAGTGTCTCTCGCACAAACTGTTCAGTTTAGAAAAAAATGATATTAGAAACCTCGATATCATTTTAGAACCCCTATCCATCATACTATACCGGCCTACAGGTTTAGGTAGGTAGTAAGTTCACAGAATACGTCTACTTACCAAGTTTAGAGTTTTCGACAGCATAGTTCTTATAGTTTCGGAATAAAGTGGCTGTGACATACGGACGGACAGACAGACAGACAGACATGACGAATATATAAGGGTTCCGTTTTTTGCCATTTGGCTACGGAACCCTAAAAATTAAGAAGACAGGTAGGTAAGTAAGTAATTTTGATAACAATTTATAGGATGGTACTTAGGTAGAACTAATTTCATTATTAGGTACTAGCGACCCGCCCCGGCTTCGCACGGGTGCAATGCTGATACTAAATACACTACAGAAAAACCGTGAGAAAAACTGTTACCTACCTACCTCACGTCTGAGCCGCGCGGGTACCTTACATAGATCTAAACTCCCCTCCCGCACGCGCACCCCCGCCTTGGTGACGTTCACTTCGCAACGGGCCGTGCAGCAGAAATCGTAATATTTTAATTTCGCCATAACTTCAAAACCAAACGTCCGATTTTAATCATTCTAAGACCAAATATGATCTACATAAACTGTACTTAGTGATGAAATACTTTATTTTGATAAGGATTAATAGCATGAGTAAAATAAACGTGTTTAAATGTAGTCCAAAAAAATATCTAGATTTTTAAATAAAAAAAATGGTTGTTGTGCCTCACTCGACATAGAAAGGTATAGTGTGTCGCGGACTTTTTTGTAGATATTTATAAGATCTACAATTAATTAGAACAATTTATGGTTGTATCTTTTATAGTTTAGGCAGCGTACGCAAAATAAGTTACTTTTCTGGTTGATTTTTACACCTTGTGTCCGAAAAACCCAAATATCTTACGGAACCCTATTTTTTTGCAAAATAAAATATAGCCTATGTTACTCGTGGATAATGTAACTTTTGAATGGTGAAAGAATTTTTAAAATCGGTCAAGTAGTTTTTGAGCCTATTCATTACAATCAAACAAACAAACAAAGTTTTCCTCTCTATAATAATAGCGTTTTTAAATAAAAAAATGGTTGTTGTGCCTCACTCGACATAGAAAGGTATAGTGTGTCGCGGACTTTTTTGTAGATATTTATAAGATCTACAATTAATTAGAACAATTTATGGTTGTATATTTTATAGTTTAGGCAGCGTACGCAAAATAAGTTACTTTTCTGGTTGATTTTTACACCTTGTGTCCGAAAAACCCAAATATCTTACGGAACCCTATTTTTTTGCAAAATAAAATATAGCCTATGTTACTCGTGGATAATGTAACTTTCGAATGGTGAAAGAATTTTTAAAATCGGTCAAGTAGTTTTTGAGCCTATTCATTACAATCAAACAAACAAACAAAGTTTTCCTCTTTATAATAATAGTGTAGATGTATCTAGTACCTACCTACGGACATAAACTGCGATGACTATTCAAGTAAGCATCAGATCTGTCGGTGGCGGCTGCATTACCACCAAGGAAAAACTAAACATAATAACAATAGAATAAGCAATCCATATTAGGTACCTATAGGGCCGTAGAGGTATAAAACGATAACACAGTGCCTACTATTTTTAGTAAGAGTTTTTAGGTAGGTAGTAGCTGATTTCTCGGCGAGCGTCGAACGACTACGCGCAGCGGCGCGCGGTGGCGGTATGTGTGCATCGTGTAATTTCGATTTAGTTCGGAACGGTTCGGAACGATGTTTGTGTGCGTGCGAACTAGACGTGCATGAAGGCTAGCGTCTAACTGCTCATCACTGGTACTATCTCTGTCGGGCATGATGCGAGGTGAGACAGCGTGCTTTTTGGCCATGCCTACCACTGAGTTCGAGCCCGCGACTAGTTGGCCCTTAAGTATGCATTTTTAATAATGACCCACAAAATGAGCTTCCTCGCTTATCAAGTTATTAATTCGATATAATCGCGAAAGTAATACCTCACAGTTATAATAACAGTCTTATCGATTTTATTGGGAATTCCGTTATTAATGGTCGAGATAGTGATATGAACTGCGATGGAATCGTTGTTAATAATGATCGCTGACATATTTCTTTTATATTGCCATTCATACTAAACTTTACTAACATTTTCCAACAATACAAATTGCTTGCAAAACACGGCTTTTCTCTGCAGAAACAATCTTTGGTGGTATTTCCTAGAATCACTGTGCTTTGAAAATGGATTGCGAATTGAAATTAGTTAAAAACATTTTGAGATGGGCAAACGACATTTTTGCCATTCCGGCTAGAAGCTGGACGAGGCTGACGTAGGTACAGCAGTGGGTATAGTCGGGCTGTCGATGATGATGACGAAAACATATCAGGTACCTACTAACTTTTGTATCTTCTAAAAAAAAGAGGGTAGTTGTTAGTTTCCGTTCAGTCTAGCCTACCATATAGTTAAGGGTGTGTATTCCGTCCACTAGCGCCGCCAATCGTTTTTTATTAATTGTGGTAAATTTTAAGCCACGTAGATAAAAAACCGCTCTGCAGTGTTCTGAAGAAATGTATCTATTATTTTTTGAGAGCTATTTTTAATACATAACTCATGGCTAATTAGCCAAAACGGCAATTATTGCTGAAAGTGGCCACTTTTAGCAAAAATATCAACTTTGGCAACTATTTATTTTCTAAAGTACAAAACATAACACTCAAAAAATAATAAATACATTTCTTCAGTGCACTACAGAGCCTTTTTTTTATCTACGTGTCTTAAATTTACCACGATTAATAAAAAACAATTGGCGGCGCTAGTGGACGGAATGTGCCCTCTTAAGGCTTCCATAGCTTTAATACAAGGATAAACCATTTCAGTATCATTACGTTTTCAGTCTTTTAAAATGCAAATTAAATAAACTCAGCTATCAGTTTTTTTGCCATTAAAAAGTGGTTCCAAGTTGTTTAGTTTACGTATTTATCTATTTAAATGTAACCTACATTTTTCAGTGTCCTATGGCGAGGACACACTTTCGACGTAATTGGATTAGCGTTGACATTAAAAACGCCACATGTGCATTTATCCACTTATCTGGTTTACGCCCATTCGGCATGCAATTAGAGCCTTATCATTGGGTACACGTAAACCCATAATTATTTCTGATAAGTGTTTAAAACACCTGATTAACATATTGGAGTTAAAAATTACGATTTTTTATTAGTTTGATTTATGTATGTACCCATCATATCGTAGGCGTAGGAGCTCCTGGCGAAAAAATAACAGCTGCAAGGGTCGATCTTCCAGGTTAAGCAACGCTTGCCGAGGTTGGTCTATGGATGGGTGATCATCTTAACAAACCGAGACTTCTCCATGCCTCGCCGTTGGTCCCTGCTGTTCGATTTTTGGCAGTCGTTACGGACTATCAGAAGCCTGAAAATCTGACTCCAGTCTTGCCAAGGAGTACCGTGTTACGCAGTTAATGGGTTGCGGAAGTCTGGTAGGCAGCCGCTCCACTTAAAATACTGGTATTCGGCTGAATCTGGATTGACTGGAAGCCGACTCCAATATAGTTAGCAAAAGGCTAGGCAGATGATGATGTTAGCCATAATATCGTAGAATTGGCTGTTTAATGAGATGTTAGAATCGCTTGCTTCATTTACAGAGGCTAGGTACTCGTAAATAAAATGCACTCAAAAGAAACTACATCAAAGTACAAGGCAACTTTCAAACTTCCATATTTTTGTAAAACGCCCAGTTTAAAAAAAAATATATTTTGCAAATGGAATTATACCAACATAAATGATTGGTTAGCCTTGAAAAGAAAATGTACGCATAGTATTAGACCAACTTGTTATAAGGTGGCGTTTGAAATCGATTTTTTATCAATTTTCTTTTATTACAACTAATTTAACTGTAGATAAAAATATATTTAAAAGTATATCAGGAGACTTCAGTACCCAACAATTATGAAATGCATTAGCTCTGTATTTGAGTGATTAATTAAGAAAATTTATGAACGTGCAAAACTTGACACACGGATAGATTTCCTTTCAGGCGGGCGAAGCTGTTGGCAAAAGTTAGTCGAGTACTATAAGAGAAATATGCCAGATTCCATCATCCACAAATTGCAAAACTATTTAGTCCGTCAGTTAGAGTATTGAAAAATAATGGACACGTATTTTTTGTTTTTGTAAATCAATGAATATTGACAAAGATAAAACGCATCAAAACTCGGGAGTGGGGGCTCGTGACGTCACGACTCACTAAAACTTATGCGAAGGTGTGACGTATTGAGAATTTTAAAAGCGTCGTAACTTCGTCAATTTTGGTTCCCGTAACAAAAGAAAAAACGCGGGTCAAATATTTTTTGATAATCTAACTGACAGACTAATTAGATTTTTTCAGGACACAATCCTATTGCAACCGCAAAAGCGAAACGAATTGAGATGACATACTTAAGATGGTGTAAACCTTAGATTTAAGAAAGAGGATTCTTATATTTTTATGCTGTAAACCATAGCAGAAGATGTAAACATTCTCAACGGAATACCTAACAAGTAAGAAATTCCTTAATTCATTGGTGGCAGTTTAATAAAATTAAGAAACGTTAGCGTGCGTTGCGTGGTGGATAAGCCCCCAACACTGCAACTCTAAAGAGTCAGAAAGAAGAGTGAATCCACGAGTCCTGGAGAAACGATTTAATTTTCCAGAATTCCACAACGAAATTAATCAGGCAAGAACAGCAGAAGAAAAAATTATACTGGCCAAGAGCGAGTCGGACTCGCGCACGAAGTGTTCCGTAACATTATCTAAAAAAACGGCAAAAGAAAATCAAGTTTGTTGTATGGGAGCCCCCTTAAATATTTATTTTATTCTGTTTTTTTAGTATTTGTTGTTACAGCGGCAACAGAAATACATCATCTGTGAAAATTTCAACTGTCTAGCTATCGCGGTTTTTGAGATACAGCCTGGTGACAAACATACAGACAGACAGCGAAGTCTTAGTAATAATAGGGTCCCCTTTTTACCCTTTGGGTACGGAACCCTAAAAATGATGGGATACTTCATACTCTAGCTAGACCTATTTTGGTCTTGAAGATAAATTATTTAACAAAGCATACCTTTTTTTTTTTTTCGGCTAGAAAAAAATGCGTTAAGCATACCCTCTCACTCGGGGGAGTGGGAGGGGTATGTGGGACTCCCTGGGCAAGCCCGGTAATCCGATACCCACTAAAACAACCCAGCACTGAAATTCCCGCAGCGTCTTAGTGGGGGTGGACTGGGAGATCGGCGTAGCCTTTACGTCCAGTCCACCTCCGACGACCGCCCGCCTTCACAGGGAGCCAGCGGTTAAACAATAAAGTAGATGTATGGTACAGTACAAAATGAGAAAGGGAAGATAAATGCACCTAACTTTGTAACTGGTTTGAACCAATTTTATGCGATCCTAAACACCTTTACAGATTTCAAAGTTATTATTCCACAAGTAACAAAGGTGCAATCAAAACAAGTGCTTGAAATACCTCAACAAGGAAAATGATGAGCTCGCGAACTATGCTTGTGCTAATAATATGTTACACCCAGGCAAAACATGAGCTAAGTGTAGAGTAGGTAGGTATAGTACAACAAGACATTGGTAACAATTCCAACCTTTGATAAAGAAAACCTAGTGTAGTGGAATTTGTACGGCAATAAAAAGAACTGCAAAGCCAGCAGCGAACTACTAACGAAATCCTGCATTCCGAATATCAACTATTATCTGACCCACGCAACTTCGTTTGCGTCACATTTTCCATTAATGCTCGGCTCCTTTTAGTTTTAGCGTGATGATGTGTAGCCTATATCCTTCCTCGATACATGGGCTATCTAATACTGAAAGAATTTTTCAAATCGGACCAGTCGTTTTTGAGATTACCCCCTACATACAAACTTACAAATAAATGTTACCTCTTTATAATATTAGGATAGATAAACAGGCCGAATATCAACTATTGGGTAGTTAGTTAGTAGCCCACACCGGACACAAAAACCGTCCCGTCGGAGGTTTGTTTAACTTTTTTACTCCATACTATAACCTCGTTTCTGAATTGAGAATTTGAAGTACATGACCAAAACCTACTGACAAAGATATCCATGCTAAAATAGGGTTTGACTGGTTCTCAAATTCACAGTACAGAAACCGGGGCGGGGAAACAGACATAAGAAGACAGGGGCTTTGTTTTATACTGTTTAGAGCGAGAGAAGAAAATATCAAGCTATTAGAGAAGCGATAAATTAAAGAACTAAGGTATTGCTACGCTCAGGAATCCCGTAAAAACCTTTCAGAAACAGACTGTTTCTCTCGTATATTATCTAAGTAACCCTGAACTCACCACTACCGAAGACCCGACAGATAAATCATTTATTTGTTTTGCCAACTCGAATGAGGATATGTATATTTTTCCGGCTAACATTAGCTAATCGTAAACCAAACAAATCAAAGTCTCGGTGACTCACCAGCAAGCTGTCGATAAATAAGGAATGGAATTCATTAGAAATAACATGTGGGGATTTACACCCTTTTTTGTGGATGGGAATCAAATTACTCCTCCCACTATAAGCAGAGTGGGAGGAAGTGTCAGACTCTCTGCTAAGCCACCAGTGTTCATTCAAATGCCCTTAACGTTTCAGGGGGGCTCTCTAAGCCCGAAGTCCGTAATTTCGGGCTTAGTTGCGGGCGTATTCTATTCCGTATCAATTAATGACAACACGCCGAAACTACGGACTTCAGGCTTAGAGAGTAGCCCTCCAGGGCCGCGGTGACTCTTGCGTGCGAACCATTTCACTTTTTTCTTGCTAGGGTTGGCAGGAGGATTTAAGCCCTGAATATTGGGGTCAACTTCCAGCCACACCGGATACAGCAGGATGAGTAGGTACCAGTTTTTGCGTATGGGACATCCACAACCCAATAACCTTGGTGATAAGACAGCACTGGTTTCAGATTTTTTGGCTTCTGACTATCCGTAACGACTGTCTAAGATCTTCAAATGACAGCCGGGATCAACAGCTTTATGGGCTCTCCGAGGCTCGGGGGAGTCTCGGTAAGTTATGGATGGGTCACCCACGATCCAACGCCCTGAATATTAAATCTCCCATATTGTATGAAAACAAAAAATTATGGTCCCTCTGATTTGAATCCGGAAAAATTTAGTGTTATCCTTTATAAATTTAGATCAGTACGATTTTATACAATCAGGGAAGTGGAGTTTTATCCCCATAACACAAAAAAATTAGTTCTGGTTTTGGTATTGAACAAACAATGCTGTATTTGCCTTAGCATCAATATTAAACATCGAGAAATTTAACTGAGCCACAAGGGTATTGGTATTGCGCCCTGCCGGGCTAAATTATAATGATTTTATTTAGAATTAACTATCGGAGTGGTACGACAAAAGGGAAAGCAGATTTTATTCAATCGTTGAAAGCCTACTTTCTTTCTATCAATATAAGTGGCGTTAGTAAAATTTGTCTTACATGTCATCCAACAAAAAGCGATTTTATCAAAAAGCAAAACCCCTGGCAATCAGTCAATTTATCAGTACTTATTGCTATCTCTGTATATTTATTTATAGCGCAAGATGTTATGCTAAAATTACAAAAGGCCACGTCAGTAGTATGAAACAGACACAGAAATCGGTGTCACCGGCCGGGCGGGAATTACACCACATTTTGGTAGATGACGACGAGACATTTACCTCCTACTCGCGACCTACGTGACTGAGACGACGTGGCCCATCTTTGCCAAAAATGTTGTCTATGAATTCCTTTTTTGAATAGCAATTTCTTATTTGGGATACTATTTGGCTTTTAGCCAAACAGCCTGATGCAAACTAACTTCCTCTACTCATGGTTATAATGCAGATTTCGGCGAAATATTTTAAATTATTAGCTTAGGTTGGTTAAGAGTTTTTTACCCGACTTTTTTTTTAATGCAAAACGGGGAAACTCTTGGCCCAAATCTCACCTGATGGAAAGTGATGATTAGGCCGAAGATGGAAGCGAGTAGGAGGGTTATGTTTTTAGAGAGTATGTATGTTTATACAATTGTTGATGAACTAAAACATGATGAATTTTTAAGAGTCATAGACCAAAAGTTGTTGTTTATGATGTTAGTAACATAGTCCTGACCGGAGAGGTTGTCAGTGTTTTACAAATAACCTTGTGTAAAATTCTTCCGTTATTGGTGTCTGAATGACTGACAGACAACCCACAGCCGAAACTACCGGTCGTAAAAAGCTGAAAGGAGAAGGGGACTTCTGGGCCCAGCAGTTAACTAGTTGAAATGAATATTAAAAAAACCGTTATATTTTTCTAAACGAAATCACAAAATATGGTACCATGTTTCTATCTAGGAAGCGAGAAAACTTAAATTAAATTCTGAAACTAAATATCAGAATATGTATGAAGGTCGAGTGACATGTTTTTTTTCGTGGAATCGATTCATAGCGAATCGAATTCTTTTAATTTTTCTTCCGGCCTAACACTTGTGCCTGACATCAGTCAATCACCGACTGACAGATGTCACTCGTTCGTTTTCTTTCGTTCTGAGCACAGAGTACTTATGTTCCATATTTTGTTGTTAGGTTTGGTTGTAATATAGCCTCACTTTTACTATAGGTAGGTACTTCATATCACTTGATTCCTGGATAGCCAAATTGCACCAAATTTTCAGTGAGACCTTGTTATTATATCCTCTTACAAATAAGGCTAATTTGATTCAGTTAACACCTGGGCCCAGGAATGTATGGAGTCATTCCCTTCTCCTTTGGCATGTAGGTTCCTCGGGTAGTGTAGGGGAGCACTAAGAGGAGAGAGGATTTCCCGAAATTCCTACGGGAACAGGAAAAACGGGATATGCGCATACGCAGTCGCGGGTAAAAGCTGAATAATCAGAACAACGTAGTATTTTATCCTGTAAGTACTGTTTTATTTGTCACTAGCGACCCGCCCAGCTTCGCTCGGGTGCAATTATACGCAAACCTTCTTCGTTTATCACTGAAACTAGAACTTTTTGACTGTGTCTCCACCAGAAATTTGCGATTAAGCGTAACGATGTTTTTGTTAAGAACCAAAAGAATCGCTTGCGCTGAACGAGGCTAGGTTTTTCGAATGGTTCCAAACAAACATATACCTCGCTACGCTACGCCGCCGCCTCGCTATCTTATGTGGAAACACAGCCTTAGACGGGAAAGGCATGGTTAGAGACAGAATGACAGATAATTGTCTCTATAACAAGTGGTAAATATTATACAATACGAAGACAGACTGTGCTAATTAGTACAACAAAAATGGCTAATTGAAAGTCGGATATTTACTTAAACGAAGGTGCTAAAGTTATATAATATTTCGCTTAACATTTAGGCAAATAGTATACGCGCTTTTATGCGAGTTGAGATGTTGACTTCGATTTAAAAACATTTGAAAATGTTCCTTACTCAAGATATACTTGGGCATAGACATTCGAATAAAAAAAAAACACTTTTTCTGAAATTGAACAAAGATTCGATAAGATTTTCTCAAGGAAAAAACATTAATTATTCTATTTGAAATAATTAATTCAGCACGCATCTTAGAATAATAACGCATAGAAGCCGCGTCTAGAACAAAACCCGACCAAAATCGTGTGTCCACTTCATTTTCTTTGTGTGCGTGAGCCGAATGTGTCTACGTTCCTCTAACGCACACAGATATAGCTTTCAGTGATACCATTACTAAGCCGTTACCCACAAAATATGGGAATACGCATTACTATTTTGCTATCAAGGCAAGTATTTTATGTTGTTGGGAACTGGAAAAGGTAAACATGATTTTTCATGTAATATGACATATTTTTTCGGAAGGTATAATTCAATTTATTTCAAAATAAAAGGAAATAAATCGCATAAAGAATGAGATATTGTTCAATGCGTTTAGAATGCTTGATGGGTTATAATTATAAACAATGTTAAAACATCGGGTTTGATATGAATTAACAGTAAAAAAAACAAAAAACAAAAATGAAAAACATGAATGAAAGCAATGTGGGTATTTTTTCCTCACAAATAGCAACATTGTGCTATGACAAGTTAGGTTATTAGAATTTTGTTTTATTTATCGATTTACGTAAAAATAGTGCATAGAATGTGAGTACTTATTTGTGAAATGTTATTTTATCACATTTTTTTGTTTTCCTGATGTGCTATAACATCCTTTCACGCAACAAACTGTCATTTTCAATTATTTACTCGCGAGCTGTGTTCGACGGAACGTGACATTGAGTACTGACGGCCTGATGGCTAAGTTTGACGGATTAGGCTAAGTTTTAGTTGCCTCACTTTTTGCACTCGTACTAGGTTTCTATGCGTTATTATTCTAAGGCACGCATAATGAGTTGTTTTAATTGAGCACTGGCAACAGCTGTTGCTACCAGAGAAACGGAAAATTTATTAAAATATAATTATTAAATTAAATTAAATTATAAAGAAAATCGCGTTCGTTTAATATTAGATACCTTCTGTTCCAGTTATGGTACATGACATGACACTACTAAACTTAGATCATACTTTCACAATATTTTTTACGTCACAGAGATAAAGGAGAATGTATAGGCCACACTATATTTTAAGACAGCTAACAACACGTAATCGACTTTGAACTTTAAGGCCAAGAAAACAAAATTGGTTATTATTTGTTGTTGTTTTTCTTTTTGAAAGTTATTGTCATATTACTTTGCTGACGTACGTGTCTTTTCCTTGTTTCTTTTCTTTATTGCAATTTTTAGATTACTCAGTAATGTATTCCGCCTGTAGTGTAAAAGAGGCAGAAGGTTATTAGTATTTTTATAAGTGCATTCACAACTTTGATAAATAATTAGGTTAATTGCAAAGCATGTCTTATTTTGTTCTTTTATTGTGACAGATATCTTTTGTTTTTATTTTTTTATTTTACAAGGTTGTCTATTGCTCAGTTCTACAGAAATAGTTTTGCTGTCATCTTCTACCTAGCCTTTTCCCAACTATATTGGGGTCAGCTTCCAGTCAAACCGGAGTCAGCTGAATACCAGTATTTTACGTGGAGCGGCTGCCTACCAGACCTCCACAACCCATTAACTGGGTAACACGGTTCTCCTTGGCAAGACAGGTGTCAGATTTTCTGGCTTCTGACTATCCGTAACGAGAACGACTGCTAAAGCTCTCCAAATGACAACCGGGACCAACAGCTTAACATGCTATCCGAGGCACGGAGGAAACTCGGTATGTTAAGACGGTCACCCATCCACAGACCAACCTCGGCAAGCGTTGCTTAACCGTGAAGATCGACCTGTGCGGTAGTTATTATTTAGCCACGAGTGTACCTCCATATTCAGCATTTCTTTAGCCTTCATTTCCATACGTTTTTGACAGATTGAGGTTGAGATGCGAATACAAATGGCGCTTAAAAATTTGTAGAATTGACACTCAGATTTTCAAGAAAAACTAAAACTGAACTTCCAATTCAATTACGTAGATTTTTTTCTGTACAATCAGCAAATTTCATTCGAAGTTAATACATAAGTTACATTTGATCAATAAAAATGTCATTAGGTTCACTACCTGCCTAATGACATTTTAATGTTTGATGTTTATATTATTTATCATACTTAATAGTTACTTTTACTTACACAACAATATGGTATATTAAATCACTAACCCATTATTACAACTATGATACTCTGTGTTAAATTCTAAGATGTAGGTTTATGTAAATATATATTTTACCCAATGCACACCCTTATTAACATAAAAAACCACAGTAAAACATACACAACAAACACACACCAACCAAAACCAAAAAGTTCTACTTACAACAGTATTTAGGAGAACTAAAAGCATTAAAAAATTGATTAGATCATTATTATAGGACATGCAAATCATTTTATAAATGAATTTAATTACAGGATATATAAAAAATAAAATATTTTACATTTTATTTTGATAACAGATTTGCTAAACCTTTTTCGTATCTATTATCACCTGTAACTAAATGCATTTAGGTCTAGAAAATTATTTTATAACATCAACTAATTTAATAAATAAATATCCTTGAAATTCCAATTGGATTACATTTAAAAAATTTGATTTGAAGTGCCATTTTCAAAAACGACATAACAGGCTTAGAAGGATATTTATCTAAAATGTAAATCCATCACCAAAATGTACAACTTGGGGAGTGAAGAATTAAAATCTTACCTTAGCATAACTCGGAACTGTTCCAACTGCCGTATACTCTCTGATAGTCTTGAGAAGGCATTGAAGAGTGCCACAACCTCTGTCCTCTGCAGCCTTTCATGGGATTTGTGCCTCACGGTCAACTTGCCCTGGTTCTCATCACTGACAGGACTATTCCATTTGCTCGAAAACAATATCTTTAATGCAGTTCCCAGGCCCTGTGTCTGCAGCTTCCCCCACAGCTTGCATTTGTCGCAACCAACGCAATCCATTATCCTTGAAATGTTACGGAAATGTTCTCGGAACTCAACCTTCAGTTTTGCCGCCTGACTACCTCCGTTGAACATAGAGGACTCATTAAAGTGGTCCGGGAAGGAGTAGATGACACTTAACATGTTATGAATTGCCTGTCTGGTTTCCTCATCCTCGGTAGGATTACCCGTATAATATTCTTCTCTCTCCAAATACGGTCCAGCCTTAGCCAAGGCTCTCATTTCCAATAAATAAACGAAATATAGATTCTTCAACCAATTGGGTCCTTCACCAAATGTTTGAGATGGATCAAAACGACGTTGGAACTCTTCTAGATTTGGCCCCCACTCACCGTCAGTGGTGAATCCGGCACCTTTCTCAAACAGTAAATATTTAGAACATAAGTGTACATTAATACTGGTGTGCAAACCTGACACAGCTCTGTAGAACACTCTCTTCTCTAGACACATGTTACCTAGATCTGAAGTCATCACAAATGGGAAGGATCCATACGGATTTGGTTTGGGACGGAAGCAATTTTCCTGATAAATACTTTTCCAAATTCGGTTAGCTGATGGCCCTTTGTAGCCAGTAAATCTTTCAGGGTTCAGTAACAAGTCTACATATTCAGCATCAACATCTTTGTCATCATATCCACAGAAATTTTCAAGAGCATCATCATGAGCCTTCCATTTAGCAATTTCATGTTGACTGGCCGCACTGATGGTCATATTCAGGTATCCCAGGTCATGATCGTGATCTGAGTCCGTGTCGCAGTGCTCCTGCGCCTCCTTAGTATACTTGGTTGCCGGAGACTCGTCTATGTGATCGTTCTCATATCCATTCTCTACACCAGGTACACTCTCTTTAGAACAGGTCTTAATATGACAGTACCTCATCGCGCATTTGCTGTCGTCCGCCCAGAATGGACATTCCTTTTTCAAATTCACTTTGTAGAAACGAAAGTAATCCTTTCTTATTAGACTCTGGAGGCGCGGATACACCTTTACGTTATTGAAGTAATCGATGGTGTCAACATTGCACGAACAGTCGCCTAATGACCCGTGGAGTTCGTCAAAGCAGGCATTGCTGTCGCAAGGCTTTGTTTCATACAGCTCCGTGTCGTAACCGACCGCTTGGACTATCACTAAAGCGAATATTATAAACACTACACAGTAATTTTTGTATGCCATTTCGGTAGCGACTTTCGCCATGGCATGAGTATTTCTAATAAATATTGAAAGTAGACGACCGTGTTCTCTCACAGCACATTTGAAACTGATGTTAATGGGTATTCAAGAAGAGGTGAAAGTGGAATTAAACACACCGAAGACGAAAAGGTAGAACGTGCTCAAACAAGCGTTCGCACTTTTCATGATTCCGGACTGAATTGACAATGACATTGACAGCTACGTTGACAAATCAATGCAGCTGGAGCTGGAGGAGCTGGAGTAACGTCACTGTCAAAAGCGCGTTCAACACAGGAAATTGCTCCCACTATTGCTCCACAGAGTCGACATTGTACACCACTAACAAAGTAATGACGTGCGCCAATCAGAAACGCTGTATGGTTCATGGGATGATATTCTTGGTGGTACTAAGAAGGAGTAAGCAGAGAAACAGACTGAGTTAGATAGTGACTTCGTTTGGAGATTTCATAACCTAGGTAGACAGGGTGTTCCAGAATTGCGGAATGATTCTTTTTCTGCCGTAGAATAAATAACCAATATCAAAATAATAAAAAAAATACTTTATTCAAACTTCCTACCGCATAAAACAATGCAGTCTGATGAACTTGGAATAATACACACAGGCAGAATAACAAACAACAACAATTTTTCTACATACAACTTTCATTTTTGTTTTTTTTTTGCAGAAGGGAGCGTTTAAAGTTCAAACATAAATACTTACCTATACAACGTATCTATTATAAGAGTGTAAAATGTCCCCGGAAAATGGCAAACTCCGTAAGATTGTAAACTATCGCATGAAAAATGTTAAACTATTTTTTCTAAATAAGACACGGGTGTATTGAAAACTCATGAATTTATATGGGATGTATAATGTACCAAACGATTTTTTCGTAATATTTCGTGAAATTAAAATCTAATCAAGATTTATTAAAATATTACGGAGTCTGCCACCTTCCGCTGACATATATTTTTTTAATTTTAAGGATTGGAACATCCGTGCAAAACCGAAACCCATATAGGATCATCATATCGGGTGTTTGTCTGTCAGTCTGTCACAGCCAGATTTCTCCGGATTTACTGGATCGATTCTGTTGAGATTCGGTACCTATACATAATGGGCTTGTGTCCTGAAAAAATCTAATTAGTCCGTCGGTTAGATTAGGTATCAAAAAATATTTGACCCGTGTTTTTTCTTTTGTTACGGGAAGCAAAATTGACGAAGTTACGACGCTTTTAAAATTCTTAATACGTCAAACATTCGCATAATTTTTACTGAGTCGTGACGTCACGAGCCCCCACTCCCGAGTTTTGATGCGTTTTATCTTTGTCAATATTCATTGATTTACAAAAACAAAAAATACGTGTCCATTATTTTTCAATACTCTAACTGACGGACTAAATAGTTTTGCAATTTGTGGATGATGGAATCTAGCCTAATAGCAATAGGGACTTCTATGACCGAAACACGGACGCGTTACGTAAATAAATAGGTACCTACATTATTAGTATGGGATTACTTTTAGGGGTCAAATTAAAAAATAAAGTTTTTCACACTGGTTCATGTGACATTCCAAATGAAAGGTATTTACCTACTGTGATGGTCAGGAGGTGGAAATCGGTCATGAGGGTTATATTCTTACCTCAGTCAAACAAAATCAATTTTGTTTTTATAAGTATATGTAATTTCAATTTTAGAGCTTTCTTTAGAAGATATTATGATATGATTGTGGTGGAAAAAAAATCCCCTTACCCATTTAAAGAAGTAGGTAATTAGGAACAAGTGCAGCTATCACACAGAAATAGTCAAGTTCAAAAGAGAGCATCATAGGTAGGTAGGTACTTTAAGAAATAAAACAATAAGAATGTTGAAGTAGAAAATTTATTTATTCCATACAATACAATATAATTCATCCACAAAAGCAGTTTCATCAGAAATGCACAAAAAGAGATTCAAAATACAATAAACAGACATTTGCTCCCGATCATTTACTATTTACACAGGCTTGTGAAACGAGTAATAAAACACATAATAATAATTTGTAATAGAAATGCTTAAATATCAAATTTTTAACACTTTAATATTATTTGTAAAATGGACGTACTTAGAATTTATAACGCCGATTTATGAAAATACTTTTATTTTTATTTATATAATTTCTATTGTTTATCAACATTACAAACAGTCGCTTAACTAACTTAACAGTACCTAAACTTTATATTATAAAATGGTGCAACAAAAGAAAATGAATAATAACTAATTTTAATGGTAAGGTACAGCGCGTCTTGACATCGACGAGGCCTCAAGTTACATTTGACGCTTGAAGATACAGAGGAAATACAACAACGTACCGTCTTAATGAGATTACTTGACCTAGAAATGCTTACTTTTGTATCTATGTAGAAATAACAATTTATAATGCTTATTAGTTGTACAGATAAATATTCGATTAATAAGTAGCCTATAGGCCAGTCAAAGTTTAAAATGAATGTAATTATCATCATGCGTTTATAGCCAGACTCATTGATAACGTCAAAAGAATTTAAAAAAGAATTTGAAATAACAATCGAGAGCAGGTCTCTATACTTCTTTTTTCAAATTCTTATTTTTTTTCGAAATTATAACAAAAGTAAACTTATCCCAGGTTGTATTTTTGAAAAGGTGGGAGTTGCGCTAGACCGAGCTAACCTTAACTTAAACTTGTACATAAGTAACTTATGTTTTTGTATCTGTCGTTGATTTTTATTGTTCTTAATATTCGAATGTTAATTTCGTGATGTCTTCGTTTTAGGCATACCTGAAATTTTGAAAAAAAAATCAGTATTTTAGACGTCTCTGGAGAAAATACATATAAATACAAAACGTTTTTATCTAAGAACACTGGTACCATAGAAAATTAAACACAAACGTATTATAGGTACAAACATAAATATTATACAAAAAAGTAACTATTGCTTTAAAATTTAGCCCTCCCATGCCAACCAAAAATAATTAGTACAAAATAATTTACAACAATATTACTACAAACATCTATTACAGGAATAGTTGAAAACCTGTTGTATGAATACTCATAGCAAGTAGAAATTATTCAGTTAAGTGTTTTAAAATAATTCCTACACTTCATCCCACAACAAAAACTAATTACAAAACAAATTAATAATTACAACAAAAAATACTTAAAAACAACCACAAACATGCAGATTAGTATTTTTATTTACAAAAACGTGACTTACCTAGGTATCATGCTTTGGCCAAACAATTCCAAAAAAATAAAAGTACATTTAAGTATGTGCAATATGTAAAGCTTCGGGCTTGGTAGCTTATACACTATGTAGCAGAAATAACGAAAACTCTGAAAAGGGCCATTGTGCTCGTTTGTTCTCACTAATTCAACCGTCGAACTAGTGAGAATATACGCGGCCAACAAATGAGAAAAAAAAAAACACAGTAACTACTGAGACTTTTTCCGTTTTTTTTTTTCGATTTTTTATAATTATTAGCAAATCAACCAAGAAATTGCAAAAAAAAACTTTTTATTATTTTATTCTTGCTTTATTATTTTTTGCGATTTCATTTTTGGTGCTGTATATTAGACGCTGTTAAAAATGGTACTTAAGTACAATCCCTTCAGGTTTTGCGTTATTTCTGTTACTTATTCTGGATATAGACTTAAATTTAGGGTGCGATTAGTAAAACAAACAGTATTATTTATTACACACATTTTTATTGATTACAAAATTCTATCAAATCAACCAGTGCAAGGCACAACTCTTTCGTCTTGTCATTCCTTACCTCCACATTTAAGAAAAATCGAATCACTATGTATGCCTTTGAATGGTTTATTTTTTCAATATTTTGGCACAAACATATTTTTAATTTTATTGATCACAATTAGTCTGTGCAGGTATTTCAATAAAGATAACAAAATAATTAACACTTCTAAATGTTCACAAATATAAAATAAAATCGACTCAAACTTAAAACAGTGGACAGTAGTAAATTTTTCCTTTTTTTTTAATTAACTTACGTTACCTAAAGATTTCTACACAAATTTTTACGAAAATACAATATCACATAGCAAGATTCTAAATGTTTATTACATATAAAAAATAAATGGAGATTCCTTAGATCGAAGATTAAATAGAGATAAGTATTATTTAGTAAGTTTTTTTTAACATCTAGAAGAGACTCAATATTTAAAAAATGAATTATTTAAATAATAATTATTTATTTTTATAATCTAATCGTAAAGAGCCCGAAACCCTTTGCTATACCTATATGTATGAAGCATAAATGTGGTTTATTTATTAATTTAGTAATTATATTTGTAAAAAAGATGCTATGGATTTTTACGGTACGTATTTTTCCCTTGTGAAATGCAGCGTTACCTTAATAGCAATGTAAAGTCTTTGATTCGAATTGTCAGATAGTGATACTAAGCTAGGTCACATTGAAAAAGCTGGTACATTGTCAAATTATTACCTTTTCAGCCTAATGTTATGATGACAATGACCTTTTCTTGGTAAAAAAGCTATTGAGAATTTCCTTTGTTTGCAAGCCTTCGAATGACGTCATGGCACGGTTGGCTGAATACATTACTTCCTTAGTCTGGGGCCGTACTAATAAGGTGGTAGGAAGACACTGTTTTATTGCGAAAAAGAGATGGAGCTACACAGCCGGACTTTTCTGTCAACAGCTCACTGTGAAAACTTAGGTGATGTCCGTGGAGTAAGTATGAAGTGAACTGCCACTCCATCTTATTTGTATGGATTGACCGCTCACGTCATGTTCACAGTGAGATGTTTGCAGAATCGCGCTGTTGGACGAATAGTGTCAGCTCCCTTTCACAACGGAACTATGACGTCTCCAGCTTTTAGTACGGCCTCTGACTACTACTGCATATAATTCGTAAAGAAAGGAATGTATTCATTAAATGTTCTTAAAAATCTTGTTAAAATGTTTCAGTTAGATTAAGTGTTAATTGCGCACAAAAATGTTAGTTAAGCATATTTTGAATACAATAAGCATTAAGTATTATATATTTTTTTTTTAATATTATACAGTTGCATTTTTTCAACACGTCCATTTTTTTTTTTTGTGAAAATTACGCATGTATGATGAAAATAAGTTATTCTCTTTTATAAGTCCCTGAGTTGGATTTATTTTAATAGCAACATTTTGTTTTTTTTAATAGTGATTGCCACAAAATTAACGTTAGGCACATAAATGAAATGTTTTTTGTGCCAAATGATGCGTAATTTTGACAAACACACTTTCGTTCATAATAATGCATAACATAGCCTTATTATGAATACCCCTTGATTTAATCAAGCTTTAATATGGCATACAATTTATTTGAGATTCAAACCCCTTCGGACACAATTTCAAATGAAAAGGCGATTCAATTTTATGCTACTTTAAGCGTCAATGAATAATTTTATTATCATATTAAAAATGCAATTGTCGAAAAATCTTATATTAGAACCTCGTTATTGAAATCAAATCGATTCTTAATCGGACGTCAAAAGTAGCATATTTGTGCTTGCTGCCATTGTGTCCCAAAAAAAAAAGTTAATCAGCCATGCAGTGTACAGTCCGCTCACAAGATTAGTTAACAAGTAAAAAAGAACCAAAAAAAATTGTGTTCATAGGTACCAGTTTTAATGTACAAAATATTAGTAGCGAGACCTTCTGTCCATATTTCTTATGGAATTGGCGAGACACAGAGCGAACAGGGCGCCGACGATCTGAAACATGAAAAAAAAAACAACAATTTAGCTTTGATTAAATGATTAAGTTTTACACTGTATTTATTCCAAGCCTACTTGAAGTCATCATATTGACATTTATAACTTGTTTTTTATTGAAATTTAGAATCGACTAGCTTCTGCCCGCGACTTTGTACGCGCATATCGCGCATATCCGTTCCTGTAGAAATATTTAGAAATCCTTTCTTTTTGGTCTTATTCAGTTTAGGGAAGCTACATGCCAAATTTCAGCTTTCTATGATCAGTAATTCGGCAGTGCGTTGTCTGTCAGTCACTCAATAACGGAAGAATTTTATGAAATAAGATGACGATGGACTTCCCGTCAAACTGAGGAACTGGGCCCCAATGCCAGTTTAGACAAGGGATTGATTTCATCAAACAAAGGAACTTGAAGGATTTTTTTTCTACCAGCACTGTTGTATAATATAAGAGAATATTGTTCCGAACTTAAATTGAAAACCCTTACGTGAAATTAATTTTGAAATACGATTTTCGAAATTTTAGCTTTCTAGACCTGAAATCTAAAGTAATATCGTATTTGACAGCACGATACAAAATTGCTTTACAAGTAAATATGAAAGAGACATAAAATAAATCTCTTATGCACTTAGGTGTAAAGCCATCTTCTGTCCCTCTCTACTTCGCTGTCAAATCGGACTTCTTAGATTGTATAAGGTTTAGGGCTAACTTTTATTAGACAGACAGAAGCTTGTTGGAACAAGCGTGAGATGTTTTGACTATGTTCAGCATAGCTTGATGATGGCTATCCAAAGCAATAAAGCTGAATCCCACGCTATACCTTGACTACTGAGATGAGATCTACGAGTATATTATGGCGACGATGCGAAACTCTCATGATAGTAGAAAGTAGTATTTTTATGTAATCTGGCAAACAGGCTGACCACCCACCTGATGGAAAGCGGTTGGTGCAACACCACCTACATTTTTAAGAGTGTTACCCATAGGTTGGAAAATAGAGAAAAATATCTATAATCTCTCAGTTTGTAACTTCCGATTTTTTAAAGACATTGAAATTTGTCTCTGCTTTAGTGGATGCTACAGTGATAGCAGAGTGATCTCGATAGTGAGATTTTCGTCTGAATAATGGCAGTTTTGGTAGTTCTTCCCGACCGAACGTTATAATAACAACATTAAATAATTCTCACCTCAATACAGGCAACACCAATAGCTACTCCAGCGATGGGCTTGTTCCATTTCTCGTAGAGCTTGGTGATGACCTCCTGGCAGCCGGGATGAGCGTCAATTCCTGTGCACAGGCCCAGGGTAGTGGTACTGCAGCACGACTTGGGGAGGGTGACACCGCCGTAGTAGCCGAAACCGTCCTTACCGCAGCAGGCGAACTGGAATGACGAAAGTAATGGTTGATTACAGGTGAGGTGAGGAGCTCGTAGTTACATTACAGCCGCACGGTTTGGTTTTGACGGTTAAGTAAAGCTTGACGAGGTCAGTTTGTGGATGGGTGATCTTAACTTGGGATAGCATGGAAAAAATGCGCGCTGTCTTTGAAGTAACCCTGTATCCTGCCAGGGTTTCGGAATGTTCAAAAAGTTATCGCGGCCGTAGAACGCAAATGCCATTTGGAGGGACACAAGTCGGTTTTACGCCGCTATCCCACTGGCGTTTCTCCAACGTCTATGCAGCGTCAACGCTGCGCAGATGCGACGTTGACGTTGCGGTTTTTGGCAACAGGTTCAATCACGCCGTCCCGTCCGCGCCCACACGGAAAGAGCGAGGTGGCGTGATTGTACCTATTGACAAAAACGCAAGGTTAACGTCACGTTGACGCAACGTTAACGTTTGCTACCGACTTGGACGTTGGAGAAACGCCAACGGTCATTAAACACCAATGGGATAGCGGCCTTAGTCAGTAAGAGTCTGAGACTCCCTCCCGCTCCGCCCACAGCGGCAGAGGTCATTTGATGATTTCCCATCCAAAAAACAGCCTTGTATGAAATGATTTATTTACCTGAGTCTGAATACTATCGATGACGGCATCCTTAGTCCTGTCGACGCCAGCGCTGGCCCTATCGTCGAACAGCTTGTCGACGGACTTGCCCAGGCTGGTCCTGATGGTGTCTCCGTAGACGAACATCAGCACTGCGATCACCACTTGCACGATGATTATCACCAGCAGGAAGATTGCGTACTGGAATGAAAATATGTGTGGTTAGAATAAAACGTATGCTAGAGTTGCGGAATAAGTACCTAACGAACTCGTGGCTAAGCTAAATAGGCTTGTGTCCTGAAAAAATCTAATTAGTCCGTCAGTTAGATTATCAAAAAATATTTGACCCATATTTTTTTTTTTGTTACGGGAACCAAAATTGACGAAATTACGACGCTTTTAATTTTCTCAATGCGTCCCGCCATGCCATAATTTTTAGCGGGTTGTGCCGTCACGAGCCCTCACTCCCGAGTTTTGATGCTTTTTATCTTTGTTAATATACATTGATTTACAAAAACAAAAAATACGTGTCCATTATTATTCAATACTCTAACTGACGGACTAAATAGTTTTGTAATTTGTGGATGGTGGAAACTAGCCTATTATAAACAGCCGCACGGTCCGATCTTCAAGGTTAGGCAACGCTTGCTGAATTGCAGAGGTTGGTCTTAATCTTAACATACCGAGACACCACCATTTGTAAAAAAAAATGTATATCTTTGGCAGTCGTTACGGATAATAATCAGAAGCCAGAAAATCTGACGCCAGTCTTGCTAGGAGTAGGTACCGTGTTACTCAGTTAATGGGTTGAATAAGTCTAGTAAGCAACCGTTCCACATCAAATACTGGTATTCAGTTGAATCCGGTTTGATACAGCCGACCCCCATATAGTTGGGATATGTGATCAGATGCGGAATTGTTTGGAAGTTCACGCGGCTCGGGAACGCTTAGGGTATTTTGGAGGAACACGGGAGGGTTTTAATCAGTGACACTCCCTCTTGCTCCGCCCAGAGCGGGAGAAGTCATTTGAAGACTTGCGAACAAAAACAAAAAAATTGTGTCTATATTTGGAAGTCGGTTGTAATTTATTGTAAGAAAGTGTTTTCCTTTTTTTTATGTTTTTTTTTTTTCGGTATTCGCGGGAAATTATCTATAAAAATGTCTGTGGCATGTCTGCTGAGTTGGACCATTGTCTGTGGCATGGCTGACTGCGGAGACGGACAATAAAATTGTCTGTGGTGTGGCTGACAGCGGAGTTGATTACTAATAGAGTACTATGAAAGAAGAAATTTGCGCCGATCACAAATAAATTGGGAAGGTCAAAGGAATGATCATAACTTAGTTCTAAGTTGAATAGTCAAACGTATTTTCATTCTTACCGTTTTTTTTTTTTCTGGAAAGTAATTAAGGACCTTGTAACTTGTAACCTAATTAGATTCAAATATTGACACAAGGAACCATAGATCACAAAAAACAGTTTACTTTGCAAGCAAGTAAATAACTACCGAAACCGTGACAATCGTTAGAAGTCTTGTTATGATCCAACAGCTTCCGTCACGGTACTTCAGACAAAGACCAGGCTCTTGGTACTTAGTGCGCGCACCACCCAATGGAATCCCGTGCATTATGCTGAGAAAACAAAACGGACGTCTGACATACTTTAAATTCCATGGCGTGTTTCGAAGAAGAACAAGCATTCCACGTTCCAAGTTACACAGCAATGTATTGTGTGCAGTTGTGTTTGTCAACCAATTTGGAATATTTTGTGAACTGTTCTTGCTGACAAATGTGGGCTTTATTTAATTGAGCCAATTTATTCCAATGTATTAGTTGGTCTTACTAAAATGGTGTTTCGGTTTAGATTAGGTCGTCAAGGTCGTCATTTCGCTAACATGGTAATGGAAATAACAGGTTCTATTTTAAATAGTGGCGGAATTTACACGAATTGGTTCAACTGAGAGATCAACTGGTTTTTCCAAATGAGTAAGAATTTTCCGTAGCGATATAGCTTATAGAGGCTTCCGATCAGCTTACGAACGGAATCCTCTTGAAAAAATAGTGATGCACTAATGATACCAGTCACAGAACATAACATTTCATAGCTCTATCCCTTCATTAATAGAGTCATTTCAACTGTCTAGCTATCACGGTTCTTGAGATACAGCCTGGTGACAGACAGACAGCGAAGTCTTATTAATAGAGTCCCGTTTTTACCCTTTGGGTGCGGAACCCTAAAAAACGGACTTATCTACAAAAAAAAACGAAGATTTCCGACTTTTAAGTTATTTTTACACGTCCTTTTCTCTTATAACGGCAGTACTAAACTAATAAGTTTTAGATACATACCACATAAATATAAATCTATGATACATACCGTGACAACCATGCAGTGACTTTCCCGTATCGCTCCGCAGCAACCGAAGAAGGCTATCACGAACATGATAGCTCCTATGATGATGAACACCCAGGGTGCGACTGTCAAGTGTGTCTTCAGCTCATCCTTCACGAGGGTCCAGTTCAGCTGGAAGGCCACTCCGATGCCTATGACTGCTAGGCCGAGAAGCTGGAGAAAGAAAAAAAAGAAATTTAGCAATAGGTTCAACAGATACTGGCTGAAAAGCCAAGTTACCAAAATTTCAAAAAAAATCGTAACGATCCTTTTAAAACGGTTCTCCATTGTACGCAAAAAATAAAGTTTCGCCCGTGCTTATGTTCAAAAGAATTATACAAAGGACATAAAAGTATGGTTGTACAAAAACTGCAGTTCAAACTACCTGGCCAAAATTATGTAAGGCCTGCATAAAAACTAAAAGCTCAAGGATTACGTAATTCGAACTTTTGGACTTCCTCGTGACGAAATTCTGTATATTTGCAATGTGCTTTAATACTCAATTAACGCCAATCCTTAGTGTGACAAAAACAGAGCAGAACTATAAGTTTTCTAAAAGGGTAATAGGCCCACAAATTGCAAAACTATTTACTATTAGTCCTTCAGTTAGAGTATTGATAAATAATATATATTTTTTTGTAAATCAATGAATATTGACAAAGATAAAATGCATCAAAACTCGGGAGTGGGGGCTCGTGACGTCACGACTCACTAAAAATAATTATGCGAAGGTGTGACGTATTGAGAATTTTAAAAGCGTCGTAACTCCGTCAATTTTGGTTCCCGTAACAAAAGAAAAAACACGGGTCAAATATTTTTTGATAATCTAACTGACGGACTAATTAGATTTTTTCAGGACACAAGCCTATTCATTTTTGCAATTTAAATTTCAACACCCAACTAACTAGCTCAAAGAATGATTCAAACATCAGTTTCAAATACCGCGAAAAAACAATTTTACGAATGAGTAAGTAATTTATTTTAGTGACCACTTCAGTTGCGTCGGTGACTCAATCGGTGGTCTTTCTATTGGCCTATCTGACCACAATCTATCGGGTCATGGTCGTGTACCGACTACCGATAGCGTACTACAGTGGTTTGGGTGGTTAGACCTTTTTAATCGGTGACAAAATAAATAGATGTACTAATGATGTTTTAAAGGCAGCGTACCGATAGCGTACTACAGTGGTTTGGGTGGTTAGACCTTTTTAATCGGTGACAAAATAAATAGATGTACTAATGATGTTTTAAAGGCAACGTTTATAAGACCGAATGTCAGTTTGATCAAAGGCCTAGGAACAAAAAAAAAAACAGAAAACGTCATTCCTAGTGCTTTATGAACTTAGAGTGTTGTATTGATGATTTTGATGATTATAATTCTGTAACTACATAATATGTCTTACAGCCGCGAATAATATTTAAATCAACATACAACCTAGCACTGGCCTGCAAATTGCAAAAAACGTAAGTAGTAAAATTTGAATTTCGCGGGCTGCTTGGAGCATTCACCAAAGGCACATTCGAATTGACGTCAAGTGGGTCAGTCACGTCAGAATCAGAACGAGTGAACGGATCTTGATGAAATTTGTCAAAGAGCTAGATTATAGTCTGGAATAACAGCCGCACAGGTCGATCTTCCAAGGTTAAGCAACGCTTGCCAAGGTTGGTCTGTGGATGGGTGACCATCTTAACAAACTGAGTTTCCTCCGTGCGTCGGAAAGCACGTTAAGCTGTTGGTCCCGGCTGTCATTCGGAGATCTTTGGCAGTTGTTACGGATAGTCAGAAGCCAGAAAATCTGACACTAGTCTTACAAAGGAGTGCAGCAGTGTTACCCAGTTAATGGGTTTTGGACGTCTGGTAGGCAGCCGCTCTACGTAAAAAACTGGTATTCAGCTGAATCCGGTTTGACTGGAAGTCGACCCCAATATAGTTGAAAAAGGCTAGGCAGATGACTTTCATCCCGGGAGCCCTTTGGATAATTTCCTACATTCACGCGGGCGGCAGTTAGTGTATTAAAACATCTTTACGCGATCTCTCTAAATATCCGAATCGTGACACACATAGAACTACTTGGATCACCCAATACATATAATACCGCAAATGAAATTCAAACTCATTCATCTCTATTTAATTAGGTACTTCATTTGCCACACCTGCCGACCACACTTCTTTCAACATTCTCCTCTAATACCCCAGAAATAACTATTATCTGTCCTAATTACGAACATCAGTTTAAAAAAATCTGTAAAGTTGTGTCGTTTCAGCATGACAATATAGATGTCATTGACCTACCAAATTATGTTCAAAATCTTAATGCAAAATAAAATAAAGCTATTTTTAGGGTTCCGTAGCCAAATGGCAATAACGGAACCCTTATAGATTCGTCATGTCCGTCTGTCTGTCTGTGTCTGTCCGTCCGTATGTCACAGCCAATTTTCTCCGAAACCTTAAGAGCTATGCTGTTGAAATTTGATAAGTAGATGTATTTCGTGAACCGCATAAAGATTTTCACACAAAAATAGAAAAAAAAAAACAATACATTTTGGGGGCCCTATACATGGAACTGAACCTAAAAATAATTTTTTTTCATCGTACCCATACGTGTGGGATAGGTCTTCAAAAATGATATTGAGGTTTCTAAGATCATTTTTTTTTAAACTGAATAGTTTGCGCGACAGACACTTCCAAAGTGGTAAAATGTGCCCCCCCCCTTAACTTCTAAATTAAGAGAATGATATAACTAAAAAAAATATATAATGTACATTACCATGTAAACTACCAGCGAAAATTGGTTTGAACGAGATCTAGTAAGTAGTTTTTTTTAATACGTCACAAATCGTAAATCGCAACTTCTGCTTACGGAACCCTCAGTGCGCGAGTACGACTCGCACTGGGCCGGTTTTCTTTATTTTAATTATGTTATTATTTATTTTAATATTAAAATATGCTTAAAAACGTCGTAAACTGTCAAAATGTCTAATTACATTTGATTTTGACAAATTTTTGGCATTGATTTATCGCTTACAACTGCGATGAGAAAAAAAATAATAATACGAGGATTGGCCCCAGTTCTGTTAAATTTTGCCGTAAAATTTGGTGAAATAAGCTGTTAAATCCTCTTAGAAGCCGGGGTGGATTAACAGTTCACGTCAAGGTCAATTCACCTAAGCTTAACCGATGACACTATTCCACCAAAGAGAGGGAAAGGTCAGTAACCGCTATTGCCATGCCAAATAGCAACAGTTTTAGTGAAAAGAGGTATATAGATAAATTATTGACGGGTTATTCCAGATTTAGCTCCAAGCCGTGGTTCGTGCACGTGGCGAGTTCATCATCGCGATTTTATTTTCGTAAAATGAAAACAAGAGAATGAAAAGATGTTTTGTTCGCATGCGCAGTCTTATCTCATTCGAGGTCAGGAGCTTAAATGAGAAGATGGTAGGTATATCAATGTCAGGAGGATAATTTTAAAATAACTGTTGAGTGATAGGTATATAAAGGCTATCACAATTTGGTGCTAGTAAATTCAAGGTTTGCCGCTATATTCGACGGTTCCAATTTATATTTAGTTTTTTATTCACATTAATAGAGGGTTTTTACCGTGGCTATGGCGACTGAGTAGAATGGATATTCTTAAACTGACTTGGAAAATGTGCCTTTGACTTTGTTGAAGAGCAAAAGATTCCAAACCAAGTGCCATTTCTATCAGCGACAACATTTGTCCAAAAGGCTAAATGTAATAAATATGTATAGTGACAATAAATGAGAGTGCATGTCGATACAACAGTATAAATATGGATATATTTATACTGTGTCGATACATTGTGGACTTAAAGAGAGACACTCGAAGGCCCTACCAAATTCCTCAATTCTAAACAGGACAGATGGCACATACACCTGTTCCCTTGACAGTTAAGTTCTCACAGCGTACAAT
This sequence comes from Ceramica pisi, assembly GCA_963859965.1. Lineage (NCBI taxonomy): Eukaryota > Metazoa > Arthropoda > Insecta > Lepidoptera > Noctuidae > Ceramica > Ceramica pisi. The sequence continues at coordinate 21,941,358 of OY982535.1, read as the reverse complement.
GTCACCGGAAGGAAATTCGGCACGCCAACACACATGTCACACGGCATTAACTCAATTGTTTTCGTCAGTTATTATGAGTATCATGAAAATTCGTGTGAAAAATGAGTATAAATAACACTTTTGTTGGAATATGAAAACTGAGGACTCAAAGTATTTTAACTGTACTACCAGCCCTCGTTTGAAATAGGTACTTGGAATGGGATTGATGTAAAATATATTCTCTAAAATTCTTCTCAGTTAACCTTGGATGATAATAAATATGTGATGGGCTGGCACATATTTTTATCATCCACTTTTCTTCTTTATAACTTCACAATGCATTATTATTTTCTTTTGTTCTCCTCCCCCTTTCCCTGCTCATTATTTATCAACGTAACAACGCTTTAACAGCAATAATGACCTAATTAACGCGTCAATCAATGCCCCAACCGAGTCTCACGTGAGCCCGTACTGTCAGCAGCTCGTCCTATGAACTCTTGAACCGCAAAAACCGTCCTTACTGCCACCAAATCAAGGCGCAGTCAAAGCCAAATAGCTACCAGGACGTGCGGTTGCCTGTACTTCGGCTGCAGTGTTATTTCCTACGCGTGACGTCATGCGAGTGACCCCTTTCGCTCACGCGTGTATGTGAGCTCGGAACAAATCAGGCTGAAAACATGATTGAACTATTTCCGTACTAATTCGTGCTACGTCTGTTTTGAATGCTCATGAGAAGAAAAATATGGGTGGTATGCTGGAATCGCGAATATCGTATAGGTATCGTGCTGGAGTCGTTGATAACTTTGTTAGTATGAAGCTTCAGGAATTGGCAAAATGTCAAAAGGTTCTTTACTACTAACAATAAGTATTAAAACCAGAGCTGTGTGACTAAGTAAGCAGGTCTTTGTGTTTTGCAGCCTGAATTTTCCTGTTTAATTGGTGATAAATTGAAACTCAACTTCAGCATGAGTGAGTAGTCTGGTTAATACATTTTTTACGAACAGAACATAACTTTTATCGACTGACTAAACCAACATAAACTTATGAAAGACGTATAACTCGTAACCTGTCTGACTATAACATACAGCCGTACAGTAAAAAAAATTGTTGTAATACGAAAGAGCAAGAAAAAGTCCAATAACACGTGTATGGTAGCATCTGCTCTCTATGTTTACAAAACCAATCTACATTTACAATACTTGAGAAATATTCAGTACTAGCATCTGCCAGCTGCTCTCGGAATCTCGAAAATTATCCCAAGCCAACATACTCCCGGGTTTGAAAGTAAGCCTATTTGCTATTTCAGACTATAATCTATCGCTGTGCCAAATTTAGTCCAGATCCATACAGCTGTTCTGGCGTGATTGAGTCACAAACATATCCAAACTTTCACATTCATTATTTAATTACAGACTATAATCATCTCTGTGCCAAAATTCATCCAGATCCATACAGTCGTTCTGGCGTGATTGAGTCACAAACATACATCCAAACTTTCACATCTACACTAATATTATAAAGAGAAATGTTTGTTTGTTTGATTTGAATAGGCTCCGAAACTACTGGACCTGTTTTATCCCGGAAATCCCACGGGAACGGGAACTGTGCGGGTAAAACGGGAGAGAAGCCGCGGGGGACAGCTAGTTCATAATAATTTAAAAATTAAATAGCTTTTGCCCGCTACTTCTTCCGGGCCTATCCCGTGTTGCTCCCGTTCCCATTGGAATTTCGAGGAATCCTCTCTTAGAGCTCCCCTTTTGGCTTTCTAAGACCAGCAGTTTCGGCTGTTCGCTGTCTGTCAGTCACATAGTAGTGAGATTTTAGCGTGCAGCGGGCGATCACAAATGTTAAATGCACCTGCCGATCACGCTACCCTGCGACTGGCTAAGTGGGGTCAAGTAAGTTAAGTGGGAAGGCCAAATGATGAGAAGAAGGATGGGTTCCTTGTTGCCGGGGTGTTCCGACGTGAGGGTATTTATGATAAAAGAGGATGACGTGAGAAAGAATTTTGAATGTGGATGCCTAAAGTCCAGTCGCGGAGCAGGAAGAATTTCGTACAATGACCTCTTTACCTACTGACAGTGGCACAAACATTTATGTATTTAGTGCGGTTTACATGAAATATTTGAAGGAGAAAGTACCAAAGTAACATAGAAAATAAAAAAAATATTATTATCATATATATTATGTATTTAGATTTTATATAATAAGTTATAAAAATCGAGTTACAATTACTAGATAATACGGCAGAAATAAAAAAAATGAAATTTCAAAAATCAGAATCAGATTTCTCTGTATCGGTGTAACTGCTTTCCGAAGACGTCTCGCCTATCACATTTATTACAAAAGAATCAACAGTTTTATCTACATTATCATCTAGTCTAACTAATTTCGATTCCTATTTTTTTACGTGACATACACATGCAAACAAGAACAAACCTTACACTCTCAGGTTTAACGGTTTACAATCCCTGAGGACGGCGGCCATTGCATCTGTGCGAGCGATTCTATTTACGCGGCCGCGCGGGAGTGACAGAGACAGGTAATAACAGGTCAAAGGACGAAATTCTTCCTGCTTCGCGTCCGGACTTTATTAGAGGTAGGGGAAAAGACCATAGATATAATGAACAAGTTTTTATTATATTTCTGTGAAAAAGACCGATTGGGATGGATGGGATGTGTGAAAGATATGGCTAGGAAGATTAATGGAGAAGTGTTGAAGTAAAATTGCAAAGTGTGGATGTGGAGGTTCCTGGCTAAATAATAACAGCCGCACAGGTTGATCTTCGAGGTTAAGCAACGCTTGCCGAGGTTGATCTGTGGATGGGTGACCATCTTAACATACCGAGTTTCCTCCGTGCCTCGGAAAGCACGATAAGCTGTTGGTCCCGGCTGTCATTTGGAGATCTTTGGCAGTCTTTACGGATATTCAGAATCTGACACCAGTCTTGCCATGGAGTACCGTGTTACCCAGTTAATGGGTTGTGGGGGTCTGGTGGGCAGCCACTCCACTCCTGATGATGGATGTCGAGCCGAGTCACAAACCATACTCCATCTACCTTGCCCTCTGTGTTCCAAAACATCATCTGCCTAGCGTTTTCCCAACTATCTTGAGGTCGGCTTCCAGTCAAACCGGATTCAGCTGAATACTAGTATTTTACGTGGAGCGGATGCCTACTAGATCTCCACAACCCATTGACTGGGTAGCACGGTACTTCATGGCAAGACTGGAGTCACATTTAACTGGCTTCTGACTATCCGTAACGACTGCCAAAGATCTACAAATGACAGCCGGGACCAACGGCTTTACGTGCTTTCCGAGGGATGTTTGACGAGATTGCCAAGTTTTTGTTTGTTACGTCTTCACGCATAAACCGATGCACCAATTATGATAATTACTGATACACAGATAGACTGCACTTTGGAGAAGAACATAGAATATAGAACATAGGACTTTTTATTCCGAAAATACATTCTCGTGGGATATTCTTTTCACGTGGGCGAAACCACTAGGGAGGTAGTATATTGTGTTTTTTTTTATTATAAATGGGCTTGTGTCCTGAAAAAATCTAATTAGTCCGTCAGTTAGATTATCAAAAAATATTTGACCCGTGTTTTTTCTTTTATTACGGGAACCAAAATTGACGAAGTTACGACGCTTTTAAAATTCTCAATACGTCACACCTTCGCATAATTTTTAGTGAATCGTGACGTCACGAGCCCCCACTCCCGAGTTTTGATGCGTTTTATCTTTGTCAATATTCATTGATTTACGAAAACAAAAAATACATGTCCATTATTTTTCAAAACTCTATCTGACGGACTAAATAGTTTTGCAATTTGTGGATGATGGAATCTAGCCTATTGAGACGTAACACATAAAGTGTTACGTAACTTTAAGAATTGTTTGATGATAAGTATGGATGTAATCAAGACGCAGCTCACTTTTGACCTTTGATATTGATAAGTTGGTTAAATACATAAAAATGTGTTACCTATTGCTTTTTTTCTTAATAATGTCGCATTATCTGTATTCGTCTTCTTTTCGTATATTTCAATAATAACACGACAGGTTTATTTTGTTAAGGAGGAGCTCGTGGCTAAATATTACCAACTGCAGGGGTCGATCTTCAAGAATAAGCAACGCTTGCCAAGGTTGGTCTGTGGGTGGGTGATCAACTTAACATACCGAGTTCCCTCCGTGCCTCGGAAAGCACGTTAAGCCGTTGATCCCGGCTGTCATTTGAATATCTTTGGCGGCCGCTATGAATTGTCAGAATTCTGAAAGAAGCCAGTAAAATCTGGCCCCAGTCTTGCCAAGAAATACTGTGTTATCGAGAGGTCTGGTAGACAACCGCTCCTCGGTAAAATACTGGTATTCAGCTGAATCCAGTTTTACTGGAAGCCGACCCCAATATAGTTGGGAAACGGCTAGGCAGATGATGCTACTCGTTTATTTTTTGCAGGATGCTCAACAAAAACACATCTGTGTTTAGTCAAGCAAGAAGACAAAAAAGAAAGGCAAAGTTTGGAATACATTACTTACTAATATTATTTACAGACTTTTAAAAAATATCACTTTTAGCACTTCTCAAATAACGGTCCTAGATAACAAGAAAATCACGAATTTGCAGTTGCTAACCGGATGAAAATCTTTTATGTTCAAAACAATTTCGTACCATTTCATGTCATGAACTCATGACAGAAAAATGTTAATTTTCAAAATAAATAAGTACCTAGGTATTATGGAAATCTGGCAACGTCGCAAATCGTTTGAGTGAAAAAGAATGGTCACTCTGCATAGCAGTAGGTTGGTCACTTTTCAAAATAAGAAGTAGGGTGAAGTAGCCAATTGTTTACCGTGTAATAGTTGTCAACATTTATTTTAAAGTTTTTAATAGTGTAACGTACATCAGGGTTAACACTGTCGAAACAATATTTTTACAAGTAAAATTCAATGTCACAATTAAGAGCATCATTCTGTACAGGCTCTTGCCTCAAATATATTAAGTTTTGCGTTTCAAAAGGTCTTCATATGGCATTTATTAATTACCGTCAACGCTTACGATATTTAGCGGGATATTAATCGTCAGTTATCTGAACAATTGGCCGCCATTCGTCCATTCAGAACCCACTCATCGAGTAAAGGTTATCAGAAATATGTCATGATGTCTGTCTGCCTATCTGACAATTACAATATTTTATCTATTTTTGTCGTTTGATTGAATTACTAGCTACGCCCACAGTTGGACGGAGCTATGAAACCACGAATCAATCATTTTATTAAAATGAGAAATCATTAAACTTCAAAATCATCTTTTGATTTTCATACAATTTCTGAGATGCTGCGTAAGCCTACGTGCGCACTAGCGGTCAGAATAGAATACTCTTTATTATTGTACACCATATACGTTACAGAAAAAATAATTAAGAAAACACTACACAATGGGCTGCCTTATCGCTAAGAGCGATCTTTTCAAATCAACATTTGGATGGACTTTAGAGAAAAAGGAAATGCAGTTCTGTATGTATATGAATAAATACATAATAGATAAATAAATACAATTATAATTATGAAACAAAAGCATAGAACCCAAGCAAAAACGATCAAAGAGAAAGGTAGTGATGTTTTACCATTGTTTTAAAAGTGACACGTCTTACTGACACGGGCAATGCATTTGCATTGCCCATAGCCGCACTGCTTGAAGCGTAAAAGATCTGAGAAGTTGGTGGAATGCATAGGCATCTCTAATCCCAAGTTTTCCGATAACCTCAGAGATCTATTATGTGTGTCATGAAGGAACTTAAAACGTTCTTTAAGTAAGAGGGGGTTGTAGGATTGAACAGAATACTGTAGAGCAGAAATAAAATATTATGAGAATCCCGGCGAAGACGAATGGGAAGCACTTGAGCTTTGTGCGAAATTCAGAGATGTGATGTGATCATATTTGCGCAGGCCAAATATAAATCTTATGCAAAGGTTTTGAAGACGCTCAAGTTTGTCGACTTGTCCCTGAGTGAGATCGAGATAACTGGCATCAGCATAGTCAAGGATAGGAAGCAGAAGGGACTGTGCAAGCGCAATTTCACAAGCCGCGCGGTCAACCGCTAGGCGGTTAAACGGTACGTCCGGTACGTAGGCTTAGGGCGCACTTAAAAAAAAAAAAATATTTTTGGATATCTAGAGACCTCGCCGGATAAAAGAATCTAAATTGAAAGCTATTTTTTTTTTCTAGTTTTGCAGCTGATTCTTTGTTTAATAACACCTTCCTATAGAACGACATTGTATTGGCCAGAATTAAGTAATTTTACGAAGCCACTTAGATCGGAGATCTGTATCGCCTTATGGAAGTTAACCTCGAAATACACGAGCTGTTGAGGAAATGACGAGGATTCCTTGCATTCACAGCTCCTACTACTTCGTATGCTAATTGGTGGTTGATAGATCACAGTTTTCACATAGAACAATGGCTATTATTTTGTATGACGATGTTAAGATGCTGTTTTTTCCTTTATTCATCACTAGACGACCCGCGCAACTTCGTCTGCGTCACATTTTTCATTACTGCTCCGCTCCTATTTGTCTTAGCGTGATGATATATAGCCTATAACCTTCCTCGATAAATGGGCTATCTAACACTGAAAGAATTTTTCAAATCGGACCAGTAGTTCCTGAGATTAGCGCGTTCAACCAAACAAACAAACAAACAAACTCTTCTGCTTTATAATATTAGTATAGATTAGCACTTCACCCGCGATTTCGCCCGTGCTGCAATTTTCAAATATTTTGGAACCTCTTCACATCTTAATGGCAGAACGGATTTAGATAAAACTTGGCACACGGGTAGACCATGTCTTGGATTCGGACATTTGATAGTACTTTTTATCCTGGGAGTTTGTTCCTTTTAGATAGTGGCCGACTAACACCCCCCAAAATAAAGAAAAAGTTAGGTTACTCGCAATGTCCACGTGTATTTTAACCATTTCTTTACTTATCAATCCTTGAATTATGTACGTACCTTCCTACCAACACTAAAAGTTTAAATACGTAATCATAAAGTCTACGTACTTTCCTCAATTTGTTTTAATTGGACGTCAAATGGACGCTACAAACTGTAGCTATGGTGGCGATAAGTAAAATTATTAATTAACGAACAAGACTCGCATTGCCAGGTCACTTGTGGGACTCGAGACACCATTATATTGCCGCGAACAGCAAATTGTCACGCCAAGCATGGAGGTACTTAGTTGATCAGTCAAACGCGGCTGTTAACCCATTTTAAACAGGTCTTTAAGGTTATATTACGTAGGAGTTAGACTGGATCTTGTTTGTGAATGGACTGCGATATAAGTCAGATTCTTAGTCGAAATGGATTTGCCAGGTCTGCTTTATAGAATCAAAAGGCACTTCTTCCAAGAATTTTTTAAACCGCAAAACACAACGGTCCTCCAAAAAGCCCGCCCATCACCACTTCCTATTGCTAAAAGTAGGAAGAAGTGGCGAAATAAAAACACCAGCAACAAATCTGTGATTATGAAATAGTACGAATACAAATCTGGAGTTTGAATAGATAATCTTTTGACCATCTATTATTTATTTTTCCTCTCATTGGAACACCTTGCAGCTGTAACACCAATGGAGCGCACAAATCGAGTAGGTATCTGTTGTTTTTCAACATTCTGTGTGCTGTGGACTGCTGGACATCGAATGGACGGAGGTGGATCACGCACGTTAGGTAACCTAGTATTGGGCCATCGCTCCTTCAGGATTCCACATTCACTCAGTCTTATCTATATCTTCCTCAATCTATGCCTCTCTTTAGCCATAATTATCAGCTTTTCCAAAATCCATTCATCATTTCTTTGGTCTCCTTTTGACCATTTTTTTTAAGGATGGGAAATCGTCTCCTCCCGGTCTGGGCGGAGCAGAAGGGAGTGTTAGACTCTTGGTGACTTAAACCCATCCGTGTTCCTCCTAATACCCTTTGCGTTCCAGGGCCGCGGTGACTCTTTCGAACAAATTCCGCAAGTCTTCTTCTGGCTCTACAAACTTTTCCAAACGTTATTTCAGTAGTAGTCTGCTATAGACCGTTTAAGTGGCAGACGTACCAGCTAGTGGATGCCTTTCTGACGGACATTTGAGTCTTTGCTTTCCGTATCTAATTTCTCTCGTGCATTCTTTCAGGTCATTGGTCAGCGTGACTTGAGGGCGTCTCGCTTGACTCATCAAAGGCATGTAGTAATGGATTCAGTCTAGCGTGCAAGACTGAATAGGCTAGCAACTAGCCTGTATATCTGGGTATAGGAACTGCCACGAGTCATGAGCACACACTCCATAGGTCAGTTTAACGATGACACTGACGCTTCACGTTATTGGTTCGTGAGTCAATACTCGTGGACTATTGGGTTTTCAAGTTTCGTTCGCCCACTGTACATTGGCGCGATTACCCGGCCTCCGTGGTCGTGTGGTTTAGGCGTTTACCTTGTGACCCGGTGGTGGTGGGTTCGATTCCCACGGGAAAAAAGCATACTTTGTAAAGTTGTTTTCCAGTTTACTAGCTAGGACATTGCAGGCTTGAATCACCTGACTGTCTGATAAAAAAGATGACTCCATGCTTCGGAAGGCACGTATAAGCCGATGGTCCCGGCCGCCAAATGGCGGTCGTCAAATAAACCATGTCAGAGGCCTTTGAGACGATTTAGAAACTCTGAAACTGGGGTGTGTGGGGTCGTTAAGACCTTACTGCCAATACGATAAGAAAAATCACCTTGCTGCATTAATCTTTGCTCAAGACTTGTGCCGACTACTTAAGGAAGAACATTATTAATTAACTAGCTTCTGCTAACGCCTTGCCCATGTGAATGTCGGAAATGATTCTAAGCGAACATACTACAGGTATAAAAGAAGCCTTTGTGCTATTTCAGACTGTAAATTGACTGGCTGATTGTTGATTGACTGTACATTTTGAGATTTGATTTTGAGATTTGTAATTTTGTGAGCCAAATTTCAGGAAGGTCCGTTTATTCCTTTTCGCGTGTTAGAGTAACAAACATGCATACATCCATCTGATGTTCTGAACCTTCGCATTCATAATAGTAGTCAGATGTTCTAACTGTGTAATAAGTGTTCTATTAATAACAACAAACATTGTCCTGCTAAATGAGTTTGTAATAAAATAAAAATAAAACCTGTATAGAACCCTGTGCCACAGCGTGTCTGCCCATAAACAAAAACTATCGCCCTTTCATCATACTTTTTTTAATTTAAAAAACACTTCGCCGTAGCGTGAGGTAAACGCCCCAGTTGCCGACCCCCTTTCATTATCGTGAATTTATAACACGTCTCGTTTTAAAAGTCGTATGGTTATGTATACCGTGGCCGAGATATTTCACAGACGGCTGCGTTTGCATAACTACACAGCACACACTCTATAGATTATGTACGGCAGCTGAGTAATCCTGTGCACATGTTACGCAATGAAATGGCAGGCGGCAGCCATGATCACATTCACTTGAAAAAAAAAATACACTCGTGTTTTATGCAATAATCTTTATTAATGCATTTGTGTAACTAAACTCAAGTTTAGAGTAATATCGAGCGCGTTCGATTCAAAATACTTCAATTATTTACGCTTTTTAAATATAATGATGTAGTTAATTTAACATGAAGGAGAACCTTCTAAGTATTTGTTACGATGGTTACGACAAATAACTTAACAAATTGCGAACAAGCTGCCTTTATGTGTATGCAGTTAAACCGCCATATTTACTTACCGAATAACGGTTTTACTGATAACGGTGTCGTGCCAATGTAATTAACATTTCGACCGGTTACCGGTTACTGAACTAGTCTAATAACCTAGGCCATTTACCTGTGGCTGAGAAACCAGACTCGTATGACTCAAGGGAGCACAAAACAAAACCAGGAATTCCCCCGATCGGCAAGCTGCCAAGAGCTTCGCCTTTGTTATATTTTGAATATTTAAGTATTTTAAGTTGCCATTATTACATTTATTTGTTTTTGTAACGCGAATGGTATTGATTCATTGACCCAAATGGACTTGACACGCTTGACCAATGACCACCACTTATCATATTATTATATACAATTTCAAACACATGCTACACTTGCACAAATATGTTAAAATATATAAAGAACTAGAGCCTATTACTCGCCTATTAAAATAAGACTTGGAGTCGCCTATAAGTAGCGGCATTCATTCTCCAAATTTTCCAACATTGCAACTGTCATCGGACATACTGACGCAAATAACCAAGGACACAACAAAGAAAGTGTGTGAACATCTCTATTTTAATTCACACTACAACAAGCGGTAATAAACGGAAAGGGGAATTACGCTAATAGTCTGAGCTCGGTGAGCTCTGAAAATTTTATTTTCATTCAAGCATCGTCATCGTCGAATTTACACCACATGATGATTCGCACACATTTTGAGTCTACAGTAACGATAGACTAGCTCAAGCTTTTTGTATGTTTAAAATCAGCCATAACGACCCGATTTCCTTCAAAGTTGCCATTAAGCACCCTTCAGCTGTTACGGAAGGTTGAACACCATAATAAATACAGGTTGCTGTTGAATAATGGGGCGACACACACTTTTATGACCGTAAGCTGGGCATCGAATGTTTTTACAACGGCGACCTAGATATAAGCGAACACTGTGAAAGCATTCGTTAAGAATTCTGTAAGTGACTTTAAAGAAAGCTTGTTTGTTTGGACCCAGTTTGATTGTGAATTGAAGCGAATACTGCGACTGTATGGGGGTCTGTTTGCCAGGGTTGCGGAATTTGTTCGAAAGAGTCACCGCCACCCTAGTACCAAAGATAAAATCTAAAGAGGATCTAAGGAGGAGAGGACTAAAGAGGACTAGGAGGAGAGGATGATTAAAGAGGAACTCGGATGTGTTGTCAGTAAGAATTTGACACTCCCTGCTTCGCCCAGAGAGGAAGGAGTCATTTGATGACTTCCCATCCTTAAAAGCGGAATAAATTTCACAGCTAGTCCTGTGGACACTCCAATAGGCTCAAAATAAAACCCCTACTTTAACTATACATCAGATTCCAGAATCCAGAAGCATTGTTTATCTCGTAAACCATGTTGCCCGGATTTACGGCTGTCGATCAAACCGGAATCAATTTAACGATGAAGTACAGAACTGACATCATGACGATGATTGACGAGCCAGCAGTGGCGCTATAATGAGTTTTCTTTAGCCTCTGGGAATAGCCGAAACTTGTCCAACATTGAGCTTTAAACAAGGCTCTAAACTTTAGACAAGATTAGTATGAATGCGAATAACGGATCTGGAGAAGTTTTCCTTTGAAACTAAGAAAGTTTATAATTCATAATCTTGTTCTTGTCGAAATTGTAAATTATCTGAAAACCAGACCATGTAAGCTAAAATCTCTCTAAAGTCAATTCTTCACCGTACAATTTCACGGTCCGCGGATCATGGCTTCAAGAGCCAAAAAATCATCAGATGTTGCGAGGTTACGCAACGTGCGTGACCCAGCCAATACCATTACCAGGTGTACAACTATGGCGTGGATTGCATAAGTGGGGGCACTGACCGAGCCACAATGGCGAGGAAGGAGGCGAGGGCGGAAGGGCATAGACAGGCCAGGGCGATCTGTAGTCATTATGTGACGTCTAACTTTGGACTGAACGAAACCTTGTATTCTTTTTCGGGGAGACAGTTTTGACTCAGAATTTACCGTCTTTAGTTCTTCCATTGATATTTGCGGAGTTACAGGAGGTATTGATATGGAAAACCCCTGGAAAAAGCCGTAAAAAATAAGTATCGGCGATTGATAAAAACTTCCGCTGCCTAAATTATTTTCACTAGTAACTAAGAGAATAAAGGTAGTTGTTTTCCCTAAAGCTAATCATTCGCACTAAAAGGTCTTATTATATCTTGTGTGTGAGTACAGATAAAAGCGAATATAGCAGGAAGTTAATCTAATTAAAACCAGATCACGTGTTGGTGCTGAGCTACTGAATGGTACACAACACACATTACTATTCTAAACCAAACGCTGACTTCCAATGCCATCGCAGATAGAACTATTTCAAGTGTGGTTTTGATGGTATTACTTTTACTGGTTTTCTTTTGAGAGATCCTACAAGGAGCGCAAGCAATGGCCAAAACAAACACAGATTATAAATATATTTAATCCAGGCAATGTGAAGTTGAATCCTGGATTAACTTTTCAAGCATTAAACAATGTGGCTGGATTAAAATCTCTACAAGATGAATAAGATATAGTTATGTGACCAACACACGGTCGGTTTTAACTGCGAGATGGTCCTTGGATATCCTTTAACGACATTGAAACAGCTACGTCATCCGAATCCGAACATTAAAGGTCGTCTGTGGGTGGCATGAAATGTAAATCATATATTGGTATAACAATTCAATTGGGCTTCATTCGCTAGAGAAATAGGTATATCGTGATCACAGCATGTATGTTATAAAATTAGTATTTTTGAATTACACAGCCTTGGTAATTGAGACACGGTTATAACTAAAATTGCCTTGAAGCGTTTTCCTGCACAGCACAAAGTTTTTCCTGTTAGTTTTTAAATTGTATTTAACCAGAAATTTTATCATTCGTACCTACGTTTGTGACAAGGACACAAAGGCTTCATTCGAAGTGAGTGACTTTATCAAATAATCCCGAGGATTTCCAAAGAGAAACGCAAATACTAGTTGGCAAGGCTGTGTGCGCAATATCCGCGGACGTGTTCGTTTGTAACAAAAAAACTATTGCATCAACGCTGGATGTTAGCAACACTCACTGGTATACGTGAAACCAGTATTCAAACGAGTTTTTTCTGGACTCGGACCGAAATTATTCGGCTTCCACTAACCGTTTTCAAGGAAGCAAATACGTTTTTAATTGTAGTCGGAAATGCCTGTTTTTGAAACAACTGAAGCAAATTTAAGCTAGCCCACGTGCTATTTGGTCGTTAAGTGTATCTGAATTCAAGGGATTTTTTAAAAGAAACTTGGTACACTTCCTTCCGTATTTTCCGTGGAAGATGTCATGTTTATATAAAATTTGGCCAGTACCTCTACAACAGTAAGTAATAATAGGCCAAGCAAAGCATGTTAAGTGTTGCGGGCGCCGAGTTGGCGGCAGAGGCGGTCGCGGCGATGATGTCACCCGGGCCAGGTCACGTGTACCCTGTTTGAATATCATGGATTATGGCTGTATCGTCAACGATGACTTTATTGCTTCGACAATAGACAAAATGTCCAGATTAATCACTAGCTATAAACTTTATTGGCATGAAGAACCTTCTTAGGAATCAATATGATCATCAAAGTCGTTACTGCTTGTTGTGACAGTCCCTTAGAAATTACAGCCTTACAGGCTAGTCTTTGTGGTGTATGAAACTAGACAGTTACCTGCATGTCTCGTTTGGAAATGCATGTTAGCAAAGAGGATTGCAAATACGCAAGGATTATTCAAATGTCTTAGCTCGTGTTACGTCATGCATGTGGATAAGCTTCGTGAAATGCTAGCCTTGAATCACGAATACGCCGTTATCCTTCAGAGCCATACCAGGGACTTTTCCTTGACCTAGTTCTAAGGAAAATACAAGGACTTGAGTATAGCCTTCATAAAAGCTGAACTAAGTGATTTCACTGGATTGCAAGACGTAAAATCCAATGAACTTGATGTTAAGTTAAACCACTGGTGTTAAGCTGATTGTCGAATTAAAACTGTAGAAGGTATAGTAGCGCGCTCGAGACATGAACACAGATGAATGTAGCAGGGTGATCTCGCCATGTACGGTGGGCGAACGGAACTTGCAAGCCCAATAGTCGATGCGCATTGACTTACGATTTAGTAACGAGAAGCTTCAGTGCTGTCGTGGTCGAACCGATGAATGGGGAATATTCGTCATTTCGTCAACATAAACTCATGTTTTGTTATTGAATTCCGACTGTTATGGCAACGTTCCCACACAAAATTTCCAAAACAAGACAGTATCTCTTCATTAATTATTCAATGAATTCACCTGTTGACTTGAGGGTGAATGAGTGGGGAAAATTGACTTTTATCACGCTATCTTCATTGTTGACCCAGTTCCTGGCCAACAGCCCACCTCTACATACAAATGTAGATGAAAGTCGAATGCTTCTAGCGCCGCCAATCGTTTTTTATTAATTGTGGTAAATTTAAGACACGTAGATAAAAAACCGCTCTGTAGTGCACTGAAGAAATGTATCTATTATTTTTTGACAGCTATTTTTAATACATATCTCATGGGTAAATAGCCAAAACGGCGATTATTGCTAAAAGTGGCCACTTTTAGCAAAAATATCGACTTTGGCAACTATTTATGTTCTAAAGTACAAAACATAACTCTCAAAACATAATAAATACATTTCTTCAGTGCACTACAGAGCGGTTTTTTATCTACGTGTCTTAAATTTACCACAAATAATAAAAAACGATTGGCGGCGCTAGTGGACGGAATACACGCTCTTAACGCTAAACTGCAAGACTAATGGTCTAAAACTCGCGTTACGTTTCTAACCTCAACTATAAGCTTTTAGACGTAATTAATGAAACAAGTTTCTTCCATTAGGGACACCGTTTCGTCTTACATAATTAGTTAGTTACTCTAAATGGGACAGCGCATTCTTTCGGGTCAATAAATATTTCCTGAGGCTTGCGGAAACCATTAGGTTGGATCAGTTTTATAGAACTTTTTGCTGCATGACTTTACGGGTGTTTCGTGCTTTGTTTCGGGCGATTCTAATCTTTTTAATCATTTTTCCACATGCCAATATTGTCTCGAAATAGGTACTTATTTTTACAAAGTTATAAAGTAATATCCTTATCATTATACTAATTTCCTTTCGTCGAGGAAACGTCGTAAACACTTATCGAATGAGCACTAAAACAGGTCTTTGTCATTCCAACAGCACCAGAGCGTGGCTTGGTATAAAATGTAATTATCCAGTGCCAAGCAGTGAGCACTTGTGAGCCAAGGCCAGACATGTTACATTCAATGAAACGTTAGCTGTGAGCAAGATGACAGTAATACGTAGTAATATTTGTACATCTGTTACTGTCAAGGTACCAGGTTCTTTGACATAACTACCTCATTCAAAGAGAATGGCTTTATACCGTGTATATGACATCGACGCACAAACGATTTCCATGGGCCCAGGGCATGATTCTGGACACCCCAGTGTTGGAATTTTTCGTCGGTTCTTTTCTCATTTTTTTCAAGAGTACCACAAATAGGTATCAGCTCAGCTGAGCTGTTATCTATTTGTGGTTTTATTCAGATTGCTCTTTTTAGTGAAAGTAGTTAATTAATTATTTTTTTATAAAAAAATCTCATTGGGTTAGGTCAGAATAACGATTATGAGCAGTCTAAAAAACCCTTGAAAAAAAAAAAAAAAGAGAAAAAAGCCGACGAAAAATTCTAAATCTAGGGTGTCCAGAATCATGCCCTGGACCCATGGAAATCGTTTGTGCGTCGATGTCAGATACACGCGGTATAGTAACTTACTGATTAAGTATGTTTCAAGGATGAACTGAACTTTAATCACTTAAAAAAAATCAGAACATCTTTTCGGGCTTTTGCTTTAGGTTGGTGTAGCGCTAGCGATGTCAGCAGAGATGACGAGGTCCGAAAGGGCCAGTGCCTACCCGGGTTGTGGGATTGTTGTGTTGCGGTAGTCCTGGACAAGGGCAATTGAAGGAACATGGATAGTCAGTAAGAGTCCAGACAATCCCTTCCACTCTCCCCAGAGCAGGAGGAGTCATTGAATGATTTGTCATCCATGACAAACGGTTTTTGCCTGTTGACGAAATACTATTCAAAACGTCCACACGCCATCAGAGATCCTGTTTTGTCTCCAAACTAAATTCGATAATTATGCCATTTGAACATACTCTCGGGATAGACAGGATGTCCTAATCTGTAAGATGGGTATACCATGTGTTGTAAGATTTTTAAAAGTTGCCGTGTGATCCGTTATTGAAGAGGTAACAAACAAACAGACAGACATAGGTAGCTATCATCAGTTTTATAAAAAATCGTATGGATTGGATGAGGCTGGTTTATTATCGCGCCATCTCACAACTACTCACAAGTCACATAGCAACAGCCTTCAATTAAAACTTACGAGAAACAGCGAGCGTCAGTCATTTGTTTTGCTACGTGATCCTCATCAAAGTCAAGCAAAACGCTGTCCGTGGAGACACGTACCAGAGACAGTACTAACAAAAATGTGCCAAGATGTAGATAAATCATTAGACGTATTTCTCGTACTTAAAAGTGAATATGTAATACCTAATTTATTGAGAAAAAACATTAGGTTACATCAATGTTGTTACTACAAGATGCCTTTTTGTAGTAAGTAGCTAGATACATTTATGACTATTTGCAATGAGTAAGACCCCTGTCCTTTATAGTAGGAAAATTCTGTATGTCGAAGAACAGTTTTCTTAATACGCAGTGAACAATTTTTTACGAGTATTTTAATAGGTATTTAAAACACATTTTGATTCAATACAAATTCAAATCGAAATTTCATGTCAGCGACAGCGACAGTCAAAAACATTTCAAAATGGAGGGAAATTTGAGGTGTTTTTGACAATTTTCGTCTGCGATCATGCGATGCGAGATTGCGAATGCGAACAGAGGTAGCGTTCGCATAGAGATACCGTGGCTCCGGAACACAAAGGGCACTGAAGGAACATGGATGGGTTTTGATTTCCATCCCTAAAAAAAAAAAGGTAGCGTTCGCATTCAAACTTCGCAAACGACTTCAAAATACAAGAATTGCTTCTCAGATCAAATTCTTCATGAACGTGTAGACCGTAGCTAGGCAGCTTCCTTCCAATGAAACACTATAAACATCCATGATGTCATATTGTTTGTCTTTTCGTCATTGACGACATGCCTGTTATGGTGGTAAAATGCAATAAGCAGTAACTGACGCGACCACGCCATCTTACGGCATTGTTCGTGATTCATGATTTCTTCTGGATAGTCACTACTATTTAAAACGTATTACGTTAGAAACCGGTTTGAGCGGATACTTGATGATGACTAAGTACCTGTATTGTAATTTTAAATTAATAGAATAATATTTTTCATTTATTTATCTTGAAATGCTGCTGTTTTATCATGAATTGTGTTGCATATGGTTCATATGGTTCGTATCACTTTTGATTCTAGAGCACATGGATAATCGTGACGGTACGGGAATTAAAAGCGTTTTGTTCGAGTTTAAAAGCGAGTTCCTATAGCGTGTGGGGGGTTATTATCAAGGGGATTTGAAGGTTTCAATTATGTTAATAACTATATGCCTATACAAATAATATTTAAATAGGCATTGCTCATTAGTGACATCCTATACTAAAATAAATGTATATAATCATATAGGTTTACTCAAATAATACTACCTATTTAAAAATTGGTAGAATTAATACTATAATGTACAATTTATTTCATAGTAGCAGTTTTGTAGTGCCTATGCTATTCATACAGTTTCATAGGTAATTTTGAATGAATAGACACCTATTTCAAAGCAAATGATGTTTAGAGGCATCCTCAAAATAATTATACTATAAATCAATATTATGTACAAAAATTATTCCATTGTAAAAACATTGAATGACAACAACAGCACGGTTTACCCTACGAATTCTTTCTTCGAATCCAGTCAGACGGAGAAGGAAGACGTTTGCATCACCTTCTTTATACGAAAGAGACAGAAATAGAAGATTGTGGCAAAGTTTACGTGCCACGCTTGTTATTGAGGAAATTTGAACTATTGCAAGAAACAATGAGAAATTGAGAATACCTACCTAATACAGAAAAATAGCGAAATAACAACGGAAGCTGGCTTATTTAATCGGATTACTTATTTGGTAAACTGTGAATCGCAATACAGTGGAAAATCATTTTAAAAAGATCGGGTCAATGGGTCGTCTTAGCCAACTGCATCGTGCTTTTAAAAGTTTGAAAAACCACATGTTCGATTCGGATTGGAACTTTCAATAGTTTGTGGTCAACACAGGGCGTCAGTTTCACTGTTCGCTGGTCAAGCCGTCAGCCGTCTACCGGAACAAAGTCAAGCAAACCGGTTCCAATCCGAGTCCGCCCTTTCGAGTTTCAATACTCACCGCGACCAGCAGATTGAAGAAGAACAGCACATATTTCACAAAACTCGTTCCACATCCCATCTTGAAAGAGTCACACACACTGTTGGTATATGTTCACACACAATCGCACTATGTCACTCGCGGTTACTTGTTTATTTGAGCGGAGCGCGAGCGTGACCCACCTGCTTTGACGTTGGAAATGCTACTAAAAAGAAAATAAGTTGGAGATCGCGATGGCGGCGCGTCCCCCCCTCACCCCGCGCGGGTTCCATGAATCATGGTTAGGGTGACCATCGGGGGGTTTACGTTGAGTCAGTTTCTGCGTACTTTGTGACGCTTTTGAGGGTTTGTTTTTTTTACCATAATCATTGAGATAAAAGATGTGTAAGTATGTATTGCTAGCTGTATTTTTTTAAATCTTTCTCATAAAACTAAAAAAATCCACTATACTTAGGTACTGCTAACATTTAATAGCCTCTTGCGTCTCACGGCTAGGGCTAGACCATTTGGGCATAGGCATAGTTCTCTAAAGTTAAAGTAGGCTTTTTTTTCTAATTTACACTTAGAATTTAAGACATTATCAAACATTTCATAAATATAGGAATTAAAACTTTCTGAACTTTCTATGAATCAAGGCTCAAAAATCACGCTGAAGTTCTTTGTCCTATTCGACCGAAATCTCAACAAAAGCCCGTGCGGTATGGAGCTCCTATTCATGACCCCTCATTCACCTGTCGGCTATCTCGCTTACTCCACAGCAACGCTGCTTGGACGCTGCTCCGTCCTGCTTTTATATATTTCATCTCCACTCCACAGGATCACTTTGCAACTTCAGGTTTAGATAATTTTTGGTTTTAAAATGTCGATGCCGTTAAAACATGTACCTAGTCATAAAATTATGGATGATGTTTATTTGATTAAAATTATTAAAATTTGTATTTTAAAATAGGTATTTGTTTGTTTATAGAGTCGATACCTACCTAGTCATTACATTGCACCCTATTCAAGGTCTGAGAGATTCGAAAGTTTTCATAGTAGTTATTCTGGTATACTTAGGTACATGCCTAGGCAATTGAATACACTTAGATTGGAGTATAATTGGACGCGAGGAGTATTATTTTTTTTCAACACTTCTTTAAAAAAAGTAAAGTGTTCTCTTTAATTACCTAACTAAGGATTTTTTTTACAATGCAATATTCACGTCTTTGTTACGCGGAAAAGTGCAGTACTTAGGTAGGTACACAACTACGTTACATACATAGATACTAGATAGGTCCCTAACCATACGTCCAAATCTGAAAGGTGAGAATGGGATGTGTGCTTTGACACGAAGGTCATGCTCGCCAGAATGTTATAGGTAGATGGTAGATCCGTAGATTCAAAATAAGAAGCGCTCGTAATACAGAGGCGAGTCGCTGACTCGCTGCTAACTTCACACTCGCTGGGACCCGGAGACCCGCTATTAGTTTTTTTTTCTTTTTTTTTTAAACGTTGCTCCACACTATGAATTTCTCCTGTATCGTGGGTGCGTTTACAAACATACAAAGTCACATACACAAACAGCCAGACCCGGAACAACTATCTGCAGGCCATACAAATATTTGTTCCGTGCGGGAATCGAACCCACGACACGCGGCGCAGCAGTCGATCGCTCAACCATTGCGCCAACCGTGACAATCAAAAACATCATTACCACACCCAAGGAACAGAACAATCCGTGATCATTACCTAGTAGGTACCTTCTTAGTTAGTTAGTTAAGTAGGTACCGTTTCAACCATAGAAATATAAAAAAACTTGTTTACAATATAATCTAGTCAAACCGTCAACGCCGGCTGTCACTGAAAACCAGCGCTGTGGCTCTGTCTCGCACACGAGTCCCAGCATTATGCTGAGAGATGGCCGTTTTGCGCAGATTTGACGCATATCTTCCTAATTTTCCATAATATATATAATAGTAATTCTTGTGTATTTTTATTATGCGTCATAATTGACCGCAAATAAACTCTTTTTCTTTCTTTCTTTCTTTTTTCTTTTCTCTTTCAATCTTTGGTTTCAACATACAATTCCTAGTAGCTGTAGGTAATTTTTTACATTACAAACAGATATTTAGTCAATTTATATTATAATAGAATAAGCGTAGGCTAACTAGTAATTTAACCTATGAATTTAACTGAATCATATTCAATTAGCAATTAGTTGAGTAAACTACAGCGCTAGTTAACTAACATACGGTCTACCTAGTTAAGTTCTATTTTCCTTATATTTGTCCCGGAATGTGTCAGTACAGCACCTATCCTAATACAAATAATAAATAAGTATCTAGGTACCTACCTACCTAGCTACGCTTTATGTATTTAGGTATTGGCAAAGCGATAAGGTACCTACAGGCCCAATTTTTCCCTATTTTTTTGGTTCAAGCCCGCCACACATTCCCAACCACTGCAACTCCTGAAGGCCAGAATCAACAGGTCAGTGGCGACCACCGAGCTAATGAAGCCCGACTCTAGTCCCAGAGAAACGATTCTGTCTTGGATCCCGCAACGAAATTAATCAGAAGAGTACAGCGGAGGAGTAGGAAAAAAATCTTTCAGTGTAAGATAGCCTATTTATCAAGGAATAGACTATAATATCATCACGCTAAGACAAATAGGAGCGGAGCATTAATGGCAAATGTGACGCAGACGAAGTTGCGCGGGTCAGCTAGTCATAAATACATATAAAACCTTCCTCAAAACCACACTATCCATTGGTGAAAACAGCATGAAAATCGTTGCAGTAGTTTTTGAGTTTATCGCGAACAGACAGACAGACAGACGCGGCGGAGGACTTTGTTTTATAATATGTAATAAATATGTCTCAAAAAATACGATCGCCGAGTCACCCGCGCCCGTAGGAGAATACCTTTCAGTGAATCCCTACACGTGGTCCCCGGGTGGTGCTAAACAGGTGACACTAACCGCCTCCTTGGTCTAGTAGTTATAAACCACCTGATTCAGACCCAGAGGTCCCGGGTTCGATTCCCAGCGGGGGCAAATTTTTTGCTCGGTTTGGTTGGTGGTAGGACTTGTTCTGAGTCCGCCTGGCAAGCTACCACCATCATTTCTAAGTCTGTCGCCATAACAACAATATTAACAGCATTGTTGTGTTCCGGCAGTTAGAGGTATGATAGCCAGTTCCTCTGTGTAAGAGGATTCCGGGTGAAACTCGCTTCCATCTTCGGCCTAATCATCACTTTCCATCAGGTGAGATTTGGGCCAAGAGTTTCCCCGTTTTGCATAAAAGAATAAATAAAGGTCATCTGGATTTCACAAGGTTCTCAAGTGGCTTCTATCCGACTTCGCAGGAACTCTCGGACATTGTTTTTGCTATTTAACATCCTCATAAAACGCCTTCCCACCTGCGGGAACGCTTCTCCTTTTCCCGAAGTGGCAATGCCACCAGTCTCTTGGGCACATTACCAGATGACAGCGTTATTTAAATTATTTTTTTTATGTTATGTTTTAGTTACTTAGTTGTGAGTTTTGTTAATTTTAGCAACTTTAATCCAATTTAAAACTGGGTTGCACCATCTTACTTAAATAACAATAACAAACATCGAAACTTCAGTTAAAGCGCTACTGTTAGGCTGAGTTGTACCATAGAAGAAGTTATAGTTAAAGTTTGCGTCAAATTTAACACTAACAGTAGCGCTGACTTTAACGGTTATAGTGAAATGTGTTGCACCAGCGAATTCATTAGCTTTGTTAAAGTTAAAGGGAAGAGTCAAGTCAAGAGATTTTATTCTACGCGTTTGATAGTTGACGGATAATTTAACACAAACAATAACACTAACCAGCGGAAAGTGAGCGGTTACAGTTACGGTTAAAGTTATGACGTCATTTAACTATTTGTCAAATGGTGCAACTAATTTTTGGCCTAATCGATACTTTAACTGAAGTTTTGATGTTTGTTATTGTTAAAGTAAGATGGTGCAACCCAGCCTTAGTGTTAAATTTGACGCAAACTTTAACTATAACTTCTTCTATGGTACAACTCAGCCTTAGAAAATGTATAATTATGTTAAGTAAAAACAAAGACAAAATTCAATTCAATTTCGGCGCTTGTTTTTATGCTAATTTGCAAAAATCAGTCTGATATAAAATTCGAAAAGTAGCGTCCTTTTTTCTTCAAATTAACGATATTTTGGATAGTAGGTAGGTATAGTACCTACCTGTCTAAAAATTCGTTAACTTGAAAGATTTTTTTTTCTTTTAGTGCGTTGAAAAAGTCGTTTGATACATTCATGTTGAAATACATAATCTAATGTCACTGCAGTCTTTTGGCTCCACAACGGCTCATAAAATCTTCGGCTCGGGCGTCATTTGCAATTCGGTTGTACTTAATGACAAAGTGCTACTTACTCTGCTGGTGCTACCAACTTGACAAGAAGTGTAACTTTTATAGAAATATTTACCCTTGCATAAATTGCTTGATTGATTTTCTTTTGCTTACAAACCTTTGTATAAAACCAAAAATGACGCATCTTGCTTTGTGGACGAATGTGATCAACATTCAAGACAGTTCAGATTTACAAAAGATTAATTCAAGCACGATAATTTGTGCAAATTTGCCCTCACTTTTAATACCTTTACCTTATTGGTGGACGTTCGAAATTCGAAATTTTCCGCGGGAAAAAATAGCATCGCTATACAACGGTTATGCAAAACTGGTTCCATTACAAAAAGCAGTAAATTCATTTTCGCAATTTCGTCGTCAGACGGACTGTATTACGAATACCAATCGGGTATTATGGGCATGTAGTTATTTCGCTTTCGATTCGCCATTGGACTTAGCAAAAAGTTGAGGCTTCGTGCTCTGACCATAAACAAGCGGCGGAGGGAGAAAGTTTGTAAAGAACTCGCGAACACTTTCCAATACGTAGCTACCTACCTACATAGATCTTTACGCCCTTCGATTGTATAAGCTGCGCTGATATGAGACATGAATATTTGAAGTACCTATGACATCTGATTGTTTCGCTTTGGAATAAATGTACCAACAGTGTAATTTTTTTCACCTCCCTCCCTGGATTCCCAGGTAGGTACGTTTTATTTTTTTTTCCAAGTATCAGCTTTTCAATAAGTAGAGTATAGTATTTTTTTCTGATTTTCGTTTGAAGGTGATAAAAATCACGTTGTGTAATGTGTTACACTACACAACCTTTACACCTTTAAAATGGTAATGGTACTATGTGACCATTGCCACTGAATGGTGCTAAGCTTTGTAGCGGAGCGAGTAAGATGTGCAATGAAAATGATACCTTAACCCATAGGTACCACTCGTTAGCTAAACCACAGCACGCATTCATAGCCCGCATCCATAGCACGCGTCCACAGCACAGCATACGTTCTTCAATATAAACCAGCGGCCAAGTGCGAGTCGGACTCGCGCACCGAGGGTTGCGCACAAACCTGTAGGTAAATATAAGCAAAAGTTGCGGTTTACGATTTATGACGTATTAAAAAAAAACTACTTACTAGATCTCGTTCAAACCAATTTTTGCTGGTAGTTTACATGGTAATATACATCATAATTTTTTTTTAGATTTATCATTCTCTTATTTTAGAAGTTACGGGGAGGGGACACATTTTACCACTTTGGAAGTGTCTCTCTCGCATTCAGTTTAGAAAAAAATATATATTAGAAACCTCAATATAATTTTCGAAGACCTGTCCATAGATACTCCACACGTATGGATTTGATGAAAAAAAAATCTGTTCTAACTGTTCTAAGTATCTAAAATTTATTGTTTTTTTTCAATTTGTGTGAAAATATTAATGCGGTTCACAGAATACATCTACTTACCAAGTTTCCACAGCATAGTTCTTATAGTTTCGGAGAAAAGTGGCTGTGACATACGGACGGACAGACAGACAGACAGACAAACATGACGAATCTGTAAGGGTTCCGTTTTTGCCATTTGGCTTCGGAACCCTAAAAACTGGCCAAGTGCGAGTCGGACTCGCGCACGAAGGGTTCTGTACGTTATCTATTAAAAAAACAGTTTTTTGTTTTTTAGTATTTGTTCTTATAGCGGCAACAGAATTTATACATAATTTGTGAAAATTTCAAACGTCTAGCTATCGCGGTTCTTGAGATACAGCCTGGTGACAGATAGAAGGACGGACAGACAGCGACCTCTTAGTAATGGGGTCCCGTTTTTATCCTTTGGGAACGGAACCGTAAAAACGTAGCTTAGTTTCCACCAGTGCTATAGTATCCACATACTACGTTACGCAACCGCGTTGCGCGTTCCTACAATTATATTCATTGATCCACATCAATGAATATAATTGTAGGATATCAAACGCATCCATAGCAACGTTGCATACATAGCAAATTTCTGGTGGAAAATGAGCATAAGAGTAGGTAACCTAAAAGGCTGATTTAAGACACTCGATTACTAGCAGTAAAAGAGTATTCGTAATCTAAATTTAAACAACATAAACGAGTGGTTTCCAAACAGTGGCGTAGCCAGTCTCAAAGACCCTTTGAGATTGACTGGTATCAAACATATTTGGGGGCCCCTTTTTTTGTGATGGGAAATCATCCAATGACTTCTCCCGCTCTGGGCGGAGCGGGAGGGAGTGTCAAACTTTTACTGACTAAAACCCATCCGTGTTCCTATATTGCCCTTTGTGTTCTGGAGCTGCGGTATCTCGGGTATATGTATTGGGGGCCCCCGTTTTAAGGTTTTGTTTCAATAAGCAAAATAGGCCCTACTAGCTCAGAACTGTCTTGGCAGGCCACGAAAGAGATGATGGTACTAAACGTATAGCTTTGCGCACTAGGGGCCCTTGTAGTCCGGGGGCCCCGTATATTTGATACGGCGGTAGCTACGCCCCTGTTTCCACGGTTTTCTGTCCCACGGACCCCTTTTTCAATTGTATTGTTTAGGAGAACCTTGGTAAACTTGCATTATTTTAAAGATGAATCATAAATCATTCTAAGTACAAGAGGAAACTACTAAAATATTTAGGATAGTAGTTAGGTATGACTACAATAGGTTAACGGAAAACCACGAGTTTATTCGATAGTTGGAAGTCCAGGGATGTGGGTTGTTAGGTACCTACGTAAAAGTTTGAATATGACGCACTCAGCCACGCATGTAGTAAACTTTCTTAAATACCTATTAATCGTTTTAATCCACACACCACAGACTAGACTAGATGTTGATAATATGCGGCGAGCCTCCTTGCCGGACTGCCGCCATGGGATCTAGAGGCGAGGGCCCTCGCGCTCATTTACGAATTGCGCGTGGAGCCGCAACGCTCGCGCTGGGGCGAGACTGCTCTGCCGCGGCAAATCGCAGCACGGCGGACGGAGCTCCGGCAGGATCACATATATGGCTGTTTGGAGAGAGCGACTGTCGCAACCCAGCGCTGGGCACGCCACAATTGCGGCGATAAGTCCCCTCTTTGCGGATACGCCCGCCGGGTGTCAAGGAGCGAGGAGGCTTGGGAAGCGGCCACCTCCTTTCTGCGAAGCAGTAATGCAAGCGAAGGAGAAGGCCGAACGTGTTAGGGAGACCTCGCACCCCGGCCACCGTAGGCACGGGCCTGCGGACGGCGAGCATTGGGTGGTTCGCCATCTTATCAGAACCAGACCCGGTTCGACGGCGCGCTGTGTTCCAGGCGCACCTCAAAGAATTGTTAGCAAAGCGGATGGGGCCCGCTAGGGCCAGTGCCTGCCGGGGTTGTGGAATTTGTTCGCAAGTGTCACCGCGGCCCTGAAACGCAAAGCGCATTAGGAGGAACACGGATGGGTTTTAGGAGTCTGACACTCCCTCCTGCTTTACCCAGAGCGGGAGAAGTAATTTGGTGACTTCCCATCCTGTAAAAAAAAAGATGTTGATAATAAGACGACTCTTTTATTCATGTTTATTTTATACTTATTCCCATTAAAGCTGAACAGTGGCCATTTCTTTGGGCGGTATTTTTCGGGTTAATATGCTTAGTCTATGACATGACATTCTATTGGTAAAAGAATGTTCAAAATCGTTTCAGTAGATCCCATAGATATAATAATAGATCCAGAGATTACGCCCTACAACCTCACAAACTTTACCTCTTTTTTTTTATACAAACCGGGGAAATTCGTGGCCCAAATATCACCTGATGGAAAGTAATGATTAGGCCGAAGATGCAAGCGAGTTTCACCCGGAATCCTCTTACACAAAGGAACTGGCTATCATACCTCTAACTGCCGGAACACAACAATGCTGTTAACATAGTTGTTATGGCAGAATTAGACATGATGGTGGTAGCTTGCCAGGCGGACTTAGAAGAACAAGTCCTACCACCAACCAAACCGAGCAAAAAATTGCCTCCGCTGGGAATCGAACCCGGGACGGAGGCGGTTAGTGTCACCTGTTTAGCACCACCCGGGGACCACGTAGGGATTCGCTGAAGGGTATTCTTCTAACGGACGCGGGTGACTCGGCCCCCAAACTCGGCCTCTTAATATACCTATTAGTATAGAAATAGAGATTTGCTTCTATAAAATAGGTACATATTAGTATAGATTGCAATAAGTACCTACGTCATCCCTGCACTGTTTAGAATATCTCAAACAGTTTCTAGTGGTTTCGAAACGTTCGAATCTCCTTACAATGCTTTAGGTATAGGGCATCTCAGGTATAATTTTCGTCATGAAAATAGGAGAAAGTAAAATAAAGTACAAAATAAATATAGGATCATTTATTTGGTATTAAAACGTACAAAAATCAATACAATATCTAAACTCTTAGCTACCTAGGTATACCTACATAACAAATCTTCAGTAGTTAGGTTCTAGGTGTCGGATAGAATAAATCACATTTATTGAATGCACACAACCTACCCGATTACTATTCTAATGCTATTGTATATAATTTATAGTAAATTGGGTAATAAACCTCACAATAAAACCTCCGGTGGAAGCTCCAGGGTAGCCCGCGAAATTCAAATATTTTTTTTATGTTTTTTGTAATTTGTGAAGCTGGATGTTGAACAGAATATGGTTCGCGATTATAAAGAGCATTTATCTAAAGGATTATAACCATTTGAATCATCAATATAACTCTCTTAGTTCATAGAACTCGATTGAATGTTATTTCGTGGAAAAGTCATTCAATCGAGTTGTATGAACTTGAAAAACATAAAAATATTTGAATTTCGCGGGCTACCCTGGCGCTTCCACCTTAACTCTACCTGCTTACAAAGTTAATCATAATAAAACGCCATCTTGAATTTTTTGACGTTACAGATGACCAACTAACTTCACTGTAGTCGTTTTTGATTAGACTAAGATCTGAAAAGAATTGGTCCACTTATCAAAGTGAAGTTCGAATTTGATGTAAAGGGCTGACCTCCAAAATTTTTGTCTATAAAAGCACATAATAAGTTTTCGGAAAATGCTCTTTAGTAAACGCACAGGTTTCAGAAATTAAATTAAACTTCTTCATTTTCAAGACTAACCCCAAAAATTCTAGTCAAATAAATTCAAGATTCACAAACATTTATTGTTCACACTTGGATAATCGAGTATTGGACAAAAAAATGTTTGTGACTTCTACATGTAACTTGAATTAACTCTATTGACAATGAGTATACCTACTGTTTTTAGTATTTTTACACAATTTTGAATTGTTTGGCTACTATTAATCGACATGAGTAGCGCGCTATCATTTTATAGATCAACAGTCTAACTAAACACGATGTTGACTCAGGACTGCGCTAAGAATCACAGTCATTAAGTCCAGTGCCACTGGATAATGACGTCAGAATACGGTTGTTGTGAGTAAGTATGATTTTATTGCACAACCTTGGTAAATCGGTATTGAGGAAAAATATTTTCCATCGGTAGTTGCCGTTACCTTGATTGACGGTAACCAAACATACATGAGTGCATCAGCAAACGTGAAATATTAACAATGCCATTTACGAAGCTAACTTCAGTCAAAATATCCTGTTGAGGAAAATCAGTAGATCATACAGACTGGGATAAACAAAATTGGATACCTATTTATAAAATTTTTGAACCAAAATAAATTAATTTTGTTAAGCCGAATATTCGAAGAAACATTACCAGTTTGCTTAAAACTAAATATCATAATTAATTAACTGTAACATATTACTCGGTCGGATGACAATATTTGTGACAATGCTTTTGTGAAATTCGTTCATTATTGCTTTATT
This sequence comes from Ceramica pisi, assembly GCA_963859965.1. Taxonomy (NCBI): domain Eukaryota; kingdom Metazoa; phylum Arthropoda; class Insecta; order Lepidoptera; family Noctuidae; genus Ceramica; species Ceramica pisi. Next base: position 21,912,996 of record OY982535.1, on the reverse strand, counting down.
CCTTAATCGTATTACACTGTAGGAGTGAGGCGTATTTATTATTTAATTAATCGAAACAGTTAAAAAAAAACATTGTAACAACATGAAACAGGTATCTCAGAACCGAAATAACAGCTCCTACCTATTTCGCCTGTTCCTCAAACAACCGTAGTAGCCGTAACTCATAGAGTATTAGTCTTTGCCGTAACTCGACATACAAAACGAAACGACCTGGAACAGCTATGTGAAACAGTTTCAAATGAAACATGCTCCATTCTCTTCTGACTTATTATAAAAGAAAGAGACAACATCTGTTCTTTGGAACAAGCTCTTTGCTCCTCTGGTTTATTGTAGTAGAAAGAGATAGAACCTGTTCCCTGCCTGTCACTGTTTCTGACCTTTTCAGTAGCAGGTACTATTTCTGAATCTGTTGCCATCAATGAGTCTTTAGTTCCAGTGGAACAGGCTGTTATTTTGGAACAGGATTTTGGAACTGTTTTCTTCTTGGAACTGAAACAGGTTTCTAATTTCATCTGTTCCAACCCACCCGTATTACACTGTCAAGACAGTGGAGTGAAATAAACTTTATGGCTACTCTGAACACTCAACGAGTTGCTGCGCAATAACCAAATGACATGATAGCGGGGGTGAAGGGTGAGGTAATGCGAGCGAGCGAGTGGCGCACTGCACAGTTGTCAGAAAGTTTGCTTAAAGCTGTATCTATGTCATGTATGAATTATGACTGAACTGCAATGAAAATGTGGCTGCTTCAAAATGTTTTATATCACTTTGTTATAGGGATTTCAATTCAAAAACTTTTTTCTGAAAATCATGTAATAAAAAAATAAAATAAAAATCGCAGTGCGCACGTCATAGCCTTAGATTAAAAAAAAATATCTGAGTATTTTGTCTATTTAAATCGATAAAGATAAAGAGTCTCAAAGTTCAAGAGCGGGGGCTGGTGACATAACATTTAAATAAAAATTGTACTAAAATGTGACGTCACACGTCCCGTCAGTTTTTCAACGCACTGTACATGATAGTTTTTTTTGTTTACGTGAAAAAACGTAAAATACGTTTCCAATATTTTTTGGAAATTATCATAAGGACAATACTTATTCGAGTTTTTCAGAAAACCCAATTGAATAGCTTTTGTCATATTATAGTTCAATCACAGGATAACCACATGGAAAACCTAGAACAGAGTTTACGTGCAGGTATAATGTTGGATATCTAATGCGGAGGGAAATAGACAAAAATAAATATTGATTTAAAATTAATTAAAACTATGTAATAGGTATTTATTTATTTATAATTTTATAATATACGTGTAAAACGAGGTAGAGACTGGAAGCAATATGGAGGGCCAAAAGTGATACTTGCATTATTTAGAAAAAAATCTTTAGTTGCAACCGCTTTTAGATAAAAAAAAAAAAACAATAACAAAATAACAATGTTTGGTAACTACACTGGACGGAACTACGTATAAAAGCCTTAGAGGCAGCGTTTCTCAAACTATTTGGTTAGGCCCGCTAAACGTACAATACAGTTTTAATTGATGGGAAAACTCAGGCATGTGTGCTTATCGTAAAATTAGTCTTTGAAGATCTATTTGGTAGCAAACACATACCTGTAACTGGCCTAGGACTGCACATGAGTCTGTATACTGAATATACAAAATTTGAGATAATTTTAATCCATTGCCATTAACTTTGATATCGACTTTAGCGATGTTTATTTTAAGTTGATTTTTAAGTGATCATTTTTTGTAGTAAGTATTGCTTCCAGTTGACAAGGCCCAGTGTTTTTCCATTTTAAAACTATCTCAAGTTCTGAATTCAAATTTACTCATGGGAAGACGTAACATGACTATTTGTCATATCGAAGTCTCAAAATACTCTGATATAGCCTCACGTTAAAGATGCACTATCGTTATTGCAAAACCCCCATAGTCAAGGTCAATTACCCCTTAATTGCGAAACAGGCCTAATTAATTGTACTCGATATAAATTTAGTGTTCAAAATACGTAGGTAACCAAAAACTACAACTCGTAACATCACACATCTACATCGTTACAACTTTAAACAAACATTATGTAGTTAGACCAACAATGCCATTAGTGTTTGCTTCCGTCATCTTTTCGCAAAGATTTACTTTATGTTATGTTTATTTAGCCTTGAATAACTTGTATTAGTGTGTAGTAAAATAGTTTTATAGCTGCAGCCATTTTAGAAATAACAGTGCATTAGGTAATCATCAACATATAAAATTCTTCCGTTACTGAGTGATTGACTCACTCACTGAATAACTGACAGACCACGCACAGCCGAAACACCTGATCGTAGAAAGTTGAAATTTGGCATGTAGGTTGCTTGGGGACTGAGGGGAGAAATAAGATTTCCCGAAATTCCTACGGGAACGGGAAATAACGTTCTATGCGCGTACAAAGTCACGGGCCAGCTAGTCTATTCTGTAAATAACCATTTCGATATCGACTTCACCTGAGTGACTAAGAGCGGGTTGTATCAAACAGTTGGTTAACGTAACATACGTACGTCAAAAAGTTACGATTACGGACGATGTTTGACGTTCGTTAAATAAGAAGCGTTGTTTCAAAACATTCTGGTATAAATTCCTGCTCATCCCAATAGCTAAGTTATTGACACGGGTCCTACCTAAATAGCTTTTTTTGCATTCCACCACTTATTTGTGTCATCAGAAGAACTGGTATTGAGGAATTCAAAAGAAATTTCACGATATTGTTCTATTTGACGCAACTAAAGTTACGTTAACAAGTGCTCAGGGGCCCGAGTCTGCTATTACAATAGTGTCAGAATGGTCGATCACTGATTTCAAAATGGTTGATTTTGACAAGTTTGGTAATCTACTAACATAATGGCATCATAATGGCGTCATTATGACATTCCACTGATCAACCACTGACACGCCATTGAAAGAAAGCCATATGAATGGTAATCTCGTACATAATGACAGATTTAGTATTTACGAACTTCTCACTACTTCAGATTGCTTATAACACTAATAAGTTATATGTAAAACTAAATATAATTAAATTTGGCATAAATAAATGCTCAAATTTAGCTTGGATTTATAATAATGGCAATACGGCATTCCTACCGCAATTCTATTACGAGACATTTGACGTTCCAGTGACCGGCCACTGACGTGCCAGTGACCGTGCGATTATGAATTTAGCAGATTACGAACTTTTAGCAAAATGACAATGGCATGACAATGGGATCGTGTCGGAATGACAAATTTATAAAAATAGCAGACTCGGGCCCCAGACCATCTGTAAACGTAAACGTTATATTTTGCGTGCGTTAACGCTGACATTCGTTATGTGAACGTGAAACAACCCGCCCTAAGCTTACAAAGTGAACTTTATTTCACACATCATAAGGTCTTATATTTATACGAATTTGTAACTCACCTCGGATTCCGCTGTCGAGACACGAAAATGTTGTTACAGAATAGGAACGAGTAGGAAGTATGAAATACGACGAACAAACCATTTATTTGATAGTAGACTGAGGCAGGGACAGTCATTATTTTTATCAATTAATTTATTGGAAGTGATATTAACGGTCGCGGTTTTTACTGTTATATTTTTATAAATAGGTTTTTTATCATACATTAATTAATATTTTGTGGCAAGAACAAAACAATACGTTTATACTTATTCTAATAAACCTTTCTGCACATTAATTAAATATTATTTTCATAAAACTATCTCTTAAAGTTTTCATTACCGCTGCGAATAAGTAAATCTATAGGTTTAAAAAACGAATAAGTATAATAAATAACATTGTTGCATTATAAAGAATTGCATTTATATGTTACTCGAACAGTCTTGGAAAGCAATAAAAATAATAGTAAACAATATAAATAGTATATACTTAGTTGCACTTATTTTCATGATACTCTGTATAAATATAGGTCCACATAGGTAGATATGTGTATATTAATAAATACGTAGGTATTATAATTAAAACCTAATTACTGGACGCAACGACAACACACCATAATGAAATCCATCAGCATTTCAAGTCTCTTTCATCGTAATTTGTGCAAATATGTCATGTATTTACACATTATTTTCTTGGATTAGGCGTCATCCTATTACAAAACTATCGTCGCGCTATTTAGCGACCGTCGCGTTTATTTGTCCTGCAAAATCCATCGGCGCGACGACGGACGTGATCGGGTTTGCTAAACAAATGAACGCGACGATCGTGTGTTCCTGCGACAATCACTTTATTTTACGACGATGTAAGGTGAAAGAATAAATCTTTCAGGGTTTATAAATCGTATACTTAATATCTATACTTATTCTACTAATACTTAGGCATAGGCAAGGTAGGCGCTGGGGCAGTGGGTGACGCGAGCAAGGAATCGTCAGGATTCGCGAAGGACGATTCTCTGATAGTCGTTGAGTTCCTGATGGATGCTCGACGTTTCTCCTTGATGGCTTGGGCGAGAAAGAATGTGCAAAATATGCCTGTGCTCTGTAACAAAAGATATTGATTTCAGTTATATCATTGTAGGGTACGAGGTACTATAATGATGCTGTTGAGGAAAATAAAATGTAAAAGAAATTCATATGCTGTTGATGCTGTTGAGGAAAATAAAATGTAAAAGAATACATTCTTTGTGCGTACAGCTAAGGAGTGGAATTCCCTGCCTGAGTCTGTGTTTCCTGATAGCTACAACCTGGGAGTCTTTAAGTCAAGAGTGAATAGGTTACTTCTAGGCAAGCGTGCTCCACCTTAGACCGCATCATCGCTTAACATCAGGTGAGATAGCGGTCAAACGTACGCCTATCAATATTAAAAAAAATAAAAATAAAAAAATAAATAAGGAATTTGCCGAACTGCGACTCAGACAAAATGTTGAGAGCCTTTGACTTTTGGCAAAGGAATGAAATTATTTATTAATAAAAATAAGTGTTTAAGATAATTGTAAGGTACAGGTACTAATACCTGCTGAAATAGAAAACAAATATTAAAAAAGAAATATAAAACGAGATTATACGACCCAGACAGAAGAGCCGCTGCCATTAGCGTACAGGAAGACAATCATAATCCTAACTTATATTATACTTAAATGCAAAAGTGATATTGTTTATTTATTCTACGCCTAATCATTCAATTAATTGGTTTTGATGAATATTGTTACAGAGGTAGATAAGACGGTTAAAAACCCGGCCAAGTGCGAGTCGGACTCGCAAGGAAAGAAGGACCCGAAAGGATTCCGTACCATAAACTTTAATTTTTAATCGACTTCCCAAAAAGGAGGAGGTTCTCAATTCGGTTGTATGTTTTTTTTTTTATGTTTGTTATCTCATAACTCCGTCAATTATGAACCGATTTGAAAAATTCTTGTGATGAGTTTTATCTGAAAGGATATACTTGTAGACTGGTCCCATTAAAATTTTATCAAAAACGGTTACGAATTTTGGATTTGAAATCGAAATAGCGTTTACTTGGATGATGGTTTTGTCATCCAAGTAATCAAAATTGCGTATTTTGCTTTTTTTGTGATTTTGCAGTGGTGTTTTTAGGTGTGGGGTACCACTAAAAAGGTTTTTTATTTCTTGCTGTTGTAGCGGTAATAGAAACACAAAATCTGTGTTTGAGATCTACCTATTACTGTTCTTGAGATACAGCCCGCTGACATACAGACGGACGGTCGGACGGACAGGGGAGGTTAGTAATAGGAACCCTAAAAAAGGCTACTTTTTACCGAAAATAGAACTTGACCGCGAACGAAGCCGCTGGGAGAAGCCAGTAAAAAATAAAATAAAGGAGGCTTGCTAGTTGCTAAATAAATACAAGCTTTTCTCATTTCTAAGTTAGTAACATCAATATGAAGAGAAAACTGTCGACGATGCCGCCCACACGCGCCGGAGGCAAACACTGTTTACGCCGTACATTAAGTACTATGTTTTCTCTGCGGTAGGGAAACTAGGAAATTGCGTGGAGATTGTTTATTTATTGCCAGTAAGTAAACAACATTCAATTCCGTTTAAAGGGCGGATTTCATCGATCTGAAACTGAACGCCACATATATATATAACTAGCTGACCCGCGCAACTTCGTCTGCGTCACATTTTCCTTTAATGCTCCGTGCCTGATTGTCTTAGCGTGATGATTTATAGCCTATAGCCTTCCTCGATAAATGGGCTACAATCTAACACTGAAAGAATGACTGAAAGAATTTTTCAAATCGGATCAGTAATTCCTGAGATTAGCGCGTTCAACCGAACAAACAAACTCTTCTGCTTTATAATATATAGGTTATAATAGTAGGTCTTTATGTAAAATACTAGTATTCAGCTACATCCGGTCAGACCGAAATGCGACCACAGCATCTTCCGGAAAAGGTCAGTCAGATTGACTTGGCTAATCTCCTTTGAGATTAACTGACAATCTTCTTACCAACGGGTTGCATGACTTGCATGTTGCACAGTTTCTGGGTTGTGGAGATCAGAAAGCGAATTCTACTTATTTCCAAGCAACATTCGCATTCGTATGTCAGTCAAAAATTTTTGAAAAGTGAGTTTTGTTTTTGTTGATTTTAAAAGAATTGGCCAATGACGTTAAATATATGTCACCGGAAATGGCAAACACCATAAGACTGTAAAATATCGCGTGAAATTGTAAACATTTTTTCTAAATTAAGACACGGATGTACCTATAGGAAATTATTGAATTTGGATTGGATACATATATTTTACACTAGCTTCTGCCCGCGACTTCGTACGCGTTCCCGTGGGATAAAATAGCCTTCGTGTTATTTCAGACCATAATCTATCCCTGTTCCAAATTTCACCCCGATCCCTTCAGCCGTTTTGACGTGATTGAGTAACAAACCTACACACAAACTCACAAACTTTCGCATTTATTATATTAAATAACAGCAAAAATCGTAATATTTTAATTTCGCCATAACTTCAAAACCAAACGTCCGATTTTAATCATTCAAAGACCAAATATTATCTACATAAACTGTGCTTTGTGATGAAATACTTTATTTTGATACGGATTAATAGCATAAGTAAAACAAACGCGTTTAAATGTAGTAAAAAAAAAATCAAGATTTTTAAATAAAAAAATGGTTGTTGTGCCTCACTCGACATAGATAGGTACAGTGTGTCGCGGACTTTTTTGTAGATATTTATAAGATCTACAATTAATTAGAACAATTTATGGTTCTATCTTTTATAGTTTAGGCAGCGTACGCAAAATAAGTAACTAAAAGTCTACGTACAATTGTACACAATCGTACTAAAGTCCGAAAATCCCAAATATCTTACGGAACCCTATTTTGTCCAAAATAAAATATAGCCTATGTTACTCGTGGATAATGTAGCTTTCAAATGGTGAAAGAATATTTTAAATCGGTCCAGTAGTTTTTGAGCCTATTCATTACAATCAAACAAACAAACATACAGACAAAGTTTTCCTCTTTATATTATTAGTGTAGATAATATAAAGAGGAAAACTTTGTCTGTATGTTTGTATTTTGGAAAAAATAGGGTTCCGTAAGATATTTGGGATTTTCGGACTTTAGTACGATTGTGTACAATTCTACGTAGATTTTTTCCAAAATAAAATATAGCCTATGTTACTCGTGGATAATGTAGCTTTCAAATGGTGAAAGAATATTTTAAATCGGTCCAGTAGTTTTTGAGCCTATTCATTACAATCAAACAAACAAACATACAGACAAAGTTTTCCTCTTTATATTATTAGTGTAGATATTGCAAACTGTCGTAAGGCGTTTTACGAAGCTACTCGCTAGCCTATAATGCGTTCGCGACCATGGCTTATTATTAGCGTATTTCATGTATAACTTTGGTGTTTCTATACCGATTTCTATGAGTCTTTTTATGGAATAGTTAAATATAACTTTAATTAGGGACGACTGACAGTTTTATAAACGTAAGAGTAGACAAATACAATCAGAAAGCTTCGAACTGCTAAGCTTTCGGGAGTTACACGTGTTATTGTTCGTCAAACATAAAAGATAGACATATGCTGTCGGATATTTTTTATATAATTTTAAGGAGAACATTTCCGTCATATATGATTTCTGTGTAGCTTTCACCGTTAAGGTTGCACACGTGACGAAAGCTTAAAAAATGGAGTAACTTCTCCCGTTTTCCCAACATTTCCCTTCACTGCTCTGCTCCTATTGATTGTAGCGTGATGAAAAGTATACTATAACCTGCTCAGGAGTATGAATAATAATTGTACCAAGTTTCGTTAAAATCCGTCGAGTAGTTTTTGTTTCTATAACGGTTATACAGACAGACAGACAGACAGACAGACAGACAGACAGACAAAAATTGTACTGATTGCATTTTTGGCATCAGTATCGATCCCTAATCACCCCCTGATAGTTATTTTGGAAATATATTTGACGTACAGAATTGACCTCTCTACAGATTTATTATAAGTATAGATATAGATATAGATAGATAGAAGATAAACATTACGATTTTTTCATAATATATCGAGAAATTATAATCTAACCAAGATTTACTACAATCTTACGGAGTTCGCCACTTTCCGGTGGCATGTACATTGTACATATAATTATGCTGAGGAAAATTTCATTGGAATTGGCCTTCAGAAAGACAGTCGTTACCAGTAAAATGCTGATATTCAGCTGCTGCGACGCGACTCACGCGACAACGTTGGGAAAAGGCTAGAAATAAATAGTTTTCTTCCAAAAGGCTGGCTACAATGCACAGTGCTCTCTTTCACCTCAATTTAAAAGCAATAAAAATACGTGTGGCAATAGCGTAAAAGTAGTTAATCCAGTTCGACAACTAAATCCCATTATAACAAGTTCATATTAAATATCAAATGATCAAACTGGATTAAATTAGAGCCAGAAGAAATTAACTTTCAAATGACGTTATTTTTTAGGGTTCCGTACCCCTTCTCCATCCGTTCGTCTGTCCTTCAACGGGCTATATCTCATGATCCGTACTAGACAAATAGAAAGTGGTAATTTTCACAAAGTGTGTGCGAGTGGCCGATTCGCGATGCTACATTTTTAGAAAACCTAGATGATAAATGTTAATTTTGTAAATCTAGGTTAAACATAACACTTTGAAAATCTTTTTGGTAATTTTAATTAAGATGAGTTCGATATTTCCTGAATGAATACCCTGAGAAGAAACACAGAAACAAACCAAGAGGTAAAAATCTCTTTAAGGTGGAAGCGCCAGGGTAGCCCGCGAAATTCAAATATTTTTTATGTTTTTTGCAATTTTCCGGTCAGTGTGAAGCTGTATGTTGAACAAAATATGATTCGCGGCCGTAACGCATATTTATGTAAAGAATTATACCCATTTTAATTTTCAATATAACCCTGTTCATACAACTCGATTGAATGACTTTTTCACGAAATAACTTTCAATCGAGTTCTATGAACTTAGAGGGTTATTATATTGATGATGCAAATGGTTATAATCCTTTAGATAAATGCTCTTTACGATCGGGAACCATATTCTGTTCAACATACAGCTTCACACTGACCGGCAAATTGCAAAAAACATAAAAATATTTGAATTTCGCGGGCTACCCTGGCGCTTCCACCTTAAGAGCGGATTTCACCAATGAGACTGATCAAGCTGCGTTCAAGAGTTGTCAGTGTCAATATTCCATAGATAATAATGACAGTGACAGTTCGTAAAAGTGGTTCATAGGTTTGTTGATCGCGTTCAGTTTCAGATTAATGAAATCCGCCCTTAAAGTCCATAAGTCAGAATTCAAAAATTTCGCAAGAAACAAGCTTCCCTAATGGTACGGAACACCTTCGCAAGCGAGTCTAACTCGCACTTTACAGGCTTTTTTATCTGCTTTCATTATTTGCCAGAGAGATAAGGTGATTAACCTGGTTGGCAACGAGTATGTCATCTTAATAATCATTTTATCTCGTCTCAATTGTGTTGATTACTCAGAGAATCATACGTGATTCGGGTTTTTCGCAGAACGACTGTTGTTTGATTACTGTAGCCATGTTGTGACGTCATAAAAACAACGTTGTTGTAGTGAGAGAGCAGGATGGAGCTATACAAGACGAATAGTGCGATCCTGTTTTGGCAACAGAGTAACTCTCAATGGTAACGCTTACTGTGAGGGTTTCAATTTTTTTTTCATCATTTTAAAATAAATAGTTTTGAAGTTATTCAAGAAATAACACCAAAAATTATCATTCCCCTCCTCATCTCAGAAATTACTTTGCCTAAAATTTTGAAAAAATATGTAGAATAGTCCTATACTTACCTTAAAGATTAGAGGAAAACCTTTAAGAAGTCTGCCGAGTTAAAATAACATGTTAAAAAGATGAAATTGCTTTGGAACCCTTTGCACGCGAGTCCGACTCGTACTTAGCCGGATTTTTTTTCTTGAATACCTATGTAATGCGTGTTTTAAAAGATTGTCCATCTATTTTAATGCGACCTTATATTTTCCTTCTAAGTCAATTTAAATTTAACGTGATGTTTAACACGTTGGTACTAAGCCATCCCTGCAATGTCCTGTAATCCTGGTTATCCTGTCTGCAGTATTAATTTAATCAGATTCTAACTTTCTCATACATTCTAACTGACCCTTTAATCTGTATAAACCTATCGAGGGCAGACAGGCGCCAAGTTCTCGACGTATCAAATTAAATCACTATGTAACTTCGTAGAACATGATACAAAAAAGATACAGAAATTCTACTTTGAAAATATAAATAACTAGCTGACTCGCGCAACTTCGTCTGCGTCACATTTACCATTACTGCTCCGCTCCTATTTGTCTTAGCGTGATGATATATAGCAACCTTACTCGATAAATGGGCTATCCAACACTGAAAGAATTTTTCAAATCGGACCAGTAGTTCCTGAGATTACCCCCTACATACAAACTCACAAACAAATGTTACCTCTTTATAATATTAGTATAGATTATATTGGGAGTGTGATTGTTCTTTTTAAACGACTTCCAAAAAAGGAGGAGGTTCTCAATTCAGCGGGTATTTTTAACCGACATCTATTTTTTTTTTTGTTTTATGTATGTACTCCGAGCTTTTTGATCCGATTTGTGTGATTATTTTTTATTTCGATACTTGCCATTTGGTCCCGAAAAAAATGAATTCAGTTTGGATCAGTAGTTTTTATTTTATGAGCATTTTTGCTTATTTCAATTTCTGCGTAGACGAAGACGTCGTCCAAATATCACCGATTAAAAGTGGAAAATAAAAAACTTTTTAACAAAATAATACCGATAACAGATTTCCAAAAAAACATTGGTTGTTTATAAATCGGTTATATTTTTTTGCTAAAAAGTTTTTACTTCCTATGGACAAGCGTGCACCTTAGACCTGCTCCGTGGTTAATCTACACAATTGCTTGCACTGAATGGACAGGTCCTCTCAAATATAAGGTTGTTGACTCAAACAAAAGACCATCTCAGCCACTAATGTTCAAGAATACGGGAGGACTAAGGTCGTTATAAAGTACAGGTAGATTACAGCTGGTATTTGGACGCCGGGAGGGGGGTGCAAGGATTTCATATTTGACTCCTTGGTCGCTGTCACTCAAAGGCTACGGGTGGACGGGGGACTTGGTAAGAGAAACTCTATCTTATTCAATGCGGGGTTTTGAAGATGCACCCCTCCCCCCCCCTCAAATAATCCTGCCAGCGTCCATGCTGTGCCGGTTAGTCCGTTTAAAGGCTCAAAGTGACAGATAGTACAAAAATGACTAAATAGATAAAACTTCTGCGCATACGCATGTACTGTTGATAACAATTGAGCCGAGTTCGCTGCTGTCCCCAGCACCACCCACGGCTCGGTTAACACAATAAGTGCAGTAATGGACCTAGGGTATGTCATTGTGACGCTATCTTCATTAGTGGGGTAAGCTGTCCCCCAGGAGTTAGGAGTAGCTTAGGACTTGAGAAATGTATAGTGAGGACGATAGAATGGAGTGATAGTTCGTCATTCTAAGTACCTAGTCATCCTACAGAGGTTGGAATTAGGTAGAGTTATTTATGTAGGTACTTGCATCGAAATGTTTTATTTATTTATTTATTTATTTAAACTTTATGTACAACAGTGTTACATGGGCGGACTTAATGCAACAATGCATTCTCTACCAGTCAACCTTTGGGTTAAAAAGACTACATTGTTGCATTTGCATTGCATCGAAATGTTGATATTAATATGGATCTTCCCGGGATTTATAATACAATCCCGTGTGGCCAACAATATTACAAATAAATAATCATAAAAACAGAGATAGATAAGACAAATAAAACAAAGATAATGAATATACAATTAAATGTTGTGCGAACTACATAACAAATGTGGCATCATCGCGCGTGTGCGTAAAAGTAAATAACTTTTTTAGAATAGTTAATATCGGGATTGGTTGTTTGCTATTCTAATGTTAGTGAACATGAAAGTTTAAAATAACATTTTTTTTATTTAATAAATCACGGGATTTTTCTGGTCTTATTACCCAGTTTACGCGTTGTGGAGGTCAGGTAGACAGCCGCTCTACGTTAAATACTGGTATTCAGCTAAATCCAGTTTGACTGGAAGCCGACCCCAATACAGTTGGGAAAAGGCTAGGCAGATGATGATTGTAATTTTTACCGATGGACAATCTTGGATTATAGTTGAATAAATGTTATGTAGACAATTAGATTGTAGTTTTGTAGCGTTTTCTATGAGAAGCAAACTTGGAAAACCCCCAATTACAAGATGATTCATTTAAGTATTCGAACAAGTAAACTAAAGCCTCAATTAAAATCCCAGAAAACCATGACTTATAAGTGCAAATGCACTAAATGCATGTCAAAGTCAACTACCTAATTGAAGTAAATGATTCATTACTTCAATTAGGACATTTACTTCTTTAATAGGTTTTCAACTTTATCGTTTGAATATTAGGTTCAAAGTTGATTGGGAATATTTGACAGATTCGGGTACCTTGATGAACTGACGTCATGTACTTGTAAAAATCAATCATTTGTTAAAAAAGGCAATTGTTAAAAACCATTATTTACTCGCGGCTTTGCTCACGTAGTCTATATCGCTGGAAACGTATGTTTTAGGGTTCCGAACCCAAAGGGTAACGGAACCATATAACAAAGCCTTTGTTGTCCGTCAATCTGTCTGTCTGTAAGCGGGCTGTATCTCAAGAACTGTTATAGGTAGACAGTTGACATGTTTATAACACAGAATGTGTATTTTTTCTATACTTAGTCGCTTTAACAACAAATAATTAAAAAGTATCTATGACACAAAAAAACTAAAAGAAAATCGGTTCATCCGTTTGGGAGCTACGATACCACAGATAGATACACAGATACAGACACGTTAAACTTATAACACCCTCTTTTTGTGTTGGGGGTTAAAATTAGACTCCCTTACAAAAAATGTGTTTCATCGGTTTATGTTACGTTACGGAACCCTTTCCTACTCGCAATTGGCCGTTTTTTTCTAAATCATAGAGCAGTGTTATAATAAGGTTATTATAAGCACTCGTAGCGTGTTTAGTTCATGTGTTTATGATGCCGGTTGAATCACATCGTGCAATTGGATACCACCCACGGGCCTCGGGCGTGAGCGGCAAGCGATATAATGATGAGAATTGGAGACCCCACCCTGGATATCCACATGATCTGATTCTGTACCTAACATTTTCATGTGGATAGTGGAAATATTGATTCAAATAATTCGGGATCAAATTAACTATATTGTCAGGTTACTAGAAGTGGTGGACATCTATTAAAACAAATAATTTTTCTATTTAAATAAAGATTAATTGCCTAATAGGATAAGCATTGCCATACAACGTGGCAATGCAGCCAGTTTTTTGGGCTCACTTCCAGTCGATAGCGATGGGGACGAATTCTCTCATCTCTGACGCCATATTTTAGTTAGGAGGTTCTTTTTTATATTTTAGTGTATATAGTTTGTTCTTTAAATACATTTTTAAGTAACCATTGCCTTAATGTATGTACGGCTGTACGCGCATTACTTCGTAACGACTGATCCGTAAAATTTTACCATAGCTACAATACCCGTTTCGCACATAAAACTTTTCTGAATTAGATGCCATATTAATATATTTAAATTACATATATAAATTGTATATGTTTTCACATTTAAAAATTCACTTACGTTATCGTTACTTACTATACTTACGTCAAAATATTCGAGCTAGCCCTTCACATCTTGTTTACTGATTTTTAACCGACTTCCCAAAAAGGAGGAGGTTATCAATTCGGTTGTATTTTTTTTTTTTTTTTTTTATGTTTGTTACCTCATAACTCCGACAATTATGAACCGATTTGAAAAATTCTTGTTTTATCTGAAAGGATATACTTGCAGATTGGTCCCATTTAAATCATATCAAAATCGGTTACGAACTTTGGATTTTAAATCGAAATAGCTGGAATTTGACTATTTAGATGATTCTTTGATAATCAAAATTGCGTATTTTGCTTTTCTGCGATTTTGCAGGGGTGTTGTTAGGTGTGGGGCACCACTAAAAAGTGAAAAATAAAAAAACTTTGAACTTGTGTCAAATACGAAGAAACTAACAAAAACACCGACTTCCGAAATTAAAGTTATTTTTTACTTTGTAGTGTTTTTTTTTGGAAGTCGGTTGTATTTTTTTTGTAAAAAGTTTTTTTATATTTAATAACGTGCTCATTTAGAGGGGTTCGTGTCTAAATAATAACAGCCGCACGAGTCGATCTTCAAGGTTAATAGGTTCACTGTCCGCATAGCAGACGCAATAGTAAAACAATCAGCGCAGACCACATGTGGTCTGTTGGACTGTGAACCGGTTAAGCAACGCTTGCCGAGGTTGGTCTGTGGATGGGTGACCATCTACCGACTGTCCTCCGTGAATCGGGAAACTGTTGGTCCCGGCTGTCATTTGGAGATCTTTGGCAGTCGTTACGGATAGTCAGAAGCCAGAAAATCGGACACCAGTCTTGCGTGTTACCCAGTTAATGGGTAGGTTAGCCGCTCTACGTAAACACTGGTATTCAGTTGAATCCGGTTTGACTGGAAGCCGACTCCAATATAGTTGGGAAAAGGCTAGGCAGATGATGATATTAACGTGTTCGTTTCGGGATTGCCCGACTATTAAGTCAATCAAGAGGCGAGGTCGCGTTGTGAACTCGAGACTTGGTTATAATAGCTGGGGAATCTCAAACCGCACATAATTATGATCATGGCATGCATCACCGTCGTTAACGAATGTTTTACTTATTTCTTATTTTGGATTCTGAACAAAAAGCGGAACCCTGATAGGATCACTCGACTGTTTGTCTGTCACAGTCAGTTTTCTCCGAGTCTATGAACCGATTCTATTGAAATTTGGTTCACCTTTGGACTTCTGTGATCCAAACACGGACGCTCTACGTAAATAAATATTTTTTTTGTGGTACCTAAAAAACGTTTTACAAACTGTATCGTGCGACATATCAAATGAAAGGGCTTACTTTATAGGTTTTGATTAAATATTTTTTTAATACTTTTAAAATAAACGGTTTTGATGTTATTCAAGAAATAAGACCAAAAATGACCATGACCATGACCTCCTTGTCGCTGAAAAAACCAAGCCAAAAATTTGGAAAAAAAATGCAGATAATAAATAGCTGTATACCTAAAGATTACAGTAAAATCTATAAGAAGTATATAGTTTTAAAATAACAAGTTAAAAAAAAGTATTGGTTCGGAACCTTTTGCACGCGAGTTCGATTCGCACTTGGCCAGTTTATTTTAACATTGCCTGTTTTTACCCAACTGCGAAAGAAGGAGGGTTATATTTTTCGAGTATAGATACACTCGTATGTGTAGGTACTTCTTTGACACGCCCTAGAGCCATAACAGCTTGAAGTATTTTTATGTGAGTGGTGTCAACAGATTCGTCTTAGTCGTGAGAGTGACACTGGATACATCAAAATAAAAAGAATAAAAAATATGGTTAAAATGGCCGACTACTGGCGAAATTTTGTTCTTAAAAAAATCCTCAAACCTACCAAGTAGCGTATTATAATAAAGGGCTTGCGGAGACGATTCCAAAAATGTTACTCACTAAATGTAGAAAATAAAAAATTGACTGTCAAAAATGTAGTTCAACCACAGATCTGCCACCAACTTCATCAGACTGCTTGAAAAACGACTTGTTTGGAACTTTTTAGTCGTTTTTAGCGGTCGGGTTTTTCTTTATGTTTCTATGGCAGTAGCGCTGCGCCAACCGTATCGTCAAAACCATTAATATTAACTTTATTGATTGTTTGCGCAACACAACACAACATGTTTCGAACCAATGTATGCTGGAGGATTTTTTATGACCATCTACACAGTACAGTTTCAACTGGACATGATTTGCGCATAAAATAAAACCTCATAAAAATAAATAAAATCAGCTGTTCTCAAATCGTATTTAATAGACAAGTCATAAAATACGTTTTATTGGTCCTTTATTAAAATAATTATAAATAGAAATCTAATTGGAAACGTAGATATCCAAATAAAATGTTCTGAATGAAACTATCTAAGTTTGGAAAAAAAACAACGGATTGCACTCCGGGAGTGCCGGCAGAAGTGAAAACTTGTAAATTAAACGTTGTGCATTTTTGAATCATCCGTCTTACGAATTTTCGATCTGGAGGCCTTAGTGTGAGTTTTTTCGACTCACGTTCGAACGCGTTCGATTGCGAGCGCGTTAGAATTTAGTATGGGAAATTAGGTTCTACGAGTGACCACCTGAGGCCTTAGTGTGAGTTTTTTCGACTCACGTTCGAACGCGTTCGATTGCGAGCGCGTTAGAATTTAGTATGGGAATTTAGTTATAGTGCCACCTGGTGGTCACTCGTAGAACCTAATTTCCCATACTAAATTCTAACGCGCTCGCAATCGAACGCGTTCGAACGCGAGTCGAAAAAACTCACACTAAGGCCTCAGGTGGCACTATAACTAAATTCCCATACTAAATTCTAACGCGCTCGCAATCGAACGCGTTCGAACGTGAGTCGAAAAAACTCACACTAAGGCCTCTGGTCACGTGTCTTGAGTCGAGTTTGTCTTACGAATTTTCGATCAGGTCACGTGTCCTGACGCAAGTTTAACATTTTATACCCATCCCAAGAAAAGTGCTCAACGCCGCTTAAGAAGTTTTCACTCCAATAAAAATGATCTACGAAATAAGCAGGTGCTTATTTCGTAGACCGAAGGCAAACGGTTGGTTGGTCTCAAATATGATCGCAAAAACACAAATTCTTTACAAGGAAATCTGGTAATTGGTCTAGCTCCAACATTTCCATAATTACTCTCAACTCTTCTTCTATATCAGGACTGACTGGCCCCGCCTGCCTTGCTGTTCGCAACATAACTCTCGCCTTGTTAACGTTCCTGTCGTACATCGCCAGTAGAGCCAACATTGCCCACCCATCAGCCAATAAGGGCTCAGTGTTCACAGCGGCAGCCAGCCAACGTTCAGCAAACCACTGATTGTCCATCAGAGCATAAATTCGGCCAATAAGAAGAGCTGTGTGACCCGAAGGATTATTTTTGTGTGCAGTCGCAACCCTCTGCAGTGCCGACATAGGATTGACCTTAAATTCGGACATAGCTGATGAATACAGCAGCGAGGAACAAAGCGAAGAACCGGCTCTTTCAGCTTGCTGCAGTGCTTTGTCACATTCTTTATCCCAGTTACGACTTCGAGCCAAACAAGTTGTACGCATTTGCTCCATTTTAGGCGTAGGCCCAAACTTTTGTATTGATTTATTGATCTTTTGCATAGCAGAATAAAAGTCGTTTCTTAGAATAAGTGATGCAGCTCGCAAGTAATATACATCCGGACATACTTTAAACTCAAAGCGGTCACTGCCTCGACTTAAACAGCCATGCTCAACACATTGCAAGAGTTTCTCAGAAAATTTGTAGCATCGTAGGCAAAGAAAAAATGCAGCTGCTATCAACAAAGGGTTATCACTTTCCACAACTTCTGGTATCCAATATATTTCCTCTTCCCCACTATTATCAGTCCATCGCTCTAGAAGCCGGTCCCACTCTATCGGCAACAAAAAAAATTTCCTCATTTTCTTCGCAGCAACAAATGCTGCATACATATTGCCATTGCAATGATGGAAAGTGTGCATAGCCGCCCAGCCAATTGAATTACCCGTGCCGTCTGAATATTCACCTTTCACAGCAATGCGTAGCGCTGCACCAGCTTTATCCTTGTTACCCTTTACATCATCAAATTGCAGGCCGCCAAAAATCCATAGCAAGTATCTATTCGTACTAAAAGTTCTTAAAGCTTCCGACAAGTAATTCTTAGCATCTTCATTTTTGCGATGCTCTAGACAGCGTAAAACCTTAGATAATAATGAGCTTTCGCGACATCCTGCCACTTTCAAGCTTGTCTCTAAATGTGTATTGGCAATTCTAGTATCTCCGGCCATACGACATCTCGCAGCAGCGGACTTATCCGGAAGACGAGGTGGTGGTGGTTGAGGAGCAAAAGAAGCTGTCACTGCTCGTCTACTCGCAGCATGCTGGCTAGTCACTATCTCCTCATAATCTAGATAGGAACATTCACCCGGAGGGAAACTTTTAAGCATTGTTCTCACTCGCATCAGTAGTCGATTCGCAGCAGTTCGTTTTATACCCTGGTTCATTGGGATCATTCCCTTACAAGCAAGCCCACTTAACTCTTTATGCACGGCCAGAGCACCTTCTTCCTTTCTTATGGTCCTCGCATCAATTCCAGGCTCAAGTTGAACGCTATCGGATTCAGAATCCACTTTTACTGATACATTGCCCTCTTCTGATGGAAAACCCATGATATGATAAAGATTCTCCAATTTAGATTTAGGGACTACATTATCTGTTAAATCTAGTCTTATCACAGCGTAGGGAATATGGTCGAATTCATCCGTTACAAACGGATCCACGTCACGCGCACTCGCTTTAGCACTTGTGGGGGGAAGATCAAGTATTGGGCCGATATCGCCAGGTGTATTAGATTCATTAAAATATATCAACTTCGAACAAACAGTGACACCCATCTGACCTGGTTCTAATAACACTCTTGCATCTACTAATCCCATATAACGTCCTCGCACATCTATTTTTCCAGTTCGAGGCACACCCGCCACTTCAATCATAAATGGTGAAGACAATCTTTCATAAAGCTTGACAGGATCAACCAGCACTCGTCTCATAGCGTTCCAATAGAAGGAACGACAGCTGCTTGTATCTTCACGTTTTAAATCATCTGGAATAAACTGATCTTCAGTGTGGACATTCATTGCTGTATCGGCGGCATAGCCGGCAGCGCTAACAGCTGCGAAAACAATTTTCTTGGCGGTAGGTGTACTCAGGGATAAATTAAAGTTTATAGCTTTTGGATCATGTACGTCATCTAATCCAATGGCACTCATATAGAACGTGTTGTCTCGGGCCGCTGGCATACAGTTGACAGAAATCATCGTAAGTACTAAAGGAACCAGGTTATCATCACTCGTGCCAGGCGAGATGGCATGAACTATCACCGAGAAGTCAGTCCTTTCCCCTGTACTAATAGAAACTAACGGCGATGTCAGCAATACTTTTTGTTCTCCCAACAGCAATGGAAATAAATCTACACTTGCACCGGCACGGTTATCCGGATGAGTTAAAGGATCGGAATCTCTTGGAGCTTTTGCTCCGACGGCGACGCGCAGTAGAAGAATCAAAGGTGTATTGGCGATCATCGTTTGGATGTTTCCAACGTTCAGGTTTAGGAAAGGGAGCGCTTCTGACTCAAGATACTCGTCGTGAGCCCATTTTCCTGATAGCATCATAACTCCGTTAAAATAGGCAAACAACTGATATTCGCTTGGACCAGGACAGGTGCCTTTCATTATTAAAGTCAGGCTGACGGTACGAGGAGCTGTGGAACTGACGGTGGATTCCATTAGTAATATATCTGTTTGATTGTCTGTAGTCCCAGATGTTGCTGTTTTAGAACTTTTTGGAACCGTAACTTTTTTAGCTTTTGGAGGCATATTAAGAATATTTTTATTCACGTTCCTTGTTCGACTCTTGATTTGTGGCCTTATTTGGACACAAAAGTAACCTTCAAGAACTTTATCGTATTCGATACCTTTGTCCCGGATGTAGCTGATTATACAGGAATCGCAAAACTTCTCAAATTATTATTTGATTCGTAGTATTCGACACCTTTCAATCTAAAATGATGATGACATTGACATAAAATAATAACACAAATAAAGGAAAATTGTCATAGATAAATAGATACTTTTTAGAGCTCAAGCTAAACATATGTATGTTATGTAGGTGTGTTTTAAACCCTGTTGCACATGATGTTTTTTACTGTAAAACCCACAGACATATAAATAGTAGCAGACCAAACATTCGCTAAAATTTGCGTAGCCATTACGCACACATAGGGAATGTTGTCATTACAGGGCCGAATTAGGACCGGTTGCCGGTATTATCTAACGATAATGAAACAATCCATACCTATACTTTCTGAAAATCCGTGAAAATCGATATTTTCTGGGTAAATTAAATATAGATTACTTATCAAAAGTCTTAACGAATAGAACCACCCTCTATTCCCGTGGTTATTGTTAAAGGCGACTAAGGGAATATTTTAAGAGGACGATGGGCAGCAGTCCACTCTTCACCTTTTGACGGTGTTTACAAACCGTTGACGGATGTCAGTATCAGCTAGAAGAACCGGCACTGCAGTTATTAACCCGCATGCCCAGTTTTGTAGAACCGAGAGTCAAGGTATTAGTATGTCTGAAAGCTAGTTTAGGAATAAATCAGGATTTGTGAAATAAAAGTAATGTAATTCAAAATTCAATCATTTATTTCAATTAAACCATTTACAGGCACTTTTTAATTGTCAAGGTCGGTCTGTCCAAAAAGTTTAAGCTATTTGCACGTTCCAAAGCGTAGATCTCTATGGAGAAACTCCACGGACACTCTTCTATCTTACACTCTCATAATGCTTACATATGGAGTAAATTCGTTAAACAGTGTAGGAATTGCTCCGGGACGTAATGTTGTTCGATCAAATGATTCTCAAAATGCTTTGAGCAAAGTACACTTGAAGGTCTTGGTTGCCAATCCTGGAGTTTCAGGTTTTTAATCCAGGCATTCCGTAAACTTTCATCCTTAGGAAACCTGGAAAAATATTAGTACCTATGCTCATTTATTGCCTGCTGAATGAAAATTCATCGTTATGTGAGTAGCGTATTTATACATATGCCTATGTTCTCCATAACACAGACACTGGGTAACATAACATTGATTTTATAATTTATTTTTTATAATAGCATGACATAATGTGTACATACACTGAAACTACTACAGGTATTTTGAAATTGTATCACCAAAAAAGAATAAAAAATCATACATTAAACTGAGGCTTTATTTGATAATTCAATGGAAATAAATATTTTACATACAACAAATGCAATTAACTAGTTTCGCCTTTGTTGCCGAATTCGTCCCTGACTAATTGAACAGGTACTTGAGCTGTCACTTGATGCCACTTTCTGACTATTTTGTCCTTGTTATGGTTTATTTCTTTAGTTTTAGGTACAAATCGCATCTTTGTTGAAAACTGTATGTAAAAAACGAATAAACAGTATCGAAACATTTGAATTCAGTAAAGAAAGCACTAAGATTTCCCAAAACTTACCGATGATAGGTCAACCCAGGTGTTTTGTGGTAGCTAGCACTGTCACAGCGATACGCACAGCACTTTACCATTTTATTTTACCGTCCTTGTGTATTTTATGTCCCAAACAAGTAATATTTTATTAATTTTAACACGATTGAAACAGAACGTATGTAGCTTATCAATATGGCGGCGCGGGTTAAACAAGCTACGCGTCAAATTTTATCTATGTATGAGTCAGTGTGACAACACGTGACAGAACGAGACACGCTTATGAAAAGTCACTTAGAAAAAAAAGGATAAAGAATCATACCATATAAAAAAATATATCTACGTATTAATGTTTGGTCTGCTACTATTTATATGTCTGTGGTAAAACCACAATAATTTCAGATTTTTAATTTGCTATAGTAAAATAATTCAGTGAGGTCAGCAAAAAGTTGTCGCGGCAACAAGTATGTTATCAAAATATTTCCTTATGCACATTGTCACTCGAGTTTCCACTTTCCCAGATGAGTAGGCTGTAATGCTGTCTTGACTAAACAAGTACGGTTTACCAGATGGATAACATAGCAGGCTGGTCTATAATTATCTATCTATCCATTTTCACGGTGATATTTTAACATAATAGACTGGCTGGTACTTTCGGCCGTAATGTCACAGTTCCCATGTGACTTGATCCATTGTATATTTATTTATTTAAAGATTCCCTGTAACCGTTGGATAAACATCCTGCTGCCTATCAACGAGGGGAAGTACCTTCGAAGAACTGATGAACTGTTATTTTGACAATATGACCTCCTTAGTCAAAGGGATCCGCCATGATACAAAGCGGAATTGTATACTATACTTATGGTGCAATATTTGAGATGAATGAATGATAGATAGTGCTTTGTATAACTTGTGCCTTTTCTTAGAAATAATGATGATGATTGAACAAAGTTTACTTATCTATCCCTTCGTTTATTAACGTTTAGTAACATTATTTTTGTTAATTATGTGCTGTGTACGTCTCCTTTTAGTGATATGATAATTACTGCGAAAGATGGAGCATTTCCGGCGCCTCTTCAAAGAGTTTTTGGCGCTCGAATGACATTATCAGGGAGCACTGTAGGTAAACGTTCGTTAAACATGGGTTTTCAAGAAATTTCACGCCACGGGTTGGCCTTTTTTTTTAAATATGGGAAATCATCAAATGACTCCTCCCGCTCTGGGCGGAGCAGAAGGGAATGTCACTCTTACTGACTAAAACCCATCCGTGTTCCTCATAATGCCCTTTGCGTTCCAGGGTCGCGGTAACTCTTACGAACAAATTTCGCAACCCAACAAATTCCGCAGCCCACCACCAGCTGGCCTGGCACTACTTCGGCGATGGGTTCTTTTTTTCTTCGAAAACTTAAAGCATCTTAAACGTGACGTGAAAGTTAATTTACTGTTAACTAAAAACGAGTGGTTTAGTACGTCACAAATAAATCTGCTCGGGGATAAAACGGTAAACTGTCGGCCACCAGGGTATCCCCCAAAATACATCGATAGTTATCGATCGACTTTCGAGAAGCTACTTACACAAAAAACCAAGGGATTTCCCTTATAAGATAAACGAAGCGGTATGTCAAATTGTTGACAACCGGTAAAAAATATTGGGAGAATTTCCTTCTTTGAGGGCAGATTTTTCAAAAGTCAGATCCCTAACTGAAGAATAAATATGGCTGTTTGCCTTATTTTCTATGCAAAAGCTGTCAAACCTGCATTTTTACTCCTCTGATAAAATTTATCTGACTATTGAAAAATCAGCCCTGAATAAAGTACCTAACGTAAAACAAACGACTTCCAAAAAAAAAAAAGTAAAAAATAACTTTAAGTTCGGAAGTCAGTGTTTTTGTTAGTTTCTTCGTATTTTGACACCGACTTCCGAAATTAAAGTTATTTTAAACTTTTTTTTTTGGAAGTCTGTTGTATTTTTTTGTAAAAAGTTTTTTTTTATTGTTCACTTTTTATTGGTACCCCACACCTAACAACACCACTGCAAAATCGCAGAAAAGCAAAATACGCAATTTCGATTACTTGGATTTGGATGACATAAAACCGATGACAAAAAAAAATTGACAGCACGGTTGGCGCAGTGGTTGAGCGATCGGCTGCTGCGTCGCGTGTCGTGGGTTCGATTCCCGCACGGAACAAATATTTGTATGATCTATAGTTGTTCCGAGTCTGGCTGTTTGTGTATGTGACTTTGTATGTTTGTAAACGCACCTACGATACAGGAGAAATTCCTAGTGTGGGGCAACGATTTTTTAAGAAAAAAAAAACCATCATCCAAGATCCAAGTAGACGAATTCCCGCTATTTCGATTTAAAATCCAAATTTCGTAACCGATTTTGATAAAATTTAAATGGGACCAATCTGCAAGTATATCTTTTCAGATAAAACAAGAACTTTTCAAATCGGTTCATAATAATTGTCGGAGTTTTAAGGTAAGTAACAAACATTTACATTTTCATGTATTTTGCCCGATTGCAACGATTTCATAACAAAATGTGCGGAAATTGGACCTTCACGTAAACGTATGAACGTGTTCACATATATGCAATGCCACATCGAAGTTTATGGTAGTCATAGTTAATGGGATGGTATCAGTACGTGAAGACTAGGATTGAGCCTAATGTTTGACATTACCATAGAGTACACACCTAGTGTAGGCAATGGCTTTACTTGAATGCATGGAATTAGTACGTACTAATTTCTTCCATTTAATTAAATCCGTCCGTCACTGCTACTAGGCTTTATTGGTAGACCTCTAACTAAGCTAAAAAATAAATACGATTAATGATTATCACATCGTTAAATATCTTTAAACATATGCAAAGAGGAAGGAACACGTACGAAACGGGAAGCTTCGGTACTAAGAAGTCCTACAGGATTTGCATTCACCAGGCAAACAGTGCCGGACGATGGAAGATCAGGCCAAGTTCATTTGAATAGTTTATTGCTGTCAACTTTATCCTTTTAGCATACTGATACCGATATAAAGCGAGCACAGCCTTCTTAACACTGCAGTGCTAGGAAGCTTTTGCGTTATAGCGGCATGAGCATGTTTTAACCTTACAAGCTAAACCAACAGGCAAACCCTGGTGTATGTAACAAAAATCACTTAAGGTTATGCACTTATGCCTGTGAATTATGCGTGTAAGGTTATAACCATCATGCAAACCCTAGCGCGTATTGGTGCTCCCACATTGCCGTTAGAAATTGTTTAGTAACGTTAGTAAACATTTGTTGGCTAACATTTTAAAACAAATGTTAAAAAATGTTTTCATGTTAGAAAATGTTTAGTAATGTTAGTTAACAAATTATAACAAAATAAAACATGTGTTACCTTTTATTACATTAGTAAACATTTTCTATTAGTGTAGGAGCACTTATAACATGTAACAGTTTCTAACAAAGTGCAACAATTGTTAACATTTGTTAGTAAATGTTTTGGTGTTATAAAATGTTTACAAACATTTTATAACGGCAATGTGGGAGCACCATATGGCCACAAGACAAAAAGGTAATGGCACCTAAATGAAATTGAGGGGGCGCTGTGGCTGTGGTTTCGATTTTAATAACAGTTACCTAGGTACGTAGGTATATGTTACAATTGTTTGTAAAAAAATAACATAGCGGCATTAGTAGGGTGGATATCATTTACCTGCGTGCCAAAATATCTATGGTCGTACGACTGAATTTTTGTTTCATGTTGGCCTAAAAATAATGACATGAACAACTGTGCCAGAATTATTCTGGAATGTCAGTCCCATTCTCATAAGTTTTAAAAGAAAACTTCTCAGTACACGCAAGAAAGACATTTGAGATATTTTGTAACACGACTCCAATGGTTATACGCGCCGTTCAAACACAGTATAAATATGGATTCAAACATGCTCCAAATTCGAAATAATAACAACGGTCGATGGCGGTCAACGTAACTACTATTTTTGTCACTTTATTTTAACTTTAACTATTATTATTATTATTTTTTATTTTTTTCACGATAACATTGAACGGTGACGTATTAAGAATTAGAATGCCCAAAAAAGTATATTATATAATATTATTTATTTTATTTACAGTCTTTGTGTTCCAATGCAGGGCAAAGGCCTCCCTGTCTTCCTTCCTTACTTTTGTATAAAAAAAAAAATTAATCAAACTATGGTTTGTTTTTTTTAATCCCGGAGACTAAGGGCGGATTTCATCAATCTGCATTTTTTTTTTAAACCACAACCACCACCACCATTTCAACCACGTTTGAGAGCTGTCAGTGTCATTATTTTTTATGGAATACTAGCTGACCCGTGCAACGTCGTCTGCGTAACATATTTCATTACTGCTCCGCTCCTATTTGTGTTAGCGTGATGATATATAGCCTATAGCCTTCCTCGATAAATGGGCTATCTAACACTGAAAGAATTTTTCAAATCGGACCAGCTAGTCTATTCTGTAAATAAACATTTCGATATCGACTTCACCTGAGTGACTAAGCTTACAAAGTGAACTTTATTTCACACAACATAAGGTCTTATATTTACACGAATTTGAAACTCACCTCGGATTCCGCTGTCGAGACACGAAAATGTTGTTACAGAATAGCACTGCAGTAGTTCCTGAGTTTAGCGCGTTCAACCAACCAAACAAACTCTTCTGCTTTATAATATTAATGGTAAAGATTTATTCTATTACCAGTCTTTGAGTACCACTGCGGGGCAATGGCCTCCGTGTCTTCCTTCCATTCCTCCCGGCTTTCGGGCAACAGTCGACTAGTCTTAAAAATATATACTTACTTACTCTTATTTAAAAAAAAAAAATATCAAACTACTAAGGGCGGATTTCATCAATCTGAAACTGAACGCGTGAATATGAACCACGTTTACGAGCTGTCAGTTACAGTCAATGTCATTATCTATATCTATATCTATACTTTAAATAATAAATCTGTAGAGAGGTCAATTCTGTACATGAAATATATTTCCAAAATAACTATTAGGGGGTGATTAGGGATCGATACTGATGCCAAAAATGCAATCAGTAAATTTTTTGTCTGTCTGTCTGTCTGTCTGTCTGTATATCCGTTATAGAAACAAAAACTACTCGACGGATTTTAACGAAACTTGGTACTATTCTTCATACTCCTGAGCTGGTTATAGTATACTTTTCATCACGCTACAATCAATAGGAGCAGAGCAGTGAAGGGAAATGTTGGGAAAACGGGAGAAGTTACTCCATTTTTTAAGCTTCGGTCGCGTGTGCAACAATAATGGTTAAAGCTACACAGAAATTATGTATGACGGAAATGTTCTCCTTAAAATTATATAAAAAAAATCCCACGACAGCATATGTATATCTTTTATGATTGACTCACAATAACACGTGTAACTCCCGATAGCTTAGCAGTTCGAAGCTTTCTGATTATATATGTCTACTCTGACGTTTATAACACTCTCTGTCATCCCATTCTTTTTTATGGAATAGTTAATAATGTTAATTAAAAAAGTTAGCATTATTAACTATTCCATAAAAAAGAATCGGTAGGTATAGAAACACCAAAGTTATACATGAAATACGCTAATAATAAGCCATCGCGCGTAAATTCTGAATCATGCTGGTCGATGAACAAGAAGCCACTAATTACCCGATAGAATTTTTAAATTCTTTAAATATTCCCGGACTTCCTTCTCACGAAATTTGTTTAAAAATTGGCATTCCGATTATTCTGCTCCGAAATTTAAGACCACCACAACTTTGCAATGGAACTCGGCTAAAAGTAACCCAGTTGCAACAAAATATAATTGAGACTCAAATTTAACAGGTTGCGGTGCAGGTGAAACCGTCTTTATTCCCAGAATTCCCATAATACCAAATAATTTTCCATTCCAATTTAAAAGAACGCAATTCCCAGTATCGGTGTCTTATGCAATGACAATAAATAAGGCTCAAGGGCAGACTTTTCGGCTGGAGTAGATCTCGGTGTCAGTTGTTTCTCGCATGGTCAGTTGTACGTCGCTCTTTCCCGGGTTAGTGGTTCTAGAAATCTTTATGTTCACGTGCCGGACGGGTCAACTTCCAACATAGTTTACCCGGAAGCTTTGCGCTGAAGTATTTTCGTTCTATAGGTACTTAAGCCTCATGTGAACGTGATCTAAACAATATTACCAATACATTAACTTAATAACACACAAGAAGTTACACGCTGACGGAGTCGCGGGCACAGCTATTAAACAATAATATTGTGCGGTTCCGTATTGCGATAATTTTCAACAGTATTGTAGATTGACATATTATATTTCCCTACTAAAATAAGAAAGTTAATCTGCCACATCAAAACCACTGAACCGTGAGGAAGGACATAGGCTACTTTTTTTACGAAAAACTACAGAAACGCGGACGAAGTCGCGGGCAAAAGCTAGTTTATAATATAAAAATAAGTCGGGTTTTCCTTCCTGACGCTATAACTCCAGAACGCACGAACCGATTTCCACGGTTTTGCATTCGTTGGAAAGGTCTCGGGCTCCGTGAGGTTTGTGGCAAACGAAATTCAGGGAAAATGTGACGCAGACGAAGTTGCGTGGGTCAGCTAGTTTTGAAATCCGCTCTAAAACAAGTGCAAATGCCAAAACCGACTAAAATGCTATTGTACGAGTAATCTATGTCAGTTTACCATTTGCACTTGTCAATTTAGTCTGCGGGAATAAAAACAGATCATAACTTAACGAATTTCTTAGTTAAAGTTTACACAAAAAATATTCGTGTCAGATGACGCAACTAGGAAGCGTAATTCTGCAATGTTTAACATTCCTTGAAATGATTAGGCATTACCCAAATATTGCACATTGCTAATTGATTTAGTTTGCGCGAATATTAATAGCATTGGCATATGATTTAAAATCTGAAATATGTTACAATAATGTAGAATATGAATTTTGATTCTAGAAAAGAATTTAAATAATGAATAAAGCCTAACTCTAGAATCTACGAAAGTTCCTTGTAGGAATTATTCGTTTCCTTCCACTTATTAATTACTAGCTGACCCGCGCAACTTCGTCTGCGTCAAATTTTCCATTAATACTCCGCTCCTCTTTGTAATAGCGTGATGATATAAAGCCTAAAGAATTTTTCAAATCGGACCAGTAGTTCCTGAGATTAGCGCGTTCTACCAAACAAACAAACAAACTCGAACTGCTTTATCTTCTATATTCTATATCTATATATATAAAATAGAATCGTGTTAGTTACACTATTTAAAACTCAAGAACGGCTGAACCGATTTGGCTAAAAATTGGTGGGGAGGTAGCTTAGAACCTGGAGATGGACATAAGATAGTTTTTTTTCCAAAGGAACGGAAACTATGCGGGTTAAACGGGAGCGAAGCCGCGGGGGACAGCTAGTATATATATAAAAGAAAGTCGTGTTAGTTACACTATTTATAACTCAAGAACGGCTGAACCGATTTAGCTGAAAATTGGTGGGGAGGTAGCTTAGAACTAGGAGAAGGACATAGGATAGTTTAGTAGTAGACTTTTTCCACGGGAACGGGAACTATGCTGGTAAAACGGGGGCGAAGCCGCGGGGGACAGCTAGTAATATTATACAGATTAATTTACATTTTTTTTTATTATAAGGTATAAACTGATTGCGATGAAACAAAAAACTTAACATTACTACAATTTACGCACTATAAAAGTTACGTGAAGTAATGAGACAAAGTGCACATAACCCTAATTATACTTCTGGAAAACTTTAAATTCAAATATCTTTTGATAGACTGAACCGATTGCAATGAAACAAAAACTAAATGTTACTTCCAAGTTTTGCTCAATCCTTGTGTATAAAAGTTATCTACATTGCTTTCGCACATTTGACGTGATGCCCGAACAAATAAACAGACAAACAGACAAAAATTCGAAAAATGCTGGAAATGGGTTCTGTTGGTTGTTCTTTTACACCCTAGCTATTTTTTTTGTATTTTTGTTCATGTACAAAAACCACTTTTCTACAGTTTTATTATATGTATAGATAGCGATAACATAATAATGAAAAAAAAAAGCAATTTAGTACTTACCTATGTGTTTGCATGCAATTTTAACACGTAGGTATGTACTCAACATGATTGTAACCTAATTAGGTAGGTACTTGTAATGTAATGTAGCCTGTAGGCAGAGGAAAACAACGACTTAAACTTAGGAAAGGTGCTGTGTACCAATCTAATTCAGCAAATTCATACGTACTTTCCTTGAAGCCAGTAGGTACCTACTAGCATATAAGTCGATAAGTTTAGTTAGCGGCTAAAATTTAACAGACTTCCTCAATATCGCGCCATACTCGTTGTTGTAGGCACTTCGTTGTGTTAAAGGTCACGTGCGATGATGTTACACCTCCTACAAGGAGCTCCGACCTCACATTGTAGTACTGAATCATTTGTGAATACTAATGACTCAGAAGCGAGTCGCTAAAGGATTACAGACACTATAACTTGTACTGTTATGGTAGGGTTACAGCATGGCTTGATGGATGGATGACGTCATGACGCCTTAGAGTCGAAGGCGTCATTCCATCCCGTACTCGAAGGTCTAAGGCTTAGGACCTTCGGGTACTAGATGGGCTATACTTAGGTGTACTAACTAAAGGACAATAAAAAAACATACAGGAACGAGTATAAAATTCGGCTAAAGGGTTTCTTTCGGCGAATTTCTTTAGAACTTAAATTCTTTAAATACTTTATATCGTTTTTTTTTAATGAATTTTAAAATTTTTTTTTTGGTTTTCATTAATTGGTTTCGGAAATAGAGTAATGTTTTAATTTTTGTTTATTTTTTGGCATTATGTCGCTGTGTGCATAATTGGCTCCGCAGCACATTTTATACCAGACAAGCTCTAGACGTGAAGACCTGTAATTAGCTGTCAGATTATCATACTGTTACTTATCACCATTGTATTTAGCTGTAAGTTTTCCATAATCTTTAATTCAATAAATAAAGTAAAGTCACATGACCAGTTTCTGAAATCTCCACGACGACCTCATCCCACTGGCTCCCTTCTACCATCGGACATCTAAACGCACTGTAACTTACCATCCCTACCTTGTTGCTATTCCACCAATTGGCACTAAGCGTTTTCAAGCATCTTTCATAATGCGCACAGCAAAGGAGTGGAACTCTCTGCCTGCGTCTGTGTTTCCGAACGCTTACAAACCTAATCTTTTAAAAGTTAGAATGAACAGGCTACGTTTGGGTAAGCTCGCTCCATCGTAGACTTTGTCTCCGTCATCTCTGGCCTATACCAGAGTCAAGAGCAAACCCATCACAAATAAAAAAATAAAAAAAAGTGATCTCCAAATCAATGTAACAACTTTATTGAACGTGATTTAGCTGCTGTGATTTGTTGAATTTCAACAGCCAGTATCACATAAATATGTATATTTTTTTAATAGCCTGTGTTGTCACACTGCTGGACAAAGGCTTTCCCCATATTCTTCCAACTAACTCCGTCGCCTACTCTGTAACCCTTTCCAGCCGGTCTGCCAGGAATGTGTCCAAGTCGTCACGCCAGCGTTTTTTCAATTGGATGTTATAAATAGAACGAACAGAACTTGGAGAACAGAAATTTGATGTTTTGAATAGAATGCAGCACTAATCGGTAGAATGATCAATTAGAGCAGTGGGTAAACAACAGATTGAATTCGCAAAAAGTTTCAAAGTGTAGTTTCAAGTTCGAGGTTAAGCTAGCGTAAAGATTGTCGTGAATAGAGATCGTCATATACATTTTTTTTTATTGGCTTGCGTTTAACCACTCTCTCTCTATCTGATCTGATAGTAAGCAATGATGTAACGACCGCGATATCCGGTGTATGCGGTATGGCATCGTTGTGTGTGCCTACTTTATGACTGCCTGATGACTATATAAATCTACATACATACTTATTTGTTTATGGTCAATCGCCATTTAACCTCAACCTTCAGATACGTGGTGCAGCGCACACCACGCGCAAAAGTATTTTTAAGCTTAATTACGGCAATTGTTTTTAATTAAATAATAGAAATCGATAACTGCATGGATGTCAAGGATTTGTATGTGATACCTAATTGTTAATTTGTTGCACTTTTGTAACCCATACATATTAAAACAAATTGTATTGAAAACGCGCTTCCTATCTTAATTATAATGTCACTGAATCACTGATATATATGATTTCGTATTTGCAAAACAATATTTCTAGAGCCTGACCCTGGAAAATCATTAAAGTTCTATAGATTCAAGCTGACTTATGAAACTGTGGTTTTGAGCGACGTGTGACCATAGATAATATTTATATGCGTGTGACTTAATTTCCAAGTATTAACTATTAAAGTGGAGCACAGACCACATAGAGAAGGAAGGAGTTAGGCGTTGACCGAGAAGCGTCCGCGGGTGGAAGAAGAAGTATCAGTAGTTAGAGAGATGACATGGTTGATACCACGAGTAGAATGAAAGTGGATGGCCACTGGAAAATGAAGGCCATATGCTCAGCAGTCAAAGCGAAGTCGGTCCGTGAACAATAGTGGCTTGACTCGGTGGAACGCAGAGCTAAGAGGCTCATTGGCGACGAGAAACTGGTGGATGCCAGCTTCACAGCTTGGCTCATCGCCGCAAGGTTGCCTGCTTGTCGGAGTTGTCGGTCTTCTACAGATTGTACTTCGGTGAGTGTGCCCAACAACTCCACGACCTCATTCCATCGGCCCCCTTCTACCATCGGACATCCAGACGCACTGCAACTTACCATCCCTACCTTATTGCTATTCCACGAATTCGCACTAAGCGATTCCCAACGTATTTTATAATGCGGACAGCAAAGGAGTGGAATTGACCAAGACTAAGGTCAAGAGCAAACCCATCACAAATAAAAAAAATTAAGTCGAAAAATATGTGCATCAATCACTTACTCGTTCGTTTCGAGTATCTAAGTGCGATTTTGGTGAGTGCGACATTGGTTACGTCACTAGCACTATGACGTAATTATAAGTCGAAAACAAATGATTCACAAAAAGTGATTGATGTTTCCTAGTCTCGTGACTGTATCTAAAGCCGACTACAAATATGTGAACAGTGATTATGATTAAATTAAACCATTTTATTTTGTAGGTATTTGTCTTAGGTATTAATTAGCATTTAATTAGTTTCCTGTTTCAAAACAAATACTGCTGTAAGTGAAAAAGTTATTTCATGGTTTGGGATTACCTGCTTTAAAAATAAAATGAAATATTCTTTAGTGTATTATTTTATTGTTTTATTTATTAATAACGACAGTAATAATATTCATAGAATGGGGGATTCAGACAATGTATTTTGTCATAATAATTCACAGGAAATATTCTATAAATATTCTTGTCCCATGTGTGAATTTAGTAATGCCTGTAATTATTGTCTCAAATTTTCCTGAAGCTTCTGCCCACAGTTAGTAAAATTAAATAATAATTTAAAAGTGCCGTTGAAATTTCAAACTAACAACGTGAATAATTTAGAACCAATATATCCTAATTTATACATGGAGCACGGATTTAAATATTAACGCAGTGTCACATTTACCTCATAACATAAGTTTTAAATGTAACATTAATTACCAACTTACTTATTAGGTATTGTATGTTAGACGAATAAATATTTTAAAATTATACTGATGGGTTATACCTACGTCAAGCAAAAACTTACCCAACTGTTATAAGTTAGGAAGGAGAACAGAAAGCAATTTTTGTAAATAATTTCTAAAAACATAATAAAAAAATTGTCGAATTCCGACAACTGGGCCTTTGACCACCTATTTCTAAAAATGTACCTACTCCAATTGGTTACCTATACTATGCACGTAACAACGCAAAAAAAAATCCCATCAATTAGAAAATCTCCGTTTCAACCGAAATTTGGAGGGTATTTTGTTACAAGCAAACGGAAGGAAAATAATTAATCTTTTCTAATTGCTTACAAAGAAACTTAATGTGTATGTTCATTGCTATGTCCGGATAATAAATTATATAATAAAATTTTATATCTATGTTCCGCCAGTGACCCGTCCGGCATTGCACTCATTGAAGATAATTAGACATAATTAATATCTCGTCGAAATGATTCACGTTGCGTAGACAGTCCTTTCATTGTTACAAATCTACTTGCTAACAAACATGCTTTTTTATCTTTTTTAACAGTAAGTATTACGTAGCTAATAAGATAAAATAGTAGCAAGGTATTTTCTGCCTTGGTCTCGACAACATTGTATGCAAACAGTATGAGAAAATTACTCTTTATTTTTTTCCGTTTGTCGTGATTTTAATTAAAATAAGTAGTTACTCCTAACTCAGTTTTTTCATAAACCCATTACCTACGTACCATTGTAATTAGGTAGGACTTTAATCTACATTACCTAATATATAGTAATCTTGACACAAGGTTAGTAAGGCGGGAAGACAAACCAGGATGTTTAATCAAGTGTTTATCGAACAAAAACTGTACCTAAATGTTCTATCTGACTCACGTTCCGAGCTCCTGAAAAAAATAGCTTTAAAAAATTGAGGCTTGTTCTTTTCACAGCACAATAGCTCAATCAAAATCAATTCACACTTTAAATCCAATATTACGGTCTTTATAGCATTTTAAAGACTGAAATGGTACATTATTTAATGTAGGTACAACGCTCAAAACAAATCTTGCTCCATCTATTCTAAGTCATCAAAGTATTTTGTCTTTTATATCGAATCGGTTTACGGACTATAATCGTGTGTAATTTGTTTGTAGTTGGATTTAGGAAGTGTTACGTAGTGTACTAGGCCATGCTAGCAATGGCGGGCGGGTACATTGCATTTAATGACACGTTATTTAGACATCCTCCTGTTCTACACCACGGCAATTTTCGTATTAAGGTGGTCGTTTTTCAATGTCATAACGTTCCCGGTTGGCATTTTATGAGCTTATTGATATAATGTGGAGTATTAAACAGTTTATAATAAACTAATAAGTTATTGGACGTGGGTGGTGCAAAGGGAAATATTTTGAGAATAACTCTTCTGACATAATAAGTGACATTTGATCGGCTGACTCGAAAATTAAGAGGTCTTTTTATACTTGCCATGTTAAAAAAAATTAGAACATGTTGCAAAAGATGAGTGAAAACTAACAAATTATAAGTTTATGCTTATTGAGTTTGACCGTGAACAAAATTACCAAATTAAGCAAGAAAACGCTACAAACAAGAACTTGTATTTCATTTAAAATGTTGGCATAAATAAAAATTGTTTTTCTTTTTTTCCTGAATGAAGGAAACGTTTTTGTAAACGAAAGGTCGCTTCGTATTTGTTCGTTAATTTAGTACAGTTGAACAAAAAATATGGAAGCTTGAAACATTTTAGTTTAAGTAGAATAGAATAGGTACCTACTCTTTATTATGTTAAGTTACAGAAATGATAGATGAAGAAAACAATAGGCTGGTGTCCTGAAAAAATCTAATCAGTCCGTCACTTAGATTATCAAAAAATATTTGACCCGTGTTTTTTCTTTTGTTACGGGAACCGAAATTGACGCAGTTACGACGCTTTTAAAATTCTCATTACGTCACACCTTCGCATAAGTTTTAGTGAGTCGTGACGTCATGAGCCTCCACTCCCGAGTTTTGATGCGTTTTATCTTTGTCAATATTTATTGGTTTACGAAAACAAAAAATACATGTCCATTATTTTTCAATACTCTAATTGACGGACTAAATAGTTTTGCAATTTGTGGATGATGGAATCTAGCCTATTGGCGCTAATAGCACTTTATTAAAATTGTTTTATAATGTTTTCTGTGTATATTTTTGAAAATTCAGCAATGACATACGTAATGATAATTTTTCGAAACATCATGAAAAGCATCTTCAATAAATTTTTTTATTAGCCAAAAGTTAATTGGAGGCGCCGGGTATCGATCCCGGTACCTCTCGCATGCTAAGCGAGCGCTCTACCATCTGAGCTACGCCCCCGACAATATCAAGAATTGAATCAGCAGTAGATAAGTTTAACTTTCTGATACTACATGCGATATCAGCAAGAGGCGACCTTACCGAGAGAAGAAACTGTATTCTGAGCTTTATTTGAGAAGACTTTAGAGTCTTATATTGAACTAGCTTCTGCCCGCGACTTCGTACGCGCATATCCCGTTTTCTCCCGTTCTCGTAGGAATTTCGGGAAATCCTCTCTTAGAGCTCCCCTAAACTCCCCAAAGACCCTACATGCAGCTTCATACGACCAGTCAGTAGTCTTGGTTGTGTTGTTGCGTTATCTGTCAGTCATTCACTCAGTAACGGAAGAATTTTATATACAAATGAAAATAAAACTAATATAAAAAAGTGAACGTAAATTAGCCAAAACTTATAAACCTGTCGGTATCTAAAACTATATAGTACTTCACCTAAAAAGAAATAAAATGTAAACTATTAATAATTTGTAATTTGAACGAATATTTAAACACTACCAAAATAACCAATCCCTATTTTATAAAATAACAACAAAAGGAATCTAAAAATAAATTATCAAAGACTAAATTAAGTATTGTCTGTCAATAAGGTCGAACGCTCTGAACGTCTATTCGCATCAACTGGCAAAAATTGTATGAAGCTCGCGCTTTTTATTATTATTTTTTTTTGTGTGGCCTCTCGCAGGTCAACCTGAGAAGATTGGCTTTTGCTTAACCGGACTTGCCTGTGAAGGCCTTAATATAGTAATAAAGCCTCCAGCCAGGCTTTGAAGCTCGCGCTCGGACGCCCTGCCTTTTTATACCTTCGGCCGCGAGCCTCCTCGAGCGCGGCGACCACAGGCGGCGACCGATTCTCGAACGTTCGCGACCGGCCGCACTGCGCGCTTGCCGCCTCGCTGCTAGGCCGGTCGCGAACGTTCGAGAATGTTCGTTTTACGAAGCTACTCGCTAAGTGACTCTAGCGAGTCACTTAGCGAGTAGCTTCGTAAAACGAACAAGCTCTAGCAAGCTGTCTGCCTGTGCGTTCGTGACCTTATACATAAATAATATCCTTAAAGCATGATCCAGTATTCACGCGCGATGCTTAAGTATTATTAGCGTATTTCATGTATAACTTTGGTGTTTCTATACCGATTTCTATGATTCTTTTTTTTGGAATAGTTAATAATGTTAACTTTTTTAATTAGGGATGACTGAGAGTGTTATAAACGTAAGAGTAGACAAATATAATCAGAATGCTTCGAACTGCTAAGCTATCGGGAGTTACACGTGTTATTGTGAGTCAATCATAAAAGATAGACATATGCTGTCGTGGGATATTTTTTATATAATTTTAAGGAAAACATTTCCGTCATACATGATTTCTGAGTAGCTTTAACCATTAAGGTTGCACACGCGACGGAAGCTTAAAAAATGCAGCAACTTCTCCCGTTTTCCCAACATTTCCCTTCACTGCTCCGCTCCTATTGATTATAGCGTGATGAAAAGTATACTATAACCAGCTCAGAAGTATGAAGAATAATTGTTATAAGTTTCGTTAGAATCCGTCCAGTAGTTTTTGTTTCTATAACGGTTATACAGACAGACAGACAGACAGACAGACAGACAGACAGACAAAAATTGTACTGATTGCATTTTTGGCATCAGTATCGATCCCTAATCACCCCCTGATAGTTATTTTGGAAATATATTTCATGTACAGAATTGACCTCTCTACAGATTTATTATAAGTATAGAAGATATAGATGTTACAGAACTTTCTTCTTAGTGTTTTGTTAAACTTTACGTCTTGCTTATTTTCCCGCCATAAGTACAAGAACCAGACAACATTATTTGTCAACAAAAGACCAAGAAATCTTTTCAGGACTTACTTTTAAAATATTGAAACATCTGCAACTTAACCAAATGCGAAATCCAACAGCATATAGGTACTGTACCTATGATAGATAATATAAACCAGCTGATAAAACATTCGCTTCAGCTGTCTACAATGTCCCATTGAAGGCAAGTACCTACTAAGAATTGTAGATTTATTTTATTGGCTAGATGACTACAATAAATAAAAACAAAGAAAACAATACTTAGGTACCTATAACCCGCGCGCGATCAGAAAGGGAGGGAACCTTTTCAAAGTAAATAGAAAATGACAGTTCCCAAGACAAGTAGCGTTAGCGAA
Source organism: Ceramica pisi (assembly GCA_963859965.1). Classification (NCBI taxonomy): domain Eukaryota; kingdom Metazoa; phylum Arthropoda; class Insecta; order Lepidoptera; family Noctuidae; genus Ceramica; species Ceramica pisi. The sequence goes on along the minus strand of OY982535.1, from coordinate 21,875,067 downwards.
AAAACTCTGAATCTACACTAATATTATAAAGAGGAAAACTTTGTTTGTTTGTTTTTTCGTTTGTTTGATTGTAATGAATAGGCTCAAAAACTACTGGACCGATTTTAAAAATTCTTTCACCATTCGAAAGCTACATTATCCACGAGTAACATAGGCTATATTTTATTTTGGAAAAAAATAGGGTTCCGTAAGATATTTGGGTTTTTCGGACACAAGGTGTAAAAATCAACCAGAAAAGTAACTTATTTTGTGTACGCTGCCTAAACTATAGAAGATAGAACCATACATTGTTCTAATTAATTGTAGATCTTATAAATATCTACAAAAAAGTCCGCGACACCTATACCTATCTATGTCGAGTGAGGCACAACAACCATCTTTTTAATTTAAAAATCTTTATTTTTTTTGGACTACATTTAAACGCGTTTATTTTACTCATACTATTTATCTTTATCAAAATAAGTAAGTACAGTTTATGTAGATAATATTTGGTCTTTGAATGATTAAAATCGGACGTTTGGTTTTGAAGTTATGGCGAAATTAAAATATTACGATTTCTGCTGCACGACCCGTTGCGAAGTGGACGTCACCAAGGCCCCCGGGTGCGCGTGCGGTAGGGGAGTTTAGATCTATGAGTAAGGTACCCGCGCGGCTCAGCCGCGAGGTTGGCTCCATAGATAAGTATAAGTACGTCGACTCCCTACGCAGCGGTCGTGCGCGAAGTCTAATAATTTTCGTGCGATTTTCTTTAGATTTCGTTCTTAAAACTACACCTACGCAAAAGTTCTTCTCAGAGCCAAACAACAGTTCTTTTCAGGGCTAAGCAACAGTTCTTTCCAGGGCTAACCAACAGTTCTTTTCAGGGCTACACAACAGTTCTTTTCAGGGCTAAGCAACAGTTCTTTCCAGGGCTAACCAACAGTTCTTTTCAGGGCTAACCAACAGTTCTTTTCAGGGCTACACAACAGTTCTTTTCAGGGCTACACAACAGTTCTTTTCAGGGCTAACCAACAGTTCTTTTCAGGGCTACACAACAGTTCTTTTCAGAGCTAGAATATTACACGCTATTAACATTTTCTTAAACATTTGAAAATGCCTAAAGAGAGCCATGTCTCAACTTACTAAACATAGTTCTCAAGCACGGGCAGCAAGAATACGCCGTATGGGAGAATCTTCACCTGAACGTTCACAACGCCTTGCTGAACAAAATCAGAGAAACTCTCAGGTACGCGCACGAGAGTCGAGTGTCGAACGTTCGGAACGCCTTGCACAACAAAATCTGAGAACCTCTGAGTTATAATATTATAAAGCAGAAGAGTTTGTTTGTTTGTTTGGTTGAGCACGCTAATCTCAGGAACTTTCAGTGTTAGATAGCCCATTTATCGAGGAAAGCTATAGGCTATATCATTAAGCTAAGTCAAAAAGGAGCGCAGAATTAATGGAAAATGTGACGCAGACGAAGTTGCGTGGGTCAGCTAGTTAATTATAAATTAGTTATTTCTACGATCTATCATAGGGTTGTGTAAATCTAAATATACAGAAGTGTTTCATGGTTGTAATCCTTTTAATAATATTGTTTAGATATACGAGTTTATTATGTACATAAAAAATCTAAATTCATTGAACATCTTCGATACTTTTGTTTTCCAATTATATGGACAAAACATGTTTGAATGAATGTAAGTGATTACAAATAACAGCTAAAATAAAACAATTTATTTTGAGAATAAGGAGGACTAAGTTGAACTTCAAAAATAACAATTTGAATCGATTTGTAAATAATTAATTACAAAATATGTCGAAGAATAAAACAATTTAATTATTTTTTAAATACACATCGTAGGCGTAAGTTGATACAAAAGTATTGAATAAATATGCGATAAAAACAAAACATGTTTTTTTTTATTTGTATCTTTTCGAGCATCGTGTCCACGCGAAGCCGAGAATGGACAAATCCTTTGATCGTTTCGGGTAGTATGAACTGCTGCTTGATTCTGCTAAGTGGCATTTTTAAACCTGCTGGCAACTTTTGCCGACGCTACGGCTGGCCGGCGGACCGCGCGCGTGTCAGTTCCAAAAGGTCGTATCCCATTCTGATCGCGCGCGAGTTATACTGTAGTAAAGTAACCTTTCAAGATAACATTATAACATTCTTATAAAATGAAATAACAAAGTCAGTAACATAGTAAGGTTCTTATTACAAGGTAACATCTAAGTAATAAAAATAATTTTAAAGATTACAAGGAGATCTAAACTTGGCACTATAGAGTACCTACCGCTGACATTGACATACAAATATTTACCCATAGATTTAAATCCATATTATGGATTTAAATCTAGCCTAGCCCATTTATCGAGGAAGGCTACGACCAGGAGCGAAGCATTAATGCAATATGCGATGCAGACGTAGTAGCTCGGTTATAGTTAATGTTAATTTATTGGTAAACTAGCTGACCCGCGCAACTTCGTCTGCGTCACATTTTCAACCTTCAACCTTCCTCGATAAATGGGCTATCTAACACTGAAAGAATTTTTCAAATCGGACCAGTAGTTCCTGAGATTAGCGCGTTCAACCAAACAAACAAACAAACAAACTCTTCTGCTTTATAATATTAGTATACTAGATTAAATTGAATTTGCTGATAGTCAAACATAATTAAACAATACAATAACGGTTCCGAGGTACTATGTTAGTCAATGTATTTATACCAATATAATTTGTATGCTTGTGGTTTTGCATGCGTAATTGCAATTATTTTTCCGGGATTAAATATTATTTATTAATATGAAATACCCGATAAACTAAACAAGGTAATACCGAGTACTAATGTACCTAATTTATGACATTAGGTACCGCCATATTAATAATAATTATGTATCTATGGGAACCACCATACATTTATACCTATAATAAACAATTATTTTTTATAACTGTTTTTTTTTTATATTTCTGTGGGTACCACGCGCCACGTGGAGAATCTATGGTAGGCTGGGTAGATTATATCTGTCACATGACAGAGTGCATTTTTTGTTGCTTTCTCGTTTTTTGATAAAAATATATTAAAATAGCTAACAGCTTTTCTTCCCATATTACCTAATGAAAAATAGGAAAGAACACACACACACACACAGATTCACATTGAAGTACATATTATTACCTCAATGTAGAATGAAAGAGAACTTGAATGAGATGTAAAAAAATCTACACAAAGAACACATAACTATTTGGAAAATGGTACGATTTATAGAAAATAAATCGGTGTAAAAATAGAGCAGTTACAAATTATTATTAGGTAGTATTAGGTACTCACCCTGTCTTTCAAAACATCGTGGAAACCAGTATTTAACTTAGACCGATTGCCTTTCTGCATGTCTCGGCCCTATCAGATATTGCCAACCTCTAAGAAGAAGAAGCATGAATTCTGTTTTCAAAACGGCATTCCCGCCACACACATTTAAAATCCGAATCTCCTCGTTGTACGCGACCACACCCGTTACGCTGACGTCACCGACACCGGCGCGGGCGCATAATTCGGAACAAGGTTGTTCGGCCCAGCGCTCCTTGCTACTCGATAACTATTCTCTAATCCTGATTTACACCTTGTTGTTTGTCTGTTAGCAGATTTAGCAATAGCTGGGTTATTCGGAAATGAGGTTTTGTTATAATAAGATTTAATCTATGTCTATACTAATATTATAAAGAGGTAGGTAATATTTGTTTGTAAGTTTGTATGTAGGGGGTAATCTCAGGAACTACTGGTCCGATTTGAAAAAATCTTTCAGTGTTAGATAGCCCATTTATCGAGGAAGGTTATATATCATCACGCTTAGACAAATAGGAGCGGAGCATTAATGGAAAATGTGACGCAAACGAAGTTGCGCGGGTCAGCTAGTCTATACTAATATTATAAAGAGGTAACATTTGTTTGTAAGTTTGTATGTTTGTAAGTTTGTATGTAGGGGGCCACACACTATTCCCACCCACTACAAATCTTGAGCCTGTATCCTATCAACAGGCAGGGCCGGCCACAGAAGCTTGGCGAGTCCCGCGGAGAAACGGGGAAAATGTCTTGAATCCCGCAACGAAAGAACAGCAGAGAAGTGAAAAAAACATCGCTTTTGGTCACTATATCACCTGATGGTAAGTGGTGATGTGGTCGACGATAGAATTAACCTATTCACTCTTGAATTTTTGCCTTAAAGAACCCCAGGTTGAAGCTAACAGGAAGCACTCTGACAGGAAATTCCACTTATTTGGTTGTACGTACAATCAAAGCTTTCCCAAAACGTTTTGTGCGGTTGGGTGGGATGTCTCATGTTCGATATGTACCGAATGTACCTATATGGCTACCCAGAAACCCAATTCCCAAATTCCGACAAGAAATTCCATTTCTAAGAATAATAAGAGTAGTTCTACGAGTACTTAATTCCTCAAAAATATTCCTATTGCGTGCGTCACTAACCTCTTTCAATTATTCTAAAATAATTGTTTTTACAAACCACAAAATAACGTTAATAAAATGAAATTCCTATTTTTTTTTATAAAAGGAGTTCTGTACCAAATGTCCGATTCAAACCTTCATTTTTAATTGATGACGCAAAACCTTGTAATCTCTCAACTTTTATTAAAAGGCACATTTTACTGCAGGTGAATGACACCATCACCAATTTAAATATTTTAAATGAGATTTTATTGCAATATTAAAACGAACGATCGAGTTATTTACTATGCAAAAAAAATGCTAACATTTGCACGACTGTTACATTATGCAAAACAAGCCGAGAGACATTAATAGGTTCAATTTAAATTTTGTCTTCAGTGAAATATCGAATTTCTTTGTGAATATAAAATATAAATCAAGTTATCTTGAAACACCTCTGAGTTTAAACAAAATATTATTTTGTCATCATTATACTATGCAATGCCACATGCTACGCGACATTATTCGCAATCCGCTACATGGCATGTTACGCGAATTGCGTTACTCACGCTCACTAGTTTATCTAGCTCACTAGTTTTGTAAAAGACAACAAAACAAATAAATAAATCATCAATTGAAGATACTAGATTTTTCCATTCCTGGTTGCCTGGAAGAGATCGCGGAATGCGATAAGGCCGCCATTTGTATATTTTTTTTTTTTAGTTTAAGGTTTTCTTTATTTTTTTTTTTTTGGTGTACAATAAAGCATATATATACTAGCGATCGTTGCATCATAATATTGACATCAACCACTCTATTCACAAAAACTTTTTAAGCATTATATTCGATAGGTATGTACTGTTTATTATATCTATGGTACTGATAGATAAAATTCTCTATAGATTTTAATTAAGAATCTAGGTACTGAATACGTAATTTTTCTGTTCTAAATATCGTTAAAAAAAGTATACATAACACAATATATGGTGATCTGATGCTCTGTGCCCTTTTGTAGAGCAGATAAATGAATAAGCATTTTTGCTCGTTTGGTATAAACACTGCTGATCTTTTTCACGGTCTGTCTATCTCTTATGTTCTCTACTTTAACCAGTATTTGTGTAACAAATAACAAAGCAGACATTGTCAAAACAGACACAATATCACAACAAGTCAAAATATTTTAGCGTACAAGTCAAATTCTTTGTTTCTACGTGCTGAATTTAAAATTAGACTCAAGATAATGGCCATTTAAATATTACATAATACAATGACCTCACTCCCGCGCATCTATCGTGGTGCCTAATGTTCTGTGTTGCCAACAACAAGAAATGTAAAAATAAAATAGTAATTATTCATTTTTTTAGTGACGGCTTTACCAGTACCTATAGGTACTGGTAAAGCCGTCACTAAAAAAATGAAAATTGTGTCCAACGTTATAACGTTGGACACGATTTTATGTTTTGATGGATTACTTATACTAAGGTTATTGTTGTTAATTATACGGTTTTAATATAATGTATAGATTAGGCGCGAAATTAGAGTGCAACGTGGAAAATTATACTTCTGGCAATGAATACGTCATTGCTTCTAGGGTCACATTTTATTCTAACTTTGAAACCTATAACTAGGCTTTTGGGTCATGCATGGGCAAGGGCATGTCCTATGAGCCCTTTCTAATTTATTATGTGTACTAATTTGCCTTGGTCTGCAAGACAATAATTAACTAATAATATTGGTCACGCTTTTGTATTTCGATGGCTAAAACTAATGTTATTAATAGATACTGGAAAGTGCGTGAAATTACAGTGCCACGTGGATCAATAGCGCTGCCTTTAACACATTTTATTCAATTCTAGGCTCTGTCACCAATTCCTGGTAGCTGACCTAGATCTAACCTCCTGGGTCATGGGCATAGCTTTTGACCTGAATGAATTGGTTCTAGTTGGTATTGATCTACATGGTATTGGCAGGTATGATGGATGATATAAGCGACTATCTGATGACGCTGCGGTTTATCGTTTGTACAATTTGATTCTTTCAGTATCAGCCCGGGGTCTAGATTTTTTCCCTGTTGATGGTCTCACAAAACTAGCGACTGGTGGCTGCACTATTTATCTATACTAATATTATAAAGCTGAAGAGTTTGTTTGTTTGCTTGCTTGAACGCGCTAATCTTAGGAACTACTGGTCAAATTTAAAAAAATCTTTCAATGTTAAATCATCCTCGTCATCCGCAACGTTGACATCGCCCATTTCTGAACAAACGCTGTGCATATAATCTTTTCAAAGTTACAGTGAACAGGCTACTTCTGAGTATGCTCGCTTCATCGTAGACTTTGACTCCGTTGTCTCTGAAGTCTGACCTAGACTAAGGTCAAGAGCAAAACCCATCAAAAAATTAAAAAAATATATATATGGCCCCTCTTTTAGTGTGGCATGCCAAATTCTACGTTTCTGTGCCAGTGTAATCCAGGTTCTACCTACGATGGCAACAATTTCGTGTGCCCATCTCGCGATTCGACGGCACTACACTTCTTCCAGTCCGCGAAGCCACTCGGTCTGGTTTTCATTTGTCACTATGGTCTGTTTTTTAATCCCGGAAACTAAATTGACAAGTGCAAATGTGTAACTTACATAGATTACAGTCGCATTTTAGTCAGTTTTGACATTGCACTTTTCAATTTTAGTCTCCGGGATTCAAAAACAGACTATACTATACACAAATGTCATTTTGTGTATGTATTTTTATTTTTGTATAAAATATATTTTGCTCTAGCAACACCGTTCACATTGTCTTGAATGCCGGTGATTACTGAATTAACTTTCAAGGTAAGGTAATGTTTCCAAGTAATCAAAAGATAAAGTCGTTGTAGAGTTTTACAATAGAGCCTAGTAGGTATATAACTGTTTACTGAGTATGCTTATTGTTTGTAGTACTTAAATAACAGTAGTTTGTAGTGGGTAGTTAGAGATGATTTCATCCATATTCTGCGTTATGTCGTAGGTTCCATCCCCGTTAGGCTATCCAGTCCTCGCCATCCAAATAAAGTTTTTGGATGCATGTCCGGCCATTTTTATTAGGCTTTTTTTACCCGACTGCGCCAGGAGAAGGTTTATGTTTTTCGAGTGAATTGTATAGTATTGTATTATGTCTTTGGCACGCTCTGTAGCCTAAACGGCTTGATAGATTTTAGCTTAAGAGGTGTCTTGAGCTTAAGGGTACCTGTATAAAATTACAGATATAAGACAGATTTTTGGCGCCATAGTACGTCCTCAAAATTGATTTTCTTCAAAACATATCGAGTGTTGTATCAATTTCAAAGGCTCGAGGAGTCGATTCCAAAAATGTAATTTACTAAAATGTCTGGAGGGCAACCGCGCTAATAAAATTCGGTTGGAACGCAACTGAACTGTAGCCATTTCACAACTTTTAACATTCCGTATCGCGCTAAACGTTTGACAGAAACTTGGAACGCAACTGCATCACAACTGTAACGTTACCGCTGTCAAACAAAAAGTTGAAACAGTGCTACTTTTTCGTGACTTTTTCTCAATCGTTCGCGTTGTGTTGTTTGGATTTTGAAGGAAAATACGAAAATATTTGTAAAGGTAAACGATATAGTTTTGACGCAACTTTGGTTGATGTTTAATTAAACTTTAGCGCGATATCAAATTCCTTACTTACAGGTGAATCGAAATTAGATCATAACTAAAACTGAATTGGAAACGAATTGCAAGCGGACCTAAACTTTTAAAATTAGCGCGATTGGCCTCCTGATGCAGTTCAATCACGGGTTAGGGGTCGCACTATGGAACTGGGACCGCGGACCAGTTACCCCTTTTAAAAATTGATAGGTAATGGTAAAATGGGCCCACGTCTGTCACAGATCTGATGCCACCACCTATATCTGACTATTACTTTTTTTAAAAGCGACTTAAGTTTGGAACTTTTTAGTCGTTTTTAGCGGTCGGTTTTTTTGTTAAGTCAATTTTTTTTTGTCTCTTTAATTTTTACTGAAAATTGCAAAATAAGATTTGTTTTACAATTATTGTTAAGTATATCATTATTTCTAAACAAGTCAAAACTATTCACCAAAATAGTTTTACAATATATCACAAAACTGACAGTGTAAACGAATAAGCGTCGAACCAACAAAGGCAACAAACCCTCATTGTCACCAACATAATCATGAAACATACAGACTAAACAAAAATCAGAACAAATATTGAAGTTCTTTCATAAATAACACAGCACTCAAACTTCAAGGATTGTTCGAAGGCATATTTTTCAGTCCACGTCATAACCACAAAGAAATTGGCGCTTAACGCGCGTTTTTAGGTCAAGCATCGTAAATTCATAAATTATTTAGCTTTACTACTTTTGATGTTTAATAGGGATGCGCTGTGTGTTTGTCGATAAGTTTAAAACTATGGTATTTTGTTTACTATCAGCGAAACAGATCATAAGTAAGAAAGAAAAACTGTTTAGTCACGTCATAGTGAAGTACATAATCCCATGCAAATTCCATAAGTGTATGAGATTGACAAATGCTACTGAAAGGCCTCGTGGTTAGTCCACAACATTTTTCTTCTTCAAAGTTCCAACTTTGAACCGATTTTCAAGAGTTCAATTTAAAAACTTGTCAAAAAGCACCTCTATTTGACAAGTTTTTAAATTGACTGTCGCTTTTTGACAGTTCACGACTGCGTTATGAATACCTACTAAAATTACGATAATAGCTTTTAAGGTCTAACTGCATGGTTGCTACATTTATGAATGACATAAACAGTGAGCTATGATGACGTTGTTTGACTACTAGTGTTAATAATGACGCAGAGCATGAAGTCATAATTCAAGAAATTCCCACTCGTCACCGAGTAACAAACTAGCTTTATTACGTGGAAGATGTAGACAATGGATTTCAGTTGTTTCATTTTAAAAGCTTTACTAACATTGACATCATTTTACCAGCTGGTATGTACCTAAAAGTTGAACAAAAACTGACCTCATTTTCACAAGGGTTTGTATTGATTAATCATTGTCTTGCAATTAATCATTCCTCCTGCCCTAATTAATTTAAAATATGATCAGCTACCAGTCGAAGTGATACAATACTGATAGGTACTACCTATTAGTATTGAATCAAAAATTAATATCTACTCGTACCTACTACGTTTTCCCAATTACTTGAACTTCAAAATAACTAAGTTATCGACAGTCAATTAATACCTTGCAAAAACATTTTTAATTCGCACGAAGTAACACGTACAGTTGATATATGTATTGATTTCGTATTGTGTGTCTATAGTGTTTACAGTTGAAGCGTTGCTCATTCTGCAGCCAACCCTAGATTGCAGAATCAGGTTATAGTAACCATAAAAAATTGTTGTCATCAGAACGGAGATACGGACAGACAGAAACGGAGTAGAATACGCCCGCAACTAAGCCCGAAACTACGGACTTCGGGCTTAGAGAGTAGACCCCTTGAACGTTTGCAAATCTCAAAACGTTTGCAAGAGAAACTAACAAACATGACTTAAAAGTTTGCTACAAAGAGTCACACTTATGAATAAAAAAAACATCGACAAACGTCAGTGTAAAGCCGTGTCATCGCGTGTCAACACTGGCTTATCGCGCTCGACCGTGTTATTGTTTATATCGAGATAAGGTTTCTGTTGCCCTGTATCGTTTGTACCTTTATGGTTAAGTCGTAAGTCTCGTAATTTATTAGTTTTTAACTGAAGTAGGTACCTCGGCACCACGGAACAGAAAAAACGTGGCACCATCATAATTTAAACACTTCACTTCTTATACTCGAAAATCTACAGGCTCTGTGAAAAAAATACATAGGAATGTCGATAAAGGGATTGATTAGGTACTGAGATGACGACTAAAAAGAAGAATGCAGGAAAAAAGCCATGTTGCGCCGATCCCACTTAAATTTAGGATCGCTGCACCCTTAGAATGAAAATGACCTGACTCAAAATTCCCGTAAGTCTTGTAACTTCTGAGTTTGTTATAAACTGATCTTAAAAACTCCACTCTAAAACCCTGTAGTGATTTTTTTTTTACTTGATATGGTGCTTTATAATACTTTTTGATTATTTGCTTATTTTCCAAAAAATGCAAATGCGTTTTTCTAAATTCATTTGCATTTGAATGCATCTTTTTAATGTATTTTTTTCCTATCTAAATTTTTTTGGAGAAAATTCTTCAAAAAATATAGATAGGTAAATACCAAAATGTCATCAAAATACAAAACTTGATTTAAAATCAAGATAAGCAAAATCAACCTTAACCAAGGTTTAATGGCCAACTGTTTCGTTGTTAGTTTACTAAACTAACATAACATTGCGATAAGGAAGTAGCACAGTACGTCTAGACTACAGTTCTGGGTAACATTCAGATCACGTGCTAGCCGAAATGCACCCAAATGCACATAAAACCCATGTAGACACCTATAACTCATTCTCTACATAAGTATCCAAATGTCGTAGTTAGTGACCTAAAATTGCGAGGGTGTATGGTCTTGGCCCTGGTCCGCTTGAAAACAAACCATTTCTTTCCAAGTTTAAAGTTATTCTCCAGATTCCTGAATTAAGCATTTGGATTTGAGTATTTATCAAACTCTACCTAGCCCGAAAACCTGACAAAATTCGGCATTTAAGTAGAGTTTCACGGGGGCCGAGTCACCCGCGTCCGTAGGAGAATACCCTTCAGCGAATCCCTACACGTGGTCCCCAGGTGGTGCTAAACAGGTGACACTAACCGTCTCCGAGGTCTAGTGGTTATACCACCTGATTCAGACCGAGAGGTCCTGGGTTCAATTCCCAGCGTAGGCAAATTTTTTGCTCGGTTTGGTTGGTGGTAGGACTTGTTCTAAGTCCGCCTGGCGAGCTACCACCTATTAATTTATTATTTTGTGAGAATAATTAAAACACCACAATTTGGAATATTCGCTTAAACTTTATAACGTTTATTAATCGTTTTATTTTTATTTGAAAGTAATGCGTCTAGCTCCTATCACACGAGCAGGATGAATGAATGGAACAATAGACGGCATGCGTGTACAGAGCTTAGTTGAACTTGAAACTTGTCTATATTAATTTTTGTAACTGATTTATGAAGAAATTCAACACCACCATCATGTCTAAGTCTGTCGCCATAACAACAATGTTAACAGCATTGTTGTGTTCCGGCAGTTAGAGGTATGATAGCCAGTTCCTCTGTGAAAGAGGATTCCGTGTGAAACTCGCTTCCATCTTCGGCCTAATCATTATTTTCCATCACTCACCTGATGGATTTGGGCCAACAGTATACCTGTTTTGTATTAAAAAAAAAAGTTCGCCACGATCTTAACTCAAAATATTCTATTCAAAAGTCCCGCCCATACGTGAGGTGAGTAGCAATTCACTTCAAACTAAGTAGGTACGAGTATGTCATCAAACATTTTACAAAAACAGTTTGGGACATCACTATCGCAAGTGCGGAATCATACAGGGGGCTACTCTCTAAGCCCGAAATCCGTAGTTTCACTCCGTATCACCTACGGACTTACGATTAGTCCCGATTAGTCCCGAACCCGAACTAATAATGAATAACAACACGATTTGACAGTAACCAAATCGTCTTGTCATTCATTCTTAGTGGTTAGGTGATACGAAGTAGAATAATATCAACTAAGCCCAAAACTAGGCACTTCGGGCTTAGAGAGTTTAATAGCCCCCGGCTTGTCTGCTCGTTTCCATAATCACAGCACGTTGGGATGTGACGAGATGAAGATGCTGATTGGGTTGTTTCGACCAGTCCGGTCCACAGAACAGACAAAACTTTTGTTGTCACTTTGTCCGAAATTTACTTCATTCTTTATTGCATTCCATACCGTGTATTACAAAGCATGCGTCCATGCTATAGAATGCTTGTGTATTTATAGCTGTTTCTTGTATGTGGGCAAGTTTTGGTTCCTAGCGAGTACAATAACTTTCTTCTCTCATCGCACTGAATCTTCACCCGAATTCTAAATTAAACATGTGCAATCGAGTAGGCACTTCACAAACGCTACTTGAGTCTGAAAACCTATCAATAGGCATGAAAGTGGGGTTTGACAGGTTCTTAAAACTATGTAGGTTAACTCCTAACACAAAATTCACATAACCCTTATCAGCTATTTTATCCCCAACTCCAAATGAAGTGGTATGAGAGATCTCAATTGCCAGTACTTCTCCCAAATTGATTTATTTTCGAACGATGATTGCCGAGCCCTTAGAAGTTCCTTTCCAATCTCCAAACAACCTCATGAAGGGTAAGGGTACGATGTACCCACTTAAATACGCAAATATAGTGAAACTAGCAAACCCGCGCAACTTCGTCTGAGTCACATTTTGCATTAATACTCCGCTCCCATTGGTCGTAGCGTAATGTTACAGCCTTCCTTAATAAATGGGCTGTCCAACACCAAAATATTTTTTTCATTTCGAACCGGTAGTTCTTGAGATAAGCGCTTTCAATCAAACCAACACACTAACTATTCTGCTTTATAACATTAAGTATAGAAACCTAGCTAGGTACTTAAGTAAAAGTTTTGGCTAGAACGATGAACTTGTAATATTGATTCTGAGTTTTCAGACAGACGTATTCAAGAGGCAGGGTTAGTACCCCTGGCTTAGGTACCCTAGGGGTCCCCCCTAGGGTGTAGGTACTTATTTACATCGTTAACGTCATACAAGACAAAGGATATATTAAACTTGGATACCTATTGCTTCCAATATATCAAAAATACTAGTGAGATCTTCTTCTTGAGTCGATGGTTAACTTTTTATATTGTTTTTGCCCAGTAGGTGGCTACGTTAATTGCAGCATCAAAAAAAGTTGGCCTTCATTAAATCACCCACAGTACAGGATGGCACTTGCTTGGGCACTGTAATATGTGACTCATGCTCTGAACACTCCTCTATCAGAGCATGATCCCCAATGTGAGTGTGGTGGCGAAATGGGGGTTTATCTATCCGTCGGGGATAGATAAACCCCATTTCGCCAAGTTGTGTTTGCAGCGGCCTACCTGGTTTCGTATACGAACAAGAAGAAGACTAGTGAGATAAATCTGAAGAACAATGAACATAGCATAGGACTAATTCTGCCAAGGTCTTAAAACTGTGAGCAGACGTAGGCTGAATATACAAGCAGAAATTACTCATATAAAATACTATCTGATGCCCGAGGCTTTACCCGCTTGACAAATTATATATACTAAAAACCTTACTCGAGGAACCACTCTTCCATTGGCGGAAACAGCATGAAAATCGGTGCAGTGGTCTTTGAGTTTATCGCGAACAGAAAGACAGACAGACCCTGCCGGAGTCGCGGGATTATTCGCAAGGGACACCGTGGCTCCGGAACACAAAGGGCAATGAAGGAACATGGATGGGTTTTAGTCAGTAGAAGTCTGACACTCCCCCCCGCTACACCCAGAGCGGGAGGAGTCATTGGATGATTTCCGATCCCTAAAAAAATAAATAAAAGACAGACGCGGCGGAGGACTTTGTTTTATAATATGTAGTGAAACAGGTGCCCAATAAAGATCCCACATACAAATTATCACATTATGACGTCACATCACAAATCAAACAGAATCATTTTCACTATTTCAAATGTTAGCACTACAGCCTACGACAAAAATAGATGTAAAATATCGACCGATTTGTAAGACCTTCCCTTCCCCCACATTGTCTCCTAAAAAGGGCGTCGAAGGGGCACATTGATGGTGTCACAGAGGTCTTGCTTTGGTCATGCGTGGGCGCCGCGAATGGTGCACAGCTTTCTACGATTGCGCAAGATTCCGACGTGGTACCATTCTTAGGACCGGTTTGACAACTTTTTAACGGTCTGTGAATTGTAACTCGTGGGTACAATGGTATGGAATTGCCATGTGGTTCCTAGATTATATATTGGATATGGGCTTCTGTGAGGAGCTCGTGGCTAAATAATAACAGCCGCACGGGACGATGTTTACGGTTAAGCAACGCTTGCCTAGGTTGGGCTGTGGATAGGTGACCATCTTAACATGCCGAGTTTCCTGCGTGCCTCGGAAAGCACGTTAAGCCGTTGGTCTCGGCTATCATTTGTAGATCTTTGGCAGTCGTTACGGATTGTCAGAAGCCAGTAAATCTGACTCCAGTCTTGCCAAGGAGTACCGTGTTACCCAGTTAATGGGTTGTGGAGGTCTGGTAGGCAGCCGCTCCACGTAAAACACTAGTATTCAGCTGAATCCGGTTTGACCGGAAGCCGACCCCAATATAGTTGGGAAAAAGGCTAGGCAGATGATGATGGATATGGGCTTCTGTGATGCGAAGTTAGCCTGGATGGAATTAGAGTTAACTATACATAATTATTCGTATTTTAAATGCGAAAGTAATTCTGACTGTCTATTTGCTACTTCTTCAGGATTTGGACAAAACTAGTAGGTATGGATAGACCATAATTATCCCGAAAGAAGACATAGGTTATTTTTATCCCAAAAATAATTTGTTTCCTTGGGTTCAATTCACACTTGCACACGGGCGTAGCCGCTGGTAATAGCGATTCAGTGAGTTAGTTATATTTTAAGGTATAAGTATCCTAAAGGAGGCCAGAGTTTTCATTCCAAAGAAGGTCTTAATCAAACCTAATTACAATCCCAAAATTGTAGACACTTCATAAATTATTAGAATTATTTTCGTAAACTACTTTGGCACTATTTTTTTCTGGATTTTACCTCGGACAGAGGATAAGCATTGCCAAAGATTGCCATACAACTTAGTAATGCCGCCAGTCTTTTGGGCTCACTTCCAGTCGATAGCGATGGGGAAGAATTTTTTGACGCCATATTTTAGTTAGGAGTTTTATTTTCTATTTTAAGTGTATTTAGTTTGTACTTTAAATGAATACACAGTGCAGCATCTAACTACAAAGGTACAATTTTTTTTTCATATACTTTTTACTAACAAGAACCAATATAAAAACAGCCTAAAAATAATTCGAATATTAAAGCTACGAATAACACAAGTTACGTCTGACCTTTTAGTTTTGACCTCAACATTGACGCTTGAACCCGCTCAAGTTAATTGAGTTATTAACTATAGTGCCTAGTAATTAAGCTAACAATGTCTATGGAATTAAAAGATAAGTAAGGTTCAGGAAAAAAAAGTATTAGTTTTGGGAGCTGAACCTACTTTATTAAAAATTTAATATAGGCAGGTACCTATAGTGTGGTTTCCGTCAGAATTACACCTTTGTAGCTATTGATATTATTTCAATTTTTATAGCATTAAAAGCCTCTGAATCTAACCCCAGACGCACGGACGGACATGGCGAACCTATAAGGAATCTTTCTTTTACTACGGAACCCTAAAACACTATCGACCAATCAATCTGTGAGTAAAACCGACAAACCACTCATTCCATTCAGGCTATGTCATACCGGCGCTGCCAAATTGGGTAGGTGAGAAACAAATGTACCTAATGAGAAAATTATCCTGATAAATTTCAGTAGATCGCCTATTGCTACTTTAATTTGTAGAGGTCGGATATAATAAGCAGTCAACAATAATAATCATCATATCAGCCGAAAGACTGCTGGACATAGGCCTCTCCCAAGTGTCACCACTGCAACCAGTCCTGTGCGTCTCGCAAACATCGGCTACCCGCGACCTTTACCGGGTCATCGGGGTCCCTTGTGAGAGGCCTTCTAACGCTGCGTCTTTCGGTACGCAGTCGGCAGAACTATTGTTCCAAAACCTGCCCAATGCCACTTCAGTTCGCTCCATGTAAAATACAAGTCTTCCAATTTCCGGTCATCTGGTTAAACTGGAAGCCGACCCCAGCATAGCTGGGAATAGGCCAGGCTTATTGATAGATATTGCAAGTTTATTTGCTCATTTTCCTCACACTGGTATTTAGCTGAATCCGGTTTGACTGGAAGCCGACCCCAATTTAGTTGGGAAAACGGCTAGGCAAATGATGATTTGCTCATTTTGCCTCATCATAGTCTATATTTATTTAAGTACATAAATAAACGGAGTGTAAGCTCTTTGGTAGAACAAATACAAATACATTCTACAGTATCCTTACCAGTTACAGGCACTCTTGAATAGTCAAGGTCTGTCAGTCAAATAGATTGCTCTGCCTCGCTAGCGACAAGAACAGTAAGTTGTTCTGCACTTCTGCAGCAACACTAACTGACACTATCTCCAGCGCGGCAGTTGCACGTTCCAAAGAGTAGGTAGATCCCATGGAGAACAAGTGCAAAAAACTCTATGGACACTCTATGGAATATTATTCTGTGCCTACGTATGATTTCATGTGGTATTTCGGTGCAATATTAAGTAGTTTCGATTGATACAAGAGACAGAATTAAACTCGTCTGGCGGTTTATGATGTCACTTACGATTCAAACGAGGTGAACAAACAACAATAAGTCTTTGTTATTTGTACTACTGACGACTATTTTTATCATTGTGAATAATATGTAACAATAATGGCTATGTACCTAAGTATAAATAACTAGCTGACCCACGCAACTTCGTCTGCGTCACATTGTCCATTAATGCTCGGCTCCTTTTAGTCTTAGCGTGATGATATGTAGCCTATAGTCTTCTTCGATAAATAGGC
This sequence comes from Ceramica pisi, assembly GCA_963859965.1. NCBI lineage: Eukaryota > Metazoa > Arthropoda > Insecta > Lepidoptera > Noctuidae > Ceramica > Ceramica pisi. The sequence goes on along the minus strand of OY982535.1, from coordinate 21,858,000 downwards.
TAGGTATCTAATACTGAAAGATATTTTCAAATCGGACCAGTAGTTCCTGAGATTACCCCCTACATACAAACTTACAAACAAATATGTTACCTCTTTATAATATTAGTATAGAAGTATAGATATACTTACGACTTTTTTTATTTTCAAAATTAAATACGTACCTACTTATTAGTTCTAGTTTATAAATAATCAATAAATTATTTTTTAAATACATTCATTAGCAATGAAGTTATAAAGCTTCAGAGATTACAATTAAAGATATATCGGACTTGATCACTTGACGTCAAAGTCGACGACGAAGAAGACGTCTTGACGCTTCTACAGTAGCCAAAAAACAGTGTTTTCGCGACAGGAACAGATGTATTTGTTTAAAATATTAATATCTCGTTTGTTTTTCGGGTAATTTTGATTCTTTTTTTACTGTTAGTATTATATTTTTGTTACATATTTTTAGATAAACTGTAGCCACTGTAGGTATACATAACAAATATTTTTTGCATAAATTCTTTATTAGGGCTGCCATCCGTCTGGATTTGTTTTAGTTTGAAAGGCGTCCGGGGAGCGTCGACAAAGAAAACGAAGTTTTACAAAGTCCGCCTTTGTACAGTGTCTTCACATACAGTTTCAACAAATAAATAACTGTTCAGCCACTTATAATTTACAAGTTATAGAACAACAAACCAAGCCCTTACCCACTCATATAAATTATTTCTAAAATAAACATTTACCATTCAGATAAACTCAATAGGTACCTATTGAAAAAAACATTGTGTAAATCTACACTAGGTAATATTATAAAGAGGAAATATTTGTTTGTTTGAAATGAATAGGCTCCGAAACTACTCAAATTTGAAAAATTCTTTCAGTGTTGAAATGAAATGAAATGAAATAATTTATTTGCTATGAATGTAGGTACAAAAATATGGTGTTAAGTAAGAGAGGGATCCAGTACATTCTACCGTGAGGCATGCAAATTTTTTTATAGTAGAATTAATTATTCATGAAATAATCTTAAAAAATTAAATATTTAACGAGTAAGTATCAAATTATTAAATAGTTAATACAAATATAAATCCTTCAGTTTGTAAGTTCATTCAGTGGTAAACAATGTCAAAAATAAGTTAATTGGTCAATATTACAATGTCAATAATAAGTTAATAATTAGTCAATATTACTCGTAAGATAAAATAATAAATTAGTCAAAAAATCAATGAAGTTTGAAAATTAAAATCGCAAGGAAAATCATTGTATATCTTGTAACAATCATATTGATCTGTCATTCAAAAATTCATCAATTGTATAATAACATTTTTCTAGTAGCAATTTCTTTAATTTCTTTTTGAATATTTGTAATGTGCAATTCTTTATAACATCTGGTATTTTGTTGTAAATCACCGGACCCATATGCATAATATTTTTTTCAGCAGTGCTGTTTTAAATTTGCCTGTATGTAAAAGATTTTTATATTGAGATCTTAATAATGTTGGCCTTGTTGAGTGATCAATATTTGAACAAAATAAATTTTGATTACCTACTTTTCACAAACAGTCCCATTTCCAAAATATAGAGCGATGGAAAGGTGAGTAAGTTAAGGGATTTAAACATAGGAACGCAGCTGTCTGTTGAATTTATTCCAGTCATTGATCTAATGCAATATTTTTGTGGGCTCTGAAAATCCTTTCTTTCTCACTGCAGTTACCCCAAAAAACTACTCCGTATCTTAAAACAGAAGCAACGAGACCATGATAAGCTATAACAATCGTGTCAGTGCTAACTTTTTTTGTCAAATTATATAAAATTTAGGCAGATTTGCTTAATTTCTTGCAGATCTCCTCCGCCTGTGGTTTCCATGTCAGTTGATTGTCAATTATTATACCTAGAAATTTTGCAACATTTGTATTGTCTAATCTTTGTCCATTGTAAGCGATAGTCAAAGTGTCTGGACGTAAACGCTGGTTAGATAGCCCATTTGTCGAGGAAGGCTATAGGCTATATATCATCACGCTACGACTAAAAGGAGCGGAGCATTAATGGAAAATGTGACGCGGACGAAGTTGCGTGGGTCAGCTAGTTTATCATAAAGAAAAATATTGTCCTCAAATGAGTCAACGTTGACATTCAGTCAGTCAGCAACCCTTGATAACCCGTGTGTTTCAAGAATCTAAACTTATATACTTAATAATAAAGCTGTAGTTTATTTGTTTAAAAGCGCTAATCTCTGGAACTACCAGTCGGGTTTGGAAAATAACTTTTGTAAATGATGGCCACATTCATAAGGAAGTCTGCAATCCGGGGATGGCGAACCTGTAGCACGCGTGCCAGTGGTGGCACACAGCAAAATAACTTAGGCACACCTATACAATATTACTTAGCATCTTTTTTTGTTACTATTGATAGGCATACGTTTGACCACTATCTCACCTGGGGGGCTACTCTCTAAGCCCGAAGTCCGTAGTTTCGGGCTTAGCTGCGGGCGTATTCTACTCCGTATTATCTAACCACTAAGAATTAATGACAACAAAATTCGAAAGTTACTGTCAAATCGTGTTGTCATTCATTTTTAGTTCGGGTTCGGGACTAATCGTAAGTCCGTAGGTGATACGGAGTAGAATACGCCCGCAACTAAGCCCGAAACTGCGGACTTCGGGCTTAGAGAGTAGCCATGCGGTCTAAGAAGGAGCACGCTTGCCTAGAAGTAACCATCTTGTTGAAAGTTAGTACCAAAAAAAAAGGTACAGTATGGGTTCTGGTTGCTTTAATGTGAAGGAAAACAAAGTTAACATTATTAAGATTGCTTTATGAATTCATCTATACTAATATTATAAAGAGGTAACATTTGTTTGTAAGTTTGTATGTAGGGGGTAATCTCAGGAACTGCTGTCCGATTTGAAAAATTCTTTCAGTATTAGATAGCCCATGTATCGAGGAAGGATATGGGCTACATATCATCACGCTAAGACTTAAAGGAGCCGAGCATTAATGGAAAATGTGACGCAGACGAAGTTGCGTGGGTCAGCTAGTAGTTACTATAAAAAGAGTTAAGTTAATAGCATCTTTCGGTAATTCTTGTCCATTGAATCACCAAGTCACGATTTTTTAGCGGCACATTATGGCTACATTTTTTTTTTATTGAAAATGGCACGAGCACCGAAAAAGTTTCGCCATCCCTGTTGTAGGCTATACGGAAAGGGGAAAAAAACAGTAGCATAAACATTAAAAACAGTATACCTACTGTTTACCTAAATATCGTTGGTGTCAGTCGTCATGATAACCTAACTATATTACGTTATTGGTAATTCTGCTACTTATAAGGTTTTTCCATAGTCATTAAAAGTAAATCAATATTGTTGGAACAGAATGATTAATAACAAAGAATTCCCCGAAGACAGTATCTTACGCTCGCATAACGGCAGCCTGGGCAAAACGGCGTGAGGTGACTATAGTGTCGTATGTGCCGGTTAGATTGAAGGGACAGGTCTATAAATCCATCATTAGACCTGTCTTTTTATTTTTTATGTGGAAGTGAAGCGTGGCCTGTACTTGAGCGACACAAGCGGGAGCTGCGGGTCACGGAGATGAAAATGTTGCGCTGGATGTGTGGAGTTTCGCGGAAGGTCCGCTTGAGAAACTCCCGAATTTGCGGCAGCCTCCATGTCGTGACATAGTAGAAAAACTGCAGGAGAGCCGCCTACGCTGGTACGGCCACGTCTTGCGTAAACCGGCAAACTACGTAGGAAACAAGTGTCTGGCTATGCCACCTCCGCCGGGCCCTGGCAGAAGGGGAAAACCCAAATAGTGCTGGCTTAATGTTGTCCAGGTTGATATGCCAATGGACTCTCAAACAAGGATGCCGAAGATCGTGCGAAGTGGAGAAGAAAAAGCCGGACAGCAGACCCCGGGCTCCGTAGCAAACCAGCTGAGGATGCAACCGGGAACACGCTCAGATGAGAGAGAGAGAGAGGGAGAGAGAGAGAGTATGTTACGCTATTTATTAGGTTAACTTCATGGTAGTTTTTGGGAGGTTATTAGTTTTTATTGCTGGTCAAATAGTAATCTACCTACTCACTATTTCACAACCCATTATAGTGCGTCGAACACCATAATAGGAAAATCTTGAAAACTTAAATAGTTTTTCATATATCAAGATTAAAATATTAGTTATTTATGTACTGCTAATTTCCAAAGAAATTTCTTCCAGCATACCTGAGACAACTGAAGTTATTGAAAATATGTCGAAAATTCGACATTATGATCCAGGGGGCTAAAAAGGCCACTTTAGGAGAATCTCACACAACAATCTCCCAAAGAACAATGGCAGCCACCCATTCATTAATTTAGCTGAGATTAAATTCTTGCGTCTTTTAATGAAAAATATCTTGTTTAACTCGGCGTCAACTACTGAATTAGTCTGTGCAATAATTATTATTCGAGAAAGCCAAGATTAATAGAAATTCAGTCATGAACTTTTGTAGGATATGACATGTCTATGGTAACTCCAATTCGAAAACAACCGCGGCGCATCTGTGACACGTGTTTCACTAACAACGAATCAACAGTTCTACATGTATTTATTCCGAGTCTGGGTGTTTTTCTATCTATAATATGTATGTATTAACAAAAAAAAAAATGTATATAAGTAGTTTATCAGCCATCTCGTTACCATAACACAAGCATTAGGTTGCTTGGCTTGGGACTATATGGCGTTGTGTGAAATGTCCAAGGATATTATTTTATTATTATTATTATTTATTTATTTTTACTTTCTCGGGTCCCTGGAGACCCGGTCCTTTGGTAGGCGTACGAGGGGCCAAAACCAGCTCGCAGAGGCCCCGTTAGACATTTCAAATGTAATGGGGCACCAACCGACGATTATCCCTGTATGCACTGAAAGTATTCCCAAGGACAATCCCCGGTTGGAGCAAGACTATTGCAGAATAATTATGGAAACAAAAAATGAAACGCTATGGGTTTGGGTGGTTTAGTGGACTGATAATCGTTTATTATAGAAGATCTATTGGCCCCTGCCTGACCACTAACAATATACACGGCTTTTAAATGGCAGGGGGTGACTTGCACACTCAATGAATGGGCCCCCGAAAACGGTCGCTAGCACAAAGTGACGTAGCGCTAAGGAGTCAACATAGCCTAAGGTGCTAGAGGAGTGGAGAGGTATACCACGGCTATCAGGACAATCCCGGAAATGCGGTCAAGATCCCTACCAGCATCTTACTGGATTATACATCCTTCTCTCGAGCGCGTGTGCTCTAGCGAATCTCCACTCAGACCGGCCAATTAAGGCAAGAAAGAGGTGGGAGCTCTGTTCCTCGTCAGTATTCACTCTGGCCAGCCAATAAAGGCAAGCCGTAGATGAGGAACAATAAGACCTTTCCCGGGAGATAAGGTTCGTGGGGTCGCTACTGCCCAACAGTTCGCCACAAAACTGCCTTGCGGATTGTATCTCTCTTTGTCTGGCCCCTCACCCTAGGTATGACCTAAGGTCCATCGGGACGCGCAAGCCCCACCACGACGTCAACGTAGAGATACTGCGGTAGGGATTTATTATTTTTATTATCTTGGTTTGTGTTTTTTCTTCTCAGTTATTATTATTATTATTTTGACCAAGCCTATAGAGGCTAAGCTTATAAACATAGACTTAAATAAATCAAATATCTTGTGTAAGTAGGTATATAATTAAATCAAATCCCTTCAACCACTCACACAGTCAAGCCACTTGGGGAAAGAAATAGCCCGCATACTAAGATGGTTCTTCCCCGATAGATCTCCTTTACAAAGAGCTCTCGAGTAATAATAGATCTTTCAACGAACTATACTTAACTCAGCCTGCTTATCACTTAAATAAAATAAAAGTAAAATGAGTGGCTGTTGAGTTGAAGATTCCAGAGAATGACATGGGATGGGACACTTGAACTTAAGTTGGTACAGAAGGGCTAACACGAATATTTTTGACGTACCTATATAACGTAGTAACGTAATGTAAAATTGTACCATAGCTACAATACTCGTTTCGCACATTATATTTTATTTAGGGTCAGCTCAGAACCGAGACGCGACGCCACGAGACGTTGACAAAATACAACTTTATATTCTATACGATAAGATACACATTTCACTGTGAGAAGTCAGTATACGTTGCACCGCAGCAATGCGCCACTTGTATATATAGTGTATCTTATCGTGTAGAATATAAAGTTGTATTTTGAGTAGCTCTTTCGCAACGTCGCGTCGCGTCGCGTCTCTTCTTAAGCGGCGTTGAGCACTTTTCTTGGGATGGGTATAAATTGTTAAAATCGCGCCAGGACACGTGACCTGATCGAAAATTCGTAAGACATAATAATAAATAAATAAAAACAAATTATAAAAAAATTGCTGTATTAGAATTACCTAATTTCCTACTTATTTATATTTGATTATATTATATTTGAATTAGATACTAAATTCATATTTTAAATTATATTTATTATGTGTGTCACATTAATTAAACCAAAATACTATGGGGTTAAAAATTCACTTACGTTAACGTACGTTACTATACGTCAAAATATTCGTGCTAGACCCTCAGTACTACAAGTATTTTTTTAATGTTCCTTGTCAATTTTTTGTTTCGTCGGTCGTTTTGGCACTTGGGCTTTGTAATTATCGCCTGGAAGAGATCGCGGAATGCGATAAGGCATAATATTGGTTTACTTTGTGTAGAGTTTTTCTTGGTGTGATATTTAATGATTGCATTCAGAAATTCGATGATTGTCGAGGGACAAGTTGTTAAGTAGGTTCGTACCGATTAAAAAATCTTTTCAAAAGCGGTTATCTCAATGCTTTTATTTGTTGAGTTCGCTTTCTTTACTCTACTTTCACAAATATGTAAAATTTTCCCATCATCATCAAAATTATTTTAAAATACATATACTTAAGCAAACGTACCTACTCCCGGGATAAAAAGCCTACCTTATGTGCTGTTCCAGACTATATGATCTATCTCTGTGCCAAATTTTATCCAAATCCGTTCAGACGTTCCGGCGTGATTTTGTAACAAACCTCTATCCAAACTTTCGCAACATTATATCATATTCTTAAATAGACCTATTGAGTTATTGGACGCTTGTTATTGTTTTTTTTTTATGTTTTTATCACAGGTCACGCCCTCTGCCTCGTGTTAATAAAACTAAAAATATTAACATTGTTTTCGTTTAGATCGCTCGTTTATTTCTAATCGGCTGCCAACGCTCCATGCATGTCCAGTCACCTTCGTTCCAACATGAGTGGTCACTAAAAATAGACATTACGTTTTTATTTACACCAGTTTTAGATTTAGTGGCCAGTAGCGAGCTTGTGACATGCTAATAATTATATACATGCAACTGCTAATTAAATTCTATACTTATGTTTGCCTAGCTCGTGGCTAAATAATAACAGCCGCACAGGTCGATCTTCAAGGTTAAGTAACGCTTGCCGAGGTTGGTCTGTGGATGGGTGACCATCTTAACATAGGTACCGAGTTTCCTCCGTGTCTCAGAAAGCACGTTAAACTGTTGGTCCCGGCTGTTATTTGGAGATCTTTGGCAGTCGTTACGGATAGTCAGAAGCCAGAAAATCTGATACCACTCTTGCCAAGGAGTACCGTGTTACCCAGTTATTGGGTTGTGCAGGTCTGGTAGGCAGCCGCTCCACGTAAAATACTGGTATTCAGCTGAATCCGGTTTGACTGGAAGCCGACCCCAATACAGTTGGAAAAAGGCTAGGCAGATGATGTTTGTCTAGCTGATCTGCGCAACTCATCTGCGACACATTTTTCATTGATACCCCGCTCCTTTTGGTCGTAGCATGATGTTATATAGCCATATATAGCCTATAATAGCTTTCCTCGATAAATGGGCTATCCAGCATTAAAAGAATTTCACATCGACTGGTGTTAGTAACGTGTCGCTTTTCTTCTTCTTTGTCTTGTGGGCAGTAAGATCTAACGACTCCACGCACCCTTATGACAGAGTTTCTAAACCGCCTCAAGGGCCTCTGACATGGTTTATTTGCCGACCGCCACTTGGCGGCCGGGACCACCGGCTTATACGTGCCTTCCGAAGCACGAAATCATCATATTTTTCATCGTGTTTTTTTTTTGGAAGTCGGTTGTATTTTTTTTCTTATTAATTTTTTATGTTTGTTTGTTACCTCATAACTCGTCATTCATGAACCGATTTGAAAAATTCTTGTTTCATCTGAAAGGATATACTTACTTTTCGATTGGTCTCATTTTAAATTTTATCAAAATCTGTTAGGAAGTTTGGATTTGAAATCGAAATAGCTGAAATTTGTTTACTTGGATGATGGTTTTTAGTCGTCCAAATGATCGAAATTGCGTATTTTGCTTTCCTGCGATTTTGCAGTAGTGTATTAGGTGTGTGGGTGGGGCTGGGTACCACTAAAAAGTGAAAAAAAAAACTATTCACAAAAAATACAACTGATTTCCAAATAAAAAAAAAACATTACAAAGTAAAAAAATAACTTGAAAATTCGATGTTTTTGTTAGTTTCATCGTACTTTGACACCGACTTCCGAAATTAGTAGTGTTTTTTTTTATTTGGAAGTCGGTTGTTTTTTTTTAATCGCAGACAACTGTTAGTTTCAACCACAGATCTGTTTTTTATATTTTTGTGGTTTCAAATAATACTTTTTAGTTAGGTATGTACCTACCTAAAAGTTATTAGGTAACATTGGTCAATCGAAAAACATATTTTAACCAATTTTTACCCCAACTTGGCTCACTGTTTCTTGATTTGTAAAAAAAAGTCACACTCAAAAAATAAAATTTTTGTTAATCGTTTTAACATTTCAAGTATTCTAAAGGTTCTTATCGCTGAGTGTTTGAGCGATAACGTCTCCCCGCGTTTTATTTATCCTTGTGAAGTTAAATGTGAGTCTGTATTCGTGGAGCAACCTGTCTGACCTTTGCAAGCTTTTAACGTAAAATATTATATCCTTTCGTAATAATGGAGTATGGTTTGAGTGGGTAAGTATTGTTCCTGTCCTTCATACGCATTAGGCCTGGTCCTTTGGATTTTTACTAAACGTTCAGATAAGTGTTGTGTTTTGTTAAACGTTTTGAATTTTCTATAACATCTCGCTTGTATTCCTTTAGAGCTAGACAGAGTTATATATTATTATCTACTAGAGAAGGTACTGTAGGGACGAGACTTCTTTCTGGGTTCGTATTGGCCAGTCGGTAAAGCTTTGCAAGAGTGAATGAAAAAGTTTAGCATAGGTTTAAAATTAAATTCTAAAGTCGTTTTATAGAATTAAGCTGAGTGCCAGCAGTTTTTGGTCGTTAAGTTTTACGAAAGACTTCCCCCATTTGCCATTAAGCGGGCGCACATAAAGGCCCCATCCAGGTTGCAACTGAGATGTTCCTGATAAAAACAGCAAATTACATTTGCCAGACTTAGAAATCGACCTCAGGGCCCCATGCTTAGCTGTAGCACATTTGGTCACTCTACCAACGAGGAATTGTCCAATACCAGCATAACGTCGTCGTACGTATTTTCGTGTTATCGCTATTGTAGATGATCATGAATTACCAACGTAGTAGCAATATAACAATACATTCTTAACATTATCGACGCTCCTCAGCCAAACCTATAACCAATGACTATAAAGCCTCTTAATTTTCTTTGCCTATAACCACTAACGTAACAAAACGATGATTAATTAAAATAAACCCAAGGGACCATAGACGACATGACGTTTAATTATGGCGCGCAATTGTTTATGACAAGGCCGCCATTGTTATTCAGAGTGTCACCGATGTACCGACGCGACGTTTCGAGGTTAGCCGTCCTTTGGGATCTGATATATTTCGCCTATGGCCATGTTTAAAAGGTCGCTTGGTCACGAGACACGTTTATGTAGGTATACTCCATGTATAGTATGAGGAAAAGATTGCGCTTAATGTACTTACAACTACAAGTGTAATGTAAGGTACAATTATTTGGTCTGGATTACTGAAAATCGGAACAGATTTGAATTTAGTGGAAAGAAGGCTAAATGGATACAGATCCATATTTTATTTGATGGATATGGATCATAAAAAATTAAGAGAAAGCATGAACGAAAATAAATTGTTTGTGATTTCTTCATGTAAGTAATTACAAATTCATTTAAAATGAAATTCGTTACAATTAAGTTTCGAAGTGAGCTCAGCTTTATTTTGATCAAATGTACTAAAATAAAGCATGGGGCGACCACCCAGTCAGGCGGAGCGGAACACGATCAGGGGAAGGTGACGTCGCGCGTCGACGGGAAAAAGTAAAAATAAACTGAGAGTTGCTAATTTTCTCTGGTAAAGCTATGTCAGCTTAAGCCGATCTTATCATCGCTAACCATCACGTGAGATGGTCCAACATGTACCGATCAATAGCAAAAAACACTAGCTCTAGCTTGCATACAAAGGTTACAAAACAAAGGTAGACAAGATGATATCGAAATAAGACGACAAGCAGTAGAAAATCTATAAATGGAGAATTCAAGAACTTTTAAACAGACGCTCAACGACCTTGCAAAGTCCTTAAATTCACAACTTATCGATTTTAAATGCAAAGCCTGCGTTCTATCTGAAACGCCCTACCAATAATCTAGTCTCAAGAGTATGTTAGCCAGACGAGACGGCATTAGTATTCATATTCGCACCCCAAGATTAATGCTTCGTTTAGCCTTGAAGACTCGACCCAAGGGGAGAGTCCATAGGGGAGAAGAGAAAAGGACGATAAAATAAAATATTATAGCCAAACAATCGTATTGTTTTGATATTAACCCCTCTATATGGCCAGACGGATGATGTCACATTGAGAGTTCCAAGGACATTTAGGAACCTGTTTGGCGGGGCCCACCCCTTTTTTAAGCAGTCTCTGAGAGTATCTTTATTTATTCGCCTGTCGCCATTAAAGTAACTTTCTAATCACAAAGTTGTAGACATTTGTATTATAATTTAGTCGTTGCCGTTTTTAAAATACTTGACTCCGGTGGTCTGTAGACGGGACGTTGAATTAAGGAGTCTGAGAACTCTGTAACTGGTATTGTGAGATGCGGTGATAACAGAAACTGCTTTCGTTTGTTTTTGTTTTGTTGGTTTTTGTTTAGAGAGCATTAAATGAAATAAGGCCATTCCTAAATCTTATAAGCACGCTCGTACCATCGCATACTTTATTATATCTATGCATACATCAATCTGAATCTCTTTCTATGATCCTTGATCGCGCCGCAAGCTTATTCTTAAATTATAAAATTAAAGCTCTACTTAAATTTACTGTAATAAAGTTATTGTTGTCACATTCCACCATAGATGTTTAATAGTCTTTGCATTTCACGAAGCCATTGCCATAATCTACGTAGACACATCTGTCGTTCATGTCAGGACACAATTGAATTGCTGACACTAAAATATTGCTAGGTTCATAACTCTCATCACAGCTCTCACAATAGGCTTGTTTACTGAAAAAATCTAATTAGTCCGTCAGTTAGATTTTCAAAAAACATTTGGCCCGTACTTTTTCTTTTGTTACGGGAACCAAAATTGACGAAGTTTTAAAATTCTCAATATGTCACGCCGTGGCATAATTATTAGCGGGTAGTGACGTCACGAGCCCCCACTCCCCAAGTTTTGATGCGTTTTATCTTGGTCAATATTCATTGATTTACAAAAACAAAAAATACGTGTCCATTATTTTTCAATACTCTAACTGATGGACTAAATAGTTTTGCAATTTGTGGATGATGGAATCTAGCCTATTGAATTGCTGGCACTAAAATATTGCTAGGTTCATAACACTCATCACACCTCTCACAAGCACCATCAATAATTTAGTTCGGAGCAAAAAAATATATCTACTGACAATTTATGTGAGGTTCTTAGACCTCTATCACATGCAAACTCACCTGCAAAATTGACGCTGCCAACGCCGTCATAGCGACCAACAGGAGCTGTTGTCTCGCGTAGTCATGTAGAGGCTTCCCGCATCCTCTCTGGTACAGCATGGAGCAGTCAGACGCGTAAGGCTTGTGGACCGCGTCCAGAGGACCCTGGCCGCAGCAGGAGAAGGGGACCTGCCCTTTGGACGTGTAGTCACTGGGACCTGAGACGCCGCAGCATTCGAACTGGAATTAGAAGGAAATATTGGTAAGATAGTGAAGGAGATGGGATGAATAATAGGCTAGATTCCATCATCCACAAATTGCAAAACTATTTAGTCCGTCAGTTAGAGTATTGAAAAATAATGGACACGTATTTTTTGTTTTTGTAGTACAATGAATATTGACAAAGATAAAACGCATCAAAACTCGGGAGTGGGGGCTCGTGACGTCACGAATCACTAAAAATTATGCGAAGGTGTGACGTATTGAGAATTTTAAAAGCGTCGTAACTTCGTCAATTTTGCTTCCCGTACCTAACAAAAGAAAAAGCACGGGTCAATTTTTTTTTGATAATCTAACTGACGGACTAATTAGATTTTTTCAGGACACAAGCCCATTCTTCGTTTATATTTGCTGTAGTTGTGGTTGAAATTACTTGTGTAAAAGAGTAAGTGGAGTTTGAAAGGTATTGTGGCGCAGTCAGGCGCAATTCCAGTAGTGGACTGCAATAATCTGAGTTGTTGATTGGTTGGTTGGTGAATAGATACAATAGTACTTAATTGCCAACGTTCCTTCTGTAAGTGTTCTGCAGGGCGTGCTCGAAGTAGAGCATGATGGTGGACTTGATGTGGATGGAACATTAGATTGTGCATCAGCCTCACCTTAACCTGAAGTCTGACCCATCTTATGCTGTCAACGTTGCTGCTGTCAGTGTTCTGTAGGGCGTGCTCGAAGTAGAGCTTGGTGCATGGTGGTGGTGGACTTGATGTGCATGGAACATTAGATCCTCACCTTAACCTGCAGCCTGTCCCATCGTATGGTGTCAACATTGCAGCTATCAGTGTTCTGCAGGGCGTGCTCGAAGTAGAGTATGATGGTGGACTTGATGTGAATGGAACATTAGATCCTCATTCTCACCTTAACCTGAAGCCTGACCTATCTTATGGTGTCAACATTGCTGCTGTCAGTGTTCTGCAGGGCGTGCTCGAATTAGAGCATGATGGTGGACTTGATGTGGATGGAACATTAGATCCTCATTCTCACCTTAACCTGCAGCCTGACCCATCGTATGGTGTCAACGTTGCTGCTGTCAGTATTCTGCAAGGCGTGCTCGAAGTAGAGCTTGGTGGTGGACTTGATGTGCATGGAACATTAGATCCTCACCTTAACCTGCAGCCTGTCCCATCGTATGGTGTCAACGTTGCTGCTGTCAGTGTTCTGCAGGGCGTGCTCGAAGTAGTGCATGATGGTAGACTTGATGTCGATCTCCACGTTGTCCCACACAACCATCGCCCACACGAAGCACGAGAACTCAATCACCACAACCAGGACTATCAGGATTCCCGTCTGGAATTATGTTTTTAAAATTTGTTAAATACTCATCATGTTTTTCCACTAGAGTTAGCTAGACCTAAAAATATAATAAAAAAATTGGACAAGATTTTCCGCCTAGCCCATTCCTTCATCAGTCCACAAGACGTACAGCGACGCGCCACCGGTACATGGTGTAAATCCCAACCAAACGCACAAAACGGGGAATTTAGGATACAACTAAGGAGTGAAATACCCTGTCGGGATCAATTTGACAGGCTCTACAACCTGGGACTCTTTAAATCAAGAGTCAACAGGTTACTCTAGGCAAGTTCTCCATCATCGACCAAATCATGGCTTTTCATCAGGTTCAGGTAAGATTGAGAACAAACACGCGTATAAAAATATTTATATTATGTGCATTCTTTAGCGAGAAGCTTATGTTTGGTCAAATGACGACGCTCAGGGTCTATGCACTATGACCTCAAGTAGACCTCTTTGTTAACCGTGGGATTCATTATTTGCCCTTTACATTCCATGTGGTTCAGTTTGGACTTGGAAAGATGAGTAAGTGATATTGTACCCGAAACTTTCGGGTGGACCCGAATAATAACGTTAAAGACAATAGAACAGATTTGTCAATGAAGTTTGATGATCTATAGGTAAGACATAGGTAGCATAGCAGCCAGCATCCAGTTTTTTTTATTGATGCAAACCCGCTATACTATAACCGGTCCACTAGGTACTACAATACAACTCTTGAAAGCCTGAATGAACGCTCTGCGGAGGCAGACGATCAGAAAAGCGCCGAGGCTTTGAAGCTCGTCGGCTGTAAGAGAAACTATATTCAACTGTCTTGAGCTCCTGGATCCCGCAGCGGAATATCCAGTTTCGTCTACTATTTATATATTCGCAATAGTTACGGTTTAAAGAATTTGAACCTTATGTTTTTCGTACCTAATTAGAACTCGTAGGTATGGTGCTTGAGTTGACCATCCAGTATAGGTAGCTATACTGCCAGAGCCACAGATCAGAGTGTGTCAAAATTAACTCAAGTGTTCCAGATGTCGAGGTCGATATCCCATAATTCAAATCAAATCAAATCAAATCGTTTATTGCATTCCATAATGTAGGTACACATACAGGTGGTAAAATAGATTAAAATTGAAACAATTATGGACCCTGTCGGGCACAGCAAACTTTAAAATAATTAGGAGAGAGGAAGAGTGCTTTAAATTAAATGACCGTCAGACTGGACAATGTGAATACTTAGGTAGGTAGCCACGATACATAGGTAGGTAGTGTACATACAATACCTAGGTAGCTGGTACTGATAGACTATTGCATGTTTAGATTCTCGTACGACGAGTATCAAGAATTCTTAGCATGCTACCTATCATCCGGCCTTTGTACTGCAATCATACAGTTGATCTGCTAACTCTGGGATCAATTAGATAACTACGCGTTTATTATAAAATACTGACACGCCACCCAGCCGTAGCCGTCTTCATGACTCACGAAACTGAATGAGGTACTTACAATAATCACATGGATCTGGTGCATTGACTTGGCAGTTCTCCAGCCGATCCATGCGATGGAACAGGTGATTATGGCCATCATTAACAGAAGTATGGCTGGGTATTCCGCATTTACGCCAATGAAATGCCGGTATACAAAAAGCCTGTAAATAAGGAATCCACTCACGCCGAACAGCACAACTGCTGACATCTGTTGACAATAAACGGAACTGTTAAGGAAAACTGTTATTAACCGACCAAATTTAAACGTCATTCGTATTAGCTGTCAAATGTCTTTACCCTACTCTGTCATATTGAAAGGAGACGACTACTAGCGCCACTGTCAAAATAGTAATATCCTCTTTGTTTTAGTCGTCTTATATTGGTTGATCGTACAATGCACTCGCAAGAAAAAGTCCCTGCAATTACAGCAATGAATAAAATGTGTGTCAGCGACTCTTGCTATATTCTACAATCACTTTTAAAATCGCACAAAAATAATTTACAAAAGTTGAAGTTATTGACCTGTATGTAAGTGCATGTTTAAACATAGTTGTTATGACAACAAAGAGGAAATTAGCTGGCACTGCTATATTCTACGAAAATAACATGAAGTTTTCACTAAAACAATAAAATACTCACTGCGAATAACACATTGAAGGTTAGAACGAGATATTTCCAGCAATTTGTTGAGAGTCCCATTGTGATTTTGTGTGTCACATGTCAGTAATCCTGTTTGAAACTTGATTCAAAACAAAGAGCGCTCGTTCCGGACAGGCAATGTTTGTGTACAGACAGCGTAGTGGCCGCAGCCGCTACTCACGACTCGAGTGATGCAACCGCGACACCGCTAACCGTACGAAATTAAACATTCGACAATTTTATCTTTCGAACGCAACTTATCAGTGTATTTATTTAAACAGAAAAAGGCGCGTCATTTTTAAATGACGAAGATTCTAAAGCTTCTGAGAAAATGACATATTGATGTCGATTGGGTGTTATCAGCTTATCATGATAACAGTATAAAACTGTTGTTGTAATCTAACCTAGTTTCCGACTGAGTTAGATATATGGCACAAGTTTACGTTCTGCAACGAGGTAGTGGTTATAAATAACTAGTTGACACTTGCCGTTTGTGACGTAGCGGTACTATAGTTAATTATACCTTTCTATAGGTACTGTACTACCTGTGACTGTACCTACTTATATGATGATTTAAATCATCATGTTAGTAAAAAAAAATGCTTTGGCTATCTCTCTGGGGGTAAAAGTAACCATAATAAATTAAGTAATCACTTTCCAATGGTGTAATAATAACATCATAGGTAGGTAATAAATAAGGAAGTTTTTATTCAAAATCAATCGGTTCGATTCCTGGCTAGGAATTTCAATTTATTAAAAATGCAATGCTGCAGTTTTAAAATAAAGATTCAGATAAAGGAGGTCCTTTGTTCTGTGATCAAAATCGCTAGAGACTCCTTTGACCGTTAAATTATCTGCTCTTCCTCATAGTTCCGAATTTATTGATCATCCACGCACAGCTGCCCGTATATAAACTATCAATCATCATTATCATCCTGATGATTCCTGCCCATAAGTTACGGGAGGTTCTTCTTCTTCTGTCCCTATCAGCCGTCACCATAGATACATATATTAAACAAGGCCGTCACGCTTTAACTAACTCGCTTTCAACTTTTCCGTCCGTACCTAGGTATACCTCTAAAAGTGCTTGTGGACGGGTCCTGGCGGTCGCGTGCACCCGCAAGTGTTCTACCTATAGTAATTCATACAAAGCAGCGGGTCGCAGTCGCACGTTGTTGTCGCCGGTCGCGGTCGCTAAGATCGGAATATTAGACCAGGTACCTTTATGTACCATTTCTCAACATTCTCGTCTCCGCTACAGTCATGCAATTTAATTTACTTCCAGTCATTAATCCTATGATGTCAGTACAGGTCAAATTCTTCCGTAAATGGCGTAAGGTGAATGAGTGACTGACAGAAAACACACAGCCAAAACAACTGGTCGTAGAAAGATGAATTTGGGATTTAGGTTCCTTGGGGAATGAGGGGAGCAATATGAGAGAATTTCCCGGAATTCCTACGGGAACAGGAAAAACGGAATATGCGCGTAAGTTGCGGTCAAAAGCTAGCTAATATGATTTTTATACTGTGCTAACACTATGAATGTAATATCATACTTTCTATTTTTTTCCCTGAGAAGGGTATTTTTTTTTATAAAACGTTGCACCACCCTAGGAATTTCTCCTGTATCGTGGATGCGTTTACAAACATACAAAGTCACATATACAAACAGCCAGACCCGGAACAACTATCTGTAGGCCATACAAATATTTGTTCCGTGCGGGAATCGAACCCACGACACGCGACGCAGCAGTCGATCGATCAACCACTGCGCCAACCGTGACGGTTACCTAGCTAAAAGTATACTTAGGTACTTAGGCTAGATTCCATCATCCACAAATTGCAAAACTATTTAGTCCGTCAGTTAGAGTATTGAAAAATAATGGACACGTATTTTTTGTTTTTGTAAATCAATTAATATTGGCAAAGATAAAACGCATCAAAACTCGGGAGTGAGGGCTCGTGACGTACCGGAGGACACGGTAGAGCACACTGTGCAGGTGTGTCCTCGAAACGGCGATTGGCGGCGACCTCTCGCGTCCGGCCCTGGTCCAAGCCATGGTCCGGAGCGAGACGGAATGGGACGCCGTTGCCTCCTTCTGCGAAGCAGTCATGCTAGCGAAGGAGGTGGCGGAGCGGGAGAGGAGACCCTCTCGTCCCGGCCGCCGTGGTGGACGCCGCGGGCGTCGGGGGCCACCTGGTGACCTCCGGCCACCGTAGGCGCGGGCCTGTGGACGGCGAGCTATGGGTGGCTCGCCGTCCGTCCGTCTAGTGACGACAGGCCGTGTCGACGGCGCGTTAGTGTTCCACGCGCGCCTCAAAGAGAGTCAGCAACACAGAGGGGCCCGAAAGGGCCGACGCCTGCCGGAGTCGCGGGATTATTCGCAAGAGACACCGTGGCTCCGGAACACAAAGGGCAATGAAGGAACATGGATGGGTTTTAGTCAGTAGAAGTCTGACACTCCCTCCCGCTACACCCAGAGCGGGAGGAGTCATTGATGATTTCCCATCCCTAAAAAAAAAAAAAGGGCTCGTGACGTCACGACTCACTAAAAATTATGCGAAGGTGTGACGTATTGAGAATTTTAAAAGCATCGTAACTTCGTCAATTTTGGTTCCCGCCGCGTAACAAACGAAAAAACACGGGTCAAATATTTTTATAATCTAATTAGTCCTAAAGACTCCTTTATCCCATAGGATATAGGAGTCCTTTACGGGTAGGTATAGATATACCCTGATGGGACATAATTATCCCATCAGAGTATAACAAACCTTGGCTTACGGGTAGGTATAGATATTATCTATACCTACCCGTAAGCCAAGGTTTGTGCAAATCCATTCAGCCGCTATGGCGTCATCGTCATTAAATCAAACGTACAGTCGCCAGCCCATCAAGATATCCGAAAGGACCAACTGTAAAATTTTCCCAATCCACTTTGAACCTTATGCTTCAGCAATAAAGTTGAAAATCTATTAAAATAATCTTACTACTATTGTAAGCAGGGCTGGGCAAAATACATAATGCTTTGCTTTAATTGAAATACAGAATACTGTTTCGCAAGTAATTGAAATACGAAATACAGAATATCTCTAAGTAAGGTATTTGAAATATAAAATACAAAATACAGTATTTTAGCTATTTTTAATTCAAATACAAAATACAAAATAAGTAATCTAGATCAGGGGGCCGAGTCTGCTATTACAATAGTGTCGGAATGGTGGATCATTGATTTTTAGGGTTCCGTAGCCAAATGGCAAAAAACGGAACCCTTATAGATTCGTCATGTCTGTCTGCCTGTTTGTTTATCCGTCCGTATGACACAGCCATTTTTTGCTGTCAAAACTTGGTAAGTAGATGTATTCTATTCAGTGGCGGATTAAGACTACGTGATGCCCTAAGCAATCCACGCCTGTGGGCTCCCGTACGTCAACTAGAATCGGTGCCGATACCGCCTAAAAAATAGTTTTTTGTAAAATAAGATATTTATTTATTGAAATGCATCTTGCGGCTTTCCCGGGCATTGAATTCATGCAAGATAGTATTTACGTCTAACGTTTTAACATATCGGACTCTATGTCTAATATCGATAAATTATCGAGCCTTTCTTGTATCATCTTTGCCCTTTTTTCATTGAAAAAGAACGTTCCGCTGAGCAATTTGTAATCATAAGCTATACAAATATACGCAGGGCTGTTTCCACAGTATGGAAAGCTGATTAAATTTTATCATCATGTATTATTTTATACAATTGTGAAAGCCGAATCACTGGGTCTGGAACTTATTTTACTATAGGTATGACATATGAATGAAACTGTTGAATTTCTGTTATTAATTCGGTGTTAAAGTCTACTGGATATGTGTTTACTAGATTTGTACTTTGCTGACTGTATTCTGCAGTTTGAGCGGGACACATAATTTTATCAGCATTGGGTATTTTATTCAAGAATGAGAATTTGTCTGCTGTTTCTTTGTATATCTCTCCTCTTTTTCACATCTCTGCATTAAATTTATCAATGGTGCTATAATAACTCGTTATTTTGAACTGTTCTCTTGGGCCGAAACTTACTTCAGGAGCTGAACCATCATTGGGCATTTTCTTTCTTCGTCTTTGACGTGTGTCTTTGTATTCCACATCTGGTAGCTTTTCTTTTGCGCGGGCTTCCAAAGAATCAAAGTTGCACCGCCATTTTTCTTAAAAATCCACGAGTGATTTGTGTCTCTAGAGTAACTTCTGGGTCTTATAATACCTTGCTGACTTTTCGGAAGGTTTGCAAAATTTCGTCCCACATGACCAACGTACCTACGAACTCCAATTCTAGTAGTTCATTTGACAAATTAGCTGCTTCTCTTCTGGTTTCTCCTTTTTGATGTCATCCACAGAAATGACGTCTAATGCACTATAATTTTATTGTGTCTGTGAAATAGCTGATGTCGTATTAACGTGTGCTTCCCATCTCGTTTCTGATAAAAAATTCAAAACACGTTCATTATCCAAATCATCTTTTTTATGCGCCACCTTGTGGCTGAACCAGATAAAGATTGTAGATTTTGGACTAATACAAAAAAATAACAGCGGCTAGGAACAATCCACGGCGCTTCGACCTACTACATTGAGAGAATGGGCCGCGCATGGGATATATGTTGCAAACGGATTCGCCTCTATAATCTTCTGCTGCATGCCATTGTAACATACCTGAGACATATTTAAAGCATTGTAGAAGACTGGCCTCTGCATATTGAAAAATCTAATCCACAATGTTCTTCAAGGTACTGAAGAGTCTGCTTTGCCAGTTCATCTCTTGTGTGATGTGTTTCCAACTCAATAAATGTAAGAAATCGCTCTACTGGCTGCCCATCTTTTATATAGCGAATAACTACGCTGAGCTGGACCATGTGCGTTAAATCCGGCGTAGAATCTACTAGTGACTATAATATCTAGAATCTTTTATCTGAGATATAGTTTTACCATGCACTTCTTGGGCCATTATCATAATCAACTCTTCGTAGATCGTTTTAGATAAATAAGAGACGTTTCCTTTTCCGGTGTTTCCATATTTGGTTATGTGTGCCGCTAAAAAGGGATCAAATTGACTTATAAGTTCCAGCAACGCTAGAAAAATTGCATTCTGAGGGGATCCAAATTTTTTCTACTGCACCGCGAAAAGGAAGCTCTCTTTCTGCCAAAGTGCGAATAACAGCTATAACTCTCTGTAAAACGTGCTCCCAGTAAACATTCTCTTCATGAATTTGCTTATCAAAACCCTGATGCAAGCCTTGCCTTCGTGTTATGTGTTAATAGACAATCTCTGTGACTAGAACGAACTCTTTTCGTAGTAGTAGAAACTTTTTTTGGTGTGGTTTTTGGTGACGTGATGCCCTAAGGACGGATTTTTTTGTGCTTCTTCTGGTGCCCCCCAGGCGTGATGCCCTAGGCAATTGCTTAATTTGATTAAGGGTTAATCCGTCACTGATTCTATTCTGTGAACCGCATTAAGATTTTCACACAATATTTTGGGGGTCCCGAAACTTAGAACTGAAACTCATTTTTTTTTTTTCATCAAACCCATACGTGTGGGGTTAATGGGGTATCTATGGATAGGTCTTCAAAAATGATATTGAGGTTTCTTATATCATTTTTTTCTAAACTTAATAGTACCATGTACTTAAACTTCCTCCGAAAATTGGTTTGAACGAGATCTAGTAAGTAGTTTTTTTTATTACGTCATAAATCGTAAACCGCAACTTTTGCTTATAAAATAGTTATACCTACAGGTTTGTACGGAACCCTCGGTGTGCGAGTCCGACTCGCACTTCGCCGGTTTTTTTGCGTTTTGTTGCTGCTTTACCATCATTACAATCTCGCGGTCTCGTTTCGCACTCACACTCACGATCGCTAAATGATGGTGAAATGTATTTTAGTGTTAAAATGTATTTTGAAGCCTCAAGTATTTGAAATACTAATTACAAAATACCTCGGCGTCAGGTATTTGAAATACGAATTACAAATTACATTTTACAGAAGTAATTGAAATACAAATACCAAATACTTATTTGTATTTCAATTATTACAAGTAATTCAATCAAATACTGCCCAACCCTGATTGAAAGTAAATGCAAAATTTTGATGGATGTCTGTTGCTCAATCACGTTGCAGCGTTGGAGAAGCTGAACGGATCTGGATTAAATTATATTATTTATTTTATTATTTTAGAACAGATAAATTATTAATAGTCTGTGGAATAGCACATAGGCTACTTTTCTTCCCGGGCTTCCCGGGATAACATACCGAGACTCCTTCGTGCCTCACATGTTGGACGGCTGGGCCGGACGTGGGTTGTGGTCTGGTAGGCAGCCGCTCCACGTAAAATAGGTACTGTTATTCAGGTGAACCCGGTGTGACTGGAAGCTGACCCCAAATAAATATCGGAAAAGGCTAGGGAGATGATGATGTTCCATTGGGATAGTTTCGAAGAAGCCGCAGGTAAAAGCTAGAATAATGATGGAGTAACTCCCCGGATTCTGGAAACGCAAAAAGTGATATGATAGGCTATTGAAAATACACACAACTAAACAAGACACCAAATTTTCCTGATAAAATTTGAACCCAATTTCTTCACTATCACTACATAGGTAGAGTACCTAGGTATAAAATAAAGTCGCTTTCTCTGTCCCTATATCCCTATGTATGCTTAAATCTTTAAAACTATTCAACGGATTTTGATCAGGTTTATTTTTTAATAGATAGAGTGAGGAAGGTAAATATTTATAACTAGCTGACCCGCGCAACTTCGTCTGCGTCACATTTACCATTAAGGCTCCGCACCTATATGTCTTAGCGTGATGATATACAGGGTTATTTGTAAAACACCAGAAACCTCTTAGGCAGTGAAAGTACACATGATTATAAGCAACTTTTGTTTTGGTAAAACTCCGAAATCTCGAAAAAAATATCAGCTGTTTCATACAAAATGCAGTATTTAGCCAATGAAAATGTGTGAAACAGCTGATATTTTTTTCGAGATTTCGGAGTTTTACCAAAACAAAAGTTGCTTATAATCATGTGTACTTTCACTGCCTAAGAGGTTTCGGGTATTTTTTCAATTTCCCTGTTTAGTCTATAACCTTCCTTTATAAATAGGCTATCTAACACTGAAAGAATTTTCAAGTCGGACCAGTAGTTCCTGAGATCGCGTTCAACCAAATATCACGGTTCATGAGATACAGCCTGGTGACAGACAGACAGCGGAGGCTTAGTAATAGGGCTTCGTTTTTACCTTTTAGGTACGGAACCATATTAAAAACGAATCTAAAATTATTGCAAATTTTCCCGCCACATACATTTAATACGTTAAAAAAATAAGAATAGGAACTTAAATCTCCTCTGTCAAATGTTTCTTGAAAAGGACGGTTTGCAAAGAAAACTTAGTTGCATCAATAAAGGATTTACCATTTATAGTCGCCACTGTCGCCAGGACATCAATCTATCCAAACTGTCAAATTTTCCCAGTCACCCTACCTAATACTTCAGCGATAAAGTTGAAAATCTATTAAAGAAATTTGGCAGATTGTTGTAGCTTTATGTGCTGGCGTCTGTACCTAGTTTGGACCTTGGAGAGGTACATAGGATACGTGCTTTTTATCCCGAGAATATATTCCCTTGGGATCTTTTTCCTTTTTCGCCTTTCGCGTGTGCCTTTAAGACCGACAGAAGCTGTTATTCTCATAAATATGACACTGCTGTGCGCGCCCACCTTGCTTGGTTGTGTTGGGGCGGCTGGTGCAAATATGAAACTTTCATCTGTTATCTTCACTATCACTACATATTATAAAACAAATAATAAAATAATAATAATTATAGCATTCCGATGGACCTTAGGTCATACCTAGGGTGAGGGGCCAGACAAAGAGAGATACAATCCGCAAGGCAGTTTTGTGGCGAACTGTTGGGCAGTGGCGACCCCACGAACCTTATCTCCCGGGAGAGGTCTTGTTCCTCATCTACGGCTTGCCTTTATTGGCTGGCCAGAGTGAATACTGACGAGGAACAGAGCTCCCACCTCTTTCTTGCCTTAATTGGAGGGTCTGAGTGGAGATTCGCTAGAGCACACGTGCTCGGGAGAAGGATGTATAATCCAGTAAGATGCTGGTAGGGATCTTGACCGTATTTCCGGGATTGTCCTGATAGCCGTGGTATACCTCTCCACTTCTCTAACACCTCAGGCTATGTTGCCTCCTTGGCGCTACGTCACTTTGTGCTAGCGACCGTTTTCGGGGGCCATTCATTGAGTGTGCAAGTCACCCCCTGCCATTTAAAAGCCGTGTTTATGTTAGTGGTCAGGCAGGGGCCAATAGTTATTTTATAATAAACGATTATCAGTCCACTAAGCCACCCAAACCCATAGCGTTTCCTTTTTTGTCCTTGGGAATACTTTCAGTGCATACAGGGATAATCGTAGTCGGGAGCGAAGCCGTGGGGGACAGCTAGTAATCTATGTATTACACCGGAGTAAGAGCATGTTATCATGAATTCATGATAACATGCTCTTACTCCATCATCCACAAATTGCAAAACTATTTAGTCCGTCAGTTAGAGTATTGAAAAATAATGGACACGTATTTTTTGTTTTTGTAAATCAATTAATATTGGCAAAGATAAAACGCATCAAAACTCGGGAGTGAGGGCTCGTGACGTACCGGAGGACACGGTAGAGCACACTGTGCAGGTGTGTCCTCGAAACAGCGATTGGCGGCGACCTCTCGCGTCCGGCCCTGGTCCAAGCCATGGTCCGGAGCGAGACGGAATGGGACGCCGTTGCCTCCTTCTGCGAAGCAGTCATGCTAGCGAAGGAGGTGGCGGAGCGGGAGAGGAGACCCTCTCGTCCCGGCCGCCGTGGTGGACGCCGCGGGCGTCGGGGGCCACCTGGTGACCTCCGGCCACCGTAGGCGCGGGCCTGTGGACGGCGAGCTATGGGTGGCTCGCCGTCCGTCCGTCTAGTGACGACAGGCCGTGTCGACGGCGCGTTAGTGTTCCACGCGCGCCTCAAAGAGAGTCAGCAACACAGAGGGGCCCGAAAGGGCCGACGCCTGCCGGAGTCGCGGGATTATTCGCAAGAGACACCGTGGCTCCGGAACACAAAGGGCAATGAAGGAACATGGATGGGTTTTAGTCAGTAGAAGTCTGACACTCCCTCCCGCTACACCCAGAGCGGGAGGAGTCATTGATAATTTCCCATCCCTAAAAAAAAAAAAAAGGGCTCGTGACGTCACGACTCACTAAAAATTATGCGAAGGTGTGACGTATTGAGAATTTTAAAAGCATCGTAACTTCGTCAATTTTGGTTCCCGCCGCGTAACAAACGAAAAAACACGGGTCAAATATTTTTATAATCTAATTAGTCCTAAAGACTCCTTTATCCCATAGGATATAGGAGTCCTTTACGGGTAGGTATAGATATACCCTGATGGGACATAATTATCCCATCAGAGTATAACAAACCTTGGCTTACGGGTAGGTATAGATATTATCTATACCTACCCGTAAGCCAAGGTTTGTGCAAATCCATTCAGCCGCTATGGCGTCATCGTCATTAAATCAAACGTACAGTCGCCAGCCCATCAAGATATCCGAAAGGACCAACTGTAAAATTTTCCCAATCCACTTTGAACCTTATGCTTCAGCAATAAAGTTGAAAATCTATTAAAATAATCTTACTACTATTGTAAGCAGGGCTGGGCAAAATACATAATGCTTTGCTTTAATTGAAATACAGAATACTGTTTCGCAAGTAATTGAAATACGAAATACAGAATATCTCTAAGTAAGGTATTTGAAATATAAAATACAAAATACAGTATTTTAGCTATTTTTAATTCAAATACAAAATACAAAATAAGTAATCTAGATCAGGGGGCCGAGTCTGCTATTACAATAGTGTCGGAATGGTGGATCATTGATTTTTAGGGTTCCGTAGCCAAATGGCAAAAAACGGAACCCTTATAGATTCGTCATGTCTGTCTGCCTGTTTGTTTATCCGTCCGTATGACACAGCCATTTTTTGCTGTCAAAACTTGGTAAGTAGATGTATTCTATTCTGTGAACCGCATTAAGATTTTCACACAATATTTTGGGGGTCCCGAAACTTAGAACTGAAACTCATTTTTTTTTTTCATCAAACCCATACGTGTGGGGTTAATGGGGTATCTATGGATAGGTCTTCAAAAATGATATTGAGGTTTCTTATATCATTTTTTTCTAAACTTAATAGTACCATGTACTTAAACTTCCTCCGAAAATTGGTTTGAACGAGATCTAGTAAGTAGTTTTTTTTATTACGTCATAAATCGTAAACCGCAACTTTTGCTTATAAAATAGTTATACCTACAGGTTTGTACGGAACCCTCGGTGTGCGAGTCCGACTCGCACTTCGCCGGTTTTTTTGCGTTTTGTTGCTGCTTTACCATCATTACAATCTCGCGGTCTCGTTTCGCACTCACACTCACGATCGCTAAATGATGGTGAAATGTATTTTAGTGTTAAAATGTATTTTGAAGCCTCAAGTATTTGAAATACTAATTACAAAATACCTCGGCGTCAGGTATTTGAAATACGAATTACAAATTACATTTTACAGAAGTAATTGAAATACAAATACCAAATACTTATTTGTATTTCAATTATTACAAGTAATTCAATCAAATACTGCCCAACCCTGATTGAAAGTAAATGCAAAATTTTGATGGATGTCTGTTGCTCAATCACGTTGCAGCGTTGGAGAAGCTGAACGGATCTGGATTAAATTATATTATTTATTTTATTATTTTAGAACAGATAAATTATTAATAGTCTGTGGAATAGCACATAGGCTACTTTTCTTCCCGGGCTTCCCGGGATAACATACCGAGACTCCTTCGTGCCTCACATGTTGGACGGCTGGGCCGGACGTGGGTTGTGGTCTGGTAGGCAGCCGCTCCACGTAAAATAGGTACTGTTATTCAGGTGAACCCGGTGTGACTGGAAGCTGACCCCAAATAAATATCGGAAAAGGCTAGGGAGATGATGATGTTCCATTGGGATAGTTTCGAAGAAGCCGCAGGTAAAAGCTAGAATAATGATGGAGTAACTCCCCGGATTCTGGAAACGCAAAAAGTGATATGATAGGCTATTGAAAATACACACAACTAAACAAGACACCAAATTTTCCTGATAAAATTTGAACCCAATTTCTTCACTATCACTACATAGGTAGAGTACCTAGGTATAAAATAAAGTCGCTTTCTCTGTCCCTATATCCCTATGTATGCTTAAATCTTTAAAACTATTCAACGGATTTTGATCAGGTTTATTTTTTAATAGATAGAGTGAGGAAGGTAAATATTTATAACTAGCTGACCCGCGCAACTTCGTCTGCGTCACATTTACCATTAAGGCTCCGCACCTATATGTCTTAGCGTGATGATATACAGGGTTATTTGTAAAACACCAGAAACCTCTTAGGCAGTGAAAGTACACATGATTATAAGCAACTTTTGTTTTGGTAAAACTCCGAAATCTCGAAAAAAATATCAGCTGTTTCATACAAAATGCAGTATTTAGCCAATGAAAATGTGTGAAACAGCTGATATTTTTTTCGAGATTTCGGAGTTTTACCAAAACAAAAGTTGCTTATAATCATGTGTACTTTCACTGCCTAAGAGGTTTCGGGTATTTTTTCAATTTCCCTGTTTAGTCTATAACCTTCCTTTATAAATAGGCTATCTAACACTGAAAGAATTTTCAAGTCGGACCAGTAGTTCCTGAGATCGCGTTCAACCAAATATCACGGTTCATGAGATACAGCCTGGTGACAGACAGACAGCGGAGGCTTAGTAATAGGGCTTCGTTTTTACCTTTTAGGTACGGAACCATATTAAAAACGAATCTAAAATTATTGCAAATTTTCCCGCCACATACATTTAATACGTTAAAAAAATAAGAATAGGAACTTAAATCTCCTCTGTCAAATGTTTCTTGAAAAGGACGGTTTGCAAAGAA
The DNA here is from genome assembly GCA_963859965.1 of Ceramica pisi. NCBI lineage: Eukaryota > Metazoa > Arthropoda > Insecta > Lepidoptera > Noctuidae > Ceramica > Ceramica pisi. Next base: position 21,830,363 of record OY982535.1, on the reverse strand, counting down.
AACTTAGTTGCATCAATAAAGGATTTACCATTTATAGTCGCCACTGTCGCCAGGACATCAATCTATCCAAACTGTCAAATTTTCCCAGTCACCCTACCTAATACTTCAGCGATAAAGTTGAAAATCTATTAAAGAAATTTGGCAGATTGTTGTAGCTTTATGTGCTGGCGTCTGTACCTAGTTTGGACCTTGGAGAGGTACATAGGATACGTGCTTTTTATCCCGAGAATATATTCCCTTGGGATCTTTTTCCTTTTTCGCCTTTCGCGTGTGCCTTTAAGACCGACAGAAGCTGTTATTCTCATAAATATGACACTGCTGTGCGCGCCCACCTTGCTTGGTTGTGTTGGGGCGGCTGGTGCAAATATGAAACTTTCATCTGTTATCTTCACTATCACTACATATTATAAAACAAATAATAAAATAATAATAATTATAGCATTCCGATGGACCTTAGGTCATACCTAGGGTGAGGGGCCAGACAAAGAGAGATACAATCCGCAAGGCAGTTTTGTGGCGAACTGTTGGGCAGTGGCGACCCCACGAACCTTATCTCCCGGGAGAGGTCTTGTTCCTCATCTACGGCTTGCCTTTATTGGCTGGCCAGAGTGAATACTGACGAGGAACAGAGCTCCCACCTCTTTCTTGCCTTAATTGGAGGGTCTGAGTGGAGATTCGCTAGAGCACACGTGCTCGGGAGAAGGATGTATAATCCAGTAAGATGCTGGTAGGGATCTTGACCGTATTTCCGGGATTGTCCTGATAGCCGTGGTATACCTCTCCACTTCTCTAACACCTCAGGCTATGTTGCCTCCTTGGCGCTACGTCACTTTGTGCTAGCGACCGTTTTCGGGGGCCATTCATTGAGTGTGCAAGTCACCCCCTGCCATTTAAAAGCCGTGTTTATGTTAGTGGTCAGGCAGGGGCCAATAGTTATTTTATAATAAACGATTATCAGTCCACTAAGCCACCCAAACCCATAGCGTTTCCTTTTTTGTCCTTGGGAATACTTTCAGTGCATACAGGGATAATCGTAGTCGGGAGCGAAGCCGTGGGGGACAGCTAGTAATCTATGTATTACACCAGAGTAAGAGCATGTTATCATGAATTCATGACTATGCAGTACCCTGTTGCCGTGGGTCGTAATCCGCGGCAACTGGACAGAAAAATAAGTAGAAGATTGTTTGAAGGTTTCGCATTTCAGAACGATATTTTTTTTTCTGTAGGCAACTTTGGACTTTTTGACGGGTGTCAAAGGAATCCTCAATCAATGTCAAAGTTGACAGAAAAACGACAACTGTTCTAAAGTCGTGTTCCAATGCCGTCTGGTAAAGTGGGTAAAATATTTTAAACCGCTTTTGCTTTCCGTCTCTTATTTTTTCATATTTTAGAAAGAGACAGACATGACGTTGAGTGGTTGTTTATTTTAAAGCACCGATTGACATTTAGATAGAAAGGAAGTGGAACTGCTGTTTTATTTTGAGTTGTAAATATTTTATGGCAAACGAAATACGTTCTAAAATGATATAAAATGTACACATTACTACATGGATTTTACAAATACTTGGTGCAAAAAGATGAATACTGTGTGTTAATATTAGGACTCGACAATGCAGGCAAAACGGTAAATATCTGTAAAAGTACAACACACAACAAATTAACATTAAAAGTTTACCAAAAACTATATTGAATGATAATATTTGATTATTTTCATATTTCTACAGACTTATCTGGAGGCTACAAAAACCAAATTCACGAAGAAATATAAAGCCATGAACCCCAATAGGATAACAACTACAGTTGGACTAAATATTGGCAAAATAGACGTGGACGGCGTGAGGCTAAACTTTTGGGACCTCGGCGGGCAGCAGGAGTTGCAATCTCTTTGGGACAAAGTAAATATCTCTTATAAATAACTGTAACAATATACCAATGTAAACCTACAAAAGAAAAACACCTTTTTTCAACTATGTTGACGTTTGCTAACACAGGGGAAAAATGAGTTTGTAGGTGCCTATCTATTTGTGTGGTGTGAAATTAAATAATGCAAGGCAATGAGTTTGCATATGAAGGAAGTATGTTAACAAGATGATGAGATGGAAAGATTATAGCAGCTATGGAAAGATGAGTGACTCATGTTATAAAGTGGTGGTACACTTCTTTCACGTCATTCGCACATCTTTCTACACATGCAATGTGATCATTAAATTATTTTTGTAAACACACTTTATAAATGAATTGTTTTCATGTTTTCAGTACTATGCAGAGTGCCACGCTGTCATTTACATAGTAGACTCGTCTGACAGAGAACGAATTGCAGAGTCAAAGGAAACCTTTGGTTAGTAATTTATTTATTTCTGTAGAAAATATTCCATTTAAAGAGTGGAAAAATCTAAATGAAACATCAATCAGAACATGCAGATGGAGACTTTGTGCTATGTTTTTGGTCATCCTGAAAATCATAATTTCTGTGTGTTCTTGATTTGGTAATAATATTCTTGGAAAACAGAATGTAGTTTTTTTTTTTTTTATGCAAAACGGGGAAACTCTTGGCCCAAATCTCACCTGATGGAAAGTGATGATTAGGCAGAAGATGGAAGCGAGTTTACCCGGAATCCTCTTATACAGAGGAACTGGCTATCATACCTCTAACTGCCGGAACACAACAATGCTGTTAACATTGTTGTTATGGCGACAGACTTAGACATGATGGTGGTAGCTTGCCAGGCGGACTTAGAACAAGTCCTACCACCAACCAAACCAAGCAAAAAATTTGCCCCCGCTGGGAATTGAACCCGGGACCTCTGGGTCTGAATCAGGTGGTTTAACCACTAGACCACGGAGGCGGTTAGTGTCACCTGTTTAGCACCACCCGGGGACCACGTGTAGGGATTCGCTGAAGGGTATTCTCCTACGGACGCGGGTGACTCGGCCCCCTAATTTAGTTAGTTGTTTATAGAATAGAATATTCTTTATTATGTAAAGGTAAACCATATAACTTTCTGAATAGATAGACTAATAAAATAGCCAGGCTAGAGGGCTGGCAATTCTTTCCGAAAAAGATCAATTTTTAAATTGAGTCCGATCGTAAGCTGATGTATATTCACAAAAAAATCGAGGTCTAAAAGATTTATTCTAAAAAGTCGATTTTATTTTCAAGTTTGCATTTATAATTTAAATACAAACCTCCATCCCTAGCTAGAACTTGTCGAATTTCTTTATTTAAAAGAACTAGTATGATGCAAACTTCTAATGATGCTATCATAACTAATTACTAAAACATGTATTGATTGATGATAACTCTTGTTCTTGGAATAGTAATTTGATACTTTTATTTGTTTGGCCTGAATTTAATTCTAGATACACACAGTATGCTATTATTATGTATGTATACTGCTAGGTTGAACTTGTGAAGATTGTTCCACTTTCAAATACATAATTTTTGAAAGTGGAACTTTTAGGTACAGTCACCGGCATATCTAGCTTCCCGAAACTGTTAAATTATCCCAATCAACCTTGAACCTATTGCTGTAGGGATAAAGTTGAAAATCTATTTAAGAAATTTGACAGTTGTAGCTTGATGTGCTGGCGTCTTTACTTTAGACCTAAGCCTACACAAGCATTTCTAAATGCTTTTTATATTCTATGTTTCAGATAGAATGATAGCTTCGGAGCACCTTTCCGGGGTTCCACTGCTGGTGCTAGCCAACAAACAAGACATTCCAGACTGTATGGGTGTTCACACAGTAAAGCCCATATTTAACCAGAACGCTCACCTAATTGGAGCGAGGGATATTATGCTTATGGCCATTTCTGCTCTTACTGGGTAAAAAATAAGAATAGTACTATAATATTCTACTAGTAGTATAATTCGTTAATGCGTAAATGTAAATAGCTTTATGGTAGGCGTCAGACTAATATATATTAGACCTACTTAGAGAATGATGTGCATGCCTGTAAGTGACTTATTTACAGAGAATCCCTTGGAAAATGTTTTTAAATTAATATTTATTTGTAAATAAGTCGTTGGTGTGCCTAAATAAATAAATAATCAGGTACTTCTATACTTAATATTATATATAAAGAGGTAAAGTTTGTGAGGTTCCCTGGATCTACGGAAAATTCTTTAACCAATAGAAAACCACGTTATTTGTGAATGTCAAACCCGAAAAATATAAGAAGTGGGCACGGGACAGCTAGCTTCTAATAAAGCACATAGCATATAATAGTTATAGTAAAATTAAGAATGCCAACAAATGAATGTAGATCAGTGACCGTTGTACAGATTTGTTTGTGGCCTGCCATAGTAGCCTGTTACACGTTTTATTCTGGCGCTATTGCGCCAAAAAAATCTGTAAGGGTGTTACCACACCAATCGAGCGATCGTCGATCGATGCCATCGATCGATGGTAGAATGGATTAGTCGACGTCGATCGATAGTTTCTACCACACCAATCGATCGATAACCGATGGATGCCATCGATCGATGGTAGAATGGATTGGTCGTGCTTCCTACGTAGCCTGCTTGTATTTATGTGTTCAGTTGTGTGACGCTCGCGGTCATTAATGCTGGTTTTTGTCTCGTGGCGTGCAAAATGGCGGCAACCGCGTGCAACGCGTCCTCTTGTGAATACATTTCGAAAGAAACTGATGGAATATAGCCGGGGTAAATCGATGGCATCGATCGAATATCGATCGATTGGTGTGGTAACACCCTAACACACGTCTCAGATCTTTTGTTTTTAGAATTAGGTTTTCAATTTTGCTTATTAAATGTGTTACTATTATTTTTTCGATAAACTATTAAAAAAAGCTGAAACAATATAGGAATACTTTTGCATTAGCCCTGATGGGCCGGGACTTGAAAAGCCAATAAAAGGCTACAAAATTAAAGATAACAAAAAATGCAAGCCCCCTCCTTCACTTCGAATGTGCAAGTCCCCTCGATCATTTTCGATAATAATTATCGCTTCTTGATATTTGAGTCACAGATAAAGAAAACTCGTCACACTGATAAGTAATGTTTTTGTCAATTTTTGAGACACTGAGACCACAATTTACATTCAGAACATCAATATTCTTGCCCTTACTTATACCAATTTATTTGGGGTCAGACCACTATGTCTTTTCCTCTCATTAATCGCAATCTCAGTAGTCAGTCCCCACACAATTATGTCTATACTTATTTACAAAAGTATTTAACTTTGCTTAGTTTAAATAAGTTCTCATTAGCAAATACTAAATTCAAATTGCATAGAAAAATTTTATAACGAATCTAGTAATCAGGATTTTTTTTTAAACAAGCTTAAAAATCTTTCGTACAGCCTACATGTTATTTGTTAAAAGCAGCCAACGATAGAAAGTGATTGAATGCATATTCAGATTTAAATAAGGACATTTGTCTTTTATTTTACTTTCAAGATCCCATCACATTGATACATGGTATGTGGTTGACGGCGCTTGCGCACATTGTTTACTTATGCTTATGTCACTATTTTATTAGTACAAGCATTATTTATAATGATAAATGAGTTAATAAGTGCAGGTATAGCTAATTAAAAATCTAGCCAATAGTAAAACTGGAGTTGGGTTAAAATCAACTTCATTTCTAATCAAAATTTCAAATGAAGTAGAAATTACATTTCAGTGCTTAGAATTTCTGAATTTAAACGAACCCAGTTCGTTTTTGGTGGTATTTAAAAAAGTAGTTAGAACTGCGTAATTAACTGTCATTATGACACAATTTTCAATGAACAGGAAACACAGGTTGGTTTATTTATTTTTAATTTTTCAACCAATTTACTCATGGTAACTACTTTACAGGGATGGAGTAGATGAGGGCATCAGATGGCTAGTGGACTGCATAAAGAGAAACAGCGTCGACCGCCCGGCGCGCAACCACGACGATAACTTATAAAGGCAACACCTACACCCGGCACATGTATAATATGTCTTACGCGCGACCGAGCGACACTACCGATACAATGAATAATAATTAGTTTTCCTATTAAGATAATGATGTGACTCGCACGGCCCATTGTTTTGTACATACAGTATTGACATTTAAGAATAAAACATTACTAGAACTGGTGCTGTATTGCTATTGCTATCCTTTTTCAGTGATAAATTGTACCTTTGATAAGAGATACGTTGTGACTGGATATTTGAGGAGTACCTGTACATGATAAAACACTTCTGATAACAGTACAGTTTACACCGCCGTGGAATATTGTGGCATAGCTGAAATGTTTTTATTAAAACAATTTTAGGACCTTTTTATAGTGTGGTTTTTAAATTTTAAATTATGGCATATCCTATGTATGAAGTTGATTGGAGTGTATTGCCGCCAGAACAAAACAGAAGGTAGGTGAAAATTTTATTGGATATTAATAGCTGATAATGTTCTAAAACATTAATCATGATAATGCTTCGTGAAATCTGTTGATTAAACTCAACCGTGTAAACATGTCAATCACGCACAGCAGCAAAAATGTATCAAAGCGGAAATAGTTTTCCGTTTTCCAAAAAGGTTTTCCACGTAGCGTTCGTTCAGGATTCACAGGTTGCCAGTTTCTTTCATTCATAATTAATTCAAACTTGTTTACCATTTATTAATTCACTCTATATACTCATAAGAAATTATAAATTTTATTTACACTTTGTTTTAAATAAAATACTAAATGATAAACTTATCGGAATGGAATAAGGAAAGTTATTTGATCAAAAAATAAGCAAACGTCATGTGCGAGTCACGGCGGCCATGTTGAATTTCTTGCAACGCACCACGGAAATGTCAGCTGGCAATTGTATTATTTCTTTGTAATTATTAAAATAAAGCGTTAAGTTTTGACAAAGCACTTTTTCTGTGATAATAAGTGAATACAAAAATGAGCAAATGCCGCATTTGAGTTTTAATTTGAAGTGAAAATATGACAGAAGTTAGTCAAAGGTGGCATGCGATTTCACTTGCATTTCTATGGTTTGTGACGAAATAAAATGCTCACAGACCTAACTAAATACGTGTAAATTCCTTTTTAGTTCCTTACGTTATGATTTTAAGAGTATTCCAGTGATAGTTTTTGTATCAGAGTGGTTTTTCGTTTGACTGGTTTTTGACCTCTCGTTCTTTGCACCTGGCCCGTGAAGTAAGATTACCTGTGTTCGAGAACCGCAAGAAACATCTGTTGTTGCCTGTAAAGGATTGATAAAACGGACAAGATGAACGGCTCTGAATCCGGGTAAATTCTATTGTGATTATTTTCCTTGCCAAATAGGTTAGAAACATTTACCTTTCATGATTTAAATTTTGCATAAACTGTGTAGTGTATGTGAGACATGTTTACACTAAATTGCGATATTATAAGTAAATAAAAAAAACGTTTACTAGCAGATTTATGGTGTTTATTGCTACTTATCTTCAGTAATGTTTCATTCTTTTTGCTACAGATGGTTGATAATGATCACATTGTTTATATTGTTCTAAATAAATCGATTCAACTGAATAGTATTCTTTCATATAATAGCATATTATTATATAAATCAACAACATTCACAGCTCTAGTTTGCTTGTATGACAGTGACTATACTGGACTTGTATGTTTCATTAATTATCCTCAATCAACTGTTCTGTTTTGGTACCACTTGACTATGTTGATATAAAACTATGAGCCATATACGCGACATTGTTATGGCTTGCTATCCTGTAGCTTACAGGATTCTGCAACCAAAATATTCAATCATAGAAGGTAAAAGAGTTCTATATTCCATAAAAACCTAGTTAACTTTTTTATTTTATGGCGGACTGAGTGTTCTATAGGTGCATCTCTGCCTAACCCATTGGGAAATACAGGGATGATGTAATCTCAAGTGGGTCTATTTACATCTTAACATTTAGCATTCCTATTCCCCAAAAATGGACCTTGTTGGATCACATCAACTAAAAATAGACACATGGATCACACATCAACTAAAAGACAGACATATCAAATTCCACTATGAAATAAATAACATTAATCACATACAGCCCTGTCTGTATTTTATAAGTTCTATAGGTACACAATGCCACCAGCCATTATGTAAAGGTATTGTTTGAGTAAACAAAGGTTTGATGGCATGCTACATTCATGGAAGAAAGGTCATGAGGTCATTAAGCCTCCTCCCTGCTGTATAATATCTTGTATAGCCCTTCCTCTGCTGTCACTCTTTTGTGTATCAGCCGCTCCACATAAAATTACTGGTATTCAACTGAATCCGGTTTGACTGGAAGCCAACCCCACAATAGTTGGGTAAAAGCTAGGCAAATGATGACAAGCCTAGGCTAGGCATTTTACCCGCTCAAAGATCAGAAACTATTCCAACAGCACTTAATACTGGAATAAAAAGTATTCTATGTACTAAACCAGATCACGGCCTACCTGTGTGCTAAGTTTTATCAAAATCTGTGCAGCTGTTCAGGTATCACATTAACATGTGAGCATACAGACTCACATTTTTATTATTAGTGGGATATCTCATACAGTCATACACCATTAGTGTAATTACTTGTTTAGTTAATTAGTATCTAATATGTTATTGTTAGATATTCAGTACAGTTATAAATAGTGATTGAAGTAATTCCAATGTCATACCTTATTATGATTGTAATAATTTTTCCTCAAACTAAATTTTATAGGTACTTGATGATCAAGTTATGCACTTCTGTAATGTTTTAAAACTAAATAAAGAAACGCAATCACAACAACTTCACCAAAAATATACAAATCTTTATCAGTAACAGTTTTGATATTGTATCATCCGATAATTCAATTGGTAATTGATCCTAATTGATCACTGCATAGTCATGAAGTTATCAATTGTCAATCTACTGGTAATACTCAATTATTGACCCCTATGAACTCGACCAATGATAGCGACCATTTTTGATCTAGGCAGTTTGGAACTGAACTAGCCAAGAGTGATGAATTAATTTTAGGACCTTGTGTGAGTACATTGACTTCAACAAATCTGTTTCAAAACCAGTTATTATAACAGGTTTGTGTATCAGTGTATTGAAATGTAGTTTACTACCTTTTCCCGCGACACCGTATGCGTTCGTCCCGTTTGTTCCCGTTCCCATAGGAATTTAGGGAAATTCTCTCTCAGTGCTCTCACACTCCGCAAGAAACCTACATGACAAATTTCTGCTTTCTATGACAAACTGTTTTGACTATGCATTGTCTGTCAGTCACTCACTCAGTAACGGAAGAATTTTATATATTGACTAGCTGACCCGCGCAGCTTCGTCTGCGTCACATTTTCCATTATTGCTCCGCTCCTATTTGTCTTAGCGTGATGATATATAGCCTTCCTCGATAAATGGGCTATCTAACACTGAAAGAATTTTTCAAATCGGACCAGTAGTTCCTGAGATTAACGCGTTCAACCAAACAAACAAACAAACTCTTCTGCTTTATAATATTAATATAGATGAATACAGTATTGTATTATTGTCGAAATGTTTGTCCTAAAGAACTTTCCTAATAAGTATCTAAAAATAACAGAATTCGTTTTCAAGATAGGAAGTAGAAGTTCTACATAATCTGCTACAGTGTTAACCTAGGAGATAGACATTTTAAAAATGACTAACTAATAAAAATCAAAAACTGTACATTTATCCTGTAATTTATTGAGGAAATAGTACAGTAAAATTGATTTCAACCAGCTTTTATCCTTCCTAAATACAAATATGAGGATGATAAATATTATGCTCTAAATCAGCCATAATTTAGCTAGTATTTATTGAATATCAGGCTGTCTGTCTGCTACTCCACATCCAAGTGCGTACTTTCATATGGGTGGAAAAATTGGTTATTTAACTGTCCCTACACTGGTGTTCTGACAAGTTCACAAACATTATTCAGTTTATTACAATACTCTCCATGAATCTATATTCATGGAGAGTATTGTAATAAACTGAACACTGCCAATCCTAGGCACTAGCCTACTTACTAGTTCAGCAAACGAAGTACTCCTCTGCTCTAGACCAGCCTATTGCAGTCTTCTGCAGGAATAGGCCTTTTAAAATTTATGCCATGACACGTGGCTCTTCTCACATTCAAATTAAGAATATTTGTGATCTAATTTCATTGTTTTTGCAGGTTCAACCCGGCATTTAACATTGCCACAATAAAGCAAGTGGTAAATGAGGCCATAGAAAGAGGTAAGCATAGTTTATAATTAATGGTAGCTTTGGCTTGTATAATTAATGAAGGTAAAGATATGATGATGTTGATGTTAGATGGAGGATGGAGGTTGTTCCATCAGTATGATAGCAATTTGATTGATGTGAAGCTGATGAAAGTTATTACCACTGGATCAGTCTGTCTATGAATACAATCACCTTCCTCAATCAGATCAAATTGATAGGTACTGAATTTGTTAATTTAAAATCCATGATACAATTATCATCATCTCTAACATATTCAGAGAAGCATAAAAATAATATCACAACTATTATTATTTTCGTTACAAATAATTTATTCCTGAAGGTTCACTTAAGAATAATTTTAAAGTGACTTGTGTTTTCTTAGAATATTTGCTTCCCTGATTAATTTTAGGATTCAGTTGCTCAGCCTAACAATCAGGCAAGAGAAGCAAAACTTTTTTCTTTAAACTGACTCAGATAGGAATAAATTATTTGTAAAGTAGGCGTCAGATAAACTTGCAATAAAGTACATTGACCTTAGGTAGGTTACTCGAAAAATAAGTTATGAATCGTTTTTCATTAGTAGAATAGAAAATGTAAAGGATCACTGTAGATGTCGATTCTGAATAACTTTATGTCTTTATTTCTGTGAAATTAGGAGTCTTAATAAATGTAGGTGGGTCAAAGACCCTATTCCAAGTTTATTTGGCGCCCACCATAACAAAGAAAACAGATGGAATGGAAGTTGCCCTTTGTATCTGTCACCGGAAAATCGTAATGTACAGTCGCCAGCTCATCAAACTATCCAAAACTGTCAAATTTTCCCAATCAATCTTGAACCTAATGCTTCAATGATAAAGTTGAAAACCTATTATGGAAATTTGACAGATTGTTGTTGGTTGATGTGCTGGCGTCTGTACATAATAAAGCCCATCCAAATTGAATTGTTTCCAATATATATGGTCTTATTTAAAAAAAAAAGTTTACAATATCAAGCGATATTTTACAATGTTACGTAGTTTGCCATTTTCCGGGGACATATCCGTTTTAAAAACGACGCAATTTACAAGCAGTAACAAATAACAGATTGTCTATTAAGGCGCGTCCCCGAGCAAAACGCAGCGCTAGCCGTTTTTTGTGCAGTTTTTTGGAGCTATCTACTCTTTATCCAAAAGAAATATCAAATAATAAAAAATACATTAAATTTTTACAAAATGGTAGATTTCATTTTTTATTACTAAGTATAATGTTTAAGTAATCTCCTCAGAACGAAACCACAGAAATGAGAATAAATTACTGAAAACATGCATCTTCTCGAAAACTAACGATTATTTTGATTTTGTACTTACACTAATGGATAGGCAATTTAATTATGAACATTTTGGTAGAAGTATTTTTTTCAAACGACCAAAATTAGATTTTATAACGATTTTATTCAACATTCTGAGCGTATTCGCTATTGTATCTCTTGCGCTGTTATTGAGGGAAAAAATGCTCAAGGTTATTTGCTCAGGGTACGGCCTTAATTATTGCTTTTACATAACTTTAGTTAGCCTTCTTGCCTTGACTAATTCAGTTGTAGTTATACTAATACTTGGTGTTTAAGATAACATTTTCAAACATAGTTAAGTTTGCTTACAGCTGTTTACTGACCAATAATATTCACCACATTTATGCTATTGTTGAAATCGATAAAGAGAGCTTGTCAAAAGGTATTTCTATAAAGAAATTGATGAGAAAATATCGTGAAATGAGGTTGACCTTTAAGAGGCTTTTATACGGCTTCATTCGATTGAAATATTCAAGAGGTACAAATTCCAATAACTGACGTTTATTTGGCTCGCTGAAAATGATATCGTAGCATTAAAAGGCGATTTCAAAGTCAGATATAACTTGAAACTCGTCTTGAGGAGATCGTGGCTAAATAATGACAGCCGCACAGGTCGATCTTCAAGGTTAAGCAACGCTGCCGAGATTGGTCTGTGGATGGGTGACTATCTTAACATACCGAGTTTCCTCCGTGCCTCGGAAAGCACGTTAAGCCGTTGGTCCCGGCTGTCATTTGAAGATCTTTGGCAGTCGTTACGGATAGTCAGAAGCCAGAAAATCTGACACCAGTCTTGCCAAGGAGAACCGTGTTACCCATTTAATGTGTTGTGGAGGTATGGTAGGCAACCGCTCCACGTAGAATGGTGGTTTTCAGCTAAATCCGGTGTGACTGGAAGCCGACCCCAACGTAGCTGGGAAAAGGCTAGGCAGATAATGATATAACTTGAAATGTCTATTTTATTAAAGTTAAACTTGTTACTTTTGCCCCGCTGTAATTTCTATCTCGCAAAGTTAGAGCGTCGTAACCGAATCGTTTCGGGTTAATTGATCGTTCGTAACACTTTATAAGAAGGGAAAACGCTTTTAAAGTTGAGCTTTTCTCAAATTGAAACGATGATACTTGTTACGGGCTTTACAGCTGAAGTTTTGCGGTAAACCGACTATTAAGTAAACTAGAAGTAACTCCTAAAGTAGTCTTATAATAACAGTCGAAACTATGGTCCTTTATCTAGACGAGCTTTTTATTAATGAAAGATAACTCACCATTAATGGATTTAGTAATGAATGAGAAACAAACGATGAATCGTTTAAAATTGAACTCATTAATACCCTCATTCATCAATCAACTCAAACAGCCTATTGATGCAAAATGGCGTCACAGAACCTTTGTAATTTATCGATTCGACAATGATTCACCAATTACGATTGACATCACCTAGTCTAAGATAACGCACTCCAAACAAGCACTGATCTCTGCTTTCTATGTGTGTGTGTCGTCCGTAACAGTCGCACCGGTTTCAGTGCGGATGCCGACTCCTACCCGACTCCGGGACCTTATCAGGCAGATCCGGGCTGCGAGGACGGCGGCTGAAGAGAGAAGCGTGGTGAACAAGGAGTGTGCGTACATACGGTCTACCTTCAGAGAAGAAGATAGTGTGTGGAGGTGAGTTTGTGTCTGCGTTTTTCTTTCAGCAGTCGACTACATTATTTTTCCCTATTTTGCATGATATTTTCGAAGTCAGTTTTGAAGAACACTGGTTTTGGTAACTCGGTCCGTAAGCATCTAAAGAGACTCGTAGCCAGTAGGTCCTTTTTTAGATCAATCACAGATTTGATGCCACTAACCGCATCAGAACGCTTGAGAAGTGTTTTTCAGCTTTTGCGATTGTTACTACTGAAAAGATATAGAGCGCTTCTGAAACATATGTCACCGAGATATTGTAAACACCCGTAAGTTTATAATAAATCGCGTGACATTGTTATCTCTTTCTACTCACTAAGACATGGATTATTGCAGACTATTGAATTTAGATGAGATTTATTATACTTAATTAAAATGTACCAGTGCATATATTCTGAGTGTGTAATCTCATCAAGATTGATTACATACAATGTTAGGGTTTTTGTAATAATGCGGTGACATGCACATATTACACACACAGCTTACACCTATAACATGATTAGCACATTGCAAGCGAGTGATAAAATTGCAGTGCTTCTTGCTAAATTTGTTAAGTCAAGCAAGGAGGATATAATTTTCGCTCAAGTGTGAGGCACTTGCAATCCGGTTACCAAAAACGACTACACAAAAAAACCAAGTCACACTTCCTTAGTTTCGACAGTTCATTGAACCTCATTATTGGCATGTAGCCCAGCCAATAAGCTATTGCATAAAAATATTACGAAAGTAAACAAAATGCCGTCAGATTGTAATCATAAACGGCGATTTATATGCTGAATTAATTGCAGACCAGTAGCCTCGCACGAGTGCGTTTATTATGCCAGAACCTTTATCGAATGGCTGAGTAATGCTGTAAACTATACGGCTCTTGCTGTAGCCCTCTCGATTTCGTTACTAAAACTATCCTGGACCCTCCAGTTGGATTGTTCGAATTCGTATTTTCGTAGGATTGATCTGATTAGCCAGAAGGCCAATTCTTGTACTTAAAAAACCGGCCAAGTGCGAGTCGGACTCGTGTGCAATGGGTTCTAAACCAATTTCATTTTTTTAATGTGATATTGTAACAAAATCCTACTTCTTTTAGGTGTCTGTCATATTTAGGTGAACTTTTCTCCTGCCTCTATTCAATCTGCCTTTATTTAAAAATTAACCCCCATCCATACTCAAAATTTATGTCACTGCCTGTGACAGACCGTCAGACACTCGAATGATCCTATAGGTATGGGTTTCGTTTTTCACGGATTTTCGGAACCTTAAAAATGTACCATCTCAGCGAAAATCAACGTCAAAAGCATGTCAAAATGTAGAGAAAAGAAGTGTTTTTGACATGCATTTTGTGATGCAAATGCGAACGGTCGTCTGAGTGGTAGAAAACGTTTTGTTTTTGGCAGTCCTCAATCTTCGGCGTCTCTTCCCTTATTCATATTCAAATGACGTGCTTATAAAGCAGCCAATCGCGGTTGAATCTATTTACAATAATACGTTATTAAAAATCTGATTTTCCAGAATAACTTATTGGTTTTTCCATAACATAAATACAGCAATTTGCGAATGCTTGTTAAAATAACAACCTTTTCTGTAAGTGTGAAAATCAATACATACTAATAGGTACCTACATCATAATAAATGCGTAATTTTAACGTTTCCTATAAGATAGGCTACAAAAACCAGGTCAAGCATCGTGACCTTTGGCGCAAATTGTCAAGCATGTCCCTCATAGTTTAGTTAGTTTAGCTCAGCTGCCTACTTAACATACACTTGAGGTTGCATTGATTTCAAAGATAATTCCTCGCCAGCTGTTGGTTTTCACAACGAATATTCATAGTTATCAGATAAAACCTAACAGATACGGTCTCTGAAGGTTGTTTGAAAACCACAACAAAACCGCAAGATACAAAGTTACGTAGTTGTGACTTGTGGGGTAATTCATTAGCTGGGCACGTAAATAAATTAACAGCCACGGCGGTAAAATTCAAGGATCTTTGGATAAAGGATAAAGGAGAATCTCAGAAAGGTGATCCGATCACAAACACTTTGAATGATAGAAAGAAGATACTTACTACCTACTGATTCTTACTGACTAAAATCCATCCGTGGTCCTCCATATTATGCTCTTTGCGTTCCAGGGCTGTGATGAATATTTCGAACAAATTTCACAGGAGTGACACAGGCTACTTCTCATTCAAAAAAAAAACACGGTTCTTGCGGAACTGGCCACGCCCTAGCCCCTAGTAAAATAGTATTTCTCTATTTTGTCACATCTTGAAACCTATATAATATCTTATTTATTTATTTATTTTACAGCTTTATCTTTCCAGATTTGCAAATCGAACTTATAAATATTGATGGATTCAGGTGCGCATTGTTGTTACAATAACATGCAACGGAATTCATACAGATTGGCTTTCAACCTTGAGACTAATAAATATGTTATCCATTCAACCAAGTTGGTTCCTCTTCTCGATGGTACATGATTGACGGTACACGGATGACAATGATGACCAGCCTACTTAAAAACTCAAAAATCCATGTAAAAATATCACGTAGCCTTTACATCTTTGTACCTATATTAATTACGTGACATTTTCGCTGAAATTAGACCGCTCTTTATTATGGAGACGGGCTCGCCTATTTAATTCTCAAGGGTATTTTTGTTACACGAGAAATGTAAAATATTAATTTTCAACCGATAAAAAGAGCTTATAGCAATTCTTTGGTGTCCAAGGGTTTCGTAAGCAAAGTTCCGACGCAGTACGTCTACTATTTGATTTATTAATTGCGGACCTCGAAAAATCAGAGGTTACAATTTAGTTTTTGTCTCTACATCGTTCAATTTATGACGATGATGACTAGTTACTGTAGTCACCACATAACCTAGCGAATTAGCGGTAAATCTAAATGGTCAAAAGCTGAATCCAATACGCTCGTCTTTATGACTTGCTCTAAGGACATAAACAGACTGTCTGCGTTCATTAAGATTGTGTCATAAAGTTAATGGAGCAGTAAAATAGGATTCCCAGCCCGTGTACACTAGGTATACGGTTATCTCTGATGTGTCTTGTATGTAACATTAGAATCTAGCACGTTTTAAAGAAAAACATTGTTTTTTTTTTCGTCATCTTTCGTCGTCATTATCCTGATTTGTCGAAGATCTGTGCAGTATTACTGTACTACTGTTCTTTTTCTTTAAAATCCATGCAAAGGTTGTCTTGAAAAGATCGCTCTTAGCGATAAGGCCGCCCATTGTGTCACCCTATGTAATGTTTTCTTCGTCTATTTTTTCTGTAACTTATATGGTTTACATAATAAAGAGTATTCTATTCTATGTCTCAAACTTCGTGCGATGATTTTTAATATTAATCATCATAATATCAGCCAATACTGCTGGACATAGGCCTCCCCCAAGTGTCGCCACAACAACCGGTCCAGTGCGTGTCGCCATCGGCCACCCGCGACCCTCACCTGGTCATCAGTCCACCTTAATAGTCACCCTCTATCTCAACCCCGTTTTTAACGTTGTCTGACAGTTTGCGGCCTATCTAAATGCCCCTTCTTTGACATAGTTCGGTGAGTCGTTGAGCTCCTCTTAGTAGTAATTCTTAATTGACTTCCTTGCCTACTTTCCTCAAAAGTCCGTCTCAGTACATTAAGGTGGAAGCGCCAGGGTAGCCCGCGAAATTCAAATATTTTTATGTTTTTTTGCAATTTGCCGGTCAGTGTGAAGCTGTATGTTAAACAGAATACGGTTCGCGATCGTAAAGAGCATTTATCTAAAGGATTATAACCATTTGAATCATCAATATAACCTTCTAAGTTCATAGAACTCGATTGAATGTTATTTCGTGAAAAAGTCATTCAATCGAGTTGTATGAACTTCTTGTATGAGGCTATTATTCTTTAGATAAATGCTCTTTACGATCGCGAACCGTATTCTGTTCAACGAACAGCTTCACACTGACCGGCAAATTGCAAAAAACATAAATGTATTTGAATTTCGCGGGCTACCCTGGAGCTTCCACCTTAACCTATATTATTTACACATGATTTGAGCAGTACAGATACGGCTTCTAATGGTCTTTAAAAGTCGACCTCTCAGTTTGTTTCGGTGTTTCTTCCCAGGGTAGTCAGCCAGGAAACACTGGCTCATTTAGTTTAATTTGAAAAAAAAAACTGTAAAAGCGATATTTTGCAGAATAAACATAATTTGTTGTGTATCATTTTACACAGTTTCATTCCATTTATTTTTTCCAATCGCCCAAAGTGATCGAATTCGCCGTTCCCTAGTTTCGTCGGAAGTTCACGCCCTAGTCTTCCGGCGATTGCTATAAATTAAGATCAGAATGATAGGTATATATAACTCCATATTTTATGCTACATAGCACGGTAAATAACCATGAATTTGATAAACATTGCTGGCACTTCGGTTCCGTTTTCAGAAAGTCAGTGGTCTCTCCCCCATGTTGTATGTGTTTGGTATTGTACAGATTCATGCGTTATTGGCCGTGGTGGATGTAGTTAAATCCAAACTGGACTTGTTTCGTCTGAAATGACGATGATGATTTCTCAAATAAGACAGTATTATATTTTTACTAGATATATCCGTAATGTGACGATAAGATCTGATTAGACTAGAAAGACTGGTCTAGTTTAAACATAGGTACTAAGACCTATAAAAACAACTCGTTTATTATATCTATGGGTTTAAAATATGTTTTCATAATCCTGAATTCCTGATATACTGGATAGATGAGGGTATTTGACTGGATTATATTATCATATTTCTCAAAACCAGAGGAAACGCGATTCAAAATATTGCTTAAAAATCTCAAAAAACACGAGAGACAGCACCACAGAAATATAAAAAAAACTAGCTGACCCACGCAACTTCGTCTGCGTCACATTTTCCATTAATGCTCGGCTCCTTTTAGTCTTAGCGTGATGATATGTAGCCTATATCCTTCCTCGATACATAGGCTATCTAATTCTGAAAGAATTTTTCAAATCGGACCAGAGGGTTCACGCGGTTAAGTCACTGGCAGAAACTAGCCTACCATAAAAAATCTAGTTTATCAAACACAGTTTTATCTAAGAGTTTTCAATGCAGCATGCAGTAAAACATAATTAAATATATTACATTAGCTAACAGAGTGGTCGACAAACTAATTTGCAACAGGTGATTGATTATAAAGTACTTGTGTATGTAATATTGCGTACATAACGCCATCATTAGTCCCCTCAGGTCACTAAAGGTTTATGTACATGTTATCTATTATGCATTATGTAAGACTAGCTTCTGCACGCAACTTCGCCTGTGTGTAATGTTGGAAATTATCGCAAGGATACTCCGTAGCCTGTGTGCTATTCCACACTATTATCTATCTCTGTGCCTTATTTCATCCATATTGGTGTAATCCTTAGAATAATAACGCATAGAAACCTAGTACGAGTGCAAAAAGTGAGGCAACTAAAACTTAGCCTAATCCGTCAAACTTAGCCATCAGGCCGTCAGTACTCAATGTCACGTTCCGTCGAACACAGCTCGCGAGTAAATAGTTGAAAATGACAGTTTGTTGCGTGAAAAGATGTTATAGCACATCAGGAAAACAAAAAAATGTGATAAAATAACATTTCACAAATAAGTACTCACATTCTATGCACTATTTTTTACGTAAATCGATAAATAAAACAAAATTCTAATAACCTAACTTGTCATAACACAGTGTTGCTATTTGTGAGGAAAAAATACCCACATTGCTTTCATTCATGTTTTTCATTTTTGTAATTTTAAAATACAATACTTACTGTTAATTCATATCAAACCCGATGTTTTAACATTGTTTATAATTATAACCCATCAAGCATTCTAAACGCATTGAACAATATCTCATTCTTTATGCGATTTATTTCCTTTTATTTTGAAATAAATTGAATTATACCTTCCGAAAAAATATGTCATATTACATGAAAAATCATGTTTACCTTTTCCAGTTCCCAACAACATAAAATACTTGCCTTGATAGCAAAATAGTAATGCGTCTTCCCATATTTTGTGGGTAACGGCTTAGTAATGGTATCACTGAAAGCTATATCTGTGTGCGTTAGAGGAACGTAGACACATTCGGCTCACGCACACAAAGAAAATGAAGTGGACACACGATTTTGCTCGGGTTTTGTTCTAGACGCGGCTTCTATGCGTTATTATTCTAAGGGTGTAATCGTTCTGGTGTAGAATAGAATACTCTTTATTATGTACACCATATAAGTTACAGAAAAAATAGATGAAGAAAACATTACGTAGGGTGACACAATGGGCGGCCTTATCGCTAAGAGCGATCTTTGATGGATTTTAAAGAAAAAGGAAATACAGTAGTGTAAGTAGTCTTAGGTGTACGATTTATAATTATGAATATGCGTAATTGCGTACCAAACATCCATCCATCCATTCATCTCATCACATTCAAACTTCGCATTTATATTATTAGTATAGGTAGTAAGATTACTGTGATATAATATAACTAGCTTTTACCAGCTGCTTTGCCCGTGTGATACTGTTTTTCTCCAACTAATTAATGATGTATCTACACCGAAAGCCAAATTAATTATTAATGCGAAACTGAGTTTGATTTTTTGTTGCGAAATTTTTATGGATTTTGGTACAGAGATAGAATTGGATCCTGGAGACGGTATTAGGCTACTTTTTGCGGGCTTAGGATAGGTATTTCAGCGTGAAAGCGTAAGAAACACAGACAAAAGTTACTCTAACATTTATAATTTCAGTATGGTTGGATTAATTAAATTACAAACTCACTTGTTCACTACTTACCGCTCTTGTATTCCTTAAATCAATCACATAACTTACTTAGAAATAGCGAGCTTTCGTATCCAATCTTGCCGAAACTGGCAAAATAAATGACTCGAGATTTCACTTAGCCAGACATTTTCCTTTTCCCCCTGAGGAGATGAACGGAAATCGAAACCTGAGTGTAAATTCCGTTGGGTCGGGTTGGACTCGCCTTCACAAGAAATGTCTGTAGTTTTCATAAGGCGCCATCTCCACGAGCGAGGGTATCGCCACGAATTGACGTTTTTAACCGACTTCTTCAAACAAAAGTTTTTTTTTTATGTAAGTATCTTCACCGATTTCTCCGCCAATTATGAATGTACCGATTTTCAAAATTATTTTTCTGTTTGAAGGTATCTGATGATAGGATCCCATGAAAAATATTTGCATACTTAGCGACATTTTCGCCAATGGGCTAGTTTCCATCATCCACAAATTGCAAAACTATTTAGTCCGTCAGTTAGAGTATTGAAAAATAATGGACACGTATTTTTTGTTTTTGTAAATCAATGAGTATTGACGAAGATAAAACGCATCAAAACTCGGGAGTGGGGGCTCGTGACGTCACGACCTGCTAAAAATTATGGCAGGGCGTGAAGTATTGAGAATTTTTAAAAACATCGTAACTTAGTCAATTTTGGTTCCCGTAACAAAAGAAAAATACGGGTCAAATATTTTTTTGATAATCTAACTGACGGACTAATTAGATTTTTTGAGGACACAAGCTTATTGTTGACTGATTTGGATGTTTTTTTTTTTTGTTTGGAAGAGTATTTTCCCGGACTGGTCCTATTTCAATTTGGTAAAGACCTGATGAAGAATTTCAGAGGTAGGCAATGGAACTCTTCAATAAATGATAGCAAAGGGATCAGGATTGCTGAAACCGCATGTCTGTTCGTTGTTTACACCACTTTATAGCACAACATCGCGCCGGTAAGCTGTGAAGGATTTTTCACTTTTTAGTGGTACGCGCATACCACGTAGGTGTCGGTGTCAAAAAACGAAAAAACAACCAAAAACACCAACTTCCAACACAAAGTTATGTTTTACTTTGTAGTGTTTTTTTATTTAGAAGTCTGTTGTATTTTTTTTTGTAAAAAAGTCTTTTTTTACACTCTTCGAATCGCCGCGAAAGTATCGCCGTGTGGAGACACGTTCGTAGAGTTTTTATAGAAATACGTGGCACGAACATAATATCGCCGCGATTCTTTCGCTCGTGGTAACGGTTCCTTAGAAAATCGACTTGTCTAAAACTTCCAAGACTTGTGAAAAAAAAACGAATATTGATCTCAAACGTTTTTTAGTTAGGAATTCTAATGATGTCAAGAGAACTCAATCTCACCGTTTCAATATTTAAGCACTAGATACGTCGACACAGATTTCCTTATCAGTCACTCGGGCTGTAAATTGCCATCCATCTTACGTTAAATTAACAAACCAGTTTCTCAAGGAAAACGCTCCAAAATAACAGGTAGATATTAATATCCTGTCTGGGTTGCGGAATTTGTTCGAAAGAGTCACCGCGGCCCTGGAACGCAAAGGGCATTAGGAGGAACACGGATGGGCTTAAGTCAGTAAGACTCTGACACTCCCTTTCGCTCTGCCCAGAGCGGAGGAAGTTGTTTGATGATTTCAAATAAAAAAATACAGTAAATCTGCAGTATGATTCTCTAAACTTCTCACCTTGAAAGCCTAGGAGAAGTAGTCATGAAGCGAGTTGTCAATCCATACAAACAAGATGGAATGACTGCGGATCTAAAAAGGCCACTTTAGCAGAATCAGAAAGCACATGACGCTACCCGTCACTGTCAATCAACCTTGAACCTAATGCTTTAGCGATAAAGATGAAAATGAAGTTTGACAGATTATTGTGTAGTTAACATTATGATTCTGCTAAAGTGGCCTGTTCAGACCCCAAGGTCACTTCACTCCACCTAAGTTTATACGATGAGATGTTGACAGAATGGACCGGCTGATCTTTGAGACGGCAACAGTCGTA
Organism: Ceramica pisi; assembly: GCA_963859965.1. Classification (NCBI taxonomy): domain Eukaryota; kingdom Metazoa; phylum Arthropoda; class Insecta; order Lepidoptera; family Noctuidae; genus Ceramica; species Ceramica pisi. The sequence continues at coordinate 21,808,330 of OY982535.1, read as the reverse complement.
TAATATCTTAGGATCGGACTATATCTTCAGTATCGGAGCCTGTTGGGCAAAAAGTGTTTCGAAAGGAAAATACAAGGAGTCGTGACGACCGTACTTAGAAAGGTTTTGTTGTTAGTTTGGGTAAAAGTAGAAACGTCTGGCCATCTGCGTATCTAGTAAAATATTAATGGAGCACATAGAAAGGGTTTCGTTTTGGCAGTGATCAAACGATCTCGCGATCTAATGTGGCTCCCAAAAAGTTTGTTTCTATCTGGTTTAACGTAATAAGATATCGTTTAAGCAAAATATCGATATCCATCTGTGGCTGTGGCCTACCTAGCCAAACGTAACAAATACATAATAATATACGTATTAATAAAACCTATCTTAGTAATACTATGTTCTAAGACATAAAAAAACACAATCGGATCAGTGGCTCTCGAGTTACTAAGCGCATTACCACTCAGACAAAAGAAACGATGCGTGTAAGGAAGTCTATAGTATGTCGGGACCAAGTTATTTCGATACTTGAGTTATCGCCCGTAAATCCCTACCTATCACTTTAGTACATATACGACATCCAATCAACATCTAAATAAAATTATATGCGGTCAAACGAGGAAGGAACGAAGTACCTCACGCATTTTAAACCCCGAGTGGAATCCCAAATAAAATCTATATGCCTAGTTCATATATTTATTTACACAGAGACACACTGGAATAAGAGCTGTGCGTATATGCCTGCGCATAGAAAGATACACTGAAAAAGATAATGGCGTATAACTCAAAACCTTACGTGACATTGCTACAGTAAAACTCAATTCTAATCAAACCTCTTTGCCCCCAGATGTCGGAACATAGCGAAGCTCCTATACATCCACATGCTCGGGTACCCAGCCCACTTCGGTCAGCTGGAGTGCCTCAAACTGATCGCCAGTCCACGGTTCACGGACAAGCGGGTCGGGTACCTAGGCGCGATGCTGCTGCTGGATGAACGGCAAGACGTCCATCTGCTCATCACCAACTGTTTGAAGAAGTAAGTGGAGTTTTATTAGCCTTTAGAGACTGACTGTCTGAGAAAAGGAGCAGAGAAATATTAGCCAATAGAATTCCATAAAATCTCAGTGACTGACGCGGGATTTTACGCAATGGGCTTGTGTCCTGAAAAAATCTTATTAGTCCGTCAGTTAGATTATCAAAAAATATTTGACCCGTGTTTTTTCTATTATCACGGGAACCAAATTTGACGAAGTTACGACGCTTTTAAAATTCTCAATACGTCACACCTTCGCATAATTTTTTGTGAGTCGTGACGTCACGAGCCCCCACTTCCGAGTTTTGATGCGTTTTATCTTTGTCAATATTCATTGATTTACAAAAACAATAAAATACGTGTCCATTATTTTTCAATACTCCTGACGGACTAAATAGTTTTGCAATTTCTGAATGATGGAATCTAGCCTATTCCATTGACTCCTCTCCTCTTCCTTCCAGTGGACAGTCAGCTATAGGGACTACTCAAATTTATTCAGCTCCATTCACATTTCTCTGAACGATTTTGGTCACACCTAAACAGTTCTGCTTCTATCAGCCGCGTACAGCTTCCTAAGAATGAGAAAGCGGGCAGAGGCAGATTAGCGCTGAACTCTATCTGTAGCACTCGCATGATAATACGCATTCGTCCGCATTTTATACTTGTTTGACGCGAAAGCTGAATAGAATAGATGCGGAAAGCTGAACGGATGCGTATACGCGTCTCTATACAAAATCGTTGTTTTCTATAGGCATAAGCTGAATAGAGCTGAGAAAGTGTGAGTAGTCCCGTAGTGTCGCGTTGCAAGGACCTTTCTTCGAGTAAGTGGATAGTGAGGTATTAAATTCATGCGATGGTATAGACCTATAGAGGCTATACAGATTGTGGCGTAATTTTTATCGTTGTAGCTCTTCTGTGCGTTTTCGAAATCCATTCAACATTGTTCACTGTTCGAAATCGAACATAGGTCTTCCAAATTATGAATAAGGTGCACTTAAAAATGTGTGCCTGCTACTATTAATTTTCTGGCATTTTGCTGATCAAGCACATCCGTGAGGCACACACAGTTATTGTTTTAAAATTTAGTATATTGTGTGTATCTGTTTCCATTATTTCCTTAAATAGATTCTCTGCTGGCGAATTATTATTGGTGATCGTATTCTGATGACATTTGTAGAAAGAGACCCTCTTGCCTCGACCCCCTGACCTTTCGCCCTTAATCTAACTGAGGACCCTTATAGTCCTCTGTTGAGGAAATGATGGCCCTTTCCATCCTCTTAAGGACACTTCACAGCTGTTTGCTGCTACTGACTCTGACATCTTGAACTTTATTTCAACTTACAACTACGTAAGAGAACGAAAACTTTATTTTTAACCCACTTTAGAAAACTGAGGAGGTTCTCAATTCGATTGGTGTATTTTTTATGTACACTGATTATTCCGAGGTTTCTGAACCGATTTATGTGATTCTTCTTTATTTCGATGAAAGAAATATAATATTTAATTAGCATTTATACTAACTTGGATGATGTGATTTCCAAGTACGAAAAAGTTTTAAATAAAATTAAAAAAAAATACAATAGACTTGAATTTCGTAAGTCGGTGTTATGGTTTTGATTCTTTTTTATTTCACACAGACTTCCAAAATTCAAGTTATTTTAGTTTGGAAGTTGGTTGTTCTAAAACCAATCGTTTTGTTTGTGAAGTTCCGTTCAAAGCGTTTCAGAGAAACAAATTCAATTATTCACGTTCAGTAAGCCTATATTCCCATATACGTTTCATTTCGATCCCTCGTCGAAACAACTTCGGGGCGAGCTTCAAACGACGTTAGTGAAATGAGATTAGGCTCACGGTTCCGTTTCCAATAACCTAGAACCTTGAACTTTGAAACGGCGTCAGGGAATCAATAAACACTGGCCTAAATTACACGTAGACTAACGAATAACATTTCTTTAAAAAAAAAAAAACTTAAGTAACTTCACAAAAATGCCCCGCTTATCAGTCTTCCAGTATTTTTCAGGACAACGGCCATTACCAACTTTTCAAGTTAAAAGTTCATGACTTTAACTGTAATGGATGGGGGGCTTCCTGAACTAAAGTATCTTGTTTTGAACTTAGGCTATAGAGACGCTTTCCGTCTAGTTTTAAGTGTAGTGTACCTACATTTAGTGAGTATCTTGGTTCGTTTGACCCGCATAGCTGTATGCTTAGCATCAATTAGCGCCCCGAAATCTTACGAAATGAGTTCGTTGCCTTTAAGCGTTTAGCATGTGATTGAATGGAGAGAGAAGCCATAGAAAGTGTGGATGTATTGTGTGAAGAATGATTTGATAGAAGAGAGTTACGGTGAACGAAGCAAACGCGTTAAGGTACAATTCCGATCTTGACGACCGCGACCTGCAGTGCTATTCTGTAACAACATTTTCGTATCTCGACAGCGGAATCCGAGGTGAGTTTCAAATTCGTATAAATATAAGACCTTATGTTGTGTGAAATAAAGTTCACTTTGTAAGCTTAGTCACTCAGGTGAAGCTCGATATCGAAATGGTTGTTTACAGAATAGACTAGCTGGGAATAGTTACGGGTCTTGTCGGTCGCGTGCGGTTACGGCTAGTGTTCTACAGTAATTCATAAAAAGCAGTGGGTCGCAGTCGCCAAGATCGTAATTGTACCTTTACACCGTCAACGGGTAACATGGTGCGGAAGAAGAAAGATTATTATCACCTTCCAGCATTGTCATCATCATCTGCCTAGCCTTTTCCCAACTATATGGGGGTCAGCTCTCAGTCAAACCGGATTCAGCTGAATACCAGTATTTTACGTGGAACGGCTGCCTACCAGACCTCCATAACCTATTAATGGGCAAGACTGGTATCACTGTGGTACTTCTTGGTAAGACTGGTATCAGATTTTCTGGCTTCTGACTATCCGTATCCGACTGCAAAAGGTCTATAATGGCAGCCGGGACCAACGGTGCTTTCCAAAGCACGGATGAATCTCGGTATGTTAAGATGGTGATCCATTCATAGACCGACCTCGGCAAGCGTTGCTTAACCTTGAAGATCTACCTGTGTGGCTATTATTATTTAGCCACGAGCTCCTCCACCTTCCAGCAGTGTATGATGAAAACAAACGAGTTTGATGCAGTAAACAAACCTTTTCTACCGCAACAATAGACAAAGGAACACAAAAGAAAATCCTTTCCATGGACAAAACTAACGGACTCAATTCTTTGTTACTTATGAAATAACGTTACATTAACAGGAAGCGAGGTATTACGACACAAAACGCTTATGAGTGCTGTAATCCTGCCATGTCCGGTTGCTCATGATTTAACAATCACAATATAACATTAGTAGGTACACTATGTAGGCACGCGAACAAAAATGAGTAGACAATCCCGAACAATGACAGTCGCCCACAAATGTAATTTGCAAGTTTGTGTCCCGTATGTTGGTTGCATATGATTATTAAATTCTTATGTAACATTGCTCTCTGTTTAGTGTCATAACCTCATAACAATGCATATATTTGCCTTTAGTTACTGGCAAGTCAATTATATCTTCGTAAGGTTTTAAATTATTATTTATCAAGTAGGGACACGTATCTAATATTCAGTTTGAATCTTTGGCACTGAACTGCGGGTCTGAAAAGGCAACTTTAGCAGAATCAGAAAACAACACGCGCTACTCGTCACTTTGAAATATTCCCAATCAACCTTGAAACTAATGCGTTAGCGATAAAAATTTAAATGAAATTTGACAGATTGTTGTGTGGTTAATCTTATGATTCTGATAAAGTGCCCGTTTTAGGCCACCTGAGAAGACTACTGCATAGAACACACTTTTTAAATACATACTAGAAAAGATAGTTTGAAATTTTAATAGCTACCGAGAGGCATTCTTTAACATGAACATTATTTCGAAGACGAGTTGGTAAAGCAGAAACTATAATTCATGGAGCAAACAAAAATATGTAGACCTTAAAGTGACTAACTTATTTTGTCTCTGATAGTATCTACATAAAACAGAATTATTTATTAGAACGAAGGTCGTTAGAAAGCTCTTTCAGATTATCTTCAAAGTGATTCTGACAACGCTCGAGGGAATATTGTTAAAAAGTTTTTTTCTTGGCTTTTTGGATAATAGGCGTGATTCTTATTTTAAAAGAATCTTTTTATGAAGCTTATCTGGCTGGCTGGGTTTTAGCGCAGTGCATGATCGGATAGGTACGTCAGTATTAACTTTTGTTGAACAAAATCTATTTGCTGATCTATTATGAATCGCAAATGTTTTTAATGGTAATTCAGCCAAGCAACCTTTTGCAGAATATTCCATGTTGCTCCTTTCCGATTCCCTGGAATTTTGCTAGACAACCTCATAAATATACTCCTATCCGCGGCCGCCGCAGAAAATTTTCTAGCCGCATCTGCATAGATAAGCGGGCCGCAACTTTAGTAGCGCTGAACAGCTGAACTAAATTGTTAACAATTACCTACGACTACATTTCAGGCTTTTAACGTTTTCGTTGCATTTGCTACGCTTGGTGGCAATCTGCATTTTTTAGTAGGGTTAGGCAACTTTTTTATCAAAGCTTATTTTTATTAACCATAGCGTGAGTGTGATGTAGGTAGATGATACGGAACATTGTGTGAAAAAATGTCACAGCTAGAATGGGTTATGACATCGAAGGCATGTTTTTCCAACCCCAAATCAATTGTTAAAAGAACAGAAAGATGATGATTTGTAATTGTAACCCTCGCTGTGGAAAAGCTAGTAACAAAAACAGTCTTGAAATGCAACAAAGTCCTTGAATTGTGTATCAAAATACAACTGAGACATGTGTAACAAAACCTGCATACAATTTATCACAAGTGTTCCCAGAAGTACGATATTTGAGACTACATTTTTATTCATATCTGCGATCAAAGTTACATGAATACGAGTCACGAATTTGCATCCATGTTTCAAAACGCGCTGCTATCAAGGTACAATCAATATTTGCATCGATATGCTTGCCATTCATCGATTCATTCGCATGCTAAAAGCCTTTGTTCTAAGTCCTCAAATAAAAACGTGTCATCGCATAATCGTTCATCGTGATTGGTTGCATCATTCTGTCATCCTAATCTATATTATAAAGCTGAAGAGTTTGTATGTTTGGTTGAACGTGCTAATATGAGAAGCTTCTGGTTCGAATTGAAAAATATTTTAGTTGTTGGGTAGCCCATTTATCGAGGAAGGCTATCTGCTATATAACATCACGCTACGACCAATAGGAGCGGAGCATTAATGAAAAATGTGACGCAGACGAAGTAGCGCGATTCAGCTAGTGTTCAATACGATTAATAGCACCATATAAAGGCAAGAGCTGAAGGTTTATGGTCACTGTAACAGCATCATTATTTTATGCCAGTAATTATAATGTTATTAGCTCTAAACATTGACCCGGCCAATTTATGACTTAATCACGGTTGTTATCATTATTATTGTTTCGTTTGGCTATTCTAGACAGCCCTAAAATAAGTTAAGATACATTTGTGTAGGAGTATTCTACCCACTTTAATCCTGTCTGGCACCCACATAGAGATACCGAAGTAATATTGTTTATGCCTGAACCACAACATAGGATAGGAATAAACTACCAAGTTTAGCTCTGTTTCATAGCAAGTCGTCTGTATTCTCCTAGGAATAAGCAGACCTGTAGGTTATCACACACATAATTCGTCATTGCTGTGTGTTATACAACGCCAACCGTAATTGAAACTCCGTGCTGGTTCTGAGACGATAGCCTTATGAAAAAAACCAATAGCTTTGATTTACAACTGATCATTAAAAGGGAAACATGAGGAGGTATTTATGCCAGCCTGAATAAGTGAATATGGACGGCAATGCTCACCTGTCAGACTCTTTACCGACTAAAACCCATCCGTGTTTCTCCTAATGCCCTATGAGTTTCGGGCCGCCGTGGCTCTTTCGAACAAATTCCGCAACCCTGGCAGGGTCATCCCAGAAGGCAGCTCATTAAACATCAGTATTCCATTCAAATTCAAAGAAGTTATTTGATGATTTCCCATCCATAAAAAGGGCTGTTGCAGTGCGTTGGACATCCTATCCTAGTATTTAGTTTTGCAAGTCTGCAGCTTCACTTATTCAGGCCATCGTATAGAGCTGCATGCCCTGGTCTCTTTCCTTTGAAAATTCCTACTTTTAGCGTAAAAAATACAGTAAAACATGCACGGAAACTACTCCGTTCACATTTCCATAAATTAGTTGATAACGCTTCCACATGTCATTTTTATCGGCAAGCACATTGCGCTGTGTCGTTGACAGTTGTGGCCTTGCCGCATACTGTCACCTAAGTAGGGATTATGTAAGAAAATCGTTGATTATAGTATTATTAAGGACTAGTTTTTGTCCGCGACTTCGTACGTGCATGTCCCGATTTTTCTCATTCCCGTGGGAATTCCGGGAAATCCTCTCTTAGTGCTCCCCTAAACTTCCTTAGGAACCTAAATGCCAAATTTCTCTTCAATCTGTGTCAGTCACTCATGTAAGTGAAGCATTTTAGGTATTTGTTAGGAGAATAGCTGAACCCGCGTCTGTCATAAACGTGACTTCAGATATTCGTATTGTTTTGGGACGCAAGGAGGTTTTATATTATTTTTTAGTTCGATGCGGCATACTTGCCATTTGGTCCCGTAAAAATAGTATTCAGTTTAGCTCAGTAGTTTTTATTTTATGACCATCTTTGCCTATTTCAATTTCTGCGTAGACGAAAACGTCGTTCAAGTATCACCACTTAAAAGTGAATAATATAAAACGTTTTGTTTTATTTTTTTCACTACAAAATATAACCGACTTCATACCGCAAATTATAAAATAACCTTAATTTCGGAAGTCGGTCTTTAAAAACGAAGATACAAAACCAAAAACACCAACTTCCGAAATTAAGCATGGGAAATCAACAAATAATGACTCTTAGGGACTGCGCAATCGTAGACATTTCTAGTAGGTTTCTCGGTGGTAGATTGTTCATAGGTAATGATTGATGACGATTTTGTGAAGTTACATAAGTGTCGATACTAGGATTTCGAACCGGTCCCCAAACATCCTGGGATGGTCCCCAGACCATTCTGGGCTGGGTGGACATAAAGTTACAAATATACATAATGCAAAAATGTATTCTGTAAAACGAAGAGGCAGTATTTTCCTTATTTGCCTAATTAAAATCACACAGGTACGGAATTGAGGAAAAATGTATTCAAAACTACAATTCTCCATATCGATTCTACGTAGGCTACACTAATCTTCCAGACTTCCACCTTATTAGCCAATCCCTGGATCTTCTTGTTTTATTAGGAAAAGTAGCTGATGCCCGCAGCTTCGCACGCTTGACAAATTATATACTTACCAAAACCTTCCACTCTATCTATTGGTGAAAACAGCATGAAAATCGGTGTAGTACTTTTTGAGTTTATCGCGAACAGACAGACAGATGCGGCAGAAGACTTAGTTTTATAATAATGTAGAATGAAAAGTAGTAATTGAAGCTTGTACTGCAAGTCAAATTGTCGTTATTGTAGACCACATAAAATTCAAAAACACAAAATCACGTTTCTTTTTCTATGGGCTAATAAAAACTACTGAATGCTACGCAAACACTGGAAACACTATGAAATGTTCGTTGAAATATGCATTGAAAAGTTGGCAAAAGTAGCACAGTGAAATTGTAAGCAAAAATACTACAAATTACCTAACTAAAAGTACTTAAACAACTCAAATTACCGTATTTTTCTTAGTATTAAATACGCTAATTAAAGGAAAATCGTTAAAAGTACGTTTTTCCTTAACGACCTATCTCGACTAGATTGCCAATCACGTTTCACTTTACGAAGTTACCTCTTAACCAACAGAATTGCCAACTTTGGGTAAAAAATGCTGTAGGCTGATTGGCCCTTATCCCTCCGGCAATTACGTCGGTCGAAAAGCTCCATTTTGATTGGTCAACCCATGTTGACCAAACCATTTATGTCTTGCCTTTTGCAATTGTCATACTGATTCTTATCAATACGTAATACCTGAGACAGGGTTTGTTTTCTTTTACTAATTAGTTTTACGTGACTATCGAAACAAGGCGTTGCCTATTCAGGACTGTCGCTGCCTACGCCCGACCGCACGTTTTTTTTTTTTAAACATCAAAACCGGACACTACCTTCAGGGCTTCATTTGTAGTAATACCCACGAAAAAATGTCATGCCCTGTAGCCTTAGATGGCTTTGGCTTTCACGCACAGGAGTAGTATCGTCTAACAAATGTTATATATTATTTCTTCAAGAGAAAAGGACCACATAATGTAGGTAACATTTTGTGTCATTTCCTGTTTTGAGAAAGGACGCTGTATTTAGAGGCCTAACTACAGATGCCAACACATGTAGCTACAACAATCTGTAAAATTTCTTTAAAAGATTTTCAGTTTAATCCTTGAAGTGATTAGGTTCAAGGTTGATTGGGAAATTTTGAGTTTTAGATAGCTTGATGAGCTGACCAAAAGCTCTTTGATCACCCAATAACTTCTGGCCTAACACACCTTCTTACCTTACTAACTGGTTATACTTTTTACTACAAATATCTTATTAAATCTTGTGCCAACAAGAAAAGAGTAAGACTGCGCATCATACAGTCATCAAATTCTGAATTCAGAGGGAAAATAATAAAACTGCTCTCAGCAAACTCTTTTTCGAAAAAAAAAACTTTAATTATTTTAAACTAGCTATGTTTCTTAGGCATAAAACAAGTTTCGTTAACATCAGTTCATTAATTTCCAAGAACAAGAAATTAACTTATTTAACGACCGTTTTTTTTTCACAGTGACCTTAACAGCAACACCCAGTTCGTAGTAGGCCTGGCCTTATGCACCCTAGGGGCCATAGCCTCTCCGGAAATGGCCAGGGACTTGGCCTCAGAGGTGGAACGCCTCATCAAGTCTCCCAACGCGTATATCAAAAAGAAGGCCGCATTGTGCGCGTTCCGGATTATCAGAAGAGTTCCAGATTTGATGGAGATGTTCCTTCCAGCTACTAGGAGCTTGCTAACAGAAAAGAATCATGGTAAGAATACTGTTCTTATATAGGTACTGATCGAACTGCTTTTTTCCAACTACTTGCGTTGGACTTCCAGTCTGGACATAAAATCGGCTGACCTCGCAACACAATAACTGGGTATCACACACAATACCCCTTAGCAAGACTGTTTTCACATATTTTCGGGCTTTTGATTACCCGTTACGACTGTCTGTTTGGGTTTATATGTACTATACAATGTGTAACAGAATAAACGCAATACCTGAGGGGTCGTATCGTACTCAACATTATGAACAACTTTTACTACGGGACTAACTCTTAAGAGGTATTGGGTTTTTTCTGTTATACGTTGTACAAACGAAATGTACCTATAGATTAATTTCAGTAAGAGTAAGTCCTATTTGAAATGCCTTACCTGAATTACAACTTAGTAATTCGATCACAGGTTGCCAAGTTTGGTAGACGCCCGTAAAAGGTTCAATATGTCTACTGTCTAGACTTCTCGGTCAGACAACGTCCATAATTATAATACCTAGCTTAGCCGTTTTATGCTACGAGGCCATTTGTATGATCCAAGTGCAAAAAACATGTCGTGATTTTGTCTACATAATTATTTTCTGGATCAGAAATTTACATTAGTGAAAAAGTATAATTATAACCTACGTCATCCGGGGCAATTTTGCTAATCTATTGAGACCCAATTCATCAAAATTGGTTCAGAAGTTTAGGCGCTACGGTGGAACATACAAACATAAGACAGCTAATATCATAACCCGCCCTTGTAGATATACCGTAGTCGGGTTATTATACATAGGTTTAATAGTTAAAAAGCTTCTTATATTCACATGTCGTACATAGAACTCCATAAAATTACTTTGCAAGAACATTAGAACAGCATAATATTGATTCTGATATGTCAATAAATGCTAGTACACGCACAGACGAACGTGTTCTGGCACGCGATTGTACTAATAATGTTGTCGCACCTTCTTAGTTCGCGTAACGTTTATACAGGGTATTTCTGAATTGCGCCTTCATATTTATGGGTGATATTCTGAATCTGATGTCACCATCTGCCTAGCCTTTTTACCAAATATATTAGGGACGGCTTACGGCTACCAGTCAGACGAATTGAGCTGAATACCAGACTCTTTTTTTTTTGTTCTGTTTGTGATACACAGTGATGATGAGACAATTGCAACAAAAAATAAAAATTATTAAAAAAAACCCGAAACGACACAAAATTCTTAACAAAAACACTGTTCAGCAGTCTGATGCAGTTGATGGTATCACATGAAAAAATGTGTGATTGTACTGAAATAAAGTTTTTTTCGGTCGGTGATTATCTAAAAGTTAAAGTTAAATTTCCTTTTTTTGCAATTGTTTCCATAATCATATCAGATATCACTACATATTATAAAATAAAGTCCTCCGCCGCGTCTGTCTGTCTGTCTGTTCGTGATTAACTCAAAAACTGCTGCACCTATCTTCATGCTTTAGTTTTCGAAGCTGCAGGCATCATCTAGTCTTGAATAAAAACGGCAACATACGGCAACGCACCTCTGAAACACCGTGTATTACCTCCAAGCCAGCTCAAATTTCGCCCAGTTGAACTGTTGCTATTAACTTTTATCAGATTAAGTTAGAACATTTTGGACCTGCGTTCTTTTGCTATAAAGAAATCCGAACATATTACCAAGCCAAGGAAGGTTTGGATTTTGTTGAATAATGTGAAGGGTTGCTTTCTTGTAGTTTATTTATATAAGGGTTGATTTTTCAATAGTCCAATAACTTTACCTGAGGAATAAAAATGGCTGTCTGGCAGGTTTTGTATGGAAAATATGTTAATACTAGCTGACCCGTGCAACGTCGTCTGCGTAACATTTTTCATTCCTGCTCCGCTCCTATTGATGCCTCCTCCTTAGCGTGATGATATATAGCCTATAGCCTTCCTCGATAAAAGGGCTATCTAACACTGTAAGAATTTTTCAAATCGGACCAGTAGTTCCTGAGATTAGCGCGTTCAACCAAACAAACAAACTCTTCTGCTTTATAATATTAGTATAGATGACGTATTTATTCTTCTTATAAACGTTATCTGACCATTGAAAGACCAGCCCTAAGGTTAATTAAAGTGTTTTTGTTTCAAGATACATATTTATAGTAATTTTATAGCCTCGGATATTGCATATTATTTTCATAGGCAGTGGTCGAACACAGGATCGCTTAGCACAGGTGGGCCTCAGTTCGTCACTCAATAATACAAATTCAAAACACAAGATCCTATAGTTTGTTTTTTTTTTTTTTTTTATCAAAAAGACGTAATTTTTCACACGTTATATTGTAACAAACTCGTTAAATGCTGTTTAAACTTCACCAGGTGTCCTGATAACTGGCGTGACGCTCATCACCGAAATGTGTGAGAACAGCCCTGACACCCTCAACCATTTCAAGAAGGTAAGTCTTCAAAAATAAACGTTAAGTATTTCTTAATGATAAGCAGATATTTAATTAGCTCACATTATTTTACTTACGACGATCTGACAATTTACATATACATACTATACTTAAACTAGTAATAATATTAGTACAGCAAATATAAATCTTATGCAATAGAAGTTAAGATTGCATTTTGTAGGTATTAATCATAAGAATCACGGTTTTATTTCACTGTTATGATGATGCGGCTAAAAATATTTTAGGCTACTCATGCTTTAGGATATTTCAGAATACGGTAAAATTTGTAACACCAAAGGCTATGTACTAGCTGTCACAGTCATAAAACGTGCGAGCAGAACTGATATATTAAACCGGCCAAGTCGAGCGAGTCGGAATCTCACCCGAAGGGTTCCGTACCATCCTGCCGGAGTCGCGGGACTATTCGAAAGAGATACCGTGGATCCGGAACACAAAGGGCACATGAAGGAACATGGATGGGTTTTAGTCAGTACAAGTCTGACACTCCCTCCCGCTCCGCCCAGAGCGGGGGTAGTCATTTGATGATTTCCCATCCCTAAAAACAAAAAAAGAAGGTACCGTACCATCAAGGGAAAAATAAATTATTAGTTGTTATAGCGGCAACAGAAATAATCTGTCTATTATAGTTCTTGAGATACTGCCGCTGCCCGCTGTCAGAAAGGCAGACGGACGGAGGGCTTAGGAATAGGGTTCTATTGGTTACTCTTCGGGACGGAACCCCTAAAAAGGTATCTAGGCTCTGACGTTTTACGACCGTCAACATTTAAAATATATTTGCTTCAAATTATGCAACAAAGTTGTCACAATAGAATATAAACAATTCCTTTATTTACTAACCACGTGCGAAAATAAAATAGGTAATGTAACCGCTTTATATGTTGTTCGACTAAAATTCTACGTTCGTTTGTAAATAGACGGTTAAATGTTGTTTATCATTCTAGACTTGAGCAAATGACGTGACTGTTTACTTCAGTGAATATTGATTGATTACGTAACTTGCTGGAATATTGCACCATTTCTCTTTGATATGTGTTAGAATCGTTGATTCATAAGATGTCTCTTCCAATCTGTGAGTCTCTTAGGTAAAATTTATAGGTACTCTTGGACATACTGTACAATACTGTTACATCTTAGTTTATGTAAAAACAATCTAAGCAAATATACTTTACTTTAAATGATTATGTTCTTGAAAACATAAAGTTGTCGTAGTAACTCGTCAATTAGGAAACTTGTCAAGTTTACTTGTCTCCTTTATGGGGTTACAAAAACAGATCCATAGTGTGTTTGTCCTGGTCATAAACTTTACTGACACAGATAATATTTGCCTGGAAATATCGCATAGCCATTCAGAATTAACATGAAATGGCAATAAAGGTTCAGCTAATTTCGCCCGCGACTTCGTTCGCGCATATCCCGATTTTTCCCGTGCCCGTAGGAATTTCGGGAAATACTCTTTTTGTGCTCTCCTACGGAGTGTAAGAGAGCTACATGCCGAAGTTCAGCTTTCTACGACCATGCAGTAGTTTCGGCTGTGCGTTGATCGATCAGTCAGTCAGTTTCTGCTTTTATATAATACTAGCTGACCCACGCAACTTCGTTTGCGCCACATTTTCCATTAATGCTCCGCTCCTATTTGTCCTAGCGTGATGATATATAGCCTATATCCTTCCTCGATACATGGGCTATCTAACACTGAAAGAATTTTTCAAATCGGACTAGTAGTTCCTGAGATTACCCCCTACATACAAACTTACAAACAAATGTTACCTCTTTATAATATTAGTATAGACTAGCTGTCCCCCGCGGCTTCGCTCCCGTCAATTAAGTATTCATTGCACATATCGAGTTTTCATTGTTTTTAAGATGTATTCTGCTATTCGGGTCGGAGACAAATCCAACGAATCAATAACCATGAAAATTGGTTCAGCAGATCTCGAGTTAGAAGTGTTGTAACAACCCGTCTTTGTTTTATATATATATAATATGTATAGGTACATTTTATTTTACATTATCGCTTTAGTTTTTTTTTTCAACAATTGCGGTCCCATTACTGGGCAAAGGTCTACTCCAAAGTCGGAAAGCTACAACACTGGGGAGTGTGGACATTCTTGGTCCCCTGGAAGATTGGCCGGATAAACAAAAATTCTTCCTCTGATTGTCACGCACGTTTTCTAGGCTTCCTTCGGCAATGACGCTCGTTTTTACCCATGATATAGTATCCCCCGCGGCTTTGCTCCTGTCAACTGTTACTTTCTTATTTTCTTCATTCATAAGACCCTTCTCCTGACAGTAACAAACACAACAAAAAAAGAATCAGCGAAATCGGCCCAGCCGTTCACGCGTGATGCGATGACTAAGGGAAATAGGAATTAATTTTTACATTATTCTACATATATTATGGTTATCCCAATCTCACTTCAACATAGACAAATGGAGAAAGAAGACATGTTTCGCTGACCCCAAGTAACATAGGATGGGGCAGGAAGATGAGCATTTCCGTAGAGCGTAAAGTGGTATTTTTTTTTTATTTGTGATGGTTTTGCTCTTGACTCTAGGCTTGGTCAGAGATGACAGAGACGAAAGTCTACGATGGAGCGAGCTTACCCAGAAGGGGCCTGTTCACTTTCACTTTCAAGAGATTGCGAAATGTTTAAAACAATTTTATGATTTCATTGTCTATTCCTGTAAAAGGCCTCATAAATCAAATTACCCTACTGTAGTAGCCCCCCTGACCAGCACAAACCACCTAGCCAC
Organism: Ceramica pisi; assembly: GCA_963859965.1. Lineage (NCBI taxonomy): Eukaryota > Metazoa > Arthropoda > Insecta > Lepidoptera > Noctuidae > Ceramica > Ceramica pisi. The sequence continues at coordinate 21,793,004 of OY982535.1, read as the reverse complement.
TAGCCACCTTATCTCCGTCGAACGCATCCGATTCAGTAATCGATAATTACATATAAACTCGATATCTAACCGTAATCGAGGTCGTTAAACCTGTTCGCGTCGTAATACAGGTTTTGATTTTATTTGATGTTGCAATTACTAGACCGTTTATGTGAACATGATGGCTTTTAATAGCAAAATACTTGAGTACTTGTAGTTCAAGGTAATTTTCGCTCATGACATTATTTTTCACTTTGATGGTGTCTGACTGCGACTAAATATCGTCAACTTTCAATTTTATTATCATTAATCCAAGCTTCTTCTTTCGAGCTGATGGTTAACTTTTATAATATTTTCGGCCCAGTAGGTGGCTACGTTAATTACAGCGTCAGTGGCGGTCATCAGGTCCTCAAGGCACTTGAGACTGTGGCCAGCTGACCTATTGAGTGATGTTCTGATTAGGAGCACCACAATCACATTGTATTGAGTATTTGGTATTTTCTACCTGGGTGTTTAATCGATTGGGTACTTTCCATATAAATAAGTAGGTAGACTACTACAGTTCACGTCCAGAAGTCCACAGCTGGACATAGGCCGGCTATGAAAGGCCGTGTAACGCACGCTATTCACCTAGACTCTCGACAACTCTCATACAGCTGCGTAATTAAATTTATACTGATATAATTAAAACTATCGTTAATATGTATTGCTGCACAAACGAAATATACACTTTTGGTCTAGCAATAAATAATTTAACTTTAAAATGCGGAAAAATTGGGCACATAAATAATGCGCTGTATATTATATCGCTTTTCGCATCAAATCAGGCCCTTGGGAACAAAATACTATTTCTAGTATGTTATATCATAGGTCAAATGAGCTGCTATCTACTCGATATAACTTTTAATTCGAAACTTGTGTAATAAATGTTCCAACTTAATAGTAGAATATTTTCCATTTCTAAAAGTAAGTCAAGTCTATAAATACATAAAACTACAATATCCCAATGACAAGTACTTAAATAGCAATGTAAATAAAACACCTCGTGTGCTTATCATTCGCGTCGTATGCCAGTAGGTACTGCTCTTATCACTTGCTTATCATATCAATCGTAATGGCAACGTGTACACGGTTTGTTAGCCTGTAAAACTATTGTATTTGTTTTATTGTACCTGACAATTATTCTACTGTATTTAAATAAAAAATAATAGGCTAGGATCGTCACGAAGTGGGTACCTGTCACCTGAGGACGGGCGTCGTAGTCGAGGCAGGCCAAAGAAACTCTGAGTCTGGGAAGTAGCCGGACTCCTCCATCCGCCCGGCTCTGTAGAACTCGTCACCAAATTATGACTCGTTCTTAACGAATTGGCCGGAGATGACAAAACACAAAGAGTGTTGGAAAGCAATGGGACAATATAGGTTAAGGAGAAAAAAAAAATAAGCCTTCTGAAGTTTTGTTCGTTATGCATAACAATAAACGATGGCGGCACGAGCTCGACTCTTACCGAAAAGACTAATCCAGTCTAGCTAAGGACAGAGTTTTGTGGAAAAAGGAAAGGGAAGCCCAGCAGTGGGACATAAGGCTAGATAGATATGTAGATCTAAAACAATATAAGGATCCAGAGAAAAAAATAGATGACTGTTGAAATTCTAACCAGCTGCAAATACGAACTTTGCATCTTAATTTAACGCTTGTAGAAATGATAGAAAACGAAACATCAAGTTATCGGAAATGTCAGGCAAAATTGTTCGTTTAGGTTGTCATAAACTCTCCAATGATAAAACGTTTCTCGGATAAATATCTAACAATAGGAACTGTATGCTGTATTAAAATGTTTTATGAGTGCAGACATTCTTTAACGTACAGTCATGTGCAGTGCGATTCTGTAAATATCTAAGCATCTAAAGATTTCTGACGATCAAGATTCTGTAAGCATCAGAGGAAAATTATACTAGAAAGGTTAGGTAGTTGAATAAAGGTAAACGATCTTGATGCGACTTTACACAAAACATATAAAACAAATAAACTAGTACTTAAACCGATGGTTGTCGTGATTTAGTTATCGTTATTGTTTCAAACGGACACATCCAAGATTGTTTACCTTTATTTAACAACCCAAATCTTTCTAATATAGACGAACTGGTCTTGAAGTGAGCTGTGAATTCCTCGCAACAGCTGCTCACTTGAGCTTAGTTTTGACGGCGAGGATTTTATAGAATCGACCGGCAGTTGTAGTTTTACCTAACACTCGTATAAGTGTGAAATATTTTGCTTAGCCAAAAGCGACTAAACCCCAATTGTTTGTCGTCTTGTTCTAATGCGACTGCAGTACCTAATTAAGCTATACTAATATCTATTAGAAAGAACTTACGATACCCGGTCGTAAATAATATGTTCCATTGAACAGAGGCTATCAAAGAGGAATGTTCTATAAAACTAATAATTTATAGGGTTCCGCACTCGAAGGTTACCAACGGAACCTAACTATTAAACTTCTGCTGGCCGCGCGGCCGTCTACCTGTCTGTCAGCAGGCTGTATCTCATAAACAGTAATAAGTAGACAGTTGTAATGATCATAGAGTTTAATTTCTACTTTTAACGTAATTTGCCATATTTCCGGCCAGGTAACATCAAGCTATCCGAAACTGCCAAATTTCCCCAGTCAAACTTGGAACCTAATCTCTTTAGAGATAAAGTCGAAAATATAATAAAGAAATTTGGCAGATTGTTATAGCTTGATTTGCTGGCGTCTGTACTGTAATAATTATAATAAAGCTAGTTGTAATTATACTGAAACGTTCGTAAAGTATGCTGTAACACTAATGATGTGTCTGTGTTGTCCCGTAGGAGAGCGGACAGCGCGAGGTAACATAAAAACGCTGATCCATGCACTTTATACGTGTTGCTAGTCTGATGACAATGTATTTTGAACCTTAACGACACACTGTAACAGGCGATAATTGTAAAGAAATTATCCGCATCAAAAATTTTAAGGGCGTCATGCAAATTTAAACTTTAAACACATGCGTCTTAAAACTGTTATGGTGTATTTTTTCACCATGAAATATTCAATTCAAATGATGTCACCAAGTGCTAACATAATTTGCGTTGCTCGAACCATAAAAGCAACCTTCCCATATACATAAATTCTAAGCTGAGGTTTCTCAGTATTTAATCAATTTTTATGATCTCAAATGTTCCAAGAAATGTATTGTCTCGATGATAAACTAAATTTATTAGTAGGGTGATCATCTGAAATGCGAACAAGTCAGATCGCGTTAAAAATAATTTGAAAATAGAACAGTATCATACAATGTCAACAGACTACAGAACAAGCATGATTGTAATATTGTGTTGGTTATATAACCATATTTATACGTGGGTTATTAAGCTGTCGTCGGAAGCCTTAAAGTCAACTAAGTCATGTCTTACTAACTAATTATTATTAAATTAGACTCATATTTTTTACTGTCTTCCTTCGCTGCATGTACGAGTATATTCTGTAAAAATCTCACTGTTGAAGTTTAGGTAAAGTGAGCGTGAAGGTTAATGGTCATTTCTTACTTCACTTTAGTTTTCACGGTGAAATTCTCATAGAATAGCAGTGTAGTTTATTTTCAAGCCGATGATAAACATTTTGCCGTTGTGGTGAATGGTTTGGTTAGCTAGATTCTGCGTTTACTAGACGTCTAGGATGCAACAAACGATATTTCTGCAAAAAAAAAAACAAAAGCTTTTCAAAGTATTAATTTTACTCAGTAACATGGCTATTCGACTATAAGGCTTTCGATAAATCATGGGACATAATCGTTAAGATTTTACTACAAAACTCTCAACCATCTGAGTAGTGATAGCAAAGTAAGAACTTGTGTGAATAGCACTCGATGTAGGCACATACATAATATTAATATATACATAAATAATATCATAAGTATTATTAGGGTAGATAGAACTTTATTTTCTACTATTTTCTGGTAAATACCAAATTATTTGTTCAAGTCTTCGCAATTTCTACTACGAAACTTCTGAAGCTAAACAGTGTTACTTCTCATTATTTAAAAGACATCTCGCCTGAATTCTTCAATGAAGGATTAGGTACAAATATACAGACGCTACTAGCACATCAAGCTGCAAAAATCAGTCAAATTTCTCTAATAGATTTTCAACTTTATCGCTAAAGCGTTAGGTTCAAGGTCGATTGGGAAAATTTGACAGTTTCGGTAAACTTGATATGCTAGCGTCTGTGCCTGTACATAAAAAAAAGAACTTTTTAAAACATAAAAAGTAGTTTTACAACCTGGGGGTTAAAAAGAAGATATTTAACCCGGGGCCAAGGGCAAAGAAAAGTAAAAAACAGTGTTTATTTTCACCATACTGAAATGCATAAAAATTATAAACCATAACTAAATAAAATTGCTTACTGATAGTATTAAATATATTATAAGCTTTTTTAAATATGATCTCTTTTGGTCAATAAATCGTGGTCACCCGTGAGTTTCGTCATAGAAAGTATGAATTACTTACTACTTTTTCAATTATTTGATCTCCATTTTCCTTCCTAACTTGCAATAATTTGGTAGTTCCCTTACTTTCGATTCTTCTATAGACTATTCTATCCATGTATTTAATTGTATTGATAACACTTGGGATTTCTAGAGATTGTAAACAATGCCCACCTTATAATTAGCAGTGTTTAATGATTGCATTATTAAATTTGGTGTTGGTTACTGCGGACATAAGTAAACTTTGCTGATATAAGTAGGTACCTAATTTAGTATTTTGATAAGGAATGACAAATCATTTTTTTATTTGTTGTGGGTTTGCTCTTGACTCCAGCCTTTTTTGTCTTGGTCAGAGATGACAGAGACAAAGTCTACGATGGAGCGAGCTTACCCAGATAGAACCTTTTGAAGAAAATAAAATTGCATCATATGGTAGTGAATTGAGCAATAAAAAAAATAGTTGCTAAAGGTTATCCTTATATCTAAAGTTCGTAATAAGTCTTCATCTGGAAATCCCATCTCACACATTTACTAACTACTCAAAAACCAGTATGAATTCAGCACAGAGATTAAACGTGACTAATTTATCGCAAAGAGGTTGAAGGCCATTTATATATTTTTTTATTATTGTCGGTGTAAATGTCCAGTCCCATGTATATTTGCTGTCGTATTGTAAGCCTGTAAAATCATTGATATATCTCCGACAGTATTTAGTACGTAGGTATTTAATACTTGCCTGAAACGTAAAATGTTTGTTTTTTTTTTCTCGCTTCGCAGTCTTTGTCTATGTGCATTGGGCGGCTCGTTGTCTGTGGTCAGTACATGTAAGAGCATGGATTTATTTTGTAGATCGTACCGAATCTGGTGAGGATATTGAAAAATCTGATTTTGGCTGGATATTCACCGGAGCATGATGTCAGCGGAGTTTCAGATCCCTTCCTGCAGGTAATGTTACAATCTTTTATTATTATTTTTAAAGTTGCGTTTTGTATCGTGGGAGCGTTCACAAACATACAAACTCACATACACAAAGAGCCAGACCCGAAACAACTATCGGAAAGGCCATACAAATATTTGTTCCGTACGAGAATCGAACTCGCGACACGCAGCGCAGCAGCCAATCGCTCAACCACTGCGCCAACCTTATCGACCATTAACAATTCATTAACCGAATAATAGAGCAGTTATTATATTGATTCAAAACCAAAGCCCATGTTTAAGAGTTTTAAATTCAATTAACAATCACTTTATTCTGGTAAACAATCATTCACAAATTTGGCACCAATTTGAGCTGTATTGTTAATTTGGAAAAAAAAGTGGCAGTAATCTACATTTGAATTTTTAATTCGAAATCATTTGAAACCATCCCCACAAACACAAGTATCGACTTAAGCTCTTTGTATTTTAAGTTGATTTTAAAGTGACCATTTTATTTAAAAATGTATGGATTGCAACGGAATACGAACTTTATTTTGTAAGGCATTGAGTTTGATTCAAAATTTGATTCCTAAATATGAAATTATCAAATTATGTTTCCTTCTGCTGAATTATATTGGGTGAGTCATACATCATACAAGAATACTCGATACTAGCAGCAAACAAAATCTATTTTCCGCTCATACAGTAACTATCGCGGATAATAGAAAACGGTAATTTCCCCTTGAAAATAAGGAAACATTTATACGAGCTACTTATGCATTGTTAAATCAAGTGTTTCCTCTAATTACAATATCAGGAAAAAAATAAAGTTCATCTGATTTTTCTTGTTTGCGGAAGTCAAAATAAAAGTAGAACATGATAGCTCAACTCTTGTTGTCTATTCACTTTTCCAGGCGACAGTTTAAATCCAAATGTTAAACACTATATTGTGTTCGCTAAATATACATTCTTCTTGTCATATTAAAACTATCTGCTGGTCTGAAAAGGCCACTTTAGTAGAATCAGATTGCAACTTCATTTACTTCTTTACCGCTAAAGCATTTGGTTCAAGGTTGACTGGGAAAATTTAAGTTTCGCTGGTCCGCTGTACTGAGAATGTTTTTAATCGAAGAAGAACTGATAGCTAGTCAATCCGAATCCAAATATAAATCTACTCTTTGGAACTTGCAACTGCCGCGCTGGAGATAGGGTCGGTGTGTTCAGTTGAGGAACATTCTTGCTGCTCTTGTCGCTAGCGCGGCAGAACTGTCTTCTTCTATTCGACTGACAGACCTCGACAGCCGAAAAGTGCCTGTAAATTATAGACCACTAGCTTTCGCTCGCGACTTCGTATGCGCATATTCTATTTTATCACCTTCTAGTAGGAATTTCGGCAAACCAATCAAAAGCTATATACCAAATATCAGCTTTCTACGACCAGTAGTTTCGGCTGTGCGTAGTCTGTCAGTCACTGAGTAACGGAAGAATTTTATATTTACAGCCACTAGATGAAGGATTTCGATAATTTTTTAATGACTCGTACTAATATAAATAAAATTGAACTTCCCAGGTTAAAATCCTCCGCCTCCTCCGAATACTAGGCAAGAACGACGCGGAAGCCTCAGAAGCAATGAACGACATCCTAGCCCAAGTGGCCACCAACACGGAGACCAGCAAAAACGTTGGCAACACCATCCTATACGAGACAGTGCTGTCCATCATGGACATCAAGTCCGAGAGCAGTCTGCGAGTGCTGGCCATCAATATCTTGGGCAGATTCCTGCTGAACAACGATAAGAACATCAGATATGTGGCGCTGAACACGCTGCTGAGGACCGTGCATGTTGATACGTCGGCTGTGCAGAGGCATCGGACCACCATCTTGGAGTGTTTGAAGGTGAGAAGTCAGCTCTATATACAAAGTTGACCAGGGTCAGAATGGAGAGCAACAGATTCGTTTCGGTTCTGTTTCATCAAAAGTATATTTAAGTGAACCCAGATTCTAAAAAGCCTCTTCATTTTTGTGGTATTGACGTTGCTGTGTGATCATTTGGTATTGTTAGTCCGTTTCGCAAAGCTATTTGCAACACAGTTATCATGATACTCAACAGGGACTTATCAAGTTACTGTCGAATATGATGACTCACAGAATCCGGGCTAAATCGTATGCTTTCAAACTCTTGACGCTCTAGCATACACCCATATGTAATGAACCTCGGCAAGAAAACAGCATTTACTTTTCGTTTGGGTACCTTTTTGTCTTTATCGGTCTCACTGCAGTGCAAAGGTGTCTTCTCGAAAAGCACAGGAATTGTTTCAATGAAAATCTTCTCTTACAGGACCCAGATGTGTCAATCCGCCGCCGTGCAATGGAGCTGTCCTTCGCTCTCATCAACGGGCAGAACATCCGCAGCATGATGAAGGAGCTGCTGTCGTTCCTGGAGCGCTCGGACGCCGAGTTTAAGGCACACTGCTCCAGCGCCATGGTGCTCGCCGCCGAGAGATACGCGCCCTCCAACAAGTGGCATCTTGACACCTTGTTCAGAGTTCTGCTCAAGGTAAGCACTATACTATCTACTGTTGATAGAAAAACCGCAGCATGATGAAGAAGCTGCTGTCTTGGAGCGCTTGAACGCCGAGTTCAAGGAGTTCTGCTCATGGTAACAATCTATCAGCTCCCCTCGGGCAAAGAACTCTCATCCAGAGAGGTTGATAGCTGAGCCAGCTCCCCGTGATAACTTTATCAGTCTGTATTGTCCCTGCCACCTGCCACGCATACCTCCCTTTTGTGTGGATAAGTAGGCCTAACAGGCCTAGCGGCTGGTGTTGTCTTCAAAATTCTAAGACACGCTGCTTTTCTCAGTTTACTTTCGTCCGTCAAGCAACGGTTTAATCCAGTTCCTGCTGTTCTGACATTACTACGAAAATACTTTCTCGATATCTCTGATAAAAGTGTAACTGAAGAAAAAATCACAAAAAACGTCTTGTCTAATTACATTACGGCTCGTAGAAACCCTGACAGCCTCGAGAAGCTTATGATAGTTGGCCAAGTAGACGGGAAAAGACCACGCGGCCGCTCACCTACCTGTTGGTCAGAACGAATAAGACGCTTATTGGCCTATCGATAGGTACCCGAAGCTTTTAAGACCACTGAGAACAGAAAAACACGGAAGAGCATACTGCACCGAGTAATCAATACCTCAGACTAGACACGACCTTCAACAATGAAGACAACGGCTTAAAAGAAGAATAACCTATATCTTCTCATTGCAGGCCGGCAACTACCTTCGCGACGACACCGTGTCGAGCACGCTGCAGATCGTGTCGTCGGCGGCCCCGGAGCGCCAGGCCTACGCCGCCATGCGCCTGTGGAGCTCGCTCGAGCGCTCCGCGGTCTCGGGAGACGCCACTGAGAAGCAACCGCTAGTACAGGTATGTGCAGAGGGGCGATTCAGGGTCACATTTGGGATGGGTAGTCATCAAATTACACCTCCCGCTCTGAGAGTCTGACACCCCCGCCAGACTCTTATTTTATTGACTAAAACTCATCCGTTTTTCTCCTAATACCTTATCGTTCCTGGGGGACTACTCTCTAAGCCCGTAGTAGTCCGTAGTTTCGGGCTGAATTACGAACGTATTTTTCTCCGTATCACCTAACTACTAAGAAATAATGATAACACGATTTGATAGTTACTGTCAAATAGTGTTTTCGTCCTTTTTTAGTTCGGGTTCGAGACAGTCATCGTAAGTCCGTAGGTGACACGGAGTAGAATACGCCCGAAACTACGGACTACGGGCTAAGAGAGTAGCCCTCCAGGACCGCGGTGACTCTTTTATCGGTTGCAAATTTGTTCGAAAGGGTCACCGCGGCCCTGGAAAACATATTAAGGCTTATAAAGGAACATACAATCATCGGCACGATTCTTGAGCGCTGACCATCACCTGCGCAAAAGTGAGTTATTGGGTCCCTTTGGTGGTATGAAGTGAGGCGCGGGGGCGGGGAAAGTGTAGTGATTGGCCCGTAGCGCATCGCGCGTCATAGCTGTCACTCGGGATTTGTTGTTTACTCTTGCTGCACGTACCTCACGACGTCGTTTTATTTGTCATAAGTGTACGATGCGCAAAGCGATCCCCACTCTTCCGCCGAGCGCTCAAGAACCGTGCCGGTATCTGTACCCATGTTCCTTTAAAAGCCTTTAAGTCAGTAAGAGTCTGACACTCCCTGTTTAAGACTGGAGGTTTCATTTGATGATTTCCCAGCCAGAAAAAAAAGGTGTTCTAACAGAATTTCAAAGCTTTCACTTTGTGATGAAATATAATGGTGTGTGTTATAGGTGGCCGCGTGGACTATCGGTGAATACGGTGACTTGCTGGTCTCTGAAGCCAGTAACGCCATCTCTATGGTCGATGAGGACGGCGTTGGTGAGTTATATAAGTTTTGATTATTAATTTATTTATTTTTTCTTTTGAAGTTCAATCGTGTCTGACATTTCATGGATGTTTGTCACTCAAATAATCCAGAATGGCTGAACGGATCTGGATGAAATTTCAAACAGAGATTGATATTAAATAGTCTGAGTTTGAGTTTGAGTTTGAGTTTGAGTTTGAATAGCATGTAGACTTACTGCTTTTGTGCCCGTTCCCTTAGGACAGTTTCCGACAAAAGCTTGTTGTCTATATTTTCTTTATACTCAAGCATTTAAAATCTTCCCATGGATCAGAAGACGTAGTGTGATCGAAATGCATATTAGTTTTCTGCGACCATATTCTTCTTCTCTCTCTCTTTCTGTACTATGACAATATTCTTCAATAGATTTACATGTTAATATTCTTCTATTTCAGATGATTTCGTCCGCCCCTCCGAGGAGTACGTGATCGACGTATACCAGAAGCTTCTGTGGTCCACTCAGCTGTCCATCAACACGAAAGAGTATTTGCTGCTCTCTCTCGCCAAACTGTCCACGAGATTCACCACGCAGCCTAGCCAGGAGTAAGTTAACTTGTAACTTATTTTTTTTAACTTTTGATAGGCACGCGTTTGACCATTATACTCACCTGATGTTAAGCGATGTTTCGGTCTAAGATAGAGTACGCTTCCCTAGAAGTAACTTATTGCGTAAACCACTACGAAATCATGGCAAAACAGCTACAACTTAAGTAGAATACCATAAAAATGCAACATCAGCTTTTTATTGTTTTCTGTTACGTCGCCTCTATTACTCATACCGATCTCGTCTTTATAAAGCTTGATATATCTTACTACCGCGTGAGCATTGTATTTTTGTCGAATTTGACATCAAACCTTGTTACCTGGCTAATCGATTCACTATAATGTAGCGGCATCGAAACTGCCTCATAAAAATCGGTCGGCTTCAAATCGGATTCAGTTGAATAAAAACTAACGAAGCGAAATTAGTACCGCAACAAAAAGAAACGAATTGCCACTTTAACCGCCAGAAACGAACTACTAAGCGAAATCCTACATCGTGGTATCAGTGTTTTCTATGCGATTCTCTTCTTCTTTTTCTTATCGTGTGGGCAGTAAGGTTAACGTCCCCACCCCATACACCATAGTGTCAGAGTTTTTAAACATACATCAGCCCACCCAGTCCCGTCTGGTCGGAGGATCCTCCTTTTACGAGTTTACACTCGGTTCCGCAAACCAATACTTACTTTTGTATAGAAAGGAAAATACATAATTATGCTCTAAGGTTAATTTTATTTATTTCAGTAAAATCCGAGTAATCATCGACACATTCGGATCCCACATTCATATCGAGTTGCAACAGAGAGGCGTTGAGTTATCGCAACTGTACAGGTAAGCAAACATTAAATTCACATTCATTAATCTTTAATGCCAGTTTATTTCTGGTTATGCAAAAAATAATCTTAAATAGGTAGCCCTATTAGAATTTTTAATAGATCGATTTTTGAAGAATAAGAACAAAATATCGCAAAGTTTACAAAAGGTAAGTGCTTCACTATTGGAAAATCTACCGTCGACGCAGCACTCTCTGTAGAATTATTAACATTCATGAAAGGCTTTCTTTGCTGGGATTGGTAAAGCTACAATATTAGATTATCCCAATATTCGTTTATTTGTCAATTCTCCTAATTTCGTCTCAATGATCGTATTTATTTCGTCCAGGAACTACGCGCACCTGCGGCCGGCGCTGCTGGAGCGCATGCCGGCCATGGAGGCCCCGGCCAGCGGGCCCGACGCGCGCGACGACAGCGACCACGACGACCTGTCCGACCACAGCCCCGACCACAAGCCCGACCAGGTGGCGGTCAGTAACCATACTTGTTATTATAAGGCAAGGGACAGATTTATCACTCCCCCTCGAAGGCAGCAGCGCGGGGAGCGAGGCCCGCGCCTCCGTATTGACGTGTAGTGTTGTGTATTTTATTTTTAGCGACCGACTTTTCAAAATGCGTTTCAAAATTTGTATCAGAAAGATGTTGCTGTTTACATATTTCGTTCGCGATAAGGACACTAATTTCTCATAACACTACACTTCGCCGGTCTAGCGCCGTGCGATCTGCCCGCTAGCTCCGATACCGGGTCTGCGATACCGCCCCGCCGCCCCGCGCTCGCATGACTTGTGTCCGTAGTCTTATTAATAGGTTTTACCACTATCACCCCCAATGGAGAGCTGTGATGTGGACCCTTATCTACTACTAAAATCTCCTCCTCCACAAATTATCTACTCCTGAATTAAAGACCCCCAGAGTGAAGTTATCAGGAAACACAGACACCAGCAAGAAATTCCACTCCTTACGTGTGCACAAATGAAAATATTCCTATAGCGTTTTGTGCGTATGAGTGGGATGTCACACGCTTTTTTTCCCGTGGGAGCATACAATCATGACATATTCAACATCCACAAATGCTGACTTATGGCTTTTTAAAACTAATTTTGAAGATGATAATGAAGTGTCTGTGTTGCATGTTCCAGGAGGCGCTACTAGACCTGATCATCGGCTCGGACTCGCTGACGAATGGCGACGTGGACCACAAACCGTCGCAGCCGCCTGCCAGCAACAACAACACTAGCAGCAATGTGAGTATTTCAGAAACATACCTTTTAGGCTTTCCCACTGAAACTGAAAACATAGAAATAGATCAATAAGTTTATAATTTGTCTCTACATAATAAGTCTAATCATGAAAAAATGTCAGTAAACAGCCATGATGTTATTTAAATTCAAAGGAATTAGCAAAAATAATATACTTTCTATTTGCGATGGGATACTAACGCCATGCATTGCACGCTGGATGATGATAATTCGTAATTTTCGTCGAATAATTTGACAAAAAATTCCTATTGCTTTTTACCCTCGCAACAAGAAATTGTGATCTATATTATTATTATAAAGCAGAAGAGTTTGTTTGTTTGTTTTTTTGGACGCGCGAATCTCAGGAACTACTGGTCCGATTTGAAAAATTGTTTCAATGTTAGATAGCCCATTTATCGAGGAAGGCTATAGGCTATTTATTGTCACGCTAAGACAAGTAAGAGCGGAGCATTAATGGAAAATGTGGCGCAGACGGAGTTGCGCGGGTCAGCTATTAAAAGATAATTATTTATTTTGTAAATAGGTTAAAAATAACACGACAATATTTTATTGTAGGTAATTTTAAACTAAATGAAACCGGTTTTTCATAGTTGACTGCCCTGAAAGAAACACCGAAACAAACGGCCCAAAATCTCTTTAGAATTCCATACAACCATGCAAACCATCACATGATCGGCAAATCATATGAGAACCATCTAGGTTAATCTCTGAGATGTTCTTTTGAGGAAAGGTCGCATTGATTCGAGTGGACCTGTCCAGACAGTGCAAGCATTTTTCAGTTTTACTGTAGCTCAAGTTAGAACTTCAGGGCGCTCAATGTTTGACGCAGCACGCCTTATATTCCCAGGATATCTTGGACCTGCTGAGCGGACTGGACCTGTCGCCGAGCGCGCCCGCCAGCCTCGTGAACAACAACAACGTGCCGCCCGCGCCCGCGCCCGCCTCGCTGCTGCTGGACGGACTGTTCGCTGCGCCCGCGCATATTAACACGCCTCACACGCAAGGTATTCACAATACACACGGACCTTTACCACCAGTCATGCTCTGGTAGCATGACTGTTTACCTAAAACAATGTCCCACAGATTAGCCCTTAGCGTTTTTTTTGACACTTTTAATAGGCACATTTGACCTCTATCTCACCTAATGGTAAAGCGATGATGCGGTCTAAGATGGAGCACGCTTGCCTAGAAGTAACCTATTCACTCTTGCTATTTAGACTCCCAGGTTGTAGCTATCAGGAAAAACAGACTCTTCTTTTCTTTTTTACCAAATTTTCTTTTTCTTGCAGTCGACCTGCCCACAGTAACGGCTCTGGAGAAGAACGGTCTGCGCATAGTGTTCGGCGTGCAGCGCGGCGGCGACACCGTGACGCTCACCATGCGCGCCAACAGCGCGGGCACGTCCACCCTCACCGACTTCTTGTTCCAAGCTGCTGTGCCCAGGGTAAGTAGCACATTATTTTACTGAACTTTACTTACTTTCGCTCGGGATTAACGTAATTATTCGTTTATTAGCTTTAGCCCGCGACTTCATACGCGCATATTCCGTTATTTCTCGTTCCTGTGGTAATTTAGAGAAATCCTATCTTATTGATTTATTTATTTTACAACTAGCTGTCCCCCGCGGCTTCGCTTCCATCAACTGGCTACCCTACCTATCCATTTTGTTTTGCTTTTAAACCTTCCCAGTATTCTGGCGAATTAAACAAAAAAAGAATTACAGAAATCGGCCCAGCCGTTTTCGAGTTTTAGCGAGACTAACGAAGAGCAATTCATTTTTATACATATAGATTTATGTCTCCCTACACTCCTCAAGGAACCTACGTGCCAAATTCTAGCTTCCAACGACTTGCAGTTTCGGCTGTGCGTTGTCAGTCATTCACTCACTCACTCAGTAATTGAAGATTTTCACATATTAGAATTTTATATTTGGTAGTAAAAATAATATTAACTCTGTTCGTTGGTCTGTCTGTTTATTACATCTCCTAGATTAAACTTTGCATGCAAGTAGACCATGATCTGGAATAAGGCATAGGATACTTCTCATCCCGAGAGTGTGTTCCCATAGCTAATGACAGAGTTATCCAAGTGGTCACACATTGGTTGGATACAATTTGAGGAGTTAATTGACATGAAAAGAAGTAAAAATAAAAAATAATAACTCTGAAAAACCATCCCGCTATAGGTGCTATTTTTTATTTATGGTCGGTCCAGCTAGTCTTTACATGGCTTTCTCAGCAAATCGTGTCTGTATCCCTTCGATATGACATATTTTTGTACTGTGTGTACTTCTAAGATTGGGTTGTTTCTTCGAGTATCCGAGATGTATCTTTCAAAGACGTCTTCAGTATTACTAAGGCACGTATAAGCCGGTGGCCCCGGCCGCCAAAAAACGAAGTAATGGGTTTATTCTGCTTGCTTCCAGACGTTCCAGTTAGACATGATGTCACCTTCCGGCACCGTACTGCCGCCCCAAGGAGAAATCACTCAAGTACTCAAAATCACTAATCCATCCAGGGTAAGTGTCACTCGATATACATCTTCAATTTGTCAGTGAAAACTATTTTCAACCGACTTAAAAAAAGAGGAGGTTCTGTATTCCTCTGTAATATTTATATGTATTTTAGCTAAAAAGCACAAAGGCCAGTCTAACTACATTTTCTTAAACACAGATGAAATGGTATTCACTTGCCAGATTAGACTTGTTGTCATCTGATAAAGAATAATCAGCTTTCCTTTGTCGATAGTGATAAGATTGTTACATTACAAATTATCAAGCGGACTATTTTGGGTACCCAAGTAGGCCGCTGCAAATACAACTTGGCAAAATGGTGTTTCACTGATCTGATTGAGACTGAGACTGAGTGTGAGTGTGGGACCCCTCGACCTAAAGATGGCCACTTGTCGAGTGTCCCAAGTGCCCTACACCTGCACTATTGCGGACCTGATAACTGCCACTGATTGCTGTGAAAAAATATTTGAGGGTCACTATCGACTCGAAAAGAAGGAGATGCGCGTTAGTTGCGAGTACTACACCAAATATTAACATGTGATTGTTATTGTATTGTATTCCAGTCTGCGCTACGACTGCGGATACGAGTGTCGTACAACGTGGACGGCGTGCCAGTGCTGGAGCAGGCGGAGGTCAACAGTTTCCCTCCCGAGCTGTTCAACTGACGCGCGGCTAGCCCACCCGGCTACTGCCTCTAGCCGCCAGCCTGTACGGCTACTGCCGCCTGTCCGCCCGGCTACTGTCTCTAGCCGCCAGCCCGCCCGGCTACTACCTCCAGCCTGTACGGCTGCGGCCTCCAGCCTCACCCGCTAGTGTTACTGGTACACGGTCATCGATTGTTGCGGAAATACGTCATACTTGTTCTTTTCTTCCCCTTCGTCGTTGCCTCACTGTTGAGGATCGCGACCATGTGGTCTTCTACAGTGTGGCTCTGTACTTGCCGCCTCCAAAAGTCTTCTTTATGGCGTCGGACCATCTTGCCGGTGTAATACTTGTTAAATGTCCCTAAAGGTTGTTGCACTTGGGACAGAGGTGAAAATCATATTGTTCTTGGTGTGGAATGAAGGAAACGGGAGCGCCACTCTTTTTAACCCTCTTTTCGATGCTTTTTTGTAAGGTCCCGTTTCATCGCTCAGTTCGGAAGCAATACAGCGCGACGTCGCGTTTAGATGTGTTACAGCTAATTTTTCTTTTGTTTTCGTTGCTTAAAGATTGGAGGCTTAACGATCTGCATAGCTCTATCTCTCTCCTGCATTTGATAATAAATCTCTTACGCAACATACATAACCAACACTGTGTTAACATAAAAAATAAACTTTTTTTACTTTAATAATTTTCGCAAGTAGTTGGATGAAAAATATCTTTGAGATTCATCTAGCTTTATCAACTGTGTTGTGATTGGATCTCATGAATATATTTATTGTATAATTGTGCTGCTTTTCTGCTTTTGGTATAGTAAAGGCAAGTTCATAAAAAAAAACGATTTCTCTTCAACAATCGATGACCATTTACTTTAGTAGGTCTCTTAGCGATGGCGACTCCACCCTACTCGACAAAGACTGATCACAGGCCACCTTCTACCGCCCGCCTCACAGCCGTCACGTCGAGATGTGCACAGCCTATAGCTCACCTTCCCATTGAGATTCGAGAAACATTCCATGTGTTACGTAGTGTTTAAAGTTTATCATTCAGGAAAAAGATTTGAAAAGGGTGACCAGAGATCAATGAGTCTTTCATGTAACAGAAACACTGAGGTCAGTAGTAGTTCTGCTTTATATTTCTCTGGGCACATTGCGTCAGTATTATAACAATCTCAAATCTACTAGTTTGTGTCTACTAGTACAGTACTACTTACTGCTTCTATTATAAAAATGCTATTTTTTCAAACCGATCTAGCACTCAATCCGAACGATCGGCTCTTAATGACTAGCTTCACCACCAGTTCCTCTCGAAAGGGGAAATTATTTCTGAAATAGTTGCTTCTTCCTATAATTTCTAGCATTGCGACACAAATGAAAAACGTTGTCATTAAGATTTATTAATTAGTCGTGTTATCTTGTGGTTTCGAGCCGTTGTGAACATTCCCGAATTTCAAAAGTTTGCCCTTGATGAATTGTAAATTGATGTACTTTTTGTGTCGCTCGCGCTGTACATAAATTGAGATTGTGTGTATAAACGATTTATAGTAAGCAACCTGTGAATTGGAGGGCTGTATGGAATGTACTTAATAAAATATAAATAAATCACTAATAATTTTAAATTTTGTGTGATATTGCACTTTAGTACGCAAGCCAAGCCATTGGCCTGTGTGGAAGTACTGGTCTGAAATACACGGGCGAGCGAAATTATCTAGTCACTTCTGCATATTATTATGGTATTTAAGAAGTTTTATGAACTTTCCTGTCTGTATAAATTGTTTTAGAACTCAATTATTTATAAATTAATGTTTGTGCCTTGATTTTTTGCTCGTCATTGTATTTTGAACCATATAATTTAATTTCCAGATAGTCTGTGTTCGATGTCACTAGTTTGAACGTAGACTACTTACCTGCAGCATTTTGTTAAGATTATAGTTGTTTGTGTACGACACCCGCGAGCCGCTTCAAATGCTAAACAGTCTAGTTGATAGTACTGTTCCTTTTATTGAGAGTTTTATATTTTGCGACGATGTAAATAATGATAATACATCTCATCAAACACACGTAGTTACGCAAATTATGGAATATTGTAAGATTTTTACACGCGTTCGGCGACTGCCGGACATTTTAACATTTAGAGATTAGTTATATCATAATTATGTTTATTTTCATCCTATTTATATTTAGGTTATCGACTAACCATCATATTCTAATGAAATATCGTAGGAGTATGTGCATTTAGATATAATTTTGAAGCCACTGGAAATATAGAAGTCGCACGTGCTCTAATAGTTTTTATATTCTCTGTAAAGCATTCATGAGACATCATGAAGGCATATATTTTATTTTTGATTATGTAAAGAGAGCTTGGCAAAAGATTATAAATATCGTCAATTTGGTGCTTCATTTTACTATATCTGATAAATAGAAGGCCCTCCACAATGTGAGAAGTTTATGATTTTGTGTATAACTAAAGCTATGTGAAAGATGTACATAATGATTATAATGATTTTATGTAAATTGGTTAATAAATATTTGAGAATGTTTATATAATCAATTTGTTGGTTTCATTTCATTGCACCCATTCCCTTCAAATACTACATTCTACATTACCTACTTCTGAATATTTGCGTTACTTAAATAGCTTGGGAAATTACTATTGTTAAATTTGTAGCTTGACAAAATTATTATCGTTAATTTGTAAATATGAGGAGCTCGTGGCTAATTAATAAAAGCCACTCGGGTCGAATTTCAAGGTTAAGCAACGCTTGCCAAGGTTGGTCTGTGGATGGGTGACCATCTTAACATAACGACTTTCCTCCGTGCCTCTGAAAGCACGTTAAGCCGTTGGTCCTGGTTGTCATTTGTAGATCTTTGGCAGTCGGTACGGAATGTCAGAAGCCAGTAAATCTGTCCCCAGTCTTGCCAAGAAGTACCGTGTTACCCTGTTAATGGGTTGTGGAAGTCTGGTAAGCAGCCGCTCCACGTAAAATACTGGTATTCAGCTGAATCGGGTTTGACTGGAAGCCAACCCCAGTATAGTTGGCAAAAGGCTAGGCAGATGAATTTGTAAATAACTAAAATTAACAAAATATCGATTCGACGCAGATTCCATATATCCATCCTGGTTCAGGGTGGATTCTCAGACATGTTTCCCAGTATCCACCCTTGGGTTGATTTTATTTGTTGTTGAAATGGAAATGCCGATCCTTACAGAATACTAAAATATAGCAAAAAAAATACGTCCTCAATGCTGTCAACTAGTCTTTAGTAATGACGCGTGCCGAAAAGACACGTTGAATGGAGTTGACTTGGATTACAGAAATTATACCTTGCGAATAATTTGGGATAACGTTATTTTTTCAAGTAATGCGAATATTTACGCAAGTTGAGTGCATCCATTAGACTGGTGAATGGTCAATCTTGGCACGGGTGTCGGGTAGTCTTGTAAGGCTGCGTATCAACCAGAGGATGTGCTTTATAAGCACAATGTGCTTTATAAGCAAAAAAATCATTAAAGTGGCCAAAATAATACGTATATCGAAATTCACAGATACATTTATTACCTTACAAACAATACACATTGAGCTCCTACACAATCTTATAGTTACTCGATCATAGGCGTGGCTGGGGCTGGACGCCCGCTCACGCTGTTGAAGAGCCTGTCCTTAATCATCTGCGCCATCAGGCCGTGGATGACTTCGATGGTGGTCTTGCAAGCGTCCTTCGTTGCCTTGCCGAGTTTGTCTTCAGTTCGCTTCTCGTGTGGGTCTGCGCCGGCGACTATGAATCCACCGCGACCTAGGAACGAAATGTCAGGAAGTCAATATATAGAAATGATGGAGTCTCACGTAAATACTGGGTGTTTCAGTAGTGCGTGGTCCATATTTAAGAGTTGTATTATGTATCTGATAAACAGTAAAGAAAGAATAGTTAGATATAATTAATTTCACTTGCACGAGTTTTTGCACAAGACGAGGGGGTATAATATGTGTGTGCTTAATCTAGTTGCCTACATCATAGCTCTAGATTATATATTTGTAGGGTTCCATTCCATACACAAAGGGCAACCAATGGAACCCTTTTACTAAGCCTCCGCTGTCCATGTCTGTCAGCAGGCTTTATCTCAAGAACCGGAATAGGTAGAGTTCAAAATTTCACAAAGTGTGTATTTCTATTGCCATTATAACAAAAATTAGATTAAAATTAAAGAGGGCTACCATACAAGAAGTATGTTAAGTATTTTGGAAGAAACTAGTCAGATGCTATATACGCTGTTTGTAAAAAACACTGGGTATAGCAGATATTAATCCATAGGGTGCAATAATTAGTTACACACACAGCCTTGATTAAATCTATAATGCAACATAACTAACTTACCTAAGCACACTTCACTCTGCTCCAGCTTATCCGACAAGTCAAATATCTGTCCAGTAGTGTAATCAGCGTTAGTGATAAGACTGGAACTACTCAGCGTGTTTACCCAGTATTTGTTCCACAGAGAGTCCAGTAGCCTACGGTCCAGGGAGGATTTGAAGTAGGATACCTCTAAAGAGTAGTATTGCTTGCAATGGACTCCAAAGTCTTCTATCTTGTTCAGGGGAATTGTTTGGTATTCTGAGGGTTCCTCATTGGCTGGTTTGTAGCCCTGAAATTATTTGAATTCAGAACTAGATTAAGGCTGGTCTGCATTGTCATATAGCTGAAATATAGTGGCAGCTATTATTACAATATGGCAGGAATTTTTTTAAATAGAAAAACTTTCTTGGATCTCAACAAATGTCAATAATGTGTTCATATTTTTCTGAAACTTAGAAGTTTTTAACACCTAAATACTAAGTCTAAATCTGGCAATACCAACCTTGGGATATGTCCTAAAAGCACCCAGGCACACTTTGCCAGCTGAGATGGTTCTGACTGGATCAATGACAATAGCCACAAAGGGTTCCTGGAAGTTCTGATTCAGCATTTGAGTGGAGACATCGATACCAGACAGCCAGCAGCCATAGCCGGGATGACTATGATACCAACCAATGGCATTCTCATGACGGCCAACCTGAAAAACAAAAACACACATGTGACAAACCTGCCAGTTATGTCTTCTGGTTTTATGAGCTTTTGCCAGCAATTTCATTTATATTAAAGAAACCCCTAAATGTGTACAGGTTCCCATATAACATTCCCATATCATTATGGTGATTTAGGTGTGAACAGATAACTAGCATATTATTTAATATTATTTATCTTGGTGTATAATAAAGTATATTTAAATAAAACCACATGAATACAGAATCTTAACTATTTCAATGAACTCAAAGTACCTAAAGGATATATTAAATATTCACCTGTTTGGCAGCCTCTATGTAAGCTGTCATGTACTCATAAGCCTGTGCTTGAGCATTTACCCGTGTTTCAGTCCCTTCTACTGGCAATGCAAAAGAATCCATCACTAACATTGTGTTTGCATCTACCTTACCTGTGAAAAATGTAACCAAATTGGTTAGAAAATTACTATCAGTATTTTGTATCTACAAACAGCCTAGAGGATGGTCGTACCTAAAAGTAATCCCATAACTTCCAATGTACCTCCAGATCTTGCGTGCATCACCATTTTGAGTAGAGCTAGGGCAGATATTTTGATATCTTTGAAGAAATGAGGACTGAAACAGAAACAAACATTTAGTTTTGTGGCAAAAACTACCATTTCAACGTTTTCAAAGAAACTTACTCTTTTTCCCATGGCTTCGCGGCAAGAATGTCCTGTTGTTGTTTCTTATCGTAACGATAGATTTCGTCCACACTGGATACGTTTTCGATATTATTCGACATCACCCATGTTTTTTGAGCAATGGATGATTGCGAATCGGCACTTGTAGATGCCATTTTTTTGTAACTTTTAGTAATTTAATATACTATTTGTTAAGATAATTCGACCGTACAGTCAAAATTTGATGAACACCTCAAAGAAAAATATGATTTTGGTTGGAAAAACAAAAGTTCAATAAACCAATAAACGCAAATTCACAATGGCAGCGTTTTGACAGTTTTTTGACATTAATTTTAATTTGACAATTGACATTGACAGTTCAAACCACTTTCAAACCAATGAATCCTTTTTTTAATAGAATTTTAGCTATGTATCTTTTAAGCTAGAAGAATAATTATTGTCATGGTTGCTTGGCAGATTTCGAAACTTATTGTTATTGTATTTGATTTCGTATTCGAAGATTACCCAACGTAACAACATAACTAAGCTTCCGCAGTCTGTCATTTTGTTTAAAAGCGGGTTGTATCTTATGAACTAGTCATTGGCGAGTCGGACTCGAGCACCAGGGGTCCACAATAGCTACAGCGCCAATGAAGACCGACGAAGACGATGATGAGTGACTAGGGTTGCCGGATGGCCCGATTTGTACACCAAGGGCCATTATCCTGTCATGCGTCTTTTCACCCGCGCGCGGAACTGGTCCGCATACGGGGTGCCCGCATCCTATCTACCTATATTAATATTTTAAAGCAGAAGAGTTTGTTTGGTTGAACGCGCTAATCTCAGGAACTACTGGTCCGATTTAAAAAAATCTTTCATTGTTAGATAACCCATTTATCGAGGAAGGCTATATATATCATCACGCTAAGACAAATAGGATCGGAGCATAATGGATAACGTGACGCGGACGAAGTTGCACGGGTCAGCTAGTCATTTCATACATGTTTTATCTGTCATGCGGGCAGCAAGCATCGGACATCCAGACGCACTGCAACTTGCCATCCAAAGAGTAAAGTAATATAGAGGAAAAGAAATGTTGCCATCCCTACCTTGTTGCTATTCCACCAACTCGCACTAAGCACTTCCAAGCGTCTTTCATAATCAAAATCAAAGGAGTGGAACTCTTTGCCTACGTCTGTGTTTCCGAATGCTTACAGCCCTAATCTTTTCAAAGTTAGAGTGAACAGGCTACTTCTGGGTAAGCTCGCTCCATCGTAGAGGCTATCACTTTCCATTCCAGGTTGCCTGGAAGAGATCGCGGAATGCGATAAGGCCGCCAATTATTGTATGTCTTTAGAAGATTTTCTGTACGTATTTTAATTAGGTTTACAAGTAATATATAAATAAATATATTTTCCCATTTTGAATATCGATAACCTATAGTACCTCTGCTATCCTAGTTTCTGAAAATTATGGTGGGTAATTTGAATTGAAACGACTAAAGGCATAGTTTTCAATAATTGACACAGCGGCAAGCACTAAAACAGCTTGCCATAACTGGCCAAACCATATAATATATATAGTAGTCTATGGGCCAAACTGAGCCTGCCTCAACATCGTGGTTTTATTACATCAGAAACATCACTCACTCAACAACATTACCTTGCTTTCTAACAACTTACATCAGCCGCTTGTTTACCGGTGTCAAGAATCACCGGTTTTTTTCATCATCACAATGATGACTCACGAACGGAAGTTAGATAAATATGAAACTCAAAGTAAATCGTCAAGTATAAGTTATAATAATTATTGTAAAGATAAATATCATAAAATCTATCAGAATGTTATACCAAAATGATTACGAATCGATGGTATAATTCATTGATTACTTACTATAACGCATAATTTTGATTTTTTGTCTTTATCGAACTAATGCAAATTACTATAGGTCTTTTTCAGGTGCCAACTCGTTATGTGTGACGTCATGTCTTTTGTCTTTATTTAACCAATGATGTTAATGTTTCAGTCCTTGTCTTTCATTCAATGCCGTCATTTTGTCAACGCCCCCTTGATAAGGCTGCACCAATCACATTGAACCACATACACATTTTCGAGAATCTTATAAAATATTTATTACTCGCTGAGAACTCGAACATGTACGACGCAATCGTTATTAGCTTGTCCGCGAGGAAATATCATCTAAAAGTGCTCTAACAAATGGTTGATACGGAACTCTGATAGTATGCTAAAGTTAAGACATTAGATAATCGTCAACTAGAAGACCAGTGTTGTGGAGTGTTTGTTTATAAGTTGTGTTTATTCAAGTCAACAAGATGAGCGCTCCTATAATCATCACGGTGCCCAACAACTACCTGGCGATGGAGGCGGTCGAGGAGATGGAGTCCAAAGTGATAATGGACCTGCCGTCCCCCGCGCCCTCCAGGAAGCGCCGCCTGGACCACTTGACGTGGGAGGAGAAGATGCAAAGAAAGTGAGTCATTCATGATTTGATGAAAGATTGCCTGCGTGTCGGGCCTATAAAAGCAGGGAGGTCAAGTTAGATTGGACAGCGGTCAAAGACGTTTCGGCATTACTAGATGTTTCTTCATTGTTCTGTCTTTAAATGCAATGCAAAGTTGTTTTTTTTTTTTTAGTTTTATGTTCATGGTTCATAGTTTAGTTTACGTAAAATGCGAATTCTTGCTAGAACTCCCAGTCTATTGACCTCACATTCCGTTATGTAGAGTTACGTACAGAGAGTTAGCACCTCCAATAAACATAGTTAGCGATAGCAAATTGTTATATCTGAATTATTTGTTTGTCAGGAAGCTGAAGAACCGAGTAGCGGCTCAGACTTCGCGCGACAGAAAAAAGGCGAAAATGGATGAGATGGAGGACCGCATCAAATACTTTATGGACAAGAATGAGAAGTTGACAAGTGAGGTGGAGAGCTTGAAGGCGTTGAACGAGCGTCTGTTGAGCGAGAACGCAACGCTTCGCAGCGAAGCGGCGGCGGCGCGGACCGTCGCGGAGGCCCCCAGACCCGCAGAGTCTATTCCTCAGCAGAAGGAAGGGCCCCCGCCGGCGATCCGCGCGGCACGCCTGCTGCTGGCGATGTGTCTCCTCTCGCAGACCTCCTCGCACACTTCGATTCCGACGAGTACCTCGACACCCTCACTCAACTTGCAGACTCCCTCTTCAAAGAAATTGATGCAAGTACTGCAGGAACGCCTCAAAATGTAAGTTAACTTTCAAATAAATTTTATTATTTTCAACATACTTGTGTACCTATGTTGAAAATTAAAATGACTTTTATCACAACTTCAATGTGACTGTAGTGTTGGCAAATTTCCTGTTAGTGAGCCCAATACATCGAACTTCCTTTACATCAGTAGGTAGGATGTGAATCATGCCGCAATAAAGTAATCAAACTTGGAATTTACACTTTAACCATTTTACATGTTTACCAGCTCGTCAACAGATTAAATAGCTAGATAAGATAATAGCATGCTGTCTGTGACTGGGTTCCAAAAGGGATGTACTTACTAACCTACATATTTTTTATCTGGAATTGATCAACATGGATGATGCAATGCGGAATAAGTGTTGCATCATAGAACTGGTGGTATATATGATATTTAAATATTAAAACAGAACTGGTCCTGGATCAGTATGTTATGTAAATCATTTCTGAATGATACAATGAGACGGTGCAATATTATCAAAATATCAATCAACCTATCTTTTACTACACTAGCAGTTTTACCGTCTTAAAAACAAAAAGCAAGTTGCTATATCACTGTTTCCTCTTGTTACAGGACACAGTCAGGAAAACTGGAGAGTGCATTGAAGGACCTAAAGTGGTGGGGACCGCAGCAGAGCACCTGGAACCCAGTGGAGGTGCAGTCGTAGACATCAAGCACGACGTCCACAGGATACTTTCTCAACACTCCTATGCGCATCCTTACAAACCAGAGATAGTTGTCACCGACACTGAAGAAGTACAAATTAAAGAAGAGAATAATGACAAGGGGGACTTGTTCTACGCCAGCTGTGATGAAGCCAATGACTGCATCACCATAGAAGTGCCATGTGAGGAACACGTTGTAGAAGAAACACCTTTACAGATTCAGACAGACTTCAGCGCCCTGACAGATAGTTACTGCTCAGGGATCACGTTGGAGTGTGACATGAAAATGCTCTCTCCAATGACCATGTCACCTAAATCTGTAGAGGAGAATCTCGGGCTGTCTCCAGCGCACACGATCCTCAGCTCGGACCTGGGCTATGAGTCATTAGCATCACCACTCAGCGAGCCAGAATCCATGGACTTGTCAGACTTTTGGTGCGAATCATTTTCAGAACTGTTCCCTGGTCTAGCATAGAATGTTTCTGCATTTCGACTCCCACCAAAGACTGACTAGTTTTAAGTTCTATCTAAGTTATTGAATCTATATTGTTAAGTTATGAAATGACAATTTAATTAGTGTTTCTTTACCTATTTATTAAGTAAATGTTTTAACAAATTATAATTTAGTGTTTAGTTAGGATGCACATAGATTGTAAATAAACAATATCCTGTGGAACTTGGTTGTTTTCTTGCATGTGGCTAGACCCCAGTGAGGACTCGATAAAAGAAACTTTTACATAACTCTGCCTGAGTCGCTATAACAATACGTATTAAAAGCCGAGCAAAAATATCCAAATAAAACGTCTCTTGTATGGCCCCATATATATATTTTTAATGTTGCCCCACACAATTTCTCCTGTATCGTGGGTGCGTTTACAAGTTTACAAACATAATCACACATACACAAACAGCCAGACCCGGATATATATGTAAATATCTGTAGGTCATATTTGCAAATATTTGTTCCGTGTGGGATTCGAACCCGCGACACGCAGTGCAGCAGCCAATGGGGCTATCGCGTTTGAATTCACCGCTAGAGGCGCTAGTGTAGCGTGAGGTCTTCGTAATGTCAAATTTCTCAGTTGGGTTTGTGAATATTTTACTAAAATCCAAACACCATTCAACATTGTTCACATGCGCGTACTATCAAACTTTACCCTCATAGTTCCCGTTCCCCTGGGATTTCCGATCGACTGCTGCGTCGTGTGTCGTGGGTTCGATTCCCGCTCGCAACAAATATTTGTGTGGCCTACAGATAGTTCTTCCGGGTCTGGCTGTTTGTGTATGTGACTTTGTATGTTTGTGAACGCACCCACGATACAGGAGAAATTCCTAGTGTGGGGCAACGTTTTTAAAAAAAGTAAAAAGTAAAGTACCTAAGTAAATATATCCTTTCTCCGGTCTCAAACTACCTTTGTATAATATTACATAAAGAAGAGACAAACAGACAGAGTTACTTTCGCATTTATAGGTAATATTATTAGTACTTAGGGATTTTCCCTATGTAGGCTGCAGCCTCGATAGAAATGGCTCGGTATACTACCTACCGACTAGCGGTATCTACCCTGTTTTTGGTTCATACAACACAAAATGGAATTACCCAACCGTTACCAAGAACGTGTGCGTTCGCCCAGCGGAATGTTGTTGAATTAAAAGATTTTAATTATGCAGATATTTAGTGTATGACGTCGTATAATTGTGTATGGTATAAAAAAATTTGTGCACGCAGCCATTGTGGAGAAATTCACCAAAAACTGATTCCGCTGGGCGAACGTTGTCCTGGCGGAACTTTTTTTAATCCATAGATTTTAGAAGAAAAGAGATGTGTCCAAAAATTAGTGTGTATTTGTGTGTAATTGTGTATGTATGAATAAAATTAGTGCATGCATAAACTTCGGAGAAATTCAAGTTTCCGCTACGCGAACGTTTGGCCATTACCTAGTTTTCATATAAAGCGCTTACATAGAGAGCTGTAGATTTTTACATAAGTTGTTTTGAATTTGTTTATATTTGTTTAAAAAATAGATTTAGAAAAAATCGTAGGGCTTATAAGATAAAAATATAAACGTAAAATACGCTTATTAGGTCTTAGTTCTTAAAGTATGCACTTTGGGGTCTAGATTTTCACGTTTATACAAACCTTGTAAGTGTCTGCAACATGTTGCCAAGTATCAATGATGTTCCGTTAGTAATTAAAGAGTTATAGGACAATTTACCATGAATTGATCACTGTTTACAAAGCAGTCAAATATCACGACGTTCTAAAGGAATTGCATGGTAAAATGTATGCCAATAATTAGTGTATTCATTCAACTATTCACATGCAAAATTTCATGTCATTAAATTCAGTAATTAAAGAAAAACAATTATAATACTGACGAAGCATCGAAAACCTACATAACCCGACCAAGTTCGGATGGCTACAAAAAAGCGGCCGTGCCATATATCTTAGAAACGTTCTTAACCTTGCAATATTGTATTTATTAATATGATACAGTTACGTACACAAGCGTTAGGAAAAAATAAAACAATTGCATTTCTTGAATGAAAATTATTTTTTTAATAATAACGCCACTATCTACGATAAAAATAAATCTTCAATTAACAAGTACTTCTCTATTTAAATATTCGAGTACAAAAATATTTTTAATTACATTTAATACTTAATTATGTAAGTAGGTAATTATGATAACGTTAACAAACGCTTGCAACGACAGCAATAGACTTAAATGTGTTTTAACTAAAATAGGTTTAATAAACGATTATGAATATAAGGGTAAGTATAATATTTCGAGCTTCAATAAAAATTAAAATCACATCACATAACTAGACTATTCAGTTGTTTAGATTTGATCAACATTAAAAAAGTGCTTATAAACTAAAACATTGGTATAAAAAGGGTATTTTCAAGAAAATATTCTTAAATGAGTAGCAAATACAGTAAATAACCTCAACATACATAAGTCACTACCAGTACAACGGTATACATCAATTAAAAAATCGATTCAAGAAGTAGTTTTTTTAAGTTATTAGATTGTTTGATCCACTAAAGTTGCAAAGGGGAACGCTCGTGCATGCCTAGTCCATTGGTTAAATAGTGTAATAAGCTACAATATGATAAATATTTACCTAAACAGTAGTAGGTACTTACATGTGGTAATTATTTAATTTCCCTAAGGGGTCTATACTTAGTTAGAATCCTGATCCGTGAAATCTTCAATAGAAATTAGCTGTATGAATTTTATTTGTCTTAAATAATAGGTATATCTAGATTATATCTAAAGTCTCAAAAGCATACTTAAATAAAGTACCTACGTAAATAGTACCTACTTTCTGTCATAGTCAAATACATTTAAAAAGTAGGTGTACAAAAATAAATGACATTATTATATCGAAACAACAATTGTGTTATCACCTATACCAATTCAATACCGATATTATACTGTAAATTTTGGGATGTTACCTAAATATATTGCACGGCCGCTTTTTTGTAGCTATTCGAACTTGGTCGGGTTATGTAGGTTTTCGATGCTTCGTCAGTATTATGATTGTTTTTCTTTAATTACTGAATTTAATGACATGAAATTTTGCATGTGAATAGTTGAATGAATACACTAATTATTGGCATACATTTTACCATGCAATTCCTTTAGAACGTCGTGATATTTGACTGCTTTGTAAACAGTGATCAATTCATGGTAAATTGTCCTATAACTCTTTAATTACTAACGGAACATCATTGATACTTGGCAACATGTTGCAGACACTTACAAGGTTTGAATAAACGTGAAAATCTAGACCCCAAAGTGCATACTTTAAGAACTAAGACCTAATAAGCGTATTTTACGTTTATATTTTTATCTTTTAAGCCCTACGATTTTTTCTAAATCTATTTTTTAAACAAATATAAACAAATTCAAAACAACTTATGTAAAAATCTACAGCTCTCTATGTAAGCGCTTTATATGAAAACTAGGTAATGGCCAAACGTTCGCGTAGCGGAAACTTGAATTTCTCCGAAGTTTATGCATGCACTAATTTTATTCATACATACACAATTACACACAAATACACACTAATTTTTGGACACATCTCTTTTCTTCTAAAATCTATGGATTAAAAAAAGTTCCGCCAGGACAACGTTCGCCCAGCGGAATCAGTTTTTGGTGAATTTCTCCACAATGGCTGCGTGCACAAATTTTTTTATACCATACACAATTATACGACGTCATACACTAAATATCTGCATAATTAAAATCTTTTAATTCAACAACATTCCGCTGGGCGAACGCACACACCAAGAACGTGATAACAACGTAATTAGCGATAATGATAACAAGTATTTGACTAACATATAGGTACCTACTTAATTCAAAGTACTATAATATAGTGCTTTTGTACCTATATTATACAGACAGAAACTTGTAATACAATCGCATTTAAAAAAAATCTTTGTCCAATATTGTTTTAATTTTGAAGTGTGATCAACCTAAGCATAATATTATAATAGGCATGTGTCCTGAAAATATCTAATTAGTCCGTCAGTTAGATTATCAAAAAATTATTGACCCGTATTTTTTCTTTTGTTACGGGAACCAAAATTGACGAAGTTACGACGCTTATAAAATTATCAATACGTCACGCCCTCGCATAATTTTTAGCGGGTCGTGACGTCACGAGCCCCCACTCCCGAGTTTTGATGCGTTTTAAATCTTTGTCAATATTCATTAATTTACAAAAACAAAAAATACGTGTCAATTATTTTCTGACGGATTAAATAGTTAAGCAATTTGTGGATGATGGAAACTAACCTATTGCGTCGATTGTGAATTTGAATATGTTGGTTACATGCCTTGTATTTCTTTTGCAGAATTTTCACAATACTTTTTATTATTTAAAGTAGTAGACAGTACTGTGAAGGTTGTGTCCAGGGGGTAAGAAAGATACTTATTGGTTCAGGGCTTTATAAGAGTTGCAAAAAGGTTGGAACGGTCACTGAAAAAGTATAACGTTTTTTTGAATTATGAAGGAAAAAGAATTGAAGTGTTTTTGATGAATTCCTTGTATTGATTTGTCGCCAATATAATTCGATTATTGATGCATTTTCGTTTTTAATTTCCTTACGCCCCCATTCCGATCATCACAGTAGGTACTTAGGTGACGTACCCACATCACCTACCGTCTACTCCTATTAGTAGTGATCATAGATATATTTCTGTGGTAGTGATGAAGTGTCGTGGCTAAATAATAACAGCCGCACAGGTCGATCTTCAAAGTTAAGCAACGCTTGCCGAGGTTGGTCTGTGGATGGGTGACCATCTTAACATACCGAGTTTCCTCCGTGCCTCGGAAAGCACGTTAAGCTGTTGGTCCAGGCTGTCATTTGGAGATCTTTGGCAGTCATTACGGATTGTCAGAAGCCAGAAAATCTGACACCAGTCTTGCCAAGGAGTACCGTGTTACCCAGTTAATGGGTTGTGGAGGTCTGGTAGGCAGCCGCTCCACGTAAAATACTGGTATTCAGCTGAATCCGGTTTGACTGGAAGCCGACCCCAATATAGTTGGGAAAAGGCTAGGCAGATGATGGTAGTGATGAAGAGTCTAATGTCGTTAATTGGGCACTTTTCAGACTTCAGGGTGCTACTAACAGACAGTTAGGTAAAAGAGGCGCTAGTGTGACAAACAATAGCTAACTCTCAATCTAAGTAAGTGTGGTTTATTTGTGTGAGTAATGCGCGTATATCTGTCTGCCTCTTGCTTAAAGTTGAGATGGAGAATCGGCGACACGCGTTCTAATACAAATCATGAAATGAACTATTTCCTTCCTAACCTCCTTTATCTGTTCTCTAGTGCAAGTGTTTACAAACTTCAGATGAAAACGCCAATGGGTATATTGTCCGACGAGCATTAGAGCGTTTATATTATTATGCCGCAACGGCAGCCGTACCTCCGCCACAGCGGCGCCGCTGCTCCACAGATTACTAAATAGTTACTACGTAAGCTGCACCTGGTCCCACTTGGATTTGTATAGACGGCGTTTGAGCCACTGATTCTGCGGTGAAACACCATAGCTCCTGGGCCAGCGCGGCGGCGAGAAACGCTGCCGATGCGGCATATACATAATGTGTTAACGCCCTTAGGCTAAGTATTATTTCGACGCATGCTCCTCTGGGATTTATTTGTTTGTCTATCCATATTTTACCCGAAAATGTTTGGGTTTGGACTACGCCCACTGTTCGTTAACGAATAACGACGGCGCTGATAAGCATTTACCATGGTAGGCAATAACAGCACTTATCACGATGTAATCACAGCCGGCTTATCGGCAATTATCAAGTGCCATATATGACCATATGTTTGGACGATTTTGATTTTAACAAACACTGTTAATTTTCACACCACCTGTACGAAAACATCCGATAATAGCCATCCTAACATAACTTAAAGTTCGTCATTCTAATCCGGAAGTGGTTCCCGTTGGCCTCCGCTGCTCTTTGCAATGAGCGCAGTCAATATTCCCTTCCAAGCCAAATTCAAATCACATTGTTGCCCGGCGCGGCGGCGGGTTATAATGAAATTCAGTAGGAGGTACAATATTATTGTGGCGGTTGGCTGGAGCTTCGGACTCGCGACTGCTCCTTGCGGCGAGGGCCGACGCGCGCCGTCTGTTTTGATCGCTAGACCACAATTTTCTCGCAGTAGGTGTGAAAAGTAGAGTATGCTCCACAGGGATAAAGTTGTCTTTGCCTGCAATGGGTCTACCTTGAATCCCTCGCTGTGTTCAGGATTCCTGTCCAGTCACATAGAGTCATTCCACTCCAAGACCATTGCGGATGTTGGAGACAAATCTGCGATTCAACTAGGTACAATGGGATTTGGCGGGCCATATATTTTCTATACTAATATTATACCTAAAGCAGAAGAGTTTGTTTGTTTGGTTGAACGCGCTAATCTCACGAACTATTGTTCCGATTTGAAAAATTATTTCAGTGTTAGATAGCCCATTTATCGAAGAAGGTTAAGAAGAAGGTTCAGAAGGTTAAAGGCTATATATCATCACGCTAAGACAAGTAGGAGCGGAGCAGTAATGGAAAATGTGACGCAGATGAAGTTGCGCGGGTCAGCTAGTATTTAAATATGATGCATAGCTGAAGCTGACCCGCGCAACTTCGTCTGCGTCACATTTTCCATTACATAATGCTCAGCCCCTATTTGTCTTAGCATGATGATATTTATATAATATATATATCCTTCCTTGATAAATAGGCTACGACAAATAGGAGCGGAGCAATAATGGAAAATGTGACGCAGACGAAGTTGCGCGGGTCAGCTAGTTAGTATAGATGAGGACAGAGGAGCCCGGATCGCCACGCAGTGGGTGACAGGCCTAAAAACGCTGGGTTATAAAAAATATGTTTTTTGTTTTATTATTACCTACTTTACTGTAAGTGTACTTATAGTATTTCTGGAACCCCCTGCATGTTACCATTTCCAACTGGTATGCAGTATAAGTGTACCTGGAGGGCAATCGCGCTAATAAAATTCGACTGGAACGCAACTGAACTGTAGCCCTTAGAATAATAACGCATAGAAACCTAGTACGAGTGCAAAAAGTGAGGCAACTAAAACTTAGCCTAATCCGTCAAACTTAGCCATCAGGCCGTCAGTACTCAATGTCACGTTCCGTCGAACACAGCTCGCGAGTAAATAATTGAAAATGACAGTTTGTTGCGTGAAAGGATGTTATAGCACATCAGGAAAACAAAAAAATGTGATAAAATAACATTTCACAAATAAGTACTCACATTCTATGCACTATTTTTACGTAAATCGATAAATAAAACAAAATTCTAATAACCTAACTTGTCATAACACAGTGTTGCTATTTGTGAGGAAAAAGTACCCACATTGCTTTCATAATAAAATACAATACTTACTGTTAATTCATATCAAACCCGATGTTTTAACATTGTTTATAATTATAACCCATCAAGCATTCTAAACGCATTGAACAATATCTCATTCTTTATGCGATTTATTTCCTTTTATTTTGAAATAAATTGAATTATACCTTCCGAAAAAATATGTCATATTACATGAAAAATCATGTTTACCTTTTCCAGTTCCCAACAACATAAAATACTTGCCTTGATAGCAAAATAGTAATGCGTCTTCCCATATTTTGTGGGTAACGGCTTAGTAATGGTATCACTGAAAGCTATATCTGTGTGCGTTAGAGGAACGTAGACACTAGACACATTCGGCTCACGCACACAAAGAAAATGAAGTGGACACACGATTTTGCTCGGGTTTTGTTCTAGACGCGGCTTCTATGCGTTATTATTCTAAGCTGTAGCCATTTCACAACTTTTGTAAACATTCCGTATCGCGCTAAACGTTTGACAGAAACTTGGATGGAACGCAACTGCATCACAACTGTAACGTTACCGCTGTCAAACAATAAGTTGAAACCGTGCTACTTTTTCTTGACTTTTTCTCAATCGTTCGTGTTGTGTTGTTTGGATTTTGAAGGAAAAAACGAAAATATTAGTAAAATGTACCACGCCTACATTGATCTTATGGATCCGAGAGAGCTCACGAGTTCGATGTTGCATTGGCTCGGGCCCAAGCCAGGCGGGAGAATAGAAGAGCTAGACTCCACATTTCAAATAATGATAATTATTATCAACGCAACTTTGGTTGAAGTTTAAACTTTAGCGCGATACCAAATTCCTTACAGGTGAATCGAAACTAGATCATAACCAAAACTGAATTGGAAACGAATTGTAAGCGGACCTAAACTTTTAAAATTAGCGCGCAGTATGTGGAGAGTGAAATTCCCTTCTGCTTGGGACAGTGGATGAAAAGTGGTGGGGAAAAACAACCTAGGTAATCTTTTAGTAATGTCACCGGAAAGTGGCAGATTCTGTAAGATTGTAATAAATCTTAATTAGATTATAATTTCTCGAAATGTTATGAAATCGTTTTGTATAATTATATCCCATCCAAATTCAATAGTTTCCAATACATCCGTGTCTTATTTAGAAAAAAGTTTACAATTTCACGCGATATTTTACAATCTTAGGTACCTACGGCGTTTGGCATTTTCCGGTGACTAACATAAAATTGACGGATTCCCCGATAAACTCATTTGTACATTAAAACATATAAATAACTCGAACATTCCACTCCGTTCTAACTATTGTTTTTTTAGAAACATTAGGTCATTAGGAACATTGATAAGGATATTGTTAACCAAATTGAAATGATTAGGCAAGTACCTACCTGCCTACTGTTTTTAAAATAATACATTATTATCTAACTACGGTTGTATTTGCAAATACCTAACACGATAAATGTTCGTACCAACTGCAACCTAAATACGACTGGCTTTTAGTTACGAAATTGTTATTGGTGGTGCCTTTTAATTTTATCTATAAAAAAGGTAGATACTGTTGTAAACATTCTTGGCAGCTTTATAGAGCTGGGCAAGGTCGCAAAAGCTTTGTAAAGTTCGAAGAAAAATATAATAGAACGATCTGAGAATGTGTAAAAGGGTTTGTTTCAGTGGCGTAGCTAGGTGACCCTGGGCCCTGGGGCAAAAACAACAGGGGCCCCTAAACTGTTTAGGTTTTATCAATCAATTTATATAAAACTAGCCTTTGCCCGGAACTTCGTATATGCATGCCCTGGTTTTTCCTGTTCCCGTAGGAATTTCGGGAAATCCTCTTTTAGTGCTACCCTACACTCTCCAAAGAACCTAAATGGTCAGCTTCCTATGACCAGTAGTTTCGGCTGTGCGTTGTCTATCAGACACTCACTCAGTCACTCAATCAGTACCAGAATTTCAATAAATGCGAAAGTTTGTGAGGATGGATGGATTTTTGTTGTTCTTTCAGGTCCGTACGCCTGAAAAGATCTTCATGAAATTTGGCACATAATTGTATTGACCCTGCTGGACCATCTATTCGGACTTAGTAGGTTTAGTGTGATTTCCAATTCGTCAGTGATTCACTATCACTATTAACAGATTTTTTTGGGACAAAACTGCTTCTAGACTGCACTCTACCGTTCCCGTCAATCCTAGCTAGCTGTTGTCCAGCCTAGGTGCGCACTCGCGTCCGTGGTCCGGTTATAACTTTGTTGTAATACGCGCCGAAAATAGTTTCTAAAAGATAATACCAGGCCAACATCATTATGAGGTTTGTTAATCAGGTTTTTAGGGCCCCCTGAGCTTGGGGACCCTGGGGCACTGCCCCGCCTAGCCCCTTGGTAGCTACGCCACTGGTTTGTTTTAAAATGTCATAAGTAGGTGGTAGGTACTTGTTTTACCTTTGCATCGCAGTGCCTTTTACCGAAACACGTTACCTACACAATTTGGTCGCCTGCGCCGAATGGATGACAACCCTACTAAAATAGAGGGATCAACACTGCCAACAGGAACATCTGACGAAATAATAGCTAGGTCCCTAAATAAAGAGGTCCACAGGAAAATCTGACGATATAATAGATAATGCGTACGATATAGGCTGACCACTCATCATAACCCCGTCTGTTGGGTATTCCTGAAATTGTACTGGTCACAGAAAAAACCCAACTGCTGAGACTCATCATCTGCCTAGCTTTTTCCCAACTATGTTGGGGTTCCAGTCAAACCGGATTCAGCTAAATACAAACAAGTACCAATTTTATGTGGAGCGGCTGCCTACCAGACCTCCACAACTCATTAACTGGGTAACACGGTACTCCTTGGCAAGACTGGTGTCAGATTTTCTGGCTTACTTAGATTCAGACTTACTAAGATTCAGACTTACTTAGATTGAGAGTTAGCTATTGTTTGTCACACTAGCGCCTCCTTTACATATCTGTCTGTTAGTAGCCCCCTGAAGTCTGAAAAGTGCCCAATTAACGACATTAGACTCTTCATCACTACCATCATCTGCCTAGCCTTTTCCCAACTATATTGGGGTCGGCTTCCAGTCAAACCGGATTCAGCTGAATACCAGTATTTTACGTGGAGCGGCTGCCTACCAGACCTCCACAACCCATTAACTGGGTAACACGGTACTATATACTCCTTGGCAAGACTGGTGTCAGATTTTCTGGCTTCTGACAATACGTAACGACTGCCAAAGATCTCCAAATGACAGCCTGGACCAACAGCTTACCCAACAAACATTTACGACGTTGAGTAGACGTTTTGGTGGCAACTTCATGTTATTAAATATAATCGTATAAATGTCATAAGGACGTTTACTCGACGGCATAAGGGCCTATTTTATTCAACTTAAGGCGCTAAGAGTTTCATGTAACAGTCATATAAAAACCTACTTAGTCGCATAGTCGTCATACAAGTCGGCGATTTCACTACATGTCATGTATTGTTAGCTGTCGCGTCCTGTATGCGACTAGGCTTCGAGTAATGTCGTTTAATATGATATTTACATAATGTTATCGTTGTGTTATTGTCATTTAAAAGATGATTTAACTTATATATTGAACGAATTAAACTATAACAGATATCACGTTTATTTATGGCAGTGTTTTTGACAGCTGAATTTATATTGCATTTTTTATTTGTTATTTGAAGTCATAAAACGATTTCATCAGTTGTAAACCATTGTGCAATTAATTTTACTGATTAATGTGAGGTAAGTTTGTGGCTAATTTTTAATGCGCTTTTAATATTTTAGTGTTTTCACATATTTTTATTAATAATTTATTAAGTGATTGCGTTATATGACAACTTTATAACTTCAAGACCTATAAATTGTGTGTTCATTGTAAATGTGTACGCCATGATAGTTGATTTAGGGGTCAATAATAAAATAATAGTAACGCATAACTGACGGCTTAGTTCAAAGAATTTATTTTTTAAGGATAGAAGTATTTGTGTGACATGTGACTTAGTTAAGTCTAAATAATAATTTAGATTCAGGTACTTAAGCCCCACAATGATCTACAATTATGCGGATGTTGATAAGTTTTTATCAAAGATGGACTTCATCGAAATGATACGCGCACATTTAAAATGGCCGTGGTCAAATATTCATTTCATCTTTTGTTCTCGTTGTTATGGATGTGGTTTCCAGATAGTCCGTGAAAATAGGCCATTACATTTTGTTTTAACAGAAAGAATATTAATAATTTATTACGTTATGGTTTATTTTGGTGCCCGCTTTGCAAATATTTTGCTGTCTATAATCATTTTCCAGAAGACGAATGCGAATTTTGTAATTAGTCATGTATGATTAACTGACAAATTTTAAGAGTTTCAACTATTATCCCGAGTCACTAGATGGTGCACTGTACTTACACGGAGCCAATATGTTACTCTCGCTCGCTCTATAGGCCGGCCGACTGAAAGGATGAGGCTATTTTGATAAAAGCTGAGGATTTGAATTTTCAATAACTGTCATATTTTGATTAACTTACAAATTTGTTAATTATATCCAGGGGAAAATTAAAAAATTGAAACAATTAATAATGCCTCTTTATTACCTACCAGCTGACCCGCGCAACTTAGTTTGCACATTTTCCATGAATGCTCCGCTCCTATTTGTCTTAGCGTGATGATATATAGCCTATAACCTTCCTCGATAAATGGGCTATCTAACATTGAAAGAGTTTTTCAAATCGGACCCGTAGTTCCTGAGATTACCCCCTACATACAAACTTACAAACATACAAACTTACAAACAAATGTTAGGTACCTCTTTATAATATTAAGTATAGATTTCTTAATGTATGAATAAGCGGAGCAAAATAATATATTTGAATTGTATGAAACACTAACCAACTTACACTTTATATCAGTAATATAATATATGGCTTCAGTTTGCGAAATTTCGTTCTTATATCCTACTAATATTATAAATGTGAAAGTTTGTATGTTTGTATGTTTGTCCGTCAATCACGCAAAAATGGACATAGGCTACTTTTTAATCCGATAAAAGGCATGGCTTAATGGAGGCGGAGGAGGAAGTTGAAATCAGAAGTTGCTGCTGCCTTAGTACTTCAGATTCACAAGTACCAGGAGAGCAGAAACATGTCGAAGTATTTTCGGGGCTGAATTTGTGAGCGCCAAAGATTCTCGAGTACCAGGAGAGCAGAAACATGTCAAAGTATTTGTCGGTAGTTTTTTTTTTTTAACTGGAAAATAGATGACTTTCATTGCAAGCTTTTGTAAAATCGCCTTTATAGATTCAATAAGACCATTATGCCATCATCGATAAGAATTATTTGTGTATCTTTTTTTCTTTCTAAAAGCGCCCTTGGGTCTAAAGGCACTATGTAAGGCATTCCTTGGTTCAGAATTACATTTAATTGCTTTAATGCAACTTGTGGAATATTAAAATCAATAGCCCACTTTTTATAATGGTTTCTGAAGTCTTAATTTTTGGTTGAAATGTCTTCTTTATCAACATTATCTTCATTTTCGGACGATGAATATCTATCTTCAACTTCGAAAAATGAACAAGAGTCCAGAACTTCGGCAAATGAACTGCACGATATACTCGTAGCATTTTGGTTTAATTGATTGGTTAAATTTGCATTTAAATTTGATACGGAACCCTTTTCATTTTCCTTACTCTCAGCTTGAGATCCATAACTTTGTATGAAACTACGTGCTTGAAGCGAATGACATTTGTTTTCAACTTTTCTTTTGAAAGCACCACTTCTTTTAATACTATTCCGTTTTTTTTATCATGTTGTACCAAACAGTAAATAAATATATTATGATAAATTTGATTTCAAAATGGTGGTAGTTGTATATAAGGTTATTGTTAACCTATAATATGAGTATTAATTAAATAACGGTCGTATTATCATGTTTCTGATACTTAAGCATGAATACAGGTTGCAGTCGCAATACTTATTCGACTTATATATAATAGTTATAAATACTACGTGTAAACAATTACTATCCGTTTAGCAGATGTTTAAAAGGTAATTATAGGACAAAATTGACAGTATTATGACGTTTATACTACGAAAACGTATACACGACCAAAAGTTGTAGGAAGTCTTAAAAATGTCGTTGTAGACTCTATTTTACGATCGTTGTAAAAAAATGTCGAAAGAACGTCTATATAACATTATTATACGACAAAAAATTTATATGACTATTTGGACACATAATGCACCAGTACATGCTG
This sequence comes from Ceramica pisi, assembly GCA_963859965.1. NCBI lineage: Eukaryota > Metazoa > Arthropoda > Insecta > Lepidoptera > Noctuidae > Ceramica > Ceramica pisi. The sequence continues at coordinate 21,753,599 of OY982535.1, read as the reverse complement.
AAGAGTTGAAAAAAATACTGTAAAATAACTTTAATAAGACTCAAGGTCGTGTAAATGTTTGGGTATATGACAAAAATGTTTGCTGGGATAACGTGCTTTCCGAGGCACGGAGGAAACTCGGTATGTTAAGACCTTGGCAAGCGTTGCTTAACCTTGAAGATCGACCTGTGCGGCTGTTATTATTTAGCCACGAGCTCCTCAACTGCTGAGACTGATAACATAAAAGTAATACACCTACCAAACCAATGCGTATCGTCCTCTTCTAGTGAGTTTGTTTGTGACGCACCTTCCACTCTTAAACCGATAAACCGATTTTGATAAATTTTCGATCCTGAATACGGTTATACTTTAAAGCGAGTGAAGCCGCTGGCAAAAGCTAGTTGTTAATAAATACCGTGTAGGTAAGCAGATGGCACGGAGGACGACTCAAAATCAATAAAATGATATTAATTATGCACACACAACTGTGCTGCTTCGATGAATTTGGTAGGTCGGTGGAATGATAAATTAGATATCGATTATAAGTTGTATTATGTTAATTAAGTAGGTATAGGTATATTATGTAGTTTTGAGGAGCTCGTAGCTAAATAATAACCAGGCGGGCGGCTACCTAAACCCGAAGTCCGTAGTTTTGGGCTTAAGGCTCGACCGCACTGTGCGACACTTCGCGGCAGCGGAACGACGCGACACATAACAACGTTCGCACTTGAAGTGTCGCGGCGCGTCGCACGCTGCTGCGTAGTGCGTTATACCTCATACAATTTCTTACAAAGAATATTTGCTGTTGCGTGTCGCGTCGTTCCGCTGCCGCGCAGTGTCGCCAAGTGCGGTTAAGCCTTAGTTGCGGTGTATTCTACTCCGTATCACCTCACCACTAAGAATTCATGACAACACGATTTGTCATTTACTGTCAAATCGTGTTGTCATTTATTCTGCGGGTTCGGGACTAATCGTAAGTCCGTACGGAGTAGAATCGCTCGCAACAAGGCCCGAAACTACGGATTTCGGGCTTAGAGAGTAGCCCCCCTGTTCTGTGATAGGTAATATAACATCCGCACGGGTCGATCTACAAGGTTGAATAACGCTTGCCCAGTTCGGTCTGAGGGTGGGTGACTATCTTTAAATACCCATGATTACTTAAATAGTTAGGATTTCGATGTGAATATCCATTTATTCGACACACTAACCTCATTAGAATGACATATGATTTTACCCTCAACAGAACAGTTTTCAACGCATGTAATTTCAACAACATCAACAACTGGGCCCCAAAAATGTTTACCAGCTCTTGGTGGACCTGACGGACAGAGGACGCTTTGTAATAAAATTTCATTGGTCACCCTTCGCCATGGGTGACAAAATAAAAAATAAACCAGCGGAAGAGAACTGTTGTTGATTTCATGAATAGATAGGTAGGTAACATAATTGATAACCCTTATCAGTAGACGATAGCCTTTAAATTAATGGATTTTATTACTGCTATAAACCTTATCTTTAAATTGCCATTTAGTTTGTCTTTCATGAATGTTTCATTTGTTTTAAGAGTTCATTTTAGGGTTCCGTACCCAAAGGGTTACCAACGGAACCGTATAACTAAGCCTTCGCTGTCTTTTCGTCCGTCTGTCTGTCAGCGGGCTGTATCTCAAGAACCGCGATATGTAGAAAGTTGAAATTTTCACAGATTGTGTATTTCTATTGCCGCTATAAAAAATAAGGTTTATGCGTGAGTCCGACTCGCATTTGGCCGGGTTTTATTGTTAGAAAAGAACTGTTAAATTCTACTTCTCATTATTTAAACTCGTCCCCATTTTCCTATTATTTTATACTAGTAATTTTACACGAAGCGACTGCGTTGAAAAAATTCAAATTCCAGTTTTTGTTATGCTTAGTAACTTAGGTACTTTAAGGGCGGATTTCATCAATCTGAAACAGAACGCGATCAAGCTGCGTTCAAGAGTTGTCAGTGTCAATATTCCATAGAAAATAAAAAGAAGAAATAGAAAATGTTGGAGTTGATGTCGGCAAACAGGGAAGATGAGGAAATAAGTTACACACTTCAGCTAGATATTGTATTGAATAAAAAAACAATCCGACAAGACAAATTTTCATAGATTGAATAAAGAATCAACAACCCATGGTAACCATAGGGTTGTTCACATACACTTACATTAGGGTTGTGCTACATAATCGATTTGATTCGATTCAACAGAAAATAATATGACATTGACGTAGATAGCACGTAAACTTGGTTAATATGCTGATCGCGTTCAGTTTCAGATTGATGAAATCCGCCTTAATTAAGTAAGACATAGTTTTCCTATCTAGGGGGCTACTCTCTAAGCCCGAAGTCCGTAGTTTCGGGCTTAGTTACGGGCGTATTCTACTCCGCATCACCTACGGATTTAGGATTAGTCCCGAACCCGAACTAAGAAAGAATGACAACACGATTAGACAGTAACTAACAAATCGTGTTGTCGTTAATTCTAAGTAGTTAGGTAGGTAGTACGGAGTTTAATACGCCCGCAATTAAGCCCGAAACTACGGACTTCGGGCTAGAGAGTAGCCCCCCTGTATTGGGGAATTTGGGATCGGCTGTCAACGTAACCGGACACCGCTGCTTCTTCTTCTTCATATCGTGTGAACAGTAAGGTTTAACGACCCCACACACTCCAGTGCCAGAGTTTCTAAACTGCCTCAAGCCCCTCTGACATGGTTTAACGACCGCCATTCGGCGGCCGGGACTACAGGCGTATACGTGCCTTCCGAAGCACAGAATCATCTTTTTATCAGACCTAGATTCCAGTCAAACTGGAAACGACTTTACAAAGCTTTCCCTTGGGAATCGAATCCACGGAGGCAGATTAATACCGCAGCTTAATACCAATATACCTATCTGACCTCCACAACCCAGTAACGGGGTAGCTACTTGGGTAGCATGATATTCCTCGACAATACTGGTGGCAGATTATGGCTTCAGGTTGACTTCACTGTCGAATATCTTATTTCTGAGGCTCAGGGGAGTCTCGGCGTGTATTGGATGGTCACCCCCATCCACGGACCGTACTCGGCAAGCTTTGCTTAACCTTCCAATCCGTGCGGCTGTTAGTAGGTATGCCAGCACAACAATCTGTCCTCTAATAGATTTTAAACTTTATTGCTAAAGTGATTAAGTTCAAAATTGATTGGGAAATTTACAGTTTCGGGTAGCTTGATGTTTCTGTACTTAGGCATGAGTTCTTCAAGTACTTGAAAATCTATTAATTACAATAAAACACAAACATTAAAAAAACATTAAATATATTTGTTAAAATATTACAGATTCAATAAAATCGTGTCTCATAGATTACATACTCGTTCGGTACGTTACCACCTACCAACACTAGCAACATTCTTCGTAATGTTGGCAACACTCCACTCGTTACCTCTGTTACCAACGTTATCTAAATAACAAAGCGATAAACTTAGAACCAGTGCCCATGGACGCACGTTACATATTTTTTGTTACAATTTTAATTATTGATAAGTGGCGATAAGAGACATATTTTCCTTCCTTTTGAGCTTGATGAAATAATATTTGCCTTTAATTGGGCTGGCTGCACACAGATGCTTCCTGTGTTATATTTTGGCGTATTTGTTCGCAAATATTAACTTTTGAATAATGATATAGGGAATGTGCAAGGCAATGAGTATGCCATCTAGCGTTGCATAGTCAAAACGTGTTGGTGTTTTTGTTAGTTTCATCGTATTTTGACACCGACTTCCGAAGTGAAAGGTATTTTTACTTTGTAGTTTTTTTTTTGGAAGTCGGTTGTATTTTTTGTAAAAAGTTCTTTATTTTTCACTTTTTAGTGGTACCCCCACACCTAACAAAACCACTGCAAAATCGCAGGGAAGTAAAACACGCAATTTCGTTTACTTGGATGACAAAAAACCATCGTCCAAGTAAACGAATTCCAGCTATTTCGATCAAAATTCTTAACCGATTTTGATAAAATTTAAATGGGACCAATCGACAAGTATATCTTTTTATTAGATAAAACTTTTTAAATCGGTTCATAAATGACGGAGTTATGAAATAACAAACAAAAAAAAATACAACCGAATTGAGAACTTCCTTCTTTTTGGGAAGTCGGTTAAAAATATACTTGAGATTGACACCTTTGTGCGGTCACATAGTTCCTGCACGTTTCCTATATTTCCATTCACTGTTCCAACAAAATTACACCATATCTAAGCTTATGTTCTAGAAACCTAGTACAGTCACCAGCACATTTAGCTACAGCAATCCATCAAATTCATGTATTAGATTTTCAAGTTTATCTTTAAAGAGAGGTTCAATGTTGATTCTGCTGGCGACTGTACCTATCAAGTTGTAGAAACTTCAAAATAATAATTAATGTTACCGTGAGCACTGGTCTTAACAAGCTTGCCCGATAAGTTTGGCACTTCCTAACGAACTCCCAGCAATAACGTAAAATGGAGTAATAAAAATATAATAACAACGTAGCAAATAACTGTACAGCGTAACGCTAATGGAAGATACAGAACTTATTGATATAATTGAGTCAAATCGATTATAATATTTACTGAAAGCGTAACATAAATAAAAATGCATGTAAAACTATCTGATTGTCATACCAGCACGAATCTGTTGATCTTGGGAAACGACGGCGGAATTGTCTGTATCTCTTCTTGGAAACATGACAAAATGTACAAAACAGCTGGTTTTTTTTTCGCGATTTCGGGGATGGTCCCATGCTCGGCTCCGCTCCTATGTGTCTTTACACATAGGAGCGGAGCATTAATGGAAAATACGACGCAGACGAAGTTGCGCGGGTCAGCTAGTACAAGTTGGCAAAGGAGTGGAACTTTCTGCCTGTGTCTGTTTCCGATCGCTTACAACCCTAATCTAATCAAAGTTGAACAGACCCTGAGCAAAGACTAGAGTCAAGAACACACAAATAAAAAAGCATCACAAAAATAACTAAGTAACTATACTACTGTAATAATCTATTGTAACTATAGTATTTACTAACATAGTTTATAAGATAATTTAGACACTAACACAATGTGGGCCTTTGTAGTCTGTGTTTTTTTTTTTTTTAATAAAAAAAAAGAATCGCGGCCCTGGATCGCAAAATATTTGGAGGGAGACGGGTGGGTTTTAGTCAATTAAGAGTCTCATCGACACTCCCTCCCCCTCTGAACATTGAGTAAAGTTGAGTCATTATTTTGATGTTTCCCATCCCAAGGAAAGGGGCGAGTTTCCTATCAATCGGGCAGAAATCCAGACTACGAGCAGCTAAAAAGCATCAAACCTACTTGTGCTCAACAGTAAAGTTTGCAACCACTACACCAGTAAGGCAGACCACACGAATTCATAGGCAATTTAGTTTTAAACTGATGTCCTGCAAAGGTCACCAAAAGGTATAGTGGTCAACTTCACCAATTGTCATTTGCAATATGGTTCAGTAAAATTAAGGGTTTCCTCTCGGAATAAGAGATAATTGGCAGTCAACTTGTATTACCTTTATTTTTGGCAAAAAAGCTGTCTTGTCTCTTAAAATCTTCTGTCCGCATCTCAACATAAGGTCGAAGATCATTTTTTTTTCGATTTTGACCCAATTTTTGGCTAAATTGACAGGACTAATTCGCGAGGATTACCAAAAGAGTTGTTTAACTTGCTTACTACTAAAGGATAAAGGTAAGTTAGCATATCAATTGGCAATCAATAACATTGATATTATGTTTCCAAGAAGGATTATATTTATCTACGTCTACTATTATCTACCTACTCGATATCAATAGGTAATTCCGTCGTAGTTTCCTCCTTCATAAAATGCAGCATACTAAGCCTTACCAACTAAAAGTAATGTCTGAGACATCTTAGACCGTATATTAGCACTATTTGCAATAACATTTCCAAAATTTGTATCCTATCCTATCTATCCATAGAACGATTTTTTTAGTATAAAGACTATACTTAATTAGTTAAAATCACATGCACTAGTAAGACTACATCGATAAATACTAGAATGTTACAATGTGAGCTTGTGTTGTAATTTTGTTACACATCTTATGATCTTAGTTTTTTTATCTCACTTTGAGGTTGTGAGATACAATTTTTTTTTTACATTTATTTGTATGGCTGTGATATTTTTGTACGTTGAGTTATTATTTTTATTCTAATTGGAGGACGATAGCCATAAGTTACTTTGTCTACTTTTTTGTTTTTGATAAAGCAAATAATCCATTTTATTATGAAGAACATTATACACAACTGTGTACAGCAATGCTTTATATTCGTCCCAACAAACTTCTAATTTCTTTTTTTTTTATAAAACTTTGTTATATGGGAGTTTCTAGAAAGAATAATATAATATTCCGTCATAAAAATCTAACTTTAACAATTCGCAATATACTTTATTTGTATTGTCTTAAGATATGAATCAGCATTCGCTATCGATAACGTTTAGGAAAGCCCCAACGGATGGATTGATGACCTCATTTAGGGGCAGATGGATCAGTGACCAAATTAATTAGGGACAGATGGATCGATGACCTCATTTAGGGACAGATGAAACGATGGCCTAATTTAGGTCGCTAGCTTTCTTTAAAGGTGGGCGGAAGAGCCCAAATATCAGCTGCATCTTCAAGCAACAGTATTTTTTAAGAAGCTGTTTAGACAAACTCAATGCATTTATTCCAGTTAGACTTAGACCATTTACAGGCACTTTTGAAGTGTCAAGGTCGGTCGGTCAAAAAGATGAAGCTAGGTTTTTGATTAGATAAACTGTCATTGCTAAATTATCTGCAGCACATGACATAAAACTCTTCGTACAGATCCCCATTAGAGAAAGACACGAGTTTTACGTATGCTCACTCGTTCAGTTCTACAAAATATTGAAATAAAATAAATGCCGTTCCATATCGAACAGTACTGAAATTATCATACATAACATACCTATATGGTATTATCGGCGACCTTGAAGACCAGTCGTACGCAGTTATCGATAATGAAAAGAAAATTCTCGTACAACCGTCGCTAAGCGCCATATGAAGTAAATATCTTTAGTAAATATTGTGCATTGTTAAAGAAGGAAATTCAAATAAGTCGTAATATATACCACAAAAATGTATTATCTTGACAAAGCACTTGTTTATCCAATTGGCTTAACTCAATCTTTCGATATAAACCTATTTAAACGCGTGATACTTCTGACCTAAAAATAATCTCATTATTTCATACATTTTCTAGACGAATCATGTTTGTGTCAACAAGTAATTATTATTGATAAGTTCCAAACTGATTTTTATAACATAAATAAAAGTTAGTATTTCTTTACAATGTTACGACGTAAACAGCATTTATATAATATCATACATTTTCTTCTTTTAATAGACGTATGGCACTAGCACGACTTACAGTCGATACTTAGTTATAATAATTAGAACCTTTGCCTTCATAATTTGAACATTTTACAATAAAATACTGCAATTATAAGTCGATATTATCGATTTTCAGTCACAGCGCCATTCGTTATTAGAAATTTGTATTTCGAACGCTCACAATTCTATCAAAGACGTTACATATCGCTTTCATCTATCAATAAGTTTTAATATCGAATCTGTCGTCGATATTCGTGCACTGTGACGTCACATTTAATGAGAACTTAACCAAAGAGTTTGTCAAAGCATGTATGACAGTAAGGTTTGTCATTTTGTTCTTTGAAAGTTCCTTTGTTGAGTTGTCTAAGGCAGAAGGCGCATACGAAATGTTCGGGATGGAACTTGCGGAACATGGCGGTGATGCAGCGGCCGGCGATGGGTTTGTGGCAGCCGGCGCAGAGGGAACCCCTCTTGCCGTGGTAATGGGTCTCGCAGTACGGTTGACCTTCGTGCTCGAAGAATGAGCCACCATGGAAAGGCTCGCGACATTCCTGCAAAAAAAGAGAAAATGATTTTTGAATACGATGATAATCGTATGGCAAATAACATAACATGTCTGGAAAACTTGGAAAATAGATACCGGTTCGATTAGGATGTATATATGTATGAATAGGGAAATGATGTCACCTTCATTATGTTTCGCGATCCTAAACATGATTAAATATGAGATTATATTATTTTGGAGTTATCATTTAATGGATCAAAATGTAACAATAAACCCGGAATTGGGAATAATGACTTATGTTCGGTTTTATATAATTCTAACTGCTTGCAGATAGTGATGTTTCATTTGAGTTTAGCAATTATTTCAGAAACATGATCATCGTTATCCTGCTCGTATCTTAATTTATTGGGCAGCACATCGTTTTGTACCATGCATTTCGGAAACGGAAAATCCTAATTAGTACGGATTGATTTTGTTTGTAACGTTTTCATGCTTTAATCTCTGAACCGATTTTGATAAATTTTGGTACACAGATTGATGGCACTCAGGAGACTTTTTAGACTCAGGAGACAGGAGGTTTTTTTCTAAAAATCTATATTAAAGCAAGCAAAACCGCGGGCAAAATCAACTTTATTATAAAAGACATCCCTTTGTTGTAAAAGCAAACTGCTAATTTTAAACACTTAATGCATTTGTTGATTTGGTGTGTCTAGATATATTATCTAGATAGTTGATTCTTTTAATTATCTTGCTTCCTGTCAACAGTTGTTTACCCTTTTAAACAGAGAGGGCGCTGTATACGCTTGTGGTCTGACCTCCTTCAAAGTGAGTTTTGTATGTGGAGTGGAATAGATGGAGGATCCATGGAGTTTCTTGCACGTTCTTCTCCATGACCTTGACTCTCCAAAAATGCCTGCTAATTAATGGTTTTATTGAAATTAATGCTTTTGAGTTTTGATGATGTGTGTATACGCTCAGTTTAATATCAAATTAAAACCATTATTATCAAGGTTATAACCTTCCCTAATTTATTTATACATTTCTGACTACACAGAAGCGTAAAAGTGAACTATTCATATCAAGAATAATATTATTTTGCTCATTATTTCTATTGCCTCCTTTAATAACGTAAATATTTATAAACCATAATATACCTTCATAACGCTGGCCTGTATTATATCAAGAACGTTTACGTATTATTTAGACATTATGTAAATTATTAGGTACACAGAAAGTTTATAGTTCTTTTGGCACATAATAAGCTTTTGTTGGTAGCTTATCAGTTCAGTTAAAGTTCTTAGTTTTACGACTTTTAGATTGTTAGCAGAGAAACATCATAAAAAGAGAATAAAAAATTATAATAATTGTATTTTTACATGAATTAAATTGCTAAGAATTTATATACACAAAACAATTAGAAATAAAGTTTTATTTATTTATAAAATTGATAACAATGATCGTGTTAGTATGAGATTTTCGCAAAAGTAACAAAACTGTATGAAATGAGTTTAATTTTTTTTTTAAGGAAAGTATTTTTGTAATTTTGGTGTTAACAATTATTATTGTTGGTGAGCCTAATAAATAAATAAAATAAAATGCTAATAAGCTGTCAAAATAAATACAGATAACATCCACGAATGAATGATGACGTCATAGAGCGTTATTTTCATTTGCTGGACAATTATCATTTGGCGGGAATCCATGAAAGTGTCACATTAGTACGAGAAAAAAACATAGAAGTTGTGTTTCATAGTGTAATGATGTGAAAAATTATGTTGTCAAACAACTACATTACAAAGAGTTATATTATACTTTTTTTAAGATACTTTTTCTATAAGCGTATACTAGTGCTAGCTACTACTACAGTTGTGTAAGTATAATATCAGTCTTTCAGTCACTTAGTTAGTGGAAGAGAAATAGAACTTTTAAAATAAATCCCGTGGAAACAGCTTTACGTAAAACTGACCATAGACTCACATAGTCTTTACCATTCTATCATTGCCAGTACTAACAAAATCTCAATTGATTCCCAAAATCACCGAATTGAAAACAACAAAATGGCGCTTCTAATAACCGGTGCGTACACGAAACATTTCCAAGCATTTTGTTTGCATATTACGCAATAGGCCTGGCAAGCTCCCGTTTCATTTCGTAACTATTACAGTTATAATGCCACTATTAGTGAGCATTTAAACTTGCACTATTACCCTTAATTCTCGGTACATTTGTCCGCGTAACGACTGGGTATAAATAGAGCGTTGGGTGTAAAAATAGCGCTAAATCCGATGGCCCATAAACAAAACGCTCTGATTACTAGCAGCCGGTGTGGCTGCAGACGTCCTGTGACGTCATCACAACTATATTTATAGAAAGTTCAGGAGGCGGGAAACCCTATACTCGGGCCTCGGGACTTGACCTGCTCCACAATCTTGCTGCATTTTACCCACAGCGTCCTTCCCTATGCAACAACAATGAGACCCGATAAAAGGTCATTGTCGTGCGCTTACGCACGTGACCTTGAATCCCTGTCAGAGGGCACATCCGCAATCTCATATAGTTTTGTATTTTTGTTTTTATTTATTTTTGTTCTCTTTTTTTTAGTTTCTCTTTCTTTTTATTTTTGTTCTCTTTATTATAAATCTTAGCATTACAATAATATTACAAAAATATATTACATTACATAAATTAATTTCCCTATCAAGTACTAACGACTAGTTGTTGTTTCATTTTGTGTGTAAATAACATCTGTGTCTGTGTGTGTGTGTTTAGATCATTCCTTGTGGTTCATAACGACGAGCATAGCTGGAAAAGAAATTTGGGGAGGGCATATTGAGGGGGGCATTGGTGACGTCATCCTTTATTCATCCTCATCGACTCCGACGCATTTGGGGCATACCGGCTTTCCCTCCATGGCATAGAAAGATTTGCCTTTGACAGCCTTTTCGCAGTCCTGTGAGGTAAACATTATATTAGAAACCCTGTATCCTAAATATTCAAAAGTCTTGCTACTTTTGAATATTAAGGAGAGCTTTTATACTTGACCTGGCATAGTGGAGCATTTTTTGTAAATAAATAGATTCGCTGGAGGTACCTGTGATGGGGTCTGATACTGACCTTGCACACGAAGCAGTCAGGGTGCCATTGTGTGTTGAGTGCTGAGATGTAGTTCTCCATGATAGGCTTGCTGCAGCCGCCGCACTTGGGCGCGAACATGTCGAAGTAGTCATTGCGGCAGTAAGGCTTGCCGTCCCTCTCGTGGAAACCATCTTCCCCGAATTGCTGGCCACACTGAGCACAGAAGAAATGCTCTGTGTGCCAGGTCTTTTCGAGCGCCGTAACGCATTTCTGAAATAGAAAATACACTTTAGCACCGCTACTTCAGAGTCCAATATCGAGCGAATATGTCCCGAAACTAACATCAAGGATCGGTCCGTTGCAGTAGGCGCATCTGGGCGAAAACAGGTTGTGGTAGTCAGGCTCGCAGTAGGGCCTGCCGTCGCGCTCGAAGAAGTTCCTGGTGCCGAGCTCCTGGTTGCAGTGAGCGCAGGTGAAGTGCTCAGGGTGCCACGTGCGACCCAGCGCCGTGATGACCTGAACCACACAACAGTTCGTTATTCACTAATTCAGTAAAAAATCACTTCACACTTTCTAGAAGCAGAATTGGATAACACTGTCTTCTGCAATTCTGGATATCCACCTGTCCGACGATGGGCTTATCGCAGGCGTTGCAGCATCCCTTCTGGGGGGTTTGTACTCCTTGGCGGCTCATGTCTGCCCGGAGAGATCCGAGCATATGCTCTAGAGAGGCGGACTCTGGTTGCCGCGGGTTGCTGCGGTAGTGTTCTTGCCACGCACGCTTCTCGCGATATACGTGGGTACCGCTTTCAACTCCTGTGCCAGTGCCGCTCACCTGTGGAAAAGACGGAAGTTTTTATGAGTGCTGCTTCTAAATTGCCATCTCGAAAGGTCAAACCGTTAAACATTATAGACTTGATGAGTGATAGCAAAATAGAAACATCTGATGGAATTGCGAGTGAACTTGAAATCTTTTAGCTTGGACTTGTAGATTGATAAAATTTTCTAAGTCCAAGTAAAAGATCGAAAATTCATCGTGATCCCAACGTACAGAAGTAAACCCGCCCGTTGGTGGTGGATTGGAGCGAATGCCGTCCGAGTGAAATGTTTGTCTATGTACTCTAATATTATAAGCTCTAGTCCCCACCACGCCTGTGATGTAACGCTGGGAACTATCTTTAGCCGGCGGCCATCATGTGGGTGCGAGCGAGACGGAGTTACTGCTGGAGGGACGGCTTCTAGCGCGGCTGGAAATAGCCGTGGACCAAGAAAGGCGAGTTGTAAATATTATAATAAACGGAAAACAGGAGACTGCTGTAGTGCAGTGTGCCGAGGTGGCCGTGACAGATGCCGACCGATATTGGACCTTAGGGTGGCGATGACTCACAGGTTTACTACTAAATCCGATCGTAAACTCAACCAAAACGATCCACCAGATTATAAATTCACAGTTTATTCAGTATATTCGCATTCATGAATGAAAATGCTGTGATAACAGTGAGGACATAAACAATGGCATAAGATACGGCTATTGCGACGCTACCAGCTCCAATAACTTTTTGGCAGCTTGTGGGATCATCAACTATCCTTTATTTTACAAACGACCTTGAATTGCATTGTAATTTGTCCACAATTTGCAAGAAACAGCCATTTATTTCACATTATACATTAGCAATTAGACGAAGACATCTTCACTCTTGAGGACTGCGGAATTTAGGTTACCTACTGATTTCGCAAAAGTTTTTTGGATTGATTTATTGAACACATTTCATGCGTACTGCGTTCGTAATAATTTTTCAAGACTACGTAACATAATTATTTACGGTAAAAACCTAATAAAAATGAGGCAGAGGCCAAAGATTTGTTTGATAGCATCAAGAAGCTTTCAATTTTTTGGCAAGAAAGGGAATCTTTAGGGAATAATGAAGATGCTCTACATAACATCAGAATTATGAGCATCCATCAAACATCAAAAGCCCTCTAACCAAATAGCTATTGGAATAAACGCAAGATATAACGTAATCGTTATAGATTTGTGTAAACTCAAAATTCATAATTCATATGATTATTGTACCTATATTACGGATTTTAACGTAATGAAGAACACGTGTATCTGCAGGGCTCTTTAGCTAGAATCTAAGATATTTGAGGCACTTTTGTATATCCTTTTTCCTGAAATTTTTCCAAAAAAGGCATCTGCTGCAGTTTTAAAATAATTCTGGAGTCACACACCTAACAGCCACCAACACAGGGATTTTGAGCAATTTGATAATAAGCCCAAGTTGTCAACTAAGTACCTTCATCAACCACTTACTTTAAAGTCCGACAGCGAAGCCATCAGGTCATCCAGTTCCTTGGTGGCGTTAGAAGCATGATGATGATGACGCACAGCGGGAGCCTGCACCTGAGGCGGCTGTTGCTGCGACTGGGCCGGTTCCACCACCGTCTCCTGGACTGTCACCGTCACTTGTTTAGTGCCAGGTCGCGGCAGGGTGCCCCCTTGTGATGGGACCGGTGAGGTTGAGGCGCGACTGGGGACAATAGAAAGAGTATGTCAAAATTATGTTGCTATATTAAAACTTCATGCAACATAAAGTTATAAAGATGGACTTAAGGCCTAAGGTATTCGCTTCCAGTTAACCAAGGGTGGTGAAGATATTATAACAGGTACAATAACTGTCCTCATTAAGCGGACAGCGTTATCAATTGGTTACTTCGTTTCCTATGATATTTTGATACGTGAAAGATACCCAATTGAATTAAGAGTCTGTACATACTACACCGTGCTACCAATGAGGTCAGCAGTGCCAGAAAACACCATAAAGATTAGACATGTTTTAGTATTTTGTTTACACTGTTTATGGCAAATGTAGCACCAGTGTAAGGATTGACAGATCATAAATGAATATCTACACGTCCAAATAGAATTTGGCTCCTTATATCGACGAATCATCCAATTCAGGTTCTTAATCAATTACATCGCATCCGATCAACATTAAATTAAAACTTCTCTATAAACTGAAATGACGACACTATCGTCCAGCGCGACGGCTTGTGATTGGTCCACATGTCATGCATCTCTTGTGTTTACTGAAACCAGTTATAAATTACTCCAGTAGGAATGTATGTATGTAAAGACCTATTAGTGTTTGGCCGGCGCAAGCAGTGCGTCTTAATTCCCTAAATAGCCGATTGTCCTTCCAAAACTATTATTTATTTAGTTAATCTGTGTCATATGTGCATTCGTTGCTGTGACATTTGCAGGGACTGACTTGACAGAGACAATTATGGATCGTATGTATTGTTTGTGTATGAATAGAATGTCTTTTGGTGGGCGGGCACATTTTTAAATAAAAATGGATGGACCATTAAGGATTAGCTTTTGTATCGATAATTGAATATGTCTTAATTGTGTCACAAGTACCGGTTGTCGTGTCGACACTTGAGGGAGGCCTATATTTCCAGCAGTGGACATCTTTTGGCTAATTTATGATGATGTCTCTAGTTTTACCAAAACCACCACTGCAGCGCCTGTTTTGACTGGTGGGTCCAACCATCAACGATCACTAAAATAAAGTAATCGGAAACCAGCCAAAAGAAACTAATCTACATTATTTCAGCAGCGTTTAAAGTAAAATGGACAACAAGCTATCAATTTCCTAATATTGCACTAAGAGCAATGATAATGAGAATAGTCGAGAGCTTTTAGCCTGTCAGATTGAGGTTTACAAACATTTCTATCTAAGACCTTGACGAATGATTATAAACGTTTTACTTTAGAAAACTCTTAAGAACCCATTCATCCAAAGATATGAAGCTGAAGGAGCACTTGAGTAGAACTACGAAAATCTCTGCTACGAAACTAAACTGCTAAAAAATAAAGGCGATATCCGAGTCAAACTGTTCTAATGGACGTAGTTGATTATACAAGATTGATTTCTCGACGGAACTCCTTTCAACGGCTTTTCATCCTTCTATTCATCTTTTCAAGCCGTCCCTGTCCCTACCTAATGTTTTCGAGTAAATAATACAACACATACACTGGGTAGAAACTCCACGGCAGGTGCGATTACCGTCTCTTAGCACATAAATACTAATTAGCGAGAGGAAACGTGCGCCAGAGTCGCTCGGCCATGCCAAAAACAATTATTTTACATTGTCAACCTTTGTTGGGGATTTTGAAGAAGTTTGATTTATTCTTGAGTAGTGCTGTTTAAAATGTCAAACTTGTTTGTTAAAGTTAGTTTTAAAGATAAGTTTCAATGGGTGTGATGTGACGTTCAAAACAGGTAATCTTAAAGAAACCCTTGTCGGAATGCACAAACAGGCTAGTACGCAACATAATACGCAAGAGCTTGGCCTCAGGTTACACAGATTTTGCAAAGGCATTTAATCACGTTGATCACTATATTATTTCTATAAAATTGGATTACAATGGAATTCATGGTTTTCTACCGAGGTGGTCCAAAACTTATGTTTTGCATCGTTCTCAGTAAGTTATCGTGGTGGGTTTTGAATATTTGCATTTAATCCTGGTTATGGTGTTCCACAGGGTTAAATAATGGGTCCTTTGCTTTTTAATATTTTAAACACTTTGCTAGCCTCAACCCTTTCTTGCGGAATTTGTTCGAAAGAGTCACCGCAGCCCTGCAACGCAAAGGGCACTAGAAGGAATACGGATGAGTTTTAGTCACTAAGAGTCAGACGCTCCCTTCTGCTTCGCCCAGAGCGGGAGGAGTCATTTTATGACAACACATCCATTATAAAGCCTCAAAGCTTTTTCTAATAATTTAAAAATATTCTGTACGATATCGGACCTATATGACTGTATGAAGCTAAACTAGATGTCCTTAAAAAAATACGTAGATTATAGACTCATGCTGCCTAATGAAGTATTGATGATACCATTTCAATACGGTTTTCTTTACAGCCACATATCTGGAAATCTATTGGCTTCTGTAATAGCCATCCACAACCTCGATCTTAGGAGACAATACCATTTATCAAAAAGTCTGGCAAGCAGACTGCCCATAACAATATTATAATGATATCAATGTCAAGGTAATTTCTGCTAATCCAACTAATTTAATCCCTCAGACTCTTTTAAATTTACGACCGCCACTAGATTTGGCGTAACGTTGCTGCCACAAGATTTGGCGTAACGTTGGTAACATAAAGCTCTGTAATGAGAGTAATGACATACAGACTTCAAGATAAAATAGTATGGAATGGTCTTGGTCAGAACTAGTAGTTCAATACGATAAGTAACATCTTTGTTAGTGACTATGTGTGTTTTTTCTTAGTGTTTGAACCAGATAGTCAAGATATTGAATATAGAAACATATTTGACCCACATACAGAATTTTCCCAGCCAACCAGCATCTTACTCTTCTGTCTATATTTTCGTCAGCTTCTCTAAAGCATTACATTTGGATAAGGTATCTGGCAGAGCAATGACTTGAAACACCAGTAATACTACGCATTATAATTTAATTCTCCCATTCAGAGTTCAATTACCTTCCTATCAATTGAGTTATTGGATCGATTTTCTCCCTGCTATAACGTCTGGATCCCATCATAGTTATACAATATATTGCTTGACGCAACTACGCAAGTCAGGTCACTGTCAACGAGTCTATGTTGAAAATAATACAATATTTATTACAACACACTGGATTCTAGTATATCGGTTGATATATGTATAAAAATATTCACGTTCAACGGATGTAGTGGAACGCTGCCAAAATCCGATGATGAAAAGTTGCTTGAAAAAATACCCGTTGCCCTCGAATCAGAACTTTTGCGATGGGATAACGTTATTAACATTAAAACCTAGCGGATATCAACTGATATAAACCTTGATCGATTTTGAAACTGATGTTGCATCCTCTTTCTTATTTTTCTTTCGTCTGTGGCCTAGACCTATTTTGGGTCATAGCATGTTTAGGACTGTATACTTTCTCTATCGTAAATCTTTGCCAAGAGTCTCACCGCTAAGCGAAGTTTTGAGGGGTCTTATCTTCAGAGCTAAAATGATGATTAAATTAGTGTAACTTTAGCTTCTACTTCTGTGGGCCACTTTTATTGAACTTGCTAGAGAATAGCTTGTACGCAGGGCTGAAAATTTGAACATTATGCAGGTGTGGATAAAACTAACCACAAGTCATAACAATTGCTATCATCGAGGCAGAGAGAGAATTACCTTTCACCACAGTGAATACCTCTAGGAAGTTATTATAAGATGTAGTGCAGTTGTCCCATATTGTCTTTGGCACCTAAGTGCTATTTCCATGTTGATCAAGAGTATAGGATAGGAAGTGTTTATCTTAACTGGCTACACACTAGAGATAATTTCTTGGCTAGAAGATATGACTGATATTCTGTAAGATCGTGTAATACCTACTTCAAAGTTGGATCAAACCGGAAAATTTAAGCAAACCAAATTTATGCAAGCTCAAAACAAGCAAGCTCAACCTGGGAGTCTTTAAGTCAAGAGTGAATAGGTTACTTCTAGGCAAGCGTGCTCCACCTTAGACCGCATCATAGCTTAACATCAGGTGAGATCGCGGTCAAACGTATGCCTATCAATATTAATAAAAAAAAAGCTCAGAACTGACTGAGCTTTTTAAAGGTATTGCATACATTAGTGTCCTGTCAGTTGACAGTGCCACCGGGATCGAAAATGAAGACAATTTGATGTCAAATAATCCAGGCCAAAATGTCCGTGAGAATTTGGACGGCGATCAAATGCAAAAAAATGCAGATTTATGCATCCCGTCTCGTTTGTCGTACTTTATTTTGTCTCGACGATGTACCTTTTGTTTTTGAATGGGAAATCTACAAATGACTCCTCCGCCCTGGGTGGCAGTAGTAGCAGAAGGGAGTGTCAGGTTGAAACCCACCCGTGTTCCTTCAAATAGCCTTCGCGTTCCAAGGCCGCAGTTACGCCAGTTACTCTTAAAAACAATTCTGCAACCCTGGCAGGGACCCGATGTGCCTTGAGGTACTTATATATTTTCTTTCGTAACGTATTATCCAGCAAAATAAGGTTTCCAAACGCTTTTACAACACCCATAAACGCGTTGCGTGGTCAAGCAATAAAGATCCATCTTCACTTACGCATTTATTGCTCTGGAGGAATAAAGTCTGAAGTCATACTATTAGTCTGCGTCCACATAAGATGTACGAGTGAGCGATATGTTTGTTAAGAACCAATCGAATACAATCGTTTCATTTACCTAGCCTCACCAGCGCAATCGATTACAGTACGAACCACGGTTCTTTGCTTCTGCGAAGTACGTCGCAATTGGTTGCGCAGTATGTCAATTTGACAAGAAACATAGAACAGCGCAAGCGCGGGTAGGTCGGGCATGCGCCTTCTCGCGCAAGATGGTGGGTGTAATGGTGTCTCAGTCGCTCGTATTCGTTCGACGCATACCTACTTTTGTCCCGCTCCCGCTTACTCAATGCAATACGACTGCTGTTGCGAAAAGTGTTAAACGTTGTTTTTGTTTTAAATTATTTATTTTGGTTATATCTTACTGTTTGATTTATGTTATGTGTGTTTTTGTGGTGTATATATTTTTGTGTTACTTTGTGACCTTGTTATTGCTACTGGTTGTGTTTCTCATTTGTTTATATATAATACAAAACGTATAAATCAGAAAAATATTCTACGAAAGTAACACTTATTTACGTGATTGCACCTGCGCGGTCGTCACTAAAACCTAACTTCCGAGCGGCATAGAACCGTGGATCGAACTGTATATTGGTTCTTAACAAACACATCCCTCGCTACGCATCATTTCATCTCTGGTGGAAATGCAGCCTTATGGCATTGCCGAGTAACGCAAATAAACCCAACATGGTTCGGATTTATGTTGGCGTTGATCACGAGCTGACTAAGCTAGGAATTTCAATACGTTAAATTAGTTTCTGCTTTACACGTTTTCGGCTTAGTGAGGTTATTATTTTAGACTGTTGCACACGAACCATCAAAATGAATTATTCTCGAGGGCAATTGAAAGTTAAATGTATTGAACGCTTTTAACATTTCTTACAAAATATCTGCAAAGTTACGATTGTAGAAAAAATCCCGAAATATGTAAATGTGAGTGCTGAATCCAATTTACAATTCCCGATTTACAGTTATTGTACCTGACTGTAGTAATTTAAATTGGAACTATACACATCAAAGATTTAAAAAAAACCTTTCATCCGAAAAACCGTTGTTGTGTGTCACCGTTAAGTTTAGGCAATCCACAGGACAAACATCAACGGCAGAGATTGAGAGAGAGAGAGAGAGAGAGAGACATCAGAGGTTGTCCTTAACTTCTTGAGTAGAGCATGCCCTGACTGTCCCGTCTCAAAACACTGAATTGTGAATAAAAAGTATCGCTTACATGCGCAATATCATTCCTACAAGAGGTAGACTGTCCCTCCAGACACACGAGCGTGGCCACAGCGAAGGGGCGATTATAATAACAAAACACTGCGATGACGTCACGGCGCGCTATTTGTGCCGTTACAAAAATAGGTAAGTTTTCACACGGCCCAGTCGACGGCACACGGTCCGATGTACTGTCTAGTCGAGATTATTATTCTGGTTCCGTACAGGAAAACTCGTGAAAAAGAAAGTGTAAGTTATTTCATAACGCTTTAAGCAAAGCAAACAACAACGCACCAGGCCCAGAAAGGTATGGCGAGATTAGCTGGACCCCTCAAAATACTTGCAATCGCTGACGATCTCAGAAAAAAATAATAGAAGGAAGGAAGGGTACAAAGACACATAATGATATTAATATACTGAAGAACGTTTTGCCGATCCGGAATAATATTGACGAAAGAAAATTTATTATTCGGTTCTTCATACAATTTCACGATTAAAAGTTGCATGAAGTAATGAAATTGGAATTTCCGGTTAAGAGACACCCACGAGTTAAATTCATACCGACATTCAGATGTCGAGAATAATTCAATTGAACGAAGATTTAAATGAACAAGTTCATTTGGAACCTCGAGCAGATGTAGTGTTGTAATATACCAAATCGCAGTGAATCGTCAAAATCGCAAACCTGTTTCAGCGAAGGCACCTTTTTCAGCGAAAATACAAAATTTTAAATAAACATTAGTTTTTAGATTTCAAAACACGATCTACGTGAAAGCTAATAAATTCAATCGCACATAACAATTCTTCTTCTTCTTTCTATCAGTTTGTGGGCTTATTGCCAAAGTAATATTCGCCTATTGCAATTGCAAAGGAACTGCATTTAAAGCACATGTGCTCATTAGTAAATGCACGAGTTACCAGTTCCTCTATATCCGTAATAACGTGACTGCCAATTCTATTAACAATGGTTACGTAGGTGTAAAATGCTCAATTAAAGCGACAGTAAACAGCAACAATTTGACTTACGATAAAATTAACAAAGTAAGACGAACTCGGGTTATTAGGTTGCACGATACTGATATTTGTAGGGTTGCTGGTAGCAGCTGGATGAGAGCAGCCGAGGATCGAGTTAAAGGACGTACGATTGATAAAGTATGTCCAGCAGTGGATAATAGCAGATAAGGTAATGATGATTATGACAATAAACTGTCGGTTTGTAGAGCGACGGTTTCAATGAGACGCTGGACAAAACTGAGGAAAATGTGTAAAAAGTACATATGAAGCTTTTGCCAAGCAGGGGACTGCAAAAAACAAACGTGGTAATGATGAAACCAGCAAACAGGGCAGGTGGAGTTAAGATATTCGAAACTGATTTAAACAATAGGCTGATGGAAAGATGACATTGATCTGGAAGCGGTCTCAGTAGCATTAGAAGCAGAAGAGCTCATCTATACTATTTATACTAATAATCTATACTAATATTATAAAGAGGTAACATTTGTTTGTAAGTTTGTATGTTTGTAAGTTTGTATGTAGGGGGTAATCTCAGGAACTACTGGTCAGATTTGAAAAATTCTTTCAGTGTTAGATAGTCCATTTATCGAGGAAGGTTATAGGCTATATATCATCACGCCAAGTCTAAAAGGAGCGGAGCAGTAATGGAAAATGTGACGCAAACGAAGTTGCGCGGGTCAGCTAGTCGTTATATAAAGAAGTGCTATGCTTTACTGCTCAATGATGAGGAACTAACACCAGCTATAGTGAACATGTCATAAAATCTAATAAAAACGAACATAATGATGTTCGATACCAATGTATTAATAGAAGGCGAGACGCAATAATTTCTACAAGAATTGGCAGTGCCGTCAAATGTCATTTTGTATTACATATTGTAACAGATGAGCTATTTGCTTGTACATACTTTCTTGTAATTGTTTTTGGATCTGCATTATGTTATTGTGGCTTACAGCTATTGTGTTTATGGCATACTAGCTGACCCACACAACTTCATCTGCGTCACATTTTCCATTAATGCTCGGCTCCTTTCAGTCTTAGCGTGATGATATGTAGCCTATATCCTTCCTCGATACATGGGCTATCTAATACTGAAATAATTTTTCAAAACTGACCAGTAGTTCCTGAGATTACCCCCTACATACAAACTTACAAACAAATGTTACCTCTTTAGAATATTAAGTATAGATAAAGTGAGAACAGCAATATTAACGGTCAACCAATTGTTTGAGCATCCATACAGTACACCCATTGCGTCACTCTATGTAATGTTGTCTTCATGTATCTTTTCTGTTACTTTTATGGTGCCCACATAATAAAAACTATTCTATTGTACAGTCCTAATCCGAAGCGATACATGTCTTTGTTGATTTTATTTGAAGTCTATCGCTTCCACCTGTAACTAGATCGCATGCTTGTTGCAAAACATTGCGGGCTATAGTGGTATCATGTGATATATCGCTCTTCCACAAAATGCATCGAAAGAAATGCGACCTAAAACTGCTGTTCTTCCATATTAAAATAAATCATTATACGTGCTGATGCTTACTTAAATTTCAGAGATAACGGTCAAGAGCGAGTCGGACTCGAGGGTCCCGTACAAATTTGTAGGTACGTAATTATTACTTTACATAATGACTACATTTTTATTTAATTACAACTGTAGTTTTCAGACATTTCCCTATGCTTGTAGTATAAGACGATATTACTTACCGAATTTCATAGTTCTAGGTTAACGGAAAGTACCCTATAAGTTTTAATTCTCTCGAGAGTGTCCAAATATACGTTTTTGCGGCCGTACCAATTTTTTTACGTTAGGTAACTTAGAAGTTTGATTTTTTCACAGCTTCAAAGGACTCGATAAGTCGATACTTCCATGCGTTCCCGAGATGCAAGGGTCTTGACAGACAGACGGACGGACAACAAAGTGTCCTCTAAGGGTTCCGTTTTTCCTTATGAGGTACGAACCCTAAAAATAAAGAAAATACAAATAACTATTAAATTAAGTAACATATTTTTTTTATAGTTTTCAATTATTTAAGCTTGTAACCATTTCCACCGGTGTTTACAACTGTAAACTTATTATTGAGACCACATAATGTTGCTAACACACATCAAAGAAAACCATAGTTTTAATACTAGCATAAAAGTATAATTTCCAAAACACGGGTTTTCGAAATATTAGAATGAATATGTTGATATACTTGGCAGCTCTAGTGGGTCTTTATTTATGGTAGAAACAAATTCTGGCATTCGTTATTTCTAACGAGGAGTGGAAATGCTGTGGAAAGTTTTTTCTTCGCTTCAGTTGACTTTTTGCAAGTTTGAATGATAATGTTTTCTGGCGGTGAGAAACAGATATTAAAAAACAAAGTGGGTGTGTCAACGACCGAAATAAATAGAATATAGTTTCTTGTAGATGATATGTTGTGTAATAGTTTTATTATTTTTTCAAGATCAACATTTATTATATTGACGAAGGCAGAACGAAAAACTTTTATTAGACGTCATCAGCTGGCAGGAATTAATTCAGCGGTGTAATACATTCTTCTCACATACATGACATGTGTGACAATCAATCAATAAATGTATTTAAATGTGTATTTATCATTGTTCCACTCAAATAGAGCACCTGCCATCTAACCTCTTCACCACTCTGTTTGACTGGAAGAGAATGCCTAAGTCATTAAGTCCGCCTTTGTACCCTTTTTAACCGACTTCCCAAAATGGAGGAGGTTATCAATTCGGTTGTATGTTTTTTTTTTATGTTTGTTACCTCATAACTCCGACAATTATGAACCGATTTGAAAAATTCTTCGTTAAATTCGTTTTATCTGAAAGGATATATTTGCAGATTGGTCCCATTTAAATCGTATCAAAATCGCTTACGAACTTTGGATTTTAAATCGAAATACCTGGAATTTGACTATTTAGATGATTCTTTGATAATCGAAATTGCGTATTTTGCTTTTCTGCGATTTTGCAGTGGTGTTGTTAGATGTGGGGCACCACTAAAAAGTGAAAAATAAAAAACTTTTTACAAAAAAATACAACCGACTTCCAAAAAAAAACACTACAAAGTAAAAAATAACTTTAATTTCGGAAGTCGGTGTCAAAATACGAAGAATGTAACAAAAACACCGACTTCCGAAATTAAAGTTAAATAAATAAATAAATTCTTCTGTTACTGACTGATTGAGTGACTGACAGACAACGCCGAAACTGCTGGTCTTAGAAAGCTGAAATTTGGCATTAAGCTTCCCTACACTCCGTAGGGGAGGATTTCCCGAAATTCATAATGGAACGGGATATTCGGCATTATTATATGACGGCACGGTTGGCGCAGTGGTTGAGCGATCGACTGCTGCGTCGCGTGTCTTGGGTTCAATTCCCGCACGGAACAAATATTTGTATGACTTACATAGTTGTTCCGGGTCTGGCTGTTTGTGTATGTTTGTAAACGCACCTACGACACAGGAGAAATTCGTAGTGTGGGGCAACGTTTTAAAAAAAAAAAAAATGTGCATACGAAGTCGCGGGTAAAAACTAGTATAATGATAATTTGCCTTTTTGCAACAATGTTGGGGTCGCCTTTAACTCTAACCGGATGCATCTGAACACCAGTATTACAACATGCAACTATCTGTATGATCTCCACTACCCGGTAACAGGGAAATACGATTATGGTGTACATAATGAAGTGAAACTATTCTTTATAGACTGATGCCAGATTTTCTGGCTTCTGACTACCCGTAACAACAGCTGTTAACTATTTTCAAATATCAGCCGCGAATAACGGCTTAACGTGGTTTCTGAGGCACGGAGGAAACTCAGAGAAAATAATATCTGTAACTCCCTTTTATAAGGGATCTTGACTTGGATTGTTTATTTTAAGTCCTGAGATCCCATTAATCTGCTATTTCAACCGCGACATTCGTAAAGTTGTTTGTCACTCACAACCTGATCTATTTTTCTACCATAATAAATTGCTTTTTTATGGTACCACAACGTGGGAAAGCCCACACGCTGGCAATAAATTTTCTATATCGCTATTCTATACATAACACCTGAGGTCATTCATTGGTAGGGAGGGACTTTATGTACTCAGCTCGAAATATCTCCCACTCTGTTGTAATCATGTGACTACTTACTGTTGTTACTAGAAAATAAGACGATATATCAAAGAATGACCATTGGAAAATCGATCGACAAATAAATAATTTTTTAATGCATTTCTTCCATTTGTAGTCTCAATTTTATATCAAAATAAGAATAGTAACACCATCGTTTATTTTTTTATAGCGTACCACTGTTATGCCCTGAAACAGTGTCTTTTATTCATAGGTTATGGGCCCAGACCATTTTGAGACAGTCTGTGAGACGGACTGATAAGTCCATCTGGTGTACAAAGCCAACATACAACTCTACATTAGAGACTACATGACGAGTCAGTTATAACTAAAACACTATACGACAACTTTGAAGTTTTCTTCCTCAATAAAAAAAATGAAGAGGTGTCTTTATATATTAACGAAGCTTTCTGTAACAAAAAAATACAACCGACTTAAAAAAAAAAACACTACAAAGTAAAAAATAACTTTAATTTCGGAACTCGGTGTTTTTGTTAATTTGTTCGTTTTTTGACACCGACTTCCGAAATTAAAGTTATTTTTTACTTTGTAGTGTTTTTTTTTTGGAATTCGGTTGTATTTTTTTGTAATAAGTTTTTTACTTTTTAGTTGTACTTACCCCACACCTAACAACACCACTGCAAAATCGCAGAAAAGCAAAATACAAACGCACTAGTTGCCCATACAATTTTCGAAAGTTCACCTCGACTTCTCTGGGATGCCATCATCAGATCCTGGTTTCCTTATCATGGGACCATTTGGGAAGTATTCCCTTTCCAACAAAGAAATCATTTTTAAAATCGGTTGGCAAGCGACGGAGTTATGCCCGAACAAACATAAAAAAAAAAATATACAAACATCCGAATTGAGAACCTTCCCCTTTTTGGAAAGTCGGTTAAAAATACAATCGTCCGTGCGTGAAGTATGTAGGGAAAGTGAGTATGTTCGAAAGAGTCACCGCGCCACTGGAACGCAAAGATCATTAGGAGGAAGCCGGATAGGTCAGTAAGAGTCTGACACTCCCTTCCACTCCGCGCAGAGCGGGGGGAGTCATTTGACTCGCAAACGAAGGGTATCCGTACCATTAACCTTAATTAGCAGCATTAGATGGAAATGAGATTATTTTTTTGCCGGACTACTCAGATTTGATCCCTAAATTTAAAACTGAATGTTACGAGCTCTGGAAAAACCATTTTGATGAAAAATCGGAAACAAAAGGAATTTGGTATAAAACCATTCAGCATGAGCCTCCTTGTTATCTTTGGTTTGATGATGGCAAGTTAAGCAGGTATTATGTCAAAACAGCAATGAGACTCCGATCGGGACATTATCCATCGGCAAAGTTTGCGTTCTTGATGAAAAAAGTCGAATCACCAAATTGCCTTACCTACTTGTAATAAAATCGAGGACGTACAACATTTGTTGATGGATTGTGTTAAGAATAAGATTGAGAGGGAAACATTGGAAAGAGAGTATGGCTTGAACAGATTAGATATTGGCTTAATTCAGACGATATTAAGTATCATACCCTAAGTCTGACCTAGCAAAACAACTTTGTAGGCTGGCAGTGATCTCAAATCCGTAATGTTATATTTATTACCTATATTACTACGATTTTATTATATGTAAAGACTGTAAAAGTATTGTATGATGCATTTATATTGTTTAAGGTACAATGGGGTTGACGTATCCGTGTGGATAAAAACCCCGAACTAAAAATAAAGAATAAAAAAAAAAAACCTTAATTTTTAATATTTGTTGGTTAACACAATCTGTGAAAATTTCAACTGGCTAACTTTGACGGTCGGTACCGGAGGCTTAGTGATAGGATTCCGTTGGTTACCCTTTTGGGTACGGAACCCTAAAAAGGATCGTATCAGGTGAAGTTCTGTTGTTTCTGCCCGCCGCCACCACGGGAAAAGACATGAGTTTATTGATGTGTGTAAATATGGCTTATTTTACATGATGCTGTTACTAAAGTTAATTTCGACTTACCCATTGGGTATTTCCGCGCTGAGCTGGTCAAGAAGGGAGTCCACCGTAGGTCTGGAGGAGGCAGGGCTGGCTGTGCCGTTGGTGCGGGCGTACCCGTCTGGCACTGTCGAACAAAATAAACAACCATCATTATATAATCAAACTGAATTTTGAAGTTGGTCATTTTATGAATTAAGAATTATCATACACAGAAACGTCGTATGGACCTTATTTTATTTTATTTATTTGTAGCGGCAATCAATGTCACCACATGAAAAAAAAAAATTGTAGCAAAACATCGTAACAAAAACAACCGCAACGCCATTTATTCCACAAGTAGCGAACTACTACTACGGAATCGTACATCGCCATATCTCAGTAAGTAGGTATACTGACAACAGTCCAGATATTAACTATAGGGAAGTTGCCCGCCAGTCACAACAACCGTCTGGACGGAGGATCCTCCCTTTTCAATGGAGGTTTACGGGACTTTACTCTCTGTAACACATACCGTATTTACTTTTCTAAAATTCATAGCTTCTCAAAACTTCTATCACATTGACAACTAAACAAAGGATGTTATAACTACAGCTAGTGCTAGTAATAACAACTATCATTATCGTACATCAACTGGCTGACCACTTTGTAACCCAAGTGGCTAAGGCTGCATTTTCACCAGAGATGTGCGAGGATGCGCAGCGAGGGATGCAAATACAAATTAAATACATCCTTTATTTCAAACAGACCAGTTACAGGATAGACAGGCACTTTTGAATTGTCAAGGTCTGTCAGTCAGATAGATAAAGCTAGTTCTGCCGCGCTAGCGACAAGAGCAGCAAGTTGTTCTGCAGCAAAAAACACTCGCCGACCCTATCTCCAGCGCGGCAGATTGTTTGATATGTTTTGCGTGGTATAGTACTAAAACCTTCCTCGAAAATCACTCTATCCATTGGTGAAAATAGCATGAAAATCGGTGTAGTAGTTTTTGAGTTTATCGCGAACCCAGAGACAGAAAGACGCGGCGGAGGACTTTGTTTTATAATATTTAGTGATACATATTTCATTCATACATCATGGTGGGTTAGCAACTAACTCGGAGTGAAAAGATAACTCTTGTTTGAGCAAGTGTGCTTTAGTAGCTAAAAGTAGCAAAGTGTTAGAATATTGGATTTTATGTATCTAAAAGAATTCAAAGCGCAGGAAACCCATAAAATGTCTGAATACAACGTTTCAAGTTTCGTATTTAATGTCTTTCGCAGTCTTTATCGCAAATACAACCGTTTGTTCAACTTGTTAATTGATATTTTACGCAAATACCAGTTCGATAATAAACTGGAATGAAACAGTACTCTAGGAGTACCAAGGAGTTGCTATATATAATATATAACAAGTATATTTTCTGGAGACATAAGAAAATTAAAAAAAAAAACGTAACCAAATCAGTAAAATACGCTCTAGAAAATATCAGCATTTATATCTATGTATTTTAATATTATAAAGCTGAAGAGTTTTTTTTTTTGGTTGGACGCGCAAATCTCATGAACTTCTGGTTCGAAATGAAATAATCTTTTAGTGTTAGATCGCCCATTTATCGAGGAAGGCTATAAGGCTACCAATAGGAGCGGAACATTCATGAAAATGTGACGAAGAAGAAGTTGCGCGTGTCAGCTAGTCACAAAAAAAAGTAATGAGTTACAAGTTTCACTTGACAGTCCATATCATACGTCATAACGAGTAGTTATTACCCTTTGCAGAGTGCTAATGGTAATAACTACTCGTTGAAAGCAATCAGACGACTTTCAAGCGACACAAATAAATCAAAAGCTAGCACAAATATTTTCTGCACGAGCGTCCAAAAATTTCAGTCTCAACTCAACACTGCAGATTTATCAAGTGCAGTAGCAAAGTTATTTATGATCGGCAAAACCTTGCTGATCATACTACAACGAGAACAAAATGTACCGAAATTTCTGGCACCGAAACTAATATTACGAACAATAATTCTAGCTTCATTAACTTTAAGAGCAAAACGTTTATGATTAGCAAACAATGTTAACACTACTCCGCAGGAGTTAACGGCTTGTTTACATACAATTTTGACAAGAACGAATATGAAAACTGAAATGTATGAAGCATTAGAGTTTGTCAAAAATAACGTTTGTTTTGAAGAGAAACGGGACAGGTGTGATGGTCTTGACGAATTCGTCCAATGCCAAGTGCAGGCCCTTGTGGAAAAGTGGTCGCTTGCCAGTAGATACGTCTAGCGTCTAAGGTTCCTTGCCTTTAGCTACGAATATATCAATGGTTTCTGTAATAAACAACAATAATGATTGCCTTAGGGAAATGATTAAGCTGTTAGAAGCAGATGGTGAACCCTTAAACGGTTGACCTTTAGGGTTAAGTGGTCCTAAAGATTTATTTATCGTTTTACTTGAAGATAAATCAAAAGGCTCGCAGCTAACAGTATTGAATGAAATGGTAAACGCATTATTGTGATTGATATTGCTATTTGGCCTGGTCGTGACTATGAAGTGGGTATTAATGAAATTGAAAGCTCCGATTCATATATCCCGGTATATTGAAAACGGAAAGCTGAAAAGATGTAAGAAATTAGTTTGGGATAAGGTAACGACAGATGAAGTGACGACAACTAGATGAGATTAGGAAATATTCCGCATGTTTGAAGATCAAAGTCACGCGCCTAAGGGACGACAATAGAGAGACAAGAGTGGGCAGTTATGATCAATGGCTTCTGAAGAGGACGGAATGGAAAAGGCTGTCCAAATTGATTTACGTGAGTTTCATCGTGAGAACCGTTTTATAACAGAGTTTCAGTAGTAAACTGCAGAACGACGACACGGTTGGCGTAGTGGTTGAGCGATCGGCTGCTGCGCCGCGTGTCGTGGGTACAATTCCTGCACGGAACAAATATTTGTATGGCCTACCTATAGTGTCTGGGTCTTTGTGTTTGTGAGTTTGTATGTTTGTAAGCGCACCCACGATACAGGAGAAATTCCTAGTGTTGGGGCAACGTTTCTTTAAAAAAAAAACTTTAACAGCCAATTGCAGACAAATGAATAATAAATGCTTAGTCAAAACTGTTATCATTAACTAGTAACATCGTATTGTTCATTTAACCTGTCTGTTTCAAGTGACTAAGTAATAACAAGATCGTACAAAATTGTGTACACGCTCCGAAGAAAAAGTGCACTCCTATCTTTAGATCATCATAGTTCTAGAGCAAGGAGATAGCAACACGCAATATCTAAACTAAACATTAAATGCAGTCTACATTTCTCGAGATTCTGCCAAAACATATGAGAAGTAATAGTGCTTTCTATAAAATATGGTCTTGTATACAACATCGGATCCAAATGTCTGAATACAAGTGTCAGAGTGATGCCAAATGTCGTTAAATGAGCGACTAATCCAAGTTTATTGGATTGAAGATATCACACACACCACTAATTGGACTAGCATCTAATGAGTGCGAAATGTTTACTGATAAAACTCTGAACAGACGAATGAGTATCATTCTTCAAGTTCACAGAAGAAGCTGAAATGAAATGGCGACAGATTTGTTAAAACGAATCGCAGGAACTGATAAAGATTGTGTTTTACTAAGCAAGAGGTGGAAAATCAATTTGAAAGGTATCATTAATTTCAATCAGTCATTAAAAACTTTTCTTTAATTTACGCAACGCATTACGATCTACAGCAAAACCATCATCACAAAGATGACAAAGCTTGACAAAAAGATTATCATAATACCAGATATTAAGAACTCAAGAAAGAAAATATATTCGAAGCTAGTGATACAACATTAGTTTGTAAACCAAACAATCTGGAACGGAGTTCTATTTCTGATGGGGCGAGAACTGGCCTTGGTGTAGACATTTGCCGATTACTTACAGCTATAAACATACTATTTATTACTGTATTCCGATGTATTTGTTGATGTATGACTTAGTGAAAAGGTTTTGGCTAAAGAAATAGCTAACGCGGTCATGAAATTTGAAGATTGTATTGGTTGAGGACTTGAGGTACATAATTCTCATCGTATTGTTAAAAATGCAGAAATGATAAACGAATAGAAAGCGCAGGATAATAATTCCACTAACAATTATAATAAGATAGCCAGCTATATCCACATCGCTGAAGATATGATGGCAATATGGCGAAATATAGTCAACGAGAAAATCATTAGTAGAGGTCATGAGCCACATCATTGACGACAAAGGACGCAAGGAGGAGGGAGCGAAGAATAAAGTTAGTATACCATTTAAAATTTTAGCGTAACGATACATTTGCAGTTCACATGGCGTGGCTTAGGGGAGGCTTATGTCCAGCGGTGGATTTATTTAGGTTGATTTAACAATACGTTTGCAAGTAATTATAAAAAATCTTATTCTTGACTATTTTTTTGACTATGTACAGACGCCAGCAAATCAAGCTACAAAAATCTGTCAAATTTCTTCAATAGATTTTCAACTTTGAAGCTAAACATATAAGGTTCAAGGTTGATTGTGAAAATTTGAAAGTTTCGGGTAGCTTCATAGGCCAGCGACTGTACACTTATATTTTTTCGTTAAATGTTGTTATTACATAGAAAAATAAATCATCTACCGTTCGCGTCGCTACAATATCTAGGTCAATATTTTATTTTTTATAATTGTAGCTCTTTCTAGCATGAAATTCAGGTTACAGGGCTAATATATTACAGACATGCTACACCCGAGGTCATCGCAAATGAATCGTTTCGGCGTACATGAAATAATCTTCACATCCTACACGAGCTAGGAATTATGGGAGCGCTTGATTTTGATAAATCATATTTATCTTAACTTTAGGAGTAACGAATTGCTTTTGATACTGCACAGGTGTATTTTAGTGGTTGTGTGTTTAATTAGTTTCGTAAGAAGGTACGTGTGCTATTACAGTATTGCTTGTTAGTCCTTAAGATTTAAGAATTTAATCATTCTTAAATCTTATAATAGGCTTGTGTCCTGAAATAATCTAATTAGTCCGTCAGTTAGATTATCAAAAAATATTTGACCCGTATTTTTTCTTTTGTTACGGGAACCAAAATTGACGAAGTTACGACGCTTTTAAAATTCTCAATACGTCACGCCCTGGCATAATTTTAGCGGGTCGTGACGCGTGACGTCACGATCCACCACTCCCGAGTTTTGATGCGTTTTATCTTTGTCAATATTCATTGATTTACAAAAACAAAAAATACGTGTATAATAAACTTCCCTTTTGTTTTAAAGGATTTAAATACTCTACTCAATCTGGACATTTGCTATTTCTTTTATTGCCAATACTTGCATCATTCCTTAGTTGCCTCCCTTTTCATTTCTTACTT
Organism: Ceramica pisi; assembly: GCA_963859965.1. Lineage (NCBI taxonomy): Eukaryota > Metazoa > Arthropoda > Insecta > Lepidoptera > Noctuidae > Ceramica > Ceramica pisi. Next base: position 21,721,755 of record OY982535.1, on the reverse strand, counting down.
AGCTTGTGTTTTTTTTTTTCCTGTACTAAATCGGTTTGACGTTTATTACATCATGCATCCGCCTCTCTGGATAAAAACTCACATTTCTCTGTGTTTTAACCTTGTAGTATTTTTTGTTAATAAGTGGCAGAGATTTGTGCTTTCAGTCAAAATTAGTACACAATTTATTTAATATTTCATTAGATGATGAAAGAAATTTTCGTATCAACTGATTTTATACAAGAACAAGCTCGTAATTATGACATAGCTACAATTAAGAGTATGACTCGGAATGCAGTGGATAATTTAAGTCTCATCATGACAATTGATTTTAATCAACATTTATATGCGAAATCAGTTTCTTTAATTGCAATACGAACATCAATAAACGGTAGAACATATTTTCATACCATTTGTAGTGGATAATGTATAATATATATTTTATTTTCTAAATTAAACGTTGCCCCACACTAGGAATTGCTACTGTATCGTGGGTGCGTTCACAAACATACAAAGTCACATACACAACCAACCAGACCCGGAACAACTATCTGTAAGTCAAACAAATATTTTTTCCGTGCGGGAAGCGAACCCGCGACACGCAGCGCAGCAGCCGATCGCTCAAGCATTGCACCAACCGTGCCGCCAAGTATAAGAAAATACTCCTTGGCCGATGTATTTATTTAGCCTATGGTGTTAACCCTTTTCTTCCGCCACTTCGAACTAGCCTTCGTGGCGCTCGTCCAAGGGATCCCGCCGATTTCCGGCTATGCATTAAGAACTTTAAAGAACATAGACTCACCGTTTCTTTCACTATACGTAGCCGACTTGTCCACATAGTTCCCGTATCTCGCATTGCTCAGATCATCAAGTAGAGTGTCCAGCTCCGTCAAGTTGCCGCGTCCACTCCTGTCCGATCCCGTCCTGCCGTATCCAGGCTGTGAGTTATAGTTGGTCTGTCCGGCATTGTAGGTGGGCTGTCCAGAGTTGTAGCCAGGGGAGTGGCTACTGTAACTGGTCTGTGTTGTACTGTATTCCACTGGGGCAACTTTCTTGGTCTCTCTGAGCAGTGATGTGTTTTGATAAGTAGGCTGTGGACAAAGAAAGGGTTTATGGTTATTGTTTGTTGCAAAATAGTTACTAAATTAAATAACTGGTACAGCAGCATACACTGGAATCTGGAAAATTTAATTCAGGTTATTTTTTAACCGACTTCCCAAAAAGAAGGAGGTTATCAATTCGGTTGTATATATTTTTTTTTTATGTTTGTTACCTCATAACTCCGACAATTTATGAACCGATTTGAAATAATCTTGTTTTATCTGAAAGGATATACTTGCAGATTGGTCCCATTTAAATTGTATGAAAATCGGTTACGAACTTTGGATTTTAAATCGAAATAGCTGGAATTCGTCTACTTAGATGATAGTTTTATGTCATCCAAGTAAGTAATCGAAATTGCGTATTTTGCTTTTCTGCGATATTGCAGTGGTGTTGTTAGGTGTGAGGTACCACTAAAAAGTGAAAAATAAAAAACTTTCTACAAAAAAAATACAACCAACTTCCAAAATGCTCGTCACATCGTTCTCACATGTATGTCTAATTTCAACACGATGTCAAGAAAACTTTGTAACAATTTATTATTTTTAAAAGAGTGTCCGTGGAGTTTCTTGCACGTTCTTCTCCATAGAGATCTACGCTTTGGAACGTGCAAATAGCTTCATCTTTTTGGACCGACCGACCTTGACAATTCAAAAGTGCCTGTAAATGGTTTAATTGAAATAAATGTTTGAGTTTGAGTTTGAAAAAAAAAAACACTACAAAGTAAAAAATAACTTTAATTTCGGAAGTCGGTGTCAAAACACGAAGAAACTAACAAAAGCACCGACTTCCGAAATTAAAGTTATTTTTTACTTTGTAGTGTTTTTTTTTTGGAAGTCGGTTGTATTTTTTTTTGTTAAGTGAAAACTTCTTTAGCGGCGTTGAGCACTTTTCTTGGGATGTGTATAAAATGTTAAACTTGCGTCAGGACACGTGACCTGATCGAAAATTCGTAAGACGGATGTTCAAGTTTCCACTTCTGCCGGCACTCCCGTAGTGCATCTCGTTGCTTTTTATTACTATTGATATTCTCGCGTTGGGAAGCGAAAATGTCGTCGATGATGGAGTACGCTTTCCTAAAAGTAAACTATTCACTCTTGGGCTTAGAACTAAGAACAAAAATTGGGTAAGCTCGCTCCATGGTAAACTTTGTCTCTATCATCTCTGACCAAGACTAAAGTCAAGAGCAAACCCATCTATACTAATATTATAAAGAGGTAACATTTGTTTGTAAGTTTGTATGTATGGGGTAATCTCAGGAACTACTGGTCAGATTTGAAAAATTCAGAAAAATTTCAGTATTAGATAGCCCATGTATCGAGGAAGGATATAGGCTACATATCATCACGCTAAGACTAAAAAGAGCCGAAAATTAATGGAAAATGTGACTCAAACGAAGTTTCGCGGGTCAGCTAGTCTCAAATAAAAAAAGAATGGCAATCATACGTGCACCGACATAAAAGACTGACCATGATTCTACTCGTATGACGCAAAGAGATCCTAAGGAACCCTGATTGTCAACTCAAAAGGGAATGTTATTAACAGTAACACGTTCACTGACATAATATTACCTATGGCTACAAGGTACAAGGTGTACCTAGCTATCTATATATATATATTATGTATATAAAAATGAATCCCTATTTCCCTTGGTCATTTCTTTTTTGTTGTTTGTTATTTTCAGGAGAATGTTCTTATGAAAGAAAAAAAATAATAAAGTTGCCAGTTGAGGGGAGCAAAGCCGTATTATAGCATATAAATTTGTATGCGACTAAACTGGACACAGCTAATGCAGTGTGACTGTGGAATGAATTAGCGATGCAATCATGAGCAACAATATGAAAAATTACTTAGTAAATGAATAATAGCTTAATATGTTTTACAACTTAAATCTCTGCCCACAATCTATACTTAGCTACTGGAACCGTCAGCTTATAGTTTTTTTTCCGAAGCTTGTGATTCTAGTGTGAATATTTTCGTATTTGCTTTACATTATTGCAATAAGGGTAGGTAGGTATGAAATAAAAATAAAATAAAATTCATTTATTTCAGGCCATAAAAACCCATAGAAAATTAATACAATAATTTCACACACTAATTACAATACATTAAATTATTATTATTGCTCACATTAAATATTATATTGAAATTTTATTGGATACATTAATTATACATTTATTAAATTAAATTCATTCAATTACACACACAAGATTAAAAAAAACGGTACTGCAAATACGTAGAAAATCGTTTTTTTTTTTTTTCAGAATCTGAATGAATGAGCTGTTTAAATTATCAAAAATTGTCAAATTATTTATATTTTTTATTATAGTTTACAGTTTTAATCAATTGTATTATGTATTAATTTATTTATAGTTTTTGCTTTATATTTAGGTTTTTTTTTTTTCAAATTGGTGGCGCGATCTACAAGATAATACAGTATCAGTTTTATTTATATTTAGTGAATATTTGCTATTGAAAAATGACAATTTGTACTTTTGAAAACACAATGTAAATTATAGTAGACTAGCTGACCCGTGCCCACTTCGTTGGGCGGTAAACATTTTAACTTCTGATGAAATGATGAGTGTGGTTCGGTTAGTACTGAGTGCTATGATTTATTTCCTGACTGCCAAAAGGAGGGTTTTGTTTTTATTGCTTAGGTATGTAGCTAGGCTAGCGAGCCGCTGCGAGCGCTCAGCGCTAGACTCCCTATCCCTTGTTGCAGAGACATGCTGCTTTAAATCACTGAGACGCTGCGCACGTTCTATATGAAATATTTTCTCTATTCCTCGAGAGGCGCAGATGATTATCAAGAGCAGACTCTGCCGTACGGCGTAGTCGAGCTGCTCTTGTCTCATGTCTGGGATGTCTGACGGGAAAGTTGAGATTTCCTTTTAGGCATGATAAACAATCGCTGAAACTGTCCGATATCCCAAAAACAGAAATATCACAGCAGGCTTCGAACTCGAAGAATGAGAACGAAGTAATATTGTAACAACATTCAACCAACTACGTACAACTCACGTACCTAACGACAAAAGTTAAATAATAACTGGAGAGGGTCATTAATCCGCGGAAAATCTTAACACCACGATTCAGAAAAAATTACATAATTGCACAAAGCATGTTCTAATGCGGTTCGTGAATGGACGGCGCGGGCGGCGTTTTGCGATTTAGTAATTTTATATTATCTTCGAAACTATTCAACCAATTGACATACTGTTTTGAGCAAATCGTATCTCTATGATGTTCTTGTGATCATTATAACATTGTTTTCGATAAGGTTTAATATTTTGTTGTTTAAAAAATCGTTCAAATATAAGTACATCGAAAAATACTTTTTTTAACACATAAAAGCTACTATATCTGCTAAAATATAAAAGATAGAAATATGGTGCCGCGGACTTTTTTGTAGAACTATTCAAAGCGGACCAGGTTGCCATACATTGTTTTCAATTATATACAACTGTTAAGGCAGCGCACGCAAATAACTCTGTTGTAAGAGCTATTTTTTTCCGCCTGGATAGACAAAAATTGAGATAGTTTGGCTAATATGCATGATATCTTTATAATTTATAGCCTATAGCATTCCTCAATAAATGGGCTATCTAACACTGAAAGAATTTTTCAAATCGGACCAGTAGTTCCAGAGATTACCCCCTACATACAAACTTACAAACTTACAAACAATTTTACCTCTTTATAATATTAGTATAGATGTAAAACCAGGATTGACTGTAGTGTCAGAATTCTACACGGAAAATTAGCATCAAGGAAAACACGTTCTCGAGTTAACATCGTAAAATAAATGCAAGATGGACGTGACGGATGTTATTTACGATCTTGATACGGAAACTGAGGAGTTTTGATATTAATAAGTTGTTGATTTATTATTTACTTCGTTCGACTTCGTTCGCGCGGGGTTAGTATTGCAATTTTCGTAGGGATCTCTAGTTTTAATTAAATATAGCTACTCACAAATAACGTGGCTTAATATTGGTAAAAGAATTTTGAAATCCAGAGATTACCCCCTACAATCTCAAAATATTTACCTTTTTATAATATTTCCATTTTTTTCAGAAACAAGATAAATGAAGTCTAATATTTTTGAAAAGTCGTTTTGCCTGTATGAAACGTACCAACTCAAATATGACTTTTATACTTTTATAACAGTTATGAATAGTTGATGATGAATGACGTTGGAATACTACGGTGTATGAAAACCGGAGTTTCTAAACATAGACTACTAGTAGCGACATCTACGATCGACACAACAATTCTTGGAAGCATTTCAAATGCAGAGTACCACCTCTTTTACATCATTTAAAGCTAGATGGCGCTTCATCCAATGACAAACGCTTTGAAATTCTGTGACACATGAAATATACGATGATTTGACAATACACACCAAAACAGTTAATAATATTACCCTAGTTTAACAAAGTATACCTACTTATATTATTTTCTACTTTTCCCTGTTACCACCAAATCGTTTACATACAAAACAAAATGTAGTAATAAATAAATTTACTATACCCTTTGTTTAGTCTTTATATTATTGTAGTGAGTCATGATTTAAGTTTTTAATACTAACCGCAACTGTGTTAGTCAGTAAGGTCATCTGTGTCATAACAAACATCTTCACATTATGTTCAAGGATCTCAGATTTATAGTCATTTAGAAAAAAAAATATACAAAGGGTTTCAGAATAAAATAAATTGAGAGCATACTAACGTGTTGAAGCATTACATTTTATATGGGACTAGCTGTACCCCGCGGCTTCGCTCCCGTCAACTGTCTACCTGTCTACCTACCTACCCCAGTACTCTCTTACTCTTACTCACAGACAATTTGTATTTGACTAATGTCAATATTTATACGATACAAACGTCACTCAATTGTTTTGCCTTCCCAAACCTCTCCACTATCACTTAAACTTTATGGAATGGTGTTAAAGTTCAAATTGACTTTTAAGTATAATTACGAATCTTTTGTATGGGAGTATAGAAAAGTGTTGTTTTTAGTATTTTTCAGGCCTTTTTATATTTTTTGTCTCCGTAAGAACCATCCTCGTACTTCAAGGAATATTCTAAAAAAAGAATTGGCCAAATTGGTCCAGGCGTTGTTGAGTTATGCGCTTACCAACATATTTAGCGATTCATTTTTATATTATAAAAGATTATCGGTACGATGTGAACTCAGATTGAGACAATCAATTAATTTCAACAAAAAAGAAAGTCAACATTACAAATTAAAGTCGTCCAAATGTTATTTCTACAACGTGTAATCCAGAAGCTAGACTTACCCTGAAATTGCGAAAAAATGTATCAGCTGTCATACGCAAATCTATATATTTTAGTTCGCTTAATTTGGGACATTTCGTGTAAAAACATGCCTAAGCAAATAAGTTTTAATGGCCATCTCATTCGACCCCACCATTGTCCTCTAAAAATCAAAAAAGGTTTCTGGTTTCCATGCAAAATGATCAAAACCTTGGTGTTAAATAATTCCAATATTCCAATCACATCCATAGTCAGTTCATCTTTAGAATACCATATATCTGAATCAGATTCAAACCATGGAAGATAATCTTTACTAATATTATAAAGCAGAAGAGTTTGTTTGTTTGTTTGGTTGAACGGGCTAATCTCAGGAACTACTGCTCCGATTTGAAAAATTCTTTCAGTGTTAGATAGCCCATTTATCGAGGAAGGTTATAGGCCATATATATATATCATCACGCTAAGACAAATAGGAGCGGAGCAATAAAGGAAAATGTGACGCAGACGAAGTTGCGCGGGTCAGCTAGTAAAGAATAAAGATCATATAAAATCAATGTGCATAGCCTTTTCCCATCAATGGTAAGAACAGCTTGCTAAGGAGCTCTTACGCAATGCCTGCCAAGGTTGGTCTGTGGATAGGTGACCATCTTAACATACATATCGAGTTTCCTCCGTGCCTCGGAAAGCACGTTAAGCCGTTGGTCCCGGCTGTCATTTGTAGATCTTTGGCAGTCGTTACGGATTGTCAGAAGCCAGTAAATCTGACTCCAGTCTTGCCAATAAGTAGCGTGTTACCCAGTTAACGGGTTGTGGAAGTCTGGTAGGCAGCCGCTCTACGTAAAATACTGGTATTCAGCTAAATCCAGTTTGACTGGAAGCCGATCCTAATGTAGTTGGGAAAAGGCTAGGCAGATGATGGTAAGGTCAGCTTGGTCTAATCGGATATAGCTGAATACCAGTATTTTAAATGGAGCAACTGCCTATCAGACCTAAGCAACCCAGTAACTGGGAAATACGAAACCCTTTGGCAAGACTGGTGGCCGATTTCCAGGCTTCTGATTATACAGAACGACGAAGATAAAGATATAAATCATACAAATATACTAGTACTACATCTAAGGAAAACAGCTTATATCTGCTATCATAAAATAATCAACATAACAATACTGAAACAAGGAATGTCTCAAGACTTGAATGAGGACCAGTTGTACTTGACTCTAGTGCAGTAGGCCAGTGTCTGTAGGTCGAACTATGTACAATCATGTATAGTATAAAAGCTATTGTTGATAACATGGATAAATGCAAAGTTTGAGTAACTGATAATTGGGAATGAATTAAATGCGTAAATATGGTCAAAGATGCAGAAACAGTGAAAACAGTTTACACAGTTGCCTAAATTATCATTGATAAAAACTCAAGCAGTTATTTCAATTAAACCATGTACAGGCACTTTTGAATTGTCAAGGCCGGTCGGTCCAAAAAGTTGAAGCTATTTGCACGTTCCAAAGCGTAGATCTCTATGGAGAAGAACGTGCAAGAAACATCACGGACACTTTTAAAAAATAATAAATTGTAACAAAGTTTTGTTGACGGGTTGAAATTATGCATACATGTGAGAACGATGTAAAAGACGAGCAGGATAAAAGCGTCCGGAATAATTAAAAGAAATAATTAAGGCAAAAGTATGGGAGAAGACAACCTGCGCTGAGCTCAAATAAATTTGTATAACAGCAGGAGGATGTCGATGATGGGATAAAATAACTTGCTCGAGATACTGACAAGAAAATTAATTGTTGAATTGTGTGACTTTGAAATGGGATGAATAAATTAATTTTGCAATACGTGCATATATATTCTACGCAATGTTAGAGCGATTCAGTTGCCTTCCAACCAAACGTGACATTTGTAGTATACCACCATATTTTTTGAGCATCATCTTTGCTTCTTCCTACAGATGACGGTACTCTTTGTCAACTTTGAACGAGTAAAGGAAGCAGTTGATATCTTAAGTTTTCTTGGGTCAAAAAGTATTTTACGTGGAGCGGCTGCCTATGTACCAGACCTCCACAACCCATTAAGGGGGGGTTGCAGTACTTTTTAAGATTTTTGAACGTCTGAAAATCTAATAAATTATGAGTTTTTTAATAAATAAAAATCATTACATCAAAATTGAACATACCCAATCGTAAAGATAGAAGCGCGATTTAATGATTGGCTCGATACTTTTTTTTATCAAACATGACACTAAATTAAAATTTTAAACGTGTACTGCTAAGAGATTTCATCACGAATATATATAAAAGTTATATCAATAGATAGAGCTTTTTATTTTGAAGTAAATGTTGAAACCATATTGTATAATTTCTTTATCAGTTTTCACCAAGAAGAAAAAACAATCAAAATTTAGGCATTATTTCGCTCGCCGGACAGTCGCTGTTGTTCGTCAAAACACACAGTACTGCAACCTCGCCTTAACTAGGTAACACGGTATTTCTTGGCAAGACTGGAGTCAGATTTACTGGCTTCTGACAATCAGTGACGTCTGCCTACGATCTACAAATGACAGCCGGGACCAACGGCTTAACGCGCTTTCCGTGGCACGGAGGAAACTCGATATGTTAAGATGGTCACCCATCCACAGACCAACCTTGGCAAGCGTTGCTTTACCCTGAAGATCGACCCGTGTGGCTGTTGTTTTTTAGCCACGAGCTCCTCAGACCTTGATTATTAATACATATAGCTCTTAGTTCACCATTGCTTTTATGTCTGTAGATTCCTAGAAACAGATTACTATACAAACATTGAGTAAACTTTGACTTTGAACATTATTATTATCCATAACTCTAAGAATACACATCAACTCGTCAACAAGTAATTTGTGAAACTCTTTGATGACAATTCTATAAATTTAAACGTAGTTATTGGAATATAATAAAACTATATTCATCGCCTATACTTACTATTTCGATGGAATATGAGGTTCAAACAGAGCCTTGAGACAATTATTATAAAACAACTGTTTTTCAACAGAAATAATGTTCAATAAGGTAAATTGAAATTTAACAAACACTTAAAACAACTTGGGGAATGCCTATTTACAAGGTCGATTAATTAATTGAACAAATGTGAAGATGTGTCTTTTTCCAATCACAATGCTACTGAAGAAATCATGACTATACGAAATATAGATTTCGCTGTTTCAATTGGCTGACCGACGCGACATTGTCTTTTGAGATGTTTCTCATTAGTTAATTAATATGACAATCGACCGATCGCGACTTTGATGCGAATGTGAACGTTGCTTAAGAATTAATAGACTTGGCCCTCGGAACGTGGCTAACGACAGCTATCCAAGTGGCCACATACTGGTTGTACAAAATTTGAGATGAAGTTATTGGACACGAAAAAATAGTAGGTACATTAGGTACTGCACCGGCCAGCAAAAGAGGCATTGATGGACGAACGTTTAAGCGTGGGCCGAGGCGAAGCCGAAGCACGTAAGTCCATCAATGCCTAGTTGTGGCCAAGGCTTGTTTAGTACTTTTCTCGAATAATGCACGGAAATTAAAATAATTAATGACTTTTCAAAATCAATGACGAACACTGAACAACAATAATTTTCCCGCGTTAAAGTATGTTTTCATTAGACAGCTTTCTATTTGCAAGACGGTTCGAAATTTAAATAACCTTTGGTAAGTTACCTCCTTGGTTCCCATGTTTCGGAGTGAAAGATCGTTTCACTTTTAAATTACACGACAGATATGAGTTGACTATGTAATTTATTTGGTCGCTAAACCACGACAGATCCTATATGGATTTTCATACAACATTTGCCAGCAGCTGCTCGCATGTATTGCCAGTACAGCAATTTCGATTTATTTCGCAGAAGATTGTCAAAATATTGCTTAAATTTCCAAGCATGTTTGAGAAAAAGACCTACGTGCTCTCGCAGTTACAACAAATTGCAAGTCAGTCAAGAATAAAATCAGCTTATTATATTATCTATTGGTAAACTGCAAGTACACTTGTTTGATATTGCACGAGATAAATCATAACAGTATAATCAACATAGCGCTATCTTCCTCATAATAAGTATTTACGTGAACAAATAAGGCTACCTATTGCCACAATATATTATGGGATGATCGATTAAGCGATGGGCTATCTCGTAAAAGACGGTAATTCGGGTCAGTCGGGCATGGTCGCCTTAGAACTTAAACGGTGCATTAAGCTAGCTGAGCTGCTTGTTATTGTGAATTATGTATTTTAGTCTTACGACCAGTAGGCTAATTCACGTAACTAAATAAGTGCTGTTGCAGTGCAGTTGAAGTTAAGTTTCGATCAAAACAACGCTTTTCGTATTCTCTACCGCTGTCAGACACGCACGCGTCAAGTTTGCGTCACGCGCGCGCAATAACGGTATTCTACTGTTGCACGTCTTTGGTGCGTGTTCTTCGGAACGCAACATGATCGGTATTCTAGTATTTGTTTGAAGTCTCAAAATTACAGTTTATAAGCTTAAGTTTAATTTTTAATATTATAATAACGTCTTATTCATTGAAATTTATTCGTTTCTATTCGATTATTTAGTGAATAATATTTTTTCTCTCCACCGTCAGTTAGTTTGGTAGTTTGGTTGTCGTGCAGTTGTCGTGCAGTTCACGCGCAGTTTACGCGCAGTTTAAAGATTACAAGAATACCGTTTATCACTCGAACTTAAACTTAATTGCAACTGCACTAAAACTTAATCGGCGCGTCATAACATTACGTGAATTAGCCCTCTGAATGGGGTGTAAAGAATGATGGTACAGTAGGTACAGAGCCACTAACCACTTATTCATTGTACTTGAGATGAGCCTGCACTTGACTCTACTGTCAGAGATGACAGAGACAAAGTCTACGACGAAGCAAGCTTACCCAGAAGGAGCCTGTTCATTATAACTTGAAGATATTAGGGTTGTTACTTGGGCCCTTTAAAGAATTGAAACCCGTCAGGATACATCAAAAACAAACTTATTCTTTCAAATTAAAATTTCAAATACTACATTGATTAATGATAGTTTAAAGAACACCGATTTAGTTATTAAAGCTATGCAAAAATGTCGTCAACCTTCAATCCACGTTGAAGTTACCTACACTATCAGTGATCTAACAAGCTTAACTAAATCTATAAGGATTAGTCTGTCACTCACCGAAGCAGGTTTAGTATAATCTGAAGATATATTCCTAGATCCATTTATCGAGCCATAACCCGTCGACGATGGTGAATTCAAACTGCCTCCCGGAGAACTGAGGCGTCCTGGCGAGCTTCCTCTGCCAAGCGGTGAGCTGGTTCTACCAGGGGATGCTGTCCTTCCACCAGGGGAACTCCTGCCTCCTGGACTGCCTACCCTGGCGCCAGGGTTGATGGAGTTCTGAAGGTCGGCGAGCAGCGCATCTGGAATCAAGGGTAATGGTAACTTTAGTACAAAAATTTTGGGGGCCGAGTCACCCGTGTCCGTAGGAGAATAACCCTTCAGCGAATCCCTACACGTGGTCCCCGGGTGGTGCTAAACAGGTGACACTAATTATTATTGCCTTCGTGGTCTAGTGGTTATACCACCTGATTCAGACACCCCGGGTTCGATTCCCAGCGGAGGCAAATTTTTTGCTCGGTTTGGTTGGTGAGACGATTCCGGGTGAAACTCGCTTCCATCTTCGGCCTGATCATCACTTTCCATCAGGTGAGATTTGGGCCAAGAGTTTCCCCGTTTTGTATAAAAAAATAAATAAAAAAAATTAACCAAAATCATGATAATAATGGTTCCGAAACTACCATACATTGTGGAACTTGTCGAGACGTAAAGACCGATTATTGTGACTGATTCGAAAAAATGTAAGGTTAAGGTTCGTTTACATGCATCAATACAAATTGGATGTAAGGATTGTTCTAAAGAGTTCCCCGGCCCTGGAACGCAAAGGGTAATTGAGGGAAGACGGGTGGCTTTTAGTCAAGAGTCTTGACAATCCCTCCCTCTCACTTCGCCCAGACGGCAGGAGTTATTTCATAATTTCCACAAAAAAAGGGGCTATTTGTAAACATTTAACAAGAAAGAATATTTCTTTCCACATAACAGACGTCAAATTAAGTCGTAAAGCTTTGCCTTGAATGTGAAAACATTAACATTGCATTATGCATTAAACCTTTCTCCAATTTCGGGCAGTTCCACCATGTTGTAATTGATTTGTCCACTTAACCGCCAGTACTTATCAGCTAAAGTAAATGAGTCACTATCTATAATGTAGTTTGTGATGACTATATTATGGGACCTTTTAATTGGTACAAGTTCATCACACGTTATCGCAAATATGTCAAGTTATCAATAGTTTCTTTTTTGTTTTTATCTATACCGGTAGCTTTTGATCGGGAAAATTGCAGCAGCTAATACATTGGTAGATATTAGTGCTTAAGTATCGTATTTGGAACAAAAATTTCCTATTTGAGCATTTCATTGGATGATTCCCTATACAAGAGGTGTTTGTTACTACCTCTGGACCTTAAGGCCCGATTGGAGCAAAGTTGTATTGCCTTACTTTTGTTATTTTAATTTGCGGATGCTGACAGATACAAACCAATGAGGCTAATGGGGTTGGCAACTGTGAAAGTGGCGCTAGCGTAGTTTGTTCCCAAAACATTGCCTTTTCATAATGGTCAAATACAGAAAATAATTTCAAACAGTTACAACGACGCGCTGTATTGTCTCTAAATGCTCTGAAATTGGAACGCCTCAAATACCGAAGGATATAAAAATACGAAGGCTTTGGTTTAAAAGCTATCCGTCGTGAAAAATGTATTTACGAAAAGTACGAGGTTATGGGGTAGCTAAACACTTTGTAGAATGTGATTATGAAATAACACGTAACACACAGGCAAGCTGATCATAAATAAAGGCTTGACTATTACTTTTTTCAATTATCCCTACACTCCTCATCCTATAATAATTATTTCGTACCTGCCTGTGTGATTTCAATGTTAAAAATCACTTGTCCGATCAATCGAAATCTTGCCAATCAATCGCCCGTCGTTCTACAAGGATTCTATACTATGATTATGGCTTGTTTGTTGAATTTAAAAACAAAACTCCAAAATCTTTCAATAAGATCTGCTAACTTTCCTCGTAAGGGAGCTCCACGTTTTTTAAGTTTTTCTTTCAGTTCCTTGACTCGCCAGTTATAAAACATGATGTATAATTATGTTCTCCACTTATTTTAATGGTCTTACAGCTGCCTTTCAGTTACAAAGTAAAGAATTTAGACGTTAAACTGCAACTAACACAACATAAAAAATTAACAAGGGAACAAACTATGCTAGCGCCATCTGCTTTCAGCTTGCACCGGCCAACCCCATTAAGAGCAGATTTCACCAATGAAATTGATCGCGATCAAGAGTTGTCAGTGTCAATGTCAATATTCCACAGAAAATAATTACACTGTAAACGTGGTTCATATGCTGATCGCGTTTAGTTTTAGATTGATGAAATCCGTCCTACCAAAACAAAAAAAAATCTTAAGTGAATGGCGCAAAGCAGTGTTTCTGCGCAACTATAGCCGTTTTCAGAGGAAAAGAAAACGAGAACCCCATATTAAATAACGCATGCTGGTTGGTGTCCTGTTGTTTACAACTAGTAACATAGACGTCACTAGCCGACCAATATTATAATTATTATAGATCAGTACTAGATGATAAATTAGTTACAAGTATTTATTATCCTATTAATGAAAATAAATAAAGCGAGCCGCATTCGTCATATGACATCATGTTTGCTGGGGCAGAGCCCCCGTTCTTCTAATTGAACAGAATTAATATTATGGCACAAAACGATGCACTGCAATATATTCTACTAAATTAAACCAACAATTGACAGAATTTTGCCATGGTATGCGTGTGAGTTGTATCGTATAGAAACTTGGAGTTAATAATTTTTTTTTTGGATTGCAAATCATCAAATTACTCCTTCGTCTCTGAGCGAAGGAGAAGGGAATGTCAGACTCTTACTGATTACAACCCATCTGTATTCCTCCTAATGCCGTTTGCATTCCAGGGCCACGGCAACTCTTTAGAATAAATTCTGCCAGAGCATCAAATACATACTCCAAGAAGTCTGCAAAAGTAGAGACAGATCAAAGAAACAAAGGTTTGACCGTGTGAAAGAGGGTATGGCTAGGAAGGCGGGTTTTAGTGAGGCAAATCATAATACAAAGTATGGAACAAGAAGACTAAAAATAACAGGAGTTACTGGCATCGAAATTATGCCTCCGTAGGCTAAAATCAATACAGGAAGGAATAGAAGTCACGTCTAATCAAAGATTAGAAGCAGAAACTTCATTCTCTTAACTTCATATACTGTAGTTATAATACTACTAGGAGTACTTACTCCTTAACATCGAAAGCATTCCAAAATTGGAACCTTAGAACCTTCGCAAGAGTTCAAGTCAGACCCAAAAAAATCTGAGTGTTGTACACTATATTATTTGAATTCTGTCTTTGTAAACAGGGGAATACAGGAACTAGTCCTGTATGCCCCTGTTTAAAAGATCTGAATAATTTGGCGCCCCTTTCTATTATGCTTTGTTATGATGAAGTGTCAAGGATTCAACTAATCAGGCTCATTTAAATTCTCACACGGTAATATCACAGTAATAGGGAATATGCAAGCAATTTTTTTTTTGCAAAATAAAATACTTATTAGGTCTAGTAAACACTCATGCAATTATTTTTTAAATAACTTCAACATTTATGAAGTTATAAAGCTTCAAAGACTACAGTTAGAAAGAGAAGTCCGATACGAAATGTGACGTCAAATTACACGACGACTATACAGCTGCCTTAGAAAACAGTGTTTTCGCGAGAGGGACAGATATATTTGTTTAAAATACTTGTATCTCGTTCGTTTTAAGAGCAATTTAGATTATAATTACACTCTTAGTATTATATTTTCCAATACTTTTAGATAAACTATTCAGATCATAAATACTTACTTTTTTCATGCATATTCCCTATTGCCGTATTTATAATTATATACATAAAATGTAGTATCTAGTATAATATAAATTATACTAGGTACTTTTATTGTTTCATAATAGTTATATGGTTTCCTCAAAGTATGGTGATAATAATGACTTGCTATTGGAATAATGTTATAATCCTGCACTCAAAAAAACATAGAACAGCTGAATTTCACAATTGTAAAATAAAAACAGACTATATATAAATGGCTTCTTCCCAAAAGCATCAATACTCCATGGTAATAAATCCAAGCCAAACAACAGAAAGGGCCTCAAGATTTTGCATAAATAAAAAATTGATACATTTCGCTGCGCAAGCGCACCCGGCCGATACAGTACCCCAAGACCCGTTTGTCAGGAACTAGTTTGCTTTTCGGAGTTCAATGGCTTCTTAAGCCTTTAAATAAGAATACTCTCCATAAAAAAAACTCCCAACGATTATAATGGCGTAACTTCTTATCGGTCAAGTTACGCAAATTGCCTACCACCATAAGATAAGCAGTATTTCACAAGACATTGCTACAAGAAGCCTCTGTGATAATTATGGGTGACCTGATAAAAATATAGATGTCCCCAACAATATAGAGCACCTCTTTGTAGTTCAATATATTCAAACATGACACGAGTAACCTCGCAACCAGGTTAAGTCAATAACAAATAAGAGTGATTCAAAGTCAATAACTAAGAACAGGATTTTAAGCGAAGTAAATAATAATTTCAAATAAGAATTAAAATATTTATACCCAATCCACCAACAGCTTCATAAACCTCCTCGTATTGTATTTTCTTTGGCGAAGGATTCTTTTTCAATATTTTCCCGTAAATATCATCATTTACTGTATAATGAGACTGAGACATTTTCAATATTTTAAATTATAACTTTTTGGTATCACTTAAAACGGTTCACAAGAAACTGGCCGCGGCGAATTCGCAAGAAACGCCATAAAATGTTCAAAAAAAAGTTTTCGCCTCAAGGGCGGAGGAAGGGATTCTAAATTTAAATATATCTCCTTTGCCCTCGTGCGAGCAAGGAGGCGCGGGCGACTCTCTTATGGACTAATGCAGTACTGATTCACCTCCGTAAGCGCAGACCGCAAAAATCGCTCACAGCCTAACATATTGTTCACATAAATATTTGCGATTCTTTAATCGTCCGTTTGTGGTAGCGCTGGGAGAGATGAGCTCACGAATTAGTATTTCGGTCGTGTTAGTTGCGTATGTTAGGACAATGTAAACTAGTACCGTTTTAGTGTTAGACGAAAGTAAAACAGATGTTGGGTGTTCTAATGCTTTATATCTAGCGCTGAAAGTGCTTTATGGTGCGGTCCATCAATGAATGCGCTGACACCGCTTTGATAATACGGTGTTGCGGCGTCATAGGATGACGCGTTCGCGGTGGAATTTGTCTGCTAGCCCTCTCTGGCAAGTCGTGAAGTTCCGTTTAGCTGTGAGGGAAAGGAGAGGGCGATTAGTAAGTACTTTTGGAATTTCGTGGAAGCACTGAACTTTGGCCTGTGGTCACTCTGAGATAATTAGGCATGCAGCAACGATGTTATTTATAGACAGTAGATTTTAAATTGATCTTTAGTTTCTTAGTTAGTTCGAGATTTAATTATTTATATTTTAACTTATATTATAAATGTTTGAGCGAAATTATTTGTTTGTTGCTCTAAATAGTTGGAACAATTCTAATTTGATGAACTTTTGACCAAGATAGATCCCGGTACTCGGAGGCGGTTATAGGCTACTTATTTTTTTGCGAAAACCTTTACTAACGCGAATGAAGCCGCGGACAATAGCTAAGCTAGTTATACATAAATTATCGGTTTCAAAATAGTATAAAGCAGAATAGACGTTTATTTTGCAGGAAAATATGTGAAATTTTACAGTTTTCCTTGTGTATAAGCAACGTTGTTCGTTTCTAACGTAGTTCTATTGTCCTATGACTATATAATTTTCAAAATATTTCCTCATAGCAAGTACCAACCTCATACAAAGTGTGCTATTAATTTGACTAGCTTTGTTAAAAAAAAAGTTTAAAGAATAACAACAGTGCAAAATCAAAAAAACCAGTAATATAAATTTTAGAATCATTAATTATCATCGAAACTCAACAGGCGTTAACGATAAGTTTAGTAACATTTTGTGTGGGATCACAACATAGAAAAGACCGCTTCTGTTCCATTTTACGAGCAAGGAGACGGTTTCACAGGACGATAAGGTAACTCGTTGCTATTTTATTAATTTAATTTACATATAATATATTAAAACCAAAATGGTCAAGGTTTGAAACTATCAAGTAACAGCTTTCTAGGTTAATCTCAACAAGAACTAAAGTGGAACAAAAGCATTGGAAATAATTTTATCCCTGCAGTAACAAATTCCCCAAAACTTAATAATCTGTAATGGAGATCAATGATCATTACTTCTCTATTAAAGCAAAACTATGGTTTGCCCTTCGGTGCCATTGTAACGATTTTTATATGATAAGAAAAAACTACACAGTTGGAACGCCTTACCATATTTTAAGAGCATAAAGCGAACGTGTGACTGAAAAATATTGCTATAATTTTATTAGAAGGCGTATCAATGCGCACGAGCAGCTAGTCATATTCATTAAATAGTTTGTAGAGTCGCAGACGATATCTTAAATATCAAGGATGCCTTAAAGGATATTAAAACAAATTATAAATATGAGTAAGGTAAATTCTAAATCATCAATGAGGAACATAGAAAACAAAACGATTGCAATTCTATCTATGAACAGCTGAATAGCTTGGTGTGTTGTTGGTGTTGGTTTTAAGTTGCATCAAAAGATGGCGTTCGTTGTACTAGCACGCCTTGAAACCATAGGTCGTTTCGACGGTCTAAATCATAAGGCTCAGCCAGTAAAAATATGATGGATTGTGCGAAAATAGGGTTTTGCAAGATAGGGGAAATAATGGAAGGATAATGGAAGAAGAAATATTGTCGCGCCCTCATAACATTAATAAATAATAGAAATAATAGTAATGCGGCTGTCAGCGCCAAAAATGGGATAAGGGTAGGAAGATTATTATGCGGATATCAGTGAAAGTTCATAAAATCAAGGAAGCTGATGTAAAATAGAATAATATAACCATGAAAAAGACGAATACAACAACATTGTAAATGCATTCGTATTTCCAGAGTAACAAATAGCCCAACATTCATTTCATAAAGATCATTAATAAAATCACCGGCGTGTATCGAATCAAAACTATCACTAATCACAGGAAATAAGGCACTTCCTAAAGCAAACTGCGTTAATTAAGATGCGTTAAGATTAAATTAATGGCTTAATTAGTAACGCAAGCACCTTCATATTTCACCATCATATCTGACTACATCCAACAAATTTAAAACGCATCAATAAAAGGACTGCTATTCTTGTCAGACTTTTGTCTGCATAGTCATCAAAAGCTCCTGTCTTGGTGAATAATACAGCCAGTCAGCTGGTATCGGTAGATGTCGTAGCCATATCGTAAAATTGGCCACTTTTTGAAATGGTCTCTCAAAACTAACCTCGACGACGACCCACCTTGCGGGACTCCTATTTCTATCAGCAGGCTTTAAGGGAATCTAACATGAATGGTATCACATGATGACCTGTTCAGACCCAACCCACCCCTAAATTCCCATTTCGGGGTGAAATAAGTTCCCTCAAATCTAAACTAAGTCTATTCTTCGATATGGCTACAACATAGTAAGAGTCTAGTTATAGTATCACTCGTGAAAGCTCGATTATCGCCTGAAAAATGTTTTTATTTTATTTTTATAAGCTATCGTTTAACCAATGTTTTACCTGACTGTAAATTTGTAAGCAATGATATAGTCGACGATAAGGAGGACTGACTAGAAGTAACCTATTATTATCAGGAATCACAGTATCCGGCAGGGAACTGCATTACTGAGCTGTACGCGGAATGAAAGAATCTCTTAAATTTTTTCATGCGCATTGGTGGAATGACGAGCACGTGACGGTGGCGTACGGTGATACGCCTTTTTATCTGATGATGAAACGAGCTTGGCATGAATCTTCAGGGTTGTTAGCTGAATCACCTCGCTTGGCAAACAGATTGACGTAATGATATGTACCGTTGTTGAAGGGTATAAAATGGCAAAGGGTTGCTGCTTGCTGCTAACAGAGCTACCTCTAGCCTTCGTCCTATAATCGCAAGTTTAAGAATCTCGGGAAGAAACATAGATCGCCTACTTCGACCGCAAGAGAAAACCAAACGTTTTTCACACATCCATGCTGTTTGGAAAAAGTACAAGCAATGCGAAAACATGGCTACTTAAAAGAAAACCTTCAGGATTCTGGATAAGACTCAGCTGTCAGTGTGGCTAAGAAGACCATTGAGTATGGTAAGATGACCATCGAACCAGCTATCCGAAGGACACTAGCTACGAAATACAGTACAGAAGAAAATGTGAGAAACACTGTATCAGAGGATGTGATGACTCTTGAGAGAGGCCTATGTCCACTTGTCCAGAAGTGGGCGCCTTTCAACTGAAAGGATGATAATGATGACAGAAGCAAACACACGAGTGCTAAAAGCCAAGGAGCCTAAGTCAGGGTAACGGCAATATGTGAAAGAATAAAGTAGTTTGGTCCGTCAAAATAGGTAACTTTATTGATTAACAGCCTCAAACGATGCGTCATTTCCGTTTGTTCCCAACGAGTAACACCCTCAAATGTCACACTGTTACTCGATGGGAATGTTTTTAAGAAAAAATTCCCAACCAGTCACACTGTTACTCGATGGGAACTTTTTATTACTAATTTCCCAACCAGTCACACTAAAGGGGTATAATTTAGACGGTCACCAAAATGGATCAACGGTCACCAAATTCTATCCAACTAAAAGATTAATATTACTACCAAAAATATTATAGGTTAGGTTAGGTTAGGTTAGAACTGTGACCAACTACGCGCGAGCCGAGCGAGCGAAGCGAGCGGTGCCGCGGCAGCGGCCGGCGAGCGCTACCTCGAAATTGGTCGCGATTTTTTTCTTATATTATCGTTATTTGGTGACCATTTATCCATTTTGGTAACCGTTTAGAATTTTTTTGGTAGTAAAAAGGTACTTTTTTGGGTGGTGTTTAAACACAAGCCAAACTAAAGTAGCAGTGAGCAGGGCACATATTGCTCGCAGAACAAATGGTCGATGGGGCCGAAAAGTTCTGGAGTGGCTACGTATAATTCTTATTTTCATTAAGTTCTGTAACAGTGTGTTCCCATCGAGTAACAGTGTGACTGGTTGGGATTTTTTTCTGAAGAAATTCCCATCGAGTAACAGTGTGACTGGTAGTGTGACCGGTTGGGAATTTTTTCAGAAAAAAATCCCATCGAGTAACAGTGTGACATTTGAGGGTGTTACTCGTTGGGAACAAATGGTCATTTCTCATGCTTGAAATCTCACTTAGATAAAATCAACTTCATAACTGGAAGCAAAGCTATTAATAACAGTGCTGTAAGACAGGACAAGTAGTAAACAATGCGATATAGTTTCGCTAGAATATTTCGCGGCACTGACCACATTTGACCACAGCCCGCAAGGTTATCTCAGGACAACTGACACCTCGTGGTCAACTGATACCGAACACTTCCAATTGTTCTCTTATATGTAAGTACGTAAATTGCTCTAAATCTGAAACTAGGACTGGTTTTTTGTGGTCTATAGAATAATAAAGCTTTTATTACGTTGACTCACGAGATATTTTGAATGGGATCTAGAAACTTTTGTTGTTTCCAAGTATCATTTTCATAGATTTCGCATAACATAAGCATTGCTTCTTCGAAAGAAAAAAGTCAGAGCTTCATTGTTTGAAGTCGAACAAAATAAATAAGTGCTAAGTACGTCGATTCTAGAGCCAAATGTCATCCATTTACAAGCTATGAATAAAATATTCTCTGTTCACAAAGGAAAAATATATTCGCATTTGACTAACAAAGATCATAACTTGAGCGACGTGATAAAATCGGACATCTTCACAAAACCAATAGACGCGATTACGCAAGTTTTGTTTACGCAGCGGTCCCAAACCGAACGCTCCACTAACACGCAACCGATATAGCCCAAGGCCGTACAATAAAAGCGACCTGACTCACTCATGAATTAGTCCCAAACACCTCATATATTTCACTCACCAAGATATGCACTGAAATCGGTAAAGTACTTCCTCCAGTCCGTCGACTTCAATTCGGGAGGACTCGCTGGTCTTCGCTCGACACTGTACTTTCGCTCCAAAATCGGTGAGAACGAAACGGATTTTGGGGATGCAGAGCGCGTGCGCACGGATGCCATCCCTCTTGCTTGGTATAAAAGGCGGGATGGGTCAAATTGGCGACAGTCGTGGCTGGACCGCGGCTAGGAGTAGACTGGTTATTTTTGGTGTGATGCAGGGTTATCTGCGGCGCGAGCGACGCCGGGTGATAGCGCGGTCACACTGTGAGCTGGCGACAGAGTTGCGCGACGCGCTATTCCCGTCAGGTGGTCATTTCCGCCGTTACGTATTTCACAACTGATCGCGAACCGACTTCATTAACCTCTTTGTCAAAAGCGTGAAAAAATATAATGAATGTGCGTAGGGTTATGTCTGAGCCAGTAAGTTATGTAATGACATGTTTGTGTGTGGCGGCTGTGTGGGCGGGCGGCGCCCTACAACTGTATCTACGTGAAACTCACGTGGTCGACGCGGGTAAACACTCTTAACCCGTTTTCTCACAGTTAAGAGCAAAATTGGGTGCTGGCTCAGTGATTATGTTCAATGTCCCAAAACACAAATATTCGACGGAAACACAAGAGCCTATTGAAGGCAATTATGCTATTATACAGTAGATTACGTATAATGACGTATAGACATTAGTAGCTCGCATGGAAGTAGGGCAAACATTACTAACGTTTACATTTGTTATTTCGTAAACAATGGTGTGGACTGTGGTTATGTTTCAAATAGAAGCTTTGTTTGAAAGAACTGTTATAAACGGTAACGTTGATATTCGAATCAAGTCAGTATAAAAGTTACGGACGTTAATTCTATTTTCACATGAAAGCAGCCAGTAAACCACATTAATAAAGTAGAACTAAACCGAAACTTTTTAAAGAAATATTTTTCTTAATCATGTCATGGAAGCATTAACATCAGAAAATGCTTCTTCGCATAAAAATACAGCTGAGAGAAAGTCAGTAACTACTAACAAACTCATTGAGGAAGCAATGCATCATGTAATTGATTGGAATAATAATCTTGTCATTATGAATGTATTTATGTAATTCAAATACAGTCCCATTGAAGAGCAAGTAAGAATTAAAAATACAACAGCAGAAGCCATAGGATGGCTATGACAAAATTCGTATCAGATCTGATTAGAGTTTAGTAGTAGGTACTAAGGTTTCAAAGCTCGTTAATCTAGAAGACTGACAAGGTTAATTACAAATCCAATTCATCATCTGCCTAGCCTTTTTCCCAACTATATTGGGATCGGCAATCAAACCGGATTTAGCTGGGTATCAATATTTTAAGGGGAGCGGCTGCCTACCAGACTCCCACAACCCATTAACTGGGTAAACACGGTACTTCATGGCAAGACTGAAGTCAGATTAACTGGCTCCTGACTATCCGTAATTATTATTAGTCCAATTACATCCTAATATATAAAATTCTTCAGTTACTGAGTGACTGACAGACAACAGACAGCTGAACATGTAGTTTTCTTGGGTAGAGTAGGGAAGCACTAAGAGAGGACTTCCCGAAATTTCTAACGGGAACGAGAAAATACGGGATATACGCGTCCGAAGTCGCGGGCAAAAGCTAGCTAGTTATATAAGATCACTAGTAGTTACTGCAGTGTGCAGATTCTGGAAACATTTCGAAGTGAACACTTAGACACATAGGGGTAGACAAGTGAGCTGTCAAACCATACAAACAATATGGCATGACAGCTCACTTGTCGTTCACTCCACCTAAGTAATCACGGTATTCACGGTCAGATGTCGACAGAATCGACCGGCTTAACTTCTTCAGTATACTGCTGCGTCTCCCCCAAAAGACGCCAACCATCCCGGTCTTGAGCAGCTTGCAATACATATAAAAAAAATTGTACATGTTGGTAGTTCCTGAACTGACTGGCGCATAAGTATTGCATATTTTTAACAAACAAGAGATTCTAAACCATATATAGAACTTTGTCTTGTTCTGATAAATAAAGACCAAGCCATTTTAAAAGGAAATTGTATAAAACGTATCGATATTGTGCCCATTGTCTCCGGCGTGTGGGTGACGCCCATCCGTGGGTGGGACCATAGTAGAAGCAGTGAAGGTCGCGATACCTTAGATAAAGATACGAGCAATAAACATCTTGGTACCTGTAATTATGCCAACTGCGTTGCAACTGTGTTCCTGACCTTTGTCTAACTTCTTTTCTATCGGAGTTGCAACTGGCATTCAAGAATCCTAGCAGCCTCTCTCATAAAACCCATATTGCGAACGAAAATTAAACCAATTTCCTTTCCCGCAATCATCATGATTATATTCACTCTAATCATAATCATCGTTTATTTGTCAGAACATGGTAGGTATGTACATTACATGGTCTTAAGTATCTAAATTCATTTCGTTCTAAACTACATTGCCCTGTGGTACGCCGATTGAAACTTAAACAAATCTGGTGATCTAGCAGTAGCAGAATTCACCATTTTCACAGCAAATTGTTGGAAGTAGGTGACTATGGTGGTCGTGGGCGATGGCTAACTTGTCCAGCTACTAATAACTAAGTCGTTAATAAAACCTTTGCATCCCACACTTAATTACCACGCGTAGCCTCTACATCAATAGAAATCTGTTTATTATGTAAGATTTGTATGGGATTATCAATTATTACTGATCATCTTGTAACATAAAACTACGCCTATGATGATCGTTATTGCCAAAGCACTACTGTATCTAATACAATTTTTGGCAGGTCGATACTTTGAGTCATCATTCTGTCGCCCTTATCAGAAGTTATTTTGGGGCTAACCATACCTAGTACCTACTAGAAAATTTCAACCAAGCAACGAATGTCTTAAATCAATCTTCTACCTCGTACACTACTTTCGCGAAATGAAACAATGGTCTGTCCATACTTAAATAGAAAAGAATATTGAGCTGACGCTGAAGATTTGTTGAAAGAACTTTGTTTTCGTGGATTTCTAACTGGGTAATCCTAGTAAGAAACTCACGAAAACGAAGTTACACGATGACCCCGGTCTTTTTTGAGAGGAGCCCAAAATAAAAATGGAATGAACAATAACAGCCATAAAAATTGGGTTGAAAAGGTAGGTCATCTCATAACAAGCCTAGTCGCTGACTCAAGTCCTACAATTACTGGCAATTACAGGAATGCTCTTATTGGATGATAATTGTATTTGGCAATCGCATTACTCATAGAATTATAGGTACGCAAGGTAAAGTGGTATTTTACGAGATGAGCTAACAATCTGATGCTGCCAATAAAATAAAAATTATGATGGCCAGAAATAGAACAGAACAAAGATACTTAAGTGGGCTTAGATAATGTGCCTCAATCATTTGATAAACACATGATTATAACACCACATCTATAATATTTCGAACTGCTAAAAATGTAACCAGGACAGACACCCCTATATAGGCAGAGATTTTAGTTACATTAAATATAACATAACCTAACAAGTAATGATAACAAAGCCGACGAGATAGCGAACACAGAGGTGTCAATAAAGCTTAGATAAGATTTGATGTGAACGAAAATAGATCAATAATGGCCGAATAGGAACAAACTCTTCGTTAGTTGTACATCTCGATGAGAGCTTGCAGAAAAAAAGAATCTAGCGAGGTAAAATAGACAAAGATGTATTATATTATATTATGTATTATATTATGTATGTGTTAGTTTTAGTTTTAGGTATGTATTCATTCTGAAATTAATATTTACTATATTTATGTAGGTTTATTTGATAATTTAAGTAGTCTATGGCTTCATTCACATATCCATTTTCTTGTTATTTCTTACACACTTTTGTCTACATTTCTTTTTTCATTCTTCCTTTCGCAGGTCTGCTGGAAGTAATTTCTTAAGAAATAAGCAGTACCTTTGTACCAATAATTATAATGTTGTATCTGTACCATTTCTCTGTGTGTACATAAATTGTAAAATAAAATAAATAAATAAATAAATAAAATAAAGATGATGTTGATCAATACAAGAAAGATCCCAGACACAGTTCACATTCATTACATTTTTCATTTATATAGTAATGTTTTCATTGTGAAAATCACAATTGCTATTAATAAAGCTAAAGAAACTGCCACATTTGAGCAATTAAACCGTAATTCACGAACATGTTAAAGACACTCTTGCCTATAATTTGCCTATAACATGTTTGTTACTAAGGCCAAGTATTCGACAAAATTATGACTTCGGCGGAGGCCAATAGGTTCAGTTTAATGGCTCAATAGGATAAAATGGAGTTCTTAGAAAAAGGTGTATAAAGCCGCCTATAACAAATTTTATATCTGTTAACGTTTACATCGTTAGAAGATTTTCTGAGATTTTATACGCGAATGCTTTCTAAATATCAATAGTTTTTTTTCTTCAAATACAATGTAGCATAATCGGATCATCCACCCACAACATTGTCTAGACGTTATTACGCTTGCTTAAAAAACGTCAATAAATCATTTCAACATTTTGATCTTCAACAGAGGCGCAATCCTTGAGAAATTAATTAATTATAGTACCTTTGACTGTAACTAATTCTGTTCAAGACATAACACGAGTATATTAATTGCATTCATTAACAATTATGGCATGGAATGAAGTACAAGACTTTTAAAGCAAGTTGCACTAAAACATAGATTCAGTTGTTGATAACAAGGCAAATGTGTCAACCTTTTTAAGGTAGGACTAAATTTGAACAGAGCTTAGTACCAGTTCTATCAGCCTTTATTAAAAACCAGTTAATGGTATACTAGCAGTTTCACAAGTTAGAGATAATAAGCACAATTTATTAAGAACTTAATGCATATACGCAGTCCATAGGAATGGAATTCGTTGCTTAAATAGAGCAATGTGCGGAATAGAATACAATATACAAATACAATACAAAATCCTTTATTTCAAATAGATCAGTTACAGGCACTTTTGAATAGTCAAGTTCTGTCAGTCAAATAGATGAAGCTAATCCTAGAAAAGCGAAAGATTGTAGAAAATTATTATGATTTGGATTATCATAATGATATGGAAAACGCATATACAGTAAATGAATAATGCAAAGTATCAATGGACAGCTTGACATCAAAATTTCACGCCATAACAGAATCGTTGACAAACACAAGTTTCCATTTTCCAAGTATCGTAGCACGTGGGTATGTTGAATGACATACAGAGCAAGCTATGCATATTTCATATAAAAGACATGGAATACATATCACAGCAAAATATGAAAAACACGAATGAGAAAGCGCGTGCTTGCTTGGAAGATAATGAAGACATAACGGTAGTGATACAAATGGTCAACTCATATGCATTTAATTGTTATTGTTGTTTAATCATCTTGATAGAGACTGCAACAGATGCAAGCAAATCGGACCAGTCTAACAAACCGACTAAACTTTGCTACCCCGGAAACATTCCAGTAACTTATGCTTGTCACCAATCTTACGCGATCTCTATTGGTGGTACCATTTCTACTATACAATTCGTCCTTTTAGTAGACCTATTAGCAAACAAGGATCTATCTAAATTGGCCAGTACGATGGTCCTGTTTTATTTATAGGCAATTAACACTGATGTTAGCGGCGTCTAATGCTACGGCTTCATGTTCAATTGATTGACTGTTGACATATTGGGATGCGATGTTTAAACATGGTTCGACTTACTCTCCGAAAAACGGGGAGTTTGTTGGAATTCATTTTCCAAATAATCAAAGTTAAACTATATTTGAATCGTAATTAGCGTCAAGTTAAAGACGCACGCACAAGAACGAGTGGGTGCAGTTATTTTTAAATACACGCTCTAATTACTGCTTTGTCACATCAAAGGGTTATTAGTCGAACGGCCGCCAGCTCACAGGGTACACCGCACTAACGAACACAAGTCGCCGAATTAGTCTCACACTAGGCACGTCAAGCGTTACCAATTGATTCACAGGGACCGGATAAAAACGTCCAAATTAAAAACACGGCATTAGTATCGTGCGTAACTGTCGATCGTCAACGAACGCTCCGCGCCCGGTCGCAACGGTTTGATCGGATGGATGTCGTCGCAGCGACTGACAACTGTCGCGGTCTCAAGACGCAACTGTGGGACGGTGTCTAATGATCTCAGTATCATTGTGGTGCGGAATCGAGCTCGCAATGGGCACATGTGGGCGATGGACGTATCGGCAACTGGTGTCCAGGGAGGCAGGGGATTGCCTAGTAAGAAGGCATAGCGGATCGCAATGTTCTCGGAAACCGCCACGGATGGGAATGCAGGACGCGGTCGGCGAACAGAGGAATGCTACCCGCTTGAGCAGATAGCTTCCTAGCTCTTGGCAAAATTATTGCAGAAACGTAATATTGCAAAGAAAGCCTTGTCCTTGACTCTTATCTTGAGTAACGATTGGCAGGAGCTATATATAAAGCCAATGTCAAAGATTTTGTTAAGTTATTTATGGTTGAATTGACAATTTTAGTAAGGCTTTTACCAAGCTTTATCACAAACGAAAGCTTTAAGAATATTCACAATCATGTTCGCTAAAAGCTTACCATAAAAAGAAAACAAGCTAAGGAAGTTATAGTTAAAACGAAACACCAAACAAAGATCGCTAACGACGATGACGAGGTACATACCATAACGAATCGCGTGGTCAATGCCATTCATGGTGAACCCAACAAAGCGTAAAGTACGGCAAAACATTATTGTCTTGAAGTTTCTAAACAACAAGACAAGATGTATTGCCAATAATTCTTAAAATAAACGGAACAAGAATGCAATGTGATATAATGGTTCCTAGAAAACCGACTGCATTGAAATATCTGGCTTTTCATCAATTTATTGATGTTACTATGAATTGAAGACCTAGGTTATCTAAGAGTTGCAAAAAAAGTCAGGTCGCTTCGCGTAACACAAGAAATAAACATCGCTTATGTAAATGAATCAGAGCATAGTAAAAGAATTAGAGAAACATTTCTACAGTAAGAAATAGAGACAGAAGTCCAAATCTAGTCTGATTGTAAAATCGGGTGTTTTAAACACCAAAAAGACCACTAACACTGTACACTAACCATACATTCGAAATATCCGATTAGCATTGCTTATCCATAATGAGGTGTATTCGTTTCCTGGTCGGCCGAGAGTGGGTGACCACTATTTTTGGTAACTTGCCTCCGGTCAGTCGCGCAAATTGTAGGGCAGCCGTAGTTAAAGGCGAAGATTGTTTTCAACACGTTGTTTTTTGTACGATGCTAATGATATGTTTGAAGTACTTACTGTACTTTTACACGTTTTTATGACTGGCATTAGTTCCATTGATGAACAAAGTGGTAAGAAATGTGATGTGTGTGCAATTAGTGATAAAAGAAAAACTCATCGATGCCCAAAAACGAATAATCTAGCAGGAATTGAATTACTGATACCTATAACGAGCGTCATTAAAATCTGTTTTACCCAAACGAGTAAAGAAGTGATTCCCACTAAAACTACCAAATCGTCAAGTCATTTGTATTGATAAGCTTTACGACCACTCTCTTTATTGATATCTAACTATGGAAGAAATAATCGCGGTCATTTGAAAAGCTTCTTCAATATATCGACTAAAATTAAAAGCAATAAAACAGCATATTTGGAATTCTAAAATATATCAGACATTACAATGATACAGGGGTCAAGTGGGACCATGAAATGGAGTACTATAAAAAAAACAGTAGAAGACTTTTTTATAATAAAGTCACATCAATTTTCTTTTTTTAAATAAGTGGTTCTCAAATAATCAGTTCACTTAATCAGTTTAGGAGGGAACGCAACGCATATAATCATACAAATTTAGCAAAGCACTAGCAAAAGACACAAATAATTAAAATAAATCAGTAGTAAGTAAAACAAACAGTGTTATTAACAGCAGATCTTACACAACAATCTGACCACAGACAGCGATGCACTAAGCTTTTAATTGAAGCAGCACAGTGTGAGGTCATTAATATATACAGCGTTATCTTGAGTGACACCACTAGTTAGCTCCATTCATTCCGCACCGTGAATATATTGCAGTTAACAGACACCACAATTTATGGCCAATTGTTCACAGATATACGATTAATGCGAAACAATTTACCGTCTAAAACAGCAAATAAAGTAGCCGTCTGTCGTTGCAATATAATAGGTGTTTTGAAAACTGATATTGGTGGTAATTCTGTGGAAGAAGCATAATATAATGTTACTATTATAATCACGAAAGGTTCATAAGGTCTTATGACTTCCTTTGGCAGGATACATAAAACTATTATCGATGTGAGCATGACTAAATGTGAACTAGATGCATTTATCAGAATAGTTGACTTACATATAGCAGATGAGCGGTCAAGTGCAGAGGGAATCTGTTTTGCTTTTAAGTGCTCTGCTTCTTGTTCGAAACACACAATTTGAAATACATGAAGTTGAGAAAAAATCTAAAGAAATTGAAATGTACGATTTCGTAAAATCAACAAGAAATGCTAAACTTTAATCAACTTAAATCACGCGAGCCACGCAAGCTTCCACTCTATCAAAACTTTCAATCGACCGGAATGTACGTATGTTATAAATAAAATAAAAAAATAATGATGTCCAAATATGATCACGATCACATGCTGGTCCCATGAGAAACCACTCGATCGCATGAAAACAGGTAAGTAACGTTAGTTTTTTTTACCTAATTAAAAGCCAGCGGTACAAATTGGCTGGGAACATATACGTGTTCGATATCACGGGAGGCGTGTCGTCTATGCCGAATACAGTTCACCCCCCGTTGGCGTTTGGGTTGATGTTTTGCAGATTTCTTTCTAATGCTAATGGTGAAAATAATAGAAATGTTTGTGAGAGTGCCCATTGATTTAATATACGTATACGTACACATACCACATACAGTGTAATATTGCGCATCTAGATATTAGAAATAGAGTTCAAGAGAGACACGTAGAGCATTGAAGTGAATGCTAGACAAAAACATGAATCAATGTTCGAGACCAACAGCTGGTCTAAAACTAGGATTAATATTGGCTAAAACCAAACGAAAAAATATATTCGATTAAACATAGAAATATAGAACTATGAATGAAGCAGGAGGAAGTAGAAGATAATTTTCTAAAGCCAAACATTACGCAACAAGATCGGCGATCGAGTGTATCGATAATATCTCATTGAACCTCAACATAAGTAAGATGTACTCAATAAAGACCTAGGATACGCATGTGCATAGTGCGCATACACAGCACAGAATTAGAATAGAGGAGGTTCAAATAGCACACATGTATGGAGAAGAACTTGTCTAGGTCGTTCGGATTTAAACAAGTACGAATTGAATGATTTAAAAAAACTTGAAGGGATAACGAATGAAAATGGTGTTAACACTGTTTTTACACGCTTGCTACACATGTGCAAGGAAGAGTTAAAAGCATCAATAATACTAGTGCTTGAAATACAACTGACGATTCATAGGATCGAATCCATTGAAGATTGAGAATTGTAGCGACGCCGCTATTTATGGCTTTCTTGGTATGACCGCGAACAATGATATCTACACTAATATTATAAAGAGGAAAACTTTGTTTGTTTGTTTGTTTGTTTGTTTGTTTGATTGTAATGAATAGGCTCAAAAACTACTGGACCGATTTTAAAAATTCTTTCACCATTCGAAAGCTACATTATCCACGAGTAACATAGGCTATATTTTATTTTGGAAAAAAATAGTATTCCGTAAGATATTTGGGTTTTTCGGACACAAGGTGTAAAAATCAACCAGAAAAGTTACTTATATTGCGTACGCTGCCTAAACTATAAAAGATAGAACCATGAATTGTTCTAATTAATTGTAGATCTTATAAATATCTACAAAAAAGTCCGCGACACACTATACCTATCTATGTCGAGTGAGGCACAACAACCACTTTTATATTTAAAAATCTTGATTTTCTTTTTGGACTACATTTAAACGCGTTTATTTTACTCATGCTATTAATCCTTATCAAAATAAAGTATTTCATCACTAAGTACAGTTTATGTAGATAATATTTGGTCTTTGAATGATTAAAATCGGACGTTTGGTTTTGAAGATAGGGCGAAATTAAAATATTACGATTTCTGCTGCACGGCCCGTTGCGAAGTGGACGTCACCAAGGCGGGGGTGCGCGTGCGGGAGGGGAGTTTAGATCTATGAGTAATATAAAGTGTCCTCCACACTATTCCGAAGTTGCACGAGGCGAAGTGCTCTCCGAAGTTGACCGAATTCCGAAGTAAGTGTCCACACACTCGAGCAACTTCGCGAGGAGCTCAGTCGCCCGTTCCCCCCGTTCCCCTCACGATAGGCATAATGGATAACGTTCATGTGGCAACTGCCGTTGCAATGTGTACTCTCGCATAATAAAATTCCTGCGTATTTACTATGGCTGACGCGAACCGAAGTGAGCCGAGTAGTGTGGACAGACGCTTCGTGTTCGAACTTCGAGTCCTTTGACTCGGGCGCAAAAACCGACAACAACTGGAAGTCGCCCGGGGCAAAGCGAAGTTGCACGAGGCGAAGCGAAGTTGCACGAGGCGAAGCGAAGTGCTCTTCTATACTATCGTATTCGCTCAACTTCGATCAACTTCGGGAATAGTGTGGAGGCTACTTAAGGTACACGCGTGGCTCAGACGCGAGGTCGGCTCCCTACGCAGCGGTCGTGCGCGACGTCTAATAATTTTCGTGCGATTTTTTTTAGATTTCGTTCTTAAAACTATACCTACGCAAAAGTTCTTCTCAGAGCTAAACAACAGTTCTTCTCAGAGCCAAACAACAGTTCTTTTCAGGGCTAACCAACAGTTCTTTTCAGGGCTAACCAACAGTTCTTTTCAGAGCTAGAATATTACACGCTATTAACATTTTCTTAAACATTTGAAAATGCCTAAGAGAGCCAGGTCTCAACTTACTAAACATAGTTCTCAAGCACGGGCAGCAAGAATACGTGGGAGAATCTTCACCTGAACGTTCACAACGCCTTGCTGAACAAAATCAGAGAAACTCTCAGGTACGCGCACGAGAGTCGAGTGTCGAACGTTCGCAACGCCTTGCACATCAAAATTTGAGAACCTCTGAGTTATAATATTATGAAGCAGAAGAGTTTGTTTGTTTGTTTGGTTGAGTACGCTAATCTCAGGAAATACTGGTCCGATTTGCAAAATTCTTTCAGTGTTAGATAGCCCATTTATCGAGGAAGGCTATAGGTTATATGTATATCATTAGGCTAATTCAAAAAGGAGCGCAGAATTAATGGAAAATGTGACGCAGACGAAGTTGCGCGGGTCAGCTAGTTTTAAATAAATTCAGAGCTGTGTATATCGATAAGAACTGAAACAAATACATAAAACAATTCAAGAAAAACAATTAAAAAGGCTTATACACAGTATTTTTACGAAAATGAGAGGAAACGTAACGGTGAAAAAACAAATTGTAAATTCAACCAGCTTGCATTACAGTTCATCAAAAGCATTTTTCTAAAAACTTATTTATATCCTTTTCCCTACATCGATATGAATCCGTATGTATAGCCAGCCAAAATGCGCTACAAAGACATTGAAGCATTGACATGTCTCCAGAAAAAAAAGGGCACGATCTAGCCGAAGTAATGAGTGCACTTTCCCGCGAGTCCGCTTGCGCCGGCGCACCCATACTTGGAGGGACTGCGGATCCACGGACCGATTTGACGCGTTTGACACACTGATTGCTGTTATTTCTCAAAGCCGAGTCGCCGCCATGACAGGTGGACGTTTATTTATTATTAGATCATTATCTTTTATGACTCGGCAATATGTTTTATCTTTCACCCTTTGGCGGGTAGATAGAAAATGTATTAATGTACCCTATACATCAGGGACGTCTTGCAAGTTTAATGATGCAGTGTCTATGGTGTATGGAGTTATGGACCCTTCATAAGTGGAGTATATTTTGAATTGCTTTGAGTTTTAAAAAATATTGTGAAGCCATGTCACATTATTGATTGAACCTTTATATACTAGATATTTTACTAGGATATTTTGGTATTATTTATTTTGCCGGTGAACACACTTTATTGACCAAACGCTGTGATTTCCGAAAATTGATTTATAGTAAGTTTTGTAAAGAAACGAAATCAAAGAGTTGAAACCAATGCAAATAATCTACGGTTTTAAAATTTATACTAGCTATAAAGCCAATAGCCATTAAATAAAGTAATGAATAGAAACATAACATTAAACACAAACACTGTAGTAAGTAGTTTGTGTCAGAATACGAAAAGAAACGATCAAATAATTTTATTACATTAGTCTAATCTATTCATAAAACATTTCAAGAACAGATGCCGATTTAAAACACCATAAACGCTACAAGGCCTACCCATAAGAAGCTAAGGAGCCCATCAGCACTCCTAATACGAAATAATCACATGAAAAGGTAATTAGCATAATCATCCAACGACCCGACATTGCTATTCACCAAAAAAGGCTGCTACTTACCCGACATTATGGTGTCAGTGACGTCACAACAACGCTTCTTAGAGAAATTCCAAAGGCACTGATACTTTCAAACACAGGCTTTTCCACGAAGATTATAACAGAACTGCGTTATTCCAGAATGTTCGCGATGGAATGCGAGCTCCCGCCATATGTTTCGTATAAGTCGGGATAACTAGTATTGGCAACCGGGCGTAACCATGTACTTATGTACCATCCTTTATTGAAACGTGTGGGTGGTTACTGGAGCTAAGGAAATTCCCGCAGATCAAATGTTAGTCATAGTTCAACAAATTGACTGATCCAAACAACCTGTTTACAGAAAACATTTGAGCGAAAGTATAAACAGTGGATTTACAAACTTTTGTTTAGTCAAAACATAGTCTACGAGAGATGTAAACACCGAACTGTGTGGCTGCTAGGGTTCAAGGATCCGCGACTGACATTGCAGTTTTCCCGGGGACGTGGGCGGGCGGGTGCATGCGACGCGGCAAGGGTTAATGCACCCGTGACGTCACATAGCGCCACTGTGATAACGATCGATCATGAAATAACTAGCCAACACCTAAACAGTAAGAATTCTGCTAAAGAAAAGCTGAATATCAAAACGACAAGAAAGGAAACAGGACAGAAGAGGAAAGCAATCAGCTAAAATAAAATAAACTTTTAATCAACCTTTTTATGATTATCTTTAAAAGTTTCAAGCGCCATCTAGTTGATCAAGATAGAAGTAGAACGCGTTGGCCGACGGTTTCATAAAATATTATGAATCATACGTTCGACTGCGGTGTGGATAAAGACTGAAGTTTTCCTAGGCTTGTACAGATGGCGCTATTAACAAAAGCCATTGGTTTGAATATACTGCTAATGCTCTGAATAATATCGCTTCTGAAAAGCTGCATAATGAACGAAAAAATGCTTTCGATACTTTTGACAATAAAATATTAAACACTATTAATAAAGTGAAGAGTACTCAAAACAGAGTTAACTAATAGACCCTTCAAAGTTTTCCTGAACAAACAACAGCTGAAGATGAAAATATTAAACGGAAAGCGTTGTCTGGAAAATTGACAAATTATGTTTTTAACGAAGCCAATAATAGATGTACGAATAACTGGCGACAAAAATAAAGGGACGAGCGGAAAACGTTTGGCTAGTAATGACAACGAAATGAGGTTGTTCACCGAATCATCTATAAGTTATAACCACGGCCTATGCGATCGATAAATAGAAAAATTCGCTGTAATCATTGGATTCGTGACCATATGGATAGCTGGATCATCGCAAAGGATATTATCAAAAGCTCTGCTTATGCTAGGTGTGGACGATGTGGTCGCTCTTATGCGAACTTGTCAACAGTTCAGAAAATACCCGAACCAGCATGTGTTCATTTAGGGATGTTCCAGCATGTATTTATAGAAGATGGGAATTTTATGACTAAGCAAATCATCTTTAACTAAACTAAATTAGTAAACGATACGATGTGATCGATTCTATCTATAGAAGTCCTAAAAGCCTTAAATAACTTTTACTATCCAATAAATGCAGCCTTGGACACCGTACAAATCAAAGGTGAGTCGAGGACAGATGGACAATTTGTCAAATGCAAATAATGGATCCCTCGACGCGATTCATTTAGATTACCAAGGCAGGGCTGGGGCAGGGCTTTGCTCAAAGCTAAAAGCATATAAGCCTGATTGGGTACCAGTGAACTGATAGCGATTCTACAGAAACATGGCAGAATCTATGTATACGTTACGTCCAAGGAAATTATTTCTTAACACGCGAAACTTTATTAGAAGAATAGCATAGAATAAGAACAATAAATGGTAAAGAAACAAAGGTCAAAGATAATATATATTCGAACTGTTACTTTTACCATAGCAAAGTATTCGAAAGACAAAGTAAATACGATAAGCGAAATAATGTAACGATATCAAGTAACGCAATTATTAAGTAACAGACAAATCCAAGAAATGAAAGCTACACTACAAATAAATTTGGTGATCAATATGCAAGAATGTATCTGATTACAGATAGATTATTTAATATTGAACCATTTACTTTCCTTTTTAGGTATATGTGATTAGAATATGACGAACAACCGGATGTAGGGAGTCATTAAATTTTGACAATTGAATTTTAATCAATGGAATGCTTAGTTAATCTTCTCACGTTTCACAATGAAGAAATAATTATACTCAACTAAATCTATTCTTAATATTATAAAGCCGAAGAGTTTGTTTGTTTGCTTGAACGCGCTCATCTTAGGAACTCCTTGTCCGATTTTAAAAATTCTTTCAGTGTTCGATAGCCCATTTATCGAGGAATGCTATAGGCTATATCATCACGCTAAGACAAATAAGAGCGGAACATTAATGGAAAATGTGATGCAGACGAAGTTGCGCGGGTCACCTATTTAAATATAAACTGGAAATATGAAGTGTAGTAAGAGATGAAAGTGTGATGTTCGAAAATACGATTAGCAAAACATTTTCAGCGTGAGTTTCGTAACACGCAAGAGTTGAAAACCTTTTAACACAGTTCAATGTCTCCTAAATACTGAAAAAGCTTTCTGAATCATTTTAAAGAATAGTGTCTTTGAAACTGGGATATTTTATCTTGGCTCGTAAACCAACAGTGTTGCAAGATAGCAAAATATTCAAATGATTGTCACAAATTAAAACCCAATGGGCATTCTGCCAATTGCCGCAATTAATTGCCGCACGTAGATACTTGATGGCAGTGCCAATGAACTTTCATTGACTAGTTTTCTTAAACTTCATTGAGGTTAATCCTCAATGTTCACTACATGTTTTCAAAAAAAAATTACAAGATCTCTGAAGAAAAAGGAATCTATGAACGTCTTTTAAATCATGATTAATTATAATTATTATCTAAAATAGATTTTAAACAAGACATCATCACATCATCTCAATTAGCATACTGTCTAATATTTCTATCACTTATACAAATAAAACTAAATGGCTTACACTAAAATAAATAATATTTTAAGGACATCCCATTTCTCATAATTCTCCAGCCAAGTTTCGATAAATATTGAGTCTACGGGCTTTGAAAGACTTTCAACATGCCATCTATAAACACGATTAACGAAACTGTAAATATCGTGAAACTAACGTTAGATAGCAATTTGTGCAACGTGTTTTTTTCTTACCAGCTGGATACAGGAACTAGGACAAACTACTTTATTTCTGAACACATTTGTCTTCTAATGATCTTACTCGTAAATATCGAAGGGCTTAACAATGTTGGTAAACAGAATTTTATATAAATAAGTGCTAGAGACAATCTTTTGAAGTAGGGTGATTAAGATTCTTGAGACATCCCCTACGTCTATAGATTCCTTTGAGAGAAAATAGATTCTCAATCTATGAAGTAGAAATTCAACTGAAAATATTTATTTTAACTTTATGTACAGTGGTACATGGGCGGACTTAATGCAACAAGGTTCAAAAGATACAAAAGCATTTATTTCAAATAAACCATTTACAGACACTTTTGAGATGTCAAGGTCGGTCAGTCAGAAAAATAAAAACATGGAAGCTATTTGCACGTTCCAAAGCGTAGATCTCGATAGAGAAGAACGTGCAAGAAACTCCACGGACACTCTTTTAAATTATGTGATGTTTCAAGGCATTCTCTACCAGTCAACTTTTGGGTTAATAAGACTAAACTGTGGTATAATACGGTAGAATGTGGAAGAATATGTCTCGGCCATGACGTGTGTAACGAAACGATAACATACATAACTGGATAACGGGATAACAGGGGTGAGCAACGTTCATGTTTAAATTGCTTGCTTCCCTCAGTTAACTCTGCTCTTGTTAGAGTTGCAATTTACAATGGCCTTCAGGGTCCAATTCAAATTCGCCATCCTTAATTATTGTTGCGACCTGCTATTACGCGGCAATGTCTTATTTAGTTGAATTTGATCATTCGTGACATTCAAGACTAAGGGCCGAATTCGTCGGGCCTGTGGACGGTGAGCTATGGGCAGCTCGCCGTCCGTCCGTCTTATGACGACAGGCCGTGTCGACGGCGCGTTCGTGTTCCACGCGCGCCTCAAAGAGAGTCAGCATTGGGAGGGGCCCGAAAGGGCCGACGCCTGCCGGAGTCGCGGGACTATTCGAAAGAGATACCGTGGCTCCGGAACACAAAGGGCACTGAAGGAATATGGATGGGTTTTAGTCAGTAGAAGTCTGACACTCTCTCTCGCTCCGCCCAGAGCGGGAGGAGTCATTGGATGATTTCCAATCCCTAAAAAAAAAAAAAAGGGCCGAATTCATCAATCTGAACTGAATCATATGGACCACGTTTACGGGCTGTCAGTGTCATTATTTACTATGGAATATTGACACTGACAACTCTTGAACGCAGCTTGATCGCGATCAGTTTATTCGTGAAAACCGCTCTTACTCAAACTGTACCTACTTGATTAGCTTTTAATAAATGACCACCTGCAAAATAAACCAATCTGTTTATAACCGTTATGAGAAAAAGTTAATTACTTAACACTAGACCCACATCAAAGCGTAACACAGGAACAAATAAGGAATCAGGAAATATGATTCAGGTACAAATTCGAGTTAAAATAGCTCGGTGCAAACAAGCTCGCATACCAGGGCAGGAGTTCAAGTGCCGGTAACTCAGACGCACTAATTAATTCCTGAAGAGAAACATTGTGTGTAAATGTGAGCCAAACGGGAGATTGAATCAAGCCTTTATTAGCTGAATTAGATGTTAAACAACACTTCTAATATGCAAATGAAACGATAATTTCTACGGTGAATGATTTTCTGTTTGAACAATGTTATGAAGGAGTCTACTAATGGATCTAAATTCTCCGATGGTTGAATGAACTTGTCAGAAGTACTAGAGGTTCAATGTCGTATCGCCAAATATTGGATTGCACATGCTTTTAATTTTGGAGTCTGTGTATTACTCCAAATATAGAGTTGAGCATAAAAATTGGTCCACAAAGGCTAACAGTATCGCACTTCTTAGAAGATAAATGAAATAATAAACTAAAGAAGAAGCCTTAACGAATCGGTAACAGAAGTTGTTATAGTTCAACGTAGACTAACTATTAATTAAAAGCAATAAACAGTCTACTTAAAATATTATGGATACAAAGATATAACAGAACGAGCCCATGTTTTAATAACCAACCCATAATTATACATTAGCAACTGTCCGATGAAACACAACATATGGCATTGAACACGCAAAGTTTGGGAATTGAAACTAAATATGGGTTAATGTTAAACAAACATGTGAGTCATTTAATTAAAAGTAAAAGTTAAATCAAAGCATTTAAGCCACCTACGTTTTGCCGACGACTTGGTACTGATGTCAGAGACAGTAAAAGAACTACAACACATGGTAGAGTTACTAAACCAAGCGAGCAAGGTCGCCGGGCTAGAAATGAACCTCACCAAAACTATGGTAATGACCAACAACATCAAGGTACCAATTTACGTCGACAACGTGCCTCTCCCATATACGGAAAAATACATTTACCTAGGCAAACAAATAAGCTTCGACAGACTAAACAACTACCAGGAGATTGAGCGCAGAGCCCAGTTGACATGGAATAAGTACTGGAGCTTTAAAGAAATATTTAAGAGCAACATGCCAATCAAACTGAAGACTAAGGTTATGAATTCCTGCCTTATACCATGCCTAACCTATGCTTGTCAGACATGGAAGTTTAACAAAAATGTCAAAGAAAAAATTATAACGTGCCAACGAGGAATGGAGCGGAGTATGCTAAA
The DNA here is from genome assembly GCA_963859965.1 of Ceramica pisi. NCBI lineage: Eukaryota > Metazoa > Arthropoda > Insecta > Lepidoptera > Noctuidae > Ceramica > Ceramica pisi. The sequence continues at coordinate 21,681,802 of OY982535.1, read as the reverse complement.
CATAAAGAGAATAAACAAAATAAGACATACAAAAATACGCAACATCACAAAAGCAACAGACGGTTTAGCACAAGCTCTGGCGTTGAAATGGAAGTGGGCCGGACACATGGCACGCCTGCAAGATCACAGATGGACAAGAAAAGTGTCAGAATGGAGGGGGCCAGTGGGCAAAAGAAAGAAAGGGAGACCTTGCACCAGATGGGAGGACGAGATAAAACGAATAGCGGGTCCAAACTGGATGCAAATAGCGCAATCCAGAGAAAATTGGCTACATTTGGAGGAGGCCTTTACCTGCAGAGGGGTTCCTACAGAATAATATACTTAATATTTAGTATTAAAAACTTGCATAAAATAACGGGAACTATTAACTTAAAAACTTATTAACTTATCTAACTTTTTAAATTAAAACTTTCATTTGTATAATTAAAACTTTTGATACTAAAAAACAATTAATTTTTGTAAGCGTGAATTTTTCTGGAGGAAATAAAAGGCTTTTTTATTTTTTATTTTATTTATAGGAGCTATGAGCAAAAATTTTCCAGTCAGTGAATTCCTAACTTCAGGAAACAATAAAGCGGGAAAGGCCTATAGAAACATGGCAGGATAAGCTGGACTATTCAAAAGACTGGTCCTAAATCACAATAGACCGGGAAAAGTGGAAAAAGAGGTTTTTGGTCTACAGTGGGGACAATACAAGCTCATAATAAGAGTCAATAATGATTTGGACAATGAACCTAATGAAGCGAATACATTTCCAAATACCTACATGTAAGGTACCGTTACTTGTAATGAGGGAGACGAGTCGTCACGTCACGTAATGTATACGACTCTTGGGTTACAGCAGCATGTATGCCTAGCACGTACATTTTCTCGAAAGGCTCTTTTCAATAGCTATCAGAGGTGAATACAGTTGAAGTTATTTTCCATAATTAGTTAATGGACCAATCTCTTACGCGAAACTCGATAAGAATATTCCTGTACTGACTTATTGAATGCAAACGTCTGATGCGGTAAGAATTTCCTAACTTTAGATTTCAACTGACTTGAAAGAAAAGAAAGAAAGCATTTACTCTGCGACGAGAATCGACACACAAACACATAAAATTAAAAGAAAATAAATTACCAACTAAAACACAAAACTAAAAGAAAACATGTTACCATGTTACTTGGCGCTCGTGTTAACTAGACTCAATTAGTCACTGGATGCAATAACCAAGAAGTGGATTTACTCAGTTTTATAAGTACCTTAGGCAACAACTATGATTGTGTAAAGGATTTTTATCCTTTTGGTAGCAACTTCAGCAAGTAAATAACCCAATTACATACGAATAAAATACAACATAACTGTCACCCTCACCACTCATCCCAGCAGTGCTATTCTGTAACAACATTTTCGTGTCTCGACAGCGGAATCCGAGGTGAGTTTCAAATTCGTATAAATATAAGACCTTATGATGTGTGAAATAAAGTTCACTTTGTAAGCTTAGTCACTCAGGTGAAGTCGATATCGAAATGGTTATTTACAGAATAGACTAGCTGGACAGAAATACCAACGCAGTAATGATAAAATAATAATTGTTACCATAAATAAAACTATATTAGCTTAAAATACACTTAACTGAAACCCGAAAATCACCTGAGGACGACAAAAAAGTAAAAGAAGGTTAATGATGTAATTTTTTTCTGAAGCAAAAATCTGATAATAAGATTTATATTGCCAACGGACTGGTAGATGAATCAACCGTGTAAAAAACAACAGCAGCTATAATGAAAATAATTTAACGCTTTAACAAAAATAAATAAACCACGTAGTGATCTTGAAAGCAGACCTCCCTTGGAATGAAGGTGATGCAAAACCCGAGAAAGATTTACGGACCATTTATTGTAAGTCCATATTTGGGCGCTTTCGTCTGGCCTTCCATAGAGACCTGAGTCAGAGGCCGGCTGTAAACGTGTATTGTCGTAACACTGGCCACTAATAAGGAAATCTGGATGAGCGTTCCGTGTCTATGGCAATTTAAATGTAGACGTTCCATGCTTGGCGCGAAACTGGCGCAAACTTGACAATGTGCCACATAATTATGTTTTATTTCATTGTAATTACTAGTGATAACAGATTTAACAGTATAAGCCACTTAAATATTTAGCGAATGCCTTGACTTAATTTCAGTACCTATTTGGTTTTCAAGGCAGTTTCTGTTTACGTTGTTTCAGCTTGTTTTATTAAAGTGCATTTTATTTATCCAGCTGATAACCATTTCGACTAGTTTTTTTATGCGCTATCCATGAAATTTTTACGATTAACTAATGAAGGCAAACGACAAAGCATTCTATACTGATCAATCTATGTATTGAGGTTTTAATTAGACTCTGGTTTAGGGCAGATTATAAATGAACAACATTTGCATAAATATTGAAATGATAATGAATTCTCCACTGCCAGTCTATGGTACTGCTATAGAAGTAGAAATAGATATGAAAACGTTCTGTGAATTAACAATCAAGTTGAGAGACTCAATGAAATAACATATGGCCGCCAGTTGCATAAACGTGTTACCTTACTATTACCGCAGTATTGTTGGTGTAAAAGGAACAGAATAGAGATTTCCAACATATTGTAAGTTACTTGGCATACAAAAGAACGTTCATTGAAATAAGCTTTTCAAATATTAGCGTTCCATTATTTCGAACGCCAATCAGCAGTGCTCCCTAGTGTTCTCACAAAATATTGGCACAGAACGGTGTGATGAATCCAAAAACGTTGGTATTTAGTTTACTTCCTCAACGTTTAAACACCATTCATATCTCTCTGACTGTTACCAAGGATCCAACGTCCTTTCATCAAATAACAATGCCAGACTAGTTTGAAACCAGGTGCCACTGGCCATTCAGGACCTGATTCTTAATTATATCCATCTGCGCGAGTGACATTATGTCATGACCTCGCAAAGGTCGATGTCGAGGCGACTGTATCCACCATTCATATATTATATCATACAGGTATACACGATTCAATGAAAACTTGTTTCCCTCAAGATGAATAGTCTTTCCGATTTCGATGTGGCGAGTGTGCCAAGGTTGTAATTCTGTTTAATTATATTTATTTTTGCTTCATTCATACGTTAATTTAATAATGAAAGGAAAAAAGTTAAGTAAGAATTGAAAATCTAGATATCGTAGCAATCTCTGACTAAAATGTAGAGGCTAATGCTAAATTACACGTCCAGCATGAAATACTTTGCCCAATAAGACCAGATTTTTTAACAAAACATCTAAATAAATATTTTCAATATATCATCACAATAATACAGATGGCATTAAATGTTTAACTATATTTACTTTTGCTTCATTCATACCTTAATTTAATAATGAAAGGAAAAAAGATAAGTATGAACTGAAAATCTGGATATCGTAGCAATTTCTGACCAAAATGTAGAGGCTAATGCTAAATTACACGTCCAGCATGAAATACTTTGCCCAATAAGACCAGATTTTGTAACAAAACCACTAAATAAATATTTTCAATATATCATCACAATAATACAGTTAGCATTAAATGTAATGACACAAGTGTATGCGTACGCGCATGCAAAGCACACATATGTAAATCACATGGCGTCCGCGGCTTTATGTAATCTTTAGGAGTCGTGACCTTGCGTTAATTACTAATACAATAAATATGTGCTACGGCAGATTCAATATCGTTTATGTGTCTATAAAATAGACATAAAATGTGTTTGTCACAAGTTCTTAGAGCATCGTAAAATGCTAGATGAAGAAAAGTATTGGTTGATGTTATTGACTGAAAATCTGAGAGCTGTTAAGAAACGTTTTGAAAAATTCGATAAAATTGAAAATCCATATAAAACTATAAGCTTAAGCCGTTGGTCGTTACGGATTGTAAGAAGCCAGAAAATCTGACACCAGTTCTGCCAAGAAGTACCGCGTTACCCAGTTAATGGGTTGTGGAGGTCAGATAAGCAGCTCTACGTAAAATACTGGTATTCAGCTGATCCGTTTGAATGGTAGCGGAACCCAATATAGCTGGGACAAGGCTACGCAGATGATGATGAAGCTATATAGGGACATGACAATCTTGATGCTATGTTTATTAGTGAAAATAACGTCTGAGAGCAACTAATCAATACCATTTATATCAATAATTTGGGTTATTATAAGGCAGGAACTACAAGAATAATAAAGGTATTAAAAATACATAGACGACGCTTTTGTTGTTTGTATTGAGGTTTTAATGGAATGTAAGTGACAGTAAAATATACTTGAACTTTACCACACAGGTACTGTTTTATGAAATTACGAGTATTTGGAATTGCTTCCAAAATTATTTGCCTTTGTTTTAAATGTGGTATTATAGAAAAAAATATGATGACAGTTTTCTAATATAATCTTAAGTCATTCAAAATGTTATTTTTTTTTGTTTTATAAAATAAGGGCTGCTATTAAACTCATGGCGTGGGTGCCCTGAGGGACCCCTTTCTACGATTCACGTAAAGTTGTTGTTTAAAATATCTATTAATTTAATTGGACAAGGGACAGTGACCTAACACACAATTAAATGCCTGAGTGATTTTCAATTATTCACGGAAAATAAAATCACGTCACGTCACGATTCTTTCGAAGATTGTTTCGAATTAACACCATACAAAAACTCATGAAAGACAGACACCAAATCTATACTTCTTGCTGAAGTCTTAAGCTATTTTTGTTTAAAATTAAATTTATTTTATTGCCACATCAAGCAATTAAAATCAATACTGCACTTGATAATTTTAAGATAAGACGTAGATAAACCAAACTTGATCAATAATGTTATCATTACATGTAGCAATAAGTAGCAACCTATTTTCAAATTAAAATGATATAAACTATACTAAAAGTATTAAAACTGTTCGCCTGGGTTTAAAAATCAAAGTAATACGACAAATAGCTAGTTGTCACAGAACATTCCAAATTCACGCCCTTTATGGAGGGCGATTAATATTAACGAGACGGTGTTTTGGACCAACCCACCAATTTAATCATGAGTGGAAGTTCTAACTTCTTCCACGAACGTCCACACTTACAAGGACGGCATTTGGTTTAACATATTCTTAGAAAATTTAACAGGTTTACAGAACTTTTAAACATTCTCATCTTATGCATTGTTTTGCAAACCTTTCGAATTATCATCTCTAGCTCACACAACCTCTATCAGACCTCTGACAACATAATCCAATGTGGTACATTTTCGCACACACCACGACCTCACAATGTCACCGCACCACATTCTGCTTTGTGATGAAATACAACATTTAGCAGCTAAACGCTAAATTGCAGACGTGGGTTTGGCTACAATGATAACTTAGTACCTAATGCCTTTAACACAGACCATAATACAGACTATGTAATGTACACAGCATTTTGTAATATATAGAACAAGTTGCACGACCACTTAAGATACCAAGCAGCCCTATATTCTAAGTGCCTAAGAAAACTGAATAAGTCGTGCAGGTGATACACATGTTAACATTCACGATAACGTAACACAAATTGTTTACAGCAAGGTCTCTCTTGAAACACAGTGTAAAGCTGATGATGAGACAGTAAAAGTTTCCGTACAATTTGGTCACCACCCACGAGGTCTTCCAGGAATAGACACCACCGTCATAAAAGAACGGAACAAAACCGCAAACCCGTCAACTGATGCTAATGAAACCAAATTAACCTGACTACAAACAACAAGGATGACTTCACAAGTACTCTAAACAGCTTTGAAAATTTAATTGAGTTGACTACTACGGTCATACGTTTTAGTTAAGACAATTGATGTGCGAACTAATCATAGGAATACCCAAACGTGTTGACTGTTGACACATCAGCACGTTAGACGCTCAACTAAACACTCCAAAAGTAGCAGGCTGGCCAACATCACTTGAATTATAAAAGAGAAATGTACATCTGCGGTTCACGCATCGTAGTAAATAAACACACATTGAGAGAAGTCTCACGATTCGACGTGGATGCACTCGAGAATCTCGCATGAAAAAATAAACACTAACACCGGGAAATGATAGTGAGGACGTAGTTATAATGTTACCAACACACAGCTGTAGACACACTCGTAATTACGGTAAACAAACACCAGCTGGATGATAGACACCGATAAATATCCGTTACACAATTTTTACACAATATATTGATTTATATTATACTCACAGCCGGGCGATATTCCGTTCTCCTTCATAGCGCAGCGGAACGGATAGTAAGTGCCTGGCAGCACCTTGCCATACATTGTTCGATCCATCTTGGCCAATCACAGCTGTCTTTGAGAATTAAAACACCCACAGGAACCACAGCGGCGTCAGCGCACCATAATCACAGCCTACACAGTATCCGAGTAAACGACGTCCTAATGCGAGGAAATGCAAAACACTTGCAATTACCTACTATCAGTGTTTCTCGCGTAAACAATAAATAATTTATGCACACACGATATTGGGCTATCACAAGGACGCGATGCGACTGAACGCTATCGGTACTGCTTAGTGGTATTGATCGTCATATCGATGATTTTAGGACTGTTATCGATAAGCGTGGTGATAAGTGATAAGGCAATGTCACGGGGGCGAGGTCGCGGTGCTCCGAGTAGAGTATTCGTCAACGCGGCGCGGTCACAACTGTCCTGTGTTGTGTGTTGGTGCCGGCGCGCGCGCAGCCACACCGGCTACACTTCCAGTATTATTTATACGCGGGGACGGCAACAAATCAATGCATTTGTCAAAATCGATCCGTTTGTTCCGACTTCTATAGTGAATTTATTGAGGAAAATCATAAAACGAACAATAAACTATCATAAGATTGCGCACCAGATTTTATGTGATTAGAAATCGCTTTACTATCACTGTGCCGTTGAATGTTAGGTCTTTTGATGCCATATAATGACTTCAGCGCTGTGGAAAATTCATCTCTAACGCTCAGCTAGATCAAAAGAACCTATAAGATGTTAATGACGGAGTCAAAATAATGGTACTGAAGCAATACGCCTCCTAAAATTCCTGTAATTCTCAATTTGGAGGTAGAGTTGTCAGCAAGCTAGAGAGAGGGCGATCAATCATGGATTCCGTGGCGAGAAAGATTCTAATTTCGTGCCTCGTTCCCGCCAAATTTTACCGCACCCAAGCCACATCCGGCAGCAATACGATGCGCACGAGTCTCTTGACTTAAGGTGGAAGCGCCAGGGTAGCCCGCGAAATTCAAATATTTTTATGCTTTTTGCAATTTGCCGGTCAGTATGAAGCTGCATGTTAAACAAAATACAATTCGCTGCCATAACGCATATTTGTCTAAAGAATTATGCCCATTTTAATTATCAATATAACTCTCTAAGTTCATACAACTCGATTGAATGACTTTTTCACGAAATAACATTCAATCGAGTTCTATGAACTTAGAAAGTTATACTAATCATTTAAATGGTTATAATACTTTAGATAAATGCTCTTTACGATCGCGAACCGTATTTTATTTAAAATACAGCTTCACACTCACCGGCAAATTGCAAAAAAACATGAAAATATTTGAATTTCGCGGGCTACCCTGGAGCATCCACCTTAAGACATCCGGCTCATCATTCCACTCCATCACACTTCACCATAAGATTACGATTGTCATTAGAGAAATAGCGACAACCACTTTGATCTGTTTGAAAAGAAAGGGCCATAAAGTTTAATAACAGCGCTCAATGATTAATAGAAATCTTGTTAATTAGAGTAGTCATAAAATGTTGTGTATGTTCATAAATCGCCGTGAGAGTATTAACTCTGCAGGCTTTTCGCAAATCCTTTACGCGAATATTTCCTAAACATGGACATGAGAGTTTGTACAGCAGACTGCATTTTACTACTTGTCCGTTTTACGATCAAGTTAACTGTTCTATTGTTCCTGGCTGGTCTCTAATAAGGAAGTAAATATTTGAGTGGTACTGGGTACTGGTCCGGTGCTAACTCAACCCACTTGCATAGCAAACTATCGTACAGTGCGAAGAATAAACTGCTGTTTGCTGAAACTTCAATGACTTACTTTATTACCTTTGAAGCTGCTTGTTTAAAAATATCGTTCTGCGTTACTATAAATTTCTGGCCTCAATATATGTATTATTAAATCATTTATCAATCGTTACGACTAGTCTAACCTTGGTAGGTCTTGAACTTACAGTCCCTAAACGCGATTAAAAGTTTGAAACCTGGCCAAGAACAATCGTTCTAACTGCCAAGGGTATTTATTTTAAAAATAGAAAAGAAACATTAATGAAAGTTTATAGTCACATAAACAACCCATCTATACGATTTTACAACTTGCTTGGTGGTATTTAATAAAATTCACAACGACTTGAAAGCGGAAAAGTTACCGGGGAAAGCTGTCACCAATGTTTAAATATTATTTTCGCTATCTGTTTTTCATGTAAACACCATCAATTTCGACCAATGCATTATAGTTTTCACTATCAACGAGGACGTATCTAGCCGGAAACACCAAATATTTAAATATTTTTGTTGAAATTTAAAAAAAAAACTCTCGACTCCGAAACTAGTGTTGATTTCGAAATAGATCAAAATTTAAATAAAGAAAACGTTACACATGGATTTTTTTTTCCCTACCAGTACGTTAGGACTGGGTACACGCGTGCGACTGACAGATGTCGGGAACGCGTAACACGCAACTCATCGAAGTCAGTGACGGCGTGGTGACGTCACTAAACTATATATTTGCAGCCTTATCTATGAACAGATACGATTTAGGTCAGACAGGGAAACTTAATGGTATTAAACTGAAATTGGCAGAGGCTACAGAACATCAGCTATGAGACCGTAGCACTGAGTTCAAGGCTGAAATTGTAATTTCCAACTATTTCCAAGTAATACTGAGATCATAAAGGTTCCAAGGTTTCTGAGATCACTCATGCATTGTATTAAAAGTGATGTAATTTAAATTCACGGTCAATACGGAAACTCTTACATAAACAATTCTTGAACTAAAATATAACTAGAGATTAGAATGATACATAGAACTTTTTCTTTTGTGTACCACTTCTCCACAAGACAGAAGGAAACAAACCGATATTGTTAAGAGTCCTATTACGAATCGTAAATGCTCGTTTGCAATAGACGAAGTTACGTTGGTCTGCGTTGGGGGTACATCAATAGTCCGCGAAACAATTTTGATACTTACTAGTCTGAATAGGATTATAGTTTATTTGGGCGCTCGCGCGAGACTGAGGAGCGCGCGCGCTGAATTGACGCAGAATATATAGTACTTTAATTTTATTTATTGTAATTTTGTTTTATTATATTGACAAACGAAAACTAATGAAACGTATTCATTGTAGATTGAAATTTTATATTATATTAATTTAATAGATAAAATTGTTTTTATTTGGAATATAATGGACGCTGAATCAAGACATTTCTGGCTTAAATTAAGCTTTCTTTACGTGTTTTTCCGTGAAAACTCAAGGACTTTAAAGAAATTCTAGAACTCCAATAAACAAGTAAAACATTCAACTTACCTATTAGTAATTTCAGCTTTTAAAAGAATTGATAGTAACAATGTGAATTTGACCGTCAAAGTTCCATCGCAGACATGTTTTCTTGCAAACTGCGTTCGTAAAATATTTATAGTAAATTACACGAAAAGAAAAATGAAAATGTGTAACTCTAACTTACAAGAAAGAGACTGGCACTATCGTTATTCAGGATCAAATAATTAAAATATCTTACTGCTGCTGAAAACTACAGCGTCAAAAATCATGAATTTCCGCAAAAAATGTAATAGGACTCTTAAGTTTCAATTACTAATCCGATTAAATTAGTCACAGCACAACAGGAAATGATAGCAAAGTAGTCAGTCCAAATATTTTTCAAACTTTCGTGTGTATGCTTCATTCCATATACCAAACAGAAAATGTTACCACTTGACCAATGTAAATCGTGAAAGAGCTATATCGATCCACTGTCCAAGCTACGTGAATGTTACCACTTGACCAATGTAAATCGTGAAAGAGCTATATCGATCCACTGTCCAAGCTACGTGTTTCCAATCACACAAATAGGTGTGTCGCCTATTAAAGCATTCCCCACGACGACCACTAATTAAATTAATTAGGCAGAACGGGAACGAAGCACATTAAGCGTGGTATCGCATGGACTGTGCGTGTAAAATGTGGAAATGTGATACCTATGGTAATGACGCCGCATTTTTTTGAAGTTTGGAGTCATGTCTACTGTGTCGAAGGCCTTTGGAAAGACTAAAACTATAAACGCTCTATAGATATCGTGTTCAATGCTACATATTTTGCCAAATTGCATCTTGTTTAAAATGACAGACTCCTCCTCAAGTCTGTGTTTTCTGGTAGCTACAACCTGAGGGACTTTAAGACAAGATTATATGAGTTACTTCTAGGCAAGCGTAAGGTTAAATCAAAGCTTTTTCTTGGTAAGCTCACTCCATTGCGACTTTGTCTCTGTCACCTCTCACCTAGACTGGAGTCAAGATCAAACCCATCTCAAGTAAAAAAAGCGTGCTCCATCGTGATCACATCAGGTGACATTGTGGTCAAACGCTTGACTATCACTGCACATTAAAAGACAAAGTCCTCCGCCGCGTATGTCTACCTGTCTGTTCGCGTTAACTCAAAAACAACTGCACCGATTTTCATGCTGTTTTCACCAATGGATAGAGTGGTGCTTGAGGAAGGTTTTAGTTTGAATTTGTCGAGTTTTAGGATACATTGGCTACAATTTAATGATATTTGTTATAGGTAGGCAACGGGATCAAAATATAATGATTACTTTTGGTCGCAATTACCGACATACACGCGAGCGAAGACGCAGGCATCAGATAGTCAAAAATAAATAAACCTCACAGCACTTTTCCAACTCACTTATACGATTCGTTCTCATCACACTCGTCCTTAGTTTCATTGCTTCGAAATCTAATGTCTTCATAATTGTTAATCTTATGGGTCGAGTGCTCCAGTGACAATTTGCAATAGCATCATAAATTAACGTTATGATGCTTTATTAGGTCATTGGGTCAGATTTTCCTACGTCGGAACTTTTATCTACATAATATACGTCCTACGCCAATTTTAAATCGTAATGAGTATTAGATTGAAGTGCATTTTTTGACTTCAGTCCCTTACATACGTACTTTGTACGGGAAGGCTTTTGAAAACTCGTTAACCTTCTTTTAGACTTCGTGTTAAATTGGACTTCAGACTATGCTAGTAACAAGAAAATTAAATTGCCAAACTAAGCAAATAAAGTAATTGATGTGGGGAAACTGATGAGCCCAGAACACTTAGTAGACTTCTTCTTATCGAGTACATGATTAGCTTTTTAGATGATTCGCAGTAGAATACAACCGGTGGAAACTCAATGGGGTAATTTCTATTTGACTTAATGTTCTGTCGTCCATCTTCCGAACGGATGACGCAAAAGGTCTCCCACAAGGTGGACCTGGTGAGGGTCGCAGGCAGCCGATGGATGCGAGACGCACAGGACCGGTTTTTGTGGCGAAACTTGGAGCCTATTGGACATCTTTCGGCTGATATGTTGATGATGATTTTGTCGTCCTTACCAAAAGCTCACAGTTATTCGATATGATACGAGTTTCAATAATATTGTTGTTAAAAGAGCACCCAATATTGCATAAATATTAATACACATGGTTTTGCTCTTCATTTCATTGTATTTATTGCCTTACGACGATAAGGATGGCAGAATAAAACCCATCTTATTGGCTGAATAAAGTAAGAGATAGTTCTTTCCTATTTACTACTACTACTTCACTATTGCTTTGTGATTGTTGCTGTTGTGTTTGTGTCGGATAAATGATTTTCAGTCTATTCTAGATGACAGTAACTGTTCAAAGGAACCATACATAAGTTTGAGCAGTTTTCAAAGGAAGCTATCGATAGTTTGACGTGCTTTGACGGTAACATCCAATTCGGTAATCATGTTTTTGAAAGCTAATCAATCAACAGTTGCGCACATATTGAGATCTCATCATCTCACCACGTTACGCCATCTAATTAATCGATTATTTTCGTCGCAGCTCAACAAACATTTATCTCGATTTCAACTCAAGCGTTCGATTTATTGGCCTGTCATTCGCTTGGACATTCCACACTGACATGTAACAGATTTCTTGCATTCCCCCTCTGGGATACTTCTCGAGTGTCTGATTAATCCCTACAGCTATATTTTTAGAATATACGTGTAGGTATGGAACCATGGAGGAATTAACGTACATCATAGCTTGTTAAGATATGCCTGAACCACTTAACGTTGATTGGTTTTTAATGGGAAATTGCGCGCCATATTGTGTGCGTTATATAAGTAATACTGATGGACTGCTGCAATATCTCATTTTAATCTTCTAGTTAGTGGGTGCAGTCGACCGTATAGTTATCCGTGTAATCTAAATATAATATGGGAGGATATTCGATAGGACTATTGAGAACTTTCTCAAGCCATTTGTCGGGCTCATCCTTGTGTCCATCTGCAATTGCTATTCGTGATAAGAGCGCCCTTGTATTTGCATCTGTTGTTAGTTAATAGTCTTGTTGTTCATTCAAGCGTTATGTGTGAGATTATTTTTATATCTTGCTGTTCTTATATGCTTTGGTCGTGTCGCGTCGTGAGAGACTGCGCGTATTTTTATATTTTTAAGACAACCAATATTCATTCACGAATTTTGCGAGCTTGAGTTTCTTCAATCTTTTATTTATCAATTTTTTTATTAATTTTATTCTCTCGGCCAGAGTGGTCGGTCTAACTTAATGGCTTTATTAGTCTAACCTAATAGCTTTGCAAAATAATGCCTTGGATGACACCCCATCGCCCGTGGTGATTAATGACCGACGATGTCGGTCCCACCTTGCAATCTCATAAAAGCTATTATGGTGCACAAATAGAGCTAGCTATAGCCATATATTTGCTGTAACGTTACAAGCGGGATTTCATGTCCCAAATTTACGTGGAAATAACGAAATTTTAAACTGAAATTGATACTTCGTTGTAGAATAGCTCCCGCTTGAAACCATGAATTCAGATAACTCGCGCGATTGAGTATTATTTAATTTCTTCGTCGGTCCTTAGTTCGATTCCAAGATCGGGCTCAAATGAGTTATTGGGTTGTTACATAAGAAATTTCTCAGTAGCAGCCTAGTGTTCGAGTAGACGGGGCTAGTAGTAGCCCGCTAGAGCCAGAGCCTGCTAGGATTGCGGCATTTGTTCGAAAGAGCCACCGCGGCCCTGGAATGCAAAGGGCATTAGGAGGAACACGGATGAGTTTTAGTCAGTATCAGTCCGACACTATCTTCCGCTCCTCCATGTACTTTGATGAATTCATTGATGATTAAAAAGATCCTGGAGTCCGGATCAGGGGCGTAGCTACTGCTGTATCAAAGATACAGGGCCCCCGGGCTACAAGGGCCCCGATATGTGGATGCAAAGCTATATATTTAACTAGCTGACCCGCGCAACTTCGTCTGCGTCACATTTTCCATTATTGCTCCGCTCCTATTTGTCTTAGCGTGAATATATATAGCCTATAACCTTCCTCGATAAATGGGCTATCTAACACTGAAAGAATTTTTCAAATCGGACCAGCAGTTCCTGAGATTAGCGCGTTCATCCAAACAAACTCTTCTGCTTTATAATATTAAGTATAGACTAGCTGACCCGCGCAACTTCGTCTGCGTCACATTTTCCATTATTGCTCCGCTCCTATTTGTCTTTGTGTGATGATAAATATAGCCTATAACCTTCCTCGATAAATGGGCTATCTAACACTGAATTTTTCAAATCGGACCAGTAGTTCCTGAGATTAGCGCGTTCAACCAAACAAACAAACTCTTCTGCTTTATAATATTAAGTATAGATTTAGTCCCGCCGTCTACTTCATGGCCTGCCAAGACAGTCCTTAGCTAGTAGGGGGCTATTTAAAAAATAATACTCCTAAAACTGGCCCCCCAAAAGTGTTTGATACAGGGCCCCTTTGAGACTAGCTATGCCACTGGTCCGGAGTATTGGTGTGAGACCAGTGCCTCGGAACCGAAAAGCACGTAAAGCCGCTGGTCCGTCGCGTCGGGTTGACGTCTCATTGCATTATGATGCTAACAGAGAGCGGACCTGTATTTGCGCACAGAAACACAATAGTGCAGTACTTTGCATTGTGTAGAATCAACTTACTTAGCATTGTATAATTTCAGCCATTAACAGTGTGTGAGTACTGTGTACCTTTAACTTAAACTTTAATTATCAGTTTTAGGTATGATTTTGACTTGAATGTACCCTGGCGGTTGGGAGTGTCATGCTCACTCAAAAGTCTAGCTGATGGTGGCGTATGCGTTTGATCATTTGGCTCCCTTCAAAATGGTTGAGCCGAATGGTGCTGGCGTATGCGTCATGTTCGTGAACGGGCGCCGTTAGTCGGGACTGGTCATTTCTCAGCTGCCATGGTTGATTTTAATTATTTATTTGAATTGTTCCTCTTTTATTCCGGACGCTTTTATCCTGCTCGTCTTTTACATCGTTCTCACATGTATGTATAATTTCAACCCGATGTAAATAAATCTTTGTAAAAAAATATTATTTTTAAAAGAGTGTCCGTGGAGTTTCTTGCACGTTCTTCTCCATAGAGATCTACGCTTTGGAACGTGCAAATAGCTTCAATTTTTTGGACCGACCGACCTTGACAATTCAAAAGTGCCTGCCTGTAAATGGTTTAATTGAAATAAATGCTTGAATTTTGAACTATATCTCTTTCGTAGGTACCTACTTGGCTAACTTTGAGATTAGAAACTGAGATCGAAATTCTGTCAGGGATTATTATTTGGGCCAGACTCTTTGGAGGTCACCTATTGGAGCTTTCGTTTTTAGGTCATATTTTAGTGCTGTTTCGGTGGTCCATCGCTATTCGCTTTGGTTCTTTAAAGCGACGGCAGATTAATTTAATCGCTCTAAAAACCATAATTTTATTATTACTTGCGTTTAGCAGTGTCAAAGAACTCATTATCCCATAAAAATCGATATTTATTGGAATCCGTATTCAGGATATGTTTTCAATATTTTATAGCGTGTACGTAAACTGGCTTATTGCGCCACATTCCTGCAGACCTGTTTCGTTTGGCTTTAGAGTGGTTCGCATGTCCCTTGATGATGTTATTATGTAACTTACTGATTAGCGCCATGTAGGCAAACGAATAATTGAATTGTTTGGGCATTTATTGTTCGTACAGACGACGATGATGGCGCTAAAATCTTATGTCATCTCCGTAATGGGCCTTCACCTTCATACACTACGCTTTAAGCGTCGTCCTAGTTGGCTAACGATCGTACGAGTTAACGATACGATTTCGTCGCACGACGAGATTAAACAACTAGTGTGTCCTTTCAATTAGGATCTCTCTCTCGCAAATAGAGAATTTGATCCCGGGATCCCGGATGTCGGGATCCCGGAATCCCGGTCTTATTTTAGTCAAGAAGTTTTCGGGATCAAATTTAATGAATCCTGGGATTTTCGGGATTGATAATTTTTTTAAATATGTCAATAAAAATTTGCGTTTATTTTTAAATAGAAAGCAATAGAAAGTATCATTTTGTTTAACCGCCTTTTTGAAGATTTAAAACTAAAATATTATTTATTCCCACAAAACTAAAAGATAAATAAAAAGTTGATTTTGATGTTTTACTGCCTTTTTGTTATCACTATCCATTACCGAGACAAACTCGGGACTATCCCGGGATCCCGAGATTAACTGTAGATAATCCCGAAATCCCAGGATTGGAAAAACCGACCGTGATCGAATCCTCTACTCGTAAATCATCGCACGTGCACAGGAATCATTTTCATCGCGCGACGCAATCGCATCGTTAACTCGTACGATCGTTAGCCAATTAAGAACGACGCTTTAGAGTCGAACGATGTTAGGCCCATGCATAATTTACGCCGCTCATCTTTCGTCGCGAATATTCAATGTGAGACGCATCTTTGGCCATGGCAGATGTTAGTAGGTATGGTGTGAGGTTCACACCTCTCATTTCAAGCAGTAGGATCACTCAAGATTTCACCACTAGCAGAACTGAATTTGAGAGATAAGAGGTACAGCCCTCGCCAAACTTTGTGACCGCCCTGAAGTTAGTTTTTCCGATGCGCAAGCCTCGCGCGGTGCTGTTTTTGTATGAGATTTATTACTGCGCCCCCGTTGTAGTTAACTTCAGAGCGGTCACAAAGTTTGGCGAGGGCTGTACCTTTTTTTGCGATGTATCACATATACCATCCTCCTTCTCTGTTCTTGCAGTACGATTGTGGAACTCACTCGCATCTAACATACGAGAAAGTAAAAATATTTCTATTTTCAAAAAAGCTGTAAAATAACACTATCTCTCTTCTATAATATGTTATGTTAGAGGTATGTATTATTTTGTTATAATTATGTATATAAGTAAATCTATTTCTGTATATTTGTTTGTATGTTTGTTGTATTTTAATGTATTTATTAGTAGGTAAACTAAATTAACTATTCTCTCTATTTTTAGTTACTTTCTTTGTTTCTACACACTGTATCTATGTTTCTTTTCCTACTCTCGTGTCGCAGGTCTGCTGGAAGAAATTTCATATGAAATAACCTTTGTGCTCTTTTCTTCATTTACATTTTCTTTTTTTTAATTTCTTGTGTGTAGGTACATAAATATACAACCTGTTTTTTTTTTATATCCCATAACTCTAGGGTTATATTCTGTAGGTAAAAATAATACTAGTAAGTAACTAAAATAAAACTCCTAGAATAGGTGGTCCATAAATGCATTGTTTCGGAGATGTCATCAATCATAATTAAATTAGGTCAAAAATTGTCACCAGTATGACCAATCTTTACTTTTGCGAGGTTGTGTTGTTACCATACAAAATAGACCCTCGATGTGTCTAGGCATCTAAGTTTCATTGATAAGTTTTGAAATACAAGTAATTCATTTTTATTCAAACCAATCATTCATATTTAAAGCTAAGAAAATGCGACGTTGTCATAATTATTTCACGTAAGGGTGTTTTACATTAATAATCGTGACTTTGCCGAATTATTTTGTATGAAAAATGAAAAAAATAAAATAACGAAGGATTGGAACATAACTCATATGCCAGTTGATTCTTTGATATGGCCTCAATCATTCCCTAGAGTTATGGGATATCAATAAAAACATGTTGTATAAATAAATAAAAAAATATATTGCGCTCAGCACAATGCATTCAGAACTGAATTAACCATCATGCGCCGTGTCCTGATACAGCCTATCCATTTAAATGCACTAGCATGTTGCTATGAGTAACATAAATTTATGTAAGGTGTCACTTGAGGACCATGACTGGCAGGTGCCACATGCATGAATAGCAGCAACAATATGTTGATCCGTGTCTATTGAAAAATAATACAAGAGCAAAATATAAGGATTAAAATGATTTGGTTACATTAAATACCTCAGCATTCCATAGATAAATAAGTTACACTGCTGGGCTATAATTAATTCACAGCCCATATACCTATATTCAGAAATAATATTATCAGTATGTCACCCATGTCATGAAGTTGCTACCTGAATGCAACAAAATATTTAATTAACTCCGACTATTCCTATATTTCCTTGAATTTGAAACATGATGAATCATGTTATATAATCTCACATACACAGACATAGTGACTCATAATGTCTTCAAGAATGATAGTATCCCATAGGGGTAGTTGTTGCAGTTTATGAATAAAATGCGTACACTTGTAAAGAAAATATGTTAATTTCCCCTTTCCTCTAATAGTATAAAATATTTAATTCAATAAATGTATGCATATTCATTGATCTTGCTTTGGAACACAATAAAATGAAAATTATTGGATACTTGCACAGGTCACTGACATAATTTTGTGTCAAGCCCTGTTTATCTCTAAGTATGCTCAGATAACGAGAAAGTAAATAAAGAGTTTGTCATTCAGTTATAAAGAAATTGCTTGCCAAACTCCCTAGCAACAAAAAAAATCGTCACGTATGCTGATCTGAATCACAGGATCCATATGTCAGTTAGTGTTATGTTAAACAAACAAAAATTTGAACTCAGGAAGTGACAAGTTGTTGGCATTATCATCAAAAGATGCATAAAACTTCGCACCTACGCTTGGCTACAGTGCCATGGATAAGACTAGAAGGTCTGGCAAGGAACAAATATGCAAATTAACAAGTTATTTTAGCAGAACACGTCATTTCATCTACACCACACACAACCCAAACAGGTTATGATAAGACTAAACTCACCCAAATCATCCATTGTTTCTGTAAATACGAAGTCTCTCCACTCACTAGCACTAAACTTTTTACGTTACACTATTGTTAAAGGTACGCTGAATTATATAAGCCGCAAAATACTACAATAATACTGCAAATCAAAGATGAAAATTACAGCCCAATTATGGCAATTTAGATATTTAGCATTTTTTGCGAAGTGTTGGCGTGACTGAAAAGTTGTCAAAACAATAAGTTTCTTATCTTCTTCCTGGACGAATAAGAAAGATGTCTAAATCTTGAAAGATGAAAGACTACATTCAAATTCAGCTAACATATTTCTGCATCCCTGACTATCTAAAAGTGGATAATATTTGACTTAGAACAGTTGCAATTTTTAGCAAAAGACGAAATAATAAGTTCCAAGCTTTCTTATTGCTTGTGATATTTCGTTTTGTTTCCAAACGAAAGCAGGTGCACCAACCGTACAAGTGTAATGTCAAATTAGGAACGTTCTGAAAGTAGTGATATGTTTTATTAGCTGCAGACCCTGATGTTGGAAACAGAATATTTAATTAAATTAGGGGTACCTTTAAAACGTATCAAAAGCGTATCAAAATTTTTAACTATAAAATGTAGTTAATAACTTTGTGATCATTGTTGAAATAATTAATTCATGCTTTTTTGTATTATTGAGCTGTGTATGTTTTGCTTCACGAATTCACGATATGAAGTTTTAGAACGTAAAGTACTTGCTGTATTGATTCACCGTAGTTGCTCTTGCTTTCGTGTTTATAATACGCCCAATTTCTTCAGTCTTCTTTCCAGTGTTTTATAAAGAAAACGAATTCAGATAACATGAGCAGTACAGGGGAGCAGTTAACCCTAGCTAGGGATATAAAACGAGCTATCGAATTGCTCGAAAAACTTCAACAAAGTGGTGAAGTTCCTGCTACAAAGCTTGCAGCTCTACAGAAAGTGCTACAAAGTGATTTCTTGAATGCAGTTCGTGAGGTGTATGAGCATGTTTACGAGACTGTTGATATTCAAGGCTCGGCGGATATTAGGGCTTCCGCTACAGCCAAGGCCACAGTGGCCGCATTCGCTGCGGCTGAAGGCCACGCACATCCACGGGTTGTCGAGCTTCCGAAGACAGAGGAAGGTCTAGGTTTCAATGTCATGGGTGGCAAAGAACAAAATTCCCCTATCTACATATCTAGAATCATTCCTGGAGGCGTCGCGGATCGCCATGGAGGTCTGAAAAGAGGTGACCAGCTGTTGTCAGTCAATGGCGTGTCTGTAGAAGGTGAGAACCACGAGAAAGCTGTGGAACTGTTGAAGCAAGCTGTTGGGTCAGTGAAGCTGGTTGTGAGGTACACTCCAAAGGTTCTAGAAGAGATGGAAATGAGATTTGACAAGCAGAGGACTGCTCGGCGACGCACTAATTACAACTAAGCATGAAATGACACTGTTGCATAGTAAAGCTATGTTTAATAAATGGTATGTTTGGACAAAGGTGCCAATAAGGCTACAGGCAATTGACAAAACATGGTTATCTATCAGACAGCCTTATCATAAATGCTCCACAAACCATAAAGGAAATAAATGGTACATAACAAAATGGCACATAATTCTCTGCCTCTCACTTTAAGTTTAAATATTCAGATTCAACAAGTAATAATGGTATTGCCTCACACATAGTCTGCACATATTATGACTGCTTTCAAGCCAAATAGCCACTAAGAAAAGCTGTAGGTATTTATTATTTAAATCTGTCAGCGTCTGCAAATTAAAATAACAATAGTAAGACAATACAACTTGGCTGCAATAGGGCCTTACGGACGTTGACAAGTAAAAACAGGAAGAACATATATTAATAATAGTATATATTAATATTAGTTTTAATAAGTATTAAGAAACTTTCTCTTTAAAAAACTCTGCTTCTTTATGTGTGCTAAAAGTATGTCACAAGTTAGAGGAAAAGAAAAAGTTGTATGATCCCAACATTTTTTTATTATTTTTTTATACAAAACGGGAAACTCTTGGCCCAAATCTCACCTGATGGAAAGTGATGATTAGGCCGAAGATGGAAGCGAGTTTCACCCGGAATCCTCTTACACAGAGGAACTGGCTATCATACCTCTAACTGCCAGAACACAACAATGCTGTTAACATAGTTGTTATGGCGACAGACTTAGACATGATGGTGGTAGCTTGCCAGGCAGACTTAGAACAAGTCCTACCACCAACCAAACCGAGCGAAAAATTTGCCTCCGCTGGGAATCGAACCCGGACCCTGGGTCTGAATCAGGTGGTATAACCACTAAACTACGGAGGCGGTTAGTGTCACCTGGTTAGCACCACCCGGGGACCACGTGTAGGGATTCGCTGAAGGGTATTCTCCTACGGACGCGGGTTAATCGGCCCCCCAACATCATAGCAAGGAAAAATAGAGGCACATTTTGAATGCATTCACTATCACAAAATATTGTATTTATATTTGTGACAATCTAAGAAGTAGTATTTGATAGCAGTCTATTCTGATGACATCTCATTGTGTTCACTTAGATGGAGTGAACAACAAGGGAGCTGTCATTTCATTTTGTTTGTATGATTTGACAGCTCACTTCACCCACACCTTCACTTTGACATGGTTACAGAATCGTTCTTCTGGATACAACGCTTTACAAGTAAGTATGAAAGAGACAATAAAATAAATCTCTTTTGCACTTAGTGGTAAAGTGCCTCTCTACTCAGCTGTCATATCTGTCTTCTTAGATTGTCACGAGTATAACTCATAAACTTATCATCTTCTGTGCACCATGAGAACATGAATTAAAGATTATGGCTCAAAAACAGTTTACTGTGAGTGTTACTCCATGTTATTAAGCCTTTCATATTAACCTAAAAAAAAAGAAGTAACTTTGTTCTATAATAAATAGTTAAAAAAAATAGTTGTGAGCACTCTCCATTGGTCAGTTTGACGACAATAGCAGTTGTTGGTTCATCAGTCAATGCTCATGGACTATTACGCTTGCAAGTTTCCTTCTCTCAATTTACATTGGGAAGATCGATCTGATGCTATTCATCTGTGCTCAAGACTCGTGCTACCTACTATACCAAAATATATTTTAAAAAAAAAGACTAAAGGGGTATTTAATATACATAATAATTGCACCTATAATTGTGTTAATGGTTTAGTAATAAAGTTAATTACATTGAGTATGTATTTAACTCATTTAATTAGAATAAACCAATGTTTTAGAAGTACTTAAGTGATGAATTTATTAAATAAAAAAATTGTGTAATTGTAAAATGAGAATTGTTATGAATTTATTTGAAGTTATCAGTATTTTAGGAGGAATAAATAAAAGTAAATATTATAATAGTAGATTTTATTTCTTAACATTTACAGATATTGGCAACAGCCCTAACAAAATTACAACTATCATTACCAACATGTATTTTTAAAAAGCTATTACCAGTTATCAAAACCACCAAAACCGAATTTTCCATCTTTTTTAACCTTTTTCGCGGGAACTTCTTGTCCCTTAGTAGTTTTGCTGCCGGTTGGAGCTGCAGGGGGCGCTACTTCTTGTAAATTCAGGTATTTTCCCACTCCATCCCTGAACACCTTCAGGGGCTGTTTCGCTTTTTTCGGTCTCACCTGTGAGCCTTCAGTTTCTGCTTTCCTTTTCAGTTCCTCTGCCCTGTCTTTGACAAGCTGTAACAACCCAAAAGAGTGTATTTTAGATAAATTAATATTAGAAATCCTCAAAAGCCTGCTGCTTAATTTTTACTGGAACAGTCTCATATGTGGATTAATAATGATTTATTTCTACAATAATTGTAGAGTCTGCTATACTCTAAAAAACCAAAAGAACGCTTTTTGTGTCTGATTTTTTTTGTAGCGAATGCATACTAAAGGATAAGTTTTTGGTTTATGGGGGAAAATGGAACAGAATATCCCGACGCCCCAAGTAGGTATCTTTTTTTAAAAAAACAAACACACCAGAGGCGTCGACTCTTTCCGCTCTGGGGGGAGAGAATCGAGAATCGAACTCTTACTGACTAAAACCTATCCAAGTCCCTCCTAATGCCCTCTGCGTTCCAGGGCCGTGGTGACGCTTTTGAACAAATTCCGCAGCCCTAGCAAGCACTGGCCCTAGAGGGCCCGTCTTTTAAGCTGACATCTCTTTGAGGCGTGCGTGGAACACAGCTCGCTGTCAACCCGGGCCTGGTTCTGATCGGACGACGAGCCACCCAGCGCTCGCCGATCGCGGACCCGCGCCTACGATGGCCGCGGGAATCGCCCTGCGACTCCCGACTTCCGGGGCTTCTGTTGCGGCGGCTGGGGCCTGAGGTTTCCCTCTCTCATGCGTTCGACCTTCTCCTTGGATTGAACCAGGGCCGGACGCGAGAGGTTGCCACCGCCGATCGCTTTGATGAGGACGGTGGTGCTCCGCCCAGTAAGGGCTGACTTCCACCGTATGCTCCACCGTGTCCTCCGGGTGATCCTCGCAGTGTTGACACCCGGGCGTATACTCCCGCCGAATTTGAAACAGGTATTTCCCGAAACAACCGTGTCCGTTGAGTACCCGCGTCAAGCGGAAGGTGAGGATGCCATGGCGCCGCTCTAGCCGCTCCTCAAAGGGACTTATCGGCTGGATTGTGGCGTGATAACGCTGGCTTACGACAGTGGCTGTCTCCAAACCGCCATGAGATCCTGACTCCGCTGTTCTGCTATTTGCCGCGACAGAAGAGTCTCGCCTCGTAAACAGTTGGCCCAGATATTGGTTTTTGGGATCGGGCCCTGATGTAGGAGTAAACTGGAATACGGAATCTCTATACAAAATATGATTTTTTAGTTCATGTAAGTAAGTACAACAAACTTTTTTTTCTCCTTTAAAGCACCGTCTGCAAACATCCGGGTTCCCGTCCCTGGCGGGACGGAGACAAATCGGTTATATACGATTTGTACGAACTTGCTTTGTCTCCGTCTTGTTCTCTGTCCCGTTAGGGGCGGGAACCCGGATGTGTGTGGACGGCGCTTTATCTACCTCGTGCGCCCCTTTGTAATCTGGCGCCCCTAAGCACGTGCCTATTTTACCTTAGGGATAATCCGCCTCTGAAA
Source organism: Ceramica pisi (assembly GCA_963859965.1). Lineage (NCBI taxonomy): Eukaryota > Metazoa > Arthropoda > Insecta > Lepidoptera > Noctuidae > Ceramica > Ceramica pisi. The sequence continues at coordinate 21,658,339 of OY982535.1, read as the reverse complement.
TACACCCATATTTATCCTAAGATTCCTGAAAAGTTTCGAGAAATTTAAACATCTTAACTATAAAGATGCATAAGTGAATTTGTTTCTTCCACTTTTACACCTAAATCTCTGTACCGATTTTGATCAATTTTGATACCGAGTAGACAGGAGCTTGGAGATGGTAATAGGCCACTTTTTTTTGCGAAAATCCACTTTAACATGAGTAAAGCCGTGAATTATTAAAAGTACCTGTTCCTCAGCCTCTGCAAAAGGATCAACGAACACCTGCGCGACATCTATCACGATGTCTTGAATGGGCCGGTCCTTGTTGTCTACCTCTATTTGCTCCATGGCCGTTAGCGTGTCCATACCGCCTACCAGCTTGCCAAAGATCGTGTGCTTGCCGTCCAGTTGCTTGCACGAGCGGAAGGTTATGAAGCTGGAATAAAAAATGTCATATCAAAACGCTGTTAATTTACGCCCTGAAGCGAAATAGCTGCAGAAATGATACAGGCTGACAGTTGCCGGCCTGCGGACGACGAGCGTTATAATTTATTTTTTGGCAGGTATGGGATATCCTCATGGACGGCCGCCCACACTGTGAGACGGTCGGGGCAGTGCCGCACTCATACCGGCTAAAATCCACTCCTGCCAGGCTTGTTGTCCTCTGACATTGTCAGAACCCTTCTGAAGCTATTTTAACTTTGTATGTCCTTTCGACTTTTTATACTATAGCTCGGACGACGAGCGTTGGGTGGCTTATCATCCGATTAGAACCAGGCCCGGCACGCGCGTTGCCGCTAGGGCCAGTACCTGTCAAGGTTGCGGAATTTGTTCAAAAGAGTAACCGCAGCTTTGGAATGCAAAGAGCATTATGAGGAACACGGATGGGTTTTAGTCAGTAAGATCTGTCACTCCCTTATGCTCCTGCTATGATTTCCGTTCCATAAAAAAAATAGGCTGATAGTTACCAGTACTTAGGTTTTATTTTCATATTTGTTTATACAGGGTGGTCAAAAAGTCGTGGATCAAACGCAACTAGGGGTTAGATGGAGTCATCACCTGCAAAAAATTGTTCTACGGGAGGTCCTTAAGGTCAACCCCTGCAGAACCTTTTTTACTAATTCTCATTAGAATTCGAAAAAATTTACATCCTGTACCTATCACTAGATTGGGCTTCCGTAGGTTACGTAGGAATTTTATTAGACGGTGCAGATTATGTATTATGGTCAGAGGCAGGAATTTTGAGCATTTATTGTAAAATGTTTTGATTTATTAAAACAAAATTTTCACAATCGTTGTTCTCTTTTTTCGTCCCAGAAAGATATTAGAGCCACTTATGGCCATGTGGAATAAATACCTTTTCAGAATCCCTATTAGATGCGTGAAAACGTGTAATACAGGGTCACTTTTCGGTAAAGTATTTTTTTTTTACAGTGGGGTCCGAAGTAAATTAAAAGTTATGAGTTGAGAATTTTTTTTTTCGTTAAACTTAATGTTATCTTCAACACACCCAGTAAACAACCATAAATAGCATGTCTAACGCAAGGACTCATCAGTACTAATCTATTGAAAATTATAAAAAAGATTTAAGATGTAGATTTTTTCGTATAGGTACTTCGGCGCCACCTTTGAGTACAAAGCCAAAACTGCAGCCAAAAAGCTGGGCATCCTGAATAGCGTGAAGCGATACTTCACACCTGGACAGCTTTTAACCCTTTACAAAGCACAAGTCCGATCCTGCATGGAGTATTGCAGCCACCTTTGGGATGGCTCAGCTAAGTACCAGCTTGCCGCGCTTGACTCGGTGGAACGCAGAGCTAAGAGGCTCATCGGTGACGAAAAACTGGTGGATGCCAAGCTTCACAGCTTGGCTCATCGCCGCAAGGTTGCCTGCTTGTCGGTCTTCTACAGATTGTATTTCGGTGAATGTACCCAAGAACTCCACGACCTCATTCCACCGGCCTCCTTCTACCATCGGACATCCAGACGCACTGCAACTAACCATCCCTACCTTGTTGCTATTCCATGGTCTGTGTTTCCGAACGCTTACAACCCTAATCTCTTCAAAGTTAGAGTAAACAGGCTCCTTCTGGGTAAGCTCGCTCCATCGTAGACTTTGTCTCTGTCATTTCTGACCAAGACTAAGGTCAAGAGCAAACCCATCACAAAAAAAAAAGTTTGGGTTCGTTCGGGACTAATCGTAAGTTCGTAGGTGATACGGAGTTGAATACGCCCCGCCCGCAACTAAGCCCGAAACTACGAACTTCGGACACCCCAAGGCCACGGTAACTCTTTCGATTCCTCAACCTTGGCAAGGCACCCTAGCGGGCCCCGTCTACGGAACTGATGATAATCGATAAAAATATAGAGATAGGTGTAGGTAAGATTTTTCGGATTCTTATGCATAGACATTGTGAACTTCAGTCAACTTCTTTCGTATCTAATAAATATAGCTATAGTTTTTGATTATTTTCTACTAAAATAAATCCTTGTTGTCATTTTGGTTTTTAGGGGTTCCGTACACAAAGGGTAAAACGGAACCCTATTACTAAGACTCCACTGTCCATCTGTCTGTCACCAGTCCGTATCTCATGAACCGTGATAGTTAGACAGTTGAAATTTTCACAGATGATGTATTTCTGTTGCCGCTATAACAACAAAATCTAAAAAACAGAATAAAATAACTATTTAAGGGGGCTCACATACAACAAACTTGATTTTTTTGTCGTTTTTATAAGTAGACAATGTTACGGAACCCTTCGTGCGCGAGTCCGACTCGCACTTGGCCGGTTTCTTTTTTAAACATAAGCAAGTACACTTACAACTGTGATCCGTTAGTATTCGGTCCAGAGTTCGCCATTGACAGCACTCCTCTGCCAGTATGATGCAGGTTTGGTTTGACCTCATCTTCAAACGGTTTCTTCCACACTGATTCGCCACCCAGTCCTGTACCAGTTGGGTCACCGCCTTGTATCTGAAATGCCATAAGCCTGTATTATCTCACTACAAGAAAGGCTTCCTATGATTTTTTTATTTTATTTTATTTTAAAAAAAGGTGGGTGCGTTTACAAGCATACAAAGTCACATACACAAACAGCCAGACCCGGAACAACTATCTGTAGGTCATACAAATATTTGTTCCGTGCGGGATTCGAACCCACGACACGCGGCTCAGCAGTCGATCGCTCAACCACTGCGCCAACCGTGCCGTCCAATTGTCAGGTTTTCCACATTACTTTATTACCTTGGAGCGCTGGACCCTGGCTACTACTTTAGCTCGCGACTTCGTGCACAATAGGTATCCCGTTTTCTCTCATTCCCGTAGAAATTACGGGAAAACCTCTCTTAATGCTCCCTTTCACTCCTCAAGGAACCTACATTCCAAATTTCGGCTGTGCATTGTCTGTTCGTCACTAATCAGTACTTAATGGAAGAATTTTATGTAATGTATTGATTTTATTTTGCGATGCGATTTTATCGTTGGGGATAGTGCAAATCCGCGAGTCTATAACATACGTAAAGTCCGCGTATCTCTAATCCGTGTAGGTTCACAGGGGAAGGTTATTAAGTTTATATTATTTTTCTTATTTAAACGGCTTTTGACCTCATTTTTACATGGAGTAATATTTCATGAGTTTTAGGAACTGTTAACAGTGGATATCTATTAAAGTCTATAATATTGTATACTACCTTTTGCCCGCGGCTTCGCTCGCGTAGAATTTGGTCTGCCACATTAAGTAACGTGACATTTTTTTTTTTAATACCTACTTATATTTTTTATGTAACTTCACATCGTACATCCCAGATTTGTAACTTCAAAATTAGTTTCCATACAATCAATCAAAAAACAATTCTTATACGACTGAATTAAAAATAAAAAGTAATTAATCGCTATCTAGGATAAATGACGAAGAATAAATCAAATAAATGACATGACAATAAAAATGCATACAGAACACAACCATCAATGACGTCTGCCCTCACGCGTCTACCCGCGTTCGGGTCGCGCACTCGGCGATGCCTCGCCACTCGCCATTGCTTGGATTGCATTGTCCGCCCCTCCCCCGCGATCGCGACAAATTACTTAGTGTGAAAGACAAAGTTTATCTACATTAAATTAAATACTTAATGCGAGATATGTATTCATTTTGATAAGAGTTTGATAATTATTATATTAATATATATGTGCATTGTAAAATAGTACCAAATTTAATTAAATTTATGGTTCACAATTTTGGTCGTACTGGCTTGCACATAAAAGGTAGATATATGCTGTCGCAGACTTTTATTTAGATCTACTTAAGACAAGCAATTCTGCGGTACATCATCTTTAAGTAACTCCATTGGTTTAGGCAGCGCACGCCAAGATAGCTCTCAGATGGAAGATTTTTTTCCGACTTAATTGACACGTATCGTTATATTATGACCAAAATTACATAAAATCATTATAAATTGTAGCCTATATGTTATTCTGATGAATAACCTACATTACTGTAAAGTTTCATCCAAATCCGTCCAGTAGTTTTTTCGTGAAAGGGTAACAAACATACATAGATACATCCATCCTCACAAACTTTCGCATTTATAATATTAGTAGTAAGGATAAGTAGAAATAAATTAAAGTCTAAACTATATTCTATTGCTTCATTTTTCAGATACGCGGAATTATCCAATGCTAGTTCCGCGGATTTGCACTATCCCAGACGATACGTGAAGTCGCCGGCGAAAGCCATTAAATCACAACTTCGTTGAAGCCAGGTTTAACATCAGTATAGATGTAACTCCATATACATATGAGCAACCAGGACGTAGAATATGACAAGCATGAGCAATCAGGACCATTTTAATTTACATTGATGGAAGTGGAAAAATCTCTATAGAAGAACGATTACGAGAGCCAACCCCAATTAGAAATGGAACAAGGCTTGAAGAAGAAGAATGTATCTGGAAATTTAAAATATTTTTCCAATACCAAATTATTTGCTCACCATAAAATTCCGAATGGATCTATGGAACTTGGTGCCGTTGTAGTATCCATTGTTGCAGTGTCTTATGAAGTTGTCGCACGCTTTCGGCGTTAAGTCGCAGTACAGCTCGAAGTTTAGAGGACCCAGGTTCGTCACGAGCCTCACATATCCTGAAGAAAGACGAACGAGTAAAAACATCAAAATCGATTTATTATTATATAAAAATTAATTCCTATTTCCCTTGACAATCGCATCACGCGTGAACGGCTGGGCTGATTTCACTAATTCTTTTTATGTTATGTTTGTTACTGTCAGAGTGTCAGGAGAAGGTTCTTATGAAAGAAAAAAATAAGAAAGTTGCAGTTGACGGGAGCAAAGCCGCGGAGGATAGCTGGAAATATTATAAATGCGAAATTTTAAGAAGATGGATGAATGGATGTTTGTTACTCTTTCACGTCAGAACGCCTGAAAGGATCTCCATGATTTTTAGCACAGAGGTAGATTATAGTCTGGAATAACACGGGCTCTTTCACGTCAGAACGCCTGAAAGGATCTCCATGATTTTTAGCACAGAGGTAGATTATAGTCTGGAATAACACGGGCTTTATGTATTCCGGGAGTATGCTCCCTAGGGCGAAGCCGCTGGCAGAAGCTAGTATGTTATAAGAAAGTTAGTCGATTTCATTATAAATAAAAAATTGCATATTCCCATTTTGGTACAAAATACAGTAGAGCATAACTAAAACAATTAAGGTATAACTGGGCTGAGCAGTAATTTGAGGGCTGAAAGAAATTAAGATTGTGTTGGATGCGAGAAACACACGGCCGCCGGCCGGTCAAGTTGCGGCGCTAGGAGGCCGCTGTCCAGTATTGGATGTCTTTTGGCTCAGATGAATGATGAAGTGAAAATTGATTACTTTTACATTAAAAAAAACAACCTACCTTTTTTCTTGACCATATCATATTTGACATCATCTTCACAGATGATTGCTGCCTCGTGGACTGTCTCTGGCATCATCGCAGTTGAGGTGAAGCTGGCAGCCACCATACCAGTGGAATAGTGAGCCGCATTGAACTTATCTGCAACCTTTCAAAGTAAATTATGTATTATTTGGTAGTAATGCCAATGTCTTGAATATGTCGACTTAGTGCATTCTTCAATCATTCTTTCCATGGATGTTTTAAAAGGGACTTAAATGGATTGCCTAGGGGTCGAGATCACAACAAACTGGGCCAAATAGATTGTTCAGAAAATATGAAATTATGAAAAATAAGTAGTTGTAAAAGCAAGCCAAGCTGTATACTTGTATGGATGTCCATACCACCACTGGACCATTATAGGATAAACTAAGTAACATCTTTTTCGGCCCATACATCTACATTAAGAACTATAATTCTTTGGAACAAAGTATTTTTTGTTCCAAAGAATTTAAATGGCTCCATGGTCGAGTTGTTTGGGCGCTTGCCTTGTGACTGGTGGTTGTGGGTTCGATTCTCATGGAAAGCATGTTTTGTAAAGTTGTTTCCAGTTTGGCTAGGACATCACAGACTTGAATCACCTGATTGTCTGATAAAAGATGATTTCGTGCTTCGTAAAGCACGTATAAGCTGGTGGTCCCGGCTGCCAAATGGTGGTTGTTAAACCATATAAGAGGTCTTTGAGGCGGTTTAAAAACTTTTTGAAACCGTGTGTGAGGGTGTGTGGGGTTGCTGAACCTTACTACCCACATGATAAAAATAATTAAATGCTTGGGTTCCAAAAGTGTTTTTAGATAGTCTACTACCGTCATAAATACATATTATTACCCATCCTTCTTAGCAGTGACGGATTAACTCTTAATCAAATTAAGCAATTGCCTAGGGCATCACGTCTGGGGGGCACCAGAAGAAATACTATACTATCTAGCGTGAATTCAATGCCCGGAAAAGCCGCAAGATGCATTTCAATAAATAAATAAATTATGCTTTGGTTTTTATTGTTGTCGCACCTACTTCACTTCTAAGGTACTTTACATCTCATCACCTTGTTTTACAAAAAAATAATGTTTTCAGGCGGTACCGTTTAAATACCGATTCTAGTTGACACACGGATAGGGGGGGCCACAGGCGTGGATTGCTTAGGGCATCAAGTAGTCTTAATCCGTCACTGCTTCTTAGGCTAATAGAAAATTGGTAGCAAACACAAAAGATAATGTAATTTCGTAGATTATAATTAAACAAACCTCTTTCTTAACTTCTTTCTTCTCTGGTGCCTTGTACTCTTTCTCTAGTTCTTGTAGGATGTCTTTAGTTTCAGCTGACACTGTTTTTAGTCTTGCATGAGGATCTTTTTTCATTGCTATTTCCTCTGTAAAGTAAACACAATTATATCAGGTAGTTTGGTAGTTCTAGTATCTTTAGTTGTCTGAATGAAGGTTGTGAGCTATTCTTGAACTAAAAGGGCAGAATACATTTATTTCATTTGAAATTTTCAAACAATTAGGATCTTTATTATACATTAGAGAAAAATAAATTAGGAGCCATAACTTGCTGTATTAGACTTGTCATAAGCAAATGTAATAATCTATGCATGTAACTGAATTGCTTTTTGCTTTTTTCTTCATAAAATCCTTAAATTTACCTTCAGTCTCTACCCTCAAATTATTCTTAATATGATGAAAAGTAGAAATATTGAACTTGTTCAAGTTATTTGGGTCCTGTATAGTAATGATATCAGTCCTGGCAAATGGGGTATCATTGATAAGATCCTTCCAGTTCTTTCCTTTAATGTTAAGCTGTTCGACTGCCTCATTTGAGTACACATTCCCACTGGTTTTGATTGCAACAATGTAAGAGTTCTTTGTGAATGTTTTGAAGAGAACGGGGCAGTGGTAATCCTCTTCAGCATTCTTGAAGAAGTTCAACTTTTTAAGAGTTTTTATGTCTTGTTTCTGAAAAGAAGAGTTTTAGTGTGTTTATAAAGTTGGCTTTGAACAATAACAAGATGTTCGATTTCCTCTTTTGGGCAACAAGAGGGAACTTAACATTTGTAGGTAAATAATCAGTAGTAAATAAAAAAGGTGTACTTACTTTCCCAGTAACTGGATTAACTTTAAACTTTTTCACGAACGCTAGTATGGCCTGTAACTCGAAAATATTGCCATCTGCATCACAGTATGGGTCGTCAAATGGCTGAAGACATAGGCAACAATGATCAAATGGTAAGCGCTTGAATGTAGTATCCTCTTCTTTGGCAGTGCCTGATCTCTTGCCCCCATAGAGTGTAGTCCACTCCGTGTACGTTAGGTACCTGATAATTTACAAATATAAATTGATAAACATGCAAAAACATTCATCAAACTCACTGAAGGAAGGTGTAACTTGAACTTGTAGCGTAAACCTTACATTTTATCCTTTTGATGTTGCCGTTTACCCATCTTGTTTGTTGTTCTGTTACGCTCTTCGAAAAATGTTTCTATTTAGTCAGAAATAAGCATATAATATTTTCAGGTTGAGAAGCACAAATACAAATACACCACAGAGTACTTTGGTTATATTTAGGAAATACACATACGTAGTATCTCTATGTAGTCTGTGAAATACACAATTCAATAATGACAAACTGCTGTCAGTCAGTGTCACAGAGTTTATATAATTACTAAATATATTATATGCTGTGGTGTCAATCAAAATTGGCATTTGGCAATTTTTTTTTCCGTTTGTTCTCTGTGGAATGCACTGGTGGAATGGCATTTGGCCAAAGAAGAACTTCTTTTTTCTATCGTCTAAGCATTTGGCATACCTTCTTCAAACTAGTTCAAACGTAGACAGTCAAAGGATGCGAAAAAAAAGGATGCGGCCCAGTTCACGATAAGTTTTTATACATTACATAACAGTAGCATAGACAAAAGTTAATTTTAAATTCAGCACAATCTTTTTGTTTTGCATGGAAAGCTACCATCTCTCTATTAGAGACTCTATTTATGTCTTTTTACGCGTTATTTTCTGTGAACTGCGCAGTGAGGAGTTTATGATGGAAAAAATAAATAAAAAACAATTATCTTTACGTATAGTTTTTATTTAGTTATTGTGGCAACACCAAAGAGTATATATAAATCAACATACCCCGGTCAAAAAAAAAAAGTTAGAAAATGTCGGAATGTGGTTGTGCTTCGTATAATTTTTCTTAATTTCATGATTTTAATTACTAAATACCGCTTATTTTCCTAGCATTAAACTAGATTAATTAGTTGTTACTATAAATCTGTAAGTATTCAAATTCTTGAGGTACTTTTTACATGTATTTGATTTGTATCTGAGCTTGTGTGCATTCCGTGAATTTCAGTGGTTGTTTGTGTTGGTGAGGGTGACAGACAAATGGATGAAATGTGGTAGAAGAGGATCGAAGCTCTGAAAACCTTGCCGGAATACACCAAGTTCGACTTGTATCTTTGAATAAGGTATAATTAATTATTCTATCTCTTTATCACAGAGCGGTATTAGTGCGGAAAGTAACAGGCTGCCTATTTGCGCTTTGCAGTTCGGGGACATCTAACACGGAGATCATACTAATAGCGTTGCACAAATTTTGCACTTCTCGTGGATGAATTTAGTTAAATACTAACTATTGCGTATCGGAAGCCGTGTTTTCATTCAATTGGGTCACCAGTGAACCAAAAATTGTAAATTATCGGATAACGCCAGCCCACAAGATGGCCGACTGTTATTCGTAAGGTACAAATAAATCTATTTCCGTTGCGTTTTGCGATGTTATTTTGAGTTGATTATTTCGGCAATTGTGAGTAGAGCATAGTAGTTTTTGTTTGTTTGAATGTTGTTGTTTGGCGTACAAAATGTAGGGATTAGGAATGTCTTTGTTCTAGTGATTTGTTCTTGTGCTTGAAATAAAAAAACATGTTCATCTTTTGTGATTTTGTAACTAAAAATTACTTGCAATGTAGTTGTAGCTGCATTTATATGACGCGCAATCATTGATTTTACAATGGTCAATGACAATCATTTCTCACTTTCATGTTTTTGCACTTTCTGAGTTATTTGCACATAACAATGTTGTGTCATCAAACCTGTTTATTTTGGGAGACATTATTCTTAGAATAAACATACAATTTTCAAAGCCAGTATTTTATTTCTTTAAAAATCATGAGAGCATGTGTTCATCAGTCATTGTTGCAAGCTTTCTCATCAATCATTACACTCATATCACAAGCTTTTTAACTAGCAGCTTTTTGGTTTAGCGGAATGAGACGTTTGGTGCTTTTAGATAATGAGCGGTGCGTCTGGTTCATCAGGGAGTGGTACGGGTCGCGGCAGAGGTGGTTCTGGCTCAAGTGGGGCAGTTGCAGACAGTAAACCGGAAGCAAAAGAAAATAAACCAAATCCTAAGATGTCGAAGGCACTCGGGACGTCAGCCAAGAGGATTCAGAAGGAGCTTGCAGAGATAACACTAGACCCGCCGCCAAACTGCAGTGCAGGGCCAAAAGGAGACAACCTGTATGAATGGGTGTCCACCATCTTAGGCCCCCCGGGCTCGGTGTATGAAGGCGGGGTTTTCTTCCTAGACATCCACTTCTCACCAGAATATCCATTCAAGCCTCCCAAGGTATGTTATCTTATTCAGTTCTGTCTTTACTAAAGTTCTTGTCTATTAAGATCTTGAAAGGAACTTTTGAAGTAACATACTCAACACACTCATCCTCGTTATCTATAAATTAATATTTCTTTACTATGTCATCACAATGATTAAAGATTCTGGACTTTGCTAGTTATTGTTATGGCAGGGTCTTAAACTGTATGACATATTTAAAGTTTTGGGATGAAATACACATACACTTTTTGTGTATTTTGTCCTAAAACTTTATATCTATAGCATTAGCATAGTTAACCAAGATTGTAATGACAAATACAATAATATAAGAATGACTGCTGTCCCTCGTGGCTTCGTTCCCATCAACTGGCTACATATTTATTTTCATAAGTTTCTGAAATAACAAACACAACAAAATAAGAATTCGGTCCAGCCGTTTACGCGTGATATTTCCCTTGGTCCTTCCCGTGATGACCAAGGGACTAGGAACAAGGATTTTGGTCCATAGTGACTGATAATCTATACTAAAATTATAAAGTGTGGTAATGTGAGGTTGTAGGAGGTAATCGGATCTGCTGAATCGATTTTGAAAATTCTTTTACTGAAGCCATTTATTTGTCAGTGTCATAGGCCATATCCCCACGAAAATTGCAATAATAAACCCGCGCGAACGAAGTCGCGGGCGAAGTGATAATATTTTAAGAATTATTGCTTCAACAGACATCTCAATGTTTTCGAATACAAAGGAACTAAATACGAGGAAAAATAAAGAGTAATTAACCATACAAAGTAGCTAATTAATAGTACCAGTTAGGACAATTTAATTACGATTTTGTGCTTATTTACATTTACTGATTAAAACAATCAAATTATTGATTTATCCTAATAATAAAATATTAAAACACCTTCCAGAAAGATAATAAACACATTACATAAGTTATACCTCGACCATGATTTTAGATAAACTTTCGGAGTTACAACAATATTAAATGTAGATCACATTTAATTTCGTGATAAAAGAAGCTCATTGAGATGTTACGCGCCAAGCTGTATCCAAAACCCCTAAAAACCTTTTTACGCAACAAAATGCAAAGGAAACAGCAATATCAATCATGGTTTATCCATTCCACCCCTTGCACTAACTTGCCTATACGTGTAACATCAAATCAATTCAGTCTCCCCAAACCCCAGCCGGCCGTGTCTAGCAACGCCCTAAACCGAGGTCCGAACTCTGCGAGGGGGGTCACGAGACGCCCCTAGTATTTAATTAGTGCTGACATCCCTCTGCACTCGCCGTGGTCCGACAAATCAATCAAGGAATTACAGACATGTCTATACCGCGTGTATCTGACATCGACGCACAAACGATTTCCATGGGTCCAGGGTATGATTCTGATCATTTATCTCATTTTTTCATTTTTTTCAAGGGTTTTTTTACTTTAGACTGCTCATAATCGTTATTCTGACCTAACCCAATGAGATTTTTAATAAAAAAAAAAATAATTAACTACTTTCACTAAAAAGAGCAATCTGAATAAAACACAAATAGTACTCTTGAAAAAAATGAAAAATAAGAAAAGAACCGACGAAAAATTCCAACTCTGGGGTGTCCAGAATCATGCCCTGGGCCCATGGAAATCGTTTGTGCGTCGATGTCAGATACACGCGGTAGAGTTGATTCATTGCAGTTTACACAGTGTTTATTTAGGCAAAAATCTAGGTGAACATCGCGAAAAGCTACGAGAAATTAGCTTTTGATTCAGAAATATTTGAACCACTTTCAAATTTCCATCTACATTTTCAATGAACTTCATAAGGATGATAATAGTTGCCAGAATGTAGGACGAGGGCAGTCCTCTAAAAATACACGTTGGGCGCATCACATCAATCAATGTCACGAATCATTTTCTTGACTCATCAAAACGCATCACACCTACTTAGCCGCATACGATATATCCGTGTAGACAGAATTACTAATTTGCCGTCTCGCGATTTTTGTACGCATTCACCTCAATATTTCAGACGTATCTTTACCTCAACTAAATTGGATCCTAATTATTAGTTTTTGTTTTCGGAACAGGCAAAAGATTCTAAGAAATACTTTTGGGTTAGACCTCGACTTTCAAACCACTTTTTCGTTAGTTACAAGGATATTGAATCTGGTATTACGAGCTCAAAAGATAGGTACATCGAGAGAATTAGCAACGAGTTGCGGTCATGTGGGTTTGTACTTGAGTGTGTTGCAAAGTTGCAAAGCTTCACTTCGAGGGTTTCACTCGTTAGCAGTATTGTTATGTGGCCCCCCCTCATGGAGTGTATAGTTACGGGTTGCCGCCAGGTACCATAAAGGAGCCACAAATGAAATTAGTTTGAGCTAATAGTTTAATTGACACCGATTTATCGATCTTGATAGATTAGCATGGCAGTTGAGAATGCATATTTTTATAACGCCATTGCCCTTAATTCTCTTTCAAATGGTGTGAGACGAGATTCATTTTCGTCCCTCCTATAAATAGCTGATGGCGTCACCAAAAGTACCTGTATCCTTTTCCGTGATGCAGTTTCCTTTATGCGAATTTTATTGTCAATGCTCTTTGGCTTTATCGGATATAGCTGTCCCCCGCGGCTTCGCTCCCGTTTTACCCGCACAGTTCCCGTTACCGTGGGATTTCCGTGATAAAAACTCCTCCTATGTCCTTCCTCGGGTCTCAAACTACCTTTGTACAAAATTTCATCCAAATCGGTCCAGTAGTTTCGGAGCCTATTCAAATCAAACACTAGCTGAGCCGCGCAACTTCGTTTGCGTCACATTTTCTATTAATGATCCGCTCCTATTTGTCTTAGCGTGATGATATATAGCCTATAACCTTCCTCGATAAATGGGCTATCTAAAACTGAAAGAATTTTTCAAATCGGACCAGTAGTTCCTGAGATTAACCCCCTACATACAAACTTACAAACAAATGTTACCTCTTTATAATATTAGTATAGATTATTAGTGTAGATAACAGAACTGAGAGATTTTCGTCATAAATAACGCAAAAATGGGCTATCTGAACTACTTACCAATTGATTTAGAGATGGCATCTTCTTTGCTCGTGATTTAATAATCACTAGCGATCCGCCCCGGTTTCGCTCAGGTCAAATTAATACACAAAACCCGTCAATTATCAGTCTTTTCTATAGTGAAAACCGTATTAAAAACCTTTGCGTGGTTTAGAAGATGTAAGCGCAGAAACGGAAAGAAACAGAGGCTGACAGCTGTTTCTTTTTATTAGGGTTCCGTACCCAAAGGGTTACCAACGGAACCCTGTCTGTCAGCGGGTTCTATCTCAAGAAACGTAATAGGTAGACATTGAAATTTTCACATCGTGTAAATTTCTATTGCCGCTATAACAAAATCATGCTGGTGGCTCTCGGCGACAGTTTTACCTTTCTATCATGTGAAGGAACATTAATAGGGAATATGCACGCGATTTTTTTATTTATAAAATGAATTACTTCTAAGCTCCAGTAAACACTCTCGAAAACATTTTATAAATATCTTCATCAGCGATGAAGTTATAACGCTTCAGAGATTACTTTTAGAACGAGAAGTCCGACATGGAATTTGACGTCACATTACGTGACGTCTATACATCTGCCATAGAAAACAGCGTTTTCGCGAGAGGGACAGATATATTTGTTTAAAATAATTATATCTCGTTTGTTTTTCGAGCAATTTTGATTTTTCCACCGTTAGTAACATATTTTTGTATATTTTTAGATAAAGTGTTTAGATAATAATTTTTTTTTTATGCATATTCCCTATTGGGTCAGTACATCCAGCACCCCTTCACTACATTGAGCTTCTCAAAGTTCTGAGTTGAGCTGCATGATACCTTACAAATGATTGCACTGTCTGGACAGGTCCACTCAAACCTGCGTGGTACTTTCTTCAAAAGCCCGCCACAGACGTGAACCTACATGGTTTTCATATATTCACGATTATTTTTCAGGGTAGGCAGCTAGGAAACATTGGCCTCATTTAGAATAATATGACCAAAATATATTGACATGTAAATGAGTTACATGTAACCTATTTGCAAAATTAAATATGATTTATCATTACAAACAAAAAGAAAACTTCTTTATAATGTTCTGTTTCAGGTCACATTCCGGACTAGGATATATCACTGTAACATCAATAGCCAGGGTGTGATATGTCTAGACATTCTCAAAGACAACTGGTCACCAGCACTGACAATATCGAAAGTTTTACTATCAATATGCTCACTGCTCACCGACTGCAATCCAGGTATGATGCTTTTCAGTTCTTCTTTGGATATTTAGCTTTTAGCGAGCAAGGCTATATGGTCTATTCAACACAGGTACCATCCACCTGTACGATAGCATAATATGATACTAAGCAAAATTTTCTATCAGTGTGGTTTTTTTCGTATATCAATTTGTATGTTATCAAAGATTATCTTTTAACACACATACAGACATGTTTACTTCTGTATATATGTTCGTATTGTTTAAAAAATTATAATAGTAGGTCTGTGCACAATAATATTCTTATCATTTTCCTTGTCGTCATAAAAGTTAACTTACCTTAGGGTAGCTGCTTTGCTACCCTAATAAGTATAATATTACTAGTACTTCGCCCGCGACATTGTCCGCGCTGCAATTTTCCTAAGCCTATGTTTACAAAGGGATAACATAGCATTTAGTTTATTAGTTAAAAAAATACTTTGTAATATTAGTGTTGCTGAACCCTTTAGCTGCCAACAAATTTTAACGTTATGACAGTCAGAAAAAATCATTTATGTATTTATTTTTAGCCTATTGTGCACACTGCAGGGCAAAGCCCTCCCAAACATGTAATAAAAACGAGTCATTTTTATTTATTATGTTCTCTGCCTATCTATTCCTATTGGTCGTGAAGATAGAAACAGCTATATAGTTAGGACTAGTGAATCGATAATATCCATTCTATGTAGCATGTTAAGTTCTAACACAAAAGGTTTTGCTCCATAGTCTCGAGAGGTCAAAGCCCTTTTGTCCTCTATGTCCTCCTGACGTTTTGTTCATGCTTCAATCCTATCGCGCGTGTTTATTTATATCGATACTAGTTTGTAGTGCGTCGTTTATTAAAAATCGATCATGGATGGAACGGGAATTCTAATTAGATAGATAACATGTTGAAACAAAAATGGTTATTGTTTTTTTTTTTTTTCTATTTGTGCGTTTTACGCATAGACAAGTAGGATTGTCCAATGATTATGTCGCAAATGATTTGACTAGAAAGTTAAGCATGCAAAAAAAGTACGTAATCATTACCGATTTGTAAAACGGAGAGAAGCAGTTGCCTAGCAGTGGACTACCTACAAAACATGCAATAGTTATTAATTCTTTATTATAACAGAATTTTAATAGTGATTAAAGTTAATCTGTTTCTAATTTTCAGCTGATCCTCTGGTAGGTAGCATCGCGACACAGTATCTCCAGAACAGAGAGGAACACGATCGCATCGCACGCCTGTGGACCAAGCGTTACGCGACATGATTGCGCTGCCCCCGCGAGCCGCCACGGAACAACCTGCAGTATCATACTCAATACCATTCTGTTCTAAATCCATCCTGTTCACGTAAATGTAAGCTTATAATGTTATATCCGATCACTTCGCGCTCCTTGAGACACATTTGTTACCATCCACACTCAATAGCCATAACAAATGTGCCCCATCCAGCGCTTGATGTTTATACAGCTTATTAATTTTTAGTTGCAATTAATGTGATGTCAACATGCTTTGAAATAATGACGGTCTGAAATAATTTTAGAATGATGAAAGTTTAGTTGTGAATTTGAATGAATTTCTGTTAATGTTTCTAGCTCTGTGTTATATAAATACAGTGATAAGTTTACTAATGAAGTGTATCGTAGGTTTAACCAGTGATTTGAGTCAATTTTGCCGCTATTACGCGATGATCTCATACACTCTTCAACTGTTACTACTTATGTGTAAGTATGTCTGGACTATTGCGATGCCTACTATTGTATAATTATTTGGGAATCGCCATTATTGTCCCGTAAAATGTTTCTCATTTCAGGGTAAAACTTGCATGTCGTATTGGGCGTAGATTAATATTTTTTTAAACAATATTTTACTGCTGTCAGTGTCCCCCATATTAATTTCCTAAAAATTGAGTAAATCCAAGATTATTTATTTGGAAATAAATTTTAATTAGTGTCCCGTAAAATGTGTCTAATATATTAATGCTGTCATTGTCCCCTAATTTTGACGCGAAGTCTTTTTCGTTAGTTAGGCTCTTTTCTTTTCTTCACAACACGAAAATTAAACAACTGTGTTGCTCCAGGTTTAGCATTACATTCATACATTTTCTACCTCTGCCACTTATGTCTTCAAATGAGTTACTGAATGGATGTATTTCTTGTCTCTAATTGTGAATAAAATTTTGTAATTCGTAATATTATAGTACTTATACTTCTTGGATAGGCCGCGACAGAACTGGCAGCATTGACAAGTACAAAACTAAGATGGTTTAAAATATTCATGAACAACAAACCAATCCATTAAAGACTTCAATGCTTTGTAATTATAATTAAGAAATCTTATTTCATGATGAGGCGAACCAGTGGCTAATTTTCTAGTGAGATGTCATAGGCTGAAGAATCGCAAAATTATGGTATTGTGAATTTATAAAAATGAAATGGCTTGTGTCAAAGCGTCAAGTTTTACGTCAGCCGGTACTTTGAAGTACTACGTATTATATATATTAATCGAATCTAGTTTGGGTTTTTATTATTATCACTGAAGGCCGAATAAATGTCACTAAAAAGCCTTATTTGACTGAAAACGAAGGAAAGATACATTAGATAGGTTTTTCAACTTGGTCCATTTTGTTAAGGATTAGATAGTCAAATTATTTGGAATTTTAGGACTTCGTAACAAAAGGATTTTTGGGGACGTATTATTTTGTTGGTTTTTAATTGTGCAATGTAATGTGGTTTATATAAAGTAAATGATTGAGTTATATTTTTACATGATTCACTATAATATACGATTTTACATTGAGTAGAATAGGTCTGGGATATAATAATTAACTACCTATTTATTTTTTTAATATCAACTTATAAAAGTATATATTTCATACTATGATAATTGTTTCCATTGTGATTGTTTGATGTAAAGTGATTCGACAATATCTATAATGCGGCGTCATCATGAAGCAGTCGACTGTGGATTTGTTAGCATGTTTTACTCGTTATCACATATCAATGTATCTCCCCAACGAAGAAGTGAAATTTAGATTTATTTGATACAATAATTTCGACTACTTTTACCTTATTCTTGATGAAGTGCCAAAACTCGGGCACATTGGCCTCCGCTCCAGTCTGACATCTCCAACTTTTCTAAAATATTCCGTTTAGTATGTAAACAGTATTAGATGTAAGTTATTTTATTGTCTAGATAATGTATAATGTATGTCTTAACCCTAGTACTAATTAGAATTTTAGCGTTGTAATGATTTTAGCTAAAGGTGTATGTATGTCGCGCGTATATGAATGTTTTGGTGATACCGTCGTGAAAATGATGATTTTATAAATTGGGTGATATCGCGAGTCGGAACTGGTGCTGTGAGATTCAGATGCCTGCGACATACAGCAGGCGAATACTGACTTGTATTCGGGACTGGTCTATTTTGTCATTGTGATTTTTAATTATTTTATATTATGACTCGAAATGTGTTGCTTGCAAGACAACAGCTGTATTTAACGCGACTGATGTTCCTCGAAATTAAACGTTCATGCTCTGATACCTAATAACCATCCTTTGTTATTACAATTTATATCATGGTATAAAATAGGAAAATAAAAATGTGTGTAACTAGGACACTGAATGCTGTTTCATTATATTCCTGATTAAAACTCATTTTTTGGATAATGCAGGTTTTATTATAAATATACACGACCTAGGACACTTTCCAAACATTACAATCACCTAATTGTTTCGTTTTTAAATTAGATGCAATTCTTATAATTCATTTAGAAAATATCTTATGGACTTCGCAACCGAAGAGAGATCGCGTCTTGCTTGTGAGATTGCGTCTAATCAACAAACGAATCTTACAAATCTAATATAATATAAGTAGATAGATAATAAATGTGCACCACTTCTACATTGGTTAAATATGAATAGTAAAAGGTACAATAATAATTATTATTATAATACTAGAAATTTGAATTGAGATTTAGGTAAGTATAAAAAGTAGGAAATTCCGATAAAGTTTTTGGCATAATGTATCCATTTCTACTCGAAAAATCAGTCTTCTACACTGAGCACACTTCATTGTGAACTTTAAGAAAATCTGTGCATTGTGCTTTTATCACTCCCTCACTTGCAAATACATATGGCAAAGTTTAAAATTACACGCATTTTATATTGATAAATATAGTACCTCCTGATACTACTTATGTTGGACTTAGGTAAACATTAAATCTTACAATAAAATGAACAAATTATCTTGAATAACAATAATAAAATAAATTATTTCAAAATATACATAAACATCGTAGAGGTGCATTTGATCACAACTTAGTAACAAAAAAATGTATGTAGGGTATTTGTGGAAAATATTGGGCACTGCTATTAACATCTAGCTCTACAGATTATGCAAAAAGTACCGTTTCATGTGTTTATACGGTCTCGTACTGACTGCGGATGGAGCGAGCGAGGCAGCACGCGAATATCACACCAAGCAGCTGAAAAAGAAAAACGATCTGTGTTATTTACTGTTCTATGGGTACGTGACAAAGCGTGTGTTCCGAAACATAACCCAGTATACTGGCCAGTGCTCATGACGTCATGAATCCGACGCCATACTGTGATTCGTTCCAATTATCGAAATGAATCAACAGTATGGCGTGCATTAGCGACATAAATTGACGCCATTTTGAGAAGTGTTTATGCTCGTTACAACAATATTTTTTGCAAATAATACAATAAAAAAATCCTCAAAGTCTGATGCATACGCGCCCATTTGATATATTACTACTAGCTGACCGGGCAAACGTTTTGCCAAACAAACAAAAAAGTACCTACCCTACGACCTATTCTCATACCTACCAAATATACACAAAATATATCATTTTAGTTGGTCGAGCCGTTTCGTAAGTTCGATAACACCGTGACACGATATTTTTATATATTAGATACCTATACGTCACACTTTTATCATGGTGTACCATAATGATGGTACACAAGTACAATATTGCGTCGGATTCATGATGTCATGAGCACTGGCGAGTATACTGGGGTTATATTTCGGAACACACGCTTAATAATTTCATCATCAAAAGTATCAATCTAGTAGAAGACATTTGTAGTGCAGCGAGTTGAATTATTCATCATTAACGTTCTCTTGTCCTTATTCCAATTTATTTGCGGTCGGAGTAACGTTTATGAGTAAGTCCATACATACGTCTCATATTAGTCAGTCGTGTATAAATAATAATCCATGGTACAGCGGCGTTGGACTGGACGTAAAGGCTACGCCGATCTCCCAGTCCACCCCCACTATGACGTTGCGGGAATTTCGTTGCTGGGTTGTTTTAGTGGGTATACCGGGCTTGCCCGGGGAGTCCCACATACCCCTCCCACTCCCCCGAGTGAGAGGGTATGCGTAATGCATTTTTTCCCAGCCGAAACAAAAAAAAAAAAAAAAAATGGTACAGCGGCGTTGACCCTAGGCGCACCGCAAATGATTTCAAAATCTCATGACACTTCACTTTTGAGTGCATGGTGAGTGATACATTGTAAAGTACATTATTACGGTTCCATTTTAATTCGCTTTACAACAGAAGCCCACTGACTATTATTACACATACTTAAAAAAAAAAAAATTTTATGAACAAATTACTTAAAAAAATATCATGACTCATGACGTAGCCTGAACCCATGAGCGAGCGCAGTCCGAGATTTGTGTTCAAAAAACGGCGCGGAATGGAACAGTGATATGATATAAATCATTGTTTTGATACGTAAACATATATATTCTAACCCATTATTTATTTTTATTGTATCTATTTACTTAATTAATCATTAAAATAAATAATCGCGTCATGAGGTAGTTTATGTTGGGTAGATTAAAAGAGGGCCCCCTTTGTGAGACGATTATAATGGCACCCTATAAAAAGGTTAAACATATTTACCTGCACAACAGCAACACCTATGCCAACACCGCCGAGCACCATAGCTATCTCCTGGAAGTACGCAACGAGCTTGTTCAGGCAGCCGTCTTTATGGAAATGCTCGGACTTGTCGGTGCAGGGCGCGGCGACTCCGTTGGCCACCTCGAGACCGGAGCAGCAAGTGGCGGGCAGAGTCGTGATGTTGTTGGCGGCCCAGTCTCCGGGGCCGTAGATACCGCAGCATTGCAGCTGGAAATAGAAGATAGGAAGATTAGTGTATGCGTTAAAAAAGGTTTACAACACATCCTGGTACTATTGGGTGCTAAACTTCAAGTATTTATCTTAAGGGAACGTGCACGGGCATGTACAGCGGCATCTAGTGGCGCAGAGTGGAAACTTAATACGTTATAAACACTTAAAATTGGCACTCCTGTGCTGACATTTATAATTCCTGCACGCTATTTTTCCTACTCCTCCGCTGTACTCTTCTGATTAATTTCGTTGCGGGATCCAAGACAGTTGAATCGTTTCTCCGGGACTCGTCGGGTTTCATTAACTCGGCGGTTTTCTGGTGGTCGCCACTGTTGATTCTGGCTTTCAGGAGTTGCAGTGGTTGGGAATGTGTGGCGGGCTTGTCCCAATAAAAAAAATAAAAATAAAAAAAATTCCTGCACGCTCCTTTCATGTCCTTGACGATGAACTAAGGCTATTCGTCCGCTACCACATCGAAAAAGTTGGATTCTGCCTCTTAAAACTCTAAGTAGAAGCGCTATGAGGCCCAGAAAGAAAAAGGTTGAGTGTATATAAATCGTAATATAGCTGACCTACCCTGTTGCCCACTGCTGGGTAGTGGGTAAAGACCACTCTTTTTTTATTATCCTGCTAGGTCCAGAACAACCATTCAAAGCTTTACAGACGGGAGGGTTTAAACTTTCTGAATAATATGGAGAGTTCTAATTAGGAGAGTAATAATAGGTAGTAATAGGTACATTATAGTTTTGTTATTTCTAGAGCCTCAATACAAAATCACTTGCAGATTAGGTTAAAATCAAATACAGATACTGTAAGCCCATATTACGTTGCAGTGCTGTACAATTTAAATTAACATAATAATATCGTATTGTGCGCCACATGGCCACATGAAACTGCTTCATACACACGTATGTAGCTATACCAGACCCCACCACAAATGAATACATAACGAGTCCAGACAGGATTCGTCCAAGCAGACTCAAATAGGAATGATAATAATGTAAACGAAATTAGTGATGCCTGTCTTCGCAGATTAGCTGTTTGTTTATTTTTAAAAGTTATTGCAAACATGTTGGATTTATGTTTTGTTTAAGCAGGGAGGACATTATTTAATTCTACCAGGATTTATGTGGATTAATGCTTAATCCTCAAGGACAAAACGTCTGGGGAGAACGGAAACTTATGTTCGACTCCTACCGACTAAAACATGTGTTATCTCTCCACAATCCCTGAGACGTCGCGAATACGCGATCGTCGTTTTCATTTCATGGCAAATGCGACGCAGTCGACGACGAGCCGACAACGACGCCTTTGGCATTAATCCGCTTTAGAACTTTTGTGTTGCTTGAAGTTTTAAAAAAATAAAACTCGGTTACTTATTTTGACAGTCAGGGGTATAGTAATGATACATTCCCTTGTAACCCCGACGTTGTCATACCAACCTATATGCGCCGCTACAAGAGAATAAAGAAAGCTACTCACGTCAGTCTGTACGATGTCGAAAGTCTTGGCGACGTCCTTGTTAGTGGGGTACTCCTTGATGGTCTTGTTCAGGTGTTCCACGATGGAGTTCTCCAGATCCTGGTGCTTCATGTAGCCTGCGATGCCGACGGCAAGCTCCGCTACGAAGATGATCAGCAGGAACACTGAGAACTGGAAAACAGTAAGGTAATCTGTTAGCTTTGAATCTAGGTGAATCACCATTTTGAAGCATTATGTGGGCCGCCCCACATGTTCGGGGTGGTTTATGTCCCACAGCGGATATTATATCTTCCAGCTAACTACTTAGTAATGTTGCAAAGACATATTCCTTTGCCAGTTCTGGATGGCTAGTGTATCATTAGCAACTGATGCTGCCCCACGGTTAGGTTTCAAAAATATCTTCGATAAGAATATTTTATTAGCTCGAGACGTATTCTACACTCGTGATTTTTTTAATAGAGTTCGATTATTGTAATTCAATTGTTTAGGTAACACAATTGAATTACTTACAATAATCTTATATATAAAATGAATTGCTGTTCGTTAGTCTCGCTAAAACTCGCGAACGGCTGGGCAGATTTCGGTAATTCTTTTTTTGTTTAGTTTGCCAGAATACAGGGAAGGTTTAAAAGCAAAAAAAATGGGTACTTGACGGGAGCGAAGCCGCGAGGGACAGCTAGTAACGAATATAATGTTGGAGGCATAAGGCACTTGTCTCACCGGCGACAAGGAAGCGATTAGCTATCGACTATTTTTTCGCTTAAGAAACGGACAAAAGATGTAGATCCCGTTTGTTGGCGAGAGCTCTCTTACCACAAGTGTGTCGCAGTGACAAGAGCTATCAAAGATAATACTAGCTTAGCGATATTCGCTCAGCGATGCTCGCTTGTCCGTCAGTATGCTTAGTGCGAGTGTCATACTTAAATTCGAGTTACTTACATCTCGATCGCGTAAATCGAATTAACGTCAAACGCATCGACTATCGTTAACTTGCGAGTGTGACATACAATACTTCTAACCATTCGATTCGCGTTAGCGTCATTTCTAGCCGGAGCGAGTGGTGCGAATAATCACCTGTAGCACACGAGCACTCGCTAATAGCCGAGCGACAAAACTATTGAAACTTCACACTTGCTCCTCGCTGTTCGCCAACTCGTATCCAGTTTCTAGCTTTACTCGTTTCTCACAGATCGTCGGTGGTGAGACAAGTGCCTTAATCATAAATAAAAAGCTTATTGAAGGCTTCTAGGAACATGTCAAGATAAAAATAACATTTGATTACACGACTGGCGTCGAGTGTGTTGATATTGCTGTGCAAATGACGACACGATCCACAAAATGATGGCATATCTGATTGTTCCACTTAACAATTGCGGGTCTTTGTTTGTAATTTATCTAGAACATCTTACTTATCTAGTTAGTAATTTGCTACATGTCTATAAAGCTAGTATGGATGAGTGTCGTAGCAGTTGACGTCACCTCTGGCAATTAAAGTTGGCTGAACGCCCCATATTCATTTTTAGGATAATTACTTAACACGAGGGCGAAAAATACGTGGTGTTTATGTACTAGCGTGATGTTTTTAATACCAAGTGGTAAGTAAGATTTTCAAAACTGTGCGAAATGTGAGAGAACCATATTTTTTTATTTGAGATAGGCTTGCTCTTATTGAATACCTACCTATATTATCATATTTATTGTACACCTAATAACAAGCACAAGAAAAACGTCGTCGGACCATCCGTCGTTGTCATCGTCTAGGTCAGAAGTCACACAGTACGCTGACGATGGAGTGAGCTTACCCAAAGGAACTATTTAACATTATCTTTCCCCAAACGTGAATTGAACTTGAACTATACAGCCATACGTCACAAAATCACGTCACATTAAACTGTGGTTTGACATTAATCGAACGGACTTTCAGAAAAGTGGGGGTAACTGTAGGCAGAATATAATTATGTCAATCGTTCACGGTTCGTGCGCGCAAAATTGTCCAAAGTCATTATAAACTCTACCGTAGGTACCTATGTAATTTACAGGTCAGCAACTTTTACACAAGAGTTAAATTAATCGTGGAAAAATCAACGGCCTAGAAAACAATTTGAATACGTACTTACTACCTACCTTCTTTGCTTTGTTTCGTTTACCAGACTTCAGTAAAAAGATTTAAGTATTTTTCTAATAAATTTATCTTAAAAAACTGGCCAAGTGCTACTAGCTAGGCTCACACGTTTTTTTTACGGGAGCCTCCTTTATTTTTTATTATTTTTGCTATAATTTCCAACAGTCTACCTATTACGGTTCTTGAGACATAGCCCGCAGACAGACAGATAGACGAACAGACGGAGAGCTCAAGGACCCTAAATAATGCTTCATTTGTAGGAATAATCTCTAGAAATCCGCTTACGAAATCCTTTCCCTGTTAGATATCGTTGATAATAAGCCTCAAAAGCCGTTCATGTCGCTGATAGTGGGAGCAAGTCACATCAAGTGGGGTAACACTAACATTGCGGTGACCAGAACTGAGCTTATGGGTCGAACAATAATTTGTTCGCATGCCCATAACTCGCAGCCGAGTCGTTGTTGTTCTGGGCACCGTAAGTGTTAAAGAGAAAGTTTTGAAAAAATGATGTTGTTGAGGAAACCACGCAAGGAGGAAGATGGACTGTTACTATTTTTGAGTATCATCATTCATCACTGATTTATCGTCATGGCGAAAATTGCGGGATAAGAGTTCCCCCCACTTTTATTGGAAACGGGCACGGGATTATGCCTAGTGCATAGGCATAATGTTAATGTCTAGTGTTGCATATTCGAAACGTTTACGTTTAAAATATTTAACATAGACTCTTCTGCGCTGCCACCTATGACATTCCTGCGTGGTTCCTGCACGCCCCGTTTAGGGGAACGTGCACGAAGGAGACTGCCATCTAGCGTTGCAAATTCGAAACATATAAGTAAAATAAACTTGACAATCGCACTACTGCGCTGCCACGTTCCTTATATGACGTAGTGGGAGCGTAATAGTGGAAAAAATCTAATAGACAATAGGATTTAGTAAGTGGAGTATTATTTTATCGGTAAAATCATGTAAACAGAATCCAGCTAACACACGAACAATAAACAAATGGTGTGAAGGTGTGCTGTAAATGCAGAATATTGTGTCTGGGAGAGATTAAAACTTTTATCCATCTGTTTTATTACCAAAGCGAGATTACAAACAGTAGGTACATTATTTTTTTTTTTTATTGGTTACTAGACGCCCCGCTGAACTTCTTATCAAATTCGTCGGGATATCCCAATTTTTTTTTAAGCACTGACCGTCTAAGAGCGAACTAAACAAAACAAAATAAACATTCATTTTATGCATAAATCAGTCAAACCGTTTATGAGGTTAAGCGAGACTTACGAATGTAATTGGTATTTACATAGGTATATAAATAGATTAAGGAAAACATTACCATAAATTAATATGTTAAGAAATAAAATAGTTATTATTTTATAATAAACAAAATACACTGCAATGGTTGTAAAGAGTCTCTTCAACTGTTTAAACCCACAGAAATGCTTATACTAATTAATACCATACACATATCTGCTAAGATACCCAGTTATTAATTTAAAAAACCCTCCTCAACTTTTAAAAGAACAATACAGAGATTTGAATGTTCGTCATACTTAGACCAGAGTGCCAAATATACTAATTTTCACATGCGCATCTCAATCGCAAACTGTCAAAAATGTATGAAAACTAAAGCACAGTTTACGATTGACATGCAAACGCGAAAGTTGTTTAAGGTGGAAGCGCCATATTGATGACTCAAATGGTTATAATCCCTTAGATAAATGTTTTTTACGATCGCGAACCGTATTTTGTTCAACATACAGCTTCACACTCACCGGCAAATTGCAAAAAACATAAAAATATTTGAATTTCGCGGGCTACCCTGGAGCGGCTGGAGCATCCACCTTAAGAATTAGTATTATTGGCACTCAGATTTTTAAGTCAGTCGCAAACTGTCAAAAAAGCCAAAGCTGCGAATGCGAACGTTGCTTGAAAATTAGTAGAATTGGCACTTAGGACATGGAAACGAGAAAAACCGCCCGCAGGCCACATTGATACAAGAACTCGTCAACGTATGCGTTGCATCAGTAATTTTCCTACGAGCTTCGAACGGGGTTATCTAAACCCGTTTCCGCCACAAGACTAATCGGTTATTGATTCCTAGTTCGTAGACTTGGTGAGGGGCTTCCAAAGTGCCCCAATAACCCATTTTTAACCGACTTCCCAAAAAGGAGGAGGTTCTCAATTAGGTTGTACTTTTTTATGTTTGTTACCTCATAACTCCGACAAATAGGAACCGATTTGAAAAATTATTGTTTTATCTGAAAGGATAATTATACTTGCAGATTGGTCTATTTAAATTTTATCAAAATCGGTTACGAACTATGGATTTTAAATCGAAATAGCTGGAAATCGTCTATTTGAATGATGGTTTTATGTCATCCAAGTAATCTAAATTGCGTATTTTGCTTTTCTGCGATTTTGCAGTGGTGTTGTTGGGTGTAAGGTACCACTAAAAAGTGAAAAATAAAAAACTTTTAACAAAAAAATACAACCAACTTCAAAAAAAAAACACTACAAAGTAAAGTAAGTTTAGCATACCTACCATTTTTTATTATTTTTAAGTTTTAACATGTACCGTGCGTGTTGTATGTATGTACTAAATAAATATTCTTTCTTTCTTTCTAAAAAATAACTTTCATTTAGGAAGTCAGTGTTTAGTTAGTTCTTCGTATTTTGACACAGACTTCCGAAATTAAAGTTGTTTTTTCTTTGTAGTGTTTTTTTTTTGTCTAAAAATACAAGCGACTGCAGAAGCTTTTGTCTGAAAAATAGCCATTCTACATTTTCTAGAACGCTTCTTTTAATTAGTACAGTAATTCATTATGTTTTTACATTCTCCGAGACAATGATAAAGTTATTTTATTACAGTTTTATGTGTTTCGTGGTAGGGGGGGGGGGGGCTTTTGTATTTTATAACGATCTCCTCATCACGTGGATAAACAATATTATTATAACTGCTTATTGCATTTCAGCATGGCAATACCGAACAATGACCCACTAACATTGATTGCCAGTTGCCAGTCTTTATTTAAAACACGGAGATCCTGCTTATATTACCTACTAGCTGACCCACGCAACTTCGTTTGCGTCACATTTTCCATTAATGCACGGCTCCTTTTAGTCTTTGCGTGATGATATGTAGCCTATATCCTTCCTCGATACATGGGCTATCTAATACTGAAAGAATTTTTCAAATCGGACCAGTAGTTCCTGAGATTACCCCCTACATACAAACTTACAAACAAATGTTACCTCTTTCCTCTTTATAATATTACTAGATGACCGGCGCAACTTCGTCTGCGTCACATTTTCCGCTCCTAAATAATATTGCAACAAAAAATTGAGATTTAAACTATCCTATCTCTCAAGTTGGATCGAACTGCACATGGTGTGCGAATTTTATTATAATCGGTTAAGTGGTTTAGGAGTCCATTGAGGACAAACATTGTGACACGAGATTTATATATATTAAGATTAGTATAGACTAAGAAGCACGCAAACTTCGTACGCGCATAGCCTGTTTCCTTAGGAATTTCGGGAAATCCTCTGTTAGAGCTTTATACTCCCCAAGATACATAGTACATGCCAAATTCCAGCTTTTTACGACCAATAGTTTCGGTTGTCAGTCAGTAGCGGAAGAATTTTATTAGGGTGGCAGTCAAATTCTAGGTGAGTGTCAACGGCTGAAGGATTTCAATGAGGAACCCTGGTAGACCATAGACTTGTAGGTTGGAATATGGGATACTTTTTAGTGCGTTCCTGTGACATAATTTTTGAGATTGGCTCGCGCAAACTATGACAGAATCTTCTATTATTTTACTTCGTGGAACTGAGACACGTGAGTCAAAACTAGTCACACCGTTTTTCATAAGTTCTTTGTTTTGTCTTATCGTAACAAAAAACCTCGCGCGATACAAAAAGTGAATGTTTGGCATAATTTAACAGGTAAACCCACTGAGGAAAACGAAGAACTGGTATTTGTAAACGTGTGCCGGTAACCAGTTTCAATATTAGCAAAGTTCTCTGAAGTCGTTCTTAAAATGTATGTTTGTAAGTAGGTTTCGGGGTTCTGTTACTTCAGAATGACGTAGGTAGACGTCAGGAAAGGCTGAGGGTGGGTGGATACTCTCTAACTTAATTAATTTGGCCCTATAATTTGTCCCTCTTCAGTACAAAGGCCACTTTTCATCACAGGCGAGGAATAATGGGGGATAATTGAAAGGGCAAGTGTATGATTTTGACTAAAAACGAAGAGGTTCTCTGATAATTGGTATTAAAATTAAATATGAATATCGTGAAAAATGAGTTTGCTATAATTTATGTCAATCATAGACTTATATATTACTACGTATCAAACCTGTAGCTATTTAATAAACAGTTTTAAACTAACATTAAATTCCTATCAAAAATCAATGCGTATGCGCATGACCGGTCAGTCCTTGACCACAAGCGCGCTTTATCGCTGCCCACTGCAAGGTCAGTACAAAATAACGTTATTCATTGGGCTGACCTAACAGAGCGAACTAAAACAACACATATTGCCGAGATACCCCGCTGTGAACCTTAATGGAAGACCGATGTCTATCTAGGCTATAATAGCTTCTGCTAATTATATTATTTAGGTTGCGCAGAATGCCATTAGCAACGACCTAATTCGATGCTGGAGGTTTTCTTCATTTTGGATGGCTTTTCCAGCCTCTGGTTCAATAATTGTATCTGTAGACGTAAGCAAGATGGCTGTTCGATCAGTCAGAGAAGTGTTAATTGGAGGCAAGCCGATTGAGTGTTTATTGCGTCCACAACTAGCACAGGGTCTTTAGAACTGAACTCCTTATTTCAAAGACACTTTCACAAGTCTCTGCATGACGAATATTCACAGCACATATTTTATTTATCTCCAAAAGGTGAGCGTTTTGACATTGGCGAAGGTGAAAACATCTCGTAACAGTGGTGATGAATGCCTTGTGCGTTTTGTATAAGAGTCTTTTGCCCAACAGTGAGTAAGTTCAAAGACATCAAATGAGAGTGATTTAGATTGGCTGAGTTGCGCGCTCAGTTACATTAAATTCCGCAAAAGCAAAACAAGATGATTTTCTCAGGCTTCCCTTGAATGTAGACTAGGATAAATATTTATTTAAACAGGCAGATAGCATTTTATTACGTAGATATTTAGTGTTAGCACTGTTACGGTGCAGATTGCCTAACACTAGACTAGTTTATAGAACTTCTAACTGCACACTGCTTGGCACGTGATCTTGGAGCCTTTTACTGGTCTCAATATGCCTTTTTAAATATTTTGTTTATTGAATGTCAAACAAGTACTGCCCACCGGTACCTTAGTAAGTAACGGTCATGATTGTATATTACTCATATTTTGTACGAGAAATCTGTTTCTCATACCATCTGGAACTACTGAAACGTTTTTGAATGAATAGGGTAGAGTCCTGACTGATTCTAAATGTCAATACTATCAGATATCCGTTAGCAACATAGAAATATAGTGTGAACACACTTTAATAGCCCACTTGATATGCCAGTAGCGTGCCCTCAGCCTTTTTTGAGATATTATGCCTTCATTCAAGTCTGTAATGGCTCATTATACTGGGCAGAATCGAAGGAAGACGCGCTTAAGGTAGAACACCGGCAAGATGGTTCGACGCTATAAAGAAGGCTGTTGGAGGCAGCCACACTGCAGAAGACAGCATGGCTTGTAGACGCTTCGTATGTGGTCGCGATCCTCAGCAGTGAGGGAACGACGAAGAAGAAGAAGGCCCACTTGCATAATCCAGTATTATCTGTTAACTCCAAGTTAGCTGCTAACCCGGGGCCATTATATAAGATATCGCAACTATTCCTGAGTTAAAACAATCCTTATTTACTCAAGTTACATAATAAGTTATATACAAAGAGTTTGAATATCGTTATTTTCTTTAGCAGCACACCGATCCCAAGTTATTGGCCTCGCGACCTTTGAATTATCGATTGTAGTGCAAATAACCGATCATGTGTACGAAGCTATTAAGCTTATCTGGAGAGCAGACGTAGTGTTTCTTTTAACGTAAATTAACTTTAAGATAATCTTAATTAAATCTTGTGCTTTGCAATGAGTAGGAACGCTGAAGTAAAGTTTCTGGTTTACTTCTCAATTCTAGCATGTTGTGCCAGCCAAGTCAATTTACCTGAAACAGGCCAACAAATTGATGATGACGAATAGTTAATGTATTCATATATATTTTTCCTTGCTAAAGTTCAACTTCCATAATGTGATATTAGGTACGCAACTTTGGCAGGTATTCCCCGGTCCCCTGTACCTCTTTGTTCGTCTTTAATGTTGGCAAAGTGTTTCATTCGCTGAATATTTCCCTGAAGTAAACTATCCGTCTGAATTGTGGTAGCACACAATGTACCAATTACTGATGTCATGTGCCTTCACAATGCTTTCGTTGATTCAATGGCGGAATATTTTTGATGCCAACCTGACTCACCACCCAGCGCGATAACGGGGTATTAAACCATATTTATGATAATGTGGAAATATTACAATAATTTGTTTTGCAATGTGAATATGAGAGCTGTGGGAGATTCCCTGTGTCTGGACACCCAAATTGTTCTCAAAACAAATGTCGGAACACTGTTTTGCTTACGAATAACGTTTAGGTAACGAATTCAGTAATTTTTGAAACTGAATATTTGCCAGTAGGAATTGCATCTTGTGGAATTGAATGTTAAAACCAAGATACCTTGGAATCATTGTTTCAGTGATTCCACGTATTACACAACACAGGACCTATGTAGTTTTGACAATTTTTTATAAAACATTTATTTTTCAACATTTGCCTATAAATCTAATTGATAACAAACACGAATTGGAACACGTCTAGATACAATGATGATATCTACTGTCACGCAAAAAACAACATTGACTCATGTTGGTACATATTTATAAATAAAATAAAAGAAACAACATTCGCTTCATATAATTTATACACGTCATACAGTTGGCTATCGGTCAGTACCCGTCGGATTGCAGTCAACAAGTATTCAGCGATAACTAGGACCCTTACACATTGTGAATTAGTAGGGCGATTTAATGAGGCTTACGCATGCAATGCAACGGCTCGTGAAACAGAAATACTGTAGGTACGTTTGTGAAGGTAACCTCATAAACTGCTACATTTATTTCGGCAATTAATTTTCCACATGCCAAGCAGGGGAGGCTTTGTTACTCCCAGAAATATCCCGAGTAAAATTAGTGCGGGTCGATACTCGGTAGCACAGTTGCTAAGCTTAGTTAGATAGATTTCCGACAAACTATGTGAGAAAACTCGTCGTTTTCCGAAGCGGTATATTTCCGAGCAACCTTGCCAAGTTTTCTGGTTTTGACAGGTTAACAAAAGAGTTGGATTTGAAAATGCTGGTTAGCCGAAGAAGAAATACTAGTTTATTTTTATGGACACTTGGACAGCTACCTATAATGTGAGGAAAAAACAGAAATACAAGATGATTTTTTTACCCTGTATTTATGCCGCGTAGATGAGGATGCAGTTTTAGTTTTCGAGACTCGTTTATATTTTTTTATACCCAGTCGATTTTATTTGTGTCCGATGACAATAAATTGAGTCTGCCAATCAAGTCTAGACTGAACCAATCAGTCGAAGATCGCTTTAAGCAAATTAATTGTAATTTACGCTAAGATTTATGCTATCAAGCTTGAGAAGATGATAAAAAAGCATCAGGGTCCTTTCTAAGGCTTCTACGATTCGCATTTCCTACTTGTGCCCACTAATCATCTTCCTGCGTTTGTTCAGTTGTCCCAAGTTACCTGGGGTTGGCCGCTTGGGCAACCTACACCCCCTATCTATAGTCTATACTAATATTATAAAGCAGAAGAGTTTGTTTGTTTGGTTGAACGCGCTAATCTCAGGAACTACTGGTCCGATTTGAAAAATTCTTTCAGTGTTAGATAGCCCATTTATCGAGGAAGGCTATAGGCTATATATCATCACGCTAAGACCAATAGGAGCGGAGCAGTAATGAAAAATGTTACGCAGACGACGTTGCACGGGTCAGCTAGTTATTTCATATTATTCCCCACCTAATCCACAAAAATCAATCATACTGCTTTTACATGAATCGACTGCACACTCTTGCTGGTGAAGCACGTGACTCTGTGGTAAGACTCGTTGAAAGATCTTCAGCCTTCTGACTAACCGCAACTAAAGTCCAAAGACCTACCCATGACAGACGTGAGGATAGATTTAATGTGCTTTCCGAGGCACAGAGGGATCTTGATATTTAAGGAACGGTGACTGTTATTATTTAGTTTTCTCTTCACACAATCCACAGTCATTCCTAATTATACCTACTGAGCTAAATCGTCACCCGGCAAGCAATTCATTACAACATTTTTTGTTTAATTGTGTTAATAACGAACAGGAAACTCCACATGTCCGCTGTAAGCACGTTTAACTCTACAACTACTGCTAATTACTTTATCTGGATATCACGTCCGTGCATTGTTTGAATAGTTTTGATTATTAAATCTATTTTAACTGTTACGTGGCGCTGAAGCAAATAGTTTTTTGACTTCATGCACTTTTTAACCGTCGCGCGTCGGGTTTTGTATTATAGTTTACTAGCTGACTCGCGCAACTTCGTCTGCGTCACATTTTCCATGACTGCACCGCTCCTATTTGTCTTAGCGTGATGATATTATATAGCCTATAACCTTCCTCGATAAATGGGCTATTTAACACTGAAAGAATTTTTCAAATCGGACCAGTAGTTCCTGAGATTACCCCCTACATACAAACTTACAAACAAATGTTACCTCTTTATAATATTAGTATAGATATAGATTAGCTTTTGCCCGCGATTCCCGAAGGAATTTCAGGAAATCCTCTCTTAGTGCTCTCCTACAAGGAACCTAAGTGCCAAATTGCAGCTTTCCACGACGAGTAGTTTCGGCAGTACGTTGTCTGGCAGTCACACACTCAATAACGGAAAAATTTATATTTAATTTTTGTCCGGTTTGTGAAGAACTTTATCGTTGGATTATCTGTATAATTTTGTATGATTTTATAGCGTTAACGGACAGATAGACGATAATGTACATTAGAGACCAGGCATTAGTAATTCCTGGTTTTTCATTTTGGCAAATAGTTTCGGTTTTCCTATTTCCCTATCTACCCTGTTAATACCCTTCGCGATTGCTGTCATATTAAATGTTTAGGAAAAACAACAGGAAGATAAGATAGCATCAATGAGGTTGACAGCGAGCGTGTCATTTGTGACTCAACTGGACATAAACTGTGGCTTTGTCAACATTCTAGACTTTTCTAACGCGACCACTTAGCGCTCATGCGTGCGAGTTGGTAGCTAGTCTTTGTGATTGTTGAACGTTCTTATGTGTCGCCTTCAATCAACGCAATACAAGAAAAATCATCTATTCAAATTAGGCTGATTACCAAAGCGGCTCGCATGTGGTCATTTCTTAGTGTTTTCCTCCAAAAACCTATCACTAAGTAGTGATAGGTTTTTTTTTAGCTGGGAAGAAGCAATCAACCTCCCTGCACATTGAGTGGAAGAACTTGAGTCTAAGCCATTTAAAAAACCCAAAAATGTTGACTACACAATTTTTGGGAAGTCTGTAGAGCGGGCCATGTTTGCGTAGGACTTCGCTACGGATAATATGAATTAGCTTATCGCAAAAGTTAACATCCGTTCGACGAAGCGTGATGTGAAACCGAACCCTATCTCACTCGAGTCACTTCTCCGTATCAACGGTCATTCCTGTGAAATGGTTTTCAGTTGACGCAATTGTTAGCGAGATTCGAAACGTTAAAGGTACAAGTTCGTAGCTGACTGCGTGTCGCCGTGTCTCCACTGGTTGCTAACAGTTTCTATTATTAAATACCTTTCGTAGCTAGCGACTCGTCGCCTACCGATATTTCATAGAAATACAAAGAAACCAGGGGGCTAGGTACTCACTAAGACCGAAGACCACGGTAATATTGATAATATTACCGTGCCGAAGTGTGTGACGACACGGTTGGCGCAGTGGTTGAGCGATTGACTGCTGCGCAGCATGTCGCGGGTTCGATTCCCGCACGGAACAAATATTTGTATGACCTACAAGTATTTGTTCCGAGTCTGGGTGTTTTTCTATTTATAATATGTATGTATTTACAAAAAAAAATGTATACAAGTAGTTTATCAGCCAATCGTTACCATAACACAAGCATTAGGTTGCTTAGCTTGGGACTATATGGCGTTGTGTGAAATTTCCAAGGATATTATTATATTATTATTAAGTCCATAGTTTCGGGCTTAGTTCCGGGCGTATTCTACTCCGTAACCACTAATAATTAATGACAACATTCGATTTGACATTTACTGTGAAATCGTGTTGTCTTTCATTCTACGCTCGGGTTCGGGACAAATTGTTAGTCTGTAGGTGATACGATACGCCCGCAACAAAGCCCGAAACTACGGATTTCGGGCTAAGACAGTAGCCCCCAGTGCTGCGCGGCGACACGACGATTGCTGCTACTGTCTGCAGGCGGCTATGAACTGTACCCTAATGAATGTATGGATTTAAGTAATTAACTATCAATTAAAGTAATTACCAACATTCTATAAATACTACTACTGTGGTTTTACGTTTGCACAACTTCATGTCACGACCTTTCGGTACAATTACTTCTACACCCACGAAAGCAAAATCTTCTGCAGTTTTACGTTCCATCTACCCACACTCTTTAGTCGAAAATCTTAGTCTATTAGGAACACAGCGATATAATAGTTGCTTTATAAGTAGAAAAGGATGTGGCCATTTAACTGGACGAGTGGATGAGACGGCAGTTGCGTGTCAGAGGTCGCAGGTTGACTTCATCTGCGTCAATTGACCGAGGGCTGCCGTACAAATGAGCACTTGTGTTTGTTTATTTGTTGCTCAATTGCTTAGGATTTAGTTGGAGCTATTGATATTGGAAACAGATTCAAAGGAAGTTTAGCTTTAGTTCTTTTTATTTGGCGTTAGCATTCGCTTATCTAAAAAAAATTGAATCGGTTCTCAGAACTACAAAGATGTTTTTGTGCCCATTTGAACTCATTGTTAGTCAGGTTTTCCTAATGACGTAGTTTTTGGTGGGTGTAACAGATAAAGTTTTTAAACCGAATTAGACATCATTGCGTCGTTGACATGCCTCAGAAGGCTGATGGGACTGAGCTAGACTTATCTACCGCATACCGAATGACCGGTGCAATGGAAGACAAGATCTGTGCCTAGAAACTGCTAGACTGCGGCGAACCAAGAAGAAAATGAGGGGACGACTTAAATGGTTTTCTTTAGAATTTAGCAAGAAGTGGCGAACAACAGGGAATGGATGATAAAAAGGAAGCAATGGAGTACAGGCACGCTATGACAATAACCTTTCATCTGTTTGTGTCCTAGACGAACTGTCAAATTTGTCGCATCTTTACGGGAAAAAACAATGGCCTTGAAGGTTCAATGTAGTGACGTGACTGATGCGAGAATTTGACAGTTTGTACATAAGGACAGTGAAACAGATGAAGGGTTATTGACCGTTAAGTTGTACCTATTCTTTGAAAGAAACGTCATAAGTACGCCCACATTTTCAGGTATCTATATATGAATATTCAGCTGTACAGTCATGTGATGGCAACTAGGTAGGCAATAAAACTGCAATTTGTTACATTGTATGCTAAACTAACAAATGGTTTCCTAGTGCGCTCGAGGTCAATAGCGTCTCAACGATAATATAGATGACTAAAGCAATCTAATTAGTCCGACAGATAGCATTCGGCACACTTTTTACCAAATAGTGACGTCACAATCACAAGCCCCCACTTCTGATGTTTGATGCGTTTTAGCTTCGTCGATTATTATTGCAAAAAAAAAACGTGTCCATTTTTAGGTTCCGTACCTCAAGGGTAAAAACGGGACCCTGTTACTAAGACTTCGCTGTCTGTCTGTCACCAGGCTGTATCTCAAGAACTCAAGAACCGCGATAGCTAGACAGTGGAAATTTTCACAAATTATGTATTTCTGTTGCCGCTATAACAACAAATAGTAAAAAAAAAAATACAACAAACGCAATTTTTATGCCCTTTTGACTTTAATAATAAATAATAAAATTAAATAAATATTTAGGGGGGCTTTACCAAGTTAATGGTACGGAACCCTTCGTGCGAGAGTTCGACTCGCACTTGGCCGGTTTTTTTTTATGTATCTGACGGACTAGTTAGAATTGTTTAGTCATCTACATTATCGTTGCGACGCTATTGAACAAAATTTCCAATAATAATATATATTACCTATTGAAAAGTGGGATTCTTGACACAAGGGTGGTTGGATCGCTAAGTGAAGTACATTCCAGGACGTCATTGCCTATCGTTGACTTACCAATTACGTATTGCATTGCAGATTTTAATTACTCATTGCACATTTAACCTCGTGATTGTTACTAATCAATAATGACTACTTCAAGTACTTATCAGTTATTGCTCCAATAAAGTCGTAAATAGAGTTTTTTTTTGGAATGTGTATATCTTTCAGCGCTTTTTAAATAATGTTAACTAATCGAAATAGTCAATGTGTATGTTGAGGAACGCCTATACGTATTAACTACAAAATTGCCGACTTCAATTAAAAGGTGGCAAGTAACTCCAAAGACTGACAAAACGAAGTGCTTTTTTGCCACCTTGCCTCAGAAAGCACAGAAAGCCGTTGGCCGAGCAGGCCAACGGCTTTCTGTGCTTTCGGCTGACTGATTTTTGTGGATCTTTGACCGCCGTCACGTAAGGTCCAAGGTTTCACAATGACAATGTCCCAATAACAGGGTTGAGGGCGTCACATAAGCAATCGCTTCATGTAGATAAATCAAAATTCGAGTACAGTAGTTTTAGTTTTCAAGTTCAAGTTATGTTTATACTTGTATTATTTTATTGGGCTCAGTTGCCTGAAATATAGGATAAATAAGATAAAAATAAACTGAAACCCGGCTCCAACATTTTTCCACAATTGGGTATCAATGTAGTATGATCTACCGTTACTTAAGCTACAGCCCGCTTGTTATAAGTTGCAAAAAATGCAGGTAATATAAATCAACGGATCTTATACTTGCAAAACGGATCCTTAGTGCTAAATGCTAATATATTCCGCAAAGAAATGCGGGCGTAGACTGGCCCGTGTACACCGCTGATTAAAATACGACTGACAACTACGGATCACGACTTGAATGTTAAGTTAACTAAGTATTGGTGTAATGGTCTTTAAGGACAGCGGACTATGAAGGAGCTTTTAGAAAAAAATTGCTGGCCAGCTAAATAGTTAACTTTAACGAGTTTTTGAGAGAATTTTAACTAGGCTTTGGCCAACGAAGTACGGATAGAAAGGTTGAAAATTTTAATTTTGTATTCCTTTGTAGTAAAGGGTTTTCGTGTGATTTTAAATGCAGATTTCAGATTGAGCTCCTATTTTTATTTTGTGCGACGACATGTCCCACAAAATAAAATTTTCCCGAATACTGCTGGACGTTCTTATAAAAAGTGGTGACAACTAGAGAAGCACTAAGACAATCAAGGGACGATACCCGAAATAGGCTAGATTCCATCATCCACAAATTGCAAAACTATTTAGTCCGTCAGATAAAGTATTGAAAAATAATGGACACGTATTTTTTGTTTTTGTAAATCAATGAATACTGACAAAGATAAAACGCATCAAAACTCGGGAGTGGGGGCTCGTGACGCCACGACTCACAAAAATTATGCGAAGGTGTGACGTATTGAGAATTTTAAAAGCGTCGTAACTTCGTCAATTTTGGTTCCCGTAACAAAAGAAAAACACAAGTCAAATATTTTTTGATAATCTAACTGACGGACTAATTAGATTTTTTTCGGGACACCAGCCTATTAATCAGTAAAAGAACAGGACAGGAGAACATCATGTCTAACAACAGTTTTTTTTCTAGTATTTATGAGGTGATTAGGAGAGCCAAGGTTTAAAGACCCGAAACGATGATTCTTGATTTCAAACTAGATTTCAGCTGATATTCGTATTTAATCTGGCCGTATCAAAAATAGAATTCAACACAGAGAATCGATACAGAATAAAATTAAATTCTGTGGTATAGTTCAAGGATGGTATCGATTACAATATGTCGTCGAGACGTCGGAAAAACGTGGCACAACATGGCATCCGGTTGCACGAGTAGGAAGTACTTGCGACGAGTCCTTCACGCCTTTCGTTCCGGTAACGAGAGTGACAGAACAATAGGTGTGATGGTATCACTCGATCGATACGCTGCCGTAATGTGTAACTTGGTCGGTTTTTAGATAGAAGATGGTTTACCTAAAAATCATCAGTGTAAATAGTGATTAGCTGATTCTAAATCCGAATTGATAATCAGTTATTTAAATCATATTATTGTTTTTTTTCTAGAATAATGCTGTTTGTTTATGTCTGGTTTTTAAAACTATAAACATTAACTCGCCTGTATTCCTTGAAGGGCTAGACAGGATGTACTAATAGTACATATACATACACACACACATTTTACCAGCTCCAGTTTTTTTTTTTAAGTTGGACCGAATTATTCTGGCATTCAAGAAACTATTTAACTTCTATATTATTTAAATAAGTCTGGTTCTATCGAATCGCTTTGTTGATTCTTATTACATATTCTAACGATTGTGGGTTAAGATGGACCTATGTCTGTTATTGGTAGGCCTGATTTAAAAAAATCTATACTAATATTATAAAGCAGAAGAGTTTGTTTGTTTGTTTGGTTGAACGCGCTAATCTCAGGAACTACTGGTCCGATTTGAAAAGTTCTTTCAGTGTTAGATAGCCCATTTATCGAGGAGGGTTATAGGCTATATATCATCACGCTAAGACAAAAAGGGGCGGAGCAATAATGGAAAATGTGACGCAAACGAAGTTGCGCGGGTCAGCTAGTATATTATTCGTAGGTACTAGCTATACACCAAATATATCGTTACTTTTCCAGATGTGAATAGCACATACAATGAGTACACAAATAGCGGAACTTCCCCTAGTTACACAATTCGATAATAATTTTACCGCTTTTAATTAATACGTGCTAATAAATAATGTATATATATTCACATAAAACACCAACACCTAAATTATGAATTTCATGATTCAAAGTTTCCAGTTTAGGAGATTTCATAGTAAACTCATTTTAGGTGAGCTGTGTCAAGAACAACTGGTAGACAACGCTTATGTTGTTAACTGTTCACTTTTTGTTTTTACTAGTATTAGGTTTATTAAAAAAAATTAAAGGCGAGATACAGGTTCAAAAATCTGAATCACAGAACAGTTTACATAGTTACATTTGAGTGATACAATTAATTAAAAAACTTATTTGAAAAAATTAAACTGACAAGACATATTTCTTGAAACCTTGATGGATAGAGAATCTATCATAATGTGGTTGGTTTGTTGTTATGATAAAGAAAGTGATAAACAGGGCGATAGGCAGCAAATGTAAATATTTACATTTCGCTTGCATCATTGAGACTGCAAACTGCATTGAGTATCTACACAACTAGAACTCATGACATCAATGTCCTTTCTTCTTTGTAAAACAAAGAAATGTACACCTAAACATTTAATTAATCAAGATTGAATAAAGTATTATGTCTGTAACTTAAAGGAATTTATATGACTTTACACACTTAATACTGCTGTCTTTTCTACAAAATTATAAACAATTTAGTCCTTTTCCTTGAATTGGGAGACCAGATACGTTTGGCTGATAAAAAAATAAGATACATGGAAAACAAGCCCCAACCAACCCACCTGAGTATCAACATATTTACATAAGTCAAAATAAATCAATAAAAAAGGAATAGCATAAGGTAAACATGGAAAAAAATATTAATTTGCTTTTTTTCCTGCTTTAAATTTGAATATTTCAAAGGGTTTGAGCAAAAATAGTATTTTAAACAACATATTTTTTGAGATCCATGAGAAATAATACTGAAATAATTTTAATCTCTCTGAATAGTAGAAACATTCTGCACAATAAAGATAAATATACTGCTGAAAATATATTATATAAATACTCACAGTAACTATCATACAGTGGTTCTCCTTGACTGCACCACAGCATCCGAAGAAAGCAACAATAAACACGATAACTCCAACAATGATCAGCACGATGGGCCCAGATGTGTAGAAGTTCTCATCCGTCAAGTCAATGTACGGTGAGGAGTTAACCTCCGCTTTGATGCCCACAATCAGGATTATGAGACCCGTGATCTAGAAATAGGAGAGTTGGTTTAAAGGGGTTGTGTCATTAAATTTTTCAAATAAAATTATGATTTAGAGATCATTTAAAAGAAAAAAACTATCCCTAGACCAAAAAGTTATTCCAATTAAACCCAAGTAATATTCCTGCGGCTCTATGTAGTTTACAAAAAAATAAGCATTGTTTATGATTTTAGTACAGACATAATATTATTTATAAAAAGAATCTGGAGGTCTCTTTACAATAATATGGCTCATGCATTGTATTTGCAAATACCATAAGGTTTAAGAATTTCGCACAAAAATACAAAGAGTTCTAAGTTGTGCAATCTTTCCCAACTTCCTAGTAAAGTAATGAGTCATCAGTTGTCATAACTTAACGGTGTGAGGGTACAAGTGTACGTCGCACTAAGTGCGTGCTCTTTTAATTTTCACACTATGTTTCAAATTAATTACGATAATGTTATAGCGCGTTTCCGGCAACTAATAACAATATTACTATCTAGATTACTTTCATTATGGAATAAGACACTGATTCAAGCGCAAAACTTGAAAAAATCGAAGGTGAACAACACAGCTTTCAGAAAAAAAAATGCTGAGCTTACTTACCGCAAACAAAAGATTGAAGCAAAACAGTAGATATTTCACACACGACATTCCTGCGCCGATAGCCATGATTCAATCTTGTCTTCTAATCTAATTATAAAAATTTAGATCTGGAACAAAAGACACCAATAATTAAATTCCTTTCTCTCCGTATGGTCGCGCAAGGTAAACATCGATTGGTGTTTTTGCGTGTTGACGGCACAGCCAGGTGAATCACTCTTTCGTTTTACTTTAACACCTCATTATAGATTTTTAATTTTAGCAATGCAAGACCGCTTCTCGTTTATTTATAAACCGACAATATCAAAACAATGCTTACCGCCAAAATTTATCTTTTACGATAAAACAATGCGACACAAGCGACGTCCGATACAGGCCGAAAATAGCGAATGTCTGTGTTACCATAAAATCTTTACAAAAGTCTACTAACTTGAGATCAGAAAATATTGCCAGTATTGGAACGTTTCCATTTAAAATGGTAGAATTTTGTTATCGATCGTAGTGTCTTATTTTTTTTTCTTGGCCAGGCACAGACACAGGCACAGGCAGGCCTTGCCAAACAAAAAAAAAAAAAAAACAAGGAACATGTACCCGTTATTAGTAGGTGTAGTTACTCTGGCCCTGTCAGGTCCTAAAATTGGTAGTTGCACCTTATGTATGATCGCCTACAAAGATGTCGTGATTGTTTAATTAATTTTGTTTTTAGAATTATGTAGACCTCCATCTAATCTCATTGCCCAATAAATTATATTGAACCATGAATGTTAAGACTCACATGTTTCTCATTCGAAGATTAGATGGATATGTCAAGATAACGATGATATTGGTAGTGTATGATTGATAATGCATCATCTCATTTTTCAGTCAAGTTATCAAATTCAGTGGATGTAGCTACCTACATGTGTTATAGTTTTTCTGTAAATAGACGTTTGAAAAATGAAAGGTTTCGATTTTGATTGTAATTTTAAAGTTCCGAAGATTCTGAAGTCAGTGAGGTATTCGTTAGCAGCCGTAAATGGGGTGTTTTTGGTGAGTTTTCAAGTATCGGCCTCGAATTATTTCAATGTCAATCTCACTCGCTAACTTAACTAGTTGTTTATCGTTACCTATCTAGTGTTGAGGGACTGGTTTTGGCAGTCTCGTGATCGAATTGTCGCAATTTTCACCTATTAAGTACTTGCTATAATTCTTCATACCCGTTATTATTCTCTATGTTCATACCCTTCAAACCAATGTATAAGTAGGTTTATTGTTTCGACATTAAGTACTACTTCAGGTGGGTACCTACCTACTTATCTAAATATACTTGTAATAATACACCCTTAGGCGAAGCCAGTGCTTGTATGAAAAGACCATTATGTGGTCTAGGGTCTAGGTTCGATTTCCAGTTCAATTTCTATTTTTTTTTCTAGTTCGGCATAAGATTAAATTGGGTTTTTCCATTTGGTTCCAGTTTCTTAATAGCAGCTAGAATATTTCATTGATGGCCATGTTTCCGCTGTAAATGACGGAACTGGACAAAAATATATATAGCGAAATGGGAGTAGGTACTTACGATTACGAGTTTGCTTCAGGCACCAGCCTATTAGTATACCTAAGTAGATAGGTAGGTACCTGTCGGTGTCGTTAAAACACAAAAGCCAGACTACCTCTACAGCAAGTTAAGCTGGATAGCTAGCAGACGAGAATGTGTGAGAAGGCAATGTTTGCAGCAACTGTCATCACAGCCCCACAGTACAGCAGCTTTCAGAGGCAGTTTCCACTTTTCCAGTATGCAGCATCCAAAATATGGAACAATCTGCCACCGCCTATTAGAGCAATAAACACAATCACTGCCTTTAGAAGACGTTTACGGCAGTATTTAATAGACGCGCAACGGAAACTAGACTTAATACAGTTGAACGTCTCATTAATATGATGTCGCGCCAATTTCTGGCTACACATAGTCCGTTGTTAATAATTTACTAATATTATAGAAAAGCGGCCTACATGTGGTTTTACATATACTTTTGCTTAATTGGATGACATTTCTTGTTTGCGTTATTTTCTTCCATTTGCCTTTTTTTTATACATTAGGTATGTATATCTGGACACGAAACTATATTTATGTATCGTTTATTACACTTAAGCATAGGTATTATGTATTTACCTGTATATTTAAAACCCTACAAAACTGGTTGACTTCCGTACACTTCAACGCAAGGTTCAGTTGAAAACCAGCGTCAGGCAGCACCTAGTTGTCCGGCATTTTGCTGAACTGGACCTAGGGGAAGTGGGCCTAAAACAGGTACCCCGCCTAAAGCGGGTAGGCTTTTAAATTTGCGCGCCGTAAGTAAAATTGCAAATGTGTGAGTGCAGTGCGGTGTCTCGAGCATCAACCAATCACATGCAGTCGGCTCGCTACAGTGATACAAGAGTATTCAAGTTAAGATACAAAAATGTTTTTTTGCTATTTCCACTAAAAAATATTGGTTTGGAATAGTT
The DNA here is from genome assembly GCA_963859965.1 of Ceramica pisi. Taxonomy (NCBI): domain Eukaryota; kingdom Metazoa; phylum Arthropoda; class Insecta; order Lepidoptera; family Noctuidae; genus Ceramica; species Ceramica pisi. The sequence goes on along the minus strand of OY982535.1, from coordinate 21,614,357 downwards.
GTGTTTACTTAAAAATGGTGTATGATATGTCCTCAAAAGTTTTACGTTATGATCGTGCTAGTATTGTGCTATTTTATCTTCGAAAACTGTTGCTACCTTTGTTTAAATTTTACGGTTACGAAGTGTAAAAACTAAAACGTGCTCTTGGGCAAAACGGGTAGGGGTAAATCGGGTACCTGCTTATAGAGGACTGGATCAAACAAATGTGACGATTGTCAAATGTGGGCCCACGAGACGTGCACAAAATATTCTGGTAGAGGTTCCTATTACTGTGACGGCTGTCAGGAATCACTTTAATTTTATAGTTAATAACTGAGACGTTAAAGTTGATTTATGATGAATGATGAACACAGAAAGTACAATAAGTTTAATAATGAAGACTGCAATGAAAATGAAGACTTAAGTCTTATAGAATACATATAGAATTAGTTAATTAACAAAATTTCCTTTTAGTGTCCATTGATCTCGATAAGTACCCTATACCCGTTATGCCCAAACGCCGTACCCGTTTTAGGCACCCCATGGGGGCAAAACGAGTAGTTTGAAGGTTTTTTTTGTTTTTTGTTTTTTATCGAATTATGAAGAAAATGTTTATGTTTGTTCTTATTTTAGAATCTTTATTAATTACATATTTAAAAAGTAAAATTAGAAGTTTTAATTTTCTTTTCTAGGACTTTTTTATTGTACATATCCCTTAGCGTACCCGTTTTGGGCCCACCTCCCCTATTTGGCGCAGCCGCGGGGCACACAATGTTATTGTTTTCCAAACTTAGTTTTATACCCTTTAATTGTACCTACATTGTGTGAATCCGTGTGTGCCGAATAAATTGGTTTCTTTCTTTCTTTCTTTATACAGCCGTGATGTTAAATGTTTTTATGCAACTATACCTAAATTATATTTTTACTATTGCAAAAGTACTAAGGTACTGACAACTCAGACCACTGACAATGACTATAAAGCCTTCTCTTTGGGTACTGATAAAAAGATTATAATAGGTTTACCTACATATTTTATGTAGCATTCTAATCCAGAGATCAGGTAGGTATAGCAGCAGGGCACGCCACGATAGTGGCGATAAGTCCCCTCTTTGAGGAGCAGCTTGAGAGGCACCACGGCGGCCTCACCCACCGCCTGACGCAGGTCCTCACTGGACACGGATGTTTCGGGAGGTACCTGCACCGAATCGGGCGGGAGGAAACGCCCGGGTTTCACCACTGCGAGCCGGAGGACACGGTGGAGAACACTGCAGTGCAGGTGTGCCCCGCTTTGGCGGAGCACCGCCGTGTCCTCGAAGCGGCGATCGGCGGCGACCTGTCGCGTCCGGCCCTGGTCCAATCCATGGTCCGGAGGGAGGGGGAATGGGATGCTGTCACCTCCTTCTGCGAAGCAGTCATGCTAGTGAAGGAGGTGGCGGAGTGGGAGAGGGAGAGAACCTCTCGTCACGGACGCCGTGGTAGACGCCGCGGGCGTCGGAGGCCACCTGGTGAAATCCGGCCACCGTAGGCGCGGGCCTGTGACGGCCTGAGCTATGGGTGGCTCGCCGTCCGTCCGTCTTATGACGACAGGCCGTGTCGACACAGTGCGTTCGTGTTCCACGCGCGCCTCAATGAGAGTCAGCACACAGAGGGGCCCGAAAGGGCCGACGCCTGCCGGAGTTGGCCCCTCCCGCTCCACCCAGAGCGGGAGAAGTCATTGATGATTTTCCATCCCTAAAAAAAAAGGTAGGTAGGTATAGCAGGACGCGTGTACCGACAAGTGTTCTTTTCTAAGATTACACAACTGTCTGGTAAACATGTTTGTTTGAAAAAGTTTCTGCTCTAAACGCTCAAGTTTGGCTGTTGTAGATACGTTCAGTACCTACTTGGTCTTCCTATAAAATGATTAACTCGAGTCATGAAGTCACAGCTTCATTTGTTAAATTAACAGGAGAACACGAACCTACCTATAATAGGTACTAGGCTACTATTAATTGGTACAAAAAAAAGTTTAAAGGTTCTTAGGTAAAATAACGTGTACTAACCCATCACATCAATCACTTCATTGGTTATGTACCTAGGTATTATTTATTAATTGAGCTCTAAGTACACGACGACTAAAATAGAGAGATGCAATCTTAAAATTCTCTTCTTTTTGTGTCGCTGGCACGACATGTATTTAGATTTGAAAACCAAAAACTTGCCATTTCCACGACATCGTTTGTGGCAGCGCAAGGTTACCTTGGATACATTTTTTTTAGGGCAGGATAGGAGTTTTTAACTTTGTGACTCGACTCCACATCGCAAATATAAGAGCTACCTTGTCGGATCAACAGCAGATAGATTCGACTCAACTGTTGATCTGACAAGGTTGCTTCAAAGAGGCGAGGTAAAAAAATGACAAATTAAATATTTCTTTCAGCTCACAGGTTTCCTTCTCCTCATCGTGGGTATAACAGTCCTGGTAGCATTCTCGGAGTACGACGACCTACTCACGAAAAGATTCTTCAACGTGACTGGTTTTGTGATTGCAACCGGCGTCATAATACTGCTGGGTTCCGGGCTAGGGTTCTACAGCGCCATCTCACAGCAGTTCTACTTTGTGGCTGGTGTAAGTATCCATTGCTTGGAAGATAGAAAATGGATGGGGGAAGATGGACTTGTTGATTGAACTCCTTGGATGAAGAGCTTCTGGCCCTGCCAACAAAAGAGTTCAAATTACTTCACGGTTTTTTTAATTCGTTCAGAAATAGCTCTATAACGCTTAGTACCTGGCTAAGTAGCGAACATATGTACGTATTCTTATTTAGTGAATTTTAACCTTATCCTAAAACTTAGGACGCGAGAAGATCATGTCCTGGAATAAGACATAATTAGATGGGATGGGTTGCATTTTATGCTAGAACTGTACTTTGATAGTGTATGAACACCTTCCGTCTATTATTATTAGGTCCTTACATATGAAATTAGCGGTTTGTCGTACTGACCACTTTGATCTGAAATATCTCTTTGGGTAAGTTTTGAGTTTTGAAAACAGTCAATCATTTGTTTTTTCCTCATTATTTTTTTCTTTGGCGTCGCTTTTACCGCACAATGGAAAACATTTTCAAGTTATCGGTATATTTACGAGTTCTACCGTGGCACCAGTGCTGCAGAAACAGCTCGAAGGATTAATGATGTTTCACGTACGGCGCTGATGTCGCAAAAGAAAGCACGGTACGTCTTTGGTTTCAACGTTTTCGTTCTGGAAATTTCGACCTTCAGAACCAACCCCGTGGACTGCCGTAAACCAAAGTGGAAAATTCGAAATTAAAGGCTATTGTGGAAGCGGATCCATCACAAAGCACTTCAGAGATAGCTGTAGGCTTCGGGGTAAGTGATAAAACTGTATTAATCCACTTGAAGCAAACCGGGAAAGTAAAAAAACTTGAACGATGGGTACCTCATGAATTGAGTGAGTCGAACTTGCAAACACGCGTCGCTGTGTTACTTTGCTCAACCAAAAAAATAATGAAGGGATTTTAAATCGAATCATTACTTGTGATGAAAAGTGGATACTGTACGATAATCGGAAGCGCTCGTCGCAATGGCTGAACCCTGGAGACCCAGCCAAATCCTGCCCTAAACGAAAATTGACTCAGAAAAAGTTACTTTTGAGTGTTTGGTGGACTAGCGCCGGTGTCGTTCACTACAGCTTTCTAAAATCTGGCCAAACGATTACGGCAGATATCTATTGTCAGCAACTGCAAACCATGAAGGAAGAACTAGCTGCTAAACAACCGAGATTGGTCAATCGCTCTAGGCCACTGCTGCTTCACGACAACGCAAGACAACACACTGCACAACAAACAACCACTAAGTTAGATGAGCTACAATTGGAATGTCTGCGACATCCACCGTGCTCTCAGGACCGGGAAAACGGTAATCTGTGATTACCGTTTTTCCGGAATTTGGACCACTTCTTACAAGGAAAAAAATTCAACTCCGATGCGGCAGTCCAAACCGCGTTCAAAGAGTTTATTGATTCTCGCCCCCATGGTTTTTTTAGTAAAGGAATAATGAACTACCTATGAGATGGCAAAAGTGCTTAAATATATTTTACAAAAAAAAAAATGACATTATATTCCTCCCGTACAAAACGCCAATTTCATTTATGTAAGGACCTAATATTATTTCCTATAGATTTTTTTGCTTAGAAGCGCTACTTCCCCTAAATTATGAATCCAGTCGATATTACAGTATGTGGTGCTTCTGCTGGTGACCCTGGTCTTCGAGATCGCGATAATGATAGCAGCCTTTGCTCTGAGCAATGATGCCACCGAGGAGATCAGGCTGCCGATGTTGCAGACACTTCAACAATACGGCAGCAGGCTGGAAATAAACCAGCTGTGGGATGATCTGCAGAGGGGAGTGAGTAACTACAAAAGCCGATTGAGATTAATTACCAAATTAATTTCAATCAGCAGTTTTTAACGTCACTGAAAGGCCAACATTGGCCAAAAGTTACAAGGGTCTTTTCGTGTTATAACTTATCGTCGTGCTATAACGTGTCAGGACGCGCGGATAGTTTATAAACATTTTTGGAATTTAGGAAAAACATTTTGGCGCAGTGGTTGAGCGATCGACTGCTGCGTCGCGTGTCGTGGGTTCGATTCCCGCTCGGAACAAATACTTGTATGGCCTACAGATATTTGTTCAGCCCCGGGTCTGGCTGTTTGTGTATGTGAGAAAAAATCCTAGTGTGCGGCAGTCTTTTTGTAAAAAAATAAATAAAAATATTTACGCGGCAAAAATTCCTTGTGTGTAAAAGGCAGGTATGTATAGTAGCTAAACAAGTGTAATTTGGATATTCTAGTTTTTTTTTTTACATTCATGCAGGAGGTACCAATGTCTCCTTGTCAGAAACTAAGAGCAATGTTTCTATTGATCGCTTTGTTTCGTCGTTCAAGTACGAATGTCAAGTCTATCTTTTATCTTCTCCAGTTTCAATGCTGCGGGGTTCAGGGTCGTGGTGACTGGATATCTAACCAGATTCCGGTCAGCTGCTGCTTCATAGACTACGGAACCATCTCGCCGTTTGAATGCAACAACGCTAACGCTCATGCCACAGGTTGTGGACCTCTGCTAGGCGACTGGTTGTCATACAACGCGTATGTTATCGCCGTCTGTGCGGTGGTTGCTACATGTTTGCAGGTCAGTAATGTTAGTACCTATTTAATTTATTTCTTTCGTGTGTTTGAACTTAACTAAGCTTGATTACGTTTCGTGTACGCGCCTCTGCTACGCTACTCTTCTGGCCGTTTGTCGCATTTCCATCGCGCAATGCATCTATTAAAGAACAGACGTTCAAAGTAGCCACTATAGCGCTCGACTGTGTCGATGCTGCCCTGCATTGCGTCTGTAATCTCTATGCTGTGTTGCGTTACTATGGCTAGGTACTGGCGAAGGCTGAACAGTATAGTGCAGTAGAGGGACTCCATTTTTAGGGTGTGGACCAAAATGGTAAAAAGGAACCATTGTAGTTTGACTAAGTCTGTCCGTCTGTCACAGCTGGATATCTTAAGAACTACTAATGCTATCAACTTGAAATATGGAATAGTTTTAGGTGACATTTGCTCAATTAATTTGGAAATAAGAAGAAATAAAAATGTTTATCGACTGGCAGGAGTTCTTAAAAATTCGAAGTGGAGCTACTAGGGTAGATGGGTTTTAGTTAGTATGACTCGGACACTAATTTAATGTAGGTATCCAAAATTTGTACGCCTTTATGCTTAAATATATATAGCGATCCTGACAGGACAATAAAATCCTATTATTGTATTTATGTTTTGCAAATACATATAATAAATAAATAAATAAATAAACACTCCCTTCTGCTTCGTCGAAAGCGGGGAGTCATTTAATAATTTCCCATAAGTACATAAAAAAGGGGGTAATGACCCGTATTTGATCCTATTACAATTCCGTGGTTATTTCGACTTAAACTGAGAATTCGTTTCGTTAGTCGCAGATTTAAGCCTGGTATTGCCTTTTTTTGGCTGCCTGCAATCTGTTGCCTGTTGTTGTTATGAAGTTCAGTTGATCTCTGCCGAATCCATGTACGAAACTGTGAGAAAGGTAGGAGTACTCTGCGTCGCTGGATCGGACCTCCCACTGGGGAGTGGGAGGTCCGAGTCGTGGTTACGTCGTCGGTGAAGATGTTAAACCATCGACAGCCTCATCTCCATCTTTTGCCGTATGATCGCTGCAAAAATTCGCCATTGGCGGCCGTCTCCTCTAAGGTTCATCTCGCGTAAAGGAGCCTAGAGCTATTTCACTGGCAAGATTCAAATAATTATGAAGTTACGACACATTCTTTAATGCCCGATGTAATCATCTACTATCGCTTAAGTGTCGCTGGATTCGCTGTGATGCATGTCGTGTCAATTGAATTAATTAAGATCCTCTAAAATTGCCTGGCCTTGACCGTTCTCAATTACACAAGCAGGAGACATACCTAGAATCATGGCTATAAACTTCTTTGAATTTGCCATCGTTTAATGTTTCGGCCATCTAGCCAGCTATTGAACGTTTTGAAGTGTAACGGAGAGGTGTAGTCCAATGTAGTCATATTTAGAAACTGCTCCTAATCATAGATGTGTTCATCTATATCTAAATGATCAGAAGCAGTTTTTGTTCTTTCTACAGGAAGTCATAGTGAATTCCCAAATGATGATGATGATGTTGATAACTTTGTATCAAAAAGCTTTTTCGATAGTCTTATTATAGTCTGCACTGCTGGACATAGGCCTCTCCAAGTGCACGCCATTTGGCTCGATCCCCGGCAACTCTCATCCAGCTGCTACCAGCCACCCTGCGAAGGTCGTTGCTCCAACTAGCCTTTTAGGTTACAATGTTTTGGTAAAACACTCAGATTTCATCGCCGCAAGGTTGTCTGCTTGTCGGTCTTCTACAGATTGTACTTCGGAGAGTGTGCCCAGGAACTCCACGACCTCATCCCACCAGCCCCCTTCTACCATCGGACATCCAGACGTACTGCAACTTGCCATCCCTACCTTGTTGCTATTCCACCAACTCGCACTAAGCGCTTCCAAGCGTCTTTCATAATGAGCACAGCAAAGGAGTGGAACTCTTTGCCTGCGTCTGTGTTTCCGAATGCTTACAACCCTAATCTTTTCAAAGTTAGATTGAACAGGCTACTTTTGGGTAAGCTCGCTCCAGCATCGTAGACTTTGTCTCTGTCATCTCTGACCAAGACTCGAGTCAAGAGCAAACCCATATCAAGTAAAAAACGAAAGTTAATCATCGACATGTTTTATAAACCGCACCACCTTTGTATTTCAGACTGTATAAGTAGGTATACCTACACATTTAACTCTGTATTTATCCTGTCTAGACAATACACCCTTTTGTACATGAAGTAAGTCTGTCTCTTCCCCATAGGCAAAGGGCTTCCTAGGAAAAGAAGGTCGTTTCAAATTATTCGTTTTGACTAAAAAGAAAAACAGAACACTGGAGGAACCGACCAAATTATAGACTCATTGATGTCCAAATATACTGTCAGACTTCAGTTAGTAGTAATTATCAATAGGGAATTAAAATAACAATGGATACGCTTACCGAGGCAATCAATAAAGTAATTGTTCTCTTATTTTCAGGTGCTTCTCTCACTGATGGGCGGCTACTTAGCTTATAGGTCAAAGTTCGAGGTAGTCGAGTTGGAGTCTTAAATAAATATTGTTTATAGTTTTTTGTTTTATTTTTTACCCTATTCATTAGTGTGTATTGTAAGTAACATAGATCGAAAGATAGAATATACTTTATTGTATCTAATCTACCGATAAACAGATGCAGAATTCTTTTAGCGGAGGTCTTGTAGCGGAGGTCTTATCGCTAAAAGACAACCTTTTGAATGGACTGAAAGAATTTAGAATTAAAATTAAAAAAAAGCTAACAATAAGAACATTACCTAAATTAGATACCTGTACCTACCTACACAAATTTCCATGGTCGGAAATCAATTTCCATAGAAAATAATATCTAATGTCCTTACATTAAATCCAACATATAATATTGTGATAAGACTTCTGCAAACAATAATTTACAAATCATAGTTTTACCTACCTACTTACTTTTATTTTTAAAGTTTAGGAATTTTATGATTATGACTTTATGTACTTATTTCACTACAGTTGCTAACATTGTGTAATAATAAGATACTAAGACCTACTAAGTTATATAATTCTCAATACACATCTTTGACGTCAAATACTTATAATAAAAAGCAAAGTAATGGTGAAATTATTTCAGCACATTTTATCTCCTAAATCCTACACCTACCCCTTAAAAGACGCAAACCCTACCTAACTACCTATGTAGATTCGCAGGAAAATACCAGAACGATTTCCCTATTCATAGATTCCCACCCCTTGTTCAGGAAAATGACAGGTGACGTAATTTCCCGCCGATTTGAATAAAATGTTCAGAGTAAAATGGAAATTGAAATGTGCAGCGTATGTTTTTCTTATCACAACCTGTAAGTACTAACATCGTAGTCGTTACGAGCACCTCGTAGCGAGTTAAAATTAACACATTTTGTCATATCGAATGTAAATTGCAAGCGAAGCTATTGTGTGTTATATTCCTCTCTGTTTCTTGAGATTTTAACTAAATAATTCATTAGTGTCGTTTCTATCGAGAAAAAAAAACCATAATTCATAGAGCACAATTCCAATTTCAAAATTTCATAAACCGTGTCAGTGTGTGGTTCAGTTTGAAACATATCGTGCATGAGTGAGCGACGTACGCCTCCGATGAGATAAATCCGCTTGTTTTCCTTATCAAGATTAATGTACCTACCTATAGTGATAAAAATATCTGTAGCCAGTTAAGACGACGACCGGTGGAAGCTGTCACGCGAGCGGCCGTACACGTAGCAATTTGAATAAATTACAAGAAAATGTGGTCGAAACTGTTTACTACTGTTAAGTACATATTAGTGACTGTCAATTTTCTGTTCTTGGTAAGTAGTGTGTGTGTTTGTACGCTGTTAGATGGTAGTGGAGGTGGTTTGATGTTATGAGTGTTGCTTGTGGTATTTACAGATCACTGGCATTATTATTCTATCGGTCGGCGGGTCGGTACAATCGGCGTACAATGGTTACCATCCGTTCCTGTCAGAGAGGTTCTTCTCTCTGCCAGCGTTCTGCATCGCGACTGGAGTCATCATATTCCTGATCTCCTTCCTCGGCTTCTATGGAGCCTTCATGGAGAACTACATCGTGAACATGGTGGTAAGTGGAACATGTTATCTAAACGTCATTCAATGGCCGTGAAATCCTGTTATCTCATAGTCTGTGTTCCGTTCTGATTTGTGCACACTGTAGTGATTTTTATTTGTGATTCATTCAGAATAATTGATGTTGTTAAACGATAGTCCATTTGGCATTGAGCTGTAGTGTGTTAATGACACGGAAACGTACCTATATCTAAACGCCATAAACATTTGAAATAAACTTACATTGCTACCAATTATACGCAGTAATTAATTTTCTAATTATTGGCCGTAAATTTTAGCTTAGAGCCCAATGTCAACAGAACCTTTTCTTCTATTCTTGAGGCACATTATCACGGCAATGCTAACAACTGGGAGGGTACGTCACTGTTTCAAAGTAAACACAATTATCATGATTGCGACGATATTTAGGTACGAGATAAATTACATCATTTTCTGTCGGAACACAAGGTTTTGGGCCATTCTGCACTTTGCGGATGTAAACCTGTCCTTCAGCAAAAGACTTTAACTTTTGTATTTTTACTTTTATGAAAAAATAGCTGACCCACGCAACTTCGTCTGCATCACATTTTCCATTAATGCTCGGCTCCTTTTACTCTTAGCGTGATGATATGTAGCTATAGCCTTCCTCGATAAATGGGCTATCTAATACTGAAAGAATTTTTCAAATCGGACCAGTAGTTCCTGAGATTACCCCCTACATACAAACTTACAAACAAAATAAATGTTACCTCAATAAAATATTAGTATAGACTAGGTGATCCGCAACTTCGTTTGCGTCACATTTTTTAATGATGCTCCGCTCCTATTGGTCGTAGCGTGATGATATGTATATCGAGGAAGGTTTTAGAGGCTATCCTCTAAAACCTTCCTCGATAAATGGGCTATCCAAAACTATACTGAATTGGTCTATTCGATACAGAAAGTTCCTGAGATAAGCTCGTTCAAACAAACAAACTTCAATTTTTTTATAATGTTAGAACATTATAATAATATAATAATAAATTGAAATTTCTAACGGGGCCTCTGCGAGTTAGTTTCGGCCCCCCGTACGCCTACCAAAGGACCGGGTCTCCAGGGACCCGAGAAAGAAAACAAAAATCAAAATAATAATAATAATAATAAATAGTGCCTATTTAATGTTAGTACAAATACTAAGTAAGATTAGCTTAACTTGATTAATTTATTTTTGTATAAATTACGATTATACAACGAATTAACCTATTTATGGTAAACTAATTAAGATTTTCTTGATCTTGTTACATTTATACGAGCTAATTAATTGTTATTAGATCGCGAAGCAGAACGCTGTAGCTGTTTTAACGTTGTTGTTGGAAACGCACAAGTGGTTTCAAACCCAACAGTAGAATGGCCCTTTTGACATAAAATGTACGTTGTTGACGCGTTCCTGGGCCTGGGATGTACGGAATTAGATCTTAGTTTACTATAAGATGTACCGGGCCACTGCCCTACTTACTGGCACGAAGGAACGTCCCAAAGAAATGTCAGTAGTAATAAATTACACGCACTTAATCTTCAAAGATAATGAAAGCAAATACTGTAATTGTTTGTCATTTTTAGATTGTTTTTAGTAGAAACTTTTCTGATTTTGGTGAGGGATTAGAAGAGTAACCTTAGACAATGATGAGGTGTGATGAGTGGGTGTTCTAGTCGTGACTTTTCAAGGTTACAATGACATTACAGAATGGCACTATTTTGCAGTTTAGTTACTTGCCTAACGAAAATGAAAATGACACACATATTTAGTAGGATATCTATGTCACCGGAAAATGGCAAGCTCCGTAAGATTGTAAAATATCGCGTGAAATTGTTAACTTTTTTTGTCTAAATAAGACTCGGATTTATTGGAAACTATTGAACTTGGATGGGGTTTAATATGTTTACAAAACGATTTTTTTATAATATATCGAGAAATTATAATCTAATCAAGATTTATTACAATTTTACGGAGTCTGCCATTTTCCTGTATACAAGTTCACGCCTTTTTCATATTGGTTGGCAGAAAAAACAGAAAACTATCTGCTACGACTCTGCCATGGACTTCTTTATTTGCTTCGTTACGACGCGTATGAACTGCTTGATATTTCTGTAGAATATCACCAAATTAAATTGATCGCAAAAATCAAGGGTACCTCGCTCTCTTGTCAATAATATGAATAAGAGTTAGTTTCGGATCCTTGCACTTCTACAAATTGTAGCTACTTATAGCGTGAAAATTCTAACGCCGAATGTTAGTTGCTATAGTGACAGGTCGCTCTCTACCGACGCATAGCGTAGCGAGCGACAATTGACAGCAAATTGCTCATTCATGTTCGTTTGGAACATAAATAACATTTCAGTCAATAGGATAAAATATGGGATACTTGAATAAAATTCTTGGTGTCGAAAGAAATAAACAGTCAAGTTTTATTAAAAGATATGTTTTCTATCTATTTCAAGAATCTGTTTTGGTCTCAAATAGGAAATCGGGAGAAACTCATTTATAATTTGAATTGATAGGTACCTATATCTAATCGTCCAGCCACAAGTTATTAGAAAATGAAACATCTATACTTATACTTATACTTATAATATTATAAAGCAGAAGAGTTTGTTTGTTTGTTTGGTTGAACGCGCTAATCTCAGGAACTACTGGTCCGATTAGAAAAATTCTTGCAGTGTTAGATAGCCCATTTATTGAGGAAGGCTATAGGCTATACAATATCATCACGCTAAGACCAATAGGAGCGGAACAGTAATGAAAAATGTGACGCAGACGACGTTGTACGGGTCAGCTAGTGTTATTATAATAGGTGATTGAACCTTTGAATTGAGATTTATTGAGATGGATAACCGTGTACTGAAAGGCCTGTCATAAGGTGGTCTGATGACTTTTCATCAAGTCTGTCATACGGTAGGTTTTGCAGTCAGTTTACCACAGTCAACGCTGTGACTGACGGATAACCTATCATTTAATGCAGAGACTGATAGTTACATGAAATTGACTGACGAAAATCTGGTAATTTATCGACTTTTATGAGAATTGGTATGTCTTTGTATGTTTATGGAATAGGTAAGTAATAGTTGAGTCTTTGTTATTTTTCGAATCCCGTATACCAGCCAATAATATATGTCGTGCATTTAAGAATGAGCGTCTCATGACGATCGAATTCCATCACTCACCATCAGTCATTCGTCATTCATGAACTTTAGAATAGAGTGACGCTTGCATATCATAACTTGCCACCTACATACCTACAAAAATGACAAAGAACTTTCTGAAGATGTTATGTTATTGATAAAGTAAAATGGGCACTCGTAGATAGGACTTAAATATAGGTAGGTACACCTACTTATGAGTCATCTATCAGATGATACGCAAATGCAGTTATCTCTATTGTTCCTAATACATAAAGATAGATTGATAATGATTTCGTGACGAAGGTTCTTAAAAGAAAGAAGGTCAAAGGAACGGTGGAAAGATAATGTGACTAAAAGGAGCGTCTACCGATATACCTTTTTTTTTTGGAATGGGATATCATAAAATTGCTTCCCCCGCTCTGGGCGGAGCGGGGGAGCGGGAGGGAGTGTCAGACTCTTACTGACTAAAACCCATTGATGTTCCTTCAGTGCCCTTTGTGTTCCGGAGCCACGGTATGTCTTTCGAATAGTCCCGCAACTCCGGCAGGCTTCGGCCCTTTCGGGCCCTTCCCAATGCTGACTCTCTTTGAGGCGCGCGTGGAACACGAACGCGCCGTCGACACGTCCTGTCGTCATACGACGGATGGACGGCGAGCTGCCCATAGCTCACCGTCCACAGGCCCGCGCCTACGGTGGCCGGATGTCACCAGGTGGCCTCCGACGCCCGTGGCGTCTACCACGGCGGGCGGGACGAGAGGTTCTCCCCCTCTCCCACTGCGCCACCTCCTTCGCTAGCATGACTGCTTCGCAGAAGGAGGCGACGGCGTCCCATTCCGTCTCACTACCGATATACCTAAGGGCTGATCACGGGCAGATAGAGATATATCGACGAAGGAACGGGATGATAATTAGGGACAATACTACTCACACTAATTCAGCTCCATTCGCTTTTCGCTGAACGATTTTGATCACGCTTATACAATTCTGCTTCTATCAGCCGCGTACAGCGTCGTCGTAAGAATGAGAAGGCAGCAGCGGTAGAACAGTGCTGAAATCAATCTTAGCACTCGCATGATAATAGCACATATTTTGTCCTCATTTTATACTTGTATGCCGCGAAAGCTGAAAAGACGCGTCTCCATACAAAATGGTTGTTTTCTATGGGCATAAGCTGAATAGAGCTGAATAAGTGTGGGTAGTCCCTTAATCTATACTAATATTATAAAGCAGAAGAGTTTGTTTGGTTGAACACGCTAATCTCAGGAACTGCTGGTCCGATTTGAAAAATTCACACGCTTAGACCAATAGGAGCGGAGCAGTAATGAAAAATGTTACGCAGACGACGTTGCACGGGTCAGCTAGTATTAAACTAAAACACAAACATTTTAAAATAAGCGTCTAGTTTAATTTTAATTTAGTTTCAATATTAAATTTAGATGAGGCATTGCTAGGCACCCCTAGTAACATTAGTAGGACTATAAGGTAACTATGATCAAGAATTCGTGTTTTTATAGGTACAAGTCCACAAAACGTGTTTTGTAATGAGTTTGCATTTCACTATTATCTTCATGCGCGACTGACTTTATTATTTTTGCTACCGATGTGTTTTTATTATTTTTCCCTTGACTTGAGTTTTTCTTCATTATTAGTTCAGATGTGTAAAGTAACAACACTATTATTACAAAGACCTACCTACCATTAATATAATAGAATGGATACTATTCTTTATTATGTACACGTCCATATATTATTATCTATACGAATTAAACAAGTGCGAGTCGAACTCACGCACCAAGGGTTCCGTACCATAATTATCTATAAAAACAGCAAAAATTCATGTCTGTTGTATGGGAGCTCCCTTAAATAAATATGTTATTCTGTTTTTTTTTAGTATTTGCAGTTATAGCGGCAACAGAAATACATCATATGTGAAAATTTCAAGTGTCTAACTATCACGGTTCATGAGATAAAGTTTGGTGACAGACCGACAGCGGAGTCTTAGTAATAGGGTCCCGTTTTACGCGTAGGAACCCTAAAAAACCACTTAATCAATTATTTCATTTGTTTCGCGTAACTCATGGTTTAGGAAACAGTCAGCACAACGGAATCTTTTTCAAGTTCACGCCCAATGTAACAATGATTTCCTGTTTGCCCAAATAATATCTGCAAACAAAACGAAAGAAAAGATAAGAAATCTATATTTAAACAGGTGTAAAACCACACTGGACTATATCACCTATTTAAATATTTTTTAATCTTTCGAGAAAAAATAGTTAGTTCGTTCAGCTGTTCTGTGCTATCATTACATTTATGTAGATATTATTTAATTAATTACCAAGTATTGTCTGATGATAACAATCTTTTGACCAAGTGTTTTTTGTTTATCATCAATTAAACGTCATTTATCAGCAGTATCGATCTTTTTCCATAGACAATATCACTTTCGACTTAAGTAATCTATACTAATATTATAAAGCAGAAGAGTTTGTTTGTTTGTTTGCTTGAACGCGCTAATCTCAGGAACTACTGGTCCGATTTGAAAAATTATTTTAGTGATAGATAGCCCATTTATCGAGGAAGGCTATATATCATCACGCTAATACAAATAGGAGCGGAGCATTCATGGAAAATGTGACGCAGACGGAGTTGCGCGGGTCAGCTAGTGACTGATAAGTCCGTACTTCCGTAGGTAGTTGTTATTCAAAGTCAGCATCATTTTAGACGAAATATATTCACTGATGACCTCTCCCAAGCGTTACCGCATAAGCTGTTCACCTGGTGTGCCTAAATCTAGACTTTGTGGCTTGGGCTGTAACAGAGAACTTTCAAATGAAAAAATCACGAAATTCCTCTGCGGTCGGGCCCGGCTTGCTAACAGCGCCACCTACCGTTCAGAAGCCCACTCTACCGTTGGGACGTGTGCCCAGGCATGTCTACTTTCATAAACACCTATATTTGCCGTCATGTCAATAGTCACCTAGTCTTTCAAGAGTCCTAGTCCATAACCCTAGTCCTAGTCTTATAATATTTTAAACAATCCATCTTTACTCTTCTAGCCATCATCCCTTTCCATCACATTTACATGCGCTGCTACGGCAACTATTGAAAATACTAAACACGTTTAGCGCAAATCAGGACGTCTCATATCATACCTACGATCATTCAACGACACTAGCGATCAGGCAAATAATGGACTGTATTCAGGGCTGTGCAAAATACATGCTTTGCTTTAATTCAAATACAAATTACAAAATACTGTATCGCAAGTAATTAAAATACGAAATACAAAATATATTTAAGTAAGGTATTTGAAATATAAAATAAAAAATACAGTATTTTAGCTATTTTTAATTGAAATACAAAATACAAAATAAGTAATCTAGACCAGGGGCCGAGTCTGCTATTGCAATAGTATCGAAATGGTTGATCATTGATTTTTAGGGTTCCGTAGCCAAATGGCAAAAAAACGTAACCCTTATAGATTGGTCATGTCTGTCTGTTTATCCGTCCGTATGTCACAGCCATTTTTTTCCGAAACTATAATCTAGAACTATGCTGTCGAAACTTGGTAAGAGGATGTATTCTGTGAACCGCATTAAAATTTTAACACAAAATAGAAAAAAAAAACCGGCCAAGTGCGAGTCGGACTCGCGCACTGAGGGCTCCGTACAAACCAGTAGGTATATAATATTATATGCAGAAGTTGCGATTTACGATTTATGACGTATTAAAAAAAAACTACTTACTAGATCTCGTTCAAACCAATTTTCGCTGGTAGTTTACATGGTAATGTACATCACATATTTTTTTTTAGTTTTATCATTCTCTTATTTCAGAAGTGACAGGGGGGGGGGGGGGACACATTTTACGACTTTGGAAGTGTCTCTCGCGTAAACTATTTAGTTTAGAAAAAAATGATAATAGAAACCTCAATAACATTTTCAAGACCTATCCATAGATACCGTACCGTATAAGTATACGTATGGGTTCGACCAAAAAATTATTTTTTCTAAACTGCTGAATAGTACCATGTACCTAAACTTCCACCAAAAATTGGTTTGAACGAGATCTAGTACCTAAGTAGGTTTTTTTTTAAAACGTCATAAATCGTAAACCTCAACTTTTGCTTATATTATATACAGGTACAGGTTTGTACGGAACACTCGGTGCGCGAGTTCGACTCGCACTTGGCCGGTTTTTTGCGTTTTGTTGCTGCTATACCATCATTACACCACAGAGTACTTTTATATATAAGTACATTACACTCTCGCGGTCTCGCCTCGCACTCACACTCACGATCGCTAAATGATGGTGAAATGTATTTTATTGTTAAAATGTATTAAGCCTCTAGTATTTGAAATACTAATTACAAAATACCTCGGCGTCAGGTATTTGAAATACGAATTACAAATTACATTTTAAAGAAGTAGTTGAAATACAATTACCAAATACGTATTTGTATTTCAATTACGTATTTTAATTACAAGTAATTCAAATACTGTCCAACCCTGTCTGTATTATATGTATTCTTTTATATTAAAGCATTTTAAATCATCATTCGATTTCGGCGCTCTTTATATTGTGAACAGCCATTAACAATGTTTAAACTTACAAGCGGGATAAAAAGGACAGCGGAAGAACTCTTCCACATCACTATCAACAGGAAAAGTGACCAGAACACTGACACCATTGCCACGTTGAATGGCAATGCTGATTCTGCAAATTGACGATCTGACTTCAAAGCAAAAAACAAACAAATTACAAGTCTTTTTTGTGCTTTTCAGCATACAGTCTCAAACTATTAGCAGATTAGTTTCCTGTCCATTTTACCATGTGCAACTTGCGACGAGCTGCTCAGCAAGAGATCCCTCACCCACCTCCTTCATCATCTGTCACTAAGTTTTTGCATGTCATGGTTATTGACCATTTTCTTCAAATATTTTCAGTTTGCGGGCGCTATGATTCTGATGTTCATATTCCAACTGTCGGCCTGCATCGCCGGATACGCGCTGAAGGGTAACACAGTGGCGTTGGTGCAGAGCCAGCTCATGTCCACGATGGACCTGTACGGCGTCAACAAGAGCGTCGAAGTCACCAGGCTTTGGGACCAGGTTCAAGAGGATGTGAGTATTATTTATTTATTTATTAATTAGGATCATCAACATTGCATGCACATAAAATATAACAAGCACTTTTTACAAGAATCGTATAGTACAGCAACACTTACAGATAATCACAGCATTCAATAATAGTATCGCATGACGACGTGTGAACTAACGACGTGTTGAGTATTCAATTCACCTTCTCATCATCTGCCTATCCTTTTTGGTGTTTTGGGTTTGGCTTCCAGTCAAACCAGATTCAGCTGAATACCAGTATTTTAAATAAAAGTAAGTATGAATGTACGCGATGAAAGGGAAAGGGACCACCTCAGAGGGCATCGAAAAATTTGTCTACATCGCAGAGTACCCAGAAAACTGGCAGCATTGTTACGTTGAATGGCAATACTGATTCTATGGTCGAAGGCAAGTCCAGCCCTTCGGTCTCGTAGAACAGCATGAATGTTTCAATTATTCCAAAAACATATACGGTAATCAGTAAAAATTCACTACGCGTAATCCTAACCTAACTGCACTCAAGTGAATTTTCATTCCACCACAGCCGGTCTAATCTGTCGACATCTCAGCGTGTACATGTAGGTGGAGAGAACGACAAGTGAGCTGTCGTTCCATCTTAGTTGTATAGTTTGACAGCTCACTTGTCGTTCACTTCGCCTAAGTTTTTACTTCGCCGACATGTTTACAGAATAACACTGCTGGTAGCGCTACAGATCGACAGCTAACTTTATATTAAAACACGAAAAACGAATAAACCGACCAGGTTATCAAATAAATGTGGGATTGTAGACATAAATCAATGATTTATGCACTTCTTTTAATTTATTTTTCAATATTCGAAGGACAAAATTGTGTTGCTATCTATACACATAAAATAAAATTAGAGTGTCTGTTTGTATTAATAGAACAAAATAATAAAAATAAAATGTTTTCAATATTCGAAGGACAAAATTGTGTTGTTATCTATACGGTACATACACCAAAACAATTTTTGTCTGTCTGTCTGTCTGTTTGTTCCGGCTAATCTCTGAAATGGAATCAAGAAAAATGAAATTCTGGACCGATTTTGACGGGACTTTTATTGGCAGGTAGCTTATGTAATAAGGAGTTAGGCTACGTTAATTTTAGAAAAGAATCGACTGTTAGGCGGAACGAAGTTAGCTAGTAAAAAATAAAAAAGCATCATGCTCCTGAATCAGTGATGTTTACTTCAAGATTGAACCCTTATATATCACCCTTTTCTGTTGATTGGAAATCATCAGATGTCTTCTCCCGGGCGGGAGGGCTTGTCAGACTCTTACTGACTAAAACCCACCCGTATTCCTTCAAATGTCCTTTGCGTTCCAGGGTGGTAACTCTTTCGAACATTTCCAAACACCCTGGGTTCTGTGCTAAAATTAAAAATCGTTTCAATATTATATTAGCACGTTACATAATGTAGGTCGGTGGGACAAGCCGAGCCTTCAAGTGAGCCTTTAATTAATAATGACGAGTTCACCATTATATTATCATGTGACCCTCACCTTGGCCACGCAACATAATGATATGTTTTTAGTTTTCACGCAAACTTACACATGTAACATAATGTCACATCGATCTACACTGCGTTCGCAATTTTGTTTCCGAAAATGTAAACAAATAGTATGTTTGGGGAAAGTTGAATTTAAATCTTTGGGAATCCCTCGATCAAATCTTGTTTCTATCAGTACCAAGCTACCATAAAAGTTTACCAAGCTCTTTCAAACATAAATTATTTTATTTTCACACCATATGGTCAAGAAAGATATTGCCTTTCAAAGGAATTTATACCAGAACCCCATATAAGCACTCTCCGTTATGAAGAAAATCCATAGTTACTTTTTCTTCAAATCTTTTCTTCCCCAGTTCCAATGCTGCGGAGTCACCAACGCCAGCAACTGGTTCGTTCCCCTGGGCACGACAGACTCCCAGGGTCTACCTGTCAGCTGCTGCAACCACAACTACGGAGCGGTGGCCATCTTCAACTGTACCCTGGAGACCGCGCACAAGACCGGGTGTTCGGAGTCTTTCGGGTATTGGGTGCAGTCCCATGCGGCTGGGATCGGCGTCGCTGGCATCTTCTTAGTTTTAATGCAGGTGAGAGAACTTGGACAAGGTGGACCGATGACCTGGTGAATGTCGCGGGTAGCCGATGGATGCGAGACGCACAGGACCGGTCGTCGTGGCAACGCTTGGGGAAGGCCTATGTCCAGTTTTGCACGTCTTTCGGCTGATGTCATGATGATGATGAGAGAACTTAGGTGCGTAGACTTGTGTTTATTTCCGTTTGAGTAAAATCCGATTAAAACAGGTTATTTGCAGGTACAAGAAATGTGAATTTTTAATTATGATGTTGAACAATAGCCAAAAGAAGGGAGTATTTAATTGTACCAGTAATAAAAGATAAAAAATGCATGGAGTTTGTAAATGATTACCGCAAAGCCCGTTCTATCATCGGACTAGAAGACGGACGGCAATGCGCCACTGGTACATGGAGCACATCCCACCATATCTCCTGGCGCCCTGCATATCCTCGTTACTGGTTTTAGCAGCGTTCCTTTTCTGTCATCTTATTTCATGTTTTCACCTCTACAATCAAATCTTCTATAAGGATTCTGATTCTTCTGTAATTCTTCATAATGTCGAACAACGCTTTTTTTTTTAATGCAAAACGGGGAAACTCTTGGCCCAAATCTCACCTGATGGAAAGTGATGATTAGGCCGAAGATGGAAGCGAGTTTCACCCGGAATCCTCTTACACAGAGGAACTGGCTATCATACCTCTGCCGGAACACAACAATGCTGTTAACATAGTTGTTATGGAGACAGAATTAGACATGGATGGAGGTAGCTTGCTAGGCGGACTTAGAACAAGGCCTACCACCAACCAAACCGAGCAAAAAATTTGCCTCCGCTGGGAATCGAACCCGGGACCTCTGGGTCTGAATCAGATGGTATAACCACTAGACCACGGAGGCCCCCAAAATTTCTTTCTTCTTATTCCCCGTCTTCACAAACCGTCCGACCGTTTTCCGTCTTCTACTATTTTTTACTAGCTGACCCGCGCAACTTCGTCTGCGTCACATTTTCCATTACTGCTCCGCTCCTATTTGTCTCAGCGTGATTATATATATATATATATATATATATATATATATATATATATATATATTTACATCTTGAAGGACATGTTGCGTCCTATATGGCGTTATTTACCGATGATGCTGCGTCCGACTGACTTTGTGCGTCCGGAATACGGACGCAAGATTGACCGACCCTCATTTTTAGCCCAAGGCTCCCTTATCATCCTTAGAATGCATGGGCGAAAAATTGGCATGGACGTAATTTCATCACTACAATGCCTTTTAGCGTATAATATAGTTCCGCCATCGTCCGACTGAAATTTGGAGGGCGCTAGTGTTCAGCGTATAATTTACCACGTATACTTTGAGTTCAGTTCACTGATCTTATCGTGTCCATTGAATATCGTACTTAATTTGTAAAGTTTTTATCATTTTTTCGTGACAACAATCTTGCGTCTCTTAAATATCCTTAAACGGGCACTAGGTACGGTGTCTGAGGGGCCTATTCGGGGTTCACGAGGGACGCATAGCGCGGGGCGCTGGGCGGCGGGCTTCAGCGCGCTCGCGTGCCGATTTGCCGAAGTTTGTAAAGAAACAGACATGTGCCGGCCGTGATGTAAGCTTGTCACCAAAGTGAAATTTTAAATTGAAAGAGAAGTTGCAGATGGAGTTTACATTTCTTTTATGTATATATCTAAAATAAGAATGACAACATTGGGTTGATAAAAACCCTACTAATTTCTTTTGATTTAAAATATAAAAAATACATGTTCCATTATAATGAAGACTGATTGATGTTCATAATTCAGTTTATTTTGTTATTACGCAAGGCAGAGCATGTTTATTATTATGTCAATGTTAAATTGCATTGATTTGTTGATGGAAAAGTTTTAATGATTAAATACACATTTTTTGTAAAATTTAAAATAAAACATGAAATGTATAAAACATTTAATGTTTTATTTTTATTAATTATAAATTACGATATTATGCCTTTTATTCCGTATGTTCACCTACATAAATATGACTACTATTAAATTATTCGTATCATGAAACTTCCTCTTTCTATATTTGAACCTACATGTTCACACCAGCCTGTGTACCTGTGTGTGTGTGTTACCTGTTTATACATACTTAACAAGATCGCGCCATAAAAGTAAAAAATATATATTTATACTATGTTAATAATAACTTTTTTACTTGAACAAAAACTGGAAATTCCAAGTAATGTTTTTAATTTTTTTCTTAATCATCATATTATCGTTTTTTTATTTATACAAAATATTTATTGATTTGCAAAAAAAAATTTCCGCCACTTGTTATTTTATAAACAAATTGATTAAATTATATATCAGTATTTTTAAAAAGTTTTTTTCTTTTACAACTTTATTACATTACAAATATTATGATTTATTTAAAAAACATGTTTCTTTAATAACAATTTTTTCATATTTTTATTGTTTAAATAATTAGTTAAGAAATTTCTTGTATTAAAAATACGATAATATGATGATTAAGAAAAAAAAATATAACAACATTACTTGGATTTAACAGTTTTTGTTCAAGTTTTTTTTTTTTTTTTTCTAATCTTTAGTCTGCAATCGGCTATCAAGCCATAATCAGATGTATTCCACTATTGTAAGCTTTGCAGGCGACATTCCAATAAATGGCACCATATAAATTAATTATTGTCTTTCAGGTTCTTTGGTCCAGGTCCAGTATGTATTTTTTTTTTTTTTATATTTATAGGCGTGTACGTTTGACCGCTATCTCACCTGATGTTAAGCGATGATGCGGTCTAAGGTGGAGCACGCTTGCCTAGAAGTAACCTATTCACTCTTGACTTAAAGACTCCCAGGTTGTAGCTATCAGGAAACACAGACTCAGGCGGGGTATTCCACTCCTTAGCTGTACGCACAATGAATTTATTCCCAAAACGTTTTGTGCGTATAGGTGGGATGTCCACCATGTACCGGTGGTACATCGCCGTACGTCTTGTGGTCCGATGGTGGAACGGGCTTGGCGGAATTAAGTTATGCAATTCCGTCGCACACTCCCCAAAATGTAAACGATAGAAAACCGACAGGCCAGCAACTCGGCGTCGATGCTCAAGACTTTGGAGCTTCGATTCATTCATTCGTGCCATCTTTTTAGGCGTTTGATGTTTTCCTGTGACTGTAATAAGTTCTTTGCCAGTTCATTTGTGTGTTTGCTCAGTCTTTCTTTGTATCTCTTGCTGATATTGCTGACTTCTTCCTTAACAGTAGGTATCTCCAGGTATTCATGTCTCGGTATTTCTCACAAACCAGTGCGCGCTTGAGATAGTTCTCAAGGCGATGTTTTGGAATCTCTGGAGGATCTCTATGTTAGAGTTGCTCGCAGAACCCCACAGTTCTATTCTATAGGTCCAAATGGGCTTTATGATGGCTTATACCAAGAGCTTGTTACTAAGAGACAGAGTGGATTGTCGTCCAAGCAACCAGTTTAGCGATTGAAATTGCAAGTTCGCTTCTTTCCTCTAGGCTTTTATGTGTTTACTCTAGGTCAGTCTTCTATCCAGGTGTAGGCCAAGATATTTTACGCTGTCGTGATTTGGCAGGGCCTTGTTATCCATACAAACAGGTGGACATTCGCCTCTTCTCAGTGAGAATGAATGTTATTTGTGTTGATTTGGTTACACTAGCTTTTATTCTCCACTTCCGAAGCCAAGAATCAACTTTATCGATCTGTGCTTGCAGCTTCGAAGATGCGTTGTTCGGGTCTTTGTCGCTCGCAAGGCATGCCGAGTCATCTGCGTAGGTGGCCGTTACCACACCTTCAGTTTCAGGCAGGTCTGCCGTATATATAGAATATAGCACGGGGCCAAGAACTGATCCTTGGGGCACAGAGGCTGTGATCAAGTACAGGTTCGAGTATTCCTCTCCGCATTTGACTTGAAATTTCCTTTGGTGTAAATAGGATTTCAGGATCATGAAGAATGAGTTAGGCAGAAGTGTTTTCAGCTTGTACAGCAGTCCCTTGTGCCACACCATGTCAAAAGCTTGCTGTATGTCTATGAATGCTGCTGAGCAATACTCCTTTCTCTCAAGTGTTTGCCTTATTACGTGAACAACCCTATGCACTTGTTCGACTGTTGCGTGTTTCTCCCGAAAACCAAACTGGTGATCCGGTATGATCCTGCTCTCATCGAGTATGGGTTTGAGTCTTCGCAGAAGAGTCTTTTCAAACACCTTAGACAGTATGGGGAGAAGGCTTATGGGTCTATATGAGCTAGGATCTGCCGGCGGTTTCCCGGCGGCTTTGGGATCATACATATTTGAGATATTTTCCACAATTTCGGGTAGTAATGTATTCTAAATACTGCATTAAAAATCATTGTTAGGAAGACAATGACTTTTTTGGGCAACTGTTTAAGTACTTCAGCCGTTAAGGTCAAAAGCTTTTTTGTTTTGCAAATGTTGGATCGTGCGTGCTACGCGGAGTAACGAGTTTGATTGGTGCAGATAGTTGCTGGTCGCTGTTGATAATTTTATCAACCTCAGTTTCAAAGTTTTGTTCAAGTAAAAAAATTATTATAATCAATGTATAAATATTTTTGTAACTTTGATGGCGCGATCTTGTTAAGTATATATGTCAGAAAGTCTCTACGAAACGAAATTTTTTTACGACCATTATTTAAACATTTTTTTTTCACTTACAATTAATACGGTTTTCGAGAAAATTTTGTTAGTTAACAATTGTTTAACTTGTTGAAAAATTAACTTTAAGTTAAATTTCCAACGGGAATAAATTATTTATAGTGTTCAGAACACACCATATTTTTTTCAAATTAAAAAAAAATTATTAAATACCCTAAATAAATTGATTAATATACCGTACTCGCTTTTGACGTCACGCGTGCAACCTAAAAATGTCGCGCGCAAACCTATTTTCAGCATTAAATTAATGTTACAAATCATGGAGATAGAGTTCCGGGAGTTAGCAGTTTTTTATTGGAAATTTCCTCTTCTTTCAGAATCTTTTATTTGAAATTTCTTAAATATTAATATTTTATGAAATATTGGCAAAAATCGAAATGCCATTTTTCTTTTCATCTTTAATTGTTTATAACTTTTGGCACATTTTTCTAGGCGTCATTCCGGATCCAATGAGCTATCGCACATAATTTTAAAGAGCAGTATCTCTATTTTGTACCATTTTCAACTTGTCGACTAGACTATTACCTGTTTATACATACAAACTTACCTGTCACTCGTCAAAAATGATTATATTGCTTTTTAAGATTTTGTAGACCACCAAAGAGAAAATACCTACGCTATACATAGGTATTGTCACTTTTGTATGCTAACTATTAATTATTTATTATCTGTGCCTGGAGTCAGTATTAGCCCTTATATAGGTGGAAGCCTCTTGGCTGATAAGCTGGATACAATAATTCAAAAACAGTATTCGGAACCATCCTGAATTCAATAGTAGATGGATGTAATTTAGTTATTATAATCATTATGATATGCAGAGCATTATACGGAATTGATTTAAACATACAGTTGGACGGAGGCGGGAATGTGCATGCAGTGTTTTGAACGTATACGGAGGATATTCAGTGTGCAAGAAAGATTTAAGAGTGAACGGACGCACAAATTCAGCTAGAAATATTTAATTTGAATATCACCATTTAACGTTGAAATGAAATTTGACGTCGACTACTGATATGATACTGATTAAAACATCTTACATACGCATTGAAAACATTAAAAATCTCACTACATTCAGTGGACGCCGCAGGGTGGTAGTTTGTAAAGACGCAAGAAGTCCTTTGCGATTTATATATATATATATATACACTGAAAGATTTTTTCAAATCGGACCAGTAGTTCCTGAGATTAACGCGTTCAACCAAACAAACAAACTCTTCTGCTTTATAATATTAGTATAGATTGCTGGTGGTAGAGGTGCTGAATCAAGTGGATTCTTAATTTCGTCCAGAACAGTCCAAAAAGAAACACATTTTCTCCGATTTTTACTGACAATATTGCTGATCGTAGACCACTGATAAATATAGTTTGTTTTAAGATTTTATAATATCAAAAAAGTTTTACTGGGTTCATAGAATCGATTTATTATAGAGGAGCTCGTTCAAATCGGACCAGTAGTTCCTGAGATTAACGCGTTCAACCAAACAAACAAACTCTTCTGCTTTATAATATTAGTATAGATTGCATAATATACAAAATCTACGTTCAGTTACGTATCCTGATCTCTTTCTCGAATTAAGAATATAATTATGAAGAGGGTACCTAATGCAGGGCACTGTATCATCTCTATCGGTTGAAATGCCGACCAGCCCAGGTACCTAATCTCCTGGTACAAACTAATCTTGAATCAAAATCAACAAAACCAACTATCGAACGAATGGTGCTGAATCAAGTGGATTCTTAATTTCGTCCAGAACAGTCCAAAAAGAAACACATTTTCTCCGATTTTTACTGACAATATTGCTGATCGTAGACCACTGATAAATATAGTTTGTTTTAAGATTTTATAATATCAAAAAAGTTTTACTGGGTTCATAGAATCGATTTATTATAGAGGAGCTCGTGGCTAAAGCCGCACGGGCCGATCTTCAAGGCTAAACTATAACAGACGAATGCATCGATCTTCAAGGTTAAGCAACGCTTGCGAAGGTTGGTCTGTGGGTGGGTGACCATCTTGACATACCGAGTTTCCTTCGTGCCTCAGAAAGCACGTTAAGCCTTTGGTCCCGGCTGTCATTTGTAGATCTTTGGCAGACATAAAACATGGGGCTGACCTTATGCTACTGCGGAGAATCTTAACACCGCGATTCAGAAAAACGCGTCATAAGTACAACGCCATCTATCGATCTACAACGTAACTGAACTGTCTTTATGCTCATAACTACTCATAAGTTCAAACTTAGAAGCTTACACGTTACGATAAATAATGATAATATAATAACATATAATTATAAACATTATGTGTTTAATTAAAAAATAACTCAAAAATACATTGTTTCGGGGTCTTTTCACACATTTCTTATTAAAAAATTTCTCAATAGATGGCATTGCAAGTATCTGAAGTCTCAATGAAAACAACCTATTTTAGCGCTCGATGAAGTTTCTTCGTAAACTTTAAAATTCGATATCTTTTGATTTTGTGGGTCGATTTTGATGAAATAAACACTAAATGTTGCTCCGATTATCACTTAATATTTCGAAGTACCTAAATTTTGAATCCAATCAGTGGTTTATGCGTGATGCTCCTCCAAACGCACAGACATACAGACGCACAGACATACAGACGCACAGACAAACAGAAAAGAATTTAAAAAACTGCTTTTTTGTGTTCTATGTCATTTTTCTGACATTTCTATGTATTTTTTATGCGAAAATATTCAATGTACAGACACGGCAACTCTACGATTTTATTATATGTATAGATTACTTCTATTAATAAAAATCTTCATGTTCTCTTCTACAGACATGTTTTCCCGTAAGTTGCAAAAATTAAATTGCTGGCTAAGGGTCGCCATGTATTAGATTGATGTAGGCGAACTAAAAGAGAACTGCCGGTCGATTCTGTCGACATCTCACAGTGATCACTTAGGTGGAGTGAACGACAAGTGAATTAAATTGTCATTCCATCTTGTTTGTATGGTTTGACAGCTCATTTGTCGTTCACTTCGCCTAAGTGTTCACTTCGACATATTTACAAAATCGCACTGCTGTTCAACTCGACTATTCGTGTAATAATGTCAATAATTAGCGTGTGCACAAATATAGGGTTAGGCGAGCTGCACACTAAAACGTTTTGGGAAAAGTATTATATTTTGCGTACAGCTAAGGAGTGAAATTCCCTGCTAGAGTCGAGTGTTTTCTGATAGCTTAAACCTGGGGGTATTTAAGTAAAGAGTAAATTGGTTACTTTTAGGCAAACTTGCTCCGTTGGCGACCACTTAATCGCTCTTCATCAAGTGTGTTAGAAGAATACGTGTTGCGTCGAATACTATAAAATTGGGAGACGGGCAAGATTGTTTTTAACTTTTAGTCTAGACACAATAGACGTATTTTATTATAAATTGAGGAACTTTTAAAAACTATTTCATTATCTAAGCATTCAATTTAGATTAGCCTCATTAGATAACTGCTTTAATTAGTGAGGTAATCTTAATTGCTTAAAGCAGCTCACAGCAAAATGTACAAATGTGACAATTAACAAAAGGATCATTTACTGAATGCATAAAAACCAAGTCGTTTTTTTTTTCTCTCAAAAAGCGGTACTTTTTTTACTTTGGGACACAGCTTGTAGTACGAGTATTGTTAGGGATTCCTCTTTTGCAGTTCAGTTCGCCTTGTAGCTTACACCCTGGGCTGCTAATTTGTTTATGTTTTAGGTTTCCCAACGGAATCATAATTATTACTAAGCCTCAGCTGTACGTCCGTCAGTCAGTCAGCGGACTGTATCTCAAGAACCGCCATAAGTAGACAGTTGAAATTTTCACAGATTATGTATTTCTATAGCCGCTAAAACTAAATTAAAAATTAAGGGGGGCTCCCATACAAGAAACGTGTTTTTTGCGGTTTGTGGTACGGAACCCTTTGTATGTAATGGATTGATTTATCTTAATTTTTAGAATAGAATAGAATACCTACTCTTTATTATGTACACCATATAAGTTACAGAAAAAATAGACGAAGAAAACATTACATAGGGTGACACAATGGGCGGCCTTATGGCTAAGAGCGATCTTTTCAAGACACATTTGAATGGATTTTAAAGAAAAAGGAAATACAGTAGTGTATGTAGTCTTAGGTGTACCTACGATTTATATGAATGTATACATAACAGATAATTAAATAAATGAAAAATGCAAATAAAGAATATGAATATGAAATACAATTATAATTATGAAAAAAAAAGCATAGAACCCAAACAAACGGTCAGAGGGAAGGTTTTAAAAGTTTGAAAGATTGATTGAGTACGTCTTACTGACACGGGCAATGCATTCCAAGCCTCTCACCGCTTGAACCGTAAAACATTTGTCGTAGAAGCTGGTGGAATGCATCGGCATCTCTAATCCCATGTTTTCCGATGACCTCAGTTTTCTTTTTCAAATTTTCAGGCGTTAGCTGTTGCTGGTGCAGTATGGATGGCAAAAATATCTAGAGAGGAGCGAGGTGCCTACCCTTAACTGAGGAGATACCCTTTAAGTTTGATATTATTATAATTAATTAGTAATTAATATAAGAAAAAGAGTGTCGGTCCAAACTCTATCTGTGACATTTGTAAATGCAGAACAAACTATGATGAAAAAAAAAAGTTGTAAAAGTTACGTACGCATTTGTTATATTTTTATCAAAGCACTTGTAATTAAATTTGTTGAAACAATAAATGCTTGATGTTTCAACGCTTCACCGCTAGGGATTTTCTTGAGTATCTTCAGTAAAAGTCATATATAAAGCCCCTGCTTGGGTACTGTCATTTAAATAACGTGATATCCACGCATAACCATATACATATCTACCTAAACAAATAGTTACATATAGGTACACTAAGATACCCAGACATAAATTAAACGTTACAAAATATTACCTATCTATCAATTGAACAGGACTAAGAACGCGCATATCAGATTTTTCTCGTTCCCGTAGGAATTTCAGGAACAAATTATACATATAAACTTTCCTCTTGAATCACTTTATCTATTGCTAAAAACGTAAAAACGTAAACGTAAAACAGTGACGTAGCTCGACTCAAACAAAGTAGACTCTATTATGGCCAGCGCTAGATTTACACTAGGGGCAGTCGGGGCTAGTGCCCAGGGCGGCATAATTTGGCAAGTGAAAAATAGTAGATTATGAACCGAGGGGATTAAGCAGTGTCTTATGACACGGGCGTCATATTGAACCCCGAACACAATGAAGGATTTTAGAGTTTACTTCCAAGCGTAGCGCAGGAGTTTAAAGTTTAACTCACAAGCGGAGTGAAGGAGTTAATTAATACAAGAATCCTGAATGCAGCGAGGGATTTAAGCTAGCACAAGGCAAATACACTTTTATCTCTGGGGCAATTATATTGTACTGAATTTCATTATAACCTAACCTAACCTAAAGTACTTAGGTTAGGTTTGCATGTCAAATTATTTGACGTAAATTAATGTTGACGTTAATTTTGCAGTAAACAGTATCATTAAAAAAGAAGACATCGTTTTGAACATAACTTAGTAAAATTTCAGTGTTGGCCAGCATTTTCTATATTGCCCAGGGGCGGCACTAAGTTTAAATCCGGCCCTGATTATAGCTGAGGCCTGTCACGGCAGGCTACGAAGGAGATGACGGGACTAATGTATACCTAGCTTTGCGTCCACACATCAGGGCCCTGGTACTCCGGGGCCCGTATCTTTGATACAGCGGTAGCTACGTCCCTGGCTGAAAACTGTATTAAAATCCGTTGAGGAGTTTAAAAGATCTAAGCGAACAGAAAGCGGAAGCGACTTCATTATAAGCTATGTAGCAATAAAATAATAATAAAGTTTATAAAAATAGATAGAGTTAACCAAATGATTAACTTCAAATTATTTATACAGAAATCGGGAGTTTAGCATACCTACAATTTAGCATTTACAAAAATATATTAAATTGAAGCGTTATATTTTAATGTTTTCGTGTCATATATAATTATACAATAGTGATAATAATGATCGAGTCAATATGTTTTGTTTAAATGGCATCTACTGTAATTAAAAGTTATTGTGTTTAATTAATTGTCGGAATGAGTATTGATTTCTATAACTTGGTTTTAATGAACATTAGTTATTTACCTGTTATTGCTCTTGAAATTAGTAGTAACTCCATAAATACATATTTTATAAGATATTTATAAAAATTATTTATATGCCAGTAATTTATTTGTACAACCAATTGATTTATTTATTAAACAAGAAATACTTGAAATACGCAAAATTATTGTTCCAAATCACACAGTTACTAAAAATAATTAAAAAGAAATGTTATGTACCATTTACTTTTACTATATAAATTTTTGTAATATCCTCTATTTAACAGTAGATAACAACCTATATATTTAGGAAGAGGAAGCATCATTTTGTATGACTTGTTTGTTGTATAATATAGATAAGTTGTAAATACTATAATGTATAAAACTTTAGTAGGTAATGTATAGAATACATACTACTTAATGAGTTGACATTTTACATATATATAAATCTATTACAACTGTTCCTTTTTTAAACCATCTGATCAATATCATTGGTTGTAAGAGTTCCGTACTCAAACGGTAACCAATGGAACCCTGTGTATTTCTATTGCCGCAAATAAAAACAAATAATAAAAATATAAATTAATTAAAAATGAAAGCGGGCTCTTGAAGAAACTTGTTTTTCTGGTTTATGGTACGGAACCCCTCGTGTTCTCTCTTGCATTAGCCTTTTATTTTTTAAAGTTCATACTTAAGATTTCACTTGACAATCAGCTATTAGGTATTAAAGAGTACCGTAACCCTTAGGATATATTTTGTTGTTTATTTATTTGTTATATATTTTATTTAACTTAGTGATATCAAGATAAGTGTATTCTGCATTTGTGCTACGAAAATAAATGTTTTAAAACTGAGCATCTTATTGATTTATTTATTTAAATTGTTGCACATGGGAGGACGCAACAAGGCATTCTCACCTTTAGGTTAAAAAAGTACAATGTGGTAAGTGTACAATTAATATAATTAACTGTTTTTTTATTGATGGATCGAAGACTAGCAAAAGTAGAGGATGACCAATTAAGCGATGGATGAATTGACTACTGGAATGGCCGCTCACAAGGGAGATGAGACTGCAAATAAATTGGCATGTAATATTCTTAGTACTACATAGCTTTGACGTAGCGTAGACTTTCAGTCAGCGTAGCTATGACCTAGCCCTACTGTAGCTCTACTGTAGCATTATCGTAGTGTAGACGTAGCGACACCCTTTTTTTTAAGGACGGGTAATCATCAAATGACTCCTCCCGCTCTGGGTAAAGCAGGAAGGAGTGTCAGACTCCTACTGACTAAAACCCATCCGTGCTCCTCCCCTATGCCCTTTGCGTTGCAGGGTCGTGGTGACTCTTTCAAACAAATTCCGCAACCCCGGAAGACGTAGCGCCACCCTAGCAATTTTGTCGTAACGTAGCCATAGCGCTTGCTAGTGCCAGCGTAGCAGATGTAGAGTAGACGTTGCGCCAGAGTGTAGCGATGACGTAGCACTGCCGTAGCTCTACTGCAGCAGTGTCGTAGCACCACCCAAGCGACGCGACGGTGTAACATTGCAGCTGCGCTTTCGTAACGTAACCTTAGCACAAGCTAGTGCTAGCATAGCCCTGGCGTATTGTAAACATTGCGTCAGCGAATCGATGACCTAGCCCTACCGTAGCAGTATCGTAGCGTAGACGTAGCGCCACCCTAGCAACTGTTTAGCACTGCAGCAACGTGGTCGTAACGTAGCCGTAGCGCCAGCTAGTGCCAGCGTAGCATTGATGTAAGGTGGACGTTGCGCCAGTGTAGCGATGACGTAGTACTGCCGTAGCTCGACAGCAGCAGTGTTGTAGCGCCACCCAAGCGACGTTACGGCGTAACATTGCAGGTGCGCTTTTGTAACGTAACCTTAGCGTTTGTTAGTGCTAGCGAAGTACTGACGTAGCGTAAACATTGCATCAGCGAAGCGATGACCTAGCCCTATCGTAGCAGTATCGTAGCGTAGACGTAGCGCCACCCTAGCGACTGTTTAGCACTGCAGCAACGTGGTCGTAACGTAGCCGTACCGTTAGCTAGTGCCAGTGTAGCACTGATGTAGGGTAGCCGTTGCGCTAGTAGCGATGACGTAGCAATGCCGTTGTTCAACTGCAGCAGTGTCGTAGCGCCACCCAAGCGACGCGATGGTGTAACATTGCAGCTGCACTTCGTAACGTCACCTTAGCGCTAGCTAGTGCTAGCGAAGCACTGACGTAGCGTTCACATTGCGTCAGCGAAGCGATGCGACGCGACCTAACTCTACCGTAGCTCTACTGTACATGGTCGAAGCGTCAGCGAAGCGACGGTATAGCATTGCAGCTGCGCTTTCGCGAAGGGATGACCTAGATCTGCCGTTGATCTACTGTAGCAGTGTCGTAACGTGAACTTAACGCTAGCAAGTGCCAGCGTAACCTTGATGTAGCGAAGGAGTAGGTTTACTAGCGACAACGTAGCATTTGCGTAGCACAGACTTTACGATAGCTGGATTAGTGACGGCAAATGTAGTATTGTCGTTTAAAAATATCGATAGCTCGGATACCTTCCATTATTAGGGTTGCTGTTATGTTTTCGTAACGTAAACATAACGCCAGCAGCGGCGTAGAAATACTATAGATTTGTTGTAACATCGACGCAGCGCTGGCTACCGTGTGGGTAGTGGGTGTAGCACTGCAGTAACATTTTCGTAGCGAAGCAATAGTTTGCGCAATAGCAATGTTCTACAGTGGCGATCATTGCTCCGTCTTATGAGGCAGGGCAGTTGCCATATACTTGCTATAAATATTGATTACTTACTAGCTGACCCGTGCAACGTCGTCTACGTCACATTTTTCACTAGTGCTCCGCTCCTATTGGTCTTACCGTGATGATATATAATAGCCTTCCTACATAAATGGGCTATCTAACAAAGAAAGAATTTTTCGAAAACGAACCAGTGGTTCCTGAGATGATGAATTGTTTGTTTGTTTTATTGAACGTCTTCAGCTTTATAATATTAGAATAGATGAAACTTTTAACAACATAACCATATTATTGTGCGACCTTGTTTCCGAAGTATTAAACCGCAGCCTCAAAACAAACAACATTATTACATTATGTTATTCTGTAGATATCTACCGTACCTACCTATATTTTGCTTAGTCCTTTCCACAACAAGCATGAGGAAAATCGACGAACCAACCATTAAAGCAAATCAGAAACACAATAATATTAATTTAAATTTACACCATTCTCGTCCATTCGCTTCACAAAACCTTTAGCGCCGTCCGTCGCATGACGTCTGCGTCTACGGTGTACTATTTGCTATAACATTAGCGCTCACTCAAAAGCGACGAGCTAATTGGCTAAAAGAAAAACGCCGTATATTCCGCCTCTAAAATGTCTACCGCAGAGCCCGCAAAACAGTCAGAGTTGGACGCAGAGCGCGACCGATATATTATCAACTTGATAAGAACCAGTGAAAATTATTTTCAGTTCACTTACGATAGCCGAGGTGGAAAGATTCGTCGATCATATAGTGCTATAAGAATGACGAGGAGCAATCTAGAAGTAGGAATGAAGTGCATCAAATACATGCTGTTGTGTATAACAGCTATATTTGTGGTGAGTTTTTAATTCTATGGTGTTTTGTTCTATAGTTCTGTGTAATTGCGCCATATTATTTGCGCAAGGTCTTATCTTGTGTTGTAGATGTGATTCGACTTCGTTGAATAGGTGATGTTACCTTTTTTTCTGTACTTTTGAAGTGTTTTTAAAACAGAGGGGGAAAGTGGAATTATATTATGTTATTTGAACAAAATTGTATGTAAATAATAGAGTAGCCAATTATCGATTCGAAACTATTTTTACTTTCGAACTTGTTTATTTAGAGATATTAAAGTTTACCTACGGCAAGGTAATAAATTGGCTTCATAGATAAAAACACAGATAAAATACTTATTGCAAAAACGATTAAATGCAAATTAAATAAATTAAGCTATGTAAGTATTTGTGTTTTTCAAAGGAAACTGAAAGGACTGTGCAAGAATTTCGTATTTAACGTTGTATATGATAGCGTTCCAAAGTGGTGTAATTAACGCCAAATGATAACGTTGAAGGCTAATTAACGGTGATGCTCGCCTGTTTAGTCACAATGACGATAGCTACAGTATGTACAGGTACACTATGTACTTACACAAAATGTTGCCAGCGATACATTTAAGCGGCTTATCAACGCGAGTTTGATGGTTGGCAACATTTTTAAGGCATCATTCAGCTTTGAATTTCGAATATCGATCATGTTACGTGTTGGCGCGCTGCATGACCCTCGGTGACCATTCTTCATTCATAATTGATTATAATGACTTATTCGCCTTGAAATAATGCTTTTATGGGAGTAACGCTATATTTTTTATTAAGTGGGCAACTAATGAGTTATGAAAAACTATGCAACTAAGCGAAGTAGGAGGAAAAACAGGCGTTTGTATACCTACATGGAAATTCCTTAAAACATACGTCTAAAGAACACAAGACTGAATTCAAGGAAAAATAAACAAAAGATCCGTGCCAGAAAATTGCAGCTAGTCATCGATTATTAAGGAAACTTATCGCTATCAGTAGGTACTTAGGCACTATAGGTATTACCACCCACATAATTATTGTACCAACTACGTCTTAAACAAACCTTTTTAGTCCAAAACACGTCATCAATAAATTGCTAAAAGAAAATATTTTGAGTAAATGCAATGACTACATTTTGCCAAGGGCTTATCCCACGTCTAAGTCAATTAATACGCTTCAGCAATCAGCGTTAATATGTAAGTAGTATCCTAAGGCCTAATCCAGGTCTGCCGGAGTCGCGGGACTATTCGAAAGCGATACCTTGGCTCCGGAACACAAAGGGCAATGAAGGAACATGGATGAGTTTTAGTCAGTAGAAGTCTGACACTCCCTCCCGCTCCGCCCAGAGCGGGAGAAGTCATTGGATGATTTCCCATCCCTAAAAAAAAAAAACATCTAGGTCAACCTACCCATGTTAGCTGCCAATTTGCGCGAAAGAGTCACCGCGGCCCTGGAACGCAAGGGCATTTGGAGGAACACGGATGGGCTTTGGTCAGTAAGAGTCTGGCACTCCCTTCCGCTCCATTCAGAGAGGAAGGAGTCATTTGATGATATTTCCAACCCTATGCCATGGTTCAAATCCGTTCAGCCACTGAGGCATAATTATAAGCACATCGGATTTTCCGGTTCAGTTATTTTTGTAATGTAATGTAAGGAATTAGAATACTAGGTATTTCAAAGAATGGTGAACCTTGAGAAAGATAACGTGCAAAAGTACATAATGTTTATTTATGATTGTAACTGACGCAACTACAACTAGCTTTAGTATAGACACGTGTTCGATCTCTGGCAAAAAAAAAATCGTTTATAGATATTATCGACTTCATCATTTTACTCAATATTGGCCTCCTAATAGGTACACAGACCTTGAACCGACTCCAAGGATTCTGATCAAACATTTATAAGTATTGGTTATTGTAATTGGCTCTAATGAACATAATACATCCTCATGTGTTTTCCAAAAATATATAGCTAATTCTATATAGTCGCTGAAGGACTCAAGTCACCGAAAATATCTTAAAATTGCTTATAAAGAGGGGTTAAGCCATTCCTTAATATTTTCAAGCAATCGAATTATTGGTCTCAAGGGTTTTCAAGGAAAGGTTTCCTGCCTGTCGAACTTCTACAGATTTTACTTCGGAGAGTGTGCCCAAAAACTCACACACACACACACGACCTCATCCCACCGGCCCCCTTACCATCGGACATCCAGACGCATTGCAACTGACCATCCCTACCTGTTGTTGCTATTCCACCAATTCGCACTAAGCTTTTCCAAGCATCTTTCATAATGCGCACAGCAAAGGAGTGGAACTCTCTGCATGCGTCTGTGTTTCCGAACGCTTACAACCCTAATCTTTTTAAAAGTTAGAGGGAACAGGCTACTTCTGGGTAAGCTCGCTCAATCGTAGACTTTGTCTCTGTCATCTCTGACCTAGAAGAGAGTCAAGAGCAAACCTATATCAAATTTAAAAAAAAAGGGGTTTGCCTTCCAGAAGCGAATTACCAAAAAAATAACTGTTGATTTGGGCTTGCTTGTTGGAATCGCTCCAGCTTGTGACTTGGAACACGATACATTAAATCCCTATCGCGTTTCAGCCTTGCCATTGCCAATAATCACACTCTGGAGACCGATTCAGTAGAGCTGTAGATACTGGCAATACAAAATAACAAGTAGCCAAACTTATACTGCGGGATACTTGACTATGCAGTACCAGTCTTCCAAAAAATCGTAGGTATATAATAAATAATAATAATAATACGTCATCGAATACTGCTGAGCGCGCGCGTCTGTTGGCTGTGGGAGAGTGGGAGTCGGGTTTGTGGCTTCAAGCACTTCCGTCATCCACCATAGGTACTATGATGGATGACGCATCGTTTCAGATCGCGGTCTGTCTCCGCTTGGGCGCACCTTGTGTTGCTCCGCATCGGTGTCATTGCGGAGTTTCTGTCGACAGCCTCGGACACCATGGCCTTTCCTGCTGCAAGAGCGCAGGCCGCATAGCGCGACATGCTAGCATCAACGATATTATTCGTCGGGCTCTTGTCACCGCCGGCGTACCGGCAGTATTAGAACCTAGTGGCTTGGTACGTGACGATGGGAAGAGACCAGATGGTATGACGTTGGTGCCGTGGAAGATGGGTAGGCCTTTGGTGTGGGATGCAACATGTGTCGACACCCTTGCGCCATCACATGTTCCAAGTACGGTGGGCTGTGCCGGCGCTGCCGCTGCGACTGCTGAGGCCCTCAAGCGGCGCAAATACTGTAACCTTATCGGTAATTACAGTTTTGAGCCGTTTGGGGTCGAAACGCTTGGGTCATGGGGTCCGAGTGCGCGTCTCCTTTTTAAGGAAATATCTCGTCGACTAATCGACACTTTGCGTGACCAGAGGGCTGGCTCGTTCTTTGCTCAAAGAATTAGCATTGCCATTCAACGTGGCAATGCTGCCAGTCTTCTGGGCACGTTTCCGGATGACGACGATGCGGAGGAATTCTTCGACGCCTAAGCGTATCTTGTTTTTGTATATTTATTTGTAAATAGTTAGGTTTAGTTGTTTTCATGTTTTTAATAAATACAACATCTAGTAGGATAATAATAAATCTTTATTCTAAAGTTCAAATTGGTACAATAAAACAATAAATCTTAGATAATAATATAGGTAAAACGATTTTATATGCCTGTACTAGGATGGTCCTGTATCACAGGCGGCAAGGGCGCAAACAGTGTACAAAAAATTGCCTTAGATTTTTAACAATATTTACTTAATATTACAATTGTTAATTGAGTAATATGATATGTGGAGGTCATGTCAGCTCGTGGCTATATAATAATAGCCGCATGGGTCGATCTTTCAGTGTAAGCAACGCTTGCCAAGGTTGGTCTGTGGATGGATGACCATCTTAACATACCGAGTTTCCTCCGTGCCTCGGAAACCACGTTAAGCCGTTGGTCCCGGCTGTCATTTGTAGATCTTTGGCAGTCGTTACGGATTGTGAGAAACGAGTAAATCTGACTCCTGTCTTACCAAGAAGTACCGTGTTACTCAATTAATGGGGTGTGGTGGTCTGGTAGGCAGCCGCTCCACGTAAAACACTGGTATTCAGCTGAATCCGGTTTGACTGGAAGCTGACCGAGAACCGAAGCCGAGAGTATAGTTGGGATTAAATACTGGTATTCAGCTGCACCCGTTTAGACTAGACCGTGTCAGATATAGTTGGGAGCAGCCGGTCGATTCTATCGACATCCCACCGTTCCACCGGCGAACTGCAGTGCGATTCTGTAAAGATGTCGAAGTGAACACTTAGGCGAAGTGAACGACAAGTGACCTGTCAAACCATACAAACAAGATGGCATGACAGCTCACTTGTCGTTCACTTCACCTAAGTGATCACGGTGAGATTTCGACAGAATCGACCGGCTGCTGAACGACAAGTGAGCTGTCAAACCATATAAACAAGATGGCATGACAGCTCACTTGACGTTCACTTCTCCTAAGTGATCACTTCGACATGTCTACAGAATCGCATTGCAGGTTAGGTAGATGATGATGACTATGTACAGCTCCAAGCGGGCACCGTCTTCTGGGGGAAGACTTACCTACCCCTATATTCTGAGTTATAATGCCCTTCCACTAGGCTCAATCATTTTGAAGGTAGTTTGCTATTGCTTGACTTGACCAAATCCTTTTCCGAGACCAAACTATAGGCCGTATTTAGACAGTTAAAATCTTTAGACATTTAATAAGATAAGGTCCCATTAAAATAAATGGACATATTTTAACACAACATTCAGTACGTCTAAGTAAAGATATCCTAGCAAAAAAAACACTAATTGAAAATTATTTTTTACCAAAAATAATAAATTTCCAACATTTTTGGCGTATATTTTCGTTGGCTGTTTTTTTTTCTTGTAAGTAGCTACCTAATACGTTTTTCTTACTGTCTTCTTTTTTTAAAGATTTTCCTTATTTTGGTGATCTGAATATTTTCTCAAAACTCCATCTATTTTAATGGAACTTTATATATATTGCAACCACACTAACCAGTGACTCGTACGGTTTTTCATATTAGCTCTTGCCTCACTAAAAGATAAGAGTATGACGTCAACCACAATGGATTCATAGCATGTATGTTTACACTCCATTTGCCAGATTAAGTAAATCCCTTGTATGCATAATCTATCTATAAATAAGTATGGAATAACATCCATGAATTCTGTCACAGCTATTGGTCAATTTGCTAAAGGGATTGGTAACGATGATGTAAGTAACATTCTATTTTAAGTTTATTCTATTTTACTGTGTTTATTAAATTCGAGCATTTTCCTCACGCTAAAGTAGCATATAACCGTCTCAATCTACCTCTGTGTCAGAATTAATGAAAGATGAAAAACGACCAATGAAACTAAACTCGATCAGCAGTGCTATTCTGTAACAACATTTTCGTGTCTCGACAGCGGAATCCGAGGTGAGTTTCAAATTCGTATAAATATAAGACCTTATGATGTGTGAAATAAAGTTCACTTTGTAAGTTTAGTCACTCAGGTGAAGTCGATATCGAAATGGTTATTTACAGAATAGACTAGCAGTACATCTAAACTGCGTTCAAGAGTTATCAGTGTCAATATTCCATAGAAAAAAAATATACTGACAACTCGTAAACTTGGTTTATATATGCTGATCGCGTTTAGTTTCTTTGATGAAATCCACCTTTAAGCAATTATAATATAATTATTGTTTGGAGTTTGAAGTGATATATTACCCGAATTAGAATACATATCGTTAAGAAGACAATATGTTCTAAGTAATATAATAGGAACGTGAACTGCAGTATTACATAATTCACATATTACTGCCGCTAATGTATCACCATGTTTAATTACATTTCAATGGCCGAGCTATAGAAAGAAACAATGAGCCGTGTAGTAATTTGTTCTTGATTTCCACGTGATCGGAATTTAGTCATAGTTTGCGGTTACCTATAGCATCTTCTTGGTTCCCTGCCTCGTTTCTCTTAGTTCCTCGAGTTTTTTTTGTCTAAAATAATAGTATTGATGAATTCCCTGCCGGAGTCGGTGTTTACTGATAGCTAAACAAAGAAACAAAACCACACCAACTTCCGAATTTAGGTTATTTTATACGAGTAGAATACGGAATGTCGACGCACAAAATATCGATAAATGCTAATACGATGCTACAAAATTGCGATGCACGTTACGGCGAAAGACTGTCTCTGCGAAGCCACTACACTTCGATGCACGTTACCGCGAAAGATTTTCACTGCGATACTGCTTAACTTCGACGCCCATTACCGCGAAAGATTTTCACTGCGATACTGCTTAACTTCAATGCACATTACCGCGAAAAACTACGGAGCGACTTGACTTCGATAATCTATTGCGAAACATCGTTACTGAGAAACTATTACATAATTAATTCATATTAATATGTTTTGAATGGGCCTAAAAAAATATAAACCAAAACGCATAGTGAACAAAATAATATACTTATATTCCATAATGGTTTGTACTAATTAATCATATTATAAGTATATTTAATCAACTTGACATAAATACAGAGTTAGATGTAACAAAAATGTTAACAAAATGTAAACAAAGTTATAATAATTATGTTATTGATTGATACAAAAATATAAAAGAATCGAAAAATTCGTAGGGGAAAATTTGTTTTATTTCTTTATGTAGCATATTATATATGCAAGACCTACTACTCATTTTATGAGTAGAATACGGAATGTCGACGCACAAAATATCGATAAATGCTAATACGATGCTACAAAATTACGATGCACGTTACGGCGAAAGACTGTCTCTGCGAAGCCACTACACTTCGATGCACGTTACCGCGATAGATCTTCACTGCGATACTACTTGACTTCGATGCACATTACCGACTTTGTAGTGTTTTGTTTGGAAGAATATATTTCGAGAAATTAACAAATGTGGGTTCATTGGGTTTGTCGTAGCGTCGTAGTACCTTAGGACCCTGAATTTTGAAACCGGCTTCCGTTAGTTAATTGACTCGTATTTTGGCTACAACCCGGGATCTTTCAGTTTAGAGTGAATAGTTTACTTATAGGCAAGCGTGGCCCATCGTCGACCATCATCGCGTACGATCAAGGTGCCAAGTCTATTTATTGTGTCTTATGTTTGTAAACACACTCACGACACAGGAGACATTTCTAGTATGACGCAATGTTTAAAAAAAAACTTTCATTGCCTACTACTATTTTTGAGCAACACTGCAACGTTTGCATTCGCGTCTCTGCCGCAATTAATCTGTCTAAAAATGAGTAGAATTGGCCATCTGGTGGTGACGCGAGCCTGTCAGTAATAGAAAAACCGGCCAAGTGCGAGTCGGACTCGCACACGACGGGTTCCGTAGCATAACCTTATTTTTATTATTTGTTGTTATAGCAGCAATAAAAATACACAATCTGTGAAAATTTGAACTGTCTGCCTATCACGGTTCATGAGATAGGTA
Organism: Ceramica pisi; assembly: GCA_963859965.1. NCBI lineage: Eukaryota > Metazoa > Arthropoda > Insecta > Lepidoptera > Noctuidae > Ceramica > Ceramica pisi. The sequence goes on along the minus strand of OY982535.1, from coordinate 21,572,826 downwards.
CAGTCCGCTGACAGACAGACGGATAGACAAACTGACAGCAGAGGCTTAGTAATAGGGTTCCGCTGGTTACCCTTTGTATATGAAATCCTAAAAAAACCGGCCAAGTGCGAGTCGGACTCGCGCACCGAGGGTTCCGTACAAACCGCAGAAGCTGCGATTTACGATTTATGACGTATTAAAAAAAAAACTACTTACTAGATCTCGTTCAAACCAATTTTCGCTGGTAGTTTATATGGTAATGTACATTATATATTTTTTTAGTTTTATCATTATTCATACATATTTTAGAAGTTAAGGGACACACACCCATTTTACCACTTTGGAAGTGTCTCTCGCGCAAACTATTCAGTTTAGAAAATAATGGTAGTAGTAACCTCAATATCATTTTCGAAGACCTATCCATAGATACCCCACACGTATGGGTTCGATGCAAATTTTTTTTTTGAGTTTCAGTTCTAAGTATGAGGACCCCCAAAATGTATAGTTTTTTTTCTATTTTTGTGTAAAATCTTTATGCGGTTCACGGAATACATCTAATTTCAACAGCATAGTTCTTATAGTTTCGGAGAAAAGTGGCTGTGACATACGGACAGACAGACAGACACCCGGCTACCGGAAACTGTCAAATTCTCCCAATCAACCTTGAGCCTAATTCTGTGGGGATAAAGTCGAAAATCTATTAAAGATATTTGACAGATTGTTGTAGCTTGATGTGTGTCGTCTGTACTATTATAAATCTGACTTCATGGAAATCTCATCCTTTGGTTATTGCGTAGCACTTGATTCATAGTCCCTTCTATCTTATCAATTTTCTCTATCTTACTCAGTCATTTCAGCAATGTTGCAATCCACATTTAATCCAAGTTATCTACTGAAAGTCATATTCGAAATTACGTTAGCTTTGGTACAAACTCCGTCTGTTCTGCATAAAAATCAAGAATACAGGGTGAACTTCATTTTAAATTGTGCCTCGATGGCTAAATCCGAGACTATGAGGAATATCGAAAAACACTGAAAACAGTGTCGAGCTCGATTTTGATAAAAACCGCCGAAAGGTATTCCTAGCTAGGAATTGAACCCGGAGATTTTGAAAAAGAAAAACCACACCTGTATTATTTTACAGCATCTGAAAATGTCGCTAAAAAATTCTGTGAAGTAAACTCATTTTTAACAAAACACCTTTTTAATTAAAAAAAAAAACTAAGAATTGAAAATAATTTTAAAATAAATTCATGATGCAGTTTTAGTTTTCATCATAATCGGTCTCGAGACTCAGTGTTTTTCGATAATTGTCATAGTTTCGAATTTGGCGTTCCACGCAACCTTAAAAAATTCATTGATTGAGTTATCAAACTTACCTGGATAAAAATACTGACTCGTCACAAATTCAATTGAAGTGATGCAATCGGTTTTCAAAACTCATTCAACCAATCATGCCAGCTAGCAATATTTGAAAATTTATCACTATATTATTTTGTAAACTGGGCCTATGGGAGTTGCAGCTGTGGCTGTGATACATTTATAGGGGCAGAGAAGGAGCTAAAGTTTAGGGGTGTATTACTCCCCGATAGTGTAGTGGTCAGTCTAGATCAACCACAAACATTATACTGTGTGTGTAGATTTTCACGAAGAGGTCAGTGGTCATCGGTAGGACATCGTATAATATCGTCGTGTTAAACCGGTCGCCGGGAGACGTAGCATTTTCAATACCAACATGTTTAACCCGGCCTGAATCGATTTGAAACATAGTATTTAATGTTCCTTGATATGTGATCAAACTAGCGAAATATTGAGTGGAATTACTCGTCAGACTCAACGTCAATGGATACCTAACGAAGTTTTTATAAATTAGTACCATCATCTTTCAAACCGGTTACAGCTGAATGCCCATTTTCAGCACTAGGCGACTATTTAACTAAATGAATGCCTAAATAGTAGAAGCGCCAGTTTCCATGGAGTTTCCTGACACTCACTTCTAAAGAGATATAAGCTTGAGAATGTGCATCCCGCTTCATCATTCTGGCTCACAGAACAAGTAACTTTTGGATTTTAAACGCTCGAACTCAAGGCCGAGAGTTGAAAATCCAACAAAGCAACAATATTTAGATGTTGCCATATCTACAAAACGTTTAGGAGATACGCTGCATAAAATAAACAATTCAGAGCTCGAGCGAGGCCATCCTGTCATTGTTTTCTACTGTTTATCAGTATTATTGATTTCAGACTATTTATAGCTATGTAACGTATACATCTATCGATGGCATTACAGGTGATATGCAAGCCAATAACGCCTTTATAACAATATAAATAAAGTCTCTTAGTTTCAGTCTAACGACTGAAAACTGTTGCGACATAAGAGACTGCGGCGGTAAGTGGCTGTAGAAATCTATACAATGGGTTGGAATATTAACATATTAGAAGAAAATATAAATACAATGGGTTTTCACGAGGATAAAGTTTTCTGTTTAGAATGGTCACGTTTTTAACACACAATATCATTTATCTTGAAGAAATACTTGGCTTCTATACACTTACATGAGGTTATTTTTATGTTGACTGTACGATTAAAAATGTGAAAAATAAATGAATTAATTATCGTTGCATTGTAAGTGATTGTCCTGTTTTGTACCTTACAGGAAAAACTTTAAATTCTGGATAAATGACATGGCCAGTTTCAGCCTAGTTACACTCAGTGGCGTATACATTAATATACGCCTAATTACAAATAAATTAAAATAGAAATACATTTTAAAAAAGTATTTACATTTTCGTACAACTTCAGAAAAAGTGTTTAGACTTAAATAGTTGTTTTTCGATTCCAGCGTATCGAGTTAACGCGCCATTACTTATGTTCCATCAGAGTAATATTAAAAATTATTCTGACTGTTAAATGATTGTGGACCGTCGTAATCATAATAACATTCATATTTTGTTAATTACTCGAATGCTTATGAAATATATATGTTTAATAACTTTTTTATAAAAAATAATTATTAAAAACGAAACGAAACGACATGACAGGTTCGACATTCGCCCGCCATTATTTTGTACTCGTTGCGTTGCGTGTGAGTTTGTGTCTTGTTTGTAAACTGTGCTATTATAATATATTATTATCTTTTCTCCATATCGACCATTATTATTTAATATTTCATTCAAAAGTTATTCAATGTTTGTTTTTATTTAAACACTGCAATCCTTTATGACACTACCTAACCTTTTATCAAATGTGAAATCAAATGTTTTCTATTCTATTATCAAGAGTCTATCCAGTACATATCTTAGGTAACTAATGATTCCATTCCTATCCTACTACTCTCACAGGGTTTAGATTACACCTGTTTTCCTTCACAGTACTTAAAGAAAATTATTAAACATGATTTCTGAAGTCTTGGTAATTAGCTTAATGATCATCCATTCATTGATAATGACAAGCGTAGCTTACCCATGCAGAATAATCTTGTTTTTGTTAATTTTTGTTAATTTCTAAGAAATCTGAAGTTACTGAACTCATCATCATCATCAGCCTATAACAGTCCACTGCTGGACATAGGCCTCTCCAAGTGCACGCCATTTGGCTCGATCACTGGCAACTCTCATCCAGCTGCTACCAGCCACCCTGCGAAGATCGTCGCTCCACCTAGCCTGAGGGCGTCCTACCTTACGTTTGCCGATTCGCGGTCTCCACTCAAGAACTCGTCTACCCCAACGGTCATCGATTCTACGGCTAATATGGCCGGCCCATTTCCACTTCAGCTTGCTTATTCTATGAGCTATGTCCTCAACTTTGGTTCTCTGTCGGATCACTTCGTTGCGGATTCGATCTCTCAAAGAGACCCCAAGCATAGCCCGTTCCATAGCTCGCTGAGCGACCTTGAATTTATGGACCAGCCGTACCGTGAGTGTCCACGTTTCGGCTCCGTAAGTCATAACAGGCAGGACGCACTGATTGAAGACCTTAGTCTTTAGGCTCTGTGGAATACGTGACGAGAAGACTCGGCGAAGCTTCCCAAACGCTGCCCAACCCAGCTGAATTCTTCTGTTAGCCTCTCTCTCAAAGTTGGTCTTACCAAACTGCAGAGTCTGCCCGAGGTACACGTATTCTCGAACAACCTTAAGAGCACCGCCATGGACAACAATCGGTCCCGGGGTAACGTGTTCGTTGAACATAACCTGGGTTTTTTCCAAGTTCATCCGGAGACCAATGCATGCAGAAGAATCAACTAGGTCGTTCAGCATCTGCTGCAAGTCCTGCAGCGATTCAGCCAGGATGACTATGTCATCTGCAAATCTCAAGTGTGAGATGTACTCGCCGTTGATGTTAATGCCGCGTCCTTCCCAGACCAGCGTCTTAAACACATCCTCTAATGCGTTTGAGAACAGTTTCGGTGAAATTACGTCCCCTTGTCTCACCCCTCGACGCAGTGGGATATGTTTAGTTTGCTGGTCCTGAATTTGGACGGCCATTGTCGCGTTTTCATAAAGACATCTTAGCACTTGGATATATCGCCAGTCGACTTGGCATCGCTGCAGAGATTCCAAAACAGACCAGGTCTCGACAGAGTCAAAAGCTTTCTCATAGTCCACAAAGGCAAGACATAAGGGCCGATTATATTCTTCGGACTTCTGTATAATTTGTCGCACTGTGTGGATGTGGTCTATGGTGCTGTACCCCCCTCGAAACCCGGCCTGTTCCGGTGGCTGAAACTCGTCGAGTCTTCGCGCTAGACGATTCGTAACGACTCTTGAAAACAACTTATATACGTGGCTAAGGAGTGAAATGGGTCTGTAATTTTTTAAAAGGGTCTTATCGCCCTTCTTAAAGAAAAGAACGACCAAACTCCTTCGCCACGCTTTTGGAGTTCTCCCAGAGAACAAGACAGAGTTGAAGAGCTCCCGAAGCTCTTTTAGTATAGGACTGCCTCCCGCTTTCAGGAGCTCGGTTGTAATCCCATCCTCACCAGGGGCTTTTCCATTTTTAAGTTGTCTTAGAGCCGCCTCGATTTCGTCTTGGCTGACTTCTGGCAGGTCTTCCGTGAAATGGCGGGTTAATTTGGCTCTGGAATCCTCATTTTCGGGTTCAAGCCGGGATGCATGCGATGCGTACAATTGGCCGTAGAAGTTTTCGACTTCCGAAAGAATCTCCGGCTTCGAAACGACGATATCCCCACTTGATTTGGTCAACTTCGTCAGGTGGCTCCTCCCAAGAGACTGGACGAACACTTTCGACCCCCGATTTTGCTCAATCGCTTTCTCTATAGAGCGTGTATTAGAGCGTCGGAGGTCGCGTCTTACCAATTTTCTTATATTTTTGTTGAGTGCCCGTTGTTCTGACGAAGTGATAGGTGGGTTTTTACGTCGTTCCGTCATAAGCTCCAGAGTCTCTTCCGAAAGTCTGGACCTCCTGCCCGTACGCCGCATTTTGCAAAATCGCGTACCTTCTTCCCTGAGGATTTCCATAATTTTGTCGAGCGCCTGGTCAACGTCGTTTGTGGTTTCCACAGCAGCGAATCGGTTCTCCAGGTCTAACTGGAACGCTTCAGATCCTGACACAGTTTGGAGCATATTTGGAAGGAGCCTAGACTTCATCAAACGAGTTCGCTCGAGCTTGAAGTTGATATTCAGAGAGCCTCGAACAAGTCTGTGATCACTGCCGGTATTGAACCTGTTGATCACTGAGACATCCCTGAATATATGCTTTTTATTCGTTATGATGAAGTCTATCTCATTTCTCGTCACAGTGTCGGGACTTCGCCACGTCCACTTCCTTTGGGGCTGTTTCTTAAAGAAAGAATTCATCAAGAAAAGCCCCTCCTTCTCAAGGAAGTTGACAAGCATTTGGCCCCTATGATTTCTGCTGCCAAACCCGTAGGATCCTACTACCGATTCGCTGCAATTCTGAACTCCCACTTTAGCGTTGAAATCCCCCATGAGAACGCTGTAGTGGGCCTTAGTGGTTGAATGCAAGGCCTTAGAGATGTCCTCAAACATTTCCTCCACTTCATCATCCGGGTGTGCCGAAGTCGGTGCGTAAACCTGAACAACCTTGAGGCTATACCTCTCAGTTAGCTTTATTACGAGGTACGCTACCCTATTCGAGACACTGGAGACTTCCTGAACGTTGTCACAGAGGGATTTATTTATTAGGAACCCGACTCCGCCTTGGGATAGCTGGTCTCCCCCTCGAAAATACATAAGATGACCCGATTCCAGGGTTATTGTGTCCTCCCCCTCTCTTCGGACTTCGCTCAACCCAAGAATGTGCCACCTTACTTTTCCGAGTTCTTCTTCTAGCTGCACTAGGTGTTCGTCGAGCCGTAACGTGCGTCCATTGTACGTTGCCAAGGTCAGTTGTGTTTGGCGGCCATTCGTAACCCGGGGATTCTTCGCACCCCCTACCTTGCCGTTACCGTGACCGCCGCCAAAGTCAGGAATAGCAAGGCGACCGGGAACTGGAGGCCGTGGTTGATTTCGACTTGCCATTGGAGGGTTTGCCCATAATCGCCACGCTGGGCATGCGGGTTGGCGATCGCAGGTCGCTGCTTCTCGCACTAGTGACGCTGCTGCCCGTCACTAGTCTGCACCATTTAGCTGCGAAGTTAGAATGGTTATACCGCCATTTATCGGTCGTCAGAGCCTCGTTAGTTGATCAGCAGGATGCACCACGAGCAGGTGAGGTTGACTTGGAGCATAAGATGGTATTTGTGCCCCCTTGCACACCCTTGAAGTTACTGAACTATGTAACTTTAACAATTAATTTTAGAGCATACTAATTTCAAAATAAAGCAAAATTCGTTAATGTACATGAATTTTATTTAGATGCTAGGCAGAGTGCCCTAAGTAAATTGACCATCTCCTATAAACTTTCCAGTTGTTTGGTTTATTATTATTACAGCAGTACCTAAATTGTGTTCAATCATTCTGATTTAAAGGTCTGTTATTTTTTTTTGCTTTGAGATGTGTTTGCTCTTGACTGTAGTCTTGGTCAGAGATGACAGAGACAAAGTCTACGATGGAGCGAGCTTACCCAGTAGGAGCCTGTTTACTAGAGGTTAGGGTAAGAGATTTAGGGTTGTAAGCGTTCGGAAACACAGACGCAGGCAGAGAGTAATAATAGTTAGTAAGTTAATTGTTATAGGACAGACATACGTGATATCACAGCACAATAAAACTATAGGTGCATAGGTAAATATAGTGGTTTATGAATGCTGTCAAACAACCTACTAAGAAGGGTCAGCAGGAAAATACTTATGAATATAAAATCCTACTGTAAATTAAACCGTACCTACTAACTTCGGAGTTTGAGTGACGAAGAATTAAGTCAAACGAGTCTCATGTACCTATCTCATGTATATCTATTGTAAATCAAGAAAATTTAACTCAACCGTTTGTTCTTTAAGGATCCTTCACTTCATCATTACGAGCAACCAGAGTTGCGGCCCTGGAACGCAAAGGGCATTAGGGGGAACACGGATGGGTTTTAGTCAGTAGGAGTCTGACACTCCCTTCTGCTTCAATTAGGGCGGAAGGAGTCATTTGATCATTTCCCATTCTTAAGAAAAAAAAAAACACTAAGTACGAGTATGCATGGCTAAATCTTGACAAGACTGCTGTCATATTTTCTGGCTTCTGACAATCCGATAATTCTTATCAGCCTGTGAAAGAGCGAAAACGCACTGGTATGTATGCAGCTTGCTTTGCAGACGACTGTTAAATTTAAGTGTATGTCTGCTAAGAAAGGCTATCAACTAAACTGAAAGAAATTATTCGACCTCTGCACAATTTAAAGTTAAGCGGTTGGTCATGAGTGTATCGATTTTCAGCGTCCACACTAATGTCAAGGTTGACTCGATCGTGCAGGCCACTTGGCTTCATATGATCCAATCAATATTATGGAGTTTCGTGTGCATACCAACGCTCAGTCTTATGTTTGGTAAATATATGCATGAGAACTTGTCGCGGTGGGAATCCACCTAGTTAGGGTTCCGTAGCCAAATGGCAAAAAACGGAACCCTTATAGATTCGTCATGTCTGTCTCTCTGTCTGTCCGTCCGTATGTCACAGCCACTTTTTATAAGAACTATGCTGTTGAAACTTGGCAAGTAGATGTATTCTGTGAACCGCAATATGATCCAAATAAATTTTGGGGGTCCATACTTAGAACTGAAACTATAAAAAAAAAACATCAAACCCATACGTGAGGGGTATCTATGGATAGGTCTTCAAAAATGATATTGAGGTTTCTAAAACTATTTATTTTCTAAACTGAATAGTTTGCGCGAGAGACACTTCCAAAGTGGTAAAATGTGTCCCCCCCTGTAACTTCTAAAATAAGAGATTGATATTACTCAAAAAAAAATGAGTTTCAGTTCCAAGTATGGGGACCCCCAAAATGTTTTTTTTTTCTATTTTTGTGTGAAAATCTTAATGCGGTTCACAGAATACATCTACTTATCAAGTTTCAACAGTAGTTCTTATAGTTTCGGAAAAAAGTGGCTGTGACATACGGACGGACAGACAGACAGACAGACAGGACGAATCTATAAGGGTTCCGTTTTTTGCCATTTGGCTACGGCACCATAAAAATGAATCGCTGAATGTGTTGCTAAGCGCAAATCTCGAGAACGGTTGAACCGATTTCGCTAATTTTTTTTTTTTTGTTATTATCAGAAGGTATTAAAGTAAAAAAAAAAGTTGCCAGTTGACGGGAGCGAAGCCGCGGGGGACAGCTAGTAAAAATAAATCCCATACAATTCAGAGACTCCTCCTTTTTTGAAGTCGGTTAAATACAGGCTACGTACATGAAATTAGTCCCGCGTGAAAATATTACAATAATATTTAGTACGAAAACTTGTCATCGAGCTATCTGCGGTTTTGACAGACAACTGTTAAGTACCTCGTCATTTAAATAACAACGCTTATGGTACATAATTGAATGTGACGACTTTTGATGGCCGGGCGTTTGTTACTTGTAGAAATCTTAACAATAGAGACGTTTATCAGATTCCTACCCAGCAAATGACACGGCAGCCATCTTCAGTCAGGACGACTGAAAAGGGGCTCTAATTCATGAAAACGTTAAGTTTCATGTACTCTTAACACAAGCAAAATGTGTATTACGAAGAGTACCTATTCATTTAATTCGCTGAAGACTTTGTTTTAGTGACTCATATGAATTATTTAATTGGTCTCAATTTCCTCTTCCAGTTATAACAATGCCCAGTTAAAGGTTAGGTATAATATGTCTAAGTATTGTATGTCTGATTCAACGGGCATGTTCAACAACAGCTTAGGTACCACTACATTGTTTAAGTACGTATTGAGTATTCGTTATCTAATATCTATACAGAAAACCTACCAAGAACCTCAATCGTATTTGATAGTATCGCCCGCGTCACATGATACATGATTCTTCTGAACTCTTCCTAAAGGACTTTTTGATGAAATATCTTTCGTGTGTCCCTGGATGGTTTAGATTCCCATTTAATTAGTTTTGAGAATTTCGTACCTAAAAAGGAAAAAACGGACCCCTAATAGGATCATGTGATTTGTTGTCCGTCCGTCTGTCTGTCAAGTCTGTCCGTCTGTTTATCTCGGGAACGCGTGGAGGTAGCGAGTTTAAATTAAAACCATATACTCAGGTCTGCAGTCCCTTGATGCTGTGAAAAAAATCTGACACTCAAAGGAATCAAAATGTATAAGGTTTTTCCCGCTGACCTAGAACTATGAAATTTGCCAAGTAATACCGTCTTACACTGCAAGTATAGGGAAAAGTTTGAGATCTATACATTTGTAATTTATAAATATAGTTAGTCTTTATTTAAAGTAAAATATACCATCAAATTTGTACGGGACCCTCGGTGGGCGAGTCCGGTTTTTTCTTACAAAAAGCCATCCTTCGGGTTTGAGAACGTTATTTCTAAAACTTTAATCGTGTAACACGAACCACAGAGCATGTGTGCTGGCGCAGCCGCGCAGACGACAATTAATTACAATGTGACACAACGATAACTATGTCAATACACACGCTGTTATAAAAACAAATTAAATTAGCTATCAAAAACAAAACATGCCGATACCAGTGTCTTACAGGAGATGACTTCACAAGTACCTTTTTTTTATTTTTTTATTTGTAATTCACAAAACTGATGCACAATCACACATGCAACGGATAAACAACACAAAAAAATACATATGATTGACACCTACTAGATGTGAATCCAACATGCCCATTCAAAGAAGATCACTTAAAGTTTAAACAGTTTGAAAAAATAGAGTAAAAACACAAAATAGAAATACACACAACACGTATTGACAAATATAAAATAAAAATTAAACTATTATGTCTCTGAGTTTCGTTTTAACTGAGGCTACAGAACCAGCAAATACATCGATTTCACCACGAACAGAGTTGGCAGTAGAAAGCATGCGGCCAATGGGTGAAAAATGACCAATGTTAGTTCGACTGTGAGGCAGGACAAAAGTTCTTCGGTTAATTAAGCGGCTACCACTACGAGGAACACTGATGTTTACCTTTTCTAAAAGTTCAGGAGAGAATCTATTTGACCATTTATTAGTTTAAACAGAAACATGAAATCCAAAGATTTCCTACGTGCTTTTAAAGATGACATTTTATAAAAGTTCAACCTAGAATTATACGAGTTCAGAATACGACACCTGTTTTCTGAGTAACATAGGTGATACAAAAACCTTTTTTGAACGCGCTCTATCCGGTCTGAGTGTACTTGATAAAACGGGTTCCATACCGTACTACAGTACTCCAGAATACTGCGAATAATACTGTTGTAAATGGAAATAGTTAGCGCTGGTTCTCTGAAAATTTTCATTTCCCTGACAACGAAACCTGCCAATTTTGATGCCCTACTAATGATCTGGTCGTAATGACTCCTGAAGCTTAAACTACTATCTATCAAAACACCAAGGTCTGTAATAGTATTAACCTCTTGAAGCGGGCTGTTGTTAATAGAGTAACAAGTTCGACATGTTTTTTTTTTCCTGCTAAATTTGATCCAGTAACATTTGCTTTGGTTTAAAAACATATTATTTTCAACACACCAATTGTAAACGTTATCTAAATCTTTTTGAAGCTGAAAAATGTCAAGGTCGTTGGAAATAGTTCGATATAATTTCAAATCATCAGCAAAAAGTTTATATTCAGAGTCAATTTTGCTGCCCAAATCATTTATGAAAACTAAGAAAAATAAAGGCCCCAAGTGTGAACCCTGTGGTACCCCCGATGGTATGTAACACTGCCTAGATTTAAACCCTTTAAGGTGCACGAGCTGTGAGCGGTTCCTCAAGTACGACTCGCACCAGCGCAATAACGACCCATGAACCCCCATACTCTCCAATTTATATATAAGTAAGTAGTGATCCACTAAGTCGAAAGCCTTTTTAAAATCAGTGTATATTGCATGAACTTCATTTTCATCATCTAATACAGATGATACATAAGAAACATACTCAACTAGATTTGACAGTGTCGATTTCTTGGGGCGAAAGCCGTGCTGGTTGTCATCGAGCACATTTTTAATTTTTCTGAACGAGCGATTCGAGAACTTTACCACACGCAGAAAGAATCGACACTGGTCTGTAATTTACAACATCGTCTACACTCCCAGATTTAAAGATTGGTGTGATATGCGCTATTTTCGACTGATCAGGGAAGCAGCCCTGTGACAAGGAGTAATTAAAAATAGCAGTTAGTGGCTCAGCTAGATTCGCTGCACACTTTCGAAGGAAGAGAGGAGGGATCGAATCTGGTCCTGGACCTTTGTCACAATCCAGGAAAGATAAGTACTCAAAAACCTCTTTTTCTTCCAGTTCGCAGTGGCTGAAAGTATTTATGTTACTGGGAGTGGTATCAGGTGGCGATAAAGAGCGTATACTCCTGTTTGTTGCATAGATGGCCTGAAAATTCTCAGAAAACAAATCACAAATTTCCTGCCCACCCCTGGCAAACCTAATATTATTTAGAGTCATTTTGTTGGGAATATAATTGTCACCCATTCGTTTATTTTTTAAGTAACTCCAGACATACTTAGGATTTTTGCGGAGATGTTCAGCTATATTTTTCTTAAAGTTTGTATAACAATCCTTTATCAGTTTGTCACATCGAGTTCTAAGGCAATCAAACGTAATTTTATCCCTAGGGTTCCCGTATTTTTTATATAGATTGTGATATTTAGCTTTCTCTTTAATGACTCTTAGTAAAGCTCGGGTATACCAAACTGGATAGCGTTCATCTCGTGGTTTTGTAATTGGAGTATGTCTTTCTATAATTGGCATTAGAATATCATAAAATCTTTTCAACATTTCATTAACGTTAGTTATAGAATTCCATTCATCAGACCAAGAAATCTTCGCAAGTTCAGCGTTGACCACTTCATAATTACAAAGATAGAAGTTTAAGTAGGGAACCTTATTTTGCATCAGAGGTTTGGTGTGATTAGTTGACAATGAGATTTCTAGAGCTGGGTGATGAGGATCAATTTGAATAAATGGGCATGAGGCTTGAGATACCGACACTGTGTTATTACCACTACCAAGAACCAGATCTAAAACTCGATTTGACGCGTTGACTACTGTGTTGTATTGATGAAGATCATTAAACGCTAACATGTCTATAAAAATGTTCTCCTGATTACAGCCAGATCCTTTGGGAACCAAAAATCCTGAGTCCACGCTATACTCCCAAGAAATACTACCCATATTAAAATCACCGATTAGCAAATTGATTGAACTGGTTTTACATTTTTTGTTAATTACTTCTGTAAAGTTTCTAAATAGCTCATCAATATAATCTTGTTTGATAGGGGGTGGGATGTAAACCGCACAAATGTTAATATTAAAGCCACTCTCACACTTGATTGTTATCCACATTTCCTCACAATGGGATTCCCAATTTAATCTCCGCGTGACTTCATGTCTGTCCAGAGTTGCAACAAACACCCCTCCACCATCTCTTTTTGTAGTCGAGGATACAGTAGATGACCTATCGCGCCTAAACACTTTGTATCGGTTATCTAAAATTTCATGGTCAAACACCGTATCGTTAAGCCAACTTTCAGTGCCAATTATTATATCATAGTCAAAATTTAAAGCAGCGGTATAAAAAGCCTCTGTCTTGGTTCGTAAGCCTCTTACATTTTGATAGTAAATTTGAAAGTTGAATTTAAAATCTGAAAAGACTATTAAGCGTGCAAGGGATGACAATCAATCAGTTACAAGGATTCCAGACATTCAAAACTTTTGACTAGCAGAGATTTGGTTGTGACGTCTTTTCTTACAAATATACGACCATTCCGAACCCACACAAAATTATATTTCCTTTCCTTAGCGGCGATTCTCGTTGCTGCATGTAGTTTTTTATTGGCCATAGTCAGATTTTCCACAACAAAAATCGGCTGTTTTTCCCCACCAATACCAATATGGCTGCTGTTTAGCTTCTCCGGTGCATTCTTCTTATTAAAGTTTCTTACTGCTGCAAGTAGATTATCACGGACGCGAGGACTGACTAGCTTGACGACTATGCTGCGGGGACGATTTGTTTCCGCATTCAATTTGGCAACTCTATGAAATGACTGGATTTCATTATCATGGAGTTCATTTCCCACAACTCTACCCAGCTGTTTTATGACCGTTGACAAGTTCTCGGCCTTATGTTCAGGAACGCACTGTAACTCAATATTGCTCTCGCGACCCAATTGATCCATTTGTTGCAGCCTATTTTCCAAATCCCTTACTTGAGCTCAAGATGGCATTGTTTTTGAGAAGTTCGGCATTACAGTTGCTATTTTTTGCATTCAGTTTGACTTGATCATCATGAGCATCAGATAGAAAAGTAACAGTCTTCTTAAACTCCTCCAAGTCTTCATACATTGAAGAGAATCTCAAGGTCAATTCATTTACATCCCTTTGGACTGTGGATAGAGTATTTTCAAATTTCATTAGAGAGGCCTGTTGATTATCGAACTTCTCATTCATTTCCTGCCGTAATTTACGAATTTCTGTTAGTATAGTGTCTTGCAAATTGACTTCATTGCTAACATGAGTAACTCGAGGCGTTTCCGGTGGTGACTTCTCATTTTCTGACAAACTATTGGTTTGTTGTGGCTACCAAGGGGTGCAGATTTGGTGGACAGCATTTGAATCGCTGCAGGAGCCACTTGATCTGTCCAGCTGCATCCAGCCAGCTTGTACCTTTGTGATAGCTACAAGCTGGCTACTGGGTAACACGATATCTTTTTACAAGACTGATTATCAGAATACTGGTATGATACCTGGCACGAGTCGTAAGCACACTCTCCATTGGCTTCACGTTATTGGTTCGACTGCAGTCACTGCTCATCGAATTTAGCGCTTGCCAGTTTCGTTCGCCCACCGTACATTGGCGAGATCACCTTGCTCTCATGACTCGTCTGACTTCTATTAGGGTGCACCGGATGAGCACCAAGTACCTAAAGCTACTCGTGGAGGCTATTCAATGAAAACTAAATCGCAAATTAATGCTTTGTTTTTTAAAGTCCATTGAAAAAGTCTCAACTTTCAAAGGTTAGAAAAGGTTAGGTTTAATATCTAAGAGTAAAGTGGTAGAGTTGAGTGGTGGTAGTTATACCTTTGTCGCATTTATATGCGACAAAGTTGCCGTGTCACTCGATACCTACCAAGAGTGCCATCGAACAGCAATCTACACACTCCGGTTAAAATACCTTGGTGTAATAACTTGTCAGAGGTTATATCTTTAGAAAAAAAAAACGTTTCCCTTTTCCTGTAAATTATAGATAATGTGCTGGAGTTAATGTTAATTTTCTTTCTTTCCAGCTAACTTCAGCATTAATAATATCAGTCGGCACGACGATCTACGCGATCTACCATGATGTGTCGTTCTTCCTCGACGAGAAGTTCTTCTCACCAGCCACCTTCGTCATCGTCATCGGAATCATCATGCTGTTCGTGTCTCTCTTCGGGTGCGTCGGCGCACTGAAAGAGAGCACCTGCTTGGTTAACATTGTAAGTAAACCATGGAGCTAATAGTACACTAGGAAGTGGTGACGGGTGCCGTTTTGGGGATTGTATTTATGTAAAACTGACGTTCAAAAGGTGCTTGCATTCCAATTTTGAATAAATTAATTTTGAAAACAAATTTTAGTCTATTCCACAGTACTCTGTGGGATAGACTTATGGCCTGCAGTCAGCGTTGTTGATAGGTAGGACAGATACCACCGGCACACAAATAAGATAATCTTGCACTTAAATTTATGATTGTTGTCACAATCTTAGATATTTACAAACAGAGCCTCTACTGCTGGGGTATTTTTGTTGGAATTTGACATGACAGGGCGTAAACACAGCGCAGCAAGAACAGACTGTCACAATACGTGTGACAGAGATGAGACTACACAGTTGAGCTTTTATAAAAGTCTAACTTTTCATAAGCCCTTTGTAAAAAATACTGTAGCGACATAATTATGGTGATTTATCAACAAAAACATTTTTCTACGTGTTATCCTTAAAGTGTAACCTACTAACAAAGCTACGTTCTTCCAGTTTGCAGTCATCCTCAGTCTGGTCTTCATCCTGGAGATCGCCGCCGCCATCGCTGCCTACAGCCTCCGTTCGCAGGTGACCGGCATGCTGGACGAGAAGCTGAGGGTCACACTGCCTTACTACTACGAGAACGAGGAGGTCGAGGACGCCTTCGACTTCATTCAGAGCAGGGTAAGTTGTCTTTTTGAGATATTTGATGACTGATGCATTTTTTAAACATTTTCTTCACATTGCATCCCTTGCCTTTTGCCATTGCTTTCCATTTTCTCCCTGTTGCCTTTTTTGATCTGAATTCTTAGGCTGGTTTCACAGCTGTCCGGGAGACCCGTACAGGCCATCCGTACCTACACGGGAGAAAACAAATAAACAATGTTCTAGCGCGTCGTATGTGGCCCGTACGTGTCTCCAGGTCTACTCTATTTCTCATTGTGTAATTGTTTATGTGAAATAACTTGTGTTAGTGCCAATAGTAAATTATTTAGCTTGAAAACCAGCGTTATAATTTCATAATGTCTTCTTTTGAAACAACTCTGTGCTTTGATCTCATGATCTTACCCTTATTTTTCTCTATATTTCTTCTGATACTATTTTGTTTTATATTAAAAAAAAAAAAAAAAATCTTTATTTCGGATAAGCAACATCCATATGGGTTAGTAAACAAAAAGATAACTTATTCCTATGTTAGTAAACTTATAATCTATTTAGAGACAAGGATGTTGTTCGAGATACATCTCCGAACAACATCCCCTAACAAAGGAGAGTCGTACCTCCCCGCTATGGTCTTCAGGATGGAGTTGGAGCTGACCCGCACTCTGCCGAGCAAAGAGGCTGATTTATGTCTGACGATGGCCTGAAAGCCATCGACGTGTGCTTGTGCAAACATACCTGATGCACTGCAGAAACGGGGCAGCCCCATCAACATCCTGAACCCGTTATTATACTGGACCCGTATATTGAGTGCTACACTTAAATTATCGTCTTTTCCCAACTAAATTGGGGTCGGCTTTCATTCATACCGGATTCAGCTGAATACCAGTATTTTACGTGGAGTGGCTGGAGTGCTACACTGACTTTATACATATACTTGAAATAATTTTATCCTGACCATTACCAGAATTCTCGTCATCTCTCATCCATCTTTGCTTATGCAGGAGAAGTGTCTCATTTACTAGTTTTTTGGAAATAACTGAAAAATAGAATTTACTGAAACGTACAATCAGGGACGCACTGAGCATTCCACAACTCACGCGAGTGCGTGTTCATTGGACAAATTTTGTCTTGTCCACTGAATGATGTACTATAGGTAACTATGAAACTAGGTAGGTATACCTATTGTTTTTATATTGTAGTAGACTAATTTTAAGTTCTTGTTAACTCAAACAAACATTTTGCCTTCAATTATATTTAAATGTCACCGGAAAGTGACAGACTCCATAAAATAGATAAATCTTGATAATTTTGCGAAATATTTGAAAAAATCGTTTTGTATTTAATAAAAAAATGTTTTGTATTTAATAATGTATAAAATGTATTTGCTTTTGTTTTTATCTACGCTTACTGGCAGATTGTTATAAACATATTTATGTTTTCTCAATAAGTGATTCTTGAGAAATAAAATATCTT
Organism: Ceramica pisi; assembly: GCA_963859965.1. Lineage (NCBI taxonomy): Eukaryota > Metazoa > Arthropoda > Insecta > Lepidoptera > Noctuidae > Ceramica > Ceramica pisi. Next base: position 21,555,636 of record OY982535.1, on the reverse strand, counting down.
TAACCTATATCCTATCCAAATTCAACAGTTTTGCAATACATCCGTGGCTTATTTAGAAAAAAAAAATTGTTTACAATTTCGCGCGATATTTTACAATCTTACGGTGTTCGCCATTTTCCTGTGAAAAATACAACTGTTTAGCATTGTAAGTAGGTATATATGAGTCTATTGTTGTTATTGAATATCCTCAGTATAGAAAAATTTATGAATGAATGATACATTTTTTTTTCTATAAATGAATTTTTATATAGCTAACGCAGATTAATATACTTAATTGAGGAAAATCTGTTGTTTTCAATGACCTTTTAAAAGTGAAGGTAGTATGGGTATACATTAGGTACCTCAGTATATTGCTTAAGTTATACTATATTAAATACCACATTTATGTATGTTAAAGTGGTTTTGATAAGACGATTGGTAGGTAGTTCCTTTGAAATAAAAATGTTATATAATACTGTAACTTTAACTGCCCGTAATAATTGTGTAAAGCCATTTTATTTAGCTGTAAAACGTTAATTAGTTGGTAGGTATTTTCCAGTTCTATTATAGTTTAGTATTGTGCTCGGTCAACCGCTGCGACTGAAGCAAGGAAATTGATAGCAAATCTAGCTTTAACAAAAAACAAAGGGTTCCGAACAAATTTATTTTTTTAACATTTTATTGTTACATTACAGAATTCTTATAGGTTTTCCTTAGGTATAGAACTATTATCAAACTTATAATTCTTTTATTTCAAAATTTTAGGCTCCGTTCTTTCGGAGATAAGGGACCCGGTGGTCATTAGAGGTCTAATTTATTTCTTTTAAAATTAAGTCTATTTATTTTAAAAAAATATGAAAGAAAATACAATTAAAACCCTCGCAGTAAGCCCTTTCATTTGATTGTCACACGATACAGTTTGAAAAAGTATTTTTAATTTTCTAGTTTCACCCCCAAAGTGACCACTCCTTTGCTGTGCCAAAATGTCAATTTTAACCGAATCCTCTCCACCTTCCAGCTGAACTGCTGCGGCGTGGACAGCTACATGGACTGGAGCGTGGTGCCTCCTCCCCAAGGAATCAGTGGCATCTCCATCAGTAACATCACCGTCCCCAACTCCTGCTGTGCCCAGTCCCGTTACGAGATCATCGGGGACATTGAAATTGATGAGTGCACGAAGCTGTATGCCAATGGATGCCTACCCAGGGTGTTCTACTTGGTCTACCAGAGCGCTGGACTGCTGGGCGCTGGAGCCTTGACTATTGCCTTTATTCAGGTTGGTTTTTGTGAAAGAAAGAAAAGAAAGAAAGAAAAATAGTTTATTTGCGGCCAGTATGACGCATACCAAAAATACACAAATTAGGAATAATTATTTTGACTTATTATAGGGATGCTGAGTTAGAATATCTGCTGCATTAAGAAGGAACTTTGCATGATCATGACTGAGAGTTTGCGGTTAAATTTTTGGAGAAGCTTGTGTTGCACATCAGTACAAGTACTGCGATTGACTGAGTGGCTTGATGAACGGGATCGCTGCTTTTCGCCCGTCTTGCTCTTTATTATCCAAAGAAGATTAAAATCATACTTACTCGTTTATATAAATGGGTTTTCAGTGCATATGACGTTCAACTAGTCGTAATAATAATGATGTTTCTGAATAAGTCAGTCTACCTAACTGTAAAGCACCAGCATGATGACATCCTTGATTATTTTACTGTCCGAATAATATGTGACATGCATGGATATGTGAAATTATTACAATAAGTCTTATGACGCGGCAATGGCGTTCTTCGAACAAAGTCCTTGGAGTACAAATTGAGTTAATGAGAACATCTGTTTAGTTTAACAACGATAATTTAGCACAAATGTTTAGCATGTATGTTCAAAAAAATATCTACCTAAAATCGATCCTATTGTTTTATCAATATTTTATCAGTAGACACTAAAAACTTAGCACCCATTTTCCGTATCATAAATATTCACGTTTATCTTATCGATTTTCAGATTATCGGCATTGTGTTCTCATTCTCGCTGGCCAGTTCGATCCGCAAGGCGAAATCCGAACGCGAACGCAGACGGTGGGAGATCCAGGAACGAGTGATCAACGCCTATACCTCCCTCAACCCTAACGACGAGAAAAAAGCACCCGTTGTCTATGTCCCCTTCCACGGACAAACGACCGCCTAAGAGGCTTTGTACTGGTTCTAAGTTTAAAAATAGTCTTTAGAACCAAGTATTTGTGATAGCACTTGTTCTAGAATTAAAGTACGATAAAAAGTCAATTGTGGGGTGTAACAAATTTAAATGATTAATAACACTATCAGGATTTTGTTTTGATGTAGGGAAAGTCACACGAAAAATAATTTTCCTATCGCGAGAAAATCGTGCCGCAGCGGTTTTGGCGCGAACACATATCGATTTGTGATAGATATTTCTAGATACATTATTACTAAGTACATACCTACACATGATAAAATAAGTCATTTTGTTATAATTGTTTGTGAAATTATATTGTTTAGACGTGCAAATAACATTCCACTTGTTAAGATTTTAAAAATAGCCTTTGATGCTTATGATTCTCTATATTTCTTCTTTCCTATTTTCTTAGCCACTTCGACACTCTTTATTTTATATTTAAGATTATTAAATGCTATTATGAATTTTATTTCAATTTTTACTAAATATATTTTATCACTAAGTAAGTATTAGAAAAAGTATTGTAAAGAGAAATATTTTTATTTATACAATATTTTGGTGTTTTTATTTCAAATTAGCTGTCACATTTTTTTTTCTTTCTTGAGAACTATCTCCTGACAATAAAAAACAGAACAAAAGAAGAATGAGCGAAATGTGTCCAGCTATTCACGCGTGCTGCGATGAACAAGGAAAATACGGATTCATTTTTACAATATAGATTTCCTAATAAGTTTTGATAAAAGTGGAAAACCTAGAGCCGACCTTCACGTTGTCGCTGTACCTTTAGGTATTTATGGGCCTATTCCTTTCCACTGTAGGGCAAAACCCTCCCTTTCTTCGTTTCATTCTTCCCGGTATTAAGGCGGGGTTGTAGTACTTTTTAAGATTTTTGAACGCCTGAAAATCTTAATAATTATAAGTTTTTTAATAAATAAAAATCATTACATAAAAATTGAACATAGGGTTCAAGTAAATCGTAAAGATAGAAACGCGATTTAGAATGATTGGCTTGATACTTTTTTTTAATCAAACATGACACTAAATTACAATTTTAAACGTGTACTGCTAAGAGATTTCATCACGAATATATATAAAAGTTATATCAATAGATAGAGCTTTTTATTTTGAAGTAAATGTTGAAACCATATTGTATAATTTCTTTATCAGTTTTCGCCAAGAAGAAAAAACAATCAAAATTTAGGCATTATTTCGCTCGCCGGACAGTCGCTGTTGTTCGTCAAAACACACAGTAGGTACTGCAACCTCGCCTTAAGCATTTTGCCTTATTTTATTTTATTCACTAACCTTAAAACTACTCTGCCACCGGTACATGGTGGATATCCCACGGCCACCCACACGTACAAAACTTTTTGGGAACACACTCATTGTGCGTACAGTAAGTAGTGGGAATCCCTGCCGGAGTCTGTGTTTCCTGATATACAACCTGGGAGTCTTTAAGTCAAGCGTGGATAGGTTAGTAATTCTAGGCAAGCGTGCTCCATTTTCGATCTCATCACCGCTTACCGCTAGTTGAGATAGGACAGTGGTCAACCGCCTGTTTTCATGTTTCTTATTAATAGTATAAAAAAGTTCCGAAACAATATCCATTTTACAAGGGAGGTTCCTCCGATCTGACGGGTGTTGTATGGTAGGCCACCAACCACAATACGAAATCACTCGGTACGCAGAAACCTTGAGAAACAGCGCAAATATCTAAAAATTGCTCGTTCTCTCGTAAAGTTCAAGTTATCTTTTATTTTTTCATAGGATACCTATGCGTTGTTGACTTACTGTCGAAAATGCAAGAGCGAGCATACTGAAACCTTTGCTCTTCATCTCCGATGAGTTTTTTCTAATTGAACATCAGTTATTTTCACTTCCTCGGCATTTTTAATGTTTCCGAACGCTTACAACCCTAATCTTTTCTAAGCTAGAGGAAACAGGCTACTTCTGGGTAAGCTCGCTCTATCGTAGACTTTGGCTCTGTCATCTCTTACTTAAACTAGAGTCAACAGCAAACCCATCTCAAATAAAAAAAAAACAACGGGTTGCACTCCGGGAGTGCCGGCAGAAGTGAAAACTTGAACATTAACGTTGTGCATTTTTTAATCATCCGTCTTACGAATTTTCGATCAGGTCACGTGTCCTGACGAGAGTTTAACATTTTATACCCGTCCCAAGCAAAGTGCTCAACGCCGCTAAATAAGTTTTCACTTAAAAAAAAAACTTCGGAATGTAAGATGCAAAACCGAACGAATCAGCTTTAAAAATGATACTTATGCGTACTGCGTAGCGAGCGGTGTGTTTTGTAAGAACCAATAAAATCGCTTGATTCACCTAGCTTGTCTCAGCGCAACGATTCTATTGGTTCTACACATCCCTCGCCTCGCATCCTCGCACATCTCTGGTGGGAAATATTCAAAACAGATCTTCCCAAAAATATGTTGTAGAGGACACCTGTTCTGTATTTCTGTTCGGGGTAACTATGGACCCCGGTCTGAAATAAAATTATTCTATTCTATTCTATTCTATTCTATTGAAAACAACAAAGAGAAATGCAAAATATTAGTAGTCTGAAGATACTTTATCTGCTCGACTTTTTTATAAAAATATACCGTGATATCAGCGATAACCGATAGGGCTTAAGCGATAAGCGAATGGAAGTCGTTATCATCCTGAAATCCTTATGAAGATACGCATATTTACATGGCACTTGTACCTGCTAGTTCGATATAAATAATATATCCTACTGATACGTTTGTCTTGGTACTTATAAAACATCTTCAATTGCATCATTGCAAAATTATCGATCATCTATAGAATATGAGGCTTGTGAATTTCAGCTTCGCTTGTCCATGAAAATAACATCATTATCATTTCACCTTGCACGACAGGCCGATGATCTGGGCCACAAAAGTCAAAAGTCATTTATTTAAATTAGGTTGAACGCCAGCACTTTTTGAACGTCAATTGTACATGAAGACAGTCCCCTAAAACTCCCGCTCGTCACCACTTCCTAGTGCTTTAGCTGGAAAGAAGAAGTGGCGCAACAAAATCCCGAGCAACACATCACATCATGGATGGTCCAGAGGGTCCTTCTTGTGGACTATCCATGGTCTAAAGTTACCAGAACTAGAACTAGAAACGCTGACCACTAACTAAAGTTTCAGACATGGGTGCCGCCGGGCATCTGGCATTCAATAAAATTTAAAACATTAAAACAAAATATACAGAGCAGCTAAAATATTCGAGCTCGCTTCGCTCGCTCTAACATCCTTCTTCATTAGTTCTCCAGTTTCTGCATAAGTCGACAAAGTAAAAGAAAATCTATCTTATATTCACGGCGGGATGTGCAACGTGTAATTCCCTGAAAAGATTCCTAATGGTACCCATGGTTTCAGAGAAAATACCGTGTTATAGGAAAACTAAGTTAATTGAAATGATGTTTGATAAGTGTCCACTTTAGAATATTACATTACACAATCTTCAGATTTCTGTAAGCATGTCGAAGTGAAGGCTTGGGTAATGAACACGACGTGATCAAGTAATCAAGATGGAATGACAGAAGTGCTATTCTGCAGTATGATTCTGTAAACGCGTCGAAGTGAAGGCTTGGGCAAAGTGATACGAAGTTAGCTGTCAAACTATACAAATGAGACGCCATGACAGCACATTTGTCGTTCACTCCACCTAAGTGGTCACGGTGAAATGTCGACAGAATAGGCTGACAGTAATTCCATCTAGTTTGTATGGTTTGACAGCTCAAATGTCGCTCACTTCGCCTAAGTGTTCACTTCGACATGTTTACAGAATCGCACTGCTGTACACATTACCGTGAAGGCGTGGGTGAAGTGATCACGAAGTGAGCTGTCAATCCATGTAATCAAGATCGAATGATAGTTCACTTCGCACTCACTCCACCCGAGTTTTTATGGTGAGTGGTCAACAGCCTTCGATTCTGTAAACATGTCGAAGTGAAAGCGTGGGTGAAGTGAGCTGTCAAACCATACAAACAAGATGGAATTACAGCCGGTCGATTCTGTTGACATCTCACCGTGATCACTTAGGTGGTGTGAACGACAAGTGAGCTGTCATGCCATCATGTTTGTATAGTTTGAGAGCTCACTTGTCGTTTACTTCGCCTAAGTGTTCACTTCGACATGTTTACAGCCGGTCGATTCTGTTGACATCTCATCATGATCACTTAGGTGGAGTGAACTACAATTGAGCTGTCATTATTCTCTTGTTTGAATAGTTTGACAGCTCGCTCGTCGTTCACTTCGACTAAGTGTTCACTTCGACACGTTTACAGAATCGACAGCTGCAGTGCGATTCTGAATCGCACGATAGAATCGACCGGCCGCTTACCTACTTCGTGATCACTTCACCCAAGCCTTCGACATGTTTACCGAATCGACCGGCTGAAGGCCTTTATTGGTTTGAAAAGGTGGTTTGGTGGCTAGATATCTAACGATAAGATTTCCTACTATCTAAAATGGAGCCATTACCGCAGTTTGCCAACTGAGCGTTAGTTAATAGGCAGTACATCTCCTCCACAACCTGTACCACGCACACCGCTCAATACAAACTGACGGTCGTTCCAAATTAATATTGAATAGGTACAGTGAATGGCCGAAGGTCAAATATAACCCGTGGATAATCGATATTAAACGTTAAGTATCAGTTAGTAGATTTATACAGCTCGCAACTGAAGCCTGTCGTGATACTTATGTGGAGGGGACATTTTCACCATGAAAACAAAGAAAATTGAGCCAAAGTTTTGATAAAGCAAAGATAAATTTTCCAGAAAACACAAGTGCATTAATTACTGATATTTAAAGATAACTTGCGATAGTAATCTATTGGAAGATTAAAACATAAAGGCTTTGTGAGTACCAACAAAATAACGTTGTTTTAAATAATTAGCTCTTTTGCCATTATCTACAGTAAACGCTTCGTTTCAGGCTGAAGTTAGACACGCATAGAGAATTTTAAGGCTCTACGTAATCAGTGCAAGTAGTTGGAAAACACACTGTGTCCGTAAAACAATCGTTATCAGTATTCATTCTAGTTATCGCTAAGATACTCTGCTGTATCGTATCGGCTAAGGAATCGCTTAGTCGTATAATAAGTGGATAATAAAAAATAAAAAAAAATGGCGGGCGAAAGTGCTCCTACCCCGGTAGTGACGAACAATTCAGGGATGCATTTTACTAAGACGGAAACGGAGTACAATATGAAGTCTATCAGATTTCTATTGTTGACCATCACAGCTATGTTTATTGTAAGTACCCTTGTATTTGTTATTGGCACTTCTTTTCTAGTCGATGGGTAACTCGTTGTATTTTTTGGGCAAAGTAAATGGGTAGGTACGATAATAGGGATTATGCATGAAAAAAATATTAATTATCCATACAGTTTATCTAAAAATATACAAAATTATAACACTAACAGTGAAAATAGACTCAAAATTGCTCGAAAAATTAACGAGATATAATTATTTTAAACAAATCTATCCTTATCGCGAAAACGCTGTTTTCTATGGCAGCTGTATAGGCGTTATGGACTTTGACGTCAAAGTTCATATCGGACTTCTCTTTCTAATTGTAATAATTGAAGCTTTATAACTTCATCGCTGATGAAGGTATTTAAAAAATAATTTCATGATTATTTACTAGAGTTTATATGTATTTCATTCTGCAAATAAAAAAATCGCATGCATATTCCCTATTGTGGCGCGCGCAATTTGACTTCCGCAAAAAGGGCTATGATTTTTCTAAATAGTGTTTTCTTACTGAGGAGCTCGTGGTTAAATAACAAGCCGCACGGGTCGATCTTTAAGGTTAAGCAACGCGAGTTTCCTCCGTGCCTCGGAAAACACGTTAAGCCGTTGGTCCAGGTTGTCATTTGTGGATCTTTAGCAGTCGTTATCAGAAGTCGATTGCCAGAAGCCAGTAAATCTGACTCCAGTCTCGCCAAGAACTACCGTGTTACCCAGTTAATGGGTTGTGAATGTCTGGTAGGCAGCCGCTCCACGCAAAATACTGGTATTCAGCCGAATCCAGTTTGACTGGAAGACGACCTCAATGTAGCTGGGAAAAGGCTAGGCAGATGAGTGTTTTCTTAATGATCGAAAATCAATTAAGTATTACCCAAAACTATTTTTAATGATCAAGATCGCATGTTAATGGCGTCGTTATGAAGTGATTGTGTTTAGGTAAATTCCCTATCACCTAAAATACTACGTCAGCCTTGATAAAATAATGATTGATGGTCCTATCAGTTTTTTATTAACAGTATGAGCTGGTCTAAACCTTTTTGTTATCAAAGACGTGACAAAAATATCTGTTCATGAAAATAAAGTGCCGGGAAACGACAGATTTTTTATGAAGTTTTGGTCTTGGGCCGTATTTATTAAAAAACTAGCTGTCCGCGGCGAACTTCGTTCTGCCTAACAGTCGATTCTTTAAATATTTTTTTCTTAAATAAACGTAGCCTAAGTTACTCCTTATTACATCAGCTACCTGCTAATAAAAGTCCCATCAAAATCGATTCAGCCATTTCAGAGATTAGCCGGAACAAACAGTTTTAATTGTCAAAAATGTTATTTTGGTGTATGTACCGTATATAAAAAGTTTTTTTATACGATAAGTTTGTGAGAAATAACTTAAGGGGACACTTAACATTTAGTCGGTGACCGAATACGGGCAGCAAGTCTGCAACCGAATCGGTCAAAACAACATGTAAATAATTCACAAGAATATCAAAACACAAAAGTAGGCAATGCAAAAAGTACTTTGGTGTCATCGACACGACACAGTATCTTATCGGTGAATCAACGTTGACCCTAATGACTTATAATTCCTCGGTATGCTAAAACAAATATCCACGTGAGAAAGTGTTTGTAATGAATCTCTTGGCCCAACTAATCAAATCTGTTCCCGTCACAGCCTAGATCTGTAAGCGTTTTTAAATGGCATTGCTGCTTAAACATGGCTCGAAAAGCCCTCGAAACTGTTTCACGAGTTATTTCAATGCATTCTATCCATTCATAATATTACTATGCCCTCTGTCATTAAAAAGACGCGAGGCGTTGCGACGCGTTTGGCCTTGCATCGGTCTTCTTTAGTTCTGGGTTCTGTATTGTGTATCTATACTTAATATTATAAAGCAGAAGAGTTTGTTTGTTTGTTTGTTTGTTTGTTTGGTTGAACGCGCTAATATCAGGAACTACTGGTCCGATTTGAAAAACTCTTTCAGTGTTAGATAGCCCATTTATCGAGGAAGGCTATAGGCTATATATCATCACGCTAAGACCAATAGGAGCGGAGCAGTAATGGAAAATGTGACGCAGACGAAGTTGCGCGGGTCATCTAGTCTATCTATCTATACTTATAATAAATCTGTAGAGAGGTCAATTTCTGTACATGAAATATATTTCCAAAATAACTATCAGGGGGTGATTAGGGATCGATACTGATGCCAAAAATGCAATCAGTTAAGTTTTTGTCTGTCTGTCTGTCTGTCTGTATAACCGTTATAGAAACAAAAACTACTCGACGGATTTTAACGAAACACTTGGTATAATTATTTTTCATACTCCTGAGCTGGTTATAGTATACTTTTCATCACGCTACAATCAATAGAAAAAATGAAAAAAAAAAAAAAATGAAAATGGGAAAGTTTGGTTGTTTGTTACTCAATCACGCCAGAACGGCTTAACGGATCTTAATGAAATTTAGAACAAAGATAAATTATAGTCTGGAATAGCACATAAGCTACTTTTAATCCCGGGAACATGTTCCCTAGGGATCACGCGGGCGAAGCCGCTGGCAGAAGCTAGTACTTATAATAAATCTGTAGAGAGGTCAATTCTGTACATGAAATAGATTTCCAAAATAACTATCAGGGGGATTAGGGATCGATACTGATGCCAAAAATGCAATCAGTACAATTTTTGTCTGTCTGTCTGTCGGTCTGTCTGTCTGTCTGTCTGTCGGTCTGTCTGTCTGTCTGTCTGTCTGTCTGTCTGTCTGTATAACCGTTATAGAAACAAAAACTACTCGACGAATTTTAACGAAACTTGGTACAATTATTATTCATACTCCTGAGCAGGTTATAGTATACTTTTCATCACGCTACAATCAATAGGAGCAGAGCAGTGAAGGGAAATGTTGGGAAAACGGGAGAAGTTACTCCATTTTTTAAGCTTCCGTCGCGTGTGCAACCTTAATGGTGAAAGCTACACAGAAATCATGTATGACGGAAATGTTCTCCTCAAAATTATATTAAAAATATCCCATGACAGCATATGTCTATCTTTTATGATTGACGAACAATAACACAGTGTAACTCCCGATAGCTTAGCAGTTCGAAGCTTTCTGATTGTATTTGTCTACTCTTACGTTTATAAAACTCTCAGTCGTCCCTAATTAACATGAATAAAAGTTATTTATATAATATACATTATTAACTATTCCATAAAAAAAGAATCATAGAAATCGGTATAGAAACACCAAAGTTATACATGAAATACGCTAATAATAAGCCATCGCGCGTGAATACTGAATCATGCTTTAAGGATTATTTTTGTTTATGGTCGCGAACGCACAGGCAGGCGACTAGCTTGGCGCCTAGAGGCTAGCGAGTAGCTTCGGAAAACGGTTTACGACAGTTTGCAATATCCTTTAATAATTATAATGTCGAGGGGAAGATGGTTATAATTTCGCTTTACACCAAACGAGTAATATTATAAATGTGAAAGTTTGGTTGTTTGTTACTCAATCACGCCAGAACGGCTTAACGGATCTTAATGAAATTTAAAACAAAGATAGATTATAGTCTGGAATAGCACATAAGCTACTTTTCATCCCGGGAATATGTTCCCTAGGGATCACGCGGGCGAAGGCGCTGGCAGAAGCTAGTATTTTATATTATTATCTTTTGCTGTGCCCAACAGGGTCCATAATTATGTCTAAAAACATTTTCACCTACCACCTAAGTATGTACATTGTGGAATGCAATAAAGAATTGAGTATTGAGTATTGAAAAGAAAACCTATCCTGTTCGAGGCGGGGTCACCCCCTTAAAATGGACGGTGCCCATGGATATGGACCAGCAACCCAACTCCTCACTTACAGCACTTACAGCAGAGGTAATGTGTGAGCTCACTGAATGGTTTCCATGAACAGATTATAGATCAGTAATTTTAACCTGATGCTGCAGCATGTCCTGAAATCTGTCGGATACCCAACTCCCTGCCGGAGTTGCGGGACTATTCGAAAGAGATACCGCGGCTCCGGAAAACAAAGGGCAATGAAGGAACATGGATTCATCATCATCAGTCATTTGATGATTTCCCAGAATTTTTAGGTATTCCTATCAAATGAAGAGGAAAGTAAAGTTGTTGTGAGTACTTATTCGATCATTATAAACCATCTTATCGACTAATTATAAAAAAAATATATCATAATCTGGGACGGAAATTGTCTAAAAGTGACTCATTTAAGAATGCGTGAAACAATGATGTAAGTAATACCTACTTAGAATAAATTGCCAGTTCGTAAGTACTACCAAAGCAATAGATATTATCATTCTTGTTCTAATCGCCATGATAATGGAGACTCATAGTAAATAACCTGCGCCTGCCTGCGTATTAGGGACTACTCACACTTATTCAGCTCTATTCAGCTTATGCCCATACAAAACAACGATTTTGTATGTACACGCGTACGCGTCCGTTCAGCTTTTCGCGGCAAACAAATATAAATTGAGGACAAATGTGCTATCATCATGCGAGTTCAGCGCTGTTACAATCATCGGCACATTTCTTGAGCGCTGACCTTCACCTGCGCAAAAGTGAGTTATTGGGTCCCTTTGGTGGTATGAAGGCGCGGAGGCGCGGGGGCGGGGAAAGTGTTGTGATTGGCCCGTAGCGCATTGCGTCATAGCCGTCACTCGGGATTTGTTCTTTACTCTTGCTGCACGTTCCTCGCGAGTCACGACGACGCGACGTTTTATTTGTCATAAGTGTACGATGCGCAAAGCGATCCCCACTCTTCCGCCGAGCGCTCAAGAACCGTGCCGGTATCTGTACTACTAGTTTGCTTACAATGCTGCACGCGGCTGATAGAAGCAGAACTGTATAAGTGTGACCAAAGTCGTTCACCGAAACACGAATGGAGCTGAATGAGTGGGAGCAGTCCCTTAGGGTGCGTTTCCACCAGAGATGTGCGAATCCCTTGCGCAGAGCGAGGCTATTTTTTTTTTTATGCGAAACGGGGAAACTCTTGGCCCAAATCTCACCTGATGGAAAGTGATGATTAGGCCGAAGATGGAAGCGAGTTTCACCCGGAATCCTCTTACACAGAGGAACTGGCTATCATACCTCTAACTGCCGGAACACAACAATGCTGTTAACATTGTTGTTATGGCGACAGACTTAGACATGATGGTGGTAGCTTGCCAGGCGGACTTAGAACAAGTCCTACCACCAACCAAACCGAGCAAAAAATTTGCCCCCGCTGGGAATCGAACCCGGGACCTCTGGGTCTGAATCAGGTGGTCTAACCACTAGACCACGGAGGCGGTTAGTGTCACCTGTTTAGCACCACCCGGGGACCACGTGTAGGGATTCGCTGAAGGGTATTCTCCTACGGACGCGGGTGACTCGGCCCCCTAAAAATGCAAATGAAGCGTGAACACTTCACCTATGCAAATGAAGCGTGAACACTTCACGATTCGCTGCGCAGCGCAGTACCAAATTCATGTGAAACCGGTGGAGGGGGGGGGGTATTTAGTACGCGGCAAAAAGCGGACTTCGCCGATGTCGTAAATTTTGAATCGGATTATCCTAGGTATATGGTTCTCTAGTCGAAAAACCCTCGATAAACGACGCGTCGTGCGAAGACACAAATTGCACAAAGCCTTATTTTGTTGAGTTCTTGGCGATCGCCGTTACAAACGAAGTACACTTTCACGATTTTTCACTTTTGATTATTTTTCAGTTATGGAAGCGCAGTGGCTTTCACCAAAGGTATAATTTTCCTTTTTTCTTCCAAATTCAAATATTGGGGCGAAATGGCTCGGGGTATGGCTACTTGGCGTGTGTTCCGAAATACAAAACAATAATGGCCAGTGCTCATGACGTTTGAATCCTGCTGACACGAGAGACATTGTGCAGGAAAAGGATAGTAAATAGGATGTTGTAACGATAACCTAATCTACTATTTTGTTTGCCAACATAAAGGCAAACATAAAACAATACTATAGGTAGGTTCAGACGCCAGCACTAGAAGCTACAACGATCTGTCAAATTTCTTTAATAGATTTTCAACTTTATTTCTTTGAAGATTGGGTTCAAATTTGATTGGGAAAATTTGACAGTTTTGGGTACCCTGATGTCGGTACTTAAATCTAATCGAATTAGCGCAACCACCGAATTTGAGTCAAAGTTAGGTACCTACATGAAGAAGCTACCTATGTGACCTCACCACCCAGTACCTACCCTACCAGTAGCACGATCTCCCCCTTTTCATATTTAATTAAATCCAGGAATGACTGCAATAGATATGGACCTCCTACGGTGGGTCCCCGCGATACTGTCTTCCATACAAACTGACACTAAATGCTTATCATCTCTTTCTTTGATTCCAGGTGATTTCAACGCTGATGATAGTGCTAGGTATATCGGTGTACTCGCACTACCACGGGTTCTCGTTCTTCTACGAGGGCAAAGTGAGCGGGCTCATGACGCCCTCAGCCATGAGTGTGTTCATCGGTCTGGCGCTGCTGATCGTGTCCATCTTCGGCTTCTTCGGCAGTCTGAAGCTTAGCACTTGTATGGTCAATGTGGTAAGTATACCTATCCTTTTTTTGGGCAATAAGTGCTCTATAAAAAAATAGTTTAAGTTTCCCCAATCTTCTACCAGCAGGTATGGTGTAATATGTGTTTTGACCATTTGAATCGGGCCCAATGTTTTATTATTACCTTTATTTATTTTCTATACATGTCTTTAGCATTTTTAAATATTTCTATTAAAAGTATAAAAAAAAAACATTTAGAAAAAAAAAAAATATTATTATTAAGCTTTATATTTGCAACAATTGTTGAAATCAGCTTTACACTAGCTTAGCCATTTCCCAGCTAAGTTATGGTTACATTATTATACTTAGTCTAAGTTATCTCTGTATTTAATTACACGGATGCAGAGGTAAAGACATTTCGCTCCGAGGCGACTTTTTCATTTGACATCAACCGGTTCGTCACACGAAAAACGAATGCTTTTCGTTTTCCCTTAGTGCTCTCATTGTCGATGTACCTAACTATTTGCTTCGAATCTGTAATCTAGGTATTGTTTTCAGTACGCCTGCATCCTGATGACAGTATTCATCATTAAACTGGTAGCCGTAATCCTCGCCTTCACGATGGACAGCAACAAGATCATGCATTACATCAACGTACCGGTGTGGCTCTACAATGAGCCCGAGATTCAGCACGAAATTGACGCTCTACAAACTACTGTGAGTTACCAACGGTGCTATCAATTTGCCGAGCCTTTTACCAACTATGTTGGGGTCAGCTTCAGTCAAACGGTTAGACTAAAACTGAACAGCCAACAGAATTGGTTTGAACCATTTGCCACCACTGGGGCCACTTTAGCAGAATCATGGTTAGGACATTACAGGCTTGAATGAGCTGATTGTCTGATTAAAAGATTATTCCGTGCTTCGGAAGGCACGTATAAGCCGCGGCCGCCAAATGGCGGTAGTTAAACCATGTCAGAGGCCCTTGAGGCGGCTTAGAAACTCTGACACAAAGGTGTGTGGGGTCATTAGACCTTGCTGCTCACATTATAAGAAGAATATTAGAATCATAATATTAACCGCACCACAATCTGTCACATTTTCATCTTATCGCTAACGCATTAGGTTCAAGGTTGATTCGGAAAATTTGACAGTGAACGGTAGCGTGATGTGCTTTCTGATTCTGCTAAAATGGCCTATTAAGACCCCCAGTTCACATTGATTGACTGCATAATTATCTGCCTACTAAATACCCCTTGGCGAACACAGTACCCGGTTTCAATACTGATGTACTTTCTTGGTTTCTGACGGCCCGTAACAACTATCAAAGAAGTACTTACAAATGACAGTCGGGGCCAACTTGAAGCTGCTTTTAGACTACGCTATAATATTATAGCATATAGTATAGAGCTCATAGCAAGGTAATATCGCGCACCATACATGAGGGACAGAGGAGCCTCAGTACTCACCCACCCACTGACCGACTTAGGCGTTGCTTGACCTTGAAGATCGACCCGCGTAGCTGGTATTATTTATGTAGTATAACTAGCTTTCACCTGCGACTTCGTCACACGGGCATCCCGTTTTTTCCCGTTCCCGGAGGAATCGCGGGAAAACCCCTACGGAGCGCAAGGAAGCTACATGCCAAATTTCAGCTTCCTACGTCCAGTAGTTTTGGCTGTGCGTTGATCGATCAGTCATGTCAGTTTCTGCTTTTAGTTATTTGTGTGTGTGTGTGTACATAAATTGTTAATTAAATAAATAATGTAGATCATAGTTTTTATGTTTTTTTTTATTTGTGATGGTTTTGCTCTTGACGTTAGTCTTGGTCAGAGATGACAGAGACAAAGTCTACGATGGAGTGAGCTTACCCAGAAGGAGCCTGTTTACTCTAACTTTGAAGAGATTAGGGTTGTAAGCGTTCGGAAACACAGACGCAGGCAGAGAGTTCCACTCCTTTGCTGTGCGCATTATAAAAGACGTTTGGATTTTTGGAAACGCTTAGTGCGAATTCGTGGAATAGCAACAAGGTAGGGATGGTAAGTTGCTGTGCGTCTGGATGTCCGATGGTAGAAGGGGGCCGGTGGAATGAAGTCGTGGAGTTCTTGGGCACACTTACAAGACCGACAAGCAGGCAACCTTGCGGCGATGATAAACAAAAGGGTTCCTCATCTCAAAATAGTAATACCGAAAGATTCGATTAAGTCGGCGCGAGGTTATTGAAGGGCTTAGGATGGCATTTTAAACGTGTCTGGTGACCTCTAAAGCGGCTTATAGCCCTTCCTTATAAACAAAGTCATAGCATAGTAATGTTAGTTCGTCTTATCTTTGGGTGGATTACTTATTTTCAATGAGCGTCTTGTGGGAAGGTTTTCGACCGAATTCAGTTTAACTAAGTACTTATATTTGTTTTTTTCTCAGCTCACTTTTATCTCGATTTACTTTAAAAAAACATATATTCAGACACACAGTTTGAACATTATACTATTTAAATTTAAAATTAAATTCGAAAATTTGTAAACACAACATTTACAAATTGATAAATACATTATAATAATTTATTAATATTCAACAACTACAACGCATATCCCTACTTAATATTATATTTATACGAAAGTAACTTTATCTGTCTGTCTGTCTGTCTCTTCTTCATGCCTGAACCACTGAACCGATTAGGATGAAATTTTGTAAAAAGATAGTTTGAGATCAGAGAAAGGACATAGGATAGTTTTTATCCCGGAGATCCCACGGGAACGGGAACTATGAGGGTGAATAGGTTATACATATATATT
Organism: Ceramica pisi; assembly: GCA_963859965.1. Taxonomy (NCBI): domain Eukaryota; kingdom Metazoa; phylum Arthropoda; class Insecta; order Lepidoptera; family Noctuidae; genus Ceramica; species Ceramica pisi. Next base: position 21,538,864 of record OY982535.1, on the reverse strand, counting down.
CCAGGAGTATATTCCATAGGGATCACGCGGGCGATGCCGCTGGCACACGCTAGTATAGAATTAGATAAATAGACAAATAGATCAAACATGTTATTTTATAAATCACTACCCGCGGCTTCGCCCGCTTGACAAATCACTACATATTATAAAACAAAGTCCTCCGCCGCATCTGTCTGCCTGTGCGCGATAAACCCAAAAACGACTGCACCGATTTTCGTGCTGTTTTCACCAATGGATAATGGTTCTCGAGGAAGGTTTTAGTATATTATTAGTCAACCGAAGCCGCGGACATCAGCTAGTCCTCGAGAACAGAAAACAGACTGGCAGACGCGGCGGAGGACTGTTTCATAATATAATAATAATAATAATAATAATAATAATTGACGTTGACGTCGTGGTGGGGCTTGCGCGTCCCGATGGACCTTAGGTCTTACCTAGGGTGAGGGGCCAGACAAAGAGAGATACAATCCGCAAGGCAGTTTTGTGGCGAACTGTTGGGCAGTAGCGACCCCACGAACCTTATCTCCCGGGAGAAGTCTTGTTCCTCATCTACGGCTTGCCTTTATTGGCTGGCCGGAGTGAAAACTGACGAGGAACAGAGCTCCCACCTCTTCCTTGCCTTAATTGGCCGGTCTGAGTGGAGATTCGCTAGAGCATACGTGCTCGGGAGAAGGACGTATAATCCAGTAAGATGCTGGTAGGGATCTTGACCGCACTTCCGGGATTGTCCTGATAGCCGTGGTATACCTCTCCACTCCTCTAGCACCTGAGGCCATGTTGCCCCCTTGGCGCTACGTCACTTTGTGCTAGCGACCGTTTTCGGGGGCCCATTCATTGAGTGTGCAAGTCACCCCCTGCCATTTAAAAGCCGTGTATATTGTTAGTGGTCAGGCAGGGGCCAATAGTTTTATAATAAACGATTATCATTCCACTAAGCCACCCAAACCCATAGCGTTTCATTTTTTGTTTCCATATTCTGCAATAGTACTGCTCCAACCGGGGATTGTCCTTGGGAATACTTTCAGTGCATACAGGGATAATCGCCGGTTGGTGCCCCATTACATTTGAAAAGTCTAACGGGGCCTCTGCGAGTTGGTTTCGGCCCCTCGTACGCCTACCAAAGGACCGGGTCTCCAGGGGCCCGAGATAGTAAAAAAAAATAATAATAATAATATCCTTGGACATTTCACACAACGCCATATAGTCCCAAGCTAAGCAACTTAATGCTTGTGTTATGGTAACGAGATGGCTGATAAACTACTTAGATACATTTTTTTTTGTAAATACATACATATTATAGATAGAAAACACCCAGACTCGGAACAAATACATGTAGGCCGTACAAATATTTGTTCCGTGCGGGAATCGAACCCGCGACATGCTGCGCAGCAGTCAATCGCTCAACCACTGCGCCAACCGTGTCGTCTAACATGTAGTGATTTATTAATATTCAACAATTACAACGCACATATACCTAGAAATAAATAAATAGACAAATTAATCAAACACAATTTTATAAATCACTAGCTGATGATTGACAAATTATAAACTAAAAACCTTCCTCGAGAATCAATCTATCCATTGGTGAAAACATCATGAAAATCGGTGCAGTCGTTTTTGGGTTCATCGCGCACAGACAGACGCGCAAGAGGATTTTGTTTTATAATATGTAGCGATGAAGTGATAGTGATAATACTATGAGCGATATGTAGCCCAGAATGACTATACCTGCTTACTTAGAAACCGGTAACAAAATATGACACGTCTTAATCAAGGGCCATAAGCAGATAATGGAGCTATGAGCTATCATTATAAAATGGTGTTAATGTCGCCGTTTTGTTATCTAAATAGCAGTGGCGTAGCTAGCCCCAAAGGGGCCTTGTATCAAACATTTTTGGAGGGCCTGTTTTAGAAGTATTGTTTTTAAAGGAGATGGCGGAACTAAATGTATAGGTATAATATAGCTTTGCGTCCACACGTCGGGGCCCTTGTACCAGTTGTGGCCGGGTCCCCGTATCTTCGATACGTCTGATAGGTACGGTGGTAGCTGCGCTCTTGCTTATTAGGTAAGAAGGTATGTCTTAGCTGAGGAGCTAAGAAGGTTTCCTACCGGAAGACAAAGTGATGGAAAGGATGACCGGACAATTTTGCGACTCTTGGGGGAGGCCTATGTCCAAAAGAAGACGTAATTCGGTTGATGATGGTGTTTTTAATTCCCAATATTTCTTTCCAGTTCGGATGCTGCGGCAGTAACTCCTTCATGGACTATTCGGTTTTCGAGTTCATCAACAACCAAACAGTTGTGCAAGCCAATGTTCAGATCGACGGCAACGTAGTGACTATGATGGTGCCCAAGTCTTGCTGCTTCGCTCACACCCAGGGAGTCTGCGACAGGATATCTGGCTTGGGCTGCAGGGACGCACTGGTTAATGCGCTGGTGCAGAACTCCACTGTCATCGGTGTCCTGGGCGTCTCTGTGATGTTTATTAACGTGAGTGTGTTTTGTTACTAAAAAAATCTAATTAGTCCGTCAGTTAGATCATCAAAAAAGATTTGACCCGTTAGCTTTTAAAATTCTCAATACGTCACGCCGTGGTATAATTTTGTGTGCGTTGTAAAGTCACGGACGAGCCCCCCCCCACTCTCGAGTTTTGATGCGTTTTATGTTTGTCAATATACCTAGATTGATTTACAAAATCAAAAAATACGTCTCCATTAAACAATAGGTACTGTAACTAACGGACTAAATAGATTTGGAATTTACTGTAATATCAATTTACTGAATTTTTTTTTTGTAATATGTATGTATTTACAAAAAAAAAATGTATATAAGTAGTTTATCAGCCATATCGTTACCATAACACAAGCATTAGGTTGCTTAACTTGGGACTATATGGCGTTGTGTGAAATGTCCAAGGATATTATTATTATTATTATTATTTATTACTGATGGTGGAAACTAGCGTTTTTCAGGCAGCTAAGTAGTTTTAATTAATTAGTAGATACCTATCTTATAATGAAACTTTACAATTGCACTAATCGTAGTGCAAATTGTAAAGTTTCATTGAAGCACGTCTAGAATTTAGTAGGTAGATCTATACTAATATTATAAAGAGGTAACATTTGTTTGTAAGTTTGTAAGTTTGTATGTTTGTAAGTTTGTATGTTTGTAAGTTTGTATGTAGGGGGTAATCTCAGGAACTACTGATCCGATTTGAAAAATTCTTTCAGTGTTAGATAGCCCATTTATCGAGGAAGGTTATAGGCTATATATCATCACGCTAAGACAAATAGGAGCGGAGCATTAACGGAAAATGTGACGCAAACGAAGTTGCGCGGGTCAGCTAGTATATTATAAGTAGGTAGTCAAACTAGCTATGTAGGTACCTATGTACTTTCATCGTTATTGTTTTAACTTTTTAAGTGTAGACAAAGAGTTTTTAACTTCCTCTAGTAGGTTTGTACCTAGGTACCTAGGGGAGACTGGGTACAGTTGAAACAATTTTACTTTGAACGCTCGTAGCACAGCCATTTTGAAACATACCAAACAACAAAACACACAAAATGAGAGAATAGACTTTTGTCTTCAAATACATCTCAGAATTAGAGGCTCAACTGCCATATTTACTAGATAGGAAGAGTTTAATAAAATAATGTGCCACTGTTTCAACCGTACCCATACCAGGGGCGGTTGAAACAGCGATGGGGGTCAGTTGAAACAGAAACAAATACGTAATAAAAATCAGTTTCTTTATTCATAATCAACAAGAAATAGTTAAATTCTAGTATGGCACTATTTCAATCAGTCTTAATAATTGTTTCGAAAATAAAAAGAGCTCTTCTGCTCTGGTTTAAACTAACAAACTAACATATCTCTTTTTAACATTAACACATCTCTTTTTTCTTGTATCGCAGAAGAGACGAATGGTGAACTCCGTACATTTCTGCAGCTTTTCGTAAAGAAGTCCCTTTTTTGACTTCTTCATACGCATTTTCGTACTGAATTATATCACACTCGCCTCTTGAAGTTTTTTTGATACGTTGTCTGGGCATCTAGAACGAAAAAAGCAACGGTTATCTTTGTTTCAATCGTACCCACAATAATTGCTTCAACCGTCCCCATACCCCTCAACTGCTAATAAAACAAACATAGCGTCGAAACAAAACCACATAAACAAAAACGAATCACGGTTTTCGAACCTTCAAAAACTAACAATAAAACAGGAAATCACTCAAAATGCAAATGCTAATATCAACAAAGTAATTTGAAAAAGAAAACAATAGAAAATACTTACTTTTTGTCTAAAAAATATAATAGAGTCCCCTGGAAACGTACAGAGCGCGCAAAGTGCAACGCGTCACTGTGATTCATGTCCGGACTCGCCGGCCGCGTCTCTCTCCCCTTGTACCCCTCACCACACCGCTAATAGTTTACGAGTTATTAGCGTTGGTTTAACCGTACCCTGCTGCAACCGTACCCAGTCTCCCCTACATCTTGCAGTCAAGATAGGTGGCGAAAGTTCCAAATAAAATAAGTAAAATGCAATAAATACTTAGGTACTTAGTTACTGTATCTACTCTGAGGATAACGAGGTCGATGACACTTGACGTTTCAAAAATCGCTAAGGTAGGTACTTGTCTTTTGGTCTTTGCATAAGTTGAGTCCTCTCAAAGACCGTAAGGTGCCTTTCCGCCAAAGGTGTGCTATGCAGCTATGCTGCGCGAATGTAAAAGCTAAGCTACGAAACGTCGAAACTATTTGACCGTTTCCACCGATGCTAAGCTATGTAGCGGGGCGAGTAAGATGTGCTATGAAAATTCGCCGCCGCAAGGTAGCTGTGCGAGGAAGATGCGCAGCTCGAGCTCGTGCGACGTTTTGACAATAGGGAAGGCACGCACAGCTCTGCATATAGTTACACAACTCGCGACGATCCATAGCTTGCATCCATAGCACGCATCCATAGCACACATCGATACCTAGCAACGTAGCATAGCACATCTCTGGTGGAAAAGCGCCCTAAGGCCGAATTGGGGCCAAATCGTATGGTCTTACTATTGTTCTTTTAATTTTCTGATACTGACTTGCAAAAACTTTTTAGTGGTACCTGCGTACCTACCCATTCACAGCGTACCAGCGTGATATTATGCTAAGAACTGGTGTAAACAATAAACAGACATGCGATTTCAGCAGTTCCGATACATTTGCTATCGTTTTGGAAGAGATTCTGACTGGGTGACAATGGGACCACCTCAGGAGTAGGTATAGGCTTTCGGATACAAAGATAATTTTAAAAATCGGTCCACAATATCGGTGAACATAGGTAGGTACATAAAAAAATACTTACCTACACCCGAAAATAGAACCTCCTTCTTTTTGAAGAAGTCTGTTTAAAAATTAGGTAGATAATTTTTCCTATCAGTACCTACCTACCAAACCAAAGTCGCAATGTAATATCCCGAGTGTGTATTCCGTCCACTAGCGCCGCCAATAGTTTTTTATTAATTGTGGTAAATTTAAGACACGTAGATAAAAAACCGCTCTGTAGTGCACTGAAGAAATGTAGGTATCTATTATTTTTTGACAGCTATTTTTAATACATAACTCATGGCTAAATAGCCAAAACGGCAATTATTGCTAAAAGTGGCCACTTTTAGCAAAAATATCGACTTTGGCAACTATTTATGTTCTAAAGTACAAAACATAACTCACAAAACATAATAAATACATTTTCTTCTGTGCACTACAGAGCGGTTTTTTATCTACGTGTCTTAAATTTACCACAAATAATAAAAAACGATTGGCGGCGCTAGTGGACGGAATACACGCTCATAAGGTAGATATTTAGATAATTAGGTAGGTAGGTATGTAGGTTCAATAATTACCAACATCAACAGACAGACTGATTGTCATCGTACCCTAGATTGCTAGATCCTACCATGATTTCTATTGTTATTACAACTTTATTATTATTATTAAACAGTTTATGTAGGTACACACAGACACACAAATAGAAAAAAGGAAACAGAAAAATAGGCACAAAGGTGATGCTTATTTCTAAAGAAATCTCATCCAGCATAATTGCGAAAGGAGAGCCAAATAATAAGAGATCTAGGTAGACACGGTATGTGTGTAAAAGTTGTAAATACTTAAAAATAAAACAAATTAACTTTAAATATACCACACAATATTAGGTACAAAGAAAGTTAAGTATTGGTCACAGATAGCATTGTTTGCAAGGATACATACCTAATCGTGCCCTAGTTACCTCAGACTGAGGTTATTTTGATAAAACTGTGTACTTACTTAATTAATGTGTGCTTTGTTTTAATACCTTCTATAGTCTGTGACAAGAGTTTCAGAAATGAATATGGAGAAAACAAATAAGTTTATTTATTCGCCCTGAAAACTAAAGGTTTTTTTTAGTTTGCGTGGATTCACGGGTACCTAACCCGAGTTCATCACTTCATTCATTTATTCAATAACAATTTACATTGTGTCTGAATGTGTTACACAAAAAAGAAAAATAGTTAAGTAGGTAAACAAAAAGCAGATAACTAAATAAATTATAAAAATTAACAACAACATTTTTGCAGTAGGAGATTTTTTTTTGTTGCTGGCTTCACCAAAATTAAGTGTTACCGTAACACCCGATTAAACCTGCAACTTTGAACTTGACTTCGACCTAGAGATGGGTAATCTCGACTCCGGGGAGTGATTCAAATCACTAAATTCGGCTCCGCTATCGATACCGACTCCGCTTATCGGCTCTTCGACTCCTTTGAATCCTTCAAACCAAATCACTCCGGACTCGCTTGTTTCAATACAAATCCACCTGGTTGGTTCTTGAGATCATTTGATTATTGATTATTAACTCAGGATTTGATCGAAATACACGAAAGTACGAAGGCAACTTTTTGTTCGGCTTTGAGCTTGTTGTTTTTTAGAATGAGACGCGCAATTTTTCTATTAATAAAGATGAGTCAATAAAATTTAATCAACTTTATTATAACGTAATGACTAAGTAATGATATTAATTTTGGCTCTGTTTTATAAACCGAACTGGTCATTCATTCGGCTTCATACCGAGTCGGATTTATTAACTCCTCGGAGTCGATAAGATTTGAAAGGAGTTGATAAGGAATCGGATCCGCTTACATAAGTACGGATTCGAATCCTCTCTCATTTCTACTTCGACCCCATTTTCGGCGTCAGCACTAAGACAATTACGCATAACGTGACATGAATTAAACTAGGTAGGTACTCCGGTCATGTGCCATTGTTAATCCAACGTTTCAACGCCGCCATATTGAGTTAATTGGACGTGCCACAAGTCGACAGCGATAGTATGGACTAATACATATGGAGGAAGCAGTTGCAGTATGTAGAGGGAGGCCATCTTTTATACATAATTATACATATCTAATTCGTGGCATAATTTTACAGCTCCTCGGCATAATCTTCGCTCTGCTACTGGCCCGTTGCATCAGGAAGCTGAAGAGTGCAAGAGTTCTGATCGCATGGAAACTCAGGGAGAACATGATCATGCAAAGGGAGGCAGAGGAGATGCAAAAGAGTGAGGGCCAGGTGTACATTGAACAACAGGCATCTAGTCAGGCATAAATGTTTTGACAAAAAAAATACACAAATCACCCTATTTTTAAATAACCATAATTTTGTTTTGCATTTTTTTATGTAAGTTTTTGTGAACAGAACAAAGCAATGACCTATTGACGATGGTTAACTTTTGTTTTGTTTTTATGTAAGTTTTTGTGAACAGAACAAAGCAATGACCCATTGACGATGGTTAACTTTTATTTTGTTTTTAGTACAGATACCAGCACATCAATCTATCAAATTTCTATAATCGATTTTCAACTTTATTGCTAAAGCATAAGGTTGATTGGGAAAATTTTAGTTTTGGGAATGTTTGAGGGCGTCTGGCTTGTGTACCTCGACATAGGAACACTATGTCTTGTGTCTATAGTAGACCTACCTACCGATTGTTTTTACTTTGACAAGTACCTAATCACCATTTTGGTTTTGTTGTACTTCTTCATTATTTTTGCTTATCCTTATTATGATTTAATAGATAATAATGTACCTATTGTATATTTTCGATGGAAACATTTTGTAAATAAAACAATTGATAAACATGTTTTTATGTGATTGACACTTTCTTAAAATAAGAATTATGTTAAAAGCAGTTGTAACTTGTTAGATATTTTGGATAAAATATGAATTTAATAAATAGCATGGGTATAATGATAAAAATAAAACTAGCGAGTTGGACTGCAATATTTGGCATTTATTTAAAAATCCTATAATACCAATGACTATGAGATAACTTAGCGTAGGAACATTGTAAGCAAATTAATTCGAAAATCGTTCACCTACTGGTGCAATCAATGCAGACATCAGTGTACAATATTTACACAGGCTGGTAGATAAACAGACACTGGTTGTGGTGTTGCGGGCCACTTTTTGGGACACCCCCTGTATATATTAACTAAAATATTATATTTAGGTATGCTCATGCAGACATCGACGTACAATATGTTTAAAAATACGAATAATATCTGAGTTTCTCAAGTTACCACTAAAATTTAGCATTTTTTTTTTACGTTTTCGCTAATTTTTACTGATGTTTAGTACACAAAGGTACCTACTGGTAGACACACTTATAAAATACCTTGACACATAGGTAGTATAGGTACATCAGTATGAAAAATAAGAATTTAAAAAAGCTTATCATGCTTATCAGAATATAATACAAATGATAATAATTTATTGCTAGATTTCAAACTAATTAAGTGATTATATTAAGGAAACGCCGATAAGTGATTCATTCGATACACATACATGTGTATTTAAATATAATAGGTAAGTAATCAGGGCACTGAGTCTTATTTTAATACTGGGATGATTTAAGTCGGTGATAGACGTACGAGCAAATATGCGTACTTAGGGTGACACGAGCGAAAAAGGTCGTCGAGCCATAAGTGCGCGTACTTGCTCGTACGTCTATCACCGACTTTAGTTTAGAGGACACTTTGTACGTACATCGACGAACTTCTTACTGACGTTAAATGTGACATTTACACGAGTTTATTATCGAATTAAGTAATAAAATATATGTGTGACCTCAATGAAAGATTATAATAAATAAATCATAAAAATCATGCTATTTTAAGACACAGACAGCTCGATCTGAAGCATAAGGCGTCGTCCTCGTAGAATGTGATTATCGCGCAAATACGCAATCGACGGTATTAAAAAAATAGCTGTCACGGGTCGCCTGGCAGATGTGAAACTATTATTTATTTAGACTTCATGCACAATAGTGGTACATGGGCGGACTTAATGCAACAAGGCATTCTCTACCTGTCAACCTTTGAAACATCTATGTCAATACCTATTAGAAATTATTATTGAACACATTTTAGTAAGTACCAAAGTTCGCTGTCCGTCTCAGGCGGCATCACGACATGACAGCGTAGTTTCCGTCACGGCGTACGAGTTGGTTTTAATGCCAAGGCGCGCCAATAGATGTTTCACATTAAAATCGCGTCCATCGCGTATTCGAGCGATTATCGCGTTGTGTTTTGACGACGCCTCACGCAATTGGGGTGTTGCCGTCAACAAACGCATACAGCAGTGCGATTCTGTAAACGTGTTGAAGTGAACACTTAGGCGATGTGAACGACAAGTGAGCTGTCAAACCATACAAACAAAATGGCATGACAGCTCACTTGTCGTTCACTCCACCTAAGTGATCACGGTGAGGTGTCGACAGAATCGACCGGCAGCTGTATGGTGGGTACCTCACCTAGAATCCATTTGGTGAGACAGTGAGCTCTACATTTTCTTGGCTGCACTCCGCGCATTCAAGTGCGGTACTTGAATCACTCTATAATTAAATTACCATCAAAGCAATCATCCCCAATTTTGTAAATGTGTTTTGATAAGTAACTGGTGTAGGTACTTATACTTAAGCATGTGTACAAAGATCAGGTCAAAGCAATTAATAAAAGATAATTTCGCTAATTTGCTCCAAATGTATAACATTATGATTAGCAATCACAATACACATTATTTATAAATTAAATGTTAAAAAAATACTTATAATTTAGTTTTTCACTCATTTGCCTACAAAATATACATAAACCACCACTATTGACTATACATCACATAAATGCAAAAAAATATGTAATTATTCAAGAATGTGATCAATATGTACCTTATATTTCCCTAGATAGTTTTAACTACTGATTTGAATGAATGATCACTGATCATTTTAAAAACTGGGATGTGCTGAGATATTTAAATTATTTACATACCAATGGTGTGACAAAATCCATATTATAAAATGGACACTAACCTAAGTACTTTATACTATGGGCTGGTTTTTAATAGTCAGATATAACTTTAAACCTGCGGTTTAAAATGTCGGTTAGACCAATATTAAAACGAAAAATTATTGTCAATGAATATGGCATTTTGCCATATTCATTGACAATAATTTTTCGTTATTAACTGCCATATTCATTGACAGTTAATTTGACATATTTTCGTTATTTATTGTTTAGGTAAAAGTTATGAATATGACTAGAAAAATCGGCCCTATATCAACTAGTAAAAATTAATAAATATGACTATACATAATAATGTAAAATAGGATCAAATAAAATAAAAATCAAATAGGTTGAGTTGTGATCTAAAACTAATAATAATTAGAATTGATTGCAAAATACTTAAAATACTACATCAATCACACAAGCCTTGATTTTAAATTTTTCTTCGGTCAATAATTTAAAGAAACAATGTCTTAAATCTTAGTTAAGGAAAAACCAATAGCCTTATTATACAGCTGAATTAATGAGGACAAGGCTAAAAATAGTCGACTCCATAATTGAGCAGATAAATAATATTGATAGATCATGAAATATTATCTGCTTTAACGTTTTGAATTTGTTCATGCAATCCACACAATCACTCATTTATTTAAAAAAAGTAATACTACAATGAAACCTAATAATTTAAGACCGTATGAAGCTAGTGGCTTGATACAAAAGTTAAAATAACTACTTACTGAATTTGATGACCTATTTTAACATCCATAGATGGTCCGATGGGATTAGGTAGAAAATACCACATGCTAAGTTTCTAACATACTTTTTAGGGTGCTGTACCCGAAAGGTAAACAACAGTACCCTATTAATAAGTCTATGTGTGTGTCCGTCCATACATTCATCCGACTGTCTATACATCCGACGGTCCATCCGTCCATTCATTCATTCATCCATTCGTTCATCCATCCCGTGCATCCAAAATAAAAATCTTCACAGAATGTGTATTTCTAATGTCACTATAACAACAAACAAGTAACTTTTTTTTCGATTTTTGGTACCTTCGTGTGGGAGTCCAACTCGCACTTGACTGGTTTTTTTGCTTCATCTACATTCATTCATCTGGTAATACACGCGCGCCTACGTGACTATACAGCTGACCTTTTTGAAGGACAACACCAATGAGGTCAGAGTATATTCACCTAGGGCGTTGCCCCACACGTTATTCACTGACATTCCTCGTATTTTTACTTTTTATATCTACTTACATCCCACCTACTTTAAGTAAGAAATAAATATTATTAATATCTAAGTCCTGTTCCGTACTTGGTCTAGTGGTTACAAATACTAACTTTCACAGTCCCAATTCTATGCTATTTGGTTTTCTACCTTTTTGTTTTGCCCGATGAGTGGTGATAGGCTCAATCCTGGAGATTTAATACCATTGTTAGGTAAATCATGTCTGTTAATTATTTGCTTCTGCTCGCTATCTTTCTCTTCTATAGAATCATAAATTTTAGCTTTGTGATCCCAAAAGTTTTTACCAATGCCTCTGATGGTGTTGCCAATGTCTTGTTGGTCACCATGTAGGTATGGTGGGGTGAATTCTCTGTATGCAATACACACTCTCCTTGATGTGATATCTTCACGAAGAACGCAGTGTTCCCAGTGGTACCGTGCCTCTCCATAAATGATAATTAGAGACCTCCTGGAATTGTAAAAAGGTACCATAAATATATTATCTTACTTAAAATAGACAACTGTTAAAAACAGCTGTGTAAACAAATTCTTCAAACTTGACCTTGTTTATTACTCCATACAAAACTATTTACTCATAGTTTTACATATTGCACAATGTTTTACTATTTTCATGAAACATTATCATTGTGTAATATTCTTGAACTTTGAAATAAATTGGTGACTTGTGCATGCATGAAATAATTTAACAAAACATGTGGCAATTTCTAAGGTACAAATTCTACAGCAAAATGTCTGTATTATTTAATTTTACTATTAATAAAATATAGAATTAACTGTGAAACTCACCTGGGCATAGGAATTCTAATTATAACATCATCATCAATTACAGACTTGCATGCTTCCAACATTGACTGTTCCATTTTGCCATCTGTAATGATACTACCATCAGCGGCAACCACTGGGCCATATTGTTCAGCACAATACAGATTATACTTCTTTATATCACCTCTGAATTTAGTCATAGTCAGCACAGAGTCAGTCAAACAGTTCACAGTGATTATTCTCTCACCCCATATCCAGCAATCATCTATGTGAGGGTCAATAGACGCCCCTTTACTCGGGTCATATTCCAAAGAGCACTGCTCAATAACATAATAGTTCTTCAACAAATCTATACTGTCAAATCTCTCCTGCAAATACTTAGAAAATGCCGGAAATCCCTCGAATTTGCCAACCACTACTTTTTTCTTTTTAAAATTTGTCTTCGGACCATAGTTTTGCTTCCTTCTGCCACTTTGAGAAACGTCCCATGGTACTTCATCGATGTTTGTCATCAGAAATCTTTCCTCCTCTTCTGATATGAAATCCATTTGTATGTACACGCCTGGGTAGTCTATCGAGTCTCCTTCATGGTTAGGATGCTGTTTGTAGGAGTCTAGGTCCCAGCCTCTCCAGGCTTTGTTACAAAACGGACAATAAATATAACCTTTGCTTTTGTCAAGTTCCAGCTGTAGTTTTAAATTTTCTGCTCCATATTGTGTCTCACAAATCAAACATGTTCTACAACCTTTGCAACCGCACGGACGTGGCTTCGTCATTGTTTCACAATGATTAATAATTTGCTGTGGTTGTAAGAAACCATTCGACTGATTTCGTGATACGCCGTCGCTAACTGTGAATGCTGTGAATGATCAAAACGACGTGTGTCAGTTTTATCAATGAAATGTCAAGTTGACAGTTCCGGTTTCTTCTTGAGATCGTTCCAATTCCGTAAAATATATACATTTTAAGCATGAATAACCGGCTTTAACCGAAAATCGGAAAACCGATAAGAAGCATGTGCGCCACACAGACATATAAATAGTAGCAGACCAAACATTAATACGTAGATAATTTTTTTTATATGGTACGATTCTTTATCCTTTTTTTTCTAAGTGACAATTCATAAGCGTGTCTCGTTCTGTCACGTGTTGTCACACTGACTCATACATAGACAAAATTTGACGCGTAGCTTGTCTGCCATATTGATAAGCATCAAATGTTCTGTTTCAATTAATAAAATATTACTTGTTTGAGACATAAAACACAGACACACGAGGACGGTAAAATAACATGGTGAAGTGCTGTGCGTATCGCTGTGACAGTGCTAGCTACCACAAAACACCTGGATTGACCTTTCATCGGTAAGTTTTGGGAAATCTTAGTGCTTTCTTTACTAAATTCAAATGTTTCGATACTGTTTATTCGTATTTTACATACAGTTTTTAACAAAGATGCGATTTGTCTGTACCGTTAGCCTACAAATAAAGAAATAAATCATAACAAGGACAAAATAGTCAGAAAGTGGCATCAAGTGACAGCTCAAGTACCTGTTCAATTAGTCAGGGACGAATTAGGCAACAAAGACGAAACTTTTAGTAAATTGCTTATGTTGTATGTATAGTAAAATATTTATTTCCATTGAATTATCAAATAAAGCCTCAGTTTAATGTATGAATTTGGCTCGAATTTCCTTTATAGCCCGCGGCTTTGGAAGTTCATATTTTTTTTATAGATAGTACTCACGAATAGAAAGCCTTTTACAAAGTAGCAAGGTGCGGAGAATCACGGTTTACGAGATAAAATTCATTAAAGTTTCAAAAAAGTACGAAAATAGTACGCCATTTGCAAATTTTTAGGTTAGATAAATTGTCATGGTAGACGTCAAAGTTGACATTTCACGTTCCGTTAACGTTAGAAGTGTTTTTTGTTCAATTTTATATCTTGTTTTTTTTCATAAATATAATATTTTTATATATTCACATACATAAAGTACGGAATAAATGTGAACCAAGTGAAGTGCCATTGGATGCAAGAGTGAGCGAAGCGAGCTCTGGACTTGTGGGCACCCCGACTCGGACAGGTTAGGTTAGAAGGGAATGGCGGGGTCGAGTGAGCGAGCGAAGCGAGCGAATAGACCCCGCCATTCCCTTCGAGGTTATTTTTTTATAAGCTACTCAGAAGTAGGAGCCCCGCGAAGCGGGGCTCCGTCGACTGGGCCTCCGGACTGAATATAAAACTTTTTGAGGTTAGGTTACTATAATTAGTTTTTCTCAAGAACAGCCTGTCGCCTTTACATGGGAGTGGTGCTAGGGCATAGGGGGCACCTCCCCGTCCCTCCTCCTGCTAAACGATACTCAATTTTACCTGTTTTTCTAACTCAAATGCTATTCTAACCTCAAAACTTTAACCATGGATATCTCCATAACCGTGGGGCTCCGGGGGGTGGGGGTGGTGCAGAAGGCACCCCCTCGCCCCCACTTCCCCCCTCCACCCCCTCCCGACCCTTAAATCAGCGGGCTATAAAGTAAATTTTAACCATGAATTTTTATTCTTTTTTGGTGATACAATTCCAAAATACCTGTAGTAGTTTCAGTGTAGGTATGTACACATGTCATGCTATTATAAAGACTAAATTATAAAATCAATATTATGTTACCCAGTGTCTGTGTTATGGAGAACATGAACATAGGCATATGTATAAATACAGTATAGGCTACTCACATAACGATGAATTTTCATTCAGCAGGCAATAATTGAGGAGGGCAATCGCGCTAATAAAATTCGGTTGGAACGCAACTGAACTGTAGCCATTTCACAACTTTTTTAAACATTCCGTATCGCGCTAAACGTTTGACAGAAACTTGGAACGCAACTGCATCACAACTGTAACGTTACCGCTGTCAAACAAAAAGTTGAAACAGTGCTACTTTTTCGTGACTTTTTCTCAATCGTTCGCGTTATGTTGTTTGGATTTTGAAGGAAAATACGAAAATATTTGTAAAGCATAGGCATATGTATAAATACAGTATAGGCTACTCACATAACGATGAATTTTCATTCAGCAGGCAATAATTGAGGAGGGCAATCGCGCTAATAAAATTCGGTTGGAACGCAACTGAACTGTAGCCATTTCACAACTTTTTTAAACATTCCGTATCGCGCTAAACGTTTGACAGAAACTTGGAACGCAACTGCATCACAACTGTAACGTTACCGCTGTCAAACAAAAAGTTGAAACAGTGCTACTTTTTCGTGACTTTTTCTCAATCGTTCGCGTTATGTTGTTTGGATTTTGAAGGAAAATACGAAAATATTTGTAAAGGTTACGATATAGTTTTGACGCAAGATTGGTTGAAGTTTAATTAAACTTTAGCGCGATACCAAATTCCTTACAGGTGAATCGAAATTAGATCATAACTAAAACTGAATTGGAAACGAATTGCAAGCGGACCTAAACTTTTAAAATTAGCGCGATTGGCCTCCAGGTTTCGCAAGGATGAAAGTTTACGGAATGCCTGGATTAAAAACCTGAAACTGCAGGATTGGCAACCAAGACCTTCAAGTGTACTTTGTTGATTGTTCAAAGCATTTTGAGAATCACTTGATCGATCCCAGCGCTTTTCGAACAACATTACGTCCCGGAGCAATTCCTACACTGTTTACGGAATTTACTCCATAATCCATATATAAGCATTAAGAGAGTGTAAGATAGAAGAGTGTCCCTGGAGTGTCTTGCACGTTCTTCTCCATAGAGATCTACGCTTTGGAACGTGCAATTAGCTTCAAGTTTTTGGATAGACCGACCTTGACCATTAAAAAGTGCCTGTAAATGGTTCATTTGAAATAAATGCTTGAATTTTGAATTACATTACTTTTATTTCAAAAATCCTGATTTATTCCTAAACTAGCTTTCAGGCATACTAATACCTTGACTCTCGGTTCTACAAAACTGGGCATGCGGGTTAATGACTGCAGTGCCAGTTCTTCTAGCTGATACTGACGTCCGTCAACGGTTTGTAAACACCGTCAAAAGATAAAGAGTGGACTGCTGCCCATCGTCCTCTTAAAATATTCCCTTAGTCGCCTTTATCAATAACGACGGGAATAGAGGGTGGTTCTATTCGTTAAGAAGATTGATAAGTAATCTATATTTCATGTACCCAGAGAATATCGATTTTCACGGATTTTCAGAATGTATATGGATTGTTTCATCATCGTTAGATAATACCGGCAACCGGTCCTAATTCGGCCCTGTAATGATATCATTCCCTAGGTGTGCGTAATGGCTACGCAAATTTCAGCGAATGTTTGGTCTGCTACTATTTATATGTCTGTGGTGCGCCACCATAATCGGTAGTATACCTCCATGTATATTTCCCCCGGTCAAATGCCCGAGAGACCGACTATAATAACCCTGATTATTTGATTGCTGCCCTTTTTTCTAGCGAACTTTTGATTACATATTTCTGTATGGATTTTTTCCATTCTAATATAATAATCTGTGTCTGTTGACTCAACTTTTCAAATAAAATAAAAATGTATGTCCTTTTATATTTGAAAAGTTGAGTCTTTGGTCACTGGGGCCGGACCGCTCTATCATTTGACCACCACAGAGTACGTTATACTATAGGGGTTGGCAACTGTCAAAGTGGCGCTAGCGTAGTTTGTTCTCAAAACATTGCCTTTTCATATGGTCAAATATAGAAAATAATTTCAAACAGTTACAATGACGCGCTGTATTGTCTCTAAATGCTCTGAAATTGGAACGCATCAAATATCGAAGGATATAAAAATACGAAGGCTTTGGTTTAAAAGCTATCTATCCGTCGTGAAAAATTTATTCATACGAAAAGTACGAGGTTATGGGGTAAACACTTTGTAGAAAGTGCTTATGTAATAACACGTAAATACACAGGCAAGCTGACCATAAATAAAGGCTTTACTATTATTTTTTTCAATTATCCCTACACTCCATAATATTTCGTACCTGCCTGTGTGATTTCAATGTTAAATCACTTCCCCGACCAATCGAAATCTTGCCAATCAATCGCCCGTCGTTCTACAAGGATTCTATACTATGATTATGGTTTGTTTGTTGAATTTAAAAACAAAACTCCAAAATCTTTCCATAAGATCCGCTTTCTTTCGTCGTAGGGGAGCTCCACGTTTTTTAAGTTTTTCTTTTAGTTCCTTGACTCGCCAGTTAGAAAACATGATGTATAATATGTGCTCCACTTATTTTAATTGTTTTACAGCTGCCTTTATGTTACAAAGTAAAGAATTTAGACGTTTCACTGCAATTAACATAACATAAAAAAATAACAAGGGAACAAACTATGCTAGCGCCATCTGCTTTCAGCTTGCACCGGCCAACCCCATTGACCACGTTCATGTTGTGGAAAGCGCAAGAAATTGTGCACGAAAGTAGGTTGAGCTAAGTACATTTTGCGTAAGTTATAAACACTGGCACTGAACATGGGAATGCCATGCACAGCCAACCAAGCCATGCCATGTCTACAGCGGCCAACCTAGGCTTGCAATTTATTTTAAAGAATTCCAGATCTTCCACAGATGAAATCTCTCGGCTGCATTGGCGTCCGAGGTGGTTGTGAGTCTTTGTTGTTGAAAGGTTTTGTGATTTTCCCTGCGTCACTGGCAAAAGCTAGCAAAAATTCTTTCTGATTAGGTACGTGTTGTTTTAGCAGTTAGAACAAGGAACACACGGGATATAAAATTAAACCACATTGAATGATAACTGACATTAATTTATTGATTCATCAATTATTATGTATATAAAAACAGATTGTTTTTTCAAATATTTTAAATATACTGTAAACCATAGAACAACAATATTCATAATAATAGGTACCTATGCACTTGCAAAGCTTTTTAATCCGTGTAACTTATTTCGTATTAAATAAACATAGTTTATTTGTTATACCTAAAATATAAACGAAGCAGACTAAAAGTAGTACGGTATCTCGTCTTAAAATAAATGTCTTTTTCAGAATCAACCAAAATTTTTATTAAAATAAATACCTAATTTGATCGATGTGTAAAAGTACGATACTATAAGCCATAAAAATACCTACCTAAAATCACATAATTCATGTGTGTCAATCTTTATTAGTTCTGAAATAAATAAAAAATTCTAATTTTAATGTTATTTAAAAATACATGAAACCTACAACTATTCATAATGGTTACATTATTGTGATTGAGAAGCTTTTCTTCGTGAAATGTGTAGTATAATTGTATAAGTTTAATAGAACGATTAAAATTATAGGCTAAGTATGACAAGTAAGATAAAGCTGCATTTCGTCCACGCACCTAAAGTTTTCGACACTGTAGAATCCCGATAGCTGTACAATTTAATGAAAACCTAACTTAATGTGCATCGGTGTCCATGTCTGTATTACATAGTTACATAAAGACTCATACGTTAAGAGTGACTCCTATTTGCGATTTATTACCAAAATAGTAATACAGGTATTTACATGATTAGATGACCAACCATCTGGGAGTGGAAAGTCGTGATCAATAAGTAAGTATTTGTAGGTACATGATATCAAAACATTTGTCACATAATATCGGGATGATGTAGTGTCAATTACCTACGGTCTTTATCATAGAAATACGATTTTTTATTTATATAAATATAAGTTTTTGTATACATAATATTTCATAAAATCCATTGATTATTTTGTACCAACTCTAATTAAGTAAAGTTTTCTAGCAATACGAAATACAATTGGTACAATATTCGGTGTAAAAATGACAAATAAAAAGAGGATAACATACAAAATTTTTGTCTGTGGCCTGCCACATTTCGGGAGTCCTCGTGTTACATATCTATTTTTATTTATTTAAATATCATATCAATTTTAATCCTAGAATGTAAATAGTGCTCTTGACTACAACGATAAGATTTGTTTGTTTATGCAGGGTCGCTAGGCTGAAACTGAAATAATAATATTGTTTTGGTGGATAATAATTAGTTATATTGCTTAAAGAATAGATACATTTTCCAATTTCATAATAATGACTTAAATTATCAGCACCAGTAGGTAACCAATTGTACATATTAAATGCTTGCGCTCTATCAGATAAAATGTTTTACATTTTAACCTTAACTGCGCTATAAAAATCTTCCAATATCTTAACATATCATAGCGTGATTAATAACTAACTACGCACCTATAATTATATGCAACTTTAGAATGGCAGTGTCATGTAAACCTACGTAACTAAAATATAATAGACAAGTTCTCGTATCAATCACTGATATGTAACGTGATAAAAAGTAGTTAAAAGTGTCGTGTCCTATATCATTTCGGTAATATTTAGACAGAATTAGTTTTCTGTCGCAGTATTTAAAAAACACGTAATTCATTTCCGTGTTGAAAACCATTGGATTAACGCCAGAGTACGTTAAATCCATGTCGTTAATTAAAACCTTCAAACATCAAAAACTGTTTCAATCAAGTTCATCGAAATCCAGCACTTTGAAAGTGGGATGGGAGATGAGCGCGAGGGGCGGCGGCGAGGGCGTGGGTGGAGCGAGCACCACCGCCGGCGGCCGCAGTCCCGGCGCTACTGGATGCTAGTCGTCCACTAGGTCCCACAGCATGAGCGCCGCGTCGGTACCTCCGGCGCTGATCATGCAGCGGTCGTTGAACAGGAAGCGAGCGGTGTATATCGCTCCGCTGTAGACTTTCATTTCATTGTACTCGGCTTTCGGACTTGCACAGGGATACCTGAGAAAATAGGCAGAAGAGTCAGTCCCTAGGTCAGTTTTGATCTGTGGAACATTATGGAAAAAAGGTTTAACTGGTCCTGTCATAAAGCGTATTACCTGAACAAGCGCACGTATCCGTCTAAGTCACCGCTAACTAGAAGGTCGTGAGCAGCTGAGCGACTCGCTGTAGATATCAGTGTCGTCATCGGGTAGAACCGGTTGTTCCACATCCCTAAAGTAAGGCGAATTAGGTTTAGTCTACGATCCGTATGTAATCTAGATTTACGAAAATGAATTGCAAGAATTTATATCGTACCTGATACAAGGAACCCAACAGTAGAGTTGTATGTGGACCATTTTACGTCTTTCATAGCGATTGGACTCTTTTCTGGCGATAAAGACTTAATATCCCCTGCAAGAAAATAAAGCAGTTTAAAAAACCGTTTACAAATTTAAAACAAAACTAAGTATTTAATGAAGGTTTACTTACAAAAGGCCAGATCGTAATCGGCAGTAACAGTTTGCAAATAATTGCCGTCGAGACTCCAGTCGAGTTGCACGAGAGGTTGGGCTCCCCGGATTTTGTTTGATTTTTTGTATGAAAATCCGTCGCGAGAGACACGGAATAAATAAATGCTGCCATTTTGAGATCCAATGGCGAGAGTGTCTCCAGCTGAAATGTTGTAATAATAAGGCTATTACTAACAGATTAAAGCTTTAAGAAGATTTTTACAACACAACACGTAAAGTAGCTGAAAAGGTGAGAATCTTTTACGACGGCTATATTTCCCGATGGGTGAGGCACAGGGAAAGTAAGATTTCTGTAAAACAACAAATAAATTAAAGTGTGCTTTATAGTTAATCGTAGTAAGGAAACATTATCTTACCAGAATTATAAGCCAAGCAACTGAGAGGTGAGCCACAAACTCGTAGAGTGGCTACATGAGCACCTGCATCTGCATTTAGAACTACGAGATGACCTTCAGTGCTTCCAGCAGCCAGCGCTCCTCCGCTTGGATGCCACGCCAGAGATACACACTCATAACCAACCTAGAAATAACGCGATTGCTTCGTTAGTAAAAATTGATAATTGATACCAATACAGGTACAGATATGACACACTGTTACGTTATTATACCTGAGTGGCAAACACCAGTTTATGTCCCTTCCATAGAGCAATGTTTTTATCATGTCCCGCAGTGGCAAACATTTCATCATCAGGATGAACAGCCAGCCCCATCAGCTGTTTGTGATGTCCAAACACGACCTGCAGCAAAGATGTATTTGATTTTGATTCAGAAAAATTTTAGACAAACTTTATTAAACTTAAGTGATTGAACATATTTCATACAAATTTACTATGACTTCTAGACATTATTTGGGCTAGTATGTTGTTTTCAAATACCTGATTAAATCTTCTTTGTAAAGAACCTTCCATGATATTGTTTCGAGTCGTCCCAACGTAAATGTTTCCATCGTTTCTGCCAGGCCTCTGAGGATAAATACTACGGACCCCTCCTACAGACTCAGGCAACTGAAAGTATAATATTTTGATTACATCACAAACAATATCAGTCTGAAGACATTATGACCAAGGAAAACGAAATGATCACAAACCTTAGTCTCAGTAATTCTCTTGTAATTTTGAAGTGAATCCCAAGCCGCTATTTTCCTGTCCTTTTCTCCTCCGGATATTAATGTTCCTTCAGAAAGCATCACTAAAGAGCTTATACCTTTGATGTGCGCCTGAAAAATATGCATACATAAGAGAATATTAGAAACCTGTAAAGACAATTAGTATGGTGGAAAATAAATAAATAAGAATTAAAAATGTATTTGAGACCATTTGTGAGAATTTTACCTCAAATTCCATTCTCACGAAGTAAGCTCCATCGCTATCGACGCTATATATTGTGATAAAACCATCACTATCAGCCGTTACAACATCACCGTCTTGTTCAAACTGTAACGCCGTTACATGTGTACGAGACGGCTGAAAAATAAATACAAAATTTATAAAAAACCGACAGATACGGTTTTTTTAATTCATTAATCTCCACTCTACAACTTACGCGGGAAACGACTCGCGCGTTCCGAATCTGCGTTGTAGGACATAGTAAGCATAATTCAAATATCAAATAGAACCTCATTCTTTTTAATAATTTAGGTTTAATTATAAGCGTACCGGTTTGATAATGTCTGTGCGTTCGAAGAATCCATCTTTTCTACGATTCCAGAAGGCCAAATGACCCTTTCCGTGTGTGATGAGCAAGTTGTCGTCAAGTGGATGGAAGGCAGCGCCAGTGAGCTCTTCTTGCAAAGTCTGAAATCACCAAATCGCCAATAACATGTTATGTTATAACGTCGGAACTTAACAGTGGACACAGTGTTTACGATTATAAATAAAGTTCTACTGGATTACGAACTTTTTTAGGGTTCCGTAGTCCTAACAAGGAACCCTTATGATTTCGTCATGTCCGTCTGTCTATCTGTCCGTCTGTCCGTCTGCCCGAAGTTTTTCTAAGAGACCGTCAGTACTAGAAAGCTATAATATTGTAGGGGTGTATATTAATTACGCCGTTAAAGTGGTAAAATAAAAAATATTTTTTTTATTGTAACTCCGCTATATGTGAAGTAGGGATGATTTTTTTATTCGTCGTCTACCACATCGTGTGATGTATCATTGAATAGGTCTTTAAAAATGGCTTTGGGTTTGCAAACACTATTTTTCGATTTAATGCTCCATTTACCAAATTTAAAACTTTGAAGTGCAAATTTTTGTTTCAGTTGGGCGCCCCCTTTCTAAAAATTCATGATGATAGTGGATTTCATGAACTTTGAAGGAAAATTATAGCGGTTAAGACAACTTTATTAGTTTAGCAGTAATAGTCGTTTAACTTGGGTTAACGGGCCACTTCCGTAGTAGGTAATCCTACACTGTGCGTGGCCCGACACGCACTTGGCCGGCTTTTCTATACTTAGGAGCTGGCATTTTAAATGCGATTTTAGTTTCGATCTTCACCACGCAGTATGCAGTACAGTACCTACCTAACCATTAATGGATTAAGTTCTAAAATACAAAAGTTGTAACTAGAACGCGATACGCTTTTTTCCCTGCACGTAATGTACCAATCGTGTTCAAGAGACGTCGCGTGACGCGATAAGATGTTACTTGACAATTATAAAGAAATATTACCTACTTTGAAAGCGAGAAAAATAATATTTTCTTTCTTTATTTTCTTGTAATAAACTAGGTGTTACTTAAGATCAATCGTTGTTATAATAATGATTGAGGGTTAGTTGGCATGATGTTTATTACGGTAGGGAAGCCATTTTGAAAAATTGCGTCGTCTTATGACGCGTACTTAATTACTGGGTATAATTTTCTCGAGTCATAAACTTGGCGCAATTTCTAAGATTAATGTTGAAGTACTCCATAAATATGTACAAACAGAGTACCTATTGCTTTTATTTACAGAAAAAAAAACAAAAAGATTTTTGGTAATTTTGAAAAATAGTACCTATAAATCGCGTGGGCAGTAAGGTCTAACGACCCCACCATAGATATAATAAAATATTTCTGTGGATCCCACACACCCTAGTGTCAGAGTTTCTAAACCGTCTCAAGGGCTTTTGACATGGTTTATTTGACGACCGCCAATTGGCGACCGGAACCACCGGCTTATACCTGCCTTCCGAAGCACGGAATCATCTTTTTATCAGACAATCAGGTGATTCAAGCCTTCAATGTCCTAGCCAAACTGGAAACAAACCTTACAAAGTATGCTTCCCGTGGGAATCGAACCCACGCCCACCGAGTCACAAGACAAATGCCTAAACCGCTCGGCCACGGAGGCAGTGAATTATTTATTAAGGCTACCCCACCAAACCTCGTAAAAATTTTTGCTGCGATTTTGACTATTAAAAAAGCTATTGGCAACAATAGTCTAAATTCCATCATCCACAAATTGCAAAACTATTTAGTCCGTCAGTTAAAATATTGAAAAATAATGGACACGTATTTTTTATTTTTGTAAATCAATGAATATTGACAAAGATAAAACGCATCAAAACTCGGGAGTGGGGGCTCGTGACGTCACGACTCACAAAAAATTATGCGAAGGTGTGACGTATTGAGAATTTTAAAAGCGTCGTAACTTCGTCAATTTTGGTTCCCGTAACAAAAGAAAAAACACGGGTCAAATATTTTTTGATAATCTATCTGACGGACTAATTAGATTTTTTCAGGAGATAAGCCTATTGTATCAATAACTGTTTCTATGATGACTTTAAAAAGTGGCTTTTGTGAATCTTTAAAACTGTTACCTAAACAAATTACAAAAAAGCAAAAATTTCGCAGATAGAGATAGATAAATTAATAAATGCAAAAGCTGCGATTTTTGGGGTTCTGTACCCGAAGGGTAACCAACGGGACCCTATTACTAAGCCACCGCTCTTTCCGTCCGTCCGTCTGCCCGTCAGTCCGTCTGTTTGACAGTGGGTTGTTTCTCAAGAACCGCAATGGGTACTGTAGACAGTTGAAATTTCACAGAATGAGTCACGTATTTGTATTGCAGCTATATCAACAAATAATATGAATTAAATTAGAGATGAAAGTGGGCCCCCATCTCGGTATATGGTATGAGAGTCGTTTGTGTGAGAGTCCGACTCGCACTTGTTTCATAATGAAATATCCGTTCCCGTAAACTAGAAAAATAATACAAAGACAAGTATAATACAAACTGGGAACATAATCTAATTGATAAGAACCTAAAATAGTTGTCTATAATGTATTTCGTAGCAATATTTCGTAGCCATATCGTAGCTCTCGTAGCGGGGGGCGTGTCCACGTTCAAGTGTGTTGAACTTGCGACCAAACGCTACGAACTGATATATAAACTTTGTAGAGCTTGCATTTGCGCGCCTTATCGTAATCTATGGACGGAGTTTTTAGCTTCTTTGCGATTGCGAAAAATGGCTTTCTTAGAGTTTATTGTTTCTTTGTTAACGTTGCACTTTAGTTCATAAAAAAAGAGTTGCTTTATTTATTCACTGGTCGAACGCATACATTGTTATATAGAAATTTTACTATGCTATTTTTAAGCTACTTAATTCCTCTGTGTTAACCGTATCTTTCTATAGAAGTATGGAAGTAATACAGCTACCAAAATGGCTGGTAAATCTTGAAAAGTAACAAATTATTGTTTTCGATGGAGGAATTTGTTTAATTATGTACATGTATAGCTAATCTATAAGGAGATCTGGAAAAATATTTTCAAAAGCCTCAGTAACCAGCTCTCCACAGGCCATTGGTTATTAAACAACATGGGTTTTTACAAACAACCAAGGGCGTAGCCAGGATTTTGTACAGGGGGGGGCAGGTTGAGAAAATCATAGAGAAACTGAATTTATGTTTTCATACATTAGGTATAAAGGTGAAAGTTTGTGAGTGTGTGTGGACGGATGCATGTTTGTTACCTCTTTCAAGCAAAAGCTACTGAACACAGATGAAATTTGGTATGTAGGTAGCTGAAGACTCAGAATAACACATACATAGATAGGGGTAGGGTAGGTGTAGGGCAGTGGCGAAGGGTGACTTTTCGTAAAAGGGAAGCCGGACCAAAAAATGCTTACCTTGCTCAAGTGTGATGCGTAAATGCCAGCTGTGGCCTTGTATCGGGCGTTTCGTCAATCATGACTATTCATGACCGAATACAAACTGAGCTTTATTTATTTCAAATTTAATTTGGTCGCGTAAAACGAATGCGATACTAATCATTTTGTATACCTATCACTCGAAAGGCCAGAGAATGTGGGATTTTGTGTTGAGGAACATTGTTCCAAATGCGAATTGATTACAGTATCATACTTGCAACAACGTTTCGATATAGTTACCGCGGTTATCGGATGCCGGATTTTCGTGGTGGCCGCGAAAAGCTAATTCTTGTTTACCTAGAAAAATTACTGTGTCGTTGAACCGTTTCATTAAACTTCTATTCCGATCTACTTTTCTATTATGAACTTCACGTATTAGCAAAAAATGTTTCTATCCTACGATTTCCGAAATCATACAAAGATAAACAACTTCGGATATGTTTTTCGGTCTGAACATGTTTTTTGGACGAATTTGAAAGATTATTAATATCTTTAAATCCCGTGAAAATCTGAGAATATCATGCAAGGGAAACAAAACATTTTATTGATCGTACAAAGAACTGTTAAAATGTTTGAAAAAACCATCGCGTCGTTTATAATTTATAATCATGTCAGGGCGAGCACGGCCTATCTGAATTACATGTTTTTTTATTTCTAAAACTCAACTTTGAAAAGGATGTTTCCTCAGTCAACAAATAATCTGTCAGACAGCATTCTACGTTCACTAATGCCGCCATGCTATCGAACTTACTTAATAATAACAAAATCATTACTTAACTTACTTTCTAATAAAACTATAAACTAAAAAAGCTATCTTACTCCTTAATTACCTAAATACCTATTTAAATAGCCGATCACCAAACAATACAACGCCACTAACCTTGTTTTCACTACGCAAAACTATCACTAGTTTACACAAATAACTCAATTTCAACAATAATACACGAATAATGCTATAAGATTCTAAATTATGATACGAATATATCAAATCAAATGAAAATGAACAATGATATCAATAAACATGACACGTAATCACATAAATGAGCGCGAAAAAAATCTGTTGTGGATCTGTCATCCAAATATTACTATCCGAACAAATTCGATTTACAACTTCAGTATCATTCCATCTCGTTCTGGCGTACACATTTCCTATCTCTGTCCTGATCGTAACTCGATGAATAGCGGCTTGCTAACTGCCTAAATCTAGCAGTGTTATATTGTGGCCTGAAGGTCACGATCGCTACAAGAGACTATGAATAAAATGTACTGAATTCCTGTTCGAGCGGCCGGCTTATTCTAGGCACTGATTTATTTCTTTGATTGTTACTTTTATAAGCAAATGTTATACTTGCAATGTAACTTCGTAAATAGATATTTGTTTAAATGATGATTGAAAACAATATAATTTGATACTAGTATTTGCCATATTTCGAAAGGGAAGCCGATAGGAATCGAGTTGTATGGACCCTTCGCCACTGGTGTAGGGTAGGTTTAGTTTAGTTAGGGTAGGTGTAAGATTGATTACTGGGCAGGACGACGTCCGCCGGGTCAGCAAGTGTAACAATAAAAAAACGAATTTTAACCAGAAACAGAATAGTTTTAATTACTTAAACAGTAACTTGCGTGGTTGTTCACAAAATCTATTTAAAACTTTTTCAATAACTTCGCCTTTCTTTCCTTCTACCATTTTCCTATGTACGCTTAACATACATAGGCCGTTCAGACGATTTTCTGACATTGTAGACCGCAACCACGTTTTTACTTGCTGTAAGGTGGAAAAAGACCGTTCTATATTGGCCGTGGTGCATGGTTGCGCCAGTAAAATAAGTATGGCCCTCTTTGTGGCGGGGAAGAAAGTATTTGCCTCTTTAGGCGTGTCGGTAAAATCCATTTTCTCTAACTCTTCATTTGGAATCCCCTTGTCTTTCCACAATTTATACCACAATTCTGCTTCAGGCTCGATAGCGAGCTCGTAAAAATTGGTGAATGCTTTGCAATTCTCTTGGAAATCACTGAGGGTCATTGATAACATTGTGTTTGGGTGCAATGACATTAGGCTGAAGGCTGGCAGATGCTCATTCGAAAAGCGTTGATCGAGTGCGGAAATTAAGGAATCTAAATAGGGTATTATAATGGATCTTTTCCAATAGTCTGAAGAGCTCTGTGCCGGGTGATTGGACCGATGTTGTTGCCGAGACGCAATGCGTGGGACTTGTAAGTCGGTACCAAGGGCAGATGCAGTTCCTTAAGAAGTTTCAATTATATTTTCACTTTCTGTGTCTACGTTTTGACGGTGATCTTTTACTAGAGAAATAATTCTCTTAATATGGTTCGTAAATGTATGCATATCAATAGATTTCGACTGAAGTGCGTTAGCAACAGGTTCCAGTATTGCAGAATATTTGGCTATCAGTGTCACACATAAGGTACAGGCGCCAATTAAGGCCCACCTAATTTCAAAACCTCATAAAATCTTGCAGATAATTAAAGTAAAGAAAAAACATAATGGAAGTTGTAATATATTTATTTGAGAAACAAGATATCTAAAAAAGTAGTACAGTTTTTGGCTTTTTAACACAAATGTAAACACTTTTTATAAACTTGATATTGGGCTATCTTGGGAAGCTGGTCGCTGAAGATGGCCCAAAAAATATTAACGAAAATATATGCATTATAAACACTTAAACACTTTTAACATAAAAAATCAAAATAAAAACACATCCTTCATATAAAATTATTCATAAAAGGTAAAAAAACAACCAAAAATTTAAATGTGGGCTATCTTAAATCTATGAAAATAAAAATCAACTATAAAATAAAAACAAACTATCAAATAATATTAAATTTAACTTTGAGATCAACTTTGAAAGTAACTTATCAAAAATAAAAATAAATCTGTTCTTTTTTCTAAAATATATTTTTTCAATTTCATTCATAGGTGGGCTATCTTAGGAATACTGAAAATTAACTTTGGGTTCAATCAAAATATACTTAATCAGAACTTTAATTGCACTCTGGATATACGAATTGCTCCTCATAACCCACAAAGACTTCATGATACCATTTTTGGCATTTTTTACCTGAAATAAAATAAAAATACAAGCACAAAAATATACTAACACTACATTTCAATAATCCTAGAAAGGCCCGGGCTATGTTTGGGAATTATGTTATGGGCCATCATAGGAAATTACACCCGGGTTGAATTTATAATCTCGTAAAAATACAAAAAAGGAAATAAAATAATAACACTCACTTATAATTCACTGATAAATAGATTAAATATGTATTTTCACAGTTTAGAGCAAAGAGATTTTGTTTTAAATTTGTTAATTTTCAAAAGGATTTAGATAATGGAGGTTATAAAACGCGTATCGTCTTGACATGACCAAGCAAATTGTCATCTGTCTTCAAAATGGCGAAGCGCCGGTAATGAAACACACTTGCACTATTGGCTATGGTACTAGTAGCATAAACCTGCGAAATTTCAAACGTTTCGAATAATCATAACTGTATTTTTTTTAAAGTGGGCTATCCTAGGAGCCGGGCCATCTTCGGCGACACTACCTTATGATGAATACTGATTTCGTTGCAGCACAATGTAATTGATAAGCATTTTTTCTTATTTGATCTCCTCAAAATGCTTGTAAAACATGGCCACACTTTTATATTTGTGAGACCAGCGGGTCTCGCATAACGCCGGAATATTAGGTACGTATTTTCTACGTAAAGCAGATTCTCGAAAAAAATTTATTATGTCTTTGATTGTTCCGATGGTGTTACGAATTTCTGGAACTTGGTTCAAGTCATTTATTACCAAATTAAGCCTATGGCTAGCGCAATGAAAGTATAAGGCTTTTTTATATTTATCTCTAATTTTTTTTTTGTACGCCGCTAATACTCCCCGCCATAGTCGAACAGCCATCGTAGCCTTGGCCTACGCACTTATTGGATTCTAGTCCGGCGCTTTCTATGAATTTATCAATTTCTGTCGCAATTGTATTAGCATACATGGCCTCTAATTCTACAAATCCTAGAAATTCTTCACGTATTATATTTTTATCTTCGTCAAAAAAACGGATTCCGATAGATAGTTGTTCTTTACCCGCTATATCACATGACTCATCTGCCATGACACTATACGCATAAGCTTTCTTTGCTTCCTGTATAATTTCATTCTTTACGACCAAACCGCACAATTCAATAATTTCGTTTTGTATCTGTGGGGAAGTATACATAGCATTTTTTTTGCCATGTTCTAAATGCTGCTTTAAATCTTGATCACCAGATTCAATTTTTAGATTTAGAAGGTCTTCAAGAATGCCTTCATGATTCTGTTTAACCCTCAAAGGTAAATCGTGAGTGCCACAAAAAATTACTGAAGAAATTATAGATGCCAGTATCTTTTTATTTGTCTCAATTTCTTTCTGGTGAGCAGTATTCATCATTATATCCACAGGCATTTTCTCCGACAAATGTTTTGCATCGGTAACTGCTGATTTATGATATTGTGATGAGACATGCTTAACGCAGTATTCATGAATATATTTGAAACGGCAAAAAGGTCGAATTACGAATGAGCCCAAAACTCCAACAACTGTCTTTGGAGGGAATAGTACGCAATATAAACACAGCGCACCTTTAAGATGTTTCGAATAAACAAGCCAGGGCGAATAAGTTTGCAACCAACTATGATTGAATTTTCGCTGCAGATCAGCAGCTTTGGCATCCTTAGAAAAGTCATAATTTTCAGGGGGCACCCAACAACGTTTAAGCATATCCAATTTTTGACTTGTGGTCATCAAAGAAGTTCGCCCTACCCATTTGCCTAAATCGTTATCACAAACGAATTCATCTGCAGCCACTTCAGGTGTATTTTGAACTCTAAAAGATCCAGCTTGAGCCAGCGCCAGCGAACTTTCTTCCTTTTTCTCGTCATCACTACTTTCACTACTAGTTTCTGCTTTTTTTCTTTTTAAAGTCCCTTAAACAAAAATTCACGCGTTTTTAAATAAATATAAATATCATATCGTTATTAATCTAAAATTAACTGTGATAATAAAAAATACCTTACCTTTGAAAAACTTTCTTATATCCATTTTTTAAAACAAACACCAGTCGTCCAATACACCCACCCAAACACCAGCGAAGCGACAGCGAAAAAACAAATTAAATTACAACAAAAATCTCGATTCACGACTTCGAATTGCACGATAATTACGAACAGACGTTATAAGAGGACCACCGAGACAAGATTGAATACAAAATCTGTGTACAAAATATTGTTTGTTGTTACGCGCACGCGCGCTGTGCATCAGCTGCCTCCCCTCTCACCCCGTACCCGCACCCCGCTCCGGCTCGACGGCGCGGCGCGTGCGGCCGGCGATGGCGCGGCGCGGCAGGAACGAACGTCTGTCTACCGAGCTACTAAACTCAACTAAACTATAGAATAACACTAAACTGTGCTAGCGAGGCGAAAGATAACAATATTACCATAATTATGAGTATGACATAGCTTAGCTCAGTAAATTTCTATAAAGAGGTGAAATAAAATTCGCTCAGTTCGCCAGCCCGCCCGCCTGCTAGGGGGGGGGCAGCTGCCCCCCCCTGCCTCCCCCTCGCTACGCCCATGCAAACAACCACACAAATGTGCGCTGATATAAAAAAGATTTTATCTCTTAACAAAAACACTTTTAAAATTCTCGGAATACTCCAAGTCATGCATGCCCACGTTAGCCACACCTAAAATAAATGCATTCTGCCGCACCCATATCTTAGATTCTATCTCGTTTCTAAATTAAAAAGCAAGGGACATTTTAAAAACATCACGAAGTGGAAAACCCTCGCGTTTCTCAGGTTGACTGACAAAGTTTATGTGTTGCTATCGATGCAATAGGGTTGCCAGAAAGTAAAGTGCAATTCTATCAGTAACGATTATCGAAGATTCCAAATGTAAGGCATGGCTTCATAACATTCCGGTTGTGCTTGCCAATCCCATCCATTTAGAATTTTATAGCAATCATTATATTGCTAATAGAATTTACCTTTTTCTGGAGCCTTTTTAAAAACGGGAAACCGAAAAACCAGCCAGTTTTCCCGGACTTTTGGGGGGAATTGTGGCCGAACACCTTTTTAACTAGGTATTTAATGATTTTGTCCTAGTTTTAAAATTAAAAACCTTAGTTTATGTGAATTCTGGGTTTGTTGATCATGAAATCGTCTTAATATTATTATGATAAATCAAAGTGACTGTTATAAATTCTAACAAAAGCCGGATTGTCGGACTCGTCGGCGTCGGTCCGGCTCGTCCGATATTGCATTTTAAAATCTATCTCCGACTTTATCGGGTCGCGGGACAACCCTACGTCCTAACTGCACCATGGCCCCACATCTTAATGTACCGCCCAACCTTGAGGGTCACAAGGTTGCAGACAGTACGTCATACACATATTATACATTCCGAGCTTATCTAGATTTTATTAAATTTATCGTAATGTCATATTAGGTACTCGAATACCTGAATACAGATAGGTTTAAGTAGCTATTTATATCTAAGGTTAATTTTCGGTAGGTATTTATGAATTATGTATATTAAAGCTAGGAGTTCTATGGCTTCTGTATTTATCTTTTGTTTTTTTTTATTATTTGGTATTGGTTTGCTCTTGACTTTAGTCTTGACAAAGTCTACGATGGAGCGAGCTTACCCAGAAGGAGCCTGTTTGCTCTAACTTTGAATAAATTAGGGTTGTAAGAGACGCAAGCAGAGAGTTCCTCTCATTTGCTGTGCACATTACAAAAGACGTTTGGAAACGCTGAGTGCGAATTGGTGAAATAGCAACAAGATAGGGATGGTAAGTTACAGTGCGTCTGGATGTCCAAATGTAGAAGGGGGCCGGTGGGATGAGGTCGTGGAGTTCTTAGGCACACCCACCGAAGTACAATCTGTAGAAGACCGACAAGCAAGCAACCTTTCGGCGATGAGCCAAGCTGTGTAGCTTGTCATCTACCAAGTTTTTTGCCGCAAATGAGCAGCTGTTCCACCGAGTCAAGCGCGGCAAGCTGGTACTTAGCTGAGCCATCCCAAAGGTGGCTGCAATATTCCATGCAGGATCGGACTTGTGCTTTGTAAAGGGTTAAAAGCTGTCCAGGCCTGAAGTATCGATTCACCCTATTCAGGATGCCCAGCTTTTTGGCTGCAGTTTGGGCTTTGTATTCAATGGTGGCGTAATAATAACTAGGGACTTTATGTCTATATAAAGCAACAGTTTCAACTACATACATAATATAAAAGTGAGGCTCGTACGTCACCAAAACAATCTTTGCGTGTGACACCAAATTATTGCCAAATACTAAGTCCCATCCAAATTCAATACTTTATAATATCTTAGTGCTTTTTAAATAAAAAAGCGTTAACAATATTACGCAATTTTGCAATAATACCAATTACGTATAATGTAACTGCATGGAAGCAGGTTGATAATGCTGGCGTAATTATTCATACTTCAAAACCAAATCTAAGTGTGGCCCTATTAAATCAGAGTTCTTAGAAAAAAGTAAAGAAAACCATTATGGCGGAACACGCACATTGCAAAGCTAAGTACTTATTGTATTTTATTACGTCCATGTTGTTGTGGTTGTTATGACTGTTTTCCGACAACTTTTGTTTATTAAAACTTATGCACTGTTAAAGCCTAGGATGTCATAGACACAGAGCATGGTAGGTATTGTACCTACTATGTTCAACTATGTGTTGTTCACATGTTCAACATGTTCATGGCAACTTTATAAGCTAACAAACAGAAAAATAACACAATGAGACGATTTCGAAGATTTTCGCTGCAATTTATCCTACACTGATATTCAAGGAAAGTTACTTATGGGTACAACCTACAGATCACTGATTCCACGAGATTATACATAAATATAATAGTTTCGACTTACAGCAACTTTCCCGAGTAGGTGTCCCCATTGCCACTGCCACACCGAGAGAATGCTCTCACGGCCAGCATCCACTGCCAACACGTAACTACCGCCATTCTATTAGAAAAAAAAAATACAATCACTTCTGTTGGAAAAAAAATGGCCTACAATGAGTGATACACGTGTAGATAGAGTTACGTCGTAGCGGTTTTTGAACCTTGGAAGTTAAGTGAAGTGGATTTTCTGATGACGATATCAGTAAACCATTCTGCAAGGGAGAAGCATCAATGTTTGGTTCATGCATCACAATGTTCTTTTCATACTATTCAAGTTTTGCATTTCTGATATCCGATTTCAAGCCAACCAACCCTCAAAGGTTGTTCCCGGATTTCATGAGTAGATCTTTGAGAATCACTAAGGAAGGTCATATAGGCAATCGCTTCATGTATTTAGATGCATCCGGGAAGACTGGTTCCAGTCGGTTCCGACTCCAACATAATTGCGAAAAGGCTAGGCAGGCTGATCTGATTTCTGGTACCTACAATGCGTGTCGGTACTCACGAGCTGAGAGAAGGCGACCGCGGACACGCCCGCCTCGAACTCCGCCATGCCGAACACGTGCAGCGTCTGCAGCGTGTCGGTGCTCCAGATGCGCACGTGCGCTTGCGCTCTGCGCCCACGGCCTGCGCGCTGCCCGCTTGCTACCAGCTCCCGGGATGGGTGTAGTTCCATGCTGAGGAAAAAATATCATGATTCACCTAGAAAAGCTTACCAAAACCTTCAGTCAGGGCTGCAGTTTCCTCTAACACTAAGCGTGAGTATGATACAAACCCTGTCAAATAATAACTTCCAGCAGCTTGGGGTTTCGCTGCTGGGAGGAATCTCGCCATAGTTGCCGTAGCCTTTAAATTTAAGCGTCTCCACTCCATGCTAAGGACATCCCCTTTGATTTGAAAAGCAAGAGACAAGTAAGATCGGGTAAAGCCGAAAAAAAATCCCGATCAAACCTAACTCGAAGCTTCAAGACTCCATCTGGGAAAAAATAATGAAGTTTTTGGCCTTACCATTGTATGTCTTCAGTATGTCCGATGTAGTGTCGCTGGGACTCCTCGTCCCTGTCGTACATGATGGCCACTGCCGCCACATAGTATAGCAGTTCTCCTGTTGGTAGAACCCACAGGTTTCGGCGGGAATCTGAGCCGCGGTAGCCGTAACTGCAGGAATTGAGAACGGATCAAAACAAACTTTTACAGAGACCATAAAGCTTATTTTACGTTTTGGTTGTGTTTAAAATGGATCCTATTGAAAAAAGTAATTCCCTCACTATACTCGGTCCTTCAATGCTGACAATAGTTATCTGGACTCGATTTGGCACCAAAAATTTTATCTACTACAATATATTTTTTTTTTTCGTTTTTTTTAATTTCTTGTGTGTACAAAATAAATAAACATAATGCTTTATTTCACAAACACAGTTACCCGTTAGCTTTTATATAATGGGATGGTATTACACTAACAATGCCTTATCAATTTATCAGCGGGACCCAAACTAGGCGCAGCCTGTGTCTTGGTGACCCAAACAATTAAAAATACCATGTAAGACGTGGCCTGCTAGCGCTACGTGGCAATTTGTTACGAAGACAAACACACAAAAATAAAAACAAAACTGATTTCAATAATTAACAGAGCTAGTTTGTAAAACAGAAGTTGGTGTGGGTAAATGTGAATCTACAAGCTAGGTCGTCTAATAAATAGAGATGGTTATTAGAATAGTTCATATCGGGATTGCTACCTAATGTTATTTAACTATTCTAATGTTAGTGACCATGAAAGTTTAAAACAATAGAGATGGTAATATAATTGTCTCTTGGTACTTACACCCAATCAAGTTGTAGTTTCTTTTCGGGTGGTGAGTTGTCGATGGGTGCGTGGTGTATTGGTGGGTAGAAGGTGCGCCGCAGACCTCTGATCGTCACCCGGATCGGCTCCTCTTTGAGGACTTCTAGTAAAGTGTAGTCTGCAACAATATGAAGGATGTTAATACGTATGTTTCTTCTTTTAAATCAAATCAAATCAAATCAAAATATCTGAACTTAATTTTAAATTCCTTTGGGAGGGCAAAACTTGATACTTTTTCTGGCTTAAAAACTGAGGAAAATATATCTGAGTTTACTTTCTCGTTCTATGTTATATTTTGCAATGAGTTTTCTTGACGAAGAAGATTCTGTTTTTTAGGTGATTAAAACATGTCTTTAGCTGGATAAGATCCCATTCTTTAGGCTGTGTTGTTTGATTTTATTCGTGGATTACCTGAATTACGAACGATCTCTCCCTCTGGCGCATACAGAACCCGAGGTCGACTTTTGCTTCTGGCACGCCTCCCTCGCATGTCTTCGGAAGCCATCGGAGGCGCCGCCACATTGCCCCGGGATCGAGATCTACAACTCACGATATTATGATTCATGCTTGTCCAATATTGTAGTATGGCTTCACGATTTCAAACAACAAATGGATTATAGCAAACGCCGTGAATTCATAAAAAATATGTGGGATCGCATAACGCACCCTACCAATTTTTATGGGTATACCCTATTAATTTATTGTTTGAAAGAGACGGTCTGTATGAAGCTTTCGACAGTTTACAATCTCGTTAGATT
This sequence comes from Ceramica pisi, assembly GCA_963859965.1. Taxonomy (NCBI): domain Eukaryota; kingdom Metazoa; phylum Arthropoda; class Insecta; order Lepidoptera; family Noctuidae; genus Ceramica; species Ceramica pisi. The sequence goes on along the minus strand of OY982535.1, from coordinate 21,502,525 downwards.
CATAATAAACTGACGGCGTTTGCAATCATACGGGTACTAATACATTAATGAGCGGATAGAATAAATATTTTACCGATGGAAAAACATATTATGACCTTTCGTTCGTCCGTTTGATCGTTTTGGCCAGCAAGCCATGAGGTACTTTTGGCATTAAACGGACATCGTGCCAAGCAACCAACATCAGTAATCTAACTTTTAATTAGAATGAAGATCAGCTGGACCCTATGACGTTATTATAGTGCGGGTAACGCATTTATGCGTTTGTTTTATTGATTGGAACGGAATACAAACCTTCTGATTGGTGACTCAATGGGTAATGGAGCACTGACTCCAGGACTTAAAGCTGGAACCACCATCAGTGAGCCCAAGTAAAACGTCTCCACATCCGCGAACTCGTTCCGCAGCTGGGAGAAGCTTCTCACCTTAAATACGCACACTTTTAAGTAGGTACATATCATTGCAGAAAACTAAGGTGAAGCATAATTATGTGCATACATGACATAGATCGAGACCTACCTGAGCTAAATGATTATTTTGCAGGTATTTTATATTTAACTGTTAGTAGAATCCAAAGCTAAATTGGGGTTGGGAGGGCCACAACAACAGGTTGCAAGATGATATGGGCCAGGGTAATCACACGTCGCGTCGGGTGCTTAAAGGCAGAGTTCTTAACTGAGGCAGGTCTAAAAAACGCTGGCGTGTCCATCTGCATTAATTCCTGACGGATTGACGGGAGAAGGCACGAGGTAAAGTTAACTAGAAAAAACCGGTCAAAGCGAGTCGGACTCACGCATCGAGGGTTCCGTACCACCATATAAAACGTGAACTGTTTATAAATTTTGCTCGGAGAGGCCTATTTTCATCAGATCAGCGCCATCTCTTGACCGCTAGTGGAACTAATGTAATTTTGTTGATGATTTCTGAAAAAGTGTGCTATTTAGAGACATTATTTTATTTTTCTTGTAATCTTTACATGCACATATTTCACATAGAATAATTTCAGATTTTTCTATAAGGAAACTTCGGAAATAAGGGGGAGAATGGTCAATTTTCTTATATGTTTACGTTAAAACCATGCGGCCTAAGAAAAAAGTTTGAACATGCAAATACCGCTCTTTCATGTGATAACCTACATACTCTAGTAGCCTCACTTCGAATGTTTAAGTTGCAATAGAACACTTAGGGTCTTGTCGGTCACGTGCACCCGTTAGTAATTCATACAAAGCAATGGGTTGCGGTTCACGTCATTGTCGCCGGTCGCGGTCACACCGTAAAGGTTCTTTTTTACCATATTGGTACGGAACCCTGAAAATGGGCGAGGTTGCCCAGCAGGGAGGACAACGTAGCTAACGAAAAAGGAAAAAAAAATCTACTAAAACACCTGTATATTTCACACTCCGAGCAAGCTGAAGCGGCCTCTGTTAGATCGCTGCAGCTGAGGTAGATTTTTTGCATTCGAAATGAAAACCGAAGAGAGAAAAAAAGAGAAAAGTCAGAAAATAATAGTGGAAACTTAAATAATGAGTTTGAAATGACTGAATTGGAAGATTATTGAAAGAATGCGATGAAATGACGTTCTAAATAAGCTTTACCTCTTGCCCGGTTATTGTGTACATTCTCTTAGCGCCGCTCATCTTCAAGACCTGTCCCAAATCTTCCAAAACCTCTTCAAAAGGCTGTGTTGTACGTAAGTTTAGTAAAACGCGACACTGCAAATAAAATCAATACATGAAACCGTTGACGCAACTTTGAAAAAATCATGGAGGTAAATGGCCATGCATGTGATACATGTAAAGAAACACAGATGTCTTAATCACCGCAGATATCTGTGGACAAAGCTGTGGCTTTAACTGTTTAAAAGTCATTAAACAATCTAACACAATTAAGAGCAATTTAAAACTTCACGACTAAAAAATCAGACCCGTTTTAAATAGTAACTAGCGACTATGGTATTTTTTATATTTTAAGTGTACTTAACCAAATTATAGGTAATCAAGGGTTCCAAACTATGGCCAAACAGTGTTATTATAAGAAATAAGGAACACTATAAAAGTCAACGACTTTAAAATAAAATAAAAAACAAAGAAATTTTCAGTTTTCAGAATACCCTTTACAGAACCGAACATTACCGAACGGCCCTAATAGTTCTCTAATACGAATATGGCCACTTATGAGTTGACCTCGGTTTTCGCAACGCTTCGGCAATCGCCAGTGTTTACTTCCCAAGGCCTTTGCACTGAAAGCTCTTATTATTACTCTGCAAATCGTTTTGGCGTGAAATCGCATTTAGCAGAACCTCGCAATCTATGATGCCTTTCTTTAACTTTGTAGGCATAAATACAGGGTTTTGTATTAGTTTTAATTGCGGTTTTCCGGCTAGTAACTTGTAATTGAATAGGAGGAATACGTTACTTTTAATTTGAATAATAATTGCTGTGTTATATGTTCTGAAGGACTTTTATATGGTCGTTTTCTCAGAGTGAATAAGCGACAAATATGTACCTAACTTTGTGTCCAAACAAATAAAAATAAATTTTAAAATAAATTATAATATAACATTAATTTCAATAGTTTGTGGATAAACCTATATTGAATTTTTACAAGAAGAAAAAAAGGGGCAAAATTATTACTTGTGTGTAAATGTACTATTTATGTCTAAACTTCTAGCTTGGCTACCTACATTATTAAGATATAGGTCAAACAAAAATTATGGATTGTGTAAAAGTTAGTAAGGATAGTTGTTAGTTGATAAAAAGGGCAACAAACTTAATTATCTACGATATACAAGACTTGTGTCTCTGATCTCCTAAACACATCGAATGTAGGCGAGAGAATGATAAATGACTGACTATAAGTTACCATGTAACCGATTACCTGTATAGAATGGTCCATATTATTGATGATCCGGATGACGCGGCCACTGGCGGGCTTGCCGCCGCCTGGGGGTGGCGCATCGGACTCCGCCACCGACTGCTTGCGAGTGCCAGCTCGCGACCAAGCACTGGTCGTGCCTGTGGCTGTGCCGCCGTACCACATGCCGTTCTTCTTGCCGTAGCTTGCTGCCTGTTTGCAAAATGGTAATATTATATGAAGGGTTCGTATCGATAGCGTTGTTGAGGTTATGGGCCCAGTCTGGGGTTAAGAGAATGGTAAGGGAGAATTTTGAGATACCTAAAGTACCGATTGCTAATCGCCGATTAAGTTATCTTTCGTTGAAATTATCTAGTTAAATATCAGAACAGCTTTTTTTGCAGCTGCGTATTAATTCCGCTGTTTTTGATTCTGATCTCACTTTAAATTAATTTACCTCACAAACTAAGATCAATCTGTAGACGCAACTAAGAGACAAAGCAAGTTGGAGAGTCTGTTAAAAAATAACTCATGTTAGGTGCAAGAATGCCATTAGATTGGTATAGCTTTAAATGCGGAAAGTGAATACTTACCTATGAACCGAAGAAGAGCTAGACTAGACCAGAAGAGCACATAGCGACAGAAGGAGAAAGAAGATGTTACCTAGGAGAGCTAGTGCCTAAATGACTAGTGCGGCTTTTTATGAAGAAGTAGATAAAATCGGTGTCTTTCCTAGAAAAAAAACACACGTGCCTTGATGACTAGCCTACAGCCTAAGACACATGCTTCAGCATTATTAATTACCTTATTCATTTGTTTCTTTTCACTCGGTACCGACGCGACGGCAAGGTAAGAATTTTTCTGTTGTGAAAAAGAAATGTTTTAAGACAAAAGACAGGAATAATTGGCTGGTTATTTAAACGTTTTGAAGTGAAATTTCTTTAGCGGCGTTGAGCACTTTTCTTGGGATGGGTTTAAAATGTTAAACTCGCGTCAGGACACGTGATCTGATCGAAAATTCGCAAGACCGATGACGCGTCAGGACACGTGACCTGATCGAAAATTCTTAAGACGGATGATTAAAAAATGCACAACGTTAATATTCAAGTTTTCACTTCTGCCGGCGCTCCTGGAGTGCAACCCGTTGTTTTTTTTTATAAATAAGTTACGATTATTAATAGAATTATTAAAATCAAATGAATGACTCATTAAAAGCTATTAACTTAACGGTTTCACATACCTAGCATACCGTTAACGAACTAAATACCGGAGAAATATTAGAGGTATTTTATTCAGGTCAATGGGAGTCCGAGTTTCTTTCAGCTGCTCGAAAGGTACAACATTCTTCCGAATTTAGGCTTCAAGTGTTTTTATTAGGCTTTCGAATGACGTCATGAGAAGTAAATGTTTTCAGTTATTTCGGTATATAAGCGGCCCGACCTAAAACTATGGAGCTTTGTGCCCCTGACACGAATAGGTCCGTTGTTTGATGAATGTGCAAACTAAATGCGAATTTTCACTGACATGAAGAACCCGAATTACCTGTAATTTTCATATGAATATGACTTTGTCGGCGGTGGATCTTTAGAAGTGAGTTTAAATTTAATTAGGGCTTAGTCTACCACTTCATGTAGAAACGTTTTATTCGAGGTTCAGGCGACATGAAATTTAACTTTTACTCAAGTGAACAATTTACTAACTGCAATAGCTTTAATCTTATAACATGTAATGAAAGTAGAGTAAAACTAGGGTGCCTATAGAATTTTATTTATTTGCTCCTACCACAGAGTAGTCCATCTAACCCGAAGTTGACTGGTAGAGAACTTTTCGTTGCATTAATGCCCGGTTTCGGGCAGGTACTTCATCGGACGTTTGTCTAGTTAATTACGGGATTGCTAACATGTACCTTATTATTTTCGAGTTCCCGATATTTCGGCATTGTTGCAAGCGCCATGATCACGGAGTAACTGAAGATCTTGCTGATGGGTGAAGATCTTGATGTCTATCCTCTTTCGCAGTCTTTTATTACGAACATCTCCGGTAGCAACAACTCGAAAATAAAAAGGAACATGCGAGCAATCCCTTAATTAACTTTCTAATGTTAGAGACCATGAAAGTTTAAAACAATATATCGGACGTTAGTCTATCCAATAGGTAACCACAAGATAACCAACCAATGGTTTCATGACAAGTAGCGTTAAAAGACATAAACGACCGATAAAAACCTCAGAAATCGGGCATTTAATCCTCCCGTATGCACAATTAAGTTTAAGTAAAGTAAACCAAAAACCAAAGTAAAACTATAACATATGAAAATCGCTGAGCTATTTGAGCGCACGTCCGATACGGCACATTGCATTGTAATGCAAGTTTATTCCAGCGTTGAGTTTTTAACGTTTTTTCCAATGTGCCAACGTGTGGGGAATAAAGTGGATTTATTCAGAATCTTATGGTTCTTTGGTAAATTCCCTCGCTTCCGTTCCGTCGTCAGCCATTATTTTTTAGTTTCCCGCGAATAGGTACTGATGTAACCTACTTTTGTTATGCGACTCAAAAAAGCACAGGTTTGGTCGACACTTTGATTTTGTTTGAAATCAAAGTCTTATCGGTAGATTTTGATTGTCAAAAACCCCGTCAGCGTTGATTGATTTTGGAACAAGTAGGTACCATTCTATTGTTACTACTTTTATTTATTTTCACTCATCTTGTAAAACTTAACCTAAAAAAAATATTAAAAACGTTGTCCTTGTTTTTAAATAAATAAATAATCGTTCTCGATAACTTCCAAATATTTTTTATAATTGAAAAAAGGTAATGTTACGTAGTATTTGATTTTGTTTTGCAACGTGATAAATTAATTGCACAATAAAATAAATTGCAGAGGTTTTTGGATGTTTGCCAAGTACGTCTAAATTCTTTTAACATTCTGTTGAGTACAGTCGAAATAAAGTTAAAATAACTATAATTAAACTAAGAAGTCAATTAATAAGCTATTCAAATGATAAAAGAAAAACGTTAACAAAAACCAAAGCTCACCATGATAGAAACCCTCAAATCTTCCTCGCTGGTCGCGCAATACCGAATCTTAATCCGCGGTATTTTGTCGCGAAAGTCTCCACCGAGGACAGAACCCTCCCGCGTTCGACCGATCACTGGCCGTAAACAAAGACTTGCTTCTTCCAAATTATTCAGAAGTCCTTGGCCGGTGGTACTGACCGTCTTCCAAGGACACCCTTATCGCAAGACTGTGCGTGCAATTATACCTGCGACTCCATCGAATTGACCTCCCCGCCCCCTCGCGAAAGTTCTGCATTCACGCGAATCTTGGGGCCATAAGTGATGTTTCGGGGTCTATGTAGATTGGTCTGTACACATCTATCGGCCACCACGTGTGTGGGCTCGCTTCGTCGAGGTCACGTCAAATTGCTGCATAACTAGTCGACTGCGGCGTTTGAAATTAATATGTCTGAAAATGTTAGTCATTTTGTCGTTTACGAGGTAAATTGTATTTCGTGTCCATAAGGAAGTTGGTTTAAAAAAAAGGCTCGCGGACATTTCGTGGGGTGTTCGAAATGTATTTTTTTAACGCTTAAGGAAATTGGATATATTTCAAATTGGATTTTGTAAAACTTATGTTTTAAGTTGATATCTTGAGAATAAATTAATACTAAAAAATTAATTAAACTACAATAAATTCATTCAGTAAAAGACTCGAAGTTTGAAAATTAGAGCTGAAATTAATTAGAAGGGTCTTACAAAAAACCTTGCTACACCATTCTCAAAAAGGTCTAGTACCCATTACTTTTACCTTGAACTTAATAACTACCATTAGCAACAACAAACACTAGAAATTATTTAAATACTACGCATTCATTAAGGCATTTGTGACATAACCTCACTTTTGACGAGCCGTTTCGACAACCAGGGTCGACTCACGCAATTCATTTGAATACTCAAGGAAAACATTAGCTTATGTAATTGATAAGAAAGTATTAGCTATTCCATTTCCTTGTAAATGGACTTCGTAGGACCTTAGTAATGATCTTGGAAAAAATATTCATGAATTTTTCCACAAATGAATTGCAGTTAGGTGTTAGGACTGATTTTTATTGTAAACTGCTTTGACCTGCCCTGTTATTAAGTAAAATTGTAATGGCTTCAATATTATGAGTATATATTTATGTAAAGTACGTAATAATAGCGTACCTACCAATACTGACACGCTGATGAGCTCTGACGGACTAAGTAGAGTTTATAATAAATATATTTCTTCTATGAATTTTGCATCATTCTTGCGCAACAAGATGTCTTAGCTTTTGCCTTATCTGTCCTCTCAGGATAAACCTTTTAACTTCACAAACAAAAGGGTTTGTTAAAAATGAGGTCTTTCCTTTAGTTTGCCATGTATTATTACTTCCCAGAATTTGATACACTTTCAGATTTTTCTAGGTATGAACAACGTTTTTTCAAAAATCCAATGATGCAATTTTAGTTTTCACCAAAATCAGGCTCGAGACATACGAGTATTACTATGACTTATTGCTGGTTTATACGTACCCATCTAACCACCTAACCTGATGCGCTCATTTGTGATTCATTAACTACCTTTGGGTAGTTCCACTTTACTACCTACCTTATTTTGGTTGTTTTCTGAAACCGCGTCTCTCGACAATCTCCACACACCAGACACACATAGTCTACAACATCCAAAAACAGAAGCTAAAGATATGTCAAGCCACCATTTTTATTCTTTAATAATCTGCTCTTAGTGTTTTTTCCCATGTTCGTTTTCTGGCTCCATCTAAAGTCTAGATTCTAAGTAACTACCTTATCTCTGCTGTCCTCTTGAAGCACAACTCACGGCAATTTCCCACCGGCCATCCCAGACCATCTACAACAGCACAGAAAGCAAAGCCAACTCACGACAGGCTCAGTGGAGTACACGGGCAGGGAGACGACGACGAAGGGCGACTCCTCTTCGCTGTCCAGCATGGAGCTTTCAGCAGCTTGCAGCCACCGGTACCTGCTCGGGCGCCACACCTTCGTAACTGTTCCTGTCCGCCCCAGAACCCCACTACCACCAGCTCAGAGCACGCACACGGCTTATGACGTCATACGATGGAGGAAGAATGTTTACGAGCGAATTGGCCTAATAAAACATTTCATGTTCGTAGTTAAAGTTTCGATTCATTGATTGAGAAATGGTAATAGATATGGTTAAATATAGGCTATTTGAGTCGTGTGTTAATTGAGAGGATTTCTTTCCTTCAGACAATCATGGTGATTCTGGTTGCGTCGATCCCAAAATAATTAAGCAAGAGTATTTTGAAACATTCTGATTCATTCATGTGAGTTGGTGTAAGAGACTTTGGAGATTCAAAGACTTTGGTTGTTCTTAACTGTCACACCAGCTTTAAGTTTGGGGGTGTCTACTGAGAAAACGGCTAATAGATGTTAAAGTCTGGAAGAAAAAGATCTTACATAGAGCCCAAATAAGAGGATGAAGAAACCATGGAAACATTTGTGTTCAAGCAAACATTTGTGTTTGTGGACAGACACTGTGGTTCAATGTGTAGAAAAGTAGTCTTACTGCACTGGCCTAATGAAATTGAATATCGTCGGGTAAAAGATGGAAGAATATGCGAGTACAATACGATTCAAATGAGAATAGGATCGACTTTGCGCTGTATTGTGACGTCATAGCTGTCAATTCAAACCAGTAGATAGAAGAATAATATTGAATAAAAAAGTGTTATGATATGGTTTTAAACATTATTAATAACTTTAAATTATCAAATATTATATTAAGCTAATTTACAAATTTAAGTTTTTTTTAGTTTTTATTTTAATTAAATGTCAGACTTATTTAAACAAAACAAAATAAACCGTTATTGATATGCAGGTAAGTTTCCTTTGCAAACTGTACTTTTCAAGAGACATCTGACAGATAGAGGACAGTGACGTTCCCATTCTTATTTGAATTGCATTCTATAGAGCCAAACTTCTATAGTAAGACACTTGCGTTCAACATCTAGACTAAAATTCTGAGGCGCGTACTGAGATTGTGGCTTTCAGAATCTCAATGAAAAAGACATGTTGCACTGAGATAAGGGGAAGAGTTTGATATAGTGTTTAAATAATTCAATGATATTTTCTTATGATGAATGATAGAGAAAAGGGGTTAACGTGACTGTTAAGAAAGCGATTAATTTTAAAAGTGATATGGAAGAAGAAGACATAAAATCGGGAAAGCGCTGAGACGATGATGAATTGTTTGTTTCATTCAAGTGTGTGGAGAGTCAAAGGCTTTGACTGTAAATGTCACTCGCGTTCAAAACCTCAAGTCAAGTTCAAGTACCTACACTTAGGGACGCGTGTGTCTTCGTGTCTGCGCGTCGTTTTGCATGCAGTGATAGCCGTAACGTAGGGGGTGACGTCTGTCCGGTCCCTAGGTGCATACATTTGCATGTACTTACTTCAAAGATACGCGATTTGCACGATTTCAAGTAACTTGTTGGGGACGTTTTTGGTTAATAACGTCTTACTTAATGAGACTGAGATATTATTTGGGTCTTCAGTCATGAAAGATTATTTGGTAGCAAGATAATCTAGCTATGTTTATTTAGTTAGAGACAGGCTCAGTGCAATCTAGTCTGTCGCAATAAAGTGCAAGTCTGCATTTATTTGCATAGAAATGAAGCTTGTCTACAACTCCCGAGTTTTTATAATAATTGAAACGTTTTACCTGAACTATCACAGAATTGAAAATAAATAGACGTTGCACTGTTATTCCACACACAACTTGATGTTTAATTTTAATAACTAACACTTTGCAACGACTCTTTCTAAGGCCCAGCTAATGCAAATGTGCGACCTAATAACTATAGAATGGCCACGGTTCTGGTCACGCCAATAAAAAAGAAAACACTTTTTTTTAATGGTGGTCACGTCCGTCTCGTTCTGTCAACCGAGATCGAATCTCACACACGCGACTCCATGCACTTTTATATGACCATAAAAACTATGAAAACGATTAAGTAACCGTGGCGTGATCTCAAAAGTTAATACACCCTCCGCCTGCGCCTATAAGCAGTCGTATTGTATTTATTTTATGATTACATAGAACTTTATAGTACGGCGGTAAAGGTTTTATATGAGTTAATGCAAGTGTTGTTTTTTAGTTGAGTTGCTGGCTATATGAGTCAGTGCATGTACGCTGAACACATTAATACGTATACTGTTTATGTTATTGTATAGAGTGGATTACAACTGATTATTGAATTACTGTTAAACACATGAGTTAAGTAACACTTTTCAAGCACATGTTAATAGGCTTGTAAACTGAAAATATCTAATTAGTCCGTCACTTAGATTATCAAAAAATATTTGACCAGTTTTATTTCTTTTGTTACGTAAAATAAAATTTACGAAGATGCAACGCTTTTAAAATTCTCAATTATTTATTTTTATTTCTTAATTATTTTTTATTCGTCGTGGTATAATATTGAGCGCTTTCTGACGTCACGAGCCCCCACTCACGAATTTTGATGCTTTTTATCTTTGTCAATATTCATTGAGTTACAAAACCAAAAAAAACTGTTTACAAAAAAATACAACCGACTTCCAAATAAAAAAAACACTAAAAAATTACTTTAATTTCGCAAGTCGGTGTTTATGTTCTAAGTTTCTTCGTATGTTGACACCGACTTCCGAAATTAAGGTTATTTTTTACTTAGTAGTAGGCTTTTTTTATATTTGGAAGTCGGTTGTATTTTTTTGTAAAAAGTTTTTTATTTTTCACTTTTTAGTGGTACCCCACACCTAACAACATCACTGCAAAATCGCAGAACAGCAAAATACGCAATTTCGATTACTTGGATAACAAAAAACCATCATCCAAGTAAACGAATTCTAGCTATTTCGATTTAAAATCCAAACTTCTTAACCGGTTCTGATAAAATTTAAATGGGGCCAATCTGCAGGTATATCCTTTCAGATAAAACAAGAATTTTTCAAATCGGTTCATAATTGACGGAGTTATGAGGTAACAAACATAAAAAAGTCCTCCTCCTTTTTGGGAAGTTGGTTAAAAATAGGTATCCATTATTTTTCAATACTCTAACTGACGGACTAAATAGATTTGCAATATATTGATGGTGGAAACTAGCCTATTGTTGTCACTGGTGGTATAGCAATAAATTTAAAATTAGACTGGTTTTAATAGGCTTTTAAAAACTTGGAGTTTTAGGATGAGCTGTATGGACCTGTGAACCGAGGTATGAGCAAAGACTGGTTATGATTTCAATTCAACCATGATGTCTTGATGAAAACGGAAGAGTTTGATGTCGAATGGAAAGCTGGGAAATGAATGAGATATTAGTTTCAATGATGGGTCTGTAATTTCAAAGTTTCACTAACTTTAAATGGACAATAATTTGAAAAGAGTAGGTTACAAATGAACCAGTTCACCTATCATCTGCATGTTTCTATGTAGTTTGTGAACTTTATTTACATACCTAATAGCTTATTACAGATGCGCCAAACAGATATAAACTAGGTCATAAAATTATCGATTTTACTTCGATAAACTTGAGAACATGAAGTGTTTTATTTAGGCCACTTCACTTTGGATGCACTCAAAATATTGTTTGAAAACTGAAGGGATGTCCTCAATTAAATTAAGAACTGCCGTATTATTATTTAATTTCACAGAGAAAACACGTCTATATCCTCAGCCAGCATATATGGTACTAGGCCCACTCGCAACAGCTGACTAATTTGCAGTACCAACAAAACAAAAGCCCATCGCAACAGCGGAACGGCTTAAGACACGCGAAGGACACACAAGATGATACCGTAAACACACGTAATAGGGTTCTAAGTTACTCCGAATGCTGGAGGTACGATTACGACGGTTGGATGAAGCAGACTATTCGAAATTTTATTTGCCGGTCGAGGGTTAGGGCGCGGCGGGGGGTGCCAAGGTCACTCTCAGTAGAATCCACGCAATGTAACTAAAGTACAGGTAGATATGCATCAGCCCAGACGTCGCTATAAGCTCTTTATGTTCCACGAGAAACAATTATGAGCTGTTATGCCCACTGGTGGTCGATCAGGCGACCGGGGCACGCAACCGATAAGAATTTCGAACCACTCATTAAAGGTAACGTAAACAAAAAGGGCCACTTCAGGCCAACCTTGATCCAATTTTTTGGTACTAATTTTACGTAATAATTCTTTGAAGTCGAGAATTGTAATTAAATTACATGAAGCTAAATGAAAGTTTCGCAAAGTGTGTCAAAGTCGGATTATGGTTTTTTTTAATTATTGCTATTGTTGAACCCTTTGCATGCTCGGGAAGAAATTGTAGTTTTTACGAGAATTATGCAAATACGTTTTATAGGACTTGCATTTCTTTAAATAATTTATTGTTTCAGTCATGCACACTGCTTTAATTGAAACGTGAGAATTTAATAACTAAACTGGCTGGGCAAACGTTCTTTTGCCATAAAAAAAAAACCCTACGACCTATTCTCAGACCTACCAAATATACGTACACAAAAAAAAAAAAAAACGATTGGTCAAGCCGTTACGGAGGAGTTCGATAACAAACACTGTGGCAAGCGATTTTAACTTTATTAAAAGAAGATGAACTGCGTATAAACGCGAATAACAGTATGTAGTCACAGAACAACAAAACGTACAAATAGTACCTACCATCAAAAGTTTAGTCATGAGGTAAATACTCGAATTGTACTTAAAAAGCATCGCAATATCATCTAGCGACAATCAATATAACGAACGCTCGCTCTTTAAAAATATGAGAATTGACCGTCATATCTAAGCTACTCAATTGACTCAAAAACAAAGCAACAATGACCACACCTATTTAAATTCTTTACATTTGCAAACATTATTCATCATGTCACCGAAAAAAATATGAAAACAATGACACAGCACATCTATATCTACCTTAAAACGCAGACGTAAACGCACAATGTAACGTTACGTTTAGCTATTAGGTAGCAGCACACTGACCCACATCGGGGATTTGGTCAGCAGTTCACTAGGTGCTGAACACTCGATAGCTTGGACAGCCATACTCAAACTTTTCTTCTTTTAGGGCCGCATAACGCTCCTACTATTGTCATGATGAGCCGCATTATCCTACAGTATCCTGACTAGTATTGTAAATGTGAAAGTAAGTTTTTTTGTTACACTTTCACGTCTAAATTACTGAACCGATATTGATGAATTTTGGAACAGTGATAGGTACCCTGGATTTTATACAACTAGGACCATTTTTGCGAAAATAAAATCAATATTATTATTAACGCAATCGAAGCCACGAGCAAAAGTTAGTAATAAATAAAACTACATTTAACAATAAAAAAGCGAATCAGTAAGCCATGATCTGTACAGTAAAAATAATAATCGCAGTTTAGTACTCAATAAAATTGTTACTTAAACACTGATTATAAAAGCATAGCACAAATATGAGCTTCTTATAAACATTTGTTTTGAAAATGTATGCTATCATTTATATTTCTATAAATTAATACAAAAAAGTATAATGGACATTTTTTCTAAGCATATATTTATATAATTATTTAGTTTTAAGTATAACAATACATTTTAATGATATTAAAATGCAGCAGGTTGAGTACAGCTGGCGTAGAGCCTTAGTTTACAATGTTTCGATACGCTACACTGAAATCACGAACGACGTTCGCGGAACAAAAGTGCAATTTAGACATTTCCTGCTGAAAGTACAGGTGCACAGAAAAAGCTTAGTATAGTTAACGAACACATACTTTTTGTAGCGGCTTCGACCGCGTGTAAGTCGAAAAGTATCCCACGGGACTGTACCAACGGGATAAAGAGCATGTTTTGTGTATTTTTATCCTACATCCAAATCGGACGAATCCGTATGTAACTGACTAACAAAAACATCTCAACATCTAAATGTACACCAACATAGAAATAGGATAGCAAAAGAACTTGAGGCTGAAGCCCTGATCGGCGGTCGGATCTAATAACTGAGCAGCTGGAGATGCCTATCAACGCTCTGCACTCCATCGGGCTAGTGATCATAGCAACCGGAGAAAAAACGTAGACACAAGTTGAAACGGAAACACAATTCTTAGCAATGAGAAAGAGAGATAGAGGTAGGATAAAAATGTAAATATTTTAAAACGCATCATAGTTGAAACCGAAGTAATACAAGATAATAACAACAATTAAATTCACATGTTCGCGTAGGCAGTAGCCCGTAGCAGACCGGCTACGAACGTAGCGTGTGCTACGCCGTAGAAGCTGTTACATCTTCTTGTAGCGGCAAATAAATCAAAACTAGTTTTTTTCATAACTACAGTTATAAAGAGACAAATTATTTTGTTTGCGAAAAGTAATATCTGGGAGTATAAGATGGATTAGTCTTCTATAATATAATATTATAAAGAGGAAAGATTTTTTGTTGGTTTATATCGAAGTAGCTGATGCTTGCGGCTTCGCCCGCTTGACAAATCTATACTATATACTATAATATTATAAAGCAGAAGAGTTTGTATGTTTGGTTGAACGCGCTAATCTCAGGAACTACTGGTCCGATTTGAAAAATTATTTCAGTGTTAGATAGCCCATTTATCGAGAAAGGCTATAGGCTATATATCATCACGCTAAGACCAACAGGAGCGGAGCAGTAATGAAAAATGTTACGCAGACGACGTTGCACGGTTCAGCCAGTTAAATAATAAAACCTTCCTCAAGAACCACTCTATCCATTGACGAAAACAGCATGAAAATGGGTGCAGTAGTTTTTGAGTTTATCGCGAACAAACAGACAGACGCGGCGGAGGACTTTGTTTTTAACCGACTTTCCTAAAAGGAGGAGGTTCTCAATTCGGATGTTTGTTTTTTTTTATTTTTTTATATTTGTTCGGGTATAACTCCGTCGCTTGCCTAGCGATTTTAAAAATGTTTCTTTTTTTGGAAAGGGAATACTTCCCAAATGGTCCCATGATAAGGAAACCAGGATCTGATGATGGCATCCCAGAGAAGTCGAGGGGAACTTTCGAAAATCGTATGGGCAACTAGTGCGTTTGTATTTTGCTTTTCTGCGATTTTGCAGTGGTGTTGTTAGGTGTGGGGTACCACTAAAAAGTGAAAAATAAAAAACTTTTTCAAAAACGAACAAATTAACAAAAACACCGAGTTCCGAAATTAAAGTTATTTTTTACTTTGTAGTGTTTTTTTTTTGGAAGTCGGTTGTATATTTTTTTAAAAAGTTTTTTATTTTTCATATAATGTGTAGTGTAAAAACTTGAGATCCCTACGAAAATTGCAATACTAAACCCGCGTGCACGAAATCGCGGGCGAAGTGCTGGTATTCTACATATTTATATCAGTCATATGGGAACAAAGTCTCGATGAAATAAAGCAATAAACTTTAAACTAAACCATCACAACTGCTTCATCAGCCGACCACTCCCACATTTAATTCCCCTTATAAATATTAATATCAAATAATGCATTTATCACAGCTAGACCAACTCTAGTAATTTACGTCGTGACTGTACAGACCGCGCCCAAGTCGTTAGGGACTCCGCAGTATTGTATTAGCTGTATGAAACATTGTTCTTGAAACACTAGAGTCTATTAGGTTTTCTTCTTATCGTCGTGGTTAATTAAATGAAAGGATTTGGAAATCATTAAGAAGCAATTCAGTATGAATCGTCTTGATTTGAATTTGTCATAACAAGGTCTTAATAATGGAAATAAGACTTTATAAGTGTAGCTGTATCTTATTGAGAGCAAAGAGGAGTGCTACGAACTACTACATAATATTGCTACAAACTGCTACGAAACTGCTACGACTTGCTACGAAAGTGCTACGCAGGCTTGGTGTCTTCAAATTGGAATGATGAGCATCTTTTGTGCTATGTGACTGCCTTGTTGGTCTATTAGTTGCATATAAAACTGCTGAGCATAAGGCTCTAGGTTCAAATCACGGGTTAGGCAGTGTCATGAAGTTTTCAATTTGGAATTTCTTAGTAGCAGCTCTAATTTTGATTTCGTGGCTGGTAGATGGCAATAGGCTCGTCTCTTTTATTACTTACACTGACCAATCCATTTGGGAATACAAGCTACATGATAAGTTTCTTTTTCTACAATTGTTAGGCACGCGTTTGGCAATTATCTCACGCTTATCAACGATGATGAAGTCGAAGATGGAGTATCCTTGCGTATAAGTTAAGCAATACTAAGTAATAGTTGACTTTAGTGGTCATAAATTCAAAAACAAGTTATTTTTAATTTAGGTTATCGGAACAAATCTAAACTATCGCAACCCTGCCAAAAAATCTACATCGAATTTCGCCATTCGCGACCTCGTACCAGTAAATCAGTGGGCATAATCTCACGGAATCAATGCTGAAACCGACGACAAATCTTAATAAAAACCACTATAAGTCAAGCTTACACAACAGAGTATAAGAAATTGAATTATTTACGCCACGTTTCGTCATCGTAAGAAACACAAAGAAGTGGTTTCTAATCGCGTGATCCCATATATACTTGGTGATATATATACTTGGGTTTTATTACATATATTATGTACGTGATACGGTGGCCGGGTATTATTCTATTTTTTACTTATTATTCATTTATTCACTCGTTATCGATAGTGTTGATGATAGTTTATTTTTTAGGGGTCGGTGAGTGACAGGTGAAATGTGCGCGATATTATGTTTGTTTGTAGATGAAATTCCGTGCGAATTTACTCGAATGCTCGAATGGAGAATAATTATTTAAGCATGTAAGAATATTGTCGCGTGTTTATGTTACTGCCCACCGAAAACAGGAATGATATATGTCAATTTCAATCTCTTTCTATTGTAGATAGTTTCCATACATAGATGACACAGTCAGAAATGAAACACTTAAGATTGAATAGCTTATGTAAAGTAGTTATCTGAAAAAGTTCACGACTTTATTGTTTCAGAAAAAAAAACAGCTTGGGACATCATAAATCTGAGGCTAGATACTCGTAAGTGACACTACTCCACCATCGGCAGCGTGGTGTAGGCGATTGTCGAAAAGTCAGTATAGGATTGACAAACACTGTCAAAATGTTACGTGACCAATCCCTAAGTGCCCTTTTCCTGTCAGGCGTTTTTTCACCCGCATGCGTGTGACAGCACGCTCCTGGCCACACGCAGGACACAGATTTCGTTTGCCACTGCCAGCAGTATCGTGCGTGTCGCCAGTGACTAAACACGTGACGCGGGTCGCACGCATGGTCATAGTCTATGGACCATGCGTATGACCCGCGTCACAGTGCAAACAACACTGAAGAACGCCGCCCGCATCCGAATAGCACGCGAGCTGTGCGCCCGCAGACAATCCGCATTCCGCGCGCGTGCTGCTCGCACGATAGGAAAAAACATGTATGAAATGATAGGATGCGGGTACCCTGCATGCGGACTAGGGGGGCTACTCTCTAAGCCCGAAGTCCGTAGTTTCGGGGTTAGTTGCGGGCGTATTCCACTCCTTATCACTCAACCACTGAGAATTAATGACAATAGAATGGATAACAACTGTAAAATCGTGTTGTCTTTCATTCTTACTTCATGTTCGGGACTAATCGTAAGCCCGTAGGTGATACGGAGTAAAATACGCCTGCAACTAAGCCCGAAACTACGGACTTCGGGCTTAGAGAGTAGCCCCCTAGATCCGGACGCGGTTGAAAACACGCATGACAGAAAAAGGCCCCTTAACATTTTGGCAATTTTGACAAACGTAATTGCCAATTTAGAATGTCACTCTGTCTAGAGCGCAAGTTCGACTCACCACAGCTTATTTCTAACTTACGACAACTTTCTTTTCAACTTGGTTTAAGGCGCGTCCCCGAGCAAAACGCAGCGCTAGCCGTTTTTTGTGCAGTTTTTTGGAGCTATCTACTCTTTATCCAAAAGAAATATCAACTAATAAAAAATACATTAAATTTCTACATAATCTTGGCTTCAAAATGGTATAGTTAATTTTTTATTACTAAGTATAATGTTTAAGTAATCTCCTCACAACAAAACCAAAGAAATGAGAAAAAATTACTGAAAACATGCATCTTCTCGAAAACTAACGATTATTTTGATTTTGTACTTACACTAATGGATAGGCAATTTAATTATGAACATTTTAGTAGAAGTATTTTTTTCAACGACCAAAATTCGATTTTATAACGATTTTATTCAACATTCTAAGCGTATTCGCTATTGTATCTCTTGCGCTGTTATTGAGGGAAAAAATGCTCAAGGTTATTTGCTCAGGGTACGGCCTTAAGGTACTTAAATCACCGCCGGCGAGAAAGCGATTAACTAGCTTTCGACTATTTGCTCGCTGAGAAAAGGGACAAAAGATATAGATCTCGTGTGAGTAAAAGAGACACATACATTCATAATCGATAGCTGACTGTTTACACTGCCGGCGAGCGGCTCTTACAGCGACAAGAGCTATCAAAGATTGTACTCGCTTAGCGACACTCGCTCGGCGATGCTCGCTTGGCGGTTAGAACTCACCAACCAGCTGTAATTTCTACCTATAGTGCGGGCCCGAGCGATTGTTGCGAGTAAAAGCCCGTCGCACAACAGCACTTAAAGCCGAGCGTGAAAACTATCGAAACTTTTCACTCGCTACTCGCTGCTCGCCAACTCGTTTCGACATTCAAGTTTTACTCGTTGATCGACGGTGATGAGACAAGTGCCCTATGCAAGTAAACAAAAGCATAAAGTTAACACAAAAATATTCAGAACCATTTTTCAAAATGACGTATGCATTACAGTTACCCTGTATGAATAATAATACTTATTACAACGTAAATTAACGACGTGGAAAATATTAAAAACTGGGCCACTAAGACGAATTACTTTCATACTGCTTTAGATTTTTATTATGTCCTTCAAGCTTATCTTAATAACAGTATTACGCCTTTTTACGGGGAAATAAAAATTTAATAGTTTTTTAATGTCAATAATTGAGTTAGGCGACATGGCGTTATATTTCCTTGCTGAAATTATTGTAATATTATGAAAATAGTAACAATCACGCAAGTTTTTTTTTTTAAGACAAGAGCAAACAATTTTGTGGTCAAGGTATAGTGTCGAATTTGATATTGTCGCCATTATAAGGCTGGGTTAGCTCAAAAAGCTCAACTTGGAGATTCATATTTTAGTTCCACACAGAACAGTAGTCATCTGATAATCGCAGATTTATTTTAATTTTATGGAATGGTCAAAGTCAAAATGTACAAAACGAAAGCATTTATAGAAATTATTTGAATTATTATAACGCTGTTTGGAGTGTCATTCTTGAGAGGGTCAAGAATGACAGACCAAAGGTGTAGAAACATTGCACCAAACCTGCCTCAGTTCTATAGGTATACGCACTGACATATGTAGAACCTTTACGATTTACATTCAGCCTGTCCTTAGCATAACACCGCCTATCTACCATAACTTTGATTTTCCAGGTCAATATGTAAATCCAGCGATATGATATGAAAGCACGACTGATTGTGTAAAGCTTTGAGGACGCACTGAATGCTAAGTATGTAGTACTCGGTGGTCTATTGCAAACGTCCTTCGAATTAGACAAGTATTAAATACGAGGGCACTGTCAGGTTGTGTGTATGCTAATATTGACCCTACTAGAGTACTGAAATTTCCACTTAACGGTTATGGTTTAGTCGTTGAAGAAATGTTTCTTTGTTGCGCTAGTTTTGAATGAAAATGAAAATCAGTTTAGTTTGGCGCAGTGGAATTAAGGTGGAAGTGGTGGAATGAGAGGACTTGATTTGAGACCAGCTTCTTTCTTTTGGAGATGATAACTAAAGTCCAATAACAGCTTATTTTAACATATAATGTTACGATCATCATGTAAGAAAAAAAAGAGCTAGCTATATAGATAAATTAGCGAGGTAGCAATCAAGAATCTAAATTGTCATTTTGGAGAAGAACTCAATTCAAAGGCAGGTTTCGCAGGTAGGTCAATGTTGCAAGACAATGCATATTACTAAACTAACCCAACTACGTAGTCAAACAAAGTAACAAAAATCCAGCCCTACACACTAAAACGCACCGTCAAGCAACTCCTAATCTTTAAACCAAACATATACAGTACAAACGTCTTTCTTTACGTCCAGATAAGACGTGTACTGCCGTCGACAGCTCGAATGTTAATGGTGGGCAATCCACGCGTTGCCTTGGTGCATATTAAGTGCAAGGTGGTGCATTGCCCTGTAGATGTCGTTGGCGTAGGTCGTAGGCATTTGACACGGAGTGCGGCCATGATGAAAAATGTCGCCGGATTTTCGTGGTGTCGATAATAATCGAGTGATAAATTTTATAAATTGGTTGATTCAAAGTTTTTTAATCAAGAAATAATGAAATTATTTGAGGCTGATTTGAATTGATTAATTTATTTGGTACGAATTAGAGCAAACAATAGTTTTTGTGTTTAGTTGATTGATATTATTTGATTAACTTTTATAAGAGGTATAAAAATGGCGGTTTGACAGCTTCTGTATCGAAAATATGTCAACCGGCCATATTTATTCATAATTCTGCCCTAAGAAGATAAAATTAATGCTAACGGCCAATTCTACTCACTTTTAAACAACTTTCGCATTCGCATGTCAGTTGCAAACTGTCAAAAAAGCCTTAATTTCCATACATTTTTAACAGTTTGCGATTGAGATGCGAATGTAAAAATTTGTAGGATTAGCACACTGATTTAAATATGTATGTTGTGTAATGATTGACGACCGACTAGCCCAGAATCTACGAAAGTGAATCTTTAACCATTCAGCGAATCGATTTGGTTATTTCAAGAATGCACCAATATGAAGCATGTCTTCGTTGATTATAATTTCGAAAAGACAATTGAATGACAATATTTCAATAATGTTTCGTATTTTGGAGCAATCAAGGTTCAAAAACAGCCCATATTTACATAACGATGATTATATTTTGATAACAATATCGCATCGCCCAACCAAATTCAATTGCAAAAGGGATTAGCGAACACGCAAATCAAAACTTACGACTCCGGGAAACCCTTTCCTTCTTTCGTCCAATTTCCGCACCCTACGTTAAAACAGTGTTTAGGCTAACGTAATTTATTTGCAATTAATGTTATCGATGTTACAAAACAAAGTTGTATGTAATCAAAATGCAAATAAGATTTAGCGGTGCGTGGCTCTTATCCTCTGACCCACATCTCCAAGGTTGGTCCTCCACGACATTTCGGCGTTCACGAAACCCGCAATTGTTTTATACATGAATGGTAGTAATTGAATATTTTCGCGTTTAAGAAGTGGGGCAGGTGTTAATTATATATTGCGGGTTTTGGTCGTCTAGACTATATTCTTATTTTGCTGCATAATTTTTGGATAAGAAAGTTAGAGTCGAGCGAGTATAATCTTAATTATAAATCAGAAATGTGAGGACAAATATATATAAATTGGTCGTGAAAGTGAAGAAGTTTGAGATGCTTGGGCCTAAAACTATCCTTACCTACCGATGTCGAGGCCACCGAAGCTTTAAGTTTTTATAATTGGATTACTTGCTAAACATCAACCTAAATATTCTAAAAATATAGCATAAATAACTAAGAATTTAGCCCGTACGCGTTACGTGTGACAATGGAGCGGTTAGGCTTGAATAGTTATAATTATATGCGTAGGGTACTCTATGAGCTTAGAACAAAAGCACTTGTATTTGAAGTTTCAAGAAACGTTGATGATCCTGTCGGTCTGTTTGGCCTTGTAGGCCTTGATAGGCCATGCAAC
Organism: Ceramica pisi; assembly: GCA_963859965.1. Classification (NCBI taxonomy): domain Eukaryota; kingdom Metazoa; phylum Arthropoda; class Insecta; order Lepidoptera; family Noctuidae; genus Ceramica; species Ceramica pisi. The sequence continues at coordinate 21,480,831 of OY982535.1, read as the reverse complement.
CGTTACGCTTTCAATGTCTGAAACGTATTTGGGGATAGATACAATGATATTAAACAGGTTACCTGTTGGGATATTGAATCTTACCTTAAAAGTCTTATAAGACGATACGACGTACGAAGCTCCGTCTTCTAGCTCCTCAAGCCTGTACTTCCTGTCGCCGTCCATGCCGAAGATGAACCTCGCTCCTCGAGGCAGTTCCAGCCTCTCCGACAGCCGATCGAGGAGCGCATCCATTGAAGCCAGGTCACGGCCCGGCTTGAAGCGGAACTCCACTCCAGGATGGAACGGATCCCCATTTCTGTAGAACGTGACTCTTCTAGCTTTCCAGTAGTTGAGATTAGCGTATCGGCTGGCTGGTTCTGCTCTGGTGGGTCTTGCAGTTGCTTCGGAGCCCTCGGAGACATCTTCGTTACGTTGCGGAGGAGTCCCGGGGCGAGAAGGGCGCCAGTCGCCAGGTTCTCGCTCGTCGTCGGAGTGCTGGTCCGGAGGCTGCTGTGGCGGTGGCTCGGGCGCCGGCGCGGGCTCTGGCGCGGCCTGGCGACAGGGACGCGTGAGTAGGCGCGGCCGGGGGTGCGGGCGACGCGACATCCCTCGGACCGGCCCGCCCGCGGACTGCCGCGCGCCCCACGATCCACCCACTTCCAATCAACTGATACCACTGTCTATGTTCATTCATGAACTGACGATTCATGCCGGCCACGTGTTTGATTGATTGGAAGTAGGCGGATGATCACTTAAACTAGGGATGTACTCACAAACTCAGTCATGCATGGCATGGGTATAAATTTTGATCAGAACTATTATTGTCAATCATAGTGCCTACCTGAATCAAGATTGATAGAAGACTTGAAGAAGCATTAATTAATATACACAGTTAGTGTGGCTTTATCAACGGCAGTGAATTAATAACATAGAGCGTAAATTTTGGGCGTCGATCCACACGCTTAGGCGCCTACGCTCGGTAATTACCGAAATATGTAAATTAGTCTCAACTTTGGTGATAGATGTTATCTTTTCCTATTCATTAACACACTCTCTATTAAGAATTCGCAAGTTTACTGGAAGATACCTTGTAACAAAAGAGATATTCATAACACACAGTCAATAAATTCAATAAATAGGTATTCAATACATAAATGAGTAAATAGTTATGTATATTAGAACATTTTGTTACTAGAGTGGCAATTCCAAACGATAAATCATTTTATTTTTCATTTGTTTTTTTTTTATTAGTGATGGGTTTGCTCTTGACTGTACGTAGTCTCGGTCAGAGATGACAGAGACAAAGTCTACGATGGAGCGAGCTAACCCAGAAAGAGCCGGTTCACTCTAACTTTGAAGAGTTTAGGGTTGTAAGCATTTGGAAACACAGAAGCATGCAGAGAGTTCTACTGCTTTGCTGTGCGCATTATAAAAGACGTTTGGAAACGCTTAGTTTAGTTAGTATATAGTTTAGTAGTAAAATACTGCAACCGCATTCTTTTAAAATTGTACTAATAGTTAGGTACTTACAAACGCCATAACGTAAAAAAAAATACTCACAAAATAGTCCAGAATCACAGAAATCATTGCCAAAACCTTGACTCCTCGTTCGCAACCGCTAATGATTTGTAAAACTTTAACCTAGGCTTAGAAATCGTTAGATGTTCCCCGAGATAACGGTTAACGAGTCAGCCAACCGCGTGACTAAGTAAGCCAAGTCACGACCATCGAGTGGCCGGTTACTTTAACTTACAAGTTATAATATAAGCTGTAAAATGATTCAGCTTATAGGTAAAAGTAGTAAGTTACTCACACGTAATTATAGAAGTTATAGAGCCAATCATAAGTTGAGAACCGTGCTTTGAATCACACAATCGACTCAACTAATCTAAGCACACTAGATTAGGTGATTGTATGACTCAAAGTTCTGAGAAATTCGAATTGTTTTTTTTTCTTGAAAAGTTATGTGTTGGTTTAGCTGTATTCTCTGATTTTATGTGAATTGTGTAAATAATCACACATTATATTACTACCATTGAAATGTGAAGCCTACCAACAATATCGTTAAGAAAATATTTTTATTGGTAAAATTATGATAGGGAATTTTGTTTAGTTAATCATCAACATCATTAAACTCTAGCTATTGAAAATCTTTTCTAGTATCCAACGCGGAAAATGTATGTGTCAACACATAATTACTTTTTTTTTACATTATTCAGTATTCAATCAACAGGTAACATAGTCAAATGCATTATAAATCCTATAAAATTTAAATAATATTTTCTTTTATGGCCACCAATTTATTAATTCTTCAATCAACAATATCTGAGTTCATATAACAAATAAATCTAATCTTACCACAGTAGTAGCCGGCATCGCTTCCTCCGTCGCCATTTTAATTCAAAAACTAAAAACACCAATCACAGCACTAAAATCCAGTTCGAATAAATTCAGAATTACAATTCGCGAGCTCGCCTCAGCGTACGTAACTTCCGGGTAAAAACATTCGATATTTAAATTCTGGGCGACATATTAAAAATTCAAATTCTTTTTTTTTTCAAGCACTATGCATAAGGCTTTTGGAGTTTTAAATGTTAAAATTTTAAATAGTGTTCATTAAAGTGTTTGGTTGTTTTTGTTGTGATGTGGTAGTCGTCCGGTTATGTTTTGTTAACGGAACAGAGTGACGGCTGTTCGAATGGGCGGCAACGGGCGGCAGCGGCCAGCGCACCCGTGTGTGTGACCGTAGCGGGACTGGTGAGAACTTAATCGATATAATATAATCTAGGACATTAAAATTCAGAATTTATAGGTACTTTTTGGGGAATATTGGAGATAGGTATCGTTTCTGGAAATTCGCCTATATACATACGTACATATAGGATCGGCAAAAAAATAAAGCCGGTATTACCAGTGTAGTTTATAGACTACTTAAATACGGTTTTGCAAAAAGTTTTCTGATTAAGTATTTCTATTCAAACGCTAGTGTTCGAGAGAAAGGCTATCACGGCTACGGCGTAGCAATATCGATGAGTTTGCTACGCCGCGCCGTAGCTGCACGCTACACCATCTTGGCCAGTTAAAAGCCACAACGTAATCGTTATTTTGTTCACTTTCAAGGCTGTCTTTTGTAACACTTCCCCAAAAATTTTGTTTATTTTTTATACGAATACCATAGATTCACCTACCAAAAAATTTGCAGTTTTCGAAAAATAAATGCAAAGTTTTTCTAAAAGCAAGAATTCATTGATGTATTGTGTGCAATACTGTCATTACCAATAAATACATTTTTTTGAATTATTAGTATAACTTGTTTGAAACAAGTATTACTCTATTTTACCATTATGTGCTGCACATCTTTTGTGTCTGAAGAGAATAATTGGTGTAAACCTTTCTGTTTATATTAAATGCTTATTTAAATTAAAACCAAAATAAATATTATAATTCGTAACTTGTCGGTGGTCCTGCTATGTTGCCGTACACCGGTTGCTCGCCGGTCAACGAAGCATATCGTGGCGGCGTGTTTATGTAGGTTAAGACTATATTTTTTCACCTCTTTCTTACTTTGGGGAATGTTTCGCGTTTTTATGAGTCCCAATTACGTTTTCTAATTATTATTTATGTTTATACGCACATCATAACGTTGTGTAATTCGAAAAATGGGTGCTCTACTTTGAAAAAGGTTGTTATAATCCGGAAATTAAGTTTTCATTGACTTCACATTTTTTTTTAATATTTTTCATACTAGCACTTCGCTGGCAACTTTGTCCGCGCAGATTTAGTACAAACCAATTTCTCCCTTTTCACCCCCTTAAAGGATAAATTTTCAAACATCTCTTCTTAGCTCATCTACATAAAAGGAAGCCTTCTGCAAAATGTCATGTTCCTATCTAATCCCAATAGTTTCTTATAATTATGTCAGTAGATGATTGCCTTTCGCCCAAATTTAAATCAAAATCATGCAATATATCTTTTATAATAGGCTTAGTTATAATTTTAATAACAATGCCAATTTTATATTATTACTTCCCATTACTAGCAAAACTATTATCCTCGCGAAAGCAGCAAACATCCAAACATGCATACCGTGCCAAATCATGAACACGAGGTACCTACTACCGGCTACTGTACTTACATACCTAATTAAAAATAACTCTACTGCAGTTTGGTTTATTGCTATGAGGACACAATGCCTGGAGTAACTTGGGCAAAAGCCAAAATTGGATGGGCAAAATTCGATGTAGGATGGGCAAAAGGCATAATAACAAACATTGAGAATTTTTGGCCGCCTCACGTTTGGTCGATATATTGGTGACACGACATCGTGCTGACGTTGAAAGTATAAAAATTAAAAAGGCATTTACTCAAATTAGGCTGAGAGCCAGCACTTTTTGAACGCCAAGTTTTACAAAAGACAGTCTCCCAAAACGCCCGCCCGTCACCACTTCCTAGTGTTTTAGCTGTGGATAATATACAGCTGAAGTCTTTGTTTGTTTGGTTGAACGCGCTAATCACAGGAACTACTGATTCCAATTGAAAAAATTGTTTTAGTGTTGGAAATCCCATTTATCATTTCACAAAACCCTCAATAATAGTCATATGTAAAGCAAAAATACCCCAAGGAAGCGTTTCGGGACCTACCCTGTTCCTCATTTATTTGAATGACTTATGTGATATGTCAATTAATAAAGCAAAAAATTTTTCGTATGCCGACGACACCGCAATTGTCTTCACTGGCTCAACCTGGGCTGAAGCCAAAACCAACGCAGAAAATGGTATGGTACAAGTCGCTTCATGGCTAAAATCCAACGTTTAACACGAGCAAAGCTAACTATATCTGCTTCTCTATATATATATGGACTGGTAGAGAATGCATTGTTGCATTAAGTCCGCCCATGTAACACTGTTGTACATAAAGTTTAAATAAATAAATAAATAAATAAATATATAAATGTCCAACCAGAACATGATTTCAACATTAAAATACATGAATGTGGGAGTGTGTCAAATCATAATTATACTCGTAATTGTCCATACATAACTAAAGTCAACCACGACAAGTATCTGGGTATTATGTTGGACCAAAGCTTGTCCTGGTATCCTCAAATCGAACAAATTACTGCGAGAATACGAAAGTTTATTTGGATTTTTAAAACATTACTACATGTAGTCGGTAGTCCCAAAGAGTGGCAAATCAAAAAACCTTCTAAATGAAGTGTATATTTCTCTAGTTCAATCTGTAATAATTTGTTGTATTCCTATTCGGGGAGGCGCTCGTAAAACACGTTTTCTAGATGTTGAAAGAGCACAAAGGACAAAGTAATGTATATCAAAAAGAGGACCTTTTCCACTTGTGAGCTATAACAAATTAGTAAGTTATTATCAGTCCGAAAATTATATATTGTACAGGTACACGTTGTACAGAAAAACATAAAACCCTACCATTTGATTCCAATATCTTAGCTAAAAGAAGAAAACACAATATTGCTTGCACCACTCTGGTAAAAACAGAATTTGCTAAAATTCAGAACGACAGACGCTCTTCTTACTTATATAATGAAATAAATAAAGAAATAGGTATATATACAGTATACTAACGTTTCAAGAATGCAAATCGTTTCTGTTTAACTGGATAAACAAGTTATGTTATGATGAAACTGAAAATCTGCTTATAAATATAAATTAGACTTTTCCTACTTACACAAACCACTTTAAGTATAAATCAACCTGCCACGCACACACACACAGACACAGACCAACAGACTTATAATAAAACTAGTATTAGACTTTTAATTATTAATTCACATCTTTGTTTTGTAACTTATTACAGTCTTATGATATAAAAGAGCGGCGCGTCCTGGTTCAGGCATCTATAAGCATATATATTAAAAGGGGGACGCCACCAACTGTATGACATTGTATAACGTGTAATAACGAAATAAACAGTTTTGTTTTTATTTTTTTAAATAACTTAATCTTACTCCGAAAAATCTTTTTCGATTATTTTTTAATTTCGGTTCAATACAATAATCGCAGGCAGAGGGGTACAACTTGTGCTATATAGTAAAATAGGATTCCTGCTCATAATAAAAAAAATGTGTCTGTGAGTATGTTTTGCTGTTTCTTTATCAATCACGCCTCAATGGTCAAACAGATGTTGATGAAAAATGAACAAAGTATGGACCATGGGTTAATACATAATTATAATATACCTACTAGAGGCCGCCCGCGACTTTGTCCGCGTATAAATTCTCGTTATTCCCGTGTAAATCCCGATCCCTCGGGAACTCCAGGATAAAAAGCCTATGTGTTATTCTAGGTCTTCAGCTACCTACATACCAAATTTCATCGTAATCGGTTCAGTAGTATTTGCGTGAAATAGTAACAAACATCCATACATACTCACAAACTTTCGCATTTATAATATTAGTAGACATAATTTTATTCCAGAGAAAGATCTCGCGATTTAATTCTCAACTCTCACGCAGACAAAGCCGCGGTTGAAAGCTAGTATGTAATAAAGTAAGTAATTAGGTTATTCTTCTAGTTAGTTTTATGAACCTAGAGCGGTAATTACTGCCTTACTTTTAATACTAGTGTGAATAATAAGTGGTGACGAATTCCTAGGATTTTCTTGAACACGTAAAATATGCATGTGATTCGGAATATTGTGTTACACACTGGCCCCAATTCTGTACCAGCAGTGGGTAATTAAAAAATATATGTTCTTTGTTCTTGCTAATAAAGAGTGGAGTCAACAGAAGACGTGTCAAGAAAAAATCTGCTAAAAATATCATAAGCAATGACGTATTATATATAGACACGTCATAAACCAACATCGCGGCGCTTAAATACGGCGACAATACTAGATAGCTACTAATACGCATGAAGAAACAGAAAGAAAATATGTCACCGTACGGCGGGATGCCTGTTGCTAGAGGGAGATAAATATACATCTTCAGTTACGTCACAGGATAAGTAATAGTCAAACATCAAAACAAACGTAGTGTCGCGCGACGGGTTGGTGCGTAACTAAGCGCGATGTGGTCAATTGGCTTCATTTCATGTTGTCATTTTAGAGTGCGGACAACGTATCTTCTTAATATATATAAATCTCGTGTCACAATGTTTGTCCTCAATGGACTCCTAAACCACTTAACCGATTATAATAAAATTCGCACACCATGTGCAGTTTGATCCAACTTGAAAGATAGGGTAGCTTACATCTCAATTTATAGTCGCAATATTATTTAGGAGCGGAGCATTCATGGAAAATGTGACGCAGACGAAGTTGCGCGGGTCAGCTAGTAGTTTTATATATCAATGATTCTAAGGGCGAATTTAATAAATGAAACTGAACGCGATCAACATGTGAACCACGTTTACAAGCTGTCAGTGTCATTATTTTCTATGGAATATTGACACTGACAACTGTTGATCGCAGTTGAGATGAACTAATCGCGATCAATTCCATCGGTGAAATCCGCTCTAAGAAGCAACTAAAAAGCTGACAATCTCTTCTCTCTTTGCACAAGACAATCTATACTAATATTATAAAGCAGAAGAGTTTGTTTGTTTGTTTGGTTGAACGCGCTAATCTCAAGAACTACTGGTCCGATTTGAAAAAAAAATTTCAGGGTTAGATAGCCCATTTATCGAGGAAGGTTATCTAGGCTATATATCATCACGCTAAGACAAATAGGAGCGGAGCAGTAATGGAAAATGTGACGCAGACGAAGTTGCGCGGGTCAGCTAGTTTTCCATATAGAACATCATTTAAATTTCATCTTTAACTGTGGGTAGTTATGTAAAAAATAACAAACGATTGTCATCTTTTATCATTTGTCCTTGAAATCACATATTACTCTTGATAAACCGAATGCGATCAGGAACATCATCAAACTGCCCAAGGCTTTATATATAACAGCTATAGTATGCAAATGAATGTATTTAAAACAAATAATACTTACGCCTGCGACAGATACCTACATTATTTAATGTTTTCTCTCTGAAATTCCTCCGAATTGCGTCCGCTTAAAATTTAATTAGATACAATATGATGGGGTTGGCATATCCTTGTTGGAATAAAACCCATAAATAAAAAAAAAATAGATACGATGCCACGATGATATGATGGTCTCATTAATTAGATTGGTCTAGTTAAATAATTGACAAATAAACAAATATTGATGTAAGCTCAATTATCAATAATTCAATAATAAAATATAGTAATTACAGTAAATACTAAAATGCCACATAATATGCTCTGACGTTTGCAAGCTCAGTGATTTGCATAAACGATAGGACGTTAAATATTATGCTCTCGCGTGATTCGATGCTTGTGTATGTTTTGCAAACAAAGCTCCTTCATAATTTATTATCCTCTAGGGTTATAATAATTAATCAATGTAAAGAAAATAGCCTTATTTTTACGCTTCGGTAATATGATAAACTAAAAATATATCTTTCAAGATACAGTGAGGCAAATCAAGAAATAGTAGGGTACACATTAATTTAATGCGAACGATTTGCAACGCATTGGGGAGTGAATTCTCCAAAAGTACTGTAGTTGTCTGGTAGTAAGCTATATGTACGGTATGTACCTAACCAATAAGCAGACATCTTCATGACATTTACAAGCAAAAGGTAACAAAAAAACTTCCGTTCGATTGCCATTTTAAAATTGTTACAAATTCTTCGTAGCACCTGCGTAGCACTTTCGTAGCGCTACGCGCTATCTGTCACTGACAACATACCAAAAAAAATATCCAACAATCATCCTATTTACGTAGTACTCTTTCATATTATTTATCTGCAGTCAGTACAAAAGCTTAATAACATATGGTAAGTAGTGTCGTGTCGGCACCTCAGAAATGCTTATACTTTTCCTCAATACGCAGCCGTTTGAGGAACAAACAAGCGCTTGTTACCTCCAATTACAATTAAAATGCCCGGCTCGTACTTGACCCGATTTCAGCTGTATGGCAGTTTGTCACAAAAACGTCAAATCTTCGGTATTTCCTTTGGTTTAGCGTAGCTCGTAGCGGTTGCTACGACTCGTAGCCATGCTACGCCGTAGCGGGAAGGTGCATAGTAAGTTATTTTGAAGCAAATTGTTACTGATATCTAACTTGTGAAGTCTTATTGTGGAGGTATTATTGTATGGCTAAAGAGGTTAAAGTCTGCCACTTTCATAGTCGTAACAGCGTGACATCACGCCCGTTTTCTCCAATGGTTTAGGTAGAGATTCAAATGTGACCTGTAGTACCTTACGTCTCGGTTCTCGCCGATTTCGAATAAAATCATTGTTCATCGGTACTGTCGCAATTCCATTATTTTACAAATTTTGACCATTTGCATTAATATGTCCATAATAATACAGTGAGACGTGTTTATTATAATAACAATGTACAATTTTAAATAACATATCGCAGCAGATTGTTCGGCGATAACTTCGTTATGGAGGTCAGCACGCACTGACACCCACTCGGCCGTTTTTTAGTTCCTTGTTACCGAAAAGAAAATTATTTAAATACGACTTCCGTTATTTTCCTTCAGTGGAGAAAGTGCTGGCTTGTGTGACTAATATATCCTAGTAAAGCTCTTTGTAGTATTTCATGTTATTCTGATTCTGTTATGCAGTACCTTCCTCTTATCTAGATTTAATTAAAGCATACTAGTATTGTCTCTATTATAAGGTTTCAAACCACCGAAAGAATAAAAACAGGATCATGGAATTATCTCACCGCTAATTTGTTCCAAATCTCCATTACATTAGACCGCTTTAGTTAAAAATATGGAACAAACAACTTTTATGACCCAAACGCGATAAATGAATAATAAAAGATTATGAATTGAGGGGATAAAGCAGTGTCTTATGACACGGTCGTCATATTGAAACCCAAAAACAATGAAGGTTTCGAGAGTTAACTCTCGAGCGTCACGTTAAAGTCTTTAAAGTCCCTTGCGACGCACGGGAGCGAAGCGAGGGAGTAAATACAATAATTTGAATACAGCGAGTGATTTAAGCTTGCCCAAGGCAAAGACACCTTTATCCCTGAAAAACAAACTCTACTTTTGATACCCACTGCGAGAAAACTTGTGCTCTAGCCGTGAAATAGGTGTCGTGCGTCGGTCCCCGATGCAAGGTGCAGCGAGTACAGTGCAAATGCGTTCCAAATTCAAATCACATTATTGTCTATATTGGTTACTAGCTGACTCACGCAACTTCGTCTGCGTCACATTTTCCATCATTGCTCCGCTCCTATTTGTCTTTGCGTAATGATATATAGCCTATAACCTTCCTCGATAAATGGGCTATCTAACACTGAAATAATTTTTCAAATCGGACCAGTAGTTCCTAAGATTAGCGCGTTCAACCAAACAAACAAACTCTTCTGCTTTATAATATTAGTATAGATATATATGTAAATGAAGCACCATTGTCCTTCATTTGAATTGCCCGCGCTTTAACTTATAAGTTCTATCCATGGTGGCAGCACCAGCAGGCTGACACTATGGACATGCTATTCTCTTTGACTTTATAAAACGTCATAAAATATCCCACGTTGTAAATTGTGAAAATTAATATTATTTGAAGAAATAGCATTTAATGTTGTTTCTCTTTACAGGTTAGTACCTAAATTATAATAATTTGTACTTATGTTTAGAAATAAGTTGTGTGTGCAAACGCTTTTGAAATTCATTCATGTCTAAAAAAATAAAATTACTCTTTACAGAGCAACAACTTGGCTTTTTGTTTCAATAAACAACATTACAAAACAACATTAATTTAAGCTGTTGTAAAGAATGGAACAGTTGAAATTTGAATTTGCTGTGAAAAAAAGCGACGATCCCAAAACAAACGTGATATGCATAACCTCAATTATGGATACCAATAATAAAACTTACATTTTCCCGGAACATTTACAACCGGCGAAACTACATGATACGGTAATAAAAACTGATACTTTTCAAAAAGTAAAAGCTACACAGCAAAGAAGACACGAAAAAAGACAAGAATGGATTTCAGTAACGCCAGAGATGCTTAACGCATATGTGGACGAAGTTGGAAATATGCAGTTCAAAGGTTATTTACTGGAGGAGGTTACAGAAGCAGCAGGTCAATCACAACAGCAGGTTTTTATGAATGAAACGACAAAAGAAAGTCGTGTTAGTTACACTATTTATAACTCAAGAACGGGTGAACCGATTTGGATGGAAATTGGTGGGAAGGTAGCGTAGAACCAGGAGACGGACATTGGATAGTTTTTATATCCCATGGGAACAGGAATTATGCGGGTAAAACGGGAGCGAAGCCGCAGGGGACAGCTAGTATTAGTATAGATAATGAAATTCAGAGGAATGTTATCGCTCGGACGGTGGGCAAGGGTGACCTGCTCCTTGCGGCGGGGGCCGACGCGTGCCACCTGTTTTCATGGCTAAAGCACAATTTTCTTCGCAGTAGGTGTGAAAAATAGAGTATGCTCGTCAGAAGGAGTCTTTGCCTTGGGCTAGCTTGAATCACGCGATGCATTCAGGATTCTTGTCGCCTCACTACCCTCGGGAGGTAACTCTCAAATCCTTCACTGTTCTGGATTAAATACGACGCCCGTGTCATTCGACACGATCCCCTCTCGGTTCATAATCTACTATTTTAGTATAGGTTCAAAGTTCACTTTATGGGGGCTATTGATAGGCTCGCGATTGATCACTATCTCACCTGATGGCAAACGATGATCTAATCAAAGATGGAGTACCATCGCGAAACATCAAACATGTATCGATATTTTATACCTACCGGCCTACCATATAAAAGCTGTAAAAACTAATCTACGATGGTTCTTTACGAACAAAACAAACAGCTATTAATGACTAAATGAGGTGGTAACATCAATAGCTAGAAGCAAATAACGGAAGCTCATTTATTATTATTACCCTCTACTCTACTTTCAACCTCATTCCCTTGTGTTAAAGTAGATTTTAGTTTGTAGGCTTGTTGAGTGACAGGTACTGAGTGACACGACTGTCATAATATTGGTCGCTGATTGGTTGGATATCGGACAGATGTAGGCCCGCCCGCCCGTGTTGTACGCCCGCCCAGTTGGAGGATATAACTCCGGTTGCTTGGCAACGGGAGATGTTATTAGGTAAAGAACCGGTTTTTTTCACTGGTTGTTAAATAATTGATACGAAATGTTTGTTTAGGTTTTCTTTGTCATTTGACGGCAAATCATACCATCACGCCTGTATTCTAACGTTAGCTTCTTCATTCATTAATAAGTGTAATATCATCATTGACGAAATGATAGTGTATGTTCAAATAAAGTGTCGGTCATCCATCCACGAATAAAAAAAGATACGGCCTTTTATGCCGCAAAAGCGTATATTTCGACACTCTCAAGAGAATCTAAATTTATAGGGTATTTTCTGTTGTCCTGACGAAATTTATCAAGTAATACCTTTTAAAACTATAAGTATAGGGAAAAATCTGAAAACTATACATTTTTAAGTAAAGCTTAATAATATAGTATTTACTTAAAGTAATATGTACTTACGTACGGAACCCTCAGTGGGCGAGTCCGACTCGCACTTGTGTGTTTGACTGACGTCAAATAAATATTTTTTCTTTCCTTCTTGATTGCATAAAGGCAAAGGAAGTTGTGGTGAATATAACTAGTCATATTAGGTTTTATATGTCCTAAAAGGTTCAAACGAAGCATACGATGTTAACCATTATAAGCCTCGACTTCCTACAGGGAAACTCAACAAAAATTTCAATACCTTTTTGCCCGACTGGGGATCGAAAACCACATTTTTAACAGATTGCAACCGAGATACAAATGCGAACGCTGCTTAAAAATTTATAGAGTTGACGACCCTCTCATCCTTCCAACCCTTAAAGATAAGATAAGAAAGAGAGAAGATTTGGGTTATTATTTTTTTTGTGAAGGACAAGACAGAGACAAAGTCTACGATGGAGTGAGCTTACCCGGAAGGAGCCTGTTCACTCTAACTTTGAAGAGATTTGAACTTTGAGGATTGTAAGCGTTCGGAAACACAGACGCACGCAGAGAGTTCCACTCCCTTGCTGTGCGCATTATAAAAGACGTTTGGAAACGCTTAAAGCGTATTAGTGGAATAGCAACAAGGTAGGGATGGTGAGTTGCAATGCGTCTTAGTGTCCGATGATAGAAGGGGGCCGGTGAGATGAGGTCGTGGAGTTCTTGGGCAAGCTCACTGAAGTACAATCAGTAGAAGACCGACAAACAGACAACCTTGCGGCGATTATAAGATTATCCGTGAAATGTAAACTGGCCGAAAAATAGTTTGTATTTTTTTAAGATAGTATTAAAATAAAACCTAAGTAGTTTAATTGATCAAACAATCAATCATGTTGTAAGTAGTTGTTTATTACATAACATTTTATAAGTAGTGGGCCATAAAAATATGTAAGTAGGCAATAACCTAACCTAAACCCATTTACCTTATTTTAGGAAAAGTCTCAAATCATTATGTTAAATCGATTCATCTAAGCACGCCTGCGGTCGACAATATTACTTAGTTGTTTTACCTATTAGCTCAAGGCTAAGCAAGCGATAAGGGACTTACCTGCCTACCTCATAATGACCCACAGAGCTTGACCCAGTAAACGTTTTGAAAAATAAAAAATTATGAAAGCTAAGGGTAATATTGGAAAATTGACGGCACGGTTGGCGCAGTGGTTGAGCGATCGGCAGCTGCATCGCGTGTCGTGGGTTCGATTCCCGCACGGAATAAATATTTGTATGGCCTACAGATAGCTGTTCCGGGTCTGGCTGTTTGTGTATGTGACTTTGTATGTTACAAACATACAAAGTCACCCACGATCCAGGATAAAATTCTAAAGTGGGGCAAATTTAAAAAAAAAAGTGGTGTGGTGTGTGAGAGAGTGGTGTGGTCTGTAGAGTGATACCTACAGAGAAGCACGCTTTTCTCTTTTGAGCTACAATCCTCACACGAACGTTCATACATTTGCACCCCAATTGTATACCTAACTAGAATAACCTCATATTTTTAGGGTTCCGAAACAAAAAACGGAACCCCTATAGGATTACTCGAGTGTCTGTCTGTCTGTCTGTCCGTCTGTCACAGCCAGTTTTCTCCGGATCTACTGAACTGATTCTGTTGAAATTTGATACACATATGAACTTCTGTGACCCAAACACAGACGCGTTACGTACGTAAATTAATATTTTTAGTATGGGGTCACTTTTGGGAGTCAAACAAGAAATTAGATAAAAATAGTTATTTATGATACAAGAGCGGTAAGTTGGTCTTTACAAACGAGTAGACAAATGTAAGCCCGAGACGAAGTCGAGGGTCTACCATAGTCACGAGTTTGTAAAGACCAATATCCGCTCGTGTGTCATACAAAGTTTTTCGACACATTATATAAATAGATAATTAAACAAACTTTTTCATTATCTATTAAAAATTATTGTTAATCATTAAATAGCGTTCTCGCGATTTTGGCGGCAAGAGACCATTTTCTGCAATTGGCGCCTCATTCAAGATGTCAGGTGGAGTAGATTCCATATTTATATCTGATTCCTCGCTTGAACACATAATTATTCTAATCATAATTAAAATTAAAAGTCGCAACTATCTTTGACGTTTCTAATTGAAAATGGCGCGAATTTGCAAATGGGGAGTGTGTGTTTGGAATAGTGTGCGTTTTTAAAATAAGAACGCGCTTCTGTTTGCGCCTGCGTCTGCGTGAAATATTTTAGTAGAATTATATGTATTGTAAATTGTATTATACATATATTGTACCAAACGGATTTTTTTTGACAAAATCATTTATTTATTAAGTTACATTTTTTAAATTGTCTCCTCGAGCCTTTATATTGATACCCCACTCGATAGATTAAAAAAGCTGAAGTCATTAAAATGGCACCGAAATTCAGATATTTTAATTTTTATATACCTATCCAATATCATTCTCACTATTTAGACGAATCTAACGACACGTACCTTTCAAGCTAAAATCTATCAAGCCACAGGGTAAGGCTACAGTGTGCCCAAGAAATATGACATAATATATAAATACACACGAAAAAAACATAAGTGTAATAGTCGGGTAATTAGAACTACATATTGTCTCATTTTTTCTTCAATATTAAAGTGCGACAAACCTTCTGAGCAAAAAGTTCTTTACAAAATAAAACGCGTATAGAACGCTTACGGAACGGACGCAGACGGAAGCATTTTTGGCTGATGGATGCAGACGGATTGAATTCTTCTAATTATATTGTTTATGGACATTTAAAAAAATACCGTAAAGAATACGCACGGCGCCATACATCGGAGCGTGCGGTAAAGTATGTACTTAGGTGAGAGTACCTACTTTACCGCACGCTAAATTGTATGGTCCGTAATTTTGAACTTTCGAACAATGTATACAGGCTTCGTAAATGCATTTTATGAGCAAATGTGTCGAAAAATAGTTTTTTAAACTAAATCGTGTGACATATCAAATGAAAGGGCTTACTGTTAGGATTTTAATTATACTTTTTTCCATATTTTAGAACATATTATTTATTATAATTTTAAAATAAACAGTTAGCCTAAAATTTTTAAAGATATTATAGTTGTATAACTAAATATTATAGGAAAACCCATAAGAAGCTGTAGTGTTAAAATAACATGTTTAAAAAAATTGGTTCGGAACTCTCTGCACGCGAGTACGACTCGCACTAGGCCAATTTATTCACAATCGAAAAGCATTGCTTCATATAAAAAAACCCGTCTGCTCGACAAAGTTAAACATGCAATGAATACTGCTACTGAAATGACAAAATGAAAGCATTTGCGGTCGATTGCGTTTAAAAGGGTTGCATTTTGTGTATTACGCTTACGCAATTAGGCTACTGATCATATTATACATACACGCAGTTTTTAATAAAGGTATAACAGAATGATCAAGCTGTTTCCATTGCAAGTGCTCTTTCAGCCGTCTACAAAATCAAATTCTGAGTTTATAAACGTTAAGATAAACACAGCCAGAAGGTGTCGCGGCAGACCCTGTCGAAGATAGTAGGACAAGGTGAAGAAAACCAGTGGTAGTGGTTGTCTGTAAGAGATTGCCCTGTGCGATAAGACCGCCCATTCTACACTTGTTTTTACAAACGAATTTCCTGTATTTCTTACTTGCTGACCCGCGCAACTTCGTCTGCGTCACATTTTCCATTATTGCTCCGCTCCTATTTGTCTTAGCGTGATGATATATAGCCTATATCCTTCCTCAATAAATGGGCTATCTAACACTGAAAGAATTTTTCAAATCGGACCAGTAGTTCCTGAGATTAGCGCGTTCAACCAAACAAACAAACAAACTCTTCTGCTTTATAATATTAGTATAGATATAGATGAGGTGCACAATCACTACATAGTATAAAACAAAGTCGCTTTCTCTGTCCCTATATCCCTATGTATGCTTAAATCGTTAAGACTACGCAACGGATTTTGATGCGTTTTATTTAATAGATAGAGTGATTCAAGAGGAAGGGTATAATAACATCACACTTTTTCTGTAGTGTATTTAGTATCAGTATTGCACCCGTGCGAAGCCGGGGCGGGTCGCTAGTAAAGTATATAATAAATAATAATAAAAAAACAAACGAGTGTAGGTGCTGGCTTCTTTCTAAAACTTGACCCATTCCAATGCACAATGTGATTCGTTACATCAAAATTACAAAGTTTTATGTCTATCTAATTACAACCTTATCAATCACTAGTAGGTACCTACAGAATGACAAATTTCCATCGGTGTCGTGCTAAGAGAATAGCTGAGGTAGTTAAGTTTTTGATGTGTCGTGTTTACGTAACCGATTAAGTATTAGATTTACGTCTAAGATTAAAACTACTTAATAGAAGTTAAGTACGTACCTACCTATAAAAATTTGTAAAGGTTAACTTTGATCCTATCTTCTGATTACCTAAATGTTTCGGGACGTTATGTAAAGTTGCATCGGCGAAGGCACTAAAATATTTTTGAATCTAAGTACGCGTGGACTGCATTGAATCACCGCACCCGGCAGGACTATTTTCAGGGGGTCTACAAAACGCTACCTCGAATAAGATAGATTTTTTTTTACCCATTCACTCATAGAAAGAACTGGAGAATACGCGGTTGCAAGGCCGAGCGAAAGAAGCCTGAAGTTCCTACCTCTACTCGGATTTGCAGATTCTGTATCACTATTATACATTCCACTTGTCTTCTATCTTCTATACATACATATAATAAAATCGTAGAGTTGCCGTGTCTATACATTGAATATTTTCGCATTAAAAATACATAGAAATTTCAGAAAAAAGACATAGAACACAAAAATGCAATTTTGAAATTTTTGTCTGTATGTCTGTTTGTCTGTCTGTTAGTTTGGAGAAGCATCACGCATAAACTACGGATTGGATTCAAAATGTAGGTAAAAATATTAAGTGATAACCGGAGTAACATTTAGCGTTTATTTCGTAAAAAAAAAAGACTATAGATATCGATTTTTAAAGTTTATGAAGATTCATCGAGCGCTAAATTAGGTTGTTTTCATTGAGACTCCAGATACTTGCAATGCCATCTATTGAGAAAAGTTGTAATGACAAATTATGTGTGAACACTCAAATCAATGTATTTTTGAGTAAGTTAAACTTAATATGTAGCAGAAGAAAAGTGAACATGTTCCTTATAATCTTATCATTAAATAACATAACTTGTGAGCTTCGAAGTTCGAACTTACAATGCGTTTCAAACAGGTTTCAAATGAGAATAGTGAACGTCAATGAAGGAACACTTTGTCACAACACCAATAATAAATCTCGTCTGCTCGACGTCCGTATGTCACTACAGGGATCCAGCAGAATATCAGCGTCAGGTGTATGCCTGACACATGCTGAGCTGAACGCTGAACCATTTGGTGCAACCTTGAGACGCACACCGCACCATGTTTAGTCGTTTTTTTTTATTTTATTTGAAGTATGTCATGGTGTTACTATAGGTACTTATTTCATAAACATGTTTTTCTTTTTGCATATTGTCACCTTGTTTTTTGTAATTAAGTAAATTGTACCATTTAATTGTACTTCTGTGTGTTGTGCTATGTCTTTTGTGTGCACTAAATAAATGATTTATCTATGTATCTATCTAATGACCTCTATCTGTCAAAAATGTCTCTTGAAAAGTACAGTTAGCAAAGAAAATTTAGTTGCATATCGATAACGGTTTATTTTACTTTGTTTGAATTAGTCTTAAATCAAATTTAAATAAAAACGTTCAATAGTGTCATTATTAGTTATTTTAAACCAAACCAAAACACTTTTTTCAGTCAATGTTTATAAATAATATATTTTTTTAAATAATCTGGCTTTGCTCACCCTACCGAAATGGTTTGAATTGACAGCTATGACGTCACAATATGGCGCTAATTTGATCCTATTCTTATTTGAAACACATTGTATGAGTACATTTGACAGTTCAATTAAGTTGTCGATAGATGGCGTTGCACTGATTTCCGCCGTAGCATGACCTCAGCCCCATATTTTTTGTTTATTACCTTGAAGTTAAATATATTTTTTGTAGCTATAAAAATGAATGACTATTTAGTACTGATAAATCGAAAACCGATAATGCAAAAAACATACAAAAACATGAAGATTTGAAAAAATTTTGGACAAGTGTAATTTTGTACCTTGATGAGACCTAGTGAATCCGAAGCGTGGTACTTCGAGCGCCTCGCGTTCGTCCTTGTATCAGTCTTCTTTAGTTTTGGGCTAAAGAAATCCTATCCTATTCGAGCCGGGGTTTTGAAGATGCACCCCTCTGAAAATAATCCTGCCGGTACCTACTCATGATTATTGACCACACCTTCCACTGCCTTCCATTCTTGCAGAATTCGGAAGTAAATCACGCTACCCGTACTGTCATCAAATATTCCCAATCAACCTTGAACCTAGTGCGTTGACGATAAAGATGAAAATGAAGTTTGACATTATTAGCCTTTTGGCTTTTCCCAACTATATTGGGGTCGGCTTCCAGTCAAACCGGACTCAGCTGAATAGCAGTATTTTACATCGAGCGACTGCTTACCAGACCTCCACAACCCATTAACTGGGTAACACCGGTACTCCTTGGCAAGACTGGCGTCTGATTTTCTGACTATCCGTAACGACTGCCAAAGATCTCCAAATGACAGCCGGGACCAGCAGGTTAAACGATTATTATCGAAATTCTTAAAACGGTGTTTCCTTTCATGTCTACCCTTTTTTTTTATTTTGGGTTGGGAAATCATCCAATGACTTCTCCCACTCTGGGCGGAGCGAGAGGGAGAGTCAGACTTCTACTGACTAAAACCCATCCATGTGCCTTCAGTGCCCTTTGTGTTCCGGAGCCACGGTATCTCTTTCGAATAGTCCCGCGACTCCGGCAGGCGTCGGCCCTTTCGGGCCCCTCCCAATGCTGACTCTCTTTGAGGCGCGCGTGGTAGGTACACGAACGCGCCGTCAACACGACTTAACGTCTACCCTTTAACCATAATAAATAATTTACTGAAATGTTGTAGATATGTACTATAAGGACTTTGACACTGCGGACACTGCCTATGCATTCGAGGAATACCGTACGGGTACTTATTCCGTGATGAGGCGTGATTTAGAATATGAGTAAGTACAAAGAATTTCGTTTGGTAGGTAAGTACTTGTCATAAGTTATTTTGTCATACCACTTATCAGTATACTGTAACCTACTATAACAATCGTAATTTCATACCACCCGCCAAATATGCAAAGAAAATAAGGGCGCACGACACATTCGTGACACCATAACGCCATAGCGTGTAATTCATCTGAACACTCACCTATTAACTCTAACCCCTATGAGAACACGAATAAGGTTGAAATTGCAACACAGTTTTTAAACAAAGAATGGTGGTGTACTTGTATTTCGTAGAAACGATGGCTAGACGAAATAAACGCCACTTATGACGTTTGCCCCACTTATGTCCGAGATTTATCGAGTATGACGAGAAGTGTTTTTTTTTTCAGTTTTTTACTTGGTAGTGGCTAGTCTAGACGATGGAATCTTTTTAATTTGTGCAATTTTGTACCTAGGCGAATAGGTACGTATTACGTAGAACTACGTACCTATGCTCCTACTTTAATATATCTTTTTTTTGCGAGTCGATGGTGATCCTTATGCAGATTTTGGTTGCAATGGGAGATGTGACCACGCTAATTGCGACATCAATGGCATTCATTAGGTCCAGGTACATATGTGGACTTGGGGACCTCCAACCACCACCACCTCCACCATGCTGACATTTGGTGTGAACCAGGTCAGTAAAACCCCATTTTGCCCAGTTATGTGTTTAGCACCGGCCTACTTGGCTGTGCAACCGATTGAGCGATTTGCCATATTATCATTACAAAATTTTGGAACAACCTCGTATCTCACACAAAACAAAGTTTAAATTCCATTGCATAGAAATGGTAATTTAAAAGCATTTAAAAATTACCGGTAGGTCCCATTTGTTTTATGGAACATGACGTAATAGAACAAATTGAGAAAATGCCCCTTTTTTACTATAGAACAGTTTGTACTTGTTGTCTCAAATTATTGTTCCATACAACAAACTAAGTATATAAACATATTATCTATACTAATATTATAAAGAGGTAAAAATGTTTGTAAGTTTGTATGTAGGGGGTAATCTCAGGAACTACTGGTCCGATTTGAAAAATTCTTTCAGTGTTAGATAGCCCATTTATCGAGGAAGGTTATAGGCTATATATCATCACGCTAAGACAAATAGGAGCGGAGCATTAATGGAAAATGTGACGCAAACGAAGTTGCGTGGGTCAGCTAGTATAGAATATATTAGCGCGATAGCGGTCAGAATTGTTTTTAGTTTGTAGTTACAGAAACACGTAACGATAAAATCGAAACTTATTTAGTGGAGAAGGATTCAAATTATCTCGAATAACAAATTCAAGTACCTAGTCATAGGTATCCTAAATGTAAGAAACGTGTACTGCGTTGAAGATGCCATCTACTGTTGCATACTCGCAACTTAAAAGTAAAATATACTATAGAGTTCCTGCACGCTTCGTTTACTAAGGGAACGTGCACGAAGTAGACTACCGTCTAGCGTTCCAAAACCGAAACTTATACGTAAATTACACTTGCCAAGAACACTTTTGTGTTGTAACGTTCCTAAATGTTCCCTATTTGATGTCAGGAGTTATAAGCAGCTTGTGGGTAGTTCGTGTCGATAGTCCTAATAGAAAAAAAAAACAATGTAAATTCATGTTGTTTATTAGAAAATTACAAAAACGAATTCATCAAGAATCTTTGCTTTTCTTCTTTTTCTTTTTGGGTATACTCTGTAGTACATCGCCAACGTCTACAACATCTTTGCAGCTTTCAGATAGATCTATTATCTGAGTTTCCATAGATTCCATTTCATCAGCATCACACTTTCGTTTCTTCTTCTTTTTTGATTTCTTTGGAACATGATCTACATCGTTAGCATCATCTGCGATTGTATTATCTTCATTTTCTGGTATTTCTTTATGTTTATCTTTCTTTTTCTTCTTTTTAGGAAGCTCGTCTGTCGATTCCACAACTAAATCGTTTAGTTGCTCTATAATGTTCTCTACTGGTTGATTATTTTCGTCATTTTTACGCTTTTTCTTCTTCTTTTTGGGAGCTTCATCTATTTCCACCACTGTTTCTACTGGATCTGGGTCTGCTATTTCATTGACATTAGCATCAACTTTATGTTTCTTCTTTTTAGATTTAGGCTTTTCTTCAACAACTTCTTCAACGACTTCTTGATTGATTTCATTATCATCTTCAGCAACATCGTTTTCGTCTACTACATTCTTTGATTTACTTTTCTTACCAGTGTCATCACTCTCCTCATTTTTCGCCTGAGGTTTATTTATAGTTCTCCACTCTTTTTGAATTTTCTTTTCAGAGTTCAAACTTTTCTCCATGTCTTTTTGGTCTCTATCGAGAACGGCTAAAAAGAATCCAGTTGTGAAGTCTGATTCTGGTTTGGAATACAAGCACCTTGTACCCATGCTTCCATACATGCCGGAACCGAAGTTGTTCCACTGTCCTTTCAGTAATTCTTTGACGTCTTGCACCCTCCACTTAGCTCTCGATGTCTTCACTACGTTGGTGATAACTCTTTCGTTCTCCTCAGGGAATAAAGAGCAAGTGCTGTAGACTATTCTTTTGACTTTAGGAAAGGCGTTCATTGCGTGTTTCAGGAACTTCTCTTGCAGCGATGTCAGTTTGGCGAGTCTTGTGCTTTCTATGTAGCTGTGAACGCAGAAGTCCATACCTATGAAAAGAAATAAAAGACATACAAACATACATACATACTCTCGAAAATCATTACTTTCCTTCTGGGGCAGTAGTTTAAAAATAAAGTAAAACGCGGTTAAACCTGATTTTGCTAAAGTGAAGTAGACCATTAAAAATTTTACACTAGTGGTTGCTTTTTACCTGATCCCGAACAGCTCGGATCAAGAAGAATATACTCGACGTCATCCAGGTCGCCCCTCTTAATTTCCAAAGCGTCTTTATGGATTGTCTCCACGCAAGTTGACCCAGTTTTTTCGACAAAATCGCGCAGCACTTGGTATCTCTTCTCATTTCTTTCGACTGCATAGACTCGGCCCTGAAAGGAAGACAACATTGTGACATAGATTTTATAAAAGCTTACGCTTTCAACAAAATCATTGTAATTTTATCTAAATTGACTATGTTGACAGATAAATTCAGTTCAATCATTAGCAAATCAAAATTTCTCCGCCGCGTCTGTCTATCTGTACGCGATAAACTCAAAAACTACTGCACGATTTTCATGCTGTTTTCACCAATGGATAGAGTGTTTCTCGAGGAAGGTTTTAGTATATAATTTGTCAAGCGGGCGAAGCCGCGGGCATCAGCTAGTCTAATATATAAAAACTCGTGTCACGGTGTTTGTTATCGAACTCCTCCAAAATGTCTTGACCGATTTTTATGAATTTTTGTGTATACTCAGTAGGCCTGGGAATAGGTCGTAGGGTATTTTTTTTTTTTGGCAAAACGTTTGCCCGGTCAGCTAGTATTATTAAAATAGTATTCAGCGGAATCCGGTTTGACTGAAAGCCGACCCCAATATAGTTGGGAAAGGGCTCGGCAGATGATGAAATCATACCGCGTGTATCTGACATCGACGCACACACGATTTCCATGGGTCCAGGGCATGATTCTGGACACCTTAGACTTAGAATTTTTCGTCGGCTTTTTCTCATTTTTTTCATATAGTTGTGTGGACTCGATGGTTTTGTAGGGTTCCGAACATTCTAAAGAAACAGAACCTTTAAACGAAAGACACACCTAGTCCCATGTACTCAACGTATGCGATGCAACGTGGAAGAATTGGTGTGCACACTCGTCCCATATATGCAACGTAAATTGGCATCAGAAGCTGTTGTAATTTCTCAAACGGTGATGCTGAAACCACGTGCACCAAAAGTTTATTTTTTGTTTTAGGACTACGCGTAACGTTGACCGAAAATGAATGAATTCCGGCATTCCCTTATCTCCGAAACTACTGAGCCTAAAATTAAAAAAAATATGAAGAATAGTTCTTATAAGAAGTCCATATTTATACTAATATTATAAAGCAGAAGAGTTTGCTTGTTTGTTTGTTTGGTTGAACGCGCTAATCTCAGGAACTATTGGTCCGATTTGAAAAATTCTTTCAGTGTTAGATAGCCCATTTATCGAGGAAGGTTATAGGCTATATATCATCACGCTAGAACAAATAGGAGCTGAGCAATAATGGAAAATGTGACGCAGACGAAGTTGCGCGGGTTAGCTAGTTGTTAAAATAAATGTTACAAAAATAAAGTGGTTCGGAGTCCGACTCGCACTTGGCCAGTTTGGCCTTTTTTTTCTTACCCGCGACCGTATTAGATGGTAATCAATGAACCGAATCGCTCTTAGGTACAGTCAAACCAGCCCATCCAACATGCTTCGGCGAGAACGTACAAACGCGTTCATGTAATTCCATTTCGATCGTGGCAGGTCGCTCCGTTATGAAAAGTGAGCGCCGCTATCCAACACCATCGCAAACTAACGCTGAACGCATTGGTATGTTTGTACCTTTACTTCAGAAAGCTATTAGATAAAAGGATGTAAGTAGATATTACTGTGTTTCTGATATAGGCCGCTAGCTGAGTGGTCTTCATGCCGGGAGCCGCGCACATGTCCAACACAACGCTGCCAGACGGAGGAGCCAGTAGGTGTATCGCCATTGCAGTCGCCTGGAAAAAAAAAATGTGATTGAGATGATTGTATTTTTTTAAGCTTTTTTTTTTTTCAAAACGGGGAAACTCTTGGCCCAAATCTCACCTGATGGAAAGTGATGATTAGGCCGAAGATGGAAGCGAGTTTCACCCGGAATCCTCTTACACAGAGGAACTGGCTATCATACCTCTAACTGCCGGAACACAACAATGCTGTTAACATTGTTGTTATGGCGACAGACTTAGACATGATGGTGGTAGCTTGCCAGGCGGACTTAGAACAAGTCCTACCACCAACCAAACCGAGCAAAAAATTTGCCCCCGCTGGGAATTGAACCCGGGACCTCTGGGTCTGAATCAGGTGGTTAAACCACTAGACCACGGAGGCGGTTAGTGTCACCTGTTTAGCACCACCCGGGGAACACGTGTAGGGATTCGCTGAAGGGTATTCTCCTACGGACGCGGGTGACTCGGCCCCCAAAAAGCTTTGCCTGTGTCAGGAATAGATCTAAAGTTACAAATTAATATTATGTAAAACTAGCCTCTGCTCGCGACTTCGTACGCGTATACTCCCTTTTTAGGGTTCCGTAGACAAATGGCAAAACGGAACCCTTAAAGATTCGTCATGTCTGTCTGTCTGTCTGTCTGTCCGTCCATATGTCACAGCCATTTTTCTCCGAAACTATAAGAACTACGCTGTTGAAAAGATGTATTTTGTGAACCGCATAAAGATTTTCACATAAAAATAGAAAAAAAATCAATAAATTTTGGGGGTCCCCCCCCCATACTTAGAACTGAATCTCAAATTTTTTTTTTCAATTTACCCATACGTGTGGGGGGTATCTATGGATAGGTCTTTAAAAATGATATTGAGGTTTCTAAGATAATTTTTTCCTAAACTGAATAGTTTGCGCGACAGACACTTCCAAAGTGGAAAAATGTGTCCCCCCCCCCCCCACTTAACTTCTAAAATAAGAGAATGATAAAACTAAAAAATATATATGACATTACCATGTAAACTACCAGCGAAAATTGGTTTGAACGAGATCTAGTGAGTAGTTTTTTTTAATACGTCATAAATCGTAAATCGCAACTTCTGCTTACGGAACCCTCAGTGCGCGAGTCCGACTCGCACTTGGCCGGTTTTTTTAGTTGCTGTAGGAATTTGGGGAATTCCTCTCTTAGTGATCCCCTACACTCCCCAAGGAACCTAAATGCCAAATTGCAGCTGAATTTTGGCATTGATGCATGACATGACAGAATTCAGAGTTTTTGTTAACTACCAAATACTTTTTTTAAAGAAAATTAACAAAACCACCAGTATGAAGCTACTAGACAAATACATATAATTTTATTTCAAAAGCGATCTTGGAACGTTGCAAATACTTATTAATCGAAATCAAACATGCATACTGCTAAATAGTAATAGTATGTTGTTTTTATCCTCCTAAATAGTAATTGCCCACCTTGTCTTGAAGAATGATCTTATTCTCCAAATACAGCTCATGTTCATGCAACTTGGTCCCCGATGAGAACACAAACATGGTCTTCACATGATAGTCTTGGGTGAAGTCTTCCTCCGTAAGGTTCTGTATCTGTTCCAGGTAGTCTGCATAGGAACCAGAAGTGCAACGGATGAACCGGTACCCCTCGTCTTGGAACGCTCTGATGGCATCAGAGGTTGTGAGTAGGTTTGTATTGATGCGGACATATCTCGGCCTAGGAGCAACTAGATAAGCAAACAGTGTTACACAAATAAATACACGTAAGAGATGTCTTGTCATTAAAAGATTTGTAGTTGATAAGTCATCTATAATATAAAAATGAATCGCTAAATGTGTTGGTAAGCGCATAACTCAACAATGCCTAGACCAATTTGGCCAATTCTTTTTTTGTTGTTTGTTATTATCAAGGTTTTTATGTAAAAAAAAAAGTTACCAGTTGGCGGGAGCGAAGCCGCGGGGGACAGCTAGTAATTATATAATTTTATTTTGATTAATGAATGGCTGATTACTTTTTCTTTTATTTTTAATTTACTCCCCGACTAGGAATTTCTCATGTATAGTGAGTGACTGGGTGCAAATATTATAATATACCATACAAATATTTGTGAATCGAACCTGCAGCTAATCGCTAACTACTGCACCAACCTTGTTGAACTGTATTTAGGGCTTGGACTACATTTTAGTGTTTGAAGATTGACGTGGGATTTAAAAAATTTATGAGCTTTTTATCTTGTAACTTAAGTTCTAGCACTGCAGAAATAAAGTTTCAATCGAAACAAATTATTGATGTCATTAGTTTTGGAATCAAGTCACAGCATTTGTCAAATTAAGCAAGAGGATTTGAACCAATGGTAATGGGATATTACTAAACAAAATCGCATACCTATGTGATTTACAGAAAAGCAAAAGCAACTCAATATTCAATAAATATTTCTACCCAGCAGTTTATTTGCTTTCCTGAAAACTTGCTGAATTTGAAAACACTGTGGTAGAACTTAAATGTTGATAAGCTGATATCTTGTCATATGTCTATCTAGCTTATGATAAGAAAAAGCATGAATTCAAAACTTGCCTTGTAATTGTCATAGAGAACTTATGTCCGGAACAGGCAGTTTTGTAGGCAGGCTATGGCAGACAGAAGAGGTAAAATAAAACCAAAAACTTTTTATTATCTTCTATGTTTAATAAACTCTAACTAGGTATGTAATTTTGGTTTTAACATAAATTATACAACATTAGCAGTACAGCACACTAACTCAGTACTTATGTACACATGTAAGATTTAGTTTAATTTTAATAGTTTGTATTCCACAACAGGAAGCACAAAGCATTTATAAAATCAAACATTATAATACTGTGTGTATTAAGAAGGAATGTTTTAAATGCATTATTCATGTTTCAAGTTCAAATTGTTCTTCTCATTCAAGGCTTCAGGCTTGGTTGCTCTGGTTAGTGGCATTACTGCAGGGGGCGGATATGCATGCTGGTCTATCTCGTTCCCATCCTCATCATATTCTTTCTCATGGTATGCTTTATATACATAAGAAGCTATTATAATGTTCACTACCACTACTGCAGCAGCTACTGACCACACATTGACTGTAAATCGATCCTCAGGATAGGTTTCATTAAGCACATACCGTACACCGAAAAACGCGACAAATGGTAGAGTAAACATAGCGACACTGTAAAGGAACAGATTCGCCAAAACTATCATGATTTGTTTTGATTGCCGAGACATTAATCGAGTATCGCCTGCGTCTGCCATTTTGCTTTGTTTGTCTGCAATTGCGCTTAGTTTATGTCGAAATTATATCTGAAAAAGAATAAAAATAAATTACCTTCTGTCTTCAAGTCATCTTGGTGGTCAGATGCGTATTTCTCAAACTGGTCTTTGTATGAGAGGACTGTTTGCTCCGGCTTGCTTTTGCCAGGTAGAGTCTTTTTGCCGAACAGGAGTTCTGCTGTGAGAATTTTGGCAAGCCAGGGGTCTAACCGTGACTCTTTTTCTAATATTTTACAATTTTCAAATATTTTGTCTATGTCACTCGCATGTTTGATCGTTTCTGTTATCAGTGCGAAAAGCACATTCGTCCTCTGTAAATATGACAAACTAATAGTATTACGGTACAAAATTCGTGTAAAAAACATTAATATTATTGGTAAAAAACTTACGAAATGCCGTAATTTATCGTCGTACAATAAAGTTTTGACGCTGCCGCCTTCAGTAGAAACTTGTTTAAAGATATTCGCAGCAATTTTGTAATGTCTTGGTACCTTGACTGAATGTTCAAACATTTTATTTAACGCAATTCGTTCATAAAAACCTTTTACATTGCTAAATAATATTGCCCAATTCTTTGTCACGAGACAAATGTCAGATCATTGTGTTCACAAATTGTGTTTTAGGTTAAAATTCATTCGTCTTCTGTTTCGAAAACTGTAAATTGATTGTTTTCTATTAAACTGTAATTAAATTCTACATTATGTACTTATTAGTTTACAGCGTTTAGAATGCTTGTAATTATACTCTCCAGTGCTTTAATATGAATAAGAAAAGTTTTTTTAAATTTCAGCAAAATACGACAGAAAAAAAATCTTCATTAAAATAATTTTGAAATTCTGAACGTATCTTCAGTGACCCAATGGGGTTGTGGCGCTAGCGTAGTTTGTTCCCAAAACATTGCCTTTTCATATGGTCAAATACACTATACAGAAAATAATTTGAAACAGTCTCAATGACGGGCTGTATTGTCTCTAAATGCTCTGAAATTGGAACGCATCAAATACCGAAGGATATAAAAATACGAAGACTTTGGTTTATTAAAAGCTATCCGTCGTGAAAAATGTATTTACGAAAAGTACGAGGTTATGGGGGCATGAGGTAGCTAAACACTTTGAAGAAAGTGATTATGAAATAACACGTAATACACAGGCAAGCTGATCATAACTATAGGCTTGACTATTACTTTTTTCAATTATCCCTACACTCCTCATCCTATAATATTTCGTACAGACCTGCCTGTGTGATTTCAATGTTAAAAATCACTTGTCCGATCAATCGAAATCTTGCCAATCAATCGCCCGTCGTTCTACAAGGATTCTATACTATGATTATGGTTTGTTTGTTGAATTTAAAAACAAAACTCCAAAATCTATACTAATATTATAAAGCAGAAGAGTTTGTTTGTTTGTTTGTTTGGTTGAATGCACTAATCTCAGGAACTACTGGTCCGATTTGAAAAATTATTTCAGTGTTAGATAGCCCATTTATCGAGGAAGGCTATAGGCTACATATCATCACGCTAAGATAAATAGGAGTGGAGCAGTAATGGAAAATGTGACACAGACGAAGTTGCACGGGTCAGCTAGTCTTTCAATAAGATACGCTTTCTTTCCTCGTAAGGGAGCTCCACGTTTTTTAAATTTTTCTTTCAGTTCCTTGACTCGCCAGTTAGAAAACATGATGTATAATTATGTGCTCCACTTATTTTAATTGTTTTACAGCTGCCTTTAAGTTACAAAGTAAAGAATTTAAACGTTAAACTGCAACTAACACAACATAAAAAATAACAAGGGAACAAACTATGCTAGCGCCATCTGCTTTCAGCTTGCACCGGCCAACCCCATTAGGAATCGCGATCCATGGCAGGCATGGCATCTCTTGGCATATTTTGAAATATCTTGATTG
This sequence comes from Ceramica pisi, assembly GCA_963859965.1. Lineage (NCBI taxonomy): Eukaryota > Metazoa > Arthropoda > Insecta > Lepidoptera > Noctuidae > Ceramica > Ceramica pisi. The sequence continues at coordinate 21,451,314 of OY982535.1, read as the reverse complement.
TAAAGATTATTTATTGTCAAGCGTGATGTTATAATGTTTCTCGATATTAGATAAGATTATTTTGAGGTTATAGTTTATATTTTTGTTTGTTCTTTTTTTTTCACTATTTGGAAAACCCTAAAGATTACACATTAATTAATACCAATGACGTATTATATATAGACACGTCATAAACAAACATCCCGGCGCTTAAAAACGTCGAAAATACTAGATAGCTACTAATACGCATGAAGAAAGGGAAAGAAAATATGTCACCGTACGGCGGGATACCTGTTGCTAGAGGGAGATAAATATACATCTTCAGTTACGACAAAGGATTAGTATTAGTCAAATTGACATCAAACAAACGTAGTGTCACGCGACAGGTTGGTGCGTAATTATGCGCAATATGGCCAATTGGCTTCATTTCATGTTGTCATTTTAGAGTGCGGACAACGTATCTATAGTTTTATATATCATTGATTAATACCTTTATCCGAATACTTGTACCCGACCGATAGTATGTACAGTCGCCAGCACATCAAGCTACCCGAAACTGTCTAATTTTCCCAATCAATCTTATACCTTACCACAGTTTGGATAAAGTTGAAAATCTATTGAAGCAAGCGACCCACTTTTCAGCCTATGTATGGTATAATAATTGTACCCTTTTATTTTTTCCGATGGGAAGTCATCAAATGACTCATCCCACTCTGGGGCAAAGAGGAAAGAAGCGCAGACTCTTACTGACTAAAACCCACCCGTGTCTGTCTAAAAGCCCTTTACGGGCCTAAGGCAACTCTTTCGAACAATTCCACAACCCTGGCAGACACTGGCCCTAGCGGCCCCGTCTTGAGTTTTAATTGTATCCTGTACGAGGACTGAACTGAACCCACTACAATAAACATCTTAGTGGGTTGAGTTCGTGTGTCACCCTAAGTACACGTACTTAGATACAAGATGCGTTTTAAGAAAAAGATCGTCGAGCCCACGCATATTCTTGCTCGTACATCTATCACTCACTCTAGAACTGACAGAGTGATTTTTAAATCAAGTGTCAAATAGCGCATATTTTCCTCACTTTTTTTTACTTTTTCTATCTAAACAACCATTGTGTATAGTTTATTAATAATATAAAATATACAAATAATTTTAAAAGATCGTTTTTCATATGGCAAAAACTTAGTATTCCGACATGAGAATTTAAAAACTAAACTGAACTGTCTTGTCTATACCGTAGACAATTATTTTGCTCCTAGTTTATTGCACGTAATCTTTATTTACAATTTCTTAAAAAACATATTTTAATAATATAAGTTCATAGGTACAACTGTTGTATGAATTATGTAAACATTTTATGAAGAGGTAATTAAATAATTAAGTCTACCACGCTTGTTGTGATGTTGTTTGTGTACTATTATCGTTGACAGTTTCGTTTCGAATGGCGATATGCTCGTCGTAAAATACCAGGAAATGCTATGATTCAACATCGCTGCGGTTTCAACAACAGTGACTGATGTGTTGTGTGCATTATTTTCAGTTGGGGACAGCGACCGGGTCGCTGTAGACGCAAGTTATCAGTGAAAGTTTGTAAAATGTCGCGGGGGTAATTTGAGTATCCTGGGAAAATAATACCAAAACAATGGTTCCTGCGCCGAGTTGTCCGTTTACGTGGGACTACTGGAACTCCTCGCCGTCGGACGTGGTGGAGCTCACGTGTCTGCTGCCGAACTCTGTTTACATTCCCCTGAGGATAAGCTGGGATGCTACTCTTCAGGATGTCAAAGAGGTTAGTGAAAGAGAGGAACTCCTTCGCGTGACTCATGCCGAGAGGCATGATATTTTGATTGCATTTTTGGAAAGTGGGTCAAAGTATTGAGTAACATGTTTACAGATACATTTGTTAGGTACATTTAGAAAGTAGTTTACATTGTTTACAATACCTTGCACTATTTTTTTTCATGTAGGTGGTTTAATGCATGTTCTAGAATTTTTACAAGTAGTTTTAATGTCATAGGGTTTTGGGAAAATAACTTTTGTAATCCACAATCCTATATTTATTATTTTACCTTCATATTCTTGTTCCTGATTGGGAAAAAGAATATGATGGTAAAATAGTTCAATTCTTGATTAAGATTTGGAATTGATTTTATTCCTGTATTTTAATTTTCATTTTTTAAATGAATAAACCTGTCTCACAAGGTACTATTTGTCTAAGTAACTTTCATAGTAAGTTTCAAAATAACTTTTTTTATCCAATAACTTCTTTTATAAATAAATTCCATATTTAGAAAATTCAGGTTATCATTGTTGTTTAAATATTTCCCATTGTTGTTACTGTATGTCATGTATATTTTAAATAATACTTTTTATTAGTAGGGAAAATAAATAACTTCTTTTATAAATAAATTCCATATTTAGAAAATTCAGGTTTATGATTGTTTAAATATTTCCCATTGTTGTTATTGTATGTCATGTATATTTTAAATAATACTTTTTATTAGTAGGGAAAATAAAATTTACAACTATAGGCTTATTTAGAGAATGGGATGATGTAGGTAATCATCATAGTAGCATGCATTGAATAACAACATGAGGTAACATTTATTAGCTGATATGATTATGAATCATCTATCACTATGACTAGATTTTTTGTACCAGCCATTTTAAAAACATGTACATCTTGATGTTAATGCTTGTTATGAAATCAATGAAAATCTGCAAACATATCAGGTTGACCCAAAGGGATCCTGTATAATTAAACATTTGGGGGCCCCATTTCTGGGGAACTGCGGCAAAGCCCAAAAGGGGTAAAGTTTTTGTTGCAGAATAGACTAGCACAAACTGTCACTCATTTTACTTCTCACTACTATTATAAATGCCAAAATTTGGAAGGATGGATGGATGTTTGTTACTCAAGCCAGAATTGCTGAACGGATCTGGATGTTTGGCACAAAGATAGATTATAGTCTGGAATAGCACATGTCTACTTTTTTCCTGGTAATACATTCCCTCCAGATAATTTCCATCATTCAAGCATGTCATGCTGCTGGCAGAAGCCAGTATATTCATTCATTCGTACCTCTCATTACATTTGAGGTTGCTGACAGTATTTTACGACTTTTTGCTTTCACATGTCGGGGCCCCTTTAGTCTGGCCGTTTGCTACGCTCCTGAAGAATATACCTTGATGTTTACCTTGGAGCTAAACATGTGGTGATCAAAGGCTAAAAAAACAGTTGCTGAGCAATTAGGTGCTGCGCTGCGGGTTTGATTCCTGCACAGATGATTATGATTGTTACTGTATGGGTTCTGAAGTTGTCACCAACATTTCATTATTTGCAGGACATATGGGACCGAGCCGTCAACTATCCCCTTTTTGGGATGTTACACGAGATGTCCAGCTATGTGTTTCAATTTGTCAATTCTCTTGCGGTGCCCGAGGAAGTTGATGATGAAAACAAGCGCATCCGTGATATTAAACCAGTATGTGGTGTGCTTATGATAGTAAAAAAGTCAATTGAGAGACCTGGAGAACAGTTGCTGAACACACATATTAGCCATTTGATTGGAAAACGTGAGTATTTTTTACTATCTACATGCTGCAAACAATCACCAAACATGTTCAATGTGACCATCCTATATCCGAAATATTATTCTTCATCTTTTTATAGTATTTAATTTGTTATTATTATTTGGTACACCAACAACAGTAATGCACAACTGCAAACGAGAAAAAATCAAAATACTATTTTCTGGCATGTATGCCTATACCTATAAAAGCACAGCTTATATTATTCGTATTGAAATAAAATATAATTAGTATCTGAAGTCGGATATAAAAAAAAAAAATATATAAATCAAAACACTGACAAAAGAAGGAAAAATAAAGCTATGTAAGTATAAAAAATTTATAGTTTTTACTCCCGTACCTTTGAGACTGCGAATCTGAACTTATTGAGTGACACACCATGTAAATCAGTGTCTGGTGTCTTGCATAATTGTTGTGGGTTCTGAACATTTGGAGTAGGAGTGCGTTGAGGCCGAGGTTGAATTTGCGGAAAGGAATATGGAGCAATCTTGTGATGGGATGTCTAGGAAGTTTTGAAGGGAATGAATATTGAACACTTTCTATTGAATCGCTGCACTTTACAAACCCGTTTGCTAATTTATACAGGGAAATTAGAACACGCGAACGACGACGGTCACGCAGTGTCTTTATTGTGAAAAAGTGTAGGCGCTATTCGTACGGACAGCGATGGCTAATTTCCCTAGATATAAATTCAAGATATTTGGTGAAAGCTCTTTGAATGTTTTCAACTTTTTGCGAATGAGATGCATAGAGCAGGTTCCAACCGACTATGTACCAGGGTATTGAACACAACTATTCTGTAGCGTTTAGTATTGAATGGATATCTATACTATATACTACCTACTATATACTTTCTATATCTATCTATACTATATAACTAGCTGACCCGCGCAACTTCGTCTGCGTCACATTTTCCATGAATGCTCCGCTCCTATTTGTCTTAGCGCGATTATATATAGTCTCAAGCCTTCCTCGATAAATGGACTATCTAACACTGAAAGAATTTTTCAAATCGGGCCAGTAGTTCCTGAGATTAGCGCGTTCAAACAAACAAACAAATAATATTAGTATAGATATGCAGTGGTTAGAGCTTAGGTAGCCGGTAGTGGCCTAGTGCTCGCTCTTGAGTGAACATGACTAACTCAGTTTTCGTGGGGTTCACTGACAGATCATATTCTTCACACTATCTCTCCACGATGCGTAGTGCTTGTTGAGTGAGGTTGCAGTTCGTTCCAGTTACCTTCCCTGGCACGAGGATTGCGAGGTCGTCTGCATACCCTATTGTGTAGTAACGATGTGTGTTGAGTTTAGTGATAAGGTCATTAATCACCATATTCCACAGAAGAGGGGAGATCACTCCTCCCTGCGGGCAGCCTCTGGCTATCAAGGCCAACTGCTGCTCTTCCTCAACTACTCGTTTGCTTAACATTAATCCGCAAACAGTTGCAGCAAGCAAGCAGGATTGCTTGCTTAACATTAATTCCTGCTTGCTTAACATTAATCCAGTCACTTAGTACCTGTTCTACACCATGTTTGGAGAGGGCGGCGCTAATGCTGGAAAAGTTTGTCTTGTCGAATTCTCCTTCGAAGTCTATGAAAGTGCCCAGGCAGGAACCTATCTGGTGAATCGCTTCCTCAATCTGGCTCACCACCAGATGAAGAGCGCGCTCTGTCGACTTGCGACTATGCCATTGTATGTAAGTTAATAATAAGCTTATTGACTTTTCCACTTCTAGGGCAGGCTCCCGCTCTTTGAAAGGGATGGGGCCTGTCATTTACCATACGGGTAAGAAGAGTACGCACGGTAAGAGTACGCACAAGCATACTGCATTTTAAGTCTATAGAATTTACATGCATGTGAGAAAATACCTGTACCATGTATTTAGATATCTTAAGTGAATTTAATAATCAGCATTATTTTGGTTATTTGGGATAGCTTCTTAATGGAGTTAATCTCATTTGACAGCTAATATTACATTGTTATCCAGGGGTGAACGTAACTGATTTAGTCCCGAGACGGCGAGGGTGCCAAAAGTGACTAAATAAAAACACAAATCTGAATCTGATGAACTCATCGTGTTAATACAAAAGTATGAACAAGGCTCGAAAAAACAAATGAAGATCGGATTGCCGTTTCCGACTATTTTGTTTTTTTTTCTGGGAGCGGTCAGCTATTCAGCATTTTCATTTTCATAACAAAATTTTCATTTGTTTTTTTATGATTTGACGGCTGTCAGTTGAAAAAGATTCTCCCTAAGGCTGCAAAGTAATACATACTTGCAATCCGGTCCTCAGGCAACTTCAGGCCTATTTTCCGAGTATGAGTAGTGAAAAAGTCATTTGCAAGCAGGTATAATTAAAAACTGTTGATTTTGTACTTGGGATTTGAACCTATGGATTAGGAACTTTAAACAGATGTAACCCAAATATTCATACCAAATTCAACAATCAATCTGAATAAATCAATTCCAAAGAGATTTACGAATATTTACCATTATTTAATTACGTAACTTTTTATGAATGAGTGATGAACTCCTACACACAAAGGTTGTTGACCTCTTACTTGTTCAACTGTGTACATTATGTGTATCTAATTTCCGTCGTACCGTTTGGTGACAACCTAAACTACTGATTATAAAAATTGTTTATTGAACATTGAATTGATAAGACCTTGTTACATCAGTATGTTATTTGTTTACTTTATAAAATGATTGTTAAAGAGCCGAAAGTTATCACACAATGGACGAACGCGTCTTCAACGTCAAACAATGTTGTAGTGGGCCCTTAAAGGCTCTTAATCTTTATATGTCAACTCGGTCGCACTACATAGCATTCGGTCATGTTCTGGAGACGGGAAACCGTCGTAGACATAGATACATGTACCTAATATACTTAGAACTTGCGCACTGCATCTGATCCAAATCGAATACAAATTGGATCACAAATTCGATTAGGAGCAGATCCAGTGCGCAAACGCACCAGTTATACCTAGGTATGAGGCGACGATTACAAAATTCGGGGAGTACCCTGCGGCCTGCATAAACAGGAAAACGGCGTTGGAAAGTTCGCTTGGTGTCCCGACGAATACAATGTTTGGGCCGTTTCCCGCATGCACGCAATGTACCTATGTCATATTTATGTATTTATTCATGGATGTAATAAAAACTAGTATAATGTTCCCTACGTAAATTGTGGTAAATGATTGTAGGTCCGCACAAAAATTTCGATTCCTTCCAAATTTACCCATGAAAAAAAAAACCAAAAGCCATTTTACCATTTTACTTGCGTTATAGACATGTCATCCCCAGAGCTGTCGTCCAAAATTCACGAAAATTATGTACATACTTCGTTTTTTTAGGGTTCCAAACATCTGTAAAAAATGGAACGCTTATAGGATGAGCTCGGTTGTCTGTCTGTCTGTCTGTCCGTCTGTCACAGCCAGTTTTTTCCGGATCTACTGGACCGATTCTGTTGAAATTTGGTACACACACTTATGCATTTTTGTGAAGCAAACAGGGACGCGCTACGTAAATAAATAAAGTCCTTTCATTTGATATGTCACATAATCAGTATAAAGAGCTGTTTTTATTTTATAGTTTGACCCTCAGTGAGGGTTTTTGAATTAATATTTTTTTCATAAATCTAAACAAATAGACGATACATGACCATTCCCCCCATAACTCCAAAACTACTGAGCGTAAAATTTTGATAACACTGCAGATAGCAATAGTTATTAACCTACAGATTGTCCTTAGGCCACATTTCTCCGTCTGCGCAACAGTCAAATGGGACACAGACTGTTCTCCTCAACTCATTATCTATTATATTATGTCACTCATATATATTTTTCCTTTTTTTTTTCGTTTATTTCTCTGTCTCGCACACGAGTCCCAGCATTATGCTGAGAGATGGCCGTTTTGCGCGAATATGACGCGTATCTTAGTCATGCTTGGCGCAAATCAACTCTTTTTCTTGCTTTCTTTCTTTCAGATTACAGGAAAACCCATAAGAAGTCTCTACTCTCTAGTATTACAATAACATGTTACAAAAATTAAATTGGTTCGGAACCCTTTGCTCGCGTGTCCGACCCGCACTTGGTCAGTTTTTTATTGGAATAGTTAATTGCGGGACTCGCCTTTGACCACAATCAATTCATATTTTTTTACGATTTTTACGTAGAAAGACACACAATATTAATCAATGCTAACCTCAAATAAGTTAGTACCGAAGTTAAAGTAGGGGTCTCTGCGGACTAACTTTAGTACCATAGATAGTTCGGGAACTATTGATAAACTTCATTTTTAACCGACTTTTCTAAAAGGAGGAGGTTCTCAATTCGGTTGTTTTTTTTTTTTTATATTAAATTTGTTACCTCATAACTCCGACAATTATGAACCGATTTGAAAAAATCTTGTTTTTTCTGTAAGGATCAGATTGGTCCCATTCAAATTTTATCAAAATCTGTTACGAACTTTGAATTTTAAATCGAAATAACTGGAATTCGTCTACTTGGATGATAGTTTTATGTCATCCAAGTAATCGAAATAGCGTATTTTGCTTTTCTGCGATTTTGCAGTGGTGTCTTTAGGTGCGGGGTACCACTAAAAAAAAAACAGTACAAAGTAAAAATAACTTTAATTTCGGAAGTTGGTGTCAAAATACGAAGAAACTAACAAAAACACCGACTTCCGAAATTAAAGTTATTTTTTACTTCGTAGTGTTTTTTTGTAGTCGGTTGTATTTTTTTATAATAACGTTTATTTTATTCATGGTTTAAACCTAATATTAATTCCAGTACTAAAGTTAGATCGTGGACGGATACAAGTTTATACATATCAAGAAACGGACTCCATATAGAGTTCAAATTCCTAAAACCATATTTTTCTCCCGCAGGCCTAAACGAATTCGACAATATTCGAAGTTCGGAGGTGAATGACTTTCGGATGCGCATGCGGTACCTAGCGGAGGAGAGCCTGATCAGGCGAGCACAGAGCACTCGGCTGGAGAGGCTGCGGTACCAGTGCCCTCCAAGGCTTGCAGATCATCCTGAGACGCCCACGACCCTGAAGACCAACCTTAACCAACACTTATTTCTACTTACTACACGTGTCCACAATTCTGAGGTAGGCAGAAGGATTTGAACTGTTTGTTTATTATTAACTAGTTTTTCTTACGGCTTTGCTCGCTATCCCACAGGTTCCGTGCATTTTTCTAGGATTGAAAGTACCCTGTGACAGTTAGCGATAATGTAGCTTTTTAAAGGTTAAAGCCGGCTTTTGACTGCGGGATGTAATATATATTACATCCTGGAATATATATTTCATCCCGCAGTTGCTGTTCACACTGAAAGATATATATATTGGAACAGTTCAGTTTCGATCATCAATCATCATCATCATATAAAATGTTCCATAATATGCGTAGGTAAGGATTGCGTACTATAAACAAACAAAAACGAAAATTCAAAACACGAGGTCTACAGTCTGCACCGTTCCGTTCAAAGTGAGGGCGAGGCAGGGGGAGGTGCGGTGTCCGGGGACGTGAGGTAAAATATACAGCTCCTCTTTATCGCCCAGTCGGTCGAAAAAATATTTATAGTTTGGGATATAATATATATTACAGCTTAGTGTAAAGAGGTTGCTTAAATAGCATGGTGAGCGATATTGAATTATATCTCGTGATGTAATATATATTACATTACATCCCGTAGTCAAAAGCCGGCTTTAAGATTTTTATAACGGGATCAGTACTTAAGTTGACCCTTAATTAACATATAACAAACTTTTTATCTGTTTATAATTTTAGAAGACAGAATATTTACAGTCTTTTTGATTGTTTTATTGTAGTCGTAGTCAGAAGTCCGAATGTCTGACAACTAGTCTACCGATCAGCCCAACCCAGTCTGAGCACACATTATAGTCTGTTTGACAACAGCTTTCACGTTATTGGTTCGTCAGTCAATGCTCGTCGACTACTTCGTTCGCCCACCGTACAGTGGCGAGATCACCCTGCTGCATTCGTCTGTGCTCTCGAAATTTTTTTTATGTCCAAGTGCATGTGATTGAACTGGGAGCCGACCCCAAGGAAGTTGACACGGAAGCTTTTTTTCAAAATCAACCGGTTCGATTCCTAGCTATGAAATCCGATTTTTCAAAAATCTAACAATGAAGTTTTAGTTTAGTTTTCATCAAAATCAGGCTCGAGACTTCTTTCAGTGTTTTTCGTTATTCCTTATAGTTTCAGATTTGGCCAATCAGGGCTTTAAAAAATAATCCCGTAAACAAGTTACGTTTATCAAAAATTAGCAGATGCCCGCGGCTTTATACGCTTGAAATACACTAAAATTTTCCTCGAGAACCACTCTATCCATTGGTGAAAACAGCATGAAAATTGGTGCATAATTTTTTGAGTTTATCGCGAACAGAGGAGGTTCTCAATTCGGTTGTGTTTTTTTATGTTTATTACCTCATAACTCCGTCAATTATGAACCGATTTGAAAAATTCTTCTTTTATCTGAAAGGATATACTTGCAGATTGGTCCCATTTCAATTTTATCAAAATCGGTTGCGAATTTTGGATTTTAAATCGAAATAGCTGGAATTCGTTTACTTGGATGATGGTTGTTATCCAAGTAATCGAAATTGCGTATTTTTTTGCTTTCTGCGATTTTGCAGTGGTGTTGTTAGGTATGGGATACTACTAAAAAGTGAAAACTAAAAAACTTTTTACTAAAAAATACAACCGACGCCATAAGAGCCTCCATCAAGCGTGCGTCGCACCGACACAAGTTAAAAATGTGCGTAAGGTTGAGGGACCTAACTTTGAATTATAAAAACTATTGCTAGAACTGCTTCAAAACCGATTCGAAACAGCTCACTGCACTTAATTTAATTATTTTACCATATACAATAGATCATTATTACTATTACTACATATTATAAAAAAACTTTTTACAAAAATATACAACCGACTTCCAAATAAAAAAAAAAACACTACAAAGTAAAAAATAACATTAATTGGGTTGGTTAATTGGTTGGTAAAAAGGTGTTTTTGTTAGTTTCTTCGTATGAACTGGTGGAAATGGAAATGGTGAGCTCGCGCGAGATTTCAATTAGAACACTCGAAAGAAATGTGTTTTATCTCGTCGTGCGACGAAATGGCATCGTTAACTCTTACGAGTGAGGGTGCCTTTCCACCAAAGATGTGCTATGCAGCTATGCTGCGAGAATGTAAATAACTAAGCTACGAAACTATTTGACTATAAAATATTAGATTTCCATATAAAAACGTAGCTTAGTTAAATCAGTGCCCACCAGTGCTATGCTATGCATCCATAGCAACGTTGCATAGCACATCTCTAGTGGAAAAGCAGCCTTAGCCAGTTAGGACAACGCCTCAGTCTACCAGTGGACTTCTTTGAGCTGAAAAGATGGTTCACTTGTGGCTTCCAATGTTAATAACACTCTTAATACTTATAACTATTTAAAGTATTAAATAATGATGCTAATTTTATGTAATAAGGATAATTATAATTATGGCGCGTTAATGGTGGGAATTCCTGAAATATGAGTTTGTGGTTGGAACCATAAATGGTATTGCTTCACTTCAAATGGCTATCTCGATACAAAAATAAATAAAGCATGTACTACGTCATTAAAATTGTCCTAAATACAAACTTCACAAATTAAATAACTAAAACAAAATCAATCATAAAAAAACGCAATTTCACTGACCCAAAAAAAAAGTAGGTTTGAACTGAAAATATCTGGCATAATCTAGATGCCATGGAAGAAATTGATCAGCTGTTGTCGATATAAATAAACCAGACTAGACATGATAACTGTCGGCGCCTCTCTCTGGCAATGACAATGAAAATCACCGATGTTTTTTTACATTTATATCTCCACACAAACTTCATAAATAAATCTAATGGCCCAGTCGCCCATTAGACAGGTTTATTGAAACGAATCACGTCTTCCTATTCATAATTCCTATTCATGATGCAATTTGTAAAGATTTAATTTATCAGAGGAATTTCTCGACTGTTTTTTTGAATAAAGCAATTCTTTTTGTCGGAAAATTAATGCTCAAGAAGGGCGATTTTTTTAGGGTTTCGAACATCCGTAAGAAATAAAAACCTTATAGGATCACTCGGGGTGTCTGTCTGTCCGACCGTCACAGTCAATTTTCTCCGAATCTACTGGCCCGACTCTGTTGAAAGTTGGTCCACATGTGAACTTCTGCGACCTAAAAACACGGATGCGTTACGTAGGCAAATAAGTTTTGGTTAGATAAGGGTGTCACTTTTGTGTGTTTGTGTTCATATTTTTAAAATAAACAGTTTCGAAGTAATTTAAGTTACCCCCCTTATCTCCAAAACAAGTCTTAAATTAAAAAAAAAGCAGATAATAGTTAATTACCTACAGATTATAGGAAAACTGGAAAACATATAACAAGTCTATATTGTAAACATAGCATTTTACAAAAATGGAATTCGTTCGGAGCCATTTGCACAAGAGCCCGATCTGAACTTTTTAGACGAAGTACAGATTCTATAGGTACCTACCTATCTATGGCCTATAGGTTCGTCTGAAAATATGTGGCAAACATTTAAAACTAACTAAAATAAAATAACAACGTAAAGGTGTTGGTAATATTTTTTTGCAAGAATGACGAAGCTACGCTGTTTTTAATTAAGAAGAATGTAGTTAAGACAAGAGCAAGTCATATTTTGTACCATAAACACAAATATTGCTAGAAAATACTTTATTGATCAATAATAAACCAGAAATTGGAACTCTTTTGATCTCGGATCGAGTTGTCTTTGTATATGTATTAAATCAACCCGAAGCGCTACGTGCTAGCTACGCTAGTGGACTGTTGGGACATAAGTAGCGTTAAAACTCATCTTCACTCCGACGCTCTTCCTCTTCCATTTTGTATTCGGGCTCTATTTCCTCTTCATCATTTTCACCTTCTTCGATCCATTGCAGCATTAGCGTTTTGGCCTCCTCTCTGAAATATTAAATATTGCTCTCAGAACACAATCACGGGTATGTGGTACGGAGATGTATCAAAAGACATGTTAAAGCAGTTCAGAAGGCTAATTTACGTAATTTTATGACGCGCCGGTTAAGTTTTAGTGCAGTTACAGTTAAGTTTCACTTTGAGTGATAAACGGTACCTATTCTTGTAATCTTTGAACTGCGCGTAAGCTGCGCTTGAACTGCACGTCAACTGCACGACAGCCAATCTCTATTAAACTTACTGACGGTGGAAAGAAAAAATATTACTCTAAATAATCGAATAGAATCGATTAAATTTCAATGAATATTATTATAATATTAAAACTTAATCTTAAATATATAAGCTGATATTTTGGGTCGTCAAACAAATAGTACAATGCCGATCATGTTGCGTTCCGAAGCACGCACCAAAGACGCGCAACAGTAGAATGCCGTTATTGCGCTCGCGTCACGAGCGTGTCTGACAGCGCGCAGCGGTAGAGAATACGAAAAGCGTTGTTTTGATCGAAACTTAACTTCAACTGCACTGCAACAGCACTTAGTTAGTTACGTGAATTAGGTTCCAACTCACTGGAACCAGCCTCTGAAGATCTATGGACGACACTTCCGCTATCGACCTCCGGTCTCCGGAGGGGAGTGAAGTAGCGGCATCAATACCGCACCAAAAAAACTTACGTACTTACCGAAATTTGAACAGCACTGAAAAGTACCGTCATGTATCCCGTCAGCAGTGAACTACAGAGTTTTCCGTGCAATTTTAACATATTTATTGTGTCTAAAATTGCAGACTCCGCAGCTCCGTAAGATTGTAATAAATCTTTATTGGATTACGATTACTCGACATAATATGAAAAAATACTTTTGATTCAATAAATTTCACCCAAATTCAATAGTTTTCAATACGTCCGAGGGTAACTAGTAAAAATATTACAATTTTACGCGATATTTTACAATCTTACGACGTTTTGTAAAATTTCCGGTGACGTATATAACATACCGAATATCATCTACCGGACAGACGCTCTCATAATATTAGTAATATTAGTTCTTCATAATCAATAGTACATTGAGGCTCTAGTTCTGCGTTTGATTTTTAGGGTTCCGTACCCAAACGGTATCCAACGGAACCCTATTACTAAGCCTCCGCTGTCCGTCAGTCTGTCAGCCGGTCCGTCTTTCTGTCAGCGGGCTGTATCTCTAGAACTCTTAATAGGTAGAGAGTTGAAATTGTGTAAAAAGTTGAGATTGTGTGTTTCTATGGCAAACAATAAATAACAAAAATCAAGGTTTATGTATGGTACGGAACCCTTCGTGTGCGAGTCCGACTCGCACTTTGCCGGTTTTTTTTTCCTACTGACCGTAACCTCTTCATCCAATATAACTTGAAAAACCTTGTGTAGTATGTCTATACTACTACTCTTCCCACTCTTTGGAATATACAAGTTGCTATCAAGTGAATGTCCTTACCTCTCCTCGTCAGTAACGATGTATTTGTTCAGCCTCTTGATTCTTGGCAGTGCTGCTAGTATTTCGACCCTCAGCTGGGGGTCGTCCTCTTCGTCTTTTACCTCTGTCTCCTGTTCACCTGTCCCTCCCATTACTGGACATCCTTTTGCTACGAGTGTCTCTAACGATTTTAGTACCTACAAATTTAATTAATGTCATCATCATCATCATCTACAGCCCGATCGCCCACAGCTGGGCATAGGCTTCTCTTTTCGTGTGCCAATCCCCAAGTTCTTGCGCCAGCCTCATGCAGGTTCTACCCGCGATGGAATCTGGTCGGCCCATATCGCTGCCGGACGACCCACACTTTTCCAGTCCACGGACTGTCATTAAATGTCATACATTTAATCAACTGACGAAATAGGCTAGATTCCATCATCCACAAATTGCAAAACTATTTAGTCCGTCAGTTAGAGTATTGAAAAATAATGGACATGTATTTTTTGTTTTTGTAAATCAATGAATATTGACAAAGATAAAACGCATCAAAACTCGGGAGTGGGGGTCGTGACGTCACGACTCACTAAAAATTATGCGAAGGTGTGACGTATTGAGAATTTTAAAAGCGTCGTAACTTCGTCAATTTTGGTTCCCGTAACAAAAGAAAACACGGGTCAATTATTTTTTGATAATCTAACTGACGGACTAATTAGAATTTTTCAGGACAGAAGCCCATTGTAGTAGATTTATAAGCTAGTCAAAATAAAGCGGGCTCCAATTTCCGCTAACTTTAATAGTAAAGCCATGCGTCGCATGCACATTGCACAGTAATATCTATTAAGTAATGTATGTATATCTGCAATTTATAAATCAGGAATACTGCACGCTCGAATTCTCTTGCACATTGCTAAATAGTATTTAGTAAATTATACAAATGAAACACATGCATACCCTCAACTTCTTGATTTGTATCATTGTCGAAACTTTACAGTTCCTAAGATTGATGTATGTAAGTTTCGTGAGTCCCTCGTCGAATCCATTCAACAGCCTTATAGGATTGTTACGCACATGAAGAATCCTCAAGTTCACCAGTTTCTCCACCCCCACTAGAGTCGTCAACTTGTTGCCTTCTAAATACAAGCTGTCTAGGAGTGGAAAATCGAAATTCGATATGTCTGCGATGCGATTTTTCCTGAAATCTAGAACTTTTAGTTTATGCATCCTGTTTTCGAAGGCTACAGTTTCTATTTGATTGTTACCAAGTTCCAGGGTGCTTAGCTCCTGTTGAAAAACATCGTGGACCGATGTGATTTTGTTGTCATTCAATATGATACATTGAAGATATTTCATCGGTTTAATTGCTGCAGAGGTTAAATTGTTATCGTCTGCGTGAATTAGAACTAAGTAGGGTAGTTCTGCAATAACTTGTAAGGCTTCTAGGTCTAGGAGGTTGTGGGACACGTCCAAGAACATAAGGTGCTGGTAGCGTCTTATAGCCTTGATGCTTGTTATTTTCAATCCGGTAATGGAACATTTCAAATATGTGTACCTGTTGACAAAATTGAACTTCATTGGTGCTGTTAATGTTGTAATGAAGAAATCATCTTAGTTTTAACATAAGAATAAAAAGCTATACTTTAAAGTATAATCATGAATACATTCGTTATAATTTCATGTGAATGAATTTTCGCTTTGTCCCAACAAAACAGTGTCCTAAAAGCTGTTCTCTTTCTTGATACAGCAGTATAGCATTTCTTAAGAAAAATGATAAAGACTACGGGCTCATCAGATTAATTATTAAACATTATACTTAGTCACAAAAATCTACCATTTTGAAGCCAAGATTATGTAGAAATTTAATGTATTTTTTATAAGTTGATATTTCTTTTGGATAACGAGTATATAGCTCCAAAAACTGCACAAAAAACGGCTATCGCTGCGTTTGAACCAATACAATCGCTTCATTTACCTACCTAGCCTCGCTCAACGCAAGAAAGATGGATGTTTGAGAACCAATATCGCTATTGGTTCTTAACAAACATCCATCTTTCTACGCATCCTCGCACTCTACTCGCACTAAGTCTCAGCTGTTAGTTCCTCCGTCCATTCGTCCGTCTGTCTGTCAACGATCTGTATCTCACAAACCGTAATTAGGTAGACACTAGACAGTTGAAATTTTCAGAGTGTGTATTCCTGTTGCCGCTAAATAATAAAAATATAAGGGGACCATAGAAGAAATGTTTTTTTTCGGCGTATGGTACGGAACCCTTCGTGTGAGAGTCCGATTTGCAATTGGCCGATTTTATATGACGCAGGCCTAAACAAATACGATTATACCGCGACACGACACAGCACCGCACAGTAATCCCATAGCTTTAACATTGCACTTACCCATCTCCTTCAGCAGTCTTGCCTAGCATGCTACAACGTTGTCCAATTTCTGATTTGTACAGCTCCCTGGCAGGTGGTTTTTCATAACGCATGGATACTACCTCAGGCTCTTCTTCCGCCGCTTCGTCTTCATTCGCAACTAAATTAAAACGTGATACCAACATTTCTCAAAATTATTCATAAATACAATTAAAAATCTACTGTCACCTTTTGACATGACATTCGATTATAAATATTTAATCGAATGTCATGTCAAAACGTGACAGTAGATTTGTGTTGTTGTTGCGAAAGAGGTTTTGTACTCGTATTCCACTCGGTAATGGAACTCGTCGGACAGTTGATCAAGTTGATAGCAATGATATAATCAACCGAGTGCCACGTCAGCCGTTCTAAAAAGACCACTTAATCAGAATCATAATATTAACCAAACAACTATCTGTCAAATTTCATTTTCATGTTGATCGTTAACGCATTAGGTTCAAGGTTGGGAAAATTTGATTTGCTCGAGACTTGGCTGGGGTACTGCCGTGTCCCCAGACAGTGACGTGTAGCGTGATGTGATTTCTGATTCTGCTAGGGTGGTTTTTTAGACCCCCAGATGTACATGTTTGATGTACCGGGCCACAATCAGTTCTTGACCCGTCTTAAGAGGATTACACTAAAGACATTCTAATACAATATTAATGCGGGTCATACACGTTCCAATGATTTTGACAGTTTTTTGGCCCGCATTAGATCGGCTGTTGCTTTAACATATTTTCCTCAGCACCAAACTGTTAAGTTATCGATTTAAAAAGCCAATTACCAAGCTCGTAGTCATCTGGCATTACACCAACCCTTAGAAAATTATAGATTGGGAATAGAAAACCCACTACTGGTTTTTTCTGCAACCCTCTCTGAGGCACCATCTCCACGAACGAGTATATCGCCGCGAGTTGACGTTTTACATGTCAATATCACTCGTCGATATTATCACCGTGTGGAAACACGTCCATTAGAGTTGCTATAGAAATAAATGGCACGACGATAATAACGCTGCGATTCTCCCGCTCGTGGAGACGGTTCCTAAATGTCATTCTAAGCGCCATCTGGTATATATTCCGCTTAAATTAATCTGCATGTATACACCTATACACCCACACACCTATACCTCAATATTCTATCTATAGATATTGTATTACTAAAGGGTGTTGGTTTGTGGCTACAAAATACTTCACAAAATGTACATGACCCCAATAGTCGTGGTGATTTTTTTTATTCATAGTATAGAACTCATTTACTACCTTCCAGCACCTAGGCCATATTGTCACAAGCGACCTAAGGGATGACTTGGATATAGACAGGGAGCGCAGGGCGTTGTTGGTGAGGAGCAATATACTTGCCCGCAGGTTCGCTCGTTGTACTACACGTCAAATTTACCCTTTTTAAGGCGTTCTGTAAATCTTTTTACACGAGTGGCCTGTGGTTGTCATACACTATACTTTATAGTACACCTCATAACAAGTATTATACAGGAAAAACGTTTATAAAAACAAGTGTATAATGGGCGGTCTTATCGCACAGGGCCATCTCTTACAGACAACCATAGGATGGATTGAACGAAAAAAGTTAGATTTAGGGCGGTCAGTGTACAAACATCATAAATAATATTAATTAGATATAATAATATAAAATAAACACGTACATAAAATATTTAACAATATACCAATAAATATCAAATATATAATTGAGAATGGAGAAGAAAAATTATAGTGAGAGGTAATGCTCCTTCACTTCAATGCCAACATTGTTTTCAAGCCAACATGCGAAAGAAAGCGGCATCCTTACTACAGCGCTTGCACGGTAGTGACAACAGCATCTTGAAAATTATAGTTGCCAGACCGGACTGTCCCTGTAGTCTGAAATACAGTTGTATTTTTTTAATCTGATTTTATTATTCTTTTCTTTTTTACTTTAATTATTTTTACTGATTTTATAAATTTTACAGAGGTCAAAGTAAAATATTTTTTTAATATAGCTCTTCTTGCACATGGAAACAGACAAAACTTTTCCTTTATAGTAAAAAAAACTGTCTTATGTGTTTGGGTGTACTGCATATTTCTAAATACTTTTGCAGCTGTCGTCATATATCTTGAATCGTTTTCGAAACAATTTTTCTTACAAATTTTATCAACGCTCGATAACTTTGCTTCGAAACTTCATTATTTGTCAGTGGTTCATCATCATCTTCCTGCCCTTATCCCATGTTACTTGGGGTGGCGCAACACGTTTTTTTCTTCCACTCTGCCCTATCAGCCGTCAAACTTTCACTAACTCCCTTTTCTTTCATATCGCTTCTTACACAATCCATCCATCTTTTCTTTGGCCTTCCTCTCCCTCTCCATCCATCCACATTTATGTTTATTACCCTTTTAGTTAAATGCGTTTCCTCTCTCCTCTTCTCATGACCATACCAAGACAAGCGATTCCCTTTTAACTTTTCAGTCACTGGCGCCACTTTTAAACTACCTCTAATGTAGTCATTTCTCACTTTATCCATTCTTGTTACTCCACACATCCATCTCAACATTCTCATCTCCGCCACATGCAATCTATTTTCATCCGTCTTTTTCACAGCCCAACATTCTGATCCATACATTACGACAGGTCTTATCACGGTCTTGTAGATTATTTGTCAGTGGTTATGGTTGTGAATTAGTTTGCAAAAAATTCTGCCAAGTTGGGACACACGGTGAAGTCTGTTTATTTAGGTCAAAGGCACTTAAGCAAACAAAATATTGGTGTAAATTAAATGTCCTCAAGATCTCAGCAAGTTTACTTGTGTCGTTCCTATTGAGTATGAGGCTTTATAGCGCAGATGTAGTGTCTACTTAGCTCATAACTTGCCTTTCCTGACAACGCTCGGAGAAACTGGAACTTCCTCCTCCTCCGCCGCCTCATCACCATAAGTTAATTTAAAATGCGATTTCAGCATTTTTGAACTCTTATTTATTACAAGCTTTATAAAATTAGCTTGACTTATAATATAATTGATGCCACGATTGAAGCTGTCAAAGAAATGTGACGGATATATTTGACGAATTACGTTAACAAGTTCGATATAAACAATATTGGTCTGTATACGAATGAGGGTTTATGACTTTTTATTGGAACTTTTTTTAAGTGTTTCTTGTTCACTAGCTGACCCACGCAATTTCGTCTGCGTCACTTTTTTCGCCAAAACTTGCTGCTTTTGGTCGTAGCCAGTCCTGCATTAATCACGTAGCAAATGCTACTGGCCCCGCGGATTGGGGGGCCCCGCACTTGGACCTACAAGAACATGTCGCTGAAAACCATGGATCACTCTCACACATGAGTCCTTCTAACTATCACTTTACTGTAACAGCCGTTTTCAAGAGATGAAGTCACTAATTTGGTTTATTTTGTTACGATATATTTTTTAAAATTCAAAACGGGGAAACTCTTGGCCCAAATCTCACCTGATGGAAAGTGATGATTAGGCCGAAGATGGAAGCGAGTTTCACCCGGAATTCTAATTCGCGCAAAAAACTCGTTTTCTTTCTTTGATTTCATGCTACCATACCGTCTGAAATCTAACCACGGATCGAGTCTTTAGTTCCATACAGACAATGTAAGCAAAAACAAAAAAATATGGGCTCTGGCGCTACATAAGGGCCCCGGGGTCCGTGAGAAATAAATGTTTTATCCGGATATTTTCACATTAGGAAGGTTTTAGGTTTGGGGGACCCTTGGTAAAACTTGCTACAGGCTCCGCGCTGACTTAATCCTGATCGTAGCGTGATGTTATAATATACTAGCTGACCCGCGCAACTTCGTTTGCGTCACATTTTCCATGAATGCTCCGCTCTTATTTGTCTTAGCGTGATGATATGTAGCCTATAACCTTCCTCGATAAATAGGCTATCTAACACTGAAAGAATTTTTCAAATCGGACCAGTAGTTCCTGAGATTACCCCCTACATACAAACTTACAAACAAATGTTATCTCTGTATAATATTAGTATAGATTAGTATAGATAATATTAGTAAAGATTTATCGATGGATTTATAAATGACCTTTCCGACACTAAACGTTTTTTTTTATTTGATTTCGAACCAATTTTTCCTGAGATTTGCGCTTTCAACCAAACAAATAATCTCTTCAGCTTTATTGGTATAGATAGATAAATAAAAACCCCTTCGTCATTCACAGGTATCATTCTCATTAAACGTCCCCGCGACGCGCACGCCACAGCAGCATATCGAAGTCATCCTGCGCAAGCTTGCCAACTCGCTGAACATGCGGGGGGAGCACCCCCACAACTACGTGCTGAAGGTGTGCGGCCGCGAAGAGTACCTGTTCGGAGATTACCCGCTCATCCAGTTCCTGTACATCCAGGAGATGCTGGCGACTGATGGAGTGCCGACGGTCATGACCGTCAGCATGGACAGGCTGCCGCTGACGCGTGAGTTGGTGATCTGTGTTGTTTAATGATTTAAGGGTGTTTATGATCGTTATCGAAACCGGTTTTAGTTAGTTCTTTTTTTTGTCGTTTTATAATAATTTAAACATGATGACCCGGTGTACCTATGGTCCTACCTCAATTTTATCACTTTTTGCCAAAATTCTTGTCTTGTTACAAAAATTTTATCGATCAAACCATTTTTTGCGTGACTGACGCACTTCAATTGTGTCTTGTTTTATTGTATTAAAACTTTTGGATTTAAGTACTACTATCGTCTCATGTTTTCCAATAAATGATAAATGCCAAAAAAATTAACACGAATATCGCGTTCTCGCGCGATTACCGCTTTGTATTATGACGATTAGATTACCGACTGTTTCCACCACTGAAATACCAACACAACGTTACAGTGAACCGTGACCTGCCCTACTATCCATACTGCCTGCCGGAGCGCAGACGCCTGACGTCAGAGCACTCCAACACGATGCGACGGAAGAAGAACGAGTCGGCATGGAACATTCAAAAAGACTACTCCTGCGTCATCCAGAGCGTCAGCAAGCTTAACGTGGACCCCGGGAATGGTGCTGCGGTGAGTATCCTATGGTTCTAAGTGGGTGGTTGGTGTGGAGACTAGTGACGTCAGAGCACTTCAACACGATACGGTGGAAGAAGAACGAGTCGGCGTGGGACATTAAGAAAAACTATTCGTGCAGAGCGTCAGCAAGCTGAACGTGGACCCCGAGAATGGTGCTGTGGTGAGTAGCCTATGGCTATATGTGGGTGGTTGATGTGCTAGTACTACCCATACTGCCTGCGGCATTAGACGACTGACGTCAGAGCACTCCCGAACTCACGAAGAAGAACGAGTCGGCGTGGAACATTCAGAAGGGCAAAGTCATACGACTACGGCCATCTATGGACATCTCTGAATATTTTCGTGTTTCATCATTCATCATACATTTAAAGTTTTCTATAGAAAGGGAAAAATCTCTCTTTTTCCCTCCAAACTCGTTTTCGAAGATTTTCTCAACTACTTATCTTTTTAGACTTAGGTATCTTGCGGCTAGAGCCAAGTTTAATTAAAATCAGTTCATTCATTTACAAGAATATGGATTTCAGAAAGTTTGTGAGGGGTAAACACTCATAATACCTAATATTTTCAGTAAGAACTTATCGGTTGTGGTTATAGTTTTATTGTTGAATCAAAATTGACGTCAATTTGTTGAAGTAACAGTAGTACAAAATAGTTTTGTGTCATATAGGTATTGGAACGTGGGTACTGTTTTTTATGACGCCGATTTAAATGACGCACATAAAATCATCAACTGGAGCTAAATATATAGGTTGAAATTCTTGTTTCATTTCGTAAAAGCTCGTATTTACCGTATAATAGGCTAGATTCCATCATCCACAAATTGCAAAACTATTTAGTCCGTCAGTTAGAGTATTGAAAAATAATGGACACGTATTTTTTTGTAAATCAATGAATATTGACAAAGATAAAACACATCAAAACTCGGGAGTGGGGGCTCGTGACGTCACGCCTCACTAAAAATTATGCGAAGGTGTGACGTATTGAAAATTTTAAAAGCGTCGTAACTTCGTCCATTTTGGTTCCCGTAACAAAAGAAAAAACACGGGTCAAATATTTTTTGATAATCTAACTGACGGACTAATTAGATTTTTTCAGGACACAAGCCTATTACAAACTCCGTAAGATTATAAAATATTTTGAGGGATAAATTGTAAACCATTCTTAAAATAAACCATTCATTTTAAATAATGATACTAATCAAAATGTTGTGGTTTGGAAACAATTAATAGTTAATAGTTCACAACGGAGAGACCGTGTCGTTCCGAGACGTTGTGAACTAACTTATGATTAACTTGGGACCAATCAGTGTATAAGTCTACAATTTATCCGTTTCCCTGTAATATGAGAATTGCAAACATGGCCCTCAGTAGCCTAAAAATGCATAATTTATCAAATTTTATTTGAACATCCACAGGTAATATGCCAAGTAGGCATCTTCCACGGCGGCAAGCCTCTCTGCGAGACACAGAAGACGAGCGAGGCCGTGATGGCGGACGGTGTAGCGGTGTGGGACCAAGAGCTCACTTTCCCCATCAAGGTGTGCAACGTGCCGCGCATGGCCCGCGTCTGCTTCGGCGTCTACGAGGTCACCAAGAGCAAGAGCAAGAGGAGAGGGAAAGACTCTAATAAGGTACGGCACTTGGAGTTTGTATGTAGTCTTATTTGTATCCAGTTGGCCACTACAACTTGGCGAAATGGGGATAGACTTGTCGCTACCCAATTTGTGTGAATGTTCGGACTTGTTCAGAACATGAACCACACAATGTAGTACCCAAGCCCCTATTGTTTTTGGGGAGTTAATGAATGTCACCGATGTTGCAATTAACATAGCCACCTTTTTTTAGGATTCTATGTGCGATGCGGAAGGGAGTATTAGACTCTTGGTGACTAAAACCAATTTGTGTTCCTCTTAATGCCGTTTGTGTTCCAGGGCCGCGGTGACTCTTTCGAACTACTTCCGCAGCAACCTACTGGACCCGAATAATCTAAGGAGCTAATAACCATTGACTCGGAAAGAAGCCTGTCTTACGCAAAGAATTGGGCAAAAATGTTTTTGATTCCCAGGTAGTAGGGAGCCTCCCTATAAACATTAAATGGAAACGAATTAAGAACCTCCTCCTTTTTTAACCGACTTCCCAAAAAGGAGGAGGTTATCAATTCGGTTGTAGGTTTTTTTTTTTTATGTTTGTTACCTCATAACTCCGACAATTATGAACCGATTTGAAAAATTCTTGTTTTATCTGAAAGGACATACTTGCAGATTGGTCCCATATAAATCATATCAAGATCGGTTACGAACTTTGGATTTTAAATCGAAATACCTGGAATTTGACTATTTAGATGATTCTTTGATAATCGAAATTGCGTATTTTGCTTTTCTGCGATTTTGCAGTGGTGTTGTTAGGTGTGGGGCACCACTAAAAAGTGATAAATAAAAAACTTTTTACAAAAAAATACAACCGACTTCCAAAAAAAAACACTACAAAGTAAAAAATGACTTTAATATCGGAAGTCGGTGTTTTTGTTACTTTCTTCGTATTTTGACACCGACTTCCGAAATTAAAGTTATTTTTTACTTTGTAGTGTCTTTTTTTGGAAGTCGGTTGTATTTTTTTGTAAAAAGTTTTTTATTTATCAATTTAAGTTGGTTAAAATCAAAACCCCGGGCTGCTAAATATATGGAGAAATAATTATAATGTCGCTTTGGACGACCTCTCGAACCCAGGACCTCAGGCTCAGCCATAGTGCTTACGTCCACTCAAAGACCAACTAGGTAGTCTACGGCTTCCGTATGCGATCGTCGCGTTCGTTTGTACGACAATTGAGCGTGTCGTGTATGTCGCTCTCTTCGGATTGAACCATTTGCATATTTGCGTGATGACACATTTATACTAGGACAAAATATTATATTTTACTAACTTTTCTCCCAATAATTTCAGGAGGGTGTTAACAGACTGACATGGGCAAACACGATGATATTCGACTACAAAGAACAGCTGCGCACAGACGGCGTCACGTTGTCGATGTGGACGCACGTGGCCGATGACACGCAGGGCGACGACCTCGTGCTGCATCCGCTGGGTACCGTCGTGTCCAACCCTAACACCGACTCCTGCGCAGCGCTGCAGGTCAAGTTCTCCAAGTGAGTGTAACAAACAAACACAACAACAAACAAACGATGATTTTCGATGACACGCAGCACGATGACCTTGTTCTTCATCTCCTGGGTACCTGGGTATACAAATATGCAATACGACAAAATCATCATCAATGTAAAGAGTTCATTGCTTGGTCCCTGCAATTACCCATGAAATAGGGGAGAAATACACACATTTTATCACAGTTCGATCAAATAGACCAAACAGTTGGAGCAAGAAGACGAAAGAATACATAAATTAATTTCAGTTTTAGTTAATTGTTACTGACTCTGTGCGTAAATAAATACATTTTTACTTACAAAACATTATCTGCTATGATTCTTACATCCTTTTTTTACAGTCAATTTGAATCTTACTACATTTGATTTCCAGTTACGACTGCCAGCACCCCGTTCTATTTCCCAAAGAGGAGACGGTGAAAGATTACTCGGAGCACATCGAGACCGTGTCCCCGGAGGCCATGGACCGACTCAGCAGAGACTACGAGAGGCTGCGGGCCTTCGCGGAGAAGGACGCCATGTATGAGATGCACGAGCAGGACAGAAAAGATATCTGGGCTTCAAGGTAAGCTTCAAGGATTATACGTACAACTAGCTATTGCCCGGGAATTCGTATTCGCATATCCCGATTTTTCCCGTTTCCGTCGGAATTTCGGGAAATTATCGCTTAGTGCTCCCCTACCCTCTCCAAGGAACCTATATGCCAAATTTAAGACCAGTAGTTTCGGCTTTGCGTTGTCTGTCAGTGTGTTTCGTCACTACGACCTATTTAAAACGAACAGGGTTTAGCTGCTCATTCGCCTTCTCTTTCTACATATTAGGTATTAGTAGTTAGATAAGTAATCTATGTCTATAGTTTAGTTGCTTATGGGGTGCTTCCACAGGAGTGTGGGGATTGGCTCAGGAACTTTGGGATTGGCATAGTAGCGTAGGGACTGGTATACTAGCGGGGGAATTGGCATAGGAGCAGGGTGATTAGCATAGGAGCTTGGACATTGGCAAAGGCGCGTGGAATTTGTATAGGAGCGTGGGGATTGGAACAGGAGCGTGGGGATCGGCACAGGAACGTGGGGATAGGAATAGAATCGAGCGTGGGGATTTGTATAAGAGTGTGGGGATTAGTATAAGAGCATGGGGATTGACACAGGAGCGTAGGGATTGGGACAGGAGCGTAGAGATTAGCACTGAAGTGTGGTGTTTGGCTTAGGAGCGTGGGGCTTGGAACCTCTAGCAGTAGGTGAAGTCAGGCTGTAAAACATGATGATGATGGCTTAAAGAAATATACTTTTCCAGGGAACGTTTCCGCAACGAGGCTCCTCATTTGCTGCCCAAGCTGCTGTCGTGCGTGGAGTGGGGCGAGCGCGCGGAGGCGGCCAGCGTGCGGCGCATGCTGGCGGACTGGCCCATGCTGCAGGTGGAGTCGGCGCTGGAGCTGTTGGACTACGCCTACGCCGACTGCGCCGTAAGGAGCTTCGCCGTCAAGAGTCTCAGCAAGATCAGGTACCTGCCATGTACCAGCGTGCGGCGCATGCTGGCGGACTGGCCCATGCTGCAGGTGGAGTCGGCGCTGGAGCTGTTGGACTACGCCTACGCCGACTGCGCCGTAAGGAGCTTCGCCGTCAAGAGTCTCAGCAAGATCAGGTACCTGCCATGTACCAGCGTGCGGCGCATGCTGGCGGACTGGCCCATGCTGCAGGTGGAGTCGGCGCTGGAGCTGTTGGACTACGCCTACGCCGACTGCGCCGTAAGGAGCTTCGCCGTCAAGAGTCTCAGCAAGATCAGGTACCTGCCATGTACCAGCGTGCGGCGCATGCTGGCGGACTGGCCCATGCTGCAGGTGGAGTCGGCGCTGGAGCTGTTGGACTACGCCTACGCCGACTGCGCCGTAAGGAGCTTCGCCGTCAAGAGTCTCAGCAAGATCAGGTACCTGCCATGTACCAGCGTGCGGCGCATGCTGGCGGACTGGCCCATGCTGCAGGTGGAGTCGGCGCTGGAGCTGTTGGACTACGCCTACGCCGACTGCGCCGTAAGGAGCTTCGCCGTCAAGAGTCTCAGCAAGATCAGGTACCTGCCATGTACCAGCGTGCGGCGCATGCTGGCGGACTGGCCCATGCTGCAGGTGGAGTCGGCGCTGGAGCTGTTGGACTACGCCTACGCCGACTGCGCCGTAAGGAGCTTCGCCGTCAAGAGTCTCAGCAAGATCAGGTACCTGCCATGTACCAGCGTGCGGCGCATGCTGGCGGACTGGCCCATGCTGCAGGTGGAGTCGGCGCTGGATTGCCAAAGGCATTTGAAAACTGTCATGTGCCAGGCTTACGGAACTGCTCGGAATAGGGAATATGCATGCAATTTTTTTACTTGCAAAATAAAATACTTATAATGTCTTCTAGTACACAATCATGAAATTATTTTTTAAATACCTGCATCATTTATGAAGTTATAAAGCTTCAAAGACTACAGGTAGAAAGAGAAGTCTGACACGAACTGTGACGTCAAATTACACGACGACTATACAGCAGCTGCAATAGAAAACAGCGTTTTCGCGAGAGGGGCAGATATATTTGTTTAAAATAATTGTATCTCGTTCGTTTTTCGAGCAATTTAGATTCTAATTTCACTTTTAATATTATATTTTCGAATACTTTTAGATAAACTGATCAGATCATAAATACTTTTTTCATGCATATTCCCTATTGTTATCATGTCCCTGGAATGTAAAGGGCATTCGAAGGAACCTCGTCCTGAAACTCCGATCCTCCAAGGAGTCTCAGGCGTTTTGTGGATTCACGGCGGCTCTGACTATTTTCATTCGATGCCGTTCGCTGCGGTGATAGTGCAGTGTCGAACTTCGCGTCTGTTTTGATAGTATAAATGGTTATTAGTGTGGAACTCATTCAAGATGCTGCAATTATACTAACTATTTGCTTTTTGTACAAACACACGTCAAGCCCATCCATAATCACGCACGGCACTGCGAGACTCAGTGTGCCATACCTTGCGCCTAGCCCCGCACCCACGCGCGTATGCGCATGTTTCTCCGCTTTTAGGCGCGTGATCTGCATGAACGTGCGTGCATGCATTTTATGTGTGTTGTACTATGCGTGTTTTCTATACAAACGGAGATACTTACAAGCAACGTTAGAACACGCATTCACGCGCTACGCTGCGTGGTGCGTGGCAGCGTGTTAATCGCCTTAGTACATGGAGTGACCACTTATCTGAACTCTACAACCCAGTGAAAAACACGATACTCCTTAGCAAAACTGGTAACGGATTTCTTGGCAAAGATCTAATAATGATGGCCGGCACGAAGGAATCTCGATGTGTAAAGATGCTCACCCATCTATGGTCTACCATGGTGTGGCCTGACAACTGGGAAAAGGCCCCCTTTCTCTATCTAAACTGCTCTGTTTTAACCACTTGTCTCACCGTCGACGAGGAAGCGATTAGCTTTCAAGTATTGTTGTTCGTCGCGATTCGACGGTCGCCACGGTTTGTTTGTGCTCCGTGTTATTAAATGTTTAAAATCGTAAAACCACATAAACTCTTATAAAACTAGTACGACACCAAACTAAACTGTGTTGTGGACATGTGAAAGTGTTATTATAACTTAAATACTGCAGAGAACATTAATATGAAGTGTATATTTATCTCCCATAAACTAGATTTTTAACAAACTTATCAAGTGTTAAAAACTATCTAAGTAACAGTGTTCAATGTGAAATGAATAAAAACTCAATATAAACAAGCTAAAAGTGTTAAAGAAGCGATAAAAACAAACACAAGAAAAGTAAACAAAGCGTTTAGTTCAAACAAAGAAAATGACCTTTGGACTTCAATAAGACATTTGAATTCGCAACTGTCTTCGAACCGTTTGACATAACAACTTAAAGCTTAACACCTCAAGCAATTGCCTATTTCAAGTCAGTAGGTAAGCGACAGTT
The DNA here is from genome assembly GCA_963859965.1 of Ceramica pisi. NCBI lineage: Eukaryota > Metazoa > Arthropoda > Insecta > Lepidoptera > Noctuidae > Ceramica > Ceramica pisi. The sequence continues at coordinate 21,422,719 of OY982535.1, read as the reverse complement.
GGTCTCGCTGCGACGGCCATCGCTTCACGTGTCAAGTGGAGTGAGTTCGATTCCTACCAGCTGATATTCTTTTTGGATTTTTATTTTTTTGTTTACTACTTTAGAAGAACCTGAGAAACGATCCTACTCGGCCACAAGTCGATTTTTTGGCTTTTTGACTTTTTTGTTTTAGTATTTTTCAAATTTTTAAAACTTAATTGAATAATTTTATACTCGAAAATTCTGTACAATGGACTTAGATTACATTACAACTAGAAAGCCACAGCGCTCAAATTCACTGGATAATTTGCTATCGAATAACTCGACGATACTCGATACCACAATGACGAGTCTGCCAAGTACGTCATTGATTGACAACGACATCCTCACCAACCTGAACGAAACCATTAGAAGACTGACATCGGAACTTCAGTCAGCACATCAAGAGATTGAGGATCTAAACACTGAAAATTTCGGTCTAAAATTGGATATTGGAGAAGGTCGGAAAGTTATTGAGTCTTACAAAAAAATTCTCTCATCCGACATTAAAAACATGACACCTGTGGCCTCACGCAAACGAAATCACATTGGAACGAAATGCAGCTCTAGTCATTCTACACCTCGGAATCGTGTTGGAAAGTCGAGTATTACACCCCTTTCCACACCATTAAACAATCAAGGTTCACCGATATCCATGTTCCAAGATAAGGGTCCAACCGCATCTAAACCGAACTCACTAAATCTGAGTCAAGATACTCGATATGATAACATCTCTAACGGAAATAATAAAGTTGTTATGCATAATAAGGAAACGCAAACTTCCGATCAGCCTTATGTTAATAAATTGACACAGAATAAAAAACGGACTCTAATATCGCATTTGAGTGATGTTGCTACAAATAAAACATCAGGCGTACCTCTAAAGCTTAAAAACAAACTGGCTATAATAAGCAGCGGTTGCACAAAAGGAACTCTGCCGCAAATTGAAGAGGTCTTCTCAGAAAACTTTGAGTATTGTCATTATTTGCTGCCATACGTCATCTCTGAAGACTCACTGTGCACTATTGAACATAAATTAAAAGGATTTTCTTTATACGACTATTGCTTAATTTTCATTGGAGAAAACGATTTGAAGACTGACAACTACACGGGAATTCTTGATAACTTAAGAAAGCATTTAAAAAACACTACAAATACGAATATCGTTGTGTGTGCTCCGACGTTCATATGCGGTGCATTAATTCATAATTACAAAGTCGAACTGTTTAACAATCTTCTCTTTTGGGACATTAAAAATACCAAATACGCATATTTCTTCGATAGTAATTCCACCCTATCACATGAAATGTTTTCCATCAATACTGGGAAAATAAACAAACACGGATGGAAAAATATTTTTGAACAAATTATGTCCAACATCAATTATGATTACGAAGTCTTCAACACATTTCCTCAAGACACTCTGATAAATCCAAATGGCGGAACTGAAGAACAATTACTCATCACCGATAACTGTGCGGCTCTATCTGATCTGAATGATTTGAGTGCAACGCTACAAACTTGTGACTTTTTTCGTGAATAGCAGTAACTTTCAGGGCGGTGTTTTTAATAACTTAAATAGTTGTACTCAAAATGTTTCTACGTCACCGCATTTAATGAACATCAATGTATTTCACCAAAACGTGTGCGGTATAAGTAATAAAAAAAATGAAATAGAGGTTTATCTGCAATCACTTGGAATTGGGGTAGACTACATATGTATTAGTGAACATTTTTTAAATGAAAAGTCTATAGCTTGTTTTAATTTAGAGAGTTATTATCTGATTTCTAGCAACACTAGATATAAAAAGACTAGAGGGGGAAGCTTGATACTGGGACATGTGAATAGAAAAGTAGAGAATATTGATGGTATTAACAGGCTGTATAGGATGGATAGCTTTGAAATATGCTGTGTTAAAGACGTCGATACAGGTCTGTATATATGTTGTTTGTACCGTAGTCCTTATGATAAGAATTTCGAACATTTTTTAATTAACTTGGAAAAGTTGTTGGAGCGCTTATTTAAAAGGAAATGTATAATATGTGGTGATTTTAATGTAGATCTACTTTCAGACAGTAAAAAACGCACTGAACTGCTTGGTTTGTTGACATGTTACAACTTTAGGCATATTGTAAACACTCCTACATTTATTAGAAATAACTCGTTTTCGTGCATTGACAATATTTTGACAAATTTGCCTGAGCAAAGCGTGACAGAATGTGAAGTCGACCACAATGGTCTGGCTGATGGTCATGGCGGTATCTTGGGACGTTTTAGTTTGCAGAACCTTACGACCAGATCTAATAAAAATGAACAGCAAATAGTTATTAATAAGAGAGTCTTAAACCGTAAAAACGATTCGTATTTTAAACAAGCAATATTGAAACAGAATTGGACAAATATGGGAATTAATGCATGGATTACAAGGTTTACAGAGACTTTTAAAAATAGTTATAAAAAAAAGAAACGTAAAATTAATTTAATAAAAACTACTAAGATTAATTGGATCGCAAAGGGTGTTAAAACTTCTAGTAAGATGAAACGCTTTTTATGTGCTAATAATGGTAACTCAAACTCAAACTCAAACTCAAACTCAAACATTTATTTCAATTAAACCATTTACAGGCACTTTTGAATTGTCAAGGTCGGTCGGTCCAAAAAGATGAAGCTATTTGCACGTTCCAAAGCGTAGATCTCTATGGAGAAGAACGTGCAAGAAACTCCACGGACACTCTTTTAAAAATAATAAATTGTTACAAAGTTTTCTTGACATCGTGTTGAAATTATACATACATGTGAGAACGATGTGACGAGCATGATAAAAACATCCGAACTAAAAAAGGAACAATTCAAAGAAATAATTAAAATAAATTAAAATAAACCATGGCAGCTGAGAAATGACCAGTCCCAACCGACGGCGCCATGACATACGCCAGGCCCATTCGTCTCAACCATTTTGAATGGAGCCACATAATTTAACGCATACCGCCGCCACCATCAGCTAGGCTTTTGAGTGAGCATGACACTCCCAACCGCCAGGGTACTTGAGTCTATACAATGCAAACACACACATATTTAAAAATGTTGGTACTACTGATTTATCAAATAAAGAACAATAAATCAGTGTGTGAGTTAATAGTCTTCATTCTAGTATTGTGAATTACAAAAATAAATATATTAGAATTTATAGAAGGGTGATCTCGCTAGCTAAAAAAATTACTATTAGGGACAGAATTAGTAAATCTACTAACACTAGTAGGGAAATCTGGCAAATTGTGAACAACTGCACTAACAGATCAAAAGTGGCACATACAAAACATCTGCTACTTAAAATTGACGGCAAAATAATTGGTGATCCCGTAGAAATTGCTAACACCTTAGCACAACATTTCCATTACAAGTGCCTTAACAGTGATGAGGGAATTGAGGAAGCCGTCATGTTACTCCAACAAAGCACACAGAGGATCCAAAAAGAACTTTCCTTTACGCCTACAACGCCTAATGAAATTTGTAACATAGTCCGAAAAATGGGTAATAAACGTTCTTGTGGCCACGATGAAATCCCTATATCTGTCATTAGAGATAATTTAAATATCCTTGCTGAGCCACTCTCGTGTTTGTTTAATAAATGTATTGACGAAGGAATATTCCCAGAACAGCTAAAAGTTGCCAAGATCATACCAATCCACAAAAAAGGCATTAAATCTGATCCAAAAAATTACAGGCCAATCTCCTTGCTGCCAATAATTTCTAAGATCTTCGAAAAAATAATTAAATCTAGACTCTTGTTACATCTTAATTTAAATAAAGTATTGCATAGAAGGCAATTTGGTTATCAAAAAGGTGTTAGTACGGGGGATGCTATTTATACTCTAGTTAATGACGTGTTATGCAAACTTAATAATAGAATGAGAGTGGCAGGAGTATTTCTGGACTTAAGCTCAGCATTTGACACGGTTGATCATAATTTGTTACTTGATAAATTAAATCACTATGGCGTGAGAGGAAAAGCTTTGCAACTGTTCTCTTCCTACCTAAAAAACCGAAAAATGTTTGTAGAAATTAGTGATACACAGGATGGTCAGAATCAAACTCATAAGTCATCTTTTTTTAATATATGTGCTGGTGTTCCTCAAGGATCAATCTTGGGTCCCATATTGTTTTTACTGTTCACCAACGATTTAATTCACTATATTAATGAAGCTCTCCCAGATTTACAACTTGTGGTATTTGCAGACGACACGAACGCCATTATTGCAGCTAATGACATAAATCAATTAACGGAAAAAGTAAATATAGCACTGAAGTACCTTTACTCATGGTTCACTTTGAATAAACTTCAAATTAATAGCTCTAAAACAAAAGTAGTTTTATTTAAAACAACTGCTCGTAATAAGGATACTATGGAAGTTGCATTAAATGACGACAAACTAGAACTTGTGAGTGAGGCGAAATTCTTAGGCGTGCACTTGGATGAATGTTTAAATTGGAAAAAAGAGTTAGCCATGATAGACGCAACTATATCATCAGCGTGTTATGCATTAAGAACCCTTCGAGATGAAATTGACTTAAAACAGTTAAAAATAGTATACCACGCGTTAGTTGAGTCTAAATTAAGATATAGCATACAATTTTGGGGGAACAGCTACAATTATAACTGCCAAAGAGCTTTTATTCTTCAAAAAAGAGCCATACGTACCATTGTGCGAATTTCACAGACAGAGAGTTGTCGTCCACATTTTCTGGATCTAAAAATTTTAACAGTACCCAGTCTCTACGTGCTAGTACTTCTTACTAACCTTAAGAAACATCTCCATGAATATGAGACATATGAGGAAAGGCAGGTTAGGGAGAGTACTCGCAGGAAGGATTTAAGCAGTAAAATAAGTCCTTGTTTGAATATTGTTAAGCACAGTCCGCAATATCAAGCAGTGCAAATATTTAATAAATTACCAATATATTTAAAAAGCATAATCTATACATCCGCATTTAAGATAAAGCTTCAAGCCTACCTATTAGATAAGTGTCTCTACTCTCTTGACGAATTTTAATGTTTGACTGTGTGCATGCTGTGTCTTCTTATTGTTTTGTTTTAAAATGAATCTTGACATTATAATTTGCTATGTCTGTCTTAATTCTTTTATTTAATTAATCTTGATATGTTAATTGTATTGTCTTTAGATCTGATTTTTTTGTTAATTTTGATATTTGAATTTGTATTATCTATTAATGATTCGTAATTTTAAGTAATTCTTAATATTATTAGTTGACTTTACTATATTTAATTTTCGAATATCCAATTAATTATTTTATGATAGATATTAATCTGTTATATGTTATTATTTTATTTTTTTATTGACTGTATTGGCTTGTTTGTTTGCTTTTTTTTTCTCTGTATCTTTGTATAGGAATATTTCACACACAATTTTATTGTTACTGAATAAAAATGAAAAAATGAAATGAAAGTATTTACTCGCTGAGGAAAGGGAAAAAAGCTATAGATTTTGTGTGAGTAAAAGAGACACATACATCCATAGTCGATAGCTAGCTGTTAACACTGCCGGCGAACGGCTCCTACCTCTTATTGATACACGCTCAGCGACACTCACTCGGCGATGTTCGCTGGGCGGTCAGAACTCGCCAACCAGCGGCTGTTTCTACCTATAGTGCGGGCCGGAGCGAGTATTGCGAGTAAAAGCCTGTCGCACAAAAGCATTCGCATAAAACCGAGCGTCAAAACTATCGAAACTATTCACTCGCTACTCGGCGGTGATACAAGTGTCGATCTGCTATCTAGTAAATAATAATAATTGTAATTTTCAGTGACAACGACCTCCTGTTATACTTGCTACAACTGGTGCAGGCGTTGAAGCACGAGTCCTACCTAATGTGCGATCTGTCCGTGTTCCTGCTCAAGAGGGCATTCAAGAACATGACCATCGGACACTACCTCTTCTGGCATTTAAGGTACTTTTATTTTTATGTTGTTTTGTTATTACTTTTTCCTGCGGGTCTTAAAAGGCCATTTTAGCAGAATCAGCCAGATCGAGCTGCTCGAAACTGTCAGATTTTCCCAAACAACCTTGAACCTAATTCTTTAGCGATAAAGATGAAAATAAAGTTTGATAGATAGTTGCATGATTAGTGTAATGATCTTAATGATTCTACTGAAGTGGCCTGTTTAGACCCGCTGGTTGGATCGAAATCTAAAGTGAATAATACTTTAGCATGGGAGTGTGAAACATTTACGATCAGTTAGCATTAGAATTTGACAAGTTCACTGCAAATTCTCGATTCAGACGGGGGTTATTCAAAGAAAGGTTCTTGGCAGCAAAAATGGTTATCATTTCCTTGGTTACTCAATTAAATCTGCCTTTCTGCGTCTCTTATCTGTAAGGGCTTCCAAATTGTATTCATACCAATTTAACTAATGCAAACTCTGTCTGTCAGTCTGTTTGTTTCCACTTCACGTCTTATTGGCTGAGCGGATTTGGATGAAGCTTGTAACACACATTCATGATCGTCCTTCACTCGGGCGAATGTATGTAAGTCAGACTGGTTTCCGCAACCAGGCTGGCGAATCCGCTGGCAGAAAGCATTTGTTTAATAAATAAATTGGTGTGGTCAGGTCGGAGATGCACGTGCCGGCCGTGGCGGTGCGCTTCGGGCTGCTGCTGGAGGCGTACTGCCGCGGCTGCCAGGACCACATCAACAGCCTCACGCGACAGATCACGTGTCTCGACAAGCTCAAGTGTAAGTTTGTTGCAGCACTTCTTCGAATGGTACACGTCAGATACCCGTGCAATAACGGTCATTGACCCACATACATTTATTTGACTTTCTGATTATCAAAACAGAAATAATGACTTAAAGGTGTCTTGAATCGACTTCTATCGTGATCCTTTACACTCTAGTAATAAAAAACGGTTCATAATACAAAGAAGTATCTACAAAGGGATATTGGATAAAGGTCACTGTACTAGAGTGCAAAACACTAGAGGCTCTAAAAAATAAACATTCTGTCAGCGGTAGTGTGGCGAAAGTGATTGTAAAAATGACATAAATTTATGGGATTAACAAATGCTGTCAAAATGACAAATTATTATGATCAATCCTTTATATTTTGGCATTTCTGCGCATATGCTGATAGAATGGCTTTTCGTCTAGAGCTATAAAAAAAGGTGACGGGTGGGCGTGTGCCCACCGTCAACAAGTGCTGGCTATCAGCCTATGTTGCATAAATGACTTTTAATTTTGAAAATGTTATCTTATTGTGTTCGCTTGATTGCTAAAGAGACGGTTTGCATGCGAACTGCGCAGCCGTTTGGCTATTTTGATTCAGTTATGTCAGCATTCAAACTGCAATTTTGAAGATTTGGTACAGTTCAAATATAGCCCGTCTGTTTAGATTTTGGAGCTTTGGGCGATTGTCTCGTTCATTTGTACGGAAATCCCGATCGCGTCATCGTGCCGACAGAGGGCGTTTTTCGGTTTTGCCGAACAAATTAACAGGACGACGCGACGAGCCGACGATCATTAATCACGAATAAACTATGTATTAGGACGACGCCTTCGACGTCAAACTGGGAACTGATAAGGCATTCATACAATATCTGATTGCTGGTATAATAACTTGAAATCTAAAGCGGGGGAATTATGTATAGTCTGTGAAATTAATTATTAATCACCACATAGTCACACAAGTACTTTGATTGATTACGCGAATGTACGTGAATCAAAACAATTTTCAAACCATGTAAAAATAAAGAATCACACATATACGCATGCCCTGATATGAAGTAAAGCCGATTAAATTTATAATATCCATGCACATTACATATACAGTTGTCTGAGCATTATTTTGGCTGTGTTAGGGGCCAGCCAATGCGTGAAAAAGAAGAAGGAGATCAAGCAAGCGCGCGCGGCGCTCATCCAACACCTGCAGGAGCAGCACTGTGTCGAGACACTGTGTGATTTTGTGTCGCCGCTTAACCCTAGCTTTGTATGCAAGAGGATCAAGTAAGTGTTCATGAAATACATGGCTGGCCTGATGTCACGCTGTGAAGAAACTTATTTTTTGTGCTAGTGATATAGAAAGTAATATTTTTTCGTGGGTTGCGGGAATTGAACTTTTCTGTCGCCTTTATTCGTAACTTTCAATGCTTATTTTAACCTGTATAATTGGGGTGAATTAATATCAGAAGACAATTACACGAATTGGCAAAGCAGTGATAAAAAAATGTTTGCAGTTTTTATTGAATGTTTTTACAAAACTAATTTTATTTATTTATGCTTAAGAGCGTTTACTCCTCACGCTATTTCATACAAAGTTTAACGTCCTTATCCTTGGAAACGAATCAAACGATTTTATTGCGAGCCTACCTGGGTATACGCTAGATAGACAGCCAGTAGGTAAACACAAACATTCACAAAAAATTTTTTGGAGAAAACGAGTTATGGCTCATTTATCGGCTGCAGCCCGGTCTTGTTCGCCGACTAAAGTCCGGCCGCGGAGCAGGAAGAATTTCGTCCTTTGACCTGTTATTACCTGTCTTTGTCACTCCCGTGTAAATAGAATGAGTCTCGCTCGCACAGATGCAATGGCCGCCGTCCTCAGGGATTGTAAACCTTTTACCTGAGAGTGTAAGGTTTGTTCTTGTTTGCATGTGTATGTCACGTAAAAAAAGAGGAATCGAAATTAGACTAGCTAGATGATAATGTAGAAAAAACTGTTGATTCTTTTGTAATAAATGTGATAGGCGAGACGTCTTCGGAAAGCAGTAACTCCGATACAGAGGAATCGGATTCTGATTTATGAATTTTCATTTTTTTTATTTCTGCCGTATTAGTAATTGTAACTCGATTTTTATAACTTATATAAAATCTAAATACATAATTTATATGATAACAATATTTTTTTATTTTCTCTGTTGGTAAATTTTCTTTCTACTTCAAATATTTCATGTAAATCGCATTACAAAAATGTTTGTGACCACTGTCAGTAGGTAAAGAGGTCATTGTACGAAATTCTTCCTGCTCCGCGACTGGACTTTAGTATAAACGGGTTTTCGGTTACCCGTATTCGACCACAGCCCGTATTCGGTTATCGACTAGTGTAAACAGGTTTTCGGATAGCTGTATTCGGTCGCAGACTGTTTTCGGTGACTGAACGCGGATCATTGGTTGAAACGCGCGACTCAACTTAAACGAATACGATCGATCACCGAATTGGGCTGTTTACATCGGTCACCGAATACAGCGACCGTATTCAATGACCGATGTAAACAGCCCAATTACGTGACTGATTTCTATGGAAAGTGAAAAATCACTGTCTTTCCCTCTGACTCTCCCTTTTAATTTATTTTATTTTCTTATATGTGTAATTATTTATCTACACAGAAAAACAACAGATAATATTATTTAAATGAGCACAAAGGAATTGCTGCGGAAGGGAAATAAAATAGAAAATTAGTTTTTTTTTTATTTCTAAATCAACTTTTCCAAGAATAAGAACTTGAAAGGAGAACAATTGCTATGAAACACCTTAAGGAGTAACTGCTGTAACTCTATAAACACTCCAATACCCAGTACTTACTAAATGTTCAATCTCGTAGGCCGGACGACTGCAAAGTAATGGACAGCAAGATGCGCCCCCTGCAGCTCCGCTTCGAGAACGCCGACCCCACGGGGGACGACATCAGCATCATCCTCAAGATCGGGGACGATCTGCGCCAGGACATGTTCACGCTGCAGATGCTACGGATTATGGACAGGCTGTGGAAGAACCATGGATATGATTTTAGGTGAGGGTTTTACCAATTCTTGTATCTCTTGACAAAGTGAACTTTTATCGGCGCGGCAGCGTCTGTCAAAAAGTCAAAAATAGATGAGATTGACATGCGTTGTAGATCAATGGTCAATCCCAAATATGTTGTCTGGTCGAGTGTCACTTAAATAAAGATCATTATTGGCCACATAACGTTACCCATGCTTGGAAAAGCTGACGGATTTCTGTTGAAATAGAGCTACTGCCGCGGTCTGCAGTGTGTTTAACAAACACAATTCAAAAACAACAAGTGACATTGCTACTGGAAGGTCACGGGTCCAGCCGAAACATCTCTTGCTTACTCGACCATCATAGCCGAAATTCGATCGGAACAATTATTATGATATTATTAACCTATATGTGTGGTATAAACTGTAAGTATGAGTTGGTCACAAATAAATAAATAGATGTAACGAACGTTTTGCTCCATTCAATGTTTTGAACATGTCCTATCGTTCTCCAGGATGAACCCATACAACTGCATCTCGATGGAGTACGCGGTGGGTATGATCGAGGTGGTGGAGCACGCGCAGACCGTGGCCTACATACAGAAGCAGTACGCGCTCTTCAACGCCGCCTCCACTATCTATAAGTCTACGCTATTACGTGAGTGTTGTATTAGTTCCTTGGTTTATTTACGTTGTAGTGAGCTTGTACGGAAAAACAGGGTTAGTTTAAGCTTAAACAGTTATAGAATGCAAACAGAACTAGTTTAAACTTAAATTTTTACTATTATTTTTTCATGCTATGTCGTCCCACTGCAGGACAATGGCCCAAAACCAGTAGGAACGGGAGGAAAAATGAAAGGTTTTGGGTAGTTATAGACAACTTGGAAAATGAAGCATTAAAACTTTGATTGATTTATCCAGAATGGCTACGAAGAAACACAGAGAACAACGAGAAAGCATTCAACCAAGCAGTGAACGAGTTTACGATGAGTTGTGCCGGCTACTGCGTCGCCACCTACGTGCTAGGTATCGCCGACAGGCACCCCGACAACATCATGGTCAAGACTAGTGGTCAGGTGAGATACGAGCATCCATTACATGAGTTGTGCCGGCTACTGCGTCGCCACCTACGTGCTAGGTATCGCCGACAGGCACCCCGACAACATCATGGTCAAGACTAGTGGTCAGGTGAGATACGAGCATCCATTACATGAGTTGTGCCGGCTACTGCGTCGCCACCTACGTGCTAGGTATCGCCGACAGGCACCCCGACAACATCATGGTCAAGACTAGTGGTCAGGTGAGATAAGAGCATCTAAATAAATATCCCAGTCAAATAATGGTGGACAGTATCGTCTTCCATTACAATCCATACATATTTTCACACCTATATTTTTAGAAGAGTGACATTTCGCAAAAATCCTTAGTGATAATGCAAGTATAAGGTCGTTAAAACTGAGTTTAGAGTTTGCAAACACATTTCATTGTACGTATTTTTTTAAATATCTGTAAAATCTCAATATCTATTATCATTATTATTTATTATAGCTAAAGTCCGGCCGCGGAGCAGGAAGAATTTCGTCCTTTGACCTGTTATTACCTGTCTCTGTCACTCCCGCGTTAAAAGTTTGTGTCTCGCTCGCACAGATGTAATGGCGGCCGTCCTCAGGGATTGGAAACCTCTTACCTAATAGTGTAAGGTTTGTTCTTGTTTGCATGTGTAAATCCCGTAAAAAAAGAGGAATCGAAATTAGTTAGACTAGATGATAATGTAGACAAAACTGTTGATTCTTTTGTAATAAATGTGATAGGCGAGACGTCTTCGGAAAGCAGTAACTCCGATACGGGTAGAGGAATCGGATTCTGATTTATGAATTTTTTTTTTTATTTCTGCCGTATTATTAATTGTAACTCAATTTTATAACTTATAATATAAAATCTAAATAAATAATTTATATGATAACAACATTTTTTTATTTTCTAAGTTGGTAAATTTTCATTCTCGTTCAAATATTTCATGTAAACCGCACTCAATATAAAAATGTTTGTGACCACTGTCAGTAGGTAAAGAGGTCATTGTACGAAATTCTTCCTGCTCCGCGACTGGACTTTTTTAGTGAATATCCAGTAACACCCTTTTCTTCCTTACAGCTGTTCCACATAGACTTCGGTCACTTCCTGGGCCACTTCAAGCAGTGGTACGGCTTCAAGCGTGAGCGGGCTCCCTTCGTGATGACGCACGACTTCATCTACGTCATCAACAAGGGACAGAAGGGCTCCGGGGACAACCTGCCCATCGATTTCAAGATATTTAGGGAGCATTGTGAGACGGTGAGCGGAATGTTTTAAGCAATTTCATAATTGAAGGGCAGTTATCGTATTTTAGGAAGAACATTACAGTTGCAAACTGTTAGAAACGACACAGAAAAGCGATCATTGCGTGAGTTGGCGATCGTCGCGTTAATTTTTTTGGCAAAATCGGAAGGCGTCCTTTGTCGGCAACGATGACGCGATCGAGTTTGCCGTACAAATGAACAAGATCAAGATCGAAACTATCGATTTAAGTCTTTTTTAATGCTCATAAATTTGTCCTATGCTCTTATTGCTATCAGGGCGGTGTGTGTTGGGGTTTTATCAGCTACGCATAAATACAGATGTTATATTTATCTAGCTAAATGATCCCAAATTCGTAGTCGAATCATGGATTTCCTTGTTTCAGCTGCTCTCTAAGTTTAGTTCCATATTTTGACTGGATGATTTCTCATATGATTAACGACGCGATGAAGCATACAACCAAAAGTAACCATGTGGAAATAATTTATATTTTCAATATTACTTCTTTATCGAACACCTTACACAGTGTAGTATCTTTTAAAAAAAGGATGACTGACTGGTAGAGGATGCCTTGTTGCATTAAATCCACCTAAGTACTAGTATTGTGCTTAAAGTTTAAATAAATGTGCATTTTCACAGGCGTTTAAAATCCTCCGTAAGCACGGGCACCTAATTCTATCCCTGTTCTCAATGATGATCTCGACGGGTCTGCCGGAGCTCAGCTCGGAAAAGGACCTACAATATCTACGTGAAACTTTGGTAAGTATTTCTTTAGAATAGAAAACTCTTTATTACGTTCAAGAATCACGAACTATAACACAATTATTACAGCAAGATAAGCAGGCAGCAAAATTTACAAAAAAAAATTAGAGGCTTTCAGTTTTATAAAAAATATAACTCGTTATAACTCATTTTCTCTGGCTATACGGCTCATAAATCGGAGGAGGAACCTACCAAATAGCGAATAAAAAAATAATTATTACGAAAACAAACAAATCTGCAGAGGAATTGGATTACAGAATTTAAGTAATCAAATATATATATTATAAAGGTGCGACCAGGGGGGCTACTCTCTAAGCCCGAAATCCGTAGTTTCGGGCTTAGTTACGGGCGTATTTTATTACGTATCACCTACGTACTTACAATTAGTCCCGAAACTGAACTAAGAATGCAAGACGACACGATTTTACAGTTGTTGTCAAATCTTATTGTCATTAATTCTTAGTGGTTAGGTGATACGGAGTATAATACGCCCACAACTAAGCCCGAAACTACGGACTTCGGGTTTAGAGAGTAGCCCCCCTGATGTATGATCATAGGTAGTGCGATGTATTAAAGGAAGTTATGTGTTTAAGATATCATGAATACGCACAACGAAAAGACAAGCCACTCATTTTCATCTATGCTAAGATAATGGTCACTAAATCCCGGGGAAAACTGATCATATAAGAAATAAAAGTAGTATATTATGAGGATCGTAGATGGTGTCGCTCTGTAGTTTCTGCCTCAAGGGAAAATAATCACAGTTTATGATAAACTGTTATAGGTAGGCTTGACACACGGTTATGAAGACGTTTATCAGGCTTCTTTCTTTAACATGCTTAATTCCACAGGTAATGGATCTATCAGAGGACAAAGCACTAGAGCACTTCAGACAGAAGTTCAATGAGGCCATGAAGAACAGATGGACGACGTCATTCAATTGGGCCATCCACAACATCGACAAGAACAACTGACAGTGACCCGCGAGCCGCCGGCTCCAGCCACCCACACGCGCGCACTAACAAAATGGGCGACCCTACACACCTGTACAAGAGGTTATACCATACACTTTTACCATTGAAAACTGTTTTACCGTTCATGTAAAGTTACTACTCGCCTAATTGTATATAAAACACGGTAAAATTAATTTCATATGAGGTAAAATTGCGCGGAAATTAAACGATGATCAAATTAAACCGGTAACATCATCACATACGCAACCACGGACGCAAGTTGCAATGCTTATTGCTTCTAGAAACTGCGATAAAATACCAAGTAATTGAAAACTAATCATTTTGGCATTTTAATTAGTTCATATTTACCATACATTAGTATAAATTTTTCGAGGTTTTGTATAGGAAGATTGTGCTATCAAATGTGTAATGATGAATCATTTTTTAATTACTATAGTTGTTAGACAAGAATTAGTCATGCCTTATTGAACAGAAGTAATATTTGAAATTGTTGTACAACTTTTACACCATGAAACAATAGTAGATAATTTAGCGATGAATTAGCTTATGAAGTTAGCGGAATAATTTTACTGCGCTCTGGGAAATAAAATGTTGGTCAATTATTGAGAACATTATTGTTGTGACAAAGCCGTTGTCGATTTATGAATACATGGGGCAAGTGATGAAATTAATTGAATTTTAAGAACATTCGCAATAAGAGAGTTTCTATTGATCTTCAATTACATTGCTGCTTAAATCTATTCTGATACACGGTTTAAAATCCTTGAATATGGTCAGTTGACACAATCTACTGTCCAGTGCCCCAGAAAGGTGGGGTAATGTTATTTGTATCTAAACTTGACACAGTAATTAATTATTATCGCTCGCCCCTTACTGAATTTTTTACCCGAATGAACTTCTATAATAACGGATATGTCCCGTTCACATACTTAATATAAAATATTTATACAAAGATAGCATTTACATTTCAAATGAATTAGATCGCTAGACCGAAATTTTGTCTAAAAATTGTAAAACGGTTGAAAGATAAATTTGGAAATGTATGACGGAAATGTTGCAGAATGGTAACTATATCTCCAAATGGTACTATGAATTAACAAACTACATACATACAAATGTTTTTGTTTAATATCGGAAACCTAAAGAAAGTCTTTGAGCTTAAAATATAATCCATGGCTGATGATTTTTATCTAGTAAATATAAAAAAGAACTTTTACTACTTAAAACAGTTGTTCAATCAATATATTTTATGTACTAAAAATAGTTCCTGCTGAACTAGTCTTCAATTACTCTGTCGCCATATTCATTTATTTATATACACGGGCATGGATTGTAATAAAGCGTTATTACAGATGAATTAAGCATTTTCTACTATTTGGTAGTTTTTGTAAAAAAATCTCAACTTGTGAACGGGATGAGGTTGTCCAAGACTGAAAAATGTTAATGAAAAGTTGTGTGCAATGACGCAAGCCACCATGTTGGTCTTTTACTAATGTAACTTACAATATAAGACACTAGATACGGTGTCAAGATTAGTACTTCAACTGTTAAGGACACTTAAGTTTGCCATTGTAACCACAAGATAATTAATAACTTACATAAAACGTGTAAAGTCACTAATCTTGCGGTCGACCAATGGAACATTATCATTGATGTATCGTCAACATTTGTCTCGGCTCTTAATTCGACCTCAGCGCTCTAATTATAGAAAATTCACGATTTTACTTTGTAGCTTCGAAAAATTATAAATTTATAAAATGTATCGCTATTATGTCGTTTAGTTGCTACCGAGGCATTCCGATGTCGTTATTTCGGATTAGTGAAGAAATATACCAATGACTTATGGTTTTTTCAATTACCACCGTCATTACCCATTTTTTTTTATAAATTTGATTTTTGGAATTCTAGGAATGTTTCGAGTCATCAAAATTGATTGAGTTTTGAGTGACGTCATGTCTACGGTCTTCTGACGGTAGTAGGGCGTGCGGCGGCAATTTGGCTGTGATATAATCGCGCTGCGTATGCGCACTTAGTTGAAAGACTTAAGATGTTTAGTTCGGTCTTGAGGTTATTTATAGTCGTCACTAGAGCTTAGTTATCAGACAACTGACTGTGTTTGATAATTATGTCTATATATATTATAAACTTAATCATAACTTATTATTTGGATAGATTTGGAAGAAAATGTAATAAGCTGCCTTGGCAGTCATAATGTGTATGACAATCTTATTAATTCTTGGTGGAACTCGACTGTTTTCTCTCCTTCATGAGATAAAAAGACGGGTTATACCTATCTAAAATATAGATTTAAAAATTGTACGGGATTTTTTTTAGTTTCGTTAGGTGTTACAGTTTGGATCAAAATTTTAGTTTTACTTTTTAGATTAAGGCACGCGTATACTACGAAATGGTAAGAAGGGTGATTGTTGAAGAGAAAGAGATGAATAAGGACGGCCGCCGCACTTCTGAAACCTGATGAAATATAGTAATATAGACACTTTTCTAATGCACGGTATTCTCGGTATGAAAAAGAAAATAACCAATATGTAAGTGAAAAGAGGGCTTATTTTCATGCAAAATAAACTCTAGGCTCATAATCAGCAAAATTTTATTTCGCGTTTAACCTACAGTATCGGGATAAATATCGTGCATTTTAAAAGAGACCTTACATAATATTAGGCGAATTGCTCTCATTATAAACGTAGATGTAATTAGTAGAAAAATAAAGCATAATTTTTGCACGATTATTTCGAAATCCTTCGCGATTTCTAAGCGACGAATTCTTTATTCACGAAATTACGATCCGATTTTTTCGAAAGAAATCTTGTCGCTATTGGGATATTATTTAAATCATAGGCTTAGCAGTATTATATTGTCATATGTTCGTAATCAAATTAAGCACTCGATTTTAAGTTTTATATAACTTCGCGCTACCTCAAGCTGTCGTCGTATTAATCAGAAACTATTTATTCGACTCCATTTTGAAAGCAAACAAACGAAACTTGCTAACTTTTATAGAACAAATTTGAATATGTGTTCATAACCCGGGCAATTTAGAAAATAACGGGTAATTATAGCTTATTTCAGATAATATTGCCCGGCAAGACTTACCATAGCTTACATTAACCTCGTAGCATAAAAATAGCACTCGTTGGAAAGCTTTAGTGAAAATATACACGACATAAAGCCGATCGATATGAATTTTATTAAAATATAAAAATGCCTTATCAATATGATTTAGGATTAAGTTGTACTACACGACAGTTGTGAACGTTTTAGGTGAAATTGTTATGCGTTATTGGGTTCAATATAGTGTTATTTCGCCCAATATAAGAGTTTTTAATAACCCTAAACTTTTATTCAGAATCGTAGATACATATATCAAGTTTTGGAACAACAAACTCATCATCACACACAACAAACTTAAAACTGAATTTTAACTTTAATTCATTTAGGTCTTTTTTGTTGTAAATTGTCACTCAAAAATCAACTTAAAGCACATTACATAAACTTGATTATTGAGTAACTGTGGCAATTCAATGTAACATATCTATGGTTCTGAATTGAAGTGAACATAGCTCTCAAATTAGTCACGCTGCAATTTAGACAATGGCCGGTCATTACTTGATCATTTAACTGTAAAATTATATCGTTAATGCAGAGTATTTTGCACAGATCTCGTATTTTTATTAATTATAATACGATTTTGATGGCTGGGTCAGGTTTGCTAGATTGCACGTCTAATATGAAGGCTATATACATTGAACATTCGTTTAAGTAAACTATTTTTAAAACTGACTAAAATATTGGGGTTATAGAGAAGGGAAGTTTAAATGTGAACTCTATGATAATTAGCACTTTCATATATCGTAAGTAAAGTCAATACATTTTAAGTTAAGATTGAATATGCTACTTCTAGACAAGCGGCCTCCACCGTCGACCACACCCGCCGCTTACCATCTATGTGCTATAGTGGTCAAAGGGGAGTCTATGAATAATAACAATGGAGTTTGGGAATCGGAAGCCGTGCCTTTAGTCGTGCCGGCGAATTGGGACTCGGCATGTCAAAATCCCGACGATTCTACAAAAATACTTCCATAAGCGAATCATCTGCCTAGCCTTTTCCCAACTTTATTGGGTTCGGCTTCCAGTCAAACCGGATTCAGCTGAGTACCAGTATTTAAAGTGAAGCGGCTGCCTACCAGACCTCCACAACCCATTGACTGGGTAACACGGTACTTCTTGGCAAGACTGGAGTCAGATTTACTTCCATAAGCGAATGTTCAATGTCATTTAGTTACAATTTGTCTTCAATTTAACATAGTCTTAGCGATTAGTCTACAGGTTAGTCATTTTATAAGTAATAGGATGTAATTGAAGAAATAAAACGCGTAACGGAATAAACGCAATACTTACCTGGAAATATATTATTGATTTTCAGTACATTCTGTCGATTTTGCGCACATAGAAGTATGGGGTAGTCGACTTTTTATTCGCGTTGGTACCATAGTAAATGTTGTTCGTAAGGGGCCGTTCAAGTATTACGTAAGCACCAATGGGGGTGGGGGGTCTTTACTATGCTTATTTTTGATGACATGGGGGACGGGGGGGGGGGGGGGGCGGGTTTCAATGGTGATTACGTCAGCAATATTTACTTACTTTTTTGTTTACAAATCTGAGTAGACCTTGATTTGACATAATTATGGTTAGTTATTTGGTTTTACTCTCACGCGATGTTTCATAGCTAATTAAGAAATAACAGAAGTGGGGGATATAGGTCCCGCGTGAGTAAAAACTATATCAATGCTTACGTAAGCGTAGGGGTGAGGGGTAAGAGCTTTGATTACTATCGTTGAAAAGGTGAGGGAGGGGGTTAAAAATGACAAAAATTCTGCTTACGTAATACTTGAACGGCGTATCGACGTGTACAATGACCCCTTTCAGGTTTTGTGTTCATTCTGATACACGTTCTGTAACCTCTCCCAATATACCTACATGCTGGCAATAGCTTGCATTCATAGTCTATCCATAGAAAAGAATAATATTTTGTCAAAAAAAAAAAAAAAACTAGTACTGAACTTTTTGTTCGAAACGAATTCAGTCTATTGATAAGTTTCTAGAGGAATGTTCCAATGTTATGAAATTCAAATGCAATGTAGTTTTGTGACTCAAAACTAATTAGGACACAGCAAGCGGCATACTTTGGCGAATAAATAAATAAAAAATATTACTCTTTTTAAAAAAAAAAGCTTTCCAAAAGCTACAAAAGACAAATGCAGTAGGTTTGCCTTTAACTCGAATAAATAATATTAGACATAATATCACAAACTGAGCCATGCTAATAGATAATGTAGTATGGTGGGCGCCAGATAAATGTGCAATAACGTTCATTGACCCGCTTACATTTATTGAATTTCTTAATATTAAAAACAGAAATAAAAACAAAGTTGTCCTTCTATCATCCGTTTTCATTGTGAAAACGTTCATAATTTAATGTTGGCATCTACGAAGGGAGATTTGGGAAAGGTATTTATTTGCTAGGTTATCTGGCGCCTACCGTAGCCAAGAAATTCAAGTCATTTGCCATTTGTGCGGTCAAGTGTTTTTGTCGCAGTTTAATCTGTATGACGGGTTTGTAAAAACGCCCAATTATTAAATGTAACTTATAAACACGGCGGTAAAGTAGTCAATATCTATCAATGTAACATGTTATCATTTGAGTTAATCACGAATTTGATTGCAGTAGCTGTAACTAGATTCAGCTACTGTTATAACTATTCTGTAAGTCTTGACATTTGTGTGAAAATATCTTTTGAAATATTTTGACCTAGAATAATACATTACGGAAATATACAGGGTGATTGGTAAATAGAGTGCATTCCTTCAAATCAACTCTTTTATCAATCATGCGTGATCAGAAAAAAATGTCAAACTGTGATCAGAAACATTAGACCGACAAAGATAACACCAAAATTAACTTGCTTTGCCTGGCTACGCTACATATATATTGCAAACTAAGGTACCGTTGGGCACAAAGAGTTACCATCTATAATTCTAGATAAATCTAGTTCGTCTGAAGTGACGCGTGAAGTCTGGGACTTGAACTGAAGGACACAGATTCTTTGTCGCGTATTTCTACGTTATATCTGGCCACAAAATGACGAAAGTAGGAATCCAGTTGACATGATATAGAATAGTGTATTTGAGCGGTTTTTTTTACTACGTTTCTCAAAACCTAGAGAAAAGACAAAACGGAGTAAAAAAACGAAAACAAAACAGAGTTGAGAGTATCGTAAAATCTCGATTAAACAGAGACAGCACTTATTGTGTGTGGCGTCTCACGCAATTGTGAATTTGCGTTATTCGGCTATTCGGTGCCAACGATAATTTGTGTGATAAGAATAAAAATATAATTTCAAAAGGCACACTATTTCTGGTTATGCAGCTGTATAACTTGCGTTATTTTTCTTTACTGCAACGAATTTCTAAAGACCTCATAACACCAAGAGTATTTCTAAATTGTTTTAAAATGTTTGCCGAATACACTCTGTATTAGTATTATGTTACCCATAACCAGTTTGAAGTAGGCTTGTTGCGGTAACCACAGTCGATAGTTGGATAGTGTCACTCTAATAAAAGATATCAAATGTCTCCCGATATGCGATAGTCGATTGATTTCTGTGTCAATGTTTATAAATAGAAATTTTATTGGCGCCAATGCAGATAGACGCGAATGTTAATCTATAGATTATGAGATGATTTGTAATATTGAAATAAGTAACCGTTTTTTGCTGCATGTATATATGAATATATATACGGTACATACACCAAAATAACATTTTTTTCAATTTTTGTCTGTCGGTCTGTTTGTTCCGGCTAATCTCTGCAATGGCTGGACCGATTTTGACGGGAGTTTTATTGGCAGGTAGCTGATGCAATAAGGAGTAACTAAGGCTACGTTTACTTTAGAAAAAAAAAACTAAAAAAATTAAAGAATCGACTGTTAGGCGGAACGAAGTTCGCCGGGTCAGCTAGTAATATCTATAGTTAGTCGTATCGGTTTTGCATTTTATCATTTTATCTAAACCTGTTTATTTATTTATGTGTGATTCTAGAGAAACTTGCACTCTTTCCTATTTAGTACATGTTAAGTACGCGCCAACCGAATTCATTATGTAATAAATTATGTAGACAAAAATAATTATTTTTAATTAATATGAACGTGATAGAATGACGCATGAAACCAATTACCAACGTCAATGCATTCCGAAAATAAAAATCTATTTACGGTTTTGTACAATATATTATTTTAGACAATTCAATGATAACAGGAAATCTTAAAATAATTATGTTAATAGATAGTATAACACCGCGTCATTTCGATCGTAATGGATCATAAAACACGACCTTAAGGACTTCACGCGTCATATCTCCAGTCATGCACGTCAAAAAGTTATAATTAAAATATCAAAAAAAATATAGAATCTTTGATAAAAATGTCGTTTTAACTACGTAAGTGCAAAAAAAATAGTAGTCAAAAATATTTTATTTAAAACTAGCTGACCCGTGCAACGACAACGTGTCGTCTGCGTCACATTTTCCAATAGTGTTCCGGTCCTATTGGTCTAGTGATGTGTGGTAGAGTGATGATATATAGCATATAGCCTTCCTCGATAAATGGGCTATCTAACACTGAAATAATTTTTCAAATCGGACCAGTAGTTCCAGATTAACGCGTTCAAGCAAACAAACAAACTCTTCAGCTTTTTATTATTAAGTATAGTTACTTACATGGTAAAACTTTGGAAAAGGTCATGGACTACAATACATATGCCTATTATTATTGCTTTCTTAGGTTCATAGGCATTGATGCCCTAAAATTCTCTTACTATTTTACCTGAGTAAATTGTAAAATAAAAAAGGAAAATCGCAAGACAATTAATACGATTGGTTGTTTATATTTATTTAGTAGCCAAGGCGCGTTTGCCAATTTGTCGCGTTCATATTATCCAGTTACTGGATCGATAGCTAAAATCGACTGCCTGAATCGCACTACTGGATTCCAGTAGTGCGATTCAGCCGGTCGATTCTGTAAACAGTGTACTTTAGAACTACGCTTAGATGAAGTGATCTCGAAGTGAGCTGTCAAACCATACAAACAAGATGGAATGACAGCTCACTTGTCGTTCTTGAGTTTTCACGCTGAGAGGTTTACACAATCTTCCGGCTGAAACTGTGTCCTCAAATATGTCATCAATAGATCTAGTAAAGCACCTGTGCGGTCTATGTGTGACAACGGTACCTACCTATGAAAAAAATATCTATAACACACTGCCAATACATGAATAGTAGACTGATCGCCATCTCGCATTAATATATACTGCTATTATATAATATAGACAGTACATATGTAGCTCAGTTAATGTAATCGCTAGGTACGCAACGAGTTATTGTTATAAATATATGCAAGTATGGGCTGGGAAACTATATCAATGTGAGGGCAAAAATTGTGAATAATTTAGCAAAACTAATTCTAATCCTAATATGGTTTGAGACGGGCTCAAATGATGCGATATAAATGAATAATTACAAGTTTCAAATGGCGCCACACGCAAAATTTTCACCCGTTAGACCATTCTTTAACAACAGAAATGAGAACCTCCTCCTTTTTGAAGTCGGTTAAAAAGTGGCAGCGTTTTGTCCCCCTGCTATAGACAAGATACGATGAAAAATGTTATACTTAAAAAATTTAGGTGATTATTTCCGACTGTTTTTTTTTATTAATTTTCGTGTTCATTTTTAATTCTACAAATGTCTCGCTAAAAACAATACCTAAAAATCACATTGATACAGTTTTCTGACTCTTAAATATAGTTCCATAAGCCTCTCATTGCCATAAACTTGCTTAAAAATAAATACTTCCGTTAGAAACCGTAGTTCCGCATAGTGAGTGTATGAAACGTAAACGTATTTGTTATGACAGATTGTTAGGTAAAATAGTTACAGTAAACTTAGTCATCATATAACTTTAATTTAGAGATGGGGACATATGGTTATGATAGTATATTGAAGAGTATGTATCAGCAACGCAATCGTTTGAGGGTTTCAGCCGAAGTTGTGGTGATTCTTGCACAAAAGCTGGAGCAAAAAGATTTCTCTATGTTCCTCTCCGCCATAAAATAAAAGAAAATGGATTTTTGAAAGTTTTCCATGTCTTTTGAGTTACCGTCTTTTTTCTTGCACCTCCCACACTTGTGGAACAGAGTGGACGGCAATTGGCTAAAATGATGATGGCCCACACTTACTTCTTTTGGAAGCCTGCAGGATTTTCCATACATTTGCCTCGGGTTATGTATAAAACTTTAGTGACGCATACGATATGCACTAATTAGAAAGTGCATGACCAGTTTCTTATCGCATGACCAGACATATTGGTTACCCTGGAAATGTTGGTTTATTTACAGATATGAACTAGGCATGTCTTTTAAATTACGGATAAGATGAAATAGGAAAAAGTATTAAAAAATTCGATGTCGAGGCAATAATATCATACGACATATTTTGGAGATATGTATCGAAGGTTAATTTAGTTGTTGATCGTGCTTTGTGTTCTTGTTTTAGTTTTACACAGCGGTATGTCCTCATCTTTATGTCATATATAAATATGCCTGTATTGAATTTAGAGATAATGAAAAATACTTAGACTTATCGTAAACGCAGCTGTAAAGAAAAAAAAAGAGATTTTTTCGAAAGAAAATTAATTATACATAGATTTTTGTACATTTCAAAGATAGAAAATATACAACCGTTGATGAAAATATTTTTATTTCTTGAAACAATATTCAAATGAAATAGAACATGAAATAGAACTCTAAGGTGTACCTACTCGTTAAGAATTATTTTTGTTCCGTATAATATGTCACTCAGTGTATTGTGTTATTTGCACTTGAATACCTAACGGCTCATGGTATATCGTGTAAGTTATATTGCTTCCTATATAGTGCTAAATATCAATTAGTTTGTAAGTGTAGCGTTGCGCGAGGGAAACGATTTTGATGTATAACGTTACTTTGTTTAGATAAACTTTGTATTTTTATAGTTTTAGGTGTTTGTCAGGAAAAACATTGTAAGTAGTATGCTTGGCTGAGACAACTAATCCTCAAATTAGAAATGAAATAAATACGCGGTATTTACTATTTATCTTTAGGTTTGGGTAATGTTGACTTATTGTAAAAATGTCAGCCATCTGTAAACAGCTCGGTCGTCTAGATATCGCGCAACGTCACAAAAAAACTTTTTTTTTTACACAAGGTCCGTTTGTGCAATGTAAATATTACCGTCGTCTTATTTATGAGTGATAAGGAGTACATTGTCAAGAACGTCTGAGTGAGCGTACGTGAATGTTTGAATTATATGTTAAATGAATTAATGCACGATGAAGATATTAAGTTGGGTTCTTGTGATACTGACGCAAATATAGCTCGGCTATCACCAGTAAGTTGTCACCAAAAATTATTGAAGCATTAAGTGTTAGAGGATCGTCATCGAGTTTAATATTAAATAATACAAACATTAATTAGCCATATTCCTAAATCATTATTATAGTTAAGAATCACGATACATCTCAAGTCTACATACAATAGTTCCTTTGTCATGTGTCATTTTGTAATCGTACTAACGAGAATGTGTAATAGATTCGTTTTAATATTGTATAAAGTAATTTACTGAAAATATTTGCATCTATCTCAAATGTCATTTTATAGAATAAATTAAAATTATTATATTACGCTTATTTTACTTGTATTATTCTCAAAACCTACACTGCTACACACCCTTTACACTTTCTATTGAGGTAGGTATACATATTTGAAGAAAATACAAGCTCCTTTCTATGCACCAATTTATCTACGAACGTAGCACTGCCTATAAAGTAAGTATGTTCGGCAAATATTTTAAAAACGTGAAAAAGAAGTTCATATTAAGCTGTATAGCGTTCCTGCTTCTTTTCAACTGACTTCAAAAAAATCGCCCAAGTGCGAGTCGCAACCATCCCTTCATGAGAGACACGAAGGGTTGCGAAAATAATCATTGGAACCTATTACTGCCTCCGCTTTCCGTCCGTCATACAAGAAACGTGTTTTTCTTTTCGGTGTACGGTTTGTACAGACCCCGTCGTGTGAGAGTCGGACTCGTACTTGGCCAGTTTTTATTGTTTGTTGTTATAGCCGCAATAAAAATACATTTTCTGTGAACATTTCAATTGTCTATCTATTACGGTTCTTGAGGTACAGCCCGCTGATAGACTGTCGGACAGCGGAGACTTAGTTATAGGGTTCCAGATCCGGAAGCTACCCTTCGGGTACGTTCTACGGTTCCTAAAAAGGTTCATAATTCGACTGATTGATTTTTTTTGGTTGCAAATAGACCATAGAAAAAAAATCGAATACCAACATACTTACCTTGATTGAAAGAAATATACGCGCTTAGTCGTGGAGTTGCGGAAATCCGCCCGATTTACATACATACATAGTCCATAGACCAGTCTAAGCTGCCTCCAGGAACAAATATGGTCTATAACCTCCAAGGTTCTCTCTATGCAACTTTGCCTTGGTCGTCGCACAAAATGCATATTGATAAACAAATGCAGTTTAATTTATATTAATACGGCTGATAAGTACGTGAACTCAGTGGTAGTGCAGCCTTCGAGGGTCTGTGCGTCATCTCAATTGCTGCGGCAGTCGCAGTAGAAAAACGGTGACCGTTTTTCGCGCCATTCAGTGCGCTTCGGCAGGAAACAAATGCAGTTTAATTTATATTAATACGGCTGATAAGTACGTGAACTCAGTGGTAGTGCAGCCTTCGAGGGTCTGTGCGTCATCTCAATTGCTGCGGCAGTCGCAGTAGAAAAACGGTGACCGATTTTCGCGCCATTCAGTGCGCTTCGGCAGGTGTCTAGTTACAGTCATGTTGGTGCATATAGATTCAAATAAGGTTATGTTTTCTAGTGCCTTTCAATCAAGGTATGTTGGTATTCATTTTTTTATTTATTTGTTAAATTAGGTACTTAAGTTATCACGTACCTACCTACCTAACTAAAACTTGGGTCCAGATTTTGTTGGGTGTCATCTTTTTTTGCAACAATGACATGATGCTATTTTTATCCAAGAAGTTCAATAAGTAGGTATGTCTCTTGCACACTTTTTTCGTATTAAAGGAATGTTTTTTAAAACTTCAAAAGATGCTGAAGGTTGTGCAAACATTGCCCCGGCTAGATTTCAGGGCGTGATATTTACGTCCAATGAATGAAACCATTGCAGGTTTTCATTTTCTGAAACTTGTGTAGGTAGGATATCAGTAAACAGTCGAGATGATGAACTATTTGATTAAATACTTGTTAATCGAGATAATGTTGTCTAGACTTTGCTATATTTAGCTAATAGATAAGGTCTGCTACGTAAGTAGCCTGCCTAAATGGCACTGATTCGCCGCCATTTTGAAAGTTGCAAAGCGCTTATTATTTTTTTAGAACATTATTGTACACAGCGTAGGTATTTACTACCTAACCCCAATTTACAAACTCAAAAACAACAAAAAATATAAATAAATATCTTTTCATATGAAATCATCTAGGTAGGTACCTACCCTGCACATGCCTCAGTAACAACTTAGGTCGTAACGAAACATGTCGCATTACAGGACGTACGGACGTACAGAGTCAAAATCGCCACCTAGAACTTGAGTGTGACGACTTGAGGCTAAGAATTTGTCATCAACATCATCTCTGCAGCAAGCAGAGGAACAGCTAAGGCAAATCTCACTGGAGGAAAATTCAAGACGCTTGCCATGGCACACGTTCAGTCTCGGAAACAAAAGGCACAAGAAAAATAAGGTCGGTATCTGGTCAAATATAGTAGCAGAGATAATATACATAAGTATAATAGGTACCCCATCTGTCGTACGTAGGACACGCCTTTTGCCTACTTGTAAAACGACGATACTGTAAACCGTACTGTAAAACGTAAGTAAGCATTACAAAACTTACCATCGAAATATGATAGGTTTTGTATAATACATACGTTTTCACGGCCCGACTTCGCCCACTGCTGGGCAACGGCTTCACTTAGAAAGTAGGTACCTACTTATGACTAACCACAAGTGGCCAAGTTCTAGTCGGACTGGCGTGCCAAGGGTTCCGAGCCCATTTAATTTTTTTAACATAGTTACGAACCCATTTATTTTTTTTAACATTAAGAAGTCTGTAGTGTTACATACAGACTTCTTAATGGTTTTCCTGTAATCTTTAGATATAGAACTATTTATCTACATTTATTTCAAAATTTTAAGCTCAGTAGTTTCGGAGATAAGGGGGGTAATGGTAATTTTTTGGTCTAATTTCTTAATTAACTTCCAAACTAATTATTTTACAATATTATGAAAAAATATAATTACAACCTTCACAGTAGGTAAGCCCTTTCTTTTGACATGTCACACGATACAGTTTGAAAAACTTTTTAAAATTTTCTAGTTTGACCCCCAAAAGTAACCCCCATTCTCAATATTTATTTATTTACGTAACGCGTCAGTATTAGGGTCACAGAAGTGGAAGTAATTATATATAGCGAATTTCAACAGAATCGGTCTTGTAGATCAGGAGAAAACTGTCTGTGACAGACGGACGGATAGACAGACACCCGAGTGATCCTATAAGGGTTCCGTTTTTCACGGATGTTCGGAACCATAAAAACTTTTCACACCACCTGCACGAAAACGTCAAATTATTTGCCATCACGGAACAGAAAAAACAGAAAAACAGGAAAAACTGGTTTTTCTATTCCGTGAATGCCATGCAAACCTAACCTAACGTACGTCATTCTAACCCGCGAGAGGCTCCCGTCCGCCTCCACTGCTAGGTGCAGTGAGCGCAGTCAAAATGCGGGTTATAATGAAATTCAGTACAATATATACCCGGCCTGGTGGCCTGGAGCCACAGCTTCGGACGCGCGACCTTTGACGGGTGCCGACGCGCGCCACCTGTTTTCATAGCTAGAGTACCATTTTTTCGCAGTAGGTAGAAAGTAGTGTTTAAAGGGATAAATGTGTCTTTGACTTGGGATAACTTGAATCCCTCGCTGCATTCAGGGTTCTTGTATTAACTCCCTCGCTTCGCTCGTGAGTTAAACTTTAAACTCCCTCGCTGCGCTTGGGAGTTAACCCTCGAATCCATCATTGTGTTCTGGAGTCAATATGACGCCCGTGTCATAAGACACTGCTTTATCCCCTCGTTTCATATTCTAGTATTTTAGCACTTTCCAGTATAGATAATCCAGTTCCTTTGCTTCAGGGATGAATGCACCTTCCGAAAGAATACCTACCTAGCTACCTATTTAAGTTAAAAAATGCTAAGTATATGAAGTCAAAAAATCCTTACTCAAACTAGAAACTTATGTGCTACGAGTATGCTTTTATTGAAATAGAATATGGGCCGTTGTGAGAACTTCTAAGAGACTGATCTACTTGAACTACTTACTTGAAATTCAACCTGAACTAATTATTTCCTGGCGAGTTATAATGAAATTCAGGACCTACAATATTATTTCCCGGAGGTCAATAATGTGAAGCTTGCGGCCAGCCCCGGATCTACGATTTTTCCGAACCGGGGCAGAAACTTGATAGTGGCGCCCCCCTCTCATTCACTTTTGTGAGTCTTATTATTACATATGTATCGGGTGAAATAGACCCTACGATAACGAAAATCCATTGTACACATCATAAAAGAAAATCTCGGCTATACCTGGGAAAACGTTGATTAAGACATGGCCGATGTTTAAAAAAAAATATACCTGACTTGAAAACTGTTTTAACTAAAAAGGTAGAACGTTATTCCTACCCAGGAATCGAACCAGTTGGTTTTGAAAAAAAAATAACAGCCTGTATTTATTAACACCATCCGAAAGTGTAGCTATTAATTATCAAATTCAGGGAAGCAACAATTAAAAAAAACTATACTCGTCATAGTTTCAGATTTGGCCATGAAGGCACACTTTAAAAATTCACCCTGTATAAAACCTATGACACTCAAAAATGACGTCGCTTTCTATTGTTA
Source organism: Ceramica pisi (assembly GCA_963859965.1). Taxonomy (NCBI): domain Eukaryota; kingdom Metazoa; phylum Arthropoda; class Insecta; order Lepidoptera; family Noctuidae; genus Ceramica; species Ceramica pisi. Next base: position 21,393,753 of record OY982535.1, on the reverse strand, counting down.
AAAGAATTGTCAAAATCGGTTCATTAAGTCCAGAGAAAATCCCTACAACCTCACAAACTCACAGACTTTCTTTTTATTATTAGTTTAGATGTTACAGTCAAAGTGATTAATTCGCATATTATATTTATATATCATATGCGAATTAATCACTTTGACTGCCACATCGCCCACATCCCACCGGGTCCCACCTTGATTAGGCAATGGCCTTTCGGGTCAGTGTATAAGAAACGGGGCACTATGAAACAATTTTAATAAAAAACGATGGTTTATAGGCTATTGCCTAATCAAGGTGGGACCCGGTGGGATGTGGGCGATGTGGCAGTAATAGGGTGGGGGAACACCATGAGACACCTCAAAGGCCAATATTGACCTTGACTTTAGGTTCACTGACCTTGACCTTTTTGTCAAGGACAAAATACCGAAAGACAACATCCCCGATTCTCAGGAGTAACAGGTCAAAATTCAAATTTCAGGTCAATATTCATGAATTTCAAGTGACCTTGAGGTTGAGGTCAAGTGATCCTGGAGGTCAGGGGCGAGTGATCTTGGGAGTATCTAAACTACCAACCCCTTGACGTCAACCGCAAAAACTGTATATTTTCTTTTTTTTTAAATTTGCTCATATCTCCAAAACTGTGTGTCTTATAAAGACACACAGTTAAAGTGATGAAAAATTTGCCACCCTTAATAACCGCCCTCATGCCACGTAATTCTCAACATGTAACTTGTAAGTAATAAAATAAATTACAAAAAAAAAAACAAATTTCACATAATGTACCTACATCGTCGTCTAAAATTCGGCTAAGTCGAAGCTTGCATGCGGCTCTCAAGTGCAAGTACATTGCAGGGTGCCACTATCAAGTCGAGGCTAGGGCCTCCTGTTTCTGAATGGCATTAATAATAAGTCGTGGTCGACGGATCCTGGGCGCTAAGGTCGCTTACTCACACTAGCTCATGTCATACCATTCGAACCTAATCTATCCGTTTCGGGTTGCTTAACAGTTCCCTGTGCCCGATATTCCACCAGATAAAGTTGTTCTTTTTCCTATCTTTATTTTCTGCACCGTTTAGTCATTATTTAAAATGAGCAGTCATTATGTATGATAGCAAATTAATCACTTTGACTGTAACATAGATATTATATAATAGGTACAGAATATTATGAAGAGGTACCTAACGTTTGTGAGTTTGTAGGGGTAATCTCTGGGTCTACTGAACCGATTTTGAAAATTCTGTTACCAATAGAAAGGCGTGTTATTTGTGTCATATGCTATATAGAACTCGGAAAATTCAGCTAGTAGTATAATAAAAACTACTGCAATGGGATTCTGGTTGTAAAATAGTAGATTATGAAACGAGGGGATAGAGCAGTGTCTAATGACACGGGCGTCATATTAAATCCCAAACACGAGAGTTAACGCCCGAGCGAATCGAGGGAGTTAATACAAGAATCCTGAATGCAGCGAGGGATTCAAGCTAGACCAAGTCAAAGACACCTTTATCCCTGAGGAGCATGCTCTACCTTTTACCCCTACTGCGAGAAAATTGAGTTCTAGACAAGAAAACTGGTGGCGCGCGTCGGCCCCCGAAGCTGTGGCTCCAGCCCACCGTCGGGTAGTAATATTTTAATGAATTTCATTATAACCCGCCGGGCAATAATGTGATTTGAATTTGGAACGCATTTTAACTGCGCTCGCTGGACCTAGCAGCGGAGGCGGACGGGAGCCGCTTGCGGCTTAGAATGACGTACTTTAGGTTAGGTTTGCATGTCAAATAATTTGACGATATCGTGCAGGTGGTGAGAAATGATTTACTAGCTGACCCGCACAGCTCCGTCTGTGTCCTATAATCTCATTCATGCTTCGCTCCTGTTGGTCGTAGTGTGATGTTATATAGCCTATATAGCCTTCGTCGATAAATGGTCTATCCAACACTAAAATAATCTTTCAATTCAAACCAGTTTCTGAGATTAGCGCGATCAACCAAACAGGCTCTTCAGCTTAATAATATTAAAGTAAAAATTTAACGTTTCGAAATAACGAAGAAAATTGTGGTGCAGAAGTAGAAAATTGTAGTGCATCTATTAATTTTTGTCATAAACAATGAATCCCATAGGTAAGCAAAACATGAAGACCTTATGTGTTTTAAAAATGGCAAAGACGAGCTAAAGGACTGTTAAAGGTATAATGTAGGACTACTGTGCAATGGCATCAAGTGCACTATGCATGACATATTCTTAGCAATAGCGAACATGTTTTAATAATAAATTCAGCAGCTCATTTGGGGGGGATTTATCTTATTGTCATAAATACTAAAGAATTATGTATGCATGTGGCATTGTGAAAAAATATCTACAATGATTTGGTGCGCGAGCGCGTCATTCGTAACGTAAATGTATTCAATATGTTTGAAATCGACCTCCCGGCTCGTGTCTCGCCCTTGATTGAGGTAGGTGCGTTCAGATTAAGTACATTTTTATTAGATACTATAATAAGCCAGTGCCCCCAGTTAATGGGTTGTGGTGGTCTCCACGCAAAATACTGGTATTCAGCTGAATCCGGTTTGACTGGAAGCCGACCCCAATATAGTTGGGAAAAGGCTAGGCAGATGATGAATAAGTAGTACTTAACCGAACCGACAGTCATTGGTGTCCAAACTGAGGTCATACAAAAAAAAACATTTTTGCGTTTTTTCTAATTTTCTGGGCAATTTTTCAACTGAATTTTTTTTCCAAAACCGGAATTTTGCGAACATTCAAAAATCAGTTCTTAACTGACACACTTTCATTTCATTTCATTTAATATACCACATGATTTTATAATCACGATTCAAAATTGACGGTTTATTTTTAATTATTTCATTATTAAAGGAATTAATTGCTATAGCTCATGGCTAAATAAAAACTGCCCCAACAACCCGTGCGGGTTGATTTTCAAGGTTTAGCAACGCTTGCCGAGGTCGGTCTGTAGATCGGCGACCTGAATGGGATCTTAACATACCGAGACTCCGTCGTGCCTCGGTAAGCACTTAAAGTTCGTCCCGGCTGCCACTGTCTAGAAAAAAATGTATGATGATAAAAAAATCACGTCATAGGTCTACGTAGAAAGTAGGCACTAAACTTTCAGCCTTTTAGCGTGCATGTCCATGACAGCGGAGCGAGGCAGAGGAGCGGAGAAACGGCGAAATTTTAACCCAGGCGGGTCCCGAGAGGCGTAGTGGTGGTTGAACAAAAAAACCGGCCATCTGCAAGTCGGACTTGCACCCGAAGGGTTCCGTACCAGAAACCTTAATTTTTATTATTTGTTGTTATAGCGGCAATAAAAAACACAAACTGTTAAATTTCAACTGTCTATTGATTACGGTTCTTAAGATACAGACAGACGGACGGACAGCGGAGGCTTACATAGTTATAATTCCGTTGGTTACCCTTTGGGTACGGAACCCTAAAAAAATGAGAATGATAAATTTTTCGAACTAGTTGGGAAAAGTGACTCAGACTTTCTTCTCCTTTTAAGTTTTTTTTCAAATGTTAATTACCTAGCTTATTTCTTACGTAAGTCAAAGTTTATTTTTATACAACTCAAATGAGACCAATGTGACGTTGTAGAATCGAAATACCTAACGTATTCCACAAAGATTCCCTTCTACCATCGGACAACCAGACGCACTGCAGTTTACCATCCCCACCTTGTTGCTATTCCACGAATTCGCACTAAGCGATTCCAAACGTCTTTTATAATGCGGACAGCAAAAGAGTGGAATTCTTTGCCTGCGTCTGTGTTTCCAAACGCTTACAACCCAAATCTCTTCAAAGTTAGAGTAAACAGGCTCCTTCTGGGTAAGCTCGCTCCATCGTAGACTTTGTCTCTGTCATTTCTGACCAAGACTAAGGTCAAGAGCAAACCCATCACAAATAAAAAAAATTAAAAAAAGATACTAGGTATAGTAGCTTAATTTTTTTTTTTTAATCAGTATCTTAATTTGAACCAACTGCAAAAACGAACTTCCAAGTTAACTGTGAACAGAAAATGACTTGGCAAGTACATACTTTGCATACGTTTATTAATTTCATTCTCTCTCACAACTCACAACAAACGAAAGTCTTTGTAACTAGGTATTTAACTAATGAAACAGTAATGTAGTCAACATTAAATCAACATTATTATCATTAAGTTCATAAGATTGCACGTGTTCATATAAATTCAAGAATGCTTACTGGCCGAGATAGACTGACAAACCATAGTTTAATGGCCGCTAGACGGTGATTAGTGAATAGCCCGCTTTAGTTTATTCTTCGGAGCGGCGCAGTCACATCGCGACGAAACTTGACCGAGCGCGCTTCACCACGATTTTCCCGCCAAAATTGTGACGTAACCAACTTTTCGTGATCTGTGTGAAATATGACAGTGATTTTTTAATTTTACTTTTTAAATATTGAAAGTGTGGTAAAGGAATAATATTAAAATGACGGCTGGGAACGAGGAGCATGAGCCCCTGATCACGTCTTCTGTTGATAACCAGCGTGTGGCATACAGTAATTCGCCTCCAGTAAGTGTAAAAAATTGTTTAAATTTATTCTTGTTCAAATTAAATTATGTATATCTAGAAAACATTTTTGGTTTCGGAAAATCGATTTCTCATTTTTCCGATAAAGTACTTTGTAACAAATTCTCAACGATGTAAAGTTTTGAAATAAGAAAATTGTAGATACTAAATTGTAAGAACAGACGCTGTTTTGTTTTGATTAGTTTAATTACTAGGCAATAGATAATTGGAACTATGTACGTAGTGACTCCATTCGGTAGTAGAGTTGCCTAGGTACCTTCCACATACCTATGTAACACAGGCACATCTAAGCAGTCAATTTAAGTGTTCGCCTATAATAGAAGCGCATTCATTCAATTGAAAATGGCTCCACCATGGGATAATGATTCTTGATAGACATTAGAATCAAAAACTATATGAGTTAGGGTATAAAAAGGTTGTTTGGCGCTTTGAAGAGTAGAAACTACAGAATTTCCACGTGGATCAAAAACACACGAAATGGATTATAGGTGTCTAAATTTCTCGTGATGTTACCATGACACATTTCCTACCTAGAAAGTTTCCTACAAAATTTTTGTAAAAATATTGGATATTTATAATTTAAACCGACCTATACAAAAGGAGAAGTTCTTAATTCAGTTGTGTTTTTTGTTGCACCAGAACATTTTATTTTTTTTGGGTTTATAGTTTTAGCGTATTAGAACATAACACTCGAAAATCTAAGTAACAAACGGCATTTAATACAACACTAATATAATGGCTACCAAAAATTCCAACGACAAAACCACAAACGACATACCTAATTATAATATTTAATGTTTCAAGCAAAAAAGAAAAATAAACCGGACTCTATGAGTTAATGTTACCAAGGCTGTATCGTGGATTCCGTGGGCTAAGACGAACATATAAAAAGTTGGAACAGGTTTCCTAATGCACCGGTTTTTATAGTTCGAACTTTATTCTAATTTGATTTAAATATCCCAATTAAGTAAAAGGTTTCTGGTCTTGTATTCCGTAATTAACTTGGTTTTGATTCATACTTTTTGGGGTAATTATTGTTAACCAGAATATTGACAAAACTGTGTTACAAGAAATTCGAATTTGATGGGTCATCTTGCTGGGGATGAGGTCCTGGAATGACAACACGATTTGACAGTTACTACCGAATCGTGTTGTCATATTAATCTTAGTGGTTAGGTGATACGGAGTAGAATACGCCCTCAACTAAGCCCGAAGTTTATATTCCCAGATCGGGTACAGTATTATGAGGTTTTATCCACTGGGATTTCTGAACAACAGCCTGAAGTTTCCGGTTTTTGGCAATAGGCTCGACCCCTATTAGCTATCTACTTCTGCTTAATACGCGCGTGATAAAATATATTATTTACTAGCCATAGAAATATATTTTATCTATGGTACTAGAACAAAATCGTCTGCGTCACATTTTTCATAAATGCTCCGCTCCTATTGGTCGTAGCGTAAAACGTATTATTATATAGCCTTCCTCGATAACTGGCCTATCTAACACTATTTTTTTTTCAATTCGATCTAATTCTTGAAATTAGCGCGTTCAGCCAAACAAACAAACTCTTCAGCTGTATAATATTAGTAAAGACGTATGGTAAGTAGAGGTATCGTAACACTTGCGACATCATTTGGACGAATAATCTTCAAAGTTTAATGTTAGAAGGTTCTCCGCTTCCACGCCCTTCGCTTTCGACTGATCAACAGTTACGTTGTGTCGCAACGTCGCAACAGCTATTGGTTGATGCCACAAATATAGTTAGCAACGAAGTATATTTTGATTTGAGATTATGGTATGCGTAGCAAAAGCTTCTATCATCCTACCTGTGTGCATAAAACGCAAAGAAGTCAATTTTAAAAACTTCTGTCGCAAAAACTTAAAATTTATGTAGTTTGCTTGTTTATTTTAATTGATCTGGTAGTACTTAGATACAGAGTATTTTTTTCTGAATTGAATTGAGTATCTACCGACCATAATTGCCATCCTTGACATTGACAAAATCATCGAATGTTCGTCGATGGAGCAATAACCCTCAGACCAATAAGGTCTGAGCCATAGTGAGAGCCAGGTGAGCCACCTTAAAAAAAAACAAAGGGTTGCACTCCGGGAGTGCCGGCAGAAGTGAAAACTTGAACATTAACGTTGTGCATTTTTGAATCATCCGTCTTTCGAATTTTCGATCAGGTCACGTGTCCTGACGCAAGTTTAAAATTTTATACTCATCCCAAGAAAAGTGTTCAACGCCGCTGAAGAAGTTTTAACTTCAAAATAGAATTGAGTATTAATTGGAGTTAAGCACATGTCAAACGTTAACGTCGACGTAAGGTTTGACTCATACCTAACGTCAATGCGAAGCTAGAGTAACGTTTGAAAAGTAATAATCTTGAAATTCTTAATTCAAAAAATAGAGGGCGAATCGGTCAGAGTGTTGTCTTTTAGGGACTGACTTGGTGAATCATTTGAAGCTAAAAGAATTTACCAGTTTTTGAAGGTGTGTTGTGGGTAAAGTTAGCCATAAACCATAAACCATAGAAATATAAAGAATAGTTTACTATATCCTCAGAACTTGTTTGTTATATATATGGGTATCTTGTACAATAAGTGTAGTTATAGACTAGCTTTATCTATTATCTGTTCTGTTGAGCCTGGCTAGACGTATTCTCTGGTCTATAACCCCACTGATCGTCTTCAATTTAGTTCAATGGGTGACTTCCTACTAGGTACATAAGAAAACGAACCAATTTCTCAGATACAACAGAGATCCAATACTTTAAGATTTTTGTTACTATGAGACAATCCACTCGTATTAGACTATCATAATCGGTAATATTTGAATACGAAACAGACTTCCGCCTTCTTTGTAAAGATCAAATACCTAAGTATTACCTACGTTGTTATGAGACACCTACAAGTTGCTATATTAAGTCAGACTCATTAAATCATGGAATAGTAATTTTTATTCAGATTTTATCTCAACTCGTCATCATTTTATAGACTCGACTAAATAAATCTATCTATGTACAATATGTACATATCTTAATGGCCACAGAACATAACTGAAGGCTAGGATATACCATTAAGATGTAAAAATAACTAAATAAGAGGAATTAATAAAAAAATACAAGAAAATATCAAACAAGGTTTCTTTTCTAAAGAGGATTCTTCAATTTCCAAAGATACAGGGGATATAAAAAAAGTGCAATTTCTCAAATTAGTGTTTTCATTGACTGGTTTCCATTACTGCAGTGCTCTTCTGGTAGTAGATAACCATTTCGATATCGAACTTCACCTGAGTGACAAAGTTCACTAGTAAACTTTATTACAAAGAAAATAAGGCTTATATTAGGTAATATAGGAATAACGAAAATATTGTTACGAGACAGACACAGTACCTTCATCATAAATTCATAACATTTTCCTCCCACTACTAAAATTGAATAAAAATACATACAGTTGACAAACCTGTTATCAACCCACCTTATTTTATGTAACACTAGCTGTCCCCCGCGGCTTCGCTCCCGTCAGTTAAGTATTCATTGCACATATCGAGTTTTCTTTGTTTTTAAGATGTATTCTGCTATTCGGGTCGGAGACAAATCCAACGAATCAATAACCGTGAAAATTGGTTCAGCAGATCTCGAGTTATAAGTGTTGTAACAAACCCGTCTTTGTTTTATATATATAGATTTATAATATTAATGTAGATATTGTATGTCAGTTACACCTGAACAAAAACAAGTTACTCTTGATTCTCCTGATGTTTTTGCCTTGATTTTATTGAGATATAAACAAATATGTTTTTAGGGTTCCGTACTCGAAATTCAAAGGGTACCTAACCAACGGAACCCTATTACTAAGCCATCGCTCTTTGATTATATACATGTCTAGATAGACATTTAAAGCGACATGTATATAATCTGAGCCTTCGTTGTATGTCCATTTTTCTGTCTGCAGGCTGTATCTCAAGTAGAGAAATAATAGGTAGAATTGAAATTATCACAGAGAGTGGATCTTGTGGAATTCTGTTGCCGCTAAAACAACGAATAATAAAAGTACGATGGTACGGAACCCTTCATGCGCTCTTGGCCGATTTTATAATTAGGTAGCGCCAAGAAAGTAAGAAGCAATATTCTGAATACTTATACATAAACATAAAGTTCGAACAGAAGTTGTAATATAAAGCATATAGTAACTTTTTTGCATATAATAGCAATCTGTTAATTTGTTTATTTAATCTTTATTTATGTGTTTAACATTTTAATTGCAAAAATAAACATAAATAACACTTCTACTGACGTAGCAGTTCTTAGATCAATGGTTACGAAACGTTTCAAAATAAATAAATAAAGAGATAATCGGTTTAGTTTTTAAAAAAGACTACTATTCTTCTGAACAGTTAAAAATAACTATTATGTTTATGAGGACGGATGAAAATATAGTAACTTAGATGTATGTGTCTCCAAAATCTGAATTTGATTATAACTTATGCGATGGCAATATAGTCTTTTTCCCAATGTCATGTTTGAAACTGGCGGCAATGTGATTTTGTGACCAAATAATGTCTAAAATTTACCAAAAAAAACACCATAAAGTGAGAAACAAAACTCGCTTCGTACATGACCTCCACTTTTGTTTGAACTTATTTTGAAAAAACTACTAGAATGTCAGTTTATCTAAGTAGAAGCAGCGTAGGAAACTGCTTTGCAGCCATTTATTTTAATGAAAAAATCAATATACAGGGTTTTTAAAGTGTGTCTTCAGGGCCAAATACAGAACTATGAGAAATATCGAAAATCACTGAAAGGAGTCTCGAGCCCGATTTTGATGAAAAGTAAAACTGCATCAATGGATTTTTGAAAAAAAAAAACCGAATATGCTCCGAAACTGCTTCACCAGTTTTGGTCATTAAATTTTTTCTCCAATAGTAAGCTAAATTATCAGCAAGTAACAAAGGCTATAATTTATTTAAAAAAAATAGAGATCCTACGCCAACTTAAGCATAAAGCCACGTTATTTTTCGTCTCATTAGAGATGATAGAGTCCTAATTAAAATCGTTAGTTAATTTTAATGTAGCCATGAGTTCAATGCTATGGTTTTTAAGGTGGACCGTGACCGTCACTGTTAAGACGTTCATTAACGATGCATGCTTTAAAAGTTCAGTTAATTCATATTTTTGTTAAACCGGAAAAAAAATCTGAAAATGGTGTGTGTAAACCATGACTTCCGGGCTTAGCGTAGCGAACGCAATACTGGCAAAATATGTCCCGGTTATGAACCTACTAAGATTCTAAGCATTAGGTACGATAAAACTTTTTACAAAAAAATACAACCGACTAACTTACCGAACAACCTAACCTACAAAAATAATTTTAATTTCGGAAGTCGGTGTTTTTGTTAGTTTCTTCATATTTTGACACCGACTTCCGAAATTAAAGTTATTTTTTCAGATTCAGATTCAGATTCAGATAAATTTATTTGCTCAAACATGTGTGTACATACAATTATTAATAAATGCATGCAAGGTGATACAAGTGGAGTTGTGCTAACATGTTTACCATATTGTCATGGTGTGCAAATATTAATATGTACAAGTTTAGAATAAAAATTAATAACATTCAGTAACAATGAAAATGACTTCGTAAGTAGTGTTTTTTTTTGGAAGTTGGTTGTATTTTTTTGTAAAAAGTTTATTATTTTTCACTTTTTAGAGGTACCCCACACTTAACAACACCACTGCAAAATCGCAGAAAAGCAAAGTACGCAATTTCGATTACTTGGATGACATAAAACTATCATCCAAGTAGACGAATTCCAGCTATTTCGATTTAAAATCCAAAGTTCGTAACCGATTTTCATAAAACTTAAATGGGACCAATCTGCAAGAATATTCTTTCAGATTAAACAAGAATTTTTCAAATCGGTTCATAATTGTCGGAGTTATGAGGTAACAAACATAAAAAAAAAACATACAACCGAATTGATAACCTCCTCCTTTTTGGGAAGTCGGTTAAAAATAGCAAATGTTCTTATAGCATACTAGCTTCTGCCCGCGACTTTGTACCTCCCGTTCCCGAAGATATATCAGAAAGTCCCCTCTTAGTTATTCCCTACACTACCCAAGAGACCTAAATGCAAAATAGGATATCCGGAATGGACGGAATATTCGGATGATTTTCTTGCGTCGGACAAAAATGTGGTGTTGGTTGAAAACCGATTTAGGGCCTACGCAGACCGGGACGGCATGGCAAGGGATTTTGCCGTGAGTCAGCGCACACTGGCCGCTTAGATACCGCGGCATTCCAGCACTTTGCCACGGCACGCCGCACCCCGCAGTATATCACTACGAGCGCCGGAGTCCGTGGCATGCCGTTGCCTACTGCTGGCAGTATGCCACGGCATCCCGCCACGGGAGCCTGTGGCGCGTCTTTTAATGCCGTGCGATAAAATCCCTTTCCATGCCACGGCATCATTTTAAAGCATAGCAATTTATGTCGTATTTCTGTAACAGTACGGTTGAATTTCCATTAGTAAAAATTAAAATCCCTTGCCATGCCGTCCCGGTCTGCGTAGGCCCTTATAAATCTGGTGCTACAGGTTCCATTACCCTACCTGGCTCGCTTACTACCCCTCTATATCCTAGTTCTTTTCTACGCTATATTTCCCATAATGATTTCTTTAATATTTTCAAGTAGCGACAAACTTAGCACCTAATCTTCGGCACCTGTCGGCTTATACAGGGTGTTACGTAAGTCCCACGCGCTGGTAACTCGACACTAGTTCCGGATATCGGACCATCCCTAATTCCGGCGTAATAATACACCGAATTTACCGTCGGCGTCGGGTTTCCTCATTAGAAGTTCATTGTATTGTTAACTAATTGGTGGTATTGATCGTGGGATAGTATAGGAATTAAAATGTAATGTGCGAGGAGCTAGTAACTTAGTATAGGGGTGTGTTTCCACCAGAGATGTGCGGGGATGCGTAGAAAGGGATGTGTTTCGAATTGTGTGCATCTAGAAAGAAAGAAAGAAAGAAAATGTTTATTTGGAACAAGCACAGGAGATACAGCGTTTAAAAAGATCATTAAAACTAAATTTTAATTAAAATAAAGACCTGTGCGAGGCCAAAAAGGCTCCTATCTCAGCACGATGCGGCGACATTTGAAAAAAAAAAGACAAATACCGCCGCGCTGGTATTCTGATAGGGCCCGCTGTGACGCCACGGTCACACCTACCCACATTATAGACTTACAATAATAATTAAATTAACAAAACCTACCAATATAAAATGACTTACATAATAATACAATTAAAAAATAAAACAATTACAACAAAAGCTAAAGTATATTATGACGATGAATGAATGTATCCGGATAATAATAAAATAAAAAATAAAAAACAGGTATCTATATCTGATCTGCCACCGTTGCTCCGTGTCGCTTGTCAATGCTCCAGACTATGTTATCTATGGTCTATTGACAAACGACAGGACGCCGGCGCAGCATTGACTCATGGCTGTCAAGTGTCAATGTCAGTGAGATAGAACTTGGAACGTCATAATAATAAATGTTAGAAGTAAAGTTACTACACTAGCTAATATGTAATTACAGACTAACGTATACTTAACATAAGACAATAAAGTGGTGAAACCATAAAATATTAAATAAGATAAAGTGAAAAAAAGTGTGTCGCTGTTGTTAGTAACTTGTGTTGTACGTGAGTCGGAAGAACAACTTACCAACAGATATCACCGTTGTTGTAGACAAAGTGAAAGAAATTAATCCGTGCACTAAACGTACGGAACTCCGCCAAGGTCACCAGTCAACTACGTGCAGTCCCAGGGTAAGTTAGTTGGTTTCTTTTTGTAAGCGTAGTAAGTGTTGTTTAAACCTATGTTTAAAAGCACCAACTGTTTTTAGAGCACGAAAAGGTGGTGGCAAGTCATTCCAGCAGCGGGAGGCAGCGAATTTAAAACTACCACGAAATGCAGCAGTTTTGTGTGACCCAGCTAACATAAGGTATGAAGATGCTCTAGTTTTAATCCTATTTACATCACGCGACCAAGAGAGTTTGTTATATAGATAGTCTGGTTTTTTTGTGAGAATAGTGCCAAAGAGTAGGGTAGCCAGGTGAAGCTTTCTGCGTGCTGACATTCTCATCAAATTACCCTTATTTAAAAATGGAGTAATGTGGGAGCGAGGTGGGACATTAAAGCAGAATCTTGCACAGGCATTCTGCACACGCTGGATCATTTTTTCGCTTCTACCGAGAATGCACGACCCATACACAGTGTCAGCATAATTCAGCTTGGATAGTACAAGTGACTCACACAGCATGACACGCATATCCACACTTATGTAGGGACGCACACGATACAAAAGCTTGAGTCGGTAGAAGCAGTTGCGCACTGCCTCAAGTATGTGTGTTTCAAAGTGCAGCTGCCCGTCAAACACTACCCCAAGATTACGAGCCTCCAGAACCCTTTCCACACTACAACCATCAATCCTGAGGTCCAAGTTGCAAGCAAGCATTTTGTTCAGGAAATCTCTGGATCCCATCACAATAAACTTGGACTTACTTGGATTCAGGACCAAGGAGTTTCTTTTAGACCAAACTGAGATCCGGTCCAGATCATCATTTACTCTTCTTAATGTTTCAGCAATGTCCTGGGAGCAGAAAGAGAGGTACAGCTGCAGATCATCGGCATAAAGATGGAACCTTGTGTTGATGAGACAGTTAATGATGTCAGCAGTGTACAGGATGAAGAGAAGCGGGCCCAAGATCGATCCCTGCGGTACACCCCTCTCCACGACCCTTGGACTCGAGGAAATAGTTTCTCCGCTGTTGCTAGTCACCTGAACGAACTGTGATCTATTCTTGAGGTAGCTATCAAACCATTGGACTGTTTCAACGTCACACCCATAATAAGACAGCTTGGAGAGAAGAAGAGAACTGTTAATACAGTCAAAAGCTCGTGAAAAATCAAGTAGGACTAGGAGGGTACCCTTACCGTGGTCTCTAGCTTCAAGGATGTTTCCGACCACATCCAGGAGAGCTGTTGCTGTGCTGTGAGCCTTCCGAAATCCGGATTGAGATAGTGGCAATATGTTATTTTGCTCAAGGTAAGACCTGAGTTGGTCAGAGACAACTCTTTCCAGGATTTTGGATAGGCAAGGCAGAAGGCTTATCGGACGGAGATCTTTCACACTAGTGGGGTTGGAGACCTTAGGGATTGGTCTAACCACTGCCATTTTCCATAGATCAGGGAAGGACGAGGTGACTATCGATCTGTTGATGATAGCTGTGACAACAGCAAGTGTTCTTGGAATTGTCAACATCAACATCTCCAGTGAAATGTGGTCAGAGCCCTGCGCATTGGACTTAAGACTACGCAAGATCCTTAAAACCGTATCCTGCTGAACTGGCTCAAGCTGGAAATTTGTGTTACCATGTCTATTATGCTTAAAAAAGTTTAAATCTGCACTTGCGACATTACTATTACCTGGCACATCCAAAAAGTGTTGGTTAATAGTTTCTGGATTGTTACAGAAACTAGGCAGATCACGTTCAGGTTTTTGTGAAATGGCTACAGCTGATTTTAAATGACTCCATAACTTCTTAGGCTGCTTGATATTTTTGTTAATGTAGTTTTTAAAATATGCGCATTTCTCACTTTCAAAGGCAGCTCTAACTAGGTACTTGAGCTGTTTATAGGACTGAGTATGATGTTCAGACTTTGTAGTTTTTGACTTTGAATGGTATTTGTCACGCAACCTCATCATTTCCCTGACCGTGTCTGTAATCCATGGATAAGATTTCTCCATAATTAATACTTTTTTAAGAGGAGCATGCAGATCAAACAATGTCACAATGTATTTATTAAACATGGCAACCATGGAGTTCACGTCTCCCAGACTTTCAATGTGTTCCCAGTCCATTTTATTTAGATCATCATTAAACAAATCTGGGAGGATATCTTTAATTGGCCTATATGTAATCCAACGAGGGCTTGGCTTTTCTAATTTAAAATCGAATTTTACAGATACAATGGCGTGGTGACCGAGCTCCGGTATGTGTGACACGGATACCCCACACACACGGGCGTCAGTGCACACAACATCAATTAATGTTTCACTGTGATCTGTGAAATGGGTTGTTAGTTTTATTCTGTATAAGTATACAGTTTAGTGTTGTAAATATAGAATAAATACACAGAGTCAGCCTTAGTGTTATGATGTAAAGAGTCTGTAAAGGTAAACATTTCATATGATGTATTGAGGATAAAGAAGTAGTGAGCAAAAGTGTGATACATATATAATGTACATAAATAGCCACCGGTCGAGCAGCTGAGCCACCAGACAGAACCAGAGTATACTGAGACAAGAAAGTAGCCGGCCTCGCACACAACAAACTAAAACTATTAAACATAATAAGAACATAAATTATAAAAAGGTAAAGTTTTAAAATAACATTGATGTGCTTTCGGGGAAGCATGTACTCAGACTTCCTTTTGAGAATGCACCTCCTCACCAAAAACACGCGCAAAGTCCCTCTCGGAGCGGATGCAATGGGTAGGCTTCCCGTCCCCCTGCTTAGCCAGAATCCGGCCGAACTTCGTCCACATATACCTCCACCCGAGACGACTGCCAGCTTCACGCACACGGTAAAACAAGAGTTTGTTCGTTTTGGAGAGCCTCTCGTTCAGATAGAAGGGACGATGCGGCGCGGGCAGTCCCAGGTCCGCCGTGGTAGCACCGCGTCGCACGCGTGCGCTCTGCAGCAAATCGTCGCGCAGGGCGCGGCGCGTCAGGCGCACCACGATGCGCCTCCCGCGCGTACCAGCCGCCGCCGGGCTCGCTCCGCCGGCCGGACTTGAGCTCGTCTGCCCCTCACGTACAGCCCGAAGGCCCACTCGTTGCGCAAACACGATGTCCCGCTCGTCGAGAGTCAACCCCAGCTTCGCCGCCACCAGCCCCACGGTGTGCAGGACATTCTCACCAGGAATCTCCGGGATGTTGGTGATCTCCAGATCGTTTGCTAGCAGCTCCTGCTCGCGGTCATTGAGCTCGAGCTGCAATTGAAGGACCACCTGCTCGAGCTGGCCCACCTTACCGTCTGGCACTGCCGCACTTTGCTTGGACTCAAGAGCCTCGATCCTGGCCTCCATGCTGTCCACCCGCTCAGTACATACTCCCATCGACATGTGCAGGCCGGCCATCTCACGGCGAAACTCTCTCATCTCATCCCGTACCTCGCGTAGCTCTGACCGGAAAAGTCTAATCTCCTCGCGTAGGGTCAGCTGTGTATCCGGCGAAGGATCCCCATCAACACCCTGTTCGTTTCCAGCCCGGGAAAGCACCTTAGCTGCTCCAACAGGAGACTTGGTCAGGGTGCCCTGAGCTTGAGTCACGGCAAAAGGTGGTGATCTTGTCAGGGTTCCCTGCTCCTGCCCCGCAGCAGCACATGCCACCGTTACCGACGCTCCTGCTGAAACTGCAGGTCCACCACCCAGGTCCTTGACGGGCGTCGCGCTGTTGTCGCCTCTCGGCAATTTCCCCTTACATTCTGGGCACAACCAATTACCACTTATAGGGGCCGCTTCAGGTAATGCCAAGCACGCGAGGTGAAATCGATTGTGGCAGGCGGAATTGCCACATGTGGCGCCCCCTTTTGCCGACAAAAACCTTCCGCACGCCGCGCACTTAGCCATTCTGTACACCCACGCTAGATGGCGCCTCCGCTATAAAATCGACTAATTTTGCTATGGCCACTATGGCACTGTGCCAACACTAGTTAAGTCAAAATTTCTAAAAAGTTACACTTTTTGGAGGTACCCAGGCAAGGCCAAAACTTCCAAGTAACTTCAAAATCTAAAATATGCGTATGAGAACCAAATCGTTTTTATGTATTTAAACCACCGAACCGCTGCATATATGCTCACAAATAATGATACACGTAAGTGACACTACGATATCAACAAATACACGAAATTTACACCGAACAGAACGTTGTTTTATTTTTTAATCACTTAGGCACGAACAGCCGATTTGTACCGTAGGGCGTTCCGTGACGTCCTTCCTCCTCCATCTCTGGTAGAAATGTACCCTTAACAGCCGCACGGGTTAACTAGCGGGCACCCATTAACTTTTCATATTTTCGTCATTCGATGCGTAACCAACAGAATGTATTGGCCAGCAAGTTTTAACCCAAAGGACAATAGGCTAGATTCCATCATCCACAAATTGCAAAACTATATAATCCGTCAGAGTATTGAAAAATAATGGACACGTATTTTTTGTTTTTGTAAATCAATGAATATTGACAAAGATAAAACGCATCAAAACTCGGGAGTCGCTCGTGACGTCACGACTCACAAAAAATTATGCGAAGTAGTGACGTATTAAGAATTTTAAAAGCGTCGTAACTTCGTCAATTTTGGTTCTCGTAACAAAAGAAAAAACACGGGTCATAGTTTTTGATAATCTAAATGACGGACTAATTAGATTTTATCAGGACACAAGCCCATTGGCCCAAGGACTGTTCCTCAACAAAACGGTGCGTTAGGAGTATTTAGCCTACAGAAGCACCCTATGTGGCCAATCGACTGTCGGTGAAACTTTTCAGTTTCATTAGTACTTCTGTAATAAATTTAAGTTTTAACATTCAGATGATGTTGCTGGGGAGTTTGTTGCGCCACTCTTCTTCTCCCCAGCTGAAACTGTCTGACTGTCTTTATAGGAAAACTTTGACGTTCAAAAAGAACTGACACTCAGAATAATTAATAATAATAATAATAATAATAATAAATTTTGATTTGATTCCATATACTGATACTCAATCTGAATCTGGTGAGACTGTGTTAGCAGAGCCCTGTATAGTTGTAGCCCTAGCTGACAAGTGATAAATAATATTAAAAAAAAAAAATGTGTCATGTATCAATTACTTTGCATACTAATTATTGTAAAATTCTAGAACCTAAAACGCAACAGACAGATTTGTTGGTGGGGAGTTTCTTGGCCGCTTCTTCTCCATAGCTAAAACGCTAGGAAGTGGTGACGGGCGGGCGTTTTGGGGGACTGTCTTTTGTAGAACTTGACGTTCAAAAAGTGCTGGCTCTCAGCCTAATTTGAATAAATGACTTGAATTTTGTGAAAAAGCTCCGCACATTTTGTTTTATGCTGTAATGTTTCTGTTCCTTTATTGTATCTTAAGTAGTGTAGAAAGATTAAAAACGTAAAGGATAGCTTTTCTCCATGTCTGTTACAAAAGACGATTAAGGGATTATGTCTTCGTTCATGTTAGTATCCAATTGCGATCTTCATTCCGTCGCCAAGCGTTACAATAACAGTCAACTACAATTTCTACGATTCCGTTTAACATTAGAGTCCATTATGAACGCTAAAAGGCTATTAAAAAACTATTTTCCACGTGATAATTGTAGTACTTATCGGGAAATTGATACTCGGGTGAGGGGAGAATTGCAGTGTCGATGACAACACTTAACGATTAACCCTACAATTGCTGCAACTAAACAGTGCAAGTTTAAAGACAACACACGTTCTTTTAGTGAGAAAAACTTGGTAGGTACATTATCAGATCATCGTCATATTGGCCAAAATATAAAATCTTGTTTTTGCAAAAGGAAAACAGTCATTAAACCACGGTTAGTACCTAATGGTGGTGGTGGTGGCGGTAGAGACCGAAATTAAGGATCCTAAGTTTGTAATTTTACTATTGCAATCCTTAATTAATGAGTCATACATTAAGTATTTTCCCTAATTACCAAACCTTTGAGCTTATACGATGACTCTTCATTAATAAATAGATATCCCAAATATAAAAAAGTCATGTGTTTAAGTCTGATTACATAAGTATACCATAAAAAAACAAAGGACAGTCTCAATTTACCCAGAACCAGGAAAACAGAATGATACAGATATGTATCAGAAACTGTATCAAATGTTGAGTAAGAGGTTATCAAGTGGTACTTATGTATGGCAATACCTATGTAGGTAGGTATGTATTACCAACGAGAATGTCGTGCAGAAATGTAATATGGAGATTGGTGTATGTATCACGGTTGTTAATTATAAACATTGAGTCATTTGTTAAGATGCAACAAATATGCGTGAACTGTTAATAAGAGATACAAATACAATTATTTTCAATCTTCTCCTCTCCAACTATTTTTATAAACCATAGAGAAATAACCACTGTGGTTTTGTCTTTGTTATTAAACGTAACTGACTCGCACAACTTGTAACTCTCACAACTCAGTAATGCTCCGCTCCTATTGCCCGTTACGTAATGTTATATAGAAAATAGCCCTCCTCGATAAATGGGTAATCAAACACAAAAAAAAAAAAATATTTGAACCAGAAGTTCCTGAGATTAGCGCATTCAGCCATACAAACAAATTCTCTCTGAGTTGACAAATCCATTTATGTATGGTTATGAATTTGTTAAATTATGCCTTATATGGATTTTGATTCTTGATCGATTCTTCGGCCACAGTGTAAAACAGCCTGTTGAAGATAATATGTAGGATATGTAGCATACTTTTAGAAACGGAACCATTTGTTCTTTCAAATTCACGAAAAGCCTGTTTTTTCTATGTAGACGCAGGTGTGGTCAGATTCGTCTAAAATATATATCCCACTGTGCGATTCTAGATATCTTAATAAAATACTTTGTATGCGTCTTTTGCATGTGTGGTACCTCCTAAAGGTGACTAGCATAACGCCAAGTTTTGACCCACAAAATGAATTGTCTAAAATGTAAATCAATGTATTTGGAAACTTTGGTGCATAATATTTCCACTTAAAACTGTGCATGGAAAACACATTAATTGTTTGTAAATGTCACTTGTAACGGATCTTGAAAAAGAGACAGGCATTTCAATAGACTTTAGCACTTGGGGGTTGTCATGCAATCTTACATAGAGCTGACATTTTTATTTTACTAAAAATATTAGTATTTTATTAAAAACAATTTATTATTCGTGATTTATCAACAAACATAGCCCATTAGCTGTTTTCCTCGGATGTGATACTATCCACATAACTTGTTAAGGTTTTTCTGTTTTTTTTTTTTTTACTTTTTTTGTGGTACACGTCATGCTTGACACAAATAAACGGTTTCCTTTTTTTTATTTCCTCTTTGTGTTGGTAGGGAATTATAGACCTCATAAATTAATCCCTCTAATAACTTTCCATTTTTCTCCAGGATGATCGCACACCAGAATCGTCCCCTCGCGGTAGCGGCGGCGAAGTGACCCTGGCTATACCATCCCACCGCAACTATGGCGCCATCGGAGGAGTGGAGAAAGTCACCTACACCTGGGCAGATATCAACGCCTTCGCCACGGAGTCCAGGTCGAGATCCAGGCGCATCTGGAACTTCTGGAAGCCGTCGGCGAGTGGCATGTTCCAGCAGAGGAAACAGCTGTTGAGAAATAGTGAGTCAATTGTGCCTTATTAGTAACCATACAAGAGTTCTTATAATTAAATAGTAACCTGTGCGAGAAACTGCTTAAATGTTTCAGGAACTGTTGCTAAGTAACTTATTCTCATTTTAATAAGATTGTAAAACCGGATATTATCTTAGGCGAATATCAAATATAGTCTATAATCTAGTCTGTTTGAAAGATAAATAAAATCCATATTAATCCATCCGTACTAATACTATGAATGCGAAAGTATGTCTGTCTGTTTATGTAGGCGCACGAGAGTGCGCCAGGCCAAGTTCCGGCCGGTAAATATACACACTGCGTGCGTTAGCACGCAGTGTGTATATTTACACGAAACATTTAGAGCTGTTTTTACCCCCCTCGTAACTGTGCTTGTAATATTCGCAACTTGATAAAACTTGTACCATTTATTACTCTAACCTAGTTGAAGATAAATAGACTTTGCAATTTTTTTTTCTTTATCAAAATGATTGTTAAATCGACTTTGTAGATAAAAACTTGCCAAGTTGATAATTAGGAATCTTATTTTAAAGAAAACGATTTTTCGAGCGTTTCTTCATTTTTATAAGGTCAGGAAAGATCCAAGCTCTCTGTTCACTAGTACTCTCAAAATACACATGTATGTTAGATTCCTGGACTATTCTGAAGTTCTATAATTCTTGGCCTATTATTGATCTCACGACTTTTACAGTCCGAAATTTTGGGGAGAGGAACTTGGCCTTTTATGCATTTTTGTTATTTGGGGGATTATATTTTCACGCCTTACGGCTGAACGGATTCGTATAAAACCTTAACACGTAGATGGAGCATGAATGCTCAAACCATGACTTGGATTAGCACACAGGCCTTTTAAATCTTGTTCCTTCTTTGGGACAGTAATACACCTTTCGAAGCCGCGTGCAGAAGCTTGTATTTATTGAAACAAGATCAATCAAGATAATACACATAAAATTTAATATTATTTTACAAAGTGACACAAGTTCTCACAGAATATCCAGCTAATATCAGGTAACTTATTCAACTGATTGATTTTTATCAGTTTTTAAATCTTGGAATGTTAATTTTAGATCAAATTTGCGATAATCTGATAAGGCTTAGCTACAGAAGGCTTTATGTCAAGGTTCACAGTTCTTTGACGTTTCTGAATAAAAAAATGTAACTTTAACGGACTCTTGTAATACGATAACAATTAATGAATGCTAAAAACCAATCAGCATTCTCGTCTTATTAGTTGTAAATAGTGGAATTTTCCTGGCCTCCTCATTTTGAAAGATATTCATCGTTCCGTCCTCTAGTAACGTCGGTGTCGTGAGATCGATTTCTTTTATTTCAAGTGATCTGGGATGATATTATGGTAAAGTAAATGTGCGTTTCAATTCAATGTAAATAATCAAAATAGTCAATAGTAATGGAACGGGATATAATTTTGATTCTGCGACACAAGTCTAAAAAAGAAAGAAAAGAAAATACATTTATTCCGCCAGAAGTGACGTACAAAAACACAAAATTAAAATAGAAGAAAATAAGTTATCAACCAAATCTATCTTCTATAATATAAAAATGAATCGCTAAATGTGTTGGTAAGCGCATAACTCAACAACGCCTGGACCAATTTGGACAATTCTTTTTCTGTTGTGTTTGTTATCATCAGGAGAAGGTTTTTATGTAAAAAAAAGTTGCCAGTTGACGGGAGCGAAGCCGCGGGGGAGAGCTAGTACTAAATAAAACCTTTTACAACAAAACAAAATAAATAGAAAGAAATGGTCGTTTTAGGTACAAATAACATGAAAAATATAAATAATCTCTGTAGTCTTGGTAAAATTGACCTCGTCTTTTATACTGTAACTCCTCTCAATAAGTGTACTCAGCAGTCGTGTCTCCATCATTAAATATATCATCATTTTCTGTAGTAAACGGTGCCGCCTACCCGGGCGAGCTCCTGGCCATCATGGGCTCCTCAGGAGCGGGGAAGACTACACTCCTCAACACGCTGACGTTCCGGACTCCCAGCGGGGTGCTGTCCAGTGGAACACGAGCATTGAATGGCCAGCCAGCTACCCCTGAGGCGCTTTCAGCGCTGTCGGCGTATGTTCAGCAGCAGGACCTGTTCATTGGGACGTTGACGGTGAAGGAGCATTTGATTTTCCAGGTGAGTTACAGTGCTTATCTAAAAGTCTATATATCTAGCTAATTAGCCCCATTGCTTGTTTAATTTAATTCATGGCTCATCTGACATGTCTGCTACATGTCAGATGAGCCATGAATTAAATTGACACATGAACATGGCCGGCCTAAATCCACTTAAGAATTTTCCGGGTATAGTCTGTGAATTGACAGTATGATTCTGGGTTTGTTTTAAATAAGTTTCTATATTTCGATGTTGTTTAGTTCTTTTAAATAAGCTTGGAATGCAGATCATCAGGGACAAACTTTTGCGCCACTTCTTCCCAGTTGTGCATTTTAAAAAGTGGTGAAAGACAGGTGTTCTGGACTTCTGGGGAATCCCTTTCCATTGTCTTGTCAGTCGCAGTTTAACATATAATAAACTAGTTGATGCTCGCGACTTCGTCTGCTTGACAAATTATAGATTAAGACCGAGGAAGGTTTTAGCATATAATTTGTGAAGTGCTATACATTAGTGAAAACAGCATGAAAATCGGTGCAGTAGTTTTTTAATTTATCGCGAACAGGCAGACTGACAGACAGACAGACGCAGCGGTGGACTTTGTTTTATAGTATGTAGAGATGAATTTGGATTACGATATCATTTCCGTTGTTTGTCAAAAATGTTTTTGATTGCCAAAAATGTCTGGAACAAAGCAGAAGAACTTACTTCTCATTGGAAATAACAAAAAAGCTCTTTGTTACTTTAAAAAAAACCTTTAACATCAATGGGAGCTCGGAAGCCATTTTATCTGAATCACACATTTATAATTCACTAACGATGCCTCCTTATACCTCTTGCCTACTCGTAAAGTCTCTCCTAAACTTTAATATTAGGTAACATTGTATAAACCGGTTTGTTTAAAATAAAATCACTCGGTCTAAAGCCGGTTGGGCCTTGACACCATGACAAAAAACCTACTATATTGAAATAATTGCTTTATGACTTCAAACCATGGAAAATTAACTCGAAGCTTTGTTATTATTATCAAACTAGCTGATACCCCCGGCTTCACTCGCTTTATAAATCACTATCATTTCATATTATAAAACAAAGTCCTCCGACGCATTTGTCTGTCTGTCTGTTCGCGATAATCTCAAAAAGTACAACACCGATTTTCATGCTGTTTTCACCAATGAATAATACATCGAGGAAGGTTTTATAATACAAATTGTCAAGCGTAGTTATATACTAAAACCTTCCTCGAGAATCACTCTATCCATTAATGAAAACAGCATAAAAATCGGTAGGTACTTAATATACATATACATAAAATACTATGCAGTGACATGGTCCACGGAATCATCGGTGCGCTGTCAGTGATTAAAAAACCAGCTCATCAAAATTCCAGACAACCACTTTTTTGTCTGGCATTTATATGAACTGGATCTATTTAGCGCGGCTGTGAGGCATACAATGTTATAGTTTTAAAATGAAGTCTCCTCATTTTTAGGGGTCCGTAGCCAAATGGCAAAAAACGGAACCCTTACAGATTCGTCATGTCTGTCTGTCTGTCCGTCCGTATGTCACAGCCACTTTTTTCCGAAACTATAAGAACTATGCTGTTGAAACTTGGTAAGTTCTGTGAACCGCATTAAGATTTTCACACAAAAAATAGAAAAAAAAACAGTAAATTTTGGGGGTTCCGGACTGAAACTCAAAAAAAAATTTTTCATCAGACTCATACGTGTGGGGTATGGATAGGTCTTCAAAAATGATATTGAGGTTTCTAATATATTTTTTTCTAAACTGAACAGTTTGCGCGAGAGACTTCCTGTAACTTCTAAAATAAGAGAGTGATGTGTCCCCCCTCTGTAACTTCTAAAATAAGAGAGTGATAAAACTAAAAGAAATATAATTATGATGTAGATTACTATGTAAACTTCCACCGAAAATTGGTTTGAACGAGATCTAGTAGGTAAGTAGTATCTTTTTAATACGTCATACATCGTAAACCGAAAGTTTTGCTTATAATTATACCTACAGGTTTGCACGGAACCCTCGGTGCGCGAGTCCGACTCGCACTTGTTGTTCCTACATTGTGTGAATCTGTGTCTTTCATATAAACTTGTTTTCTTTCTTTCTTTGGCGTATCAGTTAATGTAAACGTTTTCCCAATAAACGGTGACACTGGCTGAAACGCTTGGCTTGAAGTTTTGACAATACGGTCTCTGGCAACGGCCGCCATACGTTCGATGCTCCTTGATGGGTACATTGGTTTTTTATACTTCCTCTATGAGTCTATGATGTTTTTTTTGTTCTTTAGGCTATGGTGCGGATGGACCGTCATATACCGTACGCACAGCGGATGCGACGAGTTCAAGAAGTCATTACTGAGGTGAGTTATGGAACCGGACCTTATAAACCATCATAGAGGAATTTTAAACGAGTTGGAGGATTGAATGTTGAAGTTGGTGATGTTATATGTGAATTCGTTCCTACACAATCCTAAAACATTCATTTTAGAAATATATTAAACTAACAAAAGACTAAAGTAGAGCATCAAAAAATTTGTCCTCCACGCTGTCAGCTGGTAATGTACCCAAAAGACTGGCGGCATTGTCATTTGTCACGTTGAATGGTAATGCTTAATCTCTGCCCAAAGTAAGAGCCGGCTCTTGGGTCACGGGAAGTGTCAACCAGCCGTTTCGAAATTTCTTTGAAAACGCTGTGAGCACAAGGGCCCCACGGCCCTATGGTTTCAACTCCAAACGGATCGAAAATATAGTTACCAATAAGGTTACTACATTTACGCCGCACGCCGCTTGTTTGTTATATTAAACTAGCTTTTGCCCGCGACTTCGTATGCCATTTTATCTGTGCCCGTAAGAATTTTGGACAAAACTTTCTTAGTGCTCCCCTACGCTCCCAAAGGAACCTACATGCGAAGTTTCAGCTTTCTACGACCAGTAGTTTCGGCTGTGCGCAGTGCGTTATCTATCAGTCACTCAGTCAGTCACTGGGGGCCCGAGTCTGCTATTACAATAGTGTCAGAATGGTCGATCACTGATTTCAAAATGGTTGATTTTGACAAGTTTGTTACTCTACTAACATAATGGCATCATAATGGCGTCATTATGACATTCCAATGATCAATCACTGACACGCCATTGAAAGAAAGCCATATGAATGGTAGTCTCGTACATAATGACAGATTTAGTATTTACGAACTTCTCACTACTTCAGATTGCTTATAACACTAATAAATATTATGTAAAACTAAAAATAAATAAAGTCTGGCATGAACAAATGCTCAAATTTAGCTCGGTTTTATAATAATGGCAATACGGCATTCCTACCGCAATTCTATTACGAGACCATTGACGTGCCAGTGACCGGTCACTGACGTACCAGTGACCGTGCCATTATGAATTTAGCAGAATACGAACTTTTAGCAAAATGACAATGGCATGACAATGACATCGTGTCGGAATGACAAATTTATAAAAATAGCAGACTCGGGCCCCAGATCAGTTACGGAAGAATTTTATTATACGTATGCTAAGTATGTGGGGTAAAGCTATATATGCTATTGTACTCTGAATCATCAGTAACCTTGCCTTTGATTCTTGGAAAATTAGACCTTTTCTACGGTTTGATATAGTGAATTTTAAAAATTAGTAGATAGTATTCTTCCTAGTTATTTAAAAAATATTTGAACAGCCAAAACGCTAATAGATATTTACTTGAGCAGTATATATCTATTAGCGTTTTGGCTTTTGGCTAGGTTATTTGAAAGTACCGAATTATTAAATAGGTTCCTAAGCATTTTAAATATTCGTTAAAACCGGTTCCAAAATGAAGTTTTCTTAATAATTTTAAACGTAATGGTTTCTAACGAAATGACATTAGAATTCAATTAACTTGATGGTAGTTGACGAAATATAGTAGTGATATTGCATTTTTCACCAAACACAATTAGTATTTTTATGTTATTTTACTAATACCTGAATGTACAGATAAAAAAAAAATATAGTCAGGGTTTTTTCTATAGCTTTTTGTATTATATGTTTGCGACACTCATGTCGCACATAATATCTACGTTATTTAAATAACATAGAATACAGAGGATATTTATTCTAATATATATTTATCTTTATAGAGCTTAGGTATAAAGATAAAAATAGGCGCGCAATTAATTTATTTTCAAACCAGTTATACGAAATGTCTTTTTAACATAATTATAATATGCACCTGTACTTTACAAACTTAATTTACATACAGCAATTATTTTTGTGAAAATGTCTGAAGAGTATCCGGCTTTATTTTAAGAAAAAAATAACTTCTATTCTCTAAACTTGTATTACAAGTACATTTCTAAAGCTCTATCAATAACTCAAAATACTTTTCCTAGTAGAATAGAATGGAATAGGATAGGATCAGATATGTTAGAATAGGATAGGATAGGATAGGGTAGGATAGGATAGGATTGGATAGGATACGATAGTGCAGGATGGGATAGGATAGAATAGAATAAATACTCTTTATTATGTACACCATATAAGTTATAGAAAAGATAATGAAGAAAACATTACATAGGGTGACACAATGGGCGACCTTATCGCTAAAAGCGATGTGTTAAAGACAACCCTTTAGGAATGATTCCTGAGCAAAAAAAGATTATATTTAGTGCGTCAGTTAGATTATTTGGAAAAATATTAGACACGTATTTTTAGCCTTATTCTTAGTCAATTAAAATTGATGAAGATAAAACGCGTCAAAGATCAGAAGTTGCGGCTTGTGACGACACGAATCGGTAAAAGTGTACTCAAATGTGACGTCACGCGAGTTGTCAACGCACTGTATTGTCTTAATTCTTCGTTTACGTGAAAAAAGTAAAAATACGTGACCAATATCTGTCTGACGGACTAATCAGATTTTTAGTCATCCCTATCTGACTGAGACTGGGGACTGAGACTGCATACGCGACCTACCCGCGCATGCGCTTTTCTATATTTCTTGTCAAATTGACATCCTGCGCAATCGATTGCGACGTACTTCGCATAGGAAAGTAAGAATAAAGAAAAAAAAATCGTACTGTACATGTAGGTAACATGGCTTTAACCCAACCAAACATTATACATACAAAACTTCAACCCATCGTTTTCTTCATAGTTGGCGCTCACAAAATGCCAGAACACGGTGATCGGCATCCCAGGGCGGCTGAAGGGTATCTCAGGGGGAGAGATGAAGAGGCTATCATTCGCCAGTGAGGTCCTCACGGATCCCCCCCTTATGTTCTGCGATGAACCCACCTCGGGACTGGACTCTTTTATGGCACAGAATGTGTTGCAGGTTTGTTTTTCAGTATTCTATTAATTGGAAAGAATTTAAATGATTGCCTGTATACATAGCAGTGCAGATTTATTTATAAGTAATGGCACAAGCATTACATGCAATACAAGTTAAAAATTATAGTAAAATGAAGAGAGGAAGCAGTTAAGGCGTCAAAAACATTACTGTCGGAGTGCTTGGCCCTCCGATTGTAGTTTTTTGTAGTATGCTACGAAATGCATTGCATAAAAAATAGTAGAATTGCTACGAAATGTCGTAGCACTCCACACATGAACTCAAAGTTTTCTGATGCTAGGGAAACAGTCTCACACACATAGGCAGACCTGTCCTGACCTGAGCTGACAATCAAATTCATGTAGGCGTTACAATTGTGTATGTAGTAACACAAAGCAGACGGCCAAGCAATTAATATGTACTCAACAATCCAACTTAATATCTCTACAGTCCATAACTCTCCATAGTGCTTCCTAACCAACCTATTCTCCCTCCAGGTACTAAAAGGCCTAGCCCAGAAAGGCAAGACAGTTGTGTGCACCATCCACCAGCCGTCTTCGGAGCTGTACGCCATGTTCGACAAGCTGCTCATCATGGCAGACGGGAAGGTTGCCTTTCTCGGCTCGCCGGACCAGGCTAACGTCTTCTTTAAAGAGTAAGTAGGATAGAATACTCGCGACTATGTAAATTGACATTTATTCGTCTTACAAAGGCGGCCCACTTGTACCCACAAACATAAACCATCTCTAGATACGACATTTAAAAAAAAAAATTAAATCAAAAAGATTAAAGATATAATAAAAATAAAGATTGCATTAAAATAATATATATCCATATATAAGTACAAGTCATAGAAAATATAGATGAAGAAAACATTTCACTTCTGGCTCTGTTCTGATACTCTCTACTTTTGCAAATCTTGCATTTAATCCTCCATACATTTAGATCTACGCTGACTGACCCCCACCTTGATATTTTTACACAACTTTTTAATGTTTTTGATTTGACTTGATCACATCGGTTCAGTATATAATGCCAAAATTTGGGTTTTTAACAACCAGTTCTTCCCATATATTTGTAATGGTAAACTTCAAGATTTCGTTAGTCTTCTGAATTGTAATACTACCTATACTAGAATGTCTGAATTATGCTCGCTTTAATATCGGCCTTTTGCATGCAATATCTGAAAAAGTACCTAATTGAATTAGTCTCCTAGCGTCCCGCTCTACTGAACATTGGCATACCATTCTCATATAGGTACACCGCATGCTGGGGTTTATTAACCTTTTAAGGTACTTTTACGTAACATACAATACCAACAGATTGGCTTACATATATCTATAATATAAAAATGAATCGCTGAATGTGTTGCTACGCGCAAATATCGAGAACAGCTGAACCGATTTCGCAAATTCTTTTTTTTGCTGTGTTTGCTATTGTCAGAAGAAGATTCTTATGAAAGAAGAAATAAGAAAGTTGCTGGTTAGCCAGTTGACGGGAGCGAAGCCGCGGGGGACAGCTAGTATATCATAAGAACACATAATTAAGCTGTAGTACCTACTTATCTGGTTACTTTTGACACGTCATTGCCGCCTTTTTTTTGCCTGGTGTTCCTAATTCACAGAATATGCTATTGGTTGATAGGTACACAAAATATTCATTCAAAGTTATGAGTACGTAAGTATTGTTGGAGAGAGATAAAGTTAGAAAAAAACAAGACTTAGTAAGAACACTTGGGAAAAATGGAAACTACTCAAAATCGTCATCATAACAGCCTGCAGACGTCCACTGCTGGACATAGGCCTCCCTCAAGTGTCGCCGCAACAACCGGACCCGGTTGGGCCCGGAGTGGAACCATTGGTTCCACTTGACTGCACTGATATAAATCGTATTTACATAAAAATAAAGTATAAAATCAATTGCATCAGGTGGAACCAATGGTTTCACCGCCGTCTCTAACCGGTTAACCGGTCCTGTGCGTCTCGCATCAATCGGCTACCCGCGACCCTCACCAGGTCATAGGTCTACCACGTGGGTGGCCTTCCAATGCTAAGTCCAAGTCGACCGCCTCCTCAACTTGCTTGATGATAATTAGTTATCATCACACCTGCTATCTGGGGCCGAAACACGAAATTATGAATCGACTTATATAATGCGCACAGCAAAGGAGTGGAACTCTCTGCCTGCGTCTGTATTTCCGAACGCTTACAACCCTAATCTCTTCAAAGTTAGAGTAAACAGGCTCCTTCTGGGCAAGTTCGCTCCGTCGTAGACTTTGTCTCCGTCATAGTCAAGAGCAAACCCATCTCAAATAAAAAAAAAGACTTCAGCTTACTTGAGAACTCTGTACAAAGTTCTCTTTCTGGCACAGCCTGGGCGCAGCGTGTCCGCCTAACTACAACCCGGCGGACCACTTCATCCAGCTGCTGGCGGGCGTGCCGGGGCGCGAGGAGAGCACGCGCACCACCATCGACACGGTGTGCACCGCCTTCGCGCGCTCCGAGGTCGGCTGCAAGATCGCCGCTGAAGCTGAGAATGCATTGTATTTTGAGGTAAGCCGAATGAAACTGCAGTGCGATTCTGTAAACATGAAAAAGTGAACACTTAGGCGAAGTGAGCTGTCAAACCATACACAAGATGGCATGACAGCTCACTTGTCGTTCACTCCATCTAAGTGATCACAGTGAGATGTCGACAGAATCGACTGGCTGTATTTGCCTTTTCAATCAATAAATCTTTCTTTATTAAGGCACCAAGTCCCGATATTAAAGTTACACATACATAATACAAAACATTTGACAATCACTTAAATACTTTAATATTATAATAATCACCAAATTCATCAGTAATACCAATATCAGTATTTTTTGTTGCTAGTCTATCAAAAACTAGCCTACGCGCAACTTCGTCTGCGACATATTCCTCATTAATGCTCCGCACCTAATGTGCAATACCAATGCCAATGTGTGTTGCCTTTCTCAATAAATGGGCTATCCAACACTAAAATATTTTTTCAATGAAATGCACTAGTGCCCGAGATTAGAGCGTTCAACCAAACAAACAAATTCTTCAGTTTTATAATATTATAGGTATAAGTATAGATTGTGTGTGTGTGTGACTTCACTATGAACAGTCGGCTATTCTGTCAACGTTTCACCGTGGTATGGTGAAGTGAGTATGAAGTCAACTGTCATTCCATCTTGTTTGTATGGATTAACAGCTTACTTCATGTTTACTTCACCTAAGCTTTCAAGGTGAGAGGTTTACATAATCACACTGCAGCTCTGTAAGCCACGTGGTCACGAGAGCGACATCTAAGCGTAGTCAATCTGGGTACGATTCCCAGGTTGGGTGAAAAGTGTTATTGGGTTTTTCATTGGGAATTTCTTTGTAACAGCCCGGAGTTTGGAAGGTAGTGGTTGAAAAGTGTGTTTCCTTAAACGACCAATAAAATCAGTCATTTGGATTTACATTGAACATCCTTAAAACCATGATTTAAATGTGACCCAGTGTGCCATGCGTATCAAACCTACATTTACTAGTTAGTTTTTCTTTTGTTGAAGCAAGATCATAAAAGTTAAAATCATTGCAAACATATAAGATAGCATTGTTTCTATCACCTTGAAGTGACAGACACCTTCGGAGGTTGTTGAACCGGGCCCAAATAGATATAAAGAAAAACCAAACATAGTCCAACTACTTACCTATTTATTAGTTCACCTTTTTTAATATTTTTGATACGATCCCGTTTGACCATTATCTCACCGAATGGAAAGCTATGATGGTGCACGCTAAGCTAGAAGTAATTTATTGACTCTTGGCTTAAAACCCCCAGAGGCTCAAGGAAATTGACATTCTAAGGCCCAAGGGGATTCACCATTGGGCCTTAGAATGCATGCATGCGTTTTTTTATTTGCAAAATGAAATATTTATTAGGTCTAGTACAATAATGAAACTATTAGCGATGAAGTTATAAAGCTTCAAAGATTACGGTTAGAAAGAGAAGACCGATATGAACTTTTACGCCTATACAGCTGCCATTTAAAACAGCGTTTTCGCGAGAGGGACACATATATTTGTTAATAATCATTATATCTCGTTTGGTTTTTCGAGCAATATTGATTCTATTTTCACCGTTAGTATTATATTTTTGGATAATAATCTGTATAGATAATAAATAATTTTATTCACGCATATTCCCTATTCTTCTAATTTTTAAACAACGTTCGCATTCGCATGTCAGTGACAATCTGTCAGCGGGTGCATGGCGAAGGCGATTATCAAAACGTCAAAAAATTATGAGATTGGCACACGTTGTCGAAAGGTCACGTGATCGTTGCCAAATATTTTTCACTTAGGTAGACATTACCATCGCTAATAGAATGGCACATTGATTATAGCCTCAGATTGTAGTTGTCACCGGAAAAATGCAAATACCGTAAGATTGTAAAATATCGCGTGAAATTGTAAACTCTATTTTCTGAATAAGTTACGGATTTATTGGAAACTATTGAATTTGGATTTTTAAATCGATTTTTTTTAATCTAATCAAGATTTATTACAATCTAATGGAGTCTGCCATTTTCCGGTGACACAGTTATCAGGAAACATCACCACTTACAAACTCCACTGTATCTTCTTCATCAAACCACGTACATTTTAGAAGTATGCGGAACAGGATTTTATAAGGGACGATCCTCTGGTGTGAAAAGGATCACGTGACGACATTAACAACTATAGACCAATTGCACTATTGCCAAGTTTCTCGAAGATATTTGAAAGGGTTATCTATGCTAGAATTACAAAGTTTTTAAATGTAAATGATATTTTAAATGCTAACCAATATGGATTCCAAAAGAGTAAAACTACGTCACTGGCAATTTATAAATTATTCAATAGCATCTGGGATAAAATCAATGACAAAAAACAATGTGCTGCTCTTTTCATTGATAGGTCAAAAGCATTTGACTGGATAAAGCATGACATTTTGCTTGATAAGCTAGAAGGTATAGGAATAAGAGGCAGAGCACATAAATTAATTGAGAGTTATTTAAATAATAGAATGCACTGTAATTGAGGTTTACAATGAACGTACAAAAATGGTGGAGGTAGTGCAATCTAAATTTGAATCTGTATTACTAGGCGTACCGCAAGGCAGTATATTGGGACCTCCTTTTTTCTTACTATATGTTAACGAGCTTCCAAATATAATTAACCATCTTTGCGTAATGTATGCTGATGACGCAACTATATTTATTCCAAATGAATACTCCAATGAAGTTATTTACGAAAATGAAATAAATAAAACATTAATAACTGTAACTGATTGGCAACAATCAATAAATTTAAAAGTCAATGCCTCAAAAACCAAATTAATTCAATTTAGAAATTATAAAAGTAAACCTCCATATTGAGCATAACCATGTCTGACACGGCGATTGAAGAAGTAAAAGACACAAATTTCTTAGGAGTAACAATAGATGAACATTTAAATTGGAAGACACACATTGAAAAAATTAACAAAAAAATATCCAGTGCTTGCTACGCATTGTCAGTTCTGGCAGAAACTACGAATCCAAGTGTTACTAGAAATGCTTATTTTGGAAATGTGTACCCACTGTTAACTTATGGTATCATTTATTGGGGGAGCTCGACGAACGTGCAATCTACATTCATTCTCCAGAAGAAATGTCTTCGAACAATACATAATATGTTATAGTACCGACTCATTAAGAGATGTCTTCAGAACGGAGGGTTACCTGACGCTGACTGGTATTTATATACTCGAATTGTCTTTATTTGTTAAAAACAATATGCAATATTTCAATTTCAAGTCAAATTCCAAAAGAAATATTCGGAAACAGTATAAATATGACATAAACTCACCAATTATTAAGAACATGATGTATTATAAAAGTACCTATGTTACTGCTATCCGTGTGTACAATCAGTTACCGCCAGCAATTAAGCAATTAAATGGAAACATGTTTAAAAATAAATTGAAAAAAATGTTAATTGAAAATGTATTTTATAATCTGCATGAGTTTTTTAATAAAAAATAATATTTGTAATTATATCAATTCCTATACTATTGCATATCCGACTTGGGTAGACTGTTGAAACAATAAAATGTAATGTTTTTTTTTATAAGATCTTAATGTACACAGTTAAGCAATAAATATATCTTTATCTTTATCTTTATCTGTGTCTGGTGGGCAACTACTCAATGGTTGCTGTCGAGCGGTTGTTTACGTTCAAATCGCATGGAAAACTTAAATACCGCGATGTAGAATAGGCTAGATTCCATCATCCACAAATTGCAAAACTATTTAGTCCGTCAGTTAGAGTATTGAAAAATAATGGACACGTATTTTTTTTTTTTGTAAATCAATGAATATTGACAAAGATAAAACGCATCAAAACTCGCGAGTGGGGGCTCGTGACGTCACGACTCAGTAAAAATTATGCGAACGTGTGATGTATTGGGAATTTTAAAAGCGTCGTAACTTCGTCAATTTTTGTTTCCGTAACAAAAGAAAAAACACGGGTCAAATATTTTTTGATAATCTATCTGACGGACTAATTAGATTTGTTTAGTCATCTAACCTATTATTGGTGTGAGTTTTAGTTCGTATTTGGTGTTTTAAATACCGCTTCAACATTATTAATCTGCACCTTCTCCTCCAGCGCAAGATCTCGTCCGGCTGGGCAGACCCAGCGTGGTCAGAGGCCACAGCTATAAGGGCGCGTCGCTCACCGTACAAGGCGTCATGGTGCGCACAGTTCAGAGCAGTGCTGTGGAGGTCCTGGCTGTCTGTCACCAAGGAGCCTATGCTGATTAAAGTGCGGTTTCTGCAGACCATTGTGAGTATTGACTTAATCTGTTCAAAATTACATGGCTTCACAAGATAACTCATAATTATGGTGGGAATTTGCTTACTATGCTATAGCAAGTCTGAGCAGCTATTAACTCTTTATAAAGCACAAGTCCGATCCTGCATGGAGTATTGCAGCCACCTTTGGGATGGCTCAGCTAAGTATCAGCTTGCCGCGCTTGACTCGGTGGAACGCAGAGCTAAGAGGCTCATTGGCTCATCGCCGCAAGGTTGCCTGCTTGTCGGTCTTCTACAGATTGTATTTCGGAGAGTGTGCCCAGGAACTCCACGACCTCATCCCACCAGCCCCCTTCTACCATCGGACAACCAGATGCACTGCAACTTGCCATCCCTACCTTGTTGCTATTTCACCAACTCGCACTAAGCGCTTCCAAGCGTCTTTCATAATGCGCAAAGCAAAGGAGTGGAACTCTTTGCCTGCGTCTGTGTTTCCGAATGCTTACAACCCTATTTTTTTCAAAGTTAGAGTGAACAGGCTACTTCTGGGTAAGCTCGCTCCATCGTAGACTTTGTGTCTGTCATCTCTGACCAAGACTAGAGTCAAGAGCAAACCCATAGCAAAAAAAAAAAAAAAAAGAGTTTCTTCAAATGAATTGTTTTGGAACCTCAGCACTATGGTCAAACACTTATGGCCTACGCATACCACGGGACGGAACGGCAAAGGATTGAAATGTTTACCAAAGGACATTCAAACTTATTTAGTCGGAATACGACATAAATGCAAATGTTATAATGCTACAGTTAGCATTCCAGCTAGGTGCTGCGGCATCCCGCCGCGCGATCTAAGCTTCTAGAACCGGTGGCAACATCCTTTGCCATTCCATCCCGGTTTACGGAGGCCTTTACATGGCTGTGAAACGAAATTGACCTTAATTAGGGTTTAGATAGGTGGCTATCGCTTTCAAAATGTCTCGTGTTTCTGCAATGAGTTTTAACAGAATGAGAATAAGCTTTACTTTTCCATTTTTGACTTTTTCTTTGTTTGAAAAAAATGCCACTTTGTTATGGCTCTCTGGCCATGTAAGCTCTTACCCTTTGCACCGCCAATGGTCTCCAGCTTCAACGTAATCTTGACGTAAACCTAGAAGAAAAAATATATCTAATACTTTATCATCAGATTGTTAACTCAACGCAATTTCTTAATTGTGCTCGATCCAGTTCGAGGACAAACAACATAGCCACCTTTGCCCTTAAGTATCTAACTATTAGGAAAATAATCCTTAATAAGGATGATTCCTGAGTAAAAGAAATATTATTACATTTAGTCCGTCAAATAAATTATCGACAAATATTGGAAACGTATTTTTTGCTTTTTCAAATCAATAAAAAATTACGCAGATAAAACGCATCAATGATAAGGAGTTGGGATTATGACATCACTATCCTGTAAAAAGTGTACCTACAACTGACGTCACACGAGTTCCAATGCACTGTATCGCCTTAATTTTTTGTTTACGTGAAAAAGCATTGAGTCCGCCTCTGTACATTTGTATGCATGAAGAGTTAAATAAATAAATAAAATACAAAACAATGCGTATCCAATATTTTTTTGAAATCTATCTAACGGACTAATTAGATTGTTTTAGTTTATACAAGATTTTAATAAAAATCTTTGATTTGTTCCAGATGGTGTCGATCCTGATCGGCGTGATCTACTTCGGGCAGAACTTGGACCAGGACGGCGTGATGAACATCAACGGAGCCATCTTTATGTTCCTCACCAACATGACCTTCCAGAACATCTTCGCTGTTATTAACGTAAGTGTCGCTATGACTCTGGATAGCGGGATTGTTCAGGGTTGTAGGACTGTCTAGGGTTGCGGATTGTGCAGGGTTGCGGGATTGTTAAGAGTTGCGAGATTATCCAGGGTTGCGGGATTGTTCAGTGTTGCGTATTGTCCAGGGTAGCGGGATTGTCCATGGTTGCGTGATTGTCCAGGGTTGCGGGAATGTCCAGGTTTGCGTGGTTGTCCAGCGTTGCGTGATTGTCCAGGGCTGCGTGATTGTCCAGGGTTGCGGGATAGTCCAGGGTTGCGTGATTGTCCAGGGTTACGGGATTGTCCAGGGTTGCGGGATAGTCCAGGGTTGCGTGATTGTCCAGGGTTACGGGATTATCCTGGGTTGCGTGATTGTTCGAAAAAGGCACTTACTGCGGCCGAACGTAAAGGGAAATTGAAGGAACACGCATGAGTTTCAGTTAGTAAGAGTCTGCCGCTCCCTACCAGTCCGCCAAGAGCGGGAACAGTCACTTGATAACTTCCCATCCTTTTTTTTTTTTTTTATTTTTTTTTTTATGCAAAACGGGGAAACTCTTGGCCCAAATCTCACCTGATGGAAAGGAAACCTCCTTAAAAAGGGCCTGTATGACGTCCTCTTCATTTTTAATAAGCATCCGTGTGGAGCGATCTGGATATCTAACCAGATCTCTACCGTCTTGTACTGAATGAATGTTATTCTTATCGTGATGGTTCGTGAGATGGCCCAAAAGATTAGAGTACAAATTTTGAACAGATCGTTAACCCATTAGCACTACTACTGATGACCAAATGCATTTAACACGTGTTTAAAACATCATTCTGTCATATTCGTAGTTTTTTTACAAGCTTTTGCTTGCAATGTATGTATGTCCGGTGGAATTTTAAATCTTGTCTTTAACCGATTGAGCTGAAATTAGATATACATGCTTATTTTGAATAGAATAATAGAATAACGTTTATTGTCTCCAGTATTACAGCTAGTAGTATAAGTACCTACATACACAAAACTATAATACCGGAAGCAAAAGGTTCAAGCGTCAGCATTATGCTTAGGTTCCCTAGTGGGTTGCTAAGCGCTGGTTTTCAGCTTAAACCTTTGACTCCTGTTTACAAAAAGGAAAAAAGAAAATAGTACATTCTGCAAAAACCGTTAAAATGATATCTAGTTATTTTAATGATCATACATCAACACTATATTCAATTAGTTATAAGGTTTTTAGCTTTTGGATGACAATGCATGCTTAGCTATGTGTGACGTCATTCTAATTCCAATATGGCAGATCATCCAAGATGGCGGACTAGTTATTTTTAATGCACTATCACAATATCAAATGAAAGCGCTTGCTGAGGAGAAAATCGTTTAGCTCTAAATGATCTGAAAATTAACTAACTGCGGCAACGGTGATGGCACTGATGACCAAGAAACAAATTAATTTTAAATTTCTTAAACAGTCAAGGGCGTAGCTATAGTTTTCATTAGGGGCTTGTCCGAAGATACAAAAATGTACACTACTCTTCGTCCGGGCTTCAAGCAGAATTTTAAACATCAATCTCATTCAAAGTAGCAGCAGTAGTAGTACCTAGTTCATTCATAGCATATCTCTTTGTTAATAATTATGTGGAAAATGTTGTGGTTATTACATTGATTTAGTTTTATGTAAGAACATTATTGATAATGTTATATTTTAATGTAATATCGTTTTTTTCCCAAATAAAGTAAAGTAAAGTGTTAGCAAAAGTATATTTTGGGCACGGATACACTTGCTATCCTTCCAATATTTATTAGTTTATTTTTTTATTTAGAGACATTTATAATCGCAATGCGTACGTCAGTCTCATCGTACCCTTTTTTTTTTAGGGATGGGAAATTATCCAATAACTCCTCCCGCTCTGGGTGGCGCGGGAGGGAGTGTCAGACTTCTACTGACTAAAACCCATCCTACGTGCCTACGTCAAGTCTGTTCAACCTCAAGCCCCTAAATCATTCCTCTCCGACTCATACGGGACATGTCCGTCAATAAGTGGTGTAAGTCTTCAACAACTCCACACAGTTTGGAGAGTTCGTTTTCCTCATCATGAACGCAAACTTATTACATGGAATGTGTCCAGATCTGAGTCAATGAGACCCCCTAAACACTCCCCCCATATGCACAAATGATAAATGATATTTATTTTATACTATGTAGGTTGTAAATAACACTTGTACGCGTCAATCTTTTTTGGTCATTTTAAACTAGATGAGGCCGGTTTTTCCTAGCTGACTGCTCTGAGAAGAAACACCGAAACAAACTCAGAGGTCAAAGTATCTTTTAAAGTCCATACAATCGTACTGGTCAAATCATATGAGAACCATGTAGGTTAATGTCTAAAGTGGTATTTTGAGGAAAGTATCATACAGATTTGAGTGGACCTGTCCAGACAGTGCAATTCATTTGCCAGTTATCGTGTAGCTCAAACTTAGAACTTAAAGAAGCTCAGCGCACAAGCAGTAATCACTGGTTAAAATTTACTTTATAGCCCGCTGATTTAAGGGTCGGGAGGGGGTGGAGGGGGAAGGTGGGGGGGAGGGGGTGCCCTCTGCACCACCCCCACCCCCCGGAGCCCCACGGTTATGGAGATATCCATGGTTAAAGTTTTGAGGTTAGAATAGCATTTGAGTTAGAAAAACAGGTAAAATTGAGTATCGTTTAGCAGGAGGAGGGACGGGGAGGTGCCCCCTATGCCCTAGCACCACTCCCATGTAAAGGCGACAGGCTGTTCTTGAGAAAAACTAATTATAGTAACCTAACCTCAAAAAGTTTAATATTCAGTCCGGAGGCCCAGTCGACGGAGCCCCGCTTCGCGGGGCTCCTACTTCTGAGTAGTTTATAAAAAAATAACCTCGAAGGGAATGGCGGGGTCTATTCGCTCGCTTCGCTCGCTCACTCGACCCCGCCATTCCCTTCTAACCTAACCTGTCCGAGTCGGGGTGCCCACAAGTCCAGAGCTCGCTTCGCTCGCTCTTGCATCCAATGGCACTTCACTTGGTTCACATTTATTCCGTACTTTATGTTTGTGAATATATAAAAATATTATAT
Organism: Ceramica pisi; assembly: GCA_963859965.1. Classification (NCBI taxonomy): domain Eukaryota; kingdom Metazoa; phylum Arthropoda; class Insecta; order Lepidoptera; family Noctuidae; genus Ceramica; species Ceramica pisi. The sequence continues at coordinate 21,354,531 of OY982535.1, read as the reverse complement.
TTATGAAAAAAAACAAGATATAAAATTGAACAAAAAACACTTCTAACGTTAACGGAACGTGAAATGTCAACTTTGACGTCTACCATGACAATTTATCTAACCTAAAAATTTGCAAATGGCGTACTATTTTCGTACTTTTTTGAAACTTTAATGAATTTTATCTCGTAAACCGTGATTCTCCGCACCTTGCTACTTTGTAAAAGGCTTTCTATTCGTGAGTAGTATCTACAAAAAAAATATGAACTTCCAAAGCCGCGGGCTATAAAGGAAATTCGAGCCTAATCACTTACCGATTAACCTGAAAAATTGTATTAACGTTTGGTTTGATTGAAATTGCTATGCTCGGTTGACCTAGACTAGAGTCAAGAGCATACCCACCTAAAAAAAAAGAAAACGTGTATGCACGGTTGACAAGTGACATAAAAAATACAAACCTTTGTGTTGTGTTGAAGTAGTTTTTTCTAATAATTTCTCTTTTACTTACAGTGAATTGGATAGAACGTACAATCAATCATAAAATAAAAATGACTGTTGCTTGAATGGACCACACACATCTTAGGCCACCTTTTCCTCTGCTTTAACGATTTTATATAGGTAACACTAGTTTTTTCCCGCGACTTTCGTACGTGCTTATCCAGTTGGTAGTTCCAGAGACAAACTCTTCAGCTATATATATTAAGTATAGATATTTTTCTCTGAAAGATTTTCTACAATTAGTGTCAATTTCCTTCTTTATCAAAATTCTACCACTAACACCAAACTTTTCGCCCACAGGTATTCTGCTCAGAACTGCCAATCTTCATACGAGAGCACCACTCAGGGATGTATCGAGCCGACGTGTACTTCTTATCGAAGACCCTGGCGGAGGCGCCGGTCTTCGCGACCATTCCCCTGGTCTTCACCACTATCGCGTACTACATGATCGGGCTCAACCCTGAGCCGAAGCGGTTCTTCATCGCGTCGGGGTTGGCAGCCCTGATTACTAATGTTGCTACTTCGTTCGGTGAGTTTGTTTTTTTTTTGCTGGCATTATCATAATATGAGCTGAACATTCGTGCTTTACATGAGGCGGCTGGTTATTTGAACTGCACAACCCGGTAGCTAGAAAACGATTTAGGTGCACCCTAAAACGTTTCCTAGCTACCGGGTTACTGCCAGGTTCTGTGTTTTCATCAGAGGGCCAATTCTACTAATTTTTAAACAACTTTCGCATTCGCATGTCAATCGCAAACTGTCAAAAAAGCCTTAATTTTCATACATTTTTGACAGATTGCGATTGAGATGTGAATGCGATGCGAATGTGAAAGTTAGTAGATTTGGGACACAGGTCACAACCCAGCTTGTAACTATCAAGCTACAACCTGGGAGTTTAAAATTCAAGAGTGAATAGGTTCATTCTAGACAAGCATCCTCCATCTTCGCCCGCATCGCGCTTACCATCAGGTAAGATAGTGGTTTAATGTGTGCCTATCAAAAAGCCAAAAAAAACGATCGATCATAGATCGATGACATTGATCGTCGTTCATCTACTAGTATAGTAGCTTTGGCTGATTTACGGATGCCGGTGATAAACAATTGATCGACCGCCGGTCGTCGCCATCGATCGATTACTGTGGTAGCTTTGGCTGATCGAAGAAAGAAGTAAAATTGTATCGATCGACGTCGACTAATTCATTCTACCATTGGTTCTAGTAGAAAATATCTATCAACGTAATAATAATCCATTCTGCCATCGATTCTTTCTGAGGAACGGAGGGGTTTCAACTTGTAGTGGTTGATCAGTCGTCCGCTGAGCGACCTCAGTAAATATTGAGGCTAGAGTCGTGCGCCTGAAATAATTTACCACGAGTATTGTTCCTGGTTTTCACTTTTACCGCCACAGCATATAGTAATGCTATGGCTCAACCCTGTACCGAAGTGGTTCTTCGCCAGAGGCAGCAAGCAGACATCATTAAAATTGTTAGTGCATATTTAGTTTGGTGTGTTTGATTTTTTTTGCTTTGGGAAAGGCGAATAGAATAGAGAGACTATTGATGATCAGTGTCGAGAAACTGATTGTGTCAATTTTCTAGTTGATCCGTCGACAACTTGTTACATAATTAATGCTCTGTAGGCTAATTCACGTAACTAATAAGTGCTGTTGCAGTGCAGTTGAAGTTAAGTTTCGATCAAAACAACACTTTTCTTATTCTCTACCGCTGTCAGACACGCTCGCGTCAAGTTCGCGTCACGCTCGCAATAACGGCTACCTACTGTTGCGCGTCTTTGGTGCGTGCTTCGGAACGCAACATGATCGGTATTCTACTATTTGTTTGACGTCCCAAAATGACAGCTTATAAGATATAGTTTAAGTTTTAATATTATAATAACGTCATATTCATTGAAATATTATCGACTCTATTCTATTATTTAATGAGTTATATTTTTTTTCTCCACAATAAGTAAGTTTGGTTGTCGTGCAGCTTACGCGCAGTTTAAAGATTACAAGAATACCGTTTTTCGCTCAAACTTAAACTTAACTGAAACTGCACTGAAACTTGATCAGCGCGTCATAAAATTAAATGAATTAGCCCTCTGCTCGTGTTGGTTGCTTGTAGCGTGATGTTATATAGCCTGTACCCTTCCTCGATGAGTGGGCTATCCAACACCAAAAGATTTTGTAATTCAACCCAGTAGTTCCTGAGATTATTTGATTATCGCGTTCAAAAAAACAAACAATCCCAATTCAGCTTTATAAAATTCGTATACAAGTATTGATGCTTTTCTTGTACTCTCTTTTATTTAAGGTAAAGTTTTGAATTATAAAAATAAGTAAATACTTAACAATGGCAGTCTTGTTTAACAAATTCAATCGCATCCATATAAGCAGACGTGGGACTCGCGTGCCCCGCGCCCCCGCCTATTCCACGTGAATTCATGTAAGACCAATGCCGGGGGCACGAGTACTTCTTCGACGCCTTGGGGAAACTTATAACGCACACTTTACGAACTTAGACATTTTCTGTTATTCTAATAAAAAAAATAAAAATCTCGCTATACATTCATTAGCATCAAACTTTTAAAATAGCACTTAATTAAAGTAATAATTTACAAAATCACAGATCAGCTTCCGTTTCCCATGACATATTTGATTAATCTGTGGGCAATAGTGTGGGCTATATGTTTAATAGGTTCACTGTCCGCAAAGCAGACACAATAGTAAAACAATCAGCGCAGACCACATGTGGTCTGTTGGACTGTGAACCGGTTAACTACTTACTTTTAAGATTCTTATTGTATCGCCTTAACATGTTACTGTTTTTTTGTCCCCTAATAAATAAATAAAAAAATATAAAATATCAGCATGTTGTTCTATCAACAAATCACAGAATACGCTGCCGTATTTTCCTCACGAGCCTTTGTCTACCTACAAACAACAATAAATGTTATGCACGCTAGCAACAAAAAAGCAAATAGGTAACTATAAAAACTATGTTGTCCAATTATAGTCGAAACAAGGTTGCTAACCACTCAACATTCAAGAAATATTGTGCAACAGCCCTGCGGTCTTACTATCAAATATTGCTAGTGAAGTGTAATGAGTTCATTCATTACTTAACTTAAAAGAGAATACCGCGACCACTAATTTGATGAAAGCCTATTAAAGTGACAATTTCACAATCATTTGTAAGTAGATGATTGACGGGGAGCTACTATGAAATCTCGATATTGATTACTCATAATATGTACTTGTTTGGGGACTAATGAGTTCTCAGTACCTGGGCAAAATTAATTTACCTACAAAAAAAAACAAAAACTTAAGTTTCTTGTATAAAAATATTGCTACATTTTTCATATTCTAAAAAGAAATGTTAAGATTAGTGCAATTTTGACCGAACTTGTGACGGGCATTTCAACTACTCAAGTCATAATTATATAGGACTGTGTCGTTGCCAATCAACGCCACAAAGATAATCGGAAAATTAAATAATGCACTGTTTTTAGCCGTCGGGTTAACTTATTTCGTTAACGTATTAGACATTTAGTTTAACACTTTACGCACACAATGTCCAAATGTAGACTTAATACCATAAGTATTCTTTTTCCGTCTTAAAACTCAAAATTCACAACGCTAAACTCGAATGCTAGCAAAGGCTGTGTATGTAAGTATACCTCCATAAAACTATTAAACCTCCACACGGCCACAAGGTTTTTTACGCTCAAAACGGGTTTAACATTGCGCAACGATTACAAAACCGAATGGAAGACTCCCAAGAATGTAGCCTTATCTTTAACCTTTTTTTATTAAGTTGTCTATGCTAAGTTTACCATAGATTAACTTTAAATACGTAGGTGTGTAAGTATTCTGAAGTGTAGTGTGCATTCTAACTTGGTTTGGACCCTGGAAGGACTCTTGAGTCGTCAGACAATTTAATCTAAACTAATATTTTACAGAGGAAAGATTTTTTGTTTGTAACGAATAGGTTCCGAAATTACTGGACCGATTTTAACCATTTTTTCACCAAAAGAAAGCAAAATTACCAGGAATTAACATAGACTATAATTTATTTTTCGAAAAAATACAGGGTTCTGCTAAAATAGTAATACAAAACCCACGCGAAGGAAATCGTGGGGGAAGTGCTAGAAAATTATGAAGAATGGTTTGCCATTAATTGTTTCCTGGTTCTTATTATGGGTTCCGGAATGTACTGCAGCTGTGTGTGATGGCTTAGGATCTATTGATAGTTGATAGACTAAGTCGATACGGGTCGATCTTCGAGGTTAAGCAAAGCTTGCCCAAGTCAGCCCATGGATGGGTAGCCACTCATAACAAACCGAGTCTCCACTGTGCCCCGGAAAGATCGTTAAGCCGTGAGTCCCGACTGTCATTAGAAAGAGATGATGTGGTTAAAGATGGAGCACGCTTGCTTAGAAGTAGGTAACCTATTCACTCTTGATTTACTCCCAGGTTGCAGCTATTAGGAAATAATAAATAATAGGAAATTCTCTATTCTTTACGCACAGTGAATGTGTTCCCAAAACGTGGAATGTTTGTGCGTGTGGGTGGAATGTCCATCATGTACCGGTAGCGCATCGCCGTTCGTCATGTGGTCAGATGATGGAACGAGTTTGACGGAATTAAATTATGCAATTTAGTCACACACAGGCTCGCAACTCGGCCTCGATGCTCAAGACTTTGCCGATGATCCTCTTGGCTCGTTTTTCAATTGGCTCAAGGGCATCAAGCTGTTATCTGGCAGATCTGGCAGGTGGGGTGTTTACCCCAGCGAGGGTGGGTTTTAGTGAACAATAATAAAGTACATAACATTTTATTCTTATAACGCATAACAAGTCTCTTTGGATTACTAATTCCTCAATGAAATAGGTTGCTCTTATATGTATATTTTCGGTTTAATGTCACCGAAAAATGGATTAGAATATAATTTGTCGATTTATTATGAAAAATCGTAAAAAAAAGACCACACATTAGGAAATTTTGCCTGTAATGATAGCTGTGTTTGTGATAAATAAATAAATAAATATCCCTGCCAAATTCAATAGTTTCCAATACAACAGTGTCTTATTTAGAAAAAATTGTTAACAATTTCACGTGACATTTTACAATCTTACGGTGTTTGCCATTTTTCAGTGACATAATAATATATACCATTTCATAAAAAACTTATGGAATGGCTTTTATATATCTACATCCGTACTGTATCCGTTCGTGATGACTAACTCTTGACGTTTAAATTATTAATAGAACCAACTTGATTTGCATTAACTATAACCGATAACCATTTCAGGTTATAAAAGTCAAACTTAGATTTTTTTGTTGGAAACGTTTATTTGGAGCTTTAAGCTTAATAATCAAATTTTAATCTGGAAAAACTTGCTGGCCCGGCAAAACACGTGAATTTTATATATTAGATGAAGCTCGCTTACGCAAATAAAACATGAAATCCCACATTTTTTGTCCCAAACTAGACAGGCAGGTAGACACACGCCTGATGAATCCTATAAAAGTTACGTTTTTTATTCGGATAAAGGCAACCCTAAATAAAAAACTTTTTAGTCGGTGTCAAAATACGAAGAAACTAATAGAAACACCGACTTCCGAAATTAAAGTTATTTTTTACTTTGTAGTGTTTTTTTTGGAAGTCGGTTGTATTTTTTTGTAAAAAGTTTTTTATTTTTCACTTTTTAGTGGTACCCCACACCTAACAACACCACTGCAAAATCGCAGAAAAGCAAAATACAACCCAATTGAGAACCTCCTCCTTTTTGGGAAGTCGGTTAAAAAGACGTGTGTTTACCTCAGTATCCTACCACTGACTGTCCCACTTATACTCACACAAACTTCTAAATACATATAAAACACACGCACACACACACACATTACTTACAATACGTGCAAGAACTAAGTTATAATTTAATAGTTTTCTCGCGATATTTCTCCGGCCAATATGAGATGTAATGGGAGACAAATTTCTCTAGACCGCAGCTTCTCTAGTGTCGTGCAATATAATACCGCACACAGTTAGGCGGTTTTCCATATTGACATAAGCACGTGACTATTGAGGTTAAGGCTCTACAATGTTGTGGTATCAATATGTCGGATTGATAGGAAACGGAATGCGATGAAATTCGTTTCTTAGCGGAAAACGAAAGTTTTGAGTGTGAATGTGGCTAGTTATAGAGATAGAGAAAGATTAATGAAATGTTGGATGGATTATGTCTTACGGTATCCTTCTATGTGGACGGGCTGCAGTCTATTTTAATGTTCTGAAGAAATGAGCCATAAGAGCCATATATACCGTCGGCGCAATTATCTAAGGGGCTGTTGCATCATTACGGAACCCTGTCAATATTTCTATGAAAATATCAGTAACGTTAAACAATATACAGGATTTTTTTGTGTGTGCCTGCAGAGCAAAACCCGAAACTAAGAGGATATCGAAAATTACTGAATGATGAATTTGTAACAAATGAGAACTTTCCTTTAGTTTGCCATGTGCTATTACTTCCCAGAATTTGATTCCTATTAGCTACACTTTCGTATAGTGTGATAATACAGGGTGTGCTTTGTTTTTCAAAATCAACTGGTTCGATGGAATAACGATTTAAAAAAAAATCCAATGATGCAGTTTTAGTTTTGTGTATTACTGAGATAATGGTAGGAGGATCATTATGATGGTGAATTTAATCAAGAATACGATAACAAAGGTGGTATAGAAAAATGTGTGTTTTTGTTTCACTCTTGGACAATATATAGGCGTATTATGTATATTTTCAAAATTTAAAACTTATTTGCGAACATAGGGTATGGTGGTAGTATAAAGTCCCAACAATGTTCCGCCAGAAGGCATGCAAATATTAACAAAAGTATTGATTATAATTTGTACTAATTATTAATAAATTGCAAAAACGTTTCAAATAAAGTCAAGATCAAAATGTCAATAACTAACTAGGCACAATTTAATTAACAACTAATTTAATGTCAAGTTTGAATTATAAATAGTCAAGAGAATAATGTCAAAATACAAATTGATAAATTAAATAACTCAAATACAAATAATTTACGTGGTAGTATGGTTTATTCCGTGGTAATATGTATGATTGATTGATGATGGTCATAAAAGCTTGTCCTCGTCCATTCTTAATTAAATTGATTGTCCAATCAAACATTTTAATTTTTAAGATTATTTTTTTTCCATTCGGACTCGTTTTAGATTTGCTATCATGCCATGAAGTAATAAGCCAAAATATGATAAATTTCTGAAATTTTTGATGGTTTTCTTGAAGTTGAACATTTGGTGACACTACTGAGATCTCTCCTAATAACATGCCAAAAAAAATAGGACAGTGCAATTTATTACGACATAACATGTTTTAAATGACTGACCTAACTAGTCTGAGAGCCAGCTCGTTTTGAAAGTCAACGTTTACATAAAGACAGTCCCCCAAAACATCCGCCTGTCACCACTTCCTTGTGATTTAGCTGCGAAGAAGTGGCAAAACTCGTCGTCTAACTCCACATAACTAAGCTGTATCTTCTTTCAACCAGGTTACCTAATCTCGTGTGCCAGCAACAGCGTTAGCATGGCCGCGTCAGTGGGTCCGCCCATCATCATCCCCTTCATGCTGTTCGGAGGATTCTTCCTCAACACTGGGTAAGTGATAATTCAAAAACGAACATGTTTTGTTTAAAGATAATTACTATCTGTTCTAAGATGATACTCCGTCTTGTGAGCTTTAATTAAGTAACTAAAGCCAAATTAGCTACGGGGTCAACGGTCGTTGGCCCAAAGGTTGAGTAATTTTTGTGGTTTCCTCATATTATGTGTGCGAATTTTCTCTAGTTAAGATGGGATATAATCTTCACTTATTATCACACACACCACCTTTGAAGTTTCAATTCCATCTATAACAGACCTAGAACCTACACTGATAATTTTAAAACCGGTAATCCGGTGACGACTCACATTGCTAAAATTCGTAAACGCGCGTAGACTCGCTACGCGTGAAAGGTCTACGAAATATTTTCGTACCTGCTACGCGGTTTGCGAACTACGCGTAGTAAAGTTTTCCCTAACTAAGTGCAATATGCCAAGAGAATTGTTGAAGTCGTTTGTCATTATTATTTTATTAACTACTACCGTTTTTATATTAATATGAACAAATCGAATTTTGAAATATAAACTACAAAGAAAACATGTAAAATTCACATCGTAATAATTGAGTATCTGACATACGGACTAACAAGGTCAGAGAACCACGTGTGAAAGACTCATTTGTCACCCCAACAAAGTCAAGGTTAATAACTAATACTCTCATCAACCAACGTGGGAGAAACCAGTTTTGTTAAGAATTTTAGACAGCTCTTAGAATATATTTCGACCGTAACCGGTTCGAGCCAATAAAATTTACTAGTATAGGTATTAAATAAAGCTAAATAAATATTTGTGAATCATAGGAAAGGAACTGTGTTCTCTACAAAAAAACTTTAAAAGAGCATTTGTTGTCGACTTGCAAATTAATATTGTGCAATGTATTTTAGAATGTTGCAAGTATATCCTTCGTTCTAATAAAAGTAATTGGGTTCATTGGCCTTTAATAAAAAACTTTTTACAAAAAATACAACCGACTTCCAAAAAAAAAAACACTACAAAGTAAAAAATAACTTTAACTTCGGAACTCGGTGTTTTTGTTAGTTTGTTCGTATTTTGACACCAACTTCCGAAGTTAAAGTTAATTTTTACTTTGTAGTGTTTTTTTTTTGGAAGTCCGTTGTATTTTTTTGTATAAAGTTTTTTATTTTTCACTTTTTAGTGGTACCCCACATCTAACAAAACCACTGCAAAATAGATAACATACGATTTTCGAAAGTTCCCCTCGACGTCTCTGGGATGCCATCATCAGATCCTGGTTTCCTTATCATGGGACCATTTGGGAAGTATACCCTTTCCAACAAAAAATCATTTTTAAAATCGGTTGGCAAGCGACGGAGTTATGCCCGAACAAACATAAAAAAAAACAAATACAAACATCCGAATTGAGAACCTCCTCCTTTTTGGAAAGTCGGTTAAAAATAAAATTACCAGCCGCTAGTTATGCCCGCGACTTCGTACGCGCATATCCCGTTGTTTCCGTTCCCGTAGGAATTTCGGAAAATCTATAAGGGCCAGTTTCACCGGTTACGGATAAAGTGTCGGTTAGCCTACTAGGAACTTATCTGGCAGATAAACTAAAACTTTTGGTTTCACAGGTGTCGGATAGCGATATCTGGCTGATTTATTAAGTATTTGAGTATTATAAAGTATTATAGTATTATAAGTGTCGGTTAGTTATCCATCACATAACTAACCGACACTTTATCCGTAACCGGTGAAACTGGCCCTAAGTCTCCTAAGGTCTAGGTCAAGGTCTTAGGTCTCAAGGAATCTACATGTCAAATTTCAGGTTTCTACGACCAGCGGTTTCGGCTGTACATTGTCTGTCAGTCACTCAGCCAGTAACCAATGATATATAAAACTATAGATACGTTGTCCGCACTCTAAAATGACAACATGAAATGAAGCCAATTGGCCACATCGCTCTTAGTTACGCACCAACCTGTCGCGCGACACTAAATTACTTATCCTGTGACGTAACTGAAGATGTATATCTAACTCCCTCTAGCAACGGGCATCCCGCCGTACGGTGACATATTTTCTTTCCCTTTCTTCATCCGTATTAGTATGCAATGGCGCGCAAATCTGTGCGAGCAAGACTCATTCTATTTACGCGGGAGTGACAGAGACAGGTAATAACAGGTCAACGGACGAAATTCTTTCTGCTTGGCGACCGGACTTTAACTATCTAGTATTTTCGCCGTTTTTAAGCGCCGCTGTTGGTTTATGACGTGTCTTTAATACGTCATTGCCAGTAACGAAAGAGTTTTGTATTAATTGATTGTTGGATTTTCTGCACAGCAATGTTTTATAACAACGACTCGTTGTGTCGTGAATGCCTGGAAAATAGTTTTCTTCTAAAACACATCTTTAAATGCTATGAGATAATATAGCTAAACTTTGAAAGCACTTTATCCTAAATCCCACTATAGGTATGAGTCATTCGGATAAAGTGCTTTAGAGAAGAGTAGAGCAGAACTTTTATTCAACAAAAAAAAAAACCATGAACAATTTCCTTCTGTTGATTCTGGCTCTTTCATGTTTTTTTTTTAACTACACTCATACCTCTATGTATGTTTTTATTTAATGTAAACGAAACCTAACCTATATCTTTCACCGAACAGCTCCGTTCCCCCGTACCTGGGCTGGATATCGTACCTGTCGTGGTTCCACTACGGCAACGAGGCTCTGCTGGTGAACCAGTGGTCTGGAGTCGAGACCATCGCCTGCACGCGAGAGAACTTCACCTGCCCTGCCTCAGGCCAGGTCGTGCTGGATACGCTTAGCTTTTCTGAGGTAAGACTTATATTTGTTATTTTTGGAAAGTTCAATTCAATAACGTTTATTTCGACCAACTAAGGATCATAGCACGCACAAAATAATATAATGATAAAGAATACACAATTAGAAAGACCACAAACATACAGTTTCATGAATTATTATATTAAAATTCATCAACTTAGATTCTTTTTCTATTTCTATATTTTAGTGGTTTAAAGAGCTCGAGGAGGTGATTCCAAAAGAGTTGTTTATTTTTTTTTTTTGGAATTGCGCATAAAACGTGTAACAGAATAAACACAATACCGCTTAAGGGGTCGTTACTCCTGCCGGAGTCGCGGGACTGTTCGAAAGAGATACCGTGGCTCCGGAACACAAAGGGCAGTGAAGGAACATGGATGGGTTTTAGTCAGTAGAAGTCTGACACTCCCTCCCGCGCCACCCAGAGCGGGAGGAGTAATTGGATGATTTCCCATCCCTAAAAAAAAAGGGGTCGTTGTACTCAATAATAGGCTTGTGTCCACTAATAACAAACGGCTTGGTTTATAGTTTCTAATTATAAATGAAGAGACGTAGATAAGAAAAAACCAGTCTATTTCTCATATAAGTTTAAGATGATTAATATTTTATAGAAAATAAATTCGACAAAAATAGGCATTCAGTCACGTGACAGCGAACACCAAACAGAAAGTGTTACGTCACGCCACGCAAAACATCACTGTTGTTGTTGTCGTTTTCATACAACAGAGCAGGTGTAAACAGTTTTGTTTCGCAGACTGTGACGTCATTCAAGACGCCATGACACTATTCAGCGTTTTCGAGGGAAATCTAAATTGTTTTTTTTTAAATACAAAATACGTAATGTATGAATTGCTTTTTCGTTAAAATATAGTTTTTTGGGATAAAATAGATATTGAAATATATAATTAACCAAGTTTTCCAATTTTGTCAACTAGCCTATTATGAACAGCTTTGACTATGGGACCAAAATCGAAAAGCCAGCCGATGGCCGTCTCCCTTCACTAAGATTACTAGTATCCTGTTTAACGGCAACTGTGCAGTTACGTCAGTCAACGGCTCAATGCGTTTATTCCTTGATTTCGATTTCTAAACATGACGACATTACCAAATATATATAACTAGCTGACCCGTGCAACGTCGTCTGCGTAACATTTTTCATTACTGCTCCGCTCCTATTGGTCTTATCGTGATGATATATAGCCTATAGCCTTCCTCGATAAATGGGCTATCTAACACTGAAAGAATCTTTCAAATAGTTCATGAGATTAGCGCGTTCAACCAACCAACCAAACAAACAAACTCTTCTGCTTTATAATATTAGTATAGATTTTATAAGGACCTGTCTGTCTGTCTCTCAATGTGCAATAACGGTTATTGACCCTCATACACTTATCAACTTTCTTAATAATTCTCAAAAACAGAAATAAAGACAAAGCTGACCTGAATCTTCTATCGTTATTCTTTACATTCTCTAGTCCTGAAAAACGGTTCATAATTTTAATTATCCTAGTATCCATGAAGGAGAAGTCAATGTACTTTATTGCAAGTTTATCTGGCGCTTACCATCGTACTCCTACACACGGTGTCTACATGTCTGTCCTATCGCAGTATGGTGGTTTATTTAGATTAAGCTTTACCTTTGTAACTATTTTTCTGTTCCTTTTTCTTGTCTATATGTGTCATCGTCATATCAGCCGAAAGACTGCTGGACATAGGCCTACCCCAAGTGTCGCCACAACAACCGGTCCTGTACAACTCGTCTCGACTACCCGCGACTACCACCTGAGGGCTAATTCACGTATTTTTATGAAGCACCGATTAAGCTTTAGTGCAGTTGCAGTTAAGTTCAAGTTTGAGTGATAAACGGTATTCTTTTAATCTTTGAACTGCGCTTAAACTGCGCGTGAACTGCACGTCAACTGCACGACAGCCAAACTCTACCAAACTAACTTATGGTGAAAATAAAAAATATTACTCTCTAAATAATCGAATAGAATCAATTACATTACAATGGATATGACGTTAGTATAATATTAAAACTTAAACTTTACCGTATAAGCTGTCATTTTGAGACGTCAAACAAATAGTAGAATACCGATCATGTTGCGTTCCGAAGCACGCACCAAAGACGCGCATCAGTAGAATACCGCTTTTGCGCTCGCGTGACGCGAACTTGACGCGCGCGTGTCTGACAGCGGTAGAGAATACGAAAAGCGTTGTTCTGATCGAAACTTAACTTCAACTGCACTGCAACAGCACTTATTTAGTTACGTGAATTAGCCTACAGGTCATAGATCCACTTCGTGGGAGGCCATATTTCCTTTGGCGGGTCTATTTGCATTAATTGTGAAAATTGACAATATTTTTTTATTTCCTAGGATGACTTCACAATGGACGTGGTCAACATGGTGCTTCTCTTCATAGGCTTCAGATTCTTGGCATACCTCGCTCTTCTGTACCGCGCGCGCAGGGGAAAGTGAGCCTTACCGTTATGTAATAGACCGAATTCCTTTGCCATATAAGAACGACACTTAGGTAACGAGTATAATACATAATAAATTATATACCTTTGAAAAAGTATGTTCTGATTCCTGAAGGTATATTTTTAAATTGTTTTTAGGGTCCGTCCACATGCATAGAACATTTTTTTTTTTAATTAGCTATTCATAAGATTTCAAGAAAGATATTACACATTTAAGGTACTCGATAATTGTTTTAAAAATAAATCGTGTAATCTGAACTCGGTTTTTCGTGTAGTTGTTTGGGACCAGGCAAAAAATTAGTCTTTGGCCAATGGAAATATGTTTTAAAATTGGCCAATTTACTAAATTATTATACCATCAAAGCTGTGCAAGGATGAATTTTATAAATGTGTTGTTATTGTTTTATTTTTATATTTAAAACTAAGGCACTGTAATTGTTTCATGTATGTTAATGAAGTATAGGTATCTATGGGTATTTTAATACGTGTATGTACTGTTTTTGTAAATGATACTGACTTCCCAAGATTAAACTAACGCTACCTCATAGTATACAGAGTTTTCTTTCTTTGTAGTTTATAATATACAGGCTATTCAACGCACATTTACAAATAATTTAAAAAAGTAGTAAAAATATCGCCCCAATTTTTTTGGAACTTATTTCTTTCCATGAAAATCTGACAAATACCTCTCAGATGCTGATATGACCATTATTTTGAGGATTTTTAAATCTTGATACATGATAACTTTCTGAATTTTAACTCACAGCTTGACATAGTCTTTAATTCCAAATTCTTTGTCAAGCAGCCAATGAGAATTTTTCCAATGCATTCTGAGCACTTGCAAACTCACTTGCAGTAAGAGTTTGTTTACGTTTATTTAGTTTTAAATGAAAATGTATTAGAAAATAAATGATATTTAAAAATATTATGTTTTTATTTATTTCCCAAACCCCGAAGAATAAAAATTTTAATAAATAAAAATGAACACTACATAGGCGTTTGTAGAAGGGTGCAAGGGGATACACTTTGTGCAAACAAATATATATGCTACAGTTTAAACTCATAACCGGTCAAAACTACTTTTGCCGGTCAAAACTACTTTTGACTACAAAAATCAGCCAAAAGTGGTTTTGTTTGACCGATACCTTAAGTTAAAAACAGTTTTGACTGACTTTTGCAGTCAGCAGTGTTTTTGACCGATGCCCTTAGTCAAAAACAGTTTTGTACGCAAAAAACCAGTCAAAAGTGGTTTTGCCTGATTTCAAATTTAGACTATATCAGTCAAAATTCATAAAAAGTTAAGGTGGTTAGCTTAGGTTAGGTCTTTTTTTTAAACATACAATTTGGTCAGAAGCATTATTACCCAATATTTTGCAGTTTTGACCAACGCCCTTAGTTAAAACCACTTTCGACTGCGTAAATCAGTAAAAAATATTTTTAACTAAGGTCATCGGTCAAAACCACTTTTTCCTGATTTTTGCAGTCAAAATTGGTTTTGACCGGTTATGAGTTTTGACTGTAACATATATTTTTTTTTTCAAACAAATGCTAGCAAATCCGAGGCGAGGTAAGTATCGACCTTGTATCCGTATTCTTTAGTTCTGGCGGGCTATAAATGCCACTTTAGGAGAACCATACCAGAATCATTATATTAGTCACACAATGTCAAATGTCATTTTCATCCTTATCGCTAAAGCATTAGGCTCAAGGTTGATTGGGAAAATTTGACAGTGGCGGGTAGCGTGATTTGCTTTCTGATTCTGCTAAAAAGGCCTTTTTAGACCCGCTGAGCAAAAGAAAACATATCCTATTACAGACGAAGTTTTAAAGATGTACATACCTACTTCCCTGTAAATTGTACTGCCGGCGCCCAAGAATTGCTAAATGCATTGATAAGCGGAACTCTCGGAGCGGAAAACTCGAGAATGGCTGGACCAATTTAGCAATATTTTTTTTAATATTCCACAAAGTTCGACGTTCGTTGTTTCGTTCTTGAAAAAATTGAAAAGTTACGATAACCTAAAAGCCTCTTCCATACAACTAGACTCACCTATAAATAAGATGTAGACGTACTCGTATTTAATTCTGAACTCCACACAGTCAAAGGCGAGGGCAGAAGTTAGTAAAAAATGAGTAACCGAAGATTTAATTCTTTATTGTTACACAAAACAGCTTATATAATATACAGTGATACAGTGATGGAAAGTTCATGTACAAAGGCGATCTTAACTCAAAAATGAGTTTTCTCCCAGCAAATCTTTGAGTGATAGAGAAAGATGACAATGGAGGGTAGGATCCAGTGCACATTACTTCATATTTTATAAACAAATAAACCTACATACATATACATAAATACGAATATTATGTCAAAACCGAAAGGAAATGCTCTTTAACTTTCCTCTTGAAGACGTCAAGAGAAGGGCTGTCGCGTATGCAGTATGGGAGCGAGTTCCAGAGACGCACTGCAGGAGCCACCATAGCGACTAGAATTGTGACGCGGAGTACGAAGGAGAAGAGAAGTGGTAGTGCGACATGGTTTACCCCTCGGGATAAGGTACTCAAAGCGTCCACGAAGGTATTGAGGAGAATTGGGATTGTGAAGGATAGTATAGAGAAGGGATAGGATATGGGTTACATCTCGCCGACGCCGAATCGGCAGCCACTTCAATTTGGTCCGAAACTGCGACACGTGGTCGTATTTCCGGAGGCCAAAAATAAAGCGAATGTACAAGTTCTGCAGTCGCTCGAGCTTGTTCAGGAGTACCTCGGTAGCATCTAGAAAACAGACATCTGCATAGTCTATAAGTGGTAGAAGAAGACATTGAGCAAGACTGACCTTAGTGTGAAATGGTAAGAATTTTTGAAGACGTTTAAGAGACTGAAAAGTGTAGAATACCCTCTTACTAACATCAGCAATATGCACCTCCCAAGAGAGGCTGGTATCAATATGGACGCCAAGATTTTTAGCGCTATTGGAGTATAAAATAGGTACCGAGTCATACAATACTGGCGGCAGAGACTGATGATCCAATAGGCTGAGCATGTATCTGCCACCAACAATAAGCACTTGAGATTTAGTTGGGTTATGCAAGAGTCCAAAAGATTTAGTCCACTTGTTAATATTTTCAAGGTCATCATTGATGGCAGCCATAGCCTCAGCCAGTTCGGCCACTTTAAAATGTTGATATAGCTGCAAGTCGTCAGCATAGAGATGATAGTTAGAAGTTAGGACCTTAATAAATTACCTGTTAAAACATCGCTTTAAATCAATGTTATTATGAATTTTAACTAGGTAAATCTACTTTGGCACAGCAAAGACTGTACTAGTAATAGGCTAGATTCCATCATCCACAAATTGCAAAACTATTTAGTCCGTCAGTTAGAGTATTGAAAAATAATGGACACGTATTTTTTGTTTTTGTAAATCAATGAATATTGACAAAGATAAAACGCATCAAAACTCGGGAGTGGGGGCTCGTGACGTCACGACTCACTAAAAATTATGCGAAGGTGTGACGTATTGAGAATTTTAAAAGCGTCGTAACTTCGTCAATTTTGGTTCCCGTAACAAAAGAAAAAACACGGGGTCAAATATTTTTTGATAATCTAACTGACGGACTACTTAGATTTTTTCAGGAGACAAGTCTACTGTTAAGAGGAAACGCGGGCGGAGAGACTTTTATGTAAAAAGTCATAATTCGAGGTTTGAAACTCGTCGGTTTCCTCCTGTTATATTGGACCGATTTTAAAGATATTTCATAAACTGAATAAGAAGGATATATAAGAATAGTTAATAACGGGATTGCTGTACCTACATGGTAGCAATCCCGTTATAAACTATTCTAATGTTAGTGACCATGAAAGTTTAAAACAATATAAGAAGGATACCTATATACTGTGTCCCTATGTTTTCTTCGATACAACGCGTCTATCTGCCCGCATTTCCTCTTAAAAGAAGGATGTAAAAGAATATTTTTTTTAGAATTGTGCATTGTGTATAATAGTTATGTATGATATAATTGCGGTAAGTTGGTTTTTACAAACGAGTAGACGAATGTATGTGTTATCATAGTCACGAGTATTTTAAAAACATACAAAATTTTTCAACACATTTGCAAGAAAAAAGTACCTAGGTACATTGAGACAAACAACTTTTCTTTCTTTTTACAGAAAATAACATTTTATATACATCATAAACTAAAGATAAATCTACATTATGTAGGTACACGCGTATAAAAACAAAATCAATCATTGGGCATCAAAAAAATAATCCACATCGCTGTCAATGGCAAAAGTGCTCGGAACACTGGCAGCATTGCCACGTTGGATGGCAATGCTGCAATTACAAACTATTTGTTTTTAAATATCAGTCGGAAAGTCGCAACAACATTAGTAACATAAAAATGAATCATTTGTATCATTGTCTCTTTAGTTTTAAATTGCGGCAGACGAATTGAGCAAGAGCGCTTCTTCTTCAAAATTTTGATGATAATCAATTGAGTAACTTTGCAATTGAGCAAGTTTATTGAAAGATAAACAAAATATTGACTAATTTTTCTCGCAATTATTTACAAACTCGTGACTATAGTAAGCCTGAGACCCGTTTGTAAAAACCAACTTACCGCAGTAATATCATAAATAACTATTAATTTTGAGCAAATGTGTTGAAAATGTATTGATGTATTTTTTATTTATTTCAAAATTCAAAATTCAAAAGTCATTTATTCAAATTAGGCTGAGAGACAGCACTTTTTGAACGTCAAGTTCTACAAAAGACAGTCCCCCAAAACGCCGGCCCGTCACCACTTCCTAGTGTTTTAGCTGTGGAGAAGAAGTGGCCAACAAACTCCCCAGCAACACATCTGACTGTTACGTTTTAGGAACTAGAATTTATACACTGAGAAGAATGCAAAGTAATTAATACATGACACAAAAAAAAAAAAAAATAATAAAATAACAGCTAGCACTATGATTCTATGATACTATAAAACAAAATACACACTGAAGCAAGTGTTGACGTTGAAAGATTGACCTACATAGTGACCTACATTAATAAATAATAAAAAGACAAACAGGAAATAATAAATAAAAATTTAAAAAATAAAAATAAACAATAATAAATGAACATTTACGAGCTATTCAATGTAGCAAGATTATCGGAGATCTTCCGTTGGTGTCGCAAGCTATTCACGTTGCCGTCGGAGGAAGTCGGGCATTGTCGTCAATTCGATCATTTATTTGGGTGTGATTTTAATAAATCGTTTGGTTCCTATGCTCTATGATTTGCTTAGTGGTTGCGTATCGGTAGAAGAATGATTTGATGATCTGAAGTGTGATGAAGGGAGCAGAAAGTACCTTGTGATCTAGCTGTTGTAGAAATTCTATGAGATAACAAACCTAGCAATATAAAAAACACTACAAAGTAAAAAAATAACTTGAATTTCGGAAGTCGGTGTCATAATACGAAGAAATTAACAAAAACACCGATTTCCGAAATTAAAGTAATTGTTTACTGTGTAGCTTTTTTTTTTGGAAGTCGGTTGTGGTTATTTGTAAAAAGTTTTTACATATTAGAAGATTTTGTACGGTTACTCAATTGCTATGATGATATTGATAACATAATATATAAAGGTCAAAGTTCCCAAATTCGTGATACTTTGCTCAAAAAAGACGCGTTGTTCCTTTTTGATAAATTCCTCGTCAATGGATAAACTGTGGGTTTCAACAATCACAACAGTGTATTCGTCGCTCTCTTGAGCCTATGTAGGTCATAAAATGTAAAGCATTTTGAACAGAAATAAATATACGTTACCTACGCGTACGTTTTAAAAAATAAATAATAAATAAAAATCCCTTTATTCAGATCTAACAACTATATAACATTAATTTGAAAACTTAAATCTAGTCTAGTATTCCAGAATTTGCTCCTTAGATACTGTCTGCAGATCTGTTTTCCAATCGGCAAAGGCCTCCTCCATCCTTTTCCATTCGTATCTCTCTTGAGCCAGTCTGTTCCACATCACTCCTGCCACTTGTCTGATGTCGTCAACCCACCTTTTCTTTTTTGCAGAAAAGGTGGGAATTGCTTAAAATAGGTATATTTCAATTCCAAAAGTACCTATAACATTATCCAATATTCAATTATTATAATATTAATATATCCAATTATTATACAGGGAAATTGAAAAAATACCCGAAACCTCTTAGGCAGTGAAAGTACACATGATTATAAGCAACTTTTGTTTTGGTAAAACTCCGAAATCTCGAAAAAAATATCAGCTGTTTCATACATTTTCATTGGCTAAATACTGCATTTTGTATGAAACAGCTGATATTTTTTTCGAGATTTCGGAGTTTTACCAAAACAAAAGTTGCTTATAATCATGTGTACTTTCACTGCCTAAGAGGTTTCGGGTATTTTTTCAATTTCCCTGTATATTGAAAAAATATTCTGTTACTGAGTGACAGACAGACAACGCACAGAATAAACTGCTGGTCGTAGAACCTGTTGACATGTAGGTTCCTTAGGACCTAAGACCTTGACCTAGACCGTAGTAGTCTAAGGAAGGATTTCCTGAAATTCCCACGGGAACCGGGAAAACGGGAGATGCGCGTATGAAGTCGCGGAAAAATCTGGTAAATAAAAATAGTTACCTTCTCTCATCAACCAACGTGTTATCTCTAGAAGGTAGTAACGAAATGTGTAGGTAAAGGAGTTGAATAAGTAACTATTTTTAACCGACTTCCCAAAAAGGAGGAGGTTATCAATTCGGTTGTATGTTTTTTTTTTTATGTTTGATATCTCATAACTCCGACAATTATGAACCGATTTGAAAATTTTTTGTTTTATCTGAAAGGATATACTTGCAGATTGGTCCCATTTAAATCATATCAAAATCGGTTACGAACTTTGGATTTTAAATAGAAATAGCTGGAATTTGACTATTTAGATGATTCTTTGATAATCGAAATTGCGTATTTTGCTTTTCTGCGATTTTGCAGTGGTGTTGTTAGGTGTGGGGCACCACTTAAAAGTGAAAAATAAAAAACTTTTTACAAAAAAATACAACCGACCTCCAAAAAAAAACACTACAAAGTAAAAAATAAACTTTAATTTCGGAAGTCGGTGTCAAAATACGAAAAAACTAACAAAAACACCAACTTCCGAAATTAAAGTTATTTTTTACTTTGTAGTGTTTTTTTTTGGAAGTCGGTTGTATTTTTTTGTAAAAAGTTTTTTTTGGTGAACAATAAAGCATATTATTCAATGAATCCTAATTTACAAAATTCTTCCGATACTGACTGATTCAGTAACTGAGTGACTGTAGGCAAACGCACAGTCGTAACTACATGTCGTAGAAAGCTGACATTTTGAGTAAAGTTCCTTGGGGACTGTTTTGTAGCTTTAACAGAACATTTCTCGAGACTACAGGAACGCGAAGAAACGTGATATGATGCGTGTACCAGGTCGCGGGCATAAGCTAGTCCATCTATAATTTAGGACCATCCACATGGCAGTTAAGGATAAGGTATAACTATAGACCTACTTTCAAGTGTGCAGAAACTGCCACAATTGGCACTCGGGAACGGGATGGTAACTACAAAATCCGCCCTTTCGCTACAATGTACGCATGTAGGTATGAGCTGGCTGGTACATTCTTGATTTTGGTATTTATGTTCTTACTCGTAGCATGGTAGTCTATTTCACTAAGCTTTGCTATACTGAAGATAGGTACCTACTGCTTAGGTGTTCAATTGTTTTTCAAGCAATTTAAGTATAGATTTGAGTTGTTTTATTTGATTCCTTTTATATATATATATATATATATATATATTTTTTTTTTTTTATGCAAAACGCGGAAATTCTTTGCCCGAATCTCACCTGATGGAAAGCGATGATTAGGCCGAAGATGGAAGCGAGTTTCACCCGGAATCCTCTTACACAGAGGAACTGGCTATCATACCTCTAACTGCCGGAACACAACAATGCTGTTAACATTGTTGTTATGGCGACAGACTTAGACATGATGGTGGTAACTTGCCAGGCGGCCGGTGGTCGCCAAATGGCGGTCGTTAAATACACCATGTCTGAGGCCCTTGAGGCGGTTTAGAAACTCTGACACTAGGGTATGTAGGGTTGTTAGACCTTGCTGCCCACACGATATATCGATATATATATGAAGAAGAAGAGACCAAGGGAGTATAGCCAATTACTGGGTTGTGGAGGCCAGATAGGTATTCCCACACTACTTTTGCCCATACGCGGTCCACTCTAACACATGTCTGCTCCATCGACCGTCTGTCCGTCTGCAGACATAGCCATAAGCTTCCTCCACACTATTCCGAAGTTGCACGAGGCGAAGTGCTCTCTGAAGTTGACCGAAGTCCGAAGTAGGTGTCCACACACCTCGAGCAACTTCGCGAGGAACTCAGTCGCTCGTTCCCCCCGTTCCCCTCACTATGGCTGACGCGAACCGAAGTGACCCGAGTAGTGTGGACAGACGCTTCGTGTTCGAACTTCGAGTCCTTTGATTCGGGCGCAAAAACCGACAACAACTGGAAGTCGCCCGAGGCGAAGCGAAGTTGCACGAGGCGAAGCGAAGTGCCCCTCCACACTATCGTATTCGCTCAACTTCGATCAACTTCGGGAACAGTGTGGAGGCTACTGTAGGAACAAAGGTTACCGACAGCCCGAAGGATCCCCAAATTAAAGTGGCAGTGAGCAGGGCACATATCTCGCAGAACAGATGGTAGATGGGGCCGAAAAATTTTGGAGTGGCGACCACGTACCGGAAGACACCGCGTAGGTTTTGATCAGATAACGAAAATTATTTAATATAGAAAGGTACAATTGGCTACTTATTTAACTTTTGAAACCCTCAAAATAACCCCTTTCATTTTATACGTCATACAGCACAGTGTGAAAAGCTCTTCCCCCAAAATAGACCCCTTATTCAAAGTTTATTAATAGGCTAGATTCCATCATCCACAAATTGCAAAACTATTTAGTCCGTCAGTTATAGTATTGAAAAATAATGGACACGTATTTTTTGTTTTTGTAAATCAATGAATATTGACAAAGATAAAACTCATCAAAACTCGGGAGTGGGGGCTCGTGGCGTCACGACTCAGTAAAAATTATGCGAAGGTGTGACGTATTGAGAATTTTAAAAGCGTCGTAACTTCGTCAATTTTGGTTCCCGTAACAAAAAAAAACACACGGGTCAAATATTTTTTGATAATCTAACTGACGGACTACCTAATTAGATTTTTTCAGGACACAAGCCCATTGTCTTTTTACGTGTCCGCCTTTGGATCCCAGAAGTTCAATGTGTGCCTAGCTTCAAACTGAGTCGTAGTAAATTTTGGGGGGCCGAGTCACCTGCGTCCGTAGGAGAATACCCTTCAGCGAATCCCTACACGTGGTCCCCGGGTGGTGCTAAACAGGTGACACTAACCGCCTCCGTGGTCTAGTGGTTATACCACTCGATTCAGACCCAGAGGTCCCGGGTTCAATTCCCAGTGGGGGCAAATTTTTTGCTCGGTTTGGTTGGTGGTAGGACTTCTAAGTCCGCCTGGCAAGCTACCACCATCATGTCTAAGTCTGTCGCCATAACAACAATGTTAACAGCATTGTTGTGTTCCGGCAATTAGAGATATGATAGCCAGTTCCTCTATGTTAGAGGATTCCGGGTGAAACTCGCTTCCATCTTCGGCCTAATCATCACTTTCCATCAGGTGAGATTTGGGCCAAGAGTTTCCCCGTTTTAAATAAATAAAATAAATAAATAAATTCGATGTTGAAGCACAAGTAATCCTATAAAGTTAGTGTTTTTATTTCGGACGTACGGAACTCCAAAAATTAGCTACCGAGGTCAATATAGTATATACCCAAAAATAAGAGTTGACACGTGTAACAAAATATCACTCATTTCCAATGCAAAGTTTGACCGTGTTTTACTTTTAATCTAAATAAAATGCCGACAGTTACTTAATAACAGGGACATATGAAACGCGTGTAAACCTCTTTTGATAATGCAATTATAATAATAAATCTTTATTTTTGAATAACTATTTATTATTATTATTATAATTGCACCCTGACCTAGATAGTGACCCATCGCATTTTGGATCTACAGCTTATGATTGTAAATTATTATGATTCTAGCTCTTATGTTGGAGAAAACAGCCCTCTTATTTCTATTGGGGACTGACACCATCGGTTGCAGCAGAACTCCAAGCCACGTGATAATGATACAGGATGTCGACGCCAGAGACGATAAAGACAACGAATATTCATGACCAAAGTCTCATCTTCATCATTCCAGCCGAAAGACGGCCATAGCTGGAGACAGAACTCTCCCAAATCTTGCCTTACGGTCCTGCACGTCTCGCATCCAGCGGCCATCGCTCCACCATTGTGGGTAGCCTTCCAATGCAGTCTTCCGGTCTGCTGTCGTCAGATCAGAACTTTCCGTCCCCTTCAGCTACCTTTTATTTCGTGCATTGTGCAGTGTGCAGGTACTGCTCATTGCCACTAAAGATTGCCGATTCTTCGGGCTATGTTCGTTACCTTAAATTGGTTCTCCAATTGGGCCTTTGAGTGTTGGTCGATTTATATGTTATTTTACTGAGTATGTTGTTCATTTTTTTTTTATCTATTTAATATATTTAGTACGTGCTACGTGAGGGCGTCCATGGCATCGCAGGCCCTATCATAACACAAGCGCTGTGTTATTTATTTTCAATATCGCAGTATTTGCTGAGATAGAGACCTTTTTGGCCTCGCACAGATCAATTTAATGTTAATCTGTATTTTGTTTAAAGAATTTTGCTTCTATCTGTTTAGTGCGAGTCCCAAATAAACATGTTTTCTTTCTTCTTCCTCTTTCTTTCCAATGGATATCTTCATGTATGGTTCAATCACGCAAGGTAACTTCGAGCATAGTTGTTTCCGTCGCCATTTGAGTGACTTCAAACCTTCAGGCCCTTAATGACCTACTAAGTTTTAGTGCTTAGAGGCTCAGATTGTACATTCAGTAAGACTAAGGGCCAGTTTCACCGGTTACGGATAAAGTGTCGGTTAGCCTATTAGGAACTTATCTGGCAGATGAACTAAAACTTTTGGTTTCACAGGTGTCGGATAGCGATATCTGGCAGATTTATTAAGTATTTGAGTATTATAAAGTATTATAGTATTATAAGTGTCGGTTAGTTATCCATCACATAACTAACCGACACTTTATCCGTAACCGGTGAAACTGGCCCTAAGTCTTTTTCTAAGATCCTTAACCTGTATGCATCTACGTGTAGCAGTTGACACAGAGTTTGCGACCTCACAGAAGGTCAATGTTTCGGTCGAGGTCAGACTCGCGAACCTGACTGCATAAGCTGACAATCTTGTAAAAGAGCACATTTAATTTATGTTAAACTAGGCAAGATATCATCAGTAATTTGTAAAGTCAGGTGTTCGAATGAGTAATTGTTTTTCTTATCAAATTGTTTCATCCGCATATTAAAATTGTAAAGTTATTTTTAGATATTTTTTAAATTCAAAATAAAAAATAATTCGACCATCCTTTCGCAGGTATGCTGGAAGAGATTTCACGAGGGTAGCATCACTTTTGTACCAATTTTTCTGTTTCCTTCTTTTTAACTATCTGTGTAATGTGTGTACAAAAACTGTAAAATAATAAATAGTTAAATAAAACTTACACTTAAAACTATTTGAAGATAAAAATGTCTTGCCACACATTATTTTGCAGACTCATGCACGCCATGTGCTCTCAGAATTTTGTACGCTATCATTAAAGGTAATTTTAATTAAGTACATTCATTCAAGAATTCAGCGGACATTCACGGAGGTCACTTTTATTACATAATCATCCCCATAGAACGGACCCTTCGTCATTATTAAGGGTAGGGATCTCCTACATTTATTTTGGTTCTTCGAGCCGGATTCTTGATATGAATTGTCTCAGTGAACAAGTCATAAATGTTAAGGATGAGCTCAAAAACCTCCAAGCAAAGTGGACTATCGATCAGACATAGTTGGGAAAAGGCTAGGTAGATTGGTCTAGGTCAAATAATAACCGGCTAAGTGCGAGTCGGACTCGCACACGAAGGGTTCCGTACCATAAATCATAACTTTTATTATTTGTTGTTATGGCGGCAATAGAAGTACACAATCTTTGAAAATTACAACTCTCTACCGTTTACGGTTCTTGATATACAGCCCGTTGACACATAGACGGACGGGTGGACGGCTGTACAGCGGAGGCTTAGAAATAAAGACTTCTGTTGGTTGCCCTTCGGGTGTGGAACCTTGAAAATGACTCAGTACCTATACACTATACAGCGTAGCTTGGAGATTTATTATTTTTCCTATCGGTAAAGCAAGCGATTTCACAAGGGTCATTGACCATATTGATTCTTATCTCAATTTATAAAGTGATGCTGATGACTCGTATTATTTTGGTAAATTTATCAATGGATAACGATTATACAATCTTTACTATAAATGAGTTTATCTTACTTCTATCTGAATAATTGATAATTTAGTGTGAAAATGCGTACATAATTTCATTCACAAACTCAGTTTAATTTATTCCCATCCTCAGATTATTTTAATGATCTTCATTCGTCTAGTTAACACTTGTTTAAATGATTTTGATAAGATAAAGAGACTCTATCTCTATGAGGCCTTACAAAGGTAGAAAAATAATGAACTACGATAACAAAACCTTACTTTCATTTTAATTGTGACCAAATTGTTTAACCCTTAATAAGGCAAAGGTTTTGTTGTTGTTGTTTGTTTTGTAGATTTACCACCATATTTTTCAGCTAATTAATTAAATAATGAGTTCTATGTAGGTATTCAATTGTTGTACAAAGGCTATTTAAAGACTTATCAATCAGTCATTAAACATTCAAGGAACAGAATTTTTTGTTTAATAATTGAAATTTATTTTCTACCGATAAAACCTACGTTTATTTTTCATTATTTTCCGATTCCCAGATTAGTATGCCCTATTAAGGGTTAAGATTGAATTAGGTTCAAATGTAGTCATGTTATTACTAAATAATAACATAGGTACTTACAACTAGAGAAATAAATTAACGAAATGACGTACAAACGATAAAAAATTGGGCAATCAACAATTCATCTACATCGCTGTCAAATGGCAAAGTGACAGAACCCCGGATGCATTGCCATGCTTTATGGCATTGCTGATTCTTTGGCCTTGGCCCTCGGTCACATGAACAGTCGACTAGCTACTCAAAGATGTCCCGAAAGCCACGGTATAAGGTAGCTATTGATCGGTGATTCGGGTGTTGTCATACTGATCTTCGTACCCTGTGGCGGTGCGCAGTGACCCGACCGTAGGGCGGTGTCACATGTCTCAGATATGTTACATGAAAACCGAAGCCTTTCAAACTCGCCGTCACATTGCTTTCCGTCGCGACCAATCAGCGATCGCTATACAGCACCGTACTGCCATAGAACACGGAGGCAACTAAAGGCGGCCAATGCTTAAAGTAAAATTGCTAAAAGCGGTACGGTCAAAAGTTCTTCTTCTTAGCGTGCCGATGGCAGATAGAGTGATTATATTTTATGTTTGGCCCAGGACTCAGCAAGGGTAACGCCATTCGCTGACGCAGCCAGGTCCTCACAAGTACAGGTGGCAGCGCATGCGGCGCAAGACTAAAGGTGGGCCATATAGTTCAAACACACAGAACGTTGACTATGGCTATAATGCCGAAATTGAACGCACATTGCACGCACGCGAATATTATCTAACTAGCTGACCCACGCAGCTTCGTCTACGTCACATTTTTCATTAATGCTCCGCTCCTATTTGTCTTAGCGTGATGATATATAGCCATTAGCGTGAAGAGCTATAGCCTTCCTCGATAAATGGACTATCTAACACTGAAAGAATATTTTTCAAATCCTTCCTTTTCCTGAGATTAGTGCGTTCAACCAACCAAACAAACAAACTCTTCTGCTTTATAATATTAGTACAGATAAGTATATAAGTATAGATATCCCTTCGTAGATACCCGAACAATAAATTATGAACAGTTTTTCATTACTAGAGAACGTAAAAGTTCACGATACAAGTTGATTCAGGACAGTTATTTCTTCATTTCTGTTTTTGATATAAATGTGAAAGAGTAGAATTCCCTGCCGGAGACTGTGTTTCCTGATAGCTACATCCTGGGAGTCTGTCAAGAGTGAATAGGTTACTTCTAGGCAAGTGGGCTCGATCTTAGACCACATCATCGCTTACCATTAGGTGAGATAGTGGCCAAACGCGTGCCTATTAAAAGTAAAAAAGAAATGTATGTGGATCAATGACCGTTATTGCAAATTTATCTGGTATCTAGCATAGTAATTTCGTCTCTTGTCACTGCCGAATACCGCGATTCTTGGCTCTATGGTTATTAGGAACCCAGCTATACTCTAAAACAGTAGGTTATGGTGAACCGAAAGAAAGTTCAGAGACAAGGTTTATCCAATTGGCGATGGATTAAATGGTAGGAGTTGAATGAACTCTAATTTGTATAGATGACGTGTTGAATACAGAAGTGGTGTGACATTTAATAGCAATCAGTAGTTCGCATGATGGGATTAGGTTTATGACGTCATCTACCTCTTACTTCCAAAGTTCCCGTCTAACCGGATGCAGTTGCTGATCTTTCGTAAGTTCCGTAAGAATATTAAAAAAACTGGCCAATTGCGACACGGACTCGCGCACGAGGGTTCCGTACCAATATCTATAAAAACAGCAAAAAAAATCAAGTTTGTTGTATGGGAACCCCCTTAAACATTTTTATTCTGTTTTTTGGAATTTGTTGTTATAGCGGCAACAGAAATACATCATCTGTAAAAATTTCGACTGTCTAGCTATCGGGGCTCTTCTAGACAAATATGTATGAGATCTGGTCTGTCTGTGCCCACTAAAAGTATTAATATTTATCTACTAACTAGGTTTTACCCGTGACTTCGTACGCACATATCTCGTTTTTTCCCATTCCCGTGGGAATTTCGGGAAATCCCCTCTGAATGCTCTTCTTCTTTTTTTTTTTATGCAAAACGGGGAAACTCTTGGCCCAAATCTCACCTGATGGAAAGTGATGATTAGGCCGAAGATGGAAGCGAGTTTCACCCGGAATCCTCTTTTGGGGGCCGAGTCACCCGCGTCCGTAGGAGAATACCCTTCAGCAAATCCCTACACGTGGTCCCCGGGTGGTGCTAAACAGGTGACACTAACCGCCTCCGTGGTCTAGTGGTTAAACCACCTGATTCAGACCCAGAGGTCCCGGGTTCAATTCCCAGCGGGGGTAAATTTTTTGCTCGGTTTGGTTGGTGGTAGGACTTGTTCTAAGTCCGCCTGGCAAGCTACCACCATCATGTCTAAGTCTGTCGCCATAACAACAATGTTAACAGCATTGTTGTGTTCCGGCAGTTAGAGGTATGATAGCCAGTTCCTCTGTGTAAGAGGATTCTTCTGCGCTTCTCAAGGAAGTAACAAGCCAAATTTCTGCTTTTGCGACCAGCAGTTTCGGCTATGCGTTGTCTGTCAGTCACTCAGTAACGGATAGATAATTTAAATACACAACTTGCTTTGCTGGATCTACCCAGCATTACATTTAAATTCCAGTTTTTATTTCCACTAATTTTCCTTTACTTTGGCACTAATATCAGATGCTACTGATGAACCAAAAAATCCAATCTCCTTTTAAGCTAAAAAAGTGTGAAGAAATCTTTACCATTGCGGCACTGATGACGGTGGACATCCCACCTATACTCACAAAACGTTTTGGGAATACATTCATTATGCGTACAGGTAAGGAGTGGAATTCCCTGCCGGAGTCTGTGTTTCCTAGTAGCTAAGTACAACCTGGGAGTCTTTAAGTTAAGAGTGAATTGGTTACTTCTAGGCAAGCGTGCTCCACCTTAGACCGCATCATCGCTTAACATCAGGTGAGATAGCGGTCAAACGTATGCCTATCAATAGTAAAAAAAAAAACTGATCCAAATTCCACACAATGGCTAACTATTAATGGAACTAAATAATGTAATGTAGGTCATAATCATGTCATTATGATGTGATGACGATGATTGAAATATCGTTGGGTTAGGTTCTTATAATATTATATTAATATTCTTATTCTCCATATTCATATTAATATTTATTTATTTGCTTTCTACAAGGTATAAAAGATGTTTTTAAAAGAAAAACAGCTTACAGCTAAGAAACCGTTGTAGACCCTGTTAGGGCACAGCAAAAGGTATTTTTACAATTTAGCTAGGTAGGTACATATTACTATTTTAAATTACAAAAACAACGACAAAAAAACTGAAATCGTAGAAACTAATATTTTAAAGTTACATAATACAATTTGGTTATGCTAATAATAAAAAACTTTTTATAAAAAAATACAACCGACTTTCAAATTAAAAAAAAACTACAAAGTAAAAAAAAACTTTAATTTCGGAAATCGGTGTCAATATACGAAGAAACTAACAAAAACACCGACTTCCGAAATTAAAGTTTTTTTACTTTGTAGTGTTTTTTTTATTTTAAAAAGTTTTTTATTTTTTACTTTTTAGTGCTACCCCACACCTAACAACACCACCGCAAAATCGCAGAAAAGCAAAATACGCAATTTCGATTACTTGGATGACAAAAACCCTCGTCCAAGTTAACGAAGTCCAGCTATTTCGATTTAAAATCCAAACCTCGTAACCGATTCTGATAGAATTTAAATGGGACCAATCTGCAAGTATATTCTATCAGATAAAACAAGATTTTTTTAAATCGATTCATAATTGACGAATATTATGAATGAAATTTATGAATAAATAATAAAAAAATATTATTTATTCATAATCAAGTAACATGAGACTAATTATGTACCTAAAGATTATTAAGAAGCTACTAACTTTAAATATTTAATATTTCCTAAAAAAACAAATATTTGTATTATTCAAAATTAGTAAGTGTACCTACTAGTTATTTCACAATTTTTTTTATGTTGTAAAGCTGACTAATTCAGCTAATTGTAAAATCAATTAAGCACATATTATTTAATTGCCAATTTAATTATGGTTTAATTGATGTCTTCGATGCTTATAATTAACAATCAAATTTGAATGAACATATTATTAAGCAATACCTACCTACGTATGAATTTTTTTTCAGCCCAAAAAGCTTTTTAACTTCGAAATATATTTAAACTAACTGACCCGCGAAACTTCGTCTACGTCACATTTTCCATTAAGGCTCTGCTCTTATTTGTCTAACGGTGATGATATTTATAGCCTTTAAATAGCCTTCATCGATAAATGGGCTATCTAACACTAAAATATTTTTTCAAATCAGACCAGTAGTTCCTGAGATTAGCGCGTTCAAGCAAACAAACTTTTCAGCTTTATAATATTATATATAACAGTATAGATTGTTTAAAATAAACATAGAATATTTATGATAATACAGGCTCTGCCTAGTTCGACTACAGGTAACTACACCACTCATACTGTCCTTAAAAAGCCTGTCAAAATATTTTGTAACGGTTGTCTTAGTTTTTTTTAATAAACATTAAGATTATGATAGAAGCTAAAACTTACAGTTGCAAAACGCAACGAGAGGGCCTGCCACGAATGTTTTTAGGGTTCCGTACCCGAAGGGTAAGTGACAGAACCTTATTACTAAGCCTCCGTTGTCCGTCCGTCCGTCCGTCTGTCTGTCAGCGGGTACAGCCCGCTATCTCAAGAATCGTAATAGGTAGACAGTTGAAATTTTCACAGATTGTGTATTTGTATCGCTGATATAACAACAAATAATAACAACGGGTTGCACTCCGGGAGTGCCGGCAGAAGTGAAAACTTGAACATTAACGTAGTGCATTTTTGAATCAACCGTCTTACGAATTTTCGATCAGGTCACGTTTCCTGACACGAGTTTAACATTTTATACCCATCCCAAGAAAAGTGCTCAACGCCGCTAAAGAAGTTTTCACTTCAAAAATTAAGGCTTATGGTACCTACGGAACCCGTCGTGTGCGAGTCCGACTCGCACTTAGCCGGTTTTTTACGTATTATAACGTAACGTAAAATACTATAATACCCGTTTCGAACATTTTCAATCATTATTTATTTAAATTGATTAATAAATTCATATTTTGTATGATACCAATTGGGTGGCCCAATTCAAGAAATCACTAAGTCCTAAAAGTGACATTTGAGATATTTATAATTTTATGTTTTAAATGTCTGCTGAAATAACATGCGTTGGTTAAAAAAAACAATTTAAATATATATTTTAGCGCAAACTAAGTAGTTTTATTTATTGAAAGAATCAAAACGATATATGTAACAGGAGTCTCTTAATAAAATATAAAAAAACTTGGACTTATTTCTAATCCCTGGACTTAGTGATATTAGAGCGATAAATGGTGGACTTAGGTATATTATTGCTGTACACAGTACAACATTTAAACAAAATCAGGTATCATTTAACTTCTTCTTCAGAATCGAATTCTGCAGTTATGGGGACCCGAGTTCCATTTAATAAATCCTCATAAAAATACCTTTCCGATTCAGGTACAGATTCTAGCAACCGCTTTACATCTTGCAATTTAGCAGCCTTTATAGTTAAGGGTGCGTCGTAGCAGTCATCAGGCGTTTCGTTGACTAATCTGCTGTAACCGACCTTATATAATAAAAACGGCTTAAAATCTTGACCTTTCAGAGACACGGCAAACTCTGGTTTACCACTTCTTTTGAAAATAACTCTACGGCATTTGGATATACCAGGCAGATTAGCTTTGACGTTCATCGTACAGTTTTCTATAGTCTTTTCCTCATGATGTTCTGAAAACATCATGAGGGCTACTTTCCTTCATCGAAATTTTCTCTAAACATACTATTTCGAATGTGATGAGGGTGTGGTGGTGGGTGTGTGGGGTGGGTGGGTGTGTGGTGTGTGTGTGTGTGGTGTGTGTTTTTTCTGTGTGTGTGTGGTGTGTGTGTGTTTTGTGTGTGTGATGTGTGTGTGTGTGTTTTTGTGAATGTGTTTCGTGTGTGTGTGTTTTTGTGTGTGTGTGTTTTTGTATTTTTACTATTTTTAATGAGCTGAACATAATATTCTGGTGTATATATTTTGTCATACTTCTTCCTTTTTCTTTCGATAAGAGCAAAATCACGATCGATGGGCATCATTGAATGTCCTAGTATCGGGTATGAGACTGGTATTTTCTCAAATATTTCTTTTGCGCACAGTTGATCCAAAAAGGTGAATATAAATATCAGCTATGCTGCTTCTTTGTTGTGACCATAGCAGTTGTCACAGTAAAGATCTAACTGAGTTGAAGCAGAATAATCGCCAATATCACTGGTGGTACTTTCCTCAGAGTCAAAGAGACCGCTTTGTTGACTCTGTAGTAATGCAATAAACATAATAAAAGAAAAAACAATCTTGCAATCGGTAACTGTCTTAGCCAGATTACCCTTTTTAACCAAAATCGCAACAAAACCTTACAACTTATAAAACACCGTTAGGACTTAAAAACAAAAATCAATGGACTTAGCGATTTCTTCCAAAAAAAACTTACGACTTAGTGATTTCTTGGACATAGGGATTTTATGAATGGAAGATCCGTCTTTTTTGTATTTTTTATTCTTTCGGAAATGGCACTTAGAGATTTTTCCCAAAAGTCTTGAATAGTCCATTCGAAAGGGAATGAAAAACTTAATAAACCTGTGTTGATATCTCGAAACCGTTAAAAATGGACTTAGTGATTTCTTGAATTGGATCACCCAATTGTACTTATACCTACGTTGTATTATAAAACTAAACCAAAATACTGGGGTTTTAGTTTTTAATCGACTTCTTATATTCAAAATTCACTGACGTTAATGCGGTTATACTCGAATGTACTATACGTCAAAACATTCGAACTAAGCGCTAAGATCTCATCTCCATCAAAAAGTACGGCGCGGTCAGCAAATACACACCCATTAATTAAAACAATACATCTTTTATGAATGCATTAGAAGCCTACATATCCGGACACCACATTAATTTATTACTTTTGTTTCCAGTATACTGTCTTCATCCCGCTCTAATTTACCTCCGTCCCGTTCTAACTCGACTCGTAATGTCAAACTATCAACGCTACACTGTTAGACAGACGCGCCATGTTCTGGCGCCAAATCTCCGTAGCAATCGGTAAAATGAACGCGCTCACAGTACCGTCCAGCACGCTCCCATTCCAAATTTAAAAAAATTCTAAATCGTTTTTATTTTTTTAACAATTAGTAACGACATTGTGCAATAGAAAATGAGTGTCAGCCCAAAGTTAAATGCAGACAGATTGAGTTTCACGACAGAACAAGCAACTGCGGATACCTATGTAAGACAGCGTGTTACAATTTCGTAATATTGACTAACTTTTTTTAAAATTAAAAGCAAAGTGATACAGTGTATTTTAAGTGCTTCTCCAGGTGAATAATTAGAAATAGAACTTAAAGTGATTTTTTTTTTTAATTGGGTGAGCTAATCACGAATTCTTATCTCGAAAATTTAAATATTTATCGTATTAAAATTAAATCCGGTCGTAGCGTTAATTCAACATTCTCGGTAGAGACTTAAATAGTTCGAGAGAAAGCCTATTTTGGCATCTCAGTGGTTTGTTTTCCGGTGTTAATGAAATACCTACTTATATCAAAAAGCTTAAGTCGGTGGGTATCTGAAAGTGAAAGTTTATTTATTTACTTTTAAATACAATGGGTATATATATTGTAGATAACATATCATGTGTCAATCTTTAACTATGTATTCGTATATTTTTTTTATTTAAAACCAGTATAACTATGTTACGTTGGCGTTAGCTCACATTTCAAACTTCTTTTTATTTGTTAACTTTGATTTTGTATTTAATATACTACCTTGACCGTTGAATAAAATGTGGTTAAATAATAATAATACATGCGTATTAAACTTTTGTATTCAAAAGTTTAGTAGACAGAACACATTTTTATGCTAATTTATTGATGACAAATAAAAAAAAAAACTGATCGAATCTATGAAAAATTAAACAGTCATTAAGTCAAAAATCGGGGAGTAATAAAAGCAATTAGTAGATTATCTTTGAAATTAAATTTAAAATGTGATATGATAAAAATCGAAGACTGCATATTTTATTCAAAAAATTGCAGAATTAAAATGCTGCCTACTGTCTAAATCAAGATCTCTGATATTAATCTGTCGTAAAATATCTAAAACAATCTTAACAGATAATTCTCAAAAATACTACTACTAACTGTGACACCTTAGAATAATAACGCATAGAAACCTAGTACGAGTGCAAAAAGTGAGGCAACTAAAACTTAGCCTAATCCGTCAAACTTAGCCACCAGGCCGTCAGTACTCAATGTCACGTTCCGTCGAACACAGCTCGCGAGTAAATAATTGAAAATGACAGTTTGTTGCGTGAAAGGATGTTATAGCACATCAGGAAAACAAAAAAATGTGATAAAATAACATTTCACAAATAAGTACTCACATTCTATGCACTATTTTTACGTAAATCGATAAATAAAACAAAATTCTAATAACCTAACTTGTCATAACACAGTGTTGCTATTTGTGAGGAAAAAATACCCACATTGCTTTCATTCATGTTTTTCATTTTTGTAATTTTAAAATACAATACCTACTGTTAATTCATATCAAACCCGATGTTTTAACATTGTTTATAATTATAACCCATCAAGCATTCTAAACGCATTGAACAATATCTCATTCTTTATGCGATTTATTTCCTTTTATTTTGAAATAAATTGAATTATAGGTACCTTCCGAAAAAATATGTCATATTACATGAAAAATCATGTTTACCTTTTCCAGTTCCCAACAACATAAAATACTTGCCTTGATAGCAAAATAGTAATGCGTCTTCCCATATTTTGTGGGTAACGGCTTAGTAATGGTATCACTGAAAGCTATATCTGTGTGCGTTAGAGGAACGTGGACACATTCGGCCCACGCACACAAAGAAAATGAAGTGGACACACGATTTTGCTCGGGTTTTGTTCTAGACGCGGCTTCTATGCGTTATTATTCTAAGTGTGACACATTGTGTCTTACCCGGTCTACATGTTTTAATTTTTTTTTCTCCATAGGAAATGACTTCCCACAATACGAAGTCAAAAGAACCGAGGTCAAAATATGACCTCTTGTTCCCCGAAATCGAAGAGGTGCTGGGTCCAGCCCCGACCTTCAGACCCTGCACCCTGGTGTGGCGAGACGTGACAGTCCACACTAAACTAAAAGATGGGAAACTGAAGAGGCTAGTCAATAATGGTAAGTTTTATTTTTGCTTTATATGTACCTAATAATGTTTTGAACTCGTGATGGAGGTTGAACCAATGGCGCTCTAGTCTCTTATAAAGTGACATTCTAAGTAGAACAAAATTATCTAAAAAAGGCAAAAAAAAATGTCTTTGGCACATGGTCTAGAACCTCTGGTTTTTGAAAAAAAAAAAGTTTATCTCATGACATCAAGTGTTTTTATTTGCGAAGGTTAATTTCATTAAGTCTATTATAGTTTTTCTGTACTTACAGCTTTTCTCGTAACAGTGTCTTAAATATATTTAAAGCTTGAGAAAAAATATTCCCTGATTTAATACTTCAATTTACACATAATTATGTACGGATGCAAACTTAAAACCCATATGCATTTTTTACCCCTCAACCTTTGGGATCACCCAAAGGTGATCAGCAGAGATAGGTAGTGATATAGTGGTAAAAAATCCTATTGTGACAAAAAATTCTTGCATTTTTAAACAACCTTCTAGAATTTACTATTTGCAACCGGAGTTTCCAAAAGTAGCAGTTTTCAACGGACAAGCGTCTTTTGAAAATGCGGTCTTTATACAAAAAATAACAGTATCGAGGACACTATTAATTAGATACTAATTCAATATTGTTCCCCATATGGCTTCGCGGCTGTAACTCGAACTGTCGCTAGGGCCCGAATTTGTACGACTCTTCCTATTGAGTGCTCCACCAATTACTTCGCTGTTGCCACAGTGAGTTCCTCACTCAAGTACCTACCTATTATACCTACCTAGGTTTGAAAGCGTTGGTTGGGTATATTTATGTCAACGGAAAATTGCAGACTCCGTAAGATTGTAATAAATCTTTAATAGATTATGATTTATCGATATTTATTAGTATGAAAAAATCATTTCGTACACAATAAATCCCGTCCAAATTCAATAGTTTCCAATATGTCCGTGGCTTATTATGAAAACAAATTTTACAATTTCACACGCTATATATTACAATTCTACGACGTTTGTAATTTTACGGTGACATTATACACCTATGAGAATGTGTCAAACCTTAAGTTAATGCCAGATTTTGGCAAGTTTTCAGGATTTTTTTAAAGGATGGAATCATCAACTGACCTCTTCCGCTCTAGGCGGAGCGGAAAGGAATTTCAGACATTTACTGACTAAAACCCATCCGTGTCAATGCCCTTTGCGTTCCAGGGCCGCGGTGAATCTTCCGAACAAATTCCGTAAAAAAATTCAGGCTAAGGTAGAGTTCAACAAAAACTGAATTCCATATGCTTTACCTATTCAGAAATCGAAAGTTGATATTGAATCATCAGTCACTGACTTTTGTAAGATGACACGTCACGTAGACAAAGCTTTTTTGGGGTAAATCGAGCGATAAGTTTTCGAATACTGCGCATCTTTCTCTGTTGTAGATGCACAGATGCACACTATGTCAAACTTAGAACAAAACACATTTATTTGTATAACCTGTAGGTGTAAAATGAACAAGTAATTTAATCAAGATAGGTACGTAGATTGATTGATTCCGTTCGGCCACGTGGTTCTTCCTTATAATTAATTGAGTTAACAATATTCTGATACGTATTAATTTCTGTGTTTCCACGTTTAGTTTTGTATTTAGTTTATATGAATTAATTTAATTAAACAAACTTTTTCATTATCTATTAAAAAAAAATTGTAAATCATTAAATAGCGTTCTCGCGATTTTGGCGGCAAGACCCCATTTTCTGCAATTTGCGCCTCATTCAAGATATCTTGAAGTCATTAATATGGCGCCGAAGCTAAGATATTTTAATTTTTATACCCAACCGACCCAGTATAATTCTCACTATCAATACGAATTTAACGACACCTCTCAAGCTTAAATCTATCAAGCCACAGGGTAAGGCGCCAAAGAATTATACATGTAACATCATAAATACACACACTCGAAAAAAACATCAGTGTAACAGTCGGGTTATTAGAACTTCATCTATTGTCTCATTTTTTTTTAAATATTAGTTAAAGTGAGACAAACCTACTGAGCAAAAATGGCAAAAAGTTCTTCGTTAAAAAACGCTTCGGTCTGCGTCTGCGTGCAAAAGCGTTTTTTGCTGACGAATGCAGACGGATTGAATTCTTACAATTATATTGTTTATGAAAATTTAAAAAAATGCGTAAAGGATACGCACGGCACCATACATCGGAGCGTGCGGTAAAGTAGGTACTTAGGTGAAAGTACCTATTTTACCGCACGTTCCATTGTATGGTCCGTAATTTTGAACTTTCGAACAATGTATACAGGCTTCGTAAAAGCATTTTTTGAGCAAATGTGTCGAAAAAATACTTATTGTCAAAAAGTGCAACAGGTATAAGATTGATCACTAATCATCATCATTTCTATTGCGAATATCAATGCCATATATTTTAGATTTTTTGAAAGAATGACATAATATGTATGTTCTATCTAGGCCCTCTTTAATATCGAATTGCGCTGTTCCGTAAGAGTCGTGAGAAGCCAATTGTATAAAACATGATATGGGTATAAATGGATATATTTTCTGCTATATGGGAACGTATTTTTTTTCCACATAGTTTCGGTGCAGTATAGTCCCACGGATCGGTTACACGATCAATAGCGCCGGCGCGGATTCAACCACGCGTATTATGTTGGCTACTGTATTACGATACACTTCTTTTAATACTCCAATTAACTGTGGGTATCGAGAACATATTTTTTTTTTGTTAGGTATGGGAAATCATTAAATGACTTCCCCCGCTCTGGGCGGAGCGGGAGGGAGTGTCAGACTCTTGCTGACTAAAACCCATCCATGTTCCTTCCTTTGTGTTCTGGACCCACGGTATCTCTTTCGAATATCCCCGCGACTTGGTATGGAGAACCTTGTAATGTACTTGGTGGTAGAAAAAAATACAATATAATTTGAGGGCCAAGACAAACTACAAAGTGATATTGTAGTAGACGACTGTTAAAAGTTAATACATATATAAATAAATCTAAATCAGTCCACCTGTTTAGACTTAAGGAGCACACATAAACTTACGAGTATAACACCCCTGTTTTGGTCGGGGGTTAAAATATGTGGTGTTGTAGAAAATGTATGGTTTTGACATGCATTATAGTAATTTCGTAATCGTGGTTTACATTTTGGACTTATGACAGCCGTTATCGATCATAGAGTACGTATCACTTAATTGAGAGTCTTTGATTTTATGAAGTAAAGATAACTTTGTTTTTTTTTTTCATTTCTGTATCGTCTATCTGTTGGATAGAAGAGACTCTACACATATATTTATAGATACAAAAGATTAAAGATAAAAAAAATACAACCGACTTCCAAAAAAAAAACACTTTAATTTCGGAAGTCGGTGTCAAAATACGAAGAAACTAACAAAAACACCGACTTCCGAAATTAAAGTTATTTTTTACTTTGGTGTTTTTTTTTTTTTGGAAGTCGTTTGTATTTTTTTGTAAAAAGTTTTTATTTTTCACTTTTTAGTGGTACCCCACACCTAACAACACCACTGCAAAATCGCAGAAAAGCAAAATACGCAATTTCGAATCCTTTAATGACATAAAACTATCATCCAAGTAGACGAATTCCAGCTATTTCGATTTAAAATCCAAAGTTCATAACCGATTTTGAATGGAACCAATCTGCAAGTATATCCTTTCAGATAAAACAAGAATTTTTCAAATCGGTTCATAATTGTCGGAGATATGAGGTAACAAACATAAAAAAAAAACATACAACCGAATTGATAACCTCCTCCTTTTTATCAACTCGGTCAAATTTATTTGTATTGCTCGAGTTTATTTTTATTCCATTATTTAATGGATTAAGCTGTCCTAATATATTTGCGTTTGTTTGTTCTGTTTTTTTTTATATTTCTGTGATTAAGACACTATCGTGCAATGGCCAACTGGCGTTCGAGTTTTCTTCTTGAAATATTAAACAAAGTTGCAAGTCTTATGTTGGATTCCCGTGTGCGTAGTTTTGTCAGTACAATACTCATAGTGGTTCTGCAGTGCTATTCTGTAACAACATTTTCGTGTCTCGACAGCGGAATCCGAGGTGAGTTTCAAATTCGTACGAATATAAGACCTTATGATGTGTGAAATAAAGTTCACTTTGTAAGTTTAGTCACTCAGGTGAAGTCGATATCGAAGTGGTTATTTACAGAATAGACTAGCTGGGATCTGTATCCGACTTTATTGTGATTTCCATCCGTTAAATGAATTTTATTTACCTCAAAATCGGCCCAGCTAAACCGGCGATATGATTTCTTTAAACTCTTTTTCGAGCTAAATATCCAGTACCTATCTTCAGGAGATTACATTTCAAAACGGACAATTTATACGGTTTTGTCGCCAGAGTAGTTTTTTGTATTCTTAAAAAGGGCCATCCAACGATGCTAAATCATTTTGATTGGTCATGGGTACCAAAACGCCCATCATCCTTTATCTTATCTTATATCTTTTGTTATCATTTAACTAGAGGCTAAAACGTATGCTAATGTGAAACATGAAAGAAAAGCGTCTGGGCAGCCCAGTGTTCTATTTGCGTTTGTGGCATTTGATGACATTTTATTACAAAAACATCGTGATCATTTTATGTGTTCTTCTGAATGACCTTAGCAGAACAGGAACTGATGAACAAGTAAGGAGACATTCAGCTTAAATAACAGCCTACTCCCTATAAAAGCTAAATATTAAAAACAATATCAGCTCGGATACTTTAAAACGTAGTAAGAAGGACTATGGCCAATTTTGGCCATTCGTAATTTACTGAGCAGGACGAAACCCAGCTTAAAGTTAATCACATTCATAGAAAGTCTTACCAATGGCACTTAGTCAATTAATAGTCGATAGAATTGACTACGTTACACTTGGGTACTGCATGTCAGTTCTATACATTTTAGACTGTTTGATAATCGTTGTCGTACAACTTAGAAGTTCGTAAATTAAGTTTAAGAGAACGGGTCTCCTAGCTAGTGAACATCCATTTCATATAGAGACTCCTCCGTGCTTCGGAAAGCAGCCATTGTTCCAAGCTGTCGTTTCTAGATTTTACTACCAATCTTAGGGCCAATTCCACTCATTTTTAAACAACTTTCGCATTCGCATGTCAATCGCAAACTGTCAAAATAAGCCATAATTTTCATAAATTGCTATAAAGATGCGAATGCGATGCGAATGTGAAAATGAGTAGAATTGACACTAGACAGTGTTTATAGATATTTTTTAACCAAAACAATTGCCACTAGACTTGCCAAGTGGCACAGTGTTAGATAATAATTGGTTTGTGGTGGCCATAC
This sequence comes from Ceramica pisi, assembly GCA_963859965.1. NCBI lineage: Eukaryota > Metazoa > Arthropoda > Insecta > Lepidoptera > Noctuidae > Ceramica > Ceramica pisi. The sequence continues at coordinate 21,313,403 of OY982535.1, read as the reverse complement.
AGGCAGTCGCTTTTAGTAAAATACAGGCATAGTTTGTAAATTAGGTATGCTACATCCGGTTGGACTGGAATTTAACCCCAGTGTAGTTGGGAAATGGCTAGATAGATTGATAACTGATAGAATGTCACTTTGTAGGCCTATGGTATCAGCTGCTAGAGTGCTACCATGACGGCGAGTGGTGGCTGGAGATCGTCACCATAATGCGTATTAACCTTTAATGCTTGTTTCAGTGAGCGGGATCGCGAAGCCTGGCACAATGACAGCTTTAATGGGACCTAGGTAAGTCACATTTATTTTTATTTAATTTTATATCGAGCGTATTCGTTTATTAGGAACGTCTGGCCTATGGCACGTCTTCTTTTGCCACGGGTAACAAACAATTTGACAATCTATTATTCGTTGCGTGATTACTTTGCAGAGCAGACGATTTTGTCGAACATATTCATGGAATTCATAGTTAAAGAATAAATATTTAGGATTGAGAAGGAAGAAAGTAGGTATTACGCAGTTATGGTGCTGCCGTCAAGGGTAAAACTAAAGGTTTACTCCCATAGAAAAGAAAGAAAATGGGTGATTTGCGTCAAATTACAATACCTACTCGTATTGGGTAGGTATTTACAATTTTACTTCGATTTGGCATGCGACTTTGACACCTGAATTATTTTTATGACCTAGGTATATAAAAAGTTAAAAAAAAAAAATTCGCTGTCGTTATTTTTATTTCCTTATTTAAAAGTCCCAGAAAAATATGTATGCTCTAACTAACCTTTGCTTTTGGAAATCCCTTCGGCTGTGCGTTGTCTGAGAGTCACTCTGTAATGAACATTTTTATATCTATATTGATTATTTTTAGGAGTACTAGCCTTTCCAATCAAACATTAAGAATATTGTATCTGATATACCGCGTGTATCTGACATCGACGCACAAACGATTTCCATGGGTCCAGGGCATGATTCTGGACACCCCAGTGTTGGAATTTTTCGTCGGTTCTTTTCTCATTTTTTCATTTTTATCAAGAGTACCACAAATAGGTATCAGCTCAGCTGAGCTGATATCTATTTGTGGTTTTATTCAGATTGCTCTTTTTAGTGAAAGTAGTTAATTAATTATTTTTTTATTAAAAATCTCATTGGGTTAGGTCAGAATAACGATTATGAGCAGTCTAAAGTAAAAAAACCCTTGAAAAAAATGAAAAAATGAGAAAAAAGCCGACGAAAAATTCTAAGTCTAGGGTGTCCAGAATCACGCCCTGGACCCATGGAAATCGTTTGTGCGTCGATGTCAGATACACGTGGTATACATCAATTTCAGTGTTGAGAAGCTTTCCCAATTATTTCTAGTCGTCTGCGTTATTTGTTGCATAAAATACGTCAAACTCATCATGACGTCATCATCAATTAAATATCTAATCATTTTTTTTTTTAGATTACTACTACTACTACTTTTTTTAAGATATCTTGCATAAAATTTATTAAATGATGCATTTTATGATTCAAAATTTGCATTATAATTGCGGATCGTTAGGTAATATTTTATATACTACGATAATGAATAATAATGTACAGATTTTAGAAAATACTTTTGTGGTGCATTTTAGCAACTTTTCGATATTTTGATATGAAAAAAAATTACATGATGTTTAAAATCATAAAACTTGTTTTAAGCTTCTTTACAACTCCAGAAATAATTCAATAATATTTATTTTAAGCTTAAATTACTAAATCGTTATTTAACTTACGTGTACCTACACCTAGGTATCTAGGCAAGTCTAGCATTGAAACAGAAACATATTTCCTCATTACGGTTATCGGTACAAACAACTCGACTGGAAAGTTAGATCTACATTCAGGACAAATCTCATGTTACTCGACTTAGGCCTCGACTCTGAGGTATTTCTAATGTCTAATATACATAACGATATGATAGGTTTGTTTTTACTCTAATACCGTTTTAAATGTAGGAGTTTTAAGGTAAGTAAATAAAAACCAGTGTGACAATTCTACTAATTTTCACATTCGCATCTCAATCGCAAACTGTCAAAAATGTATGAAAATTAAGGCTTTTTTGACAGTTTGTGATTGATATGCGAATGTGAAAAATGCGAAAGTGGTTTAAAAATTGCTAGAATTGGCTCTCAGTAAAAGAACAAACCTCGACTGGGATATATAACAAAAACAATCTAATTAGTCCGTCAAATCGATTTCCAAAAAAATATTGGACATGATTTTTTTTCTTTTTTCACGTAAACATAAAATTAAGACGATGCAGTGCGTTGAAAATTCTTGTGACGTAACATTTCGGTACACTTTTTACCGAATAGTGACATCACCAGCCCCCCCACTGCGGATCTCTGGCGTATTATCTTCGTAAATTTTTATTAATTTAATAAAGCATAAAATTCAAAATTCAAAAGTCATTTATTCAAATTAGGCTGAGGGCCAGCACTTTTTGAACGTCAAGTTTTACAAAAGACAGTCCCCCAAAACGCCCGCCCGTCACCACTTCCTAGTGTTTTAGCTGTGGAGAAAGAGTGGCCAACAAACTCCCCAGCATCACAACTGTCTGTTACGTTTTAGGAACTAGAATTTTACAATAATTAGTATGCAAAGTAATTCAAAATTCAAAATTCCTTCTAAAATGTATATGACACAAAATAATATATATATTATTTATCACTTGTTTGAAACTAAAACAAAATACACACTTAAGCAAGTGTTGACGCACGTGGATTAAATAAGTATAAAAAAATGACCTAAATAGTCAGACAAATAAAATAAATAATAAAAAGAAATTAAAAGGAAAAAAAGAAAAAAAAATATTATATGAACACATAATAACCTGTCATAAAAAAACGTGCAAAGCAGCATAAAAATACGTGTCCAATATTATTAGGAAATCTATCTTAAGTAGGTACTTATTAGATTTTTTTTTAAATTCAACTACCCTTTTGTTTGTTTGGTATGCGCTAGTTTCGTATGTTTTATAAGTGACATTTGAATTTTGAATAAAATGCTAATACAGTAAATTAATGGAGACGAAGTAAGATCCATCCATACAGGATGAAGATTTTTTTTTGCTAAATTATTTTATTTTTGTTGCAGCGGAGCAGGCAAAACTACGCTAATGACTGCTTTGGCTCATCGTAATCCAGGTTTGTAAGTTTTACATACATTTATCTAATTTCTACATTTTTTTTTTCGTAGGTAACACAAATCCGAAGTGTCATTCTTTTTCAGTTTTTATCAAAATCGGGCTCGATATCTTTCAGTGCTTTTCGCTAATCCTTATAGTTTGATTTGGCCATCCACGCACACTTTAATAAAAATTCATCCTGTAGATCGAATCGATTTCAAGAAATAAAAAAAAAGTTTTGACATTTTACTGAACTTAGCAGGTTTTAAAATGCCATTTAAAATATTAAGCTTCTGAAACCTTAGATTGATTTTTAATAGTAAAAGTAACTTAAATTGTGAACGTCGTCATAGCCGTCGAAAATATATTGAGTTTATTCTTATCGTAGTTGTCAATAATTATGCGAATAATCTGAAGTAGGTACCTACCTATATAATTCATAAATTCAGTAATCTATTTATAAATAGCTTCGAATGACTGGACAGACATACGTACTTTTAAAATATGCTTTTGAGGTCGCAACGTCAAAAATATATACCTAACCTTAGTGACGCACCTACGTTCGTGATACATTTCTTGTATTATACGACCTCAAAGATCACTGTCAAAGTATATGCATGCAGGTAAATTATGATATGACGCAAATTAATCAGGAAGCTTTTAAACAGGCAACGTTAAAATTACATATGTTTTTGTTTTATGATTTTGTAGATTTTTACCTTCATCATTTATGAAATTTGCTTGACCTCCTTGACGGGTTCTGAGATCACGATAGCTCTTTTTGGAAATCCCCTTTTCTTAGTAAGCCACTAGAAAAGTGGTAAGTTAATCTGTTTCATTTTAATGTTTAGTAAATTTTACTAATTTACTTTACTTTTACATGAAACAGAATTCAGGTCCAAAGGAAATCATCATCTGCCTAGCCTTTTCCCAACTATATTGGGTTCGGCTTCTAGTCAAACCGGATTCAGCTAAATACTATTTTACGTGGAGCGGCTGCCTACCAGACCTCCACAACCCATTGACTGGGTAATACGGTACTCCTTGGCAAGACTGGTGTCAGATTTTCTGACTTCTGACTATCTGTAACAGCCGGGACCAATAGCTTAACGTGATTTCCGAGGAGGAAACTCGGTATGTTAAGGTGGTCATCAGCTAGACTTCACAATTATAGGCCTTTTGCTCCTGGTGGTCGCAAAACCAAGTACGGTAGTTAATGCCCCCCTTTCCTATATTCTCAGGAGGTGTAACGAAATGTTTTTTACAATTGTGAATTGGACATATTTTCAGGCAGCCTCACTATGTTTAAAAGAGCTGTGCTCGATAATATGTTATTTTCGTTTTTTTTGCCCATTAATGTTTGCTTCTTTTCTAAATTCAGTGTTTTTTTTAATATTTTTTATATTGTTATTTATTTCAATCTTGTTTGATTTGATGCATGTTAATTTTAAGTAAACACACATGACATATCTATGACATGACAGTCCTAATTCAATTCATATTTTATTAAATTATCTAAATTTTATTCAATCAATTCAATTTTATCAAATGTTATTATGAAATTCAAATTTTATTTCCAATCTTATTATATCGTAATTTAGATGCATGCAATACTACTTAGTTTGTAAATGATATGTGCATTGTGCTGTGATTGTTTTTGTGTGTATTTAGTTGGTTTGCCTTAATAATAAATAAATAAATTGATGAATTAATTAATTTTCACGGTCAAAATATCATCTACCGTAATCTGACTAGGCAGGGACAAATAGCTACCTTTTAGCAGAACACATTTTTTTTTTTGAAATATGATCTTAATGGTTTTCTTTTTTAGGGTATATTGAAGTGGTTTATGGGGTTCTGCCTTAATTTTTAGCTTCTAATACTTGATGCTATTTATCCAATTAAAGCTTTAGTTACAAAAATAAGATGTCCCTTACGTAGTTTTCTACTGTTAAATAATGTCTAATAGAAGAAATATTATAAATTGATTGGAATTATACTTTTTGTAAACATATTATAGGGTTCAAAATAGAGATAAATACTTAATCTGTCTACTGTACTAATACTGCTGTTTTGACCCTATTTTAAATTATGAAAGAATGTAACGAAGCATTTAAACAGCCATTACAAAACGCATTTTTTAAGTTTTAACATTAAAAAAGTAAGTGCAATTAAAAACTAGTTGACGTCTAAATTTCGAAGTATATTGCGAACAAGTTGTTTTTTAGGAATGCAAATAATTAAAAGTCCTTAAGATTCTAAAACACAACCAAAGGTACCTACAAAAGAAATTAGTTTTTTTTTGTCATTAGGTACCCAAAAATGTAGTCATTAAAATATTGATGTACTTACCAGGAAATTAGGTCAGTAAGGGAACAAAATGTACAGTCAGCAACAAAACCTCACATCAACTCCGTATGCCTAATTAAAATAATAAATATTCGTGACCTACTATTATAAATGCAAAAGTGGATGGATGGATGTTTGTTAGTCAATTACTTTGAACGGATAAGGATGAAATTTAAACACACAGGCACATAGATAATATAATAATATTTAAATTCGAACCAATAGTTCCTGAGATTAACGCTATCAACTACAAAACTCATCAGCTTTATAAAATTAACAACATATTAAATCTTATCACGTCTAAACATCCTTAATAGTTTTTAAGTAGTTCATATATTCCTTAACTATCGATAATAATCCGTGAAATTTGTACTGGATGACATGTACTAACTTTTTACTTGAGATGGATTTGCTCATGACCCTGTGTCAGTTTAGGTCAGAGGTGACACAGACAAAGTCGACGATGCAGTAAGCTTACTTAGAAGAAGCCTATTCACTCTAACTGAAACTCTTCTCTATTTTATCATTCGGCAGTGGGAACTATGGTAGATGGAGACATACACATGAACGGCGCGCCTCTGGGAGAGTTCATGCACCAGGAGAGTGGGTACATGCACCAAGATGACCTGTTTGTCGACAACCTCACTGTCATCGAACACCTCACTATCATGGTAAGGAGAAATAACATATGAAGGGCACAGGGGCAAAACAGGGGATGTCACAAGAACCAGTTTTTGTGTAATTTACATTTTAATATTTCAAAGTGTATGACTTTCTTTTACGTATGTACTATGTAGTCTTAGATATTACTTACCTATAGGATCTCAAGTTTACACTACTAAGATTATCTTTAGGCACAAAGAAGCGGTGTTAATTGTTTAAGTCAATAGTGAAATAAAAGTCAAATTAATCATATGTGACATTCCTTGTTTTTCCCCTGTACCCTTATGTTTTGCCTTCCTTTAATTTATATTACCTTTAATATTAAACCTCGCGTAATTGCTTACCTACTACACAAACATTGCTATTACCTTTGGTTTTTTCAACTCAACATAATTTATTGATTTATTTACGTATTCGAGTGGAAGATTTTAAACAAAATATTAATTATTTGTAAAGTGAAGCAATAGATTCGTAGTTTCTTATGTGGTAGGTAATGTAGTATTTCAAAATAATTTCACACGAGACTTTTCAAAATCATTTGAACGTTTTGACTTACGTTCAAATGATTATAATAATTTGACTTTGAAAGAATTGGGTAGGTACCCATTTCTTCCAAAGTCAAATTATTTATTTAAACCAAAGAGCAACGTCTGTCGCTTCGAAAATGTAGCTCTCTAGCAGCCTATTTTCGTAATACAAAAATTCCTTTCATTTTAACATTGCAACTGTATTCGTCGAATGTTGCATGAAGTAATGAGTTCTTTTCGATTGTGAAAAAAAAGTATTTTTATGAATAACTCAATTGGGGTGCTAATGAACCTGAGGCTTTACTATACAAGTGGCATTAAATCAAGAAATGCCAAGATATAGGGATTGATCTCGTTAAAATACGACAGCGGTTGATTTCCCATAATTTTTGGTTGTTTCCACAGAATGTCACTTGTCTAGAGCCCCAGAACACATCACTTGTTTGAATTCCTTAATTATGAATTGACCATACATATCAACCTAAAATGAATTTCTATGTCATACACACTTTTCCTTTAATTCTTTCGTTAGGCTCGATTACGCATGGACGGCCGCACATCATCCCTGGTGCGCAAGAGACGAGTGAATCAACTCCTGCGACAGCTGTCCTTGTACGGATCCAGGTTCACCCTGATAGGGGGCCTGGATGGGAGGAAGACTTTGTCCGGTGGAGAGAGGAAGAGACTGGCGTTTGCAACTGAGGTAAGAGATCTTATCCTTCATAACATGTCTTTAATGTCTTCAATCTAGATCGTATCGTCGTCGTACTTTTGACATTTTTTTTTTTTAATTCTTCGTCTTTTTAACCGACTTCCCAAAAAGGAGGAGGTTATCAATTCGGTTGTACGTTTTTTTTTATGTTTGTTACCTCATAACTCCGACAATTATGAACCGATTTGAAAAGTTCTTGTTTTATCTGAAAGTATATACTTGCAGATTGGTCCCATTTAAATTTTATGAAAATCGGTTACGAAGTTTGGATTTCAAAATCGAAATAGCTGGAATGCGTCTACTTGGATGATAGTTTTATGTCATCCAAGTAATGGAAATTGCGTATTTTGCTTTTCTGCGATTTTGCAGTGGTGTTGTTAGGTGTGGGGTACCACTAAAAAGTGAAAAATAAAAAGTTTTTACAAAAAAACACAATGACTTCCAAAATAAAAACACTACAAAGTAAAAAATAACTTTAATTTCGGAAGTCGGTGTCAAAATACGAAGAAACTAACAAAAACACCGACTTCCGAAATTAAAATTATTTTTTACTTAGTAGTGTTTTTTTTTTGGAAGTCGGTTGTATTTTTTGTAAAAAGTTTTTTATCGTGTCTTTTGACGCAGATAAGGTATATTTTCTCAGACTAGTATTGAGCAACCCGTACAGTTCATCGTTGGCCTCGTTCAAATCTTAGATGCTGCTTGTGGCTGTGCACGTCGGGCAATTGAGAAGACGTTGCATGTCCTGTGACGGGGGCTCCGCACTGGCACTGCGTTTGGGATGGATGGAGAATGTCCCGTTTGGCCAGATTATTTTTACATCGGCCCACCTGGGTCCGCAGACAGTTTAGATATCCAGGTGGTAAATGTTCTGCTGGGTGAATAAAGTGTAGAGGGGAAGGGCCTCCAGAATGCACATCTCTTGTCTGCTGCATTTTTCAATCACGTTTGACACCTCTATCTCACCAGAGGCACTAGACAAAGTGTCTCTTTCTATTAGAGACTGAGATTGCCAAAATGCCTAAATTTAGTATTGATCACGTGTCATTCCGATCACGTCTCTCAATCTCATACATTTTTGTTGTTTTCACAATCGCCTTCTTCACGCATGGCTGATAGAATGTCTTTTGTCCGAAGGCTTTTAAAGGCGGATTCTCGTACTTAAAAGGCATTCAAATTCAAGTCGCAATATCATCTCAGCGACTATCAAAATCAAAAACTTGTCAAAATAATTGAAAACTTTTTACAAAAAAATACAACCGACTTCCAAAAAAAAACACCTACACAGTAAAAAATAACTTTAATTTCGGAACTCGGTGTCAAAATACGAAGAAACTAACAAAAACACCGACTTCCGAAATTAAAGTTATTTTTTACTGTTTAGTGTTTTTTTTTGGAAGTCGGTTGTATTTTTTTGTAAAAAGTTTTTTATTTTTCACTTTTTATTGGTACCCCATACCTAACAACCTCCTTTTTGAAGTCGGTTAATAATTATACAGAAGAAAATTCGCAAAAGAAGCTCACTTTAAGAAGTACTTATTAGTTTTTAGACTAGATGCTGATAATCCAGGCTGCAGCATCAGGCCAGACTTATGTCAACATTGCATTGAACTTAAAATTTAGTCCTGTTTAAAATGAGCCCAAACATGACTACGGTGCTGTAATTTCAAGGTTTGTACTTTTTCTGATGCTCCTGGCTTCAGCATCAGGTCTCTATGTACTTCGGTGTTCCTCATTAACAGTACGTTTATCCACACATCGAGCCCTTTTCAATGACCCTAAACACGATATATCTGCTGTTGTCGAGGAGTTAGGTACCTACTCTGCAGCATCAGGTCATGACTTGATGATCATGAGACCAAATGTGGCAAATGCCCTGTCAAACATCAAAACAATTTACTAAAACAATCCTTGCCTATTCGAGTAACTTCTTACCTACTGTTAAGGAGTTGTACCTTCCATCATCAGCCCAGCTACCTGAGATGGTGACAAACAAGATACTTCATAATATATGCGAAAAATAATGAGTAAGCCTATAAAATTTGAGGTTTGCCCTCAATTTCTCTAAGATCCCAACATCAGATCCTAACTTGGTGACAGTGGGACCACCTCAGAACTATCTACTTTCGAACAAAAAAAGAATTTTGAAAATCCGTCGACAATTGGCGGAGTATTCGATGAACAAACATAGAAAAAAAAAAAACATCCGAACATAGTACCTCCTTTTTGTGAAGTCAGTAAAAACTAGCTTCTACCAGCGGCTTCGCGGCTGTAATTTACCTCTGACAAATTCCTACCAGGCATTCTGACGTGAAAGAGTAACTAACATCCATCCATTCTCACAAACTTTCGCATTTGTAATATTATTACGATTAGATACCTACGTTTTTTTTAACAAGCAATTAGCTGACCCGTGCAACGTCGTCTGCGTAACATTTTTCATTACTGCTCCGCTCCTATTGGGCTTAGCGTCACTCATTTATTCACAAATAGATAGAGTGCTTAACCTACCTAGAATTTGGGGCCGAAAACCTGTATGTATGGCAAAACCTGTATTTCAGCCCTCAACGCCGATCCCCTTGAATTACAAATAAGTTTTTAAATTAGGTATTTTAATGATCCCATGATGAATAGTACGTGCCTAATATATGATAGAGAAAAAAAAATGAATTAAGAAAAGCAATGACAAACAAAACATGGTAGGTAGGTGTGTGAGTGGAGGGCTTTGGGTACCTCTACCAAGAAGCGGCATAGCAAAGGTGAACAAAGTATACTATTTAACATTGCTTTTTCAACTACTTTACTATAATGACTTTTCAATTACTACTATTATATTATGCCTCAATTATAACTCAAAGGTACCGCAGTTAATAACTTTGTCAAAACATTATGCAATTATTATTAATGCTATAATGATTATGAGTTTCATAATGATTATCGCATTAATAATAATTTCAATTCACAAATAGAGTGCTTAACCTACCTAGAATTTGGGGCCGAAAACCTGTATGTATGGCAAAACCTGTATTTCAGCCCTCAACGCCGATCCCCTTGAATTACAAATAAGTTTTGAAATTAGGTATTTTAATGATCCCATGATGAATAGTACGTGCCTAATATATGATAGAGAAAAAAAAAATGAATTAGGTAAGAAAAACAATGACAAACAAAACATGGTAGGTAGGTGTGTGAGTGGAGGGCTATGGGTACCTCTACCAAGGAGCGGCATAGAAAAGGTGAAAAAAGTATACTATTTAACATTGCTTTTTCAACTACTTTACTATAATGACTTTTCAATTACTACTATTATATTATGCCTCAATTATAACTCAAAGGTACCGCAGTTAATAACTTTGTCAAAACATTATGCAATTATTATTAATGCGATAATGATTATGAAACTCATAATCACTTTCGCATTAATAATAATTGCAATCAATTAGTGCGGAATGATTTTGGTAAAGCAATTAAGAAATAACAAAATACTAGCTGATGCCCACGACTTCACCTGCATGACAAATACTTTACTAAAACCTTCCTCGAAAACCACTCTATCCATTCGTGAAAACAGCGTGAAAATCGGTGCAGTAGTTTTTGAGCTTATTGCAAACAGACAGACCCGACGGAGGACTTTGTTTTAGAATATGTTGTGATACTTAAACCTTCCTCGATAACCACTCTATCCATTGGTGAAAAGAGCATGAAAATCGGTGCAGGAGTTTTTGAGCTTATTGCAAACAGACAGACCCGACGGAGGACTTTGTTTTAGAATATGTTGTGATACTTAAACCTTCCTCGATAACCACTCTATCCATTGGTGAAAAGAGCATGAAAATCGGTGCAGGAGTTTTTGAGCCTATCACAAACAGACAGACAGACGCGGCAGAGGACTTTGATTTATAATATGTACTGATATTGATGTAATGAGCATGACTTTTTGTTACCTACGCAATTATAAAATTACCAGAGAAGGGTGGCAAATGATAGGGGAAGGCATCATACCCGGTAAGAGTAGCAAGGAAAAGTATGGTTTGCAAAGAAAACTTAGTTGCATATCGATAACGGTTTATTTTACTTTGCTTGAATAAGTCTTAAATCAAATTTAAATAAAAACGTTCAATAGTAGGCAATTAGCTAAATATAACATTTGATTATTTAAAGTCCTTGTTAGATATTTTTAACCATACCAAAACACTTTATTCCCTTTAAATGTTTATAAATAATAATTGAAAAAAAAAAATGCTTTGCTCAACCTACCGAATTTGTTTGAATTGACAGCTATGACTTCACAATATGGCGCTAAGTCGATCCTATTCTTATTTGAAACGCGTTGTAAATCTATGCATTTGAACGCGCCGCCGCCGCCGCCGCCGCTCCTTGACTTCGTGTCTGCGGCCTAATTAATAGGTAGAAGATAGAAATATTCATAGAGCAAATAACACACCTAAATTATTAATGAATATGCAATCTACCAGACATCTGCTAGAAATGCATTTATAAACCAGAAATAATATTCTGCAGTGCTATTCTGTAACAACATTTTCGTGTCTCGACAGCGGAATCCGAGGTGAGTTTCAAATTCGTACAAATATAAGACCTTATGATGTGTGAAATAAAGTTCACTTTGTAAGCTTAGTCACTCAGGTGAAGTCGATATCGAAATGGTTATTGGCGACGACACGGTTGGCGCAGTGGTTGAGCGATTGACTGCTGCGCAGCATGTCGCGGGTTCGATTCCCGCACGGAACAAATATTTGTACGACCTACAGGTATTTGTTCCGAGTCTGGGTGTTTTTCTATCTATAATATGTATGTATTTACAAAAAAAAATGTATATAAGTAGTTTATCAGCCATCTCGTTACCATAACACAAGCATTAGATTGCTTAGCTTGGGACTATATGGCGTTGTGTGAAATGTCCAAGTATATTTATTTATTTATTATTTACAGAATAGACTAGCTGGCGTACATTTACATTTTTCAATTATTTAAAATGGCATTGTTGAATAATTGATTGACATTTATGAAGAAAAGTTCATTGGTTTCGATTCAAAATTATACGAATATGCAAAAGTTTTTTGATTCTCTACTGACTGTTACCGATAAAATAGAATTTAAAAATTCTTCATTGAATACCATGACAAATGACAAAAGGAGGTTAAAAAGATTCCGGCGAATGGAGGACCTCATACTTTTTGAAGTCGGTTAAAAAAGGGTAGTCGCGATTTTACAGACTACATTTTGTATGAATTTGACAGATAAGACAGAAAATTTGTTCAGGGAGTCCCGGTATTCATATATTAAGGTGTTCCGATCCGAGGATAGACAAATTAATAAAATAATTAAAAGGTATGATTTTATAGGCCCGGAAAAAATACTGAGTCCTTAGTCTGTGTTTCCGAACACATTCAACTAACCTCTTCATAGACTCTAACTGTTAGAGTGAGGAGTTCTTCTGGGTAAGCTCGCTCCATCGTAGACTTTGTCTCTGTCATCTCTGACCTAGACTAGAGTCAAGAGCAAACCCATCTATACTAATATAAAGAGGTAACATATTTTGTTTGTAATCTATACTAATATTATAAAGAGGTAACATTTGTTTGTAAGTTTGTATGTTTGTAAGTTTGTATGTAGGGGGTAATGTCAGGAACTACTGGTCCGATTTGAAAAATTCTTTCAGTGTTAGATAGCCCATTTACCGAGGAAGGTTATAGGCTATATATCATCACGCTAAGACAAATAGGAGCGGAGCATTAATGGAAAATGTGACGCAAACGAAGTTGCGTGGGTCAGCTAGTCTCAAATAAAATAAATAACTGGATAGAAATGTTACCTGTTACCCTGATACCTTTCTCACTGAACCTTCTCTTTCAGCTCCTCACAGACCCTGGCCTCCTCTTCTGCGACGAGCCGACCACAGGTCTGGACTCCTCGTCCGCCCATCAGATGATGACTCTCCTCCGCGCCAGCGCCGCTCAGGGCAAGACGGTCATCTGCACCATCCACCAACCGAACACGGAGCTGATGGCCCAGTTTGATAAGCTGGTGCTGCTGGCTGAGGGCAGGGTGGCCTTTGCCGGAACTGCTACGCAAGCGTTAAGTTTTTTTGAGAGGTAAGTTCTGGATTCTTGTTTTTAGGGTTCCGTGCCCGAAGAGTAACCAACGGAACCTTGTTACTAAGCATCAGCCATCCGTCTCTCTGTCTGTCAGTGGGCTGTATCTCAAGAACGGTAATAGTAGGTAAACAGTTGATATTTTCAGAGTGTGAGTTTCAATTGCCGTTATAACGGCAAATAAAGAAACTTGGTTTTATTTTCGGTCCGACTTACACTTGGCCGGTCAGTTTTTTCAGTGAACTTAGCGCTATTCCTAACTGAATTCAAAAAGTGAGGAGGATCACAGTACGGTTATATTTAACTTGAACTGTGTATTGTTAGAATCAATTTCGTATCATTATCGTCGGAGTATGAACTGCCTGGAACTACTTACCAACTCTTCTTCGCTCTGGGTATAGGAAGCATTTTTAGGGTTCCGTACCCAAAGGGTAATATTACTATTACTAAGACTTCGCTGTCTATCTGTCTGTCTGTCTGTCATCAGGCTGTATCTCAAGAACCGCGATAGCTAACCAGTTAAAATTTTCACAGATGATGTATTTCTGTTGCCGCTTTAACAACAAATACTAAATCTATACTAATATAATAAAGAGGTAAAATTTGTTTGTAAGTTTGTATGTAGGGGGTAATCTCAGGAACTACTGGTCCGATTTGAAAAATTCTTTCAGTGTTAGATAGCCTATTTATCGAGGAAGGTTATAGGCTATATATCATCACGCTAAGATAAAAAGGGGGGGGACCAATAATGGAAAATGTGACGCAAACGAAGTTGCGCGGGTCAGCTAGTGTAGAATAAAATAAATATTTAAGGGGGCTCCCGTACTTCAAACTTATTTTTTTTGCCTTTTTAATAGATAGGTACCTAATGGTACGGAAAACTTCGTGCGCGAGTCCGACTCGCACTTGGCCCTGGTTTTTTAGTTTTGTTGTTCAATTGAAACCATCTGCAAAATAGCTTGCGATCTGTGGGTACCATAGACTACCTATTTAATAGTCTTTGCTTCGTTCCAATGAGTAATATGTGCGCATGTTGTTTTAAGACATAAAACATGAGTTGTTTAAGGCTAGGCGCGCACTGGTGACTTTTGTCACCGTGACAGTATATCTAGTTACACTTCACAGTTGCGAAAGAAAGAAAATTACTGTCACGAAAACAAAAAGCCACCAGAGCGTATAGCCCTAAAGCCTTCGAAACGCACATTTGAAACATAAAGCCGGGTCCAGACATGATCATTTGACCGATCCTATCACCGTATCCGATCACCGTATCCGTATCTGCGTATTGTATCAAGCCCCGTATCAAGTTGTGGACGCCTCCGATTTGCTCCGTATCCGTATCTTCACAATAGTCATGATCGCGTATCAAATTGCCCAGTTCAGTTTCTGCTCTCGGTCAAAATGTCGTCGCAGTTGGTTGAAATATGTATCACCTTTGGTGATCGGACAAAAACCGACACTACATGGGACGGGCCGTATCATAACGGCGTATCGAGATCCCGTATCATGATACGTATATCATTACCCGTCCACATATGCGATCATGATACGTTTCGACGATACGGATACGGTGATCGGATCGGGCAAATGATACATGTCTGGACCCGGCTTTACGTTGTGTGACGGTGTAACATAAAACAATGCTTCAAATTTATTCAGGATTAATGAGCCAAGTCTAGACATGTATTGTATAAAATGTCAAATCCTTGGACCATAATTAGAACGAATACCAGACTATTATTAGACAGTAAAGTATGTAATTTTCCAAATTAATGCAGATTGAAGAGATTTGCATCAGACGTGACGTTCAACGTTTTAGTTTAAAGGAGATTTTACGTATAACCTACGTCAAATCGATTAGTTATGTACGTATTTCTGAAACTAGTTTGTTTTAATAATTAATAACTATGCTATAAATAGACATATTTTACATAAAATTATGTCACCTACGCACTAGGCCTAGGTCATCTATTTTTAATGAAAAGTCCAAAAACTCATCCCACCAGGCCCCTTCTACCATCGGACATCCAGACGCACTGCAACCGACCATCCCTACCTTGTTGCTATTCCACCAACTCGCACTAAGCGCTTCCAAGCGTCTTTCGCGCACAGCAAAGGAGTGGAACTCTTTACCTGCGTCTGTGTTTCCGGTTGCTTACAGCCCTAATATTTTCAAAATTAGAGAAAACAGGCTACTTCTGGGTAAGCTCGCTCTATCATAGACTTTGTCTCTGTCATTTCTGACCTAGACTAGAGTCAAGACATTTCAAGTAAAAGTTTAAATATGGGCACTGGTATGTGAACCAATAGCAATACAGCTAGTCTATTCTGTAAATAACCATTTCGATATCAACTTCACCTGAGTGACTAAGCTAACAAAGTGAACTTTATTTCACACATCATAAGGTCTTATATATTTATATACGAATTTGAAACTCACCTCGGATTTCGCTGTCGAGACACGAAAATGTTGTTACAGAATAGCACTGCTGTAGTGGTATTTCTGTGGGGATACCTCAACTATATACGTATGCAAAGGGACATCAAAATCTAATGTGTTAGTTTTGAGAACAGCATTTTATACTACTTAAGTATGTAAAAAATAAAGATTAAACCGCTCATTCGTTCGAATTAATAGTATGGATTTGTCATTCGTTTTCTTACTTTTATCGCATTTTATGATGATCGTCACTTGTTAGTCTTATGCAGCTTTTAAACTAAAAAAATAAATAATATTTCAATGATATTAGCATTAATTCACTTTTTATTAAAAGAAAAAAAAAAAACAATCAGCTATTACTCACCGATGTTGCAATTTTGACGAGTAGTGAAGTTAAAAAATAATTAGGTAGGTATGTCAGCAGCATGTCATCATTAGCTTCGTTTACTTTTGTTTATCACCAAAAAACTAAATAAAAAACGTTATTTAATTGATAAAAAATGCTCTCATTACGATATAATTAAATTATTTTAATCACAAAAAAACTGAATGCAGAGCCGCATTCAATTCATGTTGAAATTTAAAACAGAACATCGATTATGAGGTTAAAAAATGGAGTCACTGTCATAATGATGTCGTTAAATACATTAATGACTAAAAACTAATAAAATACATTTTTTATTGATGATTTCAGTTTGGCGATGTTATAAAAATATACATTATCAGTTTCATTAGCAATTAGCATCAACCGCGTTATGAAAAGCAATTATCATAGTTATGATAATTATGTTTTTAAAACCGTTCTACAATTTCTCAGCAGCGGTCCATAGTCTGAATTTGACCCCGGTTTATGGCAAATTGGCAATAGACTCGCCCCCTGACGAGTTAGGCATTAAAGACTAAACAAAATTGGATGATAATAATATAAAAAAGTAAAAAGTAAGTCTTACTTAAAATCAATGGCAAGATACAATAAATATTTGCAATAAATGTAGAACACGTAATGTATGTAAAACTAAAGTAGGTCAATGTTAGATGACAGAATTATAAAAAATATAAACTATAGAGATGACCATGTTTTATTTAACGAGTGGTCCGTAATTAGTCAGTATTGAACCAATACAATTGAGCTCCATCGTCTAAATGGTCTAGGCTGTGACCTTAATAGGACTTCCCGACTCTTAGAAACGTCATAATGGCATTCTCTTAATAGTCCAGTGCATTATTTGATTTTCTGCATCTAGGTCATTTAGTTGACGTTGGGACTAGCTGAAAGACGAAGGTCGTAGAATCCTTTGAAAAATCTTAGAGATTTCATCAACAACTACAATTTTTGACCTGTCACTCATAGACTTAACTGTTTATAAGGAGGGAAGTGGAAAATTATATTTATTTTTTTCCTACTCCTCCGCTGTACTCTTCTGATTAATTTCGATGCGGGATCCAAGACAGTTGAATCGTTTCTCCGGGAATCGTCGGGATTCATTAGCTCGGCGTTTTTCTGGTGGTCGCCACTGTTGTTTCTGGCTTTCAGGAGTTGCAGTGGTTGGGAATGTGTGGCGGGCTTGTCCCATAAAAAAAGACTTAACTGTTTATAAATTCTCTGAGCTTTTAAGCACATTCCTAAATCCTGATTTAAAATTGCAACATAATAACGTTTCGGAGATACTATGCATAAGCATCAGCATCTGAGGGGGCAAAAACCTCGGTGTTATCCGGTTTTTACTAGGTAGTAAATAAATGGTAGGTATCATATAAGTCATATTATACATAGAAAAAAAATGCAACAGAGTTATGATGAATGCTTACGAACAGATTTTTAATGAAAAACTTATGAATGAAAAACAGTTAATTTATAATAAATTGATAGGTAATAAAATATTTTTGTCAATGATCGTGCGAGATATATACGTGCATTTGGGGTGAGAGGATTTTTGTTTAGGTTTGATTGTTTGTCCGTGCTGCAAACCAATGTTACCGTTTATCTCCAAAACTACTAGTCCGATTTTGATGCGGTTTTCAGTGATGGGATGGGGTTTCATCGGTGCATGTTTTTAGATATGTGTTACGGTGACAGCTCACCAGGGAGCGTTGAATAACATTTGGTTTGCAAATTGCAGCGATGGTTTGGGGTTTGATTGGTGCATGTTCTTCTTTGTGCAAAACTACTAGTTCGATTTTGATGCAGTAATGTAAATAAACTATTTCGGTCTGCAGTACAATGTACATAATACCGATTTAATGCTTTCTAAAAGGTTTGAAATAAAAATCAAAATTATCTATTATAATAAATTGCACAACATAAGGAAACTTGGTCGACAACCCATAAGACTAGATTTATTAGTAGTATTACCTACCTTACAATGATAGGAACCAAGACAGCGAGTCGGAGAAACTCCACATCTATAATCTAATAATATTGTCATAGACCTTAATTATATCTATGTCATAGACTATAAATCAACTCTCTCGTAACATATCAGAATAAATCAAATCGGAGCCGGACCCTTCCTTGTAAGTAAGCAAATTAGCTTCCCATGAAATAAAGAGACTATTCTTCGAGGCTGTTCATTATTTAAAACAGTGGTAGTATCTGTTACGAGTCCGTGTCAGTACAAGAGTGCATTATCTCTGCAAACTATTAGTATTCTAATCTACGTTATTTTTTTTCAGCCTGGGGTACCAATGCCCTCTCATGTACAACCCCACAGACTATTTCATCAAGGTGCTGTCCATCACTCCAGGGTCGGAGTCAGCCTCACGCCAAGCCATCAAGAATGTCTGCGACAGATTTGCTGTCAGCGACGCTGCCAAAGAACTTGACATGGAAATACAATTTGAATTCCATTTGATGGACAATGAGGATTCTACGCGTTCCGTAAGTTTACAAGTTGAATCAGTATTTAAATAGAAGAACTATGAACAATAATTTTACCTTCGGAATATATGTTTTACCGGCCATCGTTGTAATATTGAAACTCTCAAGGTCGACGGTCAAATAAACAAGCTGTTAAAACTGACAATAGGCGCGCGAATTGAAAATTGCCGCTCACTTGTAGTCAACAACTACAGCTGGAAGGGTATTTCATTCTAGACCGTGCTATTATCGAGCCAAGGATGCGTAGTGCTGCGTATTTCTCTATAAAATTTAGATGTACAGTGTACCTCAGGGCTTTATTCTAGGCCCTTTATTTTTCTGTTTCATTCTCAGTTTTTGTTTTTTGCTCTGCTGTACCCATCATCTGCCTAGCCTTTTCCCAACTTTATTGGGGTCAGCTTCAAACCGAACAAACCGGTCAAACCGGATTCAGCTGAATACCAGTATTTTACGTGGAGTGGCTTCCTACCAGACCTCCACAAACCATTAACTGGGTAACACGGTACCCCTTGGCAGGACTGGTGTCAGCTTTTCTGGCTTCTGACTATCCAAAACGAGTGCCAAAGATCTCCAAATGACTCTGCTGTACAATTACTGATTTGGTAAAATAATTTCCAGATGAATCAAGAAACACATGATACCTTCGAACCTCCTTTCTTCCTTACGAAGCTGTGGTGGTTAATATACAGATATATACTAATAGTAATCCGAGATCCACGAGTTCAGTTTGTGAGGATAATACAAAAATTGGTAAGTTTAATAAAAATACTAACTGTTCTGTAGAAACTTGAGCAAAAGCTGCATTCTTTTAAATAACATCATAAACGACAGAGGACAAACGAAACCACTTGAAGATAATCAAAGTAAATAAAAAGCCCTAACAGCAAGATGTAGACGGTTTTAATTAAAAAGATCTGAAATTGAATACGACCTTTTCTGTTCTAGGCCATAGCATTAACCGCAGGTCTATGCTTCATGGGCACCGCCCGGCTCACACAATCTGGTATCCAGGACGTCCAAGGTGCACTGTTCATCATCATCGCAGAGAATACTTTCAGTCCCATGTACTCTGTGCTGCACATGTTCCCTGAAGAGTTTCCACTACTGAATAGGGAGCTGAAGGCTGGGTTGTATTCAGCACCCATTTATTATACTGCAAGGATGGTCGCTTTGGTAAGTTCCTATGAAATAACATAATTTGAATTCATTATTCAGCCGACATAAGAAAATAATACGTACGTGGATCTAAACAAACAAATTAACTGATTTCCGACATTCAGAAAATCATTTAAGGTCGAATCTGTTATTTCGTTTCGTTTCGATACGTCTTTATTCTTATGACGGCAGAATAGGGAATATGCATGAAAAAAATATTTAGTGTTTATACAGTTTGTCTAAAAATATACAAAAATATGGTACTAACATTGAAAATAGAATCAAAATTGCACGAAAAACAAACGAGATAATTATAACTATTTTAAAAAAAAGTATCTGTCCCTCTCACGAAAACGCTGTTTTATATGGTAGCTCTATAGACGTCATGGAATTTGACGTCATAGTTCACATCAGACTTCTCTTTCTAATTGTAATCTTTGAAGCTTTATAACTTCATCGCTGTTGAAGATATTTAAAAAATAATTTCATGATTGTACTAGAGCTAATAATTATTTCATTTTGCAAATAAAAAAATTGTATGCATATTCCCTATTGTCAACATTCATTCATAGTTCTTCAACGCCCTTTAACACCTCATTGGACCAATTTTTGCAATAGGACTTTCCCAAGAGCGTCCAAGGGGCTGCAAATAAGCTCAATAGTCTGATGCCATTTTCATTCATCAACTTTTCTATAAAAATAGATCTTCATACGTGTCTTTAAATTTTTGTGCTCGCAAATGTGGAATTATCTCCGCCGGTTGTAATTCCTGTTTATTCTCCGAGAACCTACAACTAACCTGTTTTCCGTTTTATGTTGTGCAATCATACTAATTTAGAAAATTCTTCCGTAACTGACTGTGTGTGACTGAGGATTCTACGCGTTCCGTAAGTTTACAAGTTGAATCAGTTTTTAAATAGAAGAACTATAAACAATAATTGTACCTTCAGAATATATGTTATACCGGCCATCGTTGTAATATTGAAACTCTCAAGGTCGACGGTCAAATAAACAAGCTGTTAAAACTGACAATAGGCGCGCGAATTGAAAATTGCCGCTCACTTATAGTCAACAACTACAGCTGGAAGGGTATTTCATTCTAGACCGTGCTATTATCGAGCCAAGGATGCGTAGTGCTAAGATTTGTTAAGCGTATCTATACTAATATTATAAAGCAGAAGAGTTTGTTTGTTTGTATGTTTGTTTGTTTGGTTGAACGCGCTAATCTCAGGAACCACTGCTCCGATTTGAAAAATTCTTTCAGTGTTAGATAGCCCATTTATCAAGGAAGGCTATAGGCTATAAATCATCACGCTAAGACAAATCTAGGAGCTGAGCATTAATGGAAAATGTGACGCAGACGAAGCTGCGCGGGTCAGCTAGTTTCTCTATAAAAATTTAGATAATCTTCATACGTGTCTTTAAATTTTTATGCTCGCAAATGTGGAATTATCTCCGCCGGTTGTAATTCCTGTTTATTCTTTGAGAACCTACAACTAACCTGTTTTCCGTTTTATGTTGTGCGATCATACTAATTTAGAAAATTCTTCCGTTACTGACTGAGTGAGTGACTGACAGACAGACAAGGCACAGCCAGAACAACTGATCGTAGAAAGCTGAAATTTGGCAATGGACCATTGACCTTTGGTTCCTTGGGAAGTGTAGGAGAGTACTAAGAGAAATGAATATGAGACAAGGGAAAAGGTTTTAGTTTAAAAGCACATAAATAGTTAGACCAATGTTAAGGGCCTTCATTTAATCTAGTTTATCAGCACATAAATCGTTATTTTAACACCAAAGGGCAGAAGAATACAGATTGCCTTTTAATTAACTCAGAAATACCCCATAAATTACAAAGACAACGTTCCGGTTTCCAAATAAATTTCAAATACGAAAATTATGTAACCACCAGCTGAGTTTGGCAATGGACCTTTGACCTTTGGTTCATTGGGGAATGTAGGAGAGCACTAAGAAAAGTGAATTTGAGACAAGAGAAAAAGGTTTTAGTTTAAAAGCACATGAATAGTTAGACCAACGTTAAGGGCCTTCATTTAATCTAGTTTATCAGCACATAAATCGTTATTTTAACACCAAAGGGCAGAAGAATACAGATTGCCTTTTAATTAACTCAGAAATACCCCATAAATTACAAAGACAACGTTCCAGTTTCCAAATAAATTTAAAATACGAAAATTATGTAACCACCAGCTGAGTTTCGGCTTGTAGTTGGGTGTCAAAACATTAGACTATGACCAATATATTCAAAACTTGTTTAGACATAATTTATAAGTCATGTGGTTGAGCTTTAAAGTGACGGTCCATTGAGGTAAAATTCAAAAGGCCCATTCTGCGAGGATAAATTTGCGCTTTCCTTAAAAGCTCATAATATCATGCAAACTACTCATTCTGCTCTTTTACCTTGTATTTCGAAAACTTCAAAAAATTTACCTTTCGTAAGATTTTCAGCTAGATTTAGTAGTATGTTTTAATGTTGTGGACGTACTGCACCTTCTGTTTCAATTTTTTAGGCTAAACAACCCACGTGCTTATAATTTGTGCCTGGCAAGTCATTTGGAGTTGACGGAAATGTTTCCGTGATAATTAGTTCCACATTACAATATTGATGTAATACTTTAAATAATTCAATTATAGCTCAGTTTTCTTTTAAAACTACTCATTTACTGGATCCGGCTTTAAGCTGACCCCAATGTAGTTAAGAAAATGCTAGGCTTATGTTGACGGTTTAATTTTTGTTTTCAGCTGCCAGGCTTGCTGATAGAGCCGACTCTTTTCACCTTGGTGGTGTACTGGATCGCAGGTCTCCGTGGTTCCTTGTACGCATTTAGCTTCACTGTCTTCTTGGCTATTCTGGTGCTGAATGTGGCTATTGCTTGCGGTAAGTTTATCATTGTCTGTTATACAGAATATGTTATGTGGGTCCATAAGTCTGCGCAGCGCCTTAGTCTGCGCAGACTTTGAACTTGGAAACTGTTTAGTTTAAAATTTTTTTTTGACCAGTAGTAGTAAGTTGTGTTAGTTTTATTTGTTGGGGTATTGTGGGATGTTTTCGGCTTTTTCTGTGTTGTCGAGTTGGCAGAAACAGTTTCTTCCTTTTCTCGCGTTGATTTTATCGTTTGGCTTTTTAATTACTAGTAGATCTCTTCTCAAGAAAGCTTTGTTTCCCTTTTTCCATTCTTCTTCAACTTTTGCCTGTAGCTGCTTTCGAGCATCTAATATATCCTTAGCCTGCAAAGACTTACAAAAAAGTCTGCGCCGATTTCCAATACCATTTTTTATTCAGAAATCCAATCCAAAGTCTTCGCAGACAAAAGTTGGTGTCGTGTGGACGGTCCATTAAACTTATCGTCAGGGCAAGTAATAGGAAAATAAAACAAAATCGTTACACTGACGGTACTACTGAGAGTGACGATCGTAACCATTTTTTTTTGTATTTTTTATTTTTTATTGTGTTTTGCGTTTGTGCGTCAATACCGGCGAAATAAACGTATTTTCATTCTTTTCTTTTTTCTTTTGTGCAGTATAGCCAGTGTGCCAGTGGGCTTAAGACCATTTATCAACTATATTATTTTCTTATTGGTTAGTAAAAATTATCATTTATCACGTCTGCCATAACAAAAAAAAAAAACATTTATTTCAGGCAATACGTAGGAAAAAATAAAATGACATGTTAAAAATTCCACACTATAAATTAGATACCTAATCAACTCAATTTGTACGTGCCACAGCATGACGTGTGTTAATTCAACCATACCCTCAGTTTGAACACTGATGAATAAAGAAAATTAAAATCTCGGTATTATTCCAAAAGTTATATCAAATTGATTGTTTTTTTATTTGTGATGGGTTTGCTTTGACTCTAGTCTAGGTCAAAGCTGACAGAGACAAAGTCTACGATGGAGCGAGCTTACCCAAAAGTAGCCTGTTCACTCTAACTTTAAAAAGATTAGGGTTGTAAGCGTTCGGAAACACAGACAGAAGGATGTATATTACTTGTTTCATCAGTATAATATTGTTTGTTTCCAGGATCGTTCTTCTCGTGTGCGTTCGGTTCAATGCCAGTAGCCATTGCATACCTCGTGCCCTTCGACTACGCACTCATGATGACCTCCGGCCTCTTCATCAAGTTGAGGTAAGGAATTCACTTCTTCATTCTGTCGTTTTGTTATCAAGATATTTGTAACGGTTACGATCTTATTATGCTGGGATATCTTCGAAAATAAATTGTGCTCACAAAATATGCTTATGAACAATTACTGCTCTATATTTATTTATTTATTTTTATTTAACAATTTATGTACACACACACACAAGTAGATAACAAAAAAAAAGGAGACAGAAAATATATGTGCAAAGGTGATGCTTATTTCTAATGAAATCTCTTCCAGCATACCTGCGAAAGGAGAGCCAAATAAAAGAGATGTAGAAGTAAAAAAAACGTGAGAAAGTAAAAAAAAAAAAAAAACAATGAACTTTAAATATAACATACAATACATAAATAATACAAAAAATATTACGCTAATATATACTAAATAATATTTTAAGATAAATACAAATAAATAAATACATACTTGCAACTATGACGGTACAGAAAGGTAAGGTAGTGTTCTTTCACTCTTTTTTTAAAAACCGTAAGAGTTTTGCAGTCTTTAATAGAAGGCGGTAGTGAATTCCACAACCTAACCGCGTGCACAGTAAAGGAATAGGAGTAAAAATCAGTGGAGTGGGGAGGGAGGTTTCTAAGATGCGACCTGCAAGGCGCATCTGAGGGACGGGAAAAGGAGAAGCGTTCCCGCAGGTAGGAAGGCGCTTTAGGGTTGTGAAGGATGTTAAAAGCAGACACAATATCCAAGAGTTCCTGCGAAGTCGGACAGGGAGCCACTTGAGAACCTTGCGAAATTCAGAAACGTGATCATATTTTTTGAGGTTGAACACAAAACGAATACAAATATTTTGCAAACGCTCAAGTTTATTTAATTGCTCCTCGGTGGCATCCAAATAACAGGCATCAGCGTAATCTATGATGGGCTGAATGAGAGTTTGGGCAAGGGATTTTTTATTTATTTATTGCCTCTTCATAAGTTAGGTATTCATTTATGATAATCGATAGTGACCTTATTAATAGTTAAAAATGTCATAAAAATCGGTTGGTAACGGTTATGGAGTCAACCGTGGTTCGTTTGTTCATGTAATTAATTATTTATACGTAAATAAGTATTTCAATGAACACATCTTTGCTTGATAACACAACTTCAAATTTTATAATATCTGACCCGCGCAACTTCGTCTGCGTCACATTTTCTATTAATTCTCCGCTCCTATTTGTCTTATCGTGATGATCTATAGCACTGAAACAATTTTTTAAATCGGACCAGTAGTTCCTGAGATTAGTGCGTTCAAGCAAACAAACAAATTTTTCAGCTTTATAATATTAAGTATAGTATCTATACGTTTAGTGAGCCCCATGTACGTACAGAGTCTTCGAAATATCTATTGATTAATTTAATTTTACTAAACCAAAAGTGCGTGTGTGTCATAATTTAGCCAGGCATATATAACCAGTTTTCTTAGACGCCATTAAAATGAACCACCTTTTATTGACCTGTTTTAACGTTTATTTTCAGTTCAATGCCAAAATACGTGTCCTGGATCCGTCATCTGTCCTGGTTGATGTACTCGAACGAAGCCATGAGCATATTGCAGTGGGATGGGGTTCAGAATATAAGTAAGTTCTACAAGAATTACAATAAATCTATTTTTATTGGGAAGGTAGCATCGTGTTCATAGTTCAGAAAAGGCTAGAACAATTTAATGTTTTTTTCTAGCCTTTTACGAACTATCTACAAATGTTATGAACGTTGGGGTCGGCTATCAGTCTACGGTATTTTATTTTACATGGGTCGAGTGACTATCTGACATCTACAGCCGGTTGATTCTGTCAACATCTCACCGTGATCACTTAGGTGGAGTGAACGACAAGTGAGCTGTCATTCCATCTTGATTGTATGGTTTGACAGCTCACTTGTCGGTCACTTCGCCTAAGTGTTCACTACGACACGTTTACAGAATCGCACTGCTGACCAGTTGCTGGCTAATACGATTCCAGTGTAAGAGTTTTCTGATTTGTGTCGGGCGGGACTTGTGATTCCCAAATCGAGGATTAAGGGTGCCTGTCTATTACGGCGGAGCGAGGCAGCGGAGCGGAGAAATTTTAACACAGAGAATTACATAAAAGCTCCGCACCACGAGTCATGAGTCACTGACATTTTGACTGACATGATTGGTTTAACTTTCTCCGATTCTCCGCTCCGCTGTAATGGACAGGCTCCCTAAATGGTATGTAATGCATGGTAAAGGTACAATTCCGATCTTGGCGAGACTGGTAACAATACTTAACGTGCGACCGCAAACCACTGCTTAGTATGAATTACTATAATAGAACACTTACGGTGCACGTGACCGACAAGACCCGTAAATTATGTTATGTTCTGTAGTATAATCCTGATAAAAATGTTCTAAATATTGATATTAAATAAGTTTATATGATAGATCGTAGAAATAACTAATTTATTATCAATATTAAGAACATTTTTGCTAACGCTACTTGAAGAAAAACTGTAATTTTCGATTTACTTTGACAAAGTCCCATACCATTCTGGTTATAAGTCGTCGGTCGCGGTCGCCAAGATCGGAATTATACCTTTACCCATTCACAGACTGACCTCGGCATTGAAGATCGACCCGTGAGACTGTTATTATTTGTCATGTTGTACAATAATTGTTGTGCAATATTATATCACATACCTTTGAGGTAATTTAGCGGCCTTGAGAACCTGTCATTATAACCTACATAACTTGAAAAATAATGGAGAGTGTGTCACGGAGACTAACCATTTTAGGGTTCCAAACACAAAGGGGGGGGCGCCGTTGTCCGTCCGTCTGTCCGTCCCACCGTTCGTCATTCTGCCTGTCAGCGGTCTGTATCTCAAGAATAGAAGACAGTTGAAATTTTCACAAAGTGGTGCCGCTATAGCAACAAACAATAAAAATTAAAGGGGTCTCCGTACAAGAAACATGTAGGTACCTACCTATAGTATGTATTTTTTGTTTATGTTACGGAACCCTTTGTGTGAGAATCTGAGTCGCACTTGGCCGGCAAAAAAATAGGTAAGGTATTGCAATCCGAAACATTCGGATGTATTATAAATTCCAATTACGTAGGTATTTTATTGACATCTGTATTTCTTGGCAATAAATCTTAATTTATGTAGGGCAATGACTAAGTCGTAATCTAGATCGTCTTAGTCGTTGTATATGAAGACAAACAGACGGTTGTTTTTTTTTTTTAACTTGAAATGGGTTTGCTCCTGACTCCAGTCTAAGGACAGAGATGACAGAGACAAAGTCTACCATAGAGCGAGCTTACCCAGAAGTATATTGTTTTAAACTTACATGGTCTTTTCGTGGTTGGTTTTACCCAGAAGTAGCCTGTTCACTCTAATTTTGAAAAGATTAGGGTTGTAAGCATTCGGGAATGAATTTGGGAATGTTCCGTGAGACAGTAAATGTAGGTACCTATTCTTAATTCTTTATTGTACACCAAAACAGCTTAAATAGTATACAGTGATGGAAAGTTCATGTACAAAGGCTAGCTTAACTCAAAAATTAGTTTTCTCCCAGCAAAATGTATTATTAATTACTTAACTGTATTATATAATTAAATGTATTATTTATGTACTTAAATTAAACTAAAGGAGAAGTTCGTGGCAGTCGCTTAGATCGATCTTCCTGATTAAACCACGCTTGCCAAGGTTGGTCTGTGGATGGGTGACCATCTTAATATACCAAGTTTCCCCCGTGCCTCGTAAAGCACGTTAGGCCGTTGTTCCCGGCTGTCATTTGTAGATCTTAGGCAGTCGTTACGGATTGTCAGAATCCAGTAAATCTGACTCCAGTCTTGCCAAAAAGTACCGTGTTACCCAGTTTACGGGTTGTGGAGGTCTGGTAGGTTCCGACGACCCCGTCGGAGGTGGACTGGACGTAAAGGCTACGCCGATCTCCCAGTCCACCCCCACTAAGACGTTGCGGGAATTTCAGTGCTGGGTTGTCTTAGTGGGTATACCGGGCTTGCCCGGGGAGTCCCACATACCCCTCCCACTCCCCCGAGTGAGAGGGTATGCGTAACGCATTTTTTTCCAGCCGAAAAAAAAAAAAGAAAAAAAAAAGGTTCCGACGACCCCAATACAGTTGGGAAAAGGCTAGGCAGATGATGATGACTTTAATTAAACTAAAGTTCGTTTCAAAATTCGGTTCAGACTTTCCAAAAGACGAATTCTACTTCTGCTTTACAAAGTTTTTGTGGCCACCTGTTACGACAGGGTGTATATCTACTAGTGCAAGTCACTCTGAGATCGATATCTCCCACAAATGGAATTATTTTATTCTACTGAGAGTCTGAGCTAGAGATTTATAACTACAGTACACTTAGGCACTACCATCGTTTTTTGGATACGATCATTCTAAAAAAATGTAAACCAAGATAATGCAAGAGACTGATCGTAATAGTGGCTGCATAGGTACTCTACCCACGCCTATTTGACGTGACTAGCCGAAACACCGGCACAGTGTCGCCATCTATGACATACGCTGCATACCAGCGAGGACTGATCGTCGCATGCGCAGTGATCCTTCATGCCATTCATCTTTGTTTGTAACAGTATTCAGTTCTATACAGACAACTGCATAATGTTTTGTGTAACAATTTGACAGTGTCTTTGTCACCGGAAAATGTCAGACTCCGTAAAATTTAAGTAAATCTTGATTAGATTATATTTGCTCGATATATTAATGACAACATCGTTTTGTATAGAATATAAACCCCATACAAATTCAGTAATTTCCAATGTATTCGTGTTTTATTTAGAAAAAGAAGTTTACAATTTCACGCGATATTTTACCATCTTTCGACGTTTGCCAGTTTCCGGTGTCATTGAGAAGGCTCCTGGTTCCACAGATAGGTGATCAGATCATTAATAATATTCGAAAATCCCTCCATGCTTCGGAAAGCAGCTTGAAGCCAAGGGTACCGGCGTCATTACGAGTAGCCAGAAGTACGAAATTCCTGCGACCAATTTTGCTAAGGGATAGCGTTACCTACTGGGTTGTGCAGGTCAGATGTTAGATTAAAGAGTCAGATAAATATATAACAGACGCTCCATGTTAATGGTATTGGCCCTCCTAATGTTAGGTACCTCAGAACTGCGGTTGACCGTACCTACGTCATCTAGATAATGGGAAGCATAGTATATAATATTTTTAGCAGGCCCTCAACACATTTGGCAATATATCAATAACTATTTAGATAGATGGTATGCCGACAATGCTTTGTATCTATACATTATAATTAGGCGACTTATAAATAGTCCGAAATACGCGCGTAAACTTTGTTGAAACTAAAAAGGGGTGCGGGGGTGGTGAATTATGGTAAAATAGAATTATTATTAAATTACTACACTCAAGCGAAGTGCCTGTAAAATCACGTGTAAATAGTTGTACAGCGACATCTACCTAAGGGTGATTGTCATCATCGCCTTCCAGCCTTACCGAATGCAGCACCAGTGGGGCTAAAAGGCCATTTTATGAGAATAATATTAGAATCATAATATAAATAATGCTAACGCATTAGATTCAAGGTTGATTGGGAAATTTTAACAATGACGGGTAGGTACCTAGCGTGATTTGCTTTCTGAGTCTGCTAAAGTGGCCTTAGGTAGGTCAATGGTTAATATCTAGGCCCAGTTTCCGAATTGCGAATTTCGAGTATAGAACGTATAAAACCCTACCTACCATCCACAAAGGAGACGAGCGGAGAAATTTTAACCAATGAATTGCATAAAATCTGCGCTCCGCATCAGTCACTGAAATTTTATGCAATTATTTACATTGGTTAATATTTAATCGCTCCACTCCTCCGCTCCAGCGGACAGCCAGACTATGCCTTACAGTTTGACCGGTTTTCATACCAAGTATAGGTAGGTACACGTAAATACTCAGCAACAAATTCTTAATTCAGGAATCGGAAGTACCTACCTACGTTCAAAATAAACGATAAAGGTGACGTTAGAGGATTCCTTTAAATAAGATCTCATCTATGATAATATTAATTTACCAAATTGAATTTACCCAAAATAAATCAATGAACCCCCATTTTTTAACACTTCCTGCAATCGACCATCTGTGTTTTTTTTTTCAACGCGCAGGTAGATTATTATGGCGCCCGGGATATTCCCCAAAAAAGGGTCTACCAGGTAAATGGGGCAAAAACTTATAACAATAATGTATTTCTTTAGTCGCAATGTCACTGTTGCTTTTAGAAATGTGTTAAGCCTCTGTTTAAATCTGTTGTTATACAAGGTATGGCGCCTTTGTTATGGTATCAGGCCGTTTGACAAATTGAGGTCGTCGACCCGGGAGTCCACTAGACTTTGCGTCTTCTAAGTTTGAATAGAAAAGAATGTAAGAGGAAAACAGAACAAATATAAAATTGTATTAGAGACAGTTTGTTGTATTAGAAACACAACACCACATCATACCTACGCAACAACTATATTTAGTCGTATAGTTTTTATCACATAGTTTTCCAGAAAATTTTAAGTTGACAGCTCTGATAAAAACAATTGCTTAGAAAAATCACTAATGCCTCCAGAGGTAGGTAAATCTGTATTTTCCCAGATAGGGATAGGAAAATTAATGCACCAAAAAATAAACAAATAAAAATGTAGGTAAGAAAAACTCACTTTACAAGAAATATCAATTCTCAATTCTAAGTCACTTTGTAAAAAGTGCCAGTGGGTAAATGGTGTTACAGTTGAAATAAATGCTTTGAGTTTAGAAGAAACCCACTTGTGACACATACTTGATTCTAAACCTAACAGAAGGGGCAATAAGAACCAGTTTTCGAGTAGGTACTTATTCAAAAATAATCACTACCTTTTCTCTTGTTACAGCCTGCATCACCGATGAATTAGGAATGCCGTGCCTCAGCACCGGTGAAGAAGTCCTCATCACCTACGACTTCACGAGCAGTAACCTATGGACCGATGTCGGAGCCCTATTCATCCTCTACCTCGGTTTCCATAGCCTAGCCGTCCTGGCCCTCAGTCACAGGACCAGGAGAAAATAAGTCTTCGTTTGTAATCTATGGTTTAAATTGTTTTTGGTATGGTGTCTATTATGATAAATGTGTATCCCGTGAGATGTAAATAAATTAAATAAAGAATTTTATTGTACTGATTTTAGGGTGTTTTTGTTCGGAAATACATTATAAACAATGCGGCCATAGAAATACACACTCTGTGAACATTTCAGCTGTCAACCTACTAGAAGAAGTTCACGCACGAGCTCGCTGGACAGCAAAGCAAAGACTAGCCCTAAAAACGAGAGTTTTTGGTATGACACACAAAATGCGCAGCGTAAATTTTTCTTTTGAGTCCCTTTAGGTTATTCTCAATAGCAGAGTCAAGAGTCCAGAACCCTAGACTAATTATTTATTTACTTAGGATTACCAATTTGATGACTAAGCATACTTACTACAAAAACTTCTGCAAAATACAAGTTGTTACACAATACGTTTTCGTGTGATGACCACAACTTACACATTAAAGAGTCTACAATTACATGCTCTGACTGAATATGAATACAACCTAAAATAAAATGAAATGATATGTGATTGAAATATGTACAGACGCCAGCACAACAAGCTACAACAAGCTGTCAAATTTCTTTGTTATATTTTGAACTTTGTGTCTATAGAAATAGGGTTCAAATTTGATTGGGAAAAGACAGTTTCGGATAGCCTGATGTGCTGGCGACTGTACTGATTCTAAGGCTTTCTCACCCACCGAGAGGTACTTTAGTCAACCTTAGGCTTAGGGCTTTGAAATAACCACAGATTAATAAAAGATCGACAAACCGTCGATAAGTAAAATGTGGGTGTTTTCAGTTCTGTCTCCTCCTTCGGGAAACAGGTGTAATGATGACGTTATGATATCATCATGCCAGCATCATTCATCAGTCGCTAAAAAAATCTATCGCTCAGTAGAAACGTCATTTTGCTATTTGGCACTGATTGTAAAATCAATCACGAACCTATCCGTTTTGTGGCCAGTCCGGTTTTAAAATCTGCTGTGTGCGTTTTTAAATTTCGAGTGCTGTGCTGTGCTAAGTGTCTTCAGGGCAACCGTGCTTCACCATCATGGAAAGCCTGATCGCTTATTTAACATCAGGTGGGTAAAAGATATTGTTATTTTATTTGTCTTATTACAGGAAAATAAATAAAAACCTTCAACTAACTCTTTTCGGCACTAAATACGTCTGTGCAGAAAATAAATTAGTTCGATAAATTTCCCATTTCCTCAGCGTCTTCCAAAACTCAACTAATATTAATACATTTAAAGTAAAAATTAAACAGAAAAGTGGTAAACATGCAGTTTTCAAATTGTTTGGTTGGGAATCAATAAAAAAGTATTGAATCATTTCAGATCAATACTTTTGTTATTATAACAGTACTGCCATCTACTTACTACATATCAAACCACTTCACTCCACAAGTGTGACAGTCTCATCAGTAAAGTCATAAAAGTTCACAACAATACTGTAAGATGGCAGCACGTCCGCTCATGTTTTTGTACCTGCCGGGACCGGCGAACAACGGGCGTTCGCTCCTCGCCGCGCAAGCGTAGTTCAAATTCATCCGCCATATTCGTCGTGTCAGACGGAGTGCAGTGCACGGCTGTGACATGTTTATTCGTAAACTGCATAAAACTTATGACATCGAGTCCTCACTGGTGCTTGTTTTATTTAGATAACTCTTCAAATATGCGATTTGATGGAGTCTTGAATGGATACTCGCGTCGTTTGTTGAATTATAAACGTGCATCGAACTGTGCATTCGTGTGTTTATGATAACAGCATTAACAGTAATCCTCGGTCGTGTATTGTTTTTTGTAAATCCCTTCAATTGCTGGTGTTAAGGCTTAGTGATATTATGCAATATAGCATAACCGTGACCTTCGCGTTTCGTGACTGTGATAAAGGTGTCTTTTGAGGTTAAAATGCAGCTTGGATTATGAGCGACTGCGCCGAGCCATCAGGTTAGTAAGACGTCCAGTTATTTTATCGCCACTGATAATAAGGTGTTTATTTATCGTTTGTCCTATATTCTTGTTGTGATTGCTTCGTATACATCTACGTTATTGTTTACGAAATACCATTTGTTATTGTAACTTACCAAGGAATACCTAACTTAGACCCAACTTATTCTGGCTTAAAATTCTAACCTAAGTTAATTTCGAAAAGTTGTTTACGCGGGAAGTTACAAGATTTAAACCAAGGTGCATAAACTCGTTCAAAACATAATGTGCTGTGAACAAGAAAGGTTCTAAACTCATAATTTTAAGTTGTAAGTTTAGAATACAAAGACGTAGGTCGTTCCGTTGGCGTTAAGTCTCAAGTCCCGATCAACGTAGAAGGCGCAGGCCCGCGAAGCTCGCCTTGCACCTCAGCGGACGAGGTAGACGCGCGGCGAGCACGCCACGGAGAGAATGCAACCTCGCCACAGGAATTACAAAGGGACTAAAGTGAAACAAGGACGAGGCATTGATTATCCCAATGTTTTTTTTTAATGATCGGCTGTTAGACGTCGATGGAACTGGTTGATGAAATTGAAGAGTCGAATTGATTACAAACCTTTTTGGTTTTGTGGACTCGTAAGATGGATCAGATAAGATTTTTAATCTTATAGAGGTGTCTTTTCGTAATCAGGCCACACCGTTTAAAGTATCTGGTAGGTATCCAACTTGAATGGGTGTGATTAAACCCATTATGAAGATTGTAATCATTTTGTTTACGCGAGCACTGTTAGTAGGTAACTAATAAACGTGAGTTGTTGTTAAAAACAATACGCCAGATGATCTACTTAACTAGATATTACAATAGAACAGTCAATTCTATTTTTTACGTCAAACATCCTGTCGGCTGTTTCGTCTATTCTCATGTTAATTTACCCCTAGCGCGTCACATGTTTGTGTTTTTTATAAACAACAGATTGTACTCTATGGATTGTACTGATCCACTATTCTCCAAGCTCGGGCAAGGAAAGAGAACTGGCTTTTCTGTAAAAAATAACTAAAAAAATTATTTACAAAGTTCAATGATATGGCCTGGAAAGATTGCAAGTAGGTAGGTATACCAAGTACAGGCTCATTAAAATAAATTGGCGAAGTATTAAATAATCCACTTATAACCCTTGCACGTACGAAACCGGTTTAACCGTTATTGATTAAAACCGAACTGTTTTCTTTCCTAAGTACACCGTAGTTCCAACTTATCGGATTTAACACAGGGCTAAAACCTGTGGTGTCCACTCATGTTATCAAAATAGATAAAAACCACTCTAGATTGTCGGTGGGCGTTCGATTTCTAACTTATGACGTCACTGTAATAAAACACTCAGTCCTAACCGCATTCAAATAAGTACTGGCTACTTGCAGCATATTATATTTGTCTAAAGTGTCTCAATCCCGTTCGACAGATATCATAATATAAAATCAGTCCAATAAAGACTTCATTGAGAAATTAGACGAAATGAAGACGAAGATGCGTTCGTTTTCGCAGAAATTGAAGTTGCAAGATATGAAAATTTGCATATCTGCATAGAAATTTATTCGTAATCTCGAGATACCTAAAATTACAGGTTAGTTAAACTACCGTAGCTTGATAATTGTAGAAACGGAAACGAAAGAGAAAATTGCAGATAAGTAGTTAGGTAGGTACATTATATACAAAGATTTGTTTGGCATGATGTAAGAAAAAAAAACTTTTTACCCCGCACCAAGTAAACGAATTTCAGCTATTTCGATTTAAAATCCAAAATTCCTAACTGATTTTGATGAAATTTAAATGAGACAATCGACAAGACTTCAAGAAATTTTTTTTTTCAAATCGGTTCATGTATGTAAGAATTATGAGGTAACAAACTTACAATATAACAAACAAAAAAGAAAACAACCAAACCTCCTCCTTTTAGGGAAGTCGGAATTTTGTTTTGTGTAGAAAGATAGTGTTTGTGATATAAGTTTGAGTGTTTCTTTCGTAGAGTAGAAATAGAAGGCGCCATGCTACGCGAGTGGTCTTGCTTGTACACTTCGATTTAGATTTTCTGTCTCAAGTAGCAAATATGTAGCAGTAGACTCGTACAAAGTATCACAGAAAAAAACAACCGTTAATTTCTCTAATCCATAATTCTTAAACATTGCAGGCTTAACAAAACCAATAACGCGGAGATCTAGATATCGGTGTTCGAACTAATTGCCCGTAGTCACGGCATAGTTACTAGCGAATAACCGACAAAGGTCGCAGCGCAGCTTCTCGATAAAGATTGCGTGCTGTATCGTCATCGAGTCGAACTGTGTTTGCTTAACAAGCTAGAAGCGTGTGTGACTCCAATGCTAGAAGATAAAGCGAACGTTATAGAAACCATATTAAAGAAAGCTAGCGATAATATTTTATTCGCTATGTTTATGGGCCTGTTGGATTTAATTTGGTACTGTACATTATTTTGCAATGATCATCAACTTAACCTCGACGTCATTGCAGACAAAGGACATGGTAAAAAGTGGCCTATGAATCAACACATGCGAAACCTTTACCATTATTCCTAGTTTTTTTTTAAATTACATATTAATTATTAGAATAGAACGGACACTTTTTAATTACGAAACCATTTTAAAAAGTAACTCACTTGGGTTTTATAACCCGGCGCCATTATTTTAAAATGAAACAAAGCAGTCTCAGCGCTGTAAGATTTTTAGTTACCTACAAAAAGAATAAAGCGATTAAAGCGCTGTATGACACGAACACTATTGACACTGACAGTCGATGAAATGACAGTTGACACTTTGATGTAAGTAATGTATTTTGCACCTGATATCAGGGAATCGGCCGTCGACCTAAGTTACCACGCTTTCGTATGTTAGAAGAACATAGTAACACTACTCTACACCATTTTTTGGTGCGATAAAAAGTCTGGCAGCCTTGGGATCTTAGTACATTTGGTATGTTTTATAACCTCAAAATCCGAAATCATTTTGGATATTTTACAATTCTGAAAAGTGTCCGTGATTTTAATTTAGTTTCAGTCGAACATATGTATTATTTAAAACACAGATAGTAAATTCACGTCTCTGTTGGTTCTTAGGCGAACGATGTATGGGCACTGAACAATGTCCTTTACGTGGCTGTGAAAAGCAAGACTTGAATGAATGATTGTCAAATAAATTTTCAAGAATCGAAGGCTGCTTCACTTCGCAAATGAAAGAGAATAAAATAAAAACTGAAGCACATAAACAAGCTTGTTTTCAATCAAATCAAGATAAACATATCGCCTTTATTACGGTTACATTGGACCGATACAAATTGCCCTCTTATTGAAAAGTGAGTATCGAAGATTGGCAGGAAGAAGTCCTTTAAATCAGCCGCAGATAAACGCTCGTTGGCTTGCCAGTTATCGATTAATGAGCCTGCTAACTTAGTCCTCCTAAGAAGCTTACTTGTCTATCGCAGCTTGCGACAGCCACGGATGCGATTCATTAAATCGGTGTCTAGATTTCCGTTTTAACCAGTTTCACTTGGATAACTATTTAACCTGTCTGCGTGGCAATATTCTACAATCAATAATATTAAAGAGGCATGTAATGAGACGGTCGCCATTTGCCAAACTAGAAGTCCAAGTAGAAACTAGAGAGAAAAACCGGCAGTGATTGTCTGTTGTAAATTGCATCTACAGGTATGGACACCACCAATCCAAGTGTTCTGTTTATTATTTTATTTAGGAAAGCGCTAATACTATGTGCTAAACGAGTCAGTTGAGTTTATTTGAATCAAATTCGAACTTCCGTCTAAGTTCTAAGCATCCACCTGCTTCCTTACAACTTGTGTGTTGTTTGCATGGAAAATAACTACTTCATACCGCTACTATTAGTCTCATTTAACCACCAGACAGATTTGTTTATTATCGTCATGCAACTTCTGCTTGAGCGGTTACAAAACAAAAAGAAGCAAGCTGTCTTACAATATTAGTCGACGAAGACAAATAGTCTAATGGTCTTCTCAAATCGGTTTCAATGTAATTCGAGACCGATGAACTCGGTAATTAGCGGGTTACGTTTCAAGAACGTGAAAGGAAAGTCTCGCGTGATACTGTTTTTTTGTACACCACCTATGGTATTATAATGAGAATAATTTCGCCAATCTTACAGTTTCTTGTTCGGATCGGAACCAATTACTATGGCATCGGTCACATTAACAGACAAGTGAAAGTCCATAATTATACATAATAGCAATAAAAGAGATTCACACGATTCACTGGAGAATAATTTTGGGACCCATTTTGAGCATTGCGTCTCGTATAACTGTCCATCAAATGCCTGTTATTTTCATAGCGAAGCAAAATACGCGAGAACAAACGGAGTGTCGAAGTATTTACGACCAGATTTGGCATGACGCGATGATATGTGGAACTGGTTTGATGCTCGTTAAGACGCGCCGTGGAGTCTCACGTATCTGAACAAAAACCGAGCCGGGAACAGGGCCGACTTGTTTTGGACAATACCCGGGCTGACACTTGAATGCCGATGCGTTTACCATGTGACATCACATAGCTACCCGAACATGGAGAAACGTTCA
The DNA here is from genome assembly GCA_963859965.1 of Ceramica pisi. NCBI lineage: Eukaryota > Metazoa > Arthropoda > Insecta > Lepidoptera > Noctuidae > Ceramica > Ceramica pisi. The sequence goes on along the minus strand of OY982535.1, from coordinate 21,275,673 downwards.
GAAATGTAGGCTGCGCAGAAAAGCCCTTAAAAGGTACCATAATATACGAGAGGTATTGTGTGGATTATAGGTACTCAAACAAATTGCCAACTGATAGGATTCAAGCCTCTTAAGTTTATGTTCATTTCAGAGCAGAAGGAATGTTGGATTTCTCTGTGGATTTATTTACCTTTTGGTCAAACAAAACAGTCATCGATTTATTAATTAAATTATCAAAACAGTAGTCCATCACTGTTGAATTGAAATTTAAACACAATTTGAATGTATCGAAGCCGGCCCAAAACCATACGGGGCAAAAGTCTTACAAAAAATGGTACAAACGGTTAAAGAAGAATTGAGAAACAAAGCATTCATTGTTCCATATTGAAGGTCGAACAGATAAAACGGACTAAAGATAAGTGAGAAACTGAACTTTACACATTGTTTGAGGCGTTGCGAAAGCCAAAGAATAGAACCCACTTGAAAATTACGAACTCAGAACGTATGAATGTTATTAATATTGGGTATTTACATTGCTATAAACCTGACTAACAGCTATTGAATTGCACATTTCCCGGACTCGTGTTTAGTGGGAGGTTGAATTTTAGCACTAGCTCCCTTTGTGAGCTTTGCACCGGGTCACCGACCCTTAATTATCCTACAGTGCGCACCGCTGCAGTGCAATGCTCCAGTAAAATTCTGCATAACAAGCCTTTATTAGTCCCTGACGGCTCCGACTTCCTTGACGATATTAGTTCCACTCTTTCTTTAAATAAACTAAAATTGATGGCACTGTTTAAATTACCGAAATCAGTAGTGTTGAAAAGCAACATTTGTTCATTAAAAAGCCTTTTAAATACGAATAACGTAATGACGGTTGGTGGTTGTGTAACACGCACCGGATAAGCCGCAAAAATGAAGCCGGTTGTAGCGATCCCTATCGAGTGACCGCGTTGAATCACTTTTGCATGTCCACCATTACGGGCTTACGACCCAAACCTTGTGTACACTGTTTTTATAAAACGAACACGATAACATCAATCGAATCGATCCAGTCGATGAATCATACTCGATTCTGATGAATTGTGTTGCCTGCTTGTATGTTTTTGTTGCGTCAACTCAATTACTTTTTTGGATCCCTCCTCATCATAGTCTGAAACGTATCCTGATACAGCTACGATAATTTTATTCAATTTCAGTTCTGATGGAAAAACTGATATCCTTTTCCCCTTCAGCTAAAAGTAGTTCGTTAGACAATGTTGGCAGTTATTATTGCTGTCAGTAAATAGAGCCTGTGCTATAATATAGGAATAGTGGCGCTATTGTCAAGATACGGGTAAATAATGAACGTCCTGCCTGTTACTTTTGTCCAAACAAGGAAGTGTAAATGTGGAGTAATTGGCTGGACCAGGAAATTACTAAAAGGTTTCTTAAGTTCATCGATCATTTGCGACTCGTGCTTGTTTTAACGGCTTCCTTTTTAGCAGAAGTGAAACGTGCCGATGAAAGCGCACTATCTGCAATACCTGCGCGTTCAAGTAAGTTTGTATCATCGAGATTATCATTCCGTAGTGGCCGAGAGAAGCGCCCAGTTCCTATAAAAGGCTCGCTAAGTAAATGTTTTCCGTTAGCTATGACACACACGCTAATATTTGGCCTTCCACATGCAGTATGCACCAGCATCCGACGAGAACTTGCTTGACTCGAGGAAAATTACTATATTTACCTGCAATGATGGTAGATGGTTTTCGGATTTATGTAGCAATTAAGCGCATAATCCCTTATGAAGCCTGGTGGGCAGTTACAAAATGCTTTGAAAGTTTTCTTGTAATCTGAGACTTATTCAGGACGCCCAGCCAGTTTGTGAGGTTAAGTAACGGCTTTAATTACTTTGATGTGGATTTTATTAATGTTAAATTTCCATTGAGATTGACATTTTGAAAGGGGCTACGAATGCATTGATTTAAGTTCATCGTGAATCTTTCAAGCGTATATGGCAAGATATCACAATCTTCTTGCAAGAAGAATCTTACCATTAAAATCCATAATTGAAATCTAAGCCGTACCGAGAAGGTTGTTTGGAGGAAACACTAATACAGTAGCCGAGTTTGTCTATTCTGCTGTCGAGCAGCCACGTGCATGATCATGCATACTGTAAACAGATATAATTAAGGTCGTGGCGTCCATATTAATGCAGGCCCGATCAATATTCATAGCGAGCGGCCGCGGGTCAGATGGTGAGATATCCATTGGCGCCCGGTACGCTCGGGTCAAGTAAGAATGAGTTGAGATTCGCGATAAAACTAGTTCAGAGTTTAACGCGTTAATTATTTTATTTTGAAGCTAACGAAATAATTAACGCGTTAAATTCTCATCTCTCATTGATTTCATAACATTTGAAAATAATTACACTAATTTTGTCCTAATAGTCTTAGTAAGAAACGTCGAACGTCACATCTACTTCATTCTTGTTGAGTACCTCTACCGTTTCAATGCACAAAAGCTTTACCTGAGTGACGCGAGCGCATCTCACAGTGTGACCTTGCCGCGATAACGCTGCGTCCGCGCATCCATTACCATGGTACAGCGGTAATACCCCGCTATTACTTTAAACGTTGACGCCATCCGCGCCATACGGTGTTGCATCGCATTTTTGTCCAATTACCCAAGTTTCTTCAATTTCATGGTTCGTTTGTTCGTAAGTGTAAATTGCAGATGAATCTTGCGTAAAATCTCAGTTTGTAACTATCAATCAATATCATTGCGAAACAAATTTCTTATCTTCAATACAATTGTCTTCAATTGTGTTGTCATTGAAGTGAAGAGTGAGTTTCTAAGCAATTAGTCCGTCGATACGTGCATTATTGTTCAAACTTCAGATTCTAGCTCTAACATTTATTTCAAACTCAAACTCAAACTCAAACATTTATTTCAATTAAACCATTTACAGGCACTTTTGAATTGTCAAGGTCGGTCGGTCCAAAAAGATGAAGCTATTTGCACGTTCCAAAGCGTAGATCTCTATGGAGAAGAACGTGCAAGAAACTCCACGGACACTCTTTTAAAAATAATAAATTGTTACAAAGTTTTCTTGACATCGTGTTGAAATTATACATACATGTGAGAACGATGTGACGAGCATGATAAAAACATCCGAACTAAAAAAGGAACAATTCAAAGAAATAATTAAAATAAATTAAAATAAACCATGGCAGCTGAGAAATGACCAGTCCCAACCGACGGCGCCATGACATGCGCCAGGCCCATTCGTCTCAACCATTTTGAATGGAGCCACATAATTTAACGCATACGCCACCATCAGCTAGGCTTTTGAGTGAGCATGACACTCCCAACCGCCAGGGTACTTGAGTCTATACAATGCAAACACACATTTATTTAAAAATGTTGGTACTATTGATTTATCAAATAAAGAGCAATAAATCAGTGTGTGAGTTAAATTAAATATAAAAGTCATTAAAGACATCTATAGATATACTAAATATATTAATACAAACATTATCAATAAGTTTGACTTTGTTTACTACACCTTAGACTGTCCTATGGAGCAGGACCAGCATGTTTCCAAGCATTCTTATCTTGAATATAATCATCTAATTTGTAATATGCTTGTTTACATAGTGTGCTTTTAACATAATTTTTAAATTTTCTTTCATTTAATTCTAATATGTCACAAGGTATTTTGTTGTAACATTTAATACAGTACCCCATGAAAGATGTTCGTACTTTGGCTAATCTATAAAATGGCTGATCTAGTTTATTTCTATTTCTAGTATTAAAATTATGTCTATCACTAATTTTGCTAAAGAGATGTCGATTTTTCCGTACATACATAATATTTTCATAAATGAATTGACATGGGACTGTCATAATATTAATCTTTTTAAAGACTTCCCTAAGAGAATCGCGTCGACGTAGATTATAAATGGCTCTGACAGCACTCTTTTGTAAAATAAATATGGATTCAATGTCAGCAGCCCGACCCCATAGCAAAATACCATACGACATAATGCTGTGAAAGTAACTAAAATAGACCAAACGCGCAGTTTCTACATCTGTTAACTGTCTTATCTTTCTAACAGCATAAGCGGCTGAGCTTAGCCGCGCCGCAAGAGATGTTATGTGAGGTCCCCATTGCAATTTCTCGTCTAAAGTGATTCCCAGGAAAACCGTCTGATCAATAAATTCCAGTTTTTGTCCATTCAATACGATGTCACATTCGTTACTTTTAACATTTGGTAAAGTAAATTTAATACATTTGGTTTTTTTTTCATTCAATACTAAGTTGTTTGCCGTAAACCAATCTTGAACTTGATGAATAGAGTTATTGACATCATCAAGATTTTGTGACCGTCGTTCTATCTTAAATATCAATGATGTGTCATCAGCAAATAACACCATCTTTGGCTCATTTTGAAGCAATTGGGGCAAATCGTTTATGTACACTAAAAAGAGGAATGGACCCAATATTGAACCTTGCGGAACGCCCATTGTCATTTCAGACCCCAGTGAGTTCACGCCGTTTACCTGTACTTTAACCTGTCTGTCTTTCAAGTACGATCTAATCAGATCAAGAGATGTATTCCTAATCCCATAATGCTCCAGTTTCAACAAGAGTGTTTCATGGTTAACGCAATCGAACGCCTTCGAGAGATCGCAAAAAATTCCAATGGCGTCTTGCGAATCTTCCCAGGCATTAAAGATGTTCTTTATTAGAGTGACACCGGCGTCAGTTGTACAACGCCCTTTGGTGAAACCGTACTGATGTTCATGAAAGATGGAATTTTCATTAAAATGTAGTAACATCTGGTTAAGCATTAACTTTTCAAACACCTTACTGAGAACCGGCAGGATTGAAACCGGCCTGTAATTGTTGGGTTCTTGACTATCACCAGATTTAAACAGTGGAACGACTTTACTGTGCTTCATGAGATCAGGAAATACTCCCCGGTCTACACTAGAGTTAAATATAAGAGCTAAGTGGGGAGCAATAGTTTCAATAATAGATCTACAGACTTTTACAGACATTCCCCAAAGATCTTCTGTTGATTTAATTTTAAGATCTTTAAAAGCTTTTATAATGGCTAGGGGGTTTGTATGTTTAAACTTGAACTCTGATGGACAAACCTTGACATTCTTCCTAAGTAAGGCAGCAGAGAGCGCGGGTGACGAGTTAAGAGCTTCTGTAGTTTTACGAGGAATATCAGCAATATTGTTTTTGTAAGATATTTTATTCATTTGATTTATCAGGCAATGACATGGTTCTGATGTATTGAGTTCACATTAATGTACTGTAACTTTCTTATTAATTTAAATTTCAATCTGAATTTTCATATCATAAAACGTACTTTTCTACATTCAACTAACAGACATCTCAATTTGTCGAAACTATAACTTCTTGTTATCTTTTCCCATTTAATGTCTGGAGTTGTAAAGACTTCCCTACACTCCACTCCTATTGTAGCCACTGTCATCGATCCATCTAGCCAGCTGACAGCCACCGTTCCGACGTCCGGTCCGGTCTAAATTCTGCTTCCTCTCCCACATTCCCACCGGACATCGGATCTACGCCATATGTGGACGTAGCTGAATCGTCTCGTTGAAAACTCCGATGAAATAGAAAGCATTCTGACGATTAGGTTTAAGAACTATTCGTATTTGGGTATCGAGTGAAAACAAACCGTATTGGGAAGCGTTGCGTCATTGCCAAGTTATTTGGCCGATAGTTCCAGTAGAGTTATCGAGTTGTGTCGTTACCATACCTTTGGAAGTTGATATCGTGCATGGCTAGATGCTTTTAACTCTTGCAGTTTTTGTTAAGCCAGTGACTCTGGTTTTTCTTTCTGGGGGTTTGACAGTCGAAAGCTGGAAAGTGGCAAACTTCTTTAACCAACTTCTTTGTTTTTACGTCTTCTATTTCCTCATTCTCCCTTTAATAAGTCACCATTCAGTGGGTTGGTAAGAAACCATTCGAGTTTCTTACTCCAATAATCCAATTCAAGTCCATAGTCCTTGCTGACATTAATGCTGTCCTGTTACTTCTTTATGAGTATTTTTATCTTCTTGCCCGATTGTATTTTTATGGATTTCATACTAAGGTTTATTGGCATTTTATTGTTTCGCGATAACTTAGGAACATTTCTTGCAGTTACGGTGTCTGGCTCGCTGTTATTTGGTTTTATCGCTTTATTTACTTACAGTAGATACTCAATGTAATACGTTTTAAGCATAATGTCCAGTTTTAAGAGGTCGTTAACCTGCATTCGAATTCTAAGGGACTGCTAAGTAGAACAGAGCTACAGTAGCTTTAGCAGTAGCATTTGCTTTTGGTTCTTACTACTAACTTCATCTAATAAGTAGGTTAGGTATTTTAAGTGCCGTATGTAATCAATTTCGCGTGAAAAGTGGTCATTAACATGCGTTTTCTTCGCATTTATGCTGGTTGCACATGGAACGTTATCACATTTGCTCATGTTACCTTTCAGAATGCTGAGATAAGGCGTGCAGTGGTGCAATTTGCAACACAACTCTGATGTATATTTTTTAGACGAACAGAAAATTTTTAACCCGCTTACCTACTCGAAACTGGCTTTCATTGCATTATTCTGGTTATTAAGGTTGTTAATTTCACCCTCAACTTGCGAAATGTGGCACACATAGACAGCTGTCCAATTACTATACTGGTAAGATGAGAGACAAATATCTTTCAAACTGAAACTATAAAGCAGCTTCAGAAAATCATACTTTGTCGCCATGATCTCCCCACTTCCACGATTTCGATGATTCGGTTTGAATAGATGTTGTTGCAAAACACGTGAACAACAGACAATTCCCTGGATTTTGGCCAAGTTGGAAACTGGTCATAATGATGCCTGCAGGTGATATTAACCGGTTTACGAACTTTGAGCCTTCGTGTCTACCAACTTTAGTAGATGTTAGTAACGCCAACGCACCTCGTCTTTTACAGCTTCACCTAGGTATTCCTATCTATTTAGTTATAGTATGAATTTTTCAAGTTGTCGTGGATGGCCAAAATACCTACCGAATAACTTTTTATCAAAAAATGTAATTAATTAGGAAATTGTATTATTTGTAGTGTTTTTAGTAGACAAATTCAATACCACAAGTCTGTTTATCTTACCCATGCTTCTCTTATAGGTAGGTACTCCTGGTATGTCTATAATACTAGTGATAACATTTCTATGTCTATTTACCTACATAGAACTATGCGAATCTACATGAAACGGGATAATTCCAACATAAACATCTATGTTTATAATAATACCGTTGCGGTCAGATATGATGTAAACGCGCTCTTTACAAATGACGTAAAATCGCAGAGATTCTGATTGTTCTTCTTTATAGATATATCTACAGGTAATAGTATATCCTAACCAACTATTGTTTTTGCTGGTTTACCCGTTAGCGAATGAACAGATTTGTAACAAGAAAGATGTAATCTTAGATGAATAACATAAAGACATCATCTATGAGAGAAGAATACAAAATACATTCAGTGTTCATTCAAAGCTTCTGTCCATGTTCTACAAAAGCATTTATTAGACCGCGTCGTAATCAATCTTAACAGTAAAACGTATCAATTAACAAAACATAACTTTCGTCTATCAATCACATATCGGAGACATCCATTTGCTAAACGAGGCCAACATAACTATCTCGGAGACTTGGATTCGATACCAATCGTGGCTCACATTATTCTTTGTCAACACTAAAAGCTCAATTAAGATCTCGTCACGAGTACTAACGGTAACTTAAGGCAGCCTGCCGTTTGTTAACAACAAAGTAAAACGCTAATAGCCTTCCATAATGACTTTTTGCAAATGGTTTCAGTGTAGCTTTGATGGAATCTATGGTCATGAGGAAGTGTTTTTAGCTGTCTTTTAAGGGTTATCGGTCATTAGTTGGTCTATTCTACATTTCAAAGTTTGTGGTGGGCTTTGCAGACATATCTATTGATTAATTTACGTGAATCTAAAACATGATTGAAAATATTCTCAATAAAATGTTGAAAGCAATTACGGACCCATTCAATGAAAACCTCCATATATTTTGTAGCCGCGCACGGCGTGAATTGGCCTTCTGTAAGAGACCAGTCAATACGATTTAGAGTTGGACCTCAATAGATCAGATAGTGCCCATTGTGAGCCCATAACAGCTATTTATAGAGTTCGATGACTCCTCGTTCTATCAAATTGTAATAATTTATCCCTAAAACCTATTCATGTATGTGTGTCAGATAGAAAATCTAAATTGATTTATTATTATCCGATTCTATTAAGCGTTACAGAAACCTTAATAGGAGAACACGTTTGTGAATTAATAAATCTAAATGTCTTCTAGATGTTGTTCGATTAGCGGTCAAAGAAAAAGAATGTATCACTGTTGTTGGTGGAATTTATTACCAGTTAGTTTACCAATAAATTTTGCAAGCTATAATACGTGAATCATTGAATTATCGGGATTTCATTGTGATGTCGAAATTATGATAAATGATTGTAACTTCAGAAGATGAAAGTACTTGTATATGGAAGTCTTACAAAAAAAACATTTGTGAACACATCAGTAATGTGTTGGTTAGCAACTTTCGGTCTCGTGTCCATTGGCGAAGTACGGTTTGGTGACACTGTGACACCCACGCTCTCGTTGTCCCGTGTAACCATCGCCTACAGAACCCACGGACTTTATGTTAGATGGACAAACCGACACTGACCACGGACAATTTCAAAGTGATTATGGAGTATAAGATTTCAAATGGATTAGATATTTTCAGCGACATTGTTCTTGCTGTCTTGTTTAGTGCTTAAATTTGAAAAGAAAGGTCTACTTCGTGCTGAATATTAAAATATGCTAAATCAAATCTGATTAGTACTCCAATTAAAATATCGATTTAAGGCAGTGTTGACACATGTCTCATTAACGACATGTCTGGATTTATGCCGCATAGGTGGTCAAGTCACTCTCCATCTACAGCAGAGCTTGCCTTCAAAGGATTCTAGCCTCTCACTCTTGTGTTATAAAGGTGATTGGGGATATAAGAAGAAAATAATATCTACTTAGCGATCATAAGTAGGTTAGCATACCTATGATGTGGTTGGATCGATTTCAAGGCTTTGCGGTTTGTACAACATACGCTTTCGGGCGAATAATTAAAAGACAATTTTGTTCTTTAAAAGATTGGATCATGTGTGAAATCTTAAAATATCGTTATCAATCTTATTAAAGTTTATGTAAGATGCAGTGTTAAATCATGCCAGTAAACTTGCTAGTTTCGAAGTAAAAATGTCTCAAGCCTGTTCTGTCAGCTAAAGTAATTTACGGTATCGCCGTGGCTGGAAAATTACTAAATTGAAATAAATTAATCGCTCAGTCAATCGGAGCAGCGAGGTTAAACCTGAATTCAATGAAGAGAGACGTTGAATTGAAAGTCTTGTTTAAAACTGATGCTTTTCATGATTCCTGAGCACCGATTGCTTCAATGTTAATTAAAACAGCTATGTTAATTATAAGGTCTGTCTGTACGGTAGCCAAGAGAGTTCCGTAGAAACAACACGCCACTTTGTTCTAAGAATTAGCGGAATCGATTTACTTTGAGTGTTACAATTCGCAAAGTTCTCGGAAAACCGTATTACGGAAACAACTGGATCTTTTCAATTTCTTGCTACAAAGCAAAAACTGTTGAATGGATTTTGATGATACCTAGTCTAAAGTTAGCATTAAAGCTCGGATTACTTCGCAGTGACGCACTTTTTATTGAAAGGATTAAGCGTTTCTGTTTGGTGTTAAAAAAGCGTTTCGAATTCTTAGTGACTCCTTTTGTTTTTGTAGATTACACTTTGTGTAATATTTTGCTAGTGCAATATTCTTAAAATGGCTTCATTATTGATAGCGGCGACCAATTTACGGGAAATCTGGTCGGCTCATGTTTATTAAAGGCGCACTACAAAAATGGAGGCCGAAAAACCCAAGGGCCTTCACCTGTTTCGAGATTCGATCAGTACATTTCATGAGAACGGTCGAAGCCCATTTTTTGCCTCAATAAATACCAAAAACTGAAGGAAAATAAAATCGAGAGAGTAAAACTTTAGCCTTGAAACAGAACAGATCGTGTGAAACATCGTTTGATACTACAAATAAAAGTGAGTTCAGAAAGTCGTTGTAATCGTACCGCCTAAGCCGTTTTAAAGCTTTGATGTGGACGTTTATAGGATTGTAAAATGGCGAAACGTTTTTATTCACGGGCGTACGGCGTTTTCTGTTTCTAACCGTGCACTCATTTCATTGTGGCCAGTGTAACCACTATTGCTTCACAAGCCTTTACTATTGCGAATGGAACGTAAATCGTTGGCCTCACCGGGAATAGTTTATTTGATCGGGCAGGTTTAAGGTTCGATGGCGATGGGGTGGTCTTACAAACTCACAATGTTGACAATCCAACGCTTCATCGAATATTTAAATTATTTTTTCGTTCGTATTTCATTGTGTCATAAGAATCATGTTACTGCATTTGTTGATGCGGCGTAATGAGACACTTGTGTTGCATGGACGCGTCGTTAGTCATCAGTTGTGAATGATCGTGTCATCGGAATTACGATTGGCGAGATGTTAAAGTGTCGTTTGAATGGTTCACTCGACAATGTTCTCGATATACACTTGTTGCCGTCTTTCACGCCTCAAGTACGTTATTTGCGAGCGTCGTGAGAGGCCTCGACCCTGCTCGATACGCTTATTTTTGTTTGTACTCATAATCACACTTGTGTGAATTGGCGCTAATAGAACAACTACTGTTATTTACGTTACGCACAAATTTTCGTTCACGCGCGATTTGCTGTGTAAATATTTGACTATATCTTGGAATCTTTATTCTATTTGCGATGTATTCTGTTTTGTAACAGATCAGCTAGTAACATTTTAAAAACGGCTTAAAATAAACAGGTACGTCACTTTCCCACATTGTACACGAAATTTACGATAACTGAAGAAACAGACGGAATCTTTTAAACGATTCCGAATGCTAACTTATTTATTTAGGATTTCTGTTTCGGGCATCGATTCCAAGCAAGTGGAATCATTTCAACTGATGTAAAGAAGGAATAACTGTGATGGCGTGCAGTTTCTTATTAACTTTTTTCGAACATGTGGTCGCCCACGTTGAATTTTTTTGTAACACAAAATAACGAGTCCAGTTCAGCTTTCCAAAATTTATAAAACCCAAGATAGAATTTACAATAATATAGATTCGTATTACTTTAGGAACATTACTCATTGGACCAATAAATCCTGCTGCGCTGTATATCTATACTTATATATTTTAGCTGTTGCAGCGAAGACAAATGTTATTTACTCTACAAAGTGAAATTGACGTTTGAGTAATGTTATAATGTATGATCAGCAGAATCTATTCTTCATTTTTGACTACTTTACACCTAATATTTTTAGAATTTGGCGTAAATTCTAGCTAACATGAAATTTGTTAGCACCATTTCGTGCTTACTTGTTATGTTATGAATTATTACAACTTTCTGTTAAAATAACCAAATCCATACAAAATATTATCTCATATGAGTACTGGGCGGGTACAAAAACTTTAATCACTCTTATTTTGCTAAAATATAAAAAACCTTCCAAAATTTCATTTTCAAAGGTTTCTTCAATCGTACAATAGAACGATGCAAAATACTCGTAGCAAATAGAAAAGCCAACAATTGAAGAAATAACATCGTGATGTAACTTGTCAAACGCTTTAGTCGAATCCAAAATGCTACTATACCTGAAACACTCCATAAAAAGAGTATTTTTCACCATTTTCAAAAGTTATATCATCGAGTAACACTCGTCTTGTCTCAAAGCTTAAGCTTTAAGACAAGACCTTTAAGGGGAAAACAAGCAAAATAGCATCTCACAGAGGCACAATAAGGGTGTGGTCGGTGTCACCGTTGTCGCCTGTCCCTATAAGGAGAGAAATGGCAGTTAACACGCATTGCACACCTACTGACCGACGCCTGTGACCTTTGAGCATAGAGCTGTTATTTTATTATTCTTGTCTACCTTTCCAGGTGGTATTGTTAGAAGTTAGCTAGGTTTCCATTTGGCTACTGGTATATAGTTTTGGACTTAGAGACTGCTTTTTCCACGATTTCTGCAGGAACCGTGTATTCATCCGAGATCAAATTCGTCTCCCGACAGCGGAATCCGAGGGGAGTATCAAATTCGTTAACCTAAGACCTTTATTTGTGAGCTTTGTTTCTCAGGTGAAGCTTGATATAGAAATATTTAGTTATTTACAGACGAGACTAGCCGGAGAGGCAATAACAACGTCTAAATAGCTAGGTTAAAATGAGAAATCAATTGTATTTACCTACGGTAAAAGCCGAGTAGTGCGATATTTCGCAAGTTTTTCTCGCTCTTATGGTGAGTGATGAGGGCGACTACATATGTTATGAGTTACCTTAGTTATGAGATTGTATCAAATACCTAATCACTCCTCATTCAATACGATTTTTTCGAAGCCCAAAGACTTACTTACCATTACATATCGTAACGATGAGAATCGTTACCATCTTTATTTAAGTTGGATCCTTATGTCACGTCTCGTCCCCATATATGGACGGACAAGGTTCAGTTTTTATCATATTGTTTACAATAAACGTATGATGAGTATTAAAAACGAATAACAGTCCAGATAAAGGTATATTGGCAGCCATATGCTGAGCGTTTTTATGTTCGGATGTTTTTTGTTTTGAAATTGAGAACGAAAGTTGTGTCTTCTGGGATGATGGTGGTCGATCGTTATTCGTTACTTTTCTTATCTACTGACTGAGTCAACTTCAGATTTCTGAATTAAAACCTAACTCCAAGTACTCAATTCAGAAACGAGCCCAAAGTGTCATTAATTTTTCTGTAGAGCGTAGTCTAGAGTTACTTAATTGACCATAACACGATCGGCGTTATAATAAACCATTGCTACTCAGGTACCAACAAATTGTTAATTTAATAACACACAATTATCTTAATGGTACCCAGAAGTGATTGTAGACTATGTAAAAATAAATTTGATCCGACAGCTAAACACGTTATGATACCGCTACTGTAAGGTCGATACCACGATAGTAATCCTAACTTATTATTATGTTCAGCTGTGATACGTTACAAGACTTACAAGTGTCAGAATACGCAACCTTGTCAGGTTGTCAGAATTGGAATTATAAAACGCCTTATCGGTGTTATTGACGGCTAAATGGCAGTACGTGAGTGTAATACACATTTGGAGCTGCAGTTATTACAGGCGTAGAAAAATAAATAATAGTTTAGAAGCGGAACTCTGGATTTGAACGGCTTCGCAGTTTAGGGGCGTATGATTCACCAACTTTCCCTAAATTTTAAACTTAATTATTAACAGGTGTAGTAAGTATGGCAGTGACAGAGACTGTCCAAGAATTTAAAGAAGTGTTGGTCCTTCAGCAAGATGAGTGATGGGATGGGGTTGCGATTGCGACAGAAGCATCGGAAATGGGACAGGAAAAGAGTCATTGCTTAGCTGTATCCTGTGGGCCTTATGGGATTAATGACGCATTTGACAAACGTGATCCAAAAAACCCTTACGGCAGTTCTCAGACACAAAAAAATATTCCAGTCGACAATTGCAGGCCGATGCTGATGGTCGTTACATTAGGTAACTTCAATAGGATAGTTATTCAATCTGTGACATACCATCTTCAACTGAATAACCTCATAAAACTCTGAATCATCAATATCAGTAGATAGCCATTAATTTGTAAAAACCATAAAAAATGCAGATTATGATCACGAATTCATTATGTTACAAAAATTAATAGATTAAGAAAAATAATTATTCTAAGAGATGCCATATAGACGGTGATGTGATCATAAGTTTTGATAAACTTTGGAAATATTTATGATCTCATAGTGAGCGTTTCTATCATGCAGTTAATTAGTGGAATGGATATCTTCTCAGTTAAAGTATTAATTATTTAGATTTTACGATAAGTGGCGTCAATATACAATGTTAGTAACGTAATAGATTACAGAATATTAGTCAAGTCTTGTGTTATTTATGCGCCATGTAAAATTTGTAAATTAATTGATGTTTTACATCGTGTCATAACTGCAATATGTTAAGTCATCGTTCTATTATTGGTCTTATCCCAAGAAGAGAAGGAAAATTTGTTAGTTAAGTCCCACGTTTGGGCAAAAGCCTTCTTACATTCCAGTTCTTAAGGAACCCATCCAGGTCATCCCGCTAAGTCTTTCGCAGTCTGCCCTGGTCCCATGTTCCTGTTTCAGAGAAAGTATGATACAGTCAATTATATTATATTAAAAACAATAACAACAACGCGTGTCTCCGGACAATCAAATGTTGCAAGAAAATCAAAAGTTTTGACAAAACTGGATTCCTCTCATCGAAACAACATAGATTTGAAACTATTTGACCCAAAAACAAATTAAGTTATTTAATTTTGGCAAGATTCGATAGTTTCCAAAATACGGGTTTGTTTCCACCAACTTATCCTCAGATTTCTGTAGGTTAGGATTAATTATCACCGTTGGGAAACTTCCCAAAAATGTGCTATTGTGAACTGATGAATAATAACTAAGAGGATTACTATCGTTGGTTCTATTACATCACACTAAGGGCAAAACCGATACCTTTCAAAAATCTAGGAAAGTTTATGATCAAATTAAATTATTACTTGGGGAAAGTTTAGGCAGGGCCAATCAAATGTGCGGAGTTTTTAAAGCTAATTTTATTGGCCCCTGAACAAATAAAAAGAAGAGAGGAATAAGTCTGGCAGTCTGTTGTTGCGTTTTGTATAGACAAACTCAAATTATTAAACAAACGCATCTTATATTTCTATCCACCAATCAGATGAGAACCTGTACCTATGGTAATGTCGAACAGGCGCCACTGTGCTCAATTGTACTATCATATCGGTGTCTGAATCAATTCACGGTTCAATCGGTTCGTGCATGATCGGAGAACCGAGTCATTGAGGGTAGTTGCTTGAGCAATCGCTTTAGAAACAATAGACACGACAGTACATCGAAAAGGTTGTATCGTTGTACAGTTAGTGATAGCGGCGAAAATAATGGGGCGAACAGACTGTTCAATGATTCCAAATAGTTAAGAAACGAAGACAGGTAAACTATAGGTACTTCAATGTGAAACTAAAATTAAACATTCAAGACGTGTTTCCAAATGATTCAGTGAATTCAGCCCACTGCTGGACATAGGGCTATCTCAATTTTGCGCCACAACATCCGGTTCACCGGCTTTTGCTGTTAAGTCTATCTCAGCCACCCTTTTAAAATTTACCTACTCGAAACCCGGTGCCGATAGCCGGTTTCCATTTGAGGATTTGGCTGCTATAACAATAATTTTCTTTTCAATAATCCATCTTCTTTTCAGACTATATCGTACCAATGCTGAGCAAATATCTCCCCATAGCCTGCCGCTCTTCCAGAAGACTTTACATCGCGTTTCATTCTAAATTCTGATTATTCTTATATTTTTGCCATTGACTGTACCGAAGTTAATATAATCCTTTTACAAACACGAACGGTAAAGTTCATTTTGACATTTACTTTAACACGGCTACCTGTAGTGTAACGTTTTCTTCATAGGTTGAATTTAATGCCATGACAAATTAAGCTGTTCTGGAAACCTTTATAATGTTAATTTAATAAATCTTGCGGCAGGTTTTGCATAAATTGCTTAATTTTGAGAGAAAATAAGTCATGTCACTGTGCTCTAGATGTTGCAAACTATTTAAAAAAAACTATCTAAATTATGTAAAAGGCCAATTTTGTTTCATTGACTATGTTGTATTTCAATAAATAATTGGATATATTTATGCCTCGGTTCTGCTCTTTTAGATGTACGGCTAGTAACTTCCTGCAGATGTATCCTATAAACACAAACTGACAAAGTAAACTCCTTATAGAACAGGTAATTCCCCACCACACAAGTAAATTTCTGCACTACTACACATATGTTAGTTCTACTATTAATTAGCTAGCATAATCTCTATTAGCTAGAACGCTTAGCAACCATAATTAAATTAATTTTCATGCAAAACTTGTCT
Organism: Ceramica pisi; assembly: GCA_963859965.1. Lineage (NCBI taxonomy): Eukaryota > Metazoa > Arthropoda > Insecta > Lepidoptera > Noctuidae > Ceramica > Ceramica pisi. Next base: position 21,259,555 of record OY982535.1, on the reverse strand, counting down.
TCTCAATCAAAGAGCCAAAATGACGCCCCACTTTGCCAATGCACTGCGTGGGTGCAATAATAACCACTTTTAAATGGTAATCATTATGAACCACCATTTTGGAGCTGACCATTTTTGGTCAAAACCGTATCTTCATGTAGCACTTACTTACCATTATTTTAACAAAATTCACAGATATTCGATTACTTTAACACTTATTATCGATTTTAAATCACATATTGATTACTATCGAGAAGAATAGCCGACTTCTCAGTACAGGAGTTTACATCACTTTTATTTTGCGGCCAAGGACTTAAAACCAATTTTTGTCCTTTTATCATCGTATTACTTTTTTATTAATATTATTTGCCAAGTACAACATTAACTGCTGCGGTTATGAGTGTAATTAGTCAAACTTGTGAGATTTGGCTTGGAAATAAACGAAGGCGAGATATTGTTTTGCAAGTTATTCTTTATTTTTCTCAATAGGCATGAATAATATTCTTGACAAGTCACTCTATTCCATACCTAAGCAAGTCCTGAAAGTTAGAACCAACAACTACTGTTGATCCTCCTCAAAAAATATCAGAAAAGAACAACTCTCTGTATCCGATTCTGGATCTTCCAGCGATCAATGGATTAACTGTTTTTGTCAATAACAAGAAATTTACTTTTAGCATTATTTTTTAAGTCCCATACGTTATCTGTGACCCAGTAAGATAGGCTCGTCTCGCAAACAGTTTATCTCGAGTATTTGTCTATTATATGGTCTCGTTCTTACAAGTTATGTTTCCAAGACAAGACACGCTCCAGTAACTCGATAGATATCTGAACTGATGATAAGATTTTGTATCATATTTGTTTTGTACGTCTCCCAGTCTGATCTGGTAAATTATTATAGAATAGAGTTGTAAATATAAGCATCTCAAAAGCTCACTTTTGTTTATTCTGGCTTCCATCATTCTAAAGCCCTAACGCCAATTTATTTAAAAATTGAACCTTTTTCTCAATTAAATCCTCATCTCTGTCGTCATTGACCGCCACCACTATCTCAGTGTTACTTAAGTTTTGGTCAGATCCAGTATTTTACTCAACCCATCCATCTCAATGAAATTCACCAATACTCTCTCTGTCGATTTTTCCATTAATCTCGAAAGCCATACACCATTCGATCGTGCTCTTCATCATACAAACAAATTGCAATTTGCACCTTGAATTCCTCGAATTGAATACACTCAACTGCCAAAAGACGAAGAAGCCGTTATTAATTAATAGACAGATCAATTTGCTAGATATCAGCCAATATCCGTCATTAGTGGTTGTTACTTGTTTTTTTTTTTTTTGTTTAGTAGGTATGAAAATCAAGTTTCGTAAACAAGGATTTGAACTTTTAATTCTCGGGTCGCCTTTTCTCTCAAGATATTGATTTATTACTTCTTTTCACAATTTGTTTCTGCGTCAACCAACACTAACTCTTCACCGAACAACACAATCACATCGCCTCCTTTTACAGACCCTACTTATCGTGTGTACCTATTCCACAGTAGACCTCGTCTGACCTTTCCAATGAATGTGAGTACGACCCAAAGATTAATGACGGTCGTCGTAGACAAAAGTACCACGTGGTACCTATAAAGTTGTAACTCGTGGCCGAGTAGAGATCGGTCGGCAATGCGAGCGGGAAGCGCGTCTATTTTGAATTGTTTACTGCCGTCGCCTTTCATGGCTAATAAAGACGTGCGCCGGCGCACCCATTGTGACCGCAACATGGCCGACAGTTTGAGGGAGGAATGCCCTCTTAGCTCTCCAGGAAAGTGCTTGTATAAAGTAATGGCTTTCAAGTGAAAGCATTTTTGAGGTTATAAACCCACTCAATTTTTCAGTTCAGGGGAACTGCGGAAAACCTTAGCATTAGACCGGTAAAATTATGAGTGGACAGTAGAATCATTAGTCAGAACAAATTCCAAGAAAATTATTTCAAAGAATTGAAACAGTTTTTATAATACAGCGACACGACATAATTGACAAGTTGACAGCTGTCTTTAACCAAAACATATTAAACTGGAGTTTTTTACCAAACGCGCAAAAGAAATTCAGAAATTCCAAGAAACCAAGATCTACGCGTAAACATCGTGTTTGATTACTCAATTTTTATTTGACTGTAATCTTATCGATAACACTCCACAAATTGCTGAATACGAAGATTTATTTTCATTTGATGACTGAAATTACTTCAAAATTGAAGAGCTCAAGCGATTTTCTTTGAAGACTTTATCTTTATTACTTCCAATTATTACCCACTCGCTCAAATCTTGCTTAAAAAAAGGAAAAAGTTTTTTTCCGATACCGGGAATCGAACCCGAGCCTCCTGGGTGAGAGCCAGGTATCCTAGCCACTAGACCATATCGGATGTAGTAGGATGTCTTAAAATATAAAGCCAGTTCGTAGCGAATATGTAGATAAAATATTTTTGAAGATTGCCTTGACGTAGACCTGTTGACACCATCCACCGAAATACTGCCTAACTAAACGCAAAAGCGGAGATACCTGAAATAGGGAAATCTTTCTTAAGGTTTTTTTTATATGTTTTGAACAAAATAGCGCTAAAACGCTCCGTTCGTTAGATGCGTATTTTTTAGAGCTATCCGATGGCATAAAAAGCAACTATACGATTTTTTTTGAGATACCGCTTTTGCGCTTAGTAGGGCAGAATACTACACTCAACATTTTGCTTTTGAAAATAATGGTTAACTTAATTACGGATAGTTTAATTTAACGATTACAGAAGATGTTTATGATTCACTGTATCAAAAGCTTCAGCTAAATCCAAATCTCTAAGCTCAAAAACATGATCCATGCAATAATATCATTTCACGCCCCACATAAAATGATATCAATCAGCAAAATGCTATCGCGTTACAAGAGCCTAGTTCCAGCCATTAAAAGGGTCGGTTGTTCTAATCAAAGGCATCCTCATCTAAGTGACACAATTGGCCTGACCCTAATATCGTTCCCTAAATGGCGCGGTTTGTAGAAATGCTACAGTTTTGCATGAGATCACTGAGGAAGCGGGCAGCACACGCCAGCGCTCAATTGTCGCCGGTAAATGTATCCGTTGGTGACTGGCTCACTTCAGGTTTATTTATAGGTGTTGCCTACTTGCTAATAAGCATGTGTTTTCAATGGTTTTGTTTACTTTTAAGGAACTAATACTTAGTGTTTGCCAACTCGATATAACATACCAACTCGTGTTATTGGGTACCGGTAAATCAATTAGGACACGCTCTAAATATTTAAGGAACGAATTTCCGATCCGATTTTTAAGGCTGAATGTATGAAATAATTAATTATTGCATTGAACATCGAAAATGTTTCTTGTTAGCTATGCTGATCAAGCAAGACCTTTCAGCTAAAAGTTCATTCGAACGTGTATGTTTATACAACACATGAAAACCATTTGATTTAGAATAACGTTGATAGAGCAATCGTTCGCAGTATAACGTTTTAAACACAGGTATTTTAGGTTATAACAACCAAAGGGCTGATGGAAAAGAGCCCTGAACAAATACTAAGAATTTTCCTCCGTGTGATGTGGGCAGCATTTACGTGGATCGAAAGTGTGAAGGATTGAAATACGATTGAAGAAAAACATACTATAACGATAGATTCAAAAAGAATGGCCGATGGTGTTAAAACCATTTAAATAAATTAGCCTCCAAGGACTTACATGAAATTACACATACAACCGTATTCAATTCCGAAGGTGCTAAACTTTTATTTTTACAATGCGTAAAGGTAAGTTTCAAACGTGTTTTATTAAATAACATTGACTCAGGTTTACCGAATAATGTTCCTTCGGACATATTGTTTATATTACCTTACAAATATACTACAACATAAACATTAAACAAACTATTTCTTAGGTAACAGCGTATTATTGGAGATGTGTTCGTTTGTTTATTTGTTCCTGCTTCTTTTTCTGGAAATGTATTTGAAAACGTTCATCTTCATGTAGTTGAATTTTAAGATGCACGTTATATCGCGCCCGTAGGTAAATCTTCAAAGAATACTGTTTTGCTGTAGAACAAACAGCTTTTGTTCACCAGTGTATGGTTCTAAGTGAGAAACGGCGAGCGTTTGCTCAGGTAAGGAATCCTGCTAGATTTTTCCTTAACCAAAATAATTCGAAGATTACCATCTCTTTATTGTTAAGGAAAAATCCTGCGACGTTTGCAACGGAATTAGAGACACGTCATACTGCCTAGATGTAACGTTCTATTCCAATAGTCCGAAATAAGTACTCATGCAAATCTTCACATTACTCCACAAGATGAAGAGATTTAGTTTACTTCGAAACGTAACGTTTACGTCAAAGAAACGTTGCTAACGATACTTTACGATCAATAATAAAGTCCACAATGAAACCACGTCAGCGTCGACAGCTGTGTGAGACTGAACTAAACCCGTAAATACTGATGTATAAGCGCAATGAATATTCTAGAATACAAATAGGCAGGGCCGTCACTTCTGTCTGTCTGACTTTCCGTTGGTACGGTAAAAGATGGGATGTTGGCATTCTTCGGATGCCTGTCGACGTGAGACGTGTCGCGGAATGTCGTCTAATTTGACGGGTAATTGTTGTGTATTTTTGGAATTTCCTAACTGTGTAGGATTTTGTCTGTGGCACATTGTTAAATTCCAGAAATTGTCATGTGCGTACCGACAGAATACTACACTGTATAATGTTAAATGTTACATGTTCATTTCTTCAGGTAAAGTAATCCAATTCTTGGCCTCTGGGAAACATGCACTAATTTACTTGACTCTTTATCAATTTGTTCATTATCACATGTACAGGTAGTTTTGGCTTTGCTTCAGTTATGTTTATTAAATTTGCTCATTGTTTTAATTTTAGCTGTCATTTGTCAAGAAACTTGGGACGAATAGCTCGTAGTGCCAAACGCCAAGTCTTTTGTATTCTGCTTGCAGGTGATTCATAAGTGCTCGTCACATATTTGTTCGAGAATCTTCAATCATAGCAGCAGAATCGTTTAAGATGGCCAATTAATAACCAGGGTACGATAAACTAGCAAACGCAAGTCATTGGCACGTCATCTGTAAGCAATTCATAAATTTAACGTCAAACGAGAAATCGTTCATACTGCTTAATTTAAATCTTGCTCACGTTAAACCCAATATCGTGGTATATGAGCCATCGCGCTGGACACCTGTCCAGGTGGGCGGCACGGCCAGGGCCAACGGAAAATTCTTTGAGTTACAAGTATCTTGTGAAACATTTTTTAGAATTAATTCGCGGCCCACCGTGGGCGAGGTTTGTTCATATTTGGCTTATATTTGATTTGTCATTTATTAATCAAAGCTACATTGATCGATTGAGTCCAAAAACAAAGGTAAGGAGTGAGGACATCCGGTATTCAGAAATAAATCGCTTGCAATTTCATCACAAATATGTATAACCAGAAACACATCATGGGCACCCGTGTCCTTTCGATAACTTTAGGAAGGTACCGTGACAATGTGTTTCCGGTCAGACCTGATGCAGTCATTAGCTTTGGCATACCACGACGACGTCGTGCAAAATTCTACGACCCCCTGTCTGTATGAATTTATAAATAATCCCGGTACGCCAGTGGCGGCGGCGGTGCGGCAGACCGCGGACGGCGCGGGCGCCCGATCCGCAGTGAGCGCCCGCCCTCATCGACTTGTGCGATTCGATCTCCTGTAGCAAGTCAAAGAAACATCGCAGCAGTTACATCTCAAGCCGCGTGTATGTGCTTAACATACGAGTGGTCGCCGCGAGTGCAATGTGCTTTCAAAAGTGACAGTGTTTTAAATAATTGCCATCAACGTCGTCTATTAACGATAGATGACAGTTTGTTGTAATGCAAGTGCGAATATGTGTTCTGCCAAACAAATACGTTTTGTCTAAAACAGGTTCTTAATTTGATGATATGGAAAACTTTCAAGAACTTTCTTTTTTCGAAGTCTTCGTTCATCTTGTTCGGTTTGACCGGTCACCGAGATTTTTGCTCCGGTGCTCGCTTGATTAAGCGCAGACATGCCACTTCCAATTTACAGGAGAATAAATTGTCGTTTGTTCGGGACAGTCGCAAATATTTCTTCGTATTATTTGCGAAGTAATCTCTCAAAGATGTATCTTTTATACTACACAAACTTGGTGGGTTAATATTTTTGCTTTTTGCTACAGAGAAGATGAATTACTACGGGTGAATGCATTTGAAATTCTAATTTTACCCGGCTTTAGTTCCTTAACAAAAAGACTTGACAGTGTCTACGAATAAAGCGAGACGGCTAAGTATGTCAGTAATGTTGATCCTGAACAATTGCATTCAAGAATTCATGATGTATTTTGTATTAAATGCATTTCATAAAAGTCTCAAAGAAATAAAAGTTTGCTAAAGCTATCTTTTATAATTTGGACAATCCAAGATCTTTATAAAGTTTCCCAGTTTCAAAAGTGCCGCTTTGTATATTGTATTCGTTCTTCCCATTGATTTCGCAATGTGTCTTGTCTGGCTAATTTTACTTTATATTCATGTGGACCTGTCATTATTGTCTTCATTTACCAACACATTGTTATTCGAACTCTATTTTTGACCGAGCACGTTTCTATGTTCACGTAAGATTACAGAAGAAACCATTCTGAGTTCGTTCATATTAATTACGATTCTTTGTTTTGGTCGTAAATCGGTCCGAGTCCGATTGTTTCACTTAAAATAACTTTGCTTATTATTTTCGTGCCTGTTGACCAAGCAAACGTTTCTGGCTTCGAGACTTGGTTGAATTTTTCTGTGACTATATTGTAGTGGGTCGATCAGGGTTACGTTTAAAGATTTATGTTTTCTATAGTAGCTGGTTTCTAAGGATTCCTTATTGGTGTTCTTAGCACCAAGAGTTTCGATTTATCTAATTGACGATAGGAGTTTGTTTTGTCACACATCTAAGACATTTATATGGAAAGCCTTCAAGTTGAATTATTATAACGTCTTCTGCGAAGTCTTCAAGCCATTCTCTTACTATTTGACCAATGATAAACGATTTTAGGAAACGCTTGTTAAGTTTATTTGTTATGCTAAAACCCGTGCCAAGATTAATAAAACTGAAGTGTGTTTTTACGTTTTGCCGAGGAAAACTTCCTACAAATGATCCGAATAATTTGTTTCACTTTTAGAATGCATCCCAGTTAATAACGTTCAGCTGCAAAATATAAAGAAAATATTAAGAGAAGACATAACGTAAAAGATGTAGGAAAAATATGTTTCAGAATTATTTGTGATGTAAAGTTTCTCTCTGGACGGAGTTGATGAAAATCTTGTCGAGTTACATTTTTTGTTGTAAAATTTACTCATCGCTACTAGTGTTTCGATATTTTGTAGCCTTGTTATTATGCCTGTTACAATTTATTACACGTCCGAGTTCCCGCCTACATTGAAACTTTCGACACTATTAGGCCCATATTGTACTACATCATGTAAAACATGGTGTTATGGGCCTCTCAGTCCATTACCGCCGTAGGCGTACTGCAGGTCGTTGTATCAACTTATATGACCTTGCATAGTACTATTTCCCATGATACTTTTATGGTCATCAGGGTCTAGGTTGAATTTTGTTTCTATATTTTAATATATGTATAATGTCATACACATTACACCGTCATATTATCGTTGTAATTTATATTATTAGTAGTTATTTTTATATAGTTATACCTATTTATTTAGGCACGCTTCGTTGGCTTCAAATAGTAGCCTTGTCTTGTGTTCTCAATATTAGTTGTAACTGGATCACATTTCTTTTGTCCTTACTACTTGTAATTGTATACGTTGACTGCATTCCATGTAACCAGTCATTTGGACCACTCAATGTACGAAGCAATTGCTAAAAGATAGTTACGCAAATCTGATTGATGATAAAGATCCGACGGTGGTTACCGTTACTTCAATTTGGCCACCGTGCTGACTATCAGTTCGTTCACCTTCAAAACTTATAGTAATTTCTCGTTTGTGCCTTCATTTATTTTTTCCGATACCAATTGACCTGCTCAAGCTTCGGTTCCGATGTGCGACTAATTAGCTGTCTGGATGACTGCTCATTTAATTTGAAGAATTCGATTTTCAGTTATGTTAGCATTTGATCACGTCTTGTTATAAAAATAATAATAAAGCGATAGTGTTCATTGCTGATTACTGTATGCCAGCTAGTCTAGACATGTTTTTGTTAAAGTGTATTGTGATTAACTAGTGCCTAAACAACAAGTCAAAATGATGCAGGGCTTATTGGATTCTCTGTACAAGATTTATACAGGTAAGTTTTTCATTGTTGCAGTAAGTTTCGTTTTCTATTTCTGGATTGTAAATTATTCAACTACGGGCTACAGATGTCGGTATTGATTTATGACTAACAATAGTGCCTAGGTAATAATTGACAAGGCTGGTATATTACGGCTCCATTGCACTAAATTGTAGCACTGCCGGACAATACAAATGAGAGTGTTATGTGCAGATGACCTCGGACAAATTATGAGCAATTTTCACATGAATTTACTCGAACCGTTGTTTGCGAGTTGCGTAATGTGACCTGAGGCTAATCTGCTAGATTAATATTTTGATGCGACGCAAGCGCAACAACGGAAACTTCAATTCTGACATACTCGCTTTGACATTTCAATTTAGTCTTCGGCGGTGACCGGTTCAATTTTTTGTGTTCGCGAGTTCACTCTTTACGGGTTAATTAAGAAGGCTTGGCCGCATGGGGTTCGGTCACGAAGGCTTATTATTTCGTTCGGAGGGCGGGGTTTAATGATAAATTAATGCTTAGGCAGTAATTTGCTATATTTTTTGCTGCATTGTTGCTGAATTAATCTTTGTAATGGGTATGTTAACCCCGGAGATGAAAGAAATCTTTCATTCTTCTAAGCGGATTACGGTACTTGAGACTACATTTCTCTTTCAAGTGGCGGAAATTAATATAGACGCTTAGAAGCTTGTTATTGTTTGCATTTGTAGTTCTGGGTATTATCTTAGAGTTGATGGATGATACGATAAAACTATTTTTTTCAACACTAAAAACTCTCTTTTGGAGAAATGTTTTGTGTGGTCTGCGTAATGTTAGTATTTCTGTTTTTGTATATTTTAAGCTTTTAGACTTGAAGTGTTCTTAAAAACATCTTGTAAAATAACTTAAGTGATGACTTGATGAGTGATAACATCTTTAGCAATTTCATAGCCCTGTTCCGTCTCACATCGGACATCCAGACGCACTGCAACTTGCCATCCCTACCTTGTTGCTATTCCATGAACTCGCACTAAGCGCTTCCAAGCGTCTTTCATAATGCGCACAGCAAAGGAGTGGAACTCATTGCCTGCGTCTGTGTTTCCGAATGCTTACAACCCTAATCTTTTCAAAGTTAGAGTGAACAGGCTACTTCTGGGTAAGCTCGCTCCATCGTAGACTTTGTCTCTGTCATCTCTGACCAAGACTAGAGTTAAGAGCAAACCCATATCAAGTAAAAAAAAAAAACATGAATTGTAAATTTACATAGGTATAAGTAATTCTAATTACCTCACACATTATTCATCCTCACAACGCAGCTATAAACGCGGGTAATCGCTACATTGTGTTTATCAATCGCCACGTTCTGGTGTTTGGCAATTGATTGGTATTTCTCAATCGATAACAGACAACATGTGCAATCTTATTGTTTGACCCCCGGGGCAATGTCAAGTTTAAATTCATTTTCTCTTATGATTCTTTGTTTGTATCCGTAAATGGTCTGTCAGTTGTTAGCGGCCTTAATGTGAGTTTTTGACGTACTCGATCGCGTTAACGTAATTGTCAATTTGTACCAAAACTAAATAAGGGCGGGTTGTTTCAAATACACTTAACGCACGCGTAAACGTATGGTGCTAACTATCGTAAAATCAAAAAATTGGGTTGTTTCACAAAATGTCGGCGTTAACGCACGTAAAATATAACGTTTACGTTAACAGATGGTCTGAGCACTGGCTAACGTAACTTTAGTTGCGTCAAATAGAACAATATTGTGAAATTTCTTTTGAATTCCTCAATACCAGTTCTTCTGATGACACAAATAAGTGGTGGAATGCAAAAAAAGCTATTTAGGAAGGACCCGTCTCAATAAATTAGCTATTGGGATGAGCAGGAATTTATACCAAGATGTTTTGAAACAACGCTTCTAATTTAACGAACGTCAAACATCGTCCGTAATCGTAACTTTTTGACGTACGTATGTTACGTTAACCAACTGTTTGATACAACCCGCCCTAAGCGTAGACCCACTGCAAGTTATTATTCCTTTAATATTACCTACCTTTTTGATATTCCACCAATTCGCACTAAGCGTTTCCAAACGTCTTTTGTTATATGCACAGCAATGGAGTGGAACTCTGCTTGCGTTTGTGTTTCCGAACGCTTACAACCCTCGGATCATCTCTTTAACGTCAGTGTGAACAGGCTCCTGGGTAAGCTCGTTCCATCGTAGACTTTGTCTCTGGCCTAGACTAGAGTCAAGAGCAAACCCTTTTCAAATGAAAATAAAATAAACTCCGTCTTCAATAAAAGAAGACCTGTTTCTCATCTAAGGAATTTGTTTATGTTCATGCGATCAAATAGGCACGTTAAAACAACTCTGATCCGAAGATAATTGGAGATTTAAAAGGAAACAAAAATTAGCAACTGGTGTTAGTTCGCTTACTCGCTAAATTACCTTAGTATAGAAGAAGGGTCGACAGGGTCTGGCACGATGGCCTTATTAGTAAGCTTCCTTCCTTCGGTCTGCCCGTCGGATTGTATGACTGGATTGCAGATTTCCTGAGGGATCGGTCTATCCGAGTGGTCATAGATGGCTGCTCGTCCGGACTGCTGGATATTAATGCCGGGGTTCCTCAGGGGTCAGTACTCTCGGCAACATTGTTCCTGCTGCATATTAACGATCTGCTAAAACCCGGTACTTTTGGGTATGCAGACGACAGCACTGTTGCTGAGAGATACGTGTCTGACGCACGAGCTGGTGGGTCATAGACCCGGTCTCTCCGGGAGGCTATGGTTGAGCGCTTGAACGTGTCCTTACAGGCTGTCTCCGAATGGGGCGATGCCAATCTGGTCAAGTTCAATGCTGCGAAGACCCAAGCGTGTCTTTTTTCCGCTAAAAGGAGTCAATTCAACCCTGCTCCATCTCTCCGCGGTGTAACCCTGCCCATAACCGACAGACTTGAGCTTCTTGGTGTTACATTAACATCCACCCTCAATTTTGGCCCCTTCATAGAGGCCAAGGCTCAAGTGGCTGCTAGAAAGTTGGGGATCCTGGCAAAGGTGAGACGGTACTTCACGCCGGAACAGCTTCTTAAACTGTATCAAGCGCAAGTTCGATCGTGTATGGAATACTGCTCTCATCTTTGGGACGGATCTGCCAGATACCAGCTTGATGCCCTCGAGTCAATTGAAAAACGAGCCAAGAGGATCATCGGTGATGATAAGCTCGTCGAATCGAAGCTCCAAAGTCTTGAGCATCGACGCCGAGTTGCTGGCCTGTCGGTTTGCTATCGTTTACATTTTGGGGAGTGTGCGACGGAATTGCATAACTTAATTCCGCCAAGCCCGTTCCACCATCGGACCACAAGACGTACGGCGATGTACCACCGGTACATGGTGGACATCCCACCTATACGCACAAAACGTTTTGGGAATACATTCATTGTGCGTACAGCTAAGGAGTGGAATTCCCTGCCTGAGTCTGTGTTTCCTGATAGCTACAACCTGGGAGTCTTTAAGTCAAGAGTGAATAGGTTACTTCTAGGCAAGCGTGCTCCACCTTAGACCGCATCATCGCTTAACATCAGGTGAGATAGCGGTCAAACGTACGCCTATAAATATTTAAAAAAAAAAAAAAAAAAAAAGCAGTTAATGTCTTTTTAGAGGCGAATGCAGTTATTGTATATGAAGACTAATTTCTGACTATGAAAACATTGTTTTTTTCATTAAAAGTAATGACAGCATAAAATCTCGAAATAAGAGTTCTTAGAATCAATCTGATTTAGAAGCTAAAAGATCAGTAGCAAACAGAAATTGATATTTCTGGTTATAAAAATTATCGATTCTAAGAAGTCATACGTTGAGAATAAAAAAAATATATAAGTGTACAAACAGACGTGACAATTTATAGCCTTATTTATTATCACACACATCAGCTTGAGCAAGAGTGGCCTCGACTCAAGCCTAGCGTGCACGAACTGAGCTCGATCCAGGACAGTAAGAGACTCCGAATGCCTTCCGAGACCCAGATGGTGCATGCCTCAGATGGTGTTAGATGATAATATTGAGGACATGATAACCGCATAAACGTGTGTCTAGAGATCGAATCTAACAAAAATCAAGTTTAAAAAAAACTTACATTTTCTAGAAAGCAACGGAATATCGATGTCTTTGTTTAATTTTTTAAATCACCAATTCAGCCTTTCCCATTTTTTTGCCCGGAGCGAGGCAGTGAGTCACGTGGTGCCGAGATTTTATGCAACCGCTTTGGTTAAAATTTCTCCGTTTCTCCGCCCCGCTGCCTCGCTCCGCTGTAATGGAAAGGCATTTAGGGTAGGCTTTAAGTCAAACCGGATGTAGCAGCAATACCAGTATTTTACAGTAAATTTTAATAGCACCTTTTATTGTTTTATTTTTTAAAGTAACTGACAACACTTAATAATTTTACAACGCCCAAATTAAAAACAATTTTATGATCCGTAAACCTTCAGTGCAGTTCCAACGACGGAAAAAAAGTTGCCTTTATCGATGTTGACCTAAACAGAACTGAGGAATTCGCCTCAGATCCTTCCTTAATCGTTTATTCCTCATAACAGGGGATCAACTGGGCCATAAACGGGCCGCTACTGTCGCGTTTCGAGAAAATTGTCTGTTTTTGTTTATTTTGTGCGATAAATTGCTTTACTTATGTGGGCTCAGTTACCTGAAACTGTCGATTTTTGCTATAGTATGATTAAGTGTCATCAGATAAATTGTGATTAAAATTACTATTCTATAGCTCCAGCGTGCTGTATAATTCGCTACCAAGGTTTAAATTCCAATTTGGCAAGAACATCTTCGAAGGTAGGTACTTAAAATTAAGTGGAGGTAAACTAAACACTTTATTTGAGTCGTGCCTAGATACCGGAAACAGCCTATCTATGAAATAACCATTTAAATTGATCAAGTTCTAATCGAGAACTAATAGTTGGCAACCTCTGCAGGTGTGCGGAATCGTGATCAGCCTGCAAGGTCGACTTGATGCAGTACAGTGGAAGTATTGTATGGACACAATTAACGAGCAAACATAACTCTATATCGATTGCTATCTAGAGGGGTTCGTGGTTAAGTAACAGCCGCACGGGTCGGTGGATCAAGGTTGTGCTACCGTGGTTGGTCTCACAATGAGTGACCATCCATTTCATACCGAGAGTTCGTCGTGCTTTGAAAATCATCGGTCCTGGTTGTCATTTGTATATAGATGGATACCTGAAAGTCTAAAAAGTATAAAACCAGACTTACCAATGGGTTCACAAGCAGTTGCTCCATGTTAAATACTGGTACTCATCTACATTTTGTTAGGTTGGAATTAACTCCAACATTCTCTTAGGATGGGAAGAATAGGCGAATGATGGCTTGCAACTAGATGCAGGCTTGTCATCTTCGTGTCAGCCAATGCCAGGGTTTCGGAATTTCACCACCTGGTGACCTCCGGCCACCGTAGGCGCAGGCCTGTGGACGGCGAGCTATGGGTGGCTCGCCGTCCGTCCGTCTAGTGACGACAGGCCGTGTCGACGGCGCGTTAGTGTTCCACGCGCACCTCAAAGAGAGTCAGCACACAGAGGGGCCCGAAAGGGCCGACGCCTGCCGGAGTCGCGGGATTATTCGCAAGAGAAACCGTGGCTCCGGAACACAAAGGGCAATGAAGGAACATGGATGGGTTTTAGTCAGTAGAAGTCTGACACTCCCTCCCGCTACACCCAGAGCAGGAGGAGTCATTGGATGACTTCCCATCCCTAAAAAAAAAAAAGGGTTTCGGAATTTGTTCGAAAGAGTCACCGCGGCTCTCGAACGCAAAGGGCATTTGGAGGAACATTTATTTATTTTATTTATTATTTTATTCAAAACGGGGAAACTCTTGGCCCAAATCTCACCTGATGGAAAGTGATGATTAGGCCGAAGATAGAAGCGAGTTTCAACCGGAATCCTCATACACAGAGGAACTGGCTATCACACCTCTAATTGCCGGAACACAACAATGCTGTTAACATTGTTGTTATGGCGACAGACTTAGACATGATGGTGGTAGCTTGCCAGGCGGACTTAGAAGTCCTACCACCAACCAAACCGAGCAAAAAATTTGCCCCCGCTGGGAATCGAACCCGGGACCTCTGGGTCTGAATCGGGTGGTATAACCACTAGACCACGGAGGCGTTTAGTGTCACCTGTTTAGCACCACCCGGGGACCACGTGTAGGGATTCGCTGAAGGGTATACTTACTCCTACGGACGCGGGTGACTCGGTCCCCAAAACATGGTAGGGTTTTAGTCAGTAAGAGCCTGACTCTCTCTTCTGCTCTGCCCAGAGCGAAAGGAGTCATTTGCTGATTTTCCATTTTTTTTAAAACATCTACCAAGCTTTAGACGAAGTCGACTCCGGGACAAGGCTAGGCAGGGAGAGGACGATTACTATCTAGAACTTGTAGTAGGAGTTACTATAAAACAAAATCGTGGCATGTAACATTACACATTACAAAAGAAGTAAATGTCAAGAGCATACGGTGGTTTGACCCGCTGTATTAATATCGCATTTTGTGGTCACTCCTCTCGTAGTTCTGCTGAAATCGAGAGGGATATTATGTTTAACGAGAATGACATTGAGGCTGAGAGTCGGCCTGTGTTTGTGTGGAAGTTTCAAACTGATTTTTAACGAGGTGGTAATGATATGTTTGTTTTGTTATTGTCCCAGAAGCGATGAATTTTGGACTTGAAAATCGCGATTTTCAAGAGTCCTAAAGAGATTGACTATGAAATGTCCCACCATGTGGTAATAAAATGGTTATTTTTGTACCAGAAGCGATGGACTTGACAATCGCTATCGTCAAAAAATTGCAACATGACTGAGATTGACACTGACACATTGTCATTGTCAATCTCACTATCGAAATATCACGTGGATAGACACCCAAGCATTTTTGACTTTTGACAATCGTCACCGCTAATTAATAAGAAGGTCACTTTGTCTACTCCACAAAAGTCTTGTACTTACAAAATATAAAAATGTTGAAATTGGAACCATTTCACAAGGCGATCTTATCACTAAAGCAGTCTATTAATGTGATCTTTTGAAGGCCACTTTGATAACATGTCAAGAACCGAATCACATTTGCTTAGCGTAGCGTACTTTGAATTAAATGAAGTCGTGTCGACATCCAACTTATTTTTTTTTTTTTTTAATAAATTAATATATACTTTAGCATGTAATGCCGACGCATTACACAGTAAAAGTGTAAGTATATTCATGTTTTTGAGCACAATATCCACGAGAAAGTGACGAAAGAAAGCAATAATTTAAAGATTTTATTGAAAAACGTAAACTGACAATGACGATGGCTTGTTCCCATTTTTTACATTCCAAAAATAAAAGTCGATTTCAAAAGCGTGCAGTTTAAGTAAATATCCATAATTGCCGACGTTTATGCTTGTGTATGTGCATTGTAGGGTTCCGTTTCCGAATGTATGGAAAAACGGAAACCTGATTCCACTCGTGTGTCTGGCTGGCTGGCTGTCTGACTGTCACTCTGAAACAGAAAATTTTCTCCGAATCTAAAGGACCGATTCAGCTTACATTTGGGACAAATAGATTATTTTATTTAGTTGGAACAAAAAACAGTTGCATGCTTCAAATAAACAAGAAAACCTTAACTAAGAACACAAACAATTATAAAGCGGAAGAGTTAGTTTGTTTGTTTGGTTGAACGCGCTAATCTCAGGAACTACTGGTCCGATTTGAAAAATTCTTTCAGTTTTAGATAGCCCATTTATCGAGGAAGGTTATAGGCCATATATCATCACGCTAAGACAAATAGGAGCGGAGCAGTAATGGAAAATGTGACGCAAACGAAGTTGCGCGGATCAACTAGTCTATACTAATATTATAAAGAGGTAACATTTGTTTGTAAGTTTGTTAACTACTGGTCCGATTTGAAAATATCTTTCAGTATTAGATAGCCCATTTATCGAGGAAGGCTATAGGCATATCATCACGCTAAGACTAAAAGGAGCCGAGCATTAATGGAAAATGTGACGCAGACGAAATTGCGTGGGTCAGCTAGTATAATATAAATCAATTCAATTTTAATTTAAATATGTAATTCAATTCTGCCCTATATTATAAAGTAATTCAATCAAAGTTAAATATAAGTATTTAAAATCATCAATAACTACTGCCTTATTAAATAATTTTATTCAATTCAATTTTGTCTATGTAATAATTCAATTTCATATTATATAATTTACCTACTTCAATATCTCTTAACTTCCGATCTGATTTCATGTTGATCTGATCTGATGATGTTGCCAGTGACGTGCTTTTGTGACTCAAACACAGACGCATTACGAAAATAAATAAATTTTGATAATGGAGTAACGTTTGCTCACTTGGCCGGTTTTATCTAATACCTACCTGAGGAGCTTGGGGATAAATAATAACAGCCGCTCAGTACGATCTTCAATGTTAAGCAACGCTTGCCGAGGTTGGTCTGTGGAGTTTCCTCAGTGCCTCGGAAAGCACGTTAAAGTGTTGGTCCCGGGTGTCATTTGGAGATCTGGTAGGCAGCTGCTCCACGTGAAATACTGTATTCAGCTGAATCCGGTTTAACTGGAAGCCGACCCCAATAAAGTTGGAAAAGGCTAGGCAGATGGTTAACTTGTATTTCAAAATGGTTCATTACTATTACAACGCCGTAGAAATACGCAACTGGACACGCGCTTGCGCTTAGCGACGCGCAAGGCCTCCTTTTCAACAAAAATCTTTTCTAACCTCACAAGATAACTCACAAACGAAAACGGGACAAAGAGTGAAAAGTATTTCTGTTACCGAGATCCCTTATTTAGCATGTTTTACGTAACAGCCGCAGCTTGCCAACTGACGTCACAATGGAGCAACAACACGAACTTTAGGGCTTTTCGTCTTTCAGTCTGTTTTGACGTTTGTGACTGATGTTTACAATTACGTTCGAAGACTGACTGAAGGCAATTAGGAGATGATTTTGTATGTTAGTTACTCTTGATTTTGAAGTCAATATTTAAGCTTGTCATGATCGGTTTCTGGTTGCGACGACATGAGAATCAGAAAAATCCAATTCAATGGCATGCAATGATATCCCGCTATGGATGAATGACGTCACAGTGGAGCAACAAAACGAACATTAGGGCTTTTCGTCTTTCAGTCTGTTTTGACGTTTGTGACTGATGTTTACTATTACGTTGGAAAACTAACTGAAGGCAATTAGGAGATCATTTTGTATTTTAGTTAAGTACGCTTTTTTCGGAGTCAACAGTCGAATTGATCAGTTTCTGTTTGCGACGAAATGACAACGACTGTTAGCTAGGTAAAATAATATTTGTATTCCTGTTATTCATATCTATATTGTGTAGTTCACTCAGGTTTTTAGAAAGGCGGAATCTCAAAGCTTTAAGCTGCCCTTTTGTTATTTTTATTGCAATTTGGTTCTGCACACTGCAGCTACAACTTCCTTATTCTGCGCATAAAATTCTAAGTTATTGGTAATTATTATTTCGGCACAATACCTCGTGGTCCGTGACATTTGGGTACTTAACAACTTTATACGAGTTTTAATGATAATGTTTATTAAATAACGAAGGTTAACGTAACGAAAGACAATAAAGTATTTATCTTAGTATCGGAATCGAAGGTCGATGTTACCTTTCAAGTTTAATTCTTGTAGGCTGTAATTATTGATTGAATAACAAAATTCAAGTATAATATCAGCACAAACTAGGTCGATTGGAAAACGAGGTTCTAATACTTAGATTTTAAACAGACATCAAATAGCAGTGAGGAATCGACACTGCAGTAATATTCATAGACGTATCGCCTAACCTACTTAGTAAGGTGATATAATATTTACAGAGGCCAAGAACACATTTTTGTAATTTCATAAAGCTACCTACTGAAAAACATAACAGATAAGAAAACTGGAATTGGAACTCTCTGCCTAAGTATGTGTTTCCGAACGCTTACAACCCTAATCTCTTCAAAGTTAGAGTGAACAGGCTCCTTCTGGGTAAGCTCGCTCCATCGTAGACTTTGTCTCTGTCATCTCTGACCTAGACTCCAGAGCAAATCCATCACCTATTTCCAAATTCAAAGTAAAAATGAATATTTTATCTCATTGTGCCAATTTAGTAGGTATCGATATTATGCGATATATGAATCATATTTTCATGCCGGGAAACTGTCCATACAATCATGCATGACTTCAACCACGCTGTTCTACGTACCTATATACATATTATTAAAAAGCAGTAACATGAACTACAAGCAACTTAGCTCTTTTTATCGCAGAACCACGGTATTATCCCTCGGCAAACACCAACTCGATAACACTAAACGACAATTTACTACAAATAGGATGTTTAAACTCTATAAAATTATCGTTCACTTATCGATGTTGGGCAACAAATGCAGTTATCGATAATCGGATAAACAGAGGGCGACGTCAGTACTGTCGTCTGAAGGAAAAACGGCACAACTGCTCTTTTAAGCAAAATTGAGTAGTTAAAATATTCGGAATCAGAAAAAATCGTCGCAGCTAGCAATATTTCTTTTTATTTTATCTTACGAGCTTTCAAGCTCCAGTTAAACTAGTGAAAATTCTAGTTTTGCCGAACCGTTTTCGTTCTTCGTTTAGTTTCGTTCGAAATTCGAATGCGTGAAAAAATTGTGATGCATTATTCAAGTATTTCCTGACATGCAATGTAGCTATATAAATATAGTCTAAATGATGCTGCCGGAACACTTTCTTTACTAAGTATTCTATAGGAAATCCTCACTCATACCAGATATATGTACCATCTTGTTTAGGCTCATCGACTGTTTTGTCGAGTGTCAAACATTAGGTACTTTTCAGTCCATGAAACGCTTGTTTTAAAAGATCTTAACTTATACCTCTATTGCTTATAACGGCAGAGAGGTGCTTATCGACTGGAGTCTTGGAGCAATCGCGAGCTGATTACTTATTTTCAAGAACTTGCCCCGTACATGTGTCTTGTCGCTTTTTTCTTGTTTTCAATGCAAAGTGCACTTTCATGCTGCCACTTATTTTTTAAGAGGCGGCAGACGATTTTATAACTGCATATTTTGGTTGTATGTTATAGAGGTAAGAGTATAAATTATTAGCTGTAGAGGTATGTATTTCGTTTTTATTTTGGGCGGAATTATTGGACAATCTGGCGAAAATCTTGTAAGGAGTTTAGTGTAGTCCGTATAGTGGATGGAACCAGCTCCATCCTGCAAGATTGGAAAACTCCAATATAATTGGGAAAATATTTTGAATTTAATTTTGATTGCAAAACATCGATTGACTTTAAAAAATCTTTAAATTATACAGAAGTGCATACACTTACTATTGGACATATTATCATAATTATACCTTTAAATTGTTCCAACATACCGTATTCAAGTGAAGTGTATCGAAGGTATCATGCACAAAACTTGATCGTTAATTGAAGTAGAAAGTATTAATTACATGAGAACAAAATACTACAAATTGTATCAAGTGAAAGTATGATCTGAATTCGTCCATAAATTCGTGGGACAGTTGCTAATTATCCCCTATATAAACAGTTATCGATATGTTTCAATTACCTACCTACTGATCTGGCTGGTATTGAAATTTAAAACCAGATGAAAGCTTATGATCATATATAATGTTGGTTGACAAAACTGTCGTGTCGTTATTTTTCAAAATCTGTTAATCCGTTCTGGAACAAAAATTGAACGTAAATCTAGTGATGCGATTGTCTGTTTAAAATTCATGTAACCAATCACAGCAGCTAAAATACACGTTTGAAAATTGGTGTGATTAATTTTGCGATATAATTCGCAATCGAAACCGTGCCTCGGGATCTTAATATTTATTTGTCTCCTTAATAAATACATTCATTTGTAAAGAAACAGCAGTTCAGTGTCTTATCAACAATTAGTCGGTAAACTTGTCACGAAGTCAATCTTGAACAAAATGCTTTTTGTTTTATCTGACGTATGACATATTCACGACCAATAACAGGAAAAAAAGCTAAGATAAAAAATAAAAGGATAATATTATTGGCCGGGCTATGACTTTATGAGTAGCTATGACTAATAAAAGTCAGTCACCTTTGATGTTAAAAAGTTTTGATACAACTTATTATGGAAACCGATTCACCGACCTAAGTAATTGCTTTAAATCCGTATTAAATGCCAGCCTTTCGTATAACACTTAAATACACTCGTATTTTGAATATTATGCCGGGGAAACTACAAAAAGTTTACTCACGTAGACATATTGAAAGTTTGAAGTCTGGAATTCGAAAAAGACCGTTAAACCTTCGCGCCGAAACCGCTCGAAACCTTACACAATTCCCGCCACTTTTTGTTCTTATTTTAAATTCCCTTCGCTCAGATGTCAGTGGCCAGTGTGGCCACTTCTCCAGTTGTAGCCACGTGTCGTTTTGGCGATATTCATCGTTGTCGATCGCTGCGGGCAATGCAGCGATGTTCGCTTTAAGCCCAAGGCTCTTAGGGATTCCCGATAAGTATCGATAACGGTAGATATCAGTGCAATCGATAAACCAAGTTATGTAGATCAAGTGCGAATATTTTATGAGCGCTGATAAAGGTTGATGAAAGAAAATCCGCTTTTATTTACTCGATGACTTCGTTGCTTTTGTTGTTTGTTTTATAAATAAACTGCCAGTCAAGATTATTATAAAACGATATACGCATGATGAAAAGTATTCAGTTGAGTTTATATTTAATTCCAACTTTTTATTAGAACTTATAATAACTAAATTAATTTTATCATATAAAGCCACAATCTGAATATTCAGTGATTCAATAATGAATTGCCTTTTTGCACAACCCGTTGTTGCCAATGGCGAACCGATTAAATAATAACGATGCCCTAGTTGTATTAATTATTAATGTTCCGAGCGATTTATTATCGATATTTATTTGGTTCAGCTCTATTTTAGTTAGTTTAAATGCGTTGAAGCACGCATCCAAGGTCACGAATTACCGCTTTATTCAACTCGTAGTATGTCTGTTAATTAACTAAAACAATTCCCCTAATACCTAACTGTTGTTAGACTACCGTGGAGCTTTTGGATTCAAAACTTGAAATTGAAACCGTTGGCTGCACGTGCGCGCATTTACACGCAAAATGTGTCAGAATATTGACGTAATTGGCAAGATTTACCAGATCTTGGACCCTTAAAACTATCGATAAACGAAGAACTTGATGTGGCAGCCCATCACTACTTTTAAGGTACCTTATCAAGGCTTTTGTACGCAAGGACTTACATTATGTAGGTACCTATTTGTTGTGTCTATGGTATTCTCACACTTCAAGCTAGCTGTCAGTGTCACATTTTGAATATCCTTTAATTGGCTCCGTCCCAGGATTGAGTGACATATAAGTACGGACCGACATACTCATATGGGGCTCTAGATGCCATGTTTTTTGCCCACGTATCTTTGAACATTGAGGAATGGATCTTGTGGGAGTGATTTTGACATCATAATTTATTTATCTTTATTCGTGAGTCCTAATCTGTGTACGTATCGGGAAATTTAAATCAAGTATTAGCACAAAAGTCGATGAATAATTGAATAATGACGAAGGAACTTACACATTTTTCAGAGAGTAAAAATAATTATGTATTAAGTAATATTTACTTGATGGTTACTTTCATTAAATATTGTAATTAAAGTTAGTGTAGTGTGTGTGTGAGTGTAGTGCGTCGATATCTCCTATATTATATCACTTGACTTCAATAAAACCCAAGTCATTAATTAAGCAGTTACCTACAACGTTACGAAACTGACAAATAAACAATAAACTTCATTCCCACTCGAAAATTATTAAAATAACAATATTTGTTACTGGCAACACAATTTATTACCTCACACCGTAACAGCGCCATTAGAAGATACTTCATCATCATTGACTTTAATTGACATTGACAACTATAAAGTTTCAAATTGTTGGCAAACAGCAATCAGAGGTTTTTGTTTGCGTTAGCGCACGTCATTAAGTCAAGAGGAAAACTTAGGAAACGGCTTAACCCTATTGCCTATTGGTAATTAAATTAAAAAAAAAAAAAAAATTATGTAGGTAACGCGAATACAGAAACTGAATGATTTATATACTACAAAACAAAAATTACGTACTTACCTACAAACATAGGCTAAAATTATAACCCTTCCTCTTTGGCTTGGCCCCGGCCGTACTCGGGTAAAAAATCAATGAATACTTTTTAGTTAGCCTTTTTAGTCAACTAGAGTATTTTCGTTTGTATAAATAAGTAACATCAAAATAGTACCCACACAGCTACGTAATAAACCTACCAACGAATGGAATTTCCGGACGAAATTACTTGCCCGTTATTTTTTTAGCCACAATAAAATTGTATCAATAAACTAGAACCGACAATCTAGTTAGCTGATGACATTTTTATTTATGTTAGTTAACGATGAAAATGTATGTAGTAAAAAATGTAAATTAGCATATTCCATGTTCTTCCTGGTCACAGTCAAAAGAGTCGTCCCAGACAGTTTCCTCATCAGCACAGTATTAAAATTATCTATGGATCGTCATAGTGTCTAATGTCAAAAGTACGCGGCATTAGTTGGCGGGAAATACCTATTTGACAGCACCTAATGTTTATAAATGTAACAGGTGTGTGGCACAAAACGAATTTATGTACATACCGACATAAAACTGTCGCTTTCATGATCTCAGTCTCAATGATAACAATGCGAGATTATAAATAACATTATTTAGGGAAATTCGTGTTATAAATCAGTACCTAGGTGACGTTTATGACAGATACACGTAACGTTCGTTTGTTTGTTTTACCGGCCATTGTTTTAAATTAAAATAGTTCAATCAATACTTTTTTTTTGTGTTTATTGCCCGCCATGTTTGCAGGTAAAAGTAGAATGTTTATGATCGCACCGTAACTCAGTTCCGTTTTCAAATAGAGCTGTTCTGCTTCTAGCGTTGGCCTTTAAAACCGTTTCATCTGTGATTCGTAAAGTGCACCAATTGTCAGCTATAATTTAAGGGGGAAATGTGCTGAGCCAGTTTTTGTTTGCATCATTTTGCTGTCAAAGTGGCGTGCGGCTCGATGGCCGGCGGCACGTGATGGAATGTCCCACTGGGCCAGAGTGGGCCAGTATCAACCATCAGTGTTGCCAAAGAACTGATGATTATGTACTCGCACTTCAAGTATGCTTTTTGTATTTGTAAGCCCTGATTGGTTGTATTGTGTAGGGCGCGAACGATAATGCCGTTGTTAACAATATTAATGGTGGTTAACAGTTTTTTTCGGTACGCAAGTTTGATAGGGCCTTTTGAGAGCTTGATTGGTTTACGATGAGAGCGTGTTTGTTTACCTTTGACTGTTAAATTATTAAGAAGATATAAATCAATATCAATTTTGAAATGCTAACCATTTTGGCGCCAATCGTCATTGATATGTCCTGTCTTCGAAATACGATATCTTGAGGTGTATTTTATAACCAAATCAAGCTAATACTTCTTATTCTTTGTTCCAGGTAATAACCAGCCTTCAGTTTCGCAGTACCGCAGGATTGGCAGGCAGGAAGCGACACCAATCCTTCCAAATGAGTGCAATGCTCTAATATCGGCTCCGTTCGCGTCGACGAGCGAATAGATGGCGGAAGCTTTTAACTCGATAATCCATGCAAATACCTCGCTGATCCTTGTACAGACACATCAAGGTACCCGAAACCTTAAAATTTCGTCAATTCAAATTTAACGTAATCGCTTTAGTTCTAAAGTTGAAAATCGAATACAGATTATTGTAGATTGATGTGCTGGTGACTGTACATTATAGAGCTTAATATAGGTGTGTTATTGCCCGACTGTGGGGTAAAGGCAACATACACAAAGGGAATGAGAAGTCCAAGTCATGTTAAGATTTGGCCTTCTCATTCTCCTAGTCTAATCGTCATGTCATCATTTTAGTACGATAGGCACCCATTTCTTCATCCATAATAGGCTAGTCAATTGAAAAAATCTAATTAGTCCGTCAGTTAGATTATCAAAAAACATCAGGCCGTTGTATAATTTTTAGTGCATTCTGACGTCACGAGCCCCCACTCCCGAATTTTGATGCGTTTTATTTTTGTCAATAATCATTAATTTACAAAAATCAAAAATACGAGTCCAATATTTTTCAATACTCTGACGGACTTAATAGATTTACAATTTATTGATTGTGGAAAGTGTGGAAACTAGCCTAATTACATCAAGGCGTTAAGGGTTTCCCGCGGGCCGCGACACTTGTTGACACACACACACACACACACACCCTCACACACACACACGACACTTTTGGACGGCCCTGGATTCTTTGGCCTAACCTTGGCTACTATTCAATCTAAGTTTCACAAAGTATTTTAAAGTAAATCAGTTTTCCAAAAGTTTTTCACCATTTTCAATAAAAAAAGTATTTACTGTCACAGAAAAACACACATACTTAGAGGCCGCCCGCGACTTCGTCCGCGTATAAATTCTCGTTATTCCCTTGTAAATCCCGATCCCTCAGGAACTCCGGAATAAAAAGTAGCCTATTTGTTATTCTGGGTCTTCAGCTACCTACATACCATACATACATTTCATCGTAATCGGTTCAGTAGTATTTGCGTGAAAAAGTAACAAATATATAACATACTCACAAACTTTCTTATTTAAATAATATGAGTAGGATTAGCAGGATGATTAACTTGACACATCGGTGTTTGCTAGCTTTTGAACCATCTTTTTTTATGGCATGAAAATTAGGTTCATAGTCCCTTAGTCCTATAATGACACCTTTTTATTTTTTTTATATGGATGGGAAATCAGCCAATGACTTCTCTCCCGCTCTGGGTTGAGCGGGAGGGAGTGTCAGACATCTACTGACTAAAACCCATCCATGTTCCTTCATGTGCCCTTTGTGTTCCGGAGCCACGGTATCTCTTTCGAATAGTCCCGCAACTCCGGCAGGTCCATAATGACACCTTCAGACCTTATTTATTATACAACCAATTTTGTGTATTATTAACCAGGCAGAGAATACAATAAGCGAATCACACGCATTTTAACGCAACAAATTGCCCACTCGTGCATCGGTTGAGAAACAAGGTCAAGATTTTGTATTATGGATTAATTAGCTCGTTAGGGCCGTTACAGATGGTCGGGCCCTTTCACGTGCGTTACTTTTATTGATACAATTCTTCATTGCGTACCTATCACATGTGATTTACACGATCATAATACGAGTTAAACAAGGTCACCCTGTTGGGCAAAACGTTTTATTATTGATCTAGTTGTAAATTAAAGAACAATGCAATTTGTAAGGGCTTAATAAGAATAAAATTACAAGTAGTTGTACTTGTAAGATTAGATGCTACTGTAATGGTACAGGTAATTAGTGGATAAAAATTATGTGCATTTACCGCAGTGTCTTGAAATTACACCCGATAGGCAACTAAATGCTTGCATCGTGACTCTCATGATTTCATTAACTGAAAGTGGGGCAATTTTTGTCGGTAAATTTTACGAACCATTGCTACAGATTAAATTGTAAAACTCCTGTTCTTGTAACATAATTAACTTATCTGCTTAACTCTAAATCTACACTAATATTTATAAAGAGGAAAACTTTGTTTGTTTGTTTGTTTGTTTGTTTGTTTGATTGTAATGAATAGGCTCAAAAACTACTGGACCGATTTTAAAAATTCTTTCACCATTCGAAAGCTACATTATCCACGAGTAACATAGGCTATATTTTATTTTGGAAATAAATAGGGTTCCTTAAGATATTTGGGTTTTTCGGACACAAGGTGTAAAAATCAACCAGAAAAGTTACTTATTTTGCGTACGCTGCCTAAACTATAAAAGATAGAACCATGAATTGTTCTAATTAATTGTAGATCTTATAAATATCTACAAAAAAGTCCGCGACACACTATACCTATCTATGTCGAGTGAGGCACAACAACCACTTTTATATTTTTAAATCTTGATTTTGTTTTGGACTATATTTAAACGCGTTTATTTTACTCATGCTATTAATCCTTATCAAAATAAAGTATTTCATCACTAATTACAGTTTATGTAGATAATATTTGGTCTTTGAATGATTAAAATCGGACGTTTGGTTTTGAAGTTATGGCGAAATTAAAATATTACGATTTCTGCTGCACGGCCCGTTGCGAAGTGGACGTCACCAAGGCCCCCGGGTGCGCGTGCGGGAGGGGAGTTTAGATCTATGAGTAATAAAGTGTCCTCCACACTATTCCCAAGTTGCACGAGGCGAAGTGCTCTCCGAAGTTGACCGAATTCCGAAGTAGGTGTCCACACACTCGAGCAACTTCGCGAAGAGCTCAGTCGTCCGTTCCCCCGTTCCCCTCACGATAGGCATAATGGATAACGTTCATGTGGCAACTGCCGTTGCAATGTGTACTCTCGCATAATACAATTCCTGCGTATTTACTATGGCTGACGCGAACCGAAGTGAGCCGAGTAGTGTGGACAGACGCTTCGTGTTCGAACTTCGAGTCCTTTGACTCGGGCGCAAAAACCGACAACAACTGGAAGTCGCCCGGGGCGAAGCAAAGTTGCACGAGGCGAAGCGAAGTGCCCTTCTACACTATCGTATTCGCTCAACTTCGATCAACTTCGGGAATAGTGTGGAGGCTACATAAGGTACACGCGTGGCTCAGAAGACGCGAGGCCGGCTCCCTACGCAGCGGTCGTGCGCGAAGTCTAATAATATTCGTGCGATTTTTTTTAGATTTCGTTCTTAGAACTATACCTACGCAAAAGTTCTTCTCAGAGCTAAACAACAGTTCTTCTCAGAGCCAAACAACAGTTCTTTTCAGGGCTAACCAACAGTTCTTTTCAGGGCTAACCAACAGTTCTTTTCAGAGCTAGAATATTACACGCTATTAACATTTTCTTAAACATTTGAAAATGCCTAAGAGAGCCAGGTCTCAACTTACTAAACATAGTTCTCAAGCACGGGCAGCAAGAATACGCCGTATGGGAGAATCTTCACCTGAACGTTCACAACGCCTTGCTGAACAAAATCAGAGACACTCTCTGGTACGCGCTCGAGAGTCGAGTGTCTCCTCGCCTCTGAGTTATAATATTATAAAGCAGAAGAGTTTGTTTGTTTGTTTGGTTGGTTGAGTACGCTAATCTCAGGAAATACTGGTCCGATTTGAAAAATTCTTTCAGTGTTAGATAGCCCATTTATCGAGGAAGGCTATAAGCTATAATAATATGTATATCATTAGGCTAAGTCAAAAAGGAGCGCAGAATTAATGGAAAATGTGACGCAGACGAAGTTGCGCGGGTCAGCTAGTGGTATATAATAATATAATGTTGTAGTTGCAACAATTATCAAAGCGTGTAAACTACATGTTGGGGTAAGTCGCTCTGATGCAACGTCTAAGTGTTGCACCGCATTTGATGTCAACGGCAACGCTTTAAATGCAACGATTTTCTGCTAATTCTTACATCATTTGGGTTAATTTAATTCTGTTATTTTAATAACTTGCTTTAACTTTAACTTTTACTTTAACTTGCTTTAACGAGTTTTTATTCGTTAAAATGGGTTTTATTGTAGACTACATTTGAGATAATGATCTAGATTTGACATGGAACGAAAATATCAAAGTTGTTAAAGAAATAAGATTTGATGAAAAAATAGGAGAAATATTTTGTAAAAACGACTCTGAGTCAATCCTTTGGATCTTACTGACCCCAAAAACACTGAGTTTTCAAATAAATTAAATTTGATCAAGAACGTCCGAAACCCTCCTCTTGTCTGGACAGTCCTTTAGATTTGACCCCGAAAACTCGCATTTCAGAACACATTTCGCCCTAATTCGATTTTAACTAGCCAGATTGATTGATGAGTAGCATTTGGTGTTAATACATCATTAGATCTTCGACCGGACGTCAGTTAATTAGGCAAGAAATGACTTATGTTATTCTAATTGTTATTATTATATTCGCGTGACTTCGTTGCTTGAAGGTCGTTCTTTGTTTATGTTTGTTGTTTAACAATTATTTACGGTCTGGTCTATTTGAATAAATTCGTTTAATTTTATTATGTACCTACTGAATTGAGCAGCTCGCTAAATAATAACAGCCGCACGGGTCGATCTTCAAGGTTAAGTAACGCTGACCAATGGTCGGCCTGTGGATGGGTGACCATCTTAACATACCCAGACTCCTCCGTGCATCGGAATCGGAAAGCACGTTAAGCGGTTGGTCCGGGATTGTGAATTGCAGATCTTTGCCAGTCGTTATGGATTGTCAGAAGCCAGAAAATCTGAAGTTGTCAGAATCAGAAGCCAGTCTTACCAAGAAGTACCATGCTACTCAGCAGCTGGGTTGTGGCGGTCGCTATCCGACCTCCATAGTCGCTCCACTTAGAATACTGGTATTCAGCTATAGTATAATGGAAGCCGACCCCAATATACATCGTTGGTAAAAAACTAGTCAGATGATAATGTACTGAATCAAGATGAATGTTAATGCACCGGGTATCGTTCTCTACCTACATATTTTTTCCCCAATCAAATCGGAATTTTAATAGTTCAGATGTATTCAAGAACATAAAAACTGTTCGTTTCGTAGACAATGGAATTTCACAATAAATATCTATTTCATTGTGTAGACATTTAGTTTTTTCAATGTAGCTAATAACTTGTAAATTCTTTGAATAAATCTTTAATGTTCGTGTTGCTACTATTGAGCTATCTAATTAGAGATCAGACCGCTTACTGCAATAATTCCTTCATTTGTCTCTGTCATTACTGACCAAGACTAAGGTCAAGAGCAAACCCATCACAAATTAAAAAAAAAAATGTCTTTTGTGAAAAAAAAAATGTTATGTACTTACCTACTTATCTCATACATTGTAGTACCTACTTCCAAAGGTCTTCATGTTACCCAGTTACATCCATGTTCCAGTTGCTCCATGTCAAAACAAGTCAAGAGCCCACACAAAGGGTTCCGTACATCATCTTCCTGCCGTTATCCCATGTTACTTGGGCTGGCTCCGGATTAAGAATATTGCCACCCCATTTCATCCCATGGGTGTCGTAGGAGGCGACTAAGGGCGGGTTGTTTCACGTTCACTTTACGCATGCGTAAACGTCAAAAATGGTGCTAACTATCGTTAAATCAAAAAATTGGGTTGTTTCACAAAATGTCAGCGTTAACGCACGTAAAATATAACGTTTACGTTATCAGATGGTCTGAGCACTGGTTAACGTTACTTAAATTGCGCCAAATAGAACAATATTGTGGAATTTCTTTTGAATTCCTCTATACCAGTTCTTCTGATGCAAAGACTATTAAACCACTTGACTGCGCATACAGTGCCCCGACGCACGAAAACTATTAGTGTTTTTGCTCAGATGTTAGTCAGCGGCACTAGTAACCATTTTAGTTGTGACCAATTGTTAGACCTGTGGGCATGCTAAGTTTTTACAAATCGTTTTAATTTTTATGCAATTTATAACGCATAAAAATGCCTTCATACCCGGTGAATTTGTGTGGGAAACATTCCAAGACCTTTTGTTACAAAAATGATGGCATAACTTTTCATCGAAGAGTAAAGACTACGCAAAATATTTTTGATTTGAATCAGATGATGAGCCACTGCAGGGGTCTATATAAAATGGTGGTTAGGTGAACGAGCACACTGTGAGAAGCGCGCGTTGATGTCTTTTGGAAAAGTCTCTTTCTTTCATTAGGAAATACTTATATTTTTATCCCTTTCTTCCCCTTTGTATTTTTATCGTAAAAATCTGTGCTGTTACGTTCAATGATTGAAGTCGATTTATCGATGATCATAAAATTACACTTAATACAATTTTTAATCAATTAACATACTTACATTAAACACGTAACTACTTTTAAACGACATTAAAAATAGGAGGAGGATTTCTCAGATTTTTCATCTGTGTGTTTGACATACATGTTTACATTTTAGATTTTCGAAGATTTCAGAATTAAAATAAAAGTGGAAAGATAAGGTTAATAGGGAAACTTTGTTTAAACAAGATATAGCGCTGTTTGTTTGGATTGAGTATTTTTATAATGTTAAAATCCATTTTATCGATATCGACTATTTTCCTTTAATCAAGTAGTGCCACCACTAACCATAGGCTACCTATGCAACTTGACCTTGAACGGACCAATTGCAGCCGCGCGTTGTTCCTCGTCCCCCGGCCCGCTGTAGTGAGCCGCGTACTTAGAAGAAATCGGCCTATACGCTCTCTAGTGGTTATATACTCTATGTTCTGATGGCACAAACAAGTGGTGGAATGCAAAAAAAGCTATTTAGGTAGGACCCGTGTCAATAACTTAGCTGTTGGGATGAGCAGGAATTTACACCAGAATGTTTTCAAAACAACGCTTCTCATTTAACGAACGTCAAACATCGTACGTAATCGTAACTTTTTGACGTACGTATGTTACGTTAACCAACTGGTTGATACAACCCGTTGTAATAAGAGAGATTTTGAGACCGTGAAAACTCGTTCAGCACCTTAGGTCACCCGGGTGGTGGCGGGTAAACCGCCAGCAACAGCATTCTCAAGGAGAGTTGGTGTCAGGCTGGCGGCCGACTGTAAAACTTTTGCCAAATCTTTAGCAACAAAGGGTTTACTTCCGTACCATGAACCGAAGAAAAAAAAACACGTTTCCTGAATGAGAGCCCCATTTTTTTTTTAGGGATGCGAAATTATCAAATGTCTTCCCCTGCTCTGGGCGGAGCGGGAGGGAGTGTCAGACTTTTACTGACTAAAACCCATCCATGTTCCGTCATGTACCCTTTGTGTTACGGAGCCACGGTATCTCTTTCGAATAGTCCCGCGACTCCGGCAGGCGTCGGCCCTTTCGGGCCCCTCTGTGTGCTGACTCTCTGAGGCGCGTATGGAACACTAACGCGCCGTCGACACGGCCTGTCGTCATGAGACGGACTGACGGCGAGCCACCCATAGCTCACCGTCCAAATGAGAGCCCCCTTAACTGTTGATTTAATTTAATTTTTATTACTGCTGTTATAGCGGCAATAGCAATACACACTGAAAATTTCAACTGTCTACCTGTTACGGTTCTTGAGTTATAGCCCACTGACAGAGAGATGGACGGACGGACAGCGGAGACTTAATCATATAGGGTTCCGTTGGTTACCCGTTGGGTACGGAACCCTAAAAAATTGTTCTGCATCCGATTACTTATACAAGAAACCGACTCCAACTTAGTTGAGAAAAGGCTTTGCAGTTGTAAAGAGTATTCTAACAGACTAGATATTAACAAACAGATCCATAGACAATTTTTAATATTTATTTAATCGGCTACAAATTACTACAACCCATTAAGCCTTTATCATTATAATATTGTAATGGGCTCTTATCGATCATAAAATCAAACAGGCATACAAACAATCATCTCGATGACATTTCAAGTAACTCCTTATGTTCGCATTCGACCATGTGCAAAATTGTAAGCTTAATGAAAATTAGTTCTAGTCGATTGTAACTAGATGGCGTTGTTAGTTGAGACGTGATTTTTACATCGCGGTGTTAAGATTCTCCGGCGATTATATATAAGGTTTACGAATTAATGTTTTTTTTGAGTTTGAGTATCCAGACCACGCCTTGATCTGTTGATACAAATATACACTATAACGGTATCCGGTGTTTCATTTAATCCGAGTTCCGCGAAGTAGTGTTCACCTTATGACTATGATGTATGTGAATGTCATTTTCATACAATGGCTCGTAAGTTGACGTAGCCTTGTTATGGTGCTGCCACACTGCAGTTACTATGAAGATATAGTTTCAAGTGTGAGCGGGTAATTTTAAGTTAAAAAAATATATATTACTTCATGTAACTTTTAAAGTAATAAT
This sequence comes from Ceramica pisi, assembly GCA_963859965.1. NCBI lineage: Eukaryota > Metazoa > Arthropoda > Insecta > Lepidoptera > Noctuidae > Ceramica > Ceramica pisi. The sequence goes on along the minus strand of OY982535.1, from coordinate 21,227,272 downwards.
AAAAAAAGTCAAAAATATGTTAGTCTTCCATATAGTACATGGAGGGAGAGTACTTTAAATACTGTACACTGAATGAAGTTTAAATATTTATTTTAAAAACAATACGCACTGAATTCAATTTTTAAAAATTGTCTATCTGAACTGGGAATCGAAACCGCTAATTGTGAAAAGCCTGTAATTTTATCTGTACCTATAACAGATAGAAAGGCTCAATCATACAATTATTTTTTCTAAATAACTTAACATCTGAAATAAAAGGAAGACCATGAAAATTAAGAGTCCTATTACGAATCGTAAATGCTCGTTTGCAATAGATCAAGTTACGTTGGTCTGCGTTGGGGGTACCTACATCTATAGTCCGCGAAACTATTTGATACTTACTAGTCTGAATAGGATTATAGTTTATTTGGGCGCTCGCGCGAGACTGAGAAGCGCGCGCGCTGAATTGACGCTGAATTTATAGTACTTAAATTTTATTTATTGTAATTTTGTTGTATTATATTGACAAACAAAAACTAATGAAACGTATTCATTGTAGATTGAAATTTTATATCATATAAATTTATTTGATAAAATTGTTTTTATTTGGAATATAATGGACGCTGAATGAAGACAACTCTGGCTTATATTAGGCTTTCTTTACGTTTTTTTCCGTGAAAACTCAAAGAATTTCAAGAAATTCTAGAACTCTAATAAACAAGTAAAACATTCAACTTACCTTTTAGCAATTTTAGCTTTTAAAAGAATTGATTGTAACAATGTGAATTTGACCGTCAAAGTTCCATCGCCGACATTTTTTCTTGCAAACTGAGTTCGTAAAATATTTATAGTAAATTACACGAAAAGATAAATGAAAATGTGTAACTCTAACTTACAAGAAAGAGACTGGCACTATCGTTATTCAGGATCAAATAATTAAAATATCTTACTGCTGCTGAAAATTACAGCGTCAAAAATCATGAATTTCCGTAAAAAATGTAATAGGACTCTTAACATTTAATTAATTTCAAAAAGGGAAAATACAATAATTTCGTTATAGCTCTGGGGTCTGGGTTACATAACAAAATAGTGGTTTCAAAAGTGTTTTTAGAAAATAAATTTCAAATGCCCAATAGTAATTGGTAATTACTTTAAATCACATTGAGCAATCTCGTCCAAAGCTACTGTTGAGTAGAACCATTTGTGGATTAGTGTGGATGCACCTTTAGCTTCATCGTCACCGTATTTACAAAGTACGCGCTACGCGTTGCGTCTGCGCCGATTGTATCGACTTTCGTGAGAAGAGACGTGTGTTCGATAACCCAATTGTTTGTCTAACCTTGAGTTCGATTTCATGGGAAACTATGTTAAATACCGATGCGTTTGAGAAATTTAATTGTTTTGTAGCGGTTCGCGTAGGTACTGTCTTACTTATGTTGCTAGTAGTATCGGAAATGTATTCTCTCTGGATGTGTTGGACGCCTTACCGACAACCTTAAAGAGGTGGCTGGGACATGATCTTGTAGCTCACCTTAGAAGATGACTTTTTCTAGTAGTGAAATCCAACTTCTATGAATGTATGGATGCATGGACACTTTCACGTCTGCACGCCTGAAAGGATCTTCATGAAATTTGGCACAGAGGTAGATTACATACTTTATATCCCGGGAGTATGTTCCCTAGAGATCACGCGAAGCCGCTGGCAGAAACTATAGTTATTAACTAATCGATAGGAGGCGCACTAGCAGTTTCCGTCCACTATTTCATATCGCAAACTTCGTTACTTTTCCCAAACTGAATCTATCACAAAACATTTTTTCGAGACCATTTAGAAGCGTCCTAACATTAAAACGATCGCAATATCATAAATTCAATATCCTCTCATGAATGGTATTACCATACCATCAATTCAAATGCATAGGATACTGATTACTAGGGTATATATGACCCTCACTCAACGTGCACTGTTTATCGTTGAAGGTTGTTGTTGAAACAACTCGTTTACCTACGCACAGAACTGTCATTCCATAGTAGAAGTAAGAGTCTCGTGCCTGCCAGGGCTTCCGTATTTGTTCGAGTCACCGCGGCCCTGGAACGCAAAGGGCACTAGAAGGAACACGGATGGGTTTTAGTCAGTAAGAGTTTGACACTCCCTTCTGCTTCGCCCAAAGCGGGAGGAGTCGTTTAATGATTTCCCATCCATGAAAAAAGTCCCGTAATTTAGTATGTTAGCCTAACGCCATCAATCGTGCTCCTAGCTTGATACCTAACCTACTAGGGTAACCCAGTATTTTTCCTTTTTTCCAAGTTCCATAGGCGGCTATGTCCAATCTTCCCAAACATCTTCCTTGAAACTGACACTGGTCAGATTGCATCAGTCTGCCCTTGTCTATCGGCTCCTTTCGTCTTGCGCTTGTGTGTCATGTGATATAATACAACACCAGAAAAATCGAATCATCATCTGCCTAGCCTTTTCCCTACTGTATTGGGGTCGGCTTCCAGTCAAACAGGATTTAGCTGAATACCAGTATTTTGCGTAGAGCGGCTGCCTACCAGACCTCCACAACCCGTTAAAACTGGGTAACACGGTACTTCTTGGCAAGACTGAAGACAGATTTACTGGCATCTGACAATCCGTAACGACTGCCAAAGATCTACAAATGACCGCCGGGACCAACGGCTTAACGTGCTTTGCGAGGCACGGAGGTAACTCGGTATGTTAAGATGGTCACCCATCCATAGACCAACTTTGGCAAGCGTTGCTTATTCTAGAAGATCGACCTGTGCGGCTGTTATTGTTTAGCCACAAGAAAAATGTAATCATTATATTTAAAAACAGATGCGGTACGTCCAGTTATAATAACGTAAATAGGTTATTGACTATTGTAAACCTGTACGAGCCAGTTGAATCTCTCTTTATGAATTTGTTATCTACTTAACGGCACTATAAGCGTTGACAATTTTCACAAGTTCGTAACTGAACCTCTTAATATGTCCATAGTTCGTATGCTATAAAATTAATGGATGAATGACGTCCATAAACTATGTTTGTTTAGTTTACAAGTGCAGTAAACTTTAAATACGGTGAAGTTAAAGAGCGGCTATAAAAGATGTAAGCTTCATTCAGGTTATAAATCTTTTGAACAAATGTGCATCTGATCTCTAAATAAGTATGTTGTCATGATTTGAGACTACACATTATCTTTAAGTAGTCTCTGATCCAGGATTTCTTGATGTAGATATTACTTAATAGTTTTAATTACCTATGGACATTTACTGATGCGGATGTGTCTCTTCCTGTGATTTTAAGTTTATTACCAAACGAAACATTTGATCAGATTTTGTTCAAGAAGAAATGCGGAAATGCCTTGTGACCAACAAGGTATTTCTTTACATTACTGTGCAAAGACATTTATGCAACCATTCCTGTTCGTGATTATTTTTATAAATCTAGAGCTACATAAAAATCGGATTCGGATAGAATACAAACGCCCTTAGGAAGGAAAATGAGAGACGCCTGGATTGCTGAAGTGAAATACTTAATTCATATTTGTAAATAAAATCGTAAGTGCACCTGTATACTTTAAAACTAATGTAGCATAAGTAGCACATGTCCTTTGCCAATATAACTGTATCTAGCTCAAGATTACCTACGAATCAAAGAAACATGACGTACTTTTGAAACCAAAAACATAGCGATACATGTTTTCACATAGTAACAAAATGTCGCGTGATGGAACTAGTTGATTATGACGTGAATCGGGAAGCACGTGTAAGCTCCAGTTCTGAACAGCGAGGGAAAACATCGGGGAAACCCACACATTCATAATTTAACGTGTGGTGTGCCTTGAAAACGGTCACTGTAAAAGAAAGCGAAAAAGGTCAACTTTTTAACCGACTTCCCAAAAAGGAGGAGGTTATCAATTCGGTTGTATGTTTTTTTTTTTTTTAGGTTTGTTACCTCGTAACTCTGACAATTATGAACCGATTTGAAAATTTTTTGTTTTATCTGAAAGGATATACTTGCAGATTGGTCCCATTTAAATCATATCAAAATCGGTTACGAACTTTGGATTTTAAATCGAAATAGCTGGAATTTGACTATTTAGATGATTCTTTGATAATCGAAATTGCGTATTTTGCTTTTCTGCGATTTTGCAGTGGTGTTGTTAGGTGTGGGACACCACCAAAAAGTGAAAAATAAAAAACTTTTTACAAAAAAATACAACCGACTTCCAAAAAAAAGCACTACAAAGTTAAAAATAACTTTAATTTCGGAAGTCGGTGTCAAAATACGAAGAAACAAACAAAAACACCGACTTCCGAAATTAAAGTTATTTTTTACTTTGTAGTGTTTTTTTTTGGAAGTCGGTTGTATTTTTTTGTAAAAAGTTTATTATGTGTAAACAAAATCAAATTGAGCAAGCAACGATACGTGATACATAAAACGTACAGACGCCAGCATATTAAGCTACCCGCAACTGTCAAAATTTCCCAATACAAATACAGATTCCTTTATTTCAAATAAACCAATTACAGGCACTTTTGAATAGTCAAGGTCTGTCAGTCCAATAGATTCAGCTAATTCTGCCGCGCTAGCGACAAGAGCAGCAAGTTATGCAAAACACACTCACCGATCGTATCTCCAGCGCGGCAGTTGCACGTTCCAAAGAGTAGATCCTACGGAGAAGAACGTGCAAGAAACTCCATGGACACTCTTTTAAATCAATTAATCAATAATAAACCTAAATTTGACAGATTCTTGTAGCTTGATGTGCCGACTGTACATTTTAAATGGAATCGCGGGTCCTGAAGCTGTCATATTGTGAATTGAATGTTGAAAGAATTTGACTAATGCCATTTGAAATTTTCGTCCTTGTCAGTGATTTTCATCATATTCACATAGTAACATGTAGCAGTAGTAAAGGTTTTATCAATGAACAACTCGGTTACGATTATTCCGATTGGTTGCTGAAAGGTTTTCTTTGATTTGGAAACATAGAAGTTCGCATCGGTTCGTTCCTTTCCACACTGCACACTTTGGTCGGACTGGGTGACAGACATACTGACTTTCCTAAATGCACCTTCTGTTTAATTTACTTAGTGGAACGGTAGCGCCACCTGTCATGGTCGACGTTAATTTATCGGCACGACTGGCAACACCGCTGCCAAGCATTCGCAACAATCAATGATTGAATCTATATGATCTATGGGCCACACGACTACTGGTCTTGCGAGAAGAGTTGCTTCGTTTACCGCGATGGTGTCGTAGAAATATCTGACTTGTTTTAGATAAAAAGTAGTAGAAAGTAGAAGAACGAGTCGCATACGGTTGGATGGGTTGCGAATGGATACCGTATTCTGCGTGTATTCTGCGTACTATTCTGAAATCATCTTCTCAAACTATTCTTAAATTTCTTCCATCTGCAAAGAACTGGGTTATTCCTCTTACATAATTATGCCTAAACCTGGGTATTATTTCTGCTTCTTTCTTTCCCTTGGAGTATCGATGACCAATGTACTCGTTCCCATAGTTATCACCGTTTGCTGACGCAGTAATTAAGTCCTGACGTGTGCAAGCGAACTTTTTTCTTTGAATCTTTTATAAGTACTCGCATATGCTTCCGAGCATGTTCTGCAATACTATCCTTTCCTATGCTTTGCTTTCTACATATAATACTGTCCTGCAGTGGCGAAGGGTGAATTTTCTTAAAAGGGAAGCCGAAACCAAAAAATGCTTACCTTGCTCAAGTGTGATGAGGGTTTTTTAGAAAGCCACAACTTTCTAAAAAGTAAAGTGCAACTTTAATTTTTACAACGTATACAAACAAAACCATGCATGCATGCAAGTAGGTATTAATTATGATTTGATGCGAAAATCGAACTCGCAATATATCGCGCAACGGCGAATTGTGACACTCAGGTCGTTAAAATTATAAGAAAAAGAAGAAATAAAATATGTATCTACTTTACCTACTGTTACACAATTTTTTAAACTAACTACTTTTCTACTTATACTCTAAAACTATTCGTCTATTCTTTTTTACAAAATGTAAAAAATTAAAAATCAACCCAGCTTTTAAGATAGTGTTATCATAAAGCTGGGTAGATTTTTAATTTTGAAAAGGATATTTTTAGTTCACTAATGCCGCCATGCTATCGAATTTGATCAATAATAACAAAATAACTACTGAAATAACTACTTTCTTATAAAACTACAAACTAAAAAAGCTATCTTAGTAATCCTTACTTACCTAGGTAAACACCTATTTAAATAGACGATCACCAAGCAATACAACACCACTAACCTTGTTTTCACATTGGTTTTCACTGCACTATTACTAGTTTACACTTACACAAATAAATCAATTTCAACAATAATACATGAATAATGCTATAAGATTCTAGATTAAGAAAGGTACGAATATATCAAATCAAAAGAAAATGAACAATTAGTGCAAACAATAAATATGACACAAATAAACATGACATAAATAAGCGCGAAAGAAATCTGTTGTGAATGTGTCAAGTGTCATCCAAATATTACTATCTGAACAAATTCAATATACAACTTCAGTATCATTCCTTCTCGTTCTGGCGTACGCATTTGCTATCTCTGTCCGTATTGTAACTCGAAAAATATCGGCTTGCCACCGCTCTCTATCTGGCGGTATTATGTCGCCTCAAGGTCACGATCGCTACAAGAGAAACATGTACTGGGATTCCTAAAACGCCGGCCGGGTTGTAACCTAATGTCAGCGTTGATTTATTTCTTTGATTTGTAACTTTCTGAAGCAAATTTTATACCTGCAATGTAACTTCGTAAATAATTATTTGTTAAAAATGATAATTGAAAACAATGAATAGATGTTAGTATTTGCCATATTTCGAAAGGGAAGCCGATAGGAATCGAGTTGTATGGAGCCTTCGCCACTGCTGTCCTGCATAAGTTGTCTGCTATTCGACTGAGGGTAATCCTGCGTTCATTCTTTCATTTCTTTCTGTTAGCTATACACCAAATCTTTCGCATTAATCTTTCCTGCTGCTACGTCAATAAAAGCTAAAAACATTTTTTTACCGAAGTCATTATTCCGTTCAAAAGATTGCGCGATCATTATAAAAGCGATGAAATCAATGTAATTTTTTTAAGCAAAAAATACCTAAATTGATTTTACTGGTTAATAGGCTGTATAAAAAATAACCGGGTTAGTTTTTACGTCTGGCAATAAATATTAAAAAGATCTTCAGCGATGTTATTGTCTGACCATTCGCGCCTACTGTTATTGCCAGGTCAGAGTACGGGTAAGTCATAATAGACCTCTGTTAAACGGAGAATCAATGTTAATGGACACTACGCTGGTGGCAAAGAATGTTAATCGCCAATTTACTTTGGAAACGTACATAATGATAAAAATTTTTTCATCATGACATTTCTTTCCGTATTTCAAAGCAATTCTGTCGAGGAGCTCGTCATCATCGTAAAAAGAACACGTGACTAAATCATAACACCCGTATTGTACAAATTTAGAGGTTAAGCTACTCTTGCCGAGGACGCTCTGTGGATGGGTGATCATCTATTACATATCTAGTTTCTTCTGCAACTGAGAGCACATTCTTTGGTCCCGGCTGTCATTTGAATATCTTTGCCAGAAGCCAGAAAACCTGACACCAGTCTTGCATCTGGCAAGCAGACTGGAAGCTTTTAGAAAAGGCTAGGCAGATTGATTGATTTAAAGCAATGCTATATGGAGGGGCATTGGATTGGGAATGAATAAGGATCGTTACATTGCCATCATGTAAGTAGTTCAAGTAAAATAGCAGACTTTACGCCAGATAAACGTGGAATAAAGTACATTGACCCACATACATTTATTGACTTTCTTAAGATAAAAATCAGAAATAATGACATGAAGCTGTCCTGAATCGACTTCTATCGTGATCCTTTACGTTTTCTAATAATGAAAATCAGTTCTTAATTTATTGTTCTAGTATCTACGAAGAGATGTTAGGGAAAGGTCAATGTATTTTATTCCACGTTTATCTGGCGTAAACTTTAGTAGGTACCGCATCTAGATCTGTGTTTTGATCCGTTCTTTGTGCGTCCTACATTGCATCGAAATAGTCACACTCAGTTAAAACTATGACGATATCGTTATCCATATCATACCTTTATTTAAGTACACGAGTTTTTATGCAAATACTCGTATAGTTGTAATTACAAAGAGCTATAACTAACATCAATGCTTTTGTACCTACTCCACACACATACTAATTTAGAAGGTAATTGGTCCCTCATTGTTTGGCTAACAAAAAATATTCTTTAAAGGTGAGCTCACACCGCGACGATACAGACGCGAATCCGCACGATTTATTTAAAACAGCTATACAAAACAGAACTCTTTGTACTAAACGAGAAGGTAGATATACATAATCAGAGAGAATTCGTATACTCACACCCTGTGGAGTTTTAACTTCCAAATTATTCGAATGCTCTAACTATGAGTTTGATTTAAGAGCGTTTGCCGAGGTCGCCGTTGTTCAATGAATGGGTGACCATCGATTTCATACAAAGACTCTTCCATAGCTCGGGAAGCACGTTAAGCCTTGGGTCAGGCTTTTTTAACAGTCGTAATCGATCGTGCAAAGAAATCTGACACCAAGGCCAAGGTGTTCAGCATTACCCAGCTACTGGGTTTTGGTGGTCTCATAGGCAGTCGCCCCCAGTGAAATACCTGTATTCTGCTGTATCCGGTTAAACTGCAGACCAACCCCAATAGGTATAGTTGCAGAAAGGATAGGCAGATAGCTCTAGCTTAAAGTCTATCTTAAAGCGCCGTCCACACACATCCGGGTTCCCGTCCCTGACGGGACAGACAAAAATTGGTTACTTACATACGATTTGTAGGCTTGCTTTTTCTCCGTCCCGTTCTCTGACGGACCCGAATGTGTGTGGACGGCGCTTAAAAAGTGCGCGAAGTGACGCGTCTCGGTGAGTGCTGACCCTTACGCTCTGTTGAATGGTTTTTGCCGTGACCATGGTTCGCGTCAGTTTTTGACACCAACAAAATACCATTAAGTTATAAGTACATACCATAGTGTATGTGAACACAAAAGACTGGTAATGGATAAAGCTATTTAGGTAACGATTGTCAGCTTTGTGTGGTTAGAAGATTAAGAATATATTAGGTATTGCCAAAGCATGTTGGTTTCTAACGGGGAGAAAAAAATACATTTATTTGGCAAAAACTAACACTTACTAACTGATCTAACTTAGTGGTCGTCGGTATCGAGACGGGCGTACGAGCTTGTTGCCATCCCAGATAGAACCTGGATGAGGGTGGCTCTGGAACGTGGAGTTTGGCACGCTGGGCGAGGGCGGGCTGTGGATCATGATGATAATGGCACACAATACTTTTACAGGGCAAACAGACTTGTTGGTAACTTTAAAAAATAATATCTGTCAAGATATTTAAAAAGCACCATTTATTAAATACCTCATGACGAATTAATGGCTAAGCTAAAACAGTAAGGATAAGTTGGTTTTCTCAAAAAATTCGTGTAGCTCATATCAGGTTCTTGAGGTTTTTAATTTAGAGTTTAATCAATATTCTAATTTACATTATTTGATTTTACTTTGCGTAAGAGTCAATAAGCATTTGTTAATCCTCATCATTCCTCACATAATCTATGCATACTCAAACAAGTGTTATTAAAATCTCCATTTATCATAAAGTTAACTGATAGTCATTTAATAATACTAACTTCATCTTCTTTCATATATTCAAGGCTTATCAATTCTTGTATAAGTATCCATTTTAAAACAGTTATTCCAATGATTATTTTATAGCAGGAATTCTCACTTATCATCGCTATAATATGGCCGTTACTAGTAATGGTCAAAACCCATTGATAGTTACACCGTAACATAAGCTACACAATAGCCCCACTGACGCATAACACGTGATGGGATTCTGATGACAAAAGCTGCTAACGCCTTGACCCCATAGCATAAATCAAGAACAGTTATCTTTCTATTTTTCTCTGAGAATGATGGTAAATGTCGATATATTTCACGAGCTTTAAAGTAATGAGGTAGTTATAGTTGCGTTACAGTACTCAGCTGTAAATATCATCGATTTATTTGGCCTTTTCTAAGTTATGTCCTCAAACTCGACTCTATCTCTAATCTCGTTGATAGTTAAAGCTTGTCATTTATAGACATTCATCATCAAGGGATTTTTTTCCTTTGTCATAGCGACTGAGTCAAATGCAGATGCTTCAAACTGTTCTGGTAAATTGACCTTACATAAAGCACAGCTTTGTGCAGCATCTTCTGGGTGTTTTTATACTTGTGTCTTTATCATCTACCTGCCCTTGTCCGATGTTACTTGGGTTTGGTGCAACACTTATTCTTCTTTTATTCTCGTCTGTATTATCTAAATCTTAATGTTTATTCCAAATCCAAATAATATATTTCTTACCGTTAACTTCTTTTCATACTTTTCCACCCTCTTACTTTATCATTCCTAAATTAGCACATTAAGTACCGGTCTTTCGCTAAATAGTCCCTTTGTAAAACTCTATATCGTGTCCTATTTTACTCGTGTACTGTACTTCCTACTTACCGTTTATCAAACAAAACAGTACCCAAAGATCGCACCACGACGATAAACGTCAATATTGATCACAAACGATATTTTTATATGCGCCATAACTATCGAATCAAAGGCGTCCCACACTTAACCGAAGTCAAGTGATAAAATTAGCACTTTATGAGTACTCAAGTTTATTTGTTCTCTACGGTCATTTACCCCTGGTAAAATGCGTTATGTGTGTTACGAAAATCGGAAACGTTACCGATTATAACGCGCTCTAATTGCAGCCAATCTTGAGGGCTAATTAGACCCTGTTTAAACTGGCTTTGATTAGGGACTTGCAAGGCGTTAGTCATTTAGCACATGAGCGGTTTTGGGCTTGTGAAACTCTTCTAAAAATAATTTTGCATGTACTGCCCTTATTCGAAACTATTCTTTTCTTTCATCTTTTCTTCCTAAGTTCTTATCATTTTTTTTACCCATCATTCCAGTAGTATTTTCTCTGGCCATGTCATATTTTGAATCTACAATACATCAATCTTTATTTCTGTTCCCCTGCTCTTAAAATAATGTCGTTTGCGTTAAATAATTGTGGTAGTAAATATGGACTCAAAGTTTTACTTGAAAAACTAATAATATTTGTTTTTTCTTCTATCCACGTTTCTCATTGAATCTTTAAAATTAAAACTTACAAAAAATATTAGTCACGTTTCAAATTGGTATTCTCAGGGACACTTTTTATTTTCTCGCATTGAATAGCAAAATGTTTACGATACCCGATGTCAATCTGTATCTGACAAAGCTTTTCATGGTGTTGGGTGTATGGTGAATTAGCTATCATAATGGCGTTCGAGTTTTTGTGGTGTGTCAACGACACTTTTCACTTTGTTGCTTTTTTTATCTTAGTTCTCGAACATCACGTTGTCGAGTTCATGTGTGAGTGGTGTTTTCTACAAATAGTTTTTGTTATAAGAATTCTTTGTAGAAAGCAATGATATATTAACTATTCGTCATTGGAAGCAACCACTCGTGTTTAGTTATTCTATGAAAATAAATCTACAAGGACTGCTATAGCTAAAGAAGAAAATAGGATAGGTACCTTGCCAAGATTACCACACTAAAATAGAAGATATAACAATCTGTACAGTTCTACAGAAAGTTGATCTCAAAGTCAATAGCACTCCATAGATTATCCTGTATGACCTCATGCCAAAGCCTAGCCACAATTAATCATCTCTTACATAAGACACGTGTGCTAAAAACAATTTCGTTGGTTACCGAACTTAAGCTTGTAAAGCAATTAAGCGCTGCCTTGTTGCCGAAAGCGCTTTCAGCGAACATTAATACTATTCTCTTTTTTGTCGAATGATGTCATCCTCCTTACATGGAGCTGTATTATCGAGTAAAGGTAAGAACGTGACTGCGTAATGGGAGTATGTATGTACCTGTGTAATACATGGGAGGCGATTTGTGTGGTGTTGTTACAAATATCATTATGACTTAACGAAGTAATTTGAAGTAGCTGATGTATTTGTTGTTTGCAGCATGTTTGTGGCTCACGCTTGGAGCTTACAAGTTATTCAAAGTGTTTTGGAGTAGAACTGCAATTACTTTTACGCCTGTGAATACGAGAACCTATACCAGACAGCCACCCTATACCACACACATACATAGTAATCGCTTTCAAAAAATAATAATTTGACATGAGTTCAACTTGTATGTACTTATATTTGGAGAATCGGTAATATAATCGTTATGCTGTTTGTAATTGTTTTAATTGAATTTTTGATTGAATGTTACTTGTATTTTTTAAAATTGTATTTTAATAATTGTATTATTATTAATAACATTTTTTGGTAACAAAATCGTATTGGCGTTACAGCTGTTATGTTATTTACGGTATTTTAAATAAACGTATGTCACTAGTAGGAAAACTACTTAAATGTAACGCTATCATTTGCCTAGAATTGTGATAACTATAAAAAATAAATTTTTATGCAAAGCTGTATTATATTTGTAAATCTGTCGACTATCTCTTATTCTGTTGTCAATTGGACAATGATAGATAATAACAGGACTCCACTCTATAGGCATTACCTCGAAATATCTCGGCAACGTGACACTTTAAGGCACCATGTTTAATAAATTTTTTTGTTTGCTAAAGTGGCCTCTAATCATATAGTTTTTTTTTAACTTGATATGGGTTTGCTCTTAACTCTAGTCAGGTAGGTCAGGAGACAAAGTCTACGATGGAGCGAGCTTACCCAGAAGTAGTCTGTTCACTCTAACTTTGAAAAGATCAGGGTTGTAAGCGTTCGGTAACACAGACGCAGTCCACGACGAGAGTTCCACTCCTTTGTTGTGCGCATTATAAAAGACGCTTGTAAACGCTTAGTGCGAATTGGTGTAATAGCAAAAAGGTAGGGATGCTAAGTTGCAGTGCGACTGGATGTCCGATGGTAGAAGGGGGCTGGTGGGATGGGTGGGAGGTCGTGGAGTTCTTGGGCACACTCTCCGTAGTAATTTAAGATTGTAAATAGAACACATGGTTGAACGCTGACCCCCAAATTACAGGTCCACGCCTAGTTCGGGGGTTAGGATTGTGGCAATACATTCATGTGCTATTTTGTTATGTATGGCTTTTAAAATGTATTTAAAGTGTATTTTTTTATATACTTAGGTAAATATATAATATGCATGTTAGACAACGGCGTTGGTGGCCTCATACCACAAAACTTCTATTCTATCCACTGTGTCCTATTTTTTTTATATACTTAGGTAAATATATAATATGCATGTTAGACAACGGCGTTGGTGGCCTCATACCACAAAACTTCTATTCTATCCACTGTGTTCTATTTTTTTTTTTTACTTGAGATGGGTTTGCTCTTGACTTTCGTCTTGCTCAGAGATGACAGAGACAAAGTCTACGATGGAGTGAGCTTACCCAGAAGGAGCCTATTTACTCTAACTTTGAAGAGATTAGGGTTGTAGGCGTTTGGAAACAGACGCAGGCAGAGAGTTCCACTCCTTTGCTGTGCGCATTATAAAATACGTTTGGAAACGCTTAGTGCGAATTCGTGGAATTGCAACAGGGTAGGGATGGTAAGTTGCAGTGCGTCTGGATGTCCGATGGTAGAAGGGGGCCGGTGGAATGAGGTCTATCCACAAAGTGCATGTGGACATTTTGGCAACCGTTTTCGCTGAAAGGATGCCAATTTGTCTTGCTCTGCCGTATTTTACTCCGTGTATTTAAACGTAGGATTTCTAGTCTAGTGAGAGAGGAAATGTTAGCAACAATGTAAGTTGTTACGAATAAATGCAAGTGGTAATAATATGCGTGGACTGAAGGAAATGGGCTGCTACGGTGCTTGGTGATGGGCCATTATTACCCACTTAGTGCCACATTACAATATTTACTTCAGCACGTCATTTGTAGCGAATAATTTTAGGAGATAACTGCGTTAGTTTGGTACAGCTTGCATCTCTGTATTTTCGACTAGATTGGTCATGCTTTCATTGCTGTATATACAAAATACACCTTTAGATAATGCAATTAAGTGTTACCATATCAACTATGTGTAGGTATGTTGCAATTTTATATCAATCAAAATTTGAAACTCCATGCCAGCCACTTTTCTACTATCTTAACCCATTACAGTCTATCTGGCATATTCTGAATTTACTCGTTCTAACTTAAACCTCACTTTTGAAAGGTCTTGAGGAGTTACTCCTGAAGACCTGGTTCATCGAGAACAAAACATAAACTGGCCAAGTGCGAGTCGGACTCTCGTGCAAAGGTTATTTTAAAACTACAGACTTTTTATAATCTTCTTCTTCTCCTGTAATCTTTAGGCTCATTAGTTTAGGAGGTAAGGGGGATAAAGACATTTTTGGTCTAATTTCTTGAATAAATTCAAAATCATTTGTCTTAAAATTTTGAAAAAATATAATTAACTCTCACAGTAAGCTCTTTCATTTGAAATGGCACACAACAGTTGAAAAACTTTTATTTTCCAATTTGACTCCCAAAAGTGACCCGTATACTAAACATTTATTTATTTACGTAATGCGTCAATGCTGTGGTCAGAGAAATCCATGAGTATCACAAATTTCAACAAAATCGGTCTAGTTGATTCGGAGAAAACTGGCTGTGACAGACGAACAGACAGGCACCCGAGTCATCCTATAAGGATTCCGTTTTTCACGGATGTTCGGAACCCCAAAAATAAGTTTTTTCGCCCAACTTTACAGACGTCTGCAAAATCCTTTTACCCAATAGGGAATCTGCCCGCGATTTTTTATTTACAAAATGAATTACTTATAAGCTCCAGTAAACACCCAAGAAAATATTTTTTAAATATCTTCATCAGCGATGAAGTTATAACGCTTCAAAGATTACTATTAGAACGAGAAGGACGACATGGAATTTGACGTCACAGTCCGTGACGTCTATACATCTGCCATAGAAAACAGCATTTTCGCGAGAGGGACAGATATATTTGTTTAAAATAATTATATCTCGTTTGTTTTTCGAACAATTTTGATTCTATTTCCACTTTTAGTAATATATTTTTGTATATTTTTAGATAAACTGTTTAGATAATATTTTTTTTTTATGCATGTTCCCTATTGTCCATCACATTAAACGTATAATAAAAAAATCAATCCTATCAAAAGTTGCAATAATCGTGACTTCCGATATGTTTAGAATACCTAATTTCTAGCTAAGTAACTACTCACAGTAGCTGTACATAATATAGAGGCCGAGCGTAATCGGTCATTTGGTAAGAATAGCCCCGTAGCCGTAGGCGAGACTCTTATCGGTCAAACGATATAAGTAGGCAATAGATATGTCAGCAAAACAATTAAGAATTCCGTATTCGCAGCCGAATACGGATAGCGAAAAAGTTTAAAAGGCTTATCGATAAAAAGTGATCAGACTTGGAGAGTCGGAATGAGCCTTTAATTGACATTCGCATATCCTTAAATGGATCAAAAAATTCTGATGAGACATTCCTAATTCTGGGTGGTAATCAAACTTAAAAAGACATGTTCATCATGTGTATGTAGGTGTCGCCAGTTTGATACATTAATAACCCCGAAACTGCCGAACCGATTGCTATAAATTAATATGGTATACATTAGATGTAGTACTGGTTGGGTTTATATTATTTTTTATTCATGGGTTTGGCTTTGACTTTGTCTGTTGTCTCACCTCACCATGGTACGCGATAATGACGTCGTTGATGTTAACTATTTTTAATTTCTGTCAATTGGCTATAAGTTTCCTATGGATGCTATCCTAAATTCATAAACTAGAGTCAGTTTTATATTGCAATTGGTACCGTGTCTCGACCGTTCTGGCAAAATCCAAATGTAAAAGCAAGTACCCAAGCATGTGAAAACGAAAATTGTAAACCTTTAGTTTAAAAATCTGAACGATGGGAAAGTCCAGGTTAAAAAACTATGTATATATTTATAGGATACAATACAATGCACCTTTTTTTTTTCCTATCACCTTACAACACATAGAAAATTAATATTATTCCTCACACAAATCTATAATTTTTATTAATAAAGCATCGGTGCGCGTTAATAGACAGTGGTATTATCCAGTATGATTTATGTGCCATTCTCGAGTTATCTGCCAGATGTTATCAGATATACTCGAATGGCTGGCACTAGTGATGGGGTGATGCTCGATTCGTATTTCGCGGAAATGTTCGGTGAAGGGTAATAGTGGTGTTGGATTAATCGTCTTTTTTTGGTCTTAAGTAACTTAAGTCAAGGTTAGATTTAGAATTTAAGGAGTTGTTTTATGCCAAAAAGCACGTGTTTTGGCTGCAAATTGGAATCGTAGGTATTCCAAGGACTAATTTGCCAATGAAAGTGTGTGAAAAGTGACCAAGAGCTGAAAGTGGCATCATTGCTGTGGAATATTGACGTTGACATCTCTTGAATCCAGTTTTCATGAACAAATCGCGTTCAAATTTCATTGGTGAAATTCGCCCTTACAAATTTCAAATTTCATTCTTCACTTCAGTGAACGAAATCGTGTTACATATTACAGTGAGAGTTTTTGAAGACTAGCTAAAGATGAAAAATGTCAGATAGTCAAACACTCAAAAATTATTGATTCGTAATTCAATTTTCGCTTGAACGGTGTCGTTTTCGGCAAAATGTATCCTCGGCCCATCCCTATTCCGTACTATGTGTAATGGTGCGCGAGGCCACTAAATCGACCATTGATTTTTTATAATGTAATTGTGTTCGCGTAAATATGTGTTGATGTGTTTTTTAGTCGATATTGCTATATTTACGACGGAAAGATTTCTTTGTGCCTGTATTACGTGCGTGTGTGATTTGGAATACGCACAGTCTGTGGTTATTTTAATTTTTTGGGATAGATAATGATGTTTATAAATAGATCTTTGTTAGTTAGATCTTGGATTATTGACAACCAGCCTCATAAACTGAAAAACTTTTAGGGACGTGTACCTTTTTTACCTACCTACCCATGAGGTACCTACCTAGTATGGAACATTTTACAAGGGCGCTATTGAAATTGCATGCCTGCACTCATTTCTAATTCAGCATTGTAAGAAACACAGGTAAAAAGAGAGAAATTGTTTATTCTCCCCAACAAACAAAACTCACATTACCTACTGAATATTTGTATGATCAGTGACATTATAAAAAAAAAACCCTATTCTACCCTTATTACACCCTGTTATACCAAAACAATTAATTTGGAGTCGGCACAACATGTCTTCCATAAATTTCCATAAACATAGCATTGCAATAATTTCCACATAAGCTTCACTCAACATAGATACCTACTTCTTTCCAACATTCAATAAAAATGTAATCGACCACAGATAGATAACATCACCCAAGATAACAAGTCTAGATATATCATTAGTTACGTTGGCTCACTTCGTTAATGTGAACCCTATCTAAGATTGGTTATTTATTGATCGATGCCAGCATCCGATGCCTTCAGTTCCGATAACCATCTTTTTATGTCATGTAATAGATTCTTGTAGGCCTTTGAGAACACTAAACTATCTGAGCATTCTTAGCAAAATCTTATTTGCGTCTTCACAAGCAAGATTGATCTTTTGAAATGTAATTTTGCGTTGTAAAAAGAAGGCAATAAACTTATATTCTATGCGAGTTTACGACGGTTTCCGGGAGATTGAGAAATGTGCGGATATTTCTTGGATTAATATGAATTCTGTTACGCAAAATGTTTTAGCCAGAATAACGCAGATAAACTTAAAGAAGTACCTAATTACTTTCTTTTAGTTTTTATTTAGTCGACAGATTTCATTACTTCGTGACAGAGATAAGACTTTAATAGTGCACGTGTAGCATTAAAGTGAACCAGTAAATGGTGTGGTTGTATTTTAGACGGGAATAGTAATAAGTTATGAGGGATTTCCGAGACAACGATGACATAGGTAAACATTAGTGTTGTAGTAACGGAATCTAAACTAATTTTTTATTTGTGATGATGGGTTTGCTCTTGACTCAAGTCTAGGTGATGACTGATGACATAGATGACAGAGACAAAGTCTACGATGAAGCGAGCTTATCTAGAAGGAGCCTGTTCACTCCTAACTTTGAAAATATTGGGGTTGTATGCGTCATATTAGTAATCGATGGCAAATGCTTTAAAGACTGACTTAGGTATTTCAAATCGTAAGTAATTTTTCTTTATTACGACTATATGCAGCATCAATCAACAGGCATGTTTCATATATTTTATAATCTAAATCTATCCATTATTATCAATGAGTTAGAAGTTATCGACATCAGTGAACTGCAATATTACTTCTCAACATGGCATATTTTTGAATATTTGAAGAATCTCAAGCAATACTCCCAAATATCGGTAGCAAGAATAACGTTATGAGTTATCTAAAACTAAAAAGGTAAAAGGAAACTACCAAACCAAGACACTAAACGCCAACCACTTTACTTAAAACCCCACCATTTGCTGCAGACCTAACCTAAAAAAAACGCCGTGTATATTTACCTGAACGCGGCCAAACGACACGGAATATGGAGCGCTTAAGTTATTAGGGCTTCCTCAATTTGACGTTGTTGCTGATATTCCGCAAACCGGTCCCGCTGGTGCAATTTACGAGAGAACGAGTAGAGACATTTAAATGGTTTTAACGGCGGGAATGTGGGTCAGATGCGTTTTGTTTCGTTGCATCTGGTAGTCTTAATTCAGGGTGTCATGTTATAAAAGAGGTAGAACAATATTGAAGGTATAACCGGCTCAGGCCATAAAGGAAAAAATATATATATTGTAGGTATGTTTATTTCCAATAAATAGTGCAAAGGTCGTTACATATTACATATCGAGACCCCTCCGTACCTAGCCGTTGGACTGCTAAGTTTTTGTAAATCTTTGGAAGACGTACGAGATTGTCAGAAACCCAAAAGTCTGACAACTAGTCTTGCTAGACAACATCGTGTAACAGGATTGTGGAGGTCAGATATGCAGTAGCTCCATGTACCAGAATTGCGAAATTTGCCACCGCGGCCCTGGAACGTAAAGGGCATTAGGAGGAACACCGATGGGTTTTAGTCTGTTCTGCTCCGCCCAGATTAGGAGGAGTCCTTTGATGATGTCCCACCTTTAAAAAAAGCTCCATATTAAATAATGTTATCAGCTCCATACACTTAAACTAGAAACTGACTCAAACATAGTGGGGAGAAGGTTAGTTGGATAAATTTTGGTTCAAAAGCGCTATTAAGGAACTCCATCTGTTCTCCGGGCACAAATTGAGCCGACAAAATTTATTTTACTTGCCACCTATAAAGCTGTAAAAACGCATGTTTCCGATCAATAAGCATTTAAAAGAAAGCAGGACACTGTTTATTTATTTTGAGCACAGCAGCAGCTCCTTACATGGACCACACATATCTGTATGTTAGCAGTAAATTGGTCTTACATGTCGTTCAAGTAAGCGTAAAAAGGTTCGTGCTTTTTGCTTTTTTTGCTCGAGCAGAGTTTGCTCACCGTTTCGGCACGCTTTGTGACGTCACAAACACACTGATTAATTTTCTTTCTACGTATTGAGGCCCTTGAAAATTCCCGAACAAACAATCGAGTATTATTCCATTGAATTATTTACTTTTGAAATATGTTAAACAAGTGTTGAGGAAGAAAGAAAATAAATATCGAATATGTAAATCAAATAATATTGAGCCGAGAAATATAAAGTTCGCCTTGACCGTGATGATTCATGAGACGATTGCGTATGTAGGTATGTACATAATAATATCTATGTATGTTTGTGGATGCGTAACGACAGTGATTTGTAGGAATATCTCTTTCTTGGTTACGAATCTATGTATAGAATAGAATAGAATAGAAAACATTTATTCGACACAGACACAGCAAAAAAAAATTGCAAATAACAAGCAGAAACATAAAAAGCAATTAGACTAAAAAAAAAAAACTAAAAAAATAGATGGTTTATAGATAGTTAGTTGTTTCAAATAATGGCGTAAGAGCAGGAAACAAAGCAAAGGAAGAAAAGTTCAAAAACAAGTTCGTGCAGTCACTATTCACAGTATCATTAGTCTGTATGTCAATCGTCAATCAGCTCAGCTTGTCTACTCTTCCATAAGTCTATATTAGCGCCAACTTTGTTCTTTGCCACATCATCATTGAAAAAGTCCACGTCACTGTCCACATTTTCCAATAACTATTAACATTGTCTTCATTTACCTTACACAACTTCCAGGCCAATCTAAACACTTCATTGTTGCCCATCGTTTTCTCCAGGCTGGCCCTAATTGGGCCAAATTGCCGGTGGCGTCTCGTCTCTTATCAGTTTAATTTATCTATCAACTCCAGGAATAGCGCCCGCTCTGATTGTTAAAGCTAAACTGTTGAAAACCATATTTGAAGACCATCGGTTAATTGGAACGAGGAATATTTTTAGTTGAACGTTTCAATTAGTGTTCGAAATATAGTTTCAAGATTAGTTGAGGTGTTGGAAGTAGCTTCAATCTCTTTAGCATTGTATAATTTCCTGCATAAATTACTCATTTTTCAAAATGATGATGATGAATGTATATAACCATTGTTTTGTTACAATACATTGATTTTAAAAAGTGTCCGTGGAGTTTCATGCACATTCTTCTCAATAAAAATTTGGAGTGTGCAACCAGCATAACTTTTTTGAATGGCCTTGACAATTATTTGAGTTAGTAGTTTGATTTGATTCGAGATTGGATGAAGTGAAAATGTTGATTTTAATTTGAGTGGTGTAATAAACAATGAAGCAACAAGCACTCCAGTTACAGTTAAATACTACGTCTGGCTAAAGGACACCGGGTCCCACGTGCAACCGAAACCAACCACAGTCTCTTGTACAAATTGCAAAATGTAAATACTAAACGCATTGTTGACTGAAAGACTGAAAATACAGCCCTAGCTGCAGAAGACAGTGTAGAATTTGAAAGATAATAATTTTATTATTTCCTTAACTAGAGAAATAATGTGAATATTAAACAGTGATAACAGTAGTCACTCAATATATCAAAGCAGTTGAAATATTTTTCTAACTATTTCTGAGCGAATGGGAAATTGAAAAGTGGAACTGGAAAATTAAAACGGGCGTGGCTGCTCATAAAAAATCTTTCGAAAATGATTATATACACGGCTTCAAAGAGGTTTTAGCTAGGCCTGGATTGTTGGATATCCAGGCCTAGCTAAAACCGAGAACGATCATGTGGTTAATTTTACTTTCTATTACACCAAAGTACACTTCATGATTACCTATGGCGCTGGCGACCGCAAGTCGAGAGATTGGTTCTGTATATATGTAGTTACTGTATATAAGAGTTCGTTAGGTGTGCATCGTCCACCGCAGAGAAACGTGATGGAGTCACTACTGCTTACACGTTATTGGTTAGATTTCTCGAGTTATTATCATTGACGGCTTTTAGTTTGATGCCGGTAATGACATCGATATTATTGTCTTTTTATGTCTCGAAGATATCTGCAGCACACATAAAATCCTTGGAATTCCTCAAATTAATGCTTGAATTTTATTAGTTTCAAGTTGAATGACGATGTTAAAAACAAACAATTCATAATTTCATTGATTGTTATGATATGCCTCGTACGGTTATTCTCTTGGCTTAGAGCCCACAATTATATATACCCATCATAAAAATAATCAAAATAATTATAGTTTACACAGTTTTCCTCTTGGAAGGAGATCTTTACGACAGTTTAATAGTTTATTTGCCTATAAACTTTTAATGCTTGTGATATCAAACAGATTTTATTAACGCTTGATTTAACTTCATTGGAATAAACAGAAAATTGGTTAGACGTCTATGTTCATATGCTCACGTGCTTGTTCGAGGTAATTAAAAGTTCTTTCTAATGATAGCTTTTAATAATCAACATATTTTTGTAAGTCCCAATTAATGTCAGCTGTGGTGGATAATTAATTGTTATCATCCCCTGGAGTAAGTTTACTTTCATAAATAACATTTATCTTCGAAATTCAGGGGTATACTGTCTCTTAGGACCAACCCCTGTTGTGTAGGGTAGCACCCCTATTCTTATGCCGACTTATTGAGGCCAGGCGGATATTTCGTATATAGAACGACTAGAATAGCTATCGATATCTCGGTATCTTTAACAAATTCGTATTTAGGTAACCTTCTAGGTGGCCGTTCTTATCAAATTTATGTTCTGTAATACTGTGCTGTAAAACTTGATATTTTATCAAATTAATGGCATTTAATTTATGTTTCCCGATTAAGTACGAAACGATTCTAATTATAATTACAGTACGATAAGGTTTCCAATGAGAAAACAATATTGTATAGGACCATAGGTATTTGTTTTAATGGGGCAACTGCTTTGGAATTTTATCTTACCGAGTTATATTTCTCGACTTTAATTAAACTTTCCAGGCCTACGTTTCCTGCCCAAGATTTCTTATCACGAAACTTCTTATCAAATAAAAAAACGTTCTAAGTTTACGTATCGAAAATAAAAAAATTAAATGAACTTTTACACCGCCTAGTTTATTTATGTTCCAAGAAAAATATAGTAAGGTAAAGTACAGTCGCTTCCAGAATTGATTCATTCGAATATGAATGCAATATTTCGTACAAGTGCATTTAATGTTCGGAGTTTCGTGTGAGTCACCCCCCTCAAAATGGCGAGCCTTGTGTGGGTTGCCCCACGAAGCTGTATTGGTGATATCATTTTTAAGGAACTTATTTATGCGAATTTGTGAAAGTGATGTCATCGAGAGATTTTAGTGTTTTACACTTTACTCGTTCAAACATGTAAATATTTAAATTAGATGTTGTTTCAAAGGTTTAAAGTACATTTTCGTTTGTGTCTTAGAATTGCGCTCAGGAGATATGAATCGATTTTATGCATACACCTTATTAAGTCTAACGTTGAAAGTTTGACGTATTTACAGCAGTGTCGTGTTACGGGGGTGGTGGAGTTATGGTGGCGTGGGCCGCCCCATGTCATTGTTGGAGGATCGTACAGACGATAACGACATTATTATGACGTCATCTTTCAATGCATGATGACATCTTGGTTCCGAGATTTACTGCGCTTTCATAGGCGAGAATTATTTAAGTGAATGAATTTGTGCATTTAAATGTAATTTTGATTTGGCAAAGAGTGTTTCTTCGATATGCGAGTGATGCGATCGATATTCTGTGTTTCGATTTCAATTATTATTACCTCTTAACATCTGTTTAGGTCTTGGCAGCAGTGGCCTAATGAAACAGTTATTATTATTAATATCTTAATTTCTAGGCTAAGATGTCGATGACGAGACAATAATTGGAATATTAATGTTTTAATAGAGGATTATAGCACATTATAGTCTAAATAAAACGTTACCAGATTGGATTAAAACAGCTGGGACGCTTGTTATTTACTTGACATTGACTGACAGACAGACATACATAACGAACGATAGATATCAACTGTATCATAGATGTTAAAAATACAGTGACTTACTGCCATACATGGATGATACTGACCTTCGATAAGGTATCGATACCTACTAATAAAATTAACATTTTCTTTGTTATTAACAAAGGCTTTTCTCAGATCTTTTGTCGTATTAGGTGTGGCTGTAGCTTCATCCGCTTGTATAAATAATAAAATTTGTATTATATCTATATTATGTATATCTTTTTTAGTTATGTCACTCAATCCTTTGACGTCATCTTCATCTACTTACAATTTCTGTTCTATGGTTCTGATATTCAGCCGCTACTATAGTCTCCGTCGAGCTAAATATTGTAGCCAGCGTAATTAATTGTTTGCTTATGATATATAATAGATATACTTAAAGAACATTTTCACTTAACATATTCTACTTTTAAAATTAAAACCGTTGAGCTCCTCTGTACCTATTTCAAATTCCAAAATCAAAAGTTCAAATCTAAAGCCAACAAGACACTTCACTAAAATAACGACTCAATTGCCTCCTTTACCTTCCATTCTTCTCAATTTCCTCCAGCCCAAAGGTTCAAAGTCATCGCAATCGGATCGAAGCTAGCTAATGATGAGCTCGTTTAATGGGCGGTCGCCTTACGGCTTCATTACGGCGACCATCGTTGCCATCTGATAACATTGCTGGCCAATGCTGGCTGATCGACGTCCAAGTGAAACGATTGAGATTGCTATCGGAACTTTAGTTACTTGTTACGACTCAATGGGGTTTTTGGTCTTCTGTGTTTTGTTGTAGAGAGGTAATGTTAACTGACTTGCTTATTACCGCGGTTTCGCTCCAGTGTGTATCACACAGGAACTATATATGATTTCTTCGATTGAGAAGTAGCCTATGACTCAGTGATAGTGTAGCTTTATATGTTTTATATGTAGTTTTACCTCTTAATAGTATTCGGTTTGTTTTAGATGAAGACGTAGGTATATTGAAGTACAGTTGTTGTCTTCACCAGAACGCTAAAACATAAATGAGGATTTTAGCCCCACGTTCTCAGCGGCCGCATATTCAAATGACTTCCATTGTGCTATGTCTAGCAATACGAACGAACGTGTACAGCAATTACGTACGCCAATTACACAGCGAAAAAGCCACCATTATGTTCTGGGAGCTGTATTAGTACGAACGGATGCTCGCAAGCGTAAAAATTACAAAACGTTATCCGTCACATTTCCATACAAACACACCATCCCATGGTCTGTCTGTCTCACGCACCAGATCCCGTTGGCGCAACATGCCAACATCAGCTGGATGGATAATTGTTTCGCGAGTCAGCTAGCTGCTTATTACGATAACGGTGCACTGCGCCCGCGCACTCGAGCCCGACTCGCGCCGAAACTATCCGATAAGTTTCGAACGTGAGCCCAACGCAATTACTAACGCTTGGATAGAAAAGTCGAACTTAAAGTAAAGCTGTTTATATCGTTTCTGAGAAAGAATTCTTGACGAAGCGAGGTATCCTTGGAATTAGTTTATTATTAACAAACAAACTTACTGGCAGAGTGTTCAGTGTTTGTACATCACATACCATACTAATATTAATATGTATGACTACTTAAAAAATATCTATCGTCTGCATTTTAATATTAGGTACCAAAAGTTCTTGTGTGCCACTTTCTTGTGATAAACTTGTTAGATCATTTGGTCTCAATTAATTGTAACGTCAGTGTGGTTCAGGTCCTCAAAATTAATGGACATTAGGAGCACTCCAATATGGATCATGTTTTGCAATGCCTTTCCCAACTTTATTGGGATCAACTTCCAGTCAAACCGGATTTAGCCGAATACCAGTATTTCAGATTTACTGGCTTCTGACTATCCGTAACGACTGCCAAAGATCTACAAATGACAGCCGGGACCAACGGCTTAACGTGCTTTCCGAGGCACGGAGGAAGCTCAGTATGTTAAGATGGTCACCCATCCACAGACCAACCTTGACAAGCTTTGCTTAACATGAAAGATCGACCTTTGCGGCTGTTAATGTTTAGCCACGAAAGTTCTATACACGTGGTGCGAATTATTCTTCTTGTAAGTCACAATTGATTAATTAACCTGCCCAATTGATGCATTTACGATTATCCGGACAGCTCTCTGTTCTATATATTCAAATCTAAACCTATACATAATACATATAGCTTTCCTACTCATTAGTCTACAAAGGCAAAGCCGGCTTGCATTAGCATACTTAACTACATCAATATACCGTGCTTCAAATACAAGCAACCCTATTCTAGTAACACGATTACATGACGCAAAGGGTACGGAACCCTTTGAAATGTGCTAATCACGTAATGCTGTATTTGTGTAGGGATTATCTCACAAAAGACTATTGTTACCGCTTCGTAATTGAACTATGTGTCCATTTGCTATTTTAATTTATGTACGCTCGTCTAGGATAAAGCCTGGCTTTGCTATG
This sequence comes from Ceramica pisi, assembly GCA_963859965.1. Classification (NCBI taxonomy): domain Eukaryota; kingdom Metazoa; phylum Arthropoda; class Insecta; order Lepidoptera; family Noctuidae; genus Ceramica; species Ceramica pisi. The sequence goes on along the minus strand of OY982535.1, from coordinate 21,201,245 downwards.
AATGGGGTAGATAAATGTGGGCTTATGAAAATATTAATCAAATGTAAAATTGAGAAGCGCAGGGGTATCTCAGGGAGACCCCAAAGTAGAGTTTGGTCTTTAAAAATACTATTTAATTTTGAATTCGTAGCACTATCATACTGATATTATCTTAGCCTTTTCTCAACTGTATATGGACGGCTACCAGCCAAATGGATTTGGCTAAATACCAGTATTTTACGTGAAGTGACTGCCTACTGTCTGCCATAACTCAGTAACAACAGGGTAACACGGTATCTACTTCTAAGCAATCGGGTGTCAGATTTTCTGGCTTCTGACTATTCGTAACGACTGCCAAAGGTTTACAAGTGATAGCCGGAACAAACGGCCTATCGTGCTTTCCGAAGCACGGAGGAGTCTTGGTACACTTTTTTTTTTTTTTTTTTAGGGATGGGAAATCATCCAATGACTCCTCCCGCTCTGGGTGTAGCGGGAGGGAGTGTCAGACTTCTACTGACTAAAACCCATCCATGTTCCTTCATTGCCCTTTGTGTTCCGGAGCCACGGTGTCTCTTGCGAATAATCCCGCGACTCCGGCAGGCGTCGGCCCTTTCGGGCCCCTCTGTAGTCTTGGTATACTAAGATGGTCACCTCGACAAGCATTGCTTGACCTTGAAGATCGATCCGTGCAGCTGTTACTATCTAGCCACGACCTGCTCATCGCCATCCTCATCACCATCTTACTGATACGCTGAGGAAAACTAATAGAAGGTAGTTCTTTGAGACTTAGGGCGGGTTGCATCAAACAGTTGGTTAACGTAACATACGTACGTCAAAAAGTTACGATTACGGACGATGTTTGACGTTCGTTAAATTAGAAGCGTTGTTTCAAAACATTCTGGTATAAATTCCTGCTCATCCCAATAGCTAAGTTATTGACACGGGTCTAGATAGCTTTTTTGCATTCCACCAATTATTTGTGTCATCAGAAGAACTGGTATTGAGGAATTCAAAAGAAATTTCACAATATTGTTCTATTTGACGCAACTAAAGTTACGTTAACCAGTGCTCAGACCATCTGTTAACGTAAACGTTATATTTTACGTACGTTAACGCTGACATTTTGTGAAACAACCCAATTTTTCGATTTGACGATAGTTAGCACCATTTTTAACGTTTACGCGTGCTTTAAGTGTAGTTGAAACAACCCGCCCTTAATAAAAGCTTTTCTAGCGAACGTTTCTAGAAACCTGAACTTATTTCAAACAGGTAGTACAGTATTTCGAAGAACTTCTATTGAATGTATACTGGGTAACAGATATTCCGATTGTAATTTAAATATCCTCTAATAATATTATTTTTAATGTCCATCACCGCAAAATAAACAAATCCCTCCACACACCACGCCTTTGTTTCAAAATAAGACCGTTGCGGTACCGTATTTTTCTTTCAACATTTAAGGACCGGGGTCACTCCCCTCACCTTCCACAGTAACTGTACACACAGTATAATAACAAAAGTTTTTGCTCTGCGTGCATATTAGCTTGAGGTTATTGCAAATGCCAAAACTTGCAAATTATCTGTGCTCGTGACTGAACTTTAGCTATCATTGGCAACATTGGCAACGCAACACTCATCAAATTCCTACTTTGGCGTTTGGTGTTGTTACTCCTTCCCTCCCAGTTTTGTAATCATTTATTGTGAGTATGATCGGTGTGCTGTGTGAATGGGCTAGATTCCATGATCCACAATTTGCAAAACTATTTAGTCCGTCAGTTAGAGCATTGAAAAATAATGGACACGTATTTTTTTGTTTTTGTAAATCAATGAATATTGACAAAGATAAAACGCATCAAAACTCGGGAGTGGGGGCTCGTGACGTCACGACTTACTAAAAATTATGCGAAGGTGTGACGTATTGAGAATTTTAAAAGCGTCGTTACTTCGTCAATTTTGTTTCCCGTAACAAAAGAAAAAACACGGTTCAAATATTTTTTGATAATCTAACTGACGGACTAATTAGTTTTTTTCAGGACACAAGCTATTGTAGTGTCGTAAAGCTGTATGGCTTCATTGAGAATAGGGAATGCAATCCCGCAGGAAATTCTCAATCCCGGTATTTGCGGGACTGGACATGCTGGATCCCACATAAATAATAAAACTTTACAAATAATTTGTATGACTTCTGACGGAACTTAAGGAAACTAATCTAATTATATAATTAATCAATGTTTTTTTAATTATTAACTGACTTATTTAAAAATTGTCAAAGGACATTGTTAAAAGTGGCCTATGAATCAACACATGCGAAACCTTTACTATTATTCCTAGTTTTTTTTTTTAATTACATTTTACTGATTAGAATAGAACGGACACTTTTTAATTACGAAACCATTTTAAAAAGTAACTCACTTAGGTTTTATAACCCGGCGCCATGATTTTAAAATGAAACAAAGCACTCTCAGCGCTGTAAGACTTTTAGTTACCTACAAAAAGAGTAAAGCGATTAAAGCGCTGTATGACACGAACACTATTGACACTGACAGTCGAGAAAATGACAGTTGACACTTTGATGTACCTAATGTATTTGGCACCCGATACCAGGGAATCGGCCGTCGACCTAACTTACCACGCTTTCGTATGTTAGAAGAACATAGTAACACTACTCTATACATTTTTTGGTGAGATAAAAAGTCTGGCAGCTCTGGGATCTTAGTCCATTTGGTATGTTTCTTTCTATTGTTTGGAATGTTTTATAACCTCAAAATCCGAAATCATTTTAGATATTTTACAATTCTGGCAAGTGTCCGTGATTTTAATTTAGTTTTAGTCGAACATATGCATTATTTAAAACACAGATAGTAAATTCACGTCTCTGTTGTTTCTTAGGCGAACGATGTATGGGCGATGAGCAATGTCCTTTAGAAAACTGAACATTATTATGAAATTAAAAATAGACAAAAGTAGAAAACTAAACGTTATTTTGAAAATAACTATAACGCAACATATGAATTTTGCTTCTCTTCAATCCCGCGCGGTATTAGCGATTTTTTTCGGTTATTAGCGATTAATCCTGCACATGGCATGCGAGATCCCGATATCCCGGTATTGCATTCTCTAATTGAGGGTGCTAACATCCTACATACACACACGCTACATATTTGTTTGAAATATCTCTTTATAGGTATTTCAAACAAAGTGTCGTACAAATATACTCTCCTAGCAAGATGATAAGCTAAAACAATCTCCATGTCATGCAGTGTGGGACCAAAGATCATCTATCGACTGTATGTCAAACTGATTGCTAGTGTCTTTGCCAGGTAAGCATAAACAAAAGTGGAATACTACATTTGCGTTTACCCCAGAACCTTCCCAGCAAAGGCCTTCTTAGGCCTCCTACCATACCAGCCAATAGGTATGAGTCACACGATTCATTTAAGAAGAATCAACACCATTAATAAAAGAAAGCTCACACCGATTAATGTTTAAACAAGGAAGTTATGGCAATTATTCAAAACACGTTAACTGGTGCTCGTATCATCACAAATCAGCGACACCTATACAGTTCGTGCCCAGACTACAAACGAAGTGCAGACGTGACCAGCATCACCGGCCATCGGATTTGAATAAATAAATCACGCTCGCATCCCGACTCATTTGTTAGCTGCAAGAGAAAGGCGTTCGATTCCACGCCTCAGCTGCAATCATAAACCTAATCTAGCTTTTACCACTTTATGTTCGCTACGTGTGCATTCGCTGTCAGCGTTTCCACTTGCATCACCGACCTGCCCAATTTCTCTTATTCCTCATCCTTTAACAGCGTTAATAAAAATTTTATCTCCAGAGAAAGTGCGTATTAAGGTTAGTCTTGTTCCGTATCTTCAGTGTCATTCGTTGTTACTGATATAATCTCGTAACGACACTTTTCACACTTTGTTCCGTCGCCTCAACATTCGTCGTTGTAAAACGTCCTGTATAAAACGAGCTATCGTTAATTCAAGCCAATTAACAACGGCCCTTAACATTTAATTAAGTCGCCTAATTTATTGTATAGTTGTTATTATTTATACGACATCAGCGTAAGTGAAACTGTCCTTACTTTGGCGAATGGGTTACGAGTACGACAAATGGGGCTTATTAAGTAACTGAATGACATTAATATCGGTGAAATATGACCGATTACGTATCCACATCGTGCAACGTAAACTGTAATGTGAGGGTAATAAAGTTGTAAAACAAGCAGTGCACTTTGCTAAATACCGCAGTATTTTATGTAATGGCTAGGAATCTTTGAACTCCATTTCTAATAGTTACATCTTTGTTCTGGCTCCATAAACTATAATGTGATTACTTGATAGTGATAATAAAAGTCTTGCAATAAAAGCTGTAATTAAGATCTTGAACTGAGATTATTCCTTCGCAAGACTGCGATGTTTGATTAAGAACCATATCATCAGGAACTGATCGTTCGTCTATAAAAGGTTCATCGCTATGGGTGTTCGTATGCTTTTTGTCTGGGAATTCCACTTTCCGTAATTTCGAATGAAAGGAAAGCCTTGTGTATCCAGTGGTATTCAACAAGTAGTTAGAATCACAACTGCTTATTCTGCTCGCTACAGGCGATGCACTAGTTGCTTGTCTACTTACGCTTTGCGGTTAACTTTAATTTGTTTTTGCTTTAATTCTCTACTATTTCTAGTACTTCTATTTCTGCTATGCTTCGTTCGTGTTATTGTATATTTTTCTTTAATGCCTTAATATTTTACAGTTATAATTAGTGACATTAGTGATTTATCTTAGGGAACGTTTCGAGCTTCGAACGTTTTTGTTGATGATTTTGTAGTTGTTAAATGAAAATCTTCTTTCTGTAAACTCTACATTTAGTATGTCTTCTATTCTACAATACACGTGTACTTAACCCTTAGGGAAGTAACGCGTGACGGTTCCGTGCGTTTGCATAACTAATAAAGCATGACATAGACACCTCACAGACACCTGGCAAACTATTTACATAACGGGTGTAAGGGACAGCCCTCCTCAAACTGATAGGGTGATTTCAGTACATCGTACTAAGTTGACCGGTATATGAAATTATTTCAGGAACTTTATGGGAATCCAATAAAACTGATTTGTTTAATTACCTCACTCGCAATGTATCGCTACCTCTGCAAAACGCACGCAGCTAACGGCAGCGCAGCGAGCTTTCGAAAGGATAGCTGCGCCCGCGCTACGTTTTAACAGCTGATTTCATGCGTCGTTCATGAGATTTTTTATTATTATTTTTTTATTTTTTCATTTTAGCTGTGTTATTTACATTAATGGAGTTCTGCATACAGATAATGTAACTTTACATTGAAATAAAGCAAAAAAAATGAAAAATCGAAAAAAAAAAAAAAAATCCTGAGCAAATTTCCACTGGAATATGATTCAAAATAAGGAGCTGATTGCACCCTGTTAATTTGTGGAAGGCTGTCCCTTACACCCGGTATATTTCTTATATAGTTCTTCCTTCCAGGTGTAACATTATATGGCCATATATCGTACCAATTAGCGTTATGATACACTCAATCATTTGAGTGGTGATTAACACAGCAACCTTGTATGAAAACTATTGTTTTTTTGTGGCATTACGTCAGTTATTTATTTTGAACAGGAAGTTGCAAATTATTGTAATTGTTCTACGAGATATGGTTTGTGTTTCGTTATAATATTGATTGATGTCCGTTTTTTATGATGTCAGTGTAAATACATCCGTTTATCGCTACTGGTTGGATGACGAATATCTATTTCTTCCTATGTCTTTGTGCTTGTGTGAGAGTTGAATTTACAGTGCTTGGCAGACCTTGTGCTAATCAAAATCAACGAGAAACTTCCGTATTATATTTTTTTCTAATCTTTTATTTTAGGGTCTTTTAACTCTATAAAGATGTCAGCCCCGTTAGGGAAGCTTCCTTAGAAGTCTATTTTAGTTCCAAGAGAACTTTTCCTACATCTTGCAACGTCTCCAAGTCTGCTTGTTTGCCATTTTTCTTCTGTAATATTATTCTTCTCTATAACTGCTTGTTGCGGTTGTATGGTGTTTGTGACGAACAAATGTTTTCTATTATATTCAAAAACTTGCAGTTTTCACCAGTTTGATCTTCTACCACAAAGCTCATGCCTCCAAGCCCATGGAAACCCATAAATATGACTATTGTCCCATTATCTCGGCAGCACATGTTCGCATAAGGCGGCCGCACAGAGGTCACTGCGTATCGCGACATCTGTCTGGCGAATGGAGCTGTTAATATTCGCGCGGTGACATCCAGCCACTTTGTCGCACCGACGACAGCTCTTATCGCACGATCAGCGTTTCTCTGGGCGAAATCCATGCTTCGTTTACGTTACCGTGTGACTTGGGAACAATTTGTGTTTAAATGCTGATGTGTTTGTGGAGTTTCGTGGTAAATTTGAATTTTCTGAGAATTTCGTTTTTGTTGTTTGGCGTTGGGCTTGGCAATAGAGGTTACAAGATATTAGGGGAATACTTTTTTAAATCTTAAGTTCAACTTTAGTGCAATCCCGAGAATTAAAGTTGACAGTAAGATTTATGGCGGTCAAATAATCATATGATCTTTGTTAGGCTTGAGCTGACTATTGTGTAACAGTACAGGTAATTTCTGAGTCTTGTTGACGAAAAAGAGATTTTGGAAAAATCGAGAATTAATTTGCCAGCTTTCGAGCTTTTTCAATTAATTACCTACATAAATAAGATCGGACAGTGTGTACTCAATATTATACTAATTGCTATCCATAATTTTCTTAATTTCAGCAGTTTCACCACTTTATAAGGAAGATTGCTAATTAAATGAGAATATTTTCACTTGGACGTGCAATTATGTTATTACCCATCGTTTATTCGACACGTAAAAATGTTAAATAGCAACATTAAATAACTTTCTTCGCGATAAATTGAGTTTCGACACTTCGCAATGCTGAAATTACAAATCGATTTCTTTTTAAACTGTTTACTGAGTTAATCAAAGTAAATAAAGAGAAAAGGACTGGCCATTTAGGCACTAGTCCTTCTTTTATAATTATAGCTTTTCCCGCGGCTTTATTTTCACGGCCTTTCCCACACTAACCATGTAATGGAGTTGAATAAAATATGGTAGCCTATTAGACTCAGCAATGTGTTCTTTTCTACCACCAAAATATTGTTTTTAATAGGATCAGTACTCCTAGAGATTACTTTTTAGTAACGTAATTATGAAATTAAAACAAACTTCTAAATAAACAAACAATAAAAGGTTAGACAACAATTATCAGATTATACAAGTTCAGCCATACACAAATATTATCCCGCTCAAACGTAATTTTAAATTTCGAAGCTAACCCTTCGGCTGCCGTGGTGTCATTCGCCCCACGTCTGTACTCTAGGGTGGTCCTCCCGACCCTCATTATTGTGCACCTCTACGATACGAAGGCGCGATAATTACCTCTGACTTGCATACAAAATACGTTCTCTACAATTTATTGACACTATATTTTTCTTTGTTCTTTATCCGGCCGTTGTTCGAGTTGAGATATTCATCTGTTCTCACATTTAAATCATATAAAAGTTGTAGCTAGCCTTGAACCATTTGTAGAATTTATTACCTTTAAATTATTTAATCTCCAGGATCACAATATGTGGCCATTTTTTAATTCTAGGCGATACTTCATCGACGTGTAGATGGGATAGGTCTAAGTTTGGCCAAGTTTATGATAATTACGAGTAGAATTTACTAAGGTTGAAACTTGCACATAGAACGAAATATATCTTGTCATTTTATGCATTGCATTGCAAGTGACATAAACCCCACCACAGCTTAAAAACAATAAATTATCCTGACTTGTACACAATTATAATGCTATGGGAAAGGAAAATTTAGAAATAAACTCACCTATAACTCTTCATCTTTGTGATAAAACAATGCACAATGCCTTGTAAAGACTGTCATAGGTATGCGAGAATGACTAACACCACACATCTGATTTCTATCTGTTAGATTACATACAGATATTACACATACCAGTAAGACAGATGGAAAAACATACGACCATATTCATTTAATGGCATACATACTTGAATTACCTATTACAAGTCGTTCAAGGGTTGAGCTTTCTAAGTTGAAGCATTCTGCTTAGCCTTTTACCAGATATATTTGGGTCAGGTTCCAGTATAGCAGGATGGACTGGAATACCAGGATTTTACGTGAGCGGATACCTATTCGACTACCACCAAACAGTAACTGAGTGATAACCTGGACAAGGGTGGTGTCCGATTTGCTAGCTTCAGTTCAGACTACTCGTAAAGAAAGGTTTTTATTAGTACAGCAGAATAAACATTCACAATATTATAGCTTCTAAATAAGTAGGTACAATTATCTCAAAAGTTGCTGGTACTGGTTCCCAAACTAAGCTATCGCTTGTATTTTGGGACACAGTGTTCAGACGTGGATGTTGTTACAATTTTGTTTGTCTAGGTAGATTTGTTGTGAATGTGGATTTTTTTAAGTAATAACTTTAAGGGGTTATGTATTATAGTGAAGTGGTGGGTGTGTGTGCATGTGGATGATTTTATGTAGGTGAGTGCGTGTGTCGGTCGGTGTGTGTGTGTGTGTGTGTGTGTGTGTGTGAGGGTGTGTGTGTGTGTGTGTGTGTAGGGTCGTGGATTACACGGTGAATTTGAGTAAATCTTCAGTTTTCTGGTAGTCCATTTTGAGTAGCCAATCTGTTACTTTTTCTTTTACTTTGTGTTTGTTCAGTCCTACTATTTTTAGTTCCTTATTAATGCAGTCATACTAGTTTGCAACTTAGACTGTTGAATTGTCCTCTGGCAAAGGCTGTCTTAGTAGGGGAATAGTAATGACAGTCTGAGGCGCTAGATAACGTGCCATTCTGTCAGCGAATGCGACTGTCGTAATACCAAAATATAAGGGATTGAATACGTGACATTTGGAGTTCGTGTCCAAATAATAATAGCCGCACAGGTCGATCTTCAAGTTTAAGCAACGACTGCCGAGGTTGGCCTGTGGATGGGTGAATCTTAACATAGTGTGCTTCCTCCGTGCCCCGGAAAATACGTTAAGCTGTTGGTCCCGGCTGTCATTTGGACATCTTTGGCGGAGAGCAGAAGCCAGAAAATCTGACACCAGTCTTTCCAAGGAGTACCTACCGTGTTACCCAGTTAATGGGTTGTAGAGGTCTGGTAGGCAGCCACTCCACGTAAAATACTGGTATTCACCTGAATCCGGTTTGCCTGGAAGCTGACTCCAATTTTTTTGGGAAAAGGCTAGGCAGATGACGATCACGTGACATTTCGAAATCGATTGTCAATTCAATACATTTTTGACTTTGAATTAGTCCGTCAGTTAGATTATCAAAAAATATTTGAACCGTGTTTTTTCTTTTGTTACGGGAACCAAAATTGACGAAGTTACGACGCTTTTAAAATTCTCAATACGTCACACCTTCGCATCATTTTGACTGAGTCGTGACGTCACGAGCTCCCACTCCCGAGTTTTGATGCGTTTTATCTTTGTCAATATTCATTGATTTACAAAAACAAAAAATACGTGTCCATTATTTTTCAATACTCTAACTGACGGACTAAATAGTTTTGCAATCTGTGGATGATGGAATCTAGCCTATTGCATTCACCACGCTACCGCTGACCGAATGCCACTTATCTGGCCTGTGGACCTACTTTACAAGGCATTGGAAGTGTCAAAATTCATTTGGATGGTCACCCATCCACGGACCGTACTCCGCAAGCCTTGCTCAATTTAAAAGATCGACCCGTGCAGCTATTTTTACTCAGCCGCGCGCTTCTCCAAGTTGAAGCTTTATGCATGGTAATACCTATAAAAGATAAAATCAGTCATTAGAATAATGTCAGGAAAGATATTAGGTTTCCGTCCCCTATTTTTTATCGCATTAAAATGTAAAGGATAAGCTTAACTTTTTAACTGTTTTCAAAAGAAGCAAGGGGTGCAAGAGAACGAAATTTAGATGTTAATTTTAAAGTAGGTAGATATAAAAACTGGGGTTCTTCTTTTTAATAATAATTAGATGCAAAAGCCTACTAATTAACTAATTTTAAGTTTCGAGGACAGTTTCTGAGTGTGGCTATTCGAGATACCCTTTAAACAAATAAATAACTACCGAGATGCGACGAATAGAGAAGAGTGGTAGATGCAGGGCCTGATTAACCCTTAGGCTAATTAGGCTGCAGCCTAGGGCGCGAGGATCGGGGGGGGCGCGCTGAAATCGTGTCTTCGCATGCACTAATCTAGTCTATCATTGCATCTACCCTACATATTTCAACTAGACCGAGACAACACAAACTAAATGCGCTTGAGAGTCCCTGATTTTAACAATAAATTTAGAAATTTTTAAAAGCGCGGTTTGATCAAACACTGCCTTGTTACTCGAATCGGTAGGTGGTCGAGCGAGCGAGTGGGTGAGCTGGCAACAGAGTGCTTAGTGCGAGTTTTGCTTAATCCGCCTCGCGATAACGGGCGTAATAACTTTGTTTTGTATGGGAAATTCGGAATTTAAACAGTGCAACCTAGTTTTCGCGTTTGCCGCTAAATGACTCTGTATCGTATTCTATTCTTTATCCTTTTAGGTTGCACTGTTTTTAAATTCCCATACAAAATAATCTTCACGTATACGCGCGTTTCTGTTCTATGAGGCGAAATAAACAAAACCCGCACTAGGCACTCGGCGCAGCTTGCCGCGCGCAATAGAACACATTGACATGGCAACGATGTGCGGGGACTCCCCGGTACTTTGCCTTTATGTACGGTTTTTTTTTTGGGATGGTAAAATCATCAAATGAGTCCTCCCGCCCTGGGTGGGGCGGAAGGGACTGTCAGAATTTTACTGGCTAAAATCCACCCGTGTTCCTTCGGATGCCCTTTACGTTCTGGGGCCACGGTATCCTGTTTAGAAAATCCCGCGACCCCAGCAGGCTGCCTTCATGTACGGTCAGCATAAAAAAAAAATGGTTTGCCACCTTAAGGTTGAATGTCATGCAGATTAAAGGACAACTTTAATTCGCTTGCAAATCGATCTGAAAACTTTTGTAGGTATTATTAAGAACCATGTTAAAATTTTCACACTACTACTCTACACACTACTTTTTAGGCCGTCCGTAATACACCTGGCGAGGGCGCGTCCTCATAATTAGCCTAGGGCGGTCAGAACACTTGATCAGTCGCTGGGTAGATGAGATTAAAGCAAAAGACTCATGATAATGCTTTTGTGGAAAAGCAATTCCAGACACAAATAATGTCCAACGGAATATGGCAAAACGCTTTGTACACGTACTAGTTGCAAGTTATTATGTTATAGACAAAGTCATTATTACGGTAGTCGGCGCAATCTAAACACCGGTAGTGAAAATGATGCAAGTTATCTTACGCAAGCAGAAAATGAGCCGTACTTCCCCCGTGCAATCACCCCTACATACCCATACATATTTTAATAATAATAGGAAAATTGCTACTACAGGCTGTCATTCGAAAGGAATAAGTTTGCGTGGGGCAAGACACGCGACCCCTTGCCAAACAATATTAACCAACCTACAGCTTAATTTAAACACCTTAGAGTCTAATTTTCTGTCATCGATTGCATGGACAGGGTTATACTGACGCGCATGCGTTCGTTTTGGAGGGAAAAACGTATACAGTGTTGCTATGGCAACGGTGTATATTGCACCTATTCGTGTGTTCATTGCACTTGTGTTACTACGTCAGTCTGAAACTCAATCGGTTATCAAGAACCGTTTAGCTGGTGCGGCTGTGCTGTGCAAATAATTGTGAATGTGAATAAACCCTTTGTTTCGAGTGCTCTGTTGTGATTGGACTTCACGAGGTTTGTTTACGTGTGAAGTAGACTTTGTATCTGCTTTATCACTATCGTAATCTTTTACTATACCGTTTTTACATCCATTGTCTTTGTTTCATGTTCTTTCTAGATCTCTGCATTTTCAATAGGGTTATTTGGTTCCTTTTTTAATAAGAATTAACGTTGATTTACAGTTCGCGTAAAGATAAAAACGTGAGAGACAATCAAGAAATAATGGCGATAAAGGATCAATAAAAATGAATTGCTGAGCAAATCTGTCGACGTAAAATCCACCTTCTTAACCAAGTTCGTTAGTGACATTATTACACTCACAATAAAACTTCCATATATCTCTGCACAAATGTTTTGCTATAAATTTCAATCGCCGTAAACAAAGAGGGCTGTGAAACGTTAATTAGCATCTATGACGTAATTAATCGCCCATCCTTTGAGAAATCCTTGAAAAGAGACGCCGATGGGGTAAAGAAACATGACCATTCGCTTCATCCTACCCACCTTTTAGTATTGTGTTTGTCAATTAGACCTTTCAACTCAGCCTCAGTTAATTGCCGGCTTTTAGACCTGTTAGTCAAGTAGCCGAGCCACCCTTTCATTTTGTCTTTTTGGTTGGATACTTATAAATCTTGTGGGAACCGGATTTTTTGGGTTTGAGACGAACGGTGATGTTGTTTGTGGTTTATTTTAGGGTTCGAAGGGATTGGTGGGTACTTGAACTTCGATATCGGTGATTAATATAAATCTTCTGTGGATTTTGCATCTTTGAATGCAGTATTTTTGTGTGTAACTATACCCATACAAGGTGCTTTCATTAGCAAATATGCCTTTACTGAAAATAATGGAAAGTAAATTGTGAACTAGGTAATTTTTATTTGGGTTACGAATAGCGTTGGAAAGAGCAGGAAAAAATTCCGTTTATGTCCAAATCAGTTGTTTTTCTTTTTCAATGTTACATTCTAAAGTTTGAAGAAAATTGGCCAGGATATATTTCATGTTTTTTTTTTCCAATAAAACCGAAAAAATTAAAGAAACGGGAAACTTTTTATGTTTTTCATTTTTTGCTTTTTTTTCTATATTTTAACTCTTTCTTTAATAATATGTATTACGTACTAATGGATAGTCCTATTAGTATTCACCTCCCGGTGTTTTCTTTTTTATTATAATAAGGTGAATTACAAATTAAAAATATTTTTCAATCTTAATAAAACCTGTTTCTTTCCCAAGGATTCCTTCTCTTATTTTTTCTATGTAACAAGAGAAAAATACGGAAAAGAAATATTCTATGGTGTTACTATTTACTACTACAGAGTACAGATTATCCATAACAATCTTGATTCCCACGTGTAATAGATTTGTTAAGTTTTCCAACGTCCGTCGCATCGATAGAAAACCAGCGATATCAAACTCTATGGTCAAGTTTGTCAAGTCCGAGTGGTTTGGCTAGAAAGCTGAAATGTGTCAGATATGCTGTGACTACACACTTGTTAGCCTGATAATGTACATCGTAAAATGTAGGCTTCAACTCTCCAACAGCTAGTTTTAGACATACGCGTAAAGTGCCTGAAGAATTTAATTTGAAAGCCAACTGATATTTGAAACGCGAGTGCTAATATTTGTAGCAATAAACGTGGAAGGAAACGATGACTGAATTTCAAATAGGTATTCATATTGCTGACTTTGAATGATATTTTTAAACTTTAGGTATTTTGGCGCAATACGAAAATAGGGAATACTTATGCATGCAATTTTTTATTTGCAAGATGAAATTTTTATTAGCTCTAGTAAACAATCATGAAATTATTTTGAAAATGCTTTCATCAGCGATGAAGTTATAAAGCTTCAAAGATTACCTACAATTAGAAAGACAAGTCCGATATGAACTTTGACAGAAAAGTCCATGACGTCTATACAGCTGCCATAGAAAACAGCGTTTTGCGAGAGGGATATATTTGTTTAAAATTATTGTAAGTATCTCGTTTGTTTTTCGAGTAATTTTGATTATTTTCACTGTTAGTATTATAGTTTTGTATATTTTTGGATAAATTGGATAGATAATAAATGTTTTTCATGGATATTCGCTTTTGGAAGAAGTTTATAATAGGTATCTTATGTCAGTAAAGGATAAAGCAAAATGCCCCATAAGCCAAAGCCTAGCTAGATATTGTAGCTACTTAGGAAGAACCAAACGTTTATTCAAAGACAGCATAAGATACTGATAAGTAATGACATCACAAACGATATTCTCTGACGTGTTTTAACACCTGAATGATATAACGGATCGTAAAGCTATTATTGCGCTGGTATAATTCAAATCTCCAATCAGATACTCTATGCAAATGCACAGTACATTAATGATTTATAAAATGGCAACCCATAAACGAGGGCCCGTTAGCTAACATTATCAACATTGTCATGTTTTATTCATGGCTATTAGACACACTGAATCAGTACTGAGGATTTATCTAGATATATTTTCACACTATTGTAATAGCCGTTTAAATTTAGACAACGCTAAAAGCGGACAGACAATTTTAAATCCCAAAAGACCTTGTCTTATGCATTTAGATCGGTAGACGATAGCAGAGAATCCTATCGCGTTGGTTTGTATTCAACGCTCGTACAAAACGACTATCAGGAAAAATATCCGTTTAAAAGCCTTAAAATAGCTTGTAAATGAGTTTTGAATGCCTTTATTGCCCTACAAGTACAGTACCATGTAGAGTTCAACGTTCAATAGTACGCAAGCGCAGACACGGCGTCGCCGGCAAAGCGCCACGCGCCGCGTCCAGTATAAAAATCACTGGGTAAGTTAGTATGCTACCGGTCTACCGAGTTCCGCGCACAACGGATAGATGGCGCGCTCTTCAATTATTAAAACTGAAGGAAAATAAAGTACATTTTCATCGACATTTTCTTTTATTTACTTACGTGTGAACAAGATTGATAGGAGGGATTGCATGACACGTTATAATTTTATTGCCTTGGGCACACTTGTCAATAGAGAGGGGAACCTACTTTGCTCTATGCGTTTTTCTTTGTTTGTTAAAGGGAGAGACGTGTTTTTCTATTAATTTGGGCTTTCACTTGTCTCCCCGAGAGATTGATTGTGTTTAGGTAGGTGTGAAGAATCCCCATGAAAATTAATTGACTCCAATGACAATTCGAAATGCTAACTTTTAAAAAGTCGAGTTTGGAGGCAGTACATTTCTTGAGGCCGTTTGAAAATTCTCATTTAGGTGGTGCCTGAATTATTCTGGAAGAAATTTCTAAAATGTTTTGAGGACGAGCTGAAAAGCCTTTTCTGGTTATTGGAAAGTTGGTGTCTGTTTGTATTCTCGCTATCTTCCTTATCCATGTAGGTACTTGCTGATATTTAATGAAAAAGTTACTAAATACTTCAATTTATTCTTCAACAGATTGGCGCGCACCGATGGCCGACGAATCGGAAGCGGCGAGGGCAAGGCGCGCGCCCGCGCCCCCGCCGCGTCAGACCGTACGCCCGCCGGAACCGCGCCCGCGCATGCACTCCGACCCGCGGATCCAGCCCGACGCGCGGCTGCAGCCGGACCCGCGGATCCAATCGGACCCGCTACGGCTGCCAGCGCCGCCACGGCTGATCCGCCCGTCGGAGCACTTGGCGATAGTTGAACGGGCCATGGAGCGCCGACCACCGCCCCTGGTGCCGGCTGTCACGGTCCTGCACGGCCCGCGACCGCCGCTGCCACCGCCACAGCCGCAGCCACCGGTATACAGGCATGTAGCGCCGCCGCCTATGAGGATGCCGGCTCCCGGACCGCCGGTTATGAGGCCACCACCTAGGAGAGATGTTCAGGTAGGTTGCATGCACAGTAATTTAAAGTCCGCCGCACATAAGAAGACGCAGAAGTTGCTCTAGCCGTTACGCGACTGAATATTTCCGCGGGACTTTTTAAGTGAGATATACCTTATCCCGATACTGATACCCACCTGAAGCCTTGGAAAAGGCACTTGTTCCTGCGCATGATCTCTCCAATCTTGTCAGAATACCGTTTACTCAGACAATGAGAGAGATGTAACAGAGAGTGCATCTGTGCTTGCGAACCATAATCTCCGTCGAAATTGGTTGCGATGGCCGTAATTCGGTCAGGTGAACTTGGCTACAGAATAGATCATTATAGTAGCTGCTGAATTCGCTCTATGACGCCTACGAAGATGTGAACTGATCCAATCAGTTTTCAGTATCTAATATTTGTTATGACTACGTAGGCTTCGCGCGAAATGCTGATTAAAGCTGTGAACAACATACACACGCCCACTAAGGAGGATGATGAACAAATAAAATTCTCTCCCACATAACGTTACATAACAATGTGCACGCAAATTTGCTGAAAAACAAAGCGCTTGCATCGATTTAAACTTTTCTGCGCACATTGCAAACTGTTTTGCATTTTAATTAGGTTAGTAACGGTTCCATGTGTACTCGTAGCGTAGATTATACAGCATTGCAATCATAAAATACGTACGTAATTAGTGTTTTTGATAATTTTATTTCTCGTGCCATTTTTGGTGAATGATCTCGGAAAAAATTTAAACAACACGTTCTTTTCATCACGATCCCAATTATTTTTCTGAGATCAGAGGCCCGACAAAATTTTGGCAAGGGAGTGTCAGGCTCATACTGACTAAAGTCCGAGTTCCCCCTAATGCCTTTTACGTTCCAGGGTCGCGGTGACTCTTTCGGACAAATTCCGCAACCCTGGATGACTTAACATCATCTGAGATAGTAATCAAATAAGAACATCTATTCAATATCAAAAACTCATCAAAAGCCTTTACAAGATCGCATCTAATATTATAAGAACCTAAATTCAAGTCATCTGTCTATAGGCTATATTTGCTACTAGATTCTGCCATCGGCTTTACCCGAGTAAAAGCCAGAAGTTATCCAAAGGGGAATATACTCTGTGCATCAAATTTAAATTAAGACATTGAACAGGAATCTATGATGAGTATTGATGAGGTATCCCCGGGTGCCAAAGTCCATCCACATCCGTTCAGTTGTAAGACATAGTGATTGACAGAGTGACTTTAGCATTTATAATATACGTAAGTTTAGATATGTATATTTACGAGATTTCAATAGTTCGATGAGTAGGCGTGATCTCTCTTCCTCGTTATGCTAATCATATTCTGAATACGATGACGGGCAGTATTCAGATGTTTGCATCTTACTCAATACGCTTCGATGCGAAAGTGATAGCCAAGTGATTCACGAACAATCGCTGAAGAAAACAAGAATGATGGGTCGTTATTTGTAGGATGGGTTCCGTCAGTTTTGTAATTTAAGAAGCTGAGATGGTTTTAGCAATTTTCTTAGTCAATCAAATGGAAATCAGCCCTGTATATCAGGGCTAGGAGCTGTAACAGAATAGGGTCCTTTTAGATTTTATAATATTAAACGACTCGAAGTCATTGAGACTAATAAATAGGTAGGTATTGAATTGATACAGTGGAGCGGAGAAACGGAGAAATTTTAACCAATAGAATTGTATAAAATCTCCGTAACACGTGAGTCACTGACATTTTGACTTATATGATTGGTTAATATTTCTCCGTTTCTTCGCTCCGTTGTCTCGCTCTGCGCAAATGGACAGCCTTAAGCGATTATTATTACTATTTGATTTGTAGGAAGTCTAATTTAAACATAGTTAGTTTCCGATTTACTGCAATTAGAAGGTCCCGGCCGCACTAATTACTCTTAAATTGAATAGTTTAGTAAGCACTTTAGTGACGCCATAGCCATCTCACAGTCAAAACAGAGCACTCATGATGTTGCCTTATGACAGAACAAATCGGCTTGGCTCATTGCATTGATTAGTTTAAGTAGAGTGGACGCCAAGCTTTTCTGAAATTCATCCACACCAATTTTGGAAGGGACCGGACTATAATAAAAAGAGTTCACTCAAATTGAACCCAAATCACCAACAGCAACACATTGTCCTCGCCCCCGACGCCACCCGGAATGCTTGTAATTTAAAACCGAGTTCGCTCTCCGAATGGCTCACAGTTCCTTCCCGGTTTGAGTCATTGACGGCTTTCTTATTATAATGAGCCCAAGTGGGTGCCGGGCAGTTTGGCACCACAATAGCTACGGATGACGTGCTGCAAGACGTATGAAGTTTCGGGATAATAATAATATAATATAATAATATAATAATATCCTTGGACATTTCACACAACGCCATATAATCCCAAGCTAAGCAACCTAATGCTTGTGTTATGGTAACGATATGGCTGATAAACTACTTATATACATTTTTTTTTGTAAATACATACATATTATAGATAGAAAAACACCCAGACTCAGAACAAATACATGTAGGTCGTACAAATATTTGTTCCGTGCGGGAATCGAACCCGCGACATGCTGCGCAGCAGTCAATCGCTCAACCACTGCGCCAACCGTGTCGTCCAATAATGGATTATTAGAAAAACCATTGATCTTCAAGGTTCAAATAACGCCACATGTTATAATAAACTTGAGTCTTAAAGAATTTTGGCGTAACTGTGTCATAGACTCATTATGGATCACATGCATAATATGATAAAGTGCAGCTCATAAATGCGCTCTCTGTTTATCCAACAATTTTATAAAATGAGAGACAAATGCTGTCCATAAAAAAGAAATACGAACAGCGATGTCTCAAATATTTGGCACAATTCGGTCATAACGGGTGACTCATAAAAGAGACTGGAGAAATTATCTCCATCTTAATTTTAAGAGAGTAAATATTTTAATAATAATCTGCGGCAATTTTTTGTAATAAAAGTTTTATGTGTTCATTTGAATTTGGCTTGACCCAGAAAGGGCCCATCCAAACGACTGCATGGTCGACTAATGACCCGGCGAGACGGGGCGGAGTCGGGCCTTGGCCTAAAACCACATTGGTTCACTGCTGTCCGGTCTTATTGTGATACAATCTTCGATTACTAAATCGGAAATGCTTTCGCATAAAATCTGTTTCGATCTCAGTCGTTCATGCAAATTAAATCGTAAAAGCTAAATAGACAAATAATGAAATCGATGAAGATGAAACTGCAACTAATAACACTGAACACTACCTATTCATTCATGACAATTTAGTACCTATACCCTGCACGTAGGTACTAAAGTCCTTATCAGAAAGTAAAAGCAATAAGAATCGAATTACAATTAAGTGTAGCGATAACGCATGCCATAACAAAATCATCGAAGTATATTAAGTTGATAAATATGCAATACATTGTGAGGTTTACTTTCCTTATCACGTTTTAGAATGTTTTAAGTACTGATATTATAACATTTTTGATTTTGGCGACGTTTTGAGGGAAGCCTTTGTAGAGCTTCGAACGCTTTATTGTTGGTGTGATTGTGATAATGACTTAATTACTTTCGCTTCGTCATCTCCTTTACTTTATTCTTATGAGCTCTATCTAAGGGAGGTCTAAGTTTAACGACACGAACACGACGGCTCACAAATTCTTGCACTGTCTGAACTGCTCCACTCGAACCTGTGTGGTGCTTTCCTCAAAAGAACATATCAGACATTCACGTACATGGTTCTCACAATATGATATGACCATTACATGATAACACCTTTCCGTTGCATCCTGTATCATCATTGGATGCAACGGATGATCATCTGTCACAGAATATTTATTTCGTTGGTTAGTTAGTCTTGCTTGCTTAATTAAAGTTAATTTGATATGATTAGATTAACAATTTGAAAAGTTAGTGGAATTAAGTTTATATCTTCTGGGAAGTCTCTGATTGATGAGTGTAGGAGTTCTGTGCGTGCTGATGTTCGAAACTGTTTATTAATCATATTTGCATCAGAGTTAAGCATTAACTTTTATAGTTTTTCGTGGAAACAAGCATGATTCCCCTGATGAGATTTTGCAGGTGTTGCAAGATGGTATTAAACCAATCACAAAATTGTCTATAGCAGAACTCAAATCACTGAATAGGTTGCGAAACACACTAAGGGCAGCACCAACTACCACATTTGAAACTCCAATCATATCTCAAGTTAGAGCCGTTCGTTCCGATTTCATACAACATGCCCACCTATTACCTGTCTCATTTCATCCGTTATCTCCGTCATCTCGTGGTAAATTATCACAATATTCAATTCACAATGCGAGCCAGTTAAGGGCCCTAATGACTCGCCCTACTTCGCTTTGATTGAGTATTGGTACTGCGTTCTCTGTTGGACAGCCAATCAACAAAGATATGAAAGAGATCGTTTGTCTTGCTTTTATTGGCTGGCGATTGTTTGGCCATGTAAACTAGTGGCTTTACAAGTAACGGTAGTGTGTTGAACGATTTGATTTGCATTGTCACTCTGTTGTTTGAATTTAGGGCGGATATAAGTTGTTGTTATGGTCTTGTAGCGTTTCTGTCATGGCTTTTTGGCCCTACGAGTTGTGGGTGCTAGTTCTCCGCTTGCTTGGGTGGGTGAGTGTCGTTTCTAGACCTAGTAATGTCTCTATTCTGACAAAGATTCACACAGATTGAATTTACAAGTTATCTTCTTCTTCGACCAGAATAATCATTTCGACAAGTATTAATTACTACTCCTAAGGTACCTAAAGAATCACTATCGGTTAAAGATGGTTGGGCCAAAATGTTTCGGATTGAGCATGTCACATTGCGATAGCGTATGTCAATCTCATACATTTTGGATTTGATAATGGTCATCGCTTATAACATTTCAATCTATCTAGGCCATTTTAAAAGTAGTTCTTTCTACTCAAGACATAAAAAGCATGCAAATGAGCAAGTTATTCAATTACCATCGTTCGGTCCAGCCTTCTCGGGAGACAATTTCTCGCTTGCTCCGTAATTACGACGGCATCCGAGAGAATCTCGTTGTGCCAATTAACAGTACAGAGTCGCCAACAGGAGCCAATTATAAATACCTCGCTTAGATGCCGATTGCGAGCTTAAAAGTACGATGTATGTGGCTCACGATTAGCTGAGGAAAAAACTGAGAATCTTAAATAGAACTTTAAAAGGAAGGAAATGGGAATTTTTGTTCGTTTAGAGAAACTAGCTAAGGTTAATCTTCTTAAGTATGTGCTACTAGCGCTAAGTATTATCTTGCCTAGTAGAAATAACATTCGGAAATATCATTTTGTTGTAGATCGTTGACCTATAAAACGTATCTTATAAGTTATAACGCCTGAAACATCGCTATTTAAAAGGACTTTCCTGTTAAATCAAGTAACAAGATAGGACTTTTAAGGGGCCATTACATTAACTCAGTCGGCAATAGTCGGCATCTATTGACATAATATCACTTTAATAGAATCGAATCGGGCATATTAATAAACAGTCCGGGGCAGACCTCCCGCAGCAGCGTGGGTGACTTTGTATCCATCGATTTACCATTCGATGCTTTGTCATATCGATAATATAAGTATATCAATACGACGGTATTACCATTAGCGAGTGCATTAGCCTTTTAATTGTGCATTATTGAATATGGGATAACACCCACGTGAGCCTATGTAGGGACTGGTACTAATGTTGTTTAGTAATCCGCTAGCAACTGACGTATTTATTGCAAAACGTATAACAATGTCTGTTGTGCGCTGATGTTTTGAGGTCGATCTGAAGTTTTGATTTATAAATGACAAATACGTTAAATTGGCTGTCAGAACTGTCGAATGAGGCGTTTGGAGTTGTATCGATTAGAAACAGCAGTAATTGTTTATGATGTTTTTTTGGGTGGACTTTAGTTACCGGTAGCACGAAGTGAGCACCAAGAGGGGACAAAGGTGGTTCGGTTTGGGTCCCTGATTATAACGGTATCACTCTTATTAAAAGGAAATGGATATTTTTCGAGAAATTACAAAAAATAGTCAAATCTGACAAATCTGACAAAAATGAAAAACGAAACGTAATTTTGGGCGATTGACAACCAAAACTGTACCAGTATATTGTCTGTGGTATAAAAAGTCGTGGAAAATCGGTGAAAAGGAACGTAAAAATAAAAAATAATAACGCAATTTTACGTCAATTTTGCATCAACAAATGACAGTGACACTGTCATTACTGTGTGTGTCTGTGTTAATGTGTGTGTGTTGTTTTCGTTGTTGTCATTTGTATGCAGTTCTTAATGGTTAAAATAGGTCGAATCTGTCCCAAAACCGAATCAGGGCACCCCGACTCCACCTAGTCTTTTGGCTGCTACCCCTAGAGTGTTTATAAAATCCGGAGGCGCGGAGGGAGAGCATGGGTGCCTATCCTTTGTTACGCAAGGGCGAAGGGGCTGCACTTCCCGCAGCGCCGGAGACGTTCCAGAAGCGACTTTGTTGACAAAAAGTGTTTTGAGGTTAGGTTACAATAATTCGTTTTTCTCAAGAATGGTGCATTTCCTTTTCATGGGAGTGGTACCGGGGGGGATTGAGGGGGGCCCCCCTCCCCCCCCCCTTCCCCTCTCAACCCCCTTTTCGTGCTACCGGTAACTAAAGTTTACCCGTTTTTTTAGTGTATCTTAATACGTGACAGGTACCAAATTAGATTAGGGTCCCATCTTCAGAAGGGGTACCAAAATACTCTTGTAGCTGGTTAATAAGTATTGGACACCTACCATTTACGCTTAGCCTGTAAATGTTAATGCTAAAACCAGGGAACTTCCAATTTTTTCCAGACCGAAAAAAACCTAATCAAATCAAAAGAAAAAAAAAACAAATCTCGAAGTAGGAAGTACAATTTAGAATCAATGCGAAAGTAAAACGAGAAAGGAATTGAACGTGCAATTGAAAAATAGCGTATTACCTCCGCCCAATAAGAGGGCTGCTGTAGAAAGTGCATCGCAATCTTTGTTATACCCTCCGCAATAATTCGTTCAACAGATTCACAGAGCTTGGAATCGTCTTGGCTTCCACTGCTCGAGACGACTGCTTTGACTAAATTCTCCATACCTATAGGCTAGATTCCATCATCCACAAATTGCGAAACTATTTAGTCCGTCAGTTAGAGTATTGATAAATAATGGACACGTATTTTTTGTTTTTGTAAATCAATGAATATTGACAAAGATAAAACGCATCAAAACTCAGGAGTGGGGGTCGTGACGTCACGACTCAGTAAAAATTATGCGAAGGTGTGACGTATTGAGAATTTTAAAAGCGTTGTAACTTCGTCAATTTTGGTTCCCGTAACAAAAGACAAAACACGGGTCAAATATTTTTTGATAAACTAAGTGACGGACTAATTAGATTTTTTCAAGACACATCCTTCCTCTCGTTTCTTTTTTTTTATTGACGAAGGCTTGCTCTCAACCTCGATCACGCCTGATGGAAAACGATGGATGTTGCATTATGGTGGAGCGAGCGTGCCCAGAAGATGCTTCCTTCTTTTATTTATTTCTTTCATTATTTATCTACTTACTGCTGGCCGATGATTCTTCGTTCTGTGGTCGGATTCTATAGCTGTCGGCTGCAAGCGCTATCGATGCAGCCAGTGACCATCAATTACTTGCATAGCCGGATTGTGTTACGCTGTTTCAATTCGAGAAACTACGTATTAGTGCTTGTACTCAATTGAAACGGGCAGTAAAGATTAAAATATTGAACTGTAGACTTGTTGGTTTAGTCTTTAGGTCTGAGCTTTCCAAAATAGAATGGTGGTTCTAGTTATGCCATTATGTCTTGTACTTAAAATTAATACAGGTAATTCTGTTGTGCAGGTATGCATAATTTAGGTATCACAGACATGGATGGATAATTCCGAATGCGAAATGCATGACAGTTTTTCCTTAATCTTTTCTCTGGTCATCTTTTATCTGTCTAAACTGCTGTTTATCTGCTTTATTTTTTAGTGTAAATTTAAAATGATAATGATAACTGTCGGCACATTTTCTCATATCTTCATAGTATGCTTTTTCCTTGCAGGCCTAGGCAGAGTTTCTTCGATTTCGCCAGTTATTTAAGTTACGCCAAAACCCATGCAAATGGAAGCGATCCTGCCAATCTCTTTTTAGTCTCTTCTTAAAATTTTAGTCGACTCTATTGCAAATTATAATCAAGCATTCTCGATTCTAGTCATGCTACACACATTAGCATGGCCCTTCACAGGGTTGTGGACTGGACGTAAAGGCTACGCCGATCTCCCAGTCCACCCCCACTAAGACGCTGCGGGAATTTCAGTGCTGGGTCGTTTTAGTGGGTATACCGGGCTTGCCCGGGGAGTCCCACATACCCCTCCCACTCCCCCGAGTGAGAGGGTATGCGTAACGCATTTTCTCCCAGCCGAAAAAAAAAAAAAGGGTTGTCGCTTTCGCTGAAAGTGTAAGGTACGGAGGTAGGGGAAGGAGGAATAGGGCGTGGTGCCCTCCAGCGCCTCTGATTTACTGCGCAGTGACCGATTCATTATTATATTATCACCTGCTTGCGCGTGCGCTGCGTGGCTCTTTCTGCCCTTCTTGTTAAGGAAAATTGCTTGGATCTAAGTTTCAAGTTTTGAATTTTTGAGAGAAAATGTGTTTGAAGAAGATAATTACCTGCCATGTTTTGTGGGGAAGTCCTAACTAATCCAAACTACCTAATCAAAAGGATTCTCTCCGTCTAGGGAGACTAAAGCTGCTTTTCCACCAGAGATGTGCGAGTATGTTTATTTAGGTCTATTTAGAAACCAATAGATTAATTTTCCTAGTCTGGTTTGAGGATAGGTAAATGAAGTGATTCCATTGGTTCTTAATTCGAGGATACGTAGCGTTGCGAGGGATGTGTTTCATCCCTCGCAACGCTACGTATCCTCGCACAATTTAAAAGAAACGCAGCTTAAAACCCCTCAGTTACTACCGTAAGTCGGGGATCCAGGATAAAATTTCAAGGGTACCGGTAGGGTTGACGTGAGGTAAATAATTGTCAGACCCGGAAATTTCTCGGAATTGAGTTTCGTTCGTGTATGGACATGGATTAAACGTTAAGAGAATTCGCTCAAGGAAAACTGTTGGAATATTGTCCGTAGTTTTGAAAGGGAAAAAGTTGAAGCTACAAATCTTCTTTTCGTTACCAAGTAGCTTGAGGAAAACTGCAGCAATAAATCTTGTGTAAAACAGTTATTTATTTACACGACTTTTTCTTTTAGACAATGGTGCTGTTGATGTCTTTTTGTACACCGGGTTTTGTTGCGCAATACGGAACAGTTTTAAAGAGCCCTGTTTTGAATATAGTGTCAAGTTGAAAGATTTGTTCAAAAATATTTATTTTTTCTTACTATTGTAATAACAGTGGCACGGTTCGATCTTGGAGGTTAAGCAACGCTTGATGATACCGGCGTAAGGATAATCATCCATATCTACGATACCGAGATTCCTCCATAACTCAGTTGGTTCTGGGTGTCCTTTGTAGGTCTTTGACTTTGACAGTATTTAAGTATAGTCAGAAATCGGAAAATATAACACCAGTCTTGTCCAGTGTTACTCCTGTTACTGGGTTATGGAGGACATATAGTCCGACGCTCCATGTAAATCCTGGTACTTGTTGTAGACTGGAAACCGACGCCAGCTAGTTAGTATAAGGATAGGCAGATAATATACATGCGAGAAACTGTGTTTGTAGATGAAATGTACAAAACACAGTTGTTTTGTACCATTAAAAACCGGCCAAGTGCGAATCGAACTCTAACACGAAGGGATTCCGTACCGACCTAAACCGCTGTTTTGCTCGACTTGGCGTCACGGCCGTATCATCCTTTTCTCGAAGCAGTTCAGGCCATTTTCGACCCTCCTATAACTTCGTTGCGGTCAGTTGTGGATAAAACTAGAAACCTGAATTTTCAGTAACCAAACAGGCATTGTATACACACGGATATACCGTGTGTTCATTTATTATTTCTTGTTCTAGTGTCAATAGAAATACACACTGTGAACATTTCAATCAAAGAGTAAATAGTAAGAAAGAGGGATTAGGATTTTTTTTTATTTCAATTGTCTACCTATTGCGGGTCTTGAGTACGGCCCGCTGACAGACGGATAGCGAAGGCTTAATTAAAGAGTTCAGTTTTGGTAAGGATCCTTAAAAAACACAATCCCTGTACATCATATTCTTTCAACAACCCAGCAGCTTTCTCCACCATTTAATTTCCCTTTTCTTTTTACTGACATGTCAAACATTACAGACTTGAAACTCAATATTGACGGGTAACAGGATCCGGGGATTACTGGCTAGTCTGACAACTGCCCGGATAAAGTGTGCACGATAAAAAAGACGAATACTCGTAAAGAGTCAGTAAACCGTATCGGCTTTCAGCTTGCATTTTTTTTTATTTGTGACTTACACTTTTAATTTATTAATACTTATAGCTACCTATTTCTAAAATTTTAATGATTTTAAGTGTAATAGGATCAGCTCTGTGCCTTTTAATCGAAGCATAAATATTCCCTACAATGAGGCAAAATTGTTGACTTTCTATCTCTGTAAATGCTGATTTGATAACGAATATTATTTTAGTGACTTCTTCTGCTCTGGGCGGAGCGGAAGGGAGTGTCAGACTCTTGCTGACTAAAACACATCCGTGTTCCTCCAAATGTCCCAGAGCCGCAGTGACTCTTTCAAACAAATTCCACAACCCTAGCAGAGAGATGCACTGCCGTTTTACTTCTAACCACTCAAAATACTCGTCTCAAGTGAAGGGAATACGTGAGCGAAGCTGCGTGAATAAATTGGTTCATAATAATTGTTTAATCAGTCTACATCTAGGCTCCATATCAAAGGCATCTTTTCACGATTAGGAGGCCCGAATTCCGTCGTTACGGGCTTAGAATTACGCCCGCAACCCTTCTGGAGAGCAGCCCCTCTGGCCCTATTCCTCTTCTTCAAATTACCATCTGGCTAGATCACGTTCTGTGCTGCTTTTGTCGATTCCCGTTAACGCCTCATTGGCAGGTAAATAATGGGTAATAAAAACCTGGCGCCTGAATTCTGCTCATTCCTATTCTGTTTGCAGGCAGGTCGCCAGATCTGTTGAGATCATCCGCTGACAACAGTCTATTAAATCAGAGAATATACTGCGACACCACCGTTCAGTCTTTGGTCTTTATAGGCTCGTTTCGGAATTGGTGACCTTTTTTTTCACAAATATGTTGGTGCAATAACAAGGTGAAGGTACATGCTGAAAAGCCAATACGTAAATTACTTTTTAATAGTCAGGAAAACACTAAGCTTCGACGAATTTTCTAAGTAGTCATTTAGTTTTTCACTGTTTTTTAAATTATTTATGACCCATCAACCCGTTTTGATTGAACTTCACAAGGCGTACATTTCCATAATTTTAAGAAATTCGTAACTTAAAACAACTAAGGCTGGGTTGCACCATCTTACTTTAACAATAACAAACATCGAAACTTCAGTTAAAGTATCGATTAGGCCAAAAATTAGTTGCACCATTTGACAAATAGTTAAATGACGTCATAACTTTAACCGTAACTGTAACCGCTCACTTTCCGCTGGTTAGTGTTATTGTTTGTGTTAAATTATCCGTCAACTATCAAACGCATTGAATATAATCTCTTGACTTGACTCTTCCCTTTAACTTTAACAAAGCTAATGAATTCGCTGGTGCAACACATTTCACTATAACCGTTAAAGTCAGCGCTACTGTTAGTGTAAAATTTGACGCAAACTTTAACTATAACTTCTTCTATGGTACAACTCAGCCTAAGTCTTGTGCAAAATATTAGATGCTCCTAGGCTTGATCTATGCAGTTGGCAAATTCATAAGTTGAAAATACTATCTAGTAGTTTAATATACGACATTGCGGACGGTATTGTCTTAATATAATTAGTATCAAATATACCTCAAGCATATTATTTACCACTAAAATGTAAGCGCGACCACTTTCCAATGTCAACGTACATTCGACGCCCACGATGGCGCGCGACTGATTGACAGCTGACTGCACTGGGTGCGCGTGAGTCCGTTGTTGGACGACACGTTAAACTTGTATTGTTGTGTTCTTGGCTTTGCCAGTTACGAGATTAGTTAGTGGTTATGGTAGAATCTTAATGTAAAAATTGGTCTCATAAATAACCTCCTAAGGTCTGTGATATGATTTTATGAAAAAAATAAAATTCAAAAGGTAATTGAATTTCAGCACAGAATTGCGTTACATGTAGATAATAAAAAAAGCAATTGCTTGTAAATCGAAATAAAAAAAAGTCGAGCAGACTTACAGTAAATTATACAGGGAAATTGAAAAAATACCCGAAACCTCTTAGGCAGTGAAAGTACACATGATTATAAGCAACTTTTGTTTTGGTAAAACTCCGAAATCTCGAAAAAAATATCAGCTGTTTCATACAAAATGCAGTATTTAGCCAATGAAAATGTATGAAACAGCTGATATTTTTTTCGAGATTTCGGAGTTTTACCAAAAACAAAAGTTGCTTATAATCATGTGTACTTTCACTGCCTAAGAGGTTACGGGTATTTTTTCAATTTCCCTGTATAAATGGGCGATCTCGATCCGGCTCGTAAGTCATGGCATGTCGCTGTCGATATATGGGATGTGATGTGAATACAGCAGTTGCTGTGTCAATAGTCAGCGGATGGATGCGGACTGCTCAGGACCGGGATGGTTGGCGCTCTTTAGGGGAGGCTTACGTTCAGCTGTGGACGGGAATGGACTGAATTCAATAGCTTAGATATAGATACATCCGTGTTTTATTTAGAAAAAATAGTTTACAATTTCACGCGATATTTTGCAATATTACGACGTTTGCCATTTTCCGGTGACATATAAAATTAATCCCTATTTCCCTTTGTCATCGCATCACGCGAAAACGGCTGGACCGATTTTGCTAATTCTTTTCTTGTTGTGTTTGTTAGGAGAAGGTTCTTATGAAATAAGAAATTAAGAAAGTTGCCAGTTGACGGTAGCGAAGCCGCAGGGGCAGCTATTTAACAATATAAATAATATGTATTTAGGTACAATAATACAAAACTGGAAACAAAACGTACTCTATGGCTCAGTACTGCATCACGGGCCCTTTCAGTGCTTTTCTTCGCATTAGTTTGGTATTTAAGTTCTTTATTTGTCAGGGCTACCATTCGTCTTGACTTAGTTGATACCGTTTTCTTATTTACGGTTGTTTTTTGAATTGACAGGGGAATGGTTTTAGTATAATTCTGATTGACAGTTCAAAGCTGGTGACGTAACGTCTAGTTGTTAAATTTAAAAAATGAATGTGGTGCTATTGGTAAACGAGTGTAATAATATGTAACAAATTAATCTGAGGACTCAATCAATGGTGAGGACTGTGCATGGCATAATATTATGCGAACTAAATTAAAAATATTAATCTCGAAACTAAGTAAATAAACGGTTTCCAACACTATGCATGGACTTAGCTTTGCACATATTAAGCATAAGAACATAATAGTTGTCAGGAGTTAATATAATTTTAAAAATCAAGAAAATCCCTTGACGTATCGTACAACATTGGACGCGCGCACCCGCGGCAATGAATCCGTTGCGCGATGATTATGCAAATATTTTCTTTACGCACACTTCTTGCGCCGGCGCACAATGTCCATACAAAGACCCGCCCGGCCATACTCGATGCGCCAGTGAAAACGCTTTTGATATGCTAATATTATAAATGTTAATGAAAGTAGTTTTTGTTGTGTATGTTTAGTGTATGTACTATTGAGGCGTGTTTATGTTTGGTTACTGAGTACTGAGATTGTCTTGGAGTGAAATGCACGTATTTACGTTCATACGTAATATTAGACCTATCCTATCCGTGTTCTTCCTAATTCCCTTTGCGTTCCAGGGTCGCGACTCGCGATGACTCTTTCTATTAAGTTCCGCAATCCTGGCAGACGCAATTACGTAGGGGAAGGTTGCTATGAATGGACCAAAAAAATATCAGCTGTTTCATACAAAATGCAGTATTTAGCCAATGAAAATGTATGAAACAGCTGATATTTTTTTCGAGATTTCGGAGTTTTACCAAAAACAAAAGTTGCTTATAATCATGTGTACTTTCACTGCCTAAGAGGTTACGGGTATTTTTTCAATTTCCCTGTATAAATGGGCGATCTCGATCCGGCTCGTAAGTCATGGCATGTCGCTGTCGATATATGGGATGTGATGTGAATACAGCAGTTGCTGTGTCAATAGTCAGCGGATGGATGCGGACTGCTCAGGACCGGGATGGTTGGCGCTCTTTAGGGGAGGCTTACGTTCAGCTGTGGACGGGAATGGACTGAATTCAATAGCTTAGATATAGATACATCCGTGTTTTATTTAGAAAAAATAGTTTACAATTTCACGCGATATTTTGCAATATTACGACGTTTGCCATTTTCCGGTGACATATAAAATTAATCCCTATTTCCCTTTGTCATCGCATCACGCGAAAACGGCTGGACCGATTTTGCTAATTCTTTTCTTGTTGTGTTTGTTAGGAGAAGGTTCTTATGAAATAAGAAATTAAGAAAGTTGCCAGTTGACGGTAGCGAAGCCGCAGGGGCAGCTATTTAACAATATAAATAATATGTATTTAGGTACAATAATACAAAACTGGAAACAAAACGTACTCTATGGCTCAGTACTGCATCACGGGCCCTTTCAGTGCTTTTCTTCGCATTAGTTTGGTATTTAAGTTCTTTATTTGTCAGGGCTACCATTCGTCTTGACTTAGTTGATACCGTTTTCTTATTTACGGTTGTTTTTTGAATTGACAGGGGAATGGTTTTAGTATAATTCTGATTGACAGTTCAAAGCTGGTGACGTAACGTCTAGTTGTTAAATTTAAAAAATGAATGTGGTGCTATTGGTAAACGAGTGTAATAATATGTAACAAATTAATCTGAGGACTCAATCAATGGTGAGGACTGTGCATGGCATAATATTATGCGAACTAAATTAAAAATATTAATCTCGAAACTAAGTAAATAAACGGTTTCCAACACTATGCATGGACTTAGCTTTGCACATATTAAGCATAAGAACATAATAGTTGTCAGGAGTTAATATAATTTTAAAAATCAAGAAAATCCCTTGACGTATCGTACAACATTGGACGCGCGCACCCGCGGCAATGAATCCGTTGCGCGATGATTATGCAAATATTTTCTTTACGCACACTTCTTGCGCCGGCGCACAATGTCCATACAAAGACCCGCCCGGCCATACTCGATGCGCCAGTGAAAACGCTTTTGATATGCTAATATTATAAATGTTAATGAAAGTAGTTTTTGTTGTGTATGTTTAGTGTATGTACTATTGAGGCGTGTTTATGTTTGGTTACTGAGTACTGAGATTGTCTTGGAGTGAAATGCACGTATTTACGTTCATACGTAATATTAGACCTATCCTATCCGTGTTCTTCCTAATTCCCTTTGCGTTCCAGGGTCGCGACTCGCGATGACTCTTTCTATTAAGTTCCGCAATCCTGGCAGACGCAATTACGTAGGGGAAGGTTGCTATGAATGGACCACTTAACTTTACGACAAAATATCTTAAAAAATATTAGTGATAAAATGAAAGCAGTTTATTATTTTTATTTCGTAGGACCTTTATTTATAATAATCAAACGCACAAACAATTCGGGCTTACACTTTTTGGTATAATCGAAGAAAACTAAATCTTGGGCTGTTACCTTCTTTGGACCATGGGCACCTTCATTGAACCACCAGGTTGCCGTTAATGGACTTCGAGAAATTTGTTCTAGAGGTCCAATCAAGGTAACTTGTTATAATTATCAATTATGATTAAATTATGGCATACGAGGAGAGACCTATACCTAAGCTAAGCAATGATGATCGTAGTGTAAGGTTAGGAATTTTCTAGTCTTGAATACTATTAGTACTTTAAGTGAAAATAGACGCTGAAATTCCCGGTAGGAACAAAAATTTTAATGGACCATACAAATGCAATAACTGATTTTCTATTTTGTCCGAGTTCCAAATAAACATTTTTGTTATGTTTCTTTTAATTGTTTTAGTTTCGGTGTTTGGTCACAATATGTGTAAATATAAAAAAAAATTTCATTCAACGAATTTTTAAAAAACTTTAATTATACTTAGTACTTATTTATTTTTTAATTAATTTTTGTTCTTATTAATTCGTTTTGGAAATAACTGCTCATATTTTGAAATGTTTTACTTTTTAAGGTTCCGTACCCAAAGGGTAAAAACGGGACCCTATTACTAAGATTTCGCTGTCTGTCTGTCTGTCTGTCACCAGGCTGTATCTCAAGAACCGCGATAGCTAGACAGTTGAAATTTTCACAGATGATGTATTTCTGTGGCCGCTATAACAAAAAATACTAAAAAACAGAGTAAAATAAATATTCAAGGGGGCTCCCCTTACATATACGACAAACTTGATTTTTTTGCCGTTGTTATAGATAATGGTACGGAACCCTTCGCTCGCACTTGGCCGCTGTTTTTATTTATTTTTTGGCGTTATTTGGCAGTGTGCAGCTGTCAGATTATCATACTGTTACTTATCACCATTGTATTTAGCTGTACGTCTTCCATAGTTTTTAAATAAATAAATAGTTTGTAAGAGAAATCACGACATTAAAAACCTACAAGTAGGTAAACCGACATATTATGCCAATGTTTCAGTTTTTCTCTGGTATTACAAAGGTTCTTTTACATAATATCCAGTAATAAACTCGCAGTAGGTACACGTAATTATTTGCGTCTCGTCGGCTGCTAATTATGAGAGACAAATGAATGAAATAGGTTAGTTACCGGCCCCTGGCGAAAGCCCAACAATTTGTCATTTTTTGTGAACCATTGCATATTTGTCTACACGAGGCTCAAGGGAACTACAAATAGACAAGGAATACCTACAGAAGACATCTAATAAGACATTTATGTCACCGGAAAATGGCAGACTCCGTAAGATTGTAATAAATTTTGATTAGATTATAATTTCTCGAAAAATTATGAAAAAATCCTATTGTCTATATCTATCTATACTTATAATAAATCTGTAGAGAGATCAATTCTGTACATGAAATATATTTCCAAAATAACTATCAGGGGGTAATTAGGGATCGATACTGATGCCAAAAATGCAATCAGTACAATTTTTGTCTGTCTGTCTGTCTGTCGGTCTATCTGTCTGTCTGTCTGTATAACCGTTATAGAAACAAAAACTACTCGACGGATTTTAATGAAACTTGGTACAATTATTATTCATACTCCTGAGCAGGTTATAATATACTTTTCATCACGCTACAATCAATAGGAGCAGAGCAGTGAAGGGAAATGTTGGGGAAACAGGAGAAGTTACTCCATTTTTTAAGCTTCCGTCGCGTGTGCAACCTTAATGGTGAAAGCTACACAGAAATCATGTATGACGGAAATGTTCTCCTTAAATTATATAAAAAATATCCAACGACAGCATATGTCTATCTTTTATGATTGACGAACAATAACACGTGTAACTCCCGATAGCTTAGCCTTAGCAGTTCGAAGCTTTCTGATTGTATTTGTCTACTCTTACGTTTATAAAAGTCTCAGTCGTCCCTAATTAACATTAATAAAAGTTAACATTA
The DNA here is from genome assembly GCA_963859965.1 of Ceramica pisi. Taxonomy (NCBI): domain Eukaryota; kingdom Metazoa; phylum Arthropoda; class Insecta; order Lepidoptera; family Noctuidae; genus Ceramica; species Ceramica pisi. The sequence continues at coordinate 21,167,816 of OY982535.1, read as the reverse complement.
ATATTAGTTATTATTGTTCGAAAGAGTTACCGCAGCCTTGGAACGCAAAGGTCATTAGGCATACAGATGGCTTTTAGTCAGTAAGAGTCTGAACCTCCCTTTTGCTCCAGAGCGGGAGGGTCCATTTTATGATTTACCTAAGCTTTAACATTCGCACACAATGGTTTTTTTTTTTATAAATAAATCAATCAATTTCCCATTCATAAAAAAGGTACCAAATTCGCATTATCGTCGTATCCATTGCACAGCATCAAAAAGAAAGAAAATGTAGATTTATCACAGAACTGGTCTGACAAATATATCAGCGGAAAATTTTACCATTACCATCTGAGCTAGAGTTCGAACAATCAGAAGCCAGAAAATCTAACACCAGTTTTGCTAAGGAGTACCGTGTTACCCAGTTAATGGGTTGTGGAGGTCTGGTAGGCAGCCGCTCCACGTAAAATACTCGTATTCATCTGAATGCGGTTTGACTGGAAGCCAACCCCAATGTATGTAAGTAGTTGGCAAAGGGATCGGCAGATGATGATGATCTGAGCCAGAGTTCAGCCACTGCTGGGCTTACAATATTGGTCGACTGTCCATGACCATACTACTCGAAAGATGCTCCATACCTCAGAATGCTCCTAAGTGCAACTCAAAACCCACGTGAAAAGTGATAAAAATATTCTTTACTTAGGTTCCCTATGTCTTCGTGTTCCTTAATAACTATCATACCATAGAGTTTTTCCATAAAAAACCTTTGCTTATGGAATCAGAACCAGTAGATTTAACGATAAAATGTAGATTGCAAATATCACAATACCCAGACAACGCGTAAGGTGGTCTGCAAGTCCAAGATAAAATCTATACTCTTTTTCTCCAACATTTCCATGACTTTCGTGATGTTAATACACACATACAACGAAATCTAAATGACAGGCATTACCATTCATACATCAATCATTGATAGTGTCTTGCTGCGTTGTTCAGTCAATCATTTAAAACGAAAGCTTCGATATTCTTGTATCTGTCATCGATATAAAAATAAACACGCTTATCGATAGTCCTTGTCCGTATAATGTGATTATAATCGATCAATTTACTCGTTACAGTTGTAAGAGATGTCAATCAACTCGGAATGTTACGTGAGGTGTAATTGCGTCATTTAAGGCGTTTCGTACACGCAGCAATTGTAGTTGACGCGGCTGCCAACTTTTTTTAAGTTAACGGTTGTCAGTTGCAGAAACAAAAAGGGATAGTTGACAGGTTTTGCGATTGACTTTGTGCAAAACAGGCGTTGGGTGCTGCTGAGGTCGGGCAGGGAATGAATTCGCCCGATTGCGATTGTTGGTCGAATACCAGCAACTTGCGGCAATGTGTAAATGATTTTATCACCGAGTGCAGCAGCCGTAAATGGTTGTTGACCAAAGAAACTCGCAACTAAATTGCCATGTCTTTGCAGTTTCAACAAATTATAATGATAAACATAATTAATTAGGTAATTGCATGTTGCCAGTGGCCTAAACTCGGAGATCGAAGTTGCACCGTCTGCGAAGCCCCTAAAATGGCATGTTCTGAACATTTCCTTTGAGGATATGCTTGTGTGTGTTGTAAAAGTTAACACCTAATTTGAATAAACTGTTATACCATACATTCTAGTTTATATATCCGTTTAAACATAATTTAGCTGTGTTAAAATTTATGATGACAAGTTAAGTATACAGATGATCATTGAACAATTTATTTATTTGCAAAATGGTTAGTACGTAAGGCTTGTTTGATGCCAGAAGGCATTATCTAACAAATAATTTGATATATCTACGTAAGTTCACGCCTGTAAGAATGAAGATGGGCAGAAGTGAACCTGAAGTTCACCAACGCTGCTGTTATTTTAGGTCCCATAAGATAGGACATGACTCTATTTCCATCAACCGGTCTCTTACTAATAAAATTCAAATTAAAAACCCAATGCCACTTTGGCCCGGAAGTAAAACCCAGGACGTCTTATTAGCTTTTGCGTCACCATAGTAGGCGCCAGATAAACGTACAATAAAGTACATTGATCTTTCCCCAATATTCCAACAAGAAATTATGAACCGTTTTCATTACTAGATAACGTAAAGGCAATCACGATAGATGTCGATTCAGGACAGCTTTATTAATTACTAACTGACCCGCGCAACTTCGTCTGCGTCACATTTTCCAGTATTGCTCCGATCCCATTTGTCTTAGCGTGATGATATATAGCCTATAACCTTCCTCGCTAGATGGGCTATCTAACGCTGAAAGAATTTTTCAACCAGTAGTTCCTGAGATTACCGCGTTCAACCAAACAAACAAACTCTTCTGTTTTATAATATTAGTATAGCTATAGAGCTGTTTGTGATTTCTGTTTTTGACATTAATAACGTCAGTAAGTAAGTATGTGGGTCAATGGCCGGTATTGCACGGGTATCTGACGTCTATCATAGTCTTTCAAATCCGTTTTAAATAACTACTTTGACAGCAATAAATAAATAATATAAATATCACATGTGTCATTTCCGTTTTTCCATGCTCTAGAATGCAGCCGATATTGACCCAAATATTATCGAATTGAAGTTCAATGAAACACTACATTGTGTCCGTCAGTCCTTTGTGTGAAATGTCACCCTGTCTTATCATTTATCCTGGCATGGTCAAATAGCGCCCTTTCACACAATAAAATAACGTAGAGTTACTTTGTTATGAAACGTGCCGTTGTTTTGAGTCTTGAGAAAAATATTTACTCATAATGTTTTATGTGGTAGTCGTTATGATAGGTAAAGATTGATATATTGTTGGTTTTTAAGAAGCTTGTTTGTTACAGTTAATCTTCTAACAAAGTTTCATGTTTACCAGACACTGATATCAAGTGGCGATGTTTTTTTATGATCGTTCCATTGGTGTGGGTGTCTTTGGATAGGTCGTATAAAATACTAGCTGACCCGCGCAACTTCGTCTGCGTCACATTTTCCATCATTGCTCTGCTCCTATTTGTCTTAGCGTGATGATACGTGATGATAACCTTAACCTATAACCTTTCTCGATAAATGGGCTATCTAACACTGAAAGAATTTTTCAAATCGGACCAGTAGTTCCTGAGATTTTACACATTTTTTTTACACAGGCTATTTTGTAGCCTATCTAGGAGGACAGAGCTTCACCCACCTTATTGTAGAGATTCTGTGTTACCCGTTATTATTTCTGTAAAAGTTGTAAATCTACAATCTGTTATAATGAATAAATATTATGAATTATGAATTATGAGATTAGCGCGTTCAACCAACCAAACAAACAAACAAACTCTTCTGCTTTATAATATTAATAGTATAGAATGAGGGTGTGTGAAAGCCATTGAATTGGTTTGCGAAGTATTAAGCTATAAAGTTCATTTTTTTTTAAGTGCCTTAGTGTTAGTAGCTTTTCGCATCGTGTATTTCTCTGGGATAATCCGAACCAGCCAAATTCAAATCACTCGCAAACGGCGAGGTCAGTACTTACCTACTGAAAAAAACTGTTTTTTTTTTACTTTTCGATTCTGAACCCTTCGTGTACGAGTGATGCATTTTTGTTTTAGCTGCAATATATATTATAGATACACACTGTAGTAATTTTAACATTTTTAACCCTATATCTATACTAATGAAGAGTTTGTTTCTTTGTTTGGTTGAACGCGCTACTCTTAGGAACTACTGGTCCGATTTGAAAAAATCTTTCAGTGCTAGATAGCCCATTTATCGAGGAAGGTTATAGGCTATAAATCATCACGCTAAGACAAAATAGGAGCGGAGCAATAATGGAAAATGTGACGCAGACGAAGTTGCGCGGGTCAGCTAGTCTACCTATAACGCTCTATGAGGTATACATTGGTAACCTATCGAGTATGGACCGTAAAAAGTGTAAGACTGTTAAATCTATGGTAATATAAGTAATACCTCTTTATAATCCAAGTTTAGATTAAGTATAAAGGCAATTGGCAGGAAACCCTTATCGCCCTGGTTAACGTCCTCTTTTTTTTCTCTTATGATCTCTAGTAAGAACTTGATAAGAAAAATACTCTTATTCCAACTCAACCTGATTTCCGCTCAATGTTTACAAATTACTCGTATCCAATAGAAATTACCTCGACGATATGGACCGATAGTTTCCACGATAAATCTGTCCTCGGTTCGCCCACTCACAAATCACAAATAGTTTGTACCTGTAGGTTTGATCACAGACCATCGAAACTTCCCCGCTTCTAGAGACGGCGTTATCACAATTTTTCCATAAAAAAACTAAAAAAGACTGAAAAATAATTTTCATTATTATTTTGATTTACATTTGTTTTTACTTCTGTATATTATAATAATGTTATTAATGTGCGTCTGTCTGGGAGGAATAAACTATTTTTCATTCTTTGTAACACCAAAATTTACAAAAGGCAGTCCCCTAAATTACCCGCTCGTCATCACATCCTCGTCAGCTGAGGGATGATGACGTGGTGCAACAAACTCCCCAACAACACATAATATGTCTGTAAGTTATAAAAACTTGCTTACCCTGCAAACCAGAAACGTTTGTGAAGTGAGTTAGTGTACTTAGCACACACATTACGTGGGGAATTTCAGGATAAACTAGAAAGACTCACTATTTATTGTAGACCAAAACAAAGTAGGTACAATAATGACGAATTATTACGAATTAAACTTAAAAACTAATTAAAATATGAACGCGAAAAGCGATCTTTTACAGACTACCTTTGAATGGATTGGATAGAATTATTTTAGCTATGGCACCTCTAATCGCTTTCGTGCTCTGTTTCTTTAATAATACATTACTATGAGACAAGCACATCCTCCCGGTTCTAGGGAAGACTTGATACCATAAATTATGGGAGCGACGTTCGAGGCTAATGTGCATTAGGTTCTATACAAATTACGGTATAATCATTCTGATTAACTAACTTGAATGTTGGTTGTAAATCAAAGTTTCTGCTGGCTGCAGATAAGTAGTTAAAAATATAATTTCAATTTAGTTTTTCTTGCTGAATATCTTAGTCACATTTTAAATATCAAATACAAGATTATATCAGACAAGAGCTCTTTCATAATGTCGAAACTAAATGTTACTTAGTCCTAAAAAGTATTGCCAATTATCACAAGGTTGCATCTGTGAAAAACGTGTATCAAAAAGATTTTTTTCACTGTAACTTCTATAGGTATGCTGAACAGGGTGTTAAATGCCGCACACCTCCATTGAAAAAGGGAGAATCCTCCGACTCCGACCAGACAGGTATTCTGCCCCTGGTTGATAATTGGGCTGTTGTAAGTGGTCTAATGGCTCGGAAAACTTTGATAGCGCGATGCAGGATTTGTGAGTAGGTCTTTAGTATAAGACAAATCACAAAAAAAAACAAACATCACGGATCAATCACACCATACCATCGACGATAACGCTATAAAGCTGTAACACATCAAGTCCCATTGCCATTGATTCGGCCTCCTATTACACTACACATTATTTAATTCGTCGCTTCATCGCATTGTGCAATATTAGTGAAAGGACACGGTGTGACGTGCGTCCGCGCCGTACGTCACTGCTGACGGGAACATGGCCCAGGGAACGCGACCTCACGAACTTACTTCGGCAAAAGTCGGCGGTGCTCGGCAGTGTTCGGCTTTGTCGATAAATCTATACATGCCTGAAACTTTCTATAGATTGACAATGCATTGTGTCGACATTTAGGAAACGATTTTTATTATTATTGGTAGTCTTCCGTTTGACTACTAACTAGATTGTGTGGTTCACAATGGAGCTCCCTTGTCTAGAAGTAACCAATTCACAAAACTCCATAAACATGCTCTGCTTGCTTCTGTCAATCTCCTAATTGACCGGGATTTATTCGAGTCAAGTAAAGTGTGTTATGTAACGCACGTGATGCTAAATTATAATCTACGCAAAGATTTTTGCATCTTAGCAATTAAAAAATCTAGGTCACAGGCAGTTAGACAAATCAAGACTAAAAAGGCTAGTCAATTGATTACGAGTTACGACTCCAGTGTCTTTTTAATCACACGTCTAATTTGAATACTGCACTCGGGGCACAATGAAATGGCCTCTCAATTTACGTAACAATAATTATCACAGCCGTAACAAAACCGAAAACTCTATTGAACCCTCCCCCGGGCATTGTGACTAAATTACTAACGGCGCCAGTATTTATGAACTGTCATATCCAATCGACCCACTATCATTACAATCGGAACTATTCGGGGCTACTCGGAGCTATTCGGAACGCGATCACAATCGAATTAGAAATCGGACGTTAGATCGAATCGAATTATCGGTTCTGTGCGCGATTCGCTTGCATAATGTGATTAGACGTGTTTGGGCGTTAGGCGGGTTGTCCAGGCGAAGCGATGCGTGTGTGTGTTAGGAAGCGATATATCGCTGAGGAATGATCCGTTCAGTAAATTTGAGCAGATTGTGTTTCCAATGTTAACTTGGACCGAAAACACGGTCCTATTAGGAATTTCCGGGATTCTATGATCTGTCCTAAACCGTGGATGATGAGGACCAGTTTCCGAGATACTATTATAGACAAGACTCCTGAAAGCTGATAATCTTGATATTCCTATGTCAATCTGGAAAATTCAAAATGATCTTTTAGGGAACTTTTTAAGTTACTACTCCTAAACACCGCAACCTAATAAAACTGCTTATAATCACATTACGTTAATTTAATATTTGTACCTAATAGCTTCGATCCCCAGTTACGTATGTCTGCCCGAATTATCGCGGCTCCATTGGGTCTGAAGATTGCTTGTTTATAACCGTACGGTAAAAAATAACTAAATTGCAGCACGAACGGTTGGTTCAGGCTAATTATCTCGATATGGAAGCTGACTATGAGCTCCAATTGGCTTGTAGGTGATCATTATTTGATCACCTGTTACATAAAAGAAGTTAATGTTAATCAAACCAAAGTTGATGATAACTTTGGTCTTATTAAGAACATAGCTCTGTATGATTTTGTCGTTTTTCTTCTTTTCGAGTCGAAGGTGACCCTTTAACAATATGTGTCCTGTACCTGCGTGACCACGCTTATAGAAGCATTCATTAGGTCTTCAATTGTGCAGGTTTAAAGGCACTTGGGGCACTCCAACAAATGGGCCATGTTTTGCACACCACACACACATTTGGTGTCAAACAAGTCTGTAAATCCGATGTTTTTGGTCGTTTCGTTCTTCTTAAACCACTCATCAGTCTCGGTTTCAGTCTGTGCAGATCCTGACTTCATCTGCATTTTACATTTCCGTATTGAATTGGTTGAACAACACTAGATTCGGTTAAACCAAGCTAACTCATTTGAAATAACACTTATCATCACAATATTTAATTAAAAAGTGTCATAACTAAAAATCTACATGCGAAGTCTATTATTACACTAAATATACTTAACACGGTCGTTATTACGAGTATTATGTAATGTTTTGTGCTTATTTAGTTTTGAACGACGACCATTCTCTGTACCATAAACGGTCGTGCCGCCCACTCGGTCGGACGAGCCAAATCCAATCGCAGATTGCTCTAACAACATCATTACTTTGTGCATCAGATATCTGGATAGGTACATCTGTTATGCGAGGTGATGATTTGCATTCTTACATAAGCATCCAGTAATGAATGGTTTGTGTTTCGCACATAATTGACATTTGGTGTAATTGATTTGAAAGTACCTTAGATTGAACGCTGATTTTAATAGAATTAGTTTTTTCGAATGGCGAAATACTGTCGATGCTGCAGTCTAATATTGGTCGAGAGTGTCTTCTGTGTTTCGTATAATTATAGCAAATACCAGCAACCCGACCACATCGACATTTCGTAGTTACCAAAACGCAACTGCGACAAGTGCACAATTTACTACTTGACCACTTTTGGTTGTTTGTGATATAAATTTATGCCCTAAGCCCCTAAGCCATCAAAAGTTGCTCCAACAAAGCAAGTTTTTGAAACCAAATCTTAGCAAAGTCTTCTGCATCAAAATCTTATCTCCGCACGTTTTACGAACGAGCGTTCACGGTACTGTAAAAGCAGTAAGCAAGCACTGTCTGTGTCTGAATTTCGTTTAAAGCGCGCTAACGCGCGTTATCTGCACGTCGTCGGCATCGTGTTCAAAGGCCCTTAGAAACCTTTATTGGACCATATATTATTCTAAACATACAATAAATATATAGTCCACAAAAGCTGGAAACTAAGCTTATACCCAGAAAACCTCTTTCAATACGGTCTTCATCAGTCAGCACACAGAGTCAGCACACAGAGGGGCCCGAAAGGGCCGACGCCTGCCGGAGTCGCGGGATTATTCGCAAGAGACACCGTGGCTCCGGAACACAAAGGACAATGAAGGGACATGGATGGGTTTTGATTTCCCATCCCTAAAAAAAAAAATACGGTCTTCATAACTCCAGTGCCTTAGGCGTAAGTCGTCTAAAATAGATGCACCCATTTCAACTGAATGCCGTGTGCCCTGCTCCGGTCCAGTGATGCTGTAATATCTAGCCATACCTTATATATCTTGCGGCCTACATTTCTGCTTCAAAATAAATGATAATCAATACTGAAAGTCACTCGGATTGTCTACGGAGACCGCATTGTATCTATTGTTAAGATTTTGATTCTCTTGTGTTTCGTCTCGCGGCTTTTGTGATTGAAATGTTCTGATTTTAATACTGCTAGGTGATTTAAAAGTTTTATTCGTTGCTAGAATTATTTAACCTTTATCTTACCTGTTTCTGCCTTAAAGGCGTGATTTTAAAATTATATGAAGCTCTGCTCCCAGTATTACGTTTAAAGTTATTACATTGTCAAACTTTCCTTTCATAATAAAAAAGCCTCCCGGCACTTTCTAAAATTGTAGACACAGCGTCTAACCTCCAATCCTGCCATATAATTTCAACACAATCAATCTAAATTTTCCTTTAATCAATTCATATCTCCCTATTTCATGAGTGGTATACAAGTCCACAACTGGTACAAGTTCACGCTAGTACAAGGGCTTGATGATCACGATAATGTCTTCCGGTACATCAGCCGTTATGATTAACTTCCTCAATAACACAGCACGAGTGACGTGTATTAATTATATTTTAAACCACTACTGGGTACTTGAATGACCAGATAATTTCTGTAATCAGATCATTGATAAACTGATTTTGAGATTCATGATTTTTAGTTGGAGTAAATGAAATCGAGTGGTGGCGTGGAAGAGAAGAATGGGTCAAACACAAAATAGAATACCAATCTAACCTACTAAGTTGGACAGGACACAAAAATCATTGTATAAGTTCTTTGAGGTAAGCTCAATTTACGACTTTTTTCGGATAGTTAAGATATCGAGTCGTCCCAAGCAATCTGAAGCAATGTTTGATTTAGAAGCATCTCTAAACGAAAAACTGTACAACACCATAACTGCTCCTTCCGTTAGCTTCCGTTCACATTCATCATTCATTCATAAACCGCCAATTTACACAATATTATGCACTTGTATTTTCTTATCAAATTAAGCATCATTATATCCGACATGAGAACAGATGGTCTGATCATCAATCTTGTGTAAGTAGCCGCTGGAGGACAGTGTGTCATTTTAATAATAACGATATCGGACTATTATGCCTCCGGTAATCGATCCGAACATTGATTTTTTGCCGTTTAAGATCTTATCTTTACATACAATGCGTATTTTTAATATAAATCGTGTTCAGAGATATTTTAAGAAATTGTTATTGATGGTTTCATTGGTGTGCATGTCGGAATTAAAAAACCGTAGGTCAGGTTGACAGTTCTAAAAAATAATCCTCGTGATTGGAACCTATTTTTAACACATGAAGAACGAAATTGTACTAATCAGATTCAGAATGGTTTTGAAACACATTAGAAATACTTTTAAAAAGTTCATCTGTCTCGCAAAAACCACACTACTGAAACCCATCACATAGTCTCAATAACAATAAAGGATTTATCTGTAAACCCAACATTAAAATTGCATGTGAAAGCTCTGCCGTCAACTTTGCTCACTTGAATTATTGTTCCTTTAGCAATCAGAGCGCATCCGAGGTTTGATTTATACCATTTTCACTTACCCCTCAATGTAACGAGCCGATTCTCTCTCACTGGCGACCTATTACAGACCATTTATTGATGGCATCCATGAAATATTGCTCACTTTCTATCTCCCATAATCAGAAAACTAGACAATTATTATAGAATTTGATACCTACATAAACAAATGGATTATGGAGACAGTTGTGATTCTACTTGTAGACTCCATTCTGATATTGCACTTCCTAAATCTACAAAAACTTCACAAAGCAAAAAACAAACAATCTGACCCCATCAGAAACATTTTCAGGACAACCTATCATAGAATCGAGATCACAAACCGTTATCGATTCATCGATATTAGATCTGGCGTCACAATTAGCCGAAGGGGACTCGCCATAATTTACTGTGCATAATATCTGCAAAGCATATCGACGTCGGTCGTCCAATAATGAAGAAATCTATTAAGATTTGCGCCCGCGGCGTGCTGGGAGCCACAGTCACGATAACTTTACAGAAAATGGAACGACAGGCAAATTAGAATGTTGACATGTAGAGATTAGATGATAATGGACTAGGAAGCTGTTTTTGCAGTTTTTGGACTAGAGTTTATTGCGACATATTTGTGTCATTCCTTTTTAGATGAGCGAAACCGATGTACAGATATAACTGGCAATAACGATGTACTAGAACATACATAGTCTTTGTCAAATACAGATAAAAACTAGAGAGTAAATTAAATCACTTTCTTTCGTATACAAGAAATGTGCCTAAACTAAAGGTGGTCTTGAAAAGATCGCTCTTAGCGATAAGGCCGCCCATTGTTTTTTTTTTTTTTACTTGGTATGGGTTTGCTCTTGACTCTAGTCTTGGTCAGAGATGACAGAGACAAAGTCTACGATGGAGCGAGCTTACCCAGAAGTAGCCTGTTCACTCTAACTTTGAAAAGATTAGGGTTGTAAGCATTCGGAAACACAAACGCAGGCAAAGAGTTCCACTCCTTTGCTGTGCGCATTATGAAAGACGCTTCGAAGCGCTTAGTGCGAGTTGGTGGAATAGCAACAAGGTAGGGATGGCAAGTTGCAGTGCGTCTGGATGTCCGATGGTAGAAGGGGGCTGGTGGGATGAGGTCGTGGAGTTCCTGGGCACACTCTCCGAAGTACAATCTGTAGAAGACCGACAAACAGGCAACCTTGCGGCGATGAGCCAAGCTGTGTAGCTTGGTATCCACCAGTTTTACGTCACCAATGAGCCTCTTAGCTCTGCGTTCCACCGAGTCAAGCGCAGCAAGCTGATACTTAGCTGAGCCATCCCAAAGGTGGCTGCAATACTCCATGCAGGATCGGACTTGTGCTTTATAAAGAGTTAAAAGCTGCTCAGGCTTGAAGTATCGCTTCACCCTATTTAGGATGCCCAGCTTTTTGGCCGCAGTTTGGGCTTTGCACTCAATGGCGGCGCCAAAGTTGAGACTGGATGACAGCTCCATGCCTAGGAGCTCGAGCCGATCAGTCACTGGAATAGATGCACCCCGAAAATTAGGATTGTGTCACCCTATGTAATGTTTTCTTCGTCTATTTTTTCTGTAACTTATATGGTGTACATAATAAAGAGTATTCTATTCTATTCTATTCTAAACTAGTCACCAAACAAACATAAACGTCAAAACCAAGTTATCAGTATAATTCAACATTGACGACAACGCAACTGAACGCAATACATCAGCTCCTATGATTGACCAACGCTATAACACACCAGATATGGCCAATACTGACGTATAAAGCACCTTACGACATAAGGGAGAGATCCGATCAATCTCCATCGAGTCACGGAGCTGCTCTGTATTCCTATAAAAGCTAATACGTCCTTAAATCGATACTAACGGCATTACTCAAGCTGTCTGTCGTGGACTGGACTTGTTTGGACTTGATACTATTTGTTTACAAGTGTTTGTATGAGAAAGCAGGTTTGACATAAATTGTAGCTATCGTAGCTATCCAAAATGTCAAAATGAATCTTTTCGCAAATAGGATGGGCCCATATAATTTTTCTGTTCAGCTTACAATAGGCAAAACTAAGAAACCAAATCTCTAAGAATTTTAATTGTTTCATTTTGTATCTGTTGGATTTTCGAAATATTTCTTCCTCTTTCTGATTTCATCATCTCTTAGTTACCTTAATGTGATCATCATCTCTTTAAGTGCCTTTCCATCAATGAAGGTAAGCCATAATAGTTTATAACTCTAAGAAATCCAAACATTTACATAATTTCCTCAAATTCCTCAGTCAACTTTTTTACTGTCTAAATAGATTTTTGTGTCAATCTCTAAATATCTCAAGCCAAGTAAAGTCTCAGAGGAAGTACAACCTGTCATTAACCCATAAATACGAAGTGGTCTTGTTTCCACAAGCCGAGTGCCGTAATTGTCGCTTTTCATTGGCTCATTAGTAGCAATGTTACTGATGATTTTGCATCTGAATAACGTCTACCTGTTATAAAACTGTTCTTCATTTTGAGCATATGTTTATTGGTTTTCGTTGTTAGTGTCGGATTTTCTTCGAGATCGTTAATTTTTTTCTAATTCAATCTTTATTTAAAATTTTCTGAACAAATTTAATTCATAAATATTTGTTGTTTGGTTTGGAAGGCTGAGTAAAATAACAATATAATTTATGTATGATGTATCGAGAATCGAAAGTCTTCACAAATCGTGACTATTGACGTCGAAGACAGACACTTCAAATTTCGAAAGCCTATTCCTCATGCCCAATTTATCATGGATAATATTGCCTAAAGAGTATATGCGAATAATACGAGACGAACCGTTTCTGCAATCTTGGGTCAGCAAATATAAATGGCATCGGAACAATATTAATTATGTTGAAAGTTCACGTCTGTCAGGCTCACAACCGTGAAGCTCCATTGATACGCCTATCAGTTCAAATCGTTGGCTTGTCACCTCTGCGATACTCTGACGAAGCTAGCGGAGCCAAAGCTTTTATTCCGCGGCATTTCGCGCAGCCTATAATTTAATTTATGCAGTTTTTTTCTCTCCGTAATCAAAAGTCTGTTTCTTGAGGCAATAAGGCTGGTACAATAACGTTTTTAATTACAAAAGAGTTAAGCAGGAAGCTGTTTCTTTTATTACGGCTACCATAGCTGCGGGTTTTAATGAAAATGAATAAACCTGGTCTTGTTCTTCGGACCACCGTGGTTTATTTATTAATATTTCCTTTTAAAACGAGTATTGCTAATGCACCATGAAATGGTACGAGACAGCTGGTGTGCACAATGTTGCAAAACCATTTATTTGTACCGGTAAGGGTGTGGACACATCTATCTAATATCATCATTCTACCAAGAACCAAGTCGCGCCGAAGAGGATCCGTGCGTGCTTACACGGAGAATGAAAATGCGCGGGTCGTCCGTAGTTATGTACGCATCCTACGGTTTCTTCTGTCAGATAGATGGGCGTAGAAAATTCACTTAGTGTATAACATTGTTTTTGTGCCTAGCATTGTTTGCTTTTCTTGTGCGTTTTTACTGTGCTGATGGTATTGAGGTGGTCTACCAACATTACCTGGTAAAATCTTTACCTGAGAGCATCTAAGTACTTCCATACTGGATTGTAAACAATTTCACAAATTGATGGGTTGTCAGAATTGTTCAACATGGTGCTTTTGCAAGTTTGGCATTATCTCTTGTATCGAAGTTGTATCCTGTGTTTGATGGATAGGCCTGTCACTGTTGGGACATTTCCATCTGACTAAAACATGAATTACGAAATGTGTGTTTTAAAAGTTCTTGTCGTTTAACTTTTTAATGTTTATTAAATTTTTAAATTATGCAAATGTAGCTGCGAAATTGAACTTCCAAATTGGAGCATTCTCATTAAAATGTAATTCGTTGCATCTTGATACAATTTAAGAACTTTTCTGCAAGAAGCAGAACGGCACATTGATACATCCACAATTTATTTTCAAAATCATTTGGAAGTCGCCTTAATTGCCCGTATCATTCGATTCCATTCACGAGTCCCGCTCGGCGCTTGCTCCACTTGTGTTACGCTTGCGTAATTGTTTACGCGCGTAATTGACGTTTGCCGATGATATAAACTCGTTCAATATCGACGCCGCGATCGGGGCGTCATCTTGACTGACGTTAAGTGTCGCTCGGTCCGCTTGTCTTGCTCACAGTGTCACTATTTCGCTTCATTAACCACTAGCCTCTAGTCGAAGGGTGACTTTTACCTTCGGAGATTGTAAATAGACTACAAGATTAATGTTTCTCCCTTGGAAAATAATGCCGTTACACCATCGTCGGTAGCTAAACCCATGAATTTTAATACTCAGGATCTTGTCTTACCAAGTGAGAGATTGGAAATTATAATCTTTCAATCATGATTACAATGTTGTACGTTTCGCAACACGCAATGTTCATCAGCATGCAAATAGCGCTTTTCCCATGATATCGATTTCACGATTCCTCTGGTCTATGGGGTCAGCGCCATTCAACTCACGGAAGAAAGTAAATTGGAAACCGTGACGTAGTCGGTGTTGGGGCGATTTGTACACGTCACACGCGGGTAGCAGGGCTCGCTCCCGACCGAAGTGCATGACCTCTGACGCCGTATCAGGTGCTTGCTATCAGGTATCATAGATATTGGCCGGTTAGCGTCGGTGGCATCTTTAGTGGGTTAATTTGCCACAGATAGCGGCCATGATGGATTGTTTGACGCGGCGTGTGCGCCCGCGCGGCCCACGCCCTCGGTCAGAGGTTAAACGCCCACTTTGTGCACGATCCCTTCGTTGTATTGATTTTGCAGTCGATCACGATCGTAATCTTCTGCATATCTTTTAATACGTCGCTCTAAACTGCGCATAAATCTCGGCAAAATCAATGATCGTGTCTATAAGTACACATAAAGCTTGTAAAGACAGTGCCCCGCGGAACAGATGCGTGATTCGCGGTGAGCTGAGTCGATAGAGGAAATATTTACCTGCACGTGGGAGTAGAAGTAGCTGTTATTTACTCGATGGCTACATTATCTAATGACGGTCGTCGCAAAGTATGCAAAAACAGATTTTAACATCGATAAAAAGGAAATTACTACAGAAGCATTGAACGGATCTTTAAAAGCTGTTATATCATTTCCTTGGGCACTGAGTGCGCTGACACTGACACAAGGGGGCGTCTAGCTGTAACGATCGGGAGTCATTAATGCCGCCGCTCGATTCATATTCATTACTGGTAATGATTTGACGAACATCATCGGACATCCAGTCTTTCATTAAGAATTCGGCTCACTGTAATTGTAGGAAGTATTAAAGTTTTTAAGTATGCGTTGATTTACGACCAAATTTGTTTTCTTCGTCCGTCCTGGTTCCCACTTCCGAGGGGTAATAAATTGAACTTCGCACTGTTTTTAGTGGGCCTTTCTCTCGCTGTTGGTTTAAGAATATCGTATCTTGTTGACCCATCGTATTTACAATTTCGATTTTATATCGAGACTTGGTGGCAACGGTACCTCGCCCCGGTTGTCCACCTCGGCTTTCGTCTGTCTATTGTTTCAGCAGTACCACCGCCACTGGCCGCGTATGGCGCGTTATGTTCTCCAGATAAAACGAACCATAAATAATGTTATGATGTCGACACAGTCGTTGCTACCGATTTTAATGTGTGTACGAGTGTAGGATTTACGAGCTCGATCGATATTGCAATACTCGAATCGGATTGTATTTAAATCAACGCTGTCTCTCGCAATTGTATTTGTGTTTAACTTATTGGTGGTATCACATTTGCACCTTCAGATATTTCAGATTAGCTTGAAGCCATTGTTCGATTATTATCGTCATCCTTTCAATATTGAATTTGGAATTTAAATTCCTATGTCCGTTTATGTTGGAGAAACCAATTGTCGTGTCCTTAGCTAATGCACGACTGTTTCGTTTCGTTGAAAATCTATTAATTTTATTGAGGGTGACTGCCATCTGACCTCAGCACTTAGTGAAACCAGAGTTCGCAGTAAGATATTATCAGTATCGAGATGGCCGTTGACCATCTTATTGATAAATAATGCTTCGATTCATCACTTTCAATGAGGCTTGTGTTAGCGCGTTTGAAGTGTCGTTTATCTATTGTACCTATATCTTATTCTTATTCTTATTCTTTTCCTTTCTTGATTTTTCTTCTTTATTATTTCCATGTTTTTAATGCTTTCAGTTTCGTGACCGAGCAATGTTTGTCTAGCTCGAGTCTAGACAACCCAACCCCTTTTAAATGCATACTAAGTTACAGATAACTTCGCTACCATATCAGCTCAGGTACTCGTATTAGTTTTAAGCACCCTTATCTAGAAAGTGTAATGTGGCAACATTGACAATCGTAAGGAATAGGCTACATCGAGGCCACCCTCGCTCTGGTGTGCTATCTAAACATGCACTACACTGCATCTGGCTTCCTCATGCAAATGATTGCAAATAAGTGCTTTCGTCAGTACACTGGCGTGCTTTCAGATTTAATGTTGCAGCTATTGTTTTAGATTATGTTTTTTTCATTTTAATACTTTAGTCTGTGTCTTTAATAGTACTGCACCTATTGGTTGAATCTAGAGTAGTATTCTAGATTTTGACTTGTCGATAGACATGGGTTCTAAAGATATTTGACGAAATGTAATGAGCAATTTTGAATAATTTTTGGAGAAATACAAATATAATGTTATTCTCTACATATTACAAAACAAAGTCCTCCACCGCGTCTGTCTGTCTGTCTGTTCGCGATAAACTCAAAAACGACTGCACCGATTTTCATGCTTTTTTCTCCAATGGATAGAGTGGTTCTCGGAAGGTTTACGTATACAATTTGTCAAGCGGGCGAAGCCGCGGCCATCAGCTAGTGATAGATAAAAAATATATGATGACTCCAAAATCTTGAACAAGGGCAACCTGAAAGCCGGAGTCGCGGGACTATTCGAAAAAGATACCGTGGCTCCGGAGCACAAAGGGCACTGAAGGAACATAGATGGGTTTAGTCAGTAATTGAGTCTGACACTCCCTCCCGCTCCGCCCAGAGCGGGGAAAGTCAATTGATGATTTCCCCAACCCTAACAAAAAAAAAATGGCAACCTGAAAAGCGGGTGCAGATCTTAATATCCTTTCAATCTTGGCTCACAATCTTTTATGATTATACTTCCCTATTTATACTTTCAGATTCAGATTATGTATGTATGTAATACATAATCTCACGCCTGCTTTCCTACATCTCTATCAAGAAATGGTCCATTAATAATGCACAAATGAATAAACATGACACCTAGATCAACAATTTGTCACGCCGAAGGGAAACGTTATTTATTGTTTTATAGTTTCCTCGTTCCGCTTTTATTGAAATATAATTTGAATAATTATCATAATTGTTAACTGTAAACAGTAGCGCTAGAAAGTATTCATTGAGAAAACCCACGTAACATTTTAGGGTTTGAAACCCGTAGGGAAACCAATGGAAATCTATTGTAAAGTCTGTAATGTCCATTTGTTCACCCGTATTTCTGCCAGCAAGTGGTTTCTGCCAACGAGCTAATGCCGCCATAACAACTAATCTATATACTTTCGTATATAAAACTTAATCCCTATTTCCCTTGGTTATCCCATAACGCGTAAACGGCTGGACTGATTTTGGCTACTTCTTCTTTCTACACTTAAGGTGAATGCTCCAGGGTAGCCCGCGAAATTCAAATATTTTTATGTTTTTTGCAATTTGCAGGTCATTGTGAAGCTGTATGTTGAACAGAATACAATTCGCGATCGTAAAGAGCATTTATCTAAAGGATTATAACCATTTGAATCATCAATATATCCCTTTAAGTGCATATAACTCGATTGAATGTAATTTCGTGAACAAGTCATTCAATCGAGTTGTATGAACTTAGAAGGTAATATTGATAATTAAAATGGGTATAATTCTTTAGATAAATATGCGTTACGGCCGCGAATCGTATTTTATTTAACGTACTGCTTCACACTGACCGGCAAATTGCAAAAAACATCAAAATATTTGAATTTCGCGGGCTACCCTGGCGCTTCCACCTTAAAGAGTCATAAAATATACAGGCCCTACCTATACATATAAATATGAAACGTATTTTTATTTTCAATTTATCTGAACCCTTCCTGTGCAAGTCCGACTCGCAATTTAGTAGAAAACAAGAAGTAGTAGTTGTCAATGAGCAAACTTTTTCAATAGTCTTTGGCTTTTCCAAATTCATTAATTTTTTCTTTATCTTCACCATTCAACAGCAAGACGCTGCTGCGGCACGCCACATCTTCCATCGTTACATTATCATGCTTCAATATTACAATTCAAATGATAATTACTTTTGTAAGGATGGGAAATCATCAAATGACTCCTTTCGCTATAGTTGGCGAGTCATTTGATGATTGTCAGACTTTTTAAGTTTTGTGTCAGACTCTTACTGACTAAAGCCTCTTTGCGTTCCATGGCCGCGGTGACTTTCAAACCGAATCCGCAACAAGGCTAAATCTTACAACGTAAAGCTAACTCATTTCTCTTGTTAACATTTTCGTTCAGTTCCAAGTGTTCCAACAATATCTAAAGTTTCAATGTAACATGCACATTTCCAAATAAGATAAACGTTTCTTTAGTGAAATGCGCGAGTGCGGTGTTATCGCAGCCAGCTTTTTCTTATCTACCGTTCGCCATTCCAAGTTTTCAGGGTGCGGTTATGGTGATAAACGGAGCGTGTTGCGGATATAGTTATTTCCGACAGTGTTTATCGTTTTGCAGAATGTTCTTGTCTTCCCTCTCGCTCATTATCTTCTTCCCTTGATATTTTTAGATATAAATTAAGGATGATGCAGTAAGCCATAATCTAACATCTTCATTCGGTCACCGGAAAATCTGACCCTCAGGCTTGCCAAGAGGTATCGTTTTACCACAGTTTATGGGTTGTGGAGGCCGGATAGATAGTCGCTTCACGTAAAATACTGGTAATCATCTGGGTAGACTGGAAACCGACCAAAATATAGTTGGCGAAAGGCTAAGCAGATTGATTGGATTCCAGATTCAGCCATTATCTCAAGCAAAAATTGTTGTTTTTGGACTGGATCCAGATCAATGAATGCAGAAAACGTCAAAGTTTAAGCTAGTTAACTTTATGTTAGTGCCAAAAATTGCGTGCTTAAGAAGTTTTTCTTTTGATAAAATCACCCTCAGTAAAACTACAATTTCAATTTAGCAAAAACCGTCGAAATATTCACTCGCTCGACGCCTCCCCGTGGCCCCAGGCGCTTCCTACTCAACATTGCACTTGAGCACTTGAGGGAACTGACCCTATCTCATAGAGTTCCCTTTCGAATTGCCCTTGATGGTAATCTTCAGCTTAGTGAATGTATTCTCAGTGAAACTTATGAAAGTCTCGCTGGGTATTCTAATAATAATGATATGCAACAAGGAGTGCCTGCTGTACTATCTGTTATTTCCCGTTTTCAATTGTTTATATCTTAGGAGGAACGTTAAACGCATCATAAGGTAAATTGCTTATTATCAAGCAACTACGATGGTTGGTAACCTTTGTAGGAAATAGGAAGAGACGACACAAGCAGAAAAGTTGGAAGTAAGGCAGAAAAAAAATAATTAAATAACTTTTTGGGTGTTTTTTTTGTTTGTTAGGAACTGGGTTTTTTGACAGAGTTAAACGTTACAATAGGAAAATATTATTACTGAAATTCGAAACCCATAGGATCTTTTGCTTCGTACAATTGTGTCCAATCCCAGTAGAACCGAAATAGATCAATAAATCCCCAAAAGGAAATGACGATTATGGGACTTAAGGAAGATGAAGCAGGAGGACCGAAAAAATGGCGTGTTTGAGAAAGCCGACGTGTTCCGGGAAAAGGCGAGTCCAAAAAAGAAGATCCGAAATGGGTCAAGTTTTAGGACCACCAATTAGACTCAAGACTCAAACCTCGTCCGGTGTCTTCCCACTCCCATTAAAACTGGCCGGAAAGAAAAGTAAACACCTCTAAAGATAACCCCGGCCCAGGTATCACATCATGATGCGCGAACACTTCATCACTGCAACTATTAGCCAGGCTTCCTAACATTTATCTCAGCTACCTGTCACACGTCGCGAGCAGCGAGCTGATCTGCGTAGGCGCAGGCTTTTGTTACCAGAGGCCTTAGTGTGAGTTTTTTCGACTCACGTTCGAACGCGTTCGATTGCGAGCGCGTTAGAATTTAGTATGGTAAATTAGGTTCTACGAGTGACCACCAGGTGGCACTATAACTAAATTCCCATTCGCTTGCAATATATTATACTATCGATTCTTTGTGAAAAGAAACTGTAACTGAATAAACTTATATTTTTCAAGATGGCTGACACATTAGATTTCAACCGTTACATTATTCTCGACATTCCAGGTAATTGCTTTCGCTCTAAGAAAATTACATTTAGGTCTTACGTCAATGCGGAGCTACGGGCAATTATTGGCGTTTGCTTCCTAGTGATCCTCCGTGGTTCACCCGTGGGTGGGCCAGGAAGTTTCATACGGACACCCACGGCCTTTCATCGCACCGTGATTTATATGCCTTAGACTCCAACTATATTAACCGAGCAACCGTCTGTCTGTGCGCATTAGCTGCTTTAACTTCGAATCGCTGGCAGATTTATGGCATGAGAGCCTCGCTTGTTGGTAATTGTGGGGATTGTCAGGAGATAAGGAATGTTTAAAGACATTTTACTACGGGTATTTACGATGATTCTCATATATGACAGGCGGTCGCGGGAAGTTTGTTCGAAGCCAGTATACTTATTGCCTCACGTGAGAAAAATATGGTAATCGTCCATGCTGCAAATGCTAGTTACGAAATAGTACCACTTAGCTCAAGCGTATTCATTAATTTCTATGTTAGATTTAGAAATCAAGTTGACAGTACTAACCTCGATTGCTTTGACTTTAATTGAAGTTAAGATCGTTTCTATAATGTAGTGTGTCATGTCATGCAGTCAGTCTATCGGCCTGTCTGTCATATTTTTGAGTCTGTTCTTAGTACGCGTAGGTAGACTTATCTTCGGTCTAAAGCTGTTTATGTGTGGGAGCAGTATTAAAGAGCGATTTCCCCAACTCGCCCAAGAGAAACCCTGGGAATTATCTCGTTACCATAAACATTTATGTACTCGTACACCGAACTGCTAAACAGCATAATAACCAATGAAGTTCATTGATTAAAGTGGTCCGTAGCCTCGTCACTTTCAGCACTTAAGTGTCATTTGACGTAATTGGTCGAAACAAATTATCGATATCGGACAGTTTATCGATGTCCAATTTCGCGATAATCGGATCGATACGTTACGTTGATATCGAGTGTCGGGTATCGAGCGGGGTGCGTGCAGCCCTAAGGACATTTTTCACCGTTGGACGATGGAGAGGCTAAATTATAGGCTTTTTACAAGTTAATGCGGCAATAAATAGGCGATAAACATCGCTGTAGTAGCGTAGCACGCGCTGCTGGACATAGGTGTAAGGTACAAGCTGCGGCTGTTACGTCTACAATACGTAACACTGACATTATCAGTAGATGTCCGTAATAGAGACAGATAGCATGGTAATGGTTCGATAAAGACATGTTAACATAAGTTCCGCGTGTACAATTTACGTTTATATTGTTTTAGATATCATGTAGGTTTCAATCTTTGGTTTCTTAATACGTAGTTGAATGTATCAGTCACAAAATGCTACAAGTTTGTGGAATGTGGCGAACGAGATAAACTGGGTAGGTAGTAGGTACTTTTTTTTTAAAGAATTTATTGATATTTGACCGAATACTGATGCATAACAACTTACTTTTTTACAATAATCATGCCAAATGACTTTAGTAATATTGTACCAATCACAGACAATGGCAAAGTTTAGGTTTAGTGGCAGGAAAAAGAACACCGAATACTGAAAATTAGTTTTTCACTCAATATCTGTCATCAATCGCGTTATCATGTCCCATGTCATCTACAGGACTACATACTTAACATTGATACAAACCAATTAATTTGTTGCCACTATCTATTCACCGCTCGTCGCCTATCGCCCAGGCCACGCCTAGGGCACAGCAAAGCCCAGTAGCGGACTACTTTCACTCTGCGCCCTGGGAACACGAAATTCGACTAATACTTTGAATTATTACTGCATCTGTGGTTATGGCGGCGTTCACTGCACGCTGGGATTGTAGTGAAAGGCTCTCATTTCGATTATTGGTGATTTCTATTGTATTTCAATTTATTGCGAATGCGTTTGTGGAAACTTCGTGGGTTTTGTATGAGTTGTGTGATTGTCATGTGTGTCAATTTGTCCTGAAGTTTGGGTCTAGTTCTTTAGTACTAAAATGAAGATGATATCATTGCAAGCATTTCTTTAATCTCTTGTACAGATTGTACCTCTACATTCTTTTAGGATTGTACAACAACTTCGACATTTCCGGGGCATGCTTTTTTTATGAATATTTTCCGGACAATGGCTCTGCTGCCTTAAAATGCTTATGGTGCTTACCCTTTACGGTGCATTCAATTGAACACGACGCGTCTTTTTTATGCATCTCTTAAAAAATAAAATGCAGCATACGGTCACAATTTGCATCGTCCATTGTTTCAAGCAATCCATAATTCCGTCTGAATGTATTGCCAAATTGGTTTTTTTGCGGATTCCAAGCTTGTTTTCTGATTTTATTTCACGCTGTTTTCGTATCTTAAACGGTTTGGTAATTTGAAAATCAAGATATCGTCTGTCAGTTTCATAATGAGTCTCGATGTATTTGTGCGTATTTATTTGAATGTCAAGGTGTCTGTATGGGATGAAAAAAAAGTTATATTTACTAATGATGGTCTTTGATAATGTCATGATCCATCAAACATTAATATCAGTTAAGGCCATCAGACAATTGCATTGTGTTTTTGCGGATATGTTATTGCATTTTTTACACGCAGTAAACTAAAAAACAAATTAAGTCTGAGAAGTGGGAAGCGGAGCTGTTCATTTTAAATAGTAATTAAAGTTATTCATCTTAAAGTTCATCTTAAACAGAGTCCAAACAATAATTTATTCGTTTAAAAATATTTCAAGTACGTTTCAGCTATTTATTGGTCATCACAAACATTCGCACTCAAAATGGCGTCAGTGAAAATATTAACACCATACATAAGTTGCAACGTTGTTGCAAGCTGTGAGAGATGTAAAGCCTGCTACCCACTGTGGTGAAAAACATGTGTGCCAATGAAACATTTTTTTGTTTTTCTACAATTACGTTTTATAAATATGTGAGGTTATAAGACTTGATTTCGCCGCCTTAAAAGCTCACAAAAATGTGAAAATACGAAATCTTTGGAATAAACCACGTTACACTTTGATAGCGACTGTTTGAGTTACGTTTTATAGAATAGAGAGATAAATATCGCTGATAGAATTCTCCTTGTTTAAGTTTTCGCTTTCGAAATAGAACAGTATATAATATTCCTGGGAAGTTTCGAGTGAATAATGTATAGAGCAATAAGAGTATTCTAACTATGAACAAGATCATGGCTAAGGCCAATTAAATCGCGTGCAAAGCGCAACTAAAAATCACAACGAACATTCACAATTTCACACTACCACATCAATGAACAAGCAACCTAAAGCCATATTTATTCAAGAACAATTAATGTTTACAAAATACCAATTGATTTCTGACGGAAGGTTGGGCCTTTACACACAAAAACATATTACAATTTAAATCGATATATTGATATATGGCAGAGGTTTTTCTTGAACGATGGAATATAAAATAATGAACCGCCGCGTCGGGGTCAGGGTGGCCGTATTTATGAGACCACTTTTTATCCTCCGTCAATTCTTGCAATTCGTTCGTTGATTTTTTGCGACAGTTGTATAATTTTGAATTGTTTTAATTTTAAATGTATTGTAATTGAACTGGTTTATGCTGCGTAGGTCAGCGTTTAAAGTTCAGTCTATGTTAATGGTAATCAGTAGTTAAGTTGTTATTCATGCCCCAATATGCGTCGTAAACCTCAGAATATGATAATCATTTAAATAACTAAGCTTTTATTGGCCGCATGTGGTAAAAGATAACCCTTAATACCTTCTCCAAAGTACCTTTTAACCCTTAACTCTCAAGAACAGGCACATTAAATTAAATTTAAACTCGTATCTGGCATTCCTTCCAGCTCATAAATCCGTGGTGACCTATTTTCCGCGACCTATTTCGTCGGCCTATCCTTGGGCCGTATCCTGGGCGACTTTGACCAGGGTTCAACAGCCTGGCCTTGACATGTAGGACACCTCAAGATATGAAGCTTTTCATTAAACATTCTAGAAAATTCTCGTAACTCGACTGCGGAGGCAATAAAGTGATCCCGTGTGCAAGGACGCGCCGGGCAAGGGGTCTGATTAAATCTTTAAATATCGACTTAGAAGATTTGATTTGAAGGAACGATGGAACAGCCATGTTTAACTGCCGACAAACTGTGCAGCAGTTTGGCAGAAGATATGAAGATGTTTTGTAAGATAGTTTACTGGAATAAATAAATAAATAAAAAAAACAACGGTTTCAGCTATCATAATATAAGGTGCTTAGTTTATTGTAAACACTTGCATGCATCATTCTTATTCCATCGCCAATATGCTTTTATTGAAAGAAGACTATCATCAAAGAGTGTGTCAGACCGCAGACGTACCATCTTTATTTTAAAGCTTTTTTTATGAGGAACTAGATAAGGTTACATCTAGTTCAATCTTTCTAAACAGTCAACAATCAATTTTTGCTCGGTTTGTTTGGTGGTAGGACTTCTAAGTCCGCCTGGCAAGCTACCACCATCATGTCTTAAGTCTGTCGCCATAACAACAATGTTAACAGCATTGTTGTGTTCCGGCAATTAGAGGTATGATAGCCAGTTCCTCTATGTTAGAGGATTCCGGGTAAAGCTCGCTTCCATCTTCGGCCTAATCACCTCACTCACCTTCCATCAGGTGAGATTTGGGCCAAGAGTTTCCCCGTATTGAATAAAAAAAAAAAAAAACATTCCTAAAGTCCTGTAATCATGCAACCGACAGTTAAAGAAACATTTTCACAAAAGCTACATTCATTTCGGTAGCTCACGCTAATGTCAAGTATGTAAAATCAATACACGAACGGTGACCTCGGCAGTAGGTAAACCCTGAACCTGACCTTCGGGCTTCGATGTTCGTCCTTCACGCGACCTTCTCCTGCCTCCGTGAACCATATCCGACCATTTTTATTTTTATTGTGTATTTTTCTTTTCACGGTCAGGGCGAAGTTGTATGTTTGTATTTATTGAAGGTATTAAGTGTTAGTTTAAGTAAAAGCTACATGTATAGGTATACTTTTGTTGTTTTTAATGGCTGTAAAATTAATTGTGTTTTCTCTTGTTACAGGTATGTACTTCTTCAAATTAGGTAGGTACTAAGGAGCCATCCAAGGTGTCCAATGTGTCTAGACAGCTTCTCCTCGGTATCCAACTACTTTTAGCTGTATCAGGCATCAGACAGTCAAGGCCTACCCAGTGTTAGAGCTTTTGAGCTAGGTAGGTCGGCAATTTGTTTTTCTTTTTTAACTATTGATAGGCATACGTTTGGCCGCTATCTCACCTGATGTTAAGCGATGATGCGGTCTAAGGTGGAGCACGCTTGCCTAGAAGTAACCTATTCACTCTTGACTTAAAGACTCCCAGGTTGTAGCTATTTGCATTCTGGAGCGCAAGTTGTTATAAAAAAGCTGCAATCAAAAATATCGAAAATGTACGAAGTAAAATTAGAACTCGCCAAATCAAGAATAATGTTCAGTAAAATAATGCTTCATCCGATTCTAGTAAATATCGTTAACTAGTTGAAAAGAAATGAAAGATTTATTTCTCGCTTTTAAAGCTAAATAAATAAAGGAGAGGTAGGTAATAAGTCTACGTCTAAGACCTTACCTTACCCGTGGGAGAGTCCAAGTGCTTCAAATGACTTACCTTATAAGTGAGACATAAAACTTTATTGGCTTATTTATTTTTATTAATTAGCGACAGGAAATATCTATGTAGTGTAGTGCGAATGACTCACGTCTCGGTAATGTTATGATATTAATAAAATGACAGTGTTTCGAAACTTCCGCCGCTGTTGGTTACGTATTATTAATTCACAGTTCCGTCCTCAAGAGCCGGCTATCAATTATGCTGACTCGTAACACCTGAGTGGAAAAAGTAAATAATTATTTACGTTTGTTAATTATTCGTTTTCTTAAAACTGGTTGCAAGACGAGAAGCCACGGGGCCTTGCTATCACGGAGTATGAAGGAACCATAGTGCAGATTAATTACAGAATTTAAACCTTTGAGCCACTTTCTTAATCGCTAATTTGGAGTTCAGAACTCATCAAAGCCTACTTTCTAACCGACTTCCCAAAAAGGAGGAGGTTCTCAATTCGGATGTATTTTTTTTACCTATGTTTGTTACCTCAACTCCGTCATTTAAGAACCGATTTGTTTTTTATTTATTTATCTTAAAGAAAATTACTTGTCGATTGGTCCCATTTAAATTTTATCAAAATCGGTTAGGAAGTTTGGATTTTAAATCGAAATAACTGGAATTCGCTTACTTGGATGATGGTTTTTTGCCATCCAAGTAAACGAAATTGTGTATTTTGCTTTGCTGCGACTTTACAGTGGTGTTGTTAGGTGTGGGGTACCACTAAAAAGAGAAAAAAAAAACTTTTTTCATAAAGCCACTACCGACTTCCAAATAAAAATAAAGCAAACCGCAAAGTACTTATATAAATACATTTGGAAGTCGTTTATTTTTTTTTTGCCAAAGTTTGGCAGGTTCTCTGATTACAATAGATGACGAATCTTTGACGTCAAATACTTCGTTCAGGAATCTGTAGTATAAATTGATCGTAACTTTAAACCCACCAGAAAGCGCTGAATATCTTTCGAAGGATACAGCGTATATTTCATCACAGCTATGAATAGAAACGGTCGCCAAATGGAGCACCTCCAAGTCCCACATCCCGGCAGTCATCCAATAACAGATCTTTCATCTCTCACCTGACAGCGACAGGTAAACATGCGTGTGCGCACTTCATTTGCTACCCACTCCATGTTGCCGACTAGGGTTGCTAGGGCCGAGTAGCAGCTTCGAATCTGTTTTTGCGGCCCGTTGACAGAAATAGTCTGCCCCGCCTATTATATTAGACGGGTCCTTTCGAAATATGCATTTTAGATGTATTTAATAAATCCCTATCAAAAAGTAACATAATTGACACATTAGAGAGGTTTTTGTTCACCTGTTGACTGTTGATGATATTAAATAGGCCCGTGGTCCTAAACCGGGAATTCGAACAAACACGCTAATTAAGAATTTAGTGTCTCAGTTTTAGAATGATTAATAAAAAACAGAAAGAAAATCCGTTTAATCTGCTCAACAATTTACGTACATTAGAGTTATAAAAATATATTTAAAAGCGCAAATAAAAACTTCTCAATACTTACTTATGTAAATACAGAATCCTTGAACCTTTAATATTAAATCGCCTTAACTTCTAATGTAAATACTGCAATTCTGCTAGTTACTGGGGAAAACCGGACGACGCGCGACGACGTGTAAAAAGCCTAGCTATATCCGGCTTTATCCGCACGACTGGCTAGTTGGCACCCCTATTTCCGTCTGTGCCGCCCACGACACGCGTCTGCCTCGATAGCGATCGTATCGCGGTATCGCTCGATTATACAACGAGTTATCTGCGAGGTGACTATCGATAGCGTTAGCGTAACATTTTGCGTCACTATTTCATTGTGCTAGACGATGAGTCAATGAACTTCAACCGTAGCATTTGTGGGTGTGTGTGTTCGCATTTGATCGCGGAAGGCTGGGTTTGGTTTCTCTATCAGAGAGCCAATTCTACTATTTAATAAATAACTTTCGCATTCGCATGTCAGTCGCAATCTGTCAAAAGTGTAGGGAAATTAAGGTTTTTTTTGACAGAATACAACTCAGCGGGTCTAAAAAGGCAACTTTAGCAGAATCTGAAAGCAAATCACTCTACCTTTCACTGTCAAATTTTCCCAATCAATCTTGAACCTAAGCTTTACCAACAAAGATGAAAATGAAATTTAAGCGATTGTTGTGTGATTAATATTATGATTCTGATATGATTCTCCTAAAGTGGCCTTTTTAAAATTAGTAGAATTGGCCTACTGAGGCCTAGACAAGTGACATTCTGTCAGCAGAGCGGTAGCGCGTCGAAGGCGATTGCCAAAACGTCAAAAATAAATGGAACTGACAAAAGCTTTCGAATTGCCTCGTGAACGATCCTTCATATTTTGGCATTTAGATAATCGCCATCGCTCAAAGAATGGCACTTTCTTGAGAGCCTCATTTATAATGCTATATTTCGAAACCTTAGCCATAGCAAATTATGTTTTCATATTTTTTTTATTATAAAACGAAAAATTAAAGTAAACCTGGAATGGTCGGGAAATACCTAGATGAGAGACAAAGAAACCTAGAAATACTGCAGAAAAATGAGAAGGTATAACATAACACCTTACCTCGATATTATCAAGCTGAAATGATTATAAAGAATCAAGATTTGACGGAGCTGTATTAGATATTTTTTTCTATAAAAAAACGCTAGGAATTTATTCTGTACCGTGGGTGCGTTTACTCACATATAAACTAACATAAACAAGACGTCAGACACGGAACAAAACTGTGTATGCCTACACAGATAATTGTTCCGGGATAATAAGTTTGTTTACTGAAAAAATCTAATTAGTCCGTCAGTTACATTATCAAAAAATATTTGACCCGTATTTTTTCTTTTGTTACGGGAACCAAAATTGAAGAAGTTACGACACTCTTAAAATTCTCAATATGTCACGCCGTGGTATAATTTTTTGCGGTTAGGGACGTCTCGAGCCCCCACTCCCGAGTTTTGATGCGTTTCATCTTTGTCAATATTCATTGATTTACAGAAACAAAAATACGTGTCCATTATTTTTCAATACTCTAACTGACGGACTAAATAGTTTTGCAATTTTTGGATGATGGAAACTAGCCTATTGTTGATGCATTGCGTGGCGCGGGTTCGGTTCCCGAAGCCAGTCAGTCAATCGCTCAACCACTGCGCCCATTTTGAAATTTTTTTATGTTTATATGAAGCTTTGTCTCAAGCTTTCTAAAGCTATCAATTTTCACATTAGTAAAATGTTGTTGTTTCCCAAATATTATGCACACCTGTCTATCAATGATAATTAATTATGTCTAATACAGTTTTATTACGTCGTAAACAACCAAATCTGTTGCGAAATTAACTTCAGAATCGAGTTTTATGGCCCTTTATATCCGATAGTTAGATGGAGTTTATTGAAGGTGCCATAAATTTGCCATAGGAGTATATACGTTGTGTAACCGAAAGATAATTTTCTCATTATAGGAGTATTACTGTCTCTTGGTCGGAGCCTA
This sequence comes from Ceramica pisi, assembly GCA_963859965.1. Classification (NCBI taxonomy): domain Eukaryota; kingdom Metazoa; phylum Arthropoda; class Insecta; order Lepidoptera; family Noctuidae; genus Ceramica; species Ceramica pisi. The sequence continues at coordinate 21,138,210 of OY982535.1, read as the reverse complement.
TAAAAGGCTTATTCGCGATTTCTATGGAAAATGTACTACCTAATGAACTCCATGACCTCATTTCACCGGCCCCCTTCTACCATCGGACATCCAGACACACTGCAACTTACCATCCCTACCTTGTTGCTATTCCACCAATTTGCAGTAAGCGTTCCTAACGTCTTTTATAATGCGCACAGCGCAAAGGAGTGGAACTCTCTGCCTGTGTCTGTGTTCCGAACGCTTACAACCCTAATCTCTTCAAAGTAAGAATAAACAGGCCCCTTCTGGGTAAGGTCGCTCTATCGTAGACTTTGTCTCTGTCATCTCTGACCAAGACTAGAGTCAATGGCAAACCCATCTGAAAAAAAAAAACTTAATTTCATGACTTTTACTTACGTAACTATTAAAACCACCTCTGGCTTGTCAGCAGTAGGACTGTTAAACGTCTTTTATAACAATCTTATAAAAATGTATTTTTCTAAAGTCAAGTTCTTCCAGTTTGTCAAGTTGCATAAGTATACCAAATTAATAAAAACAATAAAATTATAACACCATAAAATCAGAGAACCTATCAAGGCGATGCCTTACTCCAAACCACTTCACCATTAAAGTCCAAAGTCAATGGTAAAACACGTAAAATAGTGTGACATTAATAAGGAAATAATTTAGCGAATAGTTAACGTCTCAAGATATAGGGGAGGCGATAACCAAGTTATTTACTGAGACTTAAGTCATGCGCGTTTCGCTTGGAGATCGCTATTGGTAAACACGCATTCTGGTTTGCTTATATGGGGACACACTGACAGGACGAGTAACTAACAAATCAAAGGAGTAAAACCAATAGGTAAGTCCTTACTATTTATATAAAGAGATTATTACACAAAAGGGATTGAGAGTAATGAGAGTTTATTATTTATTTTAGAAGGCGAATAGGTGTTCCTGACTAAATAAATAATAACAGCGCTGCTCGCGGCTGTCATTTATATTTCTTTAACAGTCGTTACGGATAGTCAGAAGCTATAAAATCTGACACCAGTCTTCCTTAGCGATGTACAGGTTAGATAGGCAGTCGCTTCTAAATTAAACAGGACTTCAGCTTCATTAGGTTAGTTAGCAACAACCTGGAAATCTTTAAGTCAAGAGTGAACATTTTACTTCTAGGCAAGCGTGCTCCATCTTCGATCACGTCATTGCTTATCATCAGGTGAGATAGTGGTCAAAATAATGCCTATAAGTAAAAAAAAAGAAGCCTTAAACAATGGTCGATGTATTGAAGCTAACTGAACACCCAAGCAGTGTGTCCAATCAGTTAGAAGGTGCAAGACAAGCGGTTTTGTTGTGTGCGAGCAATTTGCCATACTTGATGTGCTGGAGCTATGGGAGCGAATGGCCAGTCGTCCTTATAAGCTGATAATTAATTTTGATGAATGGGGCAGTTCAATAATTATGTGATTTACTGCTTCGCAATGCGTGTGAAAGTGATGGAGAGAGAGGTTGGAAATTCAATATATTTGAAGATGCATTTTGTGCCTATTGTATTAGTATACATATAGCTCAGTTATCCATGTTCCAAATTGTTAATTTTGTTTAAATATATCTTCTTCGTTCTTCGGCATATATAATTATAGCTGACCCGCACAGCTCCTCCATTGCGTTAAATTTTTCATTAATGTTCCACTCCTATTGGTGCTGTTGTATAGTAGACTGTAGCATTCCTCGATATATGGGCTATCAAACGAAAAATACTGGTTCGATTTTTATTTTCAATTCGAACCAGAAGTTTTTGAGATGAGCGCGTTCAACCAAAAAACCAATCTCTTCCAAGTAGATGTAGAGATAGTATATTTTAAAGAAATATTATCTAACTACGAATATCATGAAACTTCTTATATTAGTATGCAGTACTCTTTAACATACTGCACGAGGTCCTCACCAGAAGGGTGGCAATTTTCTCATCTTTCTTTTTATTTTACACAAAAATAGTTACTCAAAAAAATAATAAGCATATTTAGGTAATTGATGTCAACTAGTGTCTAATTGATATGTCATTCCGAAGTCTTCATTCACAGTGCAATTAAACTTAATAGTGTCATTATTCTGTCCCAAACCTAAAATCGATTCCACAGACGATTGTAAACTTTTTATCGATTAAACAAAAACGTAATCGATTACATGGACAAGGCAATTTTGATCCCGGACAAATTAACGGTCTTTGTTCCTAACTACCTTCGACCATTTTACGGTGAACTACAGATAACGTTCAATCTCCCGTCTTTTGGGGGACTAAGTTGAAGTAAAGAGGGGTGAGGGAGGTAAGGTTATATCGGTGTTGGTAATTATGCACTGCCTACGCCACCCACCAGCTTCTCACAGTTACCTATCCTAAAGTCGAACCAAAGACAATGCTTTCACCACTGCTGTTAAACATTTCTGCTAATTAATGACCGTGCGAACCTAAAGCTTTGTTATGTCACACATAGCCATCGTTCCTCGTTATGTAACTATATACATTGTGGGTTATTCTGTCAAGATGTCAATAAGAGAGCAAACACTACTTAATTGTCTTGTTTGAGTACCTGCTTTAGCTGGTTTTGACATTTGTAAGTGTCTACAGTGTCAATAGATAAAGACTTTTTGTTTTTGCTTGTCTATGCCCAGGGGTTTGACCTTTTGACATAAAAAATTCTGTAATGTGTAAGTCAAATAATTTAAGATTTTAATTATACATTTGCTTTGACTGTTCGGACAAAATGAGCTGGATTTGTTGCATATATTTCCAAATATTTATATTTGATGATAAATGTTGGAAAGTCTTTATCAGTCAGTAAATTACGTATCAGCGGTGTTATTATTATGAGGCGTAGGCTTCTGAAAAGCAACGGAAGCCAAACGATTAAATTATTTATTTGTGAAAGATTATATAAGAGAAATTAAATGGGGTGAAATAAATGATATATGATATAAAATAAACCATTTAAGGCCGTACCCTGAGCAAATAACCTTGAGCATTTTTTCCCTCAATAACAGCGCAAGAGATACAATAGCGAATGCGCATGCAATCAGAATGTTGAAAAAAATCGTTATAAAATCTAATTTTGGTCGTTTGAAAAAAATACTTCTACCAAAATGTTCATAATTAAATTGCCTATCCATTAGTGTAAGTACAAAATCAAAATAATCGTTAGTTTTCGAGAAGATGCATTTTTTCAGTATTTTTTTCTCATTTCTGTGGTTTCGTTGTGAGGAGATTACTTAAACATTATACTTAATAATAAAAAATAAAATCTACCATTTTGAAGCCAAGATTATGTAGAAATTTAATGTACTTTTTATTAGTTGGTATTTCTTTTCGATAAAGAGTAGATAGCTCCAAAAACTGCACAAAAAACGGCTAGCGCTGCGTTTTGCTAGGGGACGCGCCTTAATTTATAAAATGGAACTATCCCATATATGTATGGTGTGGTGAAAGGAGAACCTGTAGAAGCCGTTATTATTTTATTAGTTATCAATTTAAAATAAATGAAGCTGCTTTGAAGTAAACTCGTAAACAGCGATATAACTGAGAACATCGATTTTTGTTGAAAACCTTACCAATATAATGGAAATAATATGGGAACATTTCTACGAGTTCTTAACGTGGAACGTTCCAATCAATATAAATGTTGATGTTTTTGTTAAACTTTCTCGGTTTCAAAGAGTGTATAAGATTATATTTATGGCGTCTTTTCACGTGCTGACAAATAAGTAGATATTGCATAGTTCATGAGATCGGTGTTATTGAGTAGGTTCTCTAAAGACTTAGTTATAATAACTGGCACGAGTCGTGAGGACACGCTCCATTGGTCGGTTTGACGACGACAGCTCTTACGCTTCACAATTATTGGTTCGTCAGCCGATGCTCATCGACTATTGGGCTTGCAAGTTTCGTTCGCCCACCGTACACTGGCGAGATCCACCTGCTGCTATTCATCTGTGCTCTTAGCTCGAGGCGGCTACTATAGCAGAATTCTCGAATAAGGAAAAGTAAAAAGAAGCACAAACGACATTTTGCGCGAGAAGAATATAATAATAGCTTTAAAAGCGTTTAGGTATCTTCTACATTTTTCCTTCGATTTTTTTATTTTATTTTTTTCACAAATCTTATTATTCCCGTAGCATCTTTCAATGCATTCAAGAAGATTTTTTTATTGTAGATTAACAAGCTTGTCTTCTACGTCTTTTTATGTTTTTTTTTTTCTGTTGGAAATGCCTCACTGAAATGTTTCATCATCATTCTATCCTCGTCTTGGTTTAACCCGTTTTCATCTTCCACACATTCCAAATTCTGTTTCACTTTTGTAGCCACCCTTCATGGATAAATTCGATCTGTGGAGACGGACTCCTACCGACTAAGACCCCATAGTTCCTACCGTTACCATAAGCCGGGGGTCCAGGATACAATAAAATTCACGCGCGTAGCCTCCCTATCTCTCTCCGCCTCTCACAATCACAACACGGAAACCTCAGCTCATAAATACTAACCCATTCATCTATTCTACGACGTCACACTCACACCCGAGGCGTGTTAACTGATTCCAGTGAGTCAAGAACAACAAAACTTGCTTAACGAGACGATATCTAGAGGCGATGGACGAAGGCGCGGGGCTAAATTATATCAATGAGAAAAAGCATCTACTGGGATTTGTGCTGGTGGATGGGTTATGAATAAAACCCCAATGTTGTTAACGAGTCTGCCCCTACCTACAGGCAACAGCCGTAGGTGTAGTGCTAACTAGATCAAATCGGCGCATAAGTGCTGGGATCTTCCGTGATTAGTGCTAGATAATGGTGAATTGGTGATAAGGCTAGGAATAGTGTTGATTTTCGGACGCTGGCTGCATGGCTGGTAACTGGTGGATGAGAGTAGCCGAGCATCTTTAACTAACGTTCAAGGAAGACGAATAAGAAAAAAACATAGTTTATTTAGCACACAGATACACACAATGTATGTCTACACTAATATTATAAAGAGGAAAGATTTGATTGTTTGTTTTTTTGAATTGAATAGGCTCCGAAACTACTGGACCGGATTTGGATGAAATTTTGTACAAAGATAGTTTGAGACCCGAGGAAGGACATAGGATAGTTTTTATCCCGGAAATCCCATGGGAACGGGAACTGTGCGGGTAAAACGGGAGCGAAGCCGCGGTGGACAGCTAGTGTAGGTGTACAAATAAAAAGGAAATTTAATTTTAAAACAATTACTTTGTGTGTCCCACGACTGCGCCAAATAGGTCCAGTTCAGCAAAATGCCACTGACAATATATAGTTGTCTGACGCTGGTTTTCAACTAACCTTACGTTGAAGTGTACGGATGTGAATTAGTTTTATGATGTTAAATAGATTGTCTTGGTATGATCTTGTGAAGTGGAGGGAGGAAACGAGTTTAACTAAAAGAGTAATTAACATAAATGTGGATGGATGGAGAGGGAGAGCAAGGCCAAAGAAAAGATGGATGGATTGTGTGAGGAGCGATATGAAAGAAAAGGGAGTTAGTAATAGTTTGACGGTTGATAGAGCAGAGTGGAAAAAAAAAACGTGTTGCGCCGACCCCAAGTAACATGAGCTAAGGGCAGGAAGATGATGATGTTAAATAGAATACGGTGATGATGGTGGCAGTAGCACCCAAAACGAAGGTCTCGTAAAGGTGTTTATAGCTGGCTGGTGTTGTGCACTGCTAAAATCATAGAACCCTGAATGCATTGTCTCTTCTTTAATTTCATATGAACTTTTGTTGAGATAGCACTTTAAAAAAGTAAGTACCCATTAGGAAACACAACAAACCATCACTTTCGCTTCTACAATAAAATAAGCTAAACAAAGTCTAGACTCGTACCACTGTGAGTAATAAAAGCTAATTAAGTAATTAGTCGATTAGTATGCTAATATTCTAATTGGAATGCTGACCTGCATGTCACGATGATGTCAAACGTCTTTACGTAGAATATTTTTTCCTCTTGATTCAATATGGCGCCACGCCGGCAAGGATTCGTGCAAGTATAATTGATTACTCGCATTAGTCATTTACTCCTCTTACTCATCAGACAACGTTTAGAAATACTTGTTTACAAATATTTAAAATTTCTCTTATCAGATTTATGCTTTAAAGACGAAGAAATCATGGTTAAGCAACACAGTTCGAAACTGCGAAAAATTACGATATATTTAAAGTATGTAAAATCAATTCTTGTAAAGGTTCAGTCTCACCATCTCGGTGACACAAAGTAATGGCAGGAAATTGTCACAATTTATTATAGGCGTTAAACTCCTAGTAAGTACGTCTCACTATGCCTAGGAAAGTGTTCCTTCATAATATTTATTTGTCCATCAACATAAGTAGCCTCACAGGTAACGTGTCATAATAAACTCTTAAAGTTTAATGTAAAGGTTATAAAATATCAAACGCATAGTCGTCGTGTTGCGTACAGACAGGTGAGTCAGTGCTTTCTCACGGCTTTTCATATTTATTTGTATCACTTTACGATTCTGCATTGACAAAATGCAGATACTGACAGAAGGTATAGTTTACCTCAGATCAGTGATAATGGCAATAATAATCCTCTGCGACATGAGGCATTAAGAGGCTGTCAATGTCAAACCTTGTTCAGATGAGTTTTCATGTCTGGTCTATGGTATGGTTTTACTCGACTGAAGTCTGGTCTAGCCGTTATGCAACTTGCTTTGTTTGAAGAACCCAAACGAGGTCTACCAGAGCAAAAAAAAAACATAGTTTTATGACAGATTGCGTCTGAGATGCGAATGCGAAACTTAATTTTTAAACTAGAAAAATTGCATTCAAATTCGCACCATACAGTCTGGTTTTATTTTATCAATCATCTTCGAAATGTCAGAGAGCTACTCGTGAAGTCGTGATGTTTCATGGGTTGTCTTAAGTGGGTCTTCTGCGCATCCTTAGTATCTGGTCTGGTTTCACCCGATCCGCATCTGTGTGCAGTTGCATTAATTAATGTTCAGCAGTTGTTGCGCCCACGCGTGCGTAGAAAGTACTCGACCCGTTTATCTGTGGATGTGTCGCTGTTACATGCCTTGATCGATATATTGGTGAAACTATTGCGGGCGTAGTGGTACTACGGTACTACGATGTTGGGCAGGTTATGTTTGATGGGTTGTGTCAGGAACTGGGGCCTTTCTTCGAAGGTTTATGTCTCATAAACCCTCGAAGCTTCATTCAATGATCAGATCGCTTCATTGAATGTCATTCATTCCCCAACTAATGTTCACGGTCTGTGTTCGACCGACCAAAGTTCGATTCTGTTTAAGTCAATAGATATTTGATGTTCTTACAGGTACCTACATGAAAATATATGATTGTTTAAAGGTATGCCTGACATTGGTCAAACATTTCGTGGATTTAATGAATATTATTGCTAATAGGCAGAAGGATATAAAGTGATTGAGAGTGTTTGTGAAGACATATTTCGCCAATCCAAATAACTTAAGTAAAGAGGAGGACAATGAAGTCAATGGCAGACACTACCGTAACCGTAAGCCTTTCACGTTAATATAAATTAAACAAAGATGTAGAAAACAACATGTTTAGTCAGTGCTAAACGTCTCTTAACTTCCGATTAACCGTAACAACATGATAACACGATCCAATTGCGATTAAACCAAGCTGCCTATAAAGAAAAATACAGGTTCCAGAACTAGTAGCATCAGGAAACGACCAATAACATTCTCTCACCGCCACATTTGTACGGGGAAGTTGCAAATTGGTTTCGAATTAACCACAGAGTACGGAATCTACTAGAGACGGCATTACTTGTAGCATTTGCGTCGGCATAGCAGAAGTTTATCGAGTGTCTGCCTATATAACCTTTGTAACCCAGTAACCGGTGAACACTAATTATTGGCAAGACTTCTGTTTCCATGTAAAGACTTTCCAACTGTCCCGACATCTATGCGTCATTCCGTCTGAAGTTTGTCTGTGGATGGGTAACAACCCACACACACGGACCGATCTCGGAAAATGTCGCTTAACCTTGAAAAAAAAAAACGATTCGCAGGTAGATATTATTTGACTCTAGTTTTCGATGTTCTGTGGAATTAATGGAGTAATAAATGATGGGCCACAGAAATCTAATCGTTATGCAGTAGTCATAGCTCCAGCTATCTTTGTAACATCCCAGTAACGTAACTGGTTGATAATCTGTGGATATCAGGCAGGTCCAGATAAGCCGTGTTTGCAAATAGAAGGGGCTGATGTACGGGAATTGCTGGTTTCTTGGAGTGTTATGTGTTGAGTTTGTTTATAAAGTGTTAAGGTGAGACGGTACTTCACGCCGGAACAGCTGCTCAAACTCTATCAAGCGCAAGTTCGATCGTGTATGGAGTACTGCTCTCATCTTTGGGATAGACCTGCCAGATACCAGCTTGATGCTCTTCAGTCAATTGAGAAATGAGCCAAGAGGATCATCGGTAATGATAGGCTCGTCGAGTCGAAGCTCCAAAGTCTTGAACATCGACGCTGAGTAGCTAGCTTGTCGGTTTTCTACTGGTTGCATTTTGAGGAATGTGCGACGAAATTGAATAATTACAAGAGTGGAGTCTTAATGTCAAGAGTGTATAAGTTACTTCTAGGAAAGCGTGCTCCATCTTCGACCACTTCATCGCTTACCATCAGGTGAGATAGTGGTCTAATGCGAGCCTATCAATAGTAAAAATAAGTACCTACTTATTCATCTGTTCCGGAGGACTTAAGGCCAATTGTCGACTGGAAAGTGGAAATGCGTTAAAATTCTAGTCTGTATCAACTCAGCGACAAATAAAATCAAAACCTGTCAAAAAGTGGAAATAAGCGAAGCTTCTTAAAATACGAGAACGGTCTCTTCGTTGGGCTCCAATTTTTTTCGTTCCTATGAAACTTATCTCACAGAACACCAAATTATTAAATCGGTTTACGCAGTAGGTACGTATAACTTTTTCTAGGCTTAAGTTAAGGACTTAATTTTAAGTATATTGGATTTAACTTTTTCTGCCACACTGTCAGCCATGTCGAATTGTCAAAACTTGTTAACTGCAATCATTAATTTTATTTTATTAAAGCTTTTCGGTACCTACCTATGCCTACTTATCTCCCTACTTTTATATTTTCACTAAATTTAGTTTTTAAACCAAGTTGGTTTGGTAGAGAATGCCTAGATGCATTAAGTCCACCTAAATACCACTTCCGTTCATAAAGTTTAAATAATACAGTTTTGTAGTGGGTATACTTGATTTATTGAACCTACCAGTCATAAATGTGTAATTTAATTCTAACGCAGTTCATACTGATGGCCCCTTTACGACATGCTGTTGGAGAATTACAATAAAACATTTCTCAAATAAAGTGCATCCATCTCAATAAAAACAAAAAGGTCATAGCTTTTAAATTACACAATAAAAAAGTACTAGATCCACCAGACAGGTTTAGACTTAGACCACTTTCTAACCAAATGATTAAACCATTAAGTTTCTTATAAAATATCGCATTGTATCCGCCACAGATAACTCTACTCCATATCTAGTGATTCACCTGTATCGGCAAAACATCGATGTATTTTATCGATAAAAGTGAAAACTATATGGATGTTGCCAGCCGTTATACACCCATAACGTCCCATATTACAAGTTTGTTTTCTACTATCGGTCTGTTATTGCCCTATAAATATACAGTTTATGGGAATTCAAATTATATGTAATGTGTGTTTTAAAACGAATAAAAGTTCTTTAGTGATATATCGTTGTTTTTGTTCGTAATCGGTCGTAAAATTATAGTTTTATGCTGATCTACTCAGAATTAACTTCTTAGCGTTGTTTTTTGGATGATAAACTTAAAGATTATTATAACTGTCATTGAACTTTGTATAATCCTATGATAAATAGCAGTTATAACTTTTAACAACCCCGTAATTTTAAAACGAAAACTACTCATAACCATAGACTTAAGAGATAACACACTTACAGATGCAAAATGGCCTCCTGTCAAAATAAACATGCATATAAAATGCAATGGAGCCTTTAACAAGACACGGCTTGTCTAATCTGAATCAAGTTTGTGCTTACAAGCTGTTATTGTCCTTCAAGCCTTTGTAGTTCATCTGAGATGTAAGTTCTCTGAAATGCAAGTGAAATTAGTTAACACAGTATGTCAACCGTTGTGGTTATCGCTGTTCCAGCTTTCTGTGGGTCAGTGTGGTCAATTAGGAGTCCTTTTATCTTTAAGACTGTGACAGCAACATTTAGAGTGGAATTATTTCTGTCGTTTCGCTTTCCCATTGTGTGTCGTGTAACTTTAAAAAGCTTTTTAGTTCCAGATTCGGTTTGACATAATAGGTTTAGTTGGGTTTAATAGCACGATTTACTTACGGACGATGTTGCATTTAAAATTTATTTTGGCGCAAACGCAAATACTATAAAAGTTGTGATTAAACTAAATTTAGGAGAACTGACGATCCTCAATGAGTTTATCGGCCTCCATCACTGTAAAGTAACGTTATAAATGTGTCAAAAGTGAATCGAAAACAGAGTAAGTATACCAAGAGTAGTACGTGGAGTGGTTACAAGATCGTGACTGGATGTCTGTATTAACATATTAACGCGGTACAAACGAGGGCAATTGCCTTCGGTCGCGTGGCCACTATTATCGACAAGATCTTGTCGACTCTTGCCCCTCCCTACGCGCTGCCGGCCAACCGTTTTACAGCTTATTTTGTCTCATTGTTTTGGTTTACTGACTTTATAACTAGGGAAATTATCGGAATTAAGTGTGGTTAGTTTATAATAATGCCACTGTGATTTATTGCTAAATGTACTTCGGTAATACAATAAACTGCATTAATCGGACAATTAGGCCATAAATAAATCTTTTCGGGCGTATCGAGATTAAGTTATTTGTGAGAGCTGTTTTCTTTCCTTTTTCAATTGAAATTTATATACAGGAAAGTATATCTCTTATAAATATTATTGAAAACCTTCAAACCCTATTTAAATCACTGTAGGGTCAATAACAAACGCTCTCCATTGAAATATTTGATTTACTACAGCAGTTATTATATAACATAGGAAATCTCGTTCTGCAGTATTTGTATGCAGTTCCCCAGAGCTAAACTGGCATGCAATGCGCAATGCACTCGCAAGTACGGGACTAACGTATAGCTCTATGAAATTAAATTCGATTCACTTCGGCGTAATCTCTGCTTGTATGACCAATTCCTTCCCATTTATATCGTTAAATGAAAAACTTCGATGCACTGCACCCTTTGTTGTGCTAATTCTTTGAATATTTTTGCTGTTTGCTGCTTTAGCTGTTATTGTTAAACGGGTCAACAAACAAATATCGGGTTTTTAGCTGAATACAAGGATATTTATTTTAAACTAGATTTTGCTCGCGGGTTGTCTCGAGCTAATATAGGTTAATTATAATAGGAGTTAATATAAGTTTTAGCCTATAACCGTCTGCAGGGTCTCATCTGCCTCTCTACCAACATTCAACAAAATAGGCTTGTCAACTGAAAAAATCTAATTATTCCGTCAGTTAGATTATCAAAAAATATCGAACCCTTTTTCTTTTGTTACGTAAACCAAAATTGATGAATTTAATATTCTAGTTACGTCACGTCTCGGTATAATTTTAAGTACGTTCTGACGTCACGGGCCCCCTCTCTCGAGTTTTGATGCGTTTTATCTTTTTCAAAATTAATTGATTTTCCGAGAACCGATTTTCTGACAGACAAACTGTCTTTGACATTTATATCATAAAATGAGGATGAGGATGAATGGAAATTTCAAATGAACCTTGGCCTCCGTTATTTTCGGAGCTGTTTCTTCGCCACGATCAATGTGTTAAACTCTTAATGCGCACGCGTCGCAAACATGGCGGGTCAGTTAACCGACAATTTATAGGCTTTTGGCGGGTGCGCCTACGCCCCGCCTCAAACTGATGCGCGTGTAATGTGTGCCCGATTGGATGGTACAGCGGGATTATTATCCGCACCAATCCCTTCCGCGATCCAGCATATCGAATGTCCCGTGTGCTAGGGTTGTAAATTACTTGTATTTGTATCGATATCTTGTCGAATCAAAAATGCAAAATTATGATTTTGGTTTTTACTTGTCAAGTTTCAGAAATCATGTTTTCTCTTGATCATCATGTCCATCACATTCTGGTAAATGCATAACTCACTGATCATCCATCGATTCTGATACCTAACGGTGTTTTCAAGCGCATTATGAAAATTGCTTGGGCATTTTGCATAGTGTGACAAAAATACAAAAATAAAACTAATATAAATGTATCCAAAATATCGCAGTGAAACCATGAAGTATCGATACTGTAACTTGTAAGGCATCGATTCCGATCGTGCAAGTGCATCCCTACTCGCGCAGTAACTAACGTTCCCTATCAGAAATATAGTTTGTATTATTTTTCTATTTATTATTATCGCCATTTAAGTGTGTGTTCTGGCTTATTCCTTACGATAGGGCGGGATAAGCCAGCTGGAGTTTTTGAGTTTATTGCTTTCAGTGTAGTTTACTGTGTTTAGGATTACTGATTATCTCCTGCAGTGTTCAGTTACTGAGATAGTTGGTATTGATAGGATTTTTGTTTACTGGCTGTTGTTAGATAAAGGGGAAATATGCATTTGCGGAATAATTGCGTGTAATGGCTGTAACTTTCGCCAGCGTTCTTAGTCGCTGGGCAATCACCTATAAGATAACCATAGATAAGCGTAGATTACAAGACCTTTTGGTCTGACAGATTAGCTAACGCCATTAAGGAACTAACTTGCTCGTAAACTTCACTTCGAGTTTATTAATTTTCCGCTGGTTAAATTCGATAGGTGTCTCTAAACCCTAGAACATTTTTTCCGGAACATTGATAGAATTTTCAGACGGATTTTCGTCACACATATCAGTTTTTCCCGTGGTCTATCTCATACTGGAACCCTATATTTTAGACGAATATAAAATAGCCTGAAAGATTGTGTGGCCAGAATGTATGAGTGGAAGATTCTAATTCGGTAGAACTCCAAAAATTTAAAACAATATTTTACCTCTTCACTATATTATTTTAGATTTCTCCGTTCGCACTCATGTTTATAGTTAAAATAAATAAGCACGAGAATTGCTGTTAATTTCTTAACGTTTGTACGTGAAAAGAAAGGTCAGGCTGCTGATATGATCCCACAATTATTAGCTACTAGCTTCTGCCCGCGACTTCGTACGCGCATATCCCGTTTACTCCCGTTCCCGTAAGAATTTCGGGAAATCCTCTCTTAGAGCTCCCCTAACCTCCCCAAAGACCCTACATGCAGCTTCATACGACCAGTCAGTATCAGTAGTCTTGGTTGTGTTGTTGCGTTATCTGTCAGTCATTCACTCAGTAACGGAAGAATTTTATATACCAAATGAAAATAAAACTAATATAAAAAAGTGAACGTAAATTAGCCAAAACTTATAAACCTGTCGGTATCTAAAACTATGTACTACTTCACCTAAAAATAAATAAAATGTAAACTATAATTTGTAATTTGAACGAATATTTAAACACTACCAAAATAACTAATCCCTATTTTATAAAATAACAACAAAAGGAATTAAAAAATAAATTATTAAAGACTAAATTAAGTATTGTCTGTCAATAAGGTCGAACACTCTGAACGTCTATTCGCATCAACTGGCAAAAATTGTATGAAGCTCACGCTTTTTTTAATTTTTTTTATGTGTGGCCTCTCGCAGGTCAGCCTGAGAAGATTGGCTTTTGCTTAACCGGACTTGCCTGTGAAGGCCTTAATATAGTAATAAAGCCTCCAACCAGGCTTTGAAGCTCGCGCTCGGACGCCCCGCCTTTTTATACCTTCAGCCGCGAGCCTCCTCGAGCGCGGCGCCCACAGGTGGCGACCGATTCTCGAACGTTCGCGACCGGCCGCACTGCGCGCTTGGCGCCTAGCTGCTAGGCCGGTCGCGAACGTTCGAGAATGTTCGTTTTACGAAGCTACTCGCTAGGTGACTCGCTAGCCTCTAGGCGCCAAGCAAGCTGCCTGCCTGTGCGTTCGCGACCACAAAAATAATATCCTTAAGGCGAGGTTGCAGTACTGTGTGTTTTACGAACAACAGCGACTGTCCGGCGAGCGAAATAATGCCTAAATTTTGATTGTTTTTTCTTCTTGGCGAAAACTGATAAAGAAATTATACAATATGGTTTCAACATTTACTTCAAAATAAAAAGCTCGATCTATTGATATAACTTTTATATATATTCGTGATGAAATCTCTTAGCAGTACACGTTTAAAATTGTAATTTAGTGTCATATTTGATAAAAAAAAAGTATCGAGCCAATCATTCTAAATCGCGTTTCTATCTTTACGATTTACTTGAGGGTATGTTCAATTTTTATGTAATGATTTTTATTTATTAAAAACCTCATAATTAATTAGATTTTCAGACGTTCAAAAATCTTAAAAAGTACTGCAACCCCGCCTTAAAGCATGATCCAGTATTCACGCGCGATGGCTTATTATTAGCGTATTTCATGTATAACTTTGGTGTTTCTATACCGATTTCTATGATTCTTTTTTATGGAATAGTTAATAATGTTAACTTTTTTTATTAGATTATACCTAAGAGTAGACAAAATAATCAGAAAGCTTCGAACTGCTAAGCTATCGGGAGTTACACGTGTTATTGTGAGTCAATCATAAAAGATAGACATATGCTGTCGTGGGATATTTTTATATAATTTTAAGGAGAACATTTCATGATTTCTGAGTAGCTTTAACCATTAAGGTTGCACACGCGACGGAAGCTTAAAAAATGGAGTAACTTCTCCCGTTTTCCCAACATTTCCCTTCACTGCTCTGCTCCTATTGATTGTAGCGTGATGAAAAGTATACTATAACCAGCTCAGGAGTATGAAGAATAATTGTACCAAGTTTCGTTAGAATCCGTCCAGTAGTTTTTGTTTCTATAACGGTTATACAGACAGACAGACAGACAGACAGACAGACAGACAGACAGACAGACAGACAAAAATTTTACTGATTGCATTTTTGGCATCAGTATCGATCCCTAATCACCCCCTGATAGTTATTTTGGAAATATATTTCATGTACAGAATTGACCTCTCTACAGATTTATTATAAGTATAGATAAACTATAAAACTAGTTGCAAAATAAGACGTGACTTACACAAGTCATGGGATCACAACTTTTCCTTAAAGGGGGGTTTACATTACCACACCTAGCTACTGGTAGTAACTTGAAACTTAACGATTAATTTAAGTATGAAAACTTAGAAAAGAAAGAAAGAAAAAGAGTTTATTTGCGGCCACTATGACGCATACTAAAAACACACAAAATTTCATTTATTTACACGTAAAATTGGGAAGATATGCGTCAAATCCGCGCAAAACGACCATCTCAAGCTATATCAAGGCTGGACCGAGGGTACCCACAGAAGCACGGCCAGGATTGCGGAATTATTTAAAAGAACAGTGTGAGATTTAGTCAGTAAGGGTCCAATACCAGGGCGAACACTCTTTCCTTGTCTGGTCTGAGTGCCCCCTTGAAATAAAGCCTTGATCCACCCTTGCTTACTTACCGCCTAAAACCTCTTCTGTCTTGTTTGAGCCAACGACATTGACAACAGTGTTATTATTTAAAATGGAACTTGTTGCAAATAGCTCTTTTTTTGCGCAAAACCAAGATTACAGTTCACGTTTTACAGCTAATCTAGCTGAGGTCCGCGGTTTCGCCCGCTTAACTAATTGTATATAAAACCTTCTTCGAGAACCACTCTATCAATTGGTGAAAACAGCATGAAAATCGGTGCAGTAGTTTTTGAGTTTATCGCGAACAGACAGACGCGGCGGAGGACTTTGTTTTATGATAATTATGTAGTGAAGTTTCACTGACACGTCATGTGAACCCAGCTTTACACCCGCTACTTAAATAAATACAAGTACATAGAGATATCGACGTTTTAACCTCTGTACGGAGTAAAATTTATAACAGTCTCGTCCGCGAAATGTTAAACAGTTCGTTAGTACTCGTAAGATCGCGACATGTGGGTCACAGTTGTCAGGTAGGCAACTAATAAATATTCCCTTATAAAGTATGCGAGTTTATTCATTGGCCAACGATTTATTTTACTCGGTATTATTAGCGATTTTCGCGTCAACGGATTACAACTTACAACTAGAAAACGAACGAACGAATTGAAATTGAAATATGAAGGACTTGTTCTAAATTCAAATTAAGAAAATCACGACTTTATAAATTGTCTGTGGCAGTGGTAAAAGAGAGTGTAATGTTGTACACCCACTGATTTCTATTATCGATATCGAGTGCCATGTTATGGGGAGCGAGTCTATTTCCTTACATCAAGGCTATTGAGATGACCCTAACGTCAAATGGAACCCACACCTGAAACTCATTCTGCTAGCCTCAACTAACCCTAAGCTAAGAGCATATTTCAAACCCATTATGATACCTTCACGTAATAATGATCGTAAATGAGCAATCAATGCACGTCATGCATCATTAGAAGGCACAGGTAGGTACGTCGGTACAGTCAATAAGCCGACGCTAAAGCTGTTTGTCGTAAAACATTTACCATTAAATGAGCCATGAAGTACCGAGCACGCGCCTCGCATGTTAATTTATTATGATGCCTGCGCGAGCGCAGTGGGATCGATCGTTGGGTGAATTGTCATTTTGACAGGACATAAATTCTTTATTTCATGAAGAGTTAAGCACGCGAGTCACGTTTGTTTTCCATGTGTTCCCAGGCTATTGCAATCAACTGCAATTGAAAACTTTCTCATGAAAAACTTCAAATTAAGCCCGATTTGAGATCCAAACCCAAGACGATAAACAGTTACGTTTTCGACCAACGACGACTATCAGCCAGCCTTCAATTCTAATTATTTATGATTACAGTAACTGTAAAATATCGGTTAAATATCAGTTTATGATAGAAGTAACAGTTGTTTATAAGACTTCGTGTAAAGAAGGATGTTATTATTGGCAGATTGGTTCGCACGCTCGTTAATAATGTTTATGCCAACATATTTTAGATTAAAGATCTTATTAGTCTTCATAAATCGCAATCAATATTTTTGGGCCAATAAATATTGCTCCGCTAGCATTTTTATAACGTTTCAACCATAATCTTTACTTAAGCAAATTGTTATTTTATCTCTCGTGCGAGTATAAATCACGTGTAAACTTGTGCTTTCTATGACATTTACACACTAGCAAGTCACTATTCCCGCGCTTTTTGCCCTCGCTCTCCATCTTGACAGCGACAACTGTCAATTTTCCCGCGCGTTTTTTCGCTGAAGCCATAATGACACGTTTGGGTGGTGGTACGCAATAACTTTGATGCCATTGTCATAAGATCTTGCCCCCAGCGTCTGTTAATACACTTTCACTCCCTTTGTTCGGGCTTAATGTCACTTTTTGCTGCTGAAATATCATGTCAGACAATCGCAGCTATCTGTCAAGCGATAAAGTCGCTTTTCTATCTTGTATCGGCGTTGTTTTGCAGTTATCTCGG
This sequence comes from Ceramica pisi, assembly GCA_963859965.1. NCBI lineage: Eukaryota > Metazoa > Arthropoda > Insecta > Lepidoptera > Noctuidae > Ceramica > Ceramica pisi. The sequence goes on along the minus strand of OY982535.1, from coordinate 21,120,628 downwards.
GTCACTGAGTACCGCGGAGTGTATAACATTGTTCAAAGAAGTGCAGTGTTGGTGCTGCACTTTCTTTTCTGTGTACAATGTATAATTTAGGAGCAAGAAATTGATGTTGATACAGGTAAACGGTACACATACACGACCAGCCAAGCGCTGTAATATTCTTGCAAAATATACATCGCTTGGCTGGTCCTGTAGATTTTCCTTGAAAATAATCTTTGATCTCTGTGAAACGTAACTACGTTTGCGTAATGTTCGCCATATAAAAACAATAACAGCACCCGTCGAAATAGGTATTATTTATGTAAAAAACACATATAGTAAAAGTGAATGGTTTTAAAAATGATTCATATACCTGATTCTTACTCGGCGAAGGAAATATCTTGAATGAACGTCGAACGAGGTACGAAAGCCCGCTTCAAGTACGACCGGCCCTTAATTCGCGCTTATCTCTCGATCTAAATCTCGTATATATTAATTACGTATTCAAACGAAGCGAAGTTCGATTAATTATTTTAATTATGGCACTGAATAAACAAGCGAAGCAAACCTTCACTGGTTTACGCAGACGACTTTATTTAATTACTAAAATAAGTAAATATATTTATGACTAAAATAACATGATTATTTTCTATGTATATCTGGACTATACGGTTCAGAAAGTTCGAAAGAGTCCGCGGCCCTGGAACGCAAAGGACAGTAGGAGGAACACGGACGGGTTTTAGTCAGTACAATATTATAAGAGTCTGACATTCCTTTCTGCTCCGTCCAGAACGGATGGAGTCATTTGATGATTACCCATCCTAAAAAAAGACTCGACGGGTCTAATAGATAGATTTCGAATGGTTTACCTAGCTTCTGTCTGCGGGTTCGCCCGCGTTTCCCAAGGGAAAGTAGTTTTGGGATATAAAGGTTCCTATGTCCTTCTCTAATGGCCGATCTACCGAAATTGGTTAAGCGGTTTGGCGACAAAACGAAGCAGAAATTCAGAGAGACAAAGTTATCCTCGCATTCATAATAGTAAGGATTATAAAAATGAGTCAATGTCAATTCAGGCTTAAAGCTTACAATAAAACGGTCAATGTATCCAGCACCTGTTCAACTTCCCGTTTGAATAGTATCATATAAGCATGCCATGGGATCTGACAGGATGGGTGTTGGCTAATAGCCCACAATAACTGGCGTACCTACTTTTATGATCCACCATAAAACTAAGCCTTTGATCAACACTTCATTTCTTAATAAAAACACTTCTGCTTAATGAGAGAGATTACAAAAAATATTAATTAAATTATATAATTAAGTCCGTTAAAAAACTAGTTATTAACACGTCGTAACAGGATGAAGACGACTCTGATATTATTTATACTAGAAAGTTAATCGGAAATAAATTCGACCACCAATTAATTTTATCAACACGAGAATCTCATACTTCGCACTGCGGAAACACCATTGCAAGATTTGTCATTTGAATTTCTAAACACATAAATTCATTTGATTTTTATAACGCCTTACTGTACCCAGTTTTGATCCTTTCTCTTTTAATGTAAAATTGATTTATTTCTGACGAATGTTATTCTATTAATTTGGCTACCATTATACGAAAGCGTTATTATGTATCAATAAAATTGTTTAATTTGACAAGATCCAATTTATGTTTGGCAATTCTGGCGCTTCAATTATTAAAATGTTCTGTTTATAACGGTCTAAACTCCTTTAATATAATCGCTCAGTGATATTAAATTCAGATCTATCTGCATAAAGAATTAAAGATGATTGAAATATCTGCAATTTAGAATTGAAAGCTTTGGGAGACATGAAAACATAATTGGAATCAAATGGAAGTTGAAAGCTGCAACTTTATCGAGAAATCATAATGGAAAAAATGGCCTAGAACTGAAGATGCGTGTCTCAATAATTCTAAAATTTGTAGCCATAACGATCTAATAAACATAAAAAATATGAAATCAAAAACCTACTTTGAGATTCACTTTTCGAAACCATGACACTCGTGATTATACATCGTGATGTATTTCTCTTAACCACCACAGTCCCTCACTAGAGTAAACAAATCGTATAATAAACTACCAGTATGCTAATTTTCGCTACCATATCTTTCCAGCCTGCATACATCGATTAATACAATGTTGCTTCGCATATGGGAGAATTTATGTAAATGTTTAATATCGGTTCCGCTCAGTACATTACTCATACTAGGAAGCATCGCACGTGCTTGACGATAAGTTTTATTTATTATTGACAGCTTGTGTCGTGGTTTATGGCCTGTTAAGCGTCACCCACGCGCGTCCAGAAGAAAGAAATTACCCCGTATATATAGCATGCTTTTACAATCGATGTTCGATGGTTCCGCTCTTTTTGACAGGAGATAAGTTTACAATGAGTGAGTTGTGTGATCGGTCTCTTGTTTGAAGTCGTAAAAAGCACAGAGGGATCTTGAACCGTCTTAAGGTCGTGTTCAATGTTTTTAAAGCCCTTGTATTTAAAGTAATGTATGTTGATGTTGGTAAAGTAAAGATACTAAAACATAACAAAATTCCTGCTTCAAAAGTTGTTGAATAGTCTTGCATCTTCGTGTCCTTATCCCGTGTTACTTGGGGTCGGCACAACACGTTTTCCCGAAAATATTTAGACCTTATAATACAAATTTCAACATCTAAACCATTAGAATATCACACAGTAGCCCCTGGGCTTCACATTCTTACGATATTGATATCTCAGTTCAATTACAAAATACATACCATGTTAGGAGAGCTGCTGTAGTAAATCACAGCAGAATCGATACTACGGAATCGCATACGTCGTCTTAGCCACAGAGTACGGAACGCCATGATAGCAGGACTAGAGACGCCACTTTCAATGCCTCCACTTCCTGCACGTCCCTGCCACCTGCAACAAGCTTTCATGCAACTTAAAAAGCAAGCGTTATTTTCAATTAAACATTTACAGGCTATTTATCAAAGTTTCAATCAGAGAGATGAAGCTATTTGCAGGTTCCAAAGCGTAAAGCGCAAGTTAAATTACATTGCGGGCTATAGAGGTATTACGTGATCAATCGCTCGATCTTGCCCCGCAATGTAGTTTTGTTATTCTGAGTTTTCTGCCATAACCATCGTCAGAATTGCCACAGTCCTTCGATTCCTATGAATGAATTGAAACTCAGATTATCTTGTCACTGCTAATTAGACAGAAACTAAAAAATAGTTAAAAAGGGACCATATTTAAGTGTGTGCCTCACAGCAGCGCCAAGGAGGTTTACTTCAGTAATAATATCAAGTAAATGTTGTCTGACGCTTCCGTCTTAAAATTTTGACAATGCTGTCTCTAGCAGTGGCCTCTTCGAAGTCTCCGTGCTCTGTGGCCCGGTATCGGTATCAGTAGCGGTATCTCAAGCTATCGGGAAAACCGAAAGTGCACAGGAGTTAGTGATTTATCGCAACACATCGCTTATATGGTATTAGTTACACATAACTCTCGAGAAAGGAAAGTAGCAAGTGATATTTAAGACTTACAAGAGTATAACAATGGCATGTAAGCTGCTGTCCGGTGGGCACGCCCCCTGACGTATCAGTTCGAAGTAGGGTTGGCAGAGACGCTGATCGTTAAAAGTCAGGCGTTTTAGTCCATAGTCAGTGTGCGATGATGTAAAGCTGAAATGATGATGCTGTATGACGGACGCACTCACTTAGTGTTTATTGTGTGAACTTTTTTTCAAAAGATAAGATAAGATAAGATATTTTTATTCACGGTGGTGGCGGTGGTTTTTCACGGTACTCACACAATATTACGTTATTTTTAGGTGCTATTAATGTTTCACTAACTTTTCCCCGTTGCTTCACTTCGTGGTCTATCCCTTGGAAAAAATGTATTATAACAGAATTGAAAGTAATCTATAGCATCCATCGATAGTGTCTCGCAATGAAAACTGATGTTATGATCGGCGCAAAATAAACTGTTTTCTTTAATTGGATCAGTAATTCAGTACCTACTTCCAGATATTAGCTCCTACAAAAACACATTAATATCTCACCATAACCGAAAATAGTTCATAATTTTAGACTGAGTAACTTTGCGCCTGACGATTTGACGTACAAAGCTTGAGCTTTTGGCTTGAACGACCTCGAGACATGAGCTTGCAACCACTAATTGATTGATGCCAGTGCTATCTTGTAGTCTATTTTTGATCTGATATAAAATGCATATTTGGCTATCACATTAATCGTGCGATCTGCCAACCATACTTGGATACAATCGATTGTAATCGTGTGTCCGATATCTATCTAGATTTACCGATAAACATAGTTATATAACACGTAACAGGTGCCGACACCGCACTAGTTTAAATCGTACCGACCCATATGGCAACACCATCGTCAGTGTTGCCAATTATATCTTATTATTCCCGCCATGTGGTCTCCGCTGTGAATCTGTCTTCCAGGGGGTTTTGTAAGAACTGAGGAAATCTATATCAGAATGGCCAGCAGCATCCTTTGATCGGAATAATCGTATTGGCGCATTCTAGTCAAACAAAATGGTTTTGACAAATTATTCTCAACATTTCCATATAATTTAAGGATCATCTTCAATGAAACTCTCAATATTTTTTCCACTATAAACTTTCACTCCCAGAGTTCCGGGTACAAAACAATGATCTAATAGCAGGAACGACTTTTTAGAAAATTTAAGATTTAAGGAAATGTGCACATATGCTACCGAAATCTCACATACTTCTTCGAACAACTTAGGTACTGTCAACCGATGTTATCGGTGATGTCTGTCACCGACACCGACTAGACTCTAGGACTCTGGAAATTGGAAATGAGATAAAATAGACATTCAGCCCAGATGTAAACCTTGTCATAGCAGTCAAGGAAAACCTTTGACAAACAGTATAAATATTCCCAAAGTCTCGGGAGTGTTTACGTAATCCACACAGTGCGTCATTCGCGAGCCACCCGGAAAAGGGGCGATCTGCGACATGCCAATAAATCAGGGCTTATTATCTGTAGCCGGTAACGATTCCATAACGATCGGACGGTACGACGAGCTATAATTAATATCCGCGCTTGTAGCTTTTTCAATTTATCAACGTATATTGGTAACGTTCGGGTTACACGGGCGGGGAGTTTGACGAATACAGAATTTGCAACAGGCGGAGTTTTTTTGTGCGGATTCTTTTACAAAAAAATTAATGTCCCTTAGTGTATCTGACTATCAGAGGGCCCAATGTTTTGACGTTACAGCATCGTTAACGTAGTGAGTTTTGATTGTAAAAAACTACTAAACTACTAACCCCATAGTATTTTGGTTAAATTTTATGCGACATATACAATTTGTTTCTTACAAAAATATAAATGCAGCATCCAATTCAACTAAATTTTATGTGCGAAACGAGTATTATAGTCATAGTAGCATTTTACGTTAGGTCAAAAACATTCGGGCCCTCGGGAAATAAGTTGCTTTCAAACTTAGGATAATAATTTAATTCACTATTTTATTGTACATAGTTATGCTCAATATTTGGCTGTAGAAATAAAACTCGTTATGGGAAAATATAAACTAATCAAATAAGTTAGAATAAAGTGGTATGATTGTCTATTTGAGGTTACACACTCAAAAATTAGTAACCGATTTGAAATATTTGATAGCTGTTAGTCCCGAAAATTTTAATTAATAAATTAATCCCTGCCTGCGTTAAAGCTCAAAGTTAGAGTGAAAATGCTCCTTCTGAGTAAGCTCGCTTCATCGTAAACTTTGTCTCTGTCATCTCTGACCTAGACTAGAGTCAATCTAATATTATAAAGCAGAAGAGTTTGTTTGTTTGTTTGTTTGTTTGTTTGGTTGAACGCGCTAATCTCAGGAACTACTGGTCCGATTTGAAAAATTCTTTCATTGTTAGACAGCCCATTTATCGAGGAAGGTTATAGGCTATATATCATCACGCTAAGACAAATAGGAGCGGAACAGTAATGGAAAATGTGACGCGAACGAAGATGCGCGGGTCAGCTAGTAAAAAATAAAAGATATGTCCTGGCAGCGAAGCCGTGTGTAAATCAAAATCTACTGTATCGGTGTACCTACACTACGTACCACGCGATATTGTTTACATCATTAAACAAACCAGACCCAATTTAACCACAATTTTTCCGAGATATGTTAAAGATACCACCACCATGAGCCCTTTAAGTACCACCAAGTCAACAATACGTTGCTTATCAGCCGTTCCGTCCGTGTGTCCAGTACGTTAATTAAATGTGGCGATGGTATCAGTTTTAAGGCGTATTGTCTTCAGTACTTTCGAATTTCGTCCTCGGCATGAGGTCACGCCATCGGAAGTCTGAGAAGAGTTTAGGGACACCGTTCATTCTTCAAAGTTTCTTAATTAAAACTGCTATCTATGGTGTTATGTTGGGACGTAATTAAGAATACTGTTGCTCGTCGCTGTGATATAACAGAGCGAGTTCGATTCCGTGACTATTTTGTTTCTTCCTCCATAGTGTCATGATTCTTAGTGATATCGTCTCGGGTGGAATGGAAAAAGAAAAGTATTAGGGCGCCCTTAAGTTTCATGGGACGAGTTCAGGAAGACGGTGGAGATCCTCTTTATCTCTTCTTAATCTTCCATTTTGATTCATATTTTTTGTAGTTAGATTTTTTTTTTATTAAATGGTATCTCTGGAAAAACCGATTTGAATTAGGTCATTGTTACACTGGTCGATACCAGTGTAAGAGCAACAGAAGAATAGCTATAATAATTAATATTCCAATAATATTTATTTCAAAATCATTATTTATAAATTCCAAATAAAAAATATAATTTCAACTTCCATAATTTAACGTCCAAAATCAGATCAGTTTTTAGCTATAGGTACTCACGGGTCTTATGTGATCGACTACGACAGCAAAGTGACGATTAAAATTCCTATTAGGTACAAAATCGTAAAAACAAGAATCAGTTCGAAACAGTCTTAAAACAGCTGTGTCAACTAGCTAGTTGACTATTAATCCTGGTCATCTTCCAAGTTAGAGCCTCGGGTTTTATGAACCCAGTAAGGTAGTTTGTTGGTTTTATAGAGCACTTTTCGGAGTATGCACTTAGATTGGTCGTTAAAAATTCTCAGCTTCCCCATTTTACAACTGGAAAAGGTCAGGCTACACTGCTGCATTTTTTAATTTTTAATCTAAGTAGGTAAGAAGTCGAGATTCGACGATGTACGAAGGTTTTCGACACCGGAAACGAATTGCAGAACTAAAATGGAGCTGGGGGCCTACTCTCTAAGCCCGACGTTTGTAGTTTCGGACTTAGTTGCTGGCGTATTCTACTCCGTATCACCTACGAATTTACGATTAGTCTCAAACCCGAACTAAGAATGAACGAAAATACGATTTGATAGTAACTGTCAAATCGTGTTGTCATTAATTCTTAGTGGTTAGGTGATACGGAGTAGTACGCCCGTAACTAAGCCCGAAACTACGGACTACGGGCTTAGAGAGTAGCCCCCCTGGGCAGGACACTCGACAAGGCGCGGTGATAATAGGTGTAAAGCAGTGACCGAGTGGCGTCTGAGGACTGAAAGAAGAAATTAGTCGGCCGGCGGCGAGACGGACGGATGACATTGTTGCCATCGCAGGTAAAACCTGTATGAGGCTGGCACCTGTGAGCGATGAGTGCGATGAGTTACGAAGTACTTCGCCATCATAGTGCTAGGGAGTTTAGTTTTGATTGGCCAGAAAGCTGTAGGCATCAATGTCATAGGATCTTGAGAGAACTTGGGCTTCATTCTTTTGCTTTTATCGCGGTTTATTTGGAGTCAGCGCAACATGATACAAGACCAGAATGAAACAAAAGACAAGACAAAGACGGGTTTTTCATTTTTCTTCCGAACTTTGCGGTCAGTAGAGCAGTCGGGTAACAAAGTGCGACAGAGGTGTATTTCATCCACCCTGGCACAAAAAAAAAACAAATTTCATTAAAAGACATTATGTTATCCTTGAAATAAAATAATTATCTAGAAACTTAAAACTTTTTAACGCAAACGCAATATTTACTTTCTTTTTCGAAGCGACAACCGGCTGTCAGGAAAAGGAAAAACGACCCAAATACGTACGTTTTAGAAGGCTTATTGCAAAACTCATTAGGCTCAAAACATCACAACCACACACCACTATTACACGCAAAGTGAACATTAGTTTCTAACAGTAGCCATTTCTGCGTGAAATATTTCTCCTTGAACACTTACATAAACAATTAGAGATACAAAAAACTCCATTATAAGCTGGCCGATGTTTTTGTTCCGACTTGTTGCCCGTAATGTATTACGTGAGGTTATTTTCCAATTGTTATCTAAACCTCGACTTAACGCAGTTTAGTTGTTCAGTTGAGAGTATTGCGTCTTTCTGCGTCACGATAGCTGTAAGTTGGTGTGGAAGGAAAGGAATCACCTACCAAAGTCTGTTTCCAGATAGCTGCAAGCTGGCAGTCTTTAAGCCGCGTCCCCGAGCAAAACGCAGTTCTAGCCGTTTTTTGTGCAGTTTTTTGGAGCTATATACTCTTTATCCAAAACAAATATCAACTTATAAAAAATACATTAAATTTCTACATAATCTTGGCTTCAAAATGGTAGATTTTATTTTTTATTACTAAGTATAATGTTTAAGTAATCTCCTCACAACGAAACCACAGAAATGAGAAAAAATTACTGAAAACATGCATCTTCTCGAAAACTAACGATTATTTTGATTTTGTACTTACACTAATGGATAGGCAATTTAATTATGAACATTTTGGTAGAAATATTTTTTTCAAACGACCAAAATTAGATTTTATAACGATTTTATTCAACATTCTGAGCGTATCTGCTATTGTATCTCTTGCGCTGTTATTGAGGGAAAAAATGCTCAAGGTTATTTGGCCAGGGTACGGCCTTAAGTGTTCTAGAGGTTACTTCTAGACAAGTGTGCTCCATCTTCGTCCACATCTGCTTATCATCAGATGAGATAGTGGTCAAACGTTTGCCCATCAATAGTAAAAAAGTTAGGTTCAAATCTTAACGGCAGTTTTAGAAATGAAATTATGAAAAAAATAAATTAATTATAATTATTACCCAATTATGTAAATGCATTAAAATTACCCACAAAAATGTGGAAGAAAGGTATGTGATAGGTATCTATGAAAATCGACAATCGCTCTGGGAGAATATTTATCGCGTACGCGAAAATCGACTAAGTCTTCTCTCGCCTTTATTTTCTGTGAGCAACATGATTTCCACTTGAGAGAACATTACATCCCAACTAAATTGGGGTCGGCTTCCAGTCAAACCGGATTTAGCTGGATACCAGTATTTTACGTGGAGTGGCTGCCTACCAGACCTCCACAACCTATTAACTGGGTACTCCTAGGCAAGACTGATGTCAGATTTTCTGGCTTCTACCTATCCTTGCCAGAGATCTCTTTTTTTATTGAGCCACGAGCGTAATGTAGTTCCAATATTATGTAGGTACTCCAGCCTATTGGATGATGGTTCGCAAAACTTAACAGAAAAGTACCTACTCAATGTGGGTGATAAATAAGTAAGACAGAAACGTGGTATCCACAAAATTCCTCCCCGTAAAGGATCTTACTCAGACGTACATAGGTAATAGAAGGAATTACAGACTATTAAATTCTGGAGGCGAGACGTGGAAAAAATCTTAATAAATCTATGACGTCTGTCTGGCATACGAGAGCATTCCTTTCTTCCACAAGTTCTCTGTTTATTACTAAGAAGGTTACATTCTTACGTGTTATGCAAGAAAAGCATAACTGACATAAAGTTGGAACCAAAAATGAAATAAAATCTTCAAATTTTTAAAGGACACTAAAGATTTGATTTGACTAATAGGTAAGTATACCACCAAAATCATAGAGTGGAATAGCTGATGATGCCAAAAAAGTGTATTTTCAATTCCAGTCGCTCTCTACCAAAACTAAAGTGCTTTGAATTAGAGGTTCAAATTAACAACTTACTGATTTAATCTATAGCATAGAACCTGAAGCTGTCTAACTGGTCGTGAAACACCTTAAAAATAAAAACAACTGTAATGTCAATTTTATATTTATGCCTGTTGCGCTTTTTATAGTTGACTGCATGGCAGTTAGGTCTTTTCTACCTTAGTACGACAATGTAACCGCATGCTCGAAGAAGGCAATATTAATAACTGTCGCATCAACAGCAGCGCTCGCGCTGCATCGGGGGCGAAAAACAATAGACGATTGTGGGTATCTATCGCGTCATTTACATAAGCCTCCATTGCTTAGGAGTTAGGACGTACTACGTGATAGTTACGGGTTTTTTTCTTTTTGGGTAAAGGAGAACTATAGAAGTTGGAGTCAACGTTACAATGTATCTACGTTGAATTAACAGATTGCAGTGTTCTAACTATGTGGTAATAGAAGTGATACATTCTACCTTAATAGTTTGCGTAAAACTGCAATTCAATATCTAACACATGATTAAAAATTTTGCATGTTTACATACGAGTATTTACTGAAACTGAAAAATTCTTTGGCTGCAATTTGCGCTTTTAATTTTTTTATTCCTAAAAATATTCTTAAGTTTGCATGAAAATAACTCAATGAGATCTTAATGCCATCCGAAAGTTAAACAAAAGATTCAAATCTGCAGCGTCGCCCGTTATTCACAATGTGAACGCTAAATCTCTTATTTTATTTCCCCCAGACAGATAAGTTGTCATTTATATAATGCCCGTACCTTCGTAAAATGTGTACAAGGCAAAAGCGGGGGAAAACTTGTTCTGATTTTTAAGGAACTAAACCAAGGGACTTAGTTATTGTCCTAAGTTACTATTGTTTTTTTGGCAAACTCTGTCTGTTTCACAATTTATTATTAACTAACCTTTTTTAATTTTATTATTGACTAGCTGACCCGCGCAAATTCGTCTGCGTCACATTTTCCATTACTGCTCCGCTCCTATTTGTCTTAGCGTGATACCTTCCTCGATAAATGGGCTATCTAACACTGAAATATTTTTTCAAATCGGACCAGCTGTTCCTGAGATTAGCGCGTTCAACCAAAAAAAACAAACAAACTCTTCTGTTTATAATATTAGTATAGATAAACGCGCATTGAAACATAATCTCACCTGATGGAAAGCGACGGTGTGGTAGACGAAGGAGCTTGCTTATCTAGAAGTAACCTACTAACTCTTGACTTAAAAACTCGCATTTAGCTATCAGGAAATATAGACTCCGGCAGGGAATTCCGCTACTTGTTTTTGGGTGAGTAAGCTGTTAACAAGAGTTCTTAGCGAGTCTCAAACCATTGTGTTCTTTTATAGTCTCAGTACGAATACGTGTACTTAGTTCAAGTTCTTGCCACCTCCAAAAAGCAAAGTTACTTTTTAACTCCTAAAGTACGAAGTGTTTTCCGCCGTTTGTCAAGACTAAGGGCGATATCTCGTGATTTATCCCGTACTTGCGAATCGCTCGAGAATTTGTCGAGCCCGCGGCGAGACGAATAGCTCCCCTGTACGAATGTCGAACGATTTATTGGTCTCTCATGGTGCTTGTATGATTTGTCGACTGCCACGTGCTTGATAACGAAGGACCACGGAATAGTAGACCGAGGACACCAAGTTATTTATGATATTTGATTTTCTAGTTACTGGGCGACTGATATAAAGGGGAATAATTAATTCTATAAATATGATATTTCATTCAAAGCTACAAATATCGTACTAAATAAATAAATATAAACGTTTTTCCACTGATTTACACCGACTGAAGCAATTTTACTCGACATTGCAAGTACGTTCACTTGGCTAAGTAATCGGAAAGGGCTAAGGTGTGAATATAGGAACCACTATCGATCTACAATCAACAAAACAACAACTTACCACAATCCCTTATAGTACAATTCGACCATAACCATCGCCATTTTGTGTCCCTTCACAAAACAAACAAAATGGCGTCGAAAGTACCTCGAACATCGAGCAGGGCGAAAATAAAACTATCGAGACAGATCATTGTGTACTGTGTTGTTGGAGATAAGTCTCTCAGCAGGGCCCAGATCGTAATCCCGGAGAAATTAACACTTCCCCGATATTGTGAAAGGACAAAGAGAAATGCTTATCTACGAATTGTTTGTAGTAGGTACCTACTGCGTTTCTTTAGAAAACAACGAAAATTGTGTCGTTTTCTTGTGAAAATGTTTTTATGTAACGAATAAATTGGTTAAAAATCATTCAGTGTGTTTTCTACTTTTGATTTACACCGTCACAAGGTTACTGCACTCGGAAATAAACATTCGGCTGGTTGGACAATTAACACCTCTAGCAAAAAATTAATTAATATAAGAACAGACCCAAGTACGAGCGACTGTTAGTACCTATAAAAACGCGACAGAATTACTTCACAAGTTCTAAAGTCTGCACAAAGCGTTATAGAACTATACTAATAATAACTAAAGGTTTCTAGTTACTACTCAATTAAGAAGTAAAGATTGATATGCTCACTTCTCAATTTTAAGTCTGACACTATACGTGAGGACTTGTAATTGGCTTTCTGTCGTTTATGTTTGTTTGTTATTTTTAGTTTGTTTAAGCTGTAAGTCCTCCAAGCTGTAATAAATAAATAAATAAATAAATAAACTTCGCGTTAAAATCACGAGATTATAGGGCAGTAACAATATAAAGCGAGGTTCGCGTCCTGCACACCGCTGGCCATTTACTGCCGCCATTGTTGGCCCGTAATGAGCAAAAAAAAAAGTTTATTATCGCTGTTAGCAGTGCAATGGACAATGGCCATAAACAAACTAGTTTTTGATATTTTTTTCCACGTAGGTACTTAAAAAAGGAGGTCGCGTGAGACCCTTAATTTTAATTTTTATGTCGGGGTGCGAACTTTTTGCTTGATATTGATATGCCGAAGTATGTGTGTGTTGATCTACTACCTTGCTAATAAGATGTAAATCAGGGTGTTACGTAAAAGAATGACAAATTTGTCTGAGGTATTGTTACATGTCTAAGAACGTCTCGAGGAAAACTTTGGGGTGTCAGTCAGTCTCAGGTAAATATTGAAAGAAGGAAAAAGAGTTTATTTGCGCAAAGTTTAATTGAGGCAAAATATTATGTCGCAAAACAAAGTGAAGCTTTCCGTATAGAAAAAAAACAAACAAGTACTTGACGATATCCACACAATATTTTCGAACAAAATTACGAAACCAAATGTTTACGCCCAAACTTGAACTGAACATTTTGATTGCGTTTCTGTTGCACTTTACAGTATTCATGGCAACCATTCCCCATTGTTGGATTTGGGTTAGATTTCACTGCCCTGACCTTTCTGTCTGTTACCAAATGTTTCGTAAACTTCGCTAAACTTCGTCTATATCCTAAGGTTCGATTGAACGGAATCGTCGATTGATTCTCATTGGGCAACAATATTATTGGCAAATGTAGTTTATTGTTATCAGGAGGCGTGGGTATGAAATCAGGTTTCTGTAAGTCGGTGTTCTAAATATGCAGGTGTCAAGTGGTAACGTGCGTGGAACTAAATAAATTACGAACGAAAAGAAATATCGTTGACCTATAAAAGATGGTTGAGAAAATAATCGACAATACTTTAATGTATACAGTACTTTAATGTATAAAGGCAAGCTAAAAAAAACAAATGCGTAAGTACACAAACAATGATAGAAACAAATTCTGAGTTGTTTCAGTGTTTTAACTCAAAGAAGTCCGCTATAAAACACCGGCCTCGTGTACGATAAGTTGACAAAAAAAAACTATCACTATCATTTAAACAAAAAAAAAAAGATTGAATCTGGACGAGCCATATCACCTATTTGGCCAGAGGTGACGTAACAGGATGTCCTAGACGGATTAAAAAGCGCTTAGCCCTAAATGACTCGAAACATTTTGTCCCCGTAAACGTATGCTATGGGAAATACAACATTTCTAAGTCGAGGAAGGTGACAGCCGGCAAATCGTCAGCCCTTAATAGGAGCGACATCACGCTATGCACCACATAAGGGCAGGGAAAGCGCTCTCAATTAAACTTTATGATTGACTAGCGTTTGCTGCGTTTGCGCGTAACCTCGTTACAGAAAATGTTAGAATACCTTGGTGGGGTGCTAAAGGTTGCTATCTTGATTAGGTTTCAGGAAGATTGCGGTAGAATCCATTTCTGTCTGCCTCCGGTAGGTTTCATTTTGTTATGTTACGACCAAAATTGATATCAGATTGAGTTCTACAAAGACCAGAGAAATCTGTAAAGGACACGAAGGCTCCTACTCAAAAGACATCTAAGGAACGATTTGACAAGATAACAAATATGGAAAACAATAAGAAAGGCACATTAATCTTTTGTTCTCCTAAGTTCCGTTTCAATCTCTGCAGTTTCATTTACAACAGCATAAACCCTAGAAGTTGGTGTTTATTGATAACGATCAGTCGTTTTAACCTTTTGCGTAATCTGAACGAGGATGAAAATAGCATATAGTGCGTCATCGGGAGTTTCATGTTAAGTATCTATTCATTCCGTAATGGGAGACCATGATGTTCCATAACGACTTTCAGGGTGGCGAAAGTGCGTATGTTGCGCAAATGTTTACCTACTAATTTACTTAAAGACTTCCTTTGAACGCTTCATTTATAAGGTAAACTTACAAATTAGCATATCTAGTACATCGCATCGGCGAGTCCACATGCCTATTTAGAGGGAACAATAACGATGTTAAGAAATTACTCTCGCTTTCATCACTTGAGACCCTTTCTTTAAGTGCTTTTATGACGTCACTCGAATTTTGAGGAGATTTTTATGGAGATCCATTTTTTTTTGACATCTGGTTGGTAGTAAGCAGTTGAAACCGAAAGGTTAAGAGATGCTCGTAAAGTTCTGACGGTTTTTTCTTGGTACTTCAAGGCGCGATAAAGGTAAGTGTATGCTTTAAACACAAGAGTATGTGCTATCTTTACGCTCGTTGTTTGGTGAGTTCCGACATGCTTGTCATCTTGGCCCTTCCTTGCTTCGAAAGTACGGAGACTTTTAATGAGCCTTTTATGTTTTTAAAGGTTACTGTCACTCTATTTTATAGGACTGAGAACAATACGAGCGTAGTTAAAGACTTTTAGCTTGTACTGTCCATGTTTAGAGTCCCGTACCTGGTGAGTATCCAACGGAAACCTATTACTAAGCTTCCACTGTCCGTCTTCGTCTTCCAGCAGGCTGTATCTCATGAGCCTCGATGAGTAGACTGCGTCTATTATCGCTATGTCAAAAAAATACTTAAAATCAAATAAATATACATCCATCCATACACAAACGTGATTTTTCCTTTTAGATGCTATACTGACTGACTCTGACTGATCTCCGACCGATCTTGTAGGTCTTTTATTAAGATCCTCCTCATCCATCGTCTGAGGATTTCATGAGGATTAAAATCATCAGCCAGAGTTTACTTTAATCCGTAATATATGCATGCAGACGGAACACAAACCCATGTTGATATGTCGTTCTCTCTCACTTCCGACCTGCGACCACCCAACGAAATTGAGCGTGCATAAAATTACCATCTGTTATTAAAACGCGCAAGTACAAGCAAATTAAATGATATACCTATATTTAACGCTACCTGTTTTATTTATACTTACACTCATTCCCCAATGACATGATGAGTTTATGGACCTACACGTCGTTGGGGTTCCTTACGACAAATAAGTGAAATCAATCTACACGGAAATACATCTCTTGATCTCTATGCTATTCAAATACTCTAAACGAAAGAGCATTCTATCGACGATACGGAGTTTCAAAAATGACACAATTCACAAGAATGACAAGCGCTACCGTAAAAGTCAATGCCACACATTTTCATTTTTGACAAACGTTATTTACTTAAATAATATTGAAAGACTTACAGCTAAAACAAACAGAATAAGAACAGTAAATTAGACGTACACTTTCTTTATTTATAAAATACAGAATCTCAATACTCTGAAGGACATTTCAGTAGCTTATAAAATTATAAAGATTGCTGATAGAGTGCCACTTTGTCTAAAGCTCTCGTACTTCTAACAACTACGAGTAGGTATATGCCTTCTACTGGGAAAACTGCAATTTATAAATGTAGACCCCCAACATGTTCCACCAACCAATTAAATCTTCTATTTTCATTGAATTTGTCAATAATTATTTTTAATTTAAAACGTCAAGAGCTATAACCGCAGTCCGTATATCATTAATGTTCATATATGCTCTAATCCGACAGCTTGTCAGTTCTGAATCACGGAAGTAGTACATACATATGAACATGGGTACATAGTCATACATCCATATGTACAGAAATAATGATAAATGATCGGTCGTATTGCGCCCAAAACGGTATGCGCTGGTACGTTTTTGGCGAAATGTTTTATTCAACACTGCGAAAGAATATAGCGGAATGTTTTTTGTGTCTTGGATGTTCCATTTGATTTCCGTATAAGGTAGTTTTGGAGAAACGGTTCTTGAGGAATTGAAGCACTTTGGTTGAAGTCTTCTTTCTTTAAAAAAGTTATTTGAGTGTCATTTTCTTGAACGCAGGACGCAGGTAAGATTATTTTTTCTGCGGCATCATGATTACTGATCAGGTCAGCAATAACTAGGTAACTAGTATAGAAACGAATGATTCATAATCTATTTTCCTGGTTTTCGCCTCAATGAAGTTGTTAACACTGCTTCTGGGTTTCTATGCTGCGATTTATTACTTTCTGCTCGGCTGGGTCCTTCGAGCCGGATATTTTTTCTCCGACTCTTTATGCATTCGACAAACTTCAAAAGAATGTGTGCATTGTTTTTTTGAGCATATGTGAAAGGAAATGTGATGCTTCGCAAAAAGTCCAGTAAAAATGGGTTTAAATAATGCGTGGAGAGTGTCCGGTGGGAGGTGGGTAGCGGAACAGAATGCCGATCGCGACTGATAACCGCTGCGCAATTTGTTATGTCGACGGGTTTAGTAGCACACTTTTTTGGCTTACCATTATTATTATTAATAATTAAATTAATGTTGCTGGAAACGTTTTGGTGCAAAAAATTGGTTTCGTCCACGCCCAGGATTTGAAAGGCGTTTCAACTTTATATTTGGTATTTTTGTTAAATATTAGGTCAGATATGGCATTCATTATTATATTACTAGTTTGTTCACGCGGCTTTGTAACCGTTTCCGGGAACTTAACTATTTTACCCGCAATATAAAGTTCATTGCCATCTTAAATCCTTTGTGAAAAAGAGATACTGCCATTCGTTTGTCTTTAATTGCTCTATCTCTCACAACGGAATCATGACAGTGCGTCATAGAAGCTCGTCACGAGGCCCTATCCCGCTACTAGGTACTGTGATGATGGGAATGGGGGCGTAAGGAATATAAAAAGGATTTCAGCAATAATCGAATTATATTGGCGACCATGCGCCCGTCTTCAAATCAATACCAGGAATATCATAAAAAACACTTCAATTCTTTTTCATTCATAATTCAAAAGTGACCGTTCCAAACCTTTTGCAATTCTTATAAAGCCCTGAACCAATAAGTATTTTACCCCCTGGACACAACCTTCACAGTACCTATGTAGCTCTATAATCAGAAATCACCACAAATGAAGAAAAGAAAATCCTTGCCCTGACACATAGTCACTGTATGATTCATGGCTATTGTGTCGAATTTGCGGACACTAAACCTGTTAAACTACCAGTCACTCCAGCGATCACCCATTTCAAACAATGGCTTCCGTGATGCTTATCAAGTTCTATAAAAGTCCAACAGTAACATCTAGTCTACATACAAATTATGCAATAAATATCTAAGAAGCAGCTCCCCGAAGTGAAAGCGAGATGGCTAGGAATGCGACTAATCCGAGCAATGCACATCCTTTCGGTCCGTCTGTCACGACCATTGGCTACTAGCCATTGCTAGCACTTTCTTAAAATTAAGTTATGTCGACTGTTTAGTTAAATTAGCTGCCCTCTGATCTGAGGCACGGAAATTATAGTCAATGATGACTGTTTTATGTTGTTGTTATATTTTATACGAGTTCAAATGCTCGTCATTACTTTTATTTTAATTATTGTTATTTTTAAATATCGTATTATGTGAGTTTGAGATAGTTTGTTTGTTTGTATTTTTCTAAAATCTGCTTGGTTTAGAAACATCCCTTTTAGGCAATGCCTTCACCATCAGTCATAATAAATGCAATTAAAATGTAAGAAAAGCAAAAGCAACGATTCAAAATGTCGTCAACAAAAGTGAAATATGTGCACACATTGAGTCATAACAGCCATAAAAAACAAAAATTGCTGTATAATTGAAAAATAAATCTCATCACTGGCAATAAATAAAATCGTTGCGTGTGTTTCGCGCGTCGGGCCACACGGCGGGAAAATACCCTGTTCTTTATTTAAGTGATACAGTAGTTTGCATACAATCACAGTGAAAGCCAACCATTGATATTTTAATCGTGGCAACAATTTATTCGGCAGTGAAATCGATACCCCCATCGGGTTTAGTGTTACCAGCGTGAAATATTTCCCGGTATAGATTTTTGATTGCTGAATGCTGGCAACAAAAGCTGTCTATTTCCTTTCTGCTAAGTAATGCGTTGCGTACAAGAGTTTCTAATCATGACTCAGCTTCAGGTTCGTTGTAATAAATGGAATAAATACAGGCTTTTTCTGATGTATGCATAGGTCGTCTGGAAATAATACTACTTTAGTAATGCAAAAATATACCTGCCATAACGTCCCAAGACTAGCTCTAATTTTCTTAATAAACTAGTTTTATGCACACTATAATAATAGGATTAAATTCTAAACTAAACAATTCAACCTACTAAATTCCGATATACCGTGGCTTTAAAGAAAAAAAACAGGCTGACAACATAACCCCAATACAGCAACACACTAAATCAAAATCCGACTGCACCAGGTCAGTTCGTTTATTACCGTCTTACTCCTAGACTAACAGATAATAATAATCTTTAATAAATAGAGCACCGCGGTGCACTATTATTTCGTATCTATTTGCCAGTATTGCTACCGGTAAATAATCGCCTTATGTATTACTTGTTTCCTATGATGGATCGCCTGTCTCTGCCGTGAGATGGGGTAGATATTGCACTGGCAACACTCTAATGGCCGCCCGTTGTGATAGAAAATGATAATGGATGACAGTTCTTATAATTTACGTTAATTAATATTATCTGATCTTTTGTTGTTATGAACTTTCACTTGATGACTTTAATGGTGGTTTTGATTAGTGAATTTAAATTTGGGTACCATTTTGTCAGTTTGAGATGACTGCATCTAATAATTATACGGAACTTTCTAAATGTGGTTTTACAATACCTTGCTAATATTTAATTTAGACCGAAAATAGTAAAAAAAACCTCGTGTGGTATGCCCTAGAACTAGAAACCAACAGCAACCAACAACCCGCCCAGCAACCCACGTGTGGTTTTAGGAGACTTTGTCTCAGTATGTTTTAAAAAATATACAAATTGTGTAGTTTACGTTAATAACAAGATAATTACAAGAGTTTCTGCAAAATATACATTTATTAATAACTCGTTTAATTAATCCAGTACTGAGCACACTATCGCGGCAATATCCGGACGGATCAGCGTGGACACGCTTCCTGTTTACAACTTCACATTATATTCTTATCTAACTCTGATAACGGTTTTTCATTGTGTCAACGAGAAATTTTCCATTAGGTAATTAGGAGCTGTTGTTTCTAGCCGATGATTTGCGGCAATCGCGGAAATTTTTGCCAGTGCCACGCTGATGAGCTAAATCTGTATTTGGGTATTACGGAAACTTACGACAAAATAAATAAAATTACTATTTACCAAGAATCTCGTAATTTATAGTAAGGTATAGTGTAAGAAAATCATGGTTTGAAAAAAAGGGCGAACGCTTCGAATTCCTCGCAAATATTTTGATCCAGAAAACCAGGCGAGACTTCTAAGGGTCTAGCAAAAAGGAAAAATAAAATGCCTGTCTCAGTTTAGAAACGCTTGCGTTTGCAAGCTTGTTTGACGTGCTTAAAGTATGAATTCACTTAACCTAAATAAAAATAACCTAAAAAACTTACAGCTACATGCTTTAAAACCTATTTACTAGCTAAACGCATGTCCTACGTTTGTTCGTACCACGTAATGCTCAAAGGAACGATACAATCGTTCATGTTGCTGCAATCTGCCTCAGTCGCGTCGAAGTCTCTGTTGTGGGTGCGTGCGCGCAACGTTCCCGCTTTGATTTACGGCCATTAGCTGCGCTACTTTATGGCCACTGAAACTGCGGAGTTTTCGTTAGCACCAGATTCAGATGAATTAATTTTAAATCAGGAAACAAATCGCATGGGAAAGATTTTCCAAACTGAAGCTTGTCACAATCTCTCGACGCTCCAGTTATGGAGTTGCAGATGTAAATGCCAGGAGGTAGACAACAGTCAAAAATATTCTTTTAACAATAAAGATTATCAAAAAGTCCAAAATGTACCGAAATTTCAACGATTAATTGGATATCGTCCATTGCCCCGTGTTATCCACGATATTTTCTTCTATTCCGTCCTGCCAACCGCTACGTCATCTCTGACATTATTGTTCTCATGAAGTCCACCCCTCTTCTCTGTTCACCTCATCATCTTCATCATTACCCAGTTTCGCATTTAGTAGAGTAGAAGAAACTGAACACTTAGGTATAATATGCGTTGTTGTGTAAATTGATTTCCTGTCTATTTAGCCTGGTACACAATCAAGTTATGCAGCCATTATGCATTTATACGCATAACCGCCGATTACGGCCAAGTCTAGATAGTATGAGGCGCCTTCAAATCCTAAAGGTTACCGTTTCACTATACCTGCGTTTGCGCCGGTCAAACTATAAATAACGCTAACGTTTCCGGGTATGTACCTACAACTATAGGTACCTCTTTATACAGATGTTTACAATTTTTGTTGCGTAACCCACCCAATAATTCTTGTTGAAGTATGTATATAAGAGGTAATTTGTAAAACATATTACATTAGGTTTCCACTAGGAAATGATCGTTTGAATAATTTGTATGTCTACTTTGTTACGCGCTTAGTCGTGGTTTAGCATACGATGAGTTGAGGGGTCCCACAGACGGGCGCGATGCGATAATGCGCCAGCGAACTGCCAACAATTTGTCAAATATTTTACCTGTTAAGTATGTTAGCTGTAGAACATTTTCAGTTGTCGCACTGTCGCTCTTGACTAGGAGCCTTTATGCCTACCTTGTTATCTTTTATTAGCTTTTCGGCTAAAGTTTCTCCGTGTGATACGCCATCAGCGAAGAGAAAACTTTTCATTCTATCAGTTTGCAGATCTTCGCCACTTTAAACACGTACACAAAAGTCCCTGCAGTTATTAAACGAGTATGATACAGTCTTGAATTACTGAGATAGAATTCTTTGCAATTTAATAAGACTTTTGTAAAAGATTTTGAATGTATTTTCATCAACGAATCGTGGATTTTTTTTAAATAATTGTTGTCTTTTTTCGCAGGTATGTGCCCAATCCCGAGTTCTCAATGCTTTATGAAAAGCTCCAGGTAATATAGTGTTAAGTTTAGTCTTGGGGATTTAGCCAAAGTGAAATTGAGAATACAAACAAAAAGAAAACTGATTTTTCATAACGACTTTCACTTATCGGTCTTTTGTCATCACCAAGATGCCTAGGCATTCCCAATTCTTTCTTTGCCTGAATGTTTATTATAAACTCCAAAGAAATATATTCCCATCTTAGCGGAACACTAAATTATATCGTCGCTACCGATTGATATCGAAGATTAAGTTTCTTGAAATCGATGTATACTCGAATGGAATCGATATCCGGACGGCAGCAATTTAAGCTCATCGATAATGATCTACCAGTCCATTCTGACCTCCCGGAGTTGCATTTACTGCACATTTTAAATTAAAAATTCATTTTGTGCAGGTCTTGGTAATGTGGTCATAATAAAAATGTATTTCTTAGTTTCCGTTGATACAGTTTTCCAGTGTATGGCGTCGAACAGTTTTATGATTCAATCGCCGTTGCAAGTTGATGGCTGTAATTTGTTTGTTCGAACTGGAAATGTATACGAGTCTATAGCTTCATTAATTTCATATTTGTTTGGTTTGGAATCGAAATTTCTTTTATTATTATCATTATTTTGACGAAAATTTTTCTTCTAGCTTTTGAATTCGGGAATATTTGAGGAGGCAACTGCTTGTATCTAAATAATCCAAAATGCTCAAAAACGTCACTAAAAATGATTCGTAGATAACATAAATGTGTTTTGAAACCCCTTAATTTACCTTTCAAATAAAACCTATACGATACACCCACCCAAGACATAGAAAAACGAGCACCAAACCGCATCGCGAACGGGGAAATAGTGACACAAATCGAAAGCGCCCTGAACTCGTTAAACCCACTCAAACCAACATTAATTCAATCCAAGGACTTTCTAAATGATGAACAAAACTCATTTGCGGCATGACAAGTGAAATTACCATCTCCATTTTGAGTTGCTTTCACGGGGCAAACAGTGACATTTAGTTTGTATCTAGATGAGCCCAGATTATCTTAGTCTGCCATCAAAACACTACTGGATCTACTTTTCTCTGTTAATTTAATGCTCTACGGCGGATTCCTAATGGTCTTGTATAAGTGGACATAACGCTGAGCATTTTAGCACAAATAGCATGAAAGTTTTAAGACTTCTCGAATAATAAGGAAACCTAGTAAATGGATTTGTAAAGCCTGATATGAAATGGGATAGGTTATTCATATTTTATGGTTTTAATATCCCCTAAGCTTTTAGCTTCTGAGCTAGAAACCTTCCTGATTTTGCGAAACTTGAAATCATTATATTTTCTCAAACTTGGTTAAAGTAACACCAATACAAAGATAGACTGTAGTTGTGAGTTTGTGACTGTGTAGTGTGTATTCTTTTGTTACATCGATATCTACCAATTTTTCTTCATTAAGTTATTGCTTCTTATTTTTATAAAGATAGTCTCGGTTTCATTTAAATACACGCCATGAACTGAACTTTGAAATGAACACTTGATGAACAAATAATCAGCGGTTACTCTTTTACCATTTTAAATCAGAATAGTCTTTAAACCATTACAAAACCACAATTGTGTTTCCAATAGTGTTCAGTCGTTTCAAAATCTCTATTGTGCTCAACAAAGCTGTATTATTTCACTGTTTAATAACTGTTGCAATTAAAGATTACTATCAATCAATCAATTTGATATGAATAGTGTTAATATTAACTGACTGCAGGGGGCTATGCGTGATGTGTCATATCACTTGCAATAATGCATTAGATATGACAGGTTGCTTCACTTAAAATCTAGTGGTATTATTATAACTTGTTCTATATTGATTAAGACATGTATGTCACCATCATCATCATCATCATCAAAGCCACTGACTTGCTATTATGTTCTGCATTTGTGCCTCTTCAGGATCTTTTATGTTGTCTATTTCGCTTTGTTAATATTCATCAGGTGTTCGGTTCTAACTTGCCAGACTGCTTTATTAGCAAATACTCGGTTAATGTTTTAGACTCGCTTTTCTCCTTTAATCCCTTAGTTTTTTATCTGTAGGTAACATATTCGATTCTCTTGTCCACTTTTGCGTCAGCAAATATGTTATAATTTATTTTCGTAATTACATAATCCTAAGCCTAATGGCTTTCATTTATCACAGTTGTATGTCTAAAAACGACAACAACTACAGATTACAGAGACCAAATGAGTCATTCTAGTTTCAGCACTGTAATCCAATACCATTTCCTGTAATCGACGTCAGATTTAGGCTACTTGATGGCTGTATTTATTGCGTGTTGTTCTATTTCCAATGGCGGAGCTTATTAAGATATTTTGTAAGCTATAGTGGACGTTTGTTTACAAACAAACGCGGCCACTTCACTGCGTACGTCAGTGAAGTCAGTTGACGTAACGTGAGTGTTGTCAGCGGCTCGTCGCACGCGCATTTCTTTGATGTCGCCCGATTTACGATAAAAACTTGTCGCGTTACGTTTTGACGGACTGCTCACGTCCTGGTCTGCGGCTGGATTAAAAATAAAAGTTGGATTACTATTTTATCTAATGGAGTTTTTTGATAAGAAGTTTGGAAAGCAGGATCTACTGTAGGTATGTAAACTTCATCGGACCTAAATTAATTAGAGATTGTAGGGAAAACGTGTACTGGTCTAAACCTGTGGGTCTACTAATTTTTAAACAACTTTCGCATTCGCATTTCAATCGCAAACTGTCAAAAAGTCTTGATTTTCATACATTTTTGATAATTTGCGATTGAGATGCGATGCGAAAATTATTAGAATTGGCACACTGTTCAAACCAATCAGACATAAATATATCAGTCTTTTTTTCGGATCTGTAGTTTAAATTGCTGTCAATTTTGTAAACCTTTTTTAATACTTTTCATTACGACTGTGTCCCAATAAGAACCAATTTACACGTCTCGCGTCTTCAGAGCGAGCTTTACTTCTCTACTAATTGGTTGTTTACACTATTCAAGTAGCAAAACTTTAGTCACCGTAAACAGGCGTCCTTAACTATAGACTTATTTACAGTAGACTTGCTTTTCAAATAAGGCACAGGTTACACTGATGCTTGAACTCGAAACTAGGCTAAGCCTGCAATTTGCCTGTAGTTACCTACTTGTGAACGTACAACTGCGATTTGTAAAGGAAACTCGTTGCTACCGCCGCATGCATGTCTTGAAAAGAGAGATTATGCTCATCAACATTATCTATCCTTTTCACTTAAGCCCAACTAACGTTTTGTTGCTGATGTTGGTTGTATGTCTGTAACTTCATCACTCTTTAACTGCTGAAAGGATTTAGAAATCATTGTGTGCACAAGTAGACCAGTACCTGGATTTAAATGTAGGATACTTTTTATCCGCATGCATGAAGTAATTTCCTTAGAATAAGACCAAAACTGAAGGCAACAGCAAGTAATTTGTGACACATTCTTAAAAAAAAATAAGAAACACTTTCCAATATAATGGGAAGTACAACTTAAGCTCGTTAACAACTCGAAAAACAATAAGAAAACCAATTGACCTCTTTACAAGCCGAAATAAAATATCTCCTTTTACGTCTCAACAAAATTGTAGTCAATAAAACCGACTGCGCCATCAGGAATCGATGTTTTTACACCATAACGGTGTGTTGAGTTCTCTTACAATAATGCCCTTGTGATAAGGAGATCAATGGCTCTTTTATAGTCTATTGTACTGAGGGCTAGTTCAAGTTTACACTGTTTCCTTATGACTTCATTTTATATGTTGAACGTTTTGTGTTTTACGTTTCGAAAGTTTTCGCTGAAACTTTATGCGTGTTGGTCTTGAAGGTCGCTAAATGGGTTAATTTGGATGGAATTATATGAGCAAAAAATAACTGGCCAGGTGCTAGTCGGACTCGCGTGCAAAGGGTTCCGAACCAATTCAATTTTTTAACATCTCATACCTATTATAATAGTGGAGTTTTCCTGTAATCTGTAGGTTATTTAAACAACTTCGAAGTTATTTTTTAATAACTTCGAAATTGTTTTTTTAATAAAAAAAATAAATATGTAATTGAAACCCACACAGTAAGCTCTTTTATTTGATGTGTCGCACGATACAGTTTGAAAAATTAATTTTTAATTTTCTAATTTAACCCCCGAAAAACGTACGTGTAACGCGTCCGTGTTTGGGTCACAGAAGTCCACATGTGTACCAAAAAAGAATCAGACCAGAGCCGAAGAAAACTGGCTGTTATAGACGGACAGACAGACACCCGAGTGATCCTATAATGGTTCCGTTTTTCACAAGTTCGATTCATTTAAACTTAGTAGCAGTTATAATCGTATACTGTCCTATCGCCTCTGTTATATTACCAAGTAGTAGTAATCACATCGCTAACTCACATTTTCTTATCGAGTTGATGTTGATCCTCAAGTAATATGGGCCACCTTTATAGCAGCATCAATGGCATTTATTAACTCCTCAATGGTGCAGGTGTAATGGCACTTCGGGCACTCCAACAAACGTCTCATGGTTTAGACAGGCACAACTGGCGTTTGTTCACCATATTACCTCTGAAGGAAAGCAATGATGCCGTCGATGATGATGCACGATAGCCAACAAGAAGTACTTAATATTTTGATTTACATTCTGTTACGAAATGCTGCCTTACAAAAATATCATAATAGAAAGAAAGAGAGTAAGTTTAACTAACCAAATCAAACTAATGCTCTAAAATATAAAACACTCTATTTCCCTCCCATATAATACCAGGGACTCCTATATGGTAGTCGGAACATTACAGTAAGACAAGTATTACATTACAAATTACAACTACCGTGTCTTTTGAGTTACGCAGTAGACATTACTAAACAGTTGTAGCAGAAATGGATTAGGCTGCGCCTACAGACACAATAATAATAAATAGTGCATAGTCAAGTATCTTGACTTGACTCGAGAGGTTGTCGACATGTGAGATAGCGATGTGGAGTCAGCTATGATTTTGGCGAACGTCGTGTTAGCCGACGTCGTGGTAGACATTTCTACATAGCGAGAGCCGACGATATGGCTATGAAGCCACTGACTCATATCTTACCATTGGCAACACCTTAGGAAGAGTGTTAGTTAAGCTGGAGTCACTCGGAAAGAGGTACATTGACTCAGCTGTAGTAGTTTCCGATATCGGTGGTTTAATCACTATTAGTTATTTTTAACGTTTTATATGTTTAAAATTAAAATACAATGTAATTTTGTACAATCAATTAATCAATATGTATATATGTATAATAGCCATTTCCCAAATATGTTGGGCTGAACTACCACAAACATTTATGCAGCTGAATACCAGTCTTTTACATGGTGTGACTGCCTATCTATCCTCCAAAAAAACAAAAAACACTTTTTCTTCTTTCTATAACTACCCAGTATAGTAGTCGGCACGCGAGTCGTGACAAACGTATGCAACAGTGTGATGTCGCCAAGTTACGGTGGGCGAATGAAACTTGCAAGCCCAATAGTCGATGAGCATTGACGGACCAACCAATAACGTGATGCGTCAGAACAGTCATCGTCAAAATTACCACTGCAGAGCGTAGTCGCAGCTCGTTCCGGTTATAACTGGGTAACACGGTACCCCTTGGCAAAACTGGTAGCAGATTTTCTGTCTCTAGACTACTCGTAATGACTGACAAAATTATCTACAAATGGCAATGAATGAAGGAAAATGATATTGTAATATGAGTTCAGTTTGGCTAACGCTAATAGTTTAAATGATACAGCCTCTTGCACTGCAAGTGGAAATCCGTAATGATTATTTTAAAATTTTCCTATTACATGCAGATTGGTATGAGCGGCGTGTCAAAATGTATAATCGACTTAGATTGAAAAATACACTAACTTATTTATTTAAATAGTAAATTACAATAAAATAGATTGTCTTTAACAAAAGACAATTCGTTATTTAATTGCAACAGAAAAAACGTAACTTTGCTGTTTGAAATTATTTAAAGATTGTATTGGAAAGCTTTTGTTTTTTTCTATTAGACAGTAACTAGAGGCCATATCCATAAACAACTGCAGTAATATGAAACCAAACTCGCCATTTTTTTCCGCAACTTGTCTTATTAATTACCGTCCTTTGACCGCGAGAGAGGCTAGTCCTTCATATAAACTAGATGTTATATTATTACCAGGTTAAACATTTCTATTCGTGTACAAACCACTTAGGTATAAGGTAATTACTTACATCAAAACACTATAACAGTTCCTTGTAAGTCTTCCTTCCTTATCATCGCTATTAGCACTATTCACTAAATGAATTATCTAGACACATATAATGCCATAAATACACGTGTATGAAAGTACGTAGGAAGTTGTTAATATGATTGTGGAAAGTAGGGAAGAAGTTTTCATATGAATATTACGAAGCTTAATGCATCTTTATTGAAAGTTTCGCTTTGTAATTCTCCTGAAAATGCATATCATATTGAGAGACAATTTCAATTGAATTTAAAACTTAAAAAAAAATGGAAAGAGTCAAACAAACTTCTGGATTGACAAAGCAAGGTAGGTAAAAAGGCTTTTAATCAAACATGTAATATATCGATAAGAATAACAAATACGTAATGTTTTTTGTAATTAAAAAACAATATCATGTATGTAGGATATTTAATTAAGAACGCATCAACATTTTAAACGAGTGATAAATGTAGGAACGCAGCGATAAGTAAATGAGAGAGGATGTGTGTGAAAGGGAAAGAGAGAAAATGAGGTACGACGAAAAGAGGACGACATCGTAAATTACGAAATTTAAGAAGTTTTAAGAATAAACAAGGATTTCAAGAAGTTAAGCGCCTTCTATTTGGGTCTATCACATCCCTCTACAACCCCTACATAAATATGGACCCACTTAATTTGTTAGGAATTTAAAGTTTTCTCAGAAAATGTTTATTAAGAATGCTTGGCGCAAATTAACTCTTTCTTTCTAAATGTTACTTTGTCGTAAAGAGGCCATCACATTATCTCCTTAAATAAAACCGTATCAAGAACAGGACGTCCTCAATTCCCCACACCTATGTCTAATGTCTATGTAAAACGTTGAATATGTGCATAAGTTACTTTAAATGCAGTATCATTGGTGCTGTGGATCGCTTCTAAGCCGGGAAAGTGGGGAACTATGGCCATGAATGAATATTTTATTGCATCCTTTTACTGCGACGTTTTCTCGATATTGAGACGAATATTGCAAATATTAATTATTTCTTCAATGTTTTACAGATCAGAAACCTCAGAGATTTGTATTAACTAAATATGAAACAACTAGCCTTTGGAAAACTACATGGTTAGTGCGGGTTCGGAAAAAAAACAGCGCATTGAACAAAGGCTTTATGTAAAAAATATGGTTGTACCCGGTTGTGGAGGTCTGGTAGGTAGTCGTTCCACGTAAAATACTGGTATTCAGCTGAACCCGGTTTGACTTGAAGCCGAGCCCAATATAGTTGGGAAAAGGCTAGGCAGCTGATGGTTGTACCCGGTTGTGCTGAAAAAACCGATCCCAATATAGTTAAGCAACGCAGATTACCAACCCAAGACCGTCTGTTTTGGCACGAGAGGAGAGCCGACTCCAAATAAATGGAAACCCACGAAGAAGAAGAGAAACTGCTAAAAAGTTTTAATTACCAATCAATGACCATATAATTATCATCTTAATTAAATAAAACCCCACCATTCAGCAAAAAACATCATTCCCACTGACAGCCGTAAAGACACGTTCAATTTCACATCCCATATCTCAGGGTTTTCTTCATAGAACATTAAGGATAGAGGCTCATTAACAGACGTCTTCGTTAATGACTGCAGTCGATATTAATGAACGGAATTAGCATTAGTAATTGCGTGTATCGGTCAAACGTAGCGGAAAATAAGATAGTGTGTAAAGTTGTCTGCTGCGATTTATGTATTTTATATTTATACGACTTTTATTATGTACATTAGTATAAGACTGCGGATGCGCCTGTCATGGCATATTCGTGAATCGAAACAAAATTTTCATAGGGACTTTCACTGTAATATCATATTACTGGTTTTCAAAGAATATTTTTTTATTTCTTTTTTCAAATCTCTATTTTAAAATTAGAGACCACAAATACTGCCAATAATATTTGAATAACGTGAAAATCCTCTTCAAAGTTTTGTTCCCTCACCTCGTTCACCCCGTTTTTAGGTAACCGGGCATTGATTTGGAATTTGGATTTAAATGGATTATTTAAATCCAAATTAGGATATGAAACATGTCGTCTATTATGTTAACGGTTATTTGAAAAGACCTTTTGTTACTAATACCTCTTTCGGAACATGTCTCTATTCACTTGTCCTAAAACACATAGAAAATGCTAATGAATGTTATTTGTAAAGCAAATCGACCGTGTAACGTTATTTATTGATTGAATCTACGAGATAATGAATTAATTTTGTTTACTTAGTGAGCTTTTATTTTGCTACAACGACGTCTTCAATTCTTATTCGTCTAGTAATAGGATTCATTTCGGATAGGTATCTACTGTTTACCTAAAATAGGTTATTGTTAAGCTACTCCATCTTATACTGTGTTTCTGTCATCTCTAACCTAGACTAGAGTCAAGATTAACAACCGGTCTATTCTGTCAACACCTCACCGTGTACAAACTTAGGTGGAGTGAGTATATAAGTGAACTGTCAGTCCAGCTTGGAAACATGGACTGACAGCTCACTTCATGTATACTTCACCTAAATTTACACACTGTATGGCTTACAGAATCGCACTGCTGCATATTTTTCTATTTACCTACTTATGTAGGTAAATAGAAAAATATGAGTTTTGGATAAAGCTCTACTTTCTAGAACTTCGAACGTCTCGACTCGCCGACAGTCAGACATTTTCCGTGTCAAATTACACAGGTTCTATTAAAATGGTAATTATTCATAGGTAATAAAATAACAAAAATACACAAAAAACCACTTAAAAGCATTTAGAGAAGTACCAATCGGTCCGATACAAAATGAAACAAATCGACAATTCGCCAACTTTATAGAAAATGCAAGTGTCAATTTTATTTATTACCTGATAAGGAACACCATATTTGCATCAGAGCCAGAGATAAGGAAACAGGACAACAAATAACCGAACAAAATGGGTTTAATCGGCGGTAACGTTTCCATTGCTAATCGTTCCGTGAAAGTCGATTTATGTTTTAATATCGAGTTTCTTATCGAGTAAAAAGGTTGCGCCAGTGAGTTAGACTGCTGACCACATTTGCGCTGCTTGCCGTAAATTGTGCTATTACGCTTTTCCATTACTGACTTAGTGAAAATAAGTAGGACTGGAAACCTACATCATGTAAGAAGACAGAGATACAAATGTTGCACGCATAAATCTCTTGGATGCCGCCTTCAATTACGTTATTTCTGTAAGGAGTGTGATCACATCAGTAAGGCCAGCTACCCAAATTGAGCGATCCCAAAATCCAACAAGGGATAAAGTGAAACTCCCATTTATTCTGCCGTGTTCAGAACAATAATTTTCTTATAACGCATCGAATAAATCACATGGACGTTCACTTAGCAACATCGGTATCGAGAGAAGCCATCGTCGATACATCTCTTTCTGTGCAAACAATAGGCCGCCTGCTCACCACCAATTTTTCTGTCAGCGCCCGCCGCTTGCGCACCTTTTAAGGTTTTTGACGTACGTCATTTTTACAGCCATGAATATAGAGATATTGGGATGACGGATCGGCTGATGCAAAGGTCAATTCGATTATTTTAATCGAGACATTTATCTCGATTCTTATTGTTTTCGAGTTCCGCGATACGAGACGTCTTAATCGGTCTGCCATTTCGGGTGCGTCATATTTTATCTGTGATCTACGGCTGGACGCGAGTGAAGGATAACAGTGATTTGGTATGTAGATGTCACTCGTAATTATACAGCCTCACTGGGTGGCTGTCCCGCGGCATTGTGCCATTGTAAATAATCGCTTGACAAAAGAATTATAAGATTTCTTTATCTCATTCCGACTGCAGCATGCAATTAACATATAATATCTGCTTTTATGTTTTCAGTTTACTTTTGCTGATAGAAATCAGTAGAAAGCAGGAAATTATTTTATTTACGTCTGCGATTTAAGGTAGTCGGTTATGAATATTAATAATTTAATAATTAAAGTCAGACAAATAAAACAAAAGTCTAGACTTATAATTGCTGCGGACGTTCTACAATAATAAATCTGCATAAATTAGATTCATAGCTATAGTTTTTCTGAATGGCTAAGTTTATAGACGGAGGCGTCTAGCTTTGCGGCTTCCTTCAACTACGCCTCCAAGGTGTAAATGAGTCACAAAGGTGCCTACGGGCAGTTGTTTCTGTTGCAATATTATTAGCATAATCCACTCTATGATTAACATTTGCTCCAAAAATACGACAGGTTTAGCCGGTATTTCAAAGTAGATAGTATTCCATTCTCAATAGTCACACATGACGACAGCAATTTCTCATCAGTAAGGTGCCAATAGATTTTTTCATCACTATTTCCTACTTCGTACTTAGTCTTACCCAGACAATTTTCACTTGTCAAAAAATACAAAGCGTTTAGGATTGACATGCGTCATCGAAATATCATGTGGACAATCCCTAACATTTTGAGTTTTCGACACTATTTGTTGTCGCTGACAGAATGTCATTTTGTCTAAGTCCTCTGGTCCAAGCAAATTTCCTCACAAATTTTAACTATCTCAACATTGATCTGATCTGACTACAGAATGCTCGCAGATAGACGTCCGGTTCAACTCGGTAACCTAGGCTCAACTTTACTATAGCCATCAAACCGTCAGAGCCATTATTTACACGAACTCGCACTTTCGATGTTAAGAGCACTAAACATAATGTTATGCAGATGCGGTAACAAATTCGGTACTAAGTAGTGTGCGCGGGCGCAGCGCGTATGCTTTCACTCTCGCGCCTTCGACCGGTCGGCGATGCGTTTCCGCCGGAAAGGCGCTTGATAGTATCCAGTGGTCAATGTTATTGTCGAATTTTGTTGCATTTTGATCGGTAAAAACCGGATTTTCATAGAATTAGAATAAGGTTTAAAGAGTAGATACATTGTCAGAGCCCCAAGAAAAGATGTACCGGTCACCGGAAATTGACAAATAAATAAATAAATAAATAATAACTTTATTTCACAAAAAATACAGATTTCATAATGTAATGTAAAGACAATTAAAAGAGCTTTGGGAGTAACACAATACAGTACAATCTAGGAACTAAAATCTGAACACAATTAGGAAAACCCTGCCTCTCAAACTAGGTAACCTGTATCTTGAGAGACAGTGATTCAGCTTAACATTGATGCTATTATATTTATAGTAGACTGTGTCGATCTACCCGAGCATTCTAGGAAATATTATGTAGGAAAATATATTTACATTCATTTGATGTGTGTTTGTGTGTTTGAGCGTGTATGTATGTGTGTGGGCGTGAGTGTGTGTAAGTTTGTATGTGCGCGAGTGTGTGTGTGTCTGTATATGTGTGTGTGTGGGTATGTAATTAGAAATAATGTACATAGGTAGTTAGACGACATATTTGAGTAAAGACTCTGTTTGTAGGTAGTCCTGTTTCAGTAGCCATTCACTTAATTTTGATTTTAATTGATGTTTATTTAGATCGACTATGTTTAATTTTTTGTGAATTTGTTTGTAGATGTATGTACTTAATGTGTAGTATTGGTGTTGAGCGAAGGCGGTTTTGTGGGGGGTGCTAATGGGTAATTTCTTCCTTTTTTTAGGGTCAGTAGGGGGAACACTACCGTGTTTTCTTAAAATAGACCGCAGTAAATAGAGCTGGCGAACAGAAAGCACTTGTGAGTCCGCGTATAGTTTCGTAGTGGGATAGCGATAAGGTTTTCGAAGCATTACTTTCAGCACGGCTCTCTGTGCTCTTTCAATCCTCAGAAAACTGGTTTTATTTGCACCACCCCATACTGTGATGCAGTATCCAATAATAGATTGACATAATGCATAATACACCATCTTCAGGGTTTCAGGCGCTGCCGAGTCTCTGAGGGATTTAAAAGTATGCAAAAGTTTCATAGACCTAGCAGTTATAGCGTCAACCTGTTTGTCCCATCGTAATCCTCCGTCTATTTGTACACCCAGATATTTCAAGTTATCTGTTCTTGTGAGTTTCGGACATAAACAGTGGGGGGATTGTGTAGAGCAGGTGTGAGCTGTTATGGAGAATGACTTTTCAGGTAAGTTGTTTCGTCGAATAGCGAAAGGAATGTACGAGGTTTTATCGCAATTCAGGGTAAGCAAGTTTAGGTTGAGCCATGTCATGATGGTTGTTAATGCCACTTCAGCATGGCATTTAACGCTATCCCAACTTGGTCCGGAAACTATGACTGCGGTGTCGTCTGCATACGCAATGATTTTAGAGTTGGGGATGGTCAAATTACACAACTCATTGACGTATATTTGGAATAAAGTGGGACCTAAGATGCTTCCCTGAGGCACACCGTACGTGTTTATTATTATTTCATCACTTACATGTTCTCCTATTTTTACTCGTTGGGTCCGGTTGCTGAGATAATCTTTGAAAATTTCGAGGGAGTTTCCTCGTAGCCCTAGGAGTTCCAATTTAGATATAAGTTTGGGAACAGAAACTGTGTCAAAAGCTTTAGAGAGGTCCAAAAATATCCCTAGACTTTTAACGCCACTGTCAAGGTTCCTCGCAACCAACTGTGTTAGATCCAGAACTGCATCCTCAGTTGAGATTCCTGAGCGAAAACCATACTGATTATCTGCTATGAGCCGATGTTTGTTGAGGAATTTTTTTAGAACATTATTCAAGATCCTTTCCAGTATCTTAGAGAGCGCTGATAGGACCGATATAGGTCTATAATTGTTGACACAGTTTCTGATCCCTCCCTTATGAATTGGATGAATAACAGCTTTTTTAAGCGCATCAGGAAAGATGCCTTTTTGGAGGCAGCAGTTAAAAATATACGTCAATGGCGGCGTCAAGATCTGCCGGCAACTCTTTAACACTTGGGGAGATATGTTATCCCAACCTATTGCGCAATCATGTCGCAGTTGCAGAATAAGTGACTCCACTTCTGATTCATCAACCTCAAGTATCACAAGAGAGCCGGCGGGGTTGGGTGTTATATTGTGACTTAATCTCCTAGGTAAGTTTGTTGGTTGATGAGACTGGGACAGGATTTTTTCTGCCAAGTTCGTTCCTATATTACTGAAAAATCGACACACTTCGTTGACGGATGATATAGCGTTGTCACAGATATCCAACAGTTCGACCGGGCTAGTTTTCTTTTTGGTGGTATTTGTGATTTGTTTTATCGTTTTCCAAAGTGCTTTAGGGTTATTCCGAGATTTGTCAAGTTCGCTTTTCTCATAGGCAATTTTTAATTTTCGGAGCAGGTCATTACAGAAATTGCGGTACCTAATTGCGGTAATTAATTTCGTAAGATTATGTGAGCCTAGTTTCAAGGTTTACTATCTTACGAAAATGGATAATTTGTAGACTTGTGCTCTGACTGCGGTCGCAATTTTTTACTCACTTTGAAGGATTAAAACTTTAAAATTTTGATGCGAATAAAAGTTTCCCAAATGTTCAGTTGACAATTTATCGAGAGTTTATCTTTAAATATCTTGAATATCATAATCGAAAGATTGTAAACTCTTTCGATTATGATATTCAAGATATGTCGTAGTTTTCAATTATCCGGTGACACACATGAACCTTCACCAGGGCATCGGTCACCTTGTAGGAGGCCTTCCTTCGGCAGGTAGCCGATGGATGTGAGACGCACAGGACTGGTCGTTGTGGCGATGCTTGGGGAAGCAGTGGACATCTTTCGACTGAAATAATGATGATGATACACATGGATTGTGTGAGGCAGGATATGAGCGAAAAGGGAGTCAATTATTGCTTGACGTTTGTCAGGAGAGCATGGAAGAAGAAAACGTGCTCGGAAAAAAGCATGTTTTACAAAATGATAACTCGATCGTATCCTTATTGACTGAGGCCGCTTTTATTTTCCTGTCAGTGATCATGAACAACCATAGATAAGCGTTTATTAGTGGAAGTTGAAGCTTTTAGATAGACATCTGTCGACGGATGTAATCGTTAACTATTTTTATATTTCCTCCATTTTAATCGAAGTTTATTATATGACAATCATTACATCGGGATTCAAGATTGCAAAAGTCTAGTTTTACAGGTTTAATCGACTACAAAAAATGGTGTAAAATGTTAAATTCAGTAAAAATATAACCTTCGATACCAAAAATATAATTGACAATAACCAGAAATTATTACCCAATTGTTCGCCAAACAATACGAGTTTGCAAGTGAACGGCATCGATTTCCAAACCATTGATGATATTATCGATATGGACACCTACAGCACTGGGCTTGTAACACCGACCTGTGCTAATGTGAGCCACTCGATTCAACCCGATCCGAGAATCGAGTTTGATGTGTGACAGACCGCGTGGGAGGTCAGAAATCGATATTAGATAATCGCATTAGGTTAACAAATGTTAAACTATAAACTAATACCTTCACGTTGAGTCATTTTCGACAGTTACATCACAGCACTATGGTGGTTTTGTTTTGTGTAAACATGAGTGAGCCGACTTAAATCTTTTGGGCTGGTTATGATAAATAGGAAAGTAGGAAATGCAAGGATTAAGGTGACTGGGTGATGTATTTCTAAGTTCAGTTTTGTTGTGGTAATAGAATAGGTTGGTGAAATAACTTGATCATCTGAAATATTCGTTGGATACCAGAAAACCCAAGAAACAGTTGATGGATTGTGTAAGTAAATGGTAATATGGCTAGAGATGAAGATAAAAATTATTTACGGAATGAGTAGCCCTGCTGCGCCGACCTCAAAGAACTTAAGGGAAAAGGTTGAAGATTTTTTGTCTTACTGTTGACTAACTGTAGGTACTACTCCTTGTGTTAAGTGTCCATACTTTTTCTGCTTCAGGCAATAATGTCGTTAATTAAACGATGATTAAGAGTAGGTATCTATTTTCAAATTAGAATTAGTCTATCAAAATCGCTTAGTCCACCTTGACTTACTTCCCTTCAACTGAAGCTTTCCTTCCTCCTACAAACAAACAACCAACGTTATCACTATATCACAGTAATTGGCCAACCACTCCAAATAGTGAAAGGACGAAAGATGTCAGAACAATTAAAAGGAACAATGACAAACTGAAGGCTTTGTCTAAGCACGGAACCCGGTAGCTGCAGCCCGGGCCACGAATTGTGGCGCAAGCAGAGCCGGGCCGGCGGGGTGTGTGGGCCGTGCCAAGCTTAATTTCGATACAAATTGCTTAAGTTTGAACATGGCGAAAAGTTTCAGTAATTTAATCGTGGTCGGCTGTATTGTAATAGTTGTGCTGTAGATAATTTTATTGGGTTGCGTTTCCGGTACGACACACCCTTTGGTGGGTGTTGTAATTGTAAGAGGTGAGTTTGGAGCATGACAGAGCTACTTTACGAGCTACAAAAATAAATAAAGAAAAAACATTTATTTGACGACAGTCCATCAGGTAGACATACATAAAATTTCAAACAAACTACAAAGTTTGTGTCTTCCAATGAACCTGGACTGAATAGCTTATGCCAATCGATTCCGAACTTTTGCAAATCCTGGAGTTTAAAGATCATCCCATCGTTGACGTCAGAAGGCAGCTATATTTCTTCAGGAAAATCTTAGTGCCTATCAGAAATAATTATATAGCGGTGGTTGTATTAAACAAGCGATGAATTGTGTATTGTTTTAAAACTTCATCTTTGAAATTACAGTTTTTCATTAACGCGGGAAGTGTAAAGGCCAGACTTCCTCAATATATTATTTGAAACAGCGCACTCTCTAATCGTTTCTTAATAACACTGTACCACAAATTAAAACGAAATTGTTCAGTAGTTGCACAATTTATGTTCTTCCCTTATTACGAAGCGTGTACTTAAAGGTCTGTATTCGAAACAGGCAGCTAATTAAATTTTAATTAAAATCTATAATGGAAACAATAAAACCAACAAAAACTGGATCGAGCGCAATCACCTTTCAAATCTTATGATTTACTGCTAAATTCCTGCTGCAAACCTCACACAATGAAAACACTGAAACTTACACAAAGTAACATTGTGTTTAACTGCGTCGAATTTTGGAGCAAAGAATATAAGGCTTGGATTCCTGTGTTCGCTAGTTGGAAAACGTTGAACGAAAGTCGACATAAATTTTGTTTGCACCTCGAAGATTTTAATTGCCATTATTGTGATAACATTAATAACGAATGATGCAACCACGATTTATAGTACCTAACTGACATGAGTAGAAAGTTTTGTTTTTAGCTCTGCGTTTGATTCGTTTGCGGTTGAAAATGACGGGTAGAGCAATGACAGTGACAGCGATAATTGAGTTTTTTTTGTACCCAATTAATTTGGGATTAATGCAATGTCATTGAGTAGATGAGTGTAATGATGTATCGTCAAGTAATCTTGGTTCAGACTTAATTGCTCTGAATTTCTATTGGCGCTCACACGAACAATTTTATTTCTCTGTCACGAGTACGTTAGGATTTGCCTAAAGCATTCATGTGGTTTGCAGAATCTTAAATAGATGTTTAGGTACTAAGAGCTTTATCTATAACTAGACCTAACGATTCTGACCTCAAAACTGGCTGATTTTAGAGTAATCTCTACCTAAATTAAAATTTCGCAATCACTCAAAATCGATGCGGACGAATTTTAAACCGACTTCTTCCAAAAAGAGGAGGTTCTATGTTCGGGTGTATGTTTTTTTTTATGTATTCACCGATAACTCCGTTAATTGTGAACCGATTTAAAAAAAACTTTGTATTTGATAGCATATACTCCGGAGTTGGTCCCATTGTCAAGTCAGAATCAGATGATGGGATCCCATGAAAATCGAGGGAAACCTTAAAATGTTATAGGCACATACAATGTTTTACATAAACTTTGTAACGCAATTCAGATATTTGTGCCTGGTAATCATCATCTCATGTTGCTGAGCTGATGATAGGATCCCATGAAAAATGTTTGTTCAGCGATATTTTAGCCAATCGTCGACCGATTTGGATGATTATTTTTTTGTTTGGAAAAACATTTTCTCGGGCTGGTCTCGTTTCAATTTGTTGAAGATCTGATGAAGAACTTTAGAGGTAGGCAACGGAACTATTCATTAAATGATAGCAAATGGATCGGGATTGCTGAAATCGGATGTCTGTTTTTTGTTTACACCAGTTCATAACATAAAATTACGCTGGTACGCTTTGAATGGGTACGCAGGTACCACTAAGAAGAGAAAAATAAAAAACTTTTTTACATAAAAATACAACCGACTTCCAAAAACAAAACATTATAAAGTATAAAATAACTTTAACTTCGTAAGTCGGTGTCAAAAAAATAACAAGTAACCAAAAACACTTTTGACGCTATATTTTAGTTAAGAGTTTTTATTTTATGAGTGAATTTCAAATATAAAATTATGGAATTGGATGGATGGACTTTTATGTTTTCAAATCCATGGAAATATAGATATCATTTCAAATAGAGATTTTTGGGCACTATCTAAGAATACGGACTGTATTTCCATTGTCAAGATTTAGTGATGACTGCAACGTCATTTTCTAGTCTAAAGCTATCAACGTCAACGTCCTGACAACTTCAAATGGTCACTTGTCACAACAGATTTGTCATGACACGACAACTGTTATTACCATCTCCAAAACTTTCATTGCATCGCTCTAAACTTGTTATTCCTATAACTACTAATTAACACATTTAATATCGAGGCCAGTCTACGAAATGTTATAATGATACCTTGTAATCTTTCTCGTTTGACATGAACTCTTTTAAAACCCATAGTTACGAGTACTAACCAATGTAGAGAACTCTTAGTAACTCGAAAATATTAGGTTATGGAGTTCTTTTTACGTTGGCCGTTTTCGCAAAATCGCCCTTTAGTCACGCAATGGTCATTATTGCAATTAAATGATTGGAAACATTTCGAAATGTAGGCACAGTCTGTAATTATCATATTGGAAAGAAACCCTTCTAATGCTTACTAAAATAAATTGCTTTTCGTGGAAATTATACCGCTTAATTATGTGAATTAAGCTTTGAAATTGCATTTATTATAATTGCTTCGTTGTTCTTGATGTCTTAATCTTATCCTAACTTAAATTATAAATGCGAATGTGAGTTTGTTGGTGTAATTGTTACCTCTATGTCTTAACGGCTGATCGGGTATTAATGAATCTTGATACACAGGGACCTTGTCCTGGATTAGAATATCAATATACATATACTTAGTACTCGTAAAAAAACTCTTGCCTTACTGAGCGACTGACAGAAAACGAGCAACTGAAATTACAGGTCGTAGGAAGCTGAAATTCATGCATGTTCGGATACTCCTGAACCTACGTTCAGAAATTTAGCATTGGCAGGTAGGTTTCTTGGGAAGTGTAGGGTAACACTAAGAAAGGATTTCCCGAAATTCCTACGGGAACGTAAAAAGGCATATGCGCGTACGAAGTCACGGGCAAAAGCTCGTAGTATATACCTATGATACGTTTAATCCCGAGATAATGTTCTTTCGGAATAATTTCCGACTTAACGCGAGCGAATCCGGCAAAAAACAGCAGCCATTGTTATGTAATCCTTAGTTGTAATCTATATGCTGAATGTAGAATCAAGTGCTGTTTTCAATTGCAACACAATATTATGATATCTGAAAAACCATATCTTGTAGTTTAATGTTGAAATGCATTCGCTGTTTTATTCAGTGTAGTTTATAGTCACTTCATTTATAAGCAGGCTTACCCCCGTTTTACGATCTTTGTTGAGCTTTCTTGTCCTTTCCGAGTAGATTAAACGATTATTGTATAAAACCACTTACCAACATTTGATTCTTTTAGTCAAGAAAAAAACTCGGGGAAACTGCAGTCATCACAATTTGTCTTTGATTCGTCACAAGAAATAGTTAAAAATAATTCGCTTTGTTTGATTAATTACAATTAAAGTTCGCAATAAATAATTTATAACACAATATTCCATATACAAAAACACAATACACAAAAATACAATTACGCGACGGAAAACTGGACCAAAACAAAAGCCAAACTAAGCACAGACCAATGTATCAGCGTTCCTATTTTGAAATAGTTTTCATTTTGTTAAGGTACTGGCCAGCATCTTCCATTATCACAGCGTGATTACCTCTTTAGAAATGGTTTCAAATTCTGCGGTCATTGGTCAATAATGCTCTTACCGAATTGAAGTTAACCAAAATTACTGTGAAAGTAAACCTTAATTACTATTGTAATATACTTTTGATTTCCAACGACCAGACCACCACCAAAAAATCAGACATAAAAAAATAGTAATTTGTCCAGCTAGCCCACAATAGTCAGAGGACATTTTAAAGTCTTCAAATCGAGCGTGCAGCGGCCATTGTAAATCACTCAACGCAACCAACAATAGATTCGGCTGATCATAAATAATAAATAATCGCTGAGCTTTCTACGCTACGCCGTCATCTATCATTAAGCCGGGCATTAGCATTCGTGAGACGATTCTTCACTTTCTCTGATAATTCGGTGCCAATTATGCAATTTGGGAACATATCGATGTATGCTTGCTCAAGGATCGATTGGCGCGTTTTCAAAATGGAACCAACAGAGACATCTTGTTTTGTTTCTAAGTATTCGATTTATTAATTTTACCGCAGAATACTACCGCCGCGCCAATAACATTGCCGCCCGTACGTATCTTTTAGGCGCCAAAAACTTCTGGCTGCCTAGCTGTAATGAAGTGACACTCTTTTATCTATAACACCTGTCAAAAGTCCAAAATATACGACATTTCGGTATTGCACGTCAATTTCCACATAAGTATTGTTGTTATCGCTGATACAATGTCACTTTATCTAGAACCTCTTGTAGCACGCGCTATCCATGGTTCTTGCAACTGGATCATGTAATGTGGATGATTGATCAATCGCCTGTCAAAGCGTTGCAGAACGTTTCGCGCTCAAAAATGTTCCGCTTTTTGTCACAACGCTTATTTATGGTCATGGTTATGCAAGTGTTTATTTTTAGACCTGTTTTTAATAGCCGGGCGTTATTGCGTTAAATTCTTCCTTTAAAGCCGCGTTCATGTGTGCGATTTTTAAACGAATGTAAATTTTTGCATGACTTATGTCGTGTTTTGTTTTAGCCTAACGATTTATGTCATTCAATCTTTTGTTCGCGTTGTCATATTCAGTGTTGCTTGAAGTTTCTTTGACGTAAATAATGTTTTCACCTTAGTGTTAGGAAACATAGTATTGTTTGACTCTGCACCAATTTCGCGCGTTCATAATTCACACTCCGTGTTTTAGTTTGCCCTTATAAGCTCAGTCTTAAGTTATTCGTACATAGCCAATTTGATATTATTTATTATATTGATAACGGCCCCAACAGTTGGCGGGTTTACATGCAATATAACGGAGTTAAATTCCTTCGCAGCACTGTTCCTGTCATGTTCCCGTCTTAGTTACCATTTGAACAGCTATTTTATATTGATGTCAAATTCAATCGTGGTTTATGAAGGGTTTATATGCAGCCAGCCTCAGTTAACTGCATGTCAGATATTCTGTAGCATCTCTTCGAAAAGTTATTAACCGCTAAAACTACACCAGTCTTGAAAATTATTTGCCCAGTAATTTTTCACAATCATTTGAATAATGATGGCATTTAAATCAGTTTTGTAATTTAACACGTGTATCTGACACGTACTAGAACAGTTGATTTGCATCGTCGCTGCACACGACATCGCGTGTTTGTTTTTCCTCGGATAAAAACCATGTTCACCAGCGCATGTAAATACATCTTTACGTGGAACGCACATTGTATCGCTAAATCTCGGTATCGATATAGTCGCGCGTGTGAATAAGACAGAATCGAATCGATCGTGATTCATGCGACCCAGACTTGGATACTAAGATGAAAGTTGAAGCAGGCGCCTCAGATTGGCTTTTTGGCTTAATGGCTGCTGTGTGTGGTCTTATTCGTGCTAATTACTTCTCGTGTCGTGGTCAGTGTCACTGCGATCACCCCGTTGATTCGCTGAGGAGTGGCCACACATCGCGAGATCACTATCGAAGTACCAACCGATTGGGAAACGAGACCAATTAAGGGAAATTGTCGAAAACTGGCTTAATGATTTATATTGCGCGACGATACATGCAGGTACATTGTTGTGGCAATTAGCGAGGTGGCATGGTGTGCTTTTCGCACGTTCAACTGTTTTTGTTTTTATTTTTTTAAGTAGCTGTTACGCGCCGATAATTGATTGAGTGTTTTTGCTGATGTTTTTTGGGATCAATATTTTAAAGCATTACCTAGCATTTTTGACTGATACCGTAATTTTTTCTGAAGATAAAGTAGTCTATGATACTCAGCAATAGTGCCACTTGTAGCAGAAGATTGAAATTGCTTTAGTAGTTTCTGAGATCGTCTCCTTCATCCAAATTGTATCACTTTGTAATTTTAGTGTAGATAAAGGTGTGAAAATATCAAATGGAAGTACAGTCAGCCAGAGGACACCATCAACCCCATTTAAAGTCCCTTTCATTCCGAAGTGCGTTGACAGGAAATCTGGAACGCATAATTTACCTCCCACGCAAATTATCAATATCATCCCACATAGAACGGCTCACTCGGTGATCCAATAAAATAGGTTTAACCTGTCGTTCAAGGCTTTAAAGCCATACCTTATTGTAACATTAATATCAGAGGGAGGGGCAATTCCTGTTTCATTCAGGAACGGTCGCATTCTAATCTCGATTTGCCTAAGTTTTTGCGTTTAAAAGTTTTTAAGAGATCAAATTGAAATTTGAACGTTTTTAAGAACGAGAATTGACCTTCTCAAAGTTGTAGAGATGTTATCTTTGCTTTTAGAAGTCTGGGAATGTGCGAATGAATCGTGAGTAGGTTCTCTAAGTAGGTGCTACATGCTTTAACAAAATGACCTTTCTGTTCCATAATTAATTAAAAACAATAAGAATCGCGTCGAGATCGCGCTACCGATAGTGGGTACGTAGTGCACGGCTGGCATATCACGCGAGACCGCGTGCGAGACCGATCTTCGCGAGATTTGCGAGGGTAAACTGCGATTGACGCGGTTTTAATTTGGATGGGTCACCGTTCTTTACGTATCAGGAGTCGAGATTACTCATGGTGTGTTTAGTTTTTAAGAGTCAAACATAAATCTCCGTCCACCCCAGGCTAACGTTATTCATGAAGATATAACCAAACTAAGCCAAGAGGTATTTAGTAGGTAGGACTTATCAACAGATTTTTTATTCGTTTTAATCGACTTCTTAAAAATTTTCGGGTGTGTGTATTTTTTTATGTACGTTCACCGATATCTCCGTCAGTTGTAGAACGATTTTAAAAATTATTTTTGGATTCGAAAGCCTAAACTCCTGAGGTGGTCCCGTTGTCACCAAGTCAGAATCTGATGATGGGATCCCATGAAAATCGAGGGAAACCCTCAAATTCTATGTATATATATATATAGGCATACCTACAATGATTTAACATAAACTTTCTAACGTAATTCAGATATTTGTACCTTCTTATCTGTATGGGTAGAAAAATCCTCCGGCCTGAGGGCCTAGCACGAATATTTTTGACGTATAGTAACGTTACGTAAAAATTTACCATAGCTACAATACTCATTTCGGACATAATATTTATTGGAATTAGATACTATATTCATATTTTTAAATGATATAAATTGTGTATGTCCTATAAAATTAAACTAAAATACTATGGGGTTGTTGTTTTTCACATTCAAAATTCACTTACGTTAACGTTATTATACGTCAAAACATTCGTGCTAGCCCCTCTGAGCGCTTTTTTATTTGCGATAGGTTTGCTCTTGAATCCAGTTAAGGTCAGAGATGACCACAGAGGGGCCCGAAAGGGCCGACGCCTGCCGGAGTCGCGGGACTGTTCGAAAGAGATACCGTGGCTCCGGAACACAAAGGGCATTGAAGGAACATGGATGGGTTTTAGTCAGTAA
Organism: Ceramica pisi; assembly: GCA_963859965.1. NCBI lineage: Eukaryota > Metazoa > Arthropoda > Insecta > Lepidoptera > Noctuidae > Ceramica > Ceramica pisi. Next base: position 21,075,863 of record OY982535.1, on the reverse strand, counting down.
AAGTCTGACACTCCCTCCCGCTACACCCAGAGCGGGAGGAGTCATTGGATGATTTCCCATCCCTAAAAAAAAAAAATGGTCAGAGATGACAAAGACGAAGATGGAGTGGGCATACCCAGAATAAGCCTGTTCACTATAACGTTGAAGAGGTTGGGGATGTAAGCGTTCGGAAACACAGACGCAGGCAGAGAGTTCCTCTCCTTTGCTGTGCGCATTATAAAACACGTTGAGAAACGCTTAGTGTGAATCGTTGGAATAGCTACAAGTTTTTTATTATGCCAGCCCTATTCCAAAATCACACAAAATTATTTGCCACTGGTGATTTTATTGTCAGAACTGGCTTTTTCACACTAAAAGTGCCAGCCAGAATTTCGAAAACAACTAGCAAATGTTGATTCCAATACAAGAACATTAATGGTTCCCCCAGAACTTGACGAGCTTCAAAGCCTCGGCGCTTTTCTGGTGTCTTCCACTAATGATTCTGGCTTTCAGGAGTTGCAGTAGGAATTTAAAAAAAGTGGTGGCAACTTAGCAGATCTTATTGACCTCATTGGGGTTAACACAATAGGCTAGTCGGATGAATAAGAATCAGTGTGAGATCTCACCACTGATACAGCCCCCCACCAGCGCTGGCATATCACGCGACCGTGCGCACGCGCTGATCCAATCGCGCAACTAAATATAAAAGCCAATTGTCCCGATCCGCCAATTAAACGATTCGCGTGCAAATCTCGTGTATTAGTCATTGTTTACTTACAAGGATTTTTAAGCTGTGGTAGTTGTTTTTGTAGAATCTTTGAAGGAAGAGAGAGAAAATCCCAAAAACACGCCTGCCAGGATTGCGATTTTTTTTCGAAAGATTTGCCGCCTTCTGGAACGCAAAGGGCATTTGGAGGAACAAACGGGGTAGATATTGGTCAATAAGAGTCTGACACTCCCTTCCGCTCCGCCCAGAGCGGAAGGATTTATTTATTTATTTAACACTCAGCACAAAAAAAAAGTACAGAGGCAGACTTAATGCCATATAGGTATAGGCATTCTCTACCAGTCAACCTTTGGGTGATGCAGAGAATAGTGGTAGGTGCAATACGGAGAATTAAATGCGATTGATAATTATTATTATTCAAATACATAGTATAAAAATAAAATAAAGTAAAGTACATAAAAATAAAGTATAAAAGTTATTTGATGGCTTTTGATCCAAAAAAAGTAATACCCAAAACACTGTGTCATAAGAATGTACGATTAGAATGATTCGCTCTTTGTTGTACCACATCATATTTCTTGTTAGCAACAAATATGATGTGGTGATTGATTGGTGGTTGATTACTGGTGCATCGGACATCCAGACGCACTGCAACTTGCCATCCCTACCTTGTTGCTATTCCTCCAACTTGCACTAAGCATTTCCAATTTTCCAAGCGTCTTTCATAATGCGCACAGCAAAGGAGTGGAAGGAACTCTTTGCCTGCGTCTGTGTTTCCGAATGCTTACAACCCTAATCTTTTCAAAGTTGGAGTGAACAGGCTACTTCTGGGTAAGCTCGCTCCGTCGTAGACTTTGTCTCTGTCATCTGTGACCAAGACTAGAGTCAAGAGCAAACCCATATTAAGTAACAAAAAAATAAAATAAAATCAAGTGTAGGTGCGTCTTGAATGAAACCTTTTAATTTATAATTCATACATGGCGGATTAATTGCCCACAGTATCACTAAATGATCACCTTCCAGTTGACTTTCAATTAAAGATCAGGCTTTCAATTATGAGTTCCTGGTGCTTACTCTCATGTATTTAAATATTTACTGACTTTAATCGTTATAAAACATGGCGGACGCGTCGGCTCCTCTACGAAGACATGGTCTTAAACAAATTTCCGACAAATGGCCGCCACGGGCCGATAAAAAACGCAGCCAATCGTAAGTCCTGATTAATTGTCTTTATATCGTCATACATTTCTCAGAACTTGCCAATAATTGTGAATAAATTCTTTGCCCATTAACGAAACACAAAATGAGCCCAGTAGTTAAGTTATTATATTGTTATTGTTTAAGGTCCGATCACTTTAAATGGTATGTTTCAATAAAAAATATACTTAATTCAATTTAACTGCGTAGTATCGCTGCTCACAATTTGTTGGTTCAATGCCACCCGATTTGGTAGCATTGCGAAAATTTAATTCCACTGTTATTCCAGATATTCACGTTGTTTTTGCTCGCGTAAAACAACTTAAGCCTTTATTATTTAAACTTGTATTCAAAATTCAACTTTGCAGCTGTTTGATAAAGTTTTTTTTCATTTGGTTTTGTTTTGGCTCTAGGATTCCGATCGCATTCTTTTGCGCGTGATATTTAGATACAAGCGCAGTCTGAAATAATTTCTCAGAAGCTATGCGAAAGCTGGCCTCGAAATTCTGTCAACAAGGATTAAGCATCAGTGCCGCATTAAAATTAATTACCTACTTAAGAAATGTTTGTAAATTGAGTACCTACCTATCCCTACTTGATATTATAAACGCGAATGTAACTCTGTCTGTCTGACTCTTCTTCATGCCTAAACCACTGAACCGATTTGGATGAAATTTTGTACAAAGATCGTTTCATACCCGAGAATGGACATAGGATAGTTTTTATCCTGGAAATCCCACGGGAACGGGAACGGTAAATAGGTTATGAATATTCTGGGAGTATGATTCTTCAAAAAGGTTTGACCATGAAGATATTAAAATCCAGTAACAATAACAACTGCCAAAATCCGACCAATAGGAAACTCGCATCCTCAACACGTCATCAGGAATAGTGTTACCATAGAAATAATTATTTCTATGAGTATTGCCCTCTTAAAAATATAATTTGCACTGCTACCTTTTTGTAAGACGGATCTGAAATCTTTTTAAACTCAAAGATAAAAAATACATATCTACGTGTTTTACACGTCTGTTGTGTGTGACCAATAAGGCTTATTATGTTTTTGCAGCCTAATACTTACAGATTGCTAGTCCACTAAACTTTACGAAACACGTTGTCGTAAAAAAAAACCTATTCCAATGTGGGTGTTCTCCACATTTTCCTTAAAACCGATTTACATTTTGTTCAAACGCATGTAGGGACGATTCGTTTTCTACAAAAAGCCGGAACAATGGAATCGATGTACCGGTCACTTGTCTGGTTTCCATACTTGTGAGCTTACAACTGCCTGCCCTGTAGGCGTGACATGCGCATTTGCCTGAAACAATGGTCTATTTACCCTTCCAGTTTCGCAGACACCTTTATCTTTACCACCATAGAGTTCAAAATCCCCTAGCCAACCAATTTTAGTGAATCTATCTTGTTTCGTTCTTATCGTGTTAGGATTAAGGGTTATATTGCTCTGGTTAGATAGTAAAAGTAAGTTAGTAAATAACATTTATCGTCAATTGCGTGTCGTCTCCGTTTTCTGCATGGAGATGCATAATGATCCCGATTAGTTTTTGTTGCTAAAGCGATATCAAGAGCATACTTGCCTACTTGTTAAGTGTGGGTATATAAATATTAATGTTTATGTATTATGTGGGCTACTGTCTGTTTTGTCTAGAAAGGAAATATGTACTTAATATGAAATCGACTGAAAAACAATTGAAAATAATCTGATAAGATGAAAATTAGAACTTGAATTAGCTTTTTGTTACGGCTTCGCCCCATGGGCTATTTCGCAGGATTTGTGCATTGTTTCAGGATGCAAGAATTTTCCTAATCATGTAAACACCAGAGCACAAACGATTCGGCGTAACACCCCCCATACCAGAATTCACCGTCTTGGCATTTGACATTGGCAAACCTGGCAAGTTTTCGTTTGTTGAATGTGTTGAATCTAAGAACATTCACATTTTGTCAATTTACTTACTTTCTGAAATCATGTTTTCCAAACTCTAAAACTCAATTTAGAAGGTAATCCTTTTTCGCGTTTTCGATCTCCTTGTTCCCCAGGAATCGTACCTACATTCTTCCGAGATAAACGTAGCGTTTGACATAACAGTTAAGATGAGAGTTGAAATGAACATTAATACTTCTGCTACAGTTTAAATTAAAACCAATCCGCATAGAATTAAATTAGAAATCACGTATTTGCGTAATTGGTGATGTAACAGAACTGATCACCACGGGGGAAATATTAATCACCAGATTGACACGATAAAGTAGGTAATTAATTATAATTACAAAAGTCAGCGTACAAATAATTATTAACGATTGAAAAATGTCTGTTTAAATTTAGTTGTCTGTAGTTATACAATAATTATTGTGTAAGGAATAAGATTTGATATGGAGTAAGTATATACGTATAGGTATGTGTAGTTACAGATTGTTTTTGTAGGATACCTATTAGATAGAATACTTATTTAGTACTTTCCAAACTAACCTTTTTAACAATAAAATAACCGTATTATCCGGATTTTCTTCATATTTTATCGCATTGGTTCAATTTCCAAATGTTTGCTACTTTTGCCAGGGTTCCGTAATTTGTTCGAAAGTCACCGCGGCCCTGGAACGCAAAGAGCATTTGGAGAAACACGGATAGGTTTTAGTAAGTAAGAGTGTCCATCCCTTCCGCTCCGCCCGGGGCGGCAGGAGTCATTTGATGATTTCCCCTCCATAAAAAATTGTGTTTACTACTTGTATGTACGTATTTCTATAGTTTACTATCCACCTTGGCAAACTTTGATTCGCTATATTTAGCACTGTTTTAATAGGTAATATCAACAAAATATCATATGATTGACATCAGTCATCGAAGCGATTATCAAGACATCGCTGTTAAGACAATGTCGCTTTAATGATAATGATTTTAAAACAGAGTTATCGATGATGACTGAAATGTTCCGGTGCTTTTACAGAATATAAAAACACACAGAAGGATCACTAGAGATAACTCGTGCTAAAGAGCTCACTTAGAGTGCTAGTATAGCTGATGAAATTTCAGCTATTTTCGACTGCAGGGTTGATAATGAAGGGTTTTAGTCAGTAAAAGTCTGACACTCCCTCCCGCTCCGCCCAAAGCGCCGGGAGAAGTCATTTGATGTTTTCCCATATCTAAAATAAAAGGGTTGATAACGAACACTTTTCCGTCAATGTGTTTATGGTAAACTCCGTTAATGTGTTTAAGGTAAACTTCAAAACGTGGTGTATTTTTCTATCGATGGATAAACGAAAGTCTAGTGATTTGTTTGAAGCTGGTTTTCGGAATTTTAAGGTTGGGAAATCAAATCAAAAGACTCCTTAAGCTCTGGACGGAGCGTAATTGAGTGTCTGACTGTTACTGACGAAAACCGTCTTCCTCCAAATGCCCTTTGCATTCCAGGGTCGCGGTGACTCTTTCGAATAAATTCCGCAACCCTGGTTGATACTGCTAAAAGCAAGACTAGCAGCTTTATCAACTTAGCCTTTGGTATTGGTAACCAGTCACTTCAGCATTATTAGGCCAGATAGACATAAGAAAAGTCCTATGTCCATCTGGCTAAAATAATGCTGAAGTGTGCAGCTGCTGGACTAGTCGATGTAGCCCAAGCGTCGCAACATCGACCTTCGGTCTTGCATCCAGCAGACTCCGATGGCCCTCACCAAATTGATGGACCAGGGCCTTCGTAGTCTAGCCTCCGAAAATTTTGTCCCCCATCATCCATCTGTTCTGCTAGTTAGTAATGTACATTTAAATATGGCGATACATTTTCTTGTGGGCTTTCTGTTCATTTTTTGCTGTGTCATAATGTCAAATACTAAAAGCAAGATGCTGTTCATTGGTTTTGTCCGTCAATATAATTCGGCCATTAAAAGTCATTACGTATCTGATCGAAAATGCCACGGGCGTGACGTAACGAGTTTTCTCTCTGGTAACCCATACGGTGATCGGTTTTATTTTGTTGCCGTACTATGTTGTGCAATGTAATAGTCGGTTTTATATTAATTTATTGTTTGTTTTTGTTGCAGGTATGTTTCGGAGCTTTCTAAGCAGATGTTTGGTAAAGTTAATTAGTTATTTAAATGAGTGAAGTCAAGTTTTAGGGACGTACTTGTGGGAAAATAATAAACACAGATCGAAGAGATACGCGTAAGTGGGAGTTCCCCTTTAAACAAAAGAAAAGCGGCTCTGGAAATATACGCGTTCAATTTGTTTCTTGACTTCTTTTACTCCCGATGTCTGAGAGCCAATTCTATTCCATTCGCATCTCAGTCGGAATCTTTCAAAATCACCGTATTTTTCATACTATTTTGACAGATTGCCACTGAGTTGCGAATGTGAACGTTGCTTAAAAAAAGTTCGGATTGGTCCTCTGAAGTAGGTAAGCACTGGTTGAATATTTTCAAATCCAGTAGTCGGTCAATTCGCATTTAATTTTATTAAGAATTGTCAGTTGTCACGTTCATAACTCAAAATACTGAAATCAGAAATCCCCCTTTAGTTCCCGATTAAAAGATTGTCTATTTAGTTTCTTGGATGTTCTTCTCCATTGCAATCTTCGTTTTAGAACGCGCATTAGTTTCAACTCCTCTGCATGTGTTTTTAGTTTGAATTTCTCAGTTATTTTCATGGCGCAGGCTCTATATAATATGGTGTCTCTAACTTAAAAAAAATAAGGACAACTGTATCACGTTAACACTTCCTAACATTAAATTTCTGCTACCTACATATCCATTTAGGCAATAAGTAAGAGATTATTATTTATGTACTCAGTGAAAAGATCCGTTTCAAATGATTCATGTTGACGTTCTGAATGAATTAAACGTGATATGAATATTAATAAAGGCAAAAACATACATCCAAGGACGAAATACAGAAGTACATAATATTATGTCTAAAGTTCTCACAGCACTTGTCATGAATTATAAGTGTTTGCAATATTTTTTATGCGAAAAACATATGCTAAACGTGTTGCACGAATTTTAAATAGCCACCAAGGTACAAGTTATTAAACTGTCCTGGCATTGCTCAGGACTTTTTGAGTGACGATATTTTTTTTATTCTAATCATAACGTTACGCCTGCTCTCCTTGAAAGTCTAGAAAGTCTTTCCAATTTTACACCCACCATTATATTTTTTATTAAAAATTATATTAACTTTTTCCTACTCCTCCGCTATATTTTTCTGATTAATTTCGTTGCGGGGTCCAAGACAGTTGAATCGTTTCTCCGGGACTCGTCGGGCTTCATTAGCTCGGCGTTTTTCTGGTGGTCGCCACTGTTGATTTTGGCTTTCAGGAGTTGCAGTGGTTAGGAATGTGAGGTGAGCTTGTCTCAAAAGAAAAAAATTGCACCCACCACTTACCAGTTATATTAAAACCCCATATTAATGATGTTTTACAAGAAATCCCGCCAAAACTTGGAGCGAGTTAAATAATATATATTCTTACTTTCTTACCAATTTTTACCCGACGGCGGCGCCAGAAGGAGGGTTATGGGTTTCGAGTACATGTATGTATTTAATAGTAAGTAGGTAGAATACTCATAATCACCTTTATGTACCTATATCATATAATTATCTGCTAGTCCCATCCATCTCGTTTATGAGGGACATAACCTTTCAGTTCAGCGTGTTAACCTTTTTTTTCTTTGAATTTTATATTTCCTAGAAACCCACAGTATTTCTATATTATATCTGTATTAGACAAAATATCGAAACAAAATAAGCCGCAAAAACACTCAAGTGTAAAATATAACGATCTATTCACTATGAAGCGATACGTTTATTGACAGCTAAGCAAATGGAAAAAATTGCTCAATGAAGCAGAAAACTTGAATAGGTAATCAACTTGTTCTGTTGCTATAGTTATTAGGAAGTTATTGAATAGTGAATTAAATTGACTGTTGACGGTTGACTCGATATAGTATTTGAGAAGAAACATGCGATTTTATTCATGTTATTTACATAAACAAGGCAGAACCCGAAAAAGGTCGTTTTACTCATACTTGAAAACAACTTTTTCTATTAGACCACACCAAAAAACTGAAGAACTGACTATTTCTTGCAAAGAGTAACTTCTAGCTTACTACAAAATTAATCTTTATTCGGGCTCAACCAGCCAGTATTGATTTAGCTAGCTAGAAGTTCATTCACACATATAGAGCAAGTCGCACGTACCATCGTCAATCCACATTTAGCTGAGATGGTATTGATTATGCACTTCGCAGGTTGCCGACTTGCCATCGACTATGTGTAGTTTGACTAGCATGATGAAACGGAATGGGTGCAAAATATTTAAGCAACATCCTGGTTTCTGACTGATGAATATTAACATTCATGACATGTAAGTCCAGTTTAAGGAAGTAAAGTTATCGCAGAAAAACATTTCTTTAATTTATTTTTAACAGCTAACCGCTTAACTTTACTCTCGTGATGCGTCGATAATATCGCTTTTAGGCACTAAGTAGCGATTTATTATGGTCCTAGTATAGTTTAGTTATTATGGATAGCTTAGAAGCTATATGAAATACGTTTCACGCTAGACTCTACAGTCTGCTATATCATCCATGTCGCAGTAGATAGGCCAACGTTAGCATTGCAGACAATGAAAAACAAGGGAACTATGCCATGTATCAGCATATGCTTTGTAAGTAAGCTTAGAATTACTGGCCAGTTCTGTAAACACCTTTCAGTCTTAACCATCGTCATTCGTTCTACTAATATCCAACATGCATTTGAAGGGTCTAGCCAAGGCTGAAAAGACAACAAAGAAACAGGTTGAAACTGCAATAAGGAACAAAGAATCAATCGGGCCATAAATCAAGTCTCAACTAAAATCCCATCGACACTTCCTCAATACTCAAAAAATAAAATATCAACTTCGTAGTTAGGATCGTGAGTCTATTCGGTCGTGAGCCACGGCACAGACCTAACACCGGCCGACCGATATAAAGATAGGCACCGTTTAATTGGAGATCACGCTCCCTTGAGCACTTTATACCATCCAGACACTTCCAATGCTGTATTTAATTTGCTTAAATGCTTGTCTTGAAGCTAAGTGATTATTTTTGGTTTGTGTGTCATGGGTGTTATACGGTTGTTAGATTTTATTGAAGATTAAATGAAGCAGTTCTTCCGAGAGCCAAAAATAACGGTCATAGTTACACCAGCCAAATACGATATTCACCTTGAATTTCAAATCTTCCCTAATAGCCAATTAATTACACCTTGTCTTTCACAAGACCTAAGCGTAGGAGAGGTTAAAACATCTTGGTAATCAGAAGCTAATTGGATTAATATTTTATCCTTTCTCATTTTTCTGTCTTTATTATCACTCATCTTTGAATTAAATTGAGTTAAGCTAAAACAGGGGCTCTGTCTAAATTAATGTTAATAATACTAAACTTAGGTATCAACTTTTAACTAAGTGTTTGCTCTTTTATTCTGCTTCATCATCTGCTTTTACTATTACTCTTCTATCTTCGTCATCGATATATTTCTTCAATTCATGATACGAAACAGTGTCACCAGCACCACCATCCTCCAGCACCTCCATCAAATCATAACAGCAGAATACCGTCCACGAATCATGTGTAAGGTCACTGATGTAACTACCACCAGCTTCCGTGGTTCCCAGCACACGTAACGAGCTATGTAAATATCAATTAACGGCTGGAAATGTTCCGGCGTTGCTCGGTAGCTACCTGTACCGATAGCTGGCTCGCGAGACCTTCTAATTGATTGTATCAATGCTCGTGATATGCAGGTTCCGTTTGAAGGTGATGGTTGGTTTTAAATGGGATTGGGTCAACCTGAGTCATCAATAACTCAGGTCAATCCATCCATGTTTGACTCTTGTTGGCTAAATTGGTCCATACTCATAAAAAATGACGATATTCAGGCATACAAAGATTTTTTTATTTTTCGGGAAGTAACTTCGAACAATCTATAATCTATCTGCATGTATCCAAAACGGACTCGAATATCAGTAGGGGTAGGGACAAACATTGTTATCAAGGATCATGTTTTAAGAAACATGGTTGGTTTGGCACTGTCAAAGACAGGCTTATGTTTACCAGTTGTATAGAAGTCTAGTGTGGATGATAACGAGGGGTCTATGTATGTCTGGGGAATCAGTGATCATAGCACTGTCATATCAGTTCTAGTTTATCCAATAAAGTTAGTTGCCCTTTGCTCAGCAGTAACTGGGTTTTTTGTCGCATTAGCATTATGTACTTCTATATTTTTGTGTTAAAGACAGCGGTCGTAACAGGTACCATTTTTATGTGTCAGTCGTGAAGCAGACAGTCAATGTATGCTTATGACCGGTACTAATGTGCACACGTGTTCAGTTTACTGTGCAGCTATTTTCTCACGATACTTTCCTTTAAATTGTGGCAATTCTTCTGTAGTTACAAGAAAGAAACTGAAAATGTATGTTTGCTTAATCCACGTTTAGTCAAATCTTTTCACATCATATAAAATGCACACTATCTGTCAGACAAGCAAGCCCTAAAACATGAAAGTGAACGAATAAAATGGCGCCGTCGTGTGCTCCTGACGATATTGCTTTCTCACTGAAGCACTATTAAAACGTCACTGTAAACCGCCTCTGCTATGTTTATTGTAGGATATAACTTAAACTTACACTGCGAGCGCTTTCTCATTGTAAAAACCCCACACGAAATCGATTTTGTATCACTTCAAATCGAGAAAGACTACTCGTAGATGCAGATTACTAAGGTCACTTAGTGAGGTAAGGTAACGGCATGATTGAAAATAAATACTCATTAAAATTGTTTTTATAAAAACCTGCTCCCTAGACTAAATACCAACACGAGGTAAATAGTAGCTTTTTTATGTGCCTTACCACACTATCCTCCTTTGATTTAAATTTGTTTGGCTTCCGCTTCTTCCATTCATCTCTACTAGCCAACATCTCAGTATTCATTCACCCCTTCTTCGAGTATTTCATCTGTCAACATCTTCTCACTGTGCTGCAACATGTCTCCTTCTTCCATAAAACTCTTTTAGCCACCCCCGTATTCACAACTATTTAACCCTTTTCTGTCCATATCATCTTACACACAATCCGGTACTACCTTTTACCACGCAGTGGTAAAATCCACGATATTTTTTGCGTTGCAGCAATCGAATGCGTATTAAATTACAGTAACAGTTTGTAAGCTTGGGCGGAGTGAAACTTGTTTATGCCTTTGTTAGTCTCGGGGTTCGATTCCCGTGTCGTGTCGTTGTCGGACGATGGTCGGCGATAAATCGCGGTCGACACCTCCGATACTACAATGGGGAAAGAGAAAGTTAAGGAAATATCACAGATCCAGACGGGACAAAAATCCGCGTATATCTTGAACCTTTACCGACCACCTCATTACCGTAGCTGTATTGTTTTCTAAATGAAAACGTATTGTCATTGTAATCTACCCTGACAGATATAAACTGTTGGATAATCAAGGAAAACATAAATAGTCTTAATGGGTAGCTTTAAGGTAACAAGTAAATACTGTCTTTAAGAAGTTATTACATTGTATCTTTCACACTCTTTACTTTCGATGTGAACGGCTTGTTTGTACTGCAAATAAATTGAGCTTGCATTTTTTTTCTTTTAAGTTATTTTCGCGATGCCCCTTAAAGAGAAGACGACAGATTTGTACTCGCGGCACTGCTTGTAATTTGACAAGATCACACAGAAAGTCAGGAAACTGTAACGAGACGGAATGCTTGACGTCGCTCAGATTCCCTCCATTGGCGTTGTCGTGACAAGCGGCCATATGAAGGAGCTCCCAAACCAGAACCACATCGATTAGCCTCGCACCATCATTATTTTATCGTCTAACACTTGATTAATAACGACAATCTACTGACCGGGTCTTCTAGATTCCTATATAATTGTATCAGCTTTCTTCCATCTCTGTATGGATTGCTATCGCTAATTTCAATCGTTCCAGCCAATTGAACATTCTTATCTTATATATGGTATTAATTATTGCAACCGTGCAAGTGGAAGAGGAAACATATTGATGAAATATGTGAGAGCTCGTGTTTTGCTGGTAACATGATCTGATTGGCTTTTGCAGAAAACGCGTGCTCTCTGTTCTACTTTTTAAAATGCAATTATGTTTTGGGTTAATAAATGAGGTTCGATTGGTTCACAAAACGCTTTATGCCTGACCTAATAAACGTTCGTAGAATGATGGCTTTCATTAAGTAATTAGGACACGAGATCTGTCAACAAACCCAGTATTTGTGCGGAGACGCATTATCTCCTAAGCACCACAACGACACATAATAACCACTGTGGACGTCGTTATCTCACCACAAATCGTCCCCGGAGCCCTGAGTCTTCAATGCGACGATTATTTAAATAAGCCCCGGTGCATACAGTCGCACAGACAAGGTACCGTTGGCGCTACGTGATCCTAGCGCCTAGCGGCACTATCGGTGCCTGTCATTATCTTCACATTAACTCGCTTCAGGATGTGGCACACTTTCGCACTTCAATAGACAATTCTATTTCGGTGTTTATTGTGTCAACTTGACAACACGCCTGCGAGAAAGCCAAACAATTTCGAACGACTTGCGGTAAATAACTCGTACAAAGTGTACCTGCAGCAAAATCTCAAATATGCAGAAATCACTTTATGGATCACTCCGTCTCCCACAAAAAATGTCTTCGAGATAATCTATGCCTTGCATTCTCACGAGAATCCTCAACTTACTGTTTACTCGTGTACGTTAATTCAGGGTTCCGTAAAAGGTCTGAATAATTACGAAGACGTCGGCAGAAAAAGCGGTCGGATGCCATAGCTTGCTCAGTGGTCTGATGCGCGTTGCAATGTGAGGTTTTTGCTCGGGGTAAAAAATATTGGTCGTCCGAGCAGGGTGCGCTGGGTAGGCCCGAGGGGTTGAGATGCGACGCGGAATCGAGCCGAGAGGTCGGCTGCGCCAGTATCGCTGTGCCGCGTGCGAGCAGCGGTCGTGGTAGAGGGGCGTTAGTGCCGCTCGCGTCTACACTGTTATTCGCGGTTCGCCATCGGAAGCGCACGTGTCGCCGGCACCGAGCGCTGCATTATTTACACAGTGTGCACCTGTGACCACGCAAATATTTGTCGTGATGTGAAATACCATTTTTGGTTCAACCTACTATTGGTGTTTTTAAACTCAACGTCCTAATTTGTGTTCCTTCAGACGTGCTTAGTTTGTGCCAAGTTCTGTACTGTGCGTTTGGTGATATCGACGTTTCTTAGAGTTTTCCAAACTCATTGCATGTTTTGAAGTGTTCGAATACGAATTTCGGCGACAGCCAAGGCGTCAGCACCGAAAGTTGGATGAACGCCAGCATCTCCGGTGCTAAGGTGAGGGAAAATTACAATTTGGAAAAACTTTAAGTATTTTACGAACATAGGCGTATAATTAACGTTATCGGTGACAATACCAGCTTATCTAAAATGTTCCGCATGTCGCGACTGAATAATACCGTCCAATAATGTTTGCAATTCAACAACATTATCAGATTTTTCGTAACACTTGTTTTCTTTTCAATAATAGCTGTACTGTGCACGAGTACATTCCCAACTGGAATTACAGCAGTATTTTCATGGATTTCATTACAAAAGTTTCATAAAGAATTTATTGCAGCTTGATTCTGTTCTGGCGTATTACTAATTCCAGCTTGCTTCAGACTATTGTTTTGAAGTTTGAGGCAATTGCCAGATGTGCGCCCCGCAATGAATTGTTTTGTTTGTCATCAACATTAGTTCTCATTCATGGCACACTGTGCACACACACATTGAAACCGCCACAACCACAACAGATATAATCCTATGTACAGTATTAGGTATTTTTGTCGCCACAATGACAAGCGCACTTCAATTAAAAAAAAAACCTAGAAATATTTACAAGCATTCAAAATTGTGAACCATAATTTTTTTTTTCAAAATCATGCGAAATTATATGGCGTTAAAAAATTCCACAGCATAAATATATTTTATCTGTCAAGTTATATATTTCATTATCATTGCCGTTATCTTGTACTTCGCCAAGGACATTATTATGGAGTAGTATATCCTTATCTACTAACGCGGTATTTACTGGAACATACGAATGACGGTAATTTATGATTGCTGACGTAAAGTTTGGTAACATGCCAAAATATTTTCAAAATATTTATGACTGTCTCATAACCGCAAATGTTGTCAGGGGGCTCTTAGGTTTCAGGTTCCTAAAGAAAATACGTCTTAACAATGGTAGTGTTGGTGAAAATCGTTATCTTGCGATAAAAACTGCTTAGTTCTCCTGGAGTCATCTGTAGTCAAGTAACGGACACAATGATCGGGGTCCAATCGATAACTGCCGTCGATAAGAGCGTCCAGTCAGACAGCGCGGCGGACGTGCCACAACAGCGGTCCTTTGCCAGCCCAGTCACGTCTGACATACTCAAAGGACCTCCTTCACTGTAACAGTCGCTCCATACACCACGCCAGCCTAAAATATTTCACCCAAGTACCAGCACTATCGTAAACAGACACGCATTTCCTCTAGCTCAATGAGCGCGATCCTCAAGTGCCACAACTGCTTCTGACTCAGGTACTTCAGAAAATTCGACCTCCCCGAAATAGACCGATCCGTGTTCGTCTACCCCTGTTATTTTTTGTTTGCTAATCGTCACTCATTCAATTGCTCAGTTGGCCTTCCGCCAGGACTCCGCCATGGTTCGCTCCACTTTTACGTGCATGCTGTATTTGCGAAATGGTAGCACGTCTTCGGTCGCGACCTGCTGCTATGTTTAGTAGGCGCCAGTCACCGTTTTTACGACGGTGAAAGCATGATTTGGCGACATTTATCTGGTCCAGCACATATTTTCAGAGCGTGGAACATCAATCTTCAAGTCTAATCGAACCGGTGCTCTTGTGTTCTTTTATTTCGGGCTGTCGTTATGCAGCATTTTCGTTCTTGCTAGTTACCAGCACTGAATTAGTTTTACGAGTACCTCGCAGCCGCGGTTCTGACGTGTTAGCTCACATCAAAAGCGGAGCAACTCATTGTTACGTATTTATTATTAGTTCCCATGAACAGTTTACGTTATATTTGTGTATGTAGGTCCTCAGTTTTCGTAACCTTGGCTTATGTTTTGTAACCGTAATTACTCACCAGATCATTTTTGTTCGTTACCAAACCCATGATCATCAATCTTACTCGGCCTTTGTTCTGCGTAAATCAATATTGTCTGAATAGAAAAGGTGTAACAATGCGAAGAGGATGGTTTGAACAAGGATCTTAATCGATGTCATTAGGCCAACGACGGCGCGAACAATGTGCACGTCAAAACGAAGTTTAATTAATGATGTCAAGTCACCAAAAAAGAGCTGAGAAACCCGCGCCGACCGGTCTCGATGACCTATTCGTGTTTGACTAATCGGACTAATTAGTTACGATTTAGTTTCACTTTCCGATCCTGCGTTCTGTTGGTATTAAGTTAATCCGTGAACAGCCTTGGATCCGATTTTGTTTTGCCAACAAGAATTCTGTTGTCCGGTGAACTGCGCCAAATTAATTGTTGTTTTCAATTTCGTACACGTAAATCGATTCGCATCCAACAGATCCATTTGTTTCGGCAAAAGATTTAAGATGTCCAAATATTGGTTAAGAGGTCGGTTATCGGTAAACTCGAGTTTCCGAGGACAGTTGTCATGGCCGGCAAAGTCTTCAGTTTTTTCTGACACCGACAAACCCTTTATCTTTATGTTGTTTAATTTAGTTTAAGTCTTTGTCATTGTTAATTTTCGAAGACCCATAAAATATGTTCGCAAACATCAGTCAAAAACAAACTCGAGAATGTGCTGCATCTGAGTGGGCCTTATGAATAAATGCATGTTTAAGTTTATTGTTGCATTGACACCAATATGTCATACGTACGTAAAGTAAGCGAGTAGGAAAAAAGTGGTAATGCGATGAGAGGCTAGAAAATCGGAACACGATCCGACGTAAATGGGCAAAGGGACAGGTTCTTAACGATTGTCGAAGTCATCGAATAACGGGCAGATAGTTGGTAAAAAGTTTCAGCGGCTCCCGCGTAATTGGCAGGTCACGTGGAATGTGGCCTGACGAAGATGTATCCCAAAAGGAAACACGGACCACCGTACAAGGCGCATCGGATGCCTGTATTAAAATAGAATTTCAATTAACATCAACCTCTCAGAATAAGGAAAATATTTCTTGCTTAGTTGTGAAATTATTAAATTCCATAATCTTCCATATGGACACTTTTTATCTTCGAATTTATTGCAATAAGCCAAAGGTAATTATCAGTTTCAGTAAATGGAAATCTATTTCAAATGCAAATGCAGAGTGTCGCAATTTTATTAATCCGCGCCAATATATCAAATTGTCGCCCGATATTAATAGGATTATTCAATAATCAGGTTTATCCTGTCAGTGTAAAGGCTGGGTTCTAAGCTGCACTTAAATGGCGTGTAAACTTATCTAAATCATAGTAATTAGTGTCGGGGACTATGCTCTTTTAAGGCTAACACTTCTAGCAGAGTGGTTTAACGGGACACTAATCATAACATTATCCTATACTATAGAACGAGCTGTTAGAGATCGAGGAATGTATGTCAAACATATTCCACTAGATACCGGCAGCTAAGAAAATTATATAAAAATGTTTTTCCAGTTAAATTGTAAAATACTCAAGAATGTCATTGGAGTCTGTATAGTGGATTCATTCATCAATTTGTCAATACCATAAAAGTATTAAAAAAATCCTGTATCATTACGTCTGTGTATGGTCGGAGAACTTACTACTATGTCCATTGGAATTCTGTTAACACCATAAAAACTTAAAAACTTCTTGGTGTTTTAAAACTTATAGTGGTCTCTTATCCTTGGAATGTGTGTCAAACGTACGCTGGTTCTAAGAACACAGCGTTATGTTCACGTTTCACCCTCATTTCTAGACATAAAAACTAAAATTTCTCTGAAGTGATACTTGAAGATTAATTTGATGCGTTTCTCTTGAATTTTGGTTCGTGGTTACTGCACAATAGTTCAGTTTCAGACTAAACAAATTCTGTGCGGTCTCCAGCTTCATCTACTAACATCGATGCTAGTTTATTCTGTAGTGAAAATAATTCTTGGAACACAATAAGCGAAAGCGTAGGTTTTCATGCGTATAATAGTTACGATCTAGCAATTTGCTGTAAGTGAGTACTTAAAGGTAAATAAGCTGTAGTTAATAAAACGAATTCTAGTAAAGCTTAGAAATCATACTTGAAAAGATATGAGTGGTTAACGATATTCTTTCTACAACAGTAAAACTGTAGTTAATTTAGCTGTTTTAATACTTCCTTAAAGTACAGGCTGTATTTCTGTTGAGCTAATCAGTACAGACAAAAAGACAAGTTTGACTCACTCACTAACTGATTCATTGACGTCAAGCTGACATTTTTCCAGTGCCCTTTATGATGTAGAAGTATAAGTGTTTTTCAGAATTTAGGCAGATGAAGTCGCTAGCAAAGTGCTAGTGCACCCACTTTTTTCTAATTTTTTGTCTTACGTACCTATAAACACTCATCAAGTTTTCCCATGGGGGTAAGCGGAGACTTTAGAAAGCCGCCTGCACACAATCCTCACATACTCATTTCCCCCTATTTTGCTCAATTTCTTAAGAAGAATCTCCTAAGAAATCACTCGAGTGCAACAAACTGGAATGGATCATCGAACCGCGTGAGTCGTTTGATTAGCAACTCAAGCGCACAACGTAACGTTTATTTTATTGTCTCCATCGCTGACTGTACTGGCCGCGTCATGCCCCACGCACAGATCGGTTTTGGATACATTGTATGTTTATATTATGTCTTAGTAATTGATGGAGTAAATTGTGTAATTAGAATACTGAAAAGTAGTGTTTAGCATTTATCAGATTACATTTTAAATTGTTTTCTCAGATTGTCGACATCAGTTTCACTCTCAATGATTTTTCTGTCTCTGCCTTATTTCTCTTTTCTTTCTCTCCGTATCTCATTTTACTGTTTCTATTTAGTTGTTAAAACTGTATAAGGAATAAAAGACTACACCAATACCAAAATCTCAACATTAAACTATAATTTATTAATAAAATCTCATCCAAATTATTAGGCGATCCAAGCAATCTGCCACCACTTACGAAAGATTATAGTGTTTGGAGTTAATGCGCCCCCACCATACATGGCGTTAATTATAGGAGCACTAAACATGCGCGGGCGCCGCTTTCAGTGCTAGGTACTTACCCAGTTTCAGAAGCGTGAGACTTATCCTATAACATGCTAATGTGGTTGGATAGTATTCGATTAGAAATAATTGAATGAGTAATTGAATTTCAAGTCATCACTGTTATAAAAATACCTAGGAATTTAGGGGTTAAAATATCGCCATTATTCTCGTTTCTTTAAATTGATCTGACCTGTAAAGCTACAGGTACATTACTACGTCGTGTCGTGATGTGGGATAAACCGGGATACACCAATCAAACGACTCGGTTCAAGCCTACGTCATACTACAAAGACTTGTAGTCAATCAACTGCATCAGAAGGCTTCACGACACGATATAATGCAACAATGTGAACCCGGCTAGGCTTTACACTGTCGTCATCCTGCTCAGGGTCTGTCAGGGTTCGCCGCAGCATGTCTTCATCCATTTACGATGCTCAATAGACAGTCACCTTTCACTCCAATAAAACCATACAACAGTGCGATTCTGTAAACATGCCGAAGTGAACGACAAGTGAGCTGTCAAACCATACAAACAAGATGGCATAACAGCTCACTTGTCGTTCACTCCACCTAAGTGATCACGGTGAGATGTCAACAGAATCGACCAGCAGTATTGTTAGATATATGTAACTTGCAAAAAACTCAATTGTTATTTAAAACCACGTCGATCTAGTATCTAATCTAAAAGTAAATAATCTTGTCTTGTTTGTTTAACGCGACTTAGATAAAACATGGACTGATAAAAATTACACGCTTGCTTATGCAAGTTTCCGGCCCAAGGTTCACAAATTAGAGTTATGTAACACATTATCGAATCGAATGTTTGTTTAATAGTGGACCATGATTTTATTATTGACTAGTTCGTTCTCGCGACTTTATTTCTGTTGACAGTCGAAATAAAAAGATATCGTGCATTTTTTTCGGGATATAAGTAGCATATTATGGCTCAACAATGGTGTCAAAACCAAAACTTTTATTCGAATTAAGCTGATTGCAGCAGTTTTTGAAGGCAATGTTTGACCCCAGTACCTCAAAACGCCCGCCCGTCACCACTTCCTAGTGATTTTTAGGGAAGAAGTGGTGCAGCAACCACCCCAGCAATGTAGCCAATGTGAATTGGTTTAGTTTACACAACTATTTCCCACGAATTCACTCGCATTCTACCTCTATAAGTTTCCTGTGTGTTAATCCAGGTCCTGAACTCCTGATCTATCTGTGTGCCAAAAAATCCTAAAAGCTGTTTATGTGTTTTCGAGTTAAAGTCAAATTCACATACACATTAGTTAAATCAAACACGTTTGTATGGAATCTGTATAAAATCTTTGTATGGACGAAAGGATTACAAAAGGACTAGACTGTCATAGGCATGTTAGAGTGAACCAATTATAACACGTAAAACAAACAAAAACTAGTAACTACAAAAACGCAGTCAATGCCACTCATGTGAAAGTGCAAGTTTATGTTATGTTCATCTAATGTAACTTAGTTTTTCATCCATTTTGACTTGTTAGCGAGTCTCGCGAAATCAGTAATAAAAACTTGCTCTAGCCAGGTGACCGATCTTTTATGGTTATGGAAAAAAAGCAGCTGGACATCTATATTGGAACTTAGCGAAAGGTGTTGCAAGAGTAATGACCTGAGGCTTTAATGTGTTCGCGACTAACGCATGTTTTATAATAATGTGGGTAGTCATTTAAGCCATTTTTTTAAAGTTGATTGGACCTAGCTAAGGACATTTTAAACTTATTTGTGTGGACTTGTGGAGAGTTTACCATATTATCACTATCAGTGGTAAATTATCTTCCTTAGGGCCAGGCCACAACAGTGCGTTGCGGCGTCGCATCGCAAAAACAACATTGCACAGCTATGCGATGAAGATGAGCTTGCTGTGTTGATTTTTGCGATGCGACGCCGCAACGCACTGTTGTGGCCTGGCCCTTATTTTTGTTGTTATCTCAATATTGTTAATCGCATTAGTCATGCGCATCATTATTACCAGTGTGCCCATGTTCTAACGATGATTGGGTAATTGCAAGCAATTTATTTTAATCATCAGCCAGTATTTATTTTTCTTTCCTCATGTTTTTATTTTTACCTAAAAGTTTATTTTTGGCAAATCTCGGCAATACAGAAGTTGTAATTTTATAAAAATGGAAAGTTAAGAAATTCAAATGCACATTATAATTCGCAACGGTTAGTAAGAATTAGTTACGTAAGAATTTATTTTTATGAACGCTTCCAAATTCAAAGTTGTGCAATTTCCATTCATCACGACTGCAAAATTGTATTGCCAAGTCAAAAGCTCAGATTCGTCAGGGGAAGTTTACGTATGATTCCTGGTAATATGACGAAGGATAGATCAACCATCCGAAGCATAAATCTAAACATCACACACGTTTGTCAGCACCGCCATTTGTAATTTTCATCTCTCCACTCTGTCCTTGGTATTTTCTTAAATTAATAAGAGCAAGTGCACCGTCTGCACTACAAGTTTTTGGCATAAACATAACGCATATTTCTCACATGGGATTGGCACCACTGCTAATGAATTATGGCATACAGTTGCTAACAGAAGTAAATTAAGCTGACATGACTCTTAGCTCACTAACCTAAGATTCACTATTGCTTGCCACTTATAGGCAAGTAAATTAATTAAATTCATTGGTCGTTTTTCTACAACAGTTTAGCTACGGGAAACGAAAATTCCTTCGCGATACTGGAAGTCTTAGAACGCGTAAGTCGCATTCCGTTCTCCATTGCTTACCGTGAATGTAAAAGTTGTCATTAATGGATGAATCGAGAAGAACGAGAAATTAATAAGGAATTATAAAGATTTATGTTATTGAGTGCAGAAATTGCAGTTATAAGATTTTATATTTACCTACTTTACGATGCAATTATAGGTGTTGGATTGTATTACTGGCTAATAGCGTGTAGACGTTAAAAGATACTTAAATAGGTAGTAATGAAATTGTAGACGTAGCTGGTCAGCAGGGTTGGAAGTAAGGACTTTGAGTCTACGAGCCTGGCAGCAAGTAATAGTGCGTCACCCAATTATGTCTGCGTAGCACAATCTTAGTTAGGTATTATTATAACGGTTACCTAAGTAATTAACAAGAAACGATCTAATACACATTCTATATTTTCACTTACAAAACCACATTCGCTTCCCGTATTGCTCACAGCAACTCGGGAGCTACAGTGAAATCAGTGAATTATTGCACTGCATCCATTATTCATTAATTAAGCCACAATCGGGGCCATAACGGGCCATCCGAGGAAGCGAAGACTTGTGGCCAGTAACTTCTAAACATAGAATTAATAAACAATAACTGGAGTGCCAACTGGCATCATAATCTTCTGAGAAATACTCTCACGAAATGGGCCACCCTGGCGAAGATGATAAAGCGACTATGCAACCAATGTCCCTGAGTTTTCACATTCTCAACGTGCAGAATCCATCTGCTTCTGCGAGTCTATGACGTAGCAAAATCATAATTTAAGAAAAATATGATGACCAGCTGCACTTACGCTTTATCTCTCACACTTTCCTACCGTATTCAATTACCTAGAATAAATACCTACCTAGATTGACCATTATGTATCCTAATCATTACCTATACAAAAATAACGTGCAGGTTATGGCTAGCACAAAACCTGTCACTGGATGGCGTTACATCAAAAAACTTAATATCACCTATTCCCCATATCCCTTAGTGTTGTCGCGATATCGGTCCTCTCATGTGTATCTATGTTTCCCGTTTCTTAGTTCGGACTCCATTTACTATTTCTTCCATGACACAAACACATCTTAAAGTAATTTATGTATCTAACGTAGAGTAGTCACGATACGCAAAACTGTTGCTTGTAACGGACTGTGTACCTACCATTGCGACTAGGAACAAACTGTTGGCTGAATATTGTAGAGAATTGATTTAGAAGGCACTGTCGATGGGAGAAACCGAGGTACCTAGTTTAGCTGAAGTAGTTTAAAAAATAGCATTTATAGATGGCTTGGTTGGAAAGGTAGTTAGAACTGAGATGGCGGCTGATAGAAAAGTAGATAAGGATGATATAGACGCAGATCCAAACCAAAAAAAAAAGTTAGGTATTAAGATTAAGGACTGAGTCGTGTAGAGTTAATGCTGCTTTGTATATAAACTAATATTTGGTACAAAAAGGTAAAATTGTATGTTTGTAGAAAGTAGCCTCTGGAAGTCCTACTCCGATTACGATTTTTTTTTCACTAGTAGAATACAGCGCTATCGAGCTGTCATAGGCTACTTTTATCCCGAAAATATACTGCACAGGAATGAAGTCCAGAGACAAAGCTAGAATCTAAAAGAAAAAGAAGCTAAAGCAAGGAACCTAGAAAAGGAAAGTAATGACGTTAGAACAACCCGCGCATCGCGTGATGCTCTTCCGCATAAATTTAAATTATTGCGAACTACTTACTGACCTACGAATGCAAATCATAACATTTCCGTCTTACCAAGTTATTTACGGCGTGACTACTTCGCCTTGTCTCTACAACTTGTACTTTAAACTTTATTGAGCAGAAAATAGATGTCAAATTACCATAACTGCATAAAGTTATCAGATAACCGCACTTGGTCTTTGTTTTTTTTCGAAAAGTAATCTTAACTCCAGCTTTGAGGAAAATAGCGTTTCTTTTTCTTCTGAGATTAGATTGGGATAAAACTTCGCCGATGTTAGTTTTGAACAAGAAATTCTTGTGAAACTTGTTCTATTTTGATCTTCAGTTGTTCTTTGGTTCTTATTATAGAACTGTTTAATCGATTTCATGGGAACTCTTATAGTGCGTCCATTCGATGTCTGCTCAGACAAAAGTCAGTTTCGTGAGGATCGTATATTAGGTACTTTCCAGATCACATACAGCAATTTATCAGGTACAAGCTTATAACTTTTCTAGATTAAATAAATTGGTTATTACTAGGCAAGCGTGCTCCATCTTCGACCAGATCATCACTTACCATCAGGTGAGATACTGGTCAAATGCGTGAATATTAATAGAAATAAAAAAAAAACTGACAAAAATGCTGCGACAATATTTTCGATTATGAAATCACTTTACATTCGGATGTTCCGCACGATGCGACCCGATCACGCGCGACACGACACGACTGAAACGTCACGTCAATTAGTCGTGTCACGGTCGCAGCGGGAAGCGAACACCGTTACTAGTCTGTTATGGCCGATATTTTCACTCTTCTATCTAATTGTTAGGTCTTGGTGTGATCTAGATTGGTGTAGGTCAAACGTTGGTATGGATTCTTTTCATTGTATGTTTTTTGTCATATCTAACTGGTTCTTCTAAATAGCAGGAGAATTTTGTGATCGAAGAAAACCAATTCAAATTATCCTAATCATATCTGGTGATAACTATAACTTGACTTAGATTTTTTTTCCATACCTTGCATGTTTGTGTGTTTTAAAAACATTGCTTTAAGTATACCAAGTGCATGTATACTGATTCATATATATTATCATTTCCAAATAAAAAATAACGATGCACTTTAAGAAGAACATTTTCACTCTCTACTGAGCGCTAATTTAACAGCAGCCCCAAAAAAACGCGCCATGTCAATCATTATTAATCTTGCATCTTTATTGGAGAATTAAATGTAACCAAAAGATAAACCTCAATATTTTACTGCTAATTAGTCCGAAAATTGGTCTAGTTTTGCTGGAGGTACTTTTATAACTACTTAATCGTATCTAGTATTTTTGACATTTGTGGTTGCGTAATAAACGAGAATTGCTTGAAGCAAAACC
This sequence comes from Ceramica pisi, assembly GCA_963859965.1. NCBI lineage: Eukaryota > Metazoa > Arthropoda > Insecta > Lepidoptera > Noctuidae > Ceramica > Ceramica pisi. The sequence goes on along the minus strand of OY982535.1, from coordinate 21,051,870 downwards.
AACGGAAATTAGGAGGAAAAAATGTGTGAACTATTTCTATGAACAGTATCTTTTTAAATGTTTAGGGTTGGCAAGTTCAACTTAAGTAATAATGTTAACAATAAATGTCAAGTTCAACATGAAGGTACATCTTGGAAAGTTAAATTTATGACCAAATGTCGCTCTAGATCTCAATGTTAAATAAAATTTCCATAATAACAGTGCTATCGAAGAACAGCAGGAAATTCATAATCTAAATGGTTATTTACTTAAGATACTACTGCACGATAACTCTGTCATATCCTTTCTTGAATCTGGGTCATTTCTGCTGGAAATTACCGCTTTCAAACATGCAAACCCTATTTCAATGTCAAGTTCTTGGCCAAGTATCACGCAATGTCAGATTATATCGCGGTTGACCCGACATGTCAGACGCGATATTACCAGAGTGCCAGCCATAGTGTTCAGGAGCTTATCAATCGTTCGATCAATCTTTTCACGTCGATTGATATGCAGAACATGTTTGTAGGTCTATGTTTTTACTGCTCACTTTCTCCGCGAAGAATGGTCAGCGTTTTGTTCTACAAGTCCTGTTTCGAGGTCGTGACAGCAGTTTTGTTTATTTAATTTATGATTCTACTTGAGCTGATTTGGTACAGGGTTCCAATGTGGAGATAATGATAGCCTGAACTTTTGGAGCTTGAATCTTACGTAACGTTGAAAATTACCAATATTCCATATTTAGAGTTGCTACAAAGTTTCCTACCCTTCCCCACTGAATTGGTCGTAGTCACGCTCCGGAGAAAAGCTCAAAGAGTTTCGAACTTAACCTTTGCAAATAACTAATTCTTTAACCTGCCATTGACCCAATGAACCCTCGAACAAATCCACTTGCGCACTTGTCACCCGTTTAACAATTGAGCTGTCAAATGATTTGATCTCCCTTATACCTAAAGGAAGGAACGGGACAGCCAGCTTTTAATAATACGTTCTAGCACGATCGATCGAATGTCAAGGAGAACGGGCTAAGCGAAAATGCGAACAGTTAGATTTTACTCTTAATTGTGTAAGCTGATGGATGCTAACGACGTTTTTATTGCTTTCATTAAGATTCGTGGTTTGGACGAAATATTCACCATAATTATTCATCCTTAACGAGGTACATTTTTTAGCCTTCCTACTTTTTCGCTGGTCGGTTGAGTTATGATTGCTCTAACTAGATAATGATTGCATCCGACCAGATATTTAATATCTCTCATCTATAAAGCTATTCGCCAGTCGGTATGCTAGCTATTTTTCTCCCGCGGTCTTGTCCGATAGAATCGGAATGTTGTCAACTATGTTCACATTATCTTGTTATCGACTACTCTATCGAGGTCTACAATCGCTCTCCACTTATTCAATTTCCATTGAATCAGAGTCCCCAAGCCGTTGACATGCGGGCTACAAATTATACGGGACAGGACAGGGCCCTGTACGAATATACAAATTAGTTAACAACTATTCAAATGAATCGTAGATTTATTGGATGGAATGCTCTTATTGCAGTTAGCTGGTATTTTGATAGAATAGCGAGATGAAAACTTTGATTTACGATATTAAAACTGGATCAATACTGTTTCTTAGAATGTAAGAAATTGCCTTTCGGAACCGCTTAGTATAGAATTGCTAAATCTTTTGATTGATATACTGGCCGTGAAACTTGGTAAATATTGAAACATATTTGATTCAATTAGCAGCAAAATTAGGGTGATACGTAACACTAACTAAACACTACTAAGTGAACCACTTATTGAGTTAAACTTTGATATAAACCTCTCCAAACTCTGCTTGAGTTTCGGAGCACAAACTAGAAAATTAAATTAGCTACCGACGAATTTCTCGTACATCACTCTAACACAATAATTACGACATAGACGTATCACAACTTTTCTAATTTAGCTTTATCAACGGTTCACCTTTATTTTGACTCAAAGTAAAGTAACCTTTAGTCCATTGAGATAAGGACACGCCGATTGTCGTCATAACTTTCCACTCCAGCGCTTCCTTTGGGAACTGGCGACCTGTTTAGCTCATAAGGTGTGATGTGGCCTGTTTACTAAGGTGTAAAAGGGCTATACTTGGCTGCGGGTATGTTATTATCCTACTAAATTATAGACAAAGTAGCCTGACTACCTTACACGTTGACGTCAAGGTTATTTCTATGTTAGGCGTCCTAATAAGTCCCTTGTGAGTGCTACCCTTTTGTAACGAGGGTACGCCATTTATGTCTCTGGACCAATGCCAAGGTTGAATTATTTTATTTTGAAGCATGAAATGAAAATGTTTTGCTTTGTTTTTCCAGTGTTTGTTCTGAAATCATACCTTTTTCTAAAATTTCTTCTTCACCAGCAGTCCCCATATTGTACATCTTTTCTTCAGCAGACATTTCTTTAAGAACTGGTATGGCAGGTTGTTTCTTTAATTATTAAAATGCCTTATTTTATTTAAAAGCCGAGGTTTTAACTTACTTGTCTTTCAATATTGTTCCTTCCCACTTTTTGTTATCAGTGTTATTTGTATTTCGTATGTAAGCATAATCCCTACTGTTTTAAAAACACCTATCTTGTAATCTTTTAAGATCCAATGAATGACTTGTGCAGTTCCAATATTATCTAATCATTGTTTTCAAATGATAAGCTGCATGTTTTATTTGCTTTTGTCGGACATGTCTCACTAGAAAATTGTATGACACAGGTCGTTTTGTTAGTCTCTATCGGACATACTGGAACTACATAATCCCACATCAATAAAAAACAGCAGATAATCTTAATCTATCTGAAAAGTCTAGTCGACTCATTGCGTTCTGACGGGAATGTGTATCAGCATTATCTTCTCACCCTTATCCCAATTCAATATGCTATCGTCTTCTTCAATATTCCAATGTCAGCCTTCATCTTAATAGTCTCCCCTGCTAGCCATATGATCTTTCACATACTGTATCTCTTCTTTCTTCTTTAGCTCTCAGTTATTCTTATAGCCATCCACATTGACACTCACAACCTTTGCTTCGATATATCTTTCAACCGTTTGCATCACATTAACAGAAATCTTAACTTTCATGCTTAATACTTCAATGGTATTAAGTTTGGAAGACATACTTAGTTGATGCGAAAGTAAACCTGTCTGCTGGTCTGTCTGCATAGATATGGATGAAATACATTGGCGTACGGGTAGACCCACCCATTGAACGCAAGCGAATCCTCTGGCAAAAGCTAGTTTTAATTTTGCAAAAATTGGATTACTAATTAATTGACGATTGTCGATGTGTTAATACGTAACTGGCACAGTACAGTTAGGACACGCGCGACAGGATACAATGCGGTTAAAGTTAATTGCGCGCCGGCGCACGCGACGTTTCCGTTGCACTCCAGTATACGCTGCGTCGGTACGCTTGGCCGCATGTGTACGAGCTGCCAGTGATGTGGGACAGTTCATTGTTATGAGCTGTTGACGTGGAAATATAAACACAACTACAACGTTACAGAATTTACGTTTCGTTGCTGCAACTTTCTGACATACGTCACTTAGGTATCCTTATGCTTCTCCAAGTTTTGAGAGCACGTAAAAATCAAATATGTATTGTAAAATCAAATTTCAATTTTATTTTTTAATCGACAACATATTTTTTGTCATCAATTCTATAGATTTTTATTGTTAAGGTGCACACCCAAAATAATAGTGAGAACTCCCCATTAAAGTCCGTTATTCTGGCTTTATTATGCAAATACAATCACCGGACCCCTCCCTCAAGTTCAACCCCTTTCGTGATTAAATATTGCATGTGTTGCATCGATTTGACGACTCTGATGTCGCCCTACACTCCTGTACTATACCCACATTGATGGAAATTACGTTTTACAAATACTTTTTAAATATGCACATATGCAATGAGTGGCTAGAATAGGAAAGTGGAGATACATATTTAACTAACTGTTATCAACGAGACTGTCGTGATAATTCAAAATCTATCTTTAAAGATCTTTGTACCAGCTACAAGTAGGCAGTAATTTAAGAGTAATTAAGCATTCAAATATCAAACAGTCAACTAAAGATCATAACTTAGAAGCTAACATCAAAAGAGCTTCATAAAATCAACTTCTAAAAGGTCACAGAAATAACTTTTTCAAATATGAAGGGTTGAAGAAACTCCCCTCTTCTATAACAGCTATACATTATAAGGCTATAGACCGACAATTTATTGGCTATTTTATTACAATAGTAGACAAAATTTATAACGTGATAACTTACGTATTCCATCCTGTTTATTAAGCGATGGAAATCTTTGTGAATCCGAGGGTTTAAGTTTATCTATGCGAGATTAGTTTGTTCTTGTATCTATGAGAGAACTATGATGTATAGAGTTAATGGGGTTCAGTATAGCTTGTCTGTTGCCCTAGCTAATATTTAGTTGTTCGTGAACATTCAACAATTGCTTTTGTTAGACAAATTGGTTACATTGTTGTCTCGTCTAGCTGTAGACACCTCTATGTTACTAGAATTTGGTTCCGTTTGCTAAAAGTGGTTTTCTAGATTTTTCTATTCAAAAAGGATGATGACACCCAAATAAAGCTATTTATAAGAATTGGAAGCGGATATCGCTTCTCTTTGATATCGATAAAATTGTATCAGTGCATGATAAGTCGTATCGATACATATTTTCCATTCTCTCTTTTTATCAGTCACACTTTTTGCATGTATCATGACATTCGTGACTGAAATTGACCGCCAATTTATTATTATTAATATCCTCTATTTTAATAATGATAATTAACCGGCACTAATTTTAGGTTAGGTATTTCCGTTGCCTACCTACCCAATATATTATTTACACAATGGGTACATAGGGCAATGAGCTAACTTTTTTTCAAAAAGAAACAACAAAGCGGCATGTTTACGAGACTCCCAAGAAATAATTGGGGAGCGCATCCTCCATACATAATTTCCCGGGAACAACTTTGTTGCCAGGGTAACGCAAGAGGAAAGGGCCTGTCCCTCTTCCCTCCTGAGGGTCGAAGAACGGAGGGAGGCGCGTGCCGGTCACGTGCAGAGTGCAGAATATGTGGAGCGTGCATCCGATGGAGGACACAAAAGCCACCACGGCATGATGTGTTTATTAAAGACTGGGCGAAAATGCAATTTTCAGCTTCATTATATGAACGTGTGTGTTTATGTACTTACCTATGTTTGAGCATAGAAAGAAACAAACTAATTGCCTTTTGTACAATTCTAGGATTTCCAGCCATAAAAGTAAAAGTTCCTTATGTAAACACAACTTAAGTGTTTTGGAAAGTCCCAAAACAAAGACTAATTGGAATATTTAATCATGTTTCCGGAACGTTATTTAATCAAACAATTTTAATTTCGCCAGCAGAGACATATCCGCTGCTATTATAGGTACCAATTTTGTGTAAAACAAAAACTATATAATTACCCATTGTTATACAGTATCTATTACAAATTGCGGAATTGTTGCTAATGATTCTCCGAGACAGATAATAATTTCGCTAGTTGTGTAACATTTAAACGTTTATGAAACGGAGTGAAAATCTAAAGAGGATGATGTAAATGACGCTAACGTCACTCGTAAACCCCGATGATTAATTTCATCATCACATTGTTAGAATTCGTAAAGCGTGACCCACAGTGCAGTGCTTTGTTTAAAAAATAAAAATAAAAAATCTGCCAAAATTGTACGCGGACAATAAAGAGCGCATGCCCATTGTTCGTTTTGTTGAGCATGATGGGGCCGAGAATGCTCCCCCAGCGAACACCCTTTGGTTTTGCCGATATGTTATTATCTTGGATCATTCTCACGGGATTCGCTTCTGGACGATTTCCAGTTTCTGGACATTAGTTTTGGTTGTTAGATCAGCAGCATTTGGGGTGAATAAGCTCTGTTTCTAATGTGTTGTTTAATGAAACAGATAAAGTGTTTCTTTTATGTTGTTAGAAAAAAGTCTGTTCAAAATTCCATATACTGGAAAGAGATAACGTAAGTAGTATATTTGAGCTTGTTAATAGGAAATCAAGCTTCTTCTAAATAGGGATTCAAGTTAGAAGTGCCTTTTTCTCCATAATGGTGGTGAATATATATATTTGTTTTATAAATGACACCCAGCCTAACGGGCTAAATAGATTTTCCAAAAACCCGTGATTTGTCTTCCTATTCATTCATCAATCTTATTTAGTTACTAGCTGACCCGTGCAACGTCGTTTGCGTAACATGTTTCATTACTGCTCCGCTCCTATTGGTCTTAGCGTGATGATATATAGCCTATAGCCTTCCTCGATAAATGGGCTATCTAACACTGAAATAATTTTTCAAATCGGACCAGTAATTCCTGAGATTAGCGCGTTCAACCAAACAAACAAACAAACAAACAAACTCTTCTGCTTTATAATATTAGTATTCTGCTTTATAATATTAGTATAGATTAGTATAGATTGCATATTATTTACAAAATTTACGTTCAGTTACGTATCCTGATCTCTCTCTCGAATAAAGAATATAATTATGAAGAGGGTACCTAATGCAGGGCACTGTATCATCTCTATCGGTTGAAATGCCGACCAGCCCAGGTACCTAATCTCCTGGTACAGACTAATCTTGAACCAAAATCAACAAAACCGACTATCGAACGAATGGTGGTAAATCAAGTGGATTCTTAATTTCTTCCAGCACAGTCCAAAAAGAAACACATTTTCTCCGATTTTTACTGACGATATTGCTGATTGTAGACCACTGATTAATTTAATTTGTTTTAAACCTTTTTTATCAAAAAAGTTTTACTGGGTTCATAGAATTGCTTTATTATAGAGGAGCTCGTGGCTAAATTAAAACAGCCGCACGGGCCGATCTTCAAGGCTTTACTATAATAGAGATATATACTATAACAGACGAACGCATCGATCATCAAGGTAAGCAACGCTTGCGAAGGTTGATCTGTGGATGGGTGACCATCTTAACATACCGAGTTTCCTTCGTGCCTCAGAAAGCACGTTAAGCCTTTGGTCCCGGCTGTCATTTGTAGATCTTTGGCAGTCGTTACGGATAGTCAGAAGCCAGTAAAATCTGTCTGAAGTCTTGCATTGAATGAGTTGTGGAGGTCTGGTAGGAGGCAGCTGCTCCACGTAAAATACCGTATTCATCTGAATCCGGTTTGTCTGGAAGCCGAGCCAATATAGTAAGGAAAAGGCTAGGTTGTTATAATGGTCACCCATTCACAGACCGACCTCGGCAAGCGTTGCTTAACCTTGAAGATCGACGCGTTCTGCTTTTATAGTTTAGTCACATTGAAGCATAATACCAAAAATTCACCACTTCTGTTAGTAAAACAGTTTATTTATGGATACAGGTAACAACTGTCCTCTAGGCTAGGTACGTATTTACGCGACCAGGTTTGTACACCAGGTATTTGCTTCCAAGTACGTACACCAGGTACTACCTATACGGCTACTTGAACTCGCTCCTTCGGGGGCATTCGGGGCTCGACGCTCGCCCGAGTCTCGCCGAATCGTGAATTGTGACGTGGCTTCGGCCGTCGCGCGCGCGTCGACTCGCTTCCGCCGCGTTCTGGTCTCGAGCAGCGCGCGCTCTTTCCAATAATACCTACATCGTTCTTACTCGTCCCGTGGCTCCGGAACACAAAGGGCAATGAAGGAACATGGATGGGTTTTAGTCAGTAGAAGTCTGACACTCCCTCCCGCTACACCCAGAGCGGGAGGAGTCATTGGATGATTTCCCATACCTAAAAAAAAAAAATGCTTTCCACAGCCTGCTGTAAAGATGACTCGCTTGGAAAGTTAGGTATAAATATACGTAAGTAAGGAACAAATACATATTATGCAATTTGATACTGAAATTGATGGTAGGTACTGTAAAAACTGTGTATAACAATCGTAAAATGAATTGAAACCTTTTAACTACGCCAGCTACTAAAATCATTGAATAATCATAATAGGAAGGAATGGTTTCGTTCATTTTTAATTTAATACTATGCTACTTACCTAGCGGTATTTAATTTACAAAATTCATTAATTCTACGTAGTTTTTCAATACATTCTTCAATAGTTCAATAACTGCGTTAGTTTTCGCAAATGCGATCATGTTCAATTTGTGTACGCGATTGTGATCCTTATTTGTAACGAACTACGGAACAATTTCGTATGCAAGTATTTTTACCTTAATGGTTTGTCTTTGCAAGTATTTAGTTGTAAACGCGATTGTACTCCTTTTTAATAAATAGGTCAGGGTTAAAATTCCCATGCAAGTATTTTTTCTTCCAACAGGGCTTTTGGATGAAAATTAAATAGAAGTAGAAACTTGAATCGTCGTAAGAAGGTATTTATTTGAAAACGCGATTGTGATTGTGCTCTTTATTCTTAGAAAGTTAAGGGTCAATTTCCTATCCACATAGAAAATACTTCCCGAGCAGTGTTGCCGCTTAGGGAAAAATAAAGTCACCAAACTTCGACCAAAATGTCACTAGATTGGGTGAAAAATTAAATTCAAAAAGTCACTAGAAATCACTAAATTTTCTGATTAAAAGTAATTAAAAAACTATATGAAAAATCAACAAATAATAATTTGAATTAACCAAAAACCTAACACTGTTTAAAAATAATTAGTTGTTTAAATCTTCATCTATTATCACTGTATCATTTTCGTCCAGCATGGTGGAAGTGGACGGTTGCTCTGTAATTGCCGTGGAAGTCGAAGCTTGCGGTTGTAATATGGAAGTAGATGGCACAGTATTCTTATTTATGTTTTAACGGTTTTCATCATTTGGGACAAGACTTCACTGGGTAAAACATAACTTTTGCAGGTTTCTTTTAAACATTTTAGCTGATTCCGTATCAACAGTATTTAATTCAGAGTTGTTGTTGCTGATCTATTTCGTAGTTTCGATTTAACAATGTTCATTATACTGATCGTCCGCTTTACTTTTGCGTTCGAGTGTGGCAGCGACAAAAATGCAATGGCTAAATCTGCTAAATCTTGGTGTATGCGTTGATACCTGCCTTTTGTATTGCCATTTTTGTATTTATTCACAGAATTTTACTGTATCGTCATTTGGAATTACGTTACATTTGACAAAATTATAAATGATCATGAAAAAGTCACTAGAAGTCACCAGACTATTTTTTGTCACTGAATCGTGAAAAAAAGTCACCGTAAACATCAAAAACTCACTAGATCTAGCGACAAAGTCACTGAAACGGCAACACTGTTCCCGAGCCCAGGTTTGTGAAAGTAGACGTACTGGAAGCCTTGGTACTCGATTTTGCAAGTACGACCCAAGTCTACTCACTCATCCCATTATAGTTCGAGAAAAATCTAGTAATTCAATCCTATATCCTATACTTCCATAGCTGCCATTGCCATAGCTATACCAAATAAACATGGGCCTGACAACATGCTTTTGCGGAGAATCTTAACACCGCGATTCAGAAAAACGCGTCATAAGTACAACGCCATCTATCGATCTACAACGTAACTGAACTGTCTCTATACTCATAAGTTCGAACTTAGAAGCTTACACGTTACGATAAATAATGATAATATAATAAAATGTTTACTTTTTTTTTGCTATATTTTAAGTTTAATTAAAAAATAACTCAAAAATACATTGTTTCGGGGTCTTTTCACACATTACTTATTACAAATTTTCTCAATAGATGGCATTGCAAGTATCTGGAGTCTCAATGAAAACAACCTATTTTAGCGCTCGAGGTAGTTTCTTCGTAAACTTTAAAATTCGATATCTTTTGAATTTGTGGGTCGATTTTGATGAAATAAACACTAAATGTTACTCCTATTATCACTTAATATTTTGAAGTACTTATATTTTGAATCCAATCCGTGGTTTATGCGTGATGCTCCTCCAAACGCACAGACAAACAGAATTACAGACAAACAGACAAACAGAAAAGAATTTCAAAAACTGCTTTTTTGTGTTCTATGTCATTTTTCGGACATTTCTATGTATTTTTTATGCGAAAATATTCAATGTACAGACACGGCAACTCTACGATTTTATTATATGTATAGATAACAAAAATTCGTCGTCGGCTAATCGCTAAACCATGACTGTGACACATGCACGGGATTATTATTTCCACCGACCCTTGGGACTTTTTAAACTTTGCGGGACCTCTGACCTTTTCCCATTTTTTTCTAGGATTACTTTTCTGTTTACCCATTTTAGTGTTGTGTGATTAAAAAGATCCCCCTTTTTGTCATTTTCTATTTCTTTTTAAAAAATATTATTGTCGTGTTTAAGCTTTAACATTGTTTGCCTAAATTCTGTCCTCAGTTTGATCTTCTATTATGTTTGCATAGATATTATGTTAAATTCACGACAGTAGAATTAGCAAAATCCCTTTCAACATCAAACGCGAATTGAGGCAGATTTACTTTCATATTATCTTGCTTCAAATTCCTGTTCGACTGCAATATAAACTTATTCATTCCGCAGACGACAATTTATGAATGTTTCATAAGATTACAAAGACAGTAGGTACTCGAAAAGTTTCGTAGCATAACTCCCCATGCCACAGGGGACACACTTGGGCGCGCACCCTCCCGCAAATGTTCCAATTGCTGGAATGTGGCCATGCTTTCGAGGGCCCCTCAAAAGCTTGGCCACCTCCGATCATAAAAAATGAGGTTGAATTTATACAGAAGGACAACGGTAAACATTTTTGTCTGGTAAAGCATAAATCAAATACCTAGGTGATATATTTCATTCTTATCATTGACTAGGTCAGGTTCATGTTTTGAACATGTAGCTCTTATTGGGTGCGCATACAGAATAATTCTACTTACAACAACAGTAGTTAACGTTTCGAAAAACTTCCACGTGCATCACCGATATTTTCATATACGTGTGTATCCCTTCTGTGAAGTTCTACTTAGTTTGAGTGTTCACGATCCGTGACTACACATGTCCGTACATCACCTGTTGTCTTTGTTCCCACGGAATTCAACATTTAAATTGTACTGTGCATCCCCCATAATTTTACTACTGTCACACAACTGCCATATTTTAAAGGGAAAGTTGTATTTAAGTCAGCACTCTAATAGATGGTTGCAATCTTTATGGGATCCTTTACAAATATTTATATTGTTGTTTGTTTTTGTAGCGATACTTATGTTTTATGAAGATGTATTTAGTGTTTTGATTAATGCTTGTAGATTCTGTAAGATCAAAAACTTGATGGACAAATTTTAAATAAAAGAGTATAGCTGAAATTACACGTGACTAAGATTGCAATTCTGCAAATAATAGTCCCGACACAGTTACATCATTGCCAGGGAGTCATCACTCGTAGCCATTAGCCACGTCACCGGCGAATCCATCTCGAAGATCACGACCGTCCACCATTCCCATGATGCCAATTATTATCATTCTCACGACCGAACCGACTTCTGATTCAACTATTATCTCAGATCTTGTAAATGCTACAGCCTGATTTATCTCAGCAATAATGTTCTTTTAAGGTTTGCCTGATTGAATTTATAGCTTAATCACCGGTATTGAAAAGTTGCCAGCTACAAGCTGTAAATAAAATGAACCGTTATCCACATTATGATAACACATATCAATCAAATTCGAGTTCATAATATTTACTTTTCTTGAGTACGTCTGAACGTAATGGCGCCCTTGTTTAAGCGTTAATGGCTCTAATTTGTGTAAATATATACTCTTCCTTGAGATTAGGCTAGATTTACGAATGATGTTGCGTTGGAATCGTTTGGTTTTGGTTAACAAGTTTCATAATAGACAACACCCATAAAGTTCCTTTTATTTAGACAATGTTAATCCTCGCAGATTCATAAATACCTATTGAAAAATTCATATTGAATAGTTTCCCTTTTAGCTTCAGTATACACTTGCCCGACCTTCGCAACCCGCCAATTGTTCTCCTCAGAGCAATACGCCCCGAAAATTATATACATTCCAGTAATAAATTCACTAGCAGCCTGATTTCTGTTTCTCATCAGGTTATCTTTAACGTCAAGCTAGACAAGTTTATATACCGCGTGTATCTAACATCGACGCACAAACGATTTCCATGGGTCCAGGGCATGATTCTGGACACCCCAGTGTTGGAATTTTTCGTCGGTTCTTTTCTGATTTTTTTTAAGAGTACTACAAAGTATCCGCTCAGCTGAGCTGATATTATTTGTGGCTTTATTCAGATTGCTCTTTTTAGTGAAAGTAGTTTTTTATTTATTTTTTGATTAAAATTCTCATTGGGTTAGGTCAGAATAACGATTATGAGCAGTCTAAAGTAAAAAAAACCCTTGAAAAAAATAAAAAAATGAGAAAAAAGCCGACGAAAAATTCTAAGTCTAGGGTGTCCAGAATCATGCCCCGGACCCATGGAAATCGTTTGTGCGTCGATGTCAGATACACGCGGTAATAACGCCGTTTTAAATGATATTGAACATTGTTTGTGCTACTAAAAGGGGCCGTAGCGACTGCAGTGTGTAGTGCAATTTGTAATAATCTTCATGCGATCCCTGGCGAGTGCTGCCTTGACCTAAAATCGTGCGCAAACGCCGCCCGAGGCATACGCGTGCGCGCAGTGTCGGAGGTCCACCGAGTGTGCTTGTTGTGTGACGTGTAGCTTATGAAGATGGATGATCGGTGAAAGTTTTACTTGATAAGGAAGCTTTTTGTTTTATTTCATGTGTTTTAGATTATGATTGATTTTCTCAGGTGCATGCAAGGGCTGATAATAAGGAACGCTTCTGTCTAATAGATGGGTATGACTTCAAACGGGTTGACTAAAAATACACGATTTTCCAAAACAATTACAGAAAGTTTGTTGTCAACAAATGTCTCAATTCCCAAAAATAGAATTCAAATCGAAATTTCTTTTTTCTAACCATCAATTGTATTGCTAGCCTAACGGTGTTGCAGATTTATCGCCAGGAACCACGCTTGGATCGCGGCGTGCGCCTGACATCACAATAGCTCGTCCATTTCTACTTTAGAAATGATCCACCTCTACGACTCTGCGACTAAACGTTGCCAACCACTTTAAGTCGTGACAATTTCGCGTACCTTTGGTGTTTATGAGCTCTTACCGACAACAATGGTGAGATTTAGAGAACATTTGATTTATAAAACATTTGACATTCAAATGAGCACAGTAGAAAATTTGATAAGATGAATGTGCAAGCAACAAGATAAGTAGAAGATAGAGGGAGGCAGTCCCTACACAATGATATCGACCATAAACGGAACAGACAATAACTAGAACGAGATTTCCATTGATGATTGTTCAAAAGTAACTGAAATAGAAGATACCATAAATTTTCTGTATCAGACAAGATCCTCGGATAGTGAAATTAACATATCCTAGACCTTATAGCAAGACATTTGGTAAGTGACTTGATTAGCAGAACATCTGTCTAGCGACCGTAGTTTATCGGCTAACACATAGGAATTTAGCACGCTGACCAATACTAATGAATGAAAATACGGCCGTCTTCATACGTAATGCACTGCCACTATCGTATAACCTTTAACTTCTACCAATGTATTATCAAAACACATTAATTTATTCGATATAACTTATTTGTTTTTCAACACTGGCGCTTCAGAGATTAATGAAATTCCATAGCGTTTATCTGTTATTGTTATGTCATTAAGATTATTTGTTACGTTTGGTCCTCTCGTCAGTTTCATCTTTTGTTTGTCTGGCTGTGTGTTTGTCATGTGTTCGGTTTTGTATTCTTACTTATCATCTTCATAACGGTTTTTATCTTCGTGTTTTATTTTTGTCACGTTTGTGTGCATTGATCGATGGATTTTTGTTGCCATTGGATCCGTGTTTATTGAGTTGATTAATTTCTGTTGCAGGTTGTTCTTTGTACTGTTTCGTTTTGTATCTTTATTGAATAAGATTGGAAATTTTATTGGTTTTGTTTTGTTTTAAGTTGAAACTTGAAGATAAAGCTAATTTTGCGTGTAATAACTTGCGAATATAATCGGTCGCAAGCAGTCCAAACAATTCAACGACTTAACGCTGAAATAACGAATAATCGAACCTCCATTCGCCATAACAATACCTGTATTCCAAAAATCCTACCTACCCACGAAAAAGGATTTATGAGATAGGCTCGAATCTCTAGCAATTAACATGTTCACATTACCATGCGCCGCTTGGCGTGAGTCACGACTGGCTACCGTGCGCGCGCGCCGCCTTCGCATAAACCATACAAAAACTAATAGCACAGAAGGCGATATCCAACACCAAAACACATTATGGAACCCATTAGTCGACGATACCATAAATGTAGCACTGTATATAGTCTCTAACTGGAATGAATGGTTAGAATTTGCATGACTTTCAGGAGTATTGATTTTGGGAGATTCTATGTGGGCGTGTTGTCAACCTTCTGTGTTTTCTTAAATTATGTGCTTGAATGTAGCGTGTGTGTATTAAATTCCAGTTTCCAACGAGAAATTAATCTCGAACGCTATGTCAATATTTGGTTTTGTGTTATGTCAATAGATTTGTATATTAAACGTTGAATGAGTGGGCGAGTTAATCTTCGAGTAACTAACGTCAACGACTTTGCTTTTGGATTGTTGTAAACTTGACCTCAAAAATACTGTTGAAGTGTGAATAAGATATTCTTATGTGTAAACCACGTTTGTTGTCACGTGCTACATTTCCACGTGGGTTGATAAGCTAAACAAGGAACGTGTTATTTTTACCGTGACATTTTTAACTTTATTTCCAGTATAGGATTGTTATCTCCGCTATAAATAGTGTTGTCTGGTGAACCAGAAGTAAGCCTGTGTGACGTAAAAGAAACTTATTTCTATATGTAGGATGGGCGCTATTTTTAGTCTTTTCTTCTTCAACGTCTCTTTTATTGATTATATTTATAAACTTCTGTTCTATCTTCTTTCCTTTACTATAGGTTTCCTTTACATAAAGAAGTATGTCAACCTTCTTCAGTTGCTGCACAATAATTCATTATTTCTACTTTAGCTTCTTTTAAACGCAATATATTGCATTTTCATACCTCATTTCCTCCAAATTTGTGCAGAACCCACCGCCCCAGCTTCCGGCATGTATGATCTTCAACTTTTTTAACCAGTTTTTATGACAACAGGGAGTGACGTAATAAGATTATGTTACACCCCATTGGACTCGACGGTTCTTGCACTTTTTGTAAACAAGTTTTTTTTTAGCCTTATCTTTGCAGGAAAGAAATCGATCGAGTTCCGGCATTAATTTGCCTTCTCCAGAAAACTGAAGGCTTGAGGAATCAGTAGTTTCAGTGTTTCCTTTAAATTTATTCAGTCTATTTTTTTACATAATTGCTTTTATTTACTGGATCGCCTTTTGACTTTTAAGTCATCTTGAACTCATTCTTGTTTACTTCTTAAGCTCCATTGCCATTGATAAAAAATAACCACACGTGGCTTTTTTATTGATGAACCATTAAGCTTGTTAAAAAAAGATTAGGTACTACATACTCAAACTTAAAAGACTTTTTTCCATTTGTAATTGATCGAGTTTCTAATAGACTATCATTATACATTCAGAGTTACTTAAAGCATGTTAGTGGGTTTTGCCCAGATCCATTTTCCTGGATATTCTGATGATCACATGCGGTGTCATGTGTGCGGTGTATATCTTTAACAGACGATGATATAATATATTGTACAAGAATCTATGTACTGGGCTCTACCAATCCCCTAGCTTATTAAAGAATTCAGTTAGAATCTACACACTTATAAAACTTTGAACCATTCAATAAAACTATTCGCTACTGCCAGTAATTCAAACACAATCGTTTGATTTATAGCTATCCCGTTCCAACGTTAGTTTTCCATCAATGACGGGTTCAAAGGGAACCCAGTTGAATGAAAGCTCGTCGGTAAAGACGTAGGTTTACGCAAGCAAAGTTTTTGTTAGCCAACTGTGGTGCTACGTCATCATAACATCTTGAAAGTGCGATGGTATCGACGCCGTTTCGTAACCGATTGTGCTCTATCGTTGTATCTAACCGAACTGAATCAGCGTGGACTGAGTCTTGAGAGACAGCGAAGTTTGTTTGGCGCAAACTGTTTATTAGTTTTAGCATTTATTTATTTTATTTATTTATTTATTTATTTAATTACAACGGCCGTAAACCAATTACAGTAACATATAAAAATTATAAAAATAAAAGAGACAATTATAACACATTCAAAAAATATACAAAATGAACAAAGTAAAATTTAAAAGGAAAACATAAATAAAAGGCAACAACGCTTTCATAAATTACTCTCGCAGTACTTCTGACATACCAATAAAATCTTCGTCCATCCATCCGCAAACAGATCGCTTGTTGGATTGGAATCTAAGAGATCATTAAGCGCAGCCAGAGTGCGAGGAATTGGCGACTTAGCACGTGCAACAGTACGACATGGAGGCATGGCAAACATCCTGTGCTTTTTGCCCCGGCAGTAATTGTCTGGGACAAAGAAGCGCGCCAGCACATGAAGCAGATCGGGAGCGTCAATAACACCACGGAGTGTCTTACAGGCTATTGTGAGCTGATCTCGAGCACGCCTTACCTCTAGCGAGTTGTATCCGAGGCAACCCAGTAAGAACTTTGTCGGATAGAGGTAAGGATAGTAGCCGTGTTTCTGCTTATATAGGTACCTAAGGAACGCTTTTTGGACTTTCTCTAATAAAAGTGCGTAGGTACTTTCGTGTGGATTCCAAACGCAAGAGCTGGTTTCCAGCTTGCTACGTACGAGAGCATTAAATATTATTTTGACGGCATGTGCAGTGCGAAAATCACGGCAATTACGCAGAACAAAGCCTAACCTTTGGTAGGATTGTTTAGCTACCGTGATCATATGGTCGTGGAAGGTGAGCTTTCGGTCGAATGTGACTCCCAGGTCTTTCATGGTTGTTGATTTCGTAATGGTATTATTATTCAAATTATATTCAAAATTAACTGGGCACCGCATTCGACCGAAGGTCATAGCGAAGCATTTGGACGAATTAAACTCCATCTTGTTGTCTACACTCCACTTGTATATCGCATCTATGTCCCTCTGTAGCGCCAAACTGTCACGGTCGGAATTTATTTCCAGGTACAGTTTTAAGTCATCAGCATACAAGAGACATCTTGCATGAAGCAGAACTTGAGGAAGATCGTTGACCATGATGAGAAATAACAAAGGCCCTAAAATTGAGCCTTGACTCACGCCGGAACGCGTGTGATAGGTACCCGACACGTACATACCAAGCTTAACAAACTGCTGTCGATCACGTAGGTAGTCTGCAAAGAAGCGGAGGAGAGATGGTGCGAACCCTATTTTGCTAAGCTTCATTAGCAGCGCGTCATTGTTAACCCTGTCAAACGCCTTCCGGAAGTCAAAGTAAAGTACGTCTACTTGACGCCCGCGGTCCAAACTAGACGAGATATAATCTACTAGTGTAAGAAGATTTGTGTCAACTGACCTTTTGCTTCTGAAACCGTGCTGCTCATTACAAAGATATTTGTTTATTTGCTCATAGATAGCATTATGGAGGATGTTCTCAAAGACCTTCGCCGGGGAAGATAGGATTGCGATAGGGCGGTATTCTTCAACAGCACTTTTGTTTTGGGTTTTAGGGATAGGTGTAACTCTAGAAACTTTCCACTCGGAGGGATATGTACCAGTCTGCAAGGCTAAATTAAAAATGTGGCAAAGAGGATCCATGAAAATAGTTCTTAGGTCTTTAATTATGAAAGGGGGGATGTTGTCGGGGCCAATGGAACTGTTAGGTTTAAGTTTATTTATGCCTTTGATAATGTCTACATTGCACAAGGAGGATATATTTATATAATTGCTGTTATTGGAATGGTCAGACGTACCGATATGATCAGCATTAAGCTGCGGGACGTCCGGCAGAAAAACAGTCGAGAAAAAATCAGCAAAAGCCCCTGCCGCCTTAGTACCCGAAAAAGTTGAATCCTTGTATGTTATATTCGGTTCAAACCCACCTTTGGACCGCAGGCTGGAAATATGTGACCAGAATTGACGAGGATTAAGTTTCATTTTATTCTCTATATTTCTCATGTGTAGGGAATACGCATCTGCAATACGGGTTTTAAGGCTTGACCTGAGGCCAGAGAATAGCAGATACGCGCTATCGCACTTGGTTAGTTTCCAATTTTTATGAAGTTTTAACTTGAGCCTTAGATCCTGGATGATATCGCTTGTAAACCATATAGGATATCGCCTATTGGCCGACTTCGCTCTACGTTTTTTAGGCATGCACATATCAAAGAGATTATAGACAATGCTATAAAACTTGTGAGTAGCTCCTTTCACATCCTTTGATTCTAAAACCTCCTCCCAAATATTTTCATCAGAGAATAACAAATAGAGTTGTTCGAAATCGCACTTTTTGAAGTTCCAATCCTTGGCACTGTCTATGTTGCTGGGCTCAATTGACTCTGAGCAATGACCTACATCTATTCTTACCTCAATGTGTAGTGCCGGGTGATATGCATCCAGTGGTACTATGCCCTCGGTAGCAGTGACCAATGTTTCTGGTGCGCCAATGTTCTCCTGAACCAAAGTCCATTGTAGACACAGGAGCAAACCCTTTGCTTTTTTGCCTGCTTTTTCTCATGAAATCTTATTGGACAGTCAGTCTATTCTACTTTTTCATTTCCGTATTTCCTACATTCATGTAATTTCGGCCTTCACGTTCGTGATTTTGAAGTATTTCATTAAAATATTTTAGCCATAAACCTAGCTTCAGTTAATTGTCTCTGGTTCTTGAACATGGCTATGCTCACTTAGCTTCGGAATTAGAATGAAATAGCGAGACGATATCTTGTGGTTTTGCCAAGGCCTGTGGAAACTCATCCGACATTTGGCTTACAAGTGACGCACGAAGATATAGGTAGTATAGTTTCTTGTATATTAATTTTTCGCTGTTCTCTTATAGCTTAATTTAAGCCTATATTTAAATCTGCGCTATCTGAAAGATCGTGCCCATTAAACAATTCTTTTGTCTGGGGTGACTTGCGCTCTCCTTACGCTACACTTGTCCTATTCTTTATTTTAGCTTTCTATCTCACTCAACATATATTACTTAATTCAATTATTGTTATCTTCACTCAGTCTTTTCGTAATCATCAGACTTTAAAATATTATATTCATGATTTTACCATCATCATGATGATCTTTCGTTTATTGTATTGTTCTTCATGAATTCTTCACTTTCAAGCATCGAGTTTTAGATACTGTAACATTTATTGCACGAATGATGACCAAAACTATATAAATAAAAGATAGCCTTTTAAATAGTGAATAATATTGCAAAAACTGATCCTACAGTATTTTTCGGAACTAGTTTCCTATCAAATAAATAAAAGTTGATTCGAACGGACGGGCATTACAGTGCATATCAAACATTTTTTGTTGTCACCTGACTGAATTCTTGCGAATACAACGATCATTCTCCTTGTGTGTAGTTTCGCAAATATTCTTTGTTTATCTTTTTGGCTCAATTTTGCTTACGACACAGTTTAGTATCTACAAATAAAGTTAACAATCACTTTTAAATCAGGCAGGCTAATTTAGTAGACCGTGTTCCATAATAACCGAGATTATATCAGGCATTGGCCGTAGTTTTGCTGGAATTCCGTTATCTATCATTTCCATTTGGTTGGTTCTTAGGCATTTACAATGCTTCACGCAATGGATGATACTATCTGACTTGAACCAGTTTTATTAGTGGTGATAATAAATTATGTAATTACAGTACAAATCTGAATAGATACATACTTGCAATTTAATAGCCTGTCTGAAAGTGGCGAAAATGTTTTAAATGACCAAGTTAATGACAACACTTTCAATTAAGGGTCTTTGAAAATTCTGGATTCTTAATATTATTTTCTTGAAAAGATTCATGCAAGAGATGCGAAATTACAATCATACGTTATTTAAGGAGATAAGAATGATTAAACCATTGAACACAATGTACTCGTACGTATCGGTAATGAAGTTTATGATTCACGATTGTATCATGATCGAGATTCCGAATGCACAATACCCTTTGTTTAATCGCTTCATATTTTTGAATGTCTCGATTGTACTCGCATGTCTTCGTAGGTGACACATGTATAGTTGTTGCTTCCGCGTATTTACTCCCTTGGTACGTTACGTTTTCACTTAAACGGTGTGAAGCTGCGAACCATTTTTCAAGTACATTTATGAAAAATTCTGGAATTGACCGAATGAAACCGGTTATTGTGGCAAAGACAAAGGTTATAATACCTCTTGGTATAGGCCCAGCAGTGCATGATTATCGGAATATTAAAGACACTGCTTTTAATGATGGATAAGAAGGCACCCTGCAACGATGCTCATCAAAAACAGCTACAAGGTTATGTAACTCAATCACAACACAACTAAGTCTACACTACGGTGGGTGTATGTAAGCCAAAATACAATTTTAGAAAATACACGAAATACACACGTGACGGTCAAGAAAATGCCAGATGGCGCGTTCCCAGCGAAGTGGATCGATAACCTGGGGAAATAGTTAGCACTTTGGATTGCCTTGGGAGGCGTGTGGCATTGAACACTTTCGATCAATATGAATTTGTGGAAGCCACGGGACAGCTTCTGTGAAGAAAATTGCTTTGTAAAAAATGGCTTGGTATATTAGAAATTAATTGATAGGGCTGATAAATATGAATTTGATGAAGTCAATAATGACGATGTTTTATTCAGACAGACATAATCTTATCGTTTCTTGATACAAGGAGACGTAGAAGTGGTTATAAGAAACCATAACACTAAGGACTCGCATATTTAAAGTAATTTTGTTATTTCATGGAATGAAGGCAAAATATACTAAGAAATGACAGTGTATTGTTTATGGTTTTACCTACTGGCAATTCTTGTGGATATACCTCATGGTCCAACTTAGCCATCTTAGTATAAAAGCCTAAATGAACATGCGATTGGCAATTCAAAGGAGGATGTGCAAAATTGCATGTAGAAAAAGAAGAAAACTGTAAATCAAGCCTTATCTCCCGTTAAGCTAGTACAAACTAACATCCAATACTTTGAAATAAATTCAGAAAATAACTTTTTATCTCCGACAGACGCGATAAACACTCGCCCACGTGTGAGTCTGCTGCAAACTTCTTATCAGTACCCTGGCGTGATTGCACTTGCTCGCAAATGTACTAACGGAACATCCCTGAGTTATTACTACGTGTATTCGGTTAACTGCAGGTTTTAGATTAGCTGTTTTATTTTCTAATGTCAGAGCAGTTGTATTGCGGAGTTCTTTAGTATCTAATGGGTTTGTTTGATGATAGTGTCTACTGTTTTGCCTCTTTCATGATGTTTACTAGATTTTTCCCGCGACTTCGGTCCTGTAGCCGATACCATAGGGAACGTATGTTTTTCTGGGATAAAAAGTAGCCAATTAGAGGATTCCTTTTATCCTTCGATGCTAACGCTGATTGTTAATAACAGTGGAATATAAACAAGCAAAAAAACTACCTCTTCGGTGTTATATTAGTTTAGATTAAGATAATATTGTATGCGAGATGTTCTACGGATTTTATCGTCTTATTCTAGTACAAATAAATCAAGACGAAGCACTTCGTTTATATCAGAGATTTATTCTCCAAATCTCATTTTACGTTAAGACGGGCTCTGGCAAAAGCCGGGATTAATTATACCAGGCAGAAGATTTCTCGCATATTTTTGCTGAACATTGAAAATTCCTTAATCTGCTTACTTTTTAATTTTATGTAAGATTTTGTTTGTTTGGGCATCAGGCTGATTGATTAGTCGGGAAGATAGACTTTTTTTCAGAAAATGTTATCTACCCTTCCTAATTTGAACAGATAGTACAATCCTTCAGCCTATCGTAATAGACTGGTAGCCTAACGCAGTATCCTAACAGGCTGTAGAAATCTTAACGAAGAATGATTGACGGAGGATGTGATAAGTAAAGAATCAACGAAGCAATAGATCTTTTTAGTGCAGTCGTCAGCACATGAAGCTCTCAACTCAACTCGAAGCTGTCAAATTTTTTCAATCCAACTTGAACCTATTACTTCAGCGATAAAGTTGAAATTATATAATGAAATTTGACTGATTGCTGTAGCTTGTACTTTAGCTGCTGTCGCTTTGATTTACTGTTTTTTAACCGACTTTCCAAAAAGGAGGAGGTTCTCAATTCGGATGTTTGTATTTTTTTTTTGATGAGAATGACAAGCTTCGAAATGTGACCATGAAATTCACAAACAATTTTTTCTTAGCTTTGAACGCTCTTAACTTTAATTGCGTCTTATGTAAGGTAATCATTGTTTATCTAATACTATACCTATAGCTCTCACCGGAACGCCTATACCGGTCTGCTCCGACTTTCGGTACCTCGGGTCGCTTGTTCAGGGGGATGGCGATATAGACCGTGACGTAACGCACCGGATCAACTCGGGATGGATGAAATGGCGACAGGTCACTGGGACAACTTGCGACCCACGGATGCCCCTCAAGTTGAAAGGCAAAATCTACAAGACCGTGATAAGACCTGTCGTAATGTATGGATCAGAATGTTGGGCTGTGAAAAAGACGGATGAAAATAGATTGCATGTGGCGGAGATGAGAATGTTGAGATGGATGTGTGGAGTAACAAGAATGGATAAAGTGAGAAATGGCTACATTAGAGGTAGTTTAAAAGTGGCGCCAGTGACTGAAAAGTTGAAAGGGAATCGCTTGTCTTGGTATGGCCATGTGAAGAGGAGAGAGGAAACGCATTTAACTAAAAGAGTAATGAACATAAATGTGGATGAATGGAGAGGGAGAGGAAGGCCAAAGAAAAGATGGATGGATTGTGTACCTAAGAAGCGATATGAAAGAAAAGGGAGTTAGTGAAAGTTTGACGGCTGATAGGGCAGACTGGAAGAAAAAAACGTGTTGCGCCGACCCCAAGTAACATGGGATAAGGGTAGGAAGATGATGATTGTTTATCTAATACACACAACAGGTTCTTATAAGTTCATTCATGTGGTTTAATGGTAACATAAATGTCGTGTATAAAAAATCGCTTCTCAACCGTCAGTTCTGTCTTATATACTGATTTTCATTTGAAGGCTTCAATTTCTGAACTCTGATTTTCGCTAAATATCGCAAAAACATAAATCGTGGTTACAGTTATAATAATTCGTGTAATTATGTAATTTGCAAGTTAACGTAATGGTTAAATATCGTCTCGTTTACAGTTATTAAGAGCAGACCTTAGCTTCCTACATCGTTTAACAGCCGTTTAGCACTTAGTCTATAAGTGGCTAAGTTCAAATACGTGTTTCACTCATTACGGCATTCACAGTTTTCTATAATTTTATGTAAATCATAATTTTCCTGGGGTAATAAAAATTAAACTGCTTATTTATGTCTCATACTTGATTAAATGGCGACAGCAATAAAGATTTTTCATATTTTACAGGGCTGGTTTCTGCATTGAGTATTTGAATTTGAACTTTAAAGATTTTCAAGTTAAAGTAGAATTGATAAATAGGTATTTAATTTAAAATAATTAATCCTAAAATCAGGAGTTAGTCGCTTATTTTTCTTCCAGTGAATTGGTTTTTTTAATTTCCGGATGATGTTATTTTTTGCCCATGCCCATTATTTAACCTGCACTTAAACGCTGCATACGGTTAATCAAGCACCTGTCTTTTATTTAAAGGAAGCATTACTGTATACTTTAAATCATATTAATTTAAATAGCCATGTTCTAAGTTCCGGTAAGCACACATGATTATATTTTAATTACACATGATGAAGCTATTAAGATAAGATAAGATAAGGTAAGATGTCTTTATTATTGTTTTTTTTTTTAATTTTTTTTTTTTTTGATTATTTTTTTTTTGTTTTTTTTTTCTTTAAATTTTTCTTTTTATATTTAATGTTACATGCGTGTCTGATGGATGCCTTATCTCGTCACCGGAAACTGAATGTTATTAAGAAAATAATTAATTTTCTTATTTTACAACGCAATTTCATTGCATCACAGAGGAACGCCCATCCGTAAATACTACGTCGAACTTGCTTTGCTATTGTGTTCAGACACAAAATGTCTGTAAAAATAAGTACATACTGCACCCAATGACTGCACCTATATTATTGTGTAAAAACGAATAAATGCCTGCAACAACAATCCATACAATGTTGTTTGTTGGCGTGCAAAATTGTACAGATTTTAGCCGAGGCGTAGTATTTTGAATATGTACATCGTGTAGTAAGTTTAGAATAGTTAGTTGTTAAGAAAATTCAAAGACTTCGATATAAAAAAATGGTCCATAAAAATCCAAAAAATAAAATTTTTCCCAATTGCGCAAAAAGTGTTCCGTTTTCCCAATTTTGAATAAGGAACATTAAAAACCACAACATTTTTTTAAATCGATCGTATTTTGTTTCTCAATGTAGACTCGTTCCTGACGGATTGACCGAAGATGGCAAAACACAAAGAGCGTTTCAGCTTTTGCCCAGCAGTGGGACATTCTAGGTTGAGATAAACAAAATATTACTCATTTTAAAACAACGGTTTAATAAACCGTGCTCTTTCAAGCACGTCCTTCAATTTCAATCCGAAACGTGCTAGCACGTTGACGTAAGTTCTTGCAACATTTATTTTGAGTTTTTAGTTTAATTTAGACTTCACACCTGACTAACTGCATTGGTCTAAAACCGTAAGCTATGACTTCTAACCGACGGCGACGGCGACGTCATCCTCGAGGAGCTGGGAGTTAAGCATTCAAATTAAGAACAGTCTGGATCAGATAAACGTCAAATCGTACGCAGTTTCAAATTTATGTTGGCAACATTTTGACAAATTGCGAGACTGTGTTATTACTGTAATTGGATATTAGATTTCTGGATAATTTTCTTGCATTATTGAGATTGCATATTGATAAATTTTGAAATAACGCTATGATTTGCGTAGCCTTCGAGTTGATTCCTCTCTAAAGTTTGCCTTTCGATTGTATCCAACCCTATTAGTGATTGGCAACAGGGGAAAGAGTCTGTCATTGAAAATTTGGAAAAGGGTACTGCCGAAAACTTTCTGCTGAATTAGAAATGATTTCTTATTCGACTTTGATCTGAAATCATATTTTATTTCTCTAAGTAAATCTAATTGGGTTAACCTCTGATAGTGTTCCATTTCACATGTAAGTAACAATGAAATATTTTTGTTTCAGGTATTTATCAACAACTAAAAAAATCAAATCGATGCCAAAAAGAAAAGGGAGTTCAATGAGTGAGTATACGATGCGTTTTAGTCGGACTTTATCCAGCACTTGACTTACTATTGGTTAATGATAACGTATCAGTCTCCACTAAAATCACGACATTTTAAAAGCTCAGTCCTCCATTTTGTAACCGTTTTCCAACAAATGACTCACTATTGTCACAATTTTATTTTTGAACCATTTGTATTCAGCACCGAAACAGTAAGCTCGATGATTCAGCACATCGGAATTGCTAATGACAGACAGAAGTTAGCTTTGTCTATTTTTATTGAATCAGTGAAATCATTTCGGTTAAAAAAGCTCTGCACATTTAACATGAAACAGATATTTAAAATAATATACAGATTCTTCTGATCTATACTATAAAAATGGACACTCAATAATGTAATGTTGTCTGTCATTTTAACTGTCACTTTCAGATTGACAGATACGTAAACGTCACATTTGTGTTGACAGATTTCATAAACAATATACATACTAACAAAACATTAACAAACACTACACGTAAACCTTTTGTTTCTTGTAATTCGGAATTGTCCTCAATAAAGTGACACAAACAGGAACTTCTTTCTCAATAATTAAGTTATTCGACACGTCACTAAGTAAATACCGTTTTGTGTCGAAATAAAACTCGTCAAGCCAGAAAAGTGGTTGATATCTAATCGTCTGCCAGTAATAATGTCCTTGGATTTCACCGCAAAACTGTTTTAGTCACGCGTTGACTCTAAACTTATGATTTATGACTAACAGAGCTCGAGTGAAAGTGTTCTGATGCAACAAACCGAATAAAAACTCCTTTCAACGTAACTTCATGATTGATGAGGGCCTATTCAGGTGTTCAACGTTTTTTACACCTTTATACCTTTTGCTCGAGGTCGTAGAACCCGATTGTGTGGTACCTATGCGATTATTACAAATGATCATAGCCCCAGAGGTCGACGACTCTGCAAATTCCCGGAAATTATTCCATTAATATTAATTTGTTTATATCGGCCGTATTTATGACGTGATATAAAATATTGTTTCCCATTACCCTACTTGTTTATTATGCTAATGCAGCTACTGTTTCAAAATCAATTTCGGTTTTAGAAGAAAGTCAAATTAATGAATTTCTTGATGCAAACGGGCTCAGAGAAGATTTACGACTGCGTTTAGAGGTCGTTGTGACCGAAACTAATTGATGTATCCGCAGTTCCGCACGTGTTTATCTTGTACTGATATCTTCATAGTTGTAAGCTGTGAAATAACATTTGTGTAAATAGATTTTAAGACTAGCAACACCGCCGCGACGGCGCCTCCGCTAATTTGTAACATTCCTCGAAAATTGTTGCGAGCTTTGTTGAAATTATATCAAAATACAAAATCTGGTTTTCGAGATAGAGAAGGCGATGACGAGTCTTACAGCATAGTTTCTTAACCGACGTAACAAGTGAGTAATGATTTTTCTTTCATCTTTCAAAGGGACAGCATACCTTACGAAAGCCGACGTAACTGCTATGACTAATTCATTAAAATGTGAGAAACTCATCTCGTCAGGCACCACAGAATCCGGTAGTACTTGTGAGATATAGACACGCGGTTATTGTGAAATGTTACGTCAGCCGCTTCGTCGTCCTAGTAGCGGTTTTTCTGTTAGGAATACTTGAGCGAGGATTTATGCTGGCTGTAGAGATAGGCTCGTTAACAATATTAAGTTGTGTCTCGACTTCTTCTTTTCGAGTCGATCGTTAAATGTCTATGTTGTTTGGGCCTAGTAGGTGGCTAGCAATAATTGTTTCTCATTATTCGAGTTTTGATAGGCGTATACCTTGAAAGGCCGAGATGTGATGCCGTCAATTACAGGGATCCTCCCTGTAATTGACGTCATCATAACAATACAACATATCAGGGATGTTACAATCCTCCCTGTAATTAACCTAACCCACCTATGACTTTCCTGTCATAAGCTGGAATCTTCTGTACATCTGAGAATTTCCGACGTTTATACAGACACACGTCAAAATGCAAATTCGTGGTATTTTGTCCAATGTTTCTGTGGATCTATGAAATTGATTGATTACGAGTTATGAAAAGAAACGTCGGAAAAGTGCTAGAAACGTCGGAAAAGTGAGTTTTTGTTCGTACAAATAATAATATTTATTAATCTTGATATTCGTCGACGCTTGATTTGGCAATTTAGAACATTTTGATGAAAAATCTAAATATTTCTCCTAAATCCAGAGTTCTAACATTTTGTATGAAAACCGTAAATAAAATAATCATAAAAATCAGTACTAAAACTAAACCCGTCTGTTGAAGATAAAGACTTAAGCTCTTCCCATTTCCCGAGGCGCCTAGACTTATGAATGAATCCTAAACGTTTCACGTTTTTCATAAACCGTCTGCATTTTTCTTTTGAACCGTTAACAATGCCCCTGGATACATAATTCATGTACTGTAGTGGATTCTTTTGGAGCCTAGCCAAGCAAATGTTCGCAATGTGAAGTTATTGTTCGGGTTTCCGTCATAACGAGAATACCTAGTGTACGATCGTTATGTTTAGAAGAGTACTTTAGATCTGGGTGCGTTATTTTGGCCTGGAGTGTAACGATTGTGACATATTTTTATTGAATTGCGTTTAGGGTAATAATGGTCAAAAAGTTTTTAAATATTTTGGTGAGCAGAAAACAAAAAAAAATCTTTTTACAAAAAATACAACCGACTTCGGAAGTCGGTGTTTGTTAGTGTCTTCGTATTTTGACACCGACTTGCGAAATTATAGTTATTTTTTACTTTGCAGTGTTTGTTTTTGGAAGTCGGTTGTAATTTTTGTAAAAACTTTTTATTTTTCACTTTTTAGTGGTATCCAACACCTAACAACACCACTGCAAAATCGCAGAAAAGCAAATTCGCAATTTCGATTACTTGGATGACATAAAACTATCATCCAAGTAGACGAATTCCTATTTCAATTTTAAATCCTTTGTAACCGATTTTCATAAGATTTAAATGGGACCAAAGTATTATCCTTTCAGACAAAACAAGCATTTTTCAAGTCGGTTCATAACTGTCGGAGATAACTCCGACAGTTATGAACCGAATTGAAAAATTGGTAACAAACATAAAAAAAAAACATATTTAACCGAATTGAGAACCTCCTCCTTTTTGGAAAGTCGGTTAATAAAATGTAGTAGTTTTTGGCCTCGTAATGCTGCCGATGGATGCGAGACGCACTGTACCGGATATTGTAGCGACACTTGGGGAGACGTATGTCCAGCAGTGGTCGTTTTTTGACTGATATAATGATGGTGAATGTTGACACTGTATCTAATCCACCACGCGGCCCAGTGTGAATTATTAAAAGTCACATCACTACGAATTAAAAGTCACATCACTACGAATTTTCGGCTGCATTTCTTGTGTAAAGTAGTTTCATTTGCCTGCAACCCCGCATGCTATCTCTGAATTTCTACAATAATTATATTTAACTAGCTGTCACCCGCGGCTTCGCTCCCGTCAACTGGCAACCCTACCTACCTACTGTTTTGCTTTTAAACCTGCCAGAATATAGGGGCCGTTCTCGAGTTTTAGCGAGACTAACGAACAGAAATTTATTTTTATATAAAAGAAGATAGGTAGGAATTTCCTACCTATTTAATATATCAGCCGTAAGCGGTAATTAAACATAGCCGCACTAAAATTCACTTACAATCACAACAACCGCCGTTACTACTTACATTGTAAACCTCTTCTAAGAAACTGCACTGTCACTGTGTGTGTGTGTGTTTAAATAAAAAATTAACAAGCAATTAAGCTCTGTAAACAGCACTAGTTGTGCAACCTGTGTTACGTCGAGTCATTGCACTTGAGCTGCGAGTATTATTGCGCCTGCGCAAGCCGTGACTGAGCGTTTCCTCTCGGGCCTCGGTAGATACTTAGGAAGGAAAAAAATGTACTAGGAACTACTACTTTCGATTATAGGTAGGCAGTATGGGACTAGCTTTAGCTGTAGTTCTATCGGCTCGTAAAATGTTGACCAAAAATTTTTTTATTTACCTACTTTGTGTAGGTAAATTTTCTTCTCCATTTCCTCCTCGATTTTATTCTGTGGTTGACCATAACCATTTTTTCTTTTCCTAATTTCATAAATATTCTTTAAATGACAGTTTTAAGTTCAGTTATGTTATTTCAAACTGGTGACCAAGTTAAAAATATTAATAATCCTCTACAAAAACTCCAATGACCAACGAATAAAGTATCATGTACCGAAAATTTTAATTTAATGATAAAAGCACAACCGCAAATTAGTACACACTACTCTTATTAATACTCTTTTTGTTATTAGTTACAGTAAAATAAAGAAAATGTCTATTCTATTCTACAAAATATACTTTAAAATAATAACATACAACTTTTCAATTCACACTACTCATAAACATTCTCTATACTCTACCAAACTACTGTTTTCTCACATATTAACATAAAAATATATTTTATCACACAAACGTCCGGCGGCACCGGAATTAACATATAAATTAAAAAAAGAAAAGAATGGACACGTCTGGCCGACTTTGTTTTTTGTTAATTACTGTATTAGCATCAGATTAGCTCTTCCTGTTTGCTTTTGTAATAGTCTTGTGCGTTAATCAATGGATATCTGGTAGATTGACCCAGATCACTTTTGTTTGTGGTACGAGTTAGGCGGACTTGTTTTCCTCCGACCAATCTTATATCTGATTTTTATTAAATACTAAAAGCTGCCCCGCGCAACTTCTTCTGCGTCACAGTATTCAATATCCACTCCTATTGGTCGTAACGTGATGTACAGAGTGAATTTCTAAAGTGTGTCTTCATGGCCAAATCCAAAACTTTGAGGTGGAAAAAACACTGAAAGGTGTCTCGAGCCCGATTTTGATGAAAATAAAACTGAATCATTACATTTTTGAAAAATCGTTATTCCTACCCTTCCTTCCGGATTCGAACCGCAAGAATTTGAAAAAAAAAAACACCTGTATCATTCAACCATTTCAAGGTGTAGCTATTATGGATCAAATTCGGGGATGTAATAACACAACATGACAAACTAAGGAAAGATCCTCTTTTTTGACAAAATACTTTTTTATTTGTCATGATGTCGAAAAGTGTGGCTATTGATGTTTTTATTATCATTTAGTATTCGTAATTGGCTACAGTATGAGTGGAATGTAGTACCTATTCTTATAAAGAGCACACCTGTTTATAAAATGCTAAATCACTCTAACCTTGAAACTCCAGGTTTATTGTATTCAATGACGTAATAAGGTACCAAACATGTAAGGAAGATCAAGATATCATCAACTTGTCAGAATGCATACTTCATTAGATAGAAAAAAAGCAATTACGGACTCAACTTTAGCAAAAAAATCTCCACTGAGTACTCGTTATTTAAAAGTGGTATCGATCTGCGCGCGCGCATTGTTTTCGAAATTCGAACGTTACGCGATAGGCGAAGGAAATTTTCCGTAATGCCTCCGTAATTGGTCGGAACGTAACAATGGAACCTTTCGTATTTCACTTATTCTAACAATGAGGAGTAGAGTACCAAAGCGTAAAGGTAACAACATTAGAAGGCCTATTTTTGTACATAAAAAACATTCAGTCGAACAAATTATTTTTAATGTTACACAATAAAGTACTTTAAATATTTATATATCTATCTATGGTGAAATTAGAGTGGTTATTGAATTTAGAACTAAAAAGTTTTTGAAGTGAAAACTTCTTTAGCGGCGTTGACCACTTTTCTTGAGAT
Organism: Ceramica pisi; assembly: GCA_963859965.1. Lineage (NCBI taxonomy): Eukaryota > Metazoa > Arthropoda > Insecta > Lepidoptera > Noctuidae > Ceramica > Ceramica pisi. The sequence continues at coordinate 21,020,770 of OY982535.1, read as the reverse complement.
GGGTATAAAATGTTAAACACGTGGATGATTAAAAAATGCACAACGTTAATGTTCCAGTTTTCACTTCTGCCGGCACTTCCGGAGTGCAACCCGTTGTTCTTTTTTCAAAAGTAGACGTATTGTCCCCCAGGTTTCTATTCTGTTTCTCGAAATTATTTTTGCATTGAAATATTATTCTTGAACATAAACACAGTTGACATCTATTTTCCAAGTAAGTTTCCTGGATTTTTTTTTTATTTATCGAAACAAAATAATTACTGTTCAATACTGAGATTTAATCAAATACGCCTTGAGCAGCGATAACGACAGCGACAACTGAAACATTTTAGCCTTCTATGAATCGTTAGCACTAATAGCCAGTTTATCTATGCCCACTAAAACTGTTATGATTCACTATCACTACATCACTACATATTATAATAAAAGTAAAAAAAAAGCTTTTTGGTGGACTGGACCCACTAACTGTCATCCATACCCCAATGGGTGTTCAAAATGTTACGTCCCTACTATTAACCGTTGAGGAGTTCCCTTGTTTGGAGCTAATCCTGACAGCAGCATCACGTCATGGTTACCATAAACATGCATTGTCATCGGAACTGGACCAGTAAAATTTCAGCTCAATCGGACACCGGGAAGTGGGTCAAATTTAACATACAAGATTCCACCTTCACATACAAACATACATACAATACAAGTAAAGTTAAAAAAAAGCTTTTAAAAAAAGTCCTCCGCCGCGTCTGTCTGTCTGTTCGCAATAAACTCAAAACTACTGAACCGATTTTCATGCTGTTTTCACCAATGAATAGAGTGGTTATCGAGGAAGGTTTTAGTATATTATTAAAATTTGTCAAGCGGACGAAGCCGCGGGCGAAACAGCGGGCTTCAGCTAGTAAAAAATAAATGACAATTTTCTTCACACTTTTTCATCTTTCGATAGAAAAATCTAAACTTCTAAATGTAGGTACGAGGTCAAACTCTGAACAATATTTTCAACATTACGTCGTTTCACGTAATACAAACATTTTTCTCACTTCCTGTCTGTATTTGTTTATTCAATAAAATTAATGAGATTCTTCACACCCACTTACGTCCATACTAATTTATTATAGTCCACTTTTCAGTCTAGCTTGTCGGTAGCTGTTATAAATCTTAGCGATTTGTTATGAAAGTGAAGTAAAAGTAAGTAGAAACAGGTTTAATAATTTAAGGGGGGTGGCTTATAGAATTACTAGGGTGTCTGTCTCAATTCTCAATTCTTTATTGCGTACCACAATGTATACAGTTGGAAGTAAATAATTATATTAGTCACAATTATGGACCCTGTCGGGCACAGCATAGATCTAGTAGGAGAGAGGAGGAAGAGCACTGGGGCTGAAATGTGATAATTTTAATAATTAAGTAGCTAGTAAATTGTAAAATTTTATGAATACAATGTAAAAATTAATAATAATATTTATTGTTTTAAAATTATTTATTTATTTAGCAACACCGTATTGTAATTAATTAATTATTATTTTTTATTCATGTATTTTATATTTTTACTAGCTGACCCGCGCAACTTCGTCTGCGTCACATTTTCCATTACTGCTCCGCTCCTATTTGTCTTAGCGTGATGATATAATTATAGCCTATAACCTTCCTCGATAAATGGGCTATCTAACACTGAAATAATTTTTCAAATCGGACCAGTAGTTCCTGAGATTAGCGCGTTCAACCAAACAAACAAACAAACAAACAAACAAACTCTTCTGCTTTATAATATTAAGTATAGATTTATTACATAATTAATAGTCAAGGTAAGTTAGAAATTGGGCGAGGGAGGCCTATCATTGTCAATGAGTTTTTGTGGATACAGATATATAGTTGTGAATTTAATTATAATTTATCATTTAAATATTCGCTTATACTAAAGTAGCATTTGCTTACCTATAAGAAAAAAGCTTCAATTTATTTATAAAAATGTTATATTTATTTATATTTTTTATTATGTCGGGTAATTTATTATAATTTTTTATAGACATAACAAGGGTACTATTGGAGTGCATTTTTAGTCGCGACGATGGTAAGTTAAGTCTATTTTTGTGTCCTAATTTTTTTTTTTTTTTGGATTGGATTTGGTCTGTCTGTCCGTCTGTCACAGCCAGTTTTCTCCGGATCTACTTGATCTATTCTGTTGAAATTTAGTAGACATATGATTTCTGTTACCCAAACGTTGATGCGTTAGGTAAATAAATATTTTTTTAGTAAGTATGGGGGTTCCAACAGGGAAAAAAAATAAAGTTTTTCAAACTGTATCGTGTGAACACACGATCACAGGGAGCCCTTTCATTTTATATGTCAGACACCCTCACGGGTTTTAATTATATTTTTTTCATAATTACAATGTAAACATTTTTGTTTAAAGAAATTAGACCAACAACCCCTCCTTTTCTAATCTTGAAAAAAATGCAGTTAATAGTTCTAAATAAATAATAAATCTTTATTTCAGACTACATACAGTCCATAATTTAGTTAGTTCTATACCTAAAGATTACGGGAGAATACATAAAGATTACAGGAGAATACCTAAAGATTACAGGATAGAAGACGCCTGTAGTGTTAAAAAAAAATAAATTGATTCGAAAACCTTTGCACGTGAGCCCGACTCGCGGACTCAGCCAGTTTTTTTTTAAACTTTTATTATTTATTTTATTGCATAGTTGAAGAAAATTTTTCACCTATTATTTCTTTGTCGACTTCTACGACAAGGATAGCGTTTATGCGCTTGCGCCACAGAAAACTTGCAAGTTTCGAGGATAAAGGCTTTTATACAGTTAAAGCATTTTCATAATCGAATCAGAACTTCTAGAGATAACCACAAACATAAAAACAAACAAATCAACAATTTAACTCTTTAGTTTAGATGTTTTACTATTTTTCTCGTCTAAGATAATTCCATAACGCGTTTCCGGCACAAAAATAACAACATCAATTGAATTATTTCAGTGCATGCAAATATACTGACACTTTCAATGTCTACAATCTATACCTCAGTTCATTGCTCTAACTAAAGCACTCAATCCACTGCGTCAGCCGTGCTATAAAATATTGCTATTATTGAAGAAACCAATATTGTGAAGATGTGAAAAAAAATATAAAACTCAATACGCTTACGCACTCTTTGCTAAAGTATATTTATTATTCTTTCGATTCTGATGACTATGTTTTTAAAGCGATACACTTGGCATGTTTTGAGAGATGAAATGCATTTTATCATGATATTCTTCAAAGTGAAGACTATATTTTAAAGACGAAGTATAAAAAAATATATTTCAAATCCTCGGAATTGAAATCAGAAAGTGAGCAGAGGAATCTCGAGACTTTCTTTTAAAAATTGTCTTCGACTTTAAGTTTAAGAGACTTTAATTTCAGCACACAGATCAGACTTGCTGTCCACTGCTAGCTGACATAGCTTGAACAAGTTTAACTACTACCACTGCACCTAATTTTCCGCCTTCCACATCCAAATTGTCCCTGTCTTCTGAAAGTCGCTGATCGGTCTGCTTCGCTAAGGTACTAGTTTCTTACAATTAATCTGCCTAACTTTTTCCCAATTATGATGAGGTCAGCTTTAAGTCTAACCAATTACAGCCACACCAGTAGAACAGCCAGTCGATTCTGTCGACATCTCACAATTATAACTTAGGTGGAGTGAACGACAAGTGAGCTGTCATTCCTTCTTGTTTGTATGGTTTAACAGCTCACTTTTCGTTCACTTCACCTAAGTATTTACTTCGAGATATTTACAGAATCGCACTGCAGTACCTACGTAACATGACCTGCCGGAGTCGCGGGACTTTTCGAAAGGAGATACCGTGGCTCCGGAACACAAAGAGCAATGAAGGAACATGGATGGGTTTTAGTCAGTAGAAGTCTGACACTCCCTCTCGCTCTGCCCAGAGCGGGAGAAGTCATTTGATGATTTCCCATGCATAAAAAAAAAAGTACGTAACATGTAGCGAAGGCTTCTGTGACTTATACCCGGTAATATGGTACTCTTTGGGAAGACTGGTGTCAGATTTTGTCTTAACGTGCTTTTTTCTGAGGTATTTTATGGAAAGTTCAACAAGCGTAGCTTAATCACGATTTCCGTCAGAAGCTCCTACTAGTCTTTTACAGTATCAAGATATATTCCGCCATAGTTTCGCTCTACTTTTAAGTGATGAACCTAACTAAATTAGCATCGGTAACGGGTGTCGGTAAATTTCCAACTTCCGCGGTTACGTTCGGCTCTGTTTGACACTACCTACACATTTGTATGTATGTATTTATGTCTGTTGCATTGTAATTATGTATTTATGTATGTACAATGGGGCCAGAAAACCGGGCGAAGCGGAGTTGAAGACCGTGTTAACTTGAAAATGCAGGTCAAGCTTTGGCGACTGAATTGATTTAAATAGCATTACTTGCTTTTTGTGAAGTTTTGTGCCAAGAATGTGCGGTGCTTTACCTATGTTGTACTTCGTAACTCTAGAACACATTTGCGGGGTAAACTCTGCTTGCTCGATTTAGGATTTTTAGTTCGGCGCCAGTTGGATAGCCGTGGCCGCATTGATGCCACTACACACATGAATCGATTTTACTGCGATTTCTTACAGTTATAATTTGGCGTCCGAATCTCAAGAGATACAAACGGAACCCTATTTACTCAGGCTCCACTGTCTGCCTAGCAGCGGACTGTACCTACCTCTATAACCATAACGCGTAGACAGTCAAAAAACTTTCAGTCTGTTTCTATTGTCGGTATTAAAACCAATAACAATAAAATTACAGGAGCCATAACAAAATGTGTTTTTTTTTACGTTATGGTCTTTATGTGCGATTCCGACTCGAACTTGACCGAATTATAAATTCTTGAATGCTTATGAACGGCACTACTTACAACCAAATGCGTATCATAGTAAGTTCCTCTAAGTTCGTAGTACACGTAGTCCCCAGTATCTCAAAACAAAACAAACAATAGCTGAGACTTTGTAGGTACTTACATAACATTAGCATATATTTGCACTAACAACGTTAGTACTTAACACGTTTACACGCTGTAGCATCACGTATGGTCACCACGTGCTTTTGAATGACGTAACCCGCTGATTCATGCGACTTTTGTACTACCACAGTGTAGCTAGTGACAGCGGCTCAACGGTAGAAAGACAAAACTAATTTTACGACATTACTAGCATATCATTATCTGCCTAGCCTTTTCGTAGGTTGGGGTCGGCATCCAGTCAAACCGGATTGAACTGAATACCAGTATTTTACGTGGAGCGGCTGTCTACAAGACCTCAACAATCCATTAACTGGGTAACAAGGTACTTTTTGGCAAGACTGGAGTCAGATTTTACTGGCTTCTGACTATCCTTAACGACTGCCAAAGATCTACAAATGTCAGCCGGAACATACGGCTTGATGTGTTTTCCGAGGCACGGAGGAAACTCGATATGTCAAGATGGTCACCCATCCACAGACCAACCTTGGCAAGCATTACATGCATAAAATAATATAAAATTTGTTGTGTTATCATAAAAAATAACGAGGGGGTAAGTCGGTAACTTTAAGTCCCACACTGCGATGTTGAAGTTGGTGACATGGATATAGAAAAGGTAGTCTGCATGTCGACGCAAAGCGACAATGTGACAACAAATAACTATAGAAATTGGTTTACAGATTCATCTATATCATCTATTATCGGGAGAACAATTTCCACAAAATAGGGCACATCTTTCTACGACGTGATAATGCGTACCTGTCTGCCGGAGCCTTTATTGCCAACTTCTTACAATTAAAATCACTAAAACGTAAATGCATTATTTAAATAGAGAAAAACGAAAGCGTTTTGTAGTTTTAGAATAGTTAATATCGGGATTGCTACCTTTTTATTTGCGAGTTTCCGATATTTCGGTACTGTTGCAGGCGCCATGATCACGGGCGCTTAACTATTCTAATGTTAGTGGCCATGAAAGTTTAAAACAATATATCGTAATGTAATGTATCAATTAACTAACTCACTGTTTTACACACAACCCAATGATGTTAAAGTATTGGACAACGTAATTATGTTTCGTAATATCTCTAGTGCTCTACGAACAATGAACTTAAGTACCTAGTTACACTGTGGCATAAGTGTGACCAGGGTTCTGAGTATCAAGCTAAAATTATTTATATTCCTATCACTGGAGGAAACGGAATGCGGAAACTAGACTCAAATAACACGTATTTATCGCCACTAAGGGGGGATAGTTGGAAACAGGCGCCACATACATTTTACACGAGTGCATAAAACATTTTATTATAATATATAAGTCACTGTAAAAAATAAAGTTTCTAAAACATAAGTTAAGACTTCTGAAGCACCTTGTTTACGAAATACAATACAATTTGGCACGGAACCACGTCGGACTCACTCCAAACTGAACTGTTTTCCTTTACCAAATTAGAATCACAATTTACACATTGTTTTTCAAACTAGGACTCTCTGTTATTGATAGAAACTGTAAAAAAGAAGATGTCCTTATACTTGGATCTCATGAATGTACGATTTATTTCTTTAAAGTATTAACGACAATCTGCCATGCGCAGAAAACGTCGTCATGATCTTGCTTTGCACACAATTCTACACACTATACCAAAGTAACCAAAAGCGATAGTTCCTTGAATAGTGAATTTTACCGGTGTCATTTATCGGGTACAGGTGTTTACGAAATTTCGTGATTCATTGAACGTGGTCAATGCTCTTCGATGTGTTCTGAATCAATGAAATCTATCAATCAATTGAAGTTTGTAGTGTTTTGACGTAAGCGGTAAGAGATAGCGCTAATCGTTCTGTTTTTGCTCGTTTTTTGTTCTGATATTAGTAGAACAACGCAAAAAATATGATATAATGAACTAGATTGCCTTTTCAATAAGGTCTAAAAATATTCCACAGTCGTGTATAATCGGCTATGTTGAACAGCGTTCATCCACAGTAGGTGGATCTTCGCACATAGGTACATTGTACGTACATGTATATGCATAGGTATGTAGGTGTTATACATAACGTGTTCGTGAAGATTATTATGTTAATATAACATAAACAGCTAATCACCCATGACAGCCCCAACCCTTGCAGATTTGCAGAGCAGCAAGGCGATCCTGTCCATGAAGTTACGCCTGTTATCCAAAATATTAATCACCATAATTTTTCAATAAAAAACCATGAAGAACTAGTCTTCTTCAGGTTTTTTCTTGGTCCGGTCACCTACAATAATTTGTGGGCTTTTTGGTTTATTTTGCCTTCTATAACTTAAAAGACGAACATCTCGGAAAGGAATGTTAGGTCTCAGTGCCAAAAATTCATAAACACTGTTTGTCACATGATTGTGGACAATGTAACGCAATTTTTATATCAAAGCAAGGTCTACAGGACGCGTGTGGAATTCTACCCACATCCTATTATTTTCCGCAAAGTGTTGTTGGACGAATAAACGAACATAAAATGATAAGAATGACAAGAGAAAAAATAATTTTGAGACAATGGCTGTAATCTTGATCCTTAGGTACCTATGCCATGCTAACCTAGTACTTCATAAAACACTGAAAATCTAATAACGATTAACGTTAAAAACAAGAGTACTCAAAAATTCTATTTCACAAACTAGAGTTGACCTCCTGCAAAATCCAAATAGATTAAAAAAAAAAACGAATCACTTAAAACCCATTTAAATATTCACCAAAGCAAAACACGTGCATACTCAAAGGATATTGATAATGGAACCGGAAACGTGTTCAATCATGAATATGTTTTTACAATGCATTTCCGCAAACATGCAACTTTACTCACTCAATAACATATCATGCTTATACTGTTTCGTTTCAAATTAACGAGAACAAATCACCTGTAGACGCTATACACTCCAAAATGGTTGTCAATAGCAGTCAAGCTAGAAGTTGTAAAACTATGAGATCAAATTGGAATCACCCATCGGGTCTCATAAATGACGTAATATTATTTACGGTACAAAAATATCTAATGATTGCGGCTGCACGTGTTATTGAACTTTTTTCAGGGCTGTCTAGCGAGTTAGTCAAGTGGAATCATGGAAATAGAATATTCTATTGACTGGAAACGTAATACTGGAGTGGTATTTCAGTTAGATCAAAATTGCCAGGAAAGCTTGGCGAACCCAGCTTAAGAAACTTTGTAGCTCTTTGCTTTTAGTTCAATCGAAATCTGCATGACCTCTAAGAATAACTTCTTGATATCAAGAAGTGGTTAATTACTAAAAACTTATGGGTGCTGAATTTAAACGGAGACAGTGATAAGATTATTAAAAGCTCAGTCGAGCTTTTAATCGAAGACATGTCTAATAAGTTAATAAGAGATATTATTTGACTACATCATTTGAATTTCCATGTATCCAGGGATTATTACCCCTTTCCAAGATTGCCTCTCTTAGTTGGTAATATCTTAACTTAATGAATTCACCACTGCCAGCCCTGCTCCCAATTCAGTGTAAAATGCCGATCACTAATTGACAGAGTCATAACCGTTCTAGTTAATCAGTTGCCACCAAATAAAGGCTGGTGAAGTTCTTTGATTAGCGTTTTATTGCTTTGATTTGCTCTCCCATAATCAATGTTATGGGTTTATAGTTTTACTTGTGGTTTGGTGTCATTGGAAGAGTCGTAAATCCTATGAAGTTTATTATATCATCAAAATAGGTCATATCGGGAGCTGTAATCAAATCGAAATAAGATTAAGCAGCGAGCAAGTAAAGATTCAACCAAGGAATATAAAATCGAAAAACTAGGCCGCTCGTATTACTAGTAACAATACCTAAAGTGGAGCCATATATCTCATGGCTCCATGTTATTGCCATTGTAAATATAAAGCGACGGCGCGACGCGACGCCGCGCATATGAATCGTCAAGTGGCCGGGCGAGGTCTCATCTTGTTAAACACCACACAATAAACTGCATTCTCTATGATCCTTATCTCGAAAGCTGCAAGGACCATTATCGAAGCTCCCGTCCCCATATCTAATTCTGAATCTTATTCTAGATGTACATTAGTTTTAATTAATGCAGCTAGTTCATCTCCAATCATATTAATTACACGTTAAGATCTCATTTTCATTGTCAACACTAAAAATAACTTCGAATGGATCTGTGTTAGTATGAGAAACAAGACTTGCAGTTTCAATTAAACGATTGTTTGCAAGACAACTGAGACATTTGAATAGTAGAACCTTACTTTTTTTAAGTCTCCGAGAATGGTCAGCGGAGGCCTATTTTTACATACGCATCGCATACTATAATTGGTATGAAAGGACTCGCTGAATGCTGTCTAAAAATAGACGAGGAATTTGTATTCAGTACAATTTTGTCTCGAAGCGGACGACGACAATGCTTGGAAAAAAAGCAAGCCATTTTATATTGCAATAATCTTCCATCCGTAAGTAATTTTGTTTTATTGTGCCGCTACTTGATATACATGAGACTCCAAATTGTTGTCTTGTTGTCTTGTTGAAGGTTAAGGGTCGTTGTATTACACAATTTATTACATTGTTGCCCTCAGGTTCCAGAACAAATATTGCGTCAGCTTGCGTTCAATTTAATTATAAGAGAATGTTGGCACCTGATGCTACCACAACCTAAACTCATAAAATACTGAATTTAAATAGAGTTAATAAACATAAATTAGAAGAGTTAACAAGGCTCCAATCAATACAGCTCCAAGAAGTGTTCGATGTCTCCAAAGATAAGCAACCTGTGAAATCCCTTTCTCATTTCCATATTATTAAATACGCAGTCAATTTTATATACATACTACAGTTACACAGTTCATCATAAGCCGATTAAATATTATGGAATAATATTACAAACGTATCAACAAACGTGTACCTTAATCCGCAATGTAAAGTACAATCTTTATGTCTATTTCCCATGTAAATTCCATGTGAATTTATATTACTTCTGATTATGCGATGGATGCAAGAATTTATTCGATGAGTAGCTTGCATGCAAAACTTACGTTGATAGAATCTGGGACATTCCTTTTATATGTTTATAGCAGGGCTGGTCTTTTCTTATCTTGGGATGTAAGTTGCTGACGACGTCTGCCTTTCATCCGTCTGTAGTTAGTCTATAAAAGTTCTCTCTACTGCTGATTGGGTCAGATCAAAAGAAATGATTTTTGATCAGTCGTATTGTGTTCATTTTAAGAATTAAAAAAATGTAAAAGCCTAGCTGAAATTGGACTTCATTACTATAATCATCTAAAAATATCTATCTTCAAACCCGGCTTTTCATTTTCAAGTAACGTCACGTTGTCTATATCTCCATAGAAATGTAGACAATATTTGATGGCCGCCGTTCTATGACACATTTAAAGAGATCATCAAAACTATTCGATGGATCTTTGATGTCTAAGATTCCTCGCTTCCTTACATAGTCCAATAACGATGGAACAAGTTCTGTCTACTCATTTATTGTGATGTTCATATACATTTCTAGATTTTACGATTGTTATTACAAGTATATGCAGTAATCTTGACCATTTGTTTGGAATAATCATTATTTTCCTGATAGGCTTGGCTTTGAAGGTGTTAGGAATTCCAATGACTATTTTTAAGTTGTTTTCTACTACCGGCTTTAGCTTGGTTTTGATATTATTCAATATTCAGCACCGGTCCTTTTCCGACAGCATATTTTTTCTCGACAACTAACTTTTTAAACTAACATCTGACCCTATATTTGTGTAATAATCCATTCATTTGTAAACTGCAGTGTGAATTACGTTGCTAGAGGATATTTAGAAATATGTAGTAGTATCTTTGTTCTATAATAGCCCTGCTTCCTGTCAGCGTCGCATTTGTCATAAATCACGTTATGGTTCGAATACCAGACCAACAGTTGACCGCTTTGTATTAGATACTGCTTTCACTATAATTATAATATTAATTATTCAAGTGCATTGCTCTGTGAAATTGCACTGCAATGTTATGAAAGTTCCTATTCGAATAACCTAAGCTAACATACCGTAAATAATAAGAGAAATGTTTTTATTCATACGTAACTTAGTTATTAAAGCTTATGAGTTTTCATAATGTTAATTTAATAAAAATTGTTTCTACATTATTGATGAAGCAAAATTAGATTCAGCTGATGCATTTTCAGAAAAAAGTGATCATATAATCTTGCACCATGTTCCTATATTTAAAACTTTGAGTCGTCTTGACGTGACAAGTGAAACAATGATTGCAGGTGTCTGTAATTGCGAACGATTCACTTAATTGTGCTCTGATGGCTCAATTGAAGATAATAGCAGTAATTTGGCTTAATGTTGAACACTGATTAATTTAAGATAACACGAGTAATAATTATAACAGTAGCTTATCTATATTTTTCATCATAGTTATTAAGCCTCACGCCCCAAAGACACGATCAGAATCTAAGGTAGCGATGGAATAAAAACGATCACAAATTGTTTGGGAATGACAATTACAGATCACGTAACAGTTATATCTAAGCCTAACGGTAGCTAATATTTTTTCTGATTCATATAACATCCAACAGTATCTGGAGCTTCAGGTAAGCTACATGTAGAAAACATGAGAAGCAATTGGTAAACCGACAGATTTTGTGTGGCATTCTTCATTGTAATTGATTGATATGGCCATGTCTGGCATGCGTTCGGATTGAGGATTACAATTGCCACTTGGCCACCGCCAGCCTCGAACAATGTGCCAAAGATAACAATTTGGCACTAGTATCCTTTAACGTATGTTATTTGGATATACAAGTTGGAAAGAAGGCTTATTGGGTTATAAATATTGGCGAAGTTTAAGTCGTCGTGCTGTGAAAATCTTGATTGCATTTTCATTCAATTCTGTGGCAATTTTCCAAATTCTCATGTCTTAAAGGAAATTGGCTTCGAATTGTGTGTATTCGTTTAAACGGAATCTTATAATCTCTATTTACAGATAAGAGTGTAACACCCCTTCATATTTATTTCCTTCAAGAAAAGATCAAACATAACATACAAAATTCCAATCACATGAACATATTCCATAAAATCACAAACAAAGTTATATTCTCTGGGATATCCTACTCTTGACACTGCAATAAATTAATCTGAAGTAGGAGTAAAAGAAATAAACGTGTTTTATTGCCTCCACCTATATTTACGAGACAACGTCCAGGTTATAAAATTGGCATCCTCTGGAAAATTTAAACGTAACGTAATAATAGACGTAAAAACACATTGGGTTCAACCCGTCATTGAACACTAGTTATACGTGTCTCAATTGTTATCGGATTGGCTTCAATAGCTTTAATGACCCAAAATCAATCATATGATTGGAAGGCACAGAATTCAATTTGTGATTAATTGGATCTTATGATTACAGTAACGAGGATCATGTCTCCTTTTATCATTTTTATGGTTACTACTGAAATGTCATCAGCTTAATCCGTCGGATCGTTCTTCAACTTAAGCCTTTTCATGGAAGTCTTCTTTATTGGGTTCATTTGAAGTTTTAGTATAGTCAAAACCCACCGTTGCTTCATATAAATTAAAAATCGACATCAACACGGGATCTGGCGCAACCTCACATGTTTGTATCATCATTAATTGACGGGCAGTTCAATGCCAAATGCTCCCATTGATAAAGGCACAGGCGTCCCGGTTCACATGGTATTTAGAGTCACTATCTTAATTGGTAAGGTCATTGTTAATGATTATTTTGAACGTGGAAGTTCAGCCGAATATTTAAATGTTTTTATCAGACGATACAACGCGGATAGAGTTTAATAAGCAGAACATTGAAAACTAGATGTATCAAGACGACCTTGTTTTTGCATAAGCTAAGCATTTCTCCTCTTCTTTACTTCATGTTTTATTCACGTCTACAATCTATTACCCACATTTTGACCTCGAAACTTAGCCAATTAGTTAGCAATATACCGCATATCTCATTCCGAGGTCGTATCCTTTTTCTGCTTTATTAAGATACTGCATTTCATATAATTATATGTAATATGCGTCCACTGTCACATCAAGGCATTAATTCACAATTTACTGCGCCGAGACGCGTTGGTGACTAATTTCACCAAGGCCAAAGACGATCCATTATTATTTATTACCTTATGAAATGATTCCCTTACCAAACATTACATTTCGAACCTTCTGACCAATGAATAAAGGCCGTTTTCACTTTGTGCTGCTGGAATTGAAATCTCATTTGGACCCTTTACTACATCTGTGAGTCACAAAAGCGAATTAATGTGTTTCTAAAAATAGTGCGAATGTAACCCAGTGTTTTAGGTGCATACAACTACGATTGTTAACAAGAAAATTTCTTTGTCTTGACTGTCAACTATCATTTGATGTATTTCTGGATACTTTGTATTGTTTATACTCTTTCTTTTACAATAGTAAAATTGTATTATCTTTCTGTTTGTGAAATCAGTCATAATTTTTTGTTTGTTGCTTATGTAATTTTCCACTTTACCTTTATCAGCTTTCGATACTTACGTTACTTCTGTGTCAAGTGTTTCGACATCAAACAAACGGTTCATGTGGTGGTACTGGCGGTGCGTGACCGTTTTAGGTAAATTTTATGGCAGGTGCCAGCAATTTGTTTATATCCATCGTGTTTATTCTACTCAGGGCTGCCCTTTGTGTTAAATAGTTTGTAGCTTTTTTATGTCTCTTGATTTTTGTATGGGTTTCATTGAACTTGATAGTATTCCTATACTTTGACGAATAAACGTAATTCATTTTTGACTTCCACTATACTATCCATAAACTACCTACGGATTTGGATATTGAATAAATGGATTTTCGTTCTACCTTGTTTTACATATCGTACGGGTACAATAAATTCTCCTACGCGTGCTACCCCTTAATTGTTAAAAAAACTGTAAAACACATTGACCCGTACTTTCTTCTGGTACATGTCTGTCTGCGAGTCTGTTTGTGCGTGCACCATGGGTTCCGTCATTATTTATAGAATTACAACATTTCTTCTAAAAACAGCGTTTTACTTACGAAACTCTGGTTCCCGTTATAGTAATTTATTGAGAAGCTGCGACTGAAGCTGTTTCACAGAAGCGTGTGGCTGCAGATCTTAGAATTACTTTTATAGTGGTCGTTGCTACTTTGGTAAAAAGTGCAGGTTCAAATATAAAAGCTTTTAATAGTATAACTATTATTATAATCGGCCCAAAATTAAAGTGTCCACCGCCATTTTTTCTTTTTTGTCACTGCTATTAACAGAAGTATACTTTGAGCCCTTTCGTATTCCCCATAGTTGTTCGAGTACATCATTGTTGCGAATGTAGTGCTGTTCACTACAAAGGGCTGGAGGGTACTTCTCCTGCTGAGCTTGCACTTTTGTTAAAATTGTAAAATCATATGCATCTAGTATGTATTTGTATTGATTTTTTGGAAGTATTGTTGGTAAAGTTCTTCAATACACTTACGGTTGTCCAAATCTGTCAAATGTTTGAATTGTTTTTAATTTCTTTTGCCAGAAGATTGAGAATGATTTAAATTCACAAAGTATTGATCACCATTTAATTTCCATTGTCTTTTAATGTGATGATGTATTAACTACATCTTTATCGTCGTTCTTATCGCAAACTTCCACATCCACAACAATTTCCACGTCTACAGCTTCATTCAAACCAAAACACATAATTTCTACTTCTAATGAGTTTTTCGATTCAAAAAGCAATTCGCGATGCTTTCCACTACACTGCTCTCCCCTTACGACACATCCACTGGGTTCGAACTGGCGTCCCACTGTGTAATACTAGCTGTTATTACTTTTTTGTGCGCAAGTTCACCTGCTGTGCGCCCGTGAGTAACGAGCCTGATATTAAGCGGTGTGTTATTATTTTAGTAAGCACCTAGTATTATGAAATATTATTTTGCTGTCTATAGGTATGTAACGTACTTCGTGGTAGCCGCTGTGTTTTGTTACTGTAATGGACTTGCTCTGGGATGGACTAGCTTCAGCAAGCAATTTTGCCCGTAGTTACATAAAAATTAGTTACATAAAAAGTTCCAGTTATTAATTTTAAATCACTTCTTCACCAATTTTAGGATTATCTCAAAGAATGAATAATAATTCGTTCTAGAAACTGTTAGCTTTTTCACACCAAACCAAAATTTACTTTTCTAAAACTAAATCCACTCTGTGCCACATCAAATATCCTACCTTTGTAAGGGAACATACTCCATCATACTCTATTATAGACTATAATCTATCTCTGTGCCAAATTGTATCTAGATGCGTTTAGCCGTCCTGGCGTGATTGAGTAAAAAACATCCATAGATCCAAATATCGCATTAAAAAAGTACGAAACATTGTTTGTTTTTATTATTGAAGACTTTCTCGATAAGATTTATCTGGAATTTCTCTAAAGTAACAATCACTTTGATAACAGGCGCTTGAGATTCTTAGTCGTCATCCATCATTTCAACGGATCAATAAGCTTTATAACGTGTAAAAATAACAATAACTCACACTTTATCATCCTTTTCTCCTTATATTGCCCCCTTATCATGGTTTACCACGTTATGAAGTGTGAGGCATTTATTAATGCTTTTACAATCAATCATCAATACTTCTTGGATAAGAAAATGATAACTTGTAACTGAAATTTCACTAGGGTCACTGAGAATTACTCCTCTGTTAATAACGGCTATATTTCAGTTAATTAACGTGTTTAGATTTAATATAATTCGATCTTAAAATAACAGCCCTCCTTCGCAAGCGCTTCGTAGTCATCGACCTCCCCCTTCCCCTACCCTCGTACCTATGACGTCAATAGAACTTAGCTTGTAATCTCATTTGAAAGGACAACCAAAAGCCGTTCGCCCGTTAAATGAGACCCGGGCAGCTACCCTTCGTCTGTAAGTATATAATTCAATAGAAATAACGAGCTCTTTCGTCACGAAGTAATGACGTCAAGATCTTCTGAATACAAACAATAGTGATACTACGGTACTGTAATTTACGTTTTGTTTGTTTTGACATTAACTGCATCTTGCAAATAAACAAATTGTTCTTGTAACTTACTGAGTTCAAATACATGCCAACAACCTTTATCTATTGTTCTGAAAATGAACCTAGAAGCCACCTTCACACAAGTACACGTATAACAAAGGACGATCTTCGAAAGACACCTTAAAACAATGACGATACTAGTAGCCGTCATGGGGATGCGTTATGAAAAACAAGGAAGTCACCAACAATTTTCCGCAATCTACGTCAGTTAGCAACAATTTTCCCGACCTACGACAACGCCCGGTCGTTCACCTCATCGTTCCACTTGACAATCTCCCAGTAACACCCCCCGTGCTGACGCGAGGCTCGAGACTGCATTCAAGCATTCGTTACTCAGATAAAACTGCTGCACAAAGCCTTTCCCAAGAGCCCTCAACGTACGTGAATCTCTTCTAAAAAGGGAAGATGCATTTTGCGCTGCTTTGCACTTTTCATGTATTGGGAACAGACTGGTGCTTCAGACAATTACTGAGAGTCTTCTTTGTCGTTTTAATGGTCATTCTACGAGCTTGTTTAAGGCTTCGTTGAAAACGGTAGGTTTTGGTGCCAATAAATGTACGTAGGTAATCAATTGCCTTAACGGTAAATACGGAAAGCAGTTGATTTGCTTGATTGAACTAGTGGACTTCTGTGTAGACTCCCTATACGACTAGATAATTCTTAGTTTGGGAAAAGCCGTTAAAAGCTGTGTAACTTTAGTGGCCTTCCACTATAAAAGTAACGAAATGATTTTCTTCTAATCAACTACATTCAATTAACCAATGTTTACAGCCGACAACAAAGATTCCATTGAGACTACAGTTAACTCAATCATGTAGTTAAGATTAGCTGCAGTTAACTTAGACCTGAGATAGCTTAAATCTTTAATGTAAACATTATTCAATCTAAACGGAAATGTGTCAGTTGAAGCACGACTAAAGAATATAAGTGGCTCAATATTAACATCGCAAAGGTAACACTTATGTACAGGGCTTCCGTTCTATTTACACACATTGTGTGTACCAACTAATGAATTCACTACAGTTGCAGATCAAAAGATATTCACGTCCGTGCCCCAAGCTGCAAATATAACATTTACATAGACCAAAGTAAAAACGCTCTTAAAAGCACCTGAAGTAGGATTCAGGATAGATGCAGATATCAATCAAACAACGCTTAAGTTCGACAAAAACGATGCAACAAATGAATATAACCCTTAATCCCTTGACGTAGAATTCCCAAGGACTGTAGTAGCATGAATGGTCGTGGAAGACTAAAACAGTAGTGTTGGGAACGAACGAATATTACTACGTAGACGATTGATAATAAACTCCTTTCGTTGCCATAAATGTTGTATCAGTGGAAATTCATAAATAGAAACAGGAAATGATAATGTTTATCTACTAGAATCTGGTATTTGTTCTGAATAGCCACAGATATCATTTGGATCATCTTATTCTCATCAATCATATCGTGCATAAATAAATGGAAGTTCCTCGAACTAAGATTTGAATACTGTTCTGCATTATTTGAACAGCATTATTTATATAAGATCATTATTTAGGAGAAGAGGGATGTCACAGGAAAATGTTTTGTGTGAACGATGGAACAGCTAAAAAGGAAGAACAACAGACATAGTCCATTAGCCCTAAGTAGTAAAGAAATTCTGGATGAACTTAAAAGACACCGCCTTGAATTCCTATTCCATCCTAGTCACATTAAAAACATTCCTAACATTTACAAACATATTGCTAAGGATACAAAATATATAGCAATCCAACGTAATGTGCAGCACGTCCTGCCGACTTCC
The DNA here is from genome assembly GCA_963859965.1 of Ceramica pisi. Taxonomy (NCBI): domain Eukaryota; kingdom Metazoa; phylum Arthropoda; class Insecta; order Lepidoptera; family Noctuidae; genus Ceramica; species Ceramica pisi. The sequence goes on along the minus strand of OY982535.1, from coordinate 21,002,887 downwards.
GCTGCGCAGGCGCCGCCGGCACTGACACTGACCCGTTCCCACGAAGCCCGATAACTGAGCATGCTATAGAAATATCCGACTTCCACCATTCCTCTTTTAAAGCACACACACATTCACAAGCTCTGCTCAGAGGGACTGATAAGTTGCAGTCGTGCTCACGGCGTACAAGACTCTAGTCATGTGACATTACAGATTTTTCTCTGGTATGGCTTGGCATATGCACAAATGTTCTTACACTTTGGTGGCCACTTACCATCAAAGAAACCGCCCACTTGTGCAACATATAAACTGATGACGTGGCGAAGTGTTCCCAACGTTTAATTGGTGTACATAAGCATTGCGTATGTGTGCGAATAAAGAGTATAGAGAATCAAGTATGAGTAAAGGATATAATCTGGGCCGTCAGGAAGCCTGTTATTTATGTCAGCGATAATTGTAACGGGATTATCATGGAATGCAAAATCGACACTTCAGAAGGGCAATGTAATAAGCCTTGCGCAAAGGCTTGTTTGTGTCCTTTTGTCGTGATCCTCGTTTTGTTCACTGCAATAACGAAAAATGTAGATTGGTATTGATATGAATGATACAGAACTTTACCAACAGTATTGTCCATCCTCTATTTATGAATGTCTGCCGTGTCTTTTTGTTCTTTTTTTTGTTCTGTTAATTCTATGTTAATTAATGTAATTGGACTTGTACCGTTTTAATTAACTATAAATAAATAAATAAAATAAATAAATAAAATTTTGCCTTACAAAAAGAACGAGTGTTTTTTAGTCTTTCGGAAAACCTCAGGTCGCGCCAAATCTTCAGCCGATGTGGCTTATCACACACAAGATATGCATCATCACGAAACTTGTCACCGCCTACATTCCGTGGCATAATCTCATTAAAACCCTGTCTCTTATACGTCTTCCTGCTTCAAGTGTGACACACGAACGCAGTTTCAAACGTCATGCTATTTCTGCTTATGATATTAAATGAGATTTGTTTCAATCTACATTTCCTTGTTGAGCAGTAGCAATTTCTGTTAGCGTGAAAATTAAATCGAACGGTGTGTTGCTGTAATATTACATGGCCTTTCTGGAATTGCGTAGCTATCTTTTTTAATTTATCTTGTTTCTCAAATATTGTGTTTAATTCAGTTTTTTCTTTTTTTCAGGTATGTTTGAAAACTTATATAACTAGCGTCAGTGCGTAGGCTTCTGCATTAATAGTAAGTATTTTCATGTCACACTTTTCAATATCTAAATAGAGGAAGGGTTTTCTAGGTTGGGCGGATCGGATTGCACTGCACGGAATTGATCTTGTTTGCGAGCATCAATTATTATGTGCGCACCGACTAGTAATTAAACATGCTGTCTCTTGTGCCATTTATATTCCTGCAAGGTGGTCTTCCTCGACACATCAAACGCCCAACTCATATTTTAACTTACTACCGACTATTTCTCTTCTTTTCGCTTTATTAGCATAGCAAAGTTTATGAATTTTTCATCCATTTAACATTAGCTATTTCAAGACGCCCCACAATTTATCGTCAAACGCCGCAATTCTCAGATGTTTTATTTTCATATCCCACCCAATCCGTGACGAGAAAAATTAAAATAATTTCTCGAATGTTTACGTGTAAACACTAACCTTGGCAACGAATGAACAATTTAATGAATCGGAAAAATCTCGAGTTGTTGTGTGAAACATTAAACATTACAATTCCTGGAACATTATTTAAGTGAATTTCGTGTCCAGTGATATAAACATTCGCGCATGCGTGCCCGGCTGCGCCCGCGCACGCCGCCGCTGCGTCTCGCGTCTGCGCAACACCCTATATTTATCCTCTCAAGGGTTTCCTGCTCGAAATGTTTATTAATTTATATATATGTTAACCGTTTGTTTACGCACACACCACGTGGCGGGGCCAATGAACTTTCCCGTGATATTTTTGTTTTTACTTTTGTGAAATTTTTTGAACACTATGTTTTTAATTTTATAAACGGCAGTAAAGTATTTTAAAAATAACATTGCTTTAATGATAACGCCACGGTCATTAACGGCTGTCAATTCACCACTTTATATTTCGCCTCTTATTTCATTTTATTTTGTTACGACCTTGCTTTTCTCTTGATGCACTTTGTAACACCTTGCAAGTGTGTTGAAAGAAGCTATTTCCATTGTTGAATGTTTTAAATTGTATTCTGTTACATTTTATTTGATATTATTGTAGACTCTTCTCGATTTCCCATCTTTGTTGCTTGGTTACCTTACACCTTAGGTTGAGGGCGTAGCCATGCTTGACCTAATTCCAATTTCGAATTGAGTAACGCATTTCTATTTTATGGTGATATGTGCGTCGCATAGCAAAACTAATCATTGTATAATTTAAAGCCCTGTCAAGGGACCGATGGCTCTGGTCCCCACGTACTACTTTCTATTTAATGGTCTAACCCGTCAAACTCGCTATCCTTGTCAAGCCGACCTCGATAGCACACACTTTATATTGTGTATTCCGCGAATCCAATCAAAACACTAATTATTTTACGGGCTAATTGCGTTCTGTACATATCTGCTTTTTACCTTTTAAGAGGGTGAAACTAATGTCGATACTTAAAGTGTTTCTATTGAAATAGTTCTGTTTTAAAGGCTAATCGACTTACAGAGCTGGATTGAACTTAATGTTGTTGATTCTCGTTTCATAGTTGACTTTGCGTAGAACATGTGTTGTCAATTTGTCATTACTTTCTTATTCATCGATTTAGATAATATTTCACTGTCCCAAACCAGTGCTCACTAACTTAGGCTTCCTATTCCATCGTACGCAGTACAGCTCTCGTCATTAACTTTTCTTAGTCCCATCCCAAATCTATTTCAGTTGCCTTACCGTGACTTTCCCACTCTTCTATTGTTAGTCATCACAAATTGCTTCCTTCTTTGTCCATCAACGACATACTTTTATCATCATCATCTGCCTAGCCTTTTCCCAACTATATTGGGGTCGGCTTCCAGTCAAACTGGAGTCAGCTGAATACCAGTATTTTACGTGAGCGGCCGGCTACCAGACCTCCAAAATCAAACATGAACACTATACTTTACCATTACAAAATTAAGTACATTTCAATTTGGCCCTCAAAGCAAGCAATTACGCGGCAAACTCGGTGTAATTTATGGGGAGTTATGAGAATGATGAAATGCTGTATTTATTTTGTAAGGGATATGTTCACAGTCAGGTGTTTCGTAACATTTGATTGTTCTTTTGTTGACCATGTTATATGAATGTGGTTTGGAAGTTTCTCCTTTGATTCATGAAATATGTAACCTGCTTACAATGGAAAATTGTATTAATTCATCGTTGTTGATTCGAAGTATGAAACAATGATCATACATTCGGATAATTGGTCATTCAAAAATACTTTACTGTGGGTATATGTTTGATTGTGACACATGTAGAGGTAGTATATCACCTTAGTAGAAGAACTAAGAAGTACATGAAACATTGATTTATTTAATTCTGTCAAAGATATCGTGTACTGCATGAATAAATTGCATATTTTTCATATACATAAATGCATGTATGAAAACACCGCATTCGTAAATGCAAATCCTCTTATATTATTCTAGATCCTATTAATCCTAGCCTGCATAGTTGCATATATAATAAATTCAGGACCTTAGCTGTCAATCATACGATCAATGTCAGACAAGTACAGTCGAGCACCAAAGCGGACATGGCGCACTAAATCCGTGGCGCACGCGCAGCTATTGTGACGGGGTTGTCTTTAGCTGCCGTTGTGTAGTAGCTAATTATATCAATTTGTAATTAGTGACAAGTTAAGATGTTTGGGTGTGGCCCGTGACAGCTCAATCACGTTCCTAATTTAATTAGTCTATGTCAATTATTAATTAGTTTTGCCTGATCGACAGTTGTGTCGGTAATTAAAATGTGGTTATCAACTTCCGACATCTATTGAATAACTGACGCTTTCACTATATCAATGTCTTGTTGACCCTTTTTAGGGTTCCGTAGCCAAATGGCAAAAAGGGAACCCTTATAGATTCGTCATGTCTGTCTGTCTGTCTGTCCGTCCATAATGTCACAGCCACTTTCCTCCGAATCTATGTATAAGAACTATGCCGTTGAAACTTGGTGAGTAGATGTATTCTGTGAACCGCATTAAGATTTTCACATAAAAATAGAAAAAAAAAACAACAAATTTTGGGGGTCCCCAAACTTAGAACTGAAACTCAAAAAAAAAAAAATTCAAACCCATACGTGTGGGGTATCAATTATAATTTTTTTTCTAAACTGAACAGGTTGCGAGAGAGACACTTCCAAAGTGGTAAAATGGTGTGTCCCCCCTGTAACTTCTAAAATAAGAGAATGATAAAACTAAAAAAATATATGATGTATATTACCATGTAAACTACTAGCGAAAATTGGTTTGAACGAGATCTAGTAAATAGTTTTTTTAATACCCTCGGTGCGCGAGTCCGACTCGCACTTGGCCGGTTTTTTTAGATAGAGATTTCAGCAGTATCCTTTCGACTGTCGTAGTTTCAAACTTTTACTTTCATTACTTTCGTTAGACAATGTCAGAGGCCCTTGAGGCGGTTTAGAAACTCTGACACTAGGGTGTGTGGGGTCGTTAGACCTTACTGCTCACACGATAAGAAGAAGAAGATAATAATAATAATAAACATTACATTTGAAATTTTTAACGGGGCCTCTGCGAGTTGGTTTCGGCCCCTCGTACGCCTACCAAAGGACCGGGTCTCCAGAGACCCGAGAAAGAAAACAAAAAAAATAAATATAATAATAAAATATGTACAAAAAATAAATAAATGAAATACTAATAATATCCTTGGACATTTCACACAACGCCATATAGTCCCAAGCTAAGCAACCTAATGCTTGTATTATGGTAACGAGATGGCTGATAAACTACTTATATACATTTTTTTTTGTAAATACATACATATTATAGATAGAAAAACACCCTGACTCGGAACAAATACATGTAGATCGTACCAATATTTGTTCCGTGCTAGAATCGAACCCGCGACATGCTGCGCAGCAGTCGATCGTTCAACCACTGCGCCAACCGTGTCGTCAAGATCATTATCTTGCCCTCATACCAATTTATTGGAAGTCTCTTCATCCATCCTTCTCTGTTAGTTGTCATCTCAGTGGTCAACTCTTTTCTTAATATAAGTAGAAACTTGAACAGTCGTTCCATTGTGCCTTTATCATCTATAACTTTTAATATCATATACTCAACTTCGTGTGCGTCACATTTATAGCCTTATTCGATAAATGGGCTATCCTATAATATACTAGCTGACCCGTGCAACGTCGTCTGCGTAACATTTTTCATTACTGCTCCGCTCCTTTTGGTCTTAGCGTGATTATATATAGCCTATAGCCTTCCTCGATAAATGGGCAATCGAACACTGAAAGAATTTTTCCAATCGGACCAGTAGTTCCTGAGATTAGCGCGTTCAACCAAACAAACAAACTCTTCTGCTTTATAATATTAGTATGTATAGATCTTTTTAATTCGAACCAGTACTTCCTGATATTAACGCATTCAATCAAACGAACTCTTAAGCTTTATAATATTTGTAAAGATATCACACTGAAAACTTTCCTCACGACATGTTCCTCGTTCATATGTTTAACGGTCAAAGCTCGTCAAACTAACAATTACAAAAGCCAAATAAAGAGGCATATATAACTTTTCTAATTATAAGTAACTTCCTCACTTATATGACTGACCAGAAATTACTAGTAAAACTTAACCAACAGTTATGGACCCACAGTATTAACTCCAGACTTACGTCATTAAAGTTTGAATATAATTTAAAGTTATTACATGTGTACGCGAAAGCTAATGTGTTGGAAAGTCATAGTTGACAGTAAGGACACTTTCACACGTTTATTTTACAGCGTACTAAGGATATTATTTTGATTTTATTACTTGCATTATGTTGACTGTTTCTGGTCTTAAACTTCAAGACATTTTTAAAATAATTTTGAAAACCTAAATACAAATAACTTTCCTTTCACCTTTACGTAGTTATTACATTGGAGAGGTCCTTATACAGTAGGATAACTAAGAAATTTGATCTGGTACTGGTAGCCACCGTGGCAAAAAAGACGCGACTTATGTATGTTTTACAAAAGCTACAATTTGTTTATCTATACTAATATTATAAAGCAGAAGAGTTTGTTTGTTTGTTTGGTTGAACGCGCTAATCTCAGGAACTACTGGTCGGGTTTGAAAAATTCTTTCAGTGTTAGATAGCCCATTTATCGAGGAAGGCTATAGCCTATATATCATTACGCTAAGACAAAAAGGAGACCCGCGATCCTAACCTTCCTCAGGAACTACTGGTCCGATTTGAAAATAATTTTTCAAATCGGACCAGTAGTTCCTGAGATTACCCCCTACATACAAACTTACAAACAAATTTTACCTCTTTATAATATTAGTATAGATGACGAAAGAGTGCTATGTTATGCCAGGAGGCGGATGCCTATTTCGATCACACAAGGAAACTCCAAGCATTGTCTATGTTGGATAGATGTTATCAATTCATCATCATCATGAGCCAAACATTTTTTTAGAAGAAACTCCTTTCAGCAAAATAAATTAGGTGGTGATTTCATTTCCTTGCCACATATCGATAATATCACTAACACAGATTTCTCCGAACGATAAAATATCATAATATCTTTGTTTTACGTTTTCCTTCTGCAAAAAACTAATAAACTAAAGAATGTTGCATTTATTCGATATTTCACACTGCATTTAGCGATTTAACTGTGACTTTTCACACCTTTGAAATGTACTTCTTAGAGCTAATCAGTTGCGTACAATCAACCTTACTGAACTGTACCAGTTGCTGAGAAACAGTCGCACGACTTTAGGTCTTAATTTTAGAAGTTTAAGTCGGATGATCGCGTGTACTTTTTGTGTGGTGATAAGCTAATGTGTTATAGAGTGCTCGAAGCAGTTCGTGACTGTGTCTTCCCATTGTAGTACGCTACACATTGCCTTTACCTTCAGCGAGCTAATTTTAGCCTAGGTATTTTGTGTGAGAAAATACTGTTACCTTCAGACAAGAATAAACAGTCCCATAACGATGTCAAGTTGTAACAATGTTATTAAGTTCTTGAAAATACTCTGCTGTTTTGAGGAGAAATAAAGAAACTACGAGTTTTGTGTATGGGAGCCCACTTCACTATTTAATTTAAATTTTACTATTCGTTGTTATAGCGACAATATAAATATACAGTCACTACCTATTACAGTTCTTGAGATACAACCCGCTGACAGACAGAACGGACGGACCGTACTTAGTAATAGGGTTCCATTGGGTTACCTTTTGGGCACTAATCCTAAAAAAAATGTCAGAAGAACGCTATGACAGTGTGTCCTACTCAAAAACACCGTGCCATACAAAAAGCTTCGCAAAAAGCTAAGGGCACTTACCGAAAAACATCACTACAATTGATTAGCTTTTTTACTACCACGCTTCTATAGTATAGGTACACTAGTAGGTGATAATGATAGATGATCATGAATCACGGTGTCAATGACCTCGGCACAATGGTTTACGATCGAAGTACTTATGTACTTGTCTCGTGTGATGGTTACAGCATAAGGTAATGTTTTTTTATGTTATCTGTGCAGTATGTTTTGCTTTTGACGGGGCTCGTTTGTTTGATTGGTTGGATTTATTGTGACTGTGAGGAATAAAAATTATTCAAGTTAGGAAGATACATTTAGTTTATGAGTTTAAATGTTGTTACTTCGCCAGTGTGTTAAAAAACGTTGTTTGATATGCGTGAGCATTTGTCATTGCACACTCAGCTCCATAGCTTCAACCTCGCCTCTGCTCGATTGACAAATTTCCCCCAATTGTACCGACTGATCCTTTTTTTTTTTTTTTAGGGATGGGAAATCCCCCGCCCGCTCTGGGTGTAGCGGGAGGGAGTGTCAGACTTCTACTGACTAAAACCCATCCATGTTCCTTCATTGCCCCGACTACAACACGACCACAACTTACGATCAAACACTAAATTAGATTCGTTCATTTTATGTAAGTTGAAGAAACAGTCTGTCGAAATACAAAATTGAAAACAAATATAAATTAGTTAGTTAGCAGTGCACACAAAAATAAACACACATTGCAAATGCGAACCAATAACAATTGATCAAAATGACAGTTACTTGTTAAAGAATTTCGATTTTCCGTTTCATAACTTCAACAATAGCATTTCGTAAGCGTATGATTGAATGAAACGGTTAAGCGACAGTTGGTATACCGTTAAAGTATCGGAATCTGTTGATTTTGGGTTACTAGCGGGTCTAAAAAGGCCACAAAGCAGAATCATAATTTGTCCACACAACAATCTGACAAACATTTATATCTTTATCGCCAACGCATTAGGTTCAAGGTTGATTGGGAATATTTGACAGTAATGGGAAGCGTGATGTGCTTTCTGATTCTGCTAAAGTGGCCTTTTTAGACCCCCAGAGACTCTAAAAGAGACATTCTGTCAGCGGTAGCGTAGCGAAAACGATTTTCAAACCATCAAAAATGTATGGGAATGATTGGGATGGGCAAATGCTGTCGAATTGTCACGTGATAGAACTACCTACTTACTACATAAAACACATCAAGCCAAAGCAAACGCACTCCCCCGTAAAATCAGTGAGTACATTTACTTTGGCTCCCTCAGTACATGCACCGTAAGAAACACAGCTCTTATTATGGCATTCTTGCTTGAATCGACACGCGCAAAGAACGACGCCCTGAGCTTCCCCATAAGCGCATAGAAGTCGGTAACTCTGTTCTCACTCTTCGTATACTTGTACCAAAGTTGGCTGGTGTAGAACGACTGACAGTAAGCCTGGAACAGAATTATTTTTACTTGCTTCGAGCAATGGAAGAAGCGTCTGTTTAGCATATTGCTTCTACATGCAATGCTACGTCTATGCCTCTCTAGATCATCGTCATCTTTTAGGTTTTCCGTTATAATGTGTCCGAGATACTTAAATTGTCTAACTATTTTTAATTCTGAGCCACACAAAGTAATTGGCAAGACCTTATCAGGGCCATTGCCGTGTTTGAAAATCATTACTTCTGTCTTTTTAGTATTATAGGTTAGTTGGTGTCGAGCTGCGTAATTCTCACAAAGAGAAATAAGTTTTCTGAGGCCATTGACCGAGGGGCTGAGCAGAACCATGTCATCTGCATAACTGAGGTTATTTAAACATTCACCGCCAATATGGCATCCGACTCTGGTTCTGCTCAGTTCCTCGATCAAGTCGTTGACATACAGGTTAAACAGCACCGGAGACGTCAGGTCACCCTGTCTGACGCCACTCGTCAACCTATACGGCTCCGATAAGGCGTTATCCCATCTGACTTGATTACTTTGGTTGTTATACCAATATTCAAATAGGTCCACTATTTTATTCGGCACATGCGTTTGTCTCAACTTGTTCCAGAGTATAGGTATTATAATTAATTGTATCAGAAGCTCGGCTGAGGTCTAAAAAACATGCATATACTGTTGTATTTCTAGTTATGTATTTATGTTATATATTTGTATATATATTATATCTATTATATCTGTTATATATATTATATCTAGTTATGTACTTATGTTTTGACAATACGACAATCGCAATCGCTTAGAATACCACTGTCTTGAGCCTCTAATGTACTGCAGTCATTGTCATCATCTTTTCAGCGAACTTACTCCAAGCGTCACCACATAGGCCGGTTCTACATCAAGACGACTTCAGAAGTGTCTTCTCAAGGGTTCTAGACAAATTGACATTCCGCCAGTAGGTAAAAATTTTCAAAGTCATTAAAGTTTGGGATCTACTAAATGAAATTTCGCTAGCGCATATCAATCCCATACGGCCATTGAACTTTTCGACTAGCTTGATCGCTGATAGAATGTCACTTTGGTTAAAGTCTTTCTGTACTTCTTGTAATAAGCTTTTGCCACAGAACCTTAGCTACAGCTGTAGTTACCGTGAATAATGTCAGTTTGCAGAACACATAGGTTTCACTTCAGGGAAAATTACAATGTCAAACTTGATTCTTTGTAAGGAATAAACTTTAAGCGTACGTGATTTTCATCTAAACTTGCCCATTACGCTTTTATTGCTAAAACTAAACGCTTTTATTTTACTGGCCACCCATAATTTGAATGCTCTGTTTAAAAAACGAAAGAAAAAACTGTTTTAAATTAGGAACTGGAATAATAACTTTGACCTACGTGCCTTGCCTTACCATTTAAGATATTGTAGCCATTCCTGCTATGCAGCAAAAGAGACCGACAATGTGGCAATTTTATTATCAACAAGTTTTCTTGAAGTAACCTGCAGAGTTAACAAGATCTTACCAACACGGTAGGTGTGACTTGTTTGTGTCACAGCACATTTTTTGCAGTGTACTAAAAAGGAGCCGCCAGACAGTTCACTCGAGTATTTTTTATTACCATCCTTCACTTCAAGCAGAATAGACGTCGCCTATAATGTTTAATGTCGTTCGCTTTCCAGGGTCTTGAACTGTCCAACTAGCTGCTCTTGTGCAACAACATTCTTTCAAACCTTTTGTCCGACTTAAAACACGTGTTACAATTTTTATAGCCGCCCATTACATTCCCGATGGTCCGCCGATTAGAGCTGTGTCCACTCAGTACAGTATCGATATAAAACGATCAGTAATTAATCGATACTAGTTAATACACGGCGTCTAGAAGCAATTATGCGTGAGCTTTATACACGGTGTGATCGTAATTGCTCTGAATTAAGTTGTTTCTGTCAAGGCGACGTGAGCAGATACTCATTCCGACTCCTCCCTTCAAAACCGGCTAATTGCACCGCTCTATATACAGTTAAATAGCTGACCCGTGCAACGTCGTCTGCGTAACATTTTTCATTACTGCTCCTATTGGCCTTAGCGTGATGATATATAGCCTGTAGCCTTCCTCGATAAATGGGCTATCTAATACTGAAGGAATTTTTCAAATCGGACCAGTAGTTCCTGAGATTAGCGCGTTCAACCAAACAAACAAACAAACTTTTCTGCTTTATAATATTATAGTATAGATAATAATTTCTTCACATCGAATGGTTCCGACAGATATGAAGCGCGAATTAGTATCGTAACAACGACTTACATAAGCCAAATTGAATTTGCGAGTTTTGAAAGGTTAAACGCTTCGGCCAATTAACTTTGTCAGATAGTGGTCTGTTCCGACTACGAATTTATTGCTGCGAAATCAAACAGTCAATTTCCTTGTAACGATAAATATTTGTGATAATATTTATGAAGATAGTAATCTTGTAACATCCAACGTTATATTTATGCGCTGTTCATTCATAAATCATGCACACCTAAGGTATGTTATTTGGCAAAGAATACTTTTGGGAGGGCGAAACAATTAGGATATATATTTTAATGAGTACACTTAGTGAAAAAATTCTTAGGACTATTAATAAGTAAATTTTTCCTAGAAACCACCTGTCTAATAATGAAATCACATCTTATTATTAGTCAGCATTAAATATTATTTCATCGATATCAATCCCCACATTGATTTCACATCCCTAAGCCCAAAATGCAGACTTACAAAGGTTTATTTATGCGCACTGAAACATAAGCTTTTCGTTCTACAAAGGTGGGTACTACTTTTGATTAAAGCCATATCTTGTAGGCTAAGCATCGGAAACTGGAGCTCCGTATAGGGTAAAAACGGGTAAAAGGCTCAACTGTCGCACTTATCCGACCTACTTTCCAACACAGGCCAGCTTTAAGTTATAAACATTCTACGGAAAATGAGAAAAACTTTTTGAGCTTTTAACGCCGTTTTTCTTTATTAAAAAGCATATTTTATGGTGGCTTTTTTCCTGTATTTTGTTCGTGTAAACCAGGAAAAAAATTACCAACTAAGGGGTAATGCCTAGCCTTTTCACAACTATATTGAGGTCGGCTTCCAGTCAAGCCGGATTCAGCTACATACCAGTATTTTACTTGGAGCAACTGCCTACCAGAGCTTCACAACCCATTTACTGGGTATCACGGTAGTTCTTTGCAAGACTAGTGTCAGATTTTTTGCCAAATATCTATATTTCGCAGCCGGGACCAACGGCTTAACGTGCTTTCCGAGGTATGGAGGAGTCTCAGTATGTTAAGATGGTCACCCATCCATGTACCAACCGCAGCAAGCGTTGCTTACCCACTCCAAGTAACATCATAGGATAGGTGAATCAATATGCTTCTTTATTTTCGTCCTGACAAGAGAGGGAAAACCTTGTTTATTGAGTCTTGCTAACAAATCCCTCTTTAGTTGAACCACAAACCTCATGTTTGCATATAACGTTCACTGACCCATTTGAACACCTAAGTGATCCAAAATCATTTATGCCTTGCCTTTTATTAGTGTATTTAATCTCTTCAATTTTCGGTGGCGCTTTAACCGTGTAGTCTTCATCTATTTTTTGTATAGTAATTGTTCCTAAAGAACCTTTCATCCGGTTTTTCAATAAGATTTCTTGGAACAGTCGCAATACCACCTCACAAGTCCCACATTCGACATAATCGTCTCCCATCACATGTCAAGTCCCGTAGTACCCGCTGTGGCTCGTCACCTGCGCCCGCGCAGCGCACGCGTCGCTTCACTCGCTTCCCGTCGATTGATCGCGCAGATTAACTTTCTATTAGGTATACCTACCCGCTTACTGCACCGCACCTATTGAGCAATTATTGCCTGGATTTACCTTGTTTTTCAGTTTTAATTTAACCATAAAATATTAAGGTATTTTTAAATGATGATAAGATATTTTGATATCCTGTTTTTGTGGCGCGTATTTTTGGTTCAATTTAATTAATAAATGGTAGATTTATACCATTTTATACACGAATTTATGAGACCAAAAATAACTTGCTTTACCAACTTGGTTGCGAAATAAAAGTGACATACGACAATTGCTTTATCAGCAATCAAAACCTCAGTTTAACATGTATGGCACGTCCACTCGCCCTAACACACATATTTCTGTGGAGAAAGACCTCGTTAATGTCAGTGTCCGCGGATATTTTACAATCAGACATGTCGCAACATTGCAAAAACAATTATTATCTCACACAGTTTCTAGAGAAACCGTCTCCTCAGTTCCACACACCTGGTTACGGCTGTCAGCCTATCCATCAATCAGGCTTGAAGTAAAGTTGCTACCAATTGCCGGCCACGGGATCGACTATAACTGGCAAGCGTCTGTCCACTAACTAAAGGATTTGCACCTGAATTTAGACTTTAGGGAACATATTATAGAACCTTATTTAAGTTGACGTGGTTCGAGATGTGGTATCGTGGTTCTTGACGAAAGAACAAATCAGTATTGGCACGTGGCGATGGTAGGTGCTCTTGCCTTACTTGTAGACCTTACTTAGGAGGTAATGTTGTACATTATCAATGGGATTTGTTGTAGAGCCGCTATTTCGTTCGAACCAAAACAGATGGCTTGGAGCGTAATGCGATGTTTGCCGACGGCGCGACATTAAGCTGTGACTTACTGAGTTAGCCTTTCGGAGTATTGACACAGTATAAATATGGACAGTACGGAAACTAAGCCTAGTTGAGAATATAATTACCTACGCTCCATTGAAGCAAAAGGGTTGTCACTTTTAATGTTTTTGATTTTTTTACATTTTTGTTCAGTAGTGATCAATCAATCGAATTTGAATAACTAGCTTACAAATACAATACATAGGTAATCTCATGGCGTTGGTTAATCTCAACAAAACACGATACTTTAAACACGGAAAAGAATTTAAAGGACATTGCTCATCGCCCATACATCGTTCGCCTAAGAACCAACAGAGACGTGAATTTACTATCTGTGTTTTAAATAATGCATATGTTCGACTAAAACTAAATTAAAATCACGGACACTGACCAGAATTGTAAAATATCTAAAATGATTTCGGATTTTGAGGTTATAAAACATACCAAACAATAGAAACATACCAAATGGACTAAGATCCCAGAGCTGCCAGACTTTTTATCTCACCAAAAAATGTATAGAGTAGTGTTACTATGTTCTTCTAACATACGAAAGCGTGGTAAGTTAGGTCGACGGCCGATTCCCTGGTATCAGGTGCCAAATACATTAGGTACATCAAAGTGTCAACTGTCATTTCATCGACTGTCAGTGTCAATAGTGTTCGTGTCATACAGCGCTTTAATCGCTTTACTCTTTTTGTAGGTAACTAAAGATCTTACAGCGCTGAGAGTGCTTTGTTTCATTTTAAAATAATGGCGCCCGGTTATAAAACCTAAGTGAGTTACTTTTTAAAATGGTTTCGTAATTAAAAAGTGTCCGTTCTATTCTAATCAGTAAAATGTAATTTAAAAAAAAAATCTAGGAATAATAGTAAAGGTTTCGCATGTGTTGATTCATAGGCCACTTTTTACCATGTCCTTTACACACAACAACTTGTAGCACTAACTTTGTCATTATGGCGTTACCTTTTAAAAGTTTTGGCGGGTACGCAAGTTGCTGTTGGACGAAAACGTTTCGGGCGCTCGGTACCTTTGCAGCCGCCATCTTGGATTCCCGTTTTGAAAGCACTATCGGCTTCAACACGCTCGTAAACCATGAAAACGACACCCATGACGAAAAAATGTATACCTATTGCAGCCGCCATCTTGGATTCACGTTTTGACATGACTCTTGGCTTCAGTAACCTCGAAAACCATGGAAACGACACCCATGACTAAAAAATTGGTACCTATTGCAGCCGCCATCTTGGATTCACGTTTTGACATCACTATCGGCTTCAACAACCTCGAAAACCATAGAAACGACACCCATGACGAAAAACTTGGTACCTATTGCAGGCGCCATCTTGGATTCACGTTTTGACATCACTATCGGCTTCAACACCCTGGAAAACCATGAAAACGACACCCATGACGAAAAAATTTACACCTATAGCAGGCGCCATCTTGGATTTACTAGAAGTAGTAGTAGGTACCTAATAGTTTTGAAGTTCACGAATTCATTTTGATCGATCATACGGACTTATAATTCGATAACGATTAAATAACAATTTCATTAATGATTCTTACCTTTCAAAATCAGCAGGAAGTTTAAAATATAACGTATTTTCGCTCCGGTTGTGATGAAGCCGAGTTCAAACAACCGTATACTACGCAATACGTTCGTAGGATTTTGAAAAAGATCGCGGGGCTAAACTCGTTTTGACGCGGCCGGCGGCAGTCGGCACTCACTACTGAGAGTACCGCGACGGGCACCGAAAAGTCTCGTCGGCGCGCATGTTTGTGTGAGTGAGCCGTTTCGAGCGTTTGTAGGTAGTTTCCGTACTGTCCATATTTATACTGTGGTATTGATCCTGTTTTGTTCGCAGTTTTGGTGTTATTGGCGCTTTTACTTTGATCTGTATCAATATAAGGCCTCATTCAAATAGATGGACAAATTTTAACACAGCGTTTAATTAAGTAAGTCCAACCAAAGATTTTATTTTGACCTAAAATAATATATCCATTGGGTAAGTTAAAAAAAAAGAAAAGAAAAACGCGAGTGCAAGTATGCATGCACTCGCGCTTTTCTTTTTTTTTACCATTTTCCTTTTTTTTGCGATCTGAATTATTTGTAAAATGGCCATCTATTTTAATGGGACCTTATTTAAGCGTAACTTCAGACATCATCATCTTTCTGTCCTTGTCTCAAGGTATTTTAGATTGGTGCAACATGTTTTCTTATTCAATCATCTTCCATTTCCTTCATGTCCTCCTGAAATCCTCATTCTTCTGTGGCCTTCCTCTCCCTCTCCATTCAACCAGACACGTCTAGAATCGTCCTTATCTAGACGTATTTGTGAACCTTACCTTTAAATTCAAATGGCTCATCTAAAGAAACACTCATAGACCTAAATGAGGTTTACCTACATGGTGTAGGTCTGTCTATCCTCTCGCCAAAGCTAGCGTAATGAAGACATTAAGATGCTTACCCGTTTTGGGTGCTAAGTTATTTTTGCTGTGATCTTCATAAATATTCATTTGAGCGACAAGTGTGTAGGTTTTAACACTAAGTATAATGTAGAAGTCTTAAGTAATGTTGTTTGGAAAATGAAATTCTATGACGAAGCGAACCATGTGGTCTAGATTGCACTGAAACTCCCAGAACAACGTGGAGAGGTCTCCCAACATTGACCTGATGGAATCCATTGAAAGACCCCTTTAGACAACCCAATTGCACGAATCGATAACCCAAGTCATTTTGAGTCCGCCACTGCAAATAATGGGGTACGGCGAGGAACAATAAGTTTAATAAGAAAAAAGCAAATTACCATTGTCTAAAACGCTCGTTGGGCTCTTTTAGGCCACGGACACGAACTCAGCGGGCAAGGAGCGGCGGCGGCGACGGCGCGAGCAGTTCCATGTAAGTCTATGCATTTGAACGCACCGCTAGAACTGCCCGCGCCATCGCCGCCGCCGCCGCCGCCGCTGAGTTCGTGTCCGCAGCCTATGGGTCTGTTCGATAACTAGTTACGAAACATGGATTGACTTTATATGCATTAGCGACTGACTCCTCCAATAAATGGTATTTGTTTTTAAATGATCCCCTCCTGTTTTGTGCTTTTTAACCGGTTGGTAATCTACGTATTTGTTCTTTATAAATACCTAAAACTATACCTTCTTTTTTTTAAATACTCAAACAATTTTTCTTGTGTCCAAGTTAGTACAACCAAGTCTTCCGCATCTTATCTGTACTTTGGTCCCACACCGTGAGCTTTCGCGACGCCATATGGTCTCTGAGTTTAACCTTACCATACCGCGTTACAATGTTATCTAAACCGTTACGTTACTCTTGTAACACGTTTCTTTATTGTAATTACGCTACTTTTGTAACTAGGTATAACGTTAATTTGAGTTGCAGTTACATTGCTCTGTTGTAAATATTTGGTTATTTGCATGAACGTTGCTGAAATTATAGTCGTTTTAATAATGTAAGTGGTTATGATATTAATCAAATGTCTGTGTTTTGTTTCTGTGTATTTGTAATGTTAAGGAAATGTTGGGTCTAGTTTTGGTCTTGGTGTATACCTAGCTTTTGAAGCTAGAATATTTTGAAATTTATCACTTTACTAAAATATAAAGACGTCTATTTAAACGAAGTTATTCCAAATTATTGACAAAATAAAAGTTTTATTAAAATAAAAAAAATACAAAAAGCTGTATCGCTATCTGTTTCCTATACTCATCTCATAAATTCTTCTCATCTTCAATAACCACATACAAAACGTAACACATCTTAATTTGAATAAATAAAGAGATCCTCTTTGAACTTGTAAAATTGTTCACGTTATGTCATACATTGAGGAAGCTGCTATCATATCAAATCATCATAAAAAATACAGCGGACGATCAGACACAGCCGAGAAAAAAATATTATTTTGGCGCTGTCTCATTTCTTGTCCAGACGAAATTAAATAGTGTTATGTAAGAAGAAATCCAAAATAAGATTAAAGGTGTCTCGAGCCTGTTCGTTTGTAGGTAATGTTTTTACTGCTTAACCACTGCATCGATTTTGATACAACTTAGCATAACTTGAACTTACAGGAATTACATTAGAAAGATCGGTACTTCTTTGTTGTTTTTTGCGGCAACCGTAAAACATACTCGGTGAAAATTTGAATTGTCTACCTATTTCTGAGATTCAGCACACTGATTACTGATAGGGTTCCGTTGGGGCACAGGATCCTAAAAAAAACGGTCAACTAAAGGCATGAAATTTGAATGTAGAAGTTTGTATATCAAAATCTGAAATCCACGCGATCGAAAACGCATGCGAAACGCTAAAATAAAAAATAATAATGCTAAAAATAACTAAGAGATGATTGGCGTATACATTTAGAGTCGTTTTCTATATCGATTTTAGATCATATTACATTGTTATTTGCATAATTTGCGTTTTAAAATGCATGATCACGACTTTTTGCAAGTCGTATTTTTATTGGACACGTAACATTTATAACAGGATTATAGTTATTTTTAATGCAGATTTATTTGCTGTATTTTATATTTTGACAGCTAAACGAGCTGTTACTAACTTTATAGGTAATATGTATTAAGTTTTAAAGATACTGATTAATTCTTTGATCACGAGTTACAAACTAATCGAAGTGATTTTATTTTTCTTTATTATTATGTTAATTTAGCCTGAAAAATAAGCAAAAGGAGATTGTTTTCTTTAAATAAAATATGAGTATTTTATTTCTTTATTAAATCAATTCAAAGAATTTCAAATTATGTACTTTAATCCACCATATTTCCATACATATCAGTAGAAACACATAATTCGAATTAATTATGTTAATTTATTAGTTTTAATTGTTAGTATCGGTCATAAGTATGACCTGTTGTAATAGCACTTCCGATAGCACTTCAACATTTCTAGCAATTATATAAATCTACATATTGATGTCTTTCGACGACATCAATGTATTAATAAATTAAGACTAATAGGATCATAGCAAACGCGTTAATTTATGTGCCTTGTTAATTTTCATCTTATTTCTAAAGAGGAGCCACTCTTTTTAGATTTAATTAAGTAAGTAAGTCGCTCGTATATTAATGTACCAGTCGTATCAAGGATATTCATACCATTAAGTGTTGTCTGCTAGATAATTTATAGCCTAAAATATATTGTATATAAATTATCTTACACACACCTAATCATCCCAAAAATAATAACCAAGTACTCTCCACTCAAACTAAATAATAAATACGTCAACAGGCATCCATAAAACCTAGTACAATTACTGTTCTAATATTAATTACGAGTGCTAGACCCGAATGAATCAACGCCCGTCACTACCTGGACGAAAGCCAAGAATTGCAGTAAAAAAACCCCTAACCTTGGAACTAATTCACGACGGCCGCCCCCCACATAGTTTTACTAATTAAACACTCTTTATTAATGACTTTTATGTTATAATTGTGCCAGACGTTCTTGCCACGTGTATTTTCGTCTGTTTTGTATCCTGTCTCTTTTTATTTCTGCACATCTTAATTCCTGTTGTGGATGATAGACCTATGCTTACATATTTTCTGGCTCGGGAGGCAATATCTTCGGAAATCTAACTTTTTCTTGTCGAATCCTAAGTAAAAGTATCTGCCGAAAACATCCTGAATATTAAATATTTCCCCGAGGGGTCATTACTGCGAGGCTTTTTATTAGGGTTCCGTACCTAAAAGGTAAAAACGGGACCCTATTACTAAGCCTCCGCTGTCTGTCTGTCTGTCACCAGGCTGTATCTCATAAACCGTTATAGCTAGAAAGCAGTTTTTTTTTATTCTTAAGTCTTGCAGGATCTGCATTTTATAGACACACTTCGAATTGCTTTATTTTGAACAAAAGGTCAAAATACTAAAGGTCATTTGCAAAAAAATAATTAAATAAAATATCAATCGCCTTGTTTTCTTTTAGTACTGCACCTACAACTCTGCACCACCCAAACAAAGGTTGCCTGGTAGAGAATGCCTAAGTCCTTCCGCCCCAAAGTTAGTGTAGGTACATCAAGTTTAGATAAATAGTTCAGTAAAAGATAGATAGAGAGAGTTAGGTAGATAGTAGTTTAGTTCTATGTATTTATTATAGATGTATTTTTTTTCTCTCTTCCTTACGGTTTGTTTTTTAATTATGTTGCACCTACCATGCTGTCTCTGCACCACCCTAAGGTCGACTTACTTGTGCATAGTTTTAATAAATAAATAAATATGTATACAACCGAAATGTCACTCACTGATCAATCACGAAAACTACTAAACCTATGAAGTTGAAATGTTGCATGTAGATAGATTATATGTAGAAAACGGCAGCTAAGAACAAAAAGGATAATGGGAAGCTCCTCTCGTAATGGGGTAAAAGAAGTGGGTGGAAATTGTATGTACTTAATCTGCGCAGACGAAGTCGCGTGCGTAGTACAAACTAGTAAATAAAATAGACAGGGCCGCGGCCATAGAACTTCATTTTACAATGACGACGATGAAAGCTAAAAAAAAACCATCCACTTCAGTAATAAACCGTGAGTATCTACCGTCTAGACGTAAATATACCCTCACAGTATACTCACCATAAAAAGAAAGCTTTTCAAGCTCAAAGGTGGAGTGCCACTGTGGGCTGTGGCCGCTTTCATCCGAATTAAAAGCGTGCTGAAAGAGTTTCACGCGTGAAGGCGGTTTATCCGCTTGCGTTTCTGAAGTCTTTGTAGACTGGTACTTTGTGCGTTTTAATTAATACTCATTTGTAACGAGTACGTTTTGTTGCATTTGTAGAGTTCAAAACAAGAAACAAAATCGTTTTTCATTAAAGTTTGAATAATGTGAGATATTTTGTTTGGCAAATTAAAAACATTGAACAACAGACGGACAGACAGCGAAGGCATAGTAATAGGGTTCCGTTCGTTACCTTCGGGTTGGGATCCCTAAAAATGGTACAAATGCTTTTCTTCTAGATGCCTGGTCCCCATCAAAAACCTCACAATGCTAGAACGCGCTCAATAAGCCAAATTCTAATTAAGAGCAATATTGTTTCCAGATATTAAGTAGGTAATGTTCATTTTGCTGGTTCTTTGCTATCAGTAAAAACTGTCGTCTGTCTCAACACTGAACTGTTTCTCAGATCAAGATGGCAACAAAAGCCAAAGGTGAACGTCCTCATTGAGGCCTACATGAAACAAATGCGAGTGACGGACTATCCGTCACTGTTTCATTACAACACTAGCGATCCGTTTTATTAAACATTCGAGTGATTAATGAGAGGACTGAACCCGTGAGTGAAGTTTTTTTTACTTAGGAACGAACTCCTACGCAATATGTCCTCTTGGTACTTTGGTATTGCTCGCAAGGAATCCTCCGTGGAAATATACGCGATAAGCGAAGATGAACCTATTAAGTTGAAGACGCTTGTCAAACTATCGTGTCATTGGTCGAATATGAGCTTTGACTCTCGACGTATCTTGGCCCAGTATTCTAGGCACGATCACCTACGTGCCATGGTTCCCTGGTACTTTTTTAAGTCTGGACGGGTTTATCCCCGTGATAATTTGCCTTGATTAGTCGAAGACGACGCTATGCGCAAAGTGGACCAATAGCGTTGGAGACGCTCGTGTTACTTACTGCCTTGTCATTGGTAGAATATGACGAGTCTTGATTCCTGACATAGACCTTTGGCAATCTAGAAGAACCTATCTTGTTTATTCGGCGTTTATTGTGGACTGCCCGTCTAACGCTACACGCTTACATGTGTGCGTGTGCGCAGGTATGCGCACGATTCATACACTACAAATCTATGCAAGAAAAGGTGTATGAGACTTTAGCTGCTGGCTTTATATTGCTGTCAACTTGAAATGGGTTTGGTTTAGTCAGTATTTATCTTATCTTTGGAACCTCCAAAGTACGTAAAATTATAAAAAGCATCATATGCTAGATTATGCAAAATTCTACTGGTAGTATTAGTCTTCTGGTAAAATAATAATAAAGTAGGTATGTGGTTTACTCACCCTATCATTTTGTCTAATAAACACAAAATTTCCGAAATATTTTTTTTTTTTCTAAATTCAGCAAGAAAAATCGGAATAAACAATAAGCTTGGATTGTGAAATACAACGCGTACTCGCCTTTCACCGTCACCTGTCAATAACACATCAATATCCACACCTGTATCCTTGAACCCCGAACTCGAACAACAAAGGACCCGGCTCAAGCCCGCCCATCTAAAATAAACATAACTCTTCGCCACACTGCGACATTGACCGTAATGAAAGTTCATATTACCTACCGCTTGCGCAACACTGGGCTTTAACGTCGGCCATCCACTGTTAGGTAGGATATGGATGGAGATTTGCCACGTTAGCTTCGCGTTCGTCTGTGTTTGCTGACGCGAGGATGCGTCGCTGAAGATATAAATAGGTGAAACCTTTTGTGTTTATTTAAAGATGGGTAATCATCTAATTACTCCTCCTACTCTGGGCGGAGCAGAAAGGAGTGTCAGATTCTTATTTACTAAAACCGTTCCGTGTTCTTCCTAATGCCCTTTACATTCCAGGGCCGCGGTGACTGTGGGTGATACCCACCAATAGGTTTACTTCAATACCTAGCCGGGCTCAGTAGCTATGGCGGAAAATGGATTAGCCAAGGACTATCTGGCCTGGAGTTGTTTGTTTTGTTTTTACCTACAAGTCCACACCCTCGCAAAGCTAATGATTCCCATAACTCATCCATGTACACATACCTTTCTCGTAATCTTATACAGCTTACCTTGTGACAAAGAATCATTCATGAGCTTATGAGTCTTATTGAATGATGTCGCAAACATTTAAGTATAATGGGAAGCTACTGCTCACGGCTAAGCTACGCAAGTATCCTTCGACTGCTTTGGTGCAACGCCTTTATAGGCGGCGGCGGCGAGGCGCGAGCCGTGGCTCCATTTTACTTACTTACTATTTTTACGATCAAACGTAATGTGTAATACCGAAAAATCGTCCGCTTATGCCGACACGGTTCTCGGATTATTCTCCACGATTTGTATTGAAGAAATCTTTGATTGATGAGCAATAGTTTTTAACTTTTTATTGTTTGTAATTTAAGTAGTGACAATAAAGGTGCTTTCACGCGTTTTATCGATGGTAAACGGGTTCTTTTGACGGGAAGTATATTATTACCTTGTATATTAGCAATATAATAATTTGCAATTGCATTGGAAATTGCAGATTTAAGTGGCATCATCATGTTTTTATATTTTACATGTTTAGTAGTTTTCATATTTTTTTGTCTTTGATATTTCTTGGGACTCCGAAGTTCCGGACTTTTTAAAGGCGTACGAGAGGCCGAAGGCAACTCGTAGAGGCCCATTTGAAGCTCTTAATAAAATGAGGTACCATATTTAAATACAATTATAATCAAAATACTCGCAGAAATTAGAATAGAAACAGTTCTCATATGAACAAATATGAAGATAAGTAAAAGGTTACCTAACGTCTAAAATGAACTACTTATCACTTCAGCATGGGTAGTCCGAATAACTTATCTATAAGCATTACAAGAACACTAAATAAAGCCTAAATCAACGTCACATTAAACCTTATTTCTTTTGACTAAAGCCCAAATGGACTATCAACGTCATTCGGATCCCTACAAAGCGTAAAATAACGATGAACTAAAACACATACGCGTATAAATCAGTAGTACATACATCGTAGTAATGTATTGTTAGAAAGACCGCACCTGTCTTAATGTTCTCCTGAAGCTATTGCTTTGATAAAACACGAGTTACGAGTACGAGTACGAATATTTGGAGTGTTTTATTTGTCTGCGAATATGATTCACTAAATTATTTCAGATCAAATACTTGAGTATGACGTCAATTAGGTATATTCTGTAATGTGTATTAATACCTGAAAATTATTTCAGTTGCGTAACTTTCTGACAGAAAATTAGTTGCCTATCATTTTTCAATGGGTACCTCGTCGTAAGTAAAGAATCATCATTATCATATCAGCCGATAGACCTGCTGGACATAGGCCTCACCCAAGCTTCACTACATCAACCGATCCTGTACGCCTTGCACCCATCGGCCAGGTCACGGGTTCACTTTGTGGGCTTTCCAACACTGCGTGTTCCAGTATGCGGTCGCCACTCCAGAACTTTTCGGCCCCATTGATCATCTGTTCTACGAGCAATTTGCCCTGCCTACTTTCACTTCAGTTTGGCAATCCTTCGGGCTATGTCGGTAAAGAATACATCCCATAATTCTTCTGAAGATTTCATTGTAATAAGCAGAGCACTCCATAAGCAGTCTTGTCGGCCAATCGCATAAAATACACATCTAATCTAGGTACTCCAAAACTTTCATCCTTGCAAACCGGTACAATATCTCAGTCCACAGTTAAACCAACAATGAGAATTACTGTCACATCACTATCTGGAGTAAAGACGGATAATGACCGGTCCAAGTTATTTACTAGCTACAGTACGAAGGGCACCACAAGTTTTGCTTTCTAAGCTCTAAATTACGAGGAAACTAGTTCATTCCACCGCGATCTTGCGTTCGCTTCTGTACAGGAATTGGAATTAATAAATAAGGTTTTATTGTGTTTTATGTCCACGGTTTAAGACAGGTAATCACACTTCTAGTGGCGTAAAGACTTTAGTAATGGTGACAGTAAAAATTTTAATGTTACTGCCGCATTAAAATTTATTGGAGGAACAAATCTATCTAAAGATAAACAAATGACGTTCGTTTTTCACAACCTCAAAAGTAGCGGCTCAACTTCGACAATGGAGTCAAGTCTGTAAAGTTCTAAAGGGCTCTATTCTCAAAACCGTTCGTAATAGGTTCGCAAGTGTCACGCTCCTTTACAGGAGAGCGCTCGTCACTTTCTCCCATCGTGCGACACTTGCGCAATGGATGGAGTGTCGCGTCAATTTATTGTCGCCCTAGATTCATCGGTCGCGTAATGTCTTATTGGTGTCGAATTTTTCATCGTTCCAAGATAATTACTGTCGTTTAACTTGCGATGCATCGTTTTTATTACGACAGATATGTGCATGAACAATAAGTTTCACCCAAGTGCAGTAAAATAAACAAAGTGCATTGCATTGCATGCATACGCGAGCGATTCTTAAGTGCTTCTTGCCTACAGGATTAATGTTTCCTGTGTAAACTTAATTATGGTTCAAGTTTATTAAATGTTCATTTTCCTATTTTATAGTAGGTTGAACCACAGCTTTTATTGAATCAAGACAACCATCAATTCAAACGTAATTTTAATGTTACGTAAATCAAGTATACAACAACTAAAATAACGTACTAAATCTATGCTTCACATAAACCGAAGTGCATGTGATTTTAACGCACCCGCAACGCTAAACAGCTATAATGTCGATTAGTTTCGCACGATTCGGTACAGAACACTCGACTTTCATACATCAGACGTCAGTTATGCCATCCAGCGGCCCTACATCATATTGCGACATAATTTATGTGTGTATGATGCTCACACTCGCTTGCGTAGATGAGCGGTGTAAGTGATGAGATTGTAACGGATTTTGGGGATAGAAAACCACTTCATTATGAAGAAGCCAAATTTTAATGACCACATGACACGGATTTCTTTGAAAATGAATGAAAATGCCATAACATAAAATTCCGATCCATAGTCGTTACAAAGGTCTTGATCCCTAAAGGACAGACCGTCCCAGAGTTTCATTTAATTATAAAAACTGGTGCCGTCGACCTTAAATGTTACAACAACTACACAACACTGTTTTGTTCTTTGTAACCTTTAAACTTCACCGTCTCGACGTTTCTCCTTCACACTTACACCAACCGGCAAGCAGATCAACAGTGGCTGCTAAGTGGATAATATCAATTGCGCGGAGCTATCCGCATTCCAGAGCGCGGGTCATTTGACATTAATACGAGCACATTAATTTATTAAGAGCCACACTTATCGCGCGATATTATGGCGAACCTCTTGTTGATATGAATGATGACATGATTGCCCCCGTGGGACGACGCATCCTGCGAAAGTAGGAAATTCTGTGTTGGTTTTGAATTTAGAATGTTGAGTTGAAATTAGTGGTGGGCCAATGTTGAGAATAGGCCCCTTGTAGCCGTAGGTTAAATCAGAGACAATTCAGAACGTACACCAAAAGCATCCATTTTAACTTGAATTAATACTCGCCTAAACATCGTTATCGCAAAGTCTTGTCGAATGCTAAGGTGGGGCTGGCTGCTATAATAACTTGCCTTGTTTTTGGTCGTAAACCAAATTATAAACTTTAGTTTAAGACCAAAAACTCTTGATGATATCATGTTTGAAGTAACCAGCCAATTAGTGCACACGAACCTCAAAAACCGAAGTTAGTTGACGTCCAGCCAAACCCATAAAGGGTGTTAATAAATATACGAGTAAGTTAGTAGTACCGGTAGGTAGTATTTTCCGAAGTGTATCTGATAAAGTACTTAAATGTCACCGTTTTTGTCGTAAACAAGGATTTAGGATAGCGAATTTACGACTGAAGGAATTTCCACTAAGTCTGGTTCAGAGGTCGGGGTTGATTCCAAGCCATAAAGTAAAGTCGGCCAAATATTATGTCATGACTTACCTACGTACCCATAACTTAACTTTCTCTTATGTAAGAATAATAAAATGCAACTACTTATATTTTTTTCAAATTCCGAACAAACGCCGTAAATAAAACAAAAGTCCAAACAGACAATTTAAATTCCGAAAAAAAAGTCTAACATCTTAAAATACAACATAAATTCGGCCAACATTAAGCCGCTGGCAGCCAAACTTTTTGCTGCATTATTAGAATTCAGCGAAAGTATTTCAACACTCAGGTAACATTACCTGCGCTAAAAAGCTAAATCTGACTCACCTGACCTTGCAATGGATAAAAATAAAAACCGTAGTGTCTGTTACTCAAAGAAATTAGTTTTTATTTATGTCATTTTTTATGACAGCTGACAGATAATGGTAACTGACATAAACACGCCTAGACGTCATTGCGGTGGCCTACATATTAAATATTATAAAAATCCGAAAGTCGGGGTTTTTGTTAGTCAATCACGTCTCTGGGGAGCGACAGACCGTGAAAATATTTTGCATGGCTGACGGGGCTATGAAAGACTTGATTATTTATTTATTTATTTATTTAGACTTTATGCACAATAGTGGTAGGTACATGGGCGGACTTAATGCATTATGATAGTTTTCTTAAGAAACATGTCTGCTTATCAAGTGTAATTCCGCTTTGGCTGTGTCTGAATCTAAATTGGTTGTCTTGTGAAGCTACGCACAACTTTCAGTTCCAATTAGCAAGTTTTTGAAACTTCCTGTTTGTGTGACCATGAGTTTATTAAATTATAAGGAAAATGTAATTGGCACAAATCATCTAATGAAAAACTAATATTTATTGAAATATCTATTGTTTACAAAATAGTAGCCGCAGTTACTTTTAATTTTTCTAACATCTTTGCCGATTTATAAATCTACTATCCTTGCAATTACCAATATACGAGAGTGTAGTTATAATAGTGCCGCTGAATTAATGTAATTTAATCAACTACCTACTTCGTTTACGTGTCTTCACATAACAAGCTCGGCTAACCGAAGCACTATTAATTGCCTGTACCAAAGTTTAAAGGTCCTACACTGAAGTTCACTCAAACCGTTGCAAGCGTTAAGTGGTATCCCGTGTAAGTAATGTGAACGCATAAAATTTGCATCTATTTTCTAACTGGGCTAACATGAGCAGTGCACTTAATGGCAAACTTACTGACCGAGATTGTCAGTTTCACGGTAATACCTACTTGGAGTGTAAATGTGTTCGAAATGACGTGATTTTTCCTAGAATTACACTGTATGAACAATTCCCAATTGTTATTGGTTAGTCATCTTTTGTTTTGATGTAAATAGCGTAGGTTTATAAGGTTTTGAAGAAGGGATTCTGTTGTTATGTAGGTCGATACGTTGGTGAAAAGGTCAATTCTCATACTTCCGACCTTACGCTCATATTAAAAGTCAGTTTGAAAGGCCGCCACTTGATTCAGTCTTCACGACTACTGAATAATCCTCGAGTAGCTACATAATAACTATTTATTTGATTAGGTACTCGAGGCTGAGTTTGAACACACGACTCGGTCCTCAATTCCGAACATCAAACTTTAGTGGCTCGCAATAAACATCGAATTTGCACTGAAAACCCATTTTACATTGATCCAGTACCCAGATGTATAGGACTTCCTAAGGTCATCGGTCAATTCAGTAGACTCAACTCCTGGTTCAAGAGAATGGATCGAACAATAAATTACCACGTAAGCGGTGGCGTAACTCCAATCAACAATTACCTATTAGCCGAGAGCAATGATACTTGGATTTGCCCTTTCGTGGGTCGCAAATACGCAACATGCTGGTTTCAGCAAATTAGTTTATTATCCGGCCACTGGTTTGATGGTCACGAAAGATTATTTGAATGTCTGTCGATATATCTATACTGCACTGAACAAGTGAACATATCCCGTTTTCACTGAATATATATTATATTATATATTATCTATACTAATATTATAAAGCAGAAAAGTTTGTTTGTTTGTTTGTTTGTTTGTTTGGTTGAACGCGCTAATCTCAGGAACTACTGGTCCGATTTCAAAAACTCTTTCAGTGTTAGATAGACCATTTATCGAGGAAGGTTATAGGCTATATATCATAAGGCTAAGACAAATAGGAGCGGAGCAGTGATGGAAAATGTGACGCAGACGAAGTTGCGCGGGTCAGCTAGTATATTATAAAGCAGAAGAGTTTGTTTGTTTGTTTGGTTGAACGCGCTAATCTCAAGAACTACTGGTCCGATTTAAAAAATTCTTTCAGTGTTAGAAACCCCATTTATCGAGGAAGGCTATAGGCTATATATCACCACGCTAAGACTAATGGGAGCGGAGCAGTAATGAAAAATGTTACGCAGACGACGTTGCACGGGTCAGCTAGTATATAATATAAGGAAAGAGCTCTGTGCCTCCTAGTGTTCCCCTACACTCCACCAGGAACCTACATCACATGTCATCTTTCTACGACCAGTAGTTTTGGTCCGTCAGTCACTCAGTGAAACAGTTACGGAAGATTTTAATCATATTGATATATTTCAGTTGTAATTTCTTGTGATCTTAGCTTAGATTAACGTAAATGTAAACACACGTAATTCGTAATCTATACTAATATTATAAAGCAGAAGAGTTTGTTTGTTTGTTTGTTTGTTTGGTTGAACGCGCTAATCTCAGGAACTGCTGGTCCGATTTGAAAAATTATTTCAGTGTTAGATAGCCCATTTATCGAGGAAGGTTATAGGCTATATATCATCACGCTAAGACAAAAAGGAGCGGAGCAGTAATGGAAAATGTGACGCAGACGAAGTTGCGCGGGTCAGCTAGTCCAAATATAAACGTCTAATTCACTAGTTTGGTTAACCTTTATTGTTTTGTTAATTTATTCATCATAACCACAGTGTACTAAATAAACTAATTATTTTATTTTCCTTGTTACAGGTCAGTATCAATCAACTATGACATCGATTTTCCCTCCTCCGGCCACGTAAGGAAACCATTCATTAATAACTGCGTAGGTTTATTGTTTGCACGAGTTTCTTAAAACAGTTTATGCAAGTTCAAAGAAACATACATACCTACTGAGAAACACGATTTTACGCGTAAGAACAGAATTTATCAACAACGAATTCTATTCTTTCATGACTTCTTCGGTCATGTGAAGATTTCTATGAATCAGATATACAACGTGTTACAGAATAAACACAATAAGTACCTACACCTTAAGGGGTAATTGTACTCGTGGCTCGCCGTCCGTCCGTCTAATGACGACAGGCCGTGTCGACGGCGCGTTAGTGTTGCACGCGCGCCTCAAAGAGAGTCAGCACACAGAGGGGCCCGAAAGGGCCGACGCCTGCCGGAGTCGCGGTACTATTCGAAAGAGATACCGTGGCTCCGGAACACCAAGGGCAATGAAGGAACATGGATGGGTTTTAGTCAGTAGAAGTCTGACACTAAGAGCGGGAGGAGTCATTGGATGATTTCCCATCCCTAAAAAAAAAGGGGGTAATTGTACTCATCAATACGATCATCTTTCACTGATACACACACAGGACCAACACTGATACTTATCGCGAAAAAAAAAACAACTGCCTCATACATTTATGTGCGCATAACTCACAAAAGCAAAAACAGCAAATTTATTCAAAACGAAGAGAACAATGACCCTTTAACAGTTATTGCGTATTAATTATGTTACACGATGAGTTTATAAACTTCATGTAATGAGACTATCAAAGGAGCTCGTCGCTTAAACAGCCGTACGGGTTGATTAAGCGACGTTGAACCTCAAAAATCAACCCGCAATGCTTGCTGAAGTCCCGAAGTCAATAACTATAACTCTTCTGTTCCTGAGAAAGCACGTTATTCCCTAACCTCTTTAACAGTTGTTACTGGAAGTTAGAAGCCAAAAAAATCTCACACCAGTCTCTATGGGGCATTGCCTAATTGCTGGGTTGTGGTGGAGGACAGATTGGCAGTCGCTCCATGTACAATACTGGTATCGGGCTGCATCCCGTTGGACTCGAAGCCGAATCTATAGTCAAGAAAAGGCTTGGCGGATTGATTGACTTCTTAGTCATGTAAGAAAAGTAGAAGTTTTGTATAAACCAGACATGATATAAAACATATTATGACAAGAAGTTCCGTCCTATGAATTTCATGGTCCATTGACATCGCCTCACTCATCCTCACATAATTCTCATATCCGTAACAATTGGCAAGCAAATGGTCCAAATAGTTCTGACTGCGCTGGCGCGGTATTTGTGGAACTTTTACGAGCGCAGTATTGATTCCAAGTGCTGCACCGAATGAGTTCCGTTCTGCTTCGGTCTTATGTTCAGACCGGCTTGAAATGCGGAAAACGTTGGCTTTCCTGAAATAGGTTACTTGAAATAAGCCTTGTTATAACATCATTCGCAAACTCGGATTATGTTATTTTTTCTTCATTTCGAGTCGATGGCGACCCTTAAATATTTTGTGCTTGTCTGTGGCATTCATTGGTCTTCTGTGGCGTAAGGGCACCTCGGGCACTCCAACACTAGCGCCATATTTTGGTGTCTAGTGGGTCAGTGAAACCCCAGTGTGCCAGTTGTATTTGCATCGTCCTACAATGGCGCGCAAACGATTGAGTGCTTTTCATATAGAGCACTGCTGTTCATGTCCACTGTTCAGGTGGCAGGTGTTTCAGAGGTTTCAGGAAGTCGGGTGGTAGTGGGTGGTGTTCTGACAACTTGCTTCTCACTTTGTTATTTCAATTAACACCAATATATAAATTTAAATACCGCTATGAAACCAATAATCGTAAAATTATCAATCGATGCGACCACTCGAATAAAAACATATAGATCATAAAGTACCTACAGCAGAAACATTTATACAGTTTTACACCGATACATTACCTGGCAACACCAAGCCGTAGGTTTCATGGTTCCACGTCACTCAACAGAGGATTTAGACGTTTACCGAAGCTCTGGTTATTTACGATCACGCTAATATTATTTATGTGTGTCAACTCGTTCTATTTTCGTAATCGGCGCAGTGTTGCGCCCGCGCAGCGAACGCAGCCGCTTCCAGTGCCCGAACTTCCCCGACGAGACACGACGCGTGATTCATTGCCGGGAAGTCGTAGGGTTGCTTTAACAAACACATAAAATAAAGGTTTATATGAGAAATTGTCTGAAAACTGTCAGACGGATGACTTACAAATGTTTGACAGGGATCTGACTCGCTTTCATCTCGACGCGATCTATTTGCGGATCTTTATTTTTCTTGTCTTTTCGAAGGCCACCTATATTCATTCAGCCAGTTGAGACAGGTTTTTCCGGTAAGGAATAGATTGTAGTCTGAACCCACAAAATTGTAACTAAATTAAAATTTCAGTAGGAATAATAGAAGGCAGTTAATGCAACGTGATTAAACAACCAGTTAAATCCCTACATAAATATACAAATCGACCAGACGGTCACTAAAGCAGAACGCAAACTAGAGAGCAAAAGAACATCCCATCCGCTCGCCAGCCCTCACCAATAAGCAAATACCTAAATCTTAACGAAGCAAGAAGTGGAGTCATGGCGGCCGTTTATCACACAGGCGAGCTATCTGCGACTCCATCATGATCAGGGGTACTGCCCAGCCGCCTAATTGATGCAGCATCATTTATAGTCCAAGAGAATTTATAGATAGAGGCACAAGGGCGGCAGCCGTAACGGATAGTTTTTAATGACTTATAGATATGGCATCGTTTTATAATGATTAGATATCGTCGAAGAGGTTATTAATATCTGCAGCTGCTGCTTCTAATGATATCTCTAGGAGATTAATTACAGGAGGTCTCTGTGATTACGTTGGCGATAATTCGCTGTTTGATGCTCTTGATGCAATTTCTCTAAGTGATAGTATAATTTTCGATAACTATATCAATGCCATTACTGCAAGTCTTGTCACCATCATAAATGCAGATTTTTTTAATAATCTTATTCTGCATTTCAATGAAACAAGACAAAAGACTTTCCATTACAACATCTCTTGAGACGCAAACTGTCCTCAGTCATAACATAATAGAGTTCTAGAAAGTATATCAGTCGCCAAAAGATCATAAATCACTATGATTGACACCAGTGACGAAACTACACAGGCACTGGTCGCAACACATAAGTTCTAGAGAATAAAACGCGATATATCTTAATCCCTTGATCTCGATATGGAGCAGATAATAAAGCTTAAAGAAACTTTGACACCGGTCGTAGTTACTACAGACTTAATCCTTGCTTCATATTCTTTGAATGGCGTAACAAGGAAGTCGTGAATTCGTGATATATGCGCAATATGTCAGTGTCCCCTATTTTTTTGTGGGCGCTGTCTCAATGTTTTCAGTATTCTCTATCAACGTTATGTGATCAATTGCTCAATAGTTTTAATCCTAATTTAAATAAAGCTTAGATATAATTTATGGACGTACTATCTATAAGACTTCAGTGTTCTATTTACTATTGCTTCATTGGTGTCTTATTAACCTTTGCAATATAATTCATCATCTACATTTCATGAATATGTTACCATGACTTTTAGCTTTCAGTCAATACAATTATGCACCTACTGCACTTTCGTCAATACTTTAAAGTTGCAAGTAAAGGCTCATAAGAGGTAGGACATCTGAATAGCATGTCATAATTTCAATTTATATTTGTTCTAAATGACTTGCTAGATATACTGACCAAGTTTATAACCAAACACCAGAACACATTGTACATAATAAACATGCACACAACAATCACGACCAGATTGATTATTTACTTAAATGTTTCCTCGAACTTATCAAACGATCAGCACGCCACACAACCCTACATCGGCTGTCGTGGAAACGCAATTCTAGCTGTATTCAGATTTTTCGAAACGACTAGTTCATTAGTCGGTGACAGCCGTATTGTCCCGTAACGCTGCCCCGAACATTGGCCCCAACATTGAGAAATTAGCGTTGGTTTCAACACTGGTCCCAATGTCGGGTAGGCCAACGTGTGTCGGATTTATTAAAGAAAGACAGGCAACTATTTGCATCCATACAATACGAATCGATCAGCTTTTGAAAACTAGATTTAATACACAAAAGAAAAGATTTCAGTTAACTTATATTATACTGTCATGTTGTCATATAATGTCAAGTTGTTATCTATCACCATTTTAGGCTTTGTTTAAAATAAAGACAGAGACTGTAGCATCAATACCGTGAAAGCACCTGTAGCAATTTCTACGGCAGACACAACTCGTTCTGTCTAAACTAAACTTATGTTGAAACCAACATGTGGATGCCAATCATAATTTACCATCCAACTTGCATAAAAAGTTGGAACCAACGTTAGCCACGGTAATGAGTAGCAGTCACACCAAATGGACATTACCAGCTACGACCAGCTATCTGGGTAATGAACGAAAATGAAAGTTAACGATAAAACGCGCGTTCGCGAACTTAACCGTGTTTGTTATTGCCGTGTAATTGTACAGCTGATGGAAGTTTAATCCGTTCGACGCAGTTTGCGACTCGTGTGGTTGTGCTTTAGATAGTTAAACGTCACGTGTTATACGTCTTTCGCAGTAGATTATACTTATTTAGAAATTGTACCTTGTAAAGAGATTTTTCTTGTTTAAAAACAAAAAAATATCTACACTACTGAAAACCAGCGCTGTGGCTTTGTCTCGCCCATGAGTCCCAGCATAATGCTGAGAGATGGCCGTTTTGCGCGGATTTGACGCATATGTTCCCAATTTTTCATGTATACCGCGTGTATCTGACATCGACGCACAAACGATTTCCATGGGTCCGGGGCATGATTCTGAACACCCTAGACTTAGAACTTTTCGTCGTCTTTTTTCTCATTTTTTAATTTTTTTCAAGGGGTTTTTTACTTTAGACTGCTCATAATCGTTATTCTGACCTAACCCAATGAGATGTTTAATAAAAAAAATAATTAATTAACTACTTTCACTAAAAAGAGCAATCTGAATAAAACCACAAATAGATATCAGCTCAGCTGAGCTGATACTTTGTGGTACTCTTGAAAAAAATGAGAAAAGAACCGACAAAAAATTCCAATACTGGGGTGTCTAGAATCATGCCCTGGACCCATGGAAATTGTTTGTGCGTCGATGTCAGATACACGCGGTATTATTGTAATTTTGTTTATTTTTGGTAAGCGTAGACTTTGTCTCTGTCATTTCTGACCAAGACTAAGGTCAAGAGCAAACCCATCACAAATAAAAAAAAAAAAAAAAAAAAGCGTCATACTGGCCGCAAATATTTTTCTTTTTCTTTCTTTCTTCTTTCTGCTGACAGACTGAGACCAAAATTGGTATATACTACCAGTCTTTGTAAATTCTTTCATAGGGTGCAACACCACTGCGTCGAACATTAACCACAGACGATAATGAAAAATGGTCTTGTTGGTTCACCCCAGTCTGCGACTATCTTTACACTCTCGTCTAAAACGGAAACAACCAATACAAATAAAAAGCTTTTAATGAACAAAATTCACGTCACCTATCATTGAGGGCGTACACACGCGCACAAAATTGTCATCCTTGAAAGAGTAATGTTGCTTCACGCACCACAATTTAGTTTCACGTCCGAACGATGTGGTCTGAGCAAACATCCCGTAGCACGCGACTATACCGTCATTATACAAACTGGCTGGGTTTCCATACTGGGTTTTGAGTGTGAAAGTGTGACTGTCTGTTAAGTTTTCACGTAATCGCTGAAAATTATTGATGAATTTTGGCGGAAAGAATGTATGTATTCTTGGGGAAGGACAAAGGATACTTTAGTCCCGGGATAACGTTGCCATAATTTCTGTAGAAGCTGGTATGTCTGTCTGGTGGCCTGTGACGTTTTTACTCCTACACAGTTGAACGAATTTTGATAGAAATAGGACACTTTTCATTCCAGTAGTAAGTTCCCTTAAGACCATAAAATCGGTTAAACCTCGAACAAAGCCGCGTGCTGAAGCACACCATGAAATTGCGGTGTCGGTGATTCGCTTGCTTCACGTGATACTCTCGGCCTAATGCAATTGGTTGATTTGATGGTGTGATGGGGTAAAGTTTACATAAACCCTATGTAATTACAGTAATTGCAGGGTTGAAGGTAGTTTGCGCTTTGCTTAGGCAATCTGCAGGTCGTAATATGAAGCAATTTCTGTGAAAGATTCAGATAACTTTGAAAACGCTTTGCTTAGGCAATCTGCAGGTCGTAATATGAAGCAATTTCTGTGAAAGATTCAGATAACTTTGAAAACTGAAGACATTTTGAGAGGAAAATGAAATTAGATTTCTCTTTTTTACTATTGATAGGCATATAGGTTTGACCACTATCTCACCTGATGGTAATAGATAATGCAGCCCAAAATGAAGAAAAGAAGAAGTAGTCTTTGATTCACTCTTGATTTAAAACTCCCAGGTTGTCGACAAATTAATGTTTGTTCCTAATTAGTTAATTAATTCCGAGAATAATTTCATTCTATCTATTTCAAGAGATCTTTTCAACATAACCTTATCTTACTAATCTAAATTTTCTGCCTTTATTAAAAAGCTACCTAAAACCAATAACAGTGAGATTTAATCGGCCAATCAGGTGAGAGTAGAATGCGATCGCGCTACGTGATTGGATGAAATCGAAAGTTGGCCGTTGATTGCGGCAGATTATTGGTTTTTCAAGCGAGTAATATGGCCGGTAATTACGTGGTGTGGCTGGAAGGTAATGAGATGTTGCTGCATCGATTAAGGGACGTTGTAATGTTTTGTTTGTTTTTAGAACTTTAGATGAAGGTGAAATTAAAAACTGGCTAAAGCAGCTTGTGTAGTTGGTGGTTTTAAGCTCATCAAGTCTACAGCCATTTCTACAATACATCACCAAGAACATCCTGTCGAATAAATCGCAGTCACTCAAAGATCAAGTTGCAAATGAATTAATCAAGAATTTGCAAACATATATATTTATGTTCTACAACAAAGCTGACACTGGAAGCCATGTCCACGACTCTTTATCGTACTACCCGCTAATCAATACCGAGCAATGGCATAATCACTGAAACTTACGCGATTGATTTAACACCGGGAAACAAACAACATTTCAATGTCTAGGAAACATTTGGTTCCTTTAATTGAACATGCAGTGCTAATGAAGTTTGAGGAGGTAGCCTTGTTGAGTAACATGAGGTAAAATAAATGAAACAGTGAAATCACATCATAAAATAGATAAAAAAAAATATATTGAACAGGTTGACGAAGATTCTGACGATCTCTATACAGATACTTCTTTAGAAACAATTGACTATCGAAATGGAATTGCAACTGATACAAATAAAACTAAGATCAAGACTTCATTGGCGATCGTAATTATTATGGAAATAACTAGAGTATCACCAAAAAACGTTAGATTAGAGACAAATATTTGAAACTATTTTAGCCAAGACAGGCACTGCCTAAAACTTAAATGTCAAATTATCAAACATTGTTTCGTTACCCTACTTATGCAGCGAAGTAAGACATGAAAATGTCACGTCTCCTGATTAAGTAAATGGTGCAAAACGTGACATTTTAGCAGAAGGCTTTGCGCGAATAATTACGTATGACTACATAAAAAAAAACTTAAAGTAGGACATTACTATTAACTGTGTGGCTTCAAATAATATATAATAATAAAAAAACCATGAAGATGAGGTTATTGAAAATACCGTACGTATACGTATTGATAACTCATTAGAATATTAAACCAATCAAATTAAAATTACCTTAATTACAACAAAAGACGATGATCAAATAGCTAGCAAATAGTACACATGAACCTCAAAACCATGAAAACCACACAATAATTTGTGACATTGAAACCAGCACTAAACAAATATTTCATTATTCATGTGTATCACTTACATTAGATCACGTCACAGACTATTAGCAACCAAGCCATACAATTTGGCCGGCATTATATTCCACAGCCAGCGTGTCGCCGCCGCCCACCCATCTGTGCGCACTGCCTTATAAGGCTCGGGTTAGTCCGTAGCCTTCAAAATATCCATCGCTATATTGTTTACCGCGGCCTTCCTTAATTACTGGTACTTTCGAATGGACTCAAGTCAACCCGTCTCCGCTAATAGGGTCTCAGTGACCTCACGGTTTTGCCCTGATTTACTTTGATCGTTAATTGGCTGGTATCGGCTTTTAATATTAAAATTTCATTGAGGACTTTGCTTGTTACGTAAGCGTTAAAATAAACTGTTGTGTGATGAATGAAATTGATTGCATGAAAATACAGTACATTTATTTTATTTGTGTGTAGGTATGTTCTATCGTCGGTAGAGGTGTATACGAGTATGTAGGACAAGCATTTATTGGTCTAGTCTTGTCTTATTCATTTAGTGGTGTAATGTGAATGACTTTATTGCATTCCCGATGATAATCTATTTACGATTCATTGTTTTGTCTGTAACCTGTGCTAGTTTTAAAACTCACATCATTATGTTAGTCACGGATTAACTTGCGGTGTCAAACATATAGTATCTCAGAAATTATGGCATTTTTATCTTATTAACAATTTTGGACTGAGAAATAATGTAATTGTTCTGCAAAGGCAACACAATAGAAACTTGAAGCATTGTGGTTGTTACTAAATACAACATAAACGTCTTAGTTAATTAAAAAAGGGGTCTAGGATTGCACGGCTTTTCGGTCTGCGTTTTATGATCTCCACTTGCATTAACTCGCCTAGTATTTTTCCTTTGATCTTTTCTCTGTCTTTACTATTACTCATTGCTCTTAAATCTTCATGCGCCAAAGCCCCGAGTGGCCATAAAGTATTTCTTCAAGATACATTTTGCAGAAACTCTTGTTTCTCTGTAAGCCCTTTTGATTTATGGAGCGTCGGAGACTTTAAGAAGATTTCATTGATATTTCTTATTAATCCTGTCTTTGCACTTCTGAGGTCTGCATGGACTTATGCAAATTTGTGTTATGAATCAGCTACCCGTCCTACATATCACAGTCCATTCACTTTTCGTTTTTAAGCCCAGTTTTATCCAGTGAACAATTAGCCATGAATGTTTTTTTAATAAAGTTATCAATGAAAGGAAGTGTATCGTGAAACTTGACAGTCACCTCATTTTTACATAAGTTAATTAATTAAACACGTCAGTAAAGTGTTTAACGTCCATTGGTACGGTATCATGCTTGATATTGTTGACATCGACCACTTTCAAATTAGCAATGTCTCCATTTAAGGTAGCATATTAAAGTGAGTCAGTTTTTATAAAACTTATTTTCGTTTTCCGCAATCGTAAGTCCATTTCAAATTAGTCAGTACTGAAGCCACAACACTGCTTTACTAGAATGCCGCAGTATGTTTCTAGATCTAGAACAGTCATGAAAGTAAGTATTCAAAATAAACAAGTGTTCGCGTTTTTGTGGTAATCGGTTAATGAAGTAATTACTGCGAAGTAAACCATATTATTTTTTATTTTATTTTTTACCTTTTTTGTGTTTTTGTATTTCACGGTTCACTATTGCACATTTTATGAGCTGTTATGTTAGTACGTAACTTGTACGTGCGTTCTAAAGTTGAAATCTATACTAATATTATAAAGCAGAAGAGTTTGTTTGTTTGTTTGTTTGATTGTTTGTTTGTTTGTTTGGTTGAACGCGCTAATCTCAGGAACTACTGGTCCGATTTGAAAAATTCTTTCAGTGTTAGATAGCCCATTTATCGAGGAAGGTTATAGGCTGTATATCATCACGCTAAGACCAATAGGAGCGGAGCAGTAATGAAAAATGTGACGCAGACGAAGTTGCGCGGGTCAGCTAGTTACATATAAAGGGTTTTAGTTTTCTTTAGCTGACTGCCAAGGTTTAGTTCACTCAATGACTAAATGAAGCTATCATCATTTTTAAGCGAGTCTAAATATATTTCGTTCTTTACTAATTAGTTTATTAGCATTCAAATGATGAATACTTCTAAATTTACCTTCTATGGTCATTTACAGATGTAGTGGTCTGGAATTTTAAATATTGTTACAACACTTTAAGGAACTTTATTTAATTTTAATTATCCACTAAGTATTAATATTTCATTCTACTTAAATTATTTCTTCACGGTTTATTTTGAATTGTTTTAAGACCATTGTGTTAGGCATTGAGTATAACTCAAGTTTTCCGATTGGCTTTTATTGACAAGTTGTTTAGTTCAATAGTCAATCCTATCATAGTTACGTCGAAGATACCTAATTCAAAATCTTATTACTTACTTAAGTTATTCCTGAATAGATCGTAGTGGTGTTTGATTTCATCTTCTTTTATTATCTTCATGAATATTATATATTATGTAAGTAAGAAGGTAAGAAGGTATGTACCCGTCCAATAATACATACCTTCTTATACTTACTTAACAATATATATCTCTATATGGCTCATAATAGGCGTAGCATTATTAAAAACATAATCATCAATTTTTGATTCAATGATCTCACTGAAAGCAGCAAGTAACGTAAATGTATACTTTATTGGATTTAATTCGAGAAATCCCTCATAAAATATTTAATTACGAGTACAACACATATGCTTATAAACAATTTCATTAACTATTAAATCTCTTTTAACAAGTCTAAGATTTATGAGCTCCGGTGATTCTACGAAGCTTTTCTCTGCCGTTCTCTGTAATAGAGTTTAGTTGACGTTACCAGTTTGACGTCCATCAGTCTGCGAGTACGTCTGACTTAACTGACGACTTTTCTCCGACATTACTAACTGTAGACACATATACCAGAGAAAACATATATCTACGTAGATCTAGGGTAAAACTAGGATAGGATAGTTGCCACACATTCTGAAATTACTTTATATCTCTCAGTACAAAAAGCAAAAAACTTTATTTTTAAAATGAGTAAGTACTTTGATTTATAATCTTCAAATTATGAAAGGAAAAAACATTATCTTTGATAATTCCAAGTATAGGCGATTGTTGTGGACCTCTAAATTTTGTGACAACTATCCCGTATAAAGGATAGTTGCCTTATCCGTATAAATTAAATATAAGATTGATGCTCCACCGAGAAAAAAGACTTATATCCCGCAAAAACTTTGATCGCAATTTGCCTTCCCATGCCATCGCACACATGCATGCATGCATGCATACGCAACGTGGTGAACTTAGTCGTGGTTGTAGAGTCCCTCGATTGATAAATAAATTAACATGAAATTCATTCGTGAAACTAGAGTAATTAAAATCGAGGCAACCATACCCCTAGGGCATCTATCCTGGTTTTACCCTAAGGGCTAGGCGTAGTAAAATCAAAGTGTATGAATTAATTCTCGCTCGGACAAAACACAAAACTGAATAAGAAATTGAACACTGCCGACAAACTGTACAGCAGTTTGGCAGAAGATATGTGTATTTTTTTCTAGTAAATTTTCTGTAATAAACAAAATAAATTGGTAATACCTATTCTAATTCTAATACATGAAAATCTCGTGTCACGGT
This sequence comes from Ceramica pisi, assembly GCA_963859965.1. Taxonomy (NCBI): domain Eukaryota; kingdom Metazoa; phylum Arthropoda; class Insecta; order Lepidoptera; family Noctuidae; genus Ceramica; species Ceramica pisi. The sequence goes on along the minus strand of OY982535.1, from coordinate 20,962,156 downwards.
GATTGTTATCGAACTCCTCCGAACAGACTTGACTGATTTTTATGAAATTTGTTGTGTACACAAAGGAGGTCGGAGAGGTCGTAGGATACTAATTTTTTTGCCAGAACAAATAACTGAAATTTTAAATGGCAATCAAAATATTCCCGAATTTTCGACTAAAGGTATCACATATATGCTCCCAAAATCAAGTAGAACCCAGGATCCTTCACAGTACAGACCTATTATACTTGCTTACCAACCTTATATAAAATCATAACCTCATGTATTACGAACAAAATCATTAAACATATTGAAAAGTATGATATTTTAACAGAAGAACAAAAAGGGTGTAGGCGCGAACACATGGGCTGTAAAGAGCTGATTGGGCTCAGTCGGAATAAATAGAAAGAGTGGACTGTATTAAAATAGGTGTATTCAGAAAAGACAAGGAAATGCCCGTAGCGGAGCGCGTCTAGGAGCTGAGTGTAGTGGCGAGCGCGCCGCGGTCGCCATGTCCCGGGTTCGGCACCCCGACCCCGCGCAGTCCCCGCGGTCGTCCATGACGCGCATATGTGATGCGCGGACATATTCCCCGGGTTGAAGGGAAGTCTTCAATCTTCGACTGGAAGGGGGCAGATGCAGTTGAAAGCGCGACGAATGGTGCCCCGCTTCGTCTTCAGTTCGGCCACTCTCGTGACCCCGTCTACGCCAGGATAGGTCTTCGTGACCCGGCCCAGGGACCAGAGCAGAGGTGGCGCTGTTTTGTCCTTTATCAGGACTAAAGACCCCGGCTTCACTTCACCTCTGGAATCAAACCACTTGGTTTTGGCCTGCAGCAGAGAAGTGTACTCATTATGAAACCGTCGCCAAAAATGCTGTCTGATGAGCTGGATCCTCTTCCAACGATCCAGTCGCGTGATGTTGGCTTCAGTCACCTGAGGGTATATCACTGATAAGAATGGCCGTCCAATTAGGAAGTGAAAAGGAGTGAGTGCCGTAAAATCGTTAGGGTCAGAAGAAAGAGGAGTAAGAGGGCGTGAGTTAAGCACCGCCTCTATGTGAGTGAGACAGGTAGCCATCTCTTCGAAGGTGAAATGGGTAAGACGCAGTAGTCGTTTTAAATGATGCTTACAAGATTTTACAGCAGCTTCAGCCAGTGAATTGAAATGAGGGCTGTATGCAGGCGTGAAAATAAATTCAATACCTTGTTGTGCCATTTCAGATGCAACATTTGATGATTGCAAAAACCTACACATCTCATTTGATGCGCCTACGAAATTAGTCCCGTTATCGGACGTGATGCTTCGAGGCTTGCCACGACGCGCCACGAAACGATTTAGAGCAGCCATATAAGCCTCAGTGGTGAGGTCGGTGACGAGCTCCAAATGTACGGCTTTCACTGCCGAGCAAACAAAGATGCACATATAGGATTTTGCAAGTTTGCATCCTCGGCCTTTACGATTGGCCACCATTACTGGCCCAGCATAGTCAACATAGCTATTTAAAAAAGGAAACTCGAGATTTGTTCTTGAGCTTGGTAGTTGACCCATTATAGGCTGTACGTTCTGAGCCTTGTGTCTGAAACATTTAAGACATTTATTCACGATAAATCTAGCCAAGTTTCTACCACCTAAAGGCCAATAAGTTTGTCGTACATGTGACAACAACAATTGTGGACCAGCATGTACAAGTTTTAAATGTTGCATGTGAAATATAAGCTTTGTAAGTGTGTGCTTACTGCATAAAATAATGGGATGTTTCACACTAAAGTCGTAGGGGGAGTTATCGAGCCTTCCGCCCACGCGAATGAGGTTTTGATTGTCAATGAACGGTGTCAGAGGAAGCAATCTACTTTTGCGAGGTAATTTTTGACCAGACTTTAACAAATTATACTCTTCTGAAAACGTTTCAAGCTGTGAATGATGTATGATTGTTTTTAATGCGTTGTCTAGTTCTGCTGCTGATAAATTACCATGCAATTTATTTCTATTTTTGACATTATAAATAAAGCGTTGTACATAAGCAAATATATTTTGTATTTTTGTTAAACTAGAATACTTTACTAATAGATTATGAATGATTGATGAATTATTGATTACGTTTGTATGATTACTAATAAATGAATGATTGTCACTTTCACTACCAATGAAATGAGTTACTACTTCCGGCAGACTATCTTTCCCGCTGTTTGGCATGCTGGGCCACTCATTTTCACTGTACTGTAAAAATGAGGGACCAGACCACCACAAAGTTGTGTGCGTGATAATGTCGGCCCTGAGACCACGGGAAACAAGATCCGCCGGGTTGTCTTTCGACGGTACGTAGCTCCAGGTATGACCACAAGTACTTTCCTGTATCTCGTTGACTCTGTTCCTGACAAAAGGCTTCAACTGATTTGAAGGAGTAGAGAGCCAACCCAGGACTATGGTTGAGTCGCACCAGAATCTACATTTATGAATGGGTATGGTAAGCGATTCTAGAACCTTAGTACACAGCCTTGCACCTAACAAAGCTCCACAAAGTTCAAGCCTCGGTATCGTCGTTGGTTTGATGGGCGCTACACGATTTCTAGAGACTAGAAGTTGTACGCCTATGGATCCACTGCCATTAGAAGACCGAATGTACACACAACTGCCAAATGCTTTCTCAGATGCATCTGTAAAGACGTGTACTTCATGCGTACTAGAGTCTTCACGCAAGACCCAGCGTGGAATTTTTAAAGTATTTAATGCGATTATTGTGCTCTCAAATGTAGACCAAAGGTTTCTGATTTCGTGCGATACTTCGTCGTCCCAGTCATACTTTTGTAGCCATAAACGCTGCATTATTATTTTGGCTTCGACTACGCACGGCCCTACGAGGCCCAGTGGGTCAAAGATTTGACTGATAACAGAAAGAACATGACGTTTGGTGACTTTGGTAGTGGTGGTGATGTTTATAGTATACGTAAGTGTATCAAGAGTCACAAACCCAGTTAAGACCTAAAGTCTTAGATTGAGATGAGTTTGGACCTTGCTCAGAAAACTGTAAAGTGCTAGTATTATGTAATTCGTTAGTATGTGTAATTTCTTTGAGAATTTGAGAATTATTTGATCGCCATTTACGTAAGTTAAATTTTGCAGATGATAGAACGGAACGTACCTTCTTAGAAATGTCAACAGTTTCAGCTATAGTATCCCCTCCACTAAGAAAGTCATCAACGTAGAAGTCACGTCGTATGGCACATTGAGCTCGACTGTCCTCAATGTTATCAGCCAAACTTACAAGACACTTAGTGGCTAAATAGGGTGCAGAAGCGGTACCATAGGTAACCGTATTTAAAGTGTAAGTCCTAAGAGGTTCTGAAGGTTCACACCTGTAAATTATTTTTTGAAGAGGTCGTTGGACTGGATTTAACTCTATGGCCCTGTACATTTTTTCCACGTCACCTGAGACCACATACTTATGTTGACGAAAACGTGTTAAAATCGAAAACAGATCGTCTTGAACTACGGGACCGACCATCTGAATGTCGTTAAGTGACACCCCCGAACTAGTACGAGCTGATGCATCAAATACTACGCGTAGTTGTGTAGTGGTACTTGAACTGCGAATGACTCCATGATGTGGAATGTAATATTTACTCATGGAGTTTTCTGGTGATGGAGTACAGTCAGAGTCTAGCGTCATATGACCTAGGCGCTCATATTCTCTCATGAACTCATTATATTTTTTATGAAATGATGGATCGCGTTTGAATCGCCTTTCAAGGGAAAGAAAACGATTTCTAGCATTAGTAAAAGAATGACCTAATGTACTAGGATCCCCTTTTAAAGGCATAGTGACGACGAATCCCCCACCATCATTACGAACGGTGGTTTGAGCAAATGATTGCTCACACATTCTCTCCTCGAGTGAGAGTGAATGTTTTGAACTGACATTGTCAAGCTCCCAAAATTGAGTGAGGTCGGGAGTGACATTGGAATGATGGCAAAAATGATTAGCGGAAAAACATGATTGGCGCGAAATACTACCTGAAACTAACCATCCTAATTTGGTCTCGCATAATTTAGGTAGGTTTTTCCCTAAGTCTATCGTTCTGCTACCTAAGACATTCCAGAAAACTTCAGCCCCTACCAGGATGTCTACGACCGACGGAACGTTGAAGTTCGGGTCTGCTAGCATAAGACCTGGAGGAATAGGGACATGATTAATATGCACGAATGAAGACGGTAGAACCTTTGTGATTTCAGGCAAAATGTGACACTCGATATCTACAGTAAAGGCACAGCATAAAGACTCTATTGAGAGGTGACAAGACTGTGTACTGGTGGATATATGATTATTAATACCCGTTACCTTGGTGCTCGTACCGTGTCGTAACAAACCCAGCTTCTCTGATAGGCTCTGTGTGACAAAGTTCGCCGTACTGCCGTTGTACAGCAGTAGGCGCGCAGTGTACTTCTTACCCGTCACGCCTGTCACGTTCACCATAGCTGTGGACAGTAAAACATGCGCAGAAGTAGCAAGCTGCATGGAATTGGCTGAAAGCACAACATTTGAAGAAGGCGAAGCAGAAAGCAGTGCAGAAGGCAATGGATCGGAAACCGGTTTGGGCTCATTACTTTCCGTATGCAAAAGCGTATTGTGCTTTGTTTTGCAATATTTGCAATGTGAAAATTTACAGTTTTTAGAATTATGTCCAAAGCGTAAGCAATTAAGACAAACATTAAATTCAGTTGCCTTTTGTTTGCGATTTTCTATTGACAGATTTCTAAATGATTCACATTTAAACAAAGTATGTGCTTGGGAGCAAAGTGGACATTTTCTGTTTTTATTTATATTTTCTGATTTTTTATTTGATTTTGAATCAGTTTTATTTGAATGACTATTATTTAAGGCGACAATAGTATTCGTTTCGGAAGGAGTATGGTTAGACTCCACTGATTCTAACCAGTCCGCTTTACTGCTTAGAAATGAACAAAATTGTGTTAAAGTTGGTTCATCTTTAAACGTATTGTTTCTGTGTTCTTCCCAGTCCCGACTTGTTGCTAAATCTAACTTTTTAACCATGAAATATATAATAATATCGTCCCAAAATTGAGTGGGCCTTTTTAAAGAAGTTAGTGCCCTGACATTTTTATTAATGTTATCAACAAGGTTTCTGATGGAAACACTTGACTCTTTTGTAATGGGTTCGACATCAAATAATGCTTGAAAATGGTTTTTCACTAGAAGCCGGTTGTTGTTGTAACGTTCGCACAACAGGTCCCACGCAAGATTATAGTGATCGGCTTTAAAGTCAATGTTTTTAATAATTAAAGCCGCGTTTCCCTGGAGTGAAGCTCGCAGGTAGTGGAACTTGTTAATGTCATTTAAGCTAGAATTATCGTGAATCAATGATCCAAAGGTATCCCTAAACTCAAGCCAGCATTGGTAGTTCCCATCGAAGTGAGGCAAATCTATTTTTGGCAAACGAACAAAAGAATTCCTAAATGAAACATGTGCACCTGAGTCAGCGTCTCTGAAGCCCGCCTCCGACGCAGCACCGCTGGGCGAGACACCGAGTAGGCTACGCGTGAGTGCCACCAGGTTGAAGAACTGGCGGTCAAAGTCCTCACGCTCAGCCAACGCAGGCTCGTCGTCATCGGAAAGCACGTCGATCTGTGTCTGTAAGGCATCAAATTCGGTGTGTAAGTTTTCGAACTTATTAAAACGCTCCTCCAAATCTAAACGTTGCAACTCTGATAATGCGGAACTACTTCTAACTAAATTTAAATAGTTGCTGTAAATTGTAAGCTTCGATTTTATCGAACTACGCTTCTTTATTAAAGTTTTTAAATTGTCTGCCATTGTTAAGTTAAATAAACAGCTGGACGTACTGATACTAATGAGCTTAATAGATAAAAAACTGCAAACAGCTGTGCGTTAGTGAAAGTGATCGATAAATCAGTGTCAAGGCCAACGACTCAACACGTGTTGACAAAGTGCGAATTTGCTAATGACTATAAAAATATGCGTATTTCAATAAGCAGTGTTATAAAAAAACACTATGAAGCGCTAGTATTGAAACACTGTATGAACACCGAAAGATTGGAAGATGAATCAGCGATTTTAGGCAAGTAAAAAGAAAGCAGAAAATTGACTAATTGGAACGGACTCACTCAAATACAGTAGTATACTCCCTGAGAATGACATCAGCTCCCACGATGACGATGCAGTGTGCCTCGGGAACGACTTCTTTGTTCTTCTTCGTGGTCGCACCGCGTGGTGCTCGCGAGCGGTCAAAGTTCGCGCAGGTGAACACGACGACCGACGATGCGACGTTGACGGCGTTAATTACGTTAAATACTGCTAATTACTGTCTCCGAAGGACCAATATGATTGGGCTCAGTCGGAATAAATAGAAAGAGTGGACTGTATTAAAATAGGTGTATTCAGAAAAGACAAGGAAATGCCCGTAGCGGAGCGCGTCTAGGAGCTGAGTGTAGTGGCGAGCGCGCCGCGGTCGCCATGTCCCGGGTTCGGCACCCCGACCCCGCGCAGTCCCCGCGGTCGTCCATGACGCGCATATGTGATGCGCGGACAGAGCAATTAATAATTGATTCCACTATCTTAAAATACTGTCAAAGATCTAGAAAAAACTTATACGTGGCATACATTGATTACAAAAAAGCATTCGACAGCGTTCCGCACTCATGGTTGATCGAAGTATTAAATATTTATAAAATTAATCCATTACTTATACAATTCCTTAAAGATACTATGGGATCCTGGAGAACTACACTTAAATTACAATCTGAAACAACAAACATAACCGTAGACGATATAGAAATTAAAAGAGGTATCTTCCAAGGGGACTCATTAAGTATTCTCTGGTTCTGTCTAGCCCTAAATCCACTCTCTCGAGCGTTAATTGATTCTATATTAGGGTTTGATATTAAGAATGGTAGGTCAATATTGCATCAAATTACAAATTTACTTTATATGGATGATTTAAAATTGTATGCCAATGAAAATTCTGATTTGCACGATTTATTAAGTATAACCGCAACATTTTCGAAAGACATAAGGATGGGTTTTGGGCTAGACAAATGCCGAAAACTTAATATAGAGAAAGGCAAGATTGTAGGTGGAAACTACTTAACAAATAGTGATGACACAATAGAAGCGATTAAAGAAGAAGAACTATATAAATATTTAGGTTACAATCAAGCTAGACTTTTAGAACATAAGGCCATTAAAGATAAACTAAAAAAGGAATATAATAGCAGAATACATTCTTTGTGCAAAATGCATCTATCCAGCAGAAATTTATTCAAATCCATTAATACATACACGGTACCAATACTTACTTACTCTTTCGGTGTAATAAAATGGTCGAATACGGAACTACATGGCCTCGAAGTTAAGACAAGAACTATGATAACACAGCACAGATATCACCACCCCAAATCAGCAATTGAAAGAGTGATAATGCCCAGAAAAGAAGGAGGTAGAGGATTAATCGAAATATCACATCTGCACAAAAGACAAGTCATAAATCTCAAACAATTTTTCAGGCGAAAGAAAAGTTCGAGTAAATTACACAAAACAATCACAGAGATAGATTTAAAATATACACCTCTAAACCTAAGCGATGATAGTAATACAGAAACAGTAGATCAAACGGAACACATAGAAGAAATAAACAGAAAATGGAGGCAAAAAGAACTGCATGGTAGACATCCCAATGATTTACATCAAACATTCATCGATAAAGAAGCTATCTATTATATTATAGCTACAAATGGCTGGAGATGAGTGGGCTGTTTCCGGAAACAGAAGGGTTTATGCTGGCCATCCAAGACCAAGTTATTAACACAAAGAATTATAGAAAATACATAATAAAAGATAGGACAGTAAGGAATTATTTATGCAGAAAATGTCATAGCAAACCTGAAACAATACAGCACATTACAGGAGCTTGCATGACATTGACCCAGAACGACTACACTCATCGTCACAATCAACTCGTTAACATTATTCACCAAAAACTCGCCGTTAATCTTAAACTAATGCAGGACCCATACACACCATATTACAAATATACACCAAGAGCTGTTTTAGAAAATAATTTTTACAAAATATATTATGACCGCACTATAATTACAGATCACACTATATACAATAACAGACCCGATATAACACTTGTTGATAGACAAAACAAACACACATACATTATAGATATAGCCGTACCAAACACCAATAACATACAAAAGACTATCACAGAAAAAATAAGGAAGTACACAGAACTACAAGAGGAAATCACCAGTTTGGAAAATGAATAAAGTCACAATTGTCCCAATAGTAATATCAACAACAGGTGTTATCCCAAAACAAATATTCAATAGCTTTAATCTTCTTAATCTTTCGAAATACACATACTTAACACTACAAAAAGCCGCTATTTTAAATACTTGCCGAATAGTTAGAAAATTTTTACAACTAGACTTGGATAACAATTTTACTGCAGTACAAAGTAATTTACCATCACAAACCAATAACTAGGATCTCACCTTGGTTCACACCCGTGAGATTCTAGCAAATACCAGGCACTAGCCTGAGAAAATAAATTTAAAAACAAAATAATAATAATGGGGTGTAACAAGGGGCGGTCTTGTCTCCCGATCTTTAACAGACAACCTGCCATCTGCTGAAGCGTAAAAAGATACACAAACTTAAATTCATATTTAAATGATGATATGTAGTAAAGAGTAACAACATCGTCTTACCCAGCTACTGGGTTTCAGTGGTCAGATAGGCAGACTCTCCTTGTAAGTGTACTGGTATTCAACAGCAACAAGTTACGACTGCAATATGACCCTAACATTTTTAGGAAAAGACTAGGCAGATGATGAAATGACAAAAATAGCAAAAGCAAAGAGCCAATTAGGAGGTAACGAGAACTCGGGCAAATAATCTTAATTAAAAAGCAAAGTCTGCTAAAATTACATGGCTCCGGTATCAGGTAATTTCTGAAGTCTTTATATTGAGAAAACCTTAGTAATTTTCCGTTGTTATTTTCCACAAAAACGTCTATTCTTAGCTCTAGAAAAGTTGTAGGGTTCCGTACCCGTAACCAACGGAACCCTGTTACTAAGCCTCCGCTGTGCGCCCGTCCATCTCTCTAACAGCGGGCTATATCTCAAGAACCGTACCTAATAGATAGACAGTTGAAATTTCACAGTGTCATTGTCCGCTATAACAACAAATAATAAAAAAATATTGTAATAAAAATTTGATTAAAATACAAGAAGTTTATTTTTTCGAATTATGGTACGGAAGGAACCCTTCGTGTGAGAGTTCGATTCGCACTTGGCCGGTTTTAGAAAAGATTCCCGCAAGCACAGATTATTATCTAAAACGGCTATGTTATCATAAAATTGATCTTTTTTGAAACGTCTCGAGACCTCTTACTGAAATGGGGCTGGAAATTGTTCAGGCATCTCGTCTCGAGTTTGCCAATTTATGTCTAAATTGTGTTGGTATATTTAAATGCTACTTATATTTTCTTCTTTCTAAAAATAAACGTTTCTCGATGTATTAATTTTTGAGCTGATTTTCGCAGAACAACAAAGTACCAATTACTTTGTTGTTTCAATTTATTTCGAAACAGGGTTAAATATGGCTTTGATTCTTTCAGGTAAAATTAAATCAAGGGTATTTACGGTATTTTTATTTCAATCAACTCAAGAATTACCGGTACCTAGTTAGTACACATTTGAAATTTTTCAACTTAGGTAAAGGAACTAATCAATTTCAGTTAAACAAAAATCTTTCGCCGAGAAAGTCATACTAAAAGCATTCAACTAAATATATCCAACACTCAATAAACATTTACTTTCATCTTCGCGACCACGAAGGTAAACCATCAAAGCTTACTGAAAAGTTTACACTGCAAGGAAAGTGGTTCCGGTGATCCGTTGCGTACACTGCGGTGCACATTCATAGACCGAGCTACGACTAATATTGCCACAGCTTAAAAAAATAAAATTAAACAATTACAGCAATTATTTCACATTAATAAATTATGAAATCACATTTAAATTGTATAACGTCAGACTTTAATAATACCTACCTACTTTTTACTTTTTTTTTTAGGGATGGGAAATCATCCAGTGACTCCTCCCGCTCTGGGTGTAGCGGGAGGGAGTGTCAGACTTCTACTGACTAAAACCCATCCATTTTCCTTCACTGCCCTTTGTGTTCCAGAGCCACGGTATCTCTTTCGAATAGTCCCGCGACTCCGGCAGGCGTCGGCCCTTTCGGGCCCCTCTGTGACCTACTGTACACTGTGGTGCAAAATTATACACCGCTCTACGGTCACTGTGGTCACTGCTTGGCGTTTTAAAACTGGACACAGGCGTGTACACTGTGGTGCTCATTAATGACCTCTCCACAGCCACTACGGCCACTGCATAGCCTTTAATAACACCGGACATTCGGTTATATCGTAAATATTTACACCGCTCTATATTGCGCGATAAGTTTTTATGATCACGATTAGGGATGCAGTACGCGTATATTTTAACTTTTTGTTTCTACGATAAATATGCTGTTTTGTGACTGAATTTTGTGCAGTATTCATTTTTTTTGTATATTGACCATGTCATTACTGGCGATAGGTCTATCTGGCTAAATACAAAAATGTATGAGCCGTATTTAGTGGTGTTACTGACAACCAAGCATCTATGAAAAGTACGCTAACCACATTTGTTAATAGATACTTAGCGCTTATTTTGCATTAAATCTCTATCCTAAGAACATAACGCTCTCCACAGTTACATTATTTAACATAATTATCTAGTATTTTACATAATTATTGCAAATTCATGTAGAAAGGGTTTCTTGTGATCAAATCTAAACGATTTTATAGTTTTGCATAGTACTTTATGCTACTTTCACATCTGCATCGTCATTTTATTATCCCTTTAGTTATTTAAAAGATAAGTGTATGAATAAATTAAAGATTTTATGTAGGCGGTAAGTGTTTACATAAACATAACCGCCTACTTTTTAAGACCACTGAAAATACATCACTACATATTATAAAACAAAGTCCTCCGCCACGTCTGTCTGTCTGTTCGCGTTAAACTGAAAAACTACTGCACCGATTTTCATGCTGTTTTCACCAATAGATTGAGTGGTTACCGAGGAAGGTTAAAGTATAACATTTGTCGAGTGGGCAAAGCCGCGGGCATCACCTAGTTATTTATAAGTTTCTCATCAGTTTATTTAAGTAACACTAGCTAAGACTCGTTACGATTGATTTCTACTAAAGTGTTATGTTTTTTTTTTTTCGAAACAATAATTATAATTATAGAAAATAATCAATATAGTACATTTTTAATTGATGTCCATTCGGACTTTAAGGGAATTAAAAAAAAATACTCTAAAATCATTCACACAAAAATTATCTTATTTATTTGTTTATTGCTTTATTGTATACCAAAATATAAAAAATATACAAATGGCGGCCTTATCGCATTCCGCAATCTCTTCCAGGCAACCAGGAATGGAAAGAGACCTCTAATAAAGCTGGCCTGGATCATTTTCTATTATTGTCTCTCGAAACTCTACCATGACATGAACACCTCTACTCATAAATTTTCTCCAAAGTGCAAGCACAACCCTATCTGACCTTACAATAGGGCAAACTAATAGATATCCCATATATTGGCTCCCGTCGCACCGTGATTAATGACATGCGTCATGGATATTGCTCGTATGTTTACCAACATCATAGGCTCAAAGGCTATATGCCTCTTTGGCTCCCTGGCTCTTTCGTCAGAGGTCAAAGGCCTTTTTGTTACCGTGCCGGCAAAGTAATGGAAATTAAGAGTTAATTTGATTGGGTACTGCTTTCTCGTAACTTTGTAGGTATGAAAGCCTAAGTGGAAACAGACACAGGTTATGGTCAAAGTTAGATATGTTGATAGAGCTTACCAGCTTCGTTGATAAGTTCAAAGAAAGTGGGATCAGAAGTTGTGCATTCAGAATCTACTGAAGAACTTACGATTTCAATTACTGCCAATATCAATTTCGTTCGTACCTACAACGTCAATGTTTTAAAAGTATTCCATTTTTATGGGTTACATAATTAATCTTCGGAGTGGACAAGCCCTATAAATCCGGAAGAGTTGTCCCCAATCTGGTCAGGCGACATCAACGCCCCCTCTTGGTAATACAACACTAAAGGGCTTCTTGTTGCTCTTCGACGCTCCTATATGTAAAAAGTTTATTATTTTAATGTTACACTTTAGTACTGGGTCAACTTTTATGGCTCGATTTGTATTCCGTATTTTTTAAGTTAATAGTGTCTACTGAGTTAATGATTTTGTGATAAAAGATTGTCTCAAGGGTTATCTTCTAAACAACCAAATATTTATTGAGCTTAAAAAACAACATATATGGTACATAATAAGCACTCATAAAGATGTGTAGTAGTTTACCGCCGCGATCCTTTTGTTTATTGCCATTAATTCACAAAAGGGGCAATTAAATCTGGAAGACGAGTTAAAAATCGGGTTCGATCCGATGGTATACGATCCTCGATAATCTGAGTAACTGGGTAACTCGACACTGCACAGCGGGGCTTCTCTCCGTGACTCATTAAGACACGTGATTTTTACGTCAATGCCTTTTCGTGTATTAAAGCACTGAACTGGAAATTATTGTGTTTGACTGTGTATCTATGGATCCATGAGCGTCTCGTACCCCAACTCTCTCTGTCTCTAAAAATTAGACACTTTTTCAGGATAGGTATAATATGGCGTATGAATGTTTGAATCATAACAAAAAGCCATAGCATATTTACTCCTTGTAAATAAAAAAAAATTACTTGTCGTTGTTATACCTGTGAAATCAATAAAATTATCCTGAAATATGTAGATATACTACCCAAAGTAGGCATTGATAATAAGTAAATAGTAGGTAATCTACAATTCATAAAAGAAATTCTCACTTCCAACATCACCATAATTTCGTGCACAAACGTGTAGGCAGTCAATATTAAATCGTGATTTACGTAAGAAAACCACAATATAATCAGTGTTGGTAGGTTTCACTCAGGATTTGCATCATTTTCTCTGTGATTATCATAGACGAGGAGCTAGGAGGCGGTAACGAGGTGTGGGCCGTCATCAAATGCGCTTAACGAAGTGTCGGGCTCAAATGTACTGTGGATATGCCTTCGTTATAGTAAGATTTATGGGAATATTGTCGGATTAAAGTTACGCGTTTTGGAATTTTATGCCAAACGATGGTTGTACTGTTTTTATTGCATACCATAATACGATTGTTATAGGGCTAAGGATTTGTAAAATCTCAGATGTGTAACACCAGTAACATTTACTGCACTTTTAAAAGATAAAGCAGTTATTTACAGAACTATTTTTTAATAATAGGCTAGATTCCACCATCTACAAATTGCAAAACTATTTAGTCCGTCAGTTAGAGTCGTCAGGCTAAGAACTCACGGAGCGATTTTCACCCGCGACCGCCGCGGTTGCGGGCCCGCAGCTTCTGTAGAAAGCAGATATATATGTTAAAAATTAAAGAACAACTCACGACGCGATTAACGCCCGCGGTTTCTACAGAAGCTGCGGGCCCGCAACCGCGGCGGTTGCGGGTGAAAATCGCTCCGTGAGTTCTTAGCCTTAGAGTATTGAAAAATAATGGACACGTATTTTTTGTTTTTGTAAATCAATGAATATTGACAAAGATAAAACGCATCAAAACTCGGGGGCTCGTGACGTCACGACTCAGTAAAAATTATGCGAACGTGTGACGTATTGGGAATTTTAAAAGCGTCGTAACTTCGTCAGTTTTGGTTCCCGTAACAAAAGAAAAAACACGGGTCAAATATTTTTTGATAATCTAACTGACGGACTTATTAGATTTTTTTAGTCATCTACCCTATTATATATACAATTGTAAAATGCAGAACTGCCTACCTGCACTGGTCCGTGCGAAGTCCTCTCAGGTCGATAGACTAATCGTATGTTTTTCAACTATAGGTACAAAGTATCTTCTATTCCGCCATTCCGTCACTGTAAAGGAACCCGACTGCATACACGACTGTCCAAGTTGTGCGCTCTTCTAATACTGTCTAAAATACATGCCCTTTTAAGTTGCTGTCAATCATTCTCGCACTGCAAAGGAACCCCACTGCATACATGACTCCAATAGCCATTCAAATTCCGTCGATCCATGGTGCCTTGCCTCGCATCACACAGCTTTCAGATTCTTCCATTTACGATGACTAACTTATTTTCTCTCGTTGCAGCCCCAACCGTTACCGCAGCCGCCGCCGCTGGCGCTGCCCGCCCCGGCCGCCGCGCCCGCGCCCTCCGCCGCGCACGCCTCGGCTCCCCGCACCATCGTCATCCAGCGCCCCGACGCGCGCCACGGCTTCGGGTTCACGCTCCGCCATCTGGTAGTCTATCCGCCAGACTCCTTACAGGTGGGTGTGAGTAAATCTTTTAGTTTTTTTTTTTACTTCGTTTCTAAGTTTTTTTTTTCCAGGTAACAAGACAAATCTTCTTTATGGTAGTGGTGGCCCAGTGATTTCGGTCACTACTTACTTATTTAAGTCGAATTTCGAACCTAGGCAAGTACCGAACTTATGTTCTGTAGACTGTGAAGGTACACGTGAATCTTTGGTCGCTTCTGTCCATGAGTAGGTGTAGTTCCACTTACAGTATTAGCACTACACGAGTGAATCAGTCATATATTCTTCTGCAAATACAAAGATAAAAACAATCCTTCAAGTGATAATTCAGACATCCTGAAGATAATGTGTGAAGTATTAGATAATGCTCTAATCACACAACAGTTTTAACTTGACCTCTGATCGAAACGTATCTTATTTACCGTTACCTAACTTCCTTTCTTGGTGACTTCAATATCCCAATATCCTTGCATTTGTTTACCGTCTTACTCTCGTTTACTCTCTTCTTTCACTTTTGATTTTTTCCTATCACAGCTCCAATAAACTCGTCTTGTTCACGCCGATGACATCGTTCTCCACCTAATTTATTACTATATACCTTCCAGGATCTATACGAAGATGCGCGCCACCTTGCGGTGGGCGCGGTGGGTGCGCCAATGGACACGATCTTCGTAAGGTCGGTGCGACCCGGAGGTCCGGCAGCCGCGGCCGGTCTGCGCGCCGGCGACCGCGTGCTAGCCGTGAACGGCGAGCCGGTCGCCTGCGGCCGGTCCCGCGCGCCCTACGCCAGGGTCGTGCAGCTGGCGCAGCGGGAGCCCAGGATACTGAGGCTGACTGTAGTGCCCAGGGACCACGATTTGTTGCAAAGGGTGAGTTGTGGAAACTGGTCTACGTTTGCTTTGATCATGCAGCCTGTCACTCACGTCCAAAATCATACACCTAAGCAGAGAGCTGGGTTGCCAATATTTTCAGCGCGGTTGCTGTCGTGGGTTTTGATTCCCACATGAAACAAATACTTGTAAGGCATAAAGAGTTGTTCCGGGACTAGCTGTTTGTGTATGTGAGTTTATATGTTTGTAAACGCAGTAACGCACCCAATTCCCACACACTAAAAAAACAACAGATTTTTCGTAAAATATTGCCCTATATAATGTTAGATGTGGTTAAAAATCAGCTGAGTGTCAATTCTAAACAAAAATTGTTTAAGTTGCATAAAACAGCACTTAAACACACTTCAGCGAATAACAAATTACTCAATCAGCAAATAATGCGTGTCTCACTCAAGGTTGCTCATTATTGCAGTCATAATAGTAAACATTCAACAACCAACGAGAAATCCATTCCTATAATTTACTAGTAAACTGTTAATATTTTACTAATTCGTACCTCGTTCACAGTATTTCAGCGAAGCAGCTTACAACCCCGAAACAAATCAGCGTCCGCTAGACATGCCGGCGCCAGTATCAGAACACGAGTCGCGGCTGTTCGATGCGTACCGGAGGCCTAGGGCTGCACTGCCGGCCCCGCAGGCCCCAGCGCGGCACCAGGACCCGGAGTACGCCAGCGTGGCGTCTCTGGCACCCTCCAGATATGACGGCACGCGGCTGCCAGGACCACCGCACTATTTATTGCATGACGGGTGAGATCTTTAATGCATGTGCATAGTAAACAGCTCTCATTGCGTTGTTTATTAATGTCTACAGTTGATGCAAGATACAAGATTAGTTTTATTACTTACGCAGTTGGTAAAATACTCAAACATACCCTCTTTATTCACAGCAGACGGGAATCAGATACATCTCTGCCCTCATCGGCGACGGAAAGCAAAGACAGCCTCGGATCCTTCGACTCGAACTCAACCCTGACCGGGCGAGAGCTGGACGACTCGATAATCCTATCGCGAATACGAAAAAGCCTCGAGCAAAAAGAAGCTTTCCTCCGAAGGCCGAGCCAGCCCACCGGCTGGGTCACCCCGGATGCCCCACCCCCTATTAAGCAGAAGGAGTTCTACGCAAGGCCCCAGAAGCTACAGAAGCCTGCGTGGCCCCCTCCCGCTGCTTCGCCACCCCTCGCCGCGTCACCACCCCCTCAGCCCCCACCACAGGACCAAGAAAGAAAAGAAGAATGTTCTGCAAGTGTCGATAGCGGCACTTTCAGCGGCTATGGCGAAGTCAACGGAGCCCAAAACGACAAGAGTCGACAAAAACAGGACAAGAGTCAGTTCGTGTCGACGCTGTCCAAGATACAGGAGACCGGGCCCGGCATTCAGAGCACGAATTTGGGGACAATTAGCAACGGAGCGACGGAACTAAAGGATGACGCTAATCAAGATAACAAGTAAGTTATTTAATACCATCAATCAGAAGATTCTTGAGAAATTCCATCGCTTCATTTCATCTTTTAAGCGTCCATGCCGTCTTTTGGTTTGAAGAATGTATTAATAAATGGTTGCCCCTAAAATAACAGCTATCAGACGCTTTCCGCCTGGGTTTCAAAAGACATGCATTAGCAATCTCCTGCAATTAGTGTAACTACTTTTAATCAGTTGGTCTGCCAGGCTGTTTCCAACGTGATCTTACGGATCAGCTCATAAGACCAACACCTTATCGGCTTCTGCTCGTCTCCAGATACCCAGGAACAGACCTGCAGCTAGTGACGGCCCGGACGCGGCAGCTGGAAGAGGCGCGCGGCGGGATCTCCCGGAGAACTGAAGTGGCGCGCAGCGAGCTGGCCAGGATGAGCAGCACGCGGCTGGAGCCCAGCGTGGCGCTGCGGCGGAAGGAGTTCGAGAGCAGGGCGGCCAGGCGAGAGGCCAGGAGCTTGGATGTGCAGCCCCAAGGTATGTACAGCATCACTGGCACCACGCGGCTGGAGCCCAGCGTGGCGCTGCGGCGGAAGGAGTTCGAGAGCAGGGCGGCCAGGCGAGAGGCCAGGAGCTTGGATGTGCAGCCCCAAGGTATGTACAGCATCACTGGCACCACGCGGCTGGAGCCCAGCGTGGCGCTGCGGCGGAAGGAGTTCGAGAGCAGGGCGGCCAGGCGAGAGGCCAGGAGCTTGGATGTGCAGCCCCAAGGTATGTACAGCATCACTGGCACCACGCGGCTGGAGCCCAGCGTGGCGCTGCGGCGGAAGGAGTTCGAGAGCAGGGCGGCCAGGCGAGAGGCCAGGAGCTTGGATGTGCAGCCCCAAGGTATGTACAGCATCACTGGCACCACGCGGCTGGAGCCCAGCGTGGCGCTGCGGCGGAAGGAGTTCGAGAGCAGGGCGGCCAGGCGAGAGGCCAGGAGCTTGGATGTGCAGCCCCAAGGTATGTACAGCATCACTGGCACCACGCGGCTGGAGCCCAGCGTGGCGCTGCGGCGGAAGGAGTTCGAGAGCAGGGCGGCCAGGCGAGAGGCCAGGAGCTTGGATGTGCAGCCCCAAGGTATGTACAGCATCACTGGCACCACGCGGCTGGAGCCCAGCGTGGCGCTGCGGCGGAAGGAGTTCGAGAGCAGGGCGGCCAGGCGAGAGGCCAGGAGCTTGGATGTGCAGCCCCAAGGTATGTACAGCATCACTGGCACCACGCGGCTGGAGCCCAGCGTGGCGCTGCGGCGGAAGGAGTTCGAGAGCAGGGCGGCCAGGCGAGAGGCCAGGAGCTTGGATGTGCAGCCCCAAGGTATGTACAGCATCACTGGCACCACGCGGCTGGAGCCCAGCGTGGCGCTGCGGCGGAAGGAGTTCGAGAGCAGGGCGGCCAGGCGAGAGGCCAGGAGCTTGGATGTGCAGCCCCAAGGTATGTACAGCATCACTGGCACCACGCGGCTGGAGCCCAGCGTGGCGCTGCGGCGGAAGGAGTTCGAGAGCAGGGCGGCCAGGCGAGAGGCCAGGAGCTTGGATGTGCAGCCCCAAGGTATGTACAGCATCACTGGCACCACGCGGCTGGAGCCCAGCGTGGCGCTGCGGCGGAAGGAGTTCGAGAGCAGGGCGGCCAGGCGAGAGGCCAGGAGCTTGGATGTGCAGCCCCAAGGTATGTACAGCATCACTGGCACCACGCGGCTGGAGCCCAGCGTGGCGCTGCGGCGGAAGGAGTTCGAGAGCAGGGCGGCCAGGCGAGAGGCCAGGAGCTTGGATGTGCAGCCCCAAGGTATGTACAGCATCACTGGCACCACGCGGCTGGAGCCCAGCGTGGCGCTGCGGCGGAAGGAGTTCGAGAGCAGGGCGGCCAGGCGAGAGGCCAGGAGCTTGGATGTGCAGCCCCAAGGTATGTACAGCATCACTGGCAGGATCACCTCGATGCCCGTCTACTACAACGTTCCATTGCCACATATATATTTCCGTTGTTAGAGAGAAAAATCTATACGGTCTTCTTTTCGAATCGATGGTTAACTCCCTTGATCGCTTGGGCGCATTAGGTGGCCACGTTAATTGCTGCATCGGTGGCATTCACTAAATACCCAAAAGTATAGGTGTATAGGTACTGGGGTACTCCAATATGTGGCTCATACTCTGAACAGGGGCACTGCACTTAAATTGAGCATGCAACGGGTCTATGAAATCCCATTTCGCCAAGTTGTATTTGAAGTGGAAATTATATTTATTTTTTCCTACTCCTCTGCTGTACTCTTCTGATTAATTTCGATGCGGGGTCCAAGACAGTTGAATCGTTTCTCCGGGACTCGTCGGGCTTCATTAGCTCGGCGTTTTTCTGGTGGTCGCCACTGTTGATTCTGGCTTTTCAGGAGTTGCATTGGTTGTGAATGTGTTGTAAAGGCTTGTATAAAATCGTGAGGCCGGTTTGCCTCTCTCTTTAGATGACCTATCCTGGATTGCCTCTGTGTGTCGAAGGAAACTTTTGCGACTTTTGACGAGTTATTAACGTCTTATAAATTGATGAACGCCGGCTGCACGCACGGAAAAGCATGACTCATTGGTCACGTTCCGCCTGAGCCGAGCGAGCAAGCGAGAGCGTGGAGCGCGCGATACTGAGGCACGATCAGCCCAAGCGTTCGGCTTGTAACGCATCTACCTCTCTTCCACTCCAACGTCCTATTTTTTCGTCAGTTTTCGTGTTTTCACGTCATAGTAGGCTAAATTATTTAATTAACTTACTAATGTTGTATTATTTGATTGCAGAGTTAGACCACGAGTCAGTGCTAGGCGGCAGCTTGTCCGGCAATCAGCTGATGATCACCGGCAGCAAACACTTACATTGTCCTCCACCAGACGGATATGTGCCCGGTAAGTTTATCCTTATTTACCTAGCTTTGGTTTTCTTTGTGTGGTAAATAGTATATTACAGAATATTGTCTGGATTAAAAAAAAATTAAGTGTCCAAATTGTTTCACATCGTACAACAATCAATCCATGAACAATAAAATATTCTTATTATTATCGAAAACATAATTTGACAAAGTAGTCCTCATGACAAGATCATCCTGTAACCCTAAAACTGGGTTGTGCAGAGAAACTTGCTCCATGTAAACTACTAATATTCGGCTTCATCAGGTTTGTCTGAAAACAGAGCCCAAAAAAAAGAGTAAGACAGTTTTGAACAAAATACATAAAAGTCTATCAAGTTTACAGTCACATTCTACCACTGTAAATATACCTCTTTTTTGAATGTTGAGCCCCAAAATAGTTCAAACGGTTAATTCTGATTATTTATTTTAAAATAACTCTGTCTCTCTTTTCCAGATTCAGAAAAGGTTCAAATGCGAACAAGGTCAAACAGTACCGGAAGCGATGGATTACCTATTAGAAGACATCATGCCACAGGTAAACCGTCGCTCCTATACATTACTGTTATCAATAGAACACATCACATCACTAGTAGATAGGGTTCACATCACTACACAGTCACGGTAGAGCGTATGAGTGGGGGAAAGTTCGATAAATCGATGTTTTATAGGGGATATTAGTACCTCTGTACTATTTAAATCTTAATGTGTTTGATCTAGGGTTCATTTTACATTGGCAAAAAGATTACACTACCTCATTATTCATTCGGATTCATTAATCAATGTCTTATAATTAAATAGCTATGATTGTTTATGTCCTTTCATTAAATTTACATTCAAAGAACGAGGTTCGAGAAAAAATATATAGACTTTATTATTAAAAAAATAACTGCTGCTTAGTTGTAGAATTAAAATAAGTTCCAGTCTTCATACTCGCTAAATTTGCTTCTGGGCTAAATAACAAGCAATTTTCAATCATTCACAATGAGCAAAATTTTTATAGTATGGTCGTTTATTGACGTTAGAGTTAAGTCATACGATTTATGGATTTTCCACTCATACAGTATCATCACAATCACAAACAGTACACATAGTTTCTAAATACATTATTATATTGTTCAACACAATACGATTCCTTAGTCTTTAGCTTTGGGCTTATTGGTTGGCGTACGCTTATTCACAATACTATTTTTTTTATTGCTTTACTATCTGAATCATCCAATTCTCTAGTCTTGAACATTACTTGATTCATGGACCATTGTAACTTAGAATCCTTTTAAAAAATTAATTATTCTTGATCTCCGTAATCTTTGCTTTTGTCCGTGTCCACTAATCTCCGGACCAAACGAATAAAAATGTCTCATAATATAACTAATATGTGGACCAAATATGATAAGTCTACTAATATACAGACTAATAAAATAAACGTCCAATAACATCTGGACCAAAACAAAAAAAAACAAAAGAAGTGGGACAGAAGAATAAATTCGAAAATCGAGCATTCGAATTTAGCCTGCTCGAAGCCACCGCCGACCAATAAGAGGCCACACACACACACACGAACACAGCTTCGCACGCGTCTAATGGCACCGTTCCGCCCCAAGATGGCAGTCACGCGAAGCGACGAATGGGCCTGAACAAGGAACAGATGGAGGCGATGAACCGCGTGTCCCTGGGCGGAGAGGCGCGCCGGCCCACGCAGCTGAGCCTGTCGCCCGCGCCGCCCGCGCCCCCCGCGCGCCCCGGCGACGCCTCGCCCTCGCCCAGCACGCCCGCCGACTCAGGTCCAGCCGCCGCCCGCCGCCGCCGCCTGCCCGCCCGCGCGCTGCATGACCCACTAGATACCACGTCACAGATTACGAAACAGATTTACCGTACCCGGCCGTCATGCCTGAATCATTCGAGGCTGGTTTTTGAAGCTAAGCAAGCAAGCTGTCCTGACTTGGCATATAGGAAACGTGCAGCGTGCTTTTAACGTTTTTATTATTTTTAACGTAAAAATTTGGAATTTGTAACTCTAGTATTACGCCGTGCTCGTTCCCTATACAAACATGAGTATAGTTCTGTATACACGAAGCCAGAATTACTAGCAAGTTTGCTAGCCTAACTTAAAAAAACTGGACTCGTATGATCCGGACATAAAAGTAGCACGCTGAGTTTTAGAAGAGGTTTTGCAGACCGTCGTCTATATTTGTCTCTTTCTAAATCTCGGTATATCTGACGTCCGGGCACTTAAGATCCTGAATCCGTTCCCGGCACACTATCCGGTATCGTTCAGTGCACCGGTTAAAGAATTCCGGAACTCCAAAATCTGCATGCCACTAATCTGTGACTGCATTGACGCCCTAACTCCGTATCTTCTTACGGATTTATGACGTCAACAATGCCGAAATTGCCTGTTACTTTAACACTTAAACGCGACGCGAAAAGCAATAACTGTTCTTGTTTCCTGCTCGTTTACTAACAGTTTCGTTTGATACCCGACCCATGTTCATGTGATTACAAATGGTTTCAAGGCAATGTCCTTTTGGAAGGACATTGCGTTGAAACAAAGGAGGCGATTCGGTCTTACCTGTGTTCTCTACTCAAGGAATGCTGTGTGCTTATAGGTGTGCTACTAATGCAGAACTAACCGTCGTGGTCATTCGATGTCTAATATACTAATGTTGTGGTACCATGTTGTGTCCAGAATGTTTGTTTTACTAAGTATTCTCTTTGGACAGGTTTTGCCGATGATTTGGTGACAAGAAGACAAAAGAAAGATGCTCAACTCGGTGGTCAGTATTCCAAGCCACTAAGTATCAACTAAAATCAACCCTACCTGCATGTGAACTAAGCTCAAAATTCATTATTTCTTCTCTTACTAAACAGCTAATCTTATAGTGTAATTCAGACTATATAGCAGCAATAATAAGGTTCCTTTCCCTTTCAAGCAGAAGAAGAACGCGCCATGCGAAGGGTTTCGTACTTGAAAGCCACATGGGGAGACCGATTGCACCTCGACAGTGACGTGGAACCAGACAACGACCCACAAGGCCTTAGAGGGTATGTACCCTTTACTCTTTGCCCAGTAGCCTTAAGAACTTAATTATAAAAATATACATAGATATTCTCATTTGTTTTGTCACCTTGCTTTTGTCTTTTGACCAATATTTTGCTTGTTTATCTTCAAAGAGATTTTTTATCATCAAGTGACAAACACAAGTGATTACTGTTATTTAATATTTGACCTATCCAGTAGATATCCCAAGTAGTTAACTACCGTTTATACTTGATAACATAATATTTGTGATTAGCATCAATTTTTAATATCACTGTGTCACATAGATATGTTGTAGATAGACGATTGTTACCATAAATTGTCTGTAGCCAATAGTAAGTAACCATTATCATATACCTAACATAGCGTGGGTTCAATTGGTAATATAAATTGTACTAACGGGGTGTATGATTGGGTTGGAAACGCAGACTACGAAAGTGGCGCCCCCCTCGGTTCACGGATGACATAACTCCGCTGCTGAGAATATTCGACCCGCAAGCCGTCCTCCCCACGCGGTACGTCGCTCCACCCATAGATGGCGCTTTACAATATGTGCGATAGTTACACGAATGCGTTCATAGATATCGCCTCTAGTAGCCCAATTAAAACTTGATTTTTCGATGTTTTAGTGTAAAGTATGAATTAAATTGCATTGCACTGCTTCAATCATGATAAAATTAATGTAATACATTGGTAAGTATATATAACAAAAAAAATATCATTGAATAACGAAGTTGACCTACCCTCATTTTAAACAAAATCATCCGCAAATCGATTTAAAGATTAACTTGTTTGGGGAGAGCTTTGTAAATATCGTATTCGGTGGAACAAACGTCGATATTGGCACAATATAACAGATATTTGCATGGAGATGGATAATATTTTATTGATATAATTATTTGATGTGTGCATGTTCGGTTTAGACGCTCAATGTTAATCGTTTTAAAACTGTGTTCTCGTATGTACGTAAAATTCAATGTCTGAATGTATATACGGCATGTTTGTGTTACTTATTCGATGTTAGCTTAGGTTTTTTGTATTTTTAAATGTAACCTGTATCTTTACGTTTAGGAAAGGTGAGATATTATAATTATCATATTGTCCTCGACCCTAAAAAAATGTGTAATAAGTGCTTGGGGCATTCATCACCCAGCACTAAATGCCCCAAGTGCAAAAACAAACATTAAAGGAACTTTCGCAGTCAACTACACAAAAAAAAAGAATTAAAAGACTACGAAAGTGGCTCCATCTACATTAGAAAATTCTTGAAATCCTCTTAACCCCGCCTTATTCTCTACTAGGATTACTGTAATTAATTAATGCTAATTGTCATGTAGCACAACGAAGAAGGGAGATGAAGAGATAGAGGAGAATGCAGTGGAAGCAATTGAAGGAGACGTTCAAGGCAACGTGCAGATCAAGATGGTGGTCAGCAACGGCAAGGTGAGACAAAACACTGAAACAACTTAATAGTTAAAAAAATATGATATATACTATTGTACTCGGGTGATTCGAATGGCGATTGAAAATCGAACTTTACTACTATTTTTTTTGTTAATTTGATAATTTGAGTTCCGAAATCGAAGACTAATCAACGGAACTCTATTTCTAAGCCTCCGCTGTCCGTCCGTCTGTTTGTCAGCGGGCTATATCTCATGAACCGTAATAGGTAGCAGTTGAAATTTTCACAGAATGTGTATTTCTTTTGCCGCTACAACGACAGATAAAAAATGCGATAGTACGGAACCCTTCATGCACGAGCTCGACTCGCACTAGGCCGGTTTTTTAAGCAACATTCACATCATAAGTCAATCGCAATCTGTCCAAAACGAATAGAAAACACGGCTTTTTTGACAGATTGCGACTGAGTTGTTGGCACTCAAATATCTTTTACTTTTAGATCCCTCAAGAGTGGCAAGATTTTCCAAATGGCATCAAAAAGTTGAAAATTTATCTAGATTCGCACAATGCAGTGCAAACCTTGCTTCAATGTCCATAAGGTACAGATATTATCTAGAATTAGAAGACAGTCTTGCATATCTCCAACCATTACAGTACCTAACCCTATCTTAATTGTTTTACTTCCTTGTGAAACTGTGCTTTCATGAATAAAGCCATGTTTGTTGAAAAAAGGAAATATTTCTTCCCGTAAATACCTATATCGTTTGTTTTGTTATCCTGTGCTTCTGAAGAGTTTTCAGAATGTCGCAATACTTTCTACATCTGATGTTTATAATATTAAGCACTGTACTTTTAATGGTCGTATTAGATAATATAAAAACTGGTGGATGCCAAGCTCCACAGCTTGGCTCATCGCCGCAAGGTTGCCGTTGTCCTTGCCTGCTTGTCGGTCTTCTACAAATTGACCTTCGGGCACACCCCAAGAACTCCACGACACCATCCCACCGGCCCCCTTCTACCATCGGACAACCAGACGCACTGCAACTTACCATCCCTACCTTGTTGCTATTCCACCAATTCGCACTTAACGTTTCCAAACGTCTTTTCTAATGCGCACAGCAAAGGAGTGGAACTCTCTGCTTGCGTCTGTCTTTCCCAAAGACTATTAAACCACTTGACTGCGCATACAGTGCCCCGACGCACGAAAACTATTAGTGTTTTTGCTCAGATGTTAGTCAGCGACACTAGTAACCATTTTAGTTGTGACCAATTGTTAGACCTGTGGGCATGCTAAGTTTTTACAAATCGTTTTAATTTTTATGCAATTTAAAACGCATAAAAATGCCTTCATACCCGGTGAATTTGTGTGGGAAACATTCCAAGACCTTTTGTTACAAAAATGATGGCATAACTTTTCATCGGAGAGTAAAGACTACGCAAAATATTTTTGATTTGAATCAGATGATGAGCCACTGCAGGGGTAAAAAATACCCGAAACCTCTTAGGCAGTGAAAGTACACATGATTATAAGCAACTTTTGTTTTGGTAAAACTCCGAAATCTCGAAAAAAATATCAGCTGTTTCATACAAAATGCAGTATTTAGCCAATGAAAATGTATGAAACAGCTGATATTTTTTTCGAGATTTCGGAGTTTTACCAAAACAAAAGTTGCTTATAATCATGTGTACTTTCACTGCCTAAGAGGTTTCGGGTATTTTTTCAATTTCCCTGTATAAAATGGTGGTTAGGTGAACGAGCACACTGTGAGAAGCACGCGTTGATGTCTTTTGGAAAAGTCTCTTTCTTTCATTAGGAAATACTTATATTTTTATCCCTTTCTTCCCCTTTGTATTTTTATCGTAAACATCTGTGCTGTTACGTTTAATGATTGAAGTCGATTTATCGATGATCATAAAATTACAACTAAATACAATTTTTAATCAATTCACATACTTACATTAAACACGTAACTACTTTTAAACGACATTAAAAATAGGAGGAGGGTCTCAGATTTTTCATCTGTGTGTTTGACATACATGTTTTCATTTTAGATTTTCGAAGATTTCAGAATTAAAATAAAAGTGGAAAGATAAGGTTAATAGGGAAACTTTGTTTAAACAAGAATTATAGCGCTGTTTGTTGGGATTGAGTATTTTTATAATGTTAAAATCCATTTTATCGATATCGACTATTTTCCTTTAATCAAGTAGTGCCACCACTAACCATAGGCTACCTATGCACCTGCCGGAGTCGCGGGATTATTCGCAAGAGACACCGTGGCTCCGGAACACAAAGGGCAATGAAGGAACATGGATGGGTTTTAGTCAGTAGAAGTCTGACACTCCCTCCCGCTACACCCAGAGCGGGAGGAGTCATTGGATGATTTCCCATCCCTAAAAAAAAAAAAAAAAAGACTACCTATGCAACTTGACCTTGAACGGACCAATTGCAGCCGCGCGTTGTTCCTCGTCCCCCGGCCCGCTGTAGTGAGCCGCGTACTTAGAAGAAATCGGCCTATACGCTCTCTAGTGGTTATATACTCTATGGTCTTTCCTAACGCTTACAAAACAAATCTCAAAGTGTGAGAGTGAACAGGCTCCTTCTGGGTAAGCTCGCTCCATCGTAGGTTTTGTCTCTGTCATCTCTGACCAAGAGAAAACCCATCACAAATAAAAAATAAAATATTATACAAAGTGTAACAGAAATGAGCAAAAAGTGAGAAGAGTTCTTGTACTCACAGATTTAATTGGTGATATCTGGTCTGGTCCCATAGAAAGACGTCCACCCCTGGACATAGGTCTCCCCCAAGCGTCGCCACAACAACCGGTCCTGTGCGTCTCGCATCCATCAGCTACCCGCGACCCTGACCAGATCATCGGCCTACCTTGTAGGAGGCCTAAATATCATGCTGATAAATTATTACACTCTGTGTATGTATTTACAAATTATTTAATTCTCTCATGTTGTCACCCAGCGCGCGAGTGACAGATCCTGGAAGCAGGTGTGGGGAGTGCTGCACGGCACCAAGCTGTACCTGTACAGGCACCATCCCACTCAGGTATGTCATAGATATAGTTTATATTATCATCGTTTTACCAGAACACTTCAATATGAACCGAATGCTTACGCGTTGTGTAATTTTCAGCTCAAAAAAAAACAATAGAATAGAGTTGCGGTAGCACCTTATTTTTATGTTGCCATCATTTCAGTTAATATATAACTAGTTATCCCGCAAAACTTCATCTGTGTCCACATTTTTCATGAATCCTCTGAATTTATTGTTCGTAGAATGTTGGGCGTAGGGTGTGTTGGGTACTTAGACCTTACTATTCACGCGATAAGAAGAAGAAGCGTGGATATCACTAAAATATTTTTTCAATTCGAATAGAAGTTTCTTTAGCGCACTCAACCAAACAAACAAACTCTTCAGCTTTGTAAAACGAGATTGGTGGCTTTCGCGTAATGTTTGTTACAATATCCAATTGGTTCTTCGTTTTAACCTTCCAATTCACAAAAAAACCTTGCCATACATGTAAACCAATATCCAAAAAGCTCGGAAAAATCCTTTTATGGCGAGGCCAAACATGTGTGATGGAAGCTTACGGGAAGGTTCTATTTGCACGCGGCCTTGGGCACTCCGATCAATGACGTATGGTTTTCTCGAGGTGTACCTTTTTGTTGGCCGGGAGTGTATAGTCCGCACACGTCCGTCAGGGCTGTCAAGTGACGAATTATGTGTTGGATGAATTTCTATAGAAAATACCAAAAGAACATATACCAAACTGCGGTGTTTAGATATAAGCACCTAATAAAACTGTGTTAAGAAGGTGACAAAGATACGTAGTATAATTAATATAGTTTTTCAGTCTCACATCAATATTAGGTAGATACTTTTGGTCACGTAGCAACCGTAAATTCAGCAAACGCAAAATTCATGCAACATTATTTGCGTATTTATTTATAGTAGTTTATTTCCACAAAACGGCACGGGAGTGCATGCTCTGAAGACACAAGACATCGAAAGCGTCGGTGCGCCATTGTATTCTTTTAAGCATTTCATGTTTCAGTTTCTAATGTGAAAAGATAGGTTTAAGGCACATCATTTCTGATGTCTATGTTTATAAGGTTTTTAACACTGTCAATGCCACTTCAATCTTTTCTGTCACTGGCCTGACTGACAGCCGACAGCCCTACAAAAGCCTACACTGTAGTGCAAATATTTTGAACTAGTGAGGTAATGGAATATTATTTTACGCAGAATGGCTTTTGTTTTGTTATTGTCTAGGAGTAATGTTTGCTTACGTGGCATTGGCTACACAAATATTACTATAATATGGCGCTAACATACCAGACTGTTTATAAAATATCGACAGGTTAATGCACAAAGTGATTAGGCAGTTTTATGTGATGGCGCCTAAAATAGTCATGAATATTTATCGTTTCCCGATCAAAGGTCGGATTGGAATGTGATTCATCTTTTTTTCAGCGGTGAAATTTTCCAATACCCTAAAATAAAACACAAATTACCAGATTATCAGATCAGATTTTGTGGTTTATAAACAAAGAATTTCTTAATGCCTAAGATTAACCGCAAAATCGAACGTATTCTTCACAATTCCTAATCCAAAGACCACCAGTGCGTATCTTAATACAGAATCTAACCTCACCATCGGTAAATTGCAATTATAGCCAATATTATAAACCAAGCGATACTCTAAGACCAATTAAGTCAGGACTAATCTTAATTACTAATTGAGTTACCCGTATAAGTTACACATTATGAATTCTAGAGATGTGCCTGTTATCTTCAAGATAAACTATCTGCTTCCTGTCGCGCGCCATAAGCGCGTGCGCACCTGGCTTCATTGTTTAAACTTCGAACGACAGTTTAGGGTTGCCAACGTCTTAATTATCGATTTTTGATAAGTTCACTTTAATTGTTTGTATCGTATAAGGATGTGATGACGTCAAATTTATAGAGTTTTTGGTAGTGATTTTAAATTAAGGCAAGTAGCATTTTTCTTTGAGGTAAAGAAAATTGACTCATCAATTGTTTAATGGCTCTGACTTGGTGGCGGAGAATTTCAATGTACTTTTTTTTGCTTGTTTTAATTTCGAGCAACCGAAGAAGAACCACTGCGATAGTTAAAGTATCTAAAAATTAATTATGTTTCCAAGCAGCTGGCCATGAAACTTAAGCAGCACCAAAAACAGATGGCTAATACAGTTTTATTGAATCATTCAACCCTTAGCCACAGTCGGGTCAGCCCACACCTTCCCGAGAGCTAGCCAAGCGTACAAGTAACGGCAACATTACTGACCCACGTGATCAAAGGCGGAACCACAGCTGTCACGGAATTAACATGTCGCTGTCTTAATTATGGGCATAATTCTATAGGAAATACAGCTGTTTGTTAAGTTGGTGGCTCATTATCAGGGTGTAATGTTTTAACAATGGCATAGGGCGGTCTTGATGGCACTTTTTAATTTAGATCACCCAAAGGAGATCAGATTCTAAAGCACAGAAAAATTGGAAGAGAAATAATTATGAGTTGAACATTTTTAAGTTTGACAACAAGGTTGGCGCAGTGTTTGAGCGATCGACTGCTGCGCCGCGTGTCGTGGGTTCGATCCCCGCACGGAACAAATATTTGTAGGGCCTACAGATAGTTGTTCCGGGTCTGGCTGTTTGTGCTTGTGACTTTGTATGTTTGTAAACGCACCCACGATACAGGAGAATTTTTTAGTGTGGGGCAACGTTTTTTTTTAAAGAAAAAAGAAAAAGGAGTGTGTTTATTGTTTGGCCCAGTATTCCCATAGCCCAGTGGATCAGTGACACAGTATGCGCTTTGTTAGAAGTCTTGCTACAACAAACACACAAAACCACATCAAACATGAATGTGCGTTACACGGAAGTCACAATTCACTTCACTTCAACTTGACCGCTGTTTTCTTGCATTAAAAAGATGTCACTCTCCCACCCACTCTCAGCCACGCACTAAACGTCAAAAACCAAACAATATCAACTCTTGCGCACACCGAAGGCTCATACGAACGTCACTCATTCACGATAAACGCGATAAATTCATAAAATGATATATTTTTGGTGCGAGATCCGTGGCCTTAAGTGTACATGTCATGTAGACATGCAAAATTTATGTCGTGGCCCGACCATTAATTTTCATGTTAATCAGTTCGTTAGAGATATAGTTGAGGTTGTCTTTATTCTTCACATACCTACTACAGAATATATTAATTTCGTTTGAACTCTAAAATGAATCGTCCCCGGAATGCGAATGAAGTTAGACTCCTTGTTTTGTGGTTTCTTAGTAAAGCTTAAATATTGTTTATGGCTTCCTTGATATTTGCTGAAAGTGTGATCGCTGGAACAAAGACTGTGATGTCCACGAAGGAGAAAATAATATGAAGGACAAAATACACAATTCCTGATGAAATTATCAAAATACAGTGTGGGCAGTTGGGCACCAAGACTAAAAATAAATAAATGTAACTAAGGCCAGGTGACTTCGGGGCAGGCAGTAGCTTTGCAGCAGGTATAGCAATAATAAGGCGACTCTTAGGACGACTCGTTCTAGTAGAAGTCAGAATTGTTGTCAGATGGAAAATAGAGCCGATATATATATGCAGTGAGGCAATATAGCTTTTTTAATATTGATAGGCACGCACTTGACCACAATCTCACCTGATGGCAACCGATGATGTGGGCGAAGATGGAGCACGCTTGCCTAGAAGTAACCTATACACTTTGGATTTAACGACTCCCAGATTGTAGCTATCAGGAAACACAGACTCCGTCAGGGAATTCCGCTCCTTAAACTGTACGCACAATTAAAGTATTCCCAAAACATATTGTGCGTATGGGTGGGATGTCCACCATGCAATTATTTCAAGTAATACTTTAACTACAGCATAGTTTTCTGATTTAACATGACTTGATCAAAAGGATTCCATCGCGACAGTCAAGCTTTTCTTCGAAGCATGGTCTACAATTTATTATTGACATTACCTACACATTTCTCCGTACAATAAACCGAACATTGGTTTTATATTCCTTATTTAACCATTCGCTCTTATTGCCTACACAATAAGGGCTATTTTGTCAAAAGTTCGTAATGAACTTTCACGGAAGACATTCCGCGAATGAAATGGATTTAGATATTCCAAGAAGTGTCGCCTCTCTATTTCTAGATTATTAATAAGATATTATGACTAGTGCGGAAATCCTCTATTCTTATAAATATAGAAGATTGATGTTTTAATTATTTCCATGGTTTTATAGGATTAGAAAAAGAATGTCACAACCGTACCTAAATTACATAATTAAATGACATGGTAGTCCATTTCTCGTTTGACTGTTTAAACCCCACGAAACAATTTATCGTAGCAGAAAAAATTGTTCTTCCTTAGTTTTTACCCGCGGTTTTATTCCCGTGCCCCGAGGAAATCGTGCATGTATGCGGCATAAAACGATTACGTATGGCAAATAGCTTGGATAATCCGATCAGTATGTCTCGAGATAATCACCGTTACAATTTTCCTTCTTTACATAAAAATAGTTTGAAGTTCTTGACTTGGATTTCAAGTGCCCAATTCAAATCTTTAGAAAAAATAAATACTCGTTATTCTCATAAAGTAGACTAGGTTCTAATTAGGGCCTTACTGCTATAATTAATGTTACAAACGCATGTTTATGTAATACCATACCTGCCTAATTTTCATGTAATTATGCTACTAATTTATATTGTTTAGACGTCCTTGGACTACTTATAACATGAAACTTTAATGTTAACAAGATTGTGTAAGTCACATGAAAAATATTTGTGGTTACCAAAATTCAAGGGTGTTTTAGTAATTAAAAAAACGTTGTTAGTAATTAGTAGACATACTCACTTATGCTCAAGCAAGATCAGGGCCCAAAACCTTTTTTTTAAGATGGGAAATCATCGAATATCTTCGTGCGTCAGACTCTTACTGACTAAAAACCATCCGTGTTCTTAGTAATACTCTGCGTTTCGGGGCACCATTTTATTTTTCGGTATAAGCCTGCTCCTGACCTCTATCTCGATTGATGGAAGAAGAAGAACTTGACGATGCAGCGCTAGCCTAAAAAAATATCGGTTCACTGTTGCTTTGAGAGCTGACGTGTGAAGGGCTCGGTGAAAAAAAAAAGCTGAATTTTCACTAACTCTATACCTACGGTTTTTTGCACGTGCTGTAGCTTC
Organism: Ceramica pisi; assembly: GCA_963859965.1. NCBI lineage: Eukaryota > Metazoa > Arthropoda > Insecta > Lepidoptera > Noctuidae > Ceramica > Ceramica pisi. Next base: position 20,929,800 of record OY982535.1, on the reverse strand, counting down.
CGCACAAATGCACAATAAGTCCCGACCTCAACCTACAATATTTAGGACTGTCATTCTTCCTCCAAAAGGCCGACAATGCTCTGCTCTACTTCGCCTCCAACAAATATCCTGATTTATTACTCCCATTTCTATTCGAAACACGTAAATAAGGAAATGTCATGTGTTTTGGTAGGTATCACCCGATATTTCTCCTTGACCTAATAATATATGGAAAAAAATTGAGTCGAATATAGGTTCCTTGTTTAACACATGGAGACCATAATGTAGTCTTTATTGTTTAGTATTAATTTGTAGGATATGACAATAATTAATTATTTAAAGTTGAGTGTTAAAAAGAGTCTCCATGATCTGGTAGTAGATAAGTTACTACTCTATAAAAGACTTCTTATTAGACAAATCACTGCTCCAATATAATCCCCCTCAGTTATGATGTGTTTCAGTGACCTGTTTGATCTGTACCTGTACCTACCTTAATTCGTTTTGTTTGGTTCTTTGTGTTTTTTTTTTGTGAAATATTTAAAATTTGTTAATAATTTACCTATATTCCTACATGACTATTGTATGCCCAAAGGGCGGGACATAGCTGGTCAATTTAATTATTTAAGACCTGTATTATTTAAAAACCTATGATCCACAATAAATATATTGAACTAGCTGACCCGCGCAACTTCGTCTGCGTCACATTTTCCATTATTGCTCCGCTCCTATTAGTCTTAGCGTGATGATATATAGCCTATAGCCTTCCTCGATAAATGGGCTATCTAACATTGAAAGAATTTTTCAAATCGGACCAGTAGTTCCTGAGATTAGCGCGTTCAACCAAACAAACAAACAAACAAATAAACAAACAAACAAACTCTTCTGCTTTATAATATTAGTATAGATTGAATTGAAAAAAAATTGGACACAATTTAATATGAATCTATCGGAATTAAAGTCGAGGAGCTTCATATTTGTCCCTGTCTGTTTAGCTTTGAGTCGATCCCGAAAATAACGAGAGATTAACTTGATACTCATGGATTTTACTGCTTTATAGTTCTTTGCTAAGACTTGGGAAAAATCCCTTTAGGCCTACGTGACTGCAAACACGTCCATCAGGCGGCCCTGAAATATAAACAGACAGATGGCACTATAATTACAAAAACATTTGATGCTGGATATCGGGACTTTCCCCGACTAATGAAAATCTCTATCTTCCGAAATAATTTTTCCTAGAACGCAGTAGCAAAGAGCTTGAAAAACAAGTAAATTAAACCTCAATGTGTCGTAAACTAGGGTTTATGTGTAAACCTACGCATTATTTCGACAAAGTGCTTGTTAATAGTGCCCAACACATCATAAAACTCTGTGTGGTAATTTTACCGTATGTTAAAATCCTATTTTTATAATTATACTAGCTTTTTCCCAAGACTTCGTATGTACATATCCCTTTTCCACGTGCCCGTAGGAATTTCGGGATGAATTAGGTATACATACCTATTATACCTTTTTCTTGAATCGCTGTCTATTGGTGAAAACCGCATTCAATCCGTTGTGTAGTTTAAAAGATATAAGCGTACAGACGGAAAAAGCTACTTTGTTTTATACTATGTAAAGATGATGGTTAATTAATTGATTAAATAACAAAAATAAAACAAAAAATAATACTTTGCAAAATGGTCAGCCAGAATACTAGAAATAGTAACTAACGATATTGTTACGTTGTGAAATACAAGTTTACATAAACTTTATATAACATTATTAAGTTAAGTTATCAATAGCAAAAGGTGTGAAGGATACACAAGTCTTTAAACGTTATAACTTAATAATAGCGTGTGAACAAAATAACAATTTTACACTAGACACCACGTTTTATATCAATTTACGAGCGTGCATTAACACCGTCAAACTATGTATTAAGTGCACTTAACTTTGCCCAGTAAATCAGCGGAACAGAACAGTGATTATTATCATAGTACCTAACGCTAAATGTGCCAAATACATATTGATGAAGTTAACACCCTACGAAAATGTAAGAAGTTGCATGTTAATGCAACCAGATCAATGTCGGACGATGTCTATATTCTGGTGGACGATTATCTTGCGGCAATATCATGATAAAAAATATTTAAAAGGAAAGGAAACTATTGTGAAATGTATAGAAAAGTGAAACTTCGTCTTACTCGTACTGTGCCGTCGCAGTTTGTTTGGTATAAAATACACATCCATGTTCTTTGGTCTTTCAATGCGAAAAGCTGTGGAGAGTCTACAAGAAAGAAACTATTCATCTATACTTCTATACTAATATTATGAAGAGGTAACATTAGTTTGTAAGTTTGTATGTAGGGGGTAATCTCAGGAACTACTGGTCCGATTTGAAAAATTCTTTCAGTATTAGATAGCCCAAAGGATATATCCTTTCTCGATACATGGGCTATCTATTAACGCTAAGACTAAAATGAGCCGAGCATTAATGGAAAATGTGACGCAGACGAAGTTGCGTGGGTCAGCTGGTCATAAAATAAAATTAAAATAGTAATGGATTTACTAGAGTTAACAAGAAATGCAGCGCACAATTTAGGTTTGCAAAATAAAATTAAACAATTGTAGCTCACTGAAATTTACGATTAAGCAGGTTAATTTGTATAGCAAACGAGTAGTATTGAACTTTAATGATACATAATTTCCCTTCCGTACCAATGCTCTATCTAACTTACCAATCTTCTAAACTTAAACATAACTTCTTGAAACAAAATGTTCCACCTATTTCAATTACCGCACCCCAGAATAAGTCCACCTATTTATAATAACGAATAGTTCCATAAATCGAGAAGCCTTGTTATCTTGGTGTTGCCTCCCACACCTAGTGTTGCCCGTCCTGCCCCGGATAAATGCAACGCCTCGAGGAAGAATGCTAATGTGAAACAAGAGGATACCAAGCATACTGTGGCAGCCATTATTTAGGTACGCAAAATACTTGTAGATGTTCGACGTTTCCGTTTTGACAGGAAATTGGGTTGTCATGTAATATTCATGTCGTAGTTTGGCCAAGTTAATCTATGGTAACTACAAGATTAATTTTATTTATCTATACTATTGAATAGTTGAGCTATACTGCATCCTTAATTGTGAATGTTAAAGAGTAATTAGCCAAAAATAGTACGTAAATTGGGCCCAGTAAAAAAACAATATTATTTATTTATTTATTATATACTTTATTGTACACCTATACCTTGTACCTTGTATTATTGTAGCTTTTCAGCCATAATATGGTTTAAAAAATATTTCAAACTCTTTATAACACTACCAAGCCTCTCCGAGGTCAGGCTTACTCGCGGACACACCCTCAGGCATAGTCTTAACACGTCAAAATTAATATATGAAAATTACTATCGATATCCCCTTATTTATTACAATGTTTTGGCGGACTCTCAAGTATTTTTCACTATGGTAATGTGTTATTCGATTATAGACAGCTGACAGACTAGATTAGACTTTTAAGGATTATAAATAGTTTAATATTTATTGCGCAAGCTGTGAGGTACGGCATAAATATTTTTTCGCCTCGCACGAGTTAGCATTACCTACATCGCTAGTCGGCTTGGAATTTTTTTCTTGGTCTTAGACTAACTGGATTGTCTATTTTCGTAGACATAATTATGTTGAATAACTTTAAGTTATTTAATACATATTTGCGTTCACTTCGTTATGCACTACCTAAGCTATGTAGAAGCTTCCCAGACAAAAAAATAATAATTCCGTTTTTATTTAAAAAAAACAAACATCCCCTAGCTTTGAAAAACGAACTGCAGATGCCATATCCAAAGAGTCTCACCTGACGCCCCTACTCCGTTTATGGACAGAGGGCAGACCATCAAACAAGCTAAAATAATGGGATGGCCACCTAAACTTAATCGTGGATGTGCTGTAATGGATGACTCGCACGCAATCAATGATCGATCGGAGACGTGTTTCGCGATCCTGCGCCCGCGCACCCGATTACACGATAAACGACCCACAGCCCGATGAATTACAAGTGACTGCGTAATTGAACGCCTTTGATATGTGATGGATTAAGCTTCTGCATTGCGTGGTGCAATTAAACACAAATTTTCAGAAATGAAATAGTTGAAAAATCACTCTAGACTTAAGTATTATTATATTTGTCTCTTTTATTTTACTTGTTATTAATTAACGTTTACTTTTGTCTGTGTTGAATAAATTAATGTTTTCTATTTAATGCTATCCTTCTTACAACTGAGAACAAAACCAGCCAAGTGCGTGTTCGACTCGCACACGAAGAAACAATAAATCTTAAAAAAAATATGAATATGTCAACTCTCTATCTGTTACGGTTCTTGAGATACAGTCTGCTGACAAACAGACGGACAGCTTTGGTAACGGAACCTTAAAAACGTCCGTATTGGACATATTAAGGCGGTACCCTGAGCAAATAACCTTGAGCATTTTTTCCCTCAATAACAGCGCAAGAGATACAGTAGCGAATACGCTCAGAATGTTGAATTAAATCGTTATAAAATCAAATTTTGGTCGTTTGAAAAAAATACTTCTACCAAAATGTTCATAATTAAATTGCCTATCCATTAGCGTAAGTGCAAAATCAAAATAATCGTTAGTTTTCGAGAAGATGCATGTTTTCAGTAATTTTTTCTCATTTCTGTGGTTTCGTTGTGAGGAGATTACTTAAACATTATACTAAATAATAAAAAATAAAATCTACCATTTTGAAGCCAAGATTATGTAGAAATTCAATGTATTTTTATTAGTTGATATTTCTTTTGGATAAAGATTAGATAGCTCCAAAAAACTGCACAAAAAACGGCTAGCGCTGCGTTTTGCTCTGGGACGCGCCTTAACTAGAAAAAAATCTTGTGTTATACTTAAAAACCACTTAAAAGACTATTTTCCTGTTTAAAATAAGACTGAATTAGTGAGTCATTTAGCATAAAAGTCAGAAAATATTTTTATGGTACGAGTTTAGCAAAACACGTTTTTCACCAGACACCAACAAAGGACAATTCAACGAATTATGACACACAAGAGCAGGAAGTTAATAAAACAGTAATTCAGCGCTGTAAAATTACGGTGTAAGCACAATAATCTTCCATTGTCTTCCAACTCGCACTTCACAAATTCCTTTCCGTACACTTAAACATATCACTACTAATGAAAACAAGATATATTTCATGGCATTGTTTTATTTTGTTCGAACGAAAGAGGACTAAGCTACTCTCAACGAAAGAGGACTTTCAGTGAGAGTAGCTTAGACATTAATGCATTGAGATTAAAGGCTTGTTTCTTGACAAAAGGTTGATAAGCTGTGGTTACCTATTACTAGAATCAAAAGTAGCTCACAGTTTAGGGCCCATTAGTTTCAGTGTTAATATATAATCCATGGTGCTTAGCAACTAGGCTTAACCCAGTTGTATATGTCGATTGGTGTCTATTGGCCTAGCTCTAATTTGTCTCCTGCTTGATGAGTTGGGATGTTCAAATTGTATTTATTTTTTCCTACTCCTCCGCTGTACTCCTCTGATTAATTTCGTTGCGGGATCCAAGACAGTTGAATCGTTTCTCCAGGACTCGTTGGGCTTCATTAACTCGTCGTTTTTCTGGTGGTCGCCACTGTTGATTCTGGCTTTCAGGAGTTGCAGTGTTTGCAATGTGTGACGGGTTTGTCCCAAAAAAAACGTCACAGTGTCGCACGCTGAGGGTTCTTGCGGTTGCGTTGTGGTACCTACAAAATGTGTTCGCGATGTGGCCTGGACTACCGCGCCTCTAGTTCGCGAATCGCGGTGTTACTAGTGGTTGCGACGTGGCTGCGATGTGGTCGGTATCACACATGCGGTCAATAATGACGGCAAAATGTGGTCCATGTGAATGTTACTATTAATTTTTACACAAATTAGCGCCCACAAATGTGTTGTAGTTGCGGTACGACTGAAACAAACCTTATCAAGATCTTTTTGGTTTTCTCAAAAAGGCGTTCGATGCGCGGGCGACGCCTGAATGGTACTCGCAGGTCAATGTTGAGCAGGTGTCGAGCTATTGTTTCCAGCCAGGGTTACCGCTTATTGTTTCCTAACGCATTCGTGTGTACTTGCCAAAGGTAATATGTTAAACATATGCAATCGTGATGGGTTAAAAGTTCGCAGAGGCATTAAACTTCATAGGAAATATGAGTATCGTAATATTAAAATTAACGATCTAAATGACTGTGCATGAAAAGTTAATATTAGAATTGTGTACTTTACGTTATTTTAGAGCCCTCTGTAATTCGAGACCTTATTTTAATTTCTGTTGCTTCGGTATCATGGATAACACTTATAGAACCTGAAGTCTGTCGTAGACATCATGATTTTTTCATTGTCTTTTTTATCTTATTTATCCTGATATTCGCCAGCCCTGCCTGCCTACATAAACCAATGTCAGACCATCAGGTGCAAGGAATTTTGGCGTAGGTATTCAACCTCAACAGAAATAAACATCTTTTGTTATAATTGCTCGCCATTGTCCCAATGTGATGCACAAATAAACACGTTCAAAATAAACCGTATATTGAGGTACTTGAAATTTACATACGGCCGCTTTAAAATAGAAATACTGCACACAGAGAGAGAATCTTTGTGCTATGACATAACGCACACTCGAGAACAACGGTGCTTTGAATATTAATATAATAAACGTATTATTTCTGTGTGTAAAGTGGAGTTCTTGGAAAATGAAGAATGAATACTGGCCAAAGAAAAGCGGGATTTGTATTTAGAGCTTGTTGTCATAATACGATTTTCTTGTTGCTATTTGTAGTGAGGTTATTTGCAGGTATCTGCCGTGGAAAGTTCGCGATCCTGTTATTTTGTTTTTCACCACAACCAAGTTTAAGTAGGTACTTCTAACAAGTTGGAGCTATAAAAATATTATCTTGTCTTTCGTGACTTAGATTATTCCCACGCAATAATTTGCGGCATTATATCTTTTAATTACGACTAAGACGAGTATCTGCGGAAGTTGTAGACGGTAACTGTCCCGTGCGTGTCGGGTCCCAGTCAAGTGCTTCTAGCGTCCCGACTGGCTATTTATAAACAGCGCCGACCTTTGAGAAGCGCCACAACACACTTAATTCATTTGTCGCTTCATTTGTTGTTGAAATGCATGAATAATATGCTTAAAGATCGTAGGCGTCATTCATTCCCCTGATGACAGACTTTTACTGACTGACAACCCCTTAAGAGGACGATGAACTATCCCAAGACGGAACAAGTGAAAAGCAATCATCACCTAGGAGTTTTATTGACAACAAACGCCTGGACTCAGGTGCTCTTAGAACTAGATTTCGACACATCAAGGACTTTGAACTTTAGGGTTCGCGGAACTTCTGTGCAAAACCTACGTCTTAAGGTTTCACTTTCTAACCACGCTCTGTTCACCGAACAACACCGGTTTAATTAACAATTCCACTATTAATTTCTTCGTGTCGTTGATTACGTATCGATAATTGCCGAATTAAGAATAATCAGCCGTAACTCACGTGTGGACGGGCTGCTGACGTGAACTGCCCATATCTCAGAATCAGACGGAGCCGCTCAATTAGCTGTCGTTGGGCAAATTGCTTTATTTACATGCGCGTGTGAGGTGCGCCTCCTGATCCAACACGCCGCTGTTCCGACTTCCTGACACGCCAATTATAAGAATAAACAATAATCACTTCCTACGGCGGTGAGACAGCTCGTTAAGTCCAGTCGGCGACTCGGCTTAATTTGAGGGCGCGTTGTCTCGAATTTGCGTAATCGAACGTCGTGTGTGGCGACCACAAGAGAGCGGCTCCTTATAGGGTGAGGCCAGTGCCCGAAGCGCAAGTACTGCCCAAAAACAACCGCGCGGCCATCACTCCATAATCGACACTTTATCTATCGAAAATCACACTTATTTTAAATTAACAAGCTCCGTGTACATTTTAATTTGAATTTCATTGTGTCGCGCTCGATTATCGATATTGCGATGAGCTTACCGAAGCGGGTTAATAGTGGGATGTTAAAACAATAGGCCGACGCGTTGCGAGGAGCGTCGGCGGACGAACACGATTGCGCTTTTAAAATACTTTAAATGCCACAGTTGCGGCACAAGGACCGTTTAGTTTGATAAGGCCGACGTGTAATAACTTTGTGTAACAAGTTGGGCAAGTGGAATGCGTGGATGTGAATTGTAGTGACAATATCCATCGTAAAGTACATTGAGGCAGATGGATAGCATCTTTAGCATGTACTTACTTGCATGTAAATTGCGCACAAATGACTGAAGTGAAGCCCATCGGGGCGCATTCCACTTGCCCGATTTCAATAAGGTAAAAGGGCACGATAACATGCAGTGGCATGTTATCGTGCCCTTTTACCTTATTGAAATCTTTATAAAATGGTCCTTATAGAGTGAGCAAATAGGGAGTTCCCATTTTAGCTCACAATAAAAAATCATTTTTCCATGAGCCTGAAGGTTATCAATTTGTAAACGCTATCCCTTCAAGCCGAAAGGACAGGAAGTAGACTGCCAAACATCTGACAAACAGTAATAAATTCTGCATCCCTTATGCGAAGACAACTTAAAAGCTCTCGAGCGTTCGGAAGTTCGCAGACGGCTCACCTAGTTCTAAACTTGGCCTTTATTTTACATCTTAATTTGGAGTTGACATTTCCAATTTCAATTTCAGTGTGTTTAGGCTAAATGGAAATAGAAATGATATTGGCACAGGATTGACCTAAATCCGAGATTGACGGCGACAGAATTAACGTGTCGAAGCTATATATTTTTTATTGCTCAATTTCAAAGGGCTTTCTCTCCGAGTATTTTATGAAGGTCGAAATCTAATTCTACTGATATTTTGTTGACTCAAAGGCGACACGTGTATTGCATCACGAATGAACTTGACCCGTACAGATTACATAAGAGTTCACCTCAAAACAATGAAACACGCGACTGAATGCCAATGTGGGGTCGTCAGCTCCCGAACAAGATGGCGCCGTCAACGCCTAGCGATATATAATGCAGGAATAGAAAATAATTACGAAACAACAGCTATTTGGGTTGTACTAATCTCCAGGGTTTGTCCTAGAAACGTTCAATATATCAGAGGATCTGAGTGATCGCTTAATCTCCCAAAATTGGGTTCGCGAACGGCGAAATCATCTGGGAAACCTCAGTTCGTATCGTCCTACATACCTCCCGAATCTATTATGTAACGTGGACTAACTTAGGTTATTTTTCTCTTTGTGACTATTTTTAGATCTCTCCTTCGTTGAAATTGAAAAGGCTCGTGTGAGCTTTGAAGAGTAATGCTCAACGAAATGTGTTTTTATTTTGATCGTGATAAACACGTCTATAATAAGATTATTTTATTTTGGTGTAAGGATATTGTGGATAGAGATGCTGAGGCGTATACCTATAGGCTATAAGGATGTAAACATTTGATTTATTTTCTCACATGAATACAATTTATACACATCAAGACTGAATCATTCGTAATGTGTGTGTGGGTCCTAATCGCGAACTAAATACTTGTAATTTCGTGTGCAATTATAAAAATACTTTTCTAATCAGTCAACTTCTACTGCGGTCCAGAAATTAAAGAAAAACATAAATTAATTTAGCTGCCCGTTCCCACGCGAACTGGGCTGTCATCTAGGTAAATGGGTTACTTAATGGTCCGCGACAATTTGTTGTGACGCCGTGTGCATGTCGCAAGCGCAACCTTAATAACAACACTACAGTTTCACTGTTACACATGGCACAGCACTAGCAAGTGATCACTGAAGCTTCACGGGTTTTCACCACATAATACCGTACTTAGGCAAATCATAGACTAAGGCATAGAAACTTCTTGGAAAGCAAATAGTACGGTAGCCGTAAGAATAATATTATACCAGCCTGTGGTAACAGCAAGTCGATTTCGACAGAAAACGTAAATAATCTCTAGCACTCGTATTTCCTTAGCAATGTGCCTTCGGAAGCCTAAACAAATACTTAACGCCGACAGACGTTTGGCGAGCGGAACGCATCAAAATGGCGCTCGTATTTCACTCATTACCCAAGTATATTGGACTGAAGTTAAGCATCCTATAAATAAATCAGCCTTCAGCTATTCCATTAACGATATTATCGACTTTATTGTTTACGTAATAAAGGTCGTTTTAATAAAAGTCGGTGATTGTGAGGAACATAATACGTGTAGTCACAGTGACTGGCCTACATACTTTTAACGATTAATCGGTCTATTAGATTGGTATCGATTATCGGTAACTCATCTGTTGTTGGTATCGGTAAACAATAATAGCGAAAGTATTCGAGGTATTTGGCAATGGTGGTGTTTACTGCATACCTTGGGCCTGTATTTCGGTTTCCTTAGAATTGAGAACAGGAAAATAACTTAGACATATCTAAAGACCGATCCATGTAATGTTGTATTTATTTCTACATTCTCACACACCATTATCTTCACATAAACAAAACTAGAATAGATTACTTAAACGTTTAAAACGGTTTCCCGAAAATTTCTCCGCGTAATAATGTCAACGAGAAAATCGGGATTTTTGGAAAACTTCCGGTGTCTCATGAACTCCATTCATAAATTGTATTTTCATGTAACAAGTTTATCATGTAATAGTCGAGTTAAATTAAAATAAATTGCATGGAACGGAACTGGGTCCTCTGTATCGTAAATCGTTTATAAACGTGTAGAAATATAGCCAAGAATGAGTGACAGGAGCAGCCGTAGCGTTTGACGGGAACATTGCGAATAATATCTGTTGTTACACACGCTTCTGCAATCGGTACATTGTAACATTTTTCAACGGAATTTTGTTGGAACATTACAGTGTGTAATACATGTTTTTTTAAGATGTGAGAAATTACAAGAATCTTTGTAAGACTGAAAACTATTAAGTAATTGCTTAATAGGAAGCTTCATTAGGTACTTGTACTGAAGGTTCCTAAAAAAATACTCCGTCCTTGCAATCAATATTATGTAACTTCAGTTAACCTTTTTGACCAATCAGCAAATAAATATAAGATATCACTCATATATAGCTACAAATCAAAAGCTCACTCGACGCGAGTCGTGCATTAGCATATTTTACTGTAACAAAATTTACTCAGAAATATGGCACGAGTTGATCAAAATCGTTCAGCATATATGTATGTATGAAGTCGTTCAACACTGTACAGTTGCACAAAAAATCCAGGTCATACGCTCCCTTAATTAAAAAATATGACCGAGGAAAACTGTTAAAAATATGTTTTCTTCACATTCCAAGCCAGTGACTAATCTTCAATACCCAATAAGAAAAGCTAAACCACGCAATGATTGTTTTTAGGGTTCGATCCGTACACCAAGGGACCCCAACGGCTCCCTATTACTAAGCCTCTGCTGTCTGTCCGTCTGCCTGTCTGTCAGCGGGCTGTATCCCAAAGACCCATAATAGGTAGACAGTTGGACATTTTCACAGCGTGTTTGTTTCTCTTGCCGCTATAACAACAAAAATAATAAAAATTAAATTCAATATTAAAGGAGGCTCCATAATTGCAAGGTGTTTTTCTTTTCGGTTTATGGTACGGAAACGGAACCCTTCGTGTGAGAGTCCGACTCGCACTTGGCCGGTATTTTTACGCGACGTCTCGTGAACTGCATTTAGGCCACATCCACAAAATACCGCAACAGTTTGACAATCATTAAGATCCTCTCAATCTCTTACCAGAGCACGGCATACTTCTGTCAACAAACCATTTATTACTTGGGTACCCACTTTCTCTGAAACTTCCAATGATTATTCAATTTCAAAGAGATTAACTGTTATTTAACTATTCGTTTGTTTACTAAACGTAATAGACGATGGTACTAGTGGTCTAGTTGGAACAATCGTGGTTTTAAAGTGTGACTCAGAGTTTTTTAATGTGTCAGGTGATTCACTTCATTGCGCAGTTAGAGGATCGGTTACATTGGTGTGGTGAATCATAAAGATCCTTGTAGGGAAATAAAAGTAAATAAACACAGGATTTAGTATAACAAATAAATATTTTAAAAAGAAGAAGCTAGTGGCACGTTCGAAAGCGTATACTCGTAGTAAGTATATCCCTTTGCAGAAGAACCTGCAAGAAACTCCACGGACTCTGCCTTAAATCAGAAAATACGTGCAAAAGGTAATTCCTTTTCCTTCACATATAATTATATAATGTATTAACTTACTGCAAGAGGCAATAAATATCGCATTCAAATTTCATAATGCTTATGTTGTATAATTTCTTCAACTGACTGGGACCACCACCTATTGTAGTAGATGGTATCCAGGACTACCAGAAATTCTTCGATTTTCTATCTGAGAGCCAATCAGCTGACGCGTTTAGCGTAAAAATGATGAACGGAGATACAATCAAAGTAAATGCCAAAAATGAAGATTCGTACAGAGCAATAACAAAAGCCCTCACACTTAACAACTGCCTATGGCACTCCTATGAGAACAAGCAAGAGAGACCAATTAGAGTAGTGGCCAAAAAACTGCATTTCACATGCATTCCAGCGAGAATTGTTGAAGACTTACGTGGTAAGGGATATAAGATAGTAGAAGCTGTCAACAAATTGAGTTGGAAAACCAAAGAGCCACTCAATATGTTCATGCTAACATTTTCAAATGATGAAGATACTAGCAAAATATATAGCATCAAAACTGTGTTGGGATGTAATGTGGAAATACAGCCGCTAAAATCCACAAAACTGGTACCTCAGTGTAAAAGATGCCAGGCGTACGGACATACCCAAAAGTACTGCTCCAAAGAACCAAGGTGCGTTAAGTGCACAGGTAAACATCTCACTAAGGATTGCAGAAAACCAAAAGAAGAGAAGCCAAAAAGTGTGTCCACTGTGGAGCTCCACATCCAGCTAACTACAGGGGATGCATCGTAGCTAAAGAAATTCAGCAAATCCGAAACAAAAAATCGAAAGGCACAACAAATAACACAACCCTTCAACAAAATACACCTACTAGAAGAGCTGAAAGCACCAGTCAGCGCAAACAAAGCCAAAACACAATAAAAACAACAGACAAAAACGTCTCTTATGCCCAAATAGCTACAAGAGGCATAGCGAAAGCACCTTTGGCTGATATGGACAGTGACAAAAAGTTAACTGAAATCTTACAGTTAATGTCATCATTTGCTGAAAGACTAACAAAAATTGAAAATAGCAACAAAGCTGCTATCCCTAAGCCAAAAAAATGAATACTACATTGAAACTCATGGCGTGGAACTCAAATGGGTTACAAAAACATCATAATGAGTTACAAGTAGTATTAGACATAGAAAAAATTGATGTTTGCCTGATATCAGAAACTCACTTCACAAAACAATCTCATATTAAGTTTAAAGGGTACAAGGTATACCATGCACTTCACCCAGACAATTTTGCAAGAGGTGGTAGTGCCATTATTATAAAAGAAAACCTTCAGCATTATGAAAAGTTTAAATACGAGGAGAAAGAGATTCAAGCAGTAGCGATTTGTCTGCAAACCAAAAAATATCCAGTTATCGTATCTGCTATCTACTGTCCACCACGGTATACGATTAAAAAAGATTACTTTATGAGCTTTCTAACTCGCCTTGGTAGTAGATTTATCTTGGGAGGTGACTTCAATGCTAAAAATACGCATTGGGGCTCTAGACTAACTACTACTAAAGGAAAAGAACTACTGAGTGCCATAAAAGAGATGAAATGTGATGTCTTATCAACTGGAAAGCCCACCTACTGGCCAACAGATCCAAATAAAATACCCGACTTAATAGATTTTTTTGTAACTAAGGGTCTATCAACTGGGTATGTAAAATTGGAGCAAAGCTATGACATGAACTCGGATCACTCGGCAATATATTTAGAAATAAGCGAGACAATCTTGTTTCAAGAAAATAGTCCCACTCTTGTCAATAAGTGTACAGACTGGGTGGGCTTCAAGATCAAATTGAATGATGAAATAGACCTTACAAGTCCCATTAAAAACACCCGAACAACTAAACACTGAAGTGGAGAACTTCATAATGCATATCCAGCAAGCAGCGTGGGAAAATACACCTGACTTCAACAAGAGAACGAAGGGAAATACATACCCGTTCCGAATCACTCAGCTCATCATAGAAAAAAGAAGTCAGAGACAAAAGTGGCATCAATCTAGGTGCCCTGATGACAAACGAAAACTGAATAACCTAACAAAAAAACTAAGAAGAGTAATCCAAAACTTTAAAGACAACTCAATCAACACCTATCTCCAGAACCTAAGTAACGACCAAAAGACAGACTATTCCCTCTGGAAGGCTACTAAGCACCTAAAAAGACCGGTTACCCAAATCCCACCCATCAAGTGTGAAAACGGGCAATGGGCAATTAGTAACGAGCAGAAAGCTAAGAGGTTTGCAGAGCATCTTGAAAATATATTTCAACCAAATGTCGATGAAGTGATTGAAGATCACACATTGGCTCATATAGAGGCATCAGAAAATGAAGCTAACATAAAACTAGTAACACCCAGAGAAGTCGTAAGAGAAATTAAACGTAATATAAGTACGAGAAAATCACCAGGTTACGATTTAATAACTGGAGAAGTTCTTCATAACCTCCCAAGAAAGGGCCTGGTTAAGTTAACAACCCTTATCAATGCAGCACTGAGGCTTAAATATGTACCAGACCTATGGAAGGTGGCTGAAGTAATAATGATAGCTAAACCAGGGAAACCTGCCCACGAAACTTCATCATATAGGCCTATTTCCCTGCTACCAATCATGTCTAAGTTATTTGAAAAGCTATTACTCAAACGGCTTAAACCAATTATAGATAGTAAAAACATAATACCAGAGCACCAATTTGGTTTTCGAGAAAATCACTCTACCATCGATCAAGTGCATAGGATCACAACAGTGATAGAAAACGCCCTTGAAGACAAGAAAGTATGTTCTACTGTATTCCTAGACGTGGCGCAAGCATTTGATAAAGTATGGCATGAAGGCCTCATACACAAATTAAAGAGCTTGCTACCGAAACAGTATATCTGCAGAGTCTTTAGAATAAGGCAAGGAGATGCCTACTCGGAACTAAAACAAATTAACGCTGGCGTACCGCAAGGAAACGTGTTAGGTCCGGTCCTGTACCTACTATACACTTGCGATATTCCTGAATTAGAGCAAAACACGATTGGGACTTTTGCTGATGATACAGCTATAATGGCTGTAGGAGACAGCCACGAAGAAGCAGCAGAAAAGGTCCAAATGGCTGTGAATCAAGTTTATGACTGGACCAAAAAATGGAGGATTAAACTAAATGAGTCAAAATCTGTTCATATTAACTTTACCAACAAAAAACATCAGTATTTTCCAGTTTACATTAATAGTAAACTAGTACCATACGAAAATACAGCCATGTATCTCGGTATGACTCTTGACGCAAAGCTACGCTGGAAAGCTCACGTCAAGAAGAAAAAAGATGAACTCGAACTTCGGTTCAAAAGCATGTATTGGCTGCTTGGAAGAAACTCCATGCTATCCGTGCCAAACAAATTATTGCTATATAGACAAGTCCTGATGCCAGTTTGGACTTATGGTATTCAGCTGTGGGGCTGCACCAAACAGACCAATATATTAATAATACAACGATTCCAAAACAAAGTGCTAAGGGAAATTGTAAATGCTCCTTGGTACATACGAAATGATGACCTCCATCGGGACCTAAAAGTTGAGTTCATCGAAACAGTTATCCAGAAATTTGCAGAAGCTCACGAAAAGAGACTTCATCAGCATGTGAACGTCGAGGCAATCCAGCTTCTTGACCACACAAACATAGTGAGAAGACTAAAAAGAACAAAACCGTTCGAGTTAGTGTTTAGTGTTAGTAAATAGTGCAAAGTACAAAAGTGCCAAACGAACACAAGATCGAAGTGTATTCGCCTTAATAGAGACAATAAGAAAAGTGCTATTGGACACATTCTTAGTATAGACAATTTAATAGTTTAGGTTATAATTAAATTACTTATTAGTCTATTTATAGGGCTAGATTGTAATAATATTAGGGTCCATCGTATTGATGAAACCTAGGAAAAGGAAAAAAAAAAAAAAAAAAAAAAAAAACTGACTGGGAAAGTACCGTCATCCAATTAATTTCTGATGCCATCTTGATAAGTTCCGCCCAACCCACTACTAAAACCTAGAAATTACGACTGATCATGAATTCATTACAAATGCTTATTTAACATTTAATAAATGAGCCTTTAAAAATATTCAGTTTCTCAATAAGTAGGTTACATTCAAAATACGTATTTTTCATTTTCCTAGCATGTGACTCAATCTGTTCACACTTACGTATACAGTCCATCGTCATAACAATTCCTGAAATTCCCCACGTGTCCCGAACGTGTCAAGTTTTGGTGTCACCTCCTTTGGAAACTGTTGGCTAATCAATCACTCAGGGATCGCAGGAAGTTGGGAGGTAAAGTCGGACTTGGGTGACCAAATTTTCCGCCATTTGGGTCAGATGACCTTTGTGGGCCATGTATGTCGGACGTGTCCAAACAGCCCTCGTCTATGGCCCTTGTCTGATGTAGGTTGTATCAGTAAAGGTCAGCTGAAAAAGGCCGTAGTCTAAACAGATCGATTTCGGTCGGCTGCGGCCAGACATCCGCTAATAAAGCTGAGTCTGATATTGTCTGTAACAGGTGGAAGGTGACCTTAAAATAATGAGAGGTATCTAATAAGTTTAATTTTCCTTTGCAATATTTTATGAATTACTAGGTTTTGCCCGCGACTTCGTACGCATACCGCGTGTATCTGACATCGACGCACAAACGATTTCCATGGGTCCAGGGCATGATTCTGGACACCCTAGACTTAAAATTTTTCGTCGGCTTTTTTCTCATTTTTTCATTTTTTTCAAGGGTTTTTTTACTTTAGACTGCTCATAATCGTTATTCTGACCTAACCCAATGAGATTTTTATTAAAAAAATAATTAATTAACTACTTTCACTAAAAACTCTTGAAAAAAATGAAAAATGTGAAAAGAACCGACGAAAAATTCCAACACTGGGGTGTCCAGAATCATGCCCTGGACCCATGGAAATCGTTTGTGCGTCGATGTCACATACACGCGGTATATCCCGTTTTCTCCAGTTCCAGTTGGAGTTTCGGGCAATCCTCTCTTAGCACTCCCGCACTCTTCCCAAGGAACCTACATTCCAAATTTCATCTTTCTACGAGCGGTAGTTTCGGCTGTGCGTTGTCTGTCAATCACTCAGTCACTCAATCATTCAGCAACGGAAGAGGGTTTATGCATATTGACGTGAAATGGAGAGAAGAGATTGCAGTCATATAAATTTCTCACATAATCTCCACACAATGTTAATTATTGTTTGCGTATTGTTTGCCTAGATTTCATAAGTAAGTAATTAGTTCAGTAGTTATTGACGAAAAGTAAGTTTATCTGGGCCGGAAATCAAAAGAAAATAATTAATTCCTGTTGTTATAGCTTTTGTTCCTGATCTGAATGAAAGTTTAGAATAACATGCACATCCTTTTTAAAAAATGTTTTGGCTAGTTATTTTTGAATTGAAACAATGGATTAGCCAAAAGATATCGTCCAATTAGGTCATGAATCACTTGACCCACAAAATGGAGTAGGAATTGCCTAAAAATAAACATATTGTGTTAATGATTTTCTTTGAAATCTATTTCAAACCGCAATGTTAGACATTTTTACGTTTTAAGCGATTCTAATACAGTTGCCCTACATCGTATCTTAGTCAGTGGGTTACCGCAAAACTGTAAAATCAGAGTTTTGCGTAAGTTACCGAAGTGTCTGATATAATAATATTAATGAGTTCGTATCTAGGATTCCCGTTACAATATTGTGCCAGTGATCCATTGTTTTATGTGTGGTTTGTGGTTACTATAAACACAATTTTTGTTATATTACTTTTAGTGTTGCGATAAATCTTAAGACTTATTTTTAGAACGAAGCTTCTATGCAAGTTTTCTTCTCAAGTTAATCTTACCTCTCGTACAAATGAAAGGACAAATATGTTCTCTTCTATCAAACAGAACAATTTCCTTTGTATACTCTACCCTTTTCTTAAGGCACAATTTCATTACTCCGTTGACTTCCACTTTCCCTCCACACTTAAGTAATAAGGCAAATAAGGTTCTATTTCTAAATTTAGAACGTTTCCGAAACAAATTAGTAACACAATATCTGCTGCGTTACGTTCGTGTTGACCGGAAAAGTTCCGATGTTAATATTTTGTCTATGGCTTGCGTCATGATGGGTGTAATGTCAATTTTGGTATAAATAAAGCGCTTTTTTGAATGATTTGAGAATTATTTTGGTTAAATGGATATGACAGATTTTTTTGTGATACAAGGGTCATGTTTTGTTAGAATATTTTATCATAATATATTAAAAAATCTGTTACTGAGTGAGTGACTGACAGACAACGCACAGACGAAACTACTGGTCGCTCTACGACTAGTCTATACTAATATTATAAAGAGGTAAAATTTGTTCGTAAGTTTGTATGTAGGGGGTAATCTCAGGAACTACTGGTCCGATTTAAAAAATTCTTTCAGTGTTAGATAGCCCATTTATCCAGGAAGGTTATAGGCTATATATCATCACGCTAAGACAAATAGGAGCGGAGCAATAATGGAAAATGTGACGCAGACGAAGTTGCGTGGGTCAGCTAGTAGTTTCTAAGTAGCTGTAATTTGGCATGTAGGTTCCTTAAGAAGTGTAGGGGAGCACTGAAATTTCCCGAAATTCCCACGGGAACAAGAAAAACGGGATATGCGCTGATGAAGTCGCGGGTAAAAGCTAAATCCTATAAAATTTGTTCAAATCTTCGGTCGGGGTAAAAATTTCCCCCAGGTTCCACCGTACAAAATCCTTGACATTTTGCCAACAAACCACCCCTATTAGCTTCTAAGGCTGCTCTCTAGACCTTTGTGCTGAAAAAGAGGACTCCTCACCTTAATAAAAAAACATTCTTGCCTTCAATTTGCAATACACCTACAAATTCGCCAATAAATCTATTCGTGACTTAATCACCATAATAAACAATGGAACGGCCATCAATCGTCGCTGGTCATCATAAGGAACTCCCACTGCTGAGCATAAATGAAAAGTGCTCCTATTTTAGACGCGGCGGAATATCGACCGGCACTTGGGCTAATTAAGCCGTGCCATTGAAATTGACACTAACAACGTTCCCGCTTTGCATAAAATTGCCGGGAAACGGACGCAGGGAAAATCAGATGTAGTGGTTCTATGTTAATCTTGATGCAATTTTGTAGCGTAAGGATAAATATGGTGAAATAGTGTAAAACTTTTACTGAACTCGTTTTCATTGCCATGTTCTCTGATGATCTTCAAGTTTAAGCAACGCTTTCCGAGGTTGGTCTGAGGATGGGTGACCATCTTAACATACCGAGTTTCCTCAGTGCCTCGGAAAGCACGTTAAGCTGTTGGTCCCGGCTGTCATTTGGAGATCTTTGGCAGTCGTGACGAATAGTCAGAAGCCAGAAAATCTGACACCAGTCTTGCCAAGGAGTACCGTGTTACCCAGTTAATGGGTTGTGGAGGTCTGGTAGACAGCCGCTCCACGTAAAATACTGGTATTCAGCTGAATCCGGTTTGACTGGAAGCCGACCCCAGTATAGTTGGGAAAAGGCTAGGCAGATGATGTTCTCGAAATCTTTGGTTACGTTTGTGGTGCGATATTTCGAAATAAGGGAAAAAAAAAGTTTAATTCATGGACTGAGGGGGGACTATAATTGCTAAACTAATTTGGGCCAAATCTATTGTACAAACAGCGCTGTAATAACAGACGCGTTCATTATAATTATTTACCAAAATCTTCGTCAGCAACTTTGATAAATAATAATACTGGAATCTTTAGACTGTGGTATGGTATAACTCAATAAAACTGTGTTTTATTCCAGTGCGAGAATAACTTTGGAACCAATTTACACTCCTCTATTAACGCAGAAACTAATATCCCTAGTATAATGTCAAGGTCGACGCTGAGAATGTCGCTCGCCAACAAAGCGTGAAAGTCTGATACGACTGGGTCACGCAAATAGGAATTGATTTTCTTTTGCTCGAAACTTTAATGTTATTAAAAGGTCGTCTTTATTGAGCTCTCTGATTTTATCCAATTTCGAAATTGATGGAAACTTTATGATAAAAAAAAAATTGCCAGCCATTTTATTTCATTAAACTTTTTTAGAAACAAAAAAAGTAAGAATAGTAACCACATTATTTTCCTATTTTTTTTTAAGTATTGTGACAGCTGTTGTATTTTATTACAATTTAACAAGAGCCTATTATTTTTCCCGCCAATAATGCAGCGCAAAGACAAATTGCAATAACATATTCACTCCTTCATACAGGTTATACACTAACCTAGTTAGGACTTAGGAGGTCGGAACTGCACCCACTATGATTGTAGCAAATCAGTGATTTTTACTATGTGTAAATTATGTACCCATGTACTACAATACTTTTAAATGATCAATAAAGAATATTATATTATATTCATAACACATAGTGATGGGTTGCTCACCTTGACATTTTTTTCCTATGACTTATATTTTGACCGCAACATAGTTTTGTATCATTGTCAATTCGTAGGTTACTATGTAGATTATAGGGAGTTATCAAAGCTGACTCATACTCTAAAAAGCTAAGGATAAGGAAAATGATGAATCATTCAGTATTTTAGCTTTGAAGCAAAAAATGGTGCGATCGTGACAAAGTGGCCCAATCTTTGTCCACAACAATAGACACTTATCTCGATATTTAAGGGGACAAATAGCTTTTTCTCCGAAAAGTAGTGCCTCAGAAATGTTGACTCAGGAAACTCACTCAGGATAAAATCTAACTTATATATATGTATAAGTTCCATGAAACAGATAAACAAAGACAGCGTCTGTACTGAAGTACATCTAACCTAAGATATTCTAGCAAAAAAACATTGATTAAAGTGACTATTAACACCTTATTAAAATAAATTGCCTGCATACTAGAATAAACACATCCATAATGGTTAGATACTGGGACCCGCGTTTGTCTTCAGATTCTGACCATTGTAAAAAAATATATTTTTTTTTTACAATGGTCAGAATCTGAATGATTTCTAAATGTTTACCCATCTATTTTAATAGGACTTTATAGAAGAAGCCTAGAGTCAAGAGTGTAGCCCAAGTTTGGTTAAATCCTAGTTCTGAGAACGTCTTCCATTTTTGATAAAGTATCAAAATAGCTGGGCCATTCTATAAATAGTCGGGGAGCAAACCTCATTCCAAATTAACTTACCCATTTACCTGCCTGTCTGTTTCCAGGGGCTGCAAGCATTTTGCTCGGAAAATTGGGAAATCGAATAAAGCGACTCTGTTGGCAACCAAGTTTACTTATTATTTACTTGGTAACCGGTAAATGTATTTGATAGAATTCTTTATTTTAGCTGGAGAATTTTCCCATAGTAACAGTAGCTGGCTCTTTTATACTAACTTTTATAGGTTCTTATAGACTTAACCGAGTTATTTTCTGTTTTTCTAAAGGCGAGTTCATTGATCGTTCCAACCATTGGTTTCAATCACAGAAAGTGGTTAAAGCGGTGATAAAAAGTTCATTAATGGATTTTTCCGATTCTTCTTTTCGAGTCGATGGTTAACTCTTTGGATTGTTTGGACCCAGTAGGTGACAACGTTAATTGCAGTATCGGTGGCATTAATTAAATCCTCCAAAGTACAGGTGCATTACCTACTTGGGTGGTCCCAAGTGCATAGGTGCTCTTACATGGGGGTCATGTTTTGGACAGGGACACCGAACTCACATTGAGTATTTTCTATCAATTGTTAGTTTTTAACCAATAGTTATTTATTTAACCATTTCTCAAGGTAAATATTGATTTTAAAACGGCGCACAAATTCAAGTGCTCATTATTTTTATCCGTAACTTATTTACGGATCAGAAAACACGCCCAAAGTGGCAGTATCTTGTAAAACTGGCTACTATTCTTACCAACGACCGAGTACATTCTCCAAGGGGAACAAAAGACATCTGTAGGTAACAGTCGCGCACAATAGGGGTGTGTTATGACGTCAGCGCCGGCGGGTGGCGACGGGGTGCGGGGGGTGGTATGTGCACGTTTACCACGTGCCATAGTAATAGGGCAAATAAGCTCGTATCAGGGTAATAGAATATTGTTACATTAGCTGCTTGGCACTTGACAAAGCGTTATGGGGTGTGTAGTCACTTAGCCAAGGATAACTTGAACTTTTCATAGGTTTGATTTATTGAACGAGGAGCTCGTGGCTAGATAATAGCAGCCACACAGGTCGATCTTCAAGGTTAAGCAACGCTTGCCGAGGTCTGTGGATGGATGACCATTTTAACATACCTGGTTTCCTCCGTGCTTCGGAAAGCACTTTAAGCTGTTGGTACCTTCTGTCATTTAGAGATCTTTGGCAGTCGTTACGAATAGTCAGAAGCCAGAATATCTGACACCGGTCTTGCCAAGGTGTACCGTGTTACCTAGTTACAAGGATTACCCTAATATAGTTGGGAAAAGGCTAGGCAGATGATGATTTATTGAACTATGGATTATGTTTCTGAAGATTCTGCAAAAATATAACAGTTTTAAAAAGCAATAAAGACTTTCTAATTGTAATCCTTTATTGTACACCAAAACAACTTATATCATACAGTCATAATAAAGTAGGTACATGTACAAAGGCGAGCTTAACTCAAAGTTGTGTTTTCTCCCAGCAAACCTTTGAGTGATAGAAAAAGTTTATCATAGAGGGTAGAATCCAGTGTACAAATAATACCTATACATAAATATTACTACATACATACATTAATACATAAATATATATACAATATACCTAATATTATGTCATTGTGAAAGGATTTGAAGAAACAACCCTCATAAAACAAAGAGCAAACATCGAACATAGACCTGATCACTCAACCAACACCAGACATCAATAAACAGATTCCTCCATACATTGCCGTAACTTTCAGCACACGCCTAAAAATAGCGGCGCGTTGAAATAGTCTCACTTATTTTTAGAAGGCATTGTTTCGAAAGTCGTCACACCGTACACGACTTCTCGTGTCTGCGTAGTGCATAATTAATTGGTAATTAGGGATATTAGGCAGAGTTGATGCTATAGGCAGTGCTAAAAATGGATTGAGAAAAAAGACTTTAGGTCTTTATTTGTGTGCCTTCGACGAGAGAGGACGAACTTCTTAAAAATTTTCCCCGAATAAGACCCATGCAAGGACCAAAAGATCTTTGTCCTTCCCAACAATGTATATCAGATGACGCTGTGGTATTCAGTAGCTTATGCATTAATTACTTGGAACATTTTCTGTCATCAACTTTGAATTTGTCACAATAACGCCAACGCACTCAATGTACGCAATCAATTAAAAAACTAACAAGAAATCCAATTACAATCCTACGTCAAAAAATCCGTACTTTAATATTATGAATGTGAACAGTGTCTGTCTGTGTGTCTGTTACTTTGTCACAACGTTGTAACTCGTATTTTTATGACACAGAACAGACATTTATTTATTTATTTGGCTCACCAACAATTGAATCATCACATTAACTTATTTACTAGTGTACCTACCAATTTCTTACAGGTAAGCACAACATGCATTAAAACAAAACACACCATCCAAAAAAAATCCACACAAAACCCTAACCTAACACAGTGATAGACTCCTGGATAAGGATATACTAGGATACTTTTCATCCCGGTAATAAGTTCCCTTGGGACAATAAAAAACACTTTTCGAGCGAGCGGAGTCGCGGGCAGAATCTTGTAACACCTACATCAAGTCAATAGGCGACAACTCGATTACAATCTGTCTCCAAACCTTTTATCGCTAACATATGATTACGTCAGAACCTAGGTGACGTCATCGTTTGACGAAATAAACGTCATGGGGTGACACGTAAATATTACTTTACCTTTGAATTAAATG
The DNA here is from genome assembly GCA_963859965.1 of Ceramica pisi. Taxonomy (NCBI): domain Eukaryota; kingdom Metazoa; phylum Arthropoda; class Insecta; order Lepidoptera; family Noctuidae; genus Ceramica; species Ceramica pisi. The sequence goes on along the minus strand of OY982535.1, from coordinate 20,905,735 downwards.
TTCTTTGACTCGTTCCGTTTCCAAATGGAGTATTTTACGTCATTGTTAGTTTTATGGTGTTGTTCCTGAGTGGCAGTTTTATTTTGTACCTGCCCTATTTTATTTTTAGAGTTTTTTTTTTTAACTTTAACATTCTAATTAGCCATATTCCATTTTTACATATTATAAATCTTTTTTTTTATATACAAATCGGGGAAACTCTTGGCCCTAATCTTACCTGATGGAATGTGATGATTAGGCCGAAGATGGAAGCGAGTTTCACCCGGAATCCTCTTACACAGAGGAACTGGCTATCATACCTCTAACTGCCGGAACACAACAATGCTGTTAACATAGTTGTTATGGCGAGTATGGCGACAGACTTAGATATGATGGTGGTAGCTTGCCAGGCGGACTGAGAACAAGTCCTAACACCAACCAAACCGAGCAAAAAATTTGCCTCCGCTGGGAATCGAACCCGGGACCTCTGGATCTGAATCAGGTGGTATAACCACTAGACCACGGAGGCGGTTAGTGTCACCTGTTTAGCACCACCCGGGGACCACGTGTAGGGATTCGCTGAAGGGTATTCTCCTACGGACGCGGGTGACTCGGCCCCCAAAATTGATGATTTTTGATTGAAATGAGTTTGCTCTTGATTCTAGTCTAGGTCAAAGGTAACAGAGACAAAGTCGACGATCGCGTGAGGTTACCCAGAAGGAGCCTGTTCACAATTACTTTGATGAAATTAAGGTGGAATGTGTTCGGAAGAGGAAGAACAGGCGCAGGTAGAGAGTTCCACTCCTTTGCTCTGAAAGCAAAAGTGGAGGTCAACTTCTAGTTCAACCAATAGGCTAGATTACATCCACAAATTGCAAAACTATTTAGGTAGTCCGTCAGAGTATTGAAAAATAATGGACACGTATTTTTTGTTTTTGTAAATCAATGAATATTGACAAAGATAAAACGCATCAAAACTCGGGAGTGGGGGCTCGTGACGTCACGACTCACTAAAAATTATGCGAAGGAGCGTCATAACTTCGTCAATTTCGGTTCCCGTAATAAAAAAAAACACGGGTCAAATATTTATTGATAATCTAACTGACGGACTAATTAGTTAGATTTTTTCAGGACACAAGCCCATTGCAGCAAAATACCAGTATTAAAAAAAAAGTAAAGTCAACGTCGAAAGGAGCTAAAAATCATGAAATAAGAAAATATTTCTATCCCAGCCGTAATGTCTGCTGGAAAAACACACCTATTCGTCAGTGACAGATGATGCGCGAAAAAACTAGTCGTAAAAAGACAGATTATGAGGAAGCACAAATTTCTACTACTTAAAAAATGTTTTTAATAACTATTAAACGTGTTTTTCGCCCACATACACACCTATAAAACAATGTAAACGTGTTGAGTCTCACGTTTCTACATTCTAATGTTGAATGAAAAGTGTTTTTCCAAGAAACTCTCGGCTGGAACGCAATTCTCATTTAATCAGTAAACTCCTATACCTATAAATTCTATGAAAATGAGAAAAGTATGACATTTATTGATGTTAAAAAATCTTGGCAAGTGCCTACTTCGTACTTCTCGTAAAATTTGATCCGTGGTTTTTCCAGCCCTAGAAACATTTCTCTGTAAAAAGGTGATAGAATTTTAGGGAACCATTTCTGCAAATATTGTAATGATAGAAGAAACAAGAGCATGCTCTTTTGACAGATGTCAAAACGAAGCACGGAATATTCTTACGGATTCCTAAAACATAACAGAGTAAAAACCACAAAAAATCGTTTAATATTCTCATGAATTTCTAAGAGTTGTGAAATTTCACGAAAGCTCGTACTTTTTCCAATACACTTGACTCATTGTCATCGAATACAATAAATTTGATGTTTTATCGTCGAGGGTCTAATGCTGGGGTCATTGACCTGCTGGTACGCAACAAGTATTAGACAGGGTTGCTACCCTCATAATATTATTGGAACATGGCGATTAAGGTATTTTAGTACTAAATAACATGATAAACATAGTTTGGAATTTACTTAATTTTGGTAAAGGTAAAGCCTTATCGGCTTATGTAGGAAAGTTTAAATAAGCTATTTTGATTCAAAGTATAAGTCCGTATTAGTATTTCGTTCAGTTTTAATGGTGCACAACTGAGCTACTTAATGTAGCGTAGTGGTCCAAAATGAGTTTCAATTGTACTCCTATCGGACACGTTACCTAAGCACGTTTAATTAGCTAAGCAATCCTTACATTCATCGTTTCATTAGCTAACATTACTATTTCAAAATTTTCTCTACACGTACCAAAGAAAGAAGCCCCTGTACGATAGAAAAATGGATGTCTAGTCTTTTGCCAACTATGCAGGGACTAGTTCCCATTCTAACTGATTGCAACTGAATATCAGAATTTTACTAGGTAACTCAGTACCCCGTGGAAAGACTGGTGTCAAATTTTCTAACTTAACTCTGACACTAGGATGTGTGGGTTCGTTAGACCTTGCTGGCCGTCGTTAGAATTTTCTAACTTAACTCTGACACGATATGATGAAGAAGGAACTTGTGACCCGTAATGACTGCTAAAGACGCAGAAAGATTCGGTAAGGGTAGCTCAACTTCAGAGTTCGACTCGTGCAGCTTCTATTTCTGCTATGGTTGTACCATGCAGAAATAGAAGCTGCATCCAGAGAATGCTATGCCAAATATATAAAGCCAGTTTGTATTGACCACCGTATTTGTACTTTCAATTGTTTTTTAAGTATAGCACCCCTAGTATTCGGCAGTTGTTTAGCAAATTCACGCCATTTGAGGCGTATTCTCTATTGGCTTTGTTTGTTCAGGACCATCGAGCCGCCGGATCAGCGCCTTTAATGCTGTTAAATGTTGCCAGCATTACAGTGTAACGACCTTGCTCTGGGTTCAATAGACTACAATATTACGTAGCAAATTAATGTTTAATGCCATGATTTGGGGGCACAAAGAAAGGCATTAAACATTGGTACTTGAGAATTCCTCTCACTTTGGATTATTCGTTTAGGTACCACATTTTTTGTAGTAAATCATAGAATTTTGTACTTTTACAATCGTTATTGTTTTATCAGGCTTTGTCTACGCTAGGCCTTCAAGCTACCAAGTTTGTACCGGGACTGACTCAGGGTGCATCACTCCTGGAAGCTAATGTACACTTCTTAGGGAAGTAACAGAGAAATCTATAAGTAGACGAGGTCAAGCGGAAAACAATACATATACGTAATCTGAATTACATATGAGTTAGCCATTGATGCCATGAATGCTACAGGACAGTACATAATCAGATTACATATATCTAATGTTCCCAGTGCTAGGACTCGGGCCAGGGCCAGGTGAAAGGGAGTGTAGGCTACTGAGAGCCAGGCTTGCGGAAATTGTTCGAAATAGTCACCGCGGCCCTGGAACGCAAAGGGCACTAGGAGGAACACGGATGGGTTTTAGTCAGTAAGAGTCTGACACTCCCTTCTGCTTCGCCCAAAGCGGGAGGAGTCATTTGATGACTTGCCATCCTTAAAAAAAATGAGGTAGTGACGTAATAATATAAGCAACGAACCATCATGGCTCCTTGGATCCTTTTTTGGGACAGCAAGGAAAAAAGGGCGGAAGAAGTCATTCGATGGTTTCTCACAAATAAAACTCCTCTACTGAGGTAGCGGGCCTTGTTCCATCCGTAGTGTTCATGCGATGTCATAATTTATTTTCAGTTACCAATCATCTGTACAAAAACAATTTTCACAGCGTTCACTGGAATCACAAAAACGCAATAAAAGTGATGTTCTGAAATATATGCTACGTAGTTTACCTCAGAATAGTTATTCCAAGTATTTAATATAAATAACGTTTCAGTGAACGAACAGGAAAAGTAACATGAGAATCACAGGTTTTACACACGATTTTACTTTTTAAAAGGTAAAATAGGTAGTGAAAAAAAAACTGTGGAAAAACCTGGGATTTTCAAGCATATGCATGAATGACATCTAAAAATATTTCGCAGCTTTTTTAAAGTGTCATCGTTTTTTCCAGTGACACACTTTCCTCAGAATACTAGTACCTCGAAACGTCCTGAAAACCCCTCTTGAAGGGATACTTGGTAACAAAAGACGCCCGAGGCGTATGGAAAAGACTTGCCCCATAGAAAACACGCCATAAGATTCCTGCATCCTATTCAGCCGCGTTGCCATACAACCTCCGTCGTAGAAATCTTCATTTTTCAAAAAAAAACTTTTTACATTTACTGACAAGTGTCCTACTTTAGAGGAGAAAAAGTTATGCTTCTACAAAACTTTATATTCAAAAAAGATTTCTAATTACTTACCTACGACTTTGTCGACGTTTTCGTTTTGTTTTTAGGGTTCCGTACCCAAGGGTAAAACGGGACCCTATCACTAAGCCTCTGCTGTTCGTTCGTCTGTCACCAGGCTGTATCTCATGAACCGTGATAGTTAGACGGTTGAAATTTTCACAGATGATCTATTTCTGTTTCTGTATCAACATATACTAAGTACAAAATAAAGTAAATGTTTAAGGGGGCGCCCAATATACAACAAACGTGATTTTAGCCCTATTTATAGATAATGGTACGAAACCCTTCGTGCGCGAGTCCGACTCGCACTTGGCCGGTTTTTTCATTAATGTAAATGTTATTCTTACTTAAAATACATTAAGATGCGCTCCGTCAATATGATTGTAAATTGATCTGTCTGCGTTTCTCAACAAATGAGCTTTTAAGACGATATCTTTTGTGTGATTCCTGCGCCAAAATTGGAAGTGTTATTGTTTATCTTAACGGTGATATACATCGGTAATGTGTACACAAGAAGAAATCAAATTAATTGTATGATGAAATTAAGTGATTATATTAAAAAAAAAACAAAAACAAAATCTGATAAATAATAAATTGATACGCTTAATCACTCATCGCAAAAAGCTTTTCGAAGAATTAAGTTCTTACCAACTGCAGACTATGGTCACAAAATAACAGAGATCACAAACATAATCACATTTTTCAAGAGTCAATAGTATAGAAAATAATTTATTCGCTAATGTTTGCAATTGCTACAATAACATATAATCAATACTAAATCCCTAATTCTAAGCTCAAATACAATCTACCAGTAAATCACATTCATTTTCCAAACCTTACCTACACCACACACAATATCTCAAGCTTACCTTAAATTTTAATTCTACGGTGTTATCTATTACACTATCTGCTAGATTTAATTAGTTTACTTTTAGACACATGTTCGAAAACCGCTCGTTATCTGCAGACCACCGGAACTGTCCCAAGGATGATCAAAAAAGAACATGGCCACCACTACAACACTATTTTTACTCACACGCCATCCATTGAGCATTCTACTCAGAAGCACTCAACTTTTTAAAAATAAACCGAGCAATGTATACCAAACAATGGTTAGACTCGTGCAGGAAAGTAAAACAGTCAAGGCTATCTGGGTTGTTTCCTAAAATATTTACACAACTTCCACGTTTCGAAATGGTGTTAATTTTAATAATACAGGATCAATTTCGAAACGGTTGTTTGGTAATTAGCATTGATTAAATGTCATAAACGTATTTCGATTCGAAATATTGTTCTTTGTTTGATTTTTCTCCGGATATAGAGGTACTGTTTTTTTGACTCTACCGGCTCTGGGCCGAGCAGAAAGGAGTGTGTCTCTTACTGACTAAAACCCCTCTGTGTTCCTTCTAATGCCCTTTGCGTTCCTGGGCCGCGGTGGCCGCAGTCTCTTTCGAAAGAGGGTAATCTTTGAATTTCTTTTACCAATAGAAAGCCTCGTTTTGTGGGTGTCGGAGGGCACGCGTCAGGTAGTATTAAATATAAAAAATCAATTGCTACATGTATGATGGAGCATTACTTGAGAATGGCTCAACCGATAAGGCTGATTTATTTTTTTGTATTTGAAATTACTGGACAAAGAATTTTTTTAAGAAAATCCAACATAAAATTAAATTATGCCCGTACAAAGCTGGAGCGGGTTGTAAGTATGTAGATACATATAGAAAAATCCGCGTACAGCCTATTACTTGGTAACACACTATGTGTTAGAGAAAAGCTTGTGAAGTTCATAAAAAAACAAATTTCTTTCTAGACAACAATATCGTAAAAGAGAAATGTAGCAGCATAAAAAAAAAACATTCCATATGATATAACTCCTTAATAAAAACTTAAAAGCTGTGTGTATTAGATGAAACTGGAATTTACAACCGAGAAGTATGTCACATATTTAAATCTTCATATGATTACAAGAGATCTTACGCGTCTCATTGAACGTTTAAATTTAATTTATGTGAAAATAGACCTATTTAGTTGGCTGCCAGTGTTTTTAGTTTTATTAGGGACATAAAATAGCGTAATACTTATTGTTTGGGGCCTCGACACGGCCTGTTGTACAAGAGGTTATATGAGGCTACTGGGTATGTCGTTAACTAGTTTTTGACCACGGCTTTGCTCGCCTGTTTTAATTCTGATACATAAAAGTTTTTATGTAAAAAGTTTTTTTTTATTTTTCACTTTTTTGTGGTACCCCACAACTAACAACACCCCTGCAAAATCGCAGAAAAGCAAAATACGCAATTTCGATTACTTGGATGACATAAAACCATCATCCGAGTAGACGAATTCCAGCTATTTCGAAATCCAAAGTTCGTAACCGATTTTGATAAAATTTAAAATTTAATATCCTTTCATATAAAACAAGAATTTTTCAAATCGGTTTATAATTGTCGGAGTTATGAGGCAAAAAACATTTAAAAAAAAAATACAACCGGATTGAGAACCTCCTCCTTTTTGGGAAGTCGTTTAAAAAAAACCGTACTGAGTGACTGACTGACAGACAACGCACAGACGAAACTACTGATCGTAAAGAGTTGAAATTTGGCTTGTAGGTTCCTTAGGGAGTGTAGGGGAGGATTAAGAGAGGGTTTCCCGAAAGTCATACAGGAACGGAAAAAGCTGTATAATAATATCCTTGGACATTTCACACAACGCCATATAGTCCCAAGCTATGTAACCTAATGCTTGTGTTATGGTAAAGAGATGGCTGATAAACTACTTATAAACATTTTTTTTTTGTAAATACATACATGTTATAGACTAGCTGACCCGCGCAACTTCGTCTGCGTCACATTTTCCATTATTGCGCCGCTCCTATCAGTCTTAGCGTAATGATATATAGCCTATAACCTTCCTCGATAAATGGGCTATCTAATACTGAAGGATTTTTTCAAATCGGACTTGCAGTTCCTATAACCTTCCTCGAAAAATGAGCTATCTAACACTGAAATAATTCCTCCCCTCACGCTCCGCCCGCGCAAAGAGTATATTATTTATTACTAGCTTCTGCCAGCGGCTTCGCCCGCGTGATCCCTAGGGAACATATTCCCGGGATGAAAAGTAGCTTATGTGCTAATCCACACTATAATCTATCTTTGTTCTAAATTTCATTAAGATCCGTTAAGCCATTCTGGCGTGATTGAGTAACAAACAACCCAACTTTCACATTTATAATATTACTCGTTTGGTGTAAAGCGAAATTATAACCATCATCCCCTTGACATTATATTAAAGGATATTGCAAACTGTCGTAAGCCGTTTTACGAAGCTACTCGCTAGCCTCTAGGCGCCAAGCTAGTCGCCTGCCTGTGCGTTCGCGACCATATACAAAAATAATCCTTATAGCATGATTCAGTATATATATTCACGCGCGTTGTCTTATAATAGCGTATTTCATGTATAACTTTGGTATTTCTATAATGATTTCTATGATTCTTTTTTATGGAATAGTTAATAATGTTAACTTTTTTAATTAGGGATGACTGAGAGTGTTATAAACGTAAGAGTAGACAAATATAATCAGAAAGCTTCGAACTGCTAAGCTATCGGGAGTTACACGTGTTATTGTGCGTCAATCATAAAATATAGACGTATGCTGTCGTGGGATATTTTTTATATAATTTTAAGGAGAACATTTCCGTCATACATGATTTCTGTGTAGCTTTCACACGCGACGGAAGCTTAAAAAATGGAGTAACTTCTCCCGTTTTTCCAACATTTCCCTTCACTGCTCTGATCCTATTGATTGTAGCGTGATGAAAAGTACTACAACCAGCTCAGGAGTATGAATAATAATTGTACCAAGTTTCGTTAAAATCCGTCGAGTAGTTATTGTTTCTATAACGGTTATACAGATAGACAGACAGACATACAGACAAAAATGTTACTGATTGCATTTTTGGCATCAGTATCGATCCCTAATCACCCCCTGATAGTTATTTTGGAAATATATTTCATGTACAGAATTGACCTCTGTACAGATTTATTATAAGTATATAGAATAGAAGATAGAAAAACACCCAGACTCGGAACAAATACATGTAGGTCGTACAAATATTTGTTCCGTGCGGGAATCGAACCCGCGACATGCTGCGCAGCAGTCAATCGCTCAACCACTGCGCCAACCGTGTCGTCAAGTGTATATGCGCGTACGAAGTTGCGTGCAAAAGCTAGTTCATAAATTAACAATTTAGGCGGCTCAGTAGGCGAAGAAGCCTTTATTCTCTCTTTTCTACAGGGAATGAGCCATGTGCTACAAACCTCGATTAATTTTTAAATAAATACTTTTGTTTCTTTTCAGTTTAATCGCGATTTTTATCTCGACATTCTGTTGTTGTGATACGATGCAACATATCATCAGAATTCATTGAATCAACTCGAAATAGAACGACAAGTGTTAGCAAGGCCAACATTCACATTAACTACAAAAACATTGATTGGCAACTAGAACTACAAAAATATCAGTTTTTAGCATAAGTGATGTACAAACATACGGTTAGCTTCAAGAACACTATAGGGAAGCGAAATTAGTCTGACGTATATGCACGTAACTCGGTTTACGGAACAGAACCATAAAACTCACGTAACAGGCGCAAAAAATACTGTAGAACGTTAAAATATCATTAAAACGAACTGTTGACCCGTTTCCATGTTTTGTTTACGTTTTTTCCGCTTTTATATACTCGTATTACACGATGAAGATAACTGAGAGATGAGAGTGTTGGCTATTATGGAGAGAAATTGAATGTTTTACTGCTTTTCCAAATCCATGATTTAATTGGGGCAATTAAAAATAATATAATCTTTTACAGCTCTTGAATCGTTGTTTTTAGGGTACTGTACCCAAAGAACAACAGGACCCTATTGCCAAGACTACGCTGTCCGTTCGTTTGACTGTGTGTCTGTGTGTCAGCGGGCTGTATCTCATGAACTGTAATCAGTAGGCAGTTGAGTTTTTTAAAAAGTGTGTATTTCTGTTACCGCTATAACAACAAAAACAAATTAAAAAGAAAAGTGTAATAAGTATTAAGTATTGTACGATGGTACAGAACCCATCATGCGCGTGTCAGACTCGCGTTTGTCCGGTTTAATTCTTCCCAATCACCGGAAATTAACCTATTTAGTTCGACCCACACTTTTATTGTTGTTAACTTTTACTCGCGTAGGTAGGCGGCACCTGATACAGCCTACTTTCTTTTGTTTTTGTGTATTACACAATGTTGACAAACGGAAAAAGCCTTCATTATTGATTGCCTCACTTTTCCAAGGTTGTTTTTTTTTCAGGGGTTCTATTCTTTCAGGATTACAATGGGCAGTACACAGTTACGAACTTTTAATTAAGTTTCGTCCTAACAGATATTTTAATGCGAACGTGAGTTTTTTCTGTTTATTAGGTACGCTTCCACTCTTAAACCAATTGTAGCTTATTTTGGTATAGAGATATTGGAAAGAAACAAAACTTGGATGGTAAGTTCACTTGAATGCAACATTATTAGTTTTTAGGGTTCCGTACCCAAGAGTAACTAAACGGAACCCTACTACTAAGCCTCTCCGATGTCTATCCGTCCGTCCGTTCGTCTGTCCGTCAGCGGTCGGTATCTCAAGAACCGTAACAGGTAGACAGTTGAAATTTTCACAGATTGTGTATTTCTGTTACCGCTATAACAACAAATAAACTAAAAATTAAGGTTTATCGTACGGAACCCTTCGTATGAGAGTCTGACTCGCACTTGGCCGGTATTTTTTTTCAATTCACTCCTTTGTTTCTATTACGTCCCGTCTTACTGTAGATAACGGAGAAGGTTACAGGCGAAAATCTAGTTAAAATATTGTAATATGTTATTAAGTTTGGTGAATGAACCTACACGTATTTGTCCGTACATATGTAGTTTGGAACGTTTCCGAGAACGTTCCCGTGATGATATTAACTGATAACTCGAACATCGGAGCTTCAATAGCGCTGATGCAGAACCCGTGATTGAGAAGGTCGGGAATGGCTAGTGGAGGACTAGCCTTTGTGTAATTCTGATGTACCTATACGCTGTATAACTGTAAATTTTTATAGCCTTTGTGTAATTCTGATGTACCTATACGCTGTATAACTGTAAATTTTTATCTAAATCCGTTTAATTTTTTTTTTGTGAAAGTATAAAAAGTATTCATTCTCTTTCAAGCACTCAGCCACTCAAAAACACACACACACAGACCTACTGACTTATGATATAAGTATTAGTTTATTAATTTTTAATTTACACTTTTGTTTTGTAACTTATTGTTACACTCGTACTTCACTATCATTACAAAGTATAAAACAAAGTCGCTTTCTGTGTCCCTATATCCCTATGTATGCTTAAATCTTTAAAACTGCGCAACGGTTTTTGATGCGGTTTTTTTTAATAGATAGAGTAATTGAAGAGGAAGGTTTATATGTATAATAATCTGTAGTGTATTTAGTATCAGCATTGCACCCGTGCGAAGCCGGGGCGGGTCGCTAGTATAATATAAAAGAGCGGCGCCTTCTGGTACAGGCATTTATATGCTTAAATGGGGCCACCAACTGTATGACATTGTATAATGTGTAATAAGAACAACGAAATGAGTTTTTTTTATTCATTCCAATTCGTAATGATCGGTTAGGAGGATGGGCAATAAAGTACATAATGTAATTATGTTGGCACAAAATATTAGCTAAGCCGTGGATAATGGTAGACATACAGGTTGGTTTGAAATCTTAATTACAAAAAGAACGATGTGTTTATGGATGCTCTTGTTTATGATTCGGTTTTCAAATAATGTTAATCATTGTTATGTAAATTATTTCCCACATTTACGCACAAATTGTTTTCGTCTGTTTTCGTCCTATCAATCACATTAAAACAATATTTACGAGTATTCTCATAAATCAAGCTTTCAACTAAAATCGACCTTCACAGTCGCAAAGATGCGACGCCATTTTGTAAATAAACAAAAAATAAACTTTTCTTCCGTCTCGGAAATGCTTGACAAATGATTTTTCACAAACACATCACATTGTCATATTATTGCAAAAAAAATTAGCCATTGTTTTTGACTTAAAGCTGCAATAACAATCAACAATATTTAAGGTGCGCGCACACAACCGCGTACTCAATGAATCCCACGTATTTATGAGTACGCCTTCGGTGTAAAACCACTTAAATTAGCGCACGCATACACTCATCTTTTTACGATCTGTTAAAAACATAATATCTCTAATATTGTGCCAACTACTTAATATATCATAGAGTTAACTACGAAACGTATCGTGTAACCTCGCCTTACATAATTACAGCGTTCTAATTTTGATTAGGCCTAATTTACTTTTAGAATGTTTAAGTAAAGACATTCTATTTTAGTTTTCTAGGAAAGGATGAGAAAAATTGTTCTGTACTCATGAATGGATCGTGGAAATTGTTTTATGTAAGTAGGACTTTACAACTATTATCAATTATTTATTTCGTATACCGTCTTTATTTATTACATAACAATTTCGTTTGATATATGACGTGAAACTTTTATGTAAATGTTGTAACCTACATAATCTACTTCAATCTTTTAGCACACATTATCGCATGAAAACTCTATAAACTGACTCATAAATCGACTTTAAACGACTTATACAATAGACTATCAGGGTTAAAATAGGCTTAGAATATAGTTACTAACAAACATTCTACTACATTTACGTTTTCATAGCCTTTTTATTCTTTCCGACCTACAATGTTAACCAGGTCTTTGAACCAATGATAATATATGTTAGGCGTTTACATATTAAACACTCATTAATATTTTATTGTTCTTTTATAAACTGGAAACACAAACTTCGTGCCTTAAAAAAATACCGTGTAGGCGTAAACGGTGGTGAGAACGACCCGGATTTTCACCCCATCCTGTATATAAAAACACCAGCTGACCCGCGCAACTTCGTCTGCGTCACATTTTCCATGAATGCTCCGCTCCTCTTTGTCTTAGCGTGATGATACTCGTATATAGCCTATAGCCTTCCTCGGTAAATGGGCTATCTAACACTGAAAGAATTTTTCAAATCGTACCAGCTGTTCCTGAATTTAGCGCATTCAAGCAAACAAACCAATTCTTTAGCTTTATCATATTAGTATAGATAATATATATTATATAGATTAGTATAGATTATTTGAGCTCAAGACGGATTTAGAAAAACTTACCTGCTTGCCCTCATTTAACGAAAAAGCGGCAGCAAATTAAGTTAACCGAAGATTTTGTGTACAGTCTTAAGTGCTCATTTACCCGTAATGTAACAGAAAAGGTGTCATGATACGACTTCAAAGTAAACCTTATTATATAAAACACCTATGTATTATTTCAGCTCCAATTCATCGTACATACCTAGGGTAAGTCTTATACCTAGATCTGCCCAAACCCAACATAAAACAAATAATTATAGAATTTCGTCGTATTACCTATAACTCGGTTGCTAAGACGACCGTAGACAAGTTGGACGTGATAATGCGACATCGAACCTTCAGAGAAATTGTTCTACGGATAACCATTGCTTCATGTATCAATCCAGTTTCGTCATCGCACAGAGGAAGCTTGTGTCATCGGTTACAGTCCTTGTTTACCTCAGCTGCATTCACCAGTTCCATGCAAATCCTGGAAATCTCTTGTGGTAGGACTAATGTGTTTTCCAATCATTTGTTATAATATTAATGGGCAATTCCTAGATTCCATTTCGGAAGGTAAACTACACATTGAACAGGGTAAAGATGACTTGGTTCGTGTTCCAAATAATTTGAGCCAGAAATGTTACTGACGTCTCAAGGTCGGAAAGTACCCCGATCCCGAAATCTCAAGGCTTTCACCCACAAATACATTTATTAGCGGCTCCAGAATACAAATTGCACACATACATGGAAGAGCAGACATGTAAACATTAGAAGATCAAAGATTAAAGCGCTGTAAAGGGATAAATACATGATTTTATTGAAACTTTCAACTTTCGACATGCTTCATGATTAGCGAGAGCATGTTTCAGTGCATTTCATATTCCGATGACAGTTCCAAATTCGTGAAAGCTCACAGTGCTAACATCAACACGTCGGCTCCGTGGCGCGGTGGCTCGGTGCGGACACTCTGACATAACTCGGCCATGTATTTTGCAACATGCTCTATAAATAATCTCGCTATTCGCCCATCCAAAATAAACAGTGTTTATTTTATGTTGCGTCGTTATAATTATAGTGCGGTGTCTTTAACCGCTAATGAGAGCTTACTGTCCTACACGTAATAAGAATATTTTCTAAGAATGTTCGTCGCCTCTGCCCCATATCGCAGACCACGCGATCATTTTAAATTAAGCGTCTCGTAAATCAAGGACGTCGTGAACATTTTTCATTTGAAAGATATAGTGGTTTTTAAAAGAAATGAAAATACGTGGAAAGGTAAGGAAGCGGTGCACTAGTGACACCAATATCAAATATGGACGAAACAAAGATATTGCTAATTGGGAGCGTGGAGTGTTTAGATGAGTGGGCTCTGAGTGATTCCTGTTTACTTCGTGTCCATCTCTCCTCGCCCGCGCGTGATATCGACACGGCCGCCTGCTCTTATTTTAAATGAACTTTTTATGTCGAATCTGGCCTAAATTTTTGTGTGACAGTACATGCCTACCTTCGTTTTTTTTTCTGTAACAATACCAAAGCGACTCGTAAATGAGACATTTCCTGTTCAAAAGGAGATGAAAGCGTTTATATTTTTCAACGTCTCCGTTCTGCTAACACGATGAAGTGAAACTTAACTGAATAATTCAGTCGGCTGTTGTATTAATGAACACAAAAGCTTTCCCCTTTGAATCCATTGAAACATTGCAATTTTATTGGGTAATTTATTTAACAACATAACTGGGCTTATTGCCAGACTTCGCCTAAACGAGAGAAACATTACAACAGTAACTCATATCATAGACTTTAAAACTTAAGTGTCAACCGAATTACATTTAAAAGACACATTACCTTCAATCCATTTAATTCAATGGTAATAAAGCCATGGATGCCCTCGAATGTATTATTATTCCAGTATCGCGGAAACTGGGAGTTTATGGTTCCTCGAACATGTATCCCAGTTTACATCGCACAGAGCTTCTGATAAACTATAAACCTACATCTGATACCTTTCACGATGTAAGGGAAACGCATAAAACGTTATAAACTATTCTTTCACACATCAAATCATACTCTGCACATGAAAACATAGCTTTCCTATTTTTTTTTCTTTTACATCATTTGACCACATTTTATTTTATACTGCGAATGGATGCTGAAAACTGAAACATGTTTTCATGACTCACGTAATTTTACACTCTCAAAAGAATTCGGTTTGATCCATATATTTGACTGAAACAACCAAAACATGGACAGTTTTGGACATGTACCAAAATTGTTAACAGTCTGCCGAAGAACCATTGTGATGATAATTTTGCGGATTAAACAATTTATAAACAAGGTACCTTGTTTATAAATTGTTTAATCCGCAAAATTAACAAGGATTCGTTACAAATATGTACATATTTGTAACGAATCCTTGTTAAAACATACTTTTGATTATTATTCAATTGTAGTTAATTAGAGAACAATTTTGCTTGACCATTTCAACGTATATTGAAATGTCACCGCCGTACATTGTTCAACACAACCGAATTGAGACCATCAAAATGGATGAATGTGTAGCGAAGAACTAAAATATAGACAGGCGGACGAATTAATAAGGGTTTGAAGCCTACGCAATCTGCTCCTTATTCATTGCCGATTATCTTCGCGACGGCTCAAGTTTAAGGGTCACCCCTTTGCCCTATATCGTCAATCATATGCTATTAAATTCGATTCATTCTAAAGTATGAACGGCTGAATTTTTATTAGGTCAACTAAATATAGATTTTCCCCGTATCTCGTTGACGAGATTTATTGTCCATATATTATTTTGGTGATGACATTAGGAGCTTTTTCGATATTGGTACAATTGGCAAAATAAACATGTTGCTAGTTTGCTACCCATACGATTTTGCAAATATTTATTTTGCTTCCTGTTCGTAATTTCTGTTAATGAAAAGTATGCCTCCGAATTAAATTCAAGACACGAAAGCCAAAAACCACATTTTGAATGTGCACAAAATATCGGATTTCGGGAACAATAACATGGATTACGAATTTGCCAATGTGGAGCCAAAATGGCGGACAAGAGCCAAGTTAAACATTTATTTTTGTGAAAACAAAACTCCAAACTTTTCACAAATGGAAAATGGACACCTGGCACCCGGGATGAGTAAGCATCGAAAAATGAGGGGTATTCTTTCAGTAAAATAATATAAGGAAATTAAATATATTGTAAGCGTTAACCTCTTTAAATGACAGGACGGTAATGACAGAAGAAATATGGAACAATATTTTTTACTTATGTCATAATATTGAAGATGCTCGCATCTCAGGGTTTTAAACTAAACGTGGCATACAGGGCACACAATAAAGGGCTCCTTTTCGGCATGAAAGGAAGATGAAAAATTACGGTGTTTTAACTTAATAAAACAAGAAGTTCTATTAAGAAAATTGTGTAACTGGAGCTTCCTTAATCATCATCATTATATCAGCCGAAAGACGTCCAGTGCTGGATATAGGCGACCCCTAGGCGTCGCCACAACGACCGGTCCTGTGCGTCTCGCATCCACCGACTACCCGCGACTTGACCGGGTCCGGTCCGGCTTCCGTAAGGCTCTAGACAGACGGACCGCATATCAACTGCAATCCAACCGCAAATTGCAGTTCGGATGCAGTTTGAATGCAGTTGACACGACTGCAATAGAACTGCAAACCAACCGTGCTGTTCGATTGCAGTCGGTGTGCAGTTCACACGATTGCAGGCCGACAGCGATTGAACTGCATCCGAACGGTTAAAGTAGTGCGGGCGGGTATGGTGCAGTTCGGATGCAGTTTGAATGCAGTTGACACGCCGTGCACGCCGAGTGCTATTGAACTGCAATCGGACTGCACGTTTGGTTTGCAGTTCTATTGCAGTCGTGTCAACTGCGTTCAAACTGCATCCGAACTGCAATTTGCGGTTGGATTGCAGTTGAAATGCGGTCCGTCTGTCTAGAGCCTAATACTTTAAGAAAAAAATGTATTCCCTACACTAGAAAAGAAAAGATTTTCATGTTACTGATATTATTTTCTCTGCCTATCTTCCGCAATACGCAACTCATTGTAAACTGCCATCTCAAATATATATTTTGCACCAGCACCTTGCATATTTATTTCATGTCTAATGACGTCAGATGTTACAACGTAGTTCAGAGTTTCAAATACAAGCTTTTTATTATTCATTTTAGCTTTTTTTCAAAAGTGTATTAACCTTTAAAGACAATAAAAAACACGAAGGTAATTTAGTGCTTCGATTTGAAAATATGTATTTGTTTTTGTGTTTGAAAGATTCATGAATGAAAACTCAATAATACGGGGATAAATCACTCAGTAGTTTCTTGATAACATGAGATGAAAACAGTGCAATTCGTTATATTCTGAGAGTTTTATTTTCTGAATTGTATTTCTTTGACTTTTCAACTTTCTATACTACTCTTCACTACATATTATAAAAAAAAAAAACACTGCCGCGTCTGTGGGTCTGTCTGTATGTTCGCGATAAACTCAAAAACTTCTGCACCGATTTTCATGCTGTTTTCACCAATGGATAGAGTGGTTCTCTAGGAAGATTTTAGTATATAATTTTTCAAACGGGCAACGCTGCGGGCATCAGCTAGTAATATTATAAAGCTGAAGAGTTTGTTTGGTTGAACGCGGTAATTTTTAACCGACTTCCCAAAAAGGAGGAGGTTATCAATTCGGTTGCATTTTTTTTTTTTTAATGTTTGTTACCTCATAACTCCGACAATTATGAACCGATTTGAAAAATTGTTATACTTGCAGATTGGTCCCATTTAAATTTTATGAAAATCGGTTACGAACTTTAGATTTTAAATCGAAATAGCTGGAATTCGTCTGGATGATAGTTTTATGTCATCCAAGTAATCGAAATTGCGTATTTTGCTTTTCTGCGATTTTGCAGTGGTGTTGTTAGGTGTGGGTACCACCAAAAAGTGTAAAATAAAAAACTTTTTACAAAAAAATACAACCGACTTCCAAAAAAAAAACACTACAAAGTAAAGAATAACTTTAATTTCGGAAGTCGGTGTCAAAATACGAAGAAACTAACAAAAACATTTTTGTAAAAAGTTTTTTATCTAACTATCCGTTCGAATAGAAAAAATGGATAGCCCATTTATCGCTGAAAGATATACGTAATTTAACATCGATACGACCAAAAGGAGCGAAGCATTAATGAAAAATGTGACGCAGATAAAGTTGCTCAACTTCGTTAGCTATACCTACAACAATATTGTTTAAGTTTCATTCACAGTCTCAAATTTCATTGAAGATCAATCGTATCTCAATATTAATCAAACTTGTCAGTCTAATTTTAGGTCTCAATTGCTCTCAAATCCTGGTCGCAATTGGCCTCAAATCCTTAAAGTGAGGGTCTAATTTCGAAACTAGCTAGACGTCTGGCTTTCAGGGCCAAGTAATTGTTTAACGAGAATCCAATACTGACCTAAATATCAAAACTGGAGAACCCAGACTTTACTTAATATAACTAATCAAATAAAGACATTTTTAATTATCCTTTTATCATCTAACGGAAACAAAACTCCCTTTGATTCACCGAAATTAAGTGATAAATAAAATAGTGCCAAGTCCTTTTAACGAACAGACCAGGAAGACTATTTATGTCCTCTGGTTTATTCACTTTAGGCAAAGAGCTTCTGCCGAATCGGCCTTTATGACTGCGCTCGCAAGCTGAATGTCTCGTGCACTGGCTGAAGGCATTACAGAAGTTTCATTTAATAAATAAACACAGTTTTGATTCCGGACAATGATATAACAGTGGCATAGGAAATACGCAAATCAAAATGTATAGGCATTAGCTTAATGCAAAGGACATTGCATAATTCTAAGCATTTCCACACGCAGTTGGCTGCTTCCGTTTTCAAATAAAACAGGAAAAAAAAAACAACAAAAAAGTAAGGATTTTTTTCTTCTGATTTCTCATTTTTAAAAGTGTTTTGTCTCAGCCTACTACATTTAATTGCTAATGTAATTTATGCAGACTGCAGATCCCAACATAAACAAACACCTTTTCATTCATCATCGTCATATCAGCCGAGAGACGTCCACTATAGGCCTCCCCTAAGTTTTGCCACAACAACCGGTTCAGTGCATCTCGCGTCCATCACCAGGTCACCGGTCTACCTTGTGAGAGGCCGTCCAACGCTACGACTTCCAATCTATTCTGCGAGCAATGTGCCATGCCCACTACTACTAAAGTTTGGCGATCCCTGGTCTACCATATCATTTGGTTATAATTTTTCCCAAAACGGATTCCTTTTCACCAGCTTCATTTTCGATATCAGCGCCGCACTTCTGATTCACACCTCGACAGTGTACATAATAAAGTTGCCCTTTTCGGGTTTATTGCGCCGTCCGTGTAGCGAGGAGCGCCTGTCTTTTGTCTTAGTCACAGACTGCCGCAGCGAGGAAAGAATCTGAACACGGTAGCGCACATAAATTACTATCCAACCGTCTGGCTACTTTGTTGCCATCAGAGGCGACTCCTTCAGACTAGAGTCTTAAAAGGACGTGGAAAAGAACGGAAATAAAAAAGATTGTTTGTGGGATGAAATGAAACAAAAGAGAAAATCATAGCGTGATGGCTAACAGAGGAGAATAGAGGAAAACGTTGCACCGATCCCAAGTAAGGAAGGTAGGAAGATGGGGAGTCTATAAAGCCAGGACTATACAGCATCGTGTCTATGGTTTTCTTGCATACTAAAGCTGACTCCAATTTGAATAAGTTTAGCTTATAGAGACATGGATTGTAGATAAACCGGGTTTTGATAAGTCCGTAATAAGTTGAAACTTATATCCCTGAGATATAACGATAAAATCTCCGTTAGTTTGGTTAACATTTACTTATACTTTCTTGTAATAACAAATGAATTTTGTACTCATTGCTAGCATAAAAGATTTGAGTGGCTCAAAAAACTGGCGCGCTCAAATTTTAGGACAAAATGTTAATAAAACGTTCTCTACTTTGTTCCTTGTTATTCGCCATGTTTTAAAGAATGTTTCTAACATCTATGGACATACTTTGATCGCCACTTTTTCTAAAAATAAAACTATTATTGTATGTAACGGTCCTTGGGTGGTCAATGTTCATTGCTGGACTTCTACGGCTTACAATTAAGACGCTGATGATGAATAGTCAGGGTATTGACAGGCAACTTGCCATACGCTTAACTCACCACTGTTCTTCCAAACATAGATACAAATTAGTGCTTCGATATTCATAGTTACTGTTACGACACAATGACTTTGATACGTCACAGCAAATAGTCTATAGTTATTTATTTAGATACGTGTTGTATATGCTACAATACATGACATTCCAAAGTTCTCCACCCCGCCGCCGCCGGTACAGTCGAATACATAGATAGGTAAGTATCCAATCAGCTTGCTGGTGGTTGGTAACTAAACCCATGTGAAAAGCCCGCTATTCTATTCATCCTGTGAACCAGAATTAACAGTGGCAACCATTAAATAAACGCCTGGTCAAAAATTGCACTACTCACCAGAACAAAAAGGAGACAGAATAGAGCTAGGCCAATAGGCATAGCCATGTGAGCTAGCTTATGATGTCTATTTCTTGCCTAAATACCAATCTATTTTACCACGGTACGTTAAAACACAGTCCCGCATTTAGCATGCACTTCCTGCATATCTGTTGGAGCCACAGATCTTCGACAATTGCGTTCTTTCGTTACAACTAAAACTTATACAAACACTGCCGCTCATTTTCGTAAGTTGTTTATATCACGAATTATACTCTGTTTACGCTTGAAATTATTTTGAAGTGTGCTGAAGTAGGAGAAGTATTAGGGATAATATAAAACACACACGTATTTCTTAGAACCAAATAATTGTCTTTGGATAAACTACCAGATTTTATCAAGATTTTTCCAAGTTCTGTATTATTCAAAGTTTCATCAAGTATGCTGGTAAACAAATAACAAAAGGTCAGTTCCTTTCCTAAAAATTAGATCGTAATATTCCACCAAAAAAAAAACACAAACAAAATTGGATTCGAAGGCTCCAATAATATTGATAACAGTTCGAATAAGAACGCGGAACGTAAACAAAACCTGTGTGACCGGAATGACGACCCGATTGAAATACGTCATCAGTGACTATTACAGTGTTCTTTCGCTACATCATAATCATAAACAACACTATAATTTCAAAGATAAAAGAAAGTTTAGAGAAAAGCTCTTGACAACGAGAGCTTTTAAGAAATCTCGGAACTCGTTACTGTAACTCACATTTAATTAGTCGTGACTTTTAGCTTGGAATTTGTATCTTTTCTAGAAACAAACAATAGGGCCTTTCAACTCTATGTTCTACAGAAGCTGGAGCTCAATTCAAACCATTAAAAAGCATATTAAGAGAGATCTTTGGAAGGAGACGTCATATCGGGTAATAAGACGATCAAACAAATAGAGAACACAAAAACAGATCTAAACAAATAGAGATAAAACTACGATAACAAGATAATTCAAAATATTAAAAAGCTCTTTAAAATTAGCCAACCCAAACCGTACGAAACATTTTACTTAAAAAATCAGCACCATCTTTAACATTCTATTCCAGTGACATCTTGTATTGTACCAATCTCTTTATTGTTCACCGCCTAACCTATATCTTTGAGAAAAATAATTGCGCACGCGCAACGCTCCAGTGGGCTTCTGTTACATGTGTTACGAGCTGTTAGATCAGATCAGAGACTCGTTAGCTACCGAGAAATGTGGACGTGAAGTGGGCCGAGCCGTCGCGTGAACCCTGGCGATCATAGACTATGTCGGCCGATGGCCCAGGCGACCAAAGACGATGTCGGAAGACGGCCCTGGCGTGTTTAGACGTCTTGATTCTGAATTGTCTATGTTTCTTTAAGGTTGTCTGTCACGGATTCGACAAAGGCTCGTTGAACTTTGACATTTAGGTAGACCTAAGGGTTTAAAAGCTACAGCGAGTCTTACGATATGTTTAAATCACGTCAGAGCTTTTCATATTCCTTTATTCTCAACGTCCGGATAAACTAGATATCATACAACAGAATATTTAATTCATATTTGAACGAACTAGTCATTACTCAAAATAGTAACATTCCGCTAATGATCATCGCCTACACTGCGGAACCCGTTTACCTAATTGGCACCTACGATCAGGACTTAGACTAACGTCCGCCATTCCAATGCAGCTGCGAACTTCTTTCAACCCGAAAAGCTTAAAATGTCTTGAATGAGTATCTAATCATAATTTTCTTAGAAAGAATGTGGTGGGCATAATGCACTCCGAGTCGGTCAGCACACATCTGATGTTACGTCCAACCGTTCGTCCTAATTGGCAACTATACTCATTTGTAGAATAGGGAATATGCATGTGATTTTTTTATTTGCAAAATAAAATACTTTTTAGCTTTAGTAAACAATCATGAAATTATTTTTTAATAAATACCTTCATCATTAATTAAGTTATAAAGCTTCAAAGACTACACTTAGAAAGAGAAGTCCGATACGTACTGTGACGTCAAATTACACGACGTCTATACAGCTGCCATAGAAAAAAGCTTTTTCGCGAGAGGGACAGATATATTTGTTTAAAATAATTGTATCTCGTTCGTTTTTCGAGCAATTTAGATTCTAATTTCACAGTTAGTATTATATTTACCAATACTTTTAGATAAACTGTTCAGATCATAAATATTTTTTCATGCATATTCCCTATTGTGACAGAAACTTGCAAACACCACAGTGGAATGTTCATATTGTGTAGGCATGCTTTTTTGCTCGTCTAAGTCCCACTGCTGGACAAAGGCCTCTCCTTTCCATTTCTGTGCCTGAGCAATCTCTGGCCAAGCATGATAGGTATTAGAAGAGGATTTTCCAATAATTTAATATGTTATATCATGGACAAAACTTTGTTAATTCACTATACTTAATTAGGGACTGCTTCCTTTAAGAGTTATCATTTTATAAACGTCAATATTTGGCAATAAAATAATAGAAGTAACGTAAAAAGTGGTAATAGCTAAGAAATATTTTTTCCTGTTTTTTTTTTTCTAAACAAACCTATAAGTCGTGATAAGAATATATGCTTGTTATAAAACGATTTAAAAGTCATCATAAGGTAGTGACCTATTTGATCTTCAACAGGGTTTGTACACGTGTGGGCTTACCAAAAACCAATTTTACATAAATCTATCCCACACCGCAATACATAATAAAATTACACTTTAAATGGAAA
The DNA here is from genome assembly GCA_963859965.1 of Ceramica pisi. NCBI lineage: Eukaryota > Metazoa > Arthropoda > Insecta > Lepidoptera > Noctuidae > Ceramica > Ceramica pisi. The sequence continues at coordinate 20,882,915 of OY982535.1, read as the reverse complement.
ACGTGACGTTATATTTATAACTCGAAACTATAATAGGATACCAAAATAGCATTGCTACTATCCTTTGAGTTCAAGAGGTTACTCCTTCGGGATTAAACTGAAAACGGAGGGAACGACGTCAAATGTCAACTAGGATTGAAATTCTGAGTGACATTATCGTAAATGTCATATTTCGTTGAACAAGTTGATATTTCCTACAAACCATTTTGGTCCTTGTAGTCAAAATTTTGTTGGTTCGGTGCATTTTAAATTGCATTTTATTTATCTAAAATTAAATCAATACGCCGCTTGGTTAACTAAAGATCTAAATATTCTGAAATTGATATAAACGTTTTGAACGGAATTTACTTATCGTTTAATTGGCCAGTTCTCTACCAATTTGACTGATTAATTAGTAGTACCAACAATCGTATCATACTTTATCAATCTTAAGCCCACTGGTTATTAATTATTGCAGTATTCAATAGCCCGAACTTTAGAATTACTGATAGCCTAGTATAATGCCCAGCGTAATAATTTATTTCGTTATGTACTAATCTGTGTATTTTATTGTTTCAGGTATGTTATACAACTGCCAATCAACGTTTACAGAAGTCCAGACCAGTATGTATACTTTTTTTTTGTTCATTAAAAAAACGCGGCATATACGGCCTACTATACCTAGATCAGAAAACACTAAATATCATCCAGAAATTATCAGAAGACTTGCCAAAGGAATTAAACGGTTGTGCAGCAGGACAGCATCATAGCTTTTTTTTTACTTTTAATAGTTTCGCGTTTGATCACTATCTCACCTGATGGTAAGCGATGATGCGGTCTAAGATGGAGCACGCTTACCTAGAAGTAACCTATTCACTCTTGACTTAAAGACTCCCAGTTTGTAGCTTTCATAATCTGGAAAATATTGACGCACCTTACGTAAAAGACGCCTGACGATAATATGGCGATCCCCCGCTACGTCAACTCATCTACTATATCAGACAGTACTGGCCACATTTCACGTCAACTGCTACCGTTACCTGTCCTGTTTCGTCACTCTGGCCCACAAATAGTAGTCTATTAATAGTAGTTTACGTCAGCCGGTGATTTACCGCTTTGATCGCGACCTTGCGGTAATTACCGGCTACAACTAGTAAAAGTTTACGGAAATTATTATTTTTAGCCGCGAAAAGCGGAACCGTTTGTAGGGACTTAGCGGATTTATTTTTAAGGCTGGAGGCTCATTAAGCAGAGTTTATTTAAAAACTAGAGGCTTTTATGTGTTTTTAATGTACACGAGTAATTTTGCGTTGGAAATATGGGGCACTGAAAAAAAGCTTCTGCAGTAAAAGCTCTGCGTACGGTGTTAACTCAAAGTGAGCTAAAAATAAATTTTCAGTCATGTTTTCCTCGTTTTTGATACTTACTTACTTAAAAATAAACAAAACTTAGCATCACGTTAGGCCATATTACTTAACCCTGATTTTCAGATGCAGCCCCAATTCTCGATCGAAACAGTAGTCATTATGGTAGAAAAATAATCAATTAAAGCGCTTTAGTAGCGTATTATGAAATAACTTACATCACTCGTGATATAAACATTAGCTAATCCCACGTTCTTCCTAACTTTATCGTACTTAAATGACATTTAAACCACTCTGTTGCCCGAATTTATCTCCGTCATCATTTCTCAAATCCCTTAATTATTTAAAAAAAGATGCTGTTTTGAATAAAATTCTGTGGTTTGTTAATAAAATGTCGGATTAAGCGGTTTTAAATTGACCATTAACGTCGCATCTTGTAGAATGATTCCAATTTGTTATCGCTGTTGTGTGTTATTGAGCCAGTTTTCCCAAGTTCCCACTAAAGTTTTCTAATCAGATGACGAAAATGGTTTCCTAATCACGCTTCCATCTAATTGTTTGTATAAATTAACCACAAAAAACCCAAGTGTTATTCAATAATATTTTTCATACGAAAGTATCTGTCTGTTTGAAGTTTTCCGGGAATGTTAATGTTAACATTTTATCGAGTTTTTTTCCTTTATCGGTGAGGTAGATTTACTAAGATTTTATTAGCTTACGATCATAAAGTTCGAATATGGAGTTTATAATATTTTCTTGCCCACATTTTTGGTCGATTTTAAGTGTTTTGTTTTTCAGGTTTTCTTTTAACACTGATTCGATTTTTGGCATGTTTTTTGTCGCTGCCCTTCATAAATCAACAGAAATATAATCTGCGGAAGTAATAAAAGTGGTTTAATAATTGTCAGCTGCCAGACTATTATAACTCTATTCTTTATGGTCCGTTCCGAGAATAATTGAGATGCTCCATCTCCGCCATTAACATTTTCGAGAAGACAAATATCTTTCGATCTAAACGGACTAAAATCCATTAGTTGCTTGAAATATCTGTTTTATAATTAATCAACCGCTTAAAATAAAACAAAGCAACGCGTGCTTTTGATATGTATGCTCTTAAAGTTATTTATAAAAACGCTGACATAGGGTAGCCATGGATTCTTTCATAATTTGCCAATTGATTTACCAATTCGTTTACGTTGCATTTTCACGAATTTGTAAACTAATTACGTCGATTTTATTGAGATAGGTAAATGTTTAGTCTACTCGTTTTTAAGTGGTATGATATACATATGCCTATCTACCATCTTGCCGTACCTGTTATATTTAAACCAGTTGTATACATACCGAACAGAAGACTCATTTTGAAGAAGTAAACCTCTTACTTAGGATGTATATTTTATGTAGTGTAAGCGTGACAAATACGGTTGACTTTTCGTCGAAAAATCTCTGTGATCATAATTATCAAACTAAATCTACTACAGCTTTCGTATCTTAACAACTTCTTAAAAGAAAACTTGTGCAAAATTTCACCATTTCCAAGCTAAGGCTGCGTTTTTAACAAAGATGTGCGAGGATGTGTAGCGAGGTATGCGTTTGTTAAGAACCGATAGAATCCCTTGCGCTGAGCGAGGCTAGTTAAATGAAGCGTTTCTGCCGGTTCTCAACAAAGACATCCGTCGCTACGCACATCTTTGGTGGAAACGCAGCCTAAACTTTCAGTAGAACCACCGTTACGCCCACACAACTGCATAAAAATAGAAACAAAGTCCTACAGACTCCATGGTCACCCTACTCGGTGTCGGTCGCCAGATTTACCGTCGCCGCCGTGTGGTCACAGTAACGCACTTTTAGAATTACGACCATAGGCTACAATAAATTGTGGCAAACAAAGAAATGCACCCGAGGCCTTAGCTTTGTATAGGACGAGCTATTTTCGAAATGTCAAACTAGACCGAGGTCGAAATGTTCCCGTTCTACTATTCTTGGTTTAGCATAAACCCTTATTTTTATGTGCAGTGTCTAAAAGCCACTTGCAGTGAAAAGGTGAACGTGTCTTTGTAGATACGATGGAGTAAGAGCCTGTTTACACGTTTGGGGTACTGGGTAGTGGACGCCGGGTACCCGGGGACGAATTTACCTATTGGTAGACCATTGATTGATATCATTTCAACGTTTATTGTGTGCATTTTGAAACTTTGACAATCCGGCGCCATCAGAAAGTCACTTCTGTAGAACCTCAATAAACCTATTGACAATCATTGAAATCTAATCCTATGCGAAACTTACAGAACCACAAAAATTCTTTGTATATGTCACCGGAAATTGGCAAACACCGTAAGATTGTAAAATATCGCGTGTAATTGTAAACTTTTTTTCAAATAAGACACGGATAGATTGGAAACTATTGAATTTGGATGGGATTTATTATATACAAAACGATTTTGTCATAAGATATTGAGAAAATATAATCTAATCAAGATTTATTACAATCTTACGGAGTCTTGTCATTTTCCGGTGACATATACTTACCGTGGGGCAAACGACACCGGTAGTTGGAGCGTGTGAAGAGTTCCTTAGAGCTTGAAGTAAGTGACATGTTTCCTCTAAATAAATGTTAGAACGAAGGACAAGGATAATGTCTCCACATTATATGTCTGAAGGATAATGATACGACCTTACCACCATTTCTAAGCACTTTACAACATTGTACGTACAATTTTGAAGCGTCACCCATGCGCAATGCATACAAATCTCGTTGTTGCAATCAGCTGTTATAAAAGTCGCAAGGATATACAGGCAAACATTTCATACATTAGTTGTAACACATAAATCATATTATATTTTAGTATAATAGCTAGTTCTACGTAGTACTGTTTACGAAGCGTTAACCAGATCAAGGCGAAGTTATACATAACTTCAATTCGGATTTACGGTCATTGTTTCCGTAAAAAATAATAGTTTTACTATGCATAGTAATCCTGCGGCGCAAAACTACGAATTTTAATTAGACATTCTTGGTTTTTGAGTTATTTAGAAGATGATATTTCCTTATTGCCTGACTTTATTAATTACCTTAATCCCATTTTCAGTAATGAATAAACTAGCTTTAATAATTAAATAATTCCCGTAGGAATTTCGAGAACTCCTCTCATAGTGCTCTCATACGGAGTGTAGGTAAGCTACATGCCAAACCACTAGCTTCGGCTGTGCGTTGTCTATCAGTCTATCGCTCAGTAAACGTACGAGTTTTATTGATATCCTATCCTGCTTAATATTATAAATGCGAAAGTTTGTGAGTATGTATGGATGTTTGTTACTCTTTCACGCAAATACTACTGAACCGATTACGATGAAATTTGGTATGTAGGTAGCTGAAGACCCAGAATAACACATAGGCTACTTTTTATCCCGGAGTTCCCGAGGGATCGGGATTTACACAGGAATAACGAGAATTTATACGCGGACGAAGTCGCGGGCGGCCTCTAGTTAATAATAAAATAACCTCAGCTCTTAGCCCTAAAATACACTTCCAAATGAAAAATAGTTATCGATACGGCAAGGACGAAGGTTATCGAAGCCTTAAATCCTTTTCACACTAACCAATATAAAGCTCCTTGCATACTCTACACAGCCGCGAATACACCACACGACACGTGTAGAAATCTATTAAAATACCAGACAATGAGACTGCTTATAGACGGCGTGCGCAGTTTTATAAGTACTCATTCACTTCCTGCTTTCACACGAAACCCACGAGAGAACTAAATGTATTTCTCTCGCTTTCCTTATAGTTCAGGAAAACTTTTACTTTATTTTGATCTGAAAGAGGAAAAACGTTTTCCTTTTATAGAGGAACGAGAAATCGTACAGGATCTTGGAAAGTATTTTCCTTGTATAATTATAGAATAGAATACGCTTTATTATGTACACCATTATATAAAAGTTAAAGTAAAGGTGGATAAAGAAAACATTGCATAGGGTGATACAATGGGCGGCTTTATCGCTAAAAGCCTAGACTAGAGTCAAGAGCAAACCCATCCAAAATTAAAATTAAAAAAGTGATCTTTTCAAGACAGCATTTGGATGCATTTTTAAAAAGAAAAAAAGGACACTATGAGCGGTCGTAACACGCAGGGCAATCTCTGACAACCTTTGGATGAACTGAACGAGAGGAGGTTTAGGCTGTCAGTGAATGAACATCGTATATTTCATCACCATTATCACAGCATCCTCTGTTAAAAGGAACACACCATTATTTATAGGAACAGTCAAAACTATTCTAACCTATATCGTTAGACGATGGACCCCGCCCGGCCGACGAGTGCAATCTAATATCCGGGATTTTCCAACATTTTTCTTGTCATACAAACCTTGTCCTGACAATATCTGCCAACTCAGTCGAGCAATTCTCAGATGATGCACCGTCATACATCTCGCAGTTGATTATAATATAGATACTTAAGCACCAATTCCGTTCGGCATTTCAGCCACTTTACAGCACCCACATTCAAGGCCAACCTTAACGAATCATGGCACCCTTCACAGCTTCCTTAAGTAAAATGCTGACATTTCTTCAACGACGACACCCTTACTTCAAAGGCAAAGTGATTGCCATCTGACGTCATCCTCCCGATACATTAGTATCGTCTGTCTTATTTGAGCTCTCTCTCTTTATGGCCCCAGTAACTCAACTCCCACGGCTAATACCTTGTTGAACTAAATCAGTGACCTGTTTTCGGTGAGAGGACATTAAAAAGGTTATTCAGGTTTCAGACTAGGAGTGGGGCTTTATTTTCCACGTGCTTGGATACTGAAGATTTTTTTTATTTATTTTACTAGCTACTACCAGCGGCTTCGCCTGCGTGTATGTTGATAATTATCCAAGGAGAGCATACTCCATGGCAAAAAAGTATCCTTTGTCTTATTTCCGGACATGGTCTATCCGTTAGCCAAGTTTCATCCAACTCCGTGTATCCGTGTAGACGTTAGAGGTAGCAAACAGACAGACAAAGTTTCTGTCGTAGGCATGGATAGTTGATTTTGTTGTAACTAACTCGGCAACACCATCCTTTTATGTTTGCCAACAGTTGTAATTACATCCATTTATTTCAATGTACAGTTTGAAAGAACACAGGGTGATTTTTGTTCCATATCAATATTACAGGAGGTATAAAACTCATGTATTTATGAACAGATTTTAGTATGGGACTAATACTGAAATCGTGCTAAAATCAACCGTTCCCTACATTTTCTCAAGCAATGCAAAAACCCGTTATTTTTTCAAATTTCTGTATTGATGACGACACGGTTGGCGCAGTGGTTGAGCGATTGACTGCTGCGCAGCATGTCGCGGGTTCGATTCCCGCACGGAACAAATATTTGTACGACCTACAAGTTTGTTCCGAGTCTGGGTGTTTTTCTATCTATAATATGTATGTATTTACAAAAAAAAATGTATATAAGTAGTTTATCAGCCATCTTGTTACCATAACACAAGCATTAGGTTGCTTAGCTTGGGACTATGTGGCGTTGTGTGAAATGTCCAAGGATATTATTAGGTATTATATTATTATTATTATTGATCCCATACAAAAGTTTGTTTTCATACGTTCAGCCCTCTAAATATAACCATAGAAATAAAAGTCACAATGTCTACTAAACTGTACTACTTCCGCTCATCTGAGCACAGAAAAGTCCTTGACACCCCATAAGGAAAGTGCTGACCTACATTATATTCTGACCTCTTCAGAAAGCTACGGAGACAGCAAATAGTCTTGAACACTGAACAGATAGAACGTCTTTCAAACGATTAATACTGGTATTATCCTACACAGATCAGGATTAGGCCCACGCCTGCATTCAGACGGTAATTGAATCCATCATCAGGTGTCTTCGAGACATGTTAAGGTTGGATGGATTTAGCGGTGTCCTTCGAGCTTGCTTTGTTTTGTTTAGTTGCGAATCGATCAATTATAATCTGGTATGTACCCTAGAAGATTAAAGAAGATAATTTTTTTATAATCTTTAAGAATATAATCTTAAAATGCGACACAATGCGACATTGAGTTTTGTCTTTGGTGTAACCAAGGATACGTAACCAGGGTCCGTCCCTGACATGGCCTGGCCCTTTTATAATTTACATTATTATAAATTCTTATGTTGCGCGTCTTTTCTTGAGATAAGCAATTTTTCTATCTTTTCTTAAAACATATGCTGCGTTTCAGCCTTCCAGCTTTCTCCACCCAATTTTCATAGTTCCAATTTTCGTGTAGAAACATCTCAGTAATATTTACACTCAACATCCTCGTTCACCGATGAAATTGCAAAAATAAAAAGAGATTTATCTCTCAAGACTGTGATTTACACGAATGCTAACAGTTATCAGTTGCAATTTCACACAAAGCGTTAATTAAAAATGTTCTTCATAAATCTATTGGTCGTACAGGAACCGCAATATGGGCCAAGGTCGCGTTGTCATTAATTTTGATTCGCCTTGTGGATTGTTTTATAGGCATCTTCTATGTTTTTGTACCCTTCGCAACAGCCGTAAGAATGCCACAGTTTCTCTTGTTGCTAACAAAAGCATTTTTGTGTTAATATTTCATGATTATGATTGGTTCTGTCATGTCAAAGTACGCGTGGGAGCTGACTGATGTCTGGTAGCAGGACGACCTTCCTGGTCTTACAAGGTTTATAATTATTAGAACTATATTTATGACACCGTGTTTTGTTTTTAGCTATTAAACTGAAGTAACCTTGGTGTGGGATATAGATTGTTATTATTTTCGTATCAGGGTCGGTTATTACGTGTTTCCTGTTCATCTTAGATCCTTCCGATAACCCATATCTATGTACCAGTTACCAGTCGAATCGTGTGTTCGTAAGCGAATATTTAGTAAGCGCACCGACTGAAGGTTTTCACTCAGCGTGGCAAATTGCGAAAGCCTCTGCTATATCTTATCGAATTAATTAGTGGTGCTCCGTCCAAAGGTAATTAATTGGGCCACTTTACCGTGTTTCCACGATGGAATTTTTCAATTAGACATCTAGTACCTATACTGTGAATTTGTTGGTACTTAGGTAGAGCTTATTTGATTTTATAAATAAAAGGTAATAAAATAGTGGCTAGTCGAGGCAGTTGTAAGTTAAGAACTTTTCATCTTTCCATATGGTTTATTTTTCCAATGACAGAAAAGTTGATATCTGTCACCGGAAAGTAGCCGACTCCGTAAGATTGTAATAAATCTTGATTCGATTATAAATTCTCGAAATATTATGAAAAAATCGTTTTGTAAATGCCGTGTCTTATTTAGAAAAAAAAACTTTACAATTTCACGCGATATTATACATTCTTACGGCGTTTGCCATTTTCCGGTGTCATATCCATAGAACAAAATTGATGTTTGACTCTCTTATCGTTTAATAGTTTATCATTATGACTTTTTATTCTTAGGGTGTATGTAGCTTTGGAAAATTCTGCCCTTAAAATCATAACTTCAAATCATACGACGTTAATTCGTTGGATTCGGTTCTTAATAAAATTGTTATTTTTTTCATATATGTATTGATGATTGTATTTCTTTTCTTGACCAAAAGAAAGACGAGTCTTTCCTTTAAATTGCACCTGCCATGTTGTCTCTGCACCACCCTATGGTGACTGGTAGAAAATGGCTATGGCATTAAGTCCGTACATTTTATACAGTGTTTGTACTAGTGCATAAAGTTTTAACAAATAAAATAGAAAACCTTCGAGAAACAGGACTGAAAAATAGATCACTATACTCCTGACTTTCACAGTCTAGAATGTAACAAAGTATGTTATATTATTATGATAGGTTTTCCTCAGAGAACGTATCCGAGTTGGTCGTAACGTTACATACATAACTCATCCACTTGGATTCGCTCCCAATTGCACTTTGATTTATATGACGTATAGTAAACAAGAATCTTTTTACACGAGCTCAATCCATATTTACTTTAATAAAACTGAAACTATGGACGTCTGTCACTACTTTGAACAGCTAAGAAAATAGTTTTTTTTAATAAAAGACTCGCGTTTTTTGTGTAACTCGATCAAACGATATTATTTAATATTTAAATGAACAGTTTCAAATTTAAATAGGCTTAAAAGATACCAAATCAGAGTACCACAATTTGTTCACTGTTTAGCCCCGCTTTCTTGAAATAACTAGCGAAAAACTATTTACTCCTGCAAGCCCGCCCACTCTGAAAATACAGGTGTAATCTCTATGATATTTTTAACTAAGTTACTCTAAAATTAAATTAACATCTTAAGATCTAGAACAAAACTGCACTAAACGGCGATTAGTCCGACGACACTTAAGAACGCACACCTACGTCCAAACATAATCCAATTTAATGGGACATAATGTTTGCTGCAAACTCATTTAAAACACATTACTAACGTAATTTTATTCGCACTCATAAAACTTGAATGTCACCGGAACGATAAAACTCACACGCACTGAAGAGAGATTTTCGCTTTTACTTGAGGAAATTGTGGGGTCTTTAATATTCAAATCGTCATAACCGCTCCTAATGATATGGCAAACTTGCCTTACTGACATAGCCCGAAAGATCGCCAAACTCATGTGGCAACGGGCAGAGCAATTGCTTGCAGAACGCATGGTGGATAGGGCTAAAAAGTTCTGTAGTGGCAACCACGTAGGTAGCTTTTCACCGGAACGATAAAACTCACACGCACTGAAGAGAAATTTTCGCTTTTACTTGAGGAAATTGTGGGGTCTTTAATATTCGAATCGTCATAACCGCTCCTAATGATATGGCAAACTTGCCTTTACTGACATAGCCCGAAGGATCTCCAAACTGAAGTGGCAGTGGGCAGGGTACATTGCTTGCAGAACGCATGGTGGATGGGGCCGAAAAGTTCTATAGTAGCAACCGCGTAGGTACCTTTTTGTAAGGCTTTTCACAAGGTGGACCAGCGACCTGGTGAGGGTCGCGGGAAGCCGATGGATGCGAGACACATAGCACCGGTTGTTGTGAAAACCACAAACTCCAGCTGTAAATATGATATTAAGCTGAAATGTCAAAGGTCCTCGTTGATATTTCAGCAGCAGAAGGCCGGATGTGGCCGGTGGTTCCGAGCCAATAGGGCGCTATTTCCTGTGCACGAGAGCCTACCATAGATAAGAACTTTGTACTACAAAATTATGTGTCTGCAAATTAATTTTACGTAGACATATGTAAATCGGTCGTATGGCAAAAAATTATGGTATATTGACGTGTATGCAAAACCAACACCTTTAGCTTCTTATTTTATTTGCGGCATTTACTTGTTTTTGATTATTTTCGTAGTAATCGTGGAATTTATTTTTTTAAACAACTAAATATTTATTTGCGACAGTCTTTTGTTTTAAAACAAATTCGCCTTAGTCAGCTTGGTTTGGAATTCATTTGTTTTATGGTTACAACAAAAGAAAAATAGACTTTACCTTTATTTGGTATGGCGAAGCATACTAACGCTTTTACCATCCCGTGCACACATGTCTCGCAGTTCATGGTCAATGTTACACAAACGCTGTCAACGCTAAATTGTAGAAATGTAAACTATGGAACGTAAAGTACTGTAAGGGCAGTTATAACAAATGCCAGTTGTAACTTTCCTCGGTTTATAAATCATTTATTACATGTTTATGACGGAAACTAGGTAATTTCTATTCACAATAATTTATGATAGCTTACAAAGCTACAAAGCTAAGTATGAGTCAGCAAACCGCAATTAGTTTTAATAGGACTTAAAACAATATTACATTTTAATTTTAGTTTTACAACTTCCACATAGTAAATCTGAAATAGTATAATAACTTCCTGCGAAGCTTAGGAATGTCAATTATATAGAAAGCTCCTTTAAATTTTCTATGAAAACGACAGATCTTTTCAGAAAATCGGCGAATATAACTTTCCTTTACGATTTCCTAACGACACTTTTCTCTAGAATTCATCATACACGGCGACAGTCGAAACGACACTAATACGATTCCTGTAAAAAAAATGGTCTAATTGGAAGTTTGGGCGGCTAAGGCGGGCGGGGCGGCTTTTCGGAGCCGGGGAAAACGTAGCGAGCGCCATTCGTCCGACTGTCGGCAACGCGGTCGCACGCATTCAACTCACGGACACGCGTCTCGACGCTTTCACATGTGAATGTGTACAGTGAACAAACAATTTAAAAAAACTTTCAGTGAATGAATATTTTCAGTATTGAACTTTGGAGTAGTGGATAGTGGCAGTGTAAGATGACATTAGACAGGGGTGATAGTTTCGTGAACAAGATCCAGCCGGCGTCTTCTGTGTCTTGTCTCTCGCAGTGTCAAAACATTTTCGGGAAGAGGCTCAAGCGCTGGGGTTCCACTGGATCGTGGGTAAGCAGCGATTGAGGAGTTTTCACCATTTTTTGTAACTGTTTAAAAGACATCGTAATTGAAATAATGCCTTATGGTTGGTACTGTTGAATGTTTATATTGCAGTACTCGATTGTTTTTATGTTTTTAAAATGTACTGGAAATAGGATTCCGTTGCTTGAGACTAACGGTGTTGGTACCCACTTATTTGAAAATAATTTACTATAATGTGATTTATTCAAATTAAACACACATCAAACTAAATGCGGCAATTAAATTTAGTCCAATTTATGGAACAATCTGCCAATTCATTAGTTTTCAATACTTAAGTGGTCGTCACAATCACAAGGCATGTGATTGTTGTTTACTGCTAAACTTGGCATAGTTTGATGTTATTATTAATTCTAAAATGCCACTACGTTGTGAGATTTAATTTAATAATATTGTAAGAACTGGTTTCTAGCTAAGGTATTTTTCTAGATTATACATATTTATAATGATCTCTAGGAACCAATACCTAGTGAATCCTTTTCCCAATTTTCTTCTGAAACCTTATTGCATAAAATCTTAAGACTTACTACTCGTAATAGGTAATAGGTATACACTAATTCCTGTCAATGTACGCATTTTTATAACTTTATGGGAAGAAAAGTAATCAAAGAAGTAAAATTCACCTTCCTAAATACATAACTATGGATTATGTAACAATATTCATCATTACTTAAATACATAACAAAACATATAAACAACAAAGAAATGTGTTGTCTATCATCACAATTCGCATTTTACGCGCTTGATTTGGCTCTAACACAATAATAACCTACTTATGTACACAATCGACTCTAATCATATGAATAGACTTTAATTAAGTAAATAAATAAAAACATGCATGTTTGCCGGTGTATTATATAATCTGTCTTCGGTTTTCTTTATCTATCGCGTGTTATATTGACGGATTACGAAACGAAATTCCAAATTACGAATTATGTATAAACCGTAAAAATACTGATTGATTGACCCTTAATTTTGAATTGAGAATTAAAAGTTAAGAGCGGACCAAAGCTTTAGTTGAACTTTAATGCCCAAGTTTGGCAAGTTTTCATACTAAGAGTTTGATAAGTTCTCCACGTCCAATTCACAATTCAGATTCCAAGGGTATGTCTACCCGTCTAATATTTGAAGTTTTGTTTTTGCAAGAATTAAACAGGAATGTATCAACATCTGGTAGCTGTCGTTATGCCGAGCTTACATCATGGTTCATATGTTCAGTTTTTTGTCTTTAACGGTTCAAAAACGGGAATGAACTCATCTCTAATAAACTAATGTAGTCACTCTTCACATTCTATCATTGAAAACCAGTTTTAAAAAAAAAATATCAAAAGACAGAAAAAAATGCGTTTCCTGCGACTTTGATCACACATTTTTTACAAAAACTCAACATTTTTAACTACAGATTTGTAAACATTTACGCTCTTTAAAACTGCATTCCTTTTCTACAAAAAAAAAAGTAGCTAAACCACAGACTGAATTAACGTGAACAATTCGTATATACCGACCATGTCCTTCAGCTACAATCACGCGTAAACTGCATGCCCCTACGTAAACAGTACACGAACATGATTGTATGACGAAGCCATGTAGGGTTCTAACCCGAATCGAGGGGTGGCGTGACCGTCACGTGGTCGGCAAGTAGCCACCACGTGACGACTACGTGGCGACCGCGTTTTTCCGAAGGCTCCGATTCACCGCGAGCATTGATTGGACGGGGTTGTTATCAGAAAACCGCAAGCGATTGGAATTGACGGGGTTGTGTTGTAATAGGGGTATGTTTTTTTATCTGTATGAGTATGAATGTATGTATAGGATTGTAGTGTAAGAAGTTTATGAGTAGGGGATGATTTTGGTCAACCGAATAGGGGTTTTCTCATATTTTGCCTAGGTGCGATTACTTTAGTTTCAAGATCTAATTTATTTGTTCTTTACCTCCATCGTGTGGTGACATAAATCATATTTATTTTGCAAATAGGTTACATGTAACTCTTTTACACGTCAATATTTTTTGGTCATAGTGTTCTAGATGAGGCCGTAGTAAAAATAATGACATCTAAGTGTAAACCTTTGACCTGCATAAAAGAATAATTAATACGTAATAGATAGATAAACGTATCTAATTCATATTTACTGTTTCATATAAGTTTCATAATTAATAAGTAGGAAATTCAGACACAAACGCAGACTATTCTAATTTTATCAAACTTCCAAGTTACAGCTAAGTATGAAACCTCCAGTACCGACCTACCTACATAAAATTACGGACAATTACTATTGTTCTAGCACGTATCGAAGTGGCCTACTGATAACTGTAAAGATATATTTCAGTAATAATAGGTATTTGATACAATTAGGGCGCCGCGCCTGATTTTCATGAGCTTTGTTTGGCTTTTTATGTGCACCATTTGTTATGTATTTTATTTCTTTACCATTTATCAGTGAATTTTACGTTAGATTATCTATTTCTAACTTTTGCCCATGGCATCGCTTGCATTAATATAGATTTCGCAACCGTCTCCAGGATCCATCTATCTCTAAATTAAAATTCACTAAAATAGGTACAGCAATTTAGGCGTGAAAGCAAAAAAAACAATCTCAGTTATGAAATAGTTCGTAATAACTATATAACTATGGAACCGTACTACAAATACAGAATCTAAAATAAATTACGGCGAGTTTTCCTCTCAACACATTGATTTAATCAAACTATGAATCATATCTTAGCACTCGAATATATAGTCTCACATAGATACAATTACGGGAGTTTCTCCCAAGCATTGATTTTACATTTGCTAGACTTTTGGAAACCGCCCAACACACAACATAGGCCGACTGTTCAATCCTATGTAGACTTGGCTAGCAACATATGTAGGAATCTTTACCATTTCCCCTTGACTTGTTCTGTTCACTGAATTCGAAAGCTTTATAAATATTCTATAGGTTGGATATGCCTTTATAATATAGGCCATTATAGAATTCCTAAGGCAAGCTACAAGAACAACAGAATGCCGATTCTACTAATTTTCACATTCGCATCTCAATCGCAATCTGTCAAAAATGTGTCAAACTTAAGTCTTTTTTGACAGTTTGCGATTGACATGCGAATGCGAAAGTTGATCAATTTGTAGAAGTGGCCCTCAGGTGTATAGTGCAATTGATTAGGTATACTTACTTAATACCGTTATATATAAAATTCTCCCGTGACTGGCTGATTGAGTGACTGATAACACACAGCCGAAACTAAGCCGAAGCTGAATAGACAGACACAACTCACAACTCAAAGCTGAAGCTGAATAGGGAATATGCATGAAAAAAGTATTTATGATCTGAACAGTTTATCTAAAATTGAAATTAGAATCTAAATTGTTCGAAAAACGAACGAGATACAATTATTTTAAACAAATATATCTGTCCCTCTCGCGAAAACGCTGTTTTCTGTGGCAGCTGTAGTCGTCGTGTAATTTGACGTCACATTACGTATCGGACTTTTCTTTCTAACTGTAGTCTTTGAAGCTTTATATCTTAATAAATGATGAAGGTATTTAAAAAATAATTTCATGATTGTTTACTAGAGCTAATAAATATTTTAAATTGCAAATAAAAAAATCGCATGCATATTCCCTATTATGGCATATATCTAGCTTCCCTACACTCCGTTAGGGAGCACTTAGAGAGCATTTCCCGAAATTCCTTCGGGAACGGGAAGAAATGCGATATGTGCGTACGAAGTCGCGGGCAAAAGCTATTAAAAATAAAACGCTTCAAACAACAAGAAAAAAAACGCATCATTCAGTTATTAAGCTATCTGTACTGCAATTACTTGCACATATAACATAGCGGATAAATGTGTTTCTAATAACACATTTAGCTGTCAAAGTGTGTAAGATACAAAGAACGTTTCATTATATAACGCTAATAGCAAAATTACCCGTTTTTCAATATTTACTTTACAATTACTGCTATTCCGTGTAACTATTACTGTCAGGATCGTAAACGATTTGTATAATGACTTGGGAATCGTAAAAACAGTATTTTGATCTGTCATAACTGTTTGTGATGTGGTGAAGTTAACATAGTGTTAGAAATGCGATTCCTGAGTGTCATTTACAAGAAAGTTATACAAATCGTGAAGTACTGGGTGAGTCTATTGTTTCGACTAATACTTACAAATTGTTAATAGTTGTATACGATAGCGTTATTATATTCTTGTATGTTATGTCTTATGTAAGACCGTTTATTATGCCGATTTATAACATAGCTTCCGATTACGCGGAACTTACCTCAACGCTCGCTGTAGGCTCGTAAATCCTCATGTTCGGAGCGTTACTACAACAACTATTAGTTGCCAAATCGTATTCCTGCTCGTATACAACATGCAGACATGTTTGTTGTTAGTGCAAACACCTAGTTTAATGTTTGAGGAAGCTTCGTTTCAAACAGACAGTGTTTTGGACTGCACGGGAATACGCCCTCTCCCGTGCAGTGTGTATATTTGTTTGTACCTGTCACTGTAAAAGTCATCTTTGTGGCTGTTCAGCAGGCCTTCTAGACCGTTAGTCCTTGAATAAATTCAGGCCTAGAAGGCTGTGATCCTATCTTAAGAATTAATAAACACGAAAGTCAGCCATTTTGCGTGTTCGAACGTGGAAAACAAAAATAATAAACGGGTTGATAGAGGCTAACGCTCCCGGCGGGGACTCTGGTCCACAGTGACCGGGTCTATGGTGGAACCTTGCGCGCCAAACTGGTCCGGATGCGCGGCCAGGACTGGTTCTGTGTCCGCCGTCAGGTGCCCGCCAACACTTTACGTAACTTCGCAAATGTAATGTCATTACCACTAATGTGAATGTCATACTCTCTCCCTATATTAAATTCATGTTAGAAAGTACACACCTACCTGTCAAATCAATTTTGTTCAAAATTATAATAGTCTCAAGGCCCACCCCACAAAACTTGTTTGCGGAATTCGCATCACTTTGCATAACATTTTCATAGGCTGGAACAGATATGATTGAATATCGTATAAATCTAGATCTAAAAATATCTAACGTAATATCTCAGAATACGAAAGATTTCATTCACATTTCTGACTTCAGACTGAGATAAGATAATGTACTAAAACGACATTTCTATGAACGCCTCAGTATCCTTGCTTCTGCCATAAATACTTCAAACTAATTAATAACAGAAGCACATTTTCATGTAAATCACAGACGACATTTAGAAGCCATAACAATGCTTATAGAGACGTATCTTCGGCGTATGTTTACGTAATATCTACGAATAGTGACAGAGACGCAAAGCCGTTGTTACAATTTTAAGAAAATGCTACGCTACGTGACGCGATTCGGTCATATTAAAGAGTAGCATCTACTGTAGTACTTAATAACTCCATGCATGTACTAAAATGCATAGGATACTGGCTGCAGTGGGCAGTGGCCTACGCCAAAGGAGTATTTTAAACTTAGTTCCTTATTTCTTTTGAATTTCGAACCAGTCGTGTGCCTTAACAAAATCTCGCTTTAAATCTTTGCATATCGTGTCGCATTTTCTGTTCACGTGGGTCGTAGTACAAGTTATTTATTTTTACACACATCGAACCAGTAAATAATGAGCCGAACGATGTTATAAATAAAATGTTTCTCCCACGCAACATGGTGGAACATGTCAAGGTTCACACTATATTTATGTTCCCACCGTGTAATTAACTAATTCCGGTATGAACGCATCAACTTGATTGACATTTTCATTTACGGTTTTTCTTTTTCTGGAGCTACTTATATGTTTTCGTTTTCCCGCTTTGTTCTTATTGGTCTCCAAACGGAAAAGCTTGAGGTGGAAATTAAAGACGAAGAATTCGTACTAGGTAACATTTGCAATTGTTGCATCTAGGTAAATAAACAATGGCGATCAAGTTATCAAATATTCAGTAATAAATTACAATTCCCTAGCTAAGCACCACTTGCCTTTGTATTATGCAGAAAAGTGAAAGCTCATAATAATATCAAAACAATAGCGTCCCCATATAAATTTCACTTGTGCAAGTAGTTGCAAGACTTGCAAGTTTTCTCGGAACAATAATGTTCTTGATTGTTGGCATTGTGCTCGGTAATGTAAGGGTTAACTGATGGACGGCCATTTCTTTGTTTTACGTCAAATATATCAATTGTATTGCAAGTTTTGCAGCTTTCAAGTAACTTTCCCGCCCAGGTGGCGGTAAGTTCGAAGATTATTACGAATCTGTTCCGCGTTTGAAGAGATTCTTGAAAATAATGATCCTGTACAAAATGACACGCGAAGAGAACTTTTTGTAAATAACAAATATTATACTGCAGTGTTTAATGGCTCAGAAAGAGCTTCAGAGAAGCAAAACCGGTATTTTACGGAAGGTTCGCATTCGCATCGCAGCTCTAATTTCCTTAAATTTTGACAAGTTTTTGACATTGATCGATACAAAGATGATATTGCAACTTAAATTTGAATGTTTTTAGGTATGGCCTTCAGAGTGCCAATTCCAATAATTTTCAAGCAGCATTCGCATCTCAGTAGCGATCTGTAAAAAAAACTCATTTTTATTTATTTACTTTCAGCACGAAAAAGTTAACAGAGGCGGACATAATGCCATACATTTTTGACAGATTGCTTGATTTGGTAGTAGAATTGGCCCTTACCTTTAAATATCACTGTCACAAGTATCAAAGTAAACTTAAGATTGGAAGGAAAGCCAGCGATGACCAGAACAGATAGAGACGGACAATCTTCGGCCTTCGCTTCTCATAAATCAGAGTAAACAGTTGAATGCGAACGTCGATAATATGCAAATACCAAGTTTACTTTCTACGATAAAGCCGTTTGATTTACGACAAAAAAGGACTTATCTATCTTATGTTTGTACGATGTATTACGTTGGACACCTGGATAAGAAACGAGAATCTCTCGTAGATAGTTGCCGTTTATTTGAGGAATAGTGTTTGTTCAGTTGTTTAGTAAATCTTTCGAGGAATCATGATTGATTTTTCTTGTCCTTATAGTTTTTAATAAGGGTTTTTCCAAAAAGTTTTCATTACTTGCCAAGACAACTACTTGAGGTATCGTTAATCATTCTTATAATCGACTTCGTACGCGCGTATTCCGTTTTCCCGTTCCCGTTGAAATATCGGGAAATCCTCTCAGTGCTCCTCTAAACTACCTAAAGAACCTACATGCCAAATTCCAGCTTTCTTTCAGTTTCGGCTGTCCGTTTTGTTTCAGTCACGAACTCAGTAACGGAAAATTTCTATATATGTATATTGACTACTAGCTGACCCACGCAACTTCGTCTGCGTCACATTTTCCATTAATGCTCGGCTCCTTTAGTCTTAGCGTGATGATATATAGCCTATAACCTTCCTGGATAAATGGGCTATCTAATACTGAAAGAATTTTTCAAATCGGACCAGTAGTTCCTGAGATTACCCCCTACATACAAACTTACAAACAAAGTATTAGTATAGATATAAATATACTAACAAAAGAACAATTTACCTCCTATCACAAACACAATACTTCGAAGTTTCCCCTCGTAACTACGAAACGTTAACTAATTGAAACTGACGCTCTAATCTGACATTGAAAGTTTTAACTCATCAATCATACGTAAATAACTATTTTGATAACCATCACTCATATGTATCTATCTGCCACCCATCACTTTATTTGACCTCAAAATTCTATTGTTCAAGTTCAATGACGAAATTCTTGACATCCCGCGCAAGTTTTGATAAACGGAAGATTCCAATGTTACTTCATAGGCATAGGTACTACACAGCCGTTCAAAAATATTTGGCCACCTGCATTTTGTGGGGCGAAACCTTTGTTAGACGAGACCATTATTAAACACTTGAAATTTAAAAACATAAGATTATAGAAATTGAAAATATAAAAAAAATCATTTCATTTATTCAAACTATTTTTTTGATATATATAGGAATCACTCACCTGATATGAATCATCACATAACACCACACTTATTACAAAACACCTTTTTCTGGATGGCCGGATACTTTTAGCGGTAGTAGTATACTATTATCTTAAACATGTGATCTGTATTGTCATCCTCAACGATGTCTGCACCTGTGTTTAAAACACAAGTTTTGGAGTCCTGCCCACCCAACATGCCAGCCACTACAAACATAATTTGACAATTTCTATTTATAGCTTCCCGTCAGTGATGCTTGCAGTTACGAACCGTGAGCCGTGTTATGCTGGCACTTCTCTGGGCGTATTTGGGCAATTGAACTTTATCCCAATGATTTTAGGGTATAAAGTGAATACACCAAGTGAAATGCCACCTTTACGTAGGTACTTGGGAACAGCCAGGTGTCTCTGGTGACCCCTATCAGTACTCTGGCCTTCGAGGCGGAACGGTTATGTTAATAGCTTTATTAGAACTTAGAAGGTACGTTTTGATTACGTGGGGGTTATGTAGTATACATAACACTGAAGGTTATATTCTGCTAGTAAATATAGTCAGGTTTTGTCCATTGGCTCTAGACAAGTGATATGACAAAATATAAGGGTTTGGCCACGTGACACTTCAAGAGCATTTGTCATTCAATTCCATACATTTTTGACGTTTTGACAATTGCCTTCCCCACACTACTGCTGTCAGCCTGTCACTATAGTTTAGAACCTCAGGTTCATGTCATGTCTTTGTTTACACGAGCAGCCAAGCCCTTTTATTTAAAAATCCCACGCCAGTTATGACGGTTTAAAACTTAATGACAATTTAGAAATCAATTAAAATTACATTAACAACGCCGATAGATAATTACGAAATTTAAATAAAGATAATGTTATCTTGACATCAAAAGTAACTCATGCTGCAAAAAGAAAGTGCATCGCTAATACTGTTTTAATAGGAAAGTGAAATACAGATCGATATAATCGTGAATTCTTGTGTCTAATCTAGATATAGCAATGAAAGAGTCTGTGACTGCTTCTATAGTCTGGTGGTCGAAAGCGCCACTGCGCAGCATGGGGCCCTGGGATTGATTCCCAGGGGGGGCAAAATTTTATCAGGATTTTTTCAGTAGTAGTTTGTATGTGCCGTTCAATCCGTTATATAGGAATTTAACTAAATGTGAGTGTTATATGTATGCATCTGCCTTACCCTTAACGACCTAGAAACACATTCATGAAGTTATATTAATAAATATGTTTCAAGCCAAATAATACCTAGGTAGGTTCTATTTCGTGAAGAAAAATGTAAGGCGGTCTAATTTCCTGTACCTAATAAAGTGTAGTAATAAATACCAGTCCGGTATGTTGCGCTTGCGCAGGAATCGCGTGCGCAGTGTTACGTCCGTTTCTTCATTCTTTCGCTATCTGCGCGAGGATCGCCAGATCTTATCTCCATTGTCGAAATTATGATTCAAAGTGATGCTTTAGAACCTGCTAACTTGTTATGAAAATTATTATGCAGGTAGTTGCCTTTTAATATAGTTAACGTTGTGTTACGATTTTGAAACTGTTTGCTTTATAGAGTACTCTGAGCTGGTATTATTAATACATTAACCGGAAATACACTTGAGACTCATCAACGATTACAGCAAGTAACAAAAGATTCCTACAAGTTGCAAACCTCCTCCTTTTTTTAAGTCGGTTAACAGTGGAGTAGGCAAATAGATCTAAAATCCATAGAGACCACTTGAAATTCTACGAACACCGTTCAACATAAAGCTCCGTATATGGCATCACGTAACAACTAAACTAATTTGATCAATTTGTCGAACAAATTATCACTTGATCAGCCTACTAACGACAACCTACAGCCCGCGGCTCTGACCGACTTTTACGCGTTATAGGAGAAATCTAAGCAATTCGTTTACTTGACAATGGATGAAATCAAGGTGAAAACCGATCCTAATTATACAGAATTAATTGTACTTTCTTTTTCGAACTTAATCCAGCCAATTTTTGCCTGTGGGCATTAGAAGATTAAGCAGTACATGATATAAAAGAAACGAATCATATTACAAAGAAAGTAAGCTTGATTGATAGAATGTTCAAGACCAACTCAAAACAAAATCAAGAAGCTAATAATAAACCTTAAATACAGCCTATTACTACTGTGATTTACCAATTGAACAATGAATTACACGACAAGCAAACAAAGCTGCAAGACTATTGAAAACACCATTAATAATGCCCATTTTCCCATGCACATTTGACATAATCAATCCGTATATTTGTCTCCCAGTGTATCTGTTCAACCACGTTGCCTGCATGTCCGCGATTTCTAACGTTTGCGGTTTCGCCTACATACCCAGTACTAAGTAATGTTAGAGCCTTTTCACACGGACGCGAGTAGCGGCTACTGGAGACTTGTGTTGATCTCATTTATTTAAGTGGTTGTGTGTTATTATTGATTCGATATCGTACTTGACTTCAATAGACTATAGTAGCTGTGGTCTGGTTGAATTTGATGCTTAGTCGATATTTTGTTACTGCTACTTAGATACTTGGCAACTTCAAAGTACTTAGCATTCATCCTTTCATGTGTTCTTTTGTGTACTTAGCATTCATCCATTCATGTGCTCTTTTGTTTATGAGTACATCGTGTGTCATAAGACCACTAACATGATGTACTACGATATTACAGCCTACTGACCATACCAGGCTAACCAAGAAAGGTGTGCACATGAAAAGCCAGTTACACAAGAGTCCGTGCGGTGTAGTCCCCTATTATCACGGCCCAGTTGTCGCGCGTATGGCGCAAGCTTGTGTGTGGCGACCCTAATATTTATTGGAGGCGTACAATTATGCAAAGAATTTTCTTCGCCATGCTGTAGTTACTTCATGTAATGCAACTGTGAAAACAGGGCAAAGACCTGGAAAAAGCGAATCAACAACCTAAGTTTTGTTAGAAATGTTATCAAGACCCTATCCCTTCTGGATTGAATATTTAGAGTTAACGCGCTAACTCCTATGTTACCTAATGCACAGATTTTCATACTAAAATAAAATTTAATTTCAGACTAAAATAATTTTGAGTTCAGACTTTATCAACCTTGACAGTCTGAACTTAAAATTCTTAATTAAAAAATAAAGTGTAGGTAGGTAATCCTACGTTGGAAGGCCTCCCACAAGGTGGACCAATGACATAGTGAGAGTCGCTGGAAGCCGATGGATGCGAGTCGTTGTGGCGACACTAGTGGGAGGCCAGCAGTGTACGTCGTTCGACTGATATGGTGACGATGATGGAAACCTGCTTCTTAAGAGGAAATGTGGGCTTGTAGACTTCGTAGGTATGTAAAAAGTTATGTTTCGAGGTTTGGCTCTCGCCTGTTTCGTCCTCCAATATTAAATCGATTCAATAGATATTACACAGGCTGAATAAGAAGGATATAAACTGTGCACCTATGTTTTTCTCTATTCATTAATAGTTGCCAAACTTGTTCAGTAAGGCTCTTTTGACAGCAGTTTATTGGACAATTTTGAGCATGTTTTGAGGGTCCTAGTGCTTTTACGTTTAATATATCATCAAAAAAGAAAACATAGCGACACGAAATATATTCTTCTTATTCAGTTCATGAAATATCTCTTAAATCTGTCCAATATTGAAGAAGGAAACAGGCGAGAGCCAAACCTCGAATTATGACTATTTATTTACATACGAAGTCTCTCCGCCCGCGTTTCCTCTTAAGATTATCTTCGTACAGATTACCTTCCATCATCTAACTAATAACAATATTTATGTAATCAATACCTACCATTTAACCTCAAACAACCTTTGAACTTCAAACCAAAAATAATCTGTAATCAATCGCGAATCTCAGAATGCCATTTGTATGTTAATTCGCCGTCTTGACAACAGAAAAAATATTCTAACAAATATTTTATTCTGCTTCTTAGGTTAACGACCTTTGAATAATTTGCTAAAGCAAAAATATTTACAAATTAGGATAGTATTATAATGAAGGGAAGTACATACATTTTCTTTTCAAATTGTAATCAATTTTCCTGAAATAGACTGATTATTAACTGCGTTTAGAGATTTATCTCTGTGTTCGATCTTAATATTAAAAATAAATTTCTAGAGATTAATGGCTGATGATCAGTCAATGGCTTATACCTAGTAGTTAAATAATTAATAAATGCCGTCTGAAAACGTCTCGAAGGTTTTCCGGGTAGAAATTACGTTACCCTAAAATTAACTTCATTCTATCTTTTCTGCCAGTAAGTTTTGATACCAAAGGGGTTTGATTTTTTGCCTATGGGAGCTGGAGCCGCCATTTTGATTATTTTTAAGGTTGCGGCGCACGAACTTACATTCATATCTGAGCACAGAACACTTAATCAAAAAATGATAGCAATATGGTGCCCTAATGTGTCACATTGCCGATATATTGAAGGTAAAGCCGCCATGTGAGATGAAAACAATGTATATCATTAAAATTATTTAATTATGTGCCTATATGCATTAGATACTATGCCACAGAAGTTATAATGGTTAACAAGAAAAAAACAGAACAAACATCACGGTACTTTACCTAAATAAACATGAGAAGAAAATTAGAAAATTTTCCACTTCCGTAAGCGATAAAAGGAACTAACCAAGCGAATATAAAAGCGTTAGATCCTTCCCACAAACCTTCGTAACAGGATTAAGAGAAAGTCAACGTCCTCTAATAAAAACCTGCTACTTTTAGATCCCTAATTAAATTCCTTTACGCCAAAGCTTTCCATTTTCCTCTCAAAGAACTAAAAGGAAAAGTAATGCACTTAATCTCATCTTTGGCTTTTTATAATATTATTATACACTGAATAGAATCTCTTAATGAATTCTCGCGATTATACTAAATTTTTCTGCTTGAAGAATCTCGATTAATGCCCAAGCATTATGTAAAGCTTCTGAGAGGTCATTGTACTTAGAATATGGAAAACTGACGTCTCGCTTTATTAATATTTATGTCTGAGGTTAAAGGTTGCGGGTCAATTGTTTTTCTTTGATAAAAAAGATTTTTAAAGCAATTCAATGTCGGTATTTTAAAGGTCACTCAACGATGTTAAGTAATAAGACTTCTTCCTTACAAGATCTCGATAACATATAACACAGTTTCTCAGTACAGAATATCCTTCCTCCGCGACACTGAAGTATAGAAATAACCGCCATTACTTCCTGTCCCGCCATATACACGACAGAATATAAAAAGCTATACATAGACGATAATCATCGCATCGAATCATTAATAACGTCGATGCAATCTACGATTTCATCAAAAAAGAAACCATTTGTAATTTACGAACTAGACAATAGATTGTACCCGAGTATCTATAGTATTAGAATTTAAATCATATTTAAATGAGAAGTTTGGACTATGCAAATTCGGAGAAAAGTAAAAAAAACGTGAGTTGTCTACACGATTTCGCTGAAAAAATATAACCTAAAACAAACCTACTTATAACACAATGATATTTAACTTCCTAGTGAGCTGAAAACAAAAAAAGATCGATCAACAAATTCTCACAGCACACCTTAGACCTATCGATAACCAATGATTTATTATATTCATCTCACAAAGGAAAGGTTGGGAAGGCTCCGTGGCCTTGCGCTGTAAAGGTGAGGCCACATGTCTATTCGCTCATAATGGGCTGCCGATGACAGCCGATAAGTCCTGACAGAGTAGCATGACATGTGTCAAGAAGAATGGGCAGGCCTTACCTACCCGTGTTTTAGCGCAACCGGTTGATACCTTGAGTTCGCCAGATTTCTGGTAGTGAGCCTTAACAGGTGATGTGACGTCATATGTTACCTGCCTGTTACTTGCTGATAGTTCAATGTAATGTCAGCAAGGACATCTCGTTACGGTGCGTGCCCTTTGCTCTATATTTTATTTAAAGTCATATATGAACAATAAATGAATGAGTAGTGATGTAAGCTTTTGCTTCTTCCGAAAGGATATTAATATTGTACGCAGACCTTCCTTTTATGGCGAAAGTTAAGAGCGCCCTTCCGATTACATTACCTGCAGGCTTATGAATCAAGGTTCCTTTGGTACGTAACAATTTCTTTTTGCCAACAATTCGTCTTCGAAAACGTCAACAATGCCACAAGATCGCCCGCCCATAACCGAACATAGCGTTGCCTTGCGCGCGCAATTCTTTTATTAATTATAGTGGCCAATTCAGTGAGGATATGACGCCATGGCGGCGGTGTCCGAGCGTGACCCACCTGCAAATCGAGCTGCGCACACGCAAGCACACATTCATCCTTGAATCGTTTGAGGTAGAAACTGTATTGTTATTTGTTGGCACGAGCCATCCAAATATCATCGCCTATGGGCCTCCTTAATGTCTCGGATTAAATATGTACATTTTAAACAGGGAACTGGCCGTTTAAATAAATTGGTGTCTTGGCTTGCTCCTTTTGTTTCCGATGCACTATTTTAAAATTCCTTAATGTCTGAAGCTCGAAATAAGCTGCGATTAGGACAACATGATTATGTCGCATCCGTTACGACAGAATTGGATAATAATAAAGCTCGGAACAGACAATCGGTTTATTAGCATCGCTTGCAGGCACGTACGGCAATAATACATCAAGTTTCGCGATCGTAACATCGCAGTCGTGTACATCATAGTAATTTACATGACGACGTATGGTAACTTCATAAACAGCTCATCATATTCTTTATAGTTCCCAAACCAGAAGGGAAAATGACAGTCAAGTAAAAAAATACTTAAAATATTTTTTTAAATAAGGATCACGGAAATTTCAACACAGAGTTGTCCAATGCTAATAAACAGTCGATTTCTTCGCCTGTCTATGGTAAGGTACCATCGACCTGCGTTATGTCATGCGCGACATTTGAAACGGGCTGCATTCGCGGCGCGATTGATTTCATAACTTCATTTAACCATAGTTTGTATTCCGAATAACGTATTGGCAACACAACGATAGGCGGTATCGAATCGCAAATCAATTTAGATCTCTCTGCTGTCCACCATACCTACTTGTAATGTAAATGATGCGGTACTTTAACTCTGTCGATTTACTAATTAATCAACCGTTAAGAATTGTATCTATTATTAAATAATTCTTTTCGGAATGAATAAATTAACGGATCAAGTTATTTATTTAAACATTTTCATCCGTACGAAAATAATGGCTTTGACGAAATAATAATTCTGCTAAAATTATACAAACGAGTCGAATACAACTGCTTCCTTTGCCAGAAAATAATTTAACATTTCAATCTCATTTAAAAAACTAGACTTTCAGAAGCCTCTGGAAAATATATGTATCCTTGAATATGAAGACCTAATCGATATTCATAGTTTCGCAGATTAAAAAAAATTAACACCAATTTGATATAATCACGCCCACAGCTACCTACTCGTTAAATATTAATAATTCACGTTTATAATTGGTATTTTTTACAGAGGCTCTAAATTTAATAAGGAAACAATAATCACTTCTCAATAATTATATATAAGATGCTGTCATAATCACGATCTACAGTTTCTTTATAACTAAAGCAATAAGCCAATAATCTCAAGGTGAACCGCGGAGTTCCGTAAGTAAATAATACTGAAAAGAAAAACGAAACGTTGTTCTTGAAAGATATGAACCGACTAATGGAATCGGAGTACTCGAGAATGTTGAAACAATTCTCTTGATCTTATTCTGAATCTATTTACTTTAAAAAAAGTCTAAGAAAAAAATCTTGAAATTTTTTTGAATCTTGAATTTTTTTTTAAATCGGATCTATATGGAAGTCGGTTTGTTCATATTTGGCCGGCGGTAGAGGCCTTTAAACGAGTTATTAGTTAAGTATAATTACGCAAAGTTCATTGGTTACTCACTGGCATGGTCAACACAACTGACATTCAAGCTGGTTCTTAAAATCACGGCCATTCCGGCAGGCGAAAACCTTTCACGAAGTAATCTAGAAGATTACTTCATAGTGTTTTGTTTAAATATCTTCGTAGTGTGTGGTCCAGCCTTTATTTACACATGATTTCGAAGCAATGTAAATATACCAATAATTCGATGTAAAACTACTTTTCTTTTTATCGAACCAACAATAAAGTTTTATTCAGACTGATTCTCTGAATCGAACATGAAAATTTATATCGAGTGCCGCACTACCGCTACATTATTTAATAAATGAATCAGTGCAGTTCAATTTTTACATCATAAATTACGATACAGGGGCTTGCTAAGTGCGTATTGTTTTGCTAGATAGAAAGCCAGGCTGTCAGTCGCTTGCGGTTGATGATTCATGTTATACCTATTCAATGCTCATAATATCGTACGTGAGTTACGACATCACTAGTCCAATTTAAACCTCAGCCCTTGTAAACTAAATGTCAGTCACATCGAATTAACACTTTACACGCTTTTTATATCAGCCATCTCTTTGGCAGCTTCCAGTATTTCTTAATTCATTAAATAGTTCGGAGATTTCGAAAATGTGCTTTATGCCTTGCGTTTGCCATTGACCCAATAGCTTTGATATATTTTTCTGTTTTATAATTTTACACTTTAGTAGGGGACAGGATTATGGCTTTTTTGTGGAGCAAGGGCGTGGGTTTTTAATAATATAATTACAGAAGACATTTAATACTTTGGTTTAATAAGTTCCATAAACTATCGTTACCATAACATATCGTAAAACGTTTCCAATGGGCCAGCAGCCGCCATAAATACGCCTATGACGTGCATAAGTGTATGAAGTAGCAGATATTACAATTCGAGCCTATACAGTACAAATAAATGTCTATTTCTGTTTACTGTGCGGTTCGCCGACCGTCCGTCACTCGTCAGGCATCAGTAGTTACTATGTTACACCAAACTGCGTATGATTCATTTCATAGTAGCCGTCAGGCCGTGCCCGTCGTCGCTCGTACCTTACTACCGTTTCCGACGTGTATCTGACCATCGGGCAGCCGGGCTTGTAACATTGTACAAGCGTCCGTCTGTCTGTCAGTCATGATCGTGCGCCTGCGCTTCCAAGAACGGATGCCTGCTCCCGCGCAGCGCTCCAGGACGTCCACTCATTACGTACTATTAGACCTCTGCGTGTCTCAGATTGTGCCGTAAATGGACGCTTAATTGCAGTGTTTTACGGCTAACAGTATTTATAGTATGTGCAGGAGTCCAGGTGCGGTGTCCTCATCCGACGGCGAGAATACAAGTAAATATATTTTTGTTTGTGTTAGTTTTCTCTGCAATATCATTAATATTGACGTCGCTATTCGTTTCATCTCCGGCTATTCGATTTACTATTCATCAGCAAGACGTATTAATAAATCAAGAAGCCACACTTATAATAAAACCCCGTATGTGGCTGGTTTGCTGCTCTGGCCAGTAGACCATTAAATCGTCATCACGAATGTCTATGCTCAAGCGCATAGCGTGAACCGTTACGGCGGGGAAAGCTTTTCATCATGTGGACACGTCCCAGTAATTGATATGTTCCATATTATCTGTAGCACGATGGAACACTTAGTGAAGAGTGTACACACTTCTTTATAAATGAATATCAATTAATTTTAATTGCGATGCATTTCTTTTCTTACCCGATAACCAAAGGAAAAAGAAGAAGAACGACTGTAACCAAAATGGCGGAAGGTGGAACGCCCCAAAGTATTAATATTCATCCATCTTTGACAATAATTCTCACCTTGAAAATAAAAATACCAAACTAGCAACTGACCTTTATAAAACCAAAGCCAAATTCAAAGACGTCATCGAATTAACCCATGCGTTGGTTTTACGACATCATACCTAGTATCAAAATACCAGAGACAATGTTCTTAGATGTTCAAAATCTTATCCTTATTTCTTACGCACTAGTTCATACATTATTTCCAACAGGAAAACACGAGTTCTCAGTAAATCTTTCTTGGCTTCCTTCTGTAGCAAGTTGACACATGGCACAAGAAAATGTTCTTGAACGACCATTTTCAAAGTCAAAATTATCCCTACCTGTGTTGCTTTAAATGTGTCACTTCATTTCAAAACTATAAGGACTATTTTTGTTCAGCAAAACGCCTCTAAATATAAGATTTCAGCAATGAGCATCGTGTAGAACTTATAACTTCACTGAT
This sequence comes from Ceramica pisi, assembly GCA_963859965.1. Taxonomy (NCBI): domain Eukaryota; kingdom Metazoa; phylum Arthropoda; class Insecta; order Lepidoptera; family Noctuidae; genus Ceramica; species Ceramica pisi. The sequence continues at coordinate 20,853,040 of OY982535.1, read as the reverse complement.
TTTTCAATACAAAAACTTTCCTCAAGTATAAACAGTGCATTTATTATGAAAACAGCGCATGCATCTCAATATGCGGACAAAGAACCCACCAGTCACCACATGGCGTCCGCGGCAGACCGAGTGTCTGCTTTCCAAGAAGCGCACCGAACACATACGAACACACATGATAAATGTGAAGCACTTGCGGACTGCTCATTACTTAATTACAACATACAAATGTACTTACTATAATTCTCAACACTCTCTCTCAAAATTAATGGACTTTTTATCGCGACTGTCTCTTCGACATTGCTGTTTTCAATGTCGATTTGTAACAAATATTTCTATCAACAAATCCAGTGTTAGACGATGAGATTAGACTTTTCCTAAATAAATTAAGTTATATATAAATTGAACTGCTATTGTTACAAATAATCGAGCAGGAAGCCTCTAAACCGTTTCTTTATTGCATCGGAAGTCGTTCCAAGAATATTTTATTATTATTAAACCAAATAAATAAGCCGCGAGAGAAATTCCATAATTTAGCGGTATTAACCTTACAAACAAGTAGACAAAGATCTAATTGATTGAAAGCAGAATAGGAGATTACGAAACCTAAACACGTGGCATTTCAATTGATTTCTAAATCGTACGTCTTACATTGTGTATTCTCAATGGTAACATTGGCAGCATAGAATCGCAATAGTGCATCTGAGTAGGCTCCTTAGTGGTTGCTGTCAATCTGGTATCCTGCGATCGCTAGCTCGCATGCCGCGACGCACGCTGCCGGGGTCGACGACCTTGCACACCCGACGTGGAAATATAATGAAACACTGGAAATGATTGCGAAAATTTCATTTTGTCCATATTAGGGAAAATTGTGTTGCTGGTTGGCTACTCAATTGCTACGTAGATGACGTTGGTTGTGGCACGTGCTGCTACAAATTATATTTTGACAAAATAAAGAGACAACTTTTTTTGTTAATTAGTTGTGTCACAAACCGATAACTGATGCTCGTTAGAAACTACTAGATTTTTTCACCGGAAAAGTATTTTTCTTGGCCACTAGCTTTGACAACATCCATTGGCTTCCTTAAAGCTCTTGTCAATCGTTGGACTGCGAAAACTCAGTTTGAAATATCAATCAATTCGCACGGTAACTTACCGAGTGACTACTTACTAATCACAGTTAAGTAACGGTGTTAATTTTTACTCTCCATTACATCTGTCAAGTAACCTTATGATCTTGCTTAATTGTCTTACTCATCGGGGACTTTCTCGCCTAGACAATGTCACCCACGGGCGCGAGGCTCATCCAGTGTTAGTGTTCCGCATCCGTGGCCATTCAATGAGCGAGTGGGTGACGGCCGCTTGCCAATTATTAGTGTTTACTTTCTATAGTTAATTGCTATTTATTTTACGAAACAAAAATCCACGTGATTCATAGTGCCAAGTTACTTAAAGTATTGATGAAAATAACTGTGATTCAGGAGATCTATGGGGGTTGTTACAACGCCTTTGAATTGCCAATGATGAAAGAAATTATTTTTACATGACTAATTGACTAGAAAAAGTAACCAGCTAAGCCGTCTATTGGCCAATCCCTACCCACATTAGCAAAGTCACTCAATGTCTCAGACATCATTTATAATTTGTATCTACTAATTTTCACTTGTAAATTAGACATCAGGACGATCGATAGAAAGTGATATACTCTGATTAATAGCAGGAGTCAGTCACTGTCAAATATTTGAGTTGAAACCTTCAAATAACAACTTTTCATTTCATGTCGAGCATTTGTTTCACCATTGTGTCGGACTGTCGGTCAACGAACCATAACATACAAACATGAGCTCGTTTTAATTAATTCTAAGTGTAAACTTCCTACACCTCATTATTTTCGCTGTAAACTCTTTTAACTTTGCCCCACTGACATTTATATTCCCTAATCAACGAATAAATTGGACGAAATGAAAGCTCGTTACACAAATATAGTGGTATCTTTGAATCCAGATTATGTAAACAAATATTACATCGAATATGAAAGAGAATGTAAGATACCCCAATATTGAGAGAAGTAGGGCGACATGAAAAACGTGAAAACACCAAAATATTTACTTTAACGAAACGTTTTTATTAAGCAACATTTTTTACCGAGAAAGTGAGATCTGTGTTAGCAAAGAGAAAAGTAAACTTTGCAGAAAGATTTTCTCTTAATATTTTGAACTGAAATACCTAGAAATACCTACATAACGGTGTAAACTATGCCAATTTATTTTACAACTGGGTACCTCATGTTAATTCATCAAAAACAATAAACTCTCACCTATACGAACGACAACATCCATTATGCAGCTTAAGGTAAAGTAACAAGACATAAATTACTGTACAATTTACTTTTAATAGCGTTTTCCCTCATGGTTTAACAATTTCTTCTATCGACAGACAAGCAGAAAACTTGATGGTTCCAATATACAATAACAAACATCATTATTTATTAAGTATTCCTGTTATCATAAAACGACGATATCTCTTGTATTGTATCATGAAAATATACATTTGATTTCTCAATGCAAGATACACTTACCTAACAGACTAATTTACCACTTCAAATAAACCTCATTCAAAATGTAAACTTATACTCAATTGGTTCAATTTCGGTTATCTTGCACTGGTCATTAATACTGAGCTAATTAAGTCTTGATCCATGACAATACTGTATTCAGGAGGAAATTAATGAAGTTATTAAAGAAAGAGATCAGTTGATCAGTTCCGACTGTTCCGAGCGATCGACGGCCGATGGAGCGGCACGAAGCATCGCCCGGTTGGCTTTCGGGGTCGGAACACGCCGTAAACAAAACAAAACGTCATGCCAACAGACTTATCACACTTGTCAGTGAACACATCGGATATTGACTCTTGTGCATACAAAAGACAGACGCGAAGAGGTGAATCGATGCGTATGACAATCGATACGACTATGTGCATATCAGAAGCAAAATAATGTCGGATTTTCTTGAGCCAAAACAGTTTTTTCAGCAGATTTTGGCAAGAAGTCTATGCATTCAGCGTGACATTCTCCTAAAGTTAAAATGTACGGAATTGATAAGAGTTGTTTGTCAAAAAAAAGTTGATTGTTAATCCAAAAACATTAATATGAAAATTTTTAATTATAATCTTTATCGCTGATAGATGCCATTTTGTCTAGAGCTATTCTGGAGAATTTTGTTTTTTCGATCCATAAACTGACATAAATAGAGTTAGACTGACTTTTTAAACTAGTGTACATACACCCCAAATGCCAAAGAAAGTAAAAAGTTAAGAGTTGCTGACACGTGCGATCAATCTTCTAACGTACCGAAGCCAATCCGTGCCGACAAGTATGATGACTCTTAAACTCGTCATGCAATAACACTTGCAATTGAAATAACGTTTAGAGGAAGAGAAATTAGCAGATATGTCAATCATGAAACACTTCCGCACAAATATTGTAATGTTGGTCCCGTATTATACGTTTTGTGAGAGGAATGAATCTGCATTCAGAATGAGGGTAAAAGCTTCTCCGAGCTTCCCGATTAATTTTGAGACATCTTTATACTAAGTTATTTATGTTTATTTTGCAATAATCATGTCGGATTGAAATTAATCCATTGCAAGCTTATGTAGAGCGAAATATTTAACAGATCTTTAAATAAAATATTCAGTAAACTTAGGTATTCAAATACTTAAGTGAAATCTCTCGATTTTTTTTTCTTCTATAAACTTCAACTTTTTATTTCAACCAACTTTTATAGGTACCTACCGCCGGTCGATGCTGTAGAGACATGTCGAAGTAAAATGCTTGGGTGAAGCGATCACGAAGTGAGCGACCTTCCATGTTTTTACTTGGATTAACAGCTCACTTCACGATCACTTCGACTTGTCAGCAGTGCGATTCTGTCTGTAACATGTCGAAAAGAACACTTAGGCGAAGTGAACGACAATAGTGAGCTGTCAAACCATACAAACAAGATGGCGTGACAGCTCACTTGTCGTTCACTCCAAAGTGATCACGGTTAGATTTTAACAGAATCGACCGGCTTAATCGCACGGTTAGTAGTGCCTGGGCAATATGCACCCAAGTAACATACAGCTCTTGGAGAGCGTGTAGTTTTGATGCTCTTCAGTGACCAGCTTAAGAATATCATAAAGGTAGGTAAGTCAATACTTGTTACGAAACATTTGACATAGGTACTTGCCTTTTTCTTACTGTAGGTATACAAACTAATGTTATTACCCCGCCTATTCATCTACAAATCAAATGAGATTCTAATGTAATGTCATCTTACGTCACAAGTCTTTATTGCGTACAAAAAAACAAAGTTTTGTTACGCAACGTTATCAATTGATGTTATGACCGTTATTTGCAAGTAGGCTATCGGCTATCATTACCTATATTAAGACTATGATAGTTGTTGCCTGTGGCTTCGCCCGTAGTTCGTATTTGATCAGCTTTCTAGATCGTAACGTAATTGTATAGAAGTTACTGTTTGATGATGATGATGTTATCGTCCTGTGATCAGTTTGGAATTATGATGTCTTGGGCACCATAACGAAATGAGCAATTGCGAATTCCGATCGATGCTCCCTTCTTCATTCAAGCTTTTGCGCCTTCAGAGGAAAAGGCCTAGACTTAATTAAACTTATCTACTAAGTAGTGTTATTTTCGTAAGTATTAACACCTATATTCTAAGTAATTTCCTCCAATGACTCAAACACAACTTAATTCTAACTGAATGATAGCTTTTTAAGGTTCCGTAGCCAAATGGCAAAAACGGAACCCTTATAGATTCGTCTTGTCTGTCTTCGTCCGTATGTCACAGCCACTTTTCTCCGAAACTATAAGAACTATGCTGTTGAAACTTGGTACCTAAGTAAGTAGATGTATTCTGTGAACCGCAATAAGATTTCACAAAAAAATAGAAAAAAAAAACAATAAATTTTGGGGGTCCCCATACTTAGACGTGAAACTCAAAAATTTTTTTTCCATCAAACCCATAACTACGTGTGGGGTATCTAAATGGTTCAAAAATGACATTGAGGTTTCTAAAATCATTTTTTCCTAAACTAAATAGTAGTTTGCGCAAAAGACACTTCCAAAGTGGTAAAATGTGTGTGAGTCCCCTGTAACTTCTAAAATCAGAGAATGATGAAACTAAAAAAAATATATGATGTACATTACCATGTAAACTACCAGCGAAAACTGGTTTGAACGAGATCTAGTTCGTAGTTTTCTTTTTAATACGTCATAAATCGTCAATCGCAACTTTTGCTTATAATATACCTACAGGTTTGTACAGAACCCTCGGTGCGCAAGTCCGACTCGCACTTGGCCGGTTTTATTTATTGACATAAATCGAGAGTTCTTTTTCTGATGCCATAGGCCATTACTTACAATGAAGGTGTTAAAGTACTTGAAACACGGCCTACGTGATAAACATCACATCGCTTCCAAAAATCCTAACAAAATATCCCTTCTCATCTTCTCACAGTATCGGAAAGTAAATAAGAAGAGTAATCTGAAAGGTTTCGAGAAATGAACGTACCTAACATACATACAAGCGTACGCCAGACGTGTGAATTATGTTTGGTAAATAGACGCGCAAACGCTTTGAAGATACCGCTATCACGGACGACTGAACTTTCAACTTTGCAAATTATTTTTGGCTCATTTGTTTAGGCCGACAAATATTTACCTTCTTGGCAAATACTATTAAGCTTGTAGTGGAATAAAATTTGCGTATTCACACTTGTTAGGTAATGTAATGACTCGCATTTAAAATTAAATATACGTAATTGATATTAATTTTCTTCGCAACTCAGGGTTGTCAATGTGCATACACTTCGAAATAACTTACGTAACATCATAAATGCATCTAACGACCACGTAGGCCGCATATCCGTTCCATTTTCATAAAACAATGATATAAATAGAGTAAAATAGGTTATAAAACATGAATGTATGAAACTGCCTGACCCAAATACGCGAATGACGTCAGTCTGACGTAAGATAACGTAAAGCGATCGGGATCAGCCCATTGAGTGACGGGATCTGGTTTCTATTATACTTTCTACCGATAAATTCGTAAAACTGCGCGTTACACCGCACATCATAATACAGGATGCGATTAAGTAGAAAGTTACTAAACGCGTTTACTGGGCGAATATCGAGTTATAAAGCAATGTGAAATAAAATTGTCAACTAGCATGCGAACGAGTTAAGAAAATTTCTTGAAAACCTTTAGTTGCAAAAAATACGACATTTAATAGAACATGCAATTAAAAACACAAAGCTTAGTTATCGATGGAATTAATCTCTTCCTTAACACCACTTTACGGCCGTATAATTTAATAAAATACTAACAGTTAAGAGCTTTTGTGATTCCAGCGTTTACATAACACTAAATTAATTGCAATAAGTCTGATATCTGCCACAATCTCGCGTACAAATGGCCCTCTCAAAACTCCAGCCAACGTCTGGCTGTCGGCGTTATGCAACAGTGACTCATTATTACCAAATATCGATCGACACTACTGCACGCACCATAAATCTTTCAAGACGCTGCTCTGAATCATCCGACCAGCCTATTGTTTATTCGACACTTAGTCACGATAAGTAGATTTAATCGACACAGCTTACCGCGCAAATCGCCACATCAAAGTTACGTAAAAAAGAAACGCAAATATTACGGAAACTGTCAAACTTATTTACTGAAAGCGTTGTTATGTATCATGCGAATGGGTCAGTCGATTCGACATCACTCATTTCAAACGAGAAATCTGAGTAGTTACTAGTCGTCGTCGAACGTCAGTATGGACGTCAGTCGAAATCACTCCGGGGTTCCTATTTCTGTACCTACTACGTCCGAAATTAAAAAGTTTAATTGCAAAGTAACATGCGTATCGGAGCAATGACACCCTGAAAAAGTTGGTAACTGTTAAGACACGGTTCATTGAGAAAACTAGGGCATTTGCTTCACCGGTTTTAGCAGACCAATCTTTCACTTTGACACAATGTGAACAGAAAGCGAGGAAACTCCACGTAAAGAGTTCAATGACAAACCGAGGAAATTGGCTGAAGGGGTGTCACACGACGGGAATAAAAATATGTAAATTAATAACTTGCGGATTGATGTACATCCTGTTAAAAGTATTCGAAATATTAATGGGTTCTCAGAATTGGGAAAAAGTCCACGTCATACCTACATTTCCGACGGGAAAGGAGATAAAAGAACTTCCAAGTTCAGCTGTTACTAAGTGCCTTAAATATTTGACAGCCCTGTATTTCTAAGCGCGCGAGGAAAAGTATGACAAATCACGATTACCTCGCGTTCGCGGTTTGGAAGAAATTACGAGTGACACGGTCAGTGACTGATGGGAGTCGATTATAATTCACTAAAACTGCAAAGTGATGTTGCCGGAACTTAGCGCGCGCTTAACACAGCTAAATAATTTTTGCTGAAGGTGCCTAATGACTTGACATACCAAATCACTGATCATAATATGAAAGCTTTGAATACAGTTTTGTAAAGTGAATAATATAAATATATATATACTAGCTGTCCCCCGCGGCTTCGCTCCCGTCAACTGGCTACATTTTTTTTTGCTTTTAAACCTTCCCTGTGTTCTGGCAAACTAAACAAAAAAAGAATTAGCGAAATTGGCCCAGCCGTTCTCGAGTTTTAGCGAGACTAACGAAAAGCAATTCATTTTTATATATACTTAGGATATATATATGGCTAACGTACCTATTTGTGAATGCAGCAAGTAAAAAAAAAGCAGTTGAATTGTTACTCCTGTAATAACTCCAAAACAAAACATTTACCCAAATAAACGTCTGAGAGCAAGCAAGAGGCAATAATTCGAAGAAACCACTGCCGTACCGTGGTGAATGGGTCATCCGGAAAAAATCACCAGTTTCCGTACCGTGAAAAAAGCCATTTTGGCAGACGGCGCGGAGTCTGCGCGGGAGCACTTTCTCTGCGCAGACGCCGCTCGGCAGAGCCGTCATAGTCCTTCAGGCGAGCGCGCGCGCCGCCCGCCCCTCACGCTGCACATTTCCGGAAATTTACTCAATCTTCACATTGTTGTTTTATCGCCGGTATCGATTCGTTCGAGCACTCGGAGCGGATGATTGAAATAATACAAAACTTGTGTAAATGATCGAAATCGACTGCGGATTTGTGTCATTCATCTGTGAGATATTTCGGAAGTTTGCGAATGACGTTAGGGCCAATGCCCTCGTGCTGAATTCACGTGAAAAGCTCGCTGGAAAAGTATTGTTTTGTTGAGTGTATCGGATAAGTGCATAGTGTGTGGTGCCGGTGTCGTGCCAAGCTGTGACAATGACCACCACGCCTCGCGCTCACCTGTGACGTCCATGGACCGCCGCCAAATCATGACACTCTGGTACACCGATATATTGGTGAGCATGCATTCACTGTTTTCCGATGTTTATTTCAAGTGCTGCATTTATTTTTAATAAAATCGAAATTCTATTGAAGTTTACGAGCTGTGTCCTCTAATGTCGGGACTAGGTATACAAGAATAGCTCATGCTGAGGAAAAATATTATCCAGGCAGCAATGAGCAAGCCCGACTCTTGTGAATGGTCGTGCATTTAAAGCTATTAAAAATAAAGATAACAGATAGACCAATAAAAAGCCACATAAGAAAGTAAGAGTTGATCAAGGTTCAAACTCTCATAAACATAATGGAATAAAGACACTATCGACTCCGATCGATCTCTAATCGCCTAAGCATCGTTTACCTACATTTTAATTCGTCCGAGCGAAGGCGTTGCAGACACAACACGCCTCGCAATTACGATTATTGGAAGGTATAGGCAATTGACCTACAACTAAAGTGATATGCTATTACCGATAGAGGTGCCGCCTGCATCTATCGGGTCAATTACTCTCTGCGATAGTTCCGATATTCTTCGTGTACTTTCTATGTAATCACGCACTCGCCCTCGCGAACGGGACTATTCAACGAGCTTCCTCATTAGCTCCCCTGCTAATTGTTTATTAGCATCTCTGGTATATTGCATGCTCGTTGCGTCACCGTACCACTTCTGACAAGCCGTTGACCCACTAATTGCGTTTGATGTGAATAGGTTACAATCGCTAATAGTTGTCGTCGCGGCGGACAGACGAACATGATTTTTTACTTCACTGTTACATATGCGGAAATCGGTTAATGTGGGTCAGTCTCAATAAATCATCAATTCTTATCGGACAGACAGTTTTCAAGAATATTGGAAGCACGATCGTTTTCTCACATAAACCGAAATTGAGTATAATAGCATTCGATCACGATAAGCTAAATGGCTCTACTGTAAAATAAATGTATTGTCTTTTAAATGGAGAGTCGTGCTCATTTTTCGAGTCGCTTCTCAAGTAAATGTCGTTCGTTGTTTTGGGTAAAGGTTAATAGGTTGGATGTCAGAAATAAATTATTCGCACATGTTTTTCCGTGAAATGTGATTACTAACATTGGTTGAAACCATCTGTTTCCCATTTTAAGTTGGCTGGAATGTAAACGTATCTGCTATAATTAATCATGCAAGCGAAACATCGCGTCATTTAGCTCGTAGATTGAAATACGGGTTCGTGAAAGACGCTTAGCATTGTAAAGCTAGCATTACAACTCTTAAGATTTCAATCTTAATACGGTTAAGTAGATGGTAATCTATGTCGGCGTGACAAGGGCCTTGAATCGCGTGCCGTACTGCCGTGACAATGTAGCACGCATCCGCGGAAGACGCGACCGCGTTCGTACTTTCGATTTCCTCCGACTAACAAGCCACTGCCGCGGGCGGGTAAACAAACACTTCTTAACAAAACCTATTCACTAACAATATAGAAATGTTCCGTCTTGGTCACGGCACGACCTACTTTTCTGTCGTCAATCTCTTGAACCGTTACTATTCTAAAGTTTGTTAAACTTTTTCCGTCTATCAATCGTCATAATGAGCTTTTGGCATTCGCATTAATTACTCATCTATTTCGAAGCTTGCTTAAAATATCTGCTAGCGAATATTTTCTTATTTGTTGTCTCAACTCAAAGTTATTTAAGAGATTTTTGAATGCCTCAGAATCCTGGGATTGTTGAATATTGTGTTGGAGATTTATCGCACATAGTTATACACAAATCAATTTGGCAGATGGATTCACAAGCGTAAAATGAGCTATTATTTTGGTGATGGTGCGGTTTTTCCGGCGTTGTGGCTCCAATGAGATGCGCGCGCGCAGAAGTGACGCACTGTACCGAAATGTTCAGAAGGATCACTGTTGTGGAAAAAGCAAAATAAAGAATAGAATATGGAATGGCCACATCTCTGCGTTAAGGACTTTAATATTACAACTTTAAGCATAACTGTGGACATGAACTTGTCAACAACTAAACATTCTGCAGCTTCCAAATCTATGTCACCGTCATCTCGATGAATGGCGCCTTCACTCTGCAATAAAGCTAACACGACAAACATCGAACACTTGTCTGATTCTCGATTATTCTTTCTGAAATACCTATAATTAGGAGAGGGGTGAAAGCTAGACAAGACGCCTTTATTTCAGTTCCGTGACTAGTGTCGCCTCACGATTTGACAGCAACTAGTTTTTAGGAATGTGCAGTAATTACAATAATTTCGTTAACTGCTAGCCACGGTTCGATTACACGGTACTTCCTCGACTTAATAGATGGCCATGAAAAAGTTGACTATCAATTATTTTGAGCTTTCATTTGTCGGATTAGAATCTTGTTTTATTACGAGATTCGTCTTACAGACTTCGTCATAATAGCCTGTCTGCCCGTCTCCTTCCTCCACTCGAGCTAGTGTTATCGTGTACAAATGGCCTGGAGCCAAGACATTGAAAACAAACGCGTACATAAGCTGGTAACTAATCTATTGTTACCCTTTATCGTTAGCGTCATCGCTGCATGTTAGCTGCTACGGTTCGCCGCTGATAATGTAAACTGTTTTAAAGAAAAGCTATTTCTCATTTATTTACAAAACATAATGTCTGTAGGACGTCATTTGGAACGTTTCTTTATTATAGGAATGCCTGAAGTCGTGACTAAATGACACTTCATTATGATACTTTAGAATGCAACCGTCTTTGTACAATTAACCAGGATTTGGGTTATCATTTCGGAACTGTAAACTTTAACATGTGAAGAGAAAAAAGGACTTTGTCAGAATTTTTAAAACTTTTATTTCAAACTGAAGTCTAACCACAAAATATAAAAAACACTACAAAACTTATTTATTATATCTATGAGTAACCATCTCCTCTCCTCGCCAACAGAGCCCCGGCGCAGTCAGCGGCGGCGGCGGCACGGAGGCGCAGCCCGGCTCCAGACAGGACGCCCTGGACGTGCGCTACTCGCTTGCAGCCCTAGCGGACGACTACACCAAGAGGAAACACGTGGTCAGGGTCACCACGGCTGCAGGCGCCGAGTTGCTACTACAGGTATGTTGATGACTGGATATTATAAACCATACGGTTCATAAAGGAATAAGATTGGACATATTGGAAAGCCCTCCCAGAAGGCTTCCATCATCAAACTAATAGCAGTTCTACAAATGCCTTTTCCTGACTCCGTTTATCTGAGCAATTAAGCACGACATTCTCGCCATTTTTCGCTTTCCAATAGCAGTAGGTATATCCCCAGTGCAGGTTTAATAGAGCGAATGAAGTAAAATTCGTGAATTTGCATATTGTTCTTGTCTGTTGATTGAAAACAACTCTATTTTGAACGTTCATTAACCTTATCTGCCACTTACGAAACGTTTGAATATAAAAATACAACAATGAGTTCTGTTACATTTTCCATCCAATCCAATACAAGCACGGCATTCTGCCAGCATACGTAATTTTGGCAAATTGTTGAATGCTAGAATGTTTCAATTATAATTAGCGACCACGACGTATGGTATTGTTACAATTTACACAAAACTTCCTCGGATTCAAATGGAAATTCTATTCATTCAGACGTCGCTTTGTTAGATATTATGGCAACCTACGTCTCGGTAAATAGCATTGTCCCACAGCTGGGTAAGGTGCCTTAGTTTCCCATTTTTCTTTGTGTGTTGCAAATTTATTCGACTCCTGCAAATGATCGCTCGACTCACCATATTCTCTTCTTATTGTATCAATAACATTATTTTAATCTGACTTCGTGTTCCCCAAGGCCGAAGGTGCAGTAGATGCGCAGCGCTGGCTAGCAGCCCTGCGGCGCCACTCGGCGGAGCCCCCGCCGGCCGAGCCCGCTCAGCAGACGCAGGCGCAGCCGCACACACAGCCAGCGGGCGGGCCGGCCGCGCCCGCGCCCGACTCCTCTTCGCCGCTTCCGCCGCAACGCAGCAAGAAGATCGGCCGGAATAGGTCTCCTACTGGTAAGTTGTTAATGAGTAGCCCTGCTTGTTTAACAAGCAGGTGCTACTTGGTATCCTGAAGTTAGAACCCAAAAGAAGTAATATTGAGAGATTCGTTTCTTGCAACAAGTCAAACGATTTAAGAACAGTTTGAGAAGGCTTTGTGATAATGAGCTGCTAAAAGTCAAGCGAGTCATACCTAGATAGTGTACTAAGATTGAGATTTTTAAGCTTTAAAATTTTGCTTACGTCAATTCTGCTCTCTTCCAAAGGGTTAGAGGTGTGCACCTTCGGCTAATAATTTTTTAAAACTTATCCGATAACGGTTTTGGGTTCTTTAAATTATACGCGTATAAAGCTAGTCATCGGGTAGACCATGTCTTGGAATAGGTCATAGATGATATTTCATTCCTGGATTAAGTTCCCTTGGGATAATTTTCAACATCCAGGCGAGCGAAGCTGGCAGAAGCGAAGTTGCACAATAAACTAATAGAAATGTTGTATCCACAGGCCCACCGACCCCCACCCTCCCGTCGTCCCCCAAGAACAAGACGTGGAAGGGTCGCATGGCGAAGCAGCTGCGGCGCATGCACGGCGGCGCGGCGGCGGCGGCGGCGCCCGCGGCCGGCTGGCTGGGCGCGCCGCTCGAGCGCTGTCCGCACGACCCGGACCATCCGCTCGTGCCCAAGGCTGTCACGCTGCCGGCACATGCTGTTGAGGTAGGCGCTTGAAGATGTTTTTGATGGAACTCTTCTGTAGTAAATCTAAAAGAAACTTATATAAAAAGCGAGACCTGGTATGAAGCACAAATAAGTAGTAGACTAACTTGTCATCTCTTGTAGGCCTACGGTCTCCGCACAGTGGGCGTGTACCGCGTGCCCGGCAACGCGGCTGGAGTAGCCGCGCTAGCCGCCGCCCTGGACCGCGGCGAGCCGCCGCCCGCTAACGACGCGCGCTGGGCGGACGTGCACGTGGCGTCCAGCCTGCTGAAGGCGTACCTGCGGCGGCTGCCCGACCCGCTGCTCACGGCCGACCTGTATCCTGCGTTCATTGGTGAGTGTGTTACAGTGACAGTACAGCCCGGGGCCGCGGGGGCCAGTAGCGATCAATCCGCCTAGCCTTTCAGTAGCTCTAGTCTTGTCGGATGCGGCTGAGTACCAGTACCTGCATTTTACAAGGAGCGACTGCTTATTTGACCTCCGGTAACCTGAAGGGAAACTGGCAGGAATCGAACGTCACAACTCGTACGTAACGGACTTCCATATCTTGAAATAAATTCTACGTAAAAGTACGTACATGCAGGATCCCGTGTGATCTGATCATCTATCGTCAGATACTTAGTACCTATATTGATTTTCAATTACTAGCCTAAAACTTATTTGTAATGATTCTGACTCGCTCATTCATTACAAAGAAGTCTATTCTAAGTGCGCCGGAGTGGAAACACCCAGTGTTGCCATTATACAGAACGGTGAACACTTCTTGGATATCATTAATATGTAGTCGCCTATCGTGACATCCGCGTCCAATAAACAAACTCGACCGTGCTTGACTATTAACACAACTGTCTCCACTTCAGCAGTCAACAAACTTTTTATTAGATTCACTTTCTTGAAACTTAATACCTAATGATTTTAAATTAGGTACTAAGAAAAATCTTGCTGTGTAGGTATGGTCACAATTTTTTTATATAAGCTGTGGTCACTCTAAGACCTGTCGAAGTATGTTTAGTGGCCAAGTCACCTAAGCATCATCATGTGCCCAGTCAACTATATTGGGATCGGCTTCTAGGCAAACCGGATTCAGCTGAATACCAGTATTTTACGTGGAGTGGCTGCCTACCAGACCTCCACAACCCATGAACTGGGTAACACCGTGGGTTCTTGGCAAGACTAGTGTCAGATTTACTGATTTCTGACAATCCGTAACGCCTGCAAAATATCTACAAATGTCAGTCCAGTCACCTAATAACAATATATAAATATAATGTTAAATAAATTTATTTAAACAACAAAGCCTTCATATTGAAAAGAAACACAAATTAAAAGCATCCCAGAAAATTTTAGTCCTTTATGACTCCTGTCAATGTATCCCGAAAATACTTATGAAACATAAACTTACCATGTTTTTTTCTAATTTCTTGTAGCTGCTGACCGGTCCCCAGAAAGAGCGCGGGAGCTGCGTCGCCTAGTGCGCGCGCTACCCGACGCGCACTACGAGACACTGAAGTACCTGATCCAACATCTGCGGCGAGTGGTCGCGCACTCCGCCTACAACAAGATGGAGGCGAGGAACCTGGCCATCGTGTTCGGGCCCACGCTGGTCCGCGCCGCCAGCGACGACATGCTGGCCATGGTCAACGATATGTCCAGTCAGTGTCGAATCATCGAGTCTTTCCTCACACATGTAAGTACTTTGATGATTTTAAGACTGGTTCTAATGGAAAAGACTTTAAATTCGACCACAAAAAGCGCCTTAAAGTTCCGACCAAATTCAAACAGTTAGTTACTGTGGTGGCATTTACTCTAGTTCTATCACAGATTCGATGTCACCAACTGCATAGGTTACCTATAATACGTGTAACTAATCGTTTGACCTAATTTTATCATTGAGAGTCGTTTGAGTCGAGTTTCATAAAGCTCCTAAGAGGTCAATATTTTAATAGAGCCTTTCATAAACCTCCTGAATTCTAAATCTAAAATCAAAGAAAAATATTTTATTTTTCTTCTGAATTACTTCTTTTTAATTTTTTTTTAAATCTTATTCTAAACTTTATTGTCTCTTATTCCAGTACGAATGGTATTTCGAGGAGGAAGAAGGCGACCCCCCGATGGACCCCCCCACCAGCGCGGAGGAGCTCTCCCCCGCGCCCGCGCCCTCCCGGGACCTGCTCATACACAACGTCAAGAAGATTGAAGGTAAATATCGACACGCGCTGGAATTATCTGAAAATGTGACAGACATAATAATGTGAATTTTGATGTTTTTTATTGCACTTACCGTTTATGTTTTCCGTGTTTTCAATATTAAGTTTTGCATGTGTTAGCCGCGGTCATAAAACGTGTGAGTGAGACGGTGATTATTTCTCGTGACATCTCATGCTTGCTATACACAAAATCGAGTATTATGTAGATGAATGTTTGCGAAAAATTCCGGACACAAACCGAATGATCCCGAACGCAATGTAATAGTTGCTACGGGCCGGCGTTTTCGTTCCAAAAAAAATGCCGAATCGAATTATGTGTCGACCCGAATGAACTACCCGATCGGTACAAGCCGATTGAAATCGAATGCGTGTAGTAATTGCTTCGGGTCGGATTTGTACTTCTCGGTAAGCTCGCTTCATCGTAGATTTTGTCTCCGTTATCTCTGACCTAGACTAGATTCAAGCACACATCACAAATGAAAACAAAAAAAAAATAATACTTCCGAACTAGTAATGCCGACTCGCTTATGTGTGTAGCAACCCTCACTCGTGTTTATAACCGCACCTACCACACGCTGCAAACCTTGCTACTGTAAATTCTTCTTTGATATCTGTCGCACCACATTACCCTCGCCATTATTCAGTGTAAGCGACTAATAATAGCATTAAAAGTAGCCTTCCACATCCCAGGCAAGGACGTGTCGACGCGCGACATCGTGTCGTCCATCATCTCGGCGGCCAACCGCAAGATCCAGCGCAAGCCGCGCTCCAAGCCCGACAAGCGCGACAAGCGCGCGGACTCGTCCCCCGGCGGCTCGCCGCCCCCCTCGCCGCTGACGTCACCGCCGCACCACCTCACGACGTCACTGGCTGACTACGACGGGCTCGACCACAAGTACGGCAGGACGCACGATGGAAATAAGTGAGTGCTCTTTGTTATTCGGACTCTTCTTACTTGGCCAAATAAATTGAGTAATTCTTGGCAATTGGTAATTGTTGCCAAGAATTACTCAATTTAAAAAAAATTCGTAACTTTCTAAGAACTTTTTGTTTGTGAGCAATTTTTTTCCGTGTAAGCCTAGACTACCATTTTGGGTCAAATAAAAAGGTATAATTTCTAAATCACCCTTTGTGCCAATCAATTTTCATTCTAAAATCTTTAACAGCATGGCTTATAATGTGTATTTCTGTTGTAGAATTGAACTGGAGTCAATGCAAGGGCTGGGCCGCGGTCGTCAGGAACTCTCGCGGCACACTCACGCGCTCACCAACTTCTCCATAGATGGTGAGTACACTCAACATTCATGTATTATATGTCCATAAAATATGAATAAGACAAACACTAAAAGAAGTAAGAAACCGAATTTCGTATGAGCACAATAGCTTGTCTTATTTATACTCTGTTTCTCAGCTACGGAACTGGGATTGAAATGATTTATAACTTTTTATTATTTATATTCGTGTACAATAAAGGTGTCCGCTATTTGCCCCACTAGGTGTCCAGTACTGACGTCAGAGAGTAGACACACCAATCCCTTTCTTTTGTCCACATTATAAGGTAGAGGAATGTGAGCGTGCGTGTTGCAATGTGTGTCCGCGCCGCCGTAACTATGCTGCGTGTGCGCATCTGTCATGGCGCTGTGCGGCGGTGCACGCAGCGGTACATCATAACCCGTGTCACTGTCTCACCTCTGAGTGCACCGCCGGCACATCCGCGA
The DNA here is from genome assembly GCA_963859965.1 of Ceramica pisi. Lineage (NCBI taxonomy): Eukaryota > Metazoa > Arthropoda > Insecta > Lepidoptera > Noctuidae > Ceramica > Ceramica pisi. The sequence continues at coordinate 20,835,997 of OY982535.1, read as the reverse complement.
CGACAGATGTGAACAACCGCAGCATCTAACTAACGCTTGCAGTCGGCGGCTGTTGACAGCACGGCTTTAATATGCTCGTGCATCAGTCTAGCGGTAGGCGTGACCATCATCACTGTACATACCGCCACCCGCCATCACCCATCATCATCAGTAACGGCCACCTAACGCCGCCACCTAACACGCTTCCGTCTGTGCCTAACCCCCGCCCGCAGCCCGACGCGTGCTAACTGTCCGTGTTGTCGCAGGAACCGGCGACTTGGTGTCGTCTCTGACCAGCACGTTCGACCAGAAGCTGCGCACGCTCAACAACTCGTCGCCGCTCGACGACGGCAGCATCCCGTACGCCGACGAGTGCCAGGACGAGGCCGAGGACAAGTCGTGCGCCAGCTCGCCGTCCGACGCCGAGCGCCTGTCGCCCGCGGCGCGCGCGCACGAGCTCAAGGCGGCCTGGCTGGCGCGCGACCACCGCCACTCGTCCAGCTCCAGCGACGAGCCCGCCTGGCCGCGCCGCCACGCGCGCGACGACCCCGACGACTCCGAGAAGGAGAACTGTCCGCGACGAGATGAGCCCGATTCCGCGCTGCCCGCCGACCCCGCGCCCGCCCCGCCCGCGCCCGGCGCGCGCGACTGCAAGCGCAACAGTGCGGCGCTGGAGGCCGCGCCCGCCGCACGCGCCGCCGACGAGGACGGCGCCAAGCTGGCGCGCTCCGAGTCGCTCCCCCGCTCGCCGGCGCGCGCGTCCCGCGTGCTGCGCTCCGAGTCGCTGAACTGCCGCAGCTCGGGCGCCGGGCGGCCGGAGGCGCGCGAGCTGGCGGGCGTGCGGCGGCGCGAGCAGGCGTGGCGCTCCACCAAGCTCAAGCGCAAAAACGGCATGCCGGAGCGCGGCATCAAGCGGCGCCACACGGTGGGCGGCACCAAGGACTTCGACAAGGACGGCTGGGCGGCGCGCCACACGCGCACGTCCTCGCCCGACCTGTCCTGTGACGTCACGGAGCTCAGCAGCGTGTGGCCGGCGCCGCTGGTGCCGCCGCCGCGGCCGCCGCTGGAGTCGCACGTGTGACGTCACACCTGCTCTGTCTAGACGCGCGCGTCGACAGGCTCCAGACACAAGTGCACACTAGCGCCAGCTCGCGCGGGTGTCGCCCGAACTATGAACGACTCTGACAAGTACACGTCTCCTTAGTTACGACCTCCCTTCCGGTGCCTATTTGTTCGAGTGGTGCTGACTCGGTTTAGTTTTCTTTTGTGCAGACGCAGAACGAACCTTCTTATGAATTAGTTTGAATTATAGCAAAACGAATATAGTATTGTACTATTCTAAATCGTCTAACAGAAGTCTGATTTACATTTACCCATTACCACGTCGATACTAACAGTTCGAAACTTCATTTCGAGAGAGGCTATTATTTGATTCGATTCAATTGACTGAATAGATTAGGTCACAAATATCTATCTATATTGTATAATATTACGAATGATTATAATACTCAGATTCGTTTATTTCATAGCATGTTCAGAATTGTAAATTCCATGCATATTACAATATTAAACAATTTATTATGTCTAATAACTGAGGCGTAGGGTAGAGAAACAATATTATTATATCTATAATTGAAAAAAATCAAAAGTGATTCAAATAAAAAAAAATATATGAATTCAGTAGTGCAATACATTTTAAAAAGCGTGGACTAGATGGAAACAATCGGTAAAACTTGATGAATTAAATCTTCTAGTGGAAGTCTTAACGAACTTAGCTCACTAAATAATGCCAAAGAATGTTATGAAACTGACATAGTAACAGAGCGCATGCGCGGAGCGTAGCAGAGTGAAGGAACAAAGCGTGAACGGAATGCAAGGATATACTCGTACATGTCGACAGCGACGCACGGACCATTCAAGGAACTGTGCCCACTTTCCAATATGAACATATGCTCCGGTACCGCAGAGTACCGCGGCGAGAGCCTTCCACACATCTACATTATTTGTTTGTAGTGCGACTCCCTTTGTAGATAAACAACTACTATTTACGGAGTTGCTGTGGAACTATGACGTTAAGAGTGCAAAACAAATGCATAATACATAATATTAGTGCTACTAGTATGTAGTTAGAGCAGACAATGAACCTTTATTAGCTATGGTGCCTGCGGGCTTTATTTAACTCGTATGATAAGTGATTGGATGTACCGCCGGTACTCGACATTCTGACCACACAGCTGTAACACCACTTAGAATTAAGTCATAAGCATAAGGATTATTGTAGTTCTCCTGGAGTTTCAAAATAGTGACTATTGAAAGGATTTATGAAAATAAAATGCATACATCACCTACTTGCCTTTGCAATAGTTTTAGCCGATTCGAATTTTATGCACAATTCTCAATTATAATAGTATTGATAACTTGTACGAATTAAAGTTACCTTGAGTCACCTTTTGACGACAAAACTATGTGAGTTCGACGATGATTAATTAGATTATATTGTCAGAAGTTTGTAGATTGTAAACGCTTTTATTTCATTTACAATATATGAATGAAGTGTTTAAATTGTAAATAATGAATGCAATACCTATTATTATGTAATAATGTTAAAGATATTCACTATGACAGTAACAATAGTAACATGTACGTGTACGCCAGGCGGCGCTAACTGCAGACTAACGACGGCCACGTCAACACTACATTACAGTGATAATAATATAGTGATCCCTCTTAGCTTTGTAAAAATTGTACATTTCTTTTATGATTAATTTATATTAAATTTGTTATCGTAGCTTTGTTGAATGCAATTATTTTTTATTGTTTTGTTTATCAAAGAAGTATTTTAGGCTAAATTCAATTGTTATTTATTTGTGAGAGATGTAAAACGTGATTCGGCACAATTTCATTTTGGAAAAAAAAATGTAATTATTCTTGTAAATATTTTCGTCGGCAAAATGATGTTTTAGAATTTCGTTCTTTAACTTTAAAAATTTTATACCATCTTTTACGTTAAGACGATCTCAAGTTTGTTGAATGTTTGCAAAGCGTTCCTTTTAAAGTTTTATTTGTAAATATATCATTAATTTAATGTAGGAACAGTGAATTTACTAATTTTACTGAATCATATTGTACGTAGACGGTAGGTGGCAGTAGTGAGCCGCTCGTTCACAATAAAAGACATGTTTCAGCCGGCTCGCCAGTGTCTGCTTGCAACAGATTTGTATTCAAATAATCTATTCATGTTCTTCGTGTAATCAGCTATGAAATTCAAATAAACACCTTTAAAGACATTTGCAAATATGGATGAATCCACATTTTCAATATTTGTCATTGTGTATATTTTGGAGCAATGAAAATAAAATATTGAATCAATTTAAACCTGTTTTTGTGTTCTACCCTATGTCCCTTTCACATAGTAAGTAAAATTGGCCTATAATGTTCAAGCAAAACAAAGGAAGCCGTACATACGCGCTAAAAACACTTTAGAACTTTTGGATTTGGAATACACGCAATATACCGCGTGTATCTGACATCGACGCACAAACGATTTCCATGGGTCCAGGGCATGATTCTGGACACCCCAGTGTTGGGAATTTTTCGTCGGTTCTTTTCTCATTTTTTTCAAGAGTACCACAAATAGGTATCAGCTCAGCTGAGCTGATATCTATTTGTGGTTGTATTCAGATTGCTCTTTTTAGTGAAAGTAGTTAATTCATTATTTTTTTATTAAAAATCTCTTGGGTTAGGTCAGGATAACGATTATGAGCAGTCTAAAGTAAAAAAACCCTTGAGAAAAATTAAAAAATGAGAAAAAAGCCGACTAAAAATTCTAAACCTGATTCTGGTGTCCAGAATCATGCCCTGGAAATGGAAATCGTTTGTGCGTCGATGTTCAGATACAAGCGGTATTTGCGTGTGTTCCAAAATATAACCCAGTATATTCCCGTCAAACCCGCTTCATCATCGGACTACAAGATGAACGGTGATGCGCCACTGGCACATTGTGGACATCCCACCCACACGTACAAAATGTTTTGGTACACTTCATAGTCCGTACAGCTAAGGAGTGGAATTCCCTGCCGTAGTCTGTTTCCTGATAGCTACAAGTACGTTACTTCTAGGCAAGCGTACTCCATCTTCGACCACATCATCGCTTACCATCAGGTGGGTGAGATAGTGGTCAAATGCGTTCCTATCAATATTAAAAAAGGACGTGTTTTTTGGAATCCTTTTTCTCGATTTTAATGGCATGATAGTGAATTATAATTTATTTATTTATTTATTTATTTATACATACAAATATCCTTACAGGCTAGACCCAATGCGATATTGTAGCACACTTAAAAACTTAAAAAGTTCCCCTGTTTTGACCATAACAAATTCTATAAGTAGCTGTTCCTATAAATTCACCCAAAGTGCAACAGAATATGTCTACGTCCTCAGCAATGAGGTTGAGAGTGCGGAGCGCGCTCGTTAGCGGCGCAGCAAGTTAGTACCTACGCGCGCGTGGTTCTGCCAGCAACCGTGGTTGGCGACGACGCCCCACATACCCGTCTAGCACAACTAGTTCCACCTTTCGCAATAAATCCGCATTGTGTATCTTCCCTCTAATTATCTTAAAGATATAAGTTGTAGTGTGTGTCTTATTGTTTTGTACTTACGCTCTCTATAAACTTCCTAGATAAATTAATACATAGCTGCATAGCCATAACTTGATTCCTAGATTCTTTTTAACTTGTATTTTCTAAGTTTTTCTGCAAATTAGCTATCTTCAATGCTTTGTTTACATTTTTTGTATTATGTCATTATGTCATTTAGACAGGCCTAGTTTTCTTTTTATTTCTATTCTGAAGTTAGCTAGGAGTTTTAGGTCGCATATGAAATTGTCATCAGACCTTCATAAAGTCCATTTTTCCTTTTCCATCAAATTCTAGAAACTCATATCAAATTCAAAATAAAAGCGAGCCTTCATTTTAGAGCCGTCGTAAAGAAATGGGGAGTCTACGTTTGGAGCTGAGATCAGCAAGAAGTCTGAAAAAGTTTCTTAAGAGTGACTGAGAGGACAGTTTGCCTCCAGGGAACCAGAGAAGTCGCCCTCCCTCCTATATTAAGAGTAGACTTAGAGGACGTTTCTAAGTTTACCTCCTCGAACCTGATAAGTCGGCCTCTCTCCTTGCCGCCTTTAAAGGACACCTTGACGCATGGGCTGAACGAGCCTGGGAGGAAGACGTTACTCGGCCCATCCTCTCCAGCCCTCTGAAGAGTGACGACCCTCCAGTCCTCCGGTTCTTCAACGGACCCTGCCGGCCCTCCGGTTCTTCGACGGACCCTCCAGTCCTCCGGTTCTTCAACGAAGACTTCATTTTCATCTCACGTCCGCTCATCTCTCTCATTCATCAGACGTTCGTTGTGTAATTCATTAAATTTATACTAGTATTTATTTGTCCTTTTTCCTTTTAGCACGATTCCCCTCCTAGGTAGGTGAGTGCTTGTGACCTCACATTTTACAGGCTCCCCCTGTAAAATGTAACGTTACAAAGTCACCAGTGTGAGTTGCCTCCTGACCCTCAGTTCATTATATCCGACCATACCCAAGACAAATAGAGTTGGATACATCAATGGATAAAATGGATATACCCCAAATTCCCTCATATATAAGTACCTAATAAATTTATTTTGTACTCGCTCCAACATGAGACTATACTTAGTTTCATGTGGAGCCCAGATAACTGCGTTACATTCTAGCTGGCTTCTTACTAAAGCATTATACAGGGAAATTGAAAAAATACCCGAAACCTCTTAGGCAGTGAAAGTACACATGATTATAAGCAACTTTTGTTTTGGTAAAACTCCGAAATCTCGAAAAAAATATCAGCTGTTTCATACATTTTCATTGGCTAAATACTGCATTTTGTATGAAACAGCTGATATTTTTTTCGAGATTTCGGAGTTTTACCAAAACAAAAGTTGCTTATAATCATGTGTACTTTCACTGCCTAAGAGGTTTCGGGTATTTTTTCAATTTCCCTGTATAATGCTGTTATAGCTTTAATGTTTGTGAATCCTTTAACCATTCTAAGCACAAATCCCAGGTTTCTGTATGCTTTTTTACATATCTTAACTATATGATTACGAAACGTGAGCCCAGTGACGAAACCAACTCCACTTCAGTAACCCTGTCCATCGGCACCCCGTCCACCGTATAAGTATGCGTGATGGGTGCGTGTGCACGCGAGAAACTTATGGTCACACACTTAGATGAGTTAAACTGCAGGAGATTACTCTCGCTCCAAGCTACCACTCTGTCTATATCGCTCTGCAGTCTCTCACAGTCAGTCACGTTTGTGATGGGGAGATAAAGCTTGAGGTCGTCGGCAAACAGCAAACACTTAGCCTCTTGCACAACGTTTGGTAGCTAGGTCATTAATCATTATGAGAAATTCCGGAGGCCCTAAATTAGTACCTTGGCTTACCCCAGATCTAGTATAGTATGCGTTTGATTGAAATCCTGCATAGTCAACATACTGTTGCCTGTTACTCATATAACTCGCAAACAACTTATGTATAAATGCGGGGTGAAACCGATCCCCGCTAACTTTTTCAGTAACACGTCATTATCCACTAAATCAAACGCCTTTTTAAAGTCGAAATAAGCAGCATCTGTTTGTCCCCCACCGTCTACTACCGGCACCACATCCGCCAAGTAGCTGAGTAAATTACTGGTAGTATTTCTAGTCGGCCGAAATCCATGCTGCGCGTCTGTGAGTTGCGAGGTAACTTGCTGAAAAACGCTCCTATGAATTGCTGATTCTAATACTTTAGCCATTGTTGACCACACTGCAACCGGTCTGTATTCTTCAACTTTAGTTCTCGAACCTCCCTTCGGTACCGGTATGACCCGGGTAATCTTCCACATCTCGGGAAACACTGCTGATTTGAGGCAAAGATTGTAGATGTGCAACAGCGGTCTAGCTAATCCCATGCGACAGTCCCTAAAAATGTACGGCGGAATACCATCAGGCCCTGACGATTTTTTCGGTTTAAGATTCTGCAAGGCGCGTACTACGTCATCCAACTCCAGTCTATCAAGATGAACCCGCCCCGCTCCGTTCTGGCTGCCCGCTTCCACTATCGCCACATCCACATCTAGTCTCGGTTTGTCAACATTGTACACTGAGTAAAAATATTCAGCAAATTCTTCAACCGCTTGTTCACATGTCAATGCCTCTCCGTTCTATAAAATCTTTTGATTCTATAATAATGGCGATGATACGAAACTTTACCAGCGCAAGACCTATTCGCACTGGACAGGTTTATTTGGTGTTGCGAAAACAATGGAGGACGTAACATTACTGCATGGAGAGATTTTAGGCGATAGACGACAATGACAAAACTATACAAATTTATCCCTGACACTTGTACTGTACAGAAGTACTGTTGACACTTTGCCTTCAAACTCTCTGATTCGACACTAATTTTCGTGTCACAATTATAGACACCAGTGCTCACACAGACACTCGATGTATAAATTGAGTGTACACTATACGGTGTATAGTGTCGTTGTCTATTTTTACCTTAATATTTGCAATAATGATTGTTGTAAACGAGCACACTCACGTCAACGCGCTGGCCTGTACTTTTCGAAACGAATCAACAGTAATGGCGTTGGATTCATGACGTCATGAGCACCGACCAGTATTATATACTGGGTTATATTTCGGAACACACGCCTAATAAAATCAGCGCATCCATAGATTCTTGTTCTACTTCGGAGACCAAAAACTTGGTCTTAATTCAGAGCCTGAGAAATCAATTATCATTGTTTTCATTCTAGAGTTCTAACTCTAGAATGACAATTGAAGTTGAGTATTTCTCTAGAAATACTCAAGTAATAATTGGGGTGGGGGTTGGAGGCCCCGACCCGTGTAGGGGACAGAGGAGAGAAAAAAAAACAAACGAAATGCATTTTGATACATTTTATTAATATGTATTACATCCATTTAATCATAACATCAATACATAAGTTCAAAAATATAATAATTTAAACATCCTATTCGGAAAATTAGAAAGTTAACTTGTACCCATCAAATTGTATTTTTAGTTTTCAATTTTTTTCTTTCGACAAAAATAATCTAATGTGATTAATTCAAATATATTTATAATTTTGTCAATGTAGCAACCGATCTAATACATAAAACGTGACTTAACGCTACTCAATACTCGACCCTCATTACCTTACAGAATCACACACTTTGAACTTTTCAGTCATGTCAATCTAAGAAACTAATAGATTAAATACTTAACTCTGACAACTAGATCCCGTGCGGCCGGAGATCGGTACAATCGTACAATCACATGAAACATCAATTATATTTGAACTATCGACAACAATGAGCCTCAGATTATAGTGAGAAGTGTGAGTGTGTGCTCTGGATACCATCGGGGCAGCGCGCTGTAACTGTGAGGTGAACGTTAATCATTCTGCATAAAATCGTATTTTTCTCAAGTTACGTCATACCTTGTTCCGATTGGTACCAAGAACTTAAGTCTACGAATAGTGGAGTTTCCAAAACGACTATTGAGTATATAATAATTGTTACAAAATTAATTTCAATATCCTTTCTAAATTCAATAGCTGTCTACAAAGCTCTACAGACAAAATTGGCAATTCTTATTTTAATTCCCGGCATGATGGCAAGCAGTTTTTGGTGTGATGAAATGTGGAGTTCTGTAGGGATAGATTTAAACGTAAATGCGAACACAAGCAAGCATTTTAGGACCGACAAATACAGGTCAACATTTTGTAGCAGAATATAAATGCGCACTAGAACCAATTAAGGGCCAATTTCACCACTGCAACTGAAAATGATCAGCTCATTGAAAACTTGTTCAAGAGCCATCAACGTCAACATTCATACTGACAGCTCATGAAATCTATTCACATGTCTGTAACCGCGAAATTGGCCCAGGACAGTCTCCACGAGCGTTAGAATCGCGGCGAGTTGACGTCTTTTCGCTCATCGAATCGCCGTGTTAATGATTTTGTTATAGAAATACGTGGCACTCAATCTCAGAAGTCCGATTTGACAGCTAAGTAGAGAGGGACAGAAGACTTTAACTCTAAGTGCGAAAGAGATTTGTTTTATGTCTCTTTCATACTTACTAGTAAATTAATGTTGTATCCTGCTGTCAAATCTGACTTAATAGGTTATTTTGAATATACGATAATATCGCTGCGATACTCGCTCGTAGAGACGGCCCCTTAGTGTAAAATGAGAGAGAAACAAAGAAAAAAATAGCACATAGAGTGTGTGCTCTGGATACCATCGGGGCAGCGCGCTGTAACTGTGAGGTGAACGTTAATCATTCTGCATAAAATCGTATTTTTCTCAAGTTACGTCATACCTTGTTCCGATTGGTACCAAGAACTTAAGTCTACGAATAGTGGAGTTTCCAAAACGACTATTGAGTATATAATAATTGTTACAAAATTAATTTCAATATCCTTTCTAAATTCAATAGCTGTCTACAAAGCTCTACAGACAAAATTGGCAATTCTTATTTTAATTCCCGGCATGATGGCAAGCAGTTTTTGGTGTGATGAAATGTGGAGTTCTGTAGGGATAGATTTAAACGTAAATGCGAACACAAGCAAGCATTTTAGGACCGACAAATACAGGGAATATAATTTAATTATAAAAATATATCATTAGAACAAAAAATAGCACTGTAATATTTTGGCAGGCGAACCGACTCGTTTCACCCTAGTAATAATATTGTACTGATAAAAGTTAATAATGACTAAAAATAAATATAAGAGATCGTTTAAATTTTGAGTCTTTTACCTAATGCCCGTATTTTTTATACGCGTTCATTCTCTACCTACATGACGAGGAGACACGAATCCCTCAAACAAACTTAGGGACAGCACTCTCAAATACCAAAGAGTAATATCGCGCCATATTAAAATAAAAACTTTCGTAGAACGGAGGTGCGAACTTAGCGGGGCTGAAAAGGCCACTTCAGTAAATCATATAAAGATCATAATAATTATTATTAATCATACTACATCTGTCAAATTCATTTCCATCTTTGTTCAAGGTTGATTGGGAAAATTTGTCATTTTTGACAGCTTGATGTGCTAGCTGATTCTACTAAAGTGGCCTTTATAGACCCGCGTACGTACCGTGCGCCCCGCGCCTCTGGGACGTGCGGGGGGGGGCTGCTGCTGTGCGGGAAGCTAATCTAATTCTAATGTGCAATTTTCTCCTAGTTTTTGCAATAGATGGCAATAGCGATCATTTGGACAAATCTTTTCGACAAACTTTTTATCTTTTAATATTAATCCGTGATTAATGTTGACAACGTACTTTTTCAGTTTTACGGACTTTGAATCGAAATCTTTCAATAAACTATCAACAGTCAATGGCCGCTATCGCCACCCTAGATTGCATTTTTGTAAAACTGAGAGTAAATCTATATTTGGCAGCGAGACCGCGTTATGTATATTTGGGCGGCACACTGCAGTGCTGATGCACATTAGAACTGTATCAGCCGGCAGCTGGTGGCCTGACCTGTGCGGGAAGTCTCGACATACTTATCTAAATTCGGTGTATACAGACAATTTTGAACGCGATCCACGAATCAGATCATTGATTTTGATCGTAGATCGCGTTCGAAATGGACTGTGGTACAGGTAGCCTTAACAAATTTCGGTCGCTAGGCGATCTGTAGGTATGTGGAGAGTTCCCGGCCTGGTGGTGTGGTGGTGTGGTGGTGTAGTGGTGTGGTGGTGGTGCAGTGACGTGGTCTAGTGGTGGTACTCGCGGCGGTAGGTGCGCAGTCAGTCGGCGCGGTCGGGCGGCGGCGCGGGCGGGCTCCAGGGCTGCACGGGCGGCGTGGGGGGGCGCCCCTCCGCGCCCAGCCCGTCGCCCGCCGAGCTGCCGCCCTCGATGGCCAGGCTGTTCAGTAGCATGTCGAACAGCGTGTCCTGAAATGTCAAGTCACAAGTTAAACGGTGTTCTGTGGAAGATACATTTGAGATAGAGAGGAAAATTGTCTGATCTACTTATTCTAATCTAAGTTCTTCTAAGTACGTCCTAAAAAGTGAGTCATGCAAACTGTTGTGTTATTCTACTTCAATACTACCAAGATCAAAAATATTAATGTGTCACCTTTTAATATATTCAAGTAATAAATGAATAGAAAAAGTAAGTCATAACAAGATCTAAAAAAACTTACGAGATGCATGTGAATGAATGAATTCTATTTTTCGAACTTTTCGTCAACATTTTGTAGCAGAATATAAATGCGCACTAGAACCAATTAAGGGCCAATTTCACCACTGCAACTGAAAATGATCAGCTCATTGAAAACTTGTTCAAGAGCCATCAACGTCAACATTCATACTGACAGCTCATGAAATCTATTCACATGTCTGTAACCGCGAAATTGGCCCAGGACAGTCTCCACGAGCGTTAGAATCGCGGCGAGTTGACGTCTTTTCGCTCATCGAATCGCCGTGTTAATGATTTTGTTATAGAAATACGTGGCACTCAATCTCAGAAGTCCGATTTGACAGCTAAGTAGAGAGGGACAGAAGACTTTAACTCTAAGTGCGAAAGAGATTTGTTTTATGTCTCTTTCATACTTACTAGTAAATTAATGTTGTATCCTGCTGTCAAATCTGACTTAATAGGTTATTTTGAATATACGATAATATCGCTGCGATACTCGCTCGTAGAGACGGCCCCTTAGTGTAAAATGAGAGAGAAACAAAGAAAAAAATAGCACAAAAACAACATTACATTAAGCTGAACATCGCTATTTACGTTGTAATCGAGTACGGCCTCCACGTCGTCGGCGTCGCTGACGGACGACACGGACGGCCAGTAGTCGTGCAGCGCCGCCACGGGCGAGCCCGGCGGGCTGCCCAGGGGGGGCAGGCACGCTGGGGGGGGGGGGAGGACAGATGTTGACTGATGCCAGACAAAATGTTAACATCAACATTGCTCATTATGGGCAATGTTGTATTTATTTTTCAAAATCAATGTCGAAAAACCAACAACAATAATAATTCCCGCGTAAAAGTGTTCATTTTTTATTTCATTAAAAACAGCTTTCAATTTGCAAGCCAGTTCGAAATTTAAATAAAACCTTTGATAAGTTACCTCCTTTGTTGAAATGTTTCGCAATATAAGATCGTTCCATTTTTAAATTACACGATAGATATGAGTATAGTATGTAGTTTATTTGGCAGCAAAACACGATAGATATGGATTTTCATACAACTTTTGCCGGCCGCTGCTCGGCCCGTACGGCAATTTTGATTTATCTCGAAGAAAAATAAATTATAATATTTTTTGCTCAAACATTGCTTACCTTTCCAAGCATGTTTTAGCAAAATATTATAATTGCATGATAACCCACCGCCAACAGCACCGTGCGTGCAGTGTTGAACGACAAATTTCCGCTACTTCGCTTCAATTTCATACTGTAACACAAATACGCTGCGATGCGCTCCGGAACGGCCCGGTCGTTGGAAATCGTACATAAGTATAGTCGATCGGTGAAATGGAATAATAGCAGGAACTTGAACCGTTCACCATATTGTGTTCAGAACGGAAGCCAACATGCATGTGAGAGTGCCCCAAGTGCCCAAACACCTATAACTCGATATCACTTTAATTAAATTAGTTTCCAAAAATCCAATGCTGCAGGCTGCTGGGTATTCTCGAGCTGATATGAAAAATAAAACGGCATCATTGATTATTGAAAAAAATATGAAATTAATTTTAAGATGAAAATTAAAAATATATTTTGTTATTTCCTTTAGTTTGCCATGTGTTATTATTACTTCCCAGAATGTGATCCTTATTAGCTACTTTCGGATGGTGTAATAATTTAGGAAGTTTTTTTTTTCAAGCGAACCGGTTTCATTCCCAAGTACAACGATATTTCAAAATTCCAATGATGCAGGTTTACTTTTCATCAAAATCGAACTCGAGACTCTTTTCAGTGTTTTTCAATATTCCTCATAGTTTCGCACTTTAAAGATTCATATATATGTGTGTTTGTGCTTACAATACATACAGGTGGCAGGGTGTCTAGTGTCGGGCCTATGCCGCAGCTGTCCGGGCGACAGTGGCGGCTGTCGTCGCGAGCGGGGGGCGGCCGGCGAGGTGGCGGCCCGGCCCCGCGAGCGCCCCGCGGCCGCGCTACGCCGGGCGCCGCCTGCCTCAGGGCTACCCGCGCTACTGCTCCAGTGACGTTTGCTGCCGCCTATTGAAGTGGGAACATTCTGTTTATAATATATGTAGAAAAATAAACATGCTCGAAAAGAACTCGAACGCTGTTGCAGTTTCGTATATCCGCAATCGATTTGGAATAAATCTCTCGACTCAGCCTGAGTAAACAACAAGACAATTTTTGAGTAAATAATAAGTCAAGATGACTCACTGTGTCGAGAATGTTTGGGCGTGAGTCCGTTCATGCGCATGAGGTTGAGCAGCAGCATGTCGGTGTGCGCCGCCGTGGACAGCTGCGGGTCGCAGTCGTGGCGGGGCGCGGGGGCCGCGGGGCAGGGGGAGGGCGCGGGGGAGGGGCACGGGCAGGAGCCGTCCGTGCCCGCCGGCGTCACTCCGCGCGACGCCACGGCGCACACCAGGCGCCGCAGGATGTCCGCCCCGGAGCTCGTGCCGCCGCTCGCCGCCTCGATGTCGTTCTCACCTGATACATACACTTGGTTTACTATTCATAACATACTTTTCATCTAACACCGGCGTCGGAAATAGCTTCAAATATGTTCGAATTCTAAGTTTAAATAGTCCCTTGGATGCTTTTGACTAGAACCTTGCAAAAAGTTATTTGAAGCTATGTGTGACGCCGGCTTAATAGGCTGGACCCCACTTGATCACACCTGACCGCGCCCATACTCAGAAGTGAGGTGTGTAGGTTTACACCTACACCAAAAGTTCTGAAACTTGAGTATCATACCATGTACCGACAGTAAGCTGCGTCAAAAATAATAAATAAATGTTGTCGATGAACAGATTTGAACACACACTCTAATTTTATCGACAAGGCATGTTGCAAGATTGCATTTGACTTAATGCGTGTACGTTATGCAAACATTCCGCACTGGTCATATGGCCGGCGGCGGGCGCGGTGTGTCGGTGTGACCAAGTGGGGTGCAACCCTACTCTGACGCTACTTACTGCGGCCTTGATGCAACTTCTTGTTAAATCAAAAGCTCGACGGCGGTTCATCCTTTTATTATTTATTTAATTATGAAGGTCCGCGGCGACCATTTACGTTATTACTCATACATTGACAAAATCTAACGACGACGTCTTGAAAGTTGTGTACTTGAGGAATTTTCGGGAGAGGAGAGGTAGGGTGCGGTGCAGGCGCACGCGTGGCGGCTATGTGGCGTGCGGGGCGAGCGCGGCGTGCGGGCGTGCGGGCGCGCGTGCGGGCGCGGGGCGGGCCGTGCGGGCCGCGCCCAGGCCGCACCACGAGCCCGACGAGCCCGACGTACCCTCTGCCCCAGGACCAGGGTTAGGAAGCGGGACGGCCGGGGGGGAGGTGCGGGGCACGACCCTACCGGGGCCAACACACTCACGCTACCTTACTACTCTTCGAACAGTGTTCCCAGAACATTAACATAACTTCTTTAATATCTAGCTACCAAAACCAATGAAAGGAATCACATTGAACAAATTCATGCAAAAAGGTATAAATAAAGTAGAACGTTACCTGACATCGTTTCATCGTCAACGTCGTTCTCTTCGTTAGAGTTCTCGTCCACGTGACTTGGATTATTTTCATCGGCGAACACTTCTAGTTCACTGAACATCAAGTCCTGGAATAGGAACATATTTTAAATCCACAACTTATTTTCACTTCGACTGACATTTTAACAGTTGTCAAGTTTGCCGAAATAATGTCAAAAAAGAACCAGTAAATCGACCATTAAAAGCTAAAATTGATTGATTTATTTGTCATGTTTAATATTCGTGGTTGGTTATTCCATTTATCCACTCTACGCGTTCAGTTCGGGTGACGAGATAGACGAACATAGGAGCACGTTCGTCACTGTCGGGTATAGTATCAACTCACGCCAGTATCACTGCTGCTCTCCGCGGCGCCATGCAGTGGGTGTTGCGGGGCGGGTTCGGCCGAGTCCAGCTTGCCGCCCGCATTCAGTTCGGGTGACGAGATAGACGAACATAGGAGCACGTTCGTCACTGTCGGCTATAGTATCAACTCACGCCAGTATCACTGCTGCTTTCCGAGGCAGCGTGCAGTGGGTGTTGCGGGGCGGGTTCGGCCGAGTCCAGCTTGCCGCCCGCATTCAGTTCGGGTGACGAGATAGACGAACATAGGAGCACGTTCGTCACTGTCGGCTATAGTATCAACTCACGCCAGTATCACTGCTGCTTTCCGAGGCAGCGTGCAGTGGGTGTTGCGGGGCGGGTTCGGCCGAGTCCAGCTTGCCGCCCGCATTCAGTTCGGGTGACGAGATAGACGAACATAGGAGCACGTTCGTCACTGTCGGCTATAGTATCAACTCACGCCAGTATCACTGCTGCTTTCCGAGGCAGCGTGCAGTGGGTGTTGCGGGGCGGGTTCGGCCGAGTCCAGCTTGCCGCCCGCATTCAGTTCGGGTGACGAGATAGACGAACATAGGAGCACGTTCGTCACTGTCGGCTATAGTATCAACTCACGCCAGTATCACTGCTGCTTTCCGAGGCAGCGTGCAGTGGGTGTTGCGGGGCGGGTTCGGCCGAGTCCAGCTTGCCGCCCGCATTCAGTTCGGGTGACGAGATAGACGAACATAGGAGCACGTTCGTCACTGTCGGCTATAGTATCAACTCACGCCAGTATCACTGCTGCTTTCCGAGGCAGCGTGCAGTGGGTGTTGCGGGGCGGGTTCGGCCGAGTCCAGCTTGCCGCCCGCATTCAGTTCGGGTGACGAGATAGACGAACATAGGAGCACGTTCGTCACTGTCGGCTATAGTATCAACTCACGCCAGTATCACTGCTGCTTTCCGAGGCAGCGTGCAGTGGGTGTTGCGGGGCGGGTTCGGCCGAGTCCAGCTTGCCGCCCGCATTCAGTTCGGGTGACGAGATAGACGAACATAGGAGCACGTTCGTCACTGTCGGCTATAGTATCAACTCACGCCAGTATCACTGCTGCTTTCCGAGGCAGCGTGCAGTGGGTGTTGCGGGGCGGGTTCGGCCGAGTCCAGCTTGCCGCCCGCATTCAGTTCGGGTGACGAGATAGACGAACATAGGAGCACGTTCGTCACTGTCGGCTATAGTATCAACTCACGCCAGTATCACTGCTGCTTTCCGAGGCAGCGTGCAGTGGGTGTTGCGGGGCGGGTTCGGCCGAGTCCAGCTTGCCGCCCGCATTCAGTTCGGGTGACGAGATAGACGAACATAGGAGCACGTTCGTCACTGTCGGCTATAGTATCAACTCACGCCAGTATCACTGCTGCTTTCCGAGGCAGCGTGCAGTGGGTGTTGCGGGGCGGGTTCGGCCGAGTCCAGCTTGCCGCCCGCATTCAGTTCGGGTGACGAGATAGACGAACATAGGAGCACGTTCGTCACTGTCGGCTATAGTATCAACTCACGCCAGTATCACTGCTGCTTTCCGAGGCAGCGTGCAGTGGGTGTTGCGGGGCGGGTTCGGCCGAGTCCAGCTTGCCGCCCGCATTCAGTTCGGGTGACGAGATAGACGAACATAGGAGCACGTTCGTCACTGTCGGCTATAGTATCAACTCACGCCAGTATCACTGCTGCTTTCCGAGGCAGCGTGCAGTGGGTGTTGCGGGGCGGGTTCCGCCGAGTCCAGCTTGCCGCCCGCATTCAGTTCGGGTGACGAGATAGACGAACATAGGAGCACGTTCGTCACTGTCGGCTATAGTATCAACTCACGCCAGTATCACTGCTGCTCTCCGCGGCGCCATGCAGTGGGTGTTGCGGGGCGGGTTCGGCCGAGTCCAGCTTGCCACCCGCATTCAGTTCGGGTGACGAGATAGACGAACATAGGAGCACGTTCGTCACTGTCGGCTATAGTATCAACTCACGCCAGTATCACTGCTGCTTTCCGAGGCAGCGTGCAGTGGGTGTTGCGGGGCGGGTTCGGCCGAGTCCAGCTTGCCGCCCGCATTCAGTTCGGGTGACGAGATAGACGAACATAGGAGCACGTTTGACACTGTCGGCTATAGTATCAACTCACGCCAGTATCACTGCTGCTTTCCGAGGCAGCGTGCAGTGGGTGTTGCGGGGCGGGTTCGGCCGAGTCCAGCTTGCCGCCCGCATTCAGTTCGGGTGACGAGATAGACGAACATAGGAGCACGTTCGTCACTGTCGGCTATAGTATCAACTCACGCCAGTATCACTGCTGCTCTCCGAGGCGGCGTGCAGTGGGTGTTGCGGGGCGGGTTCGGCTGAGTCCAGCTTGCCGCCCGCATTCAGTTCGGGTGACGAGATAGACGAACATAAGAGCATGTTCGTCACTGTCGGCTATAGTATCAACTCACGCCAGTATCACTGCTGCTCTCCGCGGCGCCGTGCAGTGGGTGTTGCGGGGCGGGTTCGGCCGAGTCCTGCAGTGCTATTCTGTAACAACATTTTCGTGTCTCGACAGCGGAATCCGAGGTGAGTTTCAAATTCGTATAAATATAAGACCTTATGATGTATGAAATAAAGTTCACTTTGTAAGCTTAGTCACTCAGGTGAAGTCGATATCGAAGTGGTTATTTACAGAATAGACTAGCAGCTTGCCGGGCCCGCATTCAGTTCGGGTGACGAGATAGACGAACATAAGAGCATGTCATGCAGCGAAGAAAAGTTGCGGATCTTACATTTTTATTCAGTATTATGAACGGATCTACTGATGTCCCTGAGCTGGTAAGCAAGATCGGACTTCGTGTGCCGTGTGCGTTTCTTCGCAGATCGCGTCTCCTTCATGTTCCTCAAGTTAAAACGAACTACAGAAAGAACTCGTATATCATAAGAGCTTGTCGTACGTTATACCGCGTGTATCTGACATCGACGCACAAACGATTTCCATGGGTCCGGGGCATGATTCTGGACACCCTAGACTTAGAATTTTTCGTCGGCTTTTTTCTCATTTTTTTATTTTTTTCAAGGGTTTTTTTTTACTTTAGACTGCTCATAATCGTTATTCTGACCTAACCCAATGAGATTCTTAATAAAAAAATAATTAATTAACTACTGTCACTAAAAAGAGCAATCTGAATAAAGCCACAAATAATATCAGCTCAGCTGAGCTGATACTTTGTAGTACTCTTGAAAAAAATGAGAAAAGAACCGACGAAAAATTCCAACACTGGGGTGTCCAGAATCATGCCCTGGACCCATGGAAATCGTTGGTGCGTCGATGTCAGATACACGCGGTATGGTGTGTCAGGATCTCGAGCTTGATTTATTTAACAGCAGCGTTAAAAAATTTAAAGACAGTTTGACTCATCACTTCTTAGGTGTTTGATCACCGTCTTGAGTTTTGTTTTTTTTTTGTTGTTGTATCGAATGTGAGTATTCGCATGCTAGCTGTTTTCGCGAATTTGTTTTTATTATTCTCTCAAAACATAAGTGAAAACTTGTTAATGGCCATTTTTTACATATTGTTACCTTATATTGTTATGTAATAAGCTGTAAGTTTTCCTAAAATTAATAAAATAAAATAAAATAAAATGTTCGTCACTGTCGGCTATAGTATCAACTCACGCCAGTATCACTGCTGCTCTCCGCGGCGCCATGCAGTGGGTGTTGCGGGGCGGGTTCGGCCGAGTCCAGCTTGCCGCCCGCATTCAGTTCGGGTGACGAGATAGACGAACATAGGAGCACGTTCGTCACTGTCGGCTATAGTATCAACTCACGCCAGTATCACTGCTGCTTTCCGAGGCAGCGTGCAGTGGGTGTTGCGGGGCGGGTTCGGCCGAGTCCAGCTTGCCGCCCGCATTCAGTTCGGGTGACGAGATAGACGAACATAGGAGCACGTTCGCCACTGTCGGCTATAGTATCAACTCACGCCAGTATCACTGCTGCTTTCCGAGGCAGCGTGCAGTGGGTGTTGCGGGGCGGGTTCCGCCGAGTCCAGCTTGCCGCCCGCATTCAGTTCGGGTGACGAGATAGACGAACATAGGAGCACGTTCGTCACTGTCGGCTATAGTATCAACTCACGCCAGTATCACTGCTGCTTTCCGAGGCAGCGTGCAGTGGGTGTTGCGGGGCGGGTTCGGCCGAGTCCAGCTTGCCGCCCGCATTCAGTTCGGGTGACGAGATAGACGAACATAGGAGCACGTTCGTCACTGTCGGCTATAGTATCAACTCACGCCAGTATCACTGCTGCTTTCCGAGGCAGCGTGCAGTGGGTGTTGCGGGGCGGGTTCCGCCGAGTCCAGCTTGCCGCCCGCATTCAGTTCGGGTGACGAGATAGACGAACATAGGAGCACGTTCGTCACTGTCGGCTATAGTATCAACTCACGCCAGTATCACTGCTGCTTTCCGAGGCAGCGTGCAGTGGGTGTTGCGGGGCGGGTTCGGCCGAGTCCAGCTTGCCGCCCGCATTCAGTTCGGGTGACGAGATAGACGAACATAGGAGCACGTTCGTCACTGTCGGCTATAGTATCAACTCACGCCAGTATCACTGCTGCTTTCCGAGGCAGCGTGCAGTGGGTGTTGCGGGGCGGGTTCGGCCGAGTCCAGCTTGCCGCCCGCATTCAGTTCGGGTGACGAGATAGACGAACATAGGAGCACGTTCGCCACTGTCGGGTTGTTTGCTTCGGTTACTGGGCTGCTTGATACTGCTGTAGGTTAAAAATAGGAAACGATAAGATCGAGACTAATTTATTGTAACACACCTCTTTTACAACATCAGGATGAATACGGAGTTAAACAAAATATGATTTTATTTAGTCCGTCAGTTAGATCATCGAATATTGGCCACGTATTTTTTGCTTCTTCAAATCAATAAAAAATTACGAAGATAAAAGTCATCGCAAATCAGGAGTGGGGGCTTTTGACGTCACTATTCTGTAAAAAGTGTAGGTACTAACAAGTGATGTCACATGAGTTTTCAAAGCACTGTATAGTCTTAATTTTTGGTTTACGTGAAAAAAGCAAATACGTGTCCAATATTTATTGGAAATCTATGTGATGGACTAACTAGATTTTTATAGTACAAATAGGGTTTTTTTGTGCAATGGTGTTCTTAAGGTGGAATATGCTCTAAGTTTGGAGCAAAGATTATGAGCAAGTCGGTTGTATAAAAGGGAACGTTTACGAAATCCTCGTTCGCACGAGGGTCAAATGAAAGAGTGAACAGAGTGTCCAGAAGAAATGGGTCAGGATTCAGTCTAATTCTTTTTTCATAAAGATAAATGCAGGTAAAAATGAATGAGCAACAGTTGGTACCGGTGAGGGAGCAGTCCTTGGCGGGCACGTGCTGCTTGTCGAGGCGCGGCTCGGCGCGCTTGCCGGCCAGCTTGCTGGGCACGCGCACGGGCGCGTGCGCGGCGCTCAGCAGCGTGTGCAGGCTCACCAGCGACATGTTGTCGGTGCCCGGCACGTGCAGCGAGTTCGCGGACCTGACGAGTACAAAAAATATTGTACCTAATTTCTAAAACCCACGCTTCGACACTTGTATTAAAACACGCAACATGGTTCCATCAAACCATTTTGAAATTCTAAAACGGGTCCTAAATTACAAACGCAACTACAAATAGCTAAAAGTTATAACCACATTACAAGTCTAACCTACTTGCATATTCTACAGTTGCCAAGGATGGAAACGAAACGGTTATAAAAGAAGACTCACCAGGTAGATTCCGTCACAATAAAAAAAAAAAGATATTAGGGTTCCTAAAACTGAATGGAGCAGCCCTCGTTCGGCAATGGGACAGGCTAAATTGTACTTAATAAACAAATATCGGAAGACGTAACGTTGGAAGGCCTCCCACAAGGTGGACCGATGACCTGGTAAGGGTCGCGGGTAGCCGATATATGCGAGACGCACAAGACCGGTTGTTGTGCGACACTTGACGGAGGCCTATGTCCATCAATGGACGAATAGGCTTGTGTCCTGAAAAAATCTAATTAGTCCGTCAGGATTATCAAAAAATATTTGACCCGTGTTTTTTCTTTTGTTACAGGAACCAAAATTGACGAAGTTACGACACTTTTAAAATTCTCAATACGTCACACCTTCGCATAATTTTTAGTGAGTCGTGACGTCACGAGCCCCCACTCCCGAGTTTTGATGCGTTTTATCTTTGTCAATATTCATTGATTTACAAAAACAAAAAATACGTGTCCATTATTTTTTAATACTCTAACTGACGGACTAAATAGTTTTGCAATTTGTGGATGACGGAATCTAGCCTATTCCGGCTGATAATGATGATAAAATACATACCGCGAAGTGGAGGGCAGGTTGTACCCCGCGTCGAGCGCGTGCGACACGAGGGGCACGAGGGGCGCGATGGGCGCGTGCGGGTGGCGGCGCTCGAGCGGCGGGTAGTCGCCGTAGCCGAAGGCGCCGGCCGCCGCGCTCGACACGTCGTTGTTGCGCGACTCGTCCGCGAACATGGCCGTGTTCAGCAGCGAGCCTGACCACAAGTACTGACACATGTCTACGTCATAGGGGCCCGGTAACTCCACTATTAGGGAATTACGCTCTGGCGGCGGGGAAAAAAAAGAACACTGACATCTAAGTGTAGTCTTCGTTTTCCTTCGCTTATGTCAAGACGACACACGTCGCGTCATTTACACCACAGTATAAATATGGACAGTACGGAAACTACCTACAAACGCCCGAAACGGCACACTCACACAAACATGCGCACCGACGAGACTTTTCGGTGCCCGTCGCGGTACTCTCAGTAGAGAGTGCCGCCGGCCGCGTCAAGACGAGTTTATCCCCGCGATCTTTTTAAAAATGCCACGAACGTATTGCGTATATACGGCTGTTTGACCTCGGCTTCATCACAACCGGAGCTAACGTATTTTAAACTTCCTGCTGATTTTGAAAGGTAAGAATCATTAATGATATTGTTATTTAATCGTTATCGAATTATAATTTAGGTCCGTGTGATCGATCAAAATGAATTCGTGAACTTCAAAACTATTAGGTACTACTACTTCTTGTAAATCCAAGATGGCGCCTGCTATAGGTATTTTTTTTTTGTCATGGGTGTCGTTTTCATCGTTTTCGAGGGTGTTGAAGCCGATAGTGATGTTAAAACGTGAATCCAAGATGGCGGCTGCAATAGGTACCAATTTTTTCGTCATGGGTTTCGTTTTCATGGTTTTCGAGGGTGTTGAAGCCGATAGTGATGTCAAAACGTGAATCCAAGATGGCAACTGCAATAGGTACCGACTTTTTCGTCATGGGTGTCGTTTCCATGGTTTATGAGGGTGTTGAAGCCGATAGTCATCTCAAAATGGGAATCTAAGATGGCGGCTGCAATAGGTAGCATTTTTTTCGTCATGGGTGTAATTTTCATGGTTTTCGAGGGTGTTGAAGCCGATAGTGATGTCAAAACGTGAATCCAAGATGGCGGCTGCAATAGGTACAAATTTTTTCGTCATGGGTGTCGTTTCCATGGTTTTCGAGGGTGTTGAAGCCGATTTTCATGTCAAAACGTGAATCCAAGATGGCGGCTGCAATAGAAATAAAAATTTTCGTCATGGGTGTCGTTTTCATGGTTTACGAGCGTGTTGAAGCCGATAGTGCTGTCAAAGCAGGAATCCAAGATGGCGGCTGCAAAGGTACCGAGCGTCCGAAACGTTTTCGTCCAACAGCGGCTTGCATACGCTCCCGCCAAAACTTGTAAAAGGTTACGCCGTAATGACAAAGTTAGTGCTATCGTGTTTTGTTGAGATTAACCAACGCCATGACATCACCTATTCAAATTGTATTTGTAACCTAGATATTCAAATTCGATTGATTGATCACTACAGAACAAAAATGTTAAAAAAAAAAACAAAAACATTAAAAGTGACAACTCTATTGCTGCAATGGAGCGTAGGTAATTATATTCTCAACTAGGCTTAGTTTCCGTACTGTCCATATTTATACTGTGTTTACACATTGGTACGCATGGCCGACATTAGAATAGGAAAAATTAAAGTCTTCGTCTATCGAACTTTCGCAACCATGAAAGTCAGTCATAACATCGATAGAAAAATCGCTAATATATATTATAGTGTATCCTCGTATCTTTAGCAAAATGAGCAATTCTGCAAAATATTTATGTAAAAAAAAAGATTTAACAATTTGCGATAAGTATCGATAAACCCACCACCCCACAACACCCACCCGCGAGCTATTGTTTCCACACACTAGCTCACGTTTATAAAAAAGCAGCCATAGGGAACGTGCACTGCGTTGACTATGCCATCTAGTATAGCATATTCGAAACTTATAGGTAAAACTAGCTGACCGACCAAAAGTAGTTTTGCCATATAAAAAAAAATAGCCTACGATCTATTCTGAAATCTACCTAATATACACAAAAAAAAAACATGAACATCAGTGAAGCCATTTCGGAGGAGTTCGAAAACAAACTCCGTGACACAAGGTTTGTATAATTAGAAGATTAGATTAGATAAGATATACTTGAGAATGATTTATGTTAGATCTGTGCTGCCACCTATAGTTCCTGCACGTTCCCCATAATAATCAGAAAACACTGGCACTGACCTGGACTAGTAAGCCGCTGTCCACTGATGATGTTGTGCGGCGCGCTGAACTTCCACTGGTTGCCGAAGACCAGCGAGTCGCTGAGCGCGCCGCCGTCCACGGAGTTGTTCTGCGCCGGGTTGTCGTCGGCGCCCGCGCCCCCCGCCGCGCCCGCGCCGCCCCCCGCGCCCAACGCGCCCACCGCGCCCACCGCACGCGCCGCCGCCAGCGAATTGCGAGACATCTCCAAGGAAAGACGCTAGGGGAGTGGACATCGTTAGCTTTAGAAAATAGGAAAGACGCTAGGGGAGTGCACATCGTTAGCTTTAGAAAATAATTCAGTTTCGTGACATATTCTATCGGCTCAGGAGGGCTACTCTCTAAGCCCGAAGTCCGTAGTTAGTTACGGGCGTTTTCTACTACGTATCACCGACGGACTTACGATTAGTCTAAAACCCGGACTAAGAATTAATTACAACACGATTTTAGTTGCTGTCAAATCGTGTTGTCATTCATTCTTAGTGGTTAGGTAATACGGCCGAAACTACAGGCTTAGAGAGTAGCCTCCCTGGTCTTAGAGCCGGCTGGCACAAAACAGAGTTACCTTTTTTACATGGAGTTAGTTGCTAACACGAGATTACTTCATCTATACTAATATTATAAAGAGGTAAAATTTGTTTGTAAGTTTGTATGTAGGGGGTAATCTCAGGAACTACCGATTTGAAAAATTCTTTCAGTGTTAGATAGCCCATTTATCGAGGAAGGTTATAGGCTATATATCATCACGCTAAGACAAATAGGAGCGGAGCAGTAATGGAAAATGTGACGCAGACGAAGTTGCGCGAGTCAGCAGTACATAATAAACTTGAATTAGCAAGTCGGGAGCTAAAGATAAACTCTGTTTGTGCAAGCGAGCCTAAGGGGGCTAAGGTCAACGCAGACCAAGAAGAAGACCACAAGGAAGACCAAATTAAAGGAAGAAGACTTAGTGATGATATCTTTACGCACGAGCTCGCTCGCCCGAAGCGCCGTTTTGATGAGTACAACTTTTACAGAGACCGACTCAAGCCAGGTTTATTTTGCGTCGTTTTGATAAATGACATTTATTTTAAAAACTGATTACAAATAACACTTTTACACGTCATTCTTATTTAGTCTACATGAGGCTGCTGTTTCCTAGCTGACTATTGACTACCCTGACAAAAAGCTCCGAAACAAATTTAGAGCCCAAAGCCTTTTTTTAAATCCATACAATGGTAAACAGTGGTAATATCATGTAAGCATGTAAGTTATTGTATGATGTGGTATTCTGAGGAAAGAACTATACTGATTTGAGTGGAGCTATCCCAACATTTGTCAATTTATAGTGCAGAACTTCACGTTAAGAATTTTTAGGAACTCGAACGAGCTTTGAAATTTGAAATCTACTCTCACGCACAACTCATTCTTGTTTAATGAACAATTCCTTTTAATATGAATTAAATACATTTTGATCAGGTAGAGCTTACCTCTTTGAGATCATTAATCTGCAGGATGTGTTGGTTCTGCATTGTTATCAGCTGGTTGATGTACCACTGCTGGTCGCGGCAGCGCTGGTAGAATGTCGGCGGACGCACTTGAAATCTTACGTGAAAAAAAAAGAACATCTGAGAGTAATTAAATATAAGAGCATGCTAGTTATTGATCACAGTGCACCTATCCTTCGGCATGGAGCTTGAAGTATCCCGAATACAAGTGACTGATCAAACATCGAAACATGCAAATATCTGCTACTACCTTACTACGGTTCATTTTGTAATTTGACTTAATATGATATTTGTATTTTGTAACATTGCTATTAACGTTTCTATAGTGCAAGTCGGTTGATTAATAAAATTCTACACAAGTATTGCAGAAAGTTTTTTTAGGGTACCGAAAAACGGAACCTCTATAAAATCTCTCGTGTCTCAGTCTGTTTAATAAAGAGGTATCATTTCTTTTACGTTACAAAATCTTATAGCATCCATCCATTCCTTACCTAAGTATAAGAGTATCAGTCTCCGGGTCCAGATAGCCCTCGCTGGCCAGCAGGTCGAGCCTGAAGAACCGGTTGTACCCCCAGCACTCGCCCACCTCGAAGTCCGACGCGAACTCGCGCACTATGTTCTTGGATGGGTCGCGGGACACCTGGTGCAGCATCTCCACGCGGTACTCGTATCTGGGACATAGCGAGTGTATAGCTCCTGCTACCAGCAAGGTGAAGACGTAAGAAAATGATTTAAGTTGATGGTCAGGCCCTTTCCGCTTGCACAAACTAGAGTTATCTATTTAGTAATCCAGGGCCATTATGTACGTTGCGGAAATTATTGTAAACAGTTACTGCGGCCCTGGAATGCCAAGAACATTTGGAAGTACACGGGTAGGTTTTATTTAATAAGAGTCTGACACAGCCTCTCACTCAGCTCTGAGCGGAAGAAATCGTTTGACGATTTTCCACCCAAAAAAAAGGGCCACATGTATGAAATATTTGTTATTTAACCTCGTGTTATCAACTTACTCTGATTTAAAAAGATAACTTTGTTAGTGCGAGCAGACCTAAGAGTGTAATTATTGCATGTAGCGTTGGTCTAGCTTAGTTGTTGATTTTCGATGACATCGGAATCGTGATTTGTCATCCTTCTGCCCTTAACCCAATTTATTCGGGGTCGGTACAGTATCCCTTCTTCTATACATCGGATGTTATGACACAGTGACACAATGTCATGCAAGGTATTTACACTCTTCTACGCGAGTTACAGGCTATTGAGCTCCTCATGGAAATTTGATAGTATTGAAAATATATGTCGCATTAATGCATCGTTTGTACAACGCCTACGTTCTACAAAAACCCGGACCAAAGCTACATGCGAATACACACATGACGTTCGATAACAACTGTTTCGATTCCCATTCCCACGTAGTCAATACTAAGCTTAGATGTTAGATATGTCTAGGATTAAAACCCATTATTTGTGATTCAAGTAATTTCTCAATAAATCTTTAATTTACTGTTGTAAAAACATATTCTGTGGTTATTTCAGCGAATTTGGAAGACGAATTCTGGAATAGAATATTTTATTTTCTGTGCAAACATTGCATTTTGTTATATTGTACCCAGATTAAATATTGAACACCTACTTACTGAATTTTTTACTTACTCCTTCACTGCTTCTTTCTTCTTCTATACAAGAAGAGTATTTTCTTACAAGTTATAAGCAACGCTAACAACAGATAGGACAGATGTACATACGAACAAGTAAGGCCACATAGAAGATAACTGAGTTTTTCTAACGAAATCTAATGTCTGATTTGTAGGTCCTAGTTTGCAACGTCATTATATAGTTTCTATATTATATACAGGTTTATTTATATTGATGGAGTACGAATTTATAACAGGAACTGATACAACAAATGCGATGCCAAAGTGTATGTGTCGCAGACGTTTGGAAGAAATGTATGTTCAGGTTAATTCACAAATATTAGAGCCGTGCCCGGGACTTAAACGGGTCGTGGTCCGTCACATCCGGACACGGACGTGTGTGAATGATTAAATGTAAGCACCGTTATTGTTTTGAGCTTCTGACGGACCATATAGTCAATCAGAACTCCAAACTCGGCCGTGATATGTGTGGATTAACCTTTAGACTCTTTAGTTGAGCTAAAAGGCTACATACGTTTTGTGAAGGCACTGTTTATGTTCGAGTTGTCTAAGAAGTCAACAATTTATGGGTATGGTACAGAGATAAGCTTGCTTTCCACAGAATGGTAAAAAGGAGTGTCTTTAAACAGATAAGTGATAATTTAACAACATCTGGACGATTCAAATGTTCAGAATCGGAACAAAAATAATGTTTTCTTTGAGGGTTTCTTGTTTGGTTATTATCTGATCCAAATTAATTGTTGCGAAAAGCAAATGCCTGATTACTTATCGCCAGACTTCTAAAGATATCATAAGTAAACAATACAAAATTATCCAGAGATTAGTGTCTGTAACTTTATAAGTGTGTTGAATGGTCAGTAAGATGTTAATTTATCACTTATCATAGCATAGGAGCATTCGAAGTGAGTACACAGAAGAGAAGTAAGGCACAATTTATACGAAACGTGGACGTAGCTTATCTTTAATATTTATCATCATCATCCTGCTTTTTTCTACTGTCAAGCCACAAATTAATCGTATTTTATATAACATCTTTGTGACGTTGGCATACCGGGTAAGCTTCTGTTAGTCACAATCACGAAAACAAGGGTGTCAATCGCGTTCAAAAGGTTAAAAACAAACAATATAATAAAAAGATTTCCCAAAGCATTGACATTTGGAGCCCACCCTAAAAGGAGGCCACCTTTTTGGGAAAGACTAATTTAGATAGGCTAATTTATGTGCATATTCAAAAGGCTAATCAAGTTACTGAATAGGAGATTTAATAAATTGTTCTCATATCATATGACCAGCCAGAGCTAGCTTTTTAGATGAACAGTTTTAAGAAACTTAGATTTTTCATGGTTTGTTTGCCGTGAGTCATGAGTGTCTTTGCACCGACTTATGCAGCCTTGTTGCTGTGTCGCTTATCAAGCCACGCCCCGTCTCAAAGCGTAGTCAAATATAAATGGCGCCATACCAACAGCATGCCAGCACATGGAGCTACATCTAATGAGTGACTCCCCTCAGCCCGCACTTACCTCTTGCCTACTCTTAACTTAGCAGTGCTTGCAATAACGAAACACTAAGTTATTCCACTATCACTTACAGGTTACAGGGTACAAAGTTATCAGGGGATGTGCATTCAAATCAAGTGTTCAGGGGCCGTTCTACGACGTGTGAAACACCATAATCGTTTCAATGTGTGAAAGAGACGGAGCTATACAGGACGAATAGCACTATCTCTTTTCCACAATGGAATACTGATAGCATTGACAAGTCATAGTGCGGTCCCAGGTTACTGTTTCACCACTTTTAAGCTAGGATGTGCAATTTTTTTTGTGTTCTACTACTTTAGTTACTTGATAAAGGCGAAATAAAAGGGATTTTGTAACATCTTGCAACTTGTGCCAATTAAAAATACTACTAGAAAAAATTGTAAGGGCGTACAAATTGGTGTCTGCGTATTATTGGAGACTCAAATTTGGTAACATTCGTGGTGAAACAGACCGACAAAAAATACGTAGAGAAATCACATTCGGACATTTGTGAGACATAATAATGCAACTCATTTTAAAAAAGATCCTATCAAAAACTTACTTGGAAGTCTCAGGCAGGCCCGCGCTAAGTTCGAGGAAGACGGACAGGTAGTTGCCGCGGACGACTCCGTTGCCGTCGGGGTACACCTTCAGGCGCCAGCAGAGCCCGTTGACGTGCAGGGGCGCGGAGTACACCGGGGCGGCCGCGTGTTGCAGCTGCGTGAAGTTCGTGAGAGGGAACGTGCTGCTGTCGTAGCTCGGGACGATTTCACTGAGGGGAAGAGGTGGAGGCGCTGTCAATACTTGTAGAATATCTAGGGTGAATTTTAAGCGTGAAAATCGAAGCAGAGATAAAGCGATTCATTTAATTCAAATGAAAAAACTTTTGCATGTTACTGCGCAAATAGGCTAGATTCCATCATCCACAAATTGCAAAACTATTTAGTCCGTCAGTTAGAGTATTGAAAAATAATGGACACGTATTTTTTGTTTTTGTAAATCAATGAATATTGACAAAGATAAAACGCATCAAAACTCGCGAGTGGGGGCTCGTGACGTCACGACTCAGTAAAAATTATGCGAAGGTGTGACGTATTGAGAATTTTAAAAGCGTCGTAACTTCGTCAATTTTGGTTCCCGTAACAAAAGAAAAAACACCGGTAAAATATTTTTTGATAATCTAACTGACGGACTAATTAGATTATTTCAGGACACAAGCACATTGGTTTGATAAATAATCACAACGGTTTTTCATGCAAATTAATTAATTAAACATTATGACTATCTGAAGCTCTGAATTAAAGAAAGTAAGTAGTCGATATATTTTTACACATGTATCTTCCAAAAAACGTTAAGCGTGCATAAATTATCGTCCTACACAACACGTGGTTTCAAGATTTAGATGATTACATATTTTTCATAGAATTAGTTGATCTTCAAATGTACTTGAGAGCAAACAATTTGACTTTGCAATGTTAAAGGGAAAGTCATTTAATTAACGCAGAGACGGAATATAATGCTCGACATTATTGAGTGGCAAACAAACAGGAGGTATTCCTGATCTGACGAAAAGTTGTCACCGCCGTTCATAGACGTCAGTGACCAGAGACTAAAATCTATCAAGTCTCATGTGTCTAATTAGAATGACACCAAATCAATCTGCCAAACCTAAACCCAAATATGTAGAGGTAGGCTTTCAGTCTAAATGTAGCTGAGTACCAGTATTTTACTGTACTCAGCAACCCTGTAACTGGTAAGATAACTCGTCTTGTCTAATTCTCTGGCTTCTGTCCTTTCGTAGGGACAATCAAAGATCTATATGGCAGTCAGGACCAACAGATTAATAGCTTTACCAAGGTACGGAAGTCTCAGTTTGTAATGGTTACCTCGATGCTCGTGCGGCTGTTAATGTTATACCATGTGCTCCTCCATTACAACTATAACAATATCCTCTCAAAATGGAATACAGGAGGCTCGAGTTAAAGGTCCGGATGAAGGGCGCTAATATTATATGGCTGAAAGTTTGTTTGAACGCGGTGATTTCTGGAACTACGAGTCAGATTTGGAAAATTATATATTTGTGGATATGCTTATATTATAGTCTACACGCAAGCGGGAAAAAAATGGTTCAATGCAAAACGATTACTTGCCTGTGGAAATCGGCCGGTACAGGCGCAGTCACGAAACTTGCCATCGGCTTCTTGCGAACTTGGTGGATCATCTTCGAGAGTTCACCACTCTTGGATATCAATTCAGACCTGCAAAAGTCAAGATAATTTACAAAAATCTGTAAGATAAACCATTTTTATATTTCCATTAAATATTATAAATGTGAGATACATTGATGTTTATTATTGTTTAAGGTCTCTAAATTCGTATTTGATTCTGGTTTCTGAATAATTTTAGGCTCGAACGAAACGGCCTCACTTGATAAATAAGCGCATCAATAAAAACTCGGCTATGTTTCCGGAAAGTCGCCGAAGAATGCCGAAACCAACATGTAAGAAAAAACCCTAAACAACAATAAAAACAGTAGTACTACAGACGGACAAACATGCATGATTGAATGAAGTTTCACATGCAATACTAACATATTTGATGATGTACGCTTTCTGGTCACCCCAAAACAGATTATAGCATGAAGGTAGAAGATACACAATTAATATAAGAGTATGCTTGAGTTTTTATAAATAGTTAAAGCAATGACATTGCTTAATGATTCTTACTCCATTGACTTTATTTGGTACCTCTTCTCATATTGATGACAACAAAAGTATAGCCTGTCATACAGAGTCCCAATAATCAATATTGCTTATTCCATATGTGATGTGTGTGTGTTATATGTGTAATAAAGACTTGGAAGACAATCCTAACAAATGTAACAGCACCGCATTTGATTGGTGTGCTTTCACATCTAATTTGCCTAACCGATTTTGATAAATTTTGTCACAAAGATAGATGAACCTGGAGACAGTTATAGGCTTCTTTAACGCAGCAAAGCCACGAGAAAAAGCTAGTCTTAAAAAAAAATTAAGTATCCAAAAGGATTCTTCTTTACATAAAAAATTACAATAATTGCAAAGGCCAACTAAATCAAGTAAAGAGTACTGATGAAATGAGGTACCGTTTCAGTTAATTGAATAGCGAATATTCCACATAACTACCTAGTACTGGAATGCAGTTGATGTTCAATCTCCTGCAGCAGATGCTCGAGTTGTTCTGTCTCCTGAGTCAGGCTGTTCTTCTGCCCCATGAGGGTGAGGAGTTTGGCCTTTAGTGCGGAGTCCAGGCGTGATATCATCAGCTCTACGGCGTTCCGAATCTCGCGTACACGCTCGTCTTTGGCAGCGCGCACTGATTCTACATTGCGTTCCTGTGAATAGAATGTATTTTGGTAGGATGAAGTACTAGTCTATTCATCATTATTTATTTATTATACATAATTATTCCTTTATACTCATAAAGGAATAATTCTGAAGAAAAGAACAGATAAGAGAACATGTTATGTTTAGCAGTTTAGCCCAAGTGACAAAGGATTGTGTAAAAGAAAATATGTGAGATTCAGATTTACAAGAATTCTTTCTTCATTCTTGAAAGCTCATCTTTGGTTGTGTAAGCTTATTTGGGAGTATTGCTTATTATTGTAGTTAATAGTCATACTCCCTGACAAGGATGAATAAAATTGTGAATTGTGTTTTAATCCTGTAAGCAGGCGGTGGCACATATATTATGAACTAAGGTGGTTTATTTATTTATTTATTTATTTAAACTTTTCGCACAAAAAAAAAGTACAAAGGCGGACTTAATGCCTTAGGCATTCTCTACCAGTCAACCAAGGGTGGTGAAGAGATTAGATGGCAGGTGCTCTCTTTGAGAGGAACAATGATAAAAAATAATAATAATATAAGATGTCATAATGATAAATAGAATGGGTACGCAGTACATGAATAAGTTATAAAATTATAATACACTTACATACATATTTACTATAATATTTACATCTTGAAGGACATGTTGCGTCCTATATGGCGTTATTTACCGATGATGCTGCGTCCGACTGACTTTGTGCGTCCGGAATACGGACGCAAGATTGACCGACCCTCATTTTTAGCCCAAGGGTCCCTTATCATCCTTAGAATGCATGGGCGAAAAATTGGCATGGACGTAATTTCATCACTACAATGCCTTTTAGCGTATAATATAGTTCCGCCATCGTCCGACTGAAATTTGGAGGGCGCTAGTGTTCAGCGTATAATTTACCACGTATACTTTGAGTTCAGTTCACTGATCTTATCGTGTCCATTGAATATCGTACTTAATTTGTAAAGTTTTTATCATTTTTTCGTGACAACAATCTTGCGTCTCTTAAATATCCTTAAACGGGCACTAGGTACGGTGTCTGAGGGGCCTATTCGGGGTTCACGAGGGACGCATAGCGCGGGGCGCGGGGCGGCGGGCTTCAGCGCGCTCGCGTGCCGAAGTTTGTAAAGAAACAGACATGTGCCGGCCGTGATGTAAGCTTGTCACCAAAGTGAAATTTTAAATTGAAAGAGAAGTTGCAGATGGAGTTTACATTTCTTTTAAGTATATATCTAAAATAAGAATGACAACATTGGGTTGATAAAAACCCTACTAATTTCTTTTGATTTAAAATATAAAAAAATACATGTTCCATTGTAATGAAGACTGATTGATGTTCATAATTCAGTTTATTTTGTTATTACGCAAGGCAGAGCAAATTTATGTTTATTATTATGTCAATGTTAAATTGCATTGATTTGTTGATGGAAAAGTTTTAATGATTAAATACACATTTTTTGTAAAATTTAAAATAAAACATGAAATGAATAAAACATTTAATGTTTTATTTTTATTAATTATAAATTACGATATTATGCCTTTTATTCCGTATGTTCACCTACATAAATATGACTACTATTAAATTATTCGTATCATGAAACTTCCTCTTTCTATATTTGAACCTACATGTTCACACCAGCCTGTGTACCTGTGTGTGTGTGTTACCTGTTTATACATACTTAACAAGATCGCGCCATAAAAGTAAAAAATATATATTTATACTATGTTTATAATAACTTTTTTACTTGAACAAAAACTGGAAATTCCAAGTAATGTTTTTAATATTTTTTTCTTAATCATCATATTATTATCGTTTTTTTATAATACAAGATATTTATTGATTTGCAAAAAAAAATTCCCGCCACTTGTTATTTTATAAACAAATTGATTAAATTATGTATCAGTATTTTTAAAAAGTTTTTTTCTTTTACAACTTTATTACATTACAAATATTATGATTTATTTAAAAAACATGTTTATTTAATAACAATTTTTTCATATTTTTATTGTTTAAATAATTAGTTAAGAAATTTCTTGTATTAAAAATACGATAATATGATGATTAAGAAAAAAAAAAATAACAACATTACTTGGATTTTTCAGTTTTTGTTCAAGTTTTTTTTTTTAATCTTTAGTCTGCAATCGGCTATCAAGTCATAATCAGATGTATTCCACTATTGTAAGCTTTGCAGGCGACATTCCAATAAATGGCACCATATAAATTAATTATTGTCTTTCAGGTTCTTTGGTCCAGGTCCAGTATGTTTTTTTTTTTTTTTTTATATTTATAGGCGTACGTTTGACCGCTATCTCACCTGATGTTAAGCGATGATGCGGTCTAAGGTGGAGCACGCTTGCCTAGAAGTAACCTATTCACTCTTATTCTATCTAGAAGTAACCTATTAAAGACTCCCAGGTTGTAGCTATCAGGAAACACAGACTCAGGCAGGGAATTCCACTCCTTAGCTGTACGCACAATGAATGTATTCCCAAAACGTTTTGTGCGTATAGGTGGGATGTCCACCATGTACCGGTGGTACATCGCCGTACGTCTTGTGGTCCGATGGTGGAACGGGCTTGGCGGAATTAAGTTATGCAATTCCGTCGCACACTCCCCAAAATGTAAACGATAGAAAACCGACAGGCCAGCAACTCGGCGTCGATGCTCAAGACTTTGGAGCTTCGATTCATTCATTCGTGCCATCTTTTTAGGCGTTTGATGTTTTCCTGTGACTGTAATAAGTTCTTTGCCAGTTCATTTGTGTGTTTGCTCAGTCTTTCTTTGTATCTCTTGCTGATATTGCTGACTTCTTCCTTAACAGTAGGTATCTCCAGGTATTCATGTCTCGGTATTTCTCACAAACCAGTGCGCGCTTGAGATAGTTCTCAAGGCGATGTTTTGGAATCTCTGGAGGATCTCTATGTTAGAGTTGCTCGCAGAACCCCACAGTTCTATTCCATAGGTCCAAATGGGCTTTATGATAGCTTATACCAAGAGCTTGTTACTAAGAGACAGAGTGGATTGTCGTCCAAGCAACCAGTTTAGCGATTGGAATTGCAAGCTTCTTTCCTCTAGGCTTTTATGTGTTTACTCTAGGTCAGTCTTCTATCCAGGTGTAGGCCAAGATATTTTACGCTGTCGTGATTTGGCAGGGCCTTGTTATCCATACAAACAGGTGGACATTCGCCTCTTCTCAGTGAGAATGAATGTTATTTGTGTTGATTTGGTTACACTAGCTTTTATTCTCCACTTCCGAAGCCAAGAATCAACTTTATCGATCTGTGCTTGCAGCTTCGAAGATGCGTTGTTCGGGTCTTTGTCGCTCGCAAGGCATGCCGAGTCATCTGCGTAGGTGGCCGTTACCACACCTTCAGTTTCAGGCAGGTCTGCCGAATATATAGAATATAGCACGGGGCCAAGAACTGATCCTTGGGGCACAGAGGCAGTGATCAAGTACAGGTTCGAGTATTCCTCTCCGTATTTGACTTGAAATTTCCTTTGGTGTAAATAGGATTTCAGGATCATGAAGAATGAGTTAGGCAGAAGTGTTTTCAGCTTGTACAGCAGTCCCTTGTGCCACACCATGTCAAAAGCTTGCTGTATGTCTATGAATGCTGCTGAGCAATACTCCTTTCTCTCAAGTGTTTGCCTTATTACGTGAACAACCCTATGCACTTGTTCGACTGTTGCGTGTTTCTCCCGAAAACCAAACTGGTGATCCAGTATGATCCTGCTCTCATCGAGTATGGGTTTGAGTCTTCGCAGAAGAGTCTTTTCAAACACCTTAGACAGTATGGGGAGAAGGCTTATGGGTCTATATGAGCTAGGATCTGCCGGCGGTTTCCCCGGCTTTGGGATCATACATATTTGAGATATTTTCCACAATTTCGGGTAGTAATGTATTCTAAATACTGCATTAAAAATCATTGTTAGGAAGACAATGACTTTTTTGGGCAACTGTTTAAGTACTTCAGCCGTTAAGGTCAAAAGCTTTTTTGTTTTGCAAATGTTGGATCGTGCGTGCTACGCGGAGTAACCAGTTTGATTGGTGCAGATAGTTGCTGGTCGCTGTTGATAATTTTATCAACCTCAGTTTCAAAGTTTTGTTCAAGTAAAAAAATTATTATAATCA
Source organism: Ceramica pisi (assembly GCA_963859965.1). NCBI lineage: Eukaryota > Metazoa > Arthropoda > Insecta > Lepidoptera > Noctuidae > Ceramica > Ceramica pisi. Next base: position 20,800,114 of record OY982535.1, on the reverse strand, counting down.
CTGTATAAATATTTTTGTAACTTTGATGGCGCGATCTTGTTAAGTATATATGTAAGAAAGGCTCTACGAAACGAAATTTTTTTACGACCATTATTTAAACATTTTTTTTTCACTTACAATTAAGACAGTTTTCGAGAAAATTTTGTTAGTTAACAATTGTTTAACTTGTTGAAAAATTAACTTTAAGTTAAATTTCCAACGGGAATAAATTATTTATAGTGTTCAGAACACACCACAAAATATTAAATTCCCTAAATAAATTGATTAATATACCGTACTCGCTTTTGACGCCACGCGTGCAACCTAAAAATGTCGCGCGCAAACCTATTTTCAGGATTAAATTAATGTTACAAATCATGGAGATAGAGTTCCGGGAGTTAGGAGTTTTTTATTGGAAATTTCCTCTTCTTTCAGAATCTTTTATTTGAAATTTCTTAAATATTAATATTTTATGAAATATTGGCAAAAATCGAATGCCATTTTTCTTTTCATCTTTAATTGTTTATAACTTTTGGCACATTTTTCTAGGCGTCATTCCGGATCCAATGAGCTATCGCACATAATTTTAAAGAGCAGTATCTCTATTTTGTACCATTTTCAACTTGTCGACTAGACTATTACCTGTTTATACATACAAACTTACCTGTCACTCGTCAAAAATGATTATATTGCTTTTTAAGATTTTGTAGATCACCAAAGAGAAAATACCTACGCTATACATAGGTATTGTCACTTTTGTATGCTAACTATTAATTATTTATTATCTGTGCCTGGAGTCAGTATTAGCCCTTATATAGGTGGAAGCCTCTTGGCTGATAAGCTGGATACAATAATTCAAAAACAGTATTCGGAACCAACCTGAATTCAATAGTAGATGGATGTAATTTAGTTCTTATAATCATTATGATATGCAGAGCATTATACGGAATTGATTTAAACATACAGTTGGACGGAGGCGATAATGTGCATGCAGTGTTTTGAACGTATACAGAGGATATTCAGTGTGCAAGAAAGATTTAAGAGTGAACGGACGCACAAATTCAGCTAGAAATATTTAATTTGAATATCACCATTTAACGTTTAAATGAAATTTGACGTCGACTACTGATATGATACTGATTAAAACATCTTACATACGCATTGAAAACATTAAAAATTTCACTACATTCAGTGGACGCCGCAGGGTGGTAGTTTGTAAAGACGCAAGAAGTCCTTCGCGATTTATATATATATATACCTATACTATATACATACATATTATTATATTGTATATTATTATACAAAAACAAGAGAAAGAGGTGTTAAAATAACTCTGCGCTATTTATTTAGAAAATAGCTCTGCAATTTCCGCTTAAATGCAAACCGACTGGTGGTCGTCCTGATATCAAAAGGTAGCGAGTTCCAGAGAAGAATAGACTGAATATGAAAGGAAGAATGTACAAAGCCAGAAGTATGGGAAGGACATAGTAGGAGAAGATTGTTAGAAGAACGCAGATTCCTAGCGTGTGAAGAACATAAATATTGGAAGTTAGACAAAAGATGGTTGAGAGGCACAGCAGATGCCCGCTGTGCCTCTCAACCCCATCTTATTTTTATTGTCTTCTACATTATTATAAATCTCAAGAGCAAAGACATGTAATGTTTAGATTGAAATTAATATAATATTCAATAGAATGCATTGCAATTAATACAATAAGGCAGGCAAACAATAAAGAAATTTCAAAACTGTATAAATAGTTACAACACTAACAAAAGTTATAATTTGTTATGGAGTTGTGTTTGCATAGCAACAGAATTAATACAAAATTCCTACCACATCTTGCACCAGACTGATCAGCTCCATCAATCTGCGCCTCAACTGGGAGACTTCATCACGGATCTGTGTGACATGTTGCTCATAAACTTCTTCCAATGGCTTAAAGGTGTGCCCCGAGTGAGTGCCACCCCATAGAGCACACTGGTGGCAGATGCAGCGCCGACATGTCCAGCAGTACACTGTCAGCTTTTCTTGATGCGTTGGACACCTGTTCAGTGTGCTTTACAAGTGTTTATTACATCCTTCTAAGAGATGGGACTGGTTGAATTGTATGAAATAGTGTTTCTTATTTATATGTTGTCTTAGGATTTCTATGTATTATTAGTCAAAGAAGTATGATGCCAGAAATGTATGAAGTAATCACCTATCTCTGAAGCTCTCCCTCTGACTAGCTGAGTTGCTCTGCTGCATGGTCTCGATCTGCTGGGTGACCTCCTCCACCCAGCGGCAGTTGACGAGCTCGTGCAGGTGCAGGGCTGCCCGGCAGTGCGGGCACTGCGAGCGCTGCTCCGTCAGCCATCGCCGCACGCACGCATAGCAACACAGCTTCGAGCAGTGAGGGCAGAGGTGTGCGTCCACCAGTTTCTCCATACAGATGAAGCAGCGGAACACCTCCGCCAATGTCTGCAACCATCATCCCATTCAAAACTCTCGTCAACTCCATGCAGTCCACCAGAATCCCCTAGCCTGATCCCCCAGGGGATTCTGATGAACGTCAAAGTTCATTAGAATCCCCTGATGTCAGATTCATAATTTTAAGCCTCATATATACTGAAGGTAGTTATTGTCACGTCACGTATGACATTGAATTGTATTTTTTCAGAGACTCATCCCTTGTATTAAAATAAGTAAAAAAGCACAATGTATCGGTACACAATATTTATTATAAAAGTACTGTTTATTATTTAATTGAACCACTATTTAATTCTATATGCTTGTTTACCTAACTATATCTAAAAACTGTCCAACAGTAATTTCACTGTTTAATAATTCCAGCTGTGTTTCCTGGATGAATTTATCATTGGCGATTTCATTCGTTCCACGTGTTTTCTTGATTTGCCGTCGTTTCTGTACAGCATCTCTTTTTAGTGCATTTAACAATTGGATGATATCAGGGCGTTGACGGCCAATCATTTTGAAAAAACTTGAGTTCCAGCTTTCACTGCAATTGTTCGTGCGATGTCTTTCACTGAACACTGACCACATGTTTTTAACATCATCTTTCTTGAGCCAGAAATTCATATATGTATTTAATTTTAAAATTTTTGGATAATCGCCACTCATGCTTGATATATATTTGTTTATATAGTTCCATCCCTCACTCATATAATTAACAGGCAATAGTGCCATTGCACTACATAAATCAAGCACTCTCCTCGTGTATTTGTTTTTTAACAAGTTTAATTTTTTTCCTTTTTTACGAATGCTTTTCTTAACATGGAAATTATTATTATTATTATTATTATAAGCCTTCTGTCAGATATTTTACAATTAATTTGGCTCTTTAGTTATTTCGTTTGTTGCAATATCTGTGTGCTTTGTCATAGCAAAGGCCTCCTCCAACTGACTCCACTTTTCTCTTTCTCTGGCTAGTGATGTCCAAGTACCGCCCGCCACTGCCTTAATTTCGTCAACCCATCGCCTAAGTGGTCTGCCTCGTTTCCTTTTTCTGTTGCCTGTGTACCAGTTCATCACCAATTTCGACCATTTGTCCATTCCTCTAATAGTGTGACCTGCCCATTTCCACTTGAGCTTTTTGATGGTTAGCGTGACATCTTTTGTTCTTGTGTGTTTCCTGATCGTTGTAGTTCTTATTTTGTCTTTTAGTCTTTTCCCCATCATACTTCTCAGCATAGCGTTTTGACAGGTCTCGAGTTTCATATAGTGCGATTTGTTGAGCGCCCAGGTTTGGCATCCATATGTGAGTACGGGTAGTACACATGTGTTGAACAATTTACGCTTTATGCTCATGCTCATTTCTTTATTTTTGAATACCTCTTTTAGGCTCCAGTACTGTTTCCAGGCATTTGCTACGCGCTTATCAATTTCTTTTGAGGTTATGTCTGTAGTAGAGATTATTTGGCCCAAATAGACATATTCGTCCACATATTCGATTTCGTTGTTGTTTACATATATAGGTTCTTGCTCACCATTTGTAATGGCCTTGGTCTTTTCCGTGTTCATGCTTAGTCCTACCTTGCGGCTCTCTCTTTCTAGGTCATTTAACATTGTTTGTAGCTCTTCCTTTGATGTTGAGATTACCACAAGGTCGTCTGCAAACCTCAGGTGAGACAGATTCTCGCCATTGATTGTTAGCCCATATTTGTCCCAGTCCAGCTGGCGAAATATTCCTTCCAGCACAGCTGTGAAAAGCTTAGGCGATACTGGATCTCCTTGGCGGACCCCTCTTTCCATTCTTATTTGTTCTCCTTCCTTTTCTAGTTTTATTTTAGCTTTACTGCTGGCATATATGTTTTTGAGGATTCTGATGTACTTCTTTTGTACACCTTGGTTCAGAAGTGCCTCCCATATCCTGTTGTGTTCCAGTGAATCAAAGGCCTTGGAGTAGTCCACGAAACAACAGTAGATGGTTATGTTAAATTCTTTGCTTTTCTCTAATATTTGACGAACTGTGTGTATATGGTCTATAGTCGAGTAACCGCTTCTGAATCCAGCTTGCTCTCTTGGTTGATTCTCGTCCAGCGATTTGGTTATTCTATCTAGGATGATTTTTGCAAAAACTTTGTAGACGTTAGACATTAGGCTGATTGGTCTATAGTTGTTTATGTTGTTTTTATCACCTTTCTTGTGTAGCAGTATTATTGTGGAAGTTGTCCACTGATATGGTATGTTTTCACTTTGTATCACTTCGTTGAACAAGTATGTTAGGATTGGTACAAGGGCGTTTTTGTTTTCTAGCAGGAATTCATTATTGATGTTGTCTGAGCCGGCAGCCTTGTCTCTTTTTTGAGAATTTATAGCTTTTTCCACTTCTGCAGCTATTATTATTGGTACGTCTTCTCCCCCAGTTATGTTAATTTCGTGATTGGTATCTTTGCTACAGCTAGAGTACAAATCTCGGAAAAACTCTGTTGCTATTGAGATGATTTCCGGGCGCCTAGTCTGTTGTCTGCTGTTTTTGTCTACCATATTGGGTACCCAGTTGATTTTTTCTTTTAGTTGTTTCGCCGCTTTTTTAACACCACCAGTCTTCTCAATGCATCTTTCCAATATTTCATATTTGTGTCTTCGCCGATCCTTTCTCATGTTCGTTCTTATTTGGTTACTCAACTTTGTGATTTCTTTTCTAGTACTTGCATTCTTTTCAGTTGAAGATATTAGTTTGGTTCTGGTTTCCAGCATTTCTTTAGTCTCTTTTGTTAGCCATTTTATTTTGTTCTTTACTTCGCTTGTGTTCATGTTCACTTCTGCTTTCAGACACTTTTCAAATTCGTTGTATTTTTCTATCACATTCAAATGTTTTGTGTTTTCTATGAAGTCTGACAGGAAATAGCAAATGTTTATATCTGCCTCATCAAAATTTTCCTTGATAGCCTTGACAACGGCTTTCTCCATGTCAATGTTAAATTTCTTGGGGTTGAAATCAGATACCTGAGATTTGATCATTTTAAAAAAAATATCATATGTTTCAGCTGTTTTGTCACTCAGCAGAGCATATAGTAATGGAACGACATTTGTTGATGTAAGAGAACTACCGATATCACCGTGCATAACATATAATTGCTTAAAAGGCGGCGAGCAAGTTTTAAAAGTCCCATCACAGAATACATGTTGTATCGTGGATAGTTTTGTTCTGTTTTCATCCAGACAGAAAATGATGACACGGGGAGATGTTTTTTCCGAACTATGTACATCAAAATAGTCACACATAACGAAATCTAAATGTGTCTTGGGAATTTCAACTTCACATACTTTAGTGCAGAATATTTTTGTCACATCTGCGGACTTGTTTTTTATGTTGTATAACGCACTTTTTAATGATTTCAGCGAAGGCACCTTGGCTACTAAATCTAAACCTTTATTTCTCAATGGATCAACACAATTATCATATATTTCTCGTATTGGCCGGGAATCCAATTTTTTTACTTCGCCTTTGCACTTATGTATTGCCAGGTCGACTTCGTTTTGATCTGTATTCTTTAGGCATGGCAATGCGTGCGGCAGGGACTTTACGACGTGTGTACCCTGACAAAAATAACAATTTTAGTATGACCCCCTTTGTAAAATATATGTATGTTTAAAAAAATATATTCTCAGCAAATGCTTGATTTCACAGAATTGGCTTACAATATGATGTATATATATACATATATATATATATATATATATATATATATATAGTATCGAAGATATATAGACTTGTTACATATAGTAAAATATATAAAACACATAAATTCTTACTTACATTGACAGTCAAATAGCCGCTGCACTTAAATTTTTGCCAGTTACTGCACCGTTATAAAACGTTCCCGTTCTTATATACTTTTTTTTTATGATACCTTCGCCCGTCAAATAATATCACTTTTCCGTGTTTTTCTATCACATTTATTATATTGCCTTCTTCTGACATTATGCACAAAGATACACAATCATAGATTTGTATAATTTGATTTAGCACTAATGACATTTTATTGACAAGATTGTCTCTCTAGCCAGTCGTTACAGTTCGCTAGATTAATAAAGGTTATCTACGAAACGAGTACTAATAACTATAATAAGGCAAACAAATCTGTGTTTTGCATGTGCATGTCAGGTGTGGAACTTTTACTGCTGCAGTGTATAAACAACTTTAGATACATTTACCATCAGGGGATCCTGGTGAACTCTGTTCCCCAGGGGATCGGGCTGGGGGATCAGGCTAGGGGATTCTGGTGGACTGCATGGTCAACTCAACATAACTGTCAAATATGTAGGCCACATCGATTTACCTCAACGATCTGCTCCTCGCCATTTCCATTCCCTTTGTCTCCTCGCGAGGCCATATTATAGGTTTGCTTTTCTTACTACGGGGCCGGCGAGATATTCACCATAATTTAGACATGTTTATATATTTCTAAAATAACAATTGGACATGTTTCGCAATGCGAGCGTCAACACACGAAACCACTTCCGCGTTCGAATATCAATCGAATCAAAATAAAAACAAAAAAATGGTGCTTTTGAACAACTGTTAAAATTACCCTAGAAATCTAGAATAAAACTTGAAACCCTATTCATTTAACATAAAAAAACAATTTGAGTAATGGTACCGGTCATATATTGCGTTTGATTTGTTGATCACAGAATTTGCCTATTTCATTTATTTATTTCTGCTAAATTTTCGCGTGTTGTATACCGTCAATCATTTTCCGTTTTATCATTTTTCCCCAATAAACGGGTAACAGACCTGGCAGCACCGTTGAAAATTCGATGTTGCCATTATTTACTTATTCAATTTAATTCATCGATCGATTAAAGAGGTAGCGTTCGAAAACAAGTAAAATTAAACTTGGATGTGTTCATTTGTAATGTTTTTACTTCATGTATTTATTCCGTAACTCATTTGGTGTCTTACACATGCAATTTTTATTATTCGGCAGCTTATACGATGAAGAATATCCTAAAGTAATAAAAAAGATAGGTAATCTGGGCGTCTGGAGCAATTTCAACGATTACTAATATTGATGCAAAGAAAACTACCCTCAATTGAAAATAAAATGTGAAAAAAACATTTTATTTTCAATTGAGGGTAGTTTATAAACACTATGTCCTTATGGATGGCTAATTACTTCCGATCATTATGGAGTTTGTTTCATTGGAGTAGATCATTTAGTTGAAAATTTACAGTTTCTTTTGCACTGTAGTCACAGTTGTGAAGAAACTTTAAAGTACGTCTTCCATCTATAAAATACAGTTTCCCAGATTTTCTTATGTGCACATAAAAGACTCACACTGTATATAAATAATATCCTAGCATGAAAACTGCTACCGAAATCATATTTGAAAAGTAATCACACTGGCAATGACCATGCACGCACTGAGCATGCACTGAGTCTGACAGCTGACAGAGTTACGTCACAAACGTCATAATTATGTCGAGAATTTTAACTTGATAACCTCTGAAATGTTTTCATGTTATCGTTTTAATCATAATTCTTTTTTGTGTCGTTAATAAGGGTGGTTTTAAAGTAATTATAATACTAGATTTCAATTTGTAAACACGTAAGTAGTAATTCAATCAGTCATAACTAGTGCTCCAACAAAATAACATGCGACTATTTACTCATTTGAAATTAAGCTTTGAATGGAACTGTATGTTATTTAACACCAATGTAAATTGTAATATTCATTTGAGTTCAGTATTGGTAACAGCCTTGTGCCGTACTGTAGTCTTACTTGCACTGATGCCATAAGTATTCTAAAAACATAAACAAATAATTAAATTTTTTGTAAATTTCAGAATGTTAATTTAAACAGCGAGTTAACACCAGGATGTTCTATAAAAAAGTTATGCACTGCACGATCTGCCTGAAACATGGCACTGTCGGCATTTCTGGGGTAAGCTTATTGGAAACTATTACTTAATTTTTTCAGGAAAACTGAATACATCATGGTGTGTCGTTTGTTATCTTTAACATAATAGATTATTGCGTTATATTTTATCTTACGATTATGAAACTGATATAAACGTGTACATTAGATCTATCTAGTGTTTATCATAAACAGTCCCCTATGTATAAAATTTTATGCCAGTGTGCCAAAGTTTAATGTTTATCTAAAAAAAAAACATCTTGAGTTTTCATTGCTGAGCTGCAACTAAATCTTTGATTGAGTATTTTTTTCCATTATATTATTATTGAATATTGGATATTATTATAACTGGATATGATTTACTCCTTTTGTTTTTATAACAATGCTATTTATAAAAAATATACCAAGATCTCTATGGATTTTCCTATGAAAGAACTTTTCATGCCACAATAAAAAACTGTAGTGCCTACATTTACATTTAACATTTACTTATTAAACAGGAAAAGCTATGTAAAACTAAGGCAATATCAATGGCATTGGGTGTGTATATTCTTATATATTTTTTAAACATGTTATGTTCATCCTTTTGAGCTTTTGATCATAATTTAATAAACCAGCCCATAGAAAAAAATATTAATTTCAAAATAACCTTTTCAGGTCTGTTTTATTTTTATTTATCCATGTTTGTTTGTGAATCCCTCTTCTCCCTCTTTGGGTTTCGCCAAAGTTGGGTAAACATGAAGTCTAAAACTAGTTCACCATACATGACTCAACTGTTATTTGTTTCATATTATTTTTTGCATGTATCCACAAATGAAATAACATTTTTAATTATGACCTGGTCTACTATGTTTTACCCATCTATGATGATGTTGGTTGGCTTCCATTTGGATGCGGTGGCGGTGTTTGTACTAAATATTTTTTGTAATAATTAAAGGTCCAGACAGAACTCTATAGGGCTTAATTTTGTATTAAGATTAACTTAAATTGCCTACTCTAAGTAAATCATATTACAAACATTTTATTTACCAATTGACTTTATTGATCAAAACACAGAAAACAAATACAGATTTATATGAAAGTATTTACTGATTATAATGTGGCACATACATAGTTCTTTTATGGAATTCATGCATTTAGTAACAGTTTTAATTATGTAGGATTTGTGTTCATTAAACAATTATGCTCTCAAGTGTGAGTATACATCTATATAAATTAAATTGGAGTGTCTGTTTGTAATATTGAAATAACCGTTTTTTACTAAATGTGTATGGTACCTACATACACCAAAATAACATTTTTTTTAATTTTTGTCTGTCTGTCTGTTTGTTCCGGCTAAACTCTGAAATGGTTGGCAGATTTTGACGGGACTTTTATCGGCAGGTAGCTGATGTAATAAGGAGTAACTGAGACTATGTTTATTTAATAAAAAAATAAAGAATCGACTGTTAGGCGGAACGAAGATCCTACTAAGGTCAGCTAGTCTGTAATAAAATTATTAAGTTCGAAAATGTCCTGGCTATAAGAAATGTACCCTGCCTTCCCCGAGACTAAGCAACTGGTAGTTGTGTTTCTACTTATCATAATTTATTAAACAGTGTTACCTAACAACAGTGATATGTTACCAACTAATACTTACTACGAGGTACTGTCGCTGATAACATAGCTACCTTTATCTCCGAAATTGTTATTAAAAAACCAAAAAAAGTTCATCAGTGATAGCTTGTAAAGGTTAATAAAATAAAAATGTTCTGACGAAACGGATATTGTTATCAAAAACCTCGCGTGATTTTTGAAAATAATTTACGCGTGTATGGTTTTTTTTTAAACTACAGTTGGACACGTCCGTTAATTTCGTAGCCATAATAAGACTTGTTCCAATGTCTTAGCATTTCATAGGGTTCACGAAAATAGCCCCAAATAGTAGCGACGCATAAAATAGTTGAAATGTAGGTACTTCCTATACCTAGTATTCAGTATAATACTATCTACTACCTTTTATCTACATGACCTCTTCTGATAAGTCATTCCGTTATTTAAAGAATATTTGCTTTGACATAATAACCGCAGGGAAATCCTCCAATTCCCTTTAGGTATTAATTTTTATAAAGGTTTTTCTTAAAAAAAAAGTTTTTATCTAGATTCGATCCGCTGTCGTCTGTTACCAAGCCCCATCTTTATTGACTGAAGGTCAAAGTTTAAGGTCATATATGAAAAAAACTCAACAAAGCGTTGTCTGAGAATAATATTGATGGCTAGGCAGTTTCGCGATTTTTCTACAAAACTAGTTGAGACTTTAGATTAGATTAACGTGATACCTGTGAGTGAAAAGCATACCAGGAACCGTCTAACCAGCACTATTCCACGATTTACCGTAGTAAATGGAATTGTAAGCTGATACAAGTAGGAGCACGGCATTTTCCTACCTAGCGTAATGAACTCCTTCCTGCGATTTCTTACGAAATACTGTCGTCTATTTTATCTTGTAAATGTCTAAGGCGATGCGAGTGACTATAATGTTATTTACGCGATTCATTATTTAAAGTAACGAACGAAAGTAAAGAGCTGAGTGCCTGACAGGCAACGCACAGCCGAAACTGCTGTTCGTACAAAGTTGAAATTTGGCAAGTAGGTTCTATAGGAAGTGAAGGGAAGCACCAAGAGGATTTCCCGCAACTCCTACGGGAACGAGAAAAAAACGGGATATGTGCGAACGAAGTCGCGGGCAAAAGCTAGTCTATATACAATTCTGCCGTAACTGGCGTGTCTGACAGACAACGCACAGCTGAAACGGCTGGTCACGGGAAGCTGTGATTTGGCATGTAGCTTCCTTGCACTCCGTAAGGGAGCACTAAGAGAGGATTTCTCGAAATTCCTACGGGAACGGGATATGCGCGTACGAAGTCGCGGGCAAAAACTTGTTCTTAAGATTTTTTTTATTGGCGGCGCTAGTGGACGGAATGCGGGCGCATTCCGTCCACATTTCTTCAGAACACTGCAGAGCGGTTTTTTATCTACGTGTCTTAAATTTACCACAATTAATAAAAAACGATTGGCGGCGCTAGTGGACGGAATACACACCCTTATGTTATATAACAATTTTTTTATTAAAATCTGGTCGGAAATTTACGTGTAAGAGTAGCAAACATCCCCTATCCATCCTCAATAAATTTCGCGTTAGTAAAAGTATCTATCAGTTAAGTACTTGTAGTAGAAAAGGATTCTTAAGTAAGTACCATTCTATCGCAAGGCAAACCCTCTAATTCCATAACTAAAGACAATTTGACAATTACATTTCGTCTTTATTAACATCCTTGTTTTTTCCAGAACGGCATACTTCTGCAGCAACTGGCAAGGATATCGACGTCACAATGTTGGAACAGCAAACTGCCACTGACGACACAAACGAAAGCTACGGTCAAGAACAAAAATGTACCGCCACAGGACAACAGGATGTGGAAGGAGACGCCGTCGCTCGACAGAAAGAATCAGATGGGGAACTATTGTATGATGCTGTCAAAGTTTCGATTAAGTTGTAAGTAGTAGCAACCTTAGATTTTTAGCGTAGTTATCTAATTTAACAGTGATTGAAAATTTCGTGATAAAAGTTTGTGTCCTATGTGGAATTTGTCATGAATCGATCGTAGATCAGCACCGACCTTCAGGACGGTTTTTGTAAAAAAATAAATGCAGATCAAGCAAAAACCAATGCAAAACATTGTGCCTTCATGTCTAAAGTCTCATATCACAGAAACAGATTAGACTTTTGGGCTTCAGGTATTCAAAAATTAAGTTAATAGCTCTTTCCCTACAAAATGAGCGTCACCAATTTCTAAACACCGAAACTTCTCAGACAGTATGGGATCGATACAGTCGTACTGCAATCACAAATCAAGTTCGTCCAGACATTCCCTTTGCCAGCTATTTCGTATCAACACACTCACGCCGTCCAATCGATTAAAAACAAACGCCCGTCCCACATTCTGTTTGGAAGTATTTTGATATCAATAACTTTATTATATTATCCGTTAAACATTCCTGACGCACCTTATCTGTTATGAGGATAATCGATGCCATTATACATATCTTTAGCAGATATAATGGATCGTGGCGGTATATAAACAGAGAAAGGTGCCTGTGAGTAACTCAACGAGGTGGTCTGATAACACATACCACGTCTATCTAGCCTATTTTGTCTCTCTGCTGGGCAAACGCCTCCCTCTCCACTTTTCAAACAACTCTGTCCTTTGCTAGTACGAGCCAGCAGGAGCGGATCCAAGATTGTGGGGGCGTGACCTCGCTGAGTTTGGGATATAGCAAAGTAAACATTAAAATTTGGCCAAGTTTGAGTCGGAGCCCCCTTAAATATTTATTTTATTCAATTTCTAACCGACTTCAAAAAAGGAGGAGGTTCTTAATTCGGTTGTATTTTTTATGTTTGTTACCTCATATCTCCGTCGTTTATGAAACGAATTCAAAAACTCTTGTTTTATCTTCTCGATTGGTTCTATTGAATAACGAAAATGTGTATTTTGCTTTCCTGCGATTTTGCAGCGGTGTTTTTTGGTGTGGGGACCACTAAAAAAAAAACTTTGTTTTTTTATTTAGAAGTCGGCACGCGTCGGTTGTATTTTTTTGTCTTCAATTTCAACTGTCTTACTATCACTGTTCATGAATCATGAGCAAGTCTTTTACGTAGATCTCGAGCTCGTCCAGCCATTTTCGCCTTGATGTAGTTTGTTTGCAAGGTTCTAGCATTTATGGAACCCGTGTGTGTTCGTGTAGAAAATAAGATACAAACATCTCTGCAGACTCTGAAGGAATTCTCGCGAAGAGTTTGATGCGGGTCAAACGACGAATGATATTAAATATTAACCTCAAGTTTATAAATAAATAGGAGGAAAATGTCGCCATTAGCTAATAGTCTTAAGTATATTCTAGTCGGAAATCCCAATTAGTAATGCACTCTAATTATACTGGGTACCTATAGATAGATAAACAATACTTCAAAAAGAATACATTACACAAGCTCTAGGTGTGCGAGACACACGTTGAAAGGTTACTATACATTCAGGGTTATTTGTAAAACACCGGCAACCTCTCAGGATTATGCTAACATCATAATCAACAACGTTTGTTCTATGACTTTCAAAAATGTATCATATTTTAGTTCATCAGGTTTTCATACAAAAATAAACAATATTTAAATTGAAACGCTCCAAAAGTTACGAAGTCTATGCGAAGCAAAAGAAAAAGAAAGAGCTTTCTTTTGCTTCGCATAGTCTTCGTAGGCTTCTGAGAGGTTGTCGGTGTTTTGCAAATAACCCTGTATAATCCCGTCATTTAACTGATGCAATTTGGATTAAAAGCTGTTGACACATTGTGTTAATTTGATAGCATATTGTTTGGGAATACAGCGACACTAGTTTACAAAACACTGCTATCAAATTATATGAAATGCACTGGTCACAGTATACTTACATATCTACCTGTGGTCGTTGGCAGAGAACGATAGTATGTATACGTATATCATTAGTTCTTTACGAAAGTTATGAGAAAGGTAAACTTACAGAAGAGCTGAAAAAACACAACTGCACCTAGCGTGCCGTTAGGTGCCGTTCATGTATTAGGTACCTACGTAAGCACCAATGGGGGTGTGGTCTTTACTATGCTTATTTTTGATGACATGGGAGACGGGGGGTTTAATTGGTGATTACGTCAGCAATATTTACTTACTTTTTTATTTGCAAATCTTAGTAGATTTGGGTTTGGCATGATTATAACTATTTAATTGGTTTTACTCTCACGCTATGCTTCACAAGTTAAGTAAGAAATAACAGAAGTGTAGGAAATAGGATTATATACAAAACGTATACGAATAAAAACTATATCAATGCTTACGTAAGCATAGGAGGGAGTGGTAAGAGCTTTGATTACTATCGCTGACAAGGGGGGGGGGTTAAAATTTTCTAAAATTCTGCTTCCGTATTACTTGAACGGTCCCTTATAACTAATGGGTCCTATGACGACTTTCACTTCAACATTTAATAAATTAACACAGACTCACAAGCAGTAATCTTGCAAGCAAGGGCCTAACTTAGGTTTTGCCTGGGTAAGCTCGCTCCATCGTAGACTTTGTCTCTGTCATCTCTGACCAAGACTAGAGTCAAGAGCAAACCCATACCAAGTAAAAAAAAGATATTCCCATAGTGCATAGACACGGGAACCTAATTTATTTGCTAAATTTATAAGAAGCTGGGAGGGCCACTAATTTCGCCTTTCGGTCATGTGAAAACATCACAACTTTGTAAGGGCTATATATTTGTTCTAATATATATTTTTTTTTCAGCATTAGTAGTGATGTCCTCGATGGCCGGGTACGCGCTTGCGCCCGCGCCGTTCGACCTGACGACGTTCGCGTTATGCGCGATCGGAACGGGACTCACTTCGGCCGCCGCCAACTCTATCAACCAATACCACGAAGTTCCATTCGATGCACAGATGGCTAGGACTAAGAATCGAGTGCTGGTCAAGGGATTAATTGAGTAAGAGCCTTTTGCTACTCAGTTTTAATTATAGACTGTAGAGTGTAGGTATTTTTGACCTTCAACAACGTGCAGAGTAAACCCAATAAATGAATATGGGCATTTTCCTCAGAACAGCTGTTACTATGGGACCCACATACATTTATGTTCGCATAACTTAACAAAATGTACGATTTTTTATTTTCGCGATTTTGTGTTGGTACCATCAATAGTAAAAGTGGTTCATAATGATTAGTACACGTATAAGTAATTTCCACGTATAATTACGAAGCCTTCATTAGAGTTCAATAAGGATTACATGTAAGTGTCTTAAAGAACGATTTGCTCACACCTCGTTTTGAAAAAGAAAAATTTAGCTTCAACCTCTATTAAATATAGTGAAAGTAAATATTTATAAGAACTACAGTTTATTTTTCATTTTCACCTAGACTATATGCCCGGTTAGTTACTTAGAAAAACAAACCTCTTACATAATATTATCATACCTACCGCTTGATATTATTGAAAATAGATTGGATACTCGTGTCTAACTAAATTCAAAATCGGTAACCTTTTGACCGCGATGTTTGATACTATTAATTAAATAAATATGTATTTGATTATTATTTTATCTCATTTCTTTTTTTTCTAAACATAACAAAATGTTAGAATCGAATGGTAAACAACTTTTTATTATAATAACGAATTGAACTATAGGTACCTACTAGAAAGGTTTAGGAAATTAAATAAAAGTAAACAATCTTGATATGCATTTTTAATAATTTCGTTTAACAGTTTAAAAATAAAATGCAACTAAATACCAATGTAAATTAACGATTACTAAATCAATTGAACCATTACCTAGTTTAAGGAGTCGTTTATTTGTTTAATATGGGTTTATCTAAAAAGTCACTTCATGATTGTTAACATTTATTTAATTATCTAAACCTCTCTAGTATCTCTATTTAGGTAGACACTACGTCGTAAGAAATGAAAGGATTAATTAATATGAAATAAAGATAAGACGCGTGCGATATATGACCTTATATACAGATCAATAGTAAATTAAATCGCAGTTAAATTTATTTAACCACTAGCTTTCGCCCACGACTTCGTACGCGCATATGCCGTTTTTTCCCATACCCGTAGGAATTTCGGGAAATCCTCTCTTAGTGCACCCATACGGAGTATAAGGAAGCTATATGCCAAATTTCAGCCTTCTATGACAAGTAGTTTCGGCTGTGCGATGTCTGTCCGTCACTCAGTAACGGAAGAATTTTATATAAGCACTAGCTGACTCGCGCAACTTCGTCTGCGTCACATTTTCCATTACTGCTCCGCTCCTATTTGTCTTAGTGTGATGATATATAGCCTATAACCTTCCTCGATAAATGGGCTATCTAACACTGAAAGAATTTTTCAAATCGGACCAGTAGTTCCTGAGATTATCCCCTACATACAAACTTACAAACAAATGTTACCTCTTTATAATATTAGTATATGTAGATTAGGATACGTTGAATTAGTTATCTTTCTATTTTGTTCTTATAAATAAGTTTATTCTCTTATAATGTTCCTATTTTGCGCCAATACTTGATTGTGTAAGAATTATTTTATTATATCATGTCTGAAAAATATTAAAAAAAATCATCTCGCTTATCGCCCCTGTCTATTTGACACGAGATTGGTAATTTAGTTTTTTCAAAAATTAAATAAAGACACGTAGGTATCTGTTTTTTTTTTACAAAAAAAAACGAACTATATAGGTAGTAGCCTTGATATTGCAAAAAAGTTGAGAAACCGTTGCGCAACATCACATAATATTACATCCAACAAGCAAAGATGTTGGTCACTTGTAATTTTCCCGATAGACACAATCCCTGCAAATCTCTAAAACCTGTCTTGCCAAAATAGTATCGTGTTACCCAGTTCATGGATTGTGGAGGTCTGTTAAGCAGCCGCTTCACGTAAAATGCTGGTATGCAGCTGAATCCGATTTGACTCGGAGCCGAAACCAATATATTTAAAAAGAATATGCAGATGATGATGATACAACCCCAGCAACTAAAATAAAATTGCGGAAACCATGTCAACTTTGTTCTTAATTTATTCTAGGCTTTACCACTTTCACTTAGCTATCGGTGGCGGGTGGCAGTATTATGTTTTATTGGCTATATTGGTCCTACTAGAGCACATGCTCGCTACCCTTAATCTTATAAAAATCACGAAGCATAATATCATTGTGGGCGAAATATGTTAAATTTGAAACCATTTCGATTACCTTTATCCTCACAGCTCTAATTTTTCTCGCCAGGCCAGTCCACGCCATAAGTTTCGCTGCACTAACAGGTACCACGGGCCTGGGCTTGCTTTACTTCGGCGTCAACCCCCTCACAGCGGCCCTAGGGGCTGCTAACCTAGTACTGTACACGTCCGTCTACACGCCCATGAAGAGGATGTCAATTTATAATACCTGGTTGGGGTCTGTAGGTAAGCTTTATTTAGTAACTCTCTTTTTACAAACTGCTAGAAAAATATTTTTTCCAGCTTGGAGGAGTATTAACAGGAGAGTAATTTGTAGCGGGAAGCGGCTTTTCAAGAACTAAAATAGCTAGTATGCTATTTTTCTAGTATTATTTTTTATTAGTAGCGCATTTTTCAAGAGCACAATAAGTGCTCGTTCAATAACGCGGGAACCGCGCGAATACGTCTGTATGATCTAATAAATATCTACATAAATATGTAAATATGAACCGGTCCCCACGCGATTTTGAACCGCGGGTGTCTGAACTAGCACTGAAGGGTCTCAAAAACCGCCTTTCTTTACATTGCTAAATAAACGTTGTAAAAATATAATAATCATTTGAGTTGTAAACATATTCTCATAATAAAATGCTTATTCACATTTCACATTTATGAATAACTAGCTGACCCACGCAACTTCGTTTGCGTCACATTTTCCATTAATGCTGGGCTCCTTTTAATCTTAGCGTGATGATATGTAGCCTATATCCTTCCTCGATACATGAGCTATCTAATACTGAAAGAATTTTTCAAATCGGACCTGTAGTTCCTGAGATTACCCCCTACATACAAACTTACAAACAAATGTTACCTCTTTATAATATTAGTATAGACTAGCTGTCCCGCGCAACTTCGTTTGCGTCATATTTTCCATTAATGCTCCGCTCCTATTTGTCTTAGCGTGATGATATATAGCCTATAACCTTCCTCGATAAATGGGCTATTTAACACTGAAAGAATTTTTCAAATCGGACCAGTAGTTCCTGAGATTACCCCCTACATACAAACTTACAAACAAATGTTACCTCTTTATAATATTAGTATATATTTCCATATTGGCACCAAGGACATTGTTTGCAGTAAGGGTTAGGATTGTTAAAGGTATGAAATGCCCACCTAGCAACGATCACGTGCGAATTTGAATTTAGCCCCAAGCCCAAAATGGTTATTCCATTTGATTAAAAATCGTCTTCCTACATACATCAGAGTAATTTCAGTCGGTACTTTTCTACATTGTTTGTCATCTATTCCTCCCGCAGTTGGAGCCATACCTCCTCTAATGGGCTGGGCGGGGTGCGCTGGTGTCTTGGACCCGGGCGCCATCGTACTCAGTGTGATACTGTACTCCTGGCAGTTCCCGCACTTCAACGCGCTGTCATGGAACCTCCGGCCTGACTACACGAGGGCCGGGTATAGAATGATGGCGGTCACTGATCCTGGTAAGCTGAAGCATTACTACTAATTTTCTTTTCGTCAACTTATTGCCTTCTCAGTACGTCAAACATTTTCAAATAGTTATTTTTTTACAAAAACTTTGTTTCTATATTTTGAAACTTATATAGCCACTTACAAGTCAATAAGCAAAGGGTGGTTTTGCTATTCCTTGACTGGCCTAATGTCACATATTTATCAAATACGCGTAAAATTATTCAAATAAGAACTCTATGGAAATGATATAAGGATATGAGTCGCATGATGTTTTAAAGTAAAATACAACAAGTTACAAGCTGATGATGTATGTCGTCAGATTCTACTAGGGCAGTGCAGAACATTTTTCACTGTCACACTCAAATAACACAACAAATAATTCCTGAAAAGCATCGAAGCGACTACGTTTTAATCGATTTTAGATATTATTTCAATATGAACAATGCCGCTAATAGATCGACAGTGAAAAATGCTCTGCGCTGCGCTCAGCCATATGTGCGCTGGCTCCTACAAACGACACTGGATAAATCCAGTAAACACTATTGCACTATGTATCTTTTGTCAGTTTTTAACATTAATTATTATTTCCAGCGCTATGCAGAAGGGTAGCCCTCAGGCATACGGGAGTGATCATCGGGACATGCATCGCCTCGTCTTATCTAGAAGTGACCAACATGTGGTTCGCCCTAGAATCTTTACCGTTAAATGGTTATTTTATGTACTTAGGTAAGATATTGTAATCTTCTTTCTACATTATCATTTTTGTGTAAACATTGATGCACCTGTTATTGCTTGTTTTGCATCATCTTTGTTATAACTTAATTAAGTGGTAATCTCACCTTGAAGAATCACTTTATTCATGCGTTTTAGTTTTTTTTTTGCCTAGCCCGTACTGTCCCATTGCTGGGTAAAATCCAAAGTCAACAACGTAACAAAAATATTTATCTTTAAATTTCGTTTACAGCATGGCAATTCCACCAGAAATCAGACAGCAACAGTTCAAGGAAACTATTCAGGTTTTCACTAATACACTTACCAGCACTCATGATTCTGATGCTAGTCAATAAAAAGAATTGGTACAAAAGTGGGACACAGGAGCAAGATACTCCAAAGGTGCAGGACGTAAAGATCCCCGACTCGAGGATATCAGTGCTGCCTCGCCGGCCCGTGGTGGCTGCGCAAGAGTCCGACGACGCATAGAAGCGGGACCACTGATCGATAATAACCGACACGCATCACGCAGTCTAATCAAGAAGAATAAATTGTCGGTCATGTGCCGTAGTCGCATATGTGTTACCTATAATTTAAGTACCTAAATATTTATTAAATGTCAATTTGGCGGCAATCTTAAACTAGTCGGCAAGAGTCGTACGATTCACACGATTATTGTTAGTTGCGTCGTCGTATCGATCGAATCGTCGATGTTAGACACAAAAGTTATATGAAACTTGTTTCTTATAAGTCCCATATAACGAAATGTAAAGTTGTAAGTTGAATTAGTGCAATAACTACGTTTGTTGCCGATCAGTGTTCCTTGCTATAACCTAATCTACATGGTAGATGTAGTACTTATGTAAATAATGTACATTGTAATTATGTGATTCACTTAGATGTTCGTAAGTTAGTAATAACGATCTAACCTGAGATTTTGTTATTAGGTCACAGTGCTAAGTAATTTGGGCATGTGCCAGCTTAATCAGTGTGCTTGTTATTTAAATTATGTTCTAAAAATAGTCTCGAAATTACTACAATAGTAATGGTTGTATATTTTGCTATTTTTTTCCTATGGTAACACTACCATTGTATTTGAATAGATAGAATCAGTTGATTATGAATTTGTCCATGACTTGGGAATAAATGAAATCAGCAAATAATAAATCCTTACATTTAATTCTTCATGGTATTAATTTATTACATTGTCATTGGAATCAGAAATAAACTACATACATACAAACATTCAGACCTGATTTGAACAAGGCAGACGGACATTGGGTGTGAGAACACAGTATCAAATGTAACGAGCCATGCGGCAACAGAAACCCGTGTTTGCTCCTAACGAAATCATAACTTCTCGGCGGTTTATTTCCTGAAACAAAAAAAAACGCATTAGTATTTTGGTAGATCCATGTTGTCACTCTGACTGGCCTAGCCAAATGACATACAAAAACACAAATTAGAGGTAATAAACTGCAGAAACAAACAAGGGTGGCCCAAAAATATGAGGAAAACCAGTTCTGACTTGACTAAACTAAAAACAACATTGATGATGTGATGATAGCAGGACGTCGCTGGTAGCTCAAAGTGCGATACTACTATTATTTCTCTTGTCCATATCCCTATAAACCCACGGGACGTCCCCCCGACCATTTAACTAGGCATTATAAGTAAACCCTCCGTTGCGCCGCACAGTCGGGTAAAAATTAAAAAAGTGCTCCCACGCACTAGCGGTTACCCGCGGGAGCGACTAACCGCTTTTCCATTTTAATATGCAACCGCTAGTGATTGTACACACTTAACGGCCACAAAATTTCAACCGCGGTGGTTGAATAGAGAGCTGCGGCCCGCTTCACGGCTGGCCCTCACCTTGTATAAACGTACTGGCGATTCCGTTTGCAGCGAGCCGCCGATGACTATTATTATCTTACAAGTCGTGATTTGAATTATTTAAATTAAGAAGCCTCTTGTTTAACCCTCTTGCTTGTTGACCGATCGTTTAAATGGACTACTAGCTGACCCGTGCAACGTCGTCTGCGTTACATTTTTCATTACTGCTCCGCTCCTATTGATCATAGCATGATGATATATAGCCTATAGCCTTCCTCAATAAATAGGCTATCCAACACTGAAAGAATTTTTCAAATCGGACCAGTAGTTCCTGAGATTAGCGCGTTCAACCAAACAAACAAACTATTCTGCTTTATAATATTAGTATAGATAGTGGTCAGCAGCTATTCCAAACGCGTCAGGCGGCTGGCTGCTCAAATGAACCGCTAGGCACCTTAACCGCTAGTGCGTAGGAGCGCTAAGCGAGCCGCTGCGCAGTAGCAAACTCATAACTCATGCTACAGGGGAGGCGTGGGGTGCTGCGCAGCGAAATGCATAATTCACAGACGACTAAGGCTAAGAACTTACGGAGCGATTTTTACCCGCGACCGCCGCGGTTGCGGGCCCGCAGCTTCTGTAGAGGCGCGGGCGTAAATCGCGTCGTGAGTTGTGCTTTAATTTTTAACATACATAACTGCTTTCTACAGAAGCTGCGGGCCCGCAACCGCGGCGGTCGCGGGTGAAAATCGCTCCGTGAGTTCTTTGCCTAACTATGAATCGATTTATACGTCACAGGAAAATAAAGCCTCGTATCCACTAGGCAACATTTGACGCACGACATGATGCATTACAAATGTTGATCGATCACTTTTTTTTAGTAAATTTGTCAATTTCACTAAAAGTTGGCCGCCGGCAAAGTCGAGCTTTATTGCGAACGTTGCTGAACATGTTGCGTCACGTGTCAAATGTTGCCAAGTGGATACAAGGCTTAACATGAACATCACGTATACTCACTTAGCTTTCTTGGGATGACGGTCGTGATCCCGGCTATCGTCGCGCGAGCGCTTGTGCGACTTGTGGTCGCTGGAGTGCTTCTTGTCGTTCGACTTGTTGTGCGACTTGCTGTCGCTCTTGCCGCGGTCGCGCTCGTGGTGCGACGACTTGTGGTGCTTGTCGCGGTTCTTTGAGGGGCTGGAAAGAGAGGCTATATGTGAGAACTACTGAAAAATTATAGTAGGGAACAGCAAAGACGTTTGAGGCCACGTAAACTGGGACGCAAGTAGTTAAAATCAGCCTAGATTTTTCCCAATTATCAACATAGTTGGGGAAAGCCCAGGCAATCCCAATGGGTTGGCATCCATTCTAACCGGATCTAGCTGAGTACCAATATTTTAAATGGGGCAACAGCATATCTAACTTCCACAACCCAGTAACTGGGTGTAACCTTTAGTGTGAGATTTCATAACCTAACAACCTGTAACAACCGTGAAAGATCTTTGGGAGGAAGACAGGATTCAGTAGGAAGAACATTTTGTTTGTGGCGCAAACTTACGAGAAAGCTATCGAGATATGTCTAACTGTAGTCAACGATGGGCTGAGTTAGTTCAGTTAAAAGGAGGCATAGTATACTCTTTTAAGCAATTTATATGGATGGTGACCAAACTTTTTGTCTGTTATGAAATTAAATATGCTGAGTAGCAGTTTGGAGTGTGGATATAATAGAGATGTCCTTTTTCTTTTTTTTTTTATCCTTAAATTATAGGTACTTACAACGCACAGCATATGTCAGTGCCATCGTAACCTAATATAAGATACACATCAAACCAATAAGATCAATGTATCAGGGCCATAAAGTCGAACAACTTTCTCGCATCTTCAGAGCTCGGCTTATTTAATATTTGGTGGAATGTACGTACCTATATCGTACATGTTCAACTTCAAAGCCCTGAACAACAAGTGATGCATGTCCTCTAGAACTCCACACACCTCACAGTTGGGAGAGGTATTTTTTTTTCATCAAGAAAGCCAATTTGTTGCATGGAATATGTCCAGATCTGAGTCTGTGAGCTGTAACCACTAATTTTCTGCTTAAATTATTATTTATAAACCAGGGTACACAAGGAGGCTGACATTGTATGGTCTAATAAATAACGTTTTTTGAAAGATTGAGTATCTTACTTTGAACAGAAACTAACCTGCTGTTATTATGTTTCGATGGACTCTTGTGGTTCGAGCTCTTATGATTGGAGCTAGAGCTTTTGTGATTACTAGAGCTCTTATGATTACTGGAGCTCTTGTCGCTCTTGCCCTTCTTCCCGTGGCCTTCCTCTTCAAACCGTCCGCGGCCTCCCTTGCGCTTGCGGTCGAAGTCCGTTTCTCCGCCGCGATCGTATATGCGCTCCTTTTTGTCTTCCTCGGCAGCTTCACGCTCAAGATCAGACCAGTCCTTCCCGGATTCTTCATCTTCTTCGCCTGAAATAGAGTGTTATTTTGTTTTATGAGACTTTCGCAAATACAAAACGGAAAAATCTTCATCATCATTGACTCGTTTTCACGTCGGCTAAAACAAATACCTTTGGTTGGTATATCCTACGACAGAAGACACGACACAGTAATGTGCCTGCAGCTTAGCTGACTGTTTCTAAAGCTCAATCTGTCATATTATAGTTCCTAGCATATCTGGGTAGCTTTACTGCGGGTCTAATAAGGCCACATTAGTAGAATCAGCCAGCACATCAAGCTACCCGAAACTGTCAAATTTTTCCAATCAACCTTGAACCTTATTCTGTAGCGATAAAGATGAAAATAAAAACGACGAAAATAAAATTTGACGACACGGTTGGCGCAGTGGTTGAGCGATTGACTGCTGCGCAGCATGTCGCGGGTTCGATTCCGCACGGGACAAATATTTGTACGACCTACAAGTATTTGTTCTGAGTCTGGGTGTTTTTCTATCTATAATATGTATGTACTTACAAAAAAAAAATGTATATAAGTAGTTTATCAGCCATCTCGTTACCATAACACAAGCATTAGGTTGCTTAGCTTGGGACTATATGGCGTTGTGTGAAATGTCCAAAAAAAAAAAAAATTTAGGGTTCCGTAGCCAAATGGCAAAATACGGAACCCTTATAGATTCGTCATGTCTGTCTGTCTGTCCATATGTCACAGCCACTTTTCTCCGAAACTATAAGAACTATGTTGTTGAAACTCGGTAAATAGATGTATTCTGATTAAGATTTTCACACAAAAATAGAAAAAAAAAAAACAATAAAGTTTAGGGGTCCCCATACTTAGAAATGAAACTCAATTTTTTTTTTCATATAAACCATATGTGAGGGGTATCTATGGATAGGTCTTCATAAATGATAATGAGGTTTCTAAAATCATTTTATTCTAAACTGAATAGTTTGCGCGAGAGACACTTCCAAAGTGGTAAAATGCCCCCCCCCCCCCCTTAACTTCTAAAATAAGAGAATGATAAAACTAAAAAAAAAATATGATGTACATTACCATTTAATCTTCCACCGAAAATTTGTTTGAACGAGATCTAGTAAGTAGTTTTTTTTTAAAACGTCATAAATCGTAAACCGCAACTTTTGCTTATATTTACCTACAGGTTTGTACGGAACCCTCGGGCTGCGACTTGGCCGCTGGTTTTTTTAAACACTGTTACTATTGTGGACGAGATACTCCGTTCTACGCTAATAAAGATAAACAGGTATTCTTACCATCACTATCGCCAGAGGCATCGGACTCGTCGGAAGCTTCCGAGTCGTACTCGGAGCCTTCGGAATCCTCCTCACTCTCTACGTCTGTGGGTTCGTAAGCGTCATCTTCTTCCTCCGACGACTCATCCTGTAACAATGGGAAAATATAGTTTAGATATGCAGACAAGTAATTAAAGTACAGTGTCGTAAAACCAATGCAAGAATCCTAATACCGCGTGTATCTGACATCGACGCACAAACGATTTCCATGGGTCCAGGGCATTCTGGACACCCTAGACTTCGAATTTTTCGTCGGCTTTTTTCTCATTTTTTCATTTTTTTTCAAGGGATTTGTTACTTTAGACTGCTCATAATCGTTATTCTGACTTAGCCCAATGAGATTTTTAATAAAAAAATAATTAATTAACTACTTTCACTAAAAAGAGCAATCTGAATAAAACCACAAATAGATATCAGCTCAGCTGAGCTGATACCTATTTGTGGTACTCTTGAAAAAAATGAGAAAAGAACCGACGAAAAATTCCAACACTGGGGTGTCCAGAATCATGCCCTGGACCCATGTAAATCGTTTGTGCGTCGATGTCAGATACACGCGGTATATATTATTTTTTTCATAACTGATCAGTGACTAACAGACAGCGCGCAGTCGAAACTACCAGTCGTAGAAAGCTGAATTTTGGCATGTAGGTTCCTTGGGCAGTGTAGGGGAGCACTACGAGGTGATTTCCCGAAATTACTACGGGAACGGGATAAGCGGGTAAGAAGTCGCGGGTAAAAGCTACTAGTTATGATGAAGCAAAAAGACAAGCCAGTAAATAAACTTGAATGCTCTGGATACTGTTCAAACTTGTATTTTCAACATTTTGAATAATAACCACCACAGACCACCAGTAAACGCACTTGATGAATGCTGTCGATAGGGAATATGCATGCAATTTTTTTATTGCAATATGATATATACATAAAAGCTCTAGTAAACAATCCTGAAATTATTTTTTTAATATTTTCATCAGCAATAAATTTATAAAGCTTCAAAGATTACAATTACAATGAGAAGTCCTACATGGACCGTTTGTTTTTCGAGCAATTTTAATTCTATTTCCACTGTTAGTATTATATTTTTGTATATTTTTAGGTAAACTGTATAGAAAATAAATATTTTTTTCATGCATATTCCCTATTGCGACTTAGCAACAAATTGATTTTATAGCGCCTTTACTCCGTAGTAGAGCATGTTACGTCATGCTCAAGTATTACTACTGCGTGGTTACTATACCTCGACGGTGTAACTCGTTATAGTCTACCTCAATACATGTTAAATGCAGGAATCTATTGATTGAAATAGTTTAGCGCACGGTCCATGGTCTTGTTATGAGGGTCAAGTTCTTGCACAACAATGTGATCATCAAATTTAGCTTCACTATGTCATGTTTGCCCCAACACCAGGTGTAGCATAACATTAGCAAAAGGTAAATCATTATTGATACGGTACTAACATTAGCAGCATTCTCCTCGTCTGACTCAGGATCCAAGAACGACCAGCCTCCGTTGTCGAAGAAGCCCTCGATGTCATCCGTGATCGTCTTCATAACCTTCGTCCAGTTCAAAGATTGGATGCCCTCGGAATAACGAATATCGCAAGAGCTGGGGAGAAATGTTTATCATTAGTTTTACTGGATCTATATGAAATAGTTCTGCAAATAAATAAATAAAGGCTCAAACATAAATAAAACTAATTACAAAAACGCGTCAATCATTACAATTTAAACCTTTCGTCATTACAACACGTTCGTGATTTGCAACAACTAAAATTTTTCTACTTTCAAAACATACTCACTTAAGCCACTCCTTCACATGATCCAGCATGTTCATGGGCACAGCGTTCACCATCGCGACCTTCTTGGCATAATCTTTGAAAACGAACACCATATCGAAGTTCTTGAGATGGAACTGTACTCGCTCGAAGTGCACCAACTCGACGTCTTCGAGAGCTATGACAAACGGCGGCCACTCGGTCAGGTTGACGAGCGCGCCGGACGTCGGCTGGAGGAGGACTGTGCTGCGGAACGGTGCTCCAGGGAAGCCTAATTCTCTGTGGAGACAAACACATGATGTCAAATCTTCGAAAAAATCGAATTCCTCAATTTTGCTACATCACCAAAGAAAACTTCAGCTTTCTAGACATTTTTGAAGTGAAAACTTCTTTAGCGGCGTTGAGCTTTTCTAAGGATGGATAATTATGAAATGTTGAAACTCTCGTCAGGACACGTGACCCGATCGAAAATAAGTAAGACAGTTGATTCAAAAACGCAAACGTTAATGTTCAAGTTTTCACTTCTGCCGGCACTCCCGGAGTGCAACCCGTTTTTTTTTTTTACAAAGTGTCTACAGAATTACTTCATAACTGGCATTTTACTTTGTGGCCGGTGTTAGGCTTGATTTGCCGGAACTTAGGGCACCCTGACGCGGATAAGCTATACTCGGATTCCATACAGTTAGGTTAGGTTCCTTTAAACTCTACAGACAAAAATAGCAGCGGGGTTCCGTCGTCGAGGTTTGGTTTGAGATGTTCTATTCATAATACGGTTACTACTCATGTTCGAGTAGATTCGAAATCTTTAAAGCGAGATTTTATGATCGGCTAATTATGCAACGCGCAAAATTTAGATGCGCTTGTGACTTCACAAAAATATTACTACTAACCTGAAAGGCGTATCAAACTCGACCTCCTGCTTGGTCATGTTCTCAACTCTTTCACAGAAGCTCTTGAAAGCCACCTTCAGCTTGTGCCTCAGTTCTCTCTCGCTCTGCTCGGCCGCTAAGTCATCTCTGTCGTGCATGTGTTGGTGCTTGCCCAAGTCTGTAGTAATTTCACCCACCTCCGTGTAGAATTGGACATCTACATGCTTCTTTTTTCCTGGAATTGAAGTTTGCTTGTTAAAGAACTTATAAATCACAAAATAATCAAAACATAAAAAACAAATAAAAGTTTAAGAAAAAAATACGGCACACTGGGTTTACTATACTGGCGGCAAAAAAGGTCGTATCGACACAAATCAGGTTACCGATTTCCGACCTTAAATCATTTACTTGATGTCGTAAATCGGTTATTTCGTTTTGTTTATATAAGGCCTTTTTATATGACGGCAGTATAGTAAACCCAGTGTGCCGTTTTTTTTCTTAAACTTTTGACGAAGGATCTACGCTACATGCAAAGGGTACGTAAAAATATACGTTCTGTAGCAACTTTTTTGCAACTTACCAAACATAATAGCATGCTTCAAATGGAAATGTAACAGTATAATCATTTCTCCATCGCACGGCTGGAAGAATGCGTTCTTAATATTATTGTACAAAATATCCACTTTGTCCCCTCTAACAGAAGTGAATCTGAATCCGTTTGTATGTGATTCTAGAGACCCACTCATTCTCTTTGTTACGATATTAGGTCTTATGTACAAGTCTTTAAGTTTCGGATTGCCTTTACTCTGAGAGAGAACTAAGGTGTCTTGTTTGACCAAGTCCTCCTTTTCTCTCTCTTCAGCTTCTCTTGTTTTGAACTTTTTCTGTACTTCTTTGATAAGTCTAAAGCCAGTGTTGAGGTTTGAGGATGGGGGGGATATCTCGCCTGGTTCTTTTGTGTTTGTACTTCTATATGTTCTGTAAGTATTTAAAAGAGTTGGTAAACATGGTTGGCAAATGCATGTTATATTATAATGGATGCCACATTGCTAATGTTAGGACCATATAATCCTCTGCTAATCATATAACAGTACATGAGTTTGGAAAAAGATCAGCTTTGTGGAATGCCAATAAATTGAAAATCTTGTCGTGTGGACCCTATAGCAGAAGTTTATTATATCACCGTTCAATACTTACACTTCTTTAACAAACGTAGCATCCGGTTGAGAGTAGTTCCCTCCTTCATTCCTGCCCATAGTGGCTCCAGGGTGGAAGAAGTTAATCCTAAGGTATGTGTAGTCACCCTCAACAGACTGGGAGATGTTCTTGATCGTTGAGATATGGAATGGAACCGGCACGCCGAATATCGGCAATATTACTGTTTCATATTTGCGATCTGAAACAAAACAATTCAGGTGAAAACGTTATTACGTACAAAATCTTAATGTATGACATATTTATACAAAACTTGCACTTTCCGGAACTAATCTAGTTGTGTTGCCGTATGGCAACCCTTAATTCGAAGAAAATTGCTTATCATTTTTTAGGGTTCCGTACCCAAAGGGTAAAAACGGGACCCTATTACTAAGACTTTGCTGTCTGTCTGTCACCAGGCTGTATCTCAAGAACCGCGATAGCTAGACAGTTGAAATTTTCACAGATGATATATTTCTGTTGCCGCTATAACAACAAATACTAAAAACCGGTCAAGTGCGAGTCGGACTCGCGCACTGAGGGTTCCGTAAGCAGAAGTTGCGATTTACGATTTATGACGTATTAAAAAAAAACTACTTACTAGATCTCGTTCAAACCAATTTTCGCTGGTAGTTTACATGGTAATGTACATCATATATTTTTTTTAGTTTTATCATTCTCTTATTTTAGAAGTTAAGGGGGGGGGGGGGACACATTTTTCCACTTTGGAAGTGTCTGTCGCGCAAACTATTAAGTTTAGAAAAAAATGATCTTAGAAACCTCATCATTTTTGAAGACCTAACCATAGATAACCCACACGTATGGGTACGATGAAAAAAAAAATTTCGAGATTCAGTTCCAACTATGGGGACCCCCAAAATCTATTGTTTTTTTTTCTATTTTTATGTGAAAATCTTTATGCTGTTCACAAAATACATCTACTTACCAAATTTCAACAGCGTAGTTCTTATAGTTTCGGAGAAAAATGGCTGTGACATACGGACGGACAGACAGACAGACATGACGAATGTATAAGGGTTCCGTTTTTGCCATTTGGCTACGGAACCCTAAAAACAGAATAAAATAAATATTTAAGGGGGCTCCCATACAACAAACTTGATTTTTTTAGATAATGGTACGGAACCCTTAGTGCGCGAGTCCGACTCGCACTTGGCCGCTGTTTAGTTACTTGATAGGATTACTATAACTTACAACAATAATTCTGCTCTTAGTATAAGGACTGATCACAGAAGACGAGAAAAAGGAACTTGGTAGGGTAAATAGGACAAGAGCGAGAGAATTATGAGATAACTACCTGATGCTCGCGGCTTCGCCCGCTTGACAAATGATATACTAAAACCCTCCTCGAGAATCACTCTATCCATTAGTGAAAACAGCACGAAAATCGGTACATTAGCTTTTGAGTTTCTACGCGCGGTACTCATCAAGTAGCGTACTACGTATTTCTGAACTGCGACTATTTTAACTATCCAAGTCAATTCACAAAAACTCACCAACATATAACTTGAGCTCTTTAACTTCATTTTCCCTTGGCATCTGACTGGTACTCTTGTAAGAAACAGTGCTTTTCCTCAACTTTTCGCCCTCTTTGCCACTGGACTGTTTCGCTAACCTCTCCTTAGCCTTTTCGTTCAGAGTTATAGCCAGTTCCCTTTGATGTTCCTTACGTTTCTCCTCTGAAGAATGCTCCGTACGAAGTTTTGATTCGATCACTGCTGTTCTTTTGCCTCTGCCTGGAATAATATTTTGGGTTTAGAAAGCAAGTTGGGCAAGATTTGACTGGATTGTAACAAATATTTATGAAAAAAAAAAAAATGCTACTGATTAACCAATGCACAGATTTGGTCAGCTTATGCCAATTTTTATAGCTTTGAACGTATCTTAGATCTGATTATTTCATTGTTGAGTACCAAATATTTTAAGCATTTACCAAATCTCTACTCAGCATAATCATCTCATGCGAAAGTTTAAGTCTAAAATAGTAGTTTAGTCAAAAAGTAGACACTCACCTCCATTCTCTATTTATTTCCGATAGCGTGTAATGAAACAAAAATAGTTGTAAGTATAAAATCCAGTTCGTCACATTGTCGATAGTTAGTTTAGCATCTAGGTATAGATACTGAAAGCTTTTACAATATTATATAGGTAGAAATTCAAGAACAAAAGTCAATCAGTATACTGATCTGCCATCCTTCAAGTAACATACCCTTGAATTAAGCAAAACATTTGAGAAGTAAGTTGCTGCATATACGAACTTTCATAAAATATTGAGTTTTGTATCAATATTTTTTTAAATAGCATGCAGAGTACTAAGTCTTGTGACTCTCAATCGTTTTAAAAAGCTTAACTCAATTTTAAAATTCTGTTAAAACATCAACTCTACAAATCTTACAAAACTGGTCTATATTACCAGAAACATTCAAATGTTTAGAAAAATACTACACAACTGATACTCATTTGTCAATCGCAGTTGCAAAAATACAACTAAACAAACCAATGTACACACAACTATCAACCTTTCGGCTCTTAACATATAGCTCAAATTCCTTTGTCTTCAACCACACACAAATTTAACTTTCGACCTTCTCCTTACTCACATAAAGTCCAAATTTCCTTGTCAATCACAATGACTCACCAAGTATTTCAGTCTTGTTTTCCTTCTCTTCTTCTTCTTCCTCGTCATCGTCCTTTAAGAAGATTCCGACGTTTTTGATTTTCTTCTTCGATTGTGTGAGGAGGGATGCCGGCTGCTCTTCATTCACTAATACCGTATCACCGATGAAGAGGGCGTATGTCTGTAAGGGTATTAAAATATGTGCTCCTAAAACTGAGATTGAAGCGGATCTTTGCTGTGTTGTGAAACTTTAATTTTAGTAAACGGCGTAATCTGTATGCGTTTAATCCTTTATGTAACCATACCTTGCCTTCCTTTTCAGTAGCGGCGCCATTTGATAAGTTGGCCAAACCGATGTTAATGTTAAAAACCATTCCCTTTTTAGCCACAGTTGACGTTTTGGGCCCTATGATGATCGAACTTTCACGAAATTCTATACCCATTGCGAACCTGCAATGCAAAGATAATAAGATAAGATAAGATGATGATGATGGGTGTTGATGATGATGTGATAAGTTTATAGGTAGTAAATTATCTTTTAGCTGAGCAGTAAATAATTATATTCTTAATGAATAATGAGCACGGAATCTTACCCAAAAGACTTAGTAAGATTGTCAACTAAATCTGGTTTCTCTTTTTTCGCTAACTCCAAGCCTGCTTCGTAAACAGTCGAAAGTTTAGCGCCAGCAACGAGTTTCTTCATAACCTCCTCTTCTATATTCAATAGGAAGTTGTAATTGCTTTGAATTTCATCTGTAGGGTTGACAAGTAATGTTCGAACTATGTTAGAGCAGTATGACTTATATCGAGCGCCTAAAGAACAAACAATGGCGCCGAAATGAAGGTGGTTCTTGTCTGAAACGGCGCTAAATTTAAGACTGTAGTTCCCTCCTGATTGGATGATGGGAGGGTAGCACATGTCCACTTGGCTTGTGTCGACACCAGTGACGTATTTCTTGTCCGATATGGCTGCTTCGACGCCCTCAGCGAGCTTTGAATGTTTTACTTTCTGTAAAGAAGGTAACCTTTGGTAATATACAATCTCAAAATAAAGCTAGTTTCACATCACTGTGACGGCGTGTGTTGTGATGTCGAATACAGAATTCAAACCAATTTGTTTAATTCTCGTCATATAACGAGTTCTGCAGCCAATCAAATGTGTTTAATAGCGCCACGACACAACACATTAATCTGGTTTGAGGTTATGTTTTGTAAGACAAAAAACATAAACAAAACTTACCTTATCGGAATCAATAATTTCCATAATCTGGTCTTTCAAATATTTCGTGAACACGTCAACTGTGACCATGCATGCTTTCTTCACAGTTATAATTTCTGAATCTTCTTTTGGCGCCATAAGGTGTGCAATAGCTGAACTTATATCTACGTTTTCGAATTTTTCACCTTTCATTACGGCCTTCCAACTTTCACAGAATTCGCCGGGATAGTTATCTTTCGCGAAAACTCCGAGGGTCTTGCCAGATTTTGATTTTTTAATCTCTTGTACTAATTTGTTGAAATTTTCTTTATCTTTATCATTCTGAAAACATAAATTGAACATGAATTCTGCATTCTGTGTTAAGTACAATGTCCTAAAAATATTCCATTGAAATTTATCCTCATTATGTCTTTGTTTCTGCAGTGTCAGAAAACTTGTAAGCTGCACATTTCAGACATGCGCGTAACAACACATATTTACACAGTATTCAATTATAGATTTCAATAGATTTTTAATAGAAGACTGGAAACTTAATTGTTATGCATAACAAGTCTTATCAATAATCTGGTGCGATTTAATTTTCATCTGAAGAAGTGTTTTTGGCGCAACATGAACGCCATTAAGTGGAGTGGGGTGGGGTGGGGTGGGGTCCTGACTGTATTCGAAACAAGTGACTTGTGACGTAACGTAAATGTGCGCACGGCAATGTGCGTACGCACTAATACTAAAGCTTTGGCTCAAACAAGTATCTATTCAGTCTATCTTAATATATATAAATCACGTGTCACGTTGTTTGTCCGCGATGGACTCCTAAACTACTTAACCGATTTTAATCAAGTTTGCACACCGTGTGCAGTTTGATCCAACTTGAAAGATAGGGTAGCTTACATCTCAATTTTTTGTTGCAATATTATTTAGGAGCGGAAAATGTTACGCAGACGAAGTTGCGCGAGTCATCTAATATAGTTATATAGTCGATTCTTTTAGTAGCAAGTCGGATATTCGACGACATGTCTATGATTAGGTTTGCCAGACGTCCGGATAAAGCCGGACATAGTCACGCTTTTAGGATGCGTGTCCGACTAAACTAGACAGTGTCCGGCTTTTCTTTGGCTTTTAACATTTTACCAGATTTTTACTGAAAATTGCATAATGAACAAGATTGATCTTGTTTTTTCATTGTAAATTAAAACGGGTTTTATATTGACGAGTTAAAAAGCCTGGAAAAGACACACTCCCAAATAGGATAATTTGCATGGCCTTTTTCAATTTTACTAATTACTTTACTAATCTTAGGGCCAGTTTCACCGGTTACGGATAAAGTGTCGGTTAGTTATCTGATGGATAACTAACCGACACTTAGGGCCAGTTTCACCGGTTACGGATAAAGTGTCGGTTAGCCTATTAGGAACTTATCTGGCAGATGAACTAAAACTTTTGGTTTCACAGGTGTCGGATAGCGATATCTGGCAGATTTATTAAGTACTAGCTTCTGCCAGCGGCTTCGCCCGCGTGATCCCTAGGGAACATATTCCCGGGATGAAAAGTAGCTTATGTGCTATTCCAGACTATAATCTATCTTTGTTCTAAATTTCATTAAGATCCGTTAAGCCGTTCTGGCGTGATTGAGTAACAAACAACCAAACTTTCACATTTATAATATTACTCGTTTGGTGTAAAGCGAAATTATAACCATCTTCCCCTCGACATTATAATTATTAAAGAATATTGCAAACTGTCGTAAGCCGTTTTCCGAAGCTACTCGCTAGCCTCCAGGCGCCAAGCTAGCCGCCTGCCTGTGCGTTCGCGACCACAAAAATAATCCTTATAGCATGATTCAGTATTCACGCGCGATGGCTTATTATTAGCGTTTTCATGTATAACCTTGGTGTTTCTATACCGATTTCTATGATTCTTTTTTATAGAACAGTTTATAATGTTAACTTTTATTAATGTTAATTAGGGACGACTGAGAGTTTTATAAACGTAAGAGTAGACAAATACAATCAGAATGCTTCGAACTGCTAAGCTATCGGGAGTTACACGTGTTATTGTTCGTCAATCATAAAAGATAGACATATGCTGTCGTTGGATATTTTTTATGTAATTTTAAGGAGAACATTTCCGTCATACATGATTTCTGTGTAGCTTTCACCATTAAGGTTGCACACGCGACGGAAGCTTAAAAAATGGAGTAACTTCTCCCGTTTTCCCAACATTTCCCTTCACTGCTCTGCTCCTATTAATTGTAGCGTGATGAAAAGTATACTATAACCTGCTCAAGAGTATGAATAATAATTGTACCAAGTTTCATTAAAATCCGTCGAGTAGTTTTTGTTTCTATAACGGTTATACAGACAGACAGACAGACAGACAGACAGACAGACCGACAGACAGACAGACAAAAATTGTACTGATTGCATTTTTGGCATCAGTATCGATCCCTAATCACCCCCTGATAGTTATTTTGGAAATATATTTCATGTACAGAATTGACCTCTCTACAGATTTATTATAAGTATAGATATAGATTTGAGTATTATAAAGTATTATAGTATTATAAGTGTCGGTTAGTTATCCATCACATAACTAACCGACACTTTATCCGTAACCGGTGAAACTGGCCCTTACAATACTATAATACTCAAATACTTAATAAATCTGCCAGATATCGCTATCCGACACCTGTGAAACCAAAAGTTTTAGTTCATCTGCCAGATAAGTTCCTAATAGGCTAACCGACACTTTATCCGTAACCGGTGAAACTGGCCCTAAGATTAATAAAGTAATTCTTAAAATGGACTCCTAAATAATAACAATAATATATATAAATCACGAGTCACGTTGTTTGTCCGCGATGGACTCCGATTATAATCAAATTTGCACACCGTGTGCAGTTTGATCCAACTTGAATATAGGGTAGCTTACATCTCAATTTTTTGTTGCAATATTATTTTAGGAGCGAAAAATGTCACGCAGACGAAGTTACGCGGGTCAGCTTAAGTATAAAAAAATGTATCCCTTTTTCCCTTGGTTCAAGCATCACGCGTGAACGGCTGGACCGATTTCGCTAATTCTTTTTTTGTTGTTGTTGTGAGTAGGTATGAGTAGAATGTTCTTAAGAAAAAAATAAAAAAACATTGACAGGAGCGAAGCCGCGGGGGACAGCTAGTTTTAATATAGAATTAGCTGATCTGTTCGGCTTTAATGTTTAAAGACCTGGCAACACTTTCTATGTTTGTAGTATGTTGTATAGAGCAAAAAACTCACACATTAAACAATAAGTTAGCTTTATACATTGTTTGATCCACAATATCTTTTAAAGGCGACATTACACTGCATAAACAAACATATGCATGGGACCCTAATTATTGGTACTTACAATAAAATAAATAATTTTGAATTTATACTTACTCTATCTCTAACAAGTAATTTCACTGGTGGCAGTTCTGTTTCTTCTTTACCATTTTCTATTTGTCTCAAAAATTCAATCTTCTTTTTGCTTGCAAGAAAACACATGCTGTTTTCTGTGAGAACTGTTATTGTGTCGGGTAGCTCATAACCAAACAGCCAAGTCTGGATACAAAAATAAAGTAAGTAAAAAATTTAGAAGAGTATCTGAAAACATCTGGGAGGGCCTTTGCCTAGCAATGGGCCAGCTAACACTAGAAAAAATGAATAATAATTGCAAAGTAAAGTCTAAACACACGCCAGTGTGTCCAGACCCATGGCTAAAGAAAAATGAACTGGTGATTCTTTTGTTGCTTAACTTGATAATCACACATATTATTAACATAGAACTTGGCTCCCATTTTCACATTATAATTTTGTTAGGATAAGATAATACTGTCTTTTTTTTATATACAATACGGGGAAACTCTTGGCCCAAATCTCACCTGATGGAAAGTGATGATTAGGCCGAAGATGGAAGCGAGTTTCACCCGGAATAGAACAGCTCTTCTGTTTATTTTCAAGTGCCAAGAAGATTTGTTATTTTGGGTGTGGTTAATCAATGATATATCTTGTTCAAGACATGTTATCTATATTTTAATTAAACTTGTAGTTATAATGTTAGCCAATGGTTTAACCATTTAAGCCTTGATTACATTCACTAATATGTAAAAATAGACCTGTCAGTACTTGTTCTCTGATAACAATCATGTTTCATAGTTCAGATTTACTGTCAGTTTATTAATATCCGTTTTTATTATTATTATTGCACAATAAAATATCCTAATATTGCAATTACCTACAATTTCAATCTCGTTTAATTGTTGATTGTATGGTTAACAATTTCAGGGAAATGTTGAGGTGAAGCTGTAGAACACACAAAAAAAAATTTCTTCATATAATTTTTGTCATGGCACCTTTCTAGTTCATGATTGAACTGACTTGGTGACAAAATGCAGTTATTCACTCTATAGCTTGGTACCTATATTTTGTAACCCTTCATAAATTCCACTTTGCCTCAAGTTAACTTTCGGTTACAGTGTTCAAAGTACCTTCATAGCAATATAAACTTTATGTAAACAAATTATTAAATGTTAAATTATAAACAATAACAATATGTTTCATTAAGCACATTATAAAAGGAAATAACTGAAGTAAAGGTAAAAAGGAAAGAAGATAGGTGCATTTTATTGTGATACGCACATCAACTAATAAGCAGAGAGAAACAGAAGTTTTCTAGTAAGAAAACTATAACTACTAACATTAAAAAAAATATCTATAAAACGGTTATTCTTGAACACACCCACAGAACAAAGCAACTATCTATAACCTAGGTTAAGTATAAACAAAATTGTAAAATACATCAATGTTGGTGCTATAGTGTTATACAATCAGATGTATCAAGTTCATTTTAGCTATGTGTTTTTCCAATAAGGATTTACATCGATTTTACAGGTAAGGACTACAATCTGATAAGTTGTGGGTACTATTGTTGGTTGAAAATGCTGTTTAAACCAAGTTAGCGAAATAAACACTAAACAACGACGTTCTTTCAATCGAAAGTACTGTATATCAATACATAAAATGCGCACGACATGTTATAATCCCGTTTTTAAGCACATGGAGTTATAAAACTCGCGCAAACCTGTAGCGCTGTTGACTTGCTGTAAAGCGTGTCTTCGTCCACTCCAACGCATGAAACCAGGCAATCGACCTTCGCCAGGGCATCATCGCCCTTTGAATCTGCTGCAGCAGCCTGTAAAACATACAGTTACTGTAGAGCGAGCTCTCAAAAACGGTGAGATCAGTTGATGAAGAGTTACCGACCTTCCATGCCGCATACAGCTTCTTCATGCGCCGATAAAAAGTTTCTTTATCGAGCGATATATTAGACATCGTGGAAAATAATAATACAACTTAACTAAACACAATATACAACGTTATTACGCCGCAATGATCGCAATTTATTCACGACTCCACGACATTACATCGCTTTTGACAGCAAACACAAATGGCGGGCGTCGGTAGTGGAGATCCCTGCCGCCTTTTCTTCAACTTTGTCTATGCTCTATTCGAAAACCCACTATTAGAAATCAACCGATTCAAATCAGTTTCTTTAGTTTTCTGTATTATTTAGCCTTACATAACCAAGACGACAAAACTTTAAGCTTTTTGATATCTACACGTTCTGTTTTAGATCGAGTTTTCAAGTTTTTTTACTAGTCTTTTGACCCACTTTTTGTTGTGTTGTTGATAGCATCTCTATTTTCCCTTTGTCTGTGGGTTTTCAATTTCGGTCTATGTATGTTCATCACAGACTACATAGAGATACTACGTAATGTTCATTGATGTTCATGCTGTTTTTCATTCGGTCAGTTCGCGATTTGAAAAGTTTTGTTTTGATTATTTTGTTAACTTTATTTTTGTATTCTCATGTTTTATGAAGTAGTTTTAAATGCAAAAGTTAAAATCCCAGAATTTGGGAAACCTTTCTGAGGGTTCTCTAAGAACTCTTGCTCAAAATCGTATAACAACAATTTTAGATTTTCTTCAAGAAGATGTTTCAAAGTTATCAACGCTAACTAAATTGAGCTTGCCACAAATATTAGCAATTAGAAATGAAATATTTACCAAGTATTCAGCTCCACTAATAAATGGATCAGAGTTATTTACAAATGTTTTCAAGACAAGAAGTCGAATTAGTACGGGTATAGAAAGGTAAGTACGATCATTTTTAGCCTATTCATATCGTTGTTTCAACAACAACAACTTCTGTAGAGAATAACGCAAGCAACAACAGACGGATAGACTAACTATCAAGTGAAGTCAACCAGGGATCTACAAAAGCCTACACAGTGAAGTCTACTCTACAGAGCTTACTAACTGTTAATTATATTAAATTTCAGGTTGGATGCCATAACAAATGGTGGGATTCCAGTGAGGTACATTTCAGAGATATGTGGCCTTGCAGAAACAGGGAAAACTCAATTGTCATTCCAATTAGCTATAAACTGTGTCAAAGATGACACTAACTCTGTCTTATATGTTGATACTAAAGGCGATTTTTCAGCAGTCCGAGTCCAAAAAATGTTGGAAGCTCAAAGATACACCCATAAGGTATGGATTTTTGTTTAATAACTATAAGCTACAAGCTTTGGACCACAACTTCATATGCACATTGCATATCCCATTGTTCCCAAGCCCTTAGGAATTTCAAGATGAATTTATTATACCTATAAACCTTCCTCTAGTCTTCCTCGGTCTTGATGAAAAATACATTAAAATCTATTGAAAAGTTTAAAAGAAACCACAAACAGAAAATTTTGTTTTATATCATGTAAAAATTATGAAACTGCTGACAAGATAACACGGTGAATTTGTATTTAACTCACTAAGGAGGTCCATGAAATAGATCTGAAAAAAGGTTTTATGTGTCCTGCTGTTTAATACCATGAACTAACATAGTTTGAGAAATAAAAATCCAGTTTTCTTTTCAGGACATGGCTACAGTTATGTATAAAATAAGAGTAGTTCACATATGGACTATGGAGGACTTAGTGGAGCTGTTGAAGAGCCTCAAAAATAAATCAATTGTAATTGAAAACTTGGCTATGATTATTGTAGATTCCTTGCCATGTTTGATGTTTCAACATCTTGGTGATGATAATAAAATGGGTGAGTTAAAATTAATGGTGAGAGTTGAAACTAGTTAGTGAATTAAAAGTGATTGTCAAAAAAGTAGACTTCTAAATGACAGAAACTTATTAATTGACGGCAGAAAAGGTGTTCTTAATAAGCTTAACATCCCAGACAGACAACACTGTTGGCGCAGCAGCTGAGCAATTTACTGCTGTACTGCATTTTGCAGGTTCGATTACTGCATGGAATAAAATATTTGTATGGCCTACAGATAGTTGTTCCAGGTCTGGCCGTTTGTGTATGTGAGTTTGTATGTTTGTGTACAATACAAGAGAAATTCAAAGATTAGGGTGGGACAATGAACTGAAAAAAAAATATACACATCCCTATGAAAACACATTATTGTAAGTGGCTAAATAACTATTCATATTCTATGACTAAAATGATGCCATTTTTGCTATCCTTAGAGAAATATAGAGCTGTGCATAAATACTTGCATATGATATTCGTTGACCTCGAAAAGGCATAATAAAGTATATAATAAAGGCATATTACCAGGTGCCTCGTGAGGTTGATGATAATGGACGCTCTGACGTCGGACATCCAGGAGGAAACTCCCTGGTGCATGCTGTTTGCTGATGACATTGTGCTGGTTGCCGAAAGCGGCCTAGAGGTCCAGAGAAGATTGGAGACGTCGTGGCAAAGACTGGAGAGTGTTGGCCTGAAATTGAGCAGAACCAAAACAAAATACCTGTTCTGCGATTTCGGCGATCTCTCCAGTCCTATACCTATAGATCTCACCGGAACGCCTATACCGATCTCCTCCGACTTTCGGTACAGGGGGATGGCGATATAGACCGAGACGTAACGCGCCGGCGATCAACTCAGGATGGATGGCCAGTCACGGAAAAGTTAAAAGGGAATCGCTTGTCTTGGTATGGTCATGTGAAGAGGAGGGAGGAAACGCATTTAACTAAAAGAGTAATGAACGTAAATGTGGATGGATAGATAGGGAGACGAAGGCCAAAGAAAAGATGTATGGATTGTGGGAGGAGCGATATGTATGAAAGAGAAGGGAGTTAGTGATAGTTTGACGTCTGATAGGGCAGAGTGGAAGAAAAAAACGTGTTGCGCCGACCCCAAGTAACATGGGATAAGGGCAAGAAGAAGAAGATTTAGAATCTTCTTCTTCTTGCCCTTATCCCTTGATTATTTGCTAAAATATTGTGACGAAATCAGCTTTTGGTGCCAGTGGGTGATAGTTTGTGTGTGTGTGATTGTTTGCAACCATTTCTTGATAAGGCACTCTCTATAAAGCTCATATTTATTTTTGTTCACAGGACTGTCGCTTTTGAATGTCCTTGTAAATTATAGCAGATTTATAGCTAATGAATTTAATGTGGGAATCATTTACGTAAACATACAAACAAGATGGATAGACAGTGATATTTCTGAAATCGATGGTAAGTTACTGGCAAATACGGACTCACTAAAATGAAATATTTTTTTAAAGTACATAAGTTTGTTATTGTTTCAGATGATGGAGAATCAACTGCTGCATACAAAGAAACAACATACATTGAAAAAAGGAATCGTTGTCTAGGAAAATACTGGGAACAGATTCCAGCTTTAATAATACAGTTGGAAAAACACGAAGACCACGATAAGGAAATAGAATGCTATATACAAATTAAAGTTTCAGTTTTAAGTTCAAATGTAGTAAAAAATGAAAACTGTGAATGTATTTTAAACTTAAGTTCAGTGGGAATTACTTGAAATTTAATAAAAAGCTAATTTTCAATATAAAATTGTGTAATGTTTATCTTTGCAAATCTCCAGACCCAGGGAAAGTGAATTAAACTTAGCTGAAAGTCTGTGACTGTAACACAACTAGTACTGCGTCTTACAGCTAGATGGCGGTGAAAGTGCAGATTTATCACGCATAAAACGCTTATTACACTACACGATCTATCGGGCCTAATTTCTAGGGCGCCATGTCCCTGCGGCAGGGTGCCGATTATTAAAGCTGTTATTAAACTACACGATCTATCGGGCCCGTATGCGTTTCAAACTATGGTATTTTTATGTAAGTAATCACGTACAAGAGCAGGTAGCTGTTAATTGATGTCATAAGTTGGAAACAAATTATCGACGCGTCAAAACAGCCACTTTTTTTTTTTTATAGACGCGACTTTGGTGTCTGTCTAATAAATTTGATAAAAAAAAATGAATGTACGCCTTCTTTGGATGTACGAGTGAGTTGTCGTTGTTACCTTGGTGCTAGGCACCCGGGGCGGACCAGCCTCGTCTGCCCCCACTTTACCCCGCTACTGCAGTTAGGGTGCGATTTCTAGTGCAGTGTAATAATGGGCACCCTGCCGCAGGGACAGGGCGCCCTAGAAATTAGGCCCGATAGATCGTGTAATGTAATAACCGCTTTACACTACGTACCTACACTAGAAATCGCTCCCTAATAGCAGTGGGGGTGGAGGAGGCAGGTCCACCACGGATGCCTAGCACCAAGGTGACAATGACAAATGAATACCAAAGTCGCGTAAAAAAAGGCTTTATTGACGCGTCTGATAATTTGTTTCCAACTTCTTACATACTAATATCATAGCTAAAACGCATCGCAACTATATTTTCATTTTTTTTCGAGTTTCTTTTTCCTTTTCTAATTCCCTAAAATAATAAATTCATGTTGCGCTTAGTCTATTCTCTAAACCGCGCGAGACAGTGAAGTATGAAATGTGATCGAATATTTAGTAAAATAATCGGAAATTATCAATATAAATTCGCCCAGGGTGCCAATCTACCCTATGCCGCCACTGCGGC
Source organism: Ceramica pisi (assembly GCA_963859965.1). NCBI lineage: Eukaryota > Metazoa > Arthropoda > Insecta > Lepidoptera > Noctuidae > Ceramica > Ceramica pisi. Next base: position 20,757,582 of record OY982535.1, on the reverse strand, counting down.
AGGGTCCTTACTCTCTGTTTCTTATTACACTACACTGTCCCTGCAGATCGGGCCCGATAGATCGTCTAGTGTAATAAGCGTTTTATGTTTATGGTTCTAGAAACTTGTCTATGAATCATTCAATTCAATACCTGATGCCACGGTGCTTTAACTTAGAACAAAAGTAAGGGAATCATAGCCGACCAATTTGGGTAGGCTTCGGCTTTTAGAGGTCTCACCTTAGTTCAATAGATTTTTCATTTATTCGTATAGTAAATTTTTTTTAATGTTTTATTTTGTGTAAATATAAAAAATACTACATAAACTAAAAGGAAAGAATATAGACAGGGACCCCAAGAGTACATTTACAGGGCCTACTGCAGATTTGAAGCTAGTTGTATATACGTATATATCTTCAAGGATTGTTGTTTTTACTTGTTGCTAGAGGGCGCTATAAAATGTTGGAGTGACGTCTCTATCTCCCTATATACAATGTACTCTGTGCCTGATGCTGCGCGTCAAAATTCTCAGTCAATCACTCGCCGTCTCTTTTCATTCACTCTTTCATTTGAGCGCACGCCTGACGGGCGATGCGTGTAAAACTGTGATGGCTCTTTACAACACATTTGTAAATTTAACATTTTTATGATATTTGTGTGCTTAGTATCCTTCTTAGTGTAATTTAACTTTAATTTATATATTTGCGTTTACTTAAAAATGGCGAATCAAACCCAGAAAATCGTTTACAAACTGGTCCTCACTGGAGGTAAGAATATATTTTGTAGAATCTGATTTTTTAGAAGTTCCATGCCGCTATTATGTTTTTCTATGGTTTATATAATTGATAGAGTGTACTATATCTTTGTAGTATCGTATTTGTTATTGTATGTGATAATGGTATCATGTAAAATGCAACACGTGGATCTTTGACGACGTAAATCTCACCTCGAAACCACATTGTATTTTTACTCAGGACCGTGTGGCGGCAAAACTACCGGCCAGTCGCGACTCAGCACGTTCTTTGAGAATTTAGGATGGAAGGTGAGCAAATCAATTTGTTTTTATTTATACTACCTAGTTACGTTTGTACCCATTATAATTAGTAAAAAATTGACAACAAAGTTTAGAGTTTAAAAAATTGCCTTTATTTGTGTTGATAAAAAGTAGACAAGTAAACTTCATGTAATGGTTCAATTATCTGTAGCTCAAATCAATGCTGTTGAAAGTAATAATATATAATTATTTACCAATTTTTATAATTTTACTGTTTCACAACTAAATTGTTAATTGTAGTAATATTTGGCTTAATCTATTGTGAAACAGTATTCCTTCATAAATTAGATATTCCTAGCAAAATATTGCTTCCCTCTCGAATTCTGAATTGTGGTGTCTCCATCTGGAGATCATATGACATGGTTCCACAATGTGTTTATTTCCAGGTGTTCCGGGTGCCGGAAACGGCTAACGTGCTCCTCAGGTAAATGCGATACCTACAAAAACTACACAGTGCATCACAAACATTATTTCAAGCTTTTAAATTTACATTCTCTATCCGATTTGTGTATACAATACCTCACATCATTTTGTATCTATAAAAAAATAAAAATTTCACCAGTCAGTTAAATGTCATTTGTGTTTTTCTGACTCAGTAGTGAATTAGGCATTTCAATTAAATAATTCCAATTGCTAAAATTTTTATTAAACTTCAACTAAAAAAGTAAATAAACAAAAAAAATCCGATTCCATGATTTTCAGTAAACTATTAGTATTTATTATGCAATGGAAGTTAATGTAAATTTAAAACCTGATTTATTAAGTATGCACTGTGAAAATGCCTTAGTTTTTGAAATTTAAAAGCTTGCAAAACACAAGTATGCAGTAGTTGTTAATTTTTTATTTTGTTATATGGAATTGGGAACTAATGCATAAGTGATGTATTAAAAATGAAAACATGAAATTTATACAATTTATGGTTTGTATGTTAAATGTACTGCAATGTATAATTTTTCTTTTACAGTGGTGGTGTCAAGTTCGCAGATCTCTCCGCAGACGAAGGTAAGATTTCAACATTTCTATTGAATCTGCAAAATTGCAGAAATCACTCGAAAAATTATCAACAGAATAATGTCCAAATGTTGCGTGCTGCATGCCCCTGCTTTCTCACCCAAATCACGCTTTTAGGCATCCTTCGCTTTAGCGTTAGCGCTTGTTGTACGTAATACGGTGCCCCAGAATCTACAAAGTTTGGATAAAATCTCATCAACGCGTCGCTGGCGCAGCATAAACGTGGCGTGAACACTAGATGCGAAGGCTAACTTTCACAGCTAAAGCAGTAATTTTGGATTCATTACATTTACATTTCAGCTTATGTCAACCTGAATCCATATTTTAGAATGCAGGATTCTGAATGGGTTAATATTATTAATTTTCCATAAACGAAGTTACGCACGTTAATAATTGTGTACTAGAAAGGAAAATTAATGTTCAACCTATTTCAAATGCATAAATTACATCAATTTATACCGTAAATTCTCCAATGTTGACATTATTTTGATACTGCAAATGTGATAAAGCTATTTTCATTCCACATTTGCAGTAATGAATTAAGTTTACATAAGGAAATGAAGTGCTTATATTATGAGGAGTGCATGCTTACAGGAACCTGCTTGATTATGGATACCAACATTTCCACCCACATTGTTCCATAGAATTTACAAACAGAAACTTCCAAGTTATGGTACGTCTGTTGAATTGACGAGCAACATATTTAACGGAACGGAGTAACAATGGGGTAAACAATTGATTTGATGGCAGCATGTCACATTGCCGTAACTTTTTATTACATTTTTAAACAATAAAAGATTGTTGGATTTTACGTCTTTTCCATGAATTTCAGTTATAGTGAAATGCGTAGAAAGAATATTTTGTCGATGCATGTAAGAAAATATATTTTGGGAAAATCCGAAAGTCGGCATTTCTTAAATTGGCAACTTGATGACCGGAAACCTCTGCCAGTACGTACATTTATTGTTTAGAATTGACTGCTGCCAAAATCTTGTATCACGCGTTTTTTTTTACCCTCTCGTATATCGTTTTGTTTAGACTAGATGCATTCTGTTGGCTGTTTATTGGTGGATCCTGTTTAGTTTTAGACGAGACCGTTCGAGCTCATTCCATTGTGTATGTAATCTAATCCGCAGCCCACCCAAGTTCAGTGTCAATGACACTGTCATTACTAAAAATCATACAATTGAATTAAGCTTTTACATGCATGCTGCGTGTTCCACTTTAGCCGATGTTTAATTAACTAAGAAACCTAGCGAAATTGTTTGAGATTTTGATCACGTCAGTACCTACATGCTTTTTTTAATCTCCTCCAATTTTTCAGACGTTGTTTGACGGCCATTACAAGGTCAAATTGACTTTCTCGCTAGAAATTCTCACGTAGATATTGGTCTCTTTAAATTGGTAGGGGCGTGACTTCCATTGACGTAGGAACCACGTGAGGTAGGTCGACAATGCGCTCTGCCAAGTGGTAATTGAATTTTCATTGCTAAATGCGAGTAATTATGGTATGATGGACAAATGGAACGTTTCTTGTGTGAAAACAACACGAGAGAAAAGTTTCTAAATAATTATATTCTAGAAATATGTTTAACCGTACAGATTGAATTCAATCCTTTTGGTAAAACAATATAAAATTTCTAAAGGTTTCTTCGAAAAGTTACTTTGCTCACGATCACGTTTTTCAAGACCGGAGACTGGAGACTCATAAAAATGTACTTCGATTGTTAAAAATTGGGCTTGTCGCACAGAATCCTGATAAAAAAATCTCTGTAACAACCAGCCCCGTGTTGGAGAAACCTTAAAAGTAGTTAAAAGGTCGCGGCCAAACAAAATTCTGAGTTATCACGTTGCCTCGCATGCATGTTCCACAAAAGCGACTAACAAAAACAAACTGATCGTATGTTACGGCAGTCATAATTTACTGAGAAAGATAACCCCTGGATTCATACTAATTGTAAAGATAAGGTTTTTTATTCATTTATGTAAGCAAGAATGATAGAATTCTTCTTCAGACTCTTGTCGCTGTAGAATCCCTGGTTTGGAAATGTTTGTGTTCATCTCCCCAAGTTCAATTGTCATGGTCTGATGGGACACCAAATTTCAAGTTAATCTAGCGATTTCATTCCAAGTTAAGTATAAAATATCATACGTAAAAATATTGATAAAGATCCACTTATGAAAAACCTTGTAAGATCTTGAATAAGTCGTTAAGTCATGCCATTTGGAAATCTCCCACCTGCAGCGTTCAAGCCAGCAGACTATAATATGAATCATGCCTGCAATACTTGTTTAGTATTAAAATCGTACGAATTCGCACGTCACTGAGAATTCCATCCTGTAATGCTTTGTCACAATACATGTAGGACAGATGTATCATTTCATACACTGCCAAGACGTAACGCCGAGCTAAAGTCCAATATAAAACAGACTAGATCTGTATAAAACTCGTATAAAATTTAAAACGGACAATAATCATGTTGCGTAAGATCAAGCGTGTTTGTATTCTGTTACGCGGTGTATTTCGGTTGTTTTACATTGGCTACGGTCACGTGCATCGTTTATTTTTGCTCCAGAAGCTCTAGGTGAAGACCGATTTGCGAGCCCCTGTATGCGAAGCTCCGGAACGCCTCTTGGGGATGCTTTTATAGTCTATTTTAAGGATACTTTATTTATTTCTGGTTTCGTTCTATACTTTACTTGTTGGTCGTAGTATAATAAATTGGTTTTCTGTATTTGTGGTAGATGTTGCGAAGGTGCTAGAAAACTACTTCGAAAGGCTCTATCCATTTTTTATTAGAGTAGAGAGGCGTTTAAAGTCGCAGAGAAGTAATTATCATTCTAGTCTAATTACACAGCTTAGTCTTTTAAATCCTCTTAATTACAATCCCCTTTGAGTGAAAAGAGCTAGATTAACTTCGCTTATTCCTTTCTATTGACAATTGTATTGAGTCGTTACTTGCCTGTAAATCTGTTTAATCCATTATAGGCAAGGCTACCTGGCGTTTACCCTTTGAATAATACATATTTGTACCGCTGGTATATCTTATAAAAAAATCATTATAAACGTATAGATAAGCTTGTGGGGTGTGGGAGGGGTGGGATGGTTCGTTATGAGGCTTCTCGCCGCTCTCGACACGTGAATGTTAATGTGTGTGTCGCTGACGTATCGAGCATAAGCTAGTTCACGGTCACGTTCACGGCGATGGAAACACGTTGTATATGGAATGCGTAGTTACGTATCTGTAGCATTGTTAGGCTCTAGGATCGATGACGAGAGGCTCTGGGGAAGGTCTCGATGGAATAATGTCGATTTGCTATCATAAAATGGTTTGTTGGGCAAGCAACTATTCTTCGTATCCGTATTGATATCCGTATTACATTTTCGTAGGTAAATGAAGAAATCTGGTGGCGCCTGAAATGCAATCGTTATCACGATCTTATTTATAAAAACCTCCCATTGTGTTGATATCAATCTATTTTTTTCGTTAGCTAGTATAAGCGTCCGACAAGTGTTGATATGATAAGCTCCTTATTGCACATTTTTTGTTAGCCTGCTCTGTTTCACGCCTGAATGACTTGGGCAGTAATTGATGCTGATAAAATGTAGTTCTTATACAATTGAAACGTGTCACGACACAATTTCAGCGATTGATTCAGAGACCGACTAAAACCAGTACCACGAATACGTGATTTTTCTAGAAATAGTTGCTTTAGATAAATGTATGTATGTTACGTAAAAAGACCTAACAACAGAATATTATTATCCTTTTTTTTAAAGTCCGTTATTGCACTTGTTCGTACCTACCCGTTCTTTTATAACCCTAACAAGTCTACCGTATCTACCTGCTGTTTATTATTTACGCATGTTACCCATTAAACAGAAATAGACAATCGTGCCCGGTTCCACTCAACCGCAGTTTTCCGTTCCAGTACCCCCGACGGTTAGCCATCACTCGAATAAACTGAATATAACTCGAAATCATTGTATTTGCTGCTAATTGTATATACAAACTCTTTGTCATCACTGTGTGACGCAGATCGTACATTGAGCATCAAACGATGCCTGAATAAGTTCACCATTCGCTTCTAAACATCCATCAACGTTATGTTTATCATTTTATATCTTCTGATGATATTTACTCATAACAAATGAAGTCACATGCATCTCTGACGTAAAACAACATTAATTACTTTTGGCCCGCATTACTAACTTTTATCTGTCATACTTAACTATCTACATCTTTTTGTGCTAAAAATATTCGTTTTCTGACATCTAGTACATCATAAAAAAGATCTTCAAAGATGTTATCTATATCTTTCATATTTACTGTACGCTTGAATTAGTGTTCACTTTCCATGTGACTTTTGGCTAATAAAATCATTTCAAGTATTTTAAAATGTCTGCAGAGTGAGGATATTAAGGAAAAAAGAATACTAATGGCCGTCGGAGTTGACAAAATGCCCATTTGTTATTTTGTCATTTGAAGTATCCACATGAAAATTTTCCGACCTTGTGTATTCAGTCTATTCTTCGTTTACTCGAATAATAGTGGGCATAGTGGCGTCGTAGATATTTGTGTCTAGCCTAGCGTACTATTGACAAACACATAAAGCTTACTTTTATAGGGGTTGGTAACTAAGTTTGTTCGGACAGACATCAGCCAAGGTCAGGACGACCTCACCAAACCGATATTGATTCATACTCAATTAATGGCACTATGAAATGTTAATAACCTGTAACGGTAATATGGTTTTTTGTCAGTACCAACTAGTAGGCGTGTTGTGTACTTCCACTTTTTATGATTTTTCTTTAAGGCAGTGGCCGTACGAGTCGTACGACCTCGTGCCCTTTTTCGTCTAATATCTAAACTTACGAAATACAGAAACAAACAGTTCGTTCGCTTTCTTGTCCTTAAATTTTTATAGGTTTTGTTAATAACAGATCGTATAAAAACCTTTTGTCCAGAAGTAGGACGGGCCAAGTTTCAATGCTGAAGTTAATATCGACCTACAAAATAATATTGTCTGTCTGTATCAATTACTTCTTTGCCTTGAAGTTTCATGTCAATATAAAAACACAAAGGTATCATTATCTGGCCCTTGGACACTTAATGGTGACACAATAAAACACCTAGACCAACATCTACCTTTACACGGCAAGTCATTAAGATTTTAATCAATACCAACTTAAAGATTATAAAATCTGTCATGATCATATACAGAACATCACCTTTGTAGATCCAAACGGGTCAGTCATTATTAGTGCTATATCAATGCTAGAACCCGTATGTCATAATTTAGGTTTAAATAATGAAACCCTTGATCAAACATGTACCACCATAGTTTACAATCAGTTCAGTTCGCCAAAACACGAGACCATATTCACAAAAGTATAATGATAATGAATATGTGGCAGATTCGTCGAAAAGTGTTTCAGTTCACATGTGCTCTACCAATTGCAAATGGTGCACCGCCACGGCTCTTGCCCAGGCAAGCGACGGTGTCAGCGGTGAGTTGGTGATCACTGGTGGTAGGCAACGCTAAAATGGAGTCTCAGTAGCTCTGTAACGCTAAATGCAACCATAATAGCAGTGCGATTCTGTTAACGGCTCACCGTATAAGCTTACATGCAGTGAAAATGAAGTGATGCCATTGATCCATCCTTAGGAACAAGATGGAATGAAAGTTCACTACACGCTCACTCCACCTAAGTTAACACGAGATGATGCCAGGATGGATTGGTTGTTCGGGTCATCGATCCATCGCTAATTGCTTCAGCCATCCATCTAAGCATAGGTACATGTCGCTCAGCTCTTATCAAATTAGGTAGCCCATACCAGAACGCAAGCTACTATATCTACTAGACATAAAATAGTGTTATTTATTAGAAGAGATATCAATCGGAAAGTCAACAAGCTAACCGAAGAATTCCAGTCTGTAGTGCGATTCACTAAGGCAGAACATCTTTACAACCAAGAAATCATCGTTGAAACATCTGATGAGGCATCTATTCATCGTCATCATACGCACTACTGCATTGAGTTCGATACATCACGTAATCGAAGTTTGTCGCAGTGATAACAACTCACATCAATCTTTAGCAGACAGCGGTTTTTAGAAGTTTTCACTAAAGATTATCATGCTCGGAGTCGGTAGTATGTTAGGTTTGGTATCGTGCCAGTAACCATATTTAACCACGCACACTGTTTTAAGAATTTCGTAGCCTCCTTTTCAAAAGACTGTCATATCACATGATTGAATTATTTGGTAATTAAGGCGTGACCGACTAATTAGCTTCAGTCAGGTATCGGGAGCTTTGTTTGGCTTCTGATGACGTCGCTAAAAGCGTTGAAACTTTTCTATGAGGCATTGACGTCAGTGGAGGCGTGTTTTGTTGGTCAATGTCCACAAGAGAGCTGCCAAACATTTTGTGGAGTAGACAGGAATTTGAATAAAAAACAATTGGGAACTTTGAACATTCAAATTATTCTTAAATTATAGTGATCGTTCTAAAGCCCATTCATTTGCTATTTTAGCAATGATGATAAAATAAATTCAACCTTAACATCAATCCCCTCATTTATGTAGGCATAATAGAAAATGACAGTCATAAAATGTCGTCGATTCGCCATGCAAAGCGAACAGGAGCTTACTCAAATAACGATGAATAATGTAATTTGAATAGTGCATGAAATTTGTCATGAAAACAAAGCACGCGATACGAAAATAAATTTGATTTCCACGTTATCTTCGACAATACAAGAGTTTATGTCCTAAAATAACTTTATTTTTCGTACGTTAATTTATTTTAACGGGTTCTTTACCGGATTTGTGAAGCCAGATAAAGTTATCGGCGTATGTTTTAATTTTAATTTTATCAAAAAGATAATAATATGACTGAACCCTCTGCACCTTTAGCTCTCGATTTGTCATTTAACCAAAAGTATTGAAACGTCTTTCTTCGCTTTAAAATTGTTGTTCTTTATCTAGCTAACTAATATCAGCTTGCAAATACTTGCAATAAATAGTAAAGGCTTTGACGTCTTTGTCTTTTACCTCTAAAATACCATTTCGTTCTTGGTACGAAAGCATTTGACCTCGGCACGTTGACTTGGTAATTAGGGGGAAAAAATGATTACAGTGTTGTACAATGACAGATGGAATTGTTGATAAAAAGCAAAAGTTTTTGCTCAAAAAAGGAAATCCAATTAAACCCCTTGTTTCCTTATTGGACGTTATTATCCTCTTAGCAAGAAACCAGTAAAGTGCCGAAGTATCTAGAAGGTTTTCCGTTGCATAGATAACCCTGTTGTATTTTTTTTTCTGGACTACGCGCACGCGCCTATCAGAAACAATAATATTTTATCAAGTTCATGGCTATAGATTTTTCTTATCTATCATGTGATACTTAAAAGCGTCCACTCTAAAGTACGTAGTTTATGATTGTTATGGCCGATGACAAGTTAAACAAGTAGTATTTATGAGAGGCTAAACTCGAATGTTAATGAGGGACTAAAACCCTACTATTGATATAATGATAAACAAAATTGCGTGGAAATCTCGTGTTTTGTGATGACGTGGATTCCGTGTATTATCTTCTTTTTTGTGAAGTTACTGTTATCACTCGTAAAACTGACTGACTGAATGACTTCGTTTTCATATCCACCTCGTAAATTGTCTAGGCAGCTGTCACCGACGTCATTACCCGTATATTTTATCAAATTTTAGCCGTGTCCTACTTTTAAATGATACGATTATGATTGTACAATAGTTTTAAAAAAAGGCACTGAAAACCTGAATTTACCACATCGAATGTGGAGTTCATTGGTATGGCGCTGAAAATAAAACGCAGCAAACAATCACGGCCGACGTCTCACGGTACGCCTCTCGCTGAAATAATTTACTTTACTTTTTAAATAGACCACCAAGGCACCGTCCTTATGCTACCAACTGTCTGTCAATTAAATCAGGAACTCAGGAATAGTAGAGTTTCTATTTGTAAACTCAAAAAGATTTTCCACAAACAATTGCCATCCGTCTTTATTAGACAGATATCCTGCTATTACTCGCTGGTAAGTGTGTGTGAACTAATATTTACCGGCTTGATTGTAATGCAGTGTAAACCGGTGACATACAACATAACTACATTACCGGTTACCGTCTGAATCGGAGTCATCTTACATTAACGGGATCCCTCTAGACGTGACACCTTCTTAATTGGTCGTTGCCAACCAGTTGATATCGCAATATGAACTAGCAGAGCAGTGTCTGTCATTGGCAATGGACACGATTGTTATCTACGATAGCTACGTATCATCGTACTTGTGGATTCTCGCGGAAATTAGTAACAGTCGATGAATGATTTAGATGCTTGATTCATCATGAGAACGATTCATGATATTAATTTTTAGATGCGACGTAAGAAATTAAGCTTAATAGCTTTGCATATAAAGTTTTCATTGTAAAATCTTTGTTGTTCCTGCCTATTTTTTGGCATTGAATGGTGTCTGTCGGGGTCGTTAACAGTGATTTGTAGGTGATAATATGTGTTCCGCGCGCCTTGTCGCGTCGATGTCCTCTTGCGTCACAGAAGTGTCTCGTGGTCTCATCCATGTCCGCACTCGTAGATACAAAAAATATAGAAAATCACGCTATTTATATTTTATTTGTTTAACTGTCATCTTGTCGACACTAAAGTTCCTGTCATTAAGTGTCAGGGCAGAAAGGTTTTAAACTTTTAGTAAAATTACAAATGCATGGAATATTGTAATTTAGACTTGTTGCGCCGCTTTTATATCTTTTATTCATCGAGTGAAGAGTGTTCTATGATTTTCAGTCACGTTGTATAGAACGGGACATTCAATTTCCGTTCATTTGGAAAATGCATATGTATTGTAAAGTATACGTGACACTAGGTAGTTCACTAAATTTAATTGTGCCAGCGCTTTAGTCGACGTTTATTGGTGTAGATCGTGCCGTAAATTGCCGTAATCAACGTTCATGTCTTTCCCAAACGTTTGTATTCTCCTAATAACTTAATGTAGATAAATGAGCCTAACTGTCATCGTTTATTCTGCAGCGGGTAATTTGGCAGATAGGCTAACCTTTAACATTTTCAGTAAAGTCAAACAGAATATTTAAGGAACTTTCAGTGATTTGGACGAGTTAGAAGATCTCTTTTGAAGCTTTTCACTGTTCCATTTCCTACCGGAAATTGGAATGTTCCTTTGTACCCGTGTATTTCATTAGTCATTTCCTGAAGTGTTATCTGATAAACTTCGTTCTTATCACCGTTTTTGTAGTAAAAAGTTCGCAATAATTCTTTTTTTTTTTCAGATGTATTGTGATTGATATCTTTGTTTGCATATTGTATTGTTTATAAGGCAAACATTACATTATATTTCATAATAATATATGCAAACATGGTTGCTGACCGATTAAAGCCACAAGATTATCCAATTACTGCAGCATAAACATAATAGATATAAATTAACCACGCGCAAAGCCAAGTGTTATCAAACCTAGGATCGTATACACGTCCAATAAAGGCGTAGGTACTTAGGACTTTAAAGATTTTATTGTCAATTGTGTATGTTCAGTTAATTTAATCTTGCTATACAATTGTGAATTGATAAAAGTTTCGAGTGCCAGGTCCTCTCGGGGAATTCCGTTTTCCCAGTTATCAAAAGCTGGGTGCATCGTAATGTATAATTAAATTAATTCATTACAGTTTTCTGTGGCACTGCGCTATATAGCACGTGTGCTTGGCTCCAATTCAACACCACATTAAATTTTATGTGTTCGAGATCGAGAAAATATATTTTTAATCACATAACGATAACGACCTATATATTCTTTTCACCTTTGTGAGTCACGCTTACACCTGAGACTAGTTATAAAAAAATATGAATAAATGAAACTTTTCTACCAAGAAGTTCCTCTTGAGATACTTTTGGCGAACGAACTTTTTCCTAATTAAAATTTTACAGGGGCGGTGGGAGCTCTATTAATTAATAGACATAATTAATTTTCCCTTCAACTTTTCTTGACAAATATTCCTTGAGTTAAACATATTTTTTTCTGTCTAACCGTCAAACGACCCACTTTCCTGAAAAAAAAAATCATTGAGAGATTTTCAAAAAAATATTGGGCTTTTTTTTTTTTAGATTTCTCGTGACTTCAAACTTACTACATATTCTATTTACTAAAATGTGACGTCACCAGCCCCCACTCTTGAACTTGGTGTGCTGAGATGAGCTGTATCTTTATCAATTTTCATCGATTTGAAATGGCAGAAAATTGTGTCCAATATTTTATTTTTATCTAACGGCCGGACTTAATACAATTATTATTTTTCTATCTAGGAAAGTACCCAATTATAGTATACGAACGAACTAGCAAGTAGCATCGTCATCCGCAAAGTTTATCTTGTTCAGTATGTTTAGAATACCTGCAGGAATAGACTAACCATCTGTACTTTCTCATAACAAGAGTAGTCAATTCATCAGCGTGTTAGTAGTAGTTGAACAACTATTATAGTACTATAGGTGCTATTAGAACGTTAGTGTATCGGTAGATAGCACAGAAATATAAAAAACAGGAGAAGTGGCAAGGAGGCGTGTCGGTGTCGTCGCTATATGCGCTCGCATTGCGCAAATGGCCGTCGCCGCGAACTACGGGCTTTCGACCGCGATTGTGACACAATAAGAATGCCGTGTTATTCAGTGGTTTCTTGTAAAAACCGAAGCACAAATCAACACTTTGTTAATCATGGAATCACTTATCATATGTCAGTACAAGTATTTTACTATATTTGTCTTTAAAATCAACAACAACTGTAGCGCCTGTAGCGACGACACGAGATTCCTATACATTTTCGTCAAGCGGGCATATCTCCTTATTTATTATATCTATGGTAGATAGTGTCTGAGGGCTGAAAACGGTTTGAGGTCAATTCAGGTGGTAATTGAGAGTTTTGGTCATTCTTGCGTTGATATTAGCTTATAATAACGTCTATTCATCACTGCACTGACATAATTCATCTTGAAATAATATATAACTATGATAAAGCTTTCTGAGTGAGCCTTTTGTATTCATAAACGTCGTTTTCCTTGTTACAGCGTTAAAATTCCAGGAGAATCTTCTAAGGACTATGATACAGATTGAGAACACCTTCTTCGAGCTGGGCAGGACTTGCCAGAGGGATTGCCTGATTATATGCGATAGGGGAGCGATGGATGCCAGTGCATGTAAGTTTACACTTTACTTTTTCTAGCCTACTTTACAACGTCGAAAAGTCAAAGCAAGAGTGAACAGGCATCTTCTGGGCACGCTCGCTCCATCATAGACCTCATCCATCGCTTTCCATCAGATGAAATCGTTGTCAAGAGCAAGACCGAACATTAAAAAAAATACATGTCCAGGGGACATTATTATTAGAAGAACCACTGTTCTATTAGCGTGAAGCTCAAGACCATTCGCGATGGAAGACTACTGTGGATGCCCTCTGCCCCACCTAGGGAACATAGGATCTTTAGCAGACTGTTCTAGTTGAAAAAATAGGTGATGGAGCATAGAGATCCACACCAGGGGTTGAAAGCGGTAAAGGTATAAGGGTATGGTACCGGTATAGAATTACGATACAGCTTCTATTTATAGGTTGAACCAAAACGGTTGCGAATTACGGTTGTGGTATCGATAAAAAAAGACTTATACATATATTTTTTTACGGTATCGTTATACCTATAAATTACTAGTACCTTTGCCGAAATAATTTCGGTACAGAAAAAAAATATGCGACGAAGAGCAAGCGCGAAGCGGCGGCGACGCGACGGCGCGGGGCGCGTGTATTTAGGTAATATTCTGAGTTGTGAGTCCGTAAAATGTGTCCCTGTCGCTGCATTAGATTGCATACAAAAGTTCTGTTTGTGCCACACGGAGCGCGGCGACGCAAAGAGTTGACGACTGCTAGACTAGAATTTCTGTATGAAAGCGAATGTAGAGACTTTACGATTTCACAACTCGAAAAATAACATTCGTTTGGCCTTATTCTAAAAAAGTATAAAGTAACACAAAGTTATAGGTATAATAACGTTAAGACATACTTAATGAGTTTGTACTTTTATCCATCTTGGCGTCAATCTAGTAGTAAAGTTACAACAACGCACACTTGTGATTAAGTTGACAAAGGAAACGGCGTCAAATTGAATGAATGAATGGAGGCAAATTAGCAAAACCACAAAAACATAGCGAATAATTTATATATACAAATTACCAAACAAATATACCTAAATAGTACTATTTAGTACCTAGCTCTAAAAATGTTGTGCCACCTTCAGAACAAAATTATTTCGAAATTAAGATACACCCGCCGTATTGATTATCCATTACTCATAAAATATAATTACACCCAAAATTTTTACCTAAAAAGTACCTCAAGTAAAAAGAAACGCACACTTGATCAGTGGGATAGGTCCTGAAAGATAAAACAACCGTGTCTCGTTTAGGTACTTATGTTATTATTATTATGAATTATTGATCTAGGTACATATTTATGTTATACTAGCGACCCGCCCCGGCTTCGCACGGGTGCAATGCTGATACTAAATACACTACAGAAAAACTGTTACCTCGCGTCTGAGCCGCGCGGGTACCTTACTCATAGATCTAAACTCCCCTCCCGCACGCGCACCCCCGCCTTGCTGACGTCCACTTCGCAACGGGCCGTGCAGCAGAAATCGTAATATTTTAATTTCGCCATAACTTCAAAACCAAACGTCCGATTTTAATCATTCAAAGACCAAATATTATCTACATAAACTGTACTTAGTGATGAAATACTTTATTTTGATAAGGATTAATAGCACGAGTAAAATAAACGCGTTTAAATGTAGTCCAAAAAAAATCAAGATTTTTAAATAAAAAAATGGTTGTTGTGCCTCACTCGACATAGATAGGTATAGTGTGTCGCAGATTTTTTTGTAGATATTTATAAGATCTACAATTAATTAGAACAATATATGGTTCTATCTTTTGTAGTTTAGGCAGCGTACGCAAAACAAGTAAACTTTTCTGGTTGATTTTTACACCTTGTGCCCGAAAAACCCAAATATCTTACGGAACCCTATTTTTTTCCAAAATAAAATATAGCCTATGTAACTTGTGGATAATGTAGCTTTCGAATGGTGAAAAAATGTTTAAAATCGGTCCAGTAGTTTTTGAGCCTATTCATTACAATCAAACATACAAACAAAGTTTTCCTCTTTATAATATTAGTGTAGACTAGCTGACCCACGCAACTTCGTCTGCGTCACATATTCCATTAATGCTCGGCTCCTTTTAGTCTTAGCGTGATGATATGTTTTATCGCTTTTGTTTTTATGTATATTATGCTTATGTCCTTCCTCGATACATGGGCTATCTAATACTGAAAGAATTTTACAAATCGGACCAGTAGTTCCTGAGATTACCCCCTACATACAAACTTACAAACAAATTTTACCTCTTTATAATATTAGTATAGAAGTATAGATATAGAAGTATAGAAGTATAGATTTAAGGGTTAATCAGTAAATTATAAATCATGACTGTTCATAACGCGTCAATGTTATTAGGTACCTCTTAATTTCGTCCATACATAATGCAATTTGCGATAAGTGGATTCGGAGTTTTGGTTAAAAGATTATTAAGATCATCAAAACATTTCCATTCAGCATTACAATGACAATGAGCTCGATAGTGGCCAATGTTGTGGATGCCTGTAACATTGCCGCCGGAACTAAAAACTCAATTAATCCAAGAACTTCTTATTTTGTATTATTTGATGTTATTTCCATATTCCAAATTACATCTGTTTAATTCAGCTCAAAAGCTATGGTATAACTTAGTTCGTATTTTAATGTTCGTATGCCAAAATTCAAGTCATTATTCAAATTAGCCTGAGAGCCAGCACTTTTTGAACGTCAAGTTCTACAAAAGACAGTCCCCCAAAACGCCCGCCCTTCACTTCAAGTGGCCAACAAACTGCCCAGCAACACATCTGTCTGTTACGTTTTAGGAACTAGAATGTATAAAATGAGTAGAATGCAAAGTAACTAATACATGACACAAAACAAAAAAAATGATACTATAAAACAAAATACAAACTCAAGCAAGTGTTGACGTTGAAAGATTGACCTACATAGTCAGATAAATAAAGTATAAAAAAGACAAAAACGAAATTTAATATATATATATATATAAAATACAATATTATATGAATACATATAACCCGTCATAAACGAACTACTTATAGAAAAAGAACATGATAATAAGTCTTGCGTTTAACACAGCGAACAACTATTCTTATCATCTAAATAATCACTAACAGAATAGTATGCCTTCGAACAGAGGTTAGATTTTACTTTAGCTTTAAATGAGTTAAAAGGCAGATCGAGAAAAGAAAGTGGAAGTATATACATTGTATAAACGGGTACCGAGCCCCACAAATGAATCATGGACCTTACGAAGTCGGTGTGAAGGAGCATGTTGTTTGTGCTTGTGAGTTATGGATGTCACTCGTTTTACTGTATAAATGTATATATAAAATGTTTGCAAAAATAAATTGAGATACTACCGTGAAAATTCGAATCTCTTTGAAAATTTCTCTTCATAAAACTCGTTACCCTAGCTGATATATTGCTCGCACAGCACAATTTTGTAAGACGAATATATTTTGTATATCAGCAGCTTTACCCTACAATAAAAAACCGTAGGACACTATGGAAATAACTAAAATAGACTGACCGAGCTGTGTCATCGTCAGTAAATTGTCTAACTTTCCTAACGGCGTATGCGGCAGAGCTGAACCTTCCCGACAGGCTTGATATATGTGGGCCCCATTGTAGTTTGGAATCAACAGTTATGCCCAAAAATACTGCAGTGTCCACAGTTTCAAGCACCTCTTCACTTAAGATTACATTGGGTCCTAAATTTCTAAAATTTGGTAAGGCAAACTTTATACATTTCGTTTTCTTAGCATTTGGAACTAATTAGAAATTATTTGCAGTAAACCAATCCGTAACCATTGAAAGAGCGCTGTTTACGGTTTCGAAATCTTGTCTATTTTTATCTACTTTAAAGATAAGAGAGTTATCATCCGCAAACAATAGTACTTCACAGATATCCCTTAAGAAAATGGTAGATCGTTTATGTACACCAGAAACAAGAATGGACCCAGTATTGAGCCTTGAGGCACACCTAAATGCACTGGCAGCCCGGAAGATTTTACACCATTGACATCAACACATTGGAACCTATTATTAAGTAAATATGAATCAACTACGTTAAGAGCTTCACTTTGGAGACCGTAATGACGTAGTTTACGTAAAATTGTGTCATGGTGTACGCAATCAAAAGCTTTAGAGAGATCACAGAAAACTCCAATTGCGTTTTGCGAGCTCTCCTATGCGTTAAATATATGTTTAAGAAGAGCGACACCCGCATCTGTCTGTAGTCGAACGGCCTTTTGAAATGCCGTACTGTACATTATGAAGTAGTCTATGTGAATTAAAATGTATTAACAACTGCTTAAGTATTAATTTTTCAAATACTTTACTAAATGCAGGTAAGATGGAGATAGGCCGGAAGTTGCCTATGTAATTTTTATGACCTGATTTAAATAAAGGTATGACTTTACTACTCTTCATGAGATCAGGAAAAGTTCCTAAATCCACGCATAAATTAAAAGTTACAGCAAGATAGGGGGCTACTATGTCTATTATATTACTCAAAAGTTTTATAAAAATGCCCCATAAATCACCTGTGTTTTTAGATTTTAGTGTATTGAATACGTCAACTACATCACGAGGTGTTACGTGTTCAAAACTAAATAATTGATTACACTTAGGCACACTACTGTGCAAAAGGTTTTCAGCTTTAGAAGGAGACGAATTCAAGGAGCGAGTTCTAGTTATAGGACTATTGGAAAAAACTCATTAAATGCTACGGTAGCAGATTCACTAATTAATTTGTTGTTGTCTATTTATTTATTTATTTATTTTGGGCCTATCTACAATTGTTACACTGTTTATACTAAAAACACAAGCAATATAATACAAGCATAGTGTAAAATATGATGCGATAGACACAGCATGCAAACTGACTATAATCTCTAACTGATTGTCTCGTTTAACCGATTTGCTCATTTCATTGTTAATGATTTGCCACGTGGCTTTTACTTTACTATTAGAATTTTTAATTTTGTCACTTACTAATTTTGATTTAGCAACAACACTAAACAAAACTGTTATTAATCAAAAAGTTTTGATCTCTTGCGAATGCAATGTATCTTTTATTTTTGATAATATTTTGATCGATGCAATCTATAGTACGTCTGAGAATAATGTACGAATACTGATTGTGTCATTAACAAATTACAAAGAAGAATTACTATTTTGCCACTTAATTTTAACTTGCCAAATATATTATCAATGCTTAACCAATCGGCAGAGTGTATAATATTATATGAAGATAATAATATTGTACAACGTAGACGTAATGACTGCAATGACATACGAACATTAAAATACAAACTAAGTTATACGATAGCTTTTGAGCTGAATCAAACAGATGTAATTTGTCTTAAAGACATACCTATGGAAATTAATAACATCAAAAAATACAAAATACAAAGTTCTTGGATCAATTGAGTTTTTAACCACCGGCGCGGCGGCAATGTTACAGACATCCACAACATTGGCCACTATCAAGCTCATTGCCACCTTAATGCTGAATGGAAATGTTTTGATGATCTTAATAATTTTTTAACCAAAACTCCGAATCCACTTATCGCTAATTGCATTATGTATGGATGAAATTAAGAGGTACCTCATAACATTGACGCGTTATTTACATTCATGATACCCTTAAATATAATATAAATATGTACCTAGATCAATAAATCATAATAATAATAACATAAGTACCGTATGTAGTATCTTCCCTACCGCAGTATTTCTACGTTGACGTCGTGGTGGGGGCTTGCGCGTTCTGATGGACCATAGGTCATACCTAAGGTGAGGGGCCAGACAAAGAGAGATACAATCCGCAAGGCAGTTTTGTGGCGAACTGTTGGGCAGTAGCGACCCCACGAACCTTATCTCCCGGGAGAAATCTTGTTCCTCATCTACGGCTTGACTTTATTGGCTGGCCAGTGTCAAAACTGACGAGGAACAGAGCTCCCACCTCTTTCTTGCCTTAATTGGCCTGTCTGAGTGGAGATTCGCTAGAGCACACGTGCTCGGGAGAAGGATGTATAATCCAGTAAGATGCTGGTAGGGATCTTGACCGCACTTCCGGGATTGTCCTGATAGCCGTGGTATACCTCTCCACTCTAGTACCTCAGGCTGTGTTGCCTCCTTGGCGCTACGTCACTTTGTGCTAGCGACCGTTTTCGGGGGCCCATTCATTGAGTGTGCAAGTCACCCCCTGCCATTTAAAAGCCGTGTATATTGTTAGTGGTCAGGCAGGGGCCAATAGTTCTTCTATAATAAGCGATTATCAGTCCACTAAACCACCCAAACCCATAGCGTTTCATTTTTGTTTCCATAATCTGCAATAGTACTGCTCCAACCGGGGATTGTCCTTGGGAATACTTTTAGTGCATACAGGGATAATCGCCGGTTGGTGCCCCATTACATTTGAAATTTCTAACGGGGCCTCTGCGAGTTGATTTCGGCCCCTCGTATGCCTACGGAAGGAGAAAGTAAAAAAAAAAAAAAAAAACATAAGTACCTAAACGAGACACGGTTGTTTTATTTTTCAGGACCTATCCCACTGATCAAGTGTGTGTTTCTTTTTACTTGAGGTACTTTTTAGGTACATTTTTTTGGTGTAATTATATTTTATGAGTAATGATTAAATAATAAAATATTACAGAACACCCGCCATCTTAATGTCAATATGGCGGGTGTATCTTAATTTTGTCCTTGAGGTGGTACAATTTTTGCAAATAGAGCTAGGTAGGTATTAAATAGTACTATTTGGGTACATTTGTTTGGTAATTGGTATAATTTAATTCGCTATGGTACACCCGCTATTTCACTCCCACCTTTATCTGGCTGCCGAGGCACGAATATAAATTTTCGATCAAGTACCTACTCCCTTACCATTGCGGCCGCCTCGGCGCGGGCGGCAGGGTATAAAGAAAACCTTTATTTTATAATTTAGGTACTTAAAAAAGTAATGATACCTCAATATTACAATATCGAAATTATACACGTACATTTATTTTAAGGTATAGTAATTTAAAGGTACCTTTATTTTAAGGTACCGAAATTTAAAGGTATGACGTCATACCTTTAAATTACGGTACCATATTTTTTCCGGTTATTCAATCCCTGATCCACACCCAGACGTGACGCTTGAAGGAGGCCTTTGTCCAGCAGTGGACGTTTTTCAGCGAAAATGATGATATTATTAATGTTCTAAACATTTTTTTTTTTATTTATTTATTTATTTATTTAAACTTTATGTACAACAGTGTTACATGGGCGGACTTAATGCAACAATGCATTCTCTACCAGTCAACCTTTGGGTTAAAAAGACTACATACCGATACATACAGATACATACATACAGATATACCTACATATAGATATACCTAGTTTTCCAGGTCTCAAATGCGGTTTTAACCAGTTAGTGGTAACTGGTTAACACCGCATTGTGTAAGCAAATAAACGGAATCTATAATTACCTAGTCTATTATTACTGGCCGCAAAACAACGTCACGCCATGATTATGATTAACTACGAACAGACAGACAAACAGACGCCTGAAGGGCGCGCAATTTGTCGGAGAATATAAATAAGTCCATTATCGCCTCACTCAAGATATTATTATCAACAACGTAGGTACCAGCAGATACCTGGAAGATATAACAAAGATATTAAAGCTAGACAAGCTGTAGTACCTTATAGGTATATTCTGTAAATACACAGCACGTTTAACTTAACTGAAGTTTATATTATGACTGCAACAAGCCTCAGTCGTTTCTCAACAAGTTTTATCATGGATAGTAACACACTAACAAGCTTCTAGTGTGCCTAGATAATGAGTCAGAAACAAGAAAATAGTTTTATACCATATGGAAAAATAAAGCTGCCAGTTATTTGTTTCTGTCAGTTGAGAATGATAGACTGTATTTTGTCTGTAGCGAATACAAAACATGTTTTCAACTACGGGATCCGGGATTTAGATAGGTCTTAACGAAAACCAGCAAAGGTTTATTTCGAAGGGAGCAATGCAAGTAAATGATCCAATCAAATGAGCGATTTAGCTAACCATGTAGGTAGATGATTATAGTTTACATTCAATACTGTCTTATGGAATGCCATAAACATAGACAAGGTTACATAGATTTAACAAACTGTGAAAAATTATCGGTAATTCTTGATTGAAATGGTTTTATTATCATAGTAGCTGATTACGTATAGTAGTTACAAAAGCTTGATTGTTACCTACCTACCTACGTCACATGGTGTTGGAATGCATTGATTGATACTTATTATCACATTTATCATAATTTAAACTCGTTGCACAAACTCTTTGTATTGTCTGATTCACAAGTGAATAGGCGACATATTTATATAAAATTGTTATCAATAAATGGATCGCCTATTGTATCTGAGAGTGGAGCCATAATTCCTTACATACCTACAAGCACCTATGAACTGTTTAAATATTTACATAACTCCATTGTTTTTGTTATTATTAGTTTCGAATATATTTGCTGTTTAAACTAGGACATTGTTGATAAATTGAAATATAATGAGGTTAAACCAGATCAAGTTTTGCAATAATTAGAAACTTGCACGTTTGGCAGAAAAAAAAAACAACATTGTTGATTTTTGTTAGATTTGAAAAAAACTGCAAGAACAGAGGAAAATGTAGTTGCAGTAGTTTGGTTTCCTACAATTTAAAATTCCCACCATTATGCGGGATATTTAAATATGAATGACGTGAAGGTCGTAAACATGTTTACAAATATTTTATTTTAGGAAAGAAAAATACCCGCTGGGAATGCATTTCCGTAGATAACGTCTGTTTGCAAGCTCTTGACAGGCTTTGCAGATAAAAATAACAAACGCTGGATGGTTTACATTTACGTACATTGTACATTTTAAGGGTGAATGAATACAATGTTGTTTACTGTTAGTGAATAATAATTAAGATTTAAAAGATGTCTGAAATCTAAGGATAACTGTTTCCTTTTGTACCTTGTGGTACTAAAGGCATGACAGCTTTGTAATGATGAGTATAAACAGATATGCAAACGAACAATACACCTGCACCCTAATCAGATACATTTATCTTAACAAAGGCCCTAATTTTTTTCCTGTAAGTATTCAATAAAGACTTGTTATGTAAATTCCAGCCACGCGCGCACCAGGGAGGTCATTTGCTCTGAAACGATACGAGCTCCAATTTTGTTTACTTACACTGATATCTGAATGGGTCATAATTACTAATTATGACTAGCGATATTGACTTTAAAATATGATTAATTATTTAATCATACCTAGAATAAGTAAGGAAAATGGTGGTGATTTCTTTCCGGACATGACTCAATTGAACTGCAGTAACACAGCTTCCGTGTCATTCACAAACGTAAAAAAAAGTATGTCAGGGCGTTACATAAATTGGCGAGCAGCCGAATGCTACATTCATTTATAACTTCGATTGTATCTAATAGGTATATTTACCGCGTTTCAGTTATATCGAGAGAGAAATGGGAGGCGATGCTATCGACGAACAACTGGAATTGTGTGGAGTTGCGGGACAACAGATACAACCACATCGTGCATATGCTTTCTGCTGCCAACGGTGCTGAAGATTTTTACTCCACGGAGGTGAGCTTTTACTAGTAATAAACGTAACATCTGGGTTGTTTGTCCCTGAAGGGCATTTGCATGGGTATAGCAGTAAAGGAGTGAAACTCTACCTGCGTCTGTGTTTTCGTAAACATTCAACCCTAATTTCTTCAAAGTTACGAGTGAACAGGCTTCTGGGTAAGCTTATTCCACCATTGACTTTGTCTCTGTAATAAAAAAAGGGTTTAAGATACGACCACGGGGCTGGAGACGGCCATGAGACCTTTTTTACCAAAGACTAGGCACCTACCTTCATCTGGCCTGCTACTGAGAAATGCCTGTTGGAATAAACCAATGACTGCGCGACCAATGAACTCAGATGCTTTTGTATCCGAGACCACACGCTGCGACTTTTGGTCAGTCCTTATGCTTAGCAGTAAAGCTATCGCCCATTCGGATACTGAACTAACGAGGCAGACAGTCGACCAGTTTACAGTCCCATAAACCGAACGAACTATTGTTTGCTGTGCGGACAGTGTACCTGTTAACTAGTAACCTTTCTCTTATACTATTCAAGCGCCGGCGTCGCTCTGTAAATGCAGTGACGCACTCAGGAAATGCAGGCCAAATACAAGAAACTAGAGCACGTTTAAAATACTCGTTAGATAAAAGTCACTAGATAGTGTGCTCGTTCTATTTTCGGTTTTAAGGATTCCGTACCAACGTAATAAGCAATGGAACACTTTTGCTAAGCCTCCGCTGTCCACCTGTCTGTCAGCGGGCTGTATCTCAAGAACCATAGCAAAAACTAATAAAAACAACTCCCACACAAGAAACACGTTTTTATCGTTTTATGGCACGGAACCCTTTCTGTAAGAGTCCGACTCGCACTTGGCTGGTTTTCCATTTATTTTTGCAGTGTTTTATATCCTACATCCAATCTCATTACAAACAATTATTTTCTTGATGATATTTGTACGCCATTTTTCAATGGAAAATCAGCATAAATTTATTGTTATTCTAATCATTACAATGGAAAGGTTTTATCTTCAAACTAGCTGACCCGCGCAACTTCGTCTGCGTCACATTTTCCATTAACGCTCCTTTTTGTCTTAAGAGGGCGCATTCCGTCCACTAGCGCCGCCAATCGTTTTTTATTAATATTGTGGTAAATTTAAGACACGTAGATAAAAAATCGCTCTGTAGTGTTCTGAAGAAACGTATTTATTATTTTTTGAGAGTTATGTTTTGTACTTTAGAACATAAATAGTTGCCAAAGTCGATATTTTTGCTAAAAGTGGCCACTTTTAGCAATAATTGCCGTTTTGGCTATTTAGCCATGAGTTATGTATTAAAAATAGCTCCCAAAAAATAATAGATACGCGGTTAGATACGCGATAGAGCGGTTTTTTATCTACGTGTCTTAAATTTACCACAATTAATAAAAATTAAATATTTCCTCGATAAATTGGCTATCTAACACTGAAAGAATTTTTCAAATAGAACCAGTAGTGCTTGAGATTAGCGCGTTCAAACAAACAAACTCTTCAGCTTTACAATATTATTAGTATAGATTTTACATAAGTTAATTCCACAAGAAATGTGGATAATAAAGTAATTTTACTTGGTAGTAACCAATTGTGAAATAAAAACCGTATTATTTTATGCTTATTTGCCGATTAAGTAGGTACTTACAAGAAGTATTGGAAATATAAAAAAAAATATAAGAAAGGTTATAGAGAACATGAAGATTGTATCTAAATAGAAGTGGAACTGGCTGTCCAAAGTCTGTTAATAGCTTTTTATTATTTAAGTACCTATTACGCCGAATTTAGTTTCTTAAGTCACTTAAATCAAAAGTCAACCGTAGGTACGTAAAAACCGAAATAAAACACGTTATTTAAATTTGCCCCCTTTGTAGATTCGATTAATTTTTATAGATTCGTCATGTCTGTCTGTCCGTCCGCTGTTGAAATTTGGTAAGTAGATGTATTCCGTGAACCGCATAAAGATTTTGATACAAGAATAGAAAAAAAAACAATAAATTTTGGGGATCCCCATACTTAGAACTGAAACTCTTTTTTTTTTTCATCAAACCCATTCGTGTGGGGTATCTATGGATAGGTCTTCAAAAATGATGTTGTGGTTTCTATATATAATTTTATTCTAAACTGAATAGTTTGCGCGAGAGACACTTCCAAAGTGGTAAAAAGATTGCCGCCCCCCCCCCCCCCTTAACTTCTAAAATAAGAGAATGATAAAACCGAAAAAATATATGATGTACATTACCATGGGAACTACCAGTGATTAGTTTTTTTTAATACGTCATAAATCGTAAATCGCAACTTCTGCTTATAATTTAATACCTAATGGTTTGTACGGAACCCTCGATGCGCGAGTCCGACTCGCACTTGGCCGATTTTTATTGTTTTGTTGTTATAGTGGCAATAGATAATACACTCTGTAAATTTCAAGTGTCAGACGGACGGACGGACTGCAGGGGCTTGGTAATAGGGTTTATATATATTTATTGGTTGGTAACCCTAAAAAATCAAAACTGCGGCATTATTGTCGAGAGGTGAACATACAAGTACCTTTTGCCAGTTTTATTTTATAAGCTGGCAACAATTTCTATGTAAATAGTTGAATACTGCGTTTCCTCGTGTTTATTTAACATTGTTAGTGATTTATCACTGTTTAAATCGCCGATCCAAGTGGGATCATAACCCCGCCAGTGGGTGTGGGTATTATCGTCTTTGAAGCTGCGTCAGGTTTAAAAGATAAATGTATTGATCGGACGAAAGCAATCTACTGAGGAAACATTCCCACCGTCTATTATTACCTCCAGTCCATTTAAACGAATCTGCGCACTATGTTTAAAACCAGCAAATTTCAATGTCATTAGTTTTTTTTAATGAATACAACCTGTGATAAGTTTTTATGTATATGTTTACACGTTATGTAGATACCGAATGTTTTGATATGATAACGTCATACCTCATCATAGTAAATAATTAACGCGAGATAAGTTACGTGACTAATAAGCATGTGTCAACAAATGTAACGTGTGGAGAGACAAAGTGTTCAATGTTTTTTACATACAAAGTATTAATTAAAAAAATACGATTTGATTTCCATAAACTAGCTGTTAGTGATTGTTACGACATATATAAAAATAGCCTCTCACACCTTTTAAATAATCAGGTAAAATCGAGAAATAACTAGTTATTTTAATGGTACAATTATTTATTTATTTATTTATATATATGCTTTATTGTACACCAACAAAAATAAAAACATAAAGAAAACCTTAAACTAAAAAAAAAATATACAAATGGCGGCCTTATCGCATTCCGCGATCTCTTCCAGGCAACCAGGAATGGAAAAAAAAATAGCCTGGACA
This sequence comes from Ceramica pisi, assembly GCA_963859965.1. Classification (NCBI taxonomy): domain Eukaryota; kingdom Metazoa; phylum Arthropoda; class Insecta; order Lepidoptera; family Noctuidae; genus Ceramica; species Ceramica pisi. The sequence continues at coordinate 20,731,284 of OY982535.1, read as the reverse complement.
TGAAATGGGGCAGACACTTGGTGCAAATATGAAGTTAACATATATATTTACAGGTACAATAATTGACTAACCCATTTCCAGAATACGTCATAGCACACACCTCTAAAATAAGAATTAAACGTGTTATGTGTGACTGAGATGTTGCAGCTAATCTAGTAAAACGATCAAAATTCTCATATCCTCCTGTCATAACAAAAGAAAAGACCATTAGGCTGAGTTTTCCACCAGAGATGTGCGAGGTTTCGCAACGAGGTACGTGTGTGTTAAGAACAAATAGAAAGCGCAAGCGATTCTATCGGTTCTTAACAAACACATCGCTGGCTACGCATCCGCGCACATCTTTGGTGGAAACGCAGCCTTACACCTTGTTGAAATGCGTTTTGACACACATCTTTCTATCAATCACTTTGAGAGACATTACTGTATGGACTTCGCATTTGGCTGTAAACATGACATGCTGTTTCCTGGCTATCGATTTCACAATAAAGTGGGGAGGAAGTGTGAAGCATGTTATTTGAGAAGCTCGTCCCGCCAGCCCGGACAATGGGTAGTAACACTATGGGTCCCTATTACCAACCTAACACGAACATCGGCGACCATTATTATTTGCATTAACACTTGATAAAACGAGACTAATTAATTATCATACAAGTTTACATCTCATTCATAGTAATTCCTGTTATTATATTTTTACTAGCACTTCGTTTCCGCATGTGTTTAGTATTGCAATTTTCGTAGGGAAATCAAATTTTTTTCGAGAGTAAAATATAGCCTACTAGCGTGTGCCAGCGGCTTTGCCCGCGTTTTTCCTAGGGAACATAGGTACTCCCAGAATATATATTATAACCTATTTACCCTCATAATTCCCGTTCTCGTGGGACTTCCGGGATAAAAACTATCCTGTCCTTTCTCGGGTCTCAAACTATCTTAGTACAAAATTTCATCCAAATTGGTTCAGTGGTTTAGGCATGAAGAAGAGACAGACAGACAAAGTTACTTTCGCATTTATAATATTAGTAGGGATGTTATTTTCGTGTAATTTAGCTTTCTATTGGTGAAAAAATGGTTAAAATCGGTCCAGTCTTTTCGGACCTATTCGGTACAAACAAACAAAAAATCTTTCCTCTTTATATTATTACTAGCTGACCCGCGCAACTTCGTCTGCGTCACATTTTCCATTATGCTCCGCTCCTGTTTTTCTTAGAGTGATGATATTATTTAACCTTCCTCGATAAATGGGCTATCTAACACTGAAAGAATTTTTCAAATCGGACCAGCTGTTCCTGCCTGAGATTAGCGCGTTCAAACAAACAAACTCTTCAGCTTTACAATATTTAGCTTTTGAATATTTTTTTTGTACAAGGAAATCAAAAACCAAGTTTCATAAATCGATTTATACGAAACATGTATAAATTGATCATAAAAATATAAATACCCGAATAAATACCCATTGTGTGGATTCAATGGGAATATTCCCATTTTAGGAATTTACCCGGGTAGAATCCCATCACTAGTCGTGACTGCCTACTACGCGAATACACATGGTGGGTAACGTGATTTAAGGCCGTACCCTGAGCAAATAACCTTGAGCATTTTTTCCCTCAATAATAGCGCAAGAGATACAATAGCGAATACGCTCAAAATGTTGAATAAAATCGTTATAAAATCGAATTTTGGTCGTTTGAAAAAAATACTTCTACCAAAATGTTCATAATTAAATTGCCTATCCATTAGTGCAAGTACAAAATCAAAATAATCGTTAGTTTTCGAGAAGATGCATGTTTTCAGTAATTTTTTCTCATTTCTGTGGTTTCGTTGTGAGGACAACTTAGGAGATTACTTAAACATTATACTTAGTAATAAAAAATTAACTCTACCATTTTGAAGCAAAGATTATGTAGAAATTTAATGTATTTTTTATTAGTTGATATTTCTTTTGGATAAAGAGTAGATAGCTCCAAAAAACTGCACGAAAAACGGCTAGCGCTGCGTTTTGCTCGGGGACGCGCCTTAAATAATGAAACGCTTGACTGCAATTTTCATTGTAACACAACTGGCATTAAATTTGTCTACCGTGCCACGGTACCTCCCATTCACGTGAGCAACACACGTTGAAATGTTACATGACAATGTTTTGAATTACATTACGGTTGCTTGCAAAATGGTCATTGACTTGAGTGGTCAACAAACTGGACGTAAGTAATAACTGGGTCGTCTGTCTGCCTGCTGAATTTGATAAAAGCTATAATATGTTAGGTATACTTAAAAAGAAAGAGATAGCGGGTTTTCACAATCTGGAGTGTGTACTTATTATTTAATTAAGGTGGAAGCGCCAGGGTCGCCCGCGAAATTCAAATATTTTTGTGTTTTTTTTGCAATTTACCGGTCAGTGTGAAGCTGTATGTTGAACAAAATACAATTCCGTTACCCATATTTATCTAAAGAATTATACCCATTTTAATTATCAATATAACCCTCTAAGTTCATAGAACTCAATTGAATGTTATTTCTTGAAAAAGTCATTCAATCGAGTTGTATGAACTTAGAGGGTTATATTGATGATTCAAATGGTTATAATCCTTTAGATAAATGCTCTTTACGATCGCGAACCGTATTCTGTTCAACATACAGCTTCACACTGACCGGCAAATTGCAAAAAACATAAAAATATTTGAATTTCGCGGGCTACCCTGGAGCTTCCGTCTTAAGACTTAATAACGGTAAGGAGGTACGTACTTAAATTAGCATATGTATGTATCACCACGCTATGCTATCTATAGATATGTAAGTTAATAGATGGAAAATTTATCAATCGTCGATAATAAAAGGACATACATAAAAGTAAGCTTATAACTAGTATAGTAAGGTGATTATATTATGAATCAAACAGATAGGTATTTTTTAAACTAGGAAAATATAGTAAATATGACTACAGACATCCTTCCACTTAACAATAGCTTATTTTATTCCTAAACCACAAGCATATTGTATGTTCATACATTCGAAACAAACAACTATAAATTCTAAATTAGATTTCGCTAAACAATTGCTCCAAGCAATAAAAACAATGTTATTCAAATATCTAACTTTATGAATGACCGCAGCGCATGCAACCTACCCACTATTTGTGGTTTCGCAATAACATTGGCAATTTGCCATTTTAAAGACTATGATGATAAAGCGTGGTATCAATAATAATTGAATAACGTCATCGGACGATAGGATTAGTTTTGTTATGAATTTTCAAGATCAGAGATTAACACACTGATTATAGAAATACAAAATATCATCATCCATGATGGATGTATGTCATGTGATAGTCGTAATCGTCTTACGTCGTAATCCGGAATCCGACAATTCAACGTACGACCTAAATTGTTTCCGTACTTATTTTTGCCCAACCTTGACAGATACGTAATCTGGCTTGATTGAATGAATAATAAATAATGAAGGTGTTTGTTTTGTTCACAGGATCATGCCTGCCGATCCGAAGGGGTCGAGTTGGCGAGGGAGCTGGACTACAACGCGGCGGCCGCTTGGATCGGCCACCCTTACTTCGACGTGATTGACAACTCCACAGACTTCGATCTGAAGATGAACCGGCTCATCGACTGCGTGTGCCAGAGGATCGGCATCGACACCGGCGACCGCCTCAACGTCAACTCGAAGAAGCGCAAGTTCCTCATCAAGTCGCCGATCGTTGCCGATTCGGACTTCCCGTCGTTCCAGGACTTCGACGTGGTTCACAACTACTTGCAGAGCGATGTCCGCAAGGCGCAAGTCAGATTGCGCAAGCGCGGTCAGAAGGGCCACTGGTCTTATATCCACACGCTGAGGAAGGTCCACCCGGTCAATGGGCAGTCTGTCGAAGTGAGGACGCAGCTGACCCACAGGGACTACTTGAACCTCCTCCCGCAGCGTGACGAAGCGCACTTCACCATCTTCAAGAAGCGCCGCTGCTTCATCTACAACAACCAGTACTATCAGTTGGACATTTATAGACAGCCCTCGCATCCCAGGTGATTAGATATTAGAATTATAATTATTATCTATTTATTTATATATTGCTTACTTTTATGTTATAAATAAAGAAATGGCTGTGCTTTTTATTTATTTATTTATTTTATCCTCTAGCTAGATATACAAATTGTATGGTAACAATACGTACGTACCAATGCTTAATTAGGTAATGCTATCATTTTTATCCGTCAGCCATGTATTTACGCTACATTGAACTATTTTCAGGTGCCGGGGACTAGTTTTGTTGGAGACGTACAGTGCCGTGTACGACCAGGACACGCTGATAGCTTCGCTGCCGAAGTTCCTCGTCATCGAGAAGGAAGTGACCGGCGACCCTGCCTACTCCATGTACAACCTGTCCTTGAAAGAAGACTGGAAGACCTCAAAAAAGTACTACACTGGTGGTGAATCCAAGGCGGGCGCGAACGGTAAGGCGGAAAATGTTTTTCGCTATTTCGAGTGTTGATGATGTCTTGTATATGGAGATGTTCTCATCTCTCAGTCCATAAAAATGAATATTCAAAAAATTTCAGTAATGAATTTTTCAAGATAAGGCAGTTCTATTCATTTTCCAAACCTTTTGCGCTCGCCATTTAAATTCTATCTCCCATACTAGTGGCAAGATTTGCTGCAACAATTAATTTAGAAAAATGATTGTTGCTGCAAATAGAATAGTACTCTTGAATTTAATTGCTTTCGATCTTATCGACTATTAACGTTGAACGCTATGGAGATGAAACATCACCTAAAACTCTTCATTATTTGTTAAGCTAGAAAGTCCACAAATGCTATTAGAACTACAGCTGTACATGTTGAAAATACGGCTGCTAAATATATTTGCAGCAAGAAGTTCTAATAGCGTTTGGGTCAGACGATTCTTTGCATGGGATATTGTGATGTGAAACACTGGCGTAATTGTGTCATAGTATAGTTAAAACTATTAGTTCAGGTAGACTTCCTTAAACTAGATTTTTTAGGAACCTTTAATAGACTAGTTTTTGGCTCATGATGATCACATATTGAATGTTTTGCACTAACTCGTCAATATCTCCCGCGTAACAGTATCTTCGCTATTCTCGCAACCTTTTCTATAATTCCTTGATTAAAAAAGCTACCCCGTCGGTTTCGGCACAAGATTGCAGGCATTAGAAATGAAGTAATATTTAGTTGTCTCAATAAAATTAATACGCGCGGGAGGTATCGATTCAATTACTTTTTGTATCACAGTATGCGTTATATTAGCTTTCCCCACGCGTACCCGCGAGTATATTAGAGTCTATTAAACTTTCCAGATACGAGCGCTGTTAATATTATGGGACGATGCGAAGTGGATTCAATCCGATGAATCTACTCGTTCGCTGACATAACATTACCATTCAAGAGTCTAACATTTTATTTCGTAAAGAACATTTAGCTTAGAAAACGTGACTAACACATTTGCGCCAGTGTTACTATGAAAACGTAGTTCGGGGGTTAAAGGATATTTTCTTTGGTTTATCAGGACATACTAAAAGATTGACCAACGGCCACAGTGATGACAAACACAATGGCCAGAATGGAGTCGCAAAAATGAATGGGCACGCAGGTGAGAAAATGTATGGTCACACCAACGGGAAAATGAATGGGCACGCTGGGGACAAAGTGAATGGGTACAGTGAGAAGGGCGGCGCGCGCGCGAGCAAGGCGCCGTTGACCAAGCTCAACGGGGACGCGCACGACACAGACCTGGACGAATTCAAGAAAAGCCACAGAATGGATCTCGGATCACCAAAGATTACAAAGGTCGCTGTAAAAATTTAAAAACATTAACTTATCTACTTTAGATTTTGAAATTTTATGAAATTCCACTTTGTAACACTTCAATATACACCAAATTATAAAATACCAATAATTTTAAGATCTATTTAAATGTAATAACTACTTAATTATCGCCAACCATCATTAAATGGATCATGTATGCTCGTATAAATATTGTATTTATTCATACTAATTGTATAAATTGCCAAAAGAAAACTATTTTTGTAGTATTCCTTAAATATTACAATATTTTACAAATGTAACGCATTCAAGAACACCCGCAGCATATATAAATATAATATTGAGCATTCTGAATAAAATAATTCAGATCAAAAGAAATGTTTTGTATTGTTTGTGCCTTTACACAGTATAATATATTTAAATACTTTTTCATAAAATAAATGTACTAAGAAATATTGTCATTCACATTAAATAGCATGTACTTAAAGTGTTGCAATAATATCAATTTAAGTATTGTGGCAGTATGATGAACACTATGATTAGTGTTTTAGGTTTTAATGTACCTAACGCGATAGCATTTTATTTATAGACTTTATTTAATTATGTAAAGACGACGTTGATAAATTTCATAATTAGGATGTTGCAGTATAACGTTTTAGTTTGTAGTTGAATCGTGAAATTTTAAATGTCTCGATGTTGTGTGGTCACGTAGATCGTTCACACTTATTCGTTACAGGGGTTCTAACTGTTCGCTATAATTAACACCACTCGTAGACAATGAGTAGAGCGCCCCCAAGCTTTTAGCGTTCAATATGTCTTAAATGAAATATATTTTTATCAATAAAGAAATATATTTAAGTGACATAGGATATTTCTAATTAGAACTTGATGTTGTTGCAATGTCACTATTTTATTTTTTTGTTGTCGATGGAGACTAGTACTTATGGCAAAATCATAAAAATAATTTTACAGAAGTATTTTAAGCCACCTTTTTATTAGAACTTCAATGTGTTGAAGACAACATCTACTGTATAGCGGGGATTGCTAAATAGCTGTAAAGCTATTCAATCGTTTGGCAAAGATCCACGGTAGCATTGTTAATGGCTGTGCTATTATAATTGAGCAATTGAGGGCTCTGATTCTACGGAGCAACTGTTGGCGACGAGCGTGCCAACAGAAATTTATCTCACGAGCCGTTTGCACCAAAAGGATAAATGTAAAGCTAGCTTTATTGCCGTGTACCATTAAAAAGCCAGAATTATTTGACATAATTTTGTAGACTTGGCTTTAAATATTGTATTGAATGAAATCTTACATTTTATAATGTAACTTATTTTTGGTGCATCGTGCTGGTAGCTTTTGGGCATAAAATCTCAAAATTGCGTATTATGTAAAACTTTCGCATCCTTTCTTAATAAAGAAAATGCGTCATTGGATATTTTTATGGTTTTATTTATCACCTGCACACAAGTGAAAAGTTTGCTGAGGATAGACGATTAGTGATCTGAATCCACCCTGCGCTAGGGGAGGAGCGCTGCCCGCTACCCGGCTGCGTTGAATAAAGATGTGAGATCGTCATCAATGGACCCGAGGCAAGTACATCGTAACTGAGATGGAGTGGTTTACTGGATAAGCTTATCTGATTAGAGATGATTGGAAAGTGCGACCCACTATTATCGAATTCCTCTTGACCAATTTTTTTTGTGTAGGTACATATATTCGTTAAGTTTGAAAATATATCGTAGGCTATTCTTATTCTTATTCTTATTCTATTTTTTATGACACAACAACGTTTGGCGAGCCAGCTTTTAATCCGCGCATGTGGGTAAGATGGGGGGGGAGGGGGCTAGTGCATCTTGAAGCAAGTGAGGAACGTTTTTCAATGCAGCTAAGGCGGAATAGACGCCAGACTCGAAGGCGAGGCTTTTATGAAACAAAGAACTGAAATGACATGCATCAAACGACGTTTTTCATCATCTGCCTAGCCTTTTCCTAACTACTGGGGTCGGCTTCTAGTCAAACCGGATTCAGCTGAATATCAGTGTTTTAAGTGGAGCGGCTGCCCACCAGACCTCCACAACCCATTAAACTGGGTAAGTAACATGGTACTTCTTGGTAAGACTGAGTCAGATTTACTGGCTTCTGACAATCCGTAACTACTGCCAAAGATGTACAAATGACAGCCGGGACCAACGGCTTAACGTGCTTTTCGAGTCACGGAGGAAACTCGATACCTATGTTATGATGGTCAATCATCCACGGACCAACCTTGGCAAGCGTTGCGTAACTTTAAATATCGACCCGTGCGGCTGTTATGATTAGCCACGAGCTCCTCAAACGACGTTTATCAACAGGGCATCCTGAATAGAGTGAAGTGATACTTCAGGCCTGGACAGCTTTTAACCCTTTACAAAGCACAAGTCCGATCCTGCATGGAGTATTGCAGCCACCTCTGGGATGGCTCGGCCAAGTACCAGCTTGCCGCGCTTGACTCGGTGGAACGCAGAGCAAAGAGGCTCATCGGTGACGATAAACTGGTGGATGCCAAGCTTCACAGCTTGGCTCATCGCCGCAAGGTTGCCTGCTTGTCGGTCTTCTACAGATTGTACCTACTTCGGCGAATGTGCCCAAGAACTCCACGACCTCATTCCACCAGCACCCTTCTACCATCGAACATCCAGACGCACTGCAGCTTACCATCCCTACCATGTTGCTATTCCACGAATTCGCACTAAGCGATTCCAAACGTCTTTATCTTGTCTTTATAATGCGAACAGCAAAAGAGTGGAATTCTCTGCCTGCGTCTGTGTTTCCGAACGCTTACAACCCTAATCTCTTCAAAGTTAGAGTGAACAGGCTCCTTCTGGGTAAGCTCGTTCCATCGTAGACTTCGTCTCATTTCTGACCAAGACTAAGGTCAAGAGCAATAACCCATCACAAAAAAAAAAAAAAAAAGTTTGCCTGGAAGAGATCGCGGAATGCGATAAGGCCGCCCATTGTACATAATTATGTGTTTTCGTGAGTTTTCTTGAATGTTTTTATCGGTGTACAATGAAGTGTACTATAATAAAAAACTTTTTCAAAAAAAATACAACCGTCTTCCAAAAATAAAAACACTACAAAGTAAAAAATAACTTTAATTTCGGAAGTCGGTGTTTTTGTTAGTTTCTTCGTCTTGACACCGACTTCTGAAATTAAAGTTAATTTTTACTTTATGTAGTGTTTTTTTTTTGGAAGGCGGTTGTATTTTTTTTGTAAAAAGTTTTTTTATTTTTCACTTTTTAGTGGTACCCCACACCTAACACCACCACTGCAAAATCGCAGAAAAGCAAAATACGCAATTTCGATTACTTGGTGGATGACAAAACTATCTAAGTAGACGAATTCCAGCTATTTCGATTTATAATCCAAAGTTCGTAACCGATTTTCATAAAATTTAAATGGGACCAATCTGCAAGTAGGTATATCCTTTCAGATAAAACAAGAATTTTTCAAATCGGTTCATAATTGTCGGAGTTATGAGGTAACAAACATAAAAAAAACATACAGCCGAATTGATAACCTCCTCCTTTTTGGGAAGTCGGTTAATAAATAAAATCAAAATCATAGATGCATAATAACCGGACGCGCACCACGAGGACTCTGTTTCGGTTGGGACAGGAGATGATAGCGTGGAAGGATATGGGGGAAGGCTGAATGTTGCTGCTTGTTGGTTGTTGGATAGATTGCGTTACGGTTCTTTTTGCAGCGATGCAGATTTTGCTACGATGGTTTTCCTCGGGTAGATACCTATTCTTGTGGCCTCCTGGTATTATGATAGATACAAGATACAACAATAGAATAAGGCGGTTGCTTGCCAGTGATTTTTCCGCACAAATCTCTTCATTTCGTGCCTTACAGCATGGGGTAGGAGCACGTTTTCGAGTAAGTCATCATCTGCCTAGCCTTTTCCCAACTATATTAGGATCGGCTACCAGACAAACCGGATTCATTTGAATACTAGTATTTTACTCTTAGCTGGACAACACCGTACATCTTGGCAAGGCTGGAGTCAGATTTTCTGGCTTCGAAAAAACGGCTGTGCAAAGAAATGTTTTGCCCTTTTTAGCATGGCAAATACCTAATGGACATCGTTACAAAATCTGAACAAAAGCCATTAAACGGTTACCTATGCCATTGTGTATCTACCATTATTACCGTCTCCTACCTTGACATTGGCAAAATCATCAAATGTTCGTCGATGGATCCATAGGTAACGTCTCGGTATCATGAGATGGTCACCCGTCTACAGACCCGACCTCGGCAAGGCTTACGGCTGTTATTATTTAGCCACGAGCTTCTCAGCCAGTTTTCGAGTGTGTTGAAAAAAACCGACCAAGTGCGAGTCGGACTCGCGCACGAAGGGTTCCGTACCTACCATAAATATATAAAAACGGAAGAACAACGGAGTCTTGGTAATAGGGTCCCGTATTAATTACCCTTTGGGTACGGAACCCTTAAAATTAAACCGCTTCGCTATCAATTGGATACCTAACTGCCCAAAAGGATGATCTATTAATATCTATCTAACTTATACCTAATCAGCGGTAGTCACAATTTTCCTATCAAGGGCCGCGTAGGACAATGTGGATTGGGGTAGTTGACAGTTTTGACACCACCAATCTTTTTATTTATTTTTATGAGCTGTGAAAACGCGACTAGGTACCCCATAGATTTTTTGCTAATCACTTTCACTACATAATTATTATAAAACATAGCCCTCCACACGGCGTCTGTCTTTCTGTCTGATCGCGATAAACTCAAAAACTACTGCACCGATTTTCATGCTGTTTCCCCGAATGGATAGAGTGGTTCTCGAGGAAGTTTTTAGTATAATATAATTTGTCAAGTTACTAATACTGTTTGCGTAATATGTTGCGGGCCGCAGTTTGACAGCGGGGAGGTACCCAACGACCCATTCTCCAAAGGGCTATCTGTAACTGTAGTAGATAGCCATAACAGCATCTTCATCTCATTTATCCTCATTCATCATAAGGCATTAATTAGAGCACTTTTATTTTTTATCATGTTTATTTTGAACATTGCTGAAACAGTCTATTTAAAAATACTATACATGAGTATGGAATGCACTAGATCAAGCTTAAAATACGTGGAAGTAAACTAAAGATTGCTGCATATGCACCGTGGTTAAATTTGAATGCCAAAATCTGAAGCTAAAATGGTAATGGACTGACCCATCTCTGTAGGATGCATCCAAAAGCATAGCTATTATTTTAAAGACCTCACTTCACACGATATTCTATACACAGATATCGCTGAACAAACGCTGCTTTTGGACACGGGCAGTATCTACCCCCCTAGCACATAAAGAAATTACGAAATTCTAAATCAAGCACAACATCTTATGCCTAGACGCTTATGGCGCTGCTACTATTGCTATACATAATTGGACGATTGCGACACGTTATTAAATATTACACCCTATTTTTTTTAAGTGCTAGAAGGTAGGTGTGACTGGATTGCTGGTCTCACGCAATTCAAAAGTCCTTATCACTCCAACAAAAGAAATGATCATAGGGCCGGCCCTCCTGGCAAATCAAAGATTGTCAATGCCAATATCAATCATGTTCTAATTAAAATAAAGTTTAAAATAAATGACCCTAAACAAACAGAAGTTGTGAAAGAAGTTTTGGATCATTTATATTAAGCATTTCATTGTTGGTATTTCTTTGGCAGTGTCACTTTGCTCCACGTTTCCCCAGGCCCTCACCATCCTAATTAACACATGTTTCAGTATTTTATTTAAAACGACCCTCAAGTATGAATCTAGGTTTAAAAAGAAATTAGGCTAGTTATGTGACAGAGTAATGATTTACAATGAATTATTGTCAAGTTTTTAATCAAGATTCATGCTTGACACTTGTTCTAGAACGGTCCTCAGCATTCAGCTAGATACCAATTTTATATCAATCTAAATGACTGAATTACAAAATACGTATTTCATAACAAAGCCCATAACTGCATCTACATAACAATATTGGACAAATTTCAACCATTCCACAAATACAGCAACCTTAACAGGATTTGTAGTTTAGTTTTTATTAGTGTCTTTGATTTTTTGTTCTTTGTACATTTTGATAACTTTCTTGCCAGGCACTAATGTCTGGCTGAGCCCTGGTCGTTTTAGTTTCTTCTTGTCTGATGCGCCCTCCCAAACGGCGTCATCTGTAGGCAAGACAGTCTCTAGAACCGCTATGGGAGGCGGAACTGCAGTCATTGTGCCAGCTCCTTCACACACCACTGACTTCAGTTTCTGCAAATTGAAGGTAAAAAATTGGATCTGAAATTGCAGGCATTTTGTTTTACCTTATTTTTCTAAGGCAATATACTTAAGTCTTTAGATTATTGCAGAGAATCTAGAAAAAAAAGGTTTTCATTATTTTAAATAATTACATAGATTTTTATTTTGTTATTGGTGATACTAAAATTCATATAAACTAGTTATACTGTAAAAATATTGTTATCCATAAACTGAACTATAGGTCAAGAAGGCTGTTACATAAGGTTAGCTAACCTTATATTATCATCATGTCAACTGCTATTATAGGATTGCAGCATACCTGTTTATCTGCTTCCATCTCATCATTAGACTTCTGTATATCTGTGTCATGTGCATACTTGCAGTTGTGTCCAAAACGGCAACGGCCCTTGCGGTAGTTCCAGCATATCCGTTTGCCATTTATCATCTGTGTGTTGTCTTTACCTGGAACCTTACAGTTTTTGCCTATGTACTTGACGATTGTATGCACCACTCGATACTAACATTTTAAGTTCGTTAGATACCATGAAATGTATGCAAGGATTAATCATGTAGGTTTCAAGTGATTAAACTTTTCGAATAACTTAGTACTTTTATGATTTATTGATTTGTTCAAGTATTTGGAGAATAATCAAAACTTGGGTTACCATTAACAACTAACTATAGATTGTTGATTTGTTCCTTAGATACCTGTGTTAATAGTCTTTGGCTGGTATATACACAACAACTACAATAGTATCAAACAAAAAGTTGATAAACAAAAACTTATTGATGCAACACTCTATGTCATGGACTTGTAAACTATAAATTTTCTGATAGAAAGTCAACATATACCATTTTAACATGCTTCTCAAGTATTGCAGCCTTTGCTAGTTCAGCTTCCGCGAACGGATTGGAGAAAACAGAGGTTTGTAGGCTATTTTCTCCGATCGTCGGCTTTGGCAGTTTAGGCTTTGTGCTCTCTGTTGGAGATCTGAAAATCGAACACATTCATGTATTATACGAGTTTTAATTTTCAATTACGATAAAGTTTACAATTATTATTGCAGTTTTCACTTACTTTTCATGCTCCGTGTTTTCTTCCTCAGTATCACTAGAGGAAGACCCGTAATTTAGTAAAGCGTTCATTTTTGTGATGCTGTAAAACTACTTTATGTCAATAAACTACTGAAGTAGTAGGTTATTACAATTACATACAATCAATAAATAAAACCATGCTTCGTATTGACTGCAGCAGCGAATCCCTATTTAGTTACTTTACTCTTTGAGCGAAACAATAACAAATTGTCAAATTCAAGTCAATCAATGAATGTGAAAGAAGAAGATGGCGATAGTTTTGCCTGCTCGCGCATCAATGGGCAACGGCGATTACAGACCACACAACGAAACATAAAAAAAAATAGAACATGTTAAATTTAAGCGGTTATTACACTACCCAATCTATCGGGCCCGATAACTAGGGCGAGACTAGTGTAATAAGAAAACGGGTGTAAGGACCCTGCCATCGGGCGATCGGGTGGCTCCGATCTCCCTGCTCTGTCTATCACCTAGTGTAAGTAAGAGACAGGGAGGCAGGGCACTGCCGCAGTGGCGGCATTGGGTAGATTGGCACCTTGGGCAGATTTGTATTCAGATATTTTCGATTGATTATTTTATGTGCTAAAATATTCGATCAAATTATCAAAATTGATTTCCCTGTTTCGCGCAACATGAATTTACTATTTTAAGGAATTAGAAATTATACTCGAAAAAAAAATGTGAAATTATAGTTGCGATGCATTTTAAACTATAATATTTGTATGCAAGTAGTCACATACAAGAGTAGGTAGTTGTTAATTGATGTCTTAAGTTGGAAATAAATTATAGGCACGTCAAAAATGCCACTTTATTTTTTTTTATAGACGCGACGCGATAAGAAAAAGAATTTACGCCTTCCTTGGACCTATACTACGCCTTCTTTGGATGTACGAGTGAGATGTCGTTGTCACCTTGGTGCTAGGCACCCGGGGCGGACCAGCCTCCTCCGCCCTCACATTACGCCGCCACTGCAGTTAGGGCACGATAGATTGTGTAGTGTAATAATCGGCACCCTGCCGCAGGGACAGGGCGCCCTAGTTATCGCCCTAGTTATCGCCCGATAGATTGTGTAGTGTAATAACCGCTTTAGTGCGACTGGGGAATAAATAATAAAATTTAAAATATAAATAAATAAAATAAATAATAATTGTTTTCAAATAATAATTGTGGTCATTTTCAAAATTGAATGAATGCTTCTTTTCTTTTTTATCACTAGCAACACATTCGTTTTGCAATGTTGTCATTTAATAGAAATGATTGCCACTCAATAATTACAGCTTCAAATGGTAAATTTTAACCTCTCGCGTCGTGTGTGTTGAAAACTACTTGAGTCGCTTCAATCATTTGTGCCATTTACCCACATTTACCTCTAATATACTCTACTTCCTCTACTTGTAATCTCTATCTAGGGATTACAAAGCCGGATTTAAGAAAGGGATGCCTAGCTCATGCCCTTTGCAAAAGTAAAATGCAGTGTGGTGACAAATGTAATTGTATAAATATAAACGTCATTGTGTTATCAAGGATTTGGCACCCTGGTCAAAATTTTAGTTTCTAAGATAGATGACGACGATGACGTCATCGACTTGTAGCAAAATGAATTAAAAGTATTTGGAATGCAAAAGTGATCGAGGAAATCTAGCACCTCTCTTCGTGTAGATAAGATTTTTTTTGTTTTAAATGCACAAGAATATTTTTTAGAGACCACTATGCTGTGTAGGCTTATTTGACCTTCACAACTCAGTAACTGGGTACAATGAAATATCCTTTGAAAAGATTGGTGTCGGATATTCTAGCCACAATGCGTTAGCCCGGGACCAATGACTTCAAGAGCTTTCTAAGGCAGCGAAGATGTAGGTATGACCTACCTATGGATTGTTTGTAATGGATGATTACCCATCCACAGTTATGTGTGAAAGTCATACATTTGTTCTTTTAAGTCGACATCTACGCGGACAAAGTTGCGTGCATTAGCTAGTAGTACATTTTCTTGTGATAGACAAGAAGAGTTGGGCTGTACAAAGAGCGAACGTTTGTCTCAAGAAAATTCGGCGGGTAGCTAAGCTAAGCCTATGGTCAATAACACAATCAACAAAAAGAGAAAGAGTGGATGGAGGGTACTTCACCTCCACTTTTTGTCTTTCACTAAATAGGTAACTACTTGATGAGCCCCCGAGCATTCATGGAGTTGCCCCCCTTGTTCCGAATTTTCATGCCTCGTAAAGAGTTTACGAGGTAAATTCGGACTTTCGAGGCATGAGAATTCTTGACGGTCACTTATCTGATTGTGGACCCATGTTGACTGCTGTAAAATAATCTGGCACTGCTTAATCCAGTGCACCATCGAGGATTCAAACACCGCCAATGATAGAGATGTACAGCTTGCTCTATTACTGTTCGGACAAAACTAAGTTGGGTCAATCGACACAAAAAGAAGAAGAAGCCCTGAAACGTATTAGAATAAATTTTATGAAATTGAAGATCTTGCTACCTGACGCCAGCAGCCCTAGCAGCCCTGACTAATTGAAAGCGTTCCACTTTCCATTATATTATAAAGCTAATTTGCACCGATTTTACTGATATTTTCGAGGAGAAATTGTTTTTTATTTTAGAGTTTCCCACCTCACACCCGTAAATTGCTAACTGTGTGCAATCTCTTTCACTCTGTGTAGCAATTTTCTGAAAGTTCATGAGCGAATGAGGCCCTTTAGGTAACATAAAAAATAAAAATACCGCGAACTTTTGAAATTAAGGGCCAGTTTCACCGGTTACGGATAAAGTGTCGGTTAGCCTATTAGGAACTTATCTGGCAGATGAACTAAAACTTTTGGTTTCACAGGTGTCGGATAGCGATATCTGGCAGATTTATTAAGTATTTGAGTATAGTATTATAAGTGCTGGTTAGTTATCCATCAGATAAGTAACCGACACTTTATCTGTAACCGGTGAAACTGGCCCTAAGTGTCGTAAAGTTAAAACTTGTCTGATAACCAAGTGTTGGATTTCTGGAAAAAATGGGGTTGTTTTCCTGAAATCCAATACTAACTTTTTTGAAAATCAAGTTACCGGGGTAGAAATCATTGCATATTAGTTCTAAAAAGTCCAATTATTCTAAGGTTTACACAAACACCATTAATTGTCATACTATAAGTAAATATATTTGTCTATCGCTATCGTTATTCTTCTCAACCGTGGTGCGAGATTCATCAACAGCACCTGAATCTTACTTAGAATGAATCATCGATATTTGACAAGGCCCGACTGCAAGAAGCCAGTGCCAAATGTAGTGGTTGAAGCCAAGTGCGAGTCCGACTCGCACCCAAAGGGTTCCGTTTAATAAACCATATTTTTTGTTTTTTTGCAGATAAAACCTATTACAGTTTTTGAGATACAGCCCGCTGACAAACAGACAGACGGACGGACCGTGACAGACAGCGGAGGCTTAGTAATTACCCGTTGGTTACCCGTTGGCTATGGAATCCTAAAAAGATGGATACATAATTTGCCCTGGTGTGTGTTGTTGTAGTGATATTGGACTGGATATGCAAACAGATTTGTGGAAAAATCGTAACCTAATAAAACATCGCCGATACATGGGTAGAAAAATAACTCAAAGTGAAAATCTTCAACGAATTAGCAAAATTTTTTTTATTTCGTAAGTTTTCTCTATAATAGTCGTTCTTTTGTTTATCCAAAAAATAACCTTAGCTGCTAGAAACACGTGTCACGTTACAATCAACTTCCAAGCATTGGTAGATTTCGTCTTGACGTGCATGGTAGATTTTTTTCAATACGGTATGATCACCCTATAATTTCTTTTTTCCCATATTTTTGAATGTGTGCGAGCGAGACAACAATTCTCGCTAGTTTGCCGTGTAGTGACGGCGGCATCAATTTCTGAATTAATTACCATTTGTCGCAAAAACTGCGCGTCCTTTATCTTTTCTAGACCAAAATCTTTAATCTTATTGCAGGTTGTGTTGATTAGTGATCTAAATGGCATCGGATGATGAAGTAGACGGTTCTTTCGCAGGTAAACGATGAATTTAGCTAGCATGTCATAGGTAAGCCGCGAATAGCGGTATCATGTGTTTACTTGCGGTATAAGCAATTAAAAATTTAGAAAATTTTGGGTTCCGTGACTTAGTTTCTGCCACTTAATTAGTTCAAACAGAGTGATGTGTTATCAAAGAAGTGGTTTTTTAGTGAGTTAATGACGTATTTGTTATTTTGTGGTTGTAAATATTTTTAAGTGGCAGTTTGTGACAGAAAAGAACATGCGATATCCCCTCATTACTACTTAACAAAATGGACGCCGCCAAACAAAGGGATTAGTGACCTTAGCGTGAGGAGTGTGCTCATGTGGCGAAATGCAGTATCGTTAAGGTTTAGCTAGAGTGTTGGTAAGAGGTTGGAGTGGTGGACTGGTTTGACCAGTTTATTGTGAACTTGCAGGCGACGAGGACGTGGAGGAAGGTGAGGGTCAGAACGAGAACTCTGGAGAGAGTGATGAAGCACCTCCAAAGGTAACTGAAAAATATTATATTCATTCATGTTTTTTGTATTATTCCAAAGTGAATGATTGTATTTGTAAACATTTGAGGTATTGCTATTTGTGTTATGGCTAAGTTGTTGAATGATATTCATGAGCTGTAACTTATATTGTTAGGAGGACGAAGACTACTCACCTGAAGATGGTAGAAAGAAGAAAAAGGGAAAGAAAAGGAAAGCCCGTGGAGAAGAGAAGAAGGGCCGAAAGAAAAAGAAGAAGCGCAAGAATGAAAGTGAAGAGGTATGTTGGCAAATGTTATTCTAGTTTTATTTACAATAAGGGTCAGAAGGTCTCCAGTCAGAAGGCTGCCATGCGGAAATAAATCTGTAGTCGCAATGACTTCCTTCCATATCATTCCATCTTGAGTAAAACTATTCACACAAAATAGAAAGCCAAAAAGTCATTAATTTAAGTTCTCTTTCACCTATTAAATCTTGTCTATTGATTACATCACTGAGTGTTTTTAAACTCCTGTGGACTTGTCATGTGATGTCACCATTCGATGATCTAATTACTCATCTCAGCTTATTTAGCATTATTTTTATAAGCCAACTTAGCTATAAAATCATTTTGTATGCAACAAACCTCATGTATGTGTGTTAGATTATCAGATATTCAATTACCTATCTTAGATTGAGTTTTATTGTATTTACGTTTTAATCAGTGCCATTACTATAAAGGTGATAAGGTTTTTCCATTAATGGTTTTAAATTATGTTCTTTTTATTTATAAATATCACTTGCCGTATCCAGACACTATTCTACTCATTGTCCATTACACTGATGTCAGAAAATAAGATGAAGCAGAAATAACAGTTGCATCTTTTTGACTCAAGATCTCTGAGAATTTACTGTACTGTATATATTGGGTGTATAAAAATACTAGGGTGTTATTTAATCATAAATGAATGCATTTCCCCTAAACTTTTCTTTATCACACCAACTTCAAATAATATTTTAGTCTTGAGTTCATGAACAGAAAGTTCACAAAGTACTTTGACCTTTCCAAAAAATACTTTTAATTTCAATGTTATCTTTGAGTTACTAACTTTGTTTGATCACATATGCAATTCTAAAAAAACTATAATATTCGTCCAGTTAACTATTTGAAGAAATATTTGCATTGAGATGATCCACTAGTAATATGGTCAAGGGAATTTGCCAGCATTTTGGTCAATCATTCCTGTGCTGTCTTTTGTAACTTGATGTTCATAGTACCAGCTTGAATAAGTATCCCCTGTATCAACTTTTATCATAACAGAGTTATCATTCTCTTGCATATCTCTCATCCCAATTTATTTTAATTAAGCAACATGTCTTCTTCCATTCTTCATGTCTACTTAACAGTTAAGTAGTCACCTCCTTTATGGACATATCATCTTTAGCATAACAGCCAGCATCTATATTTTTCTCTCCTTTAAATTAATCCTTTCTGACTTAGGATGAAGAATTTGGTGGCGGTGGAGTGGAGATTGAGGCTGAAGGCGACAGTGACTATGCACTCAGTGCTATGTCATCCACAAAGAAATCTAGGAAAGGCAGAGGGAGTAAGCACAATACACCTGTCACACCAGCTGCCTCTGATTCAGGGTCAAGTAAGTATTATATAGCATTTGTGTTTTAATGTTCTCTGTACTTCTCACAGCTTTTAATACTATAACCTACTTTATGAGAAGTAATGTGTTTTGGGCGCAGCAGGGGCTGAGCAGTCTTTTCAGCACACTGAAATACTCATAAGTCAGGAGAGACAACTTAAAAGTATTTTTTAAGAGGGATGTATGTACTAAGTGCTTAAGTCAATCTATACTCAAGCATGATTTAAAGTAAATAATTTTCTTGAGAGGCCTATCCTCGGAAGTTGTGGTCCTTCTACTGAACAAGTTAACTTTATTTTATTTGTAATGTTTAAAAATATGGTATCATTTGGTTGCTGTACAGCCCGATGGAAGAAATCCAAGTTATTATGTCATGCATCATTAGGAACAGGAAAATTATTGTTTGGGTTAAGTCCCAATTTATGTTCTCGTATTTGAATAAATAAATACTAATTTCAAGGTTATTTATTTATGGACATTAATACCGCGTGTATCTGACATCGACGCACAAACGATTTCCATGGGTCCGGGGCATGATTCTGGACACCCTAGACTTAGAATTTTTCGTCGGCTTTTTTCTCATTTTTTTATTTTTTTCAAGGGTTTTTTTTACTTTAGACTGCTCATAATCGTTATTCTGACCTTACCCAATGAGATTTTTAATCAAAAAATAATTAAATAACTACTTTCACTAAAAAGAGCAATCTGAATAAAGCCACAAATAATATCAGCTCAGCTGAGCGGATACTTTGTAGTACTCTTAAAAAAAATCAGAAAAGAACCGACGAAAAATTCCAACACTGGGGTGTCCAGAATCATGCCCTGGACCCATGGAAATCGTTTGTGCGTCGATGTCAGATACACGCGGTATAATATGTGAATGCACCAGTGAATGGCCTATGCCCAATATTGGACAACAAGATTGCAATATTAATAACGCCATATATTATTGATAATATATTATGCTTTTACGCCTTCTTATTTCAAGTACTTAATTAGTAAAGTTACGTAACAAGAAACGCGTCACACATAGTAATCACGCGAGTCTTTGTAAGAAAAATAACAACTACATAGGTAGTGCTGTTATTTAGAAGCACCCAAGCAAAGGATACAGGACATGCGGTACATACAAATAATGTAATGAATCATTATCTCCTAGATGTATTCTAATCGAAGTCTAGCGTCGCGCGGTGCAATGACCTCTTCAAGTTTATAATGACCTTGCTCAGTTCTATCATGTATCAAGATCGTTATTGCGTCTATAATTTGTGCATGTTTTGTTATCATGTTGGTAGCAGTATCCCATTTTTGTTTATTGTTTTTTTTATTTCGGCTTTTTGGAAAGCTAGGTGGGGATTTCTGGAAAAATGTCTACTGCTACATAATTCTTAGAACCTGCGCGCACTAGCGATTTAAGTTGGCCGATAGTTTGATCGGTCAGAGGATCAGTATAGAGTTATATGGCAGTGTGCGCACTTGAAGTGCGCACACTGCCATATATCCATAATCATTATACGATTGTGACTGAACTATCGGCCAACTTTAATCGCTAGTGCGCGCAGGCTCTTAGGCATAAATACAAAATGTTTGGAATGGAACCCAAGGTCTCGCTGAAGATGCTCGGTGTAGCGAATACTTTCGTCTAAGCACGAAATAATATCGATCACTATTTCACTGACATCAAATTACGCATTTAGATTTAGCAAGTTAATATGTATGCAATGTTTCATCGCAAAATGCAAATCTGTAAATGAGCGACTATGCATACTTATGACAGCTTAAGTACTTTCACAGATTCTCAATATCAAGGTGTTTAGATGTGTTAGAATGAAGGGCGAGAGTATAAAGTTTTAAATGGGGTGCCTGGGCTCTTTATGATTCCACAACCTTGCAGGGCGGTCGGGGCCGATGTAAAGTTGAAACAGAATGAGCGTATCGATCGCCTTTGTCCACTAAAGATGCACTCTTGGACTAATGATAAATTTTATAGATTTTCGACATAAGGTCTTGTGATTTTTTTCGTATTCTTTTTTTGAATAAATTGCTCGCAATTAATCTTCCATTGGATCCGTTGTCGCGTGTCCTGGCTAAAATAGCCAGCCGAGCTTCGCCCAGAAGCACAGAAGCTTTCTGGGTGCTCTACAGGCTTTGCGGAGCGACCTCACCGTTCCGAAGAATTTACGTCGCCAAAGCAGCCTCTGCGGAGCTGCGTAGAGGGATGTTTATTTAGGGTTGGGGGCTAATAGCCCGTAATTCTCCTTACTAATATTCTGGGGTTAATTAGGCTTGACTGGAAGCCAACCCCAATGTAGTTGGGAAAAGGCTAGTCATATGATGATGTTTTTTTTTTTTTTTAGGGATGGGAAATCATCCAATGACACCTCCCGCTCTGGGTGTAGCGGGAGGGAGTGTCAGACTTCTACTGACTAAAACCCATCCTTGTTCCTTCATTGCCCTTTGTGTTCCGGAGCCACGGTGTCTCTTGCGAATATTCCCGCGACTCCGGCAGGCGTCGGCCCTTTCGGGCCCCTCTGTGTGCTATGACTCTCTTTGAGGCGCGCGTGGAACACTAACGCGCCGTCGACACGGCCTGTCGTCGCTAGACGGACGGACGGCGAGCCACCCATAGCTCGCCGTCCACAGGCCCGCGCCTACGGTGGCCGGAGGTCACCAGGTGGTGTCCCCCGACACCCGCGGCGTCTACCACGGCGGCCGGTGTAAGCTTGGCATAGGCATTTTTGACAGCCTGTAGTCTGTTGGCCGCAACCATTGTTATTATGAAGTTGAGCTCCTTATCTATTGCAATCCGATATTAATAGAGTAATGTTTCCACAGTAGGCATGCCGACAGTAGAAGAAGTGTGCTCATCATTCGGGCTCACTGATGTGGACATACAGTATTCAGACGCCGACTTAGAGAACTTGACATCGTACAAGCTGTTCCAGCAACATGTGCGACCACTGCTCGTTAAAGAGAACCCTAAGGTAAGTTCGGCTTTGATATTGATATTAATTAAGTTGGCCGCGTATGTTTGTGCCAAGAACTTAGGTTGAAGTTTTGTATGTTGCCTAAAGCAACATTTAAAAAAGAGGATGAAGAGATTTACATGGTATAGTTTATTGCCTTTTTTTTTAGGGATGGGAAATCATCAAATGACTTCCCCCGCTCTGGGCGGAGCGGGAGGGAGTGTCAGACTCTTACTGACTAAAACCCATACATGTTCCTTCAGTGCCCTTTGTGTTCCGGAGCCACGGTATCTCTTTCGAATAGTCCCGCGACTATAGTTTATTGCCTTGAATGCAGAAAATGGTAATGAATTCAGTAAACCAATTCTTTAGGTTTCATTCCTCTTTTTACTAAACAGCATTCACTTTAAATTAATTTTCAAAACATAAATGTGTTTGTTAACCCACGCAACGATCGTTGACTTTATATACCTATAGTAAAAATATTTGAGTTTGAGAATTTATCACTATGCAGTAATTGACTTGGTTAAATCAATAGCTATTCGATGTTTTGTCCTCCTAATAAACGGACAGCCCAGGAATAGATAAAATAACTAGGAACTTCCTCATCCTATTAGCTGCGTTTTCATTGGCCCTACTAAAAAAAAATACAACTATGATTCATGTATGAAGAATTTAACAATCTATACTAATATTATCTATACTAATATTATAAAGCAGAAGAGTTTGTTTGTTTGTTTGATTGAACGCGCTATCTCAGGAAATACTGGTCCGATTTGAAAAATTCTTTCATTGTTAGATAGCCCATTTATCGAGGAAGGCTATAGGCTATATATCAGCTCGTTAAGACCAATACGAGCGGAGCAGTAATGAAAAATGTTATGCAGACGATGCGACGTTGCACGGGTCTGCTAGTCTGCAATAAACATTTACGAGGGAGCGTCGAGAACTCGGGACTCTTACTGACACTTTCGAACAAATTCCGCAACTCATTTAACCAATCATAGATACTGAAACGTGAATAGGGCTTTATTCTATAAACATACATAAACTTGAGTTGTTGAGCTCACTACATACGAACATGATCCTAAGTGTAAACTTTTATCCTAAGTGTAAACTTTTATCCTAAGTGTAAACTTTTATCCTTTGTGTAAACTTTTATCCTAAGTGTAAACGTTTATCCTAAGTGTAAACTTTTATCCTTTGTGTAAACTTTTATCCTAAGTGTAAACTTTTATCCTAAGTGTAAACTTTTATCCTAAGTGTAAACTTTTATCCTTTGTGTAAACTTTTATCCTAAGTGTAAACTTTTATCCTAAGTTTAAACTTTTATCCTAAGTTTAAACTTGTATCCTAAGTGTAAACTTTTATTTCCGTTCAACCAGGTTCCAGTATCAAAATTGATGATGTTAGTAGCAGCAAAATGGCGGCTATTCTGCGAGACGAACCCGCACCTAAGCAGCGGGACGCCGGCCATGGGCTCTGAGGATAACACGAACACGTCCACTACCTCGGACTACGTTCCCAAACCCGGCCGGCCTGGACGCACCCCTAAAGAGGTTAAGGTAATTATGATTTTTTTGTCTTTCTTTCTTAGAGGAAGAAATAGAAAAAAAAAACATGTCAATGTCGCCGCAAAGGAGGTTCGATACCTAGTTCAAATTATCCAAGGAAATTGCCGCGTCTATCATACGCGACAGATACGCTACTGAATCGTCGAGGCTATCATACATTGCTGAATCTTCACAACGTGATACTTTGCACATTTTGATGATTCATGCCAAAATACTAATATAAAAAAGAAAACTGGCCACGTGCGAGTCGGACTCGCGCACGAAGGGTTCCGTATCATTATCTAAAAAACGGCAAAAAAAAAACAAGTTTGTTGTATGGGAGCCCCTTAAATATTTATTTTATTCTGTTTTAATTTGTTGTTATAGCGGCAACAGAAATACATCATCTGTGAAAAATTCAAGCTATTGCGGTTCTTGAGATACAGCCTGGTGATAGACAGACAGACAGCGAAGTCTTAGTAATAGGATCCCGTTTTTACCGTTTGGGTACGGAATCCTAAAAATGAGCGGCTTTGCTATGTTATGGATTCGTATCAGTAGGTAAACATTTTAACCGGTCCTATATCGACAGTTTTGCTAAACCCACAGAGCATTGAGACGCCACGGTGGCCACTGCTAGATACGACATTAACAATACTTTCCAAATAAACCGAGCGTGTCGGTAGATGTCACCGTTTACTCATCTTTGTGGCAGCCGCAACTTGTACTCGATTCTCCGGTTCTAGTGGAACAATTCCGTTGAAATTTGGTACACATAATATGTACTTCTGTGACCTAAACGCGGACGCGTTACGTAATTTTTTTTTTTTTTTGTATGGACCCGGGTCACTTTTGGGGGTCAACCTAGAAAATTGAAAAAAAAAAAAAAGTTTTTAAACTGTATGTTCTTGTGGATATCATATCAAATGAAAGGCGTTACTGTGAGGATTTTAATTAAATTCTTTTCATAATTTTCAAATAAATATTATTGAAGTTACTCAAGAAATTAGACAGAAAATTACCCCTCCTTATATCCAAAACAACTTAAAAAAATGCACATAGTTCTTCTATACCTAAATATTACAGGAAAACCTATTAGAAGTTAGTAGTGTTAAAATAACATGTTAAAAAAATTCTATTTGTTCGGAACCCTTTGCACGCGAGTCCGACTCGCACTTGGCCAGTTTTTTTTGTGTGATCATCATTTCAGGAAACTCATTGCTGAGGACTACTTACCCATGAGAACCCAAGTGACCCGAATGTCGACACCCAGTTTGTCAATATTTCACTTACGTCTGTTTGTCTCTGCATACCCCAAAGGCTGACTGCTAGAAGCTTTTTGAATTCCGCTTCTACACGTACATTTGTGTGCGTAAAGTGTTAAATAGCTAAAGTGTAAATCTCCCCCACAGAATGAAGAAGTAATAGAAGAGCCGGAGGAGGAAGAGGAGGAGGAGCAGAGCGACGAGGGAGCGGCCGCGCCGCGCAAGCGAGGCCGCAAGCCCAAGCACGGCGCCGCGCCGCCCACGCCGCGCGCCAAGCCGGGCCGCAAGCCCAAGGTGCCCACCTTGAAGATCAAGTTCAGCAAGCGGAAGAGGACTAGCAGCGTGAGTAGCGACTATTATTTGTATTTACTTCTTCTTCAGCCGTTCATATATCAAAGTTCTCTGCGCGAATTGGATTTACTATCAAGAATTTATAAGCTTAAATTTTTTTGGTGCCAGTAGATGGCTACATTAATTGCAGCATTGGTGACATTCACATAATCCCCCAAAGTACATGGGTATGCACTTTAGGCACTCCAATGTTGAACACAGGGGCACTGTACTTACATTTATTATCTTGGATTTTCATGCCCGTAATTTATTGCTAATAATAGCCAGTCTGCAAGTTGCTCCATGAATACTATCTTTCTAGAACTGGTTACTTAAGCTTATGGTTTATTTGCTTCCAGTATTTTTAGAATAGACCACTTCTAAAAGGCCTGTGTAGCATACAATACATATGTGGCCCACCATCCTGTCAAACAAAATGGCATCTACTTATCCATTAGGAAATGTAAAAAATAGCTTACGAAATATAAAAGCAAGGCAGTCATTGTTTTTTTTATATGTTTGGGAAATCATGAAATGTCTCCTCCCGGTCTAGGCGGAGCAGAAAGGAGGGTCAGACTCTTACTGACTAAAACCCATCCATGTTCCTCCTAGTGCCCTTTACGTTTCTGGGCCACGGTGACTCTTTCGAACTAATTCCGCAACTCTGGAGTCATCTATTTCTTGTTAACAAATTAATTTAATACTTCTCAGATAACGCATTTTAATCGCGGCTGTAATGGTTGTAAATTGACAGATTTCTATAGGAACGTTTGTTTTTCTCACTAGGAGGAAGACCCGGAAGGTAGTGCTGTGAACTCTGACTCGGACGCGGAGTTCGAGCAGATGTTGGCGGAGGCCGAGGAGCCCAAGCCGGTGGCCGCCGCCGCAGAGGACGGCGCGCCGCTCAAGGAGGACGACCCTGCGGTACCCGTGAGTACAATACTAAATACCTGTTTTATTCTACACCAAAAACATCGAAAACGCACAACATCAATAAAAAATGAGATTCTCAATTCGGTTATGTTTGTTACTTCGGTATTCCGTCATTTATAAACCGACTAGCCTTTGCCAGCGGCTTCGCTCGCATGATCCCTAGGGAACATACTCTCGAGATAAAAAGTAAGACTACTTTTTATCTCGAGAGTATGTTCCATATGTTATTTCAGACTATAATCTGCCTCGGTGGCAAATTTCATGAAGATCCTTTCTGGCGTTCTGATGTGAAAACTCATTAACTTTCGCATGTATAATATTTTTCGGCTTGAGTAGAGCCTGACTGGATAATTGGCGAAGGAGACCGACTTCTTACAGGGTCCATGTTGTTTTGATGGTTGTCATTCGCCATTTGTTCAAAAGAAAATCAATATTAAATACAAATATTTTAATCACGAACTAGTTTAAAAACGAATAGCTAATCTAATGTAAAATAACAATAATTCAAACCTGAATTTATTTCTAAATTAATTAACTAATATCGAAGCAAACGAAAATCAAATAAATTAATGAAAACTAAAATTGAATTTTTACAAAATAATTAAGAATTTAAAATAAATAATAAATAAATGATCATAAAATAATAAATAGGAATAATAACAATGATTTGAGTCAGGCGTGATCCGTATCACAATTAGAGTTGTGGACGGGGCGCTCTCTAGAATCGGAATGACCGCTCTGCTCGGCGCTCCGCCTTATAAAGACAGCCCCCTTCCACAACTCGCCTGATTCATTGAGTGGTACGATGATGTCACGTGATGATGTACGATGAGCGTTGCGTTTCGTTTTACGTTATTATAATTTGCTCACGCCGACACGGCCATTCTGCAAAAAGGTCGCCACTGACCTTATAACCCTGTAATACAAGAATAGATAGCACAGTATCAAAACCTCAAGTAATTATCACAACTACCGGGTAGATCGTTGTCTACAATACAACTCATAAAACACTATAGAGTTAGGAGGCCCCTGTCCTCAACAAACTCATAATAATAACATTCAAAATTTGGAGGCCCCTGTCCTCAACAAATTTTGTCAGTCACATAGTTTGGAGGCCCCTGTCCTCAACAAACTTGTATCTCATAAAATGTTTGGAGGCCCCTGTCCTCAACAAACCCTATCTCATAAAACGTTTGGAGGCCCCTGTCCTCAACAAACTGTTTCGCATAAAGCGTTTGGAGGCCCTTGTCCTCAACAGACACTTATAAATCATTATCAAGACATGGATACCTGGTAAAAATTTCAAGTAGTGTAAACGTAACTTGAATACCTTTATTGTAGTGCATTAATTCCTGCATCAGCACATTGGTCCATGTCTTGATTTGGTTCTGGATCGATATTTGGTGAACATTCTTGTGGTGCGGAGGGTCCAACTTCCGACGTTATTGACTCATCTTCCGCCGACACGGTATCCTGGTCGATGCATTCTCCGGGTTTTGGTGCTATGCGTAGCTGGTCATGGGACACTTTCTTCGGTCTTCCTCTGCCTGTAATCTTTTTAAGTTGGTAGCGATCGTTAGGTAACACTTTCCAAACTTCATATGCATTTGGGAACTTTAAATCGAGTCCAATCTGACTTCTAGGGTTAGTTTTAAAGAGAACGATCTCTCCTTTTTGAAATCTCTTTACTTTAGCTTTACCTTTATCAAATCTTTCTTTGTCATTCTTTCCTCTTGTTTCTATTTTCTTTTGTACGTAGTTGTCAAGCTGATTTCGATCTACTGTTCCTTCTTCTTCATTAATCAAAGATAACAATTCAGCAGGCGCAGCACATTGCCTTCCAGTAAGAGCTTTAATTGGACTTAAGTTTGTGGTCTTGTTTTTGGTACAATTTATTGCTAACTGGAGGGCATCCAAACCTTTTTTCCAGTCTTTTGTTTCGTAATTACGGATGATAGTTAAACCGTTTTTTACAACGGCCATTATGCGTTCGACTTGTCCGTTGGTGCGACTTACCCCGGGTGCAATAAAATGTTGGTGAATACTATACAGTTTACAAAACTCTTCGAATTCAGCTTTAAATGCTGTATCTTGATCGCTTATGATTTGCTTAGGGGCTCCAAACAAAGCTACGACGTGATTAAGAGCGTTAAGCATTGAACTTGCAGTTTTGCTTGTCGCATAGGTTAAAGTTACAAACTTCGTATAGGCGTCAATAATAACAACGACATATTCGTGCTTATTGTTTCTTTTTGTAAGGTGACCAGTCATATCAATATGGATAGTATCAAAAGGAACTGGTTTCTTGTCTATAGGATACATTTGTACCTGTTTAGCACCTGAGGTTCCCTTACTTGTTTTGCAAATGACGCAGTTGTCCACGAATCGCCTCACTGTTGTGCTCATTTCAGGAAACCAGTAAGTTTCACGAATTTTGGAGAGTGTTTTCTCCCACCCGAAGTGCTTTAGTGCAGTGTGGTAGGCGTTGATAATGCTCCATTGATAGGATTTCGGAATTACCTTTTTCCACTTTTTGCATCCGGGCTCATCCTCATTGTATTGACGTTCAAGAACAAGGTCGTGAATTCGGTAATCATTAATTTCCTCACCAAGCTCCAACCTTTTTATCAGATCGGCCAACTCCTTGTCACGTCTTTGTTCAATCTTTAGCCAGGTATCTATATTCTGGGTAAGATTAATACATACCACAGGGTTTCGGCTAAAGTAATCTGCATGCTTCATACGGTTTCCTTGGCGATATTCAATTTTGAAGCTGTAGTGTTGCAAGAATGACCACCATCTGTGAATCCTAGGTAAAAGTTCATGTTTGTGAGACGATGACTTTATGGCGTTGCAGTCGGTGACTATGGTGAATGTTCTGCCATAAAGATATTGCCTAAAATGTTTAATGGCTCTGACTATAGCGAGCGTCTCAAGCTCGTAGCTATGATAGTGACTTTCTGGTTCTGTAGTCCTCATGCTCATGTACGCTACAACATGTTGCCGGTCATCCTTTATTTGAATGAGAACAGCGCCAAATCCCGAACTACTTGCATCAGTATGGAGCTCTATCGCCAACCCTTCTTGGAATATAGTGAGAACTGGTGCCGATGTAAGTCTGCGAATGATATCAAGTCTAACATTTTCACATTCTGGTGTCCATGTAAACTTAGCGTCCTTTTTGGTCAAGTTATACAACGGAATCATGCGTTCTGAAAAAGAAGGAATGAAGCGTCTGAAATAGCCAGCTAGACCACAAAACTGCCGGACTTGTTTTACATTCGTAGGTACTGGTGCCTTCTCGAGAGCTTCTACTTTTCTTGGACTTGGACGAACAGTGCCATTTGAGATCAGGTTTCCAAGATATTCAATTGAAGTTTTGAAAAAAGAGCACTTCTTAGCGTTCAATGTAAATCCAGCTTTGGTTAATGCGTCTAAAACCTTGTCTAGTATCTGTAATCCTTCAGAGAATTTTTCACATTTAATAAGGACGTCATCCATGTAAATTAGAATGTCTTCCAGCAACGGTCGTAATGCTGTCATTATAGCGCGTTGAAATACTGCTGGAGCATTCATTAATCCAAACGGCATTCTGACATATTCAAACAGGCCATCGGGAGTTATAAAAGCTGTCTTTGATATTGAAGCCTCATTAATAGGAATTTGGTAGAAGCCCTGGGCCATATCGAGGCTAATAAAATAAGTAGCTCCCGATAGTCTATCAATTTGGTCTGAAATAATGGGTAGTGGGAACTTGATGGGAATAGTGTTTTTGTTTAGTTCCCGGTAGTCAGTACACATTCTGTCTTCTCCATTTTTCTTCTTTACAAGGATAACTGGACTCGCATAATCTGATGTACTTTCTCGAACGATTCCGTTGGCAATCAATTCGTCAATAATGGCCTTGACCTTTTGTCTCTCTATCGGTGCCATTCTGTAGGGCCTTCTTGATACTATTTTAGATGGATCTTTAAGTTGAATGTCCAAATTTCCTGTTGTAACTTTAGTTTTAGGGATTCCTGTAATAAAAAAAGCATTATATTTTAGTAATAAATGTTTCAACTCACGTATTTCCTCTTCATTAGTCAAATCGGTGTCCAGATTGCTTAAAGTGTCTTCAATAGCTTGAATGGTTGAAATAGGCGAGGTCCTCATTACTTTAGCGCTTTGTTCAGTAACCAGGACGTTCAAGCCAGTGCCCTTTACGATTTCAGCTCCAATCATAAGATCACATGGTGTTTCGTGATCTTCCACAATGTGAAACGTAATTTCAACGAAAACACTGTTTATGTTGCAAGTCGTGTTGATTAGTTGACAGGATAAAATTGGCACACTTTTGCTTCCAATGCCCTTCAACATCAAAGAACAATCTTCGCGTTTACCTGGTACGATATAGCTTACCGACCGTCTTATCAAAGAGCGAGCAGCCCCGCTATCATATAATGCTGTAAATGTACGGTTACCAATACAAACAGTCATTGGGGTAAGTATTTCGTCATGCTCTTGTGCTATATTGATTTTTTCAACTTCATCGTTCATCTTCTTAAAACATTTGTCTTCAACGTGGCCAGTTTTGTTGCAATAGTTGCATTTGGGCCTTGGGCGTTCTGTTTGAATCGCAGACTCTTTATTATTGCTTTCGCTCAGTAATGGCTTTGGGTCGTTTACTTTGTTGCAATTTGCTTGAATATGCCCAGTCTTGCCACACTTGAAGCATACTATCGATTCTTCTCTATTATTCCTAAGCCTTGGCCGTTTGGCAGGTGGTTCGCCCTGTCGTGGTTCTCGTGGCCTGATTGTAGCTGCAACAGAAATCAACTCTGGAACAGTTGTGCACTTACTTGACAACAATCGTAAACGAAGATACTCGTTATCCATGCAGCCAATAACGGCTTCCACAGCGTCAGTATCTTTATTGCCACTTACTACACGTTTCCATAAATGCCAGGCTTTGGTTATTGATTCTGCTGGATTTGACATATCAAATTTGAAGTTACGCAACTTAAGAATGTCATTGGAGTAACGTGCTTCAGGTTCAAACGTTTGTATTAATGCTTCTCGCATCTCACTCCATACAGGTGATTTTACTAGCCAGGCATCACCAACAGTCTTGGCTCGACCTTGCAATAGACTAGCTATCTTAGTGCAAACTTCGTAGTCGGCCAACTCCCAGTGTGATTTGGCTTGATCAACATGCTCGCACCAGTCTCGAATTGGAACATCACCATCTGGATTGTAGGGTGCAATGTAGATGTCGCATAATCTTGGTCTTCGCGTTGGAGCTACAGTCTTATTTATCAACCCTGCAAGGAACTCGTGATTAGTCTGCATACTGGCCTGCTGCTGTCGTGACAGGCTTTCCAGGATATTGGCTAACGTAGACAGCATCTGATTCGAGCTAGAGCCATCTGTTCTTCCATCATTGAGGGCGGATGGAACCGAAGATATGCCTCGATTGATCCCGCTTCTGGTTTCGGCTTGAGTAGAGCCTGACTGGATAATTGGCGAAGGAGACCGACTTCTTACAGGGTCCATGTTGTTTTGATGGTTGTCATTCGCCATTTGTTCAAAAGAAAATCAATATTAAATACAAATATTTTAATCACGAACTAGTTTAAAAACGAATAGCTAATCTAATGTAAAATAACAATAATTCAAACCTGAATTTATTTCTAAATTAATTAACTAATATCGAAGCAAACGAAAATCAAATAAATTAATGAAAACTAAAATTGAATTTTTACAAAATAATTAAGAATTTAAAATAAATAATAAATAAATGATCATAAAATAATAAATAGGAATAATAACAATGATTTGAGTCAGGCGTGATCCGTATCACAATTAGAGTTGTGGACGGGGCGCTCTCTAGAATCGGAATGACCGCTCTGCTCGGCGCTCCGCCTTATAAAGACAGCCCCCTTCCACAACTCGCCTGATTCATTGAGTGGTACGATGATGTCACGTGATGATGTACGATGAGCGTTGCGTTTCGTTTTACGTTATTATAATTTGCTCACGCCGACATATTAAATTAAATAATTAGGAGGAATTGGAAGTTTCTTGTTTTATAATATTAGGCTTGAGAGTGATGTCAGAAATAATTAAAAGATGTGTTAAAACATGAAGATAATATTATTGATGGTATTGAATGATGAAGCTTCTGAATTTCTTCATAAACCGTAATTTTATTTTTTTTAGCAACCCAAAAAGAAGGCAAAGACCAAGATCGGTAATAAAAGCAAAAAGAAGAAGAAACTGAAGACCACTAGTAAGTTCCCCGACGGCGCAGAGGGCGAACACGAACATCAGGACTATTGTGAGGTTTGTATTCTGCTTTCATCTAAATGTTTATTTTATAGCGAAACTACAACTTTCAACCTCGACTATGATTATGAGGCAAAACTACTCCAACCTTACAAGTGGTTAAGAGACCACTTAAGAGACAGTAAGGACTGGTCAAACTGAGGTGAATCTTCTGCTTCACGTGACTGCGCGCGTCTTGATACTGGGAATTGTGGGTAATTGTGGGAAGCCAGATAGTCGGCGCGACACACAAAAAAAGGCTAGTTTGTGTACCACACTGCTGGACAAAACTACATTGCATGCTCCGTTTGCCTTGCAAAACTCTGTCCTATGCGATCCCTGGCCAAGTTTCACTTTCAAACGTGACCAGATTGTCCCACCTTCGCCACAAATAAGTTCCTATCCACAGCGCTAGACCGTTAATGTAAAATGGCAGACAAAATAAACGTGAGTATGTTGTTCGTTTTAGGTGTGTCAACAAGGCGGCGAGATCATCCTGTGCGACACGTGCCCGCGCGCCTACCACCTGGTGTGCCTGGAGCCCGAGCTGGAGGAGACCCCCGAGGGCCGCTGGTCGTGTCCGCACTGCGAGGCCGAGGGCAACCAGGAGCAGGACGACGATGACGAGCACCAGGAGTTCTGCAGGTCAGCTTCCTTTTCTTTTTTTCTTTTTTTTTATACAAAACGGGGAAACTCTTGGCCCAAATCTCACCTGATGGAAAGTGATGATTAGGCCGAAGATGGAAGCGAGTTTCACCTGGAATCTCTTATACAGAAGAACTGGCTATTATACCTCTAACTGCCGGAACACAAAAATGCCGTTAACATTGTTGTTATGGCGACAGACTTAGACATGATGGTGGTAGCTTGCCAGGCGGACTTAGAACAAGTCCTACCACCAACCAAACCAAGCAAAAAATTTTCTCCCGCTGGGAATCGAACCCGGGACCTCTGGGTCTGAATCAGGTGGTATAACCATGGTCTAGACCACGGAGGCGGTTAGTGTCACCTGTTTAGCACCACCCGGGGACCACGTGTAGGGATTCGCTGAAGGGTATTCTCCTACGGACGCGGGTGACTCGGCCGTGCTTATGCACTCGAAGATTACTTTAGAGATAAACCAATATGTAAATAAAATTCTTCTGTTACTGACTGATTGAGAGACTGACGAACGGTCAGCCGGAACTGCTGGTTGTAGAAAGCTGAAATTTGGCATGTTTCAATTACCTGATATTCCTACGGGAGTGGAAAAACGGGATATGGGCGTATGAAGTCGCAGACAAAAACTAGTTCTGCTAAAAAAGAAAAAATCGGCCAAGTGTGATTCGAACTATTTCAAATAGACCAGTTATAGGCACTTTTGAATAGTCAAAGTCAGTCAGTCAATTAAATGAAGCTAAATATTATTAATTCAAATTTATGAAAAAAAAACTTGAGTACTCCTCAAACACATACGGATATATTAGAAATCCTAAAAAAAATAATGGTTGCTACAGAGATGTGCATAAAAATAATTACCTTATATTTGTGGTTTGTCATTTTTCGTCTTGGGTATTGAATAGCCCTGTGAATCTTCGAACAATCTATTATTACATGCATCTTCGAACAATGCATTCGAATCATGCCATGGCTCAAAACTATCAAATAAATAATGAATCATAATGAATGATCCACACCATTTTACCACTCAATGCAGACGCCTTATCTCCTTGTTGTTATAATTGTGTAGCAAAGCTTATAAAATTTACCACTATGTCCTTTGTTTTCCCAGAGTTTGCAAAGACGGCGGAGAACTGTTGTGCTGTGACTCTTGCCCGTCGGCGTACCATCGGTTCTGCCTCAATCCGCCACTAGAAGAGGTGCCTGACGGGGATTGGAAGTGTCCTAGATGTAGTGTAAGTATAGACATCTTTCATATTGCGAGAATAACACAGTATGGGAATATTCTTAGCAAGGAATATGCCATACAGTCCCCCTTCATGGAAAATATTCTTTGTACTAATTACTAATAACAATAATCATGTCTTGAGGGTTAACCATAATCCCTGCACTATTTAAAAACTTACAAGCTCTTAAAAAATATAATTGAAAAATAAGAAGCAAAAATTCTTTCTTGTACCTAAAAATAACAAGTGTAACATGGATAAAAAATTATCATTATTCTTACAAGCATCGGTCATTGACTTAGCAGATTCAAAAAAGTTCAAGTCATAGTAATGCCTAGTTCACTTAGATTCGTTGCATTTTTTGCCGAACTGCCTGACGGCCGAAAAAATGTTAGCCATTGAGACAGTGCTGAATATAAAGATAATTGATTCATCAGTCAACACAAAATTTAAGTAAATAATGAAACTGTTTATCCTTGTAGTGTCCACCGCTGGATGGCAAGGTGGCGAAGATATTGACGTGGCGATGGAAGGAGCAGACGGCGAAGTCCAAGGCTCCTCGCTCGCGAGAGTTTTTCGTCAAATGGCACGATCGCTCCTATTGGCATTGCAGTTGGATATCAGAACTACAGGTGAGTTTGAGTAAACTAAGTCAAAGTGTTTATTATTTAGAAAAATAGAACCGAATTTGTTCCGTGAAATAAGCTGATTGGCCGGAGCCAGTTTAGATATTTTTTTATATCTATTGTAAACTTAATCAGTTTGTTTGTATTAGAGTGATCATCGAACTAATTGATTGATTAATTTTGAAATCAATAGTAACAAATATCTAGTGTGTTCACACACTAATCTTAAAACTGTTTGTACGTTCCAGCTGGATGTGTTCCACCCGCTCATGTACCGCTACTACATGCGCAAGTCGGACGTGGAGGAGCCGCCCAAGCTGGAGGAGCCGCTGGACGAGCGCGACGGCCGCGTCAAGCGGCTGCGCGACAAGCAGGAGCACGACACGGACGACAAGATCCTCGAGGAGAAGTACTACCGGTGAGCTCTGCCGCCCTACTCAACAGACTGACAGACAGACGCAGCGGACGACTTTGTTTATCCTCTCTCGTACGGAACGTTTCTTACGTCACAAGTCCTTATCGCCCCGCGGGCGGGCGCTCATTCAACAGTAATCTGACCCGAGCCACTTAAAACGTTATCGCGGCGTTTCTAAAGCTTGTATCCTCACAGTTGAAACGGTTTCAAGTTCCTTAATTATGTCGTCATGAAATTAATCACAAACAAAAGTCTTATTAGTACTCGAGAAATATATATATCCTATTGAAATGAGAGAACTTGCTGAATGTAGTTATGTTGCTGTTTATGTTATTTCTGACAAAACTATTGCATCAATTTACACCAATTTTTGGGATCTAGCTTATGAAAAGAAGAGTAATCTAATGACAATGATCTTTTATATGAGTTCTATAGCCGATTATAGCAATATTCAAGCTCAAACTTCATAAAGCGCGGCGCCATTTGTTGTTTTTTATTGCGTAATTCAATGCGCTATTTTGATAACGATTATCAGAGTTATATCAAACAGATTCCAATTGGAAAAGCTTGTAGAATACTACCTATATATTCATCAACGCATTGTTAACTATAAATCGTTACAATATGCTTACTTTAATTGTAAACATTGCCAGAAACCCAAACAATAACAATGTTGACGTTGGCGAACACTCGGAACTACGTAACTTTTGTTGGCTCGACAAAACAAGTTTTGAGATGTTATTTCATGCAAAAAACTAGCTACATACTTGTAGGAAACACTTATAAATGATTATTTATCCACTTACCCTGGTTTAGCACACTAAAAACACACAAAAATCACTAAAATCACTGCATGACATGCGCGCGAAATAACCGTGACGTAGAAACTTTTGACAAGAGTTTTTGAAATGTCGGCTGTCATATTTTTAGTATCTGTTTGTGTTTATGGTTGGCAAATTTTATCTGCCATAGAGAACATTCATTAGCAAACGATTCTAAAGCTTAGTTTACACAATATTAAAGTTTATATCAGTCGCGGTGTGCTGGTTCACATGTGAACCAGCGGGGCTCAAGTGCGATTTGACATTACTGGTTCACATGTGAACCACACGGGACCCAGCGGTTAAGTAGTAATAACACACAATAAGTTAGACTATCTGTACTTAGTCACATAGTAAACTCAGGGATTATTCCACGAAGTAAAAAGGCCACAAGCAACCCTATGTTCAAGTGTCCTTGCTGATAGACAGAGGTTTAGTAAAGAATTAGTGGACAGTCATAGCTGGTGCTATGATTATTTTAATGTTCCTTTAACAATATCAAAAAAACAAAAGCATTCAGTATTGTCCCCACTCCCCATCGCTGTAACAAACACGTATGACCATAGATACGGCGTGAAGCCGGAGTGGCTGGTGGTGCACCGCGTCATCAACCACCGCACGTCGCGCGACGGCACCACGTACTACCTCGTCAAGTGGAGGGACCTGTCCTACGACCAGGCCACGTGGGAGTCCGAGAACGCCGACATAGCGGGCCTCAAGAATGCTATGGAATATTATCAGGTTAGTACTGTGTTTGTTTTCACTCTGCATCTACGAAACAAATACACAGTAGCTCATATAGCTCTGGATCAATACAGGTGGGAGTTGAGCCTTTCGTCCAGAGGCCTTAGTGTGAGTTTTTTCGACTCACGTTCGAATGCTTTCGATTGCGAGCGCGTTAGAATTTAGTATGGGAAAGTAGGTTCTACGAGTGACCACCAGGTGGCACTATAACTAAATTCCCATACTAAATTCTAACGCGCTTGCAATCGAACGCGTTCGAACGTAAATCGAAAAAATTCACACTAAGGCCTCAGAAGTGGGATGACATAGGCTAACATTATTCAGATATTTTTAGTAATTTCTTACTAGTTAATGTTTGAAGAAACAATTTAAAGTAACCTATTTGTTTTCTTTGTAGGACATGCGCGCCTACATCACATCTGAGGGCAAGACTAAAGGTACTAAAGGCAAGAAAGCCGGCCGCAAGAGCAAGAACAAAGACATTATTGACGAAGATGACAGCAGCGGCGCCTTACAAATGAAGCCCAAGAAATACAACCCGCCACCAGACCGTCCTACTACCAACCTGAATAAGAAGTACGAAGACCAACCACCCTTCGTGTATGAGACCGGCATGCAGCTCCATCCGTACCAGTTGGAAGGTCTCAACTGGCTGCGGTACTCTTGGGGACAAGGCATCGACACTATCCTCGCTGATGAGATGGGTCTCGGAAAAACTATTCAAACGGTCACATTCCTTTACTCGTTGTTCAAGGAGGGACATTGCAAGGGGCCTTTCTTAGTCTCTGTGCCTCTTTCAACCATCATCAATTGGGAGAGAGAGTTCGAGCTGTGGGCCCCTGACCTATACTGCATCACCTATGTGGGTGACAAGGACTCCAGGGCTGTTATCAGAGAGAACGAACTTAGTTTTGATGACGGTGCCAACAGGGGAGGCAGAGCTTCCAAGATTAAGTCACAAATTAAGTTCAACGTACTCCTGACGTCATACGAGTTAGTGTCCATCGACGCCACTTGTCTCGGCTCCATCGAGTGGTCCGTGCTAGTCGTCGACGAGGCCCACAGACTCAAGAGTAACCAGTCCAAGTTCTTCAGGCTTCTAGCCGGATACCACATAAACTACAAACTACTACTTACTGGAACACCCCTACAGAACAACCTAGAAGAATTGTTCCATCTTCTGAATTTCTTAAATAAGGACAAGTTCAATGATCTCGCCGCATTCCAGAATGAATTCGCTGATGTGTCCAAGGAAGAGCAGGTGAAGAGGCTTCACGAGATGTTAGGACCGCACATGCTGCGGCGTCTGAAGGCCGACGTGCTCAAGAACATGCCCACCAAGTCAGAGTTCATTGTACGAGTAGAGCTGTCGCCCATGCAGAAGAAATACTACAAGTACATTCTGACAAGGAACTACGAGGCTTTGAACCCCAAGAGTGGTGGACAAACTGTCTCACTGCTTAACGTCATGATGGACCTGAAGAAGTGTTGTAATCACCCTTATCTGTTCCCCGTCGCGGCTGAGGAAGCGCCCCTCGGGCCGCACGGGAACTACGACACACAGGCCTTGGTCAAGGCGTCAGGAAAACTAGTTCTTATGTCCAAAATGTTGAGGCTACTCAAAGAACAAGGACACAGGGTATTGATCTTCTCTCAGATGACGAAAATGTTGGATATCCTCGAAGACTTCTTGGAAGGAGAGGGTTACAAATATGAGAGAATTGACGGCGGTATTACTGGCACGATTCGTCAGGAAGCTATCGATAGATTCAACGCACCCGGCGCGCAACAGTTCGTGTTCTTACTATCGACGAGGGCTGGTGGTCTGGGTATTAACTTGGCCACTGCCGACACTGTAATCATCTACGATTCCGACTGGAATCCTCACAACGACATCCAAGCGTTCTCTCGTGCGCATCGTATCGGTCAGGCCAACAAGGTCATGATCTATCGTTTCGTAACACGTAACAGTGTTGAAGAGAGGGTCACACAAGTGGCTAAGAGGAAAATGATGTTGACTCACTTGGTCGTACGACCAGGTATGGGCGGTAAGGGCGCGAACTTTACTAAGCAAGAATTGGACGATATTCTAAGGTTTGGTACAGAGGAACTGTTCAAAGAAGAGGACGGGAAAGAAGAAGCTATTCATTATGACGACAGAGCTGTCGGGGAACTGCTCGATCGTTCAAAGGAGGGTATTGAACAGAAGGAATCGTGGGCTAACGAATACCTTAGTTCATTCAAAGTCGCCAGCTATTCTACTAAGGAAGGCGACGGCGAGGAAGAAGTCGACACAGAAATTATCA
This sequence comes from Ceramica pisi, assembly GCA_963859965.1. Lineage (NCBI taxonomy): Eukaryota > Metazoa > Arthropoda > Insecta > Lepidoptera > Noctuidae > Ceramica > Ceramica pisi. Next base: position 20,691,813 of record OY982535.1, on the reverse strand, counting down.
AACAGGAAGCTGAGAACACAGACCCTGCTTACTGGATCAAACTGCTCAGGCATCACTATGAACAACATCAGGAAGACCAGGCTAGAACACTGGGTAAAGGCAAGCGAGTGCGCAAACAGGTCAATTACAACGACGGTATCGTTGCACAGACTGAGAACAGAGAAGACTCCACGTGGCAGGAGAATGGTTCTGACTATAACTCTGATTTTTCACAAGGCAGCGAGGATGACAAAGAAGATGACGACTTTGATGAGAAGAATGACAATGGTGACTTACTTAGTCGACGTAGCAAGCGTCGCCTTGAGAGGCGCGAGGAGAGAGATAGGCCACTGCCGCCGCTCTTAGCGAGAGTAGGAGGAAACATGGAGGTGCTCGGCTTCAACGCACGACAGAGGAAATCCTTCCTCAACGCCATCATGCGCTACGGCATGCCGCCACAAGACGCCTTCAACTCACAATGGCTAGTGCGCGACCTCCGAGGAAAGTCCGAACGCAACTTCAAAGCCTACGTCTCCTTATTCATGCGACATCTGTGCGAGCCCGGCGCGGATAACGCTGAGAACTTCGCAGACGGCGTGCCTAGAGAAGGTCTATCTAGACAGCATGTCTTGACCCGAATTGGAGTCATGAGTCTGATTAGAAAGAAAGTGCAAGAATTCGAGCATATTAACGGGTATTATAGTATGCCCGAGATGATTCGTAAGCCTGTGGAGCCAGTAAAATCAGCTGCAGGAGAAAGTGCCGCGCCGTCACCTGCACCCTCTACAGCGACGCCTATTACATCAGCCGCGCCTTCGCCAGCGCCCACGCAAGTCACACAAACTTCAGGACAGGCTCCCACTCCCGGGGGCTCAGAGAAAGATGAGAAAGAAGAAATTAAGGAAGAGAAATCAGATAAGGACGTCAAGGAAAAGGAGGAGCCAATGGACACCAGTGACATTAAAGAAGAGATTGGTGAAGAGAAAGAACCTACTAAGGAGAAGTCAGAAGATTCTAAGGATGTTGAGAGACGTATGTCGGTGGATGAGGAGCCCAAAGAGGATGTAGAGAAGCCTGAGGAGAAGAAGGAAGAGAAAGAAGTTAAAGTGAAAGAGGAGAAAGACGATGTAGATAAGAAGGAGGACGCTAAGAGTGATAAGGCCGAGTCGGAAGCCTCGGAGAAGCCTAAAGACGAGAAGAAGGTAAATGTAAGTTCAAATCAACATAATTATTATTCTTGTGAAACTAGGTGTCTGGAACACTTAGATTGCTTCTTACTTTATAATTTTGATTTAAATTAACTGGATTATCCTAAATGTCAAACTACACTATTTGCCCGCATGTATTTTATTATGAACTAGACACAGCCTTTCCTTGTTTCACTCTCTCTATTAGTGAAAACCATATCACTATTACGAGATGAGGTAGTTGAATTAACTCGAATATAGTAGTACTGGCACGAGGTGGCAGGGGAAAAGAATACTTGGAAGGAGTTGGGGGCAGACCTTTGCCAGTAGTAATAAAGTAGTTTATTTGAAACATTTCTGACTAAAGTTGAAACATTTACAGGACGATGATGACGACGACGTGGTGCTAGTGAAAGAGGAAGAAGATCTGAAGGTGGAGCGTCGCAAGTTCATGTTCAACATCGCGGACGGCGGGTTCACGGAGCTGCACACGCTGTGGCTGAACGAGGAGCGCGCGGCGGCGCCGGGCCGCGAGTACGAGATCTGGCACCGGCGCCACGACTACTGGCTGCTGGCCGGCATCGTCACGCACGGCTACGGCCGCTGGCAGGACATACAGAACGATCTGCGCTTCGCCATCATCAACGAGCCCTTCAAGATGGATGTGGGCAAAGGAAACTTCTTGGAGATCAAGAATAAGTTTTTGGCGAGGCGTTTCAAGGTGAGTTTTTTACTCGACTAAGTGATAGCAAAGAGGGGGTTATGTTTTTTTAGTATAGGTTTGATCTTTCACCATACATAAAGTCTATACAATAACACATTTAAGTTTACAGTTCTATTGCAAAATTTGTAGTTGTAACTTTTACTAAAGACTTAGTTTGATTGGAAACCGACCCCAATATAGTTGGGAAAATGGCTAGGCTGATGATATAAATCAAATAGTCACCATCCACCCTTGTATGTATGTAAAAGAAGTATGAGTTTAGCAATTAATAACAGATTCGACTTGAGCTTACTTTGCAACTGGCTAAATGTGTAACACCTCTTTCCAGCCCTCGGGAGGATAAAGTTGTGTTATGAATTTACATGGTAAAATGACGCACAGAATCCAGCTATAAGTAACTTGTAACATATTCTCCCCAGCTCCTCGAACAAGCGCTAGTGATCGAGGAGCAGCTCCGGCGCGCGGCCTACCTGAACCTGACGCAGGACCCCAACCACCCCGCCATGTCGCTGAACGCGCGCTTCGCCGAGGTGGAGTGCCTGGCCGAGTCGCACCAGCACCTCAGCAAGGAGTCGCTGGCCGGCAACAAGCCTGCTAACGCCGTCTTGCACAAGGTACCCATGTTGTGTTGTGTACATGAGGCTTGCTCTTAGCATACCACTGATTCTGGTCTGGGAATTTTTTCAACACCAGTCTAATCTAAACAGGATGACTTAAAAAACTTTAGTCTTTGTGTAGTGTTTGTCTAGTGACTTTAAAAACTGATTAGTCTGTCAGATAGATTTTCGAAAAATATTGGACACGGTTTTTTTTACGTAACTTTAGTTTTGAAAATGTGTGTGACGTCACATTGTACTAATTTTTTCGTAAATTTTATTGATTTGATCCAATATTTCGATAAGTGACTGACCCTATAACTGATCTAATCGAGTTATCTGTTGTCCAGGTGCTGAACCAGCTGGAGGAGCTGCTGTCGGACATGAAGTCGGACGTGTCGCGGCTGCCGGCCACGCTGGCGCGCATCCCGCCCGTGGCGCAGCGCCTGCAGATGTCCGAGCGCTCCATCCTCTCGCGCCTGGCCGCCACGGCCGGCAACCCAGTGCCAGCTGGTGAGATATTAACTTTAGTTCCAAACTTGCTATCGTCAGCATCGACAGTGCAGCATACTGGCTGTCTTAGTAGCGATCGGTGACCTCTCGCGGCTGGCCTTGGTTCAATGGATGGCTCGCGCTCCGATCAGGACCAGGCCCGGGTCGACAGCGCGTTGTGTTCCACGCGCGCCTCAAAGAGATGTCAGCATAGTAGACGGGGCTCAGTGCCTGCCAGGTTCGAAACAGTAACCGCGGTTCTGGGTGGGTTTTAGTCTGTAAGAGTCTGACACTCCCTTCTGCTCCGGATGGAGTAATTTGATGATTTTACATCAAAAAAGCATACTGACTGTAGCCTCAAAGCCGTGCAACTGTGTCCTTGCAATTGACGATGCTAATAATGCTCGGAATCAGTTCACAGTACAGCAATTTTCATGTGACGAAACGGTTAATTAATACGAGAGACGATGTCGAGAAGCGAATCTTAATTTCTTAAGTCTACGAATTATTTCGCTGCTATACTTCTGAATCAGGACAGGATATTTAACGGAATTTCAAGGATTATTTGCACTCATTGATTTATAAGATAGGACACAATTATGGTAGAAGTAATTTCCTGAACACTTGGCATCCAGTCTCCGTTGATACATAGTAACCGAGTGTGTGGTTGCAGCGCAAATGGCAGCGTTCCCCGCGGGCTTCCAGTCGGGCGGCTCGCTGCCAGGCTTCTCCCCGGCGGCGGCGGCGGCCGCTAACTTCTCCAACTTCCGCCCGCAGTACTCAGTGCCCGGACAACCCGCTTCCAGTGGATCCTCTAATGTGAGTATCTCTTAAACTTTGATGTGAACTGGCAATTATAAGGTATGGTAGCCGCCAGATAAACTTGTAGTAAAGTACATTGACCTTTCCCTAATATCCCTTCATAGATACCCGAAAAATAAATTATGACCCGATTTCATTACTAGAAAATGTAATGGATCACAATGGTAGTCGATTCCACGACAGCTTTGTCTTTATTTCTGTTTTTGATGTTAACGAAAGTCAATACATGTTTGTGGGTCAATGACCGTTATTGCACATTTATGGGGCGCCTACCATAGCTTTTTCAATGTATAGTGTATCTAGTGTTTCTTGGTTTTTATGATATTTAATTTATCCTTTCTTTCTTTTACAGAAATCATAAGCTCCGTAACTTATACATCATATTACAACTTGAAAATTTGCAGGTATTATATTTCTCTCTTTTCTCATCATAAATAGACAATTTATAGTTTATAAATAACATACATACACTTGCGAGTAGCAAATTTAACAATAAAGTGGTGAATGATGTAGAATGTTTGATGTAATATTAAAATTTAAATTATTTGTTTTAGTGAGCGGCTAATTGGTCACATAGATGAATATTTTAGATGTAATCTTTCCAAGATTCGTGTTCCACCTTGGGTTTGAAGTGATAATTATAGCGTATTAGTGCAGTTATGTTAGGTAACATATACAAATACTACGTCATTTTGATGCAGAACTCACAATGTTATTTATTTCATCCTGATCTGTATGAATCTTGTTTATTGTGTAAGTGATTGTGGACTATTAAGAAACCTATTTTTAATTTACCAAAAATGAAAATTGAATAAATCGTATCTCTTAAGTGATTTTTTTTTGTATTATTTTCACTACCTTGAGCAATCCCTGAAAACCATCATAGTGAGGTTTGAACTATTGCCTTTCAAAAGGATAAACCGCCGTGGCCCAACAGGACATTGATTGAACCCAATGATTTATGTTCAGATTAGCAACTGATATCCAAGTACATATTTAGGTCACTATCATCTAGCAATGTGAACTTAACCCAACATCTAGCAATGTGAACTTAACCCAACATCGCAGCAGTTGTGTTGGCTAAAAGCCAATACCTATAACAAAGGTCTCATAGTTGTTGCATTTCACAAACACACGTCAATCAGTACAATATAAACCTTATTCAATTGACATAGAAGTCACTACAAAAACAAAACAATACATGTGTACAAAAATACCATTTATTTCATGATCACAATATGAATACGATTCAAAACAGTCAATACAGCAAAACTTCACAAAATATCACCACATGTAAGTATCATCGTCTGTGTTGTACTTGACACAGTCTAGAGGTTTGATAACATTGGGGTCTGATGAACAGAAATGTTGGAGCATTTCCTCACTGATCCCGCAGTCTGAGAGATTCTCTTTGTTGAATGCTTTGGCGAAGTGGTTCGGCTCGTTTTCTTTTGACGATTCATCTGTAAAAGGTTTTCTTTTTAGTTGTAGGAAATCGGAAATCATGACATGTGTTTGCTAAAAACTCAAAAGAAAGTGTTATTTTTTTTGTGTACAGAAGATAAACAATGTTTCTGATTCACAAGCGAGACACGTGAGAAATGTGTGCGTAGTGTAGGTGCTCTTCTGCCTATCCCTTCGAGGGATGCAGGCGTGATTTTAGGTTATAAGATATACATACCTTCAGCGATATTGCTAGCGGCCCACGAGAAGGCCAGCGTGGGCTGATGATGTGCGAAGGTGGCGCTAAACTGAGCCGATGAACTCGTCTTCAACACGTTGAACAACGTGTGGAGGGTAGTAGGTAATATTGGGCCTTTGAGCTCTATTGAGTAGTACTTATTACTATCGGAATGTATTGTATTTTCGCGGACCTGGAAAAATAATGGAAATTATGGTGAATATGTCATAGCATGTTATGTATAAAGCGTAGGTACAGCCAGAAAGCAGGGTACTGTTCAACTGCCGAAGCGTTCATCGATCGTAGAGGTAGACACTGTGCTAAGCCGTAAATCAACGCCACGCTGTGTCATAGTAACCATAACCAAAAGATTCCTTCAGATTGTTTCATTTTCCTTTTTAGTATCTTTCTGAAAGTTTCAATATTTTTGGCTTTATCAGCATGTGCGAAATTAATTTCGCTTCTCCATTCGTAATTCCTCAAATTTCTTTTTTTGGTACGCACACGGTACGCAATATCTAAATATTGCGTACCATACATGCGACTTCCAAACTTCCAACTGGCTGACTACATCTGGTAACTCACTTTTAACGACTGCAGCGTCCCTCCATGGAAAGCCGTCGGTGATAATAACGTAGGCGGCACTCCAGCGAACGGCCCAGTGGGACTGACTATAGACTTGCAGTTGAGTAGGAAGTTGAACAGCGCCTGCGCATCTGCTCCTCGCACGAATACCAAGGACTCTGCCGCGCTGTCTACGCTGCTTTCTGCACTGTGGGTTATACGAGCCTGTGGGGAAGGAAACAAAGTAGTAAATTACAGCAGAACTTTTATCCTAAAACAGAGGTTATATGCGTACTAAACCTCAACTCGAAATGGGTTTTATATTTTGCCTAGCCTTATTTCTATGATATTCAAGAGTTTTTATTGTAATAGAACTAAATTAGCAAGTTACATTGCTTTTAATGACTTCATCTAGCAGTTACACAGATCTGCAAGTAGACACTTAGACTTTTTTTTGCAAAATTAAACTTGCTTGTGATATCTTGAGGAGAAAGGTAGCGTGTGTGATTCTAGCTGATTTATAGGCTGAATTACCTGTGTGATATTAATTTTCTTAATAACTTCAGTCTCGAAGCCCATCTGCGAGAGAAACTGGTCGGGGTCGTCTTCGTCCTCGTCCTCCTTGCGGTCCAGCTCGTCCTGCGTGCTCTTGTCGTCCATGGTGTCGTAGCAGCTGTCGAACGACGCGTTCTTTGGTTTGTCGTCGTCAGACGTGTTTAGCTTCTTCTTGCTGTCCGGCCGTAGAGGCATTGTGTATTCTACGTCTTTGGATAACAATATTGTTTTTTGATTATTTATAATGATGCTACTACATAATCATCGATCTTTAGTATAGAACATTAGTATAAAACAGGGTTTTTTTTTTCGCCTGTGCGCTTACATCATCTAAACTACGCAACGGATTTTAATGCGGTTTCTATCAATAGACAGAGTGATTTAAGAGGAAGGTTTATATATATATAACTAGCTGACCCGCGCAACTTCGTCTGCGTCACATTTTCTAGTATTTCTCCGCTTCCATTTGCCTTAGCGTGATGATATATAGCCTATAACCTTCCTCGATAAATGGGCTATCTAACACTGAAAAGAATTTTCGAGTCGGACCAGTAGTTCCAGTAGTGCGATTCACTAAGGCAGAACATCTTTACAACCAAGAAATCATCGTTGAAACATCTGTTAAATATATGCCACATCAGATGTTTCAACGATGATTTCTTGGTTGTAAAGATGTTCTTCCTTAGTGAATCGCACTACTGAGATAAGCGCGTTCAACCAAACAAACAAAAAAACTCTTCTGCTTTATATTAGTATAGATTCGTTCCGAAATTTACGGGAACGGAAAAAATTGTATATGTGCGTACGAAGCGCGAGCAAAGGCTATTATGGTATAGGTAGTCTTCTCTTGAGGATAGCCACATAGAACGCAAGAGATTGTTAAGGGTTTACAATCTGGTTTAGAAGTTTATCACTACATAGTATAAAACAAAGTCGCTTCTCGCTGTCTGTCTGTACCTATGTATGTTTAGATCTTTGATGCGGTTTTTTTTATTTTATAGATAGAGTGATTCAAGAGGAAGGTTTATATGTACATGCATAATATAGTAGAGAAACATTGATAATTTTAGAGGTTTCTGATGTCGTAAATTAACACATTTTTTGAGCTTACATTGCAAATGCTGGCTGAACCCTACGAGATAGATCAAAATAATGTGCTACAGTATTGTACACCTTAAAAAGGTCTACAAAAAAGGCAGTGAGTGATAGTATATGTTATCTCTTACGGATAACCCACAATAACCGTTTTTTATGCTTTACTTTTTACGATAAATAATGGCATATTTACGAAGCGATTCAATACAGCATTAATCCTTATGCAGATATAAAATACAGGGACGTAGCGGTAGCGGCGGTACCGGCCGGGATGGCGGCGACGCGCGCGTGTCTATATAGCGTCTCTAGCGAGGAAAATAACAATTACTTATTATTTAATAAAAAAGGTACTTTTCAGCGCTACAACGTCATCCGTACTTATAAATTAATAAGATCTATATTCGAAATTGTTGCTAAATCTGGTTTGACTGGAAGCCGACCCCAATATAGTTGGGAAAAGTCTAGGCAGATGATGATTCGAAATTATTGTACCCGTGCGAAGCCGAGGCGGATCGCTAGTTCATTTACTAAAGCAAATCATGCTATTTGATGAGGAAGGTCTAATTTATAATCTGCACGATTTGACTATTTGCATCAAATAGTCTTTCAAAGTAGCTTTATCATAGTCGAGAGTTGTGTTAGATGGTGAGTCTGCTTCCATATTCTGTCTAAACCAATTTATTTCAAACCACAGAAATATAAAAAACAGGAGAAGTGGCAAGGAGGCGTGTCGGTGTCGTCGCTATATGCGCTCGCAATGCGCAAATGGCCGTCGCCGCGAACTACGGGCTTTCGACTGCGATTTTGACATAATAAGAATGCCGTGTTATTCAGTGGTTTCTTGTAAAAACCGAAGCACAAATCAACACTTTGTTAATCATGGAATCACTTATCATATGTCAGTACAAGTATTTTACTGTATTTGTCTATAAAATCAACAACAACTGTAGCGCCTGTAGCGACGACACGAGATTCCTATACATTTTCGTCCAGCGGGCATTTCTCCTTTTTCAAACAGTTAACACGACTTAGCCTGACTAACTGCATGAATTAAAGATTAAAAGAAAGCGATGTAAGAAATCAATTCAAGAGATGTTTGTGTTTGTTTCTTCGTTATTCTTACCTTCCTGCCTCAAAATCTGGCGGAACCCCCTGGTAGTGGGCGCGATCAACGCGCAAGGCTCCGACACCCCGCACAGTCCGGCCGCGCGGAATAGACACGTGAACGTATTCGCACACACGTAGAAGTACGGACAGTGGAGCGCTCGTAGCAACTAGAGAGATTTAAAATAGCTAATTCGAAATAGTATAGTTTCGAAAATACTATATTCGTATCAAAATATATTGGGTAAGAAATTTCGCCTGTGACTGTCCTGAAAGGATGACCAACCGGGCATAACATAATGGGCTTGTGTCCTGAAAAAATCTAATTAGTCCGTCAGTTAGATTGTCAAAAAATATTTGACCCGTGTTTTTTCTTTTATTACGGGAACCAAAATTAACGAAGTTACGACGCTTTTAAAATTCTCAATACGTCACACCTTCGCATAATTTTTAGTGAGTCGTGACGTGACGAGCCCCCACCCCCGAGTTTTGATGCGTTTTATCTTTGTCAATATTCACTGATTTACAAAAACAAAAAAATACGTGTCCATTATTTTTCAATACTCTAACTGACGGACTAAATAGTTTTGCATTTTGTGGATGATGGAATCTAGCCTATTATGTAGAAAAGTACCTACAAATATAATTCTTTTACTGGCTCAATTCAACAAAGAGATCTGTGTGTTTGAGAGCTTGGACTCGTGGTTGCAAGCCAGAGTAGATTTCAGATATTATCGCGACCGCGGTTTATGAGGTTTGAATCTCAACGTCCCGACAGCGAGCGATGCGACGAGCTGCATGTATTTATCACAAAGCTGCGGTCGCGACCACAGCCTAATCAGACAAAGCTAACAGGTAAAAACAGTTCTTTTAATATTATTCAAAATGGTTTGTTTTATATTTTTGCTCAAAATATTATCCTTTATTAAAATGCGCCTTCAGCTTAACTTTTCTATGTATGCTCACCTGGAACAAAGACCTGAAGCTCTCCGTCCACTCTCTATGCAAGGCCTGCTTGACATCCTCATTGGTGGCCATGAAGCTGGTGGCCGCGACCTTCCCTGAAGACCGAGGGTACAGGTCCAGCCATGGCAGGTGTGGGTGTTGCCAGTACAGGCAGGCTTGGTGGAACCGCGCGCGGGGAGATGTGTCTAGAGTTGGTGATGTGGTCGTGTCGAGGCAGCGGACGAATCTAGGATTAGTTATACAAAATAGTTTGAAAGGGGAAAAGGACGCCAATGATAGAGCTGTGAGATTAAAATGAAGAAGGGAAATAAGTTATTAGTAAACTCTAAAATTTTCATCACTGCTTAAACTATTTAGAAGAAGAATTGATTCGAAAATCTCCCCAGTAACATATATCTCTTCGTATTTGATGATAAAAACGAAGGTTAAAATTTTAGATAGATACTGTTTTATTATATAAAGCTACACAAATGAAACAGATAAGTGTTGCATCCTAAACTGCAATCACTTGTTTTGTGCAGCAAACTGATAAAAAATGGATAAGAATCGTAAAAATCGTCTATTTAGATAAAACCATTTTTATCACCTTATTATGAACTGCTGTTTAAGAGGGCTTTCACATTTTTTCTTGAATTTTAGCGTTTTATTCGAATTTTGATGTGTGATTTTGCTTTAGATATAGCCTTAAAAAAAAAACAAAAATATGCCTAAGATAGTTTGATCATTTATCTTGGGAGTGTTCTAAACAAATATTTCAATTTGTTCACGTACATCAGTAAAATCCTTGACTCCGCAAAGGATGTTTCACAAAACGTTGCTTTAGGGAATCTTTTGATACCTTGGTACACCGAAGATATTATAATTTAATCATTTATAAAAATGTCCACGGTACAACTGTATCTTCTACTTTGGAATGTTCAAATCAATTTATTACGATTCATACAGTAATACACCAAAAATAATTCTGTAAAACTGAGAGTTATTGACAATTTTCCGTACGAAACTATAATTTTTATCTATGAAATTATAATCAAAATTCAAATAAAAAATATTTAATAAGGTGGCATTGCTATATTGCTTGAAAAAAAAATTGGTCTAATTAAAAGTAAAGTAAATATTTTTAAATAATTGTCGAAAATCAATATAATCTTGTGACGCGCAGTATTCAACTTTAGTCAACCTGAGCAATTCGATTTTGTAAGAGCGCTTTGACAAAACTGTCTTCGGCATATTTTTATTTTTTTTAAGGCTATATCTAAAGCAAAATCACACATCAAAATTCGAATAAAACGCTAATATTCAAGAAAAAATGTGAAAGCCCTCTTAATGCAGTTTTGAAGAAATATAAAAGAGATATAACTGAATTCATTAAATAAATAAATAAATAAAATATAAAATAAATAAATTCTTTATTTCACTTTAGGATTTGTACAATTCTTAGTAAGTATAGGTAAATTATAACACAAATGAGGCTGTTACAGGTAGTACAAATTATCTGTTAAACCCTGATTTCCAAACTAGGCAGACCTGTATGTTGGAAGTCAGTGTTCGACCGTATTTTTACATTAAGAAAACAACCTTTATATAGAAATTTGTTAAACACTAAGCTTAAGATTAAAATAAGAAATAAGTACTGAGACTGATGGGCTATGGAATACAAGATATGCATGTAACTACATAAGCAAACAAGTTTTGATGAAAAAGGAACTTAGTTGAATTATAAACGCTATAGGCAAGAAAAACCAACAGTAGTGTGAATGTGATGGAGATGTTGTGTGTTTGTTATGTGTGTTAGTGTAGTGTGTACGTGTAATTGGGTAATAATTTCTCAGTGTCGTCATAGTTCTGTTTTAAAAGCCAGTTAGTAAGTGTTTTTTTAACCTCATATTTATTTAATTTATTAATATTTAAAATTTTATTAGTTTTATTATAAATAATCGAGCTAGCGACATGATACTGTCGAGAAGCAAAGCTAGTTCTGTGTCGGGGAACAGCACAGGCTCTCTGAGATTTCCTTTTGGAAGGATCGGGCAGTGGCACTTTAGTATGTAGGCGAAGGGTAGCTTTGAGCACAAAGAGTTGCCTCACCGTAAGAGCCGAAGCCAGAGAGTAAAGTAGAGTAGTGGGAAACCTGAACGGCTTGAAGTGCATAACTTTGAGCACAGCTCTTTGCGCTCTTTCGACCTTGATGAAGTTAGTCTTTGCCGCGCATCCCCATGCTGTCACGCAGTAATTTAATACTGATGCACACAGAGAAGAGTAGACCAAGCTGAGGGTTTCAGGATCGGCTGATTGCCTGAGGGTTTTAAATAGATGGATGAGACGCCTTACTCTGGTAGTGACAAAATCAATTTGGGGATACCAGTTTAGGTTACGGTCAATATAAACACCAAGATATTTAGTAGATGATACTTGTGTTATGGGAAGGCAACTGCATTTATCATTGGGATTACAATTAAAGTGGATAATTAGTTCGTAATTAGACGGTGGCTGTGTGCTGTTACGAATGGAAAAGGGAATGTAGTAGGTTTTTGACTGATTGAGTGTTAAGAGATTCTGTGACAACCAGTTATTAATTATTATCAGGTTATGTTCTGCTGTAGATTTAATATCTAACCAATCTGAACCATGTACCACTATGGCGGTGTCATCCGCATAAGTAAAAATTTTGCAGTTTGGTAAGTTAATATTACATAATTGGTTAATATAGAGCAGAAAGAGGGTTGGTCCGATGATTGAGCCCTGAGGGACTCCGTATTCTATAGGAACCTCATCACTAGTGTGGCCGCTAATTGTAACACTTTGTCGGCGGTTAGATAGATAGTCACAAAAAAAAAAAAAAATGTCGTAAGCAACTCCTCTAATGCCAAGGTTATATAGTTTGGTTAGAAGTGTAGGCACATCGACGGTGTCGAAGGCCTTTTGAAAGTCCAAAAAGATACCAAGACATTTTTGTCCCTGATCTAGTTTCGTAGTGATATGTGTAACAAGATCAATCACCGCGTCTTCCGTAGAGATACCTGAGCGGAAACCATATTGTCGGTCAGATAAGATATTATTTTTTATTAAAAATTTTGTGAGTCGCTTATTAAGGAGTTTTTCAAGTATCTTAGACATGGACGTTAAAACCGAGATGGGCCTATAATTAGCAGAGTTGCCTTTATCACCACTTTTGTGGATTGGATGGAGTAGGGCCTTTTTGAAGGCATTGGGAAAAACGCCTGTATGAAACGCCGTATTGCAGATGTGGGTAAATATAGGGATAAGAACCTGACGGTTAGACTTTAGTATGGAAGGTGGAATTCCATCCCAACCAGTAGCGGAAACTAAGAGATTAAATGATTGATTTAATGAGTTTGACTGAAATTTGGTTTTAAAATTGATTAATCTCTTGAATAATATAGCTTCTTTTGCCACACTTTTCTTTTAAATTATAAGTAACTCTTTGAAAGAAATGTGCATTATTCCTGAATAAACAGACTGACATTCTGTACTGATTGATGAAGAATTAATTCTGAATTCTTATTCAAATCAATACTTCCAGATTTTTCTTTACTTTGCCAAGCTTAATAAACAAAGAAACAGATTAACCTTTTTGTCCGACTTACCCAGTAATTCCTGATGCTTCCTCACTGGCCTTCAATTTAGAAGTCCATGCAAATGGCTTAGGTGACATCAATCTTAACTTAGTTTTTAGAGCCCAGTCAATAGGTAAATGTTTGTATTTCTTCTCGGGAATCTGAAAATTGTTTGCCATGTTTTTTATGGTATCCTTATCGTCATTAACTTGTATTCTTGCCATACATTGCCACAAATGTAATTATGTATTTGAATCTTGAATTCAAAATCAAACTAGGCTGAAAATCAGCACATTTTGAAAGTCAAAATTTACACGAAAGTTCTCTAAATCCCAACACCACTTCCAAGTATTTTAGCTGGGTATTTTAATATTTGATGTTTGTTATCTATTTCCTTGCAAGACCTCCTCTTACATAAGGATTATGATACATGATTTTAGAATGATCAAAATCAGACATCATTGGTTAAGATGAAATAGGTAGAGAGAATGAAAATGCATTAGAAAACAAGCTATAGAATTTAGTAATTACTTAGCCTCAAGTAAACATTGCCTCTTCAAACTTTATGATAGTTATAAATAAGAAGATCTTGGCACTATAAAAAAAAAGTTGCCACTAGCCATTTGTAATTCATACTCACAGGTTCAACAGAATGTTCGGCAGTAAACTTCTGTAAGAGGTTGGAGAATGTAGAGAGTTTCTCAGTGTCGAGATCTTTGGCAGGTTTCTCAACAACTGTTGCTGTCCGATTGAGCAAGGCATCCAAAGTTCTGTCATTTGACTCATCTAGTTGCTCTTCTAGTTTTGGTTTCTTGTTTTGTTGTGGTTTGTTTCTAAAATAATAGTGTTATGTAAGCAACTTAAAAAATAGGATTTTTCTGAAGCTTCACTGGTTCACAGTCCTAAGAACCAAGTATGGTCTTCGCTATATTGGTCAGCAGACAGTGAACCTATTTAAGAAGTTTAGGCAATAATGATACTTTAAAGATGTGTTTTAAGCACAAAATTAAGGGAGTCTGATGAAGCTACGAAATAGAAGTATCAAAGTAAAAAGGATGTGGCTTATGAATTACTATTTGCCTAGTTTGAAGTTTCAAACTACTCATACATATATAAGACTTACTTAGAAAATGGATTTTTCCTTTTTTCTCCTTCTAAAATTCTTGAGAAGTCTAAATCAACATGTTTTTGGCTGCTTGATGCTTCTACAACTGGTTGGGAAGGTTGTTTCATGCGTTCCTATATGCAAAGAAAATAAGTTACCAACTCTGTGGATGCTTAGTGACATAGCTAGCATATTGGTATCATGCTGTGTATCTTAGCCTATCGGTTATATTTGGTGATGAATTTTAAAATCAGAGGTGGTGTCTGTGTGTAATAGTGGACCTGAATGATTTGATTGTTACTATTATCAGTTCTGCTATAAAAAGCGAAGTTATGCCCTTCATATTTATCATCATCATTTCAGCTGAAAGATATAGGCCTCTCAAAAAGCAGTGCCACAATGACCAGTCCTACTTGTGTGGTCATAGGCTAGTGTATCTAAATAGGTTAGTAGCCAATGCATAAAATTATTGGGGCAATGAAATGGCTAAATGTGAATTTATTATAAACAATCTGTTAGGCTATTAATTAGGAAAGCTAACTCTTTCTAGTTATTTTCAAAGGCAAAGATCCTTTTGTGTTTTGTTTTTGTTAATGACACTGTGTTTGATGTCGCATGTATTAGTTGAGCGAAGTTAACAATTAACGATAACTACTACACCTACTTCTAAATAATGGTTTTATTACAAAATTTAAATTAATTATAACGTTTACAGACCTGTAACGCTTTTTTTCGCTTTTTCAGCTTGTGCAGCTGCATAACTTCGTTTGGCCTCTTCCATGGCGAAGGGGGTTCCATGATTTTACAAAATAAATAGTATAGAATCAAATTGAGGCTTAGTTTTTAATTCTTCAAATCTAATTTACAACTTTTTATTACCGAAACATTTTTGTTTATAAACTAAAAATCACCTGGCGAAACGCGCGGCTATTACATCAATCAAAATCAAAAACATTGTGTAGGTTCAATGCTACCAACATTAGGAAAATATTACGTCGTTGAAAGTTGACATATACGTAGTATCTCTATGTAGTCTGTGGTTGACATTGCCTCGCGTTCTTGACTGTGCTTATTTTGAAGAAATATCACCTTGTTACACGAAATTAAATTGCCTTTTTCCAGAACTGACAACCTAACGATAAATTAAATTCGGTCAAGTGTGAACCCTGTGAATTTCTGTTGAAATCAAAACCTATCAGAAGAAAAGTTACACCGTTTAGATAAAAAATCTACGAGGAATGTAACTAAGATTTTGAAAATTCTTATTCATTGTATAATCCTTTCAAAGTAACTTGAGCGCAAGTGCTGAAATTACAGATCTTTTAAGGTGGAAGCGCCAGGGTAGCCCGCGAAATTTAAATATTTTAAGGTTTTTTGCAATTTGCCGGTCAGTGTGAAGCTGTATGTTAAATAAAATACAATTCGCGGCCGTAACGCATATTTATCTAAAGGATTATAACCATTTGAATCATCAATATAACCCTCTAAGTTCATATAACTCGATTGAATGATATTTCGAAAAAGTCATTCAATCGAGTTGTATGATCCTTTAGATAAATGCTCTTCACGATCGCGAACCACATTTTTTTTAACATACAGCTTCACACTGACCGGCAAATTGCAAAAAACATAAAAATATTTGAATTTCGCGGGCTACCCTGGAGCTTCCACCTTAACTGTGTAAATTATTCATCCTGTTCTGTTGGCACACATCATGAAGTTTGTCTCGATTTTTAAGAGCAGCAGCATTGAGCAGCATCGACGGTACTCACTTACTATGCAGGTCCGTCAGTTCCGAGTTGTATAGTCATTATAAGTAATACAAAATACTCTATCACTTTTTTTTTTTATACAATACGGGGAACTCTTGGCCCAAATCTCACCTAATAGAAAGTGATGATTAGGCCGAAGATGGAAGCGAGTTTCACCCGGAATCCCCTTACACAGAGGAACTGGCTATCATACTCTAACTGCCGGAACACAACAATGCTGTTAACATAGTTGTTATGGCGACAGACTTAGACATGATGGTGGTAGCTTGCCAGGCGGACTTAGAACAAGTCCTACCACCACCAAACCGAGCAAAAAATTTGCCTCTGCTGGAAATCGAACCCGGGACCTCTGAATCAGGTGGTATTATAACCACTAGACCACGGAGGCGGTTAGTGTCACCTGTTTAGCACCACCCGGGGACCACGTGTAGGGATTCGCTGAAGGATATTCTCCTACGGACGCGGGTGACTCGGCCCCCTAAAAACTCACTTTTACTATGCCTGGCCACTTAAAGCCTATTTTGACTACCTGACTACCATCCAAAAAGACAAGTTCTTGCCTTCTTGGGCTTCGAACGCACATGTACCGTTTTTCCCGTTCCCGTAGGAATTTCAGGAAATCCTCGCTTAGTGCTTTCCTACACTCCCCAAAGAACCTACATGCCAAATTTCAGTATTCTATGACCAGTGGTTTTGGCTGTGTGCGCAAAACACAAATAACCTAGCGGGCTGTGTGCCTTGACTGTCACTCACTCACTCAGTCACCAGTAAAGGAAGAATTTTTTATATTAGGATAACGTGTTGTCAACGCCACCAAACGGCTGATCAGGGTCGTCTTAGGGAGTTTACAGTTAGGGGCAAAACGAGCAGAAAAGAAAAAAAAATGCTGAAAAGAAATTGGACTCTGTCAACCTCGCGCAATAGATAGCGCTCCAACTTTCTCGCAGTTTTCTGTTTTATGCCAGGAGGGTGCCCTCAGTCTTTTCGGAAATATTATGCGTTCACCCTAGCACAACTTATTATATCTACTGGGCCGGGTCGAGGAGGGAAACACGCTCAAGGTAGAACACAAAGGTTGACTGGTAGAGAATGCATTGTTGCATTAAGTCCACTCATGTAACACTATTGTGCATAAAGTTTAAATAAATAAATAAAGACACCGGCAAGATGGTCCGGCGCCATAAAGAATGCTTTTGGGGGCCGCATACACAAAGCCGGTACCTATACACTGCAGAAGACCGCATAGCTTGGAGACGCGTCGTATGTGGTCCCGATCCTTAGCAATAAAATGTTATCTATCCCTTAATTTAAACTTAACCTTCACGTTAGAAGGTACCCACCTGGTTTCAATTCAAAGTAACTCTATTTAGAACTACAAATAAACTCCTACGCGGAACGAGCAGCCGCGAGGATTAAAATGCGTTGACCTATGAAATCTCAGCGCGGGTTTTGGCGACACAATCCCGCGTCTGCCGGCCGGTTTGCCGCACGTAGGTTTCGTGGTATCGCGGCAGTCACATGCTACACGCTCCAGGCAAAACATCGCGATCGCTGGCATTATGGCATTCCTTTTCGGAGCCATAGAAACAGTGAATTAAAAAAAAAACAAAACGAAGGGCGCGAAAATGATTTTATTATTCGACTTCGACGTTCGACACGAATTTAAATTTCGAAACTTTGAAGTTTAAATAAAAATTGTTTTGTTTGCAAATAAAGTTTCGGAAGTTTTATTTTAAAATGAAGTTAACATCACTTATTTTCGACGGTTTTGAATGTGTGAAGAGGCGTATTTATTTGGTAAGTTATATAACTTTCTTTTTCTCTTTCAAATTACCGAATTATAATTTTAACAATATCATAATTCGATCGAAGACATTAAGTCAGTCTAAATAATTATTTTACTCGTTAGTGATACAGTCTATTGTTTAAAAAAAAAATATCATTACATATTTTTAACCGCGTGTGTGCCCTTTCGCAAAATTCCAAGAATTATGATGATCTCAACCTCACGGTCAATACCGAATGGCTATTTATATTTTCTATTTATTATTACTCCATATGTTTGCTGTCCTACAACATCCGCACGTTGTTAGTGAGCAATGTAAAGGGTGCAATTATTAAGGAACCTAATTTATCTGCCACAGTTTTTATTATGGTGGCAGCCGAGTTGGTGAAGGTTGAATCTTTCGTAACTTTTGACTTGGAGCAATAACTCAGGTATTAATTAGAATAAGTAATATCTGAAATTTTCGAGGTTTAGGTGAATAGGTAGGTTAGTTAGGATAGGATACTGCATAGTTTTGTAAGTACATTATTTAGCAAATTAATAGTGCTGCTAAAATTCCTCGGCCTATTTAAAATTTTCCACGTAACAATGTGTTATCAGGAAAATGTAGGTGATCTAACTTTTCTTTCAACTGAACAAATTTCTGAAAAACTATTCCTGAAACTTTTACTTCTGGAACTAATTTCAGGTACCTAGGTATCCTACAAATTCGTTTAACTGTGCAATGCTAATTATTTCAAGAATACGCGACAAAAGCGTGCAGGACAAATAAAAGTATTTGGGTCAGGCGGTAAAGTAGGTACAAACAAACTCTTGCAGTTTGTTAGCCTCGCGTGGCCGTAAAGTTCAGCTGAAAAAAAAAAAACGCGGGCGGTTGAAACGAAAATCTTCCTACTATCACTTTGGGAATACTTTATATAACGTATTTTGCTAAATGGAAGATAATCTCTTTCAACCATGGGAGGAAATTAGATCATCATTCAACTCATCATCATTTTTAGGGTTCCGTACCCATGGGGTATCCAACGGAACCCTATTACTAAGCCTCCGCTGTCCGTCCGTCCGTTCGTCTGTCTGTCAGCAAGCTGTATCTCAAGAACCGTTATAGGTAGGGAGTTGAAATTTTCACAGATTGTGTATTTCAAATGCCGCTACAGCAACAAATTAAGGTTTATGGTACGGAACCCTTCGTGTGCGAGTCAAACTCGCACTTGGCCGGTTTTTAATCCGTAGGAAACCATGCATGAGCCTGTAAAGCTAATCAGCATTCATACCTTAGGTACAATATTATGGTCTGTGTGTTTATCACTAGCTCACACAGATTCAAATGGATAGGACATAGGCCCATCAATCATTCATATGGGTCATAGACCGCAGTCACACATATCTGTAAAACACGGTTTAAACTTTTGAGGCCACCGTGCTATTATCGTAAAATATGGTTACCAACGAGACGGTAAGGGACAATAAATTATACTTAACCAATTAAGAAGCGCGTGAGTGTAAATCGTTTATCGCTATGCGCACGCGTTGACAGCTGACTCGATTACAGACGGCACATAATTGTATGTTGATGACTCACCAAAAAGGATACAGTTCCGACTTGGAGTATCAAATGGGCAATTTGATGTGATGTCATAAGTACAGACAATGCCTTTCTTGATGGCTTAATTTGCTGAAGCTAAAAATACGATAGATTTTACTCTAAGTATTATTTACACATCGGCATCGGTATTCCCGATTATGAGATCATTTAGATCACCATGTCCCCAATCACGTAGGCCCAAATCGGTTGTTTTTGGGTTTTACTCTTACAGAAAGGATTTCCCCTTGAATCTCAGCCGAATTCGAATTCCCCATGGATCTCTGTAAATTTACTCGACTTTTTCATTTTTGGAGATTTTGAATCTGTAACCAGAAAAGATTATTTATTTATTTTTATAATTCATGACAACTTTAAAAACACTTCCACAGGATAAGTAAGGTCCTCTGTGGTCAGCATGCATGGATAAGGAAACGGTTGCACATGTGCTCCTTGAAATATCTAAACAAACCCTTAGAGCACCTAAAATTTACAGACATCCTGAACAAACTAGGAAGCTAAATCTGCTTCCTGAGGGAGGTAGGTTGGTTCACTAGTCGGAATGACGGCCACCATGGCTAACAGGTCCTCGAACGATGGTCCACCATAAGGACTAAGTGCGGAAACGAAATCCTGATAGAAAGATAGCGCTAGGTATAAGTATTATGCTTTAATAGGGAATATGCACGCTATTTTTTTATTTATAAAATGAATTACTTATAAGCTCCAGCAAACACTCAAGAAAATATTTTTTAAATATCTTCATCAGCGATAAAGTTATAACGCTTCAAAGATTACTTTTAGAACGAGAAGTCCGACATGGAATTTGACGTCACATTCCGTGACGTTAGCGTTTTCGCGAGAGGGACAGATATATTTGTTTAAAATAATTATATCTTGTTTGTTTTTCGAGCAATTTTTATTCTATTTCCACTGTTAGTAAAATATTTTTCTATATTTTTAGATAAACTGTTTAGATAATAAATATTTTTTTATGCATATTCCCTATTGCCGTTATTTCGAAAATCAACAGCAAGCGTTTACCTACTGAAACATTTTGTAAATCGTAAATAATTTAATTTAAGTTTTAAACAATGCAAGTAACGTACCATGAGAGCCATAAAGCGTGATGGTAAATCCAATAAAAATGATTTATTCGCTCTAGTTATCAGCTGTAACCACCCGGGCGCGATCAATCATGTAGTTATGATCATTGCAGCATTTGCATTTATGCATTGAACATGTTATTAAATTAAATCTGATTTCAATTAATTCAGCTTTATGAACTTTGTAGATCTATTTCTGCTTGAGTTGGAAATGATCTTCAATAATTCTATTAATCTCTTCAATTAGCGTTAGTCTATTCCTGCGACTTCGCCTGCGGACTTCTGATCGGGATAAAATCTATTCTATGTCTTAATCCAGATTATAGAGTATACCGGGTGCAAATTCCACCCAAATCAGTTTAGTAAAAGTAGTTTTTGCGTAAAAGAGTAACAAACATCCATCCATTAATCCTTACAAACATTCACATATTATCAGTAGGCATCATATTTTTTAATTGTAAATTAAAAAATATGATGCCTAAAATAATACAACAGGTTTTTAAGTAATCCGTCTCTCAAACTTATAGGTAGGTACAGTGTCAAATTAATTTTATTATCGAACGTTGCGTTAATTTTTCAGCATCTTCAGTAGATAAGCTCTATCTACTAAAATAACGTTACATTGACCTTTTGCTATAATTAGGTAACGTTTATGAACACGGCAAACACCTGAGTATATAATAATAATATAATAACTATATAATAACTGCTTTGTCATGTAGTTGACAAAATTGCTTACATCGCCGACTTCAGCAAATTGTTTAAAATTAATTAGGTAGAGATACATAGTGGTTTCAACTGAATTAGTTTGATAAAAATGTAGACAAAGTGATTGATTGATATTTTGTGGTAATTTTATTGTGTGGTTGTACTTGTGATGTGACTATGTGACCCTTTAATTTATGCATTTTGCATAATTCTAGCTTGAACTGTTCACTTTTCGCCAATCTCTAAGGGAGTCGTCCAAGTCGGACACGGGTCTCCATCCCCTTAGTGGTCTGCCGCGGCCCCGTCTTTTAATTTCGTACTAAAGCATCATTTATTTTGTTTAAAAGTGCCTTTCTTACCTCAATCTTCTTATTGAGTACCTATTAGTTACGAACAATTACATATAAACCTTACCAAGCCGCAAATTGTCAGACGTTTCAAGGCGAAGAGCCACTTATGCCTAAGTGTTGTTAGGTAGGTACTCATCCTTTATGCCATACCTCATTGAAAATATTGATGTGATTGGAAATCAGGACGTCTCAACTCAAGTAAATGCTTCCGTGTGGGTGCTTATAAGTGGGTATCCTGAAGAAAAGAATACAATTCCTCATTTGGGAAGTCAAATAACCCACTATAGCATTTTGTAAATATCCAGTGTGCAAATCAGTTGCAAAGAAAGACACCAGACAGAAATCTTATTGAGAAAATTGACATCAATTTATGCATGCCGCCAATTTAAATGTTATTGTTACCGGAAAATTGCAAACCTATAGAATTGTAAAATAACTCGTGAAATTTAATATATTTTTTCAAAATAAGCCACCAATTATGACATGGAAACTATTGAATTTGGGTGGGATTTATTGTGTACAAAACGTTTTTTTTCATAATATATCGAGAAATCATGATCTAAAGATTTATTACAATCTTACGGAGTTTACAATTTTTCGGTGACATTATTAACAAACTTTTAGCAGCAGTATCTGTAAACAGTACCTACTCAGTTTTGTGTCAAAACTCAGTCCCTACTCAGTGCTGGGTCTGGGTCAGAACTCAGCACTGAAAATAAAGGGCCCAAGAGATTATTAAAAAAAAAAACCGATTTGTTTGCCAGTTGCCTCAAATTAGCGACAATCCTTCTATCGTTCCTAATCATCATCTAATTCAAGATCTTAATTTTCAGTAATTTTTTTTCGTCTTTAAGCAAGTCATGCCTTTCAAAAAGAAAATACTTTAATCTGTTCACATCCTGATCGATCCGAGGCGATCTCAGAAAAGTCTCATTTCCTTCTCACCGATAAAATATGAATTACAAAATGGTCTCGAAAGGGGCCGGATATTAATTGGCGTGCAATACCTGAAGGAAATGCAACGCAGGCGCACATTGAGGACACAGTTCTCATTTCCCTTAGATTAGTACCTATAATAGAAGACTTATGCCCTTTCACTTCTTTAGACAAGACCCTTCACTTGGAAGGAAGCGCTTACGATTGAATCAAGATTTATTATCATAAAGTGTCTGTTCCTCTTCCTATCGACATGATGGCTATATAGTAGAAGAAAATATAGTGTTGTGATTGGTTGAATAATTTTCGACAGCCAATATCACTTGAATTGCGTTCAACCCGTTGAAACCGAAGGTTTAGTAGCAACCTAGATGATTGATGAGGTACCTAAGCTGTTTCGTGTTTAGTTACTAGTGTTCCGCTGATGTTCGAGAATCAGGCATCTACTTATGCCTGAACACCTCTCAAACTTCAGCATTAAAACTCCAAATTCTTCAAACTCTATTCAATAAACGCCCCATAGTGTCAACGGCTTCCTTGAATAACAATAGCTCTATTAGCAACCGATGGTTCTACATCACTGAGTAAAGCACATCATAGTTAAACTTATGCCTTATTATGGTGTCTATTTATGTAGACAGTGGAAGCATCGATATCATGGGTACGGTTCTTACGAGAATCACCATTGTTATAGTGGCCTAGACCTTGGTTCTTGACGTAGGAAGATGATTGATGATCTAAATAATATAACACCTTCATAATTTAGATGAGGCAATGTAAAATTTTAATGATAGCTCTATGGAATGCTTTAGGGTATTTCTACCTGTAAAGACCCATGTAACCAAAAGTTCATGGCTAAAAGGCCTGTCTGACTTTATCCCAGAAAGACAAAAACATATATGTTTCGTCAATAAATAATGATGTTATCATTTGGCTCCATCGAAATTTAAATATGTTCTAGATTCCCAGAACTTTAAAAAAAATATTTTGAATAATGGATTAAGTGTGAATGGATGCTGTTGAAATCCGATTTGGGACACATTATATTAATGAGTTTTTATGTCTTCGACAGATTGTTTGCTTTCTGTGTCTGGCGTCTGTGAATTAAGCTCCTTTCAGACTACGCTATAATATAATAGCATATACTAGAAAGAGCTCATAGCACACCAATATCGCGCACCATACATTGTTATGGACATGCTCACACTGTACTGTACTATATATTATTGATAATGTATGGTGCGCGATATTGTTGTGCTATGAGCTATATACTCCATGCTACTTATATTGTATTATAGCATAGTCTGAAAGCAGCTTTAATCGGATTCATTATTATATGACTCATAAAGCTGTAACTATAAGTCTGTCAATTTCTCAAATACTATTATCAGATGTTCTGAACAGCTCTATTTCTCCACAGTCTGAAAATAAAAGAAAATGTGTCTTGGATTAACTTGCTCACGTCATACTCAATGATCTTGATTTGTCGCGAGACTAAGCAGACGTGTTTTTGTGTTGATTGTTATGATATTGTTTTAATAATTGCGAATAATGTTATTGCAATATTTTGCAGAGTAAGTTTGTTGTGAAAGTGCCGAGTGTGACTAATAATTATACTGTTCTTCGTTGTGAAAGATGAACTAGATAGATCTTGCATAGAAAATCAGCGTTTTCAGTGTTAGAAGTATGTCTAACGCAGGAGATAGCCCTTTTGGCCGCAGCCAATTGGTACGACGTAGTCCCCCTCCGACGCCATCGCCGGCTGTCCAAAACCAAACAAGAGAACCTGTGCCGCCAGCAGCCACAGAGAACGACTTCCCAAATGAAATCGTCTCTACGTCGGAGATTCAGAGATGGCTTGGGTCCATCGACACAATTCTGAATGAAATCTGCACGATTGTGGGGGAGGGAAAAATGAATTCCGACCAAAAACTCCGTGTCACCGGTCTTTGTCGAAAAGTCAATCACGGGACATCTCAGATGGCCGTGTTGTACCAATCGCTGAAGCAAAAATCAATCCAAGCGCACACCACTATCCAGCACCTGCAAGTGCAGCAGAATGTTTCGGAATCCCTTTGTCAGTTCAAAGAAGTCATGGAAACGAAAATGAGCCGAAATCAAGCAGATACTAGCTCCTACGCTAACATGGTGAAGAAAGGTACAGATAAATTTATTCGTCCAGAAAATATTAGTTCGGTCGCTATTTATCCCAGCGATAAGACTAAAACCAGTGATGATACCAAGTCGTTGGTTCAAAAAATTATCTCGCCTGAGGAATTGAAGCTCCATGTCCGCGGTGTAAGGAAAATTAGAAACGGAGGCGTTATCATCCGAACGGATAATCAAGACGACATTAATAAATTAAAAAGCTCGCAGAAGCTAGTTTCCTCAGGCCTTAAGGTTGAAGAACCGTCCAAACGTCGCCCAAGGATTGCGGTCATTGGTGTCCCCGTAGCCCTTACGGAAAAAGAGGTTTTCGAATGCATTTACGTCCAAAATTTGAGTGATAAATTACCGAACGTTACTCGTGAGTCCTTCTTAGAAAGTTTGAAGTTGAGCCATAAGTCAGGTAAGAAAGAACGACCTACCTGCAATTACATATTGGAAGTACCTGCAAATATTAGGAAAATCTTGATTGACCAAGGACGAATCTTCATAAATTGGACATCGTGTCCAGTGAGAGATTTCACGATTGTGACCAGGTGTTTTAACTGCCAGCAGTTCGGACATGCAGCCAAATTTTGTAAAGAATCGAGCGCTACCTGCAACCTCTGTGGTGAAACAGGACATTCATTCAAGGAATGTAATAATAAAGGTTCTCCGCCTCAATGTGCGACCTGCAAACGCTTTAAGCGGAAAAATGATCATCCAACAGGTGATGTAAATTGCCCAGCACGTAAATATGCAGAGGACAATTATATTAATTCCATTGACTATGAGGGCGCCTAGGAGCGCCGCCAATTTACTAGTTAATTTAGCACATAGATAGTAAGTTAACTTCTACATATAATATTCTTTGCATGGCTAATCAGCTTATTTGTGATCTCGATCGGTTTTCCGTGTCTGAAACTAAAATCTGTAATGTCGAGGAGTGCAAAAACTTAGTTTTTAAAGGGGACAAAACATTGACCATTCTTTCACAAAACATACGCAGTATAACCCGTAATTTTGATGGTTTCCAAGTTTTGTTACAAGATCTTGATATATGCTGCGACATTATCGTTCTGACAGAGTGTTGGTTATCTAAGCAGACGGCCAATTTACCAACTCCCGATGGATTTAATCTTCACAAAAGCGACAGAACGTTCAACCAGAATGATGGTGTCGTCGTTTATATTAAAAATAATTTAAAAGTATTAGTAGAGGAACCTATTTTTCCAGACTGCAATTGCTTAGTAATTAAAATGTTTCCCGATACAGTAATAATGGCTATATATAGGCCACCATCCCTAAGTATTGATGGGTTTTTGAACTCGCTTAACAGTAACTTAAGAAAATTATCCTCGTTTAAAAATATCGTACTGGTAGGAGATATCAACATAAACATTGCCGCCGAAAAAAATGATACTCATTCTCACAATTATCTAAACATTTGCTCTTTTCATGGATTATTACCAGCTCATTATCACCCAACCCACCAGAGCGGCTCTTGTCTGGACCATATCCTTATAAAATTGCGGAGTCCTTCCAAAACCTTAGTTACTAACTCATCACTTACCGATCATCAAGCTGTTTTACTAACATGGCAAATAACTTCACCTCGTAATAACTGCATGCACAGCTATACTAAAATCAATATGACGAGTCTTGAAACTGACTTACGCGGTATTAATTTTGACCCCGTTTACAATTCACGCGATCCAAATATTTCTTTACAATACTTCGTCGATGTGTTGCAATCTACGATAAGGAAAAATACATTTACTAAAGTAATACCTAGGAAATATGGTAATATTAAACCATGGATTACGCCCGGACTTGTCCGCTGCATTAGGCATAGAGATAAACTCCACCAAAAATTAAAAAATACACCGGGTGATAAACAACTATCAATTATTTACAAACGATAATAGGAATTTCTGTAATAACCTTTTGAAAAAGCTAAAAAACCAATACGATCAGACTCAACTACAAAAAGCAGGTAAAAACACTAAACTTATATGGAAATTCATAAAAACGAACACTATTAGGTCAAAAAATGCCGAACCAGCACTTGATCTTTTATCGTCTGAGCGGAGCCCTACCGAAGCAGTAAACAAAACTAACAACTTTTTCATTAACGTAGGAAAAAACTTAGCAGAAAAAATCTTATTTTCTAATAGATCTAGTTCTTCCAGTCATAGCCAAACTAAAACATATGCAAAACAAAACTCTTTTGTCTTATTAGATACCGATGTTGATGAGGTAGTAGATATTATAAATGGATTAAAAGAAATTTGTGCCGTAGGATATGACGACATACCTAATAGCATACTAAAAAGATTTAAATACGTCATTGCCCCTCCTTTAACTCATATTTTTCAGTTATGTTTAACCAGAGGAATATTTCCTAAATTGCTTAAAAAAGCCGTAGTCACCCCTGTGTTTAAATCTGGAGACAAAAATTGTGTAAATTACAGGCCAATATCAGTTTTAACTGGCCTGTCAAAAATATTGGAAAAAATTATAAATAGTAGATTAGTAAAATACCTTGAAAGTAATAAATTACTCTCTGATCAACAATTTGGTTTTAGGCCTAAAAGATCAACGAGCCAAGCTGTTCACCATCTAACAAATTATATAAGCACAAACCTGGATAACGGCCTGCACACCCTAGGGATCTTTTTAGACCTCGCCAAGGCTTTTGATACAATTTCTTGTACTTTGCTTTTGAACAAGCTGGAGAAGCTGGGAATACGGGGAGCACAATTGCAATTATTATCTGATTACCTAAGTGATCGCCATCAGTCTGTAAAAGTGGGTCAATGCATCAGTTCTGAACTTAAAAATACCTGTTACGGAATCCCACAGGGTAGTATTTTGGGTCCTACCTTGTTTCTTATTTATATAAATGACCTGTGCAATTTGACCCTCGAGAACGGTTTAATTATTTCATATGCTGATGACACAGCTCTACTTTTTACAGCTAAATCAAAAGTCGAGGTCTATGAGGTAGCACAAAATGGTTTCGATACTGTTTCTAATTGGCTTCACGATAATCTCTTAAGTTTAAATACAGATAAAACCAAATACTTATTATTTACAATGAGAAACACCTATCCAACGCTTACTAATCTAAGCATTCAAGCGCATAACAATTGTCACCTTCATTGTGCTGATATCGCATGTACTTGTCCTAGTTTAGCAAAAACTGACCATATAAAATATTTAGGTATCACGATTGACGCAAACCTAAACTTCCGCAAACACATCGATTTATTGTGCAACAGAGTGCGTAAACTAATATATATCTTTAAAAACTTACGTAACATAGCCGACTTTAAATTAATTAAACAGGTTTATTTGGCTTTGTGTCAATCTATTATTACCTACGGTATTACGTCATGGGGTGGCGCCGCTAAATCGATCATGCTGCACTTAGAACGCGCCCAAAGAGCAGTTTTAAAAGTTTCTACTTTTCGCCCCTTTCGATTTCCCACAGACCAACTATACATGGCATGTAAGGTCCTAACAGTACGCCAACTATTTGTTTTGCAGGTAATTTTGCTCCAACATACTAACCTTTATTTTAACCCATTACCATCAGATAGAAGAAGAAAAGATTTGGTATGCACTAACTTTCGAACTAAACATGCTTATGCTCAGCGATTCTACTTATTTTTAGGACCCTACTTGTATAATCAGTTTAACAGAATACTAAAGATCTATAGTCTAAGTTATAATAGGTGTAATTTACTAGTTCAGGAATATTTAGCAAAACAGAATTATGCAGACACGGAAAAACTTCTAGAAATTGTAAAATAATGCCTCTTTTCTAATGTAATTAACTTTAATTAATTATTAAGTCTCCACTTTATTGGCTACAATATTGTTCGTAAATTTGTTTAAATATAATATCATACTTAATCTAGTTTAAAATAATATTACTCAACATGTTACTTTTAAGTCATTGAAAATATTGTCTTCTTTTCTTTTATTATTTTGCATCCATTTCATTTTGTTTTTCATTTAAATGTTTGATCTAAATAGATGGCCTGAAACACAGGTTTTTTTTATTAACCTAGATCAGGCAGGTCTACATTACAGGTAGAACTAAAAACATTCTCAATTGTAATTCATGTAAATCACAATTGTACTAACTTTTTACTTGAATAAATTATTATTATTATGGGTTCAAACTTAAAGTTCTCAGGTACTAACCTGGGGTTTTTTAGAATCTCACGGGCGTGAACCAAGGTGAGATCCTAGTTCATATTTTAAGATGGTAAATGGCTTTGTACTGGATTGAAATTATTATCTAAGTCCAGTTGTAAAAATTTCCTAACTATACGGCAAGTGTTGTGTGTGTTGTGTTTATTATTATTATTATGGGTTCAAACTTAAAGTTCTCAGGTACTAACCTGGGGTTTTCTAGAATCTCACGGGCGTGAACCAAGGTGAGATCCTAGTTCATATTTTAAGATGGTAAATGGCTTTGTACTGGATTGAAATTATTATCTAAGTCCATTTGTAAAAATTTCCTAACTATACGGCAAGTGTTCAATATGGCGGCTTTTTGTAATGTAAGGTATGTGTATTTCGATAGATTGAGGATATTAAAGCTATTGAATATTTGTTTTGGAATAACGCCTGTTGTTGAAATTACTATTGGGACTATTGTCACCCTGTTCATTTTCCAAACTCGAGTGATTTCCTCTTGTAGTTCAGTGTACTTCCTGATTTTTTCTGTGATAGTTTTTTGTATGTTATTAGTGTTTGGGACTGCTATATCTATTATGTATGTGTGTTTGTTTTCTTTATCGATTAGTGTTATATCGGGTCTGTTGTTATATATAGTGTGATCTGTAATAATAGCGCGGTCATAATATATTTTGTAAAATTGGTTTTCTAGAACTGCTCTTGGTGAATATTTATAATATGGTGTGTATGGATCTTGCATGAGTTTAAGTTTTGTGGTGAGTTTTTGGTGTATGATGTTAACTAGTTGATTATGCCTATGAGTGTAGTCGTTCTGAGTCAATGTCATACAAGCTCCTGTTATATGTTGAATTGTTTCAGGTTTGCTGTGACATTTTCTGCATAAATCATTTCTAACTGAACTATCTTTTATTATAAATTTCCTGTAATTTTTTGTATTAATGACTTGGTCTTGAATGGCTAGCATAAATCCTTCTGTTTCTGGGAACAGGCCGCTTAATTCAAGCCATTTGTTGGAAGCTTCCTTATCTATGTGTGTTTGGTTTAAATCATTAGGATGTCTGCCGTGTAGTTCTTTCTGTCTCCATTTTTTATGTAGCTCTTCTATATGTCTCGCTTTATCTATTGTTTCATTAGTACTGTCTTCGCTAAGGTTTAATGGTGTATATTTTTTATCTATATGTACTATTGTTTTGTGTATTTGACTGGTATTCTTCTTCATGTTAAAAAATTGTTTTAGGTTTATAATTTGTCTTTTATGTAAGTGTGATATTTCTATTAATCCTCTACCCCCTTCTTTTCTGGATATAATTACTCTTTCGATTGCTGATTTGGGGTGGTAATATCTACCGCGTGTATCTGACATCGACGCACAAACGATTTCCATGGGTCCAGGGCATGATTCTGGACACCCCAGTGTTGGAATTTTTCGTCGGTTCTTTTCTCATTTTTTTCAAGAGTACCACAAAGTATCAGCTCAGCTGAGCTGATATCTATTTGTGGCTTTATTCAGATTGCTCTTTTTAAGGAAAGTAGTTATTTAATAATTTTTTTATTGAAAATATCATTGGGTTAGGTCAGAATAACGATTATGAGCAGTCTAAAGTAAAAAAACCCTTGAAAAAAATAAAAAATGAGAAAAAAGCCGACGAAAAATTCTAAGTCTAGGGTGTCCAGAATCATGCCCCGGACCCATGGAAATCGTTTGTGCGTCGATGTCAGATACACGCGGTATGTTGTGTGAGTATGGTTCTAGTTTTAGTTTCAAGTGCATGTAACTCTGTATTTGACAATTTAATGACGCCAAAAGAATAAGTTAGAACAGGTATAGCATAAGTATTAATAGATTTAAACAAATGTTTGCTGGCTAAGTACATTTTACATAAAGCATGAATTCTATTAAAGTATTCTTGTTTTAATTTATCTTTAATAATTTTGTGTTCTAAAAGTCGTGCTTGATTGTATCCTAAGTATTTATAAAGTTCCTCATTTTTCATTGCTTCTATAACTTCAGATGAATCTGTTAAGTAATTTCCTTCCACAATCTTACCCTTTTCTATATTAAGTTTTCGGCATTTGTCTAGTCCAAAGTCCATTCTAATATCTTTCGAAAATGAAGTTGTTATATCTAATAAACCGTGTAAATCTGCATTTTTACTAGCGTATAATTTTAAATCATCCATATAGAGTAAATGTGTTATTTGGTGTAATAGTGATCGATTGTTCTTTATATCAATGCCTAATTTAGATTCATTTAATGCGCGAGAGAGTGGATTTAAAGCTAGACAAAACCATAGAGGGCTTAACGAGTCCCCTTGAAATATACCCTTTTTTATTGCTATTCCATCTACGGTTAAGTTTGTGGTGTGTGTTTGTAGTTTAAGTGTTGTTTTCCAGGATCCCATGGTATTTTTAAGAAAATTAATTAGTAATGGATTGATTTTGTAGATATCTAGAATTTTAAGTAACCATGAGTGTGGTACGCTGTCAAAGGCTTTTTTGTAGTCGATGTATGCTATGTATAAGTTTTTTCTTGTTTTTTGAGCGTATTTTAAAAGAGTGGAGTCAATAACTAATTGTTCTTTACAACCCATGTGCCCTCGTCTGCAGCCTTTCTGCTCTTCAGTTAAAATATTATATTTTTCGGTGTGTTTAATAATTTTATTAGTAATGCAAGATGTGATGATTTTGTACATAGTTGGGAGACAAGTTATTGGTCTATACTGTGAGGGATCCTGGGTTCTACTAGATTTTGGAATCATGTATGTTATTCCTTTAGTAAGAAAATCTGGAAGAGCTTGATTACCTTTTAAAATATCAGTAATTTGTTCAGCTAATGATCTATGTAGTGCGTGTAGTCTTTTTATCCAAAAATTATGTAAACCATCTATTCCTGCCGCTTTCCAGTTATGCGTTCTATTTATAATTGTATTTATTTCAAGAGTATCTATCTCATCAAACGGCATTTCTTCTATTGTTTCTGATCTAACTATTTCTTCATGTATCCATCCAGCGTCTTTATTATGTTCAGCGCTGTCTGACCAGATGTTTTGCCAGAATTCTTTAAGGGTCTCTTGCGATGGGGGGTTTGTGATTGTGGTGTCGTTACCTTTAAGCTTTCTATAAAATTGTTTCTCGCTTGTTGTAAATAATCTATTGTTATCCTTTCTTTCTTTGGCTTTCTTGTATCTTTTTAGTCTATGGCTCTTGACTAAGAGTTTTTGTTTCAATGTGTCCAGGTGATCTTCTATTCTTTTATTTAAATTTTCATGTGAACTGTGTTGTTTGGTTTTTGCAATAATTTGTTTGACTTTTTTTTCCAATTTTCTTGATGAATTACCATTTTTATATTGTGTTAATCTATTTATGTCTTTTCTTAGCAGATCTATGTCACTTTCTAATCTTTTTTGCCATGGTGGCTCGTTCTTTACTTTAGTTTTGTAGCTAGTCCTATCTTTATTAATGTTTAACCTAAAGTATTCCGCGGCTGTAAGAGCTATGCAATAAATTAATGAATGTGTGTCGGATAAGTTTTCTAGAGATGAAAGTTTTAGTGGAATAATATTTTGATTAAATATGCTAATGAGATCCGATAATTTACGAGTTGTCCGCATTTTGGGCAATAAAGGTCTACATGCGGGATCTATTCCATTGTACTTTAGCATATTTGTTTCTAGTTCCCTATTTAATGTCTCTATTAAAGAAGGGTCAAATTGAGTTTGTGTTAATACGGGATTATCTAAGGTTGATTGATTACTATGCGGTGTGTTGTTGGTGATGAGGTCGTCTGAATATTCCATCTCTGGACTGGTCTCGTACTGGGAGGAGGTATGATAAGGTGTGAGTGAATGGGTTATTTGCAAGGTGTTGGTTGGTTGTGTAAAATGTATACTTGCTTCTTCTTCTTCCTTCCTAAGCTGTTCTGCTATTTCAGATTTAATTGTATTTATTTTGTCATCTGATAATAGCTTATTTCTAATAATAACTCGTCTTTGGTCTGCAATTCTCTGTTCTGTTACTATCATATCTGGGTATTGTAATTTAAATTTTTCAAATAGTTGTGTGCAGTACATTGTTTTGTCCTCTTCAAGTTTCGTGATATAGTAGTATGTGCGCATGATGAATATGTTCATATCTTCATTCCATTTCATGCGCACTCTGGGTTTTCCTGCCTTGGTGGTCGCAGGCTGAGTAGCTGATGCCGCCTGCGAAACATCCTCGGCAGATGTTACTGCTTTACTATTGTCCCTACTGTCTAGTCTGTCTGTCGGTTCGGCTGTAGTATTTTTATCGGGGAGAACCCGCCTGCTCAGTCCCCCACCGCCGATGGGTCGTATGCTGTGACACCCAGCATCGGCCCCAGGTGCGCCCCGACGATTGCCCTCGGGTAGCGGTCCTAAACGTTTATTCTTTGACCTAGTCTCCATGTTAAATGGGTTTCCAGAGCCACGTTAGCCACGCCAGTAACTTCTCATTCGTGTGTCCGCCCCCCACGTGATTAGTTGGTCAATCAGGACGTGTGGTTGTTTAGGGGGCTTATTATTATTATTATTATTATTATTATTATTATTATTATTATACTGCTTATCCGCTTGACTGGGTCAGCCGCGCCAAATATGAGTCACGTTATGACGTAGATTGCGCGCGGCTAGATAAAAAAACGCGCCAGCTGGACGCCAGATGTTTATGTTTACGTAACCATTTTTTATCGTCGCCTCTTAGTTCAAGGCCCACTTAACTATTTCGTTTGTTCGAAAGCTGATAAACGGCCCTTTAAACTTACGTTAAGTGTATGATAACGGTTAGTTTCTATATTTTTTAATTAATTTGTAAACATTGAATATTGGTGAAAAAAACACATTATGTGAACTTTGAACAGGAATAATTTAAAAAGTAAATCGATAACATATATATTTTATGACTTGTATGGGTAGTTGGGTTATATCTAAAAACGATAAATAACAAACAACATACTCCACCGTACAAAAACATATATAAAAAAAAAAAATCTACCACCAAACATTAGCCATTTCCCGCCATTTTGCATTATTTACCTTCCGACCCACGGAACAAAAATTCTAATCATAACGTAAATTTCGTTTGTTTTGTTTATGTTTTGGCTGAAATCTATTGCCCAGTAAACATAAAATGCGATAATAATTACTTTTTAGTCAGAACAAGTAGCTAGACTTAATAATTAACAAATTACGAAAGCGTTCTGACAACATGGACGCCTTGTGTATCAAGGGTTATGAAAATGAATATAATACGTGTTAAAACTTACCCACATGTTGAAATCCTTTTGCACACACATTAATCACATCACAATGCACCAATAAAACATTAATTAACACTAATTCACTCACAAACAACATAATAAACAAGTTTATTCGACACTACGTCATCGCGCAACTCGCGTCATACCACAGACTGAATAAAACATTTAATTTCTTTCTAAAAATGGACTCGCCCGTTGCGTGTTTCGTATTTTAAGCATGTAGAAATGTATAAAGATTCGAGTGGAAAAGAGCAAAATGATACAAAATATCGTTGGTAAGACAGAAATGGACATAATTTGTTGCCAGGTCGTTATTTTAAAAATAGGGACTGTAGTTCCTATGACGCAATCTAGAGCAAAAAAAATTTAGGGACTGTAGTTCCGTAACCCAATCGAGCGGGGAGTCTAGTCATAAGTTGAGTGGTTGCTCAGGTCGGTATTTCTGATGTACTGTCCAAGAATAATCTACTTATGCTGACGAGTCTTTCAAATCACGTCTTAGGAGAAAGGATGGCCAGTTTTATTATAGACCTATTGATAACCTTCGTAAAATCTTGCGACGATAGCGGGCTCCTCTTTCATTGGGCACTCTTGATAAGTGCCCAGGGCCCAGCGTCCATTGGGGCACCCTAGTTTCTGCCAGCATGTGATGTGCATAAGTGTGTGTGTGTGTGACTTTGAACAAGTCGATATATTCCCAAACAGTAATTGTTTTCCATATTTCATTGGACTTACATTTCCAGCTACAGCTATTAAAACTAAACGCTTGTAGTTTCTTCATGAAATAAATAACCAATGTCCTCTCTTTGGCACAAACACCATCGGCTGGTAATAAATCAAAATAAACATTATTCCAAATATTCGACATTCCTGAGCCATTTTGCTAACACGAGGATACAAATATAGGTATTTCAATCCATTGGGACGGGATGATTGATAGCCATCAATTCCCATCACCCCCATAAGATGGATTAATGCACTCAGGAGTAAAAACCCTTCATACGTGTAATGTAGCTATGGTGTTCCCTCTCTATGGGGCTCTGCGTTCAAAGGTGAAGGGATTGAGCGCATTTACGGGTTAACAACATTAAGATTATTTGTTTCAATTAATTATCTTAATTGAGGACACGTTTTCAGGGGCCCGAGTCTGCTATTACAATAGTGTCAGAATGGTCGATCACTGATTTCAAAATGGTTGATTTTGACAAGTTTGGTAATCTACTAACATAATGGCATCATAATGGCGTCATTATGACATTCCAATGATCAACCACTGACTCGCCATTGAAAGAAAGCCATATGAATGGTAATCTCGTACATAATGACAGATTTAGTATTTACGAACTTCTCACTACTTCAGATTGCTTATAACACTAATAAATAATATGTAAAACTAAATATAAATAAAATCTGGAATGAATAAATTCTCAAATTTAGCTCGTTTTTATAATAATGGCAATACGGCATTCCTACCGCAATTCTGTTATGAGACCATTGACGTGCTAGTGACCGGTCACTGACGTGCCAGTGACTGAGCCATTATGAATTTAGCAGATTACGAACTTTTAGCAAAATGACAATGGCATGACAATGGGATCGTGTCGGAATGACAAATTTATAAAAATAGCAGACTCGGGCCCCAGGTTTCAGACTAACATTACGAATTTCAAAAACTAAGTTTGCCTGTAATAAATGTTACTGTCGAAAATGATTACATTCATAGAGTTTTATTGAGTGTTGGCCGCCTTAGTGGATAAAGAAGATTTTATTTTCTATTGAATGACTCGCGTTTCTCGCAGTGGTGTGGTCGTCGATGCCGATGGAGCACGTTTGCCTAGAAGTATTAACTAGTATTCACTCTTGACTTAGAAATCCTTAGGCTGTATAGCTATCAAGAAATCTAGGCAGGTGATTTTGGGGTACGAATTTCAAACCTTAAAATAAGAATAGAACAGATGCTGTTTTTAATTAGATTTAAATGAGCATGTTTTAGTACTCGACCGTGGAGAACGCATTACGCCTTGTGCAAATTAACAATGGCTAGTAAAATATTGTATAATATTGCATGCATTTATGTCATCTTGAAACAAGTCCCTTATACAAGTTTGTGTTCATACTGGTTTATTTTAGTACAATGTTTAACTTTGTATATTTATTTATTATCTTAAAACGCAATGTTTAAGCTAGTTCTA
Organism: Ceramica pisi; assembly: GCA_963859965.1. Lineage (NCBI taxonomy): Eukaryota > Metazoa > Arthropoda > Insecta > Lepidoptera > Noctuidae > Ceramica > Ceramica pisi. The sequence continues at coordinate 20,655,298 of OY982535.1, read as the reverse complement.
ATGACTATTCCTACCTTAAACTATTCATGAGTTTCTACTAGGTGGGGTCGTTAGACCTATACTGCCCCACACGATAAGAATAAGAACACTAGAAGGTTTATTGTCAGTTAAGTTTTGTCGTCAAGAGCTTTGTCATTAGGTACTACTTAATAAAATTGATTTATGAGCACTCGTAAAAAAAGCAATTTGCCCATATAATTCACTGGCTTTAGACCGGTTCGTAAAAGAGGAAGCTTACAACCGTTTTCTAGGTCCCATCTCTCTCTGTAGCAAAATCATCAAAATTGGTACGGTGGCTTAGGCGTGAAAGCGACACTCATTTTCTATAATACTAGCTGACCCGTGCAACGTCGTCTGTAACATTTTTCATTACTGTTCCGCTTTTATTGGTCTTAGCGTGATGATATATAGCCTATAGCCTTCCTCGATAAATATCTTAACACTGAAAGAATTTTTCAAATCAGACCAGTAGTTCCTGAGATTAGCGCGTTCAACCAAACAAACAAACAAACAAACAAACTCTTCTGCTTTATAATATTAAGTACTAGCTGACCCACGCAACTTCGTCTGCGTCACATTTTCCATGAAAACTCGGCTCCTTTTAGTCTTAGCGTGATGATAATATGTAGCCTATATCCTTCCCCGATACATGGGCTATCTACCACTGAAAGAATTTTTCAAATCGGACCAGTAGTTCCTGAGATTACCCCCTACATACAAACTTACAAACATACAAACTTACAAACAAATGTTACCTCTTTATAATATTATAGTATAGATATAGATTAGTCAGGATTTGAAAATGTTGAATATAGGTAGTCCTATAGTAGCTTGTGACACAGACACAGATATATACATCCACAGATACTGCATACATCTGTTATTTATATTTCTGTGCATGGTACCAAATCAAATCCTGGTGGACCGTTCTTGAACCATTAGCCATAGATTCTATCAATCATCTAATAGCACAAATCCTATCATTGACCAAAATACAAGCAACATCTCAATGGCATTCAGTTTGGATGTGGACGTTCGACATCGTTAATTAATGCAGGCCCACACTCGCTTCACGCTGTCATCGGCGCCATTCACTCGTTCAATGGCGGTAGGCACAACACGGCTGTCAAAGGCTGTCTATAGAAAGCCGTCTACGCACCGACGCTGAATAGAGTCTGAAGTGGCTAGCTATACCTCCGTTTACACTTCCGACGCACGACCGACGTAAGCTGATGCAACGAACAGAATGCTCTTTTGCGCTGGCTGAAATGTGTCGGACTCAACTAAAAGTAAAATTATCCTTGAAAATTGCATTAGATACATAAGGACCTTAAATTGTATGATCCGGAATATTTTGTCGATTATTCTGGTTTATAAAGGGAATTAAAGAAGCTCAATATACCTATGATCTAATGAATTACTACAGTGAGGTAATTTTCGAATCTAAATTGAAGAATTACACCTATTTACTCATAAATATTTAAAAACTAGCTGTCAACTGGCTACCTATTTTTTTTTCTTTTAAACCTTCTGTATTCTGGCGAAATAAACGAAAAAAAAAACTATTCAACTCTTCCCAGCCGTTCTCGAGTTTTAGCGAGACTAACGAACAGCAATTCATTTTTATATAAGAAGTAGATGACTAAATTGTTCAAAGCTTTTCTTCTGATACTTTTCGTCTAATAGTAGTATAATTTATTGTTTCAGATATTATGGATCTCATTAGTGCTGTATCTTTTTTACGATACATTTATTTATTACAATATTGGACAGCAGTTTTATTATTTAAGAAGAATTTTAGGGGTAAGTTGCCGAATCAAAATGTGCTAACGAGACAGCCCTATTATTACCTCTGTGAAACTGAAGCATGTCTTTGAAAAAAAAAGAACATGTTATTTCATAAAACGCAGTTTTTTCTCACCTGCCAGCATTCAGCATACGGGCTGAAAAAAGATTGAATAAACCTCGTCGGCGATATTTTTTATTTTATTTTTAATTTTCAGTTAGGACTATGCATCTCCCGTGGCACGGCGACTGTTATAAATTTATGTTGCGCCCTGGTGTTACTTCCTCTATGCAAGAAGTTGAATCAATTGCTGTACAGAGTCTTATCAAGATTATGGCCTGGATTATTCTTTTTCTGGCTAGAAAAAGCGAAGAGCTTTCACATGACGGTTGCAATAACACTGTTAGTTTTTGCTGGTAAGTGTGCTTGTTATGCTTCCAACGCATTCGATTTATAGCTTTGATACACTGATGTGACTGAAGGCACCGCGGTAGAAACAGTCACGATTTTCCAATGAAATAGCAAAATAGTGCCATGCTTTCCTAAGAACTCGGAATTTCAATATAAAAGAGTGGGATTTTTTTTCTCACTAAATTGTGCGTGTTTACGTAACAAGGAATGTAATTAAAAACAGTTTGCGTTGCTAAGTCAAAGAGGAGTTTTAAAAACGTAGTCTGAAAATATGTGGAGTATAAGTAGGCAAGTCATAAGAATTACAGAGCGGTGATTGTTTACCAAGAAATCTTTTAAACGTTTCTAGGCAGCTGTGTTATTTGAAAATTAAACGTCGATATACAAACTTCATGGAAACAGTTTGGCTTTTCATATTTTTGGAGCTATTTTCAGCCAGTCTCTATCCAGGAACCAAAAAAGGAGGTTTTCAATGGGTTCTTTTTTAAATATTCACAAAGCGAATTGGAAATGGTGAAAGGCTCGTTAAAGCCCTCTGCGCATGTAGAGCACCATTAAGTTGTTGAGACGTAGGCTAATGGCTGCCAACACCACTGTTAGGATTTCTAGCTTTTGTTCGTGAACTAGAACGTGGGTTTTAGTTTGTCAATTTTTAGTTTACCTGTACATAAAAGTGAAAGACTTTAAAAACCTTAACAAGCCTTTCAACCTTTTGAAACTCATCTTCATAAACATTTTATAGAGCCGGTAGTTTAGTGAGATTTTCAAATCCGATACTTGTTCCGGGTAGTCTAATTTCCTATTCTAAAAATACATCTATACTTCTGATCTATAACAACAGAAAAAATCTCAATCCAATTGCATAAATCATTTTAATAAAAATACTTTACACCCGCGGCACCGCAAGCACTGGCCATTATTTACTTCAAAACTTCCTTAACAATTTCCGTACAAGGATTTACAACTGGCTTCGTAACACCTGCTATACCACTTCCCTACCTACTAACAAACAGTATATACAGGACTACAGCTACATTATTGTTTCCAGTGGTACATTCCATTTCCCACCTGGTAAACTTGTGGAATTTCTCCAGAGGGTACGACCAACAACACGCCGAGATTAACTTCGCGAAACACAGAAACGAGGTTAGTTTGACAAACTTTAGGCTATCCGCGTTTTAGACTTACGTAATCTGTGTTCAGGTGGTTTGCAGTGGAACTGTTATGGGATTTGTGGTATTCATGTAAGAGTTGTTAGCGGTTTTATGGAGCAAGAATGTAAGTATGTGGAAGTTTCGCGTGAGGTGCTTGGTTCTAGTAGTTTTATCTCTAACAGCTTCGTGAGATGATATTTGGTGTGAGGATACAAGAAGAGCTAATCAGATTTGAGAGATGACGGTAAAAAATTTAATTGAAATAAGTTTGGATTAATGGAACTAGGAATTAGTGTGAATGCGGACATTTGGGCAAACCAAATGACACAGATCCTTGTTTCCACAATGACCAATACCTAAGGTTACTCGAGGTGACATGCATACAAAATTCATTAGTCCGGGTAGGAATCTTGGCTGCATAGGGACCTAACTCTTACGTAAGTCTACTGAGAATTTAGTTTTCCATTTTACTCATTTAACTTTCATGGCGAGGAATTGGAATGTAGTTAAACAAATTAATCTATTTTGATGGAATTGCAGATAAATTATACTGCATTATGGCATTATTTAGGTGCTACTGTCTGTTGGCAATATTCGAGCAATTTGAGATGAATAGAACCAGCTAATTGCTGTAATTCACCTCATTGTATGAGGTAAATACGCGTTCAATGAGGCACTAGCATCTGTAAATGATTAAGTTTAAGCAATGAGGCATGAGACAAAGCAGCACGCTTTTTTCACCAAAGCTGTATATTAAATTAGGACCTACTAATCTAACCAAAGAAAGCAATCGAATGTTCTGAAATACAAAATATAAAAATGACATTTTATTTAAAATGTACATTTTATTTAAAATTCATGAGTGTCGTCTGCTGTTTCTACATTCGCTATGTATAAAAATAAATTAGATTTGTTCAGATTACTATCGTGTTGACTGGCAATGCGTAGTTGTTATTTCATCTACATCCTGTGGGTCATAATAACAGTGACCCTAGATTGCCGTTCTGTTAGGAAGATGATAGACTTATGATAAAGTTATGACTTGTTGACTTTGATTCAAAAAGTATTCATCTCTCAAGCTTGGCGCTTGCTGGTCCTGCATTCATGTTGTATGTTTTTAGTGAATGCTTTTCGTGTATTTAGTACCTACCTCTTGTAAGGTATTCAAGCTCAAGCTACATGTCGCCGTTTTAGGTTCTTTAAAGTCGTGTTTATACTTATTTCTATACATTTCCAACTCCTACATAAAAATTCTTTTCCTTAGCAGGTTACAATTACAAAATAGTTGAATCATGTCTTTGAGACTCGCTGTGATTCATTGTATCGGCGATTTTACGTTTGAATGCCACTTGCATTGGTGATTTTAAGTTTAATACTTAATTAACTGGCTTTAGAAATATAGTGACAGCGCTAGGCTCCCGTTTCCAGGTCATCCATGTAAGATTTGGCAATAATATATATTTTTTTATTTCAGAATCCTCTATGTTTGTTAATAAGTACGGCAGGTCTAACAGGCGTGTCTATGCTTATCATCACTGTGTGCATGGGTCTTACGTCAATGCGGGTCATCCGTAGAAGGGTCTACAACGCTTTCTGGTATACCCATCAGCTTTATCTACTGTTCATTGTGCTTCTTATTATACATCCGTTGAGGTAAGTACGTTATTGCATTTAAATTTTATGTTCATTGGTTAGAGCAGTTAAGTATTGATTTTGGTACAGTTCATGTTTTTCTTACAATTCAGTTTGTTGCAGCTGAGTTTGTTTTTACGACCTAACGGTTGCAACAAGTATAAAAGAAAGTCTCTTTGCGAATGGCTATTCTGAAGTTAATGCAACAGCTGCACAAAATGCAGCAGACGCCATTCTTTGACGCTTAAAGCACATGCAACAAAGTTTAAGGCTTAAAGTAAGATTAAAACAAACTGTTACGTGCGAAACCTTAAGTGGGTTAACCTACAAAATATAAAACATGATGCGAATGAAATCGACGATTCTTCTACAAAAATAAACTTTATCTAAAACTGTGTCTGTCTTTAAACCAGTCGATGACATGAGTTTTTTTATTTGAGAGCGATTTGCTTTTGACTCTAGTCTAGGCCAAAAGTGACAGAGTCAAACTCGATGATGGAGCGAGCTTAACCAGAAGAAGCCTGGGAGTCTAAAAAAGCCACTATAACAGAATCAGAAAGCACATCACGCTTCCCGTCACTGTCATATTTTCCCGATCAACATTAAACCTAATGCGTTAGCGATAAAGATGAAAATGAAATATGAAAGATTGTTGTGTGGTTAATATTGTGATTCTACTATGATTCTGCTAAAGACTAGACTTTTAAACCCCCTGTTCACTCTTACTTTGAAAAGATTAGGGTTATATGCATTCGGAAACACAGACGCAGGCAAAGAGCTCTCCAAGTACCAATACTGCTTTATTTATTTTCTTTTCAATCTTCTGAATCATTAAGTATATTCATTCATCATATTCACCCACAAATATTATTCGCGAGTCAAAGCATTCTTAGCTATTTTAGATTGTTTAATAAAAAAAAAATCTAAGGTCCAGACCGTGTCTAAAGGCTGGAATTTAAATGATGGTTTAAAGTTTCAAAAGCCACACAATGGCCGGAGCGGCAAGTCGATGAATGCGTATGAGTCAGATGAAAATAATGAATCACGTCGCAGTGTATTGAAGCTAGCTTTGACCATATTAAGTTGCGAACCTATAGCTTATTTATTGCAAAAAAGTGTCAAGGTTTGATGATATTGGGTAGGTATTCGGAACTGATGTCTGATAAAATACATGATTCTACGAAATCTTTTTGACTGATGCAGAGGTAGTATTAAATACCTACGCTCAAGCAAAGTAGGTACTATTGTCTGTTCTAAATAACTTAAACAATCGCTGAGTCTGAAATAGTACATTGTTATCCAGGGGTGAAAGTAACTGATTTAGACCCGAGACGGCGCCAATAGTTCGAGGGACCAAATAAGTCTTTCACCCAAAACACGAAATCTGAATCTGATGGACTCATCGTGTTAATACAAATCTCTGCTATACAAAAGTATGAACAAAGCTCGAAAAAACAAATGAAGATCGGATCGCCGCTTTTCCGACTATTTTGTTTGTTTTTTCTATGACCGCCAGCTATTTAGCCATAACATTGTCATCATTGTTTTTATGATTTGACGGTTGTCTGTTAAAACCGATTCTCTCTAGGGCTGCAAAGTAATACTTTCAACCCGCTCCTCAGGCAACTTCGGGCCTACTTTCCGAGCTACTCATGCTTTTATACTTAGAAAAATCTTATTATGATTTTTATTTCAGTGGTGTCCTTAAAGAAGAAGTCATAGAAATTGAAACTAGTCAAAAGGAAAATACTCCGAAATTCGCCGCCATCAAATCAAAGGTAAGTAAGACAAAAGACTAATATTTCCAACACAAGAAATAGTACCTACCCACTACCTACATGGTTTATATTTGTCTTGAAAATGGGTACTTATATAGATAGATTTAATATGTACGTTCACCCTGTATGGGCTTTACAACCGCGTCTGTGTCTGACGTTAACCCTTTTCATACGGCACTCTCGTGGGAGGACAGCGTTATAATGCACCTTAAGTAAAGTCTCATTCAGACGAGAAAGCGTCTACGAGGGTGATCTAATAAGTATATTAATGCCCCTAATTGATGGGCCCGCACTCCGTCTAATGTATTCTGGAGTAGCGGGCCTTGTGCTATCAAAACTCGTGCATATCGGCGACGATATGTTCATGCATCTTGACGGTACCTATGCCTAATTTGATTTTGATAGATTCAAACTAGATTCCACAGTAAGGGTTTATTGCATTAGCTTTACTACAAGTACACGTTAGCTCCAGCGATTCAGTTACATTTTACTGTCACATTCTCAGATGATTCTAATGTTTCAATTCCTTCCCAAATCATCATTCTCTGAATATAAATCTTCCGCGTATGTCGGACCTACCGTAACAATATGTTAGGTGTGACCTGACGCATGTGTTCCGATCCAATGATTTGATTAATTCTCTCCAAATTAACATTACAATCGACACGCCCGCATTCCCTAAATGCTACATGCATACATGCTTACGTACGTATACAATACAATCTATTCTAAACAGCTCTTAAAACCATTAGTACCTACCTATAACTTAGCGTTGACATAACCGAGTAAATCTTCCCTAATTGAGCCACTAAGACTGAATGGAAGCTTGAAATACTCGTATCTCGCGAAACAGGCTAAATTTATCAATCTTCGAAATAAGTTGTTCTAAGACATCTATATAGTTTCGCAATCAGTAGTCTTCAAAATTGTTTTGTTAAGTATTTACAAAACTATTCTGAACATTGTTTAGCTTACTGCGGTTCTTAGTAGGAATATTTAGTGCAACAACCTCTAGAGTAGCAACTAGATTAGTCAGACGGCCGTCAGACGTGCTCCTTCTTCCTTCGAAGGAATAGAAATCATCATATTTTATGTTGTCTTTTTGTACAGTGCGTTTTGTTCTCGCAGTCACATGGGACCAAATTCGTCACAACATTTTCTTCGTAAATTTTTTCATGTCAATTATTGTTTCAGAGATTTTTAGATTTCTACTGTCCATCAACTATTGTAAGCATCTCGGACATACCTATGTAACATTGAACCACACTGAATTTCATCAGTGTTGTGTGAATTCATTGATTTTACGCTTCTTTCGTGAATATTTTATTTTTTCATCAACTCCTGAAAATACCCTGTCAGCATCACTTTTCAAATGTCTATTTACACTAACATCTACTGTAAAAAGTTTTCTTGTTCTGTACCTAAAACAATTATAGCTCGATATATTAACTGTGTCATTGAACCAACTCTATTGAAAAATCATGAAGCGCTAGGAAACCTGTGTCTGGCTCTAATCCATTATGAAACGAACGTGTTCACCTAGTTCCTGAATTACCAACAGCCGAAGCTCTATTTTGAGACTTAATGCCACACAATTGTATTGGGGCTCATAACGTTCATTGTAGGGACTCAAATTGATATTACAGGCGCGGCTAATTTTCGTTGACCAGCTGTGACCAGTCCAATGGTTGGATTTATAATAGATTTACGATGTTAAACGTTTTGGTTAAGCCTCATTAAACATGGTAGCTACTAGCTACATATTTGTCCTTGTTTATTGACATTTTCTGGGATAGTTCTAAGTATATTGATAGGTCTCCAATCTTTTCATTTATTTGTTATTTCAAAACGACTTGTCGTACAGTAGGATCCTACAGATAGAAAATGACTGTGATACAATACAGTGATTTTCGCCACATTCTTAAATCAGTTTATTCATTGAATACGTTGAATTCATTATATTTTTTCCCTTAAAGCTTTTGATAATGAATCAAGATATAATTACGTTTAAATGTGTGTTCACTTTCAAGCAAGTGCGTATGGTGTTGTTAGCCAACTTCTAGAATTTATTTATTAGCCAATGAACCCAACAAATCGGAGAAACGTAGTTGGTACCAAAAATAATTTTGATATACACAGAGACTAACTTAGAGACAAAGCCATAGATTACATAATTATGTCTATTTTTTTTCCTATTCCAAGGCACTATCTAAACGTTTTAGATCTAGTTTTCTAAAAATATCTTTTGGCTGTTCTAGAAAGTTCAGTTTTCTTTACAATTTATTAAACAAGAATATTGAACCCATCCATCATCATTACAGTATGGTTAAAAAGAAATTAAATCATAAATATTTGCGTCAGCTTTCCTAAGAATCTTGTGGTAAAAGTTGTAAATGTGACCAATATGACCTAATTTTGATATGACATCATCGACCTGTCTGCTGTACAGTGAATAATATTCATTCAAATACGTGACCAACAGTTTAGTCACCGCTCTTGAATAGGCCGATTCATTTCTTCCCGTGGGAAGCTTATTCTAAATGTTGGCAAAATAGTATAATTGCGGTCACTCAATAAATCGAGTTAGAAGCAAGCCAAATAGGCTAGATTCCATCATCCACAAATTGCAAAACTTTTTTTTTTGTAAATCAATGAATATTGACAAAGATAAAACGCATCAAAACTCGGGAGTTCGTGACGTCACGACTCAGTAAAAAATATGCGAAGGTGTGACGTATTGAGAATTTTAAAAGCGTCGTAACTTCGTCAATAATCGTCGTAAGTTCCCGTAACAAAAGAAAAAGCACGGGTCAAATATTTTTTGATAATCTAACTGACGGACTAATTAGATTTTTTCAGGAAACTAAACATTAATAATAAAGTTCTGGAGTGGTGACCGCGTATCGGAAGACACAACGTCGGAAGGCCTCCCACAAGGTGGACCGATGACTTGGTAAGGGTCGCGGGAAGCCGATGGATGCGAGACGCACAGGACCGGTTTTTGTGGCGAGACTTGGGAGAGGCCAATGGCCATCAATATATTTATTTAACAATTTATGTACACACAACAAATATAAAAAAAAGGAAACAGAAAAGTAGGTACAGAGGTGATGCTTATTTCTAAAGAAATCTCATCCAGCATACCTGCGAAAGGAGAGCCAAATAAAAGAGATGTAGACATCGTGTGTAAAAGTTAAAAATAAAACAATAAACTTTAAATATAAAATACAATAGGAACATAAATATTACCTAAATAAATATGACGCTAATATATACTTAATAATATTTAAGATAAATAAAAATAAAATACACACTTGCAGCTATGACGGTACAGAAAGGTAGTGTTCTTTCACTCTTCTGTTAAAAACTAAGTCTGTAACTGTACGTATATTTAAAATACTTCTTTGATTTTTTTTTGTTTTATCTGAAAGGATATACTTGCAGATTGGTCCCATTTAAATCTTATCAAAATCGGTGACGAACTTTGGATTTTAAATCAAAATAGCTGAAATTTGACTATTTAGATGATTCTTTGATAATCGAAATTGCGTATTTTGCTTTTCTGCGATTTTGTAGTGCTGTTGTTAGGTGTGGGGCACCACTAAAAAGTGAAAAATAAAAAACTTTTTACAAAAAAATACAACCGACTTCTAAAAAAAAAACACTACAAAGTAAAAAATAACTTTAATTTCGGAAGTCGGTGTCAAAATACGAAGAAACTAACAAAAACAACGACTTCCGAAATTAAAGTTATTTTTTACTTTGTAGTGTTTTTTTTTTAAAGTCGGTTGTATTTTTTTGTAAAAAGTTTTAATCAATGTTTTTTCTTCCACAAATCGTTAGATGTTGAAAATTGGAACAATAGACTTATTTATATCTATCTAATTTTCGTATTGTAAGATATATCTAGCTGCATTGCCTGACCTACATCATCGACATATGCAATGATCTGTTTATGCAAGTTAATTTTATGCTTGATGTCAAGCGGTTCCGTCCAAATTATCATAAGCCTGACTCCGAGATAATGATTCTATTACGTTTATTTCAATTTGTGTGCACTGTGCAGGCTGAATTGGTCCTTTTCTTAGTAACTAATGCTTTGGACATAAAGACCGTTTTCGCGAGCTTGAGACGAAAATTGGCTTAATTGTCTACCTGCCGTCTTCTTAGTATTTTGTGTCTTATTTCGTTGACTGCAGATTTTAATCCGGTGTTTTATTTTCAGACTTGGCTGTGGATGTCCTTGCCGTTGACTTGCTACGTCTTGGATCTCTTGTGGCGGATCTGCACTAGGAATAGAGCGAAAGTTAATATATTGGAAGTAAGTGTACTTCTAGTAGAATTTGATATCAAATGCTAGTCATTGTAACGATGGGCTACAATGGCCCATCGGTACCTATATTTTTTCCAATTTAATATTCTCGCCAAACACACAGTAGATATAAAAATCATACAGACGTAAGAATTCCTGCTACGATTTTGAAATTAATTGTATTGGGTAAGCCAGTTAGTTTCTCAAACGAATTTTACGATGCTCTATGAGTTCTCAACATATTTTTTACTAGCTTGCATATATGTAATAATATTTGTTTAATGTTTAATTTAATTATATTATCTGTAAATGAATAAGATTCTATCAATTTTGAGTCGAAATTCTATTAGGTGAGTACGTATATACATATTTAGATGTTGCTTGTTTAATCGCAGCCATAAACAATGTTTACTAAACTAGATAAACCTCGAACATACGAAACTAATACGGTTTTATGTTCACATTTAGCTGAAGATTTTCACGAAAATAGTTACGTGGACAGTTTTAATCCAATAACCGATGAAGCTTTGCATAATCCTCTTATTGGGTACAGTCTATTGGATTCGATGGAATTCATTGCATATTTTAGACTCGTATCGTGTTTTAATTATATTAACTCTTTTATTATGCGTTTGCACTTTTGCGTTTTTATAGTTTTTATATCTAGTACTTTTTATTAAATTTTCTTTATCGTGAAATTCAATTTTGTTTGTTTCAACAGTAGCACAGAGAGCTAGTGTGAGACTTTGTACGCGCATAAATCCCATTTTTCCCATACCGGTGAACTTAGCAGATCATATCCTAGCAGAGCATGAAAAAATGTGAGTTCAGCATAGTTCTAGAGTTCATGATAATTTTAGGAAATAGTTCTTGTGGTTTTCCCGGAAAAAAAGACAGATGAAAATAATATGATCTGCTAACTTCAGGTAGCAGAACATTTTTCAAAAACAAAAATTTTCAAAGTGTTTTCGGTCCATTAGGGTGAGTTCTATAGTTCCTGATATGTTTTAGAAAGAGTTGTGGAAAGATAGGATCTCAAACAAATTTCAAACATATTATATAACTGACACCAGAAATAAACCGATATTCTTCGTCGTAGCAAAAAAATAAATAAAAAACTTGTTACAAAAAAATACAACCGACTTCCAAAAAAAAACACTACAAAGTAAAAAATAACTTTAATTTCGGAAGTCGGTGTTTTTGTTAGTTTCTTCGTATTTTGACACCGACTTCCGAAATTAAAGTTATTTTTTACTTTGTAGTGTTTTTTTTTGGAAGTCGGTTGTAAAAAGTTTTTTATTTTTCACTTTTTAGTGGTGCCCCACACCTAAGAACACCACTGCAAAATCGCAGAATAGCAAAATACGCAATTTTCATTATCAAAGAATCGTCTAAATAGTCAAATTCCAGCTATTTCGATTTAAAATCCAAAGTTCGTAACCGATTTTGATATGATTTAAATGGGACCAATCTGCAAGTATATCCTTTCAGATAAAACAAGAATTTTTCAAATCGGTTCATAATTGTCGGAGTTATGAGGTAACAAACATAAAAAAAATAAAAAAAACAACCGATTTGATAACCTCCTCCTTTTTGGGAAGTCGGTTAAAAATATCTAGAAAATATTCAGCACTGAGAACTCTTCGTTTGTAGATGAATACAAAACAGGACTATACGACGCAGTGCAAAGTAAGCCCAGAACTCGAGACTTAGGCATCAACATAGCATACAGGAAATCCATAAAGGAATTATAGATAAGACTAAATCATGAAAAACTTAAGTGTCGCCGTAAAAAAATTAAAAAAAAAATCTAGCAGAAACCGAGCAATTAGAAAAAGAGAAAGCCTCTCATAGTGCACTCCTACACTCACCAAGGACCTTACATGCCATGACCAAAACCATCAGCTTTGTATAGTCTCGGTTGTGTTCTATCAGTCTGTAACGGCTGAATTTCATAATTTAGGATTTTATCATTTTTTTTTTTTTTGTGTCTGATGGGTTTGCTCCCTTAGTCTTGGTCAGAAATGACAGAGACAAGGTCTACGATGGAGCGAGCTTACCCAGAAGGAGCCGGTTTACTCTATCTTTGAAGAGATTAGGGTTGTAAGCGTTCGGAAACAGACGCAGGCAGAGAATTCCACTCTTTTGCTGTCCGCATTATAAAAGACGTTTGGAATCTCATCAATTTTGTTTCATCATCTTTCTGGCTTGGTTCTCATTTATCTGGAGTCAATGCAGTCCGTCTTTCTTTTACAAATCTTAGAACTCTGTTTGTTGTCGCCATAGAGGTGACTTTCTATACTATTAAAATGACATCATAATTCCATCTTTCCTTTGATCTGTCTCTTTTCTAAAAGCATAATTTTTTTCAACTTTAATTTTTTTATTAAAATTCCTGCTGCCCTAGATTGAATATTGCCAACCCCATTATTTCTTGCTCAACAGCCTGCTAACAGGTTATGGTCCCATGGGTAATTCCGCATTGATGGGATTAGCGGTTTGGGATGAATGAGTTAACCACTTCCCCGAGGCTTGTATAATTTTCGATGGGGAGCTGTAATATCTATGAGGTGGTAATGAGATTACTCAAATGTAGAAATTATTAATACCTAATGTTCCTATTACCGAAAAACATCGCGTTTAGCTTGCTGTTTCTTATTTTCTCGGTGCTCATTTAATTTGTATATATTATGAATGTTTAGGATTAGGATGAGTATCTAAGTTGCGGTAGGGAGTTTTCGGGTTCTGCACCCAAAGGGTAGGTAACCAACGAAACCCTACTACTAAGCCTCCGCTATCCGTCTGGTCAGCGGGTTCTCATGAATCGTAATATATAATAAATAATAGGTAGACAGTTAAAATTTTCCCAAAATGTGTATTTCTGTTACCGATATAGTAACAAATAAAAATTACGGAGGTACATAACCCTTCATGCGCGAGTCAGACACGAACTTGGCTGTTTTTTTGTTCCACAGAAAGTACTCGTATTCATACAAACAGGTTTATTTATACGCATCTTTATTTGGAGAACCAAATTGACAGCCACAGATTTTGATGATCTTGATGGCTATAATAAAATTTGATTTGATTCACATTATAGGTGCATCACATGGCAGGACGCACTATAAGCTTGACAGTGAGCTGTCCACCTGAACTGCAGTGTCGCATGGGGCAGTATGTGTTGCTGCAGTGTTTGGACGTCTCGCTCATCGAGTGGCATCCCTTCACTGTCGTCAAGGTAATTAACGTATTTTTAATTGAATCGCACCCGAAACTGAAAGCAAGAGTGAGCAGGCATCTTCTGGGCAAGTTCGCTCCATCATAAACCTCAGTCATCGCTTTCCATCAGGCGTGATTGTGGTCAAGGGCAAACCCATTACATAATAAAAAAAACACCACACAGCTACGACTGCGCCTCTGATGCTATAATCATATCTTTGGTTAGTAGAAGGCTTGCAATTACAGTCGATGGTCACCAACATCCACGCTCTGGGGTAGGTTAAATACATGCTTTAGGACATCATGTATATTAGTTTCAACCAATTGAAGATTTATTTAAAATTTCTGCAATGCCGATGTGGGCCTTGTGTTATTACTAAGCAATAGTGGGTAGTTTACTATACCCAGGGCTGGGCAAAATACATGCTTTGCTTTAATTGAAATACAAATTACAAAATACTGTATCGCAAGTAATTAAAATACGAAATACAAAATATCTTTTAGTAAGGTATTTGAAATATAAAATACAAAATACAGTATTTTAGCTATTTTTAATTGAAATACAAAATACAAATTACAAAATACAAAAAAAGTAATCTAGACCGGGCCGAGTCTGCTATTGCAATAGGGTCGGAATGGTGGATCATTGATTTTTAGGGCTCCGTAGCCAAATGGCAAAAAACGGAACCCTTATAGATTCGTCATGTCTGTCTGTCTGTTTATCCGTCCGTATGTCACAGCCAGTTTTTTTACCGATACTATAAGAACTATGCCGTCGAAACTTGGTAAGTAGATGTATTCTGTGAACCGCATTAAGATTTTCACACAAAAATAGAAAAAAAAAACAATCAATTTTGGGGGTCTCGATACTTAGAACTGAAACACAAAATTTCATCCACCACATACGTGTGGGGTATCTATGGATAGGTCTTCAAAAATTATATTGTGGTTTCTTATATAATTTTTTTCTAAACTGTGTAGTACTATGTACCCAAACTTCCACCGAAAATTGGTTTGAACGAAATCTAGTAAGTAGTTTTTTTTTAATACGTCGTAAATCGTAAACCGCAACTTTTGCTTATAATATATACCTACAGGTTTGTACGGAACACTCGATGCGCGAGTCCGACTCGCACTTGGCCGGTTTTTTGCGTTTTGTTGCTGCTTTACCATCATTACACTCTCGCGGTCTCGCCTCGCACTCACACTCACGATAGCTAAATGATGGTGAAATGTATTTTATTGTTAAAATGTATTTTGAAGCCTCAAGTATTTGAAATACTAATTACAAAATACCTCGGCGTCAGGTATTTGAAATACGAATTACAAATTACATTTTAAAGAAGTAATTGAAATACAAATACAAAATACGTATTTGTATTTCAATTACGTATTTTAATTACAAGTAATTCAAATACTGCCCAACCCTGCATGACTATACCCATATCCGCCTCAAAAAACTAAATTTGCGGTTACCGTCTGTCGAGTCGATAACATACACTTAGGTACATAAATTATATTGAAACAATAGATCGTAGAGATTTTTTTATTTCCAAAAATGACGATTTCATGTACTTGCCACCTTAACCTGTCGTGAATTATTTATGTTCTTAAAATATAATTT
This sequence comes from Ceramica pisi, assembly GCA_963859965.1. NCBI lineage: Eukaryota > Metazoa > Arthropoda > Insecta > Lepidoptera > Noctuidae > Ceramica > Ceramica pisi. The sequence continues at coordinate 20,639,382 of OY982535.1, read as the reverse complement.
TTAACGCGTTGTGACGTCACGAGCCTCCACTCCCGAGTTTTGAAGCGTTTTATCTTGGTCAGTATTTTGTTCATTGATTTACAAAATAAAAAAAATACGTGTCCATTATTTTTCAGTACTCTAAATGACTGCCTAGAAATAGATTTTCAATTTATTGATGGTGGAAACTAGCATAAGTATTCTAACAATTTTTAAAATTCTTATATACTGCCATAAGTACTATAACCTCGTGGGTGGGATGGGTGACTCCGTATAAGGTAGTTGACCCATTAGCAATCACGCTAAGCGTATTTGCTTATTGACAATGGCTTTTGTGGCATCCCAAAATGGAAGATTGTAATTGCGGTGTTACAAGATGGTTTTATAACGGCTTCTATGGAATATTTCGAATCGTCTCCTCATCAAATTATGTCATCGTTTCAAACGGTATTTCTATAAGTATCAAGTTTGCAGATGACTTCTTTATTGAATGACAATAACTCGTCAGTGTAGTGGTCGCAAGCACTACTGCTGACAACAATGTCCTGGTTTCCATTCCTGGGACGGGCAAATGGTTAGGTTTGGGTTTTACCATCTGGAAAGTCTCAGCAGTCCGGAGCCAGGACTTGTATGTGGGCAATAAACTCGCAGCTATTAGGTATATGGTGCTTAAACATGACATGTGAAAAGTAGGTGTACTATAGAATAGGTAGGTACACCTCTGCCTAACACTTTATGGAAATGCAGGCGTGATGTTATGTAAATTTTATTAACTATTTAACCCGTCCATTTGGGTATAATCTAAGTACTCAAGTGGTAGAACTATCCGGCAGAATCTGTCGGATAGTTCTGTGGGATAGTCGGATAATTGGGGTTTTTTGGTGTTTGTAACCTAGGTATTCAACTTTTTTTGTTTTGTTTATTTATTTGTTTGGAACGTCAAACGGCGGAAGTATAATAGCCTTGTTAACTGGGCTTAACCCAATTGTATAAATGTATATGTCCCTTAGTGCCTTTTGGCCCAGCTAGCTCTATTCTGTCTCCTGCTTGATAAGGAAGGAAGTGAAATTATTATCTTTCTTTTTCTTCTCCTCCGCTGTACTTTTCTGATCGATTTCGTTGCGGGATCCATGAAAGATGAATCGTTTCTCCGGGGCTTCATTGGCTATTTATATTTATCTGGTGGTCACCATTGTTTATACTGGCTTTCAGGAGTTGCAGTGGTTGGGAATGTGTGGCGGGCTTGTACAAAATGAAACTTTGTTAGCAATTTTATTTTTTTGCCGATGGGGTCCGAGGGTCCGAGTGCTCGTGTTATTTAAAGAAGTAGCTAAACGCTGAGTTGACACTTCGCGTGACCCAAGGGTTCGCTTTTACCTTGGACAGAGGATAAGCATTGTCATACAACGCGGCAATGCCGCCAGTCTTTTGGGCTCACTTCCAATCGACAGCGATGCCGACGAATTTTTTGACGCCAGATTATAGGAGTTTATTTTAATTTTAAGTGTATATAGTATAATTATGCATTGTTTTTACATGGATTACAATGTATTTGTACCATTAAGTTGTTAGTAATTTTTCGAACGAGAAAACATTTTTTGATTCCCCATTTCAGGTTCCTACAGCATACCAAAGAAGTTTCGTCGTGTGGATTAGAGTTAAGGGCGATTGGACTGAATCGCTAGAGAAATTGTTATTAGAAAGAAGACCCAGTGAACTAAGGTAATCTTCTTCATAAAGTGTTCTTCTTTTCACCATTATATCCCTTCATTTACCATTATTGATCATCGTCATATTCTATCAACACATCTATTGGACTCGATGCTGTGTGTCCCTTCGTCACTTTTCTTTCTCCTATTTATTTAACACTTTACGCACCCAAAAATGTACAGAAGCGGACTTAATGCCATTTCTATTACGTTTAGTTTAGAATGTCTAGTAATTTTGTTTCTCTTAAGTTGTAGGTATGTAATTATTATTTTTCGTTCTCCTTATTTTCAGTGTACTGGTAGACGGGCCGTTCTCAAGTCCTATGGAAAACGTCTGTCGGAGTAATGTGGCGATCTGCGTGGCTGCAGGAGTTGGAATCACGCCGTTTGTAGCTGTGTTGCATGACATGTTGCTGTAAGTGTTCCTCTACTTTTTCAAATTGAAATGACCAGTTTTCAAGTTTATTATTTTATTGTTAAGACTTTTTCTTAACGCTTAGACTCTAGTCTAAGCATTTAGCTGTTCCTCTGTACATGTGTGGCTCTTTTTAACCGACTTCCCAAAAAGGAGGAGGTTATCAATTCGGTTGTATTTTTTTTTTTTTTTTTTTTTTATGTTTGTTACCTCATAACTCCGACAATTATGAACCGATTTGAAAAATTCTTGTTTTATCTGAAAGGATATACTTGCAGATTGGTCCCATTTAAATCATATCAAAATCGGTTACGAACTTTGGATTTTAAATCGAAATAGCTGGAATTTGACTATTTAGATGATTCTTTGATAATCAAAATTGCGTATTTTGCTTTTCTGCGATTTTGCAGGGGTGTTGTTAGGTGTGGGGCACCACTAAAAAGTGAAAAATAAAAAAACTTTTTACAAAAAAAATACAACCGACTTCCAAAAAAAAAAACACTACAAAGTAAAAAATAACTTTAATTTCGGAAGTCGGTGTTTTTGGTAGTTTCTTCGTATTTTGACACCGACTTCCGAAATTAAAGTTATTTTTTACTTAGTAGTGTTTTTTTTTTGGAAGTCGGTTGTATTTTTTTTGTAAAAAGTTTTCTTTTTCAATAACAACACTTTTTTAAATTCTTGACTGCTAGTCTATTCTGTAAATAACCATTTCGATATCGACTTCACCTGAGTGACTAAGCTTACAAAGTGAACTTTATTTCACACATCATAAGGTCTTATATTTATACGAATTTGAAACTCACTTCGGATTCCGCTGTCGAGACGCGAAAATGTTGTTACAGAATAGCACTGCTGTTGTTTTTAATTTGAATTCGATTTGTTTTGAAATTTAATAGTATTTTTATGTTATCCCTCCCAATTTTACTCATGTGCAAGTGGTCCCTGAAACATTATTTTGTGTGTAAAATGTGGATAACGTCGTGGGTTACACATTTGTTTTTTCTCTTGTAAACACTTTTACTGTACCTACCATTTTTGTGTAACTGTTTGTTTTCCCTAAATAAATAAAAAATAAACCTTCGATCATTATTCAGTGATCCCATGTTAAATACTGGTATTTAGCTGCATCCGGTTAGATGGAAGCCAACCTTAACATAGTTGGGGAAAAGGCCAGACAGGGGCCCGAGTCTGCTATTTTGATAAATTTGTCATTCCGACACGATCCCATTGTCATGCCATTGTCATTTTGCTAAAAGTTCGTAATCTGCTAAATTCATAATCGCACGGTCACTGGCACGTCAGTGGCCGGTCACTGGAACGTCAATGGTCTCATAAAAGAATTGCGGTAGGAATGCCGTATTGCCATTATTATAAAACCGAGCTAAATTTGAGCATTTATTCATGCCAGATTTTATTTATATTTAGTTTTACATATTATTTATTAGTGTTTAGGCAATCTGAAGTAGTGAGAAGTTCGTAAATACTAAATCTGTCATTATGTACGAGATTACCATTCGTATGGCTTTCTTTCAATGGCGTGTCAGTGATTGATCATTGGAATGTCATAATGACGCCATTATGATGCCATTATGTTAGTAGATTAGCAAACTTATCAAAATCAACCATTTTGAAATCAGTGATCGACCATTCTGACACTATTGTAATAGCAGACTCGGGCCCCAGGTTGATTGTCCATTGTTTTAAGATGACCTTACAGATGGAAGTTTGGTATATAAGTATCATCTGAACTATGGATACCAAAATAATGTTATGAAGTTCTAAGTTTCATTTTGTTACATTCCAGGAACCCACGCAACCGGCTGCCGGGCAGAATCCATCTTCTCTGGATAGTGAGACATGAAAAAGAGTTAACCTGGCTCGCAGATCTTGCGAACAAAACAATACTACAATTACGAAACGCAAACCGCCCAGATAGACTGCACATAGAATTCTACGTCACTAACACACAGAATGAACTTAAAAATGAAAGCAATAAAGCTCATAATCCTGTAGCACACATGGTTGTGATTAACGAGAAAGGAGTCACTCATGTTTTGAGTAGAGATAGAGATGATGAGAGAGTGACTTTGCTGACGCCGAATCTTAACAGAAATACTAACGAAGTGAAGTCAGTTGGAGATGAAGACAATAATTTTAATATAGCTAAACAGTATCCTCTGATTGGGTGTAGAGTGAGACGAGGGCGGCCGCACTGGGATAGAGTTTTTGGATATTGGGTGCACTTATATCCTGAGTAAGTTGTTGTTTTAAAAACATATTTATATATTGTGACTGCAAAAGCGTTTGACTGTCTTATTTTTTTACTACCGATAAACTTCATAATTATAGTTATAAGAAAGATTTGTCATTCTTAGTTGTTCAGATTAGTTAGGGTAATCCTTAGGTACTTAAAGATGCAACCTGTACATTTAGAAGTTTCATAAAGTAGTAGGACCTTGGAGTGCCGCAAGGTTGAATATTAGGTATTTAGGTCCCTCCTTAATTAAAATCGAATACATGTCAAAATAGATTCTTTTGTAAATAGCTTGTAGCCACACTGGTAATAAACGAAATACCGTGATAAATAGCGACGTTTCTAAAAACTAACTTACAATCCTTGTGTAATAACGATATTTTTTTGTGTTTTTGTTTCAGGGACCATCTAAACCTATATTGCTGTGGACCAAAGAAATTAGTGAAATTATTGATGAGCAACTGTAAAAATGCTTCAAAGACTAGTAAAACTAAGTTTACGTTTGTACACGAAGGTTTCTCTTGATCAGTGATATTGTTACTACTCATTATATAAATACAATGCATTTATTAAGAGGTTATTGTTGTTTTATTTTCAGACAAAAACCTTAAATTTTCAGCCTCATAAAAGGACTTTGTTTTTTAAGGGTTCCTAGTGAGAACTTGATTTTCAGTTCCCTCTATATCGGAGACCTTCGTAAGCCTTCGGATCTCAAAATTTGGTTTTAGCAGCCTTATGCCAATCATAGTATGTTCAACGACTGTCCATGCAACTTTCAGGCTTTTCAAACTTTAGTAACTTGGATAAATCTGGCATAAGACGCAATAAATGACAGTGTGGCTAAGCTTTTATTTATTTATCCAATGCTGAGAGAGACGAAGACACATACACAGAAATTAAACGGTTTTATAATCTGCCGTCATTCTGTCCCGTTCTTAGCCAAACGCCTTTCCATTTACAACAGACCCATGTTTTCAAAAGTTATAAAATAACGAAACAGGAAAGCCGGTTCGGCATTAACAATCTTCTTTGTAGCAGGTATAGAAGAAATAGACAACATTTTTTTTTACATGAGTGACTGTCAGATGTTATGTCAAAATAATGTCTGACAAATCAAATTATTTGTAAAATGATTTTACAGTACCAATGAAAATATATATTACATTTAAAGCAACACAATATTTGTACGAAGGAATGACGCCTGGAATACCTGAAGTAAAGGAGAAAACAGTTAAAGAGAAAAAATCAAAGAAACAAAAGACCAAAGTAAGATAGTCTAAAAATCCCTTGATTTTCAACGCCGCCTATCGCAATCCACGCTAGTTTAACTTAGGAATTTCAATATAATTAATAAACTTATGGCTCCTTAGTTTACAACAGCTTCTTCTCAGATAGGATTTTGCTGACATTGAATTAACGTTATTTGCAGGCAAAATCAAAACGTAAACAACTTCTGCGAATTCGTTGCCCTATATGTTTTAACAACTTGGGCAAAGAATCAGTTGTTTCGACGAGGTGCGGCCATGTATTTTGCAGAAATTGTCTGCAGAAGGCGTTGTTACTAAAACCTGTATGTCCTACATGTCGGAGAAAGTTGACAGGTTATCAGGGTTATCATACCTTGTACCTGGACGACAATGTGTACGACGACTTTATGGACGACATTACGATCGCTCAATGATTTCAATCTAAACAATTTTTTTATTTTGAGTGTTCAAAGCAAGAATAGCAAATTATTTTGTGGCTCATTTTAGGATTGTTAACTTTTTGTATAAATATGTCTCGTTTTTGTATCAATGAATTTGACTACAGTTTTTAGTGTCCGGAAATAAAACTTTTAAATTTAAAAACCTTTTGTATTGCAAAAACTGATAGGTAGAATTGCAGTTATCATAATTTTATTTTTAAATAGGTAATATAGGGAAGGTTGTGGCGATGTTGAGGACGTGCTTAAGCCTAAGATTGGAAGTGTTTTATCTAAATGACGATTATGATGATATACAATACAATTACTTCCGACTAAATAATAAGTAACCAGTGTTATTTAGCCAAAAGTTATAGCAAAAAGAACGACGAATAAATAAGAAAATATAAGTCACCAAGCTCACTTGCAGCAACCATAAAACGTGAAGTGGCAGATACCGATTATGGTGATAGATTCCCAGTATTAGGCAGTACCATACTAGTATGTAATATGTTCTATGACCCAACTGCTTATGATGCGCCGTTTCGCAGAATAGATAAAAGAGCGCCCTATGTTACGAAGAAATAATGAGTGTTGCCATTCGTTTATCTCGTTTTGTGGCCTCTTATTTATGTCGTGTATAGGAGTGATTTCTTACGTCATTTGAAAAGTCAATAATAATACTGCGTCAACGTCACACATACTGACAGATGACAGATCAGTCACAAAAGTTTTCAAAATAAAAAAAATCGTATTGCTATATTTATTTATATTCAAGCTACTAATCAAAATAATACTATGAATTTGAGAGCAGAGAGAGAATTGGGTACTAGTGCGTATACCAAGCTATTTCAGCAAAAAATAGAAAGCCCGGACGTAATATTCCAGAATCATGTGAAAGTTCTAGCTAAGCACTATTTCACTGTGAAAAACATAATTCAGGTAATTATGAATGATAAATAAAATGATAACAATTTATTGATAAAACAAAACTTTGCCCAGTGTTATTTTAGTTGTCTTGTACAAGGGAGGCAATAAGATGGTTGTAGATTCTGTAGTATTTCATAAAAATATTTCTGCAACCATTTGGATATACAATTACGTGAATCTTAGCGTTGACCAGCTCCGTTTTATAAGTTATCTCTTACATGATTTCTCACGGAGTTACATAGAAAAAATGCTTGATCTTAAAAAAAGATTGTCACATATTGTGCACCAACAATTGCATTCTAAGATCTCTTGTTCCACTGTCAAAACTAAATTACAGGAAATATTAGCATGTCGGGACTCAATGGAAAGTCTAAACAAGCTCAACGAAAAAGGAAGGGCGGCTATATCATTACTTAGGGATGAAATGGAAAATTTTGAACTTTACGGAAAAGATACTGGAGATTTGAAATATGCTAGTGAAGTGGATTCGCAGAGGCATCAGCTGGCTTGGTAAGTAATAATCAACGAAAGAGAGAGAGAGATTATTATACTTCTATTATTAGTCCTTCTATTATTATCTATTGTGTATATGTTACCGGAAAGTGGCAAACGCGGTAAGATTAAAAAAAAAGACATTGATATATTGGCAACTATTGAATTTGGATGGAATTTATTTCATACATAATTATTTTTTCTTCATATTGAGAAAATATATTCTCTTCATACATATACACCGTTACATTTTAATCGTTTAAATCCCTTGGAGGGGTGGTTTTACTCACAAAATACTATTCATCAAAAGTTTGCATAGCATGATATCTCTTAAAATAAAAAAAATAGGAAGTGATAACGTAATATTCGCAAAATGCATGAAACCAGTAGTAGCGCCTCGAGTAAACTTACTCGAGGCCTACTACTGGCCTCGAGTAAACTTACTCGAACCTACGCGTGCGTTCGTCGCGTTGTCGTCGGTGCGTACTTATAAAAAAAAGTACTTAATTTTTTTATTTTATCTTCACAAATCGATAGTGTTTCATGGACCAGATCGATCCTTCACGGGATTAAAACGATCAAAAAGTAACGCTGTATATTGTACTAGAGGCCGCCCGCGACTTCGTCCGCGTATAAATTCTCGTTATTCCCGTGATCCCGATCCCTCGGGAACTCCGGGATAAAAAGTAGCCTATGTGTTATTCTGGGTTTTCAGCTACCTATATACCAAATTTCATCGTAATCGGTTCAGTAGCATTTGCGTGAAAGAGTAACAAACGTCCATACATACTCACAAACTTTCGCATTTATAATATTAGTAGGATTGTATCTTACGGAGTCTGCCATTTTCCGGTGACATATATATTTTAAAGTGCTGTTTTATACTATTAGCACTATAGGCACCCACTTTAGACTTTAAAGAGCCCTAGTCTCTGCTATTATCCCCAGCAATGTGATACACGGACAGGGCTGATTGTGCTACCTATGTAATGTTTTGATGAATTTTTATAATAATTAAGTATTGTATGTATACTGTATGGCATTTTCCAATGGATGTAAGCAGAAATTACAAAATGCCACCTGCTTTGATTATCACATAATTCTTTTGCTTCTTGTAATAATATTTTCAAAATAAATAAAATAATTATATTAAAAAAAAAATACTATAAAGGCTTTCAATTAAAAATATATTTATAAACAGCATTTTGTATTTTGTCAGTCTTCTAAAAGAATTCAAGGATGCCAACATATCAAGCATGTTTGCCATAGAGAAAGCACAAAGAGATGAATTGTTAAAATCTGGTGAAAAGGATGATTGTGGCATCAGGAAGAGAAGTACTAAAGTGGAGAGAGATGGACTGCTCAAAATGTCTTCAGGTATTGATTGGCCTATTTACATACTGTTCTGGGTGTTTGTTGTGTGTGTGTGTTTTTTGTTCTTTAATTTCATTTATTTAGGCAATGGTCCCTGCCCTATTATACATATTAAGAAGTAGCTTTATCACTGCTACTCTATAACTATAGACTCTTTCTGCCTGTAAGTTTGTCTAGATGTTTTAATTTAACATAAAACATGCAACAAAATTGTAATATGCATTATTCTCTGACAATGAAGGAATGTTTGTAATTGTGTCACTACTTCTAGAACAATATAATGGAATAATTTTATTTTTTTAATTCTGTTTTAAATACTTATTTGTAGTACACCTACCACAGTTTTGTCTTTTTAACCCAAAGGTTGACTAGTAGACATTCTCTAGTGTGACATCAAACTAGACGTAACTGTACAATGTACATAGTATACTATAGTAGTCTTGACATAATATACATTGGTCAGCAAATAAACCGAGCTACCCGCTACCTAGGAACTCTAGTTCGATTTTCTCAAAAAGTATAAAACTTACAACTATCAAAGTTATACCTACAAAAAAATACAACCGACTTCCAAAAAAAAACACTACAAAGTAAAAAATAACTTTAATTTCGGAAGTCGGTGTTTTTGTTACTTTCTTCGTATTTTGACACCGACTTCCGAAATTAAAGTTATTTTTTACTTTGTAGTGTTTTTTCTAATCGGTTCATAATTGTCGGAGTTATGAGGTAACAAAAAAAAAAAAAAAACATACAACCGAATTGATAACCTCCTCCTTTTTGGGAAGTCAGTTAAAAAAGTGCATTTCATGCTGATTCAAATGACAATTAATTAATTCGAAAGTACCGTCAACTCACATTGTAATCGAGCAACAAACACAATGCTAACGATTTGCTCTGTTTTGACTAGTTTGCGATTAGCGTTCTTTTTTTCTACAATGAGGGTAGTCGGATATTTCTTATAATTTATTTAGTCCATCGTATATTTATCAATAATTTCTTTTTTCGATTAATAATGAATACGACACCTCAGGAAGCAGCTCAAACTGTAGCATTACTTCTAGCAGGCATTTCGCAACGTGAGGTCGCTCGAAGGCTTCGAATCAGCAGACCTTCGGTGCAATGAGTTTACAGACGATACCTAGAGACTGGATTGTTCGATCGCCGTTCAGGTACGGGCAGAGCTAGGGCTACATCAGCAGCAGATGATCGTTATACCCTATATCCTACTTACTGTTCTGCGAAATCGCCACCTCAACGCAGTTCAAGTCCAACAAAGTCTGCGTGACGAACGCCAAGTGGTCATAAGTTAAGATACCGTCAGAAGGAGGCTTGCTGAACGGAACCTGACTCCAAAGAGAGCTGCAATAGGCCCAGCATTAATGGTAGAACACCGTCGAGCACGACTTGAATTTGCTCGAGAGCATAAGGATGGGAGGTTAGAGCAGTGGAGTAATGTACTCTACACTGATGAGATCAGGGTGAGTCTACATGGAAGTGATCGACGTCAGGGAGTATATCGTCGTCCTGGAGAACGTTAATCCCAGTGTTGCATCGAGGAAACAGTTGCTTATGGAGGAGGATCTGTAATGGTTTTGGGCGGCATCTCGTTAACAGCGCATACAGCGTTAGTTTTCATCGAACCGACGGGCCGTACACGTGGATTGACTTGTCATCGCTACATTACTGAAATCCTCGTAGACCATGTGTGGTACGCAGGCTATATCGGGCAGGATATGCAATTGATGCATGATAATGCACGGCCTCATGTTGCTTATGTGGTGATGAGTATCTACGCGACGTCAGCATTCGTACGATCGACTGGCCAGCTCGAAGCCCGGACTTGAATTCGATAGAACACTTATGGAATGAGCTGAAACGTCGGGTTTCGAGCCCGGGTACCTGCTCAAACAAGGCTTCCAGAGCTGCGAATCGCAATAGGGAATATGCATGAAAAAAGTATTTATGATCAGAACAGTTTATCTACAAGTATTGGAAAATATAATACTAACTGTGAAATTAGAATCTAAATTGCTCGAAAAACGAACGAGATACAATTATTTTAAACAAATATATCTGTCCCTCTGGCGAAAACGCTGTTTTCTATGGCAGCTGTATAGTCGTAGTGTAATTTGACGTTACATTACGTATCGGACTTCTCTTTCTAACTGTAGTCTTTGAAGCTTTATAACTTAATAAATGTTGAAGGTATTTATAAAATAATTTCATGATTGTTTACTAGAGCTAATAAGTATTTTATTTTGCAAATTAAAAAATCGCATGCATATTCCCTATTGAAGAGGAGTGGAATACAATTCCTCAAGATTGTATCGTCAGGCTCGTAAGGTCGATGACTACGAGGATGCTGGAAGTTATCTGAGCAAGGGGTGAGAATACAGAATATTGACCAAAAACTATTTTTTGATTTTATCTTTGTTGCTGGCTTTCATTTTTTTTTCACTTTATGATATACCTACTTACCATTGACACGACTGGAAAAAAACGACTCTTAACGAATCTTTGTAAGATCCTAATACAGAATATTGACCAAAAACTATTTTTTGATTTTATCTTTGTTGCTGGCTTTCATTTTTTTTTCACTTTATGATATACCTACTTACCATTGACACGACTGGAAAAAAACGACTCTTAACGAATCTTTGTAAGATCCTTAATAAACACTGAAATAAATTGATTATACCCAATGAGTTTCCTTTCATTTTAATCACCATGAAACGCACTTTCTGTAGGTATAACTTTGATAGTTGTAAGTTTTTTACTTTTCAAGAAAATCGAATTAGAGTTCCGGGTGGCTCAGTATGTTTACTGTCCAGTGTAGTTAAATAAAAAAATATATTATATTGATTTTCCCAGGTGTATAAAATATTTTGAAATAGAAATAACAACAATAGGGAATATGACGTATGAAAATTAAATAAAAATATACAAAAATGTAATACTAACACTTAACAGTGAAAATAGAATCGAAATGTGTAGAGTGAAAACTTGAAAAACAAATGAGTTTGACGTCAAAGTCCATATCGGACTTCTCTTTCTAATTGTAATCTTTGAAGCTTTATAACTTCATCGCTGATAAAGGTATTAGGAGTGGGTTGGAACAGATAAAATTGGAAACCTGTTTCAGTTCCAAGAAGAAAACAGTTCCAAAAACCTGTTCCAAAAAAACAGCCTGTTCCACTGGAACTAAAGACTCATTGATTGCAACAGATACAGAAACAGTACCTGCTACCATAGATAATCCTGCTACTGAAAAGGTCCGAAACAGTGACAGGCAGGGAACAGGTTCTATCTCTTTCTATTACAATGAACCAGAGGAGCAAAGAGCTTGTTCCAAAGAACAGATGTTATCTCTTTCTATTATAATAAGTTAGAAGAGAATGGAGCATGTTCCATTTGAAACTGTTTCATATAGCTGTTCCAGGTCGTTTTGTATGTCGAGTTACGGCTACTACGGTTGTTTGAGGAACAGGCGAAATAGGTAGAAGCTGTTATTTCGGTTCTGAGATACCTGTTTCATGTTGTTACTTTGAAATACCTACCTGTTTCTTTTAACTGTTTCGATAAATACGCCTCACTCCTAAAAGGTATTTAAAAAATAATATCATTCCCTGCCTGAGTTTGTGTTTCCTGATAGCTACAACCAGGGAGTCTTAGAGTGAATAGGTTACTTCTAGGCAAGCGTGCTCCACCTTACCGCATCATCGCTTAACATCAGGTGAGAAAGCGGTCAAATGTATGCCTATCAATAAGAAAAAAAAATTGTTTACTAGAGCTAAGTAGTATTTCATTATTCATATCCCTTTTGTGTTAAAACACAATGACCATTCAATTGACAAATGTTTTTTATGAGTTGATCCTATTTATTTCTAGACTGAAAATCTTTCAACAGGTAACCAAGGAATTCAAGTACTCATGTGGACTATTAACAGTTGACAATAATTAGTATTCTTTAAATAAGCAGCATGCGTACTGGCAGTTTGCCAAAGATACGTAGAACAAAGAAGATTTAATTGTTACAGGCTCATAACTCTTTGAAGTAGGACAGCTATGTTTATATTATGCTTTGTCTATGGTTAGTAGTGGGTAAGGTTCCATGCTTACCCAAAAGTTTTTTTTTACATACCTTTGACCACTATCTCACCTGATAGTAAGTGATGATGCGGTCTAAGATGGAGTATGCTTGCCTAGAAGTAACCTATTTACTCTTGACTTAAAGACTCCCAGGTTGTAGCTATCAGGACTGCAGTCTGAAGAAGTAGCGCAACAAACTCCCCAGCAACACATCTGTCTGTCAAGTTTTTACTCTGTGTTTAATGGCATCTGAGATCATCATCCTGCCTAGATAGTTGAAAATGTTCTAAATTGTGGATCTAGCGCCATCTAGCGACAAAATGGCATCTGAGATCATCATCCATCCACCATAGGGGGCTTTATTTTTATTATTAACTTATTTTATTATTTATTATTAATTAACTACAGGTGTGACTGAACAGCTGCTATCCATAAGTAGACAACTAGCCGACACTGCACAGAGGAGTCAGGACACACTGGACAGCTTGGTGTCATCCAGCACCACTGTGCATGTAAGTGTATTTTAGTACTACATACATAAATATATCTATAAATTGGGGTTTGCTTTCTGCACTAAAATATTATTACAAGTCCCTACGTTGGACCATGCGCTGAGCCATGGCGGGCTTTGTTTCTACCAGCCTACCTCCCTCCAGAAGCTGTATCATACATACATAAACTCGCGTCTGTTTTAGTACACCAAGAGGTATATTATTTGTTTTATTAGAATTGCATCCTTTGAATAGTCGTGACTGGATTAATTGGCATTCATTTCTCATTGATTGATTTGACGCCATTGTTCATTGTTTAAAATATAAATCATTCTTGGATCAATGTGTTTCTATTTATTTATAATAAAATGGGATGGTATTCTAATCCATCTATATTGTGTTTTAGGGGACCCAATCAGAGCTTCATAACACTGCCAGCACTATATCAGAGTCTGGCAAACTTCTGAAGAAATATGGTCGACGAGAGTTCACCGACAAAGTTATCATGTTCTTTGCATTCCTCTTCTTTTTGGCTGTCTGCTTGTACATTGTACAAAAACGATTTTAAAATTCTAATGACCTTTTAATCTTTCTATGTATAGGAAAATATTTATAATGAATTATGATAGTGAATTGTAAGTAATATAATATAATAAAAATTACTTGAATGGTGTTTACGAATGGTATTTTTTAAAGACGATCCCTAACTTAAATAAACACCGAACAACGCCATCTATTGATCAAGACAGGTAACAGCTAGCCAAGGAAGTTTAATTGGTTTTAACTTAGTTTCGACAGATGTCGCCACCATATTAAACATCACGCCTACAGAGGATCCTCAACGGGTTGGCAGATACATTTCCGCACTGCACTGGTAGATGCCATTGTTGGAATATTGGGCACCTTTTATATTGGGTAAAACTTGAGGCTGTATCTAAGGGTGTCGTAAACGGGGATAAAAATTTAAGCTTTCAATGTAATGAAATGTAAGCTGCATTCAGCTACGATATCGCGTTTCGCTACCGATGCAGTCGGCAACTGCCTGATGCAACATTGTCCATTAATCCATCATAATGTTTCTGCATTCGGAACTATCCTGATATCATTAAATTATTTTAATATCATCAACCTACCTAACTGTTATACTTAGGCTGGATTTGACCAACGCCAGATAACTCTCGTGGAATAAATTTAACGTTGTATGGAAGAACTGTCAAAAATTCAAAATTATTCCTTCGATAAAGCTATCTGGCGTTGGTCAAATCCAGCCTTAGTTGCACTTTGCGGACGTCTTACTACTCTTCTCCTGACTGAAAACTGTAACAACGCCGAAAAAAAGGCAAGTCCGTCTCGAGGTCAGATTTGTGTCCAGAACAACCTTAGTAGGTACCCGTTAGTTTCAGGGTTCCTATCTCACTTAGCATCGTTACTTCTATTGTTTGTTCCTGTTCCCTTCGCCTGGGAATACGGTGGACGTATAGAAACATATTAATATTGATTGTGACGATTGCCGTGACGTGTCGGGAAGGCCGTCTGCATCTGGTGTGGCCGTGGACAGCGAACCGTAGGGTACCTAGTACCTACTGCAAAAGTGCTGTCGTTATATCGGGTGTAAAAAGACACAGGTACAGTATGTTTATTTAATTAATGGTCCTCGGGAAACTTCCGTGTATCGTCAGTCGTCGCTTTTCTACCAGACCAACTAACCAACCAACCAATTTGGGAGTAGGTAGATAAGTATATAGAATTCTTAAAACTATTTTAAATTAATGTAATTTTATTTTAAAAAGAGGAAGATATTCGTCTGTATTCGGAAATGCGATGACTGCCGAGGGACAATAAAAAAAGTAAGTCGTACAGGAACGTCAGTAACCTATAAGTATGTGCAGTTTCTAGAACGAAAACTCATAAACTTATTGTGCTTGTTCTCGAGCCGTGATTGGTTGAATGAGTTTTCAACAGCTAAACGTTGCGCTGTAAGCACATAATTACTTTAAATGCGTTTTAATTTGAGAAGAGTCGAAATTTTCTTCCAGAAACCGCTGGTTTAATGAAGCCGAAACTCACTAAGATATTATCTATGTAGTGGCATCTGAGAATCTTTGGTTAGATCAAATATATTTTTCAGTTTTTTTTTTCAAAACTATTTTTAAAATGTTATAGTTCATTTAAATACCCGACGACCCCTATACTGTTCATGCATCCATGAGTACTATGATTTGCGTGCGTTAAATTGTGCACTAGGTACCGTAAACAGCGATTTTTCACACCCAAAAATTACACTAGGTACGAAAATACCAGCAAAGTAATTTTTTTAACAATATAAGATAAGGGACTAGGAGTTCGGTGTAGGTAAGTGATGAAAGCTCAAATGGCGGACCCTATGCACCCTACCGATAGTACCTACCTATGATAAATAAAATTGTATACCTAACACAGTGTAAATCTATTTATACATACTTGATTTGAGTAAGAAAGAGATAGTTTTGCCAGATACTGAGATACGCGATACAATCTCTAGATAGACCACGCATGAGCCACAGCTTTCTATTTGACACTCGGCTGCTTGAGTTTGGATGTAATTACACACGTAGGTACGGGTATTCTTCCTACCCAGTTTGGCTAAACCTACTTCCGATATCTGCCCATGCAATGCAACCTCATAGGAAGACGAACTTCCTCATTTACGGATCCAAGGCCCCCTTTGGATCCATAAATGAGGAAGTTTGTCTCGTCTTCGTGTCTAAGGGCTCAGCCCACCTCCCCCCAAAATCCAGATAATTTTTGGTAGTCTACAACCTAACGAAAATTTACGAACAGTAATTCAAGGACGCTTGTTGGGCGTTTAGCAAAATAAAATGTTATGTCCTTTTAAGGCGCGTCCCCGAGCAAAACGCAGCGCTAGCCGTTTTTTGTGCAGTTTTTGGAGCTATCTACTCTTTATCCAAAAGAAATATCAACTAATAAACAATACATTAAATTTCTACATAATCTTGGCTTCAAAATGGTAGATTTTATTTTTTATTACTAAGTTTAATGTAATCTCCTCACAACGAACCCACAGAAATGAGAAAAAAATACTGAAAACATGCATCTTCTCGAAAACTAACGATTATTTTGATTTTATACTTACACTAATGGATAGGCAATTTAATTATGAACATTTTGGTAGAAGTATTTATTTCAAATGACCAAAATTAGATTTTATAACGATTTTATTCAACATTCTGAGCGTATTCGCTATTGTATCTCTTGCGCTGTTATGTAAGGAAAAAATGCTCAAGGTTATTTGCTCAGGGTACGGCCCCACCCTCAGCGTGGTCAAGCCTCCAAACGACAATCCTGGGTATTCAGGGAGACGTATTTGCCAGGATGGTTTGGGATGCAGAATAATTATTAAGGATTTTTTTTTTCACTAATCTTTAGCAGAAAACTACTAAATTAGGTAGGTAGACCTTAAACAATCTAAGAAGTCCGATTTGACAGCTAAGTAGAGAGGGACAGAAGATGGCTTTACCCCTAAGTGCGAAAGAAATTAATTTTATATCTCTTTCATATTTAAGTACTAGTAAAACAATGTTGTATCCTGCTGTCATACGACTGTTTAGATTATTTCGAATTATAATTCTTATTAGAAACGGCGTTATACGGTCATCTAAATAAGTACACAACATAGACGCCTGCATAATTTTCCTTATTCGGTAATAAGCAGTGCCAGGTGCAAAGGTGCCATAGTGCACGGGCCGGCTTCCGTACACGTACCTTTTCGATAACACCATAAACTAGAGGGAGGTGTATATTATAGTCATGATAGGTCATCACTGCGTTGTCTATAAAGTAGTAGAATAATGGGTAGGTAGTAGTTGAATATCGCACTAAGGGTGTTGCCAAACCAATCGCACCAACCGTAATTTAATAATATCGTCGTTTGATGAGATTGAATCGTCGTCCGTCGATTACTGGTTGCGACTAGGTACAGTTGCGACTGAGACTTTCAGAGGCTCTAGACTAGACAAAGCGCTATTCTACCAGCAAACCCGCTTGGCCAAATTACAAAATATAAGGTACCTACTAGCTGCTGCGCGGGATAAAAGTCATATCCTATGTGTCCTATGTGTGTGTGTATGTGTGTGTGTGTGTGTAATACCATATTTCGGGCAAATAAATGAATCTATCTATCTATTCCAGACTACAATCTGCTTCTGTGCCAAATTTCATCAAGATCTGTTCAGCCGTTCTGAGGTGATTGAGTAACAAATATTCATCCATCCATTCATCTTAACTTTCGCATTTATAATATTGGTTAGGATTAGAATTCACATGACATTTTTTGACAGCGCTTCAGTACTTGGAGACTCCTATGTCCGGAAGTGGACGTCCTTCGGCTGAAAATATGAGTCGACGTCTGTAGGTAGATGCTTTTATATTAGGAAGTTACGATCGCCGTCGACTGATACATTCTAAAATCGATTGGTGTGGCTACACCCTTAGAGCTTTCGAGTTTCGTAAGATGATAGAATCTAAGCTTCGCACGCAATCGATATCTTTGATATCTATCTGATAATATAATGAGGAAACGGTATTTCTTATCTTATGTAAATGTAAGAGTGATTTCTATCGAGTAGTCTGCAAGATAAGTGAAAATAGGATGCACTACCTATACCTGTAGCAATAGATACCTGGCTATCAATTTTTTTTTGCAATAGTTTAAGTTCTTATGGAAAACGGAATCCTTAAAGGATCACTCAGGTCTCTGTCTGTTCATCTGTCACAGCCAGTTTTTTGGATCCACTAGACCTATTGTCAATTCAGTATCCTACAACATATGGACTTCTGTGACCCAAACTATAAATACTAAGGTAAGAATTACAAAATCGTCGTACGTAGAATTAACAATAAATACCTATTACCTAATACAGATCTATTTCATTGTTCTAGGGTTATAAATGTGGAGGAAAATTAAAACAATATTATTACCAAGTTTAATTATAAATGTGATACTTTATGCTCGTTGCGTTCAATGAAACGCAGATAGCAATGTATCATTACAATATTTCTGCGTAAGTCAATACACAATCCTTCAGTAACTGGAACGCGATGATAACTCGAACAGTTCAAGGGCTATTCAAGGAATTGATCAAATGGTACATCAGGATGTTTGTGTTCTATGATTCCAAGAACTTTTCAAATGTTTACAGATGTCAGGATAACTCACTGCCACATGAAAACAAATACCACTTCATTTGTCAAGTTTATCATCGGGCATGTTTCAAAAACGGCATAAATTGGGGTGCTCTACAAATGACGACACTACAGGTCAACAGGAATTGTATATTCATATGGATGTATGCACTATGGTCAGTCAGTTCTACGACTAATCTCTATGACTGACTTCCTGTACCTATTATAATCTAGGTACGATTGCCGTCCTAAGACGAATGGAAAATAAATCATAGGCAAACAAAATTAATTAAAACTGAACCATTTAGGAAACTACATGTCCTTTTGGGTTCTCTAGGAGAAGGTAATTTTGTCAAAAAGTTGTCGATTTCTAAGCTTAGGTTTCTAAATGTAGGTCTTGAATCATTAAGTTTAGCGAACTAAATGCTAGGCATTCTCTACCAATCAACCTTTGCGTCGAAAAGAAAAAACTGGGGTGAGTGAAACTACCTGCAAGGTAGGTTGCTGCTTGCTACGGTAGGTTGCCTGATAAGTATCACAAGTACCACAAGGAAAGAAAATGTTGTGTCTGAAATCATAAACACGGACTCACGGTAGTGTTGTATCGTACATCTCAAACACGGTAGTAGGTGGTCCGGCTCAGAGATTATCCAGCTTGAATGGCTATATTTTGAAATGTATGATACTGTCTGATAAGCATAGTTGCCGCGTGACGACCAAATAAATAACAAATCATTCAAAAAAAAAAGGCAGGTGTTCCCCGAAGTGTTAGGCAGAGTAGTTAGTAGTTTTGTACCTGGGTAGGTATAATAAGGCTGGACAATAATGCAACCAACTTCAAAAAGAGAAAAAGAAAATAAAATTAATGGATAAAATGGCTATCTCGGTAAGGTTTTAAACTTTTTCGATAGAAGTTTTAAACTAACATAATACCTTTGTAACCTATCTCACGTATTCATTTTCTATAAAATCGGTCACTCATTTCCAAGACAAAGGTATACAAAAAAAACCGCATGAATTACCGTGAGGACTAAACGCGGTAGTGTCATCATATCACACAGTCATCTCGAACGCGGTAGTACTCGGTATCAGGGACTAACCGGTCTGAATGGGTCTGTTGATATTGACTCCGCACGACGATTGACGTTCAATGAGTCATTCAGTCAGTGTAACGCGAATATCGGACGGCCTCCACCTCTGGTAGGGTTGCCAGGTGGCTACCTTTCTTTTTTTAAATACAATATTTGTGAGCTTATTCATAGAGCTACTGTCAATATCAATTGCGCGGGATTTTACTTTTTTAATCCAAAATTAATTAAAATAATTAATAACCATGCTACCATGTACCTTTTTATTTTCAACTTTTACCCGATATTTCGGCACTGTTGCAAGCGCCGTGGTCACGGATCCCTTAAATAACTATTCTAATGTTAGCGTCCATGAAAGCTTAAAACTATATAAATTAATTGAGGTACTAATTACATCTCTACTAAATTAAATTACTTGATCTGATTAGAGACTTTGTCTTAGTATGTGAATCATAGACAAGAATGTTTAAAAGGCCACTTGTGAAAGATTTTATGATTGTTCTGAAGAGAGTTTCCACAGGGGTAATTTTCTTTTATTGATTATTTAATTAAAACTTCAATAAATTACAGAGTAGAAACGTGGATGAATCATTAGATTAATCCTTACTTGCGTTTTGACGTTGGTTATATTAAAAAGCACACTTAAAATAAACTGCTTTTTTGTTTTTTTTCTTAAGAAGGAATAAAAAAATGTAAATTCCAATAGCTGGCTCACTTTGCGAAACCAGTCTTCACACTTTTAAATTTTCACCCACCAATTTGCCATGACTCAGTCAGACTTTTCCTTGTTCCCATCCTGTCCAGAACCCAGCCCTACTCATTAGACGACATTGAGCTGCACTAACAAATAATTTTTCAGTGGCAGAGGCCGTGCCATTAGCTCTGGATTCGGCTCATGATAGTTTTGCTTAAGAATTTGCCGAGAGATTTTGCCAAACTTGACCGTCCAAGAACCCAGCCAGCCCTATCCGTTAGACGGCATTGAGCTGCATTAACAAATAATTTGTCAGCGGCGGAGGTCGCGCCATTAGCTCTGAATTCGGCACATGATAGTTTTAAGGCCGTTTCGCGAAATGATTGACGCCACAATAACTTTGGCAATGATTCCGTTGCGTTGACTTACGCAAGATGTTTGAAGTGTCTCAGTTTATTGAATTACTTCCTTGTGACTTGTGAGATGTCGAGCTAACGTTTATAATAAAACTAGCTTCTGCTCGTGAGTTCGTACGCGCATATCCCGTTTTTTCGTTTTCCTACATAGCCTGGCATTCCTCATGTGGCTCCTCCTCATTTCTCTTTTTGTTTCCACATAATAAAGCTATCATATCTAAGAGAAGTTCAGAGATTAGTGATTAGTGCGTCCAAACAAACTCTTCAGCTTTATTATATTATATTATTAAGTATTGATTACCTAGATGGGCTTATCAGAATGATACCTTTAAAGCGTTAAGAGGTTCTACTGGTAGGTATGTTGTCACCTTATATGGTAGAGTATTCTATTCTATTCTATTCTATGTATTCTACGCAATGAGCATGGGTATAGTTTATCATAGATACCTACTACTAATGATGAAAGCGTGACGCTAATCGTGAGGTTTAATGATTTTTAGTATTATGGCTGCTGTGGTAACCACAAGAATCTGAGATAGCAGCTACTCTGCGGACATAAACCAATAAGGTCTATCTTGTGAAATTTATGGCACTTTAGTGTACAGACTTGTTAAAAGCGGCTTAGAAATAAAAACATCTGCATGCATCTATCAATCCGTCACCCAAATCTTTGATGATCGTTTATTACAGCTTGTACCACCCAATTCACGTCGACGTACAGTTCGTACACAGATATGAACCCATAACTCTTCAGAAAATCTTCCAGCTGGCCCTGTACCTTCGACCAGTAGTGGCCTCAACCTTACTCGCTAAACGTAGTCTGGCAGCGGGCAGGATGGCCGTCGCGACTCGCGCCGCCTCGTCTACAAACACTGGCAATGAACTTGAGTGAGGTCAGTTCAATCGCGGTGTTGCGTGTGATCGCTGTTTGAACGATTGTGGAGGTGTTTCAGGAAATATGGCGTCGTCCTAACTGGCTAACGATCGTACGGGTTAATGAAGCGATTTCGCCGCGAGATGAAATTGATTCCTGTGCTCGCGCGATGATTTGCAAGCTTTAATTAAGATAAAATAATACTTCTTTAGAGTGTACTACTCTAAAGAAGTATTATTTTATCTTGTCATGCGACGAAATCGCCCTTATCCAGTTAGTACGATGCCTTAAGACTTGTCTTGGGGTTGTGAAGATTCTATCAGTGAGAGCGATTGAGGTATGGTAATTTGAGGGATTGAAGATTGTGAACGTGTTATTTCGGTCGCGAATGAGAATCTAGTTTACATAGACTTCTTTTTGACGAACTATTTCGAAATATTTATAATATAATATTTTAAAGAAAGCTGACATAGGTACTAAAAACAAACTTAAATATCATGCAGGTACATTTGCTAGATACAAGCTTCCACATGAACACAGTATATTGAAATTATAAAAGCCTTCATGTTGGTATTTAAATAATTTAAATATAAGGTATATGATAAACCAGGAAGATAATGAACGAAATTATTATTTTTTGCATTTGGGCTTAGACCATGACGGGCTTAAAATCGTTAGGGGTGTTGCACTGACCGCTACTGGTGGACATAGGTTCACTCACTGCCAGAGGCCGACGGCACCACATCAAATACAAATACAAAATCCTATTTCAAATATACTAGTTTCAGGTACTTTTGAACAGACAAGGTCTGATGCTTTGAAAAGTCAAATAGATGAAGCTAATTCTGCCGCGCTAGCGACAAGAGCAGCAAGTTAAATTGTTCTGCAGCAAAACACTCTATCTCCAGCTCGGCAGTTCCACGTCAGAAAGAGTACCTACCTACTTAGATCCTATGGTGAAGAACGTGCAAGAAGCTACATGGACACATACACAGCTTCGTCAAGTTATCTCGGCAATTCAAAACTAAATAAAACCACCAGCTCCATTCCACTCCTGTCTGATATTATTACCTAGCTCTCTTCATGTAATTTGTCACCGTCCGTTCGGTTTTGTTAACATAAATACGTATCAGTAGACGAGCGACGTTTCTATTGCGAATAACAAGCTGAAATAATTGGCGGCAGCCATTGATTGGAAACTAATTACATTATCTGGGGCCTATGGCATGTCTGCCTGTTTGAGCAGACTATTGGAATCATGTCTGGAGTAGTCAAGAAATATTATTTAGGTGGGTATTTATTATTTTCGATTAGATTTTAATTATGTTAATATCGAGCCATTAAGATAGAATATAACATACAGTCACAATTTGGATATTTCGAAAATCACCTTTGATGATGATGGCATGATGGCTCGTATCGTACCATAACCATCAATATTAATGCTTGCATATGTTTACATAACAACAAGCAAGAACATGCCATTTACTATGGTAGGCGCCAGATAAACTTGCAATAAAGTGCATTGACCTTTCCCTAATATCCCTCGGTTTTTTCACTAGTAGAGAACGTTAAGGATCACGGTGGAAGTCGAATCAGGATAGCTTTGTAGTCTTAGTATGTGAATCAATGACCGTTATTGCACATTATCTGGCGCCTACCATTTAGCCTTCCATAACTTACCATATCTGCAATAGAAACAACTAAAGAATGACTAGAGAAGAATAAAACCCAAAACACAAAATACTAAACCTTTGCATTTAGTATTCCTTTGTGTGTTCCCTGTATCAACACTTGAGACCTAATTATGAAAGACAATAGGAGTTTTTCATTCCCCTACGATTTACATGTGCGCTAAGGGAAGGCTCTCTACATGTAATTGAGTTTGCACACAGTTATTGTTATGTAAATACGATAAATACGATCTGTATACTCACATGTAGTAGCTTGTACTTATGTATGAAATAAAGATGGTGGTTGTAAGGAAATGTGAGCGATCCACTACTGCGCCGCGTGTCGTGGGTTCGATTCTCGCACGGAACAAATATTTGTATGGCCTACACATTCCAAAGAGTAAATTGTTTTTAATGATCACAGTGGCAATACTAGTCTAATTGAACTAAACATCCAAAAAGTAGATCTCTATGGAAATGACCTTGCAAATAATACCATGAACACTCTCTTAAATGAATTCAGTCAATCTTCTTACAATGTGTTTGACGGCACGGTTGGCGCATGTCGTGGGTTCGATTCCCGCACGGAACAAGTATTTGTACGGCCTACAGATAGTTGTTCCGGGTCTGGCTGTTTGTGTATGTGACTTTGTACTTTTGTAAACGCGCACCTACGATACAGGAGAAATTCCTAGTGTGGGGAAACTTAAAAAAAAAAAAGTTCAATTTTAATTAATTCCGTGCAATGTTAAGTGCATTCGCCAAACCAAAGTGGCAGTGGGCGGGGTACATTTCTCGCATAACAGATATGTCGATGGGGCTGAAAGTTCTGGAGTGGCGACTGCGTACTGGAAGACGCAGAGTCAGGAGACCTCACACAAGGTGTACCGATGACCTGGTGATGAAGGTGTGCCGATGGATGCATGATGCACAGGACCGGTCGATGAGGCAACTCTCTGGGGAGGCCTGTCTACAGTAGAGGACGTATTACAGCTGAAGCTATGATGAGTATTTGTTCTACTGCAGGCGTCTGCAGGCCAAAAGCTTTGTCATATACAAATTAAGTTTTGTTGTATGTTGATAGTTCTCGTTTGTTGTGTTTAGAGTTTTCGTAATCACCACCACGATTGCTTGCGATATGTAAGCGTTTTAATTTCATCTTTTCATAATATTTTTAAAATACTTTTCGGAAAGAACTGTTCGGGAGGTTCCCATAAGTGAAATTTCTTTATTTATTTAAAAAAAACGTTGCTCCACACTAGGAATTTCTCCTATATCGTGGGTGCGTTTACAAACATACAAACTCACATACACAAACAGCCAGAAACGGAACAAGTAACTGTAGGCCGTACAAATACTTGTTCCGTGCGGGAATCGAACCCACGACATACGGCGCAGCAGTCGATGGCTCAAACACTGCGCCATCCGTGCCGTCAAACACACTGTAAGAAGATTGACTGAATTCATTTAAGAGAGTATTCATGGAATTATTTGCAAGGCCATAGAGATCTACTTTTTGGAAGTCTAGTTCAATTAGACCAGTGTTGCCACTGTGATCATTAAAAACGGATTCGTAGCGTGGGAAGTCTTTTTAAAAAGAATCACTTCTTTTACCTAGCCCTGCTCAGCACAAGTGATTCTATTAGTCTCTCGCAAGGCACCCTCGCACATATGTATCTGGTGGAATCGCAGCTTAACTTTCCGACTTTTGACAGTTCAAATGTACCTTTGAAAAGATGCTTTTTTTGAATCTTTATTCTTGACTTAGTCCTTCGTTCGACATGGACAACCAGTTCGTAGCCTTTGTTATTGAATAAATTTATATGTATACCAAAAATCCAAGATGCTTTGACCTTAGTTGAGAATGCCGAGTACCTATGTTCAACAATGACACGACAGGCAATTACACTCCAACCAAAAGTCGCTTTAAACAAGATCTATCCTCAGATTTACAAAAAGAACAGAAAAATCTTTCAATTTTAGTGTAAATCGGGAACATTTAGCACACAAGCTGTGTATCTATCGCTCGAGAGTCGAGACTACAGGATAGCAATAGAGTGGACATCAAACAGCCGGTTAACGTCCAAGCACACATTATGACGTACGTATAAAACGATAATGCATCCCTGCAGGTAAACTATATGGCTTTTAACTTCATAGCCTTCTTGAGGATGTCAGTTTATTGGCTCTGTCTTACTAGCTTTTGAAGGCGGATTTGCTTGAGTGAAATTCGTCTACTTAATCTTTTGGTACATATTGAAGGTAATGCAATGCGTGCATGTGTTTTAGTGTTGTGTTGTGGTGGCATAATGCTGACGTCTGTGGTATAATGCTGAATATAAATTGTTTTACTGCATCTTTTTCGACTGAAATTTTGAAAATAAACACGAAACAATGTAGAAAGGGTTTATTAACACACCTATTAGCTTCTGTAAGCGTGAAATTCGGTGGACATAAAATGCCCGGCATGTCAAAAATCGTATGTTCTATTCCAGGACAGGATTAACCCGTGTGCCATATTTTTCACGTCAAGAGAACAAACCGACGCACACACAGATAATATAGATTGGTTGGATGTTTGTAGTGTAGCATTTATTGGTTTTCTATCTCGTCTAGGCTGTCTACAGCTTGTCTTTTAGTGGTGTTTTTAATTATTTTCCGTTTCGCGTGCTGGTTTCAGGATTTTTCGAATCGCGACGAACCTGTGATTAAGTCCACCTGTTTTGCTTTTTAGGATCCCGTACCTCAAAAAACGGAACCCTTGTAGGATTACCTACTTTGAAGACCACAGAAATAATCTATGGCCTTTATCTCGAGAACGCGTAGAGATATCGAGTTGAAATTACTAAAAAAAACCATTACTGAGATCTACAGTTTCTTGAAACTGTGTAAAAAAACATCAAACTTCAAAGTTTAGGTACTAGCAAAAAAGATACAGCCGAATCAAAATGTAAGTATAGGGCGTTTCCCGTTGACCCAGAACTACGAAAATTGGCAAGTATAGATACCTATACTTTCCAATTTTCGTAGTTCTTTAATATTTTCTTTATACCTATTTAATATATGGAAAACTCTGAAATCTACACATAATTATGTAAAGAAATCTTTTAATTGAAAAAAAAAAATATAGTCTTCATTTAAAGTAATATGTGGTACGAACCCTCGGTGGCCGACTCCGCCTCGCACTTGTCCGGTTTTTTTTATTAACTGTGGTTGGCCGGCTTCCAGTTAAAAATGGATGCAGCTGATACCTACACGCACTTATATTAAATGTTCTGAACTCTACAACACAGTAGCTGGTAACGAGATATACTCGCAATTTGGCAAGACTGGTCTGAGAGTTAATCTTTTTAGAAACTTCTCTTTTTCTTGATATATTTTTTTCAACGAATGTGCTACTTTTTCAAGATTTATGTTTCTTTAATACAAACTTGTTGGAGCCAGACATAACTATTAGAGATTTATGAATTATGTTGGTTACGTGGCTAGATGTAGGTTACAAGCGAGTGAGCGTCTAAATAAAAATGCGCCAAGCTCCCACAAAATACTCTGGAAGCGATTACGAAAATTCATTCTCTTATAGAAAGCTACATAATTACTGAGTGCCATAAAGTGCATGGTTCCTGTGGAGACTGCTCCCGGGAAAAAAGCTACGGAAAAAATTCAATAGGTGTAAGATTTTATAAACTTTGTACAGTTACCTTTACCATTGATATTCACGCAGAATTTGGTGGAAGTTCGTTCAACCTTTACCATTGATATTCACGCAGAATTTGGTGGAAGTTCGTTCAACCGTGTGCGGTTTTGCTAGATAGTCATCTCATGCAAGAGGAATAAAATGTAAACAAATACCTACCACCCCACTTAATAAAAAGAAATGTTATGTAGGTATGTACCTATGTATGAAATCTGAGAAAAAGCTGAGAGGATTTATGGTATGTGTATTGTATGAGGCATGGATCATTTTCACGCCAATCTAAGTGTTCATAGGCGGGAACTTGTGGGACAGACAAAATAATGGTACCTACCCAATGATATATAAAACTATAGATACGTTGTCCGCACTCTAAAATGACAACATGAATTGAAGCCAATTGGCCACATCGCGCTTAGTTACGCACCAACCTGTCGCGCGACACTACGTTTGTTTTGATGTCAATTTGACGTTTTTAAGCGCCGCGATGTTGGTTTATGACGTGTCTATATATAATACGTCATTGTACAGACCTACCTAGTAGTTTTAAAAGATCTTTGACAACAATAAAAACTGCGAACGAAAGCAAACAAGTTACATGATATTCAGATGTTCTTGCTAACAACAATCATAATTGAGAAAAATCGGCCGAACCCTCTGGTTTCTGAAAAGTTGTTCAGACAAAACAGCTTTCGGGGAAAGTGTACGCCATCTTTTTTACGCATTTAAAAAAAAGAACGCAACGCCAAACTGGTCTAGGTCGCCAGAGTTCGCCAGTAATTACATAGCCGACATTAGCCTGTTATGTACACGATGAGGTAACTAAATTATGCACATATTCTCGACACACGCACAAAAGTACCGGTTTATGTCTTCAATGTTACCATACGTAAATATTGTATCATTGATGATACGATTACACTGATATCTATCAAATAGCTTGTAATATGCATAGGAATGAAGGCGAAAAAAAAAAAAAAAAAAAATCAATCAAACATTCTAAATTCAAAATAAAATGTTATAGCTCATGGAAACAACACTTTATTAATATTAGTCAACAAAAAGGTATTTGGTATAGGACCATACAATCCGAGCCTCTTCGAGTGCCTTGGTTCGATGGTGTACAAGTCAGTAGAAGTTATGTTAAGTTAGTTTTAAGACTTCGCTCTGGACACTATCCATCAGCGAAATTTGCATTCCCTATGAAAAAAGCTGATTCGCCGAATTGCAGTGCGTGTGGTCAGGTTGAGGATGTGCAACATTTGCTGATGGATTGTGTCCGGAACAGGCGCGAGAGGGAGTCACTGTTGAGGGAATTAAAATTAAATAAACTTAACGTGGGATTAATACAGTCAATTTTATCTCAACCTACTTCAGAAAGTGCCAAAAAGTTTGTGTCAATTAATAACAGTCCTTCATCAGTGACTTCCATCGCTAACATAGTAATGTATAAATTATTGTTTGATAAGTGTTAAAGGGTACGATGGGGTTGGCATATCTGTATAGACAAAAACCCCAAAAAAAAAGAGAACAAAAAAAAAAAAAAAAAGAACGCAACGCCAAACTGGTCTAGGTCGCCAGAGGTCGCCAGTAATTACATAGCCGACATTAGCCTGTTACACGATGAGGTAACTAAATTATGCACATATTCTCGACACACGCACAAAAGTACCGGTTTATGTCTTCAATGTTACCATACGTAAATATTGTATCATTGATGATACGATTACACTGATATCTATCAAATAGCTTGTAATATGCATAGGAATGAAGGCGCTGCACTTTTATGACTACATTATGACTTTATTATGAGTTTATGACTTCTGGATGTGTAATAGCATTATGAATATTAAACAGGTGGAACAAAGAAATCTAAGGATTAAATCTATGTGGCATGCTGTAATTGGAATATCATGGTAATGCTAATTTGTATAAAGAGTTCCATTATTAAAATGGATATTGTATGCGCTGGAGTAAATTAATGACGTAAAAAGATGCGTTCTTTGTTTATTCATATTGTGGACATTGGCCTTCATATGTAGCGAATACTGAGTTTTCCGATAAACTTCTGACACATAATATTTAATTATACGAGTAGAGCTAGCTACATAGGTACCTACTACTTACTTAGATACCTACTAGGTATAACAGGCAACCCTACTAGCCGGCCAATTATTTTTCAACTAGTTGAAAATTGTATTTCGCACTAGAGTGGAAAAGTGCACCGTGCTGCCTCAACCTATTCCATTGAAGGGTGGTCCTGTGCAGCCCCCAGGCCCCACTGATCATAGAACAGCTCCGAGTGTGTTAGAAAATAACGATTCATATATGTGAACCACAGAAATATAAAAAACTATGATGTGAACAGTCGTCATTGCAGTCGAACGGCTTCACCTTACGCTCGGGCATGTAATCCGCCTCGCTTGCAATGACAAAGTTTGCACACTCGTGTGTAAAAATTTACCATTCCCACATTAATAGCTATTGTTGTCTATGTCCGGTCTATTCTTATGATAGGCCCCAGATAAAATGTGCAATAACAGTCATTGACCCAAAAAAGATTAAATTTCTTAATATCAAAATCAGCAATAGAAATGATCAGTGTTCCATTTGGTTCATAATTATTTATTGTTCGGGTACCTACGAAGGGATATTGGGGAATGTACGTTATTGTCAGTTTATCTTCCGCCTACCATGGCTTGTGTTTTACCACAATCCACAACTCAATCAAATTCGGGCTTTTGTATAGGCTTTGAGTATATTTTTAGGGTTCCGTAGCCAAATGGCAAAAACGGAACCCTTATAGATTCGTCATGTCTGCTGTCTGTCCGTCCGTATGTCACTGCCACTTTTCTCCGAAACTATAAGAACTATGCTGTTGAAACTTGCGCAAGAGACACTTCCAAAGTGGTACCTAAAATGCCCCCCCCCCCCCCTATAACTTCTAAAATAAACAATGATAAAACTAAAAAAACATATATGATGTATATTACCATGTAAACTACCAGCGAAAATTGGTTTCAACGAGATCTAGTAAGTTGTTTTTTTTTAATACGTCATAAATCGTAAATCGCTAATACAATATAATACCTACAGGTTTGTAAGGAACCCTCGGTGCGCGAGTCCGACTCGCACTTGGCCGTTTTTTTTATTTGGTTATAGTTTGATACAAAGAGTAAACAAAAGAAACTCGTTACCGTTCAGTTCCGAACTCGACTTACAAGTAAAACATAAAACTTCCATGCTGAGTACTATATATGTTCGATAAGAAGTGTAACATTCAGAAACTATGGACACATCATATTGTGTTATCGGCCTTAGTACACTCGCGTTCAAAACTACATAAACTTTTGATGTTACTGGACCGTGAAGTTCTGAACTTAAAAGCTTATAGACTTCTGACTTAGGTTTATTATGAGCCTACGAAATACGAGTTGTTTTATCTCATGTGTTTTACAAAATACAAAATACAAATTGTTTTTATTGGGAACAACATAAGGAACCAATTCTGTTAGTACAACTTACACACTAAGGTTAGTAAAACAAGTTTTAAAAATAACTAATGAGTCATGTACTTACGAGGCACTTCATGCGGACAATGACTTCTCATGAAATGCCTCAGCACAGGAGCTTTCGGGTCCTCAGCCACGACTTTCAGGATGCTATTGCTACTCCCTCGAATCCTCCTCACAAGCGATGCCACCTTTTTCCTGATGATGGCATGGAAGCCATCTGTACGCCATTGGGCAAACATCCCCGAGGCACTACAGAAACGAGGGAGTTTCAACATCATCCTGAAAACATTGTTGTACATTTTGTTTTAAATTCTTCAATATTATTTACCAACATCTACCAAACTTAATGTAGCATTTTGACTTCATCGAAAACTTCTTTTTGGATATAATACTTTAGAGTACCTAGGTAAGTAGATTAAAGGAAATTCATTTTATCTAATAGGTAGATACCTAATAGTTTTAAAGTACCCATCAATAAAATAAAAACAACAAATATAAGTAGGTAAAAGTAATCCCCGATTTCTAAGTTACCACGGCGAGGTTGCAGTACTGTGTGTTTTGACGAACAACAGCGACTGTCAGGCGAGCGAAATAATGGCTAAATTTTGATTGTTTTTTCTTCTTGGCGAAAACTGATAAAGAAATAAAACAATATGGTTTCAACATTTACTTCAAAATAAAAAGCTCTATCTATTGATATAACTTTTATATATATTCGTGATAAAATCTCTTAGCAGTACACGTTTAAAATTGTAATTTAGTGTCACGTTTGATAAAAAAAAGTATCGAGCCAATCATTCTAAATCGCGTTTCTATCTTTACGATTTACTTGAGGGTATGTTCTATTTTTATGGAATGATTTTTATTTATTAAAAAACTCATAATTAATTAGATTTTCAGACGTTCAAAAATATTAAAAAGTACTGCAACCCCGCCTTTAAACTCAGCTTAATCTTGAAAGATTCAAAATTTGACATTCAATTAACGTTTGACTGCAAGTCATAATTTTCAATTCAGTAACCCGCACCTCGCCAAAATTCTCTGAAAATGCCGTTGTAGCTTTGATGTACAATTTTATATCCAATTCTGAAACACATTGGAAAGTCATCACATCTAATCTCCAGACTCCAGCGGTCCATTCATTTTCTAAACAACATACATTAACTCCTAGAATTCTAGTCATCAATTGATAACTAATAGACAACCTACCTCTACAGTCTCTCCAGCCAGTTCGACATTACGTAGGTGGCATAGACAATCGAGGAGCGTTTATATCAATAAAATGATGCGGGCGTAAGCTGGTCCTATACAAATATTTCAAAGTCTCTAGGGCGGTGTTTTGAAAACATACCATAAAATACGTGAAGTGAAACGAAGCTTGCGTTCTGTAAAACATAGAGTATTTGGATTGAATTTTGGGCAGGTTAGCCAGCAACGAGAAAAAAAAGTTCTTATCAAATAAAGACTTCATTTATATTATAAAAATCTTGTAACCATATTCTATGCAAAAAAAATAGAATCATGTGCGTAGTTAAAATATTGATTAGTAGATTCTTTTTTTTTTTTTGGATATTTCTTTTATGAATATTTAAAATATTGTTTTGCGGATTCTTAATTCGAATTTATAATTTTTTGTACGTGTGCT
The DNA here is from genome assembly GCA_963859965.1 of Ceramica pisi. NCBI lineage: Eukaryota > Metazoa > Arthropoda > Insecta > Lepidoptera > Noctuidae > Ceramica > Ceramica pisi. The sequence continues at coordinate 20,607,182 of OY982535.1, read as the reverse complement.
ATTTTCAATGTAAAAATGTACATGCAACTCGACTTCTTTCTTCTTAGAGTTTCGATGGCAAAAATAAAATAATGTTTGGACTAAAATTTTAAGTAATAATTGATAGTACCTAGTACCTCTTTTAATTACATACAAAAATATCCTGAGTAATGAATTTAAATACCTAGGCCCTCACAGTTAAGCAAATTATGGCAATTAATTTGATTGTTTCTGTACTTAATTGTACACGCATACATTTTCAGTCGTTCCAGAAAGCTTGTTTAATTAAATCTGTGGTCAATCTATGTACCTAATAAACAATTCACATGCGATTTTGACAGCAGATTTACTGGTTACAGAGACTTGAAAAAGCTAGAGATAATGATACAATTGAAATTAAGTACATGTTTTTATAAAATAACTAGCTGACGTGGTAAACGCCGTTTTGCCTATACCTATTCTCAGACCTACCAAAGCCTATACACGTAAAGTTTCATAAAAATCGTTCAAGCCGTTTCGCGGGAGCTCGATAACAAACATTATTTTGACACGAGAGTGTTATATTTAAGAAGAAGAAAGATTAAATTATAAATAGGATAATATAATCATATTATCCTATTTATAATTTAATCTTCACGACGACGACCTTCTTTAAGACGGTTTTCTCCAACTTCTGCTGTGCCCGACAGGGCCCACAATTTTTATTTTTTTAAACAAAATGCAAAATCTTTTATTTCAAATAGACTAGTAACAGGCACTTTTGAATAGTCAAGGTCTGTCAGTCAAATACATGAAGCTAATCCTGCCGCGCTAGCGACAAGAGCAACATAACACACCCACCGTCCCCGTCTCCAGCGCGGCAGTTGCACGTTCCAAAGAGGAGGTCCTGTGGAGAAGAACGTGCAAGAAACTCCAAGGTTACTCTTTTAAACAAGTTGTCATTGTTTACAAAATCATGGTTATATTCGTTACGAAATAATTTATGTGTAAAATTATACAATTCAAAAGAGAATGAGTCTACACAATGCAAAGATAGTCTTACAATCTTCAGCAGGTCGAACAATGTTTTCACATGTTCATCAATGTTTGGGCAGTTTAGTCACTGTGGAGCGGACCAGCATTGAAACCTAGGTACAACCTCGGTTTACATGTGGCAGCAATTTTTTTTTTTGCTATTGATAGACACACGTTTGACCACTATCTCACCTGATGGTAAACGATGATTTGGTCGAAGATGGAGCACGCTTCTCCACGGGCACGGGGAGGGTTTTGCAAGGGGGTGCACTAGCACATCCCTGGCTTTAAACAAAACTTACGAAAACATAAAAAAAATAGACAAGTGGAATGTAGTAAAAGAGACTTTGCAGATCCGAGGCGAGGTACTTCGAGCTCCCTCGCGTTCGGTCTTGTGTCCGTCTACTTTAGTTCTTCCGATAACAAAACCTTTCCTATTCAAGGGGTTTTAACTTGCACCCCCCTGAAAATAGTACTGCTGGCAGTCATGCACTTGCCTAGAAATAATCTATTCACTCTTGAATTAAAGACTCCCGGGTTATAGCTATCAAGAAACACAAACATAGATATATTGACTGTTGAGAGTAAACTGCTCTATCAATAAGTTTATCAAGTAAAAGTTGCACAACAGAAAGCTTCTAGATACCTAGTGTTGCTCAAAATAAATGAGTAATGCCCCAAGAATGGAGATCGGTATGTTACCGAATCATATTATATACGAGACCGATACATTTCGCGCCATTTACTGATTGACGATCGATTAGTTTATCTACAAGTGGGTCAAATACGTGTAAGTTATTTTGTTACGCAATGTGGCATGCTGTTAGTTTGACATGTGTTATTTTTATGATGCTAGGCCGTACCCTGAGCAAATAACCTTGAGCATTTTTTCCCTCAATAACAGCGCTAGAGATACAATAGCGAATACGCTCAGAATGTTGAATAAAATCGTTATAAAATCTAAATTTGGTCGTTTGAAAAAATACTTCTACCAAAATGTTCTAAATTGCCTATCCATTAGTTCAAGTATAAAATCAAAATAATCATTAGTTTTCGAGAAGATGCATGTTTTCAGTATTTTTTTCTCATTTCTGTGGTTTCGTTGTGAGGAGATTACTTAAACATTATACTTAATAATAAAAAATAAAATCTACCATTTTGAAGCCAAGATTAAGTAGAAATTTTATGTATTTTTTATTAGTTGATATTTCTTTTGGATAAAGAGAAGATAGCTCCAAAAAACTGCACAAAAAACGGCTAGCGCTGCGTTTTGCTCGGGGACGCGCCCCACGAGCAATAGTTAAGAATGCTGTCAGTGAAAGAGTTTATGACATCGGATCAGCATTTAAGCAATCGCATCGCATCCAACATGAATATCCAACATTTATATAATATTATAACTTTATTTGATCTAATACAATTATTTTAACGATTTAAAAGCTTTTCTATACCTACCAATTGCGCATAATATGCTCATTTCCCTAACAACTAACTTACATGTCATCGGAAACCATAGACTATGTCCAAACCTCTGTGTTCATTGAAATCGAACTATTGACGAAACACCGCGGCCTGTTTACACCACGCGTCGGGAATTAACGCCCTATTTCGCGACTAACAAACGGTTATTGGAACAAAATTATTCGTTTGCTTTGATACGCGGTCTCATTGCATTCGAGCCTAATTGCAAAACTCACGTTTGTGAATGGTGCAACCGTTCTATTGATTTTACAGCGTGTAGTAGAGAGGTTATTAAAGTGTCTTGTTCAGTTGGCTATTAGTTTATAATTAGCATTCAATCAATGTCTATTGCGGGGATCTGAATACTGTTGTTTGGATACTATGTACTCATTGCAGTTATTTCCTACTATTAATTTGTATGTAAGTGCGAGATATTTATGGGTGATTAAAAAGTTTATTGGTTCCGAAATGATATAAAAATCCCTACACGTTTGTTTTGCTTGCACCAAAGAAATGCTTTTTAATATAAGAAATGATGACAGAAGCCAGTTAGCTGGATAGGCCTAAATTCAAATAAAAAAGAAATTCTGCACAGAATGAAAAAAACCGCAAATGAGTTTAGACAAAACAAATGCAACTTGCGGCAACAGTGAGACGCACTTGTACTATGAATCTTTGACTTTGCTTTTAAATGTATGAAATAAATTGTTCATTGAATTAAATAATCGTTTGCAATAAATTGCGTTCCAAAATCAAATCGCCGACATTTAGCTTGTCAAACAGTTGATTGTTTTATCTAAACAAAACAATGTAGGCAACCTAACAGAGAATGTAACGACGTTGCCACTTTTTTTTCGTATTTACTTAGAGTTGATTGGTCGATTTAGCTTGTTGCTACGTGTCTCGTGTTGCAAGTGCAACGTTGCACGTGACAGGCGATATTTACTAGTTAATGAACGTACGTACCTTCACTAGTACCATTTGCAAGATTAATGAAGCTTTAGACAGTTTGCGTAGACTATTCTTTAACTAGTAATCATTTTATGTAATAGTTTGGCTGTTGGGTCAAAGGCTAGCTTGATTTAAAGGGGTTATCGCCGCCTATTGACACCTGTTACACAAAGGGATATCGATAAATCCCTTCACTTCTAGTTTGCCCAGAGGCAAAGATGGAATGTCTGTGTCATGCAACTGTAATTTTACTTGCACCTTCTTCAATACGGCAGGTTTGTTGCATACCATACTTGGCAATAGGCACCTCCAATGCAAGAGGAAGAACAGACGCCTGCTCATCAAGCTACAACAATCTATCAAAGTTCTTTAAAAGATTTTCAACCTTATCGCTGACGCTAAGTACTAGGTTCAAGATTGATTGGGAGAATTTGATAGTTTCGGGTATCTGGATGTGCTGGTGTCTGTACTTCCCCAGACATATAATACCTTTAAACATTATTTTACCTATCAACCTATGCTGCCTTTAGTATTTCAGCTTTACTTTACAAGTAACTGAAGAGCAGCGTAAAAAAACTAGAGAGAGCATTTGAAATAATAAAACCAATCGCCTTTGCCCGTTTCAATACCTAGTAACTAAAGGTATAGGTAGGTACCTATATAAAAGTTGAACTAAACGAATGCGAAAGGAAATACCTTCACACGGTTCTTTTACGTCCAACGACATCTAATTATAGACTTGCAGTCTATAAATACAAAACTCAGTTTTATAGCGCTACTATCGATGACTTAAAAGGCAAGTAATCGAATTAGTAGTTAAGCAAGTTAGGCACAAAACACACATATCCTGGCCACATGTGTTTTCATTATCCGCGAATTAGGCTAGTGAATGGTCGAGTAATTTACTTAGAGACTACGTGGTTAGCATACGTGAGTGGCCAGTACTTGAATGTCAGTGAATTTATATTGTCGATTAAACGCAGCACGGGCAGTATATATTTTTTTATTCTTTACTCTTATGGCATGTTGTTATTAATCGAAGTTTTTGGCCAGAGAGAACTTACTTTTTGGAGCGCTGGTGTTTCCGTAATTCCGTGCCGTTTTCTTTGCGTTTTGATAAAATACATTGTATTGAAGTACTCAGGTTACAAGTGTTTGTTGATTAATTATAATTTCATTGATCGGCAAAAGCCGGAAACTAAAAGTAGTGCCATTGAATTTAATTTCAAAACTTGAAGAGTTCAAAACTTCTTAAGGCTAGGCTTCGCTTTTGGCAGCTCAGCATTTAAAAAAAAGAACAGGCAGAACCAAATTTCAGTCAGGCAAAGCAGAATACGAGTGGTGAAGCGTCGTGCTGAACCGTAAATTGCCGACAGAGGTGAATGCTCGCACCACCCGTTGAACTTGACTCGCGGCTACCTTAACATTGCCTGCGCACCGTGAAGATATTACATAAGGAAATGATCTAATCACGCGTCCATTGCAACCGTTTTAGTTGTGGTCTAGATGAAAGTTTTTGATTGCGTTCGTTTTTCAAATAATTATGGTGAATTTTTTTAAAATTTGTTTTTTTTTCTATAATAGGTTTGGGGAAGCATTTTGTTTGATTGATTGGATCTTTTAGATTGAAAATTATAGCTCGGTTCCGATTCGTGTTAATAGCACTGTTAATTATTGTATGTAAGTGCAAGTCGTAATTTATCTAAGTGTCTTCTTAGAATTATAATTGTTTACAAATAATGAACTCACGTTTATCTTTGGAATTTAGGTTTTAACTGTGTCATTGAATGTTGACATTAGTTGAAACAACACAATATGTTGTTATGACCATAATTATGAAGTATAGCATAGTATTAGCAATAGACGTCTATTATTAAATTATTTATCAATAAGGAAACTGTAACGCTGCACAAAACCGTACCGGTATACGAATAGATTACCCCACTTTGATATTTCAGTGCAAAACCCACTTACAATCCAGCTTGAAGCGAACAAAGTGTCTTGAGAACGCTTCCTGTTTACGACACGTACCTATTACAAAACGTACCCTTCGAATATTCCGCAGCAATCAGTGCTCCAACACGGTTCCAGGGTATGGACCGTGAACCCTGCGCGCACGCACCCGTGTTTGTCCGCCGTCGGATGATCCGAGGCCGATATATAAGCGTCGGCATGAACACCCGGCACCATTCGCGATTAAACGCCACCGGAGTAAGCTTCCGCAGGCAGAGGCCAGTCTGACCGTCAACTGAATTGATACAATTGCTTGCCACCCTTCCGCGATGTCTGTGATCCGTGTGCTCCTTGTCGCCGTGCTGTGCTTCGCTGTTACCGTTGAATGCAAGCCGTTCTTCGACGCGATCTACGATGCTATCAACGGCAATCCCAGGAGATCTTATGGCTACAGTGGCTACGGGAACTATGGCTACGATGGCTATGGGTATGGAGGCGGCTACCAGCAACCGAACTACGAATACAAGCCGAGGAGCATAGAGCGCGCGCCGAGGCAGGGGAAGACCTACAAGGAGATCTGCAGAGTGCATTTCCCCGACTCCATAGCCGCGCCGGGTGCGGGCGGCATCGTGTGCCCCTACTGAGGGTCAGATCGCGTGTTCTACGCAGTGGAGCGCCTGCTCCGTAGACGTAACATCATGAGGATGGGTTGAACTGCTTCAAAGCACCAACATTTCACAGATGATCTCGACTCGAACATTTACAATCACAGCATTGGTTTCATTACCGTTTCAATAGTGTGTGCTTTGAAATTTATTTTTGTACTGACCTCTCGATTACCGTAATTTGTTTCAAGTTTACGAAGTGCAAGTGCCAAGTGTCTCATTATCATATGTAAACAATGCTAGCTCGACCTGTCCTAAAGTGTGATAAGTTACTTTTAGTCTCATTTTAATATAGCGTGTGATACGGAGTTTATCATTGCCGTGATAACCTTGTGATAATTCCTCTATTAGTGATTATAGTAGCTACTTTAGTTTCTCTGGACACCGGACGCTTAGAACACGCGATAATAGTTTTAAAAATTGATTTGTAAATACGTCATGTGGCAAAATTATGATTGGCTTTTTGTACTTAGATGAAAAAATTGTCTTTTAGATCCAACTGTCTTTGAACTTCCATACTTTTTTCAACCAAAGCGTTTCTTTTATTTTATTTTAGTACAAGTTAATTCTAAGTATTGTAAATATATTTTAAGTTTTAAAATAAATGTTATAAACTTATGAATGTGTTTGAAGTCTGTTTTGCGGCGTGTGGTTGTGAATTAGGTCAGTTTCGGGAGTGTGTCGTTACAATGATTTATCTGGGACACAACTCAATCAGCAACCGTCTCTTTGGTTACGTTCCACTTGACAGATTGCTTTTTATTTCTTTAGCCGTGATAGTCTGTTCTAATTGCAAAGGAATTTCCTGTAAAGCCTTATATTATGTTAGGCGCCTGCACACACCTTGACCTTGTTGAGTAAAAAATGCAACGTTTAGTCTATGTACAATCTGTAATATAAAAATATTAAAAGATCCTTAGACGTTGACGAGATGGTGAAGTAGAGTTATTTCTGGGTAATCAATAGTAGTCATTCATTCATAAATGAGATGAGCTGAGAGTTTTATTGAAACTCTTTTACTTTATAAGGCTCTTTATCGAACTTTTTTCATTCATACTTGAATAGGAAGAATAACTGATTGAATAAATAGAACTAGTCGTTCAAAAAGTGTATCAATTTAAAATGATTAAGTATAATCTTCCAGACTGATTAATAATATGTTCTCCGAAATTAGTAAAAATAATTTCTGGGCTGAGGAAAAAAGAACGAAGAAGAATTAATTGCAAATCGTAAAAATAATATAAAAAAGACATTACATTTACGATGAGAATACATAATAATCCGCTAAAAATGAGTTATGTATTAGGCTGCTTAAAAATAGAAATAAGGAAGAGTGCATACAATTCAAGCCCATTTATTATTAGATATAATTAGTTACATTTATGTGCAGTAGGTAATAAAGCAAAGTCGTAACCTGACGTAGACTTGAGTAAGTGGCTTGGCGTACAATTTTCATAGATCGTTTGCGAACGCAGGCGCAGGTGTAACCTGACCATACGAGAGCACTGAATTATATGCGTGTTCGTTATTTATAATATTGGTATTGTAGTTTATGTTACTCATTATCGAAGTATTATTTATGACATCTGACTCAATAGTCTATCAATGAAGAGCTCGTAGCTAAATAATAACGGGCTATCTTTACGGTTAAGCAACGCTTGCCAAGGTTGGTCTGTAGATGGGTGACCATCTTAACAAACCGAGTTTCCTCCGTGCTTCGGAAAGCACGTAAAGCCGTTGGTCCCGGCTGTCATTTGTAGATATTTGGCAGTCGTTACGGATTGTCCGAAGCCAGTAAATCTGACTCCAGTCTTGCCAAGAAGTACCGTGTTATCCTGGTAATGGGTTGTGGAAGTCTGGTAGGCAGCCACTCGTCGTAAAACACTGGTATTCAGCTGAATCTTTCACTGGAAGCCGACCCCAATCATCATCTGCATAGCCTTTTCCCAATTACCTACATTGGGTCGGCTATTATAGAAGAGAAAACTTTTTAAATATATTATTATTTGACCCAGCCAAATATTTAAATAAGCCTACAGTACTCCTCAGTTCTCTTATCTGTTCTTTTCGCACCAAGACATCAGGATCAGCTGTTGCAAATAGGTCAAATGACGACGATATGGGCCATTGCTCATTGTAGGTACACACGTATCACGTTGGACTACATGCGCGGAGTGACCATTTGTGTTCAACCGAGATTTGATAACATTGCGTGTATATGAAGGTCGGGAGTTATCACTTGATCAACAATGTGAAAACAATGACAGATCGACATTAACTGTCTAGCTAGCCTTTTCCCAACTAACAAATTAAAGTATCAAGGTATCAATAAAATGAAAGGAAAGAAGGCATACTTTGAATCAAAGATACAAGATTTAAATATTGATTTGGAAGTCAATATTCCTACATATGCCTAAGTCCAAATCACAATATTATCTTAGAGGCCGTCTTCACGAGCGGGGAATCGCGACGATATTATCGTTGTGCCACGTTTCCATTTCTATAACAACTCTATGAACGTGCCTCCACAGGGTGATATTATTGCGTCGATTCGTCGTACAGTTGTACCGTGGACATTTTTATAAATGATTAAATTATAATATCTTCGGTGTACCAAGGCATCAAAAGAATCCCTAAAGCAATATTTTGTGAAACATCCTTTGCGGAGTCAAGGATTTTACTGATGTACGTGAACAAATTGAAATATTTATTTAGAACACTCCCAAGATAAATGATCAAACTGTCTTAGGGATATTTTTCTAAAGCAAAATCACACATCAATAGTTCAAAACTCGAATAAAACGCTAAAATTCAAGAAAAATTGTGATAGCCCTCTTAAAACCAAATTCAATGTAAAAAACTTGTCAAAAAGTGTTGTTTTGACAGCGATTGCGGTTTGAAAGTGAACACACTAAAGGCTCGACCGCACTGTGCGACACTGCGCGGCAGCGGAGCGACGCGACACGTAACAATGTTCGCACTTGAAGTGTCGCGGCGCGTAGTTACGCTGCTGCATAGTGCGTTATACCTCATACAATTTCTTACAAAGAATATTTTTTCGTTGCGTGTCGCGTCGTTCCGCTGCCGCGCAGTGTCGCCAAGTGCGGTCAAGCCTTAAGAGCGGATTTCACCAATGAAACTAATTGCGATCAAGCTGCGTTCAAGAGTTGTCAGTGTCAATTCAGTCTGTCAGTTTCAGATTGATGAAATCCACCTGAAAATACCAGAATTCCCCCCAGATCCACTGAATTCGCAGACGGCCATGCATGTTTGCGCATGCACAACATACGCTCTACAAAATAACTGCTCAAGTAGCTCAAACGTGTATCGCCAATTATCACAATAGGCATAAGCCATCAGGTTATGGCTATAAGTGGAGACTCTTGCATAGGTTAGGTAATATTTTCATTTTGGCTCGGGATCATACGTGCATAACAAGGTGCATCCTTTTAAAATATCGTCACAAAAACTTTTTGAATTTATCTTAAACTGAGACTAGTTGGGAGAGTGTAGTAGTGTAGCTTGCTACACTCTCTCAACTACTGTAAATTCCGATAGCCAGAAAATTACCCTTCTAGGCTATTCCCTTGGCTATCCTTTTCCCAAATATATTGGGGTCGGCCTCCAGTCAAACCTGATTCAGTTGAATACCAGTTTTTACGTGGAACGGCTGTCTACCAGACATCGATTTGCTGCTGTCATTTGTAGATTTTTGGCAGTCGTTACGGATAGTCAGAAGCCTTGCCGTCTTGCCAAGAACTACCTGCTCAGTTAATGGGTTGTGGACATCTGGTTGGCAGCCACTTCTCGTAAAATTCTGGCATTCAGCTTAATCCGGTTTGGTCTCGGCATAAAGTTGGTCACCCATCCACAGACCAACTTTGGCAAGCGTTGCTTAACCGGTTCACAGTCCAACAGACCACATGTGGTCTGCGCTGTTTGTTTTACTATTGTGTCTGCTTTGCGGACAGTGAACCTATTAACCTTGAAGATCGGCCCGTGCGGCTGTTATTATGAAGCCACGAGCTCCACCAGAATCAGCAGTGGTGACCCTCAGAAAAGCGAGTCCAACGAGTACTGCAGAAACGACTTAACTTACTTAGATTCCGTAATTAAATTAATCAGAAAAGAACAGACGAGGATTAAAAAACCGGCCAAGTGTGAGTCGGTCTCTCACACAAAAAAACACGTTTCTTGTATGGGAGCAACTTTTAGATATTTTTATTTTTATTAAATTTTTATTTTTTGTTGATATAGCGGCAATAGAAATACATAGGTACTGTCAATATTTGAAGTGTCTGCTTATTTCTTTTCTTGAGATTAAGCCCGCTGACAGACAGATGCGCGGACGCCGACAGCGGAGGCTTATAAAAGTGGAAGCTCCAGGGTAGCCCGCGAAATTCAAATATTTTTATGTTTTTGCAATTTGCCGGTGATTCTGAAGCTGTATGTTGAACAAAATATAGTTCGCGATCGTAAAAAGCATTTATCTAAAGAATTATACCCATTTTAATTATCAGTATAACCCTCTAAGTTCATACAATTCGATTGAATGACTTTTTCACGAAATAACATTCAATCGAGTTCTATGGACTTAGACGGTTATACTGATGACTCAAATGGCTAAAATCCTTTAGATAAATGCTCTTTACGATCGCGAATCATATTTTGTTCAACATGCAGCTTCACACTCACCGGCAAATTGCAAAAAACATAAAAATATTTGAATTTTGCGGGCTACCCTGGAGCTTTCACCTTAATAGGGTTCCGTTGGTTACTCTTTGGGTATGGAATCATAAAAACATTTACTATAGTTTTATGTTCACAGCTTACTTTACGTTCACTGAAGATTACAAGGTTTTTATCTATATAATATCTTATCGTACTTACGCAATTTCGATTACGTACTTTGATAACATAAAATCATCATCCAAATAAACGAATTCCAGCTATTTCGATTCAAAATCCAAAATTCGTAACCGATTTTGATAAAATTTAAATGGGACCAATCTGCAAATACATCCTTTCAGATAAAACAAAAATGTTTCAAATCGGTTCATAATTGGCGGAGTTATGAGGTAACAAGCATAAAAAAAAACATACAACCGAATTGAGAACCTTCTCCTTTTTGGGAAGTCGGTTAAAAATTACATTTAAGATATTTTGTGGGTACTTATTAATTCACTAAAGATTATTATGACTCAGCCAGCATTTATAGATAAAAATATCAAAGTTAAAAATGTCAATAATAAGTGTCAAAGTAGTCATTAAATAAATAAGTCAATAGAATATCAATACTATCATTAACGACCGCTATTTGGCGGCCGGGACTACCGGCTTATAGCTACGTGTCTTCCGAAGCATGGAATCATCTTTTCATCAAGGTGAGACTTTTACAGAATAGAATTACAGTTGAGGTAGTGGCATTCCAGACCTCACCTGACACATACAAGACACATCCCGAAGGAATCAGCCTCTTCAACTGACGTCATCGCACTCCATCAACTGATCATTTATTCTAAATCAGTACTCTACATCCACTATGACATAATATGTCAAGGAAACCGAAAACAATACACGTTAATGCATCCGTCTTTACTCATTGATGCGCAGCAGTCGACCACCCCCCAAACTTCATAACACTATGTAATACCAACATGGCGACGCATACAAATTGACCTTAAATATGTTAAAGACCATACCCGCAGTCCTTGAAAGATGCAAAATGTAGTTTTATGGTACTTACCCGTCTATTTTGACTTATAAATATTTAACTGGTGTCTTGGGGACGATGATTGAATTTTAATTTTTATTTTGGCTTCATTTTTGTTATTATTTATCATCAATTGGGCGTTGAGTAGCTCGTAGCTAAATAATAACAGACACGGGTGGATCTTCAAGGTTAAGCATATTTTGCCGAGGTCGATGCGTGGATGGGTAACCATCTTCCAGTCTCCTCCGTACGCGAGCACGTTAAGGGACTACTCTCACTATTTTAGCACCATTCACGTTTCGCTAAACGATTTTGGTTACACTTATACAGTTCTGCGTCTATCAGAAGAATCTTCTTCTACCTAAGAATGAGTACTGAACTCTACCTATGGCACTTGCATGATAATAAAACATTTGTCCTCATTTTATACTTGTTTGCCGCGAACTCTAAATAGACGCGGAAAGCTGAACGAATGCGTACGCGTCTCCATACAAAATCGTGGTTTTCTATGGGAATAAGCTGAATAGAGCTGAATAAGTGTGAGTAGTCCCTTAGGCATTGGTCTCAGCAGTCATCTTGGCGTTACCGGTAGCCAGAAACCCTGACATCAGTCAGGTATTACTGGGTCAGTTACTGGGTTGTGGAGGTCAGATAATCGTTCGCTCCATGTAAATGACTGGTATTCAGTAGCATCGGGTTAGACTGGAAGATGACCCCAATAAAATTGAAAAAAAAAATCTTAGGCAGGGTGATCTATTTTAATTGCCATTATATAAGAAGACAGGGGACATCCATTTTTCTAAAAACCCACACAGGCATGATAAAAACTATCGTTTACAGTTTTTCCTAGAAAATATTGCCTCACCGGCCTTGCTTTGCCACCTCATCTGAGACTGTCTAATGACTAAGATCATAATTATACAGGATAAACCTGCATCGCACCATGTGAACTTGCAAAATACTGACACAGCGGCTGTCAGGTCTGGAATGAAATAATTTACCAGTTACAAATTAGAAAGAAAGAAAGAAAGAAAATTTATTCACTCCGCCAGAAGCGACACACAATTACAACTTAAATTACCAAATTAAAAAACACAATAAACTAAAAACTAAACAAATCCAGAAACATTCATCTATGTCAGGCCGGGCATCAATCTACCTCGACTCTCTGGTCACACCACAGACACACCAGAACATAGTTCAACAGTTGTCTATGGCGCGACCGTGACATCCGGCACTGACTGACATTGATTGACAAGTTGACAATATAAACAAAAGAAGAATTAAGCACAAGTGATGCCATTGGATCTTGAAAATCCATTGGACCGATCGGAGCTGACGCGCGTTTCACATTTTGTCACACTCATTAGGCATAATTTTCGATTGAAAAATTGGGCCTAATCTTACTACCACCAAGCCGAGTTTATCAGTTGCTTAGACTGTTAATTAAATAATTATATAGGTAATATGGAGCTAGGTTATTTGACAACCTGGACCGATGGGATTAGATTCCTCATGAATGTTACTAAGTGGACCATCTTTCCAACCAAGACTGCAACACCGTAGGTGAATAATCTCATAAATCGATTAATATTCGTGGTGGCCTTTGCTTCAATTATTGTGGGTTCAAGACGAGTCATTTAACCCAACATTTTTGGATGGAGAGTTGACTTGAACCGCATTATTACAATAGAAGGTAAGGTGATTCCTAACGGACAATACTAAACCGCCACCACAATAGTCGTTCAAAAGTATCGATAACAGGATTGCAGAATTTGTTCGAAAGAGTCACCGCGGCCCTGGAACGCAAAGGGCATTAGGAGGAACATGGATGGGCTTAAGTCAGTAAGAGTCTGACCTTCCTTCCTTCTGCTCCGCCAAAGAGGAAGGAGTCATTTGATGATTTCCCAACTTTAAATAATAGTCGACCGTATCAATTACCTAGTTGAAAAGTCTAATCGAAAAAACACCGTCAGTGAGTGGACAAGCAATTCTATACTTCTTCGATCTTTGTCTAGGCTATGGCATACCGAACAGGAAGGGTAGAAGGGGAAGGTCATCGGAGTTATAACATTTAATAGTTCTCAGTAATCTTACTGACTATACCAATGCAGGGGTTTGGGAATCTCCACTCTAAAGAGGAAAGCGCAGCGGGCATACTTTTTTTTTTTTTTTAGGGATGGGATATCATCCAATGATTCCTCCCGCTCTCGGTGGAGGGGGAGGGAGTGACAGACTTCTACTGACTAAAACCCACCCATGTTCCTTCATTGCCCTTTGTGTTCCGGAGCCACGGTGTCTCTTTCGAATAGTCCCGCGACTCGCAGGCGTCGGCCCTTTCGGGCCCCTCTGTGTGCTGACTCTCTTTGAGGCGCGCGTGGAACACTAACGCGCCGTCGACACGGCCTGTCGTCACTAGACGGACGGACGGCGAGCCACCCACAGCTCGCCGTCGCAGCGGGCATACTTAAGTTGGCATTTTTTTTAAATAGGTACCTAAGTAAACCCTCGAATGTTTTTTTTTTGTAGGAAGGACATTGTAACGTTACATTTTACAGGGGGAGCCTGTGAAATGTGAGGTCACATATAGCACTCACCTACCTAGGAGGGGAATGCGTGCTAAAAGGGAAAAGGACAAATAAATAGTATTAAGATTTAATGATGTAAATACAACTTATACCAGAACGGCTGGTGAATGAAAGGGATGAGTGGACGTGAGATGAGAATGAAGTCTTCGTTGGAGAACCGGAGGACTGGAGGGTCGTCACTCTTCAGAGGGCTGGAGAGGATGGGCCGAGAAACGTCTTCATCCCAGGCTCGTTCAGCCCAGGCATCAAGGTGTCCTTTAAATGCGGCAAGGAGAGAGGCCGACCTATCAGGTTCCGAGGAGGTAAACTTAGAACTGTCCTCTAAGTCTACTCTTAATAAAGGAGAGAGGCCGACTTCTCTGGTTCCAAGGAGGTAAACTGTCCTCTCAGTCTATTCTTAAGAAACTTTTCCCGACTTGTTGCTGATCTCCGCTCCAAACGTAGACTGACCATTTTTTTACGACGGCTCTCAGATGAAGGCTCGCTGTTATTTTGAATTTGATATGAGAAGTGTTTCTAGAATTAGATGGAAAAGAAAAATGGACTTTAAGAAGGTCTGATAACAATTTCATATGCGACCTAAAACTCCTAGCTAACTTCAGAATAGAATTAAAAAGAAAACTAGGCTTGTCTTCCTAAATATAACCAAAGTACTCTGTGGGCTTGTCCAACTGACGTAATACAAGAAATGTAAACAAAGCATTGAAGATAGTTAATTTGCAGAAAAACTTAGAAAATACAAGTTAAAAAGATCCTAGGAATCAAGTTATGGCTATGCAGCTATGTATTAATTTATCTAGGAAGTTTATAGAGAGCGTAAGTACAAACAATAAGACACACACTACAACATGTGGGTAATGCGTTAGTCATTCTGTCTTGACGAAGGTAAATAACCGCGCACTCGCTACAGGTACTACTACTAACGCGTATTGCGTAGAATAATGTTCATGACGAGTTCATGTAAATGAGACAGGTGATAGGAAGTGAAGCGTTTGTGAATTAAATTAGCACTCATTTTTATTTATTAATTGAAAACAGCAAAGTACGAGTCGGACTCTCACCGAAGGGTTCCTTGCCATAAACAATAAAAAAATTGTTGTTATAGCGGTAATATTATACACTGTGAAAATTTGGGAATTTTTGGATGTAGTAGGACGTACTGGTTTTCTCATGATGTATTTCATTAACTGTATTTATTAGAGGGGTGGTGATGAAATAAATAAATTACTTACACAAATTTAAAACACATTGGCGAAACCCATGATCTATAACTCGTAAGTCAGGGGCGTAGTCACGTCACACCCACGTGTGCCCCCACGGTCACCCGCTCACGCTGGGCCGACATTGTCCACACCCACACATATAGGGAAGAATAATTTCTGAATTATGACACACGTTAGCTATAATAAAGTGTCCTGTACTGTACAATTCTAGGAAGAACGGGAATAACAGGAAACATACAGTCGCCAGCACATCACAGGCTATCCGAAACTGTCAAATTTTCCCAGTCAAATTTGAACCCAATGTCATTGGCAACAAAGTTAAGAATCTAACAAAGAAAGACAGATTGTTGTTGCTTGATGTGCTGGCATCTGTACCTATCATTAAACATTAAATGGAAATTCAATATATAATTTAACTCTTGGTAGGACTGTTACAAATACATATTCTTCAAGTTTTATTAAATGCGCTAACTTTTTCCGTGCGCGCATGTCCCGTTTTTCCCGTTACCGTTTGAAAATTTCGGGAAATCCTCTCTAAGTGCTCCCTACGGAGTGTAGAGATGCTAAATACCTAATTTCAACTTTCTACAATGCGTTTCAAATAAGAACAGGAACGTCAATGACCTCTATTTGTCAAATGTCTCTTGAAAAGTACGGTTTGCATAGAAAACTTAGTTGCATATCAATAACGGTTTATTTTACTTTGTTTTAATAAGTCTTAAATGAAAATAATAACTTTCTATAGTGATAAATTAGCTAAATATAATATCGTCAAAGTAATTATTGGTTATTTGAAACCATACCATAACACTTATTACACTAAATATTTGTAAGTAATAATTAAAAAATAATCATCTTGCTTTGCTCACCCTACCCAATTGACAGCTATGACGTCACAATATGGCGCTAAGTCGATCCTATTCTTATTTGAAACGCATTGTACGATCAGTAGTTTCGGATGTGCGTTGTTGTCTGTCAGTCACTAAGTAACAGAAGAGTTTTATATAGGATTATTTATTTGTTATCAATCTATTAACAACATTACTTTATTTACGAAACTTATATAGCTTACTTATAAACCTTTCCAAAGTTTTCTTTAAAATGTCGTTTTTGGCCTTTTAGCCCATTGTGTGACTCTATGAGGTGTTTTCTTCTTCTATATTTTAAGTAACTTTGTAGGGTACATTATTATGTATAAGAATGTTGAGATTGATGTGTGGAGTAACTATAATGGACAAAGTGAGAACTTAGTACTTTTGAGGTACATTGGTGGGTAGTTTAAAAGTGGCGCCAGTGACGGAAATATTAAAAGGGAATCTCTTGTCTTGGTATGGTAATGAGAAGAGGAGGGATGAAACGAAAGAGTTATGAATTTAAATGTGGATAGATGAAGAGGGAGAGGGAGGCCAAAGAAAAGATGGATGGATTGTGTGATTTGGAGAAAAAGAGAATTAGTGATTGCTTGACGGTTGATAGGGCAGAGTGGAAGAAAAAAATGTGTGGCGCCGACCTCAAGTAACATGGGATCAGGACAGGAAGATGATGATATGTATTCTGGCTAAAAAGCTTGTCCACTGAAAAATCTAATTAGTCCGCCAGTTAATCAAAAAACGTTTGACCCGTCTTTTGTCTTTTGTTACGTAAACCAAAATTGACGAAGATACGACGCTTTTAAAATTCTCAATAAATCACGCCGTGGTATAATTTTAGTGCGTTCTGACATCACCGTTTTGATACCTATTATCTTTGTCAATATTCATTGATTTACAAAAACAAGAAATACGTGTCCATTATTTTTCAGTACTCTAACTGACGGACTAAATAGATTTACAATTTATTGAATCTAGCCTATTATAAAATTACGACACAAACACTGTCATAAAGTACATAGTAGAGAACAGCCATTTATTAGATTAGTGTAAAGCATTACCAATTATATTCTCAGAAAATAAAGCCAACAATAAGTCCACTGATGACCAGGTGTCGTTTGTAATTAATTACATCATGAATATTAATAAAAGATACATGCATACAAATCTACCTATAATATAAATCAACAGTATTATATTTACATAGATCAATTGCGCATTTTCTTAAAATAAATCTCTTTCAAATTGTAGATATATTCTTGTGAATGAAACCATTGTTTTATTTACAAGACAATAGAAGAATTAAATTATTTATATTTAATTGCCAGAGTAACTTTAAAAAGTATGAGTTTTGTTAATTGTTGATTGGTTGACTGTTTGTATTTTTGTAAAAGTTAAGATAGTTTAGACTATAATGACACACCACCACCACCACCGCCACCGTCCACATTGGTGACGTCGCAATCACCAAGATCGGAATTGTACCTTTACAGAGAAAAAGCAATACCTCGTAAGGGTTTATTGTGCTCTCATCATTATGAACAACTTTTACTATAGGACCAACCTAAAAGCGTGAAAAGAAATCATCTGTTCAGTGCAGAGGTTGGTTGTTCATAATGATGAGTACAATGACCCCCTCAGAGGTATTGCATCCATTCTGTTACACGTTGTATACCTACTCAGAGGAAGGATTTACTTAAAGTTGTGTAGGTAACCTATTAGGTATTGTTTAGAACCAAAAATAACGGATACCTAACCGTTATTTTGGTACAACCCAGCAAGTATTCCAGTAGGTACCTACCTACTGGAATACTTGTTGGGTTTTTTATTTACATAATTACAATTAACCTTTTCTAACATACAGACTTACAAAAATCTACTACTACTAATAATCACAGTATTATGTACAAACGCTTATAAAAACAAAATCAATCATTGGGCATTAAAAAAATAATCCACATCGATGTCAATGGCAAAAGTGCCCAGAACAATGACAGCATTGCCGCGTAGCTACCTGTTAATATTTAAATCACCTTTATAATTCATTATGTGAACGTACCAGTTATATAATTTCTTAAATAATATTCATATTTATGAAAACAATGACTAACTTTCATTTTTCTTGTATTCCCACAGTTTGGAAAGCAAAAAGAGGGCCAAATCTACCGTTTTTTACACAATTTCGCATTCGCATGTCAATCGCAAACTGTCAAAAAAGCCTGAAGGTGTAAGCTTTCTTTTGCTATTTATAAAAAAAAATCGCAATAAATCGATTAGAATAACGTCCTCTACCGTCAAGGACCTAATACAATTTACGTAACCATCAGGGCCGGCCTTAATCATCTAACCACCCTGGGAAAGTCATGGACTTGGCGCCCTTTAAAAAAAAGATTTTTTTATTAATTAAAAAAATCTTTTCACCTAACCCCGAAAGTTCCACCCCCACCAATCAGTACTGTTACGATGTTGTTTAAAACACAGTTCCCTACAACTACTTATGTCAAAAATTCGCTTATACATGAATTCACAACACGAATTATTTCCTATATTTGACAGTATTCGTTTGGTGAGTTATAATTTAAGTTTAGAAATACTGCGTTCGCCACTTGCAACAGTCACTGGTATTGTTAGATTTGTTAGCAGAATACGCAGTGATATAATTCTTGAAGTTTCAAGGTTTCGATACCTAGGTGTTGCCTGAATGTCTTCCAGATTGTGCTGCCGACCTAAAATTTCATCACACTACAAATCACCATCAAAGTCTGATTTTTCTTTATGTCGGAAGAAATAAGTACTCAAATTATGCGCAGCGACCTGCATGACCCGGCGCCCTCTAGTTGTTGGCGCCCCGGGCGACCGCCCTTGTCGCCTGGCCCTAAAGCCGCTACTGGCTATCATATACGAGCGCAGCTACTAACTAGATCCGAGCGCAGGTTAGGGGCCCTCTTCCATCTGGAAGTGGGCCCTAACCTGTCAGCCGAGTCAGGTCTTCAAAGTAATATTATTTGTAGTATTTTGGTTTGATCGGTCCAAAAATTCTTAAATAAGCAAATCTGACACTTTTTGGGCTTTCCCCGAATCTGATGACTGTGAAGACCCCGATTTGGACAATTTTTAAAAGGACTTTCATGGCAACTAAAGTAAATATACTTTATTCGAGTGCGTAGATGGAAGGACGGCTTTTGGCAAAAAGTAGAAATATCGCTGTTTTTGAAAAGTGCCCGAACGCACGACGGTGACGACGTTGTTTAAGCGTTTGTTTTCCGTCTTTGTCAGTTTTATTAGAATATTGACGGGAATCCCTGATAATTTAAAACAAAAATAATATAATTGTTACTAATTATTTATTATTATTATTCCCTTTATTTATTTTTCTTAACCTACTTATATATTTTTAAACATTTCTTAAAAAAACAAGTAAAAAAAAAAAACATTTAAAAATATAAAAAGTAGTAGTCCGCCGGTGTCGGGAGCAGGGTCCAAGCTACCGGTGGTTAGGGCCCCAGAGAAAGGAACCTCCTCACAATACGAGCCGTATCGAGGAGTACTGCCTTCTGTATCAGGCCCTTTACCCAACTGCGTAACGCCAACTTCGACAGGTGGTCGTCGAAACTTTTGGCCAACAGGCCATTGGCCGTAACGACAATCGGCACAATGACTGCCGAGTCCACATTCCACATGTCAACAACCTCGTGTGCTAAGTCGAGATACTTAATCTGTTTCTCTTTCTCAGCTTTCACGAGATTCTCGTCATGTGGAATGGTAACATCGATAATCATTGTGCGGCGCGCTAATCGGTCTATCACCACTATGTCAGGCTTATTGGCAACAATAGTCCTGTCAGTGATGATAGACCGATCCCAGTACAACGTGACATGGTCATTTTCGAGAACTGGGTCGGGCACATACTTGTAATACGGTACCTCAGAATCCACAAGATTGTATTTCAAAGCAAGTTGCTGATGGATAATCCTGGCCACTTGGTTATGTCGGTGCAAGTACTCGCCGTTAGCCAGACGAGAACAACCAGAGATAATATGTCTGATGGACTCACCCGGACGGTGGCATGCCCGACACACGTCAACCGTCCCGTCCCTCATAATATGCCTCCGGTAGTTGTTCGTCAGAACAACTTCGTCCATAATTGCACAGACAAAACCTTCGGTTTCCCCGAAGAGATCTCCGAAACGCAGCCAGGCCACGGACGCAGAGAAATCAACATCGGACCCATGAAGAGCCCGATAGAAGCGCCCGTGAAGCTCCTTGCCTTTCCATACCTCCTTGCGATCATCTGCTGTAAGTATCACAGGTTTGCGCCAGTTCTCTTTAGCCATAGACAACGGGGTGAGTCCCTTGTCCACTGCGACCACATCTCGGTGCATACCCACATCAGTTTTGAGAAAATATTCTCTGAGACTGCACATCTCGCGGTTGTGGAGAGTCTTAGCGTTTAAAAGCCTCGACCTCCACACTTCCGCGGAATGTACAGTCTCATCACCGACGATCGTGGGTGATGCATCCGGTTTGCGGTCAGCAATGTACGGACTCTCCTATCCAGAGCGTCGAGTTCAGTTTGAGTCCATTTGAGTACGCCAAAAGAGTACATCAGTACCGGCATGACCCAACCGTTGAAGGCGCGCACCTTATTTCCGCCCGACAAAAGGCTATTCAAAGTCTTTTTCAGGCGGCCAAAGAAGCGCTCCTTCAACGATTGCTTCATGTCAGCAACATTAATGCCCAACGTTTCTGACATACCCAAATACTTGTAGGTTTCGGTTGAGCTGAGGGACCTAACCTGTATGGAATCTGAGAGTTGAATTCCCTCAGATTCCATAATCTCCCCTTTCTTTACATGCATGACTGCACATTTGTCCACGCCAAATTCCATCCTGATGGCACTACTGAAGGTTTCAGTAACCTTCAGTAGCTCCATTAGTCGCGAATTGTTGGAGGCAAAGAGTTTCAGATCATCCATGTAAAGAAAATGAGATATGGCCTGACCACCTCTTCTCAACCGATAGCCTAGACCTGAATCCTCGAGCAATGTGCTTAGAGGATTCAGAGCTAAGCAAAACCAAAGGGGACTCAAACTGTCGCCCTGAAATATTCCCCGTTTAATCCATACAGGCTCATCATTCCCCTGAATCGCTCGACATCCTGGATAGCGAAGGACTGTTTTCCATTGCCTCATACATGACTCAAGGAAGGTGCGTAGAGTTGCATCTATTTTGTATAACTCTAACACCTTCATGAGCCAAGTATGTGGCACAGAGTCATAGGCCTTCTTATAGTCTATCCAACATGTCAACAGATCCTTGCGGGATCGACGAACCTGTTGGCTTATGGCCATGTCTATGAGGAGAAGCTCCTTAGTGCCGCGGGACCCCTTCCTACATCCATTCTGAGAGGCGGACATAATTGAGTTAGTCTCAATGTGCTCATTGATCTTCACTCTCAGGATGGATGTAAGAAGTTTATAGACCGTCGACAAACAAGTAATTGGTCTATAGTTCTTGGGTTCCGTAGGACTACCTGTCTTATGGAGTAGGTGGGTAACGCCAGTTGTTAGAAACTGTGGTAGCGACCCAGACTCTAAGGATGACTGGAATTGAGATGCCAGCAGCGCGTGTGAGCTGCTATACCATTTGAGCCAGAAGTTATGCAGTCCGTCCGGTCCCGGAGATTTCCAGTTCGGTAACGGATGGACTGCTTTGGCTACATCTGATGGTGTGATGTTAATTTTGTCCATTTCTGGTATAGCTTCACACACGCGCTCGACGTCGCGCATCCAGCCATCCTCGGTATGACAGACGGGCACCGACCAGATGCCTCGCCAGAATGTATTTGTGGCGATATCATCCGGGCGGCACACGTCCGTCACACTTTGTTCAGGTCGCTCCCAAGCTCTATATACCCACCTCTCATCGCTCCGGAACATGCGATTCTGCGAGTATCGATCAACCCGCCGCTTATACCTCCGAATACGGTTTGCCCATGCACAAACTTTCTGCTTCAGGAAGTCGATGCGCTCTGTGACATGAGACGTGTAATCTCGAGGGCTGATACCAGTCCCCGAAAACGCCCGTCTCACAAAGCGCATCACGCGTGGTCGTGTGTTGCCCTCCCTGAAGCAGTATAGTTTGCCGATGAGTGCCCTTGCCTCATCGATACGCCGCTCGATCCTGCACTGCCAAGCTGGTGCAGCAGGTTTTGGTCGTATAGCTTCGTCACAATTTGGGAACTTGACGTTCGCTATACGACATGCCGCAACAGCCCCACAAAACAAGATTGAGTGCGTATCAACGAGGCTCTCGCTGCTTGCAAAGATGTTCTGCAGCAGCGAGTCCAAAGCACATACCAGCGCCCTATTCTTTTTGTGCATGGGTAACCGTGGTAATCGGGGTCTAAGTTTGGTTGGAGTTGATCTATACTCGCGAAGCGCATCCTCCAGTGCGCTCCTCAGTCTATCGTTGTACTGGCTACTTACCGTGACAACCCTATCATCTACCTCATCACAAATATCAATGGGCCGCGGTGTGATTGGGCCACTAGCTGGCGCCTGTACCGCGGTCTGTGTCGGGGTCACGATGATAAGGTTGCTCAGTACCTCCGAGCGCAGCCTATCAAGTACGGCATCGTCCAACCTGTGATTACGTTGGATAACCCGCACCTGATCCGACAATCGTTGGGCCGTGACATTCACAGTTGGTTCAAGGTCCTGGAACAGAGACAGCATCCTAACACGGTACGCAGTGAGGTTAGTTCCCCCCTCTGTAGCCCCGTAATATGCGCGCATGACGTTCTCGTTTATGGACTGAGTCCATCTCATGCGCTGCACACAACCACCGGTAGCGGGGACCCGGCTCGGGGCCGGTTGGCCCCTAGGTCCCAAGCCCCTCGGTGGCCGGCCTCTCCCCTGCCGACGTACAGGTGTTGGCGTCGTCGGCGGAGAGAAATACTCGTCGCTGGAGCTCGACACGACTGCAGCCACCGGTGACATTGTTGATCCGCTATCCGGCGGCGGCGAGGTGGAGCTCAGCGACGGGTCCGGGGATGGTGGGCGTGCACGTCGAAATGCTGCTCTTGTGATCATGTTTTACATATCTTTATTTTATTCATCACCAGTTGGTCATCTTACGTGACATGTGTCATCTGTCGGTCGTGTAGAAAATTTTCTTCTTTTTCCAATGTTTTCCATGTTTTATTGAGTTTTGATTTGAGTTTTTAATTATTGCTTCTGATATTCAAGTGGTTATATAAAATCGTGCATATAAAAGGCCAGATTAATTTTCTTTGTGTACAAAATTATGAGAACAAAATAAAAACGTGTTGTGACATTCAGAGTTGCCAGCTTATTATTATTATTATTTTTTTTTTTTATTTTACCCTGTTTTATTTAGTAAAAATATGAATACCTCGTTAGATACTTATCTCATTAAATGAGGATGTTTTGAAATTATTTGTAAGCTCAGTGATATAGTATTTTTTTAAATATCCCTTCTTTATATGGCGTTAATCGATGAAATTCTCGTTTTTCGCTACAACATTTTAATAATAGGGTATTTTATTGGAAAAATCTAATTAGTCCGCCAGAATGCCAGAATTGTTTGGACCCGTTTTTCATCTTTACATCGGGCTATCTAACACTAGATACAAAATTTATTCTACCCAATAAAACAAAGAATAAATTTAATTTGCCCTGATCAACCTTTTAAAATTTCTATTTTCGTCGTAGGTGTGCTAAGGGGTCCCCCTAAACACCCCCTTATATACGTTCATGATAACGTAGGTATTACAAACAAAGTCTCAGGGACAGTTTGCTAAGACGTAGCGGTCTACCTCCATTTCACAATAAAAGCAAGTCTTGTACCGTCAGACGGAAAGGAATGCCCTTTCTAAAAGTGTCTATAGGTAAATAACATTCTAGTTTATTTATAGACACGACTATCTATAAATCTATTAATAGATTGTATCGTAGTTATACTGTAATTGTGTAAATTAAGGGCACAGACTCGTTATATTGCATAACTTTGTTTTACAACTTCGTTATGTGAACGAAGTATAGTAAAGTTAATGTTAAATGCAATATTATCTACTAACAACTTCAGGAAGGTTCAATCATTCATGATCGTTTTGACTTAAAAAACACATTCGGTATTACAAAGTTTTAAATATTTAGTGCATGTTTGCCTTTTCTAAAATATTATAGAAATGGAATAGAGTATTAATGATTTCGGAAAACTCATGAAAATTATTTAGTACCTATCTTTGATAAATCTCAGTTAGATTGAAGAATCTGTCACATAGGTCAACTCCGGGCCAAACAAGGCCACTTTAGTAGAATCACAAAGATCATAATAATAATCATACAAATCATCTTTTGTTTCCATATTCTGCAATAGTCTTGCTCCAACCGGGGATTGTCCTTGTGAATAATTTCGTAGTGCATACAGGGATAATCGCCGGTTGGTGCCCCATTACATTTGAAATTTCTAACGGGGCCTCTGCGAGTTGGTTGCGGCCCCTCGCACGCCTACCAAAGGACCGGGTCTCCAGGGACCCGAGAAAGAAAACAAAAATCTGTCCAATTTCATTTTCATCTTTATCACATTAGGTTCAAGGTTGATTAGGAAAATATAGCTGGCTGATTCTACTAAAGTGGCCTTTTTAAATCCGCAGTTGACCTATGTGACAGATTG
Organism: Ceramica pisi; assembly: GCA_963859965.1. NCBI lineage: Eukaryota > Metazoa > Arthropoda > Insecta > Lepidoptera > Noctuidae > Ceramica > Ceramica pisi. The sequence goes on along the minus strand of OY982535.1, from coordinate 20,582,067 downwards.
TTCAATCATCTGGTCATGTTATGACATACTCTAGTAAGATTAAATCCTAGACGGATGACGGCTGCCTCGTCGTAGTCTGTAGTCTGTCAATGTACTTATTAAAATAAAAAGAACAAAATCCTAACGGTCTGCACCAAAACTAATTGGTAGCTCCTACATTACATATAGGTCCTCAGTCAACACATGCCCAGTTTTCCGAATGCCCGCGGCCTCGTACCATCTCAAACACAGGCCTACAGATGCGGCCCAAGAAAAGTTTGAGTACCGCTGTTTTCGATCAAACTGGCCTGAAACAAACTGAAACAGGGACTGGAGATAACAACATGTTCGACAGCCGGCTCTATTTCGACGTAGATCTTTGTCGTACTTTGTTGTTTTCATTACTTGCCCACTTTAAACAAAGTGTTTGAGATGGAACTGTATAGAGCTGTTATAACCTCTAGCTACCCTTTTTTTTTTAGGGATGGGAAATCATCCAATGACTCCTCCCGCTCTGGGTGTAGCGGGAGGGAGTGTCAGACTTCTACTGACTAAAACCCATCCATGTTCCTTCATTGCCCTTTGTGTTCCGGAGCCACGGTGTCTCTTGCGAATAATCCCGCGACTCCGGCAGGCACCTCTAGCTACCCTAACCTCTGAGCTAGTAGAAAGACACTGCTTGTAGATGTTTACTTAGAATAGGGAATATGCATGAACATTTTATTTATTATAATACAGTTTATCCTCTATACAGTTTATCTTAAAAATAAAAAAAATATATAATACTAACAGTGAAAACAGAATAAAAATTGCTCGGAAAACAAACGAGATATAATTATTTTAAGCAAATATTCCCTTTCGCTAAAACACCGTTTTCGGCGTCATGGACTTCGACTTCAAAGTTCATATCTGACTTCTCTTTCTAATTGTAATCTATGATGCTTTTTAACTTTATCCCTGATGAAGTTATTTATAAACTAATTACTAGAGCTAATAAATATTTCATTTTGCAAATAAAAAAATCGCATGCGTATTCCCTATTACCGTTTGTTTCGAGCTGGTTTACAAAACTATATTGTTTTGAGTAAGTAAGTAGGTATAGGTAGTCCGACTTATATTTACTTTATGAGTTGACCTAAATCAGCTATGTCGGGAAAAGTACTACAGAGAAAATAACATTTTATGTCGATTTTTGTTGATGCGTACCTACTTATTTATTCGGTTGTTTATCAAGTTTCTATTAATTTATTTTTGAGCAAAAAACTACCGGCGGAGTACACCCACCGACAGAAATCGAGAGTAAAATGCTCATTCTTGTGTTGTACCTACTTTTCTCGACATGGCTGCTTTATTCATAACTAAATACAATTAAAAAAAGAACATTACAGTGCCCTAACCATATTGAAATAAATGTTTTGTGCTAGTAACTTGTTTTCTTTTAATTCTTCAAAAAACGTAATAAAACGAACAAATACTTTGTAAATCATTATTGTCCACTTCCTATTTGTTGACTTTGGTCACTATTCCGAATTATACATTACATATTTGCAAGAACACACGAGGTCAATAAATTAATTCTCATTTGTTATCACTAGTTCCACACACTGATGACGCATTGAGGATAAATACTCATTATTTTAATTGGCATAAGTAAACAACATATATACTTGTGATAACGGATTTATTGTTTATCCCTGAATACTTAACAAAACAAAAATGGCAAAAACATTAAGTTACCAAGGGTAGAGAATCTTGAACAAAACGCGCACTTGTTTCACACCCGCGCGATCGATATTTCATTCGTTTTTTGTACTTTCCTTATTATTTTATGAATTTAAATATTAGCCGTATATCAAAATATATTTAATGTAATTAAATTGTCTTTGAAAAGGAAAATATTCCATTAAAATATGACTTTGCTATGTCTGTGTCAGATATAACTTTACAAATTAATTGCACTGTGTTGAACGAATAAAACTCAAAATGTTCATGTATCAAATTAGGTATTAAGTGTGGTGTGACATATATTTTTTGCGAAAAATTGTAACGAGCCGTTTGGACGTAATTCTCATTTACTGATTGGTATCTGAACTTTAAAAAATTGATTGTTTGCAAGATTCTGCCAGGCGCCTTCATTCGCGTAAAAGTTCAATAGGTACTCAATACTCAATATATTTATTGCAGTTAGAAGTTATCCGAAGAGAACGTATTTCCGGGATACAAAATTATATGTGGCAATCTGTCATCCCTGACCTAACTAGAGTCAAGAGCAATTTTATCTAAAAAAAATATATATATGTGTGCCAAACATCTAAATCGGTTGAAGTTTTTGCGTGAAAAAGTAACGAAAACCAATTCACCCACTCTCGCAAACTATAATTTAGTATTTTAAAATAAATAATACCTATGGTAAGAATGTTCGTAGGACAGGATTCATTTACTTTTTCTTAATGTCCGGAAATAATATAAGTAAGTGGAGACGAGTCAAAAATTAAACCCGTTGGAACCCGGAACAGTTTCTTTTAGTGGTCAGCGAGGACGACCACATTACCTAGGTACATTTTTGGTAAGTTGCATTAACCTCTCGTAACCCCGGATTATAAAGTACCCAAGTAATCCTGTTCTTAAATAAATCGGTCGCATCCATCAGTTTTGGGGTTCTGTACTCAAAGGGTAATCAACGCAACCCTATTTCTAGGCCTCCGCTGTCGGTCCGGCTGTCCGTCTGTCTGTCTCTCAGCGGGCTGTAGCTCAAGAACCGTAATAGGTAGACTGTTGTAATTTTCACAGTTTGTGTATTTCTATTGCCGCTATAACAACCGATATTAAAATTTAAATCGTACAAAACCCTAGCGTGTGCGAGTCCGACTCACTCTTGACCGGTTTTTTCTTTTCGTAAGCAAATGAAGCAAGTAACTTGTACTTTTAGTTGAATTTATGATTCCTGATAATTTAAATTCATTGCCACCTGCTCAAGTATTGTCTTTAGTGCTATGTTAAGTGACTATTTGTATTAAAAAGGCCTAGTTAGAAAAAGTATTGATTGCAATGTAATTTGAAATTTGTGACACATGACGAAGAGTTTGTTGATTGAGAAATAAAATCTCTAATTCTGAATTTAAATCTGTGCAATATATTTTTACCCGAGTGCCAAAGAAGGGTTATGTTTTATTCAATTTATCCATCGATGTAAGAGAAGGGTATACATTCATAATGTATATTTTTGGAACGTTCTTTGTATTACTCATTGTTCCTGTTCCATGACATTATTAGAGCTAACTTAGTTAGATTTATGATGTAGCTAAAAAAAATGTAGCCTAGATGGAATATTAAACAAGCGAATTAAATAATAAATCTAGTTGAAGTAGGATGTCTAGAATCGTGACACGCATGTGTGAGTAAAGTTTTATGACACTACTAATTTTAAGTTTATCTCCGTAGCTATATCAGACACATTATTTTTGGTAAGTGACAAAAAAAAACAGTAACAAACAAAACACAACAACAACAACAAATATTAGGTAATATTGTGCGATTTTGTAACAATGTCGAAGTGTAAACTTAGGTGAAGCGAGAGACAAGTTGTTCTACGCCCGCACTGGTGACTTTTGTCTCCGTGACAGTACATTTCTCTTTCACAACTGTGAAGTGCAACAGAGAGAGGTATATTGTCACGGTGACAAAAGTCACCATTGCAGTGCGCGCCTAGCCTAAGCTGTCAAATCATAGAAACAAGTTAGAATGACAGCTCGCTTGTCGTTCACTACACCTAAGTGTATACGGTGAGATGTCGACAAAATAAACCGGCTGGTTATAAGTCAATGTCGGCTAGACATCACACAGAACGGAGAGGCATGAAAATGGAAAGTAAAAGGGGTTTTCCCAGCAGTGAGACACAACTGTGGGCAAGCAAAAACAAAAAAATCATTCAGGTACAAATAAAACTTAAAAAAAAACAAAAAAAAAATAACAAAACCAGTCTTTGGGCTCACTTCCAGTCGATAGCGATGCCATATTTTAGATAGGAGTTTTAATTTTAAGTGTACAGTACATAGTTTGATTAGTATTTAAAATATAAAATGCACATGTTTCTAGAAAAATAAATGTACGGACACAAGGCATAAAGCGAAAATGAGACACAGTGAGTGGTATTATCATCTCTATGCTACGCCAAACAGTTGAACCTTAGAATAATAACGCATAGAAGCCGCGTCTAGAACAAAACCCGAGCAAAATCGTGTGTCCACTTCATTTTCTTTGTGTGCGTGAGCCGAATGTGTCTACGTTCCTCTAACGCACACAGATATAGCTTTCAGTGATACCATTACTAAGCCGTTACCCACAAAATATGGGAAGACGCATTACTATTTTGCTATCAAGGCAAGTATTTTATGTTGTTGGGAACTGGAAAAGGTAAACATGATTTTTCATGTAATATGACATATTTTTTCGGAAGGTATAATTCAATTTATTTCAAAATAAATCGCATAAAGAATGAGATATTGTTCAATGCGTTTAGAATGCTTGATGGGTTATAATTATAAACAATGTTAAAACATCGGGTTTGATATGAATTAACAGTAAGTATTGTATTTTAAAATTACAAAAATGAAAAACATGAATGAAAGCAATGTGGGTATTTTTTCCTCACAAATAGCAACACTGTGTTATGACAAGTTAGGTTATTAGAATTTTGTTTTATTTATCGATTTACGTAAAAAATAGTGCATTAGAATGTGAGTACTTATTTGTGAAATGTTATTTTATCACATTTTTTTGTTTTCCTGATGTGCTATAACATCTTTTCACGCAACAAACTGTCATTTTCAACTATTTACTCGCGAGCTGTGTTCGACGGAACGTGACATTGAGTACTGACGGCCTGATGGCTAAGTTTGACGGATTAGGCTAAGTTTTAGTTGCCTCACTTTTTGCACTCGTACTAGGTTTCTATGCGTTATTATTCTAAGAGTTGAACTAACATATCGTATCGATTTACAGTAGGACCGCTTCATCAATCAAAGTGCTGGACTTACTTGACTATCTGTAGGCTCAGCAGACTGACAGTTACACCAACTTAGTTTAGAACAAGATTCAATTATATTTTAGTATCATTTCGAGGTGTTTTGCAAACAAACATGATTTTGGTTATGATTTTTCAATCGTTTTCATCGTTGTGATAATTTTGTCTTAAATACTATCTTAATCGACTTTGTCGTATCAATGATTCTAATTCCAACTCCAATCTTTTCAAAGTTAAATTGAATAGGCTCCTTCTGGGTCAGCTCGCTCCATCGTAGACTTTGTCTCTGTCATCTCTCATCTGGACTAGAGTCAAGAGCAAACCCATCACAAATAAAAAAAGTTTGACAAGAATTCAGCGACTTGTTCCGTCTTTTCAATCGGCCACTTGGCTTCTCCACATTCAGTAAAGAGTCTCATTTATAAGAAGAAAAATAATAAATAAAACAAAATAGAAAATCATAGAGTTAATAGGGCTAATTAATATTTTGCTTACATTTGCTTGTGTCGTGTGGCCAAAATCTTTGGCATTTTTACCCGACTTCCAAAAAAGGAGGAGGTTTTCAATTCGGTGGTTTTATTTTATGTATGTCAGACTAGGTGGAGCTGGATGAGAGTTGCCGGTGATCGAGCCAAATGGCGTGCACTTGGAGAGGCCTATGTCCAGCAGTGGACTGTTATAGGCTGATGATGATTTTATGTAGGTACACCGATTACTCCGAGGGTCTGATCTGATTTGTGTGAAGTTTTAAGTTACTTGCCATTTGGTCCCGTAAAATTTTTATTCAGTTTGGCTCAGTGGTTTTGATTTTATGAGCCTTTTTGCTTATTTCAGTTTCTGATTTCACGAAGGCGTCGTCCAATTATCACCACTGAAAAGTATTAAGTATAAAATAAAAAACATTTTTACAAAAATATTTACCCGACATCCAAAAAAACACTACAAGGTATAAAATACCCGATTTCCCAAATTAAGGTTATTTTATTATATTTTTTTTGTAAACAAGATTTTTTATGGAAATTATGGTATCTATCAAAAGAAAAATATTAAAAAACTGGCCAAGTGCGAGTCGGACTCGCGCACGAAGGGTTCCGTACCATTTATAAAAACGGCAAAAAAAAAACAAGTTTGCTGTATGGGAGCCCCTAATCATTTTATTCTGGATTTTAGTATTTTTTGTTACAGCGGCAACAGAAATACAACATCTGTGAAAATTTCAACTGTCTAGCTATCGCGGTTCTTGAGATACAGCCTGGTGACAGACAGACAGACAGACAGCGAATTCTTAGTAATAGGGTCCCGTTTTTACCTTTTGGGTACGGAACCCTAAAAACGAATACTATGGCGTCGGTAAACGAGCAAGTGTCAGAACGTACATACTGTTCCTACGCATAACACATTGTAATAATCAATGAGAAGCACACGATAGCTTAAAAATAAAAGAAACGAAAAATAATTGAAGCACAAACTCAAACAGGTTGCTCCACATTGTGAAAACTTCTCAACTCCATGGAAGTTTCGCAACAACAGTCCGAGTTCCGACTAACTATTTGTAATTCCAATGCACTTTTAAAAAAATATTTCTACCGCTTGCAACACTTGGCAATGTGTCTGGCACTCGTAAGACGAGTTTAAAACTAGGTTTTTTGTGTGAGATATAAATAAAACCAGATGTAATTAAGTACATGGGATTAATTGCTGGTATAATAAGGATGTTAGGTTTTTTCGTAACTTTTAAATGTGGTTTATCAAGTGCTAGGTATGTATTTACATTGTGCGGCCACTTCCAGCGGCTGTACGTCTGCGTAATCGGTAGGTAATATCACAAGGGAACCTACTCAATATGGTACTGTAACAGGTCATAAGGATAAAAAGTATTCTAAAATGACCTTTTTCAAGCCGTTATACTTTCTCAGCTCTATTTATTAGGGTTCCATACCCAAAGGGAAACCAACGGCATTATCCGTCCGTGTCTGTCAGCGGGCTATATCTCAAGAACCGCAATAGGTACACAGATTAAATTTTCAGAGTGTGTATTCATCATCTGCCTAGCCTTTTCCCAACTACATTGGGGTGCTGACCCCAAACAAAACATTCCAGTCAAACCGGAATCAGCTGAATACCAGTGTTTTAGGTAGAGCGGCTGCCTACCAGACCTCCACAAGTAAAATTTTCAGTGTGTATTGATAAATAAAAAATAATTAAATTAATTCAGGGGGGTGGGGGGGGGGGGGCGGTTGGAAACGTGTTACGTTTTTTCCAACCCACCTTGTGAAAGTTCACGCGCTCTTGTCCGGTTTTTTTCCAAAAACTGGAAATTCTCAAGTGCCCATTCTCATTTACAAAAGGAAACACCAGAGAGGACGACTTACAGGTTCCACCTGACGCAACTGATTTTAAACTTTATTTTTATGGTCATTAGTTCATTACGGTTTATTTTAATTTCCGAACAATTCGAGCGCCGGGCGGAACGTCGGTACTCAGAGGTTAATGTAATGCTATTGCACCGTTACACTTAACTGCGGACGAAATCCAACAGTGCGCTTTTATTATGGTGTCACCTAGTGCCAGAAAAAGGTCATAATTATATTTGTTATTTTGAGGTATTAACAAGTACCTACATCTCTTCAGTAGTACAATGCAAACACCAGTAGGTACAATTAAACTTGCAAACATTTTTATATTCTGTTTGCATGTTTGTAATTACTTCATTTTTGAGTCTGTCAGAATGATTTTTGATTAAGATCTGTTTAAAATATCAAACAAAACACAAATTATAGGCACGCATTTACTTGCATAAATTACCCACACGTTTCAGATCAAGGGCAAGCTACTAGGTATTTACTCTGCTGCCCGATTTCTCAAAACTAGTTAATCTACCGAATATATTTTCTAATGAAAAATCATGTTACCGTAAATTTTACTAATTTATTTTTACATATAATTTACTCACTCATTTTTAATTGAATGAATTTGAATTGGATTGAAGTTTTGTTTTATTCTCATTTTTTGTCTCTTAGGTATACATTTTTATGTGAAAGTATATTTTGATAATGTGAATTATGGATCTTGTGTGGTCTGAAATAAAGATTTTCATTTATTTATTTATTAAATTAAGCACCAAACATAACAGATACAAAAGTTATTAGAAGGTGTATGTACAGTCGTCAGCACATGAAGCTATCCGAAACAGTAAAATTTTCCGAATCAAACTTGAACCTAATTCTTTAATAATAAAGTAGAAAATCTATTAAATTAAGATTGTTGTAGGTTGACGTGCTGGCGTCTGTATAAAGACGAGCTCAAGTCAAAATTGAGTTTTCTTCCAGCAAGCATTTGAGTGATAGAGACTTATACAACGTGTAACAGAATAAGGGCCTCTTTCACCACCCTTGAGTAAAGTATCGAGTAGACTAATCGCCAATTAAAGTCACCCGTAACTGCACGTTTCAATTTCACGACGTTCGAGTAGCACTAATCAATGATTAATTTGAGCAGTAACTTACTTGCCACGTCGTCTGCCAATTAGAGTGTTTACTTGACGGTTAACAAAATTTCACTATACATTTTTGGAAATATCTCGAAAACCATAAGTCCTATCAACTCAATTCTTTTTGTAAACGTGGTTTTGGGTCAAGAACTTTATTTTAAAACTAATTTCAAAACCCTATCACTTAAAACAAAAAATCACATTTTCAATCTACGTAATTATTCACAATACAAAAACCTTACATCTAAATTCGCATTTAAACTAGAATCTAACGAAACCTATGATGCGAAAATATCCTTATAACACTAATTAGAGAATGCTAAACCTAATCTTATCTGATTCAATTATAATTCTAATTAGTTTTCCTTACAATTTCCTTGTTTGATACGGTCGCGTCCACCATTACTTGCGTGTGCGCGGACGGGGTCTTATCGCCGACACTAACACAGTTTGGTATTTCTGTACAAGTGTAAAGTTTGCACTTCTATCTCTTTTAACTTTATCCATGATAATTTATAAATAAGTCCACACGCAATAATTTCCTAACCAAAAACACAACAAACAATACACAAAATGAAATGACAAATGACAGCTAACCTGCCAATGACGTTTGACGAGTAAAGTTGACGTAATATTGAACGAATGCAACGTATGATTTGTTAAGTCATTCACTTAACCGGTAAGTTGTTACTCGAAGCTTTATTTTCGCTTGTGAAATTGACAGAAGGTACTCGTAAGTTTTACTTGCCGATTAACTTTAATTGGGAAGTGACTAATCAACGCTTTACTTGGAGATGGTGAAAGAGGCCCTAAACGTAATACTTCCTAAGGGGTCATTGCGCTCATAATTATAAACAGCTTTTAGTATGGGACAAAATCCGAAATCGCGAAAAAAAACAACTGTTCAGTTAACATTTTTAACCGACTTCTTCAAAAACCATGTTCTACATTCTTGTGTATGTTTTTTTATGTATGTTCACCGATCTTGGTGTTGTTCTGATGAAACCCTCAAATTTCATGGGCACATACAATGTTTTACATAATACTTACGCAATTCAGATATTTGTGCCTGGTAATTATCATCTCATGTTGCTCAGCTGATGACGGAAGGTATAAGTTAAGAGCTGATGATGAGATTCCATGAAAAATGTTTGTTCAGCGATATATTCGCCGATTGTGAAATCGACTGACTGCCTCATACATTTACTTATGTGCGTATAACTTGACAAAAACTTTTTTGCAAAATATATTTTGTATATAGCTTTTTAGTCTATACATTGTATGTAGTGTTTTGTTTTTGGAAGTTGGTTGTATTTTTTTTCATAAAAAGTTTTTTTTTTCACTTTTTAGTGGTACCTGCGTACCCATTCACAGCATACTAGCGTGATGTTATGTTATGGACTGGTATAAACAACAAACAGAAATGCGATTTGCTATCATTTATTGACGAATTCCGTTGCCTATCTCCGAAGTTCTTCACGAAATTGAAACTTGGACTAGTCTGGGAAAATACTCTTTCAAACAAAACAAAAATCATAAAATCCAGATGATTGGCGATTTCAGTGTTCTTCAGCGAGTATTTTAGTACTCTAAGTACAAATTCATCCCACAAATCACACACCAAAGTAACCTACTATTTATCTCAACTATTCATAAAATGACACTCAGAATAACCAAACGCAAAGGACACAAAATATAACTGTCTCTGTGTTAATGAATGATCTGGCAGCGATGTCCTGATTAGTCCCGGAGTGCGGGATTAGCTCCAGATCCCGCTGCATGAGGATTTACATCACATTTGTTTATTAACCGACTCACTGCTTCAAGAGGATTCTCAACTGAAAACTTTGACGTATTTTCTGGATTTTCGAGAGCTTGAATTTTTCTTTGCATTTGTAATTTCGTGGTCATTTACAGAGCTTGGTTTTAATTTTGGGTGGTTTTGGTAGTTTTGGACCATCCTGGAGGAGTTAGGTCTCGTAATGATCATAAAAGTGACCACTTCCGTACTCGGGAATAAATATTTCGGTTTATATTTTGATGATTGATGGTTTACACAATCACTAATCTCTCTGGGATCGAACACTCATGTCTGGAGTTGTGGTCAGCATCAGGATTGAACCTGGAGCGGATAATCTGCATTTTACCATGAGGAAATACTTGAACATTTTTCCCATGAGGACGGGCTATTGTAATAGCTAGCTCAGTTAAAGCACTAATTAATCCTAGAAATGCACACCAAACTAGCCGTTCCAAGTACCTACTGAAGTATTCATAAAACGAAACACGACAAAATAACCAAGAACGCAAAACATAACTGTCTCACTGTTAATGAATAATCTGGCAGCGATGTCCTGATTAGTCCCGGAGTGCGGGATTAGCTCCGAATCCCGCTACATGAGGATTTACATCACATTTGTTTATTAACCGACTCATGCCTTGCTTCAGAAGAGGATTCTCAACTGAAAACTTTGACGTATTTTCTGGATTTTCGTGAGCTTGAATTTTCTGATGTCGTGTTCATTTGCAGGGTTTGGTTGGGGGTTTTAATTAACGTTTAGTTGGTTAGAAATATTGGTTTGGATAGTACCTAGTAGTGGAGGAGTTTGGTCTTGGTCTCATAATTATTATAAACTAGCTGATAACCACGGCTTTACCCGCTTGACAAATGACATACTGAAACCTTCCTCGAGAATCACTCTATCCATTGGTGAAAAAAGCATGAAAATCGGTGCAGTAGTTTTTGAGTTTATCGCCAACAAACAGACAGACGCGGCGGAGGACTTAGTTTTATAATATGTAGTGATAGTGAAGGTACCTCTACTACCTTGGGAATCTATTTTTTAACCGACTTCCCTAAAAGGAGGAGGTTATCAATTCGGTTGTATGTTTTTTTTTTTTTATGTTTTTTACCTCATAACTCCGACAATTATGAACCGATTTGAATTTTTTTTGTTTTATCTGAAAGGATATACTTGCAGATTGGTCCCATTTAAATCATATCAAAATCGGTTACGAACTTTGGATTTTAAATCGAAATAGCTGGAATTTGACTATTTAGATGATTCTTTGGTAATCGAAATTGCGTATTTTGCTTTTCTGCGATTTTTCAGTGGTGATTTTAGGTGTGGGGCACCACTAAAAAGTGAAAAATAAAAAACTTTTTACAAAAAAATACAACCGACTTCCAAAAAAAAAAACACTACAAAGTAAAAAATAACTTTAATTTCGGAAGTCGGTGTCAAAATACGAAGAAACTAACAAAAACACCGACTTCCGAAATTAAAGTTATTTTTTACTTTGTAGTGTTTTTTTTTTGGACTTCCAAAATTTTTTTTCGGTTGTATTTTTTTGTAAAAAGTTTTTTTTCAGTTAATACTATACTCGTTTATATTTATTAAAACTTTATGCACATGTAACTGTACATAGGCGGACTTAATGCCATAGGCAATAATAATGTCGTATTATACAGCACTCGTAGAAATATTTTCTTCCTGACCCAATATTCAAACGATGAATCATCGATGAATCATTTAATTACTTCATAAAAAAAGCTTTATTTACTGATATATTTGACATTGTTATCATATTTTATTTGTGCATGAGCGATTTAGTTCAATTATGTGGAACTAGTAGATTATTTAAATGTCATTAATTATATCGAATTATTCAAATAGCGGTGGAAGCGTCACAGTGGGCTGCATTCATTATTATAATTAAATGGCCAAATAGTGAAAATTATACAGTTAAACAATACGTATTATTATAATGTATTTTTCTGTTGTAGTTGTGTGTTTTATTGATTGTGATAATAATAATAAAAAAATAAGGCAGGCAGGGGCCAATAGTTCTTCTATAATGAACGATTATCAGTCCACTAAACCGCCCAAACCCATAGCGTTTCATCTTTTGTTTCCATACTGCAATATTCTTGCCCCAACCGGGGATTGTTCTTGGGAATATTTTCACAGTGCATACAGGGATAATCGCCGTCTGGTGCCCTATTACATTTGAAATGTCTAATGGGGCCCCCTCGAACGCCTACCAAAGGACCGGGTCTCCAGGGACCCGAGAAAGAAAACAAAAAAATAAAGAGGACACCAATTTCGTGTTCTCATGGACTCGCCAGACGCGAGGGCTTAGCTTAGCTCGCGAGTTTTTTAATGTACTCGAAAGCGTTAACTTAAACGTTCGCTTATGTCAAATTGTATGGAAAAAAAAGTTTTCCGTTATTGTGCCAGATGGCGCTTATTCAGTTACAGTACAAATTGACGTTTACGCTAACGCGAACGTTTAAAAGCTCGCGCTAAGGCCATAGTAGTTGTCTGGGATGACTGAACACGTTAATATTAAAACCAAACATGGGTTGGATATCCTCAGGAAGAAGTATGTCTACATAATAATTTTACAAGCTTCATCAAAGCAAGAAATCATCGCAAGGAACATACTCGTGCGATAAAAGTATAGTAGTCTACATTCTAACGTAGTCTTTCTGGATTTCAACGAGATAAAGCCCCCCAAACGATAATACTGGATCCGCTCCTGTGTGGATTAAAAACTTTTCGTATTTCGCGAACACAATATTTAGGATCAGGGATCTATGTCGACGTTATTATTACGACATAATGTATGTAAATTAATTAAAGGCTTGTTGAAAGCCTTGGGTCATCCCATTCGACATTCCAGTTTATACCAAAGCTGAATTCACTTACCCGATTTCCTGAAAATCTTCAACCCGAAATAGTTAGTAGCTGCAGAGTTATTTGAAGATGTGATCTAACAATAAATATTTAGAATATTTTTTGAGGAAAGGATTATTAGGAGGGTATTTATTTTGAAAAAAAAAAAAAAACGGACGGTGAAAAAACTCAAGTATGTAATTCATGACGTCATGTGTTTTGGTTTAATTACGTAACCTGACTCTATTGAATAAATGAATTTCATTGCAATAAAGGATTAGGTATCATTAATTTTTAGAAGTTCTGTCGCTTCTGACTTTGTATCTTTTATGTATCTATGTCTAATACGTGAAAGCAGGCTTCAATTGTTTCATGATCTGCTTTAGGTATTTGAATGTATTAAGACACACGTGAATAGGTTCGTGTAATGATAGATTGTTGACAATAAAGAGGAATCGGTAAATTTAAGGGAATACAAACGATAGTATACCTAACGTAATTACTTGTTTGAAAGCGCCTACGCAAAGTGTTTGAGCAACATGTTGTGGAATGGGGCGTTGCTTAATTATGTTATAAGGTATACTTTATTTTAAAGTTGAGTTTTTGATGCATATGAGCTTTAATCAGGAAAAAGTCATGCTTTAATTAAGGCTATGAACTAAGTTATTTTTAGTCTATACCGATGTATATTGCTAAGCAAAAGTCATAGCATAATGGTGATTTTTAACACTGCCTGTGTATATCAAGTAAATCAAGGGTATTGTTTTTATTTACAACTTCTTTTAAAAAGTAAATAAATGTATATGCGCATAAGAAACTAACCAAATAGGTACTAACTAACTAACGAGCTGTAAGTAGGACCTACTCAGCCTAACTACGTAGAAAATATGTTTGTATTCCTATCTTGGTTTCCTATTATGAATTTGGCTAAGATTTACATCCCTATTTACATTATCTTCGGCGAATTTACTTTACATACTAAGCCTTTTATCCCACTTTTTCATCGAACACACTTCAAATAAGATCCTGGTTTAGTAGAAGACCTCCTGAAATGTTTCTGAGGCAATTAATTAACACCAATAAATTCCTGAGCAAATATTTGTTTTCAGTACAAGACGAGGGTACATTTTATCACAAGCGATGACTGGAGGAAACGTGGGCTCCTTGAAATTCTTACCCTTTTTACTTGACATCTTCAAGGCGAGAACTGTTTGGAACTTTTTACTTTGGTACCTAAAATTTACATTTTGTGACCTAGAGCAGACACTTTTTGTAGGTGTTGTATACCTATCTAACCATAGTGAGTAAATTCTGATAGTTTTTTTTTGTTGCAGACATAATGTTGAAAAAGCAGGATATGAGATTATATGTAATGGATTATGTCATCATACAGTCCTGTTAGTTAAGATAATTACTTTTATATACAACTTTTAAAATACATGAGGTACCCCCCATTCTGGAGCAGTAGCCTTTATACATAACTGTAATTTAAAAAGCCCTCAGAAGGGTCGGGACCCTGCATGCATTTATTTTCTAAGCCACATCTACTGAAACTTAACGTATCAAAAACCCATTTCACACACAAAACCGTACCTATCCCTATAACTCGATCGGTACCAATAACCTACCATCGGTACAAAGGATAACGAATAGTTAACCGACACAATACACCCATTATATTGTTCAATTACATTCGCTTTCCGCATGATAGATTTAATCGGATTCGATAATAAACGCCCAGCGGAACCATTGCTGGTTGACATAAATCTTATGATATCATTGAAGGTAAATATTGGTATGCTGGGAATGGGGAGCGATGTTAGTGTGGGTCTTTCGTATTCGGTGAACTGTTGAATGAAGTACCTTAAGAACCAATATAAAAAGTAACTTAATGATCAGAATAAAACACTTTTTTAGTGTTAGTAATACACGAACGAGCGTGGCAGTTGAGAGCTTGTCATGCTCACACAATTGTTTCAGTGATAGTGGCGCGTGTGTTGGATTATTCGGTTGAGCTAGATGGTGCTGATACACGCGTTCTGTTCGTGAACGGGCGCCGTCAGTTGAGACTGGTCATCCCTTACCTGCAACCGGCTTTTTTTTAAACTGTAATTTTTGAATTGTTTTATATATTTGCTTGTTCTTTGTATTATCCTCACATAAAAAGCAATCAAAGTTAATGTTACCATGATTTTTGTATTCTTATTATAACTCTCTCTCTCTGTCCGTGGATTTTCTTGCACGTTATTCTCTATAGAGATCTACGCTTTGGAACGTTCAAATAGATTCATGTTTTTTGACTGACCGACAGTTCAAAAGTGCCTGTAAATTGTTTATTTGAAATAAATGCTTTGAATCTTGAATCTAAACACAAGTATAAAACTGAAATAGCTAAATTTGTTGAACTTGCTTAATGCTTAGCTGAAACTTTGCGTGACCCAAGGGCTGGCTTTTATCTCGGACAGAGGATAAGCATTGACATACAACGTGGCAATGCCGCCAGTCTTTTGGGCTCTCTTCCTGTAGAAAGCGATGTGGATGAATTTTTGACGCCATATTTTAGCAAGGAGTTTTTATTTTAAGTGTTTAGTTTAAGTTTGTTATTGAACACAATGTGTCAATAAACACTCATACACACCTATACACACCACACGCAACTATTAGTTTAGAACGTTTGAAAAATTTTTTTTAACTTTTTTTGTACCTAATTCCTTTTTAGTAACTTTATTTATGTAGCTCATTTAATATACTTCTCTCTCAAATAATTAAGTGTCTTTTAACAAACGATTTGATGCATGTTTTAAATAAGTGTAAGACTTGAGCAGACGTGTTAAATGAAGTGTTACTTTTCAACGAGCGAGGATTTTCTCAGAAGTTAGAACCGTTTAAATCATATTAGTTTCCCCTCATGAGTCGAGTTTTCTTGTATAAGGCGATTTTCTATGAAGTATGAGTCGTAAAAATAGACTGCACTGTGATTTATCATAGTACTAACATATAGGGGAAGTTTTGTTGGTACGTTTAACATAGCGAAAGGGGTATTTTGTGAGTTATGACGATTCTTTTTGTAGGATTATGTCCGGAGCTAAAGAAATAAAAAAAAATCAGCAGTGAAATTAAATGTAATAGGTAAGAATGTACACAGGCTGTCGTCTGCAGTTCGTCTCCCATCATTATTTCCATTGGACTATGAAGCAAAGGAACAACATCCTACTTTTAATACTATAATGGATGGATGGATGGATGGATGTTTCTTACTAAAGAGTAAGAAACATCCATCCATCCATCCAGAACGCCTGAAAAGATCTTCACGAAATTTGGCACAGAGGTAGGTTATAGTCTGGAATAACACATAGGCTATATACATATCGGGAGTATGTTCCCTAGGGATCACACTGGCGAAGCCGCTGGCAGAAGCTAGTGGACTATGTACCTACTAATAATATTATAATTGCGAAAGTTTGTGAGGATGAATGGATGGTTGGATGGATGTTCCCTAGGGATCACGCAGGCGGAACCGCAGAATAGGATCTACGATCTGTAGTAGCAGAGCATGAATAAAAATGTGACGTAAACAACACGGGGGTCAGCTGGTATTTAATACTTACGGCATTTATATTATAGTTCACCCGCGACTTTGTTCGCGCTGCAATTTTCTTAAGGATTCCTATTTTGATCTATTAACAAATGTAGCCTTTGTTAGTCAAGTAATGTAGCATAGCTATATTATAGCTTATAGCTACTAGTGAGTTTTTTTTCGGTAAAGTGGTTTTTGAGTTCATTCGTTATAAACATTCAAAAAAACCTAACGTTTCTTGATAAAATATTAGTCTGGATCTACTACGTATTTGGCTTCCGCTACGATAGGCCATCGTGTCGATATTCGGTGGGGAGGTCGTTTTTGACACCGTCATCATTAAAACCGAAAGGCTTCCACAAATGGACTAAGACCTCATCCAAGTTTCATCCCATTAACCAGTCCTGTGACTTTACAACAATGTACGTTTTTGATTAATTTCGTTGCGGGATCCAAGACAGTGGAATTGTTTCTCCGATACTCGTCAGACATCATTGGCTCAGCGTTTTCCTGGTGGTCGCCACTGTTGAATCTGGCTTTCAGGAGTTGCAGTGGTTGGGAATGTGTGGCGGGCTTGTTCCAGTCCTGTGACTTCTCGCATCCATCACATTGTCCCATTGGTTGCATTAGAAAAGGACGTCTAATTTGGAGTTTTTTTTTGTTTTAGACTGTGAATAATAAATCAAATACCTAATATTTTTTTTTATTTTTTTATTTTCTCACCACAATATTAAATTAACATATTACAAGGTATCAGAGTCAGATAACTTAAATATTGTGGGAGACTAGTGCTTTAACTAAGCTCTAGGCCTGTCAGCCCTTTTTACAAAATTATACATTTTACTTTGATAAGTACTTGTACAGTGACAACATAAAAGATGAAAAAAAAAGAAAAACAATAAAATCAACATTATAGGAAGATTGGGACTTCTAGACAGAAAGGAGAAGGGAATGACTCCATACATTCCTGGGCCCAGGTGTTAACTGAATCAAACTAGCCTTATTTGTAAGAGGATATAATAACAAGGCCTCACTGAAAATTTGGTAAAATTTGGCTATCCAGGAATCAAGTTATATGAAGTACCTATAGTAAAATTGAGGTTATATTACAACCTTCTATAACTAGAAGGTTGTAATATAACCTCACTTTTTTGGTTAACACCAAACCTAACAATAAAATATGGAAAATACGTGCGCACTCAGAACGAAAGAAATGAATGAGTGACATCTGTCAGTCGGTGATTGACTGATGTTAGGCAGCCGCAGAAATGTTAGGCCGGAAGAAAAAATAAAAGAATTCGATTCGCTATGAATCGATTCCACGAAAAAAAAACATGTCACTCGACCTTCATACATATTCTGATATTTAGTTTCAGAATTTAATTTAAGTTTTCTCGCTTCCTATAAGATAGAAACATGGTACCATATTTTGTGATTTCCTTTAGAAAAATATAACGGTTTTTTTAATATACATTTCAACTAGTTAACTGCTGGGCCCAGAAGTCCCCGTCTCCTTTTGTTAGTTAGGTTATTTGTGTGTGTGATATGGTGTGTGTGTGTTTGTTTATTTGTGTTAGGCGAGTTCCGCTCTGGGAGGAGCGGAAGGGAGTGTCAGACTCTTACAAACTAAAACCTATCCGTGTTTTTCTTAATGCTCTTTGCGTACCAGGGTACCGCAGTGACTCTTTCCACCAAATGTCGCAATCCTGGAAGAATTCAGAGTTCTATCTTTGCATTTTTATTAAGTTCTTGTGTTGTCTTTGCAAGAAAAGCAAGCTTTATTACTCCTTACACGACAGGAAATTAATTTATGTTCTTAGAATACGCTACGGCAAAGGCGAAGTAGATTTTTCTTCGTAAATATCAGTATTGCATTTCAATCTATACCTACTTATAAAATGGTTTGCCTTTACTGACTATTAAAACGCAGCCAAAACTATTAGATAAATTTAGAAAATTTAATTTTTAACCGCTCAGCACCCACTTTTGAATGTAAGTGCGTCAAACGTCAACATCTGTCAACGCCCGGCATTTTGTCGCAATTTGACACGCTACGACTCTTGTCACAAAAAATGGTCTGCTGACATTTCTATTGGCTCTAATCATAAACTGTGAACTGGTTTTTGGTTTTTGAATAAACTGACCATACTATAGAATGTAAACAATACTTGTATTATGAGAGTGGTATTTATAAACAAATGTTGATAACGGAGAACTGGCTGAAATATTGTTTTTTCCCGTGTTCTATCGATTTCTTATAAAACTACTGTATCAATCCATACGAAATCGCGTTTTTTTTACAGTCCTATGTAAAATTTTCATAATATTCATAATCAAACTTCATCGTCCGTCGAGCCGTTTTTATGAAATTGCGTAGTAAAATGCATGACTTTGTAAGCGCTTGATAGATTATTTTAAAATTAAATACCATTTTAGTGATTATTTTGCTCCATTCAAGTCTGAAAACTATATTCTTAATTTATACTTGTAAACATTGTACTAACAGAAACTTTAAGTATCCGTTTAGATACAAATATGATTCTATGTTATTGTATTTTTTGAGAAAAATAATGTATAAGTGTTATTTATTTATTCTATATTAATCTATTTGGGTACAATTCTTTTAAATTGTATAATTGTATTAATTTTGTAACACTGGTTTTAAAAATAGAATATTTGGATGTTCATTTGACATCATTTTTGTCATGTCGCCACGAGACTACCCCACCTTGTTTACAAGAATCGATATTATAAAAGAGGGAGCGGACGGTGGGAGGTCAGTTGCTATTTGGCTTTCGAGCTGTGCGGACCTCGACTCAAAACAAGGTGTGTTGGATCAAGCCATCAAATAGTTAGCAGTAAGGAGTCTTTGTTGGAGAACAAATAAAGTTAAGTAAAAACCTTGTTACTATCTGTATTTATTTTAATATTGTGACTTTGAATTTGAGTAAACAATTTCCATGATTATATTGGTATTATTTAGGCCATTGTTTTTCCTTTGGACCATAGACTTTAAAATCTATCCTCATTACGCTTTTATTTTTGTTGGCTACCCTCCGTGTGGAAATAACTACCTACCTACCTTAGTTTTTAATGTCAAATGATTTAAATTACACAATTGCAAAATACACAATAATCTTAGACTAGCGTTATATTGATATAAATACTTATCATCATATAATTCATAAGTAAAACTATAATAAAATATAATCCAGAATATAGTTTAAATAATGAAATTATTATGAGATATAAAATATAAATAAGAGACACTATAGATAAAGTTATTATCAGAAGTGGGATGTGAACTGACATACCACATACTAATTATTTACTTTTGTTTTTTTTTTTTTTTAGAGTGAGCGTGGTTTGCAATGGATCCAGCAACCGTGGAGGGTTTGCTGAAGGCCATACGCGATGCAGTATCAGTGAAACAACGAGGGGAAGATGTTGTGCTGCCACCATTTGATCCCGCAAAGAACGACAACGGTGCGGACAACTGGTGTTCTACGATCGAGTCAATTGCAAAAGACCTCGAATGGAGCAGCATTACTACAGTGGCGAAAGCAGGTAAGGCCTTAAAAGGCTCTGCTTTGTTATGGTATGAAACTTGGGATCCTGAGGAAGGAAGATCATGGGAAAATTTCAAGACTACCATTAAAGACTTATATCCGGAAAAACGAAATTTAACCGAAAAACTTACCAAGGCCGTGCTACTTAATTCGGAATCATTTGATTCATATTGTGAATATGCCAGAGAAAAATTGAGGTTACTTAAAAATAGTAAGGTTTCTTTTACTGAACAACAATTAGTAGAGCTTATTTGTGGGGGGATCCATGACATCAATGTTAAAATGGCATCTCACAACAGTCGTGTTAAAACTACTGCTGAACTGATCTCTCTCTTCACAACATATGTCAAAATTTCTAGAAAGCGTCCATTAGATACCGACAGTAAATCGACTGACAAACGTGACGGTGAATTGCCTAGCAAACAATTAAAATCCAATGAACCTCCGGAAAAACGCTGTTATTATTGTAAACAATCGGGTCATGTTAAAACTAATTGTTATAAATTAAAGAATCAAGAAGCCCGTTCTAATTCCAAAACTCCGATTGCAACTGATGGTCCTGGAACCTCTACGAACCCAATTCAATGTACGTACTGTAAAAAAATTGGCCATGCTGAGTCGGTTTGCTTCTTTAAAAAACGGGCTGATAGTAAACCTACTACAAAAGGTAAAGATAATAACATTAACTGTCTCGCAAAAGTAAATCTGAAGTTAACTGAAGTCAATATTAAGGGCAAGACAATTAAGGCACTTATAGATACCGGAGCAAGCTGTAGTGTTATAAAAGATTCTATTGCTAGACAATTAGGTTGTAACTTTGTACCATATTCTTCTGTGCTCGAAGGTATAGGTAATGGTAAATTATATATCTTTGCTAAGGTAACAGCTCCTGTAAAATTTGATGATATTTGTCTCGAAATTGAATTTCATGTAGCAAGAGATGGAGACTTTTATTATGATTGTTTAATTGGTAGAAATGCTATCCAATATCCGGATATTGCCGTTATTCTAGACTCCTCTGGTTGTAGACTAACCCGTACTTGCTTACCACTATCTAAATGTGTCATTAATTATGTTTCGAATAGTTTTGATGATGAAATGGTACAGCTGAATGAATCAATAAGTCATTTGGATTACAATTTACAAATGAAAATAAAAAACATTTTTGAAAAGTTTCCGTCAGTATTTCCATTACAAAATCATATTGGTACAGTAAAAACTGGTGAAATGCATTTAAGATTAAAGAAAGACGAAATAATATATTACCGACCATATAGGTTGGCCCCCGTAGAGAGAGAGAAGGTAAAAGAAATGATTGATGACTTGTTGAAAAAAAATATTATTAGGGAAAGTGATTCACCTTAGCTAGTCCCGTGTTACTCGTTAAAAAAAAAGATGGAAGTGACAGGATGTGCATAGACTTTAGAGCTTTAAACAAAATTATAGAAAAAGAAAGATACCCTCTCCCTCTCATCGAGGACCAGATAGATAAATTAGGAAACGCGAAATATTACATATCCATAGATATGAAGAATGGCTTCCACCAAATACCAGTGGCTCAAAAATCAATTAAATATACCGCTTTTATCACACCGGACGGCCACTACGAATTTCTAAAAATGCCCTTCGGAATTTGTAATGGTCCATCCGTTTTTCAAAGAGCCATAAGTAAAGCTGTACAACATTTAAAATTTCTTTTAGTCTATATCGATGATTTATTGATTCCATTCAAAACTGAAGAATTAGGATTACAATATTTGGAACAAACTCTCCAAGCTCTTAGTTCCGCGGGATTCACAGTAAATTTAAAAAAATGTAAATTCTTTGTTAAAGAAATAGAGTATTTAGGCAGACAAATATCGGAAGAAGGGGTTCGGCCTAGCAACAATAAGGTGTCGGCTCTCACTAACTCGCCCATTCCTACTACTGTTAGAGAAGTTCGTCAGTTCATGGGTCTTGCAAGCTACTTTAGGAGGTTTATCCCAGAGTTCGCTTCACGTACCTCAGCTATAACAAAATTAACTAAGAATAATCAAAAATGGGAGTGGGGCCAAGAACAGGATCAGGCTAGGAATTACGTAATAAAGCATTTAATAACTAAGCCTCTGTTAACTATATTTGATCCGAATTTAATAACTGAATTGCACACTGATGCAAGTTCATTGGGATACGGTGCCATCTTGATGCAAAAAGTGGACGGTCAAAGTAAAGTTGTAGCATATTTTAGCAAACGCACCTCCCCTACAGAATCAAGATACTGTTCATATGATTTGGAAACTTTAGCGATTTATAATGCTCTTCAGCATTTTAGAGTGTATTTATTGGGTATCCATTTCACCATTGTAACGGATTGCAATGCCATTAAGCCAACTATGAACAAGAGGGATTTGTCACCTCGTGTCGCTAGATGGTGGACTTTTATGCAGGATTTTCAATTTGAAATAGTTTATAAAAAAGGAAAGTTTGTGGGTCACGTAGATTACCTCAGTCGCAATCCTAACAGACTTATGACAATAGCTCCTTTAGTAGTTAACATTATTAATGATGAGAATAATCCACCATCCTGGTTAGAGGTTGCGCAACGAAATGATAACGAAACTCAATCTCTAATACATAAGGTACAGATCGGTGAAATTGATTCTAATCAATACATTATAATCAACAATTTGTTGCATTACAAAACTTGTCCCGATGCTACGCCAAAATTGTATATCCCCAGAGGTTACAGACTAAGTTTATTGCGTCTTTATCACGATGATAACTGTCACGTGGGATATGAAAAAACTCTAAATAAATTAAAAGAAAATTTTTGGTTCCCTAGTATGGCAGCATTCGCAAAGAAATACATTACGCATTGTTTGATATGTACATCACGAAAAAGTCACTCCGGACCAAAACAAGGCCTATTACACCCAATCCAAAAATCAATTCCTTTCCACACATTGCATCTGGATTGTACCGGACCTTTTAGACAGTCAATTGAAGGGTTTAAATATATTTTGTTAATAATAGACGGTTTTACTAAATTTTGTATTCTTAGACCACTTAAGAGTTTAAATGGCCAGGAATTAGTCTTTGTTCTACGAGAAAACCTTACGCTTTTTGGCACCCCGAGTCTTGTAATTACAGATAGAGGTACTAATTTTACCTCCAATCAAGTACAGTCTTTATTTCAAGAAATGCGAGTCGAACATCATATGATAGCCACCGGTACCCCACGTAGTAATGGGCAAGTAGAGAGATATGTAGCCACGGTAACAAATATGTTGTCTACAACCGTTAGTGATTTGCCAGAATGGCCAAACGTACTTTGGAAGGTACAACAGTCCCTTAACACAACTTTTCAAAAAAGTACTGGGTTTTCCCCAATTAGACTGTTAATAGGCAGAGAAGGGAATCTCCCTTCTATACAAG
This sequence comes from Ceramica pisi, assembly GCA_963859965.1. Taxonomy (NCBI): domain Eukaryota; kingdom Metazoa; phylum Arthropoda; class Insecta; order Lepidoptera; family Noctuidae; genus Ceramica; species Ceramica pisi. The sequence continues at coordinate 20,558,336 of OY982535.1, read as the reverse complement.
CACAACTAGCTGATGTTGTAGATGCGTCAACACAACCAATTATTAATATGCAAGCTGATCGTGAATTAGCTCAACAACGTCTCACGGCCGTTGCAAATAAATATAAGGACCGTTTTGACACTACCAGACGAACCAACAAAACTTATAATCTTGGAGACATGGTTTACATTAGTCAAGAACATAGACGCCATGAAAAGTTAGGTCCTAAATTCAAAGGCCCATATGAAATAATTGAAATACTACCAAATGATAGATTTTCTTTAAGAGGTCACGGTAACCTAAGAAATATTATTGTAGCTAAGGAAAAAATACGGGTTTGGCCTGGTGAATGGATAGAGCAAAATGCCTCTTTTGAAGAATCTTTGTAATCAAAATATATGTCTATGTATACACTGATACCACTGTAGACCGTGATAGATTAGGTACTTACATAAGTTAGTTCTTAGTTATTATTTCTGTACCTACTGATATTTTCTTTTTGTTATAGACTAGCTTACATTTAGGTAAATCTTAATTACTTTATTTCTTAATATTTACCGTGTGTGTAAACATTTTTGATCGTTGTTTATGCAAAATGTTTAAATCAAGGAATATTATATCTTATAAGTTATTGTTTATACATTGTGTTTATTGCATTACAATCTGGTAAAATAGATGATTGGTAAATACAAAAGTTTTGATTGAAACATTTGTTTCTTTATTTTTTTTTTTATTTTTTTTACCAACCAGTCCAGTCATGAATAAACTAATTTGAAAAATGGTTAGTTACAATTAAAGGTCGCTTTTATTGTGAAATAAATCAATGATTTTGCTGCTGGTTGGTCACTGGCCTAATGTTAGTTTGGATCTCATGCACAGCAGGTGGGAGCCCTAACATGTCTAAGGTCAGGGGCTTTTGATAATTTACTGCTGATTGGTCACTGACCTATTGTTAGTCTGGATCTCATGTACAGCAGGTGGGAGCCCTAACATGCCGAAGGTCAGGGGCTTTTGATAATTTACTGCTGGTTGGTCATTGACCTATTGTTAGTCTGGATCTCATGTACAGCAGGTGGGAGCCCTAACATGTTACAAGGTCAAGGGCTATTGTTACAATATAAATGTTCCTCTTGATACTTGTACTTCGAGAGCGAAGCACAGTTCAGTATGGCCGTGATAGATTATTTTAAAATTAAATACCATTTTAGTGATTATTTTGCTCCATTCAAGTCTGAAAACTATATTCTTAATTTATACTTGTAAACATTGTACTAACAGAAACTTTAAGTATCCGTTTAGATACAAATATGATTCTATGTTATTGTATTTTTTGAGAAAAATAATGTATAAGTGTTATTTATTTATTCTATATTAATCTATTTGGGTACAATTCTTTTAAATTGTATAATTGTATTAATTTTGTAACACTGGTTTTAAAAATAGAATATTTGGATGTTCATTTGACATCATTTTTGTCATGTCGCCACGAGACTACCCCACCTTGTTTACAAGAATCGATATTATAAAAGAGGGAGCGGACGGTGGGAGGTCAGTTGCTATTTGGCTTTCGAGCTGTGCGGACCTCGACTCAAAACAAGGTGTGTTGGATCAAGCCATCAAATAGTTAGCAGTAAGGAGTCTTTGTTGGAGAACAAATAAAGTTAAGTAAAAACCTTGTTACTATCTGTATTTATTTTAATATTGTGACTTTGAATTTGAGTAAACAATTTCCATGATTATATTGGTATTATTTAGGCCATTGTTTTTCCTTTGGACCATAGACTTTAAAATCTATCCTCATTACGCTTTTATTTTTGTTGGCTACCCTCCGTGTGGAAATAACTACCTACCTACCTTAGTTTTTAATGTCAAATGATTTAAATTACACAATTGCAAAATACACAATAATCTTAGACTAGCGTTATATTGATATAAATACTTATCATCATATAATTCATAAGTAAAACTATAATAAAATATAATCCAGAATATAGTTTAAATAATGAAATTATTATGAGATATAAAATATAAATAAGAGACACTATAGATAAAGTTATTACGCTCATCCTAGTTATAATAAGTAGTTTCTAATAAAAAAAAAAATATTAGGATACTACATAATCCTTTATTGATTGATAACTAGCTATATGTCGCAAAAATATGCCACTATAATTGTACAATGATAAGATTTCCTTGAAGAGGGAACTAATCGGCAATGTTTTTTGTATTAGCTAAATTTCACATAGTATATAGGTTTCAGAATTGGAATATTTATCAAACCTACACAACATTGAGCTATAATTTCATATTACTATAAATACTTACTCACTTTGATGGAAAAAAAACAAAGATAAAAACCTCTGAATTCATCTAAAAAAACGTATGGAGTGCGAGGAAAAAATAACGTTTCTTCACGGTACATTTCTTTGGCAAAACAAGTCACATTATGAAATAAAATGGTAAATACATTGTGTAAAACTATGTAATAACTAGTTATGTGCGACTATTTATCCACATATCTTTGAATAAACACCAAAAGAAATTCATCCATATAATGTTGGGAATGGCGACTGACATTCACACGTAATTTTACCATGACCGAAAAAGTATTATTTTGATGTAGTTCGTGCAAACATTTATGTAAAACGATGTAATAACTATTCATAAATAAAACTGGACGTAAAATAATGAACACGTTATAAACATCAAAACATAAATAAGAAGCGTCATCGACGTTCCAGAGACAACGTAAGCGTGTGTTTAAAAAAAAAATATTTCAATGATACCATCTTATATTTTTAAAATCGGAATAGCTTAGTTGAACGAGAATATCATCCCGCGAGTGTGTAAACCTTGCCACATGATATAAAACCTTGCATATATTAATTATAGAGACTTATACCGCGTGTTTCGCCATGGCACACCGGTGTGCCATTGGGTGTTAACGGAATAAACCGTTCATGGCACGCCGGCGTGCCATCGGGTGCTGAGCGGTTGGGAAGAAAATGGGAACGGGTAACCTTTGTTTTCACCAATAGATAGAAAAACATTGAGAAATGTTTTGGTTTGTAATTTGCACACATGTAAAGACTAGTAAAGCAGAACAAGGTAGAAAGTCCCGCAAAAATCTATTGAAAAGGCATCCTCCGTCCACCAGACAGAGTCGTGTCCGGTGGGCAACTACCCATTGGGAGTGGTCGGGCTATATGTATGTGCAAATCACGTGGAGAACTTCGATAGTCAGTTGTAGGATTTGTTTGACGTCAGGTCTATATTTGTAGTTCGTATGTGAGGTACAACCCTACAAGTTTTTGACCCGGTTGGTGGTAATAAGGTGGATACTGACCATGTTACGGGGCGTAATGAAACATGTTACAAAACGAGCATTCGTGCGGTCAGTAAGTGGAAAAGAGCACAAACACGCGAGTTACGAGCCGCTCGTAGCTCGTGGCGAGTGCTCCGTCCGCTGTCGGTTTTTTGGCGAATCCCTTCGGTCAGTACGCTACGCCAAGTTGGACATCTTCACTGAGAGTGTCTTGCGAATCTGGAGCACGGGTGAGCAAAGAGTTAAAAACTAGCATTTTGCGCAGATTTTAGGAGACGGCGTAACGTAACATGCTCGCTGCAAATGGTACATTACGGTCTGTAACACCGGTTCGTATCCACCTATAGACTCAGCCATCGCGCGTTAGCTACTAAACAGCCGGTCGATTCTGTAAAGAAGTCGAAGTGAAGGCTTGGGTGTAATTATCACGAAGTGAGCTGTCTATCTATGTAATCAAGATGGAATGACAGCTTACTTTGTGATCACTTCACCCAAGCCTTCACTTCGCCGTGTTTTTTGAATCGACCGGCAGAATCAGCAGGTTGAACTTTAACGTGACAAGTGAAATGTATTATTGTTACAAGTCTGCCTAAACTAGCGACGAATACAGGCGTTATATTTTGTTATTTATTTATAAGATTTTATTTATAAACTTTGATTCTTTGTAAATTAATTTTACGAGTAAATCCTGAGTAAATCTCATCGTTATAACACAAACAAGCCCAGTATTTTAAACATGATATAGCGAATGCTGCAGCGAGGACAATTTTCCACTACGTTCATCAAACCAGACGCCATTTTTCTTTTAGTATCTCTTTGTACAGCTGTTTGGAATGAAGAAGCGCTTTTAAGTGTAAATTCTTAGAAAAACTTATGGCTCAGAGCTGCGTTGATACAGAGTAATGTAACCAGTTTTTAAGAAAGGAATATGCAGTAAAATTAAACAAAGCAATTTCAACTTTTTTGTGGCTTTCATAATTAAATACAATGGTATACAGTTATTATTATTTTTTTATTTTATTTCAGATGGGTTTGCTCTACTCTAGTCTAGATCAGAGATCCTTCCGGAGTTGCGGGACTATTCGAAAGAGATACCGCGGCTCCGGAACACAAAGGGCAATGAAGAAACATGGATGGGTTTAAGTCAGTAAAAGTTTAGTTTTAGACACTCCCTTCCACTCCGCCCAGAGCGGGAGAAGTAATTTGATGATTTTCCATCCTTAAAAAAAAAGGTCAGAGATGAGGATGACAGAGACAAAGTCTACGATGGAACGAGCTTACCCAGAAGGAACCTGTTCACTCTGAGTTTAAACAGATAAGGGTTGTAAGCGTATTTATTCAGCACATACATGAAACATACACAGTACATAAAAATACTCGAATAACACGGCTGCACTAAAAAGGCCCATTTCAGCTATATGTCAGTCTGACTAATGCTGTCTGACGCTGTAAAAACCAGCGTCAGGCGTCAGCGTCAAAATCTTCTAAAAAATAATTGCCAAAATGTATGTACGCGCATAACTTCATAACGACTGATCCAAATTGGATAATTCTTCAATAGTTGTGTTCGTAACTGTCAGGTTAACTCACGTAAAAAAAAAGTAAAAATTCATTTATTTCCACACTAAATAAAAAAAAAAACACTGTACAGTCATTAAAATAAATGGAGTGGACTGGAGCCTAAACTAGGGCAGCCCTGTATTTCAGGACTCCAGGTCTTCCTCCCGCGGCGAGTAAGTTGGTACAATTTATTAATGAATGAGTGTGTGTATGTGAGGTGTGTATGTGATGTGTGTATGTTTGTGTGGGTGCGTGCGTGTCCGTGTTGTGTGTGTAATGAGTGAGTATGATTGCGCGTATCTGTTTATGGGAGTATGTTTATATGTTAGTATGAGTATGCGTGTTTCTGCATGAGTGCGCTTACTGCTCTTTATTTACTATTGTCATAACAGGAGGTTATTTAGAAATAATAAGTAAGGATTCTGTTTCATTATAATTTAAACTCAGAAGATAATTTTGGATAATTGATTTGCATTCGTGCGAGATTTTTGGGAATATATTTAAAAGAGAATTAACTTTATTATATAAATAAGGTGCGAGAAAAAATGAGTGTCTCCTGAAGAAAGCAGTGTTGTGTTTAATTGCTTTGCATATTCTGTTATTTCTTCTTGCAGGATTAGACAACTTAGCATCGTAGGTTAGTTCTTTATGCTTGCGAAGTGTTGTGTGCAGGATGAATAGTTGCCTCACTGTCAAGACATTACAGTCCTTGTATAGGGTCATAGTAGGATAACGAAAGAGTTTTCTGAGCATTACTTTGAGTAATGACCTTTGTGCGCGTTCAACCTTTATGATTTTTGTCTTACAGGTCCCACCCCACACCGGAATACAATAACCCAAGATTGATTGAACAAGAGCAAAGTAAACGTGATTTTATGACGCGCCTATTAAGTTTTAGTGCAGTTGCAGTTAAGTTTAAGTTTGAGTGCTAAACGGTATTCTTGTAATCTTTGAACTGCGCGAAAGCTGCGCGTGCACTGCACGTCAACTGCACGACAACCAAACTCGACCAAACTAACGTATGGTGGAGAGAAAAAATATTACTCACTAAATAATCGTATAGAATCGATTACATTTCAACGAATATGACGTTATTACAATATTAATTAAAAAATAAACTTGTAAGATATTATTTTGAGACGTCAAACAAATAGTAGAATAAAAAATGTATAAATAAAAAAAAAAGAGCGTTGTTTTGATCGAAACTTAACTTCAACTGCACTGCAACAAAACTTATTTAGTTACACTATCCTTATTGAATATGTAGGGTCCTTTGGGACTTTAGGGGAGCTCTAAGAGAGGATTTCCCGAAATTCCTACGGATATGGGAAGAACGGGATTTGCGTTGCGTATGCGAAAAAGTTAGTTTTTAATAAAATAAGTGCTTATTAAGGTGACTATTAAACAATCTGCCCTTAATAAGATTTAATCTTGAAGTAAAAGTTATCTTTTACTTCAAGATTAAATCTCGAGGATTAAATATGGTGCTTTTGTAGTATATTTATTTTACGATTTTTCTTTTAAGACTATATTTTATTATACAAGCGTGCAGTAATGAGAAATTAGTTCATTCCGAGATTAACAAACATAAAACTAACAAGTTTTTTTTTATTATTTAAAACGGGGAAACTCTTTGCCCAAATCTCACCTGATGGAAAGTGATGATTAGGCCGAAGATGGAAGCGAGTTTCACCCGGAATCCTCTAACATAGAGGAACTGGCTATCATATCTCTAATTGCCGGAACACAACAATGCTGTTAACATTGTTGTTATGGCGACAGACTTAGACAAGATATTGGTAGCTTGCCAGGCGGACTTAGAAGTCACCACCAACCAAACCGAGCAAAAAATTTGCCCCCACTGGGAATTGAACCCGGGACCTCTGGGTCTGAATCGAGTGGTATAACCACTAGACCACGGAGGCGGTTAGTGTCACCTGTTTAGCACCACCCGGGGACCACGTGTAGGGATTCGCTGAAGGGTATTCTCCTACGGACGCGGGTGACTCGGCCCCCAAAAGTTATAAGAATGATGATGTTTTTATTTTAGATGAAGTTAAACATAATAAATAATGTAAATAAGTACTTATGCAGTTTTATTAAGTTTAACATTTACCAAAAAAAAGTAGGCCAACCCTCATTTTACAGTAACAACATCCACTATTGTAGGCGCCAGATAAACTTGTCATATTGTACATTGACCTTTCCATGATGTCCCTACGTAGATACCCCAACAATAAATTATGAATAGTTTTTCATAACATTACTATAACTCGGAATTTTAATTCAATTCCACATTTGACATTAGCTACTGTCATTTTGTAAAATAATGATACCACATATAATAGTGTAGTGATGAACACAAAAGTCGATAGATAATCGCGATTTATGTTTATGTAATCATAATATTGGTGTGCCAATTAAAGACTAAATTATTGATTTTTATTTAAATAAATACATAATTATTCATAATAATTATTTATTAATTAGTAACCGCTGCTTTATTTAATAAAAAGTTAATATTTTTGTTTTTTATACCTATTAAAAACTTATATTAAAAGAGCCTAGATAGTTTTCTGTATTGGCAACCCGTGCGCGCTCGTGCAGCTATCGCCATTTTGTTTATCTTGTCATTCGGCTTCATTCTGCCAGTCTGACTGCACGAATATCTTGTTTCATTGCGAATCGCTATTTTGTTATTTTTTGGGTTTTTGTTAAAGTTTTGTTACGTTGTGTTTGCTGTTACGTTTATAGTTTTTTGTGAACTTTGAGTGAATCTATTTGTTTTGGTTTTCCATCAAAATGGATCCTCAGCCAAGTACTTACATCACAAAAAGACGTGGATGTTTTCTTGTCCCCAAGAAAAACGCGTCCACGAAAAGCTTTCACTGTTACTGAAAGAAAGTAGAGGAAAAATTAGTGGGCTAGATATATTAATTGATAATATCACAGACACATTTATAATAAATGTTACAGAAAGTGACAGCGATAGCGATGACGGCGACGATTTATAAAATAAAATATTACCATAGTACATCTATTAGTTTTATTTCTCATGTTCATTAATGATCACATTTTTTTATTTATTTCACACACAATTATTAAACAAAACTCTCAGATCCTTAATAAAATTAATCGTCATAACTAAATTATCCGCTCAGAAATATTTAATTACCTGATATACCTACTTAGTTTCTATTAAAGTATTAGTTGTTTAAATATACTACTATAAACGAGAGGAATCGATCCGGAAATATTCCATTTCCGTATCGAATAATTTCGCAACGTCACTATTTAGTACTTGTCATAACGTTGCAACACTGAAATTGTCAAATCTGGAATCGAATTAAAATTCCGAGTACATAGATAACGTAAGCGATCACGATAATCGTCGATTCAGGACAGCCTTATGCGCTTATTCCTGTTTTTTTTTCCATAAGTGTGGGTCCATGACTGTTATTGCACAACTATTTGGCGCTTATCATAACTGTTTTCAGTCTTGTACATTTTTTTGAATTTCCCTTTTCTACATTATTCAAAGATGACCAGCGCATTTTGAATTACCTAAACCTTATATAATTCGCTTTACCAACGTTACAACAATTCACTTACCCAGAATTATTCAAAACTTATTGAATCATCCAAACCAAATGTTCACGCGCGAAATCGTGAACAGAATAAAATATTATAAGTAAAACCGTTTTCTTTTACACAGTACATATCTCATAGATAAAAAGGGTTGACAGAAGCGCAGAGACAAATTGGACCGCTTCTCTTGACATGGCTAGGGGTTCCCAACCTTTTACTAGCCTGGACCACTATGATTTTTTTGTTTTAGCAAAGGACCAAAAAAAGAAACAACGAGTTGTACTCTGTGAGTGCCCAGAAGTGACAACTTGAACATTAACGTTGTGCATTTTTGAATCATCCGTCGTACTAATTTTCGATCAGGTCACGTGTCCTGACGCGTCATCCGTCTTACGAATTTTCGATCGAAGACGGATGATTCAAAAATGCACGTAATGTTACATTTTATACCCATTTCAAGAAAAGTGCTCAACGCCGCTAAAGAAGTTATCACTTTAATCACCTGTTCAATCAAAAATAAACTCAAATCGCACAATTAATTTTTATTATTATTGATTATTTTTCTTTCTCGGGTCTCTGGAGACCCGGTCCTTTGGTAAGCGTACGAGGGGCCGAAACCAACTCGCAGAGGCCTTGTTAGACATTTCAAATGTAATGGAGCACCAACTGGCGATTATCCCTGTATGCATTGTGATAGTATTCCCAAGGACAATCTCCGGTTGGAGCAGTACTATTGCAGAATATGGAAACAAAAGATGAAACGGGTTTGGGTGGTTTAGTGAACTGATAATCGTTTATTATAGAAGAACTATTGGCCCCTGCCTGACCAGTATCAATATGCACGGCTTTTAAATGGCAGGGGGTGACTTGCACACTCAATGAATGGGCCCCCGAAAACGGTCGCTAGCACAAAGTGACGTAGCGCCAAGGTGGCAACATAGTCTGAGGTGCTAGAGCAGTGGAGAGGTATACCACGGCTATCAGGACAATCCCGGAAGTGCGTTCAAGATCCCTACCAGCATCTTACTGGATTAAACATCCTTCTCCCGAGCACGTTTGCTCTAGCGAATCTCCACTCAGACCGGCCGATTAAGGCAAGAAATAGGTGGGAGCTCTGTTCCTCGTCAGTGTTCACTCTGGCCAGTCAATAAAGGCAAGCCGGAGACGAGGAACACGACTTTTCCCGGGAGATTAGGTTTGTGGGGTCGCTACAGTTCGCCCAACAGTTCGCCACGAAACTTGCGGATTGTATCTCTCTTTGTCTGGCCCCTCACCCTAGGTATGACCTAAGGTCCATCGAAACGCGCAAGCCCCACCACGACGTCAACGTAGAGATACTGCGGTAGGGTTATTATTGATATTCATTACGAACATAACAAAAAAATACTTATTTAAATCGTTCAAGTCGTTCTCAGGACCAAAATTCATGGTTATATAGGTACCTTTATTATATACATACCTCTAGAAGTCTAGACACTTAAAATATGTACGACAACTATTAATAAAAAGAAAACGGAAGAAAAACAACACATTTATGATAGACATTTAAAATCAGTTTGTATCAATGTTGTTTTTCAGTTCAGAAGTTAGAGCAAAATAGAATACTCTTTATTATGTCCACCATATAGGTTACAGAAAAGGTACCTATTCGAAGAAAACATTATATCAGATAACGCAATGTGCGGGAAAGTTATGCATTTTATACCTTATGTGGACTTTATTTCTTGCGGTACAGTTTGGGATCCAGTGACATAGACAATATTTAAGGTGTTTATCCCCGGGGGCTGTAGGTGAGGGGTGGGGGAGGAGGTACCTGCAACGTGCGTATTTACAGGTGCGGGCTTGAACAGGTACCTAATCGGGTGTTAAAGGTCTCTGGGCAAGGATTATTGGTAATATGTTGTTGGGTGTTAATTGGGTGGACTTCAGAAGTTTTTGTTTATCTATTAGAGGTATCGTATTCAAAGCAAACGAATTTATTTTGTATTCTCAGTTTGGAAAGTATAAGCTTGTGATTAAATTGTAGCAGCTGCACGGGTCGATCGTCGCTTGCCGATTGCGGTCTGTGGATGGGTGACCAACTTTAGAAAGCACGTTAGCCCTTGGTTCCGGCTATTATTGGAAGGTCTTTGGCAGTCGTTAAGGGTTGTCAGAAGCCAAAAAATCTGAAACCAGTCTTGGTAAGCGCGGATGCTCTTCACATAAAATACTGGTATGAAACTGAATCCGTTTAGCTGGAACCTGACCCCAATATAGTTGTGATAATTCTAGGCAAAAACCATTGGGCATTTCCTAATTCAGCTAGTAGAGCAACAACAACTAAAAACGTTTTGTGGTCAAATATTTATTTATTTCATTATTTATGTACACACAAAAAACAGTAATAATTAACATTATAATTCTTATTTCTAAAGAAATTTCTTTCATCTGCAAGCCAAATGACTTAGTCAAGTGCTGATACAAGACAAGTCATGATTCATAGCAGCAATAGCAGAAACCATGTCAGCTGTAGTAAAATGTCGGTAGAGCTGCAGGTCATCTGCATAAAGATGGAAAATAAAAGAGAGAACTCTGACGTAACGTAACGACATTAATGAAAATTGAAAAAAGAAGAGGAGACAGAACGCTACCCTGAGGAACACCTTCAGTGAGGCTACACCAATCAGATAAATACTCATCAAGGCGGACACACTGAGAGCATCCCCGAAGATATGAATTAAACCAGGCTATAGCGGAAGAATAGAGATTAATAGATTTGAGTAATTCTATTAAGATGTCGAAATCCACTGAGTTGAAGGCGTGACTAAAGTCAAGTAATACAAGAACAGTAAGCGACTTATTATCCATAGCCCAGCGGATATCGTTAGTTACTTTTATAAGCGCAGTAACAGTACTGTGACCCACGCGAAACCGGATTGATAAGGGGATATTATCGAGTTTGAGGTTAAGAAAAAAGATAGTTGTCTATGAACCAAGTGCTCAAAAACTGTGGAAAGAAATGGAAGAATAACAATTGGTCTAAAATAAAGACGGATTATTAGTTTTGGGTAAAGGTATAATTTGGGCCTGTTTCCAGACCGACGGGAAGGAGCAAGAGGTGAACGAGTGATTGAATATGTGAGTGAGAATAGAAAGTAATGAAGGAAGGATAAGAGAAATCATTCTCGAGCATAACATTACAAACTGCAGAATAAGTAATCGCAAGAATAGATTTCTTAACATTATCCTCGATAACATGGCTAAATTCAAAATGATAATATTGTGGCAATGGCAAACCAGAAATACTCTCCAGTGTCGCAGCTTTAACACTAGAATCAAGAGAATAGGGAAGGTGAGAGAAGTGCTTATTCAGGTCATTGAGGTCCATATCCTTACGCTGACTGGTAGAAGATTTCCCTATGTCAAGTGTGTGGGACTTGAGAAATTTCCATACATCGGAAGAACTACGGTTGTCGAGTTGTTCATGAAAATAGCGTCTCTTAGCATCTGAAATAACCTTAATTTCGGAAGTCGGTGTTACAAACAAATATACAAAACCAAAAACACTGACTTCCGAAATCAAGGGCTATTTCATACTTTCTGGTGTTTTTTTTTGGATTTCGTCATATTTATTTGTTAAAAAGTTTTTTATTTTTCACTTTTAAGTGGTGATACTTGGACGTCTTTGTCTACGCAGAAATTGAAGCAAGAATTAATGCTTATAAAATAAAAACTACAGAGCCAAACTGAATTAATTATTTACAGGACCAAATGGCAAGTGAACTCAAAAAGAATCACACAAATTGGATCAGAAACCTCGGAATAATCGGTGCACGGTTGGCGCAGTGGTTGAGCGATTGACTGCTGCGCCGCGTGTCGTGGGTTCGATTACTACACGGAACAAATATTTGTATGGCCTAGCGATAGTTGTTCCGGGTCTGGCTGTTTGTGTGTGACTTTGTATGTTTGTAAACGCACCCACAATACAGGAGAAATTCCTAGTGTGGGGTAACGATTTTTTTTTTTAAAGTAAAAGTATAGTAAAGTAAAAATAAATATCCACTGAATTGAGAGCCACCTCCTTTTTTTGAAGTCGGTTAAAAACTAAAATATTTGGTATGTTATATGCTATCTTAGACCTTATGTGTTAGTAGTTTATGAAGCTAAGCTGTGAGATGGACAGAATTATATTTCTCAGAGGAACTATAAATAAAAATGCCACGAAACTCTCTCGAGGGATGATTTGAATGAATTTCAGTTTACTATAGGAAGGAAAATTGCGTTTATCGGCGGTTTCCTTACCTACGGGTAAGGAAATGAAAAGGATGCAGGCGAGTGCCAGCATTCTTTCATTGCCTTTTCACATAATACTGATAATTTTAGGAAGCAACACTTGTTATGATAAATATTTATTTATTATATACTTTATTGTACACCACAAATTAAATACAATAGGAAACTTAGAACATACATACAATGGGCGGCCTTATCGCATTTCACGATCTCTTCCAGGCAACCTGGGATAATAAAAATCATTAAATATTAATAGTAACAGGGACTCATGATATTAATAAATTTAAAAACTTTGTTAGTTTATATAATCCATACTTAACAATATAATATTATAAAGCTGAAGAGTTTGTTTGGTTGAACGCGCTAATCTCAGGAACTAAGTACTGGTCCGATTTGAATTTTTTTTGTGTGCTATAGAATGTAGGCTATAGGCTACATATCGTCACGCTACGACAAATAGGAGCGGAGCATTAATGGAAAATGTGACGCAGAAGAAGTTGCGTGGTTCAGCTAGTTTTAATATAGTACATCCCGTCAAAACCCATTATTTATTTATTTATATAAACTTTATTGTACACCAAATGAAAAATGCATAAAGGAAACGTTAAACTAACAAAACATACAATTGGCGGCCTTAAAGCTAAAAGAAAGAAAAAAAAAATCCGTTGCCGCCGAGTGGATGAGTGTTTAAAATTACAACATTCTTAGTGGTTTAGGCAGCAGCTTAAATGCCTTGGTATTCTAAATAAACATACAGATTACCTTATCGCATGTACATCGACTTAAAAATGATTTACAATCGTTAAACCACCTGCTCCAACCAAAAAAAGTCTTCTTCAAAATAAAATCGCTCCAAGCTGTTGGAAAACGGGTTAATGGTCAATATCTCCATTTTCACAAAGCGCCATACATTTCCACATCGAGCGAATCCAATCGAAGTTCCATTGATGGGAAATTATTCCCAATTGACCCAATTAATGGACAAAAGTAAAAAAGTTGGCATTTTAAATGTATTCTTCTATTACCATAACAAGAATGGTTGGTTTAAAATGCATAGGTTTTTATGGGTTCAATGGGAAGGCAATTATATCAAGTGCGGAGGCAATCGATGCGTTGTTCACCATTTGTTTGGTATGCTGCCGGCGAAAGAAATAGGGACGTATCTGCTCTTTCATGTAAAGTTCAGTTATTTTCATTTTAAGAATCAGGAAAGCGAGGCGCATCTAGTAATTTTTTTCGTTTTTCTAAGATGAAATTTTTCAGCGTATGCTCCACTAGTTTCGCCTGTCTGCCTGTCAGTCAGGCTGCATGACAGGCGAACGAAACTTGAGTTTTCATGGCAAAAATCAGTTATTTGAATATTCAGAATCAGGTCGATTTTCAGAAGTCTAGTCTCTGGCTGTCAGTCAGCTTATCAAGTCAATTTTTCAGCGGAACGCGTGGAAGTATACAGATCAAATAATCTACGCATCCGTTTTTTTTTTTGGTCAGATGCGCCCTTTGGGCTTATGGTGGCAGTAGGTATGTGTATGTATGGTCGTCGACGGGATATTGTCTTTGTATTGGCAGCTGATGTAAATGATAGCAGCGGTACGGTGTAGCCTAAGGATATCACTTACTCCTAGTAATTGGGTAGCAGGGGTTCGATTGCAGTTGCCACGTGCAAAATTGTAGTCTGTTTTTATGTTTTTAGGGTTCCGTACCTCAAAAGGTAAAAACGGAACCCTTATAGGATCACTTTGTTGTCCGTCTGTCTGTCTGTCTGTCTGTCAAGACCTTTTTTCTCAGGAACGCGTGGAGGTATCAAGCTGAAATTCATATCAAATACTCAAGTCTATGGTCTCTTGGAGCTGTGAAAAAATCAAACTTCTAAGTCAACGCGATCAAAAGATACTCCCGTTTATGCCGCAAATTTTCGACACTCGCAAGGGAATCAAAACCTACAGGGTACTTCCCGTGAACTCAGAATCTTGAAATTTGGTACGAAGCAACGTCTTATAACACAGATAAAGGAAAAATTGCGAAAAGCTTAAATTTTTAGTTACATCATATAATAAAAATATTTTTAATAATTTTAAACTTATTACCCCTTTACTCATGAACGCGTAGTGGTATTATATTGAAATTCTTAACAAATACTCAAGTCTATAATATCTTTAAGCTGTAACAAAATCAAACTTCTACATCAACGCAATCAAAAGATACAGCAATTAAAGCCGCATATTTTGAAACTCGCAACTACTCGCAAGGGAATCAAAACCTAAAGGATACTTCCAGACGACCTGGAATCTTGAAATTTGGCATGAAGCAACGTTATAAAGTACACATATAGGAAAAATTCCGAAAATCTTAAATTTTTAGTTACATCACATAGTATTTTTTTTTTAATAATCATAAACTTACTAGCTGACCCAGCAAACGTTGTTCAGCGATTAAAAAAAAAAACAGATGTTGGCCGATTCTCAGACCTACCCGATATGCACACAAAATTTCATGCAAATCGGTTCAGCCGTTTCGGAGGAGTTTGGAAACAAACACCGTCACCGTCAGCTTTCCACATTGTTATGTTATGGATTTCATTTAGCAATAAAAATACCATAACTTTTACTTATATACCTACAGGTTTGTACGGAACCCTCGGTGCGCGAGTCTGACTCGCACTTGGCCGGTTTTTTTAATGAAAGGAAGGAAAGTGTTTTTGGGTTTGTGTTTTAAATCGATTGTTTATCCCATTTTATTTTTATGACAACTAAGTAGTTTGACTGTGGATTAATCCTCATCAGAACAACATATTTTCTTCACCGTTAAAGTGACATAATATCTGCAGAGAAGGCCGCGCAAAGTGTACAGTATGGCTTTAATTAATAAATTTTTGTAAAGTTATAATGTTATGTAAGTATTATTCGGCCAAAGAATCAGCATTGCCATTCAATGTGGCAATGCTGCCAGTGTTCTGGGCAATTTTGCCGTTGACAGCGATGTGGATTATTTTTTTGATGCCCAATGATTTATTTTGTTTTTATACGCGTTTGTACATAACGTAGATACTGTAAACATTGTAATTTAATAATACAGTATTATAAGTATGATAAATAGGCGTTGGCAACAGAAACTTTAGTAAAATTTATGATGTTGGTTCTGGAATGAAAGGAATGGACTTGCTCTTGACCTCGAACACTTCTGATGGATAAGGTCTATGATAGAGCGAGCATGCCCAGAATATCACTAACACTCTTGATTTTCAAAGCAAAAGTAAACTAGTAGACGGGTTATACATGTGGAAGGAAACACAGACGCTGGCATAGTTTCACACTTTGGCTGTGTGCATAATAAATGTGGAGGAGAACTTTGAGTACCTACGAATAGTCGGGAAATCGATCAAATACGGATGGTACCCTGTAGTACCTACGTCTGATGTTTAAAAATTAAACATTTCTAAAGCAAAAAAGAAGTCCAAGTTCATGAATTTTAGACTAATTCCCTTTTCTACAAATATATTCAACAAACAGAAAGTCAAGAAGAAAATAATAGAAAAGCTTAACTATTGTAAAAGGGAAGAAATTCTCTATTGAAAATCAAATAAGTAAATGCCCCAAGCATTGCAGTAAATTGAAGGGGAAATAATATTTACTGGTGAACCGAACCTCTTGTATAGTAAGTAGTCCAAGTTTTTCTAAATTTTACGATCATTGGGTCCGATGTAAATGAAGAGCTCGTGGCTAAATAATAACAGCCACAGGGGTCGATTTTTACGGTTAACCAACGCTTGCCAAGGTTGGTCTGTGGATGGGTGACCATCTTAACATATTGAGTTTCCTCCGTGCCTCGGAAAGCACGTTAAGCCGTTGGTCCCAGCTGTCATTTGTATATCTTTGGAAGTCGTTACAGATTGTCAGAAGCCAGTAAATCTGACTCCAGTCTTGCCAAGAAGTACCGTGTTACCCAGTTAATGGGTTGTGGAGGTCTGGTAGGCAGCCGTAAAACACTGGTATTCAGCTGAATCCGGTTTGACTGGCAGCCGACCCCAATATAGTTGGGAAAAGGCTAGGCTAGATAATGAGGGGTCTGTTGTGTACTTGTATTTGGAGTTTCTAAGCCAATTGCCGACGGCAATATGTATGTTTATGCCATATTGTCTATGTGATAAAGCTGTGATGCTAAACTTTATGCTTTTATTTCACGCCAACATTACAGGATATTGCTACTTTCACGGTGAATTTATACTATCATGTAAATATATCAAATCGACATGAAAATTGATGAACATGTTACTATAATATGTTATTGGCTATTTATAAAAACGATTTCTGAAGTGACTAATGCGTCACCCCGCCACCCTTGTGAAGTTGTGACGTCAATCAATAAATTCAGCCTTTTCCAGTTTACTCGTAAAAATTAGACGATCCTAAATTAGCTAAACTTGTTTTGTTCATGCTGTAAAAAGTGGCTTAGGGGTGATTTCAAGATAACAATTTCTTGATTTATTTACATAACAAACAGAATACAAAAACTGATCCCAATTTCACGGTTACAACGTCCGTCTAAAAAAACAGAGTTATCTTACAAAATGTATGAAAAACAATTAAACAATAGTTATTTGTTTTCTTATAGATTATATAGGACAACCGTAGGAAGTCTATCTCATGCATTGACACGTACTTATCTTCAAAATACTTAATTCAGAGAGCCAATTCTATGTCCAAAAGCCTTACTTTTTATGCATTTTTGACAGATTGCGATTGACATGTCAATGCGAACGTTTGACAAACAAATTAATGAACTAAATTCTGAATGTTTATATGAATGAAAAGGCCCGCGAAACACGTTCGTTGTCGATTCCGTGCGGCGACTGCGCATCCGTCCGTCAATATTGATTGTAAATAGAACACAAATTGCTCGTATCCGTTTGAAAAGCAATCAAGCGCACGCATTGCTCGCTAGTTGGCTTTGCATGAGTTCGCTCGTGCTCGCGGTGAGCAAACTTTCGATGGATAAGTTTGTTGGTTTATTTTTATCTCTAATGTAAGTTCATTAGCGTGTAAAATTCGATTCTATAATGCGGGATGGCTCAGCTAAGTACCAGCTTGCCGCGCTTGACTCGGTGGAACGCAGAGCTAAGGGCTCATCGGCGACGAAAAACTGGTGGCTCCAAGCTTCACAGCTTGGCTCATCGCCGCAAGGTTGCCTGCTTGTTTGGAGCATCAATTCGAGCATCGGGTCTTTGAGCGTTGGTCGATATTATTATGTTATTTTATTAAATATGTGTATTTTAGTGTTTATTTTACAATTCATAATCATTAGGGTTCCGTACCTCAAAAGGTAAAAACGGAACCCTTATAGGATCACTTTGTTGTCCGTCTGTCTGTCTGTCTGTCTGTCTGTCTGTCTGTCAAGACCTTTTTTCTCAGGAACGCGTGGAGGTATCAAGCTGAAATTCATATCAAATACTCAAGTCTATGGTCTCTTGGAGCTGTGAAAAAATCAAACTTCCAAGTCAACGCGATCAAAAGATACTCCCGTTTATGCCGCAAATTTTCGACACTCGCAAGGGAATCAAAACCTACAGGGTACTTCCCGTGAACTCAGAATCTTGAAATTTGGTACGAAGCAACGTCTTATAACACAGATAAAGGAAAAATTGCGAAAAGCATAAATTTTTAGTTACATCTATATCTATCTATACTTATAATAAATCTGTAGAGGGGTCAATTCTGTACATGAAATATATTTCCAAAATAACTATCAGGGGGTGATTAGGGATCGATACTGATCCCAAAAATGCAATCAGTGCAATTTTTGTCTGTCTGTCTGTCGGTCTGTCTGTCTGTCTGTCTGTCTGTCTGTATAACCGTTATAGAAACAAAAACTACTCGACGGATTTTAATGAAACTTGGTACAATTATTATTCATACTCCTGAGCAGGTTATAGTATACTTTTCATCACGCTACAATCAATAGGAGCAGAGCAGTGAAGGGAAATGTTGGGAAAACGGGAGAAGTTACTCCATTTTTTAAGCTTCCGTCGCGTGTGCAACCTTAATGGTGAAAGCTACATAGAAATCATGTATGACGGAAATGTTCTCCTTAAAATTATATAAAAAATATCCAACGAAAGCATATGTCTATCTTTTATGATTGACGAACAATAACACGTGTTAACTCCCGATAGCTTAGCAGTTCGAAGCTTTCTGATTGTGTTTGTCTACTCTTACGTTTATAAAACTCTCAGTCGTCCCTAATTAACATTAATAAAAGTTAACATTATTAACTATTCCATATAAATCATAGAAATCGGTATAGAAACACCAAAGTTATACATGAAATACGCTATAATAAGCCATCGCGAGTGAATACTGAATCAACACTGCAATAAGGATTATTTTTTTATAAGGTCGCGAACGCACAGGCAGGCGGCTAGCTTGGCGCCTAGAGGCTAGCGAGTAGCTTTGGAAAACGGCTTACGACAGTTTGCAATATCCTTTAATAATTATAATGTCGAAGGAAAGATGGTTATAATTTCGCTTTACACCAAACGAGTAATATTATAAATGTGAAAGTTTGGTTGTTTGTTACTCAATCACGCCAGAACGGCTTAACGGATCTTAATGAAATTTAGAACAAAGATAGATTATAGTCTGGAATAGCACATAAGCTACTTTTCATCCCGGGAATATGTTCCCTAGGGATCATGCGGGCGAAGCCGCTGGCAGAAGCTAGTCATATAATAAAAATATTTTTAATAATTTTAAACTTATTACCCCTTTACTCATGAACGCGTAGTGGTATTATATTGAAATTCTTAACAAATACTCAAGTCTATAATATCTTTAAGCTGTAAAAAAACCAAACTTTTACGTCAACGCAATCAAAAGATACAGCAATTAAAGCCGCATATTTTGAAACTCGCAACTACTCGCAAGGGAATCAAAACCTAAAGGATACTTCCAGACGACCTGGAATCTTGAAATTTGGCATGAAGCAACGTTATAAAGTACACATATAGGAAAAATTCCGAAAATCTTAAATTTTTAGTTACATCACTTAGTATATTTTTTTAATAATCATAAACTTACTAGCTGACCCAGCAAACGTTGTTCAGCGATTAAAAAAAAAAAACAGATGTTGGCCGATTCTCAGACCTACCCGATATGCACACAAAATTTCATGCAAATCGGTTCAGCCGTTTCGGAGGAGTTTGGAAACAAACACCGCAACACGAGAATTTTATATATTAGACTTGCTGACCCAGCAAACGTTGTTATGCGATTAACAAAAAAAAATAAAAAAATAGATTTTGGCCGATTCTCAGACCTACCCGATATGCACACAAAATTTCATGCAAATTGGTTCAGCCATTTCGGAGGAGTTTGGAAACAAACACCGCGACACGAGAATTTTGACCTTAGCCAATCTAAACCGAGATTGATCCAAATTGTGCCTATTTCTAGTATTAAAATTATGTCTATCACTTCTCTTCTTAAAGAGATGAAGATTTTTCCGAACATACATAATGTTTTCATATATGTATTGACAAGGTACCGTCAACTTTCCACATTGTTATGTTATGGATTTCATTTAGCAATAAAAATACCATAACTTTTACTTATATACCTACAGGTTTGTACGGAACCCTCGGTGCGCGAGTCTGACTCGCACTTGGCCGGTTTTTTTTTATTTATTTTTATTAATTTAACATATTTATATTTAGTATGTGCTACGTGAGGGCGTCCGTGGCATCACAGGCTCTATCGTAATACCAGGGCTGTGTTATTTATTTATTTAAATATCGCAGCATATGCTGAGATAGGGACCTTTTTGGCCTCGCACAGATAAATTTCATGTTATTATCTGTATTTTGTTATTTTGCTTCTGTCTGTTTTGTGCGAGTCCCAAATAAACATTTTTCTTTCTTTCTTTCTTTCTTGTCGGTCTCGTACAGATTGTACTTCGATGAGTGTGCCCAAGGACTCTACGACCTCATACCACCGGCCCCCTTCTACCATCGGACATCCAGACGCACTGCAACTTACCATCCCTACCTTGTTGCTATTCCACGAATTCGTACTAAGCGTTTCCAAACGTCTTTTATAATGCGCACAGCAAAGGAGTGGAACTCTCTACCTGCGTCTGTGTTTCCGAACGCTTACAACCCTAATCTCTTCAAAGTTACAGTAAACAGGCTCCTTCTGGGTAAGTTCGCTCCATCGTAGACTTTGTCTCTGTCATCTGCGACCTATACTAAAATCAAGAGCAAATCCCTCTCAAAAAAAAGGTTTGTTTGTTTGTTTGAACGCGAAAATCTCTGGAACTACCAGTCGGATTTGGATTGTTTTTTTTTTTGCATAAATTATAGCCACATTCATGATGAAGTCTATACAAGCAAAGTACACTTCAAAATATGACAAAGGTATTGTTAAAGAACGGATATAAATTACGCTTAGTAAGTTTTGAACACCACTTTTTGTATAAATCTCCCAACTAACACCAAAGCGTTAAAATAACTTATAAAAGAATCGTATATCAGTTACATTTGAGTATAAAATTGTTAACGCATACCTCTACAACAGAGTTAGAGCATGCTCTAACTCACTTATAACCACGAAAGAGGCCCACAGTTTTACAGGTAAGTATTATAGAAAACCTATAGTACGGTGATACAAATGTGTCAAAGCAATTGCACAAGAGCGTTAATTAAGTGACAGCTATTACTTTAACCGGTATTACTGTTGTAATATCGGGTTGGT
Source organism: Ceramica pisi (assembly GCA_963859965.1). NCBI lineage: Eukaryota > Metazoa > Arthropoda > Insecta > Lepidoptera > Noctuidae > Ceramica > Ceramica pisi. The sequence continues at coordinate 20,536,868 of OY982535.1, read as the reverse complement.
TAACACAACAGGTGGTAGGAAAGCATCGGATAAGAATGCTTTGCCGATAAAACCTATAATAGACCTGTTAAGAATAGAATATTGATACCGTGACTCATATTAGTTATCTAAAATGGACTCAGGTAAGTGTATTATAGCTTCTTGACTTCATTTTAAAACAACTGTATAACTTTTAGCCCACGTTAAGATTTAAAAAGCCTGTAACCTTAAAAAAATAAATCTGTTCGTAGTGGAAGTGTATAATGTCAACCATCTTTCAACATAGCAGAATAATATGGAATAAAACAGGAGCCATTTTAAGTATTTACGTTATTTGAGTTTGTGAAGTGAAAAATGACTGCCCTTGTGATTTCATGGTATATTTATACCATGTTTCTCATCTCAATTTTAACGCGCCTAGGATTTATTAAAGATTTACAAGAAAAGTTATAACAATAAAATAGACACCACAAGCAAATATTATTATTTATTTCTGATTCCTGAGCAGTGGCATGTAAAATTAAGTGGTATTCAAGGAACGCTTCAAATGATATAAGAAATTTAGTATTTTGTTGTCAAATGTTGAATAACTCGAAATTATATTCATTGTTAGGTTACCAAAACAATGGCGAACTGACTTTAAATATAAGTCTTCACTTAAATCATTTGTACCACTCTTTGAGCTACAACATCGTTAGTCACGAGTTTGGTGCTGCCATTGGTGACTTAACATTGTCATAATAGACTTAGCTAAATACATATGCCACAGTGAAGACAATACAGCCGCCTTAAAATTTTACAAACCGACTCGATTAGGGTTCTTCATCGAAATAATAAAAAGCTGCTACGACTTGACGTTATCCGTTTATTTATTTATATATGTTACAGTGAGTGATTATTCGGGATAAAACATATTTTTATCCAGCCGCTATGCTTAATATCAACTCAATTTGGACAAAGTGATTATGATTTTGGTCAAAGAATTTATTAAACTAAATAGCTACTTATTTTATACAATCTAGTTAGATCCGGTGGGATGTGGGCGTGGCAGTAGTAGGGTGGGGAACACCATAGAGCACCTCAAAAATATTGACCTTGAACTCAGGTCTCGCGATTCTAAGGAACGGTACCAGGTCAATATTCATGGTTAGTGAACTTGAGGTCAAGATCAAGTGACCTTTAGGTCAAAGACAAGTGACTTTGAATTCGAGGCCAAGTGATCCTGGAAGTCATGATAGCTTGGAGGTGAAGGTCGGGTGACCTTGGATGTCAAGGTTGAGTGACCTTGGAGGCCATGGTCAAGTGACCTTGGGAGTGCCTAAACTACCAACTCCTTGACTACAATAGCTGTACTTTTTATTATTTTTTTCTATATTTACTTGTATCTCGAAAACGGCGTGTCCTATCACCAAAATAATGAAAAATTTGCCCCCTTTAAAACCCCCATACACGCAATTCTCCACATGTAGGTAATAATCAATTATAAAAAAAAACAACTTTCACATAATTGTTTACGTCGCGTCGAACAAAAGTGAGGTTAGTGTTAATAACGACCCATACATGCGTTATTTGTCACCAATGCCTTTAGAACATCATTAAAGGGGTACCGCCTAACATAATAAGCTTTAGTTAAATCCTGTATTACAGGTTAAACCTAGATAGAGCAGTTTGTTTGACACTTTTTGTATTCGTGTTACTAAACTCTCGAAAATCTCTATTTTATAACATATGTCTGCAATAATAGTCAATATACTACCTCAAGGTGTATAAGACACTTCATTGCAATAACTAAGCAACACTAATAGTTAACAGGTATCAGCTAAAACTGTTATATAGACATGGGAGTTAAAGGTAGGTTAAAGCTGTAACGTTTTAAGCATAGCTGCTGTCACTAGCACCATTTTAACTCTCAAACCTATATTACGTGGTTCATTAAAGATCTAGTGCCACAATTGGAGTTAAAAATTGTTTGTTGCCTCCGCTTTATCGCATTTAGTTAGAACTGAGATAATTGTAACTCTTTAATATCACTTAAACTCATAAAAAAGCCTGTAACTGACACTAAAATGTTAGTTGGGCTGTCTCTGGGAACAATGTTTGTTTATTTTATCTCGCGTCAGTTGACCCGGTAAACTTAGTACCGTCTAAAATTGATTAAATTTTACCTTAAAATAAGTTAAAAATTAATCAATTTTATGTTTGTGTTCCTATAAACACGATTTTTTTAAAGATGGCTTTACTCTTGACTTTCCCAGTTTACCGTTCATTTTAAATTTTTTTAGAGGCCAACATACGGCATTTGCGTATAAACAAAATAGATAGGTACAGTACATTAGCATGTGACAATTGACAATTTACTGTTGAATTACACTGTTTTTGAGGCTACAATAAATCCGCCTGGTCATAAATTACACTTATTATACTTCACTCAAAATAATCTGTTCGCATTACAAATACCAAAATAGTCGGAAACTTTTTAGAAAAATAAATAGTTTCAGTATTGGTCTTGTAAGTTACATTATAATTTTTCAGATTACCGCTACTTAATATGTACTAGTTGTTACACATTTTATGATAAGCAGTACAACTCTCGTTATTAAAAAGCATTCAAATACAAGTCGCAATATCAACTCAAGGACAATCAATGTACAAAATGTTGGAAAATTAGAGATGTTTTTGACACTTCGCTTTTTAGGTTTCCGTTCTCGAAGGGTAACTAACGCAACCCTATTACTAAATTTCCGCAGTCAAGATCTGTAATAGGTCGACAGTTGAATTTGTTTTTTTGTATTTCCGCAATAACAGTATTTATTAAAAAAAAAAAATACAACCGACTTCTAAAAAAATTAGTTTCTTCGTATTTTGACACCGACTTCCGAAATTAATGTTATTTTTTACTTTGTAGTGTTTTTTTTTTAGAAGTCGGTTGTATTTTTTTTTTTTTTTAAGTTTTTTATTTTTCACTTTTTAGTGGTGCCTTACACCTAACAACACCACTACAATATCGCAGAAAACCAAAATACGCAATTTCGATTATCAAAGAATCATCTAAATAGTCAAATTCCAGCTATTTCGATTTAAAATCCAAAGTTCGTAACTGATTTTGATATGATTTAAATGGGACTAATCTGCAAGTATATCCTTTCAGATAAAACAATTTTTTTTCAATTCGGTTCATAATTGTCGGAGTTATGAGGTAACAAACATAAAAAAAAAAAACATACAACCGAATTGATAACCTCCTCCTTTTTGGGAAGTCGGTTAAAAAGGCTACAAGAAACTTGTTTTTGTTTCGGTTTAAGGTAAGGAACGCTTCGTGACAAAGTCCGAATCGCACTTGGCGGGTTCTTCTTCTAAAACTAAGTAGTAGGTACCATTATACTTGAGTGACCTTGCCTCTCATTAATACCTCCGAGAGCCACGTTAGATCCAATCTTGTCGTTTAAAAAATTCTGTTCATTCGGCGAATTTAATAGAGATTGATGACAGATTTTTTTATTTGAGATGGGTTTGCTCTTGAGTTTTATTCGTTATTGATTATTGCTAAGCTATTAAGCTATTGCGTTTTAAAATTTCGTAAAATTGACGTTTCAAAAATCAAGAAAAATTGCAATGGATAAATAGTCTGAAAAAATCCGCCAAGTGATTGCTGAAATGTGTCAATACATTAATTTCGAACCAAATGAAAAATGCGTGAGATGTGGGCAAAAGGTAAATCACGCTGATTCACGTTTTGGCTAATTTCTTACATCCTTAAAAAAAATAACCGTTATTCTACACTAGGTCTCCTATATCGAGGGTGCGTTTAAAATCGTATAAACGCACATACACAAACAGCCAGACCCGGAACGACTTTCTGTAGGCCATACAAATATTGTTCCGTGCGGCGTAACTTTCTGAGCGTAGATCTTTAGGACTCAAAACCGTTCTTAATAGTTTATTAGAAACTATATTTAGGCCGCGGCTTCGCTCGTGTTCAAGTTTTACTTTCGCAAATGAACCTACCAAAATTCATCAAAATCTATTCTGTCATTTAGGCGTGAAAGCGTAACAAACAAACTCAATTTTGTTAAGAAACTGAATCGGTTCCGTAGACTCCGATAAAATTGGCTGTGACAGATGGACAGACATGCAAACAGAAGAGTCATTTTATATGGATTCCATTTTTTCATACAGACCTGTGAAACATTAACAAAGTGCCTGTAGGTAGATGATTTGATTGCAATTCATCAATTAGCTCTAACATTCACAAGTCGCTCAATCACTATTAGAGCTTAAGTTTTTTTTATGAATGACTAGCTGACCCACGCAACTTCGTCTGCGTCACATTTTCCATTAATTCTGCGCTCCTTTTTGACTTAGCTTAATGATATAGCCTATAGCCTTCCTCGATAAAAATGGGCTATCTAACACTGAAAGTTCCTGAGATTAGCGTGCTCAACCAAACAAACAAACAAACTCTTCTGCTTTAAAATATTATAACTCAGAGGTTCTCAGATTTTGTTGTGCAAGGCGTTGCGAACGTTCGACACTCGACTCTCGTGCGCGTACCTGAGAGTTTCTCTGATTTTGTTCAGCAAGGCGTTGTGAACGTTCAGGTGAAGATTCTCCCATACGGCGTATTCTTGCTGCCCGTGCTTGAGAACTATGTTTAGTAAGTTGAGACATGGCTCTCTTTAGGCATTTTCAAATGTTTAAGAAAATGTTAATAGCGTGTAATATTCTAGCCCTGAAAAGAACTGTTGTTTGGCTCTGAGAAGAACTTTTGCGTAGGTGTAGTTTTAAGAACGAAATCTAAAGAAAATCGCACGAAAATTATTAGACTTCGCGCACGACCGCTGCGTAGGGAACCGACGTACTTATACTTATCTATGGAGCCAACCTCGCGGCTGAGCCACGCGGGTACCTTACTCGAGGTATATAATCTAAGCCTTACTCATAGATCTAAACTCCCCTCCCGCACGCGCACCCTCGCAACGGGTCGTGCAGCAGAAATCGTAATATTTTAATTTCGCCATAACTTCAAAACCAAACGTCCGATTTTAATCATTCAAAGACCAAATATTATCTACATAAACTGTACTTAGTGATGAAATATATATTAATAGCATGAGTAAAATAAACGCGTTTAAATGTAGTCCAAAAAAACTCAAGATTTTTAAATTAAAAAAATGTTTGTTGTGCCTCACTCGACATACATAGGTATAGTGTGTTGCGGACTTTTTTGTAGATATTTATAAGATCTACAATTAATTAGAACAATGTATGGTTCTATCTTTTATAGTTTAGGCAGCGTACACAAAATAAGTTACTTTTCTGGTTGATTTTTACACCTTGTGTCCGAAAAACCCAAATATCTTACGGAACCCTATTTTTTTCCAAAATAAAATATAGCCTATGTTACTCGTGGATAATGTAGCTTTCGAATGGTGAAAGAATTTTTAAAATCGGTCCAGTAGTTTTTGAGCCTATTCATTACAATCAAACAAACAAACAAACAAACAAACAAAGTTTTCCTCTTTATAATATTAGTGTAGATCTTCACAAACTCTAACTTTCAAGTTAATTTTCCCTACAATGTTAGCTTCTCAAGAAACTTAAAAATACTGTAACAAGCTTGTAACGCTCCGCAAACAGTTAAGAAGTGTAAGACGATATATTACGTGTTGCATGTAAGGGCCCGTACTCACTAAGACCGTATGTTTTCTCGGTCCGTCTAAAGGCACGGATATGCCAGTGTCAGCACAATTAATATGACACAGTTCACATTTAGATCATCATCATCATCTGATAAGCCTTTTTAAATAGCACCACAACACTGGGATATCGTCGTCATCCATCGTGTACGAAAAATGAACGCTAACTGATCGGAACCGGCGGTGTATGTGCGGCCGCAGATGGACCGTGTAAGTGGGAACGGGCCCTTACTGCTTGGAGGGGATTTGTGTAGTAGGTCAGTTTTTACGATAATAGTTCATGTTGTGAATTATTTTAGTACTGGAAAAAGCTGCTTGTGGCCGTATTTTTAGGTCTTGATCTTCCTTAGCTAAGTGGGAAACTAGTGTGGTATGTCTACATTTGTGCCATGTAAACGATGTGGTAACCAAAGAATAGATGCTTCAGGAATGGATAAAAGTCACTTGTATATACAGGGTTATTTGTAAAACACCAGAAACCTCTTAGGCAGTGAAAGTACACATGATTATAAGCAACTTTTGTTTTGGTAAAACTCCGAAATCTCGAAAAAAATATCAGCTGTTTCATACAAAATGCAGTATTTAGCCAATGAAAATGTATGAAACAGCTGATATTTTTTTCGAGATTTCGGAGTTTTACCAAAACAAAAGTTGCTTATAATCATGTGTACTTTCACTGCCTAAGAGGTTTCGGGTATTTTTTCAATTTCCCTGTATAAGAAATTCAAGTGAACTCACAAATCACCTTATTTATTCCTCCCTTTCCTTTCTCCACTCCAGAAAAGAGTTCAATACATCGCAACTTACATTTTGAAATCGCCAACTAGCCGAATGGTAGGTTAATTTTCCGGCAAGTACTCACGTCGGTACTGAAGCATCCGTAGTGAACCAATCGTAGCAATTGCATCATTTGCACCAGCCGCTAACCGGGCAACCGGGTAACCGGGCGACCGGGACGAACCCAATCGCAAATTGAAAATTGATTTATATGCATACAGAACGGCTGTGTGAATCGGTACTTTCAAACTGGATTTTTATCGAGGAGGTTTATTCGTTTTGACTGGCCCGATGGGAATAGAGTGTTTTTGGAAGAGGAGACGGATTTTCTGGAGTGATATGTTTCAGATTATGTTGCCGAACTTCTTCAGTCTATACTTCATTTTTTTTTAATTCTAATCATAGCAGTCAAATGAATATAGGCATCGCAACTAAATCAAAACTGTATTTTCAACACACTTGTTCAAAAACTGGCTGGTATCTGCAACGTATTTCACACTAGTGCGGAAAAGTGCGCCGGCCAACCCTGCGTCTTCATTTATTACATAATATATGAAATTAGGCCAGATGCATAAGTTAGCCCAATTGCACTAAAATATGCAGTCCTACGCTAGTTGTTGCACCAAGACAACAATAACGACTAAGCACCTATAGTAAATATTGACGTGATAGTTAACGACAGATTAGGTTGTCCGTTGTATTCCGCAGCGAAGATGTTCTTGTTCAATACATGTACCTACATGTTTGCACATGTATTTAGTAGATGACTATGATGATTATGAACTTGCATTAACTATAACCTAAAACAAGCCTGTGGCGAATTACCGCACAATATTTGTATATGTATATAAAAAAAATATTACTTTACAGATCAACCCAATAGTATTCCCTTTTATAGTATTTTCCACATCGAAACCAATGGAAATGTTAAACTATATTTCATAAGGAAACTGTCTTGTTTGATACTTTCCTTTGACTTATTCATCAACTGCATAAAAGCAAAAAAGAACTGATACTGTAATCCTTTGTACCTAGGTGGAAAACGTGTATTTTCAATAGAATCGTAGCCGTCGGCGTAGCGGTGTCAAAGCGTAGCGACAGCCGCGTAGCAATGTGAAAGCGTAGACCGTAGCCGCGTAGCATTTATCGTAGGTATATATTTCATAGCGTCTTCCTATCTTACAAACGGGGCGTAAAAACTACCTATAGTCGACTTAAGGTGAATGCTCCAACCAGCCCACGAAATTTAAATTTTCTTACGTTTTTTGCAATTTGCAGGCCAGTGCTAGGTTGTATGTTGATTAAAATATTATTCGCGGCTGTAAGACATATGTAGTTACAGAATTATAATCATCAAAATCATCAATACAACGCTCTAAGTTCATAAAGCTGTAGGAATTACTTTTTCTGTTTTTTTTTTGTTCCTAGGCATGAACTTGGAGTACCTATAATTGATTTTGATGATTATAATTCTGTAACTACATATGTCTTACAGCCGCAAATAATATTTTAATCAACATACAATCTAGCACTGGCCTGCAAATTGCAAAAAACGCAAGAAATTTTGAACTTGGCGGGCTGGTTGGAGCATTCACCTTAATGCAATCGTACTTTCATACTGAACAAATATTAGAGGTATAAAAACAAAAGTAACTCTTCACGTCGTACAGACTGAAAGTATAAAACTTGGCACGGGAAGACCAAGTCCTGGATTGGGACATAATGTAATTTTTATTTTGGTAGTATGGGATAAGCTCTGATCAATCAAAGCTCTGATCTGGCAAAAGCTAGTATCCTAACTTCCTAATCCTAACTAATATTATAAATGCAAAAGAAACTCTGTCTGACTGTCTCTTCTTCATCCTTAAACCACAGAACCGATTTGAATAAAATTTTGTACAAAGATAGTTGGAGACTTTAGAAAGGACATAGGATAGTTTTTAATCCCGGAAATCCCAAGGGAACGGTAACTATGAGGGTAAATAGGTTATATATATTCCGGGAGTATGTTCCCTAGGGAACACGCGAGCGAAGCCGCTGGCATACGCTAGTTTTAATTCTTGCGTTACTGATTGAGTGACTGACAGATAACGCACAACCGATACTGCTGGTATTTGGTAGACGAAATTTGGTATGTAGGTTCCTTGGAGGGTGTAGAGGAGTACTAAGAGAGGATTTTCAGAAATTCCTTTTGGAACGGGAAAGAACGCGATATACACGTACGAAGTCGCGGGCAAAAGCTAGTCTATACTAATCTATACTTAATATTATAAAGCAGAAGAGTTTGTTTGTTTGGTTGAACGCGCTAATCTCAGGAACTACGGGTCCGATTTGAAAAAATATATCATCACGCTAAGGCAAATAGGAGCGGAGCAGCAATGGAAAATGTGGCGCAGACGAAGTTGCGCGGGTCAGCTAGTAATATTATAAAGGGGTAACATTTGTTTGTAAGTTTGTATGTAGGGGGTAATCTCAGGAACTACTGGTCCGATTTGAAAAATTATTTCAGTGTTAGATTGCCCATTTATCGAGGAAGGCTATAGGCTATATATCATCACGCTAAGACAAATACAAGCGGAGCATTAATAGAAAATGTGGCGCAGACGAAGTTGCGTGGGTCAGCTAGTATAAAATAAAATTTAAAGAGTTAATATTATTTGTTGGTTTATTTATTTGTAGAAGTTGGAAGTACGGATCCGATTACGAAAAACTCTTAAACATATGGAGAACTATGACATGAGTATCATCATATCAGGCTGAGTTCATGGACTTTTTGTCCCGCAAAAATTCACTTTCTCTGAAGAAAAGGTCATGGGGGCAAATCCAAGGATAAAAACTAGTAGCCCACACAGTGAAAGCATGCCAGTACGTGTAGCAATGAATTAACATGGTATAAAGCAAGGGAAGGCGAATGAATCAATTTTTCAATAGGTTTCCGTTGAAAATAATTTCCGATAGAAAGCCTATTTATGACCGCCTTCTTTAGTTTTGTGCTTACTTTCAATCAGCCGGATATAATAGGCTTCTTTTATATAGGCTAGCTTAGAGTGGTTTGTGTTGTTGCTTTTTGTAGCGTGCCTTTTTATTCTGTATAAAAACCTTTAGTTACTTATAGATATCAATGGGGATAAAAAGGTTCTGCAGTGCGATTTTGTGAAGCTCTAATTGTATGAAAGTTCAGGTAAAGTGACCTGTCAATCCATACAGCCAATATGGAATGTCAGTTTACTTCATGTTCATTACGGCTAAATTTACACTGAGATGTTTACAGAATCTAACAGATTTTATAACCATGGGAAATCATCAAATGACTCCTCCCGCCCTAGGTGAAGCAGAAGGAAGTGTCAGACTCTTACTGACTAAAACCCATCCACGTTCCTCCTAATGCCCTTTGCGTTCCAGGGCCGCAGTGACTTTTTCGAACAAGTTCCGCAACCCTGGCAGGCACTGGTCCTAGCGGGCCCCGTTTTCTATACTGACAGCTCTTTGAGGTGCGCGTAGAACACAGCGCGCCGTCGACTCGGGTCTGGTTCTGATCGATCCTCAGATCCGCGTCTACGGTTGAATCTACCGGCTGGAGTGGCGATCGAATACCAGAAGACGTAGCGTTGGAAGGCCATCTAAAAGGTGGACTGATGACCTTGTGGGGTCGAGGGAATCCGCTGAATACGAGATGCATAGGACCGGTCGATGAGGCGTCACTTAGGAGAGGCCTATGTCGAGCAGTAGGCCTCTTTCGGTTGATATGTTGACGATGATGTCCTATAGACATTCGATTTTCACATTACATTACTGACTTATCTGGGAGTCTTTAAGTCAAGAGTGAATAGGTTACTTCTAGGCAAGCGTGCTCCATCTTAGACCGCATCATCGCTTAACATCAGGTGAGATAGTGGTCAAACGCGTGCCTATAAAAAATGAAAAAAAAAAATTGGAACACAAAACAAATTTTTAAAAGCTCGAAATTACATTTTCATCTCGTCTTCCGTTTTCGTAATGTATTACAACGTAAAAGTCAGTTTTTAAATTTAATGATTAAATGTCTCAAAACAAAAATGTGTAGTACGTCTTTACGTCACGTAAACACCCCGGTTTCATTTATCTGTGTCAAAAGTTATCTCCTTGATACCTTGGCGCTTGGATAACATACTGGGCCATAGGACGTTCAAAGGATAGAAGTATATGCAAACGCTACACAATGCATAGGTAAAGTAACTGCCAACTTCAGGCTCCAATTTGCTTACAGGCTATAAAGCTCACAGGAAATTTATAACAGACTGTAAGCTTTATATCATACAGGAACCTATAACAAACTGTAATAGATTTCCTATAAGCTTCATAGCTTAAAGGAAATCTATGAGAGTCTGAGTGTAAATAGTCATTTTATGTTGTTTTAATATGATCACATTTGCGTATGGTTTCGTGGTTACGCGCCGTTGTAACTCAGTTTATTTAATTAATCAATTATTTGAAAATTATTTAATATATCGTTCAGACAATGTGACTGTATATAATACACAGCAGAAAGTCCATAAAAAAGATAGGTCAGGTAAGAAACATGATGCTACTATCAAAATACACTACAGGGAATGTTCAATCAAGGCTTAAAAGCCTAAGCTAATACTATGCATAGCTTTATAAACATAGACAGCCTATACAGAGTAACAGACCATTACATATATTTTAAGAGCTTCTATATTGAAGGAGAGCCTCCCCAGGGCGGGATAAACTGAATGAACAGCCATTTATACAGATTTACAGAGATGTACCAAATTTTTGGCGAAGAGTTTTTAGGGGTCGAAAACTCTGTAGGGAAAAAACGGAATCCTTATTTGATCACTCGTCTGTCACCGTCACCGATTCAGTTGGACTAATTCAAATAGCGTAAACAAATTATGATAAATAAAAAAAATGGGGGATAAATCAGAAAATTACAAGAAGTTTTAAAACTGCACATATGAATTGAAAGGAATTCAATAAAAAAAATAATTAAAAAAGAAAACAAAAAAAAACTTCTTATCGCATGGGCCACTCCAGCCGGTAGATTCAACCGTAGACGCGGATCTAAGGATCGATCAGAACCAGGCCCGAGTCAACGGCGCGCTGTGTTCCACGCGCACCTCAAAGAGCTGTCAGCATAGAAGACGGGGCCCGCTAGGACCAGTGCCTGCCAGGGTTGCGGAATCTGTTCGAAAGAGTCACCGCGGCCCTAGAACGAAAAGGGCATTAGGAGGAACGTGGATGGGTTTTAGTCAGTAAGAGTCTGACACTTCCTTCTGCTTCACCCAGAGCGGGAGGAGTCATTGGATGATTACCCATCCCTAAAAAATGGGCAGTAAGTTCTAACGACCCCACACATCCTAGTATCGGAGTTTCTAAATCGCCTCAAAGGACAGAAAAAAAACTGAATAGAAATATATATAGCTAATACATATACATAGGCTACAAAAGAACCTATAAGAAGTTTAATAATCTAGTTTTAAAGTTACATGTAACAAAAATATAATTCATTCGGAACCCTTTGTGCGCGAGTTTAACTCGTACTTGGCCTGTTTTTTTATCGTAGGTAATAGCTAGTATGAAAGTAACCGCGTTATCGCAGAGATACTGATATGGTGTTAATACCCCTAGAAATAGGGTATATCTAGGGGTGCTATGTTTAAAAGAGCACTTATTTCGATCGTGTGAATGAGCTCTTAGGATGAAGGAGTCTAGGTAAGGAGCAGGCTTATCTAGTGCAATATCTATGTACTTTTATCTTAAGTAGTATTGTATTTCAGCAATATTGTGATGTTCATAGTTAGCGAGAAGCTCGGGCTGAATATAAATTAAATAATGTTGTTTGTGCTCGTAGAAGAGGGTTGAAGTGGAGTCAGGTCTTTGACTAAGATTTGAAAACAAAAAATGTTTTCGGCAACTGTGACAAGCCACTGCCGTCATGATCTAATTGTGAAAAGGCGATAATGTGTGTCATAACTACGTCTCTTTCTCGATTCTTCTCACATCATGATTCCCAGGATTTCTAAAGTAATCGCAGGTGTGGTGTGTAGACTCCCGGGGCGTCGGGAGTCACAGCCACCCAATGCTTGCGATTAGAACCAGGTCCGGGTGGACGGCACGCTGTGTTCCACGCGCGCCTCAAAGAACTGTCAGCATGGAAGACGTGGCCCGCCAGGGCCAGTGCCTGCCTGAGTTGCAGAATTTGATCGAAAGAGTCAGCGTGGCTCTGGAACGCAAAGGGTCAGTAAGAGTCTGACACTTTCTTCTGCTTCACCCGGGCGGGCGGGAAGGGTCATTTGAAGATTTCCCATCCTTAAAAAAAGGTGCAGCATGTACGTTCCAACAACAAAATTTATGTGCAAGGTGTGAAAAGGTACTTTAGTAATAACTACTACATTATACTCAAAACACCAAGCTCTTCAACTACTCATTGTAAAGACAAGACTAGTATAATAAATGCCATATTATACACTCCCCCATATCACATGACACAAGGATGCAGCTTGCAAGTCACAGCTATGACTATTTTCCACTACAGGTCCTGACACGGTAGATTAAATAAGTCGATAGTAAGAAATAAAGAAAACACGTAATACTGATCGGCGCTGAAATCAGGGACTTTTATTTTGGTCTCTTATTGGTTGCAATACAAAAAAATACAAATAACTTTAATCTCGGAAGTCGCTGTTTTTGTTAGTTTCTTCGTATTTTGACACCGACTTCCGAAATTAAAGTAATTTTTTACTTTGTAGTGTTTTTTTTTTAATTTGAAAGTCGGTTGTATTTTTTGTAAAAAGTTTTTTATTTTTCAGTTGTTTAGTGATAGCTCACACCTAACAACACCACTACAAATTACAAAATCGCAGAAAAGCAAAATACGCAATTTCGATTACTTGGACGACAAAAAACCATCATCCAAGTAAACGAATTCCAGCTATTTCGAATTAAAATCCAAACTTCATAACCAATTTTGATAAAATTTAAATGGGACCAATCTGCAAGAAAATTTTCAAATCGGTTCATAATTGACTGAGTTATGAAGTCGGTTAAAAATAAAGAAGACTGTCTTTGTGGTCTATCTATGTCTCATATGGGGAAGGCTTTTGCCCAGAGTGGGACACGGTAGGCTAACAACAATGCTATTAAAATGCATAGTATATACTTAATTTATCAAAAATACAAGCGGGATCAAAAGGTGGAGAGGAAGCCGTCATTGGACATCGACAGCGATTCGAAAAAGTCTTTCGAATCGCTGTCGATAGAAAAAGAGGCCACACTCTGGCAGCATTGACCTACATATCAATGAAATAACAATTTAACCCCTTTTTACTATTAGTACTTTCCAAAATAACAAAGTAAGCATAAACGACGCATAAAATATTTTATGTTCACAATACATATACCTAACAAGAATTTCTCTTACTAAACCCTGAAACACTTCTTAGGAAACGACATTGTGCCTCGCCATGGCAGCCAAAAAGTTATTCATTCTATTTACGATCCCAGGTGAAGAACAAGAGGAACTGGATGTGGCACTTTAGTACCACTTGTACTTCTATATATATAAAAGTACTCTTTGACTTGTACACACGTACGAGTATGTCGCTGTATAGTGCTCCACGAAACTTTAAAAGTTACTACAAACTTATCTTCGACTAAGATTCGACAAAAGTCGCGTTTACAAACTACACAGGTCTACATTCTTATATGAATTATGTATGAAGATAGATGGACCAGATTCGTTCCCCAGTGGAAGCTAGAGGACGGCTGTCGTCGCTAAGGAAGGCCTAGAAAAAGCCGGCGTAGCCCAGGAGTGGGTAAATATAATGTGGGTTGATTGAAAATAACCTACATTCTCTTTTTGTTTCTGTATCAATTGCTGCATAACCCGTAAAAGGTTAAGCAATTGATTTCAACAATAATAAAAGGACATTGTAACACTAAACCGGTTAATCCATTGTCAACGAACCATTTAAGGTTAAGCGGCCACTGATTCTCACTTCATTGTTCTTTTGTCAAAGTGATGCCGTATCCAGTCACCGAAAACAATTTGTACATCCTTACAAGCAATCTGTTAGAGCAACACGTTGTACAATTTTGTTTGCTTTGCAGTCGAATAGCTGATCAAGTGTGATGACCAACGAATATGGCCAATAATCTGTCTGACATAATACAGCCAACGTTGTTGGCATTGGATGATTATGTTGGCGATTGATTAGTGTCCAAGTGTCGTGTTTATTATGTCCAATGTTTGGTGTTCCTGGGTGTTTATTGGTGATTGTTTCTGTCGTGTAGACACTGAATGATGGGATGGCGGGCTAGTGGTTGAGTTATTGCTGGTTCTGGTTTGGGTTCGATTCAAACATGAAAATTTGCATAGAATAAAAAAATATTTGTTGCAAGAGTTGTTTTGTTTACCAGAAAGTCTTGTTTGTAATTTCATACGGTATACAAACTATAAACGGTAAGTTTTTGGTAGATTTTGGATTGCAAACAAATTGATATTCATATTGCATGCTGTCGACTGCAAGTCTCACGATAATTATGCAAAATAATGCATACTCATACATGTTGTTTGAATATCATTTTGACTACTTCAGAAATTATTTATTAACTGTTGAACTTGTAGAGTAAATGAGGTTTTTCAACTTTGTTTCAAGTTTGTAACAAGAGTGCAACTTTTTAAAAGGTTGTTTTCGATCGTGCCTTGATAATGACAGCTTTGTCTTAACCAGGTTAGGTGTCATCATTACTAAGAGCGGATTTCACTAATGAAATTGATCGGGATTAACTGTGTTGAAGAGCTGTCAGTGGCAATATTCTACAGAAAATGTTTAAACTGGACAGCTCAGCGAAATCCGCCCTAAGTATGTTAACTTTGTTGATATTATTTAACGCAAAAGTGAGTTTTTGCGAGATTTTTAAAATTGAAAATGAAATGCGAGTGAAGCCGGGCAAATAGCTAGTTCATAATTAGCCGGAGAAATAGTAGTACATAACGTCACCGGCAAATTGCAGAGGCCGTAAAATTGTGAATCGGCAAACTCATTTTTCTCAATATGATACGAATAAATTGGTAACTACCGGATTTGGGTGGGATTTATTGTATTTAAAATGTATTTACAGTATATCGGAAAATTATGATCTGATAAAGATTTGTTAAAATCTTACGAAGTTTGCAATTTTCTATTTTTACTTTTGGTGTAAGTTTGGATAGCGGCTTCGAAGGACCAATTTGGCGGGGATTTAAATTATGCGGGAGTGAATGTTGGCACTGGTTTTAACTAGGGAACAAATAGGGACTTACTTGGAGGTTTTGGATGATCGCCTAGGACGATGCAACGAGAGTGCCGTGCTGAGGTCTTGCATGTGGTTTCTTCCCGCTACACTTGACGATTTTTAATTGTCCCACCTTGTGTCGGCCAGCACTCACCGATTATTTTCGGATATGTTAGTAAAAAACGTATCCTACAAAAACTTGCGTAAGCAACTTTGTAAGTACAAAGGAACAAGTAACTTCCAAACTATGTCTGCCCGTATTCTTACCCAAAGTTTTCAACCGTGCAACGTGCAACCCACCGTATGTGTAACTTCAATCGTCTCCGATTATCTCTTCTCCTTGAATGAACCCGGGACAATGCGCTGTATATCTGTCACACTCAACGTTGAAGACATGCGACTTGCAACTGTCGAGTCGTCTAGGTGTGACTTCGTGTTATGTGGTAATCCAGCTATTTAGCCATAACATTTTCATCATTATTTTTTATGATTTGACGGCTATCAGATGAAAACGATTCTCCCTAGGGCTGAAAAGTAGTACTTTCGAGCCGCTCCTCAGACAACTTCAGGCCTACTTTCCAAGTATGAGTAATGAAAAATATATTACCTACTAACTTTTCTTCTAAATCAATATCCTATATAAATATATATCTATAGGTACTGACCTATATAAAATTTGAGTGACTGACAGACAACGCGAGCCGAAACTGTTGGTCGTTTCTTGGGGAGTATGGAGGAGCACCAAGAAAGTATTTCCCAAAATTCTTATGGGCACGGAAATAACGGTATATATGCGATGCGCGTACAAAGCCGCCGGCAAAAGTTAGGGACCATCTCACGAGGGAGAGAATCGCGGCGAGTTGACGTTTTTTCATACATCGAGTCGCTGCGATACTATCGCCGTGTGGAGACACGTTCATAGAGTTGGAATAGACATACGTGGCAAGGACGATAATATCGCCTCGATTCTCTCGCTCGTGGAGACGGTCCCATAGTGTTTTAATAAAGAATTCCTCATATTGTGTTTCCAAATTTACAAAAAGTATTTAGTTATACCTGTTTATGTGGAGTAGTTTTTTCTTACAAATATACAGTTGTTTTCCTATAACAACCCAAGTTAAACGTTTATTGTTTTTGAACGTTGAAGGACTGTTTACCAAAAAATTAAGTTTATTCAAGTAGAACTTTCCTTCTTCAAGCTGGAAATAAAGTGAAAATAACAAGTTGATTGATTTTTGATTAGAAACAGTTAAAGTTAACAAGTTTATTAAAGAAATTGATTCAAGACGATAAAATAAATTACTGACTGAAGTGTTGAACGATAAGACTACTTGAAACGATTAGGTATATTACTTTATTAAAACCAATAATTGTTTGATTGAAATCTGGTTTAAATTGTTTAACTTCCACTTTTCCTCTATTATTCCTGTTCAGGGTTACGTCCGAATGAAAAACGGGATCACTTGTGTCTGTCTGTCTGCATATCACTCCTGTATGGCCAATTTACTCGATACATTAGTGGACCGATTCAGTTGTTTGATACACATAATAATGAACTTCTGTGACTCAAACACGCGCGTAAAGTAAATTAATAATTCCAAAAGTGGGGTGAGTTTTGGGGGGCACAATTAAAAACAAAAACTTTTACGCTGTCGCACTAGACAAAGCAAATGATCGGGTTCGGATTCACTATTAACTTTTTAGTGTCCACGATCAGTCCATTGTTATCAATTATAGTGAAATGAGGTACTATTTCACTATCATGGCGATTCAATTGATATATATACCTATTAATATGTGCTAACGGGAATGTATGAAAAATAAAATTTATATATTTTGCTTGAAGGATTAATGTAATTTTTTTATTGCTTTATAATTTTTTTCTAGAACTGTAATTTATTTTTAATATAAACTAGGAGACGTCTGATTTTTTTTGTGATTACGTTTTAGCAAGAGCCGTAACAAATCTTCATTGTTAAAATCTTCATTAATTAACGAGCGCACTTTGATTACATCGGGTTCTAATCACGCATGTTTGATATTCAGCCGGCTCAGTTTACTAAGCTACGGTCAATACGCGAGATAATAATATGCAGGTTGGACGCTGATGATTTGACGGTAATTTGATTAACTACTGGGTAAACCCTGGCATACTGCAGCAATTTGTGGTTCTGTATTACAAGTTGGTCAGGTGAAGAGAAGGGAGGAAACGCATTTAACTAAAAGAGTAATGAACAAAAATGTGGATGGTTGGAGAGGGAAAGGAAGGCCAAAGAAAAGATGGATGGATTGTGGGAGGAGCGATATGAAAGAAAAGGGAGTTAGTGATAGTTTGACGGTTGATAGGTCAGAGTGGAAGAAAAAAACGTGTTGCGCCGACCCCAAATAACATGGGATAAGGGCAGGAAGATGATGATATATTACAAGTTGATATTGGGGATTTGAACTAAAGTAATTGTATATCCATCACTATCTGGTTTAAAAAAAAAAAAACCATATAAGTGGTCCGTACCCCACAGGGAATCCGTGCAGTCGCTTAGTTTTTAATATGCCCTGCCCACAGGCAAATCCGGGTCAATTTAGACAAGGACAATAGGTACTTGATTATTGGTTATCTACTTCATGTATCTGTATAACGGACAACCTTTGGATGGACTGAAAGAACTTAAAATAAAAAAATCAGGTTATTCCATTGGTTAGTGTCAAGGGTTTGAATCAGAAAGTGATTCTCTTAGACACATTACGTAAGGAAGTTTCTCGCTAGATTAAATTGGCGTTCATTTTTAAAGTAGCTTTAAACCTTTTTTGCTAAAACAGAGATACAAGTATTTAATAACATCTGTGCCCATCAAAAATGTCGTCGTTGCGTATTTTACGATTCTGTACGGACACCGTAAAAATTCAAATATTCTAATGAGCCGTTCTTTCCAAATGTATTTGAAAAAATAAAAGTCGCATTTCATTTGTTACGTTGGCAATCGACGTCTGTCTCGTTTATTTGAAATGCCTGTCAATTGGAACGCAGCGAACATTAATTGAAAGATTCCAAACGGAAAACATATCGATTTAATAAATGTAACATTTTAATTAAAATACTGCATAGCCGCTTGAGCGGACACGGGGTCTACTTTGCTACCATTTAACAATTTGACGTAGACCGCGCAACGGTCGCATTCCGACCTTTCCAGCAAAAACTACATCTGTTGTCAAATTATGTCCATTTCTGTCTTACACACGGTATTTCAATCCTTTTGCTCTTTTCCACTCGATTTTTTGACATTTCATACATGCTAAAAATACAAAATACGCCACGGGCGAGTCCATTTTTAAAAAGAAATTAAATTTTTAGTTAGTCTGTGCTATGACGCGAGTTGCGCAATGACGTAGCTGTCGAATAAACTTGTTATAATATGTTGTTTGTGAGTGAATTAGTGTTAAGTAATGTTTTATGGGTGCCTTGTGATGTGATTAATGTGTGTGCAAGTGAAAATAAACATGTTGGTAAGTATTAGCATGTTTTTTTATGATTTTCCTATCCCTTGTTACACGTAGACGTTTATTAGTACCACAAATTACGATGACGTATGTATGAAATAGTTAAGAGATGGTCTGATACTACCAATGTGAGTTTTTTTTTTTAATATTAATAGGCAAACGTTTGTCCTATAAAACTAAAAATCTATATCTCACCCAGATTTAAATTTTTAGACAAAAATTTGTTCAACTTGTGCTTATAGGAAAAAAAGTTCCTAGAATAAAATCTTCTCATTTCAACGATAAAGTCTAGCTCGGCTCAACGATATTAGAAATAGGGAGGTCTGCCAAAAAGTATAACATTAAATATTATGGACAATACATTGTTGTTACAAAGCTACGTGGCTCGGCGGCCATTTTAACGATGTTATTTGATTGTTATCAAGATGGCGCCCGACATATTATAACGGATATTATTTAAGGAAACACTATAGGAGTTTGGACATGTTTGAAAGCTATTTTAAAACGTTATTGCTGATTAGCGAAAATACATTTGATATTTTAAATTAATGCTCAGTTTAGTGCAGGTGTGAAACTAAAATTCAGATGAACGTTTTAGTGGGCGTAGATAAACTGCTGCTGAGACATTAAAACATGCAGGCTCGTTGTAGCGGCTAATATGTGTGCACAAACATTTGCCTTCTAAAAATATTGTGACCATACTGCTTTAAACAACAGATTTGAATTCAAGTATTGGATATAATATAACTAGTAATGAAGATATTGAAATTATAGTTTAGTTGCATCTATACCTACCACGATTTTTAACTCAGTCCTTTCACTCATCTCGTTCAAATTGACAGTTTTACCTTTGTGATTCGAAATTCATCTATGTTTTTCTGTCTATATTTTTGTGTCATGGTGTAGCTAAGAGGTTTGGATTGGTGGTTCTTTTAAAAAAACTTGAGAGAGCGTTTCAATTGACAGAGAAAATACTGAAACTTTATTATGGCTCTGCTGGGCGAAGAACTGAACTCTCTCACTCTTTCGCGGACCAGTCCTTTCGGTAGGAGTCAAACTCGGCTGCGCCATCATTGCCTTGGACTGCTATAAAATCGGTCTAAGCTTTGTCGCTCTATACAACGGGTAACAGAATAAACGCAATATCTCTTAAGGTACCGTTGTACTCATCATTATGAACAACTTTTACTATAGGACCAACACTGACATCGCGAAAAAAAGTTGACTCCACATACATTTAGGGACTACTCACACTCTATTAGTTAGATTATATTTATTCAGCTCTATTCAGCTTATGTCCATAGAAAACAACAATTTTGTGTGAAGACGCGTACGCGTCTGTTCAGCTTTCGCGGCAAACAATATAGATAGAGTTCAGCACTGTTCTGCTGTTGCTTCCTTCTCATTCTTACGACGCTGTACGCGTCTGATAGAATCAGAGCTGTATCAGTGTGACCAAAATCGTTCAGCGAAACGCAAATGGAGCTGAATAAGTGTGAGTAGTCCCTTATGTGCTCATCACTCCACAAAATGTAAAAAACAGCTGTTTTTTATTCATAGTTACGGGGTTGGTGGTTTCCGTAGTAAAAAAGGGTTCCGAACGTATATCATGATACTACTATGTAACTTTAAATCTTGGTTTTCCTGTAATTTATGTACAGTACGATTATTTTTTCTTTGTCTATGCGAAGTACGTTGCAATCGATTGCGCAGGATGTCAATTGACAAGAAACATAGAACAGCGCATGCGCGGGTAGGTCGCGTATGCAGTCTCAGTCCTTCGTATAAGTTCGATGCATACTTGTGTCCCGCTTACTCAATGCAATACGACTGTCGATACGAAAAGTGTTATTGATTTAAATTATATATTTTGGTTTTTCTTACTGTTTCATTTGTGTTTTATGGTGTATATGTTTGTTGTGTTACTTTGTGACCTTGTAATTGTTACTGCTTGTGATTCTTACTTGTTAATAATACAAAACTATAAATCAGAAAAATATTCTAAGAACGTAACACTTTTTTTACGCGATGGGACCTGAGCGGTCGTCACTAAAAGCTAACTTCGGAGCGGCAAAGAAAAAATAATCGTACTGTATAGATAGAGAAGTTACATCTGTATTTTTTTTTAAATTTTAGGTAGGTAGTGTTAGTGGGAACGTGTGCCTATAACTGTTATAAAAGGAGGTAAGCGATGGTACTTTTTTGTCTTATTTCATGAATAACATCAAAAATAATAATAAATAGATAAAAAATGATACCTAATAAATACATAGATTTGCAACCCTCAAAATACGTCCTTTCATTTAGAGGGCCAATTCTCCTAATTTTTTAAAAAACTTTCGCATTCGCATGTCAATCGCAAACTGTCAAAAAAGCCTCTTTCTCTCTCCTCCAAATTTTCGACAGATTTGAGATGCAAATGCGAAGCGAATGTGAAAATTAGTAGAATTGGTACTCTGATATGACACACGGTGCATTTTAAAAACCTAATTAATTTATTTTACCCACCTTTTAGAGCCTTTTTCAAAACTATTTTAAAATTTCATAATCCGTCCATGTTTGGGTCAAAACAGTTCAATGTGAACCAAATTTCAACAGAATCGGTCTTGCAGGTTCGAAGAAAATTGGCTTTGATAAACGGAGAGACAGACAGATAGACAGACAGACAGACGCACGAGTGTTTCTGTAAGGGTTCCGTTTTTAAAATAGAATAGGAGTAGTAAGTAATAACTTTGTTCTTTTATTTATTTATTTATGTACCCACATTATACTTAAAAAGAAAATTTCGTACAGAGAAAAGACCAGGAAGGTACTGCTTATTTCAAAAGAAATTCTTCTTTATTTTTTGTTTTAATTCTAATACAAAACCAATTATATTACAGTAAATTAAAGTAACGTCAATTTCTTAAAAACAATAAAGTTACGGCCAAGGTCTAGCCCGTTTTGATAATAGCTAAAATTACAATGAAACCTATAAGTAACTAAACACGCGGAAGTCTTCCACACCAGCCGTGCTCCTTCCTCTGTCTCGACTGAACGATTGGAAGCCGTAGGAGTTGATCTCGAATCACTATTTAAAATATACAAAATCATGAACAGCAATGATGCGCCATGATTGCGGAATGGTCGTTGCGTTGAAACGACTCATCCCTAACTCGACTCAAAGTAAAACATTGGAATGTGCACTTAATATCAAGGATCGTGCAGATCAATGTTTCAAAGTTTTGGCTCGATATAAAGCTGACATACTAATGCTTTGCTTTCAGTTCGTGCTGTTGATTTTGAGTCGTTTCGGCCATCACTTGACTAATCAATTTCTTCATAGTGATTTTGGTCCATCTCCGCGGCCTCGCGTTCGTTGATGGGCTTGAAGACGGCTAACTGATTCTCGTAGAATACACTCGCTGGCTGAAAGTAAATTCAGGGATTGAACTGATTTGTAGTAAGTAGCTGACTATTAAAAAACCGTCTTTAAAAGTATACAGTGACACAGGATTGCAGTAAGTCGTAAATACTTACATTGATTATCGGTGCTGGTAATGGCGCGTTAGATCTTACACAGCATCGTTTCTTTATAATCGTATAATATAATACCACCAATATAACAACGATCACCACTGCCCCTATGCCTAATAAACAATGTAGGAGGGTATCATTGTTACTGCTGTAAGTAAGCGTTCTACCTGAAAAACCAAACATGGGTTTATTTATATTGATACAAAACAACACAAGAGAAAAAATCCCGAAAAGGAATCAGCTATTGTTCCATGTACCGGGTGCTGTGAGCTTCTCTACACACACCGTTAAGGCCGTACCCTGACCAAATAACCTTGAGCATTTTTTCCCTCAATAAAAGCGCAAGAGATACAATAGCGAATATGCTCAGAATCTAATTTTGGTCGTTTGAAAAAAATATTTCTACCAAAATGTTCATAATTAAATTGCCTATCCATTAGTGTAAGTAGAAAATCAAAATAATCGTTAGTTTTCGAGAAGATGCATGTTTTCAGTAATTTTTTCTCATTTCTGTGGTTTCGTTGTGAGGAGATTACTTAAACATTATACTTAGTAATAAAAAATGAAAATCTACCATTTTGAAGCCAAGATTATGTAAAAATTTAATGTATGTTTTATAAGTTGATATTTCTTCTGGATAAAGAGTATATAGCTCCAAAAAACTGCACAAAAAACGGCTAGCGCTGCGTTTTGATCGGGGACGCGCCTTAAGTGATATGTATCACACATAGAGCGGATTCCACCAATGAAACTCATCGCGATCAGTACATCTGAATGCGTTCAAGAGCTGTCAGCGTCAATATTCTGCAAAAAATAATGACACAGACAGCTTGTAAACAATACAATACAATTTATTTCTCAAACTTCAGTAAGTTGTATATTTCATCAATGTGGTCTCGACCCCTTTTTTTTCTGTTTTTTTTTTTCGGCTGGGAAAAAATTCGTTAATCATACCCTCTCACTCGGGGGAGTGGGGGGGGGGTATGTGGGACTGCCCGGGCAAGCCCGGTATACCCACTAAAACAACCCAGCACTGAAATTCCCGCAGCGTCTTAGTGGGGGTGGACTGGGAGATCGGCGTAGCCTTTACGTCCAGTCCACCTCCGACCCCTCGACCCCTGATCTAGGACAACCTGCATGACAGGGGTCGAGGTTCGTCCGGTTACATGGACAAGATTGAGGAAGCTTATAGACAGCGATTACTGCAGTTTATATAAGTATAGGGACAATGGTTTACTTAGAACAGAATACAAAACACAAAAAAAAAAAGTTATCGATGAAATAAATAAAAAGTTCCAAAAATTTATGGAGGAAATAGAAACAGAAAAAGAAAGAAAGAAAAAGAGTTTATTTGCGGTCAATATGACGCATACCAAAAATACACAAAACGAAATGGGGTAGCGTGTGTGTGTGGTGAGAAGTGTGCGTGTGTGTGTGTGTGTGAGAGGTTTTTGAGTATGCTATGTTACTAGGTTAGTTTACTGATTAAGTTTTCAGTGTCATCGTAGCTAAAGTTTTCAAGCCAAAGTAAAATTTCCTTTTTTTATTTTGGCGGTTCTTACTGATTTTTTTATTGTTATAGAGTAAAGGCGTGGTGCTAGACTGTTATAGTGTTTTCTGGCAAACTTGGTTCTTGTCCATGGTACAGGATATCTGTCCGTTCTTTTATTTATATTTTACAGATAAAAAATAAATATTTTCCGGACACTAAGCACCTGAGCCTCCTTAAACACCACACTGGTAGGAGTTCTGTGGTTTAGTAAACGTGATAAACTGAACGCGATCAGCAGATCGTTGCAGTTTCATTGATGAAATCCGCCCTTAGTCCTTGTCAGAAATCATATAACTAAGACTGGGTGACGCAACAAGAGGTAGTACAGAGGAAA
This sequence comes from Ceramica pisi, assembly GCA_963859965.1. Lineage (NCBI taxonomy): Eukaryota > Metazoa > Arthropoda > Insecta > Lepidoptera > Noctuidae > Ceramica > Ceramica pisi. The sequence continues at coordinate 20,512,240 of OY982535.1, read as the reverse complement.
AGCCGCGTATATTTCAGTGATGACTGACTGGACGTCCGATGCGTGTACTCCCAGTGCACTGCAGCATGCCAGTTACGCTGGCTAGTTATGTACGGAGGTATTTTTCCAAGCCTGGCAATGCTGAGATTGCCACTGCCATTCTAAGCTGAGCCTGACAATGTGTGCAAAGTAACCTGACTGCGATACAAATAATGTTTGGTAATCCTGGTGGAGCTTCATACAAAGGACAATCTACTGACTCATCTTTTTCAAAGACTTCTGTTGAACACAAGACACATCCTCTCCGTTTTCTACGAAGTTTCATAATTAACTAACCAGAGAGACAATTTACGTATTTTTAAACAGCGTTCAAGTTCGAATCGCTTTAGCAAACCGTCAATAGCTGCGCTTCTAATTTCCCTACATTACAAAAATTAAAACAATAAATTGGTAGTCGCTAATTTTAACGCTTTTGATGTACGATAAATAAGTTTCAGAGCATTTTAGTTGCTACGTTTCTTCTGTCTAGCCTTTTCCCAACTATAATGTTGTCGGCTTCCAGTCAAACTGGATTCAGCTGTATACCAGTATTTTACGTGGAGCGGCTGCCTACCAGACCTCCACAAACCATTAACTGGGTAGATTTTCTGGCTTCTTACTATCCGTAACGACTGCCAAAGATCTCCAAATGACAGCCAGTACCAACAGCTTAACGTGCTTTCTGAGACACGGAGGAAACTCGGTATATTAAGATGGTCACCCATCCACAGACTAACCTCGGTAAGCGTTGCTTAACCTTGAAGATCGAACTGTGCGGCTGTTATTATTTAGCCACGAGCTCCTTCGGTATTGTATAAGGTAACGTCAAACACAACTCACTCGATCCTGGGTTCGTGTACTTGGCAGTAAGGTTGGTAGTAGTAGGGGTGCTGGTGGTTGTAGTAGAGGTGGTTTTAGTAGATGTGGTTGTAGTCAGAACTCTATCGTGGAAGATCACTCTGATCTCTCTGTGCACGATGTCGACTGTTCCGGGCTTAGTTGTATTGCGTTGCTCTTTTAAGTAACATGATATTGCAGTGTTATCGTATTGGCGAGTTAGGTAAAACGATTTAGAAACATAGGATGAATTTGTTTCGCTTGATACTGCTGAAAGTTAAAGAAATCAGTTAGGTATTTGTAAACAATGAAAAGCATGCAGGGAACTTTTAAAACTGGAAATATTGGTTAAATTGTCAATTATTTTATGATTAATTCCATAACTTGACTCAGAGGGCCAATTCTACAAATTTTTAAACAACGTTCGCATTCGCATGTCAGTCGCGAACTGTCAAATAAGACTCAATTTAGTAGAATTGGCTCTCAGACGTAATTTGCATACTAGAAGTCTATGTAACAAGTAAGAAATATCAGTCCGGGAAACTCAAAGAAACTGTTCGATTCAATAATAATAATGATTGAATATGGTTTGTTGATCTAGCTATCCAATTCCGCTGCATTTAGTGCGCAACCGGTACAAAGCAGTCAGTGCATATTCGGATAGAAAACCAGATTTACATTAGCCATCATTTAAGCGTAGCTTCTCATAAGTATACTAAAAAAATTAAATACCCCGCGACACAAAAAATAAACTATTCAAAGTAACAAATCATATTTTAAACCTATTATAATTATTATCGTCACAAATATTATGTACCTAAGTTAGTATAATTTTATTTTCCTAAGCGTCGTCGCGTCAGGCAACCGCTAAAGGTCGTCGTTTTTGCGAAATTTTGTTGCAATCTGCAACTGCACCTGTTTTCTCACTTAGCGGTCCCCCGACTTGACAACGCTTGGAAAATAAAAACTTTTAAAGAGCTGATGATCTTCAAACGGCAACGACATGATACATAGCTAAGAACACTCGGGATAAAATTATCTTTGACACAAAAAAAAAAACTAAACGAAAATTGGTTCACCCGTTTGGGAGCTACGATACCATAGACAGATACACAGATAGACACGTTAAACTTATAACACCCCTCTCTTTTTGCATCGGGGGTTAAAAAATTGGCGCGTCGCTTTGCTTTGATTCTGCCGCAGTGGTAATTGAGTACAATTTATTAATCCCATTTAATGACCCACCTTCGAAATCTAAACCTTACCCTAAGGGACTAAACACATTTATTCAGCTCCATTCGCGTTTCGCTGAACAATTTTGGTCATATTAATACAGCTCTGCTTCTATCAGCCGCGTACAGCATCGTAAGAATGAGAAAAGCCGTCATAGCGTGCTACCTCCGCTGAAACGCTTCTATCTACTGCGTACGGTGCTGAATATGCTGCGAAGACCGCAGGATCACCGACGCCTATTGCTTTCATATTTGTTAAATAATTAGTACAAAAAAAAAAACTTTGTAGTTTTCGAGAAAATCGACTTCGAAGTTGGTCTAGCGGTAGTCAAGCTGTTTTCAGCAGGACCACCATGAGCCCCGAAAAAGGAGGCATACTACAGCTATTCTAAGTATACAGATATTTAGTACCTTATATGTGATTCATTTCGTCAAAAAACAGAATTAAATCATTTGTATTCACTGAGAAATCAAAGATGATAACTTTCGCTCGCTCGTTCAGCAGGACCACGACTTTGAATGTTGATTCCAAGCTTGAGGAGCTTTTCGCTTTCCTGAAACCTATATAGACAATTAGTATCTTGCAAGATAAAATTAGTACTCAAAATTTAAAATTTATTTATTTATTTATTTATTTATTTATTTATTTATTTATTTATTTATTTATTTATTTATTTATTTATTTATTTATTTATTTATTTATTTATTTATTACAGCTTGGAGGACTTACAGCTTAAACAAACTAAAAATAATATTATAATAATAATATAATTAAATAATTATACTCCAGTAGTTTACGAGATATGGCATCGCTACTACTCGACCTCCGGAGACTGGAGGTTGATAATAATAGTCGTCAAAACATCTTGATGAGAATCTAATCGAATGGTCGCCGTGTGAACGTGGCTTTAGTTGGTCACTGGTTCAAAAGTTATGAGGGTTTATAGGTGGCCGATCTGGGGTGCGCCTACCCCAGCTAGGCCCATTTGAATTTCAAATGATAGAGCACCACCAGCACCTGCACCAGTGAAGATTTGTTTTTTCCCAAATTTAGAGGCTAAGTAATCGCGATTTTTTTACCAAGTCACAGATTTAGTCATGTTTTAGTTTAGAATAATGAGTTTAATTTTTAAGGTACTGTGGGTTCCAAAAATGCATAAGCATTCTTACGCACTAACAGCTTGACGGTTAGTTTGACTTACGACCTTCTATTATCCAGCAGTAGTCAACAAACGGTTGCGGTTTATAATTTCGTAATTACAATATGAGCTCAGATAGCCCAATGGTTTAGCGCCCTCAGAGAGAAGTGTGATCCAGTGTGTCGTAAGTTAAAATCCCACGCACTACCAGACTTTTTGTATGTTCTTATTGACATTGCAATAAGTTAGAAAGGTAGATCACAAAAAAAAAATTACAAAATAAGAATTTAGATTTCTGCGAGGTAGACATCAGTTATATACCGTATGTCTACGACGTATATGCAATCCTTGAAACCACATACTAGTTATGGTATTTGATAACGCTATACAAAAAAGTAACGAAATCGTTCCAGTAGTTTTGTCAAAAAGTCGAGTTTTAATTTAAAGCAAATTTGAACACTCTGTAGAATTGCAACAGTAGGTTAATAGTACAATGAACTTGAATCCTTGAACATTGAAAAGTGACGTTGCCACGCTGTGCAATCATTCGCCTACGCAGTTGTACTCATTTTACCTATTTATCTAAAATGCGAACTCGGTACACCTAAACGACAGGCGGGACTTTAATGTGTTTGTATTGCATTTTAATTGAAAACAGAACAAAGCTGTTGTGGCATAGTTGAAGGTCGTGGGTGAGACCAGGCAAGCACTTTTCATTGTGTAATTTATTTATCATCACTGCTCTCAAAAAGGGGAATGAAAGAAAACTTCAAGTTTAAAGATGTCCTAAAAAAAAATCGAAGACATGTGATTTCTACCAACCCGTATGCCCGCGTAGTGGATTGCAACCCACTCCATCTCACAGAGAAGAGGCTTTTGTCCCTAACCAGAGGGAACATTGTAGGACCGACTATTAAAAATCTTAATGTTGTTTGTTTTTCGTTACATTCGTACGTGACATTTCTCCTTGTGAAATGTTCTTGACCTGTCACGGCCGTAATTTTATTTTGTTATTTTTTCTCAAATTCGTTTTCACTGAGACACTCCAACAATACCTGCAAGTGTACCGGCGGATCACGGCGGCGCGGTTCGTTTGTCGGCTTAGTACAAAAGGACGCGGCACGCGTGTGTCGGCTTTTTCAAAGGCCTTCGGCTTTTGGCGAGGAGGGGCGCGGGGAGCGGTTTTCGCGCGCGCTCGACGCGTAGGGTTGGACACAGTTATCGACAATATTATCAGCTTTCTCTCATTGTCTTTTGAAGAGAATAATGACCGTTTACCAAAAAGATGTTCTATTTTTAATGGACATGGTTAGTTTAGAATTATTATAGCACCACTATGTACCTACCTACCTATTCTGATTAAAAATTATAATTGAGTGGATTTAGAGATAAAAAATAATGTAATAATGTTTACATTTTAGGAAGAAACATCCTATTAAAAAAACGTACTCACCCATTTTCTACATTACCTACTCACTATCTAGGTAGTACCTACGGTAGTTTCGTAAGTCGAAACGTACAAAAATTAACATTTATTTTAAAAGTCCAATAAATTTAACTATCACTTCACTGTTAAATACGGTTATTACACAAAAGTACTAGTATTGTAATGCCTTGATTGCGTATTAAGTCTTTATTAGATAAGTAATTATAGAAAAGTATCGATAAAAGATAATTATTACATTGTTTACCCTATTTACCTATGACTTTTATTTTTTGCCAGTACGGATGTAAGTGGTGCTTTGTCAGTTCACCGCGAGTCTTCCGGGATAGCGTGTGTGCATTTCGCAAAGATTTGATAGGTACTTAAGTACACGCATTGTTTTACGTGATTTTTGTTATTTACTTGTATGTATTAGTTTAATTATTTTCTTACAGTGAAATATACACTGAGTAGGTACTTGACTTTTGTGTGTATAAATTGTGTTTTTAATTTTATTTGTACATACCTAGGTACTTATTTTTTACGGTGAAATAAACAATCGGATCCGGGTCGAAATTTTTTGGGCAAGGTTCGGGACAACATTGTTCGGCGATGTCACTTGTGCATTCAAAAACGTGGTGGACATTTTGAACATGAGAAAATTCAAGTTTTAATCCATCTTGTGCTATGACAGAATTTATTTAGATTAGTTCAGTAATCAACTTATCACGAAGTAAAAAAGAACGGGTGAAAAATAACCATAGTGAATTTCATCGCAATTGCCAAAGATAAATCAAAACGCCGCCGCGCGAGCATTGTTGCCGCACTTCTCGAGGTCAGTCGAGGTCAAGGTACGTTTTCTAAATAGGGTGATTTACTTTTACTAAATTTATTTTCATATTTATTTTGTTTGAAAACTTAATTTTTTTCATTTACGTTTTTTTAAATTTATAACAATTTATTTATACTTCTGTGGACAAGTGTTACTTGTGGTTTCAATTATTGCATATTATGTCGTAGACATACTGTATAATTATTAATATTTAACTTGAACCAAATCAACTGTCGGTTGGTTGTAGTTGCTGGTTAGTGACGTGTGGTTAGCAGTAGTGTAATTATTCTCAAAATGCAGGCAAACATTAGTATTGAAGTGAGGGCGACTATTATTGCGCTGCAAAATCTAATCTTTTAATATTTTAACTAAAAATTTGACCTGAGATTATTTGGTACAATATGGCTTAATTCTTTTTATTATTTTTTGAATCCATCCATCACTTTATGAGGCTTAAAAGCGAAATATTAGTGTTTATTATTGGATATATAAATACGCAGTGTTTTATTTTAAAATTGTATTAAATAAATATGAGTATTAACCATATAAAACTGGCCAAGTGCGAGTCGGACTCGCCCATGAAGGGTTCCGGTACCATTTATCTATACAACTACGAAAAAAATACGTTTATTGTATGGGACCCCCCTTAATATTTAATTAAGTATTTTAAATAATAATTAAAATTATTTTAAATTTTTAGTGTTTGTTGTTATAGCGGTTACGGAAATACATCATTTGTGAAAATTTCAGCTTTCTAGCTATCACGGTTTATGAGATACAGCCTGGAGACAGACAGACATACTATTTAGCACTCTTCCTCTCTCCTATTATTTGCAGTGCCCGACAGGGTCCATATTTGTTCTTTAACCATTTTAAACCATCTTTGTAATACATATGGAATGCAATAAATTATTGAGTATTGAGTATTGAGTATTGAGACAGACAGCGGAGGCTTAGTAATAGGGTCCCGTTTTACCCTTTGGGTACGGAACCCTTAAAAATGAAGTCACTTTAGTATTTTGTTAAGTATAGCGACCTAATATTTTTTTTTTTTTTTTGTTTTAGAGAAATACTGTAAGTCTTTGGATAAAAAGATATGAAGAAGAGGGTAGCCTTGCTAGTTGAAAGAGAAGTGGAAGACCGACGCTTATTAGCGAAGCGCAGCGACGACATATGGTGGACGAGTATGAAACAAATGGTTTCACACCAACGAGACACTTTGCGGAATTATTCGACACCTCGTTGCACACTGTTCGCCGTGCGCTCCACGCTGAAGGTGTGCATCACAGAAAACCTGCTAAAAAGCCTTACTTGACAGAGAAACATAAACAAGAACGATTACTTTTCACACGGGATTATTTAGATTTCGACTGGAATACCACAATATTTTCAGATGAAAACCCTAAAAAATTAAGTCACTTTAGTATTTTGTTAAGTATAGCGACCTAATATTTTTATTTTTTTTGTTTTACAGAAATACTGTAAGTCTTTGGATAAAAAGATATGAAGAAGAGGGTAGCCTTGCTAGTCGAAAGAGAAGTGGAAGACCGACGCTTATTAGCGAAGCGCAGCGACGACATAATTATGGTGGACGAGTATGAAAAAAATGGTTTCACACCAACGAGACACTTTGCGGAATTATTCGACACCTCGTTGCAAACTGTTCGCCGTGCGCTTCACGCTGAAGGTGTGCATCACAGAAAACCTGCTAAAAAGCCTTACTTGATAGAGAAACATAAACAAGACCGATTACGTTTCGCACGGGATTATTTAGATTTCGACTGGAATACCACCATATTTTCAGATGAAAAAACATTTAAATCCAGTCAAAAGGGCAGACTTCATTTATGGCGAAAGGAAAACTTCACTCGATGGTGTGATAAAAACGTAATCCCTAACACCGAATCAAGTCGTATTGCAATTAATATGTGGGGGTGGATGACTGCAGCAGGACCAGGAGAACTGGCTTTCATTCTTCCACGCGCAAACAGTTCGACTTATGCGGAAGTATTAGACTCCATCATGCTACCTACTGTGCGCAACATTTACCCTGCTGATGAGTTAGCACAATTTTCATTTGTCCAGGACAATTATTGTCCTATTCACCGGGCGAGTACTGTGCGTGAGTGGTTTCACAATCACCCGGAGGTTATTGTTGTTCCATGGCCAGCGCGATCACCCGACCTCAACCCCATAGAAAATCTATGGGGCTTGATGGTGCAAAGGTGGGACTGGTGGGCGGAATGAGAGGTCCACGGAACAATTGAAAACCCATTGCATGAAGGTGTGGGAAAATTTAAGAGGGAGCGAAACATGCGGTAATATTGTTGGGTCCATGCGCAAACGGCTACTTGACTGCATTTAAAATAATGGGGGTTATACAAAATATTAATTAAATTAAAATATCCTTGTTTTAGTTTTAATAATCAGACGGTGTAACTAAATATTTAGTAGGTCATTTTAAAATTCAAAAAAATCAAAAATTCAAGATTCAAAAGTCATTTATTCAAATTAGGCTGAGGGCCAGTACTTTTTGAACGTCAAGTTTTACAAAAGACAGTCCCCCAAAACGCCCGCCCGTCACCACTTCCTAGTGTTTTAGCTGTGGAGAAGAAGTGGCCAACAAACTCCCCAGCAACACAACTGTCTGTTACGTTTTAGGAACTAGAATTTTACAACAATTAATAATAATATGCAAAGTGATCCAAAATTCAAAATTCCTTACATGACACAAAAATAAGTATATACTTTATTTATCACTAGCACTGTGACACTAAAACAAAATACACACTTAAGCAAGTGTTGACGTATGTGGATTAAATAGGTATATATAAAAAAAAAAATACCTACATGGTCAGACAAATAAATAAATAAATAAAAAATATAAAAAATATTATATGAACTCATATAACCTGTCATTAAACTACTATACTATCTACTTAAACACAAGGAACATGATAATTTGTCTTGCGTTCAACACAGCGACCAACTATTCTTATTATCTAAATAATCATTAATAGAATAGTATGCCTTGGAACAAAGGTTAGATTTTACTTTTTCTTTAAATGAGTTAAAAGGCAGATCAAGATAAGATATTGGAAGTCTATTGTAAATATAAACGGATACCGAGCCCCACAAATGAATCATGGACCTTACGAAGTCGGTGTGAAGGAGCATGTAGCTTGTGCTTGTTTCTGGTGTTAAAGTTGTGGAAGTCGCTCGTTTTACTGTATAAATGTATGTTTTGCCTCATATATAAAATGTTTGCAAAAATAAATTGAGATGCTACCGTGAGAATTCCAATCTCTATATTTTGTATATCAGCAGTTTTTCCCCACAATAAAATACCGTAGGACATAACACTATGGAAATAACTAAAATAGACTGACCTAGCTGTGTCAACGTCAGTAAATTGTCTAACTTTCCTAACGGCGTATGCGGCAGAGCTGAGCCTTCCCGACAGGCTTGATATATGTGGGCCCCATTGTAGCTTGGAATCAACAGTTATGCCCAAAAATACTGCCGTGTCCACAGTTTCAAGCACCTCGTCACTTAAGATTACATTGGGTCCTAAATTTCTAACATTTGGCAAGGCAAATTTTACACATTTCGTTTTTTTAGCATTTAGAACTAAATTATTTGTCGTAAACTAATCCGTAACCATTGAAAGAGCGCTGTTTACGCTATCGAAATCTTGTCTATTCCTATCTACTTTCAAGATAAGAGAGGTATCATCCGCAAATAATACTACGTCGCAGATACCCTTTAATAAAAATGGTAGATCGTTTATGTATACCAGAAAAAAGAATGGACCCAGTATTGAGCCTTGATGTAAATATGAATCAATTACGTTAAGAGCTTCGCTTTGGAGACCGTAATGACGTAGTTTACGTAAAAGTGTGTCATGGTGTACGCAATCAAAGGCTTTAGAGAGATCACAGAAAACTCCGATTACGTTTTGCGAGTTCTCCCATACGTTATATATATGTTTCAGGAGAGCGACACCCGCATCTGTTGTCGAATGACCTTTTGTAAAGCCATACTGTTCATTATGAAGTAGTCTATTTGAATTAAAATGAACTAACAACTGCTTGAGTATTAACTTTTCAAATATTTTACTAAATGCAGGTAAGATGGAGATAGGCCGGAAGTTGCCTATGTCATTTTTATGTCCTGATTTAAATAAAGGTATAACTTTACTACTCTTCATGAGATCAGGAAAAGTTCCTAAATCAACGCATTTATTAAACGTTACAGCAAGATAGGGGGCTACTATGTCTATTATATTACTCAAGAGTTTAATGGAAATGCCCCAGAAATCACCTGTGTTTTTAGATTTCAGTGTATTGAATACTTCAACTACATCACGAGGCGTTACGTGCTCAAGACGAAATAATTGATTACACTTAGGCACACTACTTTGCAAAAGGCTTTCAGCTTTAGAAGGTGACGAATTCAAGGAGCGAGTTGTAGTTATAGGAATATTGAAAAAAAAAACTCATTAAATGCCTGAGCTACGTCAGAAGCTTCACTAATTAATTTGTTGTCGACTACAATCTCTAACTGATTGTCTCGTTTAACCGATTTGCCTGTTTCAATGTTAATGATTTGCCACGTGGCTTTTACTTTATTATTAGAATTTTTAATTTTTTCCCTTAAAAAATTTGATTTAGTAAATATTAATAACGTTTAACGAAACACTAGACATATTAATTATGTTGTGTTGACTTTCGTTTAAAACAGCTATTTCTTTTAACTTGTGCCATCGCCTTTTCTTAGGAATGCAGTAAACTCGCTACTAAGTTTGCTGACGATGGTCATGGTTTTATTTTGCGTTCTGTTTCTTCTACCCGCATTGTTGTAACATAAATTAATAGTTAGATTTATTTTTCTCATCTAATTGACGATTGTCTTAATTTTTTGAGGTTCAGTTTCAATCTTCTTTTCGCCAAGAAAATTAACAATTAAGCTATAACCTCAATACATTATTTGTGACGTTACCTAAAAATAACATATTTACCAAGTCAAAACCATATACCAGTTTTCAATAAAACTGGTTGAATAGCAATACCTTTAATAACTAGCTATCGACAGTTATATTTTGTATTATTAAAATATCCTTTCATTGATATTATGAATGGTCTAAGTGGGTATATTTCCAACAAACAATGTTATCAACGGTTACAAGAGAACTTTTTTGTCTAGGTAACAATATAACGAATAAACATTTGTATTATCATTCAGCACGACTTTTTTATTTCTACATTACAACATCGAAATGATGAATAAAATCACTACTAAATAGTTGCAAATTACGAATACGAAAAACTAATCATAATATTCGTAATTTGCAACTAATTAGTACAAAAAAAAAACAATATATAAAATACAATTGTAGTTTCAATAGTAGAAATATAAAAAAAAACTTATTTATTATATGGTATTTTCAATAACGGACCATTAATTGGATTTGAACTCGGACCTCGTTGATTGCGAGTCTATTACCTAGCCCTGACGGCTACAAGCACATGATGACTAGCGCGAATTTTATCAATCCAATGGTCGCCTCAGCTGTGACTGTGTAAGGCATGTTCTTAATGACACACTAACGCGCGTAGTGCGACGACAGTACATTAGTGTGTATTATCTGTGGAATGTTGAGATACTCATACAAGCAACGAGTATTTAGTGTTGACGACAACGTGAAAATAGAAGGTAGTAAGTCAAACTATACGTCAAGCCAATTACTTTGAGAGATGCTTATCGACTTTTGTAGTCTGACTGTACAAGCTAAAAGCTAGATCGAAGAGATTACGAAAAATTACCAACAAAAAATATTTCTATTCATAATCGACACATTTTTATATTTGGCGTTTAATTAGCGAACATTTTTTATGATGTCAAAATTAAAATCCCTGATGGTGGCCATGCCAGTGTCAGTCACATAAGGAGTCGAGAATTATCCGTGTTCAGTGCTTCCGCCGCGTACGACGCTGAATGTGGCGGAACAGAGCTGTACGCAGCTGAACAGCGCTGTACGCGGCTATAGCACTCGCATGATCATAACTCATTTATCCTCATTTTACACTTGTTGTCCGCGAAAGATGAATAGATGCGGAAAGCTGAACGGACGCGTACGCGACTCTATACAAAATCGTTGTTTTCTATTGGCAAAAGCTGAATGGAGCTGAATAAATGTGTTTAGTCCCTAACATGTCATATTAAAGTCATGGTTAAAAAGAACATGATAAGTTATGTTTTTTCAATATCATTGAAGTAATACAGTACGAAATTTCGAATCGACAGGACTTATAATATGGAAGATAGTCAGATCCCTTCATCAAGTATGAATGAGCTGATAGTCTTCAAACAGCTGATCAGGTCATGATTACCTTACAATGTTCTTTCAATATCATTGAAGTAATACGGCACCAAATTTTGAATCGATCGGACATAAGGAAGTTAGTCAGATCCCTTCATCAACTAGAAAAGAGCTGACAATCATCAAACGGCTGAACAGATTTTCATGAAACATAGATAAAAACACTCGGGATAAAATTATCTCTGACACAAAATAAATTAACGAAAATCGGTTCATACGTTTGGGAGCTACGATACCACAGACAGACACACAGATAGACAGGCAGACACGTTAAACCCTCTCTTTGTGTCGGGGGTTAAAAATAAACTGTTATTAACCAGTGACACAAAGTGTTTTAGTAGCTATCCTAATAGACAATGCAACTGAGATCGCGACCCCAACAGAAACTAAAATACGTGGATATATTCCCGATGGAAATAATCCCGAGAGTGAAAATATTCCCAAGCGTACATAACCAGTACTAAACTGATTTATATTATTTTGTACCCGTTTTAGCGAGCGTGCTTTTTTTTTAGGGATGGGAAATCATTAAATGACTTCTCCCGCTTTGGGTGGATCGGAAGGGAGTGTCAGACTTTTACTGACTTAAACCCATCAATGTTCCTTCATTGCCCTTTGTGTTCCGGAGCCACGGTATCTCTTTCGAATAGTCCCGCAACTCCAGCAGGCGTAGGCCCTTTCAGGCCCCTCTGTGTGCTGACTCTCTTTGAGGCTCGCGTGGAACACGAACGCGCCGTCGACACGGCCTGTCGTCATAAGGCGGATGGACGGCGAGCTACCCATAGTTCACCGTGCACAGGCCCGCGCCTACGGAGGGCACCAAGTGGCCTCCGACGCCCGCGGCGGCGGGGACGAGAGGTTCTCTCCCTCTCCCATTCCGCCACCTCCTTCTATAGCATGACTGCTTCGCAGAAGGAGGTGATGGCGTCCCATTCCGTCTCACTCCGGACCATGGATTGGACCAGGGCCGGATGCGAGAGGTCACCGCCGATCGCCGCTTCGAGAACATGGCGGTGCTCCGCCTAAGCGGGGCACACCTGCACAGTGTGCTCCACCGTGTCCTCCGGTCGATCCTCGCAGTGGTGACACCCGGGCGTTTCCTCCCGCCCAATTCGGTGCAGGTACCTCCCGAAACATCCGTGTCTGGTGAGGACCTGCGTCAGGCAGAAGTTGAGGACACCATGGCGCCTCTCAAACCACTCCTCAAAGACGGGACTTATTGCCACTATCATGGCGTGCCCTGCACTGGGTTGCGATAGTCGCCGTCTCCATGTCGCCATGAGATCGCGATCCGTTTTAGCGAGTGCCCTGCGGTCTAAAAAGGTCACTTTAGCTGAATCAGAAAGTAAATCACGCTAACCTTATTGCCAAATTTTCCCAATCAACCATGAACCTAATGCAATAGCGATAAAGATGAATATGAAAGGTAGATTGTTGTGTGATTCTTATAATGATTCATATGACTCTCCTAAAGTGGCCTGTTTAGCCCCCTTGTACACTAGGGGTGGGCGTTGCGACAACGAACCGTTTTTATAGACCGTTTTGTGTTCTGCGACGATGGAACCGTTTTACGTTCTGGGTTCAAACAGTCTTCGTTGCACAAACTAGTCTTCCAATTACTTGGTGCGATTTTTTATTTTTCGCCTATGAAAATAAAGTCGAGAACGCAATGATGCAACTTTATTTCTTAATAAAGTCATTCGTCGAGTAATTTAAAGTTCTTCGTCGCCGTCTTCAAACCAGTTACAAGAAACTGCAACTATTTTACTCGACGAAAATGCAATTCTATTCCATGAAATGCAGTTGTCGGCGACGAAGGAGAAACTTGGATGAGTTTCTACTTCGTCGCCGTCTTCAAACCAGTTGCAACGACGACCGTTTTCTGCAACCGTTTTCGTCGTCGAGAAAACGGTTGCGTTTCGTCCGTCTAAAATTCGACAACGACCCACCACTATTGTACACTGGTACAAGGGGGCTAGACAGGCCACTTTAGGAGATTCAAGCAACAAGCTTCTCAGTAACGGACTGCCGTTACTTGTTTGTTTTACTGAGAAGCTTGTTACATCGGCGCTCTTCAACAACTGACTGTTTGTGACTAGCTCGAGGCTCAAGAATTGTATTTTATGTATTACTTACTAGATTCAAGTTCCAAGTATAGAGTTGGTCCTGGAGGAAGAAGCAGAGGAAGGTCGCCACATCTTATGAAAAATGACCCTTCATAAAGCTCATATAATATGACATTTAATTTGTAATCATTATAAAGTTCCATCTCTTTACCACGGTCTCGTGCGAATGTCATGTGCAGTGGATATTGTTCTGAATAAAAAAAATGAGGTTGAGTTGAAATAATGCAACAGCAGACTTGTGAAAGGTGTGCACTTTGGTTTATTATTTCTCAGTTTTGTGGTTTGGTCAGATGCTAATTTTTTACAAATGCCAACAGATTTGCATCGACATCGAGACCTGAACAAGCAAAGCAGGAGAACTGTACATTAAAACCATAATTTATTTTTTCTTTCTCACTAACATTATTTAAGACTCTTCTTAATATCCTACGTAGTAAAGAAATCGCTAGTCGAGAGAGCTGTTCCTGACTTATTCCGATCCCAAGACATTATCGCAGGGCTAACCTTAGTCTAGACCTTAGCTAACTGAAACCAAAACTTGTATTTAAATATTTGCAGTTAAACAAATTTAATACTGAGTCTAAAAAAGAGTCAAAGACCACTTTAGCAGAATCAGATAGCAGATCACGGTACCCGTCACTTAATTTTCCCAATCAATCATGAACCTAATGCTTCAGCGATAAAGATGAAAATTAATTTTGACAGATTCTTGCATTCAGATTATGTTATGATTCTACCAAAGTGGCCTTTTTAGAACCGCAGACTCCCCACTTAACTTACCAATAGGGAAACTGCCTGCAGTAAAATGAATGGCAACTGTTTCTGCACTAGTGCCATTAAGAAAATCAGTTGCGCACTCTAATTTCATGTCCTTAGAACTGAGAGAAAAAATCATCTCAGACATCCTGTTTTTTTCCCTGAATAATTCTGTAATAAAAAAAGAAACTCAGGCTTGCACTATTTTATAAATTTCATTAGGTTAGGTTTAGGCTTGTTTCACAAGTACCACAACCATAAACGTTGCGACAAAAGGTGGTCAAGCTGTGGTCCATACTTGTCAATAGTGTCACAAGGTTTACTTGTGTCATTATTTATTAAAATTATTTTACATAAGATTTTCATCAAGGTTTTCTCACCTAATAATTAATTGAACTTTGAAAGGAGAAGGGGACTACTGGGCCCAGCAGTTAACTAGTTGAAATGTATATTAAAAAAACCGTTATATTTTTCTAAACGAAATCACAAAATATGGTACCATGTTTCTATCTAGGAAGCGAGAAAACGTAAATTAAATTCTGAAACTAAATATCAGAATATGTATGAAGATCGAGTGACATGTTTTTTTTTCGTGGAATCGATTCATAGCGAATCGAATTCTTTTAATTTTTCTTCCGGCCTAACACTTCTGCCTGACATCAGTCAATCACCGTCTGACAGATTATGTCACTCGTTCGTTTTCTTTCGTTCTGAGCACAGAGTACTTATGTTCCATATTTTGTTGTTAGGTTTGGTTGTAATATAGCCTTTTTTTATTTTTTGTTCCATGTTCCTTCATTGCCCTTTGTGTTCCGGAGCCACGGTGTCTCTTGCGAATAATCCCGCGACTCCGGCAGGCGTCGGCCCTTTCGGGCCCCTCTGTGTGCTGACTCTCTTTGAGGCGCGCGTGGAACACTAACGCGCCGTCGACACGGCCTGTCGTCTAACTAGACGGACGGACGGCGAGCCACCCATAGCTCGCCGTCCACAGGCCCGCGCCTACGGTGGCCGGAGGTCACCAGGTGGCGGCCCCCGACGCCCGCGGCGTCCACCACGGCGGCCGGGACGAAAGGGTCTTCTCGCCCTCCCCGCCGCCTCCTTCGCTAGCAGTTGTAATATAGCCTCACTTTTACTATAGGTAGGTACTTCATATAACTTGATTCCTGGATAGCCAAATTTCACCAAATTTTCAGTGAGACCTTGTTATTATATCCTCTTACAAATAAGGCTAGTTTGATTCAGTTAACACCTGGGCCCAGGAATATATGGAGTCATTCCCTTCTCCTTTTAATCCTAAAAAGTATTCATAAAGTACTTATTATTAGGTGTATTGTGGAAATGACATACCCAAAAAACCAGTTTTTTTAAATATGCTAGAAATATAACCATTTTTGCTGTAATTGTCTAATCTATGGAAATCGTCATCCAACACCAACAACTTCACGTCTGTTCGCTGTACTCCACACAACACTTGTATGAGTTGGTTGCTCACATATTTGTAATCAATACGATAAAAATTGTTTGTCGGATTGTCAAGGCGTGGTCGTAGCATCATTCCGTTAATTTTGATGAACACAATATTATCTAAAAACAAAATTATAATTAACTAGCTATCCCCTGCGGCTTCGCTCCCGTCAACTGGCAACTTTCTTATTATTTTTATTTACATAAAAACCTTCTCCTTTAACAAACACAACAAAAAAGAATTAGCGAAATCGGTTCAGCTGTTCTCGAGATTTGCGCTTAGCAATTCAGCTATTCATTTTTGTATTTTAGATTCGTTTCCTAAACCTTTATTTTTCTAAAGCTTTCCTCTTCTCATCCTTTTTTTTGTTTGTATAGTTACTGCATGGAATTTTAAAAAAGTCAGTCTCTAAATCTTCACGAAGAAAAATTAAAAATTGATTTCGAGGGGCCCATAAAATAGCCGAGTCCATTTAACCGCTCTCTTGTACCCGGACCCCAGTGACCGGGAAAAGTGGAATCGGCGAGATATCGTGCAGTGTTCATGGTGGCATGGTCTCCGGCGAGGCGGTGAGCTTTCTCGCTGGAGTTGGTTGCATTGGGTTGCCACCACGGTATCTGGTGGCACGAGCCCTCGCGCATCTGCATGAGTGGCTCGTGTAAACGCTTCTCCGTGGGCGAAACTCCATTGCAGCGGCAAATCGCGGCCTGGTGGACAACACTCCGGCGCGATCTGATGACAGCGAGAAAGCGACTGTCGCCACCAAGTTACAAACCTATTTGATAAATTCTCGCTTTGATGAGTGAATAAAATTGAACCAAACCAACTCACTGAACTTAGTCCGCATAACAAATTTCACCATAACTTTGGTGTAGTCATCTTTATCTCTATGAGTACATATCATATAACTGTTTTTATGTCCAGAATGCAATTTTGTTACAAAACCGATCATTTTGCTTGATGATAGATCATTCATGATAAATTCATCTGCAATAAAATTAAAGTTTGGTAGGTAATATAAGAACAAAATAATAAAACCGATCATACCGACCGACCTATCAAAGGCTTCGCATCCACAAAAAATTACTTGAATTATTTAATATGTGCTTTAGCTATATTAATAAAAGCTATAATGATCAATATCTTTGTGAGTGTGTCCTCATGCAACGAGCAGATGAGGTCAGGTGGTGTCGATGTTGTGTGTTTGGCTTTTAACCTTTTTTGTCCGGATCTTTATTATTTCTCAAGAGAGTAACGTTTGAGGTTACTGTTAAAAACTTACTGCTCATTTTGCCTGCCATCTTATATTCCATAGTAAGTTTCTTATCACTCCATTTGTTCATACAAGTCACGTTGACTATATCGCCGTCAGCGTAATGGTACTCGGCAATTAAGTCGACGTCCTTCTGCGAAAGGTTTATGCGAACTGCTGGCAGTTCCATGTTGTTCACGAGAATCGTCTGAGGTGCCACTGAAGAGAAACTTGTTCTTGTTTAGATTGAGAATGTAAGGTGTGCTTTGTCCAGGAAAACCTATCATCAGCTTAGTCTTTTTTTTCTATCATTTTTGGGACATAGAAAAATAAGAGAAATGTATTCTTCTCAAATAAACACACATTTCATTATTATAAAAATGTACAAATAAAAAACCAATGGAGAGAAAATATCATTATCATCTTCCTGCGCTAATCCCATGTTACTTGGGGTCGGCGCAACACGTTTTTTTCTTCCACTCTGCCCTATCAGCCGTCAAACTTTCACTAACTTCCTTTTCTTTCATATCGCTCCTCACACAATCCATCCATCTTTTCTTTGGCCTTCCTCTCCCTCTCCATCCATCCACATTTATCTTTTCTTGCATAACTTAAGTTTTAAAAAAAAATAGAATTTATTAATGCTAAGTTTTTGAATGTGGCTAGGAAGTTTACACTTTTGAAGTTCACATTTTTATTATAAAAATGTGTACATTGGAATCTAAACGAACCACCTATTTTTTCAGTCTAGTTTTAGGAAGGACAAAATTGTGTTCATTTCTTGTATTTATGTTATGGATATCACTGTATTTTTTAAACATTATTAATTAATATTTTTATGTAACTAAAATTATGGTAAGCCTGTTAGAAATGTGCTTACACAAATATACATTTCTCTTGCGCAATCAATATTGGTATACTGTATTCCTATTTGGGGTGGGGCAACAAAGACTAAATTCATCCAACTGGAGCGAGCACAACGAGCCCTGCTCAAAATAATGTATTTTAAAAAAAGGAGATATTCTACACAGAACCTCTACAAACTTAGTGATGTATTGTCAGTTAGGAAACTATACATTATTCAAATAATTTTAAAAAAGCACAAATCCTTACCTTATAATGCGGATATACATTCTAGGAGAAGAAAATTCAATATAGTTAAAATTCCTAAAACAAAGACCAAATTTGGATCTATGCAATTTAGTAAACGATCAGCTCAATTATACAATAAAATAAATAAAGAAATTTTCGTATACGCAAAATCTTATCATATATGTAAAGAAATGTTGATAGACTGGATAAAACCACTGTCATATGAAAATATTGAAGCTCTCCTACAAAACGTAACTTAATTTCAAGTAAACGACCCACTCACATACAGAGACTCCCATACCTACACGTACATTTACACACCCATGCCCATACAATCACACATCCATTACACTCATTGACACTCAACAACACACCCTCACTCATTCACACACTCACACATATTCACATGATAATATTTTATTTTACTACTCCCATGTACTGTTTTTGTTGTGTTTTAAGTAAGTACCTATTGTTGTGAAGGAGCGGAGTCTTTTAATACAGGCATCATTTGCTTAAATGAAGACTCCAAACCCAAAATTGTTTGTATTATTATTATTATTATTATGTGCATACAAGAGATTCTCATAAATATACTGAGAGGGCACAGTCATTATATTAATCTCTTTAAATTTGTCTGGCACTTAATTTATAAATCGCACAAATAGCCTTTTTTGCAAGATAAATATTGTCTGTATGTCAGTGGCATTTCCCCACAATAGAATGCCATATGACATTACACTATAAAAATAACTAAAGTACACTAAACGGGATGTCTCTAAATCTGTTATACCACGAATTTTTCTAACGGCATACGCTGCAGTGCTAAGTTTTTTGGACAATTTATCTATATGGGGGCCCCACTGAAGCTTCGCATCCAAAGTTATGCCTAAGAACACAGTGGTATCTTCGGGTTTCAACTTTTTACCCTTTATTGATACAACAGTGTTCACTTGGTAACATAAACTTTATGCATTTCGTTTTTTCTCGTTGAGTAAAAGATTATTAACATTAAACCAGTTTACCACAGTCGCAAGGGCACTATTTATATCATCAGTGACCATCTGCTGACGTTTTATTTTAAATAAAAGCGACGTGTCGTCTGCAAATAATACTATATCATGTTTATCCTTTATGAGGTACGGCAAGTCATTGACATAAATAAGGAAGAGGAAGGGGCCTAAAATTGAGCCCTGGGGGACCCCCACCCTGACTACCAATCCAGGAGATCTTTTTCCGTTAACATCAACTCTCTGAATCTTATCACTCAAATATGAAATAAGAAGATACAGAGAGGCGTTCCGGATTCTGTAACAGTGCAATTTCTGACTAATGTCTCATGGAGAACGCAATCGAATGCCTAGGACAAATCGCAAAAAATATCCAAAGCATCGCATTTGTTCTCCTATGCATTATAAATGTGACCTAAAAGTTCAACACCTGCATCGGTTGTTGAACGAGCCCCTGTAAAACCAAACTGATTATTATGTAAAAAATTGAGTTTGTTAAATCATCTTTGCTTTTGATTTAATATCTGTTTTTCAAAAATTTTACTAAATGTAGGTAGCATCGATATACTCAATTCTTTATTGCATTCCACAATGTACATGCTTAGGTTGTAGGTGAAAATTGATGGGTGTTTTTTTTATGTATAGGTATATAATTAGAAGGGTCTGAGGTGCTACCCGATTTAAATAACGGTAATAATTTACTATACTTCATTAAATCAGGAAACTCACCACGGTCAAACAATTATTAAAAATATCAGCTAAAGTAGGTGTAACAATGTGTATAATCGATTTAACAAGATCAACAGAATTACCCCACAGATCTGCATTCTTTTTAACATTCAAAGAATTGAGTTAACGAGTTAGCGATTAAGATAAAAATAAAATTTGACAGATTTTTGGGTGATTAATATTAAAAATTCTAATAAGATTTTACTAAAGTGGTATTTTTAGAGGCGCGGATAATATATTATTTAACAAGAACTGAAAAATAATTGAACCTTGTAAGAAATGAACCCTATTTGTTAGTTATCTGTTTGTTTCGGCGAATCTCCTAAACGGTTGAACGAATGTGACGGGACTTTCACTAGCAGATAGCTAATTTTGAAAAATATAATACTTTAGTATTATTTTCTCAAAACTCAGTTAACTACACCTCCAACTGGGTTAGATACTGATGGCCCTTTTCAAAAATATATCGTTGAGATATCTCCACAGAAATACTACTACTATCGCTATTGTTCCATAGACCACTTCCCATACAAATTGAAATAGTTTTAACGGAAAAAGAACAAAATTTAAGTCTCGCCTCGAAGTTTAAAATAAGAATTACATTTTGCGACATTAGGAAACAGTGCCTGGAACTTTAGGAATATTCCCGGGAGTGGGAAAATTCCCAAGCACACCACCATTAGTGAAGTATCAAACATCCAAACTGTTATTAGATATTAGGTGGAAAGGATACATACCTTTTCGCCTCACGTGAATTCTCATATAGCAATAGGCCGCTGAATAGTTGTGGTATCTGTACTGGACCACGGGTTGAATGACTGCGTTATCTAGGTGAGTTAAAATCATACATTTCCATTGTGAACCCATACTTTTCACAGCCGTTATCTGTTAAAAGATTTAAGCACAAGGTTATATTAATTTAATAGCCTTTTTTTTTCTTTTTTTTTAGGGATGGGAAATCATCCAATGACTCCTCCCGCTCTGGGTGTAGCGGGAGGGAAGGTCAGATTTCTACTGACTAAAACCCATCCATGTTCCTTCATTGCCCTTTGTGTTCCGGAGCCACGGTGTCTCTTGCGAATAATCTCGCGACTCCGGCAGGCGTCGGCCCTTTCGGGCCCCTCTGTGTTGCTGACTCTCTTTGAGGCGCGCGTGGAACACTAACGCGCCGTCGACACGGCCTATCGTCACAAGACGGACGGACGGCGAGCCACCCATAGCTCGACGTCCAGAGGCCCGCGCCTACGGTGGCTGGAGGTCACCAGGTGGTGGCCCCCGACGCCCGCGGCGTCTACCACGGCGGCCGGGACGAGAGGGTCTCCTCTCCTACTCCGCCACCTCCTTCGCTAGCATGACTGCTTCGCAGTAGAAGGCAACGGCGTCCCATAATTTAATAGCCCTACGGTACAGATCCATATTCCTTAATTTATTAATAGACTTAGAATTAAAAAATATAAACTTAAAAAAAAAAAATACTTGCAAATATCTTAATTATTTGCAAGTTTTTTTAATCCATAAGTGTTTTTCGTGTTTTCCTCATCAAGGCCTTTCATTTGATACCCATACTGTGGTAGTGCAGAAAAAATAACTAGTCCGCCATCCTGGATGATCCGCCACATTAGAATTAGAATGACGTCACACTAAAAATGCTTTGTCATCCAAAATAAGCGTATATGCCAAATTTCAGCTCAATCGGTTAAATATGAAGAAGTGATTTAAAATTCAGTTGCATAATTCCACCCGGACAAACATACATACGTAGTAAGAGTTACATAGCATGCAAGTTAAATAAAAGCTTGTCAAAATACTTACAGTTGTTACGTTATAAAAGAATATAAGAGGCGTAATATTTGAATCTTCATTGTTGCTAATATGACACCTGTAAAATATTTTAAATGATTGATTCATCTAAAGAACTAATACTATACAAACCTTTTATGTTTTTTAAAGACGGGAAATCCTCAAATTACTCCTCTCCTTCTCTTAGATTTATACCGATAATCTGGTTAAGCAGATATTATGACCTATTAGTAAAATGGCTTACGGCGAAAAAAGGGCCTGTTCTCGGAAAGGCTTAACCTTCAAAGGACTTGTATTTCTGGCTTAAGTGGTATAGCAGCTCACACGCGCTCCTGGCGTCTCAATTCCAGTCATGCTTAGAGTCTGGGTCGCTGCCACAGTTTCTAACAACTGGCGTTACCCACCTGCTCCATTAGACAGGTAGCCCCGCGGAACCCAAGAATTATGGACCGATTACTTGTTTACCGACGGTTTATAAACTTCTTACATCCATCCTGAGAGAGAAAATTAACGAGCACATTGAGATTAACCTAATTGTGTCTGCCTCTCAGAATGGATGTAGGAAGGGGTCCCGCGGCACTTAGGAGCTACTTCTCATTGACATGGCCATAAGCCAACAGGTTCGTACTTGAACTTTTC
Organism: Ceramica pisi; assembly: GCA_963859965.1. Taxonomy (NCBI): domain Eukaryota; kingdom Metazoa; phylum Arthropoda; class Insecta; order Lepidoptera; family Noctuidae; genus Ceramica; species Ceramica pisi. The sequence goes on along the minus strand of OY982535.1, from coordinate 20,489,511 downwards.
TCATACTACCTCACTCTGTTAAAAACTCAAAGACTCATTGGTATCTATTCTTGTAGCTATTCATGGAATGACTCATTTTTAGGGATCCATACCCAAAGGGTAAAAACGGGACCCTATTACTAAGACTTCACTGTCTGTCTGTCTGTCAGACAGTTCAGTCTGAGAAGAAGTATTATAGAAAAGAAAACAGACTAGTCAAGGCCCTCAGCGCTCTGCGCTGGCGAATGGGCAACCATTTTAATAGTGATCGATGCGCGGATACGTGATCATGCTGCATACGAAGGTTGAAGACGAATCGAATGCAGTTTTAGTATTAAAAAATATGCCTTTATTAAAAAAAAAAAACATATTTCTGAATTTATAATTTGAGGTTAACTACCTATTTTTGCCTAAAGATCTCAAAACACTGAGAATAAGGCCCACAATTTAACCTTATTCAAATTCTAGATCACTACTTATTTTAGTTCGGCGAGGATAATGATTGAGTTTTCCGGCCCCCCTAACTGGGTCCAAGGGCGATAGACCTGGGGATGTCTGTCGCCCCCCATTCATCCGTTCCCGTGCGCCCCTCTATGACGTTGCGGGCGGAGTCAAACACCTCACTCCCCCCGCTGACCCGAGGGGAAAGCGGGCCGGCACCAGCAGGGGATTACGGAAGTCGCAATAGTTCCCGCGATCCCCGGCGCAGGTGGAAGATGGAACACCGGGGTGGTTTTAGTCAGTAAGAGTCTGACATACCCCTCCGCCCGCCCCAGGGTGAAGGACATCCATTAAGATTTCCCCCCGTAAAAAAAAAGGATAATGGTTGAGTATTCTTCATTTACTTACTCAAAATGATCAATAGTTTCGTTATATTTTGTAACTATTTTGAATTCATGCCCTTCGTAAACTGTGTAGGTACTTAGTTGATGTGCAACCCTGTCTAAACTGTGGTCACAAGTTAACACTGACTGACCATTGAATCGCTCGGACTGGATGTTAAATATTATTGATGGATCTGAAAGGAAATAAAAGTTTGTATTAACTCATACAGAAATTAAAAAAAAAAAATTGTCTTTAATTCGTGCACTAAACACCAATTTTGTTCGATCGTTGTACCGTTCTGAGAGAGTTCGCGCGGATAAGGTGCAGATACCCCTCAGTTGCTGATTTTAAACTAAGAATCACGCCTAAATTAGTCGTATTTTTTTGGTAAAAAATAAATGTTACATTTGACTATTTTTTTAATAATTTGATACTTAAAAATCCTTTTTACAAAAAAAAAACCGGCCAAGTGCGAGTCGGACTCGCGCACTGAGGGTTCCGTAAGCAGGAGTTGCGATTTACGATTTATGATGTATTAAAAAAAAACTACTTACTAGATCTCGATCAAACCAATTTTCGCCGGTAGTTTACATGGTAATGTACATCATATATTTTTTTTAGTTTTATCATTCTCTTATTTTAGAAGTTAAGGGGGGGGGGACACATTTTACCACTTTGGAAGTGTCTCTCGCGCAAACCAGTTTAGAAAAAAATGATCCTAAAAACCTCAATATCATTTTTAAAGACCTATCCATAGATACCCCATACGTATGGGTGCGATGAATTTTTTTTTTTAGTTTCAGTTCTAAGTATGGGACCCCAAAATTTATTGTTTTTTTTTTCTATTTTTGTGAAAATCTTTATGCGGTTCACGGAATACATCTACTTACCAAGTTTCAACAGCATAGTTTTTATAGTTTCGGAGAAAACTGGCTGTGACATACGGACGGACGGACAGACAGACAGACAGACAGACAGGCGGACAGACAGATAGATGGACAGACATGACGAATCTATAAGGGTTCCGTTTTTGCCATTTGGCTACGGAACAATAAAAATACAACCGACTTCAAAGTAAAACAAAGTATTCTTATTTTTCACTTTTTAGTGTTACCCCACACCTAACATTACCACTGCAAAATCGCAGGAAAGCAAAACACGCAATTTCGATGACAAAAAACCGTCATTCAAATAAACGTATTCCAGCTATTTCGATTTAAAATCCAAACTTCCTAACCGATTTTGATAAAATTAAAATGGGAGCAATCGACAAGTATACCCTTTCAGAACAGTAAGAATTTTTCAAATCGGTTCATAAATGACGGAGTTATGAAGTAACAAACATAAAAAAAATATACAACCGAATTGAGATCCTCCTACTTTTTGGGAAGTCGGTTAAAAATGTTGAGTTTTATTCGTTCAACCTAGTGTAATTAATTTGTAAAGTTGTGTCTAACACGGGCATGAAACCAACAATATGACCAAAATTGGAGTATTTTATTGAAATTTGAACTATTCCACGATAACTCAAATAAATTCTACTATATATATCGCCGGTTGGTGCCCCATTACATTTGAAATGTCTAACGGGGCCTCTGCGAGTTGGTTTCGGACCCTCGTATGCCTACCAAAGGACCGGGTCTCAAGGGACCCGGGAAAGGAAAAAAATAAAAAAAAGATAATAATAATAAATATACGAGTAAATAGCAGAAGAGTTTGTTGGTTTGTTTGTTTGGTTGAACGCGCTTATCTCAGGAACTGCCGGCTCGAATTGAAAAATTCTTTTTGTGTTGGATAGTCAATTTATCGAGGAAGGCTATAGGCTACATAACATCACGCTATGACCAATAGGAGCGGAGCAGCAATAAGAAATGTTGCAAGCGGGAAAAAAGCTTCCTTTGCGTGCGCTGCGTAAACGGTTTAAGTTACGCAAAAATCAAGTATTACGAAATTATTCCTCTTTAAAAGTTCTGAAAAAAAGTCTGTAACAGCATATGTCTATCTCTTTAGGTTAACTCATTATAACCCTTTTTATGGAAATCAAATTTGTTCTAAAATAATGCATTGAAGAGTTTGTTTCTTTGAACGCTCTAATCTCAGGAACTACTGGTTCGACTTGAAAAATTATTTCAGTGTTAGATAGCCTATTCATCAAGGAAGGTTATAAACTACCTACATATCATCACGCTAAGACAAATAGGAGCGGAGCCTTAATGCTAAATGAGACACAGACGAAGTTGCGCGGGTCAGCTAGTGTAGATATAGTTGTTCAGACACCTCCCAGAGTGAAGTGACGGCGACGATATTTAATTTAACTGAGACAAAAGAAATTCGAATCACTTAAAACATTTTAGGTCGCAATAAATTGCATTATCCTGATTTTTTGGGATTTTATTAGGATAGATGCCAGTAGTGTACACCCAATTTTTTAACTTTGAAAGACCTGTGCTAACTGCGTGGTGCTCAAAAAACTTCCAAGTTTTCGGTAATTCTTCAGACTTTGACTTTTTACTAATATTTATTTATTTAAAATACCTTATAACATTTTAACACCTACAAAACCAATTCGATGTTAATTAATACTACAAAAAAAAACATTATAAAATAAAAATAAAATTTAAAATCAATAAAAATAGAAATAATAATAATAATAATAAAGTTTATTCAAAATAATAAGGTACACAATAAATACAGTTTTGCTTAAATCTATGTCAAGTTCACACGTGTTATGTGCCTGAGCTAGGTAATCCTGTGTTTCAGGCGAGAAGAGATTACATTTTTCAATGATGGAAGCATAATACTTAACGATCTACATATATTTATCTTAGGTAATAAGTTAAAAGGCTTATATAAGGTGTAAATAATATTATAAAATACTTATTTCCTAACATCTTAGACTCATACTTTTAAATACATTATTAAAATACTTATAAATCAAAACAATCTTTATTTTAGAACTAATAATAACTCCTCTGTATCATCATAGGACATACTTTGAAGAGTTTCCTTGACAACTTTCTTACACTTAATGTAATTTAGGGAAAATATGTCTGCTGTTGCGTTAAGTCTGTTATAGAGCAGCGGTCCAAGGAACACATAAAATTTTGTTGTGAAAGCATGTTTTGTAGGTTTCTTAGGTCAAACCATATCTTTCCGTCTTTTTTTAGTAACTTCAGTGCGATAGGGGAGGGCTGCGTGTTGTTTTAGCACCGTGCTCATTATGAATAACTGTCGGACTGTTAGTACATTACAGGACTTATAGAGAAGGTTAGTTGGAAAAAGGAAAGGACGGCTAGTGGACACCTTGAGGATCGCTCTTTGCGCTCTCTCGATGGGTAGTAATAGAGTTTTACCTACCCCACCCCACGAGGTAATGCAATAGGTCAAAATTGATTGACATAGAGCAAAGTATACTTGTCTAATTATTATTGGGTCTGCAATATATCGTAGCTTTTTGAATATGAATATTAGCTTACGTATTCTATTGTTTAAAGCTTCTATATGCTGCTTAAAAGAAAGGGTTTCATCTAAAATTACGCCTAAGTATTTTATTGTGTTAGTTACTTTAATATTTGGACACATACACGCAATATCAGTCGGGGTTGAGCAGCAATGAGCATACAGCGTTGGTGCAATATTTGGAATTTGTTTGCGCATCGAAAACTTAATGTAGTTTGTCTTATCAGCGTTTAGGGTTAATAAATTATGTTGAAGCCAATTATTTACAATATTAAATCCGAGTTGCGCATGTTTGAACACTTCATTTTCTGAGTCAGCTGAAAAAAGTAAGGCAGTTTCGTCAGCGTAAGATACGATTATGCCATGTCCCAGCTTTAGATTGCAAAGGTCATTAATGTAAATTAAAAAAAGGGAAGATGATAAGATACTCCCTTGTGGAACACCAAATGACGTGTTTTTTTGATCAGCGCTGAGAACATTGCCAATCTTTACGCACTGAGTACGATCTTCTAAAAAACTTCTAAATAATTTCAGTTGGGAGCCTCTAACACCTATGGTCTCAAGCTTGCGCAACAGAATGGGAATGGAAACGGAGTCAAAAGCCTTGGCGAGGTCCAGGAAAATACCTACTGTGTGGTTACCCTTGTCAAGTTCTTGTGATAGATAGTCAGTCAAATGATGTACGGCATCGGCTGTTGATAATTTAGGTCTAAATCCAAATTGCCGCTCGGATAAAATTGATTTATTCTCCAGATAGTCGAACAATCTCTTATTAATTATTTTCTCCAATATTTTAGAGATACCAGGCAGTATAGAAATAGGTCTATAATTTGTCACTTGCTCTTTACTGCCTGACTTATAGACAGGAATAACAATTGCTTTTTTTAGGCACTCGGGAAAAAGTCCCGATGATAGACAGATGCGGAAAATATAAGTCAGTGGTGGAATTAAAATATGCCTGAACTGTTTTAGAATCTTATTGGGTATGTTATCCCATCCAACTGCACAGTCGTCTCTCAGGGTCATAATTATATTTTCCACCTCAGTCTCATCAGTAGGTAGCAGCGCAAATGATGTTAGGGTGGTGCTAGATGTGGAAGCGCTTGTCAGGCAATGTGTGGAAAGTGATTCTTTCGGAACATTTTCTGCCAGGCACTTTCCGACATTTGCAAAGAAATTATTTGCCATGTTAGCAGATGTCAGCTGTGACGCGTGTGCTTGTAATAAACCTGAAGATGACTCATTTTGTTTTGACGTACTAAATATATATAACTAAATGCAAAATATATACTTATATCTTCCAAACGATAAATTCGAATTAAAAAGTAAATCAAATAATCCGAAATTCCTACATTTTGATTTGCTATTATATGTCACCAGAAAATGGCAAACGCCGTAAGATTGTAAAATGTCGAGTAAATTCGTAAACTCTTTTTTCTAGATAAGACATGAGATAAGGTGATAATGATAAGGGTGTGTTGGAAACTATTGAATTAGGATGGGATATACATATTATATGCAAAACGATTTTTTCATAATATTTCGAGAAATTATAATCTAATCAAGATTTATTACAATCTCACGGAGACATATACAAATTACATAAGTATTAACTTCACTTTTCGGTGACATATACATATTAATTAAATACTAACATCATTTCATTGTGAAAGGAAATGCTCTTTAAGTAAAGGTCATCCAACTATAATAAGATTCAATAGCCATAATATATATTACACCGATGGAAAAGCTTTTCTAGAAAGACATTACCTGTTACCGAAAAAAAAAAATGTTCGGATCCTTCCGATTTTATAAGGATTAAAAAACTTTTAGAAAATACATATATCACTCAATCCAATCGTGTGATTTCTCGAGACTGAGAACTATAAATTCTCGGGGAATAATCCTACCTAACTAACTATAACTTAAGAGTCCTATTACGAATCGTAAATGCTCGTTTGCAATAGATCAAGTTACGTTGGTCTGCATTGGGGGTACATCTATAGTCGGCGAAACTATTTGATAATTACTAGTCTGAATAGGATTATAGTTTATTTGGGCGCTCGCGCGAGACTGAGAAGCGCGCGCGCTGAATTGACGCAGAATTTATAGTACTTTAATTTTATTTATTGTAATTTTGTTGTATTATATTGACAAACAAAAACTAATGAAGCGTATTCATTGTAGATTGAAATTTTATATCATTTAAATTTATTTGATAAAATTGTTTTTATTTGGAATATAATGGACGCTGAATGAAGACAATTCTGGCTTAAATTAGGCTTTCTTTACGTTTTTTTCCGTGAAAACTCAAGGAATTTCAAGAAATTCTAGAACTCCAATAAACAAGTAAAACATTCAACTTACCTTTTAGCAATTTTAGCTTTTAAAAGATTTTAAAATTTTCTTTGATTGTAACAATGTGAATTTGACCGTCAAAGTTCCATCGCCGACATTTTTTCTTGCAAACTGAGTTCGTAAAATATTTATAGTAAATTACACGAAAAGAAAAATGAAAATGTGTAACTCTAACTTACAAGAAAGAGACTGGCACTATCGTTATTCAGGATCAAATAATTAAAATATCTTACTGCTGCTGAAAATTACAGCGTCAAAAATCATGAATTTCCGTAAAAAATGTAATAGGATTCTTAAGGCATTTTCTAGTTAGTAAAGAATTTTCAACGAGTGATCTAGATGTAAGTTAACAGTATAGTTTAACAACATAAAACTCATGAAACTGTGATTTTAGCAAGATAAACTCCTTACTCATATTAGATTTTTATTTATTTCTGAAAACAATGCCGGATACAATACCACGTGCTTCGTATCTTAATTCTGTGATTCAGATCGCACTTCCTACGACACTCCTATTTTTTGGTTGCACTGATAATATCAGATAAAAACCACTAATAATCCTTGATTTTCAAGACATGTACCTTGTTCTTTTACTACGGAACCTTAAAAGGGAGAGAGAACCTCCGCAAGAAACCACTGCAAAGTGAGAAATTGGAAGCCGATGCCTTTGTCAGTACTTTTATTTAACTACTAGCTGACCCGCGCAACTTCTTCTGCATCACATTTTCCATTAATGCTCCGCTCCTATTTGTCATAGCGTGATGATATATAGCCTTCTTCGATTTATGGGCTATCTAACACTGAAATAATTTTTCCATTCGTACCAGCAGTTCCTGAGATTAGCGCGTTCAATGAAACAAACAATCTCTTCAGCTTTATAATATTAGTTTAAACTAGCTGACCCCGGAACTTCGTTCCGCCTAACAGTCGATTCTTTAATTTTTTAGTTTTTCTAAAATAAACATAGCCTAAGTTACTCCTTATTACATCAGCTACCTTCCAATAAAAGTCCCGTAAAAATCGGTCCTGTCATTTCAGAGATTAGCCGGAACAAACAGAAAGACAGACAAAAATTGTAAAAAAAAATATTTTGGTGCATGAACCGTATATACATATATACATTCATAAACATGTAGTAAAAAACGGTTATTTCAATATTACAAACAGACACTCCAATTTTATTTATAATATGTATAGATGTATAGATTGATACTAACCCACACCTTGTTCCACAAAGAACTAAAGGGATCGCATAAACTAAAAGAGGAGGGCATGCAATTATAGAAATAGTTCTTACCAGTGTCCGTGTACGTTTTTGCATTAACTATTAAAATCACAAATATAATTAAACTAAACATTTTAAAGGATATAAATTTATTTTCCTGTAATCATTTCTGTAGGTACTAAGTATTGTAATTGCTCCTATGTAATAAGGTAACTAAAATCCATAGCTTCAGTAATTTATAATGTCTGCATGTATTTATGTAATGTGTCATACATGTAGATGACCATGATTTTGATAATTTTGCGGACTATCTCTATCACCTTACTAGAAAGCGCTTGTATTTCCATCGTGGGTATTTCGAATTTTCCTTTTTAATACAGTTTCTTGAGTTCCTCACAGAGAGTTCTTGGGCCATCTCTACAATTTATACCGCTTGCAGAGCTTTGATTTTGCATTAGCTCAACTCAAACTCAATCATTTATTTCAATTAGACCATTTACAGGCACTTTTGAATTGTCAAGGTCGGTCGGTCCAAAAAAAAAAGATAAAGCTATTTGCACGTTCCAAAGCGTAGATCTCTATGGAGAAGAACGTGCAAGAAACTCCACGGACACTCTTTTAAATCAATTGATGTACAAATCATGGTAAAATATCTTTGATCGCTTCTATATGTCAGGACAATGCAAAGAACAAGAAAGTATACCGCGTGTATCTGACATCGACGCACAAACGATTTCCATGGGTCCGGGGCATGATTCTGGACACCCTAGACTTAGAATTTTTCGTCGGCTTTTTTCTCATTTTTTTATTTTTTTCAAGGGTTTTTTTTACTTTAGACTGCTCATAATCGTTATTCTGACCTAACCCAATGAGATTTTTAATAAAAAAATAATTAATTAACTACTGTCACTAAAAAGAGCATTCTGAATAAAGCCACAAATAATATCAGCTCAGCTGAGCTGATACTTTGTAGTACTCTTGAAAAAAATGAGAAAAGAACCGACGAAAAATTCCAACACTGGGGTGTCCAGAATCATGCCCTGGACCCATGGAAATCGTTTGTGCGTCGATGTCAGATACACGCGGTATAAAACAATTCAAAAAGTACAGATTATAAAATAAGCCAGTGGCAGGTAAGAGATGACCAGTCTCAACTGACGGCGCCCGTTCACGAACATGACGCGTGTATCAGCACCATCTAGCTCAACCATTTTGAAGGGAACCAAATGATCCAACACACGCGCCACCATCAGCGAGACGTTTGTGTGACCATGACAAGCTCTCAACTGCCACGCTCGTTCATGTCAAACAAGTTTATAACAAAATCTTAAATTAATTGCATATGTAAATGGTTCCATAGTACTGACATTTACAAAAATTTGTAAAAATGCTTCTACTTAATACAAAACTATGGTTTTCAATGGCCAAGTACCTAAAAACGACAGACCACAGGCATAATATTATTATTCATGTAGGTAATGTCTGAGGTGGTCTTTTCTTATGATGCCGAGGGTTACAATTTAAAACTTTAACTCATTAATCCAGTAAGTATTATGCAACGACTAGCTTCTGCCAGCGGTTACGCCTGCACCAAAGTTGAAAACTATCTCAAGGGGACATAATCCCAGGATTAAAATCTATGACTTGGCTCTAAGGCTTGTTTACTGAAAAAATCTAATTAGTCCACATTAGTATCAAAAAATATTTGACCCGTATTTTTTCTTTTGTTACGGGAACCAAAATTGACGAAGTTACGTCGCTTTTAAAATTTTCAATATGTCGCGCTGTGGCATAATTTTTAGCGGGTAGTGACGTCAGGAGGCCCCACTCCCGAGTTTTGATGCGTTTTATCTTTGTCAATTTTCATTGATTTACAAAAATAAAAAATATGAGTCCATTATTTTTCAATACTCTAACTGACGGACTAAATAGTTTTGCAGTTTGTGGATGATGGAAACTAGCCTATTGTAGGAAATGGTCTACTCTTACTAAGTTTAATTCAAATCCGTTTAGCCGTTAAGATGTGAAAAGATAACAAATTAACAGACAGAGTTACTTTCGCATTTATAATATCAGTAGGTAAGTAAAGTAACTATGGATTTGAAAACATGAAAAGCCAAGTTTTTTTTACTGCAAACTTAAACACTGTTTTCGCGCTATCTTCGCATTCCTGTACGTGGTTTGCAATCCAGAATAATTAAGCCAAATCTGGCGCTCACTTCAGACAATATGGCTAGTTTAAGAAAGTGCACGTAAAAATATGCTAGGACAGTCCTGTTTTATGGTCGCACTAACAAATCAGGAAAATTCGTTTGTTATTATATTTTAGTTTAAAAACACGTAAATAATAGATTATTAATAGACATGTCTTCATGAAATACTTAGGACTTTCCTGTTTGTTTCTACGTAATTGAATATTTTCCAGAATACGTCTAATTATTCTTTACTTTTAATTGATAATAACGATTCGATGGAAAAATTAGTCTGTCAGATAGATTGCCAATAAAAGTTGGACCCGTATTTTTCTGTTTTCACATAAACATAAAATTGAGACGATACAGTCCGATAAAAACTCGAGTGTACAGTTTTTACCCGACAAATACAAAATGGATAGAAGTATTTAGAAAACAATTTTACCCATTTAGAATAAATACCAGAAAAATCATCTCATTAGGCGATTTTACTATCTCTTGCGATGAAGGGGTTCGAACATTTGTATGGAAGCTGGCATAAGCCACAGCCGCCATTCTTTTTTTTTCAATACCATGTCTCACGTTAGCCGTGTATATGTATGGGCTTTTTCCTGCCGCTCTGGGTGGAGCAGACAGGAGTGTCAGACTCCTACTGACTAAACCTCATCCGTGTTCCTCCTAGTGCCCTTTGTGTTTCAGGGCCTGCTAGCATTACAGCAGGTCGATTCAGCAGTGCGATTCTGTAAACATGTCGAAGTGAACACTTAGGCGAAGTGAACGACAAGTGAGCTGTCAAACCATGCAAACAAGATGGCATGACAGCTCACTTGTCGTTCACTCCACCTAAGTGACCACGGTGAGATGTCAATAGAATAGATCAGCTGCTTCGCAGAAGGAGCTGACCACTTCACATGCCTCCTCACTCTGGTGCGTGTAGGTACCATAGGGATTCATGATTCAAAGTATTTATTTCAAATAAACTTTTTACAGGCACTTTGAAATGTCAAGGTCGGGTGGTCATAAACGTAAAGCTATTTGCACGTTCCAAAGCGTAGATCTCTGCAGAAGAACGTGCAAGAAACTCCATCGACACTCTTTTAAATCATGTTATGTTTTACAAAATTCTTGATTAAATTATCCTGGTTGCTTCTACACGGAAGTAATGCAAAGGAGTTTTTTTTTTTATATAAGAATTCAAAATATAAAGATGAACAGTCTCAACTGACGGCGCTCGTTCACGAGTATGACGCGTGTATCGGCACCATTCAATTTAACCATTTTGAGGGGAATTTAATGATCCACCACACGCGCCACCATCAAGCATGACTAGGAGGCGAAGTCCCATGAAAGAGAAGTCGATATAGTTGTATAAACTCCGCTAATATTGGATGTCCTTGTTTCAAATTTATATAAAATTATTTGGATTTGCGTTCCTGGTTCGAAAGAAATGCAAAATCAACTCGATTCATCAAGTGATTTTCGAGGATGGTTAAGTTATTTTAGAAGATAGCATGTGCTGTCCCGTTGCTTCACAGCATGAATTCATTTTTTCTGCACGAGGAACCCTCCGAACAGGCATTAACCATCTATACGCATAATATTGACAAATGTTTCCGACTAAGTTTAATTATTTTTATTCAGATATTGAAACCCTTTGCAAAGGCACTCAGCTAAAAGTCACAGATATCCTACAAGCTGTTTACTGTATAGTTCCAAAACTGCTCAATTCCCAGTGAGCCTATAAAATATCATGGCCAGCTCAGAGCCAGAAATTATCCGTTGCAGGCTTCACTCTCCACTGGATGAAGGGGAACTGTAGATCCTGAGGCAATGACGACACAGACGAACTTGCGAAAGGAAAAACTTGCATAAACACGAAAAACTTTATTCCGTCAGTCACGAATACGAAATCCAAAATAACATTTTCATAATTCCGAATTGTTCAAAATTCCTAATATAACTCCACTCACAATCTAACACTCCGATTTTATCATTCATCCTATTTTTTATAATTCAACATTTTGAAATACCTAACTATAATTACTATTCTCAAAATACCGAGTTTCGATCTATCGAATAAAACAAAATACGATTTCTGATTATTACTGTACTGTACTTTTACGTACCGATTAATTAGAATTCAGAAATAAAAACACCTTGTTAAACTGAAGAGCAAGACAAATATCACAGACAGCCCAATTTGCAGGGGTTTCTTCGACGCCGAGGAATCAGTTGCACATGTCATCCTGAAAGAAAGGCCGAGGCTTCCCGACGTGAATTAATTTTCGAAACGGTGTGGTCGCTCCGTGAAATCTGTAAAGCACCCAGGAGTCTTTTGAGGCTGTGGCTGGCTAACTTAGCCAGGACACCTACGCACAACGGACAGATGGGGTCTAACATGGTGTGGATAACGGAGTCTCTACTCTACTCTCTCTGTTGCAGGGTTGTAGACTTCTCTTCCAGTTGGTTTCCCCATGGCCAAACTTAATGTAGCTCTATATTCTTATTATCTCTATACTTTCTTTAACATCATGTATAGAGAAGCGTCATCATCAGAACGTTTCTCATTGCGAAAAATTACTAGTGCTGGTCGGTATTTGAATAGAAGAGGTGAAACAGCCAGTGCCTTGCATGACATACACGCGAATGAAATTGCGGGAAACAGCTAGTTAAAAATAAAATTAAAAATTAAAAGATTTATTGCATAATCTACAACACATTATTGTAGAGAAATAATAAATAAAATGTAGCAATTTGAGAAAAAAAAAAAACGGACAATTGCGAGTCGGACTCGCCCACCGACGACGGTTTCGTGCTTTGTAGGGAAGTAGTGTATTACTTTCAATGAAGACTCTATTTTTATGATTTAATTGCAAGTTTATAATAATGAGTACAATAACCCATGAAGTGATTTGCGCTTATTCAGTTACATGTTGTAGAATAAAGTTATTTAACGAGTTATATTTCAAATTCAAATGAATGTCAAATTACAATCTAGGAATATACAAATCAAACAGATGAAAATTACCTCCTAAATAGATTTACTCGGAATTTCACTTCGGTCAACAGGAAAAACATTTCCGATAGCTTTGTCCGGCGGCAGTCATTTCCTGAACCCATGCTTCACTCTCCACATTTCACTATTAATCCATAAACAGAATACGTTATATGTGTTTTGGAAACAATAAAATAATATTCAATGCAAATATTGCACATAGTTTTTTAGTTTCTTTTTTAGGTAAGCCTCTGTTAATATGGCTGTTGAATAAATATTATCCTAAAAGTTCGCTTTCAACAAACAGATTGTCCATGTTGGTTTTAACTAGATCTAAATTGATAAGTACCATAGCAGAATTAGTGGGTTTGTGTAACCAGAAATTGGATGCCGCTTACCAGATGTAATTATCTTTATTTATTCATCATCTTTCTGTCCTTATCACATGTTACTTGGGGTCGGCGCAACACCGGTTTTTCTTCCATTCTGCCTTATCAGCCGTCAAACTTTAACTAACTCCCTTTTCTTTCATATCGCTCCTTACACACTCCATCCATCTTTTCTTTGGCCTTCCTCTCCCTCTCCATCCATCCATATTTATGTTGATTACTCTTTTAGTTACATGTCTTTCCACCCTCCTCTTCACATGACCATACCAAGACAAGCGATTCCATTTTAACTTTTCAGTCACTGACGCCAGTTTTAAACTACCTCTAATGTTGCCATTTCTCCTTTCTCCGCTACATGCAATCTATTTTCATTCGTATTTTTCATAACCCAACATTCTGATCCATAAATTTCATTTACATTCCATTTATTTATTGTTCACACAAAAACATACAAAAACAAAGAAACAGCTTATACTCGTATAAAAGGAATTTTACCCAAAATTGGGTTATCTAACAACAAACCTTAGTGCAAAAAGACTTATAGAAGAAGAATAATATAAAAATAATAATGTCCAAGGACATTATTATTATTATATTATTATTATACTATAATGATAAGTGCACAACAAACACCACGATTAAATAGGTATGCTTCAAAGATTTAGGGTTCCGTAGTAAGACAAAATTGACTCTTAGGGTGCCTGTCGAATTCGACGGCGCGTTTGTGTTCCACGCGCGCCTCAAAGAGAGTTAGCATTGGGAGGGGCCCGAAAGCGCCGACGCCTGCTGGAGTCGCGGGACTATTCGAAAGAGATACCGTGGCTCCAGAACACAAAGGGCAATGAAGGAACATGGATGGTTCTTTTTTTACTTTTGTTAGGCATACGTTTGACTGCTATCTCACCTGATGTTAAGCGATGATGCGGTTTAAGGTGGAGCACGCTTGTCTAGAAGTTAGGTTACTTCTAGGCAAGCGTGCTACACCTTAGATTGCACTCACTTCTCTTACTTAAAGACTCCCAGGTTGTAGCTATCAGGACGTAACAAGACAGTCTTATTCCAAAAATATCTCATGGCAACTCGGTAAACGGTGAAAACTGCAAATATTAACCCGTTGCAGTCCGGTCATTGTTGCCTTTATATCTATTCGTAAACACTTTACAGTTCACGATTCGCTATCGTTGTTCAACATTTAGTGCCCGTGCCGACTGCGCCGGCGGGAGAGGGTTAACTCCGCAATAATGTTGGCTAACAAACGCTTGAGTTGTTCGGGGTTAACGAATGAGGCTAGTTAGGTACCTACCTAAACAGTGTTCACTTTGGTGTTTGGTTTTATTATTCTATTGTCGATTTGGCTTAACATAAAATTTGTACAATATTGGTGAAAGACGGGTTGATCTTTCTTTCAAGTGACGTGTATATAGGCAACACCGAAACTATGAGGACTAACGTAATAATACTCAAAGGAGTCATAAGCTCGATTTTATCGAATACTAAAACCGAAGCACTGGATTTTTTGAAAAAAAAAAAAAAAATGTTTGTGCGTTCTACTTTTCTACCGACAGTGAAACGAAGTTTTTCTGTTTTTTTTTTTTGAACTATCCATAATTGTGGTTGATTTATCATCGTTTCTCCGCTGTAATGTACTGGCACCCTTGCTCGGATTAAGGCAGGTGTTCGAGTATTGAGTAATAGTTAGCTAACTTTTTAGTTACCGGTTTAAAATAAGAAAAAAAAGGCTTAAAAGCGCGCCAAAACAGACGTACGCAAACTTCGCGCTTAGAGTCTGTCCAAACGGGAGCGCTTTGCGCGCGAACTCGAGCGTTTCAATTTATGTTAGGCTCAACGCGTGAGAGCATCTGGACGAGGTGCATGTAGCTGTAGTACCTCGGGAACGCGCGAGTGAACGGCTCTTAGAGAGCCAATGGCTCGAAGACAAAGCGTAAACTTTCATAAAAAACATTTCGTCAGATGAGAACAAATTCAAAGAAATCGTATTTTCGTGAAAGCTCTTACATCCTCTAGTAATTATACCCTATAAGCATTGAACATAATCACCCATTAGGTAGATACCTACACACCATTTACATCACAGAACGACTGAATAATTCCAACACTACTTACAGCAATTACACAAGTGCTAATAGTACCTACATATACCTAAATAATATCTGTCAAAGTAACATTTATATTCATCAATACATTATGTAAATAAATTGATGGGTAGGTACTCCATAATGTGACACCTCATACGTGAGCGTTATAGATGTTACGGAACTTCGACTCCGACTCCGATTAGCCGCAACTTCCGATTGATATAACTACAAGTTTGATATTCGGATGCATATATTTTATATAAAGTAATAATTGTGACTTAATATTGAACAAGGAGAAACTAGAATTAGTCGAAGAAGCAGTTTTCCTGGGGATTAAGCTAGACTCAAGGCTACAATGGGGTCCTCATTTAACATCTCTTGCATGAAGGCTAAGTTCAGCAGCATATGCTGTTAGGAAAATTCGCCAGTTTACAGATGTTGAAACCGCTAGACTAGTCTATTTTAGTTATTTTCACAGTATAATGTCTTACGGTATTTTACTATGGGGACGGGCTGCTGACATCGAGTCTATTTTCATTTTGGAGAAAAGAGCCATCAGAGCCATTTGCCATCTGCGCCGGAGAGATTCTCTAAGAGAACTGTTTAAAGAAATTAACATCATGACGGTCCCTTGTCAATATATTTATGAAAATACTATGTACGTTAGAAAGAATCTACATCTTTTCAGTAAACGAGGCGACAGACATAACTATGTCACTAGAAATAGGAATCAGTTAGTTCAACCAGGTTTCAGACTTGCTAAAGTAGCAACATCTTTCATGGGATACTGTTTAAAGTTTTATAACAAAATACCGCCACATATACTAGAACTAAATAAGACGAAATTTAAAAACTGTGTAAAACGCACACTATGCAAAAAAGCATATTTTAGATTAGGGGAGTACATTGACGACAAAAATGCTTGGCTCAATGCTCTCCGCTCCACAACGACTAAAATGCCCGAACTGCGATGAAGATGTGAAAACATTGTTGGACCTGCTGAAGATTGTAAGATTATCTTTGCATTGTATAGACTCATTAAATAATGTTACCATGATTTTGTAAAAAGTCAGTGTTTAAAAGAGTGTCCATGGAGTTTCTTGCGCGTTCTTCTCCATAGGATCTACTCTTTGGAACGTGCAACTGCCGCGCTGGAGATAGGGTCGGTGAGTTTGTTTTGTTGCAGAATAACTTGCTTCTCTTGTCGCTAGCGCGGCAGAATTAGCTTCATCTATTTGACTGACATACCTTGAGTATTCAAAAGTGCCTGTAAACTGGTCTATTTGAAATAAAGGATTTTGTATTTGTATTTGCCTAGCCCTAAATTAAAGGTGTTGGCTGTTATGGAAACCACTCTTTTGTCGAAAAAATCCCCGAAGTTAAGGATTCAACCAATCAGCCATATTGTAAACCCGATTTGACACAAATGACAGTGGCCTTGTTACAACCTAATATGGTTGCTGTTCCCAATTTTTTTTGCAAGAAAAGATGTTCTCAAGAATCGTATTAAGCGTGATCGATTTAAATATATTAATTTATGTTTTTTGATTACGATTAATTTAATCAATCCCGGAATACTGGGATTTAATCTTCTTCTTATCTAATATATAAAAATCTCGTGTCATGGTATTTGGTCTCGAACTCCTCCGTAACGGCATGACCGATTTTCATGAATTTTTTTGTGTAACCTTGGTAGGTCTGAGAATAGGTCATAGGTAACTTATTTTATATAGCAACGAAACTTTTTTTATTTGCCGAGTCAGCTAGTTTTTATTAATATGGAATATGGAGCATCTAGAAACAATATTGCCGAAACAATTACCTCATTTTATTGAAGTTGCTAAACTTTGCTCTACTAATAATTGCTCCAGATTTATCCATACGTGTTGCTGTGAAATAATTGCTCAAAATATGGCCCGTGTAAATGCACCTAAAGCTCATCTCTTTTTCGTCACCACCTTCGACTACGACTCCGGTTCCGATTCCGACAAACCAAATGTAACAACTCCGACTCCGACGGACTCCGATAAAACCACCTCCATAACATCCCTGCTGAACATTTAGTCAGCTAATTATAGAAGCAATTGTGTTTAGTATAGGAAGCGCCCTGTCATCATTACAGCATAGTTTAATTGTTTGCGGACCATTGATAGAGCCCACGCGTTTAATTAGGAGATAATCAACATCGAACGATTTGATAGTCACTCTAGGTTACATTACTTCGAATGACTACCAGCTAGTCTATTCTGTAAATAACCATTTCGATATCGACTTCACCTGAGTGACTAAGCTTACAAAGTGAACTTTATTTCACACATCATAAGGTCTTATATTTATACGAATTTGAAACTCACCTCGGATTCCGCTGTCGAGACACGAAAATGTTGTTACAGAATAGCACTGCTGATCGGGTGATTTACTTATTGGGTATTTTGTAATTGTATTTATTTCTCAGTATAATGGTAAATTAAGATCCTATATTGAATATTGTTTTTCACTTAATACCATTGCTGGTGTAGAAATAAAAAATAATGAGACGAATATTAAACATGCAAATCGAAATAAAAAAACAATAAGTAATGATTATGACAACAAAACCCAATAAAAAGAAAACAAAAAAATGTCAGAATAAAAATTACAATGTCAGAATAAAAATTACAATGTCAAAAATAAAATTTCAAATTAAAATCTAAAAATAAAAAAATACACAGTATTTTTTGAAGTAGTTTATAGTTTGAATGTTTGACCTTTCGTTTGAAATACAGGTGATGCGACAGCGACGCGGCAACCCTTTTAAGGTTTCGTACCCTAAAAGTAACAAACGTAACCCTATTACTAAGCCTCTGCTGTCCGTCCGTCTGTCTCTCTGTCAGCGGGCTGTATCTCAGGAACCGTAATAGGTAGACGTTTGAAATTTTCACAGATTGTGTTTCAATTGCCGCTATAACAACAATAATTAAAACGAAAGGTTCCGTACCAATATCTATAATAACGGCAAAAAATAAAGTTTGTTGTATGGGAGCCCTCTTAAATATTTATATAATTCCGTTTTTTAGTATTTTTTGTTATAGCGGCAACAGAAATACATGATCGGTGAAAATTTCTACTCCATTCTTTAATTCGTCTAGCTATCGCGGTTCTTGAGATATAGACTGGTGACAGACAGACAGACAGCGAAGTCATAGTAATAGGGTCCCGTTTTTACCGTTTGGGTACGGAACCCTAAAAAATAAAATTTATGGTACGGAACCCTTCATGTGAAAGTCCGACTCGTACTTGGCCAGTTTTTTTTTAAACACTAGCTTTTCCCCGCGACTTTTTACGTGCATATCCAGCATTTTTCTGTCCCCCTTCTGATGACATATTATTATGACAAGCACTAGAACCTTCAAATATGCTCAAAATATTGCAGTGTATTTATTGAAAACTATTGATGAAACAACAACAGAGTTTATTCATAGGTACATCGTTTTTATTCAATGAAATATCTTTTAAATCGGTCCAATATGGGAGAAGGAAACAGGCGAGAGCGAAAACTCAAGTTAAAACTGGTGAAAATAGACGACCATATAACATTTCTGTTTACCTCTTCGTAGACTACAGGCGTGATGCTGTGTTAAGTTTAATCTAAACCCTCATTTTACAGGATTTTTTGTTTACTGTACCAAATTAGCAAGTAATTAATATTATTTAAATTGATCTGACTAAATGATGCAGCATATCGAAAACAATATCGAATCATTAATTAAAATGACAACATCATTATATACCTAACCGATCACATTACACTCAGTAACAACAAAACAGCTTAACATCAAAGTAATTAATTACCTACAACTTTTTAATATCCCTTCTGTTCAAAGGGGAAATAGAAGGAAAAGTTCTCCTTAAAAAGATATCGTATAATTGTCGCTGAAAAAGTTTGAGGAGGCGGGGCTTGTGCGCGCATGCGCGGTGACGCCGCCGAAGAAATGCTTCGCTGACGACGCCGACAACGTCCACGGTCGCACTGGACAGCAAAGCAGTCGCCGCGGTACCTCAGTGCTATGCGGACGCGAACCAAATGCACCTCTGCATAACTCGACATACGTCGTAGTGAATAATTACGTCGAAAGTACTCTCCGACAACCGGACACAACATATGAAATACTTTCCACAAAGTTAAAAAACTTTTTAAGTTCGAAAAAGTTTCGCGAAGTATCGAAAGTTGGTTTTTGGATGAAAATTCGTCTTTTGTAATGTAGGTAAATTGTTTGAAATGAAAATAGAAAAGTTTTGTTACTTTTTACCATTATAGATCTATAACTTATTTTAAGTAATCGAAATTTAAACTAAATTGTACTTTCCCAGAAAATTAAAAATAGCCATCATCACTTAAATATAAAAAGTTTTTAAACCACTTTTATTACCAACAAATACAACACGTAAGTATTAAGCAAAATTTCTGGTTGCACAATGCACATCACATTCTGCACTTTATAATAGTAATATTGACAAGGATTCTCTATAGAACGGTATTTTCGGTATGCCAATTCCAACTTTGCCCGCCTCACTTTAAACTGAAAGTCGCACAACTATGTCAATTTAAACTTTTGGGATCTACTCGATCTTGTTCAAAATGCACACGATATTAAAGAAAATAACAAAACAACGTGTTCTGTTTTGATATCATGTCAAAGAATCACCTGGCACATGTTTTTTTTTATCTACTTCATTCGAAGACTAGAGTCAAGAGCAAACCCATACAATGTAAAAAAAAAAGAAAAAAAAAAAGTCACGATTAGAAATATGACAACTTCGCATTTTCTTAGCTTAAATATATGAATGATTGATTTGAATGAAAATGATTTATTCGTACTATTCAAATTAAACTTGATACACTAAACTCTTCGAAACTATATATTGTAGAACACTTGTTCTGCTACTTTTTGCTACTTTTTGCTTGCTTTTGTTTCTACTACCTTAAAGTTGTGGAATATCAAAATGAACGCTTTGTATATTGGAAAACTGGAATTGAACCTTAAGTAAACTTTTCCAAGACCATATCCGCGATCAAAATCTTTTTAATATCATAATCTTCCTGCCATTGTCCCGTGTTTATTGGGGGTTGGTGCTACAATTTCTGTTCTTAAATTATCTCCTACCAACAAACAACATTTTCTATATCTATAAGAAACACGAAAAAATAAATGAAGAATTATAAAAATTTTGTTGTGAATTTTAGCGCAACAAATGCGCGATAAAGAGGTAAGATTAATAAATTAGGTAACACAAACAGATTTCATATATTTCCCAAATCTACTTATTCACGCTTGCTACTCACGGCCAGAATATAATTAAAACGCCTACAAAACATATGTACGCACTGATTCGAAACTCATTAACCCTAAAATAGCTTACTGCGTTACCCTTAAAATTATATTTTCGAACAAATGCCGTCGGTACCCCAATAATGTCCCCAAATGGGGCTCGAACACCCAAAACGAACCGCAATTATGTGACGTTAAGACCCCACTGACGACATAATACCCGTCACCGTAATAGTTGGCCAATTGTTACAAATAATTATTATATTGTAAACAATACCAAATTAAATGTTCGATATCGGCGTCCTCGTTTGGGGCCGTCTATAAGAAGCGAAGTTTATTTTCGCATTGTTATAATATGATTAGGCAATTTTCTTCGATGCAAACTCTACATACATATGGTTTGAATACAAATGTAAGCAGAAAACCTGTTTTTGTATTTTCCTTCAAGATTTTTATTCTTAAAATTTGTGGGTTGTGATCTCTGTGAAGTACATTTTTTCTCACTTTTGCACCTGATCCTCATATTTACTCGAAAACCTTCCTAAAAAATTGGTCTGTATTTTCCTTCGAAACTTACAAGACAATTGCTTGGTTACGAATATGGTTTCCTTTTACGTTGCGCAAAACTGATGGCAAATCAATAGTTATTGAAATGTGTAACAAACAACTGATTGATAAGAACACAATCACAATGTCTTATAAACTTCCGTTGCTTTATATGGGGCAATATGATACGGTGGCGTTGTTATAACCACAATGTAATATAATCGTATTGGAGAAACTATGTAGTACTCTACAGTTTATTAGAAAGCAAAGCTATAAAAAATTCTAGTATTTTTATTTGTGACAAATATGTATAATGTTGTATATAGATACTCTATGAACAGAAGGCCAATACTACTAATTTTAAAACAACTATCGCATTCGCATTGCATTCGCAAACTGTTAAAAAAGCCTTAATTTTCATACATTCTTGACAGATTGCGATTGAGATGCGAATGCGATACGAATGTGAAAATTAGTAGAATTGGCACTCAGGTCAAATCAAAGCTACTTAAAATTAGAATGCTGCAGTTTTGAGTAAAAATAAGTCTCTAAAAGTTTGAAATAAAGCTCAAATGAAAAACTATCACGAGTTCAAAGACATATAATGTAACATCCACAGCACTAACCCAGTGATATCTTTATGCTCATAGGTTGTAAAAAGTTAAATCATGGATCCCATTATAGTTCCCATAAACTTTATGGACATGTTTTAACATTAAAACAACATTTTCGAAAACCTTTTGGTCCCATAAAACTACTTATAGAACCCAACGCATTATTAATAAGGAATCCTTACTTATTTATAAACATAACATTTTCTCATGAAATCGGTTCCGTGAATAATAAATATGTTACTTAAACTCAACAAGGAAATATGTAATATTTTTTATCGAAGGAGACGTAATAGTGGACAGTAAGCACTTTGAATAAATTGGTTATCAGAAAGCGTGTATTCGGCCGATATTGTAGTTTAATATCGGCCGTCCGATATTTGGCGCTGAAGCCAATATGGCAACTTTAAACTTTTTGGTACATTTTTTATAGCTTGTTCATCATTTTTTTTAATGCTGCGGAAAATTTTGTTCCAATTTTGAAATATTTGTCGTGTAGTGTCTTATCAAAAGAGGTCAAATAATAATATGTCAGATATATTCATTTGGCTATTTTAGTATTAGAATTAATGCCAAATACGTATAGGCTATGTAGGCAGCTGTCCTAAATGCTTGTTGATTGTGGTCAGTCTTCTCCATGTATTCTCTTATTACCTCGGCAATAAGAACACTTATTATTGCAATTAAAAACTCGGTACTTTGTACAAAGCGTTTAAATAAAAGTATTACCATTTAAATATGTTAACTGGCATCCAATCAAACATGCCACTTGTGTTGGAAAAACAAAACAGTGCTTTTGAAAAGGCGGCCGATTCTTCCCAGTACTGCTAATAATAATTCCTTTAAAAGCGTTCGTGATATAATAACTGTAGAGCTGTTTCACTAGTGTGTGTAAATGCTTGAATATGTATGAATAAACATAAATATAATTCAAAGAATGAATATAATAAATGTGAAAATACACGTTCATGTTAAATGTTAAATCTCAGCACCATCCAGTTATTGAATTTATTTTCATCTACTGTTAGGTTTTTTAACATTATTTTAAATAGTCTATTTTAATTATTATCATTTCTCAAGAAAAACATGGGTACAACTCTTGTCACTAAGTACATGAGTTCCTTTCACTGGAGCAATCTATCAATTTCCCTTTGCCCGTATGCGGTTGAGCTATTTTCAGCTCATAATCGATTAGACTTGAATCCACAGTCTATGATTTCTGCGGTTGCAATCGCAACGCAACCGCATGCGGGAAAAAATCCTAGCATGGTAAGGTACATATCCGCCCAAACTTTGAGAAATAACAAAAAGTTGCTCATTAAATAAATGAAATACGCGCAAACTTCAAATAAACCCACAGTCGATGACTAAAAAACTATTGCTTCAGGTTTCAAATGAAACAAAAATGCTAAAAATACCAAAAATGCCATATTCGTTCCATTGTTAACCGCATTAATATTCACTCCCGTGTAATTCGGTATTCAGAGAACTATCTTTATAATTTGGTATTGGACGCATGTCTGTCTGTTCGCATTTCAGGAATTGCAGTTCATTAAAATTGTTTCATTGATTTAATTGAATTTTCATTTTAAAATGTAACAATTGGAATCCGACCGAACATGGAGTAGAATATGAACGTAACTATTATTTTTTATATAAAGTATCACTTACAAGTTCAAATATTGTCATCACTTACAGTTAGTTTTAGTACCCGTAAGTTTTTATTAAAAACGTAACCTATATTCCTTCCAGGAAACTCGGAAAAAAGTAAAGCCCCGTTCTAGAGTACATATTTCTATAAACAAATACAGGATCCGTTTTCGATGCCCAAATGAACAACCGAACCAAGATTAAAGCTACTTACTACAAAGCGATTCTGTAAACATGTTGAAGTGCACACTTAGGCGCAGTGAACCACAAGTGAGCTGTCAAACCATACAGACAACATGGCATGACAGCTCACTTGTCGTTCACTTCCTGGGGCTCTCAACATAGTGACATTTTACCAGACTGCCAATTTTACAAATTTTCGAGTAACTTTCGCATTCATATTTCAATCGCAAACTATCAAAAATTCATAAAAATAAATGCATTTTTGACAGACTGACATGCTAATGCGGAACGTTGTTTAAAAGTTAGGAGAATTTTATTGGCCCTCTGAGATAATGATTGTCAATGGTCCACAATTTTTGGAATGGACCAGATGACATGTCGGTATCGCATGTCAATCTTTGGACTTGTATGCAATCGTTTGCATACTTAAACTCAAAGTCAAAACATTTCAAATAAATCATTTACAAGCACGTTCCAAAGCATAATCTTTCTGGAAAAGTGGAGAAGGACGTGCAATATATTCCACGAACACTATTAGATCAATAAATAGTTACAACAAACAAACGTTTACATGTTGAAATGTTTTATGTTTTCGGATTTTTTTTTTATTTATTTGTGACCAACTTATACTAACATTTTACACCGCACATACAAGTTACAGGCAAACAATGATAAAAACACAGCGATAAGATACAAACAGATTGAAAGTAGGCATAACACAGATAATAGTATGAAAATTGGAAAAAAAATCGGACACAAAAATAAAAATAAACCTTGACAAAACAATAAAAAAACGATATAAAAAGCTATTAATCATGACAATCTAATGCTGGGAGTTCAGTAGCAATGGACTCCAGGTATCGAGCCGCAGTGCTAAGGAGTCAGTTCAATACTTGCAAAGATATCTATAGAGTCGTCAATTAGCAAAATTGTATTAATGTGGGTTAGAGCCAAGTACAATGGACTGTTAATCGTGACACTAGTTCGTGAAATAGAAAATAGAGGGTATTGTCGGCGGCGAATATGTGAATTTGTGTACTCTAGACTCTCTGATTTCCTTTCAGATTTTCCTACAGAAACAATTTTGAACGAAATATATTTTATGCTACTACTACCCATACTATTCACTTTGGTTTCCGTTTTACATTCTAGCAAATCGTTTCTGCCAGGAGGAACTTGGTAACTAACATTTACATCTTTGAAAAGGAATGAAATAACTTTTCCTTCGATATCTGTTTAATCTCAATATTTGCTTTAGTATCTATGCAGTATGTTTTCTATCTCGATGTGTAGGTTTACTGCATCTTAAGTTGTAGATATTCTGTAGATCTTTATATATATATTTCTTTATGTATGTATACCGATTACTCCTAGGTTTCTGATACAATTCGATGATTCTTTTTTAATTCCATGCGGCATACTTGCCATTCAGCCCCGTAAAAATTTGATTCGGTTTGTCTCAGTAGTTTTTATTTTATCAGCAGTTTTGCTTAATTAAAATGACGATTTTCCCTAAAGACTCCAGCTTTTTTATTTGATATGGGTTTGTACTTGACTCTAGTCTTGGTCAGAGATGACAGAGACAAAGTCTACGACGGAGCGAGCTTACCCAGAAGGAGCATGTTCACTCTAACTTTGAAGAGATTAGGGTTGTAAGCGTTCGGAAACACAGACGCAGGCACAGAGTTCCACTCCTTTGCTGTGCGCATTATAAAAGACGTTTGGTAACGCTTAGTGCGAATTGGTGGAAGCTTTATAAAGAGAGAAGTGGAAATTATATATTTTTTACTCCTTCTCTGTTGTTTTCCGATTAATTTGGTTGCGGGACTCAAGGCAATCGTTTCATTGCGGGAACCAAGGCGGTCGAGCTTCATTGACTCGACCATTTTCTAGTTGTAGCCACTGTTGTTGTTGGCTTTTAGAAGTTGCGGTGGTTAACAGTAGTGTGGCCGGATTGTTGAAATAATAAAAAAAAAACAAACTTTCATCCCTTACTTAAACGACTTTAGCTACAACGAAAACTTAGTGCGCACATTCTTTGTATAATGGTGAAAAAATGCATGTTTGTAACGGTTTAGGTTTTACCTATTACTAAATTTCTTTAGCCTTTCGAAAGCTACACTACTCTGTGGTGCCAAGATTTTTTTCCGGAACGCCGCGCCGGTCCTCGCGGGAACCTCTATGTGGACGCTTGCAGTGTATATTCTTTTCTTTTACATGGAAATGTTTTCATAGAACATTGTCTATTTCAACGAGCATTAAAATTACAATAGCGGATTGAAAACGAGTGATTCCATTATCGATTATATTATTAAAGATATGGACTAATGGAATTCAATTTAAACTCTATTTACGTTAATTCAATATATCACGTTCATTGTAAAAGTAATAGCAGTATAATGATCTGTATAGTGTTTTTATAGCTAACCGTGATTATTTCTTAACGAGACTATTATCTGCCGTATCTGTATAAGTATATGCCGTGCTTTGGTCTATCATATTCGCTTGATGTAAGATATCGGGTGGTAATTATTTCTGCTGAGGGATGATGATCATCATCCCTTCACAGATTTCCACAACGCTCTCTTTTTTGGCCAACATTGTCACCCCCTCCTGCCCGACTTTGCCCACTGCTGAGCATATAGGCCTTTCTCTCTCTAGTGCCAATTCCCACGCTCCTATGCCTCTCTCTTCAAAGTACACCCCTCGACGTGAAGTGTTTTTGGAGACTAGCAGTCAATTGCAACTTTTGTCATGACGTTGGTTGGATGTTCTTGTCGTTCTCTCGCATAGGCACAGGAATATGTGAAGACAGCTCATTCAAAGCCGTATTGTTAACCGACTTCCCAAAAAAGGAGGAGGTTCTCAATTAGGTGGGTTTTTATTTAAGTACTAGCTGACCCGCGCAACTTCGTCTGCGTCACATTTCCCATTACTGCTCCGCTCCTATTTGTCTTAGCGTGATGATATATAGCCTATAGCCTTCCTCGATAAATGGGCTATCTAACACTGGAAGAATTTTTCAAATCGGACCAGTATTTTCTGAGATTAGCGCGTTCAACCAAACAAACAAACAAACTCTTCTGCTTTATAATATTAGTATAGATGTACACCGATTCCTCCGAGGTTTCTGATCCGATTTCTATGATTATTGTTTAGTTCGATGCAGCATACTTGCCATTTGGTCCCGTATAAAATTTCATTCAGTTTGGCTGAGTACTTTTTATTTTGTGAGTATTTTTTCTAATTTCAATTTCTGCGTAGACGAAAACGTCGTCCAAGTATCAATCACCACTTGAAAGTGAAAAATAAAAACTTTTTACAAACAATTTTTTACTTGTATTTTTTAAAATTTCGTAATTGATGTTCAGTCAAACGATACGGCTGAATATCACTATTTTGATCTACACTACGAAGCGAATTTCTGGCAATCCCAAAATCAATTGTTTGACCAATTAGCTTGGGGCTTAAACTACCTGTAACGATTTTCAAACGAGCCTGAACGATCGATCTGAGCCTGTTTACCCATGAAACTCATGCAGCTGTACCTAATATTAGGCTTACACATAAATAGTACCAGGTTTCTAGGTCATTGCCTTCAAGCGTCGCAATAACCCACTTACTACAGTCAACTTCTATAACTGTCGTGCGGGCCTGGAACATGCTTCGATTCTTGCCGTAACTATCGAGATCTTTGATTAGAAAATGTTTTTATTAGAAATAAATTCATTCAGCGATATTGAGAATAAACCACAGCTCTCCGAGGCCGGTTATTGAATAGTGACGTGTTTTCAAAGATTGTTGTGGATTTTTTGGTTATAAAACATTTTTTTTTTTATTGATAGGCTCGATTTTGACTACAATCACACCGAAGGGACAATAGGGAATATGCATGAAAAAAATATTTATAATCTATGCAGTTTTTCTAGAGATATACAAAAATATAATACTAACAGTAAAAATAGAACCAAAATTGCTCGAAAAACAAACGAAATATAATCATTTTAAACAAATATATTATTTTCTGTCCCTCTCGTGAAAACGCTGTTTTCTATGGCAGCTGTATAGGCGTCATGGACTTTGACGTCAAAGTTCATATTGGACTTCTATTTCTAATTGTAATCTTTGAATCGTTATAACTTTATCGCTGATGAAAATATTAAAAAAATAATTTCATGATTGTTTATTAGAGCTAATAAATATTTCATTTTGCTTATAAAAAAATCGCACGCATGTTCCTTATTGTCAGCTTTTAGAGATCCGTACCCAAAGGGTAATCAATGGTACCCTATTACTAAGCCTCTGCTGTCCATCTGACCGTCTGTCCGTACATATGTTCGTCCGTCCGTCCGTCTCTCTCTGTCAGTGGGCTGTATCTCAAGAACCTTAAATAGGCAGGTAGTTGAAATTCTCACAGATTGTGTATTTCTATTGCCGTTATATCAACAAATAATAAAAATTAAGGTTTATGGTACGGAACCCTTCGTGTGCGAGTCCGATTCGGAGTTGGCCATTTTTTACCTTACTCAATCGCGTAAACACGTATCTTGTATGGGCTTCCATACAAGAAACGTGTTTTTCAAGCATTACTATTTTTTGTTATTGCGGAAATAGAAATACAAACTGTGAAAATTTAGAATGAGAGCAGGCTGTATCTCAGGAACCGTAATAGGTAGCTATTACGGTTCCTGAGATACAGCTGCAGCCCGCTGACAGACAGACGGACAGACAGAAGAGGCTTAGTTATAGGGTTGGTTGCCCTTTGGGTTCGGAACTCCAAAAAGAGAATCTCGTCAGAAGTAAGTTTCGAACTAACACGTCTACAAGACCGAGGAGGTCCTTATACCTAACTTATTAACACCCTACCCAGAAATTCACGTGAGATAATCTC
The DNA here is from genome assembly GCA_963859965.1 of Ceramica pisi. NCBI lineage: Eukaryota > Metazoa > Arthropoda > Insecta > Lepidoptera > Noctuidae > Ceramica > Ceramica pisi. The sequence goes on along the minus strand of OY982535.1, from coordinate 20,460,803 downwards.
CCTAACGACACGACCTCCAGAGAACAGTGTATACTGCAATATATGGGATCTAACCTGAGGCTACTTGCCAACTAATCAAGCGTGCAACGCCTTAACTAAGTTTGCGTACAGTCAATAACACATCAGGTTATATACAAAACTGTCAAATTTCTCCAAAAGATACTAAACCTTAACATGATGAAAGTTGGGTTCCAAATTAAATGAGAAAATTCGACAGTTTATGGTAACTTGATGAAGCTATTGACTGTACAATATTAAATAGGTCGTGTGCCTCTCCCTTGACAATGACGTCTGGGTGGATGAAACACAACGCTCAGTTTCTTTGGAGAATTGCTGCATTAATTATTTGGGAAAGTCAAATATTAGCGCGTTCTTGGTTTGCGTTGTTTGATGTCGTAAGGAGTGTTTAATTCAATGTATGTGTGGTTGCAAAATTGCTCGGTTAATGCTTTTGCTCTAAGCTTTGCTCGCGTTAAAGTAGCTTTTGACCGGCTAACAGGCTTATATAGTTATATGTATCTCTCTATGGAGTTTCTTCAAAATCTATTCGGCAGTTCCAGCGTGAAAGCGTACCAAACATACAATCATTCAAACTTACAAAGCGACTTTCGCATTTTTATTTATAGAATTACTTTTTTGTGATTATTAGATCTGCCTATGGCTTTGGCAGCCTCATATATTTTTCTGACATCATTTTCAAATTAGTGTTTATGTATTAATAGCTTTTATCTGCAACTTCGTGCACACATATCCAATTTTTTTCCGTTCGGGTAGGAATTTTGGGACAAATTATACATATAAACCTTCCTCTTGAATCACTTTGTCTGTTGATGAAAACCATATTGAAATCCGTTTAAAAGATATAAGTGTACAGACGAGAAAAGCGACTTTTTATACTACGAGTGTGTAAAGATCGTTCATAACGTGTCATAATTTTTTTAAACTGCAGAAAAAGTCTTGATGAAACAGGTCAGCTCTCACGGTATTCTATAGGGAATAATATGGTTCGTTTCCTTTTCCAAAATTCATCATATTCAGTTTTATGTTTTGGATTGGTTGTAAAACATTTATAGTTATACGGGCCCGTAAAATTTCTGCTTTGTAAGAGTGAGTGATCGGAATTGTAAAAAAATTCCCACACATACACAAGTTCTTATGAACTTGGAACAGAAACAGTATTTTGAGAAAATAACAGTAATTTAATTATAATCAAAAATAAAAAACCACATGCTTAGTGGAAATAATATTCACATAATCTATCTTTTTTTTTTCAGTTCAAATCTGTGAATTTTTTATACTGTAGCAGGCAGTCGCAATGTGTCAATAAAACCACAATTTCCATAACGCAATGTGTCAATAATTATGGCGACTGACAGGCGAATGCAAACGTTGCTTAAAAAAATTGTAAAATTGGCTAATGCCAAATTCAAAACAAATTAAAAAAAATATAATATCTCAATAGATTAAACTAACCATAAAATCATGACTATTTTTTTTTTTGTAAACATTGTGGATATTCCCATGCATGCGATTTATTTATTTGCAAAATGAAACAATTATTAGCTCAATAAAATTAACAATCATACAATTATTTTTTTAAAACCTTCATCAGTGATGAAGTTATAAAGCTTCAAAGATTACAATTAGAAAGAAAAGTCCAATATGGACTTTGACGTTAAAGGCCATGACGCCAATACAGCTGCCATAGAAAAAAGTGTTTTCGCGAGGGGGACAGATATATTTGTTTCAAATAATTATGTCTCGTTTGTTTTTCGAGCAATTTTGATTATATTTTCGCTGTAAGTGTTATATTTTTAGATAAACTGTTTATATAAAAAACTAGCTTCTGCCCGCGACTTCGTACGCGTTTCCGTGGGATAAAAAATAGCCTATGTGTTATTTCAGACCATAATCTATCCCTGTTCCAAATTTCACCCAGATCCCTTCAACCGTTTTGACGTGATTGAGTAACAAAAATATACACAAACTCACTCACAAACTCGCATTTATTATATTAAATAATATATAGCAGGAGTAGGATAACTTACTTAATGAAATAGTACGAATATAATATCACAGATTATGAATGTCATTTTTAATCTTTCTCACACTTTTAAAAAAAGAAATATAAATAATAGCGGCCGCGGCTCCGCCCGCGTGGATGTCGGTTACCGCTGCAAAAAGCCTACCCAGGAAACACACGGTCAGAAAAATGATTCCCAGGTCAAATTACAGACACCGACACTAACATCGACGACGCAGTTTTAGGATAGATAACTAAAGCGATTATTGTAGAGCTTCTCTACAACATTAATTGACGTTAAATCATTCTTTTCGTAAATCAATTCCTACTAATTTGAATGTTTGGCCCTGGACTTTGTTTATCGTTAGTGCGAAAGAAATTTTTACTGGAAATTGGAGCCTTTTGAAGGGTATAGGCAAATCAGTAGGGATCATGGGTATTCTTGGTATATGAGCTGATTCAAGAATTTTTAAAATCGGTCCAGTAGTGTTTGAGCCTATTCATTACAATCAAACAAACAAACATACAAACATACAAACAAAGTTATCCTCTTAGAATAATAACGCATAGAATCCGCGTCTAGAACAAAACCCGAGCAAAATCGTGTGTCCACTTCATTTTCTTTGTGTGCGTGAGCCGAATGTGTCTACGTTCCTCTAACGCACACAGATATAGCTTTCAGTGATACCATTACTAAGCCGTTACCCACAAAATATGGGAAGACGGATTACTATTTTGCTATGAAGGCAAGTATTTTATGTTGTTGGGAACTGGAAAAGGTAAACATGATTTTTCATGTAATATGACATATTTTTTCGGAAGGTATAATTCAATTTATTTCAAAATAAAAGGAAATAAATCGCATAAAGAATGAGATATTGTTCAATGCGTTTAGAATGCTTGATGGGTTATAATTATAAACAATGTTAAAACATCGGGTTTGATATGAATTAACAGTAAGTATTGTATTTTAAAATTACAAAAATTTAAAACATGAATGAAAGCAATGTGGGTATTTTTTCCTCACAAATAGCAACACTGTGTTATGACAAGTTAGGTTATTAGAATTTTGTTTTATTTATCGATTTCCGTAAAAATAGTGCATAGAATGTGAGTACTTATTTGTGAAATGTTATTTTATCACATTTTTTTGTTTTCCTGATGTGCTATAACATCCTTTCACGCAACAAACTGTCATTTTCAATTATTTACTCGCGAGCTGTGTTCGACGGAACGTGACATTGAGTACTGACGGCCTGGTGGCTAAGTTTGACGGATTAGGCTAAGTTTTAGTTGCCTCACTTTTTGCACTCGTACTAGGTTTCTATGCGTTATTATTCTAAGGTTATCCTCTTTAGAATATTTAGACTTCGCGCACGACCGCTGCGTAGGGAGCCGTATTACCTTACTCATAGATCTAAACTCCCCTCCCGCACGCGCACCCCCGCCTTGGTGACGTCCACTTCGCAACGGGCCGTGCAGCAGAAATCGTAATATTTTAATTTCGCCATAAGTTCAAAACCAAACGTCCGATTTTAATCATTCAAAGACCAAATATTATCTACATAAACTGTACTTAGTGATGAAATAGTTTATTTTGATAAGGATTAATAGCATGAGTAAAATAAACGCGTTTAAATGTAGTTAAAAAAAAATCAAGATTTTTAAATAAAAAAAATGGTTGTTGTGCCTCACCCGACATAGATAGGTATAGTGTGTCGCGGATTTTTTTGTAGATATTTATAAGATCTACAATTAATTAGAACAATGTATGGTTCTATCTTTTATAGTTTAGGCAGCGTACGCAAAATAAGTAACTTTTCCGGTTGATTTTTACACCTTGTGTCCGAAAAACCCAAATATCTTACGGAACCCTATTTTTTTCCAAAATAAAATATAGCCTATGTTACTCGTGGATAATGTAGCTTTCGAATGGTGAAAGAATTTTTAAAATCGGTCCAGTAGTTTTTGAGCCTATTCATTACAATCAAACAAACAAACAAACAAAGTTTTCCTCTTTATAATATTAGTGTAGATAAATAAACATACATATGTCGTACATAAATCCCGTGTCTGAAAACAGTGGAACTACGCCGACTACCATCACATTTATATCTCTCACTTACTTCGAATCTACACCTTCAGAGACAGCACGTATACACGTACGGATCCCAATGATCCAGCGGTCGTTTATTACCCTCGAGGAACTGGGGTTTAGCACCGGCTTACGTGTTTCTCAAATATGGAGAAAGAAAGAAAGAAGGGAAAACATTTACTGTCACAGATCTGATATGCATGTAAATGAACTTAGGCTAAAAATATTTAACTTAAACAACGATAATTGAGACAAATATTATAAATAAAAAAGGTCAAGTGCAAGTCAGCCTCTCACACAAATGGTTCCGCACCATAAACCGATAAAAACACGTTTCTTGTATAGATGCCTCCTTTCATTTTTAATTTAAAATGTGATTATTATTTATTACTAGCTGTCCTCCGCAGCTTCGCTACCGTCAACTGGCCACTTTCTTACTATTTCTTTTACATACATAAAAACCTTCTCCTGATAATAACAAACACAACAAAAAAGGAATTAGCGAAATCGGTTCAGCTGTTCTCGAGATTTGCGCTTAGCAACACATTCAGCGAATCATTTTTATATCATAGATTTGTTATTATAGCGGTAATAGAAATACACTCTGTGAATATTTCAACTTTCTACCTACTTATTACAGTTCTCAAGATGATGAGAGGGAAAGCGAAAGCTTAGTAATAGGGTTCCGTTGGTTGCCCGGTACGGAACCCTTAAAGTTATAGATATTTTTTTTTATGATGTATTTAATATGGTTAACCCTTTACTTATGTTTGAAACTAACGTATGGGAACAATTATAGACATCTTTTAATAAAATATACTAAACTAACAAAAGACTAAAGTATAGCATCAAAACAATTCGTCCTCCACGCTGTCAGTTGGTATTGGACCCAATAGACTGACGGCATTGCCAAGGGCCGTGGCGCCTTTGTGCTCACAGACTTTCAAAGAAATTTCGAAAAAGCTGGTGGACACTTCCCGTGACCCAAGAGCTGGCTCTTACTTTGGACAGAGATTAAGCATTGCCATACAACGTGGGAACAAATTAATTTGTTGGAATTGGGAAAAGTTATTTTTTAAGGTGGACGCACGAGTAATTAGTTTTCCTATGAATCATTTTTGACGGGTCATTTGTAACTTCACCATCACTATGTTCGTCTTCAGTCGTAGCTACTATTAGTTACAGTTCCGTACGGTTGAATAATGAAAGGAAACCTTTTGGAATCACTCGTATGTCTGTCTGTCTGTTGCAATTTCCTCCTATTTTATTGGATCGATTTAATTTTAGTCATCATCTGCCTAGCCTTTTCCCAACTATATTGGGGTCGGCTTCCAGTCAAACCGGATTCAGCTGAATACCAGTATTTTACGAGGAGCGGCTGCCTACCCATTAACCAACCCCTACAACCCATTAACTGGGTAACACGGTACTCCTTAGCAAGACTGGTGTCAGATTTTCTGGCTTTGACTATCCGTAACGACTGCCAAAGATGTCAAAATGACAGCCGGGACCAACAGCTTAACGTGCTTTCCGAGGCACGGAGGAAACTCGGTATGTTAAGATGGTCACCCATCCACAGACCAACCTTGGCAAGCGTTGCTTAACCTTGAAGATCGACCTGTGCGGCTGTAATTATTTAGCCACGAGTTCGATTTAGTTTTAGTACACGTATGAATTGTTTTTGGTGGCAAGATTGATAAAAAATTACCGCTCACATAACAGTTGTCGTCACAACAACCGGTCCTGCGTCTCGCATCCATCCGCTACCCGCGACCCTCACCAGGGGGGCTACTCTCTAAGCCCGAAGTCCGTAGTTTCGGGCTTAGTTGCGGGCGTATTCTACTCCGTATCACCATATCACTAAGACGGTTGGCGCAGTGGTTGAGCGATTGACTGCTGCGCAGCATGTCGCGGGTTCGATTCCCGTACGGAACAAATATTTGTACGACCTACAAGTATTTGTTCCGAGTCTGGGTGTTTTTCTATCTATAATAATATATGTATGTATTTACAAAAAAAAATGTATATAAGTAGTTTATCAGCCATCTAGTTACCATAACACAAGCATTAGGTTGCTTAGCTTGGGACTATACGGCGTTGTGTGATATGTCCAAGGATATTATTATTATTATTATTATATTAAGGATATTATTATTAATTTATGACAACGCGATTTGACTGGTAATATTAAATTCTGCTATCATTCATTCTTAGTTCGGGTTTACGTAAGTCCGTAGGTAATACGGAGTAGAATACGTCCGCAACTAAGCCCGAAACTATCGACTTCGGGCTTAGAGAGTAGCCCCCCAGGTCATCGGTCTGCCTTGTGGGAGGCCTTCCAACTTTGCGCCTTCTGGTACGCGGTCGCCACTCCAGAACTTTTCGGCCCCATCGACCATGTGTTCCGCGAGCAATGTGCTCTGCTTACTGCCACTTCAGATTCGCGATCAGTCGGGCTATGTCGGTGAGCTTGATTTTCTTGCAGATATCATTATACCTTATTCGATCACGCAAATAAATTCCAGGCATTGCCCTCTTCATTGCCCTTTTATAGAGTTATGTAGAACCTTAATGGTCCTAGGTTACCAGAACAACCCAATTATAAACGTGGTCCTCAAAGTTGTCGTTTGCCGATTTTGTAGTTCAAAAGGTAAAGGTATAAAAGGGAGAGGTCATATTTTATACGGTTATAGTTAAATGTATGTTGACCAAATGGGTAAGTATAACGCTTGAAAAGGTCCCCAATTATAATGTTGCTGAGGAATCAGAAACTTGATTAAAAATGAATTCCCATTTCCATCCCTTAGGAGAAAAAAGTCTGTAAATCTTAGGGTACCGTAATAAAAAAAAAACAAGGAATCGTTATAGTTTCGCCATGTCCAACTTACCGTGGTTTACTCAGAGACCTACCAGGACTACAATATCGTCTACATAAATTAAAATGAATGTTGGTAAGAGCATAACTCAAGAATGGCTGGACCAATTCACTAATTTATTTTTTGTATGTTCCTTAAGGTCCACGGAAGGATTTAATACTAAAAAAATAAGTTGCAGTTGACGGGAGCGAAGCCGCGGGGATAGCTAGTTGTTAATAAAATCTGTTATATCTTTTACAACGGCATGGTTAGCGATTTCATGGTTTTCGGATTCGCTAAAACGAAAATGGTCTACAAATCAAAAGCCAAGTTGTCGCCAATGATGCACCATTTCTTGATATGGGTTTAATTTTGTTGATTATAGGGAAAACTACTACTACCCCATACTGTGCGTGGCCCGACACTCACTTGGCCAGTTTAATTGTTTCTAGTTTGTGCAAGTTTAAAATTATCTCCAGCCATAGTTTCCAATCTGTCTTGATCGTGAGCTTGTTTTCGTTCAATTTTTCAACTTGTCTTCGACGTTGAGTCTCCTAGCTGTTTTGATATTTTAATGAGTCTCCGATCCAGGTTGACGTGATAAACTCACGAGACGGTTTTCATTTCAGGTGAAATTTTACAGTATATTTTTTTGTATCTTGTAACCAAAGCACGTACGACATAACATATTCACGTGTCTTGCATATCGCAACTACACATTAAGTATTCATAAAAGTACTCAGCTTATTATAACGCATGGCAGTCTCCTTTGCATTACGCGTAAAAATCAAAATGTCAAAGACTTGCCTTTTCTTTCAGACTTTATGAACGTTGACGGTTACAGTTCTCATATATTTTATCACTAGTTGAGTTATAGTTGGAGATTTCCAGCTGATTTGTTCGTGGCTGATGGAACTGATTCGATTTTATTGACGTACTTTACTTTTTTATTGAACTTATCTTGTGTATGTTCGTATTTTGTATGTCATATTTTGTGAGTGTTTACAACCCGGGCGCAATAACTTGACACCGGGCTCGAATTATATTTTGACGATTTAATTTAAATTGAACAATTTGATATCGATTAAAATAATATAATCGCAATGGTAACAGTAATGTTAACGCGTTTATATTGTTTTCAACGAAATGAAATCGTTCCATTTTAATTAAAACCACAAAAAGTCATTCGAAATTTGTCGAGCCAGGTGTCAAGTTATTGTGCCCGGGTTGTACTTGATACACTATGCGACCTACACTATAATCGTTCATTGGTGTTTAGCAAATACGTAAATCTTTATCTAAACTAATATTATAAAGTTGGAAGTGTTTGTTTGGTTGAACGCGCTAATCTCCGAAACCAATGGTTTGGAATTGAACAATTATTTTTATGTTGGATAGCCCATTTATTGAGGAAGGCTATAGGTTATTTAACATTACGCTATGACCAATAGGAGCAGAGCATTCATGAAAAATGTGGCGTAGGCAAAGTTGCGCGGGTCAGCTAGTCGAATATAATGAGTCAGGCTCTAGATAAGCTGCCTCAATAGAACTCTATAAACTGTGTAGATTAATTTCTAAATCTGTTAGAGACTAAGCTTACTTGAGTAGTATTCGTTTTCATTTTAAACCATCTTGAGTAATTAAAATTAACCGCCTCTTGAATCTGTATAACACTGATTAAAAGCAAACATTAATCTCAATTTTGTCGTTCTTATTTTCGTAACAATTCTTTTTCATATGACCGAACTGTTCTGTCATAAGAAAATGTCTCTCGTTGCTCATATAAACCCGAGGATCCTCGTCCCTTATTAATTTGTTTGACTTTTGTGTGATCGGCGACGTGAAAACCGCCTGGGGTCAACCGGAGAAAAATATACTTTTATTTTTCATAATGTTACGAAGTAATCTCGAGATAATAGACGCTTTGTATTGCCATACCATAATCAAAACTAAATTCCAATCAATACGAAGAGCAGATAAGTGTGATTCGATGAAACTTGGCCGAGATAAGGCAACTTCGCCACGAGACGGCCTTCTTTGACGCAACTTTCTGCTCGTCTATTATGACGAGCCTCTTTTGTTTTGTCCGAGACGCTTCCTTTCGAAAACATTGCCTCGAATATTTTTTTTTCACAATTTCCTTTTGCAAGGGTTTAATAAGAATAGTTGAGTGAGTAGGAAATACGTTTATTTCAACAAGACGATGATGAAAGCCGCTATCCCACTGGCGTTTTACGAGCGTTGGCGTTTCTCAAACGTCCAAGTCTGTAGTGGCAAACATTAACGTCGCGTCAACGTGACGTTAACCTTGCGTTTTTGCCAACAGGTACAATCACGACACGTCGCTCTTTCCGTGTGGGCGCGGACGGGACAGCGTGATTGTTGCCAAAAACCGCAACGTCAACGTCGCATCTGCGCAGCGTTGACGCTGCATAGACGTTGGAGAAACGCCAACGCTCGTAAAACGCCAGTGGGATAGCGGCCTCAGACAACGTTTTTCAATGCTTTTCACTGGAAGAGAGAAATACATTTCCGAATTAGAATTCAATTTTCATGTAAATGCCGAAACAGTAAGTTAAACAGACTCAATACTGAAGTGCGATTGTGACTAAATAATGGAGCTGGCGCTTGGTTAACTTAGCATTAAGTGCAAGAACTCAACGGAGCTCACTGACTTGTTGATTCAAAAGTTGTTGAGCTCAAACAAGTAACAAAGTTGAGCATTAAAATATCGTAGCACGTTGTAACACTTTACGATGCTACCGTTAGTCGAAAACTTTGTTTAATTTACTCCGGTTTGTTTTAACGTGAGAAAACATAGGTATGTAAAATCAAAGAAATGATTGCCTTTTACTTGCGAGACTGGGAAATGTTTGGCTCCTTAATAGATTTCTGGTAGATTGTAGCCGTTTCATTAGCAATAGATCATACTTACGTCAATGGCTTTATAATATTTGTAATATTATTTTTGTTTCTTGTCGTTAATAACAAAAGCGAAATGGGAATAATACCAGAAACAACACAGTGCATTACACGTTGCGTAAATAATACGTTGTTCCTACATTTGGAATTTTTTTTAACATTTATGGAATAGTAAAACACAAATGGCCAATTTTACACATTTTTAAGCAACATTGTAACGCACATCTTGGTCGCAACCTGTAAAAGCCCCTCTACATTTTGACAAATTGCAACTGAGATGCGAATATGTTGCTTAAAATTTGTAGAATGGTCCTCTGATGAATTACTTAATTTAGCTGTAAAGAAATAAATCACTACCAAATGATTTCACGGCTTCACACTTTATTACAGAGCAAACGCCTCCAGTGTAGCTACCTATAGGTTGACTCCAAGACAAGTTGCCTCGGGGAACTCTCCGGAATCCAAGTGACAGTATCGCAGTCTGTGACGTCATTGTTTTACACGTCGACCCCGTTCGAACATGCCGCGAACATAGCGTAGCTTATTTAGGAAAGTTTTCGAGTAAAACGTGCTATGTACGTGGCGCTTGTAATTATTAGTACAATAGTACTGTCAGATACACCGGTTCGGGAATGAGGTCGGCGTGGCTAGACGGAATGGAGTTGTTTTAGTGGCTTATTTCATACTAGCTTTTGCTCGCGACTTTGTACGCCCTTATCCCGTTGGCGTAGAAATTTCAGGAAATCCTTTTTAGTGCTACAAGCCAAATTTCAGCTTCCTACGACCAGTAGTTTCGGCTGTGCGTTGTCTGTCGCCTCATTCAGGAACGGAAGAATTTTAGATACTAGGATTGACTAAGTTGATAATACGTGGGTGTCTTAGAAAAGCAAGAAAATCTTTAGTTAAAAAAAAATCGAATAAAAAAAAGGCTGAAAATTAAAATTGAATAATAAGAAAAAGCACACAATAACACAGTTTAGCTTGAATTTTAATAAGTTGAAACGATAATAAACTATGATTAATATTGATACAAAAAAAAACATTTTGGTTGAAACGAAACATAGTATCATAAAATGTCACGATTCTATGTTTCGTTTCAATTCAATTCAGTTTATTTATTTGCAAAACATAGATCAACAAAACAACAAAACATAACAACAAACCCACAAAACAACCAACAAAACTTTTCTATTGCAAGCAAGTAAATGAAAGACGAATTTCCATTCACAATCAACAGTACATTAAACCATGTGAACCTCCCCAAACAGTAGTGCTCATAAAAATATGTACCAAACTCAAACCTGTAGTAGCTGAGTGAAACAAAAAGAACATCCTAAAAACCATCCAAGATGATGTCCCAGCACCTGACAAGCATGTTCGAGCAAATAGGAAAGTACACGAAGAATAACTTGACTCATAACTCCAAGATAGTGAAAGAGAAGGAGAATAAAGTGGATGCGAATCACGTCGGGTCTGGTGGCGGCGGGGGAGGGAACCAGCAGCCATCTCCCTCTCACAAGCATGGCCAGCCACCGCCGCCGCTGAAGAAGCCGTGCAAGTTGAGGAACGTGTCTTCACGAGCCGAGTCGTATGATACGCTGTATGCCAACGGTATGGTAAGTGGTAGTATTTTAATTTCTTTATATATTTTTAAGGAAAAGTTGTGACGTGTGATTTCACTATCCAGTCAATGTGTTCTTTACCGTGGCGCGTTGTTATGACGTTAACGTTCAGTAGAGTGATTGCGGCGTTCTTTGTGCCGCGTTTTTGGTGATGTGACGTCGTTCTAGACTAGTGTTCTTGCGTTCTTTATTGCGCTGCGTTATTTGGCGTTGTGACGTCACTAAACAGTAGTGTTTTTACGTCCTTTACTACGTCGCGCTGTTTGGCTTTGTGACGTCATATTTCAGTAGTGATGCTCTAAGATATAACAGCTTCAGACTGTACTGTGGTGATAAATTAGATGTGTGATTTCTTATCCAAGATAGTTGTTTGTTTAATTAATATTTTTAATTGAACAGCCATTGACAACAGTTTTCTCACAGGGTCATTTGTCAGCGGGTCTAAAATGCTCACCTTAGCAGAATCATAATATCAACCACACAACAATCTGTCAAACTTCATTTTATCGTTAACGCATTGGGTTCAAGGTTGATTGGGAAAACTTTTAAACAATTTTTCTGATTCTGATAAAGCGACCTTTTATGAACCGCAGTTCTACTTATTTTAAAGCAATGGTTGCAATTCGCAGCTCAGTCGCAACCTGTCATAAAAACCTACTTTTTCTTACATTTTTGACAGATTGCGACGTCATACGTTATTGTCAGTTGCTGACCTTATGAATCTTAACCTACACAACTGTCTCAAAAGTTGTTACGTATTTGTTAATTTTCGAATTACAAAAAACAAAGTTCTCATTTCGATACATTTTTCAAGCTAAATAAACTACCCACCCACACAAACACTTCTCGCTACATATCTAATAGCCGGTTTTCCCTCGGAACCGAAACATTATAATTATGTCGATTCCGACTACTTAGTCAATACGTTTGTTTAGCGATAACACGACGATACAACGGTTCTGAGTTAAACACTCGTGTTCGATGATATCGGCATGACTGTGGCTATGTTTGTGAATAACCTCAATAGCTCGAAAAGGTTAAAAAGTTATTGTATCGTTCTTGATATAATTATACGAGATCATTTGAATTTTTGACAGTTTGCGACAGAGATGCGAATGCCAAAGTTGCTTGAAAATTAGTAGGATTGGTACTCAGTTACAGATCGAAGAAATTAGTGATAGGTAACTCGTCATTTTTAGACGAGGTTGAGGGAGCACCTCATTTTACCTCGCGAGGTACTCACGAGGTACCCCTCATTGAGGCGAGGCCGAGGCATCGAACGTGAGCGTATTCACCTCATGAGCCGAACTCTGCCAATTGTCCGAGGCAGTGGTAAGTGAGGCAAACGGGTGCGTCGACTCACGAGTCCGTTTTTTACGTCTCCCTCAAACACATAATTTTCTTTCGCTCATGAATTTTAGACCGCCAAAGTAAACGAATCATTGACACTTGAATATTTAATACCAATCTAATGCCAATGTTTTTAGAGTTTATAGTTAAAGTTTAGAGTTCATAGTAATAGCAATATGTAATTAAAAAAAAATCTCTTTAATTCATTTTGAGTACAAAATAATGTTACCATTCGCTCACTAAGCTCAGTCAATCACTCAATACTCACTCGCGAGTACCTCGCCTCAATATAATGTCAATGTAAATTTCTAAGTGAGGACGCGTGAACGAGTGAGGTGGTTCAATGTTGAAATTCGAGTAACTCTTTCAATTTGCGATCACGAGTACCTCAAATGAGGCACCTTATGAGTGAGGGACACATCTCTAGAAGAAATCCGCCCTAAGGCTGTGTTTCCATCGAAGATGTGCAAGGATGCGTAAAAATAAAATTATGTCTGCATTAATAGACGAAATGTACTGAATAGATGAATTATTTTTCGCGATTAGAGGGTGGGTTCCATAATAAAAGTTGTTCATAAGAATGAGGACACTAACCCGATTTTAGGATTAGCTTTTGATCTGTTACAGCTTGTGTGAGAATATATAGATAATAATGAGAGTTAATTTTAAGTCACACGTTATTATTTCAGAGGACTTGAATATAAACGTGATACCTATATAGCAATTGAATATAAACGTAGGAAATCTCAGAGCAACTTCGTTTTAATTAAGATAACCTTATTAGCGTAAAATAGAGATACAAAGAGATACCGAGGTGCTTCTGTCTTTTTATTACAATTCGCGCCTTACATCCTCAATGTTAATGAAGTTTCAATTAAGTAATAAAGTCATTAAGAACTTAGCAAATTAATTAAGAATAAACTCTGCTTTTAAGTTAATCAGAACATAAAATACCATTTGAATAGGATGAAGTTTCTAAATATTTTAGGATTGATCTGGAAGATCAGCGAGTTTATTTCCTATTTTGATTAATACGGGAAAGTCTAATTATATTAATAGTACCTATTTGTTATTATTAAAGTAAAATAAACATTCTTGTGTTTATTAAATATTAGTGGTAGCGACAGACTAGGGAATAGTTGGTTTTGAACCACAAAATTGTTGACTTAGTGATGAAAAATGTTGCTATATTTTTTATTGCTTCTGAATCTATTTAAAATTACCTTTCATTTTACCTCCTAAATAGTTTCCACTAATGCAGTAGGGGTGAAGATACCAAGGTACAGTCTTATTCATAAAAAAACTAACCATGCTTGGTTTACTATGAGAGGATTCTACAGAAAACGAAGAATCTGCTGATATGTATTTAAAATAGTCAAGTGATTTTTTTTTTAACACGCCTTTAAAATATCTATTGTTTTAGATTACATCCAAGATTTTAATCATGACCAAAAACACGTTTCCTTAGTCGCATTTATTACACGTCTCCGGTCCAAAACACGTCCTCAGCGCAATAAAATCGCGTCTATCTTCAGTTAGGAGCCACGTGAGGATCAGAAAATAGCTACATACCCCGCGCAGAAGGCTGTAAAACCTTCCGTAGATTGGAACGCAGTTTTGCTCCCGTATACTCCGGTAGACTATCGGACTACGACACGTATTTTCTGTATCGGAGGAATATTTAAGTGCTGTCAAAGGATTGGGGTTTCTTTTGATATTTGAGATGGATGGGGAGTCAAATGTTAGAGTAGAATACAGTGAGTATATTGGGCGTATAGAATTATGATTTTTTTTGTTATTTGAGATGTGATTCTTGATTTTGGTCTAGGTCAGAGGTGACAGATACAAAATCGACAATGAAGTGAGCCCAGAAGAAGCCTGAATGTGTTTTTTTTTTCATGAATCTTTGACATGAAAGATTTTTTAGTCTACTTACGAGGGTCTAAGAAACAAAGGTCAAAAAATGTCATTGGGATAACGATTTTATAAGTTACTATCTGACCGGACCATATAAGAAAAATAAGTACCCTTTTTTTTTCTAGGGATGGGAAATCATCCAATGACTCCTCCCGCTCTGGGTGTAGCGGGAGGGAGTGTCAAACTTCTACTGACTAAAACCCATCCATGTTCCTTCATTGCCCTTTGTGTTCCGGAGCCACGGTGTCTCTTGCGAACAATCCCGCGACTCCGGCAGGATGCCGACTTTATACCTTCATACCTACCAAATGTACACACAAAATTTTATAACAATCGGCAGGGCTGATTCGGAGGAGTTCGACAACGAACACCGTGACATGTTTGCTATCGGACTCCTCCGTAACGGCTCGACCGATAAAGATTTTTATATATTATTGAAAATCCCGAATTATGTATTATATCCAGTAGTATCAGTTCTTGCGTCGACGAGTGTAATATTTAACCCTGTTCAGTTCGATATTGTGTATGCAGAATTTTACTGATTTACATTATTTATAAATAAGTAAATACATTTTAACTCGTATCCACAAATTAAAAGCAAGCCATAGAAGTCAAAAATTTATAATAAAGCTTAAATTTTGTAGCGTGTTAGCCAGCAATAAATCGCTGCAGTAATTTTTGCGTTTAATTGGTAGTACAAACAATGGCGAGCAATTACAATAATAATTGGCTATATTAAAAGGCTTGGTAAATATTATTATGCATTTACAAGCTTATTTTGAACCGGTTTCAATATTTATAGCATATTCAAGAAAATTTAAATCGAGTTGCATGCCAAATTAGTTTAACTTTAGGCTTACTAAGTTAGGAGTTATTATTTTGTTTTAAGTGTATTTATATAGGATGGTTAAAGACTTTAAAATGTAAAAATATGTAGAAACAAATGCAAATATTTCATTAAAAACTGAATTAATAAAAAAAGTAATAGTTAAAACGGAACACGTTAAAAATAAAAGTTAACTAATGTAACGAAATAAAAATGCAGATAATAGTGAGTGCCAACTATTCACTATTACAAAAGCCATAATATTTTACAAGAAACCAAGAATCTTATTTAAAAATCTAAGTACCAATGTAAGCTTTTGGCAACACGCCTAGCCACTATATTAAGATGTGGGTGCCATTTATGATAAACTTAAACATGAATAATTTTAATATCTGGAATACACTCGTCTGCATATTTTCATTCTCATTTCATGGGCATTTAAATCTTGTCAAACTCTACTTTAATAAATAATTGTTTATTGGACCAAAAACATTGTACAATCAAACACTTACGAACAACTAATAAGCAACAATAGAGCCAATTCTACTAAGTTTAAATGAACGTTCGCATTCGCATGTCAATCGCAAACTGTCAAAAAAGCCTTAATTTTCACACTATAAATGTATAGTGTGAAAATTAAGGCTTTTTTGACAGTTCAATCGCAATCTGACAAAAATGTATGAATGTAATGACATTCATACATTTTTGTCAGATTGCGATTGAGATGTGAATGCGATGCGAATGTAAAAATTAGTAGAATAGGCACTCTGAACAAAGACATATTAGAGAGTAACACTCGTGTCAGTAATATTTGCATTGAATTCTGGGGTACCCATGCAAAGATTTAACTTGTGTTACGGGTACCAGACATAATGCTAAAGTTTGACAAGTTCTCATGCTAAAATAGAGTTGGCGAGTTCTCTACTCCAGTTTTCTGAGAGAGTAAATTATTTTTTTATTTTTTTTTACAAATCGGCCCAAATCTCACCTGATGGAAAGTGATGATTAGGCCGAAGATGGAAGCGAGTTTCACCCGGAATCCTCTTACACAGAGGAACTGGCTATCATACCTCTAACTGCCGGAACACAACAATGCTGTTAACATTGTTGTTATGGCGACAGACTTAGACATGATGGTGGTAGCTTGCCAGGCGGACTTAGAACAAGTCCTACCACCAACCAAACCGAGCAAAAAATTTGCCCCCGCTGGGAATCGAACCCGGGACCTCTGGGTCTGAATCAGGTGGTTTAACCACTAGACCACGGAGGCGGTTAGTGTCACCTGTTTAGCACCACCCGGGGACCACGTGTTTGGACCAGGGATTCGCTGAAGGGAATTCTCCTACGGACGCGGGTGACTCGGCCCCCAAAATTTAAAATTTATTGACACAAATTATATAATATTTTTTATGAATTCCCAAGCTCCTGGGCTAGTGTATTACAGGAGATTGTGTCTTTCCCTAACAATGTTACATGTTTTTTGGTACAGAATGACAATGATAAAGAAAAAAAAAATGTAATTAAAAGTAAACTAACATGCATAATTTATTTAGTGTGTGGGATTTATTAGCATATTTATGTATTTATGTTCATATAAAAAAGTCAAGGTCAGTAGTTCTCATGGTTCTTTATTTGATTTTCATATCAACGACAGTTGAAGCTGAAATACCAAATGTAAATGGAACGATCTCCATCTTCACTCGGTATTTTGAACTGGCTTTTGCCTGACTTGATGGTAAATGATGATGTGGTCAACACGATGTAGCTTGTTTACCTTAGCAGAAGTAACCTTGCATAGGTTACTTCTTGGTTCAAAGACCCCCAACTAATAGCTTTAAGGAAATGCAATGAATTTGTTCTCGAAACATTTTGTGCAGGCTTCCATAAAACAGTTACGTATTGCCATACATCATTTGGCTCAACCTCTAACCAAAACACCTTACAGACACCTTATTTCTAATGTCCAAACTAATTCACAAGGTCCATCACTACTTTTCTAAAACTTCAATCAAACATACAACAATACATACCTTTTCCTCTGTATCCCCTTGCCAATTACATAAACAGTGTTACCTCCCATTGTCGAGACATTCCTTTTCATCGGATATACTCTTGAAACAGGATTGTTTGTGGCGATAATAAAGCCAGTGCTACACGGTTAGATAACACAATAAGCTTAGCAAAATCCTGGCAAGTTAAGACTATTACACACAACGACATGTGTTTTATTCTTTAGGACTTGTGCTATTGTGTGTTGAAGATTTTGTGCTTGAGTTTTTTTTGGTTTTGTTGTAAGTTGAGTTGATATTTTGTTCGTCGAGTTTTCTTGTATTCTGTAAGGGTTTTATTTTCTATTGTTAACATTTTCTATTTAACTTTTGTTTTATGCCTTTAAGCTTTACTTAGATCACTAAGAATTTCTGGTTGGTACTGGTTGGTCTAAACTGGACCAGTTTGTTGTTTAAATAAGTAACCTCATTTAGCAAATCTGGCTTATCCAACAGCCAAAGTTGCTACCTAATTTGTTCACTGGGTGATTATTTTATCACATTATGAGATAAATTAATATTCAAGTACTGTCTACGGCATTAAGACCACCTTTGTACCTATGTGCTACATATTTTTTTAATAAATCACTCAACCTTACAAGACAAAAGTCATTTATTCTAAGTTTCGTTTTTCATTCAAATTAGGAGTGCCAGCATTTTTTGAACGTCAAAGTTCTACATGGAGATAGTCCCGCGAAACGCTCGCCCGTTACCACATCCTTGTGTTTTAGCTGGGACGAAGAAGTGGCGCAACAAACTCCCCAGCAAAATGAATGTAGGCTAAGCTTTCAACAAAGGTATTATTTATCAATGAACCAACCCTTTCGTTTTGTCATTATTGTTTTGTTATAAAACCCTGTTTGACTGGACCTAGTGCCTATTTACCAAAAGGTTTTTGACTCCGACATCCAAGATATTATGAACGCTCCCTATAATTCTTCCGGTTGGAAAACCACCTATTATGAAAAGGAAAAGCGGCGTGAATATAAACTGAATACAATATAATACTTTCCTTTTATTACGAGTATATCCAGCTCCAAATACAAGTTAATCTGGTAATTCTTAGATATGCCTTGGATTCTTTATTTATTGTTAACCTTTCCGGACGGTTATGATCTCCTGGTAGCCGTTTGAGATATTTAAAGGAAATGCTTTCCGAATATGTACGGTAATGGTCTCTAGATAGTTGTTATGGGTCCTTAAAATGATAGTAACCGAAAAAACTATTTTTTTACATGAGCAAGTTGTTCTGAATAATGTATTTTTTCTTCGTTTGGAACTGTTTGGCAAGGCTGATAGGAGACCGTTACATATTTTAAAGGTTGATGAGTGAAAGTGTATCAGCTTAAATGGGATTGGGCTAGACAATTGAAATGTCTGAGTAAAATTAATGGCGAGAAAAAAATATCGGACTGGACTTACTTTGATTTCTTCCTTAAGGGTGCCTGACATGATTGGTTGAAACCACTCATGTCAGTCAAAATGCCAGTGACTCAGGTAGTACGGAGATTTGCAATTCCATTGGTTATTTTTTTTTCCGTTTTTCCGCTCCTCTGTCTCGCTCCGCTGTAATGAATACTAAGAATTTGTAAAAAGTAGCATAGAGCCAAAATAGAAAGAATGGTGGTAATTCTTAGCACAGAAAAAGTTCAGGCTAGATATATTAAACATAATTCAGATTTAACGACGAAATTTTATAAAGCTAAAGAAAATTGCATCATGTTGGTTTCAAAAAAATTATTAAAATTTTCTGAATATAAATGATCAAAAAATTCCGTAGGTACATAATGCGAGTAGGCTTAAAAACCATTGATGACAACATATCGTTATTCGGATTGTCGTTGTTGGCCATTCTTTTCATAGAAAATCCTGTAGTTGCTTTTTGAAAGACACACCGATAGGGGGGCATTGTTTGATGGAAATCAAAAATAACTGTGGAAACTATCGCAGGCTCGTGTACAATCAAACAGACTATACACAGGTTACTTTGTTCGGGGGTCACACAAATTGTTGTCATGCTATTCAATCAAGTTGCTACTAAATTAATATGGGCGTTCAACTTGTATCCGATATTATTTGAGCGATAAATAGTTTCTTGAAGACATTGTCAAACTACAGGCGATGAACGGAATATAGCTCAAGGAGTTTAGGATTCTAATGAAGTTTCAGCATTATTGACAGCTTAATCTTAGTCAGAAGATAGTGATGGTATTGTTGTTTAGCATTTCGCTGGACCGATAAATGAGCCGTGTTAGGCAATAATGTGTCAACCCGAAAAAACCCAAATGTGAGAAATTTTAGTCCAAGGCAAATTGCAACTTCAAAAAATATTCATATTGTATTCTTGTTGCAACCAAAAGTTATTTAATAAGGCAAAATAAATGGTGGTGATTCTGATACAACTTAACATGGTGTGAACTAGAGGGTGATAGAAAAAAATAAAATAATGACATTTCGTTTATTGCAAAATCATAATCTAGAACTTGGGCTTATTGAAATAAACGGTTAAGCCCAAATAGCTTATTAGAGTTCATATAGTGGGTACCTAAAACGAAATATTGAGTGGATATAGCTTTCGTAATAAGGACAAAGCTTATTGGATGTTACATTATAACACAATTATAAATTAGGTAAAATTAATTTTGTAATACCTACCTAATCAATCGATGACCAAAATGTTTTTATATTTTGGTGAATTACCATCATCTGGCTACGACTAGTTCATTAAAAGATAGTTATACATTTGTAAGTTTGTTTACATTACATTATTATATGCTTCCTTTTAATGCATTACAGTCAAACAATTGAAATGTTAGATATTTAATAAGAAATTAAAAATACACTAAGCGGTCACTAAGTTATCCAGACATTATGCAATAATCAGTTAAACATTAAGTACTGATGCAAATGATTAGTTTTACTATTATATTTTGGCAGTTATTAGTTCAAATTGATGTAACATAGTACTATGTGATGGACTAAACTAGGTAAGTAAATAATTTAAAGTATTCAAAATAGGAAACAATAGATAATAATTTATTGAAAACTTACCCTGCGCCAGCCTACAGCAAGTACCTAGTCGTAAAAAATTTGTAAATAATGGTAAAACCCACACTAATACTATTTTCATAACTAAAACTTACATTCCATGTTTATTTATTTACACTTATAACCATTAAAACTCGCAAAAATGTAATAATTTACATTATTTTTCAAAGCAGAAAAAACGGTCGTGTTATGATTGACTATTGCAAAATCCTAGAAGTGGAGTCCTGCGAACTGCTATAACATTTTTTTGATAGATGGCGCGTTATTAAATTTACTACATTCCTGGGCATTTTTTCAAGCGTTGAGTAGACCTCAAACAAGAATTAGGTGGCGTTAACACAGAATTCATATTTTTGTGGGTTGACACATTATTGCATAACACTGCTTAAATAATATATTACGCTAATGATATTGTAGTAGCTACTGACCTATTAGCGCCAATCACTCAATGGGTAATTCTGGTAATTGGGTACCTTCGTCAAATTAATTCAACATTCCAAATGTCAAGTGGCTAAATCATGACAGCCGCACGCAAGCAACGCTTGCCAAAGTTGGTCTGTAGATGGATGACCATCTTAACATATCGAGTTTCCTCCGCGCCATGGATAGCATGTTAAGCTAGTGGTACCTACCGGCTGTCATTTGGAGATCTTTGGCAGTCGTTACGGATATTCGGAAGCCATAAAATCTGACATCAGTCTTGCCAAGGAGTACCGTGTTACCTTAATGGGTTGTGGAGGTCTGGTAGGCGGTCGCTCCACGTAAAATACAGGTATATAGGTATTCAACTGAATCCGGTTGAAGCCGACCCCAATATAGTTGGGAATAGGCTAGGCAGATGATGATGAAATGTCAAGTATAGTAGTATATTATTATATACCTACTACTAGCTTCTGTCAGTCGCTTCAGCTGCGTGAGTGTTGGGAATTATCCCAAGGGACCATTCTCCCGGGATAAAAAGTAGACAGTCAATTTTGAGTTGGAGATGTTTTTTCAAAGCCGCACTGATGTTTACGGTTTTTATGCAGATATTGGTAAAAAAAAGTCGGATGCATAGAATGCAGGTCAGTTAAATAGGATCCTGAAAACAGTGGTGAAATTTTATTACTCGTTTCTCGTTATTTGCAGAACCTGGGGGGCTTCTAAGCCCGGAGTCCGTATTACGGGCAAATTCTATTCTGCATCACATATGGACTTACGGTTAAATTACGGAACTTGAGTTTCCTTCTTTGTCAGACACACTATGTCTGCGTTTTTTTTCCCACTCTCCTGTCGCAGATCTGCTGGAAGAAATTTCTTATCAAATAAGCAGTAACTTGTTGTCTGCTTATTTTTTCTACTTTTCACTGTATAAAATAATCCAATTTTTTTAGGTTTCTTGTGTAATAAATAAATATTTAAAAATAAATTAACTTTAGTGAAAACTGTCTCAAGAAAGTAAAACAAAAACGTAAATTCAAACATAACATACAAGAAGCAAGCTAACAAAGTATGCACTTTCCATGGTTTGACGTGAAACACAATTACCTCGGTACGATTTAGTCAAAGTGGGTACGTAATTGGTTTTCCCTTGTAGAAAATTTCAGTAACATAACTGGAATGTCTTTTGTTTCCCTCAGAACCTTCCAATACACGAGCCTAAAGCAGTTATCGGCGAAATGCGGTCAACAGCCACATCGTACCGGGAATTAAGGGGAAGAATCGGAACCTACACAAACTTCCCTTGCCTCCCCGTTTATCTGCATATGAATATGTTTTTAGACAAAGGAAGAACATAGGTACCTTTTGAAAAACTTACTAACTGAATCTTCGAAAGTGCATGTAAATTGCTGTGTTCAATTAAATTTAATGCTTAGGGTTTGTATTTGATAGACCTTTGATTTCTGAATCAAGCGTTTGTGGTCTGACGATGGCAAGAGACCAGACGGTAGATATGTCTTTGTTTCCTTGGACGAGGGGTAGGCCTTTAGTGTGGGATGCAACCTGTGTCGATACTTTTGCGCCATCCCATCTTCCTAGTTCATCGTGTTGTGCTAGCGCGCGTAAAAACCTCAAGCGGCGTAAATATAGTACCTTACCTTACCTTATTGGTAACTATATTTTCAAGCTGTCTGGGGTTGAAAGCCGTGGGGCCCTTGTGCTCACAGTCTTTTCAAAGAAATTTCGAAACGACTGGTGGACACTTCCCGTGACCCAAGAGCTGGCTTTTACTTTAGTCAGAGATTATTGGCGGCATTGCTATTCAACGTGGGCCGTGCCGCCAGTCTCTTGGGTACATTACCAGCTGACAGCCTTGAGGATGAATTTTTTGATGCTTATACTTTAGTCGTTTGTAGTTGAGTGCGGATGAAAACTTGTCATCTAACTAGTCAAAACCTTCTTTTTTTTGAGACGAAAGCTATAGCAAAATTAATGTGAAATGTATTGTAAAATCGGCGTTAAATCAACGGCCAATCAAAAAATGTAAAGTATTTCAGACTAGCTGACCCGCGCAACTTCGTCTGCATCACATTTTCCATTATTGCTCCGCTCCTATTTGTCTTAGCGTGATGATATATAACCTATAACCTTTCCGGATAAATGGGCTATCTAATACTGAAAGAATTTTTCCAATCGGACCAGTAGTTCCTGAGATTACCCCCTACATACAAACTTACAAACAAATGTTACCTCTTTATAATATTAGTATAGATATAGAAGTATAGATGTATCGAATAATTTATGTTTGAGAACAGTCTCGTAAACAAACAGTTATGCGCCATTTTCATTGAGAAAATACCTTATTCAGAACAGTGGAACGTCAAAGCATTCCCATTCTTTAGAAATGCATCAAAACTTTCCAGATATTTTTGATGCGTCTCGGACTATAGAAAACACAGACAGATAAATGTGCAATATCGGTCATTGACTCACATACATTCATTGACTTTCTTAAAATTGAAATCAAGACAAAGCAAAATCGACTCCTATCGTCATCCCTTACATTGGAATTAATCGAGAATTGAATAAACGGTTTATTATATAATGGCGTGTGCTGAATATATAAAACCTATTTACCCTCATAAATCCCGTTACCGTGGGATTTCCGGGATAAAAACTATCCTTTGTCCTTTCTCGGGTCCCAAACTATCTTTGTACAAATTTCATCCAAATCGGTTCAGTGGTTTAGGCATGAGGAAGAGACAGACAGACAGAGTTACTTTCGCATATTAATTTAAGTAGGGACGTAGGGAAGTAGCGATTGTTCGGATATCTACGAAAGGATATTAGGGATAGGTCAATGTACTTTATTGCTAGTTTATGTGGCGCCAACCATAGTCTCTAGCTTTCGAGAATAGGATTATAAACAAACCTTTTTTTTGCCATGACTGTAATGAAAAATATATTAGCCACTGGAACATCAAAGCATCTTCGAAGTCCAATGTAACAGTGTAAAGTATATCTTATCATGACATATTTCAGCTCCTTCCGCCGCTGCTTTGTCGCTGAAACAAAAAGATTTATCTAGCGGTCTTCCGACGGCCACTGTTCTAATGGGGGTCAAGCTTGTTGGCTTTTACAAGACGTGATTTCTGTGTTTGTTGTTTTAGTATTGTTTGGAGAATAAACATGATGTATTGTTAAAAAAATATTTTTCTTAAAAGTATTAATCTCGGCGGAAAAAACCGGCCACGTGCGAGTCGGAATTTCACACGAAGGGTTTCGTATCAAAAAAGAAAAAAAAAAAACATTTTTCTGTTATGGGAGCCCCCATTTTTTAATTTAATAAAAATTTTAATATTTGTTGTTATGGTGTAAATCTATACTAATATTATAAAGCTGAAGAGTTTGTTTGTTTACTTGAACGCGCTAATCTCAGGAACTACAGGTCCGATTTGAAAAATTATTTCATTTATCGAGGAAGGCTATAGGCTACCTATAGGTATATCATCACGCTAAGACAAAAAAATGTGACGCAGACGAAGTTTCGCGGGCAAGCTAGTAAAAATATACGTGCACTCTGAGAAAATTTCAACTGTCTATGTACTACGGTTCTTGCGAAACGGCTCGCTGACAGACAGACGCACGGACGGACGGAGGGAGGGACAGCGGAGGCTTAGTCAATAGAGTTCTGTTGGTTAACTTTTGGGTACGGAACTCTAAAAATGGTTGCTGGTCATCCTCTGGCATTTTTTATTTTTTTGTTTGAGATGTGTTCATTCTTGACTCTAATCTAGGTAAGAGGTGGCAAAGATAAAGTCTAAAATGGATTGAGCTTACCCAGAAGGTAATTTCAATACTGGACAAGAACATACCCATTGCTTTGCAGATATTTCGGGCCGGGGCTAGCGGGCGAATTGGTTTTTATTTTATATAGATCTGAAAAAAAAAACTAATAGATTTTAATTAAAATCACATACACAGACTGGCACAAATTGTCATCCGAATGCTCGTTTTTGGTGGTTTCGTTTTGATTCAAGGAAAATAAATGAAGTGATTCTCAGGCCCAGTGCTAGGAGACTGATCTAGCACGGGGCCTGAGAATCATTTAAATAGGAAGAGCGTGTAATTATTGCTTAACCATTGTATCAACCTTGCTTACTTTGGGATTGAAAACGGGACACGTTTTAATATAGATATATTGGCTAGCTTCTGCCAGCGGCTTCGCCCGCGTGATCCCTAGGGAACATGTTCCCGGGATTAAAAGTAGCTTATGTGCTATTCCAGACTATAATCTATCTTTGTTCTTAATTTCATTAAGATCCGTTTAGCCGTTCTACCGTGATTGAGTAACAAACAACCAAACTTTCACATTTTCATTTTTTATTTTTTCATTTTTTTCTATTGATTGTAGCGTGTTGAAAAGTATACTATAACCAGCTCAGGAGTATGAAAAATAATTATACCAAGTTTCGTTAAAATCCGTCGAGTAGTTTTTGTTTCTATAACGGTTATACAGACAGACAGACAGACAAAAATTTTACTGATTGCATTTTTGGCATCAGTATCGATCCCTAATCACCCCCTGATAGTTATTTTGGGAATATATTTCATGTACAGAATTGACCTCTCTACAGATTTATTATAAGTATAGATAGAAAATATATTTCATGTACAGAATTGACCTCTCTACAGATTTATTATAAGTATAGATGACAACTCTTTTCAAATTGTTTACGAATTAAAAATAATATGATTTTGCATTGTTACGCCAGCACAGTCTACAGGAGCCTTTGAAAAATCAGAATAACAAAATTAACCATTAATGCTGTCTCATAAAAGTAACTAATGTCGGAAAATTTCAATTAAAATGGTCAAGTTAATCGTTTAGCTGTCATGATTACCAACTTGAGACTTACAGATTGTGCATTTGATCTTAAGTGAACCTTTTACAGCCAATTTAGGTTACTTAATTGCATCTGATTATTATCTATGCTAATATTATAAAGCTGAAAAGTTTGTTTGTTTGTTTGCTTGAACGCACTAATCTCAGGAACTACTGAAACGATTTGAACAATTCTTTCAGTGTTAGATAGCCCATTTATCGATAAAGGCTATACGCTACATATCATCACGCTAAGACAAATAGGAGCGGAGCATTAACGGAAATTGTGACGCAGACGAAGTTGCGCAGGTCAGCTAGTAATAAATAAAAGGTAAGAGCGAGTGTTTACTCAATAAATCACAGTGGCTACGTGGCTAGGTACATAGTCGACTTAAGGCGGGGTTGCAGTACTTTTTAAGATTTTTGAACGTCTGAAAATCTAATTAATTATGAGCTTTTTATAAATTACTCGATACTTTTTTTATCAAACATGACACTAAATAACAATTTTAAACGTGTACTGCTAAGAGATTTTATCATGAATAAATATAAAAGTTATGTAGATAGATAGAGCTATTTAATTTTAAAGTAAATGTTGAAACCATATTGTATTATTTCTTTATCAGTTTTCGCCAAGAAGAAAAAACAATCAAAATTTAGGCATTATTTCGCTCGCCGGACAGTCGCTGTTGTTCGTCAAAACACACAGTACTGCAACCTCGCCTTAAGCAGAACGCTTTATGATTAGGAATGTAAAATACCAGACCGAGTAAAGTGTATATCATCACGCTAAGACAAATAGGAGCGGAGGAATAATAGAAAATGTGACGCAGGCGAAGATGCGCGGGTCAGCTAGTTAGCTGTAATACATATCAAGGGCCGTGTTTATACAACTAGGCCTTGTTGGTGTGGTGGTTGTAAACGCGACTGTTGACGTTGGCTGCAATTCTTGGGAATTCCATTGGGATTTTTTAAGTAGCAGCCCGGATTTTGGATGTTGGTGGTGTGACACACCCGTGTCTTGGAAAGCACGTAGAGCCTTTGGTCTTCGGCCTTATTCGTCCTTAGACACGTCGGATTGGAGTCCCATCGGTCCTAAGAATAAAGGAACAGAGATTACACCTATATTTGCGTACACACTTGTGCACTTTCATAATCTGCTAATTCCCGTTTTATTGACACACTAGCCAGCAGCTTCACCCACGTGATTTCTAGGGAAAATATAATCTACCTCTGTGCCAAATTTCATGAAAATTTTTTCAGACGTTCTGATGTGAAGAGTAACAAATATCCGTTCATCCATCTATCTATGCATCCATCCTCACAAAATTTTGCATTTATGATATTTTTTTTTTTACTTTCTCGGGTACCTGGAGACTCGGTCCTTTGGTAGGCGTACGAGGGGCCGAAACCAACTCGCAGAGGCCCCGTTAGACATTTCAAATGTAATGGGGCACCAACCGGCGATTTTCCCTGTATGCCCTGAAAGTATTCCCTAGGATAATCCCCGGTTGGCGCAGTACTATTGCAGAATATGGAAACAAAAAATGAAACGCTATGGGTTTGAGTGGTTTAGTGGACTGATAATCGTTTATTATAAAATAACTATTGGCCCCTGCCTGACCACTAATAATATACACGGCTTTTAAATGGCAGGGGGTGACTTGCACACTCAATGAATATATTATTATTATAGTAGGATAGGAAGTAGGATTGTTCTATCACGGCACTAATAAAATAAGAACCTTATCATTAACATTATTAACCTACTACATTGTTAATTGTTTCTAAAACAAAGATACAACAATCAAAGGGCATACTCTAATCAGTAAACAACCGATACTGAATAAATTATAAGTGGCCGTGAACAGATCCATTTGAAAGCACTCGCCTATTCATCAGGTTTCCGAAGTGAACGGGATCCTTCTGTAACAGCCTCGATGCCTCATTTCAATAAAGAACCACTAAGAGCTTATGTATTTTACGATCTTTTGTACTGTGAATATGAGGCAGAAGGTCAAATAGAAAATGGGAACTAAATAGTCAAAAAACAAAAGAGTAACTAAATCACAAGTAGGCTTCATTGAGTCGCGGGACTATTCGGAAGAGATACCGTGGCTCCGGAACACAAAGGGTACTGAAGGAACATGGATGGGTATTAGTCAGTAAGAGTCTGACACTCCCTCCCGCTCCGCCCAGAGCGGGGGAAGTCATTTAATGATTTCCCATCCCTAAAAAAAAAAGTAGGCTTAATTCCTTCAATTTCAGCACAACCGACGTCAGCTGATGTGGCGAGTAGATTTAGCGAGTTGGTGCACCATATTGTTTAAGATTCTTCTTATAATGTACGTTTCAAGCAATGTTTTGTAGTAGTCTAGGCATGATGGGGTTGGCGTATCCATTGGGATAAAAACCTCAATTAAATCAACAAAGATGGTAAAAAGTAGTAATATTATTTCATTTACTATTGACAGTAAGTTTTCATTTACTATTGATGATAAGTTTTGTAATCGATGATGTGGTGGGCGATAGAGCTTGCCTTGAAGCAAATTATTCTCTTAGACTTTATGATATTCATGTTATGGGAATCGTGAGGCGTAGGCTCTGGCAGGGAATATAAATTATATTAGGGCGTGCATATAACCCAAAAGCGAACATTTTCTTTTTGGAAAATACGGGAAACTAATTGATTATGTACCTGTTACGTAAAATTCCTATCATATCTCTACATATTTTAAAACAAAGTGCTCCGCCGCGTCTGACTGTCTATTCGCGATAAACTCAAAAACTACTGCACCGATTTTCATGCTGTTTTACAAGGACGTTTTTAGCATATAATTATGTACTAATTTTCTCTTTGAACATTAAGAAAAAATATATTTTATTAGATGATAACAACAAAAACATTAGTTGCCACAGTCACTCAATTTACCTTCGAATTAAAAACTTGTCAAAACAAGATATCAAACTTAAAATGCTGAAAGTGTACTGAAAGTTAATTACCTTCTGCAGATAGTCTGCGCTGTGTCCGGTCCTGAGGTTGAGACTGTATTGAGATACTACGGCTATAAAACCTCTGTCACATTGATTGTGAGGCGAAGTAAACCGGAGCGATTTGCTGTCAACTTTGTTTGAAAGTTTAGCTTATGTGAAAGTCTGATTTTAGAAAAATATGTCTTCTGCCGTTACCTACCTAAAAAAACGTTAAGAGATTTCAAATTGGATAGGAGATTTTCAAAAAGTTTAAAAGTTATGGGATAGACATGCGTTACCGAAATGACGACTGGTGAATGCCCAATTTTTATTCAATCCTTTATAAATTTTTTTGTCAATTCGACTTATGTCAACGCCGATTCAACTTTGTCCAGAGTTCGAGCAGCATGTGTATTTTACAGTCTACTTAAACGGTGGTGAAAGACGACCAGATTATCTGCGGTTACATTAAGGCTGCTATGCGAAGATTCACTTGCCATCCAAGTCGCTCTACATGTGACAAAGCCTTAAATACAGCGTCTTTTCTAAAGCGGTATTACTTCAGTAATTACATAGTCCGTGGTTATTGACACTGAAGATTTTTGACAAAAGGTACCCCAACCCACAGAAAATAAGGTAATCCTTGCTGGACACAGTCACAAAGAGAAAATGATAGCTTTCATTATGGCGTAGAGGGATGAAGTGACCACCTGTTAGCTGTCAGAAACCGGAAACAATTGACGGTCACATTGATTACATTGTATGGTAAGCGACAGATTAATACATTTGCAATAAAGTACATTGACCTTTCCCCTAGTAGGTATCTATTCATATGTACTCAAAATCAAAATTAAGAATCGTTTTTCACTATTGGAAAATGTAAAGGATCACGATAAAAGTCGATTCAGGTCTGCTTTAAGTCTTAATTTCTTTTTGGAAATAAAAAAATGTCAGAAAATATATGTAGGTGGGTTTCTCCATTTCTCCAGATTTTGCTCTCATAGAATTGAATCGTGTATATGGGAAAGAGTTTACATTCTAAATATAAACATAATCCATCCATGAAACAATTTATCAAAGCAAGTTTCGACTTTGGCCTTGTTTATTTTTAAGGGAATATTTTATTGTATTCATAAATAAAAAGGCTCTTAACGTACGAGTATGGGTTGCAATGGAATCGGACTTTTGCCATGTATGACATAGTTTTCGTTTGAAAAGGCGCTACTTTTTAACGGGCCCCCGCTGTTATTGAAGTCAAAGTCTAAGGGTTTATTTCAAGTAACCCGTTTAATTAAAGGCTCTTTTGAATTGTCCCGAATTGAATGACTGTTATTCAAATTATGTCCAAAAAAAGAACTTACATATTTTAGAGTTTTTTACTCAGTTGACTTACATAATGGTACTAGCTGACCCGTGCAACGTCGTTTGCGTAACATTTTTCATTACTGCTCCGCTCCTATTGGTCTTAGCGTGATGATATACAGGGAAATTGAAAAACTCCGAAATCTCGAAAAAAATATCAGCTGTTTCATACAAAATGCAGTATTTAGCCAATGAAAATGTATGAAACAGCTGATATTTTTTTCGAGATTTCGGAGTTTTACCAAAACAAAAGTTGCTTATAATCATGTGTACTTTCACTGCCTAAGAGGTTTCGGGTATTTTTTCAATTTCCCTGTATAGCCTTCCTCGATAAATGGGCTATCTAACACTGAAAGAATTTTTCAAATAAGACAGTAGTTCCTGAGATTAGCGCGTTCAACCAAACAAACTCTTCTGCTTTATATTATTAGTATAGATAAGATTTTTTTAACGAGGTTCATGAAATCTTAGTTAAGAAAAGTAATAGGTAGGTATTAGGATACACTCATTGTGATTCACTTCCAGTTATGGTCTTCAATGTCGGAAAACTGCATGTGTTGAAGCGCCATTAACGGTAATAAAAAATAAAAAAACTAACTATATACCTTACTAGCTGACCCGCGCAGCTTCGTCTGCGTCACAATTTCCATTAATGCTCAGCTCGTATTTGTCTTAGCGTGATGATATATAGCCTCGATAAATGGGCTATCTAACACTTCAAATCGGACCAGTGGTTCCTGAGATTAGCGCGTTCAACCAAACAAACAAACATAAAAACAAACAAACTCTTCTGCTTTATAATATTAGTGTAGATTAATGATCACATACATACCATACCATATCCATGATATCTATCTCGGATTTTGAATACAAATCTTGTAGGTATTCATTTATTTTGTACTGGTAACCTTACCATCATGTATGGACCATTTAATATGCAGACGAAAATACACACCTTTGTTGTAAATTAGATAAACTCGGTACAAAAGTAATCAAATGAATAAATAATTTTTAATTTAAGTTGCTTGACATTTTGTTTAAGGCTGTGGCGTCATAATTTTACGCAGAAGTTTTGGCTGCTGTTACAATGATAAACTTTTCTTATTAGATGGCCAGTTCGAATTTAATTACGAGGACCATTGAATTTAATTATCTGTTGAACGATGAGACATTAAGAAGGAGGAACAAGTGCCTAACTAATAATCGCCATTCGGTTCGATCAATTAGAATGGGTGCACATCTTTTGCAGATATAATAATAATGTAGATTTTTGTCACAAATTTTGTTATTCTATTACACCGCGAATCTTCCATGTTTGTGAAAGCGTGTTAAGTCGTTAGACCTGTAGGCTAATTCACGTAACTAAATAAGTGCTGTTGCAGTGCAGTTTAGGTTAAGTTTCGATCAAAACAACGCTTTTCGTATTCTCTACCGCTGTCAGACACGCTCGCGTCAAGTTCGCGTGACGCGAGCGCATTAACGGAATTCTACTGTTGCGCGTCTTTGGTGCGTACTACGGAACGCAACATGATCGGTATTCTACTATTTGTTTGACGTCCCAAAATTACAGCTTTTAAGTTTAAGTTTTAATATTACAATAAAGTCATATTCATTGAAATTTAATCAATTATATTCGGATATTTAGTGAGTAATATTTATTCTCTCCACCGTAAGTGAGTTTGGTTGTCGTGCAGCTGACGTGCAGTTCACGCGCAGCTTACGCGCAGTTCAAAGATTACAAGAATACTGTTTATCACTCAAACTTAAACTTAACTGCAACTGCACTTATACTTAATCGGCGCGGCATAAAATTACGTGAATTAGCCCTCTGGCTGTCATTTGCAAATCTTTGTCCGTTCGTTAAGGCTAGGATATGGTAGTCAGAAGATCTGACAACCTGCCAATTTAAAAGGGAGTTTAATCCAGTAAGTTAGTGAGTTGTGGTGATCGTATAGGTAGCCACTTTATGTAAACACTAGCTTCTGCCAGTGAATCTACCTCTGTGCCAAATTTCATGAAGATCCTTTCAGTCTTTCTGACGTGAAAGAGTAACAAACATCCATCCATTCTTACAGAACTTCGCATTAATAACATTAGTACAATTAGTAAGGAAAATATGAATTAGCTGTGTCTAGTTAGACTTGAAAATGACCGCAGCAAGGAAAACTCTTGGCGGATGGCGCACAGAGAAAATACCTATTTTGGTAAAACATTTGAATATTTAAAGCTATCTCCGAAAAACACATTGTCTCGGACCCGCATATCATAAAATACTACAAAGGAATGTAAAGCAAACCTAACAATAAGTCTAGTTTAGCCTAATTGGAAGGAGGGCATGAGATGGGTGGTTATCAACCGACAAGCATAATTTTGTAACTCATTTGGAATAATTTGCCTTTAAATACTTGAAAATAGAACAAGAACCGAACATATTTTAAAAAATAGAAAGAAAACTAATTTACTTGGCACACACGGATTCACAAAATGTAGGTACAATTAAAGGGTTTGTACTAAGTATTGAAAACAATAACATTGTGTGCCCCGCGGCTGCGGTACAACTACGTGCTGCCTGACGTTGGGTTTTCAACTGCACCTTATGTTGAATTGTAAGGAAGTCAACCAGTTTTGTAACGACACATAAATATAGTTTCGTGTCCAGTGATAGATAATGTATAAAAAAAGGCAAATGAAAGAAAATCATTGAAATAACGCAAACAAGAAATGTCATCCAATTAAGAAAAAGTATATGTAAAACCACATATAAGTCGCTCGTCTATAATAATGGTAAATTATTAACAACGGACTATGTGAATGAAAGAAACAAAATAGATTTATTTCGCCAGAATTGACGCACAACCACAAAATTAAACAAGAAAAAAAAACCAATTACAAACTAAATACTACGTATTCTATTCTATATTTTTATATGGCAAACAAAATCGATTGACACCACCAGTCAGGACCAGGCATAAATTGGCCCGACAACATATTAATGAGACGTTCAAGTGTATTAAGTCTAGTTTCCAATGCGCGTTTATTAAATAGGTTTTCCATCATCGGCCTAGCCTTTTTGCAACTATATTAGGGTCGGCGTCCAGTCAGACCAGATTAAGCTGATTAACAGTATTTTACGTGGAGCGGCTACTTACCTTCACCTCCCCTTACCTCCCTTCCCTTCTTCTTGAGTAATTCTTCGCAAGCCTGGGTGATAGAGTTTCTGCTTTCTGGCTTGGCTATTAAAACATATGCCTTTGCTCGACATTCATCATTACAATATGAAAACACTATATTGCAGCTAATGACTGATTTAGAAGAGATTCCGTAGAGTTTTTTGCACGTTCTCTATGCAGGAGGATATACCTACTCCAATGTTGAATATTCGATAGTACCAGTGATTTATTTTAATGAAAAACTTCAATGCTGGATAAAACAAAGACTATGTGGTACTCAGCGGTACTGTAACTTTCTATCAACATCAAAGTTACATTTTCAATTCTAAAATATATTAATTTACTAATGCTTTATATCTCCTTATGCAAATTAAACGGTCATCCGACGAACATCGCTATATCAGACACACAATCAAAATAATTAGTATCTATTGGTCATCACTTCCATGAATACCTCGTTATCTATGCTACATGAAGGCTTCACCACACTGCCAATAATGAGCATAGTCAGTAAGATGCAACCGTAAGCTTCAAGGCTCCGGCCGTCTGAATAGGCTTGCGGTCACTCAATGAAATACCGGACCGATAGCGCACTGAATACAAACCGAAGGGGATACACAAACAATGCCCTTTGGAAATATGCACAATATCCTATAGAAAGCTAGGTATATTTTCTTGTGTAGGCTGTGTGTGCTCTTTCAATATTTTTTAAATGTAATAAAAATATGTAAGTCGTTGGCAGTTCCAATATTTTTTTTTTTACAATTTTGAGTGTTATGAGTTAAATTTGGTCTTTAATTTGTATGGTTCCATAGTAATGAAAGGAATCTACATAACTTTAATGGTCATGATCCTTTGAAGTTAATATTACAATAGTGTACTTACTTCGTTTCCACTGAACCCCTGGTTTCTCGCAACATAACGTCGTCAATTTTAAAAGCAAGTCAAGTGATGCAATTGGCTGTTCTAAATTCATTCTACCAATCGCAGCTTACATAATATTTTGACAGTTTGTCAGATAAATCTTATAGTAAAATGTGATAATGATTTTGTTACGTTTTCACGCTTGAATTGCTGAAACGATTTAGATGAAACACAATATACGTTCCAAAGACTGGGCCCGAGGTTAGATCCGCTGTTGTTTCAGCAACAAATCTACCATTCGACTGCAAAAAAAAAATCAGAACATATTGTATCCCCCAACTGTAGCCACTCACGTAGGCAGTCCGTAAGCTGAATATTTTAAAAGATTTGCAAAGCAAGCTTGTCCCCAATGCATGTTTGCACCGACCTCTCAAATACCTTTTATTTGTCCTCGTAGTGAATCAGGCTATTTGTCGGAGCTGCGACTGGAACGTGTTTGCCGACGCTTAGGACTCTGATGCCTCTCGTTCAACTACTTATTGGAGTTAACTAGGGATTTTGTTTGGAAGAAATATTTCTTGCAAGTCAGGAGTCCTGTAGGTCTTGTTGGTCGTTTCTGGGTAGCGCTGGGAAGCGCTTGTGTGATGAATGGATAGAACAAGCTGAGATTTAATAGCCGATTTTACAAAACTCGCTAACCATATGCGTAGTTTAGGCACTGATTTTCAAATTCAAAATTTTCTGTTAAATATTTTAATATTATGAAATGGTTCGAATTTTTAATTTTCGTAAATTTAGCTTTCATGAGCGTAATTTGGCTCAATAAGCTTATTTTATATCGATAAGAGGATTCGATTTAAACCGTTACCTTTAGAGTAAAACTCCTATAGTTTGCATCGCGTCTGTATCGCTAAACACGCACGTCTGTATCGATTCAAACGCGTATTTGAATTTATACAGGTGTGCAAAGGTCTACAGGCTGCGTCTGACTTGCGTGCGTATCGCGTCTTTATCGCTACAAACGCGCGTCAACAGCGCGTTTAAAAAACATGTCAAAAAAGAAGAAATGTTCATTTGAAATTAAAGTAGACAACATACCTACGTCAGCATGTAAAAGCACTTCGAGCATCAATTCGTGCAAGTGACTTCTCGAACACTAGTTTTTTTCGCGTAAAAGTTCATTCAATTCGCGAAACTGTCTTTTCGCGGAAATGTCTTTTGCGCAAGTGCACCGGATCGATCTTTAACAACTCTCATCCAACTATCAGCTAAATATTGTGTCTTTTTGATTACAAACACATTCCGAAAATGTATAGCAAGTAACACTCGAAGGTTGAATAAAGCTTATTTCTGTATTCCTAAATTTAGCAATATATTTTGTAACACATGTTATATTCAGCCAAACAGCCTGTTATGATATAAAAATAAAGCAACATGCATATGTTAGTGCATTATGCAAACAAATGTTATCGGGTCGACGAGGGTAGGGCAAAGAAATATAAATATACACAGGCAAAGTAAGGTCAACTAGCTAACGTGGATCAGGGCACAAACAAGATATTACCATTTTTTTTCTTAACACAATAAGAAACTAACCGTTCTCTGAGGCTTCACTTCGTGGCTTTTATCACAAGAACCGTGTATTTTTAGAGTGGGGCAATGTTTAAAAAAAACTCGGGAAATTAAGTATGACACACTTATACCGTAACTTTGTAATTGGATCAAAGAGGTTGGCACGAATATTTTGACGTATAGTAAAGTTAACGTAAGTGAATTTTGAATGTCAAAAACTACAACTCCATTTTTTCATGTTTGTTTCAGTCCTATACTAACCCAAAAGATTTTCAACTGTACCGACTAACTGAAGAATATAACCTCCTGTTACCGTTCAAATACGATACACACTTGTTTTTCCAATTCACTTTATACATTGGCAGAATAGTCGACATCGGCTTTACTTGCCATATGAAAATACTAGCTGACCCACGCAACTTCGTCTGCGTCACATTTTCCATTATTGCTCCGCTCCTATTTGTCATAGCGTGATGATAATATAGCCTATAACCTTCCTCGAGAAATGGGCTATCTAATACTGAAATAATTTTTCAAATCGGACCAGTAGTTCCTGAGATTAGCGCGTTCAACCAAACAAACAAACAAACTCTTCTGCTTTATAATATTAGTATTGATAGAATAGAACGGAATACAACTCCATAGTTTTCGTCAAAAATATTCGAGCTAGCTAGGCCCGCTTGACTTATGAATATCTCCTCGTTCAATGAAATAGATAATTTAACTAGTACCTATTAACTATAATAATTTTACTAGTAGTAACTAAGATTCAGTCGCCTAGTCTTGTCCCAACTTTGTTAGGGTTGTTTTCCAGGTAAACCGGATACAGCTGCGAATTAGTAGTGCCTATCTGAACTCCAAAGCCTTGTAGCAGGGTAAAACAATACCCCTGGGCAAGTTCTTGGTGACAGATTTTATTTTCTGGTTTCTGAGTCTCAATATTGTCAGCTATGGAAGGACCACCCACGGGAAGCGTTTTATTTAGCCTAAGATATCGATTCGTTTTGCTGTTAAGAGCGTGTATTCCGTCCACTAGCGCCGCCAATCGTTTTTTATTAATTGTGGTAAATTTAAGACACGTAGATAAAAAACCGCTCTGTAGTGCACTGAAGAAATGTATCTATTATTTTTTGACAGCTATTTTTAATACATAACTCATGGCTAAATAGCCAAAACGGCAATTATTGCTAAAAGTGGCCACTTTTAGCAAAAATATCGACTTTGGCAACTATTTATGTTCTAAAGTACAAAACATAACTCTCAAAACATAATAAATACATTTCTTCAGTGCACTACAGAGCGGTTTTTTATCTACGTGTCTTAAATTTACCACAAATAATAAAAAACGATTGGCGGCGCTAGTGGACGGAATACACGCTCTTAATACTTACTGATATAAGTCATGAGGTCCTCAATAACATAGATTCCGTGCGGGAATCGAACCCACGACACGCGACACAGCAGTCGATCGCTCAACCACTGCGCCAACAACTTAAAAAAATGTTTAATCGACTTCCAAACAAAGCACTACAAAGTATAAACTAACTTTAATTTCGGCTGTCGGTGTTTTTGGTTTTGTTTGTTGGTTTTTAACAACGTATTATAACAGTGATTTGTTTGGAAGTCGGCTATATTTTTTTGGAAATAAGCAAAAATGCTCGTTAAATTAAAACTCCTGAGACAAACTGAATTCAATTTTAATGAGGCCAAATGGCAAAGTATGTTACATAGAATTAAAAAATAATAACAGAAATCGGATCAGAAACTTCGGAGTAATCGGTGTTCATACTCCTACTTTTTAACCGACTTCCCAAAAAGGAGGAGGTTATCAATTCGGTTGTATGTTTTTTTTTTATGTTTGTTACCTCATTACTCCGACAATTATGAACCGATTTGAAAAATTCTTGTTTTATCTGAAAGGATATACTTGCAGATTGGTCCCATTTAAATTTTATCAAAATCGGTTACGAACGTCTACTTAGATGATAGTTTTATGTCATCCAATCGAAATTGCGTATTTTGCTTTTCTGCGATTTTGCAGTGGTGTTGTTAGGTGTGGGTACCCACAGACATATAAATAGTAGCAGACCAAACATTCGCTAAAATTTGCGTAGCCATTACGCACACCTAGGGAATGATATCATTACAGGGCCGAATTAGGACCGGTTGCCAGTATTATCTAACGATATTCTGAAAATCCCTGAAAATCTATATTCTCTGGGTACATGAAATATAGATTACTTATCAATAGTCTTAACGAATAGAACCACCCTCTATTCCCGTGGTTATTGTTAAAGGCGACTAAGGGAATATTTTAAGAGGACGATGGGCAGCAGTCCACTCTTTATCTTTTGACGGTGTTTACAAACCATTGACGGACGTCAGTATCAGCTAGAAAAACTGGCACTGCAGTCATTAACCCGCATGCCATGTTTTGTAGAACCGAGAGTCAAGGTATTAGTATGCCTGAAAGCTAGTTTAGGAATAAATCAGGATTTTTGAAATAAAAGTAATGTATGTAATTCAAAATTCAAGCATTTATTTCAAATAAACCATTTACAGGCACTTTTTAATTGTCAAGGTCGGTCTGTCCAAAAAGTTGAAGCTATTTGCACGTTCCAAAGCGTAGATCTCTATGTTGAAGAACGTGCAAGAAACTCCAGGGACACTCTTCTATCTTACACTCTGCTTACATATGGAGTAAATTCGGTAAACAGTGTAGGAATTGCTCCGGGACGTAATGTTGTTCGAAAAGCGCTGGGATCGATCAAGTGATTCTCAAAATGCTTTGAACAAAGTACACTTGAAGGTCTTGGTTGCCAATCCTGGAGTTTCAGGTTTTTAATCCAGGCATTCCGTAAACTTTCATCCTTGCGAAACCTGGAAAAATATTAGTATGCTCAATTATTGCCTGCTGAATGAAAATTCATCGTTATGTGAGTAGCCTATACTGTATTTATACATATGCCTATGTTCATGTTCTCCATAACACAGACACTGGGTAACATAATATTGATTTTATAATTTATTTTTTAATATTAGCATGACATGTGTACATACACTGAAACTACTACAGGTATTTTGGAATTGTATCACCAAAAAAGAATAAAACATCATACATTAAACTGAGGCTTTATTTGATAATTCAATGGAAATAAATATTTTACATAAATACATACAACAAATGCAATTTACTAAAAGTTTCGTCTTTGTTGCCTAATTCGTCCCTGACTAATTGAACAGGTACTTGAGCTGTCACTTGATGCCACTTTCTGACTATTTTGTCCTTGTTATGGTTTATTTCTTTAGTTGTAGGCTAACGGTACAGACAAATCGCATCTTTGTTAAAAACTGTATGTAAAATACGAATAAACAGTATGGAAACATTTGAATTTAGTAAAGAAAGCACTAAGATTTCCCAAAACTTACCGATGAAAGGTCAATCCAGGTGTTTTGTGGTAGCTAGCACTGTCACAGCGATACGAACAGCACTTTACCATATTATTTTACCGTCCTCGTGTGTTTTATGTCCCAAACAAGTAATATTTTATCAATTTTAAACGCGATTGAAAAACATTTGATGCTTATCAATATGGCAGACAAGCTACGCGTCAAATTTTGTCTATGTATGAGTCAGTGTGACAACACGTGACAGAACGAGACATGCTTATGAATTGTCACTTAGAAAAAAAAGGATAAAGAATCATACCATATAAAAAAATATATCTACGTATTAATGTTTGGTCTGCTACTATTTATATGTCTGTGGTGGGTACCACTAAAAAGTGAAAAATAAAAACTTTTTACAAAAAAAAATACAACCGCCTTCCAAAAAAAAAAACAACAAAGTAAAAATTAACTTTAATTTCGGAAGTCGGTGTCAAAATACGAAGAAACTAATAAAAACACCGACTTCCGAAATTAAAGTTATTTTTACTTTGTTGTTTTTTTTTTTTTGGAAGGCGGTTGTATTTTTTTTTTGGAAGTCGGTTAAAAATATTTTATCTATACTAATATTATAAAGCAGAAGAGTTTGTTTGTTTGTTTGTTTGGTTGAACGCGCTAATCTCAGGAACTACTGGTCCGATTTGAAAAATTCTTTCAGTGTTAAATAGCCCATTTATCGAGGAAGGCTATAGGCTATATATCATCACGCTAAGACCAATAGGAGCGGAGCAGTAATGGAAAATGTGACGCAGACGAAGTTGCGCGGGTCATCTAGTCAAATATATGATGCGAGAAGATCGACTAAATCCTTGATAAACATTTTTGTAGATGGGAATAGAGACTTTCCACGTGTTTAAAATAAACACAAGCATTGCCATTTAGTTCACCACTGAAAAGTAATCTTGAACACTCGTTATTCTTTATTGTAGTAACTAATGTGGTTGTACAAAGTTTTTGTTCATGAATACGACTTTTGGCACCTCATGTCGCAAATTGTTTGCAATATTTTGTAGTGAAAAGTTCATTATGTATTCAGTAAATGTTCTTTTGACTGTCAATCTATTGCCGAAAGCACAAAGGTTTATCATTTTCACAAATTGCCTAGTCTTTTCCCAAGTTTGTTGGACTCCAGTCTAACCGGTTGCAGCTGAATATCAATATCTTACATAGATCATCATCAGCACCATTTCAGCCAATTGCCATCCACTGCTGAACGTAAGACAACTCCAAAAAGCACCAACTATCCCGGTCTTGAGCAGTCCACATCCATTCTCTGTCAGCCATCTACTTTAAGGTGGAAGCGCCAGGGTAGTCCGCGAAATACAAATATTTTTATGTTTTTTGGAATTTGCCGGTCAGTGTGAAACTGTATGTTGAACAAAATACAATTCGCGGCCGTAACGCATATTTATCTAAAGAATTATACCCATTTTAATTATCAATACAACCCTCTAAGTTCATACAACTCGATTGAATGACTTTATCACGAAATAACATTCAATCGAGTTTTATGAACTTAACTTAGAGGGTTATATTTATTTATTTATTTATTTATATATACTTTATTGTACACCAAATGAAAAATACATAAAAGAAACCTTAAACTAACAAAACATACAATTGGCGGCCTTATCGCATTAGGACATTGCGTTATATTGATTATTCAAATGGTTATAATCCTTTAGATGAATGCTCTTTACGATTGCGAACTGTATTCTGTTCAACATAAAGCTTCACACTGATCGGCAAATTGCAAAAAACATAAAAATATTTGAATTTCGCGGGCTACCCTGGAGCTTCCACCTTAAATCATCGGTCCGTCGTGCCGCAGGGTGTTCCACACTACGTTTACCCAGACGCGGTCTCCACTCTAACACATGTCTGCTCCATCGTCCGTCTGTCCGTCTTCAGACATGGCCGGTCCACTTCCACTTCGGCATGCTGATTCTACGCGCAATGTCTAAGACATTAATTCTCTGGCTAATGACTTCGTTGCGAATTCTATCCAATAGAAAAACACAGAGCATTGCTCTCTCCATTTCACGCTGAGGAACCTTGAATTTGTGGGCCAGGCCTATGGTGAGTGTCCATATCACCCACTAGGTCACACGGCCCTTGTTTAAATACGAGTAGTTATCAGATTTTCTAGCTTTTCACCATCAGTAACGGCAGACAAAGATCTACTTATGACTGCAAGGACCAACGTCTTAACGTGCTTGCCGAGACGTGGTATATTATGAATGGTCACCCATCATCGGGCCGACCTCGGCAAGAGTTGCTTAACCTCGAAAATGTTTACATTTAGCCACGATATCCGAGCCTCAAATGTTTGTTGTCTTATTAATCAAGGATAAAAATCGTCCTTGTACCTAATTTGTTTTATGAAACGAAAACCACCTTGAACGTTATACAGCATAAGCATCTTACATGCTAAAGTCTCCTAGAAATAAAGCAAGTTTTTATCAAGCTCGGATGGATAGAACTCAAACGAGTAGAAAATAGATATTTTCTACTGAGTCGAGTCGACGATGTCAACCGGCTCACTAGCGATCGGGGCTGCAATTTTACGCATTGATTGGTGCATACAGATCGTTTACAGCTTTTATATGGCTATATTGAAATAACTCCCGACTAGATTCGTAGAAAGAATAAACGTTCACGAGATTTTTTATCTTTGAAAGCTTTCAAATTGCGTCGCGTTTTATTTGATTTCTTGCTAGTTGTACAATAAAGAACGGCTTATGTTTAACTTACCACCAGATATAGTAAGTAGTAAATGATCACCGAAATGAAACTCGCATTTTAATGTAAAATTATAACCAAAGTTTTAACACTTTGCTATCCTATTTAAGTAAAATGACTCCAAGTAAATCATGCGTAACCCAAAAATAGTAAATGATCACCAAAATTAAAACATCATGACACAACAATGAAGACAACAGGTCATGGTTCTAACCTAACCTAACCCACATGTTTCACCAGCCATAGAGGGGATCTGACGCAGACACGTTACTATAGAATTTGAATATTATACTAAGGGCCTCTTTCACCACCCTTGAGTAAAGTATCGAGTAGACTAATCGCCAATTAAAGTCACCCGTAACTGCACATCTCAATTTCACGACGTTCGAGTAGCACTAATCAATGATTAAACTGACCAGTAACTTACTTGCCACGTCGTCTGCCAATTAGAGTGTTTAATTGACGGTTAACAAATTTTCACTATACATTTTTGGAAATATATCAAAAACCATAAGTCCTATCAACTCAATTCTTTTTGTAAAAGTGGTTTTGGGTTATGACCTTTATTTTAAAAGTAATTTGAAAACCCTATCACTTAAAACAAAAAATCACATTTTCAATCTACGTAATTATTCACAATACAAAAACCTTACATCTAAATTCGCATTTAAACTAGAATCTAACTAAACCTATGATGCGAAAATATCCTTATAACACTAATTAGAGAATGCTAAACCTAATCTAATCTGATTCA
Source organism: Ceramica pisi (assembly GCA_963859965.1). Classification (NCBI taxonomy): domain Eukaryota; kingdom Metazoa; phylum Arthropoda; class Insecta; order Lepidoptera; family Noctuidae; genus Ceramica; species Ceramica pisi. The sequence continues at coordinate 20,417,908 of OY982535.1, read as the reverse complement.
ATTATAATTCTAATCAGTTTTCCTTACAATTTCCTTGTTTGATACGGTCGCGTCCACCGTTACTTGCGCCTATGGACGCGGCCGGGGTCTTATCTCAGTTTGGTATTTCTGTACAAGTGATAAATTTGCACTTCTATCTCTTTTAACTCTTAACCTAACCAAAAACACAACAAACAATACACAAAATGAAATGACAAATTACGGCTAACCTGCCAATGACGTTTGACGAGTAACGTTGACGTAATATTGAACGAATGCAACGTATGATTTGTTAAGTCATTCACTTAACCGGTAAGTTGTTACTCGAAGCTTTATTTTCGCTTGTGAAATTGACAGAAGATACTCGTAAGTTTTACTTGCCGATTAACTTTAATTGGGAAGTAACTAATCAACGCTTTACTTGGAGATGGGGAAAGAGGCCCTAACTGAATATTAATTTGCTCGCTAAGATTTGGTGATCTTTTACTAAATTTGGTGGTCGAATACAATTTAAAGTGGAGTCGTGACTATTTTTCTGGTGTTAAGTAGATATTTTTGGTTACAAAACTAAGGGTATCAAAGCATTTTATGGTGGTCATTATATTTATTCCCAAAAAGAACCTGATAAGTGCAAGCTGGACTCTCACACAAAGGGTTCCGTACCATGAAACTATTTTTTTTTATTATCTGTTGTAATAGCGGCAACAGAAACACACAATCTCAAAATTTCCCTTTCCATTATGGTCTCCCTTCCCTTTATATTATTGATAATGTATGGTGCGCGATATTGTTGTGCTATGAGCTAAATACGATATGCTATTATATTATGGCGTAGTCTGAAAGCAGCTTTAAGTGGCATTTTTAGACCCTCTGTTTAGTTTTATGAATACCCCGAATAGTATCCTGAGAATGATTGGCTAGAGAACCGATATAAAGTTCTGCGCAGTAGGTTCACTGAACTCCATGTGTTGCGGGACCGATGAGCCTACTGTGCAGAACTTTATCGGTTCTCTCGCCAATCAAAAAAAAAAAAAAGACGGTGGGACTAGTTTCTTATTTTTAATCTACTTTTCTTATTTTAATCTACTTCTCCCCTTTTTTAAGTTTGTTACCTCATAACTCCGTCATTTATGAACCGATTTGAAAAAATCTTGTTTTATCTGAATGTACTTCTAGATTGGTTCCATTTAAATTTTATCGAAATCGGTTAGGAAGTTTGGATTTTAAAACGAATTCCAGCTATTTAAGCTGGAATTCGTTTACTTGGATGATGGTTTTGTCATCCAAGTAAACGAAATTGCGTATTTAGCTTTCCTGCAATTTTGTAGTGGTGTTGTTAGGGGTGGGGTACCACTAAAAAGTAAAAATAAAAAAACATTTTTCAAAAAAAATACAAGACTTCCAAATAAAAAAAAAAGATTTTTTACATTCATTATTACTAACATAAGATGTTAGTAACATTCTTGTTAATAACAACCTTGCTTTGCCTATGGACTTTTTTATACTAGCTTCTGCCAGCGGCGTTGCCCGCGTGATCCCTAGGGAACATACCAACTCCCGCGATAAAAAGTAGCATATGTGTTATTCTAGACCATACAATCAACCTCTGTGCTGAATATCATGAAGATCCTTTCTAGCGAAAGAGTAACGAAGATATATCCCCATCCATTCATCCATCCATAATTATCACAAACTTTCTTATTTATAATATTAGTAGCATAGTAGGAATAGTATAAAGTATGCAAACGTTCTCGGACCGTGGCGTAAAAGCCGAACATGTTCAGCCATTGTGGTGTATCAAATCTGCAACGCTCCATTTGCGTGTCACCAAAGTTTACCTTGAATTTATTACTGAGTAGTTCGTTCGCGAAATCATACTTAACTTGAATATTTTCGCGGCTTTGTTCTCTTATCCTGAAACCTCAGGTTTTGAGGTATATGTGTTAAGTTCTATTAATTAACTCTTTGTTATAATTGTAGCAGTACCTATGTATCTCTATAGATGAATGTATACAGACATACAATTTCAGCTCTTAAAAATCCATCTGTTTGGCTATCTATCTGCTGGTATTTTCTTCAAGTCTTGACGGCTCAACGTATTTGGATATAACTTGACATAAGGATAGATCCTGGAATAGGATACAGAGTACTTTTCATCCCGCTAGTGTAGTCACTTGGGATATTTTTTTTTTCACGCGGTCAAAGCTTCTGGCACAAGCGACTATTACAGATATTCTCAGTGCCGAAGTTTTATGCGCTTGTTTAGCTATCTTTCATTTACTTTTTAGATTTGTGATAAAGGCTTTACCAGAGGCGTAGCTTTACCAGAGGGGTCTCCTGTCTACTAGGGCCCCGACCTCCTTTGAGACTAGGTACGCCACTGGGCTTTCCCCACCGTAACTTTTACCCTCGGTCACCTCAGAAAGTGTGTCGCACAGATGAGAACAAGCAATGGAACGACATTCGTTTGTTCCTATAGAAAATAATAAAAGTCGCAACGTTGCATGGACAAAGGCGCCATGGCGTTGGATTCACTCATTGTCTCACTGGAGTCACGGTGTTATGACCTCGTGTCTTTGTTGCGTTCGTTTGATTTCGTATTTCTACACTAATATTATAAAGAGGAAAGATTTGGTTGTTTGAAATGATTAGGCTCCGGAACTACCACACCCGATTTGAAAAATTCTTTCGCCATTTCAATCTTAAATTATCTCTGACGAGCATAAGCTAGATAGAATATTTTCAAAAAAGTTAGGGATCCGTATGAAAACCTCGATAATGTAACCCAAGGTGTGAAAAAAATACCAAGTCCAAATTTTTATATTGCATACCCTGCGGTAACTGTTTCTGCGGCTGGTTTTTAACGCTTCTTTTGAGGTTTGACTTCTTTTATTATCAACATATTAAGATATCGACATACTAATATTATAAACCAAGAATGGTTTATGATGTTATGTTTAGTTTATCCCTTGAAGGCAATGATCTAGAAACCTGGTGTACTATTTATGTGTAAGCCTAATATTAGGTACAGCTGCATGAGTTTCATGGGTAAACAGGCTCAGATCGATCGTTCAGGCTCGTTTGAGGATCGTTACAGGTAGTTTAAACCCAAAGCTAATTGGTCAAACAAATTGATTTTGGGATTGCCAGGAATTCTCTTCTTGTAGATCAAAGTAGTAATAATCAGCTGTATGGATTGATTGAACATCAATTCCGAAATTTCAAAAAAAAAATACAAAAAAATATAACCGACTTCCACTTCTTGTATGGAAGTCGGTATTATTTTTTTTGTAAAAAGTTTTTTTTTATTTTCACTTTAAAGTGGTGTTACTTGGACGACGTCTGCGTCTACGCAGAAATTGAAATTGGCAAAAATTCTCATAAAAAAACAACGGGTTGCACTTTGTGCATTTTTGAAGATATCAGTCTTTCGAATTTTCGATCAGGTCACGTGTCCTGACGCGAGTTTAACATTTTATACCCATCCCAAGAAAAGTGCTCAACGCAGGTAAAGAAGCTTTCACTTCAAAAATATTGATTCAACAATGTTGATGTAGGATAGTTTGATAGACGAGGCCTGTCCATATTTCCTTGAACTGTCACAATTATTCACTGCTAAGTAAAAAACATTCAGTAAAAAAACATCTTGTAGGTATGTTCCTACGGTTGAATGTTGACTGCACGTCATAAAGCGAGATTATCTGTTTGTCCATATATATTATGACAGTTAGGTATTCGTGGCTAAATAATAACAGAAGCACAGGTCGATCTTCAAGGTCTCAAGGATCTACAACGCTTGCCGAGGTTGGTCTGTGGATGGGTGACCAACTTAACATACCAAGTTTCCTCCGTGCCTCGGAAAGCACGTTAAGCTGTTGGTCCCGGCTGTCATTCGGAGATGTTTGGCAGTCGTTACGGATAGTCAGAAGCCAGAAAATCTGACACCAGTCTTGCCAAGGAGTACCGTGTTACCCAGTTAATGGGTTGTGGAGGTCTGGTAGGCAGCCGCTCAACGTAAAATACTAGTACTCAGCTGAATCCGGACCCTTGGGAAAAGGCTATGCAAATGAATAAGGTATTTTCGTCCTACCAAGAATTGTGATCAGAAGTGGCAAAAAAATGTTTTCTCTGGTTTCACTTAAAAGTGTAAAGCTGCGTGCTGAAAGAAGAATTAAAGATACTTAGCAAAAACCACACGTTTAATATAAAAAAAAAAACAAAACAAACTAAAAAAATATGACATAACAGAAACATTTTGCGCTGAGCATACCGAAAGAGACATTCATGCTTGCAATATTTCATAACCTATTTTCACTATAATCCAACATCAAGTAAATAAATACTAAGACGGTTGGTACCCCTGTACCTACGTAGCTACAGGGGTACAACCGTGTCACAGTAACGAACTTCCGCAGTCGTGTCTGAAGAGCGAGGAAACTGCGCTCGATCGTAGTCCGGTGGACTTACTTTAGCTAAATGAATCATAAATACAAGTCCCTACCTGATTTAATTTTTATTGTTAACACAGTACACACACACAGAGCACAGTTTCATCATTAGTTACAGTTTTAAAAGAATTTTTGAATATTTTATCACAGTAGTTGGATATTCAAAGAAAAAGAGTTCACTTGCGGCCAGTATGACGCATACCAAAAATACATAAAAATCTATACTTAATATTATAAAGCAGAAGAGTTTGTTTGTTTGGTTGGTTGAACGCGCTAATCTCAGGAACTACTGGTCCGATTTGAAACATTCTTTCAGTGTTAGATAGCTCATTTACCGAGGAAGGCTATAGGCTATAATTATATCATCACGCTTTAACCAATAGGAGCAGAGCAGTAATGAAAAATGTTACGCAAACGACGTTGCACGGGTCAGCTAGTTACAATTATATACATAAAAAATTGGAAAGATATGCGTCAAATCCGCGCGAAACGGCCATCTCTCAGCATAATGCTGGGACTCGTGTGTGAGATAGAGCCACAGCGCTGGTTTTCAGTGACAGCCGGCGTTGACAGATTGACGTCGATCGGAGCAGCATAAAAAGTAATAGTAATGAAATTAATATAATACGTCTCGCATAAAAATTAATAATAATGAAATATATAAACGTAAAATAATAATAAATAAATAAAAAAACATAGGTGAAAATACGCGCCTTACGTTAAAATGCCCCAAGTACCCATGCAGCTCTAATTTGAGGGATTTAATAAACCCACAGACGCTGCAATGTAGCCACCTACTGAGCCCAAAAAAAAAACTAGTTTGATTAACCGACTCAAAAAGAAGAGTGTTTTTTTATGCAAAACGGGGAAACTCTTGGCCTCTCACCTGATGGAAAGTGATGATTAGGCCGAAGATGGAAGCGAGTTTCACCCGGAATCCTCTTAAAGAGAGGAACTGGCTATCATACCTCTAACTGCCGGAACACAACAATGCTGTTAACATTGTTGTTATGGCGACAGACTTAGACATGATGGTGGTAGCTTGCCAGGCGGACTTAGAACAAGTCCTACTACCAACCAAACCGAGCAAAAAATTTGCCCCCGCTGGGAATCGAACCCGGGACCTCTGGGTCTGAATCAGGTGGTTTAACCACTAGACCACGGAGGCGGTTAGTGTCACCTGTTTAGCACCACCCGGGGACCACGTTTAGTTTATACACAAACATACGTGACAAGACCAGAAAGTATACCTATACAACTAAGTTTTTATTTTAATTTTGATAGGCTCGGATTTGATCAGTATCCTACCTGATAGAAAGCGATTATGTGGTCAATGATGGAGCACGCTCGCCTAAAAGTAACATATTCACTTATGAGTTAAAAAACTACGGGTTGTAGCTATCAGGAAACACAGACAGATATTTATAACTTAGTTTTAGAAGATGAGTTTAGCCAGTTATCTCTAAAGTGCCAGTTTACGCAAACAATGTTTTAAATCTTAAGGCTGCGACCGAAATACCCTAAAACTATTTTCCGTACCAGGAAATCGAAACCAGTACCCGGTTCGGTTAAAATTCAAACTGCACTTTGCCCGCACTGAATGGAAGTCATCAACTAAGCCTTTACCCAAGGATATTGGGGCCGGCTTTAACTCTAAAATAAACATGGTAAGCGCTAGATAAACTTGCAATAAAGTACATTGACCTTTCCCCAATTTCCCTTCGTAGATACCCAAACAGTTAATTATGATCTGTTTTCATTACTAGAGAACGTAAAGGATCACGAAAGAAGTTGATTCAGGACAGTTTTACGTCTTTATTTCTGTTTTTGATATTAAGAATGATATCAATTAATTTGAGTGGGCCTCTGACCGTTATTGTGCATAGTATCTACCATAGAACCTTACATAGAGCTCGACAGTCTATCAGACGTCCACATAACCACAAGTCAGACTTACTTGATAACACGATTATGGACAACGGATCAAAGCACAACAGATTGCTTTGTCAAAAAAAAAAAAAAAAACATACAACCGAATTGATAACCTCCTCCTTTTTGGGAAGTCGGTTAAAAAGCGTTCTCAATATAATTTTGATATGGTTGAAATCGCTTGTTTCTTATTTTATTTATTTCGAACTAGTTTTTGCCACAGCGACTACGGTCGAGAGAATGTGGGAAATAATATAATATAATATAATAATAATATCCTTGGACATTTCACACAACGCCATATAGTCCCAAGCTAAGCAACCTAATGCTTGTGTTATGGTAACGATATGGCTGATAAACTACTTATATACATTTTTTTTTTTGTAAATACATACATATTATAGATAGAAAAACACCCAGACTCAGAACAAATACATGTAGGTCTTACAAATATTTGTTCCGTGCGGGAATCGAACCCGCGACATGCTGCGCAGCAGTCAATCGCTCAACCACTGCGCCAACCGTGTCGTCAAATAACAGGAAGCTTGTTTGACCTTGCAAGGGCTTTTTTAGGGCTCCGAATATCCGTAAGAAACGGAACCCCTATAAGATCATTTGGATGTCTGTCTGTCTGTTCGTCTGTCAAAGGCAATTTTCTCCGAATCTACTGAAACAATTCTGTTGAAACATCGTACACGTATGAACTTCTGTGACCCAAACACGGACGCGTTATGAATTTCCGTTGCTGACCCTTGGGGTACGGAATCCTCTTCTTTTTCAAGAATGGAAAATCATCAAATGCGTCCTTCCACTCTGGGTGGATTCAAATGGAGTATCAGACTCTTACTGACTAAAACCCACCCCATACGTGTTCCTCCTAATGTGTTTTAGGGCCGTGGTGACTTTTTCGAACGAATGCCGCAAGGGTACCTACCTAGACAGGTAGTTCATAGAAACGCCTCTTTCATGAAGCTTAAAGTTTTTGAAATCCGAGTTTGTGTTTAATTTCAACGTTTTCTTAAGGAAAATTAAATGCTAAGTGACGTTCGTAAAATTAAGTTTTTAATTACTTCAAGTTTCAACTAAGATCTAAGAATTTGTAAATATGTATGATTTCTTACTACTTACTTTAATTTAAGTTTACAGTCACTTAAGTTAGTATTTAAGTTAAAGAGAATTTATCTTCTGAGTATTTTAGATATCTTATAAATATTGAATACACAATAAAAGAAAAACATTGACAAAAATAAACAAAGTCGTCGAACTTTAAACTTGAAATTTATCAACAAATTGACTGGATCTAACTTAATAACTTGAAGTTTAACGGATTACTAAGTTAGTTAATAATTAATTAATTTCCCGAAACTAGACAGTCGGGTGCAAAATATTAATTTTAGATGGCAATATTGGTTCTACCAATATTTGTAAGGGCTGTCACTTGCGACACTAAAATTACTGTGATTTAATTATTTAAACTACAATAATATTAAACAGCTGATAAGTTTGTTTGTTTGGTGGGTTTAAAAACTCAGGAACTACTGGTTCAAATTATTAAACCATGAACCAAATTATACAATATATAAACATCACGCAACGACCAAGGACTGGAGCATTAGTCAAAAATGTAGCGTAGACAAAGTTGCGCGGGTCAGCCAGTTTAAATATAAATTGCCAAAGTCATAAATTCGGTGTTACTTTTTATTATTGTAGTGATAGTGACCATATTGACCATTAAATATCCCTTCATTCGCCATTTGCAGTGCATTGCGTACGTATAATGTACAATCTATAAAACAGTAGGTACCTTGAGTCACCGCGGCCCTGGAACGCAAAGGGCATTAGGAGGAACACGGATGGGTTTTAGATTTCCCATCCCTAAAAAAAAAAAAAAATTAAAGCAATTATTCTATAGAAATAAGCGCATCAGCGATAACATTGGTGACTCGTGATATTATCAAGCATACACACACTAATACTCATATACTCGTCTATCTGCGCATAGTCGTGGAGTTGCGGAAAACAGCCCGATTTACATACATACAAATACTATGCTGGTGTAAGTTATTTTTTAAAGTACCAACTGTCAGTCATCTATTAATAGTCTCCATGTCCTCCTTCCCAACTCAAGTAGATTACCTGCATTAATTTTCCAAAAGGCTTGCTTACGTTTCGACGCAAAAGTTGAAGGGAAGCGCTGATTGCGCAATTTCACAGCTTATTGAAAGTCGAAAAGTGCTAAGTCGGTAATCCTGTGTTTGACAGCCCTAGCGAGAGTGTGGGCGAGGGAGGTAGGTCAATCTATTACCTAGTTTGTTGGTGTTAACTGGACTGACGGATTATTTCATAGCGGTTGTTTACTAGGGACTGCTCGGCCAGCTTTTGGTAGAGACTTCGACCGCATGGTGGTCGGAAATTAATTTTCTAGACATCACAAATGTTTTCCACGAAGTTAAAGACAGACGTAAACCTTTAGAAAACACGTGTTTCATCAAATTTCTTATATTGCAGTGAGCGAGCCTATTGCCATTAACAATATGCACACATCTATGGCAGGCGCTAGAGAAACTTGCAATAAAGTGCATCGATCGTTCGCTAATATCTCTTCGTAGATACCCGAAAAATAAATTATTCAGAACCGTTTTTCATTACTAGATCAAAGTAAAGGATCACGATAGAAGTCAATTCAGGACAGCTTAATGTCTTTATTCTTATTTTTTCATATTAAGAAAGTCAATAAATGTATGTGGATTAATGACCGTTATTAAACATTTATCTGGCGCCTACCATGGGCAAACGAAAAGCACGTCGGCTGACATTTGTATAGCTTTGACAGTCGTTACAGACAGTCAGAAGCCAGAAAATCTGACACCATTCTTGCCAAGGGGTACCGCATTGCCCAGTTCCTGCCCCACACACCCTAGTGTCTGACTTTTTAAACCGCCTTAAGGGCCTCTGACATGATTTAACGATCGCCATTTAGTGGCCGGGACCACCGGCTTATACGTGCCTTACGAAGCACGGAATCATCTTTTTATCAGACAAACCGGGTGTTTCTAGCTTGCAATGTCCTAGCCAAACTGAAACGTCACCAACATAGTTGGAAAACGCTAGACCGATAGATTTATTTGAGTTTTGATTTACAAACATCAAATTGCAAACATACATTTATTGTACGTACAGCTAAGGAGTGGAATTCCCTGCCTGAGTCTGTGTTTCCTGATAGCTACAACCTGGGAGTCTTTAAGTCAAGAGTGAATAGGTTACTTCTAGGCAAGCGTGCTCCACCTTAGACTGCATCATCGCTTAACATCAGGTGAGATAGCGGCCAAACATATGCCTATCAATAGTAAAAAAAAAAATACAAGCTTTTACATGAATTTATTTATTGTTCTACCAATTTTACTATGTCAGTAGATTTGTGGTGAGTGGTGTGTTAGCTGCTATGTTGTTCAATCATTGCTGCTATTTGGTTGGGATGTTTGCGGTTCGAATTATTGAAGTGGTCCCGTAATTGTTTTTGTTAATTAGTCGTTGCGTTTAATATTATATTATGTACAAAATATTTAACAAATGCGGAGTTTTGCTCTTTTAATGTTTAAATGCGGTTTTGAATCCTGAAAGTAAATAGACGAGTTTTTTTTTATTCAAACCTATATAGGATGAAAATGGTGTAGTGAAACTAAATAAATATGTACCCTACCGTTGAATAGTAAAGGGTGAACAGCATTTTGTAAGGTCATCATTAAAACACCAAAGAGCACTTCCTCTCCTCTCATGCTTATTTATCTATGCTTATTATATTTCGGGAATTGCTAATGAACAAATAAAATTACTATGAAGTCGCTTCATTTGTTGAAAATTATACGGTAATGTAAGTGCATTTTTTTATTTTTTATTTATTTTTATTTAATCGTTTATTTTGCAAAACAGGTTTTGGTTGTTAACAATATACGTGATTGAAGCCTCCTTTTAAGCAACAAATGCCTGTATCAGGAGACTCCGCTCTTCCACAAAAAGATGTACATACAATCTGTTAATGCAAATAAAAATCTAAATCAAAATCTAAATCTAGGATGTGCTATATAATATTGATACTGATTATATATAAGTGTCAAGTATATAAATATAAATTACCATAATTGCAAAACTTATTTCAGTTGCGAATTTGGCGTGTGTAAGTGGAGAGAGTTTGTGTGGGGTGTATGGTGTGGTGTGTTTGGTAGGGTGTGTGGGTGTGTGTGTGTCTGTGTTTGCGTCAATGTACGTGTTGAAGAAGTTTCTCAGTATCACAATAATTTAGGGTGTGAATCCATTCACTTATGATTATTTTGGAGTCGTAATAATTTTTTGAGTGAATAAAGACATGTTTATTTATTCTGTTGTAAAGCTGAGCAGATCGTTTGGTAAATTGTGTACTAGCAGCCAAGGTCCTTGTTTGAGGGACTTTTACTATAATATCTTTCTTTCTTTTTAATTGTATGCTGGCTTCGTAGACAACAGACTTATGTTTTTTTAGAACAATTTGCACAATATAAAGTTTTCTGACTGAGAACAAGTTACTAATTTTATATAAATCTTCGGTTGGAAATCTATTATTTTTAAAGTACATGCACTTGATTAGAGCGCGTTGTGCTCGCTCCAACTCTAAAAACTTAGTTTTCGCTGCACCACCCCATATTGGGATACAATATAATAACACTGACTGTACTAGTGCAACATATACTTCATTTAAAATATTTTTATGACAGCCTAAGTCACTACAGACATTTTTGGGAACCACGTATCTGAGAGTCCTGAACATCCAGCTAAACTTTCTGACTCTATTCGCAATCTGGTCAAGGTGGGGGTACCAAGACAGTCTCTGGTCGACGACAACACCCAAATATTTCAAATATGACACCTTTTTTAAAGTTGAGCAGCTACAATTTAAGCGTTTGTCATCGTCACAAATATGAACTTTAACACTGAACTCTTGATTGGGTTGTGTTCGATTGCAGACACTGAAGCAGATATAATAAGTTTTTGCGATATTCAGTGTAAGCAGATTCTTACCCAGCCACCGAGCTATTTTAGCTAAGCCTAATTCAGCACTAAGCTTGACGTCATGCCAAGTATCTCCAGTGAAAACTACAGCAGTATCATCAGCGTAAGAGAAGACTTGTGCGTTGTTTATTTGTAAGTCACACAGTTCGTTTACGTAAATGAGAAATAATGTGGGCCCCAATACGCTTCCTTGTGGGACGCCGTATGATACCACTGCGTCCTCGCTGGTGTACTGACCCACTCTGACCCTTTGCTTCCTATTTGACAGATAATCTTTAAACAGATTGAGAGGCGTTCCACGTATTCCGACACGTTCCAGCTTGTTTACAAGGATTGGGACAGAAACGGTGTCAAAGGCTTTTTTTAGATCGAGGAATGCAGTTAAACATTTTTTGCGGCTGTGAAGTTGTTCAGTTATTAACGTGCTAAGTGCAGTCACTGCATCCTCGGTAGAGATACCTTGTCGGAATCCATATTGTGAACTGGATAGTATATTAAATTGATTTAGGAATTTTAGTAACCTTATATTGATAAGTTTTTCTATTATTTTGGATATTGAGGGTAAGACAGATATGGGCCTGTAATTGGTGACCTCGTCTCTATCCCCACCCTTGTAAACTGGCGTAATGATTGCTTGTTTTAGTGGAGTCGGGAAAATGCCTTTACTAAAACAGAGATTGGCGAGGTGAGTTATTATGGGAACGGCATCCTTCCTTATATATTTCAGAAATCCAGTTGAAATATTATCCCAACCAGATGCGCTGTCAGACTTAAGGTTCATTAGGATAATATTTACCTCGTCCACGTCAGTATCGAACAGTACGAAGGAATTTGCTTGAGCTGATGACGAATTATGACAGTCGCTGTGGCTATTATTTAGACTAGGCTGGATTTTTTGTGCAAGGCTTTGTCCAATATTCGCGAAATAGTCATTAATGTAGTTAACTGATTCTGAAGGAGATGATTTGACATTTAATAATTCTGTGTGGTTAATGTTCGATTTATTTGTGTAGGTTATCGATTTTATGTTTTTCCAAAGTAATTTATTATTCCCAATTGATTTAGTTATTAATTCCCTTTCATATTTTCGTTTGATTTTTTTAATGAGATTGTTGCAGTAGTTTCTATATCTAATATATGTTATTTTTAATAAGTCGTTGTGTATGTCATTTTTGCTATCTTTTTGTAATTTATTGCGGTTTTTAATGCAGCGTAATATACCTGGTGTAATCCATGGTTTCATAATACGTTTACTGCGTGGGATATTTATAAGGGTTGTGTTTCTATTAATGGATTCCGTAAGTCTGTGTACTAAAAGGTTAGTTAGGGATTCAGGGTCACTACAAAAAAGTAAGTCTGCTATATTATTTTCTTGTAAATACTTAAGTGCTTTCTCATAATCTATGGTAGATCTCTTTTTATTAACTATATAGGTATTTTTTAATTTTGATAGTGATAAAAGTGTTGTGTAATGATCTGTAATACTAGTGTGTAGGATGGCAATGAATGCTGATACCTTTTGTTTGTTTAATTTGAGCATGAAATGGTCTAAACAGTTTTTATCTCTAGTACTTAAGGTATGTCCGGGTATTATTCCATGCAATGATAGCATGTTAAGGTAATTAATTCTATTTTTTTGCTCATAAGACGGCTCTATATCCTTGGGTTTGATATTGATGTTAATATCACCCGCTATAATAGTATTTTTCCGTGAGTTTAGTGTATCCAAATGAGAACTAAGGGAACTTATAAAACTATCAGTATTTGAATTTGATGGGGATCGGTAAATACATAACACAATGTTGTTTAGTATGTCCAGCTGTAAACAAGACGCCTGGGATAATTTAATTTCCTTAACAGTATATTTTATATTGTTTTTTATATAAACAACTACGCCATCATTTTGGTTCAACTGGTGTGTTGTAGCAAAAGAGGAATAATTATTGAGAGGTGGGATAGGTTTTCCAGGGCTCAATCTACATTCTGTTAAAATGATGACATCAGTATCGAACTCAAGAGTGGATAGAGTGATTATGAAATCGTCAAAATTACAAAAAATGCTCCTTACATGTTTCAACACACAGTCTTTTCTCATCATCAGTTAATTCATATTGGTTCCATAAAACCTTTAATATCTCATCATCTGCCTAGCCTTTTCCCAACGATATTGGGTTCAGCTCCCAGTAAAACCGGATTCAGCTGACTACCAGTACCTATTTTACGTAGAGCGGCTGCCTACCAGAACTCCACAACCCATGTATAACATAATACAACCCATAACATAGCAGTTCTTGGCAAGACTAGTGTCTTTACTGGCTTCTGACAATCTGTATTGACTGCCAAAGATCTACAAATGTCAGCTGGGACCTACCGCCGGTATGTTAAGACGGTCACCAATCCACACAACAACCTTGGCAAGCGTTGCTTAACCTTAAAAATCCGTGTGGCTAGTATTCTTTAGCCACGAGTATCACCACGAGCCATCTACCTTAATATCTAATCTAGATATATATTTTTAGATCTGAAACCATACTAATGACCTCACGATATTTTCGAGCTGGATGGGGTGATTAAGCAGAATATTACCTGTAGTAATTACATCAAAGTAGCCATAAGGGTCATTATAACTATTGCTTTTTTTTTCTTTACATTTCGGTGTTAACGACTTTGAAAATTACACGTAGGGTTGGTGACGTCACGTACCAGTAATTTGCAATAGCAAATACGTAGGTACAATACGTACATATTTTATTAGTAATATATATTATTACTAGCTTACCCGCGCAACTTCGTCTGCGTCACATTTTCCATTATTGCTCCGCTCCTATTTGTCTTAGCGTGATGATATATAGCCTATTCCTCGATGAATGGGCTATCTAACACTGAACAAATTTTTAAAATCGGACCAGTAGTTCCTGAGATTACCCCCTACATACAAACTTACAAACAAATGTTACCTCTTTATAATATTAGTTTAGATTATTTGTTTGTTGTACACCTACCATAGTGTAGTCTTTTTAACGCAAAGGTTGATGGTAGAGAATGCCTTGTTGCATTAAGTCCACCCATGTACCACTATTGTACTACGTTTATATAAATAAAAATATATATTTTACTTTTAATTTCCACATCAAAGAAAATGTGAAAAATCAAGCAACTCGTATGTTATTTTATAAATGACCAAAACCGATATTTTTTTGGTAGAAGGATAAACCTAACAATTTCAATATAATATCTATAGAAGAGTAAAAATATCTCAAATATTTGGGGAAACATGCCTTGATAATCTCGAGATAGTAAGAAATTCTGAAGTAACGTTATTTGAGAAATTATGTTAATTTTATTAGATACCGTTTACCCTTTCGTAACGTTTTAGTAAAATAGTTTACTAACTATTTATATGTGAAGGGCTATTATTATAATTAAAACTTAAATTTAATTAACTTGAAGTTATTGACGACTTATACTCAAAACTAATTAATTTACGCAACGCGTTTGTGTTTGGATCACAGATGTCCAAATGTATACCGAACTAGCTGACCCACGCAACTTCGTCTGCGTCACATTTTCCATTAAATGCTCGGCTCCTTTTAGTCTAAGCGTAATAATGTGCCTATATATCCTTCCTCGATACATGGGCTATCTAATACTAAATATTATAATTTTTCAAATCGGACCAGTAGTTCCTGAGATTACCCCCTACATACAAACTTACAAACAAATTTTACCTGTTTATAATATTAGTATAGAAGTATAGATTAGTATAGATTTCAACAGAATCGGTTCAATAAATCCGTAGAAAACTGACTGTGACAGACGGACTGACAAACAGACAGACGGACAGAGAGACAAAAACCCCAGTGATCCTATAAGGGTTCCGTTTTTCACGGATGTTGGAACCCTAAAAAAGATATCAAATATGCGTTTTAAGTTCCGTATTACGTAGTACGTGAAAGCAAATGAGACAAAAAAAAATAAAAATTAATTGGAAGCAAAGATGCTTATTGGTGCTCGCATAGAATTGTTAAAACAAACCAATATAACGATGTTTTTCCAAAAAGAGCAGATAAAGGTGAACCCTTGTTTTCCAACCATTACCCACGTTTCGGGTTTACGAGCCTATTCTATGGGGTTACTAACCATGTTTTCCTTCACGGGTTCTGTTATGTTACTTATTTTTCCTTTACTTGTCTGCAGTGAAGGGTAACGAGGGGTGGAGCTAGTTAATAGAGGTGTATAACTGTGTATGAGTATGTAGGTAGATGTATTCATGAATAGAATAGAAAACATTTATTCGACACAGACTCAACACAACAGAAAAAATATGTTAAAAAAAGAGAAACAAAAACAAATAATAAAAATAAACGATAGGTACAGTAAAATTGTGCTGAGCGTGCCCACGCTGAAAGGGTTACCATCTCAGCATATGCTAGGCGTCAGACACCCAGTGCTGATTTTCAGTTTGCACCCTACAGTGACACCGACTTCCGAAATTAAAGTTATTTTTTTCTTTGTAGTGTTTTTTTTTTTTGGAAGTCGGTTGTATTTTTTTGTAAACAGTTTTTTTTTCACTTTATAGTGGTACCCCATACCTAACAACACCACTGCAAAATCGCAGAAAGCTTAATACGCAATTTCGATTACTTGGATGACATAAAACTATCATCCAAGTAGACGAATTCCGGCTATTTCGATTTAAAATCCAAAGTTCATAACCGATTTTGATAAAATTTAAATGACACCAATCTGCACTGACTCTAACGGTTATAGTGAAATGTGTTGCACCAGCGAATTCATTAGCTTTGTTAAAGTTAAAAGGAAGAGTCAAGTCAAGAGATTATATTCAACGCGTTTGATAGTTGACGGATAATTTAACACAAACAATAACACTAACCAGCGGAAAGTGAGCGGTTACAGTTACGGTTAAAGTAATGACGTCATTTAACTATTTGTCAAATGGTGCAACTAATTTTTGGCCTAACCGCTTGCACGGTCCGGGCACATGTCACGTGATGACGTTGACCGCGTCGGGTCAAATATCATCTGGCGGGCAGCTGCCCGCCAGATGTTTATGTTTACGTTAACATTTTTTAGTCGCCTCCTATTAGAGGTACCACTCAAGTGTTTCGTTATTTGTAAAGCTGATCGATACTTTAACTGAAGTTTCGATGTTTGTTATTGTTAAAGTAAGATGGTGCAACCCAGCCTTAGTGTTAAATTTGACGCAAACTTTAACTATAACTTCTTCTATGGTACAACTCAGCCTAAGTCTTATAATACTAACCTAAATTAAATTCTGTTCCAAAATTAAATTATCATAGAGATTTTTGTTTTTATACTGTTGATTGGCACACGTTTGACCACTATCTCACCTAATGGTAAGCGATGATGCGGTCTAAGATCAGTCTTGCCTAGAAGTAACCTATTCATTCTTGACTTAAAGACTCCCAGGTTGTAGCTATCAGGAAACACAGACTCCGGCAGGGAATTCCACTCCTTTGCTGTACGCACTATGAATGTGTTCCCAAAAAGTTTTTTTTTTTGTGTGCGGATGGAATGTGAGATAACACGAAAACATGCATATAAAGTTGAACTGTCAGTTATTTCCACAATCAATTTTGACTGAACTTTGAAATATTGAACTTCCATAATGCACTTCAGTTCTTAGTACTAAATGTTTGTTCAGATCAGCCTTCCTGGGAATTAGGTTGGCATCGTGGATGGTCCATTAGTGATGCTTAAGCCGACTGGTAACTAGAGTTTATGGTAAGCTCCGGATCTCAATTAGAGTACCTAGGATATGTGTGGTGCCACTACTCAGAGGTTAAATGGGAAGTTCTAAGGAGTTCTGTGTGGGAAGTTCGAGATTTGATAATAAGTTATCGTTTATTTTGTTTAGGTATGTTAATATTTAGGCAGCCTATAGTGTGCGTGGCTCTGGTTTTTGTATTGAAGCATTCATCATATTGTCTTCGCGAATATCCGGGAAGAATTAGAGATATTCGGGTTTCACAAATACACAGAAAAAAATTATGTTGCAAATTTGTTTTGTTAAACAAATTTGCATCTAAATAATTGGTAGTATTACTACTAACTTACTTGGATTTTTCAGGAAAATAAAATCACTTCAGTTATTTGTGTAAAAATAACAGGTTCTTAGTATCAAAGGTTTATTTGTGTAGATTGAAATTGACGAATAATGAAGGCCATTAGAGATAACATTAATTAACATGACAAGCAATTAAATTTACAAATACCGGTTTTAAACTAGGATTTTCAGTGTAATACATCCTCACAGTTAGGTACATTTACTATCATTACTAATGATATAACTAATAGTTATACTAAAATTTTGTCTCACTTGTTTAACACATAGTTTGGTCACTTTAATTTAATGAGACTTTACTTATAGTTTAGATACAATTTTCGAGGATATATTAATAATATTTGCTTTCCTTTCCTAATTTAGATAAATTTTATGTTGTATATTGTTGTGTATATTGTATGATGAATGTAAGTTTGTTTGTTACGCTTTCACGCAAAAACTACTTAAGAGTCCTATTACGAATCGTAAATGGTCGTTTGCAATAGACGAAGTTACGTTGGTCTGCGTTGGGAGTACTTCTATAGTCCGCGAAACAATTTTGATACTTACTAGTCTGAATAGAATTATAGTTTATTTGGGCGCTTGCGCGAGACTAAGGAGCGCGCGCGCTAAATTGACGCAGAATATATAGTACTTTAATTTTATTTATTGTAATTTTGTTTTATTATAAGGATAAACGAAAACTAATGAAACGTATTCATTGTAGATTGAAATTTTATATCATATTAATTTATTTGATAAAATTGTTTATATTTGGAATATAATGGACGCTGAATCAAGACATTTCTGGCTTAAATTAGGCTTTCTTTACGATTTTTTCCTTGAAAACTCAAGGAATTTAAAGAAATTCTAGAACTCCAATAAACAAGTAAAACATTCAACTGAACTTTTAGTAATTTTAGCTTTTAAAAGAATTGATTGTAACAATGTGAATTTGACCGTCAAAGTTCCATCGCCGACATTTTTTCTTGCAAACTGAGTTCGTAAAATATTTATAGTAAATTACACGAAAAGAAAAATGAAAATGTGTAACTCTAACTTACAAGAAAGAGACTGGCACTATCGTTATTCAGGATCAAATAATTAAAATATCTTACTGCTGCTGAAAATTACAGCGTCAAAAATCATGAATTTCCGTAAAAAATGTAATAGGACTCTTAACCGATCATCATGAAACTTTCTACACATATTCTTGGAGTAATATGTGTACAAAGAATAAAAGTAACAAAACATAACATAAAAATAGAAGTAACATAAAAAAAACCTTTTTATATAAAAAATAAATAGCGGGTGAAGCTGCGGGCGTCAGCTAGTGTCGGATAAATGTAAGACGAGAAAGCAGGTAGTTTTGCTCACTTTCAACCAACTTCCATAAATATTATAATTATTATAAAAGTGTTTATACGTCTGTTTTAATAATGTATTTTTATGATTTCTTTCACGTATGTTTATTTGTTTGTTTGTTTGGGAAAACTCAATTCCGAACCAATTTAATTTTTGTAACATGTTTTTTTTGACTCTATACACTTCTTATACGTTTTCCTGTAATTTGTATTTTCTTCAAGATAAAAAGTAGGGGCTCAGTAGTTTTGGAGATAAGGAAGTAGTTTTGGGGAATGGTCATATTTGGTCTAAATTACTGAATAACTTCAAAACTGTTTATTTTAGAATTATGAATATAATTGAAATCTGCACAATGAGATACTGTGCGGGTTTTAATTAAATTTTTTTACACAGTAGTTTTACACTTTAAAAACCATTTTTTTTTCATTTTCAAGTTTGACCTCCATAATTCCCATTTACAGATGAAAAAGACAGACAGACAGACATACGAATGATCCTTATAGGGTTCCATTACTTACGGATGTTCGGAACCCTAAAACCCCGGCAATGTGCGAGTCGGACTCCTAATCCCTTCAATAAGATAAATAATAAGAATATAAATATAAGAATAATTTGGCAAATTTGAAAAATTAGAAATTATAATTTAATTTTTTGAGTAAAACAATCTTGGGCATAGTCATCTTGATTGGTTTTGCCATACAAAATAACGCGCGATGGCCGTTTTACAAGTGTATAACGTCGAACCACACATAGGCTACTTTTTATCCCAGAAATATGCACGGCTCCTGCAGAGTACGCCATTACATATAATATATAGAAGAAAATGATGTTGTAGTTGCAACTGAGTGCAGTTATACACCTGTGCTTACCCCGTTTCGCATTACAATCGTGATAGCGTACGAAACGTCAAAGTTGTTATGAATTTAATCTAACATAGGCAGTAATCATTTTGTATGAGCAATTCACTCTTTAAACTTTCTCATTTAGCTACAAACGAGTTTAAAAGTTTAATGTAGGGGACCGCTTTCAAATGACTGCCGCACGGTGAGTATTACTGCATTTCGAAGTGGAATATTAATAGTAAAATAAAAGCATTAAAATATTTTTTCGGTCTGCGTATGCTTTTTGAGATATTTTGTGTGTGTTTTTGTGAGGGGTCTTTCCTTGTCTGTTGTACTGTCCTTGGTTTTGGATAAAATTAAATAATTTCAATTTCATTCGGAAGAGTTGGCCAAAAGGTGCGCCGTTTTTGCCGATTAAAATCCCATGAGTTTGTTATATTATAAGATAAAGCATTGGCTGAACTGGAAGGTAATTCGATATTTTATGAAGAAGTATCATTTACCAACTAGGTACTCTAGATACTAATAAATAAAGTACAATAAAATGGTTTATTTAATTTATTACTACTTAAAAAGAAATGTTATGATTATAAGGAACTTTATTTCGAAATGGTTTATTTAAATCTCATATATAAGAATGTCGTGTCACGGTGTTTGTAATCGAACTCCTCTGAAGTGACTTAACCGATCCTTATGAAGATTTTTTGTGTATATTTGGTAGGTCTGAGAATAGGTCGTACAACGTACAACGCTGTTTTGCCAAAAAAAACATAAGTACCCATGTTTTTTTGGCAAAACAGCGTTTGCCGAGTTTCATTTAGCATTTCATTTTTTTTTGTCAATAATTTTTAATTGATTACTTAAATATGTCACCGAGAAATGGCAGACTCTGTAAGATTGTAATAAATCTGGATTAGATTTCAATTTATAATAAAAAACCTCTGAGGAGCTCGTGGCTAAATAATAACAGCCGCACAGGTCGATCTTCAAGGTTAAGCAACGCTTGCCGAGGTTGGTCTGTGGATGGGTGACCATCTTAACATATCGAGTTTCCTCCGTGCCTCGGAAAGCACGTTAAGCTGTTGGTCCGGGCTGTCATGGGTTGTGGAGGTCTGGTAGGCAGCCGCTCCACGTAAAATACCTACCTACTGGTATTCAGCTGAATCCGGTTTGACTGGAAGCCGACCCCGATAATAATATAGTTGGGAAAAGGCTAGGCAGATGATGATTTATTATAAAAAAAACATCGTTTTGTTTATATAAACCCCATCCAAATTTAATAGTTTCCAATAAATCCGTGTCTTATTTGGGAAAAAAAAGTTTACAATTTCACACGATATTTTACAATCATACGGAGTTTCCCATTTACCAGTGACATATAGATATTCAATTAAAAATGCAATTCACTTTTCTATTAATCTCCCTGTAATAATATATATTCGTAATCATATAATTTTCTACATACTCCCCGGCAAGCAAAATAAAAATTATTCCACCATCAGAAAAAGCTAAGAACTTG
The DNA here is from genome assembly GCA_963859965.1 of Ceramica pisi. Taxonomy (NCBI): domain Eukaryota; kingdom Metazoa; phylum Arthropoda; class Insecta; order Lepidoptera; family Noctuidae; genus Ceramica; species Ceramica pisi. The sequence goes on along the minus strand of OY982535.1, from coordinate 20,396,698 downwards.
TTGACATAAGACCTAATTGCCTTCGATTTACCATACAAACCTTCGTCATGGCCACATAACCCTATTGACGTCACGTAACGATTCAATATAATGTCTCGGCGCTTAAGGGTTAACTTTGGGTCATTACTGAGCTGTTCGCCATTGAATCCGTTCGAATGTTAGGGATTTGAACCGTATTTTTCTTATTTAGATTTGTTGGAAGGGAGTTTTTAGAATAAGTGGTTCGATTTGAAAGGCCAGCCAATACAGGCAAGCCAGAGATGAGGACCAAGACTTCTCGTCTTGCGCCGCCCTGTACATTTGAAGATCTTATTGCTGCTAGAGCGAAAGCTTTTACCTTTTGCTGAATACTGGGGCAAACATAAAATTATATATATTTTTGCCATTGACACTAAGAAAAAGGTCCGTGGGGTTGACCGGCGGATTGTATCTCTCTTTGTCTAGCCTATAGAGAAACCACTGTGGTTTAATAGACTTTGGTCTAGCCGAGCTATACTCAAACCTGCGTCCCGGGGGCCGCATGTGGCGGGTCAAGCTTTTCCGTGTGGCCCTGTTGCCTAGCACATTGTTGATGCTATGTTTAGTTTGTGTATCAAAGTTATGTATCTATACTGTTCTTATTCACTCCTTGACAATATGCAGAGACTATTTCTCACTCACTATTAACGTGTAAAGTCCAAAAGTTATATGCCATACGAAAACGGTCTTTTTGTCACAAATTCAAAGGTCCCGTTCGTGCAGATACTATTTTGATAGGTAGAATTCTATTTTACTGCACGTTATTGCGACCCATGACAACGGTAGAAGAGCAATCTGGCCCAGAGAGAAAAAAGGTTGAAGACGGCTGGTCTAGCCCTTTACTCTAAGTATGACTTAAGGTGGAAGCTCCAGGGTAGCCCGCGAAATTCAAATATTTTTATGTTTTTTGCGATTTGCCGGTCAGTGTGAAGCTGTATGTTGAACAAAATACGATTCGCGGCCGTAACGCATATTTATCTAAAGAATTACACCAATTTTAATGACCAATATAACCCTCTAAGTTCATACAACTCGATTGAATGAATTTTTCACGAAATAACATTCAATCGAGTTCTATGAGAGGGTTATATTGATGATTCAAATGATTATAATCCTTTAGATAAATGCTCTTTATTACGCGAACCGTATTTTGTTTAACATACAGCTTCACACTGACCGGCAAATTGCAAAAAACATAAAATATTTGAATTTCGCTGGCTACCCTGGCGCTTCCACCTTAAGGTGTTTGTGATTCTGATTTTATTTCCACTCCTGGGCGACGAGCTCCTTCTGTTCTTTTAATTTCGTGTCGTGCGTCTTTTCTTTCCGATGTCTAAGGAAGACATCTAAGGTCAGCAGTGTTAAAATTTGAATTGAAAAACAAATGTACCAGCATACTGAACGTTTGAAAATCTAATGTTCTGCCCTAGCTAAAAATAAACTCCTTGTTTTTTCATGCTCCTTATTGAAATTATGAACGACCTTTTCACGTTAAGACCTAGAGAGGCTGAAAGGAGTTGGATGAATCTTAAGGGACATGGATGCATATCTTGGTAAGACATCAATTATGTGTTTTGTTTGGATATTATTTTCCCTTGAGAAATAGCCTTTCACACGGTCGAAACCACAGGCAGAAACTAATTTAAATAAACTCTTTATCTTATGTTTCCCCGTCAGTGAGCCACTTGAGGTGTTTACGAAGTACCGCGACAACGTGTGAAAGTAACCTACTTCATCATCTGCCTAGCCTTTTCTCAACTACATTGGGGTCGGCTTCCAGTCGAATTAGATTCAGCTGAATACCAGTATTTTACGTGGAGCGGCTGCCTATCAGACCTCCACAACCCATTAACCCCTAAGTTCGACTGGTAGAAAATGCCTATGGCATTAAGTCCGCCTTTGTACAGTGTCTTTACTTGTGCATAAAGTTATAATAAATAAATAAATAACTGGGTAACATGAAATTTCTGGGCAAGACTGGAGTCAGATTTACTGGGTTCTGACAATCCGTAACGACTGCCAAAGATCTTCAAATGACAGCCGGGACTAACGGCTTAACGTGCTTTCCGAGGCATGAAGGAAACTCGATATGTTAAGATGGTCACCCATCCACAGACCAAACATCGACTCGTGCGGCTGTTGTTATTTAGCCACGAACTTCTGTGTGAAAGTAGGTAGGCACCTACTTCCACGTAGATAAATGATATCAGTAGTTAAACTCTGAAGCACTAGATTGTTGGTGCAAGTCGCTAGCTCGCTTGCCATACCGACACGCTTGGAATTCCATGCAACTATTTAACTTGTTTATTAGTAGATCAAGTTGTTTAGTGTGATAGGTTTCGACAGTTTAAAGGGATTTTGATAGTGAACGAGGTCTGGATGGGGTTTAGAGAATGTATTTAATGCGGAATTTGTGCCAAAGTGTCACCGCGGCCCTGGAACGCAAAGGGTGTATATTTGTAGTAACACGGATGGGTATTAGTCAGTAAGAGTCTGACGCTTCCTTTAGTTTAGTTATTTGATGATTTCCCATCCTTTGAAAAAGGAATCTATTTAATATAATAAATATGTGAAAAGGACAAAAGACAACCTAACGTTAATATGGTGAAGGATTGCAGAAAATAGGTTTTGAAAGTTAATTATTTGTGCAATTAGGACCACGGACTACTATGTGACCGCCATTAGAATACTTATGTTCGCGTAGTTAAAAGTAGATATTTTCTGAAATGGATATTTCAAAACCTTCAGTTTATTCCAGATTCGACTGTATACCTAGTCTGATAATTATATTTTTTTTTTTGTTCATTTCAGTCTTCCGTCTTTCACAAAGTAAACAGTTACATTTCATCCCGAAACAGACTTCGTCAATTATATGTTAGGGGTTTAGTTCACTTAATGTTAGTCTGGCGGGTTGAGTTCTTTATGCGGCCTATACAAATGTCCTTACTTTGGTATTGTTCGTCTGTTCGTTGAGCTCCTTTAAGTTCTAAGTTTGAGCTACACGATAACTGACAAATGCTTGCACTGTCTGGACAGGTCCACTCAAATCTGTGGTACTTTCCTCAAAATGCCACTTCAGACATTAACTAACCTACATGGTTCTCATATGATTTGACCAGTTCGATTGTATGGACTTTAAAAGAGACTTTGACCTCTGAGTTTGTTTCGGCGTTTCTGCTCAGAGCAGTCAGCTAGGAAACGCCGGCCTCATTTAGTTTAAAATGACCAAAAAAGATTGACGTGTTAAAGTGTTATTTACAACCTACTTCAAAAAAAAATCATTTATCATTTAATATCTTTTTTTCATCAAATCTTTGTTTGATAAACCATCATCATCTTTAGCCCGACTTCGCCCTCTGCTTAGCACAGGTCTCTCTTTTCTTGTGCCAATCCCCACGATCCTGTGCAAGCCTCATCCAGGTCCTTCCTGCGATGGCAACAATGCCATCCGTCCATCTCGCCACATCTATACTATCTATACTAATATTATAAAGCAGAAGAGTTTGTTTGTTTGTTTGGTTGAACGCGCTAATCTCAGGAACTACTGGTCCGATTTGAAAAATTCTTTCAGTGTTAGATAGCCCATTTATCGAGGAAGGCTATAGGCTATATATCATCACGCTAAGACCAATAGGAGCGGAGCAGTCATGAAAAATGTGACGCAGACGACGTTGCACGGGTCAGCTAGTAATATTATAAAGCAGAAGAGTTTGTTTGTTTGATTGTTTGGTTGAACGCGCTAATCTCAGGAACTACGGGTCCGATTTGAAAAATTCTTTCAGTGTTTGATAGCCCACTTATCGAAGAAGGTTAAGTATAGGCTATATATCATCACGCTAAGACAAATAGGAGCGGAGCAGTAATGGAAAATGTGACGCAGACGAAGTTGCGCGGGTCAGCTAGTGTTCGATACTACAGAGAATCCATTACATAAAATAGTGTACCTAACTATTTTATGTAATGGATTCTCTATGATATAGCAAAACAAAAGAAACACATTTTTCGAGGTTTTAATTGGATTTGTTTAAGAATACATAATAGTAAAAGTAATCGCTGGTATATATAGTCAAGATAGCCTTTTCTATAAAACATTAAGCCTTTAAATACGAGTTGTGTGGGTACTTACCTTTCGTATTTATAGTGCGGTAATAGGCAAACATAAACACTAAACATTTATACGCAAAGGGTTTTATCGAAACGGTGATCTTGACTATAGATAGCGATTATTTTCCTCCTAAATATGTCGCTTTTATATCCAAGAAGATGTAGAACGGTTTCTGACCACACAGGGCTTTTCTTACCTATTGTCTTTGTTTTATTTTATTTTGTTACAAGATAAACGTAACTAGCACCGATAATAGGCTTAAGGTAAGAGACACACAATTTCGGTTTGTAAAGCCTAGTTTTTTGAGTTGAGAGCGTCAGGATAACCCGCGATTTTTTAATTCACAACAACGATTAATATTGTATTGTATGGTACTAAAAGAATTACTCAGAATTGACACAAAAATGTATTTACAAAAATGTAATCACAAAAATCATCAGTAGCACTTCAAATTACAAACTTAAGAAAAATTTTATGTGACGTACAATCGGCATCGCCTTAGGCACCGGCCATTAGGGAGTAGAGAGTAAAGCTTGAAACTCAAAACGGCTTGGCGAGCAGCGAGTAGCGAGTAAAAATTTTCGATAGTTTTGACGCTCGGCTTTAAGCGAGTGCTTTTTTTTACTAGCAATACTCGCTCCGGCCCGCACTATAGGTAGAAATGACCGCTGGTTAGTGGTTCTGACCGCCAAGCGGGTATCACCGAGCGAGTATCGCTGAGCAAGTACTTATAATATTTTATAGTTGTTGTTGCTCGCCGGTAGTGTATCGACTATAAATGTATGTGTCTCTTTTACTCACACGAGATCTATATATTTTGTCCCTTTCCTCCGCGAGCAAATAGTCGATAGCAAATCACTCCCTCGCCGGCTGTGAGAAAAGTGTTTTAAATGTCAAAGAAGACGTTGGTTAGTGTGGCTGCCGACAGATGTCGGTATTGTCGTCGTTGAATGACAGCAAGCTAGACATTGCCAAGATGTCCATGTCTGTGGACGCTTGAATGACAACATTGATTAATACGTTTATGTTTCGAGTGCGACTGTTTTATGCATAAAATCTTTGACTGCTTTCACACCTGTCGTTTAGAAGGTTTACTTGGGACAACTTGCTTTTTTCAAGCTTTATACTAACGTTGGTTGTGGTTGGAAATAAGTATTCCAATTTTAATTTTAAGATAATTATATTAACAAAGTATTGAATGTCTAATTTACCCATGTCAGATGACAAAATCTACTTACATTATTAAAGAAAAAAATTTAACTAAAAAATTTAAACAGCACAGACGTGCGCTGGAAGATAAATCTTACAGGGGTCAAAATAATATTAGATTATTAATTTGGTATCAACCATTTAAAAAGATGTTATAGTTGAAAAGAAGTTGCACAAGACAAATGCTGCAAATTATGAGGGTTTGAAATAAAAACAATCATCACGAAACAACAATAAATTTTCAAATCTAATTTACAAAGCCAATTTTCAAAGAAAGGAAAACCACAGAATTTAATTCGAACGTTTTCAAAGAAGAAATATTGCACAAACGGGATCCGAACCCGTGTCTCATTGCAGCCCATGAATGATGCATACCGCTCACAACTTGAATCAGAGACATTTGATTAATATAAATATTTATTCATTGTATATTTTACTGTATCAGAATCTATGCTTTCTGTGGACTTTGCGTAGCGATATGAGTTTCGACGTTGAATATAAAGCGTGGCCTGGGTTTGAATTTTACAGAATAAATATCTCTTCTTGTGAACATGTTGTAAATATATAAGCCTGAAATAATTTTATAAAAAATTTAAAATAAATAAAAGTTCAAGCGCAAAAAAGAACCGGCCAAGTTCGAGTCGGACTCGCACACGAGGGGTTCCGTGCCCTGCCGAAGTCGCGGGACTATTCGAAAGAGTTAGCGTGGCTCCGGAACACAAAGGGCACTGAAGGAACATGGATGGGTTTTAGTCAGTCTGATACTCCTTCCCGTTCCGCCCAGAGCGGAAAATTAATTTTTTTAGGGATGGGAAATCGTCAAATGACTTCCCATTTGATGATTTCCCATCCCTAAAAAAAATAATTTGTATTATTTGTTGTTAAAGCTGCAATAGTAATACATTATCGGTGAAAATGTCAACTGAATACCTATTACGGTTTTTGAGATACAGCCCGCTGACAGACAGACGGACGAACGGACGGAGGGATGGGCTGCGGAGGCGTATTGTTCCGTTGGTTGTAACAAACGGAACCCTACGCCTACGCAATCCGTGTGTACGGAACCCTAAAATGGTTTGAGAAAAAGAAGGAAAGGTAACATGTTTTTTCCAATACAAATAGGTACAGATACAAGTTTAGAGAAATCATTAATTAACACAATGCTGATGCTTTGATTCGTTTTAACTAACTTGATATACTCGTTGTGTTTATATTTAGCCCTCTGTTTTGGTAGATAAAGATAAGGTAATCGATGGACTTAATACGTTAGAGATAAGATTGAAAGCATTGACTTGTTAATTTGTTTATTGTTACTGGCAGCTTTTTACTAGGTACATAGAAAACTAGCTTTTTCCCGAGACTTCGTTCGTGCACGTTCCGTTTTTTCCTGTTCCCGTAGGAATTTCGGGAAATGCTCTCTTAGTGCTCACTTAGAAAGTGTAGGAATGCTACATGTGAAATTTTTGCTTTCCACGAACAGTGTTTTCGGTGTACGGAAGAATTTTATATAAAAAATTCTTCCGTTACTGAGTGAATGTCTGACAGAATAACAAAATAACTCTGTGTCTCTGTGAGCCAATTCTTAAAGTTTTAAGCAACGTTCAAATCACAAACTTAGTCCTAATTCTTCTAATTTTTAAGCAATGATCGCAATCAAATCTCAGTCGCATTCTGTCAAAAACACCTCAATTTAACCTGACATTATTGACAAATTGAAACTGCGATGCAAATGTAACCATTGCTTAAAAATTAGTAGAATTGACCCCCAGGGGGTCAATTCTGTGATTAGAATAACAAACGACGGTTAGATGGTTGTCTATCCATCAACCTATAGTAAAAAAACATTAAACGAGACTTAACTATAATAATGTCAATCCACGCAAACATTACTATCACTTTTCATTTTGTACACCGTACAATGGTAAATGGCGAAACAAAGATTACAATTCGAAAATTATTTGTTTACGAAAACACATATACTCATTTTTCTATAGGTATGCTCCTATATTTTAATTTAAAAAAATCTAATTAACGTTTTTGTACTTTTTAAATGCACGTCGTATCCAGTGGGAAGGACTAAAGGAAGCAGTGGTGGACGTTATAATTATAAATGTATCTACGCTAATAAGTGGACTTGCTCCATCGGGAGACTAGATATCTGCTATAGCTAGGATGCCAGTATTTTTCATTTTCATTTTCATTTTCAAGTACCTATACCTAATTACCAACATGCTCAGTTTAAATATTAATTACTAGATTATTTATTCGATATTAAAGAATTTGAATTTATAAACTATTCATATGATTATTTATTTTTCCACCGTATGTGATTGTTGCAAGCAATGTAAACTAAGAACCTTAGAGAGACTGAAAATTTTTAAAAATCACTTAGCGACTTAGCGATCGCGAGCGATTTATGTGCGATGTGCACATTATGTTAAGTATAGGTACCAACCTTTAGGTAATTTGATAAGTATTCATTTATGTTTCTCCCTGAAGGTTTTACAAATTATGCGATCTATTGTTTGGAGCGTAATTACTTACATAATGAGCGGCTCCCTTGTGGGCACTTCTCGTAAGGTATGGAAATATTGACATAAGCTTACCCTAATTAGCGTGAGACTATAACTTAGAACAGACTAACAAATCCGCAGAGTGTTTTAAAGATAATATATTAGTCTAGCTGATGGGTTTGACATAACCAGTAGATGTTTTAATTTTAAAAATGTAAAGGCTATCTTTGTCGTAAAAACTTTAGACTGATATGTTACAGCAAAGTTTTTCGATCAACGTGTTACTTGGGTATCATAAGTATCTGTCAATTTGATTAGCATGTCACAAGCCTTCAGGATGCTATTGTGAATGCGTCTTATTCTAATCAGGAGCGAAGCCGTTTTCTTGCGGAAGATGGCATGAAACCCATTGGTATGGGTTACCGCGAACACTTCAGAGGCAATGCAGAAACGAGGCAATCGCAACAGCATCCTAAAACATTAATATATTGGATGCGTAGAATATCCAGCTATCTTTTCCACTATTGAAAAAAAACCATGATGCATTTCTGCATGATGTATATAATTTGGATTTCAATACAAATTCTTTAAAAACCAAATATTTAATAGACCCGGATTCTGGAATCTGAATAAAATAATAAAGTTTAGAGCGACAACCCTAGCTATGAACTCTGAGAAAAAGAATGAAATTAATAAATATGCTCTTAAAGAGACTTAGGTACGTGACTTCCTTTATATGGAAACTAGTTTCCTGGGAGAGTGGCAAATTAATGGAGGGATGCAGTTAATATTCCAGGTTTTTAAAACATCATTAAGCAAGCTATTAAGGCTACTTTTTTCAAAGGAAAAGGAAATAAGAAGAAGAATCTCACCAAATTATTGTAGGTCAACGAGATAGCCCTCTGTGACTCTTTCTCTAACGAGAAAGTCATCTGCCTAGCCTTTTCCTAGCTATATTGAGGTCGACTTCCAGTTAAACCGGATTTGGCTAAATACCAGTATTTAAAGTTTTTTTTTTCTGTTCTTATGTTTGATCAGTATTACACCTGATTTTATTCGACGATGCGGTCTAACATGGAGCTACAAATATCGTAAACTCGTAATAATTATCAGAAAACATAAAATTATTTTGCAATCATAGCCTGCCATGTGCTTTGGCTTAGTCGGATAAATATATTAAAATAATACTTACACGTCAACATTCCTTAAATAAAGCGTGTAAAATGTAATTATTTCTGTGAAAATTATCCAATTTGAAGTTTAATTTGTTGTAGGTTAAGTGTATTTGTTAATTTTCGTTACGATTATTGTTAATTTGAGTTTAAACAGTAGGTAAGTAAAACTATTGTGTGTCGGACTGGTAAGCAACAAATGATGTACTTACTTAGTAGAGAACTGTGGTGTGGTAGACGCACGGAGCAAATTATTTGCTCTACGTTTCAACTCAAGGCGCTACTGCTGTATAAATTTTAGTTAAATTGTTTGAGTTATTAAAATAATGGTAAAGCACGAAATGTGCGGCACTTAAAATATATTAAAACTGGCTTTTGCCCGCGGCTTCGTACGTGCATATCCCGTTTCTTCTCGTTCCCGTAGGAATTTCAGGAAATCCTCTCTTTGAGCACCTCTGCACTCCCCAAGGAAACTTTATGCCAAATTTCAGTTTTCTATGACCAGTACTTTCGGCTCTACATTGTCTGTCAGTCACTCACGCTGTAACGGAAGAATTTTATATACCTACCTATGTACTAGCTGACCCGTGCAACGTCGTCTGCGGAACATTTTTCATTACTGCTCCGCTCCTATTGGTCTTAGCGTGATGATATATAGCCTATAGCCTTCCTCGATAAATGGGCTATCTAACACTGAAAGAATGATTCAAATCGGACCAGTAGTTCCTGAGATTAGCACGTTCAACCAAACAAACAAACAAACAAACAAACAAACTCTTCTGCTTTATAATATTACTAGCTGACCCGTGCAACGTCGTCTGCGGAACATTTTTCATTACTGCTCCGCTCCTATTGGTCTTAGCGTGATGATATATAGCCTATAGCCTTCCTCGATAAATGGGCTATCTAACACTGAAAGAATGATTCAAATCGGACCAGTAGTTCCTGAGATTAGCACGTTCAACCAAACAAACAAACAAACAAACAAACAAACAAACAAACAAACTCTTCTGCTTTATAATATTACTAGCTGACCCGTGCAACGTCGTCTGCGTAACATTTTTCATTACTGCTCCGCTCCTATTGGTCTTAGCGTGATGATATATAGCCTATAGCCTTCCTCGATAAATGGGCTATCTAACACTGAAAGAATGATTCAAATCGGACCAGTAGTTCCTGAGATTAGCACGTTCAACCAAACAAACAAACAAACAAACTCTTCTGCTTTATAATATTACTAGCTGACCCGTGCAACGTCGTCTGCGTAACATTTTTCATTACTGCTCCGCTCCTATTGGTCTTAGCGTGATGATATATAGCCTATAGCCTTCCTCGATAAATGGGCTATCTAACACTGAAAGAATGATTCAAATCGGACCAGTAGTTCCTGAGATTAGCACGTTCAACCAAACAAACAAACAAACAAACTCTTCTGCTTTATAATATTACTAGCTGACCCGTGCAACGTCGTCTGCGTAACATTTTTCATTACTGCTCCGCTCCTATTGGTCTTAGCGTGATGATATATAGCCTATAGCCTTCCTCGATAAATGGGCTATCTAATACTGAAAGAATTTTTCAAATCGGACCAGTAGTTCCAGAGATAAGCGCGTTCAACCAAACAAACAAACAATCAAACAAACAAACAAACTCTTCTGCTTTATAATATTAGTATAGATAAGTATAGATTAGGATTTACAATATTCTCGAGAACAGCTGAACTGATTTCGCTAATTCTTTTTTTGTTGTGTTTGTTATTGTCAGGAGAAGGTTCTTGTGAAAGAAAAAAATAAGAAAGTTGCAGTTGACGGGAGCGAAGCCGCGGGGGATAGCTAGCGACACATCCAGCGATTAATTTTTATATTATATACTAGCTGACCCGCGCAACTTCGTCTGCGTCATATTTTCCATTAATTCTGCGCTCCTTTTAGACTTAGCTTAATGATATATAGCCTATAGCCTTCCTCGATAAATCGGCTATCTAAAATAATTTTTCAAATCGGACCAGTTGTTCCTGAGATTAGCGTGCTCAACCAAACAAACTCTTCTGCTTTATAATATTATAACTCAGAGTCAAAGGTTCTCAGATTTTGTTGTGCAAGGCGTTGCGAACGTTCGACACTCGACTCTCGTGCGCGTATTACCTGAGATTTTCTCTGATTTTGTTCAGCAAGGCGTTGTGAACGTTCCGGTGAAGATTCTCCCATACGGTGTATTCTTGCTGCCCGTGCTTGAGAACTATGTTTAGTAAGTTGAGACCTGGCTCTCTTAGGCATTTTCAAATGTTTAAGAAAATGTTAATAGCGTGTAATATTCTAGCTCTGAAAATAACTGTTGTGTAGCCCTGAAAAGAACTGTTGGTTAGCCCTGAAAAGAACTGTTGGTTAGCCCTGAAAAGAACTGTTGGTTAGCCCTGAAAAGAACTGTCGTTTGGTTCTGAGAAGAACTGTTGTTTAGCTCTGAGAAGAACTTTTGCGTAGGTGTAGTTTTCTAAAAAAAATCGCACGAAAATTATTAGACTTTGCGCACGACCACTGCGTAGGGAGCCGACCTCACGTCTGAGCCGTGCGTGTACCTTAAGTAGCCTCCACGCTATTCCCGAAGTTGATCGAAGTTGAGCGAATACGATAGTGTAGAAGGGCACTTCGCTTCGCCTCGTGCAACTTCGCTTCGCCCCGGGCGACTTCCAGTTGTTGTCGGTTTTTGCGCCCGAGTCAAAGGACTCGAAGTTCGAACACGAAGCGTCTGTCCACACTACTCGGCTCACTTCGGTTCGTGTCAGCCATAGTAAATACGCACGTATTTTTATTATGCGAGAGTACACATTGCAACGGCAGTTGCCACATGAACGTTATCCTATCGTATCCTACGTTGTCTATCGTGAGGGGAACAGGGGGAACGGGCGACTGAGCTCCTCGCGATATTGCTCGAGTGTGTGGACACCTTCGGACTTCGGTCAACTTCGGAGAGCACTTCGCCTCGTGCAACTTCGGAATAGTGTGGAGGACACTTTACATTACTCATAGATCTAAACTCCCCTCCCGCACGCGCACCCCCGCCTTGGTGACGTCCACTTCGCAACGGGCCGTGCAGCAGAAATCGTAATATTTTAATTTCGCCATAACTTCAAAACCAAATGTCCGATTTTAATCATTCAAAGACCAAATATCGTCTACCTAAACTGTACTTAGTGATGAAATACTTTATTTTGATAAGGATTGATAGCATGAGTAAAATAAACGCGTTTAAATTTAGTCCAAAAAAAAATCAAGAGTTTTAAATAAAAAAGTGGTTGTTGTGCCTCACTCGACATAGATAGGTATAGTGTGTCGCGGACTTTTTTGAAGATATTAATAAGATCTACAATTAATTAGAACAATTTATGGTTCTATCTTTTATAGTTTAGGCAGCGTACGCAAAATAAGTAACTTTTCTGGTTGATTTTTACACCTTGCGTCCGAAAAACCCAAATATCTTACGGAACCCTATTTTCTTCCAAAATAAAATATAGCCTATGTTACTCGTGGATAATTTAGCTTTCGAATGGTGAAAGAATTTTTAAAATCGGTCCAGTAGTTTTTGAGCCTATTCATTACAATCAAACAAACAAACAAACAAAGTTTTCCTCTTTATAATATTGGTGTAGATTAATACTAAGTTTTCACTTCTGCCGGCAGTCCAGCTAGTCTATTCTGTAAATAACCATTTCGATATCGACTTCACCTGAGTGACTAAGCTTACAAAGTGAACTTTATTTCACACATCATAAGGTCTTATATTTATACGAATTTGAAACTCACCTCGGATTCCGCTGTCGAGACACGAAAATGTTGTTACAGAATAGCACTGCAGGAGTGCAACCCTTTGTTTTAGGATAGATAACTAAAGCGATTATTGTAGAGCTTCTCCACAACATTAATTGACGTTAAATAATTCTATTCGTAAATCAATTCCTACTAATTTGAATGTTTGGCCCTGGACTTTGTTTATCGTTAGTGCGAAAGAATTTTTTACTGGAAATTGGAGCCTTTTGAAGGGTATAGGCAAATCAGTAGGGATCATGGGTATTCTTGGTATATAAGCTGATTCAAGAATTTTTAAAATCGGTCCAGTAATTTTTGAGCCTATTCATTACAATCAAACAAACAAACATACAAACAAAGTTATCCTCTTTAGAATATTTAGACTTCGCGCACGACCGCTGCGTAGGGAGCCGTATTACCTTACTCCTAGATCTAAACTCGCCTCCCGCACGCGCACCCCCGCCTTGGTGACGTCCACTTCGCAACGGGCCGTGCAGCAGAAATCGTAATATTTTAATTTCGCCATAACTTCAAAACCAAACGTCCGATTTTAATCATTCAAAGACCAAGTATTATCTACATAAACTGTACTTAGTGATGAAATACTTTATTTTGATAAGGATTGATAGCATGAGTAAAATAAACGCGTTTAAATTTAGTCCAAAAAAAAATCAAGAGTTTTAAATAAAAAAGTGGTTGTTGTGCCTCACTCGACATAGATAGGTATAGTGTGTCGCGGACTTTTTTGAAGATATTAATAAGATCTACAATTAATTAGAACAATTTATGGTTCTATCTTTTATAGTTTAGGCAGCGTACGCAAAATAAGTAACTTTTCTGGTTGATTTTTACACCTTGCGTCCGAAAAACCCAAATATCTTACGGAACCCTATTTTTTTCCAAAATAAAATATAGCCTATGTTACTCGTGGATAATTTAGCTTTCGAATGGTGAAAGAATTTTTAAAATCGGTCCAGTAGTTTTTGAGCCTATTCATTACAATCAAACAAACAAACAAACAAACAAACAAAGTTTTCCTCTTTATAATATTAGTGTAGATTAGGATTTACAATAATATACAATGTGTAACAAAATAAATAAAATACATTAAAACTCTACTTTGTATTTATCAATATGAACATGTTTTACTATAGGACCAAATACGAAAACACAAAAAATAATCAGTTGTTCAGTTAATTTTGTTAAGTTATGCGCACATAAACGTGTTACCCAGTTAACGGGTTGTGGAGGTCTGGTAGGCAGCCACTCAACGTAAAATACTGGTATTCAGTTAAACGACCTCATTCCACCGGCCCCCTTTTACCATCGGACATCCAGACGCACTGCAACTTACTATCCCTACTTTGTTGCTATTCCACGAATTTGCACTAAGCGTTTCCAAACGTCTTTTATAATACGCACAGCAAAGGAGTGGTCCTCTCTGCCTGCGTCTGTGTTTCCGAACGCTTACAACCCTAATCTCTGGGCCTTCCTCTCTCTCTCTCCTTCTTCTGGGTAAGCTCGCTCTATCGTAGACTTTGTCTCTGTCATCTCTGACCAAGACTGAAGTCAAGAGCAAACCCATCTCAAATAAAAAAAAATTGGTTTGACTGGAAGCCGACCCACATACAGTTAGGAAACGGCTAGGCAGATGATCTGCGCACATAAACGTATGGAGACAGTCGAGTTTATTTTCACGATTGCAAAGTTGTTTCATAGTAAAAGTTGTTCATAGAGATGAGTACACTGAACCCTCTTCCGGTGTCTTGTTTATTCTGTTACATGTCGTATACACCTTTCTAGGTTTTTCGTAGTAATAAAAAAATGTGTATGAAACTTTTTCATACAAATTGTTAATAAAAATGTAATCACTCATCGGACATCGTCCCTGAATAAGTCACCGTTGTCTAGCCAATTATCACCGTCTAAGTACTTCTTAAAATAATCTGTATTACACGCACAATATGTATTGAACTACAAAAACCAAACTATATCCAATAACACAAAACCTTATATTATTCAACATAAATATCCCCGCGACGTAGGTATGTACATTTGTAAACTTGTGGACATTGTCATACAAATCCAATAAAAGCTAAATTGTAATATCACGTCTGTGGATGTATCCTGTACATGGTTTAAGATACCAGAGCTGCCAGACCTTGCTTATTTTCTCAGTAACAAAATGTGTGACTTCATAAAAGGAGGAGGCTTTCAATTCGGTTGTATTTTTTTATGGTTGTTACCTCATAACTCCGTCATTTATCAACTGATTTGAGAAATTCTTCAAAAGTTTCATGTGAAAAAATAGACTAATTGTATGGACTTATTAGTTGGCTTTTAAATTAAAATAGCTGGAATTAGTTTACTTAGATGACGTATTTGGCTTGTCATTCAAGTAAACGAAAAGTTTTAAACATACGCATATCTGCTAGCTTCGGCCAACGGCCAAAATACAGGTGTCAGGTGCAAAAGCTACACACCACATAACCATTAAGTCACTTTTTTAAGTACTGATTTTTTTGTAAGCTTTACAGAATTTTGTTAAATATTTAGTTATATCTAGTCGCTACCTCTCGTGATACCCTATTAATAAGAATCAATTTGGGCATAGTTTTATTACTGGGTGTAAATAATGAAAACGTAGTCTACCAGGATTTAATATATCCGATAAATTTTGTTACTGAAAGAATAAGTAAGATCTGGGGGCCGTAGGATCTTGATCTATACAGTACAGTCGTGCATAGCTGATGCAATATCATGCCTATTGTGTGGGAGGATGCCTACGCCACTGGAAACACTGCAATATGTCTTTGAGATACTGAATTTATGATAAAATCGTCTTATGGTCGTGATAGTCTGTTCAAGAAGGGATCTAGCAATAACTAGTACTATTTTATATACGTTAAGCAACGCTTGCTGAGGTTGGTCTCTGGCATACCGAGTTTCTTCCGTTCCTCGGAAAGCACGTTAAGCTGTTGGTCCCGGCTGTCATTTTGAGAGCTTTGGCAGTGATTACCGATAGTCAGAAGCCAGAAAATCTGACAACAGTCTTGCCAAGGCGTACCGTGTTACCCAGTTAATGGGTTGTTGAGGTCTGGGAGGCAGCCGCTCCACGTAAAATACTGGTATTCAGCTGAATCCGGTTTGACTGGAAGCCGACCCCAATATAGTTGGGAAAAGGCTAGGCAGATGATGATTATTTATACGATACAAGCATATATAATTCTGTACATATAGTCAACTATAGTTTTCTTTTAGAGCATCGGCAGTGTATAAATCGAAAATTGGTATAAAATGAACAGCTTAACCTTGTGCCTTTTATTTTGAGTCTGCTGCAGCTGAATACTGGTGTTTTATACGGAGTTACTGCCTAATTAGCTCTACAAACCAAGAACTGGGTATCATGAAAACCTTGAGCAAGACAAGACTTGACATACTTTTGGACTTTTGGTTGCCTAACAACTGAAGTCGAAACCAACGGAATTTTATATGTATTGTTTATATATTAAATATCAATCGCAATTCTGTTCTCAATATTGCGCCTACCACTATTTGTCTCTTCCTCACCCAAACGTTGACTGGTAGAGAATGCCTGTGGCATTAAGTCCGCCTCTGTACATTTGTGCTTAAGAGTGTGTATTCCGTCCACTAGCGCCGCCAATCGTTTTTTATTAACTGTGGTAAATTTAAGACACGTAGATAAAAAACCGCTGTGTAGTGCACAGAAGAAATGTATCTATTATTTTTTGACAGCTATTTTTAATACATAACTCATGGCTAAATAGCCAAAACGGCAATTATTGCTAAAAGTGGCCACTATTAGCAAAACTATCGACTTTGGCAACTATTTATGTTCTAAAGTACGAAACATAACTCTCAAAACATAATAAATACATTTCTTCAGTGCGCTACAGAGCGGTTTTTTATCTACGTGTCTTAAATTTACCACAAATAATAAAAAACGATTGGCGACGCTAGTGGACGGAATACATGCTCTTAAAGTGTTAAATAAATAAATAAAGGCTTAATATACTTTCCGAAATACGGAGGGGTCTCGGCGTGAAACACCTCTTTTTTATTTTGGATGGTAAATTATCTAAAAACTCTATCTCTCTGGGCGGAGTGGTAAACCCACCCGTGTTTCTCCAAATGCCCATTGGGTTCCAATGCCGCAGTAACTCTTTCAGGCCACCTTCTACATCCTCAGAACGACCGCAGCAAACCTTGCCTAGCTTTATAAATCGACCCGTTCGGTTGATATTATTTACCCGCGAGCTCCGGAAAAAAGACAGAGAATGGATTACAAAATACACGTGTCTGACAAAAGCACATGCATTGTGTATTCCGTTGTACGTGTCACAGTTTGTGGTTAGGGTGTCAGGGCGTTTGATGCCATGTCAAGGCAGCTAGCGTATTGCAACGTGTCAGGCACAGAAATCAGGCTTGAAAATTTTGCTCGAAATGTGCTTGATATCATCGGCACTTAAATCATTTTAATGAATATCATACTGGTTAAACTAGATAATTATTGTAGGCTGCAACTGAAAATCAACGTCAGGTGGTATACCTCGTGTTGCCAGCTGGCATTATGCTGAGCTGAGGCCCTATTGGCATTAATAGTTTTAATTATCTGTTTTTAATTTATATAATGCTAATAAACACATTTTTTTTTCTTGTTCTAATAATTAAGGTTAAACCTTTTCAAATGAATGGGAATTGATTTTTGCTTAAAATGTTGAACTTAAATATATTATGTCTCTGTCTCTTTAAAACAACTTAGAGATAAGTTTTAAAACTTTGATAATCGAAAAAAAGGCGTCGAAAAATATGTTTTACTTTGATACCACCACACCAAAAGACACGACATATTTACATAAATACCTACGCATGTACAATACAATAAAGATGTGAATGTCGTTTGTTGCTCGTAGCAAAGTGCTACGGCGTAGCGCTACGGCTACGGTCGGCTACCTCGCGCGTAGCCAGGGGGCTCGGAATATTGTGTAGATTCCGACACGCTGCTGTTGCATCATGGATGAATGACTATTCTAGTTACATGAATATGTAATATATATCTGAACTGACATCCTTTTTATTTATACAAGTTGAAAGAACATTTTAATATTTTGCTCGTGCTGAAAATTGTCGTTTTTGTATAATTAATCATGTAATTATTGTTAAATCAATCCTCTCAGGCTACAGGCCATCCATCATTCTAAATTTTAAACCGATATCTCATTTCTAAAACCGACTTCAGTATAACACGATATTGAACCAAAAATCTAATCGGTATTTAAATCATTTATGCAACACTAGATACTCTCGTAATAAAATCTCGCACATACATACATCAGCTACAGCAAGATTAATTAATGCATATGCATGCATACATTCATCTTTTGCGCGACAACTAAGCCGAGCAAGGAAACAGCGCTCGCTAAAACAACCACCTGCTTATATAATTGATTAACTACGACAATACACTCGTCCTAAATAAACTCCTGAAGTTACAGTCCACACATCTGTACGTACTTCAGTAAGTACAATCGTGGACATAAATACACAGTCAGTATTTATAATGCCGCGGTGTGTTTGTGCACCTGTACTCGGACAAACATTGACGATTTTTGAACACAACGGTCTCGTTTGAAACGCTTTATGTGCGACTGTACGGTGTTGTCCGAAACTGAGCTGTGAGCGTTATGTGAGTGACTGTACGGCCTGTTTGAGTTTTCGATTTGTTTGTTTTGTTTGTGGAAAGTTGGACTTATTAATAAATGTTTAGTGGATTTGAGTGTTTGTTTTTCTCTGACTTTAAAAAAAGCGTATTTGGCTTTTTTTATAATGAGTAAGTATAGAAAATATCAAAGCGGGTGGCTTAAAATTTGCAATTTGTCAAAAAGAAACAGTTTAAGGTTTTATTAGGCTTCAGCCTAATAGAAATAAAGCAATAATCGCGCAAATTCGCGATCATCGCGTTAATTTCTGCGCTGACAAAGGGTGCCTTCTAGTTTTGTTGAACTAATTAACGCGACGATCGCTTTGTAATATGATGACTCCTTTATGACAAATAAAATCCCTCCTTAACCTTCCTACTTAAAATCTTAAATCCCTTGCTCAAGCAATTAAAAACGCCTTATAAGTTAAATAGCACCGTAACGCAGTAAAATATCACTTTTGGCGCGAAACTCAGCGTCGCCGTAAACTTTTGATGCCCGTAGGATTCGCAGAATTAACCCTTTCGATGGCTTAGCTCTGGCCTATGCTATATAAAGTACGAGTTAACTGTTGTGCTCTGGATTTTCCGGTTTATTATTTGTTTTATTGAGCTTGTGCGTTTATTTTGACTGTTTTGACTCAATTTTGTAACTAAGAGAAAATATGACACAAATGTCAAAAAAAAAAAAAAAAATTGGCGAGGGCCAAATTTTTTTTTTCCACACTGCTGTTCCTGTGGAGACTAACTTTGCATTTGACTTAGTAGGCCATTGGAACTTTTCTCTAAAATAAATAATTTGAAGAATTTATCCAACATTTTATTATTTTATTTTAAAGGCAATTTACAAGTTAGAAAACATTTAAGTCGCATCCATAACATGCATTTAATTCTAACAGGCATAAACAATGATAATATCAATTACCAATATATTTTCACAGCTTTATCCCTATTAGCGTTGTCAGCTAATAGGGATGATCTCTGAGTACAAAATGTGATTCTATTAAGTCCATCAGTTAGCTTAACGAAAAATAATGGGCACGTATTCTAAAAATCAATAAAAATTGACGAAGATAAAACGCATCAAAGATGTGAAGAAGTTGGGGCTTATTACGTCACTATTCAGTAAATAGTGTACTGAAACGTTACGTCACTCAAGGTTTCAACGCACTGCTTCGTCTTAATTTTTGTGTACATGAATAAAGAAACAAAAGTATCCAATATTTTTTGGCTAAAGTCTATTTAGTCATCCCTATTGTTTGACCAAAACAGATACAAAAATACTGAAAATTCAAGTTATCATGGTACTTTACAGGCCGCTCGTAATCTCTTAACTATGACATCGGCCACTAAACTGCAATAAAATCAGACACCGAAAAAAAAAAACACCATAACTCTCACAATATTCGCCAAACGGAAGGGACTAAATGTCCAGAATAACCCTCACCTGTACACGAAAAAAACTTCACCAAAACATATATTTAAATAAGTACCATTGTGTTTCTTTTGGGCGCAAAATTTATTTAAAAAAGGGTTGAATTATAATGAAAGTGTGGCACATTATTTTCAGTAGGTACTGTCATTTCGTTGTTTTTTTTTTCAAGAATGTTAAGCACTGTACCATTGTTGTTCTCTTCTTCACCATTAATATAGGGAGAACAGAACGACTGCAGTGCGATTCTGTAAACATCTGACGTGAATGTAAACTTAGGTGAATGAACATAAAGTGAGCCTTTTTTTACTAGTGATAAGCATACGTTTGACCACTATCTCACCTGATGTTAAGCGATGATGCGGACTAAGACGGAGCACGCTTGCCTAGAAGTAACCTATTCACTCTTGACTTAAAGACAGCAGCTAGCAGGAAACACAGACTCAGGTAGGGAATTCCCAATACGTTTTGTCCACCATGTACCGGTGGCGCGTCGTCAGTCGTCGTACGTCTTTTTCATTTTATACCTATAAACGAGATGGAATGGCAGTTTACGTAATGCTCACTCTACCCAAGTTGAAACTATGACAGAATAGACCGGCTGTATGTGGGTGGACAACTAAGTACAACTGGCGAGATAAAACGCTGTGGAACCATTGGTTCCACCTGACGCAATTGATTTTATACTTCACTAGCTGACCCGCGCAACTTCGTCTGCGTCACATTTACCATTAAGGCTCCACTCCTATTTGTCTTAGCCTTCCTTGATAAATAGGCTATCTAACAATGAAAGTAAAATAAAATTAACTTATGAATTAAAAATACTATTAAATTAAAAATTTTCAAGTCGGAACAGTAGTTCCTGAGATTAGCGCGTTCAAACAAACAAACTCTTCAATGCATTATTTTAGAACAAATTTGATTTCCATAAAAAGTGAGTTAACCTAAAGGGATAAACATAAATGCTGTCGAGGACTTTTGTTTTAGAAGGTTTAAAGAGGAATAATTTCGTAATACTTGATTTTTGCGTAACTTAGACCGTTTACGCAGCGCACGCAACGGAAGCTTTTTCCCGCTTGCAAACTTTCTTATTGCTGCTCCGCTCCTATTGGTCATAGCGTGTTGTTATATATTATAGCCTTCCTCGATAAATGGACTATCCAACGAAAAAATAATTTTTCAATTCGAGCCGGAGTTCCTGAGATTAGTGCGTTCAACCAAACAAACAAACTCTTATGCTTTATAATATTATAGTGTAGATTTTTTTATTTATTTTAATTACCAAACAATTCGAGTGCCGGGCTGAGCGCCAAGACTAAGAGGTAGGCTCACCAGTTCCGCAGCTAATTCTGTGAGTTTACTTAAATAATTGCTTTAAAATCTTGCCTTTTCATTTGCAAAGTTCTAAGTTGAGTGTTGCTAAGAGTTTTGTTTGCAACTAAGTTTAAGTGCTTGTACGGGACGTAGTAAGTTCATAATTTATAAGGATTAAGATTCGGCCCGTGGGTTGGGTCCCGCGGTTGAGTCCGTATCTGTTGTTTGTGTTTTGTTACAAACAAAGCGGAGTTGCTTATCAAAATTGTCTCTGCCAGTTGACGAGCTGCCATTTTGAAAGTAATGAGATCGTTCTGCAGGATACTTAAAAAAAGCCTGGTTGAAATCTGCATTTGTTTTGTTAGAAAATAATTTTGCAGAAGCTGTAATTTGAAATGAAAATTTCTTGCAAACACGATTTGTCTTCAAAATAAATGTTTTTTAAGTTTGAGAGATATAATAGTTGGTAATGGTTAAATATAGTGTTAAAAATAATAATATATATGACATCTAAGTATTCGTAATGCTTTTAAAATAACGTTGTTAAAAACTTATCACGCAATACGATAATAAAGGCTTAGCAAAGTTAACAGTATAAGTTAACAGTGTCTGGATTAATTTCAATAAATTTCATTATTCGTGCCAATTAATTTCATCGCCTAAGATTATGTCGTGATTAATTAATTAAATTCATCAAGATCTAAGTATACCGAGCAAGGAATATTGTTCGAGAGATTGTTTCAAAGTTATAGATTGAAAATTATTACATTTTATTGAGTTGCCTAGACGTGGGGCGAAATAGGTCGGTTGGACGAAGAACAATGATTTGTGATTGCTTAAAAACAATTGTTCATAGACTTGTATTAATTTTCGTAGATGGTAGATGAATGAGCTCAAATACATTTATTTTTGGCCATTGTTCAATGAAAGATATCTTTTGATTGGCCAATTAAGTTGAGACTTCTCTTAAAGTAGGCCAAAACACTCGGTTAGTAATTCAATTGTTAGACTTTGTGCGAAATTAAATAGCTTAAATGTGATGGTCTACTTTACTTTACATGGATTTAGTTTCAGCATCAAAAAATCTACAAGAAATGATGTGTCTCATCCTAAGGACAAAAATGTTGTAGATAAAGATAATTTTATTTGTCAAAACATGCGTATACATGCGAATTAAGCATGCAGGATGACACAATATTATTCATATTTCGTCATCTTTCACCCAAAAGGCGTACAAATTTATCAAAATTACAAAATAAAATGAATACCTATAATTAAAACAAAGAAATGTCAAATAACATTGAAACAGTCAGACTAGTGAAATCTGCGTTTCACATTTTTTTACGCACCATGTGTAATTTTAAAGTACTCTTCTAAATTATATTTTTAATATACATGCTGATTCTAAAATATAATGGAACTAAATGGATTTTTTTTATAATAATGTAACGTAATGGAAATTATTTTTTTGTTTGTAAATTGTGCTAAAAGCGTGGTTTAATTTTTCATTATTACGTGAAATTATTGTTAGACGAACCCACTTTTATTCATTTCTGTCTGTACAATTAAAACCGCGACCGGATGAAAACAAAAAGAGTATGTTTATGAATATGCTGAAAGACTCTAACAAATGAAAAAGTCCTTAAATCTACATAGCCTAGACATAAAAAGTAAGTTATAATTTATTCACGTCTCCACAGTAAAAAACCTTAACTGTGTATAACGTAGAATGTTGTAGGCTCCTTCAATTTACTTAATGGGATGAGCGTATTATCCCTTATTACGTTGAAGAAAATATGTCCCGTTTTTGGCACCCTACGGCGACGACGTTTTCGAAGAAATTGTCTTAAATGTTTACAACACCTGGTTTCGGAAAGGGTTATTTCCAGAGCTCGCAACGCTTGGAAACCATTGCTAAAAATATTTGTCATAGCCATAGTAATAATATAATTGTTACTGACCAAAGACGACCGTTACAAAATTTTGTAAACTTATTATGTACCACCAAGCGAGCAAATTCCTGCAGGGTCTCCTTTTGTGACGAATTTAGAGGATCCTGAACCGTCTCTTAACCCAAGTGGGAAGTTGTAACCTGACTAAAGGAGGCGGTTGAACGGCAGCAAGGTGTGAGTCAGCTGTGCAAACTATGCTTCACCTTCTATCCTGCCTTTTGTGACTGAACATACAGTCTAATGCTGCGTTATATTAGCGCTGTGTGAGGATCCGCAGCGATGTGGGGATCAAGTAAAGAACCAACAGAAAAAGTGAAAAATGTTTTTTCATTATAACTTTTATTGTTATTTTATACGTTGTAGTGTTTTTTAGGAAGTCGGTTATATTTTTTGTAAAAAAAAAAATATATCTCATTTTCAGTGGTGATACTTGGTCAACACAGAAACTTAAATGAGCAAAAGTGGTCATAAAATCAAAACTGCTTAGCAAAACTGAATTCATTTTTTACGGGACCAAATTACACAAATCGGATCAGAAACCTCGGAATCGGTGTAATACATTAAAAAAAAATACCTGCTTAATTAACAACCTCCTTTTTTGGAAGTCGGTTAAAAAGGTTAGGTAAGGGAAGCGTGCAAACAGATGCCTCGCTATGCATCCTCACACATCTCTGATGGAAACGCAGCGTTAAGAGAGCTCTGCACTGCCATATAAGACGCGGTGGAAATTGTAATAGGCAAATAAAATTTGTTAAACTATGCAGGGATTCCTAGTAATCATCATGATGGATATTAGTGATAAACTAGTCATCATTAGGATGGAAAA
The DNA here is from genome assembly GCA_963859965.1 of Ceramica pisi. Taxonomy (NCBI): domain Eukaryota; kingdom Metazoa; phylum Arthropoda; class Insecta; order Lepidoptera; family Noctuidae; genus Ceramica; species Ceramica pisi. The sequence continues at coordinate 20,372,635 of OY982535.1, read as the reverse complement.
TTTTGGTGAGCTAAAGTTGGCGAGCCATTGTTCGTAGAGTATTCTAAGAAACACTTTGTGAATCACTGCGCAGTAGCACATTTATAAGACGACGAGCGGGAGTGAGGGGTTCGCACTATACAACGAAAAGTGAACTTCACAGACATCATTATCTTGAATCGCCTTATACCAAAGCATATCGACGCTCGGTGGGTCATTCGGAAGCACAAATAAAACAGACAAAGGCAGAAAATTTATATAGGTACTATATGTAGTTATTTTCTAAATAGCTACAGCGGATTCTGTGAAGATTTGTAGCAACCGCAAGGAGTACCTAGGACGTAAAATATAGTGTTAATGTTGTACTTGTGTGGTGTAAAGGCACTCCTGATCCGACCTTTTCTACACTAATATTATAAAGAGGAAAACTTTGTTTGTATGTTTGTTTGTTTGTTTGTTTGTTTGTAATGAATAGGCTCAAAAACTACTGGACCGATTTTAAAAATTCTTTCACCATTCGAAAGCTACATTATCCACGAGTAACATAGGCTATATTTTATTTTGGAAAAAAATAGGGTCGCGTAAGATATTTGGGTTTTTCGGACACAAGGTGTAAAAATCAACCAGAAAAGTTACTTATTTTGCGTACGCTGCCTAAACTATGAAAGATAGAACCATGAATTGTTCTAATTAATTGTAGATCTTATAAATATCTACAAAAAAGTCCGCGACACACTATACCTATCTATGTCGAGTGAGGCACAACAACCATTTTTTTATTTAAAAATTTTGATTTTTTTTGGACTACTTTTGAACGCGTTTATTTTACTCATGCTATTAATCCTAATCAAAATAAAGTATTTCATCACTAAGTACACTTTATGTAGATAATATTTGGTTTTTGAATGATTAGAATCGGACGTTTGGTTTTGAAGTTATGGCGAAATTAAAATATTACGATTTCTGCTGTTATTTAATACCGCGTGTATCTGACATCGACGATTCGACGCAAAACGATTTCCATGGGTCCAGTGCATGATTCTGGACACCCTAGACTTAGAATTTATCGTCGGCTTTTTTCAAATTTTTTCATTTTTTTTTTCAAGGGTTTTTTACTTTATACTGCTCATAATCGTTATTCTGACCTAACCCAATGAGATTTTTAATAAAAAAATAATTAATTAACTACTTTCACTAAAAAGAACAATCTGAATAAAACCACAAATAGATATCAGCTCAGCTGAGCTGATACCTACCTATTTGTGGTACTCTTGAAAAAAAATGAAAAAATGAGAAAAGAACCGACGAAAAATTCCAACACTGGGGTGTCCAGAATCATGCCCTGGACCCATGGAAATAGTTTGTGCGTCGATGTCAGATACACGCGGTATAATAAATGCGAAAGTTTATGAGTTTGTGTGTAGGTTTGTTACTCAATCACGTCAAAACGGCTGAAGGGATCGGGGTGAAATTTGGAACAGGGATAGATTATGGTCTGAAATAACACATAGGCTATTTTTTATCCTACGGGAACGCGTACGAAGTCGCGGGCAGAAGCTAGTGTTGAATAAACTTAATTTTCTTAATAGTAATTCCATTTTCTCTTGGATGTAGTGGATTTTAGGTGGTACTGTATTAGAAACACGATATAAATTTCTTTCATGAAATGTTATTATTAATACATCATCTGCCTAGCCTTTTCCCACCGATACTGGGGTCGGCTTCCAGTCAAACCGGATTCAGCTGAATACCAGTGATTTACGTGGAGCGGCTCCCTACCAGACCTCCAAAACCCATTAAATGGGTAACACGGTACTTCTTGGTAAGACTGTAGTCAGATTTACTGGCTTCTGACAATCCGTAATGACTGCCAAAGATCTACAAATGACAGCCGGGACCAACGCGAACGGCTTAAGAGGGCGTATTCCGTCCACTAGCGACGCCAATCGTTTTTTATTAATTGTGGTAAATTTAAGACACGTAGATAAAAAACCGCTCTGTAGTGTTCTGAAGAAATGTATTTATTATTTTTTTATTAAAAGAGAACGTAAAGGATCACTCACCAAGCGTCCTGCGCACCAAGGACGCACATCTTTTACGCATTAATGCATAAAAGCAATCAATATGCATTTCCGCAAACATACCTGATGCGCTACAGAAGCGAGGCAGCCCTATCAACACCCTGAAAGCATTGTTATACTGAACGCGAAGGGCACTGTATGATCTTTGCGTAAAATTTACTTTGGCGGCGTTGAACACTTTTCTTGGGATGGGTATAAAATTTTAAACTCGCGTCAGGACACGTGACTTGATCGAAAATTCGTAAGACGGAGGGAGAGTAGACACCGGTGTAAGTGTACAACGTTTATGTTCAAGTTTTCACTTATGGCCGACACTCCCGGAGTGCAACTCGTTGTTTTTTTTTCTGTTTTTGATACAAATAAGGTCAATGAATGTGTAGACCAACGACTGTTGATGCATATTTGTCTGGCGTCTACCAAAGTAAGATGAAGTTTTTTTTTTTTTACAAAACGGGGAATCACTTGGCCCAAATCTCACCAGATGGAAAGTGATGGTTAGGCCGAAGATGGAAACGAGTTTCACCCGGAATCCTCTTAAACAGAGGAACTGGCTATCATACCTCTAACTGCCGGAACACAACAATGCTGTTAACATAGTTGTTATGGTGACAGACTTAGACATGATGGTGGTTATAGCTTGCCAGGCGGACTTAGAACAAGTCCTACCACCAACCATACCGAGCAAAAAATTTGCCTCCGCTGGGAATCGAACTCGGGACCTCTGGGTCTGAATCAGGTGGTATAACCACTAGACCACGGAGGCGGTTAGTGTCACCTGATTAGCACCACCCGGGGACCACGTGTAGGGATTCGCTGAAGGGTATTCTCCTACGGACGCGGGGGACTCGGCCCCGAACAGTTTCAGTTCTATCACGTGTACAGCGCTGCACGGGCAATTTCTTTTGCACGTATTCCCCGAATATTTTTTCAGAGTTAACGCTAATTGCATCAGCATCGCTTAAGCCACGTTTATTCATAATTAGAGGCTTAATGAAATGAATTAACTCAACCGTATCGTTGCGCAGGGGTCGCCCAGCGGCTGCCAAGCATGAACTTGGGTTAGGATCGCATCTTCGCTTAAACGCTTTAAGGTGTTTTATTTTCGACGATATTTTAATAATCACCTTGAAAATGGATTGCTCTTGGTGTACTTACCTAATTGGTGTACCTTGGTGTACTTAGTCTAAAATTGCCGCAATTTTTTTGCCCATTTTTTTTAATAGGTAGATAAACGCATTGGTTTCTAAAAAAAGTCGTCACAATATGTCATAAATCAAGAGATGTGATTTGATGTTGTATATGTATCTATTAATCACAGGTGTTATGATGTTTTCACACGTTAAAGAGTTCCGTACATTTCCATAGAAAATAAACAATTGAATGCAGAATACAGAAAAAAATCAGTCTGTTCAAACAAGTCTGTATCGTGTAGACGAGTAATGCATCAACCCATCCTGAATTCCTACGGCCCATAATAATAGACAAATGAAAAAAAGTGGTCATAAAAGATAAAAGAGTCATAGGCATGTTGCCCATTTGATGAATTACTCGTATGGACCCATTATAACGCTCTTATAGTGAGTCCATACGAGTAACTATAAAAATTATTCGTTGATTAAACTTAACCTCTAAACTTATTCTAATTAATCAAACAAAAACCTTTCAAATATATCAATTTGTCTTTCAAACTATTTCAATAACAATTACTGGTATATTGAGTTATGTACCGAGGGGCCAGTTGATAGGTTTGACAGATGATGTAAATTGACCCCCAGTCTCCGGCCTGAAAATTGTGAGATATTGGACTTGTTCAACGATAAGCGGCCTCTGGTCAATTAATTTAACAAAGTAACTACATTTATTTGGTGTTTGGATGATCGTTTTAGAGGGAGAAGTGGTTACAGTTTCGGTCTAAAGTTTTGGATTAATGGTGATTGATTGATTAAGATAAACTTACAATAAAGTGCACTTGAATTGACCTTTCCCTAATATCTCCTCGTAGATAGGTACATGAATATACCTGTCTGTATAATAATTTAGCATAAAAATAGTTCTACACGTTTCATAATCATATAAAAATAGTACCACCAGTCCTTTGTGTTTGTTAGAATTATTTTAATAATATTCGGGGGAATGGCACTGTTAACCGAAATACAGGTATTACCTAGTTCGGTTACAGAAGCTAAATCCATTTATTTGTATATAACTACTGCTAAACTGTTTTTGTAACATAGAACTAAGTTTATTGGGAAATAAATTTTATTTATTTATTATTTATTTATGTATTATAAAAGCAGAAACTGACTGACTGATCTATCAACGCACAGCCGAAACTACTAGTCGTTAAAAGCTGACATTTGGCAAGTAGCTTCTTCACACTCACTTGGGGTGTACTAAGAGAGGATTTCCCGAAAGAAGAATGCCCATTTTTGACCTGACTTTGTATATAAATGAAATAAATCTTAAAATTCAGCTTATTGAATTGTATATTAGATACGCTTATCACAATGTTGAAAGAAACGCAGGAAAAAATATTTTTTAGTTTTTCTTTATGCTTATTCTACCTCAAGGGTTAACGTATTACAATGTTTTGAACGCATCTCAACTAGCTTTTTTTACGACGTTTCATTTTACACACTGATACTTGACTTTATTCTACTCTGTTTCAGAGTTTTATTTTTCATTATTTTACGTTTTATTTAATCAATAAGTATTTTTTATTAGTCTTTGTATAATGAAGACTAATTAAAAATAACATAATAATTAAATAAATTAATCACGCAGCATATAATTGAGATCGCACGAGTGAAAAGGATTTTTTTGACATTTTTGACAGTTCTGCAAATTGACATCGGCGAAGTCCTTCGTTGTTGCGCTTGCGTCTCGTTGTGTACTGTGCCATTTTGTGTGTGTTTCTTCTTTTTATGACCCTGTTTACCGCCCCTGGACCTCGATATCTTTCTCATCTGACGACCTTTGCTTACCATACCGTTGTAAATCTCTTGACAATGCCGCTTATACCAAAAAGTCGATGTATACTTTGCATAAACTGCATTTTTTGGAATTCGTGGCGTTTAAATCGTAAAAGTGACTGTTGGACATTATTTTCTAAACTTAAAGGTAGCTTTTCTACTATACCTTATAACTATACATGTACTTTCATTATCAGGTTTTTAAATGTATGGAAAGTGGGCATTGTTCTTTCTACGGAAACGGAAAAAGACGGGTTATGCGTGTACAAAGTCGCGGGCGAAAGCAAGTAATAAATAATTATAAACCGCTTTTCACAACTAGAGAACGTAAGGGATCGCAATAGAGGTGAATTCAGGATAGTTTTATGTCTTAATTTCTATTTTAGATATTAAGAAAGTACTACATGTGTAGGTCAATTTATTGCATATTTATCTGGTGAATGTAAAATATGAGTTTTATTGTAAAAATACAATGATAAACAAGTGCGAGTCGGAGTCGCGCACGAAGAGTTCCGTACCCTTATCTATAAAAACGGCAAAAAAAACAAGTTTGTTGTATGGGAGCCCCTTAAATATTATTATATTTGTTGTTATAGCGGCAACAGAAATACAAAATGTCAACTGTCTAGTTATCGCGGTTCTTGAGATATAGCCTCGTGACAGACAGACAGCGAAGTCTTAGTAATAGGGTCCCGTTTTTGGGTACGGAACCCTAAAAAAGAAGAAAAGGCAAGTATTGATATTCGCTCGCTTTCTTCAGGAAAATTAACTGACCACAATCTCACCAGATAGAAAACGAAGATGTGGTCCATAATGGAGGTCGTCTGCCTAGAAGTAACCTATTCACTCTTGACTTTAATACCACCAGATGGTAGCTAATAGTAAACACAAACAGGCAGCGGATTCCACTCCATAACTGCGCAAAATTAAATAAAAGAGTAGTTGGTACCAAATGATTGCACAAATCTGCGAACTTTAAAATGGCCGGCGACCAAAGTAAAACCAACTAAAGCTGGCATACAATGTTGACAATTTCAGAGCAATAGAGGCAGTTGTTTTAACTGGTGTAGTTGTTATGGCCCGTGGTGCCGTTTACAACAGGTTTACGCAGTAGTTAACAAAGTTTAGGACAATGTACACGTGTATGTGTTGTGTGGTATGTCAACTGTGTGGGATGCTCTTTGAGAACAATGTAGCCTAGAATATTTTCATACAGTTGTTTGTCATTGATACTAAAAAATCATTTGACCCGTTTCATACGTATGTGTATGCTTCGGAGACTTCAGCTAGGAGGTTTACATAACAGGGCTGCAGATTTGTGAGAGAGAGAGGGAAACCTCACGCCCCAGGGCGATTCCCAGCCACCGTAGGCGCGAGCCTGCGGACGGCGAGCATAGGGTGGTTCGCCGTCCGATCAGAACTAGGCCCGGGTCGTTGTGTTCCACGCGCGCCGCAAAGAGATATCAGCATAGTGAACGGGGTCCGCTAGGGCCAGTGCCTGCCAGGGTTGCGGACTTTGTTCGAAAGAGCCAACGCGGCCCTGGAACGCAAAGAGCAATCGGAGAAACACGGATGAGTTTTATTCAGTAAGAGACTGACACTCCCTTCTGCTTCGCCCAAAGCGGGAGGAGTCATTTGATGATTTCCCATCCATAAAAAAGAGCGGCGGAAATATTGGATAAAGTTACCACGGTCGTGGAAAGCAAAGGGAATTTTGAAGGAACTCGTAATTAGTAAGAGTCTAACTCAGTCTCCCTTCAAGATAAGTCATTTTGTGACTTCCCACCCAAAAAAGGTACATTTGGCTGTGGGTTGCTGTGTCGTGACGCGGAATACTCCAATGAAACGAAACTGTTAAGGCCCACTTTATAATATGTTGTACCTATACCAGTTTTGTAGCCTTTTAACGGCGTCAGAAGGCATCAATATAGGTACGACACACTACAATAATATAAACCCGGTTAAACGTCTTGCTGTGGGACTATATATTATGTTATGTTTCCTCTAAACTCTCTTGTGAGCCAGTATCTGCCGAGATGCCGTCCACCGGTTTCAGGGAGATAATGCCACATCAGTTCCTGACTGCTATGACGTCACGAAGAAAAAAATATAGTTCTTAAACCATGAGCTGATAACGCGAGGTCGGTACACTAAATTAGCACATAACTCAGTTTATACTAGGAATATTGTCCTTGTCTAAAAATATTCGCCCTTGGGTCTTCTCTTGTGTTATGTCAGCTAAGGGTTTTTAAGGCAATTAAAATCGAGCTGATGAAGACCATTTCGTTTATTACTTTATTATTTGGTACTTATTGCAGCGTATGTATATTTTAAAGCAGGTTTTGAGTTTTTAAACCTAACTTAATACAGGTGTCGGATGTTTTGAATGATTAAAAACAAAAAAAAAAATACAGTGACAAGAAGACCCATTATTTCAGAAACTGTTGAAAATAAAAAATACAGATGAAAATGGTCCATATAATTATGGTTCGTAATGGGTGGTGATTATAAATACTATACATATGAATTTTACATTTAAATCTTATAGAAATGATAGAACGTCTAAGGTTTTAAAGTGACATAACAAAAAGGATATTTATCGTTTAGCACACTTTACTTACATGTACGACTTCGCCCTTAGTTGGTTTTTTCCTGTTTGTCTTTTCATTAAGTTGCACCTGCCCTGTTCCGTTTCTGCTTCATCCTAAGAGATACTAGTGGAAATATAAGTTCACTGTCTTTAGTACAAAGATTTTATTCTTACATCAGAAACCACCCGGATATCTATTATTATCTCATACTCCGGAGTCGCGGGAATATTCGAAAGAGATACCGTGGCTCCGGAACACAAAGGGCAATGAAGGAACATGGATGGGTTTTAGTCAGTAGAAGTCTGACACTCCCTCCCGCTCCACCCAGAGCGGGAGGAGTCATTGGATGATTTCCCATCCCTAAAAAAAAAAGTATCTCATACTAGGATAAATTTACAAAATGAAAAGCTTTTTTTTTAATACATTCATTGTGCGTATAGCAAAGGAGTGGAAATCCCTGCCGGAGTCTGTGTTTCCTGATAGCTACAACCTGGGAGTATTTAGGTCAAGAGTGAATAGGTTACTTCTAGGCAAGCGTGCTCCACCTTAGACCGCATCATCGCTTAACATCAGGTGAGATGGCGGTCAAACGTATGCCTACAAAAGGTAAAAAAAAAAATCACAAGACACTAATGTACTTGTACTATTGTCATGTTTATGCTGTCTGACTACGAAACTGCATGTGTTCTCAAATACACTAAGATTATGTCTGTGACTACAGCGCATCTGTATAGATATTCAGCAACATTTATTGCAATAATTTAATTTAATTTAATTTAAACTAATTTAATCTATTTTTTATAAATAGTATTTTAAAAAGTGCCATATGATTACCGATGTTATTTATATGTTAATATGTCTAATTTAAAGTCAGATGTAAAAGTTGTGTACACCTGTAAGTGACATATTTGCACAGAACATAGCAATGTACAATTTATGTAACTTTTTTGTAAATATGTCGTTGGTGTTCCTAAATAAATAAATAAATAAACATGAAAGCAAACGGTTGATCGTCGAATCGTGAGCGCTTGCACGACCATTTATATGCTAAGTTAAAGTTTGATTGAGCTGTTACCATAGAGTTAGCTAAACTTAACTGTTGTTATTATGTTTGATGGTTTCATAACAAATAGGTATAGTAAAACTATTTTTTCAATGTCCCTCTGCAACTTCGTGCTTTGTCAGTTGTCGAGTTTCTGTCAGTTGCCCTTTATAGTTTGTGCAGACCAGAGTTTCAAACAACTTGGAAGTATATACGGTGCTATTTTAGTCATCCTACAAAGGCGGCCCACTCAATGTACCCGATATAGAATACCTCTAGGTGCGTTTTTTTTTTAAATAATTCATTAATATAATAGCACAAAATAAAAAATAATGCAGTAGAACTATGAAACAGCCTGATAATATTCACGGATCAAAACAATGTCGCCTTTCCATTCTGTGCCGTCCTTGGAACACAAGGCCCGTACTGCGCTCGCTCCTGAATATTTAAAATTACGGCATGCATCATGATAATAATATTTTAACTTTTTATTGAATGAATGTGTAGTAGTAGTCAATGGATAGATGAAGTGTGCTTCCGTTGTAAGACGACTATACTCAATAATTTATTGCATTCCATATGTATTACAAAGATGGTTTAAAATGGTTTAAGAACAAATATGGACCCTGTCGGGCAATGCAAATAATAGGAGAGAGGAAGAGTGCTAAATAGTATGTCAAGGTATGAAATAGTATCAAAAATTATTTAAAAAAATGTTAAATTGGATGTATAACACACGCACTGTGTATTTAGTATAAGTTAGTACTTAAGGTAATTTATTTTTAAAATGGGAGGAAATTCGTATATATATTATTCAGAAATGCGATCATTGCTGAGGAGACATTAAATAATGGTTGTATTGTACTTTTTTGAGGATTGACATGACTCGATACTATAACAAACTGTAAAAGTGAAAAACCCCCAAAATTTAACACTTTTACAGTGAACAGTCAGGGAAAAATAATTATTCATCGAATGCCTCATAAAACCTCTTGAGAGCCTAGACGAAATTATTTACTTTTAAAATCGCAAACGATGCCAAAACCTTTACATACTGCAGAAGCCGATTCGCATCTCGCCAAAGTTTCAGCTTTAGGTGAACTAACGTTACTACAGGTTACGTTAGTTAAAAATCATGATTTTGGCTGCGTAACCGCGCAAATAACCGGTCTCGTGAGTTTAGAAATAAAACCGCAGTTCCACTACCGCGGCGGACGCGGGTGAAAATCGCTCCGTGAGTTCTTAGCCTAACACTGTTAGAGGTAGTTAAGGGTTCAAGCGATAATACAAAATGTATGTAATATTTCAAATTTCTGTTTTACGTATAAATATCGAGTCATAATTGATATTTGTCTAAATTACAGTGTTGTATACATAAGAACTTCAAATAGGATAATATCACCCATATTAGTAAACTGGAGAACTTCCTCTGGTTATCTTCGGAACATGACAGGTTATAACTCACTAGTTTCTCCCCCACAGTCATGACATAATGTTATTTTGTTGTTCGCCAACATGACTTAAAATTAAAGCCCAATATTGACGTGTTTAGTTTACGTCGCCATTTTGCTGACGTCACTTATAGACAGGTGACACTGCGTCATTGTGTAAACGTCTAGTTTCGAAACAGGAAGTGTTATTGATGTTACATAGAGGTTTTATTATCGAATCGATGAGGTTATACGTGGGTTATACCGGCGTCATTTGAACCTTCTTTAATTTAATGAAAAAAATAAATACTGGGGCTTATTTAAGAACGCATTTTCAATACGAGACGTAACTTAATCAGTACAGGTAAAATAAAGTAACAAGATTTAAAGTAAAAAAAATATATTTAGCATATTAGATTTGTCAAATAATGTCCCAACACTCCCAACGCGTATAAAAACAAAAAAAAAACATTGGCCATCAAAACTCATTCGCATCGCTCTTAATGGGAAAGGTGGCTAGAGTTACAGTAAACTGACTTGGTCGCGTGAAGTGAACAAAGTCAAAATAAGAGCATAATATGCCTACTTTTTGTTAACCTGGCCCCATATAACTACTGCATTCCGTGGAAGATTCGAATTCGCTGCTTCACGTTGATGGAACTCCTTACTGCTACCGTTTATTTATCATTTATCAAGCACTCAAACCACCACATGAACTGAGCTGTATTGACGAATTAAGTATTGACGAATTAAAAACCATATTCTCAACAGCATTACTATTTCTCAATCAGCTCAACTACACCTCACAGTACGTAACTATTAAATAACAACCACCGAAGTGATGCACTAGGGTTCAGTGAAGACGAAGTACCTTGTTTTATTTTATTTACATATTTTTTCTTAACGCAATTGAGTACTTAGGTTGACCTCTGTAGGTCAATTCTGAAAATTTTGGTGAAGTGAACTTGGAATGAATTGCAATATGTAGAATTTGCGATTCTATACAAATCTCACCGTGCAAGCTGCAGCAGCTCACTTCACATAATAGGTGATGTGAAGTGAGCTGTCAATGTACCTATACAAACAAAATGGAATTACAGTTCACTTCATGCTCATTACGCTTAGTTTATACAGTGAGTGGTTGACTCCTTGCATCTAAGGATAAGGATTAAAAACTCACTTTAAGTATGCTCCATCTTAAGTTTCACAGTGAGATATCCACAGAATAGTACTACTGTAGTGTATCTATGCAAATGTAAAAAGCTGTGAATTGATGTAGGTGTACATGTGTGATATTATGTACGATGAATAAATATTGCGACATTCTTCTCATCGAGGGAAAGTGATGGGGCTTTTGTATTAAGGTCGTGATATATTCATTGTTTTTCTTATTGTTTGTGTGAAAGAATCTGTGATTGCTTAAATGTTTTGAAGGGGAAAATAAATGGGGTGGTATTTCGGTGCAGCTGCGCAAATTGTAGCTAATAATTTCATCATCCGCCTAGCCTTTTTTCAACTACATTGGGGTCGGCTTCCATTCAAACCGGATTCAACTGAATACCAGTATTTTACGTGTATCGGCTGTCTACCAGCCCACAACCCATTAACTGTGTAACACGGTATTTCTTGGCAAGACTGGAGTCAGATTTACCTACTGACTTCTGACATTCCGTAACGACTGCCAAAGATCTACATATGACAGCCGGTTCCAACAGTTTAACATACTTTCCGAGGCACGGAGGAAACTCGATATATTAAGATGGTTACCCATCCACAGACCAACCTTGGCAAACTTGCTTGACCTTGAAGATCGACCTGTGCGGCTGTTGTTATTTAACCACGAGCTCCACATGCTGTAGCTGTAGATAATAATATATTAAAGGCATACTATGTGATTGCTCCTTTGATAAAAAAAATAAACTACTTCATAATATCATAGCAATTATTAAATCTTACTGTATTTTTTGCATGACGAGTTTTAGTCCAATGTAATAAAAAACAAGTCAAAACACAATTCCTAAAGAAATATTGGTAAGTAACTTATTATAGCTCGTAAACGCGGTTTGATGTTAATAATCTTACATACATAACTCTTTAATTATAACATTTAGTTACATCTTAAAGTACAGTATATAATTCATCACCGTGTCTTCCCAAAGACTACATTTTTGCGTCAAGAAAAACTAAAGAGAGAAGTGATCAACTTTTTTCCTGTAAAACTTTTCAGGCAATCTTGCGGAAGGAAGCCTTTGAGATGAAACTATCCCAAACTTAACGCCTACATTAATTATTTTCTTTTAACCACAAAAACAAAATACTTTAGAGAAGGATTTTCGTTTAGGGTTTTGAAAAACTTTTCAGATTAAGAACGGATTTCACCAATGAAACTGCCGGTCGATTCTGTAAACATGTCGTGATTGTGTAAATATGTTTTTTTTAAATAAAAGTATCCTATGTACACATGGATAGAATACTAGCTGACCCGCGCTACTTCGTCTGCGTCACATTTTCCATTACTGCTCCGCTCCTATTTGTCTTAGCGTGATGATATATAACCCATAACCTTCTTCGAAAAATGGGCTATCTAACACAGAAATAATTTTTCAAATCGGACCAGTAGTTCCTGAGATTAGCGCGTTCAACAAAAAACAAACAAACAAACAAACTCTTCTGCTTTATAATATTAGTATAGATGTGTACAAGCATGATGATTGGTTAAGTAGTTTTCGCGAAAAGCGTAATAAACAAACTTACATTCAAATTTATAATATTAGTAGGGATTAGTAGGACTGGTACTTAGCTGCATCCCGTTAAATTGGAAGCCGACCTAGGATCTATCTATATATGTAAAATAGTTGGAAAAATACTTGGAGATTTATTCCTCACGATTAAAAACTTCACTGCATTTTCCAATTAGACTGAACAGTGAACAGGAACTTTCTGAACATTCTAGTATTCTCAAAGATAAACTAATTTTTATTATTCATGGCACTGAATTTCGCGGGAACCCCGGTGTTTCAGTCGACATAATCCCGGATACCGAGAGAAATACTTCGGTGAATAAATTTAAAACGTCGAAAGAATTATTTATCTTTTTACTCCTAGGGGAGACTTAAGTGAGCTGCTCTCTTTTCCTTTTGTTAACTTCGTAACAATAATATTTGTTTAACTTTGTTTTTATGATTGTTTCTCGTCGACTGGCTGGATTGTAAAGGGTTCAGTTAAGTAAATAAATAAATGGCGGTCTGTAGTTTCGTTTAACTCTTGTGGGAAAAGCGCGAGTTTATTGAAGAGCTAGCTTTTACCGTGACTTCGTTTCCGTGGTCTATATTGTAGGAACCATGAATTTGTTTGGTTACAAGTTTTTTATGGCACTCAGCGTCAGTCAAATTTTCTAATAGCTAAATATTGTTGCCTCCTACAACGATATGACATTGCCATCATGAATGCGTTGTGAAAAAGGACTACTGCTATTCGTCCTGTACTGTTTCGTCTCTCTCTCTCTCTGTCTCTCTCTTTCTCACAACGGAATCGTAATGATATTGGCACATAAAAGGCTACAGCTATTTCCAGAAATTACCTGTTAGGTACAAACTTATAAATAATCAGTTTAAGCTTTTCTTTTTATTAGTTTCCATTAACTCAAATTGAATACACTTTTTAGGGATCCGTATCCGAAGGGTAACCAACGGAACCCTATTAATAAGTCTCCGCTGTCCGTCTACCCATCCATCCGCCCGTCCGTCCATTCGTCTGTCTGTTAGCGGGCTGTATCTCAAGATCCGGTATATATATAATAGGTAGACAGTTGAATTTTTTACAGAGTGTGTATTTCTGTTGCCGCTGTAGCAACATTAACGGGGGCCCATACAAAAAACGTGTATTTAGGAGGTACGGAATCCTTCGTGTGAGAATCTGACTCACACTTGGCCTGTTTTTCACCTATTGAAAATGTAAAAGTAGGTACCAACTTATTTATTTAATTTAATAATTATTTCCAGTTTCGTAACAAAATGTTCAAAACAATGGAATAGCATTGACGCAAAACTCGAAAATAGTTTTGAAGCTTTACTGCTTTTGCTAGAAAAACCAGCTGCATTTCACATTTCCACGATTATCATTAATTTTTATACCTAAAAGCCTTAGTAGGTTTGCAGGAATAAAACTCACGTGAGTAATCCCCGAAGGTATTATTACTTAGTAGTTTGTGAGCCGTCAAGGATCACGTCAACGGAGGCCTAAATCCTTTCAGAGAAGCCTGAATTCTTAGTACACAACACGACACATGTCTTGTCTGCAAATCGGTTTGCGTCAGTGTGTGAAAATCCTGAGTAATGCTAGGATTTGTCACCGTTACTTTGAAAGAGCCGATGAAACGACTATTATTTTGCGAGAGCGCGCGTTTCAAGGCGTGGGAGCGGTAGTTCTCTTTAAAGAAACTAGATGGCGTCACTGGTGGGTTGAAATTGTGAATAAGTCTTTTTCGACAATGTTGCGTCTACAGGTTGCGTCGATATGTTTTTATAAGGTTTCTTGTGATAGGTTTTTGAACATTGTATTGTTGAGTTTTGTTTTCGTAGCCAATTTTTGCAATCTTCATTCAATCATTGGTTTCAATTAGCATGTTTTTTTCATGTAGTAGACTCCTTTAAACAAAAATAACTTTTCAATTTATTTTCAAATGGGGTACTCATTGGTTTACCTTTGATCGTTTTCCTCTTTCTACCATTAATCTATATCACTTAATTTCGAGTTGAGCCACACAATTTAGGGCCGATTTTTCAATAATCAGGTCTTATAATTAATTGAAGAATAAAAATGGCGGTTCCACAACTTTCTTATTGCTAAAACCTCATGTAAACTAAGTATTTGTCACTGGCCGCTTGGTAGACTTAGTACCTAATTTAAATCTTATTCTGTTCTGTCAATGTATAAAAATGTTTTTTGTAGTGCAATATGCTCCTATTTGAATACGGTTGATTTAAATTATTTATCACGTATAAAAAATATGTCAAACAGCCGCATTCTAACGCATAGCCGCGTTCTTCCGTTAAAGTTATAGTTGTCTATTGAAAAGTCTTGCAGACGTAATCAAAATCTAACTTGTACTCGCTTTTAGGATTACGTGGCGACTTAGTGTAATCCTTTAAACCGAATAAGTTTTACTTGTTCGCGTCTCTCGGTTTGTGTAAAATGATTCTATGTGTGGTGAGAGCTTTCGTTTATGTGTTGTGATGAAGATTAGGCGTGTGTATTCTTGTAAACCTCTTTGGCTTGTAGTTGAGGTTAAAAACGAATGAGACCAAGAATTTTAGTCTTTTTTCAATGATGACGTTAGGATACTCGATAATCGGGCCTGTGGACGGTGAGCTATGATTAGCTCGCTGTCTGTCCGTCTCATGACGACAGGCCGTGTCGACGGCGCGTTCGTGTTCCACGCGCGCCTCAATGAGAGTCAGCACACAGTGGGGCCCGAAAGGGCCGATGCCTGCCGGAGTTGCGGGAATTTTCGAAAGAGATACCGCGGCTCCGGAACACAAAGGGATGGATGGGTAGTAAAAGTCTGACACTCCCTCCCGCTCCACCCAGAGCGGGAGAAGTCATTTGATGATATCCCATCCCAAAAAAAAGGATACTCGATAAACTGAAAACTGGCGATTGACATCTTTAGTACAGTGTCTTTTATGTAACAGGTATTATACGCTCACAAATCATCAATCAATCTCACATCAATCAAGCTCAATCTCACAAACGTGTAGAGGCGGAATGCCTTAGGCATTTACTACCAGTCAACCTTTGGGTGGATGCAATATTAAAAAAATTGCTATTAATATTTATTTAGTAAAAAAAAATACAACAAATAACAAATGGACTATAAGTGCAATCGTAATATAAAACATTCATCCGTTATTGAGTGACTGACAGACGCACAGCTGAAACGACTGGTCGTAGAACGCTGAAATTTGGCAAGTAGGTTCCTTGGGGAGTGTAAAGGAGCACTAAGAAAGGATTTTTCGAAATTCCCACGGGAATGGGAAAAACGGGATATGCGCGTACGAAGTCGCGGGAAAATGCTTGTATAATTCTATAATTTACTAGCTGACCCGTGCAACGTTGTCTACGTAACATTTTTCATTACTGCTCCACTCCTATTGGTCTTAGCGTGATGATATATAGCCTATAGCCTTCCTCGATAAATGGGCTATCTAACAATGAAAGAATTTTTCAAATCGTACCAGTAGTTCCTGAGATTAGCGCGTTCAACCAAACAAACAAACAAACTCTTCTGCTTTATAATATTAGTATAGATATTAGTATACCTATTAGTATTAGTATATTAGTATAGATAGTTACTGAAATAAATTAACTAAACACAAGCAAATATATAAACTACTAGATAGAAACAGATATTTGAATAATTTTAATTGGAGCTCTAACTAATTTGATTTTGAAGATTATACAACTAAATAATAATCATCAATAACCTACACGAAAGTAATGATTCCAGGATGAACGAAACGCACATTTGATGTACGGTCACAGTTTTGAATATGATTAAACTGATATTTTACCATAATGTCGGTCCGTTCGGGTTGGTAACCCAAAGGACCGACATTACCCTGATCCGTACCAACGTTACTGTTAACTTGATAATCTGCTCCAATTACGGCGACAGCCGCCCCTGTGGTTGGCTGCCACCTTCCGCCAATTACCTAATACGCAAATCCTTGAGTGAACTTACGTGAACTTGAGTGAACGGGTGTGAGCGTGTACTTGGTTGGACGTCGCGTCGGTCGAGGCTGGTATTACGTTTTCATTAATAACAAGTCCGTTTGTTGTTATAGAAACGGAATCAAAGTGCAGTGTGCTGTTTTGTTGGCTTGCTACGATTGAATTTGAGTTGGTAAATAGAATTTAGAGGGGATTATTTTGAGTAACATGATTCTTGCTTTTTGAGGAGTACTGAACTGAATTAAAGATATTGTTTTGAAGATGAAAGTTGTAGGTGAAGATAAATGAGGTGAGAAGACTGCAGTTATAATTTAAATCAAATTTCAATTTGTTTTGTCTCATGTCGCAAACACGGTATATTTTTTTTTTGTTGTAATAGGTACTATCGGTAGGTCCACAGATGTTTGATTATTAAACAGTTGTTTATGTCAAGAATAAATGGAGGGCAAAAATCATCGTTAATTTTATTACACGCAAAAAGCCCTATTTAGGAGCCCAATAACCATTCAAACATTACAAAAACGTCCTTCCCAGAAAGGGAATGGAAAGTATAATATTTTTACGTGCGTAATATAAAAATAAATGGAGTAATTCTCACGCTGTTTCTTTGCTTAGAACACCGCAGCAGGTGATTACTGTTCCCATTGGTGGAATCTTTAACTTTTATGGTATGCAAAGTAAAAAAAAAGGCTTGCCTGCATAATAGTTATTTATGATACAAGAGCGGTAAGTTGGTCTTTACAAACGAGTAGACAAATGTAAGCCCGAGACGAAGTCGAGGGTTTACCATAGTCACGAGTTTGGATAGACCAATATCCGCTCGTGTGTCATACAACGTTTTTCGACACATTAATATAGATAATTTAACAAACTTTTTCATTATCTGTTAAAAATTATTGTTAATCATTAAAAAGCGTTCTCGCGATTTTGGCAGCAAAAAAACATTTTTTGCAATTGGCGCCTCATTCAAGATATCAGGTGGAGTAGATTCCATATTTAAATCTGATTCCTCGCATGAACACATATTCTAATTATTATTAAAAGTCGCAACTATCTTTGACGTCTGTAATTGAAAATGGCGCGAATTTGCAAATGGGGAAACGTGTACGTTTTTAAAATAAGAACGCGCTTCCTTTTGCGTATGCGTCTGCGTGAAACATTTTAGTAGAATTATATAAATTGTAAATTGTATTATATTCCAATCGGATTTTTTTGACAAAATCAATTATTTAATAAGTTACATTTTTAAATTGTCTCCTTGAGCCCTTTATTTTGATATCCCACTCGATAGTTTAAAAAAGCTGAAGTCATTAAAATGGCACTGAAGCTCAGATATTTTAATTTTTATATACCTATCCAGTATCATTCTCACTATTTAGACGAATCTAACGACACCTTTCAATCTAAAATCTATCAAGACGCAGGGTTAGGCTACAGTGTGCCAAAGAAATATGACATCAAACATACACTCGAAAAAAAAATAAGTGTAACGGTCGGGTAATTAGAACTACATCTATTGTCTCATTTTTTCTTCAATATTAAAGTGAGACAAACCTTCTGAGCAAAAAGTTCTTCACAAAAAAAACACGTATGGAACGCTTCTGGAACGGACGCAAACGGAAGCATTTTTGGCTGACGGATGCAGACGGATTGAATTATTATAATTATATTGTTTATGGAAATTTAAAAAAATACCGTAAAGAATACGCACGGCGCCATACATCGGAGCGTGCGGTAAAGTAGGTACTTAGGTGAGAGTACCTACTTTACCGCACGCTCCATTGTATTCGTATTGTGGTCCGTAATTTTGAACTTTCGAACAATGTATACAGGCTTCGTAAATGCATTTTATGAGCAAATGTGTCGAAAATACATTATCTTCTAAGTTTTCAATATCTACCAACCGAGATAGTCTTGATATCTGTTGTCTTTTAAACTGATTAGAGTCACCAAGGATACATAAAAACTTGTCCAGCAGTGGATTGACTATATCTGTGAGCATCCGGTCAAAGCCCGTACGTATAAAACGTCAAAACCCCTTCAAGCACCGCACTGCTTTTCCGCAGTTTGACAAAGAACTTTCGTTACTTAATAATAGAGCTTTAAATCGCGAGAATCGGCTTGGCTCCAATCGAGCCTTACGGGTTTTGACGGTTGGAGACGATTTGGCTCCTGCTTAAGCATTATTTTTTGGGGGCCGAGTCACCCGCGTCCGTAGGAGAATACCCTTCAGCGAATCCCTACACGTGGTCCCCGGGTGGTGCTAAACAGGTGACACTAACCGCCTCCGTGGTCTAGTACTTATACCACCTGATTCAGACCCAGAGGTCCCGGGTTCGATTCCCAGCGGAGGCAAATTTTTTGCTCGGTTTGGTTGGTGGTAGGACTTGTTCTAAGTCCTCCTGGCAAGCTACCACCATCATGTCTTAGTCTGTCGCCATAACAACTATGTTAACAGCATTGTTGTGTTCCGGCAGTTAGAGGTATGATAGCCAGTTCCTCGAGGATTCCGGGTGAAACTCGCTTCCATCTTCGGCCTAATCATCACTCTCCATCAGGTGAGATTTGGGCCAGAGTTTCCCCATGTTGTATAAAAAAAATAATAAAAATGATTTTTAATCTGTCATCAAATTAATCGGAGCAATATGCGAGTGTTTCAATAAATCTACGAATTTGGCTTAGTGCATTAGACTCTACCCAGATTATGGTGTTTTCGTTCACTTTGAGCTTCAATCAATCCAACTTGACTTTTGCCAACACCCTAAGCACATGGAGCGACTGGCCATCAGAGTGCCAATTTTACAAATTTTCACAATCGCGTCGCATTCGCACCTCAATCAACAACAACAACAACAACAAATTGTTTTTATTGGGAACAACCTGTTTTTTCTGTTCCGTGGGAACAACATAAGGAACCAATTCTGTTAGTACAACTTACACACTAAGGTTAGTAAAACAAGTTTAAAAATAACTAATGAGTCATTTACTTACGAGGCACAAATGCAAAAAAAAAAAAACAAAAACAAAAACTGTCAAAAATGAATGTTAATTGGGATTTTTGACAGTTTACGATTGACATGCGAATGCGAAAGTTGTTCAAAAGTTAGTAGTTTTTTTTACTATTAATAGGCATACGTTTGACCACTATCTCAGCGATAATTGGCCCTCTTTACCCAATACCCAATAACAGCAAAATCTAATAAAAATACAATAACATTCTAAACCCGTTACCCATGTGACCATGTCCATATTCTTATTTCAAATCGAGTCCGATTACACCAAAACCAACGATTCCGTTCAACATCCAAACGAGATTTTAACACGGTAGCAAAGGTTTTAACACGGACCTCTTGGCCCTTTTTATTATTCATGAATATTAAACCAAGCATAACGGCCCTCGACTTTCTTAAATGACACCTTAAACTTTTCAACTGATTATAAAATTTTAAAAGTAATACCAAAAGAGTGAACCTTTTTGGATGTGTGCATGGAGGGTTAAGGATCATTTTACTTGAAGTTGGGATAAAAATAGAGTGTTTACGGATATTTTCTGCGAATATAATTATTTAAAAGAAACTTTTAATATTACTAGATTATGGTGCCAGTGTCCTTAGGTACCACGACCTCGTCAGGTATTCACTATGAGAATTAAGCAAAATTTAAAAGTAATTTTGATATTACTTATACTGTTCACTCTTCAAAGTTAGACTAAGGTAAGCTCGCTCCATCGTAAACTTTGTCCCTGTCATCTCTGACGAAGATTATAGTCAAGAACAAACCTATCTATCTATACTTATAATAAATCTGTAGAGAGGTCAATTCTGTACATGAAATATATTTCCAAAATAACTATCAGGGGGTGATTAGGGATCGATACTGATGTCAAAAATGCAATCAGTACAATTTTTGTCGGTCTGTCTGTCTGTCTGTTTGTATAACCGTTATAGAAACAGAAACTACACGACGGATTTTAATGAAACTTGGTAAAATTATTATTCATACTCCTGAGCAGGTTATAGTATACTTTTCATCACGCTACAATCAATAGGAGCAGAGCAGTGAAGGGAAATGTTGGGAAAACGGGAGAAGTTACTCCATTTTTTAAGCTTCCGTCGCGTGCGCAACCTTAATGGTGAAAGCTACACAGAAATCATGTATGACGGAAATGTTCTCCTTAAAATTATATAAAAAATATCCAACGACAGCATATGTCTATCTTTTATGATTGACGAACAATAAAACGTGTAACTCCCGATAGCTTAGCAGTTCGAAGCTTTCTGATTGTATTTGTCTACTCTTACGTTTATAAAACTCTCAGTCGTCCCTAATTAACATTAATAAAAGTTAACATTATTAACTATTCCATAAAAAAAGAATCATAGAAATCGGTATAGAAACACCAAAGTTATACATGAAAAACGCTAATAATAAGTCATCGCGCGTGAATACTGAATCATGCTATAAGGATTATTTTTGTGGTCGCGAACGCACAGGCAGGCGGCTAGCTTGGCGCCTAGAGGCTAGCGAGTAGCTTCGGAAAACGGCTTACGACAGTTTGCAATATCCTTTAATATACTGTCGAGGGGAAGATGGTTATAATTTCGCTTTACACCAAACGAGTAATATTATAAATGTGAAAGTTTGGTTGCTTGTTACTCAATCACGCCAGAACGGCTTAACGGATCTTAATGAAATTTAGAACAAAGATAGATTATAGTCTGGAATAGCTTATAAGCTACTTTTCATCCCGGGAATATGTTCCATAGGGATCACGCGGGCGAAGCCGCGGGCAGAAGCTAGTAACAAATAAAAAAATATGATTTCATATAATTAAGATACCTTTGATTATCAACCTTTCAGTTACGTAAATAAAAACTCGATTTAACTAGAAAAACTGTCGAGTCGAAGAATTTGATTTATTTTAAGTAGGTACAACAAATTTAAACTTGATAATGGTAGATTGGTTCGAGTGGAGGAAACAACAGTAGCATATGTGTGAAAGTATAAATACTGTCTTGCACACGGTATATTTTTAAACGCACTTTTTACGAACAAGGGCTCATTGTAGATGACCAAAAAGCAGTAGTTTCTGCGTCTGAATTTAGTTTAAAGCGCGTTAGCGTGCGTTATCTGCACGTCTTCGGCGCGTTTAAAAAACGTCGTGTGGCAAAGCTCTAATACTCTGTGGTACGATCGAAATCCATGCGGTCAATTTTTGTTGAAGTATTCTTTACCCATTTGGCTACTAAACTCTACTCCTTAGATAAGTTATCTAGTATCTATAAGCCACTCTATTCTCTATTGAGATTACAGCTGTCTCAATAGGGTACAATATGTAAGATCATAGCAATCGCCCCATGTTAATTACTCAGAGGAATCTGTTGACACTAGGGGCTTAGACACCCAACAGGGTGGTTGAGAATAAGCTGGGATGATGACAGTGTTAGATTTAAAGCTCCCATTCACGTTCAGTCATGGTCAGTCAAAAAGCAGAATGTTTTAAACTGTTGAAGTGGAAGAGGATAAAAAAACACACGTACGGGTATCGTATAAAGTAGCTCGCTTCTATCCGAAGATTGTGCACAAAGAAGACGAAACGATCTACATTTCTTAACACGTAGCCGGACGCACTGAATTGGCAGTAGATTTTTGAAGTTGGAAAATGACAGTACGAGCACCGCCGTACAATTTTAAACTCTTCTAAAGTGAGGTACGGGCATTGCAGCGAAATTTCGTATAGAGGAACAAGGAAAACCGGTTTTCACTGTCGTATCACATCAATCCCTTATACGTATAGAAGCATTAGAACGCAAAAAGTCACACATCTATCTATACTAATATTATAAAGAGGTAACATTTGTTTGTAAGTTTGTATGTTTGGAAGTTTGTAAGTTTGTATGTAGGGGGTAATCTCAGGAACTACTGGTCCGATTTGAAAAATTCTTTCAGTGTTAGATAGCCCATTTATCGAGGAAAGTTATAGGCTATGTATCATCACGCTAAGACAAACAGGAGCGGAGCATTAATGGTAATTGTGCCGCAAACGAAGTTGCGCGGGTCAGCTAGTACTATATAATATTATAAAGCAGAAGAGTTTGTTTGTTTGGTTGAACTCGCTAATCTCAGGAACTACTGGTCCGATTTCAAAAATTTTTTCAGTGTTAGATAGCCCGTTTATCGAGGAAGGCTATATATCATCACGCTAAGACTAATAAGAGCGGAGCAGTAATGAAAAATGTTACGCAGACGACGTTGCACGGGTCAGCTAGTTGAAAATATATGTGTTTTCTATAAAGTCCTCGCAAGCACATTACGGTTATGCCCGTAATCGGTCTATAAAGATTCTATGTGACGGCTCGAGTAGTGTCACGCCACGCGCGACACTACTCGAGCTCTAGGTAAGTACGGATATAGCAGTGGTCGTAACTTGTATGGGCAATTTTACTGTCATATCGCATAATTTGAAAAAGTCATTACCGTCCCGCAACGTATTAAATCATGTAGGGTAGAACCAAGATAGTTGCCCCAGGGGTATAGTTGCCTCAATTTTAATTACTCAAGTTACGTGATTGAATTAAATGTTTTTTTATTTTTCAAACGAGAGTCTCTACAACTATCTCTAAGTTGACCACGTTGCACGTGTCTGTACGATTGCAGGGGAAGACAAGGTGCGATCAAAGTTTTGACGAGTTAAAAGCCCTTTTTCTCGGTGGGGCATCAATGCTATATGTCATTTATAAGGCTCACCCTACCTTCGACCGACCGATACTAGTAAAACCTAGCATCGTTTCAAACTTCGTTTTAAGCTAGGACCGGTCGAAGTCAAAGTATTAATGTCACAGATGAATATAGGCCTCCTAACTTTCCGCCATCCAAGAGTACAAATAACTCCTATTTTCAACATCAATTACTCCGTATTCCACCATTCAGGTGACAACAAATATGAGAGCCTCCAAATCACGAGATTAGCCCTATAATTACTTACGTGACAAGGTACTCCTGCGCCGAATCAAATTTATGAGTTTGTACGCACAGCTAATGCCGGTAACCCTTCGTTAAGGTAACGCAAACAATAACAATTGTTCCTGCCATTTACAGGGTTAACGTTTTTGAGTTATGAATTGGGAATTTTAATCAAGATTTTTCCTTTATGCTGGACCTATTTGTGTGCTCTATTTTTCAACGTTGAAATGTGTTTTGTGTGTCTACCTGTGAATAAATTTATATACTTTTTTTGTACACTTAAACAAAAATAAACATATATTGACCTCAGTGCCAATTCTACTAAATTTTAAGCAACGAGCACACTTGCATCTCAGTCAAAATCTGTCAAAAAACATGGAAACTGAGGTTTTAAATAAATAAATAAATAAATATCCTTGGACATTTCACACAACGCCTTATAATCCCAAGCTAAGCAACCTAATGCTTGTGTTATGGTAACCAGATGGCTGATAAACTACTTATATACATTTTTTTTTTTGTAAATACATACATATTATAGATAGAAAAACACCCAGACTCGGAACAAATACATGTAGGTCGTACAAATATTTGTCCCGTGCGGGAATCGAACCCGCGACATGCTGCGCAGCAGTCAATCGCTCAACCACTGCGCCAACCGTGTCGTCAGACACTGTTTATTGACAGATTGCGACTGAGATGCGAGTGCCAACGTCGCTTATAAGACTGTAGAATTAGCCCTCTAGCATCCCCTCTCAGCAATTTAATCCGTCCTTGTACAGTTCCCTTTTTTGTAAATCACTACATATTATTATTATAAAACAAAATCTACTGCACCGATTTTTATACAGTTTTCACCAATGGATAGTGGTTCTCGAGAAAGGTATAAGTATATAATTTGTCAAGTTTTTGTATACATTTGCTAAATGATATTTGTTGGAGGTGTCGGAAAAAATGAGCCGTCTGGGAGCTTATAACGAAAACGCTGCCCTAACCCTTCGAGATATAACAAAATGATGTATGGTGACATTGTGTATCTTATGTAGTTCTACAGAAAAGTCATCAATGGCATTTGTCTATCTCTTAAAAATAACATAATATATCCATTTTAATACTTTAAAAAATGGGCTCATAAAGCGGTAATTGGAAAGCTATTTACACAAATCCGGTATTAATCTTTATCATTTTAAATAAGTAAGAGGCTTTAACCATTTCATGCACATTAATTTACTCTTTTACACCATATAACTTAAACAAACATCTAAGGAGTAATCGCAAAAAAAAAATAAGGACGCGAGAATAAAATGCTTCACTTGATGCAATTTTTGGATTGTTTTGGATTTTTGTGAATATGTTTGGATGTTAGGAGATTTGGATGTTTCGATTTTTGTTAGTTATTAAATCTGGCTGTAATGGATGAACGGATCTGGCTGAAATTTGATACAGGGATGATTATAGCCTGGAAGCCTGGAACAAGACATACCGAGGCTAGTTTTTATCCCTGGGATAGGTTCCCATGGGTTGTGGGTACAGGAACAAAATTTCTTAGTTACTTTTGGCATCAGCTAGTCATGAATAACTTAGTAAGATCTGGCTATCACTTAAGTTATGAAATACTAGCTTCTGCCAGCGGCTTCGCCCGCGTGATCCCTAGGGAACATATTCCCGGGATGAAAAGTAGCTTATGTGCTATTCCAGACTATAATCTATCTTAGTTCTAAATTTAATTAAGATTCGTTTAGCCGTTCTGGCGTGATTGAGTAACAAACAACCAAACTTTCACACTTATACTATTACTCGTTTATATTAAAGGATATTGCAAACTGTCGTAAGCCGTTTTACGAAGCTACTCGCTAGCCTCTAGGCGCCAAGCAAGCCGCCTGCCTGTGCATTCGCGACCTTATACAAAAATAATCCTTATAGCATGATTCAGTATTCACGCGCGATGACTTATTATTAGCGTATTTCATGGCGTACTTTGGTATTTCTATACCGATTTCTATGATTATTTTTTATGGAATAGTTAATAATGTTAACTGTTTTAATTAGGGATGACTGAGAGTGTTATAAACGTAAGAGTAGACAAATATAATCAGAAAACTTCGAACTGCTAAGCTATCGGGAGTTACACGTGTTATTGTGCGTCAATCATAAAAGATAGAAATATACTGTTGTGGGATATTTTTTATATAATTTTAAGGAGAACATTTCCGTCGTACATGATTTCTGTGTAGCTTTAACCATTAGGGTTGCACACGCGACGGAAGCTTAAAAAATGGAGAAACTTCTCCCGTTTTCCCAACATATCCCTTCACTGCTCTGCTCCTATTGATTGTAGCGTGATGAAAAGTATACTATAACCAGCTCAGGAGTATGGACAATAATTGTACCAAGTTTCGTTAAAATCCGTTGAGTAGTTTTTGTTTCTATAACGGTTATACAGACAGACAGACAGACAGACAGACTGACGGACAGACAGACAGACAGACAAAAATTTAAATGATTGCATTTTTGGCATCAGTATCGATCCCTAATCACCCCCTGATAGTTATTTTGGAAATATATTTCATGTACAGAATTGACCTCTCTACAGATTTATTATAAGTACTAGCTTCCTCCCGCGACTTCGTCTGCGTAGACTTTAGAACTGCCGCTCAACTTTTTTGCCTCATTGTCTCATCCTTGGAATTGCATCTTCATGATTCAGGTATCCAGATATTGTGAGTCCTTGCGGTGCCGCTGAAAGTAAGATTTCAGCTCCGAAATTACTTCGACATGTTTGTGATCTCCTGGTAGGTACTTGTGAATCTTAAGCGCTCATATTTGCAGCCTCGAAAATATTCCGACATGTTTTTGTTCTCCTGGTATAATTCCTGCACGGAAAAAGCAACGACATGTTTTTGGTCCCCTGGTACTTTTGAATCGCTTGCAATGAAAGCCATCTACTTTCCACTAAAAAAATTACCCTAAATATGTTGACATGTTTCTGCTCTCCTGGTTGGTATTCGAGAATCTTTGGCACTCACAAATTCAGTCCCGAAAATACTTCGACATGTTTCTGCTCTTCTGGTACTTGTGAATCTTTAGCGCTCATATTTCCAGCCTCGAAAGTACTTCGACATGTTTTTTTTTCCTGGTACTTGATCCAAGCCACTCTCATAACTCCTGCATGGAAAAAACTACGACATGTTTTTGGTAAAAATCTTTAGCGCTCATAATTCCGGCCCCGAAAATACCTCGACATGTTTCTGCTCTTCGGATACTTGTGAACAGTTTCCAGCCCTGAAAAAACTTCAGCATGTTTCAGGTCTCCTGGTACTTGTCAATCTATAGCGCTCATAATTCCAGACCCAAACATCAAGATGATTCTGCTCTCCTGGTACCTCTGAATCTGTAACGCTCGTTATTCCGGCTCCGGAATGCCTCGACATGTTTCTGCTCTCCTGGTACTTGTAAATCTATAGCGTTCTTAATTTCCAACCCTGAAAAACTTCGGCATGTTCCTGGTCTCCTGGTACTTGTGAATCAATACCGGTCATAATTCCAGCCCAAAAATACCTCGACATGTTCCTGCTCTCCAGCTGCTCTCCTGGTACTTGAGAATCTATAGCGTTCACAATTGTGAAATTTCCAGCCCCGAAAATACTTCGACAGGCTGCTCTTCTCTTACTTGTGAATCTTTAGAGTTCATTATTTTAGCCCGAAAATAAGCTTCGACATGTTTCTGTCCTCTTGGTATTTTTTTTAACTTATCTGCTCACAACTCCGCCGCCGAAAATAAATCGTCGTGTGTCTGCTCTCCTGGTTATTTTCGGGAATATAAAGCGTTAACCATTTCCAGCCCATAAAATACTTCGAGATGTTACTGCTCTCCTAGTACTTGTGAAAATATAGCGCTCGTAATTATTTATGGCCCTAGAATATCTCGACATGATTCTGCTTTCCTGGTACTTAAGAATCTATAGCGTTCACAATTTCCTGCCCGGAAAATACTTCGGCATGTTCCTGCTTTCCTGGTATTTGTGAATCTGTAGCGCTTGTAATTATGGCCCCGGAATATCTCGACATGATTCTGCTTTCCTGGTACTTGAGAATCTATAGCGTTCACAATTTCCAGCTAGTTCACAATTCCAACGCGGAAAAATGCTTCGACATATTTCTGATCTAAAGTACTTGTGAATCTAAAGCGCTCATAATTCAAGCCCCAAACAACATGTTCATATGCTTTCCTGGTACTTGCGAATCTATAGCGTTCTTAATTTCCAGCCCTGAAAATCTTTATCATGATCCTGGTCTCCTGGTACTTGTGAATCAATATCGCTTATTACAGCCTAAAAATACCTCGACATGTTCCTGCTCTCCTGGTATTTGTAAATCTGTAGCGCTCGTTATTCCGGCCCCGGAATATCTCAATATGATTCTGCTCTCCTGGTACACAATTTCAAGCCCCGAAAATACTTCGACAGGTTTCTGCTCTGATGTTACTTGTGAATCTTTATTTAGATTTCATTATTTTAGGCCGGAAATAAGCTTCGACATGTTTGTGTTCTTTTAGTATTTTTTAAACTAAACCGCTCACAACTCTGGCGCCGAAAATAAATCGACCTGTGTCTGCTCTTCTGGCTATTTTCGTGAATCTATGTATAGCGTTCAGAAAGTCCAGCCCAGAAAATACATCGAGATGTTACTGCTTTCCTGGTACTTCTGAATCTGTAGCGCTCGTAATTCCGGCTTCGAAATGCCTTGACATGTTTTTGCTCTCCTGGTACTTGCGAATGTATAGCGTTCACAATTTCCAGGCCAGAAAACACTTCGACATGTTTCTGCTCTCCTAGTACTTCTGAAAATATAGCGTTCACAATTCCAACGCGGAAAATGCTTCGACATATTTCTGATCTCCTGGTACTTGTAAATCTAAAGCGCTCATAATTCAAGCCCTAAAAAAACATGCAAGATGTTTCTGCTCTCCTGGTAATTGTGAATCTGTAGCGCTTGGAATTCTAGGCAAGCGTGCTCCACCTTAGACCGCATCATCGCTTAACATCAGGTGAGATAGCGGTCAAACGTTTGCCTACCAATAGTAAAAAAAAACCAGTCCCTAAAATACTTCGAAAAGTTTCGGCTCAAAAGAAATCTTGCCCAAAAATAATTTGACATGTTCCTGGTCTCCTTGCACTTGTGAATCTTTTAGCACTCGTAATAAAATTCTAGCCCGGTAAAAAATTTTGACATGTTTATGTTCTCCTGGTACTTTTGAATCTGAAGTACTAAGGTAGCAGAAACTTTGGACTTCAACTTCTTCCTCTGTCTCCATTAAGTCATGTATGTTACCGGGATAAAAAGTAGCCTATGTGTTATTCCAGGATGTGACCTATATATGTGCCAAATTTCATTCAAATCCCTTCAGCCGTTTTTGCGTGATTGACGGACAAACATCCAAACATACAAACATACAAACATACAAACATACAAACATACAAACATACAAACATACAAACATACAAACATACAAACATACAAACTTTCACATTTATAATATTAGTAGGATAGAAGAAGATAGATAGATAGATAGATTTAATAGTGAAGTTCTGCGAAAAAGTAACCAAATCTGAAGTTCAAGAAATTGGCTCAAGACCAAAACAGATGTTAGATGAACCGCTCGATTGGCTTACGGAACTACAGTTCCTAAATTTTTTTTGCTCTAGATTGCGTCATCGGAACTACAGTTCCTATTTTTAAAATAACGACCTGGCAACAAATTATGTCCATTTCTGTCTAACCAACGATATTTTGTATCATTTTGCTCTTTTCCACTCGAATCTTTATACATTTCTACATGCTAAAAATACGAAACAGGCCACGGGCGAGTCCATTTTTTAAAAGAAATTAAATTTCAAATTCAGTCTGTGGTATGACGCGAGTTACGTATCACGTAGCTGTCGAATAAAAGTGTTTAATAAGTTGTTTGTGAGTTTTGTGATGTGAATTAATGATTTATTGGTGACATGTGCTATAGTTAATGTGTGTGCAAGTGAATTACAACATTTGGGTAAGTTAAATTATGTTTTTGATTCTTTTTCGTAACCCTTGTTACACAAGGCGTCCATGTTGTCAGAACGCTATCGTAATTTATTAATTATTAAGTCTAGCTACTTGTTCTGACTAAAAAGTAATTATTATCGCATTTTATGTTTACTGGGCAATAGATTTCAGCCAAAACATAAACAAAACAAACGAAATTTACGTTATGATTAGAATTTTTGTTCCGTGGGTCGGAAGGTAAATAATGCAAAATGGCGGGAAATGGCTAATGTTTGGTGGTAGATTTTTTTTTTTTATATATGTTTTTGTACGGTGGAGTATGTTGTTTGTTATTTATCGTTTTTAGATATAACCCAGCTACCCATACAAGTCATAAAATATATATGTTATCGATTTACTTTTTAAATTATTCCTGTTCAAAGTTCACGTAATGTGTTTTTTTCACAAATATTCAATGTTTACAAATTAGTTAAAAAATATAGAAACTAACCGTTATCATACACTTAACGTAACTATAAGGAGCCGTTTCTCAGCTATACAAATAACAATACACTTGAGTGGTAGCTCTAATAGGAGGCCACTAAAAAAAGGTTAACGTAAACATAAACATCTGGCGTGCAGCTGCCCGCGGTTTGATATTTGAAGCCCGGGCAGTCAACGTCATCACGTGACTCATGCTCGCCGGCGGCCAAGCGGTGAAAACTGATTACCGACTGAAAAGCCTAGACACAAATAAGTTAGAAAAAAAACTTTATGAAACAGATACACAGGGTGAATTTTTAAAGTGTGCCTTCAGGGCCAAATCCGAAACTATGAGGACTATCGAAAAACATAATAATTAATTAATATAAAACATTAATTGATGTTTGTTAAAAATAAGGTCTTTCCTTTAGTTTGCCATGTGTTGTTACTTCCCAGAATTTGATCCTTATTAGCTACACTTTCGGACGGTGTAGGTAATAATACAAGATGTGTTTTTTTCTTTTCTTCATAATCAACCGGTTCGATTCCTGAGTAGGAAAAACGATTTTACAAAAATCCAATGACTTTTAATAAAAATTGGGCTCGAGACTCCATTCAGAGCGATTTTTTTCCTGTATATGTATCCGAAATAGTTTTCTAGTTAATAAAAGAACATTAGATTGTTATGTAGCTGCGATATTTTTTAATCTCGATGCCGTTGGTTTAAAAATTATGCTACTAAACTAAAGGTGCATCGAGAATATAAAAAAAAACTCAAATTTTTGTGAACAAGAAACTACGTTAAATAATACAAAAGTTCTAAAATAGAAACACAAATAGAAGAAAAAAACACACAAAACCCTTCAAACTCTCACAATAATTTATTATAATCACCGCTACTTTTCCTGACCTCGCCGGCCACATTTTCAAGTCTTAAAATAGCTGTAAAAATGAGGCGCAATGGGTATCTGCAATATTTCAAGGGCTTTATTTTGTTCTACATTTTGTCCCAAGATAATAGGCGAGGATTTTCACCGTGCCACGTTTTGTATAAGATTCTCTGTTTCCCCTTTCAACGAATATAATTACTGCTATGTTTTGCATTGTATATTTTGCTGGGAACTGTTACAGAGTTCGGTTCCGTTTGTGCAGTGAAATTGTTGTTTGAATTTTCTGCTGTTTGTATAAATGGTTTTTGACAGCTGTTTATTAAAATATGGTTAAGTTATGGTATTATTTGTGAGAGACAACTCCAGCAACGTTTGACCATGATTTAGTCTTTCTTT
This sequence comes from Ceramica pisi, assembly GCA_963859965.1. NCBI lineage: Eukaryota > Metazoa > Arthropoda > Insecta > Lepidoptera > Noctuidae > Ceramica > Ceramica pisi. Next base: position 20,341,055 of record OY982535.1, on the reverse strand, counting down.
TAATTGCCGAGTTAAACTATAGTTTAAAAAATACTTGTATCAACAAACCAGAAATTGGCTACAAGGCGTTCTGACAGGTTTCGGGAATTGAGTTACCACGACGTTTTAGTCAGTAAGAGTATGACACTTCCTCCTTCTCCGCTCAGAGCGGACGAAGTCATACGATGATCGCACATACCCCCCCCCCCCCAAAAAGTGGCCAAAACGAGTGTCGAAGTAGAGTGTCTAACAATAAGCTCCTGGGGCAGCCGGTTACTGATAAGAATATTTCATTTGATCACATATTCAAGACCTTGCATGGGATCGTGGTGGCTTTAGTTTCATTGTTGCCTCTCTATACTGCCGTACGATTCTAATAACATGTCGAAGTGAAGCGTGTGTGAAGTGATCACGAAGTGAGCTGTCAAACCATACAATCAAGATGGAATGACAGCTCACTTGTCGTTCACTCCACCTAAGTGAACACGGTGAGATGTCGACAGAATAGACGGGCTGTTTTGATTGAACCTTACTTGTCTCGAGTTACTTGCCTACTACCATTAATAAAATATTTCGTCAATATTGACCTTCAATGTAATTAGGAAATTACCTATGCCTCACAGCCGACCACACCGTCACATCTTTACCAAAAACACAGAAAACACTGCGTCACAAAATACGTACACACACTAATCAGTAGCAACAAGTTAATGAACGCTAATTAACGACATGTTCGTAATTGTACCAGAACATAGACGTGTGAGAAGTGGGTACATTTCATTTGCAGCGCAGTTCGTTCTCAGTAAGTCAGTGTGAAGTTAGCAGTCTCCTGCTAACAAATTTTAATGAAACACTTCCAGAAATTCACACACGTTTGAAAATACTTACTTAATTAAGTATGATTAGTGTGAATTGATGTCGTTCTTAAAAGGGATTCTAATTAAAGAGCATGATAATAATTGGCAAGTAGGTAGGTTAGGTTATATATATGTCGACCTGTAAATGTTAAGCAGGGTGTCTTCCTTTTTATTAAATCAATCTACAAGTAATCCTAAATTATATGACTATGAATAAATATGATTAATAAAGAATGTAGTATGAGGTTGACTAAAATTTGACATTTAAACTTGTTTTTAACCAACTTCCCAAAAGGGTAGTTTCTCAATTCGGTTGTATGTAAAGTTTATTTCTTTTTCTTATGTCTGTTACCTCACTCCGTCAAATTATGAACCGATTTGAAAAATTCTTGTTATATGAAAGGATTATATACTTGCAGATTGGTCCCATTTAATTTTTATCAAAATCGGTTACGAAGTTTAGATTTTAAATTGAAATAGCTGGAATTCGTTTACTTGCATGATGGTTTTTTGTCATCCAAGTAATCGAAATTTTGCTTTTCTGAGATTTTGCAGTGGTGTTGTTAGGTGGTACCACTAAAAATTGAAAAATAAAAAACCTTTTACAACTTTTGGCCGTAGCGTGATGTTATATAGCCTATGAGCAGCCTTTCTCGAAAAATGGGCTATCCAACACTACATTATTTTTTCAATTTGAACTTGCAATTCCTGAGATTAGCACTTTCAGCCAAACAAACTGTGTGTGCAGATATCGTGTACGATGTCAAGGTAGTTTTCGTTAAAAGACGTATGAACACCGAAAAATCAAGCTTCTACGAGACGTCGATACTTCAATATTATTGTAATAGCGTTGGTATTACACTTCGGGTGTCTGTTGTCTTTGACAGTTTGGTTTTATTGCCACAGACGGAGAAAAATCACAGACATTCTGATAAACTGTGTTTTATTTTTGCTGTTGGACAATATAGTTTTAGGTTTTATTTTTTGTCTGATAAATATTGAAAAAATGTGTTAACACGTCTACTAGATTTATTACATTCTCATTTCAATTAATTGATTATGTTTCTGCTCATCCATTTCTAACGCAGGATACACAGTAAGTAATTTCAAACGAGACCAAACTCGTAAAACCGCACGATTTCATCGGGTTCTTTTTTTATGCGTGGAGCCCTAATAATTTATTAAATTTAAGTGCAAGGCCTAAGTTACATCCTATAAAATCAGCTATATGCCTGTGAGAATCCTGTCAAAATATGTTCAGCTGTTTCGGGTACCTACTTACTAGTTACTTTCGTATATGAACCTATTGATAAATAATGTACAGGCACTTTAAAATTGTCAAGGCCAGTCAGCCAAAAAGATGAATCTCGATACACGTTCCAAAGCGTAGATCTCTATGAACGAAAACCACAACACTCGCAGTTTTTGTTAACTACCCGGTACTCAGCTGACTGACTAACAAATACCTAGACATATTTCACGTAATATTTATTTCAGGAAAACTTATCGCCTTTGCATTTCGTGAAACTATAGGTAACATTACTCTGTGGCATACGTCAAGCGTTTCGTTTCCGTGATGTTGGAACTTACGAGTACTTACTAGTGTATGTTCCTAACGAAAATCAAACATTACGACTGAAGCGACCGTGGTTTTGCGTAGAAACTGCCGCGGCACTTTGACCAGTTTTGCCACTTCGCAATGTATGATTTCAGGTTTTAATGTAATGAAACTAATGTAATAGTTGTGTACCTTGCTTTCGTTCGATTAATTTTAATTCGAAATTCGGCATTATATTCTATTTAATTTTTATCACACAAAAATTATGAATACCTTTCTGCACTTCTTTTACATAATTTAACTGGTTGAAAGCGATGTTTTTTGCTTCCTCTAAACAAAATGGCTAACTAAACAAACTTTGATTTTTTTAACTAGGTTTGGCCCGCGACTTCGTTAGCGCATATCCCATATTTTCCCGTTCCCGTAGGAATTTCGGGAAATCTTCTCTCAGTACACCCCTACGGAGTGTAAGGAAGCTACATGCCAAATTTCAGCTTTCTAAGACCAGTAGTTTCGGCTGTGCTTTGATATATAGTATAGTCATTGAGTCAGGTTTGCCTTTTAAATCACTCAAAGGTTTGCTGGGAGAAAAGTCAACTTTGAGTAAGCTCACCTTTGTACATGTACTTTATTAAGTTGTTTTGGTGTAAAATAAAGAATAGAGATTTTTAAGAATAAAATTATAAACAACGCAAAATCTGAAAAGCGATCATTGTACTCGTACAAATTATACTACGGCTCCAACTCTGAAATTCGGAAAAATTATTTCAGTGTTAGATAGCCTATTTATCAAAGAAGGTTATCTATACTAATATTATAAAGAGGTAACATTTGTTTGTAAGTTTGTATGTTTGTGAATATGTATGTAGGGGTAATCTCAGGAACTAATGGTCCGATTTGAAAAATTCTTTCAGTATTAGATAGCCCATTTATCGAAGAAGGCTATAGGCTAGACATATCATCACGCTAAGACTAAAAGGAACCGAGCATTAATGGAAAATGTGTCGCAGACGAAGTTGCGTGGGTCAGCTAGTAGGCTATATATGTATCATCACGCTAAGACAAAAAGGAGCTGAGCATTAATCTGTACATTTCTTGAAGATTTCTCATGAACCGTTTCCACCAGGCTTTTCGTTCTTCTTAAGCAGTGGGCAGTAAGGTCTACCCACACACCCTAGTGTCGGAGTTATTAAACCGCCTCAAGGGCCTCTGACGTGGTTTAACGACCGCCATTTGGCGCCTGGGAGCCCCGGCTCGTAAGTTCCTTCGGAAGCACGGAATCATCTTTTTATAAGACAATCAGGTGATTCAACCCTGAAATGTCCTAGCCAAACTAGAAACAACTTTACAAAGTAGGTATGCTTCCCGTGGGAATTGAACCCACGACCACCGACAAGCCTAAACCATTAGACCACGGAGGCAGTTTTTCGTTATTTCTGTCCCATCTTGAATTGCCTTCAAGTAAGATTTTTAGTAACTACATTTCCACAAAACGTATCCTGAATTAGCACATTTTAATTTTCATTCCTGAAAACTCGCTAACAATACCTACCAAAAAGTTTTCAAAATCCACAAAAGTTGCTGACGTTCCGGAAATGTAAAGACTGTTTTAAAATTATAATAGTTATTCGCTTACCATATTTTAGGACTCAACTTTTTCCTTTTTAAACGGAAACTTTGTTAAATACCATTTAACATATATTTTGCTGCTAGTAATGATCAGCATTGGCTTTGCATAATTATTATGAAAAACCTATCTTTGAAAACTTTAGGTTTGTACACAAAATTAAATTTCTGATTTTCGTACTTAGCTCAAATGGCTCTCTATTCGCCTTCGCCGAAATGCACTATATTTTCTCTACTTTATAATGTGCTCTTTAATCCTTCTTATCTTAAAGAACGCTTTCAATTCCTGTGTGACACACATTCTAGGTCCTTGATATCATTGGAAAAACTGAAGTTAAGTATTCGTATGTATTTCATTTCCTTTTTTGACAAAATATCTTTAAGCATACAAGCAGCTAGATTTTGATATGCATTACCTATAATAGTGATTAGTGAGTCATGCGCAAACGAGTTCCAATATGTTTTTTTTTGTTCTTTATTTCTTTATATATACTTTATTGTACACCAAATTTAAAATGCGTACTTTCCGTGATTCTAAGCATATTTATCTTTACTTTTATTTCGAAAATAATAAAAGGTTTGGTCAATTTGTGGAATAAGAAAAACAGACTCACTATGCAAAGTTGGAACAATACCGGTGGTTTAAGTACCACCAATTAGTCAATGGTCTAGCCCAGGATTAGTACTAATTGAGACACTCCCAATAAGTAATGAATTCCGCGACAAAAGCTGCAAGATTCAACCTTAGGACCTACAATCAAAGTCGAATTTACATTGCATCTGAATACATTGTTAATCTCGCGTTTTTTACAAAGAAAAGGAATTTCGTGCAAGTTCCCATGGGTACTGAATAAATTCAAAAAGCTGATGTCTCGAAATGTGGAATCATTTTCTGATTCTCTACAACGTGACAGTTCATTGAACGAGAATAAAGTGAATCCGTGACAGATATTGGAAGGCGCGAATTAACATCCGATGAAGAATGTCGATATAACGTTTGATGCTAAAGAAAAACACGAGAAATGTTTCAATATGGTAATGAGTGGAGATGAGTAAATCTTTTGATATGTTAGATGAGCTAAATCAGTAACCACACAAAAGAATTCACACTCAGAGAGTACTGACGATGTTAACAAAAATTAATACTTACTAGCTGACTCAGCACATGCTGTTTTACCATACAAAAATAAATAGCCTACGACCTATTCTCAAAACTACCAAATACACACAAACAAATTCATAAGAATCGGTCAAGCCGTTTCGGAGGAGTTCGATAACAAACACCGTGACGTCACGAGATTTTTATATATTAGTTAGAAGATTGCAAACCTTCATTGAAAAGGGAGGAGTCAACTACACGTCATAATATGGCTGCTCTCGGGATGTTGTACATGTTCCATTTGCTTGGTGAACTTTGATGGTGATATGTAACGCTGTGTGTGTCGTTTGGTTTTGTTATACCTAGTTCATATGCGGCGGTATAGATGTTGCTACATACTTATACAGTAAAGCTAAGAAGTACATGTTTTGGTAATATCATGACTTGAACACCTTTATCTTTTTTGTGTCGTTCGGCAAATATTTGTCCCCGGTAAATGGCAAACGCCATAAGATTGTAAAATATCGCGTGAAAGGGTAAACTACTACTGGATATATTGGAAACTCGTGTCAGCTATTTTATATTTCCAGCGAATTCTTAAATCTTTTTGACATGTCGCTCGTAGAAACCCTGACAGCCTCGAGAAGCTTATGGTAGTTAACAAGGAAGAGCATAGTGCACCGAGTGATCATTGCCTCCGACTAGACACGACCTTCAACAATGAAGACAACGACTAAGAAGAAGAAGAAGATATTGAAAACTTTTGAATTTAGATAGAATTTAGATAGAATTTATTGTTTAAAAAACGTTTTATGATATATCGAGAAATTATAATCCAATCAAGATTTATTACAATCTTACGGAGTCTGCAATTTTCCGGTGACCTATACATTTTATTTCTCTGATAGTTTTCTTTTGATTTCAAGGGATAAAGATATTAATTAATTCTCAATACAACAAGTCAACACCTACAAAAATACAGGGGTTCCATTCAATTTTATTACCAATAAGGTATATTTTATGTTTATTGGAGGTATAATACGATTAATAATAGCCTCGTGTGGCTAAGCAAACATAATTTGATATTCATTCTCCATCGATCACGGTACGTGGTTTGTCAGAATCTCGATCTAGTTCCTGCGGAAGACGTGACGATCAAACTCAGCTATTTCGCTGAATATTCAGGAGTTCCCAATACATAATAATTAAAAGAGAAATAAACTAATTAACTTTAATAACTGTATTATAGCTACGTAGGTATTTAATTTCATAGAACGGGGAGCAACATAAAATGAGGGTGGTAATTTTCATGTTGAAATGTAATGTCGTGAATATATTCTAATCCTACAAAAATATAGCTTTAAATAACTTTACTAATACCAGGCAACACTGCAAGCAAAAGTCTGGAAGCCATGTTTTTAACTACAGAATGAAATTCGACTCTGTCACGCTGTGCACCGCTATACATCCTACAGGCCTTGGTCACGGCTGATGCACGTTCAACTAATCCGAAGATCCGGATATCCGGACAGATTGGGCTACTGCAAGGAAACAGGATTTAAATAGATGTACAGTCGCCGGCTATCCGAAACTGTCAAATGTTCCCGATCAAATTTGAACCCAATTTCTTTAGGAATAAAGTTGAAAATCTAACAAAGAAATTTGACAGATTGCTGGCGACTGTACGTAGTCGTGTTGTTGCGGAATTTGTTCGAAAGAGTCGAGAACTCAAAGGGCATTAGAGGAACACGGATGGGTTTTAGTCAGTAAGAGTCTGACAATCCCTTCCGCTCCACCCAGAGCGATGCTTCGATGATTTCCCATCCTTAAAAAAAGTCGTGTTCCGACTTTAATCTGAAAAAGCTGCGAGCATGAGCCAGTAGGTACCAATGTTATTATAACGATTCCCTATCACCTTGTAGAGTTTGACAAACATGACAAGAGCCTAAAAACCTCTCAAAGTTTGGCAGAGGCTGAATTGAATATTTGGTTAAGAAAGTGTATGAACATGTATTCTTAATTCAAAATTAAGAAACAGGCTTGAGTTGAGTTTCACCACTGCAATACAGTTTTTCATCAATTGCTCAAGACCACGGCTGATGCACGTTCTACTAATCAAAAGATCCGAAGATCCCCACTTCCAGACAAATCTAACAACTGCAACAGAAGCAACAGAATAGGATATAAAATGTTGCTATTGCATTACAATTGAAAGAAAATGGTACTGGATTTGTAGTATTAACGATTTTTTAATTATTTTGTGAGTTGCAAGCTTTATTTTAAGAAATACAAGTCTTCGAGATATTATTTTGTACAGTGGTGAGACTAAGACTGTCAGAATGTTTTTGGAACAAATTCGCCATTTACTGGACAGCTTATGTATTCATGTAAGTACCTGAGTAATAACAGCTGCACAAGTCGATTTTCAAGGTTAAGCAACGCTTGCCGAGGTTGGTAGTGTGTGGGACCAAAAGCTTAAACTTTAGGTCCCGGCCGACATTTGGAGATCTTTGGCAGTCTTTACGGATAGTCAGAAGCCAGAGTTCTGACACCAGTATTGTCAAGGAGTACCGTGTTACCCAACTAATAGGCTGTGGAGGTTTGGTAGGCAGATGCTACTCGTAAAATTATAATACACGTAATTACACGCACACGTAACTACGACGACAACGACTACGACGTTGTCACGTAATTCAGCTGAATCCGGTTTGACTGGAAACCAACTCCAATATAGTTGGGAAAATGCTACGCAGAAGATGCCTTGAGTAAGAGAGCAAAAATTAATTATAGTACCAGTACCTACCAAGTCTAAATGGACCATGTCTAAATGGCATATCTTAATGATATGCTTTTTAGTGCAGCCGTGAGACACACACTAGTTTTTGCCATATCATTTCTGTTATTTCTATGTAGGGACCGTGTTTCATGTGCCGAATAAATATTCTTTTTTTCTTTTCTTTGATATCCGAATATAGATGAGCACTGTAATCTACAGCACTCCTAATGTGAGAGGCTTGAGTTTGCGGTTTTTCAACCCACTTGCCAAACCAAATGCCGCCATCCAGCAACAGGTTGATATTGTTATGCTGATATTGACCTTGTCAATTTTGGCAGGACTAAAAACGCCACTTTAGCACAATCATATTACAATCACAATATCAACCACACAACAATCTGACAAATTTCATCCCGAGTATAGTGTAGGTATAAAAGCCTCCATGTATATTTTTTTAAATATAACCTTGCCCCACACTAGGAATTTCTCCTGTATCGTGGTTGCGTTTACAAACATACACAAACAGCCAGACCCGAAACAACTGTCTGTAGTGCATACAAATGTTTGTTTCGTGTAGGAATCGAGACCACGACACGCGACACAGCAGTGGATCGCTCAACCACTATATTAAACTTAATAATAAACAACAATAAACGATCAATTTAACGTAAGACGAGTGGTGGACAGTCTGATACTTTACCGTTGCATGATTTATTATTTTTCTTCTGCTTTTTTTAGGACCGATATAACAGAACAAAGAGAACTCCGATTATAATCCTCATTCCAACTTTGAAAAGTAAATTTTTCTGATATTTTAATAGACTTGAATAAAACGACGGAAGTTGAATATGACAAAAATTGGGTACTGTGTACGGGATCGTAAAATATGCGAAAAAGTTAGCAGAATTTGCATACAAATGTAAGATGTGTCTTTAAATCTTTTATCATAATCTGGGTTCCTTAACTTAAAAAGTGACCGCGTTAAAAACTCTGGGACCCGCTTTTTGGGATGTAATGATACTATTTAAGAGATTACCAAAGTTTTTAAGAAGATGAGATGAATAAATAGGGATCCACGACCGACATCCTTTGTGGGTCACTGAAGTTTAACAGAAGTTTGTAGTGACTTCGTTTTGCTTATAGTTTTTTTTGTTTAGTACTATTTAAAGCTATTTGTGGTTCAGACACGGCTAGGAATTAAGTGGTGGTGGAATAGTTCTGAAAAAGCTGTGATAAAAAGAGATTCAATTAAATCTTTTATAAAAAACTTTATACATAATAAAAATTAAAATAAAACACTACAAATTAAAAACTAACTTTAATTTCAGAAGTCGGTGTCAAAATACAAAGAAACTAACAAAACACCTGTTGTATTTTTTTGTAAAAAGTTTTTTATTTTTCATTTTTTTAGTGGTACCCACACCCAAAAACACCACTGCAAAATCGCAGGAAAGCAAAATACGCAATTTCGATTACTTGGATGACAAAAAACCATCATCCAAGTAAACGGATTCCAGCTATTTCGATTTAAAATCCAAACTTCTAAACCGATTTTCATAAAATTTAAATGGGACCAATCGACAATTATATCCTTTCCGATTTCAGTTTTTTTTTAAATCAGTTTATAAATTATGGAGTTAACAAACATTAAAAAAAAATGCAACCGAATTGAGAACCTCCTCCTTTTTGGGAAGTCGGTTAAAAAATTGGGAGAATGTGCGTCGGAGTTAAAGGGTTTAATTCCATCCAGCCAGTTTTATCATCGGACTACACACCATCGGTACATAGTGGCCTACACATGCCTATGCAAAATACATTTTGCAAATACTTTCATAATGCGTACTGACCTAAGGAGTTGAATTACCTGCCAGAGTCTTGTACATGATAGCTACAACCTAGGAGTCTTTCAGTGAAGAGTGAATAGGTTACTTCTAGGCAAGCGTGCTCTGTCATCGATCCCTTCATAGGCGATGCAGTGAACGCGACCCCATCAATTATATAATTAAAAAACAAGTTTTCTTATGACCCGAGTTTATATTGCGCCACTACCACGTGGGGTTTCCGATTACTTAACCCGATTGCTTCAGGGTATTATTATGTATTTTACCTACTTGTTTTGTTTTCCAAAGGTCTTATTTTTTTGTAACAAGAACACTGTTTGCGGCTTCTTCTGTTCAATCTGTGTGACAGGATTTTCTACTGGTCCAGTTCCTCAGTTTCCTCCTTTGTGAGACTGGTATCTCCAGTCTTTTTGTATTATTTTTGTATTATAATGTTAGTTTGCAAGGCAACTTTATGGAAGAGAAAATATTTTTTATGTTAGTAATATGATGAACTTCTTTAATATCCCTATCTAAAAGAAAAAATGAAAAATCTCTCTAATGACGAAAATTACAAACACAATAAAAAGCTGCACCAAAAAGTTTGGAAGCGACTTAGCGATTTAACGTAAACTCTCCGAGGGGGATCCACGTCAAGACTAACTGCGAATGTGGACAGCTTGCACTCTGCTGTTAATGGCTCGCGGGGAGCTGCCAAATACTGTGTCCGTAGGTAAACATTGTGGTGTTTTGGTGATTCTTCGGTTTTCATTTCAACAGTTTAATCGTTATTTGCGAGTTAATCTTGTGCCACATGAAATAAAACCATTGTTGATCTCGACTAATCGCAAAATATCCTCCTCCTCCTCCTTACATTTTTGATCGAGTTATGCAAACATAAATGTTCCAATTGATCAGTTGTTTTTTTTTATATTGCTTTGTAGATCCAAGTTAAAGTAGACAATTTTAACCGCTTGAAATAGTGTGCCAATGAATTAAAAGTAACCCGTAGTTAACATACAAAAAGAAGATTTTGCAGCATCCATTCCAAAAAGGTTGTTTTTAGGAACGAATACAACATTAAGTCGGTTTATATTTATAGAATATTGTTTGATATTATTCTTTCGCTAAATTCAAATAGCTAGTCTACACAAATATTATAAAGAGGAAAGATCGAAAGATATGTTTGTTTGAATTGAATGGGCTCCGAAACTACTGGATCGATTTGAAAAATTCTTGCACCATTTGAATCTTACAATATCTCTGATAAACATAGGCTCGAATATTTTCGAAAAAGCTAGAACCGCGCAAACGAAGTAGCGGGCGAAGTGTTAGCTTCGCCCGCGACTTCGTTTGCGCGGTTATAAAATTGTCAAAAACATTGTTTCATAATGTACAAACGTTGTTTAATTGCGGTTTCCTTTTAACAAATCGTTACTTTATTTAGCTGGCATTGTGCCAAATTCATGGAGACAGGTTCACTCCCCGAACAGGGACCTTACGTCGTCACCTGGATTCCGGCAGATCCGTCTATTCCCTAAGGAATCAGACGTGTTAGAAGTAAATGGTGTTTATTAGATGACAGTATTTCATGAAAATATAGCATTTGTTTAGATGATTATAGTGTGGAATAACACAGGCTCGGAATATAATATATTCCGAGACTATAAATAAATAAAATAAAAATAAAAATAAAAATCATTTATTTCAGACATAAAAGTCCATAGACACGGCAATGATGTTAGTAACAAGAATTCTACTTATAACTAATGTTAGTAATTAAAAATGTAGGTATACAGTTAAACCAGCACATCCCTGCACAGTAGGCTCATCGGTCTCGCAACACATGGAGTTCAGTGAACCTACTGAGCAGAACTGAATCAGTTCTCTCGCCAATCATCCTCAAAATACCATTCCGGCTCCCCCGGACTCGCTGCACCACGGACGCAACTTTTTTACGCATAATGGCGTAGAAGTCATCTACGCTGGCGTCTGCAAACATACCGGATGCACTGCAATATCGAGGGAGCCGAAACAGGGCCCTGAACACATTATTATATTGGACACGCATGGCGCTGTAGGCCCCCTGTGTAAACCTTGCCCACAGGCCGCTCGTGTAGAACGTCTGGCAGAATGCCTTGAACATTGTTATTTTAACAGGAGCAGTACACCGAGCGAACCTGTGTGCCAACATATTACCGCGGACCGACAACGCCCTGCGCTCCCTCTCGATGTCTAAATCGTCACTCAAATTCTCAGTTACAATGTGTCCCAGATATTTAAACTGTGTCACACGACCCAGAGGTACACCATTTAGTAATATAGGTGGTATAAAGAGATTGTTTTTATGTTTACATTTAAATAACATGAACTCACTTTTACTTTCGTTGTACCTCAGGCCATGCTCCACAGCATAAACCTCACACACCTTTAACAGCTCTCTGAGACCCCCAATTGAGGGGCTCAGCAGCACCATATCATCAGCATAGCTCAGATTATTGACACATATGTCATCTATGTGGCATCCAACATGCATGCTGCTGAGCTCCTCAATCAGATGGTTAACATACATATTAAAGAGCCGTGGCGAAGTAAGCCCACCTTGTCTGACACCACACTCTAAAGAATATTCATCTGAGTATACATTTCCCCATCTTACTACGTTAATCTGCTCACCGTACCAGTAGGCGAGGATATTAACAAGATCAGCTGGAACACCTGCACCTCTTAGCTTTGTCCAGAGCTTATTATATGACACTAGATCAATAGCTTTTGACAAATCCAAGAAGCATGCATACACTGGAGTCTGCCTTTTCACATAATAATCAACAGTGTGTTTCAGAGACAGTATTGCACTTTCAGTTGACAACCCCTCTCTGAAACCAAACTGTGTATCTTGTAATGTAACAAAACGATCAAGTTTTCTATCTAATAACCCATCAAACACTTTTGCGATTATAGTAGCTAAAGAAATCGGCCTATAGTTACTTCTATCAGAGATATCAGCAGTAACATTCTTCACAATTGGCACAACTACTGTTCTCATAAGACTAGGTGGTAAATATGAGTGCCGTATGCAAAAAGTGTAAAACATGGCTAATACCCTGTACAGGTGTACTCCCCCATGCTGAAGATGTTCGACACTGAGGCCCTCATGCCCCGGTGACTTCCCTCTTTGGTACTATGGTCCCTAGGAATCACGCAGGCGAAGCCACTGGCATAAGCTAGTCATATTATAAGTGCGAAAGTTAATGAGGATGGATGGATGTTTGTTACTCTTTCACGTTAAAACGCCGTTTTTTTACTTTTGAGAGGCACGCGTTTGACCACTATCTCACCTGATGGTAAGCGATGATGGGGTCTAAGTTGGAGCATGCTTGCCTAGAATTAACCTATTTAGTCTAGACTTAAAGACTATCAGGAAACACAACTCCGGCAGGGAATTCCACTCCTTTGCTGTACGCACTATGAAAGTGTTCCCTAAAAGTTTTGTGGGTGTGGGTGGGATGTCCACAATGTACCAGTGGTGCATCGCCGATCGTCTTGAGGTCCGATGATGGAACGGGCTTGGCGGAATTAAATTATGCAATTCCATCGCACATCCCCCAAAATGCAACCGGTAGAAAACCGACAGGCTAGCAACTCGGCGTCGATGCTCTAGACTTTGGAGCTTCGACTCGACGAGCCTATCATTGCCGATGATCCTCTTGGCCTGAAAGGATCTTGATGAAATTTGACACAGAGGTAGATTACAGTCTGGAATAACACAAAGGCTACTATCTATTTATCCTGGGAGTACGTTCCCTAGGGATCACGCGGGAGTGCCGCTGGCTTCTGCTAGTATTTCTATAATTCCTCGAATTTTCCTTTGTGAACTAGACTCGACCCGTTGGCATTATCCCGAACGACGGGTTTGAAACGCCTCAATCAATCTGTCTAGCTTCTTCCAAACTATGACGGCTTCTCGTTAGAACCGAAACAGGCGAATACCAGTATTTTATCGGTTACAACTGTGTATCTAACCACGACGACCAATGACTCGGTTACACGATATTCCTTGGTACAACTACTTGTCAATCTTTCGGGCTACTAAACGACTGTCAATTATGTATAACACGGTTCAAGAACTGAATTTGGAGGAGCTCGTGGAAAAAGAATAACAGCCGCACGGGTCGATCTTCAAGAATAAGTAACGCTTGCCAAGGTACGCCTGTGGGTGGGTGGTCATCTTAACATACCGAGTACCCCGTGCCTCGAAAAGCACGTGACGTCGTTGATTCCGGCTGTCATTTATAGATCTTTGGCAGTCGTTACGGATAGTCAGAAGCCAGTAAAGCTGACTCCAGTTTTGCAAAGAACTCCCATGTTAGTGGGTTGTGGGTCTTGCAGGCAGCCGCTTCACGTAAAATACTGATATTCAGCTGAATCAAGTTTGACAGCCGACCCCAATATAGTTGGGAACGTATCAACGAACTTGTTAACAAGTCGAAACATCTAAATTCCAGAAATCCCGACCACATTAACAAGCAATTTGGGGGAACATCCCCGATCTAAGATAAGCCACGTTTCCGATCTCCATCAAACCACCGATAACGACTGATAAGCGATTAAAGAGCGGTGTGAAAGGCCTCTCACACGAGCCCTCTCGTAATTTATTAGATCCTTTCAGATAACGCACATGTAGCTTTTGTTCCGAACTGTGAGCGATTTGTTTTAAATATTCTTTTGTTTTTTGTTTGAGCTTTTGTTTTGTAGCTCATAAATAATTTTCGGTAGAGAGACCTTTATTTAGTTACTAGAGTATGGGCAGAGTAAATTTTATATTGAGCTCAAAAATCTTTTCTTTTTTCGAGACGGTGGTTAACTACTAAGAGCCGATTACGGTTTTTTTTTTTGCGGATTTTTTTTCATATCGCGGTCAAGCTGCGTTCAATAGTTGCCAGTGTCAATATTCCATAGATAATAAAGACACTGACAGCTCTTAAACGTGGTTCATAATTATGTTGATCGCGTTCAATTTCAGATTGATGAAATCCGCCCTAAGATTACTTAGGCCCTAGGAGCTACGTTAGTTGCCGCATCAGTCATTCTTCTAAGTGAAATTAATGTATGCTAAATATTATAAAGCTGAAGAGTTTGTTTGCCGCGCTAATTTTAGGAACTACTGGTACAGAACTAATTTTAGTGTTTATCGAGAAAGAATATAGGGCTACGTGACATCACGTTACAACCAATACGAGCGGAGCATTGATGAAAAATTTGGCGCAGACAAAGTTGTCGAGTTTCGAAGTCGGTTATATATTTTATAAAAAAGTTTTTTTTTTTCACTTTTAACTAGGACGACGTCTTCGTTTACACAGAAAATGAAACACGCAAAAATGCTTATAAAATAAAAACAAACGAGCCAAAATGAATAAATTTTTTGCGGGACCAAATGGCAAGTATGCCGAATAAAACTAAAAAAGAATGACAGAAATCGGATTATTAACTCTGGAGTAATCGCTGTACATACAAAAAAAACAAAAATACCCGCTGTATTGAGAACCTTCTCCTTTTATGGAAGTCGGTTAAGAAAAAAACAAGGAACTTGACTAGAAATATAAAGCAAATCTTAACAAAAAACTTATTTCACGGTCCTTTTGTAACAGCGTGCTCGCATGTTTATTCATCCAAATACAAATCCAGTACAAATAAACGTCCATGCTGTACCTATTGGCAAGTAAAATTATTTAATTAAAATAAAAACAGAATGCTCCACTAACTTTTTAATCGAATCATTTTCTTTGATGGTTGTTATCTTAATTGAAATAAATTGGAAATTTTAACTCAAAGAACACTAAGTGATTGTCAAAGCTAAGGCAAGAACACGATGATTTTGGGACCTTATTTTTGGTTGACAGTCTTTGTTAATCTTCAGCAGTGTTCCTTATGATTGCAAGTTGTAAACATATTAAGAACCAAACTCTCAAAGAAATACTTAGCGTGTCTGATGATTTACTACCATGCGACCCATATTATTCGTAAACAAAAGTTATTTGCTAATACTTCTACACCACATGGCCAGAATTATACGCACTGTGTCAAATAAGTGAAGGTACTAAATTGTGTCTCTACCAACTGTCTGTAAGGACATCTGCGTGTCTATAAAAGAGTTTTACTTAATCGTAACTCAAGCTGAGACACACAACAGAGTTCATAAAGAACTCTTTCAGCAGTGCTGCTTAAGGCGAGGTTGCAGTACTGTGTGTTTTGACGAACAACAGCGACTGTCCGGCTAGCGAAATAATGCCTAAATTTTGATTGTTTTTTCTTCTTGGCGAAAACTGATTAAGAAATTATACAATATGGTTTCAACATAAACATAAAAAAAAAAGCTCTATCTATTGATATAACTTTTATATATATTCGTGATGAAATCTCTTAGCAGTACACGTTTAAAATTGTAATTTAGTGTCATGTTTGATAAAAAAAAGTATCGAGCCAATCATTCTAAATCGCGTTTCTATCTTTACGATTTACTTGGGGGTATGTTCAATTTTTATGTAATGATTTTTATTTATTAATAAACTCATAATTAATTAGATTTTCAGACGTTAAAAAATATTAAAAAGTACTGCACCGCCTTAAGGCTAAGTTCATATTATGACCGCGCGTCTACATCACCGCGCACTACCGCGCCTCCGTGGTCAAGCGATATAAGGCGGATTTCATCAAAGAAATCATTACTTCTGGGTAGGTTCGCTTCATCGTAGACTTTGTCACTGTCATCTCTGACCAAAACTAGAGTCAAGAGCAAACCCAAGTCAAGTAAAAAAAAAAATGAAACTGAACGCGATCAGCATAATTATGAACCACGTATACGAACTGTCAGTGTCATTGTTTTCTGTGGAATATTGACACTGACAACTCTTGAACGCAGTTTAGATGTACTGATCGCAATTAATTACATTGATGAAAACCGCTCTTAGGCGTTTTCCGCGTGACCCGGTGGTCGTAGGTTCGATTTCCAAGGGCAGCATACTTTGTAAAGTTGTTTCCAGTTTGGCTAGAACATTGTAGGTTTGAATCACCTGATTGTCTGATAAAAGATGATTCCGTGCTACGGAAGGTACGTATGGGCCGGTGGTCCCGGTAATCAAATGGCGGTTGTCAATGAAACCATGACAGAGGCGGTTTAGAAACTCTGACACTAGTGTGTGGGGTCGTTAGACGGTAAGGTCCAGGCCCAAACGATAAGAAGAACAAGACCGCGCGTTACGACGCAGTACAAGTTCTACAAACTTCTATCGACTCGTTCATTTGATCCGCGTGGTTTGTGAGGTGTTCCGCGCGGCCATGTGAACTTAGCCTTCTTATACTGATGTCTACTTGTTCGACCTTAGTGCCCACACGATAAGAAAAACAAGACCGCGCGTTACGACGCAGTACAAGTTCTACAAACTTCTATCGACTCGTTCATTTGATCCGCGCGGTTTGTGAGGTGTTCCGCGCGGCCATGTGAACTAAGCCTTCTTATACTGATGTCTACTTGTTCGACCTTACTGCCCACACGATAAGAAGAACAAGACCGCGCGTTACGACGCAGTACAAGTTCTACAAACTTCTATCGACTCGTTCATTTGATCCGCGCGGTTTGTGAGGTGTTCCGCGCGGTCATGTGAACTTAGCCTTTTTATACTGATGTCTACTTGTTCGACCTTACTGCCCACACGATAAGAAGAACAAGACCGCGCGTTACGACGCAGTACAAGTTCTACAAACTTCTATCGACTCGTTCATTTGATCCGCGCGGTTTGTGAGGTGTTCCGCGCGGTCATGTGAACTTAGCCTTCTTATAAGTTGATGTCTACTTGTTCATCATTCCAAATCAGATACATATGACTTCATATATTATGGCTGAAATTGACGTGCACATTTTTTAGGTGATTTATCACAAACGCCATGATGTATCCTACGATTCCTCCAGATATTTTAACTTATTTAAAACGGGCAATTACAAATTGTTTAAAAATACGTAAATTATAACCTTATTTCTAGCTAGAAGAAAGGAATCATAGTTTTTAAAATAATAATAAATGATATAAAGTGAAGTGTAGTTTTGCTAAAAGACGCTTTTAGCAAAACAGTGCAAATAAAATCTGAAATACAACAGCTATGCTGCAAAAAAAACTGTGTTGCATTTTTTAATGAAATGGCAGTGCTTACTTAAGAGAACACTTCATCTGAAATGAAAAGTTTACTAGAATACTTATCAAAGTGAATTGTTTGTGATGTCTTTGTTACTCAATCATCATCAAATCCATCGAAAGACGTCCACTGGATATAGGCCTCCCCCAAATGTCGTCACGACAACCGGTCCTTTGCGCCTCGCATCTATTGGCTAGCTGCGATCCTCACCAGGTTATCGGTCCACCTTGACCGTTAGGTACCTAATACCTATCAGCCACGTGTTCATGAACAGCACACAGGATATGATGAAAATATTAATTCTGAATATGAAAACAGATAGAGTTAAGGAAATTAATTGCACAACGCTTTTCCCTGTCATTGTCACTCTCATATAATGAAAAATAACTGTGGATGTCTGAGGGCCAATTCTACTCATTTTTAAACAAATTTCGCATTCGCATGTCAATCGCAAACTGTCAAAAAGGCCTTAATTTTCATACATTTTTGACAGTTTGCGATTGAGATGCGAATGCGATGTGAATGTGAAAATTAGTAGAATCGACACACTGATATAATGTGTGTTAGTGTCTAACCGCCATCTTTTAATCTTGCTATTAAAGAACCGTACAAGTGCGAGTCGGATCCACCGAGGGTTCCGTACAAATTTGTCAGTACATATTACTTTAAATAAAAAGCATATTTTTTATGATTTTATTACAAATGCGCAGTTTTCAGACTTGCCAAATTTCATAGTTATAGGTCAACAGAAAATACCCTATAAATTTTGATTCCCATGAGAGTTTCGAAATATATACGTTTTTAGCGGCATAAACTTATAACTTTAAGGGCTGACAACTTGAGTATATGGTTTTAATTTCAACTCGATACCTTCACATGTTCCTGAGATAAAGGGTCTTGACAGGCAGACGGACGGACGGACAATAATGCGATCCTATAAGGGTTCCGTTTTTTCCTTGAGGTATGAAATCCTAAAATTGGCCCAAAAAATACGAGTTTGCTGATAATATACAATCATTTACATGCACGTACCCATTCACAAACATTCTACCGCAATTACATTACCAGACTCACTCATTAACATAATCTATAATTACCAAAATAATCATCATAATATCAACAAACACAATTAATTTACTTAACGAATTGCCCGCACAAAATTGATGAATAATAAATATTTCCAGTAGATAATTGGTCCCTACACACGATACGAACAAAAAATAATTAGGTACCTATCTCCCAGGCTGTGTCCAATTTCCCAACGCGTACCCTCGTTAATTAGGCAAACATCTTGTGAAAATTGAATATTGGATGGGATGAAAAAATCTAGTCTGTAATGGATTTCTGTACGTGGGTGAAGCATCGACCTATCACAGTATTCTCATTGAGTTAAGATCAAAGTGTGTTTCCGAACGCTTATAATCATAGATATTATATTACACAAGTCTAGTACCTAAGTAAAAATGTTTTATATATTTCTGTGCTTACAACTCAATACTCAATACTTTATTGCATTCCACAATGTAGGCGTAAGTGCTAGTTATTTGACAGGTAACAATCGTGGACCCTGTCAGGCACAGCAAAAGATAAATGTGGAGAGGACTTATCATCTAATAGAACAATCTAAATCTAACTTATTCTAAAAACATGGACATAACATTAACATTAGAATTAAAATTCCGAAAGACTTTATTTTTCAAGTTTTAAATATTTATCGTTTAAATATTCATCGACACTATAATGAGATTTTTTTAATAATAACTTTTTTAATTTATTTACGAATAAATGGAGTTTATTTTCTTTTCTTATTGATTCAGGTAGCACATTAACCCCTAATCCCTTCAAAGTTAGAATGAACAGGCTACTTCTGGGTAAGCTCGTTCCATCGTAGAATTTGTCTCTGCCATCTCTGACCTAGATTAGAGTCAAGAGTAAACCCATCTCAAGTAAAAAAAAAAACAAGATCACTGGAAGCAATAATCTCTTCTGATGATGAAGGCATTTTTTCTCTGAATTATCTTTTTGCAGATTACCTTCTCTCACTATAAATAAAACGTCTGATATGAAATGCTGCTGTGCCCCTGTTCAAAATATGGCTCACATGCTGGAGTACCCTTAGAGTCTATAAACCGCCACTGTTGAGGACCTGATAAACCCTCCTGACGCTACAAATAGCATAGCCACCGTACCCGAAACTTCTAAAAAGTTTACCATAGATCCGACATGAAGAAGACGTAGTTATTCTCCTTTGTCTATGGAAGTAACAATTATTTCGAATAAGGGACTACTCACACTTATTCACATCTATTCAGCTTATGCATATAGCAAACAACGATTTATATGGAGACGCGTACGCATCCGTTCAGCTTTCCGCATCTTTTCAGCTTTCGCGTCTAACACGCATAAAATGCGGACAAATGTGGAATTATCATGCGGGTGCTACAGATAGAGTCCAGCGATAATCTGCCGCTGCCCGCCTTCCTATTCTTAGGAAGCTGTACGCGGCTGATAGAAGCAGAACTGTATAAGTGTGAAAAAAATCGTTTAGCGAAACGCGAATGGACCTGAATAAATGTGTGTAGTCCCTAAACAGTTTTATATCCCCCTACATTTTGACAAGTTTTTGGCATTGCAAACTTGAATTTGAAGGATTTTTTAGGGTGCCGAACGTCCGTACGGAACCCTTATAGAATCACTCAGGTGTCTGTCTGTCTGCCTGTCCATCTGTCACGGCCAGTTTTCTCCGGATCTACTTGACCGATTCTATAGAAATTTGGTGTATTGACCTTTGGGTCACGGACGTGTTACGTAAATAACTAAATTTTTAGTACTTAAAAGGGTCACTTTTGGAGGTCAAACTCGAAACTCTTTTCAAAGTTAGAGTGAATAGGCTATTTCTGGCTAAGCTCGCTTCATCGTAGACTTACCTGGACTGGAGTCAGTAGCAAAACCATCACAATTTTTTTTTTAATAATAGTAATCAAAAAAATGTTTTGTAAACTGTTGTGTGCTGCAGAACGGGCTTACTGTGAGGGTTTTAATTAATATTTTTTTTCACAATTTTAAAATAAATAGTTTTGCAGTTACCTATTCAAGAAATTAGATAAAAAATTACCTTTCCCCATTTATCTCCGTAACTACTGAGCCTAAATATATTTAAAAGTTCTATACCTTAAAATTGCAGGAAAACCTATAAGAAGTCTGCAGTGTTAAAAATTAAATTGGTTTGCAACCGAGTCCGACTCGCATTTGGCCAGTTTTTTAAGTACGAGAATTCGCTTAGTACAACGATATTTATGATTCAAGGACACATATTATAATCAAATTGCGAACGACATTCCAGAGCTTTTAACAGATTTCATTATTCCTATTTGTATGTAATCAAAAAACGTATAAATTCTACAAACAGATATCCACGTAATACTTCTTTGGTAAATATATGTCACCGGATAATTACATACTCTGTAAGATTGTAATAATCTGTTTTAGATTATATTTTCTCGATAGGTACCCATATTGTTATCATCCAAATTCAATAGTATCCAATATGTCCTTACATGAAATGACATTTTACAATTTCACGCGGTATTTCACAATTCTACGACTTTTACAATTTTCCGGTGACATGTACGTGCCTTATTGAGAAAAATAAGTTTACAATTTCTCGCGATATTTTACAATCATACGGTGTCTGCTATTTTCCGATGTCATAATATTATACATTCTTTGCCTTTAATAACTGTGTCATAACCGAAAAAATATTGTTTCGAACATGCAGCCCTACTATGACGTTTCACTGCAACATGAAGCCGGTGTAAAAACGGAATAGTGCTAGTCGTTTTGTATAGCTCCATCTCTCTCTTACAACCAAGATAACGATGGCATTGGTACGTTATAGTAAGGGCTGCGTGTAAGACAACGTGTTATGTCATATTAACATTATTATGTCTGCTAAACTAACATCATCGGAACAAAACCGTGCATAGACTAAACAGGGATTGTCTAAGCAAAATGTGTGTTTTGTCTACACGCTGGACATAATAGAATCAGTAATAATACTGCCAAGACTAAGGTTGACTGTCCACTTAAGTGGAGAGGAGACGAGCGAAGCGAAGCTGTGCCATTAACCAATCGAAATCGGTACGACTAGAGAAATCGCGGCGCCGGCGCCGGTTTAGGTGCGGCAGGTTTGGCAGTGCGACGATCGGCGTCGCTGCTTGCCATAGAGTGTAACTGTCAGTAGTGTCGGCAGAGGGCGCCACGTTACTGCCACACAGTATACCGTATCTTCACGGCCCTATCGCGGTCTGTCCCCGCCAGGTGAGACCTCCGGTTGCCCGGAGGAGGCCCGGTGAGAGACGATCAGCGACGTAGGCGCCGACTTTAAGGCGCTACCTGCCGAGGGTGCTGGTCGAAATCGGTTACTGATGACGCTCGGTAGTATTTAAGTGATATTTTTGCATATACCCGATGTAATTTTGTTTTTAAAAATTTTGGGGGTATACTTAGGTATACCCCCAAAATTTGTTTTATTTTCTATTTTTGTGTTAAAATCTTTATGCGGTTCACCGAATACATCTACTTACCAAATTTCAACAGCATAGTTCTTATAGTTTCGGAGAAAAGTGGCTGTGACATACGGACGGACAGACAGATAGACAGACAGACATGACGAATCTATAAGGGTTCCGTTTTTGCCGTTTGGCTACGGAACCCTAAAAACCGCCGGCCACCCACTAAAATTACTCGTTGCTTGAACTCGGACTAGCTCCACTCAATCCGCAACTGCACGCATCAATGGATTGACACAGTCCGCAACTCCGCTCGGCACTACCCCGCTCCACTTAAAAATGTTGAGCGGGGTAGTTTTCTTCTTTTCGTGTTGGCAATAAGATCTAACGACCCCACACACTCTAGTGTCAGAGTTTCTAAACCGCCTCAAGGGCCTCTGACATGGTTTATTTGACGACCACCATTTGGCGGCCGGGACCATCAGCTTATACGTGCCTTCCGAAGCACGGAATCATAGTTTTATCAGACAATTAGGTTTTTCAAGCCTGAAATGTCCTAGTCAAACTGGAAACAACTTTTCAGAGTATGCTTTTCGTGGGAACCGAACCCACGACCACGGGGTCACAAAGTAACCGCCTAAGAGCGGATTTCACCAATGAAATTGATAGCGATCAGTACATGTAAACAGCGTTCAACAGTTGTCAGTGTCAATATTCCACAGAAAACAATGACACTGACAGCTTGTAAACGTGGTTCATATGCTGATCGCGTTCAGTTTCATTGATAAGGCGCGTCCCCGAGCAAAACGCAGCGCTAGCCGTTTTTTGTGCAGTTTTTTGGAGCTAAATACTCTTTATCCAAAAGAAATATCAACTTATAAAATATACATTTAAATTTCTACATAATCTTGGCTTCAAAATGGCAGATTTTATTTTTTATTACTAAGTATAATGTTTAAGTAATCTCCTCACAAAGGAACCACAGAAATGAGAAAAAAATACTGAAAACATGCATCTTCTCGAAAACTAACGATTATTTTGATTCTGTACTTACACTAATGGATAGGAAATTTAATTATGAACATTTTGGTAGAAATATTTTTTTCAAACGACCAAAATTAGATTTTATAACGATTTTATTCAACATTCTGAGCGTATTCGCTATTGTATCTCTTGCGCTGTTATGGAGGGAAAAAGTGCTCAAGGTTATTTGGTCAGGGTACGGCCTTAAACCGAGTGGTTTAGGCCCCTTACCTTTTGACCCCGCGCGACCATGGAGGCAGCGGGGTAGTTATACATCGTTATACGTTGGCTATACCGTAAACGTCAAGAAGTATTGTTCTAATCAAATGTAGGTACTTCATCAACTAGCCAATATTATCTCCCTGAAAAGCAAAAGTCTCCCTCTGTTCCTTATCGACACAATCCGTCGAGTACGACAGAATCTAAGTACAGCGAGTTTATTATGTTTAGGTAGGCGTTGAGTTCGTCTGGTCATCTTTGCCTTGGTCTGCTGCGATGTCATCTATTTATAGCTAAGCATATATGTAAATATACTCGTACAGACGCCAGCACATCAAGTTGCAACAATGTGTCAAATTACTTTAATAGATTTTCAACACTATCGCTGAAGCATTAAGTTCAAGGTTGATTGGGAAAATTTGACAGTTTTGGATAGCTTAATGTATTAGCGACTGTCCTATAACTTGGCCCACGTTTCCTGTCGACTTTCCTTCAGAAACTAGGTACTTGTTTGCTTGAATTTTGCACATATGTTCTTAAACTTACACTTTATACATTTAGTAAAACTTTGCCACTGCCAGGTGACTAAATATCTTCTAAGCTTCTTTCATCCTTTGTGTTCCATGATACCGAGTTTCTGCATTTTCGGGAGAGATACACAACAATGTGGAAAATGTTGTTGAAACAATTGTGTAGTCTTCTTAACACACGAACACAGTGTCTGAAAGTCCCTGTAGACTTCTTAATATGATTCTTGATTCTTAGAGCATTGATGATGAAATAAGTTTCAATTTTTATATTAAACATACCAATATACATACAATAATCTTACAAATGAATAAATGCGAAAGTTTGGATGGATGGATGTTTGTTACTTAATTACGCCTGAGCGACTGAACGGATCTGGACAAAGGGACCAAGATAGACAAAGATAATCAGAGGCTAATTCACGTAACTAAATAAGTGCTGTTGCAGTGCAGTTGAAGTTAAGTTTCGATAAAAACAACACTTTTCGTATTCTCTACCGCTGTCAGACACGCTCGCGTCAAGTTCGCGGCACGCGAGCGCAATAACGGCATTCTACTGTTGCAAGTCTTTGGTGCGTGCTTCGGAACGCAACATGATCGGTATTCTACTATTTGTTTGACGTCCCAAAATGACAGCTTATAAGATTAAGTTTAAGTTTTAATATTATAATAACTTCATATTCATTGAAATTTTATCGATTCTAATCTATTATTTAGTGAGTAATATTTTTTCTCTCCACCATAGGTAAGTTTGGTTGTCGTGCAGTTGACGTGCAGTTTACGCGCAGCTTACGCGCAGTTCAAAGATTACAAGAATACCGTTTATCACTCAAACTTAAACTTAACTGCAACTGCACTAAAACTTAATTGGTGCGACTTAAAATTCCGTGAATTAGCCCTCAGGCGGGCTAAGCCGCTGGCAGAAGAATATGATTACAAGTAGCAAGACAGGAAGGGTCGAAAGCTAGCTCATCAGCTAGCTCAACAAAACCAATGAGGTGATAGAATAACTCACAACTCAAAAGATCGATCCATCTTTCCTTCACACACACAGACAAACAATCTTACCTGTCTCAGAGAAACAAAACAGAATTCAAACCATTATCTAAATCCTGTCATAAAACATTTATCGCCTAATGCGTTCAGAAGTAAAATAACTAAGACTCAACATGATGGTAATTGAGTCACAATCGTATCGCGAGCGACTAATGCTGACTAATGTCGTGTATAGTAATTATGTGACGCTCGTTAAAAGCCGTGCTGACGTCGTAAGTGACGTGTAGCCCCCCTGACGTACAGCCCCCTGACGCGGGGTGTCGCTCGGGTAGGCTCGGCCGACTCAGCACATGACATGTTTTGTTTCAGAATAGACCTGTTTAGAAAAGGTCTTAATTAAATGGGGATTTAAGGCGCAGAACCACCGCGGCGCATGCTGAGCACGGACACGCGGCGCGTTTTAGCTGCGTGGATTCATTTGTTTGACGTGGGTCTACTTTTCCACCGCAATACACAATACACACGCCTTCGTGGCCGTACCACAACGAGTACCTCATAACTGTGGTACAATACAGTTGTACGTATTGGTATATAGTGTGTACCGTATGCACAGCATGCATGACATTAACAGTGTTGAGCTATGTGAGCGCCTTATTCGAGCAAGCCACGCATGTACCAATGACGTCAATTGATGAGTATTGTGTCCGTGGATTGCAGGGGAGACAATTCTTTTCTTTTTTTCTATAAAGAAAAACGTTTCCCCACACTAGAAATTTCTCCGGACCCCGAGTATAGTGTAGGAACTTATTTAAAAAGCCTCCATATTACAAAATAAATAAAACGTTACCCCACACTAGGAATTTCTCCTGTATCGTGGGTGTGGGTACAAACATACACAAACAGCAAGACCCGGAACAACTATCTGTTCCGTGTCATACAAATATTTGTTCCGTGTGGGAATCAAACCCACGACACGCGACGCAGCAGCCAATCGCTCAACCACTGCGCCAACCGTGTCGTCAAACAATCACATACATTTTCGTGCAAAGCGAAGCTTAACACGCGTGCACGGTGGGTCTGCGCCTTTATGTAAATGGGAGTCACTTAGATTGGCAAGCCTAGGTTTGTGAAGAAATAAGATTACAACTGGGATTTTGGCTCTATTGGCAACGTTTGACACGCATAGTTGAAGCTGGCTCAAAGTCGACGAGAATTTGATTGTTGGCGCCTGACTAGGTTTTGGGTCACCTCAAAGGATTTATCAATCCATCCATTGTTTGGCGTATCTTTACATAGTATAAAATAAAAAAGTACCTTTTTCGGTCTGTACGCTTATATCTTTTAAAATGCGCAACGGATTTTAATGCGATTCATCAATAGACAGAGTTATTAAAAAAAAGGTTATAATAATATGTTAATTCGTCCCGAAGTTCCTACGGAAACGGTAAAGTCGCGGGCGAAAAAATAGTAAATATATTGTGCAAAGCGTTAATTATTGTGTATAGGTATTATCAGTCTAGTCTATTCTGTAAATATCTATTTCGATATCGAGATTCACCTGAGTGACAAAGCTCACAAAGTGAGCTTTATGACACACAATATAAAGGTGTTTATACGAATTTGATACTCACCTCGGATTCCGCTGTCGAGACACGAAAATGTTGCTACAGAATAGCACTACTGTTACGGGTTTTTTGGTGAAAACAAAACGGTATAGGCGCACCAAGGGTCAACTTATTTTTTTATGTGGAATGTCCATTGCCTTCTTCTTTCTCTATTTCTCTTAGTTGTTACTCGCAGCTTCGCAGGCTTGACAAATGATATACTTAAACCTTCCTCGAGAACCTGTCTACCCATTGGTGAAAACAGCATGAAAGTCGGTGCAGTAGTTTTTGAGTTTATCGTGAACAGATAGGCGGACAGACGCGAGACGTGGCGGAGGACTTTGTTTTATAATATGTAGTGACAGTGATTAAAGGCCAAAGGGGGCAATGACGTATTTTTTTAAAAGCATGCACACAAATGCTCATCATTGTTGATAACTGTCAAAACACTTGACAAATATCGATGACGTTGAAATGATGTTTTGACTTGAGTTAAAACGATTTTAAAGTACGATAATTTTATTGGCCCTTGAGTATAAAGCCAAATATTCTAACACTAAAATATACGAAATACTGCTTTACATACCATCTAACCAAGAAACTAAAAATCAATTCCCCTGTTCGAACGCCCACCATTTCCTCTCAAGTACGGTACAACCATTTCTTTCAGTACACTCTTGAGGTGTCGTTTATATGAAACACTGCTTAACTGTCTGTCGCAACCAGATTGGGAAGTGTTCCTCTATATACATACCATAAGTCTAGTAGCATTATTGTCGCACAAGTGACATAAACAACGTTTTATGACACTGTATAGTTGAAGTTTTTTGGAGTCCAGCCAACGTGCGTGGGTAAATAAAATTATTGGGTTTTGTTTTTAGATTTTGTAGGTTTTTTGTTTTAGTTTTTTTTATGGTTTCTGGCGCGAAAATGCGGCAAAAGTTTTCCGCAGGAGTTTTTCGTAGGTAAATAATACTGTATAATGCGCCGAGGGGATACAGCAGTGTCTTATGTCACGGGCGTCATAATAAATCTCGAACCTAACAAAAGATTCGAAATTCGCTTGTGAGTTAATACAATAATCCTGAATGCAGCGAGGGATTCAAGCTAGCCTAAGGCAAAAACACCTTTAATTCTGGAGAGCATACTCAACGTTTCAAACCGAGAAAATTGTGAGCAATTCATGAAGAGAGGTGGCTGGCCGCGATTGATTCCCTCGTTGAGTTCCAAATTCAAATCATATTTAGACTTTCGGGTAATAATATTGTACTGAGTCTCAACTCAATAATGAGTACTTTGGGTTGAGTTCGCATGTTATATAATTTGACATTTTGATACAGCTGGTGTGAAAGAAGGTAATATATCTGGACAGTTTTAAAGCACCTATTAACCAGAGAGCAGTTAAGGCCATCATATTCTTAATTAAATTTCTCTAATGAACCTTTTGCTTAGCAGCTTCGCAACAGGTGCTACGCCGTATAAGATTTTTATGAATATGACTTTCGGGATTATCCATCCAACGAACAATTTCATTGCAAGATTGAACTATTTCTTGAAAGGTGACCACGGATTTTTCAATGAATGTCGCATTTTTGCGTTGCAGAGAAATGCGGGGTAGTCAAGAAGTGGCATTCCGCGATGGAGTTTGTGTTTTCTGATAGCTACAACCTGGGGATCTTTAATTTTAGTCAAGAGCGAATAGGTTACTTCTAGGGAAGCCTGATCTATCATCACTTTCATTCCGGGTGACGTCAGGAGATACGAGCCTATCAATAACAATTTAAAAAAAACTGGCCATGAGCAAGTCGTACGTATACGTGAAGACACTGAAGGGCAATAACCGAAAAAAAAAGTTATGTTTTATTGTTAATGTATTCATTTTATTATTTGTTGTTATAGGCAACAGAAAAATACTCTGTTTGAAAATTTCAACTGTTTACTTACTACGCTTCATGAGATACAACCTGCTGACAGACAGCCAGATTGATGAACGGTCGGACGGTCAGCGGAGGCTTAGTAGTATAGTTGCGTTAGTTACCTTTGGCTACGGAACCCTAAAAATTGTTATGAGATCCACCAAAAATTTCTTCCTACATTTCAATACAATATACCGTGAAATAAGAGCCAATAATATCAGGGGTATCGAATATTACGCACTACGCATTCTCTATCAATTCTTTATGTAATGTTGCCAGTTAAGCCCACAACCTGATCTAACGGCTACCCTCACCTTTCGTTTGGCTCTTTTAAAGGCAATAACGTGAGAACCGTGATAGTCTCTGAATATTGTATGTAACTACTATCTTTAGAGCTATCAATAGTGTATGGGGATACGTTTCCTGAACGTGTTATCAATGTTTTATAGAGATATACCTACATATCCTGCTACTTGTCTATGAAATCATACTTTTTCGCGAAAGTTTGTGACGATGAATGTGTGGATAGATCTTTGTTACTCTTAAGGTCAGGCATACCGAGCGAAGTAGGCGCACGGTTCATTGCGCGTAAAGTATGCAAACGTGTCTAACGTTTCCATACTTTACGCGCAACGAACCGCGGCGGCGTGAAGCCGCTGTATTATACAATCATTTATTATTAAAAGAATTGAACTATTTTGCAAAACTTAACCGCAAATTATTCTTCTTTATGTAATTGACTTCTATTAGATATGGTTTTTGGAAGTAAAACTTTCATAAGCTTTAAGAATAATAAGAAAAACATGAAAAAATAGTCGAATTTAGCCTCCTATTCGGATTTTTATTTGATCGAGTGAAGTTTTCCCTATTATGTTTTGAACCAAAAATTGTCAATGTACATGAAGTAAACTTCAACATATATTTTTTTTTGGCTTTAAACAATCACTATTTGTTTGTTTAATATTGATTCAAAGTGATGGAATATTCGGAAAATTGGGAATACCTGGCCTTAAATATAAAAACTACTCAACGAATTCCGATGAAACTTCACAGTTATATAGCAGTTACTGAGTGATTGACCGAGTGAGTGACTGATAGACCACACACAGCTGGAACTACTGGTCGTAGAATGTAGCTCTACAATGTAGTCTCTACATTTCGTAGGGGAGGACTCAAGCTGCTTTCAGACTACGCTATAATATATAGCATAGAGATATAGCTCATAGCACAACAATATCGCGCCCCATACATTGTCAATAATACCTATACAGTACAGTGTGAAAGTGGTGCGCGATATTGTTGTGCTATGAGCTATATACTATATGCTATTATATTATAGCGTAGTCTGAAAGAAGCTTAAAAGAGGATTTTCGCGTTTTAAGTGGGATATGCGTGTAAATGCAGGCGCATGCGGGCAAATGCTAGTAATTAATAAAGCACTAATTCCACGTGGGCACAGCCAGGGGCATCAATATAATAGGCTTGTCCACTGAAAAAGTTTATTGAGTCCGTCAGTTAGATTACTAATTCTTTCTTTTGTTAATTTAGTAGGTCAATCTTCAAGGTTAAGCAACGCTTGCCGAGGTTAGTCTGTGGATGGGTGACCATCTTAACATACCGAGTTTCCTCCGTGCCTCGGAAAGCACGTTAATGTTGGTCCCGGCTGTCATTTGGAGATCTTTGGCAGTCGTTCCGTGATACCCAGTTAATGAGTTGTGGAGGTCTGGTAGGCAGCCGCTAACCGTAAAATACTGGTATTCAGCTGAATCCGGGTTGACTGGAAGCCGACCCAAATTTAGTTGGGAAAAGTCTAGGCAGATGATGATATTTATTTTGTTACGTAAACCAAAATTGACGAAGTATAAGGTATAATTTTTAGTGCGTTATGATTTCACGATCTCCCACTCCCGAGTTTTGATGCGTTTTAACTTTGTCAATATTCATTGATCTACAAAAACAAAAACATACGTCTCTTCTATTTTATCAATACTCAAACTGTCGGACTAAATAGATTTGTAATAATAAAAAAAAGTAATGTAATGTACCAATTGATGGTGGAAACTAGCCTATTGTATGGAATATGGATATTTGTGAATTTGGACTTTTAAAACTTCATCATGCCTCGTTGCTCTAGTCGTCATAACCGCTACTGTTTCTTTTAGGTTCGATTACAAAGTATTGTTGAAGGAAATTCTCAGTTACAGTTGAATCTGTGCCCGTTTTATGGAACTGTAGAAGTATAGGGGAGATGTGCCTAAAGCGGGCACCGTGCCTAAAGAGAGCACCCTCGTTTATTTTTCCATTTCAAAAAAAGCGCGCGCTGCCTCCACGTGACCATGCTCCCCGCGACCCGTGCATGTCGTGTCATTCATTCCGTTCACCTGCGAGCACGCTATTACGAGCTGCGCCAAAAAAACGTTATAAGTCAGTTTTTTAAAAATTTTGCAAGATAAGTCTCATGTGTTCTCTCATTTCTGGTGTTTACAACACTATAATCAAAAGCCGTTAGTTATTAACTGGTTATCTGGTCGTTAATCGATTAAATTAAACGCCATGTGCCTCAACATTTTGAGGTTAAATTTTGTTTGCATATTTCAATTGTCGAAAAAGACAAAGCGGGCAGGGCAAAGCGGACACGTGCCCGCTTTGCCCACCTGCTTAGTTATAAATTGCTTTAGTTTCTTAGGTTTGTTTTAGATGGTAAATAATTACAAGCCTTCGCAAGCCTCATGGACCTCCTCAACCATGCGGCAAGCATTGCGAGAAGTGCAAGTATTAAGAAGACCTGTCAAAAACGTGGCAACTAAATTTGAGATTCCAAGAACGACTCTGCAAAGGCATCTTAAATCCGGCTCGTGTAAAGTAAAACTTGGTAGATTTGTTACCTATTATATTTTCTGCACATCAGTAAAATGAGCTTTTGGAATACGTCATTCATAATATGGACAGTTTGTTTTACAGGTTGTCGAAACAAGAGTTCTTAGAACTGGTTTATAATTATGCAGAAACGAACAAAATTCCACGTCCTCCATTAAAATTGGTGCTGCTGGTTCACATTGGTACAAAGGTTTTCTTATACGTCATTCAGACCTAACTTTACGTAAACCAGAGCCAAAATCCATTGCTTGAGCCAGAGGGTTTAACAAACCTTCAAATTGGAAATCATAACGTTGATGCTACTCGTTTATATAATATGGAAGACACAGGCTTTCAAACGTCATCGAATAAACCACCTAGGGTCCTAAAAATATGTAAAGCAACAAGTCGGTCTCATAGCTAGCACTGAAAGAGGAAGAACAACCACTGTAATATGCTGCTGTAATGCTGCTGGATCATTCATTCCCCGCGCCTTCTTGATGGAGCTCCACCCAGTACCCAAGGCACTTGTTCTGATAATGGCTAGATTAATGGGCCAGTATTTTTGGAATGGCTGAGGTTCTTTGTAGAGACCGTCAGACCAACCTCAGAAAAATAAATGATTCTTGACCTCGGTGGAATATGCTTCACAAAACCTCGTCATTTTTGTATATTTGGCCCCACATGCGACACATCGTATGCGGCTCTTAGATTACTGCGTATAAAAACACAAAACTTGATGAAGGTTGTTGGTTTCTTTTATTCTACTTATACTGAAGGCAGAATATTGCCATCCCTTTTCCAATAATTTTGTAATCTATGTATATATTTACCCATGCCCGCTTTACCTCAACCCATGTCTGTTTTGCCCTAAGCGAGAGCCCGCTTTAGCCCCCCCCCTCGGGTAAAGCGGGCAATCGTAGATGTTTCGTAATTTGCTTACAACTAATATATTTTTAAATTTTTGATAAATCGCACCATGGGCCATCGAAAAGCGTTAAATTATAGACCTTTTGGGAATAAAATTATTTATATAGCTAAGTTATAAACCATTTTTTTTTCAACTTTCCCTTAAGGTGCCCACTTTGGGCACATCTCCGGTAAGTATGTCAATTTGCATAATTCATTTCAAATAAAAAAAGTAAGTAAAGTATGCAAGCCCAGTGTTTTTACGAGTCAGTATTTAAAAGCAAACTAAAGTAATAAAATAATGTCATCACCTGAAATTATTTCGCAGAGCTGACTTCAATTTTCCATTAGTAATGCGATACTTTGCTCTGAAATATGAGGACCAGGGATTCCATCCTATAATTCTTTAATCGCCAACAGGGCAAGTGAGATCTCTCATTCACAGAGCATTCTTTTATTATTTCGCTTTCTTTTGCTAGCTGTGTCAGGTCTTTGTCCACGGGTGGGTTAGATAAGACCGATAATTTTTTTTGGCAAAATTTGTATAAATTGAATTCTATACCTACTACTTATATAAAAAAATACAACCGACTTCCAAAAAAAAACACTACAAATTAAAACATAACTTTAATTTCGGAAGTCGGTGTTTTTATTAGTTTCTTCGTATTTTGACACCGACTTCCGAAATTAAAGTTATTTTTTACTTTGTAGTGCTTTTTTTTTTGAAGTCGGTTCAAGTATTTTTTTGTAAAAAGTTTTTTTTTTTTCACTTTTTAGTGGTACCCCACACCTAACAACACCACTGCAAAATCGCAGAAAAGCAAAATACACAATTTCGATTACTTGGATGACATAAAACTATCATCTAAGTAGACGAATTCCAGCTATTTCGGTTTAAAATCCAAAGTTCGTAACCGATTTTCATAAAATTTAAATGGGACCAATCTGCAAGTATATGATGTATATCCTTTCAGATAAAACAAGAATTTTTCATCGGTTCATAATTGTCGGAGTTATGAGGTAACAAACATAAAAAAAACATACAACCGAATTGATAACCTCCTCCTTTTTGGGAAGTCGGTTAAAATAAATTACTTAACTTATGTAATTTACCCCTACCCAAAATAAATTACTGGTTAGTTTCCAAAAATCCATTTTAACTTTCAAAGCAAAATAAGTAAACTGACTTGAATATTAGTTTAGAAAGCTTAAACGTTTTTAATGAGCTAAAGCCGAAAGCGAAGTCTATCCTTAAAACTTTTACAGGAACATCAAAAATAACTGGCAGATATTTAAAATTATTCCACTTCATTTTCCCCAAGTCTAAATGTTTCGTGTAAATAAAAATCAAGCAATCAGACTGAAAAATTGTCGGTTTTTTGTTCGTATAAAATTAAATTAATCCAGCCATTGGGTTGCAATCTACCGTGCCGGTAAATTTAAGGCTACAGCATCAATATTTTGTTTTACTGACTGAGTTTAATTCGACTTTTTACTACTAAATAGTTCTGATGCTCGCTGGCAATGAGCTTTGTGGCTGGATTCAGGAGAAAATAAGATGTCGGAATGGATCTGTTTTCAGAAGCTTGGTGTTTTTTTTTTAATTTAGGTATAGGCGCGCCTTTGATTACAATCTTAATCTTTATTACGATTATGTGAGTGAGTTTTAGAGAAGAAATGAGGTGCAAAAGTAGCCTTTAAATGGATTGAAGAGTAAAGAGGAAATAGGGTTCAGCTGTACAGTGGGACTCTAGATTACCATACTTTGTGGAATTTTATTTTTCTTTGTTAGTTTGATTGTATCACATTCATTATGGGCGTCATCAGAAAGCTTATAGTCACCCAAAGGGCAATGGAGAGGGCAGTGCTTGGAGTTTCCTTGTGATCGACTCAGAAATGATGATATCCGTAAGAGAACTAACGTTACCGACATAGCCCAAAGGATCGCCAAACTAAAGTGGCAGTTTTGTACGAAAGTTACATGACGTATTCGTCCTTATCCATAAGTATCTACATTGGCGAATAGTCAAAACGAGACATTTAATATTATTTTTCTAACTGTGAATCTCGATTTTTAAACTTTCTTTCAAAGGTCTAATTGAAATGAGTAATTCAACTTGTGTGAATTCAAATCCACTCTCTGAAATATACTTATGCAAAGAGATTTCGTCATACAAAACGTTTGCTAAGAGCGACTATTCAATTTTACTATTCCACTGGTTGGACTCGTCCTATTCTAAGCTAGTGACCGTGTTCATGTGTACAAAGAGTCCCTTATTAGTCAGCATGTGAAGTACATGTGATGTTCCATGGAAACATGCATTAACGCAGTAGTAGGCATTGCGATAGACTGCTAGAGTTGCGGTACTGCCAGGGTTGAGGATTTTTTTCGAAAGAGTCATCACGGCCTTGGAACACAAAGGGAATTGGGAGGAACGCAATAAGAGTCTGACGCTCCCTTCCACTCTGCCCAGAGCGAAAGGAGTCATTTGATGATTTACCATCCTTAAACAAAAAAAAGACTACTAGAACAGGGGGTATAAAAAGGCCACTTAAGTAGAATCATTTTAGAGTCATTTAAATATTAAACATACAACTAACTGTTGAATTCCATTTTCATCTTTATGTCTTAATCTTTGGTTCAAGATTGACTGGAAAAATTTGACATTGAGAGGTAGCGTGATGTGCTTTCTGATTCTGCTACATCCGTTGATAGTCGAATTAGAAACTGCAACAATGGCCCACATAGCTGCCAAGGCTCAAGCCTGAAACTGGTCTTTAAAAAATCTCGAGAATAATGTTCCCTGTCTAGAAGGCAAAACTCTGCCTAGCCTTCCGATATAATCGGAGTCAGTTTTTGAAAGTATTGGAAAGCATATTCTATTACATACATTCTACATGCTATTTTCCTTTTCATTCATACTCTTTTTTGTTCTTTGACATATTTTAATAGTTTTTTTTTATAAATTTCGCCCGAAAATATGTCTCCCGCAGCTACGGTCCCGTCAAGTGCAAGTTGTTTTTTTCTTGCATAAGATTTAATTTTTGACATAAAAAACAACAAATAAAGAATTAGCGAAATCGGTCCAGCCGTTCACGCGACATTTGATGACCAAGGGAAGTAGGAATTAATATTTTTTTATTTTGTATACATTTAACGGTTTAGAGAATGTATAATCCCTAGCCAAGAAATGGGAAAAAATTAAGCTAGCAAATAAAAATGGTAAATCAAATCCACCTAGTTACAAAAGATGTTCTTCATTTGTTTTGCCGTACTGCTATAATGTCCGTCATAGTGTGAACACACTCATCCGGCCGCTGCCTTCCGTCTAATCAGACGGCCCGTCTGAGTAGGAACGGAGCCAACAAAGTACCATTAAATAGCTCAAGTAACATAACGGGTAATGCGGCGACACTTGTGGGAGGCATACGTCCAGCAGTATGTAAAAAAAACAACGGGTTGCACTCCGGGAGGGCCAGTAGAAGTGAAAACTTGAACATCAACGTTGTGCATTTTTGAATCATCCGTCTTACGATTATTCGATCAGGTCACGTGTCCTGACGCCGCTAAAGAAGTTTTCACTTCAAAAAAATGACAGAGTGGCTACAAAATTAATGTTTCTATAGTATAAGGAATTTATGGAATTTAAAAAGTATTTTAATAATGGGTAAACTTGAATAATATGTTTTATAATAATTGCAATAATAATCATTAGAATTGCATGATAACAATAATAATGACAAAATTGACGTAAGTTAATAATTTGCACGCTTGATGTTTCCTTGTAATTTGTATGTATTTTATGGCAAATAATATTTTTGATTTGTATTTCTATTTTTTGCAGTGGACGTCTTTCGGCTGAAATATTGATCACGACGATTGTTTGATAGTCATAATAAAGGAAACGTCACCCGTTCAAACTATCGAAACCTGATTTTATTATGTTTCAGTACTATAAACATCACATTCGGTGAATATCAAAACACACAGTTTTAGCTTGATAATGTTAGTTCAAACATTATTTAAGTAGGTGTACGCCGCACAAATAGCAGCTGTCATGTGATTTGAGCCCGCAACACATTTGTGGACAAAGCGTGAGTTTGTGACTCATTATTTTTAATATTATGTAAATATGTGGATACAATGTTGTGATGAGTTAGTTTATTGTAC
The DNA here is from genome assembly GCA_963859965.1 of Ceramica pisi. Classification (NCBI taxonomy): domain Eukaryota; kingdom Metazoa; phylum Arthropoda; class Insecta; order Lepidoptera; family Noctuidae; genus Ceramica; species Ceramica pisi. The sequence continues at coordinate 20,304,421 of OY982535.1, read as the reverse complement.
TATGCGGGGTACCCATGCTGCTATCGAATGATGTGTACCTAGGTAGCTTGATCATGTTTGTGGCGATTGTTCTTAAGAGTCACCGCGGCCCTGAAACGCAAAGGGTTTATATTTTCTGTTTTAATTATCGGAAATCGTCAAACGAGGGATAGAAAGGGAGTGTCAGCCTAGCCACTTACTAAAGCTACCAAAAAAACAAAATGGCACCGAAAAAAGCTATCAATTAATAAAATAAATGTTAGGTAGGTATTATTCTTGTTATTTTTGTGTCGATTGAGTGCTACTCAGATTTTGTGAGGCCAGTATGAAGCAATTTAGTCCGCTCTGTTATTTGCATTTAAATGCAAGATGGGTAGGAAAAATATATACAATAGACATTATGTAATCATGTTTTATTTGAACTGTTACTGTTTCTGGAAAAGTCCACTAAACCCCACTTTGTCAGGACATATTCATTGACTAGCTGTCCCGCGCAACTGTCTTCGTCTGCGTCACATTTTTCAATAATTTTCTCCTCCTATTGGTCAGAGGAAGACGCAACGTTGTATGGCCTCCCACAAGTTGGACCGATGACCTGGGGCCCGAGTCTGCTATTACAATAGTGTCAGAATGATCGATCACTGATTTCAAAATGGTTGATTTTGACAAGTTTGGTAATCTACTAACATAATGGCGTCATTATGACATTCCAATGATCAACCACTAATACGCCATTGAAAGAAAGCCATATGAATGGTAATCTCGTACATAATGACAGATTTAGTATTTACGAACTTCTCACTACTTCAGATTGCTAACACTAATAAATAATATGTAAAACTAAATATAAATAACTGGCATGAATAAATGCTCAAATTTAGCTCGGTTTTATAATAATGGCAATACGGCATTCCTACCGCAATTCTATTACGAGACCATTGACGTGCCAGTGACCGTGCCCCATTATGAATTTAGCAGATTACAAACTTTTAGAAAAATGACAATGGCATGAGAATGGGATCGTGTCGGAATGACAAATTTATAAAAATAGCAGACTCGGGCCCCTGGTGAAGGTCGCGGTCGTCGCGGGTAGCCGACGGATGTGAGACACATACGAGTAGGACCGGTCGTTGTGGCGACGCTTGGGCGAAGCCTATGTCCAACAGTTTACGTCTTCCGGCTGATATAATAATGATTGATCGTGGTGTGGTGGTCTCGATAAATGTGCCTAGTGCCTACCAAGACAAAAATTTTTGTTTGTAATTTGTTTGGGGGCCGAGTCACCCGCGTCCGTAGGAGAATACCCTTCAGCGAATCCCTACACGTGGTCCCCGGGTGGTGCTAAACAGGTGACACTAACCGCCTCCGTGGTCTAGTGGTTATACCACCTGATTCAGACCCAGAGGTCCCGGGTTCGATTCCCAGCGGGGGCAATATTTTTTTTTTTTTTGCTCGGTTTGGTTGGTGGTAGGACTTCTTCTAAGTCCGCCTGGCAAGCTACCACCATCATGTCTAAGTCTGTCGCCATAACAACAATGTTAACAGCATTGTTGTGTTCCGGCAGTTAGAGGTATGATAGCCAGTTCCTCTGTGTAAGAGGATTCCGGGTGAAACTCGCTTCCATCTTCGGCCTAATCATCACTTTCCATCAGGTGAGATTTGGGCCAAGAGTTTCCCCGTTTTGTATAAAAAAAAAAAAAAAAAAATTTTTTTCAATTCGGTCCCGGAGTTCTCCAACAAATTCTTCATCTTTATAGATTCAAAAAGAATCAAAGCATTTATCTATACATTTATACATACCTAAAAATAAAATTGGTGTTTCTGTGTGTAATATTGAAATAACTGTTTTTTACTACAATATGATACGGTACATACACCAAAATGACAATCTTTACAATTTTTTTCTGTCTGTCTGTCTATTTGTTCCGGCTAATCTCTGAAATGGCTAGACCGATTTTGACGGGACTTTTATTGGCAGGTAGTTGATGTATTAAGGATTTACTTAGGCTACGTTTATTAAAAAATAAATAAAGAATCGACTGAAGCGAAACGAAGTTCGCCGAGTCAGCTACTTTCAAATAAACCATTTTTACAGGCACTTTTGAAATGTCAAGGTCGGTCAGTCAACAACATGAGGCTATTTGCACGTTCCAAAGCGTAGATCTCTATGAAGAAGAACGTGCAAGAAACTCCACGGACACTCTTTTAAATCATGTGATGTTTTACAAAAATCTTATTTATTTATTTTATTATTTATGTACACACAGAAAAATAGTAATATTTAATATTATAAATATAATAATATATACTCTTAGCACAATAAAGCAAAATTTAAATAAAAAAAAATACAACAATCCAAAATGACGGTTTATTTTCAACTAGGAATACAAAAACTAAACGCACTTAATAATTATTACAGAATTGTAAAATAACAAAATAAATCAAGTTAAGGCAGAATTGGCTATCCAAACGGGCAGAGATTTCCCAACATAAGTTGACTCCACGAAAAAGTTGTTCCGAATGAGCGCGCAGCGGCTTATATAGACGCGCGGCCACCACCACTTGTCATCCCCTCCTTTTGACGGACGTGACATCATTTTTCCGCTAACACGGCCTCTCCTGACTGGAGAACGTCCTCGTGCTCCTGTGTCCCAGGCTGTGCTGCACTGGAAGTACTTGGTACGGGTTCTGATGTCATCACACCAGAAGGCACATCGCAGACAGCTCGCCCAGGCGTGGACTCCTTGTCATTATTACAGTCTGCACCTGAGAATAGAGTAGAAACAGTTCACATAACATTTAATTTAAAAAATATACACGCAATTTCCAGAAATTAGTTTTCTTGAAATTACGTTTATTGTAACAATGCAATTGAGCCGCTGCAGACACCTCAACTGCATTATCACAGTAAGCTCGGGCACATTGACCCATCTTGAACCACGTTCACACATGACAACAGTAAGAAACATAGGCACTACGTTAGCATATTTCTCACAACTCCGTATGGCATAGGCACGACGTTCGCATACCACACTTACGCAAAACAACCGTTAGAAACATAGGCACGACGTTAGCGTATTTCTTTCGGCACCATATGGCATAGGCACGACGTTCGCGTACCACATGGATTTCACACTTGCATGACATAGGCACGACGTTCGCTTATCAGCAAGTGTACCACAAATTACCTTCAAAAAAGGTCGCACACGTGTCAGGAGTCCATTCCCCTCGCCACGGCACCATAAACTCTGCCGCAGCCTGAGTCGTTTTTCCATAAGAGCCCGCCAGCAGTTGCAGCTCGTATCGACCATGGGGAAGCGCCTTGACCACGCGGTATGGCCCACGCATGCCCGAGTCGAGCTTGCCAGTGGCTTGTGCTTGTTTTTTAACAAAGACAAATGAATTAATTTCAAATAATCGAGGAGATCTGCGATCAGCGTTGACAAATGCGTCTTGTCGTTGCTGATTAGCTTTTAAGCGCTCGGAAGCTCTCTGTCTCTGCATCTCTCTCAACGCTTCGCGGTTCGGATGCGAATCCTCCAGTGCGACATCTCTGACTAGGTGTCGTATGAGCGGTGTAGCCGCTTCAATACCTACCAGGAGGTTCAAGGGAGATAACTTGGTGGTTTTTTGTTTTGTTATGTTCAAAACCAGTTGGAGTCTCCACATAACATCTGACCATTCATTTTGCCGGTGATTGCATTCTATGCGAACCATGTTTAATAACGTTCGACAATAGCGCTCAACCTGCCCATTGGAATGATGCATCTCAGGAGTGATGAGGTGCATGTCTATGCCTAATTCTGTTACAAGTGTCGTGAACTCAGAGCTCTGGAACATACGACCACGGTCTGCTACAATAAGTTTTGGTGTACCAAACAGTGAAATTACGTTGGTAAAAAGTTTTTTTTAATTCATTAGCATCTTGACCAAACATAGGGTACAAAAGGCAATATTTAGAAAATGCGTCTATAACAATTAGCACGTACTTGTAACCATTAGATTGAGGCAATGGACCTAAAGCATCGACATGTATAACCTCAAAAGGGGTTCCCGGTTTCTCCCACGAATGTATTAGTTGATGAGGAGCTCTGGGGACCTTTTTATACGTTATACAAATAAGACAGTGACTCACATATTTTTGCACGAATGATTTAAGAGAAGGGAACCAAAAATGTCTCCTGATGAGTTCTAAGGTCTTATCAACTCCAGGATGGTCATGTTCATCATGGAAAATTCTGAGTAAACTGAGCCTATGACCTTTGGGCACAAAACATAAGAATCTGGGGTCTTCTCCCACTGGAGAATACTTATAATAGAGCAAGTCATTCTTTTTAACGTAATGTCTGGTGTCCAATTGTCCGTCTGTTAGTTTATGAAGGAGTTGTTGGGTCTCTTCATCAGCAGACTGTGCTATCTGAGCCCAGTTCTGATGTCTACGTTCTTCGCAAACGTTTACGGGGTTACGGCTTAAATAGTCAGCGTGCGACATACAAGTACCCTTACGATATTCCAGAGTAAAATTAAAATCCTGCAAATATATCCACCATCTGGCTACGCGAGGCAATAGGTCTTTCTTTTGCTGTGTAGCTTTTAGTGCATTACAGTCAGTAACGACTGTGAAATGAACACCAACCAGATAATGTCTATAGTGTTGCAGGGCCTTAACGACAGCCAAGGTCTCGAGCTCGTAGGAATGGTACCTCGGCTCAGCACCTTGAGTTCGCTTACTAAAATAACTAACTGCCCGTTTGTACCCTTTCTCATGAGTCTGAAGAAGCACTGCACCATAGCCAATTGAGCTTGCGTCTGTGTGGACCTCGATAGGTAGGTCCGGATTGTAAATGGCCAATACAGGTTCACTCGTAAGCTGTGAAATTATATCTTGCCGTGCTTCTTCTTGCTCGGCACCCCAAACGAAAGGTACATCCTTTTTCGTTAATTTTGTAATAGAAGCAGTCTTGGTAGCAAAACTAGCTATGTAACGACGAAAATAGCTTGCTAAGCCAAGGAATTGACGAACCTGCTTAACGGTTTTTGGAATAGGTGCTTCAACCAGGGCCTGGACCTTTGCTTCGCTCGGCTGTACCTGACCTTGACTTATAGTACGCCCTAGATACTCTATCTTAGTTGACAGGAAATAACATTTCTTAAGGTTAAGAGAAAACCCGGAATTTGTCAAAGTCTGGAGAACCTTACGAAGGGTTAACAGGCCTTCATCTACTGTGTGGCTCATTATAAGCACATCATCAATGTAAACCAGGACTTCACCAGATTCCAGGTGTCGGGAAAGAGTTTTTGACATTATTCTTTGGTAAACAACAGGCGCATTCGCCAAACCATAGGGCATCTTTAAATATTCGTAGTGCCCCTCTGGTGTGACGAATCCTGTGAGCGGTATAGAGTCAGTATCTAAAGGTATCTGGTGAAATCCTGTTGCCATATCCAAACTGGTGAAGTACTTATGTTTGCCTAACCGATCAATGTGGTCGTCAATTAGCGGTAACGGGAATCGGTCCTTAATAGTAATCTCATTTAATTTACGGTAGTCGACACACATACGATCGGATCCGTCCTTCTTTTTAACTAATAAGATAGGACTCGCGTATTCCGATTCAGACTCCCGGATAATATTCTTTTCAAGAAGATCTTTAATGATTTCACGAACTTTCAAAATTTCAGGGTATGAAAGCCGGTACGGTCGATAGGTAATCGGCGTGCTACTATTTAACTTAATTGACATACTTCCAGTATTAACAGTGGAAGTTGCAGTACCAGATATAAAAAATTTCGAAAATTCGTCAATTAAACAGAGTAAGTTTTCCAAATTTTGGCCAGTTAAAAGAGTCTTTATCGGAACCTGTGTAGACGATGAAGTACACATAACATCATGCACGACCCGGGGCTCGTAAGAAAGATATTGTTGCTTGTGCGTACGGACATACGTGACACCTTCTCGGTTCAGTACATCCGTACCGACAATGATTGGGGTGTTCATATACTCGGGGGGCACAGCATGCAAGTCTACTTCCAGAGTTATTTCATTAAACTCTATAGGCAAGGTGACAAAATAAGTAGACTCAATTTCCACACCACCAATGCCTCTCAGAACTCTGAAAGCCGGCTTGCGCGCACATCTAAAGTGTTTTAATAAGGATGAAGAAATTAACGAAATACATGAACCGCTGTCAATGAGGATATCAACGGGGACCCCTTGTATAACCGCCACGACAATATCTCTGTTCTTACTGTCAGGGCTTTTCTGACAAAAATTTACATTGTTGGTATTGCGAGAACTGGATTTTAATTTAGCAAAACAAGTTTCAACTTTATGGCCAGGTTTCTTACAGAAACTACACGGTTCAGATTTATGTGAAGTCTGATTAGGACGATTTTTTTGATCATTGTCATCACTATTGGTGTTACTTGAATTAGGTTTAGGTTTCTTAGTACAACTAGATTGTTTATGGCCACGTTGGCCACATGAAAAGCATTTACCATCGTCAAAATGCCGTTTACGAGTGCTTGTAAAATTTGATTTTAAATTATTATCATCGTTACGCGAGGTATGATTAGTTTTCTTATTATTAATTGACGTATTTGATTTAACATAAATCGAAAAGAATTCTACTAATTCATTCGGCATTAATTTCGCGTTAGTCGCCGAAGCACGGATTTGCGGATCTGTAACACCTCGTATCACTATTGCCGAGATCAGCTCATCGCTCAACCCCTTGACTATACGCAATCTTAACAGTGACCGACGAGCATAATCAGCATAGGTAGGGTATTTGTCAGAATTAGTGTTCATGACTTCGTATAAAATATTTGCAGTGTCCGGCTTCCTAGGACACAAGGGTTTAAATTCCTTCTTAAAATTGCTCCAACTACGGTCATTGGTGACCCACTCGTTGAGCCATGTCCTAGCATCACCTTTCAAACAATTCCCAATGCGAGATAGGCACTCATTATCATTCCAATAATTTAAAACTTTAGCACGGTCTACTTCCTCGCACCAGGTGTTTATGTCGTTGATGCTTGGATCAAAGTTTGAAATGTAATAAGATTGGTTAGATCTCACCGATGTGTTGATTGAGCGGATAGCCTCCACAATGCGATCGGTCGCGCCAGCATCGCGATCAGCATTAGCGCTTACGGATGGACCCGGTGAGGATGGAACCGCCGACCCTCGAAGCTCTGCCGCCACCCTTCGACATTCTGCCGTGGTAGCAGCTGGTTCCAGCGGCCGCGGTGGCGTCGCTGGGTTTACACCAGCACTTGGCTCACGCAGTTGTCGCGGCGGAGGCGTACGGCGCCCTTCCTCCAGCGACGTCAGCCGATCCAGTATTTGTTGCATCTGCTCAGTTAACACATCATTAGGAGACCTACGTCGTTTTCTAGAATGTCTAGAACGCGAGTTATGTTTGCTAGAACTCGAATCATGAGTACCAGAATGCGAATCACGATTTTTGGATCGACTTCTACTTTTATGGCTATTATTAGGCATATTTACACTTTTAGCAACGCACAAGCGTAGTACGGAGTACTTTTAATAATCCAATAAAGAAAACAATTGTATGAGACAGGTAATTAACTTTAAAGTAAGCAGAATAAAATAAAATGTGATCTAGCAGGCTATACAAAGCTGCGTGAGCAGTATATTCGTTAACACAATATCGTCTTTCCCAATAAACAAATCGGAACGTACTCACCAGATTTTCCACTGTACACCTTACCACACAAAATTACCGCTTACACACCAGCAATTAAATCTTTTTTTTTTTTTTTTATTTGAAGGTACCGTTATTTTTTTCTTTTTCAAATTGAATAGCCAAACTGCCTTAATTCAGGGAGCGGAACGGACCAAGGCAAGTGGAAATCACATCCCACTTCTGATCTTAGCACAATAAAGCAAAATTTAAATAAAAAAAAATACAACAATCCAAAATGACGGTTTATTTTCAACTAGGAATACAAAAACTAAACGCACTTAATAATTATTACAGAATTGTAAAATAACAAAATAAATCAAGTTAAGGCAGAATTGGCTATCCAAACAGGCAGAGATTTCCCAACACAAGTTGACTCCACGAAAAAGTTGTTCCGAATGAGCGCGCAGCGGCTTATATAGACGCGCGGCCACCACCACTTGTCATCCCCTCCTTTTGACGGACGTGACATCATTTTTCCGCTAACAATACATATAATCTTAGTTACATGTACTTGCTTCTTCATGTGAGGACAATGTAAAATAAAAAAAAGATAAAAAAAAAACTTATTACAAGAACTTAAAATTTAAAGATTAAAAAACTTTTTACAAAAAAAATACAACCGACTTCCATAAAAAAACCACAAAGTAAAAAATACCTTTAATTTCGGAAGTCGGTGTTTTTTTTTTTTGTAAAAAGTTTTTTTATTTTTCACTTTTTAGTGGTACCCCACACCTAACAACACCACTGCAAAATCGCAGAAAAGCAAAATACGCAATTTCGATTACTTGGATGACATAAAACTATCATCTAAGTAAACGAATTCCAGCTATTTCGATTTAAAATCCAAAGATCATAACCGATTTTCATAAAATTTAAATGGGACCAATCTGCAAGTACTTATATCCTTTCAGATAAAACAAAAAAAAATCAAGTCGGTTCATAATTGTCGGAGTTATGAGGTAACAAACATAAAAAAAAACATACAACCGAATTGATAACCTCCTCCTTTTTGGGAAGTCGGTTATAAATAAGCCAGTGGTGGTTAAGAGATGACCAGTCTCAACTGACGGCGCCCGTTCACGAACCTGACGCATGTATCATAATTATTAAGTATAGATAGTATAGATAACACAATAGTAAGTTCTAGAACTACCAAGCATTTCACTTGTTGCCGCCAATTTCAATTTACTGCTCCCGAAATTAATTTCCACCATCTTTCCCCTTAATAAAGGTATAGTTCAAAACAATGTTATGCAAACGCCAGCTTCGTAATACATTACTGGCGAATGAGATCGGTATCATCGGAGCCTCAGTGGGTACGGATCGATGAATATTTATGTCTAACCTTTGGAATTTCGCTTGGTAGATATTAATTTCGTTTTGGCCTACTGCGGCTTATTAATGTCTTGTTGGTGCTTTGAGGAGTTGAGATTAGTCTAGGTGTTAAGATTTGAGTTCTTCTTCTCGACATTTCCTCACTACTGAGGATACAGTGTGGCTGTTCCCACAGCCTTTCTAATTAATCTTGTTAAGGCCGTACCCTGAGCAAATAACCTTAAGCATTTTTTCCCTCATAACAGCGCAAGAGATACAATAGCGAATACGCTCAGAATGTTGAATAAAATCGTTATAAAATCTAATTGTGGTCGTTTGAAAAACATACTTGTACCAAAATGTTCATAATTAAATTGCCTATCCATTGGTGTAAGTACAAAATCAAAATAATCGTTAGTTTTCGAGAAGATGCATGTTTTCAGTAATTTTTTCTCATTTCTGTGGTTTCGTTGTGAGGAGATAACTTAAACATGATAACTCTCTCAAGTATGTCTCATTTTATTACTTAGTAATAAAAAATAAAATCTACCATTTTGAAGCCAAGATTATGTAGAAATTTAGTGTATTTTTTATTAGTTGATATTTCTTTTGGATAAAGAGTAGATAGCTCCAAAAAACTGCACAAAAAACGGCTAGCGCTGCGTTTTGCTCGGGGACGCGCCTTAATTATTGTCGATAGAGTGGACTGTCCTTAAACGTTTCACTGCTGTCAATTACATTTGTCACCGTTTCGTGTTGTCTTAGTTTTTAAGGACTTTGTATGTTACTAACCGGGAACACCCAAATACTCCGAAACGCCATTTTCCGAATTTCTATGTTCCGATTTTGAAAAGTCCGAATCTCATAATACCTAAGAACTTAGCCTAAGAATTATAATGTCTATTATTAGAATTCACGAAAGCTTTTTTACCGAAAGTCGTAAATGCAATTTATTTGTTTTGCGATTTATTTAAAATATGAACTCTAAGACACATGAAAAGACGGCGTCGTGTTACGTTGTATTAGGTGCCACAGAACAGCTGCACGATTCTGTAAACCTTTCAGTGTGAACGTTTTGGTAGAATGAACATGTAGTGAACTGTTAATCCATCTCATCTGCCTAGCCTTTTCCCAAATATATTGGGGTCGGCTTCCAGTCAAACCGGGTTCACCTGAATACCAGTATTTAACGTGGTGTTGCTGCCTACCAGACCTCCACAACCCATTAACTGAGTAACACGGTACTTCTTGGTAAGACTGGAGTCAGATTTACTGGCTTCTGACAATCCGTAACGACTGCCAATGATCTACAAATGACAGCCGGGACCAACGGCTTTACGCGCGCGTTAAGTGAGCTGTTAATCCATACATAGGTACAAAATGGAATAACAGTTCGCTGATCTGACCTCGTTACTGTTTTATCTCTCCATGTATTTCCTAACTAATATACTGGAATTCATAACTATGGCTAAAGATGATGAAGCTGTCTTTCCACAAAAGAGTTATTTTTGCAGGTTGAATATTACAAAACTACACTCATACGCATTCCATGAACCAATTTCATTAAAAATCTTTTCCAAAAAAGTAATAGAATCGATCACTCAGATTTGAGTTTTAGTTTTTCCGGCCTAGCAGTTAGAAAAGCTAACAGAATTTACTAAGCCTATTCCCCAGCGAAACGTTAAAAGCTTCGTTGATATCGAAAATTAATCTAATTTATTCCGTCAAAAAAGATAATCCAAAAAACCAACTATGTGGGTAAATTAATCATTCGAAATAATTTCAGTCCACTATATAAACTGAAGTTTAGACTTTAGACATGAGTGTTTAAAGTTTATTTTTAAAGGGGCCACCTGTTTTAAAAATATACCGAAATGTAGAATTTGCTCTTTGCTTTGTATGTCGAGTTGGTTGATCCAAAATTTAATCGAATATAAATCGAAATTTAAATATCTCCAATTTTACATTCTGGGATCCCATATATAATATTTACTTACTTTCCAGATACATACTAGTACTTAAAAGGCTAATTTCATCAAAAAAAATAAATGCCACCCATTTAACTATTACTTAGTATTTTAACGTTATCATAAAATTAAATATCACGTGAATTATGTTGCGGGAAATCCAATCTATTAATAACTACGTTTCATGTTATCTTAACAGTGCGTTGGCCTCCGAGTGAAAACGTACAAATTGATTACGAAAACAAAACGTAAAACAAAAAAAAAACATCAAAGCATACTGACAGGCTGCCGTCAATCCCTCTCGAATCGACGCAAACAGAATTCAAAAAGGGAACGTAGGATATTGACATAGCAAACATTCTTCCAAAAAACCTTTAAACGTCACTTTTCCACTCAAGTGATAAAATTATGTTCAATTTCTCGTGTACACAGGCCAGTCTCTGGCCGAACGGAGCGTTGCCTTTGCACGCACGATTAACTTTTTTATTAATACCCATCGGCTATGGAACTAAAGCTTTGACGTGATATCACTGGCAGGGAGATGAACGCGCTAATCCACTTTGGCAACTTAATATTGTTACTATATTTGGTATTTTACTCGTGAAAATGTGAGCCGAGAAATGAAGTGTAGCGTGGTTATTTCTGGCTATTAAACGGGTACTAAGAAGCTGAGTACCGTCTAGTAATATTAAGACTACGGTAATAATTCTCAAGGAACTAAAGCAGACCTTGAAGCGGAGTAATATAAAATAAGAAAATGTAACAGAGCCAAAACAACGTTTTAATTCTGGCAACGGAATTCTAAAGTCTACGACAAAAATATATGAATTATTGTAATTGGCAACAGCGCTCAAACTTTGTAGATGCGCCAAAAACCTACCCTTTTTAAATTCGGAACAACAGCTTCCCAGTCTAAAGATTACCATTAAAGATCTTAAGATATCAGAACCCTGTAAACAGGACAATCAAAAAGTTTCGGAAAGCCAGTCTTTCAGCCGAATAAGTGGCTTTTAAGAAGCCTAAACAAATTGTACGAAGTTTGCTCTCAACAAATATTAGTTTGCATAATGCTTATTATCATAATTTCCAATGGAAAAAAGTTTTCGCGAAAATAGGGATTATCATGAAACGGTTTCGGAAAAATGAATATCCTGATAATAAAATCTTCTATAGGTATCTATCAAATAAATAAAATTGTGATTTCTGTGTATAAATATTATAAACTATTTTGAAAGTATAATATAGCCACTGTATAAAAAAAAATCTGTCGGTCTGTCTGCTTAATCACAGAAAATGCTAGACCGATTTTGACGGTACTTGCAGAACTTGCTCACTGGCAGATAGCTGATGATTTGAGAAGTAATTTAGGCTCGGGCATTACTTTATGTTTCTGAGCTTCGAGTATTTTCCCTATTTTTAGAGATCCATGAAGATACTGTTCATGTCGACAAAGCCGCAGGCGTCAGCTAGTTAATGGATAATAAATCTTTTGTGTGAGGTAGGTCACGATCGCTCGCGTAAACTTTGAAAAGTATTGGTCGTTGTGTTGAATATTAGATGGCTTCTGGCTTTTTCTTTGCTTTTGTCAGCATTTATTTGTGATTATTTATAAAAGTTGAGATTATGACTGTACGTGTGTTTTTTTGACTGAACTTTTAATGTAAATTAATAAAAAAACCAGCCAAGTGCGAGTCGGATTCGCGCAACGAGGGTCCTGTACAAACCAGTAGTTATTATTTTATAAGCAGAAGTTGCGATTTACGATTAATGACGTATTCAAAAAACTACTTACTAGATCTCGTTCAAACCAATTTTCGCTGGTAGTTTACATGGTAATGTACATCATATATTTTTTTTAGTTTTATCACTCTATTATTTTAGAAGTTAAGGGGACGACACATATTACCACTTTGGAAGTGTCTCTCCCGCTCAACTATTCAGTTTAGAAAAAAATGATGTTAGAAACCTCAATATCATTTTTGAAGTCCTATCCATAGATACCGCGTATGGGTTTGACGAAAAAAAAAATTAGAGTTTCAGTTCTAAGTATGGGGACCCCCTAAATTTTTTTTTTTTTTTTCTATTTTTGTGTGAAAATCTTTATGCGGTTCACGGAATACATCTACTTACCAAGTTTCAACAGCATAGCTCTTATAGTTTCGGAGAAAAGTGGCTGTGACATACGGACGGACAGATAGACAGAGATGACGTATCTATAAGGGTTCCGTTTTTGCCATTTGGCTACGGAACCCTAAAAACACTACGCAGTATAAAATAATGTTAATTTCGTAATTCATTTTTAACGCCAACTTCCGAAATTAAGATTATTTTATACTGTGAACTGTTTTTTTGGAAGTCGGTTATATTTCGTTATAAAAAAAAAATATTTTTCACTTAGGGTGATACTTGGACGACGTCTTCGTCTACGCAGAAATTGAAATACGCAAAAATGCTCAAAAAACAAAAACTACTGAGCCAAACTGAATTATTTTTTTATGGGATTAAATGGCAAGCCGCATTGAACTAAAAAATGAAGGAAATCGGATCAGAAACCTCGGGGTAATCGGTTTACATACATAAACCTCCTCCTTTTTTGGAAGTCGGTTAAAAAGAGGTAACATTGCTATTTTGTTAGTATGAGCTCTAAATATCATTTGAAAACAACTAAAAACAATGACCGTCGGAGAACTATCCAGCTGTGACTCACAATGGACAGTTCCTATGGGTCTCGATGCAAAGATGCGGTAATATGCTGGTAAATAAAAAAATATTGCTATTGCTATTATTTTACCAATTATCTAATCAAATTGGTTCGGTGTTAGGTGCTTAGACACGTGATAAAGTGAAATGAATATGTGTCACCACTAAATTCATCATCATTTGCTTAGCCTTTTCCCAACTATATTGGGGTCGGCTTCCAGCCACATCAGATTCAGCTGAATACCAGTATTTTACGTAGCGGCTGCCTAACAGACCTCCACAACTCATTAACTGAGTAACACGGTACTAATTGGCAAAACTGGTGTCAGATTTACTGGCTTCTGTCTATCCGTAACGACTGCCAAAGATCTCCAAATGACAGCCGGGACCAACAGCTTAACGTGTTTTCCGAGGCGCGGAAAAACTCTGTATGTTAAGATGGTTACCCATCCACTGACCAACCTCGGCAAGCGTTGCTTAACTTTGAAGATCGACCTGTGCGGCTGTTATTACTTAGCCACGAGCTCCTCCGCTACTTAATTCATGTCTTACAATACGTGTGGAAGAAGGTACCGACTGGTTAAAAATGTCTGCGACAACATCGCAATAACTTGATTATAGATAGATTACAGGTATATACCTACAGGAAGAAACGTAGGGCTGTAAAATCATTTTAGTAATAAAAATGTTAACTTATATTTTTGAAAGGAAAGATTTTTGTTTGTTTGTTTTTTACCGAATAAGCACCGAAACTACTGGACCAATTTAGCAATTTTTTTACCCATAGAAATCAGGAAGGAACATATAAGTTTTCTACGAAAAAACAGAATACGCAACGAGAACAACGAGGTATGCTCGTACGAAGTTACGTGCAAAAGCTAGTCATTATATAAAATAAATAATTTCGTAAACTGCTGAAATAAAATTCTACATGGCCCATAGCTATTCTACGAAAAATTAGCGCTGGCAAGTTTTAATCTAGCCTTTTTTGCTGTCGTTCCGATCTGTCCCGCACAACAGCGGGTGGCGAACTGGCAAATGAGTTCATTGTTTGTCCCGCCATTTTTTGCGACCCACACGACTAACAGGGTGGTTTGTCATTGTGTAAATATGTTATTGCAAGTTCAACACTGGTAAACTAGGCGATTAACTGTGATACATTTGATCAAATAAATAGTAAAGTGTATTTGTAGTGTTGGATTTAGAAAATGTAATGGTAGACAGGTTCCTCATCTTGTTGTTGTAGTTAAGATATGTTTGCTCAGCCGTTATTTTAGAAAACGAGAATTATGACTAGTTTCAAGACCGATAAGCAGATTCTTACTTAAATGTTTCTATAGAAAACTTCATTTTCAATCGAATAATATAGAACGTAAAGAAATGCCAGGCCGAATGGCTCAAACGTCATTTTCAGTACAAAAAATAACTGGAGATTTTTTCTTCGTGACGATTAAATCGATTAATTAACGTTTTGTTCCTTAATAGTAGTCTATTTGCTATCTGTTCATCTAACGACAGAAACAGGAACGTCCTTCCGAAAACGAGGAAAACGTCGTTTAATTTAGCAATAATACTATTGTATATAATTATATTGCTAATATAATTATATATGTAGTTGCTGGAGAGTTTGTTGGCCACTTCTTCTCCACAGCTAAAATATTAGGTAGTGGTGACGGGCGGGCGTTTTTGGGGGACTGTCTTTTGTAAAACTTGACGTTCAAAAAGTGCTAGCCCTCAGCCTAATTTGAATAAATGACTTTAGAATTTTGAATTTTTTGAATTTTGAATTTTTTGAATTTTGAATTTTGAATATAGTTTTTTTCTCTAACTGAAAGTCCAACCAAGTTACACCTGTGGAAAAGAACCAGCCAGACACAAACGAGCCAAAATCACTCGCACGTAATTAAAAAAGTTTACTTAACAGAACTATTTCACTAATTATATTATATACACAACGTTGGACGTTGGACATAAACACAGATACACATTCGGGGAATTTTCGATTAGTGATTTATTATTTTATTATATTATTTTTATTAGCGATAAGTGTTTTGATATTGTCTCACTGTAACTGATAATGTTACTATTTGCTACACTAATGCAGCGCTTTATTAAACAAATGAGGCCTGTGCTAATAAACATTGAGCCACGTGGGCAGGATGCAGTTTTATGTGGCAACTGTTTGATGATTTGATTGTGACATCATCTATGATCGGTCTCACCCAGAATGCCAGGATTTAAGTAGTAAGTAGGTAGTTGGTTTGAGAACACCAAACTAGATAAGTGTACAGGGTCGACTCTCAATCATCAACAAAATATATAAAACTAGCTGACCCGCGCAACTTCGTCTGCGTCACATTTTCCATTAATGCTCCGCTCCTATTTGCCTTAGCGTGATGATATATAGCCTATAGCCTTCCTTGATAAATGGGCTATCTAATACTGAAACAATTTTTCAAATCGGTACCAGTAGTTCCTGAGATTAACGCGTCCAAACAAACAAACTCTTCGGCTTTATAATATTATTTTTTTGTTTTCTTTCTCGGGTCTCTGGAGACCCGGTCCTTTGGTAGGCGTACGAGGGGCCGAAACCAACTCGCAGAGGCCCCGTTAGAAATTTTAAATGTAATGGGGCACCAACCGGCGATTATCCCTGTATGCACTGTGAAAGTATTCCCAAGGACAATCCCCGGTTGGAGCAAGACTATTGCAGAATATGGAAAAAAAAGATGAAACGCTATGGGTTTGGGCGGTTTAGTGGACTGATAATCGTTTATTATAGAACTATTGGCCCCTGCCTGGCCACTAACAATATACACGGCTTTTAAATGGCAGGGGGTGACTTGCACACTCAATGAATGGGCCCCCGAAAACGGTCGCTAGCACAAGTGACGTAGCGCCAAGGAAGCAACATGGCCTGAGGTGCTAGAGGAGTGGAGAGGTATACCACGGCTATCAGGACAATCCCGGAAGTGCGGTCAAGATCCCTACCAGCATCTTACTGGATTATACATCCTTCTCCTGAGCACGTTTGCTCTAGCGAATCTCTACTCATACCGGCCGATTAAGGCAAGAACGAGGTGGGAGCTCTGTTCCTCGTCAGTGTTCACTCTGGCCAGCCAATAAAGGCAAGCCGGAGATGTCGAGGAACAAGACTTCTCCCGGGAGATTAGGTTCGTGGGGTCGCTACTGCCCAACAGTTCGCCACAAAGCTGCCTTGCGGATTGTATCTCTCTTTGTCTGGCCCCTCACCCTAGGTATGACCTAAGGTCTATCGGGACGCGCAAGCCCCACCACGACGTCAACGTAGAGATACTGCGGTAGGGCTTATTATTAGTATAGATTATTCCGTTACGACTGACTGACAGACAACGCACAGCCGAAACTACGTAGTACGTCGTAGAAAGCTGAAATTTGGCTTGTAGGTTTCTTGGGGAGTGTAGGGAGCACTAAAAGAATTCCAGAAATTCCTACGGGAATGGGAAAAACGGGATATGCGCGTACAAAGTCGCGGGCAAAAGTAGTCAAATTTTGTAGCTAGTCCTACAAAATTTTAACCTGATGTTTATTTAGAACAGCTTTTGTGCAGAAACAATAGCACAATTTTGAAAAATGAGCCTTAAAAATGTTAGACGTGTTAGAGCGTATTTTACCAATGAAATCGATCGCGATCAACTTTGATCAAGAGCTGTCCGTGTTAGTATTCTGCAGAAAATAATTAAACTGACAGCTCGTCAACTTATGTTGATCGCGTTCAATATCAGATTGGTGAAATCCACCTCCGCCCTAAGTAAATATCAATATAACGCCCGACTTTCCCATAAGGTTAAGCAGAGATGCACCTCTAGCGCATTTCATGGTCAGCAGTAGTGGCTGCGACCATTAGATCCACGAGATAGCTTAATGCATGAATTTCCCGGAGACAGCTAAGAAGTCTCAAAGCCTTTAGGTATGTAAATCGGAGGGTCTCTTCCTGCACAAGTTTGCCCGTCTGTTAGGACTTACTTCGTCTCAGTATATTTAATCTCTGTTAGTTAACTTATTCACGATCTTAACTCTCATGTCTTCTGAGGGACATCTTTTCATCTTTTGGAAAACGTCGGAAACATTTTGTTGCGTTAGGTTTCAAGAACGGCTTAGGCAAACGTCTGGCAAACACTTAGTGGCTTTTGTCTCAATTAATTTTAAGCCCATCACTAAATATTATGAAACAAAGTCCTTCGCCGTGTCTGTCTGTTCGCGATAAACTCAAAAACTACTGCACCGAATTCAATGCGGTTTTCATCAATGGATAGAATGCTTATCGATGAAGGTTTTAGTAATTAATAATTTGTCAAGCGTGCGACGCCGCGGGCATCAGTTAGTGAAAAATATGACGAAGTTGCATTACTCACAGTTATATATAACTAACATCGGGTAAAATTTAATTTAAGGACTGTGTACCATATTACGGAAGTTATGCATAGAATCCACACGAACCAAATATTTAGCTTTTACCTATAAGTACCTACATTAATTATTCAATTTAGGGCTCATAAAATTTTAACTTTTTGGCCTAAAAGTTGTATTTCTTGACTTTAGAATTGTTAATTTTAATTAGACATGGGACTAATTTAGGACAGCTCTCGCCATGAGGCTTGCTGAGAAAAACTCCATTAATTTGAAAGAAACAGAAAAAAACATTTCTGTAGTCATCAAACAGACAAATTCAAAGCTTCGTCCAAATATGGAGATGTTGACTTTCTACGTCATCGAGTCAACTGATGATGACGTCACAGAAAAACAGATTCGTGGGGAATTATCACATGGTAGCGGAATGCTGGGTGCGGGACAGTGGGTGCATGACTTAGTACAAACATTGTAATAAGCAGCACATGACTAGATTACACTTTGTTTGGTTAACCGATTCCGCTGTTTGGTTACTTATTACTTTTATTTTTATTGAATTTCGATGGATTTTGTTTTGCTTTTAAAGTTCCGGACATCTGTAAAGAACGGATCCCTTCGAGGATCACTCGGGTGTCTGTTTATCTGTCTATCACAGCCAATTTTCTCCGAATCTGCTGGATCGATTCCGTTCTAATTTAGTACACATACGAATTATGAAAAAATATGCCCATTCATTTTGAGAATGGGGTCACCATTCTCAAAATGAATGGGCACAATTTTTTTTGGGTTCGAATAAGAAGAAAAAAAAAGTTTTACTAACTGTGAATATCAGATGAAATTTATATTTTCATTTATAATTTCATAACAAATATTTCTGAATTTATTCAAGAAATAAGATGAAAATTCACCATCCCTCGTTATCGCCAAAACTACAAAGCCTAAATGTCTGATTAATGAGAGAATGCTGTTATAAAAATATCAGTTTCCTACTAAAACCGGAAGTTATGTTAACATTACGGTGGAGTACGTTTCTTTTGAAAGGGTCCAGAGTGTATGTTACTTTGCCAGACAGTTAAAAGTAACCCCTATTAAGGATCCGGGGGTTTTATGGTGATAAATACACTTTAAATGATTCTGTTTTCTTAGTTTGTTTTAATGGTTTGCACTTTAGGATTCCATCAAGTTTACTTGACTACTTATGCCAAAACGGCCAAAACGTTGGTTTCATTTTAACACTTAAAAAATCAGAATCAAAAGTACTCTGGGGCTAAGGACCTACTTAATAAAACCGATGAGCAACAACGGACAAACTCATAAGTTTTTACGCAACTCGCAAACGTTGTCTGACAATAACGAATTTTTTTGACGAATGTCTCAGTTTGTCAGTATCGGGATTTGAGGCCTGTAATAATATAACATGTAGGCGATAAGTGATATCATCATCTGCCTAGCCTTTTCCCAACTATATTGGAGATTTTTATGTTAAGAAGTTAATAAAGTCATCAGTTGACGGGAGCGAAGCCGCGGAGAACAGCTAGTAAATAATAAATGTATGTGGTTTATTGCAATAACTGTTATTTTACATTTATCTGGCGCCTACCATAGTACTCATCATCTGCCTAGCCTTTTCCCAACTATATTGGGGTCGGCTTCCAGTCAAACCGGATTCAGCTGAATACCAGTAATTTATACGTGGAGCGGCTGCCAACCAGACCTCCACAACCCATTAACTGGGTAACACGGTACTCCTTGGCAAGACTGGTGTCAGATTTTCTGGCGATAAGTGATAATCTGTCAATATTGTAATGTGTTGTGTTGTATTGTAATTTTTCGTAAATATTTTTTTTTTTTTTTTTTTATCTGCTTTCAAAATAAAACTTTATTTTTATTTGTGATGGGTTTGCTCCTGACTCTAGTCTTGTTCAGAAATGACAGAGACAAAGCCTACTTGTCGTGAAAATGTGACTGTCACGTATTTTATAAAGAAATTATTGTTTTTACATCAAAAAAGCGTCCACTTCCCAGGCTAACTTTCAAATTACATTGCGGTTCAGCCGTTTAGGCGTTAAAAGGTCACAAATCTATACTAATATTATAAAGAGGTAAAATTTGTTTGTAAGTTTGTATGTTTGTAAGTTTGTATGTAGGGGGTAATCTCAGGAACTACTGGTCCGATTTGAAAAATTCTTTTAGTGTTAGATAGCCCATTTATCGAGGAAGGTTATAGGCTATATATCATCACGCTAAGACAAATAGGAGCGGAGTATTAATGGAAAATGTGACGCAAACGAAGTTGCGTGGGTCAGCTAGTATAGGTATACTTTGGATTGTAATATTAATTTGGATAGAAACAAATCTATAAATATTAAGTAATTGCTTGTCGTTCGTCTCGCATAATATTAAAATGGCTCGACGGATCTAATATTATTTTAAATTAATCGTATCTATTCTGCAGTGCTATTCTGTAAATTTCCCACCGTGAAAACTTCGGAGAAGTGAGAATGAAGTGAGGTGTCAATCCATACAAATGATACGATGAAATGACAGTTCACCACGTGCTTGCTCCAGCTACGCTTATCTATGAGATGTTGACAAAATAGACCGTATAGTGTGGGAATAGAAAAGAGTTTTGCAATCAAACCAATTTTAAGTAGTACGAACTATTATGATAATGTTATTGATACTTCGTACTATTCGTTGATGACGAGTACGAAGTATCAAATCTTGATAAATTTGAATCTATACCTAATGAGATGAAAACCCTTACGGCATGGACACGCTCAGCACAATATTACTGTGCCATTCTTTTTCTTTATTTTATGTTTTACTAGCTGACCCGCGCAACTTCGTCTGCGTCACATAATTCATGAACAATATTGCCAAAAAAAAATAAAAAAATTTAGGGGTGGACTACCCCTAACATTTAGGGGGATGAAAAATAGATGTTGGCCGATTCTCATAGATACCGGATAAGCACAAAAAATTTCATCAAAATCGGTCAAGCCGTTTCGGAGGAGTATGGCAACGAAAACTGTGACACGAGAATTTTACATATTAGATTTTTATTTTTTATAATTTGTTTTTTTTTGCAGTTATGTTCTGTCTGTGTCGAATAAATGTTTTCTATTCTATTCTATTTTTTTAATGCAATGGAAAATAACTAGGATATTAATAAACGTGAAAATACTTATTTAATCCATTTCAAAACCATACATAATTATACTATATACAATAAAAATAAAAATAACCTCCTAAATATAACAAGGCGTCAAGAAATTCGAGCGCATCGCTGTCGACTGAAAGTGTACCCAAAACACTGGCGGCATTGCCACGTTGTATGACAATCTTATCCTTTGTCCGGGGTAAAAACCAGCCCTTTGGTCACGTGAAGTGTTAACTAAGCGTTTAGCGTCTATAAATAACACATGAGCACACGGACCCCACGGTTAAAGAGTTTCAACCCCAAACGGCTCAAAAATATATTTGCCAACAAAGTCATTATATTTCCGCCGTTTGAGGTTCTCAGCAGCCGCAGCGGCAGAACCAGCACAGCACGATGAGCTAGGAAGATGGGATTGCGCAAGAGTATTGACACAAGTGGCGTCCCACACTAAAGGGCATGAGAATAGGTCAGTAACTAGTAGGTAGATTCAACTTTCCTACGATTGTTCTCTATTGTATGAAAACGGAGCATTTGCTATGAGCATACATTTATAAACGTAGTGGCATATAATGCAAATATTTTCATAACAGCCGCATGATGACAGAATATGATATGGTTAAATTTTTATTGAAGTTTGTAAGTACTCCAACTGATATTGTGAATGGAGTTTCAGGATTAAGGGTTGCAGTAAATAAACCTATTTGTATTTAAACGCAGAGCTAAGAGGCTCATTGGCGACGTAAAACTGGTGGATGCCAAGCTACACAGCTTGGCTCATCGCCGCAAGGTTGCCTGCTTGTCGGTCTTCTACAGATTGTACTTCGGAGAGAGTGCCCAAGAGCTCCACGACCTTATCCCACCAGCACCCTTCTACCATCGGACATCCAGACGCACTGCAACTAACCAGCCCTAACTTGTTGCAACTCCACCAATTCGCACTAAGCGTTTCCAAGCGTCTTTCATAATGCGCACAGCAAAGTAGTAGAACTCTCTGCTTGCGTTTGTGTTTCCGAATGCTTACAACCCTAATCTTTTCAAAGTTAGAGTGAACAGGGTACTTCTGGGCAAGCTCGCTCCATCGTAGACTTTGTCTCTGTCATCTCTGACCAAGACTAGAATAAAGAGCAAAACAATCACAAAAAAAAAAAAACATCCCCAATGTATCTCCTCAACAGGTAATTCAATACTGGGCGGATAAAACTTGACATGAGTTTATCGACACGAAAAGAAAACGAAGAGCGTACTATTCCACTGCTGGGTAAGGCTGCGTTTCTACCAGAGATGTGCGAAAATGCGTAGGTACCGAGGGATGGGTTGGTTAAGGCGAGGTTGCAGTACTGTGTGTTTTGACGAACAACAGCGACTGTCCGGCGAGCGAAATAATGCCCAAATTTTGATTGTTTTTTCTTCTTGGCGAAAACTGATAAAGAAATTAAACAATATGGTTTCAACATTTACTTCAAAATAAAAAGCTCTATCTATTGATATAACTTTTATATATATTCGTGATGAAATCTCTTAGCAGTACACGTTTAAAATTGTAATTTAGTGTCATGTTTGATTAAAAAAAGTATCGAGCCAATCATTCTAAATCGCGTTTCTATCTTTACGATTTACTTGAGGGTATGTTCAATTTTTATGTAATGATTTTTATTTATTAATAAACTCATAATTAATAAGATTTTTAGACGTTCAAAAATCTTAAAAAGTACTGCAACCCCCCCTTAAGAATCAAAACAATCTTTTGCACTGAGCGAGCCTAGGTAAATGATGCAATTCTATTGGTTCTTAACCAACACATAACTTGCTACTCATCGTCGCACATCTCTGGTGAAAACGTAGCCTTAATGGATAAAGTTCTCCTCAAGTTCTTCTGGGAAACCGTTTCCCGCGTCACCTTGTACTCACTAAATAAAAATAATTGTTTTGGTATTTTTGTCAAAGCATCAAACACACAATAGGAAAAATCATTTTTATGAACATCGGAAAAAGTATTGGAAAAGGTCGAATTATTGGAAATGTTTCTAAAACCATTTCTAAATTGATATGAGCTAATATCAGTCAAATGCCTTTAAAGGAAGACTTAATAGTAGATTATGGATCGAGAGGATAAAGCAGTGTCTTATAACATGGGCGTTATATTGAACCCCGAACCTAATGAAGGTTGCGAAAAACGCCTGAGCGTACCGAGGGAGTTTAGATTTTAACTCACGAGTGAAACGAGAGAGTTAATTCAAGAATTCTGAGTGCAGCGAGGGATACAAACGAGGAGCAAACTCTACTTTTCACACCTACTGCGAGAAATTTATTCTCAAGTCATCAATAGCACCTCTATTGATGACTTGTTAGTCGCAAGTGGTCGTGGCCGTCGGTCTCCAAGTTCAGTTCTACATTCAACTAGAAAAGAAAGAGAAGAAAGAAAAAGGGTTTATTTGCGGACAATATGACGCATATCAAAAGTACACAAAAAAAAAAATTACAATTATGTCTATGAAAGATTAGGAAGATATGCGTCAAATCTGCGCAAAACTGCCATCACTCAGCATAATGCTGCGACTCGTGTGCGAGACAGAGCCACAGCGCTGGATTTCAACTCATATTAATGACCTCCGGGCAATAATATTGTACTGAATTTCATCATAACCCGCCGTCGGACAATACTGACTAACTTTAGGTTGAGTTTGCATGACATTTAATTCGACGTTTTTGTGCCATTGGTGTAAAAATATAATTGTCATTAGCCCTGACACTCACAAACCAAAGTTTCCAATATCTAAAACTAACTAGGTATGTGAACTAACTCAGGGTCAAGAAGTCTAAAACTTTTAGCTTAGATTATTAGTTTTAATGTTAACCTTAAAACTTATATCCTGGATTTCTAACTAATCTGTTAAGTAATTTTCATGAAGTTCTGTAGGCTCTTTTTGCTCCTTAAGTTAGAGTAGATTACTACTCTAAGTACCAGAATTTATTAAGTCAAATTTGGTATAAAAGTCTCCTAAGACCTGCTTTACTAATATGCTAATATTTTATAACAACACGAATTAATATAAAACTTGCTCCATCCAGCGTCTTCGTCTACGTGATTGTCACAAATTATCCCTAGGATCAAAAGTATAAAAAAGTGTAAAAGTATCCTGGTCTTATTCTATGACATAGTCTACCCATGTGCCAAGTTTCATCCAAATCCGTTCAGCCATTGAAATGTAAACAGTTAACAAAAATACAGACAAAGTTTAAAGAATAATCTAATCATCCTAAATAACTACACTAAAGTATCCCACAAGCAAAGTCGCGTGACTTCACTAACAAATCATGTCCACTAAACTCGAACAGCTTTCCAAGTAACGTCAAATGGTAAGCCGTGTCACGGCTCGAGTAAATACTCAAAACGTCTGTCACATAGCCGCATTAGATAAAACACTTATAAATACTACAGCGACACCTACCAAAGGCTAGTGCCGACGCGTTTCGCGTGCGCCTCATTCATTAAAACAATCGGAACCGACGAAGAATAACTAATTACAATGGCTCCGGGCGTAGCTCAAAATTCTGAGACCATAATAACTGATAGTCTGACTATCCAAAATGGTACTTTGACTAACGGAAATGGTACTTTGACTAACGGAAATGGTAATTTGACTAACGGAAACGGTACTTTGACTATTGGCAATGGTACTTTGACCATAGCGAATGGTAACGGGAGTGTTGTCAAGGAGTTGGTGGAAACTGTGAGGGCGTGTCCTGTGGAGTTACCATGCTCGAAGGTTAAGCCCGTCAGGAGGGTCATCAGACCTAAAGTGCTGAAGAATTTGGAGAGTCATGAGTACTTGTATGATCGGCTGTATGATACGACCTGTCCTAGGGTGGTGAGTGGAATTTATCTGTTTTTGTTGTTCTTGTGGGGGCGGAGTATTAATTGTGATTGTGACAGTGTTAGTTTTTTTTTGTGTTGAGTTTATTTGGAACTCTGTTCCTTATCTTGAAACGGCTGACATGGACCCTATAATTACTTTACTACCCAGTGTACATGTTTCAACTAAAGTATACTTAAGAGAATGGGATATTTTCAAAGGTGTCGTAGTTTCCTGAAATAAGGCTTGCTGTATTTTTATAATAAACACTTGGATATATAAATAGTTGTAAATATTTTTTATAATAAGTAATTGCGCAACAACAAAAACTGTGGGACTATTAATAGAAAATAGTAACTTTATTAAATAGACCTCCATCATTTTGTCATTTTTGTCAAAATAATAACCGAAATATATGCATTTTGTTTATGATTTATTATACAAGTACACATATTAATCGTGTACATATTTACTAAAAGATCAGAGCACGCGCCGACAAAGTCAATAATTTTCTTAGATTACACTTAGATAACAGAGTGCAGGATATGAAATAAATAAGTAGTAAATAAAGTTTTCTCTCCGGTTTACACCATTTTTGCAGTTAAAATATATGATTTTATCATTTTTCTTGATAATAAATAAACATGAAATATTATTCGGTACATTTCGTCAAAACTAATAACTAACTCAGTTTTTTAAAAGTCATTCATTCAGATTAGGCTGAATGCCCGCACTTTTTGAACGACAAGTTTTACAAAAGACGGTCCCCAAACAAGCTCGCCGGCAGATTAGTATGTCCATTTAGCAGACCTTATAATATTTCTACGATCACGTCTTTGGTAGGTACATTACCAATCCAACAATTGATTGATTCAAACACATAGTTGTTAAATATGTACCGACACTAATATCATAGGAACCTACTCCGTGACGAGGTTTCTGATTTTATTACCTGACAATTTGGTGCGTTCCGCGCATAAAGCAATTGTGTACACTTACACCCACAACGGCAAACCGTGTGTGTGTTTACACGTACAAGCCAACCGTCTGTGTGTGTACACTTACATATACAAACATAATATGTTTTGTGTGTACAGTCAGGAGTCAAAAGTGCAATCGCACTCTATCGAAACAAAAGTGCCTTATTTTTTTTTTTGTAGAACAAGGTTTACAGTAATTTTATGTAGATGGCAAGTACGGTGTTGCTTAATTTCAGATTTGATCACGCGTTCAAATATTATTACTAATTAATAAAGCATAAGCGTAGGCATAAAGTCCGCATATGTGCACTTGTACAGCACTGCGATTCTGTAAACATTTCGAAGTGAACACTTAGGCGAAGTGAACGACACATGAGATATCTTCAGAATAGACCGGCTGGTCGAGTTCAGCCGGTCTATTCTGTTGACATCTCACCGTGTTCACTCCGGTGGAGTGAACGACAAGTGAGCTGTCATTTCATCTTGTTTGTATGATTTGACAGCTCACTTCGTGATCACTTCACCTACGCCTTCACTTCGACATGTTTAATAATATTTGATCACGCGTTCAAATATTATTAATAATTAACAAAGCATAAGCGTAGGCATAAAGTCCCCATATGTGCACTTGTACAGTAGTGCGATTCTGTAAACATGTCGAAGTGAACACTTAGGCGAAGTGAACGACAAGTGAGATGTCATACCATACAAACAAGACGGCATGACAGCTCTCTTGTCGTTCACTCCACCTGTCCTCACAATGAGATGTCGACAGAATCGACCGGCAGATGCGGGCACTCAAATCTATACTCAATCTATACTAGGTAATATTACTAGCTGAAAATTCAAATTCAAAACTCAAATCTATACTAGGTAATATTACTAGCTGTCCCGCGCAACTTCGTCTGCGTCACATTTTCCGCTCCTAAATAATATTGCAACAAAAAATTGAGATTTAAACTATCCTATCTCTCAAGTTGGATCGAACTGCACATGGTGTGCGAATTTTATTATAATCGGTTAAGTGGTTTAGGAGTCCATTGAGGACAAACATTGTGACACGAGATTTATATATATTAAGATAAGGCAGAAGAGTTTGTTTGTTTGTTTATTTGTTTGGTAGAACGCGCTAATCTCAGGAACTACTGGTCCGATTTGAAAAAAAATTTCAGTGTTAGATAGCCCATTTATCGAGGAAGGCTATAGGCAGGTATATATCATCACGCTAAGACAAATAGGAGCGGAGCAGTCATGAAAAATGTTACGCAGACGACGTTGCACGGGTCAGCTAGTGCTGAGATATGGCTTAAATCAGTCGTGAACCACTGGTGTCCTTGGTCGATATTCATATTTATTATGCGCACAGCCAAAGTGTGAAACTCTCTCGCCAGCATCAGTTTTCCCTTCCAAATATAACCCTTCAAAGCAATAGTAAACAGGCATTTTCTGGGGGCTCTCGCCATTATAGATCTTATCCATCGCTTTCCATCAGGCGTGATTGTGGTCAAAACCAAGCCCATTTCTCAATAAAGATTTAACTTGCCAAGTGCGAGTCGGACTCGCGCACGAAGGGTTCCGTACCAGTATCGTATTATACGATTAATGACGTATAAAAAAACTACTTACTAGATTTCGTTCAAACCAATTTTCGCTGGTAGTTTATGTGGTAAAATAAACATCATATATTTTTTTTCGTTTTATCATTCTCCTATTTTAGAAGTTACACATATTATACCACTTAGGAAGAAAATGAGTTTCAGTTCTAAGTATGGGGAACCCCAAAATTTATTGTTTATTTTTTTCTACTTTTGTGTGAAAATCTCAATGCGATTCACAGAACACATCTACTTACCGAGTTTCAACGGCATAGTTCTTATAATTTCGGAGAAATGGCTGTGACATACGGACGGACGGACAGACAGACAGACATGACGGTATCTATAAGGGTTCCGTTTTTGCCATTTGGCTACGGAACCGTAAAAAGATGTTCTTCTGCTAAAATTTTTTTACACTTGGCTTCAGTAAAGTGCGATGGCATTATTGTGACTGAAGGCGCGTCCCCGAGCAAAACGCAGCGCTAGCCGTTTTTTGTGCAGTTTTTTGGAGCTATCTACTCTTTATCCAAAAGAAATATCAACTAATAAAAAATACATTACATTTCTACATAATCTTGGCTTTAAAATGGTAGATTTCATTTTTTAATATTAAGTATAATGTTAAAGTAATCTCCTCACAACGAAACCACAGAAATGAGAAAATAATTCTGAAAACATGCATCTTCTCGAAAACTAACGATTATTTTGTTTTTGTACTTACACTAATGGATAGGCAATTTAATTATGAACATTTTGGTAGAAGTATTTTTTTCAAACGATCAAAATTAGATTTTATAACGATTTTATTCAACATTCTGAGCGTATTCGCTATTGTATCTCTTGCGCTGTTATTGAGGGAAAAAATGCTCAAGATTATTTGCTCAGGGTACGGCCTTAACTGTACCTAAATGCCTGACTCACACTAACGTTCCATTGGAAATCAAAGATGAAAATAAATACTGCACTGAATTTTCACGGCGAATTACTTTTGTTTACTTAGTTTTAATGTTATTGGCTGACGTATGTTTCAGAGATAAATATTAAGAGTGTGTATTCCGTCCACTAGCGCCGCCAATCGTTTTTTATTAATTGTGGTAAATTTAAGACACGTAGATAAAAAACCGCTCTGTAGTGCACTAAAGAAATGTATCTATTATTTTTTGACAGCTATTTTTAATACATAACTCATGGCTAAATAGCCAAAACGGCAATGATTGCTAAAAGTGGCCACTTTTAGCAAAAATATCGACTTTGGCAACTATTTATGTTCTAAAGTACAAAACATAACTCTCAAAACATAATAAATACATTTCTTTAGTGCACTACAGAGCGGTTTTTTATCTACGTGTCTTAAATTTACCACAAATAATAAAAAACGATTGGCGGCGCTAGTGGACGGAATACACGCTCTTAAAGAGTATTGTTGTTCATTATTTGTGTGTTTGTTCAGTTATAAACTATCGCCTCTGTTTTTGCCTTATCTAAAGCAGATCTATAGTGCTGATCGGAGATTACATTCTTTGGTTTTAGTCATTTTAACTTACACATTGTTGTCTTTAGTTAGTCATTCAATGCCTTTAATGTGTAAAAAATGTATGACAATTTATAAATAATTTTGCTCGATAGATTTGTATAATTTCAAGGGCATTCCTGTAATAAGCCTCATTTGACTTGAAAAATTAAATGAAACGGATGCTTATTACCATTTTACCATTAATATTATGTAATTAAGACTATCTCGTGAAAAAGACACCTACCAAATTAAAATGTTTTATTCTGAGTCTTAATAGAAGCATTTTCATAAGTTTTCTATACAATCGGACTAAATGAAAACTGACGTTAAACACAAAGCTTCGACATATTACTCGAGTTCATTTAAAACTTAAATCGTCGGGAACGCACAACAATACCCCATTCATATTTAAAAGGCAAAAAGTTTAGCACCGCCGCATATTTATCACTTAAAAACCTACATTTCAGAATGGGAAGTTTTAACCAACTCGTGCATTCGCAAAAATGATACAATATTTATTTCTTGTATCCTTCTTGAAGCGCTGAAACTTGGCCCGTGGTAAAATTGCCGGGGGCTACGACGCTTCAAAGTTACTGCGCTCAAACTTTGTTTCGTATATAGGGTGTGGGCCCAAGATAACGTGTAATGTATGTAGTTTAAAATAGAATGCATTTAAGCATGTGTGATGGATTGAAGACATTAATTTGCATTTGAAATATCGTTTATAATCAATATTCTTTGTCCATATTGAAAAGTTATTGTAACCGTAAGTTTGTGAACAATCTCGCAAGATTATAAACTTTTCTCGATTAGACACGGAGATATTGTAAACTATCTTTGGCGTTGATTTATTGTATTTGGATTGAACCGTAAATGATATATCGAGAGATTATAATCTTGTAAGATTTATTGCTAACTTACGGTGTATGGAATAATCAGCCGACATCCGCATGAAGAAATGGTGGATTAACATTGTTTGATCACATTGGTTTTGAATAAGACAATGGAAATCGATTAAACTCTTTGTCAAGTCACAAATGAATGAGATTCATTATAATATTATGGACATCTAATCAATATTCAGGGTAAATAATATGTAAAGGGTCCCAGAATGGTGAAATCCGAAACTATGAGGAATATCGTAAAACACTAAAAGGAGTATCGAGACAAATTTCGATGAAAATTAAAATCATCATTGGTTTTTTGAAAAATCGTTATTCCAACCATTTAGATATTATACTAGCTGTCCCCCGCGGCTTCGCTTCCGTCAACTGCATTTTTTTTTTGCTTTTAAACCTTCCCTGTATTCTGGCGAACTAACAAAAAAACAATTACCGAAATCGGCCCTGCCGTTCTCGAGTTTTAGCGAGACTAACGAACAGCAATTCATTTATATATATATAGATAGATATCAATAATTCCTACCCAGGAACAGAACCGATAGGTAAAGAAAAAGAAAACACATCTTGAAATTCCTACAGGAACGGAAGAAAACGGGATATGAGCATTCAAAGTCGCGGAAGATTTAGGGCCTGTCTTCTGACTTCAAAGTCATCGGATGACCTCTACAAGTAATATTTGTTGAAAAATACTCCTAGTATTATTATATCATCAGTCATTAAGTATTATATCCTAGCTTAGTAGATTATGCCTTGTCACGTGTGTCAACGACGGCTGTGCCAGCATAATGAGAAAATAATTAGAATGCTAGCTTTCTAGGGGCGAAAGAAAAACTACAATTTTACAGGGTATTTTTTAGAAAGAAAGAAAAATGTTTATTCAGGACTCGAACAGTATACATAAAAGTAAAAATATGTAAAACTAACTGTTATAAAAATAAGTCGATACATATAAGCTACATCCTGAAATATTAATACATATCTGTGCAAGGCCAACAAAAGGTCCCTGTCTCAGCGTATGCTGCGATATATAAATAAATAAATATCACAGCGCTGGTATTCTGACAGGTCCTGAAAATTATGCCCCGGGCACACAAACGGAACACATGACTTACAAATATATAATTGCGAGATAAAATAAGATATAAATAACACTAAGATATTAATACAAATAAAATATGAAAAAATAAGGTTGTAGTGTTGGTTTTAGTGTTTGAATAGAATGTACGTCCCTAAGCCTACTTACGCAATCGTTTACATACGCATAGCTGTGGCAGGCTGTCATAGAACACCTTAGGCCTATTTAATAAAACTGACTGGTGACAAGTGACAAGCAACAATCAGACAGTTCTACAATTTTGTACGTTCATTTCAAACATTCTCTGGTTAACTAAAAAACAGAGTGATAATTCTACTATTTTTTAATAAACTTTCGCATTCGCATGTCAATCGCAAACTGTCAAAAAATTATCATAATGAAGGCGTTTATGACAGTTTTCAATTGACATGCGAATGTGAAAGCATTGGCACTCT
The DNA here is from genome assembly GCA_963859965.1 of Ceramica pisi. NCBI lineage: Eukaryota > Metazoa > Arthropoda > Insecta > Lepidoptera > Noctuidae > Ceramica > Ceramica pisi. The sequence goes on along the minus strand of OY982535.1, from coordinate 20,272,823 downwards.
GCAGTTGCGAAATAGTGACAATTATGTCAGTGTTTGACAAATTTGTCGTATTGACAATATTAAACATTATCATTAAGAATATTGTTTTAAACTGTCATGGTCAGTAACATTAGAAAACGCAAATAAAAAAGCACATGGCAGCAATCCCGATGCTATTCTAATAAACAGGGCCCTTTAATTTATGCATTTTGGAAAGTTTTTGACATTGATTGTGACTTGAATTTGAACACTTCTTAAAACGAGAACTGCAGTGCGATTCTGTAAATATATCTAAGGAAGGCGTGGGTGAAGTGAACTGTCAAACGATACAAACAAGATGAAATGACAGCTCACTTGTCGTTCACTCTACATAAGTGAACACGGTGCGATGTCAACAGAATAGACAAGCTGAAGACCGTTAGGTTGGTAGCAAACCTTAAACGACACGCACACCAATCTGAGCTAAAACAGCTTGAGAAAATATTTTACTTGCTTTACTTGAAATCTACAGTTTCGATGAGATTATAGGCTACTTTTTGTACCTGAAAAATTCCCGGTTCTTGTGAGAACTAAAAAGGCTGCAGTAGAGCTATTTTCGACAAATTTATAACTAAACCGACTATATTATGTATACAGGAGACCGATTCGTCCATGGATTTCAGTATCTACGGAAACTACCCGAGTTGCACTTTCCCTCTTCCATTACGCACATAATTTCCACAAAAAATTCGACATGATCTGACAGTGATTCGACGCAGGATCAACTGCCGAAATGACGTACTTTCCGAGACACGGAAACTTACTTTCACACACCGGATTACTTCAGAGAAATTTAAATGAAAAACTCAATACAACTGTTCGGCCGACCTGGAAATCGAATCCAAGATCGCGTATCAAACACGTAGCAGTTATTAGAAACCAGTTTTAATTCAAATATCTACAGTGTACTTAGTTGCATTGCAACTCATTTAACGCAAACATTAATGTTGCTATCTTTGCATAGGATTAAATTTAATATAACAAGTAATTATGTTCTATAAAAAATTGCAAATATACACAGTCTATTAATAAATAGGGATTGTAAATAAAATTATGTAATAATGCACGTGTTATCAAAGAGCATTCACCTCCTTGAGATCACTATCAATGTAATAGCTAATTTAGATAATGTTGTAGAAGTTAATGAAGCAGACATAAAAGTCATCAACTAAACTCAGTTACTGTCGCAAATAAACTGAGTTATTTCATTATATCAACTGCAACCAAACTGAAATTTTGCAGCAGATGTGTCTAACTAATATTATAATGTGCGAAAGTTTGGATGTTTGTTACTCAGTCACGCCAGAACGGCTGAATGGATCTTTATGGAATTTGGAACAGATATAGACTATAGTCAGGAATAGCACATTAACTACTTTTCATCCCGAGAATATGTTCCCTAGGGATCACGTGAGCGAAGCCACTGGCAGAAGCTAGTAGTTCATAATGTGGGCTCTCGCTATAGCTTTTCCCAACAGCCTGTCACATGACCTCCAAAATACAACAAATAATAAAATTTTAGGCTTGTTTTTCAGTACCTAGTCAAATAACTTATCCAAGGAATAAATACATGCATAGGTATATATATACAAGCCTTTAACATATTATATTTTCCAGAAAATACTAATTTCTCAAGTTAAAGCTATCTGACTATTAAAAACCGACCAAGTGCGAGTCAGACTCGCACACAAAGGGTTCCGTACTTTAAACCTTAATTTTCATTATTTGTTGTTTTTTTTATTTTTTTATTCAAAACGGGGAAACTCTTGGCCCAAATCTCACCTGATGGAAAGTGATGATTAGGCCGAAGATGGAAGCGAGTTTCACCCGGAATCCTCTAACATAGAGGAACTGGCTATCATACCTCTAATTGCCGGAACACAACAATGCTGTTAACATTGTTGTTATGGCGACAGACTTAGACATGATGGTGGTAGCTTGCCAGGCGGACTTAGAAGTCCTACCAACAACCAAACCAAGCAAAAAATTTGCCCCCGCTGGGAATCGAACCAGGGACCTCTGGGTCTGAATCGGGTGGTATAACCACTAGAACACGGAGGCGGTTAGTGTCACCTGTTTAGCACCACCCGGGGACCACGTGTAGGGATTCGCTGAAGGGTATTCTCCTACGGACGCGGGTGACCGCGAGTCGGTGTGTTATACACAATCTGTGAAAATTTCAAGAGTAGAACTATTACGATGCTTGAGATACAGCCCGCTGACAGACTGGCGGATGGACGGACGGACGGACAGCGGAGACTTAGTAATAGGGTTCCGTTGGCTACGGAACCTTAAAAATATTTTCTATATACATATCTTTTGGGGGCCGAGTCACCCGCGTCGGTAGGAGAATACCCTTCAGCGAATCCCTACACGTGGTCCCCGGGTTGTGCTGAACAGGTGACACTAACCGCCTCCGTGGTCTAGTGGTTATACCACCTGATTCAGACCCAGAGGTCCCGGTTTCGATTCCCAGCGGAGGCAAATTTTTTGCTCGGTTTGGTTGGTGGTAGGACTTGTTCTAAGTCCGCCTGGCAAGCTACCACCGTCTAAGTCTGTCGCCATAACAACTATGTTAACAGCATTTTTGTGTTCCGACAGTCACAGGTATGATAGCCAGTTCCTCTGTGTAAGAGGAATCCGGGTGAAACTCGCTTCCATCTTCGGCCTAATCATCACTTCATCGGGTGATATTTGGGCCAAGAGTTTCTACGTTTTGAATAAAAAAAATAAAAAAATTATGAGTCAAAATCCCATTTACCTGCAGCCCTCATCATATCAGCCGAAAGATGTCCACTGCCTGGACATGGGCCTCCCCTGCGTCGCCACTTAGACTGGTCCAATGCGTCTCGCATCCCTTGCACGTGTGACGGCACGGTTGGCGCAGTGGTTGAGCGACCGACTGCTGCGCCGCGTGTCGTGGGTTCGATTCCCACACGGAACAAATATTTGTATGGCCTACAGATAGTTGTTCCGGGTCTAGCTGTGTGTATGTGACGTTAGAATGTTTCTAAACGCACCCACGATACAGGAGAAATTCCTAGTGTGGGGTAACGATTAAAAAAAAAATGGCTACCCGCGACCTTCACCAGGTCATCGGTCCACCCTGTGGGAGGCCTTCCAACGTTGCGTCTTACTGCAGCCCTAACCGAAGGCTCATCGAAGTTAATCGAAAACCCTCGTTTAGTCCATAAAGCTGAACACTCGTTAAGAGACGAGAGTCAACTTCTTACTATTCAACGCGATCGGCGAAATTGCTACAAGCTTGTTTGCGAACTGTCTTTAACAAGTTTCTGTTGGGAAAAATAAAATTCTTTCAGCGATTTTGATGGCTATATTTTTAGCCTGATAATCATATCGGTCTTAAGGGTAATAATATGGTTTGTTAATAAGTAAATTTTTTTTTTTTTATTTTATACCATGTAAGTTCAGATTCAATGTATTGTTCATAAATAAATGACTAATGTAGTTTCGATATGTTATCAACTATTAAGTGGTTGATAATATTTTACATAAAAAAACCCGATTTTTTATTTTATATATAAAATATTATAGAAGAGCTATGAGCATTTAAAGCTCTTGAAGTTAATAAATTAAAAATTCTTGAAGCTACTTTTAAAATTCTAAAAGTCTAATTGTGTAAGTACCTACTTACCTGCGCCATAGAGGAGTGATCAGTTAAGAGTTATCAAAGATGCACCATAAGTACCTATTACAGGGAATAGATTACTTCCAGGCAAGCGTGCTCCAACTTCTACCTCATCGTCGCTTACCATCAGGGGAGATAGACGTGTGCATAATAAAAGTTAAAAAAAATATTACCACAAGCTGCCGATACAAAATCAAAACAACTAAGTCTGTAGCATTTAAATGTGCCTAAAGAAAGCTAAAGACAGCTTTCTAAGAAATTAAGGTTCCTAATAAATGACGTAAAGCTTGGTTAGAAAATTTTACATTGATTTCGTTAAGTACGATCACACATCAGCATTTAATAATAAAAGTAAAAAGGCTTAACTCGCCACCTAACGTAGGATACGTTTGGTGGCGAGGTAAGCCTTTTTACGTGGTGTGTGGTATCCACAATCCTACTTTCGGCCGACACGTGCATCGTAGAAACTGTGGAATATTTCTTACATGAACGATTTTGTGAACCAAATCTTTTAAATCGTTGTTAAAATTTTACTTATTATACTGTTCTACCTTTAAAAAAGTTTTTATTTTTTTATTAGTGTTTTCTACATAAGAAAACACTAATAAAAAAATAAAAACTTTTGTAAGTACAACAGTTTTTTTTTTTATAAAACAGTTTTTTGTGCTTTTAAGTAGTGATACTTCAAAGTGTAAAAACTGTTTTCAAAAACTTTTGTACAACTGTTTTTATTTTTTCACTTGCGCGACGTCATCGTGTACGCAGAAATTGAAAATTATATTCTTATGTCTAGTAAGGGGGCCATAATTCCAAAATTTAATTTATGTCAGCATGCTATATTTGTTTACAAAATAATATCTGCTAGTGCCGAAAAACACACTTTATTTATCACTTCGAAGGTCGTGCCAATATTAAGAGCCAACCTTTTTACTAGTGATAAACACCATGGGAATTTGTATCGCCAAATGATTGAAGCGCCATAAAAACCCCATCATGTTTTACAGGCTTTTTCTTTTTATGGTTACACAGCGTGAAAATATTGCTGTTACTCATAAAATATGGAGGTAAAAACATTCGAGATTCAGTTAGGAACTTCATAAAATAAAGGAAAGAGTTATATTGTGAGAGTATGTGAAGGAATAATCTGTCCGTCTGACTTACTATGGCAAGAGTTTTGCTATTGTAAGCGCTAAAGTAATTGTTAAACTCTTCCTGTCGTATGGGCAGTAAGGTCTAACAATCCCACACACGGTAGTGTCACAGTTTCTGTCCTAAAGTCCTGAGGGCTTACTGTGAGTTTTCTAACGTACTCGATAGCGTTAACATAAACGTTTGCTTATGTCAAAGTGTATAGAAAAAAAAGGTTATCCGTCATTCTCACCAGGCAGCGCTTATTCAGTTACAATACAAATTGGCATTTATGCTAACGCGGTCAAGAACGTTAAAACAAATCACACTACGTCCTCTGTTTTACGGCGTATAAGGCAAGAATTGACTTTCAGATCGTTAGGTTTTAGTTAAGTAGCAAACCTAAAATGACAGGTACACCAATCAAAGTTAGAAAAACTTGAAATTTACAGTATCGCTGAGTGTAGGTATAGGCTATGAGGTAAAAATATTAGAGATTTAGTTAGGAAATTCGTAAAATAAAGGAATCAGTTATATTGTGAGATTATGTGGAGGGATAATCTCACCTTCTGACTTACTATGCCAAGAGTTTTGAGATTGTACGCGCTAAAGTCATTGTCAAACCCTCTTCTTCTTAAGCCTTCCGAAGCAAGGAATTATCTTTTTATCAGACAATCGAACTGTAAATAGTTATGTGATCAGAACGAATTAATGATTCTTTTAACATGCTCACTTCTTAAGATACTTATAAATTGGCAAAACAAGAATATTTTTATAACCATAGAAATATAAAAAAAAACATACACAACTTATTTATTACTAGCTGACCCGGCGAACTTCGTTCCGCCTAACAGTCGATTCTTTAATTTTCGTAGCCTAAGTTACACCTTATTACATCAGCTACCGGCCAATAAAAGTCCCGTCAAAATCGGTCCAACCATTTCAGAGATTAGACGGAACAAACAGACAGACAAAAAATGTAAAAAATTGTATTTTGGTGTATCTACCGTATATATATTAATTTACATGTAGTAAAAAATCTTTATTTCAATATTACAAACAGACACTCCAATTTTATTTATATGTATAGATATGTATGAAAGAAAGAAAGAAAATTGTGTTTATTGGCAGTATATACAAATTAAAAACTCCTTAAAATTAAGCAAAACAGATGGTTATAACCATGCAAATATGCAAATCAGGGGGTCGAAAAGCCCATATTAGCGAGATAGAAAGAAAATCACGCTACCCGTGACTGTCAAATTTTCTCAATCAAACTTGAACCTAATACGTTAGCGATAAAAATGAAAATACAATTAGACAGATTTTTGTGTGATTATTCGTGTGATTCTAAAAAAATTTGCCTACAATGTCCTTTTTAGCAAGGAGTGCGATTCTGTAAACATCTCACCGTGAAAAATTGAGAGAAGTAAACGTGAAGTGAGTTGTCAATCCATCCTGTCACAGTGGAATGACAGTTCAGCAGCAAGCACAAACTCAGAGTGAGCTTGAAGTGAACCTACATTTCCAAGGCGAGGTGTTGTCAAAATAGACCGACAGCTCCGATAAGGCAGAAATAAGCCAATTATTTCCCACTAAATCAGCGTTATTTTCCACACCAAAAGCCAGAGTTAAGGCGATACATCTCTAGATCAACAAAACTACGTACTTCACACATCCCATACAAAAATCGAGGCAAACTTTTAAAGGGATAATGCAAAAAACTTCTAGAGTAAACAAGCTCTTTGCGGACGGAACGCGACCGTTTTTACGTAATGAAGTTATCAAGCACGCAGATTGTGGCGTATGCCAAAGAGTATATAAGGCTTTCTACAAACGAGCCACTTTTTGAAGCAAGGCGTGGCTGCCGGCCACGAACGCGGGGAATACAAGACATGAATAATGTAGTACCAGCTTGTCGCCGACTTGAGTGGTTTGGTGTGCGACCAGCCTACTTACTCAATATTCAACCCACGAAGAAAAATTATTTACCTACCCAGCTAGAACGATTTGTGATCCTTGCTCTTTACGTAATTGAGGCCGATGTTATTAAAGTTTATTTTTATGTGAAAAACATGTTTTAGGTAAAGAACAGGGTACTGATTTTATGGCACGTTTTAGAGGCGTTTTGTTGACATCCATTTTTATTGGGGTTTTTGCGAGTCTCATGTAAATGTGCGTCTTTTTAACGTAATCATTAATGGGTTATTTTGTAACGTAGATAAAAGTATCTGTGTTATTGAGTATTTCTGTTTGTATTGAGAAATAAATCACCTTTTTAAATTAAGAGAAAATCGAACAATGAATAGTTTTTTCCTGTGGAGAAGAACAACTAAGTCTCTGTCTTAGAATTTACATAAATAAAAGATATATGATATAAAACAGCCAGAACAGTCATAACTAGAAAGGACTATCTTATTCCTAGACAATCCACTTTTAAATTAAAACAACAGTACCTCTAGGCAAATAAACAGCTCATTCGTGGCAGTCGTCCTTCTTCCATTGCATCTTCTTCAAGAAAATGGCGAATCCGTTTTCCCTTCTAATAAGATTCGAACCTATCCAGTCAGACACAAACGCAATCTAGTACTTACAACTGAATACTAATGCACTAGTTATTTTGCTTTCAGATTGAAATCTCATTTTCTTGCGTTCCATGACTTGTTGTTTTAAAATAATAACTGAAACAGACAGTTGCTGGTCTACTTTTGAAATAAGTTCGCGGGAAATGTCTGCTGAAATGCAGGTCAAATAAGTTTACTGTTGCTGTTTACTGTTTGTTGTTGCTTGTGTACTGTTGCATTTTAATAAATAAATTATTCCTCTGTATTTTTCTGACATGTAAAGAATTAATAAACGCTCAGAAAGAACCATTCTGTTCAGTTGTGAAAAATATTTGCAAAAAATGCAGTTATGAACGAACCTGACAATTATTTTTAAAGTCATTATTTTATTCATTCAGTATTTCAACTAGAATAAAAAAAAACAAAATATTATTTACCAAATATCATCATATCCGTACCGGCTGGATACACAAAAGGAATTTTGTTTTATTTAAGAGCTGATTTTTCAATAGTCAGATAACTTTTATTGGAAGAATAGCATATTGACATAGTTTTTGTTATTGTAATTATTATTTATTTTCTACATTATTGCATTGGGTTTCTGTAATGGTAGTTGTGTGCATGTCCGTAATACCTTAATAAAATAAAAAATAAATATTTTCCATACAAAAGCTGTCAATCGGCCATTTTTATTCCTCAAGTAAAAGTTATTGGACTGTTAAAAAATCAGACCTAAAATTAATAAAATATTTATCGAATATCAACTGTCATTTGTTTTGGCGCCAACACTTTAAAACAGTTCAATATTTTTTATGTTTTACGTTAACTCTTTGCAATGTTTTATCGTAATAATAGTTAAAAATATATTATCATTTTGGCGCACGGTATTTTCCATATAAGTAATTTTTTTAAAATGGTAAAGTTTTGTTTTTGCGTTTAAAAGTAGCGATAAGTAGCAGTTAGTAGAACATTATCGCTAAACAAGAAAGATAATCAGTTTTGTTAAACACAAAAATATACTTCATTTTATCGAAGCGATAAAAAAAAACTAACGCCAATGACGTACTGACCAAATAATATTGAAAAAAAGAAAAATATTATGACCTTGCTCCACAAAAAACTCTTCACCTACTTTCTCGGGACTTTTTTCATAAAAAAAAATATTTTAAATGTAACTTTTTTGTCAACAGCCGTCGCTATGCAACGAAAAGGCGTGCCTTGGCAGTTTGATGGCCATTCCTGGCCGTGGGGAAGTGCCAAGAGAGCCCGAGGAAGTTCTCAACGATGCCAAGGATTTTCTTGGACAATACTTTGCGTCAATACGCAGGTAAGAAATGTAAAATATTTAGGTTTCTTACTTTATTAATGAAGGTTTGGCAACTATGAACATCAGGTTCAGATTAAAACGCTTTTGTTTTCTGACATCAGTTAAATAAACCTTATCATTATTAATCATTTTCACGTCATACGTTACGATTCCAAAGTACTTCCACTTGCTTAGGTGATGCCAACTGGCATAATGGATTTTCCTCTTTTCATTTCTGCACACTAGATGCAGAGTGGGTGCGTTTGTAGAGAGAAAACTCAATATACAAGTAATTTGTCGGACACGTCTTTTAATTGTTATGGATAAGAATCAAAGCAAAAGTCTGTTCAGGTTTTCTTAACACCTTGTATAATTTATATTTAAACATAAATGTTATGGGACCTACCTACGCAACTGCAAGTTTGCAACTGATTGGTACCTGCGTAAAACATCATAGAGCTCATTTAATGTTGACGCTATATGAATTGTTGCCCAGTTAATTTCAAAAGGCTTTCGGACGTCAGCTGTTAAAGTATCTATCAATCAATTCATAAGAATTTTGTTTTTCCTTAAATTCAAGCTCATAACTTGATTAACACATTTTAACCACAGACTTAGATACCGTAAACAAAAAGATATCGTTATTGAAACATAACTTATCTCTTAAACATAATCAAATGTACGCAGCTGCCTGAAAATGAAAACCTTTTCCTCCAAACAAAATTATATCCTCGTCTCCTATAATCGTAAAAAATAACTTTTGTTCCATACGAATATTATGCTAATATAACGGTGAGAGTACGAAGCCATTCATATGGACTTGTTTTGACGTCTAACAACGTTTATTTCTTTTATACGGTTTGAAGAGGAGGAAATTTCACCATTTTTCAAACGTTGACACTAGATCCCGTACAAGAAAACGGTTCAGAGAATTCCTTTTGTTTGAATAAGAGTCTTTTCGGTTCAAGAATGTAGAATTTGAGCGAAATTAATTAATGCATTCTCAAATTGCACTTTGCTTGAGAGAAACCAAATTTTCGCGAAGCACAAAAGACTAGTTTAATTTAATTTTGTTTGTAGGTAATAGATTTTGAATATATCCATTTGCTTTATTTTGTACTAGACCCGTGCTGGCTAGTTGATAAACTTGGGCTACATGCGCAATAAATTGCTTCAAGGGATTTGAGCATTACTTAAGGCTTTATTCGCCCCATAAAATTAGGGTAGAGAAAGTCGAGATTACATGAGCTGTTCGGGCTTCTAGGCAATATGTACCTAATGTTTTGTAACAATTCGCATATGAGCATTGTTTTAGGCCAAACTTTGAGCACTAAAAATTTATTGCTGTGTTTAATTTTACAATTTTATATATCATGGAATGCTCTCCATTTCGCAAAAATACTAAATAATGTGTGTCTTTAAGGAATTGCTATGTAGAAATGGAATATGAAGACATTGAAAATAGCTACATTACTTAACTATTCTCGCTCCGAAAAGGTATTTTACTGCGATTAAACGATGTCTAGTGTTATTGTCCCAAACTTGATTTTCGTGATTTTAGTGTGTGTTAGTGTGGATTTCCACTCATTGTTCATACAGTTCAGTAGATAAATATCATAGTTATGTATATTTATATATAGTTTCCAGCTGTTAATATGGCACATTAAGTCCAATTCATACAGAGATGATTTAGAAAGATGATTTTATTTTGTTTCTCAAATGCAATGCACCATTTTAATTAACTAACTAGATTCTAAATATTACGTATAAAATTTACCTTTGGATATTGTTGCCACAAAGTTTAGTTATTGTAAGTAAAACGAGCTTGGTGTTGTGCTCTTTCTAACAGTCTTCCTAATCCTTTTTCTATTACAGAGCCAACACTCCAGCTCATGAAGCACGCTGGAAGGTGGTCCAGGAGGAAGTGGCGAAGACTGGAACCTACCAGTTGACTACAACTGAACTGGTGTTTGGCGCCAAGCTGGCTTGGAGGAACGCCAGTCGATGCATCGGGAGGATACAGTGGTCCAAGTTACAGGTATAATATAGGGAGTTGACCCAATTTTATCTAACTGCAGCGATTTTATGACTTGTGAAAAATTACCATGCACTTTGTTTTAAGGTAAGCTTTTTTTGGACGATTTTACAGCTTGACATATTTTTTGATACGATAGCCGCGAGATAAACTTGCAATAAAGCATATAGACCTTTCCCTAATATTCTTTCGTACATAACTGTTTTTCATTACAAGAGAACTTAAAGGACGACGATTGAATTCGTTTCAGGTCAGCTTTATGTCTTTTTTTCTGTTTTTGATATTAAGAAAGTCGATAGATGTATGTTAAAGACCATTATTGCACATATATATGGCGCCTGTCAAAGATCGGTCGGAAATGCCCGCCCACGTCAGACTTTATGAAGGACCGATAATCAGGCCTAGTTTTCCTTGCTAAGTAAAAACCAGCGATTTTATGTTGTACGTGTGCGTTACACTATTAAAATCAGTTCATTTCATTTTTATCCTACAAGAAATCGGTTGTCGATTATCGGACGTGGGCTTTTTCTTTTAAGATATAAATTTATACATGGTGTTATAGATTAAATCCAAAACCTAAAAGGAGTCCCTGTAAGTCAAAGTTGTTTTTTTATATAAATAAACGATATTATATAAATGAGCCCTGTTCATGTTTTGTGTATCATATGTTACACGTTTAGAAAACAGCGAGAGATAAGTCATAAACAAAATTTGTCAGTAGGTAATAAAAAGTAAAACATGAATGGTGTGTACAGTAACGACTCATTCACACCTTTCCTTGCCGAGTTTCCCAAGTTTTCTCAAGTTGTAGTAAAATAACATTATCATGAAGCGCTGTTAGAACAATTTTAGTTCGTTATTTCTAACGAGGGAAAAAACTGTAATGAACACTTGCTGACTGGACATTTCTGGACGGCTAAATTTCTTTTTACGCGAGAAAATTACATAATGAAAATGTAAAAGAACTTTTTAGAGAAGTCAGTTGTTTCAATGTTCCCCACTTTTTTACCGTTTGTTTCAACTGACCTTTTGCGTCATGAATGTGTTTTTAGAGGAAATTTTACCTGTAGTTTTTCAAACACCGTTGGGTTTGCGTTTAGGAAAGTTCATGGCTTGAAAAGTGCTTGTAGGTAGTGATTAAATTACTTTATTGGATAGGAATTACGACTGATGCTTCATTTTTGTTATAGTAAAATAATTATCATGATAATTGGCGGGCACTGTAATAAAAGAAAATAGACTCGTTATATAGCCTTATTTATAAAAAAAAACATTTTGATCAAAAGCTTAGTACAAATACAGATATAATTGTCATTTCCATAGAAATTTTAAATGTGATATAGTGCTTATCATATTTAAAATGAAGTACATGGTTTAGAGTTTTTTATAAATAAGCCTGAATATTTGTGGCGTCAACGTATAAGCTACTATTATATAAATATTGAGAATTCATTATTTTTAATAGAGTTCCATCGAGTTACTTGCACGTTCTTCCATAGAGATATACACTTTCGAACGTGCAAATAGCTGCATCTTTTTGACTGACCTTGACAAAAGTGCTTGTAAATGGTCTTTTTAAAATAAATGGATTAAGTTCATTGTCCTACAAGCCGTGTCCCATTACCAACATTTTTTCTTTTGAACAAAAACAGACAAACCGACAACAGAACAGAGGACTCAAGAATCAATTATACTAGTTTCTACTTGCTTCTTTAGTGCACTGCAAGAAAAACGGGAACTAAATGAATTTGCTGACTCTAATGAGAAAACTCTCATTTCGCACTGAGAAAAAAAAACTGTAGGCAATTAACGGCTAGTTTTCCGTGAAGGTTCTATCAAGCTTTCACTAGAGGGCGTAGCAGTACGTAGCCAATTTAATTGTTATTTGGAATTTTAATTCTATGACTAGTAACGACATGAAAATAGGATTTAAAAAAATCTTAAAAAATAATATAAAAATTATAATTGTATAAACTAATAAAAATAAAAAATAATAATGAATGTAAGTACTGTAAATACTCAAAATATTCTTCAATAAATTACTTACTTGGAAAGTTCGCAAAAAGAGTGAATTAAAAAATCATTTCAAAATTGGTCACATGAATTTAGAACCATTTCAACCTTAAAAAGTTCCTATTAATTTAGGTAAAATTAATTCTAGGTCTATTCAGTTAAGAATTTACAAATGCTAAGTGAAATAAAATTTTGTAAACCAACAGAATATTTCTTTTCCTAATACAAGTCTAATTTCTAAATAGACCGTTTCAGACGTTTACTCGTTTGCCTACAGAGCTCTGTGAATGAGTACAATTAGCTGTCTGTTTGTTTCAACTTAGAAGATAATAACAATAATTGTTTCAACCCAGGCTTGAACAATGGCTGAACGCAATGGTACGTCTTCATTTGCTTTAGTTTCCATTTAAGTTACTATCAAATTTAATTTCGGAGAAATATTTAGGAGTACCTTTCGGTGCTGATTTTCATGTTAAATGAATAATAATTAATTATAATGAAGCTAAATTTGAAGCCAGCAAGGGCTTTAAAATTCGAATTATGTTAAGAAGAGATTGCTCAGGATATAGGTTAGGGAATAAAAAGTTTACACAAATTAGGCTATTAAGAAAAAGTCACCTACTTATCACACAAGACAAACAAAGCAATCTTACAAAAATAAAACTAAAGGATCATAAACAATGAAAATCTAACAAGTAATTTATATAGCTTTTCTGAAAAAAAAAAAAAACTGAAACCTCAATATTTTTGTAATTAGAACCGCTAACAGACGTCGCGTCGTAACGACTTTAATTCATTCGTTCATTTCCATTCACTCGGTCGGCGAAGGACGAGGGTGACTTAAATCGGCATTACCAGAGCCGACTGCTAAATTCTTGTGATGTTCGCGAGTACGTTTTGTAATTACGCGGCTTAAACAGATTGCTTCGGTTAATCGGGACGAACGATTTGATTATAGACTCTCGGTCTTGAGGGACTATTCTGAGAATGTTATCTCTTTTTTAACATCACAGAAAGTTTTCTAAAGCAAAATATAAGTAAAATATTTGCGTTGAATAAGATTTTGTTTTATGATTACGTTTATTTCGCCGTATTTGAGTTTTTATATAAAAGATATATTTTTTAAAGAGATAGTAACATATTATATATTTTTTTAAAAAGACAATATTTACCGTAATGAATGATATCAGCAGTTTTCGCCAATGGGTTAAAGTTTGTACACTTCAGAGAATTCAGTGAGGCGCAAAATCTATTTTTAATCTATCAATACGATTGGTTGCTGAGTCATAATCATCAATTAATCTCCGTGTTGACAGCTTCAAATATAGATGATGATTATATTTAATTGATCTGGTGTTGGTACGTTATAATGAATTGAAATTAGTTAAACTGCAAAGGGAGATACTTGAATTTATTTTATCCTAATTTATTTGGAAGGGACGGATATCATTACGCGTTGGAAATAACTTGATGTCATTTTACTAACAGTTTTGCAAAGATTGTACGAGTACATTTAAATGGAAGAGTAAGCGCCTAGTGCCTGTTACGTTGGATAATAGGCTAGATTCCATCATCCACAAATTGCAAAACTATTTAGTCTGTCAGTTAGAGTAATGAAAAATAATAGACACGTATTATTTGTTTTTGTGAATCAAAGAATATTGACAAAGATAAAACGCATCAAAACTCGCGAGTGGGGGCTCGTGACGTCACGACTCAGTAAAAATTAAGCGAAGGTGTGACATATTGAGAATTTTAAAAGCGTCGTAACTTCAAAATTTTAGGGTCAAATATTTTTTGATAATCTAACTGACGGACTGATTAGATTTTTTAGTCATCTACCCTATTTCTAGCTCGTGGGTCTTGCTCTGCCCTCTACTGAAGTGCTTCTGATAAATCTGCTTTTACACTTACTCAAAAATTTTTGACTAGTAAATTAAAAAAAAAACAAAAATCACTTACACACCATCGTCATCTAAAACTCAAAGTTTAATAACGTTACTATTTCATTAAAAACTCAAAATGTATATATTTTTTATTAAAAAAATAACCCACAAATTGCAGAATAACCCCCGCGGCGTATCGTGCTCTCTCGCTAGCACCTCTCAACCTGTTAATACGACACTGAGCGATGCGACGATTGCCTACCACTTACCACTTCACCAACATTTATCTACGAGTATCTTATTCGACACCCGATGAGATTTTAACGAATTTCGTTAAAGCCTGACGAATTAAGAAATGGATTTCTGGAATGAATTTGAATTTTTAAATGGAAATTGTAGCAAGAACTCGTTTAGATTCAACAATTTTCTTTGGATTTTGCTGTCTTATGTAATCAAACAAATTAGATTTGTTATAGTAATTTAACCAGTGCCAATTCTACTAATTTTCACATTCTCATCGTATTCGCATGTCAATCGCAAACTGTCAAAAATGTATGAAAAAGGCTTTTTTGACAGTTTTCGAATGACATGCGACTGCAAAAGTTGTTTCAAAATAAGTAGATTATCGAGCCAATCATTCTAAATCGCGTTTCTATCTTTACGATTTACTTGAGGGTATGTTCAATTTTTATGTAATGATTTTTATTTAATAAAAAGCTCATAATTAATTAGATTTTCAGACGTTCAAAAATCTTAAAAAGTACTGCAACCCCGCCTTAACCTCAACTTAATCAAATAGACAGCTTTTAAAAACATGGATGGATAGTTTTATATGAAAGAAAAAGGTATATAGTTGGTAGTACCGTGACGGTTGACAGGATAGAATAGAAGATAGTTGTTGCGTCGACTCCAAGTAACATAGGATGACAAGGACAGGAAGATGATGATGCATCGATATTTTTTTCCCGTTGTCATGGTGACTGGGTCGAATGGATCGAAGGAAATTCCTTTCAAAAGGCCTCAGAGGATACAGGAATAATAGCGGGCACGAGTGGCGAGCACACTATCCATTGGTCAGTTTGACGATGTCTGCTCTGACGCTTCTCGTTATTGGTTCGACAGGCAATGCTCATTGACAAATTGGGCTTACAACTTTCGGTCGCCCACCGTACATTAGCGAGATAACCCTGCTGAATTCATATTTGCTCACGACTCCTGCCGGCTATTTTAGTATTGAAGTAGAAAACAGGTGCAATAAAAACATTAAACTATAAATATGAGGTGTCAAAGGTGGCCATGTCTGTGCAAAAAGCTGTGCTTTAAAACTGCAGTAAATTGTCACTGCAGTTTTAATAAAGCTAATATTTCAATCCTCTTTTATCCGCTCGGAACGTTTTATAACATTCCCAAACGGCTTTCAGTGAACTATAATAAAGCTTTTCGTTGTGACAGTGCCAATAGGTACCTAAAGCTGCGTTTGTGAGGGAAAAATTTTCCTTGTCTTTTTGAACACACATGTCAATGAATAATCATTGATTGTAATACAACGTGTTACAATTGTTCTGACAACGCTAAACTATAATTTATTTGACCTTGAGAGAATCAGCACAGACAAAGAGTGTTAATAAAATATTTTTTGTGATTTTTACTATCTACTCTACGTCACACCATTTATTTATTTATTATTAAGGCAAACAAACAAAATACACACAAGGACAATCACAGCATGTTACGCGCAGCTGCATAAGGGCTAACGTAATTAGCACATAACATTTACAAACTAAATAGTATTGTGTGCATCTAAATGAAGCATAGATATAATAGATATAATTTCTGTGAAATGAAGCAACTTAAAATAGGCTTATAATGGAGCAATTTTAGTTATTGAGCTACTAAAAAATTGCAGAATTTTGCAAGTTATGTAAGGCGCCAGATAAATATATGCAACTAGCTGACCAGCGCAACTTCGTCTGCGTCACATGTTCCATTATTGCTCCACTCCTATTTGTCTTAGCGTGATGATATATAACCTATAACCTTCCTCGATAAATGTGCTACATAACACTGAAAGAATTTTTCAAATCGGTCCAGTAGTTTCGGAGCCTATTCAATTCAAACAAACAAATCTTTCCTCTTTATAATATTAGTGTAGATGTAGATAAGGGACATTGACCCCACATATATTTACTCTTTCCTTTTGTTTAAACATAGAAAGTACTTGCACGTGTAAGGCTAGGCGCGCGCTGGTGACTATTGTCACCGCGGCGGTGTATCTTTCTCTGCTGCACTTCACAACTGCGAAGAAGAGAGGTGGAATGTCGCGCTGGTCGCCGGTGCGCGCATGGCTTATTAAATAATTGTATGTCATTGTAATTTCGGGGACCAATAGCTTCTAAGATACAGGCTTATTGTCTAGTTTAGAAGTCAGACGTTCGACCTTGAATATTGTCACTGTTGTACAACCTACTTATTAGACATAATGTAGGTATGTACTATCCTTGTATTCCGTACAAAAAAAATATTTTATTATTATTATTATATATTTATTGATTTTCTTAATATCAAAAAAGAAATAAAGACATAAAGCTTCAGTGAATTGATTCTCCTTACGTTCTCTTGTATCGAAAAACGGTTGATGCAGTTTATTGTCCTTGCATCTACAAAGAGATATTAGGGAAAGGTCGATGTACTTTATTGCAAGTTTATCGACGGCCTACAATAGATGTCTCTATTAATTGTTCCACCATTTAATAATAGCCCGTGTAAGCTCATCCTGAAGTTATAAATCGTAAACGTTCGTGTATGTTCGTGCAACAGGTATTCGATTGCCGGCAAGTGACGACCACGAGCGGCATGTTCGAAGCGCTGTGCAATCACATGAAATACAGCACCAACAAAGGGAATATCAGGTAAGATTTTACTATTGATAGAACTGCATTCTTCTTTAATTCAACGTGGCTTTTGCGATGTATTTGGTGATAAAGGATAAATGCACCATGAAAAGTTGTAAATCCTAAATGGAAACGTATACAAACGATGCAAGTAAATATAAAGCTTCTAATAAAAGATAACACTATATATAGATTCTTCAAAAGACAAGTCTTTTGTCGACTGTGGTAAGATGAAGTCTGTATGTATAGTTTGATTCAAACTCAAAGGTAGTTGTGAACGTGCACCTCATCTCCGCTGTTTCATAAATTTTCCTTTACGCTGCGAGTCAACTCGTGTTCTATATCGCCATAATTGATCTGCACCTTGTATATTTTTCGTAATTAACAAATAAGGCAGATTTTCAATTAAAACTGCGTTCGACCAGAGGTGTGCTAGGGTGGGTAGTGAGGGATGTTTTATTAAAGAACCAATAGAATCGCTATGTAAATGAAGGGATTCTCATCTGCCTAGCCTTTTCCCAACTATATTGGGGTCGGCTTCCAGTCAAACCAGATTTAGCTGAAAACCAGTATTTTACGTGAAGCGGCTGCCTACCAGATCTCCACAACCCATTAACTGGGTAACACGGTTCTCCTTGGCAAGACCGATGTCAGATTTTACTGACTCCTGACTGTCCGCAACGATTGCCAAAGATTTCCAAATGACAGCCGGGACCAACAACTTAACGTACTTTCCAAGGCATGGAGGAAACTCGATATGTTAAGATGGTCACCCATTCACAGACCAACCTCGGCAAGCGTTGCTCAACCTTGAAGATCGACATGTGCGACTGTTATTTAGCCACGAGCTAAAAGCGTAAATGAAGGGGTTCTATTGGTTTTTAACAAACACATCCAACGCAATGCATCCTTTGGAAACACAGCCTTAAAGACCAGTTTCTCAAAACACGTTACTCAACCAACAATGGCATCCACAGGTCAGCCATGACGGTGTTTCCTCAACGCACAGACATGCAGCACGACTACCGGATATGGAACAGCCAGCTCATCAGCTATGCCGGCTACCGACAACCGGACGGCACCGTGCTCGGTGACCCTATGCACTGCGAGTTTACTGAGGTGAGCATCATTAGGTGGGATAACTATTATCACTCTACACAAGATACTATAGAGGTATGCGGTAGCAGTGACAACATAAAATATAATTTTACCCCGACATCACTCAGTGGCTGATTTCCCAGGTCAATTGGGTGGACCCCTCTTTTCTGCCGTCCTTACCAGTCCAAGTGTTCAGTAGTTTCCTGCGACTTTGACGATTTTTACAAATACAAAATCCTTTATTTCAGATAGACCAGTTACAGGCACTTTTGAATAGTCAAGTTCTGTCAGTCAAATAAATGAAGCTTATCCTGCCGCGCTAGCGACAAGAGCAGCGGTTGTTCTGCAACATAACACACCCACCGACCCCGTCTCCAGCGCGGCAGTTGCATTTGTCTATCCAACCAGTTTTAGGCGGCACTAACCCAGTGCATCCTTTGGCCCAACCTTGGGCACTATTTGGTCAAACCTTTACTCCATCTCTACGTTTAGCGTTAAAAATAATGTGCCTATGAAATAAAATTTTGTTTATATCAAACTAGCCGATGACAATGGCTTCGCCCGCTTGAAATATTATAATAGAAAATAAAATAAAACTTTTTACAAAAAAATACAACCGACTTCCAAAAAAAAAAACACTACAAAGTAAAAAATAACTTTAATTTTGGAAGTCGGTTGTATTTTTTTGTAATTTTTTTTTATTTTTCACTTTTTAGTGGTACCCCACACCTAACAACACCACTGCAAAATAGCAGAAAAGCAAAATACGCAAAATCGATTACTTGGATGACATACAACTATCATCCAAGTAGACGAATTCCAGCTATTTCGATTTAAAATCCAAAGTTCGTAACCGATTTTGATAAAATGTAAATGGGACCAATCTGCAAATAGGTACATCCTTTCAGATAAAACAAGAATTTTTCTAATCGGTTCATAATTGTCGGAGTTATGAGGTAACAAAAAAAAAAAACATAAAACCAAATTGCTAACCTCCTCCTTTTTGGGAAGTCGGTTAAAAAGAAATATACAAATTATACTAAAAACTTCCTTGAGAACCATGGTGACAGCATGAAAATCGGTGCAGTAGTTTTTGAGTTTATCGCAAACAGACGCGGTGGAGGACTTTGTTTTATAATATGTAGTGATTGTATGTTAACAAAGTATCCATATTCCTACAGGTTATTGGTGGTTTTCCATAAATGAAACATAATCTGTTAAAGCCGTACCCTGACCAAATAACCTTGAGCATTTGTTCCCTCAATGAGTCAAGAGTGTTGAATAAAATCGTTATAAAATCTAATTTTGGTCGTTTGAAAAAAATATTTCTAATTCGTAATTTATTTGCCTATCCATTAGTGTCAGTACAAAATCAAAATAATCGTTACTTTTCGAGAAGATGCATTTCAATAATTATTTCTCATTACTGTAGTTTCGTTGTGAGGAAATTATATACTTAGTAATAAAAGACTAACATTTTGAAGCCAAGATTATGTAGAAATTTAATGTAGGTACCTTTTATAAGTTGATATTTCTTTTAGATAAAGAGTACATAGCTCCAAAAACATGCACAAAAAACGGCTAGCGCTGCGTTTTGCACGGGTACCTACGCGCCTTAAGAAGTTTTTCAGTCATTTCGATATGCTGAATCATAATTAAATTATTATTTGACATTCAGTATTGAGAATACAACAAAAACTTATAGCAACAGCGTCCAACAACAAAATATCAGAAAACATTAATTCAATTTTCAAAAACAAAAACCAATTTACATTTCAGTCAAATAACTCCAAACCATGTCCATATTCCGGAACATCTCTATTCAGAATAAAAGTTTTAAACTAGATCGTATCACACGATTGATGGTCATTGAAAAACATTCAGTTATTGCATCCGCCACAAATAAATCATTCGACACTGACGTATCTCGTTCCCATGCACCTGCTACATGCAAACAATACTAAAACTACGTATACCCTACAGCATTGTTTACACGACCATTGTTTAGTGTAGAATTTAGTTATGCCTGTTTATTTTAGAATGACTGATTAGATTCGTGTATAAAACGATCTTGCATAACTGGTTCTTTGTAGGTATAGGAGTTTGGTTATATCACGAATGTGAAATAATGAATCAAGTGTATTTTAGGCTTGACGTTGATTTAGAATTTAATGTGGAAATTTACAAGCACTTGACAGCTTCTGGCAGTAGCATCCAAATATAATGATGTGGTCGAAGATGGAGCACGTTTGCCTAGAACGACTTGGAGAATTCGCGGCGGCGGGCGGGCACAGGCTTTGCCTTTAATCCCGCGGGATCAAATCAATGTTTCATGCCCGTCAATACGGGCACGGCGTATTGTATAGGCACTGAGTTTTGGCAGCGCGACACCAGGTGTCGCTGCGTGCCTATAAGTGTATAGCTGTCAATAGTATTGGCATAGGGCGCCACGGTACTGTTTCACAGTACCGTATTTTCACGGCCCTACGGCGGTCTGTCCCCGCCAGGTGAGACCTCCGGTTGCCCGGAGGAGGCCCGGCGAGAGACGACCAGCGACGTAGAAGCCGACTTAAGGCGCTACCTGCCGTTTGCCTAGAAATTACCTATACTCTTGACTTATATATCCCCAGATTGTAAGTGGGCATCAGGAAATACAGTTATAAAATTTGCAAACACACATTGAAGAATGTCAATATAACCTGAAATCACCTATTCGCAACGAGCATGTTAGAGAGTGTAATGATAAGTTTTTTATATCAAAACTTTAGTAAGACAAGTTCCTGTCCTATAGCCACAATTGCACTCAAATCAAAATGTGTTCTATCACTTGAAACCAAAAAGTTCTAATTAAAATTCTCCATTCATTCATTCTCGACTTTATAAAACTTAACCTGTAATCGTCATGAATTACAATCCCACTCGTGTTTTCTAATTGAATGTCTTTCGTACACATGCTATCCACAAGTTGATGCAATCAATTTTGTTGCAGCTTTGTCTCAAGTTGGGGTGGAAGCCCCCCAAGACGGCCTGGGACATCTTGCCCCTTGTCCTCTCGGCTAATGGAAAGGACCCGGACTATTTTGATATCCCCAGGGAGCTTGTCATGGAAATAAATATGACCCATCCCACGTAAGTTAACGATTAGTGTAGTTTTTAGTTGTGTATGTTTTTATTTTCGAAGTTTAAGATTTTTTATATTTTAATTTCAAGGCTAAATTTTCAATATTTTTATAACCCTTTTCTACGGATATGAGTTATAAAAACATTGATTATATTACTAAGCAACTTTCGCATGTCAGTCGCAATCTGTCAAAAAAACCTCATCTGACATGCGAATGCGGACGTTGCCTAAAATGAGTAGACATAAACACACTGATGACACACTGATGTCAACCGTCATTTTTATTCTTCAGATAAAAGTCTTCAGATAAAATTATTTAATGTTTAAAAATGTACGAATGAAAACACCAACAACACAATGCTGTTTTAAAATAATCAAGGACATATAAAATAAAAATAAAAGTCTAAAAAAGCGATTTAAAAAAAAAGTAATACACAGAATCACCTGTCACTTTATTAATTTCAGGAACAGAACTGAAATATTCGAATTCGCTGAAGTATGCTTTTAACTGTTGCACAAAATAAACTAATATTTTATGATTACGGGTATTTTGTAAAATAAATAACAGAAGGAAACAGTTCCGTACATTTTAGTGAACAATACGTTTGATCACATTTTTATACGGTAATAGACGTCAAAAAAAAATCTACATGACTTTGTTTTGACGTAACTAGAAAAAAAAATAAAAATTAGAAAAAGGAACACATTAACGTAATTTTAATATTCTGGATTCGTGGTTCGATGAACTATTTCTTTAATGATTTTTATGGTCTTAAGTTTTGTGGAACCCATTATAAAATAGGAATTACTGGTTTGACTACAAAGTAGACAAGTTGTAACACAAGTCTTCGTTTTTATAAGCATGGGTGCTGCTTTAAATTAAATGACAGTTATTTAAAAAAAGGAAGTAGGTTTACCTAAACTTATCTACATTAAGATTTTATTGATTCTTCATCATCTTTTTATCACCAAAACGTCATAGGTAAGCCCAAAAGGCAAAAATCTGGTTTCGGCTCCAATTTTGCGTCATTTAGGTTTAAAGACTTTTGAGTTTTTGATCGAATCTTTACTTTTACGTCAATAACACATTTACTGACGTAAAAGTAAAACCTCTATCCTATTGACCTTTCCTCCATCCTATCAAAAATTTAAAAAAAAAATAGTGGTTTAATATGTGTCTTTCCGTATAATGTAAAGCAAAATAAATTCAAAGTATCTTCGTATCATATTTCAGCAGTATCAGAGCTTTGTACAAGGCTTTGTCCGGGGAAATACTACCGTCATATTGTGGGATCTTATTTTTGCATAAATTTTTCGGAAGTAATAGCCCAACTAACATTTTGATGTCAGTAACAGGCTTTTTTATGAGTTAAAGTGATATTAAAGAGTTACAATTATCTCAGTTCTAACTAAATGCGATAAAGAGGTGGCAACAAACAATTTTTAACTCCAATTGCGGCACAAGATCTTTAATGAACCACGTATTATAGGCTTGAGAGTTAAAATGGTGCTAGTGACAGCAGCTATACTTAAAACGTTACAGCTTTAACCTATCTTTAACTCCCATGTCTATATAACAGTTTTCGCTGATTCCTGTTAACTATTGGTGTTGCTTAGTTATTGCAATGAAGTGTCTTATACACCTTGAGGTAGTATATTGACTATTATTGCAGACATTTGTTATAAAATAGAGATTTTCGAGAGTTTAGTAACACGAATACAAAAAGTGTCAAACAAACTGCTCTATCTAGGTTTAACCTGTAATACAGGATTTAACTAAAGCTTATTATGTTAGGCGGTGCTCCTTTAATGATGTTCTAGAGGCATTGGTGACAAATAACGCATGTATGGGTCGTTATTAACACTAACCTCACTTTTGTGCGATGCGACGTAAACAATTATGTGAAAGTTGCTTTTTTTATAATTGATTATTACCTACATGTGGAGAATTGCGTGGTTTGGGATTTTAAGGGGGCAAATTTTTCATTATTTTTGTGATAGGACACGCCGTTTTCGAGATACAAGTAAATATAGAAAAAAAAAAAAAGTACAGTTATTGCAGTCCCAGTCAAGGAGTTGGTAGTTTAGGCACTCCCAAGGCCACTTGACCATGACCTCCAAGGTCACTCAACCTTGACTTCCAAGGACACCCGACCTTCATCTCCAAGCATTCATGAGTTCCAGGATCACTTGGCCTCGAATTCAAAGTCACTTGTCTTTGACCTAAAGGTCACTTGATCTTGACCTCAAGTTCACTAACCAACAATATTGACCTGGTACCGTTCCTTAGAATCGCGAGACCTGAGTTCAAGGTCAATATTTTTGAGGTGTTCTATGGTGTTCCCCACCCTACTACTGCCACGCCCACATCCTACCGGGTCTAACTAGATTGTATAAAATGGCTATTTAATTTAATAAATTCTTTGATCAAAATTATAATCACTTTGTCCAAATTGAGTTGATATTATACATAGCGGCTGGAAAGTATATATATTTTATCCCGAATAATCACTCACTGTAACATATATAAATACATTAACGGATTACGTCAAGTCGTAGCAGCTTTTCATTATTTCGATGAAGAACCCTAATCGAGTCGAGTCGGTTTGTAAAATTTTAAGGCGGCTGTATTGTCTTCACTGTGGCAAATGTATTTAGCTAAGTCTATTATGACAATGTTAAGTCACCATTGGCAGCACCATACTCGCGACTAACGATTTTGTAGCTCAAAGAGTGGTACAAATGATTTAAGTGAAGACTTAATATTTAAAGTAAGTTCGCCATTGTTTTGGTAACCTAACAATAAATATTATTTCGAGTTATTCAACATTTGACAACAAAATACTAAATTTCTTATATCATTTGAAGCGTTCCTTGAATAGCACTTAATTTTACATGCCACTGCTCAGGAAGCAGAAATAAATAATAATATTTGCTTGTGACACCACATTTTATTATTATAACTTTTCTTGTAAATCTTTAGTAAATCCTAGGCGCGTTAAAATTGAGATGAGAAACATGGTATAAATATACCATGAAATCACAAGGGCAGTCATTTTTCACTTCACAAACTCAAATAACGTAAATACTTAAAATGGCTCCTGTTTTATTCCATATTATTCTGCTATGTTGAAAGATGGTTGACATTATACGCTTCCACAACGAACAGATTTAATTTTTTAAGGTTACAGGCTTTTTAAATCTTAACGTGGGCGAAAAGTTATACAGTTGTTTTAAAATGAAGTCAAGAAGCTATAATACACTTACCTGAGTCCATTTTAGATAACTAATATGAGTCACGGTATCAATATTCTATTCTTAATAGGTCTAATAAAGGTTTTATCGGCAAAGCATTCTTATCCGATGCTTTCCTACCACCTATTGTGTTCACCAACCCGATATTACAACAGTAATACCGGTTAATGTAATAGCTGTCACTTAATTAACGCTCTTGTGCAATTGCTTTGACACATTTGTATCACCGTACTATAGGTTTTCTATAATACTTACCTGTAAAACTGTGGGCCTCTTTCGTGGTTATAAGTGAGTTAGAGCATGCTCTAACTCTGTTGTAGAGGTATGCGTTAACAATTTTATACTCAAATGTAACAGATATACGATTCTTTTATAGGTTATTTTAACGCTTTGGTGTTAGTTGGGAGGTTGATACTTTTGCATTATCATCTAAATTGACAAATGATTCATCAATCGTCCTTGTTGCATATTTTAAGCAAAGAGTTTCTACTATTACTATTTTTTTACCGACTTTCAAAAAATGGTTGGTTTTTTTTTCTAATTTTAGTTCTGCTCCGATTTTTTAATTTTCAGTTGATTTTTGTAACAATTTGTACAAATTTCAAACAACTTGGAAATCCCAAAGTGTAGTAGGTATCCATAAAGAACTCACTAAAGGGACAATACAATTTTATCACAATTTATTGATTTTAAAGTGTATTCATATTGGTAAAAATAATTCATCTCTGATACAATCACAAACCACATAAAACATAATGTCACGAAACTACCAAAATTCCTGCTTGTAGTTCTTCAAAAAATTGCATGGACTTCCACTTCGCAAAATAATTACGTAAATGTTACGTACCCTGGGAATAAAACCCAAAGTTCTTACATTCGGAAAACGCTTTTCAAGTACTTGAGATGTTATTAACACATCTGTACGGTTGCCCTTCCTTCTTATAAGAAACCCTTAGTCCCTTACAATACCCTAAGGAAGAAATGGGTCCATTCGCAGCTGAGGCTTCACGCCAATATTAGGTACATTTACGTAAATAACTTCCCAAGGAATCACTTTTTTTTTTCAAATTGTAAACATGTGACTGTTAAATTTTTCGCCTCCACGAGTAATTTGAGTGTGATGTTACTTACGATTTTTCACATCATTTATTTGCTGAGTCAACCAGTTAGCATTTCAAGCTCATTGCGTCGCATTAGAATTCCCGTCGTGGAAGCTTTAATATACACAAATCACTGCACACACATCTACTCCGAACACAAATAGTCGGGCAAATTTTTTGTCCCGATGAAGTGGGAAATACATTTTTGATCCGGAGTTCAAAGAGCAGTTTTTCTGCCACAGTGCAATAAATAAATTTTCTTTAGGAAAAATTTACAAGACACAATAGTTTTAACTCTGCTTCTTTTCTATTTAAAAATTTTAACAGTTCATAACAATCCACATCACCGTGTCAACTTCGTAAATACTGCGTCCAAAGAAATCGCAAGCATAAAAGATTAATTTGTACCACATTTCCAAGTTTGACGCAGAAGTGGAACATTTCTCTCGATCCCCTCTTTACACCAATGTAAATACTTTTGAGTAACAATAGACGAATTTAAATTTACACAGCGTTTAGCCTAAGGACTAGTTTGTAAAACTTAAATGGGATCAGGAAAATACATGGAAACAATTTCGTCTTTGAAGTTGCTTTGGATATATATTTCCCTACACTATTTCTGTGATACATCGCCTTTCTAATGGACCATTTGGGAAATTGTTGAGAACAAAAATCCCAAGGGAATACAAATGGTTTGTTTGATATATAACGATCACTAAAATAGCTTTTTAAAAGGCTCTATTCATGAGCAGTTTAACATGCTTTTTGAGTTTAGTTAGCATGCTGTTCTGAAGTTTAACTGACCCATTTCCCACAGTCCGTCTGTGTTTTGATCCATAATTTGTTAATGCAGTTTTTGTTTATAATTCTGTAAACCATATCGCGGAAACCTATGATTTAGGCTCATTTTATTTATATACCATTCCAGAGCAGATAACTTTTTACTGTGTATGCAAAAAATGCGTTTTCAACGATATATTTTATGGCGGAAATGCAAAGAAAATGAAACGTCTGCTTAATATATTTCCACAAAAGGAACAGCAAGGAAACAACAAACTCCCTAACTATAAATCTAAACATTGTTCTTTAGCAGCAAAAAACTCGATTCCTTCGGAACGGTCGCAGATTTATGACGTAAACTATGTATACACGGCAACGCACGTCTTTCTATTTTCCATCAGGAATTTATGCCAGCATAAAAGGGTCTGGGAATGCATATAATGTCGAGAAGTGGTCCTGCGAACACACGGACATTCGGTGCAGATTGCTATCGTAAAAGCGTGGTCCAGTGATCTCCAATCTTCGTTTATTGGTAATAAATCCGGCCTATTCAATAATGTATTGCTATTGATAATGTTAACAGGTGCTAACGTATCGTAAACAGCTGTGATAAGTTGTGATGGAGGCCGGTAATTTCCCGGCTGACAACTTTTTCTTTTATTTTAATATTAGCTATAAGGTGTGATGTTTACGGCCATTAAATGTTTTGCTTTTAGTTAACTTTTCCTCGAATAAGAGAATTACTTTTTGACACGTGTATTAGAGTCGCACAATTAAGTTTTTGTTCATCCTCAGTAAGTACTTCCCACACAGTTTCAGTTGAAGTTAATTAAAGAATATGGGTCATTAAGCTTCTAAAGCAACAATAATCCTGAAACCCAGCACGATACTGTTCCATTAGTACTTTCACGTCCGTACATTTAGAAGTTTTGCTTCGAGCTTTTACTGAAAACAGATTTATTAGGAAACAAAGTGCATTTTGCTCTGTTTATTTTTTACTGACGAACAATGCAGTTGAATTCCTGGTATTACCTTTGCTGAAAAAGCATGACTATGATTTTATGTTGACGTCCAAATTTTGAGTGCTGAGTGCACATAAAGTTCAACGAAAAGTAACGTGCCATCCCACATATCTTTTCAAGGAAAATTTTCATACGCAGATTCAGATGAAATTATTTTCAGTCAAATTCTGAGAAACCTTGTAATTAGCTCACAGAAAATGATGGATCGTTTTATATTCGTCGATGACGTGTCTCAAACAATGAAAAATAATATCACACATTTACAATGTGCTGTAATTTATGAATTTATAATGACATATTATTAAAATTTGTAATGAAAACCGTTATAAGCTGAAAATCTGACTGAAATTTCGGAATTTAGGCAATTTCGGTAGGGTTGTGAGAGGGTCAGGAGACAGTCTTAGTATAAAATATTGATATTCAGACACATCTGGTTACTTCGGAACCCAAAGCCAATCACAAAATGGAATCACAGGACTCTAACTTGTAGAAATTTTTGACAATGATTGCAAAATCTCGAGTCTATTTTCCTGTATGTTCTGAATTTGGCTCATGGAGAACATAAAATCAGAATTTTATATCTGAATGTTCTGTGAGTGCTTATTGAAATCCGGGTCTCGTCTGTGACCTTTGTACATAGCACATACTTACTAGTAGACAATAGGCAGTCAATCGTTCGTTCTTATCGACTTTGATGCAGAGAAAATACTTTAATGTTTTTCTATTTAGTTGTTTTGATTTTCCATTTTTGTCATGACCATCTCAATTAAATTGGGGATCAGTGCAACACTTCTTCTATTCCATTATTCATCTTATTACTAATCTAATAAGCTCTACCATGATAATGAAAGAAAACGAAGCCATGGGCTCCCACAAGATGGACCAACGACCTGGTGAATGCGAGACGCAAAAGACCCATCCATATGATGACCCTGGGGGAGGCCTTCCGGCAGTGGATTTATTTCGGCGGAAATGATAATAATATTCGTTTTCTTCACAGGTATGAGTGGTTCGAAGAGCTGAACCTTCGTTGGTACGCTTTACCAGCCGTCGCCAACATGCGCTTCGACTGCGGTGGCATCGAGTTCACAGCTAACGCCTTCAACGGCTGGTACATGAGCACCGAGATTGGCTGCAGGAACTTCTGTGATACTAATAGGCTCAACATGCTGGAGGTACGGACCCACTTTGAGACCAGGTTTTTTTTTCCTTTTTTTATTTTTATTTGAGATTGGTTTGCTCTTGAATTTCGTCTTGGTCAGAGATGACATTTTTTTTATGTTCAGCAAGCAACTTAGACTAATGACTTGGTGAAGACCTGGCCACGAGAGTCCGTTCTATGCGAAAAGCATGAAACCGGTTGTGGTGTTGATGCTTGTAACCCAGTGACCGTTTTTCAGCTGAAACTTCAAGTCATACTCCACTGCTGATGGGCCTAGGTTTCAAATCGAGTCGCAAGTCGTCGTTCACCACCTTTCTGATCCATTCTGTCCTAGTTGCTTTTAAGGGGTGTAATTCAGGCAAAGGCATTCAGTGAAACAGTATTGAAAAATAAATTAGTAGGCAATATTTTTTTATACAGCGACATTATAATATTAAATTAGTTTGAACGGAAGCTCAACAAATAATAGAGGCAGATTTTTCATAAACTTTGTTCCTTTTAAGAACATCTCGGTCGGTCATAGTTAAGTCTCATGGGACGTGAATTGCTACTAAAGCTAGAAGATTGTTTATTTATTGTTGAGCTTTTACCGGTTTACAAACACGATTAATGTTTCAAGTATTAAATTAAATGGTACATCGTAGCATCACTAAAAACGGTATCACATTAGAAAACATGTGGGATTCCCCGTACGTCATAACAATTCCGTCATCACAAGCAAATTCCATAGCAATTTCCACGAAACATTGATGTTAATCGATCTAAAATTAACTTATTAACTAGCCACCGAACTACAGCAAGCTCTATCGTAATGAATCATACTGTGAAACAATAATGATTGTACACGAGATTTCACGTTGTTTAGCGTTCGTATTATGGTGAGCACACACTGATTCGGTTGTGGGTTAGTAAGCGTCCGAGGGGTCGCACCCACTTATAAATTGAGACCAAATTCGCTCATCCCTGGACACATCACTCCACGAAGAGGTTTATAATGCCTAGGTTAGGCATAGATAGCAAACATTGTCAAGAAAATGATTTCAGGGGAATCACGACCTTCATAAATAAGGAATACGCTGCATGACACTGACTTTATACCATTTCTATTTGTATTGTAACGTGAGTTGTAACTGTATTTTTTTCCCTGCCACACAACACCGTACGCTTTGCTCGATGTAACGAATGTTAGGGAAGGGATAAAATTAAAAACAAACTACATGCGTTTTAGCAAAGGCACACACATCTGGGTGGATCTCGATCGTATTGGAGAAATTTTCCGACACGCTAAACTTTTTAGTCCGTCGCATATTACAAGCTGCCCCCACCACGCTTTTTTGTAATGGATACGAATGTATGCGAATATAATAAGGGCTTAATTTTAGGCAAAAGCGCCATATTTCACTGGCATTCCCATAGTAGCTAGCTAAATTAGATTTTTCTGAGATTTTTTGAAATAGGGAATATGCATGTGATTTTTTTATTTGCAAAATAAAATACTTATTAGCTCTAGTAAACAATCATGAAATTATTTTTTAAATACCTTCATCATTTATTAAGTTATAAAGCTTCAAAGACTACAGTTAGAAAGAGAAGTCCGATACGTAATGTGACGTCAAATTACACGACGACTATACAGCTGCCATAGAAAAAAGCGTTTTTGCGAGAGGGACAGATATATTTGTTTAAAATAATTGTATCTCGTTCGTTTTTTGAGCAATTTAAATTCTAATTTCACAGTTAGTATTATACTTTCCAATACTTTTAGATAAACTGTTCAGATCATAAATACTTTTTTCATGCATATTCCCTATTGTAACTCAATATTAGGTACTCAAAATGTGTAAAAAGTAATTCGCAATATGGGAGGATTTTTTAAGTGAGTATTTGAGTCTTAACTCAAACTTTTATGGCAAAAGTTGGGTAAGAAGCAAAGATTCCTCTTTAAAAGTTCTTTCCAATGGTTAGGTATTTCTAATGACTATAGAGCTTTGAGGCAGATTCGCACAATTCGATGCCCATTCTCCTTTAGGTTTTCAGGCTAAGTTGAGTTTGAGAATACTCACTTTCGGGGGCATATCATTGAAATTGTTAATGAAACTATTTCCCAATATTATGTTCACTATCTGAAATTTTGACATTTGAGCCCAAGAGTTGTGCCACTCCTTACTTGAAGGGTTGTGCCAAGTTCAACTTGAAATGTTATGCCAATTTTAACTTGAAGAGCTGTATGTCACCGGGATATTGCAAACGCCGTCAGTTCGTAAATAATTGTTTATATTTTTCCATCAGACGGAGAAATTGTAAACCGTAATGGAATTTATTGTAAGTATTTAAAACGATCTGTTTACAATATAATATCCAAGGTTAAAGTCAAATAAGATGTATTAAAATCTTACGGAGTTGGCAATTATCCGATGACATACATATTTTTGTTAATATTAGGCGCACTCGCTTTTACAAATGCTCATATATGTGTCCACCTTTAGAATTTCCAACCGCGAACATTGCCATTCGTATGTGCACTGTAGTTGAAACGTTGGTCGAATGATTGACGACTAATTATAGCAGCCAGTCGATCTCGTGATGTTTTGCTTTAGGAGTTATGGTCGGGCGCTCAAATTAAAGGGTCGTATTGATTCTGTCTGCCGGTTATATCGTTTGACATTTTCAATTGGATGCTCTGAATTGTATAGAAATGTGTCACTAACAAACAATGTTTTGGTGTAATGCATACGAAACTGCCGAGCTTGAATTAGTTTTTATAACCTGTTCTATCTTGCTGGGTTAAGCTTCTTTAACTCATCCTGTTGATTTACCTTTTTTTTAATTTTGTCTTGGCTTTCGTAAAATCACAATCTCACTTGATAGAAAGTGACGCCAGCGAAAGCAAGCTCCAACGTTGACCATATGTCAACGCAGCACGCTTTTCTTAATGTAATCTATCATTCTTTACGTAAAGACCAGAGTGATAGACATCAGAAAACACAGACTCCAGCAGTTTAATAAGATATATTAATTATCAATCAATCAATCAATTTTATTTGCATAAAACATGGTATACAAAGTTGTTTTACAGACATTATAGAGCATACATGTTTTGCTTATAATCATAGTTTACAAATATTAAAGTTTAATTTAAATGTTTCCCGTCAAAAAAATCTTTAATGCTGCATGCTGTAAAAACTGCTGTTTTTTTTAAATAATTTATGATTTAAAATTTTCAATTCATTAGGAATTTGATTAAATATGCCAACACACCTTTCCACAATTTACTGTAGACTTGATGGTTATTTTTCTTCCCAACAGAAAGTCGCCCAGAAAATGGGCTTGGACACAAGAACCCCAGTCACCCTCTGGAAGGACAAAGCGCTGGTGGAATGCAATGTAGCCGTTCTTCATAGCTTCCAGCAGCACAATGCTACCATTGTTGACCATCATACTGCTTCTGAAAGTTTCATCAAGCATCTGGATAATGAGAACAGATTGAGGTAAGCGATATTGAACTTTGATTTAACCTAAATACTTTCACATATCATTTGCTGAGGATTTTATTTAAAATTGACTATTAATTTTTTGTAGTCAATTAAAATG
This sequence comes from Ceramica pisi, assembly GCA_963859965.1. Classification (NCBI taxonomy): domain Eukaryota; kingdom Metazoa; phylum Arthropoda; class Insecta; order Lepidoptera; family Noctuidae; genus Ceramica; species Ceramica pisi. The sequence continues at coordinate 20,240,204 of OY982535.1, read as the reverse complement.
TATTCAATTAAATTGAGACAACTAGTTAATTTTTTGGTAATACAACGAGCTACTATCAACATCTGTTATACACTTTGTGTACAGTTGAAAACAAAACGCAATGCACAAATTCTCCAATACTTTAAAATGCTTAATGAAGATCAAAAATAAATAAAAATGTGTAGGTAAATAAAAGTTTACATCGTTATAACCTTATCAAAATACACCTTAAAAATGGCATTATTTTATTTTATCTCCGTCAAACAACGCATTTTTGTTTGCGATATAACGTTTTTCACCTGTTTATGCAACATGTTGGTTTCCCCATCCGGCTTTTGTGGTTCGCCCTGTCCCATAAGCTACGTAGAATAAACATAGAAAATCAGATTAATGTCGTTGTGGACCAAAAGCATCCGGATCTGGCACATTAAATGTGAACTAATGAGATGTAGATGGACAGACGGACAATGGAGCAGACATGTGTTAGAGTGGAGACCGCGAGTGGGGAAAGGTAGTGTGGGACGCCCTGTGGCACAATGGACCGATAATTTTAAGAAGGTGGCAGCGGATGGATGCGGACTCCTCAGAACCGGGATGGTTGGCGCTCTTCGGGTGAGGTTTACGTTCAGCCATGTACGGCAATTGGCTGATATGGTTAATGAAAGTAATTTAACAACTAATATTCCTGCAAGCAAAAAAGAAATAGAGTAACTTTCTTTTAATTCAGTTTGTATTATACTTCTTTGAAATCAGTGTACAGGTATCATACTAACATAGTTTAAGTATTTATCAACAAACCCTATGGCATATTTGTCCTGATATTAATGTTAATAAATAATGTAATAAATTGGTATGTTTGGTGTGATATACACGACGGACTATTAGTATCTACTTTCCTTTATTGAGTTCTTGCTATATCTTATATTTTTATCATACTCTTTCTTAATCGATTAACGATCCAATAATGGCATCAATAAAAACTTTTCTGACGTAATAAAACACGCAAATCGTACAACAAAATCTATAAAAGTTTCGACATTGTCGCGCCCGCTAGTAGGTAAACAGATTGCGGATGAGAAAACTAGACTTAATTACAACCAGACCCGCTCGGCCATTAAGCTGTCGACACTAGGGCCTTGCAAATGGACCAACTAGCTTAGACATGTGGTCGGAAGGACAAGTAAACATCAATGTTTTGAACTATCGTGTGATTGTTTGGGTTTGCAGCTTCACTTTACTAGGCGACTGTACACGAGTGACGTCATTCATACATTTATCAGTGTCTAAGATATTGTAAAATCATCCTCCTTGATACTGTTACAGTTTTTGCGCTAGACGAGTAGGATATCGATAAATGGACTACGTTTTTGTGTTAGTTAAATTCAGGTTAGTGAACGTCGGGATAAAAATGACGAGGCTTGTTGCCCACCAGATTTAGAGGTGACTCAGGTCTGCTAATGTTACAAAAAACGTAAAGAGCTTTATGAAGATTTACTCCTTAATTATACGCATAATAGTATTGTTTAAGTATTCCAAGAATCAATACAGTTGCTACAATGCTAACAACCGATCAAATAAAGCTAGACATTTTAATTGGAAAGCTATTCATAGAATAGACTGTCGGGAAATAATAGCGACTTGGTTGTTAGATTTCAGTGCTCGTCCAATTAGAGCATAAAATCGAATAGAAAATAAAATAGCTGATATCTAGATTGGCGGCACGGTTTGCGCAGTGGTTGAGCGATTGGCTGCTGTGTCGCGTGTCATGGGTTTGATTCCCGCACGTCACAAATATTTGTATGACTTACAGATAGTTGTTCCGGTTCTGGCTATTTGTGTATGTGGCTTTGTATCTTTGTAAACGCACCCACGTTACAGGATAAATTCCTAGTATGGGGCAACATTTTTTTATAAATTAATAAAAAAAATCACGAATTTGGAAAATTCAAATTCCGCGGTGCGATTCTGTAAACGTCTCGTAGGTGTAGAAAATGTAGTGAGCTGTCAATCCATACAAATAAGATGGAGTTCACTTCATGTTTACTCTACCTATCTAAACTATACCGCGTGTATCTGACATCGACGCACAAACGATTTCCATGGGTCCAGGGCATGATTCTGGACACCCTAAACTTAGAATTTTTCGTCGGCTTTTTTTGTCATTTTTTCATTTTTTTTACTTTAGACTGCTCATAATCGTTATTCTGACCTAACCCAATGAGATTTTTAATAAAAAAAATAATGAATTAACTACTTTCACTAAAAAGAGCAATCTGAGCAATCAGCTCAGCTGAGCTGATACCTATTTGTGGTACTCTTGAAAAAAACTTAGAAAAGAGCCGACGAAAAATTCCAACACTGGGGTGTTCAGTATCATGCCCTGGACCCATGGAAATCGTTTGTGCGTCGATGTCAGATACACGCGGTATACTACTATACTATATAATATTTTTTTTTTGGGGGCCGAGTCACCCGCGTCCGTAGGAGAATACCCTTCAGCGAATCCCTACACGTGGTCCCCGGGTGGTGCTAAACAGGTGACACTAACCGCCTCCGTGGTCTAGTGGTTATACCACCTGATTCAGACCCAGAGGTCCCGGGTTCGATTCCCAGCGGGGGCAAATTTTTTGCTCGGTTTGGTTGGTGGTAGGACTTGTTCTAAGTCCGCCTGGCAAGCTACCACCATCATGTCTAAGTCTGTCGCCATAACAACAATGTTATCAGCATTGTTGTGTTCCGGCAGTTAGAGGTATGATAGCCAGTTCCTCTGTGTAAGAGGATTCCGGGTGAAACTCGCTTCCATCTTCGGCCTAATCATCACTTTCCATCAGGTGAGATTTAGGCCAAGAGTTTCCCCGTTTTGTATAAAAAAAAAAAAAAAAATATTATAAAGAGGTAATCTATACTAATATTATAAAGAGGTAACATTTGTTTGTAAATTTGTATGTTTGTAAGTTTGTATGTAGGGGGTAATCTCAGGAACTACTGTTCCGATTTGAAAAATTCTTTCAGTGTTAGATATAGCCCATGTATCGAGGAAGGATATAGGCTATATATATCATCACGCTAAGACAAATAGGAGCGGAGCAGTAATGGAAAATGTGACGCAGACGAAGTTGCGTGGGTCAGCTAGTAATATTATATACATAATATATATTTTATTCAGATAAGACAACTTTTGGTCCACAGTATCTGTTAGTAGCACTTAATACTAAATTAGAATATTCGGTATACATTCAAAATCAGTTACAATAAAATCACACAAATTAATTGAAATGTAAAAATTTGAATCTGAAATAATATGTGAAATTACTAAAAAAAAAATGACAACAAATAAAATACAATTGTTAACAAAATAAAATTAAGAATGTACCTGTGCTTTCACGGAGAGATAATGACAGAAAAAGAGTGCGTTTCCACCACAGAATGTATGAGGATACGTAGCGAGTTACGTGTTTGATAAGAGATAATAAAAGCGCTTGCGCTGATCGAAACGACGTAAAAGAAACGATTCTATTGGTTTTTAGGGTTTCGTAGCCAAATGGCAAAAACGGAACCCTTAAAATCTATAAGGGTTCCGTTTTTGCCATTCCGTCATGTCTGTCTGTCTGCCTGTCCATCCGTATGTCACAGCCACTTTTCTCCGAAACTATAAGAACTATGCTGTTGAAACTTGTTAAGTAGATGTATTCTGTGAACCGCATTAAGATTTTCACACAAAAATAGAAAAAAAAATCAATAAATTTTGGGAATCCATCCTTAGAACTGAAACTTAAAAATTTGTATTTCATCAAACCTATTCGTGTGGGGTATCTATGGATAGGTCTTTAAGAGGTACATTGAGGTTTCCAATATCATTTCTTTCTAAACTGAATGGTTTGCGAGAGAGACACTTCCAAAGTGGTAAAATGTGCCCCCCCCCCCTGTAACTTCTAAAATAAGAGAATGATAAAACTAAAAAAAAATGTGTAAAGTATATTACCATGTAAACTACCAGCGAAAATTGGTTTGAACAAAATCTAGTACCTAAGTAGTTTTTGTTTTATACGTCATAAATCGTAAATCGCAACTTTTGCTTATAATGTTTGTACGGAACCCTCAGTGCGCGAGTCCGACTCGCACTTGGCCGGTTTTTTTAACGAACACATTCGTCGCTACGCTATCGTCGCAAATCTTTGATGGAAACGCAGCCGAAACTGGCTGAATTTGACCGCAAACGTTTTACAAGATTGATAACTCAGCGAATTCATATTGAATGATAGTAATTAATATTTTATTTAATGACTACTTTTTAGTATTGACATTTTTATCTATAAATGCTTACTGAATTATAATAACATTTAGTGAATTAATAAGTACTTACATCCCCTCTTCCAATTAATTTCCCCTCCCTTCTAACATATTCTTCGTCTGAACTGCTTGTGGCGCTGATGAGCTTCATCCGTCACAACAACATAAAACTATGAGCCGTAGCCCGAAATCTATCTGTCTTTGTAGTTGTGGTAAATGTATATTTAATGTTTTAACCATTATTATATTTATGTATTTTTATTTTTTGTTTGTTTCAGTCCAGTACTAACCCGCCAAGTCCAACTGTATCAATCAAAGATTTTTATCATATTGCTGACCAGTTTACAAAAACTTAGTCTAATGCACACTTGCTTTTCCAATTTACTTTTGACATTGGCAGAATAGTCGACATCGGCTCTTCTTGCCATTAATAAAAAATAGAATAGAATAGAAGTACTTACAAAATGTCTTCAATGTAATTTTGATGAATATTATCACGGTTTAAGCACCTTCTCTTCCTACCAATTTGTACGCTACGATATGCAGCTGAACATGTTAGAACTTTTTTTCTGTACAACATTTTTTTTTTGTTACCTTGCATGTTTCATGTGCACCAAGTTTAAACGAATAAAAATTTACTTACTTAATCTTAATAACTACGTATCTTAAAACGTATCATGTTCTAAATAAGTCACTTTAATATGTACATAACTAAATATAAAGCAAGTTATAAATCTTAGCGCAAATAAAGCACTGTCAAGTGTCAGCGCAGTAGCCGCGCAAATTGAAACTAATTTATGGCACCGTCAATTAACGTTCGGCTATCTTGTAAAGTGATCAAGAGATACTGGTACCTAATGCGTAACAATTTAACGGCGTCGCCAACCGTTTGATTGTAAAATAATTATTATAGTTTAATTTTCATTGGCTAACCAATGAAAATGTATGAAACAGCTGATATTTTTTTCGAGATTTCGGAGTTTTACCAAAACAAAAGTTGCTTATAATCATGTGTACTTTCACTGCCTAAGAGGTTTCGGGTATTTTTTCAATTTCCCTGTATAATATAGATTACAGGTCATTCAAACCCGTTCAGCCGGTTTTTGTGATCAAATAACTAACAACTGATACAAAACTACACACTCACACTGCTAATTTTAATAGGATATACAGCATAACTTTGATTCAGTTCCACAAATACAGCGGCTAACAAAAGGAAGCGACGTAATTTGCCGAAATTATTTCGTGGACTAATCGAGTCTAATTGAATTTGTGAGGCCTCGGGTATCTACATGATTACGTTACACGGTTTAGGTGACAATTTAGAGGGTCGTCTGCGGTGCATCAAAATTATTTACAACACCCTGTTTTTCGTTTTACCACGAAATTAGAAGAGGGTTTTTACGAGTAGAAAATATTTTATGCAGCCAGGTTTGTTTTGAGTTTTTGGGGACATGATATTGGGTAAAGTACATATTATAAATAATGTTTGTCTATTCACTATAGTTACTATTACAATATTTCTCATTGGTTAGCACCGCATGTTTATAACAGTAATAATAAATGTTTATTCATCCAAAAGTAATATACAGATTAGACGTGAGGTGGTAGGTCGTACATAGAATTTTTATAACAAAATCTAACTAACCAAAATTATATTTGTCTGCTCTATTATTTTTCACTTTTATTACTATTGCTCGCAAGCGAGTCACTAGCGGCGCATTCGTGGTGCATTCACCAGATGTGAACACACCTTTATACATATTTACAGTCTCAGCAGATATTTTCGAGAAGTCTATAGATAATTTATTTTTCCTAATGCGTTCACAATACACAGTTGCTTTAACAATCTATACATACATTTAAGTTAGGTATGTACATGTTAATGAAGCAAATTCCAAACGCAGTAATGTGTGGGTGTTAAAGAATTAATACTTTAATCTAAACAAATGATCAAACACACGTTATGCAAATAATAATAGGTACAGGCTTGCACTCGATGGATAGCTATTTAGCTATAATTATCTAATAAATAAATGAATATTACATAAACCATTAATATTGTGCCTTTGTAGTGTGATTTCACCGATTTCCAAGAACACATTAAAACCTTTTTGTTTTTTTTGCAAGTGATACAATATCAGGACTAGATTGTATTGTATTCGGTATTGTCCAGTTACTTTATACATCAGAGTTTGTTCCAAATTCGGTAGTTCTGATTTTTGCTGACTTCTTTATGATTTTGGCCCATGAATAATCCAAGTTTTTGACCTCGAGTGCCGAAAGCAACATTGTCAAAAAACGAAAAAAAAAATCGTTTTTTTTACTTAGGCGATTATAACTCTAAAGAACTAGTTTTTTATCGTACCTTCTCACAATATGAGACTAAAATTTGTCTCTGTTGACCCTATTGTTTTCGAGATAAAGCCTTTCAAAGTTTATCATTTCCAGGTTTACCTCTTATCAAATAACTAAACAAAAAAAACTAAAATTTAGAAGGACTTTACGCGTAACTGGCAACATTTCAATTAGTTAAAGGAAGTCACGATTACTTTGTCACGCACGATCAAATCATTCAGGCAGCACTACCTTTGTCGTTACCACCATGTTTCCGCAAAATAAAATTAAACCTTAAATTTACTTTAAATAGTACTTTTTTTTTCATTATTTTTTAAGGGATTTTGGTACACTTATGTGACGATGTCAATCCCATCGTACTGCTACATATCAATTACTTAATAAAAAATTACAAACTAGGCTTATTTCTGAACTATAAAGGAATACAACACTTTTGCTGCTTCACTAGGTTTTGCTAGAATGCCATGAAACATTCCAACATCCATAACTGACAGTTTCAAAAAATTCAGCAGAGTGATTCTTTTGAAATATGTAATTTCAATTAATTGTCGCGAAGAGCGCGCACTGGTGACTTTTTGTCCGCTTGACGGTACATTTCTCTCATTTGCTATTGTGAAGTGCAACAGAGAGAGACATATTGTCATGGTGACAAAAGTCACCAGTGTGCGCCTACGCTTATAGGTAAATATTTTAGTCCACATAATATTATTATAAAAGTCCTAAAATGTATGGGTTGCAATAGAATTAGAACTTTATCATAAAGTACATTCAGTTTATTGTTCCAAACATACATAACTCGAATTCCGAATTCAAACATAAAAAGGTTACGCATATCAACAGGTCCGGCTGTCCAGCGGATTGGATCTGGATTGTCCCACCGATGTCGTCTTCTATCACTCCTGTGTTCCACCAAGAGATGGCTCTGTATTATTTGAAGCCCTCCTATGAGTATCAGGTCAGTAGTCTGTCAACTAAACGCACAGTATCGCTTTAAAAAAAAAAATATCATGCGGGTGAACTTCAGACGAGTTGGCAAAACCACACAGAAATTACGAATTTCACCGTCAAATTATGATTGATTATACAAGACTGTAAACTACATGCTAAATAGGTACTTCATAATTTTGTTGTCAGGAACCCGCATGGAAAACGCATCAGTGGCAAAAATCCAAGCCAATAACGGGCAAGAGACCAATCAATAGGAAATTCCATTTCAAGCAAATAGCTCGGGCTGTCAAGTTTACCTCCAAACTATTTGGACGGGCCCTGTCCAAGAGGATCAAAGCCACTGTCCTTTATGCAACCGAGACAGGCAAATCTGAACAGTTTGCCAAGGAATTAGGAGTCATATTTGGACACGCCTTCAATGCTCAAGTAGGTATTACCCGATATGCAACTATTCGATAAATTTCTTGCCGACCATTTAAAGAAAAAACATTACGTTAAGCTTTTTTCGAAGAACTAGGGTCTTTAGCACTGACAATTTGGACGCATTTTAGGTCCACTGCATGGCTGATTACGACATAACATCGATTGAGCATGAAGCACTGTTGCTGGTTGTGACATCAACGTTTGGTAATGGAGATCCTCCTGAAAATGGCGTCGTAAGTAAATTTAAATAAATTAATAACTTAAAGTGAAAAAAAAAAAACAGAAGCAAAACTAAATTCTTATAAATAACATTAAACAGGCTTTTGGCGAACATCTATGCGAGCTTCTGTATGCTGATCAAGTTGGTGAAGAAGGCTCTGGGTAAGACTAAATAAATAAGTTTTTATGAATAAAGTTATTTTATTTATTATTTTGTCAATAGACGCATTTTAAAGTGAGTAAATATTCACAGGAATCAAATGCTGACACCAAAATCATTCATAAAAGCTAATAGTCAAATCGAAATGCAAAAATGGTCCGGTAATCCTAAGAAGCTGAACCGTTTGGAATCTTTAAAAGGTAACAAATACAGAAGTGAAGAAAACGAGTAACAATTATTGTAGTCTCTATCGACATTGTTTTAACAACCATTTCCAATTCCCCAGGCAGTACAACAGATGCCACATCTATAGACTGCTTCGGTCCACTAAGCAACGTTCGTTTTGCGGTATTCGCTCTGGGTTCGAGCGCGTACCCGAATTTCTGCAACTTTGGAAAATACGTGGACAAGTTGCTCGGTGACCTCGGAGGAGAACGAATCCATGACCTTGCCACCGGTGACGAAATGTGTGGCCAAGACCAGGCCTTCCGGAAGTGGGCCTCCGGCGTCTTCAACGTAAGTTGGAAATTACTCGTGACTAATTCCTGCCGTCTCTACAATCTGTCAAACAAATCTTGTGGAAGCTAATGTGCTATTTTACATGTCTGTTTAGTGATAGAATAGACGCACCAAAGTAAAAATGGTGAATTATTAAGTTATTGCCAAACGTGAAACTGTTACACAAAATAACTTAAACATTACATGTGTTGAAAAAATCTTTGTGTACTTATTATTCTATTCAAATAACAATATTTCAACAGGTCTCGTGTGAAACATTCTGTCTGGATGATGATGAAACACTACAAGAGGCTAAGAGAGCTCTCGGAACAGTAGCTCTCAGCGAAGAGACAGTACGCTTCGCACCTCCAGAAGTTCCTGCACCAACTTTGCAAGTTGCTTTAAAAACTGCCCTGAACAAAAAGTTCATACAATGCATCGTCAGAGCCAACAAAGATTTGGGTGATGGTTCATCTGAAAGATCTACTATATTTATTGATATGGAACCAAAGGTAAAAAATATATATCACTTCTCATTTTTATTGGAGTTGAATTTTATTTGCATGCCCATACGACGGTAGAATATGAAGGACTTTATTATGTAAAAAAGAACATCTATGTACCAAATACCCATGTTTGCAATAAATAAATAAATAAATAAATGATTGATTGATTGATATAGTTACGTGTAATATAGTTAAAAAATAAAAAGCAATTACTAATTTGCAGGAAGAGTTTAAATACGATCCGGGAGACCATGTGGGAATAATTGCATGCAATCGCAAGGAGCTCGTGGATAGTATACTGCTTAGACTGAAAGACGTTGATGACTATGACCAGCCTTTACAATTGCAACTTATGAAGGAAACACATACTTCAAGCGGTAAGGAACAAAAAATATAACATACAGGAAAACACTGAGTAAATATAACAAAACTAATATCAAAAAAATTGTACAGGTCCCGTTAAGTCTTGGGAGCCACATGAGAGACTCCCAGTTATGAGCGTTCGCGAGCTATTCACACGCTTCTTGGATATCACTACACCGCCAACCACAATCTTATTGCAATACTTAGCAACCACATGCGAAAACGAAGACGAGCGCAACCAGCTTAACTCTCTTGCCACCGTAAGTAACACATTTTATGATTTTGATGCAAATAAATTTAATAAATTATTTCTACTGATCGTGAATACTTTCTCTAGGAGCCCGGTGCCTACGAAGACTGGCGTCACTTCTACTTCCCAACTGTATCTGAAGTACTGGAACAGTTCTCATCGGCTAGACCAAGCGCGTCTTTGCTCGCAGCTCTCCTTTCGCCTTTGCAGCCGAGATTCTACTCCATCTCGTCATCTCCTATTGCTCATCCGAAACGTCTCCACCTGACTGTTGCCGTCGTCCAATACCGAACCCAAGGCTAGTACACGTAAAACATAATTATAACCTTTACTATAAACATTATGTCTCACAGTTTATTACTACTGAATCCCACATACACTGACATCGCTGATTCCATTGAAATCCAGTTTACAATATGATCTAATTTTAAGTTAAACGACGTCCGCTCCAAACAATCTGATGGATGAGTAGCGACATCAAAAAGGTTATTCAGTGTTATATTTATGTTTTTCTATTTATGATGTGGTTAGTTGTAGTAAAACAATGATGTCATGTTCATACAGATGGCGAAGGACCTCTCCATTATGGTGTTTGCTCAAATTATCTCATGGACCGTAACCCTGGCGATGAAGTATACCTCTTCCACAGGAGGTATTTAGAAGATTTTTCACATTTTAATTGATTATAATATTTCCAAAATATATTTTAATAACTTACCATTTTGTTTTCTAGCGCTCCAAACTTCCACCTCCCTCAGGACTTGTCAGTGCCTCTGATACTTATAGGACCTGGAACTGGTATTGCTCCTTTCCGTGGATTCTGGCATCATCGCCGAGCTCAGCTCAATACTCGTAAGCGTCCAGCGGCGGGACCAGTTTGGTTATTCTTCGGATGTCGAACAAGGAGTATGAACTTGTATCGCGAAGAGAAGGAGCAAGCCGTGAAGGATGGCGTTCTTTCTAAAGTCTTCCTGGCTTTGTCCCGCGAGAAGAACATTCCTAAGGTAATTCTGATGCTAGAAACTTACAACATAAAAACCGCACATTACAGGCTTTGCTAAAAATCATTGTTTCTTTTAGATGTACGTTCAAGACTTAGCAGAACAAGAAGGACCAGAGATTCAAGATTTGCTGGTAAACCGAGGAGCTCATTTCTACGTCTGTGGCGATTGTAAAATGGCTGAAGACGTCCATCAGAAGCTTAAAGGCATTATTAAGAAACATGGCAACATGACTGATGAGCAAGTGCAGAACTTCATGTATATGCTCAAGGTTCGTAAACATATAATTGTTTTTATAGAGGCAATTATCCATAGCCTACTTGAAACGATTATCAATTTCCTTGTTTTTATCCTGACCATGCCTAACTCGGTTCTACCCTCGTGAATGTCGAACTGGGATAAAAGCCTATCTTTTGCGTTTTTCTAGACTATAATTTGCCTCTATGCTAAATTTCAACGAGATCCGTTCAATTGTTATGATGTGGAACAATGAATAACAAACATCCAAACTTTTGCATTTATAAAGTTATAATAGTGTAAAGATTTTCCTTATATCTTTATTATTACGAGTCAGTTCTAACAGTACCTAATGTAATCTGATGCAATTACAATTGTATCACATTACATTAGGTACTAATACCTGACATACGACTTTCCAAATCTTAAAATTTTGTTTTATTTTCAATATTGTTTCTTCTACCATCAATCAGGAGGAGAATCGCTACCACGAAGACATCTTCGGCATCACGCTGCGTACCGCTGAGGTACACTCTGCCTCCCGGGAGTCAGCCCGCAGGAACCGTGTGGCCGCACAGCCATGACGCCGGTCCTCCCGCTTCCACTCCAACTCTTCCACGCTCACCTAGCTGAACTAGCTTCGCAACCCTAACAACTGCTACATATTACTTCATTACACCAACAAATGAATCAAATGTTTTTTTAATTTTATTATCATCATTAATTTCAGATATAACAGCTTCTAAATTTGCGAAGAATTTTTTAGCAGCGTCCTTTATATTGCGGATATTTCTGGTTCAACTGAGTCAATTACTCTACTTTGGCTTTTGTCAAGCATAAGAATTTATTTGGGCCACCCGGCCGATACATAGGTTGTGCGTGTAATGGGTCTTGAATTTATTGTACTAAGTCTTCTCTAGCTACTCCAGAGTCACATTCCATTTCAGTATTATTTTTTGATGCTCATGATCAGAGGCAGCTGAAATGTTTATATGTTTTATTAAATTATTTTAAGTAAACTCCAAGCAGGGTGATTTAATATTTAATAACGCACAAAACGCATTACCTTCTTATATGTTCTACTATAAAAGCTTCACATTATTCATTGAATTGTATCGATTGACTTCGAAACATTTCAGAATTATAAGAATTTACCAATTACATAGTGAATAGATGTAATTTTATTCCACTTATAATATTAATATTATAAAACTATAATGACTTTCATTGACGTCATAAAATAAAATATTGTCCACTTGTTGCTAGCAAAATTTTAAAATATATTTTGTTAGAAGAGTATCATTAAAATTCTATTTAGTCTAGTTAGTTGGTAAATATTTTCAAAATTATTGTTTCGTCGATTAATCTCTATTACAACAACAACTCTACGTTGTAATGCCTTTATTGCCAAATGTTGTACAGAATGTGGTATACATAGTTATTTTATGCTATCAATGTAAATAATCGTATTTTAAGTTCTATTATAAACGTGAATGTTTTAGATTTAAAATAAATTTATCTTTTACCTGAAATTATTTAGTGAAATTATCTAAAGTATAATTATTTTGTTTAAGATTTTTATCAATATTGTCTACCAAACGACCATGTTTATCGCATAGTACCTACCTACCTATCAATATTAAATTATAAAATAAAATTGGAGCAGCTATATTAATAATGTTTATTCAAATGTATTTTATTCATAATATTATGTCCTTTATATTTGACTATTAGGTGTGAGTGTTGAATTTGTGATCCTTAAACTAGTCCTAAGAAATGTATTCATATTTTCTATTATTCGTATTATGAGAATTTAATATACAAATAAAAAAAAATCTTTTCTGATGTTACCTAATATTTCTATATTAAAATAGCATATAATATAATAACTGTCTTTGCCGGATATTTACAAATTATGGATTTCATATCTTCTAAATTTAATCGAATGCACATTTGAGACTAATAAAATTGTTACTATCAAATTCATATCACGCAAAATATTATCGTAACGCACTATTTCATCTAATAATGAAACCTGTTCGGAAAATTTAAACGAAGAAAATTATGATTGATTACGAAATATTTGTCTGTTATTGGCCAAATAAAGTTCCTTCGTATTCGAAAATGCATCAGGGTTTTTTATTTACTACTCCTCTACCTACGTATATAGATAAGAATACTCTTTATTATTTACACCATATAAGTTACAGAAAAAATAGATGAAGAAAACTTTACATAGGGTAACACAATGGGCGGCCTTATCGCGAAGAGCGATCTTTTCAAGACAACCTTTGGATGGATTTTAAAGGAAATACAGTACTGTAGGTAGTCTTAGGTGTACGATATATGAATAAATCTATTCATATAATAAAACAGTAGAAACCATGAACATTCTGTTCATTAATGAAAAATACCAAAAATCGAGTAGGGGTTTAAAAAAAAATACAGAACACAAAATATTTTTTTTTCTGACTCTCCGTCTGTATGTCTGTACGCGGTAATCTACGAAAATAATAAACGGATTGGGTTGGGGTTTTCAAAGATAGATTAGGTACGCTTATTTCTGAGTAACATGTTTCATTACAATTGGTGGCCGGGAAAAAAAATTATGCACATTAAAAGATTTTAAATGTACGTGTAGGTATCAACGTTTTTCGAAAAGATTTGTACAATCTTTAACTATTCGTTCAGTTTAGAATAATACTAGCTATTTTTTAAACATTCTTAAAAAATGTGTAATATTTTCATTGGCCGCGATTTCATTTGCCTGTATGTGTAAAAATGTTTGAAAGTGGATGTGCCGAAGTGCTGTAATTCCGGATTAGTATTATAATTAACAGAACTTATTTTCTGTATTCTTTTTTGTCCGCATCGCAAAGTACAAAACCAAATTATATAAAATCAACATACTTAAATGTAGATGAAATCAACTAACTGCGTAATACCTGCAATGCCATCTATTAATCCAAATAGTACTTTCGACAACATTACATAACACCAAAACATATTATTTGTTATTAGTGGCTTAAAATTATTATTGTATTAATTCTTTTAATACCTTAAATCATATCGTTCTAAATGAGCGTAATATTCCTATTAAATCAACTAAAACGAAATCCAACTAATCTTTTCATAGTTCACCTTCATGTTCCATAGATGGCGTTATGCATTCGATCTCATTTTCGCGGTGTTATATTCGTCAACAGGCGCGCGCTTTGATTTGCGAAGCTTATTATAAAGCTGCTCAATGACACCTGCGGGTCTAAAGAGGCCACTTTAGCAGAATCATAATAATTTACTTACCACGCAACAATCTGTCAAATTTCTTATCCATCTTTCTTGCTAACGCATTGGATACAAAGTTGATTGAGACAATTTGACAGTGACCGGTAGCGTGAAGTGCTTTCTGATTCTGCTAGTGGCCTTTTTAGGCCACATCTACTTTGGAGGATTAAGAGGGCCCTTCCCTATCGGTCTATCGTCAACGCGAGCATGGTTGAAAAGCTTGTTGTTTCATCTAGCGCAGTGTATGAAAACTAACAAGCAAGTGAGACCGCGAACATTGAACAAAAAATTGTATTCGAAAATTTCATAAAACTTGTTCCAGGTAATACGTTTTTTTGGATAAGCTTCACAAGTTTGTGAAATAAATATTAGTCATGTAGAATCTCCATTACATTTGCAATGTTTCTATCACGATCTTTTCGTTACTTTTACAATTAATGAGTATATTATGAGCGGCATAAGTTCAGGTAAAATTTGTGCAAAATAGCCGATTTTCGGAGACTTATACTGAACTTGTTTCTCCGAATTTTTATTTTTTGCTTTAATAGAAACCACAAGATACGGATTTACTAAAAAAATAAATTATACCTAGTTAATTTTTCAACGGCATACACGTACGAGTGTTTGTATGAAAGGCATTACGGGTTGGCCGCTCTTAAGTGATTGCCACTTAAGCTGCAATAAACGTAGCAACCTACTATGCCTAAACAATATAAAGAGTTGTTATCAACACGAAAAGAAGAAGAATTAACTTTAACAGGCCTGAAGTCAGGGGGTCATGTCATATACCACCCGCAAGTAGATGGCAAGTTCCCATCGAAGAGACGCAAAAGCAGTTGAATTAGCTCGATTAATCTGATGTTTAACCGCGTTTTTAACCGACTTCTTCAAAAAGGAGGAGGTTCTACGTTAGGGTGTATGTATCACCGTTATCTCCGCCAATTGTGTCCCGATTTTTTAAATTATTTTTGTTTAAAAAGCATACTCCTGAGGTGGTACCATTGTCACCAAGTCAGAATTTGATGATGGGATCCCATGAAAATCGAGGGAAACTCCCAAAATGTATTACAAAAACTTTCGAACGCAATTCAGATATTTGTGTCTGGTAATCATCATCTCATGTTGCTGAGCTGATGATGGAAGATATAAGTTAGGATCTGATGATGGGATCCCATGAAAAATGTTTGTTCAGCGATATTTTCGCCAATTTTCAACCGATTTGGATGACTCTTATTTTTTTTTGTGAATGGGTACGCAGGTACCACCAAAGAGTGAAAAATAAAAAACTTTTTTCGAAATTCAAGTTATTTTATACTTTATAGTGTATTGCAGTCGATTGTATTTTAAAATGTATTTTCTTAAACTTATTAACGTTATGATTTACGTTCGTGGTTCGAGGCAAATTATAAAACAATTTTATTCATAAAGAAGTTTCTTAACCTCGTAGTTTGGAGAATAGCACCATTCATTTAGCGCATATTATTATCAACACGTTAAAGTTCTAACATGCAAACATGTGGCCTTCTGTATGGCCCAACGCCATAAAGAAGGCTGTTGGAGATAGCATTTCAGAGCTTTCCACACTGCAGACGACCGAATGGCTTAGAAACTCGACGTATCATGTAGTCACGGTCTTCAGCAGTGAGGGAACGACGAAGAGAAAGACGAAGCCCACTCAAATGGGCAAATTATACGAATACTGTAAACATTTCTGACGGTATACACCGCAATCAAAAAGGTGATTAGCTTATTTTAGAAGATAGCCTGTGTTCTCCCGTTGCTTCAGCATTAATTCATTTCGTCTGTGTACGGGGAACCCACCGACGCAACCATCAATACGCATAATATTGACATAATGTTTGTGGGGAAGATAAGAAAAATATTTTCATTAAATTTTTTCGATTAATTTTTGTAAAGGCACTCGGCTGAAAGTCATACAATATGTCATATTCAACAAGCTTTGAAAGTAGCTGAAATAAGATTTCGGCTCATTTGCTCTAGCGCGTTGCTCCGGTCACGTTGTGATCGTTCCCATTCATCCCCAATTCCCAATTATTTACTTTGAATGCTGTTCAATTCTCAGTGGGCCTATGATACGTCATGACCAGCTCAGCGCCAGAAATGGTTCGTTGCGGGCTTCACCCTCCAGTGTATCATGGGGAACTGTAAATCTCTAGGCCATGACGCCACAGACGATCTTGCGAAGAGTTTCTCAGATAGAAAAGCTCAGTTTCAACTAAACTTCATGAGAAGTAATGGTAATGGTAGTAAATGACAATGTCAAGCCGATATATGCGACTAACTAAACGATGTATCAGCGCAGTAGAAATATCTTTCGAATAATAATAGGTATCACGGGACATTGCCTTCCATAGACAGCCCAATTTGCAGAGGCTGCTTCGACGCCAACAAATCAGTCGCCGACTTCCTGAAAATGAGGCTGTTGTTTCCCGACGTGAACAAATCGTGGAACGGTGAGCACGCAAAACCTGTGGATCACCCAGGCCTTTGTGCATTTGAGCGGAGTTAGGCGATTATCACACGGCGCGGATTTCGTAGCGGTGCCCCGCGCGGTAAGGCGGTTTTCGTGTGTTTAGCATCAACGGATTTATTAGAGTCCAATGCGACATGAGATCCGCTTCACCGCCTACCGCAGTGGTTCGCGGTGCCGTGTGTTAATGGCCTTAGGCTGGCTAACTTAGCCAGAACACTTACGCGCAAGAGACCGAATGGGAGTCTAGGTGTGGATAGCGCAGTCTCTAATCTACTCTACTATTTATGTAGCTCTATCGCGTGTTATCAACCCTAGCAACTTTCTTCAACATTGTGCACAGACGTTTCTCATAACGAAAAACTACTAGGACTGGACGGCATTTTGAACAGAAGAGTTAATGCAGCCAGTACCATGCATTCAGTCTTCCAAATTCTAAATGAGGGGTCAAGCAATGCCAGATATTGACTGTTAGTATATCTTATTGTATTAATCTTACATCGCTATGTGTGTTGCGGGTATGTCGAAAAGTAAAAATTATGTCGCTACATAATTTTTACTTTTCGACATACACGCTGACGAAGTTGCGGGTAACAGCAGCATAGTAGATAAATAAATACAATTATAATATGAAACAAATAGCACAGAACCCTAGCAAAAATGATCAAAGAGAAAAGTAGTGATGTAGGTACCTTGTGTAAATCAAATCCATTATTTTATAAACCTACACAAAGTTTTACTAAAAATATATTTCCTTTTTTGTAACTGCAGCTATATTATCTCTCTTCAATCCTTGGATTATTGGTAAATAATGCCTAAGTCTGCCTTTATATTTACCTTTGTATTGCATGAAATTTAAATAAATAAATAGTGAAAGTTTTGCTTTGATTAAAGGCACAATATATAAATCTTTCAGAACCAATGGCTAAAGCAAAAAATCTAATATGTGAGAAAATCTATATTCTATATCGAGATAGTAAAAATATCTACCTACACGCTAAATTAACATACACGACTGCTTCTCAACACCTATGCAAATTAAATCCCACTAAACTTTGATAATATCAATAACGGCTTTGATTTGATGAGATTTGCATGAAAGGCACCGGAATGCGACAAAACGTGTTCTGAGTTGACTTCTGTGTGATATGTGTTGAAAACTGTGTGATATTTTTTTCACACCTTCGAATATACCAAATTAGGAGGGGGCTTTTACTTGAATAACAAACATACAGGCTGTGGGACTCATCGGCACACTAGCGAAAACCATAGATTCAGATCATGATCTTAGGGCCAATTCTACTAATTTTTAAGCAACTTTCGCTTTCGCATGTCAATCGAAAACTGTCCAAAAAGCCTTAATTTTCATACATTTTTGACATATTGCGATTGAATGTGAAAAGTAGTAGAAATGGAACTCAGGTCCTTTGTGTTATAAAATCCTCCCGCCACCATTTCGATTTTATTTCAAAGTTGTGGCGTACGACCTAACATGCATGTATGATAGTGCGCTAAAGTGTCATGTTACTGAGATATTTCGAGGTAAAGTCACCATGATTGTGGTAATAATGACTATCATTAAAAATTACTTAAATTTGTGATTATATGCATTTGATTAAGTTCAAATAATAGTTCCCAGCTTGAATATAAACATTAAAAAAAACTACATTCAAATCTAAATTTATAAGGACCGACAGAGGTGCGCAAGGTGGATAGACACTAGCAAAAGCGATAAAATAAACCAGAATAAGGGTGCCTGTCCATTTCAGCGAGCAGATCGGAGAAACTGAGAAATTTTAACCAATGGAATTGCATAAAGTCTCCGCACCACGTGACTCATTGACATTTTAACTGACATGATAGACATATTTTACCGTTTCTCCGCTCCGCTGCCTCGCGCCGTTATAATGAACAGGCACCTTAAAGTTCCAGAAACAAAATGTTTTCGATAAATGTACGCATGTAGGTATAATGTGATGTGTGTATGTGTAATGTGCCCAAGAGACTGGCGGTTTGCTACGTTGAATGGTAATGCTTAGCCTCTGGCCGAAGTAAAAGCCAGCTCATGGGGCACGGCCCAGTGATTTCAACCCCAAACGGTTCGAAAATAATAGTAAGCAATAAGGTTTGAAGTTTTCAGCAGCAGCAGCGGCAGTGCCAGCACAACACGATGGACTAGGAAGACGGGATGGCTCAAGAGTATCGACACACGTTGCGTCCCACACTGAAAGGCCTACCCATCTTCCATAGAAACAAAGACATGTCTTTTTGAATTCCTATTACTTTACCGTTATAATCTCGACTGTTTAAATAAAGAAAGATGCAATTAAGTAAAAACAGATCCCCGACTATAACACCGTTTGTGAACCGAACCGAAGATTGAAAGCAACTGGAACTCATGCTGATTGCCCGTAGTTATCATAGTCTGGTTAAACTGCTCATTTAAAATGGGATAGCGGTTACTTCCTAGTTGGGGCTAAGTACTACCTAACTGTTAATCGTTAAGTTATTATCTCGGAAACCCTATTATTTTTGTCCTGCTAGTTTTGATGACCACCTGATTGCCAATTCTCATATTTTTAAGCGACATTTGCATTCGCATGAAAGTCGCAAATTAGGAAAATGCAGAGAGATTGAAACTTTTTTGACAGATTTCGACGGAGCATCGACTGCGAAAAAAAAGATAATATATAAGAATTGGCCCTCTGAAAGAATCACCCTTGCCTTTGCTCATACATTTTTAGTTTGAATGTCAAGAAAATAAAACTTTTAAAACCTCTCCCCTCGTCTCCCTCTCGTCTTGTCAGGCTTTGAGAAGAAACACCAAAGTTTCCTCTACGGTCATTGTCCAGAACATATTAGTCAGGGCGATCATATGAGAATTATGCATGTATTTTAGAATCATTGACTAGCATTAATATGCTTAAAAAAGTTAAGTTACCACGTTCAAAAATCAAAATTAAACAGAAAAGGTATAACCCCAGAACACTCAGGCATCTATTGTCTATATTGTTGTCTTCGGCCAACGTGCCCAGAAGGTCAAAGAACGAACCAGCCCCCTAGCCACGCCAAGTATCGATCATTCGACAAGAACTATCCCAGAAAAGGTATCTCGCACTCGAGTCCCATGACCCAAGAGTTTCGACCACAAAAAAGCTTGAAATTGTACTTGCCAATAACGTAGTAGGTACCTACCTAGCAGAAATTATATTCTTCTACTATGATCTTCTGAGGAAAGAACCTCATAGTCTGTAACGTTACATTTTACAGGGGGAGCCTGTAAAATGTGAGGTTACAAGCACTCACCTACCTAGGAGGGGAATCGTGCTAAAAGGAAAAAGGACAAACAAATACTAGTATAAATTTAATGAATTACACAACGAACGTCTGATGAATGAGAAAGATGAGCGGACGTGAGATGAAAATGAAATCTTCGTTGAAGAACCGGAGGACTGGAGGGTCCGTTGAAGAACCGGAGGGCCGGCAGGGTCCGTTGAAGAACCGGAGGACTGGAGGGTTGTCACTCTTCAGAGGGCTG
Source organism: Ceramica pisi (assembly GCA_963859965.1). NCBI lineage: Eukaryota > Metazoa > Arthropoda > Insecta > Lepidoptera > Noctuidae > Ceramica > Ceramica pisi. Next base: position 20,219,658 of record OY982535.1, on the reverse strand, counting down.
GAGAGGATGGGCCGAGTAACGTCTTCCTCCCAGGCTCGTTCAGCCCAGGCATCAAGGTGTCCTTTAAAGGCGGCAAGGAGAGAGGCCGACTTATCAGGTTCGAGGAGGTAAACTTAGAAACGTCCTCTAAGTCTACTCTTAATATAGGAGGGAGGGCGACTTCTCTGGTTCCCTGGAGGCAAACTGTCCTCTCAGTCACTCTTAAGAAACTTTTTCAGACTTCTTGCTGATCTCAGCTCCAAACGTAGACTGACCATTTTCTTACGACGGATCCCAGATGAAGGCTCGCTTTTATTTTGAATTTGATATGAATTTCTAGAATTTGATGGAAAAGGAAAAATGGACTTTATGAAGGTCTGATGACAGTTTCATATGCGACCTAAAACTCCTAGCTAACTTCAGAATAGAAATAAAAAGAAAACTAGGCCTGTCTAAATGACATAATGACATAATACAAGAAATGTAAACAAAGCATTGAAGATAGCTAATTTGCAGAAAAACTTAGAAAATACAAGTTAAAAAGAATCTAGGAATCAAGTTATGGCTATGCAGCTATGTATTAATTTATCTAGGAAGTTTATAGAGAGCGTAAGTACAAAACAATAAGACACACACTACAAGTCTTGAATGGACTAGAACAGATAGTGTACGAATATTCCAGTTAGCATGTAGATCTGAGCTTATTCAGAACATGAGGACATCGAAGGTTTAGGTATTGTATATTTATTAATAAAAGATCATTTTGGAAATACCACATGCTAAAAATAAGTTGGAATCAAAGACGCGGATTAGAACATAATTGTTTAATATTTTTATTTTTAAGTCGTCTTTCCCCGTCATTGCTTGCGTCATGATTCATAAATGACAAAACGTTTTTTATTGGTACGAGTAATCTTTCATCTGAATACGTCATTGTTTGGTGCTATTATTCTACAAAATCGAATATGCTTTTTTTCATTCACGTAGATTTCTGCGTTAAACCCAGGTTCTAAGAACATGTCAGCTGAATGTCGAATGATTGGATATCCTGTAATAGTTAACTTTAACTTCGGAAACATCAGACCAGGTTTTTTTTGTTGTAGAACCGCCATCCCCAGAATATACCACTTAAAGGTAGAGGTAGGTACCTTCGGCTCATTTCTACCAGGACCAAAGGATTTATCTACGTGCATTCCGAGGTACGGGGGTATCACACCTCCGACTTTGCCTGACACTTTGTCCGACCCAGCGGTGTGATTCTGCAAACATGTCAAAGTGAAAATTAAGGCGAAGTGAACGACATAATTATGAGCTTTCAAACCACACAAACAAGATAGACTGTCAGCACACCTAAGTATACATGGTGAGATGTCGACAGAATAGACTGGCAGGAAACGAACGAAGGACACGCTTGACAGTCGCGATATGTGACCACGAAGCAGTTACATAAATAGTAAATTACTGCAGCGGCCAGCAAAAGAGGCATTGATGGATGAACGTGTAAATGTGGGCTGAGGCGTAGCCGAGACACACAAACATAAGTCAATCAGTGCCTAGTTGTGGCCAAGGCTTGTATTATACTTTTCTGTTTACACAAGCGGGGGGACGTCTGAACGTCACACATACGGTTTTTGAAAACCAGCGCTGCTGACTGTTGGACTTGTCCATAGTCGCAGCATATGCTGAGCAAAGACCGATTCTTGCTTGGATATGACGCACAACTTTAATCTTTATTCATGTTTTTCATGTAATTTATACCAAATGAACGTTTTCTATTTCTATGTGTTTATATGTTGTCAACATGTCACTGTCAGTCGGTGTCGGATGTCACGGTCACTCCATAGACAAATCCAGAGAGTCGTGGTAGGTTGATGCTCGGCCCTGACATTGACAAAAAATGTCTCTGGTCTTATTTCGTTTTAATTTTTTTATTGACAAGTTTTCTTAAATATTTTGTTTTTAGTTGGTAATTTATTTTCTTTTTAAGTTTTTGTGTGTCGCTTCTGGTGAAATAAATGCTTTTTCTTTCTTTCTTTTCAAATAATGCGCGAAAATTAAAATACAACTACTTTTCAAAATCAATGACGAACAACCAACATATTATTCCCCAGTTAGAGTGTGTAAAATAATGCTCAATTTTCCAAGCATGTTTGAGAAAATAAAGTTACACAAGTTTATTTCAACATTATTTCGAAAATAGGGGACTATCCATCCCACGGACTCAGCGACTGACTCTGCCGCTTTCGTTGAGACGATTTTGAAAACCGAATAGTTCTGATCTTTTGAGAGATTATAAGAATGCAGTTTACGTTTGTGTATATTTATACAAAACCATTTATTGTTGCGAAACATGTTTGGCATTTGGAGCTTCCACTATCAGCTCATTATCTTGCTGACATGCAATCTACGCTTGCAAGCCATGATGAATCATTTTAATATGTACCCTGCTATTATTGTTTCCAGATTACAGATTTATCTTTAAAATAAATAAAAACAGATATTTTTTTGGGTCATCATTCAAAAGCCTATCACGATCGGTTTTCATATTGCACTGAGAAATAAACTCGCTCAGATAAATGAAATGTATTGTGTATGTATGGATTTGGCACATTATAACGGCAACACGGCAATTTACTTTTCATTCAAATTAGAGCACTAAATCGTTTGTCGTAAAATATCTAATCTAACTTCTAAATAATATTATAAATGCGAAAGTTTGGATGATTATTACCTACTCAATCACGCCAGAACGGCTTAACGTATATTGATGAAATTTGGGACAGAGATAAATATTATAGTCTGGAATAGCACTTTTCATCGCTGGAATATGTTCTCTGGGGATTACGCGGGCGAAGCCACTGGCAGAAGCTAGTATTTCAATATGATAAAGCCGACGGCAGGCAGTCAGAAGTAAACGAGGCGGCCGCGTGCTGACAACGCGCCGGCCTCGGTCTAACAGCGCGCCGGCGGCTTGCCGTAACCGTGCTGCTGCTGTACCGTTGCGGTGCCGTTATAATGTGCCATGACCTTAAGTCACTATCCTGGTTATCGAATCAGGGACCCTGAACAAAGAAATACCGGAAATAAAATGTGTAATGTGTCATTGCTTTCCAATGCGTAAACAATGACATTTGGATGAGATTCTATTCATAGAACTAAACGAGGAAATGTTACGCTTGTCACGGTAAAGAACCCACTTCTAAATACTTACTTAGTTCCTTTCTAAAAATTATGACGCTTAAATGTCTCATTCAAACGTCATAACGCTTGAGTGAAACAAGTTAGATTCAAAACCAGTCTATTATACGTGTTTGCATTGCATTTTGGTAAGTACTCAAAATTAAGTGTAGTAGATATCTAGGTACATTTTGATGGCCGTGGACATTAGTTTGTCGTTGCAGCCGAAGCAAAATAAACGCCCAAGCCGAAGGCAAAATGGGCTAAATGCTGCGTACATGCGCTCCCGTAATATCACATGGGTTGGGTTGGGGTTGTCTAAGTATTTTAAAATTCATACAAAGGGTTTCAGTAAAAGGCAAATTTCGATTTCGAGAAGTAGCGCGACGATGAGACCAACAAGACACGCGATTAGTTGTAAGGGATCCGTATATCTGAAGGGACCCGTAATACTATGTCTCTGCTGACGGTCCATCCCTGAGCCGTTCATCTGTCCATCTTTCTCTCTGTCAGCGAGCTTTATTAAAGAACCGTAATAGACAGACAGTTTAAATATCGACAGAGAGTGTATTTCTATTGCCGCTGTAACAACAAATAGTAGGTACAAATTAAATCACTACATAATTATTATAAAACGAAGTCGAATGTCTGTCTGCCTGCTCGCGATAAACTCAAACTACTGCACCGATTGTCATGCTGTTTTCACCAATGGGTAGAGTGGTTTTCAAGGAAGGTTTAAGTATATAATTTGTCAAGTGGGCAAAGCTGCGGGCATCAGCTAGTTAAATATAAAATTAAAGGGGGTGCCCGTACAAGAAGTGTTTTTTTTTGGGTATGGTACGCAATCCTTCATGTGAGTCCCATTCCCACTTGGCCGGTTTTCGTGATACTTTTACCTGACATAAAATCAAAAGTAGCTTATTCTACAAACAATAACAGACCGTAAGTAGGAGTAAATAACTTCAAGTTGGTAAATAGTCTAACCACTTGAATATAAGAGCGTTTCTATGTAATTACCGTAGCGTTTGATAAAAATAACATGAACCACATTTAGATATGATAATGAGTATATGAATGAATCATTTTTGGATTCTACTGCGTTTTTTATTTGGGTGTTTTTTTCCATAAATAGGGAAAACTTTTTAAATGTTTCTCAAGTAATTAGCACAGTGAAATGCAGTTTATTTTTCTGTCATTCTCAGAAAAATAATGTTCTAAAACTGATCGAGCCATACCTGTGGATTGCATGGAGAAAAACCAAGAAAAATAATACAAGGAAAACGTATAACCAAGTGAGTACTTTATACGAATGCCTAAAATGGTTATTTTTTCAAATTTAAATACAGGATCATTGGTAATCGAGTTTGTTCTATGAAATAGGATTTTACAAAGATATTTGACCCGATAACTTGGACTTTATACTGGGTTGTTTTTGAGTAATCGAACTTTTAAAGGTTATTAGAAGTTTTCTACCTCACGACTAATATATAATAGCTAGTAGTAGAAAACTCATAAACGCTGATGAGTTTACTTAACGATGTGGCTACGGCTTAGAGATTTGTGAGTTTATCTAGAAAACAATACGTATTTTTGTAACTTAAAGCAAAATTTACGAGGACACGAAACTTTTAAAATTCTCAATACGTCACACCGTGGTATAATTTTTAGCGGGTTGTGACGTCATGAGCCCCCCCACTCCCGAGTTTTGATGCGTCTACATCTCTTTATCTTTGTCAACATTCATTGAATTACAAAATAAAAAGTACGTGTCCATTATTTTTCAATAATCTAACTGACGGACTAAATAAATTTGCAATTTATTGATGGTGGCAACTAGCCTATTGTCAATGTACTTTTGTGAATGATTAGATTTTAGACCAATTCAATATAGATAGAACATTAACTCATGCAAAAGACCAGTAGTTAAAGTTTAAGTCAGCTGTTATAATGACTAAGTTCACAAAGTAGGACTTAGTAATCGGTTAGCGCCTATACAAAATTAACTTGAATTACGACAATACGAGTTATTGGTGAGATCACTCGTTAGAACTCATAATTCATAAGGACTTGAACTGAATAATTAAAGTGTGACTTGTAAAATAATTAACAAGGCAAACCAAAGTTAGTAATTGCGCATGCGCATCATTGTGAATGGATTATGGGAGTTACCGTTATCTTTCAGTTCGGTGCGCTTGCGCAGTTTACCTGTTATCCGTTTACCAGGAAATGCGGTTAGTTTATTTGTAAGTTAAGATTACTGATTGGTTATATTTCAGTTTTCCCGTTGGAAAACCGGGATTTATTTGTTAGTTTTCCTATTCGTCTACTGGTATCTTTGGGATTGAAATCCTTATGAGAAAAAAGGAAGCATGGCCAACCCTTTCAAATTTGGTGACGTACCTATTGGCAGAATCGACGAGCATTGGAATGACGTGGAGTGAAGTGAAGCGTGAAGCTCAAGACAACTGGCGATGGAGGACAACTGTGGAGCTAGGGGTTAGGTATAGGACCTTAAGTCAAGTATTCGTCTGTAGGATTTTCAAATCTGGACCGCTGCGAGAATGTAAAGGCTAAGGGTACGAAACTACGTGACCGTTTCCATTGATGCTGTAAGCTATTTAGCGGAGCGAAAAGGTGTGCTATGTTTCGGTGACAAACGCGCGCCTTTTTAGGTACACTGCTCTACACATAGCTACACCACTCGCGACCATCCATAGCTCACATCCATAGCACCCATCTACAGCACGCATCCTTCCATATAAAAAACGTAGCTTAGCTGAATCAATTTCCACCAGTGCTATATATGCTATGTGGAGCAATTAATATGATTGGTGACGATAATTGATTGATACCTAACGCATTTATAGCAACATTGCATGGCACATCTCTGGTGGAAAAGCCGTAAGATATAGAGCAAGGTATGTATAAGTCAGCATAGATTTTGAACAAACCAATGGTACCTTAAAAAGTCATCCCCTCTTACCAGATACTGAAGTTCTCTACGCCAAAATAATATGATCATTATAGATCATCCTCATGTTCACTAAGGAATCTCTAAGTAAGGTTAAAATAAATTTAAAGGCATGAAAGGCATTTAGGAACTCTTCATAATAATAAGTTCCAATCTCCAAACTAATAATATACAAAAAATGATTGACATCACTAATAAAAAGGTTTACACACAAGTCCGGGACGCCGCGACTGATCTCATCCTGTCATCCATTGTGAGGCTTTGATTAATTTGCGATCAACTAGAGATAACTCAGGTAGCGTGCTCAAATTAATATAGAATGCTGTATGCCACCTCATAAGGGTTCTTTCGATATTCAAGTTTAATTAACGCTCGGGACTCCCCCGTATGTCGGAAAGTACGTTAACCAGGGGCCTATTTAATAAAAATTACTGGTGGCAAGTGACAATTTAACAATTTTGTACGTGTATTCCATACATTATCTGTTTTGTTAAGGTACGTTTAAACGGCGCGATCTACACGGTTGGCGTGGCTCGCATGGGATCGTGCTAGATCCCATGCGAGCCACGGCAACCGTGTAGATGCGGCTCGGCTAAATCCGAAGGCAAGCCTACTCGTATACACGGTGCGGCGGCATGGTTTTTCGTACGAACTTTGTCGAGCCATGCCGAGCGAAAGCTGTTTAAACGGCGCACAGTGCGCTGAATCACGCGTCGAGCCTAACTCGGCACGCATGTTTGCGCGCCGTTTAAACGTACCTTTAAACAACACCTGTCACGAAATTGGTACAATTATGTCAGTTAGTGAGAAATTTGTCACATTGTCAGTTATATTAAACAGGGCCTTGCTGGTCCCGGCTTGGCTGTCATTGGAAGATTGTTGATAGAGGTTAAGGGTAGTCTTACACCAGTCTTCCAAAAGTATCGTTATTTCCAATTACAGAGTTCAGAAAGGCGTTCCAAACACTATACTGCTATTCAAGAGCAATTGGTGAACCCTTTATTTTTATGGATGGGAAATCAACAAATGAATCCTCCCGCTCTGGGTGGAGCAAAAAGGAGTGTCAGACTCTTACTGGCTGAAACCCATCCGTGGTCCCCTTTGCGTTCCAGCCCCGCGGCCTTTCGAAAAATTGGTGAACCTTGACATCATAGTTGGTGGTTGGTTACTATTAGTTAATAGTAGTCGGTGTTGTACTTATAACTATTTTACTGGCTCCTTCTGGGTTAGCTCGCTCCATCGTAGACTTTGTCTCTGTCATCTCTGACCAAGACTAGAGTCAAGTGTAAACCCATCACAAAAACAAAACTATCTATAAAAGCAGATTGATCCCCGGAAGCTTATTGAACTAAATATAGAACCTTGTATACCGCTTTATAATTGAGATTTATTACTCCCACTACTTTATTAACACTTTCCATATACGTAAAATGCTGATGGTGCTTGATATGAGCAACTGTAAGTAAATATTGACACAATGACGTGATGTTCATAGGTGGAATGACTGATGATTTACCTATGAGTTGTCATGTTACGCCCACATCAAGAGTATTCGTTAGCTAAATGTTGGAAGCGTTTATTTGATTGGTTGATTTTGTTTTGATAGCCACTCATTTCGAATATATGAGAGTTTTGGACCTTTTTGGCAGCCCACAAGCTAGGTAATGCTCGGAACAACTTATTAAGAACTGAAATTCCCGTACATACCTACGTAGCAGAATACTCAAATATACAATAAACGCTCCTACGCACTGGCAGTTGACCGCTTTTCCAGTTTAATATGCAACCGCTAGTGAGTACGCACTTAGCCGCCGTTAAATGACAAGCAAATAGCAATTGCATAATAATATTAAACTCGAAAGGCGGCTGGCCGTGCGGTTGAACGCCGCGCCTGACCGCTAGTACGTAAGAGCGCTAAGGCTGACTGTCCAGTCCACTGAAGCAGAGAGGAGCTGAGAAACGAAGAAATGTCAACCAATGGAATTGCATTATATCTCCGCACCACGTGTGTTAATGACGTTGTGACTGACAATGACATGATTGGTTAGTATTCCTCCGTTTCTCAGCCCCGCTGCCTCGCACCGTGCATATAGATAGGTACCCTAATGGTGGTCCCGTGGAAACTGCCGTGTCTTACAAATTTAAGGTTTTAGGTTTAAAACCCAGCTAACTGTTTTTTTTTTGATCATGAAAATATACCTCCCATCTTCCATCCCGGGGCGAGTGCACGGGTCTGTCCGACTCGTACGAACTAAAATTACACGGTGCTCTGCAGCTACCTTTAGCCATTACGCTGGAGTGCTTTCGCATTTCGTCACGCTCCCATAGGTACACTCTCTCACTGCTGGGCAAGGTCCTCTTCTCAACAAAGATTCCAGAACTATTCGATGCTTCACTTTGTGATAATTGGGTCATTAACATTGCTTCAAAAGCAAAAAGAAACACTCTAAGGTATCCAGGATGTAATACAACAATATGAAAAAGTAACCACCAATCCACAATCTCTCGTGTGATAATATAAATCACATCAGACTCGCTCTCATTGAGAGGTCGAGGGGAGTCCCAGTAAAAGACGCTGTGAAAGAGTAAAAGGTGGGAACTTTATTGACTACTAAACTTGGCCGCGACATCGTACGTGCATAACCCGTTTTTAACCGATTTCCCAAAAAGGAGGAGGTTCTCAATTCGGTTGTACTTTTTATATGTTTGTATCCTCATAACTCCGACAATTATGAACCGATTTGAAAAATTCTTGTTTTATCTGAAAGGATATACTTGCAGATTAGTTCCATTTAAATTTTATGAAAATCGGTTACGAACTTTGGATTTTAAATCGAAATAGCTGCTAGTCTATTCTGTAAATAACCATTTCGATATTCACTTCACCTGAGTGACTAAGCTTACAAAGTGAACTTTATTTCACACATCATAAGGTCTTATATTTATACGAATTTGAAACTCACCTCGGATTCCGCCGTCGAGACACGAAAATGTTGTTACAGAATAGCACTGCTGGAATTCGTCTACTTGGATGATAGTTTTATGTCGTCCAAGTAATCGAAATTGCGTATTTTGCTTTTCTGCGATTTTGCAGTGGTGTTGTTAGGTGTGGGGTACCACTAAAAAGTGAAAAATAAAAAACTTTTTTTTGAGTGACTGCAACCGACTTCCAAAAAAAAAAACACTACAAAGTAAAAAATAACTTTAATTTCGGAAGTCGGTGTCAAAATACTAAAACACCGACTTCCGAAATTAAAGTTATTTTTTACTTTGTAGTGTTTTTTTTGGAAGTCGGTTGTATTTATTAATTTGTAAAATGATTTTTCCCGTTCCCTTACGAATTGCAAAAAATCCTCTTAGAGCTCCTTTACACACTCCAACGATCCAAATTTCAGCTTCCTACGACCATCAGTTTCGGCTGTGCGTTGTCTGTCAGTCGCTCACTCAGTAACGGAAGAATTTTATAAACATACTAGCTGACCCACGCAACTTCGTCTGCGTCACATTTTCCATTAATTCTCGGCTCCTTTTAGTCTTAGCGTGATGATATGTAGCCTATAGCCTTCCTCGATAAATAGGCTATCTAATACTGAAAGAATTTTTCAAATCGGACCAGTAGTTCCGGAGATTACCCCCTACAAACTTACAAATAAATGTTACCTCTTTATTATATCAGTATAGATATAGATTAGCTTTTACCCGCGTTTTCATGCGCGTATATCCCGTCTTTTCCCGTTTCCTTAGGAATTTCGTGAAATTCACTCTTAGTGATGCCTTACACTCCCCAAAAAAAGAAACCTAAATGCTTTCTACGACCAGTAGTTTCGGCTATGCGTTATCTGTCAGTCACTTAGAAACGGTAGAGTTTTATAAACATTTTAGGATTCTACATGTCTTTTGTATTCTCAATTCTTTTCTTTTTTGAGTTTATAGCTTAGTATTATCAACCAAACTAAACAGGAGAAACCGCTTTACGATAGGTTTAAGTGTAAAATAGTTTTCGCATACATCACAAGCTTTCGTCTCCTGGGTTATTAAACTGAGGAACTTTACTTGCTTGGGTTACAGACGTATTTTTAAAAACAATTTCATTTATATTATTTGTTGTTATAGCGGCAATATACACACACTCTGTGAAAATTTCAACTGTCTATCTATTAGAGAGAGAGAGAGAGATACAGCCCGCTGACAGGCGGACGGAAGGTCAGCGGAGGGTTGCTCTGGGGTTTACCCTTTGGGTATCGATATCGAACCATAAGTCTAAGTCTAAGATTAGTTTAAATATTGATTAGCAGATTCTTAATTCCAAATTTAGCGCCAGAAATTAAAATGGTGATGCGAGAAAATGCCTATATTAGTCCTTGTATTTTCTACCAATCAACTTATACTGAAGAGAATTTGAATGAAGAACTCTTCTCACTTCTCTCTCTTTTCAACTCTTCGTTAAAACCAGGAGTGTTAGCAACCACTATTAGGACCCCATGATTTTTCCCGGACCGATGAATAGATTAATTTAAAAAATCAACTGAGAGTTATTATTGTCAAAACGTGCGGTCCGGTTCTCAATATGTTTCGTCAAACAAATCTTAATTACCCGAAATTACCGTAATACAATCCATTGTTAAGTTTTGTTGACCCGTGACTAGATCTGAATATAGCTAGACCACATATTCCTTGACTGTTTTGGAAGCAAATAAAAAATTAATCGATGCATGGGCTACTGTAGATTACTTAAGGTAAAAATAAAACTTTTTAAAAAAAATTACAACCGACTTCCGAAAAAAAAACACTACAAAGTAAAAAATAACTTTAACTTCGGAACTCGGTGTTTTTGTTAGTTTGTTCGTATTTTGACACCGACTCCCAAAGTTAAAGTTATTTTTTACTTTGTAGTGTTTTTCTTTTGGAAGTCGGTTGTAATTTTTTGTAAAAAGTTTTTTATTTTTCACTTTTTAGTGGTACCCCACACATAACAAAAACACTGCAAAATCGATACCATACGATTTTCGAAAGTTCCCCTCGACTTTTCTGGGATGCCATCCTCAGATCCTGGTTTCCATATCATGGGACCATTTGGGAAGTATACCCTTTCCAACAATAAAATCATTTTTAAAATCGGTTGGCAAGCGACGGAGTTATGCCCGAACAAACATAAAAAAAAGAAAAAATACAAACATCCGAATTGAGAACCTCCTCCTTTTTGGGAAGTCGGTTAAAAATAATTGATGATGCACTTTGCTCATTAGAGAGCTTATTAAGCCTTATTTGTAAGGATAACTTCACTGGTTCTGTTGAATACTTAACAACAGGGTTCTAAACCTTAAAAAAACCGGCCAAGTGCGAGTCAGGCATAAACCCGCTGTGAAGAGAAGGAATTTGAAGAAGTTAGATCTTTAAGGAAAAAAAACCGGCCAAGTGCGAGTCGTACACGCCCACCGAGGGTTCCGTACAAATTTGTACAGGTACATTTTCCTTTAAATAAAGACTGTATCTTTTATGATTTATTTGCAAAATATGTAGTTTTTAGATTTTTTCCTATAGGTACTTGTGGTATAAGACGGTATTACTTGCCATTGCCAAATTTCAAAGTTCTAGTTCAACGAAAAATACCCATTTTGATTCCGTTGAGAATGTCGAAAAATACGTTTTTATAGCATAAACGGCCTTATTTTTTCTCAACTTCAAGAGTCTATAGACCTGAGTTTATGGTTTTATAACAACTCAATACCTCCACGCGTTTCCGAGATCAAGGGTCTTGAGAGACATACGTGCGGACGAATGGTCAACAAAGTGACCCTATAAGGGTTCAGTTTTTTCCTTTTGAGGTACTGAACCCTAATACGATAAAAAATTAATTGTATGTTCGTAAGAGTAAGAATTGTCTAACGCTTAAAAATATTGAGTTCGGTAATCAGAAGCACAATGATCAATTTCAATAGTAAAAAGCATGCAAGATCTGAAGGTTGAATGCTTCAGATGTGATGTAGGCTAAGCAGCCAATTTAACTCAGCATGCAAGAAATATGATTTTAACAATAATTGCAATTTTTATAAAGTCGATCCTTTTTTAACCGACTTCCGAAAAAGGAGGAGGTTCTCAATTCGATTTTTTTTTTGTTTGTTCCTTCATAACTCCAACAATTATGAACCGATTTGAAAAATTCTTGTTTTATCTGAAAGAATATACTTGCAGATTGGTCTCATCATTTAAATTTTATCAAAATCGGTTTCGAAGTTTGGATTTTAAATCGAAATAGCTTGAATTCGTTTTCAAATTCGATTATTTGTTGGCATAAAACCATCATCCAAGTAGACTATTTTACAGCTATTTCGATTTAAAATCAAAATTTCGTAACCGATTTTGATAAACAAAACAAGAATTTTTCACATAATTGTCGGACGTATGAGGTAACAAAAAAAATACAACCGAATTGAGAACCTCCTCCTTTTTGGGAAGTCGGTTTAAAACACTGACTTCCGAAATTAAGAGCGTGTATTCCGTCCACTAGCGCCGCCAATCGTTTTTTATTATTTGTGGTAAATTTAAGACACGTAGATAAAAAACCGCTCTGTAGTGCACTGAAGCAATGTATTTATTATGTTTTGAGAGTTATGTTTTGTACTTTAGAACATAAATAATTGCCAAAGTCGATATTTTTGCTAAAACTGGCCACTTTTAGCAATAATTGCCGTTTTGGCTATTTAGCCATGAGTTATGTATTAAAAATAGCTGTCAAAAAATAATAGATACATTTTTTCAGTACATTACAGAGCGGTTTTTTATCTACGTGTCTTAAATTTACCACAATTAATAAAAAACGATTGGCGGCGCTAGTGGACGGAATACACACTCTTAAAGTTATTTTTTACATTGTATTGTTTTTTTTTTGGAAGTCGGTTGTATTTTACTTTTGTTAACTAGTTCGTGAGATCATATCAGAGTAATAAACAACAGCATAATAGAAGTAGTATTATAGACAGTAGATGTAATTGTACCAAAGCGGTTTTAGCGTGTTACTTTACCACTGTTAAGGAAAATTATCAACTTAGGTTCTGGGACCTGGGACATTTTACAAACGGATCTACATGAACTGCGATTTAAAAGACAAACACAAAAAGTAATCGTTAGATCCGTGCAACTGGACTTTACGCCGATTAAGTATATAGACGATGATGCAAGCAAGACATACAATGACATGATTGTAATCACACAAACACAACAGCTTTACTTCCTACCTTTGATAACTTTCTAATTATTTTCGACCAGCTCTGAGTACCAATCCGGATTAGTGGCCGTATAGTTTGCCTACCTGATAATGCCTCTACGTTACCTTGATCTGTGTGATAACATCCGTCATCCAGTGTTCGAGTCGAGTCACTGGCAAGCGGCGCGCGCGCGGCGTGTAACGTTTAATTGTTGATATTTTATTGCCGACGCTACTTAGAATGCCCAGTGCTCAGTTGCCGAGACAACAGATTTCAGTTTGCGTCCGGATCTGCTGCGGTATGCATATATATTATGCTGCAATCGCCGCGGCCGCCAGTTAGACCGTTACGCACGCGAGAGACAATTCAGTGATCGACTTTTCGATAGACTTTTTTGTATTCGTTTTTTTTTAAATCGGTGAAATGGCGCAGCATAATGGCCATTTCACACCGGCAGTTTGTCCCTTCAGTGGTGAAAGTGTTCAAATGAACGGAGATGAGAAGTCAGTGAAGCCAGCTCTTCGTATCAAAGTTGCTCAGCCGATTGAACTGGAGAATCATGTCATTGAAGGATATGAAAACTTCGATACTCTGCATTCCCACATCGACGAGGTGTCGAGTAGCTTCGTAAGTACCTTTCAGAAGTTTTATTTTTAAGTGACATCTGTAAAGTTATTTCGAACTTAAAAGGCGAAAAACTTTTCTAAGAATGATAAGCAAAGTTTTATATTGAAATTATTTTTTTTTACGATTTTTGACTACAAGTTACCCAACTTGTGTAAATTACAAAGCGCAGTAAACTTTATTTATTTTAAAGTTTCAACCAATTTTTTTTTTTTGTTTTCACGAATGGAGCTGAATATTAATATTAACATATCGATGTGAATTTGTTCAATAAAATTAAAGTATGAGCGTTAATTTATGAGCTCCATCCTGATAATATATAAAATAAATATTTCAAATAAAACTAAAATATTGTTCAGAGAAGTATTAATTAAACTGTTTTGCAGCTGTTGTGATATCGGAAAATTTATCTCAAGAATAAATCAAGAGTGTTCGTTGATTAAATCTGAGAGATCACTGTTCTTCGTACATACCTACTTTGATTGGTAGAGATAACGAAGGGCCCATCACGACTATTTAGACGTATAGTAACGTTACAGTAAATTTAACGTTAGTCAATGTTAAAGAAATAAAAAACCAAAACCCCATATTTTGGTTTAATTTTATGTGACACACCATTTGCATCATACAATAATCACTACATATTATAAAACGAAGTCCTCCACCGCGTCTGTATGTTCGCGAACTTAAATTATATATATAAAAAATATAAATAAACTCAAGAACTACTGCATCGTCCATGCTCTTTTCACTTTTCACCGATGGATAGAATGGTTCTCGAGGAAGGTTTTAGTATATTTTAAGTCACGCGGGCGAAGCTGCGAGCATCACCTAGTATTATCAATATAGTATCCAATTAAAATAAATATTATGTGCGAAAGGAGTATTTTAGTTATTGTAAAATTTTACGTTACATTACTATGCGTCAAAAACATTCGTGTTAGGCCCTCTGTTATTCTTTGATTCTCCACGCGCACAAAACGTTTTGGGAACACTTTCATAGTGCGTACAGCAAAGGAGTGGAATTCCCTGCCGGAGTCTGTGTTTCCTGATAGCTACAACCTGGGAGTCAAGAGTGAATAGGTTACTTCTAGGCAAGCGTGCTCATCTGCGACTGCATCATCGCTTACCATCAGATGAGATAGTGGTCTTTCAAAGAAAACCGAAATTATCTCATCATGTGTGTGGATAATCTTATCTCGTAACTTGTGTTAACAATCTCCAGAATTTTCTCCGATTGTGACTACTTCTACTATCAATTTACTAGAACATTCAATTTTATTTTAGTAAAACTCGTTTGATAACAAAAACAAGTTATGTCCTCTTCGCCAAAATCGTTATTCTCAGTCTTGAAACTCTTACCAATAAATATTATGACCTATGTGTAACCTTGTGGTTTAATTATTATTATTTTCTAAATGACCTATTAAATAACTTCAGTCAAAAAAATACACACTACACAACAAATACAATTTTGTTTTTTTTTTCCTATTAATTAATTTGAAATTATATGTTTCTTAAATATGATACATAAATGATAGATTTTTATGTTTATAAACTATTATACCTAAATACTATTTGCAAAAAATAGACTGACAAAAAGAGGAAAGAATAAAATGTCATTTGTGCCGTGGATCTAGGAACTGTGTTATAATTATTATCTGAATTAAATTAAATTATTAAATATCGTTATAAGATTTAAAAAAATAATAAGTCCAACCCGGAACCTTCAAAAGCAGTGAAACTGCCCCACAAGACAAACGAGATATTAAATAAATAATATTAGCAGTTGACCTTTATCATTTAAAGACCGGAATTTTATTTTTTTTTCATTCATTTTACAGACAAAAATTTTAAGAATGTACTATAACTATTATTTTTTTTTGTTTTTGTAAATCAATGAATATTGACAAAGATAAAACGCATCTAAACTCGGGAGTAGGATTTCGTGACGTCAAACTCATTAAAAATTATACCACGGCGTGACGTATTGAGAATTTAAAAAGCCGCCAATTTAGGTTAACGTAACAAATGAAAAAATACGGGTCAAATATTTTTTGATTATGTAACTGACGGACTTATTAGATTATTTCATTGGACAAGCCTGTTGCTTGCCAGCTGTGAGGAAAACATAGTTTTAGGTATATTACTAATGTTTTTATTCACATGCTATATAGCATGTACGACAAACAAATATTTTACATACCTTTTGTTTAATGTCTGCTGTAATATTTGTATTAAGCTGGCTAAGCGATTGATATAAAAAAATAAGCAATAGTACATATTGATGATGATCTAAGATGACCATGCTTGTCCGTTTGTTTAGTTAGTTAAAACAAATAGCAAAACATACAAACTTCATCACTTTAAATAAAACTAAGATAGACAACAACGACAATAGTGTGCTTTGGTATTTAACAGGTCTTTATTTATTTTCATATCCTTTATTTCTGGCTACTAAGGCGCATAAAAACACAAAACATATATAAGACATCAATAACTAACCAATACCTACCTACGTCTGTATGTCAATACCTACGTACGTCTATATCTTTATATTTAAATATCTTATTTAGGCAAATCTTTCTGCGAATTTCCACTTTTCACTATAAAATTTTCAACATAATTTTTATTCGTTCAGAATCGGGAATATGCATACGATTTTTTTATTTGCAAAATGACATACCTACTAATAAACTCTAGTAAACAATCATGAAATTATTTTTTAAATATCTTCATCGGCGATGAAGTTTTCAATTAGAGCGATAAATCCGATAATATGGACTTTGACGTCAAAGTCGATGACGCCTGTACAGCTGCCATATAAAGCAGACTTTAAGCGATATTCCTCTCGCTTCATTTCTTTAAATTAATTATACTTCGTTTGTTTTTAGAGCAGTTTTGATTCCATTTCTACTGTTAGTTTTCATATTTATTTGTATATTTTAAGATAAACTGTACAGATAAAAAATATTTTTTTCATGCATATTCTAATGAAACAGTTTGCAAAACATTTTATTAACTTGCAAATAAATGTAGTTATTGCAACTTTTGAAAGCTTGCTGCTGAAGAAACCATCACACCAATAAAAAGTAAAAATTTGGTCACACATACAATTTAAAAAAAACATATATTCGTATATATCTATAGTACAACCAGCTTCAATTTTTTCACTAAGTCTTTAGCAATATTCAAAAGTTTATGAAATAAATGCTTTTTAAGTGCACCCATGTGTTGCAATGTTTATTTGTTTCATAAGTCCTCCGGGTCACTGTAGCACCCATGTGTTGCAATGTTCATAAGTCCTCCAGGTCACTGTAGACTGTGACTAGGTATGTGTGTGTGTATTTCTGCAACGATTTGTAGCTCAAATTGGGAAATTAGCTATTTGCCGCTACCCACGGTCGAGCTATAATTGCTTATCATTTGGGATTATGGTATCTTTGTCGGTACGTTTGTCCTTATTGCTGTACTGCCAGTTTGTTTGGATTTGAATTTAAAATGATTTTGATAATCTTTCCTACTCATAGTAGGTACACATAATGACCAATCAGCATAATCACAAGAGTTTTTTTTTTTTTTCATAAAAACGCGAGCTGTTTGATGGAAACCGATGATGTAGTCGACGATGGTACAAACTTGCCTAGAAGTAGCATAATTATTCAGTCTAGACTTAAAGGTCTTTGAATTTAATTAGGTAATTTATGCTAATACTAGCTGACCCGTGCAACGTCGCGTCGCGTCGTCTGCGTAACATTTTTCATTACTGCTCCGCTCCTATTGGTCTTAGCGTAATGATATATAGCCTATAGCCTTCCTCGATAAATAGGCTATCTAACACTGAAATATTTTTATTAAATCGGACCAGTAGTTCCTGATATTAGCGCGTTCAACCAAACAAACAAACAAACAAACTCTTCTGCTTTATAATATTAGTATAGATTGGCAATATTATAAGACCCAAGAGTTTGTTTGGTTAAACGCGCTAATTTCAGGAAGTACTGGTTCGAATTGAAAAACAAAATTAGTGTTCGACAGTTTTATTTATCGAGGAAGGCTTTATTTTATATAACATCACGTCACGAATAACGACCAATAGGAGCGAAGCATTAAAAAAATGTGACGCAGACGAAGTGGCACAGGTCACTTATGTCTACATCTACACTAATATTATAAAGAGGAAAGATTTGTTTGTTTGTTCGTTTGAATTGAATAGGCTCTGAAACTACTGGACCGATTTGAAAAATTCTTTTAGTGTTAGATAGCCCATTTATCTATCATCACGCTTAGACAAATAGGAGTAGAGCAATAATGGAAAATGTGACGCAGACGAAATAGGCTTGTGTCCTGAAAAAATCTAATTAGTCCGTCAGTTAGATTATCAAAAAATATTTGACCCGTATTTTTTCTTTTGTTACGGGAACCAAAATTGACGAAGTTACGACGCTTTTAAAATTCTCAATACCTACGTCACGCCCTGGCATAATTTTTAGCGGGTCGTGACGTCACGAGCCCCCACACCCGAGTTTTGATGCGTTTTATCTTTGTCAATATTCATTGATTTACAAAAACAAAAAATACGTGTCCATTATTTTTCAATACTCTAACTGACGAACTAAATAGTTTTGCAATTTGTGGATGATGGAAACTAGCCTATTGCGCGGGTCAGCTAGTGAAATATAACATTCTAGCTTTTGCCCGCGACTTCACACGCGCATGTCCTGTTTCTTCCCGTTCCCGTAGGAATTTCGGGAAATCCTCTCTTAGTGCTCCCCTACACTTCCCAAGGAACCTACAAGCCAAATACAAGCTTCCTGCGACCAGCAGTTTCGGCTGTGCGTTGTCTGTCAGGCACTCACTCAGTAACGGAAGAATTTTATATATTAGGGCTAAAAAATCATCCATAACGTCCACAATAGTTAGGTCTATGGTCAAAACATGTCATAAAAAGTGTTCCGACTAGTTTAAAACTAGTGACCGACCGAGTTATGTTAATGAGCGACTCGTAAATTGAAAAACTGTGATAAAATATTATTAACTTGCAAGACTTGATAGATCGAGTTTATCTCTTGGCATAGTTCAACATTTAGGAGGAAAATTCTGATAAAAACAGTCAATTTTTTATCTATAACCATTCTCTCAAACTCCAAACTCAAACTCAATATTATTACTATTTTATTACAAACGTGTAAGGTGTACTATTATCCTTTGTTGGTCGAATTAAACATTTTTTTTTTTTATTACAATTTTTGAAACTTTGTTTTTCCTTATTTATTTTGGTAAAACAGGAAACATATTTTTCTGACATGTAAAACGAACATCTTAACTAAATAAAACTAATACATATAATATTTTATAAAAACATGGTGTCGAAAATTAGTCCGTATCACTGTTCTCTGGTATCGTGTTTATATGTATTTATTTTCATTAAACCATTTACAGGCACTTTGAAAAGTTGTTCTTTATTTGCTCATTCTATACTGTTTGTTTGATTTCTATGGAAACACATTATTATGTGTTCGAGTTTTAATCGAACACTAAGCGAAAATGCATAATTGCATCGACCGCAAATATGCATATTCGCTCGTCCACCAAAATGTGAGCCAGTTCGCGTTCAGATCTCATTAGAGACACCACGTTCTCAAAACCATTACCATTGTCTTGTATCTAAGTGTTATAGTGATTTAATATTCAGCTATTTCCATTACCTTTACCATTACCATTGTCCATATCTAAGTGTTATAGTGATTGAATATATAACTATTTCCTTTACTTTTCAAGACTTTAACTTACACCATATCCTATCAATATAAAAGGGTAGTGTTGGGCCACCATAGCGTCTAGCACTACTTTTTACATGGTCCTTCGAGCATTAAATTACCAGTGACTATCAAGTGAAACAGTGCCGCGTAACCAGCAGATCGCAGCAATTGAAGAACTTCGGATTGCAGAGACGGTCGGTAGCAGCACATAAGGTCAGATCGAACCATTTATTATACTAACCATTACCAAAAAATTTCAAACCAATTTTGAACATGGATTCCGATTCTCTGTTCATCAACCAAACGGAACTCTATGAAATCCTTGACAAGTTTTTGATCAACATTAAGAAAGATGGATCAGAGAGGAAGACCATCGACAATTATAAGCGCAAGGCTAAAATGTTGGAAGCATACTGGCACGATTATCAGGAAAACCATAAGAAAATGTGCGAGTTTGCAGATTATGACCACATTTACTTCAAAAAGGATTGTTTCGAGACAGTCCAGGAAGTTTACTTGGAAATCAAGGAGATAATTGACAAAACGATGGTTCAATTAGGAGCGACGCAGCTGAAAGATGAAAGCCTCAGTAAAACCAAACCAGAAGAGGTACAACCATTACCAGGTAACCGGGCTAGGCAACAGCTAAGCGCGGACCATCGTCGACAGGAGGGTGAGGCGGCGCAGCCACAACCAGGTACGTCGTCTCGCTATGAGGAGTCCTCGCAGCGAGAGAATTCACCGTATACATATAGAGGCTCCAGTAATCTGAATGGGTTAATAAAGAAGCAGAATATTAATTTCAAAGCCTTCATGAGAACTGTGAGTAATATACAGGTAGAACAATTCGAGAATCAATGGCAATTCGAAAACGCTCTAAAATCACTGGATAGCCGATGGGGTGAGATCGACAAGCTTCATTGGGAAATTGAAGGCGAGGAAGGAGGCGACGATGTTGCGTACCAAATAGAATTCTGCAAGCACGAGGAGAAATACAGTAAGTTGACTAACGACATCAACAAAAAGATGTGGGCAGTAAAGCACCGTGAGAAGTCTGCACCAAAAATGGACATCCCCGTGTTCAATGGGACTTACAACCAATGGGTTCCGTTCAAAGACTTGTTTAGCGAAGCGGTCGACAAAAATCCGTCAATGTCCAACGCACAAAAAATGCAGTTTTTGAAGAGCAAGGTGACTGGAGAAGCAGAGCGTCTGATACACCATTTACAGATTAGCACTGACAATTATCATGTATGTTGGAAGATTTTAAACCACAGGTATGGTAACAAGAAATTAATTTTCACGTCCCACATTAATATACTGCTCGGACTTCCCAACATACAACAGCAGTCGCTAGCCACGATAAAGAAGCTGCATGACGTAACCAAGGAGACATTGCACGCTATACAGAATCTAGGAGTTGATATAACAACTTGGGATCCACTATTAGTGCACCTACTAGCGCAAAAGCTTGATGACGATACCTTCACCGAATACATAGAATCGGTCAAGAATCCAAGAGAGCTGCCCGAGCTGCAGGAGTTCCTGGAATTCCTGGAAACCAAATTTACAGCGCTAGAAGCGTCCCGTCGCAAGCAGGAGCCATCATACCAAAAAACCACGACGTATCAATCAAGCAGGAACAATAACCAAAACCAGAAGAAAAGTTTCCAGCGCAATAATCATCAATCAGGCAACAAAGACAATTCAAAATCAAACATGAGCGCGTTGCACGTGTCGCGGTCGATAACCTGCGCATTGTGCAATTCAGAACATGGATTGTGGCGTTATCCGGAATTTTTGCAAATGACGGATGAGCAAAAGGCAAACAAAATTGAGCAACTAAATTACTGCCAAAACTGCCTATGCAGTCATAGTAATAAACCATGTCAGTCAAGCAAACGATGTCGTAAATGCTTAGGTGCGCACAACACTCTACTGCACGAAGCATTAGCAAAACAAAGTCCAACTGCGTCAGCAGATGAAACCTCCAACAAGAGTGTTGCAACAAAAAGAAGCGCAACTAGGTCATCTCACGTGTCCTGGGATGATATGTCAGAAGTTCTTTTAGCCACTGCAATTATAAAAATAAAGGGAGCCGATGGAACGCAGCACAAGATGAGAGCTTTAGTTGACCAGGGTTCTCAACTGTCGTTAATCACCGAGAACGCAGCACAAACATTGGGTTTAAAGAGGGATAGTTTTAAAGGTCAAATTTACGGTGTCGGCGAAAAAGAAAACAATGCGAAGGGAATGTTACAAGTAACGCTGCAGTCAACAAATAGTGACTTCACTTGTGACGCAAACGTTATCGTAATGAACAACTTGATCAAGCGACTGCCCAATAACACGTTCGATAAACCAACAACATGGAACCATATCCAAGGGATACAATTGGCCGATCCGGAGTTCCACATAAGCAGACCGGTAGACATGCTTCTAGGTGCAGATGTTTATAGCAAGATAATGTTAGGAGGAATATTAAGAGGCGACAATGACACGCAACCAATCGCCCAACAGACGCAACTAGGATGGCTGCTCTGTGGATCTATGAAACCACATTACCAATGCAATGTCATTCTCAATAACACAGAAGACCTTCTGAAATATTGGGAGAACGAAGACATTAACCAGAAGATAGATTTGACAAACGATGACTATGAGTGTTTACAGTTCTTTATGAGAACCACTAAGAGGCTTGAGGACGGAAGGTACGAAGTCCGACTGCCACTTAAACCAGAACATAAAGAAAAGTTGGGTCAAACCAAACCACAAGCTTTGGCCCAATTTAGGAACTTAGAAAAGAAGTTCGACAAGTACAGCGAATTGAAGTCGGATTACAAAAAGTTCATGGACGAATATTTAGCATTAGATCACATGATACCATGCAGCATTAACCAAGCGCCTGAATGCTACTTACCACACCACGCGGTCATTCGGGCAGAATCAACCACTACCAAACTAAGAGTAGTTTTCAACGCCTCGGCAAAGTCATCATCAGGATACAGTCTAAATGACATCATGTACAGGGGTCCAAATATACAAAAGGACCTTCAAGAGCTTATCCTGAAATGGAGACAATATCAATTTGTATATACTTCCGACATCGAAAAGATGTACAGAATGATCCGAGTGCACCAAGAAGATCAAGCTTACCAAAAAGTATTATGGCGAGAATCGAATAACCAACCAATACAATCGTTTCAACTCGTCACGCTAACATACGGAACAAAACCCGCAGGCTTCCTAGCGATGATGTGCTTAAAGCAACTAGCATCTGATGAACGAGAAAAATTTCCTGATGCAGCAAAAGAATTAGAGGAAAGTTTCTACATGGATGATTTTTGCGGAGGGCGTCATTCCACGGAAGCGGCAAATAAGCTGAAATCCGACCTCATAAAATTATGCAGATTGGGAGGATTTAATCTAAGAAAATGGACCGCGAACAAACCAGAGCTATTAACCAATTTAGAAAGAGAGCAATGTGACCAGTCAACATACGAGTTCAAGCAGAACGATTCTACCAAAACATTGGGCCTCCGTTGGAACCCACAGAAAGATAATTTTACCTTCAACCCGAAAATAGAACCCGAATCAAATGCAACTATTACTAAAAGAGCTCTACTTTCGGACATCTCCAAGCTGTTCGATCCATTAGGGTGGTTAACCCCCTTGAGCACTACCATGAAACTTCTGTTTCAAAATGTCTGGTTGACTAAGATAAAATGGGATGACGCCCTACCAGAGGCAATGAACTCAGAATGGGTTAAGTTGAAGCAAGAATTTCCAGAGATAAACAACATAGAAGTCAACAGATGGCTAGGAATGGGAGAAAACCAAAATATAGAGTTGTACGGATTCAGCGATGCATCAAATAAAGCATATGCGTGTACAATATATTGCAAGGTCAGAACCAAAGAAAGGACAACCATAACATTAGTTGCAGGGAAAGCCCGATTGGCCCCCATAAGCAAGGTCTTATCTATACCGAGACTGGAGTTAATGGGCGCTCATCTGTTAGCTCAGCTAATGCAAAAAGTTCGAAACTGCTTGTCAGATTACCCAACAGATGTTTACTGCTGGACTGATTCAACCGCAGTACTAGGATGGATACAAGGAGATCCAGCCCGATGGAAACCATACGTAGCAAATCGGGTAAAATCAATCACCAAAACCATACCACCTAAACATTGGCAATATGTGAAGACGACAGACAATCCAGCGGACTGTGCAAGCCGTGGTTTGACTGTCAAACAACTCAAAGACCACAAGTTATGGTGGCAAGGGCCATCATGGCTGCCATCATACACAAACCAAGAAAACCATCATACTACTTATGAGACGAATTTAGAAGTAAAACCGTCTATCTTAAAACAAACCAACGCGGTAGTCACAGAACAATCAACCGAATCGCTGATTACCGCAATTATAAAGCATTTGATGAACCAATACAGCTCCATTACGAAAATCATTCGTATTTTTGCATGGATACTGCGATTAGGCAATCGGACAGGAACTTTGAAAAAACAAGCTCGCCGAGCATACCTCGAACTACACGAACTTCGTCGCGCAAAACAGCTGATAATCAAAAACGTTCAGCAGGCGGAATTTGCAAACGACCTAGATTCATTAAACAAACACGGAAGAGTGCACTCTAAAAGCAAGATTTTGAGTTTAACCCCAACCATAGATGAACGCGGAATATTACGTGTGGGTGGGAGATTAGGAAACGCCCACATGAGTCCGGAGATGAAACATCCCATCATCTTACCTCACGATCATCAGCTAACTACATTGCTCATCAATCAAGCTCATAAATTGACCTTCCACGGCGGAGCGCGGTTAACATTAGCAAACCTACGACAACAGTACTGGATTATCGGCGGTTACATGGCCACTAAAAAGTTCATAAGACAATGTGTCATATGCAGGAAACAAAATCCTATGCGACAGTACCAGTTAATGGGAGATTTACCAGAACCAAGAGTGAATCCAGAACATGCGTTTCATCACTGCGGCGTAGATTACACAGGCTTTGTAGAGGTCAAGGCAAATAAAGGACGGGGCATCAAAACCACAAAAGGGTACATTGCAGTTTTCGTATGTATGGTCACGAAAGCGGTTCACCTAGAACTCGTGTCAGACATGAGCAGCTCCGCCTTTTTGGCAGCTCTAACCAGAATGGCAGCCAGAAAAGGGGCGCCACGACATATGTACAGTGACAACGGTACTAACTTCGTGGGAGCCAACAGAATGCTTCAGGAAGAATTTAACCAGCTTAAAAAAGAATTCAGTGAATGTTTTATGTCCGAGATAACAGAGATGGGCATAGAATGGCACTTTAACGTACCTAGCTGGCCTAATGCCGGCGGTCTATGGGAGCGAGCAGTACGCAGTCTAAAACATCATCTCAAGAGGGTTATCGGTCATCAAAAACTTACTTTCGAGGAGTACACCACATTATTAGCCAGACTAGAAGCGTGCCTCAACTCACGACCCCTTTGCGCGATAACCGAGGATCCTGACGATATAGACTTCCTTACACCAGCTCATTTCTTAACAGGAAGACCGGGAACAACCGTAATAGAAACAGAGCAAGATGCTAGAACCAGGTGGCATCTAACCAGCAAGTTATTTCAAGATCTTTGGAGACGATGGAAGGCTGAATACTTGGTACAACTCTCATCGAGAAGTAAATGGATGGAACCACAAAAAAACATCGGAATCGGGGATCTAGTGGTGATTCACGATGAGAATCTGCCACCAGGAAAATGGGCTCTTGGACGTGTGTTCGAAACACACCCAGGAAATGATGGCCTAACTAGAGCTGTTTCATTAAAAACCAAAAACGGAGTCATGAAACGCCCTATCGTGAAACTGTCCGTTTTGCCCATTAATCAGAACAATGCGACGACACCAAAACCAGATATAAAACCAACAACCAAGTGGACAGAAAGGAAAGGAAAACCGAGACCAAAAATCGCAACTGTTGCAGCTGTTTTACTGAGTTTTTTCATGCTTATTTTTCCGTCTTACGGATTACATGATGTTAAACCATTTCCAAAAAACCAAACGCTTTATTTTGATCCTATTTCAAGGGTACAATTAATCAGAGATAAATGGACGTTAGTCATGTACTACGACATGGGACCCTATTGGACAGGCATAACCACTTATAATAAAATAACAAATTACCAAGAACAATTGTGCGCAACCATCGAAACACAAAGCCATTGCAATACGGTCGTGCAGCAAGCCCGACACGATTATCAGGAACTCGAATACTACAACGAACTTTTGCTAGCTCAGCATTTTGATGTCCACACCAGACAGCGGCGCGCCGCAGGGAAGACGAGCCGGCGCCGACGAGGACTGATAAATGGTATCGGGTATCTAGCGAATGACTTATTCGGTGTGTTGGATTCACGTTTCGCTGACCAGTACGAAAAAGACATTGAAACCATACATCGCAATGAGAAACACCTTTCTGATCTATGGAAAAACCAAACTTCTATAATCGAAGCAGAGTTCAACCTTATGAAGAGGATGGAGATCACTGTAAATAAACAACACAAATTAATAAACAAGAAGCTTATGACTTTACAAGAAAACGCGAGCACTCTCCAACGCGAAATACAAAATATTTCATACGTCAATGACTTCACATTGTCAGCGATGTCTGCGAACACTTTGCTGCAAGGATTAAGACGACATCAGTATCATACTTTATACATCATCTCGTATTTCTTCTCGCTCTCGGGAATATGTTCGAGTTTTAATCGAACACTAAGCGAAAATGCATAATTGCATCGACCGCAAATATGCATATTCGCTCGTCCACCAAAATGTGAGCCAGTTCGCGTTCAGATCTCATTAGAGACACCACGTTCTCAAAACCATTACCATTGTCTTGTATCTAAGTGTTATAGTGATTTAATATTCAGCTATTTCCATTACCTTTACCATTACCATTGTCCATATCTAAGTGTTATAGTGATTGAATATATAACTATTTCCTTTACACTTCAAGACTTTAACTTACACCATATCCTATCAATATAAAAGGGTAGTGTTGGGCCACCATAGCGTCTAGCACTACTTTTTACATTATGTATGGTTCCTCAAAAACTCTTGAGTCAAAGTAGTTTTCATTTGAAAGGATGTTGCTATGGATTCATACATCGATCGCCAAAAACCAACAGAGACGTGAATTTACTTTCTTTGTTCGAAATAATGAACTCTACAGACACTCTTATTTCCAAATAATAAATAGTTCAAACTTATGGTTAATTTATTCTCACTAATCTTTAATTTACTTATAATATTGATCACTTTATATATTTTAGTATTATTCGGCATCGTTTTTTTTTGGATAGAAAATGTGCATTATCTTCTTTTTAACCGACTTCCCAAAAAGGAGGAGGTTCTCAATTCGGTTGTATTTTATTTTTGTTTTAATTTTTTTCTTATGTTTGTTACCTCATAACTCCGTCAGTTATGAAACGATTTGAAAAAAAAAATATCTGAAAGGATATACTTGCAGATTGGTCCCATTTAAATTTTATCAAAATCGATTTCGAACTTTGGATTTTAAATCGAAATATCTGGAATTCGTTTACTTAGATGATAGTTTTTTGACATCCAATTTAAGTAATCGAAATTGCGTATTTTGCTTTTCTGCGATTTTGCAGTGGTGTTGTTAGGTGTGGGGTACCACTAAAAAGTACCACTTAAGAATCTAAATATAGTCAATTTTAATTGTACTTACCCTTTTTCCGGCAAAAATGTCGTTTCGTATCTATAACTTATGTATACCTACAACGATCAAGCGTTTTTTGGGTAGTGAACTGCAAACCGGTTGATTAGTCGCTCGTCGTGCGTTATGACACAAGACATTTATAATTTTTATCTTATTTTAATAGTGGCCAAGACATTTTGTAAGTCCTTCTCCCACTCAATACAAACTTAATTTTTGGGGGAATCATTTTCTGATTAATATCGATAATTTTTTTCTTAGGAACTCGTCAGATTCTGAATTTCAGGAAAATTATGGCGAGCTTGTCGCAAAAATGGCATAATACCTGTTCTTATTTAAAACATGAGGTGGGGAAGCGGTTTTATTGATTGAACTGACACTTGACCAGCCGTTTAAAACTGGGGTTAAGTCAATTATTTCCAGTAAGACAATACCATGTTTCATAAGCCAGAGTTAACAAATGTATTAATGTTGTTATGATTAGTCTACGTTTTGTTAAACAGTTGGTATTTCGGTCACAACACAACACAAACAGTGCGCGTACACATTCTTGTGTGCTGATTTGTTTGAAACACAAATATTACCTAGTATAGCATTCCTCAAATGTGTTAGTGTCAATCACAAAACTGTTTAATTCATAAATAAAGAAATATTACTTAACTTAAAATCGATCCTTAGAAAATTAAAAGTTTCTAAGGATCGATTTTAAGTATTTGTTATTGTTATGATTACTTATTTTGGCTAAAATAATATCTACAAGTGAAAACAAATTAAAAAGCATAAAAAGTTCTTAGGACAACAAAAACTGCCAACAAATGGAAAGCATTAATTGAAAATATTTATCGCTTCAGTAACTTAAACGAAGTTTCGCGATTCAATCTTCCGCTGAAAGTTAGCAGTCGTCGATTTCCCTGAAACGAACTTGTTGAGGCTTTGAAATTCAGGCAGTGAATAAATAAAACTGGAAATAGAATGCACTTCAACCTGTTGAAAACGTAACAGGGAGACAGATTTCAGGAGGACATGCGCTTTGACCAATGCTTTCAGTTGCAGTTCTTATTATTTATTTTCTTCGGAATTGCTTTGATGTAAAATGTTGCAGTTTTATTTGATTGAAAATAATAATAATAAAGAAACAGAAAAAAGTTAGCTTTATAAAGCTGCTTCCAGACTACGCTATAATATAATAGCATATAGTATATGGCTCATAGCACAACAATATCGTGCACCATACATTGTTATGGACACGTTCACACTGTACTGTACCTACTATACATAATGTATTATTGACGATGTATGGTGCGCGATATTTTTGTTCTCTATGCTATATATTATAGCGTAGTCTGAAAGCAGCTTAAAGGTATTGTGGACAAGCCAAGAATTTCCTATGATAAAATTTAAAATAATTCCTTACAAACTTTCTTCTCCAATTCAGGTCTGGAACCCGAAATTTCAAGATTTGGTGGCATCAAATCTCTGTTTTGTACGTAATTTCTGTTTTGTACGTTGTATGTAATTTATCGTATTTTATGGATTTACTAGCTGACCCGTGCAACGTCGTCTGCGTAACATTTGACATTACTGCTACGCTCCTATTGGTCTTAGCGTGATGATATATATATAGCCTTCCTCGATGAATGGGCTATCTAACACTGAAACCAACTAAAAACGTTGTATGTAATTTATCGTATTTTATGGATTTACTAGCTGACCCGTGCAACGTCGTCTGCGTAACATTTGACATTACTGCTACGCTCCTATTGGTCTTAGCGTGATGATATATATATAGCCTTCCTCGATGAATGGGCTATCTAACACTGAAAGAATCTTTCAAATCGGACTATTAGTTCCTGAGATTAGCGCGTTCAACCACACAAACAAACAAATAAACAAACAAACAAACTCTTCTGCTTTATAATATTAGTATAGATTTATTCAGTTTCCCAAAAAAAAACAACTAACCGGTAAAAAGTAGCTACTAGTAGTACTAGTAGTGAGTCACATCAACATATCCGAAAAGCAATCGCCTTACGGCAAAACTGGAAACCGCACCACAACATAATTATTAAACAAAGTCCTCCGCCACGTCTGTCTGTCTGTTCGTGATAAACTCAAAAACTGCTGCACCGATTTTACTTATCGTGGAAGGTTTAAGTGTATTATTTGTCAAGCGGGCGAAGCTGCAGGCATCAGCTAATCTATACTATATATATATATATATATATATATATTATATATCTATACTAATATTATAAAGCAGAAGAGTTTGTTTGTTTGTTTGGTTGGTTGAACGCGCTAATCTCAGGAACTACAGGTCCGATTTGAAAAATTGTTTCAATGTTAGATAGCCCATTTATCGAGGCAGGCTATATAACATCACGCTAAGACCAATAGGAGCGGAGCAGTAGTGAAAAATTTTACGCAGACGACGTTGCACGGGTCAGCTAGTAAGTAATAAATGTAACCGTTCCGACGCTTCGGGGCGCTCAACCCTTGGTCGTGAGACCCAAACGTACACGACCGAAAAGACGACAAAAAAAAATTAGTACACTTTTTTAATATTTTATTTTTGTTTTTAAAAAGTCACTACTGGTAGTGACTAACACATCAAACACAGTAGAAAATCACAATAGATTTACGACGCGCACCGAAAACCGCATAAGTAATAAACGCATCCGTTTTCGTTACGGCTCTTTTCATTCTTCGGGGCGCCCAACCAAAAAGCTTGGTCGTGGGATGTGATCGTACACGACCGAAATGACTAACCTCTGATCGTAATTTTTTTGAGGATCAATGTACGGTTTTTACGATTTTGGGTACTTTTTTTTTGCTATTTGACTTGTATTTCGTTCTATATTGTGAAATCGAGAAGAAATTGTTTGATTGATTACGTTTGTTTGTAAATTATGTTCAAAAAAAAAAAATTGTGATGAAAGCTACACTAACGCAGAGTATCATAATATGTCGCGGGACTATTCGAAAGAGATACCGTGGCTCCGGAACACAAAGGGCACTGAAAGAACATGGATGGGTTTTAGTCAGTAGAAGTCTGACCCTCCGTCTCATCCCCAGAAAAAAAATATATATATATAAATCTTGATAGAATGTTGTTTCTGTGACATATTTGATGGGAATGACGCTGAGGGAAAAACCTAGCGAGTTCGTAATATCCATTACGCTAAACATGTACCTGAGAATTACCATTTCTTATTATTTGGTCATATACCGTTTATGTCCCTTCTAGAAATAACCAACGGGAAAATTCAACAAGCTTCGATAACCTCGACCATTTTCAGTTCTAAACCGATTAGTTGATTATTTAATCGTTAGAAAGCCCATAATATCTTTGATCTCACGAACCAATTAGACGTTTAGTATACCAATAAGATTATCTACAGCTTAAACCGGTCTTGCCAGTGTCTCTTTGATAGGTTTTTGATTATAGAAACTTAAATGACACTGTGACATAATCATTCTGTTATCGTCTCTTCACTATTTTTGGCTGCGTCCTTTACTATGTTATTTTCTTGATAATAATTTTATTTCCAACACTGTATTTAAAAAATTCTCATGATTATCTATGACTTTTGCAAACATTTTTTTTTCTATTTCTCCATTTTGAGAGTAGCATTTTAGAAAATTCTGGAGCTGGTTAATGTTTTGAACCCCTGTTAACGCTGCTGATGAATCAGTCAGACAGGACACATGATTTGATTGAGTCCATTTGTCCTACTTATTTATATTTATCCTACTTCCTACTAATATTATAAATGCGAAAGTTTGTGAGGAAGGAAGTTTGTTACTCTTTCACCGTTCACGTAAGAACGCCTGTAAGGATCTTCATGAAATTTGGCACAGATTTAGATTATAGTCAGGCTATATATATCCCAGGAATATGTTCCCCAGGAATAATGCGGGCTAAGCCGCTGGCAGAAGCGTCCTTCATAAAACCTAAGTTAATCATATTTTTTTTGCCATTGCCTTGTTCCTGCTGTTGTTCCATTCTAATTCAGGTCGCTCGCTATTTCTTCTGCTTCCATCCCATTCTGTTAACCGTCTTGCTATCACTCCCTTTCCTTCACACAGTCCATCTAATCCTCTTTCCTACTTGAAAGAGTTACAAGCATATAGATGCTACGATACATCTATATATGCTTGTAACTCTTTCATGCAAAAATTACTGAACCAATTTTGAATGAATACAGTCATTTAGCTTATACATCAGTATAAGATATAGTCTATGTTTTGTTATGGGTAAAGAATGAATAACTCGTAGAACCCGCATGAAATTCCATGAATTATTACCCGTATGGATGGGATGGTTTCACGTAAGCGTACAGCGTAAACGCTTTCTATACTAATATTAAAAAGCTGAAGAGTGAATTTGTTTGCTTGAACGCGCTAATCTCAGGAACTACTGGTCCGATTTGAAAAATTATTTCAGTGTTAGATTGCCCATTTATCCCGAGGGCTATATACGACAAATAGGCGCGGAGAATTAATGGAAAATATGACGTAGACGAAGTTACGCGGGTCAGCTAGTGCATGTATAAAAATTTTGACAATCTTAAACATGAAAATTGTCGAGCACAATGAAGCTCGCTACGACATGTCTAGATGGCCAGTGGCTATTTACTCAAGATATTACATGTAATGCCGCCATGTGTTTATCGTTACTACCTACAGTTCATTACTTAAACATACATTATGTCTGCCTACGCGGCGTCCAGCACGTTGCACTGTGATCTGTGTCAAGCAATTGAGAACATGATCTATGTTCCGATAAATTGCTAACAAAATATTTTGATGACTTTTTCATCGGGTTTTTATTCATTCTTAATTTATTTGTTGTACAACAACACAACTTAATAAAGCCAAAGATTTTGTTTCCTTCAGCGCGCTAATCTCTGGAGAACCGAATTTGGATTTCACTAATGGCTATTAATGCTTTCACTTAGGGCTGATTTTTCAATAGTCAGATATTTTTAATTGATGAATAAATATGGTTGTATGACATATTTTCTATGCAATAGCTGTCAAACCAGCATTTTAATCCTCTTTGCGACTGCGATGCGAACGCATCTGAAAAATAACCACATTAATGAGAAAGGCTATCGGCTATTTAGACATGGAAAAAAACGGGATGTACGTACTAAGTCGCGGGAAAAAGCTAGTTAATTAAAAATCAAGTTCTTCACCACGTTTATACTTCTTGATAGCATACTAATAAGTATTTAGAACTATTTTTGTGCCAGCTACTTCGCACGAGAGAAAGTTGAAATTCTCCCACGGAATCACACTACATAAAAGTATCCTGTGTCGTAATCCAGGCCTCTGAGGCGTGAATGATTAAGAACACGCAAGACATAATAAATAAAATAAAACAGGAATTTTTATTTTGTCATCAAATAGGTCCCTAATTCTGTTCTACGCACTCTACAGACTTCCAGATTAAATCAGACTATTAGTAAACACAGACTCTGACAGAAAATTACACCAATGAAAGAAAAACACAAAGTGTTACCAGCAAAAAATCTAGGTCAGAATACGTTGCAAATCCAGGAACTCAAAAAAATGATTTGAGACTCGAAAAGGACACACAAAAAAGTAAAGTAACGACGTTGACGTTTAGTAACGTAAAAAAATTTTACCATAGCTACATACAATTTTTGTTTTACACAAAACCTGACATACCTAATCAATGATATTATAAGTAAAAAGGTGTACCTAATTATTTATTCGATCAGAGGGCCAATTCTACTAAGTTATAAACAACTTTCACATTCGCATGTCAATCTCAAACTGTTAAAAAAGCCTATACATTTTTGACAGTTTGCGATTGAGGTGCGAATGTGAAAATTAGTAGAATTGGCACACTAGATATTTTAAAAGTGTCCATTAAAATTAAACCAAAATAGTCATAGGTTGTTGTTTTTCACATTTATTTACTAATGTAAACGTTACTATACGTAAAAAGTTGTCCGTTTGTCACGTCAAACATCAAGTATACCAACTGATGAGGACGTTGATAAATAAACAACAATACACATACATTATTATAAACGTGCTACAACAGAAACGGGTTCTCGTAATGCGATATTATATCCGTATTAAGCCTTCGTTTATCGGTCGTCACGTTTGATAAGACTGAAGCAGGTACATCGATACTTTGAGGTTTTAATGAATACGAGTTCAAAGACGTTTATACATCGGTGGTTCAAAGGATTTCTACTTGTTAGCACATGTCAGATACATTGACTTCACGTCTATGTGACATCAAGTGACGGTAAAATAATGAAGATTATGTACAAAGGGTAAAGTCGTTTTAACATTATTTTAGTCTTTTATAAAAATCGGGCAGCTGTAAAGTATTATTATAAGGAGCTCGTGGCTAAAATAATAACAGCCGCACAGTTCGATATTCAAGGTTAAAAAACGCTTGCCGTGGTTGGTCTGTGGATGGGTGACCATCTTAACATACCAAGTTTCCTCCGTGCCTCGGAAAGCACGTGAAGCTGTTGGTCCCGGCTGTCATTTGGAGATTTTTGGCAGTCGTTACGGATAGTCAAAAGCCAGAAAATCTGACACCGGTCTTGCCAAGGATAACCGTGTTACCTAGTTAATGGGTTGTGAAGGTTTGGTAGGCAGCCGCTCCACGTAAAATATTGGTTCTCAGGTATATTAGGTAGGTTTAGTCTATTTTTAGTTTCATTCTTTGTTTCCACACACTGTGTCTATGTTTCTTTTCCCACTCTCCTGTCGCAAATCTGCTGGAAGAAATTTCATATGAAATAAGCAGTACCTTTGTGCTCTATTCTTTTTTTAAGTTTCTTGTGTGTACATAAATAAATAAATAAATATCCGGTTTGACTGGAAGCCGACCCCAATATTTTTAGGAAAAGGCTAGGCAGATGATGGTACGGCAGTGTGCAGGTCCGAATCGCACTTTTTCTATAAAGAAATGTGAATTAAGAATCTGCTTTTTATATATAAATAAAAAAAACTGTATAGTCGGCTTAGATTACTGATAAAAATAATCGTAACCAAACTAATTACGATTTGAAAGTCAATCAAGAAACAATCGTTGATATTACAACAGGCACTTTGTTTGGTATTGTTTGTAAAACAATAGACAACATTCAACGGATGAATTCTCTTCCCGATTAAGTTTTAATTGGTAATAAGTTTGCGGTCAACAAAGGTATTGTCACAGAGTAGATAGATACAGAAGGCCAGTTCCGTACAACGATCGAAAACCGGTACTTGTGTACTCGCTATACGTGATTTACGTGAATCATGTCTGCGAGGTGACTTTTCATATTGTTTTTTTTCTAGCCCTTTAATTTATTTACCTTAGAATTTAACAAAAATGTACTTGTAATTAATTACTGATCCTCCAGGGACTAAACGTACTCCAGAGTAAGACAACTTTTACAATGTGAACAAAGCTCAATTATCAATGAATCAGAAATGAGAACATTAAAAACTTGATTTAGTATCCATATTATTCAAAATAGACGTAATAAAAAATCATTAAATTCATGAAGTCTTTCACCCCCTGAAAGAATATTAAAGAGTTACAAGTCATTGTGATTACGTGCGTACATTTCCGCCCGTTGTACATGTCATACTGTTGCCAACAAATCAAGCTACCTGAAACTGTCAAATTAACCCAATCAACCTTGAACCTATTACTGTAGTAGGGATAAAGTTGAAAATCTATTAAAGAAATCTGACAGATTTTTGTACCTTGATGTGCTGGCGTCTGTACGTGGAACAAGAAAGACCTTCTGTATTTATCTATTCTGTGGTATGAGGTACCAGTATTGTAGTAGGCACCGAAGTACCGTAATGGTGCCTTTAGGTGGATTACCTTGAAAACAGAACATTATTAGGTATATCTATACCTATGGTTGCGTTCTATCAAGGACTTATTTTTGGGAAAAAACACATGTATTGTAATACGAGTAACATTTTATTTATATGTTTTATTTTTGGTTTTTATAGTCACACCTATTTCCACAGCCTAAATACCTATTGAAATACCGGCAGCCATTATTTTGATACATGTTTTTGTAGGGTTCCGTACCCGAAGGGAACCTTATTACTAAGCCTTCACTGTCTGTCCATTCGTCCGTCTGTCAGCGGGCTGTATCTCAAGAAATGTACCTTATAGGAAGCCACTTGATATTTTCAATGTGTGTATTCCTATTGCCACTTTAACAACAAATAATAAAAATAACATAAAACTAAAGAGATATTTATACAACTATACTAAAAACATGTTTTTTTTCGGTTTGTGGTACGGAACCCATCGTGTGCGAAACCGACTCGCACTTGGCTGGTTTTTTAAGAATGATACCCACTGTGCACTAATATTAAGGCCGTACCTTAAGCAAATAACCTTGAGCATTTTTTCCCTCAATAACAGCGCAAGAGATACAATAGCGAATACGCTCAAAATGTTGAATAAAATCGTTATAAAATCGAATTTTGGTCGTTTGAAAAAAATACTTCTACCAAAATGTTCATAATTAAATTGCCTATCCATTAGTGCAAGTACAAAATCAAAATAATCGTTAGTTTTCGAGAAGATGCATGTTTTCAGTAATTTTTTCTCATTTCTGTGGTTTCGTTGTGAGGAGATTACTTAAACATTATACTTAGTAATAAAAAATTAACTCTACCATTTTGAAGCCAAGATTATGTAGAAATTTAATGTATTTTTTATTAGTTGATATTTCTTTTGGATAAAGAATAGATTAATTAAAAAAAAAAATAGCTAAAAAAAAAATAGATAGCTCCAAAAACTGCACAAAAAACGGCTAGCGCTGCGTTTTGCTCGGGGACGCGCCTTAATAGACTATGGCAGTGCTTTTTGCATTGGATATGTTATTACTTTCCGGTTATAGTTGCCTCGTCATGTAAAGCTGTGGTTTTTATAACAGACTAGCTGACCCGCCGAACTTCGTTCCGCCTAACAGTCGATTCTTTATTTTTTTGGTTTTTTTTTATAAACTAAACGTAGCCAAAGTCCCGTCAAAATCAGTCCAGCCATTTCAGAGATTAGCCGGAACAAACAGACAGACAGACAAAAATTTAAAAAAATGTTATTTTGGTGTATGTACCGATTCATATTCATGTAGTAAAAAATGGTAATTTCAATATTACAAACAGACACTCCAATTTTATTTATATGTATGTATGTTTATACCTATATGTATGTATGTATAGATGTATAGACTAGCTTTTGCGTGCGAATTCGTATCACGCATATCCTGCTTTTTCCCCAATTTTGTATGAATTTCACAGACATAATTTCTAAAAATAACAGAAAACATAGTACCTATATTTGATACGTAGAAAACAATTAAAATGTAATTATGTCCTTGTTTGATCGTTATTCTTTATATAAACTGTACCAAATAAATTGATTCATTACTTACATTATGTCAAATATTGGACACGTCATCTAATGATGTCAATTTAGGGACTACTCACACTCATTCAGATCCATTCGCATTTCGCTGAACGATTTTGGTCACACTTATTAAATACAGTTCTTATATATAATAACACATTTGTCCTCATTTTAAACTTGTTTGCCGCGAAAGCTAAATAAACACGGAAAGCTGAACAGAACCTCTCCCGTCTCCTTAAGAACCGACATGCTCAAACACAACAATGTTTTTTGATTCAACAAAATCAAGGGAAACATTCTCAAAAAAATGCATTCTTGTGGAACAGATGTATCTCATGATCCTCTGCATAATTTATTTTTATTCAAAATAACATTTTCGCATTGTCACTGTGAATCGATAGTCTCTAGCGATGACTATTAACAAATAAATTAGTGATACCTACCTATGTCAGAACCTGTAGCTCCAATCTAGGATTCAAGAATGAATGAGTACTATTTCTAGGCAAGCGTGGTTTCGTCTCACCGGAAAACTGTAATGCGGGCCATTAATTTTTAACTCGTTCAAGTAATTTGACCAAACAGGCTGGATTAAAATGTTTGATCAAATCTGTGGATCAAATAGAAATACGAAATTTCGTATTAGTTTATACCATTTGACGACTCATTTTTTTATCAAATTTTGCTACAGAAATTCATGACAATTTTGATCAAACAGGCTGGCCTGTTTGATCAAAATTGGAACGAGTATGGCCCTCATAAGACTGTGGTTAAATACAAGAATTCCTATGATAATTTAAACAAAAAAAATACTCACTCACACACAGTGCGTAGAATGAAATCATGCAATACAAAATACCACAAGTAAAGTTAAGGACACACCGAGAGGCGTGAGAACCGACCGACCAAGTGCGTGCAATGTTAATTATATAACAAAGCATCGTTGTAGCTAAACATTGGCGTAAAATAATGAACGAGTTTCCCGAACACCTTGTTAGGAGCATCGTATTAATTTACTACTCGGAAATTGTGTGTGAATTGTGTAATGCGAATGTAATGCGTCTTGGCAGAAAAAAAAAATATCTCGTCAGTTGCGTGTTAAAGTGTTTTTTTATTTAAGAGCGAGACAATATTAAGCAATTATGTAAAAAAAAAATGTGGAAAACATTTATGTTAAAAAAATATGTGTATTATTAGACATGTATTGTATATTTAATTAATTAGTACACCTAAAACTACTAACGTTTCTTTTCACAATTCATTTCTGTCAAATTCATCCACAGGTTATCTGTATGTACGTATAATCAAAATATACGTTTAGCAACAAAAAAAACAAACTGAAGCATAGATATGGTTTTTTCCGTCCATGGTTCTCTTCAGATTTCTTGTAAGGCTGTCGTCATCTTTATATTGAAACCTGTCATTAATAGTCAATTGATTAATCATTGTCTCTTGTTTTGTGATGAAATGAGTATCTCTTAACTATCTGTTTTACACCACTCCGTTGGTCAATTAAGTTTACTAAACGTTTTAATGAGTTATACCTACTGCGAAGTTCATAATGTGTGAAAAAAACATAAGTAGGTACTTTACCATTGACTATTTAGTCATGGATTCATTATGTATGGAATGGTTTGACTTTGATCATAAGTTTCCTTTGCACAGTTTCGTATCGTGACTGGCCGTTTGGATCAATGCTGTAATGACATTAGATAATAATGCACCTTCAACTTTAAAACATGGTCGCACACCATAATAAGTGCAACAAGTGAATGGCATGGCATTTTACCAACGGTTACTGGAAAATAAAGTTAATGAAAAGTATGTAAGAGAAGACATGCTGCGTCGACCAAAATTAAATTGTTATATGGGCAATCAAATTATTTGAATGAGATATTTTTGTGACTCGTCTTAAAATAAATGCAAGTTACGAAAGTACAGCACTTGATTGTTGAAAATACACTCGGTAAATAACAGCAGCTAACGCGCGTTTGACGATTCGTTGTATTCGTTTTGCACTTATTTTCAAAAACAGGTTAACAGTTTTATAGCCTCGGTGTAAGCCAGCCTTAAAATTGTATACCTTCAAGTGATTCGCTAATACATCTATAAGTATGTGAATATTATTTCAATGGGTTTTTTGGTCGCCACTGCAGACAGACGGATACTTCAGGGTCATTATCTTAAGTGCGCAAAAAG
This sequence comes from Ceramica pisi, assembly GCA_963859965.1. NCBI lineage: Eukaryota > Metazoa > Arthropoda > Insecta > Lepidoptera > Noctuidae > Ceramica > Ceramica pisi. Next base: position 20,180,567 of record OY982535.1, on the reverse strand, counting down.
AGGATGCAGTTTGGTTAAATGTAGCTCAATAGATACTGATTATAGGGTCTATTTTGCTCCATTCGTTGGAATTTGAAATATAGCCAGTATAGAAATAAAAGATAATATTATGTCTATTTAACTGCAAAAAATAAGGATAGTGTTTTTTTTATGTTAGGTAACTGTAATACCTAAGACACCAATGCAATGTTTGAAACATATGTAATTAAGTTTGTGGCTTATAAAAAAAACCGTTTGCGCGGCCCGACAGTACGATACCTATATGGTGAAATTGTTTCTCGAATAATATTTCCGTGGAACTTTTTATACAAAATTAAAACCAACCAAGTTCGAAGAACAAAAAAAAAACTAGTGAATGTTGCTACCGAAAAAATAATTAAGTTCTTGTTCGAGTATAAACAGGACTTAGAATTCAAGTCATATCTATTTTAGTAGGCTTTAAGCACAGAAGCACCTGTGCCAAACAATTGTAAGAGGATCCCCTTTAATTCCGTGAGTCGTGACCCTTCGCGTAATTAATACATGAAATTAACCTAGTCTGAACACCGGGGAACATTCAAAGTTATATTGTAGTTAGGTATGCAAATTTCTAAACTTTTGGAGCCATAGATATTAATTATGGAAAATTCTGGAGCTCAGGATTAGAGAAACGAGTTTAAGAAAAACAATTTGCGACATGTGTCTGTGAGTTGGATGCTCACGTTTCTTCATTCAGGTGTTAGGAAGCTTAAGATTTCCTACAGATTCTTCCATACATTTCAGTTTGAAAGAGTTCCATGGTGTTTCTTGCACGTTCTTCTCCATAAGACTACTCTTTTCGATTTTTCAAAAATGAAACAGTTTTGGTTTTCATCAAAATCGGGTTCGAAACTCCTCTCACTGTTCTTTGATTTTCCTCATTTTTTCGGATTTGGCCATGAAGGCAAACTTCAAAAATTCACTCTGTATACAGGTCAGGAGAACAGGTTAAAAATAAGGTCTTTCCTTTAGTTTGCCATGTGTTGTTATTTCCCAGAACTTGATCTTTATTAGCTACACTTTCGGATGGTGTAATAATATAGGGTTTTTATTTTCAAAATCAACCGGTTAGATTCCCGCGTAGGAATAATGATTTTTCAAAAATCCATTGATGCAGTTTTACTTTTAATCAAAATCGGGCTCGAGACTCCTTTCACTGTTTCTCGATATTCCTCATATTTTTGGATTTGGTCCTGAAGGCACACTTTAAAAATTCAACCTGTTTAAGATGTGGAAGACATTAGTCTGGCAATCTAGGTCGACTAAAATAATGATTTTACTCATGTCTGTTATTCCTAAGGATCTCTGAATTATATCGTACGTTTAAATGTAGAGTCTGATTTATTTTTAGAAATGGAAAATCACATCAAAGAGAAATCAATCACTTTGCTTCCAAATTATTCGACAAACGATCTGAAGCAATTTTTTTACCAATTAATCCTATGTAAGGTTCTTCCATTGACCACAACCAACATAAATATTACGTAGCACATTTAAATCATTTAATATGCAAACCTGTATCTACGAATAAATAATAAAGAATTATCATAACTTGTTTTCCTCCAATATAAAAATGTCTTGTCGTGTAAAACACTTGCATTATTTAACATATTTAATAACTGTTGACGTAGATATTTACAAATGAAGAGGCAGTAATTGAGTTATCTTATTATTTATGGACTATTATTAATAGGTAATAATAAGGTGGTTAAAACCCTGTGTAGTAATTGAAATTAAAACGTTCTGTTAGCAATGGCATTGTTACCCGTTATTGTGATAAAATAGTATCAAATGAATAGCGATTGACTTTTGCAGTTGGGCCCGGAAATGAGCGTCATTTTATAGCTCTGAGAGCTTCCTGCTTCTAATCTTACCAAAGTAGACTATTTTTTTCCATTGTGTAGTGAAGCTCTCCTTTTCTTCATACAAATATTATGCCTTCTTCTAGTGCTAGTGCTGGTCAGTCTTAGAAGACTGCCTTTATCTGCAGCAATGTATTTTTTTTTCAAATGTCTCCTCCACTCTGGGCGGAGCGGACAGACTCTTACTGACTAAAACCCATCCACGTTCCAGGGCCGCGGTGACTCTTTTGAACAAATGCCGCAACACTGACGTGATGTCATCCGGGACCCATTCGATGTTTCTTATTCCATATTATGTGATTTTCAGAACGAAAACATTAGTTTTTACATTGACGTGACATAACCCGCGTGTAAACGCCCTCATTAAAATAATGGGAGCATAAATACCGTATCTACATATTTACAAAAACTAAAAAACCACTTCCAAGTCCAAGCAATGGAATTCCAAATAATTATAATATCATCACATGACGCAAAAACCGAAGGTTAACTATATTATCATAATTAAGCTACGTAATTATTTATTCGTCGCTGATTGGTCTATAACAAAGAATCGATTTTTTCGATACTCGCTGGTTTCAAGGCCTGAATGACAATGCAAAAGGAACACAATCATTTGCCAGCCAATGACGAAACACGACCGGGATAATGATCTAGAGAAAAATTATAATAGACAAGAAGTTACGGGTATTCAGTATGAAGGATTGAACCGGACGTGGGGAATGCCGACTCTCGCACAGTAGACAAGATCATTCAATACGATAATACTAGGTGATAATTGGCTACGATATTAAACCTTATTTGAACTATTAAAATTCTTTGCTTTAGGTCAATATTTTGCGCGTAATCCAAGGTCGTCGGGATTAACTGAGATAGATAATTGTTCTAATAAAAAAATTTTGAATGTTTAATACAGAACCTCAATCGTTCTAAAGTTCAACTCGTTGCATAACATCATTCTAAGACATGTCTGCACCTTTTAAATTATCATCGTACAGATCAAAGTATTGTACAATGACCACATTACGTTCACAGTTTATCGCCTTTTAACAAATGTGGTTATAATTATGATAAATTTATCACCTATTGTGTGGTGTTACAATATTTAGTATTGACAAAGCGGACGCGAGTCGGTCGACCAAACATTCAATAACTCTTTTAAATAGATGTTACGATAAAAAATATCTGTGAAACCCCGAGACGAGTGTACAATGCTATTCTTAGGAAGTGTCGGGTGAATTGTCTTTTAAGTAAAATTAGATTGAAAAGTATCGATACGGTGTATAATTCGAACCTTCACTAGTTACATAGAATAAAAGTGACGATAATGCACGGAGTCAAAGGCATTTCGAGGCCTTTATAAAGTATTAAGCAGGAAGAGATACAATCGACAACTTTTTAAGTGAACGTATGCCTGTCATGCAGTCGAAGTGCGGGTCGCATAGCACGGCACGCAAACATCAACGACACTATCCGACGCGCTCTTGTCGCCGTTGGCGTGCCAGCCGTATAGAACCCATTGGCCTGGAACGCGACGATGGCAAAAGACCGGACGGTATGTCTTTATTTCCATGGAAGATGGGTAGGCCTTTAGTGTGGGACGCTACTTGTGTCGATACTCTTGCGCCATCCCATCTTCCTAGCTCGTCGTGCTGTGCTGGTTCTGCTCTTCGGCTGCTGAAAACCTCAAATGGCGGAAATGTAGTAGCCTTATTTGAAACTAGATTTTTGAGCCGTTTGGAGTTGAAACTCTTGGACCGTGGGGTCCGAGTGCTCACGTCCTATTTAAAGATCTAGCAAAACGCTTAGTTGACGCTTCGCGTGACCCAAGGGCTGGCTTTAACCTTGGACAGAGGATAATCATTACCATACAACGTGGCAATGCTCTTTGATTAGTTATCTCTTTGTAACTTTGTGAGTCTTTTGGGCTCACTTCCAGTCGATTGCGATGGGGACGAATTTTTTGACGCAATATTTTAGTTAGGAGTTTTATTTTCTATTTTAAGTGTAGGTATATAGTTTGTCCTAATATTACATTGAGTGAAGAAGAAAAAAAAAGTATATGATGTGTTTTAATAAAATTCATTTCTAGAAAAATAACAAAGGATGGTGCGAAGTTAATTTTAATGAGCGATCAATCAATACTAATACATTAAAGTGTTTTAAATTTTAGTTTGTAAAAAAGTGCGTAACTAGTGACGCAGAAGACTTCATAGTGTATTGTTTGTATATCTCTAGAAGTACTTTTCCGAAGTATATAATAAATAAATAAATATTCTTTCGCTGAAATAAAACCACGCTAAATCTTCTCAAAATGTCATTCCCGAAAAGTCTTGAATAGTCTCGATTCCTGTGGCACAGAATTAAATGCCGTTCCACCACGGCTCAAGTTTTTTTTTTTTTTTTTAACGTATAAAGGAACCTTTATCTAACAGTTTTAGATACTTTCCTTTATGCTTATTTACATTATCATATAAATATTTATCTTTCTACATATTATGAAAGTATTTTTAATGAGCACAAACTTAAAAGCACACAAACACGTTTACGGGACTAACAAAATAGGTATACAAATAAAAAAACGATTATATCATTCTGTTTTACCAACTTTTAATCTCATATTTTCTGGACTTTCAAAGACCATTCGATATAGCCGTTGAGTCACCTTTCTGATGCTTATTCACGTTATCATATAAATATTTATCTTTCTACGTGTTATGTGTGCAGCGGCATTATTTTACAAACGAAAGCATGACAAAAGCTTTTACGACTGAAGATTAGACCATAGATTATAATGAAAACTGTTTTCCACTGTATCATTAATGTGATCAGCGATTACTTTCCGTGTCATTGTTAACTGTAAGTAATAGTTTAACTTAACGATGGTTTAAGCGTATTTATGGGTAGGTTAAAAATAAGTATCGATTTTGAACTGAGTTCATTGAGGTCATTATCTTTGTATGTTATCTGTGTAAGTTATTCTAACTCTAACTATTATTTCATTTGTTATGTTCTTCTTCTTGCAAAATAAATGACTTATTTCTTAGATCATTCATTCATCTCATTTTAATATTCCTTAAAAAAAATCACAAAAACTAAATTTGCTCCCGACACCAGCGGGAATATATATATATATATTTTTTATCCTTACTATAATAGGGAATATGCATAAAAAATATTAATTATCTAAACACTTGATCTAAAAATAAACAAAAATATATTACTAGCAGTGGAAATAGAATCAAAATTGCTCGAAATACAAACGAGATATAATTATTTTAAACAAATATATCTGTCCCTCTCGCGAAAACGCTGTTTTCTATGGCAGATGTATAGACGTCACGTAATATGACGTCAAATTCCATGTCGGACTTCTCGTTCTAAAAGTAATCTTTGAAGCGTTATAACTTCATCGCTGATGAAGATATTTAAAAAATCTTTTCTAGAGTGTTTACTGGAGCTTAAAAGTAATTCATTTTATAATAAAAAAAATCGCGTGCATATTCCCTATTACCTAATACACAATAATACGACAGTGATATAATTTTTTTGTTTGTTACTTTTGCACCTCGTAACAGCTGAACGGATTTATATGGAACTTAGCACACCGGTAGATTATGGCCCGGAATTGGAAATAGGATTTCTTAATTTCTTCTCTTTTTAACTATGTTACGTCCTCTAGGATGATTTTTTATCTTTTTACTAGCTGACCCGTGCAACGTCGTCAGCGTAACATTTTTCATTACTGCTCCGCTTCTATTGGTCTTAGCGTGGTGATATATAGCCTAAAGCCTTCCTCAATAAATGGGCTATCTAATACTGAAAGAATTTTTCAAATCGGACCAGTAGTTCCTGAGATTAGCGCGTTCAACCAAACAAACAAACAAACAAACTCTTCTGCTTTATAATATTAGTATAGATTTTATGTAGGTTTGCTATTGACTCTAGTCTAGGTCAGAGATGATGTTTTTATGTATAAAACTCGGTATATGTATAGAACTAGGTTTCCTACAGCCTGAAATATCTTTCCACCTCTGAATGAACACAAAGTTAGCCTGTATCTATCACTTATTTTACATGTAATACTTATGATTTTTAAATTGCCTTCACATGTATTTTTACCCTTGGGAAAACGTACAATCAATGAGACGGTTGAATTTGTTGGTTTGATTAAGACTCACTGAAAAATATTTATAAAATTGTGTTAAAAATCAATAAGTGGTCGACAAAAAAACTTGGCTTCAACAGGTTTTGCTTGCAGGCACAAACGCTTCCAAAACATGACGCTCAGTTTGAGAACCCCTGCATTAAACCAACATCTTCAAAAGTTCTATTAGGAATAACAGTCGTCACTGGTTCCCTAAACTCATGACATTTTCGCGTCACGTCTTGGCGGATACCTCGAACTATGGGATTATCTCCGTTACATGACAAGACAAAACTGTTGTATCATTCGTTTTTGCTTGCCGGTTTCTTCAAGGTCAAGGCCATTACGCTTTAAGATTACAGATGAATAAATATGAAGGAGCAAGGAGCTCAAGTCGATATACTTTTTTTTTATTTTATTTGTGATGGGTTTGCTCTTGACCTTGGTCAGAAATGTCAGAAACAAAGTCTACGATGGAGCGAGCTTACCCAGAAGGAGCCTGTTTACTCTATCTTTGAAGAGATTAGGGTTGTAAGCGTTCGGAAACACAGACGCAGGCAGAGAATTCCACTCCTTTGCTGTCCGCATTATAAAAGACGTTTGGAATCGCTTAGTGCGAATTCGTGGAACAGCAACAAGGTAGGGATGGTAAGTTGCAGTGCGTCTGGATGTCCGATGGTAGAAGGGGGCTGGTGGAATAAGGTCGTGGAGTTCTTGGGCACATTCACCATTCATTCTTTGCGATTTCTACTTTTAAAGTCATTGGATAGAACCAACCGACCACATTCACACTTGGCAATCGACGAAACTAAGGTCAAAATGCAAATTGTTGACACAGAGCCCCAGTACATTTGTTTCAATAAAATAATCAGTTTTTCCGCTGTATTGTAAAATAAGTCATTTTACAGTTGAGCGGTATTATTAGCGAAGCGACGATATGTAATCATAGAATAATTAGATGAGAAACAACTTCATGTCGAAAATTGTTAGTGTCATAATATTCTCAAATAATATTTTGTTATCGTTTATTCATTTTTAAATACATAAAATTTACATTTTAAAAATATATCTTTAAAAAAAAACATTAGAAAATACATTTAAAAATATAAAAAATAGTGTCGGGAGCAGGGTCCAATTAAGCTACCGGTGGTTACGGCTCCAGAGAAAGGAACCTCTTCACAATACGAGCCGTACCGAATTATATTTTGTTACATTATTATCGCATCTGATAGTGAAAAGCCAGGTAAGAGAGTTCATTCAATGCAGACCACTGGTGTTAGGAAAAAAAAAGCAAAAGTCATCAAAATAAAAATAGATAGATAGTCTACTTTTTTTAATTTTACTATGCATTTTTAATCATGTCGAAGTAAAACTCAATTATTATTATTAATCATTTTTTGCGCAGTTCGCAAATTTCTAGTATCGACTTATCTCTACTCATTAATTTTATTCTATTTAAATTTTTAATTAAATAAATTTTAATTTAACCTATTTAAAAAAATCCTACTAATGAAAATCAGTTAATTAAATCATATCACTATTTTCTAATCACAAAAACGTTAAAGATAATTAACGACAATCCGCACTATGTCAAGGTTGGTACCAGGATGCCAGAAACTCATGGAGACATTTACATAGAAGGAATAGAAGTGTGTACACTAGTCACTGATTGGAAACCACTTTGATTACTTCCAACGAACACACAGTCACACAATGAGTGCTCGGCAACAGATAATGAGTAGCTAAACGCAAACAGAATACGTCGAACTAAGTTCATAATAGTTACGTGTAATGCATTAATTGTGGAAATGAGACCATTAATTATACCTTTTTATTTATGCGCACAAAAACATGGGTTTTTTTTAATATTTTTAACTAGCTACTGCCCGCGACTTCGCCGGCTGAATAAATTAAATACTAAAACCTTCCTCGAGAAGCAATCTATTTGGTGAAAACAGCATCAAAATCAGAGAAGTGGTTTTCGAGTTTATCGCGAACAGACAGACAGACAGACGCGGCGGATCAATTTGTTTTATAATATGTAGTGATAAGCCACTCGCAATAAATTGTGTGCAGATAATTGCAAAAAATATTGTTAAATTTATCTGTATTGTTGTTACTGAGAAGAAAGAGTTTACGATCTCACTCGATTTATAACCTTCGGCGCTGCGATGACCCGGTGACATACCCCAAAACATCTATCATTTGAATATGGTAGGGAAAATAAACTCCGTATGCAATCATGAGAAGGCAACGATTTATCTACAACATTTTCATTACCACATAAATAATTTCGACGCTAAATAGGTAGACATTCATAAAACGTACGTCGTGTACAGAACCCTACATAAACGCTCACGCATTGAAAACAAGCTACAATGGCAATTAAATAAATTATAGAGGAAATGAAGTCTAATTAGAGCATTCTAAAAAAAATAATAGCGTGTTTTTGACACAATAATGTATGTTGAAAATGGCAGAATTTATGAGTGCCTAAACAAAATTGTGACAGGTAGACTAAGGGCGGATTTCATCAATTAAGGTGGAAGCTCCAGGGTAGCCCGCGAAATTCAAATATTTTTATGTTTTTTGCAATTTGCCGGTCAGTGTGAAGCTGAATGTTGAACAAAATACGGTTTGCGATTGTAAAGAGCATTTATATAAAGGATAATAACCATTTGAATCATCAATATAACCCTCAAAGTTCATAGAACTCGATTGAATGTTATTTCGTGAAAAAGTCATTCAATCGACTTGTATGAAATTAGAGAGTCAGCACACAGAGGGGCCCGAAAGGGCCGACGCCTGCCGGAGTCGCGGGATTATTCATAGATATAATATTTCTGTGGCTGTGACAGAGTGGCATCCGCAGACTACAAGAAGTATCGGTCTTCCGGAGGTGAGATTGGCAGACGATATTGTTGCCATCGCGGGTAGATCCTGGGTGTGATTGGCAAAAGAACGTGGGGATTGGCACAAGAAAAGAGATACCTAAGTTTATTAGTAGGCGAAGCCACGCTGCGAATGGTGATGCTAAATGCCCTCTACAATGTGTTCTTACAGTTTTTTTTTTAAACGTTTCCCCACACTAGGAATTTCTCCTGTATCGTGGGTGCGTTTACAAACATACAAAGTCACATACAAAAACAGCCAGACCCGGAACAACTATCTGTAGGCCATACAAATATTTGTTCCGTGCGGGAATCGAACCCACGACACGCAACGCAGCAGTCGATCGCTCAACCACTGCGCCAACCGTGCCGTCAAAGAATAAACGCAAAACCTCTTAAGTGGTCATTGTACTCATCATTATCAACAACTTCACAAAAAAGCGAGTGCCCAATGCATTTATGTGCGTATAATTAGTCAAAATATACTAAACAGCTGTTCTTTTGCGATTTCGATGTTGGTCCCAGAGTAAAAATCGTTCATAATGATGAATGGGTACAATGACCCCCTAAGATTTGCATTGATTTTGTTACAGGTTGTATGCATAGATGGAAAATAATGATAACTGAAAGTTCTCGTTGTATTCCTCGAATGCCTTTCCTAAATCTCATGTAGGAACATTTTGACGTATTGTTATCAAACTTGTTACGACACGTGTTATAAATTAATCATGTCAGCATCTCACACCATCATCACCTTGAAGAAAACGTAACATTGTTATCTAAGAAATTTATGAATGGTCATATTTATGGCCCCAAGCAAAGATAATGAAGGCCAAAATACTGATATGAAGTGACTGATAATCTCGGTCTCCTGGTATAAGATTAACGTCATAAATAAAATAAAAATAGCCTTTATTTGCTCTGACCTTTGCACAATTTGTAGTTTAATAAACATAAAACTATACTACACTAACTATACTTATTTCTATTTTTCCTGTAGGCGTATACAATACAACTTATTTAATATCTGTTACCAGGTCAGGCTGTCTTGCGACATAGGCCTCCTCAAGTTCCCTCCACCTTTGCCTGTCTATTTCTGTCCTTCTCCAACCTTTGGGCAGATCGTCTGCCCATCTTTTTTTCTGCCTTCCTCTACGTCTTTTTCCGTCCGGGACGGGAAAAAAAAAGATTAACGTCATACTTGCAGCTAATTACGAAGATATGATTCACTTGAACATAGGCTTTGCAGAATGAAATTCTTCTTCAATCTTGTGGGCAGTTAGGTCTAACGACCCCAAACACCTTAGTGTCAGAGTTTCTAAACCACTTCAAGGGCCTGACATGGTTTATTTAACGACCGCCATTTGGCAACCGAGACCACCGGCTTATACATGCCTTCCGTAGCAAGGAACCATCTTTTTTTATCAGAAAATCAGGTGATTATTTATTTATTAATTTATTTAAACTTTTCGCACAAAAAGGTACAAAGGCGGACTTAGCCATGCCCAAACCAAACCTAGCCAAACTGGAAAACAACTTTACAAAGTTTGCTAATGAAATGAATTGACCCCAAGTAACATGGGATAAAAGCAGAAAGATGATGATGCTATAGGCTTTGCCCGCATGAAACTTGTAAACGAAGGGATATTTTTTACTCCGGGAGTAAAAAGTATCCCCTAAAAAGTTACCAACCAGTTAACCAATATTAAAAATGGAAATGCAACAAACGGATGTATTTCGTTAGTTTCGCTGATGGCTTGTTTACACAGGGCGAGATGCTTACTAGACAGTAGACAGATACTCGGATCATCTACTCGTATGCTAGTAGCTCGGCTCGCCTTAGCTGTCTACACGGTGAAAGTATTTGTCTTGTCTCTTGCGAGGTGCAGCACACTAAAAATACAGGTTCCGCTGGCAACTTCTTGGCTGATACTGGCAGCCACGCGCCCGAAAAATACGAGTGATGTCCGAGCTACTACCATATGCGGGTAACTGTCAGGCGAGCATCATCATCTGCCTAGCCTTTTCACAGCTATATTGGGGTCGGCTTCCAGTCAAACCAGATTCATCTGCATACCAGTATTTTGTAGCCAAATGGGCGAATCTTGTATTGACGTCACACTTTCTAGTGCAGACGTACGCTTGGATAGGTGGCGTGTTCTTCCTGACGCGTCTTGTAGTGATCATCGCCTGATCGTGTACGATTTTGTTCCTATTCTTACTCAAGGTGCTTCACACTTAATTGGAAATTTTAGATATAAGAGTAAAGGCGCGAATTGGGAATTCTTTAGCTCACTTTTTGCTTGTCATGCCAAAGACTTCACTCGCGATGGACTGTCAGCTGAGGAAAGTGCTGAGATAATGTCAGACACTTTCACTTACTGTGCTGACATTGCTATTGGTCGTGCATCTGTGACCAATATTCGTAGATGTGATTGGTGGAGTGACTACCTTGCTGAACAACGTAAGAGCTATCGCAGAGCGCGTAGACAGCTTAATAAGCTTAAAAAACGTAATGTTACCGGAGACGTTCTTAATCTTGCCATAAGTACTTTTAGAGTTGCCAAGTCGCGTTACAGAGCATCGGTTGAAAAATCTAAGGGTAATTTACTCCGGAAAATTGTTGATAAACTTGATAAGGAGGGTCCGTGGTCTCCTTTGTATCACGAGTTTAAGGCTAATAGATCGGTCGACCTTGCATACGTTCAGAACATTAAAGTAAATAATACACATACCACCGGAATTGAAGAAACAACTGATGTTCTGCTTGATTCTCTTATACCAGATGATTCATCAGTAAATGAAAATGAATACCATCAGCAGATCAGGGCGTGGGCCGCGGTACCACCTGAATCACTAGAGTCAGACCTTCCGTCCACTGACGAATTCATAAACGTTGTCAAGAGACTACCTCTCAACAAATCATCCGGTGAAGATAAAATATCTAATAGAATGATTATAGAAGCGTGTAAAACGTCGAGCGATGCGATTTTATCAGTATATAGCCGATGCATTGCGGAAGGTATTTTTCCTCGAATATGGTGACAAGGCTTTATACGCATTATTCCAAAGAGTGGCGACAAGCCCTCGGACGACCCTAAGTCATACCGGCCCATAACACTACTCCCATCTTTGGGAAAACTTTTAGAGCGACTGATTGTTCCGCGCTTGTTACCGAACGGACCTAAATTTCATAAAAATCAATACGGTTTTACTATTGGAAAATCCACTGTAGATGCGGCTCTATCTGTCCGTAAAATTGTCAACTCATCGGAACATAAATACGTGGTTGGAATCTTTCTCGACATTTCTGGCGCTTTTGATAACGCATGGTGGCCGATGTTACTACTTAAAATGAAAACCCGTGGTTGCTACAAAAACATCTATAATCTGATTTGTTCGTACTTTCTAAATGGCTCCGCGAAACTCAAACTTGGACATCATTCCATTACTAAGTCTCTAACCATGGGATGTCCTCAGGGCTCAGTTATCGGTCCATATATATGGAATTTTGGCTACGATGATTTCCTCGCGCTTCCGCTCCCGTACGGCTGTTCATTAACCGGTTACGCGGACGATGGCTTGCTGCTCATTCAGGCAAGTACTCGGGCTGGACTCGAGAACTTGGCTGACACATGCCTACGTTTAATATCTCAGTGGGGCGATCGAAACCGTCTGACCTTTGCACCGCATAAAACCTATCAACTTCTTTTAAAAGGAAACCTTAAATCCTGGCCTAGTATAAAATTTAATAACGTACCCGTTAAAAGGAAAGAATCCGTGTGCTACCTCGGTATGCTACTAGAAAGAAACTTTTCATTTATTGATCATATAAAAACAGTAGGAGAAAAAGCAAAAAAGAACTTCTACGCCTTGACGAGAATATCAAAGGCTACTTGGGGTCTATCATTTCAAACCCTAAAAACTATATATGGGGCTACTTACTTGGGTTGTATGTGCTACGGGGCACCTGTCTGGGCCGATAGGGCCACCATAGGGGCGGTACGACGTAAATTACTTCAAAACCAGCGTTTGGCTTTGATATTCTTATGCAAGGCGTATAGGACGGTTAGTACTGAAGCCTTACCGGTGCTGGCGGGTGTTCTCCCAGTCAGAGGGGCCCGAAAGGGCCGACGCCTGCCGGAGTCGCAAGATTATTCGCAAGAGACACCGTGGCTCCGGAACACAAAGGGCAATGAAGGAACATGGATGGGTTTTAGTCAGTAGAAGTCTGACACTCCCTCCCGCTACACCCAGAGCGGGAGGAGTCATTGGATGATTTCCCATCCCTAAAAAAAAAAAAAAAAAAAAGGGTGTTCTCCCAGTCGATCTTGAGGTGCAGCGGCGTGCTGCAATGTACTTCTACGCTAGAAAGATCACGGACCCAGAGTTTTTACCGCAACGCGACCGTGCTAAGATCTCTAGATTATTAAAACCCCAGACTGACGTCTGGGAGGCACTTTTATGCGAATGGCAATGTAGGTGGGAAGATTCCATCAAGGGCCGACACCTCCACCAGTTTTTTCCATCCGTTCGTGAGCGGCTGGAGAAGACATGGCTGGAGGTGGATCATAGTGTTGCCCAATTTCTCACAGGTCATGGCAACTTTAAGAGTAAATTATTTTCCTTTAGGCTTGTGGCCTCACCTTTATGTCAATGCTCTACAGCTGACCTTGAATACGAACAATCCGCACATCACATCTTGTGGGAGTGTATTCTTTGGCAGACTGAACGTAATGTTATGTTAGATAGTATTCAGGTCAAATCTGGAGTAGTTTACTATACGGACCTTGTAGAAACCAGAACAAATTTCCGTGCGTTCAGGCGATTTTGCCATACCTATTACTGGAATCAAAAGTAGCTCACAATTTAGGACCCATTAGTTTAAATGTTAATATATAATCCGTGGTGCTTGGCAACTGGGCCTAACCCAGTTGTATATGTCCCTTGGTGCCTATTGGCCTAGCTCTAATCTGTCTCCTGCTTGATATGGAGGGAAGTGGAAATTATATTTATTTTTCCTACTCCTCCGCTGTACTCTTCTGATTAATTTCGTTGCGGGATCCAAGACAGTTGAATCGTTTCTCCGGGACTCGTCGGGTTTCATTAACTCGGCGTTTTTCTGGTGGTCGCCACTGTTGATTCTGGCTTTCAGGAGTTGCAGTGGTTGGGAATGTGTGGCGGGCTTGTCCCAAAAACATACCAGTATTTTACGTAGAGCGGCTGCCTACCAGACCTCCACAACCCATTGACTGGGTAACACGGTTTTCCTTGGTAAGACTGGTGTCAGATTTTCTGGCTTCTGACTATCTTCAAAGGTCTCAAAATGGCAGCCAGGACCACCAGCCGCGACACCGAGGAAACTGGTTATGTTAAGACGGTCACCCATCCATAGACCAAACTCGGCAAGCTTTGAGATCGACCTTTGCGGCTGTTATTATTTAGCCACGAGCAGGAATAAAGGTGGTGAAAGCAAAAAATGTTGAAGTAACTCGGATGCGAGCTACTATCTATATCTAACTCGCACGAGGGTGTAACTCATAACATACGTCCATACGATGCGAGCACTACAGATACTCGGCAGGCTGACTCGCACGCTAGCGCGTACTGTGTAAACTAGCCTTAAGGATTAAACAAAAAATTAATGAAGGCATTTACATTTTGCAATGATTTATATCAGGAATCGATCACCAAACAAAAAGGACAACGTACAAGGACGTTCGCCCATTGCATATTAATAATAAGACAAATGCAGACTAAAGTGGCAGGACGTGTATGGGGCATAGATGCAATAATGAAGTCATGTTCGTGTTGTGTGGTCAGTGATGTAGTAAAAACTGCGTTCCTAAATCAAATAGAGTAAAAGGAGAATTAATTAACTGTATTATGAATGTAGACGAGGGAGAGAGAACCCAAGTCTCTTGGCATTACTTGCAAACCTGTCGACTCGTGGCTTCAACCGGTTATGATATCTTCATAGCGACCACTTAATCATGAATTAAGTTCTTTATGCATAACTTTTTATTACTCTGTATGCATCGTGCCAAAACATCAGAGTGCCAGTTTTAATTTGTGGAGTTTTATGCATGTTTTTCTCCATAGTGATCTACGCTTTGGAACGTGCAAATAGCTTCATCACATAACTGTCCGACCTTGACCATTCAAAAGTGCCCGTAAATGCTTTAATTGAAATAAATGCTTTGAGTCGTTGCTTTGCTGTTGTTATTTTCAAGCAACGTACGTTTTCGCATCTCAGTCGGAATTTGTCGATTGGCACTCAGATCTCAAACTAATCTTGAACTGCATCAGAATTTGAATGCATTGGAGGTATAGGTGACATTTTTGATACTGTGTGTAAGATTTTTTTTCTTTTACCTACTCTAAAATAAATAGGTAAACTCTTCAAAGTTAGAGTGAACTGACTACATCTGGGCATCTGGGTAAGCTCGCTCCATCGTGGACTTTGTCTCTGTCATCTCTGAACTAGAGTAGAGTCAAAACCTGTTTGCCATTGTATTTTTTATCCATGTTTTCTATTAAAATTGCCAGATTGAAAGTCACTGCATTACTCGTTTTTAAGTAGTGTTTACGGAAAACAATTATTCTGTTGTTAGCCACAGCTCATTTAAGCTTGATTATTTATGACATGTACTTCAAACAAAACTGTGTAGGAAATTCTACTCTTCTCGTAAATTCATGTTTGCATATTCGCTTAAACATACACAGCGACTGTAAAGATCAACTTAAATGTCATGACACGACGGTCAAACAATTGATTAACATTCACATAATCTTATACTGGTTTGGTTTATTACAGAATTCCCACAAAGATAGATTGCTCACGGGATTTTTATCCCGGGAGTTTGTTACCTTGGGATAATTTCCGACGTTCATGAGGGCGAAGCATTTCGTATTATACCGATTTTACAACCTCTACATTTAATAGAGTTATGTAGTCATCAATAATTATGTAATTTGTAGCTTTAATGTTGGAAACAACTCCATGTATCATCATTATCGTGTCAGTCATGACGTCCACTATCGGACAAAGACTTTTTCTGGTAAATCAAAGGTCGCTCCCACCCACGCACGACCTGTGACCTAAGCAAGGTCGTTTATAAACATTATATGCATTCAAACGGATCACAGTTCCCATTCTACTAACCTTTAAGCAACTTTCGCATTTGCATCTCAGTCGTACTCTGTCAAAAATTATAAAAATTGTAGTTTGTTTGATAAGGTGCATCCACACCGCAGTTACTTTGTGGAGCAATAAGATGTGAAACGATAACATTAAGTAAAATTCTTCAAAATTTTGACTCTTTGTAATTTTGGATGTTGCCCCTAGCACTTGGAAACTTTGCTTTACAGAAAGTAACTGTGGTGTGGATGCACCTTTAAGCAGAATCAAAAAACACATCGCGATACCTGTCTAAATTCTAGTTCCTAAAACGTAACAACCAGATGTGTTGCTGGGGAGTTTGTTGGCCACTTCTTCTCCACAGCTAAAACACTAGGAAATGGTGACGGGCGGGCGTTTTGGGGACTGTCTTTTGTAGAATTTGACGTTCAAAAAGTACTGGCTCTCAGTCTAATTTGAATAAATGACTTTTGAATTTTTGAATTTTGTCACTGTCAAAATTTTCCAATCAACCTTGAACCTAATGCGAAAGCGATAAAGTTGAAAATGAAATTTGACAGGTTTTTGTGTGGTTAATATTATGATTCTAATATGATTCTGCTAAAGTAGCCTTTTTAGACCCTCTGTCGTAATCCGATGACAGTGATCTAGAGTAACTTTCTTTTTCATTATGACATGTCGGTAATTTAAACGTGCATAACTAGCAAAAGTCTATCACAACGGATCGATATCTGATGAGCTGTATATGCTGTAAGAAGTTTGGAAGCTATATATTTAGGTGATAAATTTCGTAGAATATTCAAGTAGTTTTGCTGTGTCATATTGATTAAATTATTACATAAACATAGCATCGAGGAGCTCGCGGATAAATATTATTTCTTGTGGCAGTTTGATCTTCGTGGCTAAGCAACGCTTGCTATGATAGGTCTGTGGAAGGGCGACCATTTATTATTAAATATTTATTTGTTTGATCATATAATTGTCGCTGCACAAAATCTACAGTATAAGGACATTAACTTGTTTTCAAAATGCTTCGGTATTTAAACCTGTATTACTTTTCTTACATTATTGATATACTGACTCCTCCGAGCTTCGGAAAGCATGCTAAGCCATTGGTCCTAGCTGTCATTTGTAGTTCTTCTACAAGCTAGCTTGACGACTGATAGAGCAGAGTGGAAGAAAAAAACGTGTTGCGCCGACCCCAAGTAACATGGCATTATGACATGTCGGTAATTTAAACGTGCATAACTAGGAAAAGTCATCACAACGGATCGATATCGGATGATCTAATCAGAATCATTGTTGGAGTAGTGTTTGTTGTATGAAGGCTCTGCCCGGGTAATGGACTATTCGAAAGAGTCACCGCAGCCCTGGAACGCAAAGGACATTTGGAGGAACATGGATGGGTTTTAGTCAGTAAAAATCTAACATGACCTTCCGCTGCGCTCAGAGCTGAAGGAGTCATTTGATGACTTCCCATCCTAAAAAAAAAGTCTCGTAGATGATGAGGAAATCATAAGGAAATCATTTATCTGCCTATTCTCTTTCTAACTAAATATATCGGAGTCGGCTTCCATTAAAACTGGCTTTAGCTGAATACCATTATTTCACGTGGATCGACCGGCTTATCTGACCTAGCTATAATAGCCCAATAACTGAGTAACATGATACGTCTTGGCTGGACTGGTATCAGATTTTCCGGCTTGTGACTCTCCGTGATGACTGCCAAAGATCTACAAATGTTATAAAAGACTGACACACCAATTCTAAAAAAAAAAAATGCAGTTATTGGGCGACTATGGCAAAGGCTTTTCTTGTCAAGACTTTCTTCGGTCTTTGATGCCACAATATTAGTGATCGCCATTTTAATTTCTATAATCCCTAAGGGCCTTTACATGCATTCGCAATACGGCTTGCCATTTAAACCCTCAAATTCTAAGAGTTCCCTCGAGGCTTCCCAATGACTATTGCAAATATATTGAAACGCCATCTTGGTGGTTCTCTATTAACCACACGGACCATTTGCTGCCCACATCTTAAGACATTATAAAAAGGTCTATCTATAGATTTTATGACTAGCTGTTTTGTGCAACTTTTTTTTAAAATATTGATAGGCGTACGTTTGACCGCTATCTCACCTTCGTATGCATCACATTTTTTATTAATTCTCCGCTTCTATTGAACGTAGCGTGATGTTCGATTTTTTTTTAATTCGTATCAGTAGTTCCTGAAATAAGCACGTTCAGCCAAACAAACTTTTCAGCTTTATAACATTAAGAGGTGACGATTCCCGATCAATATTGGCACAAAAAAGATTCCCAGTACTGAACTATTTGGTGTCGAATGATGAATTGATGACACAACACTGCGGATGTAGCAGTGCTAGGAGAAACCCAAGTTTTTAGCTGGTTTTTTATGCTATTGTCAAATTGATCTGATCATACACTAATAGACACTTCGGCAGTTTTTGTAAATCATGACACTCGCCATTTTAGAGTAGTTAAATCGTTTAGTTGTCGCCATCTTGTATCTTATATTTACAGACAAATTGAAGTGCGACTAGACTTCATGTACTTTGCTTTGTTTTGTAGAACTTAATTAACAGCAAATTTTCTGTAATGTTTGCTAAATTGACTGCCGTTTTCTGGTTCACTGATATTTGCTAGGTACACATTACAGGCGTTTGATAGTTTTTGCGATACGGTTTCGTTACAAACTGCAACTGTTTTATGTCTCTCTTTTCGTATAAAGTGTTATACAGATGTAGATAAAGATGTAAATATAACATTGCAACAAACCGGGCGGTGTCTTTGCTCAACACACTGACTGCTCAGAATCCGGATGTAGATATATTCCACTCCAACGTGCGTCAATTCTTGGAAATATGTAAGAATTGTTTTAGTGATTTTTATTTTTATTATTTGATTATATTTTACTGTTTTTATATATATATATTTTACTTATATATATATTTTACTGTTTTTGATTATTTCATTGATTTTGTTGACTCTCTGTACGTGTTGGTTTTTACTGTGAGTGCAGAGAGTAATTGAAATAAAATAAATACATTGCGTGGGAGTTTGTTGCATCAATTTCTTCATCCCAGCTAAATGACTAGGAAGTGGTGACGTGCGGATGTTTTGGGGGCTGTCTTCATATATAATTTGTTCCATGCTGAGAATTAATTCTCAGCCTTGAATAAAATATTTTTGATCAATTATAACTAGTAAAAACGTACGCGCATACTCCGTTTTTTCCCATTCCAGAAAGAATTTTGGGAAATCCTAGTGGGGTGTACGGAGTGTAAGGAAGGTACCTACATGCCAAGTTTCAGCTTCCTACGACCAATAGTTTCGGCTGTGCGTTGATCGATCGAAGTGTTTGAACTGTCTGGTAGTACTTTAAAATGCTTTGTGTGTTATTGAACCTTATCATTGAAGTAGGTACATAGCACAAATGTGGACAAGATGTAGGATGTAATTATGTGTTGTAAGAAGTCTGGAAGCTATATATTTAAGTGACAGATTTCGTTGAATATTCAAGTAGTTTTGCTGCGTCATTTTGATTAAATTATTACATAAACATAGCATCGAGGAGCTCGCTGATAAATACTATTCCTTGTAGCAGTTTGATCTTCGTGGCTAAGCAACGAATCCACAGTATAAAGCCATTATTTATTTATTTAACAATTTATGTACCTACATACACAAATATGAATAAAGGAAACAGAAAAATAGGTACAAAGGTGATGATTAACCATTAACTTGTTTTCAAACTGCTTCTGTATTTAAACCTGTATAACTATTCTTACATTATTGATATACTGACTCCTCCGAGCTTCGGAAAGCACGCTAAGCCATTGGTCCTAGCTGTCATTTATAGATCTTCTACAAGCTGCTGTCACAGGCCCGTCTTTTTGACTGATACTGCGATGTGGAAGTGAAAAGATGGATGGATTTTGTGAGGAGCAAAACGAAAGAAAAGGGAGTTAGTGATAGTTTGACGGCTGATAGAGCAGAGTGTAGGAAAAAAACGTGTTGCACCGACCCCAAGTAACATGGGATAAAGGCAGGAATATGATGACTATATTGTGTATGTGAGATGGGCGGTAGAAAGTCGCTCCATGTAAAGTACTGGTTGTCAGCTGCATCTGATTAAATTGGAACCCGACCCTGACATGTTTGAGAAAAGGATAGGGAAATTAAAACAAAGTTTTTTAAGCAGCACTTGTCTCACCGCCGCGCCGGCGAGGAAGCGATTAGCTATCGACTATTTTCTCGCTGAGAAAAGGGACAAAAAGACACACATACATTCATGGTCGATAGCTGACTGTTCACACTGCAGGCGAGCGGATCTTACCTGTAGTTGATCGCTGCGACAAGAGCTATCAAAGAATGTACTCGCTCGGCAATGCTCGCTTGGCGGTCAGAACTCACCAACCAGCGGTAATTTCTACAGATAATGCAGGCCGGAGCGAGTGTTGTGATTAAGAACTCATCACACAAAAGTACTCACTTAAAGCCGAGCGTCAAAACTATCAAAACTTTTTACTCGCTACTCGCCAACTCGTTTCGAGTTTCAAGCTTTACTCGCTACTCGCTGATCGCCGGTGGTGAGGCAAGTGCCTTAACTATCAATAAAATACGCATGCGTAAGCAATAGTATTTCAATCATAGATCTATTTAAAACTACTTAGTGGTATAGCTTAATGAACGTTTGTAATTAACTGCTTCATTAGTCCTCATCTTGTTTTATAAAACGGTTTTTTTTGTACATAAAACAATACTCTAGACCGCACTAGGGCTACACTTCCGTAGTTTTAATCGTGATATTTTGTGAGTCAAGCAAAGCGTCACTATTTTTTCCCGTGACTGATTCCCGTACGATTTAAAAGGGTCAAATTGGGAAATTGTCTGTTTCTTTATTCGTAAATTTGCTTTCAGACAATTTTTTTATTTTTTTAATATAGGTATTACCATACAGTATATAGCTCATAGCACAACAATATCGCGCACCATACATTGTTATGGACACGTTCACACTGTACTGTACTATGTATTATTGACAATATATAGTGCGCGATATTGTTGTGCTATGAGCTATATACTCTATGCTTTATATTGTAGCGTAGTCTAAAAGCAGCTTTAAGGTACCAATTGGATTTTTCCATTAGTAATTTCTCCGTAGAACTCTCACTGACTTTGCGTAGAATCAGCATGCTGAAGTGGAAGTGGGCCGGCCATGTCTGCAGACGTACAGACGGTCGATGGGGCAGACATGTGTAAGAATGGAGACCACGTATGCGCAAACGTTGTGTGGGACGCCCTGCGGCACGATGGATCGATGATTTAAAGAAGGTGGCTGGCAGCGGATGGATGCGGACTACTCAGGACCGGGATGGTTGGCGCTCTTTGGGGGAAGCTTACGTTCAGCATTGGACGGCAATAGGGAATATGCATGCGATTTTTTTATTTGAAAAATGAAATACTTATTAGCTCCAGAATAGAAACATGAAATTGTTTTTTAAATACCTTCTTCAGCGATTAAGTTATAAAGCTACAAAGATTATAATTAGAATGAAACATCTGATATGGACTTTGACGTCAAAATCCATGACGTCTATACAGCTGCCAGTTTTCGCGAGAGGGACAGATATTATGTTTGTTTAAAATATTATATCTCGTTTAGTTTTCGAGTAATTTTCATTCAATTTTCACTGTTAGTTTTATATTTTTGTAAATTTTTTAGTTAGACGATATAGATAATATTTTTTTTCGTGCATTTTCCCAATTGGCTGAAATTATGAATTTCTCAATAGCAGCTCTTATTAGCAGCGTCAATTCTTGGTAATGCATCAGATCCCTCCCCAGGAGCATCGGATTGCTGTCACATCAGTCTATAAGAAACGAAATACACCTGTTTTAGCGCACTCAGTTGTGGCCTATAACATCTTCTTCGTACTTGGCTAAACGCGTCGCTCCATTGAATTTGGCCAACGTGGCTGATATTCTGTGGGGAGGATAATTTTTGCTTTAAAGTACTTTAAAAATAATAACAAATTTTCTAATAGTCATCATCTGCCTAGCCTTTTCCCAACTGTATTTGGGTCGGCTTCCAGTCAAACCGGATTCAGCTGAATACCAGTATTTACGTGGAGCGGCTGCCTACCAGACCTCCACAACGAATTAAGAGGAAATGTGGGCTTGTAGACTTCGTATGTAAAAAGTTATGTTTCGAGGTTTGGCTCTCGCCTGTTTCCTCCTACAATATTAAATCGATTCAATAGATATTACACAAGCTGAATAAGAAGGATTTAAACTGCCCCTATGTTTTTCTGTATTCATTAATAGTTGCCAAACTTGTTCAGTAAGGCTCTTTTGACAGCAGTTAATTGGACAATTTTGAGCATGTTTTGAGGATCCTAGTGCTTTTACGTTTAATATATCATCAAAAAAGAAAACATAGCGGCACAAAATATATTCTTCTTATTCAGTCCATGAAATATCTCTTAAATCTGTCCAATATTGAAGAAGGAAACAGGCGAGAGCCAAACCTCAAATTATGACTAATTACATACAAAGTCTCTCCGCCCACGTTTCCTCTTAACTGGGTATCACGGTACTCCTTGGCAAGACTGGTGTCAGATTTTCTGGCTTTTGACTATCCGTTACGACTGCCAAAGATCTCCAAATGACAGCTGGGACCAACGGCTTAACGTGTTTTCCGAGGCACGGAAGAAATTCGGTATGTCAAGCTGGTCACCCATCCGCAGACCATCCTTGGGAAGCGTTGCTTAACCTTGAAGATCGTCCTGTGCGGCTGTTATTATTTAACTGTTATTCAAAAAGTAGAAGTTTCAAATTATAGCCGGGGTTTTGCAGCGATCTTTTTATTTCTGATTCTGATCTTGTCATTACCGTTTAATATAAATACAACGTCCTGTACATAGGCTTGAATTCAAATAAAAATAAAGTAAATGAACTTTTCATAATGCAACAGAAGTGTATTAGAATGCTAGCCCAAATAGATAACACGGAGAGCTGCAAATTTTTCATTTTTTTTTTCAAATAAATGAATCAATCATCTATAATATAGAAATGAATCTCTGAATGTGTTGCTAAGCGCAAATCTCGAGAACGGCTGAGCCGATTTCGCTAATTCTTTTTTTGTTGTGTTTGTTATTGTCAGGAGAAGGTTCTTATGAAAGAAAACATAAGAAAGTTGCAGGGTAGCCAGTTGACGGAGCGAAGCCGCGGGGGACAGCTAGTTCTTTATAAAATATCAGATTTTAACACTGCCGTCAATATACATACTTGACATTTGTGTATTTGTTTTTAAAACTATTGGCGAGTTCACTAAAGTAGAAGATATGCACAACGTAAACACTCGCCATACAAAGAGGTTATGCGCTCCACCCTCAAGAATTAAAATGTTCAGTGATAAGTTGATAACCCACTATATGGCAATAAAAATATATATATATAAATTACGTTGTTGTTATATAAGTTGTTAACTGTAATTTCTCTGTAATAATATAACAGAAAATAATTTAGGGATATATTGCCCTTTTTTTCTGGCGGTGAATTAATCATTTGAATAGTGAAGAAAAAAATGTAACTACAGAATTTTCTCCTTTTAATAAAACTACTATTTTCCATTGTTTCAGAATACAAGATGCACGGAGAAAGTATGCCAGTCGAGCATAATGAACATCCCGGGCCGGGGAGAGTTGCCGCGCAGCCCAGAAGAAGTTTACAAAGAGGCACAAGTTTTTCTCAGACAATACTACGCTTCTATACGCAGGTAATCATTGATGAATTAGGTATACATAAGCAGCTAAATTTTGAAAACTCTTGGATAAATATTTTCAACAGATTCCACGTAGAAGAAAAAAGTAAGAAATATAGTTTAGTCAGCAAAAACAAAACATACAGATCTAAAATTAGTAAGTATGTAATAAAATAAAAGTGTATAGACAGACATTTTAATATCTAAAATTTATTTTACGTCAAAATAACAAGTTTGTCTGTTAAAATGCTTGTGTTCCGGATAATCTCCGGAACAGCCGGGCCGATTTTGACGTAACTTTCACTGGCCATAAATATTTTAGTAAAACATATAGGTGGTCCTAATAATTTAAAAAAGGTAAAAGTTATAAAATAGCTGCAAATTTTTTGCATCATAAAATTGTTGCAATTTTATAAAATCATCACTATCCACAACTCGACTTTTAGAACATTCAAAATATCGAAAATTATTATATCTACGCTTAAAACGTCGAAGATTGAAATGCCGAATGATTAAAACATCGAATGAAATATATACATAAGTTAAAATATGCCCTCCGCGCCTAATCGGTTCTAAAAAACACTCTAAGGGTAGGGCAGACAAGATTACGTGGAGTCAATTTTGCAGCGATGCGTTCTAACTTTTGTAGCAGAACATATTCTTTCTTTTTTTTCTTTTTTAAAATAACGTTGCCCACTATGAATTTCTCCTAACACGTACACAAACAGCCAGACCCGGAGCGATTGTCTGTAGGCCATACAATATTTTGCTCCGAGCGGGAATCGAACCCGCAACTCGCAGCGCAGCAGTCAATCGCTAAACCACTGCGCCAACCGTTTCATTTATTGACTTTTCTAGACAAAATTTTAATTTAAGGTCCTAAATAATACCTTCACGATTGACCTACGCTTGTATACTGGACACCGATTTTCATGGAAATTGGTCGAAATTGTTCCAAAACCTCGTAGTTTTTTTGGTTGTTATCCCTATAGTGTATATAAAAATCCGAAGGTGCGAAGGGAAGGCAACACTCACACACTGTAACAAAGCATAGGCAAGGCAAGAGCCAAGGGGTTGCACTTTCAGTAGCGCCGGAGACGATGCAGAAGAAACTTTTTCCACTCATATCAAAATTTATTCGATATTTTAACTTGTAGGTATTTTTAACGTGAAAATAAAAATAACAAATGAATTAACTATTGAAAATTAACCCGTTTCTACACGTATTTTATTTTTCGATGTTCATCGATATTTAGGACGTTCGATACTCAGCACTTCTATATTTAGGACAGTGGCTACCCTGTATTTCGATCTTTCGATGTAACTTTTGTAGATATTTCGATTTTACATATTATATTATATTGGACGTAGGCTATTTAACCATTCGACAATATGAAGTTTTGTGTTATTATAATTTTACGGTTTTATGGTCGTTATCCTTAGATATTTAAGTTTTCGATGCTTTGAACATTGACATTCCGCCCGCTACCTTGTCTCTCATAATTATTTTTTTTTTTTTTTCTGCCTATAATCTCCTTGTCTGCCCATTATCCAAAAAAGAACTAAAATATGTAATGATTCGAAAATGTAGCTATCCGATATAAGTATTTTATTCTGATAATTTTAATTCGATATTTTGTATACTACTAATTAAACTGTCCATCGCTTTAATATTGTAAAAACCAATGGCCTAACCATTAAATACTTAAATACGGAGATGAATAGTAGGTACCTCATCTTTGGCCTTTTGTTATTTTTAGCCGATGAAAAACATGCTCAAAGTCTATTTATCTGCCTTTCAAAAATCTTGTTTTCGTAACCTTAAACATTTAAAAGAATTTCGCATAAAAAGTCATCTTGCAAAGAATTCTTAAATGTAGTCATAAAAGAGTTAAGTATTTTAATCAAAAAGTAATTTCCTGTAAATAACAAAAGGGAAGCCTTGCGATTGGAGAAAATATTTGATTAGCAGTAGGAAAGGTAATTTAGAAAACTTTTATTTTTGAGGGGCATTTCCCGTATTTTAACAGACTTCCCAAAAAGGAGGAGGCTCTCAATTCAGTTGTATTTTTTTTTCAATAAGCGTGTGTATTCGAATTGCAATCCGTCAAAAACATGTCTAATTTCTTTAGATTTTGTCAGTGGTTATCGATTTATTGGCGACTTGAATTTGATCGTATTTTCTTGCCTTCTGTAGGGAAGATTTTTGAAAACTTCTACAACTGATTTTCAAAACATTCAACCAAATCCGTTCAACCGTTCCGGTGTGATTGAGTCGCAAACATACGCAATTCGCATTTATAATGATAATATATTTTATGCTCACAGAGAAAATTCAGAACCACACAGAGCGAGATTAGAAGAAGTAAAGAAGGAGCTGAAAGAGAGAGGCACATACCAGTTGAAGTCTTCGGAGCTGGTCTTTGGGGCGAAATTAGCTTGGCGGAACGCTACCAGATGCATCGGAAGAATACAATGGAAGAAATTACAGGTGAGGTGCTCCATCAAATCATAACAGTAATTCTTTATTGTCATATTTAGGGCTGATTTTTCAATAGTCAAATAACTTTTACCTGAGGAATAAAAATGGCCGTCCGACAGCTTTTGTATAGAAAATATATTATGTCAATATGACGTATTTATTCTTCCAATAAACGTTATCTGACCATTTAAAAATCGCCCTTAATTAATCAATTTTATTTTTACTAGTTAAAAATCTAGGCCCTTGGTAGTTGTTTATAATTTCACCACATTTATTAAGAGCGCCGCCGAATTGTGAGTTTTGGCGGTTGTGGACCAATTTAAGACCTTGATCAAATTATTAAGAACTCAACTGAGTGTTGAATATAACAAAAAGACAGATTTTGGTTGGTTTAAAATTCAAATTAAGATTCATAAATTGTTTGTTGGAAATAAGTAACTTAACGAATCCTTCGCTACGCATACTCGCGCATCTCTGGTGGAAACGCACCCTGATTCCACCCTACGCTGATTTTTATAGACTACTTTTGGTCCGTGCGATACAGATATTCAAAACCAATTCAGGGTAAAACCAGGATAGGCAACTATCCTGGTTTTGGAGGAGGTAGTTGCCTCGATTTTAATTACTCTAGTTTCGTGAATGAATTAAATTTTATTTTTTTATCAATCGAGGGCTACAACTACCACTAAATTGACCACGATGCATGTGTTTATGCGATTGCAGTGGAAGGCAAGATGCGAACAAAGTTTTTGCGGGATAATAGTCCTTTTCTCGACCTATCGAGCATCAATCCTATTATGTAATTAATATAGATAAAGCTACTATCCCATATACGGGATACTTGGCACAAAATTTATAGGTCTGCAGAAATCGCCGATACTCTGGAATTATTAAAGAGAATGGTTTATTAATTTCACAAATTTGAAGATAAATCAACAAAAGCACTTACCCATTTTAAAAATAAAGTATTTTGCTTTTTGTACTGAGAGATATAAAGTAGTTTCATAAAGTGTGGGAACTACTCGGCTTTTACCCTAAAGCGGTAAAATTTGAGAGTTTGTGAGGTTGTAGGGGTAATCTCTGGATTAACTAAACAGATTTTGATAATTCTTTCACCAATAATAAGCCACGATATTTGTGAGTGTCATAGGCTATATATTAACCCGAAAAATATCACCCAACGTGCCCACTTGGCATGGGTCAGCGAGACCATATTATTAACTTTTAATATTTTATTACTTACAAAAATGTTGCAATAATGCTTAATCTAAAGTTGTAAATATTTGACATTTATTAATTTAACAGGTCGGTTATGTAAGTGTTAGGTATGCTAATGTAACAATGTCAATAAAAAAGCAAGAAAAGCCTGCTTTTTATGATTTACGCATTTTGGAAATACGAAAATGTTTCCAGAAACTTGTAAATTATAAAAGCAGGCATTCCTGGTTTATATCTAAAAAATCGTAATTATTGCATCCGCGTTCTAACGAATTAAAAATGACTAGTCATTATTTTAAAATATCGGTTTATAAATATGAATAACTAAGTCTCACCTTTTGAATTAGCAATTTTTTGTAAGAAACGAATATTAGACAGTTAGTGCAGTTAGACTCATTGCAAGTTATCAAAAGTATGTATTTCTATTGCCGCTAAAACAACAAATAATAAAAATTAAATGATCTTCCATACAAGAAACTTTTTTCTTAATTTATGGTCCCTTCTTGGTTTTCCCTTAATGTGCGAGTCCAACTCGCACTTGGCCGATTTTTAAACGCTTTTCAGTAGACCTACAAAAGTCCAAACTCAAATAATTAAGCTTTTGAAGAAAACAGGATATGTATCGGACGGTCATTTAATGTAATTATGCTAACGTATAGTATAGCTTATCTATCTATCTATATCTATCTTCTATATCTATCTATATCTATACTTATAATAAATCTGTAGAGAGGTCAATTCTGTACATGAAATATATTTCCAAAATAACTATCAGGGGGTGATTAGGGATCGATACTGATGCTAAAAATGCAATCAGTAAAATTTTTGTCTGTCTGTCTGTCTGTCTGTCTGTCTGTCTGTATAACCGCTATAGAAACAAAAACTACTCGACAGATTTTAACGAAACTTGGTACAATTATTTGTTATACTCCTGAGCTGGTTATAGTATACTTTTCATCACGCTAAAATCAATAGGAGCAGAGCAGTGAAGGGAAATGTTGGGAAACGGGAGAAGTTACTCCTGTACCTACCCTACTACTGTAACTCCCAATAGATTAGCAGTTCGAAGCTTTCTGATTATATTTGTTTACTCTTATTTATGACTCTCTCAGTCATCCCTAATTAAAAAAGTTAACATTATTATGCGATATCAAAACTTCACGCGAACGAAGTCGCGGGCAGAAGCTAGTGTTAAATAAAAACCTACTTTAAGGAAAATGTTAAATATTCACACTTCAATTCCTCGTACAGCATCAATCAATGATGATAAAAAATCAGAAGTTTTGTTGGCACCTGCGAGCCAAGGTCTAAGCTATCGTTAGTCAAAACATTATGTAAAAAATATGCCAGACTTCTAGTATCTATGCAAATTCGCACTTAACAATTTAATCTTTATCGAAGTCTTCCGAAATGGCTTGACCGATTTTTAAGAATTATTTTGTGTAAATCAATAGGTCTGAGAATTTAGTTGGAGGTTAAAGGTTGTAGGGTAGTTTTTTTTTTTTATTTGGCAAAACAACCTTTTCCCGGTCAGCTAGTAATCTACAGGAAGGTGAGCTGTAGGTATGACTTATGAATATATGAGTTTGGAATTACTTTAATACTTCAACGTGGCAATGCAGCCAGTCTTTTGGGCTCACTTCCAGTCGATAGCGATGGGGACGAATTTTTTGATGATCATTTTTTTTTTCTATTTTAAGTGTATATAGTTTGTTCTATAAATAATAAAAAAATATATAATTAAAACCCTTTAATACTTAATTACAATTATTCAATAATAAGTACTACTTACTTTAAAGTTTGGAATCAAATTCGAGATAATTTTAATTTGCTTTTAAAACAAACTTTTTTTTTAAATACAAAATTAAATTCAAATAATTTGCAAAAAATACTAAACATGACATCTTAATCCTAATATATAAAATTCTTCCGTTACTGGATGAGTGAATGACTGACAGACAACGCACAGCCGAAACTACTGATCGTAGAAAGCTGAAGTTTGGCATGAAGGTTCCTTGAGGACTGTAAGTAAGGGAGCACTAAGACAAGAATTTTCCGAATTTCCTACGGAACCGATAAAAAACCGGCCAAGTGCGAGTCGGAATCGCGCACCGAGGGTTCCGTGTAGGTAAGAGCCTGAGGCCTTAGTGTGAGTTTTTTCGACTCACGTTCGAACGCGTTCGATTGCGAGCGCGTTAGAATTTAGTATGGGAAATTAGGTTCTACGAGTGACCACCAGGTGGCACTATAACTAAATTCCCATACTAAATTCAAACGCGCTCGCAATCGAACGCGTTCGAACGTGAGTCGAAAAAACTCACACTAAGGCCTCTGTCCAGATAGGGCGTTTTACGCGTGTAAAACGTGCGAGTCAAGAGTCCCGCTCATTGCAAGCGTTTTACGCCCGAGTGAGGTAACGCGCGAGAGCATCTGGACGCGATGTATGTAGCTCTAGTATCTCGAGTACGCGCGAGTGCCTACGCGCGAGTCGACTCGTGCGTAAAACGCCCTATCTGGACAGGCTCTATTATAATATTATAAGCAGAAGTTGCAGTTTACGATTTATGACGTATTAAAAAAAAACTACTTACTAGATCTCGTTCAAACCAATTTACGCTGGTAGTTTACATGGTAATATACATCATATATTTTTTTAATTTTATCATTCTCTTATTTTAGAAATTACAGGGGGGAACACATTTTACCACTTTTGAAGTGTCTCTCGCGCAAACTATTCAGTTTAGAAAAAAATGATATTTGAAATCTCAATATAATTTTCGAAGACCTATCCATAGATACCCCACACGTATGGATATAATGAAAAAAAAAATTTTGAGTTTCAGTTCTAAGTATGGGGACCCCAGAATTTATTATTTTTGTGTGAAAATCTTAATGCGGCTCACAGAATACATCTACTTACCAAGTATCAACCGCATAGTTCTTATAGTTTCGGAGAAAAGTGGCTGTGACATACGGACGGACAGAGAGACAGACAGATAGATATGACGAATCTATAAGGGTTCCGTTTTTGCCATGCGGCTACGGAACCCTTAACAACGGGATATACATAACCGGTGACTGAGTGACTGGCAAACAACGGACAGTCAGAATGGTGATAGAAAACTGAAATTTGGAATGTCCGTGGAGAGTGTAGGGACCATAGATATAATAAACTAGCTGACCCGTACAACGTCGTCTGCGTAACATTGTTCATTACTGCTCCGCTCCTATTGGTCTTAGCGTGATGATATATAGCCTATAGCCTTCCTAGATAAATGGGCTATCTAACACTGAAAGAATTTTTCAAATCGGACCAGTACTTCCTGAGATTAGCGCGTTCAACCAAACAAACAATCAAACAAACAAACAAACTCTTCTGCTTTATAATATTATAAGTATAGAGTATAGATAAGGAGAAATGCCCGCTGGACGAAAATGTATAGGAATCTCGTGTCGTCGCTACAGGCGCTACAGTTGTTGTTGATTTTAAAGACAAATATAGTAAAATACTTGTACTGACATATGATAAGTGATTCCATGATTAACAAAGTGTTGATTTGTGCTTCGGTTTTTACAAGAAACAACTGAATAACACGGCATTCTTATTATGTCACAATCGCGGTCGAAAGCCCGTAGTTCGCGGCGACGGCCATTTGCGCATTGCGAGCGCATATAGCGACGACACCGACACGCCTCCTTGCCACTTCTCCTGTTTTTTATATTTCTGTGGTAGGGACGCACTTAAAAAGGATTTCCCGAAATTCTTAAGGGAACGAGAAAAAACAGGAAACTGCAAAATAAAGACCCTCACTACTAAAACATAAGACGGTCAAAGGTTACCATCCCGTACGAGTCGACGCGAAATGAACTCAATACGCACTATGGTCCCAGAAGACTTCAGAAATGCTCACGTGACTACATCTATTTGCCAAATTCTCTTTTCCACCGACAGTAGACGTTAACATATGAAGCCACCTTCGCACTATCACTCGTTCGTTACCAACACAAATTAGATTTCGAGGATCCTCAACAATCTTGGGCTTTGCGTTTCTATGAAGGAGGATTTTATACGACAGAAATATTTACTTGCCTTGAATATTTATCACTATCTTTCTCTATGATCGTTTTTACTTGGGTTCTATGCTTTTTGATTCATAATTATAATTGTATTTATTTATCTATCATGTATTTATTCATATAAATCGTACACCTAAGACTTCCTACAGTACTGTATTTCCTTTCTCTTTAAAATCCATCCAAAGGTTGTCTTGAAAAGATCGCTCTTAGCGATAAGGCCCCCCATTGTGTCACCCTATGTAATGTTTTCTTCATCTTTTTTACTGTAACTTACATGCTGTACATAACAAAGAGTATTCTATTCTATTATATTTATGTGGTGAATGTTTTTGTGGTCTATTTTTACTATAACTTACATGGTGTACATAATAAAGAATATTCTATTCTATTCTATTTATGTGGTGAATGTTTTTGTGGTCTATTTTTACTGTTACTTACATGGTGTACATAATAAAGAGTATTCTATTCTATTCTATTCTATTTATGTGGTGAATGTTTTTGTGGTCTATTTTTACTGTAAGTTACATGGTGTACATAATAAAGAGTATTCTATTCTATTCTATTTATGTGGTGAATGTTTTTTGTGGTCTATTTTAAGATCGAAGTGCCAATTCTACTAATTTTCACATTCGCATCTCAATCGCAGTCTCTTAAAAATGTATGAAAAAGGCTTTTTTGACAGTTTGCGATTGACATGCGAATGCGAAAGTTTTTAATAAGTAGAATTGGCCCTTTAACAATTGTGTGAGAATTAGTAGCATTGTAATTGAGTCATTAAGTGTTTGAGTTTTTGTGGTATTACAAATGTTTGGAGAAATCAATTTTTTAACTGAAGCACGTATAATCGTTTCATTTGAATTTTGTATGTACTGAGTGTGGACCGTCAACAAAAGTAAAATATATTTTTTGGCGTGAATCTTTCGAAATCTTTGAATACCAGCAACATGAGGGGTTATGTGCCTAATTTCTAGTATGCCCCCATATTTTTTCTTAAAAATCTCTTCTTAAGGTTTAATCGTGCTCTTGCTAACGGTTCATGAGTTACAGCCCGCTGGCAAACAGACTGACGGGGAGTGTCGGAGGCTTAGTAATAGCGTTCCGTTAGTTATCCATCGGCAACCAAGGCCGGAAACGTAGCTACTGCTATGTATTATACAATCATATTCCACAACAACTTGAATGTAAAACGCTGTATATCTGAGAGTAACAGTAGTAAAATTGTCCTCGTCACACATGGTAAAGAGAAACACGCGAACTTTTAATTAGGGTTTCAGCTTAAATAGAACTTTATAACGAGCCACAAACTAGAAGTCATTAGTCGCTCTTCCAAGGATACAAGTTACGTGGCTTTAAAGAGAAAGTTACGATTGTCTCTATTGTGATCTTTGGTTAAACAAAATAGTTCGTTGTTAAAACCTGTTTTAGAACTCAAATTAAAATACACAAGACCCGTCTATTAGAGTACGATCCACTCCCTGTTTATCAGGAGATAATGACAACATCAGTGATGATTATGTTTGGATATGCTTTGCAAAGAATGACAGACACAGAACAGAGTTACAATTCCACTAAGAGCGGATTTCACCAATGAAACTGATCGAGATTAGCGGATCAAAAAAGGCCACTGTAGCAGAATCAGAAAGCACCTCACTGTTAAATTTTCAACTTTGAACCCAATGCGTTGGCGATAAAGTTGAAAAAGAATTTGGACAGATTGTTGTGTGGTTATGATTCTGATAAAGTGACCTTTTTAGGCCCACTGTACATTTAAACTGCATTCAAGAGCTGTTAGTGTCAATATCTGGCTGTTCGTGTCTGTGACTCTGAAACGCACCCACGATACAGGAGAAATATCTAGTGTGAAGCAACGTTTTATAAAAATAGAATATGGGAACTTTTAATTGCACCTCTATTTAAAACTCAAGCAAACTAAATCTCCCAACTAATTACCCACTGTATAACAAAAAGACTGATTTGCACACTAAATTACGAGGACACTAAATATTGAAGGTCAGCGTCAGGGGCACCCCAAGGTTCGGTTAGTTAGGTTCCTTTAAACCCTGTAGACAGAAGTAGGAGCCCCGCACAGCAGGGCTCCGTCGACCTGCTGTCGGAAACGCTAACCCTAGACGGTCGACGTCATGGGGAGTTAGATAATTTTTAGTTAACAGATAGTCATTCAGTAAAACAGTTTAGCTTATAGATCAAACAGTATAATAGATTTGATTTATTTTATGAGCAAATTTAGTGTGCAATTCAGTATATTTGGTAGAAACTTCGAATATTTGAATAGAAAAAATTGTTTTTACAGTTGTAGGATTAAATACACTGACAGCTTGTAAACATGGTTCATATTATGCTGATCGCGTTCAGTTTCAGTGTTTCAGTGATGAAATCCACCCTAAATCAAGCAACATTCGCACCGGAATCTGTCAAAATGTATGAAGAATGTGTATTTTTTGACAGCGTTGTTTAAGGCGGGGTTGTAGTACTTTTTTAAGATTTTTGAACGTCTGAAAATCTAACTAATTTTGAGTTTTTTAATAAATAAAAATCATTACATAAAATTGAATGGGTATATTCAATTTTTATGTAATGATTTTTTTTTGATTTCAAGTAAATCGTAAAGATAAAAACGCGATTTAGAATGACTGGCTCGATACTTTTTTTATCAAACATGACACTAAATCACAATTTTAAACGTGTACTGCTAAGAGATTTTATCACGAATATATGTAAAAGTTATATCAATAGATAGAGCTTTTTATTTTGAAGTAAATGTTGAAACCATATTGTATTATTTCTTTATCAGTTTTCGCCAAGAAGAAAAAACAATCAAGGCATTATTGCGCTCGCCGGACAGTCGCTGTTGTTCGTCGAAACACACAGTACTGCAACCTCGCCTTAAAACTTAGTAGAACTGTTTGATTGAGTTATCTGATATTGAATCGATCACTATAAAATGTTGTTAATTAACCAATTTCGTTACTATTTATAAAAAAGTAATTGTTGGAACGATGCTTCCTATATTAACCGACTTGTTTTTAAAATAGGTCTCACAACAGTTTTTTGCGGCAAGAGATTTGCATTGGCAGACAAATATTTTTTTTTTACATATTAACCTTTGCGAGTAAATACCGCTACAGCCTAATTAACTGACTTATTTGTTACCATGCCAGTACTTTTTTTATTGGTTTACCTTATCGAGAGAAGTATTTAAAAAAACAACTTGAAGTAGGTTTTATTCCGAGTGTCTTAAAAGTAAGCATTAAAAAAATATATATTCAAGCTCATTATTTTAAATATAAACTGGACTGGTTCATAATTATAGGAATAAGGTAGGGTAGCGCAAAAATAAAACGACTTAGAGAAGGGATCAGTGCACTAGTAGAACTGGTTTGAACTAAAGATCTATAATAAAACCTGGTCGACAGGATTTGTGTACCTAGCTGTGGGAACGTATGAATAAATACCTTCTGAAAAAGGATTAAAAGTAAAAACTTACTGGAAGAACTAAGAAGTTAACATAATATCATTTTAAATTAAATACACGGTCTTAACGGCTTTTAGTATTTTATTGAAAAAAAAAATTGTTAGACCAATTTCTAAAAAGTTTGATTTGAGATGATTTTTTTACGCGTGCTTGGTTAGCCAAATCGGCAACTATGAGGATTATCGAAAACCACTGTAAGGAGTCTCGAGCCTGAACTAACACTGCATCAGCAGATGAAACGTTTTGTGCCGCCGTCTAACACAAACAGGACTTTTATATAGAAACAAATGCGGCGTAAATTCCGCGACTCATTTTACGCTACTACTTACATCCCAAAAAATAACGCTTGTCTGGCCTCACCGTTACTGTAGTAACTTCAACTTGAGTGACGACAGATTTTTTTGTAAAAATTCCTTTATTTAACTTTATCTTAAAGGTTATTATCGCATAGGTGGTCCTATTAATAACGCCGGTGCCAACCACATAGGCGGTCACAAGATTCCATCAAGTATACGGGACCTGATTGCTACTGGTTTTTATGTTACAGTTAATTTAAAGTAAAACCAATCTTATAACAACGCAGTAAAGTTTATTTTAGGTCATGTTAAATGCAACAGGGCTACTTCAGAGATATGCATCGTTGATCGATGCTGTCGGTAAACAGAACATCAAAGGTTGGCATAAATCAGATACTTTGCTGAGCTTCTCAAAGAGCACCTGGCGGAATTGTCGAAAATTAGCCTAAGGAATCATATCTCGGGATAAATTGTAGCCTTTTACTATATGAGTCCATAATCTACCTCTTGCCAATTTTATCAAGATCCGTTCAGCTTAATTTCGCGAATAATAAGTACATAAGACAGCTACTGTTGACTCACGTACAGACTAATAGAATAGAATACAATATTTTTATCTCAGACCAGAGTCCATACGGTTAAATTAATCTTCTTTTATATAAAAATGAATTGCTGTTCGTTAGTCTCGCTAAAACTCGAGAACGGCTGGGGCGATTTCGGTAATTCTTTTTTTGTTTAGTTCGTCATAATATAGGGAAGGTTTAAACGCAAAAAAAAATGCAATTGACGGGAGCGAAGCCGCGGGGCACAGCTAGTCTTATATATAAAAATGAATTGCTGTTCGTTAGTCTCGCTAAAACTCGGGAAAGGCTGGGCCGATTTCGGTAACTTTTGTTTTTGTTTAGTTCGCCAGAATACAGGGAAGGTTTAAAAGCAAAAAAAAATGGGTAGTTGACGGGAGCGAAGCCGCGGGGGACAGCTAGTATATTATAATGCCAACAGATATTACAACAGCTTATAGTAACAATCTAGCGAAATAGCACGAAACCCATTAAAAACCGGCAAAGAGCAAGTCGGCCTCTCACCCGAGGGTTTCCGTACCATAAACCGAAAGAGACACGTTTATTCTTGTCCCTTCAATTTTTATTTAATTTAATTTTTATTTTTTGTTATTGTTACAGATTGTATACCTATATAATATACACATTTCCCCTTCACCCTTTCGCATGTACTTCTACTACATGTTTTATATGTACCTTATGCATCAACTAGCTCTTATATTTTTAAACTAAACAAAGAAAATTCTTTTGCAGATTTTCGACTGCAGAGAAGTGACTACAGCAAGTGGAATGTTCGAAGCACTCTGCACTCACATTAAATTCGGAACTAATAAAGGAAACATCAGGTAAAATTCTGATAGTATCGCGTTCTTAGGCGAAGAATGCAAAAACTTGCACAAAAATTCGCTTTCAGCTTGCATACCATTGAGCCAAAATAAGTTACGTATCCTGTGAGTAAATCAACATCATCATCATCTTCATATTAGATGAAACGACGAAACGACTGCTGGATATAGGCCTCCCCCAAGTTTCGCCACAATAACCGGTTCTGTGCGACTCGCATCCACCGGCTACCTGTGACTGTGTGTACTGTCCATCTTGTGGGAAACCTTCTAATATTGTGTCTACCGGTATGCGGTCGCCGCTCTAGAGCGTCCTCCAGACTACTCGCGAAGTTGCACGAGGCGAAGTGCTCTCCCAACTTGACCGAAGTCCGAAGTACGTGTCCACACACTCGAGCAACTTCGCGAGGAGCTCAGTCGCCCGTTCCCCCCGTTCCCCTCACGATAGGCATAATGGATAAGGTTCATGTGGCAACTGCCGTTGCAATATGTGTACTCTCGCATTATTAAAATACGTGCGTATTTACTATGGCTGACGCGAACCGAAGTGAGTCGAAGTGAGCCGAGTAGTGTGGTTAGACGCTTCGTGTTCGAACTTCGTGACACTTCGAGTCCTTTGACTCGGGCGCAAAAACCGACACGACTGAAAGTCACCCGAAGCGAGGCGAAGTTGCACGAGGCGAAGCGAAGTGCCCCTGCACACTATTGTTTTCGCTCAACTTCGATCAACTTCGCGAGTAGTCTGGGGGACGCTTAGAACTTTTCCGCCTATCGACCATCTGTTCTGCGTGTCTAGGGCATAGTCGCGCATTCTAGGGATGAAATTCGCCCAATATGTCACGCGTTAAGAAAACTTTGCGGGCCCATGTTCTGCGCTGCGTTTCAAATATGTGCGCCGAACCCAACACTCTATACAACACATTTTGTTGGTGAGAAAATAATAGAGGTCTGGCAGCGCTGGGATCTTAGTCCAAAATTTTAAGATACCTACTTTCGTGCTATTGTGTGAGGTATAGGCATATGTTTTAGGGCTATAGAGTGATGAATACCACAAGTTTCTTGCATACTTGCACGTGTATTCCTAACTTGAGTGGATGTGGTTTCCGCTAATGCAAAACTTCGAAAATTATCATTATTTCCTGCTCGTTTGTAGCGGGTTTACCTGTTTGATGAGTTAAGATATTAGTTGAGAAACACAGGTTTAGTTGAATATCTTGTCTTATTTGCAAAGATTAGATTTTAAACTTCTAATGGTATAGTTGGTTTATCATAAGCTAGTCACCAAGGTAATAGTGATGCGCTACTATAGCCATTGCTTTTGACGTTTGTTAAGAATAAAAAAATCTGTGACAATATTATGACAGTACTTAGTACAACCGGTTGATTCTGTCAGCATCTCACCGTGATCACTTTAGGTGGAGTGAACGACAAGGAAGCTGTCATGCCATTTTGTTAGTATGGTTTGACAGCTCACTTGTCGTTCACTTCACCTAAGTGTTCACTTCGACATGTTGACAGAATCGCACTACTGTACTCGTCCGTGAAGTGGGGTTACAATCATACCATGACTTCTTCAACCTCATCATTTTTGTAACCAAAAAGGCACGCGAAACGAGGTCACTTGCACTTTTCAATTTATGTTAGGCTCTACGCGCGAGAGCATCTGGACGGGGTGTATGTAGCTTCAGTACCTCGGGAACGCGTGAATGTCTACGCGCGAGTATCTACCCTCACGCGTAAATCACTCCCGACTGGACAGGGTCTTATGCAAAAAGAAAATATACCTTAACACATTCACTGTCCGCAAAGCAGACATAATAGTTAAACAATCAGCATGAACCACATGTGGTTCATGGGACTATGAACCGGTTAAGCTAACCATACTCTAGCTAACATACCTTAATTAACCATACTCTTTCTTTCAGGTCAGCAATTACCATATTTCCTCAGCGCACAGACGGCAAACACGACTTCAGGATATGGAACCCTCAGCTCATCAGCTACGCCGGGTACCGCATGCCCGACGGCTCCATACTTGGTGACCCTGGGCGCTTGGAGTTTACCGAGGTACCTAGCTCACTTGTCTTCTTTTTTACTAGTACCATGTCATTTGGGGTCGATTCTTCTTTAATTCCGTCTTTTCGACCGTACGAAATAAACGAAAACGCCGGTGCGCCCCTGGCTATCAATTTTAGTAATTAAGAGGAAACGCGGGTGGAGAGACTTTGTATGTAAGTAGTCATAATTCGAGGTTTGGCTCTCGCCTGTTTCCTTCTTCAATATTGGACGGATTTAAGAGATATTTCATGAACTGAATAAGAAGAATATATTTTGTGCCGCTATGTTTTCTTTTTTGATGATATATTAAACGTGAAAGCACTAGGACCCTCAAAACATGCTCAAAATTGTCCAATAAACTGAAACTGCTGTCAAAAGAGCCTTACTGAACAAGTTTGGCAACTATTAATGAATAAAGAAAAACAGCGGCACAGTTTATATTCTTCTTATTCAGCTTGTGTAATATCTTTTGAATAGATTTAATATTGGAGGAGGAAACAGGCGAGAGCCAAACCTCGAAATACAACTTTTTACATACGAAGTCTACAAGCCCACATTTCCTCTTAACTATCAAAGTTCAAAGTTATAAAATATAAATACCTACAACAAAAAAGCCTCTCATCCGCGGTGACGAGGTGAAATGTTTGAGTCCGCTTCGCTCGCTCATGTGTTCTTCTTGTTTCGTTCCTAAGTTATCTATCTCTGTATAACGCTGTGTGATGATGTTCCACCCCTCTGAAAATAGTTGTAAAAAACATTTATGACCGTACAAATATTTGCTGTAGGATATCATGCTATCGTAGACTTGAATTAGTCCGTAGACTACAAAACATATTGCCTCACAATATACCTTAATGATAGTAATACAAAAAAAATCACCAGTTTCCTCATTAAAAACATTTGTTATCAAATCACACGACTCGCTAAAACTAACAATTTAAAAAATAATAATAATATTATATAACTCCTTAAATAATATCACGTTCGATATGTTATTTGAAAACTGGATTTGAATGTAACATTTAAGAAAACCAGTTAGTGTCAAATTGTAAACATACAGACATATTGCATGCCTAGTAATAAATAGGTATTTTAATATTTGGATGCCGTAATAAATTGGCATTATGTCAATTAATTATCATGCGTCCGATGATGAATGATAATGTAAATATTGGTTAATTAAACTTTGTGTAATTTTTTTGGAACAATCAATTGTAAATTTTTACGATTATAAAGATTAAAACAATGAGGTTTTAAAGAAACTTCAACAATTAGAAAATCAAGTTAAAGCATGGCGCTTTTGCTGAGGTGTACTTATCTTAGCA
Source organism: Ceramica pisi (assembly GCA_963859965.1). Classification (NCBI taxonomy): domain Eukaryota; kingdom Metazoa; phylum Arthropoda; class Insecta; order Lepidoptera; family Noctuidae; genus Ceramica; species Ceramica pisi. The sequence goes on along the minus strand of OY982535.1, from coordinate 20,140,369 downwards.
CTGTACCATCCGCAGATTGTTTCGTTCTAACTTAACAGATAGATGTGTCGCTAAAGCCCTAGGAAGTGGTGACGGGCGGTCGTTTTGAGAGGCCGTCTTTTCGTAATATTGACGATAAAAGTAACTTGAGAGTTCACTTTTATGAAGAATAACTATTCATTTTGTTGTTGGCATTTAGTAGCAAGATTTCCACAATCTTTTTTTATTTTTATTATGAGGTGGCTGGTAATAATAAAATAATTATGTCTTAAGAGTCCTATTACATTTTTTACGGAAATTCATGATTTTTGACGCTGTAGTTTTCAGCAGCAGTAAGATATTTTAATTATTTGATCCTGAATAACGATAGTGCCAGTCTCTTTCTTGTAAGTTAGAGTTACACATTTTCATTTTTCTTTTCGTGTAATTTACTAAAAATATTTTACGAACGCAGTTTGCAAGAAAACATGTCGGCGATGGAACTTTGACGGTCAAATTCACATTGTTACTATCAATTCTTTTAAAAGCTGAAATTACTAATATGTAAGTTGAATGTTTTACTTGTTTATTGGAGTTCTAGAATTTCTTTAAAGTCCTTGAGTTTTCACGGAAAAAAACGTAAGGAAAGCTTAATTTAAGCCAGAAATGTCTTGATTCAGCGTCCATTATATTCCAAATAAAAACAATTTTATCAAATAAATTAATATAATATAAAATTTCAATCTACAATGAATACGTTTCATTAGTTTTCGTTGGTCTATATAATAAAACAAAATTACAATAAATAAAATTAAAGTACTATAATATTCTGCGTCAATTCAGCGCGCGCGCTCCTCAGTCTCGCGCGAGCGCCCAAATAAACTATAATCCTATTCAGACTAGTAAGTTTCAAAATTGTTTCGCGGACTATAGATGTACCCCCAACGCAGACCAACGTAACTTCGTCTATTGCAAACGAGCATTTACGATTCGTAATAGGACTCTTAAAATAATAACCAAACACGTTTAACATTAAAATTCCTTTGCTTAATCATTTGTTTTTCTGGTTACCAAACAACGCTGATAGGCTACGACAGACATTTATTTTATCTTCATACACAAAGGTACAACGGCGGGCTTAGAATGCGTTTCCACCAAAGCTGTGCGAGGGATGGCGAGGAATGTGTTTATTAAGAACTCATCTTCTTTTTATCTTGTGGCCAGTAAGGTTTAACGAACTCACACACCCTAGTACTCTGATAGAGTTTCCAAACCGCCTCAAAGGTCACTGACGTGGTTTATTTGACGACCGCCATTTAACGAACCAATAGAATCGCTTTATTTACGTAACCTCGCACAGCTCAACGATTGTATTAGTTCTTAACAAATATATCCCTCGCTACGCGGCCTCGCTCATCTCCGGTGAAAACACAGCCTTAATTTTTCTAACAGTACCAGTTATCTACTAGTCTATTCATAGTCACCTTGTGTTTGTTTTAGGTATGCTTGAAGTTAGGATGGAAGCCTAAAGAAAAGACTGCGTGGGATATACTGCCTTTAGTACTGTCCGCTGGTGGCAAGGATCCCGAATACTTTGACATTCCCAGAGAAATTGTAATGGAAGTACGAATGGACCATCCCAAGTAAGTAAAACCTGAATTAAAGGTTCGTTTTCATTTTTATATACAGGTTTATTTGTAAGTCAAGAGTGAATACGTTACTTCTAGGCAAGCATGCTCCACCTTAGACCGCATCATCGCTTAACGTCAGGTGAGTTAGCGGTCGAACGTATGCCTTTTTTCTTTTTTTTTTAGGGATGGGCAATCATCAAATGACTTCTCCCGCTCTGGGCGGCGTGAGAGGGAGTGTCAGACTCTTACTGACTAAAACCCATCCATGTTCTTTCACTGCCCTTTGTGTTGCGGAGCCACGGTATCTGTTTCGAATAGTCCCGCGACTCCGGCAGGCGTCGGCCCTTTCTGGCCCCTCCCAATGCTGACTCTCTTTGAGGCGCGCGTGGAACACGAATGCGCCGTCGACACGGCCTGTCGTCATAAGACGGACGGATGGCGAGCTGCCCGTAGCTCACCGTCCACAGGCCCGCGGCCGCGCCTACGGTGGCCGGAGGTCATCAGGTGGCCTCCAACCCCCGCGAAGTCTACCACGGTGGCGGCCGGGACGAGAGGTTCTTTCCCTCTCCCACTCCGCCACCTCGTTCGCTAGCATGACTGCTTCGCAGAAGGAGGTGACGGCGACCCATTCCGTCTCGCTCCGGACCATGGCTTGGACCAGGGTCGGACGCGAGAGGTCGCCGCCTATCGCCGCTTCGAGGACATGGCGGCCCAAGCGGGGCACACCTGCACAGTGTGCTCCACCGTGTCCTCCGGTCGATCCACGCAGTGGTGACACCCGGGCGTTTCCTTCCACCCGATTCGGTGCAGGTACCTCCCGAAACATCCGTGTCCGATGAGGACCTGCGTCAGGCGGAAGGTGAGAACGCCGTAGCGCCTCTCAAGCCACTCCTCAAAGAGGGGACTTATCGCCACTTTCGTGGCGTGCCCTGCGCTGGGTTGCGATAGTCCGTCGTCTCCATGTCGCCATTAGATCGCGCCGGAAATCTGTCCGCTGCGCGACAATTTGCCGCGTCAGCGGAGTTTCCCCCCGGCGTAGTACCTCCGCGCGCCACTCCTGCAGGCGCGCGAGGACTATCGCCTCCAGATCTCATGGCGGCAATCCGGCAAGGAGACTCGCCGCTTCGCGCGAGATCGTGTGGTACCCTCGGGCCAGCCTTATGGCCACCACCTTTTAGGGCGCGTTCAAATAATGGGCAGCGCGCTGCCTCAAGGAACGCGCCCACACCGGGGCCCCGTAAAGGGCCATGGACCGCATGATCCCCGTGTAGAGCCTCCGGCAGGAGGCGTTTGGTCCCCCAAGGTTGGGCAGGAGCCACCTGAAAGCAGGCCCGGCCCGCTCCAGTTTGGGTGTCAAACGGCCAGGACGAGCCCTAGTAGGTACTTCAGCGTCAACTCGACGCCGATGAGAACCCCTCCTACCGTCAGCAAGGATAACAAAGGTGGCGCATTCCGAGGCCCATGAAAGCATATGGCCTCGGACTTGTGCAACGCCACCTCGAGACCCAGATGCCGGATCCTCTCTACGACTATCGCAACCCCGCGTGTCATCAAATCGGCCGCCGCCTCGTACGACCCCCCTTGTGCCAGCACCAGCGTGTCGTCAGCGTAGCAGACGACACTGACGCCGCTAGGGAGGTCGGCTCGCAGCACCCAGTCGTAACCTATGTTCCCAGCGGCGGAACCGATCCCTGTGGGACACCGCACGACATCGTCGAACGTATGCCTATCAATAGTAAAAAAAAAACCTCTCAGCACTATATTACATTACTAGCATCATAATCAACAACTTTTGTGAATGACTTAGAAATTCATCATATTTTAGTTCATCAGGTTTTCATACAAAAATAAAAAATATTTAAATTGAACGCTCTAGATGTAACGAAGTCTATGCGAAGCAAAAGAAAAAGAAAGAACTTTCTTTGATGAATTTTTAGAAGTCATAGAACAAAAGTTTTTCATTGTGATAGTAAAATGGTCCTGAGAGGTTGTCGGTGTTTTACAAATAACCCTGTATAGGTTTGTTTTTGACTCTAGTCGAGTTAGTAAGCCCCCCTGGCTGTTTGTGTATGTGTCTTTGTATGTTTGTAAACATACCCTCGATACCAGAGATGTTCTAGAGTGGGGCATTTTTTTTTAAGAAGATCGGTTTTATGGTTTCAAAAACCGAGCATGAGATAATAAACTAAATAAGTACTTCTTGTTCTGCAGCTACGATTGGTTCCAAGACCTCGGTCTTCGCTGGTACGCTTTGCCAGCCGTGTCTGGCATGAGAATGGACTGCGGTGGCCTGGAGTTCACCGCTACTGCCTTCAACGGCTGGTACATGGGCACTGAGATCGGCTGCAGAAACTTTTGTGATAACAACCGATTTAATATTCTTGAGGTGAGACTGGGTTTTTGAATGTAATGATTGTTTTTTTTATTACTTCGCCACTAATTCAATGCAAATTATTTTAGAGATTTATATCTAGAGTTTTTAGATATGGTGTTTTATAACTGCGTGGTCATTATGATGCCCTGTTTAAATGAACAATTGTAAAAAAAAAAAACTATCGATCGGGTTTTTTGGTCGGGACTTTTTAAATAATTATTAAATTAAATTTTATCTGAAATTATCTGTACATCTATGTTTCTCCTCATAGCAGCAAGTAGGTCCACCTTCTGAGTTAAATTGAAAATAAAAAGACCATAAACATTTATATTTTCGCAGACCGTGGCCCAGAAAATGGGCTTAGACACGAACATGATGGTGTCCTTATGGAAGGACAAAGCTCTGGTAGAAGTGAACATAGCAGTCCTGTACAGCTACCATAGAGACAACGTGTCTATAGTGGACCATCACTCAGCATCGGAACAGTTCATGAAACACATGGAGAATGAGAGCAGAGTCCGGTAAGTGACATCAGTCTTAATATATAAACCTCTTCCGTTACTGAGGTAGTGACTGACAGACAACGAACAGCCGAAACTACTGGTCGTGGAAAGCTGAACTCTGGCAGAGGTGCACTAAGGCAGAATTTCCCGTAATACCTACGGGAACGTAAAAGCTGGTATTTAATATACAGTCAAGGTCAATTCACCACAACATTCATTTTGGGTTTCTGAGATTAGAAGTGTTTCATATAGCTTAAGGCCGTACCCTGACCAAATAACCTTGAGCATTTTTCTCTCAATAACAGCGCAAGAGATACAATAGCGAATACGCTCAGAATGTTGAATAAAATCGTTATAAAATCTAATTTTGGTCGTTTGAAAAAAATATTTCTACCAAATGTTCATAATTAAATTGCCTATCTATTAGTGTAAGTACACAATCAAAATAATCGTTACTTTTCGAGAAGATGCATGTTTTCAGTATTTATTTATACTGAAAACATGAAACATGTGAGGGAGGGAGGTTAAACATATACTTAGTAATAAAAAATAAAAATCTACCATTTTGAAGCCAAGAATATGTAGAAATTTAATGTATAATTATTTTATAAGTTGATATTTCTTTTGGATAAAGAGTATATAGCTCCAAAAATGCACATAAAAACGGCTAGCGCTGCGTTTAGCTCGGGGACGCGCCTTAACGTATGAGAATTTTAATACAACCTTTTTTTCAGCCATTCTTGTTGTTACTTCCCCTTCGAAATTCATGACACTCTCAAATGAAGTACCGTATTTACTAAAGTATTTATTTTTTCAGAGGAGGTTGTCCTTCAGATTGGATCTGGATCGTACCACCTATGTCATCGTCTTTGACTCCAGTGTTCCATCAAGAAATGGCTTTGTACTACTTGAGACCTTCATATGACTACCAGGTGAGGTTTTGATTAATACTACTTAAATGACTTACAGCCAGGATTGGAATTAAGCTTTGATTTGTGCGACAACATCAATTCTCGATTCTTAATTCTTTTTTGTCACTGGAAATGGCAGATTCGAGTCTTATCTAGAAAAATAGTTCACAATTTCACGGGATATTTTACAATCTTACGGTGTTTGCCATTATCCGGTGACATTATATAGTTGGTAGGAAAATAATTAGGTTTATTGGTCACAATTATGGTACCTGTCAATTTGATCGAATTATGGATACTAATTTTAGCCAATACTACTCCACAAGCTCTGGGTCCTACACGTTGCTACATTGATCGGTCTTGTACTTCTCGCATTCACACTGAAAAAAATCATCAGTACCGACATCATCATAAAATATTGTACAAATTATCCAGCAATGCCGACTTGTCTACTACTTTCAAAGCGAACATTAGTCCCAATTTAACTCGGCCTAGGTAAATAAATCTTCATAAATAAAGTCGTACACTCTCGTAGAGGTTCCAGATTGTTGTGTTAATCCCGAATCATTACTCATCTTCCTCGCCGTTTCCCAATTATTCGGGGTCGGGCCATGGGTCGGGGTCATTCCTATCGTAACCTGACACTAGCCGTAAATTCCACGATAAATACTCCTACAGAATCACGGGGAATATTGATGTCATTTTGCCACTAAGCTGGTTTGAAGAGAAAATGAATATGCAGCGTTAAGAACCAACTTTTGGGAAGAACTTGACGGTAAAACCAGGATAGTTGCCACAGGGGTATAGTTGCCTCGATTTTAATTGCTCTAGTTTTGCAAATGAACGCTCTGGATGTAGCGGGAGGGAGTGTCAGACTTCTACTGACTAAAACCCATCCATGTTCCTTCATTGCCCTTTGTGTTCCGGAGCCACGGTGTCTTTTGCGAATAATCCCGCGACTCCGGTGCGCAACTTCGTCTGCGTCACATTTTCCATTACTGTTCCGCTCCTATTTGTCTTAGCGTGATCATATATATATTTAGATCTTAGCGATGATATATATCTTAGCGTGATGATATTCTTTTTAGATATTAGCCTGTAACCTTCCTCGATAAATGGGCTATCTAACACTGAACGATTTTTTCAAATCGGACCAGTTGTTCCTGAGATTAGCGCGTTCAACCAAACAAACAAACAAACTCTTCTGCTTTGTAATATTAGTATAGATAGATTGAGACACTCTACAACTACCACTAAGTTGACCACGCTGCATGTGTCTGTGCGATTACAGGGGAAGACAAAGTGTGATCAAAGTTTTTGTGGGATAAGACTCCTTTTTCTCGGCGGGGCATCAATCTCATATGAAATTTAAATGGAAAAGACAACTATCCCTTATACGGGATTGTTGTCCCATAATTTAAGGGTCCGCAAAAATCGATCGCCTGTAAACTGGAATTATCAAAGGTGATGTTTTTTACTTTAACAAATATGAAGATTATAAACCAAAGAATTTACTCATTTTATAAATAAAGTATTTTGTTTTTTTGTACTGAGAGATATAAAGTAATGTTAAAAAGTGTGGCAACTATTCGGCTTTTACCATACTATTTCAAAAGTTAACTAAATTACTTATGAAATTTCCGATCCAAAAAAAATACAACCGACTTCCAAAAAAGAAAACACTACAAAGTAAAGAAATAACTTTGATTTCGGGAGTCGGTGTCAAAAAACGAACAAATTAACAAAAACACCGACTTGTGAAATTAAAGTTATTTCTTTACTTTGTAGTATTTTTTTTGGAAGTCGGTTGTATTTTTTTGTAAAAAGATTTTTATTTTTCACTTTTTAGTGGTACCCCACACCTAACAACACCACTGCAAAATCGCAGAAAAGCAAAATACAAACGCACTAGTTGCCCATACGATTTTCGAAAGTTCCCCTCGACTTCTCTGGGATGCCATCATCAGATCCTGGTTTCCTTATCATGGGACCATTTGGGAAGTATTCCCTTTCCAACAAAAAAAAACATTTTTAAAATCGGTTGGCAAGCGACGGACTTATTTATGCCTGAACAAACATAAAAAAGTAAAAAAAAAAATACAAACATCCGAATTGAGAACCTCCTTTTTGGGAAGTCGGTTAAAAACAGGAATAAGTAAGATGTTGTTCGTTTATTTACCAGGAACCTGCATGGAAGACCCACCAGTGGACCAAATCCGACGGAGTCAAGACCGTACACAGAAAGTTCCACTTTAAGCAGATTGCTCGCGCCGTCAAGTTCACTTCTAAACTGTTCGGGCGGGCCCTCTCTAAGCGCATCAAGGCAACAATTTTATACGCCACCGAGACAGGCAAATCTGAACAGTATGCCAAGGAGTTAGGGACGCTTCTTGGACACGCTTTCAATGCACAGGTAAGTTTTTATTCCACTCTTTAAATAAGGATGAGTTAAAGTTGTGTAAAGCATTTTGTTACTCTTAAATTGGATGGTTTGAGGTAACCGTGGAAACATTTATTCTTTTTACGGGCAACTCATGTAGTTTAGAAGCGTATCGAGTAATTTCCACGTGGTTCCACTTAAAACGAATAGCTGTTAGAACATCGAAAATTTAAAAGGTATTGAAGTAGGTACATATGTGAGGAGCTCGTGGCTAAATACCAACAGCCGCACGGGTCGATCTTCAAGGTTAAGCAACGCTTGCCAAGGTTGGTCTGTGGATGGGTCACTCGAGAGAATCATAACAAATATCGAGTTTCTTCGAAAAGCACGTAAAGCCCGGCTGTCATTTGTAGATCTTTGGCAGTCGTTACGAATTGTCAGAAGCCAGTAAATCTGACTCCAGTCTTGCCAAGAAATACCGTGGTACCCAGTTATTGTGGTTGTGGAGGTCTGGTAGGCCGCCGCTCCACGTAAGATACTGGTATTCAGCTGAATCCGATTTGCCGACCCCAATCTAGTTGGGAAAAGGCTAGGCAGATGAAGAAGTAGATACATAGATATGTATATTCCTTCAATTAGTTAATTGTTGTTATCATAAACATTTCATTTCCACAGGTTCAATGCATGGCGGAATACGATATGTTCTCAATAGAACATGAAACTCTTCTACTGATTGTAACATCGACCTTCGGAAACGGAGAGCCTCCAGCGAACGGAGTCGTAAGTGCAGTCTGATATTATTCAAAATACAACATGCAGGGGAACATCAACATCATCATGTCAACCGGAAGACGTCCACTCTTGGACATAGGTCGTCCCCAAGTGTCGTCACAACAACCGGTCCTGAGGGGCTACTCTCTAAGCCCGAAGTCCGTAGTTTCGGGCTTAGTTGCTTGCGTATTCTACTCCGTATCAACTAACCACTAAGAATTAAAGACAACAGGATTTGATAGTTACTGTCAAATCGTGTTGTCATTCATTCTTAATTCGGGTTTGGGACTAATCGTAAGTCCGTAGATGATACGGAGTAGAATACGCCCGCAACTAAGCCCGAAACTACGGACTTCGGGCTTAGAGAGTAGCCCCCCTGTGCGTCTCACATCCATCGGCTACCCGCGACCTACACCAGGTCATCAGTCCACCTAGTGGGGACCTATTGCCTTTCATCGTTACGTCTTGCGGTATAGAGGTACGGTTTGGAAACATATTATATACTAATCTGATCATATTTTACAGGACTTTGCTGAACATCTTATTCAAATGCTGAACACTGAAAAGGAAAATCAAGAAGATATAGTGGAATTCCATTCAGCGTACGTCACTTTTTTGTTTCATAATTAGTTTGTGGCCAAATTATTTTGAGGATGGATGTTTTGCTACTTTTTCTCTTAAAATCCATTGAATGGATTTCGATTAACTCAGATTCGAAGTACACTATTATAGCTCGAAAATGATTTTAAAAGTAGGAAATAGTAATAACATGCAGGTGAAGCCGCAGAAATCAGCTTATTTAATATAATATTCATGTGTATTTAAATTACAGAGGTTTCAAGACACCAAAGTCTCCTAGCAGGGGATTGCTGAGGACTAACAGCGTTCTGGCATCAAATATGGACTATAACCGGCAGTTAACGCGCTTGGAGTCTACCAGAAGTAAGTCCAAGTAATTCAGTTTCTTAAAATATATTCCAACAGGAATTCCTTCAGATGCAGTACAAAGGCCAGAATTTAGAAAAGCCGTGTGTCGAATACTAAGAATTTTCAAAATGTTCGAAACATGGAACATGCTCTTCCAGAGAAAATCAAAATAGAAAAGCCCTGCTCTATTGAATCAGTCATGGGGCAGGTAACTTTTAGGTACCTATGCATGTAGATAATTTGTTTTGATTTTTATTAGACATACCAAAATTTATTTGCTGTTACTAGGTATGTTTGGTGTCATTTTCTTTTAATTTATTCATTTTAATTTTTATCCATTTTTTTTAATTTTATTTTTGTGATTTTATTTCGTGTCAATTAATTCTCAGTAAATTTAATTAATTCATTAAACAAATATAAGGGGCCTTCATTTTGTATTTTCAAATTTTAAGTTTACTAACATAGTATTAAGTATTACTAACAGCTACTGTGGACCAAAAGTTGTCTTATAAAAAAAAAATAACTAACTATTTCAATTTCCTCTGGATTGAGCATGACTTTCTCAAGTAATGTGTTCCTAATGATGGTCAAAGAGACCTTTGCCATACATTGGCAAAGGTCTCTTTGACCATGGGAAGACCCCCGTAGCCATCCATTCTTCCCAGAGTCCCAATCACTTTGATTTGGACACTTTGATATTCACGAATCTTCTTTAATTCATAGGTGTGGTAACAGCAACATCTTCCGTTGAGCACATAGCTCCTCTCAGCAACGTACGTTTCGCAGTATTCGCCCTTGGATCGAGTGCCTATCCGAAGTTCTGTAACTTTGGAAAATTCATCGACAACATCCTCGGCAGTTTGGGTGGAGAAAGAATCATGGAATTAGTTTGTGGAGATGAAATGTATGGACTTGAACAACGTTTCCGCTCTTGGTCCTCGGAAATATTCCAGGTACACACATTGACAAAATAGTTTTCAACTCTACCAATACTTTCTTACATTTTTAACATTTGAAAACATTAAATATTGAATTTCAGGAATCGTGTAAAACATTCTGCTTAGACGAGAGCGATATGGTTAGAGATGCACAGACTGCATTAGGAATAATCCCAGTAACAGAAGAAACTGTCAGATTCGGCAAGCCCTCTTCAGATCTACCATTAATTAACGCACTGGAAGCAGGATTCAGAAAGCAGCTAGTTACCTACAAAGTTAAAGAAAGCAAAACATTGGTAAAGCATTCTGAAACAAATGCTGAGACTGTATTCGTTGATCTGGAACCTGAGGTATTTATTTTTAAACTGTATCTTATAAATAATTAAGGAAATAATGATAACATGCTTTCTTTAACGTACACCATTAAAATAACTATGCCTAACAATTATATTAAGAGCCTGAGATCAGTGGTTACAAAATGCAAATATATGTCAGAGGTACAAAGTTATTAGCGTATATTGAAACTGACCTTTCTTTAAAAAAAAAACAAACTTATCAATTATTTTAATAGGATCATCGTGTTTAGAAGTCATCCTTTAGAAAAACTTGTTTACTTTTTCAGAGTGAAATAAAATATGTACCCGGCGACCACATCGGTGTAATGGCTGTAAATCAAAAAGACATCGTAGATGCAGTACTGGATAAACTGAAAGGAATTGAGGAACTGGACAAAATAGTACAACTACAAGTCATGAAGGAAACGCTAACACCAACAGGTAAAAGAAACGATAATAACAATGTAAATGTCAATGTTGATAAAACTGGTATCATAAAACTATTTTCAAATGACGCAGTTGGCAAAGGTATGCTTACATTTGCATAAAACTGGTTTTGTCTTAAACACGATATAGCAAGAATTAAAACAAACTTGATCAACTATTGTTACGTGATAATAATTATTTTGGAACTCAAAATATTTGATAAAAGGGAAATTAGCGAAAAAGCAATATTTTTCTTTTGATAAGTTCTTTAGAAAAGGCTAGAATATTAAAGGAACATTCAAACAGTTTCGACTAACAAAGATAATTATTACTTTAGGTACCGTGAAAGCATGGGAAAGATACGAACGCTTACCGCCGGCGACCATCAGAAACATCTACACAAGGTTTTTGGACATTACAACACCACCCACAACAAAAGTACTGAAGTACCTCGCAGAGTCATGTACTGACGAGGCGGAAGCAGAGCAGATGAACGAACTGGCTACGGTAAGCAAAATATTACTAGTGTAAACTATTTCGACACCTTAATGACCGTGTATATTACCGGTTTCCGTGATCATTATAAGGTTGAATTATGGTATTACAATCTTCATCTGAATACGATATTTTATCAGTTGATTTTATCAGCACATTGGTGCTATCTATTTATCTGTATAAATAAAAATCAATCGCCGAAATGTATGTACGCGCATAACTTCGTAACGACTGATCCAAATTCGATACTTATTTTATAGTTGTGTTCCTAACTGTCAGAGCGAGGATTGCATGACAAAAAAATTTGAAAAAAAAATACATCCGGGCGGAGCCGGGGGAACACTATTCTAACATGTATGTAATTTTTTTCCGTTACCAAGTGAATGACTGACAGACGACGCACAACCAAAACTACTGGTCGTAGGAAGCTGCAAGTAGGTCCTTTGGGCAGTTTAGGGGAGCTCTAAGAGAGGACTTCCCGAAATTCCTACGGGAACGGGAGAAATCGGGATATGCACGTACGAAGTCGCGGGCAAAAGCTAGTCATCTGCCTAGCCTTTTCCCAACTTTTTTTTTTATACTCTTGGCCCAAATCTCACCTGATGGAAAGTGATGATTAGGCCGAAGATGGAAGCGAGTTTCAGCCGGAATCCTCTTACACAGAGGAACTGGCTATCATACCTCTAACTGCCGGAACACAACTATGCTGTTAACATTGTTGTTATGGCGACAGACTTAGACATGATGGTGGTAGCTTGCCAGGCGGACTTAGAACAAGTCCTACCACCAACTAAACCGAGCAAAAAATTTGCCCCCGCTGGGTATCGAACCCGGGACCTCTGGGTCTGAATCAGGTGGTATAACCACTAGACCACGGAGGCGGTTAGTGTCACCTGTTTAGCACCACCCGGGGACCACGTGTAGGGATTCGCCTTTCGACTCCTACGGACGCGGGTGACTCGGCCCCCAACTTCATTGGGGTCGGCTTCCAGTCAAACTGGATTCAGCTTAATACCAGTATTTTACGTGTAGCGGCTGCCTACCAGACCTCCACAACCCATTAACTGGGTAACACGGTATTTCTTGGTAAGACTGGAGTTAGCTTTACTGGCTTCTGACAATCCGAAACGACTGCCAAAGATCCACAAATGACAGCCGGGACCAACGGCTTAACGTGCTTTCCGAGGGACGGAGGAAACTCAATATATTAAGATGGTCACCCATCCACAGACCGACCTTGGCAAGCGTTGCTTAACCTTGAAGATCGACACGTGCGGCTGTTGTTATTTAGCCACGAGCTAGTAAGTTATAAATATACGTATAACGTAAATTTGCATTTCCAGGATTCAAACAAATATCACGACTGGGTCAGCTTCCATTACCCCCATCTGGCAGAAGTGTTTGAGCAGTTCCCATCTTGCAGACCGCAAGCATCGCTGCTTGCTACACTACTTAGTCCCTTGCAGCCAAGATTTTATTCCATATCTTCGTCATTGTTGGCGCACCCACAAAGAGTCCACGTCACTGTTGCGGTTGTTACTTATAGAACTCAGGGTAAGTCATATCTAAGCCTCTTCTTAATATCATCTGCTCAAGTATGCGAATGTAAAAAAAAATATCTAAAAAATTATCCAAGGGGCCATGAGACAAATCGTCTTTTTGACAATTAGCTATTTCAGTGATGATCTCTTTTCTTGGCATATCTTCTCGTTGACACAAGTCTATCCATCACTGGTTTCGCCTACTAGACCATAAAAAGCCATCCTCATGCATTCGTAGTCGAATTTATGCTGCATTTTATTAAATTATTATGTGTTTATATTTCAGACGGCAAGGGACCCTTACACTACGGCGTTTGCTCAACTTACCTCAAAAATCTGAAACCTGGAGATGACATTATAGCATTTATCAGATAGTGAGTTTTACTTCAATGACTTTATATTTACTCTACACTTGTTTCAACTAAGCAAATTCTAACTCGATGTGCTATTTGCAGTAAGCCCAGCTTCCACATGCCTAAAGACATATCAGCACCGCTTATCCTAGTCGGTCCTGGTACTGGCATTGCACCGTTTAGAGGATTCTGGCACCACAGGAGACATCAAATCGAGAATTTGGTGTCGCATAACCCCGGACCAGTTTGGCTGTTCTTTGGGTGCCGATACAAGGGAATGGAATTATATAAAGAAGAGAAAGAATCAGCGTTAGTCGATGGTGTGCTACATAAAGCACGGTTGGCTCTCTCGAGGGAAGAAGGTGCACACAAAGTGAGTATGAAGAATTGTTAAATTGACTCTCAAAGCCCAGTAAAATATCTGTTAGGTAAATTACACGAAAATTAGGTCCAGTCACCATCTTCAAAAATACCTATTAAAATCTCGTGTCACAGTGTTTGTTAGAAAAGTTCTTTGAAACGGCTTGACCGATTTTATGAAATTTTTTGTGTAAATTTTGTAGGTCTGATTTTTTTTATTTATATGCAAAACAACGTTTTCCCGGCTAGTAGTTCTATAATATACTAATCAAAAATTTTCCATCCGTCAGAAATACGTCCAAGCGCTACTAGAAGATGAAGGAGCAGAGATGACTCGACTACTAACCGAAGAACATGGCCACTTCTACGTTTGCGGTGACTGTAAAATGGCAGACGATGTTGAACAAACTCTTGAAGAAATCATTCAGAAACATGGCGATATGTCAGAGGAGGATGCAAAAGAATTTGTCGCCAGTTTGCGGGTAAGAATTGATCCATTATTCCCTTGCAATGACGATTTTCAGAAAAATTCTTCCCACAAGTTGGCGCCACTTAGGCGTCAGGTCCTCTACTAAGACGCAACTTATGATGAATTAACTTATGTCTAACAAACACAGGTCACTGGTCAGAGGGCCATTATTCTACTCATTTTTAAACTACTTTCGCATTCGCATGTCAATCGCAAACTGTCAAAAAAGCCTTAAAAGGCTCGACCGCACTGTGCGACACTTCGCGGCAGCGGAACGACGCGACACGTAACAACGTTCGCACTTGAAGTGTCGCGGCGCGTCGCACGCTGCTGCGTAGTGCGTTAAACCTCATACAATTTCTTACAAAGAATATTTTGCCGTTGCGTGTCGCGTCGTTCCGCTGCCGCGCAGTGTCGCCAAGTGCGGTCAAGCCTAAATACATTTATGACAGTTTGCGATTGAGATGCGAATGTGAAAATGAGTAGAATTGGCTCTCAGACCAACGTGCACGTCAATAGGGAATATGCATGAAAAAAGTATTTATGATCTGAATAGTTTATCTAAAAGAATTCGAAAATATAATACAAACACTGAAATTAGAATCTAAATTGCTCGAAAAACGAACGAGATACAATAATTTTAATCAAATATAGATATATTTGATTAAAATTATTGTATCTCGTTGTCACAAATGCTGAAGTTATTTAAAAAAAAAATCATGATTGTTAACTAGACCTAATATGTATTTTATTTTGCAAATAAAAAAATCACATGCATATTCCTTATTCAGGAAACCCTGATTGTTTTAATGATTAATTGAAGGAAATTTCATTAATAAAACCATTTTTGTTGGATTAGGGTTCATTTTGAAAATGTATCAGAAAAAGCCTTGCCGTATAAAATAAATGAACAGGGGTTCTAAAAAGGCCACTTTAGCAGAATCATAATATTAACCACACAACAATCTGTCAAATTTCATTTTCATCTTTATTGCTAACGCATTAGGGTCAAGTTTGATTGAGAAGATTTTTGACAGTGACTGGTAGCGTGATGTGCTTTCTGATTCTGCTAAAGTGGAATGTTTTGACACCCAGATACTTTGATGGTAACTGAGACTGTAAATACGATTATTTTTCTGTTTTTAGAACGAAAATAGATACCACGAAGACATTTTCGGCATCACACTGCGAACTGCTGAAGTCCACAGTGCGTCCAGAGAAACGGCCAAGAAGACTCGCATAGAATCTCTTAAATCCCAGAGTTCATTCTCTTCCTAGTGTAGTACAATGTTAAGATATACAATAATAAAAATGAGAAATAAATATCAAGAATCAATTCATAAAAGATTTATTAGTAGTTTTATAGTTTGAGATAGGCGTTTTTGTTGATCGACTTGTTTGTATAATATTATATTAATTTAGTTAGGTAAGCTAGTTTGTAGTTCCTTATCGAGTGAGAAATTGATCGCTGAATCCGAAAATATTTTTACGTTCAAACATGCGCTTGCCTGCGGTTCTCTTAACCAACAGTAAAACTGTAAAATATCATGATGCTGGCAATATTTATGTTTTGGAATACAAAATAAAACTTTTATAAGATAAATATTATTAAATATTGCATTTAAGTTGTTGTACAAAATGTAAGAGCGAAACTCTAAATGGTGAAGTTAGGTTAACTAAGTGATTTAGTTTATAGATTGTAGTAAGTTTGCAATTACTCTATAACTATTTTGAATAAAAAATATCATAAATGCTTTTGTTGAGAGAAAAAAAAATACAACGGGAGTGCCGGCAGAAGTGAAAACTTGAACATTAACGTTGTGCATTTTTGAATCATCCGTCTTACAAATTTTCGATCAAGTCCTGACCGTGTCGGACGCGAGTTAAACATTTTATACCTATCCCAAGGAAATTGCTCAACGCCACTAAAGAAGTTTTCACTTCAAAAATATCAATTCATACAAAATCTATTTGAAGAAAGTGTCTCAATGCGGCAGTCAATTAATATGAACAAAACACTCTTTTCTATTATGTAGCGAGTGGACGGCTGGTTAGGAGTTAATTGAAGGACTAGCAGTGTACTGCACTGAACATGGACTACTCTGTTCAGAATAAGACGGTTCGGAAGAACACACAGAACTTATACTACGACTAACCTTAGAGTTGGGGGTCCAGCTATTAGCTACTAGTAGGTTCTCACAACAAACTTCGTCAGATTAGCCGCTCGAGGACGACTCTTAGATTTCACGGCCGCTGCGTGATCCTATTGCATACGTTGTCGTTCGTCTGTTGTGCTGTCTCATTTAATATTATTACATAGGTATTAGACAGGCATACAGCCCATTGTGTTGCCTTTGCCCAATACGGTTGAGTTTTTTTTTATAACTGTTATCTTTGACAAAATAAGTTTGAATTCATTATTTTGTTAACATATTTTAAGTTAGTTCTTAGCTTTATATTTAATATTCCAAACAAAACTATCATACAGTACAGAGTGAAACGCAATAAAAAAATAGAAATAAAAGACATGCATTTGGATATTTTGTTATTATTAAAGAAGTTCTTCTTAAAATAAATTTAACTAAGTAATGATAAATACTTAGACACGAGCAGGGAAGACATCTTTAAGTAATTTCTTGTTTTTCTATTTATTATTGTTTAATTGAGTCCAAATCGTAGTTATTACTGATATCTAGTATAATACTACATTTCGCAATTTAAAACTAAAATGTCTCAATCTAATTAGTTACTGTAAGGTCCATCATTAAAATAAAATTGCTTAAAACATAAGCATTGTGAAATGGGACAAAAAAAAATTTTTTGCTCATAGTTTCGTAAGATCTAGCATTTAAGTACAAATATAGTAGATGATTAAATTGGAACCTCTCACTGTTTCTTTTAGTTTTTTTTTTTTCGTAGCGGGAGCATTCTTACGAGGGATATTAGTGGTTGAGAAACTTTTACGTGAGCAGCAAAGTCAATCATTCTATTTTTAACTAAATAGCTGTCCCCCGCGGCTCTCGATCTCGTCAAATGCAACTTTTGTTTTTCTTTCATAAGAACCTTCTGACAATTTTCTTATTGTCAGGAGAAGGTTAGAAATACAAAAAAAGAATTAGCGAAATCGGTCCAGCCGCTCACGTGCGATATGATGACCAAGGGAAATAAGGATTCATTTTTAAATATATAGACTTTAGCCATTCAAAGTCAGTACCCGACGGTGCTACTCAAAGATTAATATTGAGCATTGGGTAGTAAAATTTTATTCGCTAAGTTTCGATTTTTCTAAGGCAACTATCGATCATAGCTGTATTCCAGCAATAGGAGTAGACGACTCGAATACTGACAGCCGAATGCTCATTCCATACAAATGCTGATTTCATCTGAATGCTCGTGCTGTTTTCTGTAGAATAGTATGCGATATGTCAGCTTCTTCTCCTTACAACATGGTCATAGATTTCAATCTGGGTGTAGTTGGGAGAGTAGACCCTTTGCTTTGTGGTGTTTTGTCCTGGGTCCTGATGAGGGTCCGGGCATATGATCTTGTGGTCATGACGATTTTGGAAAAGCAGACCTCTTTCGGGATCCATTACGGGCTGGAACGATAGAGAATTGAGTTTTTTAAGTAGAGTCATCAAATAAATAACGTGTTGGAGCCGAACTCGTGTAACATGGGATAAGACCAGGAAATTTATGATAATGAGGTAGATCACCAAATATTTGCGTAGATAATGGTTAATTTTGGGGAGGGTGGTGTTTACTCCGTTTGGGCATTTTGCTCTAATACTGACTACTAACAGTAAGCTGCAAAAGAGGTTCCATGGAGTTTCTTGCATGTTCTCCTCCATAAGATCTCATTGGAACGCGCAACTGCCGCGCTGGAGGTAGGGTTAGTGAGTCTGTTTTGCTGCATAACAAATTGTTTCTAGCACGTGTGCTCTTATCGCTAGCGCGGTTGAACTAGCTTTCTATTTGACAGACCGATCTTGAAAATTCAAAAAGGCCTATAATTGGTCTATTTAAAATAAATAAATTTGTTTTTGCAAGATTTTTTCAAGAATAAAACTGTAATTCGAACCAACAGACTGTAGGAAGATATATCATAGCTCAACGACTCTTATAGTCTCTTCAATATCTTAAAGAGCCTACAAGTTATCTTCGTATCCCTTGACAAAAGGAAAAAATTAAAAAAATTGGACATATCTTGAAGTCGGATTGACATGGTGGCGTTTTCTTACAAACACTTCACCACCTCGATGAAGATCCTTCCTTAGACTCTTGGATCGACTGTCGGTACATCGAAGTGCTGTAGTAGGTATGTGAACTGCGTATAAGGAGACGCAGCGTTGGAAGGCCCCGCAACAAAGTGGACCGATGACCTGGCGAGGATCACAGGTAGTCGATGGATGCAAGATACACAGCATCGTTTATTGTGGCGACACTTGGAGGAGGGCCTATGTCCTACACTGGACGTCTTTCGGCTGATATAATGGATGATGACGACAGTCCAGATTTACTTCGTCGACAATCAGTCGAATTAGTACTGAAACGATCGGATTCGATAACTTTAATGACTTACTAAGTTTGACTGTTAGATTCTATCTTATTATGGAAGGAATTAGGCACGTAGAGGCAATAAACATTCTGGAAGGTCTAAGAAAGTTGAGCATAGAACTAAAACCAAGTTTCCAAAATTCAATTCTGCCAGGTTTCAACTGATTTTTATGACTCTCACCTTTCATGTAACTGGCAATAGGCTTCTGTCCTGAAAAAATCTAATTTGTCCGTCAGTTAGATTATCAAGAAATATTTGACCCGTATTTTTTTCTTTTGTTACGGGAACCAAAATTGACGAAGTTACGACGCTTTTAAAATTCTCAATACGTCACGCCATGCCATAATTTTTAGCAGGTTGTGACGTCACGAGCCCTCACTCCCGAGTTTTGATGCGTTTTATCTTTGTCAATATTGATTGATTTACAAAAACAAAAAATACGTGTCCATTATTTTTCAATACTTTAACTGACGGACAAAATAGTTTTGCAATTTGTGGATGATGGAAACTAGCCTAGTCCAGTTGTAGATATACTTAGCCAATAATACTCAGATTGTGAATTTGTGTAAGGCGTCTCCTTCTCTCATGCTGTGTAAGTGTAACAGACTGTTGAACGGTAACAAGAAACGAAAGAATTTGCAGCCCACATTTGTCACAAAGTGCATCATGTCGGCAAATTCTTTCATTTTCTGCCTAGCCTTTTCCTAACTACATTGGGGTCGGCTTTCAGTCAAACCGGATTCAGCTGAATACCAATGCTTTACGAGGAGCGGCTGCCTACCAGACCGTATGTACACAGCATCGTAAATATAAAAATATTACATTGAGAAAAGATACGACGAGTTTAGTATGTAAAAAAAATACACTATATTTCCAAGGTAAGGGCAAGATAGTGTTTCTACATAATTGGTAAAATCAATTTTTAAGATGTGTACTTATACTCCTTTGCTTCTGTTCCACCCTTTTCCTCTCAAATGATGTAAACTTTTTCACAAAAATGCGATCAGTAGGCTCGTAAATAATTAAAGTTCATAATGAGTAAAGGGCGACTTCGAACGAGTTTAACGAAGCTATTAGCGGTTAAGTTTTCATTGGGAACTTTTTATTTCATACAATGCACGTTGTTTATAACGTAACGGTTAACATTATGTTATCAACAAGACATAACATCACGTCTGTGTCTCGAAGGGTTAGGCTTCGTGTACTTTTTTTTAAGGAAATATCTTAAAACAATCTCATATAACAATTGTAAAATATTGTTTAAAAGTTTCATGGTCACTAACATAGAATAGTTAACATCGGCATTGCTACCATGTACATGTCTATATGTATATGTCCGTGATCATGGCGCTTGCATCAGCGCCGAAATATCGGAAACTCGCAAATATAAAGGTACATTCATGGTAGCAATCCCGATTTTAATATAATATTATATGAGACAAACTCACTGGGCGGGTTTTCACGTAAGAACCGTGTATTTTTACGGGGAAAGAAGTAACCTGTAAGTATCCCTGAAGAAACGTAACAGATGGTTGATCGAGCCAAAAAGGTCTGAAGTAGCGACCGCGAACCCGAAGACGCGACGTTGGAAAGCCTCCCACAAGGTGAACTGATGACCTGGTGAAGGTCGAGGGTAGCCGATGGATACGAGCCGCACAGTACCAGTTGTTATGGTGTTTCTTAGGGAGGCCTATGTCCAGCAGTGGGACCAGGGCTGTAGCTAGAGTCGAATTTGAGGTAGGGCAGCATTGTTTACAGGTAGGGCGGAAGTAAAAAAATATCATGAATGATCTGCTCCGAAGCACGGGCTCCTAAATCAATCAACATGTATATCACTGACCTCTAAGTCAGTAGAATGTGGTATATTGGGAAAGGTTAGATACCTACCACTACAATTTTTTTTTCTCAAACTATAAACAAATAATTGAACTATAACAATTTATCTTAGTTTTTGGTATTTTTAAGGTAGGGCATTGCCACTCAATGCCCCCAGTAGCTACGACCATGAGTGGGACGTCTTTCAGCTGATATGATGTGATGATGAAGTAACCCTTTTGCCCTGTCCCAAAAAAGTTTTAAGGTAACGGCCGGTAAAATTCTCAACTAGTTTCCAATTCCCGTTTGTACCACAAACATTTCTAAACGACAAAAAACCGGCCAAGTGCGAGTCGGACTCGTGCACCGAGGGTTCCGTAAAAAACCTGTAGGTATTATTAATTATTACAAGGGAAAAGTTGCGGTTTACGATTTGACGTATTATAAAAAAAACTACTTATTATATCTCGTTCAATATATTTTTTTTAGTTTAAACATTCTCTTATTAGAAGTCAGGGGGGACACATTTTTCCACTTTGGAAGTCTCTCGCGCAAACTGTTCAGTTTAGAAAAAAAATATATTAGAAACCTAAATATCAGTTTTGAAGACCTATTCATAGATACCCCAAACGTATGGGTTGGATGAAAAAAAAATTTTTGTTTTCAGTATAACCCCCAAAATTTATCGTTTTTTTCTATTTTTGCGCGAAAACCTATAAGCGGTTCACAGAATACATCTACTTACCTAGTTTCAGCAGCATAGTTCTTATAGTTTCGGAAAAAAGTGGCTGTGACATATGGACGGACAGACAGACAGACGGACGGACATGACGAATCTATTAGGGTTCCGTTTTTGCTACGGAACCCTAAAAAAAAGCGTCGTCAGTACTGCTGACATACATTCTCGTGCTACACGGCAAACTTTAGGAACTATGCAAATATTCACGTCAGCCCGACGTTTAGAGGATATCGAAATTGTTCGCCGAATAATCTCACAGTTCGCGGTAAACTTGACTGGAGACTTTTGTTCGTGGTGACAACTACTATCAACGTAGTTTAGCGTAAATACTTGAAATAAACAAGCGGGTTGAGGAGCTCGTGGCTAAATAACAACAGCCACACGGGTCGATCTTCAAGGTTAAGCAACGCTTGCCAAGGTTGGTCTGTAGATGGGTGACCATCTTAACATGTCGAGTTTCCTCCGTGCCTCGGAAAGCAAGTCAAGTCGTTGGTCCCAGCTGTCATTTGTAGAACTTTGGCAGTCGTTACGGATTGTCAGAAGCCAGTTAATCTGACTCTAGTCTTGCTAAGAAATGCCGTGTTACCCAGTTAATGGGCCGTGGAGATCTGGCAGGCAGCCACTCCACGTAAAATACTGGTATTCAGCGGAATCTGGTTTGACTGGAAGCCGACCCCAATGTAGTTGGGAAAAGGCTAGGTAGATGAAACAAGCGGGTTAAAGTTATTTGAAGTAAGTATTTTGGTTGAGTAAATTTAAAGTTGGTATTCCCTTCAATTAATCACAAAGCTCAGTGCTAAAAACTAACTAACATCTGGTTAGTATCACGGTGCCAAAAATGTGCACATATTCCCGTTAGGAAGTATGGTATATTATGGCCTAGTTTTCCACCGAAGGGCACCTTTTGAAGGTCATCCTACAAGGGGATTATGCGCCAAAAACTTGGGAACCTCAGGGCCGCACATATGAAGCGCAGCGCAGAGCATGCCCGCGAAGTTTTCTAAACACGTGACACATTAGAATTTCTACTCGAGAATGCGCGAGTACCCGCGAAACCGCGCACGATTGCGCGAGTAGATTGCGCATACTCGACACACAGAACATCATTCGTTTTGCCATTTTTCGTGAGTACAAACGTACCTATACGACTGGAAGCGGATGCGCGAGGAGCAGCGCGCATGCTCGTGCAGTCCTGCGTGCTATTTTTCAGTCGTCACTTCTATGCTCTTTGGGAATTATTTTTGTTGTGTTAATTTATTTCATGAAGATACCTACCTTATAATTTCGGCTAATATTACTCCTCACAGTTCCATGTCGCCAGTGGTAGTACCCAAGATCATTGTCCTTTGGCCATAGAGTCTTGCCGTGCTTGAAGAACGGGGCCCAGTTCTCAGAGAGAAGCCTATGGGCGTAGTCTATGTATCCAGATATCTCAAAGCCACCTTTCGTGAAGTGCCGGATGAAGATAATAGACTGAGGAAAAAGAAGAAATACGCTAAATTAGTTGTGTTTTAGGGTGCGTTTCCATCAGAGATTTTGTGAGAACCAATAGAACCGCTTCATTGCCACATCCTCGCTCAGTGCCAGCGATTCTATTGGCTCTTAACAGACACATCCCTCGATACGTATCCTCGCAAACCTTTGGTGGAAACGCAGCCTCACTCATAATGAAATGACTTTTAGTATTGTTATTTTACCAGTTTGGATGGAATAGGTGCGAGATTTTTAAATTTCCGTACCCAAGGGGACCCCAAAAAACCCTGCACTGTGAATTTCAACTATCTACTTATCGATTCTTAAAATATAGCCCGCTGAGAGACAGACGGACAAGACGGAAGCTCGGACGGACGGACGGACCGACAGACGGACAGTGGACGCTTAGTTACAGGATTCTGATAGTAACCCTTCGGGTACGGAACCCTAAAAAGTCTTATCCAGCTCACCTGTAGAATCCCGACCCTGTTGGCTCGCTCCCTCACAGCTAGTTCTCTGTTGAAGGAATCCTGCAGGTCTGCTCCTTCACTGACTAGTACATAAGGTTTTGTTTTTGGGAACACAATATCGTGGATGACACTGCGCCGGGCGTAGAAGTCTTTTTCTAAGAGTGTGTCACCGTAAGCTCTGGAAATGGGAATACATTGAGTGAAAACCTATTCCTAGTACTGATCATCAAATGACTCCTCCGTTTTTGGGCAGAGCGAGAGTATCACACTATTACTGACTTAGATCCACTCGTGTTCTTTGCATGCCAGGGCCGTGGTAGCAACACCGCCTTCGGTACATGGCTAGTCATTGCCAGATGATTTTTTTCAGTCTGTTTGTCTAGTAACCTCACATGGAAAATGAGCTTGTTTGCTAAATCTGATCTAAAATGTAAATATTTTTCTACAACTGATTTTGGAGGTGTAAACGTATAGCTCCTTATAGTTATTTTTTTTTAATTTGAGATGGGTTTGCTCTTGACTCTAGTATAAGTCAGAGATCACAGAAACAATGTCAACGATCGATCGAGCTTACTCAGAAGAAGCCTGTTCACTCTAACTTTGAAAAGATTCGCTCCTAAAACCAACAGCTGTAGTATTTTTTGTTACTATCGTGGAAAGAATCGAATGAGACTGGCCCTCGAAACCTCAAGTTTGATACAAACAGTAATGATGCTCTAGTTATGTAGTTAGAATATACGAGGTAGGTATTTTGTTGCATGTATTTTCATGTCTTTTTGGCGGGTATAAAAACTACACTATTCAACATTCTTCAGATGTCTTCATCATCTCCTAGATCCTTTTTTTAAAGATGGGTAATCATCAAATGATGACTCCTTCCGCTCTGGGCAGAGCGGAAGGTCGTGTCAGACTCTTACTGATTAAAACCCCCATCCATGTTCGTTCTCATGCCCTTTGCGTTCCAGGGCCACCGTGACTCTTTACAAAAATATCCGCAATTTTTATGAAACCCTGGGTGTATTTTGATTAGCTGAAAGCAGGTACCTGTATCCAAGAGCAGCGATAGTCCTGGCTGAAATTATGCTCCTCAAATTCCTGAGATCAGCGATTTCTATGAGTGAGTCTAAATAGTCTTCCCACGTTTCAAAGACCAGCAACTTTCTGTCGGCTTCAACCCCCGGTGGGTATTCGTTTTTCTTTTCAGCCATCGCCATGATTACCAATTATATTAAAATGACTAGACAATAAAAGTTAGATAGACATCAAAAATAAATTTTTATTGCAAATAAAATCCGTATTAGAGTTTTGACAGCGCCAAAAGTGTGACGGCCAACGGCCAAAATGTCATTATGTCATTATACAGATTTTTTTTTATTTACGTTGTGCGTAAAGTGATACTCGTGTAAAGTTTTCACAAAAAAGGTGACAAACTTTTTACTTCATCGTATTTTAGATCATTTTTTAACTAGATTAATATATTGACCAGCGTACTCCATCATGAATCTCATCATCGCTCTCCGTCAGGTGAGATTGTGGTGAAACGCGAGACTATCAATAGGTAACAATAAAATATCCTAATATGTAAAATACACTCAACACTCTGAGTGTATTTAGTGAGTGTCACTAAGTGATGAACAGATAACGCACAGAAAAAGTACTGGTCGTAGCTGAAATTTGGCAAATAGGTCCTTTGGTGTATGGGAGAGTTGAGAGTATGGGAACATTAGAGAAAATTTCTTGAAATTCCTCCGGGAACGGAAAAAAACGGGATATGCATGCACGAAGTCGCGGGCAAAAGCTTGTATGTCCATTGTCCACAAAATCCTAACATAATAGATTTTAGCAGAATTTGGAAGCCATCCTCTGTATTGAAGAAAGAGTCTCCGTGGAGTTTCTTGCACGTTCTTCTCCATAGCGATCTACGCTTTGGAACGTGCAAATAGCTAGGTACATGTTTTTGAATGACCCACCTTAACATTTCAATAGTCCCTTTAAATTGTGTATTTGAAATAAATGCTTTGAGTCTTGAATTGACCGGAAGAGGCTGGCTAGTGGTCTCCGCTAAGTCTGAGTAAAGCTTTTACCACTAAATCGATCAAAAGGCACATTTTCATAAACCCAAAGTTTTTTTTTTTACCTGATATGGGTTTGCTCTTGAATCTAGTCTTGGTCAGAGATGACAGAGACAAATTCTACGATGGACCGAGCTTACCCAGAAGTAGCCTGATCACTCTAACTTTGAAAAGATTAGGGTTGTAAGCATTCGGAAACACAGACGCAGGCAAAGAGTTCCACTACTTTGCTGTGCGCATTATGAAAGACGCGCTTGGAAGCGCTTAGTGCGAGTTGGTGGACTAGCAACAAGGTAGGGATGGCAAGTGGCAGTGCGTCTAGATGTGCGATGGTAGAAGGGGGCTGGTGGGATGAGGTCGTGGAGTTCCTGGGCACACTCTCCGAAGTACAATCTGTAGAAAACCGACAAGCAGGCAACCTTGCGGCGATGAGCAAAGTCGACCGTTCCACTTACAACTCTCACAAAGCTAAGACAGGGGCCTAGTTCAAAATCAATGCTTAAAAGGCCCTCTATGATACTCAATATTAATGCTCAAGTCAAGACAGAATTCGATTCATATTACATTTTCATTGTGTCTCAAGTATCCCTTTGCTGTATATTTAAATATTAATACGTCTCTTTATATCGCTGTTTCTGTAAGCTCTTTGTTATGTAAATGTTTTTAGATACGTATATATTTATGTTTTACGTTGGTTTTTGGCTTCTGATACACTAAGTTAAGTAAATACAAGCATTTTTTATTCGGCGATGCAGTGAGTACTGTCTCTTTTCGTCGGTAGTTAAATTGTTGCTGAGGTACTGTTCTGCATATCCTATCCTACTAATATTATATAAATGCGAAAGTTTGTGAGTATAGATGTTTGTTACTCTTTCACGTCAGAATGCCTGACACAAAGGTAGATCATAGTCTGGAATAACACATAGGCTATATATATATCCCGAGAGTATGTTCTCTAGGGATCACGCGGGCGAAGCCGCTGGCAGAAACTAGTACCTAATATCTACGCCAACACAATTGCAAAATAAAGACCTGACGTCACACAAATCCTACATAGCGTTATCAAAATTTTCCGCGAGATTTGAACATATACAAACATCCGACAGCAAACAAAGGGAAGTTGCCCATCAGACGAAACACCCATCTGGTTGGAGGATCCATCCTTTTCAATGGCAATTTGCGGGACTTTACACCTTATTTCGCACACCTCTATAGTTTTGTAGTAGTGACGTCACACCGAAATATGAAGCGTTGAAATACCTACGACGAGGTAGACGGATGACCTGGGTAGGACCAGTAGAACATTAGAACTGTCAATGAGGCTACGAATGACTGAGGTTTGTCTATACTAATATTATAAAGAGGTAAAATTTGTTTGTAAGTTTGTATGTAGGGGGTAATCTCAGGAACTACTGGTCCGATTTGAAAAGTTATTTCTGTGTTAGATAGCCCATTTATCGAGGAAGGTTATATCATCACGCTAAGACAAATAGGAGCGGAGCATTAATGGAAAGTGTGACGCAAACGAAGTTACGCGGGTCAGCTAGTAAATTATAAATTCATTTATTCAGGTTCCTATAACGCAATTTACACAAAAAACATATAATCAATCAATTAAATAACAAATAGCACAAATCAAATAACAGAATACTTGTATTTTTCAAATTAAATTAAAATAAATTAATAAATTATAAGAACATTTAATAATAATAAATACCTATAAAAAATAAACATGTAATCACACATTTAATCTAGCAAGCGTTTCCAAGCAAGGTTGATGTCCGCTTGCGAGTTTCAGTCCAACCGGAAACAAATGAACACCAGGAGGTTCATTTGTATTCGATTGGCCGAACTACAATCTGTAGAAGACCGACAAGCAGACAACCTTGCGGCGATAAGCTAAGTTGTGAAGCTTGGCATCCACCAATTTTGTCTGCCAATAACATACCACCCGCAAGAACTTCAGTAACTCCGTGATCATGGCGCTTGCAACAGTGCCGAAATATCGGAAACTCGCAAATAAAAAGGTACATGGTAGCAATCCCATTATTAAGAGTCCTATTACATTTTTTACGGAAATTCATGATTTTTGACGCTGTAGTTTTCAGCAGCAGTAAGATATTTTAATTAGGTATTTGATCCTGAATAACGATAGTGCCAGTCCCTTTCTTGTAAGTTAGAGTTACACATTTTCATTTTTCTTTTCGTGTAATTTACTATAAATATTTTACGAACTCAGTTTGCAAGAAAAAATGTCGGCGATGGAACTTAGACGGTCTAATTCACATTGTTAAAATCAATTTTTTTAAAAGCTGAAATTACTAAAAGGTACGTTGAATGTTTTACTTGTTTATTGGAGTTTTAGAATTTCTTTAAATTCCTTGAGTTTTCACGGAAAAAAACGTAAAGAAAGCCTAATTTAAGCCAGAAATGTCTTCATTCAGCGTCCATTATATTCCAAATAAAAACAATTTTATCATATAAATTAATATGATATAAAATTTCAATCTACAATGAATACGTTTCATTAGTTTTCGTTTGTCAATGTAATAAAACAAAATTACAATAAATAAAATTAAAGTACTATATATTCTGCATCAATTCAGCGCGCGCGCTCCTCAGTCTCGCGCGAGCGCCCAAATAAACTATAATCCTATTCAGACTAGTAAGTATCAAAATTGTTTTGCGGACTATAGATGTACTCCCAACGCTGACCAACATAACTTCATCTATTGCAAACGAGCATTGACGATTCGTAATAGGACTCTTAACTATTCTAAACTAGTTGTCCCCCGCGGCTTCGCTTCCGTCAACTGGCTTCCCTACCTACCCATTTTTTTTTAATGTTTAGACCTTCCCTGTATTCTGGTGAACTAAACAAAAAAAAATAATTACCGAAATCGGCCCAGCCGTTCTCGAGTTTTAGCGAGACTAACGAACAGCAACTCATTTTTATATAAAAGATTAATAGTACCTATGTGCCCCGCGGCTACGCCAAGTAGGTCCAGTTCAGCAAAATGCCAGACAACTAGGTGCTGCCTGACGCTGGTTTTCAACTGAACTTGAAAGCACATTACGCTACCCGGCACTGTAAAATTTTCCCAATCAACTTTAAAATGCGTTAGCAATAATGATGACAATTAAATAAGACAGATTTTTGTGTGGTCAATATTCTGATTCTACTAAAGTGGCCTTTTTAGAGCCCCATTACTTTACATGGTGCGACTGCCTACCTAACTCCACAACCCAGTAACTGGGGACGCGCAACTATTAATTAATTTCTCATCAGATATCCCCCTCCCTACCATCCTACTATTTACCCAAGACTCCGTTATGATGTATAAGCCCAGAGAATGAAATCATTTACACAAATCAGTTCAGGATTATTGTGACAGACGACGTGTATTGCCATCAAATATTTGATGGCATTCATCCATCACGAATGTTAGTCCCCGTAGTACCCATGTTTATGTTTGTTTTACTATCAATCTGTTTGGTTTCCTGTCAGTAATGAGGTGTATTATTTTTAGAAACAAAGTACCATTATCGTAAGTAAAATAAAATACAAAACTTTACTACTTACATCGTGTTCTTCCAAAAATACGTTCATATAAAATTTTGTATTTTTTGCTTTTTATGATTTTCCACTGTCCGTCCGTTCATCTGTCGGGATGGATCTCAATAACCTAACCGAAATAGGTGTGTAAATACTCAAGCTAATACACAAACAAAAAATAATAATTAAGGTTAATGGTATGGACCATTCGTGTGCGACATTTCTTGGACATTTAATTTTCTTGGACATTTCACACAACGCCATATAGTCCCAAGCTAAGCAACCTAATGCTTGTGCTATGGTAACGAGATGGCTGATAAACTACTTATATACATTTTTTTTATATAAATACATACATATTATAGATAGAAAAACACCCAGACTCTAAACAAATACATGTAGGTCGTACAAATATTTGTTCCGTGCGGGAATCGAACCCGCGACATGCTGCGCAGCAGTCAATCGCTCAACCACTGCGCCAACCGTGTCGTCAGTCTGACTCGCACTTGGCCGGTGTTAACACTGATAACCTCTCTAATTTCTACCCGTTTTCTAAGTAAAACATGATTCGTATTTTGAATCTAAACAATGATTACCCATAGTTCAGGAAAAATGTTGAATGTTTTAGCAATTTTGTACGAGTTGTCTTACTTAGAAATTTACACTGTAACAGCATTCTAGTGAAAGGTTTTACTGGTCCAGTTTTTTTTAATATACATTGAAACACAACATTATTCATTTGAATGAAGTCACTTTTTTATCAAGGTTATATGTTACAAAAAAAAAAACATTCCTTCATCTCTCAAATCATGTAAAGACCTCATTTTAGCAAACGAAAACATTTTCCTAGCATAGACATCGTAAATAATTACATGTATCCGAAATCCGGATAAATCAGTTAATGTGGCGCCGAAATTCGAGGGGAAATACGCAAATCGGTTCGAAAGGATGTTGGAAGGTAATCTATTCGAGAGGCAACTTTGCACCACAAGTGGGTGACGCGGAAATAGAGTGTGTTCATAAAATTCTTTTTCATTACTCATGCTCGGAAAGTAGGCCTGTAGTTGCCTGAGGAGCGGGTTGAAAGTATTACTTTGCAGCCCTAGAGAGAATCGTTTTCAACTGACAGCCGTCAAATCATAAAAAGAAAAATGACGGAAATGTTATGGATGGTCACACAAAAAAAAAAATTGTCGGGAAAGCGACATTCCGATCTTCATTTGTTTTTTGAGCTTTGTTCATACTTTTGTATAGCAGAGATATTTGTATTAACACGATGAGTTCATCGGATTTAGCTTCGTGTTTTTATTATTAATTTCCTCGGGTAAAAAACTAATTTGGTCCCTCGAACTATTGGCGCCGTCTCGGGACTAAATCAGTTACTTTCACCCCTGGAAAACAATGTACTATTTCACAGGAAAAGGTGGGAACGGTTATTCCATACATTCCTATCTCTTGTTGCTAATACGACGACATGGTTGGCGCAGTGGTAGTGCAATTGGCTGCTGCGCTGCTTGTCGGTAGTTCGATTAACGCACGGTACCATTTGTATTGCCTACAGATAGCGAGACAACAACATGTAGGTCATACAAATTCGGCATTGCGAACACTTAGTGCGGGATTACGAATCGCACTTGGCAAAATAATTTGTGGTTTTGTTTAATTTTAATTGCGCTAAATTTCAACGGTCCACCTATTCGATACGATTCATGTGATACAGCCCGCTGAGAGACATACATACGGACGGTCCAGGGTTAGTAATAGGGTTCCGTGCTCACCCTTCGGGTAGGTAAACCTTAATAGTATTCATAAATTAAAGTAAGTACTTTGTGTATGAGTATTTGTGCTTTTTGTCCAAAATCACATCATATTTACTAAACTGACTTGTTTGAAATTAAATCCTAATCGTAATATAGTGTACCTACTTCAGCACTGAAAAATTACTTGCACGTATTTCGATTTGCTGACTTGAGCCTGAGTTTCATCTAAACTTAAGCCACTGTTTTGTTGCAAAGTTTTCAATTAATTTTAGAAGACTTTTCATGAACCAATGAAACTTAAATCTGTTCATAGTTATCCTGATTAACTATAGAAAGATATTGGTTCAATAAACTGTATTAGGCTTCCGAACGAAATCTGTAAAAAAGGAACTTTTATAGAATCACTCTCTGTCTGTCTGTCCGACTGTCACAGCCAATTTTCTCTCGAAGGATACTATACAAAGGTTTGAAAAAAGATGATGAAGAAGAAGATGTAGATAACAGTTCTTTACCTTTAGATGTTTACTGCAAAACTTACCTATAAGAAGTATATAGTCATAAAATAATATGCAATAAAAGAGAAGCGAAAATTTACGTGAAGGCTCACTTTATACTCACTTCACGTAAACTTACTCGGTGAAATATTTACAGAATCGTACGACCTGCACAGTAATTTTATCACTGACGACAAGCTCATAACTAAGAGAATAAAGTTCACTTTGCAAAATCAGAGGTAAAACAACTGTGAGCTGAATAATTGAAGAAATAACAAGAAAAGTAACCGATACAACTTTGAAACGAAATACGTTTTTCTGCAATCGCACCGAAAAACCTTTGATTCCTTTTAAAAACCATTTTGGTCTTTTGAACTTCTTTTACATTTGTCAGTACAATTATTCGCACTAACTAAACGCACCCATTACCGCCAGTTTAAGCGGAGTCCAGATTGATATCCAAAAAATAAGCACATTCCTAATATGTGGCTTCAATAAAAATATTTTTTCAAGTACTGGAATTATCGATTTTTTTAGTTATGTATAAGAACAGATAATCAAAGAATTACTTAAAAAAATAAAAAATAAATAAAAGGAAAAAGGGTCATGTCCCTATTACCGACTCAAAATATCGGGTGTGTGCCTAATACCGTTTATGTGACACCTAATACCGACCACTAAATAAATGGAACCGTTAAAGTTAAATAAAACTGCTCGTGTATGTTGAACTGTTTATATAAATACTCCAACACTTAACAATTATATGTATTCTTATAATAGTATATTCTTAACAGCGTTAAATCAATAAAAAATATCATATTTATACGAATTATGTATAACAAATTACCAAAGGCCAGCATTGATTATAACTACTATAATATATAACCAATGGGGGCATTTGGTATTATACAAGAGTAAATGGCATTATAGAATTAACGTCTTTAAATGGGTTCGGGCGCTTTAATGTTTCCACTAATTTTGAGACCGTTTCTAGTAGCTGGTCTTTTGTTACAGGAAAATCTAATGTTCCCAAATAGTGAATCCAGTCTATTAACTGACGTTCTTCGTCCTTGGTGAAAACGGTCTGAACACCACAGTTTTCATTAGAGTAGGTACTTGTTATCTCTCTTGTCACGAAGAGTTGTTCTGGGAATCCCAAACTTCTTCGAGGTTTCATAGATACTTGCTCCATTAGTGATAGCCATCAGTGCAGAGCGTCAAGTTGATTAACTGTATATTGTTTACGTTTTAGTCGATCCATGTTTCTGAAACAGCATTTATTTACTAAATCTAGGATATACTGTAAACGGATAGCAAATAGTAATTAAAATTACCATATGACTTCCACATATTTAAAATGTTAGCTAAGTATTACTATAATATAATAAAGCTTATTAATATGTTATTTTAAATCTGTATGTTTAATATGGAATACTATAATGTCTATTAAATAACTTTATGTTTATAGACATTATAATTAAATGTACAAGTAGATCGGTAATAGGTTTTCTTAAAGGAAATCGTATAACCTATTACCGACCCAAGGGAATGTGTATGAATTGTGTAAATACATGTGATTTTTGTACATTTATTTGATTTTAAGTGGTGCGGTTGCTAAAAATATTTAATAATAATGATATTTCACTGTAAAAATACACTATTTAAAGTTATACCTCCTTTATTCATCAAAATATTTATATAAGAACAAAGTTAGTGTATACGGCTACTAAAGCTCTTGAATATATGGCGTTAATAGCTCAAATATAAGTTAACATACTAAGGAACTGAATTAGTATAGCCTCCTGCCTATTAATTTATGCATTTTAACAAAAATCATGGCACACAAAAGATACGACAAGTACTTATCAGCGACATGGGTCGACAATAGGAATAAAATTGTGATTTTTGTTCCTATTACCGCCTATTTTTAATATTGAATTTTAAGCAAAATAAAATAGTATCTCACTAAAATGAATCATTACTTGTGTTCCTGAAAGTATCAAAAATGCATCAAAAGAACTAGAAATTACATTAAAATGCTTGACGACATAATCTTCTGCTAATAAGAAACAAGAGTACTTACGCCATCGGGAATGCCACACTATGGAAAATGCACTAAGGTGCCGCGTCCACGGACGAAGTGAGCAATTATTATTTAAATCGTCGAGTTACGCACCCAAACAAGAGATGAACATTTGCAATACAAATACATCTACATTTTTTTTAAAGCAACCAGTTGTGTAGCTTTAATACATGACATAAAAATGATAGTTTTCTGAATAGGGCGGTAATGAGCGCGGATTTTAACGGGTCGTTATTAGGTGCGTTTACTTAAAGGCATTCTACTACTTTTGCTATCGTGTTTAGAAATGACTAATAAAGACCAACTCGAATTTATAAACCACTGCAATTCTGCAAACCGTAGAATGTACGAGTAGAATACCGGGCAGTCACTGATTAAGATCAAATGGCAAGGAACAGCCGGTTGATTCTGTAAACATGTTACATGTGTGACATGTCTGTGTCATGTCGGAAGTGAAAGCTTGGGTGAAGTGATCACGAAGTGAGCTGTCAATCCATATAATCAAGATGGAATGTCAGCTCACTTAGCTGAATACTAGTATTTTACATGATGCGTCGGCCTACTGGAACATTAATCCATTACAAAGTACTTCACCAATTTAAATTAGATAAGGTCATTTAGAATTTACTGCTCAGTTCTAAAACTCACACCAAAGGCCTCTAACATATGTTAGAACTATTCGGCCTAAGTATAGGCCTTTTAAGGACGAAAATCCTGGAAACTGTAGATATAACTTTATTTGAATCAAATAATTTAATATTCTGGAGGTAGTATCTAAGTGCACTTTACCAGGTCCTCCTGTTAAACCAGATGCGATTTGAAAAGGTGCTTCAAATTTTGCACAACTTAAATTTTCATCGATTTGAAGTACCTTCTGGCTAGGTCCTAGGTAGTAGGTACTTTTGCTCAAGTAGGAAGAAGAATTTTACTATTTTGAGACTCCTTTTAGTGTGTTTCGATATTCCCCATAGTTCCGGATTTGGCCCTAAGGCACACTTTAAAAATTCACCTGTTTAAAAAAATTAATCCATATTCCCCTTGGTCATCGTATCACGTGTGAACGGTTGGGCCGATTTCGCTAATTCTTTTTCTGTTGTGTTTGTTACTGTCAGAAAAAAAAAACTTTTTAAATAAAAAAAAATAAAAAAATACAACCGACTTCCAAATAAAATAAAAAAACACTACTAAGTAAAAAATAACTTTAATTCGGAATTTGAAATTTTTTTTTTACACAAAAATACCACCAGCTTCCAAATAATAAAAAAACATTACAAAGTTATAAATAACTTTAATTTTGGAAGTCGGTATCAAAACACGAAGAAACTAACAAAACACCGTTTTTTTATTAAAAAAATCACTTTAATAGTGGTAGGTACCCCCACACCTAACAACACCACTGCAAAATCGCAGAATAACAAAACACGCAATTTCGATTACTTGGATGACAATAAACAAGTACCATCATCCAAGTAAACGAATTCCAGCTATTTTGATTTAAAATCCAAAGTTCGTAACCGATTTTGATAAAATTCACATTCATTAGTCTGCATAAACTCGTTATAGATACGAAAGGCACAAAGAAACAACAATGAAACAGTGAAATCGTGCACTGCCAAACAGAAATGCAGTGAATAAAGAACCTGAAGGTGCAAGGTGATACGTTTCTGAGTAAAAATGAACATCTGAATGAATAATATTAATAGAAACGTGGATGGAATGGTGGACGCCAGGACATTAGCATTCCTCGGGAGTCCACTGGTTGTGATGGAAAATAGTGATGCACTTCGATGGTAAACTATCGATACTGCAGTGACCTTGGTAACTGCAAACATCGATAATGATTAGGTATAAAGAAAGGAAGTTGTCGATAATGCTGGTTTTACTGTATTTTGCTCAGTATATATAATTTAATCAAAATAATAAAAAACTGTTAAGCATATCATCAATATCACTTGCCCTTGATTGCAATCGATCGTGTCATTTTTATTTCAATTAGAGTGCTCTATTGTTTTTGAAATGAAGAAATTACATTTTACCACTAGCTAAATATCTTTGGCAAAATGGCTCCATATTATTAATGTGGAACAGATGTGGGAGTCTCATAAAATAAACTCATGGAAAATCGTTAATATCGATACTATGTCCTCTGTTTGAAGATCAAGTATCGACATTCTAACTATTGTAGAAGCACAACCCTACACGGTGGAAAATAAGCAAAGTTTTGTGTCAACGCGTTTGCGTCGTCATAACTCGTAATAAGAACACCGACTTTTGTACAGATGCAGTAATTGTGAGGCAACCAAGTTTATTTCCCCTTTCTGTTCCGTATTTTAATGACAATTCTAATTCCGTATTTTCTGTCAGAAAATCTGACACCGGTCTTGCCAAGGAGTACCGTCTTACCCAGGTAATGGGTTGTGGAGGTCTGGTAGGCAGCCGCTCCACGCAAAATACTGGTATTCAGCTGAATCCGGTTTGACTGGAAGCCGACCCCAATGTAGTTGGGAAAAGGCTAGGC
Source organism: Ceramica pisi (assembly GCA_963859965.1). Classification (NCBI taxonomy): domain Eukaryota; kingdom Metazoa; phylum Arthropoda; class Insecta; order Lepidoptera; family Noctuidae; genus Ceramica; species Ceramica pisi. Next base: position 20,104,462 of record OY982535.1, on the reverse strand, counting down.
AGATGATGATTATAATGACAATTTTGTATTTCAACGTAACTGAAATTAAATTAAAAGTGTTAAAATGAAATTGTTTAAGAAAATTATAAAACTTTGTTATGTAAAATTTTTATTAAAATCGACGGTAAGGGACTACTCGCACTTATTCAGCTTATGCCTATAGAAAACAATGGTTTTGAATGGAGACGCGTACGCATCCGTTCAGATTTCCGCATCTATTCAGCTTCCGCGTTAAACAAGTATAATATGCGGACAAATATGTCATTATCATGCGAGTGCTACAGATAGAGTTGAGCACTAATCTGCCGCCACCCAACTTCTCATCCTTAGGAAGCTGTAGGAGGCCGATAGAAGCAGAACTATATAAGTGTGACCAAAATCGTTCAGGGAAACACGAATGGAGCTGAATAAATGTGAGTAGTCCCATAAACAACGCTGGAAGGAGTAGGGTAGTTTATGATTAACTCAAAGAACATCCGGGGCCTACTATAACCATCCTTGTGGGAGGGACATGGACGATGGATGTTATGGTGCCATTGGGTCGTCATTGTTGCTCTGCAGCAACAATGCAGCAGCAGTGTTATGAAGTACAGCTTAATAACATCTGCAGTAATTCTGTAAAATATTACCGTTAAAATACATGTGAAGTAATCTGTCAATTTTCGATGGATTGTCAGCTCATTTCATGATGGAATGACAGTTCATTTCAAACTCAAGCTTTCTTGTCGCACTCAGGAAGTTGTAAATGTTTATAAAAACTATTTCAACGAGGGCGTTATGTTTTGCAATTTGGACCGATTTCTTTTACAGCATCAAGTATTAGAAAATCTCAGCTAATAATGTATGCAACATTACTGATAGTACCGTTCAAAGTTGCAAAATTATGTCAGTCCGCCCCTATGTTACCGAAGCGTGTATCCCATGCATGTTTTATCTAGCGTTTTGCTTCAGCGCGCATGCATTCTTATTTATCGTAACACGGGCAACTATATTCAAGGCATTCAATTGCTTTACAGCTGTTTTCAGCGCTGTTTTGCTTCAAGTGTATAGATATAGAATTTGGAATGAAGATCGTTGTTGAGTTGCTGTAAAGTAATGCATGAGAATTATTGGAATACATTTTTAGAGATTTTATATTTGGTTTTTTGTTATGGACCTTTTTTAAAACTGTACAGTCCAGCCGTTCACGCGTGATGATGACCCAGGGAAATAGGGATTCATTTACATATATAACTAGCTGTTGCCCGCGACTTCGTCCGCGTTTCCGTCGTTTTTCGTAAAAAAAGTTGCCTATGTCCTTCCTCACGGTTCAGTGGTTTTGATGTAACAGACAGATTAACTTTCGTATTTCAGTAGGGAAATATAATATGTCATTCTACAATTCTGTTGAAAAATATCGCAATACGGAACCGAACAATATTATTGTTAATAGCTGTGCCCGCGACTCCGTCAGCGTGTAACTCCTTGTGTGTTACTAAGTTAATGTATTGGTAATATTGTTTAGATCACGTTCACATGAGGCTTAAGTACCTATAGAACGAAAATACTTCAGCGCAAAGCTTCCGGGTAAACTATGTTGAAAGTTGATCCGTCCGGCACGTGAACATAAAGATTTCTAGAACTGCTAACCCGGGAAAGAGCGACGTACAACTGACCATGCGAGAAACAACTGACACCGAGATCTACTCCAGCAACACGAAAAGTCTGCCCTTGAGCCTTATTCATTGTTATTGCATAACACACCGATACTGGGAATTGCGTTCTTTTAAATTGTAATAGAAAATTATTTGGTATTATGGGAATTCTAGGAATAAAGACGGTTTCTCCTGCACCCCGACCTGTTAAAATTTGAGCCTCGATTATATTTTGTTGCAACTTGGTTAATTTTAGCCGAGTTCCATTGCAAAGTTGTGGTGGTCTTAAATTTCGGAGCAGAATAATCGGAATGCCAATATTTAAACAAATTTTTTGAGAAGGAAGTCCGGGCATATAAGAATTTAAAAATTCTATCGGGTAATTAGTGGCTTCTTGTTCATCGACCAGCATGATAATGTATTCACGCGCGATGGCTTATTATTAGCGTATTTCATGTATAACTTTGGTGTTTCTATACCGATTTCTATGATTCATTTTTATGGAACATTATTAACTATTCCATAAAAAAGAATGGGATGACTGAGAGTGTTATAAACGTAAGAGTAGACATATAATCAGAAAGCTTAGAACTGCTAAGCTATCGGGAGTTACACGTGTTATTATGAGTCAATCATTTAATAAAAGATAGGCATTACCGTGGGACATATTTTTTATAATTTTAAGGAGAACATTTCCGTCATACATGATTTCTGTGCAGCTTTAACCATTATGGTTGCACACGCGACGGTAGCTTAAAAAATGGAGTAACTTCTCCCGTTTTCCCAACATTTCCCTTCACTGCTATGCTCCTATTGATTATAGCGTGATGAAAAGTATACTATGACCAGCTCAGGAGTGTGAAAAATAATTGTACCAAGTTTCGTTAAAATCCATCGAGTAGTTTTTGTTTCTATAACGGTTATACAGACAGACAAAATGTATACTGATTACATTTCTGGAATCAGTATCTATCCCAAATCACCCCCTGATAGTTATTTTGGAAATATATTTCATGTACAGAATTGACCTCTCTACAGATTTATTATAAGTACTAGCTTCTGCCCGCGACTTCGTACGCGTTCCCGTAAAATAGCCTATCTGTTATTTCAGACCATAATCTATCCCTGTTCCAAATTTCACCCCGATCCCTTCAGCCGTTTTGACGTGATTGAGTAACAAACATACACACAAACTCACTCGCAAACTTTTGCATTTATTATATTAAATAACAGCAGAAATCGTAATATTTTAATTTCGCCATAACTTCAAAACCAAACGTCCGATTTTAATCATTCAAAGACCAAATATTATCTACATAAACTGTACTTAGTGATGAAACTTTATTTTGATACGGATTAATAGCATGAGTAAAATAAACGCGTTTAAATGTAGTAAAAAAAAATCAAGATTTTTAAATAAAATAATGGATGTTGTGCCTCACTCGACATAGATAGGACCAGTGTGTCGCGGACTTTTTTGTAGATATTTATAAGATCTACAATTAATTAGAACAATTTATGGTTCTATCTTTTATAGTTTAGGCAGCGTGCGCAAAATAAGTAACTTTTCTGGTTGATTTTTACACCTTGTGTCTGAAAACCCCAAATATCTTACGGAACCCTATTTATTCCAAAATAAAATATACCCTATGTTACTCGTGGATAATGTAGCTTTCAAATGGTGAAAGAATTTTTAAAATCGGTCCAGTAGTTTTTGAGCCTATTCATTACAATCAAACAAACAAACAAACATACAATCAAAGTTTTCCTCTTTATATTATTAGTGTAGATATTGCAAACTGTCGTAAGGCGTTTTACGAAGCTACTCGCTAGCCTATCGCCATCGCCAAGCAAGCCGTCTGCCTGTGCGTTCGCGACATAGATCAGCCGGTCGATTCTGTTGACATCTCACCGTGATCACTTGGGTGGAGTGAGCGGCGGGTGAGCTGTCATGCCTTCTGGTTAGTATAGTTTGACAGGTTCATTTCGCCTTGGTGATCACTTCAACATGTTTACAGAATCGCACTGCTGTTTTTTATATTTCTGTGGTTCGCGACCATGGCTTGTTATTAGCGTATTTCATGTATAACTTTGGTGTTTCTATACCGATTTCTATGACTCTTTTTATGGAATAGTTAATATAACTTTAATTAGGGACGACTGAGAGTTTTATAAACGTAAGAGTAGACAAATATAATCAGAAAGCTTCGAACTGCTAAGCTATCGGGAGTTACACGTGTTATTGTTCGTCAAACATAAAAGATAGACATATGCTGTCGTTGGATATTTTTAATATAATTTTAAGGAGAACATTTCCGTCATACATGATTTCTGTGTAGCTTTCACCGTTACGGTTGCACACGCGACGGAAGCTTAAAAAATGGAGTAACTTCTCCCGTTTTCCCAACATTTCCCTTCACTGCTCTGCTCCTATTGATTATAGCGTGATGAAAAGTATACTATAACCTGCTCAGGAGTATGAATAATAATTGTACCAAGTTTCGTTAAAATCCGTCGAGTAGTTTTTGTTTCTATAACGGTTATACAGACAGACAGACAGACAGACAGACAGACAGACAAAAATTGTACTGATTGCATTTTTGGCATCAGTATCGATCCCTAATCACCCCCTGATAGTTATTTTGGAAATATATTTCATGTACAGAATTGACCTCTCTACAGATTTATTATAAGTACTTATAGATATAGAAGATATAGATAGATTAATAAATAAAATAAATTCTTTATTGTCTCCAATATAACTTTTTAAGCTTATGACATACTTGGAGTGTGGTGTACAATCCAAATAGCTTTGTTGACTGTATCTATATGATGTAGCTGTACTTAATTTAAATAAATAAATACTGAGATGTTATGAAAAATTAGGAAAATATAGGATGCAAGGGACGGACGTAACAAACTCCTAACTTCATATATTTACTTCCCAATAAACTATCCATCGCCAGGTTTGATCTACTAAAGATAGAAAAATCTATATATCATCGGTTTTGATGTCCCAATAACATACTGATGGTTTTGACAACTAACCGACCTACGCTATCTATCCATGGGAGGGGCTATCGCTTACTACTTGTAGATATTACTATGAAATTGCAATGACAATGGATAGTTAGACGTTACCGTCATTGTGGGACGTAAAGTAAGAATAGATAGAAGTCTACTATTTATCGTCGATATCAAGATATCGCTCACTGAGGTTAGGTTATTGGGAACGGCCGTAAGAAGTCAAGGATAAGTCAAGTACCGTTACATCGATGTAACGGTACTACGCACAACTAAAATGTAACAAACAAACAGACGAACAGAGTCAGACTCACTTTCACGTTCATATTATGTTGTATGGACTCCCCCTAATTTTAAATATCGAGCACCACGTGTTCTGTAGATCCAACTAATTTTGCCGCTTATGGATTGTTGTTAGAATAGCCCTATATATTGAACTGTATGCCTCTTAACAATTTAAAAATCAGGATAATGCTATTTGGGGCTACAATGTCTGTCTAGAATAGATAGGTTAGGCAGCAGAATGAACTTGATTTATGATCATTCCATTTTTCAAAGTAGGTAAAGATATTCTTTTTTTTATACAAAACGGGGAACTCTTGGCCCAAATCTCACCTGATGGTAGCGAGTTTCACCCGGAATCCTCTTACACAGAGGAACTCGCTAGCATACCTCTAACTGCCGGAACACAACAGTGCTGTTAACATTGTTGTTATGGCGACAGACTTGGACATGATGGTGGTAGCTTGCCAGGCGGACTTAAAACAAGTCTTACCACCAACCAAACCGAGCAAAAACTTTGCCTCCGCTGGGTATCGAACCCGGGAGCTCTGGGTCTGAATCAGGTGGTGTAACCACTAGACCACGGAGGCGCTTAGTGTCACCTGTTTAGCACCACCCGGGGACCACGTGTAGGGATTCGCTGATTCCACAGGCGCTTAACACACGCATCGAATTTGTTCTAAGTCAATATAGGCTTATTCGGTGCAGATGCACTGGGCGGTAGTATTCACACTACACGACCGCCCACACACAAACATAAGACGGCTCTGCGGTCCGGATCGTGATCGGCTAGCTCTGAGATCGAGACGGACGGGAGCCACATACTTACTCTGTAGGTGTGTCACCAAAGTCGGCACCCTCGTCGCTGGTCGTCCTCGCTGGGCCTCCCCCGGGTCACTGGGGGTCTCACTCGGCGGGGACTGACCGCCGTAGGTGCCGTGAAGAGGCGGCGCTGAGCTAACAGCGTCGCGACGCGCCTACAGATACCTACACAACAGTTACACCACAGGCGTGCGTTGCTATTTTATTATGGCAGGCGCACGCCACACCCAATGCCGACAGGCAACGCTCTCTTCGACTACGGTCAAGAAACAATACTAATTGATTAATTTATGATTGATTAATTATTAATAATTGAAAACAATTATGGCCCTGAAAAGGGCCTTCTTGTTGTTTCAGCCATAAGGCAAACAAAATGACCGGTCCGTTGCAACGGGCCGAGGAGCGCAACCGCGGTCAGGGGGCTTCGCCCCGACACCGCTTGCCGCGCCCCCTAGGGGTCGCAGCGACAACCACGTAGTAGGATTCGCTGATGGGTATTCTCCTACGGACGCGGGTGACTCGGCCCCCAAAATTTATATTACATTTATATTATTCATTTTATATTATTCTCAAAAAATCTACTTGTACACTGCTTTTCAAAGGTCAGAAATATGAATATATATTGTAATAAGCACGAAGAACCGCAGTTCTTTTAAAGGTTTCCCTAATATATGCGCATGCATTTGCCTGAAACGTTTTGTTTACGAATCGAGAGGGGTATTCTTACAGATATTTTTGGGTGATATTCTGTATTCGATATACAGTAAAGAAATAATGACAGACTAAAATAAAATATTGACTTATATTTTAACTATACCTACTGTGAAAAAACTTCGAACGTGGAAAATGTCAGATACAGAACATCATATGATCACGTACTACTGAAACAGCCTGTGTACCTATACCTACTACACATTAACTCACGCCTTTCTCAAATTATTCTACTGTTCCACCAATCTGAATTCCGGTGGTGGGGCAAAGTGGAATGTTCACAAATTTGACGACCACCTTGCTTTTGAAAATTAGGCACTCGTACTCTCGCATTAGATAACTATGAGTTTACTTCATCCCTGGAAGTTGAAATTCTAACACGTACTAGGCCCTGCTTTTTGAGTTATTTATCATATTCTTTTATGTAAAAGTCGTAATAAGCCCAGGATAAACATACATACAGATAGTTGTTCCGGGTCTGGCTGTTTGTGTATGTGACTTTGTATGTTTGTAAACGCACCCACGATACAGGAGAAATTCCTAGTGTGGGATAACGATTTTTTTTTTTTTAATGAAAAAAATAAAATAAAAATAATGTACCTACTGAGCGGTGTTATCTCTCATGACAATCTCTTACAGAGAATCCTGAGATAGAGTGAACGAAGAACAAAGATTTAGTGCAATGAATGTACAAATATCTAAAACTTAATTTTGTCCGTGCACCTTTATGGTGGGTTTGACCTCCAAAAAGGTGGACCCATGACCTGGTGAAGATCGCGGGTAGCCGATGGATGCGAGACGCACAGGACTGGTCTTTGTTACGCCCATGTCCAGCAGTGGGCGTCTTTCGACTGATAATGATGACCTATATCGTCCCCGTAGTTGGAAAATTAAATAAGTCTGGTTTTGGCGATATTGACTTTTCCCTATTTTCAAAACCCCTAAAACATGCCGCATATTTGAGCCTAACAGGCATTTTCGTATCTTATTCCGTTCCAAAAATATAGCCATTTTTGTTGGACAGATGGAATAATAAATATCTTCAGACTAACACTATTTTTTTGAAGGAAAATTAAATAACTCAGTAAATAAATCAATAACTGTAGTCAATGATAAGTTGAATGTGAAATAAATTAAAACATGAGTTGTTGAATTTTTCCACAACTTAAAAATTCTTTCACAAAACTAAATAAGTTCTAGGAAAACTAAACAACTCTGTTTATTTAATTCTGCTATTCAGAATTCTGATATAACGTACCTCATTTATAAATACAATACATACATACTAATATAAATATCTAAAATCTCAACAAATAGAGCGAAAAGAGGCAACTTATAGCTCTAAAGAGCTGGATAAAAAGAAGTCGGGAGAAGATGAATCATAGTTTTGTGTGTCACCATGGAATTGGAAAGGCAGAATCCATAGACTGCAGAATGATGGTCTAATGTATTATTCCATTTAATTTTTGAGTTTGAACACAGACTAGGATTATAGTACTGTTTTAATTATGTTTTGATTTGATACAAGCTTTTCTTTTTCAGTTCTTATTGATAGCCACTTATTTTAAGTTTTTCATAATTTTACTTACTACTCAAGTATATCTTTTGTAATTAGGTCTCTGATTTTAGAGCCATAATATTTTTTGTATTCAAATTATTATCTGTTTTTGTGGTAAGGTAAGTATCTCATTACAATATGTACACTTTTTCTAAATTTTATTGTACTTTTCTATTTCTTCCAAAATATAACTTTATTAATATTATAATACAGCTTTTATTTTAAATGCGACCAATAATAGTTAAAAAAAGAACAAAGTAATGTAACGTACAAACCCACTAATTTTTACATTTAAAAATATTTCGAGTTTGATAAATTCAATAACTGCATTTATTTCACCAAATTTTACTCTACCAATTGGATTTAGCTTGAAGGAAAACTAAATAAATAGCCGAAATAAGTAGGTAACTAATTGTAGTCATGTTATAAATGATAGTTGTGGCAAAATTAAACAACTTGATTTTTTATTTTTTATTTAGTTATAGTTAGAGTTCAGTTTTTTAAAGCATTATGTAAAAGGTAATCATATCCACATAATTTAAAATTACCGACGCTATAATTGTCTCACATTTTTTAACAAATGTACATTAACTGAAAAATAAACACTAAATCGCGTTTATCTCAGAACTACAAAATCAGAGTTATTTAGTTTTCCAACTACGGGGACGATATAAAGTACTTTTTCTTTTTCCAAAGATCCCTTCGTAGATATCCGAACAATAAATTATGAACCGTTTTCCATAACTAGAGAACGTAGAGAATCACAATACCAGCGGATACAGGACAGCCGTATAAATTAAAATTCATTTATTTCAGGCCATCAAACCCGTAGAAAATAAATACAAAGATTTCACATTTGACGGCACGGTTGGCGCAGTGGTTGAGCGATCGACTGCTGCGTCGCGTGTCGTGAGTTCGATTCCCGCACGGAACAAACATATTTGTACGGCCTACAGATAGTTGTTCCGGTTCCGGCTGTTTATGTATGTAAACGCACCCACGATACAGAAGAAATTCCTAGTGTTGAGCAACGTTTAAAAAAATGGTTTATTTCTGTTTAAATATTTAGAAAGTCAATAAATGTATGTAGTTTAATGACCATTGTTGCACATTATCTGGCGTTTCCTATATTTCACGATTTCTTTTAACGGCTTCCTAGCATCAAAAGAAGATCGCACCAACTTTTCAAAACATTTTTTCTTAAAATCTCTAGCCAGCGATTATCCAAAATTTTAAGTTGAGTAACTCGCAAAAGAATTTCAATTAAGATTGTTTACGGAAGGCCCTCATTATGTAGGGAGAACGTCCATTCTGTTAATACATCTTTTTTAGTGTGATGACTTTTCAATCAATCTGCTGAGGCCTTTTTTAAGGATAATTGGGTCGACTTCTAGTACCTACAACCGAATACAACTGAACACCAGTATTTTACAAGAAGTGACTGCCTATATCCTAAGTCACAGGCACAAACACTAAGTTTAGGAGTCAGGGTATCTATTTAAAATAATTTATACATATTTTTATAAGCTTCAAACCCATCGCGGTGCATACTAGAGTCAAGAGCAAACCTATCTCTAATAAAGTCTCTTTCAATAAGTAGGTACCACTCCATAACACAGTCAGACTATTTAACATACGAGTACCCACAAGGCTTTTTCAATAAATCCAGACCCTATCTAGTGCTGAGGCAGGTGCTGACTGCTAAACGGAATCCACTTTCGACCTTCACTCCTAAGGGACAAGCCCAGTCGTAAATCACTCACATGTTTCTTTTTATCAAAGGACCGGGGTAAATTACTTTTACTGTGGTGTGTAGGACCAATTTTCACTTTTATATGCTAAAAAGTTGGTACAGTGATCACATCGGAATCAATAAAAGGCCTATGGCTAGTTTACACAGTGTGAACTAGCATACGAGTCAGCCGGTTACTGGCTCGTGCGAGTTGGATCGCATCCGAGTTACTTAATTTTTTTTATTTTTCGCCGGTCTGAACTTATACATTCATGGCAGTAGCTCAGACATTACTCGCTTCATTATTAAGACGTGTTCGGCAGTAGCTCACCAGTGTCAGGCAGGCAGTTGCTAGCGGAGCCTGTAATTTTTGGGAGCTGTGACTCGCAAGACACTGAGCATCTACCTACTATCACCATGTAGACAGCAAAGGCAAGCCAAGCTACTGGCATACGAGTAGACGATCCGAGTAACTGTCTACTGTCTAGTCAGCAGGTTGCCCTGTGTAAACTAGCCATTATTTGCGATAATCTAATGTATAAAATTCTTCCGTTTCTGAGTGACTGACTGACAGACAAGTAGAAAGCTGACATTTGGCATGTAGGTTCCTTGGGGAATGTAGAGAGCACTTAGAGAGGATTTCCTGAAATTCCTACGGGAACGTGAAAAAACGGTATATGCGCGTACGAAATCGCGGGAAAAAGATGGTTTTAGAATATATCTTAACCACGTAACAATTGACGACAGAAACTATCACAAGAGAGATACTCCCAAAATAAAAGAAGCCAATGAGCTAGTCCAGACCATAATCTATCTCAATGCCTTTAATCCGGATAGTAACAAAAATCAATTCATCCATTCAAACTTTCGCATAATTTATGTATACCTATATAGAAAGAAGTGACAGAGATAGATGCGATCCCACCCCGGAGACAATTATAGGCAATTTTTTGCAAAAATATATATTAAAAATATATAAAATATTTATACTTTCTAAATAAGTTTTATTTGCAGGAGGTGACCTCAGGAAGATTTTCTGTGATTATGAAATTTCTCTCAGTAGTAGAAATAAATCTATACTTTTTTTTGAAGTGAAAACTTCTTTTTAACCGACTTCCCAAAAAGGAGGAGGTTATCAATTCGGTTGTATGTTTTTTTTTTTTTATGTTTGTTACCTCATAACTCCGACAATTATGAACCGATTTGAAAAATTTTTGTTTTATCTGATAGGATATACTTGCAGATTGGTCCCATTTAAATCATATCAAAATCGGTTACGAACTTTGGATTTTAAATCGAAAAAGCTGGAATTTGACTATTCAGATGATTCTTTGATAATCGAAATTGTGTATTTTGCTTATCTGCGATTTTGTGGTGGTGTTGTTAGGTGTGAGGCACCACTAAAAAGTGAAAAATAGAAAACTTTTTACAAAAAAATACAACCGACTTCTAAAAAAAACACTACAAAGTAAAAAAAATAACTTTAATTTCGGAAGTCGGTGTCAAAATACGAAGAAACTAACAAAAACACCGACTTCCGAAATTAAAGTTATTTTTTTTTACTTTGTAGTGTTTTTTTTAGAAGTCGGTTGTATTTTTTTGTAAAAAGTTTTTTTTCTTAGGATGGATAAAGATAAAGATATAGATAAAGATATATTTATTGCTTAACTGTGTACATTAAGATCTTACAAAAAAAACATTACATTTTATTGTTTCAACAGTCTACCCAAGTCGGATATGCAATAGTATTAGAGGAATTGATATAATTACAAATATTATTTTTTATTAAAAAACTCATGCAGATTATAAAATACATTTTCAATTAACATTTTTTTCAATTTATTTTTAAACATATTGCCATTTAATTGCTTAATTGCTGGCGGTAACTGATTGTACACACGGATAGCAGTAACATAGGTACTTTTATAATACATCATGTTCTTAATAACTGGTAAGTTTATGTCATATTTATACTGTTTCCGAATATTTCTTTTGGAATTTGACTTGAAATTGAAATATTGCATATTGTTTTTAACAAATAAAGACAATTCGAGTATATAAATACCAGTCAGCGTCAGGTAACCCTCCGTTCTGAAGACATCTCTTAATGAGTCGGTACTGTACATATTATGTATTGTTCGAAGACATTTCTTCTGGAGAATGAATGTGGATTGTACGTTCGTCGAGTTCCCCCAATAAATGATACCTTAAGTTAACAGTGGGTACACATTTCCAAAATAAGCATTTCTAGTAACACTTGGATTCGTAGTTTCTGCCAGAACTGACAATGCGTAGCAAGCACTGGATATTTTTTTGTTAATTTTTTCAATGTGTGTCTTCCAATTTAAATGTTCATCTATTGTTACTCCTAAGAAATTTGTGTCTTTTACTTCTTCAATCGCCGTGTCAGACATGGTTATGCTCAATTTAGGAGGTTTACTTTTATAATTTCTGAATTGAATTAATTTGGTTTTTGAGGCATTGACTTTTAAATTTATTGATTGCAGCCAATCAGTTACAGTTATTAATGTTTTATTTATTTCATTTTCGTAAATAACTTCATTGGAGTATTCATTTGGAATAAATATAGTTGCGTCATCAGCATACATTACGCAAAGATGGTTAATTATATTTGGAAGCTCGTTAACATATAGTAAGAAAAAAGGAGGTCCCAATATACTGCCTTGCGGTACGCCTAGTAATACAGATTCAAATTTAGATTGCACTACCTCCACCATTTTTGTACGTTCATTGTAAACCTCAATTACAGTGCCCTGCATTCTATTATTTAAATAACTCTCAATTAATTTATGTGCTATGCCTCTTATTCCTATACCTTCTATATTAAATTCATTCTATATTAAAATGTTAAACTCGCGTCAGGACACGTGACCTGATCGAAAATTTGTAAGACGGATGATCCAAAAAAGCACAACGTTAATGTTCAAGTTTTCACTTCTGCCGGTGCAACCCGTTGTTTTTCACACACTTTTTAAATATACTGCCTTGCGGTACGCCTAGTAATACAGATTCAAATTTAGATTGCACTACCTCCACCATTTTTGTACGTTCATTGTAAACCTCAATTACAGTGCCCTGCATTCTATTATTTAAATAACTCTCAATTAATTTATGTGCTATGTCTCTTATTCCTATACCTTCTATATCAAATTCATTCTATATTAAAATGTTAAACTCGCGTCAGGACACGTGACCTGATCGAAAATTTGTAAGACGGATGATCCAAAAAAGCACAACATTAATGTTCAAGTTTTCACTTCTGCCGGTGCAACCCGTTGTTTTTCACACACTTTTTAAATGTACGGTTTCGCCGATAGGTTACGTATAACGGAGCCACGGGTTAAAGCAGGCATGTTTTTTGTCCACCGCCCATATGCAGGCGATCATCAAAAATCCCAGCAGCTGTCATCAACATTTTGTATAATTTTTTCATGTTTATTTCCGGAACCTGTCACTTGCATAAGTGTCCAAAAGGGAATTTTAAATTTTCCCTCACATCGTCTCTTTGTTCACTCAAAAATATTTATTAACGTTTGTTTACTTTTTTTGCTTGAAAAGGTGTCTGATCCCGCGTTTTGCGTTTATTATTCTGCCTGAATCACTGATATGCAAATCAAAATATTTTATTTCAAGAAGCCTTTGCCTAAAATTACTTTAATACTTCCATTTATTAGTGCACGGTTCCATTGTGTTGTCTCCTAACGAGACGAACTAACAATAATCACCACGATTACTCTTTAAAAAAGACTCAGATTTTTTATAATTTCTACATTATACTTACAGTTGTAATTGGTATGAGAGGATAATGTTCTGTTTGTTACTATTTTTTACTTTTGATAGGCACGCGTTTGACCACTATCTCACCTGATGGTATTCGATGATGCGGTCTAAGATTTAGCACGCTTGCCTAGAAGTAACCTATTCACTCTTGACTCAAAGACTCCCAGGTTGTAGTTATCAGGAAACACAGACTCTGGCAGGGAATTACACTTCTTTCCTGTACGCACTTTGAATGTGATCCCTAAACGTTTTGTGCGTGTGGGTGGGATGTCTACCAGTACCGGTGGTGCACCAGCGTTCGTCTTGTGGTCTGTTGAAAGAACGGGCTTAGCGGAATTAAATTATGCAATTCCGTCGCACATTCCCCAAAATGCAACGTAGAAAACCGACAGGCTAGCATCTCGGCGTCGATGCTCAAGACTTTGGAGCAATACTTATTACATATTTTTCTAGCATACTATACGTTCATCATTTATTGAATGTTCGCTCTACGGTAGAGGAGCTCGTGGCTAAATAATAACAGCCGCACAGGTCGATCTTCAAGGTTAAGCAACGCTTGCCGAGGTTGGTGTGTGGATGGGTAACCATCTTAACATATCGAGTTTCCTCCATGCTTCGGAAAGCACGTTAAGCTGTTGGTCCCCGCTGTCATTTGGAGATCTTTGGCATTCATTACGGATAGTAAGAAGCCAGAAAATCTGACACCAGTCTTGCCAAGGAGTACCGTGTTACCCAGTTAATGGGTTGTGGAGGTCTGGTAGGCAGCCGCTCCACGTAAAATACTGGTATTCAGCTGAATCCGGTTTTCTGGAAGCCGACCCCAATCTAGTTGGGAAAAGGCTAGGCAGATGATGCTCTGCGGTAAATAAATAATTTTGATTTATGTATTTTTTCAGACTTGTAGAACGCACTGAGTAATTGGCATTACAAATGAATATTTATAAAACTCTTCCGTCACTAATGAGTGACTTACAAACAAAACCTAGCTGAAACTACTGGCCGAAGAAAACTGTAATTTGGCATTATCTATCTAGTATCTACATGCCATGTCTTGGGAAGTGTTGGGGAGCACTGAAAGATTTCTCTAAATTTCTACGAGAATGATAAAGCCCGGGTCATGCGCGTACGAAATCGCGGACAGAAGCTAGAAAATACAGCATTATTTGAGTAAAATAACATCAAAGTTATAAACCAAGTACGAGCATAGCAAGGAAGTGGCATCATAATGTTTTGCATGAAGTCAAAGTAGAGAAAATCAACCGGTTCGCGCTTCGTTAGTGTTGCAGCAGAGTCGAAGTGTTTGAGTCGAGTGGATGTGACCTCTCTGTTCTTGACAAACATACAAACATGCTGACTTCGTCGGGCAAATAACATGGCACAGTTTTATAAAACTTTGTAGACGCACCTACTAAAGTTTCAAAAAGTTATAATTTAGTAAAGAAATCGATTTAAATATCTAAGGTTTGTTCGAGGTGGCTCGGAAAAACCATATCAAAAAGGAGATAGACAAGGCCTATGCCGATGTCGTCTGCTTATAGCCAAGGCAGTCTAAATTAAAAATAATAAATTAATAAAAAATGGTCCACCTTGCCTTTTACTGCTACAATACTTTTCAAAACGGAAAAAACCAGCCAGTTGCGAGTCGGACATGAAGGATTCTGTACCATAATCCTTAATTTGTATTGTTTGTTGTTATAGCGGAAATAAAAATACACAAAAACTTCAACTATCTATCTATTACGGTTCTCGAGATACAGCCCGCTGACAAACAGACGGACGAATTGATGGACAGCGGAGGCTTAGTAATAGCGTTCCGTTGGTAATACTTTTGAGTACGAAACCTTTAAAAGTATCGGATTGTTTAATTACCACACGATAATAAAACCGACCAAGTGCGAATAAGACCCGTGCACAAAGATTTTATAACAACTTTTTTTTGTTCACTGAAAAAAAATGAACCTAATTGAGTTTACTGTTTTTCATTTGTAAAATTTATTGCAATTTTATGAGACGAGCTCGCTATACTATCCTGACCACTGCAACTCCTGAGAATCAGAAGCAGCGAAGCCTCAGGAAAAGCACTGAATCAATGAAGCTTGATTACCCCTGAAGCACGATACAACTGCCATGGATTCCGCTATGAAATTAAACAGAAAAGGAGAGCAAAAGAGTAAGAAAAACATAATATCCACAAAGGGAACTGAGCTAGGCCAATAAGTACCAAGGGAATCCTACTTCTCCGCTGTACTCTTTTGATTAATTTCGTTGCGGGATCCAAGATAGTTGAATCGTTTCTCCGGGACTCGTCGGGCTTCATTAGCTCGACGTTTTTCTGGTGGTCGCCACTGCTGAGTCTGGCTTAGAGGAGTTGCAGAGTATTATAGTAGTACTCTATGAGTTGCAGTGGTTGGGAATGTGTGACGGGCTTGTCAAAAAAGTGCCATTTAAGGGAAGTTTACAACTGGGGTAAACTCAACTGCCAAATACGGATAGGCACGTATTAAAATGACCACGGATATTAATAGGTCCTAAAATTGTGAGCATACGACATTAACAATAATGAAACCAGAAACTATAGGCAACCGTACATAAAGCAAAATAATTCTGTTAAAACAATCATAATCCTTGTAAGTGCTACCACATGTTCACGATAGCTCTGTAATGAGGTCAATCTCATCTATAAGTCATCGTTAAGTCGCTGCGGCGGTCTAACAGCTAGCGGCTGTGTTATTAAAAGCGGGGGCGATAATAGTGTGTGATTGCGGTGTGAAGTGAGCTTGCAGCCAATAACAGGCCGGTACTATAGGTTTAAAAGTCATTCTGTTTTCACTTTGGTCAAAAAGGTTTAGAAAAAGACTGCGCTATAAAAGCCAAAGTTTTGTGTAAGGATCTAATGTGAAATTCGACAGCACCTTTATCTCATAAGTGAAGCGAAAACCGTTCAAAAACGAGTTCGACATTCGCACTTGGGGTTCCGTACGTAGTTATGAAGATCGACTCTAGCAGTGCGATTCTGCATATCGAAGTGAAGGCGTGGGTGAAGTGATCACGTAGTGAGCTGTCAAACCATACAGACAAGATGAAATGACAGCTCACTTGTTATTCACTCCACCTAAGTGAACACGGTGAGATATCAATAGAAAAGACCGGCTGTAATAGATATAAAATCAAGTTTCTTTTTCCGAAAATACAGTCATTGGCCATTAATGTTTTTAACCGAATTCCCAAAAAAGGAGGAGGTTCTCAAATCTGTCGTATTTTTTTTATGTTTGTCATAACTCCGTCAATTATGAACCGATTTGAAAAATTCTTGCAGATTGGTCCCATTTAAATTTTATCAAAATCGGTTTCGCAGTTTGGATTTTAAATCGAAATAGCTGAAATTCGTTTACCTACTTGGATGGTGGTTTTTTGTCATCCAAGTTATCGAAATTGCGTATTTTGCGATTTTGCAGTGGTGTTGTTAGGTGTGGGGTACCACTAAAAAGTGAAAAATAAAAAACTTTTTACAAAAAATAAGCAATTTCCAAAGTTTTTATACCATGCAATTACTCTCATTACTCTGATGAGACGAGAAGAAACTTACGTATGTTTTATTTCTTAGATTAAGAAGCATGATTTGTTTAAAGATCCAAGGGAAAGTAGAAAGTCTACGTTTCATTTCAACATATCTCCTGGCCTCCTTGTGAAAAAGGCCGTGAACGATAGACAGACAGACCGGCATACAAAACAACAAAAATTACACCAACCTGCTTATTTTTAAGAAAACGTTTCAGCTACAAAAAAAAGGAACTTCGTTCGAAATCGTACCTTTTATGTAAAGTTAAAAATAAAAATGTCTGTATTCATCGAAAAATATGCAAAAACAAGAAGTGAATTAAAAATATACGAAATGGTCTAACTTTTGTAGGTACCTGCTTAGGTAAATTTTTCATTTACAAATTTATGATAATAAGACAATAAAAAAGAAGAACCAAGTACGTTATGCAAATGAATATCGCAAAAATATTCAGAAATTCTAGACACCGGACCGGGTGTGATTTCGGCCCAAAAGTATCATTCACTTCATTTCGGTTTGGGCAATACCGCGTGTATCTGACATCGACGCACAAACGATTTCCATGGGTCCAGGGCATGATTCTGGACACCCCAGTGTTGGAATTTTTCGTCGGTTCTTTTCTCATCTTTTCATTCTTTTCAAGAGTACCACAAATAGGTACCTATCAGCTCAGCTGAGCTGATATTTATTTGTGGTTTCATTCAGATTGCTCTTTTTAGTGAAAGTAGTTAATTCATTATTTTTTTATTAAAAATCTCAGTGGGTTAGGTCAGAATAACGATTATGAGCAGTCTAAATTACAAAAAACCCTTGAAAAAAATGAAAAAATGAGAAAAAAGCCGACGAAAAATTCTAAGTCTAGGGTGTCCAGAATCATGCCCTGGACCCATGGAAATCGTTTGTGCGTCGATGTCAGATACACGCGGTATTATTCGTTTTCTGTAGTTTAGTAGATAAAATGCAACTAAATAGGCCTAATGACAAACCCAGAGCAAGTATAGATAGAGATAACTTGGAACACAAAGGGCATAGTTGTAGGAACACGTGTGGGTTTCACTCAGTAAGAGTCTGACACTATCTCCCACTCCGCTCAGAGAAGAAGGAGCCATTTGATGATTGCTCACCCTTAAAAAAAGGCCAAGAAGTGTTCATGTCAGTTATTCAGACGCACTGCAACTTGCCATCCCTAACTTGTTGCTATTCCACCAACTCGCACTAAGCGCTTCCAAGCGTCTTTCATAATGCGCAAAGCAAAGGAGTGGAACTCTTTGCCTGCGTCTGTGTTTCCGAATGCCTACAACCGTAATCTTACCAAAGTTAGAGTGAACCGGCTACTTCTGGGTAAGCTCACTCCATCGTAGACTTTGTCTCTGTCATCTCTGACCAAGACTAGAGTCAAGAGCAAACCCATATCAATTAAAAAAAACCCCTAATAAAAGTAAAATCTAATTAAAACATAACACTAAAGCTAAACAATACTGCTAAACAGTTTATTGGCAGCGCAAGTGAACTGCTTTGCTGTGCTTGTCGGCAGAGCAAAACAGTTTGTCGGCAGATTCAAATCTATCGGATCGCATGACTGATGCAAATCAATCAGTAAACGGTATAACAAGAGACCCAATGCCACGTTTCGTATAAAGGCCAGTCCATTCCAGTCCAGTTCGCTGCAAACGCAATGGCCTAAATATAGGGCTGATACAAAGAGCACCAAACCACTAGCAGTTTTTTAAAGAGGAATGGTTTTCCTCATGACCACAATCACGTCTCATTGATAGCTATGGGTGATATCTATGATAGGAGGGTAGCTTGAAGATGCCTGATTACTCTTGCTGTGAAGGCAAACGGGTTATATGTGGAAGGGAACAGAGTCGGCAGTGAGTTTCAAGCTTTTGCGAGCAGTTTCTTCTATTCTGTCGTTTCGCTCTTGGCAAAGCTATCGTCCACATTGGTAGTCAGGGTGGATTTAGCTCTCCAAACGATCTCCCGACATTTCGCCCTGTTGGTGGACTGTCTGGCGCAATCAAATGCACGGCTTCTCAGTGCGGATCCGAATTGGTCAGTCCAGCGCAAAGGTGACCTATCGCGTGATCTAGGTCCTTCTACTTTCCCTGCAAGACTTAGTCGCTCCATGGACTCGTTATGACGATCGACCTGAATGGCTGTTATTGTTTATCACGAGCTATTCCCTAATAACCCTGCACAGCGACGACGGGTGACTAATTAGAAAAACAAAACAATTTTGAACATTCCAACTACAGTTTTATGACAGCCCTAACTTAAGGCCACAAGTCAAATAAAGCCTGATCGTTATGCACTCCACAGGTGGCAGAAAGCCAGCGGCTTACGTGACACGAAATGCAACGATACTGAGAACTTGCAGCTTGCTTAATGTATGGGCTACGTGCTCTGAATCCAGACCAGAATAAACTTGCTGAAATCTAAGAAGTAAGGGAGTACCGACTACTTACGCGTGTTTTTGACGCCACAAATAGAACGCTCTAGTTGAGCAGCTCGTGGCTAAATAATAACAGCCAAATAATAAACATCACTAATTTGAAGACATTAATACCTAAGAATAGTTATTTATGATACAAGAGCGGTAAGTTGGTCTTTACAAACGAGTAGACAAATGTAAGCCCGAGACGAAGTCGAGGGTTTACCATAGTCACGAGTTTGTAAAGACCAATATCCGCTCGTGTGTCATACAACGTTTTTCGACACATTATGTAAATAGATAACACAAACTTTTCATTATCTATTAAAAATTATTGTTAATATAGCGTTCTCGCGATTTTGGCGGCAAGAGACCATTTTCTGCAATTGGCGCCTCATTCAAGATGTCAGGTGGAGTAGATTCCATATTTATATCTGATTCCTCGCTTGAACACATATTCTAATTAATATTATAATTAAAAGTTGCAACTACCTTTGATGTTTCTAATTGAAAATGGCGCGAATTTACAAGTGGGGAGTGTGTGTTTGGAATAGTGTGCGTTTTTAAAATAAGAACTCGCTTCCGTCTGCGTCTGCGTGAAACATTTTAGTAGAATATTGTAAATTGTATTATATAGGTATTGTACCAATCGGATTTTTTTGACAAAATCATTTATTTAATAAGTTACATTTTTTAAATTGTCTCCTCGAGCCTTTATATTGATACCCCACTCGATAGGTTATTAAAAAAGCTGAAGTCATTAAAATGGCACCGAAGCTCAGATATTTTAATTTTTATATACCTATCCAGTATTATTCTCACTATTTAGACGAATCTAATGACACCTTTCAGCTAAAGTCTATCAAGCCACAGGGTTAGGCTACAGTTTGCCATTTCAAAGAAATATGACATCATACATAGATACACTCGAAAAAAACATAAGTGTAACAGTCGGGTAATCAGAACTACATCTATTGTCTCGTTTTTTCTTCAATATTAAAGTGCGATAAAACCTTCTGAACAAAAAGTTCTTCGCAAAAAAAAACGCGTATGGAACGCTTCCGAAACGGACGCAGACGGAAGCATTTCTGGCTGACGGATGCAGACGGATTGAATTCTTATAATTATATTGTTTATGGACATTAAAAAAAATACCGTAAAGAATACGCACGGCGCCATACATCGGAGCGTGCGTTAAAGTAGGTACTTAGGTGAGAGTACCTACTTTAACGCACGCTCCATTGTATGGTCCGTAATTTTGAACTTTCGAACAATGTATACAGGCTTCGTAAATGCATTTTATGAGCAAATGTGTCGAAAAATATATTTACGTTAGGACAAACTACATCCGTTACAAAAACGACGCTAACGTTGTTGTATTTCTGTGCAAAAATCAAATAAAATTTCAAAAGAAACAGCTTCGTCCAATTTAGCGATATTATGTCCACCACTGGGTTGCCAGTGATAAAACTCCTAACGAGAGTGCTCCAATTATAATGACGTCGTCGTTCATAAAACAATGAAGAATATAAATTCATTATTTTTGTTACAAATTGGTGCATTCTTTCCTTAGTGGTCGTTTTGTAACAAGACCCATCGTAGATCGGGGCAAAAAACGTTTGATTAGTGTAGCAGCTTATTATCACGGGGAGGCGTGAAAGTTGACACGAAATAAACTTGCAGGACATTGCTTTTTATTGAACATATTTTTATTTAAGGCGCTACGCAGACTATAAAATTTGGCTCCTCGAGTTTTGGCAACTGGCAACTTGCAAAACTACCTACCTACCTTGTGCAAAAGCATCCAAAAATCGTATCCTACTAATATTATAAATGCGAAAGTGTGTGAGTATGTATGGATGTTTGTTACTCTTTCACGCAAATACTACTGAACCGATTACGATGAAATTTGGTATGTAGGTAGCTGAAGATCCAGAATAACACATAGGCTACTTTTATCCCAGAGTTCCCGAGGGGTGATCGGGATTTACACGGGAATAACGAGAATTTATACGCGGATGAAGTCGCGGGCGGCCTCTAGTTTAACATAAATTAAAACCCCTTGCTGTTTAGCTCAATAACACCTACTTACTCAACCTGCCGGTCAATTCTGTTTGAAATCTCACCGTGTTCACTTTGGTGGAGAGAACGACAGTTGAGCTGTCATTCCCTGTCATTCCACCAAAGTGATCACTTAATATAATCCACCTAAGTGATCACGGTGAGATGTCGACAGAATTGACAAGCTGAATAACAATCGGCAATCTACCGGTTTGGTTGTGTGCGTGAGAAATTGAAATGCCGTTTTTAGGCTGCGTTTCCACCAGAGATATGCAAGGATGCGTAGCAACGGATGTGTCGGTTAAGAACCAATACAATCACTTAATTTACCTAGCCTCAAATCCTAAGCCTTAATAAACAAACACATCCCTCGCTACGCATTCTCGCACATCTCTGGTGGAAACGCAGCCTTAGGGTTACGAATCAGGAGGGTAACCTACGGAACTCTATTACTTTTTTTTTTATTTTTTTATGCGAAACGGGGAAACTCTTGGCCCAAATCTCACCTGATGGAAAGTGATGATTGGGCCGAAGATGGAAGTGAGTTTCACCCGGAATCCTCTTACACAGAGGAACTGGCTATCATACCTCTAACTGCCGGAACACAACAATGCTGTTAACATTGTTGTTATGGCGACAGACTTAGACATGATGGTGGTAGCTTGCCAGGCGGACTTAGAATAAGTCCTACCACCAACCAAACCGAGCAAAAAATTTGCCCCCGCTGGGAATCGAACCCGGAACCTCTGGGTCTGAATCAGGTGGTTTAACCACTAGACCACAGAGGCGGTTAGTGTCACCTGTTTAGCACCACCCGGGGACCACGTGTAGGGATTCGCTGAAGGGTATTCTCCTACGGACGCGGGTGACTCGGCCCCCAAAATTACCGAGCCTATGCCGCCGTCTGTACATCCATCTGTCTGTCAGCAGACTGTAACTCAAGAACCGTAAAAGGTACACAGTTGAAATTTTAACACTGATGGAGATGATATGAGTGCCAATGGACTCTCAACCAAGGATGCCGAGGACCGTGCGAAATGGAGAAGAAAAAGCCGGAAAGGGACCTCGGGCTCCGAAGCAAACCAGCTGAGGATGCAACCAGGAACACGCTCAGATGAGAGAGAGAAAGAGAGTTGAAATTTTAACAGTGTGTACTTCTATTCCCGCTTTAACAACAAATAAAGGGGCTATCATACAAGAAACGTGTTCGGTTTATGCTAAGGATAGCTTCGTGAGAGACTCCAACTCGCACTTGGCCGGTTGATATTTGAAACATTTACATTAGATTTTCTATGTGTTGACAGCGAATAAGCAAATGTTTTGAAGGCCCTATTTTTAAGCTATTTAGTTAAATTGCGCCTTAGCAGTAAAAGTTGATGTATGGTTAATTGTATCTATTATCTCGCACCTTAAATAAACAGCTCATCATCATCTGCCTAGCCTTTTCCCAACTATATTGGGATCGGCTTCCAGTCAAACCGGATTCAGCTGAATGCCAGTATTTTACGTGGAGCGGCTGCCTACCAGACCTCCACAACCCATTAAGCTGGGTAACACGGTACTTCTTGGCAAGACTGGTGTCAGATTTTCTGGTTTCTGACTATCCATAACGACTGCCAAAGATCTCCAAATGACAGCCAAGACCAACGGCTTAACGTGCTTTCCGAGTCACGGAGGAAACTCAGCATGTTAAGACGGTCACCCATCCACAGACCAACCTCGGCAAGCGTTGCTTAACCTTGAAGATCGACCTGTGCGGCTGTTATTATTTAGCCACGAAATAAACTAATATCGTTTAACACAAAACTCGTTGTGATTACATTAAATTTTAAAAGCTCATTTATATCAAAGATTTACCTCCGTTTTACCTTTCTCAAACACAAAGCTTGGGATAAAAATAGTACATCCGTATGTCCACGACGAAAGTTGGGACCGAGATGAATCAGCACACGCGGCTTATTGCGGCTCCTTTTGCTGTTGTTTAGCAATTTTAGGCAAACCTTTTGCAAGTACCTGTGTCGAAACTATTAAGTGACAGATTTTTGTGACGGAACCACAAGGTTTCCTGTTTTATATTATGGTATACACCAGACAAATGAACAATAACGGTCATATACATTTATTGACTTTATCTACCAGTGGCGAAGGGTGAATTTTCTTAAAAGGGAAGCCGGACCAAAAAATGCTTACCTTGCTCAAGTGTGATGCGTAAATTCCAGCTGTGGCCCTGTTTCGTCAATCATGACTATTCATGACCGATACAAACTGAGCTTTATTTATTTCAAATTTAATTTGGTCGCGTAAAACGAATGCGATACTTTGTATTAAATCATTTTGTATACCTATCACTCGAAAGGCCAGAGAATGTGGGATTGTGTTGAGGAACATTGTTCCAAATGCGAATTGATTACAGTATCATACTTGCTTAAATATAACAACGTTTCGATATAGTTACCGCGGTTATCGGATTTTCGTGGTGGCCGCGAAAAGCTAATTCTTGTTTACCTAGCAAAATTACTGTGTCGTTGAACCGTTTCATTAAACTTCTATTCCGATCTACTTTTCTATTATGAACTTCATACGTATTAGCAAAAAATGTTTCTATCCTACGATTTCCGAAATCATGCAAAGATAAACAACTTCGAATAATTTATTATAACTTCCCGTAAGCCACGGGTATTTGTCGTACAAAGAACTGTTAAAATGTTTGAAAAAACCATCGCGTCATTTATAATTTATAATCATGTCAGGGCGAGCACGGCCTATCTGAATTACATGTTTTTTTATTTCCAAAACTCAACTTTGAAAAGGATGTTTCCTCAGTCAACAAATAATCTGTCAGACAGCATTCTACGTTCACTAATGCCGCCATGCTATCGAACTTAATAACAACAAAATCATTACTTATATAACTTCTTTCTAATAAAACTATAAACTAAAAAAACTATCTTACTCCTTACTCACCTAAATACCTATTTAAATAGCCGATCACCAAACAATACAACGCCGCTAACCATGTTTTCACTACGCAAAACTATCACTAGTTTACACAAATAACTCAATTTCAACAATAATACACGAATAATGCTATAAGATCCTAAATTATGATACGAATATATCAAATCAAATGAAAATGAACAATGATATCAATAAACATGACACTTAAATTCGCGCGAAAGAAATCTGTTGTGGATCTGTCATGACTGTCATTAAAATATTACTATCCGAACAAATTCGATTTACAACTTCAGTATCATTCCATCTCGTTCTGGCGTACACATTTCCTATCTCTGTCCTGATCGTAACTCGATGATTAACGGCTTGCTAACTGCCTAAATCTAGCAGTGTTATATTGTGGCCTCAAGGTCACGATCGCTACAAGAGACTATGAATTAAATGTACTGAATTCCTGTTCGAGCGGCCGGCTTAGTCTAGGCACTGATTTTATTTCTTTGATTGTTACTTTTATAAGCAAATTTTATACCTGCAATGTAACTTCGTAAATAGTTATTTGTTTAAATGATGATTGAAAACTATATAATTTGATACTAGTATTTGCCATATTTCGAAAGGGAAGCCGATAGGAATCGAGTTGTATGGACCCTTCGCCACTGTTATCTACATCAAAAGCAGAAATAAAAACTTAAAGCTATCCTGAATCGACTTATGTCGTGATCCTTTACGTTCTCTAGTAATCAAATACCGGCCAAGTGCGACCATTAAGTTCCGTACAAACCTGTAGGTATGTACTATAAGCAAAACTTGCAATTTACGATTTATGACGTATTAAAAACTACTTACTAGATCTCGTTCAAACCAATTTGCGGTGGAAGTTCATGTAGTACATCATATTACATATTTTTTTTAGTTTTATCATTCTCTTATTTTGGAAGTTACAGGGAGACATTTTACCACTCTGGAAGTGTCTCTCGCGCAAACTATTTACTTTAGAAAAAAATTATATTAAATTAGAAAAATCAATATCATTTTTGAAGACCTATCCATTATGCGTTTCACAGAATACATCTACGTACCAAGTTTCAACAGCATAGTTCTTATAGTTGCCGAAAAAAGTGGCTGTGACATACGGACGGACAGACAGACAGACATACAGTCATGACGAATCTATAAGGGATCCGTTTTTTTTTTTGTTTTTGTTTTGATTAATTGTTTGTGTATCTACGAACAGATATATAGGGTAAGGTCAATGTACTTTATAGAAAGTTTTCTGGCGCCATTTCACAAAAGTGCAAGCGTCGATCAACTAGGTACATGGCAGAGGCTGCGGAAATGTATTAATTAATCTGCCTAACCTATCCCCAACTACAGTACGATTATTTTTCTTTGCCGCTCCGAAGTTAGCTTTTAGTGCCGACCGCGCAGGTCCCATCGCGTAAAAAAGTGTTACGTTCGTAGAATATTTTTTTGATTTATACGTTTTGTATTATTAACAAGTAAGAAACACAACCAGTAACAATAACAAGGTCACAAAGTAACACAACAAATATATACACCACAAAAACACACAAAACACAAATGAAACCGTAAGAAATTCCAAAATAAATAATTTAAAACAATAATACTTTTCGTATCGACAGTCGTATTGCATTGAGTAAGCGGGACACAAATATGCATCGAACGTATACGAGGGACTGCATACGCGACATACCCGCGCATGCGCTGTTCTGTGTTTCTTGTCAAATTGACATCCTGCGCAATCGATTGCGACGTACTTCGCATAGGCAAAGAAAAAATAATCGTACTGTATATTGGGTTTTTTTTTCTTGGGTGGGAAATCTTCAAATGCCTCCTCCCGCTCTGGGCGGAGCAGAAAGGGAGTGTCAGACTCTTTACTGACTAAAACCCATCCGTGTTCCTCCGAGTGCCTTTTGCGCTTCAGGGCCAGGGTGGTCCTTATGTTTACTTTTTTGATTGGTGACTCTTTCGAAAAAAATCCACAATCCTGACAAGAAAAATTTTCGGCCAAGCTCGACATGTAATCTGTGCGGAGTTATAAGGGGGGAAAAATTGGTGTGACGGGTGAGTACAGGACACTGTATGCCTAAAATATTAGGACATCCGCAAAAATGGGTTAGCAAATATTCACTATGTATGCAGAATCTATCCTAGCTTGTAGGTTGGTACTAGATTAGGTAGATTTTCACTATAATCAAAAGATGCGTAACTCTATGTAACACAAAACCTATACAACCTGTAACAGAATAAACGCAATACCTCTTAAGGCGCGTCCCCGAGCAAAACGCAGCGCTAGCCGTTTTTTATGCAGTTTTTTGGAGCTATCTACTCTTTATCAAAAAGAAATGTCAACTAATAAAAAATACATTAAATTTCTACATAATCTTGGCTTCAAAATGGTAGATTTTATTTTTTAGTACTAAGTATAATGTTTAAGTACCTAATCTCCTCATAACGAAACCACAGAAATGAGAAAAAATTACTGAAAACATGCATCTTCTCGAAAACTAACGATTATTTTGATTTTGTACTTAAACTAATGGATAGGCAATTTAATTATGAACATTTTGGTAGAAGTATTTTTTTCAAATGACCAAAATTAGATTTTATATCGATTTTATTCAACATTCTGAGCGTATTCGCTATCGTATCTCTTGCGCTGTTATTGAGGGAAAAAATGCTCAAGGTTATTTGCTCAGGGTACGGCCTTAAGGGGTCATTGAACTCATCATTATGGGACCATAGCCGAAATCGCGAAAAAAAAATTAGCTGTTCAGTACATTTTGTCGAGTTATGCTTACGAAAATGTATGGGGCAGTCGATTTTTTTTTTCGCGATTTCAGTATTGGTCCCATAGTAAAAGTTGTTCATAATGATGAGTCCAATGACCCCTTAAGAGGTATTGCGTTTATTCTGTTACACGTTGTATTTAAAGGAGGCATTGTACCTACTCATGATTGTGATCATCTTTTACCATGGGAATATATTACCCAGTAGTCTTCAATCACAATCAATGACCATCGTGCTCCATCTTCAACCACGTCAACGCTTACCATCAGGTGAGATAGTGGTCAAACGCGTGCCTATCAAAAGGACCAAAAAATGCATGCAGTATCTATTTATAAAGTCCCATTAAAATAGATCTATGGACAAATTGTAACACAGCGTCAGTACCTACGTTTAATCAAAGATGTACAAGCAAAAAATAAACACTGATAAAATTAATTTTATTTTGACCTAAAACAATAAAATGCCAATTTCTTTTTGGATTTCCGTTACGTTCTTTTTTTCGTGTCAGTAGGTAATGCGTTTTTCTTATTATTATTTTTTACCATTGTAATTTTAATAAGTTTTTTTTGGGTTATTTGGATGATAAAGTATTATAGTAGTGACTGAAAAGTTAAAAGGGAATCGCTTGTCTTGGTATGGTCATGTGGAGAGGAGAGAGAAAACGCATTTAACTAAAAGAGTAATGAACATAAATGTGGATGGATGGAGAGGGAGAGGACGGCCAAAGAAAAGATGGATGGATTGTGTAAGAAGCGATATGAAAGAAAAGGGAGTTAGTGACAGTTTGACGGCTGATAGGGAAGACTGGAAGAATAAAAAACGTGTTGCGCCGACCCCAAGTAACATGGGATAAGGGCAGGAAGATGATGATGGATGATAAAGTATTATCAAAAAGGTTGCCCATCTATTTTAATGGGACCCTTATATAATATTAATACCAATAGGTAGGTATAGTAAAGCTGAAGAGTTTGTTGGAATGCGCTAATCTCTGGAACTATCAGTCAGATTTAGAAAATTATTTTTGGATATGAAAGCCATATATTCATGAAGAAGGCTATAAACGAACTGTAAAAAACTGGACAGGCGCTTATGACGTCACGGGTAAAAGCTTATAAATACATTATACTAACTTAAATTTCATAAGAGAAAACGCGGGCGGCTAGTCTTTGTATGTAAAGTCATAATGCGAGGTTTGTCTCTCGCCTGTTACATCTTCCAATATTACACAGATTTAAAAAATATTTCGTAAACTTAATACAAAATGTATATACCGTGTCCTTATGATTTCTTTTTTGATGATTTATTAACTGTGTAAGCACTAGAACTCTCAATAAATGCTCAAAATTGTCCGATAAACCGCTGTCAACAGAGTCCTAGTGTTAAAAATAGGCAACTATTAATGAAAATGAAAAACATAGGGACACAGTATACAACCTTCTTATTTTGTTTGTGAAATATCTTTTTCATTACTCAAACTCGGAAAATAGGCCTAAAGTTTCTTAAGGGTCGAAACTTCGAAAGTAATCCTTTTGAGCCCTAGGGAGAATCGTTTTCATATGACAGACATCATAAAAAACAATGATGGAAAATGGCTGAATAGCTGGCAGGTCACAAAAAAAATATATTGGCGGGAAAGCGGCAATCCGATCTCCGTTTTGTTTTTTCTAGTTGATTATATAGCACAGATGTATTAACAGGACGAGTTCACCAGATTCGGATATGGATTATTGATTCGTGTCTTTCTTTTTATTCCTTTTATTCGAAATGAAAAGCACAGTGTTCACCTGGAGTGAAATAATTATTTAGTCCCTCCAACTATTGGTCTCGGGACTAAATAAGTTCCTTTCGAACCTAGGATAACAATGTACTATTAAATCGGTCCAACGTTGGAAGAGGAAATGGCCGAGAGCCAAACCTTGCATTATGATTATTTATGTACATACAAAGTCTATCCGCCCGCATTTCCTCTTAAGTATTACTAGTAAAATCTGCTACCTATTCAGTACTTTTTGTAGGTTAATGAACAGTGGCTCACATAAATGTACATGGAATGGTCGATTTTTTTTGCATCTAAGTATATTCTTTTCACCTTGTAAAAGGCAAATCAAAACCATTAAAAATAACGCAATATTCCACTACTTCACGTCATATTGCACTCTTACACTACAAATTGCGTTTACATTACTAAACTTTTACGAGGACAAAGGGCGGCCTTCCGTGCATCTGGAACCGTCTGGAACTTTCAACTATTTCAATCCGGTTCACGTTCCAGATTCTTCTAATTTGTACCTGGAGTGGTGAATTGAATTCAGACGCCGACTCTACTCCGGTATCTTGAAAGTTGGGTAGTCGGATTCGTCTTGTGCCTGTCGGCCCAATTCCCTCAATTTGCTAAAATCCTGCGAGAACGCTGTCGACCATTTGCATCTAGTTAACAAGAACTTTAGAGGTAACTAGTTCGGTTCTATCTGTTCCATTGTAATGGTGTCTATTGTACGGCTAAGTTTTTAATATAATAAATTAAAACTTAGTCGTACAAATAACCTTTTCCAATAAATTTTTAATTGTGAACAAAAACGCTAATTATGCCTCGAAGGTGATTCTTTTGTGTAGTAACAGCAAATAATAATTATTATAACTTCATTTATTAAAAAGTTTTTTTTTTTAACACCCTTGCTCGTAAAGCTGATGTAATTCCACCAGTTTTAAATATGTAAAGCGGGTCATAAAAAACGCGTGTGTTACCAAAGCAAATAGTTAAGTTATAGTCCAGTCCATACAAATTCCATAACAGTATTCTTTGCCATTTCAAATATGGAACCGCCGCCGCACGACTCCAGCTAGTGAGCATCGCGCTGTTGCTATTCAAATTTCGAACTCATCACCGCGCGGCGGCTGCCTACAGTATATTAATCTATGCTGCCTACTGACTGGCGCCGCGGCGGCGCCAGTCAGTGCTTTAGCGCGCTGTTAAAATGGCGGGAAAGCAACAGTGTGCATTCACAGATTGAGTTTATTAAAAAAAAAAAAAAAAACAGTTTATTCGGTAGGTAATTTAAAACTTGGCTGCATGCTCTAGTTTTCTTTGTACTTGTATTGTGAATACCTAAAAATGACAACTTTCAATAATGAAGATGAGCAATATATTACTTCAACTCCACCGGATATACTAACAGAAGCGCGAACCGCATGCGACAGCTTGCTGCCGTCAATATCCAAGGACAGATACATAACCACGTATGAAAATTTCTTGAAGTGGAAAAAAATGATAAATGCCAAGTCATTTTCCGAAAATGTAGTTTTGACTATTTTTTTTTATTTATTCATTATAATTAAAAAATACCAATCACAAACCCAAAGAACACACAACTAAGAAAATAAAACAGAACACAACACAGAACACACACACAGAACAGAACCAAGGAAATAAATAAGATTAAGGTGGAAGCGCCAGGGTAGCCCGCGAAATTCAAATATTTTGATGTTTTTTGCAATTTGCCGGTCAGTGTGAAGCTGTATGTTAAATAAAATACAATTCGCGGTCGTAACGCATATTTATCTAAAAAAATATACCCATTTTAATTATCAATATAACCCTCTAAGTTCATACAACTCGATTGAATGACTTTTTCACGAAATTACATTCAATCGAGTTATATGAACTTAGAAGGTTATATTGATGATTGAAATGGTTATAATCCTTTGGATAAATGCTCTTTACAATCGCGAATCGTATTCTGTTCAACATAAAGCTTCACAATGACCAGCAAATTGCAAAAAAACATTTGAATTTCGCGGGCTACCCTGGAGCATCCACCTTAAGAGTGTGTATTCCTTCCACTAGCGCCGCCAATCGTTTTTTATTAATTGTAGTAAATTTAAGACACGTAGATCAAAAACCGCTCTGTAGTGTTCTGAAGAAATGTATCAATTATTTTTTGAGAGCTATTTTTAATACATAACTCATGGCTAAATAGCCAAAACGGCAATTATTGCTAAAAGTGGCCACTTTTAGCAAAAATATCGACTTTGGCAACTATTTATGTTCTAAAGTACAAAACATAACTCTAAAAAAATAATAAATACATTTCTTCAGAACACTACAGAGCGGTTTTTTATCTACGTGTCTTAAATTTACCACAATTAATAAAAAACGATTGGCGGCGCTAGTGAACGGAATACGCCCTCTTAAACCATAGCGATTTAATATCTAAGTGTAAGTATAAGGTGGTTTACTGCTGGCGAGTTTAGATTTATGTAACCTCTGTAATACAATTTTGTTAAACATTTTTTTTAAAAAAGACCAGAGAAGAATAACCTACCTAGAAAGTTGTTTAAAAAAAAATTGGGGGCCATAATAGGGAGGGTTTGGTGTGAAAACATTATCATGCATGATTTTGTCGTAAGAATCCAGAGAACCACTCATATTCACAAATAGGATTTTTCACAAAGGAGACAAAATGTCCAGTGTTAAGTCAACCCTATAAACGGGGTACAAATGTCCCATTTGCATTCAGTACCTACATCTTTCTAATATGGGATCCTTTTGTATCTGTAAACTTTGTCTTATTTATTAAATCTAAATCATTGTTTTCGTATTGTTGTACAGAAGGAGGCCATTTTTAATTGAGATGTGTTTGCTCTTGACTCAATGGAGCGAAAAAAAATATAACCGCAATTGGTAACATTGCAGTTATTTTTTTTAGGTGTAATGTTCTAACTTGTGTCAATTTTTATACTTTGCTATACTCATTATTGGCTTTTTGCTATATTCATTATTGGCTCAAAATTAAATTGGCATAAAGGTCTCAAAATTATTGAATTTTTTGTCATTTCATTTCAGAAAACTACGGTACTCTTCACTGTGCGTGGCCTTGTCGGGTTATTAGTTCTATATAGCAAAAAGCCGTAAAAATACACCAGAGTGCCAATTCTAATAATTTTCACATTCGCATCTCAATCGCAATCTGTCAAAAATGTGTGAAAATTAAGGCTTTTATGACAGTTTCCGATTGACATGCGAATGCGAAAGTTGTTTAAAATTTAGTAGAATTGGCCCTAAGATATTAAAAACGATGGCTGACGGCTCTAATTAAAAACAATTAACTTATTAAACCCAACTTTTTAATAAAAAAAAGAATATTTACGGCCCATTTTAAACTCGTACCATGTGTTAACCCGTCAACGCAAATACCCGATATGGACGAGAATAAATCACACCCACCGTAATGTTTGAACTGTTAATTAACTTCATAACAAGCGGCGCGGACAGGGTTATTCGTTCTCAACTAAATAACTTTATTGTGCATGTAAACATTCCTTCTGCATAATAAATGGCGGAATTATCACTATTAAATATAAAACAAAGACTTTCGCCGTGTCTGTCTGTCAGTTCGCGTTATACATACTCAAAATCTCTGGAGTCCTATTACATTTTTTACGGAAATTCATGATTTTTGACGCTGTAATTATCAGCAGTAGTAAGATATTTTAATTATTTGATCATGAATAACGATAGTGCCAGTCTCTTTCTTGTAAGTTAGAGTTACAAATTTTCATTTTTCTTTTCGTGTAATTTACTATAAATATTTTACGAACTCAGTTCGCAAGAAAAAATGTCGGCGATGGAACTTTGACGGTCTAATTCACATTGTTACAATCAATTCTTTTAAAAGCTAAAATTACTAAAAGGTAAGTTGAATGTTTTACTTGTTTATTGGAGTTCTAGAATTTCTTTAAATTCCTTGAGTTTTCACGGAAAAAAACGTAAAGAAAGCCTAATTTAAGCCAGAAATGTCTTGATTCAGCGTCCATTATATTCCAAATAAAAACAATTTTATCAAATAAATTAATATGATATAAAATTTCAATCTACAATGAATACGTTTCATTAGTTTTCGTTTGTCAATATAATTAAACAAAATTACAATAAATAAAATTAAAGTACTATATATTCTGCGTCAATTCAGCGCGCGCGCTCCTCAGACTCGCGCGAGCGCCCAAATTAACTATAATCCTTTTCAGACTAGTAAGTATCAAAATTGTTTCGCGGGCTATATATGTACTCCCAATGCAGACCAACGTAACTTCGTCTATTGCAAACGAGCATTTACGATTCGTTAGGACTCTTAAGGCGCGTCCCCGAGTAAAACGCAGCGCTAGCTGTTTTTTGTGGAGTTTTTTGGAGCTATCTACTCTTTATCTAAAATAAATATCAACTAACAACAAATACATTAAATTTCTACATAATCTTGGCTTCAAAATGGTAGATTTTATTTTTTATTACTAAGTATAATGTTTAAGTAATCTCCTCACAACGAAACGACACACAGTTGGCGCAGTGGTTGAGCGATTGACTGCTGCGCAGCATGTCGCGGGTTCGATTCCCGCACGGAACAAATATTTGTACGGCCTACATGTATTTGTTCCGAGTCTGGGTGTTTTCTATCTATAATATGTATGTATTTACAAATAAAAAATGTATATAAGTAGTTTATCAGCCATCTCGTTACCATAACACAAGATTAAGTTGCTTAGCTTGGGACAACATGGCGTTGTGTGAAATGTCCAAGGATGTCCAAGGATGTCCAAGGATATGTCCAAGGACAGAAATGAGAAAAAAATACTGAAAACATGCATCTTTTCGAAAACTAACGATTATTTTGATTTTGTACTTACACTAATTATGGATAGGCAATTTAATTATGAACATTTTCGTAGACGTATTTTTTTCAAACAACCAAAATTAGATTTTATAACAATTTTATTCAACATTTTGAGCGTATTCGCTATTGTATCTCTTGCGCTGTTATTGAGGGAAAAAATGCTCAAGGTTATTTGGTCACGGCCTTAAGTAGAATTTTGTTGTGCTTAGGTGACAATATACTTAATGTGCACATATTTATTCCCTACTAATTTTTGAACAAATGTATTTTGGTTTGATTTAAATAAATGATGAAACTATCTCATTTTCACTACATATAATTGTTTATGTTTAGAATTATGTTATATAAACCAAAGTCTTACGCCGCGTCTGTCTGTCGGTCTGTTCGCGACAAACACAAAAACTACTGTACAGATTTTCATGCTGTTTTCACCAATGAATAGAGTCGTTCTCGAGGTAGGTTTTAGTATATAATATGTCAAGCAGGTAAAGCAGAAAAACGACAAGTAGAATGATTGGTCCTTGCAAAGTGGTGGTTTGAATATTACGCGGAACAAATGTCTCCACGTAATTAAATCTGACTGAACAAGTTTATACCTCAGTTCAGCCACACGGCAAAAATCATCAACAAAGTTAAATCAATCTGGCGGCTTAACAAAAGTAAATTAACCCTCAATTGGTGGCCGCGTTGTGGTCCAATTTAAATGACAATAATATAACGGGTCCCATTTATAACGCACCTCTTGGGTCCCAGTAAATTGGTACGTGTGAAAAGGTTTACCCGTATGAAAACAATGTGGGATATAACACGGACGGAGTAATTAAAAACTGTTAGAAAATTGTTTGATATTTTTTATTTTAGAAAAAAGGCTTTGGGTTTAAATATTACTAAATCTTATATTAGCTGCAAAATAGTTAAGAAGACATTTTTTTTTACTATTTATAGGCATACGTTTGACCACTATCTCACTTGTAGTTGACGACGACGCGATGACGCGGTCTAAAATGAAGAATGCTTGCCTAGAAGTAACCTATTCACTCTTGACTTAAAGACTCCCAGTTTGTATCTACCAGGAAACAAAGACTCAGGCAGGGAATTCCACTCCTTAGCTGTACGCACAATGAATGTATTCTCAAAACATTTTGTGCGTATAGGTGGAATGTCCACCATGTACCGGTGGCACGTCACCGTACGTTTTGTGGTCCGATGATGGAATGGGCTTCGACAGGCCAGCCACTGGGCATCGATGCTCAAGACTTTGGAGCTTCGATTCGATGAGCCTATCATTATGTTATGAGTCTGTCCGGCCGCGAAAAAGGACGTGTATGTTCGACATTAATAAATGTAAGTAATCGATTTCCGACCTTACATTTTTCTAATGTAAGGTCGAAAATCGGTTATTTCGTTTTGGGTACGTCCTTTTTTCCTATAACAGCAACGAGCGTTGTTTTCTAGCGATTTGCTCATTCTTTTTAAACTACAGGTATTGTTGCACAGATTTCTAATCAAGCATTGGAAATCACCTCACTTTCACCCTTTTCAAGCTACACTCAAACGCGAGTGTCTTGAAAACATTCTTATGTTTTCATAGCTTTCTTCTCTACGTAATTATAAAACAAAGTACTCTGCCGCGTCTGTCTGTCTGTTCGCAAAAAACTCAAAAACTACTGCACCGGTTTTCATGCTGTTTTCACGAATGGATAGAGTGGTTCTCGAGGAAGGTTTTAGTATATGATTTGTCAAGCGGGCGAAGCGACGGGGCATCAGCTAGTTCCCTAAACTCTGGAGTTCGTCTAAACACTCACTGGAGCAAGCTTTTACATTTATTTATCCAATTAAATTTGTTGAGTTGGAGGTAAGCTAATTGTAAAAAATTCATCCGTCCCTGGTACAACGGCGCCGTAACAGAAAAAGACACCCCGGGCTTTCTCGGCTACAAAATAATCCTGAGCCCAAAAATATTTTCTACAATTCTTTAATCAACAATCAACTTAGTGTAACACATTGTTTTTTCGTCTTATGTAGATACTAAATCTCCAAAAATAGCTTCGTAAAATTTGGTCTCATCGCTGTTATTTCTAGCAGCCGTTCGAGAGTTAGTCAAACAGTTCGGTTTGTGTTCACGCAAACATCTCGAATACCTAAGACTGTTCTTTTCTATTGAATATAAATGTAGAAACGAAGTTCGATAAATCCAATAGTGATTAAACTTTAAGACTCACCCTTCTTAAGAAAACTTATTAAAAAAAAAAACTTTTTTACAATCTTGTTTTATGTGAAAGAATTTACTCTCAGATTGGTCCCATTGAAATTTTATCAAAATCGGTTTAAAATAACTGAAATTCGTTTACTTGGATGACGTATTTTGCTTTCTTGCGACTTTCCAGTGGTGTTGATTAGTGTGGGATAAAAACAATACAGATTAGAAAATAACTCTAATTTCGGAAGTTTGTGCTAAAATACGAAGAAACACCCAAAAATTTAAATTAGCTGTGTTTTTCTTTGTCAACTATATTGCACGTGACTACAGGAGGTCGTGGAATAACGGCCACACGGGTCGATCTCAAGGTAAAGCAACGCTTACCGAGGTTAGTCTGTGGATGGGTGGCCATCTTAATATACCGAGTTACCTTCGTGCCTCGGAAATCACACTAAGCCGGCGGTCCCGGCTGTCATGTAGTCATGTAAATCTTTGGCAGTCGTTACGGGTAGTCGGAAGCCAGAAAATCTGACACTAGTCTTGTCAAGGAGTACCTACCGCGTTACCCAGTTAATTGGTTCTGGAGGTCTGGTAGGCAGCCGCTCCACGTAAAAATACTGGTATTCAGCTGAATCCGGTTTAACTGGAAGCCGACCCCAATATAGTTGTAAAAAGGCTAGGCAGATGTTGGGTGATGATTACTGATGATATTACACGTGACAAATAAATGACGATCAACCGCCAGTTACATGCTCGATGTAAAAAAACTTTGTATGAACAATGGGAACTATTATGATGTCATCTGATGCAAACTGAATTGGACTATATTTTAGGTTAAAACACATAGGGTTATCGCTTTAGATAGTGAAATAATAAGAGTGTTGTTATTTATTGCCGTATTTAAAAAATGTCATTAAAAGTAGTACATGAGGCTCTTGTCCGCCGTCGACGAAGCGATTAGCTTTCGACTATTTGCTCGCTGCGGAAAGGGATAAAAGATTTAGATCTCGTGTTATTAAAAGAGACAAATACGTCCATATTCGATAG
This sequence comes from Ceramica pisi, assembly GCA_963859965.1. Taxonomy (NCBI): domain Eukaryota; kingdom Metazoa; phylum Arthropoda; class Insecta; order Lepidoptera; family Noctuidae; genus Ceramica; species Ceramica pisi. Next base: position 20,067,166 of record OY982535.1, on the reverse strand, counting down.
CCTGGCTGTTCACACTGCCGGCGAGCGCCTTCTACCTACCTCAAGTTGTTCGCAGCGACAAGAGCTACCAAATATTGAACTCGCTCAGCGCCACTCGCTCAACGATGCTCGCTGGGCTGTTTACTGTGAGTTTTTTAACGTTCTCGACCGCGTTAACGTAAATGCCAATTTGTATTGAAACTGAGTAAGCGCTGCCTGGTGAAAATAACGGATAACCTTTTTTTTTTCTATACATTGTGACATAAGCAAACGTTTACGTTAACGCGATCGAGTTTGTTCAGAGGGCTCAGTGTGAGTTTTCTAACAAACTCACACTGAGCCCTCTGAACTCATCAACCAGCGGTAATAGGGAATATGCATGCAATTTTTTTATTTGCAAAATAAAATACTTATTAGCTCTAGTAAACAATCATGAAATTATTTCTTAAATACCTTCTTCTATAATTAAGTTATAAAGCTTCAAAGACTACAGTTAGAAAGAGAAGTCCGATACGTAATGTGACGTCAAATTACACGATGACTATACAGCTGCCATAGAAAACAGCGTTTTCGCGAGAGGGACAGATATATTTGTTTAAAATAATTGCATCTCGTTCGTTTTTCGAGCAATTTAGATTCTAATTTCACAGTTAGTATTATATTTTCTAATACTTTTAGATAAACTGTTCAGATCATAAATACTTTTTTCATGCTTCCCTATTTCTACCTACAGTGCGGGCCAGAGCGAGTATTGCAAGTAAAAGCCCGTCATACAAAAGCATCAAAACTATCGAAACTTCTTCCCCGCTAATCGCAGCTCGCCAACTCATTTCGAGTTTGAAGAAGAACTCGCTACTCGCTGATCGCCGGCGGTGAGACAAGTGCCTTACAAAAAAGCTACGTAATGTACGGTCTGTTCACTTGAGGAAACAGTTATTATTGTTCTATTTATCAATTCATATAATTTTTTTGTTTCATAAACGCCGCCGCGATAAAAATGTTCCGGAACAATTCACGCAGGGTTGCGCGGTGAGAGGGGCGCGCGGGTGGATGACGTGTATGAATGTGGTTTTGTCTATGATGTGACCGAAAGAGTAACGTCTTATGCGTGTGTGCCGAGATGTAACCCAGCATACTGGCCAGTGCTCATGACGTCATGAATCCGACGCCATACTGATGATTCGTTTCGGAATGCGGTGAAGTCATATTGGGAATAGTGTTTGTGCTCGTTTACGACAATCATTATTGCAAATATGACAAATAATACAATAAAAAAATCTGATGCACAATCGTCCGTTTGATATACCAGTACAATATGGCGTCGGATTCATGACGTCATGAGCAGTGGCCAGTGTACTGGGTTTTATTTCGGAACACACCCATGTCTGTCCCTGACATAGGCAGGCTCATTCATGGAAGATTTCTGTAAGTGCTTGGTTTGGGTACTGGGCATTTAAATTCTATAAGTAATTAGATTTGTGAGTCTCTTGATTGGCGTTTAGGCTGAGCATGATTCCAGCAATTTTTATATTCTTTTTTCCCATTATATTTATTTTTTTATTTGGTATGTTGACTGATGATGGCGATGATGATACCAGACTGAAAACACACACCATAAAGTAAAATATGATGAATTACAACAGTTATTTACATTCATTACTGGAATGGTAAAGAGTGCTATTCTGTAAACAACTTGTCGGATAGCTTCACCTGGGTGACAAAGCTCACTTATATTAGTACTTATTCCTCACCTGGAATTCCGTCGTTGAGACAAGAACATTTTGTTACAGAATAGCACCAGATCGGAATATCAGAATGGGCTTGTGTCCTGATAAAATCTAATTAGTCCGTCAAATAGATTATCAAAAGATATTTGACCCGTGCTTTTTTCTTTTGTTACGGGAACCAAAATTGACGAAGTAACGACGCTTTTAAAATTCTCAATACGTCACACCTTCGCATAATTTTTAGTGAGTCATGACGTCCCGAGCCCCCACTCCTGAGTTTTGATGAGTTTTATCTTTGTCAATATTCATTGATTTACAAAAACAAAAAATACGAGTCCATTATTTTTCAATACTCTAACTGACAGACTAAATAGTTTTGCAATTTGTGGATGATGGAATTTAGCCTACGCACCAAGCGCTTTAAATCCAAAGCATTAGAAAAATTGCATTAAAAACATCTTACGATCGCTGGCGGGTAGCTCAAATATTTAAAGGCAAGATTTTCTCTATCGGCCATCGTACAATGGAGAAAAAAGTCCACTGAGCAAAGATCCAGAGTAATTTTATTTTCATAACTGCTTTACGGCCCCGAAGTCTCATAATAGAATTTTATATTACCAACGAACGATTTTGTGGGTACTATACTAGCTTTTTCCGCGACTTCGTACGCGCATATCGCGGTTTTTCTTGTTCCCGTAGGGTAATTTGGGGACATCTTCTCTTAGGGCTCCCCCAAACTCCCCAAGGCAACATGGCAAATTTTAGATTTCTACGACCAGTAGTTTCGTCTGTGCGTTATGTCTTAGTCACTCTAAGCTAATAATACATACCGCGTGTATCTGACATCGACGCACAAACGATATCCATGGGTCCAGGGCATGATTCTGGACACCCTAGACTTAGAATTTTTCGTCAGCTTTTTTCTTATTTTTTCATTTTTTTCAAGGGTTTTTTTACTTTAGACTGCTCATAATCGTTATTCTGACCTAACCCAATGAGATTTCTAATGAATAAATAATAAATTAACTACGGCTTATGTTTAACTTACCACCAGATATAGTAACATTTAGCAGTCAAAAATAGTAAATGATCACCAAAATTAAACCCGCATTTTAATGTAAACTTATAACCAAAGTTATAACAAGAGCTATCCTATTTAAGCAAACCAACTCCAAAAAAAATATTCTAACCCAAAAATACGCAAAAAAATAACATCTCGTTATCCGATTAAACCAAATGATTCACCAACAATAGAAGGGATCTAGCGCTCGGCGGCCGCTTCCGCGGCACGCTCGCTTCGCTCGCTCGCCTTCGCGCGCTAATGGTCATGGTTCTAACCTAACCTAACCCACATGTTTCACCAGCCATAGAGGGGATCTGACGCAGACACGTTACTGTAGAATTTGAATATTATACTAACTGAATATTATTAATTTGCTCGCTAAGATTTGGTGATCATTTACTAAATTTGGTGGTCGAATACAGTTTAAAGTGGAGTCGTGACTAAAATAGCTGGTACTATTGTATTTTTAGACTTTATTTTTCTGGTGTTAAGTAGATATTTTTGGTTACAAAACTAAGGGTATCAAAGCATTTTATGGTGGTCATTATATTATCCCCATTAAGAGTCCTATTACATTTTTTACGGAAATTCATGAAATCACGCTGTAATTATCAGCAGCAGTAAGATATTTTAATTATTTGATCATGAATAACGATAGTGCCAGTCAAGTTAGAGTTACACATTTTCGTTTTTCTTTTCGTGTAATTTACTATAAATATTTTACGAACTCAGTTTGCAAGAAAAAATGTCGGCGATGGAACTTTGACGGTCTAATTCACATTGTTACAATCAATTCTTTTAAAAGCTAAATTTACTAAAAGGTAAGTTGAATGTTTTACTTGTTTATTGGAGTTCTAGAATTTCTTTAAATTCCTTGAGTTTTCACGGAAAAAAACGTAAAGAAAGCCTAATTTAAGCCAGAAATGTCTTGATTCAGCGTCCATTATATTCCAAATAAAAACAATTTTATCAAATAAATTAATATGATATAAAATTACAATCTACAATGAATACCTTTCATTAGTTTTCGTTTGTCAATATAATTAAACAAACTTACAATAAATAAAATTAAAGTACTATATTCTGCGTCAATTCAGCGCGCGCGCTCCTCAGTCTCGCGCGAGTGCCCAAATAAACTATAATCCTATTCAGACTAGTAAGTATCAAAATTGTTTCGCGGACTATAGATGTACTCCCAACGCAGACCAACGTAACTTCGTCTATTGCAAACGAGCATTTACGATTCGTAATAGGACTCTTAACTACTTTCACTAAAAAGAGCAATCTGAATAAGACCACAAATAGATATCAGCTCAGCTGAGCTTATACCTATTTGTGGTACTCTTGAAAAAAATGAGAAAAGAACCGACAAAAAATTCCAACCCTGGGGTGTCCAGAATCATGCCCTGGACCCATGGAAATCATTTGTGCGTCGATGTCAGATACACGCGGTATAAAGCAGAAGAGTTTGTTTGTTTGTTTGGTTGAACCCGCTAATCTCAGGAACTGGTCCGATTTGAATCTTTGAAAATTCATTCAGTGTTATATAGCCCATTTATCGAGGAAGGTATATAGCATATAGGTTATATATCATCAGGCTAAGACAAATAGGAGCGGAGCATTAATGGAAAATGTGACGCAGACGAAGTTGTGCGGGTCAGCTAGTGTTATTATAATTATAGTATTTTGAAATATGGAATTTTTAATTATTATCAGTATATTGAAAGATGGAAACGAAAAAGGAGATCGTGACCAATGTTTTAATGATTATGAGATTAAGGAGGAACACCTCTACAGGAAGATACCTGAAGGATCTAAATGGGTTGTACCATGGAATGCAAGATGGGGAGTATTTAGAATTATGCATGATGATAGTGGGCATCAAGTACCGACGGAACAGTGGCTGCCTTCATTTATTTTTTATTAAATACTAGCTGACCCGCGCAACTTCGTCTGCGTCACATTTAATTATTGCCCCGCTCCAATTTATCTTACCGTGATGATATATAGCCTATAACCATCCTCGATAAATGGGTTATCTAACACTGAAATAATTTTTCAAATTATTTCATCGGACCAGTAGTTCCTGAGATTAGCGCGTTCAACCAAACAAAAAAACACTTCTGCTTAATAATATTAGTATAGATTGATTTTTGGAAGCAGTGACTGACACCTAGCACCAGTAATAAAAGCCTTAAAGGCTATAAATGGCATATCTGGTTCCTTGAGGCTCAAATAATCAACATGAGAAACTCGCTTACCTAAGCGATATCAAAATTGTAGTCTTGCAGATACATCCACCATCCAGCTTCTCGTGGATTTATCTCATTCTTTATTATTTTGGTTCTTACAGCAGTACAGTCGATTACCAATTTGAACTCAATCCCGATTAAGTACACTCAAAAGTGTCTAAGTACCTGTACGACTACTAAAAAATTTTAATCATACTAGCTGACCCACGCAACTTCGTCATTTTCCCTGAATTTCGTTTGCTACAAACCTCACGGAGCCCGAGACCTTTCCAACGAATGCAAAACCGTGGAAATCGGTTCGTGCGTTCTGGAGTTATAGCGTCAGGAAGGAAAACCCGACTTATTTTTATATTATAGATTATAGATAAATGACATTTCGACTCATGGGGTAATGTTCGCTGGCTATAGTGAGTGAGAGACCGGATGTAGTTTCCCACCCTTATCTTTTTGCAACTGCATTGCCCCCAATCTAACACTGGAAGCATAAGTGTGTACCTACTTCAGTCTGCACGATATGTGACCGGCAGCTACCACAATACTTCCATCAATTCCGCTTATCAAAGCTGTAATAGGATTTGAGAGAGAACCAAGCTTTTGTGCAACGTTCTGTCTTATTAGGGTCGCTAACTGCCATTTTCAATAATAGCTGAAAATGGAATTATCGTTTATGTAGCACGTTTAACGGAGCATAAGCTGAGGCTTCTTGAAACAGTTCTCGATTGTATTCTCATGATGGTGACAATGTTAACATAGACAAGACCCTTTGTTTTTGTTTGAGTTAGGAGCACGAAATAATCGCCCGAAACCGCCTCTAGTTTTAGTGACGTCATCCGTATGACTTACTTTCGATGTATGTACATTCGAAATGCCGCAGCGTTGAGCCGGATCCACATTTTTTTTTTTTAATACGTTGCCCCACACTTGAGGAGCTCGTGGCTAAATTATAACAACCGCACAGGTCGATCTTCAAGGTTAAGCAACGCTTAACCGAAACGACCATCTTAACATACCGAGTTTCCTCCGTGCCTCGGAAAGCACGTTAAGCTGTTGGTCCCGGCTGTCATTTGGAGATCTTTGACAGTCGTTAAGGATAGTCAAAAGCCAGAAAATCTGACACCAATCTTGCCAAGGAGTACCGTGTTACCCAGTTAATGGGTTGTGGAGGTCTGTTAGGCAGCCGCTCCACGTAAAATACTGGTATTCAGCTAAATCCGGTTTGACTGGAAGCCGACCCCAATATCGTTGGGAAAAGGCTAGGCAGATGATGACGTTGCCCCACACTAGGAATTTCTCCTGTATCGTGGGTCCGTTTACAAACATACAAACCAAAAACTTCAAACTCATTTTACAAAGAAACGTGTTGACGCGTCGCATACACAATCTGTCGGGCCCGATATCTAGGGCGCCCTGTCCCTGCGGCAGGGTGCCGATTATATTACACTACACTAGAAATCGCGCCCTAACTGCTGTGGCGGCGTAAAGTGGGGGCGGTCCGCTCCGGGTGCCTAGCACCAAGGTGACAACGAGAACTCACTCGTACATCCAAAAAAGGCGTAGTATAGGTCCAAGGAAGGCGTACATTCTTTTTTTTAATCAAATTCATTAGACAGATATCAAAGTCGCGTCTGTAAAATAATTATATAATTTGTTTCCAACTTAAGACATCAAATAACAACTACCTAATTCTTTTTTCGAGTATAAATTCTAATTCCTTACAATAATAAATTCATGTTGTGCTTAAACCGCGCGAGACAGGGAGGAAATAAATTTTGATAATTTGATCGAATATTTTAGCACCTAAAATAATCGATCGAAAATATTTGAATACAAATCCGCCCAAGGTGCCAATCTACCCAATGCCGCCACTGCGTCAGTGCCCTGCCTCCCTGTCTCTTACTTCCACTAGGTGATAGACAGAGCAGGGAGATCGGAGCCACCCGATCGCCCGATGGCAGTGTCTACTCCCGTTTTCTTATTACACTACACTCGCCCTAGATATCGGGCCCGATAGATCGCGTAGTGTAATAACCGCTTTAGATTTGAGCGAAAAATCAACACTCGGGATCTGCTATAAGCACTCGCAAACCTACACAAACGAAGTCAAACTCCCTGTACGTTTGTTATGGTTTGTTGAGGTTTGGCAAGCATCTGGATCCGGCATAAGAAACCATCTGTGTAGTTACAGGCGCAGTCTGAAGTTTACTATTTTAGTCTTTGGCGAAGTCATAGAAAACTTTGTTTATACGTGTAAAAAAATGTTAAACTGACACTTGTTGGGGTTCCGTACCTTAAAGGAAACCAACGGAACCCTGTTATTAAGCATCCATTGTTCATCCATCCATTAAATTAAATTGTACCTAGTTCATTTTAGTTTTTTCATTTATTTTATGTACTTTATTGTACACCAAAATCTGAACATAAAAAAGTTTTTAGTAATTTTGTGACTCGTCGTTGTCATTAACCAAGTTTTTAGTCTCCAAAGTAAAAATATATAATATTTATATTATTATATGCTTGTTAGTTGTCTATGGTCTCACAAGCACGCGCCCCGCTGTGTTGCCAAGTTATGAAAAATCACCAAAATTCGGGTCATATCAAGTTGATTGGGGATTGGCATTATGTAGGGAAAATGCGACGATTTGAATCGATAGTCCGGGCCAGGTCAGAAAACTTTTTAAAGATATTTAAATACTTATTTATAACACTTTGTAAGGTTACTTAATTAAGAATATTGAAGGACTCTGAATTCTTTTAAGTATCATAATATTATTATATAATTGCATCTCATTTGTAAAAAAAATTCTTACAAAATAATAAAAAACAGTCATCTAAAGTGAGTTTTAACGTTCGAAATCATAAGCTACAGACTCTTTTTTTTGCCTTAAATACTGCAGTGCCTTTGTGTCGAATATTGATATGTCTTGCCCTGCCTTTATTCTAAAATTAATGAATCCATCTCTTGCTTTTGGGCCACAAACAGATCCTGAAGCCTCAGTTACGAGCTTGACGCACCGTTCCACTGCCTAAGTGTGGCAAGGATGCTTTTCAATTTCAATAATTCACCGCCTGAGAAGATCACGTCTGTAATTTCCGTGTCCCTATATTTCATCGTCATTGCAGATATTGTTATTTTTTCATTTTACCAGTTAATGAAATAATGTGTATGCATAATAATTTAATGCATCAACTTTATGATTTGGAAGCTGTAACTTTTTGACTTTCTTTCCTTTTCACACTTTTCTTGCCCTCTACGGAGTCAATCTATACTAATATTATAAAGAGGTAAAATTTGTTTGTAAGTTTGTATGTTTGTAATCTCAGGAACTACTGGTACGATTTGAAAAATTCTTTCAGTGTTGAATAGCCCATTTATCGAGGAATGCTATAGGCTATATATCATCACGCTAAGACAAATAGGAGATGAGCAATAATGGAAAATGTGGCGCAGACGAGGTTGCGCGGGTCAGCTAGTTCTCCTATAAATATGTAACTAGTCTGTCTTTTATCATAGCCAAAAGTAAGTTTTCCGCATGTGAGAAGCAGGAATGTCTCTGTATAGTTTTATAGCAATGCTTTTCAGGTCTTCTGGCAAATACAACCATGTTAAAGACATGAACCAGAATCTTCGTAAAACATCTGTTTTTTTTTTTGTTTTATTGCGTAAATTCTTCCCTTGTTTGAACGTATTATAATATGAAATAAATCTTGCAACGATTTGTTAATGACTTATAGCGGGAGTAGTATGCTTTATTCCAATATTTGCAATTTCGTTGTCGATCAGTTCGCACAAGTCCTTCGCAGCAGGATGATTACCATTTTTTTTTATTTATTTGAGTTGGGTTTGCTCTTGACTCTAGCCTAGGTCAGAGATATAGAGCGAGCCTAACCAGAAGTAGCCTGGACCATTATTCAGGTCCAGCACCTCATTTCTTAACCACAAATAATAGTTCGTGATAGCACAATACTTTAGTAACATTACTACTTAGTTTTATTGGATCGCTAAACAAAGGGCATCATTATCAAATTTTGGGAATTTTACAAACGATTTTCTTTTATTACACTTGACCTTAGCACTTTTTGACGAGTAATTTTTAGAATATAGCGTAAATACACACAAAATATTACCCAATAGTGAGTCGGAATTGGAACACATTAACTTGCGGGTACATCTTAGAGGTTAAAATTTATTGTTTGCAAATTACCTTTTTAGTGCGCCACCTTAAAATAAAGTCACAGTAGTTTTGATTTTTGGTATGAATGAAGCTTTTACATACGGTCAACGATTGGTGTTACAGGAGAATTAAAATTTTGAGAAAAATAAAATTCAATTCAATTCAGTCCACCCTAACGGACAGCGGAGCAGCGGATGCAAATGAGGTTCCGTTGCCCTTTGGGTACAGAACCCTAAAAATGATAGCTAAAAATAAATGTAAGATAAAAAATAACATGATTCAAACTATTGAAACGAATCTTTAAAATGTTGGGGGAATTTGTGGGGAATTCGATAATTTGGTGTTGGCAACGCCTATTCGTAGAATTGTCGGCCACGCTCGCATGAGGATTATATGGGAACCAATAAAAGTACTCTGTGGGTTTATATGTACTGATTATAGTTTATGTTGTGAGCGGTCGCGGCACGGTTGTGTTTTGGTACTTTCTGCACTACGTGATAGACAGAAGTGTTTATTCAAAACAGAAATTGTGCAACGGAAGGTGTGTAATTCAATCAGAATGGATTTAAATAGTGATACGTGTGGTTCGTTCGATGAACTGTTGAAAAAACTCGACAAGATGGAATGGGCTGTACCATTTGGCTTTACAGCCTTTCGTGTGCGTTCACTCCGCCAGAAAATTAAGACAACGATCAACCAAGAAGACCTGGAATTTCTGGTTTTAATGTTTTTGAGCGACAGGAAAGAAATCGATACAGCGTGTCAAGAAAAACTTCAACATTTGAGCATAAAATTTGACATACAACAGAAATCAAATGGAAACAAACATACAATAACTCTCTTCCGAATTGCGCAATCACACCCAGAGCTAGTAGCCATGTCTCTTAAAGCCAGGCCAGATATTCGTGGCCCGCTAACTCTTGAGGAGATGAGAACACACTCGGAATATCCGGAATTCCCGGTACTTGGAATACAACCATTGCTAGCCTGCCTTCTCCCTATGGCTCACAAGGACAGCAAGAACGTCGTGAACGTGTTTTTCTTGTCAAATATGGTGCTATCTGAAAAATTTAATCGAAAGTCAGAATCGTGGGCCAAGAAAACAAAGCAAGGGAGGGCGAACGAAATAAGTTCAATGCAATACAGGCATTATTCATCGAACATATTCAACGAAAACTTGAGGAAGGAATGGTGTGCCCGACTGATGATCATGACGGAGGGCGAGTATGCGCCAGTGTGGATGGAGGCGGCCGCAAAATCCAAGGCTAAACTTTTAAAAACCTATGGCACTTCTTTTGATAATTAATTTCCCTTATAGAAGGTGAAAGTTAGCCATTTTTTTTTGTGTTAAACATAACAACAGTGTACCTATTTGTTACTAATAACTAATATAGACATATAATTATGTCTGTTTGTATTACCAAAATAACACATTTTAGCTAAATGTATGTACAATATTTAGGTATCTATGACATTTAAATACGTCATTTTAATGTTTTGTCAAAAAAACTTATAAAACCCATGACACTTATTTTGTTTAATTTGCCGGAAACAGGCCGAAAGCGAAAATGTTAGCCTTTTTTTTTGTTTTGCATCCTTTACACCATAAAAACAATTTATTTACCTATTTTTAACTAATAAATAATATTAATGTAGATTGTAGTGTCAATTTAACACCATTTAGCTAAAAGTATGTAAAAGTATATCTATAGGTACCTACTTATTTAATAATAAAAATAATCGCCCGTGAGATTCTAGAAAACTCCAGGTAGGTACTAACCTGAGAACTTTAACTTTAAACCCAAAATAATAATAATAATTACGTCTGGCTAACGGCGAGTACTTGCACAGGCATAACCAAGTTGTCTGGCTAACGGCGAGTACTTGCACAGGCATAACCAAGTGGCCAGGATTATCCATCAGCAACTTGCTTTGAAATACAATCTAGTGGATTCTGAGGTACCGTATTACAAGTATGTGCCCGACCCAGTTCTCGAAAATGACCATGTCACGTTGTACTGGGATCGGTCTATCATCACTGACAGGACTATTGTTGCCAATAAGCCTGACATAGTGGTGATAGACCGATTACCGCACAATGATTATCGATGTTACCATCCCACATGACGAGAATCTCGTGAAAGCTGAGAAAGAGAAACAGATTAAGTATCTCGACTTAGCACACGAGGTTGTCGACATGTGGAATGTGGACTCGGCAGTCATTGTGCCGATTGTTGTTACGGCCAATGGCCTGTTGGCCAAAAGCTTCGACGACCACCTGTCGAAGCTGGCGTTACGCAGTTGGGTAATGGGCCTTATACAGAAGGCAGTTCCTACTCCTCGATACGGCTCGTATTGTGAGGAGGTTCCTTTCTCTGGGGCCCTAACCACCGGTAGCTTGGACCCTGCTCCCGACACCGGCGGACTACTATTTTTTATATTTTTAAATGTATTTTTTAATGTTTTATTTTTAAAGATATATTTAAAAATGTAAATTGTATGTTTATACAACTGAATAAACGAGATAATAATTATAATTATTTATTATCAGGCAACTGAGGCCCTTAAATAAAATACACAAAATTTAAAAAAAATACATTTCTTAAACAATACTAAACTGATACATATTCATAAAACCATATTTCAAGAATCTGTAGATGGTGGGTTGGAACTAGATGAGCGCCCGTGGCGATTTTTGACGGTGGTGGCGTGGAGGTAAATTTTCCACGGCGGCAACGGCGCACCGGCGGCGCGGCCTTGAACCGGTCACTGAAAGAGTGTTTTTTTTTTGGCTGAGTGATGCCCACGGCTTCACCCGCTTGAAAAATTCTAAACTAAAACCTTCCTCTAGAATCACTCTATCCATTGGTGAAAACAGCATTAAAATTGGTGTAGTAGTTTTTGAGTTTATCGCGAAAAGACAGACTGACACACTGGCGCGGCCATAGAAATATGCGGAGGACTTTGTTTTACAATAATTATGTAGTAGGTAGTGATAATCATCTGTCGGGGGGCGTGAAGTAAAAAATATACTTCATTCACATTTCGAATCTCATTTGGGCTCTGCCCCTCACTGTCAACGTCAACCTACAGCATTCCATTGCAAACACAGCGTCTCCATTGCCTGTCACTCATCTCGATTCTTGACAACTCTCATCTTGCTAATGTAACCCTGTGAACATCAGATCCCTCGACCATGACAATAACATTTTTAAATTTGCTGAGTTATCTTCAAAATACCGTAGTATCTATCCTATGTTCAGTTTACTGGCCCTTGCCTTACGTAACAGCCTTTTGCAATCTTTAGCAGCAGAATAGTTTTTTCATCGCGCAAACTCTTTGACCGTCGCACCTGTCAGTGCGGGCTAAAGCCCATGCCCGGTATGCCAGGCGCTCATTACGCAGGTCAGCTTGCGCACAAGACGTATTATAGGGCTGAGCCTCGCAGCCAAGTGGGACGTCAGAGAATGGGATAAAATATTCCATTCCCTGACCTACCATGTCTGCAATTGCGATGGCGCAGTCAGAAGGGTTGTGTGATGAGAAGCAAGTTTGCCGCCATGGGTAAGATGCAAAGAAATGCCGCATCTCATCCCAGTCTCCATCCAAAACTGTGTTAGTAAATACTTAAAAACTATGTTAGTAAAACTTAAAATTAACAGTACACACAAAACATACATAAATCAAATAAACACATAGATGGAGTGCTATTCAGTGTCTATGAAAAGGACCGTCGATTCGGTCGTCTAGTACTTTCAGAACGCTGTTGGAGCTTACTAGGAAACTGTGCAAAATATAAGCCGTTCGCTTTGTCATGATGGCATGAAAACCATCAATACGTGCCTCCATGAACATGCCAGACTCACTACAGCATCTCGGCAGCCCAAAAATCATCCTGAAAGCATTATTATATTATATTGTACACGAAGGGCGTTGATTGCCCGCGTAGTGCATGATCCACAGGTCGCACGTATAAAAAGATTGGCAGTATGCCCTGAACATTGTGCACGTTACCTCATCAGGGCACCGTTTAAACCTGCGAGGCAGCATATTCCCACGGATCACCAATGCCCTTCGTTCCCTCTAAACTTCAACGTCATCAGCAAGGTCCTCCGTGACCCAGTGACCCAAGTACCTACTTAACCTGCGTCGCTCTGTTATTAGCGGTACACTATTAAGTATTAAGTCTGGGACAGGTCCACATACTCAACCCTAAATTCATCCAACAGTTTTGACGAAACAGTAACATAAAATGTAATGTAACTACTTACGGCGAGTTCTCTCATAACAATAGGATGTTTACTTCTCGAGTTCTAATAATAATCTTCTTATTAGGTACATTGTATTTAAGTAAGTGAACGATTTTAATTTGTAGTTGTGTTGTGAGCATAGCTTTTTTTTTTTTTTAGGGATGGGAAATCATCCAATGACCCCTCCCGCTCTGGGTGTAGCGGGAGGGAGTGTCAGACTTCTACTGACTAAAACCCATCCATGTTCCTTCATTGCCCTTTGTGTTCCGGAGCCACGGTGTCTCTTGCGAATAATCCCGCGACTCCGGCAGGCGCTCAAACTTGAAACTGCGCATGCTGCCACCTACAGTAACGTAGTCAGGAGGAGCGGCCGGCACCGGGTGACACCCAACCGTATGGCGACATGGTTTTTGCAACTCTCGGATGTCACCTCTAAACGTTTGACGCAATGAAACCTGTCGGGAGCAGGGTGACATTTTTTTTGAGCTCGCTTCACTCGCTCTTGTTATCTGCATTTTCTATCTCAATGAGCAACAAAAAACTTCTGTTTAAGTATAAATTATCAAAATAATCGGAGGCGACATGCACAAATTTTCGAGATTTTGTTTGTAAGTGTGAAGGAAGAACATTACTGAAAATAAAAATCTCCAACACAAATAAACCCTACGATTGCGACTGCCGTCACCAGAACAAAATGGTGCAACTCATAATTATTTTTGTGTTCATTTGTGAGGTGACACCATATTTATCCACCCCGGGTGCCACCCATGCGCAACGCTACTGGCACCTATACTCTGTTTTAAAAATTCAAGGTTCCATCAATTTATTGTTTTTTTTTTACTTTTGACGTTGACATGAATCTAACCTGTAAAGACATTCATTTATGTTGAGCGTTTTTTTTTACTATTGATAGGCGAACGTTTGACCGCTATCTCACCTGATCTTAAGCGATGATGCGGTCTAAAGGTGGAGCACGCTTGCCTAGAAGTAACCTATTCACTCTTGACTTAAAGACTCCCAGGTTGTAGCTATCAGGAAAGACAGACTCAGGCAGGGAATTCCACTCCTTAGCTGTACGCACAATGAATGTATTCCCAAAACGTTTTGTGCGTATAGGTGGGATATCCACCATGTACCGGTGGCGCATCGCCGTACGTGTTGTGGTCCGATGGTGGAACGGGCTTGGCGGAATTAAATTATGCAATTCGGTCGCACACTCCCCAAAATGCAACCGATAGAAAACCGACAAGCCAGCAACTCGGCGTCGATGCTTAAGACTATAGAGCTTCGATTCGACAAACTTATCACTGCCGATGATCCTCTTGGCTCCTTTCTCAATTGACTCGAGAGCATCAAGCTGGTATCTGGCAGATCCGTCCCAAAGATGAGAGCATTATCCCATACACGATCGAACTTGCGCTTGATACAGTTTAAGAAGCTGTTCCGGCGTGAAGTACCGTCTCACCTTTGCCAGGATCCCCAACTTTCTAGCACCCACTTGAGCCTTGGCCTCTATGAAAGGGCCGAAATTGAGGGTAGATGTTAATGTAACACCAAGAAGCTCAAGTCTGTCGGTTTTCGGCAGGGTCACACCGCGGAGAGATGGAGCAGGGTAGAATTGGCTCCTTTTTAGCGGAAAAAAGACACGCTTGGGTCTTTGCGGCATTGAACTTGACCAGATTGGCATCGCCCGATTCGGAGACAGCCTGTAAGGACACGTTCAAGCGCTCCACCATAGCCTCCCGGAGAGACCGGGTCTGTGACCCACCAGCTCGTGCGTCGGACATGTATCTCTCAGCAACAGTGCTGTGGTCTGCACACCCAAAGGTACCGGGTTTTAAAATATCATTAATATGCAGCAGGAACAATGTTGCCGAGAGTACTGACCCCTGAGGAACCCCGGCTAATATCTAGCAGTCCGGACGAGCAGCCATCTATGACCACTCGGATAGAATATCTCTCAGGAAATCTGCAATCCAATCACACAATCCGGCGGGCACACCGAAGGAAGGAAGCTTACTAATAAGGCCATCGTATCAAACCCTGTCGAAGGCCTTCGAGATGTCCAAGGAGACTGTAACTGCTTCCCCATGCCTCTCAATGGCCTCACTCCAGATGTTAATGGCATACGCTAGAAGATCCCCAGTTGACCGATTTCGGCGAAAGCCGTATTGTCGGTCACTAAGAATATCGTTCGCTTCTAGGTATGTCAGGAGCTTACGATTCAGTACCCGTTCCGTTCCGTGGACGTTCCCGAGATGGGTCATTAAATTTGACGGGTCAGCTCGACTACCCTTCTTGGGCACGGGCTGCACGTTAGCTTACTTCCAAGCCTTCGGTACTTTCCCAGTTACAAACGAAAGGCGAAATATACTACAATTAATTTACAACCATGAGTGATGGACCCAAAACATTGAGTGCATTTGAGTATCAGTAGCGCGTTTTGGACTAAAGTAAAAAGGAGCAAGTGGTTTTGATTAAAATCCAACAAGAAAAAAGAACGTCCAACAAATATTTTTTTTGTTTTTCACTCACTCACTGACTGACCGATCATCAGAATTCTAAGGTACTTCTAGCAGACTTAGAACGTTTAAATTTGGCAGCAGTATAGGTTATTAGCCACATGTAAAATGAAAATTATAAAAAAAACATTAAATAGAAAACAATTTTATATTTGCGGTTTTGCAGCAACATTGAGTATGAATTTCGACTGCATTGTTAACTTTGTTATTTGTTTACGTACAAAAAAACATTAAACTGGTTTATATTATTAATAAATTTTTATTTATTAAAGAGATAGAGACAGATAATGAGCTCTAAGCAAAGCATTAGCTGGAGTACAGGACATAATTAAGTCACCCAAAAAGAAAAGAAGAAAATCCACCTACAAAAAATAAATGAGTTCCCCAAAAAACATTAAATGAATGATTTTTAACTACAAAATAAGTCGAACAGGACTTAGCTTCTATGATATCTCAATACTTTTTACGCTGGAAAGATTGCATAGAGAGACTTGGCAT
This sequence comes from Ceramica pisi, assembly GCA_963859965.1. Classification (NCBI taxonomy): domain Eukaryota; kingdom Metazoa; phylum Arthropoda; class Insecta; order Lepidoptera; family Noctuidae; genus Ceramica; species Ceramica pisi. Next base: position 20,050,703 of record OY982535.1, on the reverse strand, counting down.
TTTTTTACATTTAATGTTTTTGTGAGGTATATGCGTCGCATTAATGCTGATAATGGGAAAAAAAAACAAAAACTAAAAAAATTAAATAAAATAATATGAATCTTAATTATAAAAAGGCTTAGCATATTTTTATACATTTCTTGGTTATAAATTTAATATGATTACACGGCACTAGCCCCGACTAGGGTTACCATATCTCAGGATTTGTCCTGAGATTTCAGGATTTTTCGACTCTTCTCAGGATTCCGGCCGGATTTAGCAAATCTAGTGATAGCTCAGGATTTTTAATAAAAAACAGGTTACATTTTAAAGATCTCTCTTATTAAACTACTAAAATAATCTTCTTTTGGTAACAATTGCAGTTAAAATCAATACTTATTTATCGAAGTAAAACGAACTAAAAACAATCTTCTTTTGGTAACACTTGCAGTTAAAATCAATACTTATGTATTACCCCTCCTCCCTCCACCCCGCTGTTTTGAGTGCGATGTACATACAAGCTTGCAACGCGTCGCGTAAAACGCGTGCGCAAGATCCGCAGTGTATGCAACGATAATAATACGTTTTTGAGAGAAAATTCTCATCTGTAGAAAATCTCAGGACTTTTCCATGGAAATCTGGCCTTTTCTCCGGACTTTTGATTTTTTCATCTGGTAACCCTAGCCCCGACTGCCGCCTTGGTAAATCGAGCACTACAAGACTTACTTACTGTTGTTCCGTTAGAAATCGAGTGCCTGTTACAATTTTTGTCGAATTGCCATCGGTTTCATACACACGAGCCCAATATTTCAGTCAATCACACTGATTGCTAATCTGATCTATCAAATTATGCTGTTAGACTAATGATTTTATGCTAATTATTGGAATAGAATTTCGATATTTACGCCAGTCTGGACGCGTGACAATTATAAGGACGTCATATTAAATTCGCTGGCGATTATTTAATCGAGTTTGACGTGTAATCAGCACGACAGTTGCATGACTCATTGGCACTTTCCACAATACGGATAGATAATTAATGTGATGGTGAATTATCTTCGATAAAGCAATGAACATCGTATGAATAAAACGACATGAAACAATACGTTACTCGGTCAAAATGTGAACCTGCACCATTGAGGTATTACAGTAATATAGTTCAATGACCTGCACCGATCCCTCGCGCAATGTAATACTCAGCCTGAAAAGTAAACTTTTAACTCCCAGTAAAAAGTTGGGTTACTTCTTACCCCTTGTTACAACAAGCCCCGCGGTCTCATACTGTCTTTAATCTAGAACAGCTAAAACACCTTTTTGACTGTACGGGAACTAAGGGACAACTATAAATGAGAAGATGTGATAGAGTTTATAATGATGGATTTATTGATATAGTTCTATAGCTAATTGATATCTCAGTGCTAGTGCAAGCACAATAGCTAAGTGACCTTGAATATGGATGTGGGTATGGTTAGACTGTTCGTCGATTGCACCCGGTAGGTGCCGATCCTGTTTCAATGCTAGTATATGAACTATTAACGAATACCACGATTTTACGTACACTCCAAGGATTTTAATCGCATTCAGACACTCGTTAGTGATGTATGTACTGTACACATACATTTTCTTCATTTGTAAAGCTGACTGCTATTGCATAGTTGGTAATTATAGATGAATATCGAGATGAGAACTGAATAATTAACTTAGTGTTATTCTATCTGTGGTTCAATATATCCCAACAGATCTTATAGTTCTAGATAATATGCAAATGCTAGATAAGTCACTCCGGTTCCCCCCTAAGCTTTGCTTTCAAAAACTGCATTTTCTGTGCGCAGGAGAAAAAACGGTTGTTGTATAAATTGATTCCGTGAATAAGTTTTTAAATGCTGCTCATTGATGATAATTTCCGTTAAATATTAGGATGTCTAGGGTACTTTTCTCACGGTGAGAGACAGACCACATCTTACTGTTGATAGATTTCTTGATTTTCCGATAAAGTTGTTCCTATTTGCTGAACGATTCTTCATATTCTTCATTTTCTTCAAACAACTTGCTATCAATCTCCAAATGTAATGAGTTTATGGTTGAATGAAGAAGAAGGCGACATGCTTGTTTACGACCAGTTGTTTCGGCTGTACGTTGTCTGTCAGTCATTCATTCATTCAGTAACGGAAGAACTATATACATATTATAACATTAAGGGATGATATATGAACGGGCCTGTGGACGGCGAGCTATGGGTGGCTCGCCGTCCGTCCGTCTAGTGACGACAGGCCGTGTCGACGGCGCGTTAGTGTTCCACGCGCGCCTCAAAGAGAGTCAGCAACACAGAGGGGCCCGAAAGGGCGGACGCCTGCCGGAGTCGCGGGATTATTCGCAAGAGACACCGTGGCTCCGGAACACAAAGGGCAATGAAGGAACATGGATGGGTTTTAGTCAGTAGAAGTCTGACACTCCCTCCCGCTATACCCAGAGCGGGAGGAGTCATTGGATGATTTCCCATCCCTAAAAAAAAAAAAAAAAGGGATGATATATGAAGTAGAAGCGCAACTTCATTTTTGAATCCAAAATTCAGTTTGCAGTAGCCGATACAATTTAAGCTGTTCCTTGACTATCACAACTTTCTTACGTTGTTCTTATACTGGTTCTTCGTTCTCGCTTGTTCAATGCTTGCACTTAACAAGTTTTAATTTCTTGTAAAGGAAAGTTTGTGTACCTGATTTTGTTGAGCTCGATTGGAAACTCTTAGTAGACACGAACGGTACACTGGTGCATACATAGAGCATTGGAAGAGGAGTGAGAACCTGAAAATATTAGACAAGCCTAAAATTAGTTATTTTTTCAATGCTAGTCAGAGTATGTAGCCGGAGAAAGGACGTCATGTCATCATCATCAGCATATTAGGACGTCCACTGATGGACATAGGTCTAGGTACCCCAAGTTCCTCCGCAATAACCGGTCTTGTGCGTCTCGTATCCATCGGCTACCCGCGAATCGCACCAGGTCAATGATATCCACAAAAGAACAAAAGTTGTCTAATTTTCCCAATGAACTTTTGCTGTAGCGATAAAGATGAAAATGAAATGGAACCGACTATTGTATGATTAATATTATGAATCTACAACAACAAACAATATGGTAAATTCACGTTCCCAACACCAATAAGCACACAACACTATCCACCCATGCAGTGTGCAGAACACTCTATACGCCCATGATTACATGCTAGTAAAATATAACCGACTTCCAAAAAAAAAACACTACAAAGTTAAAAATAACTTTAATTTCGGAAGTTGGTGTTTTTGTTAGTTTCTTCGTATTTTGACACCGACTTCCGAAATTAAAGTTATTTTTAACTTTGTAGTGTTTTTTTTTGGAAGTCGGTTGTATTTTTTTGTAAAAAGTTTTTTATTTTTCACTTTTTAGTGGTACCCCATACCTGACAACACCACTACAAAATCGCAGAAAAGCAATAATGCAATTTCGATTACTTGGATGACATGAAACAATCATCCAAGTAGACACACACACACAGCTATTTCGATTTAAAATCCAAAGTTCGTAACCGATTTTGATAAAATTTAAATGAGACCAATCTGCAAGTATATTCTTTCAGATAAAATAAGATTTTTTCAAATCGGTTCATAGTTGTCGGAGTTATGAGGTAACAAACATAAAAAACAATACAAATTAGTCAAGCCCAAACACAAGGTAACTGCTGTAAATCGTTGAGGAGTTCCCTCAACTGTCTTTCGGCTCCATCATCAGATCGACTCCAGACCTTCATTAAATTGTAGTGCTTTAAAATACTTAATGAAAAAATTAACAAACGCACTAGTTGCCCATACGATTTTTGAAAGTTGCCCTCGACTTCTCTGAGATGCCATCATCAAATCCTGGTTTCCTTATCATGGGACCATTTGGGAAGTAGGTATACCCTTTCTAACAAAAAAATCATTTTTAAAATCGGTTCGCAATCGACGGAGTTATGCCCGAAAAAACACAAAAAAATACGAACACCCGAATTGAGAACCTGCTACTTTTTGAAGTCGGTTAGTAATTATGCAGAAGAAAAAGTCACAAAAGTATTTCACTTTAAGAAGTATTTATTAGTTTTTAGACTAGATGCTGTAATCCAGGCTGCAGCATCAGGCCAGACTTATGTCAACATTGCATTGAACTTAAAATTTAGTCCTGTTTAAAATGAGCCCAAACACGACTATGGTGCTTAATTTCAAGGTTTGTACTTTTTTTGATGCTCCTGGCTTCAGCAGCAGGTCTCTATGTACTTCGATGTTCCTCATTAACAGTACGTTTATCCACACATCGAGCCCTTTTCAATGTGCCTAAACACGATATATCTGCTGTTACTTGTCGAGGAGTTAGGTACTCTGCAGCATCAGGTCATGACTTGATGATCGTGAGACCAAATGTGACAACGATCATGAGACCAAACGTGCCCTATCAAACATCAAAACAATTTACTAAAACAATCCTTGCCTGTTCGAGTAACTTCTTACTGTTAAGGAGTTGTACCTTCCATCATCAGCCCAGCTACCTGAGATGGTGACAACCATATGCAAATACACAAGATACTTCATAAAATATGCGATAAATAATAAGTAAGCCTATAAAATTTGAGGGTTGCCCTCGATTTTTCGACATTTTCCGTTAATTCTCCGCTCCTATTTGTCTTAGCGATATATAGCTATGATAATGATTTCTCTAAGATCCCATTATCAGATCCTAACTTGGTGACAATGGGACCACCTCAGAACTATCTACTTTCGAACAAAAAAAGAATTTTGAAAATCCGTCGACAGTTGGCGGAGTATACGGTGAACAAAAATAGAAAAAAAAAACATACAATCATCCGAACATAGTACCTCCTCCTTTTTGTGAAGTCGGTAAAAAGGACGATGGTGGGATCTGTTCATATTGGCAAAAGTCACCCCTCTTTAGTTTTCCAGCTGACTTTACTACCCCCGTTAGTTAACCTGTCTGGAAGAAGTCCAAATACTCAAGCCGTTTATTACGTTTCCCGGGTGATGACGCTCGTCTACCCACTGCGCACTGTGCGATGATTAAGATCTAGGCACATCTGTCACCGGACACCGGACATATCGTTTTATTTTTAACCAAAAGCTCCCCAAGCTTTTGGTTAAATAATTATAAAACCGCTAGGATCAATCTTTAAGGTTAAGCAACGCTTGCCGAGGTTATGAAGTGGATGGGTGACCATCCATAACATATCAAAACTCCTCCGTGCCTGCCTTGGAAGGCACAGTATTCGTTGTTCCCTGTTGACATTTGTACATCTTCGACAGTCGTAAAGGGTACCTTACCTAGTCTCAAAGCAGACAATCTGACAACTGTCGTGCCAAGTGGTGTTCCCAGTTACTGGGTGAGGTCAGATTGGCAGATTGTCCATATAAAACCTGGTTCTTAGCTGCATTCGGACCCAACCACCAAGTAATTGTGATGAAGCTCAGCAGATACCGCTAAAATATTTAATTATTCCACCGACATAAATAAAATAAGCGTGCTTTACACGAAAATGAGACGTAGGCCTTTTTTGTTGTTCTTTCATCAAAATACGAAGAAAAGGGTGTCTGTGGAATTATCCCGAGTTTTTTACATGTAGCGGAAAATTGGGCTGTTCTCATTAGACGCGGACCATTTGTTTGTGCTCACCCTTACTGCTGCCTTGGACTTTACGTAATACTATTTATTGTTGATAGATTTACATAAGTTATGGACACCTGACTTTAAAACACACCGGGATTTTAAACCTGAATTGGAAAAGTCAAGTAAATACCTAAACTAATTAGTAGTGACATCGCTTTTTGATAGAACACCACGGTGTGTGATTTTGCGGACGGACTTGGATCAGCAGTGCTATTCTGTAACAACATTTTCGTGTCTCGACAGCGGAATCCGAGGTGAGTTTCAAATTCGTATAAAAGTAAGACCTTATGATGTGTGAAATAAAGTTCACTTTGTAAGCTTAGTCACTCAGTTGAAGTCGATATCGAAATGGTTATTTACAGAATAGACTAGCTGCCCGCACCAACGCACCGTGGAAAAACTGTCGTGTGTCGAAGCGCAGACAAGTCCGTGGCGGTGCGTCGGATCCGCCACGAGTCGGTAACTTCAAAGGTGCGCAGTGAGATCTTTTTCACTTAGCATTTTGAAATGAAGAAATGGATTCGAACCCACACAGACCGACACGAACCGTGTTAAAGCAATGGTGCGCGATGCGTGGTTTTCTGTGGTCGTCTGCTAAACGTGCGTGGTGCTCACGCACCGTCGAAAGCCGGCTTTTCACAAAAGTACTGTCCATCGGTACGTCCTTTTTTCCACTGGACAAATACCCCAGGCGATCGATGGGGATCACTTTTGAAATATAGGTATTAATTTTAAGAAAATTTAACGAGTCCGTAGTATGTGATGTGGTGAAAGATAGACTGAACCAGTAATTGACGATTTGGCTTATCTTAAAGCTGTTCAATCTACATGTATAGAAGTGCCCCATTATTCTAATGTACCTACCCAAGGCCTCCAAAGTGTAAAGGGCGGTCCTGATAAGTGTGTTAGCGGAATTAAGAAATGGTCTAACAAACTCCTCAGCTACACATTTGTCTACTAAACTAGCTGATCCGCGCAACTTCGTCTGCGTCACATTTTCCGTTAATTCTCCGCTCCTATTTGTCTTAGCGATATATAGCTATGATTAGCCTATAGCCTTCCTCGATAAGTGGGCTATCTAACACTGAAATAATTTTTCAAATCGGACCAGTAGTTGCTGTGATTAGCGCGTTCAAGCAAACAAACAAACAAACTCTTCAGTTTTATAATACTAATAGTATAGATGAGAAGAACCAGGTTAAGTTTAAGCATGATACGCCATTTATGTAGCTAGGAGCTCCCGTAGTTGACTAATGGTGGGTCCACGCGGTATATTTTTTTTTTTTTAAACAGACGCCAGCGCATTATGCTACAAAATTCAGTCTAATTTCTTTAATAGATTATCAACTTTAAAGCCCTATTGCTTTAAAGCTGAAAATTTGACAGTTTCAGGTAACTCGATGAGCTGGCGTCTAAACAGCCATGAAATCGGTAAAAAAATCTACAATACCAACATTTGTCTGTATCACCGGAAAATACAAACAACAAATACAAATTGTTTTTATTGGGAACAACATAAGGAACCAATTTTGTTAGTACAACTTACACACTAAGCTTAGTAAAACAAGTTTAAAAAATAATTAATAAGTCATGTACTTACGAGACACTTCATGCGGACAATGACTTCTCATGAAATGCCTCAGCACAGGAGCTTTCGGGTCCTCCGTAAGATTGTAATAAATCTTGATTCGATAATACCTTTCGATATATAAAAAATCGTTTTGTGTAAATCACATACAAATTCAATAGTTTCCAGTACATACGTGTCTTATTTAGAAAAAATTTTTCATAATTTCATGCGAAATTTTAAAATCTTACGGTGTTTTGTTTGTATATGCTAATGGAACTTTGTATCGTACTATGGTTTCACCAAAACGCAACACATGCGGGGTTGCAGTTCTTTTTAAGATTTTTTAACGTCTGAAAATCTAATTAATTGTGAGTTTTTTAATAGTTAAATAAAAATCATTACAAAAAAATTGAACATACCCTCAAGTAAATCGTAAAGATAGAAACGCGATTTAGAATTTTAGAATGATTGGCTCGATACTTTTTTTTATCAAACATGACACTAAATTACAATTTTAAACGTGTACTGCTAAGAGATTTTATCACAAATTATAGTATATAAAAGTTATATCAATAGATAGAGCTTTTTATTTTGAAGTAAATGTTGAAACCATATTGTATTATTTCTTTATCAGTTTTCGCCAAGAAGAAAAAACAATCAAAATTTAGGTATTATTTCGCTCGCCGGACAGTCGCTGTTGTTCGTCAAAACACACAGTACTGCAACCTCGCCTTAAGGTAACACTGGCAATAGGGAATTATATATATTTAAATATTTATTATCTATACAGTTTATCTAAAAATATACAAAAATATATTACTAACAATGAAAATAGAATAACAAACGAGATATCATTATTTTAAACAAATATAATATCTGTCCCTCTCGCGAAAACGCTGTTTTCTATGGCAGCTGTATAGACGTCACGGACATTGACGTCGAATTCCATATCGGACTTCTCGTTCTAATAGTAATCTTTGAAGCTTTATAACTTCATCGGTGATGAAGAAATTAAAAAAATATTTTCATGAGTGTTTACTGGAGCTTATAAGTATTTCATTTTGTAAATAAAAAATCGCATGCATATTCGCTATTAACTCATTGGAATTGTTCCTACTATGTCAGCAGTGGAAATAACTACGTAGAAGTTAATTAATCGCATAGTTTTGCGATTGGATGCCAAAGGCACATATGTAATAAATGCTGATGAATCGCGCCGAGCCGACGAATATACCAGTAACTTTGTTAATAAGCATTTCAGTACACAGCTGATGTAGGCACTGAAAACACTTTGTGATACATTTGAGATTCATTCAATTTAACGGCTATCGATGTTTTTGAAAGGTAACCTACTGGCAATTCATTAATTTCAATATTAAATGAGTTCATTTACAGGAGATTTTAATTCTATCAGGTCGAGGTGAAGGAAATCTATAAATTATAAATGAATCGCTGACTATGGCTAAGCGCAAATCTCGAGAACAGCTGATTTCGCTAATTCTTTTTTGTTGTGTTTTTAACCGACTTCCCCAAAAAGGAGGAGGTTCTCAATTCGGTTGTATATTTTTTTTTTTGTTTGTTACCTCATAACTCCGTCAATTATGAACCGATTTGAAAAATTCTGTTTTATCTGAAAGGATATAGTTGCAGATTGGTCCCATTAAAATTTTATCAAAATCGGTTACGAATTTTGGATTTTAAATCGAAATAGCTGGAATTTGTTTACTTGGATGATGGTTTAATTAATGTTATCAAAGTAATCGAAATTGCGTATTTTGCATTGGTGTTGTTAGGTGTGGGATACCACTAAAAAGTGAAAAATAAAAAACTTATTACAAAAAAATACAACCGACTTCTCCGTTTTTTTTATTATTTGGAAGTCGGTTGTATTTTTTTGTAAAAAGTTTTTTTTTAATATAAGGAGAAGGTTTCTATGTAAAAAAAAGTCAAGAAAGTTGCCAGTTGACAGGAACGAAACCGCGGGGGACTAGTTATGAATATTAATAGCTTTTACAGTGAGTCGAAAAGTGCGAGTCCGACGCACCGCACGTGCTAAAGGTTCCGACCGCATCATACTACTGTCTGTAAGTATTTTATTTTCCAATATTTTAGGCTCGGTTGTTCTGGAGTTATGGGTAATTTTTCTTGTTTTCTTTTAATATTATGAGGAAAAAATACAATGTAAATGTTCATTAAGTCACTCACCTTTTGACAGAATATCATCATGTTTGCAATTTCTATGGCACGTGTCTTCCTAAACTGGAATGCCAGTTGTGATCAAGCATGGTACTTTTTAAATTAAGTTCGCGGAAGTGGATTTTTTACGGTCCCCTTTCCTTGATTTCATTTACGTGTAATTCGTTTTCGTGTGTTTGTATCTTAGACTAACTTCTTCTCGTGGATACGTTTTTGTAGGCTACAGTAAATGGAAGTTTTAGGGCCACAAGGTAATCAACGGAACCCTTCGGAAGCCTTCGCTTACCTTCTCTCCGTCCGTCTGTCTGCCAGCAGACTGTATGTCAAGAACCTTAATAGGTAGGCAGTTGAAATTTTGACAGAGAGACCTATATAACTAAATAAGAAAAAAAAAAATTAACGGAAGATCCCAAATGAAACGTGTTTTTTTTTTCGGTTTATAGTACCTACTACGGTATCCGACTCACACCAGGACGGTTTTTTTAGGATGAATGTAGCCTTTGGAATTTATGATGATGTAATAGGGAATATGCATGAAAAAAGTATTTATGATCTGAACAGCTTATCTAAAAGTGTTCGAAAATATAATACTAACAGTGAAATTAGAATCTAAATTGCTCGAAAAACGAACGAGATACAATTATTTTAAACAAATATATCTGTCCCTCTCGCGAAAACGTTGTTTTCTATGGCAGCTGTATAGTCGTCGTGTAATTTGACGTCACAGTTCGTATCGGACTTCTCTTTCTAACTGTAGTCTTTGAAGCTGTATAACTCCATAAATGATGAAGGTATTTAAAAAATTATTTCATGATTGTTTACTAGAGTTATTAGGTAGGTATTTTATTTTGCAAATAATAAAATCGCATGCATATTCCCTATTACCCGTTAAAGAATTTTCAAAATAGGATACCTACTGATTTGCAGAGCAAATTGCAGCAATATGTACGCAAATACCTCGTTATCGCATTGCGAATCGATTTTCCCTTCGTTTAGTAGGTATCTATGTGACAAAAAAACGGATATTCGCTTGCTAATAAATTGACAGCCATACAAAGTTATGATGACATGGGTTGTTAGTTAAAAGTTAAGGTCGTTGAAGACTTTATCAAGGCAATTCCCTTTCTCAACAATAAAAGTTACTGCGAAGTAGGAACAAACTTGGTTTAACAAAATAATAATCTTAATTATGATTTTCATAAATGTACACGGGTAAATGAAAAAATATGCATGGTACAGCTGAATTAGCTGATAGCTACAACCTGGGAGTCTTTAAGTCAAGAGTGAATAGGTTACTTCTTGGCAAGCGTGCTCCATCTTAGACCGCATCATCGCTTACCATCAGGTGGGATAGTGTTCAAACGCGTGTCTATCAAAACTAAAAAATGTTTATTTATTATATAGTATTATAATAGTATTTTAAACTACTGTGTTAGACGCTACATAAACTTGTAATAAATTACTTAAAACCTTTCTCTATATATTCTTTCGTAGATACACGAACAATAAGTTACGAACCGTTTTTAGGGTTACGTACCAAAATGGTAAAAAGGAATGGTATGACTAAGTACATCCGTCTGTTTATCTGTCTAGATATATAAGAACTATTAATGCTATCAACTTGAGATCAGGAATTGTTTTAGATGACGTTTGATCAACTATTTGGCAAAAAATAAAGAAATAAAATTGTTTTTTTTTTCAACAGTTACTAAAGTATAAAAGGGATTCTTGAAAAATTCAAAGTGGGGCTACTAGAGCATGTGGGCTATCTATCATAAAAGAGCGCTATTTTCACATTCTCAAAACTTATGTTTTTTTTAAGGCGTACGTTTTTTGAATTTTTAGAAAAAAAAAAATTGGACCATTTCCCCCCACCCTTATCTCCTAAGTTTTGCATAGCACACTTTTTCAGACATCATCAACAGAAATTACATTAGTTCCAATATTGGTCAAGAGATGGAGCTGAACTAAAATGCAATCTACAGCTCAGTGTTAAAATTCTTTGACGAATATATGGGCCGCGCCAGTGAAATTGTAAAAAAAAAACACCTTTTTATGTGATGGTACGGTACCCTCGGTTTGGAAGTCTGATTTTTTCTTAACCGTTTTTCACGGTAGAAGTCGATTCAAGAGAGCTTTATGTCTTTATTTCTGTGTTTGATACTTAGAATAATAACGCATAGAAGCCGCGTCTAGAACAAAACCCGAGCAAAATCGTGTGTCCACTTCATTTTCTTTGTGTGCGTGAGCCGAATGTGTCTACGTTCCTCTAACGCACACAGATATAGCTTTCAGTGATACCATTACTAAGCCGTTACCCACAAAATATGGGAAGACGCATTACTATTTTGCTATCAAGGCAAGTATTTTATGTTGTTGGGAACTGGTAAAGGTAAACATGATTTTTCAATTTTTTCGGAAGATATAATTCAGTTTATTTCATAATAAAAGGAAATAAATCGCATAAAGAATGAGATATTGTTCAATGCGTTTAGAATGCTTGATGGGTTATAATTATAAACAATGTTAAAACATCGGGTTTGATATGAATTAACAGTAAGTATTGTATTTTAAAATTACAAAAATGAAAAACATGAATGAAAGCAATGTGGGTATTTTTTCCTCACAAATAGCAACACTGTGTTATGACAAGTTAGGTTATTAGAATTTTGTTTTATTTATCGATTTACGTAAAAATAGTGCATAGAATGTGAGTACTTATTTGTGAAATGTTATTTTATCACATTTTTTTGTTTTCCTGATGTGCTATAACATCCATTCAGGCAACAAACTGTCATTTTCAATTATTTACTCGCGAGCTGTGTTCGACGGAACGTGACATTGAGTACTGACGGCCTGATGGCTAAGTTTGACGGATTAGGCTAAGTTTTAGTTGCCTCACTTTTTGCACTCGTACTAGGTTTACTATCAAACTTTAGAATAATAACGCATGTTATTATTCTAAGGTTTGATAATAAGAAAGTCAGGTCTTTATCGAGTCGATAGGCGGCGGCGACCTCTCGCGACCGGCTCAGAGGGGCTACTCTCTAAGCTCGATGTCCGTAGTTTCGGGCTTAGTTGCGGGCGTATTCTATTCCGTATTAATTACGGGCTTACGATTAGTTCCAAACCCGAACCAAAAATGAATGAGAACACGATTTCACAGCGACTTCCAACAGTGTTGACATTAATTCTTATTGGTTAGGTACAGAATACGCCCAAAACTACGGACTTCGGGCTTAGAGAGTAGCCCCCCTGATTCAATCTATCGCCTGGAGCGAGGACGCGTGCGAAGCGGTCACCTCCTTCTGCGAAGCAGTAATGCTAGCGAAGGAAAAGGCCGAACACGTGAGAGAGAGGAAAACCTCACGTCCCAGCCGCCGTAACAGAAGAAGATGCCCCGGGCGTCGGAAGTCGCAGAATGACGGCCACCGTCGGCGCGGGCCTGCGGACGGCGAGCGTTGGGTGGCTCGCTGTCCGATCAGAACCAGGGCCGGGTCGACGGCGCGTTGTGTTCCACGCATACCTCTAAGAGATGTCAGCATAGTAGACGGGGCCCGCTAGGGCCAGTGCCTGTCAGGGTTGTGGAATTTGTTTAAAAGAGTCACCGTGGCCCTGGAACGCAAAGAGCACTAGGAGGAACACGGATGGGTTTTAGTCAGTAAGAGTCTGACACTCCCTTCTGCTTCGCCCATAGTGGAAGAAGTCATTTGATGATTTCCCATCCATAAAAAGTAGTTAGATATTAAAACTCAAAATCAAGAAGAAAAAGCGATCCATAAATTCGGCACGATGAATAGCCATTTACGTATGATGGATAACGCTAACAACAAAAATTATAACCGAGCCGAAGTCGAACGCCATATTTTGAAAGAGGGGATGATGAATCGGGTATCAGATATGCAAACAAAATGCAGCCAATCAATTAACTCCCTCCTAAAACTTATTACAGAAACTTGAGGATTTTCAATGGGATCTGTACCATTGCAGAGAAACGCAAAAGGTTCATAATGCACTATTATTTGTTTAACTACTGCTAACGCCCGCTCATAATCGGTACAAACTTGTGTTGTCTTACTATTGTTCTTTTAATTTGCGGGCACTGACAGATTAGTTAAATGTGGATATACTTATTTATTTATTTCTCAAACAAAATTTGATTCATAGTTTATTTTAGACTACATTGTATATACAATTAAATTTAAAAAAAAACTCTTAACTAACTAAAAATAAAACTCACATATGGCGTCGAAAAATTCGTCCGCATCGCTAGCCACTGGTAATGTGCCCAAAAGGCTAGCAGCATTGCTACGTTGCATGGCAATGCTTATCCTTTGGCCGAGGTAAAAGCCAGCCCTTGGGTCACGCGAAGTGTCAACTTTACTAAGCGTCTTGACAGATCTTTAAACAAGTTATGGGCACTCGGACCCCACGACCCGAGAGTTTCAACCCCAAACGGCTCGAAAATATAATAGTCTACAATCACACAGCCTAACAAGCTATAATTAATTCAGGATCTAAGCAATAAGAGTCGCGGGATTATTCGCAAGAGACACCGTGGCTCCGGAACACAAAGGGCAATGAAGGAACATGGATGGGTTTTAGTCAGTAGAAGTCTGACACTCCCTCCCGCTACACTCAGAGCGGGAGGAGTCATTGGATGATTTCCCATCCCTAAAAAAAAAAAAAAAAAAAAGCAATAAAACAGCTTATATACCTAAACCTATGAACGGTTATTTATTAGTTTGTAACACCTATACACAAAAGGCCGATATCTAAGCTGTTTAGGTACCTATAATAGCAAGGTTTTTGAGAGAATAACATATAAAAGCAGCTAAATTAAGTTTTGAGAGCAGAATAATAATATAATAACTTAATTTAGCTCTGTCCAACATGGTTTTCCGAAATGGAGGTCTACTCAACTGTCACGAATCTGATTCTCCTTAATGAATTTATAAGTGATGCCACGGACAACGGTAAGATTTTGCTTTTTTTATAATCTTACATAGTTTGGAAGTATGCGGTGGAAATTAAATTAAATTACATAAATCTTTATTTCAGACTATTAGTCCATAATTAAGTTAGTATTTTGGTGTTAGTAACAATGGCGCTTACGAAGTAGGTTAGTATTGTTAAAAATTGAAATTACCACAACTACCTACATAGGAGTTGTATAGAAGCTGTTCCCTCTCAATACAGCAAACAAGTAGGATTTCTAGTTAAAGTTGTGATTAACTCGACTCGTAAATGCAAGCAAATATTACTTATTAAACTTGGCTCGTGACTCGTAAGCTCCTTGCCTATAAACAGGTCGCTCTCCTGAACTATAAGTGAACGTGTTAGCTTGATTGCGATATGTTTTACTTGGTGTAAGCCTCTGATATAATGCTGTAATGCCAGCAATACATGTAGGCAGTACCTGTGTGGCGTAAATGTTGGCTATTTTACAGAAAATGGGAGTTGTATTGTATTCATCAATGTATGTAGGTACTCATATTATAAAGCTGAAGCACAGCTGAAGGGTTTTTTTGTTGGGTTGAATGCAAGGAACTACTGGTTCGAATTGAAAAATTATTTTAGTGTTTAAAAGCCTATGTATCGAAAAAAGCTATAGGCTTATATCATCACGCTACGACCAAAAGGAGCCGAGCATTAATGTAAAACGTGACGCAGACGAATTTGCGTGGGTCGGCTAGTACCTAACAATACAATCATGTACAGATATAGGTAACCTAAAAAACCAGACAACAATCAACGTTTTACGACCACCAGAGAACCACTAGCACGCGTAGCATGGCGATTCTATCTCTATTCTACCAAGAAAAGACAAAGCTCTTTCCATCCCACTCGACATGTCTTCTGCCCGAACATGGCGCGACCCGTAGACTCGCGTTTCTATGAAGACAAAGACATAATCTAGTTTTTCTATAGCAACGGAGAAGTAGCTAGTGATGTGGTCATTCTGCGAATACTACGATGGATTTACGTTTAGTTAGCCAAAAAAATGTGTCAAACACTTTTTCACACTCTTTGCACGTAACTCAAAGCAACAACAAAACGTGTTACTCGAACATATTTTTAATCTATATGGTTTATGTTTGTTTACAAATAACATATTTTTGTTGAATTTATCATCGTACCGATTTAAATTAGAATTCTATAGTGTTTATGATCATGGTGGCAAGGAAAAAGTAAGTAGATGTTATGATTAATAAAGTACTGATTATTCCAATAATTGTGTGTAATTAATGTAAGTGAACATAATATCCTACCATGCGATGAGAAGAGAACATAATAACATTCTAAATAAAAGGTGATTGGTGGCATTGTCTGATGAAAACTTTGCCATACACAGTGCAATGCGGTCCTTACTGTTATCTGTTATCTTTCTTCCCTTTAATATCGTCCAAAGTGTTTTTACTTTATTCATTACAAAAACAGTTTATTTACAACGTACAACCCGACAAATTAAGATGTTGGTAGACTATATGTCTACCCCGACATACTTTTTAAGTTCTATTTGTAAAAATAAAATGATTGTTGAAATAAATAGGCTCGAATTTCCTTTATAGCCCGCGGCTTTGGAAGTTCATATTTTTTTTGTAGATAGTACTCACGAATAGAAAGCCTTTTACAAAGTAGCAAGGTGCGGAGAATCACGGTTTACGAGATAAAATTCATTAAAGTTTCAAAAAAGTACGAAAATAGTACGCCATTTGCAATTTTTTAGGTTAGATAAATTGTCATGGTAGACGTCAAAGTTGACATTTCACGTTCCGTTAACGTTAGAAGTGTTTTTTGTTCAATTTTATATCTTGTTTTTTTTTTTCATAAATATAATATTTTTATATATTCACATACATAAAGTACGGAATAAATGTGAACCAAGTGAAGTGCCATTGGATGCAAGAGCGAGCGAAGCGAGCTCTGGACTTGTGGGCACCCCGACTCGGACAGGTTAGGTTAGAAGGGAATGGCGGGGTCGAGTGAGCGAGCGAAGCGAGCGAATAGACCCCGCCATTCCCTTCGAGGTTATTTTTTAATAAACTACTCAGAAGTAGGAGCCCCGCGAAGCGGGGCTC
Source organism: Ceramica pisi (assembly GCA_963859965.1). NCBI lineage: Eukaryota > Metazoa > Arthropoda > Insecta > Lepidoptera > Noctuidae > Ceramica > Ceramica pisi. The sequence continues at coordinate 20,034,191 of OY982535.1, read as the reverse complement.
CGTCGACTGGGCCTCCGGACTGAATATAAAACTTTTTGAGGTTAGGTTACTATAATTAGTTTTTCTCAAGAACAGCCTGTCGCCTTTACATGGGAGTGGTGCTAGGGCATAGGGGGCACCTCCCCGTCCCTCCTCCTGCTAAACAATACTCAATTTTACCTGTTTTTCTAACTCAAATGCTATTCTAACCTCAAAACTTTAACCATGGATATCTCCATAACCGTGGGGCTCCGGGGGGTGGGGGTGGTGCAGAGGGCACCCCCTCCCCCCCACCTCCCCCCTCCACCCCCTCCCGACCCTTAAATCAGCGGGCTATAAAGTAAATTTTAACCAAATAAATATTCCTTGTCTAGGTCCGTGAAGATATAGACTATTTTACATTTCATATAGAGAGTTATTTCTACCCCCAAGTGTCAAAAGTAGAGAAAATATTGTCGGCATCGATGTTGTAGACTTAGGTCGATCGAAGAAAATAAACATTTCTTTTCTACGTGTCAAACATCGCCATGCTTAGGAAGATAGAAATCTTTCTTCAATCTATCATTTTGTCGATTCTCCGGTCGACAAAACTCGTTTCTACGGTGGTCATGCTACGCGTGCTGAAGTATTTAATTTAACAAACAGGACTAATAAATTCACAAAGAACAAGGGCAAGATCTTAGCTGAATTTGATTTGAGCGTCTAAAAGTGACTTAAATACGAAGGCAGTTTCACAATTTTTCTACGTTTTTTTCAAATTAAAGCCGGATAAAAAACAAATTTTAAATGAAACCTAATTTGATTTTTTCATTGACGTTTAGTGTTGCCATAACCTACAAAAGTTCATGACTGAATTTCTATTAATCTCGGCTTTCTCGAACAAAAATTCTTGCACAAACTAATTCAGTAGTTGACGCCGAGTTAAACGCCGAGTTTTATTAATCTCAGCTAAATTAATGTATGGGTGGCTGCCATTGTTCTTTAGGTATATTCGAACGCGAATATAAAAATCGAAATAATCTGGCATTCAAAAAAACATCCACATCGCTGTCGTCAGGAAAAGTACCCAGCGGGTCTAAAAAGGCTTTTCTGCACAACACAGCAATCTGACAAGTATCATTTTCATCTTTGTCGCTAACGCATTAGGTTCAAGGTTGATTGGAAAAATTTTACAGTGACGGTAGCGTGTGATGAGCTTTCTGATTCTGCTAAAGTGGCCTTTTTAGATCCGCTAAACACTGGTAGCATTGCCTCGTTGATTCGCAACGCTGATCCTCTGGTTACATGTAGGTAATTGTGCCTGTAGTAGGTAAGGTATCACTTCACAGCGGCCCTGGATCGCAAATGGCAATAGGAGGGACACGGATTATAATGAACTAGCTGACCCGTGCAACTTCGTTTGCGTCACATTTCCCATTAATGCTCCGCTCCTATTTGTCTTAGCATGATGATATATAGCCTATAACCTTCCCCGATAAATGGGCTATCTAACACTGAAATAATTTTTCAAATCGAACCAGTAGTTCCCGAGATTACCCCCTACATACAAACTTACAAACAAATGTTACCTCTTTATAATAATATAGTATAGATGACGTACTAATGTCACCATGATTAAGTTAGTTTTAATGCGTCTTGTGTAACTCCGTCCCCCTCCTACACCGTTATCGTGATAGTTTTTAATATCGTATTAGGTACCCAGAGCGGAAGAAGTCATCTATTAATGACTAGCTGACCCGTGCCCACTTCGTTGGGCGGTAAACATTTTAACTTGTGATGAAATTATGAGTGTGGTTCGGTTAGTACTGACTGCTATGATTTATTTCCTGACGGCCAAAAGGAGGGTTTTGTTTTTATTGCATAATAATATGTATGTAGCTAGGCTAGCGAGCCGCTGCGAGCGCTCAGCGTTAGACTCCCTGTCCCTTGTTGCAGAGACATGCTGCTTTAAATCACTGAGACGCTGTGCACGTTCAGCGCTAGATTCCCGAGCACGGACCTGCGGTGTTCTCCAGCTTTGGTTAGCAAGCCGCTGTGAACGCTCGGAGCTAGATTTCCCAGCGCGTGCTTGCGAAATATTTTCTCTATTCCTCGAGAGGCTCTTCCGTACGGCGTACTCGAGCTGCTCTTGTCTCATGTCTGGGATGTCTGACGGAAAAGTTGTGATATCCTTTTAGGCATGATAAACAATCGCTGAAACTGTCCGATATCCCAAAAACAGAAATATCACAGCTTCGAACTCGAAGAATGAGAACGAAGTAATATTGTAATTTTGTTTTGAGAAACCGAGCAACCAAAACAATTTTAAAGACCAACAACATTCAACCAACTACGTACAACTCACCTACCAAACGACAAAAGTTAAATACCTAATAACTGGAGAGGGTCATTAATCCGCGGAAAATCTTAAATGGATAAAACGTCCGTACAAAGCATGTTCTAATGCGGTTCGTGAATGGACGGCGCGGGCGGCGTTTTGCGATTTAGTAATTTTATATTATCTTCGAAACTATTCAACCAATTGACATACTTTTTTGGGCAAATCGTATCTCTATGATGTTCTTGTGATCATAATAACATTTTTTTCGATAAGGTTTAATATTTTGTTGTTTAATAAATCGTCCAAAGATAAGTACGTCGAAAAATACTTTTTTTAACACATAAAAGCTACTATATCTGCAAAAATATAAAAGACTAGCTGACCCGCGCAACTTCGTCTGCGTCACATTTTCCATTACTGCTCCGCTCCTATTTGTCTTGACGTGTATATAAACTGTAAATACTATAAACACTGAAAGATTTTTTCAAATCAGACCAGTAGTTCCTGAGATTAGCGCGTTCAACCAAACAAACAAACTCTTCTGCTTTATAATATTAAGTATAGATTGCATATACAAAATCTACGTTCAGTTAAGTATCCTGATCTCTCTCTCGAATTAAGAATATAATTATGAAGAGGTTACCTAATGCAGGGCACTGTATCATCTCTATCGGTTGAAATGCCGACCAGCCCAGGTACCTAATCTCCTGGTACAAACTAATCTTGAATCAAAATCAACAAAACCAACTATGGAACGAATGGTGCTGAATCAAGTGGATTCTAAATTTCGTCCAGAACAGTCCAAAAAGAAACAAATTTTCGCCGATTTTTACTGACAATATTGCTGATTGTATACAGACCACTGATTAATTTAATTTGTTTTAACATTTTCTAATATCAAAAAAGTTTTACTGGGTTCATAGAATCGATTTATTATAGAGGAGCTCGTGGCTAAATTGAAACAGCCACACGGGCCGATCTTCAAGGCTAAACTATAACAGATGAACGCATCGATCTTCAAGGTTAAGCAACGCTTGCGAAGGTTGGTCTGTGGATGGGTGACCATCTTGACATACCGAGTTTCCTTCGTGCCTCAGAAAGCACGTTAAGCCTTTGGTCCCGGCTGTCATTTGTAGATCTTTGGCAGTTGTTACGGATAGTCAGAAGCCAGTAAAATCTGACTGAAATCTTGTATTGAATGAGTTGTGGAGGTCTGGTAGGCAGCCGCGCCACCCAAAATACCGGTATTCAGCTGAATCCGGTTTGTTTGGAAGCCGAGCCAATATAGTAAGGAAAAGGCTAGGTTGTTATAATGGTCACCCATTCAAAGACCGACCTCGGCAAGCGTTGCTTAACCTTGAAGATCGACGTGTTCGGCTGATAACTGATATAGTTTAGCCACATTGAAACATAATACCAAATATTCACCTCTTCTGTTAGTGAAACAGTTTACTTATGGATACAGGTAACTCTCCGGAGGAAGGACACTCTCCTCTCCACAGTCTCCTCCTCCCATTAAATCGAAAACCAATCTAGTCATTCAAACAAATCCTTACTTCCATAGCTATTTATATATAATAATAATTTCATTTCAATTTCAATTTCAATTTCAATATTAAATACGATTTCAAGTTATTATACGTCTACATAAAACGTGGGGCTGACCTCATGCTACTGCGGAGAATCTTAACACCGCGATTCAGAACAACGCGTCATAAGTACAACGCCATCTATCGATCTACAACGTAACTGAACTGTCTTTATACTCATAACTACTCATAAGTTCAAACTTAGAAGCTTACACGTTACGATAAATAATGATAATATTATAAAATGTTCACTTTTATTGCTACATTTTCAGTTAAATTAAAAAATAACTCAAAAATATATTGTTTCGGGGTCTTTTCACACATTTCTTATTAAAAAATTTCTCAATAGATGGCATTGCAAGTATCTGAAGTCTCAATGTTAACAACCTATTTTAGCGCTCGATGAAGTTTCTTCGTAAACTTTAAAATTCGATATCTTTTGATTTTGTGGGTCGATTTTGATGAAATAAACATTAAATGTTGCTCCGATTATCACTTAATATTTCGAAGTACCTAAATTTTGAATCCAATCAGTGGTTTATGCGTGATGCTCCTCCAAACGCACAGACAAACAGACGCACAGACAAACAGATGCACAGACAAACAGACAAACAGAAAAGAGTTTCAAAAACTGCTTTTTTGTGTTCTATGTCATTTTTCTGACATTGCTATGTATTTTTTATGCGAAAATATTCAATGTACCTACAGACACGGCAACTCTACGATTTTATTATATGTATAGATAGAAATATGGTGCCGCGGACTTTTTTGTAGAACTATTCTAGGCGGACCAGGTTGCCATACATTGTTTTCAATTATATACAACTGTTAAGGCAGCGCACGCAAATAACTCTGTTGTAAGAGCTATTTTTTCCGCCTGGATAGACAAAAATTGAGATAGTTCGAGTAATATGCATGATATCTTTACAATTTATCGAATAATGTAGCTTTCTACCAGTGAAACAATTTTTCAAATCGGACCAGTAGTTCCTGAGATTACCCCCTACATACAAACTTACAAACAATTTTACCTCTTTATAATATTAGTATAGATTACCCATCCTTCAATTTATAATTACGTCACGTACACAGAATCAATAGTTGCAGAATCAAAAGCCAAAGTAATATAATAATATGACAATATTATTTAACAACATTCTTTGCGTTACGATTTAATTAAAGATTTTATGAAGCAGTAAATCAGGATTTTCCTTCAAAACTCTTCGGATAATGTAACCCAGGGCGCGATTTATTGTGAAGATGTCTAACATGAGATGGATTATTTAATTTGCAAGCAACATCTGTCTGAAAATTTCATCAGACTGCTAAATACTATGTACCTGGCTACAAATGATTAATTGAGTAATTAATCACTTAATATGGTTACTCATATCTATACTGCGTGTATCTGACATCGACGCACAAACGATTTCCATGGGTCCAGAACATGATTCTGGACACCCCAGTGTTGGAATTTTTCGTCGGTTCTTTTCTCATTTTTTCATTTTTTTCAAGAGTACCTACCACAAGTAGGTATCAGCTCAGCTGAGCTGATATCTATTCAAACAAACTAACAGTTCTACCTCCTTATAATAACTATTTACTTAGAAGGTCAGTAGATACAGATAAAAGGTCAGTCGAGAAATCCTCCATATCAGTGCACACATCACGCGCTCATTCATACACATTATTCTGCCTCCAACAGAAGCGAACACATGACATGAAGCGCCTATTTATTTTATTTTTTGTGCTGACAGTTCTCAGTACTCTGTGTACTGGTAGAACTATATCCAGAGCACTTTGTGAAAAAATTCCGTCATATAAACAGCGCACCACCACTACGAGTACTACAACCCAGCCAACTCAAGAACCTCCTCAAACTACTAACATAACACCGAGGCCTTCCTTTCGCAACCCACTTCAATTTAAAAACGATTCATAGTTGAGTTAAATGTTGCTCGAATAATTGATAAGTACGAAGCAGTAAGTGCACTTTCCAGTTCTAACTACTTACTTCCCATTTCACCACTCAGGGAGAATGTTACAGTGTAACGTTTTAAGTTGCGTACAGATCGGTGTTATACTGTGTAATGTACCATTCGCAGCGAGCATGGTTACGTAAAGCCGTGTCCTTAAACCCGTGTAACATACTCTCTTCGTCAATATGTCCGAGTTGTCGCGGTGCACTGACCGAACAGCGACACTCAAAGGGCTCGCCAAAAAACCGACATTGGGTGGAGCACCCGTCCACATATAACCTTCTAACTAAGCCTTCAAAGCACGAGTGAACAGACATCTTCGGGGCAAGCTCGCTTCATCATAGACCTCATCCATCGCTTTCCATCAGGCGTGATTGTGGTCAAGAGCAAGTCCAATAGGTACATTACAAAAAAAAAAAGAGCGGCTCGTTGCTCACGAGTCCGTGTTGGTTTCCACGTAGGTATACCTACCTACTGTGATGTCGCAGGTTACCACCGCAGCGGCATCACTACCACCTATTTACTAAAAATCAAACAACGATTGAATTCTGCCGTGCTATAAAAAAAAGTCGATCGATCTGTGTTTGCGAATTTCCGCATGAAAATCGGTGCAGTTGTTTTTTGAGTTTATCGCGAACAGACAGACTGACGCGGGGGATGACTTTGTTTTATAATATGTAGTGATCCACTTTAAACATTTAGAATGTCTTCTTTGACCTTTACAAAGTTTTTTACGACCTTGCCAGCTATATAAAGCTGCTAAGAAGGACCACAGTACTGACTGCGCGAATGCTCGTTCTGTAACATGTTACATTAGGTCCCGTAACACCGGTCAGTACCCATCTTTGGGTACCTATAAGTTGTAGGTAAGTATTCACATAGCATTTACTAAAAGTCAAACAACGATTGAATTCTGCCGTGCTATAAAAAAAAGTCGATCGATCTGTGTTTGCGAATTTCCGCATGAAAATCGGTGCAGTTGTTTTTGAGTTTATCGCGAACAGACAGACTGACGCGGGGGAGGACTTTGTTTTATAATATGTAGTGATCCACTTTAGACATGTAGAATGTCTTCTTTGACCTTTACAAAGCTAGTTTTTCGACCTTGCTAGCTAAAGCTACTAAGAAGGTTACCACAGTAATGACTGCGCGAATGCTCGTTCTGTAACATGTTACATTACGCCCCGTAACACCAGTCAGTACCCATCTTTGGGTATAAGTTGTATTCTAGCAATTAAATAGTTTACTGCACATATTCGATGAATGCAACTAAGTATGATAGTAGGTAGGTATCTACCTAAATGGGAAGCTTGGATTTTAGTATGTCACCACTTAGTTTGATATATGTAGGTAGGTACAAGTAATTACTTAGGTACGGTTTTGTACCTCAAAGGGATAGCAGGTACTTAGGTAGGTGCCTATATCACTTCACAGTCCATTTCAGAAACACAAAAGCATGACTTGTATTTGGCCGCAAAAACCTAAGTAAACATTCCTGCAGAAATCCGCGCAGCAGCAGTAGGTACCTACTTATTGAGAGAAATGTAACTCGTGGGTATCGAGAAATGTAACCTACGGTACATTTCCAGTCCTAAATGGTTCCTGGAAAGCATCAAAGACGGAGATTAATGAGACGTCCTTATAGCAAAGCAGCGTGAAACGACGGGGCGACGAAACAAATTAACTTGTGAACTAATTTCAGTGCGGGAGGGAAGGGGAGATCTGTGGCTCTCATAAACCTGTTGGTAAGTTTGCAATATATATCTTAGGGCTGATTTTTCAATGGTCAAATAACGTTTATTGGAAGAATATATAATATATATTCATATAATTATAATATATTATATATAATAATATATCAGACATATTATGTCTGACATATTTTCCATACAAAAGCTGTCAGAAGGCCATTTTTAGTCCTCTTAAAAGTTATTGGACTATTGAAAATTCAGCCTAAAGTGGGTAGGTATTTTTACTAAGGTATGACAGAATAAACGCAATTACTGATAACTTTACAAAATTAACAATTTTCACTACACTCACGAGGCCTATTCATTATTATATTCGTCAGAATTTTTTACTCTGCGGTGTATATTGCAGTTTTAGATCAACGCCATCTATTTACCGATAGTGGAAGTGATATAATTTTTGTTTATGATTTCTGGAAGTGTGCTATTTAGAGATACCGCTTTACTTTTGCTGTAATTTTACTTATAATATTATATCACAGAATAGTTTCAGATTTTTCTCTATGCAGACTTCGGAGTTATGGGGGGAACGGTGAAAGTTACGTTTTTCAAAAATTGAGAACCTTTCGGCCTAAAGAAAATAATGTTTTTTTGAGAATGTACAAATAGCGCTCGGTCATATGATGCCTGTAATCCCACTTGGAATTTTTAGGAAAGACTCAGTCAATGTGGCAAAATAATGGTATATTTATATAGGTATTATTCCTTTCTTTTGCGAATTAGTTGAAACGTCATCTAAAACTATTCCAAACAAGTTGATAGCATTTGTAGTTCTAGAGATATCCAGCTGTGACAGGCGGACCACCTTAGTCACAATATTAGCGTTCCTTTTTACCATTTTGGTACGGAACCCTAAAAACGACTGTCCCATACATGTTCGCGATTTTAGGGTTGGGCATATAAAAAAAGTTGTTGGTTCTTAAACATAAGTACAATGACCCCTTTTCAGGACGGCAATAGGGAATATGCACGCGATTTTTTTATTTATAAAATGAATTACTTAAACGCTCCAGTAAACACTCTAGAAAATATTTTTTAATTAAATATCTTCATCAGCGATGAAGTTAGAACGCTTCAAAGATTACTTTTAGAACGAGAAGTCTGAATTGGAATTTGACGTCACATTACGTGACGTCTATCATCTGCCATAGAAAACAGCGTTTTCGCGAGAGGGACAGATATATTTGTTTAAAATAATTATATCTCGTTTGTTTTTCGAGCAATTTTGATTCTATTTCCACTGTTAGTAATATATTTTTGTAGATTTTTAGATAAAGTGTTTAGATAACAAATATTTTTTTTATGAATATTCCCTATTGCGTTTATTATGTATTAAGTGGTATCAGTAAAGTGATACCACTTTTTAAATCTGGGGATAGTAAAGACACCAATAATTATAGACCAGTGTCCGTGTTGCCAGTGTTTAGTAAGGTATTTGAAAAAGTAATGCTAAATCAGATGCTCAGTCATTTTAACACGAATAACATCTTACATGATAAACAGTATGGTTTCACCAAAGGACGTTGTACAACGGACGCTGGTGTCACCTTAGCATATCTTTAATGCGTGGGAGGACGCACAGGATGCCATAGGTGTCTTTTGTGATCTCTCTAAGGCGTTTGATTGTGTTGATCACGATACATTACTCCTGAAGCTCGGGCATTACGGACTAGGCAAAACAGCGTTAAATCTTATTTGAATGATAGACAGCAATTAGTTCACATAAACGGTGTCAATTCGTCGGGATTAAACGTAAAAATGGGCGTCCCCCAAGGCTCTATTTTGGGTCCTTTCTTATTTTTGGTTTATATTAATGATTTACCTTATTTATTGCAACAAAATCTTGATATGGTGTTGTTTGCTGACGATACCTCTTTAATGTTTAAGATAAATAGAAGGACGAACAATGTTAATGACATAAATAATGCCCTAATGCAAGTCCAAAATTGGTTCACGGCGAATAATTTAGTTCTAAATGAAAAGAAAACAAAGTGCTTAAGATTTGCCTTACCTAATGTCAAAAGCAGTGATTGTGACATATTATTGAACAAGGAAAAACTAGAATTCGTCGATAAAACGGTTTTCCTGGGAATTACGCTTGACCCCAGGCTACAATGGGGCCCTCATATAACATCTCTTTCCGGACGGCTAAGTTCAGCAGCATATGCTGTTAGAAAAATCCGCCAACTAACGGATGTCGATACCGCGAGACTGGTATATTTTAGTTACTTTCACAGTATCATGTCTTACGGTATTTTACTATGGGGACGGGCTGCAGACATCGAGTCTATTTTTATTCTGCAGAAAAGAGCCATCAAAGCGATATATAATCTCCGCCGGCGCGATTCTCTCAGGGAACTGTTTAAGATTATTAACATCATGACGGTACCTTGTCAATACATTTACGAAAACATCATGTATGTCAGAAAGAATTTACATCTTTTTAGTAAAAGAGGCGAGAGACATAATTATGGTACTAGAAATAGGGACCAGTTAGTTCAACCAGGCTTCAGACTAGCTAAAGTAGCCTCATCTTTCATGGGGTACTGTTTAAAATGTTATAATAAGATACCTCCCCATATATTAGAACTAAATGAGACGAAATTCAAGTCTTGTATTAAACGCACACTATGCAGGCAAGCATATTATAAGTTGGGGGATTATATTGAAGACTAGCTGACCCGCGCAACTTCGTCTGCGTCACATTTTCCATTAATTCTGCGCTCCTTTTTGACTTAGCTTAATGATATAGCCTATAGCCTTCCTCAGTAAATGGGCTATCTAACACTGGAAGTTCCTGAGATTAGCGTGCTCAACCAAACAAACAAACAAAATCTTCTGATTTATAATATTATAACTCAGAGGTTCTCAGATTTTGTTGTGCAAGGCGTTGCGAACGTTCGACACTCGACTCTCGTGCGCGACTCTCAGGTACGCACCTGAGAGTTTCTGATTTTGTTCAGCAAGTCGTTGTGAACGTTCAGGTGAAGATTCTCCCATACGGCGTATTCTTGCTGCCCGTGCTTGAGAACTATGTTTAGTAAGTTGAGACCTGGCTCTCTTAGGCATTTTCAAATGTTTAAGAAAATGTTAATAGCGTGTAATATTCTAGCTCTGAAAAGAACTGTTGTGTAGCCCTGAAAAGAACTGTTGGTTAGCCCTGAAAAGAACTGTTGGTTAGCCCTGGAAAGAACTATTGGTTAGCCCTGAAAATAACTGTTGTTTGGCTCTGAGAAAAACTGTTGTTTAGCTCTGAGAAGAACTTTTGCGTAGGTGTAGTTTTAAGAACGAAATCTAAAGAAAATCGCACGAAAATTATTAGACTTCGCGCACGACCGCTGGCCGCTGCGTAGGAAGCCGACCTCGCGGCTGAGCCGCGCGGGTACCTTACTCATAGATCTATACTCCCCTCCCGCACGCGCACGGGGCCTTGGTGACGTCCACTTCGCAACGGGCCATGCAGCAGAAATCGTAATATTTTAATTTCGCCATAACTTCAAAACCAAACGTCCGATTTTAATCATTCAAAGACCAAATCTTATCTACATAAACTGTACTTAGTGATGAAATACTTTATTTTGATAAAGATTAATCGCATGAGTAAAATAATCGCGTTTAAATGTAGTCCAAAAAAAAAATCAAGATTTTTAAATAAAAAAAATGGTTGTTGTGCCTCACTCGACATAGATAGGTATAGTGTGTCGCGGACTTTTTTGTAGATATTTATAAGATCTACAATTAATTAGAACAATGTATGGTTCTATCTTTTATAGTTTAGGCAGCGTACACAAAATAAGTAACTTTTCTGGTTGATTTTTACACCTTGTGTCCGAAAAACCCAAATATCTTACGGAACCCTATTTTTTTCCAAAATAAAATATAGCCTATGTTACTCGTGGATAATGTAGCTTTCGAATGGTGAAAGAATTTTTAAAATCGGTCCAGTAGTTTTTGAGCCTATTCATTACAATCAAACAAACAAACAAACAAACAAACAAAGTTTTCCTCTTTATAATATTAGTGTAGATAACTCAGAGGTTCTCAGATTTTGTTGTGCAAGGCGTTGCGAACGTTCGACACTCGACTCTCGTGCGCGACTCTCAGGTACGCACCTGAGAGTTTCTGATTTTGTTCAGCAAGTCGTTGTGAACGTTCAGGTGAAGATTCTCCCATACGGCGTATTCTTGCTGCCCGTGCTTGAGAACTATGTTTAGTAAGTTGAGACCTGGCTCTCTTAGGCATTTTCAAATGTTTAAGAAAATGTTAATAGCGTGTAATATTCTAGCTCTGAAAAGAACTGTTGTGTAGCCCTGAAAAGAACTGTTGGTTAGCCCTGAAAAGAACTGTTGGTTAGCCCTGGAAAGAACTATTGGTTAGCCCTGAAAATAACTGTTGTTTGGCTCTGAGAAAAACTGTTGTTTAGCTCTGAGAAGAACTTTTGCGTAGGTGTAGTTTTAAGAACGAAATCTAAAGAAAATCGCATGAAAATTATTAGACTTCGCGCACGACCGCTGGCCGCTGCGTAGGGAGCCGACCTCGCGGCTGAGCCGCGCGGGTACCTTACTCATAGATCTATACTCCCCTCCCGCACGCGCACGGGGCCTTGGTGACGTCCACTTCGCAACGGGCCATGCAGCAGAAATCGTAATATTTTAATTTCGCCATAACTTCAAAACCAAACGTCCGATTTTAATCATTCAAAGACCAAATCTTATCTACATAAACTGTACTTAGTGATGAAATACTTTATTTTGATAAAGATTAATCGCATGAGTAAAATAATCGCGTTTAAATGTAGTCCAAAAAAAAATCAAGATTTTTAAATAAAAAAATGGTTGTTGTGCCTCACTCGACATAGATAGGTATAGTGTGTCGCGGACTTTTTTGTAGATATTTATAAGATCTACAATTAATTAGAACAATGTATGGTTCTATCTTTTATAGTTTAGGCAGCGTACACAAAATAAGTAACTTTTCTGGTTGATTTTTACACCTTGTGTCCGAAAAACCCAAATATCTTACGGAACCCTATTTTTTTCCAAAATAAAATATAGCCTATGTTACTCGTGGATAATGTAGCTTTCGAATGGTGAAAGAATTTTTAAAATCGGTCCAGTAGTTTTTGAGCCTATTCATTACAATCAAACAAACAAACAAACAAACAAAGTTTTCCTCTTTATAATATTAGTGTAGATAAAAATGCTTGGCTGAATGCTGGTCCTGCTCCACAGCCACTAGGGAGCCCAAACTAATCTGTAAATAGTTCGGAAACATTGTTGGACCGGCTGAAGATTGTAAGAAAAATTTGCATTGTTAGAATCAACTTACTTAGCATTGTATAATTTCAGCCATTAACAGCACATGTGTGAGTACTGTGTACCTTTAACTTTAATTATCAGTTTTAGGTATGTTTTTGACTTGAATGTACCCTGGCGGTTGGGAGTGTCATGCTCACTCAAAAGTCTAGCTGATGGTGGCGTATGCGTTGGATCATTTGGCTCCCTTCAAAATGGTTGAGCCGAATGGTGCTGGCGCATGCGTCATGTTCGTGAACGGGCGCCGTCAGTCGGGACTGGTCATTTCTTAGCTGCCATGGTTAATTTTAATTATTTCTTTGAATTGTTCCTCTTTTATTCCGGACGCTTTTATCCTGCTCGTCTTTTACATCGTTCTCACATGTATGTATAATTTCAACCCGATGTAAATAAATTTTGTAAAAAAATATTATTTTTAAAAGAGTGTCCGTAGAGTTTCTTGCACGTTCTTCTCCATAGAGATGATCTACGCTTTGGAACGTGCAAATAGCTTCAACTTTTTGGACCGACCGACCTTGACAATTCAAAAGTGCCTGTAAATGGTTTAATTTTTATTTTTTTTTATTTTATTTATCGTTTAAATCAGGCATTAGCACCCATAACATTAAAAATTCAAAACTTAAACTAAAAAACCTTAACTTACTAATAAAACAAAACTTAAACTACCTACTTACTACATAAAACACATCAAGCCAAAGCAAACGCACTCCCCCGTAAAATCAGTGAGTACATTTACTTTGGCTCCCTCAGTACATGCACCGTAAGAAACACAGCTCTTATTATGGCATTCTTACTTGACTCGACACGCGCAAGGAACGACGCCCTGAGCTTCCCTATAAGCGCATAGAAGTCGGTAACTCTGTTCTCAGCAAACATCTCAGTCGCACTACACCGCCAGGGCAGGTTGAGCATGACCCGAAACGCGTTATTGTATTGTACACGAAGAGTGTTGTATGCACTCTTCGTATACTTGTACCAAAGTTGGCTGGTGTAGAACGACTGACAGTAAGCCTGGAACAGAGTTATTTTTACTTGCTTCGAGCAATGGAAAAAGCGTCTGTTTAGCATATTGCTTCTACATGCAATGCTACGTCTTTGCCTCTCTAGATCATCGTCATCTTTTAGGTTTTCCGTTATAATATGTCCGAGATACTTAAATTGTCTAACTATTTTTAATTCTGAGCCACACAAAGTAATTGGCAAGACCTTATCAGGGCCATTGCCGTGTTTGAAAATCATTACTTCTGTCTTTTTAGTATTATAGGTTAGTTGGTGTCGAGCTGCGTAATTCTCACAAAGAGAAATGAGTTTTCTGAGGCCATTGACCGAGGGGCTGAGCAGAACCATGTCATCTACATAACTGAGGTTATTTAAACATTCACCGCCAATATGGCATCCGACTCTGGTTCTGCTCAGTTCCTCGATCAAGTCGTTGACATACAGGTTAAACAGCACCGGAGACGTCAGGCCACCCTGTCTGACGCCACTCGTCAACCTATACGACTCCGATAAGGCGTTATCCCATCTGACTTGATTACTTTGGTTGTTATACCAATATTCAAATAGGTCCACTATTTTATTCGGCACATGCGTTTGTCTCAACTTGTTCCAGAGTATATTATAATTAATTGTATACTATAATTGAAATAAATGCTTGAATTTTGAATTATCGTTAGGTATGGTAAAAGAAGAGATGCGGGTTCTACCCGGAAAAGATCCGATTGAAAAACAGGCTAAAAACCACAGGGAATGGGTATTTATACAAATTAAGAGTAGGGCTGCATCGCGATAACATTTGTATCATCTAAGTCGATTTTGTGTAGATACTGGATTATTTACAGATATTAGCTAAAGCTACGCATTATAAACTAATTCGTTTCGTTTTCCAACCCTTTGTCCGCTGACAATAAAATTTAACCATTCTATAACTGTATTGGTACCTACCTACCTAGGTACCTATGGATTCACGCAAGCATCTTTCGTGCAAGGAGTGCAATTTTTGCGCGGTTTCTTTGTTGCACGTAGTGTGCAATGAACTTTTTACACAGTTGTTTCAATGCTCAGCTGAAGATTATCCATTTATGCTATTATTTTTTACTGTAAGAACATTCTGAAGAAGTCTACAACAGTCAGTCTTTTGGAACAGACTGTAGGTATGATGTACATTTTTAAGTCATCATTTTATTTTCCAAAGAATAAATATTAAATTCATTAAAATCTGTTTCTATCAAAATTAATGTTTTCGTAAATGCTGCATTACAAGACATAAATAAAACAAATTATCGAATTACATAATTATTTATTAAATAAATTACACATACTTTCGTGTTAAAATACATAAATATTGTAGGGCATAAAATTGAAAAAATGTTGTTATACAACGTAGGCACATTTAGAGAGATCTGGAGCACCGATCAAGCAAAGCTAGGGTGCCTTTCCACCAAAGATGTGCTATGCAGCTATGCTCGGAGAATGTAAAAGCTAAGCTAGCTACGAAACTATTTGACTTTTTCCACCGATGCTAAGCGATGTAGCGGGGCGAGTAAGATGTGCTATGAAAATTCGCCACCGCAAGGTAGCTGTGCTAGGAAGACGCGCAGCTCAAGCTATGCGAAGTTTTGACAATAGGGAAGGCACGCAATGCTCTGCACATTGCCACACCACTCGCGACGATCCATAGCTCGCATCCACGTAGCTTAGTTGAATCGGTGTCCACCAGTGCTATGCTATGTTGCATAGCACATCTCTGGTGAAAAAGCAGCCTTAGGCAAGCCACTGACGCAATTTTTTCAAAATACAAAGTCTTATTTTACAATTTCTAATTCCATTATATACCCTAATTGGGCAAGAATTGAGATACGATGAATCCAGCGTAATTATTATAACTTTCTGCACACAAGGTCTTTTAAATGTTAATTTAACCGTTTATCCACGAGGCGTATTTTATACGTCGCTGCCCGTTGTGTACAAGGCGCGTTGTTTACTCGAAAAAGCAGAACTTGCAGCACGTTTTTGTAGCGTAAGGCCGTCCACTAGAGATGTGCGAGGATGCGTAGCGAGGGATGTGTTTGTTAAGAACCAATAGAATCGCTTGCGCTGAGCGAGGCTAGGTAGATTAAGCGATTCTATTGGTTAATAACCAATAGAATTTCTTCCGACACATCCGTCGCTACGCATCCTCGCACATCTCTGGTGGAAACGCAGTCTAATACTTGCTTCGACGGCACATCGTCAGTATGTACGTTCTTGTTACTTTTAAGTAACAAGTGTTGACGGCACATGCATTCTGGTTCCATATATCTTGGACGAACAGCGACATCTTTATTCGTCATAGAACAATTTATTTAGTAATATAATAGTTTAATGTGACTTCAAATATGTTTTTTACATTAATTATGTCTTAGTATGCTTCTATGGCGTGAGGTGGGAGATAATTATACGAAACGTAATATCATTATTATACTAAAGGGGTAATAAAAAGCTTAGTCGTAAAATATGTAGATTATTTAAAAAAAATATTATGTCTATTGATATACATTTTAAACACAAATAGAACCAACAATAATTTTTAAATGAAAAGTTTTTTATTTGCCATAAATATTTATTCAGTATGTTAACTATTTATATTGTGTTTATATTAAGATATTTCAGATCCAAATATTTATAGTATTCGATAAAACACAGGCGTTGTCTTTTAATTATATTACTTTTATACGTAAATGCAGACAAACATTTAATAATATAAATCAAAACAATTATAAATAATTATTATTAACTAATTATGACAGATCTTAAATAAAGTGGATGTAATAAAGAAAACTATAAAAGTTTTCCTTGGAAGTATGAAAGGACTTAAGACTAAAATATTGAAAGAACTATTTTAATAAAAACATACAAAAGCCTTTTTACTTGTATATTATTTTAGCAGGAATAATATTCATACTCGAATAGAGTTTTTTTAATTTGCAAAGCGCATTACCAGTAGAGATTACAATATTTATCATATGGGGCATTCGTTCTTGAACACAGGAGTATAGAGGTACATTTTACAGGCACAATGAAGTCAAAGGCACGACTTTAAATCGAAATGAAAAAAAAAGAGAGAAAATGAATATTATAATAATATTTTTTAACAGACCATTTGAGTCTAACTCAAAATAAAAATTATAATGTATTTGTAAAATTCCAATAAACAATTTTGTAAATTTTTTGAGATTATTCGTTTTTAGATCACGCGGACGATATAATGTCTATGAAAAAGTAATAAAAAAGAAGTAATAAAAGTTATGACAAAATCAAGAAAAATAAAAGCTTATTTTTAATTAGGTTTATGAGTTTATGGAATTAATCATTTGGTTGTTTGATAAGGTAACTGTGAATGTCGAATCTCATCGTACAACCAATGTTTTACTATATTCATGTATGGCAGAAAACTACTGCATAATAATTTTGTGTAACTCTCGTAAAACAATAATGTTTACAGGTTTTAGTAACAAGCATCTGCAATAGATGTCACTATTCTAATCCTGTACAACACCATCTATTGACAATAATCGAATACTTACGAATTTCTAAGAAAACTTTTTAGTGGATTATTTACGAGTATATTCGTTTGGGTATGCAGCAGTTTTGGTAATTAGACAGTTTTGGTTCTCATTACAATGTATGTATGTTCCAAATTAGAAGATTATAAAAAAAAAGATACACACATCGACACATTAAAAAAGTATAGAAAACTTACCTACATTAATAAAAACATTGAGATACTTCAGACGATCTTAACAATTATTGTGAATGACATTTATAGCCACTGAGATTAAAATATAAGAAATGGAGGCTAAATATTGATGTATTTAGTCGTCGATGGAGTGAGAGCCTTGTTTGTCGTTTAGTAGAGACCCAAGAGACCTAACAGACACTTCTTGTAGTGGCCGGAGCAGTCGCCCTGAAAACGATAAAACATACTTATTTAGTTTAAATTATACAGATTGATTTTTAAAAGTGTGCGTAGATGGCCAAATCCGAATCTAAGAAAATTTGCGAAAATCACTGAAAGCTCTCGAGCCTGATTTTGATGAAATCTAAAACTGAATCATTGGATTTTTTGCAAAATCGGTATTTTTAGCCAGGAATCGAACCGGTTGATTTTGAACAAAAAAACACTGTATTGTTACGTATGTGTTCTGGGAAAAACACGTTTGTACGCCCCGCCGTTGGTTGAGGTCATAAAGTAGGGGGGCGATGAGCGGTATAGCAGCGCGCGCACTCCAAAAAAATTGGGGTAAGGGCAAAAGACGATGAATCACTTGCAAGTTAATTGGATATACACAGCACACATATCAACTCGGAAAAGGATCGTAACCGTATCGCCTTTCGCCTCGCCGCCAACCTTCCGTAAGCACGTTACCAAAGCGAATCAACAGCTCCGGTACGTCGACTCAGCTACGGCTAAAGGCGTTTACGGGAGATTAACCGAAGCAGGCACAAACACCCCTGCCGGAGTCGCAGGCCTATTCGAAAGAGATACCGTGGCTCCGGAACATAAAGGGCACTGAAGGAACATGGATGGGTTTTAGTCAGTAGAAGTCTGACACTCCCTCTCGCTCCGCCCAGAGCGGGAGGAGTCATTGGATGATTTCCCAAACCTAAAAAAAAAAAGGCACAAACACCGGGAAGAGGAAAAAGCTATGGGAGGGACCTGTGTCCAGTAGTATGACATCACAGGCTAAGAAAAAGAAAATACCTCAATCCAGCTCTGCAGCGACTCGCCGTACTTGGTCTGGAAGGCGTCGGATATGTCGCCGAGGTCGATCTCGCTCCTGGTGGCCATGAGGCGGATGAGCTGGCGGTCGTTGGTGCCCAGACCCTTCATCGACTTGTGCAGGCGCTCCGCGAAGAATAGCGGCTTGTTGCGTACGCTTTTCACTGGAGAATGACAAGACAAGTTTGTGAAAACATAGTATAGCGTGGCTTATTAGTATGCGTAACTTTGATATTGGAACTTGTGTCTTATTAAATAAATTTTATTCTTTTAGTTTAAGCGTTAAGGGTGCATTTCTACCAGAGATTTGCGAGGATGCGCAATAGCAACGCCTAGTCTTGCTACAGGCAAGGTAAATAAAGCGATTCTATTTAGGTTTTCCGTTATTGTCAATGCAAATTGACGTTTACGCTAACGCGATCGAGAACGTAAAAACTCGCAAAAAGGCGTTGTATTGGCTAACGATCGTACAAGTTAACTTAAGATGAAAATTATTCGTGTTCTCCCGCGATGATTTGCAAGCTTCAATTAGGAAACTAAGGAAATGTGTGTTTAATCCCCTCATTTGACGAAATCACATCATGCCATAGGCGAGATTGTGGTACACGTCAAAACTTCAATAAATTCAACGTCAAATAATTAATAAATACTTACCAATGGCTCTCAAAGCCTTTTCAAGATCGCCGGAGAACTCTGCCTTGATAGCGTCATCGATGTCATGCCCGGTGAGGTTCTGGTACTCTTGGAAGATGGCCTTCAGCTGAGGGAAGGAGCGGGAGCATAGCACGGCGTTGAACACAGACTCGTCGGTACCGAGGCGAAGCTCACCTGGAACAGAAATAATAAATATGTATTTATAAGTTACTTCTACGCAAGCATCTGTCTTCATCGGCATCATCATCGTTTATCATTAAAACTAGTAATAGTTTATTGTCTCACTAGCTGACCCGTGCAACGTCGTCTGCGTAACATTTTTCATTACTGCTCCGCTCCTATTGGTCTTGGCGTGATGATATATAGCCTATAGCCTTCCTCGATAAATGGGCTATCTCTAACACTGAAAGAATTTTTCAAATCGCACCATTAGTTCCTGAGATTAGCGCGGTCAACCAAACAAACAAACTCTTCTGCTTTATAATATTAGTATAGATATAGATATGCGTTACAATATTTAGGTGTGACACTGGATCCCGCACTTGGATACCCTGTGTCGCAGGATCCAGTATCTTTGGACAAATGGTATGATTATGAAAGATACCTAATTATACAAATGCAATGGTTGAACAAAATCCACAATTTTCAAGACTAAAAGGTAACCAAAAGTATGTGTGCATGCGATGTGTATAAGAACTTGAAGAGTCTGTTTGTGTGAAGAGAGTGTGAAGTGAAGATGAGTATATTAACAGATGAAAGATATAAGGTTTTCCGCAGCCAGTCTCGAATCTGTTTTTTACACCTAAAGTTTCTCAAGGAAAAGATATTGAGATTTTTGTTTACTTTTTCGTACAGGTATGGTCCGATGCATGAGAAAGCTTTATTCCCAAACTTAAGCTTGCAGAAAACTGTTTCATATGGGATTTCTACGTGTGCACTGATCCCTTACCACTGTAGCAATTTTATGAAATTTGAGTAACACCGATAG
Source organism: Ceramica pisi (assembly GCA_963859965.1). Lineage (NCBI taxonomy): Eukaryota > Metazoa > Arthropoda > Insecta > Lepidoptera > Noctuidae > Ceramica > Ceramica pisi. The sequence goes on along the minus strand of OY982535.1, from coordinate 20,013,858 downwards.
CATGTACAGTTAAGCACTCTCGTTTCTCGCTCGATATAACATATATCAGTGTTGTATCGAATTTCTAATCTATGAGAGACCTTGCGACCAGTGGTCCCGGCGAACTTCGTACCGCCTCAAATTTGATTTTTGCCGTGTTTTGTTTTTGACATGTATAAAAAAATGGCGTTGTATTCGAATTCATGTATGAGATAATGATTTTTGTACACATTTTTATTTTATATTTGATTTTTAAGTTTTTCCAATGTACCTAACTGATTCTGATATTCGGGGCAAAGACAAATTTAACGAACCAAAGATCTTAAAAGCGGTCTAGCCTTTCTTGAGTTATAAATGGTGTACCTAACGACTTTGTTTTATAGAAGATACTAGCAAACCCAGCAAACGTTAGGTATTTTGCCACATACCTAAATAAAACAAAGCTTACGAACTATTCTCAGACCTACCATGTTTACACACAAAAAAAAACAACATAAAAATCAATCAAGCCGTTTCGGAGAACTTCGATAACAAACACGGTGACATGACATATTTATACATATATTAGATTAGATAAAATTGCTCTGAAAGTTATGATTTTTCATTAATTACGCACCGGTATAATAAATCTGTTCAACCATTGATGAACAGATTTGTTATCCCGTTAGTAAGTACGTTTGTGTGACAATTTTCAAACGTCACACGGGCGAAGTCACTGGCAAAAGCTAGGCATTTATTTATAAGTGATTTGCTTGTTGGTCTAGCCTTCAAAGATCGTTAAATTGTTCCACGTTTTTCATTTATGATTCGCTTCTATCGATCATAGCGTGATGTTATATAGCCTAAATATAGCCCTCCTCGATAAATGGGCTGTCCAACACTAAAAGATTATTTTACAATAAAATTCGAACCAGTATTCCTGAGATAAACTCTAATTATAACTCCTCCTAGAACATCAATCGGTCAGCGCACTATGACACATTGTCGCTCAAAATATAAATAAACAAGAATTGCATGACGTATCTACCGACGTCATAGATAGTCATCGCAAGCCTTCATTTGTTTGCGGCTACAACTACTGATAGCGACTTTGAGCGAGTGCAATAAATATGGCGCCATTACTCGCACGACCCAGTTATGTCGAAAAATTTAGTCCGGATATTATAATCTTTCGCATTGAACTCAGAAGCCATACTTAAAAAATATAATGTCTTAAAAAATCAACTCCCAAGAAATTGAAGGAGTTGTTTAGAATAACAAATTACAATTATTCACGAAAAAACTACTTACTCTATTATAATATAGCCTGTAAGGTGTATCTTGTTGGAGATCCTAATAAAATAAACAAATAAAAATAAAAAAGTAAGTAGATATACCTACTTACATGATTTAAAAAAAAATAAAGGAAAGAAAGAAAAAGAGTACATTTTTTTTTTTTGTTATTACTGAGCACGAACACAAAGTTTTTGTAGTCATTTTTTTAAGTTCTGTATTTGAGATGTTGGCCATTGAATAAAAACACGCCCGATCGCGATGGTTTCATTCAGTGAAATTCATACGAAAACCATGAACCACGTCTGACTCTAAATAAACAAAACCCGCGTTTGGACCATGTTCTACAAATATTATTTAAAATATACGTTTGTCATTTTATTTAACGACAGTTATGCATTAAAAAAACTATGACAGTCATTATGCATGACCAGCGCCTAAAGGTACTAAGGTAGTTACACAAGTCTGTGTTGAGGTGCGTCATGAATCGTCGTGACGTCATCCATGCCTCTGCTTATAGGTAGCAGATTCTCATTATAAAGCAATGCTTCACATACGTCACACAAGTATGAATCCGTCTTTATTTCACAACAACTACTGACGTACCTATCTTGTCAATATCATTAAATATAGGTATTTGGTAAGACTGACTCATGCAGAGGACATCCCTATGAATTGACGTAAACACTGACTCACTAACTCCATTTTTATATTATGTTAACTAGATCATCAGTAGCATGTTAGTCACTTAATAATTTAACAAACACTCGGTTTCTAGAAGAAAAAATAACGACGCGTCGCAGTTAAACGCAAGTCAAGTGATGCGATTCATATTCATTAAACCCATTAAAGCAGCACGCATTGTCACATTTTTGCGATTGTATGCGTTTGAAACTCGGCAAAAGTGTGGAAAAATCTTGTCACGGGTTAATTTCTGGTTCATTCGGAGGTGCGTGACATTTAGGTAACTTTTCCATGATTGAAAGTATGCTAAAAACACCTTAATTTTTTTGTTTTTATTTTATCGTTACGATAGAATGGTAGGTATTAGTATAGGTTTATTTAGTATATTATTTTCGGACAGCAACACCCGAACATACGTGTAGTGAGTACCTAACGATTTGCCAATAGATTAACGTTTTTGAAAGACTTTGTATACATCTCACAAGACTCCCACAGACATACACAGACAAGAAGTATCTGCCTGCTCACACACAATGCCAGTAACCATGAAAAATTGTACGCACTTGAACTTTGGTTCATCGAAAAGGTAGGTAGACTTGTTGCTTTTAACGAGCGCGTCTATCATCCTAAATAAAACTTAAATGTGAATAACGCTCAAAATGTTTTTTTTTGTGAGTGTGTGTGTGATTCACGCCTGTCGTGTAATTTAAACTTTATAACAATGAGTATATAAGTCAAAACAGCTTAGCTGTATTGTAAATTAGTGTGTGATGGTTTTTTGATCGTCAGATGTTTTATCAGGGTCATCGGTAAGTTGAGGTATGTAGGAAATAATGAGGAAAACTACAAAAATATAAAGCATGTTATATATATGTATTGATTTAATTAAAAAGATATGTATTTTAGGAGCAGTATATTTTGAGACCGATAGTGGATTAGCAACCACAAACATGTTATCTCTTCCTGTCGAACATGCCTAATACCAATATTTTTGAAATAATATTTTGAATCCACACTAACAATCGGTATAGTGCATAAGGAACTTTTGCATTTCAGGTCTTTTTGTTACATTATCTTGCGTGCCTGTACGGCAAAACGGATTTGTACAAAATTTGGCAAACTGGTGTGAACCATTACCGAATTTGTTTGACCTACAGGTTCGAACAAATCTTTTTATCGAGGAAGGCTATAGGCTATAACATCACGCTACGACCAAAAGAAGCGGAGCATTAAGTAAAAATGTGATGCACACGAAGTTGGGCGTCTCAGCTAGTAATTTATAAACTGCACGTGAATATACCTTGTGACTGAACCATTTACATACCTGGGTAAGTATCTCGTAGGTAATGTAATTAACACCTTTTTGCGCTCCTTCGTTTAAAATTTGTCACAGACATGATTGAGTGTGATAATTTTACAAGCATATAGTCTTGTTTACGTCATAATAACTAAACATTGCTCACTCAAGAGTTTGTTTGTAGAAAACTATGATTTAAAACTTTTTTCGGCTTTAGTGATTTAGCTAGATCAATGCTGCTACTACATCTATGATATTTGCCAGCGCGATTAACGTCTTATTCCCAAAGCTTACGCTTGAAAATAACTGTCAATAAAGTTTAATGTATATGCTATAGTAAAATAATTACTATTTCGAATGACATCAATATCTTACCAGCTTGCAGCAGGCTTCTGGCGTCCTCCCTGGCCTTATTTTGATCGACGTGGAAGTCCTCAGATCTGTTACCCTGGAAACCATGACAGATAAAGTTAATTACAAGTACATTTGCATAAACATAATGTATCTGAATATCATTCATCATTCACATATCATTTTTTCACTCAATCACGCATAAACAGTTGCACGAATTCAGTGGAAATACACACTCAGGGTGAAACCAGACGAGCGTAATTTTGTGAGTTCGGTTCGGTTCGACTCATTTTATGTAACTCACAAAATTACGTTCGTGTGGCCTCAACCTGAGACGGACCGACTAGCTCATAATAGGCTTGTGTCCTGAAAAAAATCTAATTCGTCCGTCAGTTAGATTACCAAAAAATATTTGACCCGTATTTTTTCTTTTGTTACGGGAACCGAAACTGATGAAGTTACGACTCTTTTAAAATTCTCAATACGTCACGCCATGGCATAATTTTTAGCGGGTCGTGACGTCACGAGTCCCCACACCGAGTTTTGATACGTTTTATCTTGATCAATATTCATTGATTTGCAAAAACAAAAAATACGTGTCCATTATTTTTCAATACTCTAACTGACGGACTAAATAGTTTTGCAATTTGTGGATGATGGAAACTAGCCTATTACGTAATAAACAAATCCCCACTATCATTACAATTCCTTCCATTTTGCGTTTCTTACGTTCTTTTCAAGAACGATTAACATTCCCAATGTAAAAAAATCGTCTTTTCAAGAACAATAGAACAGGAGTCAACTCTTACAGAGAAAATGATATTTAAAGTGTTTAACAATATGTGCATGTCTTAGGTACTGTTACGCGCCAGAATGAATGCCGGGTACACAACGTACTACTAACGCCATCTAGTATCGAGTAGTGGAACTAATTGGGTCACGATCTTTCTAGACTTTTCGATGCTAGAACATTCTCGATGTTTCGATACCTAGTCAGTCGGGACCGGTATGTTCCCGAACTTTCTAGATATTTCCATCCTCGACGGTTCTGGAAATTACTGTGGGACTATATACGCTGCGCATCGCTCGCGACTGAGTCAGTATTGAATTGGCGATACAAGCGAACATCGGAAGCGATCTTCAACTGCGAATTAAGTGAAGTGAAGTGTTTAATAGTGCGATTGTGTGTTATAATTAGTGCGTTTAAAGTGATAATTAGTGTTGATTATTAAAGTGTCATTTTTGGTTAATTAATCGGCTATTTTTATTGTAACGAACCCCAAGCTCGTAACAGTACTATGACCATACTAAACAAAAAAAAATTGCAGACCCAAATGATTTAATCACTGTAATTTTATTCTAATAGATTTATCATAAAGTGCAACACACATTTATTATAATAAACCATGACAATTAATTTAAAAGCGACTCTCTTTCAAATTACAGAAAATACTTAGAGAACACCTAAGAGGAAAAAACAACGTTTTTTTTTTAAAACGTTAAGATTTGTCCGGCAAACCAACCACGAAAACAGTTTAATTATTCGAGATTCTGTTTAGGTCAAAAAACTTAATATTTACTTACCATAGACAGAGACGTCATGAGGCGTTTGAAGTTTCCAGATGTGTCACCGCGTAGATCGTCTTCGAGGAGATTTCCGTACACTGTGGAAAGAAAATAATAGAAAATTAATAACATAATCAGTCACACACTTTAGTTGATTGCAAGAACCCAACTCCCAGGGTTCCGGAATATGTTCGAAAGAGTCACCGCGACTTTGAAAGGCAAAGGGCATTAGGAACAACACGGATGGGTTTTAGTCCGTAAGAGTCTGACACTCTCTTCCGCTTTGCTCAAGGCGTAAAAAGACATTGGATGGTTTCCTATCAAAAAAAAAAAAAACTAACGATTGATTGAGTCTATGTATTTAAGTTTTAGTCGGGCAGTAAAGTTATTTAATTTTGTGCCAAGAGGGGGATTCCCCAATTTTTATCTAGCGACCTGACAGACGCCACCCAGCACCCGCTCTTGAACTATGAACCGCTTTATCTTCATATTTTTTATTGATTTGAGATGGCTAAAAAGTGTATGTTTTTTTATGAATCGGTCGTATAAATAGAATGATATTTAGTAAAAAATAACCTACTGGAATTATTTTCCTGCTGTTTTTAAATAGTCAGAAATATGAAGCTAGTTGGACGATCCAAAGCGTATCTCTATGAAGAAAAATGTGCAAGAACACGCAATGAAGACATTAAATATTTACATCTACAGGTTTACAATATTATATTAAACTAGCTGTCCCCCGCGGCTTGGCTCCCGTCAACTGGTAACTTTTTTTTTACCTAAAAACCTTCTGATATTATTATCAGGAGAAGGTTCAGCGAAATCGGTTCAGCTGTTCTTGAGATTTGCGCTTAGCAACACATTCAGCGATTCATTTTTATATTATAGAACAAGATACGCCGTAGTGCTGTCAGATGAATATTTATGTAAAATAATATGTTAATTATCTATACTAATATTACAAAGCTGAAGAGTTTTTTGTTTGTTTGTTTGCTTGAACGCGCTAATCTCAGGAATTACTTGTTCTGATTTGAAAAATTCCTTTAGTGTTTGATACCCCTTTTATCGAGGAGGGCTATAGGCTATATAACATCACGCTAAGACCAAAAGGAGCGGAGCATTAATGAACAACGTGACGCAGACGAAGTTGCGCAAGAAAGCAAGTACTAATATATAAAAGCAGAAACTGACTGATTGATCGGTTAATGCACAGCCTAAACTACCGGTCGTAGAAAGCCGAAATTTGATATGTAACTTCCTTACACTCCGTAGGAGTGCACTAAGAAAGGAATTCTCGAAATTTCTACGGGATCAGGAACCAACGGGATATGTGCGTACGAAAGCAAGTAATAAAAGAAAATTGAAGAGTTTCGTTTGTTTGAACGCTCTATCTTTGGAACTCCCATTCGGATTTCAAAAATTCCTTTTGTATATGATAGCCACAATCATAAGGCTGCCTTTCCACCACATAGATGTGCGAGGATGCGTAGCGAGGGATGTGTTTGTTAAGGACCAATAGAATCGCGTCATTTACCTAGCCTCGCTCAGCGTAAGCGGAAACGCAGCCTAAGGAAGGCTTTATGTATACGGGATCGGTAAAAACAGGATAAGCGCCGTACCTATATCAATGAAACTCTGGTTTTCCCAAAATTACATCAAAATAGGCACAGACAGAATAACAGATGAGCCAATAAAATAGGCTCCGTCGCGTCTGGTGCAATAGCTTACTAACGTATGTAAGAAAGATGTAGTATTGGACCTTTGCCAAGAAACCCGAGGTGTCGTCTGGAGCCGTCACAGGGACGATACTTAGGGCGGATTTCACCAGAGAAACTCCCAGTCGATTCTATGACATCTCACCGTGATCACTAGGTGGAGTGAACGGTCATGGCAACTTTAAGAGTAAATTATTTTCCTTTAGGCTTGTGGCTTCACCTCTATGTCAATATTCTACAGCTGAACTTGAATACGAACAATCTGCACATCACGTCTTATGGGAGTGTATTCTTTGGCAGACTGAACGTAATATTATGTTAAATAGTATTCAGGTTACATCTGGGGTAGTTTACTATACGGACCTTGTAGAAACCAGAACCCGTGCGTTCAGGCGATTTTGCCATACCTATTAATGGAATCAAAAGTAGCTCACAATTTAGAACCCATTAATTTCAGTTTTAATTTATAATCCGTGGTGCATGGCAACTGGGCTTAACTCAGTTGTTAAGTCCCTTGGTGCCTATTGGCCTAACTCAAACCTGTCTCCTGCTTGATAAGGAGGGAAGTGGAAATTATATTTATTTTTTCCTACTCCTCCGCTGTACTCTTCTGATTAATTTCGTTGCGGGATCCAAGACAGTTGAATCGTTTCTCCGGGACTCGTCGGGCTTCATTAGCTCGGCGTTTTTCTGGTGGTCGCCACTGTTGATTCTGGCTTTCAGGAGTTGCAGTGGTTGGGAATGTGTGGCGGGCTTGTCCCAAATAAAAAAATAAAATAAAAAAAAGGTGGAGTGAACGACACGTGAGCTGTCATGCCTTGCTTGTATGAATCGAAAGCTCACTTATCCGTTCACTTCGCATAAGTTTTCACTCCGACATGTTTACAGAATCGCACTGCTGATCACGATCAAGCTGCGTTCAAGAGTTGTCAGTGTCAATATTCCATAGAAAATAATGACACTGACAGTTCGTAAACGTGGTTCATATGTTGATCGCGTTCAGATTGATGAAATCAGCCCTTAGGCTGCGTTGCGAGAGATGTGTTTGTTAATAACTAATAGAATCGCCTTATTTACCTAGCCTCAACGCAAGCGATTCTATTGGTCCTTAACAAACAACTGATCTCTCGCTACGCATCCTCGTTCCGTAGCACATCTCTGGTGGAATCGCAGCCTTAGGGACTAAACACATTTATTCAGCTCCACTCGCGTTTCGCTGAACGATTTTGGTGACAGTAATACATCACTGCTTCTATCAGTCGCGTACAGCATCGTAAGAATGAGAAAAGCCGTCAGTGTGCTACCTCCGCTGAAACGCTTCTATCTACTGCGTACGACGCTGAATGCGGCGGAACAGAGCTGTACGCGGATGAACAGCGCTGTACGCGGGTACAGCACTCGCGTGATGATAACACATTTGTCCTCATTTTACACACTTGTTTTCCGCGAAAGCTGAACGGACGCGTACGCGTCTTCATACAAAATCATTGTTTTCTATGGGCCAAAGCTGAATGGAGCTGAATAAATGTGTTTACTCCCTTAAGCTTGGTACACATTATAGTGTTGTGTCGTGGAGCCTTATAAAGCAACTGATTGGCTATAAAACTCGATGCGATATGACTAAAACCTGAATAGAGTCCTTTGATTGGTGTATCCCACACCACGAACAAACACGACACAGCTTAGTGTTATTCTAGCTTTACTACCTAACAATGGAACATCCTGGGAAATAAGACCGGTAACGTGTTAGCTGTTAATGTTCTTACTATAATATAAGATTTTGTAGTAGGTATGACCAATTGTCATAATAAGTAAGAGTAATGTCGGTTTATAAGCTGAGTGCCAATTCAACTCATATCAGTGGCAAGCTGTCAAAAATGTTTAGAAATTGAAGCTTTTTGAGTTCACTGTTTTTGACAGATAGAATTGGCACCATAGAATAGAATACATTTTTATTGTAAATCATGAGTATACATCATGACATAAAATAATAAATACATAGATATAATAAATACTCATTAACTTTAAATATAGTTTATAAGAAAACCCCACAATGATTAATATTAATTACCTAGCTATAGTCAGTTGATTAATGCTTTTGTTTGTTTTAAATAATAAATACCTACTCATTAACTTTAAATACAGTTTATAAGAAAACCCCACAATGATAAATATTAATTAACTACCGATAGTGAGTTGATTAATGGTTTTTTCTTGTTTTATTTTATCGCCTATAGTAATTCCACGTCACTATCAGGAGGTCTACAGTCAAAGTACTGCGAATTACAAATCTGCATTATCATGAATAATGGGTTTTCCCGTCTTGGGATGTTTCACTTCATTGTTTTCTCAGTAGCCAAGCTTTCTTTAGATTCTGACAACTTTTCTTTGGTATTGCGCCCACAGTCACAGCATTCTGACTTTACAAGCTTAAATATTTGTTGAAGAAGGAAGCTGCAAATCTGTGGCCTTAGTGCCAGTTTTTCAACGTTCTCAATGGCGTTAGCGTCTATATTTTTTTTCTATACAATCCTACTTAAGTACTTCCTACTAATACTATAAATGCGAAAGTTTGCGAGGATGGATGGATGTTTGTTTCTCTTTCACGTCAGATCCACATGGAATTTGGAAGAGATATATTATAGTCTGGAATATAACACTTTTATCCTGTGGTATTTTCCCTAGGGATGACCTGGGCGAAGAAGCAGGCAGAATCTAGTTTGACATAAGCGAAAGTATACGTTAAGGCGATTGAGTGCGTTATAAAACTCGCAAAAGGCCTCTATCATTTTATAACCCCTTGTATTCGGTTCTTTTAACACTAAATAAAAATTACGTTTCTACACTTTTACAAGGTTACTTCTGTTGATGAGAGGAGATTAACATAACATTATTTTGCTGGCATTTACAATCCGCTTTCGGGGTTATTGTGACTTTTCTATTAAACAAGAATATTTTTTTTTAGGGTTTCGACCTTAAAACTTGTAGAAAGCTTTATTGGCTGTTTTTATCCGTGTTCTGTCAGAGGTGTTTCTCAAGATCAACGAGACGAAAGAATTTGAATTTATAGACTAAGATCCTAGAGCCCAAAGACGTTACCTATTTGTTATCTGAGTAACAAATGTCAGTTGGTTAGAGTTGTGTCGGCTCACGCTAGCACAGTAATACTCTGAAATGTATTTCCACTGGTATATGTGTCGGGGCTCTGGGACCACGTTTTAGTAGACAAGTTAGATTTCAATGACACGCATAGGTACGCTCACATACCAGTGAAATATATGTGCTTTTTAGGATTCCGTAGCCAAATGGCAAAAACGGAACCCTTATAGATTCGTCATGTCTGTCTGTCTGTCTGTCCGTCCGTGTGTCACAGCCACTTTTCTCCGAAACTATAACAACTATGCTGTTGAAACTTGGTAAGCAGATGTATTCTGTGAACACAAAAATAGAAAAAAAAAAACAATAAGTTTTGGGGGTCCCCATACTTAGAACCGAAACTCTAAAAATTTTTTTCATCATACCCATACGCGTGTGGGGTATTTATGGATAGGTTATTATTAATTTAACTGAATAGTTTAAGCGACAGACCCTTCCAAAGTGGTAAAATGTGTCCCCCCCCCCCCCCTGTAACTTCTAAAATAAGAAAATGATAAAACTAAAAATAATATATGATGTATATTATCATGTAAACTACCAGCGATAATTGGTTTGAACGAGATCTAGTACTTAAGTAGTTTTTTCCGTCATAAATCGTAAATCGCAACTTTTGCTACAGGTTTGTACGGAACCCTCGGTACGTGAGTTCGACTCGCACTTGGCCCATTTTTTTGTAGTAATAAATTCGAGGCAGCGCAGAAGAGTGTCTCGAAGGATATGGGAGAGACCTTTGCCCTAATAAAAAAAGATATTTTACTGAGAAAACCGAAAGGCACTTTAACCCCTTTCTGAGATAACACAGCAGTAACCAATCTTTATATGTTTTAACATGATTGGATGTGACGCGGAACTGGCAGCGAAGGCTACATTTTCTGACAGCCCATTAAGCAAAAAACTGTTGAATCATAATCTTGGCTCACAAAAAAGTTTCGATAATCTCTGACGTCATCGTTTTCACATAGATATTTGGCTTCTATCCAAATACGGTTCCGGTTTGTTAAATAATAGATGTTACAGCAGAACTATAAGCCTATAGTGCAGATAAAAATCCTCTAAATGTTATTTTTTCATTGACTAACATAAAATAGATACAGTCAATGAATTCACATTATTAGGCATAACCATAGACAAAAATTTTAACGGGAAGTCACATGTACAGAAAGTAAAAACTAAACTTTCATAACTTTTATACGCTTTTCGTGAAGTTAAAAAAAACAAATTTACAGACTGCTCTGGTTACTTATTAATTACGCCTACGTTTGTGCTTGGCCGGCATAATAATGTGGGGATACAGCAGTACAGATGCACTTACACTATCCACAGTGCAAAAGAAATTTATTCGTATCTTAGTGATTTTACCCCATTTTATAAAAATAAAAATACTAAAAAAATAAAAATACTCTGCCTAGTAACATTTATATACTTACCTACTTGAAATATGCAAATTCGTTCACAAACAACAAGCGCGTTCAGCGTAAAAGTACCTACACTAAACGCGCAGACATACAGACAAGATACGGACTCCGATGACAGAAAAGTAAGTTAGACGGAGAAAAACCGACCAAGTGCGAGTCGGACTCGCACACGACGGGCTCCGTACCATAAACCTTAATTTTTATTATTTGTGTGACAATAGAAATATACAAACCTAAAACTTTTAACTGCCTGTCTATTACGGTTCTTTTGATACAGCCCGCTGACAGACGGACGGACGGTCGGACGGACAGTGGAGGCTTAGTAAGGGTTAGTTACCATTCGGGTACGGAACCCTAAAAAACATCCATTTATTTGTCTTAAATGATAGGGTATTTTTAAGTATTTTACTAGATATAAAAAAGTAATTCTGTCCGTCCTCCGTTGGATTTTTGAGTATTTTTGTGCCACTTCAAATCGATAAAGATAAAGCACATCGAAGTACAAGGGTGGGGGCTAGTGACGTAACGTTTTAGTAAAAAGTGTCCTACATACTGTCGCGTGACGTCATGCGAGCTTTCAATGCACTGCCGTCTTGAATTTTTTTTTAGGTGAAATTAATGTGCGCGACCAATATTTTTAATGATAAGCTTCTATTTAACTTGCAATTGTATGTGTGTCCGGGTGGAATCTTGCAAATGAATTTTAAATCAGTTATCTTTAAACGATTGAGCTGAAGTTTGGTACACACGCTTATTTTGCATGATAAATTGATAATGCATGCTTAGCTATGTGACGACATTCTAATTCCGATGTGGCGGATCATCCAAGATGGCGAACTAGTTATTTTTTCTGCACTACCACAGTACGGGTATCAACCCGGGCTTGCTGACGAGAACACGAAAACTAATACAACGTCAAATTAAATCCACAATATGGGGGACAATCCAAGATGTAGAAAAGCTTAAATTGTTTTTAAAACGTTTTATTTTCCATTCATTTATTGGATATCAATCTGACTAATTTAAATTTTTAGTGAAAAACCCTATTATCTACACAAGAACCATTGAAATAGCTAAGTTAACGTTATTTAACAGAACAGTTTATTTGATCAAAACATGAATTAAATCTCTGTGTCAATTTAGGAATGGTAAGAATTTCTATGTGTGAATGTAGAGTAACATTTTTATGTCGGTAGACCGAATAATACTGTAGATTTGGAACAGTGCCCAACACTCAGGCAGACCGATTTTCTTGAAAAATAATACTCTACTGTCTCTAACTAAACGCGTTCCAGACTGGGTCTCTATTCAATGTATACCTACTAATATTATACAGCTAAACTATACATAGACTTTGTCTCTGTCATTTTTGACCAAGACTAAGGTCAAGAGCAAACCCATCACAAATAAAATAAAAAAATTGGTTCTAATTGCAAATTATTTTAGTGCTGGATAGCCTATTGAGGAAGCCTAAATGTCTATATAACATCACGCTACGACCATATTTTTACCAGCTTGATGATAGTTTGTGGTTCATCAATATTCAAACCCTCAAAGGTCATGGATATCTCATTTACGCTCACTTATCAATAACAAGCTTTTACCAGCGACTTCGCACGCAAATATACCTACCGTTTTCCCCGTTCCCGTAAGAATTTCGGGAAAATCTCTTTTAGTGCTACCCTACAGTTCAAACCTACATGCCAAATTTTAGCTCTCTAGGACCAGCAGTTTCGGCTGTGCGTTATGTCAGGCTCTCACTCAGTAGCGGAAGAATTTTATATAATACAAGCTGGCCCGCCCAACTTCGTCTGCGTCACATTATTCATTAATAATATCGCTATTAAAAAATAAGGGTTGGTGATAGAAGGGTAAAAATTTAGGGTTGTATGTATTTTTTAATGCCACATAGAAAAATAAAAATATTTTTTTTCCAACAATTAAAAAAAGAATGTTAGGGGTGGACAACCCTTATCACTTAGGGGTATGAAAAATAGATAGTAGCCGATTCTCAGACCTACTGAATATGCATATAAAAGTTGGTAAAAATCGGTAAACCGTTTCGGAGGAGTAACATTGTGATTGTGACACGAGAATGTTATTTATAAGAAGATGCCATGGTAATAAATAATACTTAAATGTTAGGATGTACTTCCCAGATATCTCAGTGCAAGTAATCTATAAGATCAAGTAAGATATCTGGGTAGGGTTGCCAGGTCTTCAAACCGAAAAGCCGGACAGACCAGCAACCTTAGCCGGACATTTGGGTAAAAGTTCGGACACCCGTAATTGTTTATTCTTAGTAAAATCCTATTTTTTTTATTTAGTTAAACTAGGTTTTTTTTATTATCATTTACCATTAATGGTGAGGAAGTCATCTGATGTAAAATGTAAAATAATGCTGAAATTCAAAAAGCTTAATTAAAGCCGGAGAGGCCGGAGACCGTTTAATTTGGCCGGGCACACAAGCAAAAGCCTGACTGTGTCCGTCTTTATCCGGACGCCTGGCAACGCTATATCTGGGAAGTATAGACAACCATACTGACTCACTATCAACGTAAAGTAATTGCACTGAATCGCAACAGTTGGCGCGGTGTTATTTTAGGCGCGTTCGAAGGAAACTGTTCATTACATAGAACATCACACGACCAAGGACTTCAGCTAAGAAACTTCAAGTTTTACAGCAATTTACGCAATTTCATACCAATCGAGTATCGTTAGAAGAGATTGGTTGTATCCTCTGTTTGATTATAATACTAGGTTTCTAGTGAACTGGATGTAAATGAAAGATACTGGTCTGGTCAGTAACAGATGGATATCATAATCTGCCTAGCCCTTTCCCAACTATATTGGGGTCGGCTTCCATTCAAACCGGATTCAGCTGAAAACTAGTATTTCACATGAAGTGGTTACGTACCAGGCCTGAACCCATTAAATGGGTACTTCTTGGCAAGATTGGAGTCAAATTTACTGGCTTGTGACAATCCGTAACGACTGCCAAAGATCTACAAATGATAGCCAGGACCAAAGGAGGCACGGAGAAAACTCGGTATGTTAACAAAATAGTTGCCTCATAAGTTAATATAAGAATGTTTTTGAGTTTTTCGACCCTCTTAGCAATACATACCGCGTGTATCTGACATCGACGCGATTTCCATGGGTCCAGGGCATGATTCTGGACATCCCCAGTATTGGAATTTTTCGTCGGTTCTTTTCTCATTTTTTCATTTTTTTCAAGCTCAGCTGAGCTGATATCTATTTGTGGTTTTATTCAGATTGCTCTTTTTAGTGAAAGTAATTAATTAATCATTTTTTTAATTAAATATCTCATTGGGTTAGGTCAGAATAACGATTATGAGCAGTTTAAAGTAAAAAACCCTTGAAAAAAATGAAAAAATGAGAAAAAAGCCGACGAAAATTTCTAAGTCTAGGGTGTCCAGAATCATGCCCTGGACCCATGGAAATAGTTTGTGCGTCGATATCAGATACACGCGGTATATGTACCTTCTCTCGTTTTCTCCGTGCCTGATGGTCACTCCTGTACAGACCAAGCTTGTCAAGAGTCGCTGTACCTTGAAGATCAACCCGTGCGGCTGTTATTCTTTAGCCATGAATAAGAGAATGGATTTATTATTATTAATATAATATACTTTATTGTACACCAAAAATAGCAGGTGTATTGTGTACCTACACGGTATATTATTAAAAGTTGACAAGCGACAAACCGTTAACATCGTGCTACTTGAGTTATTTTCATGGTTTTCCTCCCTCGGTGCCACAAAATTGAAGCAAGCACAACGTTCAGCAAAAATGCACGCGATACGTACTATTAACGAACAAGTGAGACAATTGCGACACAAGTGACGTGTGTCAATTGCGACACACACACAAGTGATGCATGCGACATTTGCGACAAACGAGACTAAAGGTGCAAATAGACCACGACACTATACACCGTACACTTGATGTATACACTGAGTGTATGTGTGTGAGCACGGGTGTCTGTACACACATGGCGTGCTTAACGCGAGATTTGGGACACATCTGACACTTGTGACAATTTAAGGAGCATTCATATTTTTTTTAAATACAAATACATATTAGATGGCTGTAGAGGTTAAAATAAATATATATTTTTCATCTTTGATAATAATAACCGAATAAGAACATAGTTAATATATATCATCCATATAAAAAGTTATTCCATCCATTATTCACATCGACGTCACAGTAAACAATCAAACGTTTCCGAGGGGTTTTCTTAGGCACGGTTTGTTTACTATAACGTTGACGTCATGATGGCACCGTTATTACCTATAGGCCTTCATGGCCGACTACTTTTAGGTCAGTTCACGTAAGGTTTTTTGTTCTAAGTTTTGAAGGTGTCAAAAAATGCCATTGTTTACGGTCTAATAACAATAATGATCACAATCATATATGACAGACTAGCTTTCGCCCGCGAGTTCGTACGCACATATCCCGGTTTTTTTGTTCTCGTAGGAATTTCGGGAAAACCTCTTAACTCTATGGCGCGCATAAATGACGTCACATTTGAACAAACTAATGAGAGCATAGTTTCTTGTAAACTTGTGCTCTGATTGGTCGCCATTTCATTTCAGTTCACAATTTCTCGGAATGAATTCTAGAAATTACAACCTATAAAATTTTGATGCGTTAAAATGGAATCCAAATGTTCAGTTGACAGTTTATCGAGAGTACAAACACTCAAATTATTTTATAATCTTACGAAGTTTACCACTTTCCGATGACATATAGGTAGAAGAAAAGCGTCAACATGACACCTACGACACGTGCCCATTATTAGGCCAGAACCACGAACAGTAACCCAAACCTAGCCTAGAACTAGCTCAGTGCATCAATATTCATATTTACCAACTTGCAGTAAGTCAATATGCCCTTGCACTTGGAAATCACCAATGGCACAATTGACTCGTAAACGTAGAGAATAATTTGTTCATTGTCACAAAATATGAAGGGAGGCCTTTTCCTCGCCATAACATAATTAATTCTCAGATTAATCACAAGGTTATGTACTGCACATGTAGACCATTATAAGTGTGAGCGAGACGTCCGATATCAAAGTACTTGCGAGTAATCAGGTGCATTTATTTGCGTTAATTTTCTAAGAATGTGGAATTTGAATAGGTGCGTGCGGGCTTATAACAAATTAGATCCAGAAGGTTATTCAAGTATTTCAGCTGCCGGCGAAATTATCGACAATTAAAATACCTATAGCTATAGCCAGACTAGATTAAAATTCAGCGCCATGTTCGTGAACGGGTGCCGTCAGTTGGGACTGGTCATTTCTCAGATGCCACGGTTTATTAACAATTCAAGTTACGTTTCTAAGCAATAATTTTCCTTGACTTTTACAACAACGGGACTTCAACTTACTTCCACGTCAACCAATTTCAACATTCCGAACGAATTTTGCGGTTGGCTGCCCCTTACCTTAAAAGTCATTTTTCCTCTAGGCATAAAAATGTGGACATTCATAAAATGCGTACGTACATAGCAAGGCTCAGGGGGTCACCCCTGAGACCTGTGAAAAGTGACCCTTTCACAGCGCTACTGGCTAGCGCTGCTGGCTGGCATTGTACAAAAGGGTTTCGAGATTGATCTCTTCTACCAGGGTTGCGGAATTAAACGAGAGTTACCGCAGCCCTGGAACTCCAAGGGCATTTGAAGGAGCGCGGGTGGGTTTTAGTCAGTAAGGGTCTGACACCCTCCCGGTCCACAGTGGAAGACGGCATTTGATAATTTCCCTTTCACCAAAAGAGGGTGGTCTTGTAAGAGGTAATATGATGGCCTTCTGTTCTGATTGTGACCACTGGAGTGGTTTTAGTGAGGAAAGATTCCTACACTCCCTAGACTTATACCCAAAGTTCACAAAAAATATGAAAAAATACTTACTAGCAGTATAAGTTTGCTTGATGACATTAATCTCGTAGTTGGACATGGTGCACATGACTTCAATGAGGACATCTTCGTCGGTACCAATGCCGGCGATGGCATCATGGAGCTCCTTGCAGTAGAACTGTGGCAGAGGTGTCATGAGAGCCACTAGAAGGTCTTCGAACTTGCCGCTGGTTTCACTCTTCAAATCTGCGACGAGGTCCTGATGAAAGAAATTGATAATATTAATAAATTGATGATTTTTTAATTGGAAGCGCTCCTGATCCTCCATTCTGGTTATACGATAAGGTATTACTTTTATACAGGGAAATTGAAAAAATACCCGAAACCTCTTAGGCAGTGAAAGTACACATGATTATAAGCAACTTTTGTTTTGGTAAAACTCCGAAATCTCGAAAAAAATATCAGCTGTTTCATACATTTTCATTGGCTAAATACTGCATTTTGTATGAAACAGCTGATATTTTTTTCGAGATTTCGGAGTTTTACCAAAACAAAAGTTGCTTATAATCATGTGTACTTTCACTGCCTAAGAGGTTTCGGGTATTTTTTCAATTTCCCTGTATAGTTACTTAGTAGCAGCTCAGATTTTAGATAAGTTTCCGGTTGATGGCAATAGGCTCGACGTCTATTACGCGTGGTACTTAGACAAACATGGCGAAAGTGGGTGACCAATCTGACCAGTGACTAAAGGTACATCTCTTGCCAATACAAGACTAGGTCTACGGAGAATACAGGCGTGATGATAAGATATTAGTTTTGTTATTCATGTTGTGAGCCTATCAGCGGAACCCTGAAACAGCGAGACGAGGCCGCGGCAGACCGCAAAGGAGATTGCGGGACGACCTGGATGTCTTCCTTACGAATTGGAAGGAAGAGGCACAACACCGTGGGCATTGGAAGGACTGGAGGGAGGCCTATGCACAGCAGTGGGACAGTACGGGCTAATAACAACAATTTTGTGACTGTGATGACACGGAAATGAATGGACCTGTTCCTTATGCATGACGTTTCTTGTTCCAATTTGTCAAGTAAGTTTTCAATTTCGTCAACGTACTTTCTAAATTTGGACATTTACTGGAAACCAAAACCACACTCCATAGCATTGTCTCAGTACTTACAAAACCTATGGTTGATTAACTTTCCTTACCTTTCCAGCCTTGGACACTTGCAATGAGGAAAAACTATTACTGACGAATTAAATTACATCACATTGAGTTATAGGAAAACGCAGTAAGCCTATTAGTGGAAAGATTAACTCTATAAAGTAAAAACATAGGTACAAGTTCTTTCCAGGTAAAGCAGATACTTATCTGCTAAGTACGCTTCAATACAAATTTCTAAGAACAACGATCAATAGATTTCTAGTCGGATGCAGTCGATACCGTATAGAATGTGGTTAGCTGACCTGAATCTGTCTGTCTCTTTTATAGTCATTAGAGATGGACTATCTGGCCATTCTTCTTTTTTTAAATTTTTGGGCCCCGAAGGTGGCTACAAATCCCCCAAAGTACAGGTGCAAGGGTAGGTACTTAATAGTCGGCTATAAATGAGGTACGGAACAGCAAGGCATTTTTTTTCTTCAATAAATCAGGCAGGAGGCGCATAAACACAGTGTGCACATAGTGCGGGCTATCCAATAAAAACATAAGCGTTTGAAAACAAAATGTTTACTATTCATACAAATATTACAAAAATGCGAAAGTAATCAGTCGAGGATACTTTTATCTCGGGACTATTTTCCTTAGGGATAATTAAATACTTTGATCAGAAGCTAATACATTAATAAACATGGGCAGATTATCGGGCCACATTTATAGCTAGTCGGCAACTAGTCACCCGACTATTGACCTTTTGATTCGACGAGTTGTCGGACAAGTCCGTAGTCGGCCCATCTCTAATACTGATGTTTACATGGTTTTAGTTACCAGCGGAATTTAACGATCGATAAGAATGGCGACGACTTGTCTCGACCACTATTTCCCCTCTCGTGTTTTCCTCAAAATACTATCCTTCTCCTACTCAATCCTACTAATATTATAATGCAAAAGTTTGTGAGGATGGATGAATGAGTGGATGGATGTTTGTTACTCTTTCCCGTCAGAACGCCTGAAATGATCTTATTTAAATTTGGCACAGAGGTAGGTTATAGTTTGGAGTAACACATAGGCTATTTTTTATCCCAGGAGTATGTTGCCTAGGGAAAACGCGGGTAAAGCCGCTGGCAGGATCTAGTCTTGTCTAAATTCGTGAGGTCATCATTTGTTGAGTTTTACAAAAACGTACGTGCCCTACTTTTTCTTTCTTTGTGTTTAGAGGAAAACCCCATAACAAAATTAATTGATAGCATTATGGGTAGGTCGATGACCCTAAAACATAATGAACATAAGCCATAATATATTACCATATTTTCTAGAATGACAATAACTGGTTCGTTCTACTGTAGATCTTACCTCGTTGGAACTAAGGTGCATTATTGGTGGCCATTTTATTGGTCACTGCCATAACACGGAACTTCAGAATGGTTAAAAAACGCATTGCATGTTTTCATAACCAACCACAATGTTCTAGTTATACATCTATCGCGTTTACTAGGTCATGCATACTAATTATACCCATTGTGACGTCATTGTTACCGCAATTTTTAAATGCAACAATAGCCAGCGCGTCATTTGTAGAAGTCTTGAATTTCACTCTTCACGGTTCCGGAGTCCGTCTATGTATGAAAGAAGTCACTTAAAATGACAGACACTGCTGACCTCTTACTTTTTTGAGTCAGAAAAAAGTGGTGTTTTTTTCTAGGTAGGTGGGTACCTACTTACTTAAAATGTTAAAGTTGCTAGTTTAAATGTCCATGTAGATGATGTACCACTTTCTTGGAAAATGCAAAGGTCATTCCCAAAAATAATCATTTTGAAAATGCTTAACCCTATATAAGGATAACCTCAAATACGGGGAGACTTTGTCCAGCTGTGGGACTATAGGCTAATAAAAAAAGGATAATCCCAAATAGTTTCTACAACTACAAAATAATACAACACCCATCATCTACAATTTTCCTCCGACTAACGGATCAACATAAAAATACGAACTTAATTAATTAAAACAAAATTGGTAGCGACATGGTACTAATAAATTAATGGCCGTCTAGCTTTTAGTTAATAGAAAAACTATTAATCCCCAAGGACAAACGCTAATTACACTATTCAATGGGTATTAAGTGTATCGTGTAAATTCCAATATGTTATTCCAAAATGTAGAATTTTTTTCTTCTATTATCTTAAACATTAACGAAGGCTGGATGATACTCAAACTCGGAAAGTCATTTATTAAATTTATGTGAAACAGAGACGATCGTCTTTACGTCTCAGTTCTACGTAAAGACAGCTTTTAGAAAATTCTCACGCGTCACCACTTCTGAAGTGGTGACGGGCGAGAGTTGGAGCTGGGATAAAGAACATGGCGGATCATGGGTGGCACTTGGATTAGGATATAGAACTTTTTGGCGAAACACGGCAATGGTTTAAGGTAAGTAAGAACTAAAATGTAGATACTGCTCTAGACATCTACACCGTGTTCTTCACACTAATACATACATTTTAGCAAACGCTTCTATAGCTTTAACAAATCAAATCAAACAAAGGAGGTAGTTCTTAAAAAGGCTTCGTTACAACGATATAAGTAATTTAATTTAATTGAGCTATTAGTCTATTCGACAAGTTAAAAATATTCTAAAATAGAGATACTGATCTTAAAATTATGCTCATTGGATCCAGAATGACGCCTAGAAAAATGTGGCAAAAGCGTGTATTAATTAGCACATAAAAAATGAAATTGGAAAAAATATAAACAATTAAAAGATGAAACAAAAATGGCATTTCGTTTTATGCCAATATTTCATAAAATATTAATATTTAAGAAATGAAAAATATTCTGAAAGAAGAGGAAATTTCCAATAAAAAATTTTCATCTCCCGGAACTCTATCTCCATTATTATATTTTAATTGAACGCTGAAAATGGGTCTTCGCGCTACATTTTTAGGAGGCGCTCGCGGCGTCAAAAGCGAGTACAACACATTAATTAATTTATTTAAGGTATCCTTTTTTTTAATTAGAAAAATATTGTGTTTTCTGAACACTACAAAGAAAAAGTTAATTTTGCAACTAGTTAAACGATTGTTAACTAACAAAATTTTCTCGAACTGCCGTTTTCATTGTAATTGAAAAAAATAAAAATAATAATAATTGTCGTAAAAATTTTTCGCTTCGTATAGCTTTTCTTATATACATACTTAACAAGATAACTACAAGCAATTAATTATTGCAATAAATGAAGGCAATGCACGATAAAAAAGAATTTTATCTACAAAGATTCTTATCTTAATATGTAGTTGACAATGTAAACAATGTTGATATGATATCTTTATCGTAGGTACCTACAATACAAAATGACTACTTACTACATTTTTGTAATAATAACTTGCAGGGCAATTAATTTGAAATATTTGTTTGCGGACATTGGAAAAACCTACGAGGTTAGGGAGATACATTTTGCAGATTATATACCTACACGAATTAGCCTTTTGGAAACAAGAGGAATAAAGAAATTATTAAAATTTTAAATAATTTAAATAAGTATGTTAATATTTTCTGATAAATTGAAATACGTCATTATTTATGGAAAGTGATTAATTTATACAATCGCGGAAAGAACCGTAGCAGCATTTTTCCCCTTTTTAATTTATATCTGGAGGTCTACTCTCTTTCTCTGAAACGAAACTTCGCAAACGAACGAAATTTAAACGAAGTTTCGTAACTGTCGCTACTCTGTTTTGTTTTCGGACACGCAGACGAAGTTCGGATCCATAAACAATTTTCGTGAACGATTGGAATGAGCAATATTGTGTGGGTCTTTTATTATGTCATCTAAAGTAAGTTACGGTTTTTAATTTAACTTAAAATCTACAAACTATTTTGCTTTATTTTTAAATTTTACAGTGAACATGTGGTTTAATTAATATTTCATGTAATATTCATGCAGAAAATATAAATATACAGATTCTTTTTTAATTGCCTACGAAATTCACCGATACACTATAAAAAACCCTTTCACGGTTATGGTTAACCAACTAAACTGAAGACTACTATTTCATGCCCACGATGGGTGGTAACTTATGACTACCAAAATTATCCGTGTATTCACACGCGTTCGCGCAATCTAATCATAACATGTCAACTTGAGATTTTTTGGTTGAATTCTTTAAAAAGTTTTCTTAAGTTTGTTTCTCAGGTATTTTGTTAATGAATCATGTTTTCAAGTGCTTTTTTACATACTTCGCAATCGCGATACACATTCCGTCAGAAACTTTCAAGCCATACTGTGTCGCAGTCTGCATTTTGGGTCTCCACAAGTTTGTTTTGGGTTTAAAAACTTTGTAAGTAACACACATATTATACCTACCTATTTAATCATTTATGTTTTCTTTATAAATATCGCCTTCATAATATACATTTACTTAGGTAAACATCTTTTCAGTTTAAAATGGCTCCACATACGGGTTCGGCCACTTCTGAGCAAATCGACACCCTTCTCGATTACTTGATCTTAAATTTGTAAGGAAAACTAATTAGAATTTTAATGGAATCAGCTTAGATTAGGTCTAGCATTCTCTAATTAGTGTTATAAGGATATTTTCGCATCATGGGTTTAGTTAGATTGTAGTTTAAATGTGAATTTAATGTTTCATTTTAGGTATGTTTTGTTTGTACAGAAAGGTGTAGGTAACTAATTATTTGATGAGATTATGCTTTAATTACCTTTTAATTAGTTTTATAAGTCTTATATATGCATATTAGATCCAATAAAACTCTAACATAAACGAATTTTAGTAGTTTATAAGGAAATTTAGATGTATGGTTTTTGAATTGTGAATAATTACGTAGTTTGAAAATGTGATTTTTTGTTTTAAGTGATAGCGTTTTGGAATTGGTGTTAAAATAAAGGTCTTGACCCAAAACCACTTTGACAAAAAGAATTGAGTTGATGAGGACTGTGAACAGTGAAATGCTTTATTTATTGAAGAGAATGATAATAAAAAATATACACCACTTTAACTGTGGGCTCGATTCCATGACGCCTTGCCTTTGGAGGTAATAAAGGCACTATTTCCTGACACAACTCCTCAAATAATTGCCGACTGAGTCTGTAATTTCCTACAAACTCTAAGTCGGGAATTTCTCTAATATTGAGTTGATTGCGCAAGCGACGCCGGTTCCTTCTACGCTCCAAACGTTCTTCACGTACAGCAGCCTCGATTAAGAGCGGTCTCGTAGCCATTTCAAGCAAATTTATCATAAAATCCACACAAACGAATAACTAACGAAAATCAAAAGTTAACACTTTTGGTTTCGTCAATTTGAGGTTAAAATTCCGAACAATCATCTGTCAAACTCAAATGTTCGTTCGTAACGTAAATGAATTAGAGTAGGTTTAGAGAAACTAAATGTCAAATAATCTTCGTTCGTATTGAACTTCGGAACGAATAGAACCGTGGTAGGAAACATGCGAAAATTCAATCGAAACTTCGTTTTTCGTTGAATTAGAGTAGACCTCCTGTTTCAAAGTGTAGGTACTATTATAAATATGCTAAACCTATTGATTTCCCGGCTGTACCTACTCACTATGCAGTATTTGGGAACTACCGATACGTACCTACATCCTAATAATATGTATATACAATTCTTCCATCACTGCAGTGCGATTCTGTAAACATGTCGAAGTGAACACTTAAGGCCTACGCAGACCGGGATGGCATGGCAAGGGATTATGCCGTGAGTCAGCGCACACTGGCCGCTTATATACCGCGGCATTCCAGCACGGCATGCCGCGGCATGCCGTTGCCTACCGCAGTATGCTACGGCATCCCGCGACGGGAGCCTATGGTGCGTCTTTTAATGCCGTGCGATAAAATCCCTTTCAATGCCACGGCATCATTTTAAAGCATGTAACTGTACGGTTGAATGTCCATTAGTAATAATTAAAATCCCTTGCCATGCCGTCCCGGTCTGCGTAGGCCTTTAGGCGAAGTGAACGACAAGTGAGCTGTCAAACCATAGAAACAAGAAGGCATGATAGCTCACTCGTCGTTCACTCCACCTAATTGATCACGGTGAGATGTCAACAGAATCGACCGGCTGATAGACAACGCACAGCCGAAACTACTGGTCGTAGAAAACTGAAGGCAAGTAAATTTCCTGGAGAGTGTAGAGGAGCACTACGACAGGATTCTCCGAAATTTCTACGGGAACGGGAAAAACCGGCCAAGTGCGAGTCGGACTCGCACACCGAGGGTTCCGTACAAACCTGTAGGTATAGATTTAAGTATATATTATAGCTAAAGTTGCGGTTTACGATTTATGACGTATTAAAAAAAACTACTTACTAGATCTCGCTCAACCCAATGTTCGGTGGAAGTTTACATGGTAATGTACATCTATTATTTTTTATAGTTTTTTCATTCTCTTATTTTAGAAGTTACTGGGGGGTCACACATTTTACCACTTTGGAAGTGTCTCTCGCGCAAACTATTCACTTTAGAAAAAAATTATAGAATTCGCAATATCATTTTTGAAGACCTATCCATAGATATACCCCACACGTATGTGATGAAAAAATTTTTTGAGTATCAGTTCTAGGTATGGGGACCCCCAAAATTTATTGTCTTTTTTTCTATTTTTGTGTGAAAATCTTAATGCGGTTCACAGAATACATCTACTTACTAAGTTTCAACAGCATAGTTCTTATAGTTTCGGAAAAAGTGGCTGAGAATACGGACGGACAGACAGACACACAGACTGACATGACGTATACGGAACCCTAAAAACAGGATATATGTATGCGAGTACGAAGTCGTGGGCAAAAGCTAGCGAGAAAATAAAGTAGAAACAGCTGTTGATAGTATGTATGAAATCTCACTCAAAATAGTTTAGAACTTTTTGTTTAATCTAATTTTAGAAACAGACGGACGCTGTGAGGTTACTCTTAATATTAAAGCGGTGAGTCTAGACAAGATGCCCCGCAACCTTCCTTTAGCTAAACCGGTTTATACAAAATGATTCTATTATTCTTTAACAGAAAATCACGCCGATAAATTCAACGAAAGTGAAAGCCATAGAAGTGTGCAATACACCAAACAAATATATCACAAAACAAAAATTGCAAACCATTTGCTAGACATGTTAAGGTCCCATAATTATGAAGGGAAACCGTCCCGATGGGATTTCGCGATCCCTACATATCCCTAGTAGAATAAGTTTCTAGTGAAGTCGCGCGCGCGCCTCTGTACAAATTTGCTGGTGGCGAGACTCAATAGGGACAAGTCTCAAGAGTCACAATAGGCGTCAAATCAAGCCTGTGTAAAGGGATTGTGGAGAATGCGAACGTGTCCCCCGCACACCAGCTAAAAGCGACAAGGAGGACCGCTGTGGTTTTAGTCAGTAGGAGTCTTAAAGACCCCTCCGTCTGCCTCAAGACGGAGGACACCCATGAGGATTTCCACACGCTAAAAACAGGAGCCTTAAGGGAAGGAAACCTACCGCAATTTATTCTTCTCCGACTTACCTTTCCATATAAAGTCTTGAACTCAAAGGCGATCCGCATACGTTGTTCATTGGTGCGTTTCGTCAGAACATGTATGATGGCTTTCTCATCTGTACCGAAGCCCTTCATGGCCTTGCGAAGAATGGCGGCATCCTCCCGAGGATCGAAGGGATTCGCCGGCACAATGGTGGGTTTCGACTGAAAAAGAAACTTGTTAGTTTGATGAGTTTGTAAGATGTGTGTGTTTGGCTATAGAATTATACTTTTCAGGTGGATATGCCATCCAAAGATCAGACCTGAAATGAGACATTAGCTCTGTCATTGAAGAACTTTAGGAGGGGACAGAGACGAATCATGTTGAAGCGTTACACATAGACAAAACAAAGCAGCCGGTCTTTTCTGTCAACGTATTAAACTTAGGTGGAGCGAGCAGTCATCCACCTTGTTGTATGAATTGACAGTTGAGTTCATGTTCACTTCACTTAAGCTTACACGCTGAGAGGTTTACAAAATCGCACTGCAGTTTGCTATCATGAGAGAAACTATGGTATACAGGTATATTGATTTTTGAAGTTCTATGCGAGCTAGACGCGCGTGCGAGGTGTCGGGAGACGCGTCTCGTCGCGAGCAAGCCCACAGGAACGTTTTCAGAACTACTTCGGGAACTATTTATATATCAATTATGGTATGCGAAATTTAGTTTGACATTTTGGTGGCCATCACCGAGATGTCAAAAGACAAAGGCGCTTTGAATTATCCACATACATATTCACTCCTCCATTTCATGAAAAATCATGAAATGGAGGAGTGAACATGTATGTTTGTTTGTATGAAGCAAGCAGTTATTTTCAAGCAATTAGGTGTGATATAAAATATCATGGCAATGTTATCGATGACGCTCATAACATAGGGAAAATTAAATAAGGATGTTAGTTAGTTTATATATTATACGATGAAAGTCCATTTTCAAGTGCTGCAAGCTAAAGTATCATGATAGGAACTGACTCCTTCCTGAAACATTCGTCTGAAGGACTCTGCTAAGAACTTATGATTCATCAGTGTAATCTAGTAATTGGCGATAAATACATAGGTAGGCTTTGGCGGAGGTGTTTTGTGGGTTAACTTTACGAAGGTACTTTATAGGTCAGTTACAAAGATAAACGTTAGACTAATGGGTTAACTAATACTAATAACATGATAGTGGTCCGTTTAATTACTTAAATATGACCTAAGTCTGCCCTTACGCACATTTACACAGCTCCAGACGATCATAAATATCCCTAACATGCGTAAACATGTAGCGAGCAATTTAACTTGTTAACTCTAGTTATGCATGCCACACGATTGTCTTCCAAGTGCATGACACAATTGAAACGAATTCGTCATTGAAACACATAAAAGAAAATAAATACCGTATAACGAAATGATTTAAATCCTCTCCGTATACCAATTGACGCTCTATACGCACTGCGCATACTTGAATTCGATGTTACTGACGACATATTAATTAATCGATACTTTTCTCGAACCAGGAAATGTTATTCACATCACTATTTAACACCATTACACAGAGGATTATTATTGATTTGGGTTAGAGGTGAGACTAAAGGTGTATTTAGAGATCACCACATCCATTGTAGAGGGGACCAATGCCAAGACTGAATTGTTGGTGGCTTTGATAAATGTACCGAGAGACGAAGTGAGCATAACAATGTAATTGCAGCAAACTGTTCCTTGAATAGAGTCACAGTACGAGTAGGTACGTCGCCAGCCTCCTGTGTTACTCTCAATAATGTTCGTCACAAATTTGAATCGAGTTTTTTTTTTTAAGAATTACCTACGTTATTCTTGGCAGTGATTAGAACCGTGATCGATATATCAATGAAAAGATGATGTATTCTGAATTTGAACACTAAGTAGAATGTAAATGTAGCAAATATTTCAAATGTTTTCGTCACACGACTATCTTATTCTATGAACGGCCTAAGCACTACCAGCCCGCCTTAATTAATTTTTCTATTAGACGCAATGGCGGCGCCGTCCAATGAAAAGGCTAGGCCGCCAATTAAACGGCTGACTAAGCTAGTTGGTTGCGATATCTCAATAGGATATCTACAGTCCGTTTTCTAGCGGTTTTTCGCTTACGTTCTTAGTCGTCATTGAACTCATTGATATCGAAGCGAATTTCATAGCTTAGCAGGGAGGTAATTGAATAGCAGCATCCGCGCATAACAGTGTTGGCTACTTGAGGTATACTGTCCCTAATTTGCTCTATTACATTGTGGTTTGCTGTATGAAAACCAAATTTTGGTCTAAGCTCGCATTTGTAATAAGTTGTCCTGTTATATTTGTATCTGTATGTTTTGTGTGCAAAACAGGATAAAAAAAAATAATGTATTTTTGCTCATAATTTTAGAATGCTATATTAATCTTATTCCGTGGACTATGTTAAGTGAGGCATAGCTAGTTTTACTAATTTAATATCTATTCATATACTTGTATGTAAATAATAATAATCTATTTATCTTAATATACTTACCTATATAAATCACGTGTTACGTTGTTTGTCCGCGATGGACTCCTAAACTACTTAACCGATTTTAATCAAATTTGCACACCGTGTGCAGATTGATCCAACTTGAAAGATAGCCTACATCTCAATTTTTTGTTGCAATATTATTTAGGAGCGGAAAATATGACTCAGACGAAGTTGCGCGGGTTAGCTAGTTTAATATATATTTACTTAATTGTAGGTATAGGTAAGTAAAAGTATAATGCTTATCATCCAGATATCTAGGTGTAGGTACCTACTTGGTTGATATTTTTAATTTCATTATTATTATAATTAATAAGGAAATAACAATAGACTGCACTGTAAAATTATTTTCTTGTTTTCCTGAACAAACAAATAACCACATTTGGGTAATGAGCTTGGATTTTTAATTATTGCAGTTACCAACAGAAATTAGGTATAGGAAAGTAATTAAGTTTTATGCAAATTAATCTAACTAAGTAATTATAAATGCGAAAGTTTTTGAGGATGGATGTTTGTTACTCTTTCACGTCAGAACGCCTGAAAGGATCTTGATGAAATTTGGCACAGAGGATGATTATAGTCAGGAATAACACATAGGCTATTTATATCCCGGCATTATGTTCTCTAGGGATCACGAGGGCGAAGGCGCTGGCAGAAGCTATTATATTCCTACATAAAACTGATCCTAATATATAAAATTCTTGCTTTACTAACTGATTGAGAGACAAGACATAGCCGAAACTACTCGTAGAAAGCTGAAAATTTGGCATGTAGGACCAAGAGGGGATTTCCCGAAATTCCTACGGGAACGGAAAAAAAACGGAATTTGGCGCGCGTACGAAGTGGCGAGCAAAAGCTAGTATAGAATTTTATGTTGTTTTTGTTCATAATTTTAGTGTGTTAAGTATCTATTTGTAACTCATTCTGAAATTTTTACGCAAGGCAATTTTTTTATCTATATATTTATTCATTTAAACATTATGTACAACAGTGGTAGGACGCCAGCACGTCAAGCTACAACTAGAACGCATTAAGGTTCAAGATTGATTGAGAAAATTTGGGCAGACGAAATGCAACAAGGCATTCTCTACCAGTCAACCTTTGGGTTAAAGACTGTAGTAGGAGTATTAACAAAAAAAAAACAAACCAACCTCAAAATGTTATAATCCTAACAACAGAGCCAGTGATAGAATAACATTAGGTAAGTTTATACCATAGAAATATATTTATGGTTAATACCTATTTTATTTTTTTGGGTGGGTACTTATAATGCTTATCATCCAGACATCTATCACTGTATTTTTGTATTTATGGTTGTTATTGTTAGTTTCATTAATTATAATAAGGTAATAACAATAGACTGCACTGTTTAATAATTTGCTTGTTTTCCTAAACAAACAAATAACCACATTTAGGTAATTTAATAGGCTTGGATGTTTAATTATTGCAGCTACCAACAAAAATTAGGTACCTATAGGAAAGTAAGTATTAGTAAAATTAATCCTACATAATAGGTACTAATAGGTAATGTAAATGCAAAAACCGGCCAAGTGCGAGTCGGACTCGCGCACTGAGGGTTCCGTAAGCAGAAGTTGCGATTTACGATTTATGACGTATTAAAAAAAACTACTAACTAGATCTCGTTCAAACCAATTTATGCTAGTAGTTTACATGGTATCATGGTAATGTACATCATTTATTTTTTTTACTTTTATCATTCTCTTATTTTAGAAGTTAAGGGGGGGGGACACATTTTACCACTTTGGAAGTGTCTGTCGCGCAAACAGTTCAGTTAAGAAAAAAATGATCTTAGAAACCTCAATATCATTTTAGAAGACCTATCCCCACACGTATGGGTATGATGAAAAAATAAATTTTTGAGTTTCGGTTCTAAGTATAGGGGACGCCCAAAATTTATGTATTTTTTTCTTTTTTTGTGTGAAAATCTTTATGCGGTTCACGAAATACATCTACTTACCAAATTTCAACAGTATAGTTCTTATAGTTTCGGAGAAAAGTGGCTGTGACATACGGACGAACGGACAGACAGACAGACGGACAGACAGACGGACAGACATGACGAATCTATAAGGGTTCCGTTTTTGCCATTTAGCTACGGAACCCTAAAAACGATTTTCTTTGTTTGTTATGCATCGCCACGCTTTTTTTAAGAATGGGAAATCATCAAATCAGTCCTCCCGCTCTGGGCGGAGCAGAAGAGTGTAAGACTCTTACTGACTAAAACCCATCCGTGCTCCTCTGTTTGTGATGGGTACATTAAGTGGACCGCCTTAGTAGGAGGACTAAAATAGCCCCGTATATTATATATTTGATATTTATTAGTATATTGTATTGTATGTGTTTATTTTATATTATTATGTAGAATTAATATTATTTATGATGTTTGTACACTGACCGCCCTAAATCTAACTTCTTAATTCAATCCATCCTAAGGTTGTCTGTAAGAGATTGCCCTGTGCGATAAGACCGCCCATTGTACACTTCTAAGCGTTTTTTCCTGTACCTGTTATGAGGTGTACAATAAAATAAATACTAAATAAATAAATAGATTTTGAAAAACATTGGACACTTGTGACGTCACTATAATGATACAATTTTTACCAGTAAAGTGACGTAGGACTTACACATAACATTTAGTCAAAATATTATTATTAATAATTTATAAAAAAAAACAGTTTCCTACCCATCTCAAACGAAATTATCATGAACTTTCTTCCCTTGATTTTCCTTTTATAAAAAATCATATTATTATAATAAGT
Organism: Ceramica pisi; assembly: GCA_963859965.1. Taxonomy (NCBI): domain Eukaryota; kingdom Metazoa; phylum Arthropoda; class Insecta; order Lepidoptera; family Noctuidae; genus Ceramica; species Ceramica pisi. The sequence goes on along the minus strand of OY982535.1, from coordinate 19,982,571 downwards.
GTACATAAAGTGGTTCAGCCTTTTACTATTTTTACCCAACTGCGCCAGGAGGAGGGTTATTAAAGCAAACAAACTACAAAACTGTCATGCAAACAACTGACATTGTTTTGCTTATCACAATAAAGTAGCTCTTAAATTAGTATGATTGCAAGTACATAGGAAGATGAAGAAAAAACCAGCCTGAAAACTTCTAAGATACAGCATAAAATACGTAATGTTTAGTTTAGTTGCCAGGTTTACAAAAGCAGTTCCACATACCTTTTTCTCAGCAGGCACTGACGATGACACAGGGGATGTATGTTGGCTATGTGCGTGAGATTTATATTGTTGCTGTTGTGCCTGAGGTTGGTTAGTTTGAGGATAACCTGTGCTGGGTTGTGGGTAACCAGGTTGGGCTGGTGCTCCCTGCCCTGGGTACCCACCTTGGGCAGGCTGCGGATAACCAGGTTGAGGGCAACCTGGTTGAGCAGGTGGGTAACCCGGTTGAGCAGGAGGATAACCTGTTTGAGCAGGTGGATAACCTGTTGGAGCCTGTTGAGGGTATGCTGATTGAGCTTGTGGAGGATAACCCGTTTGAGCAGGCTGGGGATAGCCCCCTTGAGCAGAATTTGGCTGAGGATAACCCTGATTTTGTTGTGGGGTTGGATATCCAGGGCTTTGTTGTGGATAAGCCTGTGATACCTGGGGGTAACCCGGACCACCAGCAGCTGGGGGTGCTGGGTAACCCGCCGTTGGGAAACCGGGCATTGGCATTGGATTTCCAAAAGTTTGTGGGGCAGAGTTGCTGTATCCAACGTTATGATAGTATTGTTGCGGTTGACCCTTAAAGGAAACGAAAATGAAAATCAATTCATTGTGTACCTAAGGACTTTGATAAAAAGTTACGTTTCTACAATTCACAGTAAATAGGTACCTACGTTTTACAGAGTAGATATAATTAGTATTAACTGAATTTTTAACAAGCTTCCTAAATATAATTGCAAAAATTGAAAGATAAGGTTTAAAAGTACCAACGCACTGTTTACTACATCTAAAATAAAAAATTCACAACAATTATTCTTGTGCACTTGAATATTTACAAAATTCGGTCCAAATACTAAACAAATTTGAAAAATTGTTTTAAAGTTCACATTTAATCACAGCAAACAACAGTTTCAACCGTCTATTATCTCTGTATATCTATTCTGCCTAACTTTAGAATCCCATTAGCTCCAAAACTAATACAATTTTGTGATAAACAAAACAATTTCCCCGCGATTTTGCATTACCAAACTTTTTACTAACTTAGCCCTGACGCTACTCGTTTCATATCGTGCATTATGAAAGAACCAAAACCAAGCAACATCTAACATATACGAAACAGGAAAGTACACTTACTTGTTGCCACGGATTCATTTTAATACAACTTTGTTGATTCACAACTTGTTAAACACTGACTTTGTGAGCGGCAATCGCAACCAGAATAATTAGTTATTGTGATGACGACGTTGTACACACGCACCGGTGACTAACTATATTGCACCATAAACACAAGAGCTCGTGTGATGACGTGGGTTATTTCCCTTCCTGTTTTTGTATGGGAATAACTACTTTCTGTGAGAACGAAACGAATGCAATGACCGATGATGACGATTAACTACCTACTAAATGACATTGACACTTTGACATTGACAGCTTCCTAGTTTGCTTTTGACAGCATTGCTGTGTTGCCAGCCAGTACTTTCATGAAACTACTGTACTGACTGAATTATGATGCCAATAAACAGTATTGTTTCAGTTCAAACAACAATCTCTTTAAAAGTGGCTATCAATATTAAGTGCACCAGTAAGAATTAACGTCATGAGTACAAGACGTCTGGATCTAAATCCGAAATCGTAATCACATCACAGTAAACTAAATAAAATTTAATTAATAGAGCTAAAAGCATCAAAATTTTTTAGGCAGTCAACCTGTGATTGTGACAATGATTTTGACAGATAATAGCGTTGCCAATAAAAGAAATCAGTGGGTGGTCGTGGACACGACTCGCTTGACAGACTGTATGAATACGGCGGCCAACTTTATGTATTAACAACGCGGTACACTTTTGTTGATAGGGGTAAGTCGGCGGCCACACTATTCACAAGAAGACTGCGGATGTATTGGAATACTGAATCAGCATCATATGCCTAACCTATAAATAGCTAAAATTAAAATAGTAAATTTTAAATATTACGTACAATACATGGATAACAAACTAATATATACTTAATAATATTAAAATATAAATATTGATATACCTATAAAAGGTAAATATTACTTTAGTTTTTTTTTATAGAACGAGTGAAATCAGATTAGCATCTCTCACCGACGTATTTTCTCATTTGTCTATTCTGCTTCATCATCAGACCCTGATCACAAATCACTTCATCGTCAGAATAAATTTATAACCTTTTCTTTGCGACCATTTAAATTAGTAAAAAATAGTGGCGTCTAATTTACAAATTAAAGCCACTTTAAATAAAAACTGCTCAAAAATATTACAGAAAAAAATATGTTGTCATCTGTCATCTAGATATATTAGAAAAAAGTCAACAGGAATAAAATCGTTTTTTGTTCTATTATGGAAGTTCCCAACAGTGTTGTTCCCCAGATAGTGTTGATTTTTTTTCAGTTTGAAAATATATTTGCATAACAAAGAACTTTAAAGCCTCTCGTACACCGAAATACTGCCATTTTTCTTGTCTTCTCAATTCTTACAAAGAAATCCCACTACAATGTACCAAAATATTTTACCAACAAACCGATACGTTACTAAGGGGGCAACCCTATGAGTAAAGGTATTATGGCGGGCATTTTGAGACAAAGATAATCATACCAATGATTTGCACTGACTGGTAATCTATTACGATGATTATGATTAATATAGAACAAGATACCACGCAGAGCGAAGTAGTCTAGATACTATGTTTTAAAAGGATAATACTTAAGGAAAAAAATATGTAGATACCTATCGTTCGTTTTATCGTATTTAATCAATTGTTATTTCGTGATTATTATTTTACCTAATTATCTTGTTTGCGGTCGTAGCTATGTATTTATAATTACATGATACAATTCTAAAGCGCAATGCAATTCTAAAGCGCAATGCATAACTTGGGAGAAAGTGTGCCTTCTCCCATAGTAGATTTTACCTAAAAGATGGTTATTCTTATAAATAAGCAATAATATTAAGTACTGTATACATTGATACCCACCTATTTGATAAAAAACCTGTCGCAATTATTACATAATAGGTATACTTAGGTTATGATCTGCTCATATTTTTTTGGGTTCCCGTCCCTGACGGGACAGAAAACGGGACGGAGATAAAGCAAGTTCGTTCAAATCGTATTTCTCCCGTCCCGTTCTGTGTCCCGTCGGAGACGGGAACCCGAATGTGTGTGGTTAGCCCTTTATACAGAGTCTACACTGTCGCATTAGGTTAAAGCCTGTAATGATAATAGTTGGCAGGAGATAAATAAATTTTAATTTATACGTGAGGACATGTAATTGGCTGTCAGATTATCATACTCTTATTTATCACCATTGTAAAGTATTAAATAAATAAAAAACAAACACCTGAGAGACAATTCTACTAATTTTTAAACGAATTTCGCATTCGCATGTCAATCGAAAACTGTCAACAAATCCTTAGGTAATTTTTATAAATTTTTGACAGATTGCGGCCCTCTGTTCACAGTGGGAAACTACTTTTTAACCGACTTTTATAAATAAATATTCGACTAGCTCGACCAAATTTAGGGAATTTGCTATTTTTTAACCGACTTCAAAAAGGAGGAGGTTCTCAATTCGGATGTTTGTATTTTCTTTTTTTTTGGAACGAATTTCCTTATCGCGCGTTGTGAAAGGGGGCTAGACGGAAAACATTCTCACGAAAAGTTGGCACGACACTTTTTGCTATAGTAAGATATTGTAAGCGTGCGGCGTACGCATGTTTCTCTGTCTGTCTCTCTATCTCTCTCTCTCTCTCTCTCTCTCTTAAAGAAAGCATGCCAGTATTCAAATTCGTTAGTCAAAGTTGAAGTCAAAGTCAAAGTCGAAGTCGAAGTCGAAGTCGAAGTCAAGGTCAAAGCCAAAGCCAAAGTCAAAAATTCATAGGATATTAGATACTAATGTGTTTTTGTTGAGTGTATACAGGTTTTTGTACATAATAAATAAAAGGAACTTTGTTCCATCCGGGTGTCCCTTGACACCTCCCAAGTTTTGTTTTTTTATGTTTGTTCGGGCATAACTCCGTCGCTTGCCAACCGATTTTAAAAATGATTTTTTTGTTGGAAAGGGTATACTTCCCAAATGGTCCCATGATAAGGAAACCAGGCTCTGATGATGGCATTCCAGAGAAGTCTAGGGGAACTTTCGAAAATCGTATGGGCAGCTAGTGCGTTTGTTAATTTTTCATTAAGTATTTTAAAGCACTACAATTTAATGAAGGTCTGGAGTCGATCTGATGATGGAGCCGAAAGACAGTCGAGGGAACTCCTCAACGATTTACAGCAGTTACCTTGTGTTTGAGCTTGACTATTTTGTATTGATGAGAAATTTACACTTTGATGGGTTGTGGCTGTCATTACGGGAACACAACAATTTTGAACCGATTTGAAAAAAAAAAAAAAAAATTGTCTGAAAGGATTATTTGCAGATTGGTCTCATTTAAATTTTATCAAAATCGGTTACGAACCAACTTTGGATTTTAAATCGAAATAGCTGGAATTCGTCTACTTGGATAAAAAAAAAAAAAAAAAATAAATAAAAAAAAAAATTATTGAAATAACATGTTTACAAAAAAAAAGTGTACATTATAGTGCAGTTGTATATATTAATCTAGGTCTACATTAGGATAATAATTATCTAAATTTAAACTATGGAAGACAAATATGAGTTTACAGTCAAAAATAGAACTCTGAAAGTAATGTAGTGCGTTGCCTGATCTAGGTTTACTTAAACCTGTGTTTCAGGCCACCTCTCTGCGAAAGTATTTGTTAAATGGGAAAGTCATTGAATTAAATAAAAATAAATTATTTTCAAAATCTAAGCAGATACAATATTTTGCATAACCTTATCATAAACTACGCTTATAGATCCTGATTTAAATCTACAACTAAAATACTAATTTTAGGTAACTACAGTTAAGTCAGCTACTTTAGTTCAGCACCTCTAGTAGTTTTTCCGTGTCCGAGTAATTTAGTTTTGCTAAATAATCAAATAACATTATACTACACTTATAATAACTTACATTATATATCTGAAGCAATTTGTTAAATTTATTATATAAGAATGGTCCTAGAAATAAATAGAATCTTTTTGAGAAAGCATGTTTAGTTTGATGGTTCGTGCAAACCAGATCCTTTCTTCTTTTTTCTGAAGGTACAGGTTTAAACTCTAGTTCACTGTGTTGTAGTAAAACTATACTTAAAACAAAAAGTTGTCGAACTGTTAGCACCTTGCATGCCATATAAAGCTGGTGTGTGGGAAATCTAAATGGGCGACGGGTGGCGACTTTTAGAATTGCTCTTTGAGCACGTTCTAGCAGTAGTAAGGTTGATTTTGCGGCACCACCCCAAGAAGTTATGCAGTATGTAAGAATAGATTGACACAAAGCCAAGTAAACCTGTTTAATTAATTTAAAATCGGCTATGTCCCGTAAATTCTTAAAAATATATATTAATTTACGCACTCTAGTGCATAATAAATCAATGTGTTTACGGAAATTTAGGTTTGTGTCAATCGTGACGCCTAAGTATTTGATGTGTCCAGCTTTAATTAAAGTGGGACAAGTGCATGCCGTGTCAGCGTTTGTATTACATTTGTGCGCGTAAATGTTTTCGTTAGTAAGCATCTTGTTAGTATTTCTCATTGTAAATAGAAAAAATTTGGTTTTATCAGAATTTAACGTTAATAAATTGTTATGTAGCCAATTACACACCATATTAAAGCCATTCTGAGCAAGTTCATAGACATCAGATCTAGATTTACCTGAGAACAGTAGAGCTGTGTCATCCGCATATGACATAATTAAACCATTTTGAAGTTGTAAGCGGCAAAGGTCATTAATATATATTAAAAATAATGTGGGCCCCAAAATACTGCCTTGTGGGATTCCATAATTACTATTTTTGAGTTCAGAGCTCGTGTACTGACCGATTTTTAGAGACTGGTAACGGTCGCTAAGATAATCAGCTAACAGTTTTAGCTGTGTTCCTCTTATTCCAATTTTTTCCAGTTTAAATAAAAGAAGAGAACAAGAAATAGTTTCAAAAGCCTTGGCAAGATCTAGAAAGATCCCAATGGTATGCATGCCACTATCGAGATTTTTACTTATAAAATTTGTCAATTTGTGCACTGCTTGGCTTGTTGATCTTTTAGGCCTGAAACCAAATTGTTGATCTGAAAGCAATTTGTTATTTTCAAGATATTTTACTAGCCTGTTGTTAATTATTCTTTCCAAAATCTTCGAGAGTCCCGTTAGTACTGAAATAGGTCTATAGTTAGTAACACAGGTTTTGTCTCCGGATTTGAAAACAGGGGTGACTACTGCTTTTTTTAGCAATTTTGGGAATATTCCTTGAGTTAAACATATCTGAAAAATGTGAGTTAGTGGAGGGGCAATTAGGTGTTTAAGTCTTTTCAGTATGGCATTAGGAATCTCATCCCAACCGACGGCGCAAACGTCCTTTAACCCATCTATTATACCTATCACTTCACTCACGTCTGTATCTAACAGGACAAAAGAGTTCAGTGCAGCGTGAGTCATACATGTGCTTTGAATAGAAGGAATGTGGGTTAGGTTTTTTTCTGCCAGATTTTTCCCTATGTTAATAAAGAAATTGTTTGCTTTATTTGTCGCTGCGGATGGGTTCAATTCGGTTGTTAAAAGTTCGAGCGGAGGTTCTGAGTTTTTGGTTCTAAATGTGTTACTTTTAATATATTTCCAGATGAGCTTACTGTTTTTACCTGCCTTCTGTAGTTGATCTTTGTCATATTGTTTTTTAAGCTTTTTCAACAGATTGTTACAGAAATTTCTATATCGCTTGTAGGTGACTGATAGTATTTCATTATTAGGGGACAGTTTACATTTTTGGTGTAGTCTGTCTCTATGTCTGATACAGTGAACAAGTCCGGGCGTAATCCATGGTTTAATGTTATTGTACTTTCTAGGTATTACTTTTGTTAAAGTGTTTCTCTTAATAGCATAATATTGTAACAAATCAACAAAACACTGTAACGAAATATTAGGGTCACTCGAATTATTATAAACGGGGTCGAAATTAATACCTCGTACGTCGTTTTCAAGATTAGTCATGTTGAGTTTAGAACAGCTGCGCATGCAATTTTTTCTAGGTGAAGGTATTTGCAATGTTAGTAAAACTGATTGATGTTCAGTAAGTGACGTATTAGTAACCATTGTTATGGACGGCGCTTTTGACTTTATTATGATATGGTCGAGGCATGAGCCGCTCTGGTGCGTTGGGTAATAATGTGCTGGTAGAAGTCCATGAAATGTGCAGATGTTCAGATAGTTATGTGCATGAGTATCGATTTTCCCGGAAGCAATGTTAATGTTAATGTCACCTAAAAGTATAATATTTTTATAAGATGAAATTTTTCCTAGGTTTATGTTAAGCGAGTCTAGGAATCTGTCAATATTTTGAGATGGAGGTCTATATATAGCCATAAATATCGTATCGGGGAAAATTTTAATTGTTAGGCAATTACAGTCTTGAAATAAGGGTTCTTCAACCACTGCTTCTAAATTATTTTTTATATAGATAACTAATCCACTATTTTGATTAATGTGGCTAGTTGTTTTGTGGAAATTGTATCCGTCTATTGATGGTATATTCGTTGTTTGTTCGGAGAGCCAACACTCTGTTAGCACAATAATGTCACAGCTTATTTCAAGATTCTGTAATAGCACTTCAAAGCCATTGAAATTACGGTTTATACTACGAATGTTTTGTGTAAGCACTGTTAACATTTTCTTACCAGCGTTAAGATGATTTTTGCACTCCTCAAGATTACAAATGATTGCTTCGGACACTGAAAAACTGTCAAGATCACTGATTAGCTGATTAGTCATGATACTAGAAACTAAATTATCTACTTTTATGTGCTAATTAACAAATTATTCGATGGCGCTCTTAGGCGCCTTCATAGTCTATTGAATTTATATAATTGTCTTCAGCATATTTTCGTGCTGGGCAATTTATGTCACCAGTTGGGTGATCATATTTCCTCTTGAAACGTTTGCACGTTGCACACTGAGGAGAAGATTTGTTGCTGCAATCTTTGAACGAGTGTCCCGTCTCTCCACAGAGGTTACATGTTGGAGATGTTTCACGGCAAAACTTGGCTGCGTGGCCAAACTGTTGGCAATTGAAGCACCTGGTCACTAAAGTGAAATCTCTAACTGGGCATGATGTCCAATTTATAAAAATACGGCCTTGGTTCACCAGTATTTTTCTGATGCTGGGCGGGACTTCAAGTATATAATTACATGTTGAGCGATCTTTCTTACCGGACTTATGGCTCATTTTTATTGTTTCTAGAAAGGCCTCTCGAGTAATTTTCGGCAATTTCTCAGATAGGTTTTGCTCATAAATGCAATCCAATACTTCTTTCTCACTGAGAGCTACAGGGACACCAATTATTGCTATCCTGGGACGGCGTTTTGAAGTTTCTTCGATTTTAAGACCCGACGAAACCAGTTTCTCCGAGTTTTTTAATTTAGCAATGTCATCTTTGCTATCGGTGCTAATAATAACGCCTCCATTCCTAATTTTTCTAACGCTGCGGACCCGAAGTTTCAGTTCCTCCGGCGAGATAATTTTTTGGACAAGTGTTTTGGTATCGTCACTAGAATGATTTTTATCGGTCGGATAGATGGTAACAGAACTAAAGTTTGCTGGGCGAATAAAATTGTCTGCTCCCTTTTTAACCATATTGGCATAAGAAGGAGTTTGTGGTTGCGCTATCTTTTTATCGACGACCTCTTTGAACTGGTGCAGAGTGTTTGCAACGACCTGCTGTTCTTGAAGGAACTGGATGGTGCTGTAAGCCTGAATAGATTTTTGCTTCAGGGATTGATACAGAACAGCCATTTGAGATGTCCCATGTGCGACTTTTCGACAAAGATTGGTGACGCGAAGCTTCTGGTCAGAGTTCATTTTTCCTTCGGCAACAGTAGAGCAAACATCGTTTAAGATGGTCTCTATGGATCCTAACCATTTTTGGATCTCCGGCGTAGCGATGACCTCAGCCAGTAAGTCATCCTCCGTGGATGCTGGTGGCGCTGTTTCAACCGGTTGGTTTCGGTCAGTGGTTGTTGGAGTTGGCGGTGGGCTTCGCCGCATTAGTTGGCTACGCCCAAAAGGGCTAAACCCAGGGTTCGACATTACTAACACAGAAAATCACTATTTTTAAAGTAATTAGTTCATCGTGCACTGTGAAAAAATTGTTAGATTGCACAAATAACACGCGCGACACACTTTAGCTCAATATGACTGAGTCCGCAAATTGTTTTATTAAGTAATATTCGTAATTATTTAGAGGTGATTCATGATAATTAACACAAAACGCGTCCGCTTAGATTCGTGGCTTGACCATTGAATTCAATTGGATGATGATTTTATGTCATCCAAGTAGTCGAAATTACGTATTTTAATTTTATGCGATTTTGCAGTGGTGTTGTTAGGTGGTAGGTACCACTAAAAAGTGAAAAATAAAAAACTTTTTACAAAAAAATACAACCGACTTCGAAATAAAAAAAAAAACACTACAAAGTAAAAAATAACTTTAATTTCGGAAGTCGGTGTCAAAATACGAAAAAACTAACAAAAACACCGACTTCCGAAATTAAAGTTATTTTTTACTTTGTAGGTAGTGTTTTTTTTTTTATTTCGAAGTCGGTTGTATTTTTTTTTTAGTTTTGGTATCATGCTGTCAATCTCGTGAATTAACCTAACTTAGGCAAGTCACCTACATCTCACGGTGTTACGAGAAGTGAACGACAAGTGAGCTGTCATTCCATCTTGTGCTTTGACAGCTCACTAACTTGTCGTTCACTTCGTCCTAATTTTTCACTTCGTCATGTTCGTACTGCTGTAAAAATCTCTTACATCTCACCGTGTAAGCTCAGGCCAAGTGAACACAGCGAGCACACTTGACTACCCACCTTGTACACAGAAATAGGAGCCCCGTGTAGCCTGCAAGTCCCTGAGTCCGCAGAGCCCTGGCTCTGACAACTGTTCTTTCAAACTATGTGATGACTTTGAACTTGAAGTGGAGCTGGCTCGTTATAGATTTGTATGATTGATTTAAAATTTTACATGACAACCAGCTGACCCGCGCAACTTCGTCTGCGTCACATTTTCTATTAATGCTCCGCTCCTATTTGTCTTAGCGGGATGATATATAGCCTATAACCTTTCTCGATAAATGGGCTATCTAACAGTGAAATAATTTTTCAAATCGCAGTAGTTTCTGAGATTAGCGCGTTCAACCAAACAAACAAACAAACAAACTCTTCTGCTTTATAATATTAGTATAGATTTCTGTGTACTATTCAGCACCATCCAGTGTTGGCTTTTATACCTACATGTATTGGCTTCACGCAGCCTGTCTGTTCTGTCAACATCTTACCGTGTAAACAATGGTGTAGGCAAAGATTGCATCTTGTTTACATTGTATGTATTGAAAGCTCACTTTATGTTCACTTCACCTAAGCATATGTCGCAGTAAGATAGATACAGCCGTAATATAGTTATATCCCTAGGGATATAATTATATACCGTAACATAGTTATACGAAAGCGATTTTTTACTATCTCACTAGGAATATAGTTATAAAACCGTCGAAGTTTAGTGATAAACTTATATTACTAGATTAAGTTCAGTGTTATATATATATTAGGGCTTGTCACAAAAAAATAATAATATTGTATCATACTGTCATCATATTTTTTTTTGAAAAATTGAAAAAAATTCAAGTGTGCCACTTTTTTGAGACAGACCCATTACTTGATTAAGCTTAGTGAAATAGAAATCTACCATATATAATTAAATAAAACAAAATTTTATTGGTTTAATCTTTATTAATAAATCAAATCTATGTATTCTGCAGTTAGTTACTACTTTGTGACATTAACACGTATTATAGTAATTATAATTACACAGTGAGAGGCTTACAGCCAGTCTAAATGGCCAGTTTAGATGCGCCTTTAGTACTCAACATCGACCACTTAGTCAATAAAATATCAATCATAATTTCGTCGGCTAGCAGAAATGATAAAAGATAACCTTCCCCAAAAAAAAAACAATTCAAATTAAAATAAGTGACCAGCTCTTTTTTTTTCTTTAATGCTAAATATTTGTAGATAAGTCTTTATGTCACATTTTGATCCGTTCGTAAATATTTAGTATCAGAGTATTCAGTATCAAATCAAACTTAGTGCAGATATCATGTACGATTTGACAGATAAAGTAGTGTTGGTCACAGGCGCTTCGAAAGGAATCGGTGCTAACTTTGTTAGACAAATATTGGATGAAGGAGTTCAGGTACATTTGTTTTTCTATATTTAGTACTCTGTAATTTATTGGCCTATTTGGCTACCACTAACACTCAAAAATATAAAACGATTTTTTTAAGAAAGTAGGTAACTGAAAAAGTCGACTGTAATAATTGTTTCAATTGTTTCAATATGTAAATTTATTCATATGAACTCTACAATTGGTCAAACAACACCAGTTAAACATTCGTTTTTTAGGCTGCATATACGTTTATTACTAATTTGTGACGGGTTTTATGCTCAGTTCCATCATCATATCAGCCGAAAGATGTTCACTGCTGGACATAGGCTCCCCCGAGTGTCGCTACAACAACCGATTCCGTGCATCTCGCATCCGTCAGCTACCCGCGACTCTCACCAGGTCATTGGTCCACCTTGTGGGAGGCCTTTCAACGTAGCGTCTTCCGCTACGTGGTCGCCACTCCAGACCCCATCAACCATTTGTTCTGCGAGCAACGTGTTCTGCCCACTGCCACTTTAGTTTGGCGACCCTTTTTTTTTTTTTTAGATATGGGAAATCATCCAATGACTTCTCCCGCTCTGGGTGGAGCGGGAGGGAGTGTCAGACTTCTTTGATTAAAACCCATCCATGTTCCTTCATTGCCCTTTGTGTTCCGGAGCCACGGTATCTCTTTCGAATAGTCCCGCGACTCCGGCAGGCGTCGGATCTTTCGGGCCCCTCTGTGTGCTGACTCTCTTTGAGGCGCGCGTCGAACACTAACGCGCCGTCGACACGGCCTGTCGTCATTAGACGGACGGATGGCGAGCCACCCATAGCTCGCCGTCCACAGGCCCGCGCCTACGGTGGCCGGAGGTTACCAGTTGGCCTCCGACGCCCGCGGCGTCTACCACGGAGTTTGGCGACCCTTCGGACCATGCCGGTAAACTTGGTTATTTTTGGATATGATTCCAAGTTTCAGCTCAGTTCCAAGTGTTCATATATTAGGTACCTTCCGAAATTGGCGTCTAAATGATAATACTGCTAATAACTACACTGGTAAAACATAATATGTACCGAACCTGCAATCGACAGAGTAATCGTAATCGCATCTTATTTTAGTTTCTATCTTATCAAAATCTCGATTTTGATAGTAGAATTTCAAAAAGATAACAGTTGCGCAGTCTACGGTATGTTACAAAGTGTTTGTATTTGCACATCCCGCAGTATAGGTGCAGCGTAAAATAAGACTTTATTCTGGACCCATAACCTATCGAGCCTGTTTGTTCAGCTGTGCGATTCTCTAATTAAGTCAAAGTGAAGGGCGTGGGTGAAGTAATCACGAAGTGAGCTGTCATTCTGAGTTATCAATACAGAATGTCAGCTCACTTCGTGATCACTTCACCCACTCCTTCACTTCGACATGTTTACAGAATCGACCAGCAGGTCTCTATGTTGAGGTTGACTTCGAGTCTAGCCGGATCCAGCTGACCACCATTATCATACTTTTAACTATGATCTGCTCATTAGCCACTAACCTGCAGATATAACTGAAATCTGATATACCTTTAGGAGTTTTTTGCTTTTTTTTTCAAAATTTTGTTAAATGATTTTTTAACAATTGAGATAAAAACTGTGGAATGTTTTTTTGTACTAAACATATTAACGAGTACTATTTATTTAATAATGTCAATAAATTTATTATTCCGCAGCATGTAAGGATCCTGGATGTTGACGTCGGCTCAGGAGTACTACTTCGAGATGAGTTGAACGAAAAACACGGCGAGGACAAAGTTAAGTTCGTAAAATGTGACGTCACTAATGATGAGCAGTTCTTCAAAGCCTTAGAGGATGCCAAAGAAGATATGGGTTACATTGATCTTCTAGTCAACAACGCTGGAGTAGCGGATGAGAGTAAGCTGACTTTAATTCGGAGACTAATCGAAATTAATTACGTAAGTATTTTTATTTGTACTTGTAGCTACAGGATTCTGCAGTTTTATTGATGTGTTACACTGACTACATAATTATTATCAGTGAAGAAGACGTATACTGTTTCCGATACGAGACATTTTTTTTTATCGGAGATTGTGAATATGCAAACGATGATGCTCCAGGGGTCGAAGACAGTAACAATTCTACTAATTTTCAAGTAACTTCGCATTTGAATTCCAGTCGCAACCTGTAATGTAATGTGTTGATTTTTATTTTTTTAATTTTAATTGTAAATTTTATTCTGTATTACTTTCTATAATCTGTTAGTTTTATAATTTTAATGAATGTGTTTTTTTTATTATTTTTTTATGGGAAATATATTTTCTATCACCAAAATTTATATTTGTCATCAAGTTGTATCACCTAATAAATAGATCTATCGCCACGAAATATTTTCGTTCTCAGATAAACAAAAAGTGTTCCCAGGTATGAATAATTATCAAAGTTTTATTACTTTGTACTCAGAATGGTAGATCTGTCACCAAATAAATTGATTAATTAAAAGAAAAATGGTTAGGTTAGGTTAGAACTGTGACCTACGCACGAGCCGAGCAAGCGAAGCAAGCGGTGCGGTACTAGACCTTATATCTCAGGATTTTAGGTGATTTATTGTGGAACTGATTTTGCATTGTTTGGTGACTACATTTTGGTGACAGATCTACTATTTGGAGGACAAACCCTATTATTTAAGAAACACAAAACTAATTAAATTGGTGATAGCTTAAATGATACCCTTTTTTATAGATTATAATTTCAAACACAATGTGTTTTTATAGATTATAATTTCAAACACAATAAATTGAATTGAATTGTATGAAAATTGAGGTTTTTTGACATATTGCCACTGATATGCGAATGCAAAAGTTGCTTAAAAATTAGAAGAATTAGCTCTGAGATTTTTTCATTATCCAAAGATCGATGAGTCTCCTAACAATGCAAAATATGTTTTGACATTTCAAACCCTAGAGGGCCTAGAGTCAAGACACATTAATAGGCCATTCTCCGTTCTCCTCATCTTTGATATCGTTGAGCTCCTAAAACTTCTAAGTTTAAACTACACGATAACTGACAAATGCTTGCACTGTTCGGACATCCACTCAAATGTGCGTGGTACTTTCCTCAAAAGATCACCTCTGACATCAACCTAAATGATTCTCTTATATGATTTGACCAGTACAATTGTATGGACTTCAAAAGAAACTTTGTTCTCCGAGTTTGTTTTGGTGTTTCGTCCCTAGGTCGGCTAGGAAACACAGGACTCGTCTAGTGTAAAACGATTGACGTGTAAAAGTGTTATTTACAATCCACTTACAAATACTATTATGTTAGTTAGCATTCAGGTTACAGCTGGAGTAGTTTACTATACGGACCTTGTAGAAACCTGAACAAATTTCCGTGCGTTCAGCAGGCGATTTTGCCATACTTTTTACTGGAATGAAAAGTAGCTCACAATTAGGACCCATTCGTTTCAGTGTTAATAAATAATCCGTGGTACTTGGCAACTGGGCTTAACCCAGCTAGATAATTATGTCCCTTGGTGCCAATTGGCCTAGCTCTAATCTGCCTCCTGCTTGATAAGGAGAGAAGTGGAAATTATATAGTGTATGTATTATTATTATTATTTTTTTTTAATATTATTTAGTATATATTAGCGTCATATTTATATAGGCAATATTTATGTATTGTATGTTATA
Organism: Ceramica pisi; assembly: GCA_963859965.1. Lineage (NCBI taxonomy): Eukaryota > Metazoa > Arthropoda > Insecta > Lepidoptera > Noctuidae > Ceramica > Ceramica pisi. The sequence continues at coordinate 19,967,338 of OY982535.1, read as the reverse complement.
TTTATAGTTTTATTGTTTTATTTTTAACTTCTACACACGATGTCTACATCTCTTTTATTTGGTTCTCCTTTCGCAGGTAGGCTGGAAGAGATTTCTTAAGAAATAAGCATCACCTTTGTACCTACTTTTCTGTTTCCTTTTTTTATATTTATGTGTGTGTACATAAATTGTTAAATAAATAATTAAATATATTTATTTTTTCTTTACTCCTCCGTTGTAATCTTCTAATTTGTTTCGTTGCGGGATTTAATATGGTTGAATCGTTTCTCCGGGACTAGTAGCTCGGCGTATTTCTGGTGTTTGCTACTGTTGATTCCGGCTTTTAGGAGTTGCAGTGGTTGTGAATGTGTGGTGTGCTTGTCCCAAAAAATACCATTACTTTTTATGTTTCCAGATAGCACTGGTAAACGGCACTCTGAAAGCCATTGAGCTGATGCGTAAAGACAATGGAGGTAGAGGAGGTGCTGTTATAAACGTCTCCTCAATCGGAGGCCTTATTCAGGTGTCTCCTATGTTCACCTATTCGTCTACTAAACGCGCTGTCATGCAGTTCAGCCATTGCGTTGGTGTAAGTATTACGCTGATTTGAGTTTTTTACTTCTTTCTCAGAGTCTTTTACTTCCTGGTTCCCATTTTTGTCACTATGTTGAAATTAGACATCAATCTCTGGCCACCATTAAAATATGTAATATGTTCTACATTTTGCAATTATTAATAAGCGGAATCAAAGTTACAAATAAACAGGCATACAATGTGGCCGATCTCAGTCAGTATTGTTGGGTAACACTTCTGGTTGATGAAGAAGTCTACATCAGGTAGATCGTACCTTGATTTTCCAATGCAATAGGTGCTGGTTTATAACTACCAACTACATTAACAGTGTTGGCAACTCAAAGAGTTGTCAGCAAAGCAGATCGGGCCCTCCAGGGCCAGTGCCTGCCGGGGTTGCGGAATTTGTTCGAAAGAGTCACCACGGCCCTGGAACGCAAAGAGCATTAGGAGGAACACGGATGGGTTTTAGTCAGTAGGAGTCTGACACTCCTTCCTGCTTTACCCAGTGCAAACGTTGAGAAAAATGTTGTTTTGCCAAAAAAATACCTATTCTCAAACCTATTGATTCGTATACAAAAATAAAATAATAAGAATTGGTCCGACATCTTTGGAGGAGTTCGATAACTAAACACCGTGACACGTGATGTTTATATCTAAGATACATACTTACTAGCTTTTGCCCGCGACTTCGTACGCGTATATCCCGTTTTTTCCCGTTCCCCTCAGAATTTCGAGAAATCCTTTCTTAGTGTTCCCCTACACTCCCTAAGGAACCTACTTGCCAAATTTCAGCTTCCTACGACCAGTAGTTTCGGCTGTGCGTTGTCTGTCAGTCACTCAGTAACGGAAGAATTTTATATATAATACTATTGCTCGACCTCCATAGCACATAGTGTAATAATGCATAGCTTATACGTTGACCACACCTATAAGGATTAATTACGCAAAATTTGAACAAAATCTGTTCAGTAGTTTTCGCGCCAATCGTAGACACACAGCTCAAGATTTACTGTTTTATTATATGTACAGATTAGGATACCTACTTACGCAGGTATAGAAGAATCTTAGACCTAATATTATCTGATACCTAACAAATACGTATTTATTTGATCTTTCCAGCAAGTTCCTTGCGCGCGTACTGGCGTGAGAGTAATGTCAATATGCATCGGAGTCACAGACACTGCTATATTGGGCAAAATTAAATGCATTGAAAAGAAATTAGATTTGGATGCGCAAAATATTTTGGGAGAACATCCAGTCCAAAGGTCAGTTGATGTTTTAAGGTGTATCCAGAGCTCAGTTACTTTTTGTGGAGCAACAGAATGCAACACGATAACATTCTTCATATTAACAACTAATAACCTTTTATTGGATATTACCCACTAACACTTGGAAACGTTGCTGCACAAAAACTAACTGCGGTGTGGATGCACCATTACCATAATATTATGATGATGACAAATTAAAAAAAGTTGGATATTCCCATTTACAGAAATTAATATTATTATCAAGGGTTTATATTGCAGTAGCGACAGCCACACATGAAAATGTGGCAAAAAGCTGATAAACTAACTCCTGAATATTAAATGAACTCATAGTATGAAAAGCTGCTAAGTAAGAAAAGCAGCGTGGTAGCATTTGCTTCAGATAGATTTTACTAATTCCAGTTGTACTCAAAAGCAATAAAACCCAATTTCTGATTTCCAGCGCCGAATCAGCAGCACGTGGCATGATAGACATGTTCAAGCAGGGAGAGAGTGCTAGCATTTGGTTGGTTCGAGCCGATGAGCCTGCAGAAGACATTACGTCGCACATATTGAAGGCAGATGCAGACATTGCTCAAGTTATTGCCGGATCGTCTGAATAATATTATTTATAGAATAAGAGCGAATTTCACCAATGAAACTGAACGCGATCTGTTGGCTAATTCACGTAACTAAATAAGTGCTGTTGCAGTGCAGTTGAAGTTAAGTTTCGATCAAAACAACGCTTTTCGTATTCTCTACCGCTGTCAGACACGCTCGCGTCGAGTTCGCGTCACGCGAGCGCAATAACGGCATTCTACTGTTGCGCGTCTTTGATGCGTGCTTCGGAACGCAACATGATCGGTATTCTACTATTTGTTTGACGTCCAGAAATAACAGCTTATAAGATTAAGTTTCAGTTTTAATATTATAATAACATCATATTCATTGAAATTGTAATCTATTCTGTTCGATTATTTAGTGAGTAATATTTTTTCTCTCCACCATAAGTAAGTTTGGTAGAGTTTGGATGTCGTGCAGTTGACGTGCAGTTCAAAGATTACAAATACCCGTTTATCACTCAAACTTAAGAGGAAATGTGGGCTTGTAGACTTCGTATGTAAAAAGTTATATTTCGAGGTTTGGCTCTCACCTGTTTCCTCCTCCAATATTAAATCGATTCAATAGATATTACACAAGCTGAATAAGAAGGATATAAACTGTGCCCCTATGTTTTTCTCTATTCATTAATAGTTGCCAAACTTGTTCAGTAAGGCTCTTTTGACAGCAGTTTATTGGACAATTTTGAGCATGTTTTGAGGGTCCTAGTGCTTTTACGTTTAATATATCATCAAAAAAGAAAACATAGCGACACAAATTAGATTCTTTTTATTCAGTTCATTAAATATCTCTTAAATCTGTTCAATATTGAAGATGGAAAATGGCCTGAGCCAAACCTCGAATTATGACTATTTACATACAAAGTCTCTCCGCCCGCGTTTCCTCTTAAACGTAACTGCAACTGCACTAAAACTTTATCGGCGCGTCATAAAATTACGTGAATTAGCCCTCAGTACATCTAAACTGCGATCAAGAGCTGTCAGTGTCAATATTCCACAGAAAATAATGTTACTGACAGCTTGTTTCATTGATGAAATCCACCCTAAGAGGATTAGAACTTAGTGAAGGGTATCCTATCAGCGATAGCGGTTGCCGAAATGTCAAACTTTAAGGGTGTTTATTCTGTCCACTAGCGCCGCCAATCGTTTTTTATTAATTGTGGTAAATTTAAGATACGTAGATAAAAAACCGCTCTGCAGTGTTCTGAAGAAATGTATATTTTATTTTTTGAGAGCTATTTTTAATACTTAACTCATGGCTAAATAGCCAAAACGGCAAAGCAAAAATATCGACTTTGGCAACTATTTATGTTATAAAGTACAAAACATAACTCTCAAAAAATAATAAATACATTTGCTTAAAACACTGCAGAGCGTTTTTTTATCTACATGTCTTAAATTTACCACGATTATTAAAAAACAATTGGCGGCGCTAGTGGACGGAATGCGCCCTCTTAAGAAATCTATCACGTGACATCATTCATTTTGAACTTTTGACAGTCGTTATTGCTTATACCTCTAGTATGTTACTGGTATTATGTGTGGAGCCCATGTTGAGCCCAAATATTTTTGAGAGTTTGTGTCGCACTTTCTCCTTAATACAGGCTGGTCAGCAATCTAGCTAGGAGAACAGCATCTCACCAAATAATTTTTAATTTAATATGCATATATTCTTGTATAGAAACTGTGTTTACTGCAAATACCATTTTTAGCAATAAATGATTATTTATATTGCTTTAGTATTACGAATTTCAACTGCAATGTCTCATCTCACACTCATTTGATCTTGTGTTTTTAACCGACTTCCAAAAAAGCAGGAGGTTCTCTATTTGGCAGGTATTTTTTTTTTTAAGTGAAACCTTCTTTATCTGCGTTGTGCACTTTTCTGGGATGGGTACAAAATTTTGAACTCGCGTCAGGACACGTGACCTGGGGCCCGAGTCTGCTATTTTTATAAATTTGTCATTCCGACACGATCCCATTGCCATGCCATTGTCATTTTGTTAAAAGTTCGTAATCTGCTAAATTCATAATGGCACGGTCACTGGCACGTCAGTGGCCGGTCAGTGGCACGTCAATGGTCTCGTAATAGAATTGCGGTAGGAATGCCGTATTGCCATTATTATAAAAACGAGCTAAATTTGAGCATTTATTCATGCCAGATTTGATTAAATTTAGTTTTACATATTATTTATTAGTGTTATAAGCAATCTGAAGTAGTGAGAAGTTCGTTAATACTAAATCTGTCATTATGTACGAGATTACCATTCATATGGCTTTCTTTCAATTGCGTATCAGTGGTTGATCATTGGAATGTCATAATGACGCCATTATGATGCCATTATGTTAGTAGATTACCAAACTTGTCAAAATGTACCATTTTGAAATCAGTGATCGACCATTCTGACACTATTGTAATAGCAGACTCGGGCCCCTGAATGAAAATTCGTAAGACGCACGATTCAAATATGCACAACGTTAATGTTCAAGTTTTCACTTCTGCCGGCACTCCCGGAGTGCAACCCGTTGTTTTTTTTTTGTGATATGATTTTGAATTTGCAATGGCACTGAGTTATTTCTTGAAAATATTACCATCTGGCTACTAGTAAATATAAATATACTGAAAACTTGTATTGTTTGTTTTTAGGGTTCCGTATCCAAAGGGTAATCAACGGAACCCTATCACTAAAACCTCTGCTGTCCGTCCATCCATCCGTCTGTCAGTGGGCTGTATCTCAAGAACCGTAAAAGTTAGGTAGTTGAAATTTTCACAGATTGTATATTGCCGCTATAACAAAAAATAATAAAAATTAAAGTTTTGTTACCGAACGCTTCGTGAGCGACTCGCACTTGGCCGGTTTTCGTTGTTAGTTTTCATAGCTTTTTATTGTATTTTTGAAATCATTTCTACCATTATCAGCCATTTTTTTACTGTCTGTTTTAATGACAGTCAGTCACGCTTGAAGATTATAAAAATACGAATAAAATTAGCAAGACAGGATTGTCGTGAACACAGATAGCATCTTGTTACTAGGTTAGTCATTATGTACGACTTAAAAGACACAGTTGTTTTGATTACCGGCGCTGCCAAGGGCATTGGAGCGGCTTTCGTTAAAATACTGGTGGAACAAGGAGCTAAGGTAAGAAAATCATCATTATTGGTATAGTTTTGATAGATTAAAGCCTTCTTCGAGAACTAATCCATCCATTGGAGAAAACAGCATGAAAATCGGTGCAGTAGTTTGAGTTTATCGCGAACAGACTTTTATTTTATAACATGTAGTGATTTAAGAGAACTGTTAAATGGTCGATATTTTTCCATGGACATAATTTAAATTTGAATAATAAAAATACAGATTATTGCAAAAAATCTTTATATCAATGTAAATGTAGTGCTATGCGTAAAGCGCCTACTATAAAATGAACGTTAAGAAACATATTCGAGAATATATTCTGTTTGCTATATCATTATTATGAAAAGTTTAAACCAACAATTTATTATATTTATATAGCATGTCAGAATACTAGATATTGACGAAGCTGCAGGAGTTTTACTAGAAAACGAACTAAACAAGAAACATGGTTCAAATGCAGTAAAATTTACGAAATGTGACATAACCATTGATGAGGAACTCTTCGGTGCTTTCAAGGATATCACAGATCAGTACGGCTACATAGACTTTGTGGTTAATAATGCCGGAGTGACCAATGAGAGTAATAGTGATTTCGTACGCAAAGAAATTGAAGTCAATCTTGTAAGTAATTTTAACCTTAGTCTTAATTTCTATATGATGTGTTTCTAAACGTTTTTAGGGTTCTGTAGCCAAATGGCAAAAACGGAACCCTTATAGATTCGTCATGTCTGTCTGTCTGTCTGTCCGTCCGTATGTCACAGCCACTTTTCTCCGAAACTATAAGAGCTATGCTGTTGAAATTTGGTAAGTAGATGTATTCCGTGAACCGTATAAAGATTTTTACACAAAAATAGAAAAAAAAAACAATAAATTTTAGGGGTCCTCATACTTAGAACTGAAACTCAAAAATGTTTTTTTCATCAAACCCATACGTGTGGAGTATCTATGGATAGGTCTTCAAAAATGATATTGAGGTTTTTAATATCTTGTATTTCTAAACTGTATAGTTTGCGCGAGAGACAATTCCAAAGTGGTAAAATGTTTGTCCCCCCCCTTAGCTTCTAAAATAAGAGAATGATAAAACAAAAAAAATATATATGATGTACATTACCATGTAAACTACCAGCGAAAATTGGTTTGAACGAGATCTAGTAAGTAGTTTTTTTTAATACGTCATGAATCGTAAATCGCAACTTCTGCTTATAAAATAATACTGGTTTGTACGGAACCCTCGGTGCGCGAGTCCGACTCGCACTTGGCCGGTTTTTTCGATTGAGCTCTCATGCAATACTCTACATCTTAAATGTTTTTACGAAATAATGCTCGTAGTTTGTACCTAGTCTAGATATTCGTTTCTTGGTTTTTACAATATATTATGTAATTAGTAGATCGTACAGGGTTTTGTCAGTAAAAAGTCGATCTTGGATTTAATCAAGTTGGCCACCCCTGAATTTTTTACTCTGCTCTATCTCCAGAAGTTTTGAACAAATTGAATTGAATTATACTATTATCGATTTTGCTTCTTAAAAACCTTGTATCTGTATTTTTATTACAGACAGCTTTAGTCAACGGTACAATAAAAGCTATAGAGCTAATGCGTAAAGACAAAGGCGGAAGTGGAGGCACAGTTATCAACGTGTCTTCAATAGCGGCGCTCATCAAACACAGTCCATTGTTCTTCGTGTATGCGGCCACTAAAAGTGCTGTTCTGCAGTTCAGCAACTGTATTGGAGTAAGTTGTGACTTAATAGTGCCATAATCTATACTAATATTATAAAGCAGAAGAGTTTGTTTGTTTGGTTTAACGCGCTAATCTCAGGAACTACTGGTCCGATTTGAAAAATTTTTTCAGTGTTAGATAGCCCATTTATCGAGGAAGGTTATAGGCTATATATCATCACGCTAAGACAAATGGGAGCGGAGCAGTAATGTAAAATATGACGCAGACGAAGTTGCGCGGGTCAGCTAGTAGAGATATATAGAGTGTGACAATTTCTTCCCAGACAGATCCAAGACAGTTAGACAGTTGAATCGTTTCTCCGGGACTTGGCGACTTTAACTCACCATTGTAGTAGTCTCCACTGTAGGTCTGGGTCCCAGGAGTTTAGTGTTTGGGAATAGAATAACGGGCTTGTCTCTACTTCTTCCCAGAGTCTGTGTTTGTGTCCCCGTAGCTGTCCTAAGTACCTTTGAGTCTTAAGTGAATTGATTAAGAAGTTTAAGGCAATATTCATAATAATGTAGATAACTTTTTATGCTGCATCGATCGACGTCAAATTGTCAATGCCGGCTGTCACTGAAAACCAGCGCTGTGGCTCTGTCTCGCACACGAGTCCCAGCATTATGCTGAGAGATGGCCGTTTTGCGTGAATTTGACGCATATCTTCTCAATTTATCATTTAGTTGTCATTTTGTATTTTTTTTTCCTATTTATTGGCATACGTTTGACCAATATCTCACCTGATGTTAAGCGATGATGCGGTCTAAGATGGAGCACGCTTACCTAGAAGTAACCTATTCACTCTTGACTTAAAGACTCCCAGGTTGTAGCTATCAGGAAACAGACTCAGGCAGGGAATTCCACTCCTTTTAGCTGTACGCACAACTGATTCTCAAAACGTTTTTTTGCGTATAGGTGGGATGTCCACCATGTACCGGTGGCGCGTCGCCGCACGTCTTGTGGTCAGATGATGGAACGGGCTTGGCGTAATTAAATTATGCAATTCCGGAAAACGATTACGTTGATTGATTGTGGCCATAGTATTTATTAGCAAGAGTGATCAGGCATTCGACCTACAAGATCGAGAGTTATTGATTTTGATAAATACTACTAATCCAATTTGTATTGTACTTACACTATCTTTTGTGTAAATTAGGTACCATTTTTTTTGTAAGAAAGAACCATATTGTTCAAAGACCGGTGTTAGAGTGATCACAATTTGTTATGGTCCGATGAAGACTGGTATTCTTGACCAAATGGCCAGTTTTGATGAAGAAATTCAAATGAAAGAACTAGCAGCATTGTACCCAATGCAAAGGTTTGTATTAGTAGAGCTATAATAATTTTGTGGCATTGATAACCTATTGCAAGACTCTTGTTTTTGTGGTTTAGTGGTCTTGGTTGTTATTAAATAAAGCACACCTTACTACCATAGAGATATAAGGGGAAACTATTAACAAATATGAAAGGATAGACTACAAAAAACGATCGAAATGTATCAATTACTTCACTATCACTACATATTATAAAACAAAATCCTTCGTCGCGTCTGTCTGTTTGTTTCCGATAAAGTCAAAAACGACTGTAAGGATTTTCGTGCTGTTTTCTTCAATGGACTGAGTTGGTTCTCAAGGAAAGTTTTAGTGCACACTTTGTAAAGCGGGCGAAGCCACGAACATTAGAAAGAAAGAACTGATGTATGTCTTATGGATCAGTAAGAAATAACACAGAAAACGATGTAAGAAATGGATGGAGGCCTTTGCTCAGCAGTAGAACAGTTTCAGCAAGATATCAATTGTGAAATTTTTTCGAAGAGTTGGTTTAAAATGTTGTTCCATTGTCCACAGTACGGAAGTAGCGGCTCTAGGAACCCTTGAGGCATACAGGAGAGGAGAAAGTGGAAGCACCTGGTTGATCAACGATGGCAAGCCGGCTTAAGACATCACAACAGCAATCAATAAGGCGTATGCGGACTTCGCCCAAAATCTAACGGACGAATAGAATGATTTAGTAAAGCTTTGAAATTTAAAAGATGTTCAAGCAAACATAGTTTTATAGGGTCGATTATGCATCAGGATTTCATACAAAAATATATATTTTTTTTTAATAGAACGCTCTAAATGTTACGTAGTCTATGCGGAGCATAAGAAAGCTCATTCTTTTTCTTTTTCTTGCGAAGCATAAGAAATATTCGTAGAAAGACCGATGAATTTAAATATTTTTTATTTTTTTATGAAATTCTGATGAACTAAAATATGATGAATTTTTAAAAGTCATAGAACAAAAGTTGTTGCTGTTAGTAACATAGTCCTGAAAGGTTGCCGGCGTTTCACAAATAACCCTGTAAAATTTAATACATAATTTTTTGTTATTTCGAATATTTTGTATGGGTTTACAAATAAATATAATTAATCAAACGTGTATATTGTGTTTTAGGAATATATAGTGGGCAGTTGAAGTGCAATTTTAAGGGAAGAAGATAACTTAAATATTTTATTTTATGCTATCTTTTGGCTGAAAAAATACACTCATTCAAATTTATTTTAAGTAAAACGACAATCAAGAGTTTTTTATAAGTGGTTTGCATGAAATGGGAATCGAAATAGTTATCAATTTGCGACTTGTTGCAAATTAGAAAATTCAAAAAAACCCAACTGCAAAACTTTTACGAACGAAAACTGTTTTTTAATTGAGTTTGAACATATGGCTTATATATATTTTATAACCTCCATTTCATTTCCTTCATTTTGATACCCAACTCAATGGGTCTGGTTAAAAAAACTATAAACGACTTATAATTAGCGCCAAATATCCAATATTTTGGCTATCTAAGGACACTTGGTTATTTCAAATGAATCTAACGACACCTTAATAGTCGAAATCCATCCAATCGTTTGGAAACAAACATACAAGATATTATGCTTCCTCAGCAGTCGGGTAAAAAACCTTAACAACTGTATTTTTATTCAAAAATAGCTGTACCACGCGGCTTCGCTCCGTCAACTGGCTATCCATTTTTGTATTCTGGCGAATAAAACAAAAAAAGAATGACCGAAATCGGTCTAGCTGTTCTTGAGTTTTAGCGAGACTAACGAACAGCAATTCATTTTTATATATAAGAAGATTATTATTTGATTTTATAATTCTTATTATTTTAAATGAATTTTAATTTTAATTTTGGTAATGCTGTGAAATTGAATTTGTTGTAAATTTTACATTTATTTATTAATTTATCTATACTTCCATACTAATATTATAAAGAGGTAACATTTGTTTGTAAGTTTGTATGTAGGGGTAATCTCAGGAACTACTGGTCCGATTCGAAAAATTCTTTCAGTATTAGATAGCCCATGTATCGAGGAAGGATATAGGCAACATATCATCACGCTAAGACTAAAAGGAGCCGAGTATTAACGGAAAATGTGACGCAGACGAAGTTGCGTGGGTCAGCTAGTTTATTATAATTATAGGTAAAAGTTATTTTTAATTTTTTTATTGTACCTTACATAGAATTAAGCGTTACCTAGAGAAATATAACTAGTAACTTTGAATCATGACAGGGTATTTCGGTACTGCAAATGATAAATGTCCTCCTTACCTAAATGGCCTAAATTATCGAGCCACTAATGATTCAAGTACGAAAATACGTCATCTAAATGTAAATAAAAACGTCAGTCTCGAAGTTAAACATAATTTAGGTGAAGGCCGACGAGATCCGCCTTATTTTTAACCTCGATGCTTAGAGTAAGATACACTTTGTATCTACATCGCTTTATTATGATGAAACCACAGGTAGGTATCACTGCTTATCTGAGGGTCAATTCTACTAATTTTTTATTTTAACTTTCGCATTCGAATGTCAATCGCAAACTGTCAAAAATCCCTTAATTTTCACACATTTTTGACAGATTGCGACTGAGATGCGAAGTATGAATGCTTGTACACTGAAAAAATCTAATTAGTACGTCAGTTAGATTACCAAAAAATATTTGACCCGTGTTTTTTTTATTTTGTTACGGGACGTCACGAGCTCCCACTCCCGAGTTTTGATGCGTTTTATCTTTGTCAATATGCATTGATTTACAAAAACAATAAATACCTACGTGTCCATTATTTTTCAATACTCTAACTGACGGACTAAATAGTTTTGCAATTTGTGGATGATGGAATCTAGCTTAATGGCCCTTTGATTAAACCCGCTGACGAACAGACGAACGAAAGTAGGGATAGCACAAAAGTATCTAGGACAAGTCGAATAAAATTTCCTTGTAGAATCTATTGAACTTTCTGTTATTTTTAACTGACTTACCAAAAAGGAGGTCCTCAATAAATCTTGTTTTATCCGAATGGATATCGATTGGTCCCATTTAAATTTTTATCAAAATCGGTTACGAAGTTTAGATTTTAAATCGAATTAGCTGGAATTCGTGGATATGGCTTTTTGTCATCCAAGTTAATGAAATTGCTTATTTTTGCTTTCCTGCGATTTTGCAGTGGCTGTTAGGTGTGAAGTAACACTAAAAGTGAAAAATAAAAACTGTTTTACAAAAATATACAACCGACTTCTAATAAAAAAAACACTACAGAGTTAAATTTAACTTTAATTTCGGAAGTTGGCGTCAAAATACGATGAAACTTACAAAAACACCGACTTCCGGAATTAAAGTTATTTTTTACTTTGTAGTGTTTTTTTTTTTTTAATTTAGTTACCTACTATCGAATTGTAGGTCTAGTGGGTAAAGTTATTATAAGCCTTGAAGGTGCACTTATGTTTTTAGCCTCGCTTTAATTTCCTCTTATAATTATCTTTGCGCACAGGTCGATCTTCAAGGTTAAGCAACGCTTGCCGAGGTTGGTCTGTGGATGGGTGACCATCTTAACATATCGAGTTTCCTCCGTGCCTCGGAAAGCACGTTAAGCTGTTGGTCCCGGCTGTCATTTGGAGATCTTTGGCAGTCGTTACGGATAGTCAGAAGCCAGAAAATCTGACACCAGTCTTGCCAAGGAGTACTGTGTTACCCAGTTAATGGGTTGTGGAGGTCTGGTAGGCAGCTGCTCCATAAAATACTGGTATTCAGCTGAATCCGGTTTGACTGGAAGCCGACCCCAATATAGTTGGGAAAAGGCTAGACAGATGATGATGATCTTTGCCTATATTGCAATCTTTATTTGTAAGTTAATAATTGCTGCCTTGAATTTAAAGCATCGGTATGTAAAGTCATCGACACACAAAAACGGTTAAGTTACGATTTTTATTTCTGATTACCCCTGGTTGCCCTAATATTCATTTAAATACTTACTTCATTATTTTTTAACCGACTTCTTTTGAATAAATTTTGCGTCATTTTACCCTGTGACTGGTTTTATATTTTAACCCAATGTATCCATCACAGCTTTAACTGCTGGATAAAGACTTTGCCCAGAGGACCAATTCTACTAATTTTTAAACAACTTTCGCATTCGCATGTCAATCGCAAACTGTCAAACGTAAAGCCACCTGTATCCAACACAGCTTTAACTGGCTGGATAAAGATTTTGCCCAGAGGACCTATGCTACTAATTTTTAAACAACTTTCGCATTCGCATGTCAATCGCAAACTGTCAAACGTTTAAAGCCACCTGTATCCAACACAGCTTTAACTGGCTGGATAAAGATTTTGCCCAGAGGACCTATTCTACTCATTTTTAAACAACTTTCGCATTCGTATGTCAATCGCAAACTGTCAAAACAGCCATAATTTTCATACATTTCTGACAGTTTGACGATTGAGATGCGAATGCAATGCGACTGTGAAAATTAGTAGAATTAATGCCACACAGGTATCGCCATTGATACATGCAGCGGGTATTGGCCGATCCTGTGCGTCTTGCGTACAGCGGATTCCCGTGGCCCTCACTAGGTAATCGGTTCATCTTGTGGGAGGCCTTCCGAAGTCTTGCGATTCACGATCTCCATTCCAGAATATTTCAACCCTATCTACTATTTGTTCTACGATCAATGTGCTCGGCCCATTTACACTAAACAGATGCATTAACAAGTAGGATGTCAGCCTTTTTGTTTCCAATGCACTTTGATATCCATTTCCATTTGAAAAGAAGGTTGATATTTAACCCTTTTTGACTCTATTGACATGCCACTTAATTTATTTGCTTTTTTTTGTTAATTTTGTACGCCATCTACGTACTGGCAAAACAAAGTGCACATATTTTAACTCCATACTGTCTGTAACCATACCTATGTTTTACAAAATAAATAAATGATTAATTGATTTTTTTGAGCATGGGAAATGTCAAATCAAATGACTCCGGCGGCTCTGGGTCAGATTGTTACTGACTAAATCCCATTAGTGTTCCTCATCAGTGTTCCTCCTAGGGCCCTTGCGTTCCTGGGCCGCGGTGATACTTCGAACAAATTCGGCAACCTTGGCTAATATCCTTTGGGACATCATTCACCGTAGAAGAAGTTAAAATGCCTTTGTTGTAATAATTTTGCTATTGAAGTGTCACCCAAAACGTTCAAAAGTAGCCAATAAAGATTTTATTTTATGTAACTAAATTTATTTCTTTTACTGTGGATGTCACCAGCCGTAAATAAAACACTTTTTTCTTTCAAATGCGCAGGAACACACTCAGTACAGTGTGGCTGTGTGAAGCATCTTTAGGTCCTAAATAATTATGTACTGCATGTATTAGACTGTATTAATTAACACTTGTGGTTTAAGTCTCTACTAAGTAGATAGGTACGTTTTCGCGAACGTATTTGTTCTGTTTCGACTCAGAGTAGATTTTGACTCGGTGTGATGTGGTTGTTTTTTGTGCACTAGTGTGTAACTTGTACCATCATTTTGGTTTCATTCTTTTTCAGGAGTGTCAATAATTGAAATCAGTTATCGTCAAATGTAAGTGAATTTTTATTTCAATACATAATATAATCAATTAAGGGTCCGATTAAAAAAAGACTTAAAAAAATCTTAAAAGTTTGTCCATCTTTTTTAAAAATAATAATAAGAAAAATGCGAGTGCAACCTACCCATGATGGATGTGTTTATTGTAGTGTGCTGGTACTTAATTTATTATTTTCGGCCAAAATAAAATCTCTGTAAAACAGTGATTTTATTTTAATCATTATAAAAATTATCAATGTTTTTAAGGTTTCGTACATAAACGGTAAAACGGGACCCTATTACTAAGACTCCGCTGTCCGTCCGTTTGTCACCAGGCTGTATATCATGAACCGTGATAGATAGACAGTTGACATTTTCACAGATGGTGTATTTCTGTTGCTACTAAAACAAAAAATACTAAAAAAACGGAATAAAATAAATATTTAAGGGGGCTCCCATACAATAAACGTGATTTTTTTTGCTCGTTTTTGCTGGATATTGATAACGGCGACAGAATATTTAGTTATATATTCTCTTTAAAAAATAAATAATTCAATAAAACGGACGGTTTTTTGGGAACTTAAATAAAAATATTCTGCTCAGTAGTGTTGGCCCAGTACAAACGGCGTGTACCTAACTTACTGCTTGGTTATAGGTTTGAAGCCAATTAAGTGTACTTATAAACTTCTTTACGGTGAAGGAAACGATTACAAGAAATTACAGCCAATAATTCAAGGAGTGAATCTGAACATTGTATACCGATGAAGAAAAATTATGCTAGTTTTGTTATGTTTTGAAACCATATTTGAAGACTGAGTGCATCAGCAACATTGAGGGGCCCCGAAAGGGCCGACGCCTGCCGGAGTCGCGGGATTATTCGCAAGAGACACCGTGGCTCCGGAACACAAAGGGCAATGAAGGAACATGGATGGGTTTTAGTCAGTAGAAGTCTGACACTCCCTCCCGCTACACCCAGAGCAGGAGGAGGAGTCATTGGATGATTTCCCATCCCTAAAAAAAAAAAAGACTGAGTGCGAGTTTATTAATGTACTCGAACACGTAAACGTTCGTTATCAATTAATCAAATCTTTATTGCTGAGCACAGTACATACATACAAATACATTTTCAGGTTTTAGGTGAATGCGCAATCACTGAGTTCTACCAATTTAGGCATACAATATAACATTTTTTTAGGGTTCCATACCCAAAGGGTAAAAACGGGACCCTATTACTAAGACTTCGCTGTCTGTCTGTCTATCTGTTTGTCACCAGGCTGTATCTCAAGAACTGATAGCTAGACAGTTGAAATTTTATTTAATTTATTTCTTTTAATTTAGTTTTAATTTATTTCACAGATTATGTATTTCTGTTGCCGCTATACCTAACAACAAATAGTAAAAAACCGAATAAAATAAATATTTAAATGGGCTCCCATACAACAATCTTGTTTTTTTTTGCCGTTTTTATATATTACTAGCTTCTGCCAGCGGCTTCGCCCGCGTGATCCCTAGGGAACATATTCCCGGGATGAAAAGTAGCTTATGTGCTATTCCAGACTATAATCTATCTTTGTTCTAAATTTCATTAAGATCCGTTAAGCCGTTCTGGCGTGATTGAGTAACAAACAACCAAACTTTCACATTTATAATATTACTCGTTTGGTATAAAGCGAAATTATAACCATCTTCCCCTCGACAGTATAAAAGGATATTGCAAACTGTCGTAAGCCGTTTTACGAAGCTACTCGCTAGCCTCTAGTCGCCAAGCAAGCCGCCTGCCTGTGCGTTCGCGACCTTATACAAAAATAATCCTTATAGCATGATTCAGTATTCACGCGCGATGGCCATTTTAATTAGGGATGACTGAGAGTGTTATAAACGTAAGAGTAGACAAATATAATCAGAAAGCTTCGAACTGCTAAGCTATCGGGAGTTACACGTGTGCTTCAATCATAAAAGATAGACATATGCTGTCGTGGGATATTTTTTATATAATTTTGAGGAGAACATTTCCGTCATACATGATTTCTGTGTAGCTTTAACCATTAAGGTTGCACACGCGACGGGAGCTTAAAAAATGGAGTAACTTCTCCCGTTTTCCAACATTTCCCTTCACTGCTTTGCTCCTATTGATTGTAGCGTGATGAAAAGTATACTATAACCAGCTCAGGAGTATGAAACATAATTGTACCAAGTTTCGTTAAAATCCGTCGAGTAGTTTTTGTTTCTATAACGTTTATACAGACAGACAGACAGACAGACAAAAATGTTACTGATTGCATTTTTGGCATCAGTATCGATCCCTAATTACCCCCTGATATTTATTTTGGAAATATATTTCATGTACAGGATTGACCTCTCTACAGATTTATTATAAGTATAGAAGATAGATAATGGTACGGAACCCTTAGTGCGCGAGTCCGACTCGCTCTTGGTCGCTGGTTTTTTCTTCAACCTATACTGTCCCACTGATGGGCAAAGCGTCTCCCCGATAGCTTACACTCATTCAGTTGTATTGCCCTCTCAGACCATTCGTACATGAACACCTCCACGTCGTCACGCTAATGTTTCTGAGTCCTTCCTCGGCGACCTCGCCCGTCCTCTGGCTCCCATGACTCTGGTCCATCCTACATATTTTTGTGACCCACAATCTCACAAAATTAAAATTTAAAATAGTAATTTAGTTATATCACTGGGTAATACAAACAACATAAATATAAAAGGACGTCTGTCAAATTCTGTGGGATAAAAAGAGGTTTCCGTATTGACACCAATAGAAAAAAATATCAATACTAATATTATAAAGCTGAAGAGTTTGTTTGTTTGTTTTCTTGAACGCGCTTATCTCAAGAAAGGTCCGTTTGAAAAATTCCTTCTGTGTTAGATAGCCCATTTATCGAGGAAGGCTATGGGCTATATATATCATCACGCTAAGACAAATAGGAGCGGAGCATTAATGGAAAATGTGACGCACACGAAATTGCGCGGGTCAGCTAGCTAAACATTTTAAGTCAACGATAGATGTTAAAACTTCACTCCAATGGTGGATCCACAAACTTCCATACTGCAGTTTTCAATCAACTTGGTAATCCAGACAAATGGCGGTGTGTTAAATTTTTTCATTCATCAATATAAGTACAGCCCTCGCCAAACTTTGTGACCGCTCTGAAGTTAACTACAACGGGGGCGCAGTAATAAATCTCATACAAAAACAGCACCGCGCGAGGCTTGCGCATCGGAAAAACTAACTTCAGGGCGGTCACAAAGTTTGGAGAGGGCTGTAGGTATATAAAATTCTTCTTTTACTGGTGACTGACTGAATGACAACGCACAGTCGAAGTTACTGGTCGTAAATAGCTGGAATTTGGCATGTAGGTTCCTTTGGGAGTGTGAAAGAATACTAAGAGAATTTCCCGAAATTTCTACGGGGACAGGAAAACACGGGAAACGCACGTATGAAGTCACAGGCAAAACTTAGTACAGTAAAACCCGTTTAAGACGATTTCACAGGGACCCAACCAAAAACGCGTCTTAAGCGGGAAAGCGTATTATGCGGGATATAGGGCAATAAACGGACCTATTACATACGTATGTATTAATATTTATTATGTTTTTTCGGATGTAGGTATTGAATTGTACATTTAAAAATTATGTAGGACGTTACATAAAATGTCTATTTAAAATAATCACTTATTTTAGTTTGACAGTAAGATTTTGAGGCAGTTACAATATTTTTAACGTAATTTTACTTTTGTAGTGCGTCTTCGCTTTGATTCAAAGAAGTTACATAGCGTCTTAAATCATTAACTGCTGATAATGCCTGGGCGTGTGTCAAAATCGGAGTTGACTCATCTTCTTCTTGATCATTATTACTTTGAGCCTCTTCTTGTGTGTTATTCACACTCTCAATAAAATCAATTGATTGAATTTCGTACGGTGATACATTATCATCAATGGAAGAATATCCAGGAGTATTACGGGTTCTTCTTCTTCCAACACGACGTCAACCTCGTTATTTCTTAAACCTGCTTTGAATTAAATGACGATCGTATTAAGCGTTAAAGAATGTATGAAAACATGTCTCAAGTTGCAGGGACTGATGCAAAATGGCGTATTATGCGAGAAATCGTATTAAGCGTGATCGTTTTAAACGGGTTCTACTGTATTTCATAACACAAGTCAATAGTCATATTTCTAGGTACGTACCTAGATCAACAAGAATTATAATCAGTAAAGAAACAAGACTATCAACAGCGATATAAATAAAACAAAGGTACCATCGCATAGTTAAGTACTTACTATCGCAATTCAAACACTAAAGCACTGCACTGGTCTAAGAACGCTGCATACTCTAACGAGTTTTATATTACTTACAGATTGACTGCGGGTTAGATCAGTCGTGGTCACTAGTGGAACTTTGAATTTCGAACACTCGTGGAACGTCGAACATGTTCGAAATTAGAGACAAGGTGTTCTTCGTGACAGGGGCAGCAGCAGGAATTGGAGCTGGAATTGTAAAGGCGTTTCTGGATGAAGGAGCGAAGGTGTGTAGTGATTTCATCCTTACGAGGTTTTTTGAACATATTGTGCATTGGTTGGTGATTTACCTTAAGGTTTATGATTTGATTTTGTTTCATTTTCAGTTTTAGGGAAATATCTCGGCATCTATATCGTTCCAATTCCGATCTACAGAATTTATGCATGGCCGGTATCTAAATTGAAAAATGTAAAACTTAGAACATAGTCCACACTTTTTTATTTTATACCTGTTTTATTACAATTCCTTTATAATTATTTGATTTAACTATTGTTAAAGTTTTGCAAGGTTATAAGTTTAAAGTAAATTTTAACTCACAATACTCTATTTCAAATTCTTAATCCAGAAATTGGCCACTGGCGTTAGCACTCATGATCAAATTAAATCAAATATCAACGTCACCAAATTGTTCGTGAACTGATTCCTGCCTCAGATTTCTAGTCATTATATTTTTAATTACCTACCATTAAAATAAAAACTGCTGCATCACTGACACATCCAGCAGTGCTATTCTGTAACAACATTTTCGTGTCTCGACAGCGGAATCCGAGGTGAGTTTCAAATTCGTATAAATACAAGACCTTATGATGTGTGAAATAAAGTTCACTTTGTAAGCTTAGTCACTCAGGTGAAGTCGATATCGAAATGGTTATTTACAGAATAGACTAGCTGGTCTACGCATTCATAATAATTGATTTAGACTTTGAACCAGAAACATTATTATGGAAATCGCGATCGTTATAGCGACTAAAATAAGAAGATGGTTAACAATAGACGTTTTCGTATAATTCACTTGACAAAAAATCTCAGCTAATAGTTTACTTATCATACTTTTTTTAAACTTCAAAAAAAGAGGAGGTTCTATTAAGGACAGAAAATCCGACGAATTATCGTCGGATTTTTTTTTCGACTTCTGTTTTGTATGAAGGTCAAATTAGACGCTACATACCTACTAATTTATGGAAGCATGGTCAAGTCTTATTTAATAAGCATAAATTAAATTAATATGCAGCGTTGCATCAGTCATCCTTGTTGGAAATATTAATGTCTCTTCAAGCAGGTGTTTGTTTTAATTATGACTTTAACTTATCATACAATTACCTAATCATATGTAAATAGTATCAATGTATAACACGCATTATTATGAATGGTGGCCAGACAGAGTACCTACTCATTATTATTGGATCTATCGATGAATATGTCATCTCTGACCTAGACAAGATTCAAGCGCAAACCCATTTCAATTAAACAATAATTAAACAAAAAAAAAATATGTTGATAAACTTATGAAAAAGTCCTTTTTTTGGTAACGGAGTAGAAATCGCGCAGCGTAAGAGTCCGCTCATTTTTAGAGCAGAAGTAACCCATTATCCAAAGAAACGCAATAATGACTACAGTAACAGTACTAGGTTTTCATTGAAAATCTGGTAAAATCATGTTACCTATCTCAGCGATGATTTCACCAGTGTTGTGGAATTTGTTCGAAAGAGTCACCACGGCCCTGGAACGCAAAGGGAAGTCATTATTTGATGATTTCCTAAAAAAATCGATGATTCTCGCCCGGATTTCTACTTCGTCATCAAAACCAATGAATTCTCAACTTACAATATCATCCTTTCCAGCATGTAGCAGCACTAGACGTTGACATCAACAATGGCAAAGCTCTAGAACAGGAACTGTCGGCAAAATATGGCAATGATAAAGTGAGGTTCCATAAATGTGACGTCACTTCGAACGAGTTGGATGCGGTGTACGACAATGTGGTCAATGACTTCGGGTACATCGATGTGGTGGTCAACTGTGCTGGGATCATGAACGATAGACCTAATGCTTATTTGAAAGAGATTGATATCAATGTTGTGAGTATATTCGTTTTCTGTACCTACAAAGATCGATACGGTTTCAGCTTCCAGATCTCATAGAAACATGTAAACACACTCTACACACACACACACACACACACACACACACACACACACATGCGCACACACACACACACACACACACACACACACACATGCGCACACACACATTATTATACCTATTATTATATTGTCTATATTATGAATAACATCATAATCCATTGAAACTTTCAAACCTGCATGGTATTTTTTGCATCTAGAATCTATGTCCTTGTATGTATTACGTATTTAGTCCTTCCCATTGCAGATTTATTACTAAATGTTTGCCAATCTAATGCATAAAAGAAGCAAGTAAATGAGTTTATCCTCGATCAAAGGTTGCATTTCAAAGTTCAAATACAACCAGTTCTTACTGAACTATTTAATAAAGGACCTGAGAACATGATATTTCTTGTAAACATTTCTAATTACAATAATATTATGATGTTGTTTCAGACTGCCTTGATAAGAAGTTCGTTCAAAGCGTTCGACTTGATGCGCAAAGACCAAGGTGGAAGAGGTGGAACGATTATAAATATTTCGTCGATTGTGGGGCTGTTCCAAGCCCATCTACTGCCAGTGTATGCTGCCACGAAAAGCGCCGTATTGCAGTTCAGTAATTGTCTTGGAGTAAGTATCATACTTGAAAAACAAATCTACAGCTATACAGGGTGTCCCAGAACTCAACGTAAAGCCGAAATCGGGTGATAGGACAAATCATAATAGTTACCAGAAAAAAAAAATCTTAGTCATGTATTTTTTAAATTACGGTAATTTCTTTTTTGTTTTCGTAAAATGTACACCCTGTGATGATGGTTTTGAGCTCCTTTAGCTACAAATCTTTACGTTTTTTTGTTTTTTTTTAATCTCTGATGTATGTTTTGTAATCTTGAGTAGTGCTTGTGTAACCTCTTGTTTTAAATTCTAAGTTATTTTCATTTTTCGAAAAAAAAAGAAGAAATTACTGTAATAAAAAAAAAAATAAGACTAAGATTTTTTTTAATATTTTTCTGGTAACTGTTATGATTTTTCCTATCACCCGATTCCGGCTTGACGTTGAGTTCTGGGTGACCCTGTATATTATGATTTCACGAAGAGTCTATAAGTGACAAAAATGCGCTGAGCCACAATACAGTTTTCTTCTCAGTGCTTATTAATATTTTGATGAACACTAATGGTTTATCTTACTTTGTTTAAATAAGTCAAAATATTTATTTAACTTGACTAATTTAATTAAAAGGACTAACTATACACACTTAAAATGGAAAATAAAACTACTAACTAAAATATGGCGTCAAAAAATTCGTCCCCATCGCTATCAACTGGCAATGAGCCCAAAAGACTGGCTGCTTTGCCACGTTGTATGGCAATGCTTAGCCTCTATCCAAGGTAAAATCCAGCCTTTGGGTTACGCGAAGCGTCAATTAAGCGTTTTGCTAGATCATTAAATAGGACGTGAGCATTCGGACCCCATGGTCCAAGAGTTTCAACCCCAAACGGCTCAAAAATGTAGTTGCCAATAAGGCTATTATATTTCCGCCGTTTGAGGTTTTCAACAGCCGAAGCGGCAGAACCAGCACAGCACGACGAGCTAGTAAGATGGGATGGCGCAACAGTATCCACACAAGTAGCGTCCCACACTAAAGGCCTACCCATTTTCCATGGAAATAAAGACATACCGTCCGGTCTTTTGCCATCGTCGCGTGCCAGGCCAATGGCTTCTAATACGGCTGGCACGTCAACGGCGACAAGAGCACGTAGTGTCGTTGATGTTTGCGTGGCGTGCTATGCGACCCGCACTTCAATTGCATGACAGGCCGTGTTGCCCGAGGCTGTTGACAGCTTCGCCACAGAGGTGCACAGCGATGAGGAGAACAACAGGATGCGCGTAAGCGAAGGGAAGCAGCGAGGCGGAAAGAAATATCGTCAAACAAGGTGCCTATGTTCGACGACGGTAGTGCGTGAAGCCAGAGGCCCGACTCCCACTCACCCATACCCAGCAGGCGCGCACGCTCCGCAGAAGTGGCAGCAAAGGCAATCAGGTTATTCTGAACTTCTCTGCAGAGCGGCTCGTCCCACCGTCTCTGATATGATGGGTTTTTTTTATTATTTTTATTATACAAAACGGGGAAGCTCTTGGCCCAAATCTCACCTGATGGAAAGTGATGATTAGGCCGATGATGGAAGCGAGTTTCACCCGGAATCCTCTTACACAGAGGAACTGGCTATCATACCTCTAACTGCCGGAACACAACAATGCTTTTAACATTGTTGTTATGGCGACAGACTTAGACATGATGGTGGTAGCTTGCCAGGCGGACTTAGAACAAGTCCTACCACCAACCAAACCGAGCAAAAAATTTGCCCCCGCTGGGAATCGAACCCGGGACCTCTGGGTCTGTATCAGGTGGTATAACCACTAGACCACGGAGGCGGTTAAAGTCACCTGTTTAGCACCACCCGGGGACCACGTGTAGGGATTCGCTGAAGGGTATTCTCCTACGGACGCGGGTGACCTAATGCGTTAGAGAAAATGTTGGTGATTGGTTATTATGATTCCGCTAAAGTTGCCTTTTTAGAGCCACTGTTGTACGTACTCTGATTAAATAAAATTTAGCACACAGTTTCTGGCATAATTTGGCACCCGGATATAAATTGTTTATTATCTCTAAAGATTACACAAAACATTATCAGATACTCCTCTATATTTATCACAAAATATAAATGCAATGTAGCACCAGTTTCATAATTTCATATAAACTTATGCTAGTTATTTTATAAGAATATGTTATATAATGTTTGTATTACTATAACAGTTTAAACAGTTTTACTATAACAGTTTTTTTGGTTGTCGGGTAAATTTTGATTCGGGCAAGCGAGTCTCGAGGCATTTATTGCCTCGGTAAAGTACGGCACATCAAAATCAGTCAGTGTAGAATCTAGGATATTTCTGACTAATTTCTCAGTGCCGTGAACCGAGGAGATAAAAGCCGGTAAACTAATAATGGTAATTTTGCGGACGCCAAGGCCTCCCATGCGGATGGGAAGAGTAGCTTGAGCCCAAACTCGGTCTTCCATGTCCACATTTAAAATTGAAGATAGCGCCTTTTTACACTAACTAGGTACATATTATAAAAAAAACAATGATTAAACGTCATCTAAAACTATTCCAAATTTCAAGTTGATAACATTAATAGTTCTAGAGCTATCCGTGACAGATGGACAGACTTAGTCGCTCCGTAAGGATTCCTTTGTACCATTTAGGTACGGAACTCTAAGACCAGTACTTATTAGAGGTACCCTGATGTAGGGAAGAATTAGAAAACTGACAAAGGTAGGTATATTAAGTAGAATGTATAAAACCCAGTTTTAACAAATTAATTTTAGCCTTTCACATTACTTTGCAAATATTTATATTGAATTAATTATCAATTTTATTTATCCTCGTTCGAATGACACTGGGCTGTTTTTACTTAAACTCTAATCCAACCCCCCGGGTGTCTGACACCTAGGAAATATTGAGACTGTTATGTAACCCTTTTCGTGTGGGCACGCTCAGCGCGACTATTTGTTTTTGTATTTGTAGTTTTGTGTAAATCTTTTGTATACTTAAATTATTTTTTTTTTAAACGTTTCCCCACACTAGAAATTTCTCCTGTATCGTGGGTGCGTTTACAAACATATAAAGTCACATACATAAACAACCAGACCCGGAACAAATACCTGTAGGCCATACAAATATTTGTTCCGTAAGGGAATCGAACCCACTGCACGCGGCGCAGCAGTCGATCGCTCAACCACTGCGCCGACATACAATAATCTGCTGTACAAAATATTGACAGAATGAGCTAAACTACTTGCTGTCAAATAAAATTATTGTACTTAGAGCTATTGTACAGAACACTATTTCTCTAACTTTAACTTATTATGTAGATAAAAGGTTTATTATGCATAATAAACTTATTCAATTATTCATATCAGTAATGTTGATTTATACTCAAAAATCATATAATATCATACCTTGCATAAGTAGCTATTAAGTGTTTTATTATGTTATTTTCATTTCTTATTTACAAAGTTAATACGTTGATTGTTACGTTATCATTAAGTAGATTGTATAGTGTTTATAAAGCGTATAATTAAACTTTACTCCATTGTTGTCAATTGTAGGTACGTACTTATTTACCTACATATTTAGTAACTTTTGTCACTGGCCTTTTTTACTATTGATAGGCATACGTTTGACCACTATCTCGCCTGATGGTAAGCGATAATGCGGTCTAAGATGGATCACGCTTGCCTAGAAGTAACCTATTCACTTTTTTCTGCACCTTCAAGTAAAGTGTCTATAGACTTTGAGTAGTTTAACCATAAATACAATAGTGTATATTATTCAGTTCATCTTCTGTTTCATGAATTTAATTAAAGCTGGTGAATGGGAGAAATCTTTTAAGATGTAGTGCCTCTGTCCAACCAAAAGGACTACAATGTGATGATGACTGATGAAAAAACCATATTTTCTTAAGTTTTGCTTCTTTTTCCTTGCAGAAAGAACCACATTCTACGCGTTCAGGAGTTCGCGTACTTACATTATGCTTCGGGTGCACCGACACAAGTTTGTTCAGTACTTCAAAAATGGGAGCATTTGATAAAGAGACTGATGAACTACTTATGGGTAGCTTGGGGGTTTTGCCCATGCAAAAGTAAGTTGCTTGTTTAAAACCTTTTACCAAAAAAATACAACAAACAACAAAACACTACAAAGTAATTTACACTTTGTAGTGTTTTGTTTTTTGTAAGTCGGTTGTACTACAAAGTGTAAAATACTTTAATTTTTTTTTTTGGTTTTTGACACCGACTTCCAAAATTAAAGTTATTTTACACTTTGTAGTGTTTTCTTTTATGGAAGTCGGTTGTATTTTTAGTGTAAAAAGTTTTATTTTTCACTTTTTAGTAGTTCACATGTACTTACTCCTTCACAGCGTATCGGCATGATTTTATGTTATAAACTGGTGTAAACAATAGACAGACATAAGATTTCAGGAATCTCAGTCAATTTGCTAAAATTTTAAGAGTTCCCTTTATTTCTCCACGATCCCAGCATGAGATACAGATCTGATGGCCAATCGACCACCTGGGAAGTCTTCCCAGGTGGTTCCTTGGAACCCTTTCAGACAGAATTTTTGGTCCTGGCGTTTTCGAGTAATCGAGAAACAAAACCAAAAGAAAAAAGAAAATAGATCCCAAAATATTGAGAACCTCCTCCTTTTTGAAGTCGGTTAGAAATACTTGTTTCGTATAGATAGTCCTTATTTATTATATCTATGATGTAGTAAGTGACACTTCATGTTCAGGTTGATGCGGTGCTTGGATATTATCAAATTCTAATGACCGCAATTAAGGGCTCGAAATAAAATATTCTAAGATACGAACATATTTTTTTTATATACTGCTTGTAACAAATTAAGTCGGAAAAATAAAAAAAAAACATTGAAACGATTTTAGAAGTTAATTATTTTATATAAAAAGTTCATACAAAAATTTGGTACATAGACGACGTCATTATATAGGTAGGTATGAAATTAAAACGGCCATCACAAAAAATCTATTGTTCCAGGATTGAATCAGCAGTGGATGGCCTCATCCATGCATACAAACATGGAGCAAGTGCCAGTACTTGGCTAGTGACGTCAGACAGACCTGCTGAAGACATCACCGGGAATGTCTCCAAAGCATACGAGATTATGAGTCAGGGTGTGTTCAGTTAACTCTAACTTTTAATTTAGGGTTATTTTTTATTAAAGATGG
This sequence comes from Ceramica pisi, assembly GCA_963859965.1. Lineage (NCBI taxonomy): Eukaryota > Metazoa > Arthropoda > Insecta > Lepidoptera > Noctuidae > Ceramica > Ceramica pisi. The sequence goes on along the minus strand of OY982535.1, from coordinate 19,940,938 downwards.
CAAATATAAATTATATCATATTATTGCAGAAACATATTTCTCAATGGTCATAGCCGAATTGAGTACTTTTATCTTGTACCTACGTGTGAAGTTTACTAATGTTATAAAATTGTCATTATAATATGTGGGTGTAAATAAGCAGATAACCAAATAAAGTATTTTTATCGAAACCTGTTAATTTTAATAGATAGATGGCTTCAGACAGCCATAAGCCATTCCTGAACGTTACTGTCTCATGAAATAGACGAACGAAATATTAAAAAAAATATATACGCACGTGCCATTTGTAATTTATGCAAATATATACAAAATTTAATTTTATAATGACCATGATTTTTCAAATGTAGGTCTTCGTATCGTTGACCTCTAAAGACTTGGTCAAGGTTTATTGAAATAGGAGGAGCTCTGTGTTTGGTATGTGAGAAATTTTTGGATTTTGTGCTAACTATTATGACATACGAAATAGTTTTGGCGTTATTTTAGAATGCTGAGATTATTGAATTGAAATTGAAGTTCAAGGATGTAGGTACCTATATTATGTTATTGAGGCAAAATCTTTTTTTTTTTTTGAGAAATTGTATATTTTTGTTTTTCTTATGTGTGTGCGGTTGTGGGTCTCCATAATAACAAGAAAGCGGAAATAAAACACAAAACTCATGCAGTAAATACTTTTATTTTTAAAAACTTCTTATTATCATCATAACTTTTCGTAATCATTGTTTTGAACGTGAAATTATGTATCTCTGCTTAATACAGCTATTATCCATCATTATTGTCTTCCAGGATAACACCTGATTCTGTTTAATTAGTATCCGTATTCAATTATCGTATCTGATATGGCGTAACCAATTGAAGGAAAAGAAAACCGGAGTTCTCATTTACATTATGGAAGACGATACAAACGTTCTACTCCATTTTGACTAGTAATCCTTATAATTACAATTACCTAAATATAAATTATTAAACGTATTACAAAAACAATAATATAATGACAGCAATATTTTACTAATTTCTAACAAAATTGGCGCTCACTGGCCACCATTTTATTAAACGTCATAAAAAGGCGCGAAATTTTACAGATAATTTTATTATTGAGCTGCCATAATTATTTATTTTTTAGAGTAATAAAAACGTCTGTAACAAAGTTACAAATTAAAAAGCTTTTATACATTAACAAAATCAATTAATTTCTTTATGGGTACCTATATATATAATTTAAAAAAAAAACCTCTAATATTTTGATCAAAATTTCAAACAACATTCGTCATGTCCAAAAAAAATATGAAGAAAAGTTTTATACTGAATTCGTTTTTGTTGTTTTTATCATGATCAAATTATTACCTAGATTTTCACTAATAGTTAACGCGATATAATAAACTTTAATAATTTCCTTGGGAAACAAACATATTTTATCACTTCAATACATTTCTAAGATATGAATAGTTTTTTTTTTGTTTTTATTTACATTTATCGCATTTTATTTGATAGGATAAATACCATTATTTTTGATGTTTCTACAATATGAAAATTCTTCGAATGTTTTAATAGGAATATTTATAGAATATCTCCATTATTTCATAAAGCTTGCGATATAGATTTGTTTATTGTAAGTTTAATGTCTTCTGCTGGGCGGTTAACGCAACAAGAGTGCCAAAAGTGGTCTAAAATAAATAAAATTGAAGAATCATCCGTCAACACATATAACACTTTGCTAATTTCGTTAATTGAACATGAATATTCTTATAAAAATGGCAGTTTTATATCACGTATACGAATTTAGAGTAACATTTAGACCACAGGTCAACGTTTATTCGATTCCTTCAATTAATAAATTAATAGAAATTATTGCCGCGAATTTATTTAACACGATCTTTACCACGAAAGTGAGACACGAACATGATAATTTTTTTCAATGAATTATTTCTACGTAACTAATTTTATACACTCTCGAACATACACCATAGAGCATTGAAAAGATAGAGATGCCTACTGTGTTCCACTCACTATGCAAGACTTCTAAATTTCATAGCAATGAAATCCAGAAAAAAATTCGTTCGATTATATGTATCTTTTTGAGCCAAAGGAAATAAATATACTTATCGTCCACCATATAGACAAGAACCTACTCATAGAACATACTCTTTCATTAAAACTCTATGGTGATAACCACCTTACACAAGCCCACTATGCATCAACAATGTTCGTGTATCACTATTTCGCAGTAGACTTCAATATACCTATATAACGATTAACAAACCTTGATTAAGAGACACTACAATTATTTACACCATGCCAATCGATCTCATAACTCAAATTGTGCCTCGTCCAATTGGCCAATCAACAATATTGCTTGTGCGTTTATCTGTAAGGTGACCAGTAAATCTTGACACCACACGGGGGCGATACTTGCCATAGCAAACATCAACTTTGCGTCAAATTCCGATTCCGACTTAGTTATCTAAATACCCGTGTGTCTAAATTTCTGGTCACACAGTTTACTTCAGGCTTCATCGCAATATTTTCTCTTATTTTTTCGAATGAACACATTATTAGCAACCTTGCATTCTTGATGCTTTCAATTTTCGGATACATTAATCAGTATAGGTCACGCGATATCTAATTGAAAAGGAAATACACACATGCATCATTTGAATTTATATGAATCACCTTTAAGGATAGGCTTGGATACGTAATTAATTGCTAAAACAATTTAATATCGCGTAACACTGTATTGAAAACCACGGCATATTTCCGCGAAGTACCTATCATCTTGGTAGTTTGACGATGCTAGCGTCTTAAATACATTAAACCTTTTATCATTGCACTGGTCTCGTCACCCACCAAGATAATACTACTGACTGAACTGTCGTTTAGTACGGTTTATTTAATCACCGAAGTCTTTATGGTCTAGAACATTGCCACATTGACGAACGGAAGCCCCTAATGATCAATTAACTCATTCCTAACTTACTTAACACTTTGGATTCTGGACAATCTGACATTCTAACAACGATAACGATTTTCAAAAGTCCACAATGTTGAGGATTCACATCACAATCCCTTATGTTTGAACCTTTTAAGACTCGTTTCCCACTGATTGAATGACAATTTGTCTAAGCACTTGTCTCATCTTCATAATTTCAAACAAAATCATCAAAAAACTCATTTATAATTATCATTGACCCTTGTCTGGGTCAAGCCAAGTTTCGGCCAACGATCGACAGCACTTGGTCCAAAATTTATATTCGCACTAACATTATCTACTTTATTAATAGTCACATTTATTTACAGTATTCTCATAGACATCGCTCTCGAACATTTTCTATGAGGACTTAACAATTCGGTGTGTCCACAAAACTTTATGCTATACCCTCAATCAACCAACAATAGACCCACTACTTAGAGGAATCGGTCAAACATATCTGACTACGTGACTACCTTTGGAAGTGGTTGTCCACTGTCTCGAAACATGTATAAAGTATGTTTTGGACTCTGCACGGGAGACCGGTCACACTGTGGTGACGCGGTCTATTTCCACGTATCGCACAGAGTCCTCGCTTGGTCAGCAAATAACTTCTTTTTCGTCAAAGATGGCGGTGTCTGAGGAGAGGCTCTTGAGTCGCTGTTGTAGCGCGGAGCGACGCCGCCGACAGGAGCGTGCTGCCGCTATCTGTAAGAGTAATAACATTTCATGAGTATAAATATGTTTTTGCTAAAGCACACTACGGTGGTTCCACTTTCTTCTTCATTTAGGGATCCCAATTTTACAGTCCTTAATTTTACTTATAATTGTTTTTGGTAATTAAACTACATATTACTTAGGGTCACACTCAAACATTACAATATAGGTGATGATCATTACATATAGGTGATGATCTGTTCATATTTTGAAATGTTTTACTTTTTACTTAATTTTTGGCGTTATTTGGCAGTGTGTATAAATTTTTCCACAGTACATTTTATACCAGACAAGCTTTAGACATGAAGACTGTAATTGGCTGTCAGAAAATCAAACTCTTACTTGTCACATTGTATTTAGCTGTAAGTCTTCTATAATCTTTAAGTAAAATAAAAACATGAAAAAACATGCAGTCAGTAGTCAAATATTGTTTAGAAGACTTACCACAGCAAAAGCCGCGAGCACAGTCAGCGCAAGAAACATGACGGCGTAATGCGCTGGCACTCGCAGAAGCGCAGAACAGTGCGCCAGACGTTCGTCTTCTCCGCGCGGACAGTGAGGTACCCCGTCACACCAGAGCGCGGCTGCGATGCAAGCGTCCAGAGACGCACATCTGTACTCGCATTCACCTGACAGTGCGAATACGCCACCGTGGGAACTTGCGTGCCTGGAATAAGAGAACAAGGAGAGATTAATGAACAAGCTTAATCAGTCTCCACTTTTTCACTGCTGACACATAGATCACCTCCCTGGGAGAGGGAGAAATAGCAATAAGTTTCGGCTTTTGATACGTGAAACACATGATTGTCTTGTGATTGTCACCGGAAAATGGTAAACTCGGTAAGAATGTAATAAATCTTTACTAGATTATAATTTCTCGATTTGTTGTGAACATATAATTTTGAAAACAACAAATCTTACCGAATTCAATATTTTCCATACATTGGAAACTATTGGATTTGGTGGTTGGTGTTTTTTTAAGAAAAAAGTAGTTCACAATTTTACGCGATATTTTATAAACTTACAGCGTCTGCTATTTTCCGGTGACATGACTAAAAGTAGATGAAGGAAGGAGTATATTGTCACTGGGTGACGAGACCAAAGATTAAAAGAAAGTATCGGGGGTGATAGAATAACTCAGTGGGAGCAAATGATAACGTTATTCTAACAGGTCAGAATCGAAGAAAAAAGCATTGGAATACCGCAAGTAACGCAAAAAAGTGAAAAAAATATTTACGTATGTCAAAAAAATAAAATCAATACAAAAATCAAAGATTACCTTCTAGAAAGTTCCAACCACGTAACAAAGTAAGAAGCAGGTTCCACAGCAATGAGTTCTACACTCAACGCCCTCGGCCAGTCCAAGTCAAAGTGATCGGAAGCCGAGGGAGACGCGAACACATGTCTAGCCAGGGGATCGACGTCCCTGGACCAGCCGTCGGAAAATACTTCTACCATGTCTTCAATCTGAAAAATAGAAAATATATTTTTTTAATCTTCATATTTTAACTAGTTTTTCTTTACCCGAGCAACCACGAACTAGCCCTTAAAGTAGGCGTCTAGGTCATCTCGCCACCTCTTCCTATGTCGGCCTCGTCTGCGGAAGGAATACATTTAGGATTGCGTTTGGAGAAGTCCTTGCACAGCAATGTGACAATTCTGGCTGAACAGAAAAAATAAAACACAGGGGTGACCTCAAAATAAATAATTGGAAGGTGTCTACATTGACGAAATTGGCAGCTCAAGTTACCAAATATTTCTTTTAATCGTAGGTACCACAGCATTTGCCTTCATGTTCTAGTTCAGTATGGTCAGAAAAATCAATAGAAACCTAATTATACTCCTTGATTGTACTTCTAACTGACAAAACAGTTGTTAGGTTCTCAGCCTCAATTGTATAACAGGTAAGGTCGGCTGGACTATGATTAGTAACTATAATAGTAGTACTAATTGTTTTGCTAAGTGCCGTTATTATGGAACTCTGTGGGAAAAATTTATTATCTAAAGGCTGTACGGAATAGACCTTCATGTGTGATGGACACTCCATAATAATGTATGCATGTAATACTGGCTTCCAATAAAACAGTTAGACAAGGCATTTGAAGGAGTTTTAAGTGGAAAATGTGGGGATCGCATTCTGCCAACGGATTTTTACATACATGGAGTCGGCTAAAAATTAAATCGTAGATGTGTCCAGGTGCCAAAATCTTTTATATTTGGACTTTATGTCTAATCATATTTTGCACACTACAGCTCCCTGTGGCGCCTACACTTATACTCAATTTCCACTCGTTAGTTGATTTACTTTATTTCAAGGAACTAAAATTTTGTTTACCTGTTCTTCAGGAGGTTCTGGACAAATATACGTAGGAATAAGTCCTCCAGTGTACACTGCTATTCTGTTGGGTGTCCTGCACAAATGTCTCATGTCCGGAGCTACGGTGATGTTGTTCAGAAGAGTAAAGTTGTCCAGTTCTGGTTCTCTTATGATGCTGCCCCGGATTTGGAGGTAAAGGTACCGGCCGGGAGAGGGGTCGATCAGCCAAGGACGACGTTCACAGCGTTCCTGAAAAAGAAGCAGATACAATCTGTTAGGTGCAGATACTTGAAATAAATGAAACAAAAAGAAAGAAAGAAAAATATGTTTCGGTGGGACTTGCACAAAACAGAAAATAGCAAAATAAATTGAGACTAACCGCACAGTTTACTCATTAATTTAATCATCTGTGTCCCCCCACACAGACGACGACGAGACGATTCTAAATTTTTGACTCGGTGGTCTCCGTTAAAATACAATAATTGATAATAATAATTATGTTTTATGAAATATTCTTATTAATTCATGTAACTTGCTTATATTTGTACTGTTTTGGAATTAAGTCCAAGGAATTAAACCATCAATTTTCAATACACCCTGAATTAAAAAAAATCTAAAAAGTTTTTTATTTTTCACTTTTTAGTGGTACCCCACACCTAACAACACCACTGCAAAATCGCAGAAAAGTATAAAACGCAATTTCGATTACTTGGATGACATAAAACCATCATCCAAGTAGACGAATTCCAGCTATTTCGATTTTAAATCCAAAGTTCGTAACCGATTTTGATAAAATTTAAATGGGACCAATCTGCAAGTATATCCTTTCAGGTAAAATAAGAATTTTTCAAATCGGTACATAATTGTCGGAGTTATGAGGTAACAAACACAAAAAATATACAACCGAATTGAGAACCTCCTCCTTTTTGGGAAATCGGTTAATAAAATAATCAAAATAAAATTATCACTTACCGATTCTGACATCGGATTCGCAGACGCCAGTCTCATTTCACCACTAGCACCATAGACACGATGCGAGGTCTCGCAACCTGACTCCAGCCGTACAAATTCCACTGAAGCTTCAAAGCCGAAAGACCGAAAATCATCAGAAGATGACATGTTAACCACGTCAAACCTTAGTTCTGCAACTGTGGCGAGAGAAGTGAATTCGTAATCACCAACATCACTGGAAAGATAAAATAAGATATTTTTAGTGCAAAACAATCGGTCAAGGATTCAGAGTTATTAATACAGACATTGGGTTGATAACGAATCAATGCATGCAAATGGAAAAGTGTAATGTTCTACAATGGAATGCAATAGGCTTATGATGAAGTTTTTAAGAGACTCACGTTTGACCAAATCTAAAAGGATGTTAAACAATGTTGTGGTTGACAAAGAAGCACGCTTGTTATTATCAGGAGAAGGTTTTATATATTAAAAAAAGTAGCTAGTTGACAGGAACGAAGCTGCGGGGGACAGCTAGTTGGTAATATATTCGTTTCCGACATTGTAGATGAATAATAGAGGATAACTGTATAAGAAGTCATTACCTGCACAAGCAATCCCTAGGAATCCTCGATCCACCATCTCTCCAGGGCTTGTCAAAGATCCTGACAGCAGCAGTAATGTCACCAGCACAGCGGTACCATGGTGAGTGAGCTGAGTGAACGGAACGGCACAACCGACCCCCGCTACGGATGCCCCATACTCTGATCCTGACGACTTCTCCAGGATTGGCTTCGAAGCGGTAGGTGCAACTGAAAATATTAAGAATCATCGTTGAGATTTTTATGTAAAAATGCTATCATGAGACCAGGGGCCCGAGTCTGCTATTACAATAGTGTCAAAATGGTCGATCACTGATTTCAAAATAGTTGATTTTGACAAGTTTGGTAATCTACTAACATAATGGTATCATAATGGCGTCATTATGACATTCCAATGATCAACCACTGACACGCCATTGAAAGAGCCATATGAATGGTAATCTCGTACATAATGTCAGATTGAGTATTTGCGAACTTCTCACTACTTCAGATTGCTTACTTAGATTGCTTCACTAATAAATAATATGTAAAACTAAATATAAATAAAATCTGACATGAATAAATGCTCAAATTTAGCTCGGTTTTATAATAATGGCAATACGGCATTCCTACCGCAATTCTATTACGAGACCACTGACGTCCCAGTGACCGGCCACTGACGTGCCAGTGACCGTGCGATTATGAATTTAGCAGATTACGAACTTTTAGCAAAATGACAATGGCATGACAATGGGATCGTGTCGGAATGACAAATTTATAAAAATAGCAGACTCGGGCCCCAGATAAGAACGCCTCTTTCATTTTTAATGGCTTCATTAAATACGAGTGATATTCGATTAAAAGCAAACAAAGGGCTTCAGCCAGACTAAAGTACAAACGGGCTGTGAATACTGATGAGTATGATCCCGTCGAGAAACTTTTCTCTAGAAATCCTAGGAAGCTAATATTTTTAGTCAAAGCACTTTCACGTAGGCCATGACGTCACAAAACCTTCTCTAACGTAATGGAAAGTCACAATAACCGATGATCATATAATTAGGGCTTACCTAATGTTTCGGTTACCACCTCGTCCATACAAAAATACATCTCTAGGCGACGAAAACGTTATCGGAGGATCTGGAGGTGCTTCTGGAAATGATCTTGAAGCAAAGCGTCTGGAACATGACCCTCGGCCCCAAGGTTCACCATCTTGGTGGAGGTCCACAAATTCGTAAAGAGCCTTGAAGTAAACTGGTCTGAAAACAAAAGAAAGAGTGGTGAACTTCCTTGGACCAAGTACTTGGCTGAAACAACAAGACTATCGGCAAACAAGTTGCCAGGGTTTCGGAATTTGTTCGAAAGAGTCACCGCGGCCCTGGAACGAAAAAGGCATTAGGAGGAACACGGATGAGTTTAAGTCAGTAAGAGTCTGACACTTTCTCCGCTCCGCCCATAGCGGGAGGAGTCATTTGATGGTTTCCCATCTAAATAAAAAATGTTTTCAACATTGCGAAAATACTTTCTCAAGCTTTCCTTTAAAATCCAAATTTCAGAATAAGGTTGAAAATCGAACGGATCGTATCAGGATTTCCTCGATACTTAATCCTATACAATTCTACAGCCGTAATCGAATATTTATAGGAACGGACAACTTCCGAATCATGTGCATTATACATTTCAACTTACTTCAATGCGGTCCCCTGCGTCAATTTTAGCTCCAAAGTTAAGGAGTCTCCCTTTGAGAGGAAGCTTTCTGTTTTTGCACAAGCCCTGGATCTTCGTAAGAGCGCATGTTCACAGGTCCTTGGGGCTCGCTCTCGACAGAATCTGGCGACTAATGTGGCGTTTGTTGGAGGACGACCGACGATGACTGATTGTGGGGATGTCGCTCTAGACATTTGGACTGAACGTTCTTTGTCGCTGAAAAGGGAAAAATTTCGTTATATCCTGTACAACTCTACATAACTACACTTTCAAGTACAACAACCACAAGTCTAATTGGTAGTCGAGAATTTACATAACATTCAAATACTAAATTATATATAATTATATTAATATTAAATTCACTTGGAAAGTAGACTGGAGCGATCGAAAAAAAACCGGCCAAGTGTGAGTCGAACTCACGCACCGAGGGTTCCGTACAAACCTGTAGGTACCTATATATTATAAGCAAAAGTTGCGCTTTACAATTTATGACGTATTAAAAAAAACTGCTTACTAGATCTCGTTCAAACCAATTTTCGGTGGAAGATTACATTGTAATGTAGATACATCATAATTATATTTTTTTTAGTTTTATCATTCTTTTATTTGAGAAGTTACGGGGGGGGCACACATTTTGCCACTTTGGTAGTGTCTCTCGCGCAAACTTTACAAAAAAAAAAATTTTGGAAACCTCAGTATCATTTCTGAAACCTATCCATAGATACCCCACACGTATGGCTTTGATGAAAAAAAAAATTGTAGAGTTTCAGTTCTAAGTATGGGGACCCCCAAAATGTATTGTTTTTTTTTCAATTTTTGTGTAAAAATCTTGATGCGGTTCACATAATAACATCTACTTACCAAGTTTCAACAGCATAGTTCTTATAGTTTCAAAAAAAGTGGCTGTGACATACGGACGGACAGACAGACATACAGACAGACATGACGAATCTATAAGGGTTCCGTTTTTTGCCATTTGACTACGGAACCCTAAAAATGACTCACCAAAATATATCGCTGCAACCGGGTGATATTCTCATCGGACCGTCCCATATATTCAAATGGCTTCCACAATATTCGTCCTCAGGCAAGTTCGGATTCAGAGCGTTTGTCACATAAAATTTCAATACTGAAAACCACACTCTGAAGCGTGGAGCTGAAAACGACGGCCTCCTGTAAATTATGTTCCGCCCCGACGGCCCCGAGGTGTCTATTCCCTGCATGTGATAAAGGCATGTAGTATTTGGGGGTAAGGAATGTTGCGGGTGTTCCAAAATCCCTCGGCCAGTCCCTCTTATCCAAAACTCGCAAGCCCTTTTGTTCTTTGCGTATGTCGGTGACTGCTGATCCACGAACCTAACCTGAAATTGATTAATTATGAGATAACCGCGACAAACATCCCTAAGGTCCCTTTATCATTACTAATGAAAGGTTTAATAATGGATGATTAATTATTAATGACTTAATTCACGTGCAAGTATGTACAGCGTTCAAAGAGATTGCTATTAAGTTTTACGTGGTGTTAAATAAGACAAAAATGCTCCTCATTTTGATGAGCATAAAATTATGATTTAAACCAGTGGTTTACCCTTAAAAGGTCTCTCAGAAAGTGTAATAAAAAAGAGTTGTATTAAAAAGTGAAAGATGGGGGTCGTCCTAATTTCATAAGTTAAAACAATGTGGGTTGGTGTCGAGTTCGTTCGCTTCATTATTGTGACCGGCGGCGCGGCCGTACGAGCCTATGTTACTAATTACACTTTGGCAGGGGCCCAAGCGAAGCCTCCAGGGCATCACTTGATTTATTATTGTTCACTGAGAACGAAACACTTTAAATAACACTCCATGATGATATACTAGTCCATTAGTCCAGTAACCCAATTTTAAGATCATAATTATGTGAACCGATTAGATTTAGTTTTAGATGCCTTTGCTGTCGGGAAGTGCCAAATTCTTGCTACTTTTAGGCGATAAATCAAATATTCCCTTTTGCTTTCCATTTTTAACCGACTTCCCAAAAAGGAGGAGGTTCTCAATTCGGTTGTATTTTTTTATGTTTGTTACCTTATAACTCCGACAATTATGAACCGATTTAAAAAATTCTTGTTTTATCTGAAAGAATATACTTGCAGATTGGTCCCACATAAATTTTATGAAAATCGGTTATGGACTTTGGATTTTAAATCGAAATAGCTGGAATTCGTCTACTTGGATGATAGTTTTATGTCATCCAAGTAATCGAAATTGCGTATTTTGCTTTTCTGCGATTTTGCAGTGGTGTTGTTAGGTGTGGGGTACCACAAAAAATAAAAAATAAAAAACGGAAGTCGGTGTTTTTGTTAGTTTCTTTGTATTTTGACACCGACTTCCGAAATGAAAGTTACTTTTTACTTTGCAGTATTTTTTTTTTTGGAAGTCGGTTATACTTTTTGTAAAAAGTTTTTTATTTGTAGAATAAGTACCTAAGTCGTATTGAAATAATCCGCAACGAGTCAGTAATTCTGTTATAGGAAATGGATTTCCACATTCAGTCGACATAAAAGCTGGACTAGTCGGATCCTATTAGTCTTAGTTGAGAACAAAAGCTAAGCGTGAAAAAAAAGAAAATTATAGTTTCCAATTTTCATAATCTGTGAAACAGGAACGCTTATCGTGAAAAAGTTCTGACCATTTTCCTGTAATTCCAATTTGGCCGGTGTCCAAATATGAACAGGTTTTTTTGGAAACTCTAAAAGTGGAAAATGGACCCATTACCGAGAAGGGTGAACATATTCCTTTGAGTTTCTAAATTAGGAACAAAATGAGGAAAATGTAATAATGTGGTTTTAAGTAACATGGTGGATCGAGCAGTACTAATTAAAATAAATATTGTTCCGGTAATTACTGTGGAAAATCTTTGCTTACTTAAATTCTGCAGGCGCTACTTTTCGCTATACAAATGAAATATAATCTTTCTGTACTAGTAGGTAAACCTGAGATACCAAAGATATTGTTTTAAAATGTGGAATGTAAAATAAAATGAAGTTCTCGATTTTAACGCCGGCGATTATTTTCAAGCTTCGAGAGTATTTTCGCCAAAACTTTATGATAATGACTCACGTCCTGTGCAAAATATAAGTTGGATTCCAAAACTTTTTCCTTCTCTTGCCAAGATATAGAGGTGCAAATTCTGTGTTTTCCCCTACAATATTTTGGAACTAGAAAAATATAAAGGTAGGTCATACCTCGACTTCCAGTTGAAATCCATGTAGAGATTGCGATGTTACTGGTTGTAAAAATGTTCCAAAAGGTGATGTCGTGAATTCCACTAACAATTCAGGGCCACTCGATATAGCTTCGGGGACGGACACGCCTCCTCCGCAAAATCTCAAAATGACCGGGTCCCTTGTTGTATAACCATCGTAGACTGTTACATAGTCCTGAACTTCGTCACATTGTTGCCAGAATTTCAGCTCCCGTCCATTGTTCCCTCTTTCTTGTTGCGCCGCAGCGTACATTGCCTTCTGGCTCCTAATTGAAACTAGTTGGCCGTTCGGCTGTTTGACGACGATCAAGGCGTGTTTTCCTTGAGGCACTTCATGTTGTCGCACAGCATAGTAACACGTCAGGTTTCTAGGGTACACGCCAGGAAAATTCGGTGACTGTAATCTACAGTTTTTACGATCGCAGTCGCTGAATATCCGCGAGCAATAAGTTCCGGAGATCAAATCCCCGAGGTAATACTCTGGAGTTTTTGTCTTTGCTACACTCGTATCCTCGCCGCGTGATATGTTTACGGGATAAGGCATTGGTCTCAGTTTGAAAAAAGGCCGTTCTGGAATGAGATACTGTTATTAGACGGAGACATTGATCTTCGAATTTTATTATGTAAGGCACGAGGGAAGGTGGCGAGGTGAGTTCCTCATATATTATTAAGGTTATTCGATACCTTTCAAGCCATACTTTCGATATGTCATTATTTTGCAAGTTATTTATTAACCTACATGTGATAGATCTAAATAAATGACATGAGTAGGACAGAATAATCAATCTAATACGTCTCCTATCAGTTGAAACGATCAAACCCTTCTATCAGGCACTTTTGCTGCCACTCTCAACAAACATTCAAACCAAACGTTTATGCACAACAATACTAAAAATATCTTCAGCAATATACAAAGCTGGCCATTTGTCAGAATCAAAATGATTTACGTACCCGAAGGAGGGGTCCCTCCGTATCGCACTGTGGCATATTCCCTTCTCAAAACCTTGTAAGCCATTCTAAAGTCGAAGTTATAGTTGTTCTGTTCTTTAGATAGATGCAGGAGTCGTATAATAAGCGTGATGGATTTGGTTTCGCTGTAGTATATCGAGGGGCCCCAGGATGTCCCACACCAGGAGCCTCCGACCTGGGGTCTGCTTGCTTCTTGGATCTGCATGTAGCCGTCCGGACAGCCGTCTTCTGTGAAGGATGTGAAGCGACCAAGGGTGAAGCTGTCGAAGAGGACCTGGAAAGAAGAAAAGATAGTCATTTAAATATTGTACAGAAAAGGTAACATCTTGTTGTATGGATATCGAAACAGTATAACGTTAACATAAAGCTTCAGTTTTCAAAATAGTCGAATTTACAAGTTCTTTGACTATTTAGATACTGACAATATTGGAATTGCTTTTGATAATAATTGCGTAGTTGGTTTATCTGCATTAATTAAATATGCTTGCAATCACCAATGGCGCAGGCCAGTCTTTAGATATTAGCCATAATGAGCTGTGATATACCTAATTTAATTAATGTTTTATTTTAATGTAATTTAATTTATTAATTGTTTTGATTTTAATTATTGAATGTTTTTAATTTTTTATGTTAATTGTTTGTAAACTGTTATTTTAATTTTAATCATTAATCTGTCCAATTTTAATTTCATATTATTCATTATCAATTTGTTGTTATTAATAATTTAGTAATCGTACTAATCATTCCTTTTTTTTAATTTTTATTGTAATTTAATGTAATGTATTTATTGTTTATACAAAAATTGTGTATGTGGTGTTAGCCTGTAAGACACTTAATAATGTAGGCTAATCAATTGAAAAAACTGAAAATGTGCCATGTTGTGTAAACAATTGTTGGCTAACCTAAATAAATAATTAAAAAAAAAAACTAACTATCCCAGTTAAAATTTTGAAACCTGAAATTGTAAAGAAAATATCATTCAATATTTGAAACCAAAGCTGGTATCAGTTGACAAAAACGATTGTGAAGTTCAATAATAATTTAATAATGTACTATGTAATACTTTAGCACAACAAACGGTTCCCTAAACACATTTAGAACTAAGTTCTGTCCGTTATTAGAACAAGGCCACTGGCCACACAGCGGGTTTCTATTATATTGCAGGTCCCTGTATATGGGCCAATTAAAATTAAAGAGCATTTCGGGAACTCCAATACTGCTTCTGATAGTAGAGTTATATAAATGGCAAGTAATGGGTTCTATTAACTAGTATGATATTTCAAAAGTTGGCGATGTTTAAGTTTGGTGCATCTCTTGATGAAGTTTGAGGTGGTGTATCAAGAATTCAGAAGCGAGAATTATCTCTGCACTCATAGATACTAGATACTATGTATGTATCTACATAAAAATATGCACCTAATCTCTGCTATCATCAACTTCATGACGCTCTGCTACGACGACGTGCCGATTTCAAAACAATTTTTCAGTTAACAGTGTCATTTTCAGACTGCCTGGCTGTCGAAGTGTTACATAGATCAACAAGACAAACTGAACTGATTTAAATTAAATTAAATTAAATAACGTTTATTTCTAACAACATGGGATCATAGCACACACATTACACATAACAGAATAAAAAATACAACAAGTAATACAACACAACACAATACAATAAACAAAAAAAAATTAGTACAATATTTAGATTGGCCTTTTCAAAATTGGAAGATAAAATAATCACTGCCTAAATGTAAGTTTATTAATTAGAAAAAAAATACCACGTATTTTTTACATCACTTTGGACTGGACTAGCTTCCTCCAATTTCCCGAAAACCTGCCAAATATTTGTATTAAAGTAGAATACTCAATTCAGATCCCGCCCTAGAGCACATACTCCTTGGTAAATCTACACAAAACTAGCATAGAATCCCTTGCAAAACGAAGCAGTAGATCCCCAGTACGTGATCATTAATATCTCATTTTTGATAAGTGTATGAATTTCTCAAAATACGTTCCATGAAATGGTGTCGAGTACTTTGGAAGCGAAAAGCCGAGATTGGAAAAGTAATGGAATTGCATTTCGCACGAGTTTCATTTCCGTTACCTATAATGCTCACAGGATTGACATGTAAGGCTGTATTACTTTCTATGATATTTTTTTATCAATTTTATTAATATTCTATTTGCAGATAGTTGAACACGACTATCCAACAATTTTAATAAAAAGGATTATTAATCAAGCTTACATGGGACTGGGACCCAGTCTACCACAAGTCGAACGGTTCATGTGCTAACAAATCCCGAATGCTTACAACCCTAATCTCTTCAAAGTTAGAGTGAACAGGCTCCTTCTGGGTAAGCTCGCTCCATCGTAGACTTTGTTTCTGTCATCTCTGACCAAGATTAGAGTCAAGAGCAAACCAATCTAAAAAAAAAAAATCTCTGCGATTGCGGGCCAGTTCCTCCGTATCTGACTTAGTCTGCGAAAAGTCAACTGAAATGGAACTGAATGGATAGTCTTTTTAACCGACTTCCCTAAAAGGAGGAGGTTATCAATTCGGTTGTAGGTTTTTTTTGGTATGTTTGTTACCTCATAACTCCGACAATTATGAACCGATTTGAAAAAAAATTTTTTTATCTGAAAGGATATACTTGCAGATTGGTCCCATTTAAATCATATCAAAATCGGTTACAAACTTTGGATTTTAAATCGAAATAGCTGGAATTTGACTATTTAGATGATTCTTTGATAATCGAAATTGCGTATTTTGCTTTTCTGCGATTTTGCAGTGGTGTTGTTAGGTGTGGGGCACCACTAAAAAGTGAAAAAAAAAAAAAAAAAATTACAACAAAATACAACAGACTTCCAAAAAAAATCACTACAAAGTAAAAAATAACTTTAATTTCGGAAGTCGGTGTCAAAATACGAAGAAACTAACAAAAACACCGACTTCCGAAATTAAAGTTATTTTTTACTTTGTACCTAGTTATTTTTTTTGGAAGTCGGTTGTATTTTTTTGTAAAAAGTTTTTTTATTGTGCGAAAAGTTTAAATAAATAAATAACGAAAAATTTGACAGTGACGGGTAGCGCGTGATGTGCTTTCTGATTCTGATAAAGTGGCCTTTTTAGATTTGCTAAACACTGGTAGCATTGCCTCGTTGATTCGCAATGCTGATCCTCTGGTTACATGTAATAGTGCCTGTAGTAGGTATCACTTCACAGCGGCCCTGGATCGCAAATGGCAATAGGAGGGACACGGATTATAATGAACTAGCTGACCCGCGCAACTTCGTCTGCGTCACATTTTCCATGAATGCTCGGCTCCTTTTAGTCTTAGCGTGCCTATTATCCTTCCTCGATTCATGGGCCAAACTCAAACTCCAACTCAATCATTTATTGTATTTAGACCATTTACAGGCACTTTTTAATTGACAAGGTCGGTCGGTCCAAACCTCTTTATAATATTATTAAGTATAGATAAATTCACAGACAATGTTTTAGTAAAATCCCTCTACAATACCTTAACCAAATACAACCTCTTTAATATAGTTAAAGTACAACCAACCACCCTCACCGCAAAATTCTCGAAACTACTATTTGCGAACTCAAAATTATAATTCACTTTCGCTGCGCTGAAAAATCCGAAGCAAACTGACCGAAATGCGACCGGGGCTAACGTAATTTGAGGGTGCAAATTTCATTTGTGTGTCTACGGGGTAAGTTTCGATAAGGATTCAACTCCATTGAGAATTTATGCTTGGCTGCAACAAAGAAATCCCGGGTTTTATTTCATTGAGCTCCGCTGCAGCACTATTGCTCTCTGGCTTTTTTATTGGGTATATTTCGTGGACGTGTCTCGTCGGTAATTTCTTGTACAGAATCCGACTCGAATTGAGATTTTATTTCCTGCCTTTGGGTGCGATTGGAAAATGATAAAGTTGAAATTGTGGAACATTTTTAGGTAGCTATAGAGTTATTGTAATATTCACGATTATATTCAGCTTATGGCGTTCCCAACTGCTATAACATGTCTCGAAGAAGTAGACTGAAATTCATGTCATGAACCCAGAACACGTGAGCTTATCAACCCATCACTTGGTGACACCCACCAACCCATAGTTTGGTCACAAAAGTTTTAAAATGTGTGTCTCATTAAATACATTTTCACGATTTTGTGGTTTGCCGCTTTTAACTAATGAGCGTTTATCGAAAATTGAGGACCTCGTGGCTAAATATTTGTCTTAATTTATCAACGTAATCAGTGTACAGAGAAGCGTAGCTACGTGGCTAGATAGTAATAGTCGGGTCGATCTTCCAGGTTAAGTAACGCTTGCCAAGGTTGGTCTGTGCATGGAGGACCATCTTAACATACCGAGTTTCCTCCGTGCCTCGGAAAGCAAGTTAAGCCGTTGGTCCTGGCTATCATTTGTAGATCTTTGGCAGTCGTTACTGATTAACAGAAGCCAGTAAATCTGACTTGCCAAGTAGTACCGTGTTACCCAATGGGTTGTGGAGGTCTGGTGGGCAGCCGCTCCACGTAAAACGCTGGTACTCAGCTAAATCCGATCTGACTGGAAGCCGACCCCAATATAGTTGGGAAAAAGGCTAAGCAGATGATGAGCGTTTATTGAAACTGAACTAAAAACTTGTTAAATAAAAAAATAATCCCTCATAATAACACCAGGAGCCAACATAATCCAAAGGATATCACTAACAAAACGAAATCTGATATGTAGAAAATGAAATACGAATCGACGACGAGGACTCGAAATGTGAAAGACATGTCCCTTCATATTCGCTCCTCTCAAGCAGAAAATACAATTTTGCACCGCTAGGGATGCTCTCGTGGGTCTCTGATGAAATTTAAATGTGCTTCTGGCGTCGGAAACGCGTTGTGGCGTTTCAATTTATGTTGCTAGAATGTGTGAGCAAAAAATTATATTCCGGGCTAGACATCGGGTGAGAAATGCAGCTTGGGATTTCAATAGTTCTGCTTTTTAATTGTAATTAGTTTTTTTTTTTTGGTTTGTACATCATTTTCACGAACCTAAACATATTTAGCACTTCATTGCTGAAAAAATTTCAAATATCTTTATTTTCCACAAAAATCAACACAAATGCTCTAACTCTAAGATAAATTAAAAACATGCTAATAACTAAAACTTTACAGTTTGCCTAGTAAAGCCTTTTGATGGCCTTCTAAACCAAGCCAGTACTGGTGAACCAAACATACCTATGCTGCATTCGGAGTGACAATTCTACCAACTTTCACATTCGCATCTCAATCGCAATCAGTAAAACATGTATGAAATTTAAGGCTATTTTGACAGTTTGGGATTGACGTGCGAATGCGAACGCTGTCTTAAAATTAGTAGAATAGGGAATATGCATACATTTTTTTTATTTGCAAAATAAAATACTTATTAGCTCTAGTAAACAATCATGAAATTATTTTTTAAATACCTTCATCATTTATTAAGATATAAAGCTTCAAAGACTACCTACAGTTAGAAAGAGAAGTCCGATACGTAATGTGACGTCAAATTACACGATGACTATACAGCTGCCATAGAAAACAGCGTTTTCGCGAGAGTGACAGATATATTTGTTTAAAATAATTGTATCTCGTTCGTTTTTCGAGCAATTTAGACTCTAATTTCACAGTTAGTATTATATTTTCGAATACTTTTTGATAAACTGTTCAGATCATAAATAATTTTTTCATGCATATTCCCTATTGGCTCTCTGTTTAATTATTTCAAATCAATTTTTAAAAACATGAAAAATTTTGACATTTTGAAGTGACCAAATATTATTTTGCTTTATATGTCATTTCATTTCGTTTCGCAGACAAACGCTGAACATTCAAAGCATTTCGCTTCCACGATCCCTATTTATTCAAATACTTAGGATTCGTTCTGTATTCTGCATTCACAACAATTCTCAAGATTTTCAATTTAGTAGCGTATTGTTACGCTAATATTAAAGTGTACACAAATGTTTAACTTCAAAGCAACGTTCGTTATTCTACAGAAAAAAACTTTGACTTGTATTGCCTCATAGAATAATCTAATGATGAATGTTTACATCTATAGTTTAGGCTCAATCTGAGCCAACAACTTGAAGGAGGTTAGAGAAAACTCAAAACGTCATTTTATAAATCAGATAAGTACAAAGATACAAAAAAAACATTTGATGTAGATCATCATTCCTGATATATAAAATATGTACTCCTGTTTGAGTGACTGACAGACAACGCACAGCCGAAACTACCAGTCTTAGAAAGCTGAAACTTTGCTTACAGGTTCCTTGGGGAGTGTAGGAGAGCACTAAGGAAGGATTTCCCGAAATTCCCACGGGAACGGGACAAACTGAATATGCGCGTACGAAGTCGCGGGCTAGCTTAAAGCTAGTTCTTAAATTAAAAAATGAAACACATTTAAGTTCAAGAACCGGGTCTTGTGACAACCCGTCTTGATAAAAGTATACCCAATGACGTATTATAATATAGACACGTCATAAACCAAAATCGCGGCGCTTAAAAACGGCGAAAATACTAGATAGCTACTAATACGCATGAAGAAAGGGAAAGAAAATATGTCACCGTACGGCGGGATGCCTGTTGCTAGAGGGAGATAAATATACGTCTTCAGTTACGTCACAGAAGTAACAGTCAAATTGACATCAAGATAAACGTAGTGTCGCGCGACAGGTTGGTGCGTAACTAAGCTCGATGTGGCCAATTGACTTCATTTCATGTAGTCATTTTAGAGTGCGGACAACGTATCTATAGTTTTATATATCATTGAGTATACCTACCAAAGTGAGACGTTCCGCCAACTTTTTGTTTTAGTAACAAATAAATAGGTACGTGTCAACTTTTTTTGGTAATCTATGACGTACCTACTAAAAAGACTTTTTAGTCTTCTACCATATTCAAATTCAAATTCTGTTCTAAATAAGCCAAGTCATGTCACCACCAGCAGTACAAAACATTATTAAATGAGTGTTGGCAAAAAATCTCATATTTCATATCATGAAGCTTTATTGTTCCTCATGAAACACAATATCACGAGATACGAATGTAATAAACGTAATACTGGTACAACGGAGCGAGAAAGTAATTACTGGGGATAGCTGCATTCAGAATTCATATTGAATGCCCCGATTGTTTTAGGCCATCGCTATTGGCTACTCGCTTCTGGGAGTAGGTATTTTTGGTGAATTTGTGAGCTGGAACGTGATATGAAGAATATTTTGACTTAGGAACGTTAATTATGGATAATTCAGAGGCAATAAATTGATTCAAATTGTGGCAGATAGCTTATTGTGATCTTTGTTTTTTGGGTTTTGAACCATTGGAACCTGCTGTCCCGTCACCGCTGTCTGTCCATCCGTATTGTCACACATTTTTGCAGAGTATGTTTTTCTGGCAGCTGTAACAACAATTATAGTAAAAATTCAATTAATTTAAAAATTTAAGGGGGCTACCATACAAGAAATGTGTGTTTGTCGGTTTATGGTACGAAACCCTTCGTGTGAGAGCCCGACTCACACTAGGCCGGTTTTAATGTTTACATTAACTTAGATTTTTGCAAGCAAATCGCACTTAGTTACTTAGACGTCAAGACACTTAGGGCGAATTTTACCAATGAAACTGAACGCGATCAGCATATAAACAACGCTTACAACCTATCAGTGTCATTATTTTCTGTAAAACATTGTCACTGACAGATCTTGAACGCAGTTTAGAAACACTGATCGCGTATATTCCACAAACATCGGACACGCGATCAGCAGGTCGCGTTCAGTTTCAAATGTTTCAATGATGAAATCCGCCCTTCGAGTGAATAGGCTTCTTTTGGGTAAGCCTATTCAGGTTGTAGGTGGAACATTATAATTATGTTATGTAATAAACTGTGTATTCTTATTTATTTATTTATTCTTGTTTGAGATCCAAATAAATAGATATGAATCTAATGTACAACCTATCGATTACTAAAATTAAATGAAAGTTCAGCGTAAAGTTAAACTAATCACAATCATCATTAGGTAGTAGAACAAGTTCGAAAAAAAAATAATTTATTTTAAAGTTTTGGTCTCTCGGAACATCGTACAGTAAAATGTTCAGTCTCATTTAGACTGGAAATTCTCGGGTGTACCATTCAGTGCAGTGCACAAATGAGTCTGGATTGTACCAGACCTCGTTTTTTTCTATTTGGCTTAAGAAAACTCGGGGTACAGAACAATTTGGTCAAAGAGATAAGACTTTAGCAAATGCACCGTTTTTATTTTGTTAGTTAGTTCATGTGCAGTTTGAAAGAGCAATTTGTGGAAGCGGAAGTTAGGTTTTTAGGGTTCCGAACAAAAAACGGAACCCATTATAGTGTTATCACTCAAGTGTCTGTATGTCCGTCTGACACAGCCAGTTTTACCTGGATCTACAGGACCGATTCTGTTGAAATTTGGTAAACATATAGGCTTCTGTGACCCAAACACGGACGAGTTACGTAAATAAATAAAGTTTTAGTGTGAGGTTCACTTTTGGGGATCAAACTGTATCGTGTGACTTATCAAATGAAAGGGCTAACTGTGGGGGTTTTAATAAAAAAATTTGAATATTTTTTTTTGAAGTTATTCAAGAAATTAGATTTAAAATGACCATTCCCCCCCTTGTCTCAGAATATAAAATAAAATATATTTTTTTCTATTTCTTAGTCTGTAGGTAGTGTTTGAAATAAATTTAAAAAAAAACGTAATAAAAATGAAATTCGTTCGGAACCCTTCGCACGCGAGTCCGACTCGGAATAAGCCAGTTTTTTTCTTACTTCTCACATACTTATGTTTTACTTGTTTCGAGATCCTAATTGGTTAAATTGTTACTCTGGAATAAGAGCTTCGCTGCCTCGGCGCTTTTCTCGCAACGGTTGTGAACAGTTTGGCAAACACAACACTATTTTAAGAGTTCCTAAATATTTAAACAATCTTAATCAATATCCTTAAATAGAAAAATGACTCATTCAGTGACTGGGTGACTGACAGGCTTAGAAAACTGAAATTTGACGTGCAGGATCCTTGGTTCCCTGGATCCTTGAATCCATGATTAATTACGTGCTTAGTAGATTTTTGAGAAAATCTACTAAGAGACTAAATAGAGAGTTAACTCCCTCGCTACTCTCGGGAGATAACTCTCTATCACTCTATTCTATCAGTGAAAATTTTCGTAAACTTTTAGAGTTTAATCACGAGCGAAGTGAGAGAGTTAATACAAGAATTCTGAATGCTGCGAGGGATTCAAGCAGCCTAAGTCAAAGACACCTTTGTCCCTGAGAAGCATACTCTACTTTTCACATCTACTGCGAGAAAATTGTGCTTTAGCCATGATAACAGGTGACAGCGGGGGCTGACCCGCTGAAGGAGCAGATCGCGCGTCCGAAGCTGTGGCTCCAGCCTACCGTTTGGATAATAATATTGTTCTGAAACGTGTATAACGCGATTTGAATTTGGAACGCATTTTGACTGTGCTCGCTGCACCTAGCAGTGGAGGCGGACAGGATCCGCTCGTGGTTTAGAATGACGTACTTCAGGTTAAGTTTACATGTCAAATAATTTGAAGTGTTTCGGGCAGGTGGTGTGAAAAGACAGTTATGTAACGTAGTGAAACGTGAATAAATATAGAACTTATTCTAAAAAAATGCACGGTTTCTGAAGCTGGCAATCGATGATTAATCTCTATGGTCTATTCAGCTGAATGTGCCACGAAATCATGCTAAGGCTATATTCCGCACTTTAAATTGTTCTTTTTAATTAAGAAAACCCCTTTTCCTCCGACTAGTTCAGTCGGAGGAAAAGGGGTTTTCTTTTCCTGAAACCAAAATTAAGTAGAACAGCATGAATAAAAAATTGCCAATTTATTTCAGTAAACTTCCTATAAATATTAAATCTATTTCAGACCAAACCGA
The DNA here is from genome assembly GCA_963859965.1 of Ceramica pisi. Lineage (NCBI taxonomy): Eukaryota > Metazoa > Arthropoda > Insecta > Lepidoptera > Noctuidae > Ceramica > Ceramica pisi. Next base: position 19,917,538 of record OY982535.1, on the reverse strand, counting down.
GAATACCATTTTAACCCTTTTAAAATACAGGCTTTTAATTGCGGTGCTGGTAGGTACCGGGAATAAAATATTAACCATGTTTAAAATTTCGTCTCGCCCACTCAATGCAGTGTTTGCGAACAGCGCCATCTGTTGAGTGTTAAGTACTTCACGTGAATTATTTATGGAGTAGTGTAACCTCGGTATTACTTGTAAGCGTTGTTGTACCGCTTAATTTACATTTTGCATTCTATTTTCAATTTTGATGTGAAGTTTATGTAAGAGAAGATTATTAAGATAGAAATGATTTTATGTGTAAATGAAACTGCAAAGTGATGGTTATCGAAATAATTTGGATTATGTGCGTTTATTTCTTACGGTAGAGAACATGAAAACGGTGATAGTCAAAACACTCTCGCGATCGAAGCTCGTGTCAACTAATTTAAATGAGGTTTCTTATTATTTCAACTGATAAGATAGATTCCTATTCCTAAAATAAATCTATTCCGCCAGTTCAATTTAACAGAAATATTGGACACTTTATTTTTGTTACAGAAACGCACAATTTAGACTGAGGTGACATTTTGCGTGACGCCACGTCTCTTTAAAAAGCGTAGGTACCACTTTTATCTAGAAGAGACGTAACAAGCCCCCAGTCCTAAACTATAATGGGTTATACCTTTAAAATATTTAGGGTTCCGTACCCGAAGGGTAACCGAAAGATCCCTAATACTAAGCCTCTGCTGTAAGCCATAACAGCCCCATTTTCATGTCCAGTCAAATACTGTCTCCATCCCAGGTTGCCTGGAAGAGATCGCGAAATGCGATAAGGCCGCCCATTGTATGCATTTTAGTTCTAAGTTTCCTATTGTATTTAATTTTTGGTGTAAAATAAAGTATATAATAAATAAATAAGTCTGTGCAACCGCCTGTCTGGCAGCAAGCTGTTTCTCATGAACCGTCATAGGTAGACAGTTGGAATTTTAACAGGAAGTGTATTTCTCACTTCCGCCTAGAATCTAAAATCTATTTCTCAATTTAGGAAACGTCTTAAAGAGCAGTACCTTCCTCTCTAATGTGATAATTATATATATTTATTTATTACATCCATTTATGTATAGTATTCGGTACATAAATTTTATAAGTATATTTTAGTATTTTTTTATTTGAACTTTAGATTTAAGGCTTTACATATTCTTCTTTTTCACTTATTATTTGTCACTTATAATAATTTAATTTATAAATTAAATGTGAATGTATTTATCTATTTGTAATGAGCTGTAAAACTAACATATTTTTAAATTCAAATATGATTATTTTTTTGTAGGTAACCTATTGCATGCCACTTAATTTTATTTGCTTGTTTTTGTTATTTTTTACGCCATCTACTGGCAAAAAATAGTGTACAATCATTTTTAAACTGTAAACTGTCTGTAACCATACCTATGTTGTATGTATTTCTCCTGTCGCAGGTCTGCTGCAAGAAATTTTGTTAGAAATAAGCTATTACTATTTTTCTGTGTGTACATAAATAATAAACTAAATAAAAAGTAACAAATTAAAAATGAAAGGGGTCCCATACAAGAAACGTGTTCTTTTTCCGGTTTATGGTACGGGACTCTTCGCGTGAGAGTCCGATTCGCACTTGGAGGACGGTTTTATGAAAAAATGTGTCCTGTCTCGCACCAGCGCTGTGGCTCTGTCTCGCACACGAGTCCCAGTATTATGCTGAGTGATGGCCGTTTTGCGCAGATTTGACGCATATCTTCCTAATCTTTCATATATATAATTGTATTTTTTTTTGTGTACTTTTGATATGCGTCATATTGTCCGCAAATAAACTCTTTTTCTTTCTTCTTTCTTTCTTTCTTTATTTTTTGACTAACTAAAAGAGGGACCAATATACATAACCTTATTTTTTATTCAGGAATAACCCTTATACAAGTAAAAAAAAATAATATTATTTTAACACTTCGTTCCTTTGAGACGCTAACAGAAAACAAGCCAGCTGTTGATATTTAAACGAAAATAAACTAACCATGTTTAAGACCCCAGCTTCTCTTGGTATTTTACGTCCACAGGGGAACTGGAGTGCAAAGTGTACATTATATGCTGCAGCGGTGCCAACCGCTTGCGTTCGTGTGTACCCAAGGTTACAGAGTAAGTTGTATCGTTCAAGGAGTTATTGAATAAATGCAGTCGGGAAATCTTTGAAGGAGATGTGGAAACTTGGTAGTCTAGAAGACAGACATACGTCGATTTATTATTTATTAATGTATTTTTGAATCTCCAACATAGGATACACAGTTTTACCACAAATCACAATGATCATCAAGAATAAGAATTATTTTTAAATAAAATACGTTTAGGTAGTGTGTTGAATTGAGCATGCCAATTACACTGTCATAATTTCGACAGGTCAAAAAATAGACAAATGGAAGTGACTAAATTGTACCTGTTTGGATATGTCTCCGGAAAATTGGAAACTCAGTCAGATGGTAATAAATGTTTTTTACATAATGAAACCGAAATATTATAGCAAAATCGTTTTGTAAACAATAAATCCCAACCAAATTCAATAGTTTCATAATTATGTCTGTGGCTTATTAAGAAAAAAACGTTTCGCAATTTAGGGATATTTTAAATTCTTACGACGTTTGCCATTTTTCGGTGACTGATACTTTATGTAGGTCCTAAAAGGCACATCCTAGTAATTATAAACAATGACGTATTATATATAGACACGTCATAAACCAACATCGCGGCGCTTAAAAACGGCGAAAATACTAGTAATACGAAAATAATATGTCACCGTACGGCGGGATGCCTGTTGCTAGAGGGAGATAAATATACATTTTCAGTTACGTCACAGGATAAGTAATAGTCAAATTGTCATCAAAACAAACGTAGTGTCGCGCGACAGGTTGGTGCTTAACTAACCGCGATGTGGCCAATTGGCTTCATTTCATGTTGTCATTTTAGAGTGCGGACAACGTATCTATAGTTTTATATATCATTGCTTATAAAGCATTCAAATAACAAAATATCGGTGTCAATTCTGCTATTTCTTAAAGACAGTTCGCATTCGCATGTCAGTCACAATCTGTCAAAATACCTCCGTTTCCCTCATTGATATATAAAAAAGCCCTTTGTGGGTTTTATATATCAATGGTTTCCCTACATTTTTGCTTAAAAACGTCATCTCATTGACAATTATTCATGTCAAAAACATCTATAGAAAAATTAGAAGTGTTTTTGACAATCTGCGACTGTGATGCGAATTCGAAAGTTTCTTAAAAGTACGAGTACTAGAATTATTCCTGTGCTAGATTTTAGATTCAAACTTATTTTCACAGTTCATTGCAATATTCTTTGACATTTTTGTATGAACTTTGCCTGAACATACAGTACGTACCTAAAGGAATTTCATAATATCAGTTTCATTCTTCATACATAACATGCGATTTTTGAAAGAACTTACAATCGAAACTAAAAATTTATACTTCTGTACCTACCAATATTTTCTCGGAAAAGACTTTAAAATACATTTACATTCTTTATTTTAGAACTTCTTCAAGCATTTTTATTCAAACACTATTTAAACGCTACCACAAAACCGCTGATGTTCCAGTCTTTCAGAGCTACGGTATTCACAACTCTGGAATTACAGAACAGAACAAGCCATATAACAGAATTCGTGAAGCTAAAGTATATTTTCTAAAGCTTTTCCCTGAATATTTCATTCGGTATATTTGTTCTGTGCTCCTGTAAAAGTCGGGAGCCCAAGGCATTTCACAGAGTGTTGCGTTTTTGTATTTGCGTATCTCACTTGGGTAAGGACAAAGACGGGATCTCACCTCAAATAGGGATGGAACGCTTAAAGGAATCTCTCTTTTGATATAAGTATGAGGTCTCATGAATAGCTCTTGTAAAATATTCCACTTGTATGTAAATCCTTCTTTGCTAACAAGCTTTTATTTTGTTTCATCTGTTCAATGCGGGCTATCGCGTTTGAATTCGCTGCTAGAGACGCTAGTGTAGCGTGAGGTCTTCGATATGTCAAATTTCCATTTTCCAAACTAAAAACTTGTTTTTTCGGTTTAAGGTACGGAAATAATGGTGTGAAAGTCCGAATCGCACTTGGCCCATTTTTTGTCGCACTAAATGGCGCTGGCATAATAGCCGTCATCAGCTCATGGTTGCCATAGGAAAAAACCAAGCTTGCGATTAAAACAATTCAAGTAATGCACACAAGGTCGAATATTCGTTGAACCAAAGAACATGTTTTCGACCAGTAACATTATTTTCTCGACGGAGCGGACGGATAAAATTAAAATCCTATTTTTCCATTGTCAACCCTACGCGTTTTCAGCTATGAGATTGATGTTTGTTGGGACACCCACAGACCTCGCCGGCTTTGTTTGACTTGTGCCTCGTTCAAACGCTTTTTCACCGACTGTACTTACTTAGTTTTTTTTTTGTAGGATTTTTCTTTAGCACTTTGTTTCAAAAGTATAAATATAAGGCGTGAGTGGTTTGTGGGGAGGAAAGTTTTGAAGAAAACATTGTTGGTCGAGCTTGAGTTACGAGCTAAGACCAGCAAGACTAAGTTGAAGTTCTATGTCTAACCATATTTTTCTACTAACAAGCGAATGCGTGACAGTTTCGCATCTAAGAGGGTTTTTAGAAATAAATAGTGTCTATTAAGCTAGTAGACTGTTGCAGATTGAAGTTGATGAATACGAATGTTATATCAGTCTGTAAAAAATATGTATCAGTGCAACGTTTGAAGCGTGATTGTCCTAATAGAAAGTGATTACGAATAGGCAATCAACAAGTTCATGTATATGGCAAACCCGAACGCGTCACTTAAAACTTCCGGTTGGCCGAAACAAAATATCGGATCAATCGCGTATCCGCGCGATTATCGCTTTCATGATGCCTGAAGAGATAAACCAACGCCACATAATAGCGAATTAGGTTACCTTGTTTCATCGAAAATAAATTGACAAATTATCACTTCCCAAACAATTTTCCTAAAATTATTTTATTTATTTTTATTTGAGATGTCTTTGCTCTTGACTCTAGTCTTGGTCAGAGATGACAGAGACAAAGTCTAGGCTGGAGCGAGCTTACCCAGAAGGAGCCTGTTCACTCTAACTTTGAAGAGATTAGGGTTGTAAGCGTTCGGAAATACAGACGCAGGCAGAGAATTCCACTCCTTTGCTGTGTGCATTACAATAGACGTTTGAAAACGCTTAGTGCAAATTGGTGGATTTGCCAAATCATTACACAAATAAACTCTTCACAAATAATTTTAACGCAAACCTAATGTTTGGCAAGTGACCGTTTAAGCAATAACTTGCTTACTAACACTGGTACTTTTATAAATTTTAATGTAATCTAATATTTCAGTTGGTAAAACACATTTTACGCACAATTAAATTACCCAAATATTTAGTATCGTCAAATTTACCGTTTCAAGATTTGCGTCTTTGTGTCAGTTGCACGGAATGTAGCTACAAACTAAATTGCAATGTATTTTTTTATGTGGATAGATTGTAAACTATAAATTTTTATTTTTTATTTTATTTGTTAGGGATAAAAAAAAAAACCAGTTACATGCAAATCCTAACTAAAGAGTCTTAAACTAGCACCAGACTTAGAAATAAATTTACATAGCCTATTCCAAATGACGTTCAATGTCAGTTTGCAAAAACCACCACTGTGTTTATAGTGGAAGTTTCTTGAAATTGTTGCATTTGTTATGAACTTCTCTCAGGCGGTGCATAGATACGAGTTCCATGATAGCAGGCAATATTTTTTCTTCTACCGACTGGTTTTCAGATAGTTCACTTGTTGCGTAGTTTTGTTTGAAGTAGCAGGAAAAATACGTTTTTGTTTTAAAACATACTCGGTCTTCTTACGGAACAATTTTCACTGTAAGAAGCATGCAAACAAGCATTCAGAAAGGAGCAACATTCAGTAGGCATTTCAGTCTCGACTCTGGCACTGCAGGGCTCCGGCGGTCCCACGCGAGATTATCGTCGCAGATGGTTTAACGCTCACGACTGCAGTTTCATCTTGCTGGAAGGCTTTGCGAGCCAGCTTCAGCCGCGGCGGCGAGCGTTTACAACCATTTGCTCCTCAACTCACGGGCTGGCTCGATTGAAAAATTACAATTTATTTTATGGCAAAATGGCGGGTCTCTAATAAATTATAACGTGTTATCTATAGAAGTTAGTAAAGTAACATAATAATTTTTGCAAAAAAGTATTATACCTACTCAAGGTGGCACAATTCCATAAGATAAGTATCCGAATCTACTCTTGAGGGATTTGCTCTAAAGATTTACGAGTCGTAATCCATGCAGTGGGTCCTAAAACGTGCGATTTATGACTGACTACCAGTGGCAGTATAAGTTGGATTTATTATATCACTAGGACGGGGACGTAATTTTATCAATGTGTGTGTGCAATGATTTTTCACTAGCATAAAAATATTTATTGCTTTGTCCCTTTTGACTTTGTAAACTAATGCTCTCAACATAGTAAAGATAATTCACTTCAAGTAGGTATAATTTATTACTGTTCATAAACCGTCGTCGGTCAAAAAATTTATGGAAACACATCATCTTGTATAAATAAACGATATATAATTTTATTATATTATATTTTATTATATTACTGTTCATAAACCGTGGTCGATCAAAAAATGTATCGAAACACATCCAAAAATACATTTTTGAATTAAGAATGCAGTTTGATAGAAAATCTAAAACTTTTTCCGACTCAGTCTTTGCCCTAATCACTATGACAACTGACGTGCACTATACCAGTTTAAAAATAAGTAGTATTTTTTCAATGTACCCAAAATCTATAAAAAGTATTTTCTTAAAACTTCTTATTTGGAATTGCTTTAGTATAGGTACCATTCTTGACCGACGAAAATAAGCACTAGGTACAGTAATTCTCTTATATATTTTGAAAAACTTCGTCGCATCTCATTTTTTATTAAGATCGTTTGAATCCTGAAAGAGCAGTGGCCTTCAGGTTATAGTCATTGCCTGCAGGTGAATGCCATCATGATTTGTTGGATAGTTCCTTCTAAACCAGGATCATGATGGTTTTAAGACGTTGTAGTGCTGATACTCCACAAGCGAGCTTGCGTGATAACACTTCGCATTCCCCATTCAACCTCTTTACAATCCAGTCATGCAGAACGGACATTCTTTCAACGCGCTAGAAAAAATACGCACAGTTGACTGTAAGCTAGTACTAGCGCAAGTAAAGCAACGCTAGTTCTGCCCTCACAATGATGACTCGTTCGCTGTGAATCTTGAGGTAGCGGTAGCCTACCTACTGGTGAAAGCCATGATTCCTTTGAGGGATATCTCCATCTTCCTCCTACACCAGAATCATGCTGGTTTTAAGACGTTGTAGTAGGACCTCTGGTACTCGACATGCGAACTTACGTGAAAACACGTCAAATTCCCCATTCACCTCTTTACAAAACAGTTACGCAGAACGGACATTCTTTCTTTCAACGCGCAAGAAAAATATCCGTACGGTCTACTGTAAGCCAGTACTGTCGCAAGTAAAGCAACAATAGTACTGGCAGAGTGATGACTCGGTCGCATTCTCTGAAGTGCTGCGCTTTGTTTACGTTTTATTATTTCACGAGTTTTCGCGTCACGTGTTAATAAAGAGGGAATGTACGAAGCAGATATAATTAAAATATAAAGTGGAATGCAAGGCTTATATGTCTGGGAATGAAAACGTTATGATGTTTACATAATGTGTACCTATACAACTTTATGTAATGTGTTGTGGAATTTGAGAAGGAATGTACAATTATTTTCGTAATTCTGACGAATATTGTAGGAATCTTGTGTCAGATTACAAAAACATTTTGTAATGTTCGAGTGCTTTTTTTTTGCATTGGTTTACATTGTCAGCATAATCATGTTGTAGCTGCAAGGGGACTATTACAATGATACAATGCAGGGACCAATTTCTGTGATTGCTTTGTCATCATTCATTGATGATAGTTGCAAAATCTGTTTTAAGTCATGCTGTTTTCTTTCGTATAGCATATAATATGTAATATGACCTTCGTACATGATAACTTGCTTTCTTGGAGTAACAGATAAGTAGTTATCTATATCTACTGTTTTTTTTTCCTGACTCATCCACTAAAACTTTTCGATCTCAACTTTTAATCTCACATTACGGCCCAGATAATCCGGAAGGCAATCAAACAATTTTAAAACTTCGCCAAAAATCCGAAGGCTCCTACCTACTTATAACCCCTGTACAATTTTTCAGGCTCAAAAAGCATCGTTAAAACTGGCCCGCTATTAGACGTTATTGTTGCGTAGTCAATGGCTGTAGCACTTGACAGCGCTTTAGCCGCTTCGCCACGTCAACCCCTCGACGCGAAATGAGCCGCCACAGGGAGGACGTTGAAGTACTAACGTGAGATTAATATAGCCCTTATGGAACACTGAGGGATTTTCGAGGGAACAGTTGGTAAAACTAAAAGTTTCAATGTGATTTGAGAAGAAATGGAAATTAACAAACAATGTAAGGGACCGATGTATTGGAAAATGAGTTATTATCAACATATTTATCGATTTAGTCCCTTGCAAGTGGCCTAAAAAGTCACTTTAGCAGAATCATATTAGAATAAACCGCAAATAAACTCTTTTTCTTTCTTTCTTTCTTTCTAATCATAATATTAACCACACAAAAATCTGTCAAATTACATTTTCATCTTTATCGCTAAAGCGTTAGGTCACAAGACTGATTGGGAAAATTTGACAGTGAAGGGTAGAGTGATGTGCTTTCTGATTCTGCTGAAGTGGCCTTTTTAGATCGCCTGATCACTGTAAAATAGGAGAAAAAATTAAAGTAATAACGTAATCGCGACAACAAACACATCTGAATAATATTACTTCCCAAATACGTGTGTAGGATTTGGCTTCCAGTCTAAGCAGGATGCAGCTAAGTACCAGTATTCAGATGCAGCTGAGTACCAGTATTCTGATGAAGCTTAGTACCAGTATTCAGATGCAGCTAAGTACCAGTATTATCATGGAGCACTATCTGGCCTATCTGACCTCCACAACCCAGTAACTGAGTAACATGGTTATTTTTGGCAAGACTCGTGTCAGAGTTTCTGGAAAATATCTACAAAGGCTATGCTTAACCTCAAAGATTGAACCTAGCGGCTGTAATTAATCATCTCCGAGCTCTAAACGAAACTAAAATTCAAGGCTTGTCAAAATGGATGTCTGAAAATGGAATGCGCCACCGAGGCCAGTCCAGAAAGATGTGACGAGATGGCCTGGTCCTGGTTTTAGGAGGCACGACAGAAGAGTTCTTGGAAGGACATGGGGAGGTCTTTGCAATCAAGTATTGGCTAAAGCAATGTAATTTGAGAAAGTAAATACTTGACAGTAAATCTCGGTACCAGTTTATCAGCAAATTGAAGCATTTCGATTATTTTTGTCAATGTACTAAAGTGAGAATAAATAAAAACTAGAACGATATCAAATTATTCTACCTCTTTTATTATATGGTTATTGGACACAAAGAGAAATGAATTTCATGAGGTAGTTAAATGTCAATAAAGTTACTTTTTTACCATTAAGTGCTCTTATCTGAACTTGCTATTGTAAAGAGTTCAAAATTGTTTGTTTGTTAGGTTCTCTGGAGATCACCTGGTAAATTCTGTAAGGTGAAGGGATATACAGCTCACTTCGTGATCATCTACACTCAAGTCTTCACTTCGACATGTTTATAGCACTCGCACTGGACATGCAAGCTTCAAGATTGATATTCCGATATAATAGCCACGATATATAGTATAAATAATAACTATAGAAGAACATCCCACAAATCCAATGATAAAAATAAAACAAAGCAATAAAATCCGTTTTCAATTCCATCTTATCACTGATAAACTTATTATCAGGAGAAATTAGTGAGATAAGCCACATTGTTTTGATCAGTCAACCGTTACCTTTGGCGTTGCGCGGTGACTTTTATCTATGAGTGATGAAATAGAGTTACTTCTTTTTATTTAAAAATGGCCGCGAAGATGGTGAGACGTGTTTTGTGTGTGGAAGACAAAGTGTTTATGGTGACCGGAGGCGCGGCCGGTGTGGGTGCGGGGATAGTGAGGGCATTACTTCGGGAAAATGCTAGGGTAAATATTATTTGAATTATTAAAGCCGATGTCACGCATGTTGTTTGAGAAAACATAATTAATGCAGTTGTTATCATTAATTTTAAAATTAGTGAAACACACGGACTCGCTCGACCTATTAAAAATAGTGTTATTGCAAATCCCAAATGTTCTTCGACGCTTCCTGAAGGTAAAATAAGTAAGAGACAAGAAATTTTATGAGCCAGTGACTGCACTGATATTTCATACCTATTGAACCATCTTGACATCAGAAACAATTATCGTTAGGTACTTCAGACGACCTTTATTACCACCATGCGCAAGCGGTGCGCGTCCTTTGTGCGCAGGGTGCGGGGTAGCTCCAATACAGTGCTGGCGATGATCGCCGGGAGATATGACTGCCCGTATGTCGGACACTGCTGTAGCAGGCATGTTGCTAGCTGTGTCTGATAATATGTCTGTTTTGTGTATTTTTTTATGTGTGTGTGTATGTGTCTCTTATGTATTCTGGTTGCTGTATGGGTGCTTTTTGGTTACCTGAAATAAATACTTTTTATTTTTATTTATCATCAAACTCATGAAAGTACTACTACTAAAATTTTGCTAATCATAATGAGGTGTGAAAAGAAATTGCGTGCTTTATCTTCGAATAAACCAAATGAGTAATCACAATGACCTAATGAATTACTTTGATACTGACCTAGCAATAACAATATGTCATTGAATCGCAAGGCATTATCTACGCGAGCATTATTGCTTACACTAGTTCAATGAAGTAACTCGCAATCAGAACCTTGGATTTATATCTTCGTAGACATAGCAGAACCCATATCTTTACCTACGATACGGTTAAAAAATGAGTTTATTTGTATATTCAACAGTATAATACTTTGTGTGTACTAAACTTAACTAAAAGTGACTACCGAGTACAACTTCATAATGATACAAAGTCAAAACGAGAGACTGAAATCATAAACTTATTTCTAGTTCAACAAACATTTTAGTTACAAAAGTTAACCTTTCTGTTTAGCAACACACGAACAGTTAACTGTAAACCTAATTTAATTAACAATAAAGTTGAATTTTGTTTCAACACCACAGCTGTTACTAAACGGTCCATTTTGTGGTCGAAAAGTTGACGGTACCTCCCTGCAGAAGTTGTTGAAGTAAAAACAATATTTCAATATAAGGCGCTAAGTATGCGTTCGGTCTACTTTGCAACAAAGTTGGCTGTGAAGCAGTTTCTGATGGAGTGTTTTTAGACTGTAAAGTATTGGGAACCGCAAGATGAAAGGTTTTCAGTTCGATTTTGTAGGAAAGGAATATTTTACCCATTGGACACGGTGTTGTATTAAAAATTCTCTGGTTAAGCCTTTGAAATAGTTATGGTCGCAAAACCAATAACAATGAATACGAAGGTCCCATTATGACCTCCACAATACAGTAAAATACTGATAGTTGCTATGTTGCTCTAATTAAAATACTGATATCCAGTTGCTTCCGGTTTGAAAAGAAACTATACCGCAATCGAGTTGAAAAAAGGCTAGGCAGATGATGATGATTATTTATTTATTTATTTATAAATATTTATATGTACTTTATTGTACACCAAATGTAAAATACATAAAAGAAACCTTAAACTAACAAAAACATAACTAATCAATAATTAAATCATATTATGTAACTAGCTGTCCCCCGCGGCTTCGCTCCCGTCAATTGCAACTATTTTTTTGCTTATGAACCATCTCCAGACATTAACAAAAATTAAAAAAAAAGAATTAGCGAAATCGGTTCAGCCGTTCACGCGTGATGCGAAGACCAAAGGAAATAGGGATTTTATTTTTGGTAACATGGTGTAGGTATCACTCTATAAGAATCTGTATATATTAGTGATATTAGTGATCTGCTATGAATCGAAATAAGGTCTAATTCTCTCCCATTAAAGTGTAAACCGTAAATGTAAAGTAAATTACAGCCGCAATTAGCAGCTGAAACATAATGTTTAAATAGCAACTAGTGTAACAACACATCGCACTGTGTTTAACTATTTAAATAATTCTATGAGTTCGTTATAAAACTACATTTTACCTATGCATATGCATAGCTGCAGCACCGCATAGATAGAGCACGTTTGACTTTGCTCTTCCCAGAATAAACAAAGTTACCGGTGTCAAAAGCGGTTTTGATGCATTCTGGGAACTGCTGTCAAAGGGATACAAAATTATTACGGATATTGTGTCCATTTTCCTATGAATTTCAAGTCGCAAATTCAAAATAGTGGTTCAGCTTTGGCATATTTGCTATTTTGGTTGCCTAGCTTTCAGGCTTGATGATGGCTTTCTTTGACAACGACAAAACAGAAACCACTGCTAACCTCTTGCAAAGCCAGAGAGAGTGGAAAAGAATACATGTTTAGGTACTTGGGACTTGCACAAGATAAACAACAAAATAAAATTAATTGATTAGAAATGAACAATATAAAAAATACTGCTAGGTCAAAAAGGCTAACTCAGCCCGTCGCCAAGTAATCTTCGAACCAAATAATTATAGCTTTCCATTTAAATTTCAGCATGTTGCTTTCCTCGACGTGGCAGACAGAGAAGGCTCCGCTCTTGAATCGGAGCTAATAAACATGTTCGGAGCCCTGAGAGCCAAGTTCATAAAGTGTGACATATCAGATGAGGTTCAATTGGCTGCAGCTTATAAACAAGTGTTGGACAAGTACAGGAGACTAGACGGGGTCATCAACAATGCAGCAGTGTTGTCTGCCAATGAGAGGACTGTCAAAAAGATGGTTGATGTTAATTTTGTAAGTATCACAATCTTTATGTACGGCAAAAGTCTTCTGTAACTACGTGTGTATGTCTCTGAACTCCTCGTATGTGTTAGGATCGATTTTAATATATTTTTTGATGTTCAGAGCGGGTTTTTGGTTGCAAAACCAATGTCTATAAACAAAGATTTCAATCTAATTCTAGACGTTTATTCTTATGATAATCTATCGTTCGGAAAGGACAATGTCTGTCGAGACCGCTAGTATCTTATAAGCTGAATAAATGTCTGTTTGGCTGCAAACAACAAAGTTATATTCCCTGATTGGAAAATAGATGAGGTAATGAACAACGCAACAGATTTAGAAGTGCAGCTCATAACGAATTTCTTGACGATTGAAAGCAAGACAAAACAGCAGTGGATAGATACCACACTGACCACAGACCGCAGCCAATGCCACAATTAACCCAATATGTCAAGTGTCAATAGTCTCATAATACTTATTATTATTTGTGTTCAGTCACTAAAGTTAATAATGGAAGTTAATATTGGTGACTCGATAAAGTACTTCACCAAAGTGTGGTTAGCGGTAGAGACTAAAATTAACAATATGTGTACAGTTTCATTCAATAATTTCAATTGGGATTCTATTATAGGAACAAAGTCGAAAATTGTGAATATAATTTATTACTTGTAGGTAAATATAGTTGACTAAATAAAGTTATTTACAAAGATAAAGCTAGAGACTGAAAAGAAACAAATATACGAGTCAATAAGCGGAATTCTATTATAGGAATAAAGTTAATATAATTTTTCATTTAAATTTTAGAATCAATAAGGTTATAAACAAAATTAAAACCAGAGACGAAAATGACACATAGACGACACATTAAGAAAAAAATTATGAATAATGTCGAACGTTGTTAACACAATTTATTACTTGTTGGTAAATATAGTAGACTCAATAAGCGGAATTCTATGAATAAAGTCGATCATTGTTAAAATATAATTTATCACGTGTAGGTAAATATAGTGAAAATAAGTGAAATATCACAACTAATCACGTTTCATCTGACTTTCCAAAGCTAGGAATAAAGTCAAAATGCATACTGAAAATACTTGTTTCATCGTTTGTAAGTAAATATTGAGGAGTCAACAGAGTAATATACTACGCTGCGGTTTCGCCTGTCTACGAACGAACGCACAAGAGGATGGTCGATATTAATTCTGTGAGTTATGAGGCCTCGCGTGAGTTAGGATGAGCTATTCGGTTTTGATTCGATTAGGAATGGGGTTCGTTTCATGTTTCGTATAACATCGCATCTTTAATAGGGAATGTTGTTTTTGGTCTAAAAAGTTCGTAGAGTGACTTAAAGTATGGAGTGTGAGAATAGCTCTTTTTATATAATAAATCAGTAACCGAACAGCTACAATAACGGTCACCAGATATGTGAATTTGCAAAGCAAATGAATTTTAAAACTCATGAAACTAATACAATAGGCAAATTAAGGAAGAATGGATGACTTGAATGTTTTATAATTAACGAAGTTATGTTTCGGGCTTTAGCTGGAAATTGGTAGGACGGAATGAATTTATTAATAACATAAACAATAAAATGGCTGAGTAATCTAATAATTATTTGAGCTTTTCTAACATTGAGGCAATGAAAACGTATTTAAATGATATAAACAATACGACTTAGAGATGACATTTTTATATTCAGCTTGAGATATTTTTTCGAATCAAATCTCATGATTTGCCAAGTAAAACTTTTAGTAAAGAATTCCTTAGACATCACCCCTCTACAGTATCATCATCATAACTTTTATAGTTATCTATAAAAAACACCATCCACTTCATTTACTGCCACCAAATTATTGAAGTCCTCTTTCAGACTGCAACGGTCACCAGCACAATGAAGGCTCTTGAAATTATGGGGGTCAACAAAGGTGGTGGTGGGGGCACCATCATCAATATATCATCCTTATTGGCGCTTAACCTTGGCACTCATTTGCCTGTCTACGCGGCCACGAAGACAGCTGTCTTGCAGTTCAGTATTGCTATGGGGGTAAGGCTTATTTTTGACTACAACTTTGAGATCAAAGGCTAGATTTAGGTTAATTAAAAACTTATCTAAAATCTTTCACTCTGAGAAAAGGCTTTTAAAGTACGAGATTATGTTGGCCTTTGAAATTCTTAATTCAGGTAAATTAATTTAAAAAATAGCAGCTAAATGTTTTAGGAAGGGTTTTTTTAACAAACTTTGTGTTTGGCTAAATTAATGGCTTTATTCCCAAAATATGTATTTACAGGCAGAGAAAGTATACTCTGAGAGCAAAGTGCGAGTCATCACAGTATGCCTTGGCCCGACGGACACGGCCATCCTGAACAGAAATAACTTGGAAAAAGATTCAGCTGAACCAATCACATCCCGCGTGCCCGTCAGACAGAGGTGAGGAAAAACATGCTGCGGTTATAGAGGAGCGAAGCGTTGAGCGGGGCGTTTATGGTAGGGAGTTACGGACGGATACAAACTGCGTTAAGGCAAACATGCACAGTGAACCAAAATAGTTTTCGTGGTGAGGTGACTACCGATCAAGGTGCTGTCATTCCATCTCAGAGGCGAAAACAGCTATTCTGTAAACATCACATTCCATCGCTTTAGGAGGAATGTCATATCACTCCATGCTCACTTCACTTAAGTTTTCATGGTGACATTTTAACAGAATAGTGTGGTACAATTCTGCTAGTGGGGTCACAATAGGTTGCGGATGAGGTGATTTTTACAGAAAAAGGTTACAATGGGAAGAGTACCGTGATGGTTGAATTAAAAATGGCAGCATTTTAAACGCTATGCAGCAATTCTTTTTCATGAATTTGATTTCAACGATACCACTGCGCTCAAAGATCGATCCACAAAACACTAGTTGGGCATTTGCTTATACGTTTCGAAATGCACGCTCACATTACTAAACGCTCAGCTGTTTTGTGTCCTCAGCTTTACTTATACGTTCTAGATGAAGTTCGTGTTGATGAAGAAAGTTTGGCAGGAACGAGTTTTGTGATAAAATTGAGCAGTGGTGAGGTAGAGCTAGTTTCTCTTTGTGAATACATTTAATGGATATTTAGATAAAACGTAAAATGTACAGAAAATTGCGAGATTATTTTGTATGGTGTAACTACGAGTACCTACATAGTTCAATTAAGAAACAATATGTACTCTCTTTATTATTCTTTTACATAAATGCGCCGTCAACGTCGTGTATACGTCTTTTTTGGCAATTTGCATTTTTTTTTTACATGGTAACTATCAAGAGAGTACTAGCTGTCTTGATTTATAAAATATCATCAAACAAAATTATTCACAAATTTAATAAAAAAATTGAAAAAAAATCCATCGTTTTGTTCACCTTTTAATTTGAGTATGAAGAAATTAGTGGCTCCAAAACCTTAGAAAAAGTTTGCTCGTTAAATTAAAATTACAAAAATATTATTCATAACCAAAGATAATGTTAACTTTCAGCGTTGGGTCAGCAGTATCAGGCATACTAGCAGTTTTAGATCAAGGGAAAACTGGGTCCACATGGATTGTGAAGAATGACCAGCCAGCGGACGACTACACAGAAAAGATAAACAATGCTTTTGAAGTTTTAGCGGAGACCTAGATCTCAAAGACTGAATACAAGAAACTTATTTATACAGACTGAATTTTGAATGAGATATATTTTTTCAATGTTTTCTGTATACTGAATAAGATTTTGAATACTTACGATTAAATAATGATATTAATTTAAAATTGTTCTGAAATTGTATTATCCCTCTGCTATTTGTGTCGGTTGACTTAATTTAAATTTTGTCCGACCAGTATTGAGCAACCTGTTAAGCTGTTTTATTTTCATCATTTATTTTTTAACTGATGCCCGCGACTTCGCTCGCTTGACAAATTTTATACTAAAACCTTCTTCGATAACCACTCTATCCATTGGGGAAAACAGCATAAAAATCGGTGCAGTAGTTATGAGTTTATCGCGAACAGACAGACAAAGAGACACAGCGGTGGACGCTGTTTTTTAAAATGTATGCTGGTTTCCAGTCTAACACGGTGCAGCTGAATACCTGGATGTTTTTTACATAGAAACAGTTCTAAAGTGACAACATGATATTTTAGGCGATTTACATACTGCCACGCATCACGCAGCGCAGCGCGTGAAAACGTTTTCTAACGTTTCTTGTAAGTATCTCCGTTTGTATTGAAAACACGCATTGTCCAACACACAGAAAATGCATCCACTCCCAGCTGTCTTTTGGACATATTTGACACAGACTGTCAAATATGTCAAAAAGACAGCTGGGATCAAATGCTTAACGTGCTTCTCGAAGTCAGATTGGCCTCAGTCATAACTACCTAGTAAGGGAAAAGTCATTTATGACCAGCCAGAAATACTAAAATTTTGGTAGATCGAAATATTAAAAATATTTCTAAGTATATAAAATGATTTTGGCCGGAATTCTCGATATTTGGTTGCGAGAACAATGAGCGTTAGGAATCATCAATCGGGTTACTGCGCTCAACAATTCCATTTTTATTTCGACCTACCATATTTTGCTGTTGTTTTTATTTATTTATTTATTTATTTAACACTTTCAGCACAAACAAAAGTACAGAGGCGGACTTAATGCCATAGACATTCTCTACCAGTCAACCTTTGGGTGATGCAGAGAATAGTGGTAGGTGCAATACGGAGAATTAAATGCGATTGATAACTATTCAAATACAAAGTATAAAAATAAAGTAAAGTACATAAAAATAGTATAAAATCAATTGCGGCAGGTGGAACCAATAGTTCCACCGCCGGATCTGGTTTTTATATCCGTGTTTTATTTTAATTTGTGTAAATAAGAATAAATTGATAAAGTGTTTACAATTTTGATGGTATCAATACTAAAAAAATTGATGATGTCAATGGGATGTTTACAGGAATGTATCTAACGACACTAACACACACTGCAATGTATTCATCTTATCTTTTACTAGCTGACCCACGCAACTTCGTCTGCGTCACATTTTCCATTAATGCTCGGCTCCTTTTAGTCTTAGCGTGATGATATATAGCCTATAGCCTTCCTCGATAAATGGGCTATCTAACACTGAAAGAATTTTTCAAATCGGACTAGTAGTTCCTGAGATTACCCCCTACATACAAACTTAAAAACATACAAACTTACAAACTTACAAACAAATTTTACCTCTTTATAATATTAGTATAGATAGATATTAATGAAATTAATCCCTATTTCCCTTGGTCATCGCATCACGCGTGAACGGCTGGGCCGATTTCACTTATTATTTTTTTAGTGTTTGATATTGTCAAAGGGTTTTTATGAAAGAAAAAAAATAAGAAAGTTGCAATTGACGGGAGCGAAGCCGCGGGGGATAGCTAGTAAACTTATAAATATCTGGTGGGTTTTCTATAAATGACATGAATATCTCGGATCTAACTGCTTTCCCAGCTATATAATATGTTACGGTCGGATTCCAATCTACTTGGACGCAGCTGATTGCGAGTATTCTCTATGGAGCAAGCGACTCCGGCCAACGTGCAAAGGGTTCCGAACGAATATTTTTTAACATTTTAATTTAACACTATATACTTCTTATAGGTTTTTCTGTAATTTATAGGCAAATTTCTACTATTTGCTTTTTTAATTTTAGGCTCAGTAGTTTCGGAGATAAGAGGAATGGTCATTTTTCGTCTAATTTCTTGAATAACTTCAAAACTATTTAATTTTAAAAATTGTTAAAAAATATAGTTAAAACCCTCACAGTAAGCCCTTTTTTTATATGTCACATAATATTGGTCAAAAACCTTTTTAAAATTTTCTAGTTTGACCTCAAAAATTAAATTTTTATAATGGGGGTCACCCCCATGCTAAAATTTTTATTATTTACGTAACGCGTCCGTGCTTGGGTCACTGAAGTCCATATTTGCAGGTACCAAATTCCAACAGAATCAGTCCAGTGGAACCGGATAAAACTGGCTGTGATAGACGGACTGACAGACAGACGGACACTAGAGTGATTCTATAAAGGTTCCGTTTTTTCTCTGGAACCCTAAAAAAACTTAGTCATGTGGCCCGTGGCTAATGTATTCTAATGAACCACAATTACAAAAAAAATAGTTTGTCTTTTTGATGTTCTTCTTCTTCTTTACATGTCGATTGACTCATAAATTAATCACCGCGTGTATCTGACATCGACGCACAAACGGTTTCCATGGGTCCAGGGCTCATGCCCTGGACCCATGGAAACCGTTTGTGCGTGTTTGTTTGTGTTTCTGGACACCCTAGACTTAGAATTTTTCGTCGGCTTTTTTCTCATTTTTTAAATTTTTTTCAAGGCTTTTTTTACTTTAGACTGCTCATAATCGTTATTCTGACCTAACCCAATGAGATTTTTAATAAAAAAATGATTAATTAACTACTTTCACTAAAAAGAGCAATCTGAATAAAATCACAAATAGATATCAGCTATAGCTGAGCTGATACCAATTTGTGGTACCTACTCTTGAAAAAAATGAAAAAATGAGAAAAGAACCGACGAAAAATTCCAACACTGGGGTGTCCAGAATCATGCCCTGGACCCATGGAAATCGTTTGTGCGTCGATGTCAGATACACGCGTTATATTTTATTCAACGAGTATTGAGCAACCTGTACAGCTCTATCATTGGCCTCGTTCAAATCTTAGATGGTGCAAGGTTGTGTAAGAAGATGTTGCATGTCCTGAGAAGGGGCTCCGCACTGGCACTGTGTTTGGGATTGGTGGAGAATGCCCCATTTAGCCAGATATCGGCCAACCTGGGTCCACAGTCGGTTTACAGATTTCTTGGTTGGTCATTGAAGTTCCCCTCCAGGTGGTAAGTGTTCTGCCGGGGAAATAAAGCATGGAAGGATGTTTGTGCCTTCACAATGCATAATTATCTCTCGTCTGCTATACTTTTTTTCAATGAGGTCGTACATCTGATAAAGCTTTTGCTATTTCTTATACGAGAGAACGTAATAAGGTACCTATACATATGGACTGGTTCTGAAACAAAAAATAATTTTAATTTAATACACACTAGACACATTCTGTGATTGGGAAATGTAGGTATCTAGGTATTATTAGATGTATTTTAGTGATCTACTTTTTGTGTTGTGTTTGACAAATACTGGTTGTTCTACTTTCGGGTTAGACTACCAGTAAAGACTGATAGAGATCTTCAAATCACAGCCGAAGGACGTATTATAGAAACGTGCTTTCAGAGACACGAAATGGCATAATAATCTATTCTATACATATAATAAAATCGTAGAGTTGCCGTGTCTGTACATTGAATATTTTCGCATAAAAAATACATAGAAATGTCAGAAAAATGACATAGAACACAAAAAAGCAGTTTTTGAAATTCTTTTCTGTTTGTCTGTTTGTCTGTAATTCTGTTTGTCTGTGCGTTTGGAGGAGCATCACGCATAAACCACTGATTGGATTCAAAATTTAGGTACTTCAAAATATTTAGTGATAATCTGGGTAACATTTAGTGTTTATTTCATCAAAATCGACCCACAAAATCAAAAGATATCGAATTTTAAAGTTTACGAAGAAACTTCATCGAGCGCTAAAATAGGTTGTTTTCATTGAGACTTCAAATACTTGCAAAGCCATCTATTGAGAAAATTTGTAATAAGAAATGTGTGAAAAGACCCCGAAACAATGTATTTCTGAGTTATTTTTTTTTTAACTTAAAATGTAGCAAAAAAGTGAAAATTTTATTATATTATTATCATTATTTATCGTAACGTGTAAGCTTCTAAGTTCGAACTTATGAGTATAAAGACAGTTCAGTTACGTTGTAGATCGATAGATGGCGTTGTACTTATGACGCGTTTTTGTGAATCGCGGTGTTAAGATTCTCCGCTAAGCTTCTAAGTTCGAACAACAAGTTTAAAGTCAGTTCAGATACGTTGTAGATATATGGTATAACTATGGAAGTGTGGGTTAGAATGACTACATTCTTTTTCGAATTATTGGGTTGGGAGGAGAGAGTAGACTTGGGTCGTACTTGGAAAATCGAGTTCCAGGGCTTCCAGTTTCAAGTATTATGTATATGGATAGGAAATTGACCCGTAAGTTTCTAGGAATAAGGAGCACAATCGCGTTTTCAAATAAATACCTTCTTACGACGATTCAAGTTTCTACTTTCTACTTCTATTTCATCAAAAAGCCCTGTTGGAAGAAAAAATACTTGCATGGGAAATTGAACCCTGACTTATTATAAATAAGGAGCACAATCGCGTTTACAAATAAATACTTGCAAAGACAAACCAATAAAGTAAAAATACTTGCATACGAAATTGTTCCGTAGACTGTTACAAATAAGGATCACAATCGCGTATACAAATAAATACTTGCAAGGAAACCATTAAAGTAAAAACCTACGAAATTGTTCAGTAGGCTAGCTGTTACAATAAGGAGTATGATCGCATTTCCGAAAACTAACGCAGTTATTGAACTATTGAAGATTGTATTGATAAACTACGTAGAATTTTTGCTACTCAGTCAGACCAGGTGGCAGGTAAGTAGCACGGTATTAAATTAATAATGAACGAAACCATTCCTTCCTACTTAAAAGTCCGATTTGAAAAATTATTTCAGTGTTAGATAGCCTATTTATTGAGGAAGGTTAAATAATATATCATCACGCTAAGACAAACAGGAGCGGAGCAGTAATGGAAAATGTGACGCAGACGAAGTTGCGCGGGTCAGCTAGTTAAACAATAAATCAATAATATAATGCTCTAATGACTAAACAATGGTTATTGTACTGAATAGTATTAAATAATGAAGTTAGATATAATGTTATTATTTATTACACAGCAACAATATTGAACCATAGAACTGATTGATACAATGGTTTGTTAGCGTTTGTTCTATTTATGGTAACAATAGGACTACCGATTCCATTGGATTTGATATAATATTGGTTTGTAGTGTCAACCTTGTTTGGTTACTAAATTCGTATTTAGCTTTTTCATTTTACTTTTTTTCGTTAGATAATTAATTTTACAAACTGTAGTATGTACTGTTTCTGGATTACTTTAACCACATAATGTCAAAACGCCTTAAGAGTGTGTATTCCGTCCACTAGCGCCGCCAATCGTTTTTTATTAATTGTGGTAAATTTAAGACACGTAGATAAAAACCGCTCTGTAGTGCACTGAAGAAATGTATCTATTATTTTTTGACAGCTATTTTTAATACATAACTCATGGCTAAATAGCCAAAACGGCAATTATTGCTAAAAGTGGCCACTTTTAGCAAAAATATCGACTTTGGCAATTATTTATGTTCTGTACAAAACATAACTCTCAAAACATAATAAATACATTTCTTCAGTGCACTACAGAGCGGTTTTTTATCGACGTGTCTTAAATTTACCACAAATAATAAAAAACGATTGGCGGCGCTAGTGGACGGAATACACGCTCTTAAGACTGGGTTCTTTACGTCTGTTGGCATTGAAAACGCTACCTCCGCCCGCGAACCTTTTACATGCAGTTCAAAAAATCATTTTATTAACTACACTAGCTAACGTGCTTTAAACAATTTGTCACATTAACTTTGTAATGTAAGTATTTAGCTTTAGAAATGGGCTCTTAGCGAGCCAACCTACGAGGTCTCATTATTTGACATCTCACTTCACGCAAATAACTGCCCCGTGATCTTCCTCAAATTATATCCCCACTTAATCCCTCCCTCTCCTCCCAAATTTCCCGTATTTGGGACGAACAAGAAACGCAATCATGGGACTAATTTACTATGTGTTCGTACCAGACTACACAGTTGAAACTTGGCAGGCAAAATGCAACTGTGTCTGTCACTGCATTCTCTCTAGAGATTTGGCTAATTTATGCTCCGGATTTGTCCCTAATCCACACTCCGAGTGTCCCTATTTCGTACGTAGTACTTTTTAACTTGAATAATGAAAGTTAGAGATGGATTTTTTGTGACTTTGCCTAAACGTACAATCTTTTACAAATGATACGGTAGAGTCAGCCTTCGAAGTTTTCGTTCGAGTTTAAAGTTACCTTCGTATAACTTGAGTTTGCTTAACGTACTGTTCGTATGGAAAATGTTTCGCTTATATTCAGAATATAAATAGGAGTGAGCTAGATTTATTTTTCGCCATAAAATTTCCAGAAAATATCCGGCTACATTGGCGGGACAAGCTTGACGTCTATCGACAACATTGGTCCACAGTTACCCAAAGCCGTGAGCAATAGAAAAAGGTATCTGCCCTTTTCTTAAGGATGGAAAATCATCAACTGGCTCCTCCTGCTCAAAGGCAGAGCGGAAGAATTATCAGACTGTTACTTAAAACCCGGTGACTCTTTCGAACAAATTCTGCAACTCTGGCAAGAGGCCTCTGTCTTACAGTGGGACAGAACAGGCTGAACATAAAATAAATACAATTTATATTTTCATAAAATAAAATGGGACACCAAGAAAATTGTCCAGTAAGTGTACCAAGAACTACAAGTTATAACCGCGCAGCGTGCTGAAATAGCATTGCCTGCATAGTGCAGCTGTACCTACCGGGAAATCTCATGTTAGTTCACATTCACTAAAAATGTATGTGACAAATATTCCATATAGCATTATGTAGATTTATAATAAGCCTTGTCACATGCCATGAAATTCAGGCGAAAATGTTCAGAGTTTTCGTTGGCATAGCTCAGGTTACATAGCCAAAGGTTGACGTTGAAATATTATCGGGGGAATATTTTGCATAAGGATTGAACTGCAGGGTGACTTTCGAGAAAGGTTTTTATTTATTTTGTTTGGTGATGGAATTTAAGCATCTTCGAATACCAACACGTGTCAAAACAGTACTGACAGAACTGATTTTTCATTAAAATTTCTGTTACAAACAGTTTATATAATTGACCTTTATAGAACGTTTCTAATCAGTTGGTATACAGGGGTAAATACAAAACACCGCGGCTTCGGAACACAAAGGGCAATGAAGGAACATGGATGGGTTTTAGTCAGTAGAAGTCTGACACTCCCTCCCGCTACACCCAGAGCGGGAGGAGTCATTGGATGATTTCCCATCCCTAAAGAAAAAAAAAAAAAAAAAAAAAAAAAAGGGGTAAATACAAACCTGATATTCATAGATTTCCATGAATAAATATTATTATTTGATAACAATAAAACTTTCAAAAAACAAAAAACTTCGAATCAGAACTAAACATTAAAAAAAGTGGCAAAGTGCGAGTCGGACTCGCGCACGAAGTGTTCCGTACCAACATCTATAAAAACTGTAAAGAAATAAAGTTTGTTGTACGGGAGCCCCCTCAAATATTAATTTTATTCTGTTGTTTTTAGTATTTGTTGTTATAGCGGCATCATCTGTGACAACTGTCTAGCTATTGCGGTTCTTGAGATTACACTCAAGAACCGCAATAGCTAGACAGTTGGTGACAGACAGACAGACAGATAGCGAAGTCTTAGTAATAGGGTCCCGTTTTAACCCTTTGGGTACGGAACCCTAAAAAAGAAAACTTAAAATAAAGACAGATAAAAACAAACGAACAATACAAATTAACAAACCCAAACAAATTAAACAACTTACACTTTAATAGCCACCCAACAATATCAATTTATAACTAAACCACGGGTACCCGAAGGTCCATTAGAACTGGTAACGGGTACCCGGGTACCCGTAATTATTAATTCATCGGCGTTAAGTCGAGGCACATCAAACCGGCACGGATCGGCACTGAATGTTTGCCAAATCCGAGCCCGCAATGTTTAACTATTCACTGGCATGTTTCAGCAGATCTGAATTAGAGCACTGATTCTGCATAAACGTGAGTTGCTTCTTGTTTGGTTTTGGTTACTTTCTTTCAGAATTATAGAAAGTTTGGTTTAATGTTTGAATTGGTTCAACAGAGTTTTTGACTCGAGTTGCTTGGTTTATTTTTCTTTAAGTTTTTTTTTGAAGTTTTCCCAAATGCTTGTTTTTTTTTTATAGTTTCAAATACACATCAGTTATAACATTGGGATTATAAACATCGTCCTTATTGTTGCGGCGTAAGGGCGTTGTCTGTATGTCAAATTAATAACGTCACATGGTCTAACCGACCGACGCGCGACGATGGTTGACTGTATGTATTTTCTTTTTTTATCAGAACAAACTACCCACTCCTGGGCATTCCTTCGATTGTTTGTCGACTTTTATATCCGGTACTATTTTTGGAAGTGGACCTGAATTATTCAAATCGTTAGGGGTTCCAACGAAGCCCACTTTTAACGATAATCCAAAAACATTAATATACACGTAAATTAAATCACTTCCCATATTTTATTTCATCCAATCAAAGCATACCAATTTCAGGATACACGCTTAGTATTAAATTACTTCTCACGTAACACCAGAAAAGCCTTGATACTTCAAAAATAAATTAAACATTCAATTTGCGTGTCGAACTTGAAGGACAGTTTCCATCTTAAAAATGGATATGTAAAATTTGGGGGAAACATTGATATTCTGTCCCTGGGATTCACGGGCCATTTGGGCGCGCGTTGGACCCGAAAATTTTGTGAAATTATGACGTCATGGGGACCCCTGGGTGGCGGGCAGCGTATGGTGGATTAGTTTTGATTGTTTTCCTAATAGACGGCGTGATTTTGAGTCGTTTGAACTGAGGTTTATATTCAATAATAGTTTTATGCTTTTTAGTTTTGAAAGTGTTGCGTAAGGCAATTTTTGTTTTTTTCAGGAAATATGTTATTTTGATTATGACAAAAGGATTTATTTCTTCTTAACATAAATTGTATCGAAACGTATAATGCTCTCGTTCTAACAATGTAACAGCTCACAGTTTTATTTTTATGCTTTTCCAATAAAAACTATCTTTACTAACTTTTCAAAACTACGTCTACAACCCAACAAACCTAATTTTACTTCAACGTGCTTGATAAGAAAATAAATAACTCGGTTAGGGAATATTCCCAAAAAATATTTCCCCTTGCTTACTTCAATAAGAACAGGGGTACTTAAGAGCCTATACAAAGTTTCTCCTCAGGAACCTGCTCCAATCACATGAAATTTTTGACTGATTTCAAAAGGGAAGGAAAAAAGCGAGTAATGAGGGATTCTCAAACCCGTTTTTGTTTTTTCGTCAGAATTATTTTGTAAAGAGTTGAATTACTTGGAAAATGAAGCGTAGGTATTGTGGTCGCACAAAGTGAAGATTTTCTTTTGTTGAGTTTTTTTATGTTTTTAGAAAATATTTTTAGCCTATATTTTATTTATGAAGAGGCATTTGATTTTTAAGCCTCTACGAAACAGAAATTAACATCTGATTATTTTCTTATTACAGCAAGTTTTTTTTTTGCAATGACAATTTTCTCTGAAAGTATTGTTTTATGTGTTGGCCCTTCGCCGACGAGCATTAGGCACCGATCCAAACACTTAGAACTATTTATTTGTATCTAAAGTTTTACATTTTTAATCTTGCATGGTCGCTTTTTTTAAACTTGGGTGATGTCATTGTCTTTGTCCTAAAAACTGTCTGAAATTGGTGCTACTAGCCATGACTAACCTACTTTTAAAGCTTAGTAAATAAAAGTGCCCTTTTATCATTGCAGAGTTCAAACTGCACACTATTTATAAATGTCTATCAAAGGGTTTAGGACGAACGTTTCTTTTTTTAGACGTATAGTAACGTAATTTAAATTCTAACTGTAGTTGTAATATTCGTTTCGCATGTTACATTTATTTGAATTGGATACCATATTACAAGATGCAAATTATGTACTTAGCTTAAAATTAAACCACTCTGGGGTTTTCATTTTAAAAATTCACTCTTACTTCAACGGGAATGTAACATTACAATTTTTTAAATATTCGTGTTAGGCCCTCAGAAATATTGTCGGTTTTTGACACATTTTATGTGACGAATCTGTCAATGCCACACCACAGTTTAAAAAAGGATGTCAATTTAGGCTCAGTGTTTAATGTAGAAATTATTAGAAAGAAAGAAAGAAAAGAAAGAAAAATGTTTATTTGGGACTCAACATTTATTACAACAGTATAGTATTACATAAACTCTCTTTGTCTGGCACGATTGCCATAAAAGTAAGCTTCCTTCTGGCACGATAGCCTTACAAGTAAGCTTCGTTCTTCCGGTCTGCCCACCGGAATGTGTGATTGGATCGCAGATTTCCTAAGATATCGGTCTATCCGAGTGGTCATAGATAGCTGCTCGTCTGCACTGCTAGATATTCATGCCGGGGTTCCTCAGGGGTCAGTACTTTCAGCAACACTATACTTGCTGGATGTTAATGATCTACTTAAGCCCGGTACCTTTGGGTATGCAGACGACAACACTGTTGCTGAGAGATACGTGTCCGACGCGCGAGCTACGGATTGCAGATCCGGTCTCTATGGAGGCT
The DNA here is from genome assembly GCA_963859965.1 of Ceramica pisi. Classification (NCBI taxonomy): domain Eukaryota; kingdom Metazoa; phylum Arthropoda; class Insecta; order Lepidoptera; family Noctuidae; genus Ceramica; species Ceramica pisi. The sequence continues at coordinate 19,890,093 of OY982535.1, read as the reverse complement.
ATAGTTGAGCGTTTGAACGTGTCCTTACAGGCTGTCTCTGAATGGGGCGATGCCAGTCTGGTGAAATTTAATGTTGCTAAGACCCAAGCGTGTCTTTTTTCCGCCAAAAGGCACTAGACCCAAATTCACTCAGCTCCATCTTTCGGAGGTGTAGCCGTGCCAATAACCGACCAACTTGAACTTCTGGCGGTTTCTTTAACATCAACCCTCAATTTAAGTGCTTTAATTAAGGCAAAAGCTCAAATGGCTGCTAAAAGTTGAGGATCCTACCAAAGGTGAGACGCTACGTCACGCCGGAACAGCTGCTCAATCTCTATCAACTGCAAATTCGATCGTGTTTGGAGTACTGCTGTCATCTTTGGGACAGTTCTGCCAGATACTAGCTTGATGCTCTTGAGTCAATTGAGAAACGATGGGTAATGGTAGGCTCGTCGAGTCGAAGCTCCAAAATCTTGAGCATCGACGCCGAGTTGCTGGCCTGTCGGTTTTCTACCGGTTGAATTTTGGGGAAAGTGCGATGGAATCGCATAATTTAATTCCGCCAATCTCGTTCCATCATCGGACCACAAGACAAACGGCGATGCGCCACCGGTACATAATGGCCATACCACCCACACGCAGAAAACGTTTTGGGAACACATTCATATGTGCATACCTTCATCAAAGGAGTGGAATTCCATAAGTCCATTCCAGAGTCTGTGTTTTGTGATAGCTACAACCTGGGAGTCTTTAAGTCAAGAGTGAATAGGTTACTTCTAGGCAAGCTAGTGCTCCATCTTAGACTGCATCATCGCTTACCATCAGGTGAGATAGTGGTCAAACATGTACCTATGAACAGTAAAAAAAATCAATAAATAACGTAAACCACGTGAAACCAATAAAATTCGTTCATGGAAAAATGTCCGCAAAATTTTATGGCTTATGTTTAACTTACCACCAGATATAGTAACAAATAGCAGACAAAAGTAGTAAATGATCACCAAAATGAAACTCGCATTTTCATGTAAAATTATAACCAAAGTTTTAACACTTTGCTATCCTATTTAAGTAAAATGACTCCAAGTAAATCATGAGTAACCCAAAAATAGTAAATGATCACCAAAATTAAACCAATCTGGCTAATGGTCATGGTTCTAACCTAACCTAACCCACACGTTTCACCAGCCATAGAGGGGATCTGACGCAGACACGTTACTATAGAATTTGAATATTATACTAACTGAATATTAATTTGCTCGTTAAGATTTGGTGATCATTTACTAAATTTGGTGGTCGAATACAATTTAAAGTGGAGTCGTGACTATTTTTCTGGTGTTAAGTAGATATTTTTGGTTACAAAACTAAGGGTATCAAAGCATTTTATGGTGGTCATTATATTTATTCCCAATTTTTATTCCCCAAACACATAATTCACTTACAAACTACATACAATAACGAATACAAACTGGTTTTAAATCAAAAATTCTACAATCATCGGTATCTAAGTAATATTTATCGTGGAGGGTAGAGATACAATTTCCGGTCACCGCGTGGACACAGCAAGTGACCCAGTTTCTGAGGCGACTTCGCGTAGCCAAGTCGCGTGTATTGTTCAGGACACGACTTTTTAAATGGTGCAGTGTGGTGTTGCGATGGAAATTTATTAGAAATAAGAGTTTTGGTACTTTCACACGAAAAATAAAATGTACTCGAGGCTCTTGACAAAGTGACATTTAAAAATAAGCATTTTACGATTCTCAAAAAATCAAAATGCAAGGGTAGAACTGAAGAAAAAAAATGAAAAGGGTAGACCTGAGGGGTGCTCTTCTCGTATTTTAAGGGGAGTTATCAATTGTATCGTAGACGCAATCTGTCAAAACACCTCTATTTGTATTAAAATTTGACATTGATTGCCGTTAAGATGACATTGCAACTTGAATTTGAATGCTTTTAGGTACGAGAATTGGAATCTAATGTGAAATTTTGGTAGCGAATGTAAATAAATCCCATACATTTTGGTGTTTTGATTATTCATTATCACAGCAAGAATGTCATTTTACCTATATACCAGAAATATATTGCGAATTGGCACGTTCTTATTTTGCTCAAAAAAGAAAGAAAATTTTTTTTTTCGGCTCAGCTGTATCTATTGAATTAATGAAATAAATATTGTAATTGGTATCGATCACTCAGTTTTAAAGAGAATTCAATTAAACAATATTTTTCGTTCCATTGGAAGATTTTATTTGCCCATTTTTAGTGCATTTTTTTGCAAATAGTTGGACGCATATCACTTTACAATATTCTACAGTACAGTCTTTTTAAAAACATAGATTGTTTTATTACTATTTTCATTAAATACCGTCTTAAAAAATACCGAATACTATGTGAAATTAAAATGATTAAAGTGTTAGGTATTTGTGTTACTTTCAAATTGTACAGAAATAAACCAAAGGTACTATCCTGCATTCAAATACATTTCGAAAAGGGTAACCAATTGATGACAGTGTCCCGCCTTATTACTTAGAACACATTGCGTCCACTGTACACTGACATTCAATACTAAATAATTTATTGCATTCCATATGTATTACATAGATGGTTTAAAATGTTTAAACAACAAATATGGGCCCTGTCGGGCACAGCAAGTAATAGGAGAGAGGAAGAGTGCTAAGTAGTATTTCAAGGTATGAAATAGTATAAAAAATATTATAAACTAGCTGACCCGTGCAACGTCGTCTGCGTAACATTTTTCGTTACTGCTCCGCTTCTATTGGTCTTAGCGTGATGATATTAGCCTATAGCCTTCCTCGATAAATGGGCTATCTAACACTGAAATACCGCGTGTATCTGACATCGACGCACAAACGATTTCCATGGGTCCAGGGCATGATTCTGGACACCCCAGTGTTGGAATTTTTCGTCGGTTCTTTTCTGATTTTTTTTAAGAGTACTACAAAGTATCCGCTCAGCTGAGCTGATATTATTTGTGGCTTTATTCATATTGCTCTTTTTAGTGAAAGTAGTTATTTAATTATTTTTTGATTAAAAATCTCATTGGGTTAGGTCAGAATAACGATTATGAGCAGTCTAAAGTAAAAAAAACCCTTGAAAAAAATAAAAAAATGAGAAAAAAGCCGACGAAAAATTCTAAGTCTAGGGTGTCCAGAATCATGCCCCGGACCCATGGAAATCGTTGGTGCGTCGATGTCAGATACACGCGGTATTTTTTTAAATCATACCAGTAGTTCCTGAGATTAGCGCGTTCAACCAAACAAACAAACAAACTCTTCTGCTTTATAATATTAGTATAGATGTTAAATTGGATGTATAATTATGTATATATTTATTAGGTCTGTGTTTATTGGTATAGTATATTTATTGATTAGGAATAGTAAATAAGAATTATTGTCAAGAAAAATTGAATTATTTTTATTATACTTAAATTTTGTTATTATATCATCTGCCTATCCTTTTCCCAACTATATTGGGGTCGGCTTCTAGTCAAACCAGATTTAGCTGAGTACCAGGGTTTTACGTGGAGCGGCTACCAACCGGACCTCCACAACCCATGAACTGGGTAACAGGGTACTACATGGCAAGACTGGAGTCAGATTAACTGACTTACGACTGAAGGACATGTATCCATGGTCAAGAATAAAATTATTTAAAAAAAAAAAAAAAAACTGACTTCTGACAATCTGTAACGACTGCCAAAGATCTACAAATGACAGCTGGGACCAACGGTTAACGTGGTTTCCGAGGCACGGAGGAAACTCGGTATGTTAAGATGGTCACCCATCCACAGACCAACCTTGGAAAGCGTTGCTTAACCTGGGAGATCGACCCGTGCGGCTATTACTATCTAGCCACGCTTCTCTGTACACTGACATTACGTCGATAAATAAGAAACCTACGAAATAAATCGATTGGGTCATCTACACTCACATGTATGACGGTCCGTGTATTTGACTCAATCAATTTATTTTCGTCACTACCTTTCCTTTGGTGAACCCTGCTCTAATTAGTTAAGGAAAATGTAAATTTCCTTTGGAAAGGGCTTGGTTTTTTCTATTAAGACCATGAAAGTGAGGTTCACAATATTGTACCTTGATATTCTAGGGTTCAAACGTGCTACATGAAAGTCGTTGATGCATGAAATCTAGAAAGGGTAGCCGCGAGTGGAGATGGATTAAGTAGAAGTTGGGTATTTTTGGTGTACTACAAAATCCCTAGCCTTAGACGTAAGAAATAACATTCAATTTTTTGTTTTCCCTAATATTTTATTTTATTTCCAAAATGAAATAAAATATTTTTATTTTAACACTTTATAATTGGAGATACAGCAAGATGAGATAAACAACTTTAAAAAAATAAACAAAATAACTGAAAAGGGTTTATACTCATCGTTATAAACCAGATTTACTATTGATCTGAAATTGCGAAAAAAAAATCGATTACTCCATGGATCTATGAGCGTATAACTCGACGAAATGTACAGAGTAGCAGTCCCGTTTTAAACATCTAACTTCTAACTATTTTAATAAATGCTCAAGTTTCGATGGATTTTTATTACTCAATCACGCCAGAATGGCTGAAAGAATCTGGATCAAATTTGCACATAGGCTACTTTTTATACCGGGAGTACGTTCCCTAGGGAGCGGGCGAAGCCGCTGGCAGAAGCTAGTTGTTCAAACAATGACTCCTAGAGAACATACCAATAGGGTGCCACTAGCGTGTGAGGGGTCGTTTGACCTTAATGCCCACAAGATAAGTGTTTATAAAACAATTCGAAAAAAAAAATCTTAAATCTTATCTTCATAAATCTCGTGTCACAATGTTTGTCCTTAAGGTGGCTCTAGTCGATATTTTTTCCATAGAAACTTCGGGAGGGTATTACTCCGCTGTTTGACAGAGTACATCAAAAGTTAAACATAATATCGTTTTGTCATATTATTAGTTTTGTCTGTATGGAAACAGAATGGTAAAATAAACCGCCATTAAAAAGTTATGAGCCACCAAAGTTTCGGTTTTCTTGCCAATTTTAACGCATCTTTGGGCGTAAATAAGTAATAAACACAATGTAAAATCTTTAAAACCAAGTCGGTACCGACAAAGCTCAACTATCGAAGAATTCAATAACTTTTATTTTTAATCGATATATGCAGTAGTTTTTTCATAAAACTCGATTTACGAAAGGCCTTCTCATATTTTTTACGCGCGCGTTTTACTATGAATTATCGTGCCTCTCACTGAATAACGTTCCCCCCGGTGCGGTGCGGGGGGACAACGCTCACGCACACGTGCGTATTCAAGTTACAACTGTGTCTGCTGCGGTGTGCTGTGGCCTGTGGCCTATGTCGTTCAAACGTATACGTAGGTAGACTATACTTGCGCTCTAATTTATATTGACTCATTGGCTTGATTTTTGGATTTCAACATTATATTTTATATCTGTTTGACTTCGCACTGTAGTCGCCGATTTAACGACAGTTATTGTGGGGCGTACCCCATGTGGGGTCGTGAGGTGGAGTGAATACAAATGCTGGTCTTAATTTTGGTATCGTAGGCAGACGTTTTGTAGATTAAAATATTGTATGGAGGGGAAATTTATTGTTTTTTTTTTTCAATTTTTATGTGAAAATCTTAATGCGGTTTACAGAATACATCTTATTACCAAGTTTCAACAGCATAGTTCTTATAGTTTCAGAAAAAAGTAGACGGACAGACCGACAGACAAACATGACGAATCTATAGGGTTCCGTTTTTTGCCATTTGGCTACGGTACCCTAAAAAGGAGAAGTTTTTCGACGCCCCACTTTTTGTTGGTAGAGACAATGCACGATAATCGGATGTAAAAAGAGCAGTCTTCAGCCAGCCTAATGACAAGGTAGCATTAAGTGAATGGTAAGGAAAAACTTCGATGAGTAAATACTTTTTAATTATATGCAAATTAAAGGGTGGGGTTTAACGTTTGAAATGGAACAACGTGGAGTTAAAACAAGATGTAATGGGGCGTAATGAGAGTGTACCTGTGGAGTAATTACAAAGGTTCTGTTGCAGGAGTTTGTATAGCTGTGTCGCCGATTTATTTGTTGCAGGAGTTTGTATAGCTGTGTCGCCGCTTTAACGACAGTTATTGTGGGGCGTACCCCATGTGGGGTTGTGAGGTGGAGTGAATACAAATGCTGGTCTTAATTTTGGTATCATAGGCCGATGTTTTGTAGATTAAAATATTGTATAGAAGGGTCTTATTCTTATCTTATGGGCCCACACACCCACACACCTTAGTGTCAGAGTTTCTAAACCGCCTCAAGAGCCTCTGAAATGGTTTATTTGACGAGCGCCATTTGGCGGCCGGGACTACCGGCTTATATACGTGTCTTCCGAAGCACGGAATCATCTTTTTATAAGACAAGATTTATGATACAAGCCTGCAATGTCCTAGTCAAACTGATCAACTTTACAAAGTATGCTTCCTGTGGTAATCGAAACCACGACCACCGGGTCACAAAGCTTAAAGGTGCCTGTCTTATATTGCTGCCAAGTAATAAAGAAAAGTTTAGTCAAGTTGCATTACTTTCACACGTGAGACAGAATTTATGTATGTCACCGGCATATGGCAGACTCCGTAAGATTGTAATAAATCTTGATTAGATTGTAATTTCTCGAAACATAATAATTATAAAAAATGCTTTTGTATATAATATATCCCATCCAAATTCTCTAGTTTCCAATACATCCGTGTCTTATTCAGAAAGAATTATTTACAATTTCAAAAAAATGCATTACGCATATCCTCCCACTCGGGGGAGTGGGGGGCTACGTGGGACTCCCCGGACTAACCCGGTATACCCACTAAAACAACCCAGCGAAATTCCCGCATCGTATCAGTGGGCGACTGGGAGATCGGCGCAGCCTTTGCGTCCAGTCCACCCCCGACGACCGCCCGTCTTCACAGCGGGCCCTCCCGGCCCTCTCCCAGGGGGGAGGGCGTGAAGGGCCCTTCACGCCCTCCCCCCTGGGAGAGGGCCGGGAACTACCGACGATGGTGGTGAAGTGTACAATGCGGGCGGAGGCGCCCCCGCGCCTTTCGCCCGCCTATCACCACCGCGAGGAGGGAGAAGAAGACGTCTTCGCCTTCGTCTTCGGAGCGGCGCAGCGAGAAGATCGTCCTCCCGCGCGCGCTCCACTGCCTCCTTTTGCGAGGATATCATCTCGCAAAAGGAGGCTACCGCAGCCCAGGCCTCCTCACTCCCCAGCATGCATCTGACCACGCTGGGAAGTGAGAGGTCCTGTCCGATTTCCGCAGTCAGACTGCGACGCGGCTCAGACAGCGTCATTTTCCTGCTAGCAGTGAACTATTACGACATCCTGCATCGCGGTATCATAGTTTTCCTTGAGAATGTGTACAATTGTCCGAATATCAACTAGGGGGCAGTTGCTCACCGGACACAACAACCGTCCGGTCGGAGGACCTCCCTTTTCAATGGAAGTTTACGGGACTTTACGCCCTGTTCCGCATCCCTCTATACTAGTGATTCCGACGTGATACCATATATCTATATAAAACTAGACTATCAAAAAGACCTTAAGACCTTCTTGAGCATTCATGCTACATATACACGTAAATTAATAGGTTCTGTGGTATAATTTTCGACTTCTACGTGGGCAAAGCCGCTATCAAAATCTATAAACTTTTTGGATTAGTATTTTCAGCACGTGTCAGTTTATACCAGAATATGTCACAGTTCGTGTTGCAGGTTTATTTGCGGGTATTAGCAGTTACATTAGTAATGTCTTTGTGTTGTTAGTAATGTATGTGTGTGTGTACAAGATATTGGTAGAATAATTTATGTTGTCTCACTAAAGAGGTGTTAAAGCTGAATTGGTAGTAAATTGTTTACTGTTCAATTAGTTACAACTATGACGCTATTTCAGAAGATTGCTCGAACAACCATTTTAATGAGGTATTTTTTTTAATAAGTCAAAATAGGTTCGCACACAATCTAAAACAATGGCATTATTCCATATACCAGCCTAATTTGAGCTTTCAAAAATCCAGAGTATTTTAAAACACCAACAACGCTGAAAAATATAGCCGCACTTAAATCTGGCCGCAAGCCATATTCAGGAAAATATTACACCATTTTACAAACACGTCTATAAAATAACCGTACCTCGCAGAAATTGTTACATTGTAGACGATATTAACTTCACCGTAGCTTAGTATAATAGCAATAGCACATCCTGCAGAACACCGAGATTCCACAGTTACCAAAGATAATGTGTGCTAGAGCCACCATTGTCAAAACTTTCCAAGGAAACCATTTTTTTATTTTGGAGGGATGGAAAATCATCAAAAGACTCCTCCCGCTCTGGGTAAAGCAGGAGGGAGTGTCAGACTCCTACTGACTAAAACCCATCCGTGTTCCTCCTAATGCCCTTTGCGTTCCAGGGCTGCGATGACTCTTTCGAACAAATTTAATTCCAAATTCCAAGGAAACCAAGCGTGTCACTGAGTGTCACCGTTACCTCATAAACTTCGACAGCTCACGGTAACGGTGACTATAGATATGCCGACTAATACAGACAGCCAAAAAATGTGTGGTCATGAATGAGCAAAAATAAATGCTACATGGGTTGATCTTCGAGGTTGCCCCGTTTTTTTTAGGGTGAGAAATCATCAAATGACTCCTGTCAGACTCTTACTGACTAAAATCCATCCTCCTAATGCTCTTTGCATTCTAGGGCCGCGGTGACTCGTTCGAACCGTGGATGGGTGACCATTCATTATATACCAAGACTCTTTCGTGTCTCAGAAAGCACGCTAAGCCGTTAGTCCCGACTGTCATTTTTACATATTCGACAGTCTTTACGGGTAGTCAGAGTAAGAAAATCTGACACTAATCTTGCTAAGAAGTATCATGTTATCTGTAGTGTGGGGGTCAGATAGGCAATTACTCCGTGTAAAAAAAGTGGTAGTCAGCTGTATCCGGTTGCCGGAAGTGCTGGAAGTTGCTGGAAGCCCCAATAGGCCAACATAGTTGGGAAAAGAGTAGGATGGCAAATAGGGAATTTGAATTTTGAATTTGGAACCCTTATAGATTCCTCATGTGTCTGTCTGTCTGTCTGTCCGTCCGTATGTCACAGCCACTTTTTTCGAAACTATAAGAACTATGCTGATGAAACTTGGTAAGTAGGTGTATTCTGTGAACCGCATTAAGATTTTCACACAAAAATAGAAAAAAAAAAAATCGGGGGTCCCCATACTTAGAACTGAAACTCAAAAATTATTTTTTCATCAAACCCATACGTGTGGGGTATCTATGGATAGGTCTTTGAGCTTCATCAGAGGTGAAATTATTAAGGCGCGTCCCCGAGCAAAACGCAGCGCTAGCCGTTTTTTGTGCAGTTTTTTGGAGCTATCTACTCTTTATCCAAAAGAAATATCAACTAATAAAAAATACATTAAATTTCTACATAATCTTTGCTTCAAAATGGTAGATTTTATTTTTTATTACTGAGTATAATGTTTAAGTAATCTCCTCACAACGAAACCACAGAAATGAGAAAAAAATACTGAAAACATGCATCTTCTCGAAAACTAACAATTATTTTGATTTTGTACTTACACTAATCGATAGGCAATTTAATTATGAACATTTTGGTAGAAGTATTTTTTCAAACGACCTTGATTTTATAACGATTAAATTCAACATTCTGAGCGTCTTCGCTATTGTATCTCTTGCGCTGTTATTGAGGGAAAAAATGCTCAAGGTTATTTGCTCAGGGTACGGCCTTAAGCTTCAAAGATTACAATAAGAAAGAGAAGTCCGATATTTAACTTTGTCATCAAAGTCCATAGCGCCTATACAGCTGCCATATAAAACAGCGTTTTCGCGAGAGGGACAGATATATTTGTTTCAAATTATTACATCTCGTTTGTTTTTGAGAGAAGGAAAAAAGCTTTTAGAGTCGTATCATCATGCGTAGCAGATCTACTACGAAATGCTGTGTCTGTAGCCGTGATTATGTCGTAGCGGCTACGTCGTAGCAACTTACAAGGAACCCAGAGTTTAGCACCAAAGAATCAGCCACACACATCCTGCACTGCGAGGCCGTGCCCTCTCAACGTGCACGAATCCTCGGAACACAGAGGTCGCTTTGCATAGCTTATGAAGCCCCAGGAATTTTCTGTACGCGCAACAACACGAATGGAAGTAAACTAAACTAAACAAGTAACTAAATTGTACTATTATAAATAATTATTGGAAGAAAATGTATTATAATAATAAAGCTTGTGATTTGCATGCCTCAAGGTGTAATATGGTTGGACTGTGCTATTTTCAATATCTTTATGTAATTACTCATATTAGCAAATAAACGATTATAATTATGATTATATGATTATTAAGTCTTACGGAGTCCCAACTCGACTCTATTTGGAACATTTACATATATTTAAGTCGAAAGCTTGTAAAATATTCTCAGGTATGTTTCAATTAATATCAACAAAACAACACGATAACTTTTCTCATTAACGTTGCCGAAAACCTTGAGATTAAAATTAGGATCTACAAAACAAGCTTAAATTGTCACACCTTTGTCATTAAAAAGGCTTTTTAAATAATTAATTCCGGAAAAGGTGTGGTTGAATCGTAATTAATGTGAGCCATCTCAACCACGAATTTCGGGAAACCGAAAAACATTTCTACTTAGTTGATTATTATTATTTATTTATTTACGTGATAAAGCCGTAAGGTCTCACTGCAGGGCAAAGAGATAGAGAGTTTTCTGAGCCCAATCCTTAAGAAAAATCTCGTTCGGAGAGACTTTGTGAGTAAAAACTCATAATTCTCTCAAAACTCTAGCAGAGTCCGAGTAGTTCGAGTCTCTCTGAGTAAAGTCTCTCCACCCAGTTTCATTTAAATCTAGCAGCTGTAGACTACATTTGCAATACATTTAGGTAAATAACAAAAAAAAAAATGGTCAAGAACCACAATCCGAAAAAAAAAATCACATTTCTTGTGTAAGAACCCAATTCCATTTTTAATTTCAATACAAATTACGGTTCTCGTTAAATAGGCCGCTGATCGAAAGACGACAGCGGAGTCTTAGTTATACATAGTTCTGTTGGTTATCCTCAGTATGGAACCCTAAAATAGTGAAGGATAAAAAGAAAAAAATTAAGAAATTGTATTACAATTGTAACGTTCAATTAACTATAGGTTCTATTCTCTAATTCTACGAATAAAAAAAGTTGTTTGAAGGAAAACAACAATACCATTGCTGTAAGATAGATCAGTTGATAGTATCGGCAGGCGGCTATTCTGTCGAGAGCCTGTCGTTGACAGCCCAGGGGGCCAAGACGTATCGATTGCTGAGAACCAATCAACGTATTGCAGAGCTGTTTACTTCGAGAGAAAGAAATCGTGACTTTTATATACTTACTTAGGTACGTACAAGTTAGCTAGAGGTATATCGGGTCGAGGGGATTTCAGGACCGGGACCGAGGTCCCGGACTACACCTGTATTGTTTTTGAGTGGTACTTTGGGACCACAAGAAAAATTAAGTACAGTTAACGAAAAAGCTGATTTATATTGATCAAAAATTGCACAAATTATTAGGTCTCACCAGTACAAAAGACAGGGTAAAATTATTATTTAGTTCTTTATCTATTGCATTGTACATGATGTAGAATACTGGTTCACAACCATCCTCATGAGCATCATCGCTGCACGCCTCGTCGGCAGCTGGTGTCCATCCGGCTGGCGTCGGGCAACTTCCCCGAGTACAGGGTTTATATAGGTAACTTTATCAATTAGAACATTTTTATTTTCTATTAAGTATGGGTATTCATTGTTTTATATTAAATTCTGTCATTTTTACATTATATTACAGCAACATTATTATATGAAGAACACAGGGGACAAAACGGTAATTATCATCCTGAAACTGCTTTTGAGTTAGCCAATCCCGCAAAAGGTAAAAGGTAAATTTCAGGACTTTTAGTTTTATACATAAAAGTAGTAAGTGATCATAGTGATCTAGACTTTGACCTTTCTTAGTTATTTTCAAAATAGACTTTGATCAGTATTTCAATTTATGTTTAAGAAAAGATTAAATATTTTGTATAACTTCCGATTTTTTTAGTTGACGTAGGTACTTCCCCAAGAAATAACTTTGTTTAATTTATTTTTGGTCCCAAAGTGCCACTCAAAAATAATATAAGTGCAGTACGGGACCACCAGACCCGGTCCTGAAATCCCCCGATCCGGTATTATATTGGTAGGTATGTAGGTTGTTTGTTTGTTCAGAGGATGTAAAACTTGTAAAATTGGACGGTTGAAGTTTGCGATTTCATTGATTTCACAAGTTTGCGTTTGCGTAACTTCAAAAAATACTAAGCGTACTTCTGCCACAGTTAGAAAGTTCAAAGTCCAGTGTTTTGCAAGAGAAATCAGTAGACAAGCATTATTTTTTGGGGTCAAAGAATTAAACTGGGAAGAAACTGAATTAATGTTTATGGTTAAACTGTCTTTACGTTTACAATGATAGGAAAATAGTAAAACTTTTTTTTTGTACATTTTTTGTACGTGGGCAGTATTATTTGTGGTTATAACTTTTATTTCTTACAGACAAATGGAAGAGATCTTTAGGTCATTATGATAATATTTCAGCTGAAAGACAATGCTAGACAAAGGCCTCCCCCAAGAGTTTCATGCTCACTCAAAAGCCTAGCTGATAGTGACGTATGCGTTGGATCATTGGGCTCCATTAAAAATGGTTGAGACGAATGGGCCTGGCGCACGCGTCATGTTCGTGAACGGGCGCCGTTGGTTGGGACTGGGCATTTCTCAGCTGCCATGGTCAAAGAAAATATTAAAATAAATATTTTCTTTGAATTGTTCCTCTTTTATTCCGGACATTTTGTGATTCAGAGAGATCGAGAGAAAATCTAACCTCGGCTTCTTTCTGAAGCCAGATTTAGATGAGACATACAAGTGATGTTTAAATATAAATTACGCCCTACATATTTTCTTTGATGCTGATGTCTTTCCAATGTTAGCTGCGGACTTTGAAATTTTTATTTTGGTACGGTTTTCTATCATACACCATCTGGCAATCCGAATCGGATCAGGTAATTGGATACTTGTGTGCTAACCCTTCGGTAATAGGAACGATTCCTTTTAAACGCGTTTTATTTTATTCTCAAAAATACATTTGTGTTATCTTACACAAATAAAATACCACTAGGTATTATTCCGAGCCCAAAAATTGTTTAAGCCCAACCTAAAATCCAGGTTTTACAAAGGTTAGGGCAGCTAAAATTACACGCAGAATATAACAAAGCGCCAGCTGAGGCATACGCTTACACCTCATAATTGTGAAGGTTTAAAGGGTCGGCCGAGTTTATCACAAGAGGGGTCTGTGACGGGCTCCCACTGAGAGCTAAGCTAAATTAGACTGTAGTATTTCATTAGCTGTGGGCAAAGGTCCAGCTGTGAATGTTTGGAGATGAAGGTATACCTCTACAATCTTTGTTACTTGTCTGTGTTTACTGCGGAATATGAAAATTTTATGAGATATATTTATTACTAGTTGACCCGCGCAACTTCGTCTGCACCACATTTTCCATGAATGCTCCGCTCCTATTTGTCTTAGCGTGATGATATATAGCTTATAGCCTTCCTCGATAAATGGGCAATCTAACACTGAAAGAATTTTTCAAATCGGACCAGTACTTCCTGAGATTACCCCCTACATACAAACTTACAAACAAATGTTACCTCTTTATAGTATTAGTATAGATGAGAATTTTATGTTTATTGAAGAAATCGAAGACGATACTAACATAATTAACTGTTCTATTCTTTTTACATAAAATTTAATAATACGCACAGCAAAGGAGTGAGACTCTCTGCCTGCGTCTGTGTTTCCGAATGCTTACAACCCTAATCTTTTCAAAGTTAGAGTAAACAGGCTCCTTCTGGGTAAGCACGCTCCATCATAGACTTTGTTTCTATCATCTTTGACCTAGACTAGAGTCAAGAGCAAACCCATCTAATATAAAAAAAAAGAAAAAAAAAACGTAACTACAATATATCTTGCTGTTCTGTGATTATAATTGTGTTTAAATAATAATTGGTGGTTGGTGGATAATTGGTAAATTTAATAAATAAATTATTTATGTTGTAAGTAAGCTTGTTGTAATAATATATATCAACATTGCAAGTGGTGTGCTGCCAATAAAGTGTAGCTATTTTACTTTATACTAAGTAGTTCCAATACCAAAAAGAGTATGTTTCAAAATGTCTAAAAGGATCATCGGCGATGATAAGCTCGTCGAATCGAAGCTCCAAAGTCTTCAGCATCGACGCCGAGTTGCTGGCCTGTCGGTTTTCTATCGGTTACATTTTGGGGAGTGTGCGACGGAATTGCATAACTTAATTCCGCCAAGCCCGTTCCACCATCGGACCACAAGACGTACGGCGATGTGCCACCGGTACATGGTGGACATCCCACCTATACGCACAAAACGTTTTGGGAATACATTCATTGTGCGTACAGCTAAGGAGTGGAATTCCCTGCCTGAGTCTGTGTTTCCTGATAGCTACAACCTGGGAGTCTTTAAGTCAAGAGTGAATAGGTTACTTCTAGGCAAGCGTGCTCCACCTTAGACCGCACCATCGCTTAACATCAGGTGAGATAGCGGTCAAACGTACGCCTATCAATATTAAAAAAATAATAATAATAATAACATCAGGAATGACACTGTTATTCCAAAACCCCGAAGCGTCGGTTCTCTTTTAATGGACTTGTGACCCAAATTTTATTGTAAATGATACTAGAAATTAAAACACCCTCTGTGTCCTACCCTCCATTTTGCAAGTCCGCAATAAATGTAACGATCTAAACCCAGATCCTGTTACGAAATACAAAATAGTAGGTTTCCAGAGTATAATTTTTGAAAATAAAGGTATATTTCTTTGAAATGTAACAGAATTTTTAGGGTTCCGCACCCAACAGATGTCGAGTGAAACCCTATTATTAAGGTCCGCTGTCCGTCCGTCTGTCTTTCAGTGGGCTGTATCTGAAAAACCGTAATAGGTAGACACTTGAAATGTTCACTATGTGCGTATTTTTATTGCCGCTATAACAACAAATAATGAAATTAAAGAATGTGTTTTTTTAACTTTTTGGTTCGGAACCCTCCGTGTGAGAGTTAAACGCACATTTGGCCGTTTTTCGTAATATCCAAATATTGTTTGAAGTGAAACAGAATTTCTAAGTGATGGGTAAATTCACACTTTTTCATCACTCAACGACACTTCAGGCACTTGATAATTTGTAAGAAGAATAACAATTTTCAATTACTTTTTATCTTGTTAACAGAAAATCTGGTTTAACTTTTCTTTCCACACTTGACCTAATTTTATGAATATTTAACGAGTTTTTGATGCCCCCGATTACTTTTTAGTAAAGTTACTAATGAACAGATGATTCTCAAAAGTAAAGGAACATAAATCGAATTTGTTAACATGGTAAATCACCTGGCATACTTGTCTATTATAAAAGAAAATATACCCTATCTTCTTTAAAATAAAGTACATTTCATTGGCACAAATTAGGCCTTGTAAAGTGCAGGCATAAGAATCATCACAGCGTTAATTTATTGTATTCGTTTTTCTCACAACCATTGATTACAGTGTATTCAGTATGTTGTTATTGTATTTTTTCTGTTATTCATTGCTTTTACTTGCAACTGACATATTCTGTCTTTGCAGCGTCTTAAGATTTGACTGGAAGAAAAAATTAAGGCACGAAGCCCACCTATATCTATACTAATATTATAAAGCAGAGGAGTTTGTTTGTTTGTTTGTTTGTTTGGTTGAACGCGCTAATCTCAGGAACTACTGGTCCGATTTGAAAAATTCTTTCAGTATTAGATAGCCCATTTATCGAGGAAGGCTATAGGATATATATCATCACGCTAAGACCAATAGGAGCGGAGCAGTAATGAAAAATGTTACGCAGACGACGTTGCACGGGTCAGCTAGTAATATAATATATAGATGGGCTTCGTGCCTTAATTATTTCTTCCAGTACACGAATTTGCAAACAGTGTCAATAAATATATGGGTTATTGTTTTAGCATACATATGTATTTAATTAGTATTAAATACTTAAATTATTTGTTTAAGTATTGTGTAGTATCGATAAGATTTTTTTATTTTTTTTTATGTTTGTTTGCTGTACACCTACCACAGTGTAGTCTTATTAACCAAAAGGTTGATTGGTAGATAATCCCTTGTTGCACCATGAACCATGAACCATGAACCACTATTGTGCATAAAGTCTAAATAAATAAATAAATAAAAAATAATTTTCAACCCAGTGTTAATTTTTAAACGAATGTTTTCTGTCGCTCTGTTATTCCTTTGTTACCATAATTTTAAACCAATAAATGACTACCTACATACTTAAAGGTTAAATTTCCAACGTCTCCAGAATACTAGGGCGAGCACGTTAAAGTGATCATTAATTTATAACAGCATTCTTTTCTCATTAAAACTCCTACAGCAGCGTTAATTAAGTACAATAATTAAATTGAAAATTATAGTCACTTCAGAAAATCTGGGAACAAAAACTGTTGAGACAAAGCTGAAGCTACGTGAGCTGAGTGTTCTGAAAGCGATTTTCATGGCAGAAAACATATTCCTGGAATAAAAAGAATAGGTACGTGATATTTTAGACTATAGCATCTATTTATGTGCCTAATTTCATCCAGATGCGTTTTTGCCGTTTTGGCGTGACTGGGCAGCAAACATTTATCTAAACTTTCGTATGTAAATGAATTAAGTAATCTACGGATAAATTTTTCAAGATTTTCAAATACCTATTCTTTATTACCTTAATTATTTATCAAAGTTATTGTTATTTACTGATTTTTATTTATCATGAATTCTTTGCTTTGAGGTTCTTGCTATAGTATTACGGAATCCTACAGTGTTACGGCATAGGCTATTTTCCATCATCCACAAATTGCAAAACTACTTACTCCGCCAGTTAGAGTATTGAAAAATAATGGACACGTATTTTTTATTTTTGTAAATCAATTAATATTGACAAAGATAAAACGCATCAAAACTCGGGAGTGGGCTCGTGACGTCACCACCCGCTAAAAATTATGCCAGGGCGTGACGTATTGAGAATTTTAAAAGCGTCGTAAATTTTGGTTCCCGCAACAAAAGAAAAAATACTGGTCAAATATTTTTTGATAATCTAACTGATGGACAAATTAGATTTTTTCAGTAAACAAGCCTATTCTTTCGAAAGAGTCACCGCGGCCCTGGAACGCAAAAGGCATTAGGAGGAACACGGATGGGTTAAAGTCAGTAAGGCTCTAGACAGACGGACCGCATTTCAACTGCAATCCAACCGTAAATTGCAGTTCGGATGCAGTTTGAATGCAGTTGACACGACTGCAATAGAACTGCAAACCAAACGTGCAGTCCGATTGCAGTTCAATAGCAGTCGGCGTGCAATCAATCGTGTGAACTGCACACCAACTGCAATAGAACTGCACGGTTGGTTTGCAGGTCTATTGCAGTCGTGTCAACTGCATTCAAACTGCATCCGAACTGCAATTGCGGTTGGATTGCAGTTGAAATGCGGTCCGTCTGTCTAGAGCCTAAGAGTCCGAAACTCCGTTCCGCTCCACCCAGAGCAGTCATTTGATGATTTCTCATCCTTAAAAAAAAGGTTCTTCTTGCTGTTTCGAATGCAAAAGATAAAACATTCGCTTGTTACATTATCCGGAAAATCACTATGAATGTAAAGAAAACTAACATTCCAAGTAGCTTTTCATTACGCCATCGAAAAAGTTCTCCAAAAATAATAGCCAATATAATCGAAATTCTTACCCTATAAATAAAAAGATGAAGGGAGGGTGAAGGTACTTCTTTAAACAAAAGAATCTTCTATAGATTGTAAGCATCTTTGTTCTATTAATAATAATAATACTGAATGGAATATTCTTTTTCGACTAAAATCCATTATTTTGCTTAGGCAAAGTTCATACGATACGACTGGAAATATATATAAAAAATATTTCAGTATTAGATAGCCCATTTATCAAGGAAGGCTATTGTCATAAAATTAATATAAATAATTAAATAATATTGGTAATTTAACATCGCGCTACGACGAATAGGAGCGGAGCATTAATGAACAACGTGACGCAGACGAAGTTGCGGGAGAAAGCTAGTCTAAAATAAAATGTAGTGAAGTCGACGTCAGTAGTAATGGACATAAAATCCGGGAATGTAGGGAAGGAGTAAAATATAAGGTGTCTTATGATTGGGGTACACTGGAATGTATTTTAGTGTAATTATTTCGATTTTCTGTTCATGTGGGTATTGAATGTAGATTTAAATAATAATAATAAATGTCTAATCGGCCTACATTAGGTTTTGGTGGGTACTTCGTACTGTTTCTTATTCGAGTACCTAGGAAACAGTTAATAATATCAATACATATTGATTAAACAAGCTAAATATCAAAATTTCATGTCATTTACTGTTCCGCTGTAGAGGTAAATTGTTGGTACAATGCCTAATGTTTGTAGAAAAAACAATATTATCAAAAAAAGCGCTAAAAAAAAAACAATATATATTTTCTCACAATGTGCTCTAAATCTAAATAAAAATACAACAAAACAAGAACAATAAAAAGTCATGACATCGAAAACTCGTACATAAAACCCACTTCACACGACCTAAAAAGCTAAAACATTTAAAAGTATCGCGCCATAATATGAAATAAAAATATCCTTATACGTCATGCCCTACATTGTACCCTGCCCTAACAGGGTGGGTATAAGGGGCTGTCTATACGTGCTATAGCTAAAGGTGGGTATAAAACGACTTCTCTGACAGCACATTTTTCATACTCCGACCATTCCATGGGTCCCTAAAAAACCTTGACTATATTTCGCTTTATATTTTTGGTTCAAGTAAAAAAGGGAAACAAATTGAAAGGAGTACATGCTATAATTTCAGTCTTGTAGTTGGGATGTTGCAAAAAATATACTTTTGACTTTATGAGTCGACTTTATAAGGCTATAAGGCAGAACAAGATGTAGTATGCATCTTTTTTAGTATAAAAGTACACAGATGCTTGTGCAATACATTTTTTTTGGAAAAAGTTTTTTATTTTTCACTTTTTAGTGGTACCTCACACCTAACAACACCACTGCAAAATCGCAGAAAAGCAAAATACGGAATTTCGATTACTTGGATGTCATAAAACTATCATCCAAGTAGACGAATTCCAGCTTTTTCGATTTAACATCCAAAGTTCGTAAACGATTTTGATAACATTTAAATGGGACCAATCTGCAAGTATATCCTTTCAGATAAAATAAGGATTTTTCAAATCCGTTCATAATTGTCGGAGTTATGAGGTAACAAATATACTAAAAAAAAAAACATAACCGAATTGAGAACCTCCTCCTTTTTGGAAAGTCGGTTAAAAAGAGGAAAAAATGATTGAATAAGAAAAGGGTTCAAACTTTTTTCTATGTGTACATACAAAAAAGTCCCACGCCGACATTTTGTTTTTTTTTTTCAAAGTTGCTGCATAAGATACGTAAGTAGGTATATGGGTGAGGACACTTTAAGAAACAAAAAATGTTAGCAAAATGGTGAGCTTAAGTGTCAAGTTGACGAGATATTAATATATTCATAATTTGACGACACGGTTGGCGCAGTGGTTGAGCGATTGACTGCTGCGCAGCATGTCGCGGGTTCGATTCCCGCACGGAACAAATATTTGTAAGACCTACAAGTATTTGTTCCGAGTCTGGGTGTTTTTCTATCTATAATATGTATGTATTTACAAAAAAAAATGTATATAAGTAGTTTATCAGCCATATCGTTACCATAACACAAGCATTAGGTTGCTTAGCTTGGGACTATATATGGCGTTGTGTGAAATGTCCAAGGATATTATTATTATTATTATATTATTATTGAAGGCGACTTCACCATGTGAGAACAATGAAAATTAATTTTACGGACAGAAACAAAAATATTTATTTATTAGCCTTGAGTGACGCATAACATAGACAGCCCATAATCAATAAGAAATCAATTAGCTGTGATACAAGAGAGATCCGCAAGGGTTTCGTTATTGTATACGTAAAGTTTGGATCCCTTTTTTTTAAGGATGGGAAATTATCAAATGACTCCCCCCGCTTTGGGCGGATCAGAAGACTCTTACTGAATAAAACCCATCCGTGTTCCTCCTAATGCCCATATCTGGACCGCGGTGTCTCTTTCGAACAAGTTCCGCAACCCTTTTTTTTAGTTATGGGTAATCATCAAATAACTTCTCCCGCTTTGGGCGAAGCGGGGGGGAGTGTCAGACTTTTACTGACTAAAACCCATCCATTGCCCTTTGTGTCCCGGAGCCGCGGTATCTCTTTCGAATAGTTCCGCAACCCTGGCAGGAAAGTTTGGATCCCTACCAATTGCTTAGACTAGAGTAGGTATGTACCCGTAGGTATGGATGCACTGATACAGGTCTGTACTAGTAGGAACATAATTATTTACTTGTCGTTTGTATGTACGTTATTTAGGCACCACGAGACAACTTGCCTTTGAGTATTAAGTGATATCTACGTTTTTCGCAGAAAACAGTGATATCAACAGGAAGAAGTATTGACACGTTTTTCGCAGAAAACATTTATAAAATAAAGTTTAACAAAAAAACTACTTCTGTATTATATTACTTTACACTTCGCCATGATAAAA
Organism: Ceramica pisi; assembly: GCA_963859965.1. Taxonomy (NCBI): domain Eukaryota; kingdom Metazoa; phylum Arthropoda; class Insecta; order Lepidoptera; family Noctuidae; genus Ceramica; species Ceramica pisi. Next base: position 19,869,291 of record OY982535.1, on the reverse strand, counting down.
GTACGCACAGCTTTTTGGCATATTAATTTGCCAGAAATTCAAACAGTGTTAATAGATAAAAAAAAACTCGTGAACTAAGTACACTGTAGAGTACTCCTCACTCCTCCTCTTATGGAATTATTTTGGAGTACCTCAGTAAAGTATCTGTATTCTTATCTTATGTTATAGGTAAGTTGTTACTATTTGCGTGTGACAGGCAAACGAGTCCCCATAAGAATTGAGGTTTCCCGTAAGCGAAGTTCCCCCAAGTCCCTTGGGTAGTTATGGAGGAATCTCTGCTATTTACCAAACAGACTTTCCCTTTTTACCCCAGGATGGTACCGCCCGGGAGTCATGATTTTAGGAGGGGTAAATGGAAATCTTATATCAGAAAAGACGGAGTCATCTCAAGGGATCTCGTCAGTTGTCACCTTAATGCCGTCAATTTACATTGCGTTGGTTCTATATGTTAGTAGCTGTATGCTGATATACATCACTATAACTACATAGAATACTTAAAACCCAAAATTCCTTTGCTGCGTCTGTCTGCCTGTACGCGATAAACTCAAATGCTACTGAACGGTTTTTCATTCGGATTTCATTGATGGCGGAGTGATACATGAGGAAGGTTTAGGTGTATAATTAATTAAAGTTTTGTTTAAATTGGCCAAAATATGACAGTTGAAGGTATTGCAAAAAATCATGCTAACTGGAGCTTATATAAAACTAGCTTTTGTCCCGCGATTTCGTGCGCGCAAATCCCTTTCTTTCCCGTTTTTGTAGGAATTTTGTGCAATCCTCTCTTAGTTTGCCTTACTCTCCCCAAGGAGTCAGTAGTTTTGGTTGTGCGTTGTCTGTCAGTCGAAAACGCATAACCGAAGCTACTGACTCCTATTATGACAGACAAAGGTCTGCCAGGGTTGCGGAATTTGTTCGAAAGAGTCACCGCGGCCCTGGAACGCAAAGGGCATTCAGGGACAAGGATGAACACGGGTGGGTTTTAGTCAGTAAGAGCCTTACACTCCCTTCTGCTTCACCCAGGGCGGAAGGAATCATTTAATGATTTCCCATCCTTAAAAAAAAAGCCAAAGGAAGGTGAAACTGCTGAGTGACCGAATGACTACTCAGTTAGCCACAAGTATCGGAAGATTTTATATCGAATCGCTTAATGTGTTGCTAAGCGCAAATCTCGAGAACAGCTGAACCGATTTCGCTAATTATTTTTTTGTTGTGTTTGTTATTATCAGGAGAAGGTTTTTATGTAAAAAAAAAGTTGCCAGTTGACGGGAGTGAAGCCGCGGGGGACAGCTAGTATTTTATAAATATGATAAAATTTTCCATAAAGCGTGATAGAACGTTGTGCGGCAGAAAATTCAATAGTGTTGCCCGCCACTCACAATATAATTAATCAGCGCAGCTTTCAAGGGATGAAAGACTTGGTTACCGAAGTTAAAATGTTCTCAGTAAATATTAACAAGTGCTCTTACGAGGTTTTTAATTTAATTTTACACTGAGTGAATAATACCTTGCTGTTAGAAGCTGTTCATATTTTTAACAAGTTGAAAGCTGAGCTTAGAACGTTATTGATGTAAATAATTTTAAGTAATACTTTGGACTATGATGAAAATAATTTTCATTTTAATATATTTAGAGAATCATAAATGTTTCTTTGAATCTATCAGACGAGAAAAACTTCCACTCTAAGCTTGAAGCTTTAACACAACATTGTGATACGCCATTTATTCGTATTGTTTGAATTGTATATTAGGAGATTAAATCTTTCTATTACTGTAGGATGTAGATATTTGATGCAGGTATATATTATGCGCTTATTCAGAAAAACAAGCTAATTCTATCTAAGCAAAAAAATATGTAAAGAATAAAGATCAGAATTCAGTATTTAAATAAAATAATATAAGTAGTTATTGTTTTTGAAGACGCTCACATATAATCTGGAGATGAGTCCAACCTTATAAATTGTCAAATTGTAATAATAGGCTAGTTTTCATCATCCAAAAATTGCAAAACGATTTAGTCCGTCAGTTAGAGTATTGAAAAATAATGGACACGTATTTTTTATTTTTGTAAATCAATTAATATTGACAAAGATAAAACGCATCAAAACTCGGGAGTGGGGGCTCGTGACATCACGACCTGCTAAAAATTATGCCAGGGCGTGACGTATCGGGCCTGTGGACGGCGAGCTATGGGTGGCTCGCCGTCCGTCCGTCTAGTGACGACAGGCCGTGTCGACGGCGCGTTAGTGTTCCACGCGCGCCTCAAAGAGAGTCAGCAACACAGAAGGGCCCGAAATGGCCGACACCTGCCGGAGTCGCGGGAATATTCGCAAGAGACACCGTGGCTCCGGAACACAAAGGGCATTGAAGGAACATGGATGGGTTTTAGTCAGTAGAAGTCTGACACTCCCTCCCGCTACACCCAGAGCGGGAGGAGTCATTGGATGACTTCCCACCCTTAAAAAAAAAAGAAAAAAAAAGGGCGTGACGTATTGAGAATGTTAAAAGCGTCATAACTTCGTCAATTTTGGTTCCCGTAACAAAAGAAAAAATACCGGTCAAATATTTTTTGATAATCTAACTGACGGACTAATTAGATTTTTTCAGGACACGAGCCTATTGTCTCGTTAGATAAAAATATTGCTGATAAAATTCTCCGATTGCATTCACCGGATTTGCCTTATTGCGCATAAAGAGAGAATCCCCGTAATTTTTGCACTAGCTTTACTAGGTACTAACCTGAACCAAGTCCCCATGGATCCCCCCAGAAGCAGTGATGGTGAGCAGACAGACGTAAGGCACCAGGTCCTCGCGAGGACGATGCAGTTCCAGCTCGTAGGTACGACCGATGTCACCGTAGTACGTCTTGTTACAACCTGGAGACAAAGAAAGAAAAATTCGTTAGTATCTGATGAGATTGAATTAGGCAGTCGAAGAGAAAATTGGTAGGTACCGAAAGCCGTAACCGTAAACTTTGATGGTATCAGTCAATTTTCGACCCCGATTCATTAATCAAAGGCGGACTTAATGTAACAAGGCATCCTATGGGCAGCTAGCTCTGAACATAAACCCTGGTGAATGACACATTGGTTTGCCTTGACTTGAGCTATTTCCGTATTTTCATTTAACTCGCAAAATACAGAAATACAATTTAACTTGCCTTCAATACAAATTCTATGAATAAAATATCACTTACAACGAACTTAAAAAGGATATTAATACAACTTCCTCAAACATAATCCTGCTCCGGCGAAAACTCGCATTTTCTTCATGAAAACGTTGGGGTCGTGAGAGGTCAATTTTTTCTTTTGATTAAATTTGTAGCGAGTTATAAAACAATGCTCGAGGTCCCTTGTGTTCTCCTTCGTTGGCTGTCCAAGTGATCTTCAAAAGATTGGACACGAGGAATCTTGTTAAAACTGGCTACGTTCGGATATAAAATAGTGTTGAAGAGATGGCATGGCTCATAAATAAATTGGTTCGTAATATAAGTCAGCTGAAAGTAGTCTAAATAAAAAATCTATTGCTATATATACTGATATAAATAGATCTCTGACGTATTGGCGAACAATCGAAGGTTAAGAATAAATTGATCGGTCTGAAGCTGATTTGGATTTCATTTATGTTTTTGAATTTAATCTTCGTCAGCTATGGCGCGCATGTGTTTAAACGATCTACGTTCGAAAAGATTCAATCAATCAATTATAGGAATATTTGCTTTACTCTACTTTAATATTAGGGGTTAAAGTATGAAATTGCCGACTTGTACTGAAAAAAAAACTTGTTTTTTTTTAATTTATCAATTTTCTTTAATCAAAATAATTACCATTATTATCTATACATTGCAGCCATCTAATAAGAAAGTAATTTATATGCCTTTGCGATAGAACTCTGGTGATCTAGATTCGACAAAATGTGTGAAAGCATTTTGTACTGCCTCATGAAAAGAATTTTTTTTATCACGTAGGAAATTGCCAGCAGCTTTGCTAGCGTGATTCCAAGGGAACATACTCCTGGGATAAAAATCCTTTGTGCTATTTCAGACTATAATCTGTCTTTGTTCCAAATTTCATCAAGATCCGTCCAGCCGTTCTGGCGTGATTGAGTAACAAACATCCAGACTTTCGCATTTATAATATTAGTTTTTTTTTTGTTTTTAGTTTTTTTTTTAATGTTATTATGTACAAAGGTGTATAAAAACAAAATTAATCATTGGGCATCAAAAAAATAATCCACATCGCTGTCAATGGCAAAAGTGCCCAGAACACTGGCAGCACTGCCGCGTTGATGGCAATGCTGATTTTTTGGTCGAAGGAAAGCCCGATATTAGTTAGATTGTAAGATAAACTTTTACAGCTATTGATCAAGCTTCCAATGAAACATAATAAATTGCTCATTCTCCTTAATAAAGGACTACAGGGACTAGATATTGTACAATACTTCCATAAAGATAATCGGCATAAAGTCCTATCTTTAGCTCAACACTAGAAGTTTGTGAAAGATGATACTTTCACAAAAGGTGATTGAGTAACAAACATCCAAACTTTCGCATTTGTAATATGAAGTTAGATTGTAAGATAAACTTTTACAACTACTGATCAAACTTCCAATGAAACATAATACATTGCTCATTTTCCTTAATAAAGGACTACAGGGACTAGATATTGTACAACCCTTCCATAAAGATAATGGGCATAAAGTCCCATCTTTAGCTCATTGCTAGAAGTTTGTGAAAGATGATACTTTCACAAAAGGTGGAAAAGGAATACGTTTAGGTGGAAAAGTTTTCTTAAGCTTTGTTAGGTGTTGACGTACCTACTTAAGTAGTTAGGTTGTTACTTACGGGTCGTGATGAAGTTTAAGTTGGAAACACACCTATAGGTGTTCTAAAGTCTTTTCAGCTGACGGGGTGTTGAAGAGATTTTTAAGTTGGCGTTATTTATTACGAAGTTATTTTTGTATTTAAGTATAGCTGATGCCCGCAGCTTCAACCGCTTCAAAAATAATATACTAAGACTTTTTAAAGAACCACTCTATCTTTTGGTGAAACAGCATGAAAATCGGTGCAGTAGTTTTTGGGGTTATCGCGAACAGACAGAGAGACAGACAGACGCGGCGAAGGACTTTGTTTTAAAATATATAACGACTAGCTTTTGTCAGCGGTTTTGCCTGCGTGAATGCTGGAAATTATCCCAAATATGCCCGATTTAAAAATGTTTCCTATTTCTTTATCCAGGATATGGTCTACCCGTGTGTCAAGATTCTTCCAAATCCGTTGCTATTCGGATGTAAAAAGGTACCAAACGGATAGACTTTCGCCTTTATAATCTACACTAATATTATAAAGAGGAAAACTTTGTTTGTTTGTTTGTTTGATTGTAATGAATAGGCTCAAAAACTACTGGACCGATTTTTCTTTCACCATTCGAAAGCTACATTATCCACGAGTAACATAGGCTATATTTTATTTTGGAAAAAAATAGGGTTCCGTAAGATATTTGGGTTTTTCGGACACAAGGTGTAAAAAACAACCAGAAAAGTTACTTATTTTGCGTACGCTGCCTAAACTATAAAAGATAGAACCATACATTGTTCTAATTAATTGTAGATCTTATAAATACCTACAAAAAAGTCCGCGACACACTATACCTATCTATGTCGAGTCAGGCACAACAACCATTTTTTTATTTAAAAATCTTGTTTTTTTTTGGACTACATTTAAACGCGTTTATTTTACTCATGCTATTAATCTTTATCAAAATAAACTATTTCATCACTAAGTACAGTTTATGTAGATAATATTTGGTCTTTGAATGATCAAAATCGGACGTTTGGTTTTGACGTTAGGGCGAAATTAAAATATTACGATTTCTGCTGCACGGCCCGTTGCGAAGTGGTCGTCACCAAGGCGTGCGCGTGCGGGAGGGGAATGATCATGGAATTATGATGAGTAAGGTATACGGCTCCCTACGCAGCGGTCGTGCTCGAAGTCTAAATATTCTAAAGAGAAAAACTTTGTTTGTTTGTTTGATTGTAATGAATAGGCTCAAAAACTACTGGACCGATTTAAAAAATTCTTGAATTATCTCATAAACCAAGAATACCCATGATCCCTACTGATTTGCCTATACCCTTCAAAAGGCTCCAATTTCCAGTAAACATTTCTTTCGCACTAACGATAAACAAATTCCAGGGCCAAACATTCAAATTAGTAGGAATTGATTTACGAAAATAATGTTTTACGCATGGGCAACTTTTATCACGGGTCGGGCTCCCGACCTTCAGTATATTTTGTTACCTGAAAATAATTTAACGTCAAATGTTGTTTATTTATAGAAGCTCTACAATAATCGCTTTAGTTATCTATCCTAAAACAAAGGGTTGCACTCCGGGACTGCCGGCAGAAGTGAAAACTTAGTATTAATTACATTTAAATATTTTCATCATTTACAACTTTAACATCCACAGAAAGACAATCTGTGCAGCCTGCGGATAATGACTGCGTCGTCGATGTTAGTGTCGGTGTCTGTGAATTGACCTGGGAATCATTTTGCTGACCGTGTCTTTCCTGGGTAGGCTTTTTGCAGCGGTAACCGACATCCACGCGGGCGGAGCCGCGGCCGACCGCTATTATTTATGTTTCTTTTTTAAATGTGTGAGAAAGATTAAGAATGACATTCATAATCTCTGATATTATATTCGTACTATTTCATTAAGTAAGTTATCCTACTCCTGCTATATATTATTCAATATAATAAATGCGAAAGTTTGTGAGTGAGTTTGTGTGTATGTTTGTTACTCAATCACGTCAAAACGGCTGAAGGGATCTGGGTGAAATTTGGAACAGGGATAGATTATGGTCTGAAATAACACATAGGCTATTTTTATCCCACGGGAACGCGTACGAAGTCGCGGGCAGAAGCTAGTGATGTTATTAAACTCGTAATATGGAAGTGTGAATTGTGGCGGTCATAATTAGTTTTCGTAAAAACTTATAAAAATTAAATTCATAATTATAATTTTACTAACTGATGCTCGTGGCTTCGCCATTTGACAAATTATATGCTAAAACCTTCCTCGAGAACCACTCTATCCATTGGTGAAAGCAGCATGAAAATCGGTGCAGTAGTTTTTGGGTTTAACGCGAATAGACTTTGTTTTGTAATATGTTTGAGTTATGATTATTAGCTAGCTTTGATTCTCTCGTAATTGTTTTTTTTCTTAATTTTTGAGTATTAATGTCGAATTACCAAGCACCGCAAACCCTCCAATTTGCTACAAATATTTCAACTTCCCGATCAAGACGTCGCACTAGTTTAGAAAGAAAATACATATATCCTCTTCAAACTAAAAACAGACATCTGAATCCCAAACAAAGCGAAGTTCGTGATGGAGCGCGCAACTTGCAACGTAACGCAAAACAGAAAGTTGTAGCAACGCGAACGCTTTCAACTTGATTGCCTAAACAATAAATACGCGTCGAGTTGAACATCGTGTGCGCGAGGGGGAAATTAGCTTGAATAGCTTTAGTATGGTAGTAGTATTCTATGTGTAAGGATGGGAAACACATTTTATAGGATAAGAGGCTCTAGAGACCGACTGAAAAAGTGACACTATTTATCGTTCATCTTGATTTTAGTGATTGAATCATTTTCGCTGATGCAATGATAAGTCGTTAAAAATTGTTTCAATTTTGTTTACCTTAGCTCTGATAACAAGAAAAATGACAAACGATGGACAAACGGTTCAGTTAGTTAGGGATAACTTCGAGAAAATGTAAACAAGCATGCCGGGATCGGTCCGAGGATCCGTGAACATTGGTTACATACCAAGTTTCTCCGTGTTTGGCCCGTTATGGGCTTACCAAGCCTACCTATCGTATTATTACTCAGTTACTGAGTTATAAAGGTTAGACAGCCAGACGCTTCACGTAAAATAATAGTTTTCGGCTGCATCCAGTCAGATTGGAAGCTAGATCATTGGTGGTGGCAATTTTTTTTCCCAATTTTAGTTTTTGTGAAGTAAATAGGTACAATTCTGACCTTGGCGACAGCGACGCGCGACCGCGACCGGCGATAATGACGTGCGACCGCGACCTACTGCTTGGTATGAATTACTGTAGAACACTTACGGGTCTTGTCGGTCGCACGCACCAGTAAGTGTTTTATAGTTAATTTTATATTAAGTGTTTTATAATAATTCACACAAAGCAGTGGGTCGCGGTCGCACGTCGTTGTCGCCGGTCGCGGTCGCCAAGATCGGAATTCTACCTTTAGTGTACGCGTAACTTAAATTACATCTTCTTCTAATGTATAAAAATCTCGCGTCATGGTGTTTGTTATCTTACTCCTCCGAAGCGGTTTGACCGTTCCGTTCGTACTTAATTTTTTTGTGTATATTTCGTAGGTCTAAGAATAGGTCGTAGGGTACCTATTTTTTTTTTTGCAAAACAACGTTTCCCCGGTCAGCTATTATGCTATAAAAAGTACCTTATAATTTATCTATTTACACCGATTTCGTCAAAATTTGTTTCAATTGAATACCAAACGGAGAAAAAGACTGAAAATCAATCAAACCTTTAACTACGGAATCTCTTACTCCAGAGTATATTACGTTGGCATATTGCCCCATCAAAATATCTGAGCATACAGTACATATAGCATACATAACATACATAACATACCTTAGCATACATAACATACAGCTTAGCATAAATAACATACCTTAGAATAAATTCATTGTGCGTACAGCTAAAGAATGGAATTCTCTGCCAGAGTCTGTGTTTCCTGATAGCTACAACATGGATGTCTTTAAGTCAAGAGTGAATAGGTTACTTCTAGGCAAGCGTGTTCCACCTTAGACCGCATCATCGCTTAACATCAGGTGAGCTAGCGGTCAAACGTATGCCTATCAATAGTAAAAAATAAAAAACTATTTGCACCGTTTTCGTCAAAATTTGTTTCAGTTGAATACCAAACAACTGAAAGACTGAAGCAGCAAACATCAATAAAGAATGTTACTACAAAATCTCTTACTCAAGAGTATGTTACGTTAACATATTGCTCCACCAAAATACCTCATTTTGTATGTTCAGCAATATATTCTTGTAACAGTTTTAAAAGGTTTAAAACTAATAGGTACTCCATTTTTCAATGACGTGCTAAAATATTTCAGCTCCTCTTATTTTTCGTAGCACGTCAGTCTCTACAAAGCAGCAGAATTTTTCCGACGACGACAGACGTCCATTTCGAATCTGACATAACAAGATTAGGTGAGGCGCTTTTCTTCGTCTTTTCTTTTAATTTTCTAGTGTTTTCAGCAATATCTGAAGATCTGAAGCATAGTTTTGTATTACTTGAAAGTTTATCTTTATTTTACTTTCTTAATCTTACAAAACGATGCTTTCTTTGTTTTGTTAAAATAATGATTTTGCCACTTTATAGAGCATTTTGGAGCGCCGTTTGCATTCAACGAATTTTTCATTTTTACACCTAATTCATTCATTCATTAGTAGCTTGCTTCTAAGGCAGATCATGCGTTTAATAAGACGTAATACTTAAATCTCAAACGGAATTTTAAAAACAAACCTTAAATAATATCAACGCAGCGTCCTGTGGTAGTGTGCTCATTAGTGTTACCCATTCTCTCTAGAAGAATATAAATCACACAAAGGTTTACCCATCCTGTGTATATTCTTCAATCAGTATATATCTATATCAATATCACTTCCAATTTACGTGATTAGAAAATAACAAGAAAACTGCAAACAATGGTTTCATCCTAATGGATTTTGTAACTACCAGCTAAAATAAAGGCGGAATCATTTCAAAGGTATGGACGGCCGCAAACAGAATGCTAACGGAACTATCTTCCTAACGACTATGCGGAATACTGCAGTGCAGCCTAATAGCAATGGGAACTAATAAGTACTGAGAGTTTGTGTTTGCCCGAAGGCCCGAAAATAATGTTTCGAGAATGTATATATACAGGAGGTTTCTGAAGTGCTTGGTGCGTGGTGCGTGGATCAAAAGTGTTGTTCTGTATCTGCTATCCAGTGAAAAAAAAATACTTAAAATAAAACCAGATCCCAAGGATGCGTGTCCGTACCATGAAACAAACAAAAAAAATTCCGTACCACGACGTTCACTGACATTTTGACATAATTGGTTACCTAATATTTCTCCGTTTCTGTGCTCCACTGCCTTGCTCCGCTGTTATGGATAGGCACCCAGAAAAACGACTAAAAATTTAACAAAAAGAAAATACTTAACTTTTCAAAGCACTCTGATGCAGTTCGGTGGCATTTATTTTAGTTACATATATCACAGAATCGTCGACGTCAACTGCATCAGACTGTTTGAAAAGTGTTTTTAGAACGTTTAGGATTAACAAAAAGACAACGAAAGGAACAAAAATAAATAAATTGTTTATTTATTTGTTTTTGACTCTTACATGTATCGCAGATACCTTTAACAATATTAACTTCTGAAACACCCTGTACGTATGAGTGTTTGGATTTGTTTGGCATACTCTAGCCTAAGCTACCTAAGGATCCCTAGCTAGCTAGGGATGTGAACAGATTCGGCTGAACTTACAGAGAGAATTTTGAAAAAAATAGGTTATTTATAGCGATTCCCGTTGGGTAAGTGAAGTATAAAGTAAAAGGCCCGAGGAAACGACTATAAAATTGTTACTCACTAAAATTTAGGAATTAAAAAAATACAATACTGATATTGACCAGTTCTGCATAAGACTGCTTGAATATTGGTACTAAACTGTCACCGGTTAGACTGGAAACTAACATAGCCCTTATATGTATAACACTTTAGAATTCTAAGGGCCAGTTTCACCGGTTACGGATAAAGTGTCGGTTAGTTATGTGATGGATAACTAACCGACACTTATAATACTATAATACTTTATAATACTCAAATACTTAATAAATCTGCCAGATATCGCTATCCGACACCTGTGAAACCAAAAGTTTTAGTTCATCTGCCAGATAAGTTCCTAATAGGCCGACACTTTATCCGTAACCGGTGAAGCTGGCCCTAAATTCGACAAAAAAACCTTACAATAAACTAAAGCAAAGCATCAAGAAACCTGACGGTATTACCACATTGAATGGCAATGCTTAGCCGCTAGCCAAAATAAAAGTCAACTCTTGGGTCACGGTATGTGTCAACCCGCCGCGCGCCGTTTCGAAATATCTTTGAATAGGCTGTGAGCAGAAGGGCCCCACGACAAGAGGGTTTCAACCCCAAACGACTCAAAAATATAGTTACCAATAAGAACACAATTGTAAGTAGTTGGTAGTAAGGCTTATGTAATCATTTTAGTAGGAAATTAAACAAATGACATGAAATTAAATTATTATGCAATTAAATAAAAACATTTACTTGCAACAGTTTAAACGAGAATTTTATTCGTAAACACGGCTACAACGGAAAATACAATTACACTTATTTGAATACTGTTAATAAAACATGGCGTCCTCACCTGAAAATTCGTATGTAAATAATTATTTAAATGGACAAAATTATTTTAAATACACAGGGAATTTTAACTTATAGAGGAAATTAAGCGGAGGCTCGGAAGATATGGTAATATAATTTACAAAATATTTTTTTGAAGTTAACACTTGATTGCCTCATGTAAATTAGAAAAGAAGTGGAACTCTCAGCCTGCGCCTGTGTTTTTGAACGCTTACAACCCTAATCTTTTCAAAATTAGAAAGAACAGGCTACTTCTGGGTATGCTCGCTCCATCGTAGACTTTGTCTCTTTCATCTCTGACATAGACTAGAGTCAAATGCAAACCCATCTCAAATAAATAAAAAAGTGTATACTCGCATTGTTTACGTTTAATTTAAAGAAATTTATTGTTGTATGAGTATAACTGACAAAAACAGTGTTTAAAGACATTTTGAATTAAACACAAAATATTCTAAGTTTGTCATTTCTGTGATGGGACATTCCAACAGTGCCACGATTTAGTTTTGTTTTGAAATAATAGGCTAGTTTCCATCATCCACAAATTACAAAACTATTTAGTCTGTCAGTTAGAGTATTGAAAAATAATGGACACGTATTTTTTGCTTTTGTAAATCAATGAATATTGACAAAGATAAAACGCTTCAAAACTCGGGAGTGGGGGCTCGTGACGTCACGACCCGCTAAAAATTATGCCAGGGCGTGACGTATCAGAGGGGCCCGAAAGGGCCGACGCCTGCCGGAGTCGCGGGACTGTTCGAAAGAGATACCGTGGCTCCGGAACACAAAGGGCAATGAAGGAACATGGATGGGTTTTAGTCAGTAGAAGTCTGACACTCCCTCCCGCTACACCCAGAGCGGGAGGAGTCATTGGATGATTTCCCATCCCTAAAAAAAAGAAAAGGGCGTGACGTATTGAGATTTTTTAATTTTTTGATAATCTAACTGACGGACTAATTAGATTTTTTCAGGACAAAAGCCTTTTGCAACTCCTTTATTATCCGCAGACAGACATCTAACTGAGATATGCCGAACTAAACTTTCATGCCGTAAGGTGAAATACCAAACGTGGTACCGTAGGCACTATGTGAATGCAACAATATCTATAATCATAAAGCTGAACAGTTTTTTTGTTCGGTTGAACATGCTAATCTCAAGAACTACTGGTTCGTATTGAAAAAATATTTTAGTGTTGGATAGTCCATTTATCGAGGAAGGCTAATCTATACTAATCTATGAATCGCTGAATGTGTTGCTAAACGCAAATCTCGAGAATAGCTGAACCGATTTCGCTGATTCTATTTTAGTTGTGTTTGGTTTTACCAGGAAAAGGTTTTTATGTAAAAAAAAATAAGAAAGTTGCCAGTTGACGGGAGTGAAGCCGCGGGGGACAGCTGGTACACTTATATAATAATAATATTATAAAGCTGAAGAGTTTGTTTGAACGCGTTAATCTCAGGAACTAGTCCGATTTGAAAAATTGTTTAATTTTTAGATAGCCCATTTATCGAGGAAGGCTATATAGCATCACGTTAAGGCAAATAGGAGCGGAGCATTAAGGGAAAATGCGACGCAGCCGAAATGGCGCGGGTCAGCTAATTGCTTAATTAAATACCAAATACCAAATTTTTCAAAAAATATTTTTGAATTAAACAAGTAACTATTTTTTTTTTACAATTAATATCCTCGTTTAGCTACCAACATACCGACATTTAATTTGAAACAATATCTCTAGAGACAAAAGAATTCTTCCATTGTCCGTCCTACCCTCTAATTCTGACGTTCTAAAAGGATACCTCCCCCGCTACCTTGGGACTCTCAAATGAACATAGCTGTCATATTTGAGTAGCGTTCTTGTCTCACATAGAGAATGGCATGACGTCATTGCATATATATGTAAGTACTTACCAACAAAGGTTCGTGTGCGTCAGTGTTGGGATGTTTGGTAGCAGGGTTGATGCCTTTTGATATTTTGGTAACAAGTGGAGTATAAGGGTGGAGCCAGACGAGCGTAATTTTGTGAGATGTGAGTCGCGTTAAATGAGTCGGTGGAATTCGGTTTCATGCTCAAGTCCAACACATTTTGCGTCGCCGTGTGGCATAAACAGGACTTTAGTATGAAACTGAATAAAGCGTCAATTTCGATGACTCACATTACGCGACTTAAAAAATTACGCTCGTCTGGCCGCACCCAAAGCAAAGACTGATTATGAAAATAGTCTTACAAAATAATATGATAGAAGCAAGAAATTAGCAGTAGTAGCACGTTAGAAGTTTGGGAGTTCTATCTCACTAACTAATTTTCATAAAAGAAGAGAAAAATTATATTGATTTATCCTACTTAAATATGACTTTAACCAAGTTTCAGTTGTTGTCTTAAATTTTAGTTTACCACTTTGTCGGCGTGATTAATATGTTTACTGTATACCCATACCAAAATTTCCAAGTGTCTAATGCGTCTCTGAACTAAAGGGCACACAGAAAGACAGACAAATTGACCGATGGACATGGCGAAACTGCTCTACGGAACCGTAAAAATGAAGGTCAACCCAATCGATACAAAGTTTCGGTAATCATTTACAAGCCGATCATTATTTTGTAATCTTTCATCGTTCTAATAATAGTGGCTTATCAAAATCGTTACAGCTAGCTGCACGCCCATTTATCAAATTACGGTCATTACTTGCCTTCCGTACGACAGTTTCTTCAATTTTCTCGAACTATAATGCTATAACGAGTTGAAAATATTTCCGGCCATGTTGGGATTTGGTTATCTGATTTTTATTAGCTTTGCAGTTGACTATTTTTAGATACTAGGTCACATCCATATTAGGAACAAGTTCAGGGGCTATGACGTCCACCGATGCAGGAGAGAGATGGCACTACTATTTTACAACGGCATCATAATGGCATTCGCGCGTCATACTAGGGTCCGAAGTAAAATGGTTTAGACATTGTATTAAAAGTTTTATCTTTGAGAGATTTTAATAGTATAGTTTGTAAGCAATCTTTAGAAATCAATCATCCAGTTACGGTGATTTGAAATTGTTTTTTTTTTATTTGAAATTAAGGGACCTTTAAGCATAGCGAATGTAGTCCCATCGTATCCAAACTTACTTTTACTTTAATCGTATACGTATTTTCACAAGACGTGGCCCATGTAGTAAAATAAACCCTTCGCATCGTCCCAACTCGTTTCTATAGAATTGTATGGAACATGCATCAGGGGGTCAGAATCTGAAAGCACATCACAATAATGGACACGTTTTCAACATGACATCACGCTTGTGGGCCTCGAAGGGTTGTGCAGGGGTGTACTATAGTAGGTACACCCACGTAATGACAGTTTTTTTAACTTCTCAACTAATAGGGAACGAGCCAACTGACCACAACTGGGCACAAATTCAGATTTCGGGATATTACTAAAAAAATTATCAAAACTGTTTGAAAGCAATGGAATGTTTTTTTTTTCACTAGAAGCATTTTGTTTTATATCAGCTAAATGTCAACCCTAGAACCACAAGAGTACAATCACCAACAAACACGTTACACACACCCATATTATTTCAACTGTGAAATGCCTTAAACTTTTCAACTCAACATGTAAATTCGACAATGACGTGTAATGAATATCATTTTAAACGTTCAATTTCAGGCTGACGATCACATTTGTTCAGTTTAAATTATTTTGGACTCATTTTACGCATCGTGCGTGCTATATCATGAATTTTAACATCTGTGTAAGCAGGAATTTGGTGCTCGTTGGTCAAGAAAGGTTGGTCTAAGCGTGGGGGTTCGATTTGCAAGTCAAGCAAACTTTACTTTTTGGGTTTTTTTTATTGAGATGGGTTTGCTCTTCACTCTAGTCTAGGTTAAAGATGACAGAGACAAAGTCTACGATGGAGCGAGCAAAAGTAACTTTTTGTGTGCACTCTAACTTTGAAAAGATTAGGGTTGTAAGCGTTCGGAAGCAGACGCAGGCAGAGAGTTTCACTCCTTTGCTTTGCGCATTAGTATTATGAAAAATACTTGGAAACGCTTAGTGCAAATTGGTGAAATAGGAACAAGGTAGGGATGGTAATTGGTAGTGCGTCTGAATGTCCGACGGTAGAAGGGGGCTGGTGGGATAAGTTCGTGGAGTTCTTGCAGACTCACCAAAGTACAATCTAGGGTTCCGTACCCAAAAGGTAACCAACGGAACCCTATTACTGAGCGTCCGCAGTCTGTCCATCCGTACGTCCGCGTCTTTCCATCAGTCTGTCAGCGGGCAATATCTCGAACCATAATAGGTAAACGATAGAAATTTTTAGGGAAAGTGGAAGTCTGTTACCGCTATAACAACAAATAATAAAAATACGGTGGTACGGAACTTTATGCGCGAGTTCGACTCACACTTGGCCGGTTTTTAGGGGCAAGCTCGCCACTTTGTTCCCAACTTAACAAAGCAAAACAACTAACTGGGCAAAGAGTTACTGGATTTCATATGAGTCTCATTATGAAATCAGTGCAGGATTGTGCTTACTTAAATATGCTTCGTTTATTCATCTTGACACTTATTTATACATTTTTAAATATTTCAATATTAAATTATAAAAAAAAAAACATTTAAAAATATAAAAATAGTACCCCACCGGTATCGGGAACAGGGTCCAAACTACCGGCAGGTTCCTCTCACGAGCGTCAGGGCTCCTGACAATGCGAGCCGTGTCCAAAAGTACCGTTTTCTGAATCAAGCCCTTGATCCAGCTGCCCAACGAGAGCCTCTTGAGGTGTTTGGTCGAGGCTCGTGGCTATTAAGCCATTGGCCGACGTGACGATACAATGATTGCGGAATCGACATCCCACATGTCGACAAACTCGCGAGCCAAGTCAAGATATTTGATTTGTTTATCTTTCTCGGCTTTCACGAGGTTCTTATCATGTGGGACGGTAATGTCTACAATCATTGCACGCCTCTCGATTCGATCTACCAATACTATATCAGGCTTATTAGCAAGAATAGTCCTGTCAGTGATGATGGACCGGCGATATGCTTATTGTTAAGGTGTTCGTACCCGATGTGTTACCAATAGAACCCTATTACTAAGCCTCCGATAACCGTTCTATCTGTCTGCCAACGGGCTTGTTTCTCATTAACTGTGTGAGGTATATTTTTAAACAGCTTACAGCTCCGATTTATTTTTTAAATTCAATCTTAGCTATTAGCTTCGTTCGTCATCTTCACTCGGCTTTTGTTAGATTTAACTATACTAGCTCTTGTCTGCAAGAAAATAAACCAATTAATTCTAGCATGAAGAAAAAATCGATGATAAATATCAGCGTGGCCCCAATTTGACCCCCATAAATTGCCAGCTATGAGAACCTACACACCTGACGCATTCTTCGAGCTAGAAGTGGTTCATCTTTGTGTTGTTCTATAGTTTATTGGCGACCCCACGGTAAAAAAAAACCAGCCATGCTTAAGGTGTGAGTATATATTCATAATACAAGTGAGTATTATCATCCTCTATTATGAGGGAGGTACAAAGCTTTGTCAACAATAATTACTTCAAATAGTTCAAACTTTTTACGGACTATAACGTTTGAGTTCCACAGCTTAAAGAACGACTAGGAACTGGTTTTGTTTGGTCACCTTTAAGTGAGCTGCCAATCCTAAGCGTCAATTGGAATAACAGCTTCATGGCCACTTCACTTAGAGGTTATCATGTTAAGTTTATTCACAGAACTGACTGGTTGAATATCATTTAAGAGCCACCTCATCATACCTATAAACAGAAATGATGAGGTGGCTTTAAACTTAAACTAAATGGCCAGATTTTAGCACAGCAAAATATCCATTTAGCCCATACAAAGACGTCTTACGAACTGTCTTCAGTCATATGAAACGTAAAGAAACTCAAGCTTTTCACTACCCAAATCGAATCCTCACAAAACGGTGCAACTTTGCAAGCTGACAGAACAAAGAGACAAACTTGCGGTATACTAAAAGCTCTCTCTTTGATTGCAGGAGTGCGGTATAGACGTGGTTCTGGTATCGGTATGACAGTATGTTTGTGGGACACGGTATGCCCACTTGGCAACCGAGGGCCCTACAGTTGATGCATTTCGGTACTTCTTGTTTCCGTGCTAGTTTTTATGTTCGTGTTTTTTTCTTTACGGACTGTTGTTTGCGGATGGTTTCTTCTCTTCAGCCAGGTTTGTTTTCTTTTTTTGAAAATTTGACAGCTTGGTACAATAAACAAATTGGGCCTCTAAAAAAATCTACAGCAAACTAAAGGCCAATTCCCGTATAATCGCAGTCCATCCGTAGAAAAATAAGTGTTTCTGATAGGTTGTCACTGAAATGCGAATTTAAAAGTTTGAGGTTGGTTGGTGAATGGTGTGAAATTAAGAATTTGCTAATAACTATTTCAACTCATCATTTGGAAATATTTTTTATCAATAAGGCAGTGTCTGTTCCTGTAATTTACTTGTCGGTGAAGAGACAGATGTTTGAGAGATGTTTCTGAATGTTGTTTTTGTCGAATGTGTTTCGTTGGTCTCCTTTTGGCCACTTACTGAAACGCGGTTGCGTTTACACCAGTGATGTGCGAAGACTCGTAACGAGCTGTGTCTTTATTCTGAACCAATAAAATCACTTCATTTAACTAGCCACCTTCAGCGCAAGCGATTCATTTGGTTCTTAACAAACACTGGTGAAAACGCAGGCTAAGCCAGGGTCAGAAGAGATTGGAAGCCGATCCTAAAATTCACAGCTTTTTATTTGACTGTTCCTTATTTCTCATTAAATTATCTCTTAACCTGCTGTTTTATTTTCCTTCTATTTTTGACAAGTCTTTTCGAATCGGGTTCGCTAAAGCAGGTATCGAGTTTCCTATTACAACCAGAC
The DNA here is from genome assembly GCA_963859965.1 of Ceramica pisi. Lineage (NCBI taxonomy): Eukaryota > Metazoa > Arthropoda > Insecta > Lepidoptera > Noctuidae > Ceramica > Ceramica pisi. Next base: position 19,850,914 of record OY982535.1, on the reverse strand, counting down.
CCTTGGTTTCGGTTCCTCAACTAAGGTATGCTTCATAAACTGTTCGTAATTTAAATAGTTTCGCTTTTATCTTTAACACTAATAATAGTTATTGACTTAGCCTATTTTTGTAACGAAAATATTCGCAAAATTAATGGCAATTCTATAGTTGAATGAATTTTCAACATCCTCAGCAATCGCATCACTGACTTGCGTTTAATTTTTGACTCATCGAAAAATACTCTCCTGAAATGGGGAGGAACATCAACAAAATTTTAGATTCTACAAAAAAGGTAAGTCTTGTACTGAAAGGAACAAAAATAAGTAAAAGGTTCTACATAAAATACAACATTCGGCAGGCTTGTTCGTAACCGCAGTTGTAAAGGACTCGTAACTTCGGAAAAATATAAACAGTAAAAGAGAAATGTGTACTGAAACGTTGAATGAAATATGTAGCTGTAATGCCTGCCTTTTTTATAGGCTGCTCAGATCTTATGGCTGAGTTATTTCAAGTCCCAAGAAAAAATATGTAACTGCAACCTCTTTATGTGCCGTATCTTGCAACCACCTCTTATTCTGCCCTCTGTGCCCCTTAGCATGCCACCAAAGTGACATATATGCACTGTCACCAACGTGGCGTGCAAATGGCAATGATATGGGCCACTGAAATCAACGACTACGTTCTGCTGTTATAATAAAAAGGACGTATCAACAGAAAACGAAGTAACCGATTTCCGACCTTAAGGTGTGTTTTGTAATGTGGCAAATCGGAGTTCCTTTTTTGAAAAGGGTAGGTGTTTAAAATATTTAACACTGCCAGTAACCTAGGTGTATTTGGGTGCTCTATACAGGGTAGTATAGAGCAGAATTTTTGGAGGAGTAACTTGTGGTTAAATGATACTACCACACAGTTGATCTGCAAGGTACAGCCATATCGGGTCGGCTATATTTGATGAGGTCGGTCGATTGATGAACGACCATAAATTCCACACTGAGTCTCCTCAAAGAAAACGTTTAACTGTTGGTTCTGGGCACTCTTGGGTATCATTGGTATATCAGTGACGTCAGATAAGCAAACACTCTATTTTACACTACGAGTAGTATTCAGGCCACCTCAACATAGTTTGCAAAAGGTTATGCAGGTTGATTGCAGGACAAACAAAATTTGAATCTCATGCGTCGTCGAATCCTTCTGGTCCCTGAAACGAAGCAAATAGCTCACTGGAACCACTTTCAATGGCAAATATGGTTACGTAATTCGGGCTCCGACACACGTGAACGCGTGTTTCCAATTTTGCGTACAGTGACACTGGGTAAACCAATTCTGGAATGCATATATCAAGCAGGTCCGCAAGAACAGTGAATTGTGCTATTGTTCGAGTTATCGAACGTACAGAACTCCTTAATTAAACCGGTCCCTAACAATAATTGACCGGGCAACTTGAAATACGATATTTCCCACTATGTTTGGTACTAAACATTTGTAGTCCGCCCCTAACGATAAACATCAACCCCTTTAAATTAACAGTCACATGTAAATATTTCACAAAGTGGGAGTTGAGAACAAAGCGTAAACCCGACGCAGAAATCCGAATCTCACCTCTTTTGTTACCACTATTTTGTATAGTGAGAGGGGGGGGAATGTTCGTCGTTCCTTTGTTACAAAGTTTCCAGTGCACAGAATCCACAATACAGCTCAATGTTGCGATAAAAACTTTGTGCGCGATTGTACCGCACCGTTTATCCGACTGATTGGAAATTAAATCGTTGACGAAAAATGACGCACATTTCCCCGTGAATGTTAATTTTAAATGAATTTCTGTGTGTCATTCACACGTTTGTTCCTTTTCGGTGAATTAATTAATTGGTGCAATTTTAATGGAATACGGATGTTCGAATATTGAAGCAGAGGAGTGAGCCCAAGCCTTGATTTTTTCATGTGAAACAGTAACATAAAATATATGTATTTTTTTTTTGTTTCGGAAAAGGCCCACCTCCTCTTATAGGTTCGGTATACGAGTTGATGCTCAGACTTTGGTTGGACAGAAAAACGGTAAGCATGTGTTTTAAATCGACTTACAACAATAAGTATCACCACACAATAACTATCGTATTCACTAACCAAGTTAAAAATGGCTTTTAAACAGAAAAATCTCTCAGAACAAATCGTCAAAAGCAAACGAAATATCCAGCATTCTGTACCAGTATCAACAGAGTATTGGGACAGTACACGATATTTGCCGACAAACAGATCGCGTCAGCCGAATACAATAGATCCTTTGCGTTGTGCTCGAGAGTGTACCCACGTAGGTTCTGTCAATAAAACCCACTGATTTTCAGAATTAAAATGTTTGTTTTCCACTAAAGTGGCTGGAATTTTTGTTTTTAGTTTGTCTGAGGATTTTGTCTTTGGAAAGGAAAAAGGGACCTTTGATTTATTACGGAAAGAAAACAAAGTATGTGCCTCATTTACCCGTATTCATGTGGAAATAGCAGGTTTAAGTAAGAAGATTTAACTTTCAAGGAAAGAAAATGAGCAGTTCTTGCTACCCATATTTTTGATAGCAAAAATTGTAGGTTGGATGTAAATATTCCTGTCCTGTAATCAGGAAATTTTTATTTTATTTAGGTTCAATTACTTAATGGAAATACAACTTCAAATTTCTGTGCATACATTAAAACATATATGATATATAAAGTAAATAAATAGTAGACAATAATCAAGGATCCAATAGGTACCTATGTATAGACATATATTTTTTATTATTATATATTCATAATTATTAAGCAACATAGACTCATTATTTGGCAAACATTATTTCAATGGACAACACACAAAATATAAGACATACAATAAAATAAAATTAGACTACAATAACATACAATTAAATTAAAATTAGATTTATTGATATCATTATTGGTCACAAAATAAAATTAAAATAAAACAAGTAAACAGAAGAGAACATAATTGTACTTCAAGTAAATAGAACGCTGACGCGGGAAAACTCACCTGAAAATAATTAATCCCCTAATTGCAATTAACGACAAAGACGTGAATTTTAAACTGAAGAGGAGTATAATATGGAGTAATGAAGTAATCTCAGACAGCCGAAAGTATCCCCATTTTCAAAATGTAATAAGATTACGTAAGTATACTCAACCAAAATTAATTTGACGATTTGAGTCAAGAGGGTGGCTCAAACTAGTCACGTAGTATCACGAAGAAAATTTAAAAAAAATATTGGAGTTCGTGGCTAAATAATAATAGCCGCACGGGTGATCTTCAGGGTTAAGCAAGGCTTGCTGCGATTGGTCTATGGATGGGTGACCATCTTAACATATCGAGACTTATCCGTGTCTCGGAAAGAACGTTAAGCCGTTGGTCCCGGTTGTCATTTGTAGATCCTTGGCAGTTGATACGGGCAGTCAGAAGCCCGAAAATTTGACAACTGCCTTGCCAAGGTTTGCTACCCAGATAATGGGTTGTGGAGGTCTAGTAAGCAGCAGCTCCATGTAAAATACTAGTATTCAGCTGAGTCCGGTTTGACTGGAAGCCGAGCCCAATATAGTTGGGATAAGGCTAGGCAGATAATGATGATGGTAGTCATCGAATATTCTGTCATATGCGATGTTTCTATATGTTGCACCTACCATGCTGTATCTGCACCACCCTAAGGTCGACTGGTAGAAAATGCCAATGGCATTAAGTCCGCCTTTGTACAGTGTTATTATTTGTGCATAAAGTTTTAATAAATAAATAAATGTTTCTGGCAATTTCACGAAACAGCAGTAAGTTTATTTTTTTTATTATTGGTAGGCTTGCGTTTGACCACGATTACTCCTGATGGTCAGTTATGGTACCTAGGTGATGATTTTGGCCATCGGTACAGCAAGCTTGTCTGGAAGTACATAATATGTTCACGCTTGACTTTTGAGTTTGTTTCGTGTTCTTTCTCAGGGTAGCTAGGAAACACTGGCCTCATCTAGTTTAAAATGAACAAAAAGATAGAAAGTTGGAATATGTAAGTATGTAAGTTGGACGTCGAAAAGTGTTATGCTTAACCTATTTACAAATAAAAGACTAAAGTAGAGCATCAAAATATTCGTCCTCCACGCTGTCAGGTGGTAATATACCCAAGAGACTGGCGGCATTGCCACGTTGAATGGCAATGCTTAAACTCTGCCCAAAGTAAAAGCCAGCTCTTGGGTCACGGGAAGTGTCAACCAGCCGTTAAAAATTCAATATAATTCACCATACCATCATTTGTCAATTGACTTAAATATCTCAAGTTAAACTGCTTATAAGCTCTATGGAAACACTTGAAGTCAAAGAAGGAAAGGAAAGTCATTAGATCAATACAAATAAATGCAATTAAAAATGTATCCAAAACAGATAGAAATAATATACAAAAATAACGGTAAAATAATATACACCAACTGTTATAAGCGCTACACCACACGACCTTTAAAATTTTCGCCCGCACGGCTAACGCAGGATAAGCAAAACACTCGATATCTATTTTTACGGCCTCAGCCTCTATACATCTTATCTTGGCGGGTTTATAGGCAGGGACCGGTAATGGTGTTTACCCACAGAGGGCTGCCCCCATCCGACTCAGGATTACGTTTTTTTTTTATTTATTTATTTGTAAAGTAGCTTCATTATCGGTCCTCTGTTTATTTTCAGGCGCGTCGCTGCGACAATTTTGTGTTTGTCTGATAACGCCTTTATAAAACGACTTGCCAGCTTCCTTTTTTATTTTTATTCGCTTTTCTTTGTGGCCGTATTCAATTACAATGGATTTTTAAGGGGAGTGCGTTCTCTTGACCTATTTCGAGTTACGATCGCTTGAGAGGCAATCAAAGTGAATTATAATGGGGCCATTGTTGGTTTATTTTATTACTTTTCAAATTAACTAGAAGCAAATTTAACTTTTCCTCTCTCTATCTATAATATTTTTTAATAACCACCAGATTTCAATGTTTATTTGACTTTTTATTTATTTTTGAAAGGTTATGAACTGCTTCTTATTACGCTGTAGCTTCTGTGTAGCTTGTGTATCATAGGTTTGAAATGGTTTCTTCAGAGCGTCATTTTTTTCATACAAACGCTCGTACGTTAATGTGCCGTTGAAACATCTTTTATTTATTTTTTTAACTAATACGTATCATGTGTAATAGGTAGCTAGGTTTCTATCAAAGCAAATAATAAAAATTTGGACAAAAAAATTCAGTAGGTAAAAAATCGGCTGTACAACACAAACTTTACCTGAACTTTGGCTGTTCATAATGTACTTATTAATTGTAAAAGTAACGAAAAAATCTTGATAGAAACCTTGCCCATGTAATGGAGATTTTAAATAACAAATATTTATTTCACAAACTTGTAAGGCTTATTCAAAAACACGTCTGAAACAAGTTTTGTGAATTTTTCTAACACCATTTTTCGTTCAATGTCACTGCGTTCATAAGTTGTAATTATAATAATAAGTTGTTTGTTAGTTTTTTAACATTTCGCTGGATGAAACAATAAGCTTTTCGACCATGCTCGCGTTGACGAAAGACGGATCGGGAAGGGCCCTCCTAATAGAATAGAATATTTAATCATTTACTTAAAGACTATGGAAGACTTACAGCTAAATACAATGGTAAATGTCACCGGAAAATGGGAGACTCCGTAAGATTGTATAAAATCTTGGTTAGATTATAATTTCTCGATATATTATAGGAAAATTGTTTTGTCTATACTAATCTACACTAATATTATAAAGGGGTAACATTTGTTTGTAAGTTTGTATGTTTGTAAGTTTGTATGTAGGGGGTAATCTCAGGAACTACTGGTCCGATTTGAAAAATCTTTCAGTATTAGATAGCCCATGTATCGAGGAAGGACATAGGCTACATATCATCACGCTAAGACTAAAATGAGCCGAGCATTAATGGGAAATGTGACGCAGACAAAGTTGCGTGGGTCAGCTAGTATATAATAATTATATACCATCCAAATTCATCCTAATACATCCGAGTGTGATTTGTTTTTTTTTTTTGTTTTACGATTTCACGCGATATTTTGCAATCTTACGGTGTTCGCCATTTTCCGGTGACAGTGAAAAGTAACAGTATAATAATCTGACAGCCAATTACAGGTCTTCATGTCTAGAGCTTGTCTGGTATAAATGTAATGTATAAGTATACTATAGTGTTTCTCTAATTGAGTATCCAACACTCCAAATCCATACATAAACTTACGGCTATTTAAATAAGTACTGAATTCTTTTGTTAATCTTATTTAGGTACCTATCTAATCTAGAAGGTTCGTTACGATACCCAATAGATGCCTTTAATTTGTTCTGTAGAGTCTACGTGCTGAGAAAACAAATACTGGAATAGAAAAACCAATAACAATTAACTTTAGCACTACCCCGAGTTAATGTACGCTCACGCTCAGCCGCAGATCCATAGTTACACTGAAACTATGTAAACCACCTACCGCAGCCATAAAGTCACGGCAGAATTTTCTAAAGATTTATGCAGAGGTACATATAAAAAGTCTAATTTCATAGGGTGTGAGCCTATCTGCTTGCCACGAAATCTACTAACCAAGCCAAAATCTACTATTCAAGCCAAAATCTTCTAACCAAGCCAAAATCTACTAACCAAGCCAAAATCTACTAACCAAGCCAAAATCTACCAAGCCAAAATCTACTAACCAAGCCAAAATCTTCTAACCAAGCCAAAATCTACTAACCAAGCCAAAATCTACCAACCAAGCCAAAATCTACTAATCCAGCCAAAATCTACTAACCAAGCCAAAATCGTCCCAATTCCACTAATATTCACATTCGCATCGCATTCTCATTTCAATCCCAATCTGTCAAAAATGTTCGAATATTAAGAATTTATTGACAGTTTGCAATTGACATGCGAATGCGAAAGTTGTTAAAAATTTGTAGAATTGGCCGTCTGGACTCTTCTCTCGGATAATTTCTCTAGTAGAGATCAGATGGGAAAACCCAATGACGTATTATATATAGACACGTCATAAACCTACATCGCGGCGCTTAAAAACGGCGAAAATACTAGATAGCTACTAATACCTACGCATGAAGAAAGGGAAAGAAAATATGTCACCGTACGGCGGGATGCCTGTTGCTAGAGGGAGATAAATATACATCTTCAGTTACGTACAGGATAAGTAATAGTCAAATTGACATAAAAAAAAACGTAGTGTCGCGCGACAGGTTGGTGCGTAACTAAGCGCGATGTGGCCAATTGGCGTCATTTCATGTTGTCATTTTAGAATGCGGACAACGTATCTGTAGTTTTATATATCATTGGCAAAACCTAATAACACTTCGTCCGATCCGAGAACGGAACCATCTGGACCTCAATGTTAACCGTAGCGCATCTGGTCATTCGACAAATGAGGCGAACATTAGCAAGGTAATTATTACGAAACAAAATCAAATAGTTAGAAACATGGATGTTTTGCGTAGGGCTAAGGCTAGGCGTTTACGGTATTGAAGACTATCTAATAAGTAACCAGTGAGGTCGTCGAAAGACGGAGCATTGTTGGAAGAACTCCCATAAGGTAGACTGAAGACCTGATGAGGGTCGCGGGTAACCGGTTAATGCAAGATGCACAGAACCGGTTGTTGTAGCGGTACTTGGGGGAGATGGACACGTTGTAAGGCGCAGGACAAATATAAGAGGCGTCAGGCGGAGGCGAGGCGCGGGCGAGGCGCGGGAGAGGTGCGGGCGAGGCGCGGGCGTGGTGCGAGCGCGGTGCCGGTGCAGCGCAGAACAGGCGCGCAAACGGTGTCTGAAAGACGTGGCGCGGGCGAACACAGTGGATGCATGCCACATGACGCCTTCTTGTGGTGCGCCGGGGGCAAGGAAGCGGCGCCCGCTCCACGCCCGCGCCCCGCCGTCTCAGTATGTCTTGCGCCCCACCTCTTCTATACATTTTATATGAAATATCATAGAAGTGGCGTCGCGCCCGCGCCTCGCCTCCGCCCGACGCCTGTTGTATTTATCCCGCACCTAAGGATGCCTGACGAGAAGGTGTTTATCCGCATCTTCTTTTTGCACTCAAGAACGGCAAGCGGAAACAAGTTCCTCAGATATAAAGACGTTCAGTAAAGACGGTGAAGGTATGTGATTTAGACTCGTCTAGCCATGAAAAGGTTTTTCTAGTATAGAGAGCATATTCGTAAGAAGTTGTTAGTAGTTTCGTCACAGCGCTACTTTTGGTTTGCATAATCTGTTCAAGTATACCTTAATAATTTGAGTATATATTGTAGTATATCTTTGTACTAGCTGACCCGCGCAACTTCATCTGCGTCACATTTTCTATGAATGCTCAGCTCCTATTTGTCTTAGCGTGATGATTTAAAGCCTAAAGCTTTCCTCGTTAAATGGGCTATCTACGACATAATAATTTTTTAAATCGGAACAGTAGTTCCTGAGATTAGCGCGTTCAACCAACCAAACAAACAAACAAACTCTTCTGCTTTATAATATTAGTATAGTAGTAGTAGAAGTAGTAGGTGTAGTAGTAGTATAGTATTTTACTATTAATCGCGTTTCTGGTTTCTCTTTTAATCCATATTGCACCTACCATTATTATTCTCTGCATCACCCAATGGTTGACTGGTAGAAAATGCCTAAGGCATTAAATTCGCCTTTGTACATGTGTGTGCGTAAAGTATTAAATAAATAAATAAAAATAAATAAATTGTTGCAAAAATAAATTCTGAAATTGAGCTGAATCCAGTTTGACTGTTATTTGACCGCAATATAGTTGGGAAAAGGCTAGACAGATGAGGATGTTGCATGGATGTGTGGTTGATATTACCTGTGTCTGGTCATTAAATTTCCTTTGGGAACAATAATTGCTCGGTTCACACTCAATCTACCATTACAGGGAATAGCCCTGTGACATGTTGTTTGCTAAGTTTATGCATCAAATGCTGAGACGCCCAGAATTCGAATCTCTGGATACGTACAGATTCAATAGTTAAACTTGTGGTGTATATCCGTGTGACTGCAGCTAGTTTGTGCTTGATTTGTCTTCAAATATTATGTGGTAGTATTTTTGTGATTCCTGTTTTTGTAATGTATCAAATTCTGAGATACCCAGAATACGATTCTCCTGATATGTACAGATTCAATAGTTGAATCCGTGGTGTCGTTATCCGTGTGACTAGTTTAAAATTGATTTGTCTTCCAATATTATGTAGCAATATTTTTGTGATTCCTGCGTTTGTTATGATCATGCCATTTTGTTTTTATGGTATGACAACTCACTTGTCGTTCACTTCGCCTAAGTGTTCACTTCAACATGTTTAAAGAATCCTACAAATTTTATAAACGTACTTGTGTTTTTAATTTATTAGCCCATAATTCTTTCTGAAAGTGTACTTCTGATAGTTTGTGAGTCTTTATCGGTCATAATCCCAAACCATCTTCAAGCTTTTGCGTCCGTCGCAGACTTTAGTAAACGTTTACCGGTCTCCCTTTAGGAAATAAACTAATTTTCTGCTAGATTTCAGCCGAATCTGATCTTTCGATTTTCCTTTTTTGCGTGAATGAAATATAAACATCTAGACACACAAACTTTATACATATATTACGTTTATGATATGAGGTGGATGTGAAAGTCCGTATATAGAATCTGTTTGTTAAACAATCTCGCCTCAACGGTTGAATGAACTTGGATAATATTTCAAACACGGGTAGAGAAAGGTCTGGATTAAAACCGTTGTTTTATCCTGAAATTACGTTCCCTTGGGATAATTTTCGACTTTCACGCCGGCTAAACCGCTGGAAACCGAATGATATGTTTTTTCTGATTAAATATTTGGGAGTTATTTAATATTATCCCTACGTGCAACATCACTGTACATCAGTTAAATTCAAGAAAACATTAAATCCTTCATATCATTTTCATATTTAATGTATCTTGAGACGTCAGACTATCTACTGCTATCGGTTGTGATTAGTTTATTCAAACACAAGGTATTTATTCTTTTAATAGTGGATAGGCCTAAGATCAAACAGTTTAATGTTATAGTAACATATTTTAATTTCAAGTTCAACTACATTGAATAATAACGATAGATACAACTACTACGATGCGTAGCAGCTGCCTACCAGACCGTAGCTTACGTAGCCGTGACGTCATCGCCTACGAAACTTCGTAGCAACTCGTCGGTATGCTTATTACGAGTAGTATGATCAATCTACTACAACGACATGAGTTCAATTAAACTAAGTTATGAACCTCCGCAGTCGCGTTGCTATTGAACAGAATTTTCAGATGTTAATAGTCAAGTAAACTATTTAAAAATCAGCTTCCAAATTTCAAGTAACTATAGCTGACTAATGGGCCTGACCAGAAAGCTAAAGTCATCCAAACGGCAATGGACTGGACCATGCTCGGAATTTCTTTGCCTGATCCAACCAGAAATGAAGTTATCCACAGGATAACCAAGATTAACCACAGTAAAGAAAAATTGCCAAACTTAAATGGCAGTGGGCACATTGGTAACTGGATAGATAGAGGATAGGGTCGAAACCGCATACCTGAAGGCATATCGTTGCAAGGCCTCCCAGAAGATGGACTGATGACTTGGTAAAGCCCGCGGTTATTCCCAAGATGTAAGACGCGCAGGACCGTTCGAGTGGTGGCATTTGGGAGAAGCCTATGCCCAGCAATTGATGTTTTAGGCGAAATGATGACGATTACTACGGGGTCAACGGCCACTGGTTAGAGTCTAAGCAAATTTACTTGAAATAGTTTTTTTTTTTTAAACCATGTACCTTAGCAATTTAAAAATGGATAAACAGGTTAAAATATAGAAACTACAATAGGTACATAAAAATACTGTCGTAATAGTATCTTGATATACATATATATATATATATATATATAGTAGTAGTAAAATAATACAATACATCCAATTATATAATTATGTCATATCCAAATTATAGTTATGTTAAATTAGGCAAGATACAACTTACAAAACGCAAATTACAAATTGTCAAATAGCTAATTATTATTACAAACATACAAAGTCACATACACAAACAGCCAGACCCATAGTTCATGATTCAACTATATTAAAACAAGTAATATTATTAAAACAAGTAATATTATTCTTCTCTTCTAGTACTTGTTGAGAGTTCAAGTTAGTGAAGCGACTTTATTACCTGATCACACAGGAGAGTATCGTATCCGTATATCGGCGGTATCTTGGAGAAACCCCGAGACATAAATTATACTACATCGAATGTACGAGTCCCGGATGAGGTGGATAATAACTTACTTTTTATAAAATACAGGTGGTGTATGAAATAAAGTAGAAAGATATCTCACAAGACTGTTTTATGTATAGATAAAGAAAGAGTGTTGGCGTAAAAATATTTTTTGTAGGCAATCATTATATTTGAGTATTTTATAAAGGATTAGCTGTTGCGTAGTCGGTATCTGTTTTTATTACTAAATGGAAATATTATCCCTACTTAATATTAGGTTTAGTTGAAGACTAACATCCGGTTCCTGTTGTCGGGCATTTTTCATAAAATGGACCTTTTTTTCGCAGTCATAATATTACTTTTAAGATTCTGTAAATTGTTAGCTTAAAGCCTTCCGTTGAATAGCGAAGTGAAAGAAGTTTCTAAAATATTCGTGATCAACTTCACTGCGTGCTCGCCGCCTCGATGTGCCCCACTAGCGTGTAACATTATTATTATGTTTGGACCTTTCTTTGACAACCTCTGGGGTCTGGACCCTAGGTTCCTGAAACTTTGGCAGGCGTACGAGTACGAATAAACATGTTCTCTGTATACATTAAGCTCGATGCATTGAGTCCGACCAATACCACTATTGTGCATAAAGTTTATATAGATAAATAAATTATTATCTACTTCCTGCTATTCTGTTTCCACTAATTTATAAATAATCACGCTGAAAAATCCATCTTCGGCCTAATCATCACTTTCCATCAGGTGAGATTTGGGCCAAGAGTTTCCCCGTTTCGCACAAAAAAAAAAACGCAGTCCAGAATGTAAATTACTTGCCAAAATTACCCGGAAAAGGGAATAAAAATATTTCAAAAGGTTGAATTGTTAGCTTAAAGCCTCCCTTCCTTTGTTGGCTAATTAAAAGGAGCCATAACTTGTAAACAGAAGTCTGTTCATAAAAATGATGCATGTCTAATGAACTGGCATTTTAATTTAACAGCGTTTTCAGAGTTTTGGCCCAAAAATACAAATACACACGATATCCAATCCAATGTTTTCACTTTATTGAGGCCTTAAAAAGGCTTGAAATCCAAAATGTAATAATAACAAAGCTGAATAGGCAGACTAGAAAACTGTCAGTCAGATTTTACTAGTGTGTATTCTTAACTTATGTGTTGTCGAAATAAATACCAATGACAGGTCACAGATATCCAACAAAAATACCAGTTACAACTCACTCAAAAATACTCCAATCACCGTTTCACCAATATCGATTTCAAACACTACAAAATTATACAACCCTCGATTGCGGACGCGCGTTAAAGCTATTAACCCACAACTGCTGACCGCAAGGTGTACTGTCGCTTGTAATATGCAAATATTTGGACGACGGGCGCTTAGTACCCATGCATTGTAAATACACCACCTACTGCTGACTCCCCGAACCAGATCGTTTGCTCAACAAATTTGATGAGGGTTATTGATGAGTTGGCCGTTATACTTGGAAATGAGGGAATGTTCCCGGATAATTAATGCAGTAGGTGCTGTACTGTTGTCTTCTGGCTAATGAATAGTGCATGAGCATTGGGTTGATTCCGATTATAGCTGCTGGTTAGGTATTTTTAGAGCCGTGTCACGTCTGCAACGGTTACTCTTTGAAGACCAGTTGCACTCATCAGAAACTTTGAGGCTACGTGTGCAGTGTGTGCACTGGCTTGCTCGGCGCCTGAAACCTAGTACATCACTAGACGAGTAGCGAAGTGAACGAACGTTCAAATGATCGTACCAACCTCGCTGGGCGCTTGCCGCCTCGACGAGTCACCTAGCGTGTACTATGATATAATTATGTATTGTACCTGTCTTTGACAATCTCTGGATACCAGGGTCCCGAAACTTTGGTAGGCGAACGAGTGGTCGAAGCCAACTCGCAGAGGCCCCGTTAGTTGCAAGTGGAATGGCACAGATTATCCCTATTGTACATTAGGAAACCATTATCGAAAGCTGTTTTGTATTATTATTGCGTCCGGTTTTGAACATTAACATTAGAAATATGAAACAAAACATTTATTTTAACAAGAGCCCCAACAAACGAGCCATTAATTTATATAAAAGCTAATTGAATAAACTTTACCCACCCGCATTTATTTAAAACAGGCACTTGAAATAAAATACACCTGAACAAACAGAATTAATTTTGTTTTTCTACCATAAGTAGGGATACAAAACATTTTCTCGTGCGCAGTAAAACTCTCCACATTTTGTTTCAAAACAAAAGTATAAATTAAAGACAATTCTAGAAAAATTGCGGTGGAAAAATATTATGAAAACTTGGTTGCAACTTTACATTGTAAGTACCAAGTTTCGCTCGAAACTGCCTACTGTGCAGGATAGGCGCAGGTCTTTTCGAATTTCAATTTAACTTGTAATAAGTTGGCCAAGTTGTTGAAATTAGCCCGGGGGCGAATTTACGAATTGCCGACGAGAAAACGATACGCCTTCTGTCCGAAATTTTGAATAGATTGAATATTGTTTCTTGTAATTATTATACTTATTGGCCGGCCTTTGAAGAACATAATTTTTCATTTGTTTTAGGGGATTCGGCAGAATAATAAAAAGGAAATTAGAAACAGGGAAGTTTCACCAAAATAATAGGAATGTTTTCGAATTTAATTTCCTTCACTTCCAGTAAATTTTTTAATTGATTTTTATGCTGGTATTCCATTGTTGTATAAGCTTGGCAGCGCTCACTTTATACAATGTTGTAACGGAATGGTATCACTACTTATATTTTTGTTTTCGGCAGCGCTTGTTTTATACAAAGTTTTTATATTTTATTTGTTATGGAAACCCAAGTCAAATAAAAAAATACTTTATTTTAGACAGACAGAATGGTATCTAATGAATCATGTTTAAAAAGCTGCTTCTACCCAAGTAAAAATAATTGTTTCTACACATACAATTTTGTTTTCGGAAATTGACTATGACCTCCTCAAAAGTAAAAAATTACCCTCCTTCTGACGCTCTTCTTTATCAAAACGGGCAGAAGCAGCTTTAAAAAAAAAAATGAATTTATATTTCCCGGTGACACGACGCATGGGGATGGCCTATGTCCAGCTTGCACGTTCTTTCGGCTAGTAAGATGATGACACAGTGTAATTTCAGTACACTGTATAGGCACAGGGAGCTTTCGGTGACATAAAAACTATGTCCAATCTTAACCTCCTTTTTCCAAAATCAATCTTTCAGGCGTCTATTTTCAAGCCTAACAGAGGTACTCGTACCTATTTTTTCTACCCTTACATAACTACAAACACATTCCAACTTTGCCTGTTTTCAACGTTTGCCAATTTACTAACTGCAAATAACAGGAATACGTATCAAATGGAGCAAACAAAGAAATATTACTTACAGGGAAAACATTTTAGTTCGTCGCAGAGGCATTTCATAGAACTATTTATGTGGGCTATTTTGTAGCAAGCAGCGCGGCAACAGTTTGTTGCCAATGTTTGTCGTTTGCTTGGAGCAAATGTTTGGTGAATCAGGCTTTATAATTATGGGAGAAGGATGTTTTTCTTACTCAGTTTATTTCGGAGTTTATAAGATATAGCGGTTACGTATTTACTTATTTGTTTTTTTAAAAACAGTTTGTATATCGCTACGAGAGCTTCAAATTCTTCAACTTTCCATTCGTCTAGTATTCTTTGCGAAATACAAAAATGAATACGATTGGTCGCATAAGCTTCCATTTTTAGGGTTCCGTACCCAAAGGGTAACCAACGGAATCCTATTACTAAGCCTACGATCCGTCCCTCCGTCCTTGCGTCCGTCCGTCTGTCAGCGGGCTGTATCACAAGAACCGTATCTAATAGGTAAACAGTTGAAATTTTCACAGAATATGTATTTCTATTGCCGCAATAACAAAAAATAATAAAATATGGTACGGAACCCTGGGTGTTCGAGTCCGTCTCGCAGTTTACCGGTTTTTTTTTTTACTGTAGTATATTTTTACTCGAAATGAAAAGGTATTTGGTCCCCAAGTTATCGGATCTAAATCAAATTAACCCTAGACCATCTCGTTTGAAAGAATCGACTCAAGGGTCAATCATCCTCTACTAAGTTAAATAAAAACTTAGATGTGTAACGGACGTAGACGCCGCGGGCGTCGGGGGCCACCTGGTGACCTCCGGCCACCGTAGGCGCGGGCCTGTGGACGGCGAGCTATGGGTGGCTCGCTGTCCGTCCGTCTAGTGACGACAGGCCGTGTCAACGGCGCGTTAGTGTTCCACGAGCGCCTCAAAGAGAGTCAGCAACACAGAGGGGCCCGAAAGGGCCGACGCCTTCCGGAGTCGCGGGATTATTCGCAAGAGACACCGTTGCTCCGGAACACAAAGGGCAATGAAGGAACATGGATGGGTTTTAGTCAGTAGAAGTCTGACACTCCCTCCCGCTACACCCAGAGCGGGAGGAGTCATTGGATGATTTCCCATCCCCAAAAAAAAAAAAAAATGTGTAACGGACAACTAACGCCATCTAGTGCTGCATGTGTATAACACTGGCCATCGTTGGCACAGCAATATGGATCGGCTCCGCTCGCGAATCTTCGTTTCGCAACCACATGAATATGTGTAGATATGGTGCACACATACGAACATTGGCTGGCTTTATAAGGAGCGACGCCTTGGAACATTTTGCGCAGCGACGCCCTAAGCCGAGGTCCGTACCCCACAGGGGGTGCCCTTAGCGTGTAGTCGCTTAGTTTGTAAGTTTTGAAACAAGCCTGGCTGGTGGCTTTAATTCTATATTAAGGCCTCACAGGCACCGCCGTGGTGGACGCCGCGGGCGTCGGGGGCCACCTGGTGACCTCCGGCCACCGTAGGCGCGGGCCTGTGGACGGCGAGCTATGGGTGGCTCGCCGTCCGTCCGTCTAGTGACGACAGGCCGTGTCGACGGCGCGTTAGTGTTCCACGCGCGCCTCAAAGAGAGTCAGCAACACAGAGGGGCCCGAAAGGGCCGACGCCTGCCGGAGTCGCGGGATTATTCGCAAGAGACACCGTGGCTCCGGAACACAAAGGGCAATGAAGGAACATGGATGGGTTTTAGTCAGTAGAAGTCTGACACTCCCTCCCGCTACACCCAGAGCGGGAGGAGTCATTGGATGATTTCCCATCCCTAAAAAAAAAAAAAAAAAAAAGGCCTCACAGGCAAGTCCGGTTAAGCAGAAGCCAATCTTCTCAGGTTGACCTGCGAGAGGCATATCAAAAAAAAAAAAGAACATTTTGTCATTCGACCAGCTAGAGGAACAGAGTTCGGTAGCCACGCAGCTAATTCTGAGCTTAAGTAAGACTAGTTCCTATTCGATAGCCTAGCGGTCTTCAGGCATTAGCCAGCTGGGAGGTTTGAACGGTGATAGCCAACAGGGCCTTTTATTCCACCGGCAACCCTACAGATGTTATTTGAATCTAAGGATTTCCAACTAGGCCTTACAGGGTGCTCGATTGTAGCAAATATGTCACACTAACAACATCCTTCCGGGAATACATCGAGTACCGTAACCCTGGTCCAATCAAATTACTTGGAAATACCTCTATCATACCCAAAGTACAAAACATACCATATTTTTTTCCACTCTCCTAAACTGATGACGGTAAAATTGATTTAGGTAGTTAACGAAAAAAGCTCCAATGTTTTTTCAACTAAAATGAAAAATAACTATCAGGTCCGCAGTCAGATTATTCAACCGTATCAGGGAGTTCAAACGGCAATAAATTGCGCGTTGCATGTTCGACAGACGTTACAGTTGCGGGCTATACAACCAATCTATATGACCACAAGTAATATTGGAATATGTATGATCAATTGGTTCCCGCTAGCGGCTTCGCACGCGTGAACACTGAGGATTATTTTATCCGACGGGAACTTACTCCTGGGATACCTACATTTTTAAATAAGATTCTCAAAATTTCTTCGAGTTAAAAACGGTAATCGTGGGCTAAAGTTAGTATTAAAAAAGACTTGGTGAAATCTGAATCCATAGACAAAGAGCAGTTTCACAGCTCAAGCCGTGAAAGCAAAGCTGTAAAAGGAGTCATGAGCTCAATTTTGACAAAAACCACTCAAGATTCGTGGTTTATCTGAGAGTATGTTTTAAAATACCACCTTGTTTGTCGAATATTGTTTGGTTGATCGGATTCTTTTTTTGATGTCGAATAATTTACTTTGTTTTTATACGCGTTTGTACAAAATGTAGATACTGTAGATTTGTCGTTAGTTTATTTACAAAGCCTATAAAACAGTTGAAAAAAAAAACAAATAATCGACCTCAATTCTAAGGAGCCACTATATTACTGAGACACCTTCTCGTAATCAAGAAAACTTTTTGTGATTTATTATAAAAAGGTCAAGTGCAAATCAGGCTCACTCAAAGGGTTCCGAACCATAAACAGAAAAAAAAACATGTTTCTTATATGCAATTTAATTTATCATTTATTTTTTATTATTTGATTGAATAGCGGCAATAGAAAAACATGTACACCTGCTATGTGAAAATTTCAACTGTCCCGCTGACAGAACGACGGACGGATGGACAGCGAAGGCCTAAAAATAAACCCAAAAAATAGCCAAAAAATCAGTGAAACAACAGTTTCTATATAAAAAAAAATCCTACTAATATTATAAATGCGAAAGTTTGTGAGTATGTATGGATGTTTGTTACTCTTTCACTCAAATACTACTGAACCAATTACGATGAAATTTGGTATGTAGGTAGCTGAAGACCCAGATTAACACATAGGCTACTTTTCTATCCCGGAATTCCCGAGGGCTCGGGATTTACACGGGAATAACGAGAATTTATACGCGGACGAAGTCGCGGGCAGCCTCTAGTTAGATCATATATGTAACTAACTCCCTACACAGATACATCCCACCAAATACATATAAAAGATCTTTGCAAAGCATGCCTTTCTTTACTAGATAGGCATTCAACCTTCTTTTACAAGAAATATGTTTCTCACATCTTTCTTGTGAAAAGGTAAGAAGCATAAGGTATACTTTCACGGCGAACACTTCAATGTTCAACGCCTCATTCGTGAGCAAGTGGTCCGTGAAAGAAGTGAAATACTTCGATTAGGGTCTGTACTTATAATACGTGGTAAGAGCTTCTCAATACTTGTTGAGAAGATGTTTCCGGTCAAGAATGTGCCTTTTGCTGTATTTTTGTTTGAACAGAAGATAATGAGGACACGATCGATTTTTTTAATTTTGCACATCATTGACAAATAGATTTAGCTACCATTATTACATTGTGTTTAAAGAAACTAATAGTAACCACATAAAAATAATATGTATATGATGATGCATGTATATGTTAATATTGTTGCAACTGTCTACTTATTATGTAACGGACTGTATCTTAGATACAACCATTTGTCAGAGGGACGAACAGCTGACGCTTAGACATACGGTTCCGTGGGTTATATGCTTCGGGAACCCTAAAATACTGAAATAAAATAAATTATCGTGACTCAATATTAATAACATCAGTGAAACTAAGAACTAGACTGGTGTTAGAGTGGAGACCGCGTAAAGGCAATCGTAGTATGGGACGCCCTGCGGCACGAATCACGATGGATCGATGATTTAAAGAAGGTGGCTGGCAGCGGATGGATGTGGACTGCTGAAGACCGATATAGTTGGCGCTCTTTGCTGAAACGATTATGATAGAAAAGAAAATGAAAGAAAGAAAAAGAGTTTAATTGCAGCCAGTATGACGCATACCAAAATTATAATTATATACATGAAAAGTTGGGAATATATGCATCAAATGATGATGATGAACTTCGAACACACATAAATGGAGACACGTATATGGACACTACAACGTCAGCCAAAAAATCTTCATCTCTTATTCCAATTATATTATTATTTTCTTGCATTGGTCATAAAAGAGCCAGAAAAACAATATGACAATAAATTCCGCCATAAAAATGTTTTAAATAACAGTGTAACAAGTTAAGTGAACCATTTCAAAACAAAAAGGAGACATTTCCCTGTTCTCCGCACTCCATAATAGGAACAGAGGAAGAATGTTTCACGATAATAACATTAAAATTTCGCTTTATATGCAAAGTGCTTGTCCACTTATATTATGTGTCAAAGGTAGCCAGTCCCCTTTGTCTTCCTTTAGCTTTATTTAGACACTAGCTGACCCGTGCAACGTCGTCTGCGTGACATTTTTCATTACTGCTCCGCTCCTATTGGTCTTAGCGTGATGACATATAGCCTATAGCCTTCCTCGATAAATGGGCTATCTAACACTGAAATAATTTTTCAATTCGGACCAGTTGTTCCTGAGATTAGCGCGTTCAACCAAACAAACAAACAATCAAACTCTTCTGCTTTATAATATTAGTATAGATATAGTATAGATTTTTTTTTTGAGACGGATTTTCTCTTGACTCTAGTCTTGGTCAGAGATGACAGAGACGAAGTCTACAATGGAGCGAGCTTACCCAGAAGGAGCCTGTTTGTTCACTCTAACTTTGAAGAGATTAGGGTTGCAAGCGTTCGGAAATAAAGATGCAGGCAGAGAGTTCCACTCCTTTGCTATGCTCATTATAAAAGACGTTTGGCAACACTTAGTGCGAATTGGTGGAATAGCAACAAGATAGGGATGGTGAGTTACAGAGCGTCTGGATGTCCGATGGTAGAAGGGGGCCGGTGGAATGAGATCGTGGAGTTCTTGGGCACATTCACCGAAGTACAATCTGTAGAAAACTAACAAGCAGGCAACCTTGCGGTGATGAGCCAAGCTGTGAAGCTTGGTATCCACCAGGTTTTCGTCGCCAATGAGCCTCTTAGCTCTGCGTTCCACCGAGGCAAGCGCGGCAAGCTAGCACTTAGCTGAGCCATCCCAAAGGTGGCCTATTCCTGTCTTATTTCTAGTTTTTGTATAGGTACTTGTACAAGAGTAAGCAAGAATAATAAAAGAAGAAAAGAGAAATCACAAATATGCAAACGAATAGCAGCTAAAATAAAGTTTGTAGAAAAAATCCGATCCGAAGTGCGAGTCGGACTCTCACACGAAGGGTTCCGTACCATAAACAAAAGAAAAAAAACCCTCTTATTTTTCTTGTATGCCCCCTTAAAATTTTAATATGTACATTTTTAGTACACAGTTTGTGATAATTCCAACAGTCTATCTATTACGGTTGACATATACGGTTTGACAAACAGCCCTCTGACAGACAGACGGAAGGCAGAGGCATCGAAAAATAAAAAATTGTTCCTTCATAAATTAAACGCCAATCAAGTGACGTGAGTGTCTGTTGACAACTTATTCAACCAATCACAGCTAGATTAACGTACGTTTGAATAGGCTTGTGTCCTGAAAAAATCTAATTAGTCCGTCAGTTAGATTTTCAAAAAATATTTGACCCGTGTTTTTTCTTTTGTTACGGGAACTAAAATTGATGAAGTTACGACGCTTTTAAAATTCTCAATACGTCACACCTTCGCATAATTTTTAGTGAGTCGTGACGTCACGAGCCCCCACTCCCGAGTTTTGATGCGTTTTATATTTGTCAATATTCATTGATTTACAAAAACAAAAAATACGTGTCCATTATTTTTCGTACTCTAACTGACG
The DNA here is from genome assembly GCA_963859965.1 of Ceramica pisi. Classification (NCBI taxonomy): domain Eukaryota; kingdom Metazoa; phylum Arthropoda; class Insecta; order Lepidoptera; family Noctuidae; genus Ceramica; species Ceramica pisi. The sequence continues at coordinate 19,830,042 of OY982535.1, read as the reverse complement.
GACTATATAGTTTTGCAATTTGTGGATGATGTAATCTAGCCTATTCTTTTAACAACATTTTAGTTTTTTTTTAATTTTCGTTTGAGAAACTGTGCAAAATGTCGCAATGTTGCGTAGTTTAGGTATTTCTTAAAAGTACTGTCATGCGAATTTGTCATCAACATAATTTTATTATAAATACGTACATATGCTATGTTGAACACACACGTCAACTTTAACAAATGAAGCCACATCACGAAAGCCCATATTTATAATTTAGGTACTTAGAATTTTACTAGGCTACCTAGTTTTAAAATATATATGTCCTTGGTAACTCGGTAGGAAAAAAACTGGGCTAGAATCGAGGCCGACAAACGAAACTAAGTTAGTAGAATGTACATCGATTTTCCTTTAAGACTTCAGAACTTTTTCACAATTTGGGTGCCAGTTTAAAAAGTAATTTCGAGTTTTCGACACACAACAATTTGCAACTTTCTGTGTCTCAACAAATAAACACAACAAAATTGTATAAGCAAAATATCAATAAAATTGTTTATCCTGATAACACGAATAACATTTGCGATAAACTTTTCAGAAAAAAAAAAAAAAAATGAATTTATGAAATAACCAACATTATTTGAATTTGAGCTTTTAAAATAACACCAATTAGCATTTTCATGTTGAAATGCAACGAAAAGGAATTTACGCAAATAAGTTCTCCCACAAACGAACATGAGGCTTGCAGTCGCGATGCGGTGCGGCGGCGTGTGGCAAGCCTAATGTTCCATGGAGACAACCAGACGGAATATATTAATGTTCAACTATGCAAACCACGCTTGCTTAATGCAGAATTTATTGTTTTTTCTACTCTGATTTTTGTTGGATTTCATTTGTGGGTTTGCCAATGGATTTTAAGTTAAAGAGAATTCGTTACTTAGTTTTTAAAATGACTTCGTTTGACTTAAGTGGTCCTTTGATTCATGTGAGGTGATTTGTGTCTTAAATAGTAAGATGCAAATACAGAAGTGATTATAAACATTATTTTTACAGAAATTTCGGTAGGTAACTTAGTACAAGCTGACAATTTTTGACTAACATAGAGATTTCTATAGTACTGACTCTCTCTCTGATCTCTAGAGGCATCGCCCATTATTAATACAGTCACTCACCCCCTGAACTACGTGGATCCATAATCATTATGTACTTATGTTTAACATTTTTTTAAAGGACAAACTATATACACTTAAAATAGAAAATAAAACTAATAACTAAAATATGGCGTCAAAAAATTCGTCCTCATCGCTATCGACTGGTAGTGAGCTCAAAAAACTGGCAGTATTGCCACGTTGTATGGCAACGCTTATCCTCTGTCCGAGGTAAAAGCCAGCCCTTGGGTCACGCAAAGCGTCAACTAAGCGGTTTGCTAGATTTTTAAATAACACGTGAGCACTCAGACCCCACGGTCCAAGAGTTTCTACCCCAAACGGCTTCATAAAATATAGTTGCCAATAAGACGATTATATTTCCACCTTTGATGTTTGCAGCAGCGGCAGATCCAGAATAGCACGACGAGTTAGGAAGATGAGATGGCGTAAGAGTATCGATTTTATCTTATGTTTTATCCGTAATGTTACCCAGGGTACATGACTATGACGTGCCAATGCGATCACGATTTTGCTGTTTGAGAGAGACGGAGCTATACAGGACATTTAGCACTACCCCTTTTCACAACGTAATCTTAATGACATAAGTATGTCTGAGTGGGAGACAGACAACTCGTTACACAATAGTTCAGTACCTACTGACATCCATTTATACATTCACACCGGTACACAAAAGAAAAACCTGAGCGTTCTTCATATTTTACCCAAAGTAATTCTAACTCAGCTTCAATACATTCCACGTGTCCTTGGACGTTACATAAGATGTCACTCGAGACATTCAGCATATTCATGTATTATATAACCACACAAAGGTAGACCTCAAGTCGTTAGATATATGTGAGCGGAATAGTAAGTTCCTGATGTATTCAAGAACTAATTCAATCAAAGAAATGAACCACTTTTATTAGAGTCGTTATGTGAAAGTTGACTTTATCATGTTAAAATGCTGGTTTTTGGGGTTCCGTACCAGAAGAGTTACCAGCGGCTAAGCCTCTGTCTGTCCGTCAGCGGGATGTATCTCATGAACCGTAAGGCTGCGTTTCCACCAGAGATGTGCGAGGAAGCGTAGCGACGGATGTGTTTGTTAAGGGCCAATAGAATCCATTCATTTACATAACCTCGCTCAGCAAAATGGACTACCTAGAACTTTTACTTTGAGAAAAACCCTGAAAATTTGAAATAAGTATCAGCTGTTTCATACATTTTCATCGGTTTATTTTGTGTGAAACAGCTTGTGTTTTTTCGAATTTTCAGGGTTGTAATCAACTTTTTCACAAGTAATTATTATTTGTTAATAATTACTTGTACTTTCACTTCCTAAGAAACTGTTAGTGTTTTACAAATAACGTCACTGACATCAACAGATAGAAAATACTAAAATATAAAACCTTGTGAAGTTCTCACGGCAACTTTTCCAAACGCAGTTCTTTCTCAGAACCTTTTCCGATGTTATGTCCATTCCATTTTACAATTTCCGATACTATAGAGTAGAAACATTAAATAAATAACAAGTTGCCAAAGACAAACTGCAGTGGCTTGTCATAAAAAAAAAAACTGGAGCTAGAAGGAAAAATGAAATTAAATGAACGAAGAAAATCGCGTGCAGGCTAATGAGCACATTGCTATTTCTCTAAAGAAAAGCAAACTGCAATAAGCCGTTTAAGATTTTTTTTCTTTTTATTTATGGTGATGAAAGGCAAACGACATACCCATTTTCTACTATTAAATGAAATTATTCTTGGTTAAGCTGCGTGCTCCATGAAGATTTCTCATCGACAAAAATTAGAACTTATATTGCACACAAAGTTGCGAAACTTTGTATGGAATATAATGTTATAATAAAATCATAATTTTTGCAGAAAATAACTTTTTACAAAAAATACAACCGATTTCCAAATAAATAAAAAAAACACTACAAAGTGAAAACAACTTTAATTCCAGAAGTCGGTGTTTTTGTTAGTTTTTTTATTTATTTGGAAATCGGTTGTATTTTTTTGTAAAAAGTTTTTTTATTTTCCCCTTTTTAGTGGTACCCCACCACACCACACCTAACAACACCACTGCAAAATCGCAGAAAAGCAAAATACGCAATTTCGATTACTTTCATGACAGAAAACCATCATCCAAGTAAACGAATTCCAGCTATTTCGATTTAAAATCCAAAATTCGTAACCGATTTTGATAAAATATAAATGGGACCAATCTGCAAGTATATCCTTTCAGATTTAGAAAAAAAAATCAGATCGGTACATAATTGACGGAGTTATGAGGTAACAAACATAAAAAAAAATACAACCGAATTGAGAACCTCCTCCTTTTCGAGAAGTCGTATCGTTAAATTCTACCATTGCACGTGTAGGCATTTTATTCCTGGAGGCTTATTTTTCTAGGCAACTTACTAACGCTTGAATGTGTATTTTGTTTTATAGTATAGTAGTGTGCTAGCTAATAAAGTGATAAATAAGGCAGTACTTCTCGATACGGCTCGTATTGTGAGGAGGTTCCTTTCTCTGGAGCCCTAACCACCGGTAGCTTGGACCCTGCTCCCGACACCGGCGGACTACTACTTTTTATATTTTTAAATGTATTTTTAAATGTATTTTTTAATGTGTTTTTTTTTTAAGATATATTTAAAAATGTAAACATTATGTATATACAAGTGAATAAACGAAATGATAAATAATATTTAATAATTTTTTGTGTCATGTACTAATTAATTTACATACCTACTATTGTATAAATTCAAGGTCTTAATACGTAACAGATGATGTGTTGGTGGAGAGTTTGTTGGACACTTCTTCTCCAAAGCTAAAACACTAGAAAGTGGTGAAGGGCGTGCGTTTTGGGGGACTGTCTTGTAAAAACTTGACGCTCTCAGCTTAATTTGAATGACTTTTGAATTTTTAGAAAAGATTTTTTTTTTATTCCGACTGCAAGAAAAATACTAAAAACACGAATAAATTTTCAAACAGTTTCATGCAGTTGGTGGTATTTATTTTAATTCAATCACAATTTCGATGCTATTTACCACATCTGCTTGAAAAGTCTTTTTTTTTACTTTTTTGTTCATATTTGCTGTATGTTTTTTTTAAGGTGCTAATATTATTTTTGCTTCTCATTCTTATATCAAATACTAGTGTCCGACCGAAAGTTCGGTTTCGGTTTCGGTCGAGTTTCGGCCAAAAATCAAGTTTCGGCGGCAGTTTCGGTTTCGGCCTAAATTGCCCGAAACTTTTTCCGAAACCGAAACTGATTTCGGAAGTAGTCGTGCACGCTCGCCTAACTTCGTTTCTCGCGGTAACACTATGGCGGACGCCGTGGCGCCGTTCGGATAGCTCCGTAGCAACAAAACTTAGTCAGTGCGTTATCGTCCGACGTAAACATTCTCTAAAGGTTATGTTTTGAATGTTTTGATGGAACTGATTATATGTAAGTTTTTGTTTCGATTCTGTACTTGAATGATTTATATAGTTAAATATTGAGCCAGTAACTTTGTTTTGTTGTTATTAACAAATTAAGTCACATGTAAAAAAGAGATTGTGTAATTTTAGTAATTATAATTTTTATATAAGAGGTAGCAAAAAAAGATGATTTTTTTTGAGTACAAATGCAAACCAAAGTATTAATTAGTAAGGTTTCAAATTGCTAATACTTAGTATTTAATTAAACAGTAAAAATTTGTGATTTGATTATTGATAACTGATAAACACCTGAGAACTTAATTTGACAAATATTATTAATATTTTTTATAAATAAATTACATCAAACTTAATAGACTGTGTTTTAATTGGACGTAGTTATGCTACAACGTTCCAATCCACAAGGTAGTCAAAATTGAGTTTTTGAGCCCAAGCTAGGTATTTTGGATCGTTCTATCTAGTGCTGAAGACACTGACTCTCTTACGACAATAACTATTAAAATAATTAAGCGGTCTAAATGATAAAACGAACCAAAAGATCTAATTATAATCTTATAAAGTGACATTACATTTGGATCATACTGTTTTAATTCGTTTTGGACTGAATGCAATAAAAATAAGGATCCAACCATCTTGAAACGTTTTAAAAATAACTAATTTTAAATCTTAAAAAGTGACATTCCACTTGGATCGTACCATTTTATTTCGTTTTGGACTAAATAAAAAAAAAATAATGATCCAATCAACCTGGAACGTTTTAAAAATAATAATTTTAAATCTTAAAAAGTGACAATTCATTTGGATTGTACTGTTTTAATTCGTTTTGGACTGAATAACATAAAAATAATGATCCATTCATCTTGTAATCTTTTTTTAAATTTCTTTTTATTATCTATTTCTTCAAAACATTCCATGTACTCTATAATGTGTACGATAATTGGACGTAGTTATGCTACAACGTTCCAATCCACACGCAGGTCGAACTGAGTAAATCGCGTTTTTATAATTTTGTGGTACGCTTTGTTTTGGTAGCGATTACAACTAAGTAGTGCGTATCACTTAAACTAAATAAATAAACCTTATTTTATTATATACTTGTCATTAAAATATATTAATATTTCTCATACAAATTATGAAAAAAATGTACTTGAAACGTTTTTGAAAAAAGGCTTTTTGTATGGAAGTAGCTTTTAACTTACTTTGCAAAAACGATCCAATATCTGAAAACTGGTATATTTTGGTAGTTAATATATATTTTTTCTAAAACATAAGTATAACAATGAAGCAACATTATTAAAAAAATATTTATTAAGTAATTGTTGTATCAAAGCATGGAAAATTATCACAATTTATTCATCATCCAGATCGAAATCCAGCTCCTTACCAAATCCATCGACATCGTCAATGGCGTAATTTGACGCTTTCAATGTTTTATAAAAACTAAGGCAATCTGCTGGAATAAACTTGTAAACAGATCGTAAATCAGTCAATTTAGCTGGAGCAATGGGTTTCCCGTTAGGCCATAACTATTTCAGATCAGATCTATGTATAGACGAAATTTCTCCTTTTGTCGTTTTTTTAATGTTAAGTGCGTTATAATCCTCATCAAGGGACGTTTTCATAAAAATAGAATATAATCTAGCTTTTTCAATCTTTATCTCCTTTGCCAGCAGCCAGTTTAATTTTTTTTTCTAGCATTTTTCATAATTTCTATATATTCGCCAGCTGTATAGACACGTTGGTGCTTTTTAAGCGCAGTTTCAATTGAAAAATCGGTATCGTCTGGCAAAAAGCTATGCCCTGACTCAAGATACCGAAAAGTTATCGTTTTTAATGTAGAATGGGAGTCTAAGATAACCTTCAACGTTAAAACAATTTTTATGTTTCGGTTCTGTCCACCGCAACTATCACTCCATAGTATGAGATGTTCTTTATTAGGAGGTAGTTTATGGTGTATATAGAACTAGCTGATCCACGCAACTTCGTCTGCGTCACATTTTCCATTAATGCTCGGCTCCTTTTAGTCTTAGCGTGATGATAATTTAGCCTATAACCTTCCCGGATAAATGGGCTATCTAATACTGAAAGAATTTTTCAAATCGGACCAGTAGTTCCTGAGATTACCCCCTACATACAAACTTACAAACATACAAACTTAAAACAAATGTTACCTCTTTATAATATTAGTATAGTATAGTATAGTATATTAGTATAGATGGACAAAAATGACTTTTATAGCACTGAAGATATTGAGAAAAACATAGTAAATCGTAAGAAATTTACAGATAAAAGTAAACTAAACTGGCTGCTGGCAAAGGAGATAAAGATTGAAAAAGCTAGATTATATTCTATTTTTATGAAAACGTCCCTTGATGAGGATTATAACGAACTTAACATTAAAAAAACGACAAAAGGAGAGATTTCTGCTATACATAGATCTGATCTGAAACAGTTATGGCCTAACGGGAAACCCATTGCTCCAGCTAAATTGACTGATTTACGATCTGTTTACAAGTTTATTCCAGCAGATTGCCTTAGTTTTTATAAAACATTGAAAGCGTCAAATTACGCCATTGACGATGTCGATGGATTTGGTAAGGAGCTGGATTTCGATCTGGATGATGAATAAATTGTGATAATTTTCCATGCTTTGATACAACAATTTCTTAATAAATATTTTTTTAATAATGTTGTTTCATAGTTATACTTATGTTTTAGAAAAAATATATATTAACTACCAAAATATACCAGTTTTCAGATATTGGATCGTTTTTGCAAATTAAGTTAAAAGCTACTTCCATACAAAAAGCCTTTTTTCAAAAACGTTTCAAGTACATTTTTTTCATAATTTGTATGAGAAATATTAATATATTTTAATGACAAGTATATAATAAAATAAGGTTTATTTATTTAGTTGAAGTGATACGCACTACTTAAATGTACTCGCTACCAAAAAAAAGCGTACCACAAAATTATAAAAACGCGATTTACTCAGTTCGACCTGCGTGTGGATTGGAACGTTGTAGCATAACTACGTCCAATTTCATGTCGTAATTAATGCAGCATAATGTGTAAAATGCATAAAATTTCAGTATTTTAAGGAATTTTATACTTGACCACATGAGTTTCGGTTTCGGCCGAAACTGAAGCCAGGGCCGAATATTCGGTTTCGGTTTCGGTTTCGGCCGGAAAACCAGTTTCGGTCGGACTCTATCAAATACAGAACGTAACCCTGAAAAATTAGCACGCCCTTCTTGAATACCATGTAGAGCCATTAAGTTAGCTTTCTTACAAACTGGCATCGATGTTTCTACCGTATTGCTACTTCCAAAGAGAAGGGCTTAACCAAGCTCAGAGGTCGTAGAGACTTACGGCTCAAGTTTTTGCCGTATGAAAAAGTTTGGACGAGCATTTGACTGCTATAAAAGATATAGACTCTACTGGAAGAAAAAAGTAAAGACATACGATCAAAATTGACATATTATATTATATGCTAACAACCAATTATAGAGGCAATCTTTCCCTAAGAGAAAGAGAAAAAATGAAGACCATAAAAGTTATATAACACAACTCTATATACGAGGTATAATTCTTGCCTCTCAGTGCGTTCCATTTTCTTCGCAAAGGCGTCAGCTGCTTGTATTCAAGAACTCCGCGATTTGGCCAGTTCAAACACGATTTCGAGCTTCAAAACTTTACGAACTTGTATTTTATTTTCTACAAGTTTATATTTATTTTAGTTTCGGTAGTTATTTAATTACTGCAAAATACTGGACGGCAGATAAATGAGAAACGATATTTATTTTCCATTGTTGAGATTGCGAGATATTACTGTTCAGCGATTTCGGCGTCAAAGCGTAACACTTTCACATTTAATTTCATTCAGTCCCAAATAAACATTTTCTTTCTTTCTTTCTTTCTATTTAAAATGTTAGTTACCTAACTTCCACTTCCTGAGTTTACCACATACAAATACTACACTCATTGGGCCCAAAAATCGTTAACAATTGATTCGAAACGAAGAAGTTTAGATGCTTCTACGCCTAAATCGCTGAATCGCTTTTGTTAACGTTTGGTACAGAGATAGACGGGACCTTGGAGACAGGTAGGTATGCTATTTTCGAGTACAAAACCTAGTTATTTTATTAAAAAAATCAGCAGATTTAAGGACCATATAAAATTTTGTGGGCCTCTGCGGCTGTTAGGCTTCTACTAGAACATGTTTATGATCGTGCATGAAAGCTGTGAGAATCTGCAGTGAGTTTTATGACTCAGATAATAACACTGCATTTTGTTGCTTAATAACCTGCATAGGTACAGTAAACAAAGCTATTTCGTATACAGGCAAAAATATTAATTTTTCCACGGCCCTGCCAGTATTTTTTTCTAATGTGTGCACGATAACTTTTTAAGCTTATGATAAGCTTACGAGTGTGCTGTGTAATAATTGTCTACTCAGCACCCTCACAACATTGTTTAAAAGTAGTTGCAAATTAGCTGCCTGGATACCAAATAGCTTTGTTGACTGTACCTTACAGGATTTTGATACTGTTTTACGGCCGAAACCAATATCCTATCTATTACATACTGGAGATAGAAAAACCAATGAAACAACAGAAAACCTATACAATTTTCATATTGTTTCATTTGTTTTGCTATCTCCAGTATGCCAAATCTGGTGATAGTTAGGTTATTGGGTTCGGCCGTTAATGAAGAACATTAACGAAAATAATTCATAACGCATCAAGTTCTTCATTTCACAATTATTTTATTTATCGAATGAAGAGTTATAATAGTGCTACTAACTATAAGGTATATGGGTAAAGTGGGACGGGTTACGTTTATGCACGAGGAAAGATGAGCCAGGATCGCGGGAGCTGAAGGCGGATGGCTATCCCAGGTAGAACTGAAAACGCTGAAGTGACGGTTTGGACTAATTTCTGACAAATATGTGTGGTCCAAGAAGGCAGGAGAAAAAGTTGGCTATAACAATGTAGCAATTAACAATTAACAAATGGTTTTTTGTCCAAATTTTTTAAGCTGTCCTGGAAAAATAAGAATAATGTTTCATTCGATTTCGAAGAGCATGTAGATGATTTAAAAAAAAAAATAAAATAACGCTTAAAAAAAACTTGAGCGTTACTTAAACGAAAAAAAAAGGATTTTCGAAATCTAAAAACTAATTCAAAAAGGGAAGGAAATGTCAGAACTGTAGGACCAATATTTGGAACTTTCCCAGAGGGGTGAAAATAAATAAAAATTAAGTTAATAAAACTTGTTATCACAAACACTAAGAACTATTTTAATGAAAGTAACCGAAACACAGGAAGAGCACAAGCGAGTCGAAATTCGCATCGCATCGTATGCACGTCCATCTACTTAAATTTAACCAAAGTGCTCTATGAGCTCTATGAACAAAGTGCAAGCTCGACTCTGAATACATTAGAAGTAATCCACCATAAAATCTAAGACCGAAGAGATTCTATCACTTAACTAACTTTTAAAAGCACTTCATCATTTTCAGGAACTCCCTTGTGGAAAGTTTGCTAGGTTTTAAGTGATTCTCTAGCGGTTGTGGTATCAAATACATGTATAGTTAAACAAAATGATAGTGTTACGGGAAAATACTTTGAACTACTTAATGTTTTTAGGCTACAATTCTTCCAGAGATGTGCGAGGATGCGAAGATAGGGATGGGTTTTGTAGAGAATACTTATTTACAATATTGTCAGTTGACTCGCCAACGCATCACCGCACAGGCCGACAGTTCGACAACGACTGACCGCCCCATTTTTTTTTTTTTTTTTTTTTGTTTTTGAATATGCCTCTCGCAGGTCAACCTGAGAAGATTGGCTTCTGCTTAACCGGACTTGCCTGTGAGGCCTTAATATAGAATTAAAGCCACCAGCCAGGCTTGTTTAAAACTTAAAAACTAAGCGACTACACGCTAAGGGCACCCCCTGTGGGGTACGTACCTCGGCTTAGGGCGTCGCTGGGGGGGTACAGCTAGGGACTGCTGGATCGGGCATTGGGGACGGATTTAAAACTATAGGCTCAGCGGCGCGGGCTGGCTCGAGCAAGGGTCGGGGGGGAATTTTATGAGATGATCGCGACGGGCCTCGGCGGCGAGGGCGGAACGATGGACGTCTTGTTTTTGTTGTGCTAGTATCTTTGCGACTCTCTTGTAAGAGAGTGATAGGGTCATCGGGGGTGACTAAAGTATGTCTCGGGCGGCGGATCTTGGAGATGCGGGAGGGTTCGTATCGGGTGGCCGATGCGATGAGGGGGTTGTGGTGTTTGACAGCGGTATCAAAGAAGCGCTTAGTGATGCGTTTCATGAACTGCTGTATGGTAGGCAATTTGAGATCTACGTGGAGACACTCATTGCGGACATAGTAGGGGGCTCCCGTGACCTTGCGAAGGAAACGGTTTTGGAGTGTCTGCATCCTATGGAGGTGACGAGGCTTTGCGTGCGCGAACACAGCGCAAGCGTAAGTCATGATGGGACGGATGACCGCGGTAAAAAGTCGCAATTTGCACTTAAGTGACAATTTGCTGCGGGCGGTCGTGAGACAGTGGAACCTTCCCAGTGCAAAGGCGGCGCGCGAGCGGGCTTGCCTTATATGCTCTGCGAAGGTGAGGTGTTCGTCCAGGATGACCCCCAAGTATTTAGCTTGCTTCTCCCAAGGGATCGGCTTGCCATACATGGTGATCGGACGGGGGGGAGGGGGTTTGTGTCGCGGTTTGGAATACAGTACCGCCTGACTCTTATCGGGGTTAACCTCTATTCTCCACTTCCTGAACCATCTGCCCAAGATGTTAGCGTAGGTTTGGAGAGAGCGAGCGATAGAGGTGGGATCGCGACCTGTATAGTACATGGCCGTGTCATCTGCGAAGAGTGCCAACTGAGCCTTGTTACTTTTGGGGATATCGCTGGTGAACAGCGTAAAGACTAGGGGGGATAGCACCGAGCCCTGGGGGACTCCTGCTCGGATGGGGTGAGGGGACGAGAGTGCACCCTCGATTCGATAGCGAAAGGTACGATTCGACAAAAAGTCTCGTAAGATGAGCACGAGGCGGTCTGGCACGCCGAGTTGGTAAAGCTTGTAGATTAAGCCATTGTGCCAGACCTTGTCGAATGCTTTCGCTATGTCGAAGAACAAGGCACCCGTCATCGAGCCACGCTGGAAGCCAGCGCTTAGATGTTCTACGATGCGATGGACTTGTTGTATGCACGAGTGTTCAGTTCGAAAACCAAATTGCTCGTCGGGGATAAGTCTCTTTGATTCAGCATAATCTTTGAGCCGCTTGTAAATAAGCCTCTCGTAGATTTTACCGAGAACGTTGAGTAGACTGATGGGACGGTAACTGGAGGGATCAGACTTGGGCTTGCCTGGTTTGGGAATACCGATAACGGTGGCCTGTTTCCATGCTTGGGGGAACATGTTGTTGCTTAATGCACCATTGAAGATGGCTGCCATTAGCACAATGAGTTGGGCGGGGAAGAGTTTGAACACCCTGTTGGTGATGCCGTCGGAGCCAGGGGCTTTCCTGGGCTGAAGCCTTTTGATGATATCCTCTATCTCTTCGGGAGTGACGGGAGGTAGGGGATCATCAGGAGCTTCGACTGGCGGGAGGGAAGCTCTACGTTCGACTTCAGCATCCACCATATCTAGGTGAGCTTTGTCTACTGGTTGAGAGCTGGGAGAGCATTGGGATTCTAGACTGTCGGCTAGACATTCCGCTTTGTCAGAGTTGTCGAAAGCGACACTCTTATCGGGGGACTGACCGGGCGGTCAGTCCCCCGATAAGAGTGTCACCACTCGTACCGGTATTTATAACCGAGCGACGTGTGCGCCCGAGGCAACGTCACAATACTGTTATCAGTTTGTATTTAATTCGATATATTGATATCTACATACACTACATTCCCTTCCTTGTTTTAACTAGTTGTATGTAACAAGATTTTTTTAGTAAAACATTTAGCATATTTTATTATTTTGATTAATAATTTATTGACATGTCTGGCATAACAAAATCACGGCAGAATAATATTTAAAAATAATTTTATAGTTTAATTCAATGTTTCCTTTTACCCTTCCTCTTATTCTTCTATTTCATTTTCTGATTCGTTTATATCTTTTTCTGTGTTGATTTCTTTATTTTTATCACTTATGTCTGTGTGTATGTGTGTGTGTTATTATCATAATTAATCAATCTCATTAATGAAGTAGACGTATGATAGGATTTAATGCCTTGGTTTCTTTATCATTAAAAACCGTCAACCGACGCTTGTTTACTTTCAGAGTTATTTAAAACTTTAACTTAACTCACTAGTCGTTCAGTCAATTAGCCGTTTGACAGTTCAAAACTGGCTGTTATAAATCCTTTAGGTTTGACTCGTGATTCACTAGTATTCGTGATTACCAAGTCCAAGCACCACTGAAAGTCACTAAACTCATAATTATTTGAACAAAGAAATTAAATAATCTTATTCACAGTCAACAGTTAACTCATAGCTCAGCACAACACACTTCCTGTACTGGCACTTCCCCATGGGAAGAATACCGAGAAAACGCTTATTTGTACCACCAATAGCTACGACAACGACACCCTGATACAGACTACCTCGTCTATATCACTCTGGGATTCTGCTATGATACCCTGGTACGCTCGCCAACCCACAGAAACAAGAACCTGGTCCCTCAAACTAATTTGATGCTACCTCTTAATCTAATTCATAACATCACGTGATAATTGACCTTGGCCATCTTCCCGACAAAGAGATTTTAAAACTCACCAACCGGTAAGCTATGCACATTAGGGCCCACAAAGAGAAGAGAAACTAGGCCTGACATGTTTGTGTCTAACGTTCATGTGAAGTAGCTACTACGTTCACGAATTACTACGGCAATCTACAAGCATTACGGTCATGACTGCACCGCATACTTCGAATCAATTGATCTTATTTCGATCTAACTCATAGTAGCTAAAATGTGTAGGTAATTAACAAGCAACCCGAAAGGGAAACATCTATTTAGAAATTGAAATAGTTCAGAATTCTACACACTCTTGTAGCTTTATTCAATGTCATTAATATCAAGTTGCTATTTTAAATTGTTTACAATCGAATTTACTAACTGAATTTAGTAACTATTGTTATGTATGGAAAACTGTGACCCACACGTTTATATAAAAACCTAGGTTACATTTTTTCACTAAACACGTCGCATGCGGTCAGTTTGCTTGTGTGGCCATCTTGCCATCCAATATCTCATTATTTCAGTTATGTTATTATGCCAATCGAAACTCTTAAATTACTCGCTTATTTTTTTAAATATTATTTTTGTTTTATTTATCGGCACGCGATTGACCACCATCTCAGCCGTGGTGGACGCCGCGGGCGTCGGGGGCCACCTGGTGACCTCCGGCCACCGTAGGCGTGGGCCTGTGGACGGCGAGCTATGGGTGGCTCGCCGTCCGTCCATCTAGACAGGCCGTGTCGACGGCGCGTTAGTGTTCCACGCGCGCCTCAAAGAGAGTCAGCAACACAGAGGGGCCCGAAAGGGCCGACGCCTGCCGGAGTCGCGGGATTATTCGCAAGAGACACCGTGGCTCCGGAACACAAAGGGCAATGAAGGAACATGGATGGGTTTTAGTCAGTAGAAGTCTGACACTCCCTCCCGCTACACCCAGAGCGGGAGGAGTCATTGGATGATTTCCCATCCCTAAAAAAAAAAAAAACCACCATCTCACCCACAGGCAAGCGATGACTCGGTCGAAGACGGAGCACGCCTGTTCAGACCACCCAATAATCACTCCTGATCAAAGACTCCAAGGATGCAACCATCGGGAAACACAGACTCCGGCAGGGAATTCCACTCCAAGTAACTAACGTTTGCACGAGCACTCACTTTGCTCCCTATGAAGCCTGTGTCTAAAAGATATCAAAGGGAACCGACGATGATGATTTTGTGATGGTACAAAGGAGAGAATACCGCCAGCGAACCAACTGGAACCGCTGCGGCACGACACCTACAGAACCCAAAGTAACTATACGTACCGCGAAGCCGTAAACACTCCAGTATATATCTCGCGACTACACTACACCACTAAGGCTGAGGGAATTGTGGAGTATGTGCGCCAAAAGAAAAGCTACACGCCGAGAGTGCAGTTGCTGGAATCGCGCCCTAATGCCAACGTCAACGCGTTTGTGGTGCGGGTACCAACATGTCGTGGCGGAGGACTTTTGGCCGCAGGTGTCACCGTCACTCCCGCGGACATGTCCCACCAGAGCGCACAATGACGTAGTGCTTAGTGAAGTTTTTTACTAAATATTGTAAGGTAAATACACAATAGCCTGAAGATAAAGAGATTTACTATTTTTATATTTGCGTCAAATGATCCTGTTAGGTTCAAGGGTTTCATAGTTCAATAACAATAATAGTGTTATTGCACTGGATGTTTGGTCACGAGCCTGTACTTTATTTTGTTTCATATTTTCCCAGGTTTTGTGTGTGATCAACATTATTGCATTTACCTACATCTAGAATCTACTAACATCAATCGAAAAGATTGACGTTCTCAGATCTTACTTTGTTTAGATGTATAGTTTGGTAATAGCCACACCAAAGACATCCACTCCATCAGCTGGTGACATTTGCATTTGCTGTATTATTAAACTAACCGATCCACGCAACCTCGTCCGCGTCCGATCCCCCATCAATGCCTCGCTCCTATTGTTCGCACCGTGATGATAGATCCTGAAATCTTCCTTGATAAATAGGCTACCCAACACTAGAACAGTTTTTATTATTACAGACATTACATTACAGACAGACGGACGTTACATTATTATAGACATTTTTAGCAATTCTAGTCCACAAAATATAGCAGTGAAGCACGTTTCTTCTTACTACTCTCGATGTCAGCAGCCATTCCAGGTAGATCAAGAGTACCAGCTTCCAACGTTCCCCTCTCTTTCCTCCTACTGATGGAGGTTCCCCCTCACAATAAAATGGGTCAATTTAATTACGTTTATATAGATAATACTACTGATCTATTTTGTCTTTGATAACTGTCAATTTAATGATCAGTAGGAATCATACCACAATTACTGTAATTCAATGAAAACTTCTCAATTAAATGACCAGTAGGTATATTCTACTGCAATTATTGTCATTCTATGATGACTTGACAATTTAATGTTCGGCAGGTATATTATACTGCAATGATTGTCATTCAATGATGACTTGTCAATTTAATGATCAGTAGGAATCATACCACAATTACTGTAATTCAATGACGACTTCTCAATTAAATGACCAGTAGGTATATAATACTGCAATTATTGTCATTCTATGACGACTTGACAATTTAATGTCCGGCAGGTATATTATACTGCAATGATTGTCATTCAATGATGACTTGTCAATTTAATGACCAGTAGGTAATTATTCTACTGCAATAACCGTCATTCAATGATGACTTGTCAATTTAATGACCAGTAGGTAATTATTCTACTGCAATCACTGTAATTAAATGATGACTTGTCAATTTAATGACCAGTAGGTAATTATTCTACTGCATAACCGTCATTCAATGATGACTTGTCAATTTAATGGCCAGCAATGCTGCTTAATATACGTATGCGGTTGCTTGTTGGCACAAACAAGCAACACTTCACGGTGTTCGCAACGTGCTGCTGCAATGCCAAAGACCAAGCCTGATACTGCTGACGAAGGCGTAGTACAGGTCCGCCAGTATGGCTGTACTGGCAGTGTTGGGTGGTGTTCTCTTGCAAACCCGGAGGTGATCCGTGCAGGCAGGTTTGATGAGGAGCGCCAAGCCACGTCCGAAGCACAGGCACAGCCGATCGTACGCAGACGGGAAAAGTGATGGCCGGATGAGAAGAAAGGACGTGAGCTGTATCGCTTCTTCCCGGACGTGGCCTCAGCTCCATGTGATTTAGGAAAAGATTGCATGACATTCAATGGCATTCAATTTAATGATCAGCTATGCTACGTTACACCATATCAATTGAATTATCAGCAATGCTGCGTTACACCATATCAATTGAATTATCAGCGATGCTGCTTAGTATGGTATCAATTTAATGATCAGCGTTGCTGCTTAACATCGTATCAATTTAATGGTCAGCAATGCTGCATAATAATTAATCCATTTAACTATCAATCATGTTGCCTTAGGTCACGTGTCAAATCAGCGTTGCTGCTAATGATTAAGTCAATGTAATGATCAGGTATAGTAAATAAATTTCAAATTAAGTTATTCGGAATTTTTTCCACCAACCCATCGTTTAGGCAAATGGCACTTCATGGCAAGACTGGAGTCAGATTTTACTGGCCTCCGATCATCCGCAACGACCTTAGTTCTACAAATGACAGCCGGGGCCTACGGCCCAACGTGCCTTGAGGCACTTTGGTCTTAACACTTACTTATGACGAAAGTGTAAAAACATGTAGCCGAAATGCAATCCATAATCTGTATCCATTAAAGAAAGCAGCACTTCGTTCCTATTCTTTCCCCTTTTTTTCTAGGAATTACTTTAACTCACAGTTTAATCCTCGTCGCCAATGTAGAGAATACTTATTTACAATATTGTCAGTTGACTCGCCAACGCACCACCGCACAGGCCGACAGTCCGACAACGACTGACCGCCCCACCACTCGTACCGGTATTTATAACCGAGCGACGTGTGCGCCCGAGGCAACGTCACAATACTGTTATCAGTTTGTATGTAGTTCGATATATTGATATCTACATACACTACAGGT
Organism: Ceramica pisi; assembly: GCA_963859965.1. Lineage (NCBI taxonomy): Eukaryota > Metazoa > Arthropoda > Insecta > Lepidoptera > Noctuidae > Ceramica > Ceramica pisi. Next base: position 19,812,683 of record OY982535.1, on the reverse strand, counting down.
TTGTTAAGAACCAATAGAATGTCCTGCGCTGAGCTGAGTGAGTGTGAGGTAACTGAAGCAATTCTTTTGGGTCTTAGCCAACATATCTCTCGCAATGCCTCCTCGCACATCTCTTGTGGAACATGCGGCCTCACTGTACGTCGCGGTGGCGTCGTCGCTGCTTCGATTTCCGTAAAGTTTTAAATGATTAGCCACATTAGACCGTTGCGTCGTCGCACGCGACGTTTCAACGGATGGACGGCGACATCGCAGCTTTTTCTACTACCAAACTTTTAAAGTACAACATAAATTTAAAATAAATTTTGTCTGTTAAGGGTTAACTAATGACACGTTCTTGACTCTAGTTTAGGTCAGAGATGACAGAAACAAAGTCTACGATGGAGCGAGCTTACCCAGAAGGAGCCTGTTTAATTAAATTTTGAAAAGATTAGGGTTGTAAGCGTTCGGAAACACAGACGCAGGCAGAGAGTTCGATTCCATTGCCGTGCGCATTATAAAAGACGTTAGGAAACGCTTAGTGCGAGTAGGTGGAACAGCAACAACGCGGATTTGGATAAGCACACTAGTAGACACCATAGTAGTACGTTCTCCTGGGATCGTAAGAGCCTTTCAAGAGAGATGCATCGTAAATTTCAAGTTTGTAAAACTTAGCAGACAGATGAGTTACTGGGGAGTTTGTTGCGCCGTTGCTTTTTTCCAGCTCAAACACTAGGAAATGGTGACGGGCGGTTGTTTTGGACGCTGTCTTTATGTACCTAGAGCTTTGACGTTAGCAAACTGTTGGCACTCAGCCTAATTTGAATATCTGACTTTTGGTTTTGAATTTAAGTTAAAATAAAACTGTTCAAGAGCTAATCGGACCCGCGCACCGAGGGTACCGTACCATCAATTATAAGGTGAAATGTTTTCGGTGAGGCCCATTATATTCGTCAGAGGATTTTAACACTGCGGTGCATATTGCAATTTTAGATCAAAGGCGCTGATCTAAAATTCTTTGAAACTTATATAATTTTGGTAGATAATTTTTGAAAAAGAGTTCTATGTAGAGACACCGTTTTATTTTTCCTGTTTTTGTATAGGTAAACGTCTATCACATAGAATAATTTCAGATTTTTCTGTATCCAAACTTCGGATGTATAAAAAGAAAAGAAAAAAATGTTTGAGAATGTGCGAATAGCGCACTTGCATGTGATACTCAACAAACCCTAGAAGCCCCACTTCAATTTTTTAAGAACCCCTTTCAGTCGATGTTGCAAAAATTATAGACATCATTATTTATTTTTTATTTGCAAATAGTTGAACAAATGTCATCTAAAACTATTTCAAACTTCAAGTTGATAGCATTAATAGTTCTTGAGATATCCATCTGTGATAGATGGATAAACTTAGTCACACCATAAGGGTTCTTTTTTTCAAATTTTAGTATGGAACACTAAAAAAAAAAAAAATTTTGCAAACGCGAGTAACATCCCTTGTACACCCAACCCTTTGTTTAACTGTACAATACTCGAACTTGGTATTGCCAAGTTTACTTGATTTCGTACCGTAATATCGGGTTTAAGGTATTCTGGAGGCAAAGATCACGTAATGTCGGGGCCATGAACGTCCGGGCACGAAACGAGAAATATGATTCAGTTTCTTTTACGTGTGCTGTCAGACGGATATGTTTGTTCTCGAAGAATGATACGAGTAAGGAAATGTAGATATTGACTTTTTTACGTCGGGTTTTACTTGAGCGCGAGTGTTTTGTACTTTTTGTTGTACCGTGAAAAATGCAATGTAGACTGTGACTGTTCCTGAGTTACCCTAGGCTGATAAAATTTATATTTTTTCTTAAATTAACTTAATTGTTAAGGTCTTAAGGTCGGTTCTCCCCGACGGGAGTGGACTGCGCCCCTCCTTGCATGGCCCCGTAGAGTTCGGCCTAGACTGGACACTCTCTCGCCATTTATGAAGTGAATTCCAAAAGTATGAAACTAGAAATTTGATTCAGTTTCTTCCACATCTGCTGTCTGACCGATATGTTTGTTCTTAAAGAATAATACGAGGAAGGAAATTTAGATATTTACTTTTTTACGTCGGGTTTTACTTGAGCGCGAGTGTTTTGTACATTTTGAAGTGAAAACATCTTTTGGCGCACAGATTTTTCTGTAGGTAGTAAGTTAGGCTGACTCGTCACGTCTCTGAGGTGAAAGGCTCAATCGGGTGAACTTGGGACTGCCGAGTGTACCTACCCGAGCGAGAAAAATACAGTCAGCTGCTCTTCACCATTGTGTCGCTGTATTTAGTACTAGCTGACCCGCGCAACTTCGTCTGCGTCACATTTTCCATGAATGCTCAGCTCCTATTTGTCTTAGTGTGATGATATAGCCTAAAGCCTTCCTTGTTAAATGGGCTATCTACCACTGAAAGACTTTTTCAAATCGGACCAGTAGTTCCTGAGATTAGCGCGTTCAACCAAACAAACAAACTCTTCTGGTTTATAATATTATATTGTTACGCGCCAGAATTAATGCCGGGTACACAACGTACTACTAACGCCATCTAGTATCGAGTAGTGGAACTAATTGGGTCACGATCTTTCTAGACTTTTCGATGCTAGAACATTCTCGATGTTTCGACACCTAGTCAGTCGGGACCGGTATGTTCCCGAACTTTCTAGATATTTCCATTCTCGAAGGTTCTGGAAATTACTGTGGGATTAAGGTGCGCATCGCTCGCGACTAAGTCAGTATTGAATTGGCGATACAAGCGAACATCGGAAGCGATCTTCAACTACGAATTAAGTGAAGTGAAGTGTTTAATAGTGCGATTGTGTGTTATAATTAGTGCGTTTAAAGTGATAATTAGTGTTGATTAATAAAGTGTCATTTTTGGTTAATTAATCGGCTGTTTTTATTGTCACGAACCCCAAGCTCGTAACAATATATATATATAGAATAGACATTCAATTCATAACCAATAACTGTCTCTATTAATTTAATAGTTAAATCTAGATATATAAGTAAAATTCAATCTAAAGTTTCTTTCTTAATTTAGTTCCCATTTTATTGTTTTTTAAAGTACTACCTAATACGATATAAATTGATTGCGATTGCCAATGAAGTTTTCACTTCTGCCGTGCAGCCTTTAAGCACTCACTTTTTTGTTGCACCTACCATCTTTACATTTGAGTAAACATGGCAAATGCAATTCAATGTTAGCAAGGACGGTTTTAGAATATGCAATGATTATAATCCTAATATACAAAATTCTTTCGTTACTGAGTGACTGACTGACAACGCACAACCAAAACTACTGATCGTAGAAAGCTGACATTTGGCATGCAAATTCCTTAGAGAGGATTTCCTACGGGAACGAGAAAAACGGAATCACATAGGAATTCACGGGCAAAAGCTTGTTTCATCAATAGTTTGTCGTAATTTATAGGTCCCTCTTAAATATATTATCCACTAGCTTCTGCCAGCGGCTTCGCCCGCGTGATCCCTAGGGAACATGTTCCCGGGATTAAAAGTAGCTTATGTGCTATTCCAGACCATAATCTATCTTTGTTCTAAATTTCATTAAGATCCGTTAAGCCGTTATGGCGTGATTGAGTAACAAACAACCAAACTTTCACATTTTCATTTTTTTTTTCATTTTTTCTATTGATTGTAGCGTGATGAAAAGTATACTATAACCTGCTCAGGAGTATGAATAATAATTGTACCAAGTTTCGTTAAAATCCGTCGAGTAGTTTTTGTTTCTATAACGGTTATACAGACAGACAGACAGACAAAAAATTTACTGATTGCATTTTTGGCATCAGTATTGATCACTAATCACCCCCTGATAATTATTTTGGAAATATATTTCATGTACAGAATTGACCTCTCTACAGATTTATTATAAGTATAGAGAAGATATAGATTTTAGATCGATTGATTATTTACTACCCGGTTTCGTAAATGAAAGCGCAGATGCCGAGTGCGAGGTTCTGGGTTCAATTATCAGTGGTGCTATTCTATAAGCATGTTGAAGTAAAGGATCATAAAGTGGGCTGTCAATCCAGCAACACATCTGTCAGCTATGATCCTTCACTTGTTTACAGAATCGACCAGCAGCTCAAGCAAAGGGATTTTGGGTCTTTCCATTAAGATTGTATCCCGGAGTTTCGAAGTTAGTGTTACACCGACTATGTGGCTACTTGATGCTCTAGAAAATTACTTTACAGCAGCGATAGAAAAATGAAACGAAAACAAAATCACCAATCTCATGCTGCATAATATATCACTGCCAGGCACTTCGTATGGATATTATAATTATGATAACCCATGCGGTGAGGTAGTTTGTACAGCAACCAAACTGGATCAGTTATCTAATAAGAAAATATTATTATAAGCTATCCAGGAAACCAAACACCGCTTCTGTCTCGTACCAAATTACAAAGAAAAATCCGGCCAAGTACGAGCCGAACTCTCACGCAAAGGGTTCCGTACCATAAACCGAAAAAAAAACACGTTCCTTGTATTGGAGCCCCCTTTCATTTTCAATTTAAGTTAATTTGAATTATTTGTTGTTATAGTTATGGTATATTTTAAAATTTGATTAATATTTTAATATTCATTTATTTATTACTATTGACAGTTGAAATAATTAAAATATATTTATTTGTAGTTAATTATTTTCTATGCACAATATTTGCACGCCAAAGTATGTGGCAAAAATTTCTAAATTCTTTCTACTTTGTGTTATCCTGTAAGCACGTTTTTTATTCTTGTATGTGTACTCACATTTTTGGGAAAATAAATTTAACTTTACCTTTAGCGGATTTACAAATATGTACCTACTCTGTGACAATTTCAACTGTCTATTGTTGTTTTCGAAATGCAGCCCTCTGACAGACAGACGGACGAAAGGACGGACGGAGAACGGAACGGAACTAACGGAACCATATTACTAAGCCAGCGGAGGCTTAGTAATAGGGTTCCGTTAGTTACCCTTCGGGTATGCAACCCTTAAAAGTACTTAAGTACCCATACGTATAAGTCCCAGATCTTTTCTCTACACCAGCAATAGAAAATAATAAGAGCTCAAATAGTCCTCAACAACAGAATAAGATCTTGAGTCTGAAAAGATCTCGAAGCGAGTCTTAATTGTATCGTTTCATAAGTACAAAGTTGCTTTCTTGCTGATTCAATTATAAAACTTATTTCTTTCAAGTTGCTCTTTCAGCGAACGTGGGAAATTGATACCTACTTAGTTTAATTAATTACAGCAACTACAATTCTTATTGCGAAGCAGGATCTATATTAAAACTTACTGAAAAATTAGTCAAGGAGGAACATTTTGTTTTAAAGCTACCATTTTAAGTTTTAGAACTATCTTTTGCCAGCGATTTTTTACGCGCATATCGGGTTCCCGTAGGAGTTTTGAAAAATTTCGATAATAGAGCCTCAGGTCAGGGCACATACTCGGTGTTACACCAACTTTGAAACTCCGGGGTACAACTTAGACATTCTTAATGGAAAAACCCAACAACCTTTTGCTTGACCTGGTAATTAAACCCAGAACCTTACACTCGGCATCCGCGTTTTCGTTTAAGAAACCGGGCAGTAAGTAATTAACCGACCTTAAATGAATATTTAGGAGATACTAACATAATTATTACGATAAACTTAATTGATAAAACTAGCTTTTGCCTGCGACTTCGAACGTGATCCCGTTTTTTCCCGTTATAAATTGGGGAAAACTTTTCTTAGTGCTCCCCAACACTTTCCAAGGAATCTATATTATGCTAATTTTCAGCTTACTACGTTCAGTATTTTTGGCTGTGCGTTGTGTGTCAGTCACTCAGTCAGCCAGTAATGGAAGAATTTTATTATTAGGATGGTCATACATGCACGCTGGTTGTGAGTATTTAGCACAATCATGGTCTTTTTGAAAATCATCAATTACAATAAGTATACAGGGGCTTAAAATTTTACCACCCAAATATTTTCAAAGAAAAAGTGTTTAACATTTTTCATCATTAATTTTTTTTGTTTTTTTTTTTTTTTTTTTTTTTTTTTATTTGTGATGGGTTTGCTCTTGACCTTAGTCTTGGTCAGAAATGACAGAGACAAAGTCTACGATGGAGCGAGCTTACCCAGAAGGAGCCTGTTTACTCTAACTTTGAAGAGATTAGGGTTGTAAGCGTTCGGAAACACAGACGCAGGCAGAGAATTTATTTATTAATTTTTTACTTTATTGTACACCTCATAAAAAGTACAGGAAAAACGTTTATAAAAACAAGTGTACAATGGGCGGTCTATCGCACAGGGCAATCTCTTACAGACAACCTTAGGATGGATTGAACGAAAGTAGTTAGATTTAGGGCGGTCAGTGTACAAACATCATAAATAATATTATTTAGATCTAATATATAAAATAAACGCATAAAATATTTAACACATACTAATAAATATCAAGTATTTAATTGGGAAAGGAGAAGAAAATTCCCCATCATCACCTCCAAATGAAAATTATTGCAAAATGACAGCATTATTGGTAATAATTCTTAAAGGGTCTTATTTATCGACATTGGGACTTATCAAGATTCAATTATGCACCAAAATGAACTCTTTATTTCTCGTTACTGTTTCATTCCCATTCAGATTTAAATTAAAATGATATAATGTTGCGGATTAATCAAAAAGTTGTTAATGTAATCTTTAAATTGTGTCTTTTGCGTTCAGTGGTCCTACATTTTAAAGTAGGACCTGTTATCGAATTAAAATTGTAATACCAGTTTAGCCGCTCCACGTAAAATACTGGTATTCAGCTGAGTGAACTCGGTTTGCCTTCAAGCCAACCCCATTTTAGTTGGGGAAGTTTAAGTTTTAACGTGGCAATGCTGCCCGTATTCTGGGTATTCAAATGAATTCTGTCATGTCCAATGAACACACGTGTTTGAAAAGAATTTTTATTATTCGTTTTTATAAGATTATAGTAATTTAAAAAATAATTTAACGTACTCATTCATGAACACATATCATCACGCGTACCAAAAGTTTAGGAGGTATATCTACATATACATACATAGTACACTCACATTTTGTCAGTTATGTTTGAGATTTATGCAATCGGTAGCAGTTCTATTCCAGTTAAAGCTTTGCCCGATCTAGGAACATCATGCGAATCTTTTGCGTTCACGACCAACGCGTCGTGTTCATACATTTTTTTTTTTAATAATAATTTCTAGCTTTAAAATTTTACTTTTTAAGTTCTGATCAAAGTACAAACACTTTTTAAAAGAAAATTGTAAATTTTCATCATCCTAGCTACCGAAATCTAAATATAGATTAGATAGTGAACACGTCAGCTCAATGTACTACGTAAAGTACAACGGCATACAGCCTATTTACTACATGTAGTACACAAATCAATGAACCGACACATTTCCAACAACAAAAAAAAAAAAAAAACAAAAGAGCAGCATGATTAAACATGCTTTTCCTACAAGCACTCAAGTCGATATATAGGGCATGAGTTCAAATCCGCGCGAATAATCCGATTGGACGGTCGAAAGGATCGGAAGAACGCTTTGTTGCCCAGTCGCTCGCGTGTCCTGGACTAATTCAATTATCATAGCTGGTGACCCCGCTGTGCGGTGTTATGGGCAGCCGTTAGTTCCTTGTCCGGCACGATAAACGCCTATTTACGGACACAGGGGACGAAATTGACCCGTCTAATGGTTAGTGACGCTGTTAAAATTTAGTTGCAGTTGACTTTGAGTGTGGTCTGTGAATTGATATTCTGACAGTCGGTAATGAGTTTTCTATGAATATTTTTAGATGAACCGAACAGACAGACAAGGTTTATTAACTATACGGTCTGCTTTAGATTTAAACGAGTCTCACTGTTATTTAATTTTAAAATAAATAGGGTATTTAACTATTGCAAAAAAAAACTATGAAATAGTCTTTTACAGTGGACGACTCAGAATCACAATAGCAGTATTTACGAGTGGCGCTACGTGCAATTAGGGCTGTTAATTCGGAGATTTGTAAGATTTTTTACTGCGTCTAATATAGTCTCGACGTTTTAGGAAATGTCATTCCAAAGTACTTTTGGACTTATTTGATGTTACTTGTCCGTTTACTAAAACGTAGAGTCCATACAAAAATTTACAATATTCAATAACAAATTGTAAGTTGCAACTTCTTCATTTGCTCAAATATATACTTGAAAACACATTTTACGGAAATGTTTTCCATTTTCAGATCGCACCTATCTTGTGTAGTTTACCAGCACGTTTGGCATTTTCAGTCAACCACCCAGAAAATTTTAGCCAACAAAATACACGAGCACGCTCAGCTTTCAAGCCGTTACTGAGTACAGCCAAAAATGAGCATTTTTAGTACAGGTTTTTACCGGGTAAGGATTAGCTCACACGGAGACGCTGCGAGCACATTTTGAGTTAGCGAAGCTTAAGAGCGCTTTTACAAAATCGAATTGCTCAGGTTGACTAAAGTTGAATACCGCGCGTCACAAGATTTACATTGATTTTTGCATTGCATACAACAATTATTTAAAAATATTTACTTTACATTTATTTAGACCAATTTTTTTTTCAAGCAATATAGCAACCCCACCTTAATTATTAAATATTTTTTATTTGAATTTGGATTATAATTTCATAGATAAAAATTATAGTTTCGTACGGAAAATTGACAATAACTCTCAGTTTTACAGAATTATTTTTGGTGTATTACTGTATGAATCATAATAAATTGATTTGAACATTCCAAAGTAGAAGATACAGTTGTACCGTGGACATTTTTATAAATGATTAAGTTATAATATCTTCGGTGTACCAAGGCATCAAAAGATTCCCTAAAGCAACATTTTGTGAAACATCCTTTGCGGAGTCAAGGTTTTTACTGATGTACGTGAACAAATTGAAATATTTATTTGGAACACTCCCAAGATAAATGATCAAACTGTCTTAGGCATATATTTTTTTTAAGGCTATATCTAACTAAAGCAAAATCACACATCAAAACTCGAATAAAACGCTAAAATTCAAGAAAAATTGTGATAGCCCTCTTAATAGAACTTTATTTCATACGTAAAACGGTACACATTTCACGAGGCACAGCGCGATAAATAGAATAGAATAAACATACTTTACTAAGATATTAGTAACGCTGTTTAACGCAACTATGCTTATACCTGTGCTGTGCCTCGTGATTTCGAATAAGCCCCGCGTATTACTATTGCGACACAATCTGAAAGTTTATTTACTACACCAAAAGGTACACATTTTTGTGAGAGCTGTGCCTCACGACATCCCCTACGTCTCACAGTGCTACGCTAAGCATAATGAAATAATTAATCTCTCCAAGCATCGTCAGTCACTTTGTGCCTCCGTGTGAGCTAACCCTAAGAACGATGTTTAGCAATATGGGCGTATAAAATCGGCAGAGTATCCTGAGTAGATATCAGGGGATAAAGTAGCGGTTTTATCGACAAGCTTTCACATCTTTCGACCGGCAACTCCCTAGGGATACCTCCCCTGATGTTACTGTTACGTACATACGAGCCCAAAAGCGTTTGTGTATGTAGATTCGATTTGGCTACGTATTACGTCAGTCATTTGTCCTCATTAATTTGCTATGTGGATTCGTTCATTACGCGGTGCAGATATGCGTCAGCTATTTTGGAGGGAAGTAATTTTGTGTGTGATGTTACTGGTTTGCTTTGAGTATTTAACCTAGTTTGAGTCTGATAGGACGTTCGGACGTAATTTCGTTGAACCTGGATGGATTTTTTTATTTTAAATAGAGGAAAAGGATTTCTGTGTTCGTTATCCTGGATGGATTTTTTATTTTAAATAGAGGAAAAAGATTACTGTGTTTGAAGGGAAAAGGAGAGTTTTAATCATTAGTCTTTGCTATCATTCGAAGATTTTCGACCGTCTTTATTGATAACTAGCTGACCCGCGCAACTTCGTCTGCGTCACATTTTCCATTACTGCTCCGCTCCTATTTGTCTCAGCGTGATTATATATATATATATATATATACGCCTATAACCTTCCTCAATAAATGGGCTATCTAACACTGAAAGATTTTTTTCAAATCGGACCAGTAGTTCCTGAGATTAACGCGTTCAACCAAACAAACAAACTCTTCTGCTTTATAATATTAGTATAGATTGCTGGTGGTAGAGGTGCTGAATCAAGTGGATTCTTAATTTCGTCCAGAACAGTCCAAAAAGAAACACATTTTCTCCGATTTTTACTGACAATATTGCTGATCGTAGACCACTGATAAATATAGTTTGTTTTAAGATTTTATAATATCAAAAAAGTTTTACTGGGTTCATAGAATCGATTTATTATAGAGGAGCTCGTTCAAATCGGACCAGTAGTTCCTGAGATTAACGCGTTCAACCAAACAAACAAACTCTTCTGCTTTATAATATTAGTATAGATTGCATAATATAGAAAATCTACGTTCAGTTACGTATCCTGATCTCTCTCTCGAATTAAGAATATAATTATGAAGAGGGTACCTAATGCAGGGCACTGTATCATCTCTATCGGTTGAAATGCCGACCAGCCCAGGTACCTAATCTCCTGGTACAAACTAATCTTGAATCAAAATCAACAAAACCAACTATCGAACGAATGGTGCTGAATCAAGTGGATTCTTAATTTCGTCCAGAACAGTCCAAAAAGAAACACATTTTCTCCGATTTTTACTGACAATATTGCTGATCGTAGACCACTGATAAATATAGTTTGTTTTAAGATTTTATAATATCAAAAAAGTTTTACTGGGTTCATAGAATCGATTTATTATAGAGGAGCTCGTGGCTAAAGCCGCACGGGCCGATCTTCAAGGCTAAACTATAACAGACGAACGCATCGATCTTCAAGGTTAAGCAACGCTTGCGAAGGTTGGTCTGTGGGTGGGTGACCATCTTGACATACCGAGTTTCCTTCGTGCCTCAGAAAGCACGTTAAGCCTTTGGTCCCGGCTGTCATTTGTAGATCTTTGGCAGTCGTTACGGATAGTCAAAAGCCAGTAAAATCTGACTGAAATCTTGCATTTAATAGTTGTGGAGGTCTGGTAGGCAGCCGCGCCACGTAAAATACCGGTATTCAGCTGAATCCGGTTTGTCTGGAAGCCGAGCCAATATAGTAAGGAAAAGGCTAGGTTGTTATAATGGTCACCCATTCACAGACCGACCTCGGCAAGCGTTGCTTAACCTTGAAGATCGACGTGTTCGGCTGATATAGTTTAGCCACATTGAAACATAATACCAAGTATTCATCTCTTCTGTTGGTAAAACAGTTTACTCATGGATACAGGTAACTCCGGACTCCGGAGGAGACTCTCCTCTCCTCCCAGTAAATCGAAAAACAATCTAGTAATTCAATCAAATCCATACTTCCATAGCTAATAATTTCAACATTATACGTCCTCAAGTTAAATAACATGAAACATGGGGCTGACCTTATGCTACTGCGGAGAATCTTAACACCGCGATTCAGAAAAACGCGTCATAAGTACAACGCCATCTATCGATCTACAACGTAACTGAACTGTCTTTATGCTCATAACTACTCATAAGTTCAAACTTAGAAGCTTACACGTTACGATAAATAATGATAATATAATAACATATAATTATAAACATTATGTGTTTAATTAAAAAACAACTCAAAAATACATTGTTTCGGGGTCTTTTCACACATTTCTTATTAAAAAATTTCTCAATAGATGGCATTGCAAGTATCTGAAGTCTCAATGAAAACAACCTATTTTAGCGCTCGATGAAGTTTCTTCGTAAACTTTAAAATTCGATATCTTTTGATTTTGTGGGTCGATTTTGATGAAATAAACACTAAATGTTGCTCCGATTATCACTTAATATTTCGAAGTACCTAAATTTTGAATCCAATCAGTGGTTTATGCGTGATGCTCCTCCAAACGCACAGACATACAGACGCACAGACATACAGACGCACAGACAAACAGAAAAGAATTTCAAAAACTGCTTTTTTGTGTTCTATGTCATTTTTCTGACATTTCTATGTATTTTTTATGCGAAAATATTCAATGTACAGACACGGCAACTCTACGATTTTATTATATGTATAGAAGATAGATAGATAAAATAAGAAAATCTTGTGAAGATCATTGGCATTAACTCCATGTTAAATACTGATTGATACTCAGTAACATAAAAAGTTCATAAAGATATTGATAGTAACGGTATTTTGAATATCTTCTTATGTCCTAGTAAACATAAACTTGTGACACTAAAACTGGCCCCGTTTTTATAGTTGCCAGGTAGTTGGAGAATCATGAAAGATAGTTACGACCAAACGCTGCTGTAAATTTTCTTGCTCTACAGTGCACTTTATTATACAATTAATTTACTTGATGTAAGAATGTTGTCTCGTTTTATAAAACCGCTATCTTGGATAATCTGCTGTACCTTTATGTTAATTTGAAGTCTTTTATAATTGTGAACGATAATTTTATGCATAGTAGGTAGGTACATTTTTATATTTTCGAAATTGTTTTATTCCTGCTAATGTACTATTTCAGTACTACTAAGGAATTTTATATCATTTTGACTCAAAGTATGTATGTTTTATAAACTAAGTAAGTACATGAGGTAGGTGTTTGAATTTTTTCCGGGTAATATGTTCCTGTGTCATAATTACATAACAAGAAGACAAAATTGCGAGCGCAGCTAGTCAATAAAAATTAAATGACAAAACATTCAATTAAGAGTCCTATTACGAATCGTAAATGCTCGTTTGCAATAGATGAAGTTACGTTGGTCTGCGTTGGGAGTACATCTATAGTCCGCGAAACAATTTTGATACTTACTAGTCTGAATAGGATTATAGTTTATTTGGGCGCTCGCGCGAGACTGAGGAGCGCGCGCGCTGAATTGACGCAGAATATATAGTACTTTAATTTTATTTATTGTAATTTTGTTTAATTATATTGACAAACGAAAACTAATGAAACGTAATCATTGTAGATTGAAATTTTATATCATATTAATTTATTTGATAAAATTGTTTTTATTTGGAATATAATGGACGCTGAATCAAGACATTTCTGGCTTAAATTAGGCTTTCTTTACGTTTTTTTCCGTGAAAACTCAAGGAATTTAAAGAAATTCTAGAACTCCAATAAACAAGTAAAACATTCAACTTACCTTTTAGTAATTTTAGCTTTTAAAAGAATTGATTGTAACAATGTGAATTAGACCGTCAAAGTTCCATCGCCGACATTTTTTCTTGCAAACTGAGTTCGTAAAATATTTATAGTAAATTACACGAAAAGAAAAATGAAAATGTGTAACTCTAACTTACAAGAAAGAGACTGGCACTATCGTTATTCAGGATCAAATAATTAAAATATCTTACTGCTGCCGATAATTACAGCGTCAAAAATCATGAATTTCCGTAAAAAATTTAATAGGACTCTTAACAATTTGACAGTTCCCCTTTCATACATTCCATTTTAAAACTTTTACAACATTTCCATCAAATATGGCTACAAAGGCTACAAAGTACACAGCCTTCCTTGGGCATACTTTCCTCACCTAAGTCAAGAGTTCCTTTACTTGTAACCTTTAAATGAGTAATAAAACTTTTTTATTAAGTATTTCATATTATACTTTACCATAATTATAATTGACGAGCTTTTGCTCGTGACTTCGTACGCCCCTATCCCGTTTTTTTTCTCAATTTCGTACATATATCGGGAAACCATATTTTAGTGTTCCCCTACACTCGTCAGGGAACCTACATGCCAAATTTCAACTTTCTGCGACTGGTACTTTTGGCTGTGCGTTGTCCGTCAGTCACATAGTTAGTAAAGGAAGAATTTTATATATTAGAATAACATGATATCAAAAAAAAACAACATTTATACACTTTTGTAAACCGACTGGGTACCAATGTCCTTACTTACTTTTGAAACCGAAGTTAAGTCATATTGTGTAGGCACATACATATGTGTGCGATTCAAACTTTCCTGTAGCGACAAAGTTTTCTAAATATTTGTTTTTTATGAAAATTGATTTTCAGATTTGTGTCACCCAAATGTGATTGTATAGAAATTAGGACGAGACGAAAGTAGCCTTGTGGCAAAGTTGATTATGTTTATTGAAATATTCTAAAATGTGATTAGCGATATAAGATCAAAAAGTGTAATTAAGGCCTCGTTTCTACCAGTTTCGGCAAGCAAGTTATTTGAAAGTATATTGCGAATTACGATCTAGTGATTGATTACACTTTACCTCGATAGCCCGCAATGTAATGAAACCAGCGATGATAAGACGCACACTCACATCTCACAGTACGTAGGTAGGTACAATTTTCTTCTGAAAATATAACATACCGGTAATGGAAAAAATACAGATTAAAGGATAGAAAAACACCATCTTCCGTCATCGGATTACTACTCTCAATAATAAACCAACAAAAAAATAACGTACTATCATAAAAAAATATTCTCTGAGAGCCCTTTAATAGACCGCCTTCGTCGTAAACTGTAAAATTCCTTTTACTCGAGGAAATGTTTCTGTTTTCTAACTCAAGGCAAGTTTTATGTTAGCACATAACTGACTTGGCCGGTCGTAAATGCTTTAGAGTGACGGCTTGGTCCCCGCGCAATGTGTTTACATATGACCGAGAAAGTGTTAGTGTACCTACTGCTCGATTTACTAACGCATGGAGAAATGTGAAGTTAGCTGCAGATTACGTAGCAAAATCATCGTGGAGACTTCCATTTGCACGATAATTTTGCTCGCTGACTGCCTTCAGGAAAGACAAGCTTCGGATTGACCGAAATCATTTCAGCCTAAAGGAGTCTACTGCTGGACCAAAGCTACATCGCTATATCATGCTGGTTCTTTGCTTCTCCTTTGCCTGGTTATTGGTCTACAACCAAAGACTGATTGTAGAAAAAAATCTTTGGCACGATATTCAAAAGAAGAAAAAAAACAGCTTAGGTATACCTACCTCTACGTATTATTTATTTCACAGTGTACACGCAGTTACAGGTTTAGCTTAAAACGAATGAGTACATGACCCTGTAAGAGCGCAGCAAGATAACTTAAAACTAGAATATAAAACAAACATAGGACAGGACATAGGTCAGTCGGAAGGTTTATTTCTCTCTTCACTCACTGAAATGTCTCCAGGGTCTCTTGCCGTTGAGAACTAAAATCTCCTTAGCACAAACACTTATTCAGCCGATTATAGATTATGCCGACGCCTGCTACCTGGATGCTACTAAGGAAGCTTGAGCGCCTGCAAAACTTATGTATTCGGTTCGTGTTCGGTCTACGCAAGTATGACCATGTTTCTCAGCTTCGCAAGCAACACAAGTGGCTCCCTATCCGTCTTCGCAGGAACACTCGGATTCTATGTCTCCTTTTCAACATCCTTCACACTCCGTTTTACCCCTCTTACCTGCGTGAACGCTTTTCCTACGCTCGTCCTAGTAATGCACCGTGCAGATCACACCTTAAATCCATCCTTAAAACCCATCCACACAAAGCCAGCTACTTTTCTTACTCCTTCACTGTCCATGCAGTTAGACTGTGGAACTCACTTCCGCCTAGCATTCGAGATTTGAAAACTATTTCTCTTTTCTTTCCTCTCTACAGTGTTAATTTTATTTTATGTATGTATTATTTTATGTATGTGTTAGTTTTAGTTTTAGGTATGTATTCATTCTTAAATTAATATTTACTATATTTATGTAGGTTTATTTGATAATTTAAGTAGTTTAAGGCTTCATTCACATATCCATTTTCTTGTTATTTCTTACACACTTTTGTCTACATTTCTTTTTTCATTCTTCCTTTCGCAGGTCTGCTGGAAGAAATTTCTTAAGAAATAAGCAGTACCTTTGTACTAATAATTATAATGTTGTATCTGTACCGTTTCTCTGTGTGTACATAAATTGTAAAATAAATAAATAAATAAATAATAAATTACTATTAATTGAACTTATATGTAGCAAATGTCTATTATTTATTCATAGACAAATGAGATGAAGTGATAAATATTAACCGGATGATTTTTTAATAAATAAGCTGTCATAATCATAAGTTCGACATCGTTTTCTCTGAAATTTTAGAATGAAAATGAAAGATTTTATACTGTACTACAATCTTCGTCGTCAAGATTACGACGAAAGTTCTGAGACGAGAAACAAAATTGTTTGGACGTGTGATAGGATCAAAAACAAGATTACTCATGTACTGGAAAATTTGGTTTGTCCTAAATTCAAGGGTCTACGTTTACGGTCATGAACCTTACACCCTATAGGCTTACAGATGCGTCAATACTTTTTATAAAAGTAGATTATAATACGCACTTTTTAATGAATCCTTACACTCTAAATTCCGTAAAGGCTTGCAGATGGGTCAATACTTTTCATAAAGTTTTTTTATAAAATTATTGTCTGTAGACAACCACAAAAGTGTCTGACGCCTCACAAATGCTGAGATAGTAGGTAGCTCTTATGGTATGGTCTCGCACAGCTCAATGGGATCATTCATTTCTATTAATTCTTTTACTTTGTGGTTGCTGCTTTGTGTTCCACTCTATTCTAAAACAACTTATATGAGTAGGTTCTGGGAGACATAACATAAATCGAGATTCAAACAGCTACATTCAGGTTAAGTAATTGTTCCATAGAGTACTAACCAACCATTCAATAATAAAGATACCTAGTTGCAAGCTATTTCAGTCTTCAGATATTCTAGCTTACTATCCAAGATTGATGCTTATTCTTTGAAGTGGGTTAACCACAATAAATCAACAGGTGGACTTGAACTCACGATCGCCAGTCAACGTCTTAGCGTTTAAGCTGTTTTCAATCAGCGTATGGCTTCATCAAGCGGTCGCTAGAATGGTTTACCTACATAAATCACGGAGGAAACTAGTCTACTTTGTTGAAATGTACAAGTAGTTCGCAGACAGAGCTCGTGTTGTCTATTAAATAAAAATTGAACTGAAAAATGTGTTTGTCTAAGACAAAATTGTTTCTGTCCCTAATAGAAACAATTTTGAGACATACCGGTCTTTCATAGTTATTTAACTCGACATTGACTATGTATGTACCTGGCTTTACCTGGTGTGTGTGAAGTAAATAAATATGAATAAAGATGGAACCATGTACAGAGCTCAAACAGGTTAGAAAGAAAAAAATAAACGGAAACACACGACAGCGTACGACGAACATACCCGAAGCGTGCGATCGTAATAGGAGGCAATACGTTGAGAATTTAAACTCATGCTTCCACATTTTCATAGCAAGTCCCCAGCGAGATACATAGAGAAAAGCGAGCACAAGCGGTGATCTTTATACACATCGCTTGCGCTTTCCACCTTCGTACGATATGAATGCAAAATACTCAAGTGCTACTTCGCATTTCTGTTTCAGGAGAGGCAAGAAAATATTATTATAATTACTTCTTTCATATTTTAATGTTGCGTATTGTGTGTTTCGTATTTTCACGTCTGCTCATAAAAATTCAAAATCCTCGTAAGCCAAGAGCACAAAAAATGCGAATAATTTCAGCATATTCATTTGAATTATCGTTTATTATGCGGTGTGGAGAATGCCGCAGTGGATTATCCCACAAATACAATATATGTTTGTGGATTTACGAAATGGCTGATACCCTTTTTTAAGGCTGGAGTCCTGGTTATAGTCAAAACTCAATTATGTGAAAAGTTATGGCCCATAAAATCGACTGTCCACAAAATATTAAATAACTTTAATATAACTGTAACACCACTCTGTCCTCCGCAGAGAAGAACGGTTTTGAGTGAAAATTCTCAAGACATTTTTTTTGTTAAGTAAGTTACGACAACGTTTTGTGTGCATGCAGAGTTTACCTGTAAGAGCAATGACGTATTATATATAGACACGTCATAAGCCAACATCACGGCGCTTAAAAACGGCAAAAATACTAGATAGCTACTAATACGCATGAAGAAAGGGAAATAAAATATGTCACCGTACGGCAGGATGCATGTTGCTAGAGGGAGATAAATATACATCTTCAGTTACGTCACAGGATAAGTAATAGTCAAATTGACATCAAAACAAACGTAGTGTCGCGCGACAGGTTGGTGCGTAACTAAGAGCGATGTGGCCAATTGGCTTCATTTCATGTTGTCATTTTAGATTGCGGACAACGTATCTATAGTTTTATATATCATTGTGTAAGAGATTGTTACACTTTACTCTAATTTGTTGCTTCTGTGTCATTTGCTCAATCTCAATCTGTGTCTGTGTCAAATTGTATACACTAATATAAATTAGTGTTTACAATTTTTAATGTCCCAAAAACAAATAAAAATAACTGATAATAATCGTATTATGTGATTTTTCTGTTAATTTTAGTCGTTCAAAAGAAATAGAAATAATTATATTTTTCTTTTTATTATCATGTGTGAAACCTTATAATATTTTTATAAGAAAAAACTGATTTTTAATAAATATTGTGACTTCGACTTTGGCTTTTCCGATATTTTCCGCAGTATAGCAAAGATGTAGTGAAACTGGTTGTGAAAATGGTGAAAAATTTTTACCCTTTATCTTTTTACACGGTTCGGAAAACTAGGCCGATCATTTTCGAAATACGAGTACGTTGAGTACCTACATCGTTTTACGCACATTTTCGGAAAAAAACTTTGCTTGACTTCTCTCTCGGATAAAATGTTGGCATTTTCGCATTGAAGTTTCTAACAATTCGGCTTTGTGAGGCAAATGTTGAGTGTGAATAAAAGCATTTGGTAATTTTATTATTTTGCAAGAAAAGTCCACGGTTTGACTTTTCTACACTGCGAGTAAGTATTTGTTACCGCGGACGAGGGGTTTTTTTATGCATTTTTTTTTAATTTCTACCCATCAGCTCTTTATCTTTAACGTATAGTCAGAAACCAGAAATTCTGACACTAGTCTATTGCAGGGTCATGGTGTTACCCCGTTTCTGGATTGTGGATGACCAAGCTATCGCTTGATTTTAAATTCCGGTATTCTGGAGCATCCAGCTGAACTGGAAGCCGACCCCAATAAGGCTGTCTGTCCACAGTCTTGAAATTATTTTTTAAAAAGCGTGTTCAGCGGAGAAGTCTGATATGAACTTTGACGTCAAAGTCCACGACGCTTATAAAAATAGAAATCGAAATCGCTGTTTTCAATAGCTGCCATTGATAACAGCGGTTTCGCGAGAGAGACTGATATATTTGTTGAAAATAATTCTATCTCGTTTGTTTTTCGAGCAATTTTGATTCCATTTACACTGTTAGTACCTATTATATTTTTCTATAATTATAGATATGCTATACAGCTTTTCCATATAAAATTATTGTTTTCAAGCTTATTCATTATTGCATTAAATCTCCGCTCGGCGTCAGTCATTGAGATTTTATGCAATTCTATTGGTTAATATCACAATTCCGATCCTTCATGAAGTATTGCAGCTACCTTTGGGTTAGCTCAGCTTGCCGCGCTTGACTCGGTGGAACGCAAAGCTAAGTGGCTCATCGGCGACGAAAAACTGGTGGATGCCAAGTTTCACAGCTTGGCTCATCGCCGCAAGGTTGCCTGCTTGTTGGTCTTCTACAGATTGTGCGTCGGTGAGTGTGTAACCCAAGAACTCCACGACCTCATTTCACCGTCCCCCTTCTACCCTCGGACATCCAGTCGCACTGCAACTTACCATCCCTACCTTGTTGCTATTCCACGAATTCGCACTAAGCGTTTCCAAACGTCTTTTAAAATGCGCACAGCAAAGGAGTGGAACGCTTACAACCCTAATCTCTTCAAATTTAGAGTAAACAGGCTCCTTCTGGGTAAGCTCGCTCCATCATAGACTTTTTCTCTGTCATCTCTGACCAAGACTAAAGTCAAGAGCAAACACATCTCAAATAGTCAGCCTAATAGTTGGGAAAAGCCAAGCAAATAACTATGATATTTATTAAGAAATAGCTGGCTCATGTTTTTAGGTTTCGCATTTTCGCATGGATGGGTAAAAAGAATGAAACCTTAGTGAAAAAGCAAATTCATTCAAGGTAAAACTAAAGTTCTTTTGAACTATCCTTCCGAACTTTGGTTCCTCACTAATGTATAGTGATTAATGAAAAAATATCGCTCAGTCATCTGCTCTTTACGTTCATTCATTTTAATCCAGAATTCTTAAGAACGTTGCGTTGGTAGTTCGGGGAAAATCTATTTATGAAAATCTATTTAAATGGTCGGGAAGAGGTAATTTCCGTAAGATATTGGCAAGTTTTACAAGTTTGTAAAACATGTATTAGATTAAAGTAACTCTTCCCATCTTGAATTTGCGTTATTTGAACTTTTACGCTATGACGCGACGGTAAACATACTTTCAGTACCTATCAGTCTAATTTTTGCTAAGGTATTAAACTTGATATGTGTAGTTATTATAATTACGCCTAGTTACGTATCTAATAATAGTGGCTATAAACTCTCTACCGTCTACCAAAAACCTAATCAAACTCATCAAAAGAGACGACATCATAAGCCGAACAATTTTCCAGAACAATAGTAGTTTTAGTCCCAGAAAAAATAACCTGAAATAACTTGCGCAGCAGCGGTTAGCGACGAGATTCGCAGTCACAAATGCCATTCTAGTTTTCACAGAACCTTTGAACAATCCCGTCCAACTATCGTTTATCTAACCCCGTAACAATAAAGGATGCATTCACTACATTTTATGAATTAAGTTGATGATGAAAGTATTAAAGAATAAACCTCTTAGTTGCAGTCCTGGCAGAACGCCAAGCTTCCTTGTGCTGAACGCTTATTCCCATTTTTACTTATTGTCCAGTGTTGGAGACGTTTTAATATTACTATTGCATGGTGGAAATATGGTGATGCGGGGTGCGGTTCTTCATCATAATCTAACCTAGCCTTTTCCCAACTCGGATCAACAACGGAAAAATAATCGGATTCAGCTGAGTTCCAGTCTTTTATGTAGTGCAGCTGCCTACGAGACCTCCACAACCCATTAAAAGCATAAAACACAAAACTTTGGCCGTAACTTTGAGGGCCGAAGTAGACAAGAAAAACTAGGTTGAACCGTCATCATGTAATTAATCTGACCTGGCTATACGTGATACAGAGAGATGAACAAAACAACATCTCGAGGTAAATTAGGCCAAGGACGGGAAGAAAACTAGTTTGAGCCGGTTTCAGCCGGATCAGCCGAACTACATAGAGTTGGCACTGAGAAGCAATAAAGGGGATGTTATCTTCAATGTTAGGGACCTCTGGATGAAATTAAGAGGAAAAACGGAATTGGAATGGAGGTATGTTTTGGGGCATGTTATTGCTTCAATATTTCATATATCAAAAAGAAACAAAGCTATCATTAAATATAAAATTCTTCCGTTTCTGGTGAGTTCGAGAGAGTGACCAACAGATAACGCAAAGCTGTAATTGCTGGTCGCAGAAACCTGAAATTTGACATGCAGTTTCCTAGGGAAGTGTAGCACTAAGAAAGGATTTCTCAAAATTCCCACGCAAAAGCTAGTTGTAGGTACTACGATAACATCGAACACACAGTTTAATGTACGAAGTAAAAGACGGGCCTTGGTGTAAACATTGATTGGGTTTCGAACTATCGCGTGGAATAGATAATATGAAACAAAGTTCATACGCTTACTTACGAAGAGGGTCTTACAAACTTCGCTGGTAGTCTCCGCTGACGAAAGTTTAAACTGAGATCAGTATCTGGCGGTCTTAAGTCTTTAAATTGATTATTATTGGGCTTAGTTTGATTTTGGGAAGTTGGAAAAGGATCTTTAGTTATTGTTTTCTCGTTTTCCGGTTATGATTGGTTCAGTCTGAGAAACTTGTTTCTATTGTTGAACAAAATATTGCCTTGAGACAAACAACTTGGAATAAGAAAAAAAAAATGGCCCCAAATTGGATCATTATTTTCCTTTGGTTCACAAAATATAGAGATGGCTTCACAAAGTCTATATGTCGACAAGATGTTATATATATATGCTTTTAACGTTCTCGTTCGCGTTAGCGTAAACCTCAATTTGTATTATTGAAACTAAAAAAGCGCCGTCTGGTTATATAACGGTAAACCTTTTTTTTCATACAATTTGACATATAAGCGAACGTTAACGCGATCGAGTACGTTAAAAAAACTTGCACCAAATCCTCTATTGTTCCAATAACACTAGGGGCCTCGAAAAGCGTTAATTCGTTGGTCCCGGCAGCGGCTGTCATTTATAGACCTTTGACAGTCATTATGGATTGTCAGAAGTCAGTAAACCTACTACAGTCTTGCCAAAAAATATCTTGTTACCCATTTAATATGATGGGAGTGAAGGGAATGTAGTAATCTTGTAATTTTAATTTAGTTTGACAGGAGCTTTGAAAAGTTTTGTCTGGGCACCAGGGACTGCGGTTCGTAGGAGTCACCGTGGCTCTGTATCGCAAAAGACATTAGGAAGAACACGGATGCATTACAGTCAGTAAGAGTCTGACTCCTTCTGCTCCCCCTAGACCGGAAGGAGTCATTTGATGATTTCCCATCCTTAAAAAAAAAAACCCTCAGACTACACGATAACGGTTAACATCAAATTATAACAATACCTATAATCCGACCTTATAATATTATGATAATGGTTTATCACTAAGCTGCACTGAGTTTGATCTACGATTTGCTATACAGCCTAGCTTCACAACTCATCACTTTGAAGCGGATTGTAACTTTTTTGCGACCGTCCACACGACACCGACTTATGTCTGCGCGGACTTGGAACTCTTTTTTTTTGTTTAAGTATCCTCCACCCGCAATTGCTGTATGCCTGTTACATCGTGTGCTGCAAATTTGATAAAAAATCAAAATAGTTGTGGGGTGGGGTGTGGTTTTTGTCTATGTCAGCTCACATAGACAAAAACCCGGACAAATGCGTGTCGAACACGTCCACAGAGGGTTCCTTACAAATTTGTAGGTACAAATATTACCTACTTCTAATGAATACTATATTTTTTAATGGTTTAATTACAAATGTATAGTTCTCCGAATTTTTTCGCTATATTTGTAGTATATTCCATAAATATTGTTTGGTATTACTTGCCAAATTTCATAGTTCCAAGTCTACGGGAAACACTTTATTGATTTCCTTGAGAGTGTCGAAATTTTTTAGCGACATAAACGATTTTATCTTTTTTTACGTAAGTTTAAATTTTTTCATAGCTTAAAGGGGCTGTAGACTTGTGTTTATGGTTTTAATTTTAATTGAGTTATTGGGTCTTGCAGCAAAGTGTTTAGTTCCTATTCAGTAGTATCCTATTCAGGGTTTAGTTTTTTTTTTTTTGAGGTACCGAACCCTGAAAAGATCGTACCTTTCTGCTACAAAAATATACCAAATCTTTTCTAGACATGACCGTCGCTCAACAAGAAATGAGCACAAACAAATGCATACTAAGTAACAACGTTTCTAACCCTCCCCTGCCAAGAACATGCAATCAGCCCTGATTCGGAAATAAGTTTATCTTGGCAACGCGCACGTACCTATCACAACACGCTCGCATCGTGGCGTGAACCTCTTTAGTTTTGTAATCACGTTTCTTGCTAATTGGCCGAGGGTTTGAGTCGCAAATAATGATTATTTTATTTATTTATTTATTATACACTTAATTGTACACCGATAAAACATTCAAGAAAACTACAAACTAAAACACATGTATATAATATGTACAATGGGCGGCCTTATCGCATTCCGCGATCTCTTCCAGGCAACCTGGAATGGACAGTAATTGCCTGGACATAAAATGGGGTTGTCATCGGTGCAATACTTTTTAAATCATAATATATATACACAGATTTATATATATT
Source organism: Ceramica pisi (assembly GCA_963859965.1). Classification (NCBI taxonomy): domain Eukaryota; kingdom Metazoa; phylum Arthropoda; class Insecta; order Lepidoptera; family Noctuidae; genus Ceramica; species Ceramica pisi. Next base: position 19,788,764 of record OY982535.1, on the reverse strand, counting down.
CTTATCAATTAATTGCGACTCAAAGTCGCAAATAATGATTATTTTTTATAAAAATCACCTATCGCGACGACATCTACAACGTCGCATTGGAACAGCAATTCAGTTGTGACGTCACAAAAGTCGACATTATTTTATACAACCCACCGTGACCAATCACCTGAGCGCACCTACTTACATACAATATACAAAACCATCTGAAAGGAGGTTCCTTTCTTTTCTGTGGTCCTCTAAAGTAAAGGAAGAACTTTCTTCTTTGATCCTCATACCTTTACATAATCATAGGATTTAATCAATTGAGTTACTGACAGACAACGCACAGCCAAAACTACTGGTCGTAGAAAACTGAAATTTGGCATGTAGGTTCCTTGACGAGTTTAAAGGAGCACTAAGAAAGAATTTCCCGAAATTCCTACGGGCACGGAAAAAAGTGGTATACGAGTACGAAGTCGCGGGAAAAGGCTAGTGTTCAAACGCGTGCCTATCAAAAGTAAAAAAAAAAAAAAATTGTGTGCCATATTTTTAAAGGGGATAAATATAATGACCAGCATAAAATGCTTTGATACCCTTAGTTTTGTAACCAAAAATATCTACTTAACACCAGAAAAATAGTCACGGCTCCACTTTAAATTGTATTCGACCACCAAATTTAGTAAATGATCACCAAATCTTAGCGAGCAAATTAATATTCAGTTAGTTTAATATTCAAATTCTATAGTTACGTGTCTGCGTCAGATCCCCTCTATGGCTGGTGAAACATGTGGGTTAGGTTAGGTTAGAACCATGACCATTAGCGCGCGAAGGCGAGCGAGCGAAGCGAGCGTGCCGCGGCAGCGGCCGCCGAGCGCCAGATTGGTTTAATTTTGGTGATCATTTACTATTTTTGGGTTACTCATGATTTACTTGGAGTCATTTTACTTAAATAGGATAGCAAAGTGTTAAAACTTTGGTTATAATTTTACATTAAAATGCGAGTTTCATTTTGGTGATCATTTACTACTTTTGTCTGCTATTTGTTACATGTTATGCTATTTGTTTATATCTGGTGGTGAGTTAAACATAAGCCATTTTTAAACCATGAACATTCAAGTGGCTTGGCTTGCCAACGTGCCGAGTTCCGATCACAACACGTGCACGTCTTAGTTTCGTTATCACGTTTCTTGTTAACTGTTCGAGGGCTTTGCGTTACAAATAATGCAGGTATTAAATAACTAAGCCTAAATATTCATTGGTTTACAAAACACAAAAAATACGTGTCCATTATTTTTCAATACTCTAACTGACGGACTAATTAGATTTTTTTTAGTGAACAAGCCTATTGAGCTGAAAATGAAATTGTGAGGATATTAAACTATACCTACTATTACTTTTTGACAGTTTGTTAACCATAGGTTTTCAAGTGGCTTACAAAAGTGTCACGTCCCGATCACAACGCGAACCTCTTTAGTTTCGTAACACGTGCCCTGCTAATTGGCGGAGGCGTCGTCGCAAATGAGGCAGTTACTTAAATAGACTTCAAGGCTTCTTGTGACCGAACTGGTTAGAACTATTTAAGTGGCTTTTTGAACTATTTTAGGCTGAAATCTTGTCTGTTACTAATATTAGACTTGATTTGAGAATTTAAGTTATGAACAAGTAAGAATGCTTTGTGCGACTTACACTTCGTGTCATTGAGATTAAAATTAGGATAATTAATTTGAGTAAAATAAAAATAAAAAAACGTTAATATGGCAAAAAATACACTTAGGTACTACAAAATGTAGTGTTTTTTCGAGTAAAGGTTATCGTGTTATTCGCAAACCATTTCATCAAATCAGAAACCACAAACTCCGAAAATCTGAAAATGTATTTGCTTAAAACCACTGACTTAGCCCTCATAAGCACGAAACCAGGCATTTCCCAAAAGCCTACTACGTAGGGTAGCAGTAGGCTTTTGGGAAATGCCTTCCCCAATTTTTATTCAAGAACGACCCAGTTCTCTTACCGCAGAAACGCAAAAGAACAAACTAATCTCTTTAACATAATTCCTCAGGCAAGCCGTTTTAACCTCAAAGAGAAAAATATGTCAAACGTTAGGAAGAATCCTAGCATAACGAACATCAAAAAGTGCACACATACGGACGAAATAACTAAAATTCCTCGAGCTACTCATACATGGACAGAATTCCTTACCGTTATTAGGAAAGTGGAACGTTGGGACGGAATTTAATGCTTTTAATGTGTTCATGTGTTGCAAACATTTTGTACCAATTTTTGAGTGCGATATGAGACAAATTTTTGCATTTTGAGAGCTTTCCCGCAGCAGCAGACCCGGAACAAGTATCTGTAGGTCATACAAATATTTGTTCCGTGCGGGAATGAACCCACGACACGCAGCGCAGCAGCCGATCACTCAACCACGGTGCCAAACGTATCGTCCACTTCGTGTCGAATTGCGGGATACTACGAGCTCAACTACGAACTACAGCTTCGTTACACGATATTGGCTACAAACAAGGTCCTTGCTAGACAAGATTCAATACAAACATAGGACCTAGCTACGCGAGACAAGCTACATATTGCTACGCGAACTCGGTCATGAACTACAGCATGGCTACGCAAGATCGGCTACAAACAAGGTCTTAGGCCTCTGCCTCGAATTTTGCGGGCGGCGGCGCCGCGGCAGCGGGCTCGTTGCCCGCCCCCGCGCCAAAATTCGAGGCAGAGGCCTTAGAGCTACACTGAAAAAAAAATTTGTTTGCTTTGATAAACATCTTGTTTAATGTGATCACGCATCATGACTCCATACGAGCCTAACAAGATCTTGCCTTCTGCAGCTATGAGAACTTTGTTAAATTATCATAGTTCCGTCTACTAAGTAATGAATTGGTTTAATTACGGGTAGTTATTTAATTTAGCTCAAATGTTGGCCAGTTTAAGAATGAGACATTTTCACATCAATATACTTAAATTGTAGATTCAACTAAACCTTGCAAGATACGTCTGTGCAACATAATTAAATTAATGAAGTTCTTATGTTGTTTCAACTAAGATCTTGCACGATACGCCTGTGCAACATTATCAAATCAATGAAGTTCTTATGTTGTTTCAACTAAGATCTTGCACGATACGCCTGTGCAGCATTATCAAAACAATGAAGTTCTTATGTTGTTTCAACTAAGATCTTGCACGATACGTCTGTGCAACATTATCAAATCAATGGAGTTCTTATGTTGTTTCAACTAAGATCTTGCATGAAATAACCGTGATAAACTAATTAATTCAACTAACCTCATATTCGTCGTAGACATGAGCCGTTGTCATATGAACTACCTGTATTCGTCAATGCAAGTCACAGTACCTTGCACATCCACAAAGTAACTTATTGTAGGTAAAAAAAATATACAATAAGTTAGGTAAGTAGGTACTCTGTGGATGTGCAAAAGACACCGACTTGGATTGAGGAATACAGTTAGTTCATATGACAACAGCTTAGTAGTAGTTTTCAAGAACTACAATATTAGGATGAATATAAAAATATCGAACATGCAAATAGGTACAAATGGTATAGCAATCAAACAACCATATTTTTATTTTAACTTTATTTAGTTATGAAAATCACTTGCATAACACAAAATACTTACTTATTATGCATCTAAGAGTTACATATTGTTTTGCATTGCTTAGAATATGTATATTGCACGGTATAGGATGCGACAAAAGATTATGGAATTTGACAACATTTTGTTTGGCTATGATATTGCCCTTTTATTCTCTAATGTTTTTAGCCGAAGTTCAATAGACTGATCGATTTCAGCGTCAGATCTTAAATGTTTGATGAAAGCATCCTGCGTGTCTGCCGTAGATGGCCGCCAGCTGCAGCTAGAATCAAGTTTTTTTGTTTTCTCTGCTGTTTAAAAGATGGAGAATGGCCGAAAATGCTGCAAGATTTTTATCTTCTTTAGGCGCTGAAATAAAAAAAAATATACCTACTTAGACAATCCAATCCAATCCAATTTTTATGAGGGAGGCACGTTAAAATATACAGGGTTATTTGTAAAACACCAGCAACGTCTTAGGCAGTGAAAGTACACATGATTATAAGCATTTTTTGTTTTGGCAAAACTCCGAAATCTCGAAAAAAATATCAGCTTTTTCATACATTTTCATTGGCTAAATATTGCATTTTGTATGAAACAGCTGATATTTTTTTCGAGATTACGGAGTTTTGCCAAAACAAAAGTTGTTTATAATCATGTGTACTTTCACTGCCTAAGAGGTTGCTGGTGTTTTACAAATAACCCTGTATATTTTCAAGACTTTAGCAAGAACTGAAAAAAAAATGGTATGAAATACAACTATTTCCATCCAGTACATACATTCGGAGTAATAAACAGTTCAAAATTAAAAAAACTAGGTTCAAAATAAATTAAGAGGATATTATTATGTTGATTTATAAGTACCAGGGAGTGAAGTACTTAATGAGTATAGTACTACTAGTAGTACTTAGTAAGTTTTTAGGTTTAGTACATAATTTAATAATGAATTACTAAATTTTATAATAATGGGTTTAGCAGTTTATTTATTTATTTGGATCTCCAACAAAAGATACACACATCTAACATAAAACACAGTGATACAGTGGTTCACTCAAATGTGCTCCTTCAGTTATAGGAGACCACAGCATGCGCATATAACTAGGTTTACATACCTACAAAATAAAAATAAGATATGCACAAAATTAAATTAAAATTAGAATTAGAAAAAAAAATTAGATTAAATTACATTCAATTAAATTAGATTAAATTATTCCAATACTTTAAAAATATTCAAGTGTATTAAAGTAAATTAAATTGGTCCAATAAATAAAAAATTAAAATTTTGCTGTTTCATTAGATTACTAATTACAATTACACTGTTAAAATGTCAATTTTAAAATACAAATACAGATTCAAACTGAGAAGGTTATTAAGTTACAAGCAAATTACAAGAATAATAAATAAAAAAACAAAAAAAGGTAAAAAGTACATTATTCATTATATTACAGCGGTGATATTACTCTTATACTTTGAAATTGAGAGGGTTATGTCCAAGTTTAGACGTTTGGACAGTTCGTTGTATTGCCTACAGAGTCTTGGGAGAGTGGCGAAATGTCCTAGATTAGTTTTAGATCCTGGGACATAAAATAAATTGTAGTTGCTCTTCCGCGGCAGACGAGATGGCGCGTTTATGTTAAGTTTTTCTAGAAGCTCGCTGCAGTCTATGTCTCCACTGAAAATTTTATGGAGAAGTACCAGGTCTGCCGTTTTTCGTCTGTCAGCGAGAGGGACCATGTTGTAGTGTTTTAATCTATCCTTGTAGCTGGAAATTGTTTTAGCTAATCGATCCTTGTAACACAGATGGTATAGAAAACGCCTTTGAACACTTTCCAGGTGTTTGCTGTATATGTCGTAGTGAGGATTCCAAACTGGGCTGCTATATTCAAGTATCGGACGTACTAGTGAGTTAAACAATTTTATTCTTGTGGAGGCTTTTTTAAAATCCTTGCTGTTCCGTAGAATAAATCCAAGGATTCTAAAACCCTTCGATGACACTTGAAGGATGTGTTTGTCAAATTTTAATTGTTTGTCTAATATAACTCCTAGATCACGTATTTGGTCTACATGTTCCAATTTTTGCCGACCTAACGTGTAAAGGTTAGGTTTGATTATTTTGTTACGGCTAAATTGCATGGAGTAACACTTTGACACGTTAAGAAGCATATTATTATTTGTACACCAGTCAGTCAGTCTATTTAGATCCTCCTGTAATAAGGCAGAGTCAAATTTAGTTTCTATTGGTTTCATTATTTTCATGTCATCAGCAAAAAGATAGAATTTTGAATGAATAAAGCAGTATATTATGTCATTAATAAATATATTAAAAAGAATGGGACCTAAGTGTGAACCTTGCGGAACACCGGATGAAGCTTTGAAAGGCTTGGAATTATGACCACCCATGACAACTTTTGAGGACCTGTCTCTAAGGTAAGACCGAAACCATTCAAGCATTGATCTTCCTATACCCACATGCTGAAGTTTGGTTATAAGAAGGGAATGATCCACTTTATCGAATGCTTTACTGAAGTCTGTATATATGGTGTCCACAGGAATACGTTTATCCACAGATTCTGATAGGGACGTCACATAGCACATGAGATTAGTGGTAGTAGACCTGGATTTAATAAAACCGTGTTGGTGGGCGGAAATCAATTGTTTGACGTGCGATGAGAGACGTTCAGTTATTAGCTTTTCAAATACTTTGCCAAAGATTACTAAGATAGAAATAGGTCTGTAGTTCGACACTAATTTTCTATCTCCAGCTTTGAAAATAGGCACCACTAGTGCCTTTTTCCATTCCTCTGGGAAGATACCATCTTTAAGGGACTTATTAAATATAATCCTGAGAGGCAAAACCAGCGCTTTTGCACATCTTTTTATAAACACGGGTGGTATACCGTCGTCTCCTACACTTTTGCGTTCATCTAATGATGTGAGGGCTCGGAATATTTCGCCAGCGTTTAATTCTAGCCTACAGAGAGTTGGCAAATTATTATTTATGTTAAGGTTTGATAGTTGCGGTGACGTTGTATTGTTATAGACATCTGCGAAGTTTTCAGCAAACAAGTTACATATGTCGTGGCCCGTTGACGCTGTTTTTTCTTTGTAAATCATAACTGCGGGGTAAGCATTGCTGGACTTCCTTTTATTTTTTATAAAAGACCAGAAAATTTTCGGATTTTCTAAAACCGCGGTTTCTAATCTTTCCATATATTTTCTGTAGCAACATATTCTCAGCTTACTACAGTTGGCACGCAGAGTTTCGAAATATACAACGTCAAGAGGGTTATTGTATTTTTTTACTTTAACGCGGAATTTGTTTTTTTCCTTAAAAAGTCTCTTAAGTGTAGGTGTGTACCATGCCGGGTAATCTTTCCCAGATATCGTTTTCAGTGGTACGTGTTTCTTGATAGTGTCGTGCAAAATTTCATATAACGTGTGTACCATCTCGTCAACTGAAGAACAACCACCCAACGAAGTGTCCCAGTCGATAGACATAAGGCAAGCTAGGATTTTAACGTAGTCTGCTTTAAAAAAATTAGGTCTGGTGGTTGGTTTACTTTTTAGACACTTTGTCTCGTCATTTATTGTTAAGGAAAACGCAAGTGGTGGGTGTAGTGGATCTTCCTGTATCAAGTGTATGCGGCAACTTGTCAGGTTTTGAATTGGGGTGTTACAAAGGACTAGGTCCAATGTTCTGGATTTATTGTTAGTAAGATAGTTATACTGGCCCAGGTTATTTGCCCAGGTTATTGGCCCAGTTCAGCTATGACAGTGTAACACACAGACAAATATGAGTTAGAGTTAGTTAGTATTGAATTTATTTGCAAGTTTTCCATCTCCTAAAATATACAATATTACCAATTTGGTGACATTACATAAAAATTTTAAAGAAACATACCCCACTCTGCGTTCTCTGATCAACTTCAGCACTATTCGGGGGCACATTTTCTTCTAGATATATATAATTTGCGACATAGTTGTGGGCACATTTTCTTTGTCCTCTGCAGCAGATACATTAACTGTTGGGTCCCGTTTAAATTCTAAATCCGATAAATCTAGATTCTGCAAGCAAAAATAAGGTCAGTAAGTCACTGTAGGGTAAAATAAATATTCTCCTGGAGTCTGGAGTAGGTAATTTGACATCTTAGACATCATCTGGGGTCAACGTTGATGAACGCACCAGCGAACGCATTTTGCATTGCGAATCATTATTCGGCGTTCAAAATCAATGATCTGCAAATTACATAGACTTACAAATACATAACATTCAATACAGATTTACAGAATAGTTATCTAGTTGGTAGGTAAAGGTTACTGCATGATTTATCTTACCTGCAAATTTTGAGATGAGATCGGGCAATTCCCATGTCTTTAATAATTCAGCCACTTCATCCATGTTTATACCATTGACTAGTTTAATAATAAGCAAATAATTACTTATTTTTCAAAAATTATAACACAACACAACAGCAACAAATTATTAATTGATAGATAAAAGTGGAGAAGTAAAATCTAACAAAGCATGTATGATGTAACAAAGCCTGTTGATTATACTGTTCATGTGCAAAATTGTCGACTTAAATAAAATGAGTTTGTTTTGCCAACTGTGCTATCTTGTATAAAGTAACAAAATAAATAATTATTCTAAACATTTTGATGCCAACTAAGAGAAAATGTATCTTAGTTAGTCTGCATTTTTTTCAACGAGAGGACAGCTACGTACCTACCACGGCTTAATGAATAAGCTAGCCCAGGAACGTGCTACGATTCCGCTATGCGAGATAAGTAACAAACATGTCTTTGCTACGCGAGCTCAGCAACGAACTTTAGCTCCGGTTTTCAAGCTCAGCCACGAACTACGACTCGGCTTAGTGTACAAAATTATGTACCACGAATCATTTATGCCAGCTCACCTAGGTGTTGACTACACGAGCTCCTCACATGTGAAATACAATGGGTAAACTCAGCCCCTGCTACCATTTCGCTACGCAAAACTACAGACTATCAGTCAAGACAAACCATTGCTTCTATCAACTATAATTCGATCAGAAATATTTCTCAATCAGCTACGAACCAATTCATTCTGCTACCTCAACAAGTTGTCACTACACTTTATTCTACACGAATTGCTGAAGGTACTTTATTTACGAGACCACAGTCTTCGTAGCTACTTCATAGTATTTACAAAGTTCTTGTTCCTTGGTTCTTGTGATGCAGTTCTTGGACTTAGTCAGAACTTCATATGAAACCACACGCATACTTAACACAATGTGAGTGGCTACTTGTTGGCAAGTTAAGTAAAAGACTAAGATGACCCAATTTGGGTCATACTATAGAATCTGTGACATAAATAGTAGCCTAATCAAGATTAATTTCAAGTCAATAAAGTATTACCCTGCTAAATGCCTGCAAATGAATAACAGGAAATGCCATGGAGCAATCTTGGTGATCGTCATCCATCATGGATGTGTTATATCAGGATCATTGAAATAATACTACGTTTGTGATTAAAAATAACAGTCACTCGTTTTATTCGATTAAACTTGTACACAAAATATATGGTGGAATATACAAAGTAACTGGATAAGCCATTGGGTTAGCACGCGTGCACCTCGTGCGCTGTCTGTCAAACGAATAACAGATTACCAACGGTGAGTAGGCGCACTACCCCACTTGCTACCCTATTTGGGGTTACCCGCTCAAATTTTAATTTTTGACCAATTTAAACAAATCACCATTTTAATTTCAAATTTAACAATTGAGTACCTACTATTCATAATATTCGACAAAATTACACAGTCAATTTTAGTTCAGAAATTCGTTAATTGTCAACGTGACAGTATTGGATTCTCCTTTAATTTAGCTCGCAACATCATATTCATTTAATACTTTACGTACACAAAAGTACAGAGGCAGCCTAAAAGCCTCTTCATTTTCTATCAGTCAGCCTATCGTTTATGCAGAAAGAAACAGTCGTAGATGCAATATTGAGATTTAATTCTTCATCAATGTTGTGAATTAACCATTAAACGAAGGGAACTTAATTAGAATTACTCAAAGAAATTCATCAATCAACTTACAGATAACTTAATTCCTAAGTAAGATTTACCCGTAAACGGTTAAATGAAACTTTTAATTAAATTAACAGAACAAGATTAAACTAACAGAGGGATAGTTATCTATCGCTCAGTTAAAAGTTCCGAGAGATTAATGGCGGTGTCTTGCAGCCTGGTTCAAAGCCACGTAAAACCTATTAATTTCTTATCTACTTCCGAGTAGATTAAAAGCGAATGAAAAAATCCAGGTCTTCTAGTTTAATGAAATCCGTCCTACGAGGTGGAATATTTATCCATTATAGAATATTTATTCCACACAATAAAACCAAGTGAACAAAATTTAAGGTAATTAAATATGGCGTATAATTGATAAAGGGCTGATTTTTCATTCGTTAGCTAATTTTTACTGAAGAATAAATATGGCTGTTCGACATTATTTCTATGAAAAAACTGTTAAATCGGAATTTTTATTCCTCTGATAAAATACATCTGACTATTGATGAATCGACCTTTTCTTTAATACCTTTTGGCCTCGCACAGACTAAATTAATATTAAGTAAAAGATAACTGTTAATTTTAATGAATTTTACAAATATACAAATACAAATACAAAATCATTTATTTCAAATTGACCAGTTACAGGCACTTTTGAATAGTCAAGGTCTGTCAGTCAAATAGATAAAGCTAATCCTGCCACGTTATGGACAAGAGCAGCACTAGCAATTCTGAAACCTGGTTGAATTAATTGGTTCCCAATTCTAGTAACATAGTTATGTCTGTCGCCTCGTTTACTGAGAAGATGTAGATTCTTTCTAACTTAGGTACATGATATTTTCAAAAATATATTGACAAGAAGGGACCGTCATGATGTTAATTTCTTTAAACAATTCCCATAAAGAATCTCGCCGGCAGAGATGGTAAATGGCTCTGATGGCTCTTTTCTGCAAAATGAAAATAGACTCGATGCCAACAGCCCGTCGCCATAGTAAAATACCGTAAGACATTATACTGTGAAAGTAGCTAAAATAGACTAGTCTCGCGGTTTTAACATCTGTAAACAGGCCAATTTTTCTTACAGCTTATGCTGCTGAACTTGACCTTCCTGCAAGAGATGTTAAATGAGGACCCCATTGTAGCCTTGAGTCTAGCTTAATCCCCAGGAAAACTGTTTCTTCGACGAATTCTAGTTTCTCCCTGTTCAATATTATGTCACAATATTAGTACTTTTGACATTTGGTAAAGTGAATCGAATGCACTTACTTTTTTTCTCATTTAATACTAAATTATTAGCTGTGAACCAATCATGTACCTGCATTAGAGCGTTATTTACAACGCCAAGATTGTTTGCATGTATATTTACTTTAAAAATCAAAGATGTATCGTCAGCAAACAACACCATATTGAGTTTTTTATTTTTTTTTATTTTCTTGTTTATATATAAATAAACTAGAAACAAGAAAGGACCCAAAATTGAGCCTTGTGAAACCCCCGTTTTCACGATTAATCTTGTTGAATTGTTGCCGTTTATATGAACTAGCTGCTGTCAAAGTGTGTATTCAAATACGATTTTAATAAGTTTAAGGCTGTTTTGCATAGTCTGTATTGCTCTAGTTTCAGGAGTAATGTTTCATGGCTCACACAATCAAACGCATCGACAGGTCGCAGAAGATACCTATGGCATCTGGCGCCTCTTCCGACGCAATGCTGTCGTCAGCAAATAATACCATTGGCTGTTGAATTTGTCTAGGCAGGTCATTTATATAAAGCAAAAATATTAAGGGTCCGACAACAGTACCTTGCGGTACTCCGAATTTGACTTCCCTATTAAAGATATGTTTTAATAACCTTATAACATTAACATTAACGTTACATTTATCTGTTTTGAGCGAGTCGCAAATAATTCTTTTTTTTATGACAATATCGTTTCCTATCAATTTGCTGCTTACTATAATACCCAACATCTTCCTAATTTACATTTTTATTCACTTTTTCTCAGTTCTGCTTTCGCAGGTTCTCTGGAAGAGATGTCTGTAGAAATAAACATCACTTTTGCACCTATTTTCCAGTTAATTCATCTTGTCCGTCTATTTAATGTTTACAGCTGCTGTACATTAACTAATTTGCTTGTATGTTTGTCAATATACACTTACACATGTGTGAGGGCGGTGCTCTTGTTCAGAACATGAGTCACACAATGGAGTGCCCCAAGGAGGGTTTTCGGGAAAATTTTGTCCATCAGTGGCGCAACATAGGCGAGAGGTCCTTTTAATTGAAAAAGTATCTTTGAAATTAACATGATGCCGACGTCAACTAACAAATGTCAGAAAACAAGCGATTTGATAGGTTTTTTGGGACTGACACCTCAGTGCTGCCTCCTGGTGCTAGACATTTTAGAAAACCCTTAATGCACCTGTACTTTGAAAGAAAATACGTTTATTCCGCCAGAAATGACGCACAAACACAAAATTAAAATAAAAACAACCACCAACGACACAATTGGCGTGGCCACCTATTGGGCCCATAACATATAAGGAGTTAACCATCGACTCAAAAAGAAGAAGAACACTGTCACATCAATAGATGAGTAGTTTTGGAATTGTTTTATCCATCTGTATTTCTAGACATAGGTTACTTTTTATCCCGATGGTGAAGCCGCTAACAAATGCTAGCACAATGGGCTTGTGTCCTGAAAAAATCTTAAAAGTCCGTCAGTTAGATTATCAAAAAATATTTGATCCGTGTTTTTTCTTTTGTTACGGGAACCAAAATTGACGAAGTTACGACGCTTTTAAACCAACCCAACCAACCAACTGGGATAAAGTCTTTAAATGCCAAAAAAGGTGCGTGCGAGCTATGAGTGGTCTCGAAAGAACTGACAGCTGCAAGGAATATTTTAAACAATTTAAAGTACTTACCGTGCCATCTTTATATATTTTTGAAATGGCTTTGTTTATTAGACATCATCCATTACTATTTACATTGGAGCTTAAATCGCGAAATAGAAGTCACCTTTATAATAACCTCACCAGGCAGTATAGAACAACCCTCTTTGGGAAAAGTGTGTTTGCTATGGCCACAAAAATCTACAGTAAAATACCTAATTATATAAAAGAATGTAGCAATATTCATGTTTTTAAAAATAAATTGTTCCAATTTCTGGTGGAAAAGTGTTACTATTCTGTTGCTGAATTTTTATCAACATGAAGTTTTTAAACATTTCATGTCCGCTTGACGATAATTTATTTGTTTGATTGTCTTGTGTTTGTCATACGTCATGTCCTATTGTAGTATTTAATAATAGAATTTAAATTTATTACCAATCGAATTGATTAATTGAATAATGCTATAATAACTCATAGTTTTAATTTATAATTTGTATGCCTAAGTGGCTGATCATGGAATGAACATTAACTATAAAATTATGTAATGAACACCTGTATGTAACCCATGTATCATAAATAAACGAATTGATTGATTGATTGATTAAAATTCTCAATACGTCACACCTTCGCATAAGTTTTAGTGAGTCGTGACGTCTCGAGCCCCCACTCCCGAGTTTTGATGCGTTTTATCTTTGTCAATATTCATTGATTTACAAACAAAAAAAAATACTTGTCCATTATTTTTCAATACTCTAACTGACGGACTAAATAGTTTTGCAATTTGTGGATGATGGAATCTAGCCTATTACAAAACACATGCATCTTCTTACACATGAATGATTCCATAATATGTAAATCTCGGAACTATTCTTGGACTCGTGTTGTTTTACGGCGGTTGCAGTAACCAATCTGCATATTACTACAAGAGAATATATTCCAATGAAAATTTACTCTATGAATACTTTAATAATAATTGTAATCTAGTTCTTTGTATTTTTAGCATGAAATGTTCATTTTACGTAAATGACTTGTATGAAAAAAGAGTTCCATTAAAATGTTGTTCTTTGCCAAAGGAAATATACTCAGTTTTCCTAAACTTAATTTAAATGTTAGAAAAGCGCCGTTTTTATTTCAGTTCCTTTGTTGTCATCTTTCTTATAAACATAAACCTCTTCTTGCGAGACCATTCGGTTGCTGCAACTTGCGCATTGCTTAAAATACATTTTATTTTCATTGTCTCTACCTGCTATCCGATGACTTCACAATTTAAAACCTTTTTTACTCTAGAATTTTCTTCTCTCAAAATCAATCATTCACAACTACAATACTAACAAAATGATCAGTTCAATCATTACAAAAAACACTTGACAACCGCAACACGAACAAATTGATCACTTAACTCAATCCCCAACATAAGGCAATTTGAATCATAAAACTTGCACGTACACAGAGTTTAAATCAGCACGCACGGTTTTGTTGCATTCAGAAACTACTTGGGGAACTAGGTAGCGATCCTAATTAACTCTCTACCACTACAGAAGGCGCTTTCATGGTATTTAGTGCTCCACTTTGAAATTTATACAATCGCAGAATTCGAAAACTTTGCCAATATAACAGGCAACGCTATGGAAACTGTAATGTTGTCTATTAGACTTCATTGTTGGAACGAATTCTATATTATGTATGTATGAATTGAAGTCAGTTTGTGTGTTTTTTGTGCCATTTAAATGTGATAATATACCTACTTTTAGGGTTCCGTATCCAAAGACTAACCAACGGAACCCTATTACTAAGCCTCCTCTGTTCGTCCGTCTCTTTGGCAGCGGTCTGTATCTTAAGAACCGTCATAGGCAGTTTAAATCGACTGAGTATGTATATCTATTGCTGTTACAACAACAAATAATAAAAATCACCTCCACAAGTACGTGTTTTTTTTTTTTCGTTTAAGGTACTAAAACTCTTTGTGTGAGAGTACGACTCGCAGTTGGCAGCTTTTTGATAAATTTAGGCGTATTAGAGAGGAAATCGCAACGGGATCACTGCTACAAAATAAGATCGCTGGTCGCTACATAGGATTTAGTTTTAGAAAAAACTATAGATAACAGTCTTGTTCACGTAATCTTCGAGGAATTACCTATACATAATTTTGAACGAAGCATAATTCATTGCCTGCAAGCAGAAGATAAAATATTGTAACATTTTGTTAATTTACGATTGTAATTTAATTATAATCGAAACAACAACATAGCAGTAGCCTTTGTTAATTATAGACTTAAAATTAAATTGAGTGTTCTTTCCTTAACAATCTGTTATCATTTTTCACCTCGCCTACCTTGCAAAAGCAATTTATTTTCACTTACTGCCAATGTTCATTTAATAAATATTGTGTCTTGGGAAACTGTGTAAGAAATGGAAATATAATTTGATAAAGGTATAATAATAGCCTAAATGTTTGATGGGTAAGGTATTTTTCCAGATGAAAAGACAACTTGAGAAAACTTCTTTTTGATCTGCGATAAATTTTTGGTCATATTTTTTTCGGGTTATCAAGTTTTGGCTGCTAGGTCATATGCTGGAATAGAAAAAAAAAGTTTCGTAAAAATTAATACATTTTGATTTTTTACTTTGGCCCTGAGGTACAATTTTTTCCTAAATTGATTAAGCAACTACTGTGGCGAGTAAAGCACTGCTTAACAGGCAAGCCAGTGGTGCCATGCCGAGTAATAATTATTGTAGAAGTTTTATCGTGACAACTTTTGTTTGCATCACATTTTTCGTTAATGCTCCGCTCCTATTGGTCGTAGCGTGATGTTTTAGCCTAAAGCCTTCCTCGATAAATGGGCTATCCAACACTAAAATAATATTTCAATTCGAATCAATGGTTCCTGAGATGAGCGCGTAAGACAAGACTTACTAATATTGTAAAGCTGAAGAGTTCGTAGCACAACTTGCATTATAATACTGCAATTTGTATTAAAGCTCTCAAATGTTTTTGAAAATAATTTAAAGCGTATTATACTTCCTGATAATCTAGCTTTCTATTGGTAAAAAAAAAGGTTTAAATCGTTCCAGCAGTTTCGAAGCCTATTCGGTACAAACAATAAATCTGTAATCTTATAATATTAGTAGGTATATGTAGATAGATGAATCAGTCTACCTAGCCATCTATGTTGGGGTCAGCTTCCAGTCTAGCTGAATCCAGCTGAATACCAGTATTCCACAGATCGAATCACGCGGCTGTTAGTATTTTTCTACAAGCTCCTACCGACGCAACATGTGAGCCCATTACGATTACCTAATACCTATATTTTCCTTGTTCCAACATAACAAAGTCTTAAATATAACCCAACATCAAATACCTCGAAACTTCCCCGAACTCCGATCTTCAACCCATATCTTCGCACTACATTCCCCGATATTAGCCTGAACCACAGAGCACCGAAGAGACTCGCCGTCTATGCTAGAGACGTGTATTGTCAAAACTTTACGTACGAACTGAGAGAGTATCACCGTTTACATATAAAAAAATACTGTCTTTCAAATTTTTGGCTACTTTTGACACTCAAAACTAGTAAATATCAGCGCACATCTTACGGATGTTGTGCTATCCAACGAAGTTTAAAACTATGTTCAAAAGTCCTAGACAAAAGTAGTTTAGCAACTTTTCCAATTTATGCAAGTCTATTCACATAATATGTTACTCAGTCTTTACTTACCAAAGAAAAAAGAAATCGATCCAATCATTTATAATAAATTGATAAACTTGAACAGCAAACATCATCTGTCGCTAATAAGAGCCATTCATTCCATTTGTGTAAATACATGAACGCCGCCGGCAGGAACATTTTCAGGGGGGTGCGTCTTCAAAACCCCGCCTTGAGTAGGAATTTTTTTTTTGCCCAGAACTAAAGAAGACGGATACAAGACCGAACGCGAGGGAGCTCCAAGTACATTGCCCTGGGATTGCTAGGTCTCTTTGATTACAACCCGGTTGTCTAATATTTTTAATATCTTCATGTTTTCTTGCACCCCTCTCCCGTTGCCTATGTCTTAAATTGCGTCTGCAGTCGTTACCGCGAATTCCGTGTTCTATAGCCCGAACGGTACGCAAGACGTAAACACAATACGGTCCATACTAAACTCGGGTTTGTATTAAATTTGCATCAGTAATGAGAGTGGGATTAGTATCTGCTACACTAGCAGCTAGTAAACATGAAACGTGCCAAAGTTCGCGTCGAAAGCAAATTAGCCCAAAGGGAGGGGTAACTTGGGTACACGTTTGAACGAAAGCGGTGGATGGTATTGTAGTTACATGATAATATTTGTATTGGGTTTGGTATTATTGTTTATGAACGAACACGTCCCAAATTTAAACAGATGTTAGAAAGAGAGGGGTGCAGAGGTAATTTCTGGAAGACTGGATACTACCATCATCATTAGAAGTGAGAACTAGCAACAGAGAATATCCATGGAAAAATTTAATGTATTTTCTATATAGTTTGACGACACGGTTGGCGCAGTGGTTGAGTGATTGGCTGCTACGCTGCGTGTCGTGGGTTCGATCCCCGCATGGAACAAATATTTGTATGGCCTACAGATAGTTGTTCCGGGTCTGGCTGTTTATGTGTGTTAGTTTTTATGTTTTTGAACGCACCCACGATACAGGAGAAATTCCTAGTGTGGGGCAATGTGTTATTTTAAAAAAAAAGTTTATCTTAAAAATATACAACAAAAATTTAATACTTACAGTGAAAATAAAATCAAAATTACTTGAAAAACCTGCGAGATATTTAAATACATATATCTGTTCCTCTCGCGAAAACGCTGTTTTCTATGGCAGTTGTATAGGCGTCATTTGACGTCAAAGTCCATATCGGACTTTTCTTTCTAATTGTAACCTTTGAAGCTGTATAACATGATCGCTAATGAAGTTATCTCATGACTGTTTACTAGAGCTAATAAAGCTTTAATTTTGCAAATAAAAGTTTATTTCGGACCAATAACACAAGATAACCATTACAAGTAAAACGATGGTAGCTGCAAAAGTATAAACTGTAGCGCAGTAAATATGCATGCGATTCCTATAGGAAAAAAATTATAACCAATTTATTAAACAGGAAACAATATTCACAAAGAGAGGCAAACTCTAGAAAATTATAATGGCTTTGTTCTACTGTATCCAATTGTAATTTACAAAATCTAGAAAATTACTTCAAAGAAATAAGAGACATAATCGCTATCTGAAGTGACTTAAATAGAATCGTTTGGAAAATATCCACTATCTGCACTCATGTCCTACTTTGACTTTACGACCGAGTGATAAAAAACGGCAAAAGAGTTCAGAATAAACGCTGCGTATTCCAGGCCAACTGGTACCAAATTCCAAAAAAAAAAAACTATCTTGAAACGGCTGCTGAAATTCCATCCCACTTCTGATACTCCTTAATTCGTACACGTAGCACTTATGCCGTTTAAACGTGATAGTAACTCGCTTTTTTATGGCACACTCTAGTAGGAGGCCGGGACATAGCCTCAAACAGATCGCACGTACCAACTGATGTCGTTGAACGGCTAGTGAAATTGCAGTGTTGCTCTCTGTGCCAGTGAATTTTACGACAGTCCGTGATGTCGTGCGTTCTCAGTGCACGTACATAGTGAAACATGAAACACTTTAGAATCACTTTGTGAACTCCTCTGTGAAACTGCTCGAGTAATGGCAGGACATTGTGCAATTTCGACGATCTAGAGACGATTTTCGAGAACGATATTATGAGCATTTGATTTCTCTTTTGAGTAGAACATATTATATATTATGTAAAGATGTTATAGTATAAAACCATTTTGATTCTGTGTCGAAGATAAAATAAAAGTCGCTTTGAAATAAAATTGAGATAAACCATCTTTTGAGTAAATATCATTTATCTTATTCAAACTATCTTAAGCTTCAATTTATTTTCTCGACAGTAACATCGCATCGATATACATTTTCCAACTTGATTCATATTTAATTTCAACGTCTCGAGATTACACTGGTGGCGCAGGCGGGTAGATTGCGATTGCGGTTATTTATCTTATTACGAGCGACACAACGCCCATTATCCTTTGTTTATCGCCTGGGGGCCTGGCATTGTGGTCGACGTCATTAAAACTTAATAATGGTGGATTCAATCCCCCGTAGGCCGCGTTTACCGTCCAACCACCATGTGTTTATTGTGAAAACGGGAGGAAAAACCCTTTGTGATTTTTATTTGCTCAGTTTTTTGTAGCACAGGAGTGGACAGATGGCCAAGTTGGATAATTGAGTTTTTCATCTTGACGTTACGTTTCGGACGTTGCGCCGAATTTGAATTTTTGAATGTCAGTCGTAATTATTTAACACATGCCGAGTTGTGACGTTTTTGATTTATTATTCCTTAACAAGACTGAAAGTTTGTAGCCATTGTGTTCTCGAACTATCTATAAAATTCCTGAGCCGGGAAAACATGTTTAGCACCGCACAGGATAGTGATCATATCTTAACTTTACCCATTTCCACGAGCAGGGTAATCTTGGCGCAATGTGTTGGAGCAGAATGGGTCACATCCTTTCGGATTCGATCATGCATAGGCATTATACTTGATACCGCACGTTTCTATTGGAGATTTTTCTAGCTGCTTTCGTCTTATTACTTTTAAAAGAACATTATTTGCATTCTCCCCATCCACCATATTAAACGGCTTACTTTAATTATACCGCCCCGATCATTACCAAAAACCCCACCACATGAAAACTTTAACGCCCACAAAATTGCATTAGCTTCCCAAAAAATTTACCGAAATCAGGAACAGGGCCTACAGTTTATTATTTCATTTAAGTACAGCCCACCTTTCGCTAAATTAGTGAGGGGAGTCAGGCCAAATTAACGAACCGCGTGATCTTATTAGCTACCTCACTCAAGCCATTAGGCTGGCTCTAGCTGGGGCGCCATTGTACTTTACCTGTTCAAATTTAATAGAACCCTTAAAGGATGTAAATTTCGCTGGAATTGTCTTAGCTGGCAAAGTGTGTGCTTAGTTGTGTCATTAGTGCAGATGAGAACTAATCAGTAGTTGTGCAGGAATTAACAGCCGCAAATCGCTACTTGTCATTGCTGACGGTCAATGTATGTTCATTACAGAGCACCTATAGGACCGCTTCGCATTCAGGATATTGCTGTGGTTGCTAATTGAGCGACGTGTCCCGCTCGAAAGCCCATTGACATACCAGCATTATTGGAATTTATACCGAATGCGCAATGCACCAAAAGTAACAACAGCCTAAGTTTCAACCGTCCCTGAAAACAAACTCATAACTAGGTTACATGTTATTAAAGACAAAAATCGCTTAACAGTCTCCAACAAAGTATATTTCCAAGATGAAAAATATGAAGTTTTCCAAGTAAACACGTCAAGTGTCGGCAGAGTTGAAATTAGTTGGCGTACTCCCATTGAAGCCTGTGTGGGTGAACAACAAAACGGAACAAAATAACGTGCTATCTACCCAAGCGCAGGCCAGGCCATTTTTTGTTTTGTTTTAAAGTAGGTAGGTGCTTATTTTTTAAACGGCAAGAGAATAGAAGGTTTTCCTTTTGAAGTTAAGATGCATCTCAACTTGTAGATAATTTGTTTAAAAAAAATTCATTACGAACGTTTGTTTGAGAATTAATGAAGTGGGTTATCTAATTTGTAACGTTTTTAATCTTCTTATATAAATTATAGAAACTGTTACAAATTACCAAACGGCCTTATTCATGGATGGGAAATTATTGCAATTCTAATATTAATTTGAATTAGATGTCATGTTCATATTTATGTATGTAGCATATACAAATTGTGTATGTCGCACACAATTCTACCAAAATACTATGAGGTTGTAGTTTTTTATATTCCAAATTCACTTACGTTAACGACGCTTTACGTCAAAACATTCGTGCTAGACCCTCAGTACGGAAATATAACGTAAATAAAACGTCACCATAATGTTACAGACATACGATAATCAAAGAGATTAAGTACTCAAATTATTGCCATCATCGAGGGATACCTATTATATAAACTCTGACCGATATTATTTGTCTAGCCGATCGCATTTACCAGATATAATCATAAGAACCTTTTGTTGAGGGTAAAACTATTTTAGCCAAGTCTGACGTAGCAAGAAAAACAGTTTTTCATAGAAATACCCAACCAATTCTTAAGAATAATATTGAAATTGCGTCTACTGAGCTTAATACATAAGGGTTCTATTGAGTCTGATAAACCTTTACACTGTTGAATACGATAAGAAAAAAATATGCTCAAGTCTTTTGCCTTTTAAAAATTAAAGTGTTGATAATATTTTCCTTTTTTGTCTTGAGACTATATTTTACCTTATTCTAGGAAATTAATAAAACGCAGTAATGAGAGAGCAGAGGAATTTTAACTTGTCTTTGCTCCAAGTCCCTATTTATGGAAACTGATTTTATTGAAACTTGGTGCGCATACGCAAGATACCAAAAGGCTGTAAACAAGTGATACTCTGTAATCTAAACGAGTTTAGAGGGAAAGAGAGGCGATTCTATATTTTCTATAGAAAGATAAAAATATTTCAAATGTTTCTATAGAAAGATAAAACCAGCGACCAAGTGCGAATCGCGCACTGAGGGTTCCGTACAAACCTGTAGGTATAAATATTATAAGCAAAAGTTGCGGTTTACGATATAAGACGTATTAAAAAAAACTAATTACTAGATCTCGTTCAAACCAATTTTCGATGGAAGTTTACATGGTAACATCAATTATTTTATTATTATTTTTCTCTTATTTTAGAAGTTAAAGGGGGAGACACACATTTTACCACTTCGGAAGTGTCTCTCGCGAAAACTATTCAGTTTAGAAAAAAAATGATATTAGAAACCTCCATAAATATCATTTTTGAAGACCTATCCATAGGTACCCCACACGTATGGGTTTGATGAAAAAGAAATTGAGTTTCAGTTCTAAGTATGGGGAAACCCCAAAATTTATTGCTTTTTTATTTTTGTGTGAATATCTTAATGCGGTTCACAGAATACATCTACTTACCAAGTTTCAACAGCATAGTCCTATAATTTCGGCTGTGACATACCCGACGGACGGACAGACAGATAGACAGATAGACAGACATGACGAATCTATAAGGGTTTCGTTTTTGCCATTTGCCTACGGAACCCTAAAAATATTCTCCACTACACTATTTTTCGTATAAGTTTTTAACTACATATTTTGATGTTATTATATCATTTCATTAAATTTTAAGAATAAGCCTGCAAGTGTGTATGAAATCTATGAGGAGTAAACGACCTTTAAGCTTAATAACCGTGACATATGTTAAGGTAAGTATATAAAAGTCAAGGGAACTAGCAAAAGATGTCCTCTTTAGACCCTAGTTATAACAAGACGCAATTTGTATTCCGCCCCAGCCCCTCCAGTAACATTATTATCACCAGTTGAATATAAATATAATTTCCTTGTACTAACAAATCTTGACTAGTGGATAACAGGATAAATGAGGAAGTAAGTTTGTTTGTTTTTCTCCCACGATACTATCTACGTATCTCCAGTTGATTGATCAATCTCTTCGACATTTGCATATCACGTCTTGTTTATTTTGTTCAGCAGATAAATATAGATTTATTTATATTCAAGCTTGTGACATTGAGTTTCAAGAAATTTTCGGCTTCGTAGAAATTTCATTTACACTCCAACCTGTAATATGTGAACTGAAAAGTATCATACTAGCCAGGGTTGCGCAATTTGTTCAAAAGAGTCACCGCGGACCTGTCACGGAAAGGGCATTAAGAGGAACACGGATGGTTTTAGTCAGAGGAGTCTAATACTCCAAAATTCAATATTTATTGGAGTAAATATAACTGGTTTTCCCCAACATTTTTAAAATATTTTTTGTATAAATTTTAAAACTAAAAGGAATTCGGCAAAAAATTAAATTTCCCTTCTCCGCCCAGAGCGGTTATTTCCCATCCATAAAAAAAATCATTCTGTCCGTGGGGGTCCGCGGTGAGGGCCACAATTGCATTGTTTGGAAAGGCTCATGAACACGTGCAAAATCGTAGAGAGCGTGGTAATCTCTGATGATGACTGCGGATACCTTGGTGGAGCGTCGTATGAGGCCGATATTCTCCGTAGTGAGGGAACGACGAAGAAAAAGGAGGACACAATATGGCCAATAAATTAAACAGATATCTGTACTGTAAGGCGCAACAGATGGCGCTCAAGAACCACAATGAAGTTGACAATTGCGAAGATACCAACGCACGGTCGGTCGGCGCGCCTAGCGGGAACATTGGGTCGAGGCTCGCGCTCTCTTGACTCGCGGACACCGACGGCTGAACATCTCCTTCGTCTCTTATCTTCACTTCACTACTTTTGTGTATTTTTAATTAAACATTTTATTACTCCTTTAAACCTTGTTTTTCTGAGCTCTTACAGTACACATACACCGTATCAATAAGCAATCGCTACAGTCACTTACGATAGTCAACTAATTGACTCATTAGAAGTATAAGTTTACCCGTAATTGGGTAGTATTTGATTAAAGCTGATTAGCTGTAAAGTCATCCCGAACTACTATCAAGAAGACTTAATTAAATAAACCAAACCGCAACACAAGAAAAAACCACAATTCCTGCGAAAATGCAAAATTCTCAGTAGAGAAAATACTTAGCTTTTCGTACAACGAAAATATAAACTGCAAAACCAGCGAAGTAAGGAGCAAAACTGTACATAAAATAGTATATTTATATAGTGTTGTGGTAAGAACAGATCTACTTGGCAGAAATGGGAACAGAATTGAATTGGGACCGGAGCCGTGTCTCGGCATTCCCAAACTCAATTATTATATTCTCTGGTTTCGAGTGAGGGTCGTGTCACTTGGCCATGATATTTGTGGTTCCATTAGTAATATGTGTGATAATGCGATGTGAGTGGGATTTTTATTTACTTTTAAAATTTAATATTCATTTTTGTAATTTCGGTTGGAATGGATACATTGTAGGGTCTTTTAAGTATCAATATTTCTTTTGCGATGCGGAGGAATTCTTCGACGCCTAAGCGTATCTTGTTTTTGTATATTTATTTGTATATAGTTAGGTTTAGTTGTTTTCATGTTTTTATATTTCCTTTATATACTAAAATTCTTCCGTTACTGATTCAGTGACTGACAGACAACGCCTTGCCGAAACTACGGTCGTAGTTACCTAAAATTTGGCATGTAGCTTCCTTGGGGAGTGTAGAAAAGTGCACTAAGAGAGGACTTTGCGAAATTATTACGGGAATACGAAAAACGGGATATGTGCGTACGAAGCCACAGGCAAAAACTAGTATTTTATATTTTAACATATTACACCATATTTACAGCAGTTCGTAGTCAAGGTCTCATTTTTTTATGAAATTGTGTATTTTGAATATTGCTCATACACCAGTTTTTACGATAAACTGTGTAAATTTTCAACTTAAATTGCAATGAAACAAACTCCATAATGATCGGAAGTAATCAGATATCCTTATAAATATAAGTTATAAACATGCAAGTTGTACTGTCGGATAGCTAATATGATGAAAATTAACTATAATAAAATGGTAGGTAATCGGGGCGACATTTTGAGAAATTTTACGAGTACTGTAAACATTGATGTAAAGAAAACTGATTATTAGTCGGTAGTTTATTAATACTTTTATCATTTTATAACGATGACTAATTACTTCCGATAATTTTGGAGTTTGTTTCATTGCAATAGATCATTTCGTTAAAAAGTTATACAGTTTATTTTGCACTAGTGTCACAGTTGTGAACAAACTTTAAAAAAAAATTATAAAAAATGTTTTTTTTTTTAATAGGTACATTTTCCGTCTGTAAATTTAGGTACCTATAGCTTCCCTCATTTTCGTATGTGCACATTATAAAGAATCACACTGTATAATGGTCAGAACAGCTTTTGTGGCATGCATTTGATCAAGAACAACATTTCAGGCGATATTCAGAAGGGTAGTATTTAAACGCAAATCAAAAAATATCCTATTTCTATGCAATAAGATTCCGAATTCCCATTAAAATTACTGATTGCACAGCAAAATGTTCAACTCAAAATATCACTAAACACACTACAATTTATTTTCGCAGCGTACAGCGATTTTTCCTAAAGCAAAAGCTTTTTCATCAATGCACAGCTAATAATCTTAATGCACATTATACATGTTAACTCTTTTTCTTTTAAATATAGCTTCTATTTTACAAATACAAATACAAATACAAAAATCTTTATTTCTTTAACAAATTTCTTCTTATAATCAGTTGCTGGAGTCTCCTTTTAAGCATGTAAATATGCTTGTGTCAGGAGGCTCCGCTCTTCCTTATCGTATTAACAGAATAGCAAGAAACATGTAAACATAAGTTTTGTATTTTAATTATTTAGTAGGTACGAAATGTATGTGTGTGTGTGTGTGTGGGTGGGTGGGTGTGTGCGTGTGTGGGTGGGTGTGTGCGTGTGTCTGTGTGTATCAATGTGTGTTTGCGTAATCAATGTATGTTTATTTCACGTATAACAGCAGTGTTTCGGTTTCTTCATAACTTAGGGTTTTTATCCACTTTATTAGTACAGATTTGCACTCATGAGAGGTTTTGGAAAAAAACTGTAATATTTCATTAGTTTTATTGTAAAGATAAGCTGATCGTTTTTTGAATTGGATACTAGCAAAAGTAGTTTTTGTTATAGGAACATTTGTGACTATGTTTTTCCTACGTTTAGTTTCTATGCAAGGATCATAGGCTAGTGTTTTATGTTTTTTTAATATGGTGTATACAATATATAGTTTTCTAACTGACAGTAGATTGGACACTTGATATAGACTCACAGTAGGGAAACGTTGTTTTTTGAAGTACATAACTTTTATAAGAGCTCTTTGAGCCCTTTCTACATCTAAAAACCGGGTTTTTAGAGCCCCTCCCCATATGGGAATACAATATAAAATTACGGATTGAACTAAAGCAATATAAATTTCATTTAGGAGGTTTTTTTCAGAGTTTTTTTCAGAGTTGGGGGTATTGGACGCAGTTTTTGGGACAACATGACGCAGCGATTTAAACATCCATATAAACTTCCTTATCCTAGAGGTAATCTGCTCGACTTGGGGGTACCATGATAGTCTCTGGTCTAGTATAACTCCTAGGTATTTAAAGGTAGACACTTTTTCTATTATTGAGCAATCACATTGATTTCTTGCTGTGCTATCATTTTCATTACATACATGTATTTTTAATCTGAAATCTTGACTGGGTTGTGTACTATCATTGATAGTAAAGCAAATATAATTTGTTTTTGATGTGTTTAATGTAAGGAGGTTATACTTTAGCCATTTAGAAACCCTAGACATACCATATTCAGCGTCAGTTTTAATAGAGTCCCAAGAAGACCCAGAGAAAACGATGGCAGTATCGTCTGCATATGTAAAAATTTTGGCATTTTTGATCTTCATATTACAGAGGTCGTTAATGTAAATTATGAAGAGGGTAGGCCCCAGGACACTCCCTTGTGGTACACCACATGTTATGCCAATATCGTCGCTAATGTACTGTTCCAGTTTAACCTTTTGTTTTCTATCAGACAGATAGTCTTTAAATATAGAGAGCTGTGTTCCTCTAATTCCAATTTTTTCAAGTTTTTTCGCAAGGATGGGGAGAGAGACGGTGTCAAAGGCTTTTTTTAGATCTATGAAAACTGATAGACATTTCTTGCCAACATCAAGCTGTTCTACAACAAGAGTACTAAGAGATGTTACTGCGTCCTCAGTTGATATACCCTGTCTGAACCCAAATTGAGATGGGGATATTATGTTAAAAGAAGTGTAATTTAGTAGTCTATTATTTACAGCAGTTTTTCTAAATACGGTTCTAAATTTGCTTCAAATCAATACGAATAAAGGCTTCGTGGACTTCTGGGTAGTTTAAAGAAAAATAACCACCTTCCACCTTCTAACCTAACCTGTCCGAGTCGGGGTGCCCCGAGTCCCTAAGTTCCTGGGATAGTTATTTTGCTATGAAATATGGATTTGCTGTGCAGTCAGTATTTATGCTATGTATGTATTATTTTTGTACAAAAATAAATTTAACTGTATTGCATTATGAAGAAAAAGTAATGTCATATTGATGTACAATTTCGAATTATCTGCAGTTTGAGTTTTGTTAAACATTTAGTTTATCTGTAGTGAAGTAAGTTATTTGATGTAAAAAAGAATATAAATGATGAGTATGTATTGATAGGCGATTATTTATTTGATATGCAATTTACAATATCCCTATTCATAATTCCTAAAATATATATTATTTATTCCTGGGTACCTCACGTGTTATCTGATAAACTGTGTCATATAACAAATCTAAATTTGATATCTTAAGTGAAATGTGTTACGTAATCAATAGTGACCTTTATACTTTAGGCAAGTACATTCCAAATTATTTTCAGTATAGTTTTTGTCGAAGAAATGCAAACTAACGAGTTACAAGGTATAATGCAACGATTCAGTCTATTCTGTATGTTCTTATCATTTAAGTCTGTTAAAGATGCTAAAACATCTATAAATAACATTAATTCAAAACCATTTCCTAAAATAAATACTCCAAGCAAAAGATATTCAGGAATCAACAGAGCCTTTCAATAGGCGGTCCCCCATAAAATAAGGAAGACATTTCTCAAAATTCTAATTCCTTCCATCTGGTTTTGACGTCTAAATAAAGCGAGAGAGACAATACTAAGATATTGCAGTGATAAATTCGAAGAAATACTCGAGGCATTTGTAAGCTTTTTCAATAAGATTGGAGGTAAGGTGCCATCAGTCTCCGAGGCAATCGAAGGTGCGGGTCGGTTGAGGTCAGCTTCGAGATTACTTACGTTTTCCTAGTTATATCGAGAGAAAAAGGTTTCTTCTGGATGCTTGGCGATAAGTACAGCTTGATGACATGATAGGGAACCGGCAAGCTTCCCTCTAATAATGTCTTTGGATGCAGGTAAATGAATGGGGCCAGTTTGTGGTCAGTTTGATTTATGTTTTCGAATTTATCAGTACCACAATAGGCTTGTGTCCCGAAAAAAACTAATAACTCCGTCAGTTAGATTATCATAAAATAATTGACCCGAATTTTTTCTTTTGTAACGGGAACCAAAATTGACGAAGTTACGACGCTTTTAAAATTCTCATCATCTCACACCCTGCCATAATTTTTAGTGAGTCGTGACAACACGGGCCCCCACTCTCGAGTTTTGATGCGTTTTATCTTTGTCAATATTCATTGATTTACAAAAACAAAAAGTACGTGTCCATTATTTTTCAATACTCTAACTGACGGACTAAATAGTTTTGCAATTTGTAGATGATGGAAACTAGCCTATTGATGACTTCTTAACTATGTTATATCTTGTGAAACATTTAAACATAATATTGGTGATTTTGAGAACAGTGAGAGTACCTACCATCATTGTCGCCACAAGAAAAACCAACGGAGCAAATCTAAATCTCAACAAAAAGAACCGCAACACCATCTATTCAACTAGCAGCAAACTACTACGCTGAAATCCTACATCGCGTTATCAAAGTTTTCCGTGTGATTTGAACATATAAATCATCCCGAACATCAACTATCTGGCAGTTGCCCACAATGGACACAACAACCGTCCGGTCGGAGGATCCACCCTTTTCAATGGAGGTTTTTTGGACTTTACTCTCTGTTCCACATACCTTCCATAACAGCAAATTAATATCCATATACAACATAAACTTTTTCGGATAGTATAAAAAAATTATGGTATTTTTTACTTTTCTCGTCGAATTTCACGGAATCACTAAATTAAATTTCCATATTAATGGAACAGACACGTTAAGTAAACAAACGACACGTATTCAGACGTTTGGCAGATATTAAACTCGAATCATGATAGGAATTTAATACTGCGAAGCGTATTCCTATTAAATTACCCGTTTACAATGTAACGGTATTCGACTCAGCCTAGTTGGTAATATTAGTGTAAGGCCTGACATACATAAAGCGATGTCGGTACTCTGGTTTAATTATGTATATTAATCTAGAATGTTGAATTAATTAACTGTTACTATATTAGCAATTAATTTGAAGTTGAATTTGATAGTTTCCGTTTTGTAGCACTAGCTTAAGGCCGTACCCTGAGCAAATAACCTTGAGCATTTTTTCCCTCAATAACAGCGCAAGAGATACAATAGCGAATACGCTCAGAATGTTGAAAAAAAACGTTATAAAATCTAATTTTGGTCGTTTGAAAAACATACTTCTACCAAAATGTTCATAATTAAATTGCCCATCCATTAGTGTAAGTACAAAATCAAAAAAATCGTTAGTTTTCGAGAAGATGCATTTTTTCAGTATTTTTTTCTCATTTCTGTGGTTTCGTTGTGAGGAGATTACTTAAACATTATACTTAATAATAAAAAATAAAATCTACCATTTTGAAGCCAAGATTATGTAGAAATTTAATGTATTTATTATTAGTTGGTATTGCTTTTGGATAGAGAGTAGATAGCTACAAAAAACTGCACAAAAAACGGCTAGCGCTGCGTTTTGCTCGGGGCGCCGCGCCTTAAGCGTTTGACAGATTAGGTACTTCGCAAAAGCAATTTTAGATAGCTAATTTTTGTTTATAGGTACAACAGCGACTAACAATTATTTTATCACCAGTTTGGACCATCAGCTTACCGTACTTGGTAAGCTGAAGGTCCAAACAGCTTATAGAAAGAAGAATAATTGAAATAGAAAAAAGGTGAGATAGACAGAAAAGATATTGATCTAATTACACCATTCTCAACAAACAAACTCGAAGTTGCTATAAATATGCGTACAATGACAGGAAAATATTTTTTGTGTGAAAATCTAAATAGAAAAAAATACAATTAATGTAAAACAAAAACTACACTCAACGGGGACCATAAATCATTAGCCGACGACGGAGTTTAAATCAAAGAGGGGGAATAAATTTCCATTAGTGGATCATGAGAGATTCCGGCCGGAGTAACGAACGGCCCGAGATTGCTGCAAAAACTCGCTGGACGTAGAATACATTTGCTACGATATAGAATAGATATAGCTGGAAGAGGATAGAAGGACTATAGAAGGGATAGAGCCGTTTTCAAGTGCGAGGGAAAGCAATAGAAGTAAATTTTGAGCTTGAAGTATTGATTTTTATTCATAAATTTAATACTTCAAGCTGGTAGTCTTCAGACTACGTGACTTGATATGAAAGATCATAAAAATTGTGAATAAAACATTTATCAGTTAGATAACTGTGATAAGTGTGACTTTGTCTTAGAGTAGACCTCAGAGTGGTTCCAGTAGCACAAAATCATAAAAGTACCTATTACGTAACAAAGTAAGATGCTGCAAGATTTCGAGACCAAATTTTACTTCGACGTTTGTCTCTTAAAATGTCAAGAAGAACTCTTGTCATTTCCCTCTCTAAATGTTTTTTAATAGTTTTTTAACAAGAGAAACCTTCGAACTTCTAAAAATAATCCGAAAGACACACGTGTCTTACGTACAGTAAATCGGTGTTAAATTGAAAGACCAAATTAAGTAACGTCAAATATCCGAGCACGCTAGAAAATAATCCTATAACACACTTCGTGGCACCGTATGTTGAGCTCTTAAGCCGTGACAGGTTATCAGCTCCAAGCCTGGTTTAAAGTACCTGGCGAACGAGGAACCGTAGCGTGAGGTTACATGGTCTCAACGTGTAATGTGGTCCGTTTAGCTATCTTAGCAAATGTCGATATACATATTGAACGTAGTTAGCGGAAGCATGCATACGAAAGTATGCAGTCGAAAATCAGAATATATTGATGGCCTATCTTTGTCTTCGACATTGGCTTTATTACTTACTAAACCATTGTAACAAGCATTTTCCTCACCATAATTACTATTGTATTCATTTCGTTAACATGGTGTATTTTAACAAATAAGATAATCAATGGTCCTTAAGTTAGGCGGCGCCTGTATTTTGGAGGCTAGTGCTTATAACCTTACTGGTTTTTCTTCCAAACCAATACTTTACCAAAAACGTCATTATGACAGCTCTCCAATAAACGATGACCCAGACTAGAGTCAAGAGCAAATCCATTTCAAGTAAAAAAAAAAAACGAATTCCAAATTAACGCTCCCAATTCTCATGAAAACCGTTAATACACTTATAAGGAAACAGAACCTCTTCTTCAAGGTCCTTGTGTGCGGAAATTGTGCATCTATTTCCCCCTTCTCGCTGTTTCCTTACAATTAATTCGTTACGAATTCCTGCAGACTTAAATTTCCCTCGGGGAAGTGTATTTAGCAAACCGTTACCTTTCCGTATCTTTGTTAGTTCCCGCATTCGTACTCCTACCCTAATAAGATGGCGTGTAAGCATATGGAACAAAGAGCTTTGTTAGTACTTCGTTTTTACTCAAACATTTAAATAGTTCTGAAAACTATTAATATGTGTGATTTATTATTTTTCTTGAACGGTATCAATATATTTTTAATAAAAAGATGAACAATAATTTAGACTCAGAGGTCGATCTAGCCTGCCAGAGGACTCATCTCCTAAAAACTCCTCTCGTTAGAATTCTTGGACTAGTACTAATCTACGTTAGATTTTCATTCAATTTCAATCATTGGAACACTGAATATATTGCAACAGCAAAATTATACTACAAGCACTCCAACAATCCCAAATCTTTTGATGTGCTAACACATTAAATCCATTGAAACGAATAAATAAAGATATTCAAATAATCGGCACTTATTGAAATTGCTTTTAAAATAGCTATGAAAATTGTAACTGAAGAAAACTTGAAGCAACAAAATGTCTGGAATTTGGGCAACAGTTCGGTCGAATAGACCCTTTCCAATAATACTTAAACTTTATCGGAGTAATAACACTTCAACCGTTCTCGGATAGATTCTTGATGTTTGAACAAAAACTTGAAATTTTAATCTGCTCTCTCATCAACTTTACACAGAGAATCTTAACATTTATCTAACGTTACTTCTAGTTACTTATTCAAGTGATCAAAAAAACTTTGTTCTTCAACAAAAAAATAATAATTTTTGACAACTCCACTCATTTCTAGTCCGTGAATTCAACTTATACGCATATTTATATGGATAAACTGTACCCTTACCTTCTCTCAGCTGTTGCCACGTCATGTAGGAACCACTTCCTCGGAAAAAGGATTATAAAAGTGCTAAAATTTATGCTCGCGCCGAGAGGGACTATTTCTTCCTACTTTACTGCTGTTACTAATGTTTCGTTTTGCGTGCTTTTGTTTATCGTTTGTACTTAAGCTGTTAAATGTGCTCTGTCTGGTTTATTGCATGCTTTTGCCAACCGCTGTTTTTCAGTAAATTGTTGCAAACTGTCCAGTGCCACAATAACATTTGTCTTGATGGTTTGTCGTGATTTGTAAAAAAAAAATATACGCTATATTCTACAGCGCGTAAAATACGCACTTAAACATGGAGCTACTTACACCAGTCCGACCAACAAACATTACCTTAAATACCTCTAACCTGCCGTATCTGAAAGGTGACACATAAAAGCACATATCACAGGACAAAATTGAATTAAAAAACAAATTACTTACGTGTACAATGCCTCGGCTCATCAGAAGAGTCCCCACAATCGTTTGAACCATCACAGTATCGATTAATCGGTATACACTTCTTATTCGTACATAGATACTCGGAGATGCGACATCTAGTATCGTTCCCATGTAGTACCGGTAGCAGTTCAGGTTCTGGTATATCTTTGGGACTGTCCCTTTGGTATATGTTATTACTGTATATTTCTTTGATCTTCGGTTTATCGGTGACGATGTCGCAGTCGGTGAGGTTGAGAAGCGTAGCAATGATAATTCCAAGGCCTAAGGCTATGTTGCTGAAACCTGGAACAATAGAAACCTCAGGTAAGTTTCGTAAACCGATTTACATATATGAGGAAAAAGTCGGTGCTTATTGGTAAAAATAATAGTAGGTACCTAACCACGAATGCTTCATTTCACTTCAAGATTAACTTAGAAGTCTCGTCTTGTCTTGTAATGAGATTCGACTCAACGAAGACATTCTGCAATTACCTACCACAACACTGACTACTAAAGTCACTTCAGACTGGAAATGTTGACTTTAAAAACAAATGTGAAAAATTGCAAAATTCTGTTTGTATCACTCAGAATTTTCATGACAAATGGATGCAATCTAATAATAATTAATTTATGCCACGAATTATAGGAGTAGCTCCTAAAGTAGATTTTAACGGTTCTTCATCTTCTAATGTGTCAAACATCTTCTTTTCACGTTGTTCAATTTCTATTACTGCATTCACGAGTATTTTCAGTAAACAAAAGAGTATCAACCTCTGTTTATTAAGGTACCACAAATATAGGAGCAGGTTACACACACACAAGTTGATTAGAAACGTAAGCAAACAGTGTATGCAAGATCATGTTTGCTTTTAATTCCGCTTTGTTGTAATCATGCCCTTATTTATCACCAACCCAGTGTTCTTTGATAACAATATTGTTTTTAAATGTAATAATGATATTGTATATTTTTTCTACCTCAGTAATGATGTTACGTATATTGTGTGATATGATATTTTGTGGAACATTGTTTGGTTTTTCCGTTGAACGTGGAAATAACACGGTGTCTTACTAGTACAAAAATAATAGCATATCGTTTTCTATTAAAATAATGTAAAATTATTTGTTTGAAGCACTTTATAATACAATAATCCGATGGTTCATAATCATAATTTGTTTGTCAGAACATGGTAGCTACGTAAGTACATTACATACCACCATGTTCCGACAAATAAACGGCGATAAAGCATAAAGGCTTATCACAACCACAATGGTGGACTTACGATTTATGACGTATTAAAAAAAAACTACTTACTAGATCTCGTTCAATCTAACTTTCGCAGGTAGTTTACAGGGTACCTAATGTACATCATTTGGATTAATGTACATCGCGGGCAGTTACATATTTTACCACTTTGGAATTGTCTCTCTCGAAAACTATTCAGTTTAGAAAAAAATTATATTAGAAACCTCAATATAATTTTTTGATGAAAAAATTTTTTTTGAGTTTCAGTTCTAATTATGGGGACCCCCAAAATTACTGTTTTTTTTTCTATTTTTGTATGAAAATCTTAATGCGGTTCACGTAATACATCTACTTACCAAATTTCAACAGCATAGTTCTTATAGTTTCGGAGAAAAGTGGCTGTGACATACGGACGGACAGACAGACAGACATGACGAATCTTATGGGTTCCGTTTTTGCCATTTGGCTACGGAACCCTAAAAACAAAGTTTTTATAACAGAAAAATATTTTTACTAAGTCAGATAAACCACACGTTCATATTCCTACAAACCATAGTCACCAAAACCTTAAATCACAAGCACCATCAAGACTTAAACCACCAATGCATTATAACGACCACCACAAACAATTTCATAAAAAAACATTATTCAATAGCGCCCCAAAAAAACAACTTTTCAATATAACCTCGTTCATCTCGGCAACTAGAAAAGTTCTTGTTCCCCCGGGTTCCAACTGAATAGCAGTATTTTAAGAGGAACTGTCATCAATCTTGCTTGGAACTGCCTCAGTGACATCTTTTCATGCTTCCCGTATTCTGTATTGAAACGAGTTGAATAGACTAATTCAGTGTTTCTCAAAATTGTCCGTTGCAGTCGGCGTTTATTAATAATAATGATGGACGAAAGGGGGCGTGTAGGTTAAGGTCTGTATAACGTAGGTAAGGTAAAAGGACAAAACTAAGTCTTCTGCTAATTTTCTTCAGAGCCGATTTTCTACTACACAATTTTTGACCGTCCACATCGACACATGGACAGCTCTAACGGCCGTCTCTTTTAGATTCTTAAATGTGCAAGATGGGGTCTTTCAATGTTTATAAAACTAAGCCTGATTCGATTCGCCAAATTAAACTTACTATCACACCTTGAGTTGCCAAATTAAACAACTTTTTTGTCCTAATAAGAGTGTAACAACACTCTATGAATGACTTGAGGGAGGCCTTTGCCCAGCAGTGGGACAGTATAGGCTAAATAAAAAAAAAGTGTTGTTTTACCGATCCCAAATGTAGTTGGGGAAGCCCAACTACTTTTGGGGTCGGCTTCCAGTCAAACTGGATTCAGCTGAAAACCAGTATTTATTTTTGGTCTGCCTACCAGACCTCCACAACCCATTAACTGGGAAACACGGTATTTCTTGGTAAGACTGGAGTCAGATCCTACTGGCTTCTGACAATCCGTAACGACTGCCAAAGGTCTACAAATGACAGCCGGGAACAACGGCTTAACGTGCTTTTCGAGGCACTCGAGGCCTCCTTTAAATACTCTTACTTATTAGAACAAAAACGTTGTTTAATTTAATAAGAGTGTGTACAAGTGTTGTTTAATATTAAATAAGAGTTTGTAAAAATTTGGACAAACTGAATACCTATTTGAAAATATGATTGGCGTTATTCGCGTTTGCAAAAGATTGCATAATGGCCACTGTCTAAAAATCAATTTAGTGCGAACTAAGTTCCCAAAAGGAAGTATCAAAGTAAGATATATTTGATAGCGGAGTAGAATTGTAACTTTAGTGTGAATTGACGATTAAGGGGCTTTGGACGTTTCCCAGATTACTTTGGTCTTAATAAAATGGAGTATCTTCGGAATCTTCTAGTCTATTTTGAAAATGAAAACAACTTACGAAAAATGAGCTTGAAATGCATGCGAAAGAAAACGATAATGAAAATACATTTACTGTCACAGAACTGACGTACATACAATTATCAACTTGAAACTGAAATTCCTTATAAATAGTAGGTATTAGCAGTATACGAAGTATTTTTTATTTTCTTTATTTGAGATGGGTTTTAAGTATCTGTATTATCAGTGAATATTTAATATAAACTCAACAACTCAAAAGCTCACTATTACAAAAAAAAAAACCGTCTGATGGCACTTCGTAAGTTTTTTATTGTAAACCTTTTATATTACTTTTTACTTTGAGCCACAAGCAACGTAATATTGTTTATTACTTTCTTTAGTAGCACAGTACTTCGTTCAAATAAAACCTTAGCTATTATTATTCTAGCAGTAACAGGTAACTAGTCCAACGTTTTATGAACTCTATAAAAATATTTTCAGCTTGTAATTTCCCTGGTGACCCAAACATGAAACACATACGGAAAAGGCTGTTTTAAAATTAGCAAGAGTTTGCATATGAGCGTGCTAGGAACTGACGAAAGCTCGCGTTTATATCAAATGGACTTGCGAGCAATGTTTCAGTACGTACTTGCAACTCTTTGTATTGTGAAAACAATAAAAGTGATGGGAAGAGCCAATCACTACATATTTTAAAAGAAAGTCTTTCGTCGCGTCTGTCTGTCTGGTCGCGATAAAATCAAAAACTACTACGCCGATTTTCATACTGTTTTCACCATTGGATAGAGTGAATTTCTTATTTGGAAACTTAGAAATTATTTCGGGTAAAAAAAACCGGCCAAGTACGAATCGGACTGAGCACGGAAGATTCCGTACCATAAACCGAAAAAAACACGTTTTGTGTCGTTTCGTTTCATGTTTTTTTCTGTTTCCTTTTATTTTTAATTTAATTGAATTTTTGTTGAAATAGGTACATACTGTATGAAAATTTCAACTGTCTATTTATCACGGTTCATGAGTCACAGCCTGGTGACAGATGGATGGACAACGGCATCTTAGTAATAGGGTCCCGTTTTAGCCTATGGGTACGGAACCCAAAAATGAATCGGGTAATTCCAACGTTTTTAACAGGAGAGACCAACGAAACAAACTTTTTCTTTAAAATTATATACTGTGTAGTAAAAGTATTTCATCTGAAAAGGGTTTTAGAAATCCGACGTTTTGATGTCAGAACATCTTTCCCTTTGCAGATTCTGTCAATAAGTGCAGTAGAATGACGTCATTGGACCCTTTCATTTATTCAATTCGTAACTATTTTGTCGTAACTAAAATGATTCAGATTTTTTTTAACGCAAAAATGATGCAAAATTTTTAGTACTTATTGCAATCTTCATTTGTAGCTTTTTCTATTTATTTTAGATACATTCTAGTTTCACGCAATCCTTTTTTCATCAAGATGGTTAATCATTTAATTAATAAATGTCTCTTAATGCGAGACGAGATACCAGAGGAACACATCAGAGAACGTCTCAGAGTATTTTGTAAGAGAAAATCTGTACGGGTTTTTCATCGTTATGAGGAGCAATACTTTTATTACTTAATATGATTTCTGCCATTATTAACATAAGTAAGCAAGTAAATAACTTTTACTTATAATGTAATAGGAGGTAGGTATAAAAAGCCCGAGGTCGAGCCACGCCGACATTACCGCACGAATAAACGGAAAAATATCAATTAATCATAACTTCTTTTGTTTTCCCCGCTCTATTGTCAGTATTCACAGAATATCTTTATTATACAGGGTGACTGGTGATTTCAAATGTTTGAGTTGGGATAGCCTCGAATCTATATCGGTTAAAGGGTTACAACCGGGTGCTGTTTTAAACATATTAAATGTGGTTTTTACTTTTAGAAAGCCTGTTTTACAACATGCCAAAAATGGAATTGGTTAAAAATTTAATAGTTCACCCCAATTTTTAACATTTCGTACCCGAAAAGGTTTCGTTTAATGGTATAATAACCAACGTAACTCTATTGCTAAGCCTCCGCTGTCTGTCCGCCCGCGGGCTGTATCTCGAAAACCGTCAAAAGTTAAAATTATAACAGAGTGCGTATTTCTATGTACGCTATAACAAATTAAGGGGGACTCCCAAAAAAGAAAACTCTTCTTTTTTCGGTTTATGATACGGAACCCTTCATGTAAGAGTCTGAGTCGTATTTGGCCGGTTTTTTGAAAGAACATAATAATAGATGACGAAAGCAAAGCCGCAGGCAATTGCTAGTAATCAATAAAACAAAAACAGTACTTTTCCCAATTATTCTCCTCCATGTACTCGATATACCTACACAACTTTTAGTAGGTAGGTCTTTAAGCACGTCCAATCATGTTACCTAAACATGTCCCCATTCATTCCATTCAGAGCACCGCACGTCATACCGTCCTACAATTATTGTATGGACCTCATACACCCTTGTCAAAGGAAGCTTGATCTTAGAGCGATAAGTCATTTGGATTGATAGCAGCCTTCTGGGGATCTATTTACGCGAGTTATGTGTGACAGTTGGATGACGTAATAGGAACTATGTAGTAGATGTGTTGTATTGTATTGTTGTGTGGCAGGTCAATTTAGAATCATTGTTGTAGGATATTGGGTTTTAATTGGGTCAAGTCTGCGAAATAATTAATTACTTGATAGTGAAATTTTGTTATGTTTGACTTACGACACTATTTATTTATTTTCTACTTAGTAGTAAAATGTATTTATGAAAAAATTAAGTACCCTAATTAGAATGTAGGTAAGAAAGTACCTCCCATACAGGTTGAAAAAATTTTTGAAGGGAAACTTCACAGACGGCGGGTGAAGACTGAAATAAGAAACGTAATACAAGTAGCTAGATATTTTCTAGTAAATTAAATACAGTAACATTATTAACGCTAAAAGGCCCAAAATATAGTTACTATTTTGGGCCTTTCGGCGTTGAGACTAGCCTGTCTCTTGGGCACATTACCAGCTGA
The DNA here is from genome assembly GCA_963859965.1 of Ceramica pisi. Classification (NCBI taxonomy): domain Eukaryota; kingdom Metazoa; phylum Arthropoda; class Insecta; order Lepidoptera; family Noctuidae; genus Ceramica; species Ceramica pisi. The sequence continues at coordinate 19,750,447 of OY982535.1, read as the reverse complement.
CAGCGATGAGGACAAAATTGATGCTATATTTTAGTTTGTTGTAAGTTTAGTGTATTTGTTAATTTTACTTTTTATTGAAAAAAAAAATTGAATTAAAATTATAAATAATTGTACCCGATATAAACAACAAAGGTTCTCAAAATTTTCTACTCAACAAATTCTGGCCACTAAAGAATGCAAATTAGTAAAAAATACGTAACAGGTCATTCTAGCACAATTCTGGCTTTAAAGTAGAGTAATATACAACTTTTGCGGTGAGCACGCGAGTGCTAGCAGCTTTGTAGAAGATTTTTTGCGGCCACGTTAGCAAACTCGCCTTTAGTTTGTAGTGAAATTTATTTTAAACTAGCTGACTCGCGCAACTTCGTCTGCGTCACATTTTCCATTATTGCTCCGCTCCTATTTATCTTAGCGTGATGATATATATATATATATATATATACACTGAAAGAATTTTTCAAATCGGACCAGTAGTTCCTGAGATTAGCGCATTCAACCAAACAAACAAACAAACAAACAATCAAACAAACTCTTCTGCTTTATAATATTTGTATAGATTTAAGGTTTTTTACGAATGCATTAAAACATTTACCTAAATTATTCTTTTGAATTCTGTGGTCATAAATATGATTATCGTTTTGATATTATTGCTTAATTTTATATTAACATGCTTCTAATATTTTTATGTGAAGGGCGATTGATGTTTCTTGACTTCCTGAAGTTTCACGCGGACAAACGCGGTTATATAATAATATGGGAAAATAACTCTGTCCGTATATTTGTAACGCTTTTACGCTTAAGGTGAATGCTCCAACCAGCCCGCGAAATTCAAATTTTCTTACGATTTTTGCAATTTGCAGGACAGTGCTAGGTTGTATGTTGATTAAAATATTATTTGCGGCTGTAAGACATAATTATGTTGTTACAGAATCACAATCATCAAAATTATCAATACAACGCTCCAAAATGACTTTTTCTGTTTTTTTTTGTTCCTTGGTCTTTATGAACTTGGAGGGTTGTATTGGTTGATTTTGATGATTATAATTCTGTAACTACCTACATACGTCTTAGAGCCGCAAATAATATTTTAATCAACATACAACCTAGCACTGGCCTGCAAATTGCAAAAAACGCAAGAAATTTTGAATTTCGCGGGCTGGTTGGAGCATTCACCTTAAACCACTCAATCAATTTGAATGTACTGGGCCTTAGAGATGAACATAGGATACTTTTGGAGGTATTCGGTACGGAGAGTAAGTAAAGGCCCGCAAACCTCCATTGAAAAGGGAGCATCCTCCGAACAGGCAGTTGTGCTTGGCGGGCAACTGCCCGATAGTTCATATTCGGGCTGATGTATATGTTCAAATCGCACTTTTTTTTTATTTACTATTAATAGGCAGGCCTACGTTTGACCGTCATCTCACCTGATGTTAAGCGATGCAATGCAATGCATTGGTCTCTGATTGTGTCTCGGTTCCTTTTGTTGCGATGTAGATTTGCTCTGTTGGTTTTGGTCTCCTGGTTTTTCTTGCGGTGGCATTGATGCTGCTACATATTTTCTTTTTATCCCGAGAGTTCCCTTGAGATAATTCTATACTTTACGCGGTTGAAGCCACTGGTAGAAGCTAATTTAAAATAAAAATACAAAAATCTGATAAATCAACTTCCGTATCTAGAAAAAATCTTCCTGTTTGCTTAGTGTGTCCACTAGGCCAGCGTGTGTTAGGTTATTCATGGAGGTTTGCCCACACTTGCAAGCCAGCCTGTTTGTTCAGACAACGAGACGGGCGGCACGGTAACAAAATAAAACTTGTAACAAATGAATGGCGTTTTCTATGACCCCATATTGTTGATGTTACATTGTTTTTATTTTCAAAGTCAAATCGTTTATTTGAAGTAAACCATTTAAGGTGGCTCTAGTCGATATTTTTTCCATAGAAACTTCGGGAGGGTATTACTCCGCTGTTTGACAGAGTACATCAAAAGTTAAACATAATATCGTTTTGTCATATTATTAGTTTTGTCTGTATGGAAACAGAATGGTAAAATAAACCGCCATTAAAAAGTTATGAGCCACCAAAGTTTCGTTTTTCTTGCCAATTTTAACGCATCTTTGGGCGTAAATAAGTAATAAACACAATGTAAAATCTTTAAAACCAAGTCGGTACCGACAAAGCTCAACTATCGAAGAATTCAATAACTTTTATTTTTAATCGATATATGCAGTAGTTTTTTCATAAAACTCGATTTACGAAAGGCCTTCTCATATTTTTTTACGCGCGCGTTTTACTATGAATTATCGTGCCTCTCACTGAATAACGTTCCCCCCGGTGCGGTGCGGGGGGACAATGCTCACGCACACGTGCGTATTCAAGTTACAACTGTGTCTGCTGCGGTGTGCTGTGGCCTGTGGCCTATGTCGTTCATACGTATACGTAGGTAGACTATACTTGCGCTCTAATTTATATTGACTCATTGGCTTGATTTTTGGATTTCAACATTATATTTTATATCTGTTTGACTTCGCACTGTAGTTTGGACTCCGTATTTGCGTTTGAAATTGTTATTGTTGCTTTGAGTGGACGCTGCATAAGTACGTGACATTGTTTTGAATCATTGGAAAGGTTTAAAAAACCACATATTATAAACAATGGGTAGAAAAGTCATAATTTGGCGTCGTGACCGGGTCTTCGACACCGCGTAACTGCCCGCGCCCGCTGCAGTGTAAAATCATCGCGGCGGGATGCTATCGCGCAATGAATTTTCAACTCTCGATGTTGAAACCAATGATATAATTATAAGTTGAAACGGTGTCTTTTTTTGACGCGTTGGGATTAACTCTGCTGAGTGCTGGGTTCTCAACGCTCGGCTGAACGGAATATTTTTATGTCCGTGCGTACGGTGGCTAAGCGTTCTTACAATCGAGCGACATGACGCCGCCGTGCCACCGCCGCCGCACGCGTCTACGACAGGGATAACTGCACGCGTCGTTGGTGGTCGTTGAAGCGCCCGTCGACAGCCAACGACAAAGGTTGCCGGCCGCCAGCGGCAACGTGTCGCTCGTTTAGTTGAGTACCTAGGTAGCAGGTAGCGAAATCCAAAGTTCAAGCCAGGGTCAATGTAATGTTTGTTACTGGGTTCATTCTATTTGCTTTCAAAATAGTTTCTTGCAATTGACAAACCTAATTTTGTGTTCGTAGGTACTTTTGCGGCGGACAAGACTTTTTTATGGATGGGAAACCAAATAACTGCTCCCGCTTTGGGCGAAGCAGAAGGGAGTGTCAGACTCTTCTTGACTAAAACCCATCCGTGTTCTTCCTAATGCCCTCTGCGTACCGTACTTACCAGGGCCGCGGTAACTCTTTCGAACAAATTCTGCAACATCATAGTTTACATAGCTCTCTGCCTAATAGGTACCTACTGTTATATTAACGTAGGTAGGTACTTACCTACAAGCAAAGATGCCATAAAACAAACCGTTGGCGTCGTAGACACTAAAATTTTAACGTTAGGTAGGTAGGTATGTAGGAGCTAAGTAAACAATCTTTATGTGTCACTTGTCAGTTTGTCACAATATACTGTGCACTTGTCTGATAATTTAAAGCAATCTAATAATGAATGCAAATCTAAACACGTCTGTGTCAACCAATAGGGGTAACTAAAAATAGAAAACCGGCCAAGTGCGAGTCGGACTCACGCACCGAGGGTTCCGTACAAATATTATAATATAAGCAAAAGTTGTGGATTACGATTTATGACGTACCTATTAAAAAAACTCCTTAGGTACTAGATCTCGTTCGAACCAATTTTCGCTGGTAGTTTACATGGTAATGTACCTACATCATATATGTTTTAGTGTTATCATTCTCTTATTTTAGAAGTTACACGACACACACACATTTTACCACTCTGGAAGTGTCTCTCGCACAAACTATTCAGTTTAGAAAAAAATGATATTAGAAACCTCGATATCATTTTAGAACCCCTATCCATACTATACCGGCCTACAGGTTTAGGTAGGTAGTAAGTTCACAGAATACGTCTACTTACCAAGTTTAGAGTTTTCGACAGCATAGTTCTTATAGTTTCGGAATAAAGTGGCTGTGACATACGGAAGGACAGACAGACAGACAGACATGACGAATATATAAGGGTTCCGTTTTTTGCCATTTGGCTACGGAACCCTAAAAATTAAGTAGACAGGTAGGTAAGTAAGTAATTTTGATAACAATTTATAGGATGGTACTTAGGTAGAACTAATTTCATTATTAGGTACTAGCGACCCGCCCCGGCTTCGCACGGGTGCAATGCTGATACTAAATACACTACAGAAAAACCGTGAGAAAAACTGTTACCTACCTACCTCACGTCTGAGCCGCGCGGGTACCTTACATAGATCTAAACTCCCCTCCCGCACGCGCACCCCCGCCTTGGTGACGTTCACTTCGCAACGGGCCGTGCAGCAGAAATCGTAATATTTTAATTTCGCCATAACTTTAAAACCAAACGTCCGATTTTAATCATTCAAAGACCAAATATGATCTACATAAACTGTACTTAGTGATGAAATACTTTATTTTGATAAGGATTAATAGCATGAGTAAAATAAACGTGTTTAAATGTAGTCCAAAAAAATATCTAGATTTTTAAATAAAAAAAATGGTTGTTGTGCCTCACTCGACATAGAAAGGTATAGTGTGTCGCGGACTTTTTTGTAGATATTTATAAGATCTACAATTAATTAGAACAATTTATGGTTGTATCTTTTATAGTTTAGGCAGCGTACGCAAAATAAGTTACTTTTCTGGTTGATTTTTACACCTTGTGTCCGAAAAACCCAAATATCTTACGGAACCCTATTTTTTTGCAAAATAAAATATAGCCTATGTTACTCGTGGATAATGTAACTTTTGAATGGTGAAAGAATTTTTAAAATCGGTCAAGTAGTTTTTGAGCCTATTCATTACAATCAAACAAACAAACTAAGTTTTCCTCTTTAAAATAATAGCGTTTTTAAATAAAAAAATGGTTGTTGTGCCTCACTCGACATAGAAAGGTATAGTGTGTCGCGGACTTTTTTGTAGATATTTATAAGATCTACAATTAATTAGAACAATTTATGGTTGTATATTTTATAGTTTAGGCAGCGTACGCAAAATAAGTTACTTTTCTGGTTGATTTTTACACCTTGTGTCCGAAAAACCCAAATATCTTACGGAACCCTATTTTTTTGCAAAATAAAATATAGCCTATGTTACTCGTGGATAATGTAACTTTCGAATGGTGAAAGAATTTTTAAAATCGGTCAAGTAGTTTTTGAGCCTATTCATTACAATCAAACAAACAAACAAAGTTTTCCTCTTTATAATAATAGTGTAGATGTAGATGTATCTAGTACCTACGGACATAAACTGCGATGACTATTCAAGTAAGCATCAGATCTGTCGGTGGCGGCGTGGCGGCTGCATTACCACCAAGGAAAAACTAAACATAATAACAAAAGAATAAGCAATCCATATTAGGTACCTATAGGGCCGTAGAGGTATAAAACGATAACACAGTGCCTACTATTTTTAGTAAGAGTTTTTAGGTAGGTAGTAGCTGATTTCTCGGCGAGCGTCGAGCGACTACGCGCAGCGGCGCGCGGTGGCGGTATGTGTGCATCGTGTAACTTCGATTTAGTTCGGAACGGTTCGGAACGATGTTTGTGTGCGTGCGAACTAGACGTGCATGAAGGCTAGCGTCTAACTGCTCATCACTGGTACTATCTCTGTCGGGCATGATGCGAGGTGAGACAGCGTGCTTTTTGGCCATGCCTACCACTGAGTTCGAGCCCGCGACTAGTTGGCCCTTAAAAGGCACTTTTGAACTGTCAAGATCGGTCAGTCAGAAATATGAAGCTAGTTGGACGTTCCAAAGCGTAGATCTCAATGGAAAAAATGCGCAAGAAACTCCATGGACACTCTTTAAATCAGTAAATGTTTCAGCAATTCATCTAAAAAATAATGTAATGCTAAAGACATTGAATCTGTACAGTTCAATTGTTGAGTCGCAAAATAATTATGTAGATTTATGTCTGAAGCGGTATTTTGATGACAGAGCCACACGTACAGCTAGATTTAAATGGACCAGTCCAGCCAGACAGTGCAAGCATTTGTCAGTAGTCGTACAGCTCAACTCAGAACTATTTAGGAGCTCAGCATTTATTAAGGTTTGTTTTAGACGGGAAATGAATACTTAAGAAATCGGGATCTGGAAGGTTTTTTGAAGTTTTATTTACCAACGATGCTTTGATGATTTAGGCAAAAATACAGTAAATTCATGCATATATTGTATTGATTGTTGTTTCTTCCAGCTCACATAAAGGCAATGCTTGTCCCTAATTGACTATGGTGATGTGTGCTACTATGACCTGAATGCAGATCTCCTCAATAAACTTGACCACCTTCTAAATAACTGCATTCGATTCATCTTCAACCTTCGTAAGTATGATAACGTATCCGCGCATCGATCATAATTTGGTTACCCATTTGCCATCGCAGAGCGCTGAAGGCCTTGACTAGTCTGTTTTCTTTTCTAAATAATCCTTCGCTCTACCAACAATCGTCTTTAACAATGTCCCTAGTTGGTTGTCCTTTAAGGTGAAGGCTCGTGAGCATATTCGCAGGATGTTGGAAGAATCACTACAGCGCTAATTCGTTGTATTCATGTTTTCTTAACGTTGTTAGTTTAGTTGGTGTGTATGTATGTATTTATTATAAATTGTTTTTATTTTTCTCTCGGTTTGTGTTTTCTTTATGTTACACCTACCATGTTGTCTCTCCACCACTCTTAGGCCGACTGGTAAAAAAATAATCTTACTTGGGCATAAATTCTAATCTATACTAATAGGTATTATAAAGCAGAAGAGTTTGTTTGTTTGTTTGGTTGAACGCGCTAATCTCAGGAACTGCTGGTCCGATTTGAAAAATTCTTTCAGTGTTAGATAGCCCATTTATCGAGGAAGGCTATAGGCTATATATCACGCTAAGACCAATAGGAGCGGAGCAGTAATGAAAAATGTTACGCAGACGACGTTGCACGGGTCAGCTAGTAAATAAATAAATATAACGTTCAAAATCTAAAGTGTTTGACTTAATTATAAAGGAATAGCAATGTATTTATTTATTTAAAACTTATTGCACAAAGGTGCAATGGTGGTTTCATCTTAAGCATTCTGTAGCTTCTCTACTAGACAGACAGTGTGGTGAAGATACATATAACATGTCAGGCAGAGGTTTGTTTATGAGATTTTGTTTAGGAGGACATAGAAATGTTGCTATCCAATGTAGTACATAAATAAAACATGACCTTTACTTTTGGGCCTTCTTAATTCAATTACAAGGAAAGATTTCGTTCGCTAAATTTAATAAAAAATTCAAAGTTAAAAAAATATAAAAACCGATTACCCTGTAAAAACCCTTAGCACTCTCTCGGCAAAACCTAAAGCACTTAGTTAACGAGTTGAATAAACACGTGAAGCTCGTATTAACGGCCATTAAGCAAATTGGATGCTAATTCAAGTAGTGTTCTGACGGTAGTACGAAAATGCCGAGTAAGGATTCGAGATAAAAGTATCAAACTATGTTGGGCGAGCTATGCGGTGTACGGAATTTGGTGTACCTACTAATCGATGTAGTTTATGACGAGAAAAGTTTAAGCTGGCCTAGACAAAGTGTGTTTAGAAAGCCTTGTTAAGTGTGTTGAGAAGGCCTAGAAAACGTGTGTACAAGGCGGGTTAAAATAAGTCCAAAATGTATGCGCTATCAAAAGTGCTTGGCCAAATCAAACATTTCGGATTTTTTAAATCTTGGTCCCCACGTAAAGTCAAACTTACTATCTACTACTGCGATTAATCTTATCCGCACTTCGATAAAATAAAAATGTTCAATTATTAATATTGCTAGATCCTCTTTCCTCGATAGTCGGATTTCCGGAATAGATTATTAATTTTGAGGTATTCAATTTGATCAATCATAGATTTTCGTTGTATATTTAAAGAACAAACTATATACACTTAAAATAGAAAATAAAAAAATTAAAAATTCCTAACTAAAATATGGCATCAAAAAATTCGTCCCCATCGCTATCGACTGGAAGTGAGCCCAAAACGTCCACGTTGTATGGCAATGCTTATCCTCTGTCCAAGGTAAAAGCCAGTTTTCGTTGTTTCTTTTATTATCTGTATTTAAAAACAACAATATTTAACCTATTACTTCCTATTTACATTAATAATAATAAAATTAAGTGTTATCGCACGCACTATTTCCGGTTTTACCCCACGTTTTTATTATAAATGTCAACCTAGGCTGTTTCCGGTATAAACTACATGTAGTCGGAAGTAGTGCGCACGATCGTTGGTCATTCGACATCAAGCAGTTGAAGTGTGCACACGTAGAAAGTGGTTTTGTAAGAAAACTTAATAAACATAGTCACCTCTCTAGAACTCTTCGGCGCCATCGACCATCAGGTGGCCTAAAAAAGCCACTTTAGCACATCACGCTACACGTTAGTGGAAAATTTTCGCAATCAAATTTTCCTTGAACCCAATTTGGTAGCGATAATGATGAAAATTAAATTTGACTGATTGTTGTGTGAGTGATATACTGACGAATTGTTTTAATTTCCCTGGGCTTTAATAATATCATATTAAAACAACCTTCTCAGAAAAATACACAATAACACACGAGAATGGATACAAAGTAGATACCATTAACCGATAAGTAGATACAATCGACCGCACCTCGTTGGTTACACTTTGACTTAAGCTAGCGTAGTATGGAGTTTTAATAAAATATGAGGATCATATCAACTTTTATCAGAATAATTAATAATGACGTGCGACCCTGTAGTTAGTAAACATATTTAGTCTTCTTCGAAAGAATGCTCATAGACGTCACCGAGGAGAAATTCCTAATGCTGTGTTAGTTCGCCTTCGTACATTATGTTATCCTATTTATGTTTGAACCTTATTTTATTTTTGAGTGAGCAATAAAGAATAGTGGACAAAATCACAAATAGCTGACGTTGGCCACACAGCTGTGTGGTTAAAGTGGAACTAGTCTGGTCATGTGTGCCTCAAGTCAAAGGTGCAATAGGTGAACATTACATCACAGTGCATTGAACGCAAGGAAACGATTAAAGGGGCAGGCCCAGAAAGAGATGGTGGGATGAGCTAGACTCCTTTTCAAAGAACTGGCCCAAAATTGCAGAAGACCAGAGAAAATCGAAGAGATAAAGAGAGACCTTTGCCCTGCTGCGGGACAGCACCAACGTGTCGGCCAATGGCTAAGTAGCCACGAGCCTAAACCAACACTTGAGGAGGCTCTTGTTGGGCAGCTGGATCAAGGGCTTGATTCTGTTCCCGATACCGGTGGGCTACTAATTATATGTTTTTACCGACTTCACAAAAAGGAGGAGGTACTATGTTCGGATGATTGTTTTTTTTTTTTTGCATGTTTGTTCATCGAATACTCCACCTTACTCCACGTTAGGATCTGATGATGGGATCTTAGAGAAATCGAAGGCAACAATCAAATAGGCTTACTTATTATTTTTCGCATATTTTATGAAGTATCTTGTGTATTTGCGTATGGTTGTCACCATCTCAGGTAGCTGGGCTGATGATGGAAGGTACAACTCCTTAACAGTAAGAAGTTACTCGAACAGGCAAGGATTGTTTTAGTAATTTGTTTTGATGTTTGATAGGGCATTTGCCACATTTGGTCTCATGATCATCAAGTCATGACCTGATGCTGCAGAGTACCTAACTCCTCGACAGCTAACAGCAGATATATTGTGTTTAGGCTCATTGAAAAGGGCTCGATGTGTGGATAAACGTAATGAAGAACACTGAAGTACATACAGACCTGACGCTGAAGCCAGGAGCATCAGAAAAAGTACAAACCTTGAAATTACAGCACCGTAGTCGTGTTTGGGCTCATTTTAAACAGGACTAAATTTTAAGTTCAATGAAATGTTGACATAAGTCTGGCCTGATGCTGCAGCCTGGATTATCAGCATCTAGTCCAAAAACTAACTAACTAGTTTAACTAATAAATACTTTTTAAAGTGAAATACTTTTGCGACTTTTTCTTCTGTATAATTATTAACCGACTTCAAAAAGGAGGAGGTTCTCAATTCGGATGTTAGTATATTTTTTTTTATGTTTGTTTAAATATTTTTTTTTTCATTTTTGATTGAACTGTATTATTTAAAAATGTAGAAATAAGTTAAAACAATTAATAAAGCAAAAATAATTAAATAAGAAATAGAATGAGGGTAAAGTCTAATTAAATGACTATCACCGAGAAAATAGGACGTTACCTTGTTGAGGTAAAAGTTTAGCCTTCAAACCGCATTACAAGATTGCGAAGCGGTAAGCACGGATTGGAGATAAAAGTATCAAACTATGTTACGTGACCGCCGCTTTACTGCAAAACTTATGTGGGTGAGACTTTCGTGTTGAAAGGGTATCCGATTTTGTGGTACCTACCTAGCTACATATTCTGACATCCTACTAATATTATAAATGCGAAAGTTTGTGAGTATGTATGGATGTTTGTTACTCTTTTACGCAAATACTACTAGGTAGCTGAAGACCCAGAATAACACTTTTTACTTTTTATCCCGGAGTTCCCGAGGGATCGGGATTTACACGGGAAAACAAGAATTTATACGCGGACGAAGTCGCGGGCGGCCTCTAGTAGAATTATACAGCAGTGTGCCAGTGAATGAAAAATAAACTATTTACAAATTGGAAGAAATAATACATTCAAATTGAAACCATGTAAAACTGTAGGTCTGAAATAGCAAATTTTCATGAATCAGAACCAAACTGATGTTTTTAGTGCCATCAACTTCCTACTAAAACTTGGAGATCTATAAATTCTGGTCAAAATACACGACGATAACAATACTCGCTAAAAATACCTCTAAAATAATAAATATTATAAGGGGGTGTTTGCTTGAGGGAGGGTAGTTTTCTGAGTCAAAAATATGTTTCTGAATAATTATGACGATACAGTGCTCCAACAGACTCGTTTTAATTTTTAGTTTACGTGACAAAGAGCAGATACGGCTTTTTTTTATATTATTTTGGTAATGAAACTGGCGGACTAAATAAATTTCATAATTTCCAATTTGAGGTTATTTCTGAAAGAACTGATCCGAAATTGAAATTTTTCGTGTATAGCTAATGGAAACCTACAATATTGCTGACTGTACAAGACCACGGGAGCGATACTCCTGGAAAAAGATAGTGTAGATAAAATAAATTCAAACTTACTTAATTAATTTACCAAATACTTAATCTTTAGCACTTGTAATGAATCTTGAAAATATGCGGTCCTATTATAGTTGCATTATGCACTCAAATACGCTAGTCGATCCAATAGAAATTGATAACTCAGTATTGGTAACTTGAATTCCAAGCGCTTGCTTATCCACTCGAAGCTAATAGGTAAGTACAATGATGGGTACGGTATTGTGTTTGGTTCTTGGAAGCGAATGCAATATCGTTCTTGAATATTGTACAAAAGACGGGAGAATTATTGTGATCTGAAGAAAATTACCGAATAAAGCTAGGTTTAAGAAAATTTACATCGCGCTGGATATACACTGGAATAGTTGGTGATATTGCTGGTCAGACCATTTGCCTAGCCTTCTCACAATGGTGGGGTCAGCAGATTTAATTGGAGGCAGCTAAAACGCATTTTTTTTCATGGAGCGACTTCTTCTCTGACCACTACAAGCCAACTGGGTAATACGATAGGTACCTTTTATCAAAACTAATGTAGGATGTTCTGGCTATCTATATGACCATCAAACATTTACAAGTGACCGGAACCAACGGCATATCGTGCTTTCCGAGGTACGGAGGAGTCTTGGTCTAACGCTGCTCTTCCAAAATGGAACCTCATTATCCTCCCAACCTTTGCCTTACTGCTAGCCATAGGCCTCTCCTTACTTCTGCCAAACTTTTCTTTATTTAATATTTTTCTATATTACCCAGTTACCATCGAACTTTGACCAAATAATTCACAAACATACACTACTATTTTAGGTTCATAAAACTAGTCTCTTTACGTCAAAAACATTAGGCAAATGCCAGTTTTAAGAAACTAAAGACCGGACCAGTTAGACGAATGTGCGTCTGTGGATACGGACCTTTATAAAAGGCATAGGTATAATCCCTAAACAGGATTATGAGCTAAGAACTCCAAGTTTTGGGTATGAAACACCTACTTAATGATGTACTGCTAACAACTTAAGGCGGGTTTTGTTGAGATATTTGTGCAAGACCTTGGAAATACTCCGGAAAAATGTATGCAAAACATAATTCATGCTGTAAAATTTAGTTTGAAAGTGAATGAAGGACAAGAGAAGTGAAACGAGGTTCCATGATGCTAACTTACAGGCACGCTTTGACAGGACGGCGCCATTGGGGGACTTATCTGGAGACTGCTAAGACGCCCGAGCCCCCCTGGGAATGTTGTTGTTGTTGTTAATGTTGTTGCTTGTCGTGCTTTGAAAGTAGAACCAGTAGCAGAAACGTTTAAAGAGAGACTTTGCCTGGTTTCAGACTAAGACACACCACACCCACTCATGTTATGAGGAGGAATAGAAACCATGTGACTGTAAGAGTGACACATGAAATGTTGATGAAAATAGATTGGGGGAGAAGGGCGATAGGAACAAAAGTCAAAACGTGTTGCACCGACTCCAAGCTTCGAGAGAAAATGAGGTTCTGGAAAAGAGACTTCAAGCGGGTCTAAAATGGCCACTTTAGCAGAATCAGAAAGTAGATCACGCTACGAAAGTACGAGTCACTGTCAAATTTTCTCAATCATTAAGCCTATTGCGTTAGCGATAAAGATAAAAATGAAATTTGATTGTTGTGTGATTAATATTATGATATTAAAATGATTCTCCTTAAGTGGCCTCGCTACCGCTGACAGGGGGGCTCCCAAAGGACATAAAGATGATATAAAAATATAATCACGAATCAAATAGAAATCGCTGGTCTTTATCTCGATAGAAATTACGTCTAACATTATGTCTGTGTATGTCAACCTGACATATACTACACGGTGGCATTTTTTTAGTCGTCTTACAAAGGCTGTCCACTTATAATTTACACGACATGAACTACCTCTGGACGCGACATTTTTTTAAAACATTGATTAAGATAATAGATACATTAAAAATAGTGTAATGCATTACATTAAAACACCCTGTTAATAATGTTTATGACCAAAAACCATGTCGCCGTTTGATTCCGCGTCGTCTTCGGAACGCAAAGCTTGGACTGCGCTCACTGTAGCATGTTTTAAACAACGTCATGCGTCATGATACTAAATAATACTTTCATTTTTTTAATGAGTGTGTTGTAGTCATAGGATAGATGAAGTAGGTGGCTGCTGTAAGACAACTAAAATGGCACCGTATATTACTTCACTCTTGTTGAAGTCATATCTTCGCTTATTAATAACAGCTTTTACCCGCGACATCGTACGCAAATGTCCCCTTTATCCCCGCTCCCGTTGGAATTTTGAAAACTCCTCTTTTAATTCTCTGCTACACTCCCCGAGGCACCTTTTTAATGGTTCCGTACCCATGCAAAGGGTAAAAACGGGACCCTATTACTAAGACTTCGCTGTCTGTCTGTCTGTCACCAGGCTGTATCTCAAGAACCGCGATAGCTAGACAGTTGAAATATTCACAGAAGTTGTATTTCTGTTGCCACAAAAAATACTGAAAATACAGAATAAAATTAATATTTAAGGGGGCTGCCTTACAACAAACTTGATTTTTTTGCCGTTTTTATATATAATGGTACGGAACCCTTCATGCGCGAGTCCGACTCGCAACTGGCCAGTTTTTATGGATGGTAAATTATCAAATGACTCCTCCCACTTTGGGTGAAGCAGAAGGGAGTGTCAGACTCTTACTGAATAAAACCCATCCGTGTTCCTCCTAGTGCCCTTTGTATTCCAGGGCCGCGGTGACTCTTTCGAACAAATTCCGTAGTCCCAAGGCACCTACATGCCAATTTTCAGCTTTCTACGACCAGTAGTTTTGGCTGTGCGGTCGGTCAGTCAATCTCTCACATGATAGAGAGAACATACCAGTGTGAAGCCAATCACAATTATGAGTTTTATCTAGCTATCTCTGATAAACAAGCTCTACGAGCAAATTGTGTTAAAATAATCGGTTGATAACCAAACCCTAACCGCGAATGCGTCCAGCAAACTTGTTTTACCAAACAAATAGTATTCATCACAAAATTCAAATATTACGGGAGTTAACAAAACCCACAGTTATTCAATATTCATATCAAATATCATTTTGCTAAATAAATAATTTTCCAACGAACTGCACCTACTAACACAGTTTTTGTATTAACATAATAAATTGTTTAATAAATACTGAAACCTGAATATGGAAGTTTCATAAAACTTTTCCATTTAAAACCGTTGAATGTTGTTTTTCTACAACACCTCATCTATAATTGAGTTATTCTGAATAACCTGAAATACGTAGAAATACCTTATTTTTGCCCGAATGATTTATGTTTTATTTCAAGAGAACTTACTAAAATAAGAAGTGCACTATTATTTATTTACTGTATCGTATACCAGACAACTCCTATAGTTAATTTTATCCAATAAAATCTTCTACATGTAAAAATCTCGTGTCACGGTGTTTGTTATGGAACTCTTCCGAAACGGTTCGACCGATTTTTTTATGAAATATTTTTGGGTTATTTGGTAGGTCTGAAAATAGGTTGTAGGCATACCCAGAACGAATGCAGACAAGTTTGGGGCTTTCGTTGTATAAACATAAACAACTACAGGTATTGTTACTACTTAGACACATCATTCATCATACTTGTGCCAATATCCATTTGGCCATGATAATTAAACACTAGCTGATGCGCGCGGCTCCGCCCGCTTGACAAATTATGTACCACAAACCCTACCTCGAGAACCACTCTATCCATTGGTGAAAACAGCTTGAAAATCGTTGCAGGAGCTTTTGAGTTTATGGCGAACAGGCAGAAAGACAGACGCGGCGGAGGACTTTGTTTTAAAATATGTAAGAAAGAAAGAATGAAAAAGAGTTTATTTGCGGTCAATGTGACGCATATCAAAAATACATAAAAATTACAATTTAGGAATATATGCGTCAAATCTGCGCAAAACGGCCATCTCTCAGCATAATGTTGGGACTCGTGTGCGAGACAGAGCCACAGCGCTGGTTTTCAGTGATAGCCGGCGATGACGGTTTGACGTCGATTGGAGCAGTATAGAAAGTATGTCTTTAGTGATAGTGAAATATCCAAACGTACTGACTCATATCTATAATGTAGTAGGTTGGTAGTATGAACAAAAACAGAAAGGGTAGGAGAACCAATTCCCAGTGGAAATTATGGGAAATCTAACATTCTACGCAATACTCGATAGATCATTGTGTGAAAGCAGCTTATTTATGACTTTTTCTTGATCACATTTTCTTTCAATATCTCATTGTGTTGTTAAGAAATGTTTCTTGGAAAATATATGGAAATACTACGTAAGCAACAAAGCTGCTTAGAGATCTTTGGAATGAGTTTTATTTAAAATAGTATAATGTTAAACGATAGCCATTACTTACTATGTATTCTTAATACTTTCTTTCATAATTACTGCACCACATAATTTTTTCTCTACTATTATTTAATGGTGGGACATGTACATGACATATTCATTTAAACAGTAACCCAAATTTTTTATGACATTTTTTTTTCACTGCAACTCCTGAAAGCCAGAATCAACAGTGACAACCACCAGAAAAATGCCGATCTAATGAAGCCCGACGAGACCCGGAGAAACGATTCCACAGTCTCGGATCCCGCAATAAAAGTAATCAGAAAAGTACAACAGAGGAGTAGAAGAATACATAATTATACATATATAATTTCCACACTTCGTACCCGCATTTTCAGTGTTTCTCCGTTTCCGTAAGAATTTCGGGAAATCCCCTCTTAACTCCCCGTCACTCCCCAAGTAAATATGTCATAATTTAGCAATCTACGACCAGTATTTTGGGTCATTCACTCAGTAACGTAAGAGTTTTATAAATATTGATTAAGCACCGCCTTGAAACAAAGTAGATTTTTAAAACTGGTAGTTGGATGGTGTGTTTCTTTACTTAGACAGTTATGTAACTTAGATCTATGTGCCAATTCTACTAATTTTCACATTCGCATCGCAATCGCAAACTGTCAAAAATGTATGAAAATTAAGGCTTTTTTGACAGTTTGCAATTGACATGCGAATGCGAAAGTTGTTTAAAAATTAGTAGAATATTGGCCCTCTTTATACACAAAACTGCAGTGCGATTCTGCCGGTCGATTCTGTCGACAACTCATCGTGATGACTTAGGTGGAGTGAGCGACACGTGAGCTGTCATGCCATCTTGTTTGTATGGTTTGACAGCTCACTTGTCGTTCACTTCGCCTAAGTGTTCACTTTGACATGTTTACAGAATTGACCGGCTGTAAACACGTCGAAGTGAGAACTAAGTACGGCAAAGTGAACGACAAGTGAGCTGTCAAACAATGTAGTCAAAATGGAATGACAGCTCACTTTTCGTTCACTCCACCTAAGTGTACACTGTGAGATGTAGACAGAATCGACCGGCTGTTTTTATATTCACTCATCAACCCTGTACCTTTTCAAAACATAATAGTACCTAAGACATTCGATTTGACTCGACCCCTGTCAAGACGTCATCAATTTTGATAAAATCCACTTGCCCCCATTTCTATCCAAAGTTATTGGTAGGCTATCAGATTCGAGCAAGTTCCTTATTGGAAACATGTCAAAGGGGAGGTGTGATAGGTCGCGGAAATGTCAGAATGGAAGACATCTTGAGACAACTGTCACTGCGACGCGACGGTGGAAGTGCCAAATCTCAAAAGACGTATATACCTATACCGTTCACCTTTGGATTCAGCGCTCGGTTCAACGCTGGCAGTTCAAAATCAAACAGTGAATTGTATGTCGCTTACGACATTTCAAATTTTCACCGTCGAAAGGTTTGGGCGGAGTTTCACTTGCAGCGAAAAATGTAGAGGTTTTCGATGCGACTTAGGTGCATGTATACGCTTTGATTGGAACAGCTAACAGCGCGAATGTTACGGTTACTGTGTCAAAATTTCTTAATAAAAGTGGAGTGAAATGTTAGCAAGCAGAACTGGCATTTATTTTATCAACGGTTGAAAACGTACAAATGAATATTGTGACGATGACTGACCCAAAAGATCATAATAAAAGAGGGATTCTACGTCTAGGTCGTCATCAACAAGATGTGAACTCCTGTATTTCCAAGTACATTTCTTGATATGTAGGTAACATAATATGTTGTTCTTAAGCTATCTATTATCTTCGCTTCCTAAATCGTTTGCAGTCGAACCCCACCTTATTGTGGTAGGTACAGCTGTCCTCTATCTTATGAACTGATTCGGAAGATCTACGGTTTGATTAAATTACTTCATTAAAGCTGAAATGCTATCAACCAGATTGCGTTTAGAGATCTCATACGGATATTAATTAGTTGCATGGAAATAATCAATGTTACTCATTATTTATTTTTACTGTGGGGTATCTGAGTTTGGATTAGGTATTAATAATATGCAGCGAAATTAAAAAATGGATTATTTATAATATACAGGGAAATTGAAAAAATACCCAAACCTCTCAATTCTAACTTCGTATCATGACTCTGAACAATACTTGTTTTACGACGTTGACCCCAACTAAACAATGTAGCCAAAAACAATTCGTTTTCATTTATTTGAAGACTGTAAAATTCGCGTATTCACGTATACGCGCGGCGCCGCGGCCTTTCTTCGGCCGTTTTATAAAGATCATGTAAAATTTAGACTATGTTTATATTTTTTAGTATGTAAAAATCAATTATTTAAATTAATAAAAGTCTTAGAACAAATGCTGTTCAGGATTAAGAGGTTTCGGCTATTTTTCAATTACTTATTTTAATTATGTATAATGATGATGGCCACGTCATGTTTTTCTTTTTTGACTTACAGTTACGAGTATAAGCATTCAAAGTCAAAAACCACATCCATCCACATCAACTTAATATTGATATAAATAAGAAAATAAGTTTTTTTGTTTATCAATCAATCAAATAAATTATTTCGGACACTAATAATGCAGCTCTTAGCAGGTCTTTTTCAGCTTTCACGTCTAAATCACTTGACCAATATTGATGATTTTTTGCAGAAGTAGATGGAAACGTTACTTTTTTGAGAAAATAATATTTTAACGCGAGCAAACCCGCTGGCTAAAGCAATTTTCAAATATACCCAAAACAGTAAATTACATCACACAATAGTTGGCTTCCTTCAAGACTTTTCCTCGTGATTAATGAGCGAGTTTCTCTGTTCAGTTAATATGATCACGAATGGTAGAAAACAAAACGAGTCTCGAAGACTTTCGAAGTTACGAAGTTACGGTGTCGAAGTAACTTTTCTCGAATTTCGAATTGTCGGGAACAACACATGAGATGTTGTTACAGACAGAGATAAAAGTAATTTGTTGGTGTGTTTAATTTTAACTTGTTGGAGTACTGTTCCGGTGTGTAAATTCTAATGAACAGAAGTTGGAAGTACAAGGTGAAAGGCAAAAAAAAAAATTGAGAAAAGAGAAAGATGGGATCCCGGTAACGGTTATAGGCTACTTAAAGCAAAGCCATAAGTAATAACTGGTTATTTTTATTTAGGTATTTATTTATAAAACACGAATTGTTGTAACAAAGCACACCATTAGGGGTCTGTCTTAGCATGCCATGGTCTGGAATTTGATCAACGCAAAGGTGTAATCAAATCGATGTAGTGTTGTATATATGTCTAAATGTATATGGTTTAATAAACTAGGTATTACGGCAGATGCGTTGCGTCTACCATAAAAGTTATTTTTGCGTGGCACTTGAAAATATTTTGTTATCGCTTCTCGAGTATTATTTCGAACTATACTTCACAAATATTTTTATAAAACTTGTGAAATTTCGCCCAATAGTTGAATTAAACTAAGATTTGGAAAATAAGAACTTGTCAAAATCTCTTTTAGCATGGGCATTGTCACGCTTTAGTTACCTAAAAGCCTTTTTGCCAATATTCAGATGTTTTTACCTGAGAATCTTCTGAGAAATAAATACGATCATCAATATACATATATGAAATTCTTCATCATCATCAACCTATAATAGTCCACTGCTGGACAAAGGCCTCTCCAAGTGCTAGACATTTGGTTCGATCAACGGCAACTCTCATCCAGCTGCTACCTGCTGAAATTCTTCGTTACTGACAAACAACGCATAGCCACAACTACTGATCGTAGAAAGCTGAAAGAATGAACATGCTTCTTCTGGGTAAGCTCGCTCCATCGTAGACTTTGTCTCTGTCATCCTGACCCAGACTAGAGTCAAGAGCAAACCCATGTCAAAAAAAAGACTTGTACGTTAGGGGAGCATTAAAAGGATTTCTCGAAATTCTTACGGAAATGGGAAAAGAAGGGGAAATGTACTTACGAAGTAATGGGCAGAAACTAGTTTTCCATACATAAGCTTTAAAAAATAAAAATTACTGAAACAAAAAAAAAGCTGTTGAACCGCCATTTTTATCATTCTTACTTTTCTTACTTTATTATGAATCAAATCAAATTTCAGGAACAAAACCAATCTCAAAGAATTTTATGATGTACCTGTAAATCAAATTCTACTAGGTATAACTCGAATTCCAAGGGTTATTCTAAAGCACGATTTACGAAATCTAATGAATTGTTAAACGATGAATCCGGGAACAAATACCGATAACATTTTGTTGAGATTACAAAGGTCCCGGTCTAAGCCTTTTGGTGCTTATCGGTGTTCCTAGCTGCTATAAATTACACTTTTACTTTCGCATGTAACAATTCCTTTCGGCAGTTAGGGGTGGAAATTAATTTTGTAGATAAACCCTGGCAACTTAGCAACTTTGGGGGCCGAGTCACCCGTGTCCGTAGGAGAATACCCTTCAGAGAATCCCTACACGTGGTCCCCGGGTGGTGCTAAACAGGTGACACTAACCGCCTCCGTAGTCTAGTGGTTATACCACCTGATTCAGACCCAGAGGTCCCGGGTCTGAATCTGGTGGTATAACCACTAGGCTACGGACGCGGGTGACTCGGCCCCCAAAAAGCCTCTCCCAAACGATATGTCACACCCCATCCACCTGTACTTCTTCATCTGCTTACCTATTTGTATTCTTCATTGCTGAAGCTCATGTCCATCCTGGAAAGCTTTTGACAGAATTCATTGACTAGCTACTAGCTACTGTACGTGGCTGACACTGTGTCCGGTTATGGTCATTATTTATATTAATAATCATTTCTGTTTTAATGTTTATATTTTTTGTGCAATGGTTTTAAATTACCTAAATACATGATATTGTTTTAATCATAGTACCAATTCAACTAATTTTTAAACAACGTTCGCATTCGCAATCTGTCAAAAAATTATAAAAATTAAGGCTTTTTTGATAGTTTGCGACTGACACGCGAATGCGAAAGTTGTTTAAAAGTTAGTAGAATTGGCTCTCTGATCAAATCAGCTTTGTGTTTCTAGCATCCAGCAAATTACCAGGACCTTCACCCCTACGTCCGTAATTATAAAATATTCTTTTATTTGGGGGCCGAGTCACCCGCGTCCGTAGGAGAATACCCTTCAGCGAATCCCTACACGTGGTCCCCGGGTGGTGCTAAACAGGTGACACTAACCGCCTCCGTGGTGTCGTGGTTATACCACTCGATTCAGACCCAGAGGTCCCGGGTTCAATTCCCAGTGGGGGCAAATTTTTTGCTCGGTTTGGTTGGTGGTAGGACTTCTAAGTCCGCCTGGAAAGCTACCACCATCATGTCTAAGTCTGTCGCCATAACAACAATGTTAGCAGCATTGTTGTGTTCCGGCAATTAGAGATATGATAGCCAGTTCCTCTATGTTGGAGGATTCCGGGTGAAACTCGCTTCCATCTTCGGCCTAATCATCACTTTCCATCAGGTGAGATTTGGGCCAAGAGTTTCCCCGTTTCGCATAAAAAAAAAAAAAAAAAAAAATTCTCTAAAAATACGATGATGGTTCCTAATCTCCGCTTAACATAAATGTACACCCATCTGCTGCGTGTATACCTCTCGATACTTAATGGAATAGTTTCCCTTCTAAATTATTAACTCAAATCTGTATCTATTTAATATGCGATTGGTTGTTCTCTTAAATAATTAACCTATGAATAAATCAATACGAAACAAAGTAGTTAATCCTCCCGTAGAGGTAAACAACAGTTATACTTGTTATTCAGAGGGATTTGACAGAAATGAGGAGAATCTAGCGTTTCCGGGGTGAAGGGAGGCGATTTAGATAGAATCCGATGGATTTCGACTTAGGGCAACTCATTAAAGGGCTTAATTGGAGGTCATGGGGTTATCGTATAGATAGCAGACCGGAATCGATTCGTCGTTAGAGGGGGGCAGTTGAGTCCTTATCTCTTGTCAGTGTAAATAACAGTTTTGGCAAAGGCACATCAAGGCGTCTTAGTTTGTTTGTTTGTAAGCAAAATTACTTACGCGTGACCTTCGTTGGGTGAGAGTTTGGCTTCTGGGTAAGTTTCGGGCAGGCAAAACCGCAATGTGCTTGCATAGACTTTCCTGAAGTACGAGGAGCATTTTATATTATATCTGATGAGGAAACTTGTCAAATGTTTTTTTTTTTTAAGAAAGGGAAATCATCAAATGACTCCTTCCGCCCTGGGTGAAGTAGAAGGGAGTGTCAGACTCTTACTAACTAAAACCCATCCGTGTTCCTCCTAATGCCCTTTGCGTTCCAGGGCCGTGGTGACTCTTTCGAACAAATTCCGCAACACTTTTTTTTTTAGGGATGGGAAATCATTCAATGACTCCTCCCGCTCTGGGTGTAGCGGGAGGGAGTGTCAGACTTCTACTGCCTAAAACCCATCCATGTTCCTTCGTTGCCCTTTGTGTTCCGGAGCCACGGTGTCTCTTGCGCCTGGAAACCTATCAAATATACCGAAGATATTATTTTTAAAGCGAGCTATTCTAATGATAAAATCCTGGCTTTCGTTCCTTTTTCGATTTTGTAGCTACATTTTTTTTTCTTCCATTAATATCACGTTCTTTATGGGAATACGTGGCTTTCTTTAAGTCTAATAAGGTGTTAGGTGTAAGTTTACGGGCACTTAAAAAATCTATGCAAGTAGGAGATGACCTGATGAAATCTGACTATCACCGATTGACATTTCATTTCAAACTGGCAAATTTTGAGCTATCGTACGTTTTAAAAACAAAAAGTTTACGGTATCTGAGTTTTTAGAGCCGTAAACATTTCAGCATACAACACACACGTCATTACATTCATGGATACGTCACATAAAACTCATGCTTTACGACGTTCGCTCCAAAGCTCTCTTTTTTTTTGCAATGAATATGTTTGTTCTGGTGCACGATAACTATATTGATGAGTTTTCGAGTGATAAACCATATAGAATAGAATACTCTTTATTATGTACACCATATAAGTTACAGAAATAATAGATGAAAAAAAAAACAATAGGGTCACCAACAAAACCCTATTACTAAGCCTCCGCTCGCTGGCTGTCGGTCCAACCATCGGTCTGACTGTTAGCGGGCTGTATCACAAGAACCACAATAGTAGACAGTTGTAAATTTCGCAGATTGTGTATTTCTATTTCCGCTAAAACAACAAAATAATAAAGATTAAGTTATGTCGTACGGATCCATTTTGATTTAAAAACCAGAACCGATTTTGATGTAACTTCAATGTGACCAATCGGAAAGTACATCATTAATTCATATAATTATATTTTTTTCTAAATCGGTTCATTATGACGAATAAAAACAACCGAATTGAGAACCTCCTCCTTTTTTATTCGATTGAAAATGACATCGGTTTGTGTATTGTGTGTTGATGTTAAGTTTGATCTATCCAGTCCATTCGCTTCAACTGTCTGAATGTCTAAGTTAAGACAACTAAGTTATAGCCTCAAGAGATAAGTGAAGGAGCACAGATACCAGAAAACGTCAGCTGTTTTTCGCTGTTGTTTGCAAAATCCTACTGTCATACTTAAATAATAAATGGTAAAGTTTGTGAGGATGGATGTTTGTTACTCTTTCACTTCAGAACGTCCCGATAAACTTCATGAAATTTGGCACAGGGGTAGATTATAGTATGGAATAACTACACTACTAATACATAGGCTATATAAATCCCAAGAGTATGTTCCTTAGGGAAAACGCGGGCGAAGTCGATGGCAAAAGCTAGTAAGTAGATATTTTCTCAATGCCTCCTCGCCACGAAGGCTCGCCACGAATGACTAAACTTTTCATCACATACCTTGTGATGAAAATAAAAACTTTATGATGTAGTAAATTAGTTAAAAATTATTTATGTAATTATTTAAAGTCTTTATTAGTTATTTTAAACCATAATACTGATTTCACTCAATATTTGTAAATACAAATTAAAAAATAATAATCTTGCTTTGGTCACCCTATTGGTTCGAATTGACAGCTATGACGTCACAATATGGCGCTAAGTCGATCCTATTCTTATGTGAATCTCAATGTACATTTAACTACATTTATAAAGCACCCGTAAAGCATGTTCATCATCTCGATTATCATAACCACATCCCCTTAGTTTCCACAGAAGCTACATAATAGCATTACAGTTAACAAAAGCTGAATTTTGTTCAAAACGTAACTTTGTACCTACCTCCAATTTTCCCGCTATCACTTAAATAAACAGCCCACTAAAATACACCCAAAACGACTCATACTTTTTGCTGAGACTGACTGAAATCGCATCAGGCATTCCGCTGTCCATATCGCGTGACAAAAAACAAGGGCTCAGCTAAAACAACATGGCACGGGTATTAAAACGCGAAGTATGGACTCCGGGGCGACCAAACAACATGAAATTTGAATAATCCGGCCCGCCTCGCCTGTCCCGCACTGGCCAGTAGCATTAAGGCATAGCAACATATTACGTTTCTGCTCAGTGACGTCATATTTTAGTGTAGCTACGTGAATTTTCGACTGTATTTAGTAGAAATATATTTAAGTTATTTCACGGGTGCTGGTTGTGGCGTGATGTGTTGTATGCTTATGTATTTATAGTATACACATATACTTAGATAGCTGACCCGTGCCTACTTCGTTGGGCGATATTTTTCGGGTATATATAGCCTATGACACTCACAAATAACGTGGCTTTCTATTGGTAACTGAATTTTCAAAATTGATTTAGTATGTATGTATATCGTGTAGATCCAGAATTTATCCCCTACAACCTCACAAGCTCACAATGTTTATGTGTTTATAAAATTAATGTAGATATAGATTTACCTGTTTATATTAGTATAGAAGTAGCTAGCATTTCGGCGGCGACTCCGATTTTTCGATTTTCGATTCGGCGATTTTTCGAAAATCAATTATAGTTACCTCCTGATAATTTTGCTTTCTAATGGTGAAAAAATGAAGAAAGATAATCATATTGAGTTATCCGTAAAAGATAATCATACGTAAAATTGACTCCTCTGTTTTAAGTGGCTGTTAAGTAAAGAGTTTTTTACTGATTCAAGTAAAACAAAAAAAAATAGTTTTCTACTACCGTAATTAATTAAAAATACTAACATTTGTTTATTTATATTTATTAATTATATAATAAAAAACAGAAAATTACAAACTTCTCAATAATCAACAAAACCTAGGAACTTAGGGAAATAATCAACAAAACCCAGGAAATCAGTATTTTTATATTATATTCTAAGTAATAAAAAGACTATATATAATACTATATAGAACAATATCATGAAAATTGTATAAAAAAATCAGCCAAAACAATGTTTTTGCACATGTCAACGTTATGCTGTCGGCAAACAGTAGCTTTACATTTTTGTACATGGGTTTTGCTTCCCCCATGGGGTCAATTTCACAGGGAGTTGCTGCCTCTTCTTCCCTCACTTCATCCTCAAAACTTTTCTTATCGCTCTGGACGTCATCATCGCTCTCGTGATGTTCAACTTCGCTGTCAGTGTCGGCACAGGGCGGCTCCTCATCACTCTCTAAAAGAGCGGCCAGGATGTGGTCTTCCTCCAAATCTCTAGTTCCCATTACGCCGAAGCAGTATCAGGATAACTAAAAAATGAAAACAATGTCAGAAATAAATAAAAATAACTATTACAATAAAAAAAAAACAACGCAAATAACCATTTCACTAAATATCGTAAAAGTCACGTAAAAGATAATCATACGTAATCATACGTAAACTCCTGTGACTATCGTATCTCAAAATAGAGGGTACTTACCTCAATGCCGCCCCACGCTAGCTCCCAGCGGCGATTGAGATGTCTGAAATGCACAACGCTGGATTCGCAATAATTAAAAAGTTACGGCAATATTTTGTTCGCGTGGGAGTCATTTTTCATTATCTATCTAGGGATATAAAAAAAAATATTTACATGGATATAAAATCTTTCCATAGGCTCCAAAGCAGTGTTGTTTCGCTGCAATGATGGATATTGAGACAAAATGTTTCAGAGACGTCGTTACTGATGTTAATTTAATATTGTTTTTATAGATTACATGGAGAGTA
Source organism: Ceramica pisi (assembly GCA_963859965.1). Classification (NCBI taxonomy): domain Eukaryota; kingdom Metazoa; phylum Arthropoda; class Insecta; order Lepidoptera; family Noctuidae; genus Ceramica; species Ceramica pisi. Next base: position 19,724,677 of record OY982535.1, on the reverse strand, counting down.
AAGGTGCTTTTCCACCTAAGATGTGTGAAGTAGCGAGGCGGCGCGAGGCGTAGCAGCATTTTGAAAATAATTATGTGTCTGTTTCCACCAAAGCAGCTGTACAAGTGCTCGTAGCGGAGCTGTGAAACCTTGTGTTGCTGAGTGAGGTGAAAATACGGAATGAACTCTTTTCAGCTGTTAGCACAAACATTTCTCATATTTATCTCTCGCTTATTCACCTATATGTAATATCTAACTCTGCTAGTCCTTTTCCACCAAAGCTGCGCTTAGCCTGCCTATAAAATCAAGTATCATCTTCAGCAAAAAGCACCCTCGGTGATCTGCATACTTGTACGGATCTAAGCTGATGATTTTCTCCAAGAAAAAATCAGTAACAAACATCCCAAAATAATAAAAATCTTCAATAATAACAAGGTCAAGAAAGTGTCTTCAATGAAATTTGAATAATCCATCTTCTCGTTACAAGGGAGGCCTTTGAATAACGACGTATTATTTCACAGTTGCTGCCTGATAGAACTTGTTTCGACGACATAATTTTATTTAGGTACTGCGTATTGTAATATGATTCGTCCTAACTAAAAGTCTAGGGGACTTATTTGGGGTAGGAATCACTCTCACTTCGTGTTAATAATTTTAGGACAATATTTGCCGGGTGTTTTTATTGCAATAACGAGATACATTATATTTATTAACTTTGTTAGAGGATTTAACTTATTTGAGGAGCTCTTGGCTAAATAATATCAGCCGCACGGTTCGATCTTCATGGTAAATCTGTGGATGGGTGACCATCTTAACATATCGAGTTTCGTCCATGCTTGCCGTTCGTCCCGGCTGTCATTTGTAGATCTTTGGCAGTCGTTACGGATTGTCAGAAGCCAGTAAAATCTGACTCCAGTCTTACAAAGAAGTACCGTGTTACCCAGTCAATAGGTTGCGGAGGTCTGGTAGGCAGCCGTTCAACGTAATACACTGGTATTCGGCTGAATCCAGTTTGACTGGAAGCCGACCCCAATATAGTTGGGAAAAGGCTAGGCAGATGATAGTGTTAGAGGATTTTATAATATTATGATATTACAGAATCGATTTTTGCTGCAATCGCCCCACGAAGTTTCGCCCCAATGATAGTCCTTATTCACCCTATCAAACAACAATAAGAAAAAATAAGAGAAACAAACATACCTCTCATATCATTCCTTTAGTAGATACAGAAGCAAATATCTCAATACATTATTATCTCTGACCTTTCAGCTTCAGAAATGTTCTATTTTCCGCCACATCTATTTTTTATGTGTCTACAACTACGGCCCTAGCATATTGCTATAAATTATAAGATGGCGGCGTATTTTATCAGTCACACATAAACTACAAGCTGTCATATTCAAACTGTATTTTATTTCTTACCTTTTACTTATTTTGTTTGGTTTTATGTTTGAGCTAGTTGCAAAAATAAAGAAAATATGTTGTGGATTCACAAATCATAGAAATCATAAACAGAATACTGTGTTGCTCTGTACTGTGGTGTAGGTATTTATTTATAAATACCTACACCACAGTACAGATACACCACAGTATAAATTGTGCCTTTATTTTGATAATGTGAATACATTATCAAAATAAAGGCACAATTTATTAAAGAGGGGAGAAAAAACAATATTTGGTAGTCTGTGAAGAAACCACACCAGAAACACCGAATTCCTAAAACAACTTTAAAACAGTGCAGTTCAGATTATAGTATTATTAAATATTGAAGAAATTTGCTCCCCTTAGCACACTAGCAACTCACATGAGCTTGAGATCCAAGCATTTATGCCGTGATCCTTAAGTTGAGTCAGAAGTTACCTTAACGAGACCCACGGGAGTACTCGGTCCGGTCGGTCCGACATACTGAATCACATTACCAGCTAAGTGAGCCGTGGTGGACGGGGATCAGTGCATTTTCATTTCCAGTTTGTTGGAAATTAACTTTTGTAGTACGATAGCTTTTGGTAAATGAAGCGCTTTACTTTTTTGACGAAAATGTAATAATTAGTTTTAACATGTGTTATTAGAAGACCACAAGTAATAGTCCCAAAAATTATTTTATTTATGTATCAACTACACAAATGTAAATATAAATAAAAATAAGCTTATACCGTGGCATCGATGTGCAGTCAACCCATAATAAATAATTATGCATTGTTGACAATTCAGGAAGCTTATTAAATGGAGCAAACTACGTTTTCCGCGTAAATACCAACAAAAAAAATTAAACCAATAGTTATTTTAATGAAATCCATCTCAAAATAAATACGTTTCAAATGAATTCCTAAAAAAATTCGTAATCAAATACCACATATTACATCCGCTAATTACATACCCACAGCGTTATAGTTGCAATTATGGAACATATTTTAATTAAACCCGATAGTAATAGCACTCGGTATTGGCAATCGTCCTAAATGGATAAGCTAGTTGTCACCGATTGGTTGATTTGCATCCCGATAAGCATGTGACATAAGTGACGGGACGAGATGATCTGATTAGATCGCAGAGCACAGAATCTGCCACACTGGTAGTTACGAGTACTACATCTTAAGCTGCTTTCAGACTACGCTATAATATAATAGTATATAGTTCAATTGCATTTTGTATTTTTTTTTTCAAAGTTAAATTGCTTGGGTACCCGGTCATTGATTGCTTTTGTTAAGGGGAGTTCATTATTGAGCTCCTCGAGCGGTGTGTCGTGTTTCTCTCTTACTCTAAAGATACAGTGTTTTAAAGCGTACTGCTGCCATCGTCGTTTCCTGTTGTATAAACAAGTTTAGCGGGGGCAGTCCCAGCATGGCTTCCAGCGCCGAAGTCGGAGTAGTCCTCATGCAGCCCGTCGTCGCCATGCAGGCTAGCCTTTGCATGTGTTGTAGCTTGCTTTGTGCGTGGCCACCACACAAGAGCCCCGTAAGTTATCATGGGCCGAATTACTGCGCTGTACAACCAAATTATTATTTTGGGAGATAGGCCCCACCTCTTCCCTATCATTTTCCTGCATTGCCAGAAGGTAATGCAAGCCCTGTTTAGTTTGTAGTCTAGATGAGAGCTCCAGTTTAATTTACTTTCTAGTATGACGCCAAGATACTGTACCTCGTTAGACAACTGGAGTTCTGTGTTAAAGAGCTTAGGTCAATTTTAGGTAATAAGGGAAAGTTATTTAATTAATTACACTTTTCATTGTATGGATCAGAATGTTGAGCTGTGAAAAAGACGAATGAAAATAGATTGCATGTGGCGGAGATGAGAATGTTGAGATGGATGTGTGGAGTAACAAGAATGGATAAAGTGAGAAATTACTACATTAGAGGTAGTTTAAAAGTGGCGCCAGTGACTGAAAAGTTAAAAGGGAATCGCTTGTCTTGGTATGGTCATGTGAAGACGAGAGAGGAAACGCATCTAACTAAAAGAGTAATGAACATAAATGTGGATGGATGGAGAGGGAGAGGAAGGCCAAAGAAAAGATGGATGGATTGTGTAAGAAGCGATATGAAAGAAAAGGGAGTTAGTGAAAGTTTGACGGCTGAAAGGGCAGACTGGAAGAAAAAAACGTGTTGCGCCGACCCCAAGCAACATGGGATAAGGGCAGGAAGATGATGACACTTTTCATGGTTGGCATACAAGCCTCCTCCTTTTTTTGAGAGGGAGTTGGCAGAAATCCACCATTAAGATTTTTTTTCAAGTGTGGGAAATCATCAATAATCATTGATGATTTCCCACAATAGGCGGAGTGAGAGGGAGAGTCAGACTCTTACTGCCTCAAACCCATCCATGTTCCTTCAAATGCCTTGTGCGTTCCAAGGCCACGGTGACTCTTTCGAACAAATTCTGCAACACTGGCAGGCACTGGACCTAAAGGGCTTCGTCTAATATGCTATCAACTCTTTGAGGCGCGGGTGCACAAGGCACCGTCGACCCCCGCTTGGTTCTTATCGCATTGAGAGTCACCCAACGCTCGTTGGCACCAGGCCCCCGCCTACGGTGGTCAGGAATCGCCCAGCGACTCCTGACATACATGTTTTCAGGACATATGTTTTCTTTATCGTTTTAAGAGCAGTAGTGATAAAAAAATAAAAGCAATGTGGGACCCAATCAAAGTATCTGATTAGGTTCCAATTGTACCTTGGAAATCAAAATTCGGGACTGTAATCTCTGAGCCACCACTGCTGCTGATTGAAAATGTGTCATAAATTCATATAACATAACGTTGCTTTTCCATAAAGAATTTATTAATAATGAGCTATTTGCAGTAACTATGGCCTAGAGTTGGATCGATACAAGTCGTCAGCTTGTCAGTTAGGCTTCAAATGTGGTACCTAATTATATAATTATGGAGACCTATTTTAACCAGCGTTTATATCCACATAATATCTATTGTATATGATTATGGTTTGTTTCTAAGATTTGTGACATAATTTCAAAGGAATTATTACGTCCATTTAGATACACGAATCCATACATATGTTCATAATACAAGTAAATTGTTAAATGGGGATAGAAGAATACGAAAACAACGATGCAATGGAGGGATTGTTTGAAAATAAGAGGCAAATTTGAATAAAAATTGCTAATAAAGATAAGTTTACGGAATTTAAAAATATGCTTCTTCTACCTTGTGGGCAGTGAGGTCTAACGAACACACACACACATGTCAGAGTTTCGAAACCGCCTCAAGGACCTCTTTACATGGTTTATTTGTCGACCTCCATTTGGTGGCCAGGACCACGGGCCTTCCGAAGCACGAAATCATCTTTTTAGTCGTGGTGTAAATCAGGTGGTTCAAGCCTGCAATGTCCTAGCTAAACTGGAAACAACTTTACAAAGTATGCTCCCCGTGGGAATCGAATCCATGACCATGGTCACAAGGCAAACGACGCCTAAACCACTCTATCACAGGGATTAGAGTTGAAAAATTATTTGAAACATCACATGGCAGTAACCGCGACAGTAATACAACAGAACGCTCTAGAACTGTAAAAAAATAATATAATATCTCAGAAGTTATACAAAAGTCAAGGATTGCGTTAGTCGACCACCCGCCACTCACAGATTTCTGCCCAAAGAATACTAAAGTAGTAACCGAGGTTCAGACGTTTTTATGAAACTGATACTGGCCACAAGCTTCATGAAAACTTTATTAATAAATAGGAAGTAACGTAGAAAGTTGGATTTCTAGCTACAAAGCGGAATGAGTTTGTTGGCTGCAATGGTTATTGTTCAATCTAGAATAACGGAAGCGAGCGTCGATTCCTTTTGTAAATGGCGAGATTGTTCTTTTGTTTTCGCTTTTTTTGATTTATGAAAATGGGGTGCGACTTGGAGATTATTTTTGATCAGAGTGCCAGTTCGATTAATTTTCACAGTCGTGTCCTTTTCCTATACTGTGTATAAGTCAATGTAGAATTAGTCCTCAGAGGGCCAATTCTACTAATTTTTAATCAACTTTCGCATTCGCATCTCAATCGCAAACTGTCAAAAATGTATGAAAGGTATATGTATGTAAGGACATAAAAATGTGCAAAAAACCGCACATTTTCATGTTGTTAGTTCAGTAACTAGCTAGAACCAGCCTGTTTGGTCAAACTACTTGAACGTGTATGGCCCGCTTTAGGTTTTTGTTCACCCAAAAGCAAAAAAAACTACATAATATAGTACTATAATCCTATAATATGTGGATTATTTTTTTGATGCCCAATGATTTAATTTGTTTTTTTATGCGTTTGTACATAAAATGTAGATACTGTAAACATTGTAATTTAATGGTTATGTTGAGCTGTTCTGTCGGTTCTAATTGTTTTATTTGTTTTATATTATGATGGTGATGATATGCTAGTTATTAAGTATCTCTGTCCGTTAAAGTCAAAGTTAAACCAAAAATTTTATACTGATAAAAATTTCAAATTTGAATCTACAACAGTTGGCAGTCCTATTAATCAATTATGCAAATTACTATACATGCTTAAATTGACCCTCTGTAGTATCAATGCTGTGGTATGCCGTACCACTGTAGTGTGGCTTGTCCGGCAGCGAGATGAGCAGACGAAACTGCTGTAATAGCGGGTAGAACCTGGATGAGGCTGGCGCAAGAACGTGGAGATTATCACAAGAAAAGAGAGGCCAATCTATGGTCAGCACTCTGCATTGGGCGAGGTCGGGCTGTGGATGATGATGATTGTCTTGTTAGGATTGATAGTTTTGAAATTTCTATAAAAGCGGTGTGCCCGCCATTAATACGCTACAAGCCTGGCTGGTGGCTTTAATTCTATATTAAGGCCTCACAGGCAAGTCCGGTTAAGCAGAAGCCAATCTCCTCAGGTTGACCTGCGAGAGGCATATTCAAAAAAAAAAAATGAATACGCTCATTTGACGGATGTCGTTCGTGGCGAAAACATCGCTCAAGGACCGCAAGACTTATATTTTCTTATTTTGTGTACCTACTTTTTTATATTTAGGTGCTAATTGTTTAAAGTTATGTTTTGTGGTAGGTAAGGTTACTTTTCAGTGATTGTTATTTTGTTCCTTATTATAATAAAGAGTTGTATGAGATTAGCTGTTTATCGCATTGTTTTTTTTATACGTCTCAGCTTCTGTTTTCTAAAAGTATGGTATATAATAGTACCTACCTACAAAGCTATTTACAAATTCCGCTAATATTGACAACCCTACAAAGAGAGATAGTAGCTCTAATATTTACCTAATTTTCCTACTCACAAATCGTTTCAAAGATTCACGAAGTTTCCCCTATCTTATCGTGTCCTCAGTAAATATTTATCAAAAAGGAAATAGAAAATCAGATATAAAACCAAGACTATCTACTCACTGAGATTAGATCTGCCTGTAAACAAGAGAGATGCTAAATTGGGTCAAATTTCAAGTCGAGAGTAAGTCACTTTAGTCCGACGACGATGCTTCTTAAGCCTTCGTCACATTGACTAAACGAGCGAATATTTTGCTTGCTGAGTACAGTGTGATTAATTATTTAAATAGGGCCATTATTATGTAAGTGGGAGATGAATTTTTGCATTAATTAAATAAACAGTATATATTTACTAAACCCAGATAGGTTAACTTACTGGAAGAAATTTCATATGAAATAAGCAGTACCTTTGTGCTCTATTCTCTGTATACTTTTCTTTTTTAAGTTTCTTGTGTGTACATAAAAAAATAAATAAATAAATAAATAAATAAATAAATAAATAAATAAATAAATACATAAATAAATAAATAAATAAATAAATAAATAAATAAATAAATAAATAAATAAATAAATAAATAAATAAATAAATATACAAATAAATTAATAAATAAATAAAATTCTTCAGTAACTGACTGACTGATTGACACACGACGCACAGCCGAAACTAATGAGCCGAAATTTGCAATGTGCCTGTTATTTAGGGAGTATACAGAATCACAAGAGAAGATTTTTCTAAATTCCCACGGAAACGGAATAAACCAAACGCATACGAAGTGGCGGACAAAAGCAGGTATATCATAAATTCTCAACTTATGATAATCACTAAGTATGTACATTAAAACAATAAGTCATACTTTCAAGTACCTATACTTATTATAGATGTATTTTTTTATCTAATGCTGTTACACAAACAATAGCATGTTCAAATTCTACACAACATCCCTACAGCTGACACTAACATAAATTCTTCAACAAAACAAAACACCCTTCCTAACACAGGTGCCAAAAATACAATTTCACAAAAATAATGAATTGCCCCATACAATAACGACGCATTACCCCATCTGAGTCCCAGAATGAAGTCAACGAATTTACGCAGACGGCCCGCGAATAACCCCGAATATTTTCTCTGTAGCAATCTTGAGGACGGTTTATTTAGATTAGCGTCTCGTCAACCGGCTCTCTGTATTCATGACGTTCCTTCGCACTTTTCTCTGTACGGGATAACTCGGAGCCTCAAAACTCGGAAATACATATAATTCCACCGCGAGTCCCGAGCAATCATCCCGACGCTTTGATATTGAGCATTCATGCGTTTCAATGTGATACGATAGGATATATACGTCCAATATAGCTAACGGCGAATAAAATGGAAAATTCCCGATCTCCGATCATAAAGACTGTATAAAAGGTAGACTAACTAATGTCTGAGAAAACGTGCCTCACAAAGGAATAGCGAAACAAGACACTTATATCGTTGAGGAGAACTGTTGAATTGAAGCTTTTGTGAAATGGACGGAATTTATGTCTAAAGACGAGATGGAGTGTGAAATAAAACAGGAAATCATAAAAGACTTGCACCGAGATGTTTGGATCATTAAATTTCGAATGAATCAGTTGTCTATGAAAAACTATGCTGCAGCTTCCAAGTACTCAGGTAATTAATTTTGATCCACGGAAACTACACTAAATATTAAATCGATTATAAACCACAATCAGACAACAGCTACCTAAATGTAATCAACGATGAAAAACACCAAAATATGAATATATAGATGTTATCATACGAATGATGTTCTGGGCGATAAGGTTTACTTTTGCTAGCACTGTGTCACTGGATTTTAAAATGAAATGCGTGTGTTCTTTACGAGGTTTATTGGTAACTAAAACTGATTAGATCATGCATCTCTTTATAAGTATGAAATCGGCGTTAACATAAGCCGCCCACCAAAGGACTATGATAGTCCTTTAAAAACAATAATATTTGAGAGCTTAAGATACATGCAATAACTAAAATATACTACTTTAATCAATCATCTGGTATTGTATCGATTGGTAAAGCGCACAACTTTGTCACACATCGCTTGGTTATGCTATCACCGCTCTTGACGCTATACACTCTGGTTAAACCGTCGGGGCCGGGGTGCTTGTCAGTGATGCGTCCCATACACCATTTTCCCGGAGGGAGGTTGTCTTGCTTGATCAGCACTATATCTCCCTTCTTGAACTCTTCTTCGCGTTTTAACCATTTTGGTCTCTGCTGGAGTCTTGTTAGGTACTCATTCTGCCATCTGGCCCAAAAGTCACTCAACAATTTTTGCGTATATTGCCAGCGTGCTAAATTGCTCATTTTAGCGTCCTTCAGGTTTGGATTCGGTACGGTGACTGGTGCTTCTGTTATTAAAAAATGACCAGGTGTTAGTGCTTGCATGGTGTCGTCGTCCATTGGACATAACGGACGCGAGTTCAGGCATGCTTCTATTTCGCAGAGAACCGTCATCATCTCTTCGAATGTTAAGTTTGTAGTGAGGACTCTCTTCATGTGATATTTTATTGATTTAACTCCGGCCTCCCATAGTCCTCCGAAGTTAGGTGAGTATGCCGGTATAAAATGCCATTGAGTTCCGTCGTTAGCAAGTAACTCAGCGACCTTGCCATCAAATTGCAAACCAGCTTCTTTCCAGGCTTCATAGAGTTGCTTATTAGCGCCAACAAAATTTCCCCGCGGTATAATGAGACGCGATCATTGTGTGAACCTTCTTCTCTTCTACATCTGCTTGGCTGCATGAAGTTGGTTGCTTGGTTTCTACATTTGGACCCACTTCATCAATCTTCTTGGGTTGATGTAAAAGTGTATGATGTCGTCTCTTACAGGTGCGGCAGGACATCGGCATACGGCACTTGAATACTGCATGTCCCGCCCCAAGGCAGTTGAAACATAATTTGTTTGCTTTGACATGTTCGCTTCTTTCATTAATCGTCATTTTATTGAACATGCTACAATGACACAGTGTGTGTGTTTCTTTACATAAAGCACATGATTTTTGTTTATCATTTTCTGTTGTTGCAACATGAAGAACACGCTCTTTTGTAGGTTTAGAGGTAGTCGTTGGCGAAACCATTTCAAGCGTCCGGAATTTGGCTTCTAAAAACTCACGCAATTCCTTCCATGTAGGCAGTTCTTGGGCGTTCGCCGAGTAGGCAGAATGTTCCCATTCCTTGTGTGACTCCGGGTCCAATTTCTGCACAACCAGAAATATAATTACTGGATCCCAGGAATCAGTAGGCACTTGCACGTTTTTTAGACTGTTTATAACTTCGGTCGTACAATCCAGAAGGGTCTTCAGCTGTGCCGCCGTTTGATTGGTACATTTTTTCTGATAGAATAATCGCTTCATTAATGCATTTACTATTATGCGCCTATTATTGTAACGGTGATTCAGCGTTTCCCAAGCTTGAAAATAATTAGCACCCGTCACCTGAATGTGTTTCAGTAAAGAAGCCGCTTCGCCCGTGATACTGGTTTTCAAATAGTGTAATTTTTCAACTTCACTTAGCGTCGTGCAGTCATGAATTAATGACACGTACAAGTCCTTAAATGTCGACCATTCCTCGTAGTTACCGGAAAACGGAGGGAGTTGTATGTTAGGTAGCATCACTTTAGCCCGTAATTTTCCATCACACGACGTATTGCTGCATAAAGTTTGGTCATGATCAGTCGTCTTCGAAATGCATGAAGTAATTGAATCCAACATTTCTCTAAGATCTCCTAACATACATAGGTATAAGTCTTCTTGGAGGAGGAATTCTTCATTCACGAAGTACGGTATGGCTGCACGTTGTTCCCGAGTTGTACCTGTCAACAGCTCGTTGTGTGCTTTCTTAAAAGCCACCCAATATTCTTCAATTGTTTGAATACGACCTCGTAAATATCCAGGCTTCGATAACCGTTCTCTTGGGCACTTTTTAATGTTTATTTGCGTCTTTTTAAGTGTTGCCGCCAAATCTTCTAGTACAGTTAACGCTTGATCTGCTTGAGACGTCATTGTTTATTTGTTAATCACAAGAATCTTCAACATGTAGCACAATTTAATAGTCTATTTGTTAAGTTATTAATGTTCAAATGATAAACCGATATACTTTACGCACACACTAATTGACCAGTTCTAAGAAATTCGTGCAAAACAACTCCAGGTGGTCCCTTATCGCTCAATGGAATGCGGTTCTTTTGTTCGCACATCGGCTGCTCCGTCAATTCTAACTGAGGTTCAATCCGGCTCGTATTCGACCATATGTTCTGGGCGATAAGGTTTACTTTTGCTAGCACTGTGTCACTGGATTTTAAAATGAAATGCGTGTGTTCTTTACGAGGTTTATTGGTAACTAAAACTGATTAGATCATGCATCTCTTTATAAGTATGAAATCGGCGTTAACAAATGATATTTATACTATATCAATAAGAATTCGTTTAGAAATAAATTTTAGTGAATCGAATTGAAGTGTAAGTGACCTGTTTTATTTTTTTACTGCTCTTACTTAGGGTGTCCTCTCCTTCAAAAGAGATAACGCGGCTCCGGAACACAAAGGCCAATGAAGGAACATGGATGGGTTTTAGTCAGTAGAAGTCTGACACTCCCTCTCGCTCCGCCCAGAGTGGGAGAAATCATTTTGATGATTTCCCACCCCAAAAAAAAAACTGTGCCCTCCCCTAACCTTTATTCCTATTTTTCTGTTTCCCCTTCATTTCTGTTTGTTATATTTACCTTATTTTTTAAACTAATCATTATTAAAAATAAACCTTTACAGCAACGAGCAATCTCGATTTAATTTAGATGTTTTCTGATAAATGTGTTGAATTGTTCAGGCAGAAAATCGTAAGCATTAGGTTGCTTAGCTTGGGACTATATGGCGTTGTGTGAAATGTCCAAGGAATGTCCAAGGATACTGATGCATGAAAACAGCTCGAATCTATTTTTGCCAATTCTCTGATTTTCGTCGGACGACACTATCGGGTAAAAAATGTTTTGAAACAAGGCCCTGGCCGGTATAAGCGATCACTTTTTACTTACAGTTTTGCCCATAGATTTAATAAACAAAGAGATTTGCCCGGTGGGAAGAATGTATATGAATCTTGTCTCCCCTATGCCCCTCACAAGGCAACTACTACACATGCACTATAGTAAAGGCAATATACGCAGTTGCACACGTAACACACCCGTATTTCTCAAAACAGACCCTACTACAAAATAAGGAGAGAACAGGAGAAGTATAAACGTATAAACAGGAGACACACACTTCTCTTGTTTTTTATGGTTTCTCTTGTTTTTTTTTATGGTTTCTCTTGTTTTTTATGGTTTCTCTTGTTTAGTCAAACAATCACTTTCAATGAAAGTTACGAGTATGATTGAACAGACCAAACCATGATCAGTTAATGATTATTGAAATTATTTTAAACAACTCAATATCACTGTGAGGTTCATACGACTGACCTTTGTAACAAGGGTAGATATCATATTCTCATCATTGTTGTGAGAACTTTTGTGTTGCTGTTACCAAGAGAAATTGGACTCAATTGACATTGTTTTCTCGAAACAAGGATTAGTACTGTCGTCGTATTTCGGAAATCTCGTTACAACTTACTGAATGAGCGGCCCCTTAAGACAATTTTGAAGCATTCATAGAATTTTCTGAAGGAGAGGGAGTTAGGGCTCGAACAGACGATGCTAGTTTACCCTATGTAGTGTTTTCTTCATTTTCTTTTCTGTGACTAATAAAGCGTATTCTATTGTATTCTATGCTAAAAGAAAAAAAATCGAAAGTGGAGTTATGATTTATTACCAATGCTCAAAATTCTCTGACTGACGATTGTTCTAACCAAAGGGTCAATTCTACTAATTTCTTTTATTTTTGAGATTGGTTTGCTCTTGGCTCCAGTTAGGTCAGAGATGACAGAGACAAAGTCTACGATGGAGCGAGCTTACCCAGAAGTAGCCTGCTCATTTTTTGAAACCATTAGGGTTGTAAACGTTTGGGAACAGACGCAGGCTGAGAGTTCCACTCCTTAGCTGTGCGCAATATGAAAGACGCAAACAACGCAAATAGGAAGGTGTAATCACAGCCTCGTAAAATGGGGCTACCATGACGGATCAACAGCAGGGTGTGGCTGCTGCATCTTGCCCCCTCTGCCCCAAAATATGCACCCGGAGACCTTTGTGATGCCATCAGTGATTCCGTGGAGCTGACAACATTCTGGACTACTAAAATCTAGGAAAAAACCTGTCGTGCCAGCGACACGAAGAAGAAGAATTATGAAAGACGCTTAAAAACGGTTAGTGCGAATTGGCGGAATAGCAACAAGGTAGGGATGGTAAGTTGCAGTGCGTCTGGATGTCCGATGGTAGAAAGGGGCCGGTGGGATTAGATCTTGGAGTTCTTGGGCACACTCTCCGAAGTACAATCTGTAGAAGACCGAAAAGCAGGCAATCATGCGACGGTGCAAATTTTCAAGCAATATTCGCATCTCAGTCGCAATCTCTTAAAAATGTATGAAAAATGAGCACATTTGTTTTCCCTTCCCTTCCCCTTCTAATTTATTAAGATTTAATTAGTAATAAATCTCTTTGACACAATTCTAGCATGCCAGTCTCACGGCTAGTAACAAATGAATATCGTTCTCGAAAAAACTCCCAGACCAATATTGCCCTATATTTTGAGGAGAAGACTTGTACCCAACATTTGGGTAAGTACATCCATCAGTTTTTACGGTCACATAAGAGAAGCCGTAACATTGTTGTGATGATAAATTGGGACGCCACACCGAGTGTAATTTGGGCTCCATACTCCATAAGCGATGCCCAGGTGTGGGTAAAAATTTAGATTATCTTTTTAGTAGGCATGTTTGATGAGAAACCGAGTCGGTGTTATGAATCAATCTTCGTTCGTAATCATTTCGAAGTTTTCCTTTGTAATTTTACAATGTTTTTTTTTTTTGTATTTGCATTTGCTGTAAAATAAAATCAAGAGAGGTTTCGAATTATTTTGGAAGACCAAGGTGATAAGGGAACGTAGGGTAATAGTTGAGATGTTATTTTTGCGCAAACTATCTAAAGTCGTCAATAAAAAACCGGCCGAGTACGAGTCAGACCCGTTGTTTAGGGTTCCGCCAATAAACCGAAAAAAAATATCACATTTCATGCATGTGATCCCCCTTTCATTTGTAATTTAATTATTTTTTATGATTTGTCGTTATAGCAGCAAAAGACTACGGAACGTGAGATACAGTCAGCTGACAAGGGAAAAAGTGGTGTTTTTTTTATATATTCTAAAAAAAACCCCTATTATATAATACACGGTTCGTAAAAGATCAGTAAAAACAATTTCTTATAATTCTACACAAAGACCAGCCGAGGGCTAATCTATTAACAACAAACGAAGTAAATATAAACAAACAAACAAACATAAACATTAATTACAATAGAAATTAATTGGAAACTTTACGAAGACACAATAATTGTGCGCCTTCAATGGGTAATGAATTTTAACGAGCTAACAAACAATTCGTAGATAGTAATCCTGAAATTAATTGTTGGAGTGGTGTTCGATAGACTAGAGGCCCGGAAACTTCTCTATCGAGTACGAATATTTCCGACGTATTTATTACGTGTTCTAAACTATAATTATATATCTACATATTTATGAAAAGTATTTCCTTATCATCACAGGAATAGGGAATATGCACGCGATTTTTTGATTTACAAAATGAATTACTTGTAAGCTCCAGTAAACACTCAAGAAAATATTTTTTAAATATCTTCATCAGCGATGAAGTTATAACGCTTCAAAGATTACTATTAGAATGAGAAGTCCGACATGGAATTTGATGTCACGTTACGTGACGTCTATACAACTGCCATAGAAAACAGCGTTTTCGCGAGAGGGACAGACATATTTGTTTAAAATAATGATATCTCGCTTGTTTTTCGAGCAATTTTGATTCTATTTCCACTGTTAGTAATGTATTTTTGTATATTTTTAGATAAACTGTTTAGATAATACATAGTTTTTTTTTGCATATTCCCTTTTGCCACCACTTTATTTAGGAAGACTAAAGCCAAAAAAATAATATGGAGACTAGTAAAAGATTTTTTTGGAATTATCAATTCAGAAATCGAGGGGAAGACCAAGGAGTGTAGAGTGTTAATTTTCAGTATGGTTGAATAGTAAATAGCGAACCGGTTTCAATAGACTCGTTCTAATTATTTTGCAGAAATAAATATCAGTGGTAAGACCACTGATTAGTTATCACTTCACCATATTAATCTTTAAATCGTAATTGACATCTACGTTTATGTACATAGAATCAATCAACAATCGCCTTCTATAAAACTGGAAAAGAAAATTCACGTGAATGAAAATCGTAGTCATAAAAATAACGAGGGTAATTCCGAACTTCGTTGAAGTTCCAAGTCAAAGAGAAAGCATACGACAAAATCAATTACGTCATCAAGACAGTTGTTTATCCAGCTAGAGAAGACATATCAGCGTAGGGTAATTCCGGCTAACGTCAAGGCTACGCCATTAATATCACTCGGTGAGTCGTTTATATGGATTACGGTGATGCGACGGCTCTCGCTAAGGTTAAGGTAATCCGTTGATTAAATCGGGTAAATGCTTGCGTTCTTTTATGAATGCTATTTGGAATTAGAGGCGGATGTGACAACATGTTTGTTTGGTTAAAAGACATGGCGTTTTAAGGGTTATCAGCGTTGTTTGGGGATGAGGATCGATGTTACGGAATAGAGATTTCTTAGGAATAATTGGTTATTTTTATGAATGGTGAAACTTTTGGGAATTTAGAGTCCATGTCGTTTTGTTTTGTTTTATTAAGTCAACAACAGTGCAATCATTTTATTTTCAAAATTGATGCCCAGTTTATTAATAAAAATCCCGTGCAATTATTTTCCAAGCCATTTAATCGTTGCAACCAATTGTTATTTTTTCTCAGCTTGGTCAAACAAAATCTTCTTTCAAAACCCAAGCTTTGTTCTATAAAAGAACATAAGTTTTCATCGCCACGGGCCTCAGTCAATCGAGTAGGAACAACAAAAGTAGAAAAAATTAAAGGTTTTTCAATAAAGTGCTGCAAATAGTGGACAAAAGCAAATGTTGGCTCAGTGATGCCCGGGGCTTAATCAAACTCGAGTGTAAACAACAAAATAACGAGGGAATTGACGCCTCTTCCGTTAACAGTAAAAATATTGAAAGGCTCTGTTCATTTTTGTATGCATTGACTATGCGTCATGCTTGGCGTAAATAAACTATGTTTCTTTCTTTCTTTCTATGGATGATGTTATTTTAAGTTTGTTTTTGCTACACATAATTCTGGAGAGGAACTAACACTTAAAGCATTTGTTTGAACTCCACGGAAGCTACTTGAAAATGAAAGCAGTAGATATTTTAGTGTTTTTAGTAATTTCAAAAGCATCAGATACCAAAATCACTCTGACTAGAACCCAAGTGATATTCCATCAATGACTACAAATTTTAGAAGCCAAAGTGTGTGAGATAGACATGAGATTACCATAGAATGTCATTTTATCAGTTATTGACGTTCTTTGACTTGTACTGACAGACAATTAAAACACGAGCTATAAGACATCAAACACAATAAATCAACCCAGAGACGGGGCGAGACGAAAACATACTTGCAATGTACCTACGTCTTACTGAAGACACGTTAGGCCATAGCCGCGGGTCACAGCGGACCGATAGGATATCCTGACCCTGCTATGTCCGTTCCATCCCACCCCACTGTCCCCCGATCCCCGGTAAATGTCGCCTAGTAAATCTATCTCATGTAAACAAATAACAGCCCCCAGCTTTCCGGTATTCGGACAACCCCGGAAGGCGAACCTACGCAGTTTTCTATCTGATTGATTTTGTTGAAAAAACTGGCCTTTTAGACATGTAGGACATTAATGACGAATGGATGAGATTGCGGTTGGACATTTTCTTTCAATTAAGAGTGGGCTGTAATGGCATTAAGTTTATTATTAATGAGGTTTTTTGTGTAGATGTGTTTAAATGGCAGCGATTAATTGAAGGAAATCAAATAGCAGATTCCTATTCCCTTAAGGATTTAAGGTACCAACGTAGAGCCACGTGAATTCGCATCGCCATCTGCCAAACGCAAAAGAAATTAGAGGTATTTTTTGTGAGATTGCGATTGAGATCCAAAAAAGAACGTTTCTTTTTGTTCAAATTTGGCCCTGTAGTGTAGTGGTGCGGCTTTGGAAATATCTGTCGTCCAGCATGACTGCAATAAGAGCCGACTGATTTAAATGCTACTCGCAAATTAGCGATAGGCATAATAAGCGGCACGAGTCGTGAGCACACTCTCAAATGGTCGGTTTGATGACAACAGCTCTGACGCTTCACGTTATTGGTTCATCAGCTCATCGTCTAAATTGCGCTTGCAAGTTTCGTTCGCCCACCGTACATTGGCGAGATGACCCCGTCGTCAGTACAGATGGATGCAGTCCATCTGTACTGACGACTCGTACCAGCTACTATAGCTACGTTCACAATCTTTCTTATCATTATCATTTAGGAATTTTAGGATTACATTTTCAGTGAGATTAATCCACAGTGAACCATTTCAATTCAAATAACACTGCTAGTCAGAAACCAGGGGCACAGTTTGATTAAATTAACTTAGCATAGCCCTTATAATATTCAAATATTCAACAAAAGAAAATCATTAACGTGATTATTTAAGACCAAAAACTTTTAAACATTTAACTAAAGTTTTAAATTAGACTTGGGTATACTTTGGAGCTGGTTCTGTACTTTATTTTATTGCGTAAAATAAGGGTCTTTAACTTGAATTAAAATTGGATTAACTCGAGTAAAATAAGTTATGAACTTTGAAGTTTCATAAACTAATAAGTGACTTGGAAAAGTAATGCTGCTTCTTAGTAACGTCTCAATTAACTGTTTTTGACTTATTTTGGTAATTTAAACTGTATCTACCTAATTGCCTAAGAATTAAAAACTAGTTTGGGCAAAAGCAGATCACTACGTACGCTGATGCATTTCAGCCGGTCGATTCTGTCGACATCTCACCGTGATCACTTATGTGGAGTGAACGACAAGTGAGCTGTCATGCCATTTTGTTTGTATGGTTTGACAGCTCATTTGTCGTTCACTTCGCCTAAGTGTTCACTTTGACACGTTTATAAAATCGCACTGCAGATCATTCCGTGCCTTAATTTATTTTATGTTGGATATCCCATTTATCGAGGAAGGCTATAGGCTGAATAAAATCACGCTACAATCAATAGACGGGACATTAAAGAAAAATGGAAGTAAATATTTTGTAATATTTAATTCCATCAATAACATAAACGTGAAAATGGGAGCCATGTTAATGATTCGCGCGACTCTACCGAAAAATTAAAAATACTTAGGAATATATACAAAGATAATGTGAAATTTCCCTGTTGAAAGCTGTCTGACAGAGAAATAGTTCATTAGCACTCATTTGAATTTAGAAAAACGATTTATTATTAGACAAACAACAAACCCGGTAGTACCGCAAGAGTACTAAGCGTTTCCAAACGTCTTTTATAACGTGCACAGCAAAGGAACGTGCTCCATCTTCGACTTTGGTCATCGCTGACCTACACTGGAGTCAGAGTCAAGTGGGAACCCATCTCAAATTAAAAAAAAACAACGGGTTGCACTCTGGAAATGCCGGAAGAGTGCATTTTTGAATCATCTGTCTTATGAATGTTCGATCAGGTCACGTGTCCTGACGCGAGTTTAACATCTTATACCCATCCCAAGAAAAGTGGTCAACGCCGTTATAGAAGTTTTCACTTCAAAAAACCCGTGCAATCTTCTGTAATGTGGAATACATTCTAATTCAAGCCAGCGTTACATCCCTAATGTACCAGAAAACCAAACAAACAATAAAACAGCACAGCACTACTGTTAAATAAATCTCTCTAAACGCTGCTATTTACGTAAAGCCCGAAGTTACGCGAACGTCACCACAAGCCAAGCATTATTCAAGAAAATGTTTTATTATAATCCTGGTAGTAACTGAAACCGTTGTGACCCCACCGGGGTCCATTGTGACCCCCTTTGGGGTCTCCAAGGTCAAAGTGAACCGGCTTAATTGGAATGTAGGCTCTTCGTAATAATTCCCTTTGATTCGTTTTTTGCTTGTCGTGCTAAAATTCTTAAAAGAATGACGAATGACCCTTTGAATTGAAATTAAGACGGCGGCATAAAAGGTTTAGAGTCGTTTGTCGAGGTAAGCGTTTTTTTTTTCACTTCGTGGCTTTAAGTGCTTAGTCTGTTGTTAAAAAATGACGACAAAATCAGTTTTTTGTATAATTTATCTCGTTAAAAATAACTACTCACGTGTAATCGTAAGTTAGGACGAATATCGGCAATAGTGCTTGAAAATAATTATAAAACTAAGTATTTTACTCATCCCAACGGTGTTTTGTGAAGAGTCAGGCTGCTTGTCCATTATAGCGGAACGGGGTAGCGGTTCGGAGAAACGGAGTTTCACCAATCATGTCAGTGACTCACGTGGTGCGGCGATCCAGTTGCGCCCGGAGTGGAACCATTGGTTTCCACTTGACGTCACGTCACTGATATAAATCGTAATGTCATAAAAATAAAGTATAAAATCAATTGCGTCAGGTGGCCTCAATGGTTCTACCGCCGAGCCCATGCAATTCCATTGGTTTAAATTTCTCCGTTTCTCTGCTCCGCTGCCTCACTCTGCTGTTATGGACAGGTACCCTAAATCTTGCTTTATTTTTAGGTTATACGTTGAAACTTAAATTAAATTTACTTGAAGTCAGATTAACGACTTTTAATAATATTCTTGAAAATTATTTAACGCTTGAAACGACCAAAAATCTTTATGTTGGCGTACCTAAGTACTTACGCCTGTTTAATTCTAAACAAGATTTTATGCGACCATTGTTTTTTTGCCATTGTTGGGCCAACATTGGCGTATAATTTATTTGGGCAATGTACATAACTGTATCGTTTTGTTCCTAAACAATACCCCAGTGATTTTAATTATAAGGCTAAAATGTTCAGGGTTTTATAATAAAACGATTGTTCGGTACAATTAAGTTGGTAAAATACGGTCACATTAAATAGATTTACTTGGAAGTTTGAAATAAAATATGCTAAGTACTAAGTAATTTAAATTATTGTCGCGTTGGCTGCTAATTCCTAGTTATTTTACTAAAAACATTTAGGTTTGGAAAAGCTATAGTCGTGGTTCGTATAAAAAGTATATTCAATTTGAGTTTTAGTGCATATCGGTAATGTTGAAATAAATTTTTACGTTTAGGTACATCCGTATAACATAATAAATATTGGATTATTAAATAATTTAACAATTTAGTTTTGTTTCTTGCATGTTCGCTGTAGTTCTCAAAAATTGTAATAAATCCAAAATGTATTCTGTGGATAACGGTGTGAGTTTCACATTTAAATTACTCCTATGTCATTCATTAGATAAAACACAATGTGTAACTGTTTATCCCAAATAAATAATAAAATAACATTTATTGGTATTTGTGCTTTAATCTCAGTCTTTTGCCTTAAGTTTTTAGTCTAGCCTTTTCCCAACTATATTTCGAGGTCGTCGACCGAATACAGCTAAATACTAGAATTTTATAGAGCGCGAGACATTTATGTCAATGTCAGATAGGCAGTATTTCTGACAACCAGCTCTCTGTCAATCTGTCGGACACTAAATCATCCAATCTAGAGTTCACAAGGTAGGTAAGATTGTTATCTTAGTTGTAGAAAAAAAGCAAATAACGAATAAAACCTGTCTATTCCACCTATAATTGGTACATAGGTAACAGCTTTGAATATGTCCGATAAGGAAAAGCCCCCGTGCCCCTTATCACACCGGCTTTCGTATCGAATTGGGGGAAATATGGACATGGGTCAGCAAAGATGGAACAATACCTGTCAAATGTGCATGACACACGTCCATCATTCATGCATATTTATGCATATCCGGGTATAGAAAAATCGGCCAAGTGTGTTTTATATAGTGATAAAAATCACGTTTCTCATATTATTTTCTACGTTTCATGAGATACAGCCCGCTGATTGGGCTGAAAGAAATAACTTGATATGAATATTTAGCAATTCAAACATCAGTTATGTAATCTGTTATCACTGTATTATAAAATAAAGTCCTCCACCGCGTCTGTCTATCTGTTCGCGATAAACTCAACAACTAATGTACTGATTTTCATGCTGTTTTCACCAATAGATAGAGTGGTTCTCGAGGAAGGTTTTAGTACATTATTTGACTAGAGGGCGAAGCCGTAGGCATCAGCTAGTTTATTGTATTTTGTAGTCGCTGGATATTTTTGTGGAAAGGATCATGACCAAAGATGTATAGAAATCCGTCTTAAGTTGAAACACAATAAATCTTTAATTATTATAGACTACGCTTTACTATTGAATAAAAGTGTTCATTTTCATATAAGTATCCGAGTTTTAAAGTAATTAAACAAATTCGGAGATAACATTGTGTCTAAACTACTCGCAACTTATAAAATGACCACAGATCACTCATGTAGGTAGGTACAAAACAACAAAGTTAGTTAAAGACAAAATAAGAGAACAGCTGCTAATTGAAAAAAACGTGTGATTGAAAATAATCGTGAATAACGTGCTTTTTATGGCCTCGCAGCGTTGATGTGACATTATCGAAATAAAACAACTTTTTTTTCAACCTACCGTGCTTTTTAGGATTCAGTACTTTGAGGGTAACCAACGAATTTATCTCGATACGAAATCGATCTATCAGAAGTCAATTTATTGCTGAATCGATTTCGTTTGCTGCGATTTGGATAGATTTAAAAATCGATCTTGTTTAGGAATAATCGCCATCCCTACCGGTACGTCGGTCATCTGCCTTGACAGTTGCATTTGCGTGAGACGAAACACAAAAATAAATATTTTCACAACGGAACTACGAAATACATTATTATACAGTACCTACGTTATGATTTACTAATTATCTAGGTAGCTATTTATGAGTTTAATATCATTTTCGTGATGTTTTTATGTAAAGGCTCATACTTACGTGACTCGTACAAATGAAGAGAACGAAACGTCCATCATGACTGTACGGAAATATACCTAGCAATCGTTAAATTACTGTTTATCTTAAAATCATAATTCCGGATACGAAAACAAAATTCCTGAAGTGAAAAGCTTGTAAAAAATTAGCAAATAATTTGTATATTAATTTGGTTTTCATACGTGCAACTTTCCTAGACTGGTTTTGGTCATGAACCTTTACGGTTACAAATATGGTAGTACTAGCTGACCCGTACAACGTCGTCTGCGTAACATTTTTCATTACTGCTCCGCTCCTATTGGTCTTAGTGTGATGATATATAGCCTATAGCCTTCCTCAATAAATGGGCTATCTAACACTGAAAGAATTTTTCAAACCGGACCAGTAGTTCCTGAGATTAGCGCATTCAACCAACCAAACAGTAAGTATAGATAAAATAGTATCTAGGTATATTTCGTAGTGTGTGATTGCCCTTCTAAAGAAGCCTCGGTAACACTCTAAGGGCTCTTTTCCTGTCATGCGTGTTTTCACCAGCTTATGGTCCTGGTCCGCATGTGGGTGATGATAGCACGCTCCTGGCCACTTTCGTTTGCCACTACAGTATCGTGCGTGTCGAAAGTGACTTAACACGTATCGCAGTCATTCATGGTCATAGTCTATGACCATGCGTTCGACCTGCGTCTCAGTAAAAACAACACTGAAGGCAGAAGAACGCTGCCCGAATCCGGAAAGCCCGCACGCGGGTTGTGCGCCCGCAACCGATCAGAATTCCGCGTACGGCACGTACCCGGCCCGCATGATAGGAAAAATATGTATGAAATGATAGGATGCGGTGGCAGCCCGCATGCGGACCAAATCCACGCGCGTGTGAAAACATGCATGACAGGAAAAGGGGGGCCCTTAAACTAGGGCTTCTTTCTCAAATGTGAAACTTTCTTAAAAGCATTACATATTGAATCTGAAAAAGTCCGTTTTGCTAAAAAAGCTGCATTTTACATTAATGAAATATTCCATAAAAAATATCGCAAACGTCCTACAGTTCACCATGATATCATTTTACATAAATGATATCATGGTGAACTGTAGGACGTTTAGTTATCATTTTCCACTTGAAAATCATCTTACAGCAAATATACACCCTCTTTCACGCTTTAAACGAAGCCTATAATTAATGAATACATTCTAATTCAAGCCAGCGTTACATCCCTAATGTACCAGAAAACCAAACAAACAATGAAACAGCACAGCACTACTGTTAAATAAATCTCTCTAAACGCTGCTATTTACGTAAAGCCCGAAGTTACGCGAACGTCACCACAAGCCAAGCATTATTCAAGAAAATGTTTTATTATAATCCTGGTAGTAACTGAAACCGTTGTGACCCCACCGGGGACCATTGTGACCCCCGTTGGGGTCTCCAAGGTCAAAGTGAACCGGCTTAATTGGAATGTAGGCTCTTCGTAATAATTCCCTTTGATTCGTTTTTTGCTTGTCGTGCTAAAATTCTTAAAAGAATGACGAATGACCCTTTGAATTGAAATTAAGATGGCGGCATAAAAGGTTTAGAGTCGTTTGTCGAGGTAAGCGTTTTTTTTTTCACTTCGTGGCTTTAAGTGCTTAGTCTGTTATTAAAAAATGACGACAAAATCAGTTTTTTTATAATTTATCTCGTTAAAAATAACTACTCACGTGTAATCGCTTAATTAACGATCGTAAGTTAGGACGAATATCAATAGTGCTTGAAAATAATTATAAAACTAAGGGCCAGTTTCACCGGTTACGGATAAAGTGTCGGTTAGTTATCTGATGGATAACTAACCGACACTTATAATACTATAATTTATAATACTCAAATACTTAATAAATCTGCCAGATATCGCTATCCGACACCTGTGAAACCAAAAGTTTTAGTTCATCTGCCAGATAAGTTCCTAATAGGCTAACCGACACTTTAACCGTAACCGGTGAAACTGGCCCTTAGTATTTTACTCATCCCAACGGTGTTTTGTGAAGAGTCAGGCTGCTTGTCCATTACAGCGGAACGGGGCAGCGGTTCGGAGAAACGGAGTTTCACCAATCATGTCAGTGACTCACGTAGTGCGGCGATCCGGTTGCGCCCGGAGTGGAACCATTGGTTTCCACTTGACGTCACTGATATAAATCGTACCTAATGTCATAAAAATAAAGTATAAAATCAATTGCGTCAGATGGCCTCAATGGTTCCACCGCCGAGCCCATGCAATTCCATTGGTTTAAATTTCTCCGTTTCTCTGCTCCGCTGCCTCACTCTGCTGTTATGGACAGGTACCCTAAATCTTGCTTTATTTTTAGGTTATACGTTGAAGCTTAAATTAAATTTACTTGAAGTCAGATTAACGACTTTTAATTATTCTTGAAAATTATTTAACGCTTGAAACGACCAAAAATCTTTATGTATGGCGTACCTAAGTACTTACGCCTGTTTAATTCTAAACAAGATTTTATGCGACCATTGTTTTTTTGCCATTGTTGGGCCAACATTGGCGTATAATTATCGTAAAAAAATCCACGCGCGTGTGAAAACATGCATGACAGGAAAAGGGGGTCCCTTAAACTAGGGCTTCTTTCTCAAATGTGAAACTTTCATAAAAGCATTACATATTGAATCTGAAAAAGTCCGTTTTGCTAAAAAAGCTGCATTTTACATTCATGAAATATTCCATAAAAAATATCGCAAACGTCCTACAGTTCACCATGATATCATTTTACATAAATGATATCATGGTGAACTGTAGGACGTTTAGTTATCATTTTCCACTTGAAAATCATCTTACAGCAAATATACACCCTCTTTCACGCTTTAAACGAAGCCTATACGCGTTTCTTTTCACAGTTAATTCTAGCTGAGAAAATTATAAGAGCTTTTCAACTTTTGATAAGTTTCCACACGACCTGAGAAACCGTGCCTTTTTGAGTTTAAGAGAGTATGAATTTATTACTTTGAAATGAAAGAAAACTTTCACACGAGATGATACCCTTCATCTCGTGTGAAAGTTTTTGTATGAAGTCTCACCACGCTAAGTTGTTCAAGGAGTTCTTATTTCGAAGCGGTTTATTTTTAGAATCACGTTACGTAGAGCAACTGTAGGCCTACGTGCGCACTATCGATTGAACCGCCTAGCGGTTGACCGCGACGCTGGCCGCTTTTACAGTTTTTATATGCAACCGCTAGTGATTGTACGCACTGATCCGCTATTAAATGACAAGCGGCTGCTTACTAAATTTGAATCGCGCGGTTAACCGCACCCGCGGCTGTGACCTCTAGTGCGTACGTAAGCTAAGTGAATTATAATAATAATAGTAAAATTAACGGCATAAGTAGGCTTTAGGTTTTTTTTTAATAATCATCGCTAGTTATTAGTGTCCACATATTATGAAGGTACACATGCTAATACTTTTGTGTACTTACTTAAATTTAGATTAAACACTGTATTCATATAATATTTTATATTATAACCGTTTGGCTGTCTTTCTATACGCTATAAACTCAAAACCTTAAAAAATACTGAACGGATTTTCAAACGGATTTCACCAATGGTCGGAGTCACTCATGAGAAAAGTGCAAATCTATACTAATATTATAAAGCAGAAGAGTTTGTTTGTTTGTTTGGTTGAACGCGCTAATCTCAGGAACTACTGGTCCGATTTGAAAAATTCTTTCAGTGTTAGATAGCCCATTTATCGAGAAAGGCTATAGGCTATATATCATCACGCTAAGACAAATAGGAGCGGAGCAGTAATGGAAAATGTGACGCAGACGAAGTTGCGCGGGTCAGCTAGTGTTTAATAATATGGTTCGATAGTTTGAAATGTTAGAGAAATCATGTCGACTGGGAGCTAACAAAAGCTCTGCTGTATGTGCGCAGCCGGGGTCGGGTGTTAGTAGAAAATAAAAGTTTTCAATCTTACAAAATACGAATCTACCTACAACCTAATAACTAAGGCTGTACGCGTGTCAAATTTCCAATTTCAGCCAAATAATCCTATCTTGGCCTCAACAGAAATTCTATTGAAATAAACAAAACAATGTCAAAATCCTATTTACAGTTACATCCTTTGCCCGACAAATCAAACTGTAATAAACTTCTCGATCGAGTCAACCCTTCCTTGAGCAAATGGCGATCTCGGGTACCTACTTCATCAAAGTCAAATCAATATAATAATTATAATATAAAAATCAATTGGACTTTCCGTTGTAATTTTATAACTCAAGAACGGCTTGGCTGATTTCGGTAATTCTTTTTTTGTTTAGTTCGCCAGAATACAGGGAAGGTTTAAAAGCAAAATAAAATGTTTAGGTAGGGTAGCCAGTTGACGAGAGCGAAGCCGCGGGGGACAGCTAGTAATTTATATAAACTGAACGTCTCGTTTGTTTGAGTTTTGATTAATAGACAAACAAAAAAATAATACACGTTGTCATTTTAGTCGTTTTACATTGGCAAACCACTTCATCTATTCGACGACTACTACACATTAATTATGTAAAAACCCTTGTATGACCATTTGCCTTTTTTTAATATATCTGTATTATCAACATGACGCACAACGTAGTTTGAAACACCCAGGAGCAACCGCAGTCCCAGCCTTGTGTTCCAGGGACGGCGCGGAATGGAACGGCGTCATTGTTTTGATACGTAAATATTACTGACAGGGTGTTTCATAATTATTATGCATGAAGTATTTATTTTTATTTCAATTTTTTTTATTAAATTTTGTGTAAAAACAGTAAATACATTTTTTGCTTAAATCTATGTCAAGTTCAGGGGTGTTATATATGTGCCTGAACTAGGACATCCTGTGTTTTAGGTGAAAGTAGGTAGGTGTGTGTTATGTAATAATCACGGTAATTATTTAAAATAAAATAGCCATCTTATAGGTATGTAAAAAGCAGTAAATAGTGTAAAAATCATACTTCCTATAACCTTATTATTCTAACTTAACCTACTAAAATAAAATAAATAGTACACACACGTTAGTTTTCGGTTTCGACCGAAACTATAATCAGAACTGAACCTTTGGTTTCGGTTTCGGCTAAAACATGTTTCGGTCGGACACTACTTTTCAATTAAATTGTTCTAAATTAATGTAACCAATCTCATCATCACTCGCAGGACTTCCACGACTGGACATAGGCCTCCCCAAGTGTCGTCACAACAACTGGTCCTGTGGGTCTCGCATCCATCGGCTACCTGCGACCCTCACCAGGTCAGCGGGACCTGCCCACCCTGTGGGAGGCCTTCCAACGTTGCATCTTCCATTACGCGGTCGCCACTCCAGGACTTTTCGGCCCCATCGACCATGTGTTTTGCGAAGAATGTGGTGTCCACTGCCGCTTTAGTTTGCCGATCCTGCCGGCTATGTCTGTAACCTTGATTCTCTTGCAGATATCATCATTTCTGATTCGATAACGCAAGGAAACTCCAAGCATTGCGCTCTCTCTTGCCCTTTGAGTGATTTCTGATGAGGTCCAAAGTGCAATTTTAAAAAGTGTCGAGACAACGTTGCCACATCACACCTTGGCTTAACAATATCGTATGTTCTTTGTTCATAAAATAAGCAGGATGTGTAAATTCATATCATAATTCGTGTCATTCACGAGAATCCACGGTGAATTACACTTCAACGGACCATGTATTATATGCTTCGCTAAAACATCCCCCGGGTGCCTCCGGTCTACCCCGAGATCTGACGTATTATCTCACATTTCACAATATTATATATTTAGATTATAATGTTCGTCACGCCAAAGGTCCCCAGACGAGGGTTGGCTATTGATTGTTAGTGTCAATTTAAAGATTGGAAAGGAATCGAGAGTGACTTAGACTTCATAAATTGGCTTTTTAAAATAAACATAGGACGTGGTTTTTTTAATACAATATACATTTTCTGAATATGCATGTAAACGATAACTTCAAGATTATATTATGCGAACGACATGTAGGTAGTGTCATCATACGATTCACAGAGACGCAACGACTTATTCATATAAAAATCAAGAAAGAAAGAATTACTAATACTTAATCTGTGCGAGGCCAAATAGGCCTTTTTTCAGCGTATGTTGCGATGATATAGAAATAAATAAAAGCTAAAAAACATTAAACTGAAATTGATTAAAATTTTGCTACTACTATACTGAAAGAATTAAAATTGATTTTTTATTTCTGCTAATAAATATACCAATATATTTAAACTAAGTAGGTACGTGGTATTATTTTGATGAATAAGTCTGAAAAAGAAGAAATTCAGTTCATATCTACCATATATGAAACCTACAAAATATCTTTCATATTATTTTCACTACACTACACTCACGTTGTAATATTCATAATACTCATTTGGTGAATTCCTCTCGCGGGATAGATTAAAAACTCAGGCGTTAACAATGGACCAGTTTCGTTCGTATTACTAAATATAATGGTCTTTATAGCGTAGTTACTAACGGGGATCGTTAATAATAATGACTTTCGGCAATTAATCGAGAATGTTAATGTTTATGGGTTGTACGAATAAATAAACGCCTATCAATTGTTTTTGTGGGTTCATTTACATTTAAACTAATGAATGAGACCATTAGAAGTGTTTTTTTTTCAGGACAACCTTATCTAAACTATACTATATTATCTATACTAATATTATAAAGCCGAAGAGTTTGTTTGTTAGGTTGAACGCGCTAATCTCATGAACTGCTGGTTTTAATATTAAAAAAATAATTTAGTTTTGGATAGCTCATTTATCGAGGCAGGCTATTTATTTAACTTTACTATACGACCAATAGAAGCGGAGCATTTAATATGTGACGCAGTCGAAGCTGCAGGGTCAGTCAGTGCTGAATATTTGCGTCTTTAAAACAAGAGTATGATGCTGAAGTGCTTTGTAAAATATGAAAGTTCACACGTGCAATCTAGCACGTAAAAAAACAAGTCTAAAACGAGAAATATTTCACTATAGAAAAGGATTCATTAACAAGAATTACTATAACAATAATAGGCTAGTCTCCACCATCAATAAATTGTAAATCTATTTAGTCCGTCGGGTAGAGTATAGAAAAATAATGGACACATATTTTTTGCTTTTCTAAATCAATAAATATTGACAAAGATAAAACCATAGATATTTCTGTTGATAAAAGCATCAAAACTCCAAAGTGGGGGCCCGTGACGTATGTACATACGTCAGAACGCACTAAAAATTATACCACGGCGTGACGTATTGAGAATTTTAAAAGCGTCGTATCTTCGTCAATTTTGGTTAACGTAACGAAAGAAAAAAAAAGGGGCCAACTGTTTTTTGACAATGTAACTGACGGACTACTTATATTTTTTCAGTGGACAAGCCTATTAGTAAAAAACTTTTTGTTATACCTGAAAACGAAAGAAAATACAGTAACAAAACTTCAAACCGTGCTACGGTCCTTGAACCCAACTACAATCACTATGGCAGCAACCGTTTTCTTCGGACATTTTACGACTCACGATAAAAGATACGACACTTTTTCACGACGAGGCAACAGATGCGAGAAGCAATCCAATTTACAATCTATGTTACGGAAAATCTTAGGCACATGAACAGTAGCTCATAATCTACCAAGCCTTTCTTCAACCATCGACAACTTAGAGTGAAAACCTCGTAAGTGTAAAAGAAGTACTTCTCAGGAGGAAGAAAAACCTGCGTGGTGTAAAATGTTTGCGTCTTTTAAGTGTTTTCTGTATAAAAGTACTTGTCAAACATCAACAGTAACTTTCTTTCAAAAGACACTTAAGGTGGAAGCTCCAGGGTAGCCCGCGAAATTCAAATATTTTTATGTTTTTTGCTATTTGCCGGTCATTGTGAACAGAATACGTTATGTTGAACAGAATACGGTTCGCGATCGTGAAGAGCATAAGGATTATAACCATTTGAGTCATCAATACCCTCTAAGTTCCCTCTAAGTTCAGTTAAACTCGATTGAATGTTATTTCGTGAAGTCATTCAATCGAGTTGTATGGGCTTAAAGGATTATATTGATAATTAAAATGGGTACAATTCTTTAGGTAAATATGCGTTACGGCCGCGAATTGTATTTTGTTCAACATACAGCTTCACACTGACCGGCAAATTGCAAAAAACATAAAAATATTTGAATTTCGCGGGCTTCCCTGGCGCTTCCACCTTAAAACGGATTTCACCAATGAAACTGATCGCGATCAAGCTGCGTTCAAGAGTTGTCAGTGTCAATATTCCATAGATAATAATGACACTGACAGCTCGTAAACGTGGTTCATATGTTGATCGCGTTCAGTTTCAGATTGATGAAATCCGCCCTAAATTACACAGCTACAGCAAGATAAACTCAAGTTAATCACGCCACACTGACAAATGCGAGTGTTTGCGAGGTTCTAATTTTCTGTCATAGATGGCGCTTCGAGTATCGAATGAACAAATTAGTAAGATCAGGATGTGCGTTGCTAGGTTTTCATCCAAATAAACAATACAATAAATTTGAATAAAATTGCATTCTCAATTCAATCAATCAATCTTTACTGTAAGACCTTTATTGTAATACCTGTGTTTACAAACACAAATAATATTTACAATAAAGGTCTTATATAAATATTTATCGAGGTTTTCACTGTAAGGCGACGCTGTGTAGGTTGGGGCGGCTTTCAGTGTAACCGGATGTAGTTTTTTTTTTTTTATATACAAAACGGGGAAACTCTTGGCCCAAATCTCACCTGATGGAAAGTGATGATTAGGCCGAAGATGGAAGCGAGTTTCACCCGGAATCCTCTTACACAGAGGAACTGGCTATCTGGCTGGCTAGATGTATTTAACAAGGAACAACTGTGGCTGTCTATTATCTCACCGTCATACCCCAGTAGCTGGGTAACGCTTTTTGGTTAGCCTGTCAACCCTCGTTACTCACGTAATAAAAGCGTCGGAAGGTATTTTTTTTTTTCAAGTTTCTCTATGAAAATTGACAGATGACTACAAAAACAAATTATGACTAGCTTCTGCTAGCGGCTTCGCCCGCGTGTTCCGTAGGGAACTAGAACCAGACTGTAATCTACCTCTGTGTCTTTTCTTCTCAATCTAGATCTTTTCTGGCGTTCTGATGTGAAAGAGTGACAAACATCCATCCATTCATCCTTCCTCACAATTTTCGCATTTATAATATTAAGAAGGATTACATTTTTCGAGCCCACCAAATGGGTACATAAAATTCCAATTTTAAATTGCAGACTTGAAAAAAAGTATTGTAATAAAGATGAATTTTAAAAAGGAAGTGCAGGGTTTATTGCAGATGAAACTATGGTTTCAGCTACAGATTTAAAATAGTTTAAGAAAAATTTTTTAGACTTACTTTTACTTTTTTTTTATCATAAAGTTAACTAATCGTGCAACGAGTATTATTACTTTATAAATAAGTAGGTACACAAGTAACAAAATTCACATAATGTCAAGATAATTTAAAGATCATTAGATCTCATGAAGGAAATTGTATTAGCGAGGAGGAAATAAGTACATAAAGGAATTTACGAAGTGTTACTCAAAGTAAGAGTGACATCAGACTGACATTGATCGCTGCTACTAATATAAGGAATACGAGTATGCAGGAATGATAAATGGATGTAGACAAAGATGTGTGTGAAGGACAGCGTGGAATAGATGGAAATAAAAGCAAGTTGGTGCTCTGGTAATCATAATTTATCACCTCTGTTTCCCTTGAGAGTTTTCCTTGAGTGTTAAAAGCTTTAAGATGTAGTCGGAGTATTAGTTAGTGTTAAAGGCTAAAAAGAAAATGTTGACAAGTTGAGTTTTTGTGAAAGCAATTTCAAAGTGTGAGAAGGGGGATCCGCCAAAATTATTTCGTAAATATGTTACGGGATTATTGATCGGTAAGATTATAAAATTTTTCATAACATAAGACATAAGCAATAACATAAACCAAAGATGTTATAAGTCCTTAGTATCGATTATTTATATAGCTACTCAGTGTGTTGAGCACCAATTAAAAAACAATCGTCGACTCGGGGTCACGGACTGGCTCGGGGCTGGGCTGGGGGCTTGCGCTTACCCATCGGCGTGAACAGACTGAGAACACGAGTTCTGAAGCCGGGCTGATTTTTTCGTAAACCCAAAAAACGTTAAACTCTTCCATATATTATAATAGTGACATTCCAACGCCAGACCTCAGAGGCAA
Organism: Ceramica pisi; assembly: GCA_963859965.1. NCBI lineage: Eukaryota > Metazoa > Arthropoda > Insecta > Lepidoptera > Noctuidae > Ceramica > Ceramica pisi. The sequence continues at coordinate 19,692,591 of OY982535.1, read as the reverse complement.
CTTCCAATAAAAAACACCATTTTTTGAAAGCATTGTTTGTAACAACAAGTTGTGCAAACTCTGCTTGTTGAATGTCAGGCGTACAGTTAAAAAAAAAGTTCACTTTGTGTCTGGCCGATGAAATCTGATCAAACACAGGTATAATGAAAATACTTTCTCATCGAAATCCGTTCAAAATTGTAGCAGTTATTAAACACGATAGGGATACCTCTGGGGAATATGTTTGGACCAAATTTTTTTATGACTGTGCTGATTAAAAGCATATTGCTATTTAAAATGCTCAGTATGAAACGACAAGAAGACATTTTTTATGATTTTTCTCGAGTATTTTTTAATCTTGAGACGGGTTTTTCTATGAAATATAGTTTCTTATTAGGTATATCTCAGCTTAAAAAGTTTTGCCTTTTCATAAATTACTTAAGGACCAGATCTTCATAACATAGGTACGTATCCCAATTTATATGTGAACATGCCTCTTATACTTTCTCATCGAAAACCGTCCATATTGCAGTTATTAAACACGATATGTTTCTGCTACATTGGGGTCGGCTTCCAGTCAAAATGGATTCAGTTGAATACCAGTATTTTATGAATGTGCTGATTAAAATTAGTTTGTTCAGTACTATGAAACGATAGCAGTAGCAATAGAATTATAAAATTAAGATAATACCTCTAATATAATGTTACCTTGTTCTTGCTGAACCAATCGCAAGGTACCGCTGTTTATTTCTATCTTTATTTGTTTAAGGGATTTTTGTACACTTATGTGGCGATGTCAATCCTATTGTATTGCTACATATAAATTAATACCGCTGAATTAAAACCTGCCTCTTCTTACTTAGCAAAATGTATGTCATCAAGGTGCCAGTTAGTTGGTAACCAAGATTTGAGTGCTAATTCTATTGATTTTTGAGTATTTTACTTTTGCATCTCAGCCTGTGCGGAAATGGAAGATGAACATTTTTGACATATTCCGACTCAAATGCGAACGTTGCTAAAAAATAAGTAGAAGTGGCCCTCTGATCCATGTTACCAAATATGTTTTATTTCAGACACTCATTAGAAAACTAGCGTCAGACAGCATCATACTGTTTGACATATTATTATAACGCTGGAATGGACCTTTTTAAATACACTGAGGTTTTGGCATACCATTTTATTATGTAACTAGCTGTCCCGCGCAACTTCGTCTGCGTCACATTTTCCGCTCCTAAATAATATTGCAACAATAAATTGAGATTTAAACTATCCTATCTCTCAAGTTGGATCGAACTGCACATGGTGTGCGAATTTTATTATAATCGGTTAAGTGGTTTAGGAGTCCATTGAGGACAAACATTGTGACACGAGATTTATAATTAAGAAGATTTCTATGTACCTATTTCGTTTTTTCTTTACTTGCTTCCTACATGAACGGCTTATTTAAGCCGAGTTCCGAGGTGCTCGATGCACTGAAGGTTCTGTTGAATATAGACTTAGGTTATACTTGTTACTTACCGTCAGTGTTAGTTCATACTTTAAGCATACGTACGCACTAGCGATTGAATCTCCTAGCGGTTGCGATTTTCCAGTTTTTATATGCAACCGCTAGTGATTGCACGCAACCGCCATTAAATGACAAGCGTTTGCATAGTAAATTTGAACCACGCGGTTGACTGTCCCCGCGGCTGACGGCTAATTAATGCGCACGTAGACTGACTATTCACTATCGTAACACGAACCAGTGAAGCTGCTTTCAGACTATGCTATAATATATAGTATAGAGTAAATAGCTCATAGCACAACAATATCGTGCACCATATATTGTCAATATGTAAGGTGCGCCGCGATATTGTTGTGCTATGAGCTATATACTATAATTATAGTATAGCGTAGTCTGAAAGCAGCTTTACGCGTAGACTGAACAGCACAGCAGTGTAATTCTGCAGGGCAATTCTGTAAACATGTCGAAGTGATCACTTAGGTGGAGTGAACAACAAGTGAGCTGTCATGCCATCTTATTTGTATGGTTTGACAGCTCACTTGTCGTTCACTTCATGATGAGATGTCGACAGAATCAACCGGCTGTAAACATCTCACCGTGTAAATTAAGGTGAGGTGAACACAAAGTGAACTGCCTACAAAATAGATGGAAAGTCAGTTCACTTTATGCTTATAAAGTTAGCTCGGTGAGATGCTGACAGAATATACCGTCTTATTCTTAGAATCCATCTCGAACGGCTAATAATAATAAGTAGGTACATAGTTATTATTAAAATGAACTAAGGGTCCCAAAGTGTGCCTTGCGACCCCCCGGGGCAATCGTTTTGCTTCCCCAAAGGCGTCGCAAACCACCACAGAATTGAAATGCATAATATGCTGCAACTGATAAATTTTTATTTTTATTTAGTCCCAAATAAACATTATTGTTTTGTTCTATAACTCTTTATTTCTTACAATTTTAATATTGTAGATAGTAAAATTTGAAATGAAGTAAACAATTATTGTGTTCTTTAATTATTTTGTTTTGAATGTCATTCTGCATGAAAAATCTATGCAAGATTTAATGGCAAGTTTACAAAAGATATTTGTCGTACTTATAGATCTTCTAAGCGCAATTAATTATGAATATTTTAAAATTAACTTTTCCAATGGTGTCGCAAAAAAATTAACATGTTCAGGGAGTTGCTCTATAAAATGATTGGGAACCGATGAACTAAGGTATTAGTTACTTAGGTATAAACTTGAGAATATAAGGCATTAAAATGAAATACTGGGAAGATCTAACAATAGAAGAGAAAGCTAGTTACGTCTTAGATATTATGACGTAGTAACATACTCAAGTCGGTAACCTAAACAAGAATCTGTTTTATATTCAGGTAAGAAATAAAAATAGAAAACCTTTTCAGATTGGATTGGATTTTTCGCTTCTAGACTAGCGAACCCTTGTCGAAAGTTCTAGGCTTAGAGTAAGCTTCAAGTACATTGATGTCAATGGGCAAAACACTTATGCCCAATCTTCTGGCAGTTGTAACACGAATTTTATTAAATTTCTTATGAGGAGCGGTACTAAATCCTAGGATTTATAAAGTAAGCAGAGTGGTGTCCTTGAAGTCAAATCCCAAGTCCTCACTATATTTATCCTCTGATCCTCGAAAATATAAATGAACTGCAAAACGTATTTGAAACTGCGAAGTATAACGGCCCTTGCAAGGTTGCTGAGGTTAGCCCAAGGAGATGTAAAGTTCAGGGCCCCAGACAACCTGGGGTTTTTAACCTTGATTTAACGAGAGAGTGTTCTTTATTTTGTGAAGGACAAAAACCCCACCCTTTTAAAAAGACAGTTTATTAGATCTGTGATTTTATTTCTTTTTCGTTACGGCTGACCCTGCTATACTGCGTATTGCCTTTTTTTTCTTTTTATATATCAATAATGCTTTCTTATTCTTTCTACATAGTTACAGTTATAACATCCATAGGTAGTCCTCAGGGGTGAAGACAAATTCAAACTGTTTGATTTGTATTAACTTTATTTCATTATTTATGAATTAAGTTATTTAATTTTATTAATGGTTCCAATGTTTGTAAATATTTGAGTAATATGTACTTTTTCATTAAGATTATTTAGAAATTGATTATTTCATTGATGCATAATCCTCACATATATTTAATTATGTTATACAACAATCAATGTAAAACATTTTTTTGGAAAGAGCAACTATGAAGTTTCTTGTCCATTCTTCTCCATCAGAATCAATCTTTCCGAATGGACAGTTGAATAACTATATATATAATTTTAAATATAACGATGATCTTCAAAAGTGCCGTTTAATTGAAATAAACATTTTGACTTTATTACTCAAGAGAATTCTTAAGTAATATTCCAGTTTTTCACAATATTATTATGTAAAACATTATAATCGATTCGGCATCTCTTTTTTACCCACAATGTACTATGTCGACTTATGTTCTGCTGCTTGCAGGTGCAGAACGACAATTGCAATGAGACAACAATTCGACACCGCGTTTTCATACAAATTGGCCGGATAAATAATTGGAGCCTTAAAACATGAAGTATTTTCTCTTTTCTAGATTATTACTGTGAAATTGGTTGTTTGATGCCAATGCTGGCTCTGTAAGAAACATTGTGTTTTTTTTTCACAAAAAAAAATCGCTTATCCCTTTTTAGGCCATAAGGCATCGATATAGATAGTTAGAATGTCTAAGAAGAGACCTATATCAAGTGGCAGAGTGATCATCATCTGCCTAGTCTTTTCCCAACTGCATTGGGGTCGGCTTATAGTCAAACCGGATTCAGCTGAATACCAGTATTTAACGTGAAGCGGCTGCCTACCAGACCTCCACAACCCATTAACTGGGTAACACGGTATTTTTTGGCTAGACTAGAGTCAGAATTACGGGCTTCTGACAATCCGTTACGACTGCGAAAGATCTCCAAATGATAGCCGGGTCCAACGGCTTAACGTGCTTTCCGAGGCACGGAGGAAACTCGATATGTTAAGATGGTCACCCATCCACAGACAAACCTTGGCAAGCGTTGCTCTATCGCGTGGCGTAGATCTATCCGTGCGGCTGCTGTTATATATTATATAGCGACGAGCTCAATCAAGTGGTAGAGTGATAGATTCCAAGAATTAATATGATGCGGGTTTTGGGTGTGATGCCGCTACAGGGTCACAGGGTTTGGAGTTCAGCTGTATCTCATTGGAAACCAACTCCAAAATAGTTTTCAAAAAGCTAGGCAGTTCATGATGGGTAACCACCATAGATTTTAGCTGATCTAGAACCGTTGAAGTTAGTCAAAAAATAAATATTTGATGACAACGTGAGGTGACTGGCATGGCTTAGAACCAACATTTTTATAACTTACCAGCTGACCCGCGCAACTTCGTCTGCGCTACATTTTCCATTATTGCTCCGCTCCTATTTGTCTTAGCGTGATGATATATAGCCTATAGCATTCCTCGATAAATGGGCTATCTAACACTGAAAGAATTTTTCAAATCCGACCAGTAGTTCCTGAGATTACCCCCTACATACAAACTTACAAACAAATGTTACCTCTTTATAATATTAGCATAGATTACTAGCTGACCCGCGCAACTTCGTTTGCGTCACATTTTCCATTAATGCTCTGCTCCTATTTGTCTGAGCGTGATGATATATAGCCTATAACCTTCCTCAATAAATGGGCTATCTAAAACTGAAAGAATTTTTCAAATCGGGCCAGTAGTTCCTGAGATTACCCCCTACGATATACAAACTTACAAACAAGAGCACTAATGTTAATGCATTAGATTTTACCTAGGTTACCTCTTCATAATATTAAGTATAGATAAGTATATAAGTATAAGTATAGATGACATTCGCAGACAAATCGGAGCCGCGTGATGTTCGCTCCCAGAGTGGAGATTTGAATCTCCTCACTGGTATCGTTCAGCCGGTCGATTCTGCAGTGCGATTCTGTAAATATGTCGAAATGAACACTTAGGCGTAGTGAACGACAAGTGAGCTGTCAAACCATATAAACAAGATGGCATGACAGCTCACTTATCGTTCACTCCACCTAAGTGATCACGGTGAGATGTCAACAGAATCGACCGACTGTAAACATGTCGAAGTGATGGCTTGGGTGAAGTGATCACGAAGTGAGATATCATTCCATTTTGATTACTTGGATTTACAGCTCACTTTGTGATCACTTCACCTAAGCCTTCACATCCACATGTTTACAGAATCGCACTGAGTAGTTTACAGGACACATCACTGGTGAAATTTGACCAATGGGGCCAAAAGAATCTGGAGTAGCAACAGACTGCGTAGCTGAACACGTAGTATTGCAGAACTCTCACAACGTGAACCAATGACCTGATGAAGGTCACAGGAAACGGGCGGATACTAGAAAGAAAGAAAGAAAAATAGTTTATTTACGCCAAGCATGACGCATCAAACAACACTTACTACACTAAAAAATAACAAAAAATCGGGACAATATGCGTCACCTCCACGTAAAACGGTCATCGCTCAGCATTATGCTGGGACTCGTGTGCGAAACAGAGCCCCAGCTAGACGCATAGGACTAGTCGTTGTGGCGACACTTGTGGGTCGCCATTTCACCTGAAAGTCCTAGTGGACGATTTTAACCAAAATGATCATAATGAAGCCGGCAGATGGTAATAGATTATTTTTCATTCAATTTTTTTTATATATTTTTTTTGATATGAGTTTGCTCTTGACTTTTGTCTTGGTCAGAGATGACAGAGACAAAGTCTACGATGGAGCGAGCTTACCCAGAATGAGCCTGTTTAGTGTTTACTCTAATTTTGAAGAGATTAGGGTTGTAGGCGGAAACACAGACGCAGGCAGAGAGTTCCACTTCTTTGCTGTGCGCATTATAAAAGACGTTTGGAAACGCTTAGTGCGAATTCGTGGAATAGCAACAAGGTAGGGATGGTAAGTTGCAGTGCGTCTGGATGTCCGATGGTAGAAGGGGGCCGGTGGAATGAGGTCGTGGAGTTTATTACTTATTGTTATAGCGGCAATAGAAATAAACAGTCTGTGAAAAAGATAGATCTCGCTGACAGAAATGCAGACTGACGGACGGACGGACAGCGAAGGCTTAGGGCGGGTTGTTTTACGTTCACTTAAAGCATGCGTAAACGTTAAAAATGGTGCTATCGTTAAATCAAAAAATTGGGTTGTTTCACAAAATGTTAGCGTTAACGCACGTAAAATATAACGTTTACGTTAGCAGATGGTATGAGCACTGGTTAACGTTACTTTAGTTGCGTCAAATGGAACAATATTGTGAAATTTCTTTTGAATTCCTCAAATACCAATTCTTCTGATGACACAAATAAGTGGTGGAATGCAAAAAAAGCTATTTAGGTAGGACCCGTGTCAATAACTTAGCTATTGGGATGAGCAGGAATTTATACCAGAATGTTTGAAACAACGCTTCTTATTTAACGAACGTCAAACATCGTCCGTAATCGTAACTTTTTGACGTACGCATGTTACGTTAACCAACTGTTTGATACAACCCACCCTTAGTAAGATGATTCCGATAGTAACGCTTCGGGTACGGAACCCTGAAAAAGTTAATTTACAATTGAAAAATAAAAGTTAATTAATAAAAGACTCATAAACAGAACAAGACACAATTAATAATTTATTAGCTAAGTTTTAGTGTTTGTAACTGCTTCTGATAAATTAAGTTTTCTTCATTCCCTTGGTAGCGCTCGAAAACGGTTTTGAGTGAATTTAATTGTGTTATAGTTTCATTAGTTTGCAACGCTTTGCTTTTTAAATTCCATCCATTACGAAAATTAACTCTAAGGGAGCATTTCACCAATGAAATTGATCGCGATAAAGTTGCATTCATGAGTTGTCAGTGTGAACATTCCATAGAAAATAATGACAATGACAGCTCGTAAACGTGGTTCATGTTGATCGCGTTCAATTTCAGATTTATGAAATCCGCCCTTTTTTTTTTAGGGATGGGAAATCATCCAATGACTCCTCCCGCTCTGGGTGTAGCGGGAGGGAGTGTCAGATTTCTACTGACTAAAACCCATCCATGTTCTTTCATTGCCCTTTGTGTTCCGGAGCCACGGTGTCTCTTGCGAATAATCCCGCGACTCCGGCAGGCGTCGGCCCTTTCGGGCTCCTCTGTGTGCTGACTCTCCTTGAGAGCGCGTGGAACACTAACGCGCCGTCGACACGGCATGAAATCCGCCCTAAGTTGTTATAGAAAATGAGCAGTTTTTTGTACACCGTATAAAATGTGGTACAAACAGGAATTTAATGGAGCACCCATTAAATTCCTGTTTTACCCTCATAGGGAAAAGCGACAGAGAACTTTCGATTAACTCTGAAATATGATATTCCATACAGCAATGGTACACAAAGTTTTTAGGGTTCCGTTTGATGACGTACAACTTATTCAATTTAAGTCCATTTCTTAACTATCAAAATAATGCCCGCAAAATTTCTTCTGTTGAAGAAGGTTTTCCACAACAGTTTTCTTCAAAAACAGCCTTCATTATTAGCTATATGTACAAAATTAATTAAAAAAAGAAGAACCTTATGACTATATCATGTTCATGTAAGTAAAATATATAGGTACAGGATGTTCCAGAAGTGCGTGGTCAAATAAGGCGCCCATTACACGCTCATGCAAATGTCACTCAATTCCAAAAGTCATGATTGATGGTGAGTGATGGAATTTAATCGACATAAGACGCTTTTTCACAAATACACGACGATATACATATTATAGGCTGTTAGACGGGATTTGAAACAGGACAAGAACTACACTATAACCTATTCCATACCCATTCCATAAACATGTAGGTAATAACAGACCCTTCGCATAAAAGTCGAGACTAATGAAATTTTCTGATTTTTGTCAGTCAATTTATGCAAACATCAGTCACTGCATTACACGATAGATTAACCGTTAATCACAGTGTTGTATGTGGTTAAACTGATAGCAAACTCTACCGTGAAATTGGTGACGTAGCTTACATACATTAAGGAAAACATAGTAAAACGAAAAAACAAGGAATTAAAAAAAAATCGACCTCGTCTAAACACGATTTAAAAGTTCCGAACAAATGAGTTTCCAAGCAGTTTCTTACAGTTACTGGCATTTACTTTAGTTATATCACAGATTTGATATCACTAACAACTGCATTAGATAATTTGCAACTTTTTAAAAAGTCATTATTTCGCTTTGTTATTAATTTCTATATCAGCTGCTCAACATTAACCTTAAATATGACCATCGCCCTTCTAGAACACCCTGTACATAAGTGTAAGTAAAATAGGTAGGTATTACCATAAGTAGGTAAGTATACCTAGTTACCTACTCAAACTAAATCGAGTCCAACAAAGTCGACCAACAAAAAGGTTCTTACCTCTATTGTAATAAAATGAAAGTAAGCTCCAGTAAAAAACCCCAAAATATAACTTGGATAAAAAGGAACTTACCTTTTGAAATTCTCATTTTGAAGACGCTGGCTCACTCCTCACTCAAGCGGTCACAAGGGTTCCATTATTACGAACTTGATTATTAATTCTACTAGAATTATAATTTTGAACTATATTTTATACGACCAACTTTCTAAAATCGCTTGCAATGTCAGTCATCATGACTTAACTACACGAAGCCCAATTAACTATACAAATCTATTTACTTTCATAATTACAATCTCCAAGGAGTATTTATTCACTGTAACGCTAATTAGCAAAGAGAACCCGCTTTTGCGGTAAATGTCAAGAGAGAGTGCAACTGAAAACAAGGTTGGGGTGCTAGCGCGGGAAAACGTGTCAAGGTTATACTGGCACTTGAATGAGAACGCGGCGGACACTGCAATCAAAACCACCACGCGATCACGTAACCGACCTACACACACGACCACTATTCCTTACTATTTGCATTTAAATATAATCAAAATATCCCCGCAATCAGTCATTTTAAAATCCAAAACACACTGAAACTTAACCTAAACACACAACACTAGGTTAGTTTCGCCGTCGCCAGCCGAAAACTCATCGAAACGTCAAGTTTCAAACCGCGCTGCACCACTTTCAAACTATGGCATTTTAATCTTTTTTGAAATTCCCGTCCGTAAGATGTTACCACGCGCGATGCAACATCCCTCCGTCGAGCACCGAGTGGACTGGGCCATCCGCCGGCAGAGGCCGCTGCCCGCGAAATTGGCGCAATTTCGACGCATGCGCGTTGCATTTGCGAACCGGCGGGACCCGATGCGACCCGACGCCCCGCGCTTGATAGAAAAATCGAGGACGTAATATGACGTCAAGCACTCGTACACAATATGGGTTAATCGAACGTAACAAAAACAACTTTTAGAGCTCATGCTAATGCCGCGGCCTTGCATCGTCCACCTTGTTACGTCACAGGGGCGTGAGGTAACTTATTAACTATCTCTTTCTACCCGTCTGTACACCCTTATCATTCTCCTTGCTTGCTTCCATTATTCTTACGAGGAAAAAATACAAATCTCTTTTCTTAATCCCAGTGGAGGCAGAGAAAGATTGTTTTGAATATTCGACCGCTTGGCGGCCTACCACGGCCAAAGAAACTCTTATTTTGTTTCATATCGCTTTTGCTCCGGGGATTGAGAGATAGTGGGAAGAGATGCTTCAGATACTTATCAAGATAACGATTAGGGAGGCGTTAATAGTAAGAAGCTATACGTGATAAAATTGACGGCAATATTGCGTTTTAGGTAATTTTGATGCCTAATGAAAATCTTTGCCATGAAAGGAAAACAATAATTTGGGTCTCTCTATTTTTTTCAGGGTTCCGAACATCCGTGAAAAAAGGAACACTTACCTATAGGATTACCCGGGTGTTTGTCTGCCTGTCCGTCTGTCACAGCCAGTTTTATTCGGATCTACTGGACCGATTCTGTTGAAATTCATTAGGTATGCATATCGACTTCTGTGACCCAAACACAGCATGGGGGACAAACTAGAAAACTAAAAAAAATTATTTCAAACTGTATCGTGTGACATATCAAATCAAAGGGCTTATGATTATTGCTTAGGCTGTGAGGGTGTTAATTATATTTTAATTATCTATTTTAAAAATAAAAAGTTTGGAAGTTAGATATTCAAGAAATTAGTCCATAAATTACCATTTTCCCCTCCCTTATCTCCGAAACTACTGAGCCTACATTTTTTTTAAATAAATGCAGATAATAGTCTTATTTTTTATACCTAAAGATTACAGGCAAACCAAGTCTGAAATATTGCAACGTCATTTAAAAAAAATTAAATTGTTTCGGAACCCTTTGCACGTGAATCCGACTCGCACTTGGCCAGATTTTAGTCTACTTTATTTTTCTTGCGAACCAAGGTGTGATAACATAGATAGCACCAAGCCTAAACAAATTTAAAACCATTTTACCTATAGCCTGAGGACAACCTCAAGCTATAGGGAAAAGGGGTTTAAATTTGTAAAGACTTTCCAGAAAATAGTAATTAATTTCAGTAAATTTACGTAACGCTTTCTATAATTACTTACTTTGAAGGTCAAAGCTATTTAAATAACGTTTGAATAAACTTTTCCCAAAGAAAACGCCAGAAATAATACAGAAAATGCGAAAATGGAACTTCCTAATTAAACGCCTGATAGAAATGTGAGAGCAAACTTACTGCTACGACATTGCCTTAAAGGGTTTCAAAGGAACTTAGCAACACAAGAACTGGGCAAAGCAGGTTGTAAATAGTTTGAGCAGTTGACAAAGCTTCTGTTCTCGGAAACAGGGATGAATTTGCATATGGGGACGCTAATTTGTCTTCAAGCTCTTTTTGTTAAGAGGGGGACGACAGAAGCTCTAGATTGCAGTTTTCGTACCTACGTGACTAGTTTAGTACTGAAGCTGCATATTACAGCCCGTTTGTGTGTAATTAAGTGAACTATTATGATGTGTTTTATTAACATTACTAGTAACTATGAAATGCCTCCGCTGCCTTTGTGATAAATTGCATGAAACTTAGTACCTAATGGTCATAATTATGATTGATTCTACGTGAATATGGGTAATGTTTTCGAAAGTAAAAGTTAAGATAAGGTAGCCACCTAAGTATAATTATCAAAAGGATATTTTTTTCGTAGTTGATTTATATTTTGATAGACCCTTGGACATTCCGTTGGTAATATTTTTTCTCCCTAGACTGCCTACCTATTTAAAGGTTTAATGTAGTTTTAAAAGTATCTCACGGGAATCCGCTGAATGACGAGATAGAAAGGACTGGTCGATATGGCGCGCTTGGAGGTGCCCTAAACCCCCATTCCCCAAACACATTCACAGAGGGGGCGTGAATGATGATGATGAATATCACATTCATCGGTGAAGGAAAATTGCCAGGAACAAAATATGCCTTTTCTACTTTACAAGAAGCTTTTGCTCTGCAGTAACGAGGTTTGGATTACTATGCAACTTGCAAGGAACTAAAAACAACATAGTTGCAAGTGCCACTTAGCCACGCAGAAATCTACTTATACTTGGAACCTGTAACTTAAACACCACAAAACAGACCCAAATGGACTTGAAGTGGTTCGAATGACCGCCGTTTTGTTGCCATTATTATTATGATTATCCTCAGCTAAGGCCTAGCCAGTCTATATTGCGACGACCGCAGTATGTAACCTTGTTGACACGGACTAGATTATTTGCATAGATATGAAGCATTGCTCTGCGTTTCATAATAAATGGTTAAGGAGTGGCTTTGGTCGGCCCTTCTAAATTCTCGGTCTAATTGGCATTAGGTATTATTAAATGTGGGCGTAGGACTTAGATAAATCTGGCGAAATCCTTATTAGAATACTAAATTATAGTATTTACTGGTTGAATATTGAGCTGGTCGATAAATTATGAGTTTGACCGAACTTTGACGCAAAATCAAATTCTATATAATAGCACGTTGGATGGACTGCTATGTAAAAAGAATCTGGACTTGAATTTGTGAAGATTTGCAGAACATAGAAGAGGCTTACACTGCGGTAAGTTATTCTGTGCTAAAACGATTATGAATGAATCTTTAACATGTGGATAAATTAATCTCTTCAAGCTTGAACCGACAAGAAAAACACACTATACAGCGTGTAAGTGACAGCCCTCCACAAACTGATAGGGTGATTTCAGTATATCGTACTAAGTTGACCGGTACATGAAATTATTTCAGGAACTTTATGGGAATCCAATAAAACTGATTTGTTTAATTACCTCACACGCAATGTATCGCTACCTCTGCAAAACGCACGCAGCGAACGGCAGCGCAGCGAGCTTTCGAAAGGACAGCCGCGCTCGCGCCACGTGTTTAACAGCTGATTTCATGCATCGTTCATTAGCTTTTTTTTTCATTTTATTTGTGTTATTGACATTAATGGAGTTCAGCATACAGATAATGTAACTTTACATTGAACTAAAGCAATAAAAACTGAAAAAAACTAAAAAAAAATCCTGAGAAAATTTCCACTGGAATATGATTCAAAATAAGGAGCTTTATTGCACCCTGTTAATTTATGGAGTGCTGTCCCTTACACCCTGTATTTTTACAATATCCGGAGTTTTCTTCAGTTGGCGACACGGTTGGCGCAGTGGTTGAGCGATTGGCTGTTGCGCTTCGTATCGCATTGGTTATCGGTTTGATTCAAGCAAGAAAAAAAAAAACTTGTAGGATCTACAGGTAGTTTTTCTGGGTCTAGCTGTTTGTGTATGTGAGTGTGTATGTTTGGAAACGCCTGGTACCAACATGCCGTTTCAGCTCATGCCATTCACCTTCAACAGCAGCAACAAATTTTTTAAGCTCTTCCACAGCAGACACAGAAAAATCACTAAACATTTTTTAAATTATTTTTTTAATATCAACACTTAATAAATTACCGTACTATAATATTATTATATGTCACGTTAAAGAAATAGCCGTATATCAAGATGTAGATAAGTTAATTGTCTTTGAGTTAGTGTTTGAGTTGATTTCATTAAGAGCCCTATTACATTTTTTACGGAAATTCATGATTTTTGACGCTGTAGTTTTCAGCAGCAGTAAGATATTTTAATTATTTGATCCTGAATAACGATAGTGCCAGTCTCTTTATTGTAAGTTAGAGTTACACATTTTCATTTTTCTTTTCGTGTAATTTACTATAAATATTTTACGAACTCAGTTTGCAAGAAAAAATGTCGGCGATGGAACTTTGACGGTCTAATTCACATTGTTACAATCAATTCTTTTAAAAGCTGAATTTACTAAAAAGTAAGTTGAATGTTTTACTTGTTTATTGGAGTTCTAGAATTTCTTTAAATTCCTTGAGTTTTCACGGAAAAAAACGTAAAGAAATCCTAATTTAAGCCAGAAATGTCTTGATTCAGCATCCATTATATTCCAAATAAAAACAATTTTTTCAAATAAATTAATATGATATAAAATTTCAATCTACAATGAATACGTTTCATAAGTTTTCGTTTGTCAATATAATTAAACAAAATTACAATAAGGGCCTCTTTCACCACCCTTGAGTAAAGTATCGAGTAGACTAATCGCCACTTAAAGTCATACGTAACTGCACGTGTCAATTTCACGACGTTCGAGTAGCACTAATCAATGATTAAACTGACCAGTAACTTACTTGCCACATCGTCTGCCAATTAGCGTGTTTACTTGACGGTTAACAAATTTTCACTATACATTTTTGGAAATATCTCGAAAACCATAAGTCCTATCAACTCAATTCTTTTCGTAAAAGTGGTTTTGGGTCAAGACCTTTATTTTAAAACTAATTTCAAAACCCTATCACTTAAAACAAAAAATCACATTTTCAATCTACGTAATTATTCACAATACAAAAACCTTACATCTAAATTCGCATTTAAACTAGAATCTAACTAAACCTATGATGCGAAAATATCCTTATAACACTAATTAGAGAATGCTAAACCTAATCTAATCTGATTCAATTTTAATTCTAATTAGTTTTCCTTACAATTTCCTTGTTTGATACGGTCGCGTCCACGTTTGGTACTTGCGCCTATGGACGCGGACGGGGTCTTATCGCCGACACTAACACAGTTTGGTATTACTGTACAAGTGAAAAGTTTGCACTTCTATCTCTTTTAACTTTATCCATGATAATTTATAAAAAAAAAAACCACACGCAATAATTTCCTAACCAAAAACACAACAACCAATACACAAAATGAAATGACAAATGACAGCTAACCTAACAATGACACTTGACGAGTAACGTTGACGTAATATTGAACGAATGCAACGTATGATTTGTTAAGTCATTCACTTAACCGGTAAGTTGTTACTCGAAGCTTTATTTTCGCTTGTGAAATTGAAAGAAGATATTCGTAAGTTTTACTTGCCGATTAACTTTAATTGGGAAGTAACTAATCAACGCTTTACTTGGAGATGGTGAAAGAGGCCCTAAATAAAATTACAGTACTATATATTCTGCGTCAATTCAGCGCGCGCGCTCCTCAGTCTCGCGCGAGCGCCCAAATAAACTATAATCCTATTCAGACTAGTAAGTATCAAAATTGTTTCGCGGACTATAGATGTACTCCCAACGCAGACCAACGTAACTTCGTTTATTGCAAACGAGCATTCACGATTCGTAATAGGACTCTTAAAATACGCCCGGCGGTTTTGGGCTTTTTTTTTAGGGATGGGAAATCATCAAATGACTTCCCCCGCTCTGGGCGGAGTGGGAGGGAGTGTCAGACTTCTACTGACTAAAACCCATCCATGTTCCTTCATGTGCCCTTTGTGTTCAGGAGCCACGGTATCTCTTTCGAGTAGTCCCGCGACTTGGCCCAACTGTTCATTTTGTGTCCTTGTTAGATGTAACTTTACAAATTAATTACACTATGTTGAACGAATGAAACTTAAAATAATACATTAGACTATTTTCTTAATCATTTGATCTATGAAATCAAATTAATAAGAAAATATATTTAACATACTATTTATGAAAAAAAAACGACTATAATATTATTATAGTACGGTTGGCAACCCTAAAACGCACCCACGATACAGGAGAAATTCCTAGTGTAGGGGATTCTTTTTTTAAAGAAAGTTAGGGTTAGAGTTGATAAATATTTTGGGGACTATATTTCTTGTCACCAAAATTTATATTTGTCATCAAGTTGTATCACCTAATAAATAGATCTATCGCCACAAAATATATACTTTCTCCAGTAAACAAAAAGTGTTCCCAGGTATGAATAATTATCAAAGTTTTATTACTTAAATAATAGCTTTGTACTCAGAATGGTAGATCTGTCACTAAATAAATTGATTTATTAAAAGACTAGCTGACCCACGCAACTTCGTCTGCGTCACATTTTCCATTAATTCTGCGCTCCTTTTTGACTTAGCTTAATGATATAGCCTATAGCCTTCCTCGATAAATGGGCTATCTAACACTGAAAGTTCCTGAGATTAGCGTGCTCAACCAAACAAACAAACAAACTCTTCTGCTTTATAATATTATAACTCAGAGGTTCTCAGATTTTGTTGTGCAAGGCGTTGCGAACGTTCGACACTCGACTCTCGTGCGCGTACCTGAGAGTTTCTCTGATTTTGTTCAGCAAGGCGTTGTGAACGTTCAGGTGAAGATTCTCCCATACGGCGTATTCTTGCTGCCCGTGCTTGAGAACTATGTTTAGTAAGTTGAGACATGGCTCTCTTTAAGCATTTTCAAATGTTTAAGAAAATGTTTATTAACATTTTCTCAAACATAAACGATAAATAAATAAAAAAATTACACGCTATTGCGTGTAATTTTTTTATTTATTTATCGTTTATGCCAGGCATTAGCACCCATAACATTAAAAATTCAAAGCTTAATCTAATAAACTTTACTAATAAACAAAACTTAAACTACCTACTTACTACATAAAACACATCAAGCCTAAGCAAACGCACTCCCCCGTAAAATCAGTGAGTACATTGTAGTAATATTCTAGCTCTGAAAAGAACTGTTGTGTAGCCCTGAAAAGAACTGTTGGTTAGCCCTGAAAAGAATTGTTGGTTAGCCCTGGAAAGAACTGTTGCTTAGCCCTGAAAATAACTGTTGTTTGGCTCTGAGAAGAACTTTTGCGTAGGTGTAGTTTTAAGAACGAAATCTAAAGAAAATCGCACGAAAATTATTAGACTCTTCGCAACGGGTCGTGCAGCAGAAATCGTAATATTTTAATTTCGCCATAACTTCAAAACCAAACGTCCGATTTTAATCATTCAAAGACCAAATATTATCTACATAAACTGTAAAGATGTAATTTTTTTATTTATTTATCGTTTAAGTCAGGCATTAGCACCCATAACATTAAAAATTCAAAACTTAATCTAAAAAACCTTACTAATAAACAAAACTTAAACTACCTACTTACTACATAAAACACATCAAGCCAAAGCAAACGCACTCCCCCGTAAAATCAGTGAGTACATTGTAGTAATATTCTAGCTCTGAAAAGAACTGTTGTGTAGCCCTGAAAAGAACTGTTGGTTAGCCCTGAAAAGAACTGTTGGTTAGCCCTGGAAAGAACTGTTGCTTAGCCCTGAAAAGAACTGTTGTTTGGCTCTGAGAAGAACTTTTGCGTAGGTGTAGTTTTAAGAACGAAATCTAAAGAAAATCGCACGAAAATTATTTTTTAATACAGTTGCTCAAAAAGTGGTGTATTGCAGGGACGTATAGCGTTCGGGATGTGGGCTATTACATACTAGTGCTTTTTTCTAACCTTTCCCGAACTCGTGCGTTCTCTTTCCCAACTGTCAAAATAATGTCTATTAAAAAGAAAAACCAACCATGAAGTTTATACTAAGGAGTTTTTGTGATTCATACAAATACGTACCTATATTTCTTAGAAGAAGCTACTAATTTATTTCAATATCAGATTTAATGATTCAATTGAATGAATGAGTTAGGTTAGGTTTCATTTCATTTCACCTCATTAAATTTAATTTTCATTTCATTTCAATACAAAAATCTACTGAAGACTAAGCTGTATGGATAGTTCCCTTTGCCTATCAAAACGGGTGAAGAAAAAAAACTGCTTATATTCTACGGTTGGCGCCATTTTCCAGAAATTTTCTTTGTGAGTTTAGATGTTTGTTGTGTTTTTAATATTTTATTAAATTGCTTAATTTTTTCGCAACTCTATTAAAAATAGTCGTTCAGTACACCTGCGGAACCGTCATTGCAACTTGTTCCGACTGTCAACCCTCGCCTTCGGCTGCGCCTCGGCTCGGGTAGACATTTGTCGGAACTCTTTGCAATGACAGCCTTTCCGCACTTGTAATGAAATATACTAATACGCGCACGACCGCTGCGTAGGGAGCCGACGTACTTATACTTATCTATGGAGCCGACCTCGCGGCTGAGCCGCGCGGGTACCTTACTCATAGATCTAAATTCCCCTCCCGCACGCGCCTTGGTGACGTCCACTTCGCAACGGGTCGTGCAGCAGAAATCGTAATATTTTAATTTCGCCATAACTTCAAAACCAAACGTCCGATTTTAATCATTCAAAGACCAAATATTATCTACATAAACTGTACTTAGTGATGAAATACTTTATTTTGATAAGGATTAATAGCATGAGTAAAATAAACGCGTTTAAAAGTAGTCCGAAAAAAAAATCAAGATTTTTAAATAAAAAAATGGTTGTTGTGCCTCACTCGACATAGATAGGTATAGTGTGTCGCGGACTTTTTTGTAGATATTTATAAGATCTACAATTAATTAGAACAATGTATGGTTCTATCTTTTATAGTTTAGGCAGCGTACACAAAATAAGTTACTTTTCTGGTTAATTTTTACACCTTGTGTCCGAAAAACCCAAATATCTTACGGAACCCTATTTTTTTCCAAAATAATATATAGCCTATGTTACTCGTGGATAATGTAGCTTTCGAATGGTGAAAGAATTTTTAAAATCGGTCCAGTAGTTTTTGAGCCTATTCATTACAATCAAACAAACAAACAAACAAACAAAGTTTTCCTCTTTATAATATTATAGTGTAGAAAAATGGTTAGGTTAGGTTAGAACTGTGACCTACGCACGAGCCGAGCAATTTATTCCTATATCTCCATGATTTTAAGTGATTTATTGTGGAATTGATTTTATATTATTTGGTGACTTCATTTTGGTGACAAATCTACTATTTTGTGGGCAAATCCTATTATTTAAGAAACACAAAACTAATTAAATTGGCGATAGCTTAAATGATACCCAAATATTTTTAAATAAAAATAAATTAAAGAAGCTGCAATGCAGTAAAGTTACCTACCAATATATGTGTGTACCAAATGAGTATGAAGAAGGTACTTACGCACTAATGATGATCACCAACATTTTCTCAATACTTCTCAGTACCTAGCTGATTTCTAAATGAGAATCGCGTCTAAACGGCTAGTCGTTTTTTTTTTTTTTTCATAAATAGTATGTTAAATATATTTTCTTATTATTTTTATTTTATAGATCAAATGATTAAGAAAGTAGTCTAATGTATTATTTTAAGTTTCATTCGTTCAACATAGTGTAATTAATTTGTAAAGTTACATCTAACAAGGACATAAAATGAACAGTTGGGCCAAGTTGCGGGACTATTCGAAAGAGATACCGTGGCTCCGGAACACAAAGGGCACATGAAGGAACATGGATGGGTTTTAGTCAGTAGAAGTCTGACACTCCCTCCCGCTCCGCCCAGAGCGGGGGAAGTCATTTTGATGATTTCCCATCCCTAAAAAAAAAGCTCAAAACCGCCGGGCGTATTTTAATGAAATCAACTCAAACACTAACTCAAAGACAATTAACTTATCTACGTCTTATTTATTTATTTATTTATTTAAACTTTTCGCACAAAAAAAATGTACAAAGGCGGACTTAATGCCTTAGGCATTCTCTACCAGTCAACCAAGGGTGGTGAAGAGATTAGATGGCAGGTGCACTCTTTGAGAGGAACAATGATAAAAAATAATAATAATATAAGATGTCATAATGATAAATAGAATGGGTACGCAGTACATGAATAAGTTATAAAATTATAATACACTTACATACATATTTACTATATGATATACCTATACTATATACATACATATATTGTATATTATTATACAAAAACAAGAGAAAGAGGTGTTAAAATAACTCTGCGCTATTTATTTAGAAAATAGCTCTGCAATTTCCGCTTAAATGCAAACCGACTGGTGGTCGTCCTGATATCAAGAGGTAGCGAGTTCCAGAGAAGAATAGACTGAATATGAAAGGAAGAATGTACAAAGCCAGAAGTATGGGAAGGACATAGTAGGAGAAGATTGTTAGAAGAACGCAGATTCCTAGCGTGTGAAGAACATAAATATTGGAAGTGAGACAAAAGATAAGAAGGAGGAGTGGAAGAATTGAGAAGGGAGAAAAGTGTGGTCAAAGCGCGCAAATTTCTCCTTTGGCGAATGGACATCCATTTGAGCTCAGCCCTATAGGTCGACACATGGTCATATTTCCTGAGGTTAAATATGAACCGGATACAGTTGTTGAGCAGTCTGTCGAGTTTATCGAGCAAAACTGCATTCAAGTCAAAGTAGCACACGTCACCATAGTCGATGATAGGGAAAATCAAAGTCTGCACAAGCATAGTCTTCGTCTTAGCGGGCAAGAAGTTCCTCAGACGATACAGGGTTCGCAGAGTACCGTTGACCCTTTGACTAACACTAGAGACCTGACGTTGCCAGCTAAGTGTCGAGTCAAGATGTAAACCGAGATCTTTCACAGTAGGGGTAAGGGGTATGACGGTACCATTGAAAATAAGGGGAGGAAGAGAGCTAAGCGTCACCCTACACATCATGCGCGAGCTTCCAATTACAATAGCCTGACACTTTGAGGGGTTTACTGACACCCCAAAACTATCAGACCACTCTTGGATAGCATTTAAGTCACGGTTTACATCCTCTATAGCGTCAGACAAACCTTCCACCCGCGTCGCTGTATACAACTGAAGATCATCGGCATAAAGATGATACGAACACTGAAGACAGTGAGTTATAAAATTAATGAAGATGGAGAATAACAATGGAGAAAGAATACCGCCTTGTGGAACCCCAGCATCCAGCTTACGCCAATTTGATGAGCTCTCATCAACGCGAACCGACTGCTGACGTCCCCGAAGATAAGAAGAGAACCATTCCAGAGCCTCGGACGAAACCATAAGATGAGAGAGCATAGAAAGGAGAATCTCGTGGCTGACGGCGTTAAAGGCGTTAGAGAAATCAATTAATACCAAAACGGTAACCTTGGTATTCTCCATCGCTTCTCTAACGTCACCAGTCACTTTAAGGAGAGCGGAGGCTGTACTATGCCCAGGTCTGAAGCCCGACTGAAAAGAGCTAACAAGGTTGTTCCGGTGAACAAACCCCGCAAACTGCTTGTGTACGCAGGCCTCAAGAACTTTAGACAGGAATGGGAGAATGGAGATAGGTCGAAAGTGACATGGTAGGGAGGGATTAGTTATTTTAGGGAGAGGGCGGACATAGGCCATGCGCCACAGAGATGGGAACTGTCTGGAATCAAGAGAAAAGTTAATGATATGAGTAATTGGAGGGAGAAGGATATCGAGGATACAAACGACCATACCGCGACTGATGCCATCATGGCCCACAGCCCTGGATTTTATGGACATGATGATCTTTTTAATTTCGTCCAAGGTGACCGTAGAGAAGTGAAATGGTTCTATGTTGGGACTAGCTAGGCCGGTAATGAAATCAACCGTTTGGGACAACATTTGTGCATCCAAATGACTGGTGGTTGTGAAGTGACGGTTGATATCATCAAGGCCAATTGTATTAGGAAAATCCACATGACGTGGTCTACCGATACCAAGAGTACCAAGAAACTTCCAGATATCGGCAGGTGAAGAAGAAGATGTTTTCGAGAATATGGCGGCGTTTAGCGTTACGTATCATCTGATTACACCGATTTCTAGCAGCTTTGAAAAAGTTCCTATTTTCCTCACTGCGATCCCTTTTAAATTTACGAAAGGCCCGATCCCTGCGCCTCATTGCCATCCGAACCCCTGTCGTCATCCAAGGAGCAGGAGGACGCCGTAGCTTGATCTTCTTAACAGGAGCGTGTTTATCATAGAGAGCAAGGACCGTCTGATCAAAAATACGCAGTTTCTCATCTACATCTGTCGCCGCTGCAAGGTGTTCCCAACTGAGGCCTGACGCGTCCTGACGAAGCTTCTCAACATCTATTTGTGCAAAACAACGCATGTGCAGAACTTTTGGGACAGGTTTAGGTGGTTTTAGGACATAGGAAAGGAAAATAAGGTCATGATGGGAAAAACCAGGAGCAGGACACTGACCATGAGAGAAAACAAGGGAGGGAGAGGATGTAAGGATTAAATCAAGCCACGTGTCAGCACCTGAGATATTAAAATGAGTTGGTTTCAGTGACAGTGTATGGAGACTAACTGACTCAATGATGTCAAGGAGTTTACGGGATCGAGGGTTGTGGTGAGCAAGGTCAGTGTTAAAGTCACCCATGATGACACAATGTGCGTACTCTGACCCTACGGACTCCAGTGCCAATTCCAGATTGGAAAAATAGTTCACGGCGGGTGGACAATAAACCACACCAAGAAGGGTCTTGATGCCTTTGACATATACCTCCAAAAAGAGGTACTCGGCGGAAGCAATGTATTGCGAGGGTGATGAGGCAATGATTTTGAAAGGGAAATCGCTACGAAGATAGATAGCTACACCACCCCCTCCCTTTCCAGTTCTATCATTGCGGATAAGAGTGAAACCTGGGAGAGAGTAGGTGGTGGATAGAAGATGAGGTTTAAGCCAACTCTCAGAAACCAGAACAGCATGGGCATTGGCGTCGGTAAATGTGTCCAACAGCTCACTGTGGTGACTTGGGACACTTTGCGCATTTATATGGCAGACATTAAACAAATTACTTTTTTGTTGGCTAAAGCTCCGACGCACAAAGTCACCAAGGGTGTCAGTCAACGAACAAAAACTTGCATTAGCGGATGAGCTAGATGAATCATTGGCAGAGTAAAAGGAATCATCATCAGATAACATAAAATAAAAATAATAAAATAAAATAATATAAATAAATAATAATTGCTAAATAATCAAATAAACTATAGCGAAGATCGTTTTCGCTTTAGGTGCAACACCACTATCCATGCACCACCCACCAGCAGCACCAGTATAAATGTACATGGATCCTTTGACGCGTGCCCAAAATCGGAACTATAGCGACTTGTTAGCAAAAAACGTCAAAGGTATACAAGCGCCAAAAGATCCCTGCATCACTGTACAATAGTAGTAGCAATACAAAACTAAAAAAAAAAAGATAAATTTGAGAGAGGGAACAGCATCACTCATAAACACAAAAAAATATTTGCAATCAGGAACAAAACGAAAACATGGCAAATTTACATGAGCAAAAACGAAACGCAACTTGAGAAACACAACACAAACGTGGAACACGGAAAATGGAACGTCAAAATTTAGGCAAATTCAAGATTGACAAGTGACAGCGTGACAGTGACAGCTAATGACGAAACAATATTATTTTGCTAACACAAACATTTAACAAAAGTAACAACAGAATGAGATTTTAAGTAGTTTTGAGGTGAAAATATGAAAAATTAAACAGGTAGCACTGAACGGTCAATAATGATTACGTTAACTAACGTCCCAACCACAAAAGAAAAAAAAAATACTGATAAGTTGGAGAACCACAAACACAATAATTATATGCTGCAAACACTTAGTTTTTATGCGTACCACTATCAGGCTTGCCTCCAGTACGAGCAGATGATTCTCCTGTCTTCTTAGGGTACTTAATCAACAAGGGATTGAGTTCCTCTAAAGAACAAATCTTATGTCGTGTTCCATCGGGCCACTGATCACAATAATCCCGTCCTGGGTCCAGCATGCTGAGATCCCAAAGTGCAGGCGCGCCCTGCTGAATACTGTCTGCCTAGACCTGGTCAAGAACTCCTTGACTGCAACCGTGGAACCCTTCAAAGCAGACTTTGCCCTCCAAACAGTGGATTTCAGGTCAAAATTGGAGAACCTCACCAATATAGGTCTGCTAGTTGTTGGTCCTTTGCTTGACGTTCCAAGTCTGTGACACACTTTGATGGAAGAAGCAGTAACATCAGGTAGCGCCAGTTTGTTCTTTAGAATATCTAACACAAGAGCCTTGCAATCCTCTTTGTCCGCTTCAACAAACCCGGTGAATATTAGAGCTTTCCGCCGAGATCGTGTCTCCAGTCCATCAACCACTCGAGAGCACTCAGTGATCTGCTTCCTAAGAAGTCCCAGCACGCCGAACATAAGCTCACGAAATGACCGGAACTCTTCAGCAATCTTTGCCACGGTGTCCTTTGCGGGTCCAGCACTTTGGATCTGTGCCTCAAGCTCACCCATCTTTCTATGGAAGCACTCCTCGAGGTTCTTCTGGGCCGATTGAATGTCATCAAGTTGCGAAGCCATGGTGAAGTGTACAGAACTTGTAGTGACAACGTAGTACTAGTGATAAGCTGGCAGGTGGTGTAGTTTAAGTGCTTGTGTTACATGAAATGTTTCACCAATGTAAGTGCTGCTTATTTAGTATTTTAAATAGCAAATACTGTACTCGAAAGCAAGTAAAAATACTTATTAATATTTTTAATTAAAACAGATTTACAAAATTACGTGTTAACTTTTTTTACACCTACCGCCGAAACCGTCTTGATATACGGCTATTTTTTTAACGTGACATTAATAATAAGGAAAGTACGATAAAGTACTGAATATTCGTTCGCGCGGGTGTTATCGAGTGCGCGTTTTGTTCCCCCAAGGTCACTGTCGTATGTCATACCCTTATTTGTACGAGAGTTTATCCAACTAGCTAAGTATGTGAGACACGTACATGAAACACTAGGTAATTAATCACAATTTATGTACATTAGACGTCGTTCTTTGCTCTCGAAGACTAACAAAGCTTGCGGTGTACTTAACTTTTGTGGTTAAAACAATGCTTTTAACGGTAACCGTATAAATAGATTTACTATCAAGTTAACCCCCATCTACATTCGTTTTCTTGTTAAAAAGATTTGTACCAGATTCCTGGCTTCATTCCGGACAAGTTAGGCATTTCCAGAGCCTGTAATCCTGAGGGTTCATTAAAACCTTTTGTGAAAAAACCGTAGTATTTTTTTGTTGTTGTTTTAAACGTAGATAAGACGAAAGTAGAGTCTGGCTTTTCATATTAAATTGTCTGCTAAATGTCAGGATATTTTTAGATTTCGCAATCTTAGCCATATCTCAATGAGACCTGCCGGTCGATTCTGTCGACATCCCACCGTGATCACTTAGGTGGAGTGAACGACAAGAGAGCTGTCATGCAATCTTATTTGTATGGTTTGACAGCTCACTTGTCGTTCACTTCACCTAAGTGATAACGGTGAGATTTCGACAGAATTGCACTGCAGGTAACTAAAGCTTACTGTAAATTTCAGCTTGCATCTTCCCAATTGTTTAAAATACTTGGTGATCTCATGACACCCAGTAGTGGTATTCTGTAACAGTCATATCAATGATGACTTATATAAGTGAGCTTGAAGTTAATAGTCAATCCCTAATATCAATTAGAATGACAGTTCTCTTCAGTTATGTTACCACGGTGAGATTTCTACAGTGTCGAGCTACTGCTTTTACAATCCAGGGCTAATCTGGATCACTGGTCGATTGTCATATCTAGCTCGTCCATCTCCGTCGTCTTCTATGGGATCGGCTACGACATTTTCTACTACTGAAGTTCAATCAATTTCATTCAATCACGATTAACTTATGCAAGTCAATTTTGTAATTAAACCAAAACATTTTTACACATTAAATTTAATCCCACTGAAACCACCACCCACACCGCTAATAAGCCATTAATCCCAAAACAAAATCAGTAAAGAAGTAGAGAACAAAAAGATATACCCAAAGATATCGCGTCTCCATCATTCATACATTTAACCTACGCCAAGACCGACAGACGCCTTTAAAATCTTAGATCAATACAGATCTTATCTGCTATTCTTCTAATAATATTAATTGTTTCGTCTCGAAACTTTCCAAAGAAGCTCGGGCGATTATTCATACAGTTGTTACATGGTCTGTGGCACGGATTTTCAATGTTATCTCGTGTTGATCTAGGCAGCTCGAATGACTATCGCTCTTCGTTTGTATATATCGCTAGTGTCGATCCGCTTGCTTCGCTCCGTTGACAAATAGTCTTGATGGCTTTGTCATTAATCAGCGTAGACTGCAGAAGGCATTCGCGGTTCTTGCTGGCGATGTGTTTAAAAAAATGTTAAGAGAATGATGCAAGCGTTAAATTATGATATCTTTGTAGCCCATTAAAATTTTATAGACAGCTTCCAATTTAGATAAATTTGAAACAACTTCTTTGAGATTGCCAGAGTATTGTTTTTAAGGGGTCTATCACAATTTGACTGTGTTTTTTTCGTTAAATGGCCAATTTTGGCTTCCTTATTCTTAGAAACTGAAATATTTGGTTTGATACACTTTGGTTTATTGAGTAGTTGAGAATAGTTATTAATTTAGTTTAAAGCGGCCTAACTTTCACTTTTTGTCATCTGCCTAGCCTTTTCACAAGTATATTGGGGTCGGCTTCCAGTCAAACCGGATTTGCTGAATACCAGTCTTTTACGTGGAGCGGCTGCCTACCGGACCTCCACAATCCATTAACTGGGTAACACGGTACTTCTTGGCAAGATTGGAGTCAGATTTACTGGTTTCTGACAATCTGTAACGACTGCCAAAGATGTACAAATGACAGCCGGGCCCAACGGCTTAGCGTGCTTTCCGAGGCACGGAGGAAACTCGATATGTTAAGATGGTCACACATCCACAGACCAACCTCGGCAAGCGTTGCTTAACCTTAAAGATCGACCGTTGCGGCTGTTATTATTTAGCCACGAGCTCCTCTCCTCCTATTATATCTATTTGTAAAAAGCCAACATTCTGAAGTAAATTTATAAAATGCGGAACGTCACTTTTCGAGCTCGTGGATTGAACTACTAAACTAACCAATTGAAAGGATTTTTTTTTTTTTTATAGTGGTTTAGTTCAGCGGCCTTGAATAATGGAATGTTCGTAAAAAAAATCCAACTCCCATTCCATCCATAAAACTACTTGGAACGAGCAGAATTAACTGTAAATATTTCCTTAATAAATTAATATTATATATATATATATATATATATATATCCTTGGACATTTCACACAACGCCATAATTATAGTCCCAAGCTAAGCAACCTAATGCTTGTGTTATGGTAACGAGATGGCTGATAAACTACTTATATACATTTTTTTTTTTGTAAATACATACATAGAAAACACCCAGACTCGGAACAAATACATGTAGGTCGTACAAATATTTGTTCCGTGCGGGAATCGAACCCGCGACATGCTGCGCAGCAGTCAATCGCTCAACCACTGCGCCAACCGTGTCGTCATATTAAGTACTTACTACTTTAAATGTGTACCAAAACAAGCAATTGATAAGAAATAAAAATTTAATAATTATGTGTTCATGAACATTAATTGATGATTGACTTTAAAATAAACGTTATTGCAACTGCATATAATTTATAATGCGATGCGTCGGTACTTTTGTAAGCAAAACCACAATTTTGAAGCCTTGCTTTGAATAAACAGGTCTTTTAGAGTACGTATGCCTTTATTATTGCCAATATTAAAATTGGCAATCATACCAGTATCAACGTACTTTAAAACACCCGTTAATACCCGTATTTTTTGCGACGTACCTACTACCGGGATAACCAAACGTATGTCTTTCCCCGTCAACCTATATCAGAATTTATCAAATTCAGCGGTTAAGCGAAGACTCACACTTATTCAGCTCTATTCAGCTTAGGCCCATAGAAAAAAGTAATTTTGTATGGAGACGCGTACGCATCCGTTCAGCTTTACGCGTCTATTGAGCTTCCGCGGCAAACAAGTATAAAATGAGGACAAATGTGTTTTATTACCATGAGAGTGCTATAGCTAGTAATCTTTATAAAGATTGAGTTCAGCACTGTTCTTTCGCTGCCACCTTCTCATTCTTACGACGCTGCGACCAAAATCATTCAGTGAAATGTGAATGGAACTAAATAAGTGTGAGTAGTACCTTTTTTTTTTGGGATGGTATATCATCAAATGACTTACCCCGCTCTAGGCGGAGCGGGAGGGAGTGTCAGACTTCTACTGTCTAAAACCCATCCATGTTCCTTCATGTGCCCTTTGTGTTCCGGAGCCACGGTGTCTTTATCGAATAGTCCCGCGACGTGTGAGTAGTCAAATACGCTGAGAAAAAAACCTTCAGGTTAACTAATATGGGTATGGAAGTATGAGTTCGCAAAATAGATACAATTATAATTACCGTTGGACGCTATGAAATTAACACTAGAATGAGTACGATCACCATACTAAGATAATTACAAACAACTGATGTTCTGCTTGATTCTCTTATACCAGACGATTCATCAGTAAATGATAATGAATACCATCAGCAGATCAGGGCGTGGGCCACGGTACCACCTGAATCACCAGAGTCAGACCTTCCGTCCACTGACGAATTCATAAACGTTGTCAAGAGACTACCTCTCAACAAATCATCCGGTGAAGATAAAATATCTAATAGGATGATTATAGAAGCGTGTAAAACGTCGAGCGATGCGATTTTATCAGTATATAACCGATGCATTGCGGAAGGTATTTTTCCTCGAATATGGCGACAAGGCTTTATACGCATTATTCCGAAGAGTGGCGACAAGCCCCCGGACGACCCTGAGTCTTACCGGCCCATAACACTACTCCCATCCCTGGGGAAACTTTTAGAGCGACTGATCGTTCCGCGCTTGCTACCGAACGGACCTAAATTTCATAATAATCAATTCGGGTTTACTATTGGTAAGTCTACCACTGACGCGGCTATCTCTGTCCGTAAAATCGTCAACTTATCTCAACATAAATACGTGGTTGGAATCTTTTTCGACATTTCTGGTGCTTTTGATAACGCTTGGTGGCCGATGTTACTACTTAAAATGATAACCCGTGGTTACTACAAAAATATCTATAATCTGATTTTTTCGTACTTTCTAAACGGCTCCGCGAAACTCAAACTTGGACATCATTCCATTACTATGTCTCTAACCATGGGATGTCCTCAGGGCTCAGTAATCGGTCCGTATGTATGGAATTTTGGCTATGATGATTTTCTCGCGCTTCCGCTTCCATGCGGCTGTTCATTAACCGGTTACGCGGACGATGGCTTGCTGCTCATTCAGGCAAGTACTCGGGCTGGACTCGAGAACTTGGCTGACACATGCCTACGTTTGATATCTCAGTGGGGTGATCGAAACCGTCTGACCTTTGCACCGCATAAAACCTATCAACTTATTTTAAAAGGAAACCTTAAATCCGGGCCTAGTATTAAATTTAATAACGTACCCGTTAAAAGGAAAGAATCCGTGTGCTACCTCGGTATGCTACTAGAAAGAAACTTTTCATTTATTGATCATATAAAAACAGTAGGAGAAAAAGCAAAAAAGAACTTCTACGCCTTGACGAGAATATCAAAGGCTACTTGGGGTCTATCATTTCAAACCTTAAAAACCATATATGGGGCTACTTACTTGGGTTGTATGTGCTACGGGGCACCTGTCTGGGCCGATAGGGCCACCATAGGGGCGGTACGACGTAAATTACTTCAAAACCAGCGTTTGGCCTTGATATTCTTATGCAAGGCGTATAGGACGGTTAGTACTGAAGCCTTACCGGTGCTGGCGGGTGTTCTCCCAGTCGATCTTGAGGTGCAGCGGCGTGCTGCAATGTACTTCTACGCTAAAAAGATCACGGACCCAGAGTTTTACCGCAACGTGACCGTGCTAAGATCTCTAGATTACTAAAACCCCAGACTGACGTCTGGGAGGAACTTTTATGCGAATGGCAATGTAGGTGGGAAAATTCCATCAAGGGCCGACACCTCCACCAGTTTTTTTCCATCCGTTCGTAAGCGGCTGGAGAAGACATGGCTGGAGGTGGATCACTGTGTTGCCCAATTTCTCACAGGTCATGGCAACTTTAAGAGTAAATTATTTTCCTTTAGGCTTGTGGCCTCACCTATATGTCAATGCTCTACAGCTGACCTTGAATACGAACAATCCGCACATCACATCTTGTGGGAGTGTATTCTTTGGCAGACTGAACGTAATATTATGTTAGATAGCATTCAGGTTACATTTGGAGTAGTTTACTACACGGACCTTGTAGAAACCAGAACAAATTTCCGTGCGTTCAGGCGATTTTGCCATACCTATTACTGGAATCAAAAGTAGCTCACAATTTAGGACCCATTAGTTTAAATGTTAATATATAATCCGTGGTGCTTGGCAACTGGGCTTAACCCAGTTGTATATGTCCCTTGGTGCCTATTGGCCTAGCTCTAATCTGTCTCCTGCTTGATATGGAGGGAAGTGGAAATTATATTTATTTTTTCCTACTCCTCCGCTGTACTCTTCTGATTAATTTCGTTGCGGGATCCAAGACAGTTGAATCGTTTCTCCGGGACTCGTCGGGTTTCATTAACTCGGCGTTTTTCTGGTGGTCGCCACTGTTGATTCTGGCTTTCAGGAGTTGCAGTGGTTGGGAATGTGTGGCGGGCTTGTCCCTAAAAAAAAAATACTAAGATAATAGTGTAGGTGAAACGAGATAAAACTTGGGCCTCTACGTTTGTAAATTGACTAAGTTTTCAGGACTTTCATGCTTCAAGTTGTAACTAAGTAAGCACTGTTAGTTGTATCGTAGGTACTTTATTTCTTTTTTGGTGGGTTTGCTCTTGACTCTAGTCTTAGTCAGAGATGACAGAGACAAAGTCTACGATGGAGCGAGCTTATCCAGAAGGAGCCTGTTCACTCTAACTTTGAAGAGAGTAGGGTTGTAAGCGTTCGGAAACACAGACGCAGGCAGAGAGTTCCACTCCTTTGCTGTGCGCATTATAAAAGACGTTTGGAAAAGCTTACTGCAAATGGGTGGAATGGCAACAAGGATGGTAAGTTGCAGTGCGTCTGGATGATAAATCTGCTGAGGGTAGATTTTAGCAAAATAAACACTAAAAAGCACATAGAAACTTTTCGTAAATTCCTTAATAACTTCGTTAGATTTAGTAGTAGACTACCAAAGACATCTTTTTTTTTATGGATGGGAAATCATCCAACGACTCCTCCCGCTCTGGGTGTAGCGGGAGGGAGTGTCAGACTTCTACTGACTAAAACCCATCCATGTTCCTTCATTGCCCTTTGTGTTCCGGAGCCACGGTGTCTCTTGCGACTCCGCGACTCCGGCAGGCGTCGGCCCTTTCGGTCCCTCTGTGTGCTGACTCTCTTTGAGGCGCGCGTGGAACACTAACGCGCCGTCGACACGGTCTGTCGTCACTAGACGGACGGACGGCGAGCCACCCATAGCTCGCCGCCCACAGGCCCGCGCCTACGGTGGCCGGAGGTCACGAGGTGGCCCCCGACGCCCGCTTCGTCCACCACGGCGGCTGGGACGAGAGGTTCTCCTCTCCCTCTCCGCCACCTCCTTCGCTAGCATGACTGCTTCGCAGAAGGAGGTATACCAAAGACATCTGGGAATCTATTTGGGGGCGGGAGGGGGAGTTTAACGGTTTATAAAAAGAGCCAAAATGAACTTCTATAATTATCATTAGTCATTACGTTACAACAAAATTGATTAAATGTTATTGACTAATCTTAATATATAAAAATCTCGTGTCACAATGTTTGTCCTCAATGGACTCCTAAACCACTTAACCGATTATAATAAAATTCGCACACCATGTGCAGTACGATCCAACTTGAGAGATAGGATAGTTTAAATCTCAAATTATAGTCGCAATTTTAATTTATTGCTTATTATTTGTCTGTTATTATTTGACAGTCACAATTATTTGTTAACTCCAAATGATTCTAACAGATGTCGATACCTTTCGACTGGGTTGAGTAAGTAATCAATAGATGGCGCTGCTATGGTAAATCTAACTCCTAAACCACTTAACCGATTATAGACGCAGACGAAGTTGCGCAGGTCAGCTAGTCTATAATAAAAATTGCACGTTGCATTCTAAAAAACTAAAAGCCCGAACAAAAAGAATGCCTACTTTCATGTATTTCGATCAAATCCTGAGTTAAAAGAATCAAATGATCCGAAGAACCAACCAGCTCATTGGATTTGTATTGAAACAAGCGAGTCCGGAGTGATTTGGTTTGAGGGATTCAAAAGAGTCGAAGAGCCGATAAGCGGAGTCGGTACTGATAGCGGAGCCGGATTTAGTAATTTAAATCACTCTCCGGAGTCGAGATTACCCATCACTACAACGTGAACGTCTTTCGACTGTGATGATGATGATGATGATGTCAATCTATACTAATATTATAAAGCAGAAGAGTTTGTTTGTTTGTTTGGTTGAACGTGCTAATCTCAGGAACTACTGGTCCGATTTGAAAAATTCTTTCAGTGTTAAATAGCCCATTTATCGGAAAGCTTATAGGCTAAGACAAATAGGAGCAGAGCAATAATGGAAAATGTGACGCAGACGAAGTAGCGCGGGTCAGCTAGTTTATGATAAAATAGCCCAAAAAAGTATAGGTAAGTCACAACGGAATCATAACACAGAACTGTTTGTTGTATTTGCTAGAAGTCAATATAAGGAATTAGTTTCGCCTATTATTTCGGCACAATTTCCTGTTACGCGTAACGAAAGGTGCTTTTTCTTCCATAAGTAAGAAGGAAATATTTCTCCACCGAATAGTAAGGTAGAGGGGCTCAGTAAATCTTACGTTATTGTGAAAGGTTGGGTCTGCTCTATTACCTCTATCGCATTTTGTTTATATCAACCAATCGGCACCATCTTGGATTGAAGCTTATATCGCATGATATTTGTGTAGTGTGTGTAGTATAGATATTGTTGTTTTAATAGGAACCAGTGGAGTCACTCTTTAAGCCCAAAGTCCGTAGTTGCGGGCGTTTTCTACTTCGTTTCATCGAAAACCTGAGAATGAATGAGTTAGATCTGTCAAATCGGGATGTCGTTCATTCTTAGTTCGGACTAATCGTAAGTGATACGGAATATAAAACGCCGAAACCACGGATTTCGACTTTAGAGAATAGGCCCCCTGATACAAAACCAAACGGTACCAAAAGATCAAGTCCTCGTATTCTTAAGGAATTTTTGCAATGGCACTCGCATCTCAGATTTTTAGTTGCAAACTGGCAAAGTCGCTCTCTCCCTTGCCTCGGTTTAAAAAGTTTTACCGTCGATTTTCTCTGAGGTGATATTGAGACTTTAATTCGAACGATTTGAAAATTGGCTTTCAGATATCAGTCATCTCGATTGTAGAGTATAGTAGGCGCTAGAAAACTTGCAATAAAGTACTTTGACCTTTCCCTAATATCCCTTCGAAGATACCCGAACAATAAATTATGAGCCGTTTTTTCAAAACTAGAGAATGTAATGGAACACGATAGAAGTCTGTACAGGACGGTTTTATGACATTATTTCTGTTTTTGATTTTAAGCAAGTCAATAAATGTATTTAGATCAATAACTCTTATTGCATATATTAAAAAAGTCGATAAATATATTTGGATCAATAACTCTTATTGCACATTCATCTGGCGCCTACAGTTTAGGCACCGAACTAGATATACAAAGACAGTAAACATATTTTTACTAAGTCTATTTTTAACCCCTGGATAAAAGTGGCCGCTAACTTCGTTTAAGTTAACACGTTTACAAGTCAAGCAATAAATTAGCTTGAGCTGACTATATAAAAAGAGCAAGAAGAATTATAATTAATTATTGTTACAGTTTGAAGTTTTGATTCTTATCCAAAAAGTATTCATCAAACACACGTCATTTTCACAACAATTTACTTAATTTTATCTTCAAAATCTCAGGACATTTTCCCCAACTCAGCTGTTGCGAAAATGATGCGATTACAAGGCGCGTCAGACATGTTGAACCCTAGGAGGCAATTGTCCCGGCCAAGTGTCTCCAACTTCCGCGCTCCACCTTTGTGAACTGTCACCTACAATACGAGAAATGAAAGGACATTGTGTAGTATTTTATTCTGTTTTTCGTAAGATTTGGATCTTTACGTGATACGAATGGGCAGAATGGCCTGGGTATTTGGAATTTATTTATTTATTAGCTGTCCCCCGCGGCTTCGCTCCCGTCAACTGGCAACTTTCTTATTTTTTTACATGAAAACCATCTACTGATAACAAACAACAAACACAACAAAAAAAGAATTAGCGAAATCGGTTCAGCTGTTCTCGAGATTTGCGCTTAGCAACATATTCAGCCATTCATTTTTATCTATACTAATATTATAAAGTAGAAGAGTTGTTTGCTTGTTTGTTTGTTTGTTTGGTTGAACGCGCTAATCTCAGGAACTACTGGTCGGATTTGAAAAATTCTTTCACCGTTATCGGATGGCTATAGGCTATTTATCATTACGCTAAGACAAATAGGAGCGGAGCATTAATGGAAAATGTGACGCAGACGAAGTTGCGCGGGTCAGCTAGTATTTTAGAAGATAATAACGAACGTGAACAACATTACAGATGACACACACCCAAGGCGTGTTGTACAGTACACAAAAAAATGTGTGAAATTTAAAGCATATAACGAAAAAGCATTAAAATTTAAACAAAAAGACATATTATCACACATTATAATAAAAATAAATATTATCAAACATTGTTAAAAAATATGATATAAATTATATATATTATTTCAATCCGATGAATAAAAACAAAACAACATAATATGGAGATGGCTGAGGATTGCACTTGGTGTTTAGATTCCGAACTGAAAACCCGTGCATTGGCTTGTAGTGCTGCATTTTGAAACGATCTCTAAATAGAATAAAACGAAGTCTGAATCTGTCAGTATATCAGCTTACTTCTTGCATAAGTTGTGAAACTGGGGTGGATTGTTAGTAATAATAAAATTAGATTAGATTGTTTTTTTTTTAGCAGGCGATAGTCATGTAAAAAATGCACGGTTCTCGCACGAAAGTCTAGGAAAGCGGAGCAACGGAAAGGAGCTAGTAGACTTGAAGATACTTTATTCAAAAGTACGTTACCGAAACCCATTTTATGCTGTAGTACGCGAGACTCTATTTTAGCTTCTTTCACAGTATAATGTCTTTCTATCTATTTTACTATGGAGACGGGCTGCTGACATCGATTCTATTTTCATTTTGCAACATTTTTATGGGATACTGTTTAAAGTGTTATAACAAAATACCGCCACATATATTAGAACTGAATTGAATTGAATTAAACAAGAAATTTCAAAATTGTATTTAACGCACACTACAAACAAGCATATTATAAACTAGGAATACATTGATGATAAAAATACTTGGCTCAATGCTGGTCCGCTCCACAAGTGCCCAAACTTTGATGAACATGTGAAAAAATTGTTGGACCTGCTAAAGTTTTTTTTTTTTAAACTTTGCCCCACACTAGGAATTTCTCTTAAAGAAAGGAAGAAAAGAAAGAAAGAAAGCATTTATCCCGCCAGAAGCGACACACCAAAACTTAAAATTAAAGAAAATAAATTATCAACTAAAAACAAAATATATAAGAAAACTAAAGAAAACTTGTCAATAAAAAATTAAAACTAAAAAGACCGATACATACATTTTGTTGCCAATGTCAGGGCCGAACATCAACCTACCACGACTCTCTGGTCACACCACAGACACACCAGAACATAGTTCTACAATTGTCTATGGAGTGACCGTGACATCCGGCACCGACTGACAGTGACATGACAAGTCTTATAACGTGGATGCGTTTACAAACATACTAAGTCACATACACAAACAGCAAGACCCGGAACAACTATCTGTAGGTCATACAAGTGTTTTTTACGTGCGGGCATCGAACCCGCGACACGTAGCGCAGCAGTCAATCGCTCGTCCACTGCGCTGACCATGCCGGCAGATTGTAAGATTGTCTTTGCATTGTATAGACTCATTCTTTTTTGCATTGTATAATTTTACTCGTTAATTATTTCGTAACGCATATAACCATGATTTTGTAAGCAATGACAACTGGTTTAATAGAGTGTCCATGGAGTTTCTTGCACGTTCTTCTCTATAGGAACGTGCAACTGCCGCGATAGAGACGGGGTCGGTGGGTGTGGTATGTTGCAGAACAACCTGCTGCTCTTGTTGCTTCATCTATTTGACTGACAGATCTTGACTGTTCAAAAGTGCCTGTAACTGGTCTATTTGAAATAAAGGATTTTGTATTTTGTAGTAAAAGTCGGTAAAAGTCCTGAGAAGTGAGGACTCATCCACCAGCGGCGTTAACATCTTAAAATTATTACCTACAGGACTTCTCGTAGTAACATAAAAATTTCATATTCATATTTATTTATTTTCGTTCTACAAGGTACAAAAGATGTTTTGAAGAAACCGTTGTAGACCCTGTTAGGGCACAGCAAAAGGTATTTTTACAATAAAACTAGGTAGGTACATAATTTCGGGTGTCGAATTTTACCAGATCGAGTATATTCCTGTACAAAACTGAAACGCTTCACTCTACAAACGCTTACGATTCGCAATCTCAACTCGAGTACTTAGACGTATGCCTCAACAGCACTCTAGCCCACTCCAGCTTGCTAATTCTACACAAATTCTGGCCACTGGTAAATACGGGACTAAACTAAGAAGCTTACTTAAATTCTGCATCAATTTCCGCAAGCGGCTTACCGCAATAAATTTCGAGATTGTGGCAGTAATAACGGTCAGTAACTCAATATGTTTAAAATGCCCTGTTGTTTCATTTTAACGTGAACTAATATAATACCAAGTAAAATCACTGAAACGCACGAGCAGTTTTTTTTTTCAAGATTATGAGAAGTGAGAGAGAGACGGAGCTATATAGGACAAATAGCACTATCCAGTTTCGACAACGAATTCAAGATGGCAATAACACGTCATAGTAGGCTGATCCGATTAAAAAAATTAAAAATTAAATTAAAAATTAAAAATCGGTATTGCTAAACTCATTATGTACTCATTATAATATACATTTTGACGTGGAAGGTGAACGCGCAGTTCAGTAGAGTTCTTTTAGTGATAAAAAGCAAAAATATCGCTGTATGTCCTACTAGTATTTGAGTTACATTCAATCCAGGAAACTACACGATTTCATACGGTAGGTAAAATGAATCCATGGGGAAAGCTAGTAAATTAATATTTGTTGTTTCCTCATAAATACTGAATATTCATACTTAAAACTGAATTATTCTGCTGCTTTTTTGAACTAGTCGCAAGCCTTTCAAACTACTGCGAAAAGTAAACACTACTAAAATACATTTCCCACATTTTATTCCAAAAATATAATTCAAAACTTGTAGTGAGAATTCCAACAAAATTTTACTGCTTCATATATTATGAACGCAGCAAAATGGAATAAAATCTGCACTGAATCGTAGTTTATCTCAATGAGACTATAAGTCACATGTCTCACTGCCGGCGATCAGCGAGTAGCGAATAAGGAGCTCTACTCTAATTCAACGAAAAACGAAGTTTCGATTGAATTTTCGCATGTTTCCTACCACGGTTCCATTCGCTCCGAAGTTCAATACGAAAGAAGATTATTTGACATTTAGTTTCTCTAAACCTAATTCATTTACGTTACGAACGAACATTTGAGTTTGACAGATGATTGTTCGGAATTTTAACCTCAAATTGACGAAACCAAAAGTGTTACCTTTTGATTTTCGTTAGTTATTCGTTTATGCGGATTTTATTATAAATTTACTTGAAATGGCTATGAGACCGCTCTGCTGGGCATGAAGAACGTTTGGAGCGTAGAAGGAACCGGCGTCGCTTGCGCAATCAACTCAATATTAGAGAAATTCCCGACTTAGAGTTTGTAGGAAATTACAGACTCAGTCGGCAAGTTATTTGAGGAGTTGTGTCAGGAAATAGTGCCTTTATTACCTCCAAAGGCAAGGTGTCATGTCTATTTTTTATTATCATTCTCTTCAATAAATAAAGCATTTCACTGTTCACAATCCTCATCTTTTTCCAGATCCTTACGGCCTTGAATTTTTATGCCCGAGGTAGTTACCAAGGGTCATGGAATACCATGAATTACCGCCCATGGAATTGAGCGTATTGCACAATTCTTCCCACAGCCTCTTTGCATTGGCATTTCCTTCGGCACCCCTCAATCTCCCGCGAGCTAGATCCCTATGCTCGTCCAAGAAATCGAGAAGGGTGTCGATTTGCTCAGGAGTGCCCCGTATATGGAGCCATTTTAAACTGAAAAGATGTTTAAGTAAATGTATATTAAGAAGGCGATATTTATAAAGAAAATATGTGTGTTACTTACAAAGTTTTTAAATCGCGATCCGTATTTTGTTTAACATACAGCTTCACACTGACAAACATTGCAAAAAACATAAAAAATATTTGAATTTCGCGGGCTA
The DNA here is from genome assembly GCA_963859965.1 of Ceramica pisi. Lineage (NCBI taxonomy): Eukaryota > Metazoa > Arthropoda > Insecta > Lepidoptera > Noctuidae > Ceramica > Ceramica pisi. Next base: position 19,654,441 of record OY982535.1, on the reverse strand, counting down.
CCCTGGAGTTTCCACCATATATGATGGCGCGAACGCGTGTGAATACACGGATAATTTTGGTAGTCATAAAATTACCACTCATCGTGGGCATTAAATAGCAGTCTTCAATTTAGTTGGTTAACAATAACCGTGTAAGGGTGTTTTATAGTGTATCGATGAATTTCGTAGGAAATTTAAAAAAAATCTGTATATTTATCTTTTCTGCATGAATATTACAAGAAATATAAATAAAACCAAATGTTCACTGTAAAATAAAAAAATAAAGCAAAATAGTTTGTAGATTTTAAGTTAAAGTAAAAACCGTAACTAACTTTAGATGACATTATAAAAGACCCACACAATATTGTTCATTCCAATCGTTCACGAAAATTGTTTATGTATCCGAAATTCGTCTGCGTGTCCGAAAACAAAATAGAGTAGCGACAGTAACGAAACTTCGTTTAAATTTCGTTCGTTTGCGAAGTTTCGTTTCAGAAAAAGAGAGTAGACCTCAGCGAACAACGAGTAGCGAGTGAAAAGTTTCGACGGACTAAGATAAAAAATACTACTCGAGACTTCTAGATATTATGATAATGTAGTAAATTAAAATGCAGTTAGTAATGTAGACTCTATCTCGAAGTTTTCCGTCTTCCGATTTCGATGCCTTTTATACTATTCAAAGTTACTGGTTTGATATTGATTTGTGCAATGATATTATAAGTAAGAAGGTGTAGATAGGTTACCTATACAACATTCGATCTTCAAAAACGTGAAACCTACGTGACGTGTGTCCGTTGAAGGCGCAACGCGACACTGAGGTGAAGTGTGGCTAGTTAGCCACATTTTAACGTGTCGCTTGCTGAGCGTTTATAACCTATCTACACCTTTTTACTTATAATATCATTGGATTTGTGTAGTTGGTTCTGGCAATCTTTTCTGTCTCCCGTTTTGTTAAGTTCAGGCTTTTTTGCTATTTGTTTTTTACCAGCTCAATCTCTCTGTGGATTACGGTATTTGTGAGGAACGTATTTGAAAACTTAAGAAAATAAATGTAAGTAAAAAGGAAAAATAGGTATATAATAAACTTGGACCTTGCTTAATGCATTAATAAGAAAACTAGAAATAAGTCACTAATAATAAGAGAAAATGAAGCTTGTATACCTAACACTCTTTCGCTTTTTGCGATCACATTATTCAATGTTTTCTTAATCAATATTTCCTGTAACTTTTACGATGTATATAATAAAGAATATTCTATTCTATTCTTTTAGTCTATAATTTCTGACAGTTCGAAAGGCGTGGCTTAGCATCTCTCTCGCTGAGCGCACCGCACACTCTCCTCGTACATCCACGTCAAAATTTCAAAAATCGAATATAGCGACATTCGTCAACTAATTTAAACCTCTAAATGATTCAGTGTTGCACGCATGCAAATAATGGACCATCTCAATTGATCTGAATCGACAGTGATGCAAATACTTTTAAAAGGCAAAAGAAGAGATGGCGATAGAATTAGGGCTTAGAATAAATAACGTTATTGCCATTAAAAAACTTTTCTCATAAAAACAACCTAATGCATAACGCCATGACAATGAAAATGGCAAAGAGACAGATCGAACTTTGCATTTTTTTCTATCGAGAAAAGTTCTTCGCATCGTGTATTCCTTTTGAATTTAGGTAGATCATAAACTCTAAAAACATAAAACAAAATATCAAATCTGTATTGTAGATAATTTACGAGAGAAAATAATCCTCTCTTAATGAACCTTTACGAAGTGTAAGGAAGCTACATGCCATACGTCAGCTTTCCACGACCAGTAGTTTCGGCTATGCGTTGATCGATCAGTCAGTCAGTTTCTGTTTTTATAGATGTTTAGTTTTATATGATTTTGGATAAGACTAGTATAGATAACATGCACACCACGACAGAGAGACGCTTTAAATTTTCCTTTACTATAATCATTTATCACTCAAATATTCCGTCAAATATAACTGGATTTTTAAAGGGCAGTTTTTAAACGAGTGACAATAAATTAAAATTTTAAGTGACAAAATTAATTACCTTACAGTATTACTAAGTGATTGACTGACTGCGAGTGACGAGAAATCAACAAAACAGCAACATACAAACATTCATTTGTGTTACTTAAAATAAAAAATGCTAACCTAACCTAACCAAGTCCGCAGAAATTAACTCTAACAAATAAAGTAAAAAGCCCTAACCTTTTTTTTTTTTTTAGGGATGGGAAATCATCCAATGACTCCTCCCACTCTGGGTGTAGCGGGAGGGAGTGTCAGACTTCTACTGACTAAAACCCATCCATGTTCCTTCATTGCCCTTTGTGTTCCGGAGCCACGGTGTCTCTTGCGAATAATCCCGCGACTCCGGCAGGCGTCGGCCCTTTCGGGCTCCTCTGTGTTGCTGACTCTCTTTGAGGCGCGCGTGGAACACTAACGCGCCGTCGACACGGCCTGTCGTCACTAGACGGACGGACGGCGAGCCACCCATAGCTCGCCGTCCACAGGCCCGCGCCTACGGTGGCCGGAGGTCACCAGGTGGCCCCCGACGCCCGCGGCGTCCACCACGGCGGCCGGGACGAGAGGGTCTCCTCTCCCGCTCCGCCACCTCCTTCGCTAGCATGACTGCTTCGCAGAAGGAGGCAACGGCGTCCCATTCCGTCTCGCTCCGGACCATGGCTTGGACCAGGGCCGGACGCGAGAGGTCGCCGCCAATCGCCGTTTCGAGGACACGGCGGTGCGCCGCCCAAGCGGGGCACACCTGCACAGTGTGCTCTACCGTGTCCTCCGGTCGATCCTCGCAGTGGTGACACCCGAGCCCTAACCTAACCTATCTATCTTAATATTGAAGTTGGCCCTCAAGTTGCACACAAGTTTCACAAATTAAAAAAAAATATACAGAGGACAACTTTCTGTCTTTAGTGTAGTATTTCTAGTCGCTCACTTAGTAATTTAGTCGCACGCCTGGATTTTTTATATCTGAAATGGATTAATCACAACTTAGTTTTTTTTTTAGCTCGTTCTGGATTTGATGACCCAGCGGGTATCAATATTCGTCGTTAGTTTAGTTACTTTTTCGCTTACTCAAATAATTCATACCGCTCAAGTTATTAAAACAGTTTCGCATCATCAGTCATAAGTTTTTTTTTATTCGATCGTTTTATAATTCCCCATTTTTAAACCATTTGTATTGAAAGTATTATTGCAAATGTTCATAATATGAAGTAGTGATTGCAAAGCAACAGGTCAATTAACAACCGTCCACATGTCACTCGATAAGATTAAAATATTTTCTTTTTGTTACTAAGACTCATATCACTGTTATAAAACATGTTATCGATGCTTGCAATAATCTAAAAAATGGCAAAAACAAGCGCTCAGAGTTACACAACAATCAGAAGATAATTTATAGGTTTTTAATAATGTAATTGAAAACAACTGAACGTCATATAATTTAATATGTCACTGAAAAATGGCAAACACCGTTATATTGTAAAATATCGTGTGAAAATGTAAACTTTTTTTTCTAAATAAGACACGGATGTGTCGGAAACTATTGGATTTGGATGGGATATTATTTCCAAAACGATTTTTCATAATATAACGAGAAATTATAATCTAATCAAGATTTTTTACAATCTTACGGAGTCTGCCATTTACATAATTATATACATTTTGGAAACACTTTATACAATAGAAGGTATTTAAATCGTTGTTTCACCGACATAATAATATTATTTCTGAATGTTTATACCATAAAACACATTTCAGGGTAGGTACTCGTAAATGTTGACATTCAAGTGGGCCTAGACATTTTATCAGCGACTAGCTGACCCGTGCAACGTCGTCTGCGTAACATTTTTCATTACTGCTCCGCTCCTATTTGTCTTAGCGTGATGATATATAGCCTATAGCCTTCCTCGATAAATGGGCTATCTAACACTGAAAGAATTTTTCAAATCGGACCAGCAGTTTCTGAAATTAGCGCGTTCAACCAAACAAACAAACAAACAAACAAACTCTTCTGCTTTATAATATTATAGTATAGATATAGATTTGGGTCAAAAATGTCACGTTTACAACACAACTACACAGTAGATCGCGAAAAGTCGCTTTGTCTTGAGTTCACATAGTGCTTATTCTATTTTCTAAAAACACTTTAACACATTGGACCCAATTTAATTGGTTCGTTATTTTCCTTTACCCACACAGTCCCAGTTGCTGCAAAAGTAAAGATCTCCACAGCAGCCTTTCCGACAGTCTCTGGTGTCTGCATTGTTATTTCATTTTCCATGACTTTGTCAAAATCTGTCTTGTGCCAGTCCCACGTATTGCCAGATAGTATGGGGGTATCGGTAAATCCGGGACAGATAGCAATAACTCGTACACCACTCTTTTCATAGTTGTAAGGATGGCCCAATGATCTTGTGAAGCCTATAACAGCATGTTTCGATGTCTTGTAGAATACTGCCCATGGATTGTACTGGTATCCGTAAATCGAAGCGATATTGTAAATTGTGCCTCCACGACCTCCTTTGTCCGATCTCATGTATTCCCAGAACTTCATGCTCCACTCCTCTAAAGCTACACAGTTGATTTCAAGAGTCTGCCTTACTGAAGCCTCGTTTAAAACTCCTGCATTATTAACGAGAACATCAACTTGATAGTTTTTCAATATTTCTTCAAAAACTTTATCTAAATCTTTGGTAACGTCACATTTTATAAAAACTGCTTTACTTTTGCCGTATGTATCGTTAAGTTTTTTGACAGCGTTGACTCCAATGTCTTCAGCAATGTCCAAGATAATCAATGTCTTAGCTCCGTTCTTAAGAAACTGGTCTGCGATTTCATATCCTATGCCGCTTGCTCCTCCAGTCACAATTACAACTTTATCTTTAGGATTGCGCTGCATTTCGAGTTTAACGTCTGTATCGTGTGCTTATAGAATGCGAAATGTTGCAACAAGTAGCAAGATAACCGATTTATAATCTCATAAATATTTGATTTTGGTTTATTATCACAAAAAATTGCCGATAATGATATTCATTAAACTAAGATAATTCAAAGTAAATACACCTAAACTTCATAATTATATCAATCATTATTACTTTATGTCTGTTCGATTTTATTTTAAAGAAAGGTTTTATAAAGTTGAAAATCTATTCAAAATTTTTGACAGATTGCTGTAGTTTGATGTGTACCTAAATGTTTTACTATCTAAACTTCAAAAAAGCACATTCACTGTTAGTGCAGGAAACTGAAGGAAATCAGTGTATTTTAGAAAATTGATACAGATGTTCTTTGAGATGTCCATATGAATATACTGAAAGTCTTCGAGGGTGGGAGAACAGCAGGAGGTGGGAAAACGGGGGAAAAGAGTGTTTTTCAGGTTTTTTCTTGGATTTCCAAAACCTTCTACAGTAATCATCTACCTACATTACATTTCTATAATTACGTACTATATATTTTACTGTATGATCAATACTTCAGGAGATAGTCACATAACCTCTCGTCCCGGCCGCTGTGGTAGACGCCGCGGGCGTTGGAGGCCACCTGGTGACCTCCGGCCACCGTAGGCGCGGGCCTGTGGACGGTGAGCTATGGGTGGCTCGCCGTCCGTCCGCCTCATGACGACAGGCCGTGTCTACGGCGCGTTAGTGTTCCACGCGCGCCTCAAAGAAAGTCAGCAACACAGAGGGGCCCGAAAGGGCCGACGCCTGCCGGAGTCGCGGGACTATTCGAAAGAGATACCGTGGCTCCGAAACACAAAAGGCAATGAAGGAACATGGATGGGTTTTAGTCAGTAGAAGTCTGACACTCCCTCCCGCTACACCCAGAGCGGGACGAGTCATTGGATGATTTCCCATCACTAAAAAAAAAGGAGATAGTCACATACCACATACTCAAATTGCAATATATACCAACAGAAAGATACCTCAGTAAAAGCGTTTTAATATGAACGTGCATTTCAGCAGAAGTTCAGAATACGCACATTGTTGATCACGACAAATTGCACAGCATGTGTGTTGCTATGTTGCCAACTGCGACATAGTACGAAAATTGCAACAATAGTAGCTATCTACTTGAAATTGTTGAGAAATAATTTCGCTGCAGCAGAAAATGTGGAGGAGAAAATGGTACTGCAAAAATTTCTAGTGAAGGTAAATAAAATGTTTTATTCATAAAGGAGAACGTTTCGTCATAAAACTCATACTATCTATATATCTCTACTTATCAATAATAATATTAAAAAAATACAACCGACTTCCAAAAAAAAAACACTACAAAGTAAAAAATAACTTTAATTTCGGAAGTCGGTGTTTTTGTTAGTTTCTTCGTATTTTGACACCGACTTCCGAAATTAAAGTTATTTTTTACTTTGTAGTGTTTTTTTTTTGGAAGTCGGTTGTATTTTTTTGTAAAAAGTTTTTTATTTTTCACTTTTTAGTGGTGCCCTACACCTAACAACACCACTCCAAAATCGCAGAAAAGCAAAATACGCAATTTCGATCATCAAAGAATCATCTAAATAGTCAAATTCCAGCTATTTCGATTTAAAATCCAAAGTTCGTAACCGATTTTGATATGATTTAAATGGGACCAATCTGCAAGTATATCCTTTCAGATAAAACAAAAATTTTTCAAATCGGTTCATAATTGTCGGAGATATGAGGTAACAAACATAAAAAAAAAAAAAAAAAAAAAAAAAAAAAAACATACAACCGAATTGATAACCTCCTCCTTTTTGGGAAGTCGGTTAAAAAAGAAGAAGAGTTTGTTTGATATTCTTAGGAACTGCTGCTTCGAATTGAAAAATGTTTAGTATTGGATAACCCATTGACCAAGACAGGTTTTTTCTTAAAGTATGGGAAACTATCAAATGCATTCTCCAGATATAACATCACGCTATGCCCAATAATAGAAAGTATACGCAAAAAAATTAAAAACTGTCAAGCAACAGTAAAACGACATTTTTATTCATTAGAAGATAAGAAAAGCGGAAAAGACGCAAAAAAAATAAATAAGTGATGACAAAATTTTATCAACAGGATATATAATTATGAGTTGCGATAGGAAATTTACGAAACTGTTTGGAAAACTTCAGAAATCGATGATGACCACTCTTCAATAGCTAAAGATTTCCCGACGCCTCATTGCACAATGAACGGCTTCATTGGATTCTTTTTTCAATGTAGAAAAAAAAGGAGGAGACATAAATAGACTTTCAAACTAACTTCACTAGGTAGGCTAACTCGTGAAAATATTACGATTTTGGATCTAAAAAAGTGACATAATTAAGGTAGGTACATTTAAAGTTTTTTAGAGATGAATCATTGACTATTATATGACTCTGAGTTTTGATATAAAAACCGGCTAAGGTAAATAAAGCGCAAAAAAAAAAACAAATTTCTTGTATGGGATTATTTTTTCATTATATTGTTATAGTGGCAATAGAAATACACTATCACCCGATAGTGTCAAGTGTATCAAAATCCCGAATTTTAAAATACCGATGGACGAAATCCCGATAATTGAAACGCCGAATGGTTGTTTGGCCGAAAGTTTAAAATCCCGAAAGTTGATTTGCCCGAAAGTTTAAAATCCCGAAGTTTAAAATCTCGAAGTACAAAATCCCGAAGTTCCATATCCCGAAGTTCGAAATCCCGAAATTACACCCCAAAGCTTAAAATCTATAAGACAATGACAAAAACGGAGCTTAACATAATAGGTATGTATGGGCATTGGTATTTCCGCATGATTTCATTTGCCAAATTTTTACTTTCTATATAATCTAGTCATTTCTGTGACCTCCTACGCTCGGCTCGTGCGTAGGAGGTCTCAGTTCTAACCTAACCTAACCATTTTTCTTTTAATAAAACACGTCTAACTATTTCGTTTCTCGATAGCCTGCCATCTATGAGTAATCGCATGAACGACGTCGCCGCTCTTCGGGACTTCATCCATCGGTATTCCATCCATTCGGGATTTCGTCCTTTCGGGCATATGAACATCGGTATTTTGTGTTTCGATATAACGACTATCGGCATTTAAAACTTTCGGTATTTTGAATGTCTGTGTTTTGGACGTCGGTATTTCAATCATGGGTATTTATGAACTTTCGGGATTTTGATACGTACCCACACTATCTGTGGAAATTTCAATTGACTACTTGTTACGGTTTTTAAGACAGCCAGACGGACGGACGGACAGTGTAGGCTTAGTAATAGGGTTCCGTTGTAACCCTTTGGGTACGAAACCCTTATTATATTTACTGTAAACATTTGAGGTCTTACTTACAAAAATAAACTAACCATATGATTAGTTTAAATACTGGTTGGCAGACTCTAAATTCATATCCTGTACAGAAGTAACTAATTAATAAATATTAATAAATAATTAAGAATAAATAATAGGTAACTAGAAATTGTCGTTCTTAGTTATTTTTTGAAAAACCATAGCATCATTCCAATCTTGAAATAAAGTATTTTACATTTTAACCAGGGCATATTGTGTATGTGAACTTTTAAAAGTTCGAGGTCACTGAAAACAGCCGGTTGATTCTTAATTGTATTCCATCTTGATTACTTGGATTAACAGCTCACTTCGTGATCACTTCACTTTAATTTCGGAAGTCGGTGTCAAAATACGAAGAAACCAACAAAAACACCGACTTCCGAAATTAAAGTTATTTTTTTACTTTGTAGTGTTTTTTTTTGGAAGTCGGTTGTATTTTTTTGTAATAAAAGTGTTTTTAAATATTTCTATAGAACAATTTTTTTTTTATATAAAATTTAGAAGCCCACCGACATCGGGAACAGGTTCCAAGCTACCGGTGGTCAGGGCTCCCGAAAGAGGAACCTCCTAACAATACGCGCCGTGTCCAGGAGTACTGCTTTCTGGATCAAGCCCTTGATCCAGCTGCCCAACGAGAGCCTCTTCAGATGTTGATCGAGGCTCTTGGCAATTATGCCATTGGCCGTTACGACTATCGGTACAATGACTGCTGTGTTCACATCCCAAATGTCGACAATCTCGCGAGCTAAGTCAAGATACTTGGTTGTTTCTCTTTTTCAGACTTCACGAGGTTCTCGTCAATGCGCGACGCTCTAGTCGGTCTATCACCACTATGTCAGGCTAGATAAACCATTATTATTATATGTTTGAAAGCAAACGGAACTAAGGATAAAGACCATGTCCTTGATTCTATTTTTATGAGTGTCTACAATCTATTAAGTTAAAAACGTAACGTGCACTTTGAAAGCGGCGCAAAAATAAGAACTTTATTGCGAGATACATGTTTGAACCGTTTGGGGTAGAAATTATGGCGTTTGTAACATTTCATCTTAGACAGAGTCTTCATCCACGGGGTCGGAGTGCTCATCAAGTTTTTCGTAACATCCGTAAACAGTTAATGAAAGAAATAAAAATGTTTATTTGGGACGCGCACAAAACAGACAAATGTAATCATTAAAACTAACATTAGTCTATTACTTAATATTAATTTAGTCTGTGCGAGGCCAAAAAGGTCCCTATCTCAGATTGATCTGCGAAATAAAATAAAAAAACAACTTTTCACGTGACCACAGGGCTGCGCTTTTCTTCAGCATTGCATTCAACCAGTGTTCTGATAAATTTTCCTATTGACAGCGATTTCATTCGAACTTTCTTTGAAAAGCTATTACTTTTTCATACCTCCTTGGCCTTATAAGTAACGTTTACAATTCAGATTTTATGATTCCTTCACTCAAACGGATCCATTGGTAATCTGAATTGCATTCAGGCATCAGTTCGTTTAACTTACTTGGAACAGTTTTCAGATTATGGAAATCGTGCGCCACTGAATATCTGAATACTTGAATCTCACTCACAATCTGGTGGTTTTGGATCGTTTTTCGTCTTCAAAATTTTTAAAAGAATGCTGCAAGTAATTTACATAAAGAACCTAATCTCTATTTCGAAAATTTAATAATTTTTAACGGACTTTATGGCACCAATTTACAGGTCATCATATTTGAAAAGGTAGTCAAGAGTGAATAGGTTACTTCTAGGCAAGCGTGCTCCATCTTAGACCGCAACATCGCAACATCAGGTGAGATAGTGGTCAAACGTATGCCTATCAATCCTATTTTACGAGTTTTTAACTTATTCGATCGCGTTGACGAACTAATATGTCAGTTGGAAAGATAAATTAGGTTTACCGTTATTGTCACAAAACGGCACTTATCGAATTTTTATACAAATTGAAGTTTTCATTAACTCACGTTTAGCTACTGAAAATGAGACGTAGTTTAATTTAGGTATCTCCGTTTCCAAGTAACTCTCGTCTATGTTTGATATCGCTGCTACACTATCGTGTGTGATTTTCCGAGTACACGAACAAAGATATTCCATAACACTCTCATGCACGCTACCAGCTATTGAATGAAATTCTCTATGAAATTCTCGGTAGGGAACTCTGTAATTATGCTCCAATGAATATGAGTGAAGTAAATTAGTTAATGCAATAAATTTTACGAGAAATGCATAGAAAATACTTTACAATATAACCATTGATATTTATCACAGTTAATGGAAATGTCCTTCAGAGATTTTTTTTATTTTTTTTTATTCAAAACGGGGAAACTCTTGGCCCAAATCTCACCTGATGGAAAGTCATGATTAGGCCGAAGATGGAAGCGAGTCTCACCCGGAATCCTCTTACACAGAGGCACTGGCTATCATATCTCTAACTGCCGGAACACAACAATGCTGTTAACATTGTTGTTATGGCGACAGACTTAAACATGATGGTGGTAGCTTGCCAGGCGGACTTAGAACAAGTCCTACCACCAACCAAACCGAGAAAAAAATTTGCCCCCGCTGGGAATCGAACCCGGGACCTCTGGGTCCGAATCAGGTGGTATAACCACTAGACCACGGAGGCGGTTAGTTCACCTGTTTAGCACCACCCGGGGACCACGTGTAGGGATTCGCTGAAGGGTATTCTCCTACGGACGCGGGTGACTCGGCCCCCAAAAGTAAAGTATTAGGTAACCTGGTTTCTCTTGCAGATGTCATCATTTTTAATTCGATCACGCATGAAAAACAAGCAATGGATCCCTCTCCATTGACCTTTGCATATCTTAAAGCGTTCTGATGAGGCTCATTGTTGGTGATGACCTGGAATAGGTCGCGGGTAGCCGATGACTGCAAGACGTACAGGACCGGTTGTTGTGGACACTTGGGGGAGGTCTCTGTCCAGTAATGGACGTCTTTCCGATTTTGAAATGCTAATGATGATGATGAAGTTGAATGGATGTTTTCAGTCAAATTAAAATTAATGCCCGTTTTTCATGATTTTTCATTAAGAAATAATACCAGTCAAAAATTAATAAAGGAAGTTATTCAATTTATGGCTGGATAAGTTTGTACTTATCCTGTCTAAATATAATAACCTCTTTGGTAGTTATATCTCAGTTGAGCCGTAGGGTCTGAGCGCTCATAACTATTTAGGCCCGGACTACACCAAAGCGAAGATGTGCGGAGATGTCCGAAGCGGAGTCGAGAAGAGATGTCTCAGTCGCAACCTGTCAAAAATGTAGGAAAATTAAGGCTGTTTTGAAAGTTTGCGATTGACAAGCGAATGTGAAAGTTGTTTAAAAACTAGTAGAATTGGTTCTCTGGTCTCAACTGCGCGCCATCGTCAGCTTGCGAGGCAAAGCTCACATCTGTATCGTCCACATTTTTCATTTACGGGAAATAAGAAAAATATGTGTTCAATACTTTTTTGTAAATCTATCTAACGATTTTTTTAGTCAACATCCCCATTGGTCAAGTCTCTATACTTTTAATGTTTTGTTGCCCCCTGTATCCCCCGTCTGAGCCATAACAAAATCTTTATCTGTCAATGTGTTGCTTTTTCTTCGTAACAGGCGTTTGTAACATTTTAATCGTTGTTTTTCTGAACTTGAAAAGTAATATATATAATAATATAATATAATATAATATCCTTGGACATTTCACACAACGCCATATAGTCCCAAGCTAAGCAACCTAATGCTTGTGTTATGGTAACGATATGGCTGATAAACTACTTATATACATTTTTTTTTCGTAAATACATACATATTATAGATAGAAAAACACCCAGACTCAGAAAAAATACATGTAGGTCTTACAAATATTTGTTCCGTGCGGGAATCGAACCCGCGACACGCAGCGCAGCAGTCGGTCGCTCAACCACTGCGCCAACCGTGTCGTCAAGGAAGGTAATTTGAAAATACTTCAGAATTTTAAATAACTGTGCAGAACTAGTGCGTGACTGATGGATAACGCACAGCCAAAATTACTGGTCGTAGTAAGCTGAAATTAGGTATGTAGTTTATAGGATTTCCAGAAATCAAGTAACGAACAAAGGCTAGTAAACTATAATTTTCTTAGAAATTCTTGCCGGTCGAGCTTGCGATCCCTTACGATCCCAAGAGTGTCATGCTCACTCAACTATGACTGATGGTGGCACCCTTCAATATAATAATAATACCCTTGGACATTTCACACAACGCCATATAGTCCCAAGCTAAGCAACCTAATGCTTGTGATATGGTAACGAGATGGCTGATAAACTACTTATATACATTTTTTTTTGTAAATACATACATATTATAGATAGAAAAACACCCAGACTCGGAACAAATACTTGTAGGTCGTACAAATATTTGTTCCGTGCGGGAATCGAACCCGCGACATGCTGCGCAGCAGTCAATCGCTCAACCACTGCGCCAACCGTGTCGTCAATATGGTAGAGCCGAATGGTGCGAATGCAGGAGTCATACTCGTGAGCGAGCGCTGTGAGGACAGAGAGTGAGGTCCCGCAAACCTCCATTGAAAAGGGGGATCCTCCGTCCAGACAGTTGTTGGAATGGCAGGATACTGCCCGATAGTTGATATTCGGAATGTTGTATTTATGTTCAAATCGCACGGTAAACTCTAATACCACGCTGCAAGATTTCATCGAAATAGTTCGTTTCTTGTTGGATAGATGGCGTTGCGGGTGTTTTTAGTTGCGAAGCAGGTTTGTTTCGTTGGTTTTTCTTGTGACGGCACTGATGCCGCTACAACGTCGCCGCTGACACGGTTTTTTTTTTTTACTATTTATAGGCATGCCTATAAACGTATTTTTTTTTTTTTTTTTGAAATATTTATAGGCGTACGTTTGACCGCTATCTCACCTGATGTTAAGCGATGATGCGGTCTAAGGTGGAGCACGCTTGCCTAGAAGTAACCTATTCACTCTTGACTTAAAGACTCCCAGGTTGTAGCTATCAGGAAACACAGACTCAGGCAGGGAATTCCACTCCTTAGCTGTACGCACAATGAATGTATTCCCAAAACGTTTTGTGCGTATAGGTGGGATGTCCACCATGTACCGGTGGTACATCGCCGTACGTCTTGTGGTCCGATGGTGGAACAGGCTTGGCGGAATTAAGTTATGCAATTCCGTCGCACACTCCCCAAAATGTAAACGATAGAAAACCGACAGGCCAGCAACGTATGCCTACGTTTGACCGCTATCTCACTTGATGTTAAGCGATGATGCGGTTCAAGGTGGACCTTCGGGAGAGGAGACCCTCTCGTCCCGGCCGCCGTGGTGGACGCCGCGGGCGTCGGGGGCCACCTGGTGACCTCCGGCCACCGTAGGCGCGGGCCTGTGGACGGCGAGCTATGGTTGGCTCGCCGTCCGTCCGTCTAGTGTCGACAGGCCGTGTCGACGGCGCGTTAGTGTTCCACGCGCGCCTCAAAGAGAGTCAGCAACACAAAGGGGCCCGAAAGGGCCGACGCCTGCCGGAGTCGCGGGATTATTCGCAAGAGACACCGTGGCTCCGGAACACAAAGGGCAATGAAGGAACATGGATGGGTTTTAGTCAGTAGAAGTCTGACACTCCCTCCCGCTACACCCAGAGCGGTAGGAGTCATTGGATGATTTCCCATCCCTCAAAAAAAAAAAAAAAAGGTGGAGCACGCTTGCCTAGAAATAACCTATTCACTCTTGACTTAAAGACTCCCAGGTTGTAGCTATCAGGAAACACAGAGTTAGGCAGGGAATTCCACTCCTTAGCTGTACGCACAATGAATGTATTCCCAAAACGTTTTGTGCGTATAGGTGGGATATATATTTAAAATGTTCTATGGATTCTTGCGTTTAACTCCGTATGCTTGATTGTGCAAGTCTTTCTGCAACCTTCTCACATAGGTACATGTTTGTGTAATTTATACACGAATCTATAATCTATAATATAAAAATGAATCGCTAAATGTGTTGGTAAGCGCATAACTCAACAACGCCTGGACCAATTTGGCCAATTATTTTTTTAGAATATTCCTTGAAGTACGAGGATGGTTCTTACGGAGAGAAAAAATATAAAAATTGCCTGAAAAGGACTAAAAACAACACTTTTCTATGCTCCCATACAAAAGATTCGTAATAATACTTAAAACTCAATTTGAACTCTAATTCCATTCCATAAAGTTTAAGTGTTAGTGGAGAGGTTTCGGGAAGACAAAACAATTGAGTGACGTTTGTATCGTATAAATATTGACATTAGTCAAATACAAATTGTCTGTGAGTAAGAGTAAGAGAGTAGCGGGGTAGGTAGGTAGGTAGACAGGTAGCCAGTTGACGGCGGGAGCGAAGCCGCGGGGTACAGCTAGTTGTATATAAAACCATATCATTGTGAAACAATATTGATTAAACGTGGAATTCTGAAGTTTCTTATACGTTCTTGTCCATAAATATCGACGCTTTGGAACGTGCAAAAGCTTCATCTCTTTTGACTAACCAAACAAAAGTGACTGTAAATGGTTTAGTTGAAATAAATGCTTTGAGTTTTGAGTTAACTGTAAAATAAGTAGGATAAATTTTATGACAAAAGTATGAACATAAAAGTGATGTTTCCGTAAAAGAACCTGCATAACTCATAATTTTATTTGTGATCGGCGTAGGTAAGTAGTTAGTGCTGTCTAGGTCAGTAAACCTGAATTAATATGGACATGCCCCGGGATTCCCGGGTCGATGTATTAAATGAAGTTAAACTGTTTTAGATATCAGATTCGGTAGTACCTAGGTATAATGTACGACCAACTTATCAAACTATTTATTTCCAGTATAAACTGGTCCATATTACTTAGGCACTGGTCCCGGGATTCAGTAGGCATATCCATGTTATGATAAAAGTCACTAAATTCTAGGAATGGAACAACCTATGCCAATCACTGGACATAACAGGTTAGTTAGAGAAAATAGATGCAAATATGAACACATTATAACCAAATAGGGATTGAGAATACCTGATATTAAGCTTTAACATACCAACTATCAAACTAGTTCCTAATTAAATTAATAAGCTAGTCTAAACACCGATCACGTTCAAGTCAATTGAGCCGGTATCAATGTCCTGGATGACGTAGTTAATTCGGTTTGTATAGCTTTGTGTTAATTATTATCATGTTAGGTTAAATAGTTCCATGAATATGTTATGTAGTTTAACATGAGTGGGGAAATGTGGGCGTAGAAAATACACGCCATTCTATACCCGACCGCCTCAGAAGGATGGAAATGTTTTATTAAATGCAGGAGCATCTTGAGGTTACTCATTAATGTTTTATTTTAGGTGCATGAATTTCTTTAATATTTATTTAAAGAACGAACTATATAATACTATAAGTAGAAAACAAAACTCCTAACTAAAATATGGCGTCAAAAAATTCGTCCCCATTGCCATCGACTGAAAGTGAGCAAAGACTGGCGGCATTGCCACGTTGTATAGCAATGCTTATCCTCTGTCCAAAGCCAGCCCTTGAGTCACACGCGAAGCGTCAACTAAGCATTTTGCTAGATATTTAAATAGCACGTGAGCACTCGAACCCCACGGCCCAAGAGTTTCAATAATTTATTTTGGATCAAGGATGCGTTTACAAAATCTGATACGATACGTGAGTACCTAAACAGATAGCCTGAACCGTAGCTTTTGTTTCTCAGGAAAGCGATAAATCGTTGTAGTGGCATAAAATGTCGTCTCAAGAAAAATTAACGAAGCGTTTGTACGGCAACAAAAAGTACCGCGACACTGTCTATCCCTATATCCTGCTAGCAGTGGGCTACTAAACGAAATTCTGCATCGTTTATATATCAGAGTTTTCCCTGCAATTTATACACCTTTTAGATCCGGAGGTGGAACCATTAAGGCCGCCTGACGCAATTGATTTTATACTTTATTTTTATGACATTACGATTTATATCAGTGAAGTCAAGTGGAACCAATGGTTCCACTCTGGGAGCTACCGGTTAAGTACATAATGCAAAAGTCCAAATATTAACTATCGGACAGTTGCCCACCAGGCACAATAACTGTCTCGTCGAAGGATCCTCCCTTTTCAATGGAGGTTTCCTATAACTTCTATATCTTAACTTTTGGTCTTGATCTAATTACGATATTGAGGGTATACGTATGGTTTGTCCAACCCACATGCACAAAACGCTCGATGGTCAGAGTTTGTACCCGATACTGATATAACTCTGACTAACCCTTCAGAGTAAATAGGCGTGATGTTATGCGAAATCACAATAAATAGCTTACACAGTAAAGTCTACACAGAAATCAAACCAAATATAAGCCAATCATATGTAAGCAAATATTTCATTATGAAAGTACAGTGTACAAAGCCATTTGGTATACAGGCAAGAATAAATTTATTTTTTCCACTGCACTGGCAATATTTATTTCTAACTAGCTGCTACTTTTTATTATATTTATTTCATAAGATCCTTCTCCTGATTGTAACAAACACGACAAAAAAGAATTAAAGAAATCAGCCCAGCCGTTCACGCGTGAAATAGGGAAAATATAGAATAGGAAAATAGGGAAAAAATAGATGTGTGCATTACAACTTTTTAAGCTTATGACATACTTAGGAGTGTGATATACATTATTTGTTTATTCAGCCCACTTATTTATTTACTAACCGACTTCCCAAAAAGGAGGAGGTTATTAATTCGGTTGTATGTTTTTTTTTTTATGTTTGTTACCTCATAACTCCGACAATTATGAACCGATTTGAAAAATTCTTGTTTTATCTGAAAGGATATACCTACTTGCAGATTGGTCCCATTTAAATTTTATGAAAATCGGTTACGAACTTTGGATTTAAAATCGAAATAGCTGGAATTCGTCTACTTGGATGATAGTTTTATGTCATCCAAGTAATCGAAATTGCGTATTTTGCTTTTCTGCGATTTTGCAGTGGTGTTGTTAGGTGTGGAGTACCATTAAAAAGTGAAAAATAAAAAACTTTTTACAAAAAAATACAACCGACTTCCAAAAAAAAAAACTGTAAAGTAAAAAATAACTTTAATTATATTATAAAAGAAGTCGGTTGTATTTTTTTGTAAAAAGTTTTTTATTTATTTAACACTTTCAGCACAAAAAGAGTACAGAGGCCGACTTAATGCCATAGGCATTCTCTACCAGTCAACCTTTGGGTGATGCAGAGAATAGTGGTAGGTGCAATACGGAGAATTATTAAATGCGATTGGTAATGATTATGATTCAAATACAAAGTATAACAATAAAGTAAAGTACATAAAAATAAAGTATAAAATCAATTGCGTCAGGAACCAATGGTTCCACCGCCGGATCTAACCGGTTAAAATGAATAATATACACATACTAACTATACCTACATATACATTATAAATACATAATAAATACTCACATTAACAAGATAAATATGTAAACGAAATACCTAAACAATAAATACGAATAAGTAACTGGAAAACAATAGCGCTGTGATGATACTACTGCCAACTTCTTCCGAGAGTGTTCACGAACTTTCAATTTAAAAGTTAATCGATTGGTGGCCATCCTGATCTCCTGAGGAAGTGCATTCCACAGAGAAATAGACTGAACGAAGAAAGAAGAGTGAATAAAGTCAGTACGGTGAGTGGGACATTGAAGGAGACGGTTGTTTGATGAGCGTAGATTGAGATTGTGGCTGACACAAATGTATTGAAAGTGAGGGGCTAGATAACTGGGAGAGTTGGGAGAGACAAGAAATGAAAACAAGGTAGTAAGAACCCACCCACTCTCAACAAAATTAATTTTAACACTACACAACATGATTATTTTCAATTAGAATTTTTTATTTATATTAATTAATTACTATTATTTTTTTATTATGTAAGAAGTAGTTTAAATTTTAATGTTTTAAACTTAAACTGCGACTACGACTAAAACTACTTACTTCGGGCTTAGAGCCCCCTGGACAGTTCAGTCCATTCTCTGTCTCTATGGCAACAACAAAAAATATTCAATGAACGATTGAATGATTGAATATTTCTATTCACAAACAAAATGTTCACGTTCTTTAACTGAATGAACTTGTTTAACTACAATGGGTTCAGTGGAGCTGTAATTGGATTTGTTCGTTCGACTTTCTGTTTTGATACCGTGTTGAGGTAATAATCGTGTTTTCGTTAAAAAGTTGTGAAAGCTTTTCTGTTATACGAGTAAGTTTTGATCTGATATATTGATGTTCAGAGTTGTTTTTCTACGACTAAACAATAGTATGGTTGTTTCTTTATAGTTTGTATGAAATGTGGGATATTAACATGGATGTTAATGTAAATGTTTCTCTGGCTTTCATGTTTAACTATATAATATTTAATACTCAGTAAGCCAATACTAAAATTATTTTTCGATTCGTAACAGTAGTTACTGAGATTAGTGCGTTCAACCAAACTAACAAACAAGCAAACACTTTCAGCTTTAAAATATTAAATATAGATTAATATTATGTGAATATGAAGTTATTTTATTTTTTACAAAACGTAATGATTCCTGCTTCGGAGATCGAATCTATTCTTTTCGCGTGATACACTTCCAATTTCATTAGCAGTATCTAACCTGTTTCCAAAAAAGAAAACAAATCGCCACCACACTTAGGTATGTTTATTTATCCAAAAACCCTTTGGTATTTCACCTAACGAGCATGGGAACTAAAAGGAGCCAATAAGCATAGTTTGTCGTCCAGATTCCAAAGGTGCCAGGACCGCGCATGTAGGCGGGGCGGCCGCAACCCGCTCCTAGAATTTCATCCATTCGTCCTGTGACTGGCCACTAACAAAAACACTAACGACTCTTCAAAATAAAGGAATTGTTGAACGATTTGAAATTGGAAAGCGAAGATGGGACGGGTTTTTAGAACTGGCTGAAAATAAGACTGATTGCATCGAATACTGCAACTGTGGAGAATGTTTTGGTAGCAAAAATGGCTAGATTTATATTTAATTAAATTGATTGCATTAGACAATGGATCTGCTGATATTTTAGAAGATTTAAAAGAAAAAATAATTGATAAATATTAGGTTGTCGGTAAAAACTCCACCCACCTATAAAACAGTAAGTATCTACTTAATATTATTTCAAGATATTTTCGAGAATGTTAAATAATAAGAATAGTTAAACGAAAAGCTTCTTTAAACAAGTCTGCATAATTTAGTTTCCTTTACCTTTTTTTCTCTAAATCTCGCTTGGGCGCTCAGAAGAAAATAATGCCTGGATTTTTAAAAGTCGAACGTATTCGGGGATTTACCGGCTAAACGAGTTTTTTGTTTTGGGGATTTCATGAACTCTTCTATCAGAAATTATGTAACGCCTTAGTATTTCAATCGAAGTATTGAAGAAGTTGGTAGTTAAATAACAGCCGTATAGGTAAATTTTCCAGGTTTAGTATGGTTATCCGAGGTTGACTCGTGGATGGGTGATCCTCCATTACTAACCGAGGGGAAGACCCAGCTGTCATTTTTAGATCTTTAATAGTCGTTATGGGTAATAACAAGTCAGAAGATGTGACACTAGAAATTAGTTTTATAATAAACAAAGAAATAGTGATTGTTTAAAGCCAAAAAAATACTTATTGAAGTTTACTTTAGGTACTTTGACAATTTCTGAATCAAAACATAATATCGAAAACTTCAGTCGATCAAAATAAAATCCGAAGGGAAATTCGTCAATTTTCTTATGTGTTTCTTATTGTTCTTGAAGCTTAAAAGTTATACTTCAAAAAAAAAATTATAGTATTATATATGTATATATGTGTACAGTATTATAATTGAAATGTAATAAAATACAGCAATAGTTTAAATATTTAATAATAAATATATAATACAGTGGATTCACGCCGTCGCGCGTCGACGTGAGCGCACGGTTCATTGCGCGTAAAGTGTGGAAATGTATGTAATAAAAATCAGAAAAGCTACTAAACCTAACTACATATCTACATAAATATATAATCTAGCGGATGCCCGCGGCTTGACCCGCTTGACAAATTACTAAAACAGACAATACTAATACCTTTCTCGAGAATCATTCTATCCAATGGTGAAAACAGCATGAAAATCGATCTAGTAGTTTTTAAATTTATTGTGGACAGACAGACGCGGCGGAGGATCCCTATTTTCCTTGGTCATCGCATCACACGTGAAAGGCTGGGCCGACATCGGTAATTCTCATATTGTTGTGTTTGTCACTGTCAGCAGAAGGATCTTATGGAAGAAAGGAAGAAAGAGAGGAAAAGAAGAAAAATAAGAAAGTAGCAGTTGACGGGAGCGAAGCCGCATGGGACAAGTATACATAATTATTATGAAAATACAAAAACAAGACACTTTGGCGGCGTATAATTCCTCCACAGCGATATCATCCGGAGACGTGACTGGCAGAATTGCCACGCTGAATGGCAATGCTTATTCTTTGAGCATAGAACAAGCCAGCCCTCTGGTCACGCAAAGTGTCGATCAGCGGCGAGATTAGTAGGGGAAGGTTGCTATGAATGGACCACTTAACTTTACGACAAAATATCTTAAAAAATATAAGTGATAAAATGAAAGCAGTTTATTATTTTTATTTCGTAGGACCTTTATTTATAATAATCAAACGCACAAACAATTCGGGCTTACACTTTTTGGTATAATCGAAGAAAACTAAATCTTGGGCTGTTACCTTCTTTGGACCACCAGGTTCCCGTTAATGGACTTCGAAAAATTTGTTCTAGAGGTACCAAGGTGACTGGTGGTGGTTCAAGGTAACTTATTATAATTATCAATTATGATTAAATTATGGCATACGAGGAGAGACAAACAATACTCATACACTTACGACAAGCAAACAAACTATAGTTATATGGTACTTAGTTTCTAATTAAATTTTACATTTGACACACTAGTTTGGGTGTTGCAAGCTTGGACAGTTTTGGAAATACCTTGGTGGTCCAATGAAAGAGCTAGTCCAATGATCGCAAGTATCCCCTACTTAAAGGGAAGGAAGACGCGTTTTGTTTATTTAATGTATATCCTTATTTTGACTTTTTTCACGATGGATTCATGCTGGCTACTTTTATGTGAGAGAAATTTACAGATTATAGTAGAATTATTTTACAAATGCTAATTTTAAAATCATAATTCATGAATCGAGCGTAGGTAAGGCAGACCAAGAACTGATTAATTTAAGACCCATTCCCAAAATTGTATACGGGACCCAATTGGTTAAATAAAGAAAGGAAGCCCAGATATAAATCTTTCAGTTGAATAGAAAATAATTAACAAAAATATTATGACACACGGTGTCACATGGTATAATTATAATTACACGCGACATAGCAGCTTCTCCTTACTCTAATTTAAATACCTACTTAACAACGAAAAGCAATACATCCATATTTATTACAATAATCCCCTATTAACAGATTTAATAACCCATAAATTAATGCTCAACAATTAGTTTCAACAGACCCTATGATAATATCTCAGGTTCCGCCCACACTGCACCCAAAATGTGTCCCAACCTTTATCTAAATCATCGAATTAAATTATCTGTGGTACCTCTAGACTCTATGGTCTAAAACAAGAGAGGCTCCCTACTGGGCGCACCTCTAATTGGTCCGGCCTGGGACATTTAGACTCAGCAGGTATTCGGCCGTAGTGTCACCTTTCACTTTGTTTGCGATTAATATGCGACCAAAAGTATTTGTGTAGTTTATCGTTGTTGAGGGTTCCACGGTTTTGGATGGCGTGTGGTCCGTATAAGGTCACCATAGTACTTCTGTAGGTGTGAGTTTAAAATACGATTCAGGAATTACTTCGAGGGTATATCTTCTTATAATATAAAAATGAATCCATATTTCCCTTGGTATCAGGCGCGAACGGCTGGGCCGATTTCGCTAATTCTTTTTTTGTTATTCTCAGGAGAAGGTTCTTATGAAAGAAAAAAATTGCGGGAGCGAAGCCGCGGTGGACAGCTAGTACATATATAAAAATGAATCCTTATCCATGCACACGCGTGATTGGCTGGGCCGATTTCACTAATTATTTTTTTGTTGTGTTTGTTATTGTAAAGAGAAGGTTCTTATGAAAGAAAAAAATAAGAATGTTGCAGGGTAGCCACTTGACGGGAGCAAAGCTGAGGGGGACAGCTAGTATATATATATCTTATTTATATAGATGAATCCCTTTTTCCCTTGGTCGCATCACGCGTGAACGGCTGGACCGATTTCGCTAATTCTTTTTTGTTGTTATTCTCAGGAGAAGGTTCTTAAAAAGTAAAAAAAAAATGCGGGAGCGAAGCCGCGGTGGACAGCTAGTAATATTATAAATGCGAAAGTTTGTGAAGATGGATGTATATTTGTTAGTCTGTCACGTCGGAACGTATAGTCTGAAATAGCACATAGGCTACTTTCATCCCAGGAATATGTTTCCTAGGGATCACGCAGGCGAAGCCACTGGCAGAAGCTAGTGTTTTATATAGCTACCAGTTAACAAGTGATCAACTGTTACGATCGAAGAATCTAACCTGCAGTGCGATTCTGTTAACATGTCGAAGTGAACACTCAGGCGAAGTGAACGACAATTGAGCTGTCAAACCATACAAACAAGATAAGAATGACAGCACACTTGTCGTTCACTCCACCTAGGTGATCACGGTGAGATGTCAACAGAATCGACCGGCTGTATCTGCAGTACCTACCTAGTCTTTAATCAATAGTGTGCACACTTGCTTCTCCAATAACTTTTAAATATTGGCGAAACATTGGCTTTGGTTGCCACAGAAATACAATAAATATGATCAGAGGGTCAATCTACTAATACAACTTTCGCAATAGCATGTCAATCGCAAACTGTAAAAACGGATTAAATTTCATACATTCATTTTGACAGTTTGTGATTGAGATGCGAATGCGATGCGAACGTGAAAATTAGTAGAACTGAAAGACGCCCTAAGATTAAAAAAAAAATGTCAATTCTAAATATTATGAAGATTGCGAGATAAAACAGTTTTAATTAACACGTTTGAAATCAAACGATATCACGTTCACGTTATTGGTATGGTAGGCGTCAGATAAACGTGCATGTAATACAGATCTTTCCCTAATATCCCTTCATTTCTGTTTTTATTATTAAGAAAGTCAATAAACGTATGTGGGTCACTGTCCGTTATTGCACGAATATCTGACGTCTACCATAGGTACTTCTATCACGCTTGTATCGAAATAATCAAATTAACATCAGTAAATTAAACCCCAACAATATCATGTCAAAGCAACTGTCAGCCTAGCGTCATTTTAATCCAAATCCTCTTAGTAAGGTCGCAAACCAGTTTAATGGAACGTACCTCTTATAAGTGAAACGAAACATTTTTTTAATGCGATTATCACGCGGCAGCTTATACTACGGCCGCGGTAATTAAAATAAGGGTTTTTTATTATAAGAGAAATGTCAATCAGGGATTTTATATCTTGAGAAGAAAAAGGGCTAGGATTAATTCTGGTTTTATATAACAAGACTAGCAATAACCAATGCCACTTCATTTGAGTCATATTTTTAACCGACTTCCCAAAAAGGAAGAGGTTCTCAATTCGGCTGTTTTTTATGTTTGTTTCCTCATAGCTCCGTCAATTATGAACCGATTTGAAAAAATCTTGTTTTATCTGAAAGGATATACTTGCAGATTAGTCCCATTTAAATTATATCAAAATCAGTTACGAAGTTTGGAGCTTAAATCGAAATAACTGGAATTATTTGGTCTGGTTTGACCCCCAAAAGTGGGGTCACTTTTGGGGGTCAAAATAGAAAAATTAAAAAAAAAAAAACAAATTGTACCGTGCGTATGACATATCCAATGAAAGGACTGTCAGAATTTAAATATATATTTTTTCATAATTTTAAAATACATAATTTTGAAGTCATTCAAGAAATTAATCCAAAAATGACCATTCCCCTTATCCCTGAAACTACTGAGCCTTAAATATTGAAAAAAAAAATCAAAAGTCTGTGATGATAAAAAAAAACAAGTTGCAAAAACGAAATTGGTTCGGAACCCTTTGCACGCCAGTTCGACTCGCACTTGTTTTCACTAAAATTTGCCAATATTGCAAAATTTTCATTTGGGTTATTGAATTTGTTTTTTTTTTTTTTCAATTAAAGCCAGGCTGTTTGCTATCTTTGTTTGCTGATGTCCCGAAAGACTCTAAATTCTATTATGATTCTAATTCCAGAATCATATTAGAATCGTAATAATATTAGGTAGACAATCATACAACAATAATATGTCTTTGACAGTGACGAGTAGCGTGATTTGCTTTCTGATTCTGCTAAAGTGGTTTCAGACCCATTGGTGGTAACTTAGTATTTATATGCAAATTCAGACCAATCTTCCTCACTAAGTAGCATCTTTTATAACTCAATCAGCAAAGCACTAAGCGTTATTGCATCAACAATAAACAGATCAACGTCACTCGGTGCAAATTCGTATAAATTGGATAATGGTCGGGACGGGTCGGATCGGGCCGGACGCCACCAATCTGTCCATTGCCGCAAGTGCGGATAAGTGGCGTGTAATGTATCGTTTTAATGCGTTAATGTACGACATCCGAGGCCTTAGTGTGAGTTTTTTCGACTCACGCTCGAACGCGTTCGATTGCGAGCGCGTTAGAATTTAGTATGAGAATTTAGTTATAGTGCCACCTGGTGGTCACTCGTAGAACCTAATTTCCCATACTAAATTCTAACGCGCTCGCAATCGAACGCGTTCGAAAAAACTCACACTAAGGCCTCAGATGCGAGACTGTTTTCCCACAATGTTGTTTTGGAGACAATGTTTGGATAGTACGCGTAAGATTAAGGTTTTCCGTTTGTTGAGTGTTGTTGCTAGGTGGTGATTGGTGGTCGTGGATATTGTCCGGATGTCTGACGGCTTTGCTAGTGTAAATTGAGCAGTGTTGAGTATTGAGATGCCATTAAAATAAGGACAAGGGACAAATATGAGTTGACGAATGATAATGGTATGGAGATGAACCTTTCTCTGTATCAACCAAGAACTTCTGTACTGACTGCGAACTTATCAAAGCTTGAAAAACCCTCATTAGGGGCCATTCAAGTATTACGTAAGCACTAATGGGGGGGTTTGCACTATGCTTATTTTTGATGACACAGGAGGCCGTGGTGTTTAAATGGTGATTACGTCAGCAATATCTACTTACATTTTTTAGTTTGCAAGTCTTGGTAGATTTCGGTTTGACATAATTATGGCTAGTTTTATTTTTACTTTCATGCGATGTTTCATGGTTAAGTAAGAAATAACCGAAGTGGGGAAAATAAAGCCTGCGAGAGTAAAAACTATGCCAATGCTTACGTAAGCATAGGAGGGAGGGGTAAGAGCTTTGATTACTATTGCTGACAAGGGGAGGGAAGGAGTTAAAAATATCTAAAATTCAGCTTACTTAATACTAGCTGACCCGTGCAACGTCGTCTGCGTAACATTTTTCATTACTGCTCCGCTCCTATTGGTCTTAGCGTGATGATATATAGCCTATAGCCTTCCTCGATAAATGGGCTATCTAACACTGAAAGATTTTTCAAATCAGACCAGTAGTTCCTGAGATTAGCGCGTTCAACCAAACAAACAAACTCTTCTGCTTTATAATATTAGTATAGACTTGAACGGCCCCTTAGCGTTTAGCCTTTTCATATCGAAAAACACGAGTACTTCGATGCCTGGCCAATGATTTTTGAAAAATCCACAACTCAACGATGATGCAAAACAAATTAACATCCACATTTATTAAGAAACACTTATATGGTCTAAGTCGATCCACATCAAAAAACAACTACCTAATGACACTAAACCACGTCCTCAAAGAAACACAACACAAACCAACTTTTAAAACAGTAGCACCTGTGCACATGTTCATAAGATAGACATACCACTATTAACGCACGCTCAAGTGCAATGCTCAAACACTCAATTACAAACAGAAACATGAGTACGAGTATACGAGTGTATCGGCTCCTCGGGAATCGTACGAGTTGAAAGAGTCAATTGAGAGTGAATGGGTCATCGACTTCGTGGAATGATAGCTCTACAAAGGGGCTTACTGTGTGCTTGACTGTGCACCTGATTGATTGAATTGAAGAGATAGTTTTGCATTTGAATGGAAATTGTGGAGATAATATGGCTAGACAAATTACTAAAGGTAAAACTGCATCATTGAATTTTTGAAAAATCAATATTCCTACCCAGGAATCGGAACACAGAGCCCGAAAAGGCCGACGCCTGCCGGAGTCGCGGGATTATTCGCAAGAGTCACCGTGGCTCCGGAACACAAAGGGCAATGAAGGAACATGGATGGGTTTTAGTCAGTAGAAGTCTGACACTCCCTCCCGCCACACCCAGAGCGGGAGGAGTCATTGGATGATTTCCCATCTCTAAAAAAATAAAAATAAAAGGAATCGGAACGTGTGTTTCTTGGAAAAAAAAACAGCTCCGTACTATACCACCATCCGATAGTTTAGCTTATAGTAATATTTTAAAATGTGATAAATGCCTGTGTATTTCGTTGATTCATTTCTCAAGCTCTTCCGTTACTAAGTGACTGTCAAACAACGCACAGCCGAAACTACTGCTCATAGAAAACTGAAATTTGACATGAAGCTTCTCTACACGGGAGCCCTAAGAAAGCGTTTCCCGAAGTTCCAACGGGAAGAAGTCGCTCCGCTCCTATTGGTTGTAGCGTGATGTCAATTCCTCGATAAATGGGCTCATCTTCATCATCACATCAACCAAAAGGCGTTCACTGCTGGAAAATTTCCTACCCAAGTTTCGCCACAACAACTGGTCATCTGCGTCTCACATACATCAGCTACCTACAACTCCTATCGGTCCACCTTGTAGCAGACCTATCCAACACAAAAATAATTTCACAATAGGGAATATGCATGAAAAAAGTATTTATGATCTGAACAGTTTATCTTAAAGTATTCGAAAATATAATACTAACAGTGAAATTAGAATCTAAATTGCTCGAAAAACGAACGTGATACAATTATTTTAAACAAATATATCTGTCCCTCTCGCGAAAACGCTGTTTTCTACGGCAGCTGTATAGTCGTCGTGTAATTTGACGTCACAGTTCGTATCGGACTTCTCTTTATAACTGTAGTCTTAACTTTATAACTTCATAAATGATGAAGGTATTTAAAAATTAATTTCATGATTGTCTACTAGAGATAATAAGTATTTTATTTTGCAAATAAAAAAATCGCATGCATATTCCCTATTCGAACCAGTAGTTCCTACTTTCCTAGAGATGGGCATTGAATTAACGAACTAGTTAATTCAACGGTCTACGTCCATTGAACGGTTCGACGGTTCACCGATTGTCAACGGACTAGTTGAATTCGAAACTAAGATTCACTACTTTCATGTCGACTTTTAACAAGCTTTTTAGAGTCAAGCAGTACAAGTCCATTCGCTCGAAAAATAACAGCAACGGACGAACAACCAGCAATTTCAATTTGTCTGTAACTAACTCCAGTAGCAAAGACTTGATATTTCTATTGGGCGAAGTAAAGTAGTTCCTAAGAAAAGCGCGTTCAGCCAAGCGAACAAACAAACTCTTCAGCTTTATAATATTTGTACTGATGTTCGCATGTAGGCATTCCATACGTTGATAGTTTTAAACCTTCTATACTGGGTCGTCGTCACGCAATCACAATTCTGTTCAGTCATGTTTAGACATTACAGCAATTTGGCTTTATTAGGTTTTTTACGAGCAATTTAGAGCTGGATAATACATTAATGGGTAGTTTTTACGGTGAAATTGATCCATCAATATGGAATTGTACTTTTAAACTTAGCTTTTAAGTTTGAGCGGTGTGGGTGTGTATTCGTAAGGCGCCATCCCACGAACGAGTGTATCTTCGTGAGTTGGCGTTTTTAGGGTTCCGTAGCCAAATGGCAAAAACGGAACCCTTATAGATTCGACATGTCTGTCTGTCTGTCCGTCCGTATGTCACAGCCACATTTCTCCGAAACTATAAGAACTATGCTGTTGAAACTTGGTAAGTATATTATAAATGTATTCTGTGAACATTTGACAAAAAAGATATGACTTTGAATAATAGTTTAAAAGATGGTTATGTTGAGAAAATATAAGCAACTACGTTCCATTCACCATAAAGCATTTGCTATGCTTAATTCTTAATTAATTTAATTAATATTATCATACCTTCGTCATAACAATCATTTAGTGTATTTAACCTTCACTTCTAATTTAAAACCTTATATTTAAAGTCCGTTCGCATGCATACACAAATTAATTTAAGCAGGGAAACCTATTATTAGCCTTTCTAAACTGTATTATCTTTATTTGTAATGTGTTAAATGTATCGCTGTTGGTTTTCTAAATAAATTAATAAATAAATAAATATAGGAAAACAAATAAAAGTATAATAGATTTTTTATTGCTACTGACATTATGAAGTTGAATGCTTCGGAATTATGAACATTAGAGACAGAGTAGTTAGGAATTGTGATTGTTAGAATGAAAAGTGTTAGGAAGAACATTTTCGGATTTCCAACTATCGGAGTTGAAAATGAACTTTTGCGCATCCGATATTTTACGGTGTTTACCATTTTCCGGTGACAAAGACATGTTCATAGAGTTACCTAGTTATTATTGAAATACGTGGCACGAAGATAATAAGAGGAAATGTGTGCTTGTAGACTTCGTATGTAAAAAGTTATATTTCGAGGTTTGGCTCTCGTCTGTTTCCTCCTCCAATATTAAATCGATTCAATAGATATTACACAAGCTGAATAAGAAGGATATAAACCTGTGCCCCTATGTTTTTTTCTATTCATGAATACTTGCCAAACTTGTTCAGTAAGGCTCTTTTGACAGCAGTTTATTGGACAATTTTGAGCATGTTTTGAGGGTCCTAGTGCTTTTACGTTTAATCTATAATCAAAAAAAAATACAACCGACTTCCAAAAAAAAAAACACTACAAAGTAAAAAATAACTTTAACTTCGGAACTCGGTGTTTTTGTTAGTTTGTTCGTATTTTGACACCGACTTCCGAAGTTAAAGTTATTTTTTACTTTGTAGTGTTTTTTTTTTGGAAGTCGGTTGTATTTTTTTGTAAAAAGTTTTTTATTTTTCACTTTTTAGTGGTACCCCACACCTAACAAAACCACTGCAAAATATATACCATACGAGTTTCGAAAGTTCCCCTCGACTTCTCTGGGATGCCATCATCAGATCCTGGTTTCCTTATCATGGGGCCATTTGGGAAGTATTCCCTTTCCAACAAAAAACATAATTTTTAAAATCGGTTGGCAAGCGACGGAGTTATGCCCGAACAAACATAAAAAAAAAAAAATACAAACATCCGAATTGAGAACCTCCCCTTTTTTGGAGAGTCGGTTAAAAAAGAAAACATAGCGACAGAAAATATATTCTTCTTATTCAGTTCATGAAATATCTCGAGATTCTCTCGCTCGTGGAGATGGAGACGGCCTCTTAGTTTACTTATTTTCCCCTATGTTGAAAAAGCCAGCATTGAGGAGCTATGGGTGAATAATAACAGCCGCACGGATTCATCTTCTAGGTTAAGCAACGTTTGATGATGTCTGTCCGTGGATGGGTGACCATTTATTACGAAACAAGCATCTCGTTTTATTTCATAGGTAACAGTTGACATTAAAAGCCTCAGTAGGTACCGACTTTGCTGAATGGGAGCTTAATTTTACAATAGAAAGAGCGCATCGTAATTAGGGTTCCGTACTGAAAGGGTAACCAACGGAACTCTAATAAAAAGCTTCCTGTGTCCGTCCGTTCCTCCGTGTCAGCGGGCTGCATCTCAAGAAGTGTAATAGGTACACACTTGAAATTTTCACAGATTGTGTATTTCTATTGCTAAAACAAACAATAACAAGTGCGAGTCGGACTCGCACTCGAAGGGTTCCGTACCATTATCTATAAAAACGGCAAAAAAAAAACAAGTTTGTTGTATGGG
Organism: Ceramica pisi; assembly: GCA_963859965.1. NCBI lineage: Eukaryota > Metazoa > Arthropoda > Insecta > Lepidoptera > Noctuidae > Ceramica > Ceramica pisi. Next base: position 19,624,064 of record OY982535.1, on the reverse strand, counting down.
AGTCCCCTTAAATATTTATTTTATTGTGTTTTTTAGTATTTATTGTTATAGCGGCAACAGAAACACATCATCTGTGATCATTTCAAATTTCTAGCTATCGCGGTTCTTGAGATACAGCCTGGTGACAGACAGACGGACAGACAGACAGCGAAGTCTTAGTAATAGGGTCCCGTTTTTCCTTTGGATACCGAACCCTAAAAGTTAAGGTTTAGCCTACATATGCACTGCGGCGCACACGCGGGGACGGTCATCCGCGCGCTTCAAGTTTAATATGCAACCGCCTGTGTATTTAAGTGCGTAAAATCACTAGCGGTTGCATACTAAACGGAATCATAGTACGGACCCCTTTGTGTGAGAGTCCGACTCGTACTTGGCCGGTTTTTTTTAGTACGTATAACCGATACCTATAGAAAAAAAACAAACATTTCATTCTGTGCCTCTGTTAGAGAATTCTCTCGATGTCACGTCTATGATAGCCCATCAAATATCAGCAAAAGATATTTGTTACAAGTAGCCCATTTATCAGTGACACTATTATATCAATCTCCAATGTCACAAAGCCTCACAAATTGCTCGGTCTCGTACAAAAAGTAATCGCCTAGATGACGATTGGAATGTATTATTACTGTGAATTCCCTGGCGGAATAAGTGAAGTAAAGTCAAGTAAAGTAGCCTAATAAAAGTCTGCCAGTGTGATACATAGTTGATTCAGAAAAGGTGGTCTTAGATTACTTTTAAAGCTAACTGACAAGGTCAGCTCTATCTTCAGATTGCCTATAGACCTAATACGTGACGAGGTAAAATGTTTTACCAACAAACTTTATCGAATTATACACTACTAGCTGACCCGGGCCATTTCGTTGGACGGTACTTTTTGGGTTAAAATATATAAGTCTATGACACTCACAAATAACGTGGCTTTCTATTGTTAAGGTGAATGCTCCAACCAGCCCGCGAAATTCAAATTTCTTGCATTTTTTGTAATTTGCAGGCCAGTGCTAGGTTGTATGTTGATTAAAATATTAGTCGCGGCTGTAAAACGTATGTAGTTACAGAATTATAATCATCAAAATCACCAATACAACCCTCCAAGTTCATAAAGGCATAGGAACAAAAAAAAAAAACAAAGAAAATGTCATTCGTAGAGCTTTATGAACTTGGAGCGTTGTATTGATGATTTTGATGATTATAATTCTGTAACTACCCGCGAATAATATTGTAATCAACATACAACCTAGCACTATCCTGAAAATTGCAAAAATCGTAAGAAAATTTGAATTTCGCGAGCTGGTTGAAGCATTGACCTTGAAAGAATTTTCAAAATCGGTTTTTTAGATCCAGAGAATAGAATAGAATAGAATAGAATACTCTTTATTATGTACACCATATAAGTTACAGAAAAAATAAATTAAGTAAACATTACATAGGGTGACACAATGGGCGGCCTTATCGCTGAGAGCGATCTTTTCAAGACAACCTTTGGATGGATTTTAAAGATAAAGGAAATACAGTACTGTTGGTAGTCTTAGGTGTACGACTTAAATTACTAAATACATGATAGATAAATAAATACAATTAAAATTATGAATCAAAAAGCATAGAACCCAAGTAAAAACGATCATAGAGATAGGTAGTGATGTTTGACCATTGTTTTAAAACTGGACAAAGATTGAGCACGTCTTACTGACTCGGGCAATGCATTCCATAGCCGCACCGCTTGAACCGTAAAAGATTTGTCGTAGAAGCTGGTGGAATGCTGGTGGAATGGAAGCTTTCCGATGACCTCAGATATCTATAGAGATTACCCCTACAACCTCACAAACTTTATTTCTTTATAATATTAGTACAGATTTCAAATATCATTCTGGTTGCCAGGCAGACCGCACAATTATCGCCGGTCAATCTCCACGAAAATCATTTCACAAAAATAACACGCAAACTTTTTCTCACAATTTTTTTTTTTACTCGAGATGGGTTTGCTCTCGACGCTAGTCTAGGTCAGAGATGACAGAGACAAAGTCTACGATGGAGCGAGCGTATCCAAAAGTAGTCTGTTCACTCTTACTTTGTTAAGTTAAATATTAAGTAAATGAGCATTTCTTTGTGCACTACTAGTTTCTGCCAGCGGCTGCGCCCGCGTGATCCATAGGGAACATACTCCCGGGATATAATATAGCCTATTGTTATTCCAGACTATAATCAACATCTGTGCCAAATTTCATGAAGATCCTTTCAGGCGTTCTAACGTGAAAGACTAACATCCATCCATCCATCCTCGTAAACTTTCGCATTTATAATTTTAAAGAAGGATTAGTAGAATAGTAGGATTTACTAGCTTGTGTTGGTGTTGAAGACTTCATCAGTAGGTAACGGTATTTTCATAGAAACTGTAACATTTTCAACATTTCCATGATCTAGGTGCCTTTCCACAGATGTGCTATTATTATTATTATTTATTATTAGTACATGAACAAAAATACAACAACACAGTACATAGCATATGGAAACAGTGGGTTGTACTACCAATTCTAAAATTAATTGTCAGGTGTCCGGGCTCCTAAACTAGGTACGCAGACCTGTATCTTAGGAGTCGCAGCTATGCTGCGAGAATGTGAAAGCTAAGCTACGGAACTATGTGACCGTTTCCACTGATACTAAGCGATGTAGCGGTGCGAGTAAGATGTGATATGAAGATGCGCTGCACATAGCTACACCACTCACGACGACCCATAGCAGGCATTCATAGCATGCATCCATAGCACGAATCCATAGCACACTTACATAGCACACATCCATAGCACGCATCCATAGCACGCATCCATAGCACACATCCATTGCACAATCCATGGCACGCATCCATAGCACGCATCCATAGCACACATCTATAGCACACACCCATAGCACTCATCCTTCCATTTAAAAAATATATCTTAGTTGAATCCGTTCTCACCAGTGCTAAGCTATGTGCACCAATGAATATGATTGGTGGATATCAAACGCATCCATAGCAACGTAGCATAGCACATCTCTGGTGGAAAAGCACCCAAAATCGAGTCGCATTTCGAGTGTGTTTGCATTTGTTTTGTGAGAGCCGCAACGCATCAAGATCTCAGAGCATACGACCAACGACGGCTGAAGTGAAGCAATTAATAGTCTCATTGTTTTATGTATGTGCAAGCATCTGGTCACATATATAAAAATCTGCTTTAACACTCTCAGTATCTATTAACTTGACAAGAAGTAATTTTTCATGACTTACTTGACTTGAGGTTCTAAGACTCCTAACTGGCGCAGAGAGCCTCCACAGTAGTTTTCCATCGCGAGTGGTTTTTAGCTTCACGGTTTACATAAGTGAAGTGAAATGTGTTATTTTTCATGTACTTATGTTTTATTGGTCACAGCAGCAGTTTCACTTTCATCTACAAATTAATGTAACTACTTACATTAAACAAACTTAGAAATGTTTCTCCGACCCAGAAATAAACTTTAATATATTTTTAATGAGAACATAAACGGCGATTATCAAAATAAGCACTATCAAAGAAACAAATTATTATAATAATTTCAATAATAAACTTCAACGAATTCACTTCTCAAATGATGGTGGTATTTTGTTTAATTACCCACGTGACAATTTTAACCTGTACTAAGTGTGAATGTATTTTTTTTTTTTACTTAAAACATTAATCTACTCGTACCACTAATTCAACAGCTCGTCTTCTATTAGATATTTATTTTTTATTTTAGCCTTTACTGTAAGTCGTCTGTTACTTTAGCAAATTAAAATAATATTAACATTATGGCTCACAAAAAAAAACAAAAAAAAAACCTACATCTTTGAAAATTATCCCTTAGTAAAACTAACACTATATAATTTAATTGATTGGAGCTTGTCCAAGCGTAAAAATAATAAAGTCTTACAAGATCAGATATAACGCTCCACTGAACTTCATAGCTCGGTTCAATACTAAATAATAGTTAAGTTTTGACATAAAGCTAGGTTAAACAAGCGGAATTGATGTGTTGATAGCATCTGTGTGTACAAGACTTTCGAAATCTATTTGCTGCGGATAAAATCAGTGTTGCTTTTAGTTTGAGAGTGATGGAGGCTTTGAGATTGAATGTTAGACGTGCTGTCGTTGATTCTGAATAATGTTTCAATTCTAAGATTTGCTTTATACTTGCATTATAAGAACCTCCAGCTTTCGAATTTATAGCTGTTCGTACTTTCAGAGTTTTAATTTTAAAATTAAAACAAACAAAAAAGATGTTCGTACCGTCGCGTGCTTTTTCCAGCAAGTTTCGCATAGTTCGCAATCGCTACAAAGCTTCTATGACGTCAAGTGTCATCTTAGTATGCGTTAAAGTACTTTCCACCACAAAATAGGTTTAGGTCCAAATAACAAATTAAATTCGTAAGTAGATATGGACAACATTACATAAAACAAATAAGAAAATAAAAAGAAGAAAACTTCACTAACTGAAAATGTGTGTCAGACACCAGTGCACTACAATCTAGAGGCGTAATTGCAGAAATTTGAAATAACGGCACAAAGTCCATTAGCAATTACAGAATTAGTGATGGACACCGTTCGGCATCGGGTACAAGTGGCGCTTTTGTCCAAATACTTTCACAATCGAAGGCTATCGATAAAAATAGTAGGCTTATTATTGTTCCCACGCTGCGTCGGCATTGGCGTGTGCGATGCTCATTACAACATGCTTCCGCAATTAGTGATGGGCTCTGGGCTTTCTCACTGCTCATTGCTCGATTATTTGTGCCGATATGTGCGTGTTCCAGAAAATTACGGTCTTGGTTTGAATGACTGTTTGGATGTTGATTTTTGTTGATCTGTAAGTTCAAAAGTTGACAAACTTGGATTTATACTTTACACGTGTTTTATCAAAAGTTTCTTATAATACTTTACTAATATACTGAACAATTTTTTATTTTTTGTTAGCCTTTTCTGACCCACTCCTAGGCACATTTTTGCTAGCCTTTTCTGACCCACTCCTAGGCACACTTTTGTTAGCCTTTTCTGACCCACTCCTAGGCAATTTTTTGTTAACCTTTTTTGACCTACTCCTAGGCACAAACAAGCCTTTATCTATAAGCGTTTGTTATAATATATTGGACTTTTTTGTTAAATTTACAAATGCTCCAAAAATAATGTTAACTAGCTGATCCGTGGAACGTCGTCTGCGTAACGTTTTTCATTACTGCTCCGCTCCTATTTGTCTTAGCGTGATGATATATAGCCTATAGCCTTCCTCGATGAGTGGGCTATCTAACACTGAAATAATTTTTCAAATCGGACAGTAGTTCCTGAGATTAGCGCGTTCAACCAAACAAACAAACTCTTCTGCTTTATAATATTAGTATAGATAGTATAGATGTCTACATTGCCTTTCCTACAGCTAGAAGACCCACTCAAACTTTCAAGTAATAAAAATATTCTGAGCACATACAAATTGTCGTTTTTCTAGCAAGTCTAGAAACTGCGTGTGTCAAAACAGATGTATGTGAACGTTCAAAATTACATTTTATGGTAATGATACTAGCCTTGCACATGTCTGGAATAATATTAAAAAACCCAGGCGACAATGTGTGTTTGTCCTAGAATAACCTCGAGATGATTGTCGATTGTATTGTGAATCAGACTTCACTTTTTCAATTATAGTGAAATAATAATAGTTTTCTTTCTCACTCTGCTAATTTTATAAGTACCTACGTTATATGATCACTATGTTCTGTAGCAGTTGTCCTTATCCTAATATATAAAATACAACCGACTTCTAAAGTAAAAAACAATACAAAGTAAAAAATAACTTTAATTTCGGAAGTCGGTTGTATTTTATTATAAAAAGTTTTTTATTTTTCACTTTTTAATAGTATCCTACACCTAACAACACCAATGCAAAATCGCAGGAAAGCAAAATACGCGATTTCGTTTACTTGCACGACAGAAAACCATCATCCAAACAAACGAATTCCAGCTATTTCGATTTAAAATCCAAACTTCCTAACCGATTTTGATAAAATTTTAACGAGACCAATCGACAAGTATATCCAGATAAAACAAGAATTTTTAAAATCGGTTCATTAATGACGGAGTTATGAGGTAACAAACATAAAAAAATACAACCGAATTGAGAACCTCCTCCTTTTTGGGAAGTTAAAAACAGAAACTGACTGACAGATCTACGCACAGCCAAAACTACTGGTCGTAGAAATGAAGTTTGGCATGTAGCTACTCTACACTCCGTAGGGAAGCACTGAGAGAGGACTTCATAAAACTCTTCCGGGAACGGGGAAAAACGAAGTCGAAGTCCGAAGTCGTGTGCGAAAGCCAATGGTGTTATAAAGATCAAAATCGTTTGGTGGTTCAACGATTAAGAATGAATACTTGAGGGCAATGAACAGTAGCATCTTCTACCTTTACTATAATTCCATCATGCAACTTAAGCCTTTCTTTGAAAATCGTTGCGGTCAGCCGGCATTTACTTTACTGAAAACCACAAAGCCACAATATCGATGAAGCTACTGATCGTGAGCTTTATTTTAAACAACTTTTACCAACAGTCTTGCCATGAAGTACCGTGTTTACCCATTTAATGGGTTGTGGAGGTCTGGTAGGCAGCCGCTCCGCGTTAAATACTGGTATTCAGCGAAATCCGGTTTGACTGGAAGCCGACCCCAATGTAGTTAAGAAAAGGCTAGGTAGATGATGGCAGATGATGATTTTATAATATCGAAGTTCAAATCGGTTTAAATTGAAACAATCAACTAAAAAATATCCGTAAAACCGAATGACCCTAAAACTACTCAGTGACATTGCAACACAAAACAGGCCCGCCCACAACGCGAGCTTTTTACATTTCATGGCTTTATTCAGAGGTAAATTGGTCATAACTAATTAACGAGATACCAGAACTAGCGGCTTAGTCGGACCACTTTTAATTGGGATTCCTTAAGCCGATCGGGAAACGGTCATTATACGGAATAGATTTTTTGTTGGAAGATGTCAATGCTTGATTTATAAGATCTTGTATTCTTGTTTTGAATCGAATAGACTAGATTTTTTAATAGCATACTTTCTTATACTATAGCCATGTGATTTGTTTTAGCTGTGCTTTTTTTATTGTCAAATCGTGACGTTTTCATTTATTGACACTTTTTGTCAATATTTTCAGTATAAAATGAATAATTATTTTAAATAAGGTATTTTTTTAGTTATGGATAGCGAATATAAACGTTAATGTATGTTAGTATTAATACCTAAATGCGGTGTAAAAACATGTTTTAAATTTTAAAGGTTTTAGAAATTGTACTTAATAAATTATTGTTTCAGATCAAATTGTCTTCGTAAATAGGTAAGTACTTCTACATAATCTACATACAAATAAATAAAACTAAGTGTCTCTTTGTAGTACCAATATAACAGATTCTCACTAAATTCATATGAAAGCATGTAGTAGGCGGCAGATGAATGTGCATTCACGGTCATTAATTATAACTTTATTGACTATAAGATATATTTAATGTAGTTATGTAGGACGATGTGGGTCAACATGAAAACCAGAAGAAAAGACATAAAGCTGACCTGCGTTCTCTAGTAATGAAAAATAGTTCAAGGGTTAATTTCTTGTTCAGTTATCTACGAAAGGATATAAGGGAAAGATGAATGTACTTTATTGCAAGTTTATCTGGCGTCTACTAGAGATGGGCGTTGAATTAACGAACTAGTTAATTCAACGGTCTACGTCCATTGGACGGTTCAACGGTTTACCGATTGTCAACGGACTAGTTAAATTCGTAGAGGGCTAACTACATTCATGTCGACTTTTAACGCAACGACCGACGCGTGAACTAAGTCAAGTAGTACAAGTTCATTCGCTCGAAAAATAACAACAACGGACGAACAACGAGCAATTTAAATTTGTCTCTTAACTAACTACAGTTGCAAAGAGTTGATATTTCTATGGGGCGAAGTAAACCGGTTTGTACCTACTTGTTGACGTTTGTCTCTAAGCCTGGTAAAGTAAGTTCAAATATCAACTGTAAAACTTATTTTTATCTACAAAATACGTTTCTAAAGCACAATAAAAGTAACGAAACGCCACGCTACGCCTGTCTACCTACAATCTATGTTGAATTCGCTCGTCTCATCGTTGCGTCCGTCGCGACGCGCGACGTCGCAAAGTTAATGAAGTTTACATTATGAACTAGTCGAGGAATTTAACTAGTTGATCGGCTAGTCGATGGACCGAAATGGACGGTCTAGTATCGTTGACGATATAAACGTCGACGACCCATCTCTAGCGCCTACCATGGGTATACGACACAAAAAAAAAACAACTTTTAAAGCTTGGATCTGTCTGTCGGTTTGTATGTTCCGTTCGGCTAACATCCAATATTGTAGCGTACGTCGACCGATTTTCACGGGCAGATAGTTTTTATAGGGAATAACTAGTTTACGAGTTTGACGCGGAAGAAGTACCTAACGGGCAACTGTAAATCATCAAATGATTCCTCCCGCTTTGGCAAAGGAAAGTATCAGACATTTACTGACTAAAACCCATCCGTGTCTCTTAATGCACTTTGCGTTCCAGGACCGCGGAGACTCTTTCAAACAAATTACGCAACCCTGGCCGGCAAAAGCTAGTCTGCAAAAACTTAGAAAAACTACAACTTGTATTTGTACTGTTAGAGAAAACCTTCGGAGCTCACCACAATTAATTTGAAAGTGTGAGAAATCTATAATCTAAGAAACGTTATTTTCATTGTTGTTTTATCGTTTGACCTCAATAAAATGAATGGCAGTGGGAACGTTTTGTTGGAACAATAGAAAACAATTAATATTACTGCTTTAGGCGTTTTCAATTTATGTCAACTTAATTTGCTATCTTAAAAAACTTTTTCCAAAAAAATACAACCGACTTCAAAAATGAAAACACTACAAAGTAAAAAATAACTTAAATTCGGCAGTCGGTGTCAAAATACGAAGAAACTAACAAAAACACGCTTATTTTTTGGTAATAAGTTTTTTATTTTTCACTTTTTAGTAGTATCTACCCCATACCTAACAACACCACTGCAAAATCGCAGAAAGCAAAATACGCAATTTCGATTACTTGCATGACATAAAACCATCATCCAAGTAGACGAATTCCAGCTATTTTGATTTAAAATCCAAAGTTCATAACCGATTTTGATAAAATTAAAGAATTTTTCAAATCGTTTCATAATTGTCGGAGTTATGAGGACATAAACATTAAAAAAAACATACGACTGAATTGAGAACCTCCTCCTTTTTGGAAAGTCGGTTAAAAAAGTGAAATGAATTTTCCCCTTCTTGTTCTAGTAACGCTAAACTATGTAGTTAATGATGTGATGTGATTATTGTGATTATTGGTGTGATTATTGGGGAAAAATATATTTAGAAAAAAAAAAAATACAAAATGTTTTGATAAATATAATCAATCCTTCCTAATCTATAAAATTCTTCCGTTACTGAGTGACTGACAGACTACGCACAGCCGAAACTACTAGTCGTAGGAAACTGAAATTTGGCTTGTACTTATGTTCCTTGGGGATTGTAGGGATCACTAGGATTTCCAGAAATTCTTACGGGAATGGGAAAAAACGGGATATTGTGGTGTAATGTCACGTACTCGTGCATCAGCACGTCACGTATAGCACATAGTTCAAGTAAGATATTATGTTCATAGTTTCATTATAATAATATCACGCAATTTTTGGGGGCCGAGTCACCCGCGTCCGTAGGAGAATACCCTTTAGCGAATCCCTACACGTGGTCCCCGGGTGGTGCTAAACAGGTGACACTAACCGCCTCCGTGGTCTAGTGGTTAAACCACCTGATTCAGACCCAGAGGTCCCGGGTTCAATTCCCAGCGGGGGCAAATTTTTTGCTCGGTTTGGTTGGTGGTAGGACTTGTTCTAAGTCCGCCTGGCAAGCTACCACCATCATGTCTAAGTCTGTCGCCATAACAACAATGTTAACAGCGTTGTTGTGTTCCGGCAGTTAGAGGTATGATAGCCAGTTCCTCTGTGTAAGAGGATTCCGGGTGAAACTCGCTTCCATCTTTGGCCTAATCATCACTTTCCATCAGGTGAGATTTGGGCCAAGAGTTTCCCCGTTTTGCATAAAAAAAAAAAAAACGCACGCACTATGTATATAATATATATCGCTCTTAACAATTAAAGGAGGACTTTAGTCTTCAGTCTTGAGCTGAGACATGGAGAAGTACTCATTATGGTGTTTACTTAACCCCTGCTTCTCCCTACATCGCATGGCGACCCTGCCAGGATACGCTTAAGAAGAGGGCCAAAGCTAGTTATAATTTATATTTTTTAATTTTCAGCAAACCTGGTCCAAAGTTATAACGCAGTAAGAAAATGTTTTGAAATTCACAAGTTGAATTTTTGGCAAGTAAAACTTAAACTTAGTAAAACGTAAACTTTCGTTTCTAACTTATGGTTTTCTCTTATGTTAAAGTTGGCTTAGTGTCCAATGATTGATTCAAACTTATTATAATTATCTCCTCTTGAACAACGCAGTACTCAACATCCATTTCGAATTATTCATTGTCTAATTAAATCACAATGAAAAATTTAATTAATTTCAATTCTCTGTGTCTGACCGGCTAAGGAATCACACTATTAATCTCAGTTGGTTACCAATTTCTTCTTTCATTATTTCATTTGAGTGGAATTTAATGCAACAATGACTGGCTCTTAATTTCATTACCACCCATGGGCTCAGGAGTGGCACCGACCAGTGAGCGTCCGTCTACCCAACAATGGAGTATTGTCCACCGATGGAAACAAATTAGAACGATGACGTAGTGAAATTTTGTACGTGAAGGTTCCGATGCTTTGGCTAATTAGGATAAATTACTATTACCATGAATAGTAAGACTGTGAAATTCCCTGATGATGTAAAAAATGATTTTTTGTGCATCTTTCTGGAATACTTTATTTAAATACTTGTGAAGACCTTTTGCCAGGCTAAAGTCGTCCTCATACCCGTTCAGGTCTTTTCTCATATGTGTTGCCTACTCTGGTCAATCTCCCATGAACTTCTCCTTTTTGTCACGCCTGCATCTCATTGGTCTCCCTCAGTGAAGACTCCCATCTTGTACTCTGTGACAAGCCCTCCTGGTCCTTGCCCTATGCTTGAACTTCACTAAAACAAACGTTTCTAACATTAAAAGGTACACCATACACACAATTTTATAAAACCAAACGCGAAACGCTTATACCGTGAAAAGCTTTAAATTCATTGTACAAGAGAAGAGAAATTTAAAAATGATTGGGCATAAAATTGGTCGTCTCGGGCCGATTTCTCGATGTTGTAGATAACTATTATGTGAACACTTGACAGGGTGTCGCCGCCGCGGGCATGACGAAGGAGCAGGCGCACGCGCAGGTAGACCCTTCGGAGAGAAGAGAACGGGCGTATCGCTCCTCTCACTCACACCACGTGGTGGGGGCGGCCGGGTGCGGGCGTAAGCTTGCCGCCTGTGCTACATTTTATTTAGTTTATAACCGTTCTTTGGCGCCGAAGCACAGTCGGCTCGAGTGTTGCGTCTGACCACTGTTTGTCAATAGTGTTTCGATAAGAAAAACAACAGATGAGTGAAAAGGTGTTCAGGATTTTGCAAGCTTATTGGTGCGTTGGCGCCAGCCGCCTCTGGCATGGCTCCGCGCAAGATGCTTAAGGCTGCGGCTTTACTGATAACTCTGGGATACTGCAGCTTATTAGTATACCAAGGTGGCGTTCCTTTCAACTTCCAAGAAACCCGAGCGGGAACTGTGCAAGTGTCTGACTTATCCGTTGAAACCGCGAGGGCTACTACTATAGATGACAGTGCAATTAAAAACATAAGTTTAGATGACATTTTTATAAGTGTGAAAACATCAAAACATTACCAGGATACACGGCTGCCAATAATATTGAAGACATGGTTCCAATTGGCAAAAGAGCAGGTAAGAAACAAACTCATTGGTAGTTTTAAGAATCAATGATAAAACTCAGTTAATAGAGGAAATGACGTTGATAATTCTAATAATGAAGTTGAACAAAAAGTTAAAAAAATAAATGAAACAGTAGCAGAAGTAACAGTTACTAGTCATAATGAATGTATCATAGAAACCAAAACAACAAGACAACCTCGATGTTTGGGCGTTAATGATGTTTGAGTAGAAGGGATACTAAACGTTGTTAATCAACATGTCCATTGTAAACAAAGAGTTAATGACTCTCCAGAAATTCATTCCTGATTACGAGTTTGATTTTGGACGATTTGCTGCCTTTAACATAATATTACATATTGGTTTTACCCGCGAATGACCTTTTCTGGAGTTGGAAAATTATCCAATAGGAACCGGTATTACCGGGATAAACGATTATTACATCCTGATGCAGTTCAAGGTCTACCTGCGTGCCAAGTTTAACCCAAATTCGGTTCTGATATTAAGGTATGTAAGGTAAGGCCAGTCGGAGTTGTTAGCTTTCGCATTTCTTATATTAGTTCAAATTAATTAGTTAAACGATTTACATAGCTACTTAACTAATTATTAAAATTATCACATTAAAGCCGCAGTGCTCTTCCTCCTCTCTCCTACTTGATCTATGCTGTGCCCGACAGGGTCCATAATTGTGACTAATATCATTATTTTTCTTCCAACTGTATACATTATGGTACACAATAAAGAATTGAGAATAGAGAATAGTTCTTGTATGTAGTAATAAAGTGTGGATTCAAACGGATTAAAGAATAAACTGATTATTTGGAGATGCTAACTGAAACCACAACACTTTATCACTTTATAAGGTTTGCGTTTGACCAATACTTCACCTGATGGACAATGATGCGGTCGACAAATTTCACCTTCAATCACCTTTTCAATTAGGTATCATAACTTTAAGACCCCTAGGTGATTACTATCAGGAAGCGTAGGCTCCAAAGCTACCTAATGAATTTTAAGTTAAAACGAAGGTTTAAAGATTACACAATTATAAATAAACAATAAAAAAAAATTACTGATGATACCGATAAACTAAGTACAGCTTAGAATGCTTAGATACAGACATATTTTCACATAACTACAAAATTGGACAGGACATAATGTATCTCATCGTACTTCCAATGAAATAATATTCAAGTATCCATACCGTTCGATGTGTAGTAGTTATCTATCAGAAACATAATAGGTTCTAAAGTTCTAGAGCTGATGGCTGTAAAAAACCTACAGCCCTCATAATTCCATACAGTGAACATACTATACAACTTTAACAATTCGATTGATAATTTGGTTGACATTATTTCTTAAACAAACATAAATTTATGTTTGCGTCACAATTTTTCACTAAACTCCAATAATAATAAAACACAAGGCTATAAAGGGGCTACCCGCAGAGTCAAGTCTCAATACTGCGGTGATAAATCTTTTAGAAATGCACCAGAAATGTTCCCAGCGGGACTCGCTTGTTCGTATACTCTACATTAACATCTAGTTTCGGAATTAGAAAAGAATGTCTTAATTCCATTTCTTATGCAACCTTCATTTATCCAAATTGCGGTGGAATTGAACGAAGAAAACCCGTTCGTTGCCGTTTATTTCAAATTGCTTTCGTATTATTCTGAGTGCTTCCATGTGAGGGTGATTAGATACCGAAACAACGCTATTATGCAAATATTTCTGTGATGCTATTAATCTTGTTATTCAAGTCACAGAACATGTTTTTAAGCTATTGAATAGTATGTAAAAATATTCTAATCTAATGACATCGGCTCCAAAAGTTTTAACACCAATTTTGTCGACACAATAGACACTTGTTTCTGTCAGATAGAATCTTGAGCCGTAAAATTGTATTATTTGATGTTATCTTCATTGCCTTTAATGGGTTTAGTTTAACCAGTTGTAACTTAATATCTGCATTTTATTACTTTTTCTCCAAAGCAGTCAGCAAACCTGCAATAATTCCAAACATTTATGACTAAACTACTTTCTCGGTTTCAAATCGAATTCATATATTCGAAACCAATATATCCTAGCACAAACAATAGACAGCATTCGTGCAGCGGCCATTTAGCCAGCGTTTCCTGAATCTGGAGCGTGCATAATCAACCGTTAATCCGGCGCAGTGCAGGCGCAGGACGGCGCCATTGTGGACCCGCGGCCCGCGCGTGGCTCGTGGCTCGGCGCGCGCGCAACACGTGACGTGATTGTGTACTTGATTTTGCCCTTTTGTGGTAACTCTTGGACGTACGTTCCTGATTTATAAACGGAACGGTTGCGTTTTATGAGCCGTTGTTGCAAACTCGTTTTGTGAGATTTTTCTTTTTTTAATTTGTAGGGGCTTCGAGTTTCTTGTTTTTGTTTATTATCCCTGACCCTGATAGACCCTGGAAGTAGCATAGGGGTTATAACATACATCATCTCAATCGGGCCAAAACTAGATTAAGTTTAGAATTATTGCCAAGCCAAAGTTCCAAGGATCTATCGACATTCAAACAATATTTCCCATTTCAGCACACAGTACTACCAATTTAATTCCTTCCTAGGTAGGTAATTGGTATACGACACTATACGAGCTGCTGCACAAGCTACTTTTGCTCCGACATGTAGTTATAGCGGAAACTAATTAATTTCGGATTCAATTGGAACCAATTTCTGAAAAGTAAACTGAAAGTTACAATTTTTGTCTGAAAAGATTTTGACTTACTAAACAACACTATGGACTAACATTGAGTACCATTAAATGCACTTAGAAATAGAAAGGAAATACTCTATTGTACATAAAAAAAAACTTTAATTTCGGAAGTCGGTGTTTTTGTTAGTTTCTTCGTATTTTGACACCGACTTCCGAAATTAAAGTTATTTTTTACATTTTAGTGTTTTCTTTTTGGAAGTCGGTTTATTTTTTTGTAAAAAGTTTTTTTATTTTTCACTTTTTAGTGGTGCCCCACACCGAACAACACCACTGCAAAATCGCAGAAAAGCAAAATACGCAATTTCTATTATCAAAGAATCATCTAAATAGTCAAATTCCAGCTATTTTGATTTAAAATCCAAAGTTCGTAACTGATTTTGATATGATTTAAATGGGACCAATCTGCAAGTATATCCTTTCATATAAAACAAAAAAAATTCAAATCGGTTCATAATTATTGTCGGAGTTATGAGGTAAAAAACATTAAAAAAAAAACACACAACCGAATTGATAACCTCCTCCTTTTTGGGAAGTCGGTTAAAAAGTCATTCAACTCTTTTAGTAAGTCTACTTCTACTAATTGGTCTAATCAGAAAACGTTAAGGTATTAAATGGCATAGCCTTTCAACTTGCAGGAGTCGAGGAAATTAAAACTAATTAGACGAGGCGAGAAGTGAGCAAATTAACGCAACTTGTATAACTTCATGTTACTTAATTTTTTTTTTATTATCTTTATTAATATTATAACGCTGAAAAGTTTGTTTGTTTCGTTGGATGCACTAGTCTCAACTGTAATGAATAACTAAAAAGAGAGACATAAAAGTTTTATTTTTTTTAATCTAAAGTAATAACACTTAATAGTCGTAATATACAATACGAGTACTGTTGAACGCCCCACATACCTCGCGCAGAGACTGCCATAAATTAAAGCCTATTTTAAAAAGGTCATCTTATGAGGGAACCCCAAAAATTTCCCCTGTATTTTCTTACACTTGGTTTCAATGTTTATTTCCATTTTCCCGCGTTTTAATATTTAATGCAATTGCGGTCCCCCAATCCTTTTAGAAACTGCTCTATATTCCGAGTTGTAACTCATCCTAATGCCACAAGATCAACCGTAATGGTGGCAAACCAAAGGTTCCGAGTAGTTCCAACACCAGGCCATTCATGTGTTGGAGCGGATGTTTAATTTTAATATTATTCTGCTGCAATTCAACAGTACAATACTGCATTGTTTGGTGACAGTTGTACAAACTTGTTGAGTCTACGTTTACAAGGTGTTCTCGATGGCAATGATAGATATAAAACTACGATTGTTACCGCCAAATATTTAGAAAGGGTTCTTCGGGGAACTGCATTTGGCCCAAATTTGTATGATATGTTGTACAGTCGCCAGCACATTAAGCTACCAAAAACGTCAAATTTTCCCAATCAACCTTGAGCCTAATGATTCTGCGATAAAGTTGAAAATCTATTATAGAATTTTGACAGATGGTTGTAGCTTGATGTTTGTACTAATATAGATGATGAAGATAGCTAATCTAGGCAATAACTGTATCTCCAAGAAAGCACTTCAAATCAACTGGCACCTCTGAACACTAAAGGCAGTTAATGGGAATAATTTTCACACTGAGTTAACTTTGAGACTTATTAGGCAGCTTTGGCATAGGTAAAGTTTACATGGAGCAAAATGCAGTAAACTAAAATTTCCATCGAATTTCGCGCATTGGATGGTAACCTATAACAAACACCCGTGATATATCATCGATTCTTATATCATTGATTTTACTAGTGCTATAGTGTAGAACACCGAACACAATACTAATGCGTTTCGTTATATTGTCTTCGAAACAATACACCGCACGCATTGTTATAAGTCGTAGCGAGTCTTAATTCTTATTCATAGTTTAGTTTCTGCTTACTCCTTAAGGCGCGTCCCCGAGCAAAACGCAGCGCTAGCCGTTTTTGTGCAGTTTTTTGGAGCTATCTACTCTTTATCCAAAAGAAATATGAACTAATAAAAAATACATTAAATGTCTACATAATCTTGGCTTGAAAATGGTAGGTTTCATTTTTTATTACTAAGTATAATTTTTAAGTAATCTCCTCACAACGAAACCACAGAAATGAGAAAAAATTACTGAAAACATGCATCTTCTCGAAAACTAACGATTATTATGATTTTGTACTTACACTAATGGACAGGCAATTTAATTATGAACATTTTGGTAGAAGTATTTTTTTCAAACGACCAAAATTAGATTTTATAACGATTTTATTCAACATTCTGAGCGTATTCGCTATTGTATCTCTTGCGCTGTTATTGAGGGAAAAATTGCTCAAGGTTATTTGGTCAGGGTACGGCCTTAAGGCCTAACCGTTATCATGTAGCGCGAGGTATGTTTATACTTTAACCACGAACGTTTGCTTAAACAGCTTATCCGGATATCTCATTTCTTCACCTGAGCTTATCAGCGCTGTTTTAATATTTTCTGGGAAGTCAACGGATGTATTGTGTGCAGTATCGCTTATGTTTTAAGGTTCAAGTGATAAGACTGTTGTGCTATTTGGAGATTTATTCAGTGATTGTTGAATTTTGATATGTTGAAAATTAATATAATAATCCTTAGAATTTGCAACATTTACCACTTAAGAAAACATTTTTAAATAAAAAAACCTCTGCGATTCTGCTTTCAGCTTATGCGTGACTGATAATCAGAGACGACATCATTTGATCTGCTAAAAACATGCAAAAAAAGCAAACACAGGTCACCTTTGCAAACATGTCTCAGCTTATCGGCATTCGATTTCCAATTTGAACTGCCATGTCTGGCATAGATAAAGTCTTTTTTTACATAAATATTGACAGGTTCTGACCTGCATATTTTATTCCTAAATCGGAAAGTCAGAATTCAGTACGAATGATTCAAACATCATTCTATACAAAACCGAGAACAAATTGCAGTTAATCAGGCATTTCCGCAGTTATAATCACCATTGGTCAGCTAAGGCAATTGAGGGAAACAGGTTCTTTAGGGCCTTAGATTGCAAGACCACCCGGCCTTACAATCTCATAAATTATTCTGTACTGGGAGTAATTACTGGAGGGGACGAGAAACGAGATAAGAAGGGGGTTTTATAAGTGAATGCCCGAAAAAACCACAGGCGACAGAAGGGTTGAGTAGGGACAATCATGGTTCGGACACTGGACAGGTGTGTAAAGCATTTTACAAGATAAACAACAAAATAATCGAAATAATAAATTATAAATGCCTGATGCAGAAACAGTAAAAGAAACAATAAGAAAACTACCTAATAATAGACATGACTGGCAGGCCTGAATAGAAGTTGAACATTGTAAATCTATAAAAATTATAAATTATCTTGTATACATATTAATTTTATAGAGATTATTAGATTCTAAAATATTTAAGCAATTTTGGTTCTTCAAAACCTCAAGGAACCTAAACAAAAAGCCGTGTATAAACGTGGAGTGATGTAGCAAAGTTATATGAGGCGTCTCGGCACCTTACTCAAACACGTAGCGAACAAACCCCGCTCTGTCTAATGCTATTTACTGAACTGGATACAGATATCAAACGCTGGAAAGTGCAGCCAATACACATTAATGTTGACTTTACTTTAAAAATAGACGGAAGATTTTCAGATAGGATTTGGAATGAAACACTAGAAGAACAAACACTACACTTTAATAGTGCGACGCCGATGGTATCAGCAAGTTTTGATAGACGAATTGAACGTGAAAAGTAGTGAAAACGATGAATTGTCTGAAAAAGATATGCCTTCTGAAATTTTGGTTCGTAAAAAATTACATGTAGAAGATACCAAGTCTAGCCCATTTTACTGACTCATATAAGCGGGTCAATGAATTAATAAAAGCACCATTTTTAAAAACAATGCGCGTAAAAATATAGATGCATTGTGACTAATCATGACTAAGTTGCCAAAATAAAACTAGCTACAAAATGCATTCTTTGTTCAAAGGAAAACTTGAGAAGCCGGGCTCAAATTGTCATAGTAAACCGACACCAGCCGATTATGTCCGATCACAGCCCGAAATTCCTTATTTATTTCCTAGTCCTCCATTTAAAATGCATGTAGGCAGAGATGAATCGTACCTCGTCGCCTACGTACTCACGTAGACAATATTAACCCATTGGCCTTAGTTGACTTCTATAAGTTGCGCGCTATGACAAATGGCCATTATTAACGCATTTTGTTTTTTATACATTCATTCACTCCATTCACAGCTCAGCCAGTTATGTCTAAAAAGAAATATGTAACAGCTTGTTTTAAGTCAGTATTTAATGGGAATATTATAAGCAATAAGAAATGATCTACTGTGTCCATCTTGTTTTTCTATTTGTCTTCCTCTGAATTAGAATATTCCTTTTGTTAGAGAGTAACAGGTCGTTTGCTTATTATAAATTAACGATCGAATTAACAAATAATGAATGTGACATTATCCTTTATTAAAGATTTCTTATTCATTATTTCAGTGTCGAAACTCCATTAGGTTAAATTCTTAAAAGATGGAATTTCATTTCGATTGTGTTTTTGTCTAAAGTTACGGCATTTCCATATATTTTAGTTCATTGTTTGGTTATTTACAGAACAAGATATTGCTTGTCGGGTGTGTTTTGTCAACAGGCAACGAGATTGCGGCTTTCTGCCCTAAATAGTATCTAATGCTGCTGGTTCTTCCATTGATTCAAAGCTTACATTTATATCATCATTTAAGTTTGAGAGACGATAGTCGACTAAATCTCGTTTATACTGTGCCAAAAATGCCCCTTTTACACCGTAAATAAGAATGAAGATGATATTATTGATATCTTTAACATGAAAATTTTGTAAAATAAGGGATGTCCAAAAAAGTCGCTTAATTTAATTTTTGTACTAGTGATATTCTTTTTGTGGTTGTGTTATATTCGTAATTATAATAAATTCCTAGTTTTAATTCATAATATCAGTACTTTATAGTTTACACAATACAAAATTGTTTGTTATTTTGAGCTCGATGAAATGTTACTCATGATAGCTACCCAATCAATTAGCTACATTAATTTTATGTCTTCATCGTAATAAATAGTACAATGATTTGGCTTTTAATGTTTTCTTAAGAAAATATAAAGAAGACTTACGTCTTTATTTTGCACCATAACTCAATATCCATGTTTTTAATGGATCACCAAACTTAGGATTTATTTGGTACTAGCTGACCCACGCAACTTTGTCTGCGTCACATTTTCCATTAATGCTCGGCTCCTTTTAGTCTTAGCGTGATGATATGTAGCCTATATCCTTCCTCGATACATGGGCTATCTTATACTGAAATAATTTTTCAGATCGGACCAGGAGTTCCTGAGATTACCCCCTACATACAAACTTACAAACAAATGTTACCTCTTTATAATATTGGTATAGATATAATAGCGTGAATGTCACTCAGCCTACCTGAAACCTACCATACCATTACGAAACGCACACATTTGTAGTAAGTTGAATAAACCTCACTGGTGTTTAAAAAACCATTGTCATTTGACCCGAGACAAAACATTTCATATACTTAGGTCGTTTAATTTTTTTGTACACAAACGATTCACGCGTGGAACTCCCAATACTATACTTTATTTATTCATCTTAAATTTTTTACAAGTTATACTTACAGTATTATAATTAAAATTAATGTTAATATTTGCAAAAGAATACAACCGACTTAAGTTAAAGTTATTTTTTACTTTGTAGTGTTTTTTTTTTGGAAGTCGGTTGTATTTTTTTGTAAAAAGTTTTTTATTTTTGACTTTTTAGTGGTACCCCACACCTCACAACACCACTGCAAAATCGATACCATACGATTTTCGAAAGTTCCCCTCGACTTCTCTGGGATGCCATCATCAGATCCTGGTTTCCTTATCATGGGACCATTTGGGAAGTATACCCTTTCCAAAAAAAAAAATCATTTTTAAAATCGGTTGGCAAGTGACGGAGTTATGCCCGAACAAACATAAAAAAAAAAAATACAAACATCCGAATTGAGAACCTCCTCCTTTTTGGAAAGTCGGTTAAAAAATGAGCGACTGCGCCTGAGCTAGGCCGAGTCTGTATTTCAGGACGCAGTTAACTTTCCAGAAATTCATGACCTGATATGATAATGTTGTATTCTCTGATCAATTATTCTTAAATCGAGGTCTACAAATCAGCGCTTTTTAGGGTTCCGTATCCGTACCCAAAGGGTAACCAATGGAATTCTTTTACTAAGCCTCGGCTGTTCGGCTGCTCAAGAACCGTGAGGCGGTTGAAATTTTCGCAGAGTATGTATCTTTATATTGCCGCTATAACAAATTAATAAAATTAAAAATTAAAGGGGGTTCCCATACAAAAACGTTCGTTTGTTTTTAGGGTTCCGTAGCCAAGTGTCAAAATCGGAACCCTAATAGATTCCTCATGTCTGTCTGTCTGCCCGTCCGTATGTCACAGCCACTTTTCTCCGAAACTATAAGATATATGCTGGTAAAACTTGGTAAGTAGATGTATTCTGTGAACCGTAGCTATTAAGATTTGCACACAAAAATAGAAAAAAAGCAATAAATTTTGGGGGACCATACTTAGAATTGAAACTCAATTTTTTTTTTTTTTATCGAACCCATACATGTGGGGTATCTGTGGACAGGTCTTAGAAAATGATATTGAGGTTTCTAATATAATTATTTTCTAAACTGAATAGTTTGCGCGAGAGACACTTACAAAGTGGTAAAATGTGTGCCCCCCGCCCCTTCTTAAGGCCGTACCCTGACCAAATAACCTTGAGCATTCTTTCCCTCAATAACAGCGCAAGAGATACAATAGCGAATACGCTCAGAATGTTGAATAAAATCGTTATAAAATCTAATTTTGGTCGTTTGAAAAAAATACTTCTACCAAAATGTTCATAATTAAATTGCCTATCCATTAGTGTAAGTACAAAATCAAAATAATCGTTAATTTTCGAGAAGATGCATATTTTTAGTAATTTTTTCTCATTTCTGTGGTTTCGTTGTGAGGAGATTACTTTAAACATTATACTTAGTAAAAAAAAACCTACCATTTTGAAGCCAAGATTATGTAGAAATTTAATGTATTTTTTATTAGTTGATATTTCTTTTGGATAAAGAGTAGATAGCTCCAAAAACTGCACAAAAAACGGCTAGCGCTGCGTTTTGCTCGGGGACGCGCCTTAACTTAACTTCCAAAATAAGAAAATGATAAAACTGATAAAATATATGATGTATATTACCATGTAAACTACCTGCGAAAATTGGTTTGAACGAGATCTAGTAAGTAGTTTTTTTTTTAAAACGTCATAAATCGTAAATCGCAACTTTTGCTTATAATATAATACCTACAGGTTTGTACGGAACCCTCGGTGCGCGAGTCCGACTCACACTTAGCCGGTTTTTTTCGGTTTATGGTACGGAAACCTCCAAAATACCGGCTAAGTGCGTGTCAGACTTAGCTGGTTTTTTGGTTTTAACTAGAAGGTAAAAATGTTTTACTCAAGCAAACTTTCTAACTTTGCATAATACTTTTTATATAAATCCATGTATTATGCTACATTATATATACCAACCGTTAACCACGCACTGTCATACAAAAACACCCTATTACCAGCCTTTGTTAAGCAAGGCCTTTATTGAAGCTATCAGTACAACGGCTGAGTATTGTGCTATAGCTAAATATAGCCCGGGCCGAGCGCCAGTGTGTGGCAAACGAAGAATCATTTTCATTGTGATTCATTTTTTATATGGCTATGGAAATCAGGGGACACCTCTTTTTGATTGACAAGTTGACCTCTGTTAAAATGGCGGCGATGTATTTGATTGCGATAATAAGAATTGTTACTGAGGAGCTCGTGGCTAAATAATAACAGCTGCACGGGTCGATCTTTACGGTTAAGCAACGCTTGCCAAGGTTGATCTGCGGATGGGTGACCATCTTGACATACCGTGTTTCCTCCGTGCATCGGACAGAATGTTAAGCCGTGGGTCCTGACTTTCATTTGTAGATCTTTGGCAGTCGTTATGGATTGTCAAAAGCCAGTTAATCTGACTCCGGTTTTACCAAGAAGTACCCAGTTAATGGGTTGTAGAGGTCTGGTAGGCAGCCGCTCCACGTGATACACTCATGGTATTCAGCTGAATCCGGTTTGACAGGAAGCTGAACCCAATATAGTTGGGAAATGGCTAGGCAGATGATGAATAAGAATGGTTACTGGCTTCAACTTTTTTAACGCAATTTTCACATTTTTATATGTCAAGAGAAAGCCAAACCATGAACGCCATTCGGTTATTAGGCTAGATTCCATCATCCACAAATTGCAAAACTATTTAGTCCGTCAGTTAGAGTATTGAAAAATAATGGACACGTATTTTTTGTTTTTGTAAATCAATGAATATTGACAAAGATAAAAAGGCATCAAAACTCGGGAGAGGGGGCTCGTGACGTCACTACCCGCTAAAAATTATACCACGGCGTGACATAATTGGAGAATTTTAAAAGCGTCGTAACTTTGTAATTTTTGGTTCCCGTAACAAAAGAAAAAATACGGGTCAAATATTTTTTGATAATCTAACTGAAGGACTAATTAGATTTTTTCAGTAAACAAGCCTATTGTAATGATAATGGTTATACTCTAACAAAGTCCAAATCCTTTGTAAATTAAACTTTATAACGGTTTTTAAGTTTAAAAAAAAATGTACCTACTATCAAACAGTTTCTTATCTATGGACCATTCGCCGTCAAATTATAATGACAGATGATATTCATAAAGGTTTCGTTTAACCATTTAAACGGTTGCTGTTCAAATGATTCATTAAATGTTTGATCATTGCCACTAGGCTTCATCGAAACATGATGATCATTTAAAAATCATGATTATGAATATTTAAATGACGTTTTTAAATGAGATGACTTTCCAAAACTATGTATACTTATGGGGCCCTCGTTGTGTGTGCATTTTTGAATTGCTCGAAAACGCTTAGGGCTATAAAATTTAATTGGTATTCAATACGGTTCCTCATTAATAAGATACCTACAGTGTTCATTGGTAAATCCTAATAATATGTAAAATTCTTCCATTACTGAGTTAGTGACTGACAGGCAACGCACAGCAGAAACTACTGAGGGCCAATTCTACAAATTTTTAAATAACGTTCGCTTTCTTTTTTTAAATAACTGTCAAAAATGTATGACAGTCAAGGCTTTTTTGACAGTTTGCGATTAAGATGCGAATGCGATGCGAATGTGAAAATTAGTAGAACTAACACACTGGTCATAGAAAGCTGTAATTTTTCATGTAACTATACTCCGTAGAGGAACACTAACCACTAACGAAAATTAGTTTCTAGAATGTAGGTACTAATTTTTCATGTAGCTATACTCCGTAGAGGAACATTAACCACTCACGAAAATAAAAGTTCCTAGAATGTAGGTACTTTCAGTAATGATGGGTATCTTGACTTAAAATAATTTTCTAGCTTAATGAACATGAAATCAACTTTAAAATTATTACTTAAGGCGCGTCCCCGAGCAAAACGCAGCACTAGCCGTTTTTTGTGCAGTTTTTGGAGCTATTTACTCTTTATCCAAAAGAAATATCAACTTATAAAAAATACATTAAATTTCTACATAATCTTAGCTTCAAAATGGTAGACTTTATTTTTTATTACTAAGTGTCTATAAAAATGACATTAAATTATTACAGACATAATCTTGGCTTCAAAATGGTAGATTTTTATTTTTTATTACTAAGTATAATGTTTAATTAATCTCCTCACAACGAAACTACAGAAATGAGAAAAAAATACTGAAAACATGCATCTTCTCGAAAACTAACGATTATTTTGATTTTGTACTTACAATAATGGATAGGCAATTTAATTATGAACATTTTGGTAGAAGTATTTTTTTCAAACAACCAAAATTAAATTTTATAACGATTTTATTCAACATTCTCAGCGTATTCGCTATTGTATCTCTTGCGCTGTTATTGAGGGAAAAAATCTCAAGGTTATTTGGTCAGGGTACGGCCTTAAAAATAAGAAAAAAACCTACGTTGGCACAATAATATGCTTTCTTCCTTTAAATCAAAACTAATCATATAAAGAGGTTCAATGGCTTGGTTTGGTTTGGTTATCGAAAAAAAAACGGTCAAGTGCGAGTCGAACTCACACACGAATGGTTCGTGTGTACGATAAACTTTTATTTTTATTATTTGGTGTTAAAGCTACAACAGAAATACACATTCTGTGAGAATATCAGCGGTCTACATATTACGGTTCTTGCAATACAGCCCGCAAAGAGACAAACGGACGGACGGACAGCGGAGACTTAGTAATAAATAGGGTTTCGTTGTTTACTCTTTGAGTACGGAATCCTAAAACCCTCCCGGAAGCTACAGCATCGCTTCCAGGATCTAGAGAGAACTATAGGTATAGGAAATGTACCTATGCTTCCTGTAGTACGAGTATTAACTACAAGACTGAACCCGCGAGGAAAATCGAGTAACCTATAAATTACCGTTTGTTTATTTCATTCAAATAAACATAAACATTTGAATCGCTTACTAAACAGAAAAAACACTCAGTGGTCTAAATTCAAAAATTCAAGCAGAAATTCGCAGAAGATCGTATCTTTGGTTCCTAAACAAACTTCTGATGTTGACTCTTGAATTTCAATTCGATGTTGACTCAACAGATGCATGGCTCCGTAGGGATTAGTATTTATTTAGGTGTTAAGAAAATATGCGATATTCATATTCTGTCGAGGTACGACTATAAAAAAACCGTCAATGTATTTTTATTGGCGTTCCTTTTTTATTGCTTGAGATTATTCGCTTTGAAACTTGTGCTTTAAAAGTTTTGTTATTGTGAATAGAACGTGTTAAATGCCTGTCTGTTTGTTTCGTTTAAAAAATACATAATTATGCCATCTTTATCTATGGTTATTTTTTTTACTTTTGTCAATGTGGACTAGATAGTTGGCTATTATTACCCACGTACCTACTTAAATTTGAGACATTAGGTAGGTACTTATCTTCTAATATATTAACTCGTGTCACCGTATTTGTTATCGAACTCCTCCGAAACGGCTCGACCGATTTTTTTTTTGTGTTGGCATATTTGGTAGGTCTGAGAGTGTCTGGTCGTATGCTATTATTATTATTTTTTGGCAAAACAACGTTTGCCGAGTCAGTTAGTAATTTTTTAGGCATAGGCAAAAATACGTCTGCAAATTCTTTCTAGATTAGTACTGAAGCACAAAATAGTAGTTTATATTTAAAATAAAAAACAATAAGTTGTATATTATGGTTCCTAAACAATAAGTTAAAACGATTACTTTTTTGTTTCAGACATGGTTCTTCACGGACACAGATAACCCACAACATCAGCGCCAAACAAGTAAGTCACAACTTTTTCAAACTTCAATAACATTTTGCCAAACATGAAACAAAATCCACAGCAATTGAGACCTTACTCCATTGTAATAAGAGCCCTTGTTTACAGACGGCCACATGATAAACACGAACTGTTCCGATTCGCATCAGCGAAAACATCTATGCTGTAAAACGTCCGTGGAATACGACCATTTCCTCGAGAGTGGTAAAAAGTGAGTATCAATTTTTCAAACTTTTCTTTAATTCAGTTTGTAGAATTTTGACTCTTATTTTGTAGGTCACAAGAGTCAAATTAGAGATGGCAAACAATGATAAAAATTTCAAGTGTTATTGTTATTTTATTTTTGATATTTTCACTCTTATTCTTTGGTGGATAAGGGCTAAAGTCTGAGGAGGAATTGGCGATAGAATTATTTATCGTAAACGTGTTCGAAAGTTTAACAAGATAAGCGTGTTTGTCCGATAGTTGGCGGAGATTGTTTTCTTAGTGGACGCAGATCTAGTCCTGAGCAAGTAATATACTTTTATGACTACGCTGGCTAACACGGATCCGATCATATGGATGGCCATTTCCCTACTTCTATTCATGATAGATAAGACTTATACGTGATTTGCTCTCGAAGAAAATTTTGCGGTGCTTTCAATAAAACTTAGTCACTTCTGCATCGTCATTTTAAACTTATGAACGAACACTTTCGGCGGTATTAAATTTTCTAACAAACAAACATAAGAGGAAACCAGAAGTATCAGTATTTTACTGTCATTAAAGGAATATACCTACAGCAGTTAATTTCATTCATAGATCACCGCTAACTTGACAAGACAGTTGCTAATGATCATGAATTTAAAAAACAAAACTTATGCCCAAGTACTCAGAAATCTTCAAAGAAATCCAAGTTTCACCCCGCAGGTTATCCAAGGAGTATATCATCCATATAATTATGGTGTGCCATGGTACCACCCAGTCCATCACAACGACACATCGCATCAGAGCAATTAAAACGCAATCAAAATAACGTTTGTTTCTCAAATCAGACGAGTGATGGATGTGAATTAATCAGAGTTGTAATTATAAATTTAGATGCTAAGCTACAATTAACTGGAGGTACTTTACGTATGTGATCTCACGCACCGTTTATTCTGCAAATTAGGTAGAAGTGAGATGAGAATTTCGTTACATATTACTCTTGTTTCAACAAGTTAATATTCATATGTTGAATCTTCTAATTAATGTTTTGGTCTCAGTTAGGTGACTGCTAGGCAAGCGTGCTCCATCTTCAACCACATCATTGCTTAAAATTAGATGAGGTTGTCGTAATATGCGAACCATTCAATTATAATAAAATAAAAAATATTTGAAGACCTGCTTTGAAAAAAAAAATTACCTACTGAACAATTTTTTTATTAGGTACAGCAACACAATCGTAAAGCATACTGATAGAGAAAATCTCAATCAGAAATAATCTACAGTAGATAAAAAACCGGCCAAGTGCGAGTCAGACTCGCGCACCGAGGGTTCCGTACAAACCTGTAGGTATATAAGTAAAAGTTATGGTATTTTTATTGCTAAATGAAATCCATAACATAACAATGTGGAAAGCTGCGGTACCTTGTCAATACATATATGAAAACATTATGTATGTTTGGAAAAATCTTCATCTCTATAAGAAGAGAAGATATCGGGTAGGTCTGAGAATCGGCCAACATCTGTTTTTTTTTTTTAATCGCTGAACAACGTTTGCTGGGTCAGCTAGTAAGTTTATGATTATTAAAAAAAATATACTATGTGATGTAACAAAAAATTTAAGATTTTCGGAATTTTTCCTATATGTGTACTTTATAACGTTGCTTCATGCCAAATTTCAAGATTCCAGGTCGTCTGGAAGTATCCTTTAGGTTTTGATTCCCTTGCGAGTAGTTGCGAGTTTCAAAATATGCGGCTTTAATTGCTGTATCTTTTGATTGCGTTGACGTAGAAGTTTGATTTTGTTACAGCTTAAAGATATTATAGACTTGAGTATTTGTTAAGAATTTCAATATAATACCACTACGCGTTCATGAGTAAAGGGGTAATAAGTTTAAAATTATTAAAAATATTTTTATTATATGATGTAACTAAAAATTTATGCTTTTCGCAATTTTTCCTTTATCTGTGTTATAAGACGTTGCTTCGTACCAAATTTCAAGATTCTGAGTTTACGGGAAGTACCCTGTAGGTTTTGATTCCCTTGCGAGTGTCGAAAATTTGCGGCATAAACGGGAGTATCTTTTGATCGCGTTGACTTAGAAGTTTGATTTTTTCACAGCTCCAAGAGACCATAGACTTGAGTATTTGATATGAATTTCAGCTTGATACCTCCACGCGTTCCTGAGAAAAAAGGTCTTGACAGACAGACAGACAGACAGACGGACAACAAAGTGATCCTATAAGGGTTCCGTTTTTACCTTTTGAGGTACGGAACCCTAAAAAAGACTAAACTTGAAAAAAATATCGTAAAATGTCAGAACTTTTGTGTTATTCCATGTTTTGAATCCGTTGCAAGCAATCCCATCGATTAATTAAAAGCAGCAAATCGTACTTGTAAATTAGGATTGCAGGAAAATGGCCTCATTGCCCTCCCAGTGAAGAGCGGATACCGTAATTCAAGAGGTCAAAGGGGCTTGCATTCTGAATGCAATGCGGGCGATTCAACAAATTGTACGATCTTATTAGAAAACGCAATGCATTGCGTCCCAATGACCAATCCATTCAGTTTACATGAATGTTTGACCAATACAAAGAACAATATATTTTAAAGGACATGTGGTTCAATTAAAATTTCTTTGTTTAATCATTATAAAAGTTTGTTCCGTAAATCCAATATTTTTGCTGCAATTCAGTCCGCTTAAACAACGGAAGTTTTCTTTACTACTAATAAGCTCAACAAAAAACACAAAACGATTAAGTTGACAAACATCAAACATAGCGGCATTCTAAACTCCTCTTCAATATTTTTCTAATAAAACAGCCGTAGTTCAAAGTTTTTATAAACCGCGTAGTTAATCAGAACCCGCAGTGAGTCAGTTTTTGTTTCCACTAAAAACAAAACGCTCTTAACTTCTGTTTTTGGAAGCTCCGCTGTCTGTTCAAATATTGAACACAAACTTCACATCGACGACTCTAATGATTCGTATTATGGTTAACGAAAACTTTTCCGTTTTTAACCTGGAAATAACTTTTCGAATATTCTAATTTATTACCAAAGAGAGAATCTAGAATGAGAATATACTCGCTCACGACATTTCATAACGTCCGACTGCACTGCTAAAGAACATTTTTAGGAAGAACATGAAGCAATTTTGAAAGCAGATTAAAATTCCTCCCGTTTGTGGCGTCTCTGAAGTAAGAAATGTATTTTTTTTCTCCAGTCCATATCAGAGGTTGACAACACTTGTAAAAAGGAATCGTATGAACGCGGTTGGGAGTTGCTCAAATATGTATATTTGTCCATTTGAACGTAGAGTGTTTCACTAAGCTCACAGCATGTCGAAGGCTTTTTAATCAGGAGACAACAGCGTCAGCAATGAAGCTCAACGCTCAAACACAAACAACAAACGTTAATGGTTTTTCAAGAGCAAGTCCAATATTATTTTGGGCTCACAATAATTTTCACGCGTTTACTCAGAACCGACTAATGTTTTTGTTGAAACTTCTTGTTTTATTCCCACAGTTGTATTTTGAAGTGCAACCCCAAGCGTATTAGTATCATATTTCAATACATCGGGCATCATCACTGTTGTATTTCTTGCGTCACCTCCGAAAGTTTGTCTAAACGGGCCTACATTTTCAAGAATTGGGTAAATAAGAGGTCCATTTTAGTCGTCATTAACGGCTCAATGAACCTCATTCTTTGGAATTGCTAGCTACCGTGTGGTTACGCGAAATTAAATATATCTTCACTTCGTTACTGTAGTTGGCACTTCAATAATGACGAACCCTCTAAACATGGCAGTGCAGTCGTAATTTATCAATCAATCAACTCCGTTCTTTACAATACAATGTTGGACACTCGTCATGTTCAAAAATTACAATACCCACAAAGTTTGCTACAATAATAATTATTGTTATTATTTATTCCCAATTTGGAAGCATATTCAAATTGTTTGAATAATGAATACCCACAACAATTTCCCATAATCCTATACAAATACAGAGAGTAATTGAACGTTTCCGGTCGAAATAAACATTTAATGGGTATAATCGATTCAGAATGAAGCTATTAATTATACGCCGCCTAACAATCTCCTTGGCATGGATTGTAATTTGTAATACTCTATTCACAGCTATTGTACCAAAGCTTTTGTAACGTGTCGCTCAAGTCTCGTAACTTGCGCCCATTAATTTTCTTTGCCTACGCATCAATTTGTCCATAAAACTGAGTCTGAACCTTTCGTAATAAACGTCCAATGCGGTGATCTTTTGTAGGCAGTTCTTCCGGGACAAATGAAATGGGCTAAATGTGGAGCCTGTAACAGACGCAAGGTCAAAGAGATCGTTCGATTTTATGTTGAGAAGGATACCATGACACGTAGTAGATTTGTTGTAATTGCAAGAGCTTTTCCTGCAGTATTTACTTTGAGTAAGCGATTTGTAACTTCTTCGATGACGTGAAAAATCTTTTTGCCTTTTGATTATACCACTTATACGCTAGTATTTTATTTGTTTCTTTGTATAACGTTTCTCCTCTTATTTTACCAAAAAGATCACTCAATTACGGCGCTGTCGTATTCTCATGTTCATGCAATAAAAGTTTTAATAGTTTATAGATGCAGAGTAAACATATTATGTCTGGAATGTCTCTCACATTAAGGCTATATCCCATCTTGAGACTTACACGTTTTTACTTTAAAAACCAGGAATGAGATACTAAAACATCAAAATATACGAGCGGTTAGGAATCGAACAGCTCTTTTATTGGTCCCAGGTGGACTGTAATAGGATTATCGTACGTTAGCGGTGTAAGCTTCACTGGATACGTCAAACGGTGGATTGCTACGTACAAAATTGGTAGTCACGAAGGGACCTTTTGTCAGTTGCGTAAAAGGAATTGGTTATGATATAGTGTTCGTTGCTTTTGCCGAAATGAGGATTATCTTTGTCTGTTTTTCTTTCGGTCCTATAATCGTTTTTGTCATTACGAGCCTTAATAGTATTACTCATGTGATGTATTACAAGCACGTTGATTTGTCTTATATTTTCTTACTATGCATTTTCATTATCTGAACCTTGTTTAGCAGATTAGGTAGGTATTTACTAAAGTTACAGCCTCTGAAGAATTTTTATTTTCCAGTTGTTGCATATCTCACTTGTAAAATTTTTCGTTAGCAAGTCCACCAACAGCCGGTCGAATGTTAATTTCCATGGTATTCATTGCTTTCTTACGAATGTGATTTCCATTTTAGAGGCAATTTTTAATAAGGTTTTTTTTTTTAATGTTTGAGCATACGAAGTAGAATGCACTCGCAACTAAGCCCGAAACTACGGACACTGGGCTTAGAGAGTCCCCCTGTATAGAGGTTTTTTGTTTAAATAAGTAATTAATGCGGTGTTTGCAATCTAGAATCTGAAATGTGTTAGATAAAAAACCCAAACCTAATTCTAAACCTGGAAAATACTTACAAAACTTGCTACATTCTGATTATTCACATTCTTTCAACGTTCATCGTACAGTATTTTCCATTTATATATATAAAACCGCTGTATACAGCAATTCTATTTTATTAGCTAGCAGTAATTATGGGCGGATATGGAAATAATATAACAGTGAGTAATTCGTTCGGATTTGCTCGCTTAATAACATACTTAAGCTTAGGTCCGCAGATAATAAATAGTCTCGATCTGTAATTAAACAGCTGTCTTGCAAGAAATACGCGTCGACCGATCCAATTTCGCAAATGCAAACACGATATGCAAGAAACCCGATCCAGATTATAAGTTGGCGAGTCGTGGCCATTTGTCGTACGCCATATTGCAATATGTGGTCATGGATTGCGTACACGCAGCTCCTGTTATTTGCCGGCGAGCGTAATGTCAGTAAATTATACCGCAACGCTAATTATTGGCACCCGAAGCAAAATTCTTGTTCGTACGACTTTATAAACACTATGTACTCGCAATTAGTTCGTTCAGTAATTCTGGATGCAGCTGGTTAATTCGCGTTTTCATGTATGACGGTCCCGTTTGACGGTCGCTTAAATTGTCGGTTACTTTTATGGCGTCAATAATGGAACCAATTTTTTCGTTCATCGTCATCTTTATTTTTGAAGCTCTTGTAATGATCGTTCGTTTTTGTAATCTCTTCTGAAATTGAATGTGCCTTTGTAAAATGTACTCAAGATGAATGTTGACAGAGTTTTTTTTTTGTTTGAAACAGATGGTTCTGCCATTTTGACGATGACAACTACGTGAACGTGCCCCGCTTGGTCACCATTCTGCAGAGGTACAACCATCAGCAGGACTGGTACCTAGGTCGGCCGTCAGTCGACAGACCATTGAAAATATTCGTCAAGACTGAAAAAGTAAGACATAAATAATTTTCCACCAGACATATTAAATATAAATAGGACGGCTTTTAATGGGGTTGATTTAAAAAGTTTGTTATAAAAGTTTTATTTGTTTCAGCCAACCAAGAGATCGGTTATCTCATTTTGGTTCGCCACAGGCGGTGCCGGATTTTGCATAAGCAGAAGTTTGGCTTTCAAAATGTTACCTGTTGCAAGGTGAGTACTACAAACTTGTAATCATCACGTTATAACGCAATTATTATATTAATTTCCTTGAATGCTATTAACTCTCCTCAGCAGCTAAATAAAATTATAAGCCTTCTGATTTTCAAATGAAAAGCTTTTGGCAGAAATGTTAACTTTTTTTTTCTTTGTTGCAGTGGGGGCAGATTCATAAGTTTTTGCGAAAGTATACGGTTACCAGATGATGTCACCATG
Organism: Ceramica pisi; assembly: GCA_963859965.1. NCBI lineage: Eukaryota > Metazoa > Arthropoda > Insecta > Lepidoptera > Noctuidae > Ceramica > Ceramica pisi. The sequence goes on along the minus strand of OY982535.1, from coordinate 19,590,884 downwards.
GGGTTTATTATTGGTGAGTTTTTTGTTTTCTATCTATTTATTTATTTAAACTTTATGCACAATAGTGGTAGGTACATGGGCGGACTTAATGCAACAATGCATTCTCTACCAGTCAACCTTTAGGTTAAAAAGACTACATTGTGGTAGGTGTACAACAACAAATAATAAAAACATTTAAATTGAATCTTTCTATCCTACTTGAACTACTTATATTTCTATGTAATATTGTATGTAAAGAAAGAAAACTAGTTTATTTATTTATGTACACTTCATAACAAGCACAGGAAAAGCGTTTATAAAAATAAGTTTACAATGGGCGGTCTTATCGCACAGGGCAATCTCTTACAGACAACCTTTGGATGGACATTTAGGTATAAATATAAGGAAACTTAATTTTAAAACAGTAACACTGTGTGCCCAACGGCTGCGCTAAATAGATCCACTTCAGCACAATGTCAGAGTCCTGGGAGTTGCCTGACGTTGCTTTACAACTGAACCTTACGAGGATTTACTTTTGTGATTGCATTAGCTCAGAACGTGGCATGGCAATTTTAACCGACTTCCCAAAAAGGAGGAGGTTCTCAATTCGGTTGTATTTTTTTTTTAATGTTTCTACCTCATAACTCCTTATGAACCGATTTGAAATATTCTTGTTTTATCTGAAAGGATATACTTGCAGATTGATCCCATTTAAATTTTATCAAAATCGGCTTCGAACTTTGAATTTTAAATCGAAATAGCTGGAATTCATCTACTTGGATGATGGTTTTATGTCATCCAAGTAATCGATATTGCGGATTTTTGCTTTTCTGCGATTTTGCAGTGGTTTTGTTAAGTGTGGGTTCCACCAACAAGTGAAAAAAAAAAAATACAACCGACTACCAAAAAAAAAACCACTACAAAGTAAAAAAATAACTTTAATTTCGGAAGTCTTGTTTTTGTTAGTTTCTTCGTATTTGGACACCGACTTCCGAAATCAAAGTTATTTTCGTAGTTTTTTTTTCTTTTCCAAAACGCGTTGTGGCCGTTTTTAAGAAGTTAAGTACAACGCGTTTTGGAAGATGTTTTTTCGTTCATTGAGCTTTTTCGATCTTTGGGCGTTACAATATTAAACTAGCTTTTTCCCGCAACTTCGTACACGCATATCCCATTCCCATAAGAATTTCGGGAAATATAATAAGTGCTCTCACTCCTACACTTCCCAAGGGACCTATATGGCTAATTTCAGCTTCCTACGACCAATAGTTTCGACTGTGTGTTGTCCGTCAGTCACTCAAGCACTCAATAGGGCGCGTCCCCGAGCAAAACGCAGCGCTAGCCGTTTTTTGTGCAGTTTTTTGGAGCTATCTACTCTTTATCCAAAAGAAATATCAACTAATAAAAAATACATTAAATTTCTACATAATCTTGGCTTCAAAATGGTAGATTTTATTTTTTTATTACTGAGTATAATGTTTAAGTAATCTCCTCACAACGAAACCACAGAAATGAGAAAAAAATACTGAAAACATGCATCTTCTCGAAAACTAACAATTATTTTGATTTTGTACTTACACTAATGGATAGGCAATTTAATTATAAACATTTTGGTAGAAGTATTTTTTTCAAACGACCAAAATTAGATTTTATAACGATTAAATTCAACATTCTGAGCGTCTTTGCTATTGTATCTCTTGCACTGTTATTGAGGGAAAAAATGCTCAAGGTTATTTGCTCAGGGTACGACCTTAATATAAAACAGTCGCTTTCCCTATATCCCTATGTATGCTTAAATCTTTAAAACTACGCAACGGCTTTTGTTGCGGATAGAGTGATTGAAGAGGAAGGTTTATATGTATAATAACATCACAGTTTTTCTGTAGTGTATTTAGTTTCAGCATTGCACCCGTGCGAAGCCGGGGCGGGTCACTAGTATAAGATAATAATAACAAAATCCTGTCTTAATTGGTTCACAGAGCACGTGGTGAAGAGTAACTTAGCTGTAGTACCAGAGTTCCATTCCCACTTGGAACAAATGAAGCTGCTACCCATGCAAACGTTCCGGGATCAAATCTCCTTCAGTTATTCAGGGCACAAGGAAAATATAAATGTCATTAATGTGCCAGGATTTGACATGAGATATGATCCTACTAGGTAAGAGATTTTGTTTTTGTTGAGCCGTTATATATTATGTCCTCTTGGATTTTCAGTGAAACATTTTAAAATGACTGCTGGCTTTTTCCATCCAGTAGTTTATTTTATTTTATTTAACTCGCACTTCTTTTATTTTTGTCACAGAAAATCCACTGACTGACTTTTTAATTTTGCCTGTTAAACTATGTAAACACCCGATGTATGTATGACTATGTATATAATATAATATACTATGTATATAACATACACGGTGCCATTTTAGTCGTCTTACAAAGGCGGCCCACTTAATGTACCCGACATAAATTACATCTAGACGCAATCATTTATTTAAAATAGTTCATTAATATAAATGTACAATAAAAATAATTATATTATGCATTAAAATTGTGAAAGCTAATAATGTTTACATGTCAAAACAATGTTTCGTTTCTGCCTCTTCTTTGGAACACAAAACTCGGCCTGCTCTCACTCCTGGATGTTTCAAACCACGTCATGTGTCATAATAATAAATATATTTGTTTTTTTTTTTATAATTCTTATGAGATATTCTACTTTTGAATAATGAAATACTCATTAAATAGACGAAGTGTGCCTTTGCAAGACGTCAAAAATTTCACCATGTATACATTATGTCTCTAATAATGCCCGGTTTCTCAGTTACTTTATCGGTCGTTTATCTGTCCGTTACCGCTTATTGGCAACGCTATTGGTTCGTTAGTGGTTAACGGACCGATAAAAGAGACCAGAAGACCGATAGAAGATAATGTACCTCAGAAACTGAGTATAAGTAGGTATTTTAATCCAAGTTTTAGTTACTCTAACGCTTTACTGTTTCATTGTTGCAGGTTCCTGTCGCTGCATTGTTTCTTATTTCCACACTTTAAGTTCTGCCCCAGATAGCACCAACATCTAAAATGAGGAGTTAGATCTTAAACAGTTTGCAAAACACAGAATTAATCGAAAATATATTCATTGAATCTTCCATTGAACACAAAAGTGCAATATTAACATTGGAAAAATTGACAGATTTATAAAAGAAAATATTTTTTGAAGATTTTTATGTCGTACATTATATAGTTTAGGTTGTGATATTAGTTTTATAAAGGAAGCAGAGAGTGTATGGAGAATTATAATGTATATAAATTGTGAATAGTGTAAATGTTTGTAATAATTGCAAAATGTATATTCATTCAGTATACAAATTGTATTGTCTATACGAAATCTGTGATATTAGAATACTTTTGTGTGTAGTTAAATAATATAAATGTTATATTTAAAGGTCACTGAAGTCAATTGATATGACATTGTTTTTAAATTAAGTTGTTTATAAAATAAACAATTTTAAAATATTAACTTCAGTATTTCTTTTCTTGTTCCTATACTTATGTTCTGGTTCTAGTATTTCAAAAAGCCTGTTTTTATGTTACAGTACACACATTGCCTCTCATTTTTGGGGAATAGTCGTTCCATTGACTCATTATCTGTCTAACTTTTTTACCAACTATATTAAGGTCGACTTCCAGTCAAACCGGATTCAGTTGAATACCAGTATTTTCAGCTTTCCATTGTTAATGTTATTTTAAGTAAGCGGCAATGGGATAGCTTCCAATCTATCGATATTCACGGACTGTAGACCTCATCCAATGACCGTAAGGGTCATTATAGCTTGTCATAGCTGGTGGCAGCTACATACGATACCCCCCCACTCTTACTACAAAGAGAGATGGATAGTTTTTTTTTATTGTGCTCCAAAATTTTATCAGATGTAGGGTAATCAACTTTTTATGAATTCTTTCAAATAATTAAGTCGAAGATAGGGATGCCGTTAACTTCAAACTTTTAAAAAGTATATTTATAAAACAGTTTCATAATGAAGAAGAAGAAGAAAGTACTAAATTCACGTCTGTCATTGTAACAAAACAAATGTTCTTTCTTATGCACTAGAGTTTTAAGGCAGCTGCAAAAATAAAGTTGAGTAATAATTTCTACAGACGTCTGGTTCACGTCCCGAACTCCCGAGTTTTCTTCATAATAAGTAGTCATTTTGAAATACTTTGCATTCTTGGAGTTAATTCTAAGATCATTTTATTCGGACTAATATTTGCCTTTAATAAAAAACTTTTTACAAAAAAATACAACCGACTTCCAAAAAAAAAAAACACTACAAAGTAAAAAATAACTTTAATTTCGGAAGTCGGTGTTTTTGTTAGTTTCTTCGTATTTTGACACCGACTTCCGAAATTAAAGTTATTTTTTACTTTGTAGTGTTTTTTTTTTTGGAAGTCGGTTGTATTTTTTTGTAAAAAGTTTTTTATTTTTCACTTTTTAGTGGTGCCCTACACCTAACAACACCACTCCAAAATCGCAGAAAAGCAAAATACGGAATTTCGATCATCAAAGAATCATCTAAATAGTCAAATTCCAGCTATTTCGATTTAAAATCCAAAGTTCGTAACCGATTTTGATATGATTTAAATGGGACCAATCTGCAAGTATATCCTTTCAGATAAAACAAAAATTTTTCAAATCGGTTCATAATTGTCGGAGATATGAGGTAACAAACATAAAAAAAAAAAAAAAAACATACAACCGAATTGATAACCTCCTCCTTTTTGGGAAGTCGGTTAAAAATATAATATTAGCTGTCGTACTCATGACTTTGTTATCAGGATGCACCTGCCAAATGCCAAACTTGAATAGTTTGAAGACAATTTATTTACTGAATTTTTTTGTTCAGTTTCCAATGAACAAAAAAATTCAGTAAATAAATTGTAATTGTGAATTACAGTGATGACCCCAAAGTTTGACTACCTATGTATCTCTATACAGCCTACGGGGTAAACATACTACACTGTGCCAGGTGTACAACAAATGAATATTATCCTCAATATTGACGTAAAATAGCTGACCCGCGCAAATTCGTCTGCGCCAGATTTTCCATTATTGCTCCGCTGTTTTCTGCTTCCGCGCCTATAGCCTTCATCGACAAATGGGCTATCTAACACTGAAATAATTGGTCCAGTAGTTTCGGAGCCTGTTCATATTTCAAACAAACAAACAAACAAATATTTCCTCTTTAAAATATTAGTGTAGTGTAGTGTAGATGTAGATTGGTATCGGAAAGACAGGTATAGTATCAAATCAAATCAGCATCAATGATCTGTTAAGTATAGAAAAGAGAATCATATACGTTGCTGTAATGTTTTGAAATAACATAGTAAAGGCAGAAAATATTATGGCTGACCATTCAAGTGACGTAATCCCTAAGGGGCCGTGTCCTCGAACGAAAGAATTGCAGCGATATAATAGTCATGCCACGTATTTCTATAACAACTCTATGAACGTCTATCGCACGGTGATATTATCGCGAATTGACGAGTGAAAAAACCGGCCAAGTGCGAGTCGGACTCGCGCACCGAGGGTTCCGTACAAACGTGTAGGTATATAATATTAAGGAAAAGTTGCAGTTTACGATTTAAGACGTATTAAAAAAACCTACTAACTAGAATACGTTAAAACCAATTTTCGTTGGAAGTTTACATAGTAGTGTACATCATCATATATGTGTGTGTCATCATATATTTTTTTAGTTTTATGATTCTCTTATTTTAGAAGTTAAGGGGGCGGGGACATTTTACCACTTTGGAAGAGTCTCTCGCGCTAACTATTCAGTTTAGAAAAAAATGATACCTATTAGAAACCTCATCACATCAAGGATCACAGAATACATCTGATTGCCAAGTTTCAACAGCATAGCTCTTAGTTTCGGAGAAAAGTGGCTGTGACATACGGACGGACAGACAGACAGACATGATGAATCTATAAGGGTTCCGTTTTTGCCATTTGGCTACGGAACGATTTGGACGTTTCTAACGTCCAAATCGCCGCGATTCTTCTCGCTCGTGGAAACGGCCCCTAAGCCACTCCTTTTGTGACGCCAACGATCCTAAATATTGTAGAAAATTGGAGGTTATTCCATCTTCCCAAAAATCAGTCTCGTTAACGCCATTTCTACAAGACTAAGTGCTCTTGACATTGATGAAAAAAATAAAATGACATTTTGAAGGTCACGACACCCGTCTACAGCTATAAAATGAATCCCACCACAGTTAAGTAGTTATTGCATGCATCCTAAAATACTACTCATTAGCATTTTGAAAGCTTTACCAATGTACGAGTATGTGTGTCAATACACTTATTTAAATTACAGTGATGACAAATACCAACATATGATCAGATTGGGAATAAACACCTAATAACACGCACACTACAATAAAATGAACAGAAATAATTTTACACGAGATGTAATGTAAAAACGTCGTATAAATAGAATTACTTTCTTGTAGTGTGGGTGTGGAAAAAGGAGACGGGGGCTTTTCCCCAAAATAACTTAACGTCTGATAAGATTATAATTATTAAACACTAATGTTGAGCAGTATCTGATTATATGTATATTCCGCCCTCAAAGACTTTGACAACTGCTAGAAAGAAGTACAAAAAGGCACACAGCTTCCAAATTAATTGGTAGTGATTGGATTGAACTAACAATAAAAACATGGGATTAGATGATGGTGACCAATTGTATAACTAATGGAATATGAGAAGGCATGACTGCCAATGATAATAGTGATGTCAAACGAGATAAACCAATAATGATGATAGATTTAATTTGTATTTATCACTACATAATATTATAAAACAAAATCCTCCGCCGCGTCTGTCTGTCTGTTCGCGAAAAACTCAAAACCTACTGCACCGATTTTCATGCTGTTTTCACCAATGATTACAGTGGTTCTCGAGGAAGATTCTAGTATATAATTTGTCAAGTGGGTGTAAGCGCAGGCATTAGTCAATCAAAAATCAATAAAAACGAATTGCCGAAATGTAGGCACGCGCATAACTTTGTAACGACCGATCCAAATTTGTGGTCCTAATAGGCTTGTGCCCTAAAAAAATCTAATTAGTCCTTCAGTTAGATTATTAAAAAATATTTGACCCGTATTTTTTCTTTTGTTACGGGAACCAAAATTGACGAAGTTACGACGCTTTCAAAATTCTCAATACGTCACGCCATGCCATAATTTTTTGCGGGTCGTGACGTCACGAGCCCCCACTCCCGAGTTTTGATGCGTTTTATCTATGTCAATATTCATTGATTAACAAAAACAAAAAATACGTGTCCATTATTTTTCAATACTCTAACTGACGGACTAAATAGTTTTGCAATTTGTGGATGGTGGAAACTAGCCTATTGTCAGGCCGAGGTTTAAAAAAGAAACTTTTGAAAAAAAAATCATCCGGGTGGAGCCGGGGGGATACTATTCGAATATGTAAGCCAAAATTACTGGTCGCAGGAAGCTGAACGTAGGGTCCTTTGAATTTAGGGGAGCTCTAAGAGAGGATTTCCCGAAATTCCTACGGAACAGGAAAAATGGATATGCGCGTACGAAGTCTTATAAGAAAATAAAATAAATAAATCAAGATAAAGCTTAGAATAGAATAGAATACTCTTTATTATGTACACCATATAAATTACAGAAAAAATTGACGAAGTAAACATTACATAGGGTGACACAACGGGCGGCCTTATCGCTAAGAGTGATCTTTTCAAGACAACCATTGGATGGATTTTAAAGAAAAAGGAAATACAGTAGTGTAGGTAGTCCTAGTTTGGTCTGTGTTGGTTTTTAATTATAAAGATAATTAAAAACCAACACGTGGCATCTTAGGATCTCCCAGACACAATGTCAACGCTAGACTGCTGATGATTCAAAAAGAAATAATAACGATGATATTTCCAAGATTGCATAATCTATCTATTAACTGAATAGTTGATCAATTTCATTAAAAACCTGTTGTCATATCTAAATCTACTTTTTAGACATAGTGCCAACGCTAAAATACTGATGATTTTAATCAAAAACATTCAAGTCGAAAGTTTAAGCTTGTGGCCTTGGTCCCGGCTGTCATTTGGAGATCTCCGGCAGTCGTTACGGATAGTGAATAGCCAGACAATCGGACTACAGTCTTGCCAAGGTGTACCGTGTTACCCAGTTAATGGGTTGAGGAGGTCTGGTAGACTGCTCCATCTAGAACACTGGTATTCAGCTGAATCCGGTTAGACAGGAAGCCGACCCCAATATAGTTTGGAAAAGGCTAGGCAGATGACGATTAAACCAAGATAAGACCGTCTTCATATTCATTAGTCTAGGTGTCGCGAATCGGCTTCGATGTGCGCACCTCCTTACATGGCGACCGCGACACCGCATTCATGGAATGTAGGGTGATTGTACCCTTAGATGCGATGCGGTCTGCCGCAGACACACATACAGGGTTTATGCAAGATCATTGAATTCATCGAACTGGATTAATAGATGATTTCAGATATGCAAGTTATAATTTATTAATATCAGATAGTAATAGACGGGTTTGACAATGGTTACTTGTACGGTGGATGTGACGAAAGTTTCTGTCATACGTCTTTTGACTGAAATTATGTTGACTGTACAATGGATCACCTCAGCACATAACCATTAGAAGGAGAAATATAATAAACTATTTTCTCGCAAACAGACACACAGATAGACAGACGCGGCGGAGGACTTTGTTTTATAATAATTATGTAGTGATGTAGTGATGAGATGCACCCGAATTGGAGGTGTGAAAACAGTACAGTGGGACAAAATACGATCGTCCGTAGAATTGTAGCAACATCTAACCCACCACTTACAAACACGTCCTTACGTGAGAATGATTCACGTTAGGACTTTTGCAGTATCAAAGCTCTCCACGTTGGAGTTTTCAATGGAGGTTTACAAGACTTTAGATTTACAAGGTTGCGTGCTTGTCGGTCTTCTACAGATTGTACTTCGGTGTGTGTGCCTAAGAACTCCACGACCTCATTCCACCGCCCCCCTTCTACCATTGGACATCCAGACGCTCTGCAACTTACCATCCCTACCTTGTTGCTATTCCACGAATTCGCACTAAGCGTTTCCAAACGTATAATGCGCACAGCAAAGGAGTGGAACTCTCTGCCTGCGTCTGTGTTTCCGAGCTCTTACTAATCTCTTCAAAGTTAGAGTAAACAGGCTCCTTCTGGGTTAGCTCGCTCCATCGTAGAATTTGTCTCTGTCATCTCTGGCCAAGACTAAAGTCAGGAGCAAAACCATCTCAAATAAAAAAAAAACTTTACACTCTGTTCTGCAACTAAAAGGTGTTTTAGGAGGTAAAGGTAAAGTGGAATAAAAGACTACCTTCTAAAGAATTAAAGAGCGAGTGAGCTGATAATGAGCATCACGACACAACAATGCTCGATCAGCTGTTACGATAAAGCAAACTTTTAAGTTATCGTTCATGTACACTATTAATCTATTATCTATTATCTATTATCTATTACTTATAATAAATCTGTAGAGAGGTCAATTCTGTACATGAAATATATTTCCAAAATAACTATCAGGGGGTGATTAGGGATCGATACTGATGCCAAAAATGCAATCAGTAAAATTTTTGTCTGTCTGTCTGTCTGTCTGTCTGTCTGTCTGTCTGTCTGTCTGTATAACCGTTATAGAAACAAAAACTACTCGACCAATTTTAACGAAACTTGGTACAATTATTCTTCATACTTCTGGGCTGGTTATAGTATACTTTTCATCACGATACAATCAATAGGAGCAGAGCAGTGAAGGGAAATGTTGGGAAAACGGGAGAAATTACTCCATTTTTTAAGCTTGCGTCGCGTGTGCAACCTTAATGGTTAAAGCTACACAGAAATCATGTATGACGGAAATGTTCTCATTAAAATTATATAAAAAATATCCCATGACAGCATATGTCTATCTTTTATGATTGACTCACAATACCACGTGTAACTCCCGATAGCTTAGCAGTTCGAAGCTTTCTGATTATATATGTCTACTCTTACGTTTATAACACTCTCAGTCATCCCATTCTTTTTTATGGAATAGTTAATAATGTTAATTAAAAAAGTTAGCGTTTTAACTATTCCATAAAAAAGAATCATAGAAATCGGTAAATTAGAAACACCAAAGTTATACATGAAATACGCTAATAATAAGCCATCGCGCGTGAATCATGCTGGTCGTTGAAAAAGAAGCCACTAATTACCCGATAGAATTTTTAAAAATTCTTTAAATATGAGTTCCTTCACACGAAATTTGTTTAAAAATTGGCATTCCGATTATTCTACTCCGAAATTTAAGACCACCACAACTTTGCAATGGAACTCGGCTAAAAGTAACCCAGTTACAACAAAATATAATCGAGACTCAAATTTTAACAGGTTGCGGTGCAGGTGAAACCGTCTTTATTCCCAGAATTCCCATGATACCAAATAATTTTCCATTCCAATTTAAAAGAACACAATTCCCAGTATCGGTGTCTTTATGCAATGACAAATAATAAGGCTCAAGGGCAGACTTTTCGTATTGCTGGAGTAGATCTCGGTGTCAGTTGTTTCTCGCATGGTCAGTTATACGTCGCTCTTTCCCGGGTTAGCAGTTCTAGAAATCTTTATGTTCACGTGCCGGACGGGTCAACTTCCAACACAGTTTACCCGGAAGCTTTGCGCTGAAGTATTTTCGTTCTATAGGTACTTAAGCCTCATGTGAACGTGATCTAAACAATATTACTACCAATACATTAACTTAATATCACACAAGGAGTACACGTTGACGGAGTCGCGGGCACAGCTATTAAACAATAATATTGTGCGGTTCCGTATTGCGATATTTTTCAACAGTATTGTAGATTGACATATTATATTTTCTACTAAAATACGAAAGTGAATCTGCCTGTTACATCAAAACCACTGAACCGTGAGGAAGGACATAGGCTACTTTTTTTTACGAAAAACGACAGAAACGCGGACGAAGTCGCGGGCAAAAGCTAGTCAAATAATATAATATTTTATTCTACGCGTTCCCTAATGGTATGGTATGGTCATCGTATAGACGTATGAATAGAACATTCAATACCCACAGTTTAGCTAAATAGCCGTATACTAACACCTCTAAACGTCACTGAACTAGTTTTATCGTTGCGATGCCTCAATAGGCTTTAAATGGGAAACGTATCAAGTGACAGAATTTATGGGTCTTTTGAAGTAGATTTTCAATGTAACTTTCTTTTGTCTCTTTTAGATGTAAAAGGGTATTAGTTACACGATCTAATATCAACATGACTGTAATCAAATTTCATACTATTGTGGCGTGATTATCATCACCTTCTTGGCCTTGCCCTAACGTTGCTTGGAGTCGGTTATTTTCTTCCGTTCCGTCCATTTATTTGGCTTTAAAAAATAATTAAGAGGCCTATTGCAATTTGACTGTGTTTTTTGGCCAATTTTGACTTTCTTATTCTTAGAAACTGACATATTTAGACAACTCTGGCTTATTGAATCTATGAGAATAGTTATTGGTATAGTTAGAAGCGGCTTCAGTTTTCGCATTTTTTTTTTCTTATTTATTTGTACAAAGCCAGAATTCCGAAATAAGTTTCTCATGAAATGCGGAAAAGCACTGTTTCGAGCTCGTGAAGTGATCTACTGTACTAACCAAATGAAATGAAAAATATATCATAATATTTTTAAATAGTAAATTAGTGGCCTCAGAAATACGAAATAAGAATGGAAAATCCGTAAAAAAATCCCATTCAATTCCATAAAAGCTACTCAAAATGAACTGTAAATTTTTCTTTGATAAATTAATATTATTCCGTAAAATTCTTACCAAAATAAACCATAACGAAGCCATAGTTCATAAGAAATGAAAATTTTATAATTATTTATTAAATAAATTAATAATAAACCATTAAAAAACGTAATTGCAACAGTCTATTTTCTACATAATGCGATGAATCAATAGTTTTTTGAGTAAAAACGCAATATTTTCTTAACTTACAACAAAAGGCAAAGTTTTACAGAACGATAGTTAGTTGGTTAGTCCAGATATATTATTTTCGTGAGAACATCTTCCGGGCAATTTTTCTACAAGATCATTTCCTTCGAAACTGAATGATTAATTAAATTGATTGACATGCTCCATTCGTTCCGCAATGGAGGGTCTCGACAGTTCCCTTTCGGTAGCACCTGGTCTTAAATTCTTCATTCTGATCGATTATATTATACTGCAAAGTCACTTCACGTAATTGGGTTCCTAATTTGTTCTGGCGCAACAATCGCTGCCCTGACTCGATTCGGAATTCAAACCGATTATTAACCCTTAATTCGGATGTTCTTTCTTCTCGATAATTTTAAATCTCTCCTTGAAATTTTATTTCACAGATTGTAAATGATGTTACCAATGGAGCAGAAATGCCTAATTTTGTATGCACATGTTATTTTTTTATCAGCACAGATAAATGTTTATACTTTGTATTAAATGGGTCGAAGATTTTTACGATCAATGAAAAGAAATGTCATCATTTTCTCTAATACGGCAGCACTTAACGTTCAGACCTCTAAATTCCCCAAATCTCTTTCATATCTTCCCAAAAACTTTCCAATGTACTCAACTACTTGAAACGGATCGATTAACCGAACTCGTCCACGAATTAATGGTTTCAAATAAACATAATTAAGCTCTCAAAGAGCGCCGATTGTCTAAAGGTCCATTAGTTTGAAAATGACACTCAATTAAAGATGGGATCCATTTGTTTCGATCGATTTGGGCTTGTTGTCGAAGATTTTATCTTAGGTCATCCCATTCTCGTCTGACTCAGTTTTCTTAACCGTACCTACCAGCTGAGTAATTAAATCATTAACATGTAGTTGACCTCTCTTCTATTTAGCAGTTTAATCTTGATCTTATGTTGCTAAGGTTACCTTTATTAGGGATCTTGTTTCGTGATTGTCAAGTACGAGTATCGTCGTTTTAGATATATTGATTGTATTTAGTTTTATTTCGAAGGATTAAATGATCTGCTCAATATGACTGAGTGTTAGTTGACTAATGTTTCAATATTATTTATTCTTGTTTTTGTAATGTCAAAGTTGTCATACTTTCAATCCTAATAAATAGAATTACTTCCGCTACTGGTGACTGACAGACAACGCACAGCCGGAACTGCAGGTCGCAGAAAGCTGACATTTGGCATGTATAAGAGGGAAATTCCCGAAGTTCCTACGGGAACGGGTAAAATCGGGATCTGTGCGTACGAAGTCGCGGAAAAAAGCTTGCATCATGTATTATTTTACTTCCAGTTGAAATTCCATTAAAAAAATGTCGTCCCTTCCCACCATCCAATGAACATGATCATGTAACTTTCGATTCCTTTTTAGCCGACTTCCCAAAAAGGAGGAGGTTCTCAATTCGGTTGTATGTTTTTTTCTTATGTTTGTTACCTCATAACTCCGTCAATTATGAACCGATTTGAAAAATTCTTGTTTTATCTGAAAGGATATTCTTTGCAGACTGATCCCATTTTACGGTTACGGTTACGAAATTTGGATTTTAAATCGAAATAGCTGGAATTCGTTAACTTTGATGATGGTTTTTTGTTATCCAAATACTCAAAATTGTGATTGTGATGTTGTTAGGTGTGGGGTACCTACCACTAAAAAGTGAAAAACAAAAAACTTTTTACAAAAAAATACAACCACCTTCCAAAAATAAAAAACACTACAAAGTAAAACAACTTTAATTTCGGAAGTCGGTGTCAAAATAAGAAAAACTAACAAAAACACCGACTTCCGAAATTAGAGCTATTTTTTACTTTGTAGTGTTTTTTTATTTGGAAGTCGGTTGTATTTTTTTGTATTTTTTTTATAAAAATGTATCGATTAAAAACGAACGGGGTCGTCAAAATAATCCGTTTACGGAATCACCATTTACTACACTGAAGCTAACAACAATTTTACGAAACGAAATTTTCTCGACCGGTCTTGTGTCAATTAAGTCCGCCCTGTTAGCCTGGGGGCTACTAACATTATGTACAAGTACAGCGCATGATATGCCGCCATTTTGTTAGAAAACTAACGATTTGCACCTGCTGCACGACTTGCTACTTACTGAGAAATCGTTATTGTTTTACTTGTTCTAGGATTAATTAAACAGTATGAAACAATTGTGTGTGTTAAGTTGGAAGCGCGACTAGATGACAAACGGTGTGCATCGATGTTGCGACGATTCAGGGGAGCAGCAGTAATAGTATTTTGACTATACTGGCGGACAAGGTAGATGGATCATTTATTAGGCTCTGGGCTGGCAGGCATACGCGTGCACATTTCATGTCAAAATTATTGACAGTTTGCAACTGACTGTCAAAAATGGTTGTTTAAAAATGAGTAGAATTTTATTGGCCTTCTGATACTGGTAACAATGTAAAATATCTTTCTTATATAACATTTTCTTTATATCCAAATTCGTAGCTACTATTATTACCAATGCGATAGATGAATGGACTTATAGTACTCAATCACCCCAGAATAGCTGAATGGATAGGGATTAATAGCACAGATATAGATAATAGTCTGTAACCGCACAAGGACTCCTTTTCATTCCTGGAGTATGTTCTCTTGGGATAAATATTTTTAATTTTACACAGGTAAAGTCGCGGGCGGGAGCTAGGCTAAAAATTAAACTCGATTTTCGTTTAATGTCCCATACATACAATACATTTACTTAGGCAGTGTACAAACAATCAAATTAATCGCTTATGCAGTGTACCAAATAGTTTGATTTACAATGCTGATTAAGTACGCTTGAGTCAGCTTGTCATTTGTCAGCAGCGCGATATGTCAGCAATCAAAAGGAGACAGGGATATTTTATCGCAAGACAACTCAAGATCAGAAGGTCAATGAATATAATTTACTCATTTTTAGGGTTCCGTACCCAACGGAACCCTGTTACTAAGCGTCCGCTGTCCGTCCGTCTGTCTGTCAGCGGTCTGTATATCAAGAACCGATGAAGACAATTGAATTTTTTATAAATTGTGTATTTCTATTGCCGTTATAACAACTAATAATAAAATTTAAGGTTTATGGTATGAAACCCTTCGTATGCGAGTCCGACTGGCACTTAGCCGGCTTTTTTATAGAATGAAGTAACAAGTCTTATTTTGCAACTGAGCAAACCTTCAAACACTCTTTTATAAAGTCTGTACCCAGCATTACATTCATTAAGTGTGTTTAAAAATATTGTTACGAGGATCCTCTCTCTGGAGTTCTGACCATCGGTAGCTTGGACCCTGTGCCCTATAACGGTTGGTTACTATTTTTAAACATGATTGTATAGAACACACTAAAGTTAAACAAGAGAAATAATAATTAAAGGTACACTAGGTAAGTCAAGGGCTGTACCATTTGCTCAATACGGTCGGATAAAATTTTACTTGAGTCAATCGACACGAAAAGAGGAAGATTAAAGGTTTCCAAATATCCTACTTCCCGGATGTATTAACCGAAACTATTGAATTTGGATGGGATATACCGCGTGTATCTGACATCGACGCACAAACGATTTCCATGGGTCCAGGGCATGATTCTGGACACCCTAGACTTAGAATTTTTCGTCGGCTTTTTTCTAATTTTTTAATTTTTTTCAAGGGTTTTTTTTTTACTTTACTGCTCATAATCGTTATTCTGACCTAACCCAATGAGATTTTTAATAAAAAAATAATTCACTACTTTCACTAAAAAGAGCAATGTGAATAAAACCACAAATAGATATCAGCTCAGCTGAGCTGATACCTATTTGTGGTACTTACTCTTGAAAAAAATGAAAAAATTAGAAAAGAACCGACGAATAATTCCAACACTGGGGTGTCCAGAATCATGCCCTGGATCCATGGGAATCGTTTGTGCGTCGATGTCAGATACACGCGGTATTAGGTATATCCAAAACGCATTTTGCATAATATTCCGAGAAATAATAATCTAATCCAGATTTATTACAATCTTACGGAGTCTGTCACTTTCCGGTAACATACATACAAACTAGATTTTACTGATTTATAAAACTTACGAAACAGTCATTTTCAAGCACTTTTTATCGATAAAGGATATGAACGTAATTTATTAAACTGTTCTTTTAATGCAAATAATATGAATAATGTTTCCACTGAACTGTAAAATCGTAGATGAATTAAGAAATATCCGCAATAATCCATTTTAATCCATCCGTTTCAAAAGGAGGAGGTTCTAAATTCGGTTGCATTTATTATCTTTCTTGTTTGCTATATACTTATTTATAATTCCATGAGGTCGGTCTCAACTTATCAAAATCCATTTCTGCGGATCAAATTCATGAGGAATTGTGGGAACTCATCAAATGTTACAGGCATCTATTACATGCATACAAAGTCAGTTTTCGGTTCGGCAAATATTTCAACGACTTTTGTCATTACTAAAGCCCTGACATCAATACGTAAAATTTACCAGACACCTGCCAAAAAAAATTAAATGTTATACATATTTATATGTGAGCAAATTTAAATCAAAATCGTCAAAAATGAACCCTAGCCCAACATATTTGAAGGAACGCACTCAATTACCAAACGTCGAATTATTTTGATTGAAAAGGAAAACTAAAATTGAAAATTCATCTGCTAGGTGTTTCTTTGACATGGTCTCATTGATACTCTACCAGAGTTATGGGATATCAAAAGGAACACGCTGTATAATCTGAAATTCCAATGCCAGGTATGGGATTGTAGTACACTAGCTGACCCGCGCAACTTCGTCTGCGTTACATTTCCATCAATGCTCCGCTCCTGTTTGTCTTAGCGTTATGATATATAGCCTATAGCCTTCCTCGATAAATGGGCTATCTAACACTGAAATAATGTTTCAAAGTGGACCAGTAGTTCCTGAGATTAGCGCGTTCAAGCAAACAAACAAACTGTTCAGCTTTATAATACAATATTAGTATAGACAGTACAGATCATTGAGATTGCACTCGTAGTCACTTCAGGAACATACTATTATACAGGTCCTACATTCAGGTCACTTGCAATATACAACGTACAACAGAATAAACACAATACCTCTTAAGGGTCATTGTAGTCATCATTATGAACAACTTTCACTGGACGGAAATCGCAAAAAAAGAATTGACTGCCCCATACATTAATGTGCGCATAACGCGACAAAATGTACGCGCTAGTTTACGTTGTATACTACCAGATACTACGTGACTAACGTTCACCAAACCACCTTCAATCCTATTTCCATGTCAGAAAATTCTAATTTCAAATCGGTCGTAAGTAGGTATCACGACAACGGCAGCAGGTCGTTCGGCAATCTCCGTCGGTAGTTCGGGTGTGTTCGGTCACGATTACTGCACCCTTGGGCGTGCGCACGCCCACATTGTCCAGCGTAGTGAAAGGATACAAAATGATCGCTGATAAATCTAATTTGATATTGTACTGCGTCATTCGTGAGACGGTTTAAATTGTTGTTTATTACGTATACCGATTGGTTCCGGTTGAACAAGCTCCTGAATAGCAAAGCTATTGTTAAAGCTCATGGTGTCTATTCCATATTGGTGGACTGAACATAACAAAAATGATATTGTTTTGACAAAAACTTTCGGACTCGTATATTTTAGTAACATATTTTTTAACATGATACTTTAAAACCATAGACTTCTTACCTATAGGACTTACTAATACTTAAATTTATAACAACAGAAATGTTAGAAAACTTTGGGCTTTGTACGTTCGAAAATAATCGTCTTTTTTAACTGGAATTGGAGTTAAATATGCCATTAAATTACTAATCTTCTAAAGAGATCCTGATGAAAGAGGTTGTACTAAATTACACACCTTTACCTACTATATTCTGTCGAAAGCATTGTGTAAGGGACCGAGACGCTAAGTAAGTACCTACACCTGACCTGGACTGAACTCAGTACTTACTTACTGACCCGCTACATACCTGTACTTAGCATTTACTAGACACTGACCTGTCTTTATCTAAAATGTAGCCTTTCCGTGCATAATTGTGGCCACTAAGTAGCCAGACTAAGTGTTTTCGCGTGCTTCCAGTGCGTGACATACCTTTATAAGTCTTTACTTGAAAAGGTCACCTTTCCTTTGTCATGTTTGAACTTAAAATGTATGGTGCTTGTCCAGCAGGATATTTATTTGGTCATATAACTGAATTATTTACTTTACTTAGACTTCTACTGTAGGACCTGAGTAAAGTTTGCGGGGTCAATCAATGGGGGGTGAGCCAAATAAAAAATAGCCTAAGATTCTATTCTCAGTCCTATCGAATATACACAAAAAGAAACATTAAAATCGGTCAAGCCGTTTCGGAGGAGTTCTATAACATACACTGAGACACGAGATTTATTTACATTAAATTAGGTTTTTTATTGTTTCATGAATTTGTTATTTCATTAATTTAGAGCTTCATTTAAGAACGGAGAGCATTATTTTATAAAAAAAAAACAAGTCTTATCACTTAGGGGTATGAAAAATAAATAGTAGCCGATTCTCAGACCTACTGAAGATGCATATAAAATTTGGTAAAAATCGGTAAAGCTGTTTCGGAGGAGTAAGATAACTAACATTGTGACACGAGAATTTTATGTATAAGATACTATTGGCACTGTAGTGTATGTAGATATCAATATTTCGAACTACCTACAAACTGATAACAGTATTGTGACGTTGCCTCGGGCGCACACGTCGCTCGGTTATAAATACCGGTACGAGTAGTGGGGCGGGCAGTCGTTGTCGAACTGTCGGCCTGTGCGGTGGTGCGTTGGCGAGTCAACTGACAATATTGTAAATAAGTATTCTCTACATTGGCGACGAGGATTAAACTGTGAGTTAAAGTAATTCCTAGAAAAAAAAGGAGAAAGAATAGGAACGAAGTGCTGCTTTCTTTAATGGATAGAAGCATTTCGGCTATATGTTTTTACACTTTCGTCATAAGTAAGTGTTAAGACCAAAGTGCCTCAAGGCACGTTGGGCCGTAGGCCCCGGCTGTCATTTGTGGAACTTAGGTCGTTGCTGATGATCGGAGGCCAGTAAAATCTGACTCCAGTCTTGCCATGAAGTGCCGCTTGCCTAAACATGGGTTGGTGGAAAAATGTTTTTTTTCCGAATAACTTAATTTGAAATTTATTTACAATACCTGATCATTACATTGACTTAATCATTAGCAGCAACGCTGATTTGACACGTGACCTAAGTCAACATGGTTGATAGTTAAATGGATTAATTATTATGCAGCATTGCTGACCATTAAATTGATACCATACTAAGCAGCATTGCTGATCATTAAATTGATACGATGTTAAGCAGCAACGCTGATCATTAAATTGATACCATACTAAGCAGCATTGCTGATAATTCAATTGATATGGTGTAACGCAGCATTGCTGATAATTCAATTGATATGGTGTAACGCAGCATAGCTGATCATTAAATTGAATGCCATTGAATGTCATGCAATCTTTTCCTAAATCACATGGAGCTGAGGCCACGTCCGGGAAGAAGCGATAAAGCTCACGTCCCTTCTTCTCATCCGGCCATCACTTTTCCCGTCTGCGTACGATCGGCTCTGCCTGTGCTTCAGACGTGGCTTGGCGCTCCTCATCAAACCTGCCTGCACAGCCGTACTGGCGGACCTGGGCTTGGTCTTTGGCATTGGAGCAGCACGTTGCGACCAACGTGAAGTGTTGCTTGTTTGTGCCAACAAGCAACCGCATACGTATATTAAGCAGCATTGCTGCGGGTCATTAAATTGACAAGTCATCATTGAATGACGGTTATGCAGTAGAATAATTACCTACTGGTCATTAAATTGACAAGTCATCATTGAATGACGGTTATGCAGTAGAATAATGACCTACTGGTCATTAAATTGACAAGTCATCATTGAATGACGGTTATGCAGTAGAATAATTACCTACTGGTCATTAAATTGACAAGTCATCATTGAATGACAGTAATTGCAGTAGAATAATTACCTACTGGTCATTAAATTGACAAGTCATCATTGAATGACAATCATTGCAGTATAATATACCTGCCGGACATTAAACTGTCAAGTCGTCATAGAATGACAATAATTGCAGTAGAATATCTACTGGTCATTTAATTGAGAAGTCGTCATTGAATTACAGTAATTGTGGTATGATTCCTACTGATCATTAAATTGACAAGTCATCATTGAATGACAATCATTGCAGTATAATATACCTGCCGGACATTAAATTGTCAAGTCATCATAGAATGACAATAATTGCAGTAGAATATACCTACTGGTCATTTAATTGAGAAGTCGTCATTGAACTAAAGAAGAAAGAGAGGGGAACGTTGGAAGCTGGTACTCTTGATCTACCTGGAATGGCTGCTGACATCGAGAGTAATAAGAAGAAACGTGCTTCACTGCTATATTTTGTGGACTAGAATTGCTAAATTTTGTGGACTAAAATGTCTATAATAATGTTTTAAAGCTGAAGGGTTTGTTTGTGTGTGGCACTGATCTCGGTAGCTACTGATTTGAATTGAGAAACTGTTCTAGTGTTGGGTAGCCTATTTATCGAGGAAGATTTTAGGATCTGACATCACGGTGCGAACAATAGGAGCGAGCCATTGATGGGGGATCGGACGCGGACGAGGTTGCGTGGATCGGTTAGTTTAATAATACAGCAAATGCAAATGTCACCAGCTGATGGAGTAGATGTCTTTGGTGTGGCTATTACCAAACTATACATCTAAACAAAGTAAGATCTTAGAACGTCAATCTTTTCGATTGATGTTAGTAGATCCTAGATATAGGTAAATGCAATAATGTTGGTCACACACAAAACCTGGGAAAATATGAAACAAAATAAAGTACAGGCTCGTAACCAAACATCCAGTGCAATAACACTATTATTGTTATTAAACTAAGAAACCTTTGAACCTAACAGGATCATTTGACGCAAATTTATAAATAGTAAACACTTTTAGAAAATGCAACTTTAAACGTCATGTCTTGGGAAAGAAACTGCCGTGGTATACTTATAAAAATAGTAAATCTCTTTATCTCCAGGCTATTGTGGCACATAGATATTATGTACCTTAAAAAATTAAGTAAAAAACTTCACTAAGCATTACGTCATTGTGCGCTCTGGTGGGACATGTCCGCGGGAGTGACGGTGACATCTGCGGCCAAAAGTCCTCCTCCATGACATATTGGTACCCGCACCACAAACGCGTTGACGTTGACATTAGGGCGCGATTCCAGCAACTGCACTCTCGGCGTGTAGCTTGTCTTTTGGCGCACATACTCCACAATTCCCTCTGCCTTAGTGGTGTAGTGTAGCCGCGAGATATATACTGGAGTGTTTACGGCTTCGCGGTACGTATAGTTACTTTGGGTTCGGTAGGTGTCGTGCCGCAGCGGTTCCAGTTGGTTCGCTGGCGGCATTCTCTCCTTTGTACCATCACGAAACCATCATCGTTGGTTCCCTTTGATATCTTTTAGATACAGGCTTCATAGGGGGAGCAAAGTGAGTGCTCGTGCAAACGTGAGTTACTTGGAGTGGAATTGACTGTCGGAGTCTGTGTTTCCCGATGGTTGCATCCTTGGAGTCTTTGATCAGGAGTGATTATTGGGTGGTCTGAACAGGCGTGCTCCGTCTTCGACCGCGTCATCGCTTGCCCGTGGGTGAGATGGTGGTCAATCGCGTGCCGATAAATAAAACAAAAATAATATATAAAAAAAAAATAAGCGAGTAATTTAAGAATTTCCCATTGGCATAATAAAATAACTTAAATAATGAGATATTGGATGGCAAGATGGCCACACAAGCAAACTGACCGCATGCAACGTGTTTAGTGAAAAAATTGAACCTAGGTTTTTTATATAAACGTGTGGGTCACAGTTTTCCATACATAACAATAGTTACTAAATTCAGTTAGTAAATTCGATTGTAAACGATTTAAAATAGCAACTTGATATTAATGACATTGAATAAGAGTGTGTAGAATTCTGAACTATTACGATTTCTAAATAGATGTTTCCCTTTCGGGTTGCTTGTTAGTTACACATTTTAGCTACTATGAGTTAGATCGAAATAAAATCAATTGATTCGAAGTATGCGGTGCAGTCATGACCGTAATGCTTGTAGATTGCCGTAGTAATTCGTGAACGTAGTAGCTACTTCACATGACACGTTAGACACAAACATGTCAGGCCTAGTTTCTCTTCTCTTTGTGGGCCCTAATGTGCATAGCTTACCGGTTGGTGAGTTTTAAAATCTCTTTGTCGGGAAGATGGCCAAGGTCAATTATCACGTGATGTTATGAAGTAGATTAAGAGGTAGCATCAAATTAGTTTGAGGGACCAGGTTCTTGTTTCTGTGGGTTGGCGAGCGTACCAGGGTATCATAGCAGCATCCCAGAGTGATATAGACGAGGGAGTCTGTATCAGGGTGTCGTTGTCGTAGCTATTGGTGGTACAAATAAGTGTTTTCTCGGTATTCTTCCCATGGGGAAGTGCCAGTATAGGAAGTGTGTTGTGCTGAGCTATGAGTTAGCTGTTGACTGTGAATAAGATTATTTAATTTCTTTGTTCAAATAATTATGAGTTTAGTGACTTTCAGTGGTGCTTGGACTTGGTAATCACGAATACTAGTGAATCACGAGTCAAACCTAAAGAATTTATAACAGCCAGTTTTGAACTGTCAAAATTGACTGAACGACTAGTGAGTTAAGTTAAAGTTTTAAAAAACTCTGAGAGTAAACAAGCGTCGGTAGACGGTTTTTAATGATAAAGAAACCAAGGCATTAAATCTTATCATACGTCTACTTCATTAATGAGATTGATTTATTATGATTATAACACACACACATACACACAGACATAAGTGATAAAAATAAAGAAATCAACACAGAAAAAGATATAAGCGAATCAGAAAATGAAATAGAAGAAGAAGAGGAAGGGTAAAAGGAAGTTACATTGAATTAAACCATAAAAATATTTTTAAATATTATTCTGCCGTGATTTTGTATGCCAGACATGTCAATAAATTATTAATCAAAATAATAAAATATGCTAAATGTTTTTACTAAAAAAATCTTGTTACATACAACTACTTAAAACAAGGAAGGGAATGTAGTGTATGTAGATATCAATATTTCGAACTACCTACAAACTGATAACAGTATTGTGACGTTGCCACGGGCGCACACGTCGCTCGGTTATAAATACCGGTACGAGTGGTGGGGCGGGCAGTCGTTGTCGAACTGTCGGCCTGTGCGGTGGTGCGTTGGCGAGTCAACTGACAATATTGTAAATAAGTATTCTCTACAGGCACCCCTTTTTTTAACTTTCCCGGGTCCCTGGAGCCGCAGTCCTTTGGTAGGCGTACGAGGGGCAGAAACCAACTCGCAGAGGCCCCGTTAGACATTTCAAATGTAATGGGGCATGAACCGGCGATTATCCCTGTATTTGGCACCCCTTATTATTATGCAACTTAAATACAAGTGGCGAAAAATGGGTATGCTATATGTGGTACATCTCTGCTCAAACCTTTAAAAAATACAGGCGCGATGTTATGTTACGCAAACTGAGTTGTTCTCAAATATTTTGCAAGTATTTGGTTAGGTACTCATCGCGGAGAACTAAATTAGTACTGTAATGGTTATAAAAATCCTTAACCCTCTTCTTACCTAAGAAAGACAAAGGCTTATTGCGGACTCTGACTAACTAAAACTAAAATCCCCATTGTCCTCTTTCTTGCAGTTCAAACCTTTAATAGTGTAACTCTCCATTTTATAAACCAAGCATACCTACACAAAATCTATTCTGTACACCCGAATTCCTAAACAAACGCACCTTAATTTAATCAATAAAAGGTCAGCAAGTCCTGTCGTTCAAAATTAAACGTATATTTTGTATAAGCCGTAAGTCTTTGTCCAGTGTTATTGTACACTATCGGCCCACCTTACGAAGCCAGAATACTAACAATCCATGAAATGTGCACATGGCATGGACATTTAAGTGTCCCGTTCGGATGCTATTACGTGTAGTGATATGTAATTGAAGACTGTATTGGTAGACAAGTTTTTTTTTTTATTCGAGTAGGGTTTGCTCTTGACTCTTGTTTTGGTCAGAGATGATAAAGACAAAGTCTGCGATGGAGCGAGCTTACTCAGAAGGAGTCTGTTCACTCCAACTTTGAAGAGATTATTTAGGGCCAGTTTCACCGGTTACGGATAAAGTGTCGGTTAGTTATCTGATGGATAACTAACCGACACTTATAATACTATAATACTCAAATACTTAATAAATCTGTCAGATATCGCTATCCGACACCTGTGAAACCAAAAGTTTTAGTTCATCTGCCAGATAAGTTCCTAATAGGCTAACCGACACTTTATCCGTAACCGGTGAAACTGGCCCTTAGAGTTGTAAGCGTTTGGAAACACAGACGCAGGCAG
Organism: Ceramica pisi; assembly: GCA_963859965.1. NCBI lineage: Eukaryota > Metazoa > Arthropoda > Insecta > Lepidoptera > Noctuidae > Ceramica > Ceramica pisi. The sequence continues at coordinate 19,566,340 of OY982535.1, read as the reverse complement.
AGAGTTCCACTCCAAGTTTAGATGAATTATTTTGAGATATAACGAGGAATCGCCAAATTTAAGTGGGAAGGACATATGTCTTGCAGAACAGATAGTCAATAGGGTTGAAAGGATCTGGAGTGACGATCGCTTACCGATAGACCACAAGGCGTTGTTCAAGCTAGGAAGGCGACAAGGTGGATCGACAACCTGGTGAAAGCCGCAGGAATTCATTGGATGTGAGACGCAAAGTAGGTACTGGTCACTCAACACTTGTGGATGTATTTCGGTTGAAATGGTGATGAGGATCATGATGGCGTACAGCACTGGAGTGTGGGATAATGATGATGGCTCTCGAGATACGATAAACGAGGGAAAAAAAATGAGACATAATCAAAAACGATTTTATTTGTGCGATTACTCAAAAAAAAACAACAGTGAAATATTCCTTTTACAACTTGGATGACCTAAAAGCCATACAGTAGTTAAAACAGAATCCCATTTCATCACCTATCGTTCTGCTACCTTACACAATGACATAAGCAATTCCTATGCTATAGCATAAAATGCTTGCCATTAAAAGCATAAATACGTAACCGTTCGAAGCAGTGGACGGCAATTGACTGCATTCTGGTCACGATGCGATCTAAACAAGCAAAACGATAATTTACCATTGCAGTGTCGGGCAGGTGCTGCGAAAATATAGGCTTTACACACGAACGTTGATTTACACCCCATTTGTGCAGTCACGCTTTCATCCTATTTGGAGTAAGTAGGTACTGTGATAAGGATTAGAGACCGCAGGAATCGTCTTGGCAATATGTAAATAGACAGTACTCTTATTTTTGTAATAATTTAAAAAAATCGAGTTATAAGTTTTGACAGTAATGAGAATAATGGGTGGTCAATCGCATTTTTTTACAGACAACATTTTTATGCCTTTGGCACTTTTGCAACAGTGCCCGCGTCTACTGAGTACTGACAATATACACCACTAATTTTTAATTAGTACAAATACTTAAAGGGCTTATTAGAAAAGGTCTTGTTATTATATAATAAGTCTCAATAAATAATATTCATAAACAGCAAAGTTATTAACGTTTGTTTATATCCCAAAATGTCACTCAATTTATGGTAAACGAAAAAATAAGCAATCCAAACTTTTCTTTCGCACTTTAATTGGGCTTAGGGCCAACAAAATTATCAACTTTTTACAATTAAGTAATTTTTAAGAAATCATTTAAGATACTCAAGTAAAAATAAATCAAATTAAACAATTTTGGGATTTCGTTTTTTTTTTACTTTTGACTGCAAAATTGTGATCAGTAATGGGTACGGGAACAGCCCCATTTTTTCTGTACTAATTAAAAAATAGTGTTGTATTTACTACGACGACCGACGACGAATCCATTTACAAAAAAAGTATGTAAGGATCTTAGCAGACTCAAATTTGTATGTATTTGCACAATTCATGAAAGAATGAAAGCTGGTAAAATCTTATATCACGACTATAGACGATAACACACAGGTCATGACAACACCCCGGAAAAGGCCACCATTGTTCGAGACATGAATATTGACCCAATTGTCAACTGGAACCAATAATTCTCTTGCAATTGAACTAGAATTTCCGCAATAGGCGCAGACCAAATGCCAGCTGTCTCGTAACCTATACGATTTAGTTTAAGGTAACCTTTATAAACTAGAGTGAACTTAGATGACCTAGTCGCCTAGTGTTTACAAGATTTATCGTGACTTGGACTGTGGTAGAAGCTGTATCTGATATGCCGTGGACACATTCATGGTGGACATCCCATCCACACGCACAAAACGTTTTGGGAACACATTCATAGTGCGTACGCAAAGGAGTGGACTCACTGCCGGACTCGGCTTGTGTTTCCTGATAGCTACAACTTGGTAGTCTTTAAGCCAAGAGTGAATAAGTTACATCAAGGCAAGCGTGCTCCATCTTAGGCCACACCATCGCTTATCATTAGGTGAGATAGTCGTCAAACGCGTGCCCATCAAAAGTAAAAAAAAAAAAAACTAGTTCACTGGCAGTATAATGAATGTTACCAATTGTTGTTGATGATTAACAAAGTTACAGTATTGAAAAATAATGGACACGTATTTTTGGTTTTTGTAAATCAATGAAAATTGACAAAGATAAAATGCATCAAAACTCGGGAGTATAAGATTCGGATTGATGACAATCTAGAGCTACAATCTGTTCGAGAATGTAGGTAGGTAGCGTTGGTCTCGCGATGGGTTCTTCGGTTTTGGTTACCAGTTCGAGAAAAATGTGTTATTTTTTTTTTTTTTTTTTTATACAATAATTTTTTTATACATAATTTGATTTTCCATTAGGGATTATTCTGTAATAGTCGGGAATTAGAAAAATGGTTGTATAACACCCCTGTGCTTCGGGAAGCACTTTAAATCGTTCGTCTTACGTCAGATCTCACATCGGTCGTGTTGGGTTGCCTTCCCATCGAATTCTTCCCATCGCTGGGGGGCCGAGTCACCCGCGTCCGTAGGAGAATACCCTTCAGCGAATCCCTACACGTGGTTCCCGGGTGGTGCTAAACAGGTGACACTAACCGCCTCCGTGGTCTAGTGGTTATACCACCTGATTCAGACCCAGAGGTCCCGGGTTCGATTCCCAGCGGGGGCAAATTTTTTGCTCGGTTTGGTTGGTGGTAGGACTTCTTCAAAGTCCGCCTGGCAAGCTACCACCATCATGTCTAAGTCTGTCGCCATAACAACAATGCTTACAGCATTGTTGTGTTCCGGCAGTTAGAGGTATGATAGCCAGTTCCTCCGTGTAAGAGGATTCCGGGTGAAACTCGCTTCCATCTTCGGCCTAATCATCACTTTCCATCAGGTGAGATTTGGGCCAAGAGTTTCCCCGTGTAGTATTAAAAAAAAAAAAAAAAAAAAAAAATGAGAGTAATCACAGCGGGATTGCATCTGAATCACACCTGGGCACTAAAATATCTAGTCCCCTTTAAGGTTGACCATGGTGGTCAACTTTAAAGGAACAGAGGGCTTAGTGTGAGTTTTCTAACGTACTCGATCGCGTTAACATAAACGTTTGCTTATGTCAAAGTGTATAGAAAAAAAAAGGTTATCCGTTATTCTCACCAGGCAGCGCTTATTCAGTTTCAATACAAATTGCCATTTACGCTAACGCGTTCGAGAACGGTAAAAAACACACACTCAGCCCTTCGAACAGAAATCGGTCAGATGAACTGTTGTAATAATATAGGTGCCTATTGGCTTGGACCCTGTTCCCGATGCCGGTGGGCTACTATTTTTTATATTTTTAATATATTTTTTTATTAGTTTGATAGAAATGTTTAAAAATGTAAAATATATGTGTATAAAATGAATAAATGGAATAATAATAGGTACCTATAACTCGTTAAATATGCATGTGATGAAATTAATCATGATATAATGAGATTTGAAATCTTATATAGTCACACGCTTTTCCTCATTGCGTTGCACCACAACTTAAAACGTTTACTGAACCGAAGTCGCGAACGCAAGTGAAATCTACTCCAAAACTAGGCGTGGCCGATACGAACTCTAGTCGCTGCACTTGTTCCATTAAAACGTTATGTGAAAGGGTGTTTGCAAACTAGTTGGAGTAATAACTTAAAGTAGACTAATTAATCGAGAATTGGATAACAAGTTTGTTAGTTTGATTTCACTTTCTCGTGTTTTGATTTGATTATACCTACTTAAGTAATACACGCGTTCATACAAATCTAAAATGACCAGCCCGCTTTTAAAAAGCAAAATGATTAATATTCGTGCCTTCCCCCTAAGTGAATAGGTCTTTGCCCGCAAATTGGGAAAAAGTGGAAAGAATACTACTCCTACTCTTAATTACGCTAGGCGTGCACTGGTGACGTTTGTCACCGTGACATTATTTTTTTTTCTGTTGCACTTCATAATTGCGAATGAGAGAAATTTACTGTCATGGAGACAAAAAGTCACCAGTGCGCCTAGCCTTATGTACACCATATAAGTCACAGAAAAGTTACATGAAGGAAACCTTACATAGGGTGACACAATGAGCGGCCTTATCGCTTAAAGCGATCTTTTCAAGACCACCTGTGGATGGATTTAATTTTTTTTATATTTGACTGCAACATAACACAACATCAGTAGGTACAATTTTTAAGTGAATAGAATAACTGAGCTTATAAAACGCAGTACCTTGAGCAGAAACGTCGCCGCCATGAACTTTAAAGAACCGTCGAGTTTCCCTACAACTCTACACAGACTTTTTATTCCCAACCACATCTTTATAAGTTGGAAGAAAACCACTAATGGGCGATGCGGTTTCAAAAACTTCCATTTTGAACGGAATTCTTATGTTCTCAAGACTTCCCATTGATTTTAATGCTGTGTACGCGGTTTATAGCGAAATCACATAAAAAATTGTAAGTAATATACTCACATCCGTTAACTTTGATTTAGTACACTCAAGTCCTGATTCTGTACGGAATTAAATTGTCTTAATTTTTTTATTAGCTGTCCCCCGCGGCTTCGCTCCCGTTTTATCCGCACAGTTGCCGTTCCCGTGGAATTTTCGGAATAAGAATCTATCTTATGTCCTTCCTCGGGTCGGGAAAAGTTTTATGTTTCAATGTAATTATACAAATAGGAACCCACCTAACACCAGACACATTGTAATAAATCAAATAAAACAAAATGTTATTTCCTAAAAATATCATTGCATATCACTCCTATTGTTGGTAACCAAAAACCAGCCAAACGTATCGTGTCATTGTATTTTGTTCGTGAGTCGACCAAGAGGCAGCCGTTATCTGTCGTATGCAAAGTGTTTGAATACATTGCTTTTAACAAATATCCGATCTGGGTTACTTGGACCTCACACGAAGTTGTATAAACTCGGGATCTTCTGTAAATCACCATACAGTTGCTAATTTAGACTAGGTTCGGGAGAACCCAAATTCAGTTCTACCGTGGCTACGTAGTGTCCAAGTTTGGTACTGAAACACAATTTATTGATCCTTCAAGAAAATAAGCATTTGTATAGCAGGAGTAAATTTTTACAACCTGCACAGGCTTCACACGAGTGCAAAATGTTCATAGAAATCTTCGTTGTTCATCATTTTTAGCGTTCCGTACCTCAAAAGAAAAAAACGGGATCCTTTTTTGTCTGTCTGAAGGTATCAAGTTGGAATCAAAACCATTTTCTCTGGTCTACGGTCCCTTGAAGCTGTAAGCAATCGATACGACCGTTTATCTGAAAAACTATTTAATAATATTCCGATACTCTCAAGGGAACCAATTTACATATATGTACTAATTCCTGATGACCTAGAACTATGAAATTTTGCAAGTAATACCATCTTAAACTGAAAACTATACAATTGCAATAAAATCAATAAAATATTTTAATATTGTAATATTACTAAAAAAATATCTCCATGTAATCTTTAAATGTTGTGGTGAGAAGAGAAATGAGTTACTTATTTATTATTATGTATTTATTATTAAATAGTCTTTATTTAAATGTCATATTTATGTAACGATAATTCGGAACACTCGGTTGGCGAGTCCGGCTGGCATTTGGCCGGTTTTTTCAATTAGTGAAAACAGTATCTCACAATTCGTTACGTAGTTTGGTTGAAGTAAACGAAGGGACGGACTGGATTGATTTAGAGATTGGCCTAATCACCGAACCATTCTTCCAACAGCCTCCTAACTTCCACACTCAAACATTTTACGCTGTAATTTGTACCCAAATCAATAAATCATGTACCAATAATTAAATATTTATGTAAATTAATTATGTATGACTATCGGTCTCACTTTGTCTTGTCTAATTTTTTAATAAAAAACCAATAAGTTAACGCAGGGAATGATGGTAACGATAGATCAATGAATACCATGCTGTGAAGTTATAAGATAACGAATGATCTCAGTCTTGTACTATTACCGACTATCGTTGAGATCATTAAACTGTAAAGGGCGAATCGTTACAAATGAGAAATGACGTACACTATTGAACATACAAATTAATGTTCTCTGCAGTGTTGACAAGAATTTACCTGGATGATTTAGTTGGAGTATAAATAATTTTTATTGGTAGTGTTGTTTTTTTTTTCAATAGTTAATGTTAAGACCACTACATATTATAAAACAAAGTCCACCGCTGCGTCTGTCTGTTCGCAATAACCTCAAAAACTACTGCACCGATTTGCATGCTGTTTTAACCAATGGATAGAGTGGTTTTTGAGGAAGGTTTTAGTATATAATTTGTCAACCACCATCCACGCGGGCGAAGCCACGGGCTTCAGCTAGTTATACTTAATTTGAATGTGGGCGAAACCTTATTATCTTAGGTAAAATAATTATAAAACCAACCAACCAAGTCGATAGCCCAGTAGTCAAATTCGACCATTTTTGTTTATTAATTTAATGTATCTCTTTAGCGTTATTATTAAAAGAAAACTAGCTTTCTGCACTCCTTCTCCATAAACTTTAACTGTGCCTTTCATACTCTCCCGACCGCGTAATTTTCGTAAAAAGGGGGTAAACGTATCAATATGTTTTATTAAATATTTTCCCCCAGTGAGCCTACAACAGAAGAGTAAGATGAAAACCTAGACACAGTGTGTAAAGAGACAGAGAAGGAAACTTTAAATATTATTTCTCTAATATTACTAAATTTTTCTGCTGCTTGTAGTTTGACTTTTTGACCCTATGCATATATACTTTTTGACCCTATGCATATATACTTTTTTTGTGATAGGTTTGCTCTTAACTCTAGTCTAGGTCAGAGATGTCAGAGACAAAGTCTACATAGTAACAAGCTTACCCAAAAGTAGTCTGTTCACTCTTTATTTCTTTGAACACTGCATTATCTACCACATATATTATGTATACATTTTAGTGATAAGCGTAGGCAGACATTAACCGCCCATAATTTAAAAGCTTTCATCATTCGAAACAAAAGAACATAAAGTTAACCATCTTTTAAAGAATGAATGTCTCTTTAAAATATATTATTGTACAAGGGCTATAATATAATAGCCTCAGTGACTGGGCGCCCAACATTTTGTAGATCTTGTTACTAATTTATATCTAATTATCTAACCGTGTAAACTATAAATTATTACAACATTATGAGAGTGAAATCATTATGAACTATTTTTTTTTTAAGTGCTTCGTTTGTTTAATGACCGATTAGATTCTCTTCCACACTGGATTTGACCTCTGCTTTACTTTAATTATAAATAATTAATTAATTAATTATATAATTATGGTTAATGGTAAATATGGTACTTGTGAAGTTGCTATTTCTTGCACTCAGTTAACTTTTTGAAGTGAAAACTTCTTTAGCGGTGTTGAGCACTTTTCTTGGGATGCGTATAAAATGTTAAACTTGCGTCAGGACACGTGACCTGATCGAAAATTCGTAAGACGGATGATTCAAATATGCACAACGTTAATGTTAAAGTTTTCAGTTCTGAGACAGAGCGGTTTTTTATCTACGTGTCTTAAATTTACCACAAATAATAAAAAGCGATTGGCGGCGCTAGTGGACGGAATACACGCTCTTAATGCCTTAGGCATTCTCTACCAGTCAACCAAGGGTGGTGAAGAGATTAGATGGCAGGTGTTGTTGTGTTGTTATTCTAATATTATTCTGCTAAAGTGGCCTATTCAGTCCCCCTGTTATTTCTGTTCAGATATTATACTCAGTACTGTAGGTATCTGTTCTGTGCTCAGCACTATATCTTTACTAATATTATAAAGCAGATGAGTTTGTTTGTTTGTTTGGTTGAACGCGCTAATCTCAGGAACTACTGGTCCGATTTGTAAAATTCTTTTGGTGTTTGATAGCCCATTTATTGAGGAAGGCTATAGACTATATATCATCACGCTAAGACCAATAGGAGTGGAGCAGTAATGAAAAATGTTACGCAGACGACATTGCACGGGTCAGCTAGTCGATGATATTTAGAAACAAGATCAATGTGTACCTCGTATAATATACTGTGCTCCGCTAAACAATGGTAATTAAGAAAAATGGTATCACTCCCTATGAAAACCCACTGCGCTCACATGTGACTGCTTAGAAACGCACATGTCTGTTGTTTCTATTCCTCTCAAGTTTTCAAAGCTCAGAGTGCCAATAGGGAATATGCATAAAAAAAATATTTATTATCTAAACACTTTATAAAAATATACAAAAATATATTACTAACAGTGGAAATAGAATCAAAATTGCTCGAAAAACAAACGAGATATAATTATTTTAAACAAATATATCTGTCCCTCTCACGAAAATGCTGTTAGACGTCACGTAATGTGACGTCAAATTCCATGTCAGACTACTCGTTCTAAAAGTAATCTTTGAAGCGTTATAACTTCATCGCTGATGAAGATATTTAAAAAATATTTTCTAGAGTGTTTACAAGTAATTCAGGATTCGGAGCTTATAAGTAATTCATTTTATAAATAAAAAAATCGCGTGCATATTCCCTATTGTACTAATTTTCACGTTCGCATCTCAATCGCAATCTGTCAAAAATGTAAGAAAATTAAGGTTTTCTTGACAGTTTGCGATTGTCATGCTAATGCGTTGTTTAAAAATTAGTAAAATTGGCCTTCTGGTCAGTTTGTCTGAGTGTTTGGTACTCTTCACGTTTTAACGGTAGATCGGGATCGAATTTGGATGACACTTGGCACAGTGGTATACCATGTCCTGAAATAGGACATAGAATACTAGAGGACTTTTTATTCTGAGAGTATGATCCTTTGTGATATCTTTTAACCTTTACGCGAGCAAAGCCGCTTGATACTGCTAGAAAGATCCAATAACAAAAAACGCAACTCAGCACAAATTTATTCGTGCAAGCGCATTGAAAATTGCTTAACGTTAACCCTTTAATGAAAAGCTGCGGTCAGCTAGACCACAGCGAGTGTAATTACACGTTTAAAATGAAGGTGGACATTACAGAGTGCAGTGAAGCACATAATATGGGACTATACTGTCGTCGTCAAGTGGTTAAAATCGGTTGGAAATAATGTACCTAGCCAATTTTTTTTTTCTTGAACAATATTTTTTTCTTAATCATTTATTTGTATGAATTGCAATTGTACAACAATTACACTTGAATAATTGCAAAGTGTACGCTGATCCGCTTTTTAACAGAAAATTAGATACTAAATCAACAATTTAGTTTGCTTTGTTACGATGTTTTCTTGATATCAGCAGGCTTTGGTTTGTTGCTAATACATTAATATTTTTTTACGTAGACCGTTATTTATGAAACTCAAATGGACCTGGGCAGGTCCCTTGCCAAAACGCGGTAATTTTAGGGAACGTGTACGGCGGTGACTAAGCCAGTTGTAGCATATTCGAAATTTGAAGTTCCAGAATACTTGAAATTGACTCTTATGTGCTTGCACGCTCAGTTTAGGGAAACGTACGCGAAGTAGACTGTGACGTCTAGCGTTGCCATTTTGAATTTGCCACCTGTATGTCTACATTATGGATTGCAATAAACTATTTGAGATTTGATATCATCAGATATTTTTTGTGACTCTGTAAACGATGATGGGGAATCTAAAAACATAGTCTCTCAAAAATAACTCAATATACTGCCCATGAACAGCAGTGGACATCTTTCTCGTATGTAGTAGTTTCAAATTTTTTTTTTAATACAAAACGGGGAAAGTCTTAGATTATTTTACACTGACTCAAGTAGCCGAATCACTCTCAATCACCCTGTATTATTTTAGAAAGCTTTTCCATTCTAAAACACTCAAACGTGACGCAACAGTATCTATGAATGAAGTCCACAATTTCGCAAATCACTGCGTTGATTAAAATTGAATTGAAACAAATGATTATGTACTCTGATAGCACCATTGTGCAGTGTTTCCTTTGTCTTGCCGACAATGTAGGCCAATCATAATGAGAGTGGTAATAAAAGCTTTTATATAAGACTTTGTAACGTGTCGATCGGATTTTATTAATTAGTTTCACTTGTTAGGGCGCTAAAATGGATTTCATTTTTTTTTTTTAATGAAAACTTTAGTGGCGTTGAGCACGTTTATGTAATGGGTATAAAATGGTAAACTTGCGTCAGAACACGTGACCTGATCGAAAATTCGTAAGACGGATGACGCGTCAGGACACGTGACCTGATAGAAAAAAGATGGAAAATCGTAAGACGGATGATTAAAAAATGCCGACTTCGAATGTTGACTTCTGCCGGCACTCCCGGAGTGCAACCCGTTGTATTTTTTTATTATTATTCTAGTTAGGCCAAAGGCGATCTTATGTCAATTTTGCTCCGCAAACATGATCAGTACTAAAAACTCTTGTTATATTCATTAGAGCTGATGATAACAATTTTTATGCTTAATCATTTATTAGTATGAATTGCAATTGAACAACAATAACACTTGACTAATTGCAAAGTGTACGCTAAGCCGCATTTTTAACAGAAAATTAGATATTAAAATAACAATTTAGTCTGCAAATTTGTTACGATCTGATTTATGTTGAAGCCTTCCCATGTTCCCCTCCCAGCTTTACCAGTAGTCTATCATCATGGTCTATCAGACTTATGAAATCACTCTCTTCTATTGAACTTCAAGCCTCCTCCATTGGGCGCTTTTATTTTTTACTAGTGACCCGCCCCGGCTTAGCAAGGGTGCAATGCTGATACTAAATGCACTACAGAAAAACTGTGATGTTATTATACCTACATATAAACCTTCCTCTTCAATCACTCTATCTATTAAAAAAAAAACGCATCAAAATCCGTTGCGTAGTTTTATAGATTTTGTTTTATACTATGTAGTGATTAATGTTTGATTTTAAATCAGTGGCTAGCTATCTAATACAAAACATCACATAATTACAAAGCCATAGACTTAAAAACTAGAATTTCTAATAGAAACTCATTTTCAAATACGCAGGCAGTACTAAATTATGTGCCGAGCCAAGTGACCATGAACGTGGAACTGTGTATGAGTTCCGCCAGTGGCCAACTCCACGTAACCATGATACCATCATATACCACGAATGAGATAAATAGATCACAAGTAAACGATGTCCATTGCTGTATTCAAACGACTTTACATTCATGCTAGCTAGATCGACCAGCAATAGTAGCGGTCCTATACGGTTTGCACGGCGACAGAATGCATTTTGGTACTGTTAACATATTAATTGAAAACAAAGAGTGTTCTCCCACGCCACGCAAGTGTGACCATCGCCTTATCCTATCTAAAATGAATTATTAATATTGAATAATAACTAGTTTAAATTACGTGTTATTGAAATAATTAAAAAGTAGAAGGTTGCTTTGCTAAACTCGAAGAGGTATATATAGGTGTTCCATAACTTTAGAGTCTAAAGCTAATGGAACACCAACCCTTCGTAAGCTTTTTCTAAAGCTAAGGTGAAGAAAAACATGCAATTAATCAATTTACATACATGCTCTCTAAATCTTCTACGAAATTCTCATCCACGTAACTTAAACACTTTCTAGTTGAAACACTACGTAGGTAAACCTATTCTGCTATTTATTTTACCTAAAAGATATATTTTTATGAAACTTACTAGTTAAGTGTAAAATAACTCAGTTAATAAATGAATGAATTGTTATGCTCAAAAATCATACAGTTCCCGCCAACATTTTCAAAATGGCGTCAACATCCATGTCCCACCTCTAAACTGTAATAATAGGCTATATTTAGTGGCAATTTATATGTCACAAACACGTTATGGCCCGTAAAGGTTAAATTGTTTATTAACGGTACATGATGTTAATTTAACGAACAGGCGTTAAACTTTATTATTGCGGCAATAAAGACTATTATTGAAATGGGTTATGATAAAGAAACCACCAACTAAAGTGAAGTGAGCAGATAATGTTATATGAAGGTACTTACTCAGTTGTAAGTACCTATTTTTGTTTGAAGGGAAATCATCAAATGACTCCCCCACTCTGACTTGTGCAGAGCAGAAGGAATCAGTGTGAAACTCTTACTGAATAAAACCCATCTGTGTTTCTCCTAATGCCTTTGCATTCCGGGGCCGCGCGCTGACTCTTTCAAACAAATTCCACAACTCTGGCAAGCACTGGCCCTCTAGTAACTCATTTGTATCTTTTTAGGGTTCCTTAGCCAAGTGGCAAAAAACGGAACCCTTATAGATTCGTCTTGTCTGTCTGTCTGTCCTGTCCGTCCGTATGTCACAGCCACTTTTTACCGAAACTATAAGAACTATGCTGTTGAAACTTGGTAAGTAAACGTATTCTGTGAACTGCATTAAGATGTTCACACAAAAATAGAAAAAAAAAAAACAATAAATTTTGGGCGTCCCCATACTTACAACTGAAACTCAAAATTTATTTTTTCATCAAAACCATGCGTGTGGGGTGTCTATGGATACCTAGATAGGTCTTCAAAAATGATATTGAGGTTTCTAATATAATTTTTTTCTAAACTAAACAGTTTGCGCGAGAGACACTTCCAAAGTGGTAAAATGTGCCCCCCCTTAACTTCTAAAATAAGAGAATGATAAAACTAAAAAAAATATATGATGTACATATCCATGTAAACTACCAGCGAAAATTGGTTTGAACGAGATCTAGTAAGTAGTTTTTTTTTAATACGTCATAAATCGTAAATCGCAACTTTTGCTTATAAAATATACCTACAGGTTTGTACGGAACTCCCGTTGCGCGAGTCCGACTCGCACTTGGCCGCTGGTTTTACGTATTGGAAATCATTAAATGATTCCTCTGGCTCTAGGCGGAGCAGAGCGGAGTGTCAGACTCTTACTGACTAAAACCCATCCATTTTCCTTCTAATCCCTTTGCGTTCCAGGGACACGGACACTCTTTCGAACAAATTCCGCAACTCAGTTATACCTACCATTTTTTTGTTAAAAATGATCTCTTTCCTTTAGTTTGCCATAAAGTTATTACTTCCCAGAATTTAATCTTATTAGTTACACTTTCGGATGGTGTAATAATACAGGGCGTGTTATTTTTAACCGACTTCCCAAAAAGGAGGAGGTTATCAATTCGGTTGTATGTTTTTTTTTTTATGTTTGTTACCTTATAACTCCGACAATTATGACCCGTTTTGAAAAATTCTTGTTTTATCTGAAAGGATATACTTGCAGATTGGTCCCATTTAAATCATATCAAAATCGGTTACGAACTTTGGATTTTAAATGGAAATACCTGGAATTTGACTATTTAGATGATTCTTTGATAATCGAAATTGCGTATATTGCTTTTCTGCGATTTTTCAGTGGTGTTGTTAGGTGTGGGGCACCACTTAAAAGTGAAAAATAAAAATCTTTTTACAAAAAAATACAACCGACTTCCAAAAAAAAACACTACAAAGTAAAAAATAACTTTATTTTCGGAAGTCGGTCTCAAAATACGAAGAAAGTAACAAAAACACCGACTTCCGAAATTAAAGTTATTTTTTACTTTGTAGTGTTTTTTTTTGGAAGTCGGTTGTATTTTTTTGTAAAAGTTTTATTCTTTAAAATCGTCTGGTTACATTCCTGGGTATGACTAAAGATTTTTCAAAAATCCAATGAAGCAGTTTTAGTTTTTCATTAAAATCGGTCTTGAGACTTCAGTTTTTTTCGATATTCCTCATAGTTTCGAATTTGGCCATGAAGGCCCACTTTAAAAATTATTTCTGTATACTTTAGCCTTCCTCATGAATGTGGCTATACAAAAACAAATCCTAATCCGACTGATAGTTCCAGAGATTAGCGCGTTCAAACAAACAAACACTCCATCTTTATTAAATTAACATACATTATATAGATTTGACTTGTTTACCGGTCTTTCGCTGCAAAAATGAAACGTCACGCCTCAGAAAACAACAAATAACTAACTGAAATCTTTATGTAGATAATAAATAACACCATAATATGTATAAATCTGATACAACACAATTGTATTAAGTCTGAAGCGACACAATTAGCGCCATAATATAAAACTAAGAATCTATCAGACATCCGATAATGTCGTGTTGCGATATTGCCCAACGGCCCTATTCAGACATTTGTGCCCATTCGTGAACAATCACAATGGCGAATAAAAAACCTAATGAATAGATTCGTCGCTCGTCGCTGCTTTGAACCGTCGCTGGAGGTCATAAACATTCTATTGAAATACAGACGAAACGACAATGTGTATAATTTTGCTGTTTATGTGAAAATTATTCGATGATTTCCAATGTTACTGAAGTTTCCGTGGCTGAATAATGATGCGTTGTTCGATCGTAGAATGTGTTTTAAGACTAAGTTATCGAGTAATGTTTTATCAAAAGCGGAAGTATCACTCCCACATCATTTTTGATTTCGAAAGTGAACCTTTTGGGAAAGCCAAAATGTATTAATAGTTATAGTAACCTACTAATTTTGAAACTATTGAAGAAAGATATATTAAGATACTATGACAAATACTCTGTTGAAAAGCTTAGATAATTTCGAAGCAGACACACAATTTCTAAATTAGATTACGAGAAATCAAGTTCTTCGGTACACGTAAAAGTTGGATTCAAAACCAGATTGAACCTTTAATAAATCAAAGCAGTAGGTAGTTACCGAACAGGTGTTCACCCATCATGTTCGCTACATATCGAATTTGAAACACTTTTAAATCAATAACGCAAATTGCGCACGGGACGGGTTTTTTATTCGGACAGTGACTGCCAAAAGGCAACGCTTTGTGAATCGCCCAATATCGGCCAGCAATTCCAATTTGGGGCATTCCATCGTAGCTCCGTTATGAGGAAGTTATTGAAACATCCAGGTGCGAAGATCTGTTGATTATGAAACTTGCATTCTGTTGCGGTGTGAGCAGAATCGTAAGTGGGACGTGCTAAGAACTGCCGGAGAACAGTCGGTAGATAGATACATATTATGTACGGGTAGGTACTCGTAATTACCAGATCAATTCCAAAGAATTTGATTTATTAACGTTGTTCAGATTCCACCGATTTTTACCACAACGCAACTACGGTGAGGCAAATGTACCTAGAGTTATGACTTTTGTGCTGAATTTGGATGAAAGAGATACTTATTTTGCAAATTAGTAATATGTAAAACTTTCATCATCATCTGCCTAGCCTTTTCCCAACTACATACGTCGTCGGGTCGGCTTCCAGTCAAACTGGATACAGCATTCACTTGGAGCGGCGGCCTAACTCCACACCTCCACAACCCATTAACTGGATAACACGGTATATCTTGGCAAGACTGGAGTCAGATTTCCTGGCTTCTGACAATCCGTAACGACTGCCAAAGATCTAAAATTACAACCTACCAACGGCTAATAAGTACTAAAACTTTATAGGTACATTAAATTAAGCTAGATGAGACCATTTTTTTCTGGCTACAGAAAACCGGTCTCAATCTTGTAGGTTCTAAAAGAATATTCCAATATGCATGAAAAAAATATTTATTCTCTACACAGTTTATCTAAAAATATACAAGGTTATAATACTAACATCGAAAATAAAATGAAAATTTGTCGAAAAACAAACCAGATATCATTATTTTAAACAAATATATCTATCCCATTCGCGAAAACGCTATTATGTATATTGGCAGCTGTATAGGCGTCATGGACTCTGACGTCAAAGTTCATATCGGACTTCTTTCAAATTGTAATCTTTGAAGCTTTATAACTTCATCACTGATGAAGGTATTTAAAAATTAATTTCGTGATTAATTTTAAGAGCTAATAAGTAATTAATTTTGCAAAAAAAAATTGCATGCATATTCATAATTGAATTGGCTTAATAACCTACCTTTTACAGCCGAAATAGAAAAAGGGGATCGACATAGTTACTCTTTTAAACTATGTGTCAACTGTCTCCCTCGACGTCCATTTCACGTTATGCGACAATCGCACTTTTTTAACTGATCCATAATCCAATCAACTGTATGCGTTCATAACGATTCAGCGGTTTCAATATTCGTCGATATCATCTTTCAAAATTGAATTGTACCGTGTAATTGTACGTAAGGTACCTATATCAATGTGTAGAAGTAACCAGAAACATATTTGTAAATTTAGCAGGGGTACTCAAATATTTTGATTGCGGTCAAGCGATCTAACAATAAGTTTTCTGATCGATCTAGGTAATTCTTTAACTTTTTCAGGGTTCAAAACCCAAAAGGTAACCAATGGAAACCCATTACTAAGCCTTCTCTGTCCGTCTGTCTGTCCGTCCGTTTGTTTGTCAGCGGGCTGTATCTCAAGAACCGCTATAGGTAGACAGTTCGAATTTTCACAGATTGTGTATTTCTATTGCTGCTATAATAACAAATAATACAAATTAAGGTATATGGTACGGGACCTCATGGTACGGGACATTTTATGCATAACGACGTCTGTAGTTTAATTCGAAACGTCTCAAGTTTACGAGTACTTTTTTACTCGATTCAATTGATGTCGGAATTGATATGGAATGTCGGTTTTTTTGGCTCAAAAATTCGCTAATACGATTTTCATTTTGTGTTTATTTCGTAGGAAATGGTAGGCTATTGATCACATGATCGCCTAATATTTTGATCTCGATCAACAACACAATAAGTCTGAGCACCCCTGATCTAGCTAGAGTCAGACACATGCGTCATCGTCTTCCAGAAAACGGTTCATTCCGGTTCAATGTTCTGTGGTAATTGTGATAATTACTGTTAGTCTCAATCAATGAGTGTTTTTCTTTCATTGCTGGCAACCCATGAGAAACTGCCGGTTCGCACTATAGTGCCATTTGCGCTAGGAGCGATAATTTCTCACTGATATTTTCGGAGCCAATGTTAGTGATCATGAGAATCATACTTGTCAAGTTGTTACTTTCCTCAAGTGGTGTGCTATGAAAGCAATCTTCGCATCAATAATGGCAATTTAAGTTTCGTACGGGGAAATCCACTCAATTATTATCCAATTTATTTTCCACTGGCTGTGCTCCCGTAGCCTATCCTACTAGAATGGTGCATTTTTCTTGCATAAACGGGTCTTGCAAAAGCTCAAGGCACGCAGCTATGTACCTGTATACAGAAAGTTATGAGCCTAAATAAATCGTCCAGAAATTTAAAATTTGACGATTTTTTTTCAGATACGCACGTCGAAAGATTCTCTCCGACAAACGAACAATAGTATTTCACATCTTTGTAATAATAATAAGTTTCTCTGCAAATTAGAAAGTTTAGTTAGTACCTATAGTCCTATATACATCAAAATCTACCGTTTTCTAGGTAGGTAGAAACTCTATTACTCCAGACATAGATATCGCTCAATTTACCGGTGTAGCTATAGGTATCTGGTGAGTGCAATCTCGCAGGAACACATAAGTTAAACGGTGCACGCAGCTGCGCCGGAGTCGCGCCCGTCGGCGGCGCGCGCGCAGATTTCTGACAGCTTAGGCGGGATGCATACTTGGATTATATTGAGTAATTATTCTAAAGTTTCTTTGTAATTTCTTGTCTTAAAAAAAACATGGAAGGATTTGGGAGAGGCCTCTGCTCAGTATTAGGACACTGTATCCTGGATGAAAAAAAAAGATTCTGTCAGCATTTTGTGATGACAAAGGCAATTTTGAGGCATGTTAGTATTCATTTCTGGCCCTTACTACTGAAACAATAAAAAAACAACAATAATTTTCTCAGAATTAACGCAATCGGGATAACCTTTTAAGTTGGGATCAGTGTAGCATACCTGTCTTCTTATTTCATTCGTTTGTATTAGCTGTCAACGCAAAAGTAACTATATAAAACCAGATGTTTTATCGAAATTAATTTCAGCATTTAATACTTTTTTGTGTTGGTTATTCGCTAACAATTTTCACCTAAGCTTTTTAGCTTTTTTGAAAGCATTGCTAAACATGAAACTCGAATTTTAAAAAAGAATGTTTTCATTTTTAATTCGGCAATATCATCGAGCTTTACAAAAAGCTTTGAACGATACGGCAAAATTTTTGAAAGGCAAACAACATGAGCTTCGCTAACGCTCGTTCTGCAAAGTTGACTTTAAAATTAAACAACTATATTGCTGATCCTGTCCAAATTCCTATTTTGAATTCATTAACAATTTGTAACATCTTGAAACAAGAAAATGCTGAAAAGAAAAAGTGTAACACAACTGTAGCAATCAAATGTAATGGCCGCCAATCGTATGTTTTCTTTTTTATTTTTTTCTAGGTGTACGATAAAAAAAAAAAGCAGCCAGAACCTTCCTAAGCCTTTCGAAGTCAAAGACACATATTTCTTCATCTCCAATAAAATTTTGAAAGGTCTCCAAGCACGTATGGACCGTTGTTGACTATAAATGCTTGATTGAGCATGCAAGCGGCTCGCAGATGTGGTTCCGCGGCACGTGACATGGTCTCCGAATAATCTGAATAAAGTGAATATACAAGCAGAAGGAACAATTGTTTGTTTTGTAGGCGGTCGTTTAATTTGATGTGTTTTGAACGGTTTGTAAACCAACATGATGGGCAAACAACGAACTTGCCTTACTCGTGTTTGACAAAAGTTTAAACGGACAAACATGTTCGTCAAATATGTTCATTTAATAAAAATAAATAATAAAATAAAATAAAATAAAAAGCAATAAGAAGCAGATTAGACTGCTGTGATATATATGTATATAATTTTTTTTACACAAAATCTATGACAGAAGATTAGAAAAACTGTAACTTATCTAAAAGATCCTTTGAGCTTATACAGGTATATCTTTCTCGTGGTCTCAACGGAACCTTATAGCTATGACTCCGCTATCCGTCCGTCCGTCTTTCTGCCCGTCAACAGACTATACATATCTCCAGAACCGTAATAGGTAGTCAGTTGATATTTTCACAGAGTATGTATTTTTATCTGCCGCTATAACAAAAAATTATAAAAATGAAAGCGGGCTCCCATACAAGAAACATGTTTTTTTCAGTCTGTGGTATAGAACCCTTCATGTGAAAGTCCAAATCGCATTTGACCAGTTACTTTATACAAATCTGTATTATTTCTATCCACAAATGAGTGTTACTTGTATTTTTTTCCTCTCCTTATAATATCAACAATGCAGTTACCAAAACCGCGCTTAGACTTAACCATTTCGCCCTCACATACTTACCAAGTCCTAAGAAATATCACATTGATCTGCCAGGCGTCTGTGCAACGCCTTCTAAAGTTGTTTATTTTATACAGCAGTGTACCGGGCGTGTCCATTCACGATAGCCTCGAGGCTGCCCGTAGCCGCTACTTACGGACGCCAGTAATTTTGCATCCGACGTGGCAGAGACTTAGATAAAGTGATATACATAGCTAACTGGCTCTTTTAGATTATACACCTGTGCAGTTTTAAAGAGGACAGGCTGAGTTTTGTTGTGGTGTGCTCTCGTTGGGTTTTTTTTACATTTAGTTGTAGTTGAGTTTTGTTGTGCTGTGTCCTTCTTTGGGTTTTCTTTATGTTTAATTGTAGAAATTAATCATAATTGTTACTTTTTAGGGTACCGAACATCCGGGTGTCTGTCAGTCTGTCTGTCAATCTGTCACAGTCTTTTTTCTCCGGATCTACTGGACTTATTCTGCTGAAATTCGGTATACTTACATTCGGACCTGACTCAAATAAGGACGTTTTACATAAATAAATTATTTTTGAGGGTCTTTTGGGAGTGAAACTAGAAAATTAGAAAAAAGTTTTTCAAACTATATCGTGTGACATATCAAATAAAAGAGCTTACTGTGAGGGTTTTAATTATATTTTTTTCACTAGCTTCTGCCCGCGACTTCGTACGCGTTCCCGTAGGATAAAAAATAGCCTATGTGTTATTTCAGACCATAATCTATCCCTGTTCCAAATTTCACCCCGATCCCTTCAGCCGTTTTGACGTGATTGAGTAACAAACCTACACACAAACTCATAAACTTTCGCATTTATTATACCGCGTGTATCTGACATCGACGCACAAACTATTTCCATGGGTCCAGGGCATGATTCTGGACACCCCAGTGTTGGAATTTTTCGTCGGTTCTTTTCTCATTTTTCCATTTTTTTTTCAAGAGTACCACAAATAGGTATCAGCTCAGCTGAGCTGATATCTATTTGTGGTTTTATTCAGATTGCTCTTTTTAGTGAAAGTAGTTAATTAATTATTTTTTTATTAAAAATCTCATTGGGTTAGGTCAGAATAACGATTATGAGCAGTATAAAGTAAAAAACCCTTGAAAAAAAAAATTAAAAAATGTGAAAAAAGCCGACGATAAATTCTAAGTCTAGGGTGTCCAGAATCATGCACTGGACCCATGGAAATCGTTTGTGCGTCGAATCGTCGATTTCAGATACACGCGGTATTAAATAACAGCAGAAATCGTAATATTTTAATTTCGCCATAACTTCAAAACCAAACGTCCGATTCTAATCATTCAAAAACCAAATATTATCTACATAAAGTGTACTTAGTGATGAAATACTTTATTTTGATTAGGATTAATAGCATGAGTAAAATAAACGCGTTCAAAAGTAGTCCAAAAAAAATCAAAATTTTTAAATAAAAAAATGGTTGTTGTGCCTCACTCGACATAGATAGGTATAGTGTGTCGCGGACTTTTTTGTAGATATTTATAAGATCTACAATTAATTAGAACAATTCATGGTTCTATCTTTCATATTTTGGCAGCGTACGCAAAATAAGTAACTTTTCTGGTTGATTTTTACACCTTGTGTCCGAAAAACCCAAATATCTTACGGAACCCTATTTTTTTCCAAAATAAAATATAGCCTATGTTACTCGTGGATAATGTAGCTTTCGAATGGTGAAAGAATTTTTAAAATCGGTCCAGTAGTTTTTGAGCCTATTCATTACAAACAAACAAACAAACAAACAAACAAACATACAAACAAAGTTTTCCTCTTTATAATATTAGTGTAGATAATTTTAAAATCAATCATTTGAAAGTCATTCGAGAAATTAGACCAACAGGGCCATTCCTCCCCCCCTTATCTCCGAAACAATTAGCCTTAAATTTTAAATAAATTCAGATAACAGTTCTATATCTAAAGATTACAGAAAAACTTATAAGAAGTCTGTAGTGTTACAATATCATGTTAAAAAAAAAAAAATTGGTTTGCACGCGAGTCCGACTCGCACTTGGCCAATTTTTCTGAGGAAATTGTCTGCGTGGATAGAAATTTTTTGTAGGCCCAATTCTCTTTCACTACCACCTGTGGCAGTGCTTAAATTTTAGGAACCATGTACACAACTTACACAAGATCCCCGCTAGTTTTGAATAATATTCTAGGATTTTGGCTTTGTATTTCTATTCTTCTTTTGGAACCACTTGCAAAGCTCAGAGCTATAATACCAGAAACTACGTTGGCCTACGCTGATAATGTGCAGACTGTTCTTATTTCCGTGCAACAGTTAGCCTGATTTCAAAACAAATGACAACCTTACTGACATTAAGGCAAGTGCATACGCTTGTAAACACTCTTCAGCTCTCTTACAGAATCATATGTCGTAACGTAATGTACACAGGGTTTAAGGTGACGACATACGCCAGCGACTTTGAGGGAACAAAACGCTCACTCATTTACCACCCACGCGATCCAAAATTCAGTAGTCTTTTGTACTTCCCGTAATATTCTAAGACTTTAAAAATAGCCATATATGTAAATGTACATAGTTAATTATGTCGGTTTAGGTGTCCGATTGTCGTTTTTATGTTCGTGTTAGACATAACTTTACAAATTAATTGCACAATCTTGAACGAATAAAATTTAAATTATTCATATTCCAATTGATTAAAAAAATAGTCTTATATGACATATATTTTTTTTTTTTATTACGACTAGCCGAGTAGACGTGATTCTCATTTTAAAATCAGCTCTCAGGTATCTCCGCCTTAAGAGTTGCTGTTTTACGTAACCGTATCAACGATCGCGGTTGTGGTTACCGATCTTTCAATTAACCATGAGAAGCCAACCTACTATGAATAGTGCACTAATTAGATACGGCGTGTTGAAAATTATGCGATGAAAATATTTCTTGGTCTAACTAGAGTATCGATGACATAGCCTCAAGGTACTGTCTGATTTCATTGAGGTATTGATGGCAATAGCTGACATCTGTGGTTTTTAGGTACTCCTTATTGTTTTAGCTCCTGCATACTTTCTTGGTATGCTCAGATGATAAAAAATGTTAGTGTTCTTAGATTTTTCGCTTAAGATTTTACCTTCAACATGTTTTAGTATTTTTTTAAGGATGGTAAATCATCAAATGACTCCTCCAGCTCTGGGCAAAGCAGGAGGGACTGTCAGACTCTTACTGACTAAAACCCATCCGTGTTCCTCCTAATGCCCATTGCGTTCCAGGGCCGCGGTGACTCTTTCGAACAAATTCCGCAACCCCGGTTTTTAGTATCGAGAGGCTTGTGTTTGAACACAATGTCATCTGATGGAAAGCAATAATGGGTTAGCTATCAGGAAACCATTCAGGAAACTAGCGTCTTCAAGGAGTCTCTCACTTTTGCACAAAGCATTATTATTCATCACTGTCTTGTTCTTCTCGTATCCCAAGTTTATTTGCAGTTGTCGCACCCTGTCTTTCCTCAACCATCAATGTATATAAATTTCTTCCGTTACTAATAGGCTATTCTACTGAAAAAAAAACCAATTAGTCCGTCAGTTAGAATATCAAAAAATATTTGACCTGTGTTTTTTCTTTTGTTACGTAAACCAAAATTGACGAAGATGCGACGCTTTTAAAATTCTCAATACGTCACGCCGTGGTATAATTTTTAGCGTGTTCTGACGTCACGAGTTCTGATGCATTTTTTTTTGTCAATATTCATTGATTAAAAAAAACAAAAAATAAGTGTCCATTATTTTTTAATACCCTGACTGACAGACTAAATACCGCGTGTATCTGACATCGACGCACAAACAATTTCCATGGGTCCAGAGCATGATTCTGGACACCCCAGTGTTGGAATTTTTCGTCGGTTCTTTTCTCATTTTTTATTTTTCTTTCAAGAGTACCACAAATAGGTATCAGCTCAGTGCTGTTTTAAGTGAAAGTAGTTAATTAATTATTTTTTTTTTAAAAATCTCATTGGGTTAGGTCAGAATAACGATTATGAGCAGTCTAAAGTAAAAAAAACCCTTGAAAAAAATGAAAAAATGTTGAATTTTGAATTTTGAAAAAAAAAAAATTTGAATTTTGAAAAATTCTAAGTCTAGGGTGTCCAGAATCATGCCCTGGACCCATGGAAATCGTTTGTGCGTCGATGTCAGATACACGCGGTAGATTTTCAATTTACAGATGGTGGAAACTAGCCTATTGAGTGACTGAGTACTGACAGACAACGCACAGCCGAAACTACTGGTCGTAGAAAACTGAAATTTGGCATGAAGCTTCCCTACACTCTGGAGAGGAGGATTTTTTTAAATTCTTACGGTAACGGAAATAAACCGAAAATACGTGTACGAAGTCGCGGGCAAAGGCTTATTACTTTTATAAGTATTCTTAGCACAAACACAATAACATATCTCTATTACATTGTGTGTTCATTTACACAGCCATACATGACATAAAATAAGCTTACCATAACTCAACATCCTTGCATAATAAATCATCCCAGATTAGCAATAATTTATGCTCATCCACACAATACTAAATGTTAAGAAAAATAATATTTGTCTTATCCACAAGTCAATAAGTCAGTCCAAATTGAATCGAATATTTAATTCAATGATGACGGGTTCTGAACCAAAACGTATGTTTTAAAAGCATACGTATCTCAAACTGATATTAAATTAATTACTGAGTCTCGAAAGAACAAGTTTATCTGACTAATTCTACGATATAAATAAACTTTTAAATATCAAAGAAATAAAAATGTCTGTTACGAGTTATAATTAAATTAATCAAGAGACGTTTTAATACTGGTCTTGAATTATCTTTATTTCTCAATTTGCATCGAATATTTATGGTTTTTGTTTTAATAATTGTTGTTTTGTCAGATTTCGATGGCCTCCAGTGTAGTACGTCATGTATGAGTAGGTTTGTTCAGGAAGTGTTTTTTTTAAATAGATTCTGTCAGATTGATGCCCCGAGGGAACTATTGTTTCATCGAACTAAATAGATCTTCGTTTAATTTGGATGCTTTAAAATAATATCTACGAATTAGGTATAGGTACCTATCTAATTAGTTTACCATTATGTGAAATGAATTATGAAAATAATAGGTATACCGAATTTAGAACTCGTCTCAAGGTACACCTACAAACTTCATCATATTTTTTATTCCCCATGGAAAACTAAGTTTCTTTCCATATTTCACAATTCTACTTCGATTTTCTTACCTTGAAGGACCGGGACGTTTCAATATTTTGTACATGTGCTTAGGTCTCCATTTTTTTATTTTTAAGAAAAGGCTGCCCCACACACATGATGATAGTTAGTAGAAAATGTTATCAATTTTAAATCATTCGACTTATAAAACGTTCGTATTCAAGTCGCAATATCATCTCAGCGACGATCAATGTCAAAAACTTGACAAAAGACCGCACAAGTGCGAGTCGAACTCTCACACGAAGGGTTCCTTACCATAAGAGAGACAGGTGGATAGCGGAGGCTTAGTAATAAGGTTCCATTGGTTACTTTTTGGGTACTGCTGTACCCTAAAAAGGCAAGAAATTACGCAAATTTCCAAATTTCATTAGGTGTAACTACGAAACTGCGAAAACGAGCGCTCCTTAAAAATACGAAAATTCCTTCTTTGAAGCTCTACCTAAATAACTTTCAGATTCCTACTGAAAATCAATCGTTTGTAATCATTTATTTGACCACCTTGCTCTATGGTATAAAATGAACATAGAGCAGCAGTAGCTCAAGTTTATTTTATCCCATCACAAATAATAAAACAAATATAATTTTATGCCAATAAATCTCCGCAGAACATAATAATCCCTTGTAAAAGGCAACCGCCACAGTAATAGCTGTGAGGCAGATTTAATAACAGCGAAGTGCCAGTGCGGTGTCCCAACGTTCCTAATCTCATTAGAACTTGCGCAGAAGCTGGCGCTTAGTACTCACCTACTCGCCTACTCGACTAGCCTGCGGGAGACAGACATATTTTATAGAGAAAATATAGAGAGCGCTTCATAAAGTGCGGTGTGAATGTGATAGGGGATAAAATTAAAGCTGGTTTAAGTTTACGGTGTACCTAAACATTTTTGGAGCCATTCGTTATTTTGCTTAAGGCTGATTTTTAATAGTCCTATAACTTTTAATGAGGAATAAAAATGGCCGTCTGACAGCTTTCGTACGGAAACTATGTCAATGTGACGTATTTGTAATTCCAATAAACGTTTTCTGGCTATTAAAAAATCAGCCATAACTAAAATAAAAAGTGCGTATTGGCTGATTATTCAATTGATCCATGACTTTCATAAGAAGAATAAAATACGGTGATTTCATAATGTTTGTATAGAAAAAATAAAATAAAACGGTGACATTTTTAAAGGTTATCTATTGATTTAAAATGGGTCCTTAAATTTTCTTTTAACGATTATTAATAAAATAAATTACTAACATAAATGAATGATAGTATTGATAGAAGGCTTCTCGTATTCATCAATCAATTAGTTGGAGTATCTACCAACTGAGCAATTTATTAAAACAATTTTTACCTCACATTAAAAAATAATGCATTTAGTACCCTTACCAAAATAACATAACTAAACGATACTTTTATTTTCTGGTCTGATTTCCAACAGATTTATGATCAGTCAAATGCACAGTACACGCCAATTAATATTGATATCGAAACATCAAAGCCGGTAACAGTTAACGTCTGCAATGATCGATGAGATGCCGGCGCAATATAACATAACCGAATTAAAGCGTAATGCTCAATTTATTCGATATCAAACTGCGAGAGTATCTCTCAAACCCGAGAATCGATTAAAAAGTTCCACATAAATATTCGTGTTCCAACGAAACTTTTGCAACGATATTGTCTGCTTTCAAAAAAGGAATACGCGCAATGGATGCAGTATAAATTCAAAATTTTGATTGGATTTTGTAGTAGATGTTCGTAACTTCGGATTCCGGGAGTCATTTTGGATTTTCGATGAATCGATCGATTTGTGTGGGTGGCTGCGATATCGGTTTAATAGGAAACGTCCTATCTAATCAATTAATGGGGTAAGATTGATGACTACATGCTAACAATGAGGTGACCAGTTTTATTTTTGTTCCAACTTTCGTCTATTAGGAGGAGATAAAAGTTTTTATTCAGACGGAGTTTTTATCTGAACTTAGATAGTTTGTCTTGCGGCGATAGTTGAAAGCTCAAGATGTAATTGATGACATAATGAAATGAATAACCAATAAGGTTTAAAATAACTCCATCTGCAGCTACTAGATAAATTATTAGAAAGAAGTTCTTCTTTCACCTTTTTTTTCAATTTCCCCGACACAGGACCGTCTAATGCGAATTGTGAAATATTCACAATGAAAGCAGGAATAAAACGGGCAGAACATTTGCAACTGTCAGCTCAAGTGACTGTTATTAGATGAAAAAATGGCACTGACAAAGAAAAGTGAATTCCAAAGCACCTATGCACATAGACATAATAAAGAGAGACGCCTAACTGAAGTCAAACACGTACTAAGGTCGACAACAATTTTCGCATACTGAGCATTGTTGGAAATTGAAAGGCTTACCGCGTCATATGAATACAACAAACAGACAAATAATATTGCACCTTGTGCCGCAGAGATAGGATTATGTTTTGTATAATCGCAGCGGTTTGAACGAAGAACGCCGACACGCAGGAAGAATTTTAATAATGTATAGCGCAGAATATGTTCAAATGCGTTTGTCCCATCTCAACACTACGAGCGCTGCGGGGGCTGTTTTATAAGACATGTATTCTTTGTTGTACATTATTAAAACTGCAATCAAATAATTAAACAATGAATTGAAAATGATTCAACATTATATCTAATTGCATTTGGGTAGGTAGGCTTATAACGAATCAATGTGACGTAACGATTCATAAAATTTAATTGAGCCACTAAGTACAACTTACGGAACATAATCTAACTAATTAATGCTTATCGAACACTGCCATAAAATCAAATGGTCGTAATGGACATCTATCATTAAAATCCATTCGATAAATAACCACTAAAACCGTCGGTTTCACCATCTTTAACATACAATAAGACATCCCACTTTATTATATCTGGTTGTCAACCGGAATCTCGACGAACATTGAAAGTTTGAGAGCACAAAGATATGAAACGATTTTAAATGGACTCGATTTTGTAATATTGCAGCAGTGCTACTCAAGGCGAGGAAAGAAGCCGCATTTTTGCCTTTTCAACAGTATTTCTTTAAACGACGTGACCTTGCTTCTTCTATATTGAATGTTTTTATACTAATATACGTATCAAATACTTCCGTTACTGAGTGAGTGACTGACAGACAAACGCACAGCCAAACGTTAACGTAAGGGAATTTTTAATGTGAAAGACTACAACCCCATAGTATTTTGGTTTAATTTTATGGGACATACACAATTAAAATCACTTAAAAACATGAATATGGTATCTAATTCAAATCAATGTCATGTGCGAAACGAGTATTGTAGCTATGATAAAATTTTACGTCACGTTACTATACGTCAAAAATATTCGTGCTAGGCCCTCTGATCGCAGAAAGTTTAAATTTGACATATAGGTTCTTTGGGGAGTGTAGAACTAAGAGAGGATTTCCCGAAATTGAAACGGAATATGCGCATATGAAATGGCGGGCAAAAGCGGTGTAGATCATAAAAAATAACTTAGGCAGATTATTCTAAATTAACAATTACAAAAAACTTTACAGTTGACACCTAAGTTCATCTAGTAATTTTCTCTGGTACATGATTGGAAACTCCGACAAACGCTTAGAACTAAAACATTATAAAAGACAATGCCAAAATTTGAAAGCAATCATATCAAGCAACAGACCTGCTAGAGGGGTACAAAGTCCTTCAGCGTCAAGAATTAATCCCGATTTAATCTGCAGTTGCAGGGTTAAGTGTCAGGACTTAATCCAAGCAGACGCGCTTGACGTCTGCCTTTATTGGTCGTCGTAAGCGCAGCATTTTAATTTAACAACTATATATGTGGTGCCATTAAGCATGTTGCTAGACAGAGTGCTTTATGAACGGAACGCGTCTCGCTGTGATTACATTAATGGTATTCACATATTGTCTGTTTACAATGTGTTAAAATATTACTGTTTTTGTGTGGAATGTTAATTTTTGTGTTGGAGTGTGGTGGGTGAGGTTTCGCTGTTTACTTTTCTTGTCTATGCTGTTTTTGTTTATGGCTGTCGTTATAAAAAGTATTGTTTATTAAATAATGTTCTGTGTTCAAAAACCACTATATGATTTATAATCTTATACCGCGTGTATCTGAAATCGACGCACAAACGATTTTCATGGGTCCAGGGCATGATTCTGGACACCCTAGACTTAGAATTTTTCGTCGGCTTTTTTCTCATTTTTTCATTTTTTTCAAGGGTTTTTTTACTTTAGACTGCTCATAATCGTTATTTTGACCTAACCCAATGAGATTTTTAATAAAAAAAAAATTAATTAACTACTTTCACTTAAAAGAGCAATCTGAATAAAACCACAAATAGATATCAGCTCAGCTGAGCTAATACCTATTTGTGGTAGGTACTCGAAAAAATGAGAAAAGAACCGACGAAAAATGTCCAGAATCATGCCCTGGACCCATGGAAATCGTTTGTGCGTCGATGTCAGATACACGCGGTACATATATATATATGTATAACATAGATACCTAATACATAGACCACAAGACCACCACTTGACAACAGTAAATTCTAAACTCACTAGGATGCAGTTTCTCGTCGCAAAACCTGCTCTAATAAATATAATAACCTCCTCCGTCTTTAGCCACATAATGTTACTCATTCCAGATAATACATTATCAAGACCACCGGTATAAAAGCCGATCAAGTATTAAAGAAATTTAATCTGCGTTAAAGGCTTGACTTGCTCCACACGCATCGCCATTTTATGGTGGTATTATTTTATGGTGTCCGCCTTGCTGACATTTTATGTCTATAGAACTTGGGACTTATGATAGGAGAATTAATTGTCTGGGGAATTAGCAGTTCACGCTGGATTGCGTCCAGGGCAGGGTTTATTGTAATGAGTACCTCTTTTTATTTTGTGGGTCTTGTCCTTTTTGTTTGGAATTTATTACAAGCTTTTGGTTTTTAAGAACCGTTTGTAAGGTTATCCTATATGCACTTGTGTAATTTTAATGGATGTAGGTATTTTTAATAGCCAATGAACTTGTTGTGTAACAAAGAAATATTGAACTCAAGTTTTGCCTGACAGTGAATGCTGAGTTTTAAATAATCCTATAAAAAACTGCTAAGTGCGAGTCGGTTCGTAGGCAAAGGGTTTCGTACCATAAACTGATAAAAAAACTTCTTGCTGGCTTGCTTGCCTCCCCCTTTATATAATATTTAGTTAATTTTTTTGTCATGGCGGCATTGGAAATATACTCTATGAAAATTTCTACTATCTGCCTATTACGGTCTTAAAATCCGCCAATATCATTGTTTTTTATAGATCACACAAAAATATACCAAATTCGTCTGAATCTCATCAGCATTAGATGCACCATAAGGAACAGTGGTGAATTTATAAAACCGTCCTCCTGAAAAGACTTTAGTGGTGCTTTCGCTATTAGAAGTACATCTTACCATGCAGACAGATCCAGAAGTATCATTCGAAACTTTCTTGTTTTTATTTCACTCTTCTAGCCATCATCAAATGAAAATAAGACTCGTAGACATTTAAAGACATTTTCAACACTTGGGACAAATTTTTTATTTGATTTGATGAACTTTCCTGGTGGATTGGTTTCCTTACCTTTCCTCTTGTTCCTTGGGATTGGAATTCAGCAATAGAGCCTGTTTTGCACATGTTTCCCAAACGGCAGTCTTCTGCTTTCTGTATCCAGCAGATGTAAGCGACCTTCATTAGGGCACGTTGGTCACGTAAGTTGGACCTACTCAAGATTTGCTAACAAGTTCTTTTTATTTTTATTTGAGATGGATTTTTTCGTGACTCTAGTCTAGGACAGAGATGACAGAGATAAAATCTACGATGGGGCGAGCTTACCCAGAAGTAGCCTGTTCACTCTAACTTTGAAAAGATTAGGGTTGTAAGCGTTTGGAAACACAGACGCAGGCAGAGTATTCCACTCCTTTGCTGTGCGCATTCTGAAAGACGCTTGGAAACGCTTAGTGCGAATTGGTGGAACAGCAACAAGGTATGTATAGTAAGTTGCAGTGCGTCTGGATGTAGAAGGATGCAACTCTAACTTTGAAAAGATTGGGGTTGTAAGCAGTGCAGCCTCATTGACCATTCGTTCTCCGATCAATTTTAATGGCAGTGTTGCAGGCACTGGAAGTAGACCTTCTTTGTTTACTTCTACCTGTGTAATGACCACAGACTTGTCCCACTCGGTATCGGCAATTACGTCTATTGCGCGGAACACTTGGGCTAATCTATTGTCGTGCCCAAGATTGTGTCCCGTAAGACTGCGATCAAACGGTTACCGTGCGCTTTGATGGCTAATAAAACCAAATTAACTTCGGCCACATTGGACCTTGGTTTCGAACTGTGTTATCTTGGTAGGTGTGACTGTTCAGTGAGATGTTTTGGGTTTTGATGCTCTTGTTTCGTCGTAATATGCCTTAGCATAAGGATATAATCAGCAAATAATGTTCTCACTTCTGGGATAAAGGCCTTCTCTCTATAAGGAGTAGTTGGCCGATACCTACCATGCGAGATCGAGTGGGTTTAAAATATGATTTTACATTGCCGACTATGTTGGGGTCGTCTTTCACTCTTAGGGTGCCTCATATAGGGTCCATTATAGCGGAGCAAAGCAGCGGAGCGGAGAAACGGAAATATTTTAACCAATGGAATTGCATAAAATCTCCGTACCACGTGACTCACTGACATTTTGACTGACACGATTGGTTAAAATAATAATAGAATGACTGCCTATAAGACTTCCACAACCCATAGCACCCATATGAATACGCAGTTACTGATAGGTACTGATAACACGATACCTAGTGGAAAGTCTACAATCAGACTCTCGGTATTCTACTACGCGTTACGACTGTCAAAGACCTACTAATGACAGCCAGAACCAACTGCTTAACACGCTTTCTGAGTACAGAGCGTAAGGATCCGTACTTACCTCAGAAATAGCCTAAACCTACTTACAGAATAAATATCATTTATCATTTATCATTTATCATTTAACCAATATCATTTCAAAAGTTCACTTTAAAAACACAGACCTTATCAATCAAACTTTGTTGTGAGTTTACTTTGGTCAAGTAATTAATGTTCAACGCTATTATTAAAGCATCATTTAATATTTTTGACTCGCTCCAATAAGTTCAATTATAAGTTATTGAGACTAACGATATTGGTAATAAATTGTAGCAGCTACAAATCATGTTAATTTACTGTAACTATTAACTGTTATTCATTGCACCTTTACCGTCCCACGTAATATATTAACAACCTGGTTTGTGATCAATAAAATAATAATGTAATACCATAAAGATGCTAGTACTTAGAAATTTAATTTCCGCAGTAGTTATCTGAAAGTGCACTATAAAATAAACTCGGGAGTTAGTCACGATGCAAATATTGAGCTTATTGTTGGCGCTTTACAATAATGGTACATATTATGTACCGGACACAGCGCGTGGCGCTCTTATATCGCCATAATAGGTACTCATAGTATGCTTATTAGCCACTCCACCTAGGTGATTGTGCCTCATAATGCCTCTACATGTACACTGTACAGACACCAGTATCAATAATTGCATACATTGAGATGGCTTAGGAACGAGGTGACTAGTTACAAAATGACAAAAAAAGAAAGATATTGTTACAGGTTTTATTTAGTTAGTAAGTCGTTTTCCTTTAATTTTGTGTTGTGTGCGTCATTTCTGGCGGACTAAACGTATTTTCTGTTTTTTTTTTTTCCTTCAGTTTATAACACTTTACACTCGCGAAGAAAGACGGGACGTCAAAGTCCAAGACAGCACGTCTTTTGGACAAATAACGTTCGTAAAGGCAAATGTTCTATCAGTGGTTTCTATATCCTAAATAGGATGTGCTATTCAAATGATGAGACAGTCGACTATTATTATATTATACTAGCTGACCGGGCAAACGTTCTTTGCCAAATAAAATTTAAAAAAATATATAACTTAATATTCTCAGGCCTACCAAAATACATAAAAAAATCATAAAAATCGATCCAGCCGTTTCGGTAGAGTTCGATAATCAACACCGTGACACGAGATTTTTATATTTCAATGGCCTAAGACTAGAAGACATTTAAATGACAATACCCCGTTTTTGAACTGATTTTAATTCAGACTAAGGGCCTCTTTCACCAACCTTGAGTAAAGTATCGAGTAGACTAATCAATGATTAAACTGACAAGTAACTTACTTGCCACGTCGTCTGCCAATTAGAGTGTTTACTTGACGGTTAACAAATTTTCACTATACCTTTTTAGAAATGTCTCGAAAACCATAAGTCCTATCAACTCAATTCATTTTGGAAAAGTGGTTTTGGGTCAAGTCCTTTATTTTAAAACTAATTTCAAAACCCTATCACTTAAAACAAAAAATCACATTTTCAATCTACGTAATTATTCACAATACAAAAACCTTACATCTAAATTCGCATTTAAACTAGAATCTAACTAAACCTATGATGCGAAAATATCCTTATAACACTAATTAGAGAATGCTAAACTTAATCTTATCTGATTCAATTATAATTCTAATTAGTTTTCCTTACAATTTCCTTGTTTGATACGGTCGCGTCCAGCATTACTTGCGCCTATGGACGCGGACGGGGTCTTATCGCCGACACTAACACAGTTTGGTATTTCTGTACAAGTGAAAAGTTTGCACTTGTATCTCTTTTAACTTTATCCATGATAATTTATAAAAAAAAAAAACCACGCGCAATAATTTCCTAACCAAAAACACAACAAACAATACACAAAATGAAATGACAAATGACAGCTAACCTGCCAATGACGTTTGACGAGTAACGTTGACGTAATATTGAACGAATGCAACGTATGATTTGTTAAGTCATTCACTTAACCGATAAGTTGTTACTCGAAGCTTTATTTTCGCTTGTGAAATTGACAGAAGATACTCGTTAGTTTTACTTGCCGATTAACTTTAATTGGTAAGTAACTAATCAACGCTTTACTTGGAGATGGTGAAAGAGGCCCTAACATTGATTGATAAACCAACTAATACAACTCATACATAGGTACACAAGTGTTCAGCATGTTACAGCTGCTGTCATAATATTGACTGAGTGATGCTCTACAATTAGGCGGGCTTCCTTCTATGTCAATGTTTACAATTGCTTGACTAAACAGTGATGTAACGACTTCATTTAAGACTTGCATGATTGTGCTGAGATTTTCATCTGGTAAAGACATACAGAGGGCTTAGAGTGAGTTTTCTAACGTACTCGATCGCGTTAACGTAAACGTTTACTTATGTCAAAGTGTACAGGAAAAAAATGTTATCCGTTATTCTTACCAGTCGGTGCTTATTCAGTTTCAATAAAAATTGACATTTACGCTAACGCCGGCGAGAACGTTCAAAAAGTCACACGAAACCCTCAGGAAGGCTGCAAGCTACGGCTAAGAACACACGGAGCGATTTTTACCCGCGACCGCCGCGGTTGCGGGCCCGCAGCTTCTGTAGAAAGCAGTTATGTATGTTAAAAATTAAAGCGCAACTCACGACGCGATTTACGCCCGCGCCTCTACAGAAGCTGCGGGCCCGCAACCGCGGCGGTCGCGGGTGAAAATCGCTCCGTGAGTTCTTAGCCTACTACGTCGATCTTCAGCGCGCTACCACGACTGTCCAGTTTTAACCATTGGGAATAAATTCACGGGAATATTCTACTGAAATAAGTATTAATATATAAATAATAAGTATACTTACCCCAGGTTCAGATGATAGGAGTTATGATAGCCAGTTCCTCTGTTTAAGAGGATTCCGGGTGAAACTCGCTTCCATCTTCGGCCTAATCATCACTTTCCATCAGGTGAGATTTGGGCCAAGAGTTTCCCCGTTTTGTATAAAAAAAAAAGATGAAAATTGCGAGCGTACAAGGCAGCGTAGCAGAGAAACGGAGAAATTTTAACCAACGGAATTGCATAAAATCTTCTTACCACGTGATTCACTATTTCTCCGTTTCTTCGCTCCGCTCGCAATGGGTCGCACGCACCCTAACGCTCCTACTCATTCAAACGTAGATTTTGCCGATGAAGTTGAAAAACAATTTGCTTTAGAGATCGCGGTGTGGTCTTTAGCCAGATTTCGTACATTTTAAATCATGTTTCTAGAAGCATTTAAGCAGTTTCATAACCCTTATTAAAAAATATGGCAGTCGTAAAACTAATTACGGAGCCGCCTGCCGATCAAAAGGAGACACAAATGTTTTTTCAACAGCACTTTTACGAACTTTTTATTGCTACGACATAAAACAAAATTATATTTTAAATCGATGGTTGAATCATTAATTATAACAATAAAGGTTTTATTATGAATCTAAAATATTTAATTACGGAACCCTCTGGTGGTTATGAATTTAGCAAATTAGCTTGCAATGTAATGTATGTTATTGAATGTATCAGGGTCTTATTTAGTTTTAATTTTTTTATTGATAAGTTTTCTGATATATTTTTTTTTTTTAGTTGATAATTTATTTTCTTTTATTTTTAAGTTTTGTGTGTCGCTTCTGGCGGAATAAATGCTTTTTCTTTCTTTCTTTCTTTCTTTCTTTCTTTCTTCTTCTTCTAATGAACACTGTTCCTCGCTTCAATTTAGTTTCTGTAAAAGTACCTACTGATTTAATAATATTCAAACTAACCGAAGGTAAACTAGTTATTGTTATCTTAGACTTGCACATGCACAAGACATCATCATCATCTTCCTGCCCTTATTCCATGTTAAGGCGAAAACCCACCGCAGCGCACGGTGAGGCTACTTACGCACGTGTGTAAGGCCTCGCCTTGCATGAAATTGTATGAGATTGTCTCCACTGCAACCCACGGACACGCTACGCTTCA
Source organism: Ceramica pisi (assembly GCA_963859965.1). Taxonomy (NCBI): domain Eukaryota; kingdom Metazoa; phylum Arthropoda; class Insecta; order Lepidoptera; family Noctuidae; genus Ceramica; species Ceramica pisi. Next base: position 19,531,057 of record OY982535.1, on the reverse strand, counting down.
ATTGACGTCATTAGCACATGCGTGGCTTGCTCAAGTATGACACTTACATAGTAGCTGTCAATGCCATGCACGTCTGGCACGCGGTACACGCTATACGTAAAAAAAATATCATATACCTACATACAACCAATACATAATACTTACTAAATTATGGACTGTAATCTAAAATAAAGTTTTATTTAATTTTAATTTATACGCGTACGTGTAGGCGTGCATAGCGTGCACCGCGGTGGGTTGCACCTTTACTTGGGTTCGGCGCAACACGTTTTTTCTTACATTCCATTCTATCAGTCGTCATGCTCTCACTAACCCCCTTTTCTTTCATAAACAAATTCAATTACTTTCTTTCGTGATTTTATACCTATCTCAAAATTCAAAATTCAAGCATTTATTTCAATTAAACCATTTACAGGCTTTTGAAAGGTCGGTCGGGCCAAAAAGTTGAAACTATTTGCAGATCTACTTCACATACCTACTCACTCGCAGATTTGCTACCTAAATTTATTGATAAAAGACTACCAAAAATCAGCTCCACAGCCACTTTATAAATTATACGCCGACACTGAACTGATATTCCAAATCCAAAATCAATTCCGCCCGAACTCGGTAATATGTCACCGTAGAAAGGGGTGTAAGTCAAAATTGGCAATTTATCCGAACCAGCGGCGAATGTTCCTCGTCCGGACTAGATAATGTCCGCTCTAGCCGAAATAACTCCCATAAATTGAGTTTACCAACTATCGGCCCTTGTCCGTTAGTAGCGTAGTTTTTCTGTTTTATTATAGTGAGGTTCTGAAGGACTGTGTTCCGAACTTTTCTATTGGCTGTTTTTCTGATGGATCAAATTAGGTGGATGTTCTTGTTATAAGTAAAATTAGGGTTAATTACATGTTTCGCTTTCACGGGTGGAGTCTTAAGTCTCAGCAGTGAGAAAATTACAAGCTGATTATTATCTGGTAGCATGTTTGTACGGAAATCGTAGAAAGAGATATCAAATCAATTCAGCTCCATTCACTTATGCTTCTATCAGCCGCGAACAGCGTCGTAAGAAACATATAACGCTGAACTCTATCTATGATATCTAAAGCACTCGCATGATAATAACATATTTGTCCTCAATACATACTTGTTTGCCGCGAAAACTGAATAGACGCCGAAAGCTGAAAGGATGCGTACGCGTCTCCATACAAAATAGTTGTTTTCTATAGGCATAGATAAGCTGAATAGAGCTGAATAAGTGTGCGTAGTCCCTTAGATGGACCATCATAGTGGAAACGAGCACTGATGGTTGGTAGCTGGAATGGACGTATTCCGCCTTTTTTTACGGGGGAAATCCTTATGGATATCCTCTGCCCTGAAGCGGGTGGAGGGGTCTATCAGACTTTTACTGACTAAAATCATCACAGTGTCCCATCTCTCAACGTTTTTTATTAAGTATGGGAAATCATCAAATGACTCCTTCCCCCTGGGTGAAGCAGAAGAGAGTGTCAGACTCTTACTGACTAAAACCCATCCGTGTTCCTTCTAATGCCCTTTGCGTTCCAGGGCCGCGGTAACAAATTCCGCAACCCTGGCAGGCACTGGCCCTAGCGGGCGCCGTCTTCCATGCTGACAGCTCTTTGAGGCGTTCGTGGAACACAGCGCGCCGTCGACCCGGGTTCTGATCGGACGGCGGCCACCCAATGTTCGCCGTCCTCAGACTCGCGCCTACGCCGGGGATCGCGGGAACTTATGTGACTTCCGTAATCCCGCCTATGCGTGCCACCTCGTGTCAGCGGGGGGAGTGAGGTGTTTGACACCCCCGCAACATCCAAGGGGGCGCACAGGAACATCACACGCCGCCACCTTGGGTCCGGATGAATGGAGGACGACGGACATCCCCAAGTCCGCAGCCCCTGGACCCAGTTGGGGGAGCCGGGAGAGGGCTGCTTATACCCTCCTCCGACGTCCGGCGCGACTGGTGCGGGCTGGGAAAGTGGTCGAGATCTCAATTTCCGCAGCTTCTGCACCATAACTGTTTTGCAAGAAAAATCGCGTCACAGGACTCCTCGCCATCGACCATAGCACGGCTGGCAGCAAGAGGTCACTGCTTAAGAACGTATTCCGCCTACCCCAAGTAAGGAAGATGATGATGATCTGTGATTAGACTGCAAGCATGCGAGTTATACTGTTTCGCTAAATCAGACCTTTGTTAAAAAAAAGACTGATCATGTAATGTAACTAGCGGGTGGAGGAGGGGTCTCATAAGGCTGGAGTAGAATAACTTTGGAAAACTGAGTCCTACTCTGTAACGTTGAATTAATTTGTAGAAATCTTGACGACAGACCAACACACGATACCAAAAGTATAAATGCTCCCGGACGTGAAAGTGCGCTGCGAATCAGCATGTGCAATTAATTAATTAATTTCAAACATGAGAGACAATTTATCATCGTTTTCTAAACATGTGAATATCCTGTAACAAGATACATCGTCAGACAAGTAACAAGTTAATTTGTTATAACTATCTGTTAATTACTTAGTGAATACAGCATATAAAATGTAGTTGTATTTTACTTTGTATGGCACCGATCGCATTTTAAAGTGATGGATTGGGAAAGGCTGAAACCAAACTTAATAATAATCTTAAAAATATGGCCCTACTATAAACCGAAAAAAATATATTTCTTGTATATAAGCCGTCTTTAACCATTAAGTATTATTATTTTATAGCGGCAAAAGAACACACTCTGAAAATTTCAACTGTCTACCGGTATATTACAGTTCTTGAGAAACAGCCCGATGACAGACCGATGGACGGACACTGAAGGGTATGTATTAGGGTTCCGTTGGTTACTCTACGGAACCCTTAAAACTAAACAAGATAAGGGAATCAAATTAAACCTATCATGAATTACAAAACCCTTATGATACTTACCTAATTCTTATAAAGGGGCTGATTATCAAAGAACCCTGATGAAGATCCGCAGGCAAGCCGTATACCGTATACACTTTCGTGATACCGCACATCGGAGCGATCTCTTTATTTCCATGATGAGGTGGTAAATTGGAGATCTGTTCGATATCTGACGATAACAAGACAACCGGTAACAAGGCTGCGTATCTCATCGCACGAGTATTTCTCCGTTGTGTATTGTTTTGTTTAGTCTTGAAGGTTCCAAGGTTTATCTTAGTTTTTTTAATCATTACTACTTATTTGTATTGTTTTTTTTAATTTTCTTGTTCTTTGCATTGTCCTCACATATAGAAGCAATCAAAGATAATGTTACCATGATTTTTGTATTACATCACATGATCTAAAAGAGTGTCCGTGGAGTTTCTTGCACGTTCTTCTTCATAGAGATCTACGCTTTGGAATATGCAAAAATCTTCATGTTTTTGACTGACCGACCTTGATAATTCAAAAGTGCCTGTAAGTAAATAGTTTATTTGAAATAAATGCTTTGAATCTTGTATCTTTGAAAGGTTTTCTGAAAAATTAAAATTTATCGAATCGAGCGTCCAGACCTCTTTGACTTCTCGAATGCTGATTTGGCAAACCTAAGTATCATTAGGGTTCTAGAAAGTGTGACTCTTTTTTTATTAATAATCGTTTAAGTACGAATAAGTTTTCTAATTGGTAATGAGTAGAAAACTTAGTACGTGTGTATTTGGCTTGAATATGAGTACGACCAACTAAAAGCATGGGCCCCGGCAGGGCAATTTTTGTGGGGTTCGATTCTTTTTACGATTGACACAAAGACAGGAATACTTTTGTCGTTTTTAGCAAAAAACAATAGCGAGAAAAGCGAACTCAAAGATTTAAGCATCTCGCCTCAGACATGCAATATTTTCTAATATGAGGATTTTGAGGTAAGTATATTTTATTTTTGTTTATAAAGTCAGGGGAGTGCAATTGTGGATGTAGGTATATAGGTCTCATACATCCCCCCCCCCCTTCGAGCGCCCATGTACTGACAAAACATACCTACTATTATCTTACTTTTTTTTACTTGATATGGGTTTGCTCTTGACTCTAGTCTTGGTCAAAGATGACAGAGACAAAGTTTATGATGGAGCGAGCTTACCCAGAAGTAGCCTGTTCACTCTAACTTTGAAAAGATTAGGATTATAAGCATTCGGAAACACAGACGCTGTAAAGCTACAAACTGTTAGATGTCATTAAAACAAAATCAACATTTCAGTAGGTACAATAATTGCTTTAGGTGTAACTACAAAAGTTTAATTCACGTAAATACTTACACATAATTTAATTCCGCCAAGTCTGTTCCATCATCGGACCACAAGACGTACGGCAATGCGCCACCGGTATATGGTGGACATTCCACCCACACGTACAAAACGTTTTTGGAACACATTAATTGTGCGTACAGGCTACTGAGCATAATTCCCTGTTAGATTCTGTGTTTCCTGATAATTACCTGGGAGTCTTTAAGTCAAGAGTGAAGAGATAACGTCTGGGCAAGCTCTATCTTCAAACACATCATCGCTTACCATAAGGTGAGATAGTGGTCAAACTTGTGCCTATCAATAGTAAAAAAAACAAACAATTTTATTTTGTCATATTTCCGAGTTAAGTGTTCCCGTAGTGTGAGTAAGTACTGTCATACCTGTATTCCACAAAACGGTCAAAATACATTAGAGGTAAGTATTACGAAGTTGCTATCATCTATACTTGAGCAACCACATTCATCAAAGTCAAACTGTCATCATCAATTGATCAATCCGGATTGATCAGGTTTTAGTTTGCACAAAAAGTAGTTTAGGTCAGCCATCTATGTTTAAAGTCTGCAATTATAGAACCTTTAGCGAATATTTAAATGTCTAGTTAGTTCCAAATATGGCCAAATTACTCTACGTATTTGGTCATCTTTATAGACCATGTATATAAACCTGCCTATTACGTATGAGCATAATATCGTACAAAATAATATCATTTTACCAACGGTACCAGTACATAATGTGGTAGGCTATTGTGAATCTTATGGAATAATGTGTCTTAATAAGTTCATTCTTTTACCAGCCTGTCTGCTGTAGGTAAGTGATTCAGAAAGCAACATTTGCAATATAAGTATGGGAAATCATCAAATGACTCCTTCTGCTCTGGGTGGAGCGGAAGGGAGTGTTAGACTCTCACTGAGTAAAACCCGTCTGTGTATCTCCTAATGGCCTTTGCGTTCCAGGGCCGCGGTGACTCTTTCAAACAAATTCCACAACTTTGGCAGGAAATATACCTAAAACAAAAAAAAAGAGAAAAAACTACGCTGTTTTCAGACTACGCTATAATATATAGCATAGAGTATATAGCGCATAGCACAACAATATCACGCACCATACGTTGTCAATAATATATAGTAGCGTACAGTGTGAACGTGTCCATAACAATGTATGGTGCGCGATATTGTTGTGCTATGAGCTATTTACTATATTCTATTATATTATAGCGTAGTCTGAAAGCAGCTTTACGCAATAGCTAAACTTTTTAATTTTATTTTATTGTCCTTTGAAATAGCAATACTATTTGAGCAACAAGTAGAAACAGTAGGCATCATAAAATAAACCACACTATTTACACTAAACTCGAAACTTTGGTCGTTCTGATACAGCAATATTTAATGTTAAACTCGTACTAGCCTTCAATTTAATCCCTACGCACCCAAACCCTGTTTAGGTCTTACCAATGAATTTTCCTCCAATATGTACCAGAGTATCGAGCTAAACATTCTCCAAAGCGTAGGTCCACGCGTTAAACGATATTTATGTTAGTGATTTCCCACAGCTAGGGTTAATCTTTGTCCTCAAAAGGGCTTAATGAGATCCGACCTACTTTAATTTGAGCCCCGAATATCTTCGTGATGGAGGTTTGGTTTGAGTTTCAGGGATGTTTGGCAGTTTGTTTACAAGAACCTCGTTTAGGTAATAGGAAACCCATACGTCAAAGGAAAGTTATGTAAAGCTTTGGTCTGTGAAACGCACATCGCTGCGGTTTGCGATATGCTGTGCTGGACCTATAAATATATGAAAATCGTCTAGAATTGACTTTTGTTCCGTCATAGTATGCGTCCGCGGTGAGAAGGATTATGTCTTCGGTACCGCATATCGCAGTGTTGTGCGATCCGTTCAAGAGTCTAGTATCTTGAGCTTAATGGACATTTAGAAGCATTGGTCTGTATTTCCTTTAAACTTAAATTAGCACCTTGAAATTAATAAATATTAGGTAAGGTATTACATTAACATAATTATTATTAGTCTGCTCAACGTAGAGACTAAATAATTAAACACGAAATGTGGGGAATAAAAGATTATTTTGTTTCATATTACCCGCGGCTTTGCCCGCTTGATAAATTATATACAAAAACCTTCCTCGGGAACCATTCTATCCATTAGTGAAAACAGCGTGAAAATAGGTGCAGTATTTTTTGAGATTATCGCGAACAGACAAACAGACAGACGCGGCGGAGGACTTTGTTTTATAATATGTAGTGATTTAGGGTGCTTGTCCATTACAGCGGAGCGAAGCAGCGGAGCGGAGTAACGGAGAAATATCAACCAATCATGTCACTCAAAATGTCAGTGACTCACGTGGTGCGGAGATTTTATGCAATTTCATTGGTTGAAAATTTATCCGTTTCTCCGCTCTGCTGCTTCGCTCCACTGCATGGATGGGCACCCTTAGAGCTTATATTACTATCTTAGTGTAAGTGTTTACCTACTGGCAACGATTCAAGGGATGAAACATTAAAAGTAACCCTGCATAGGTTACATTTTCCCGTAGTATTGGTAACGAAATCATTTATAGACACTCTGCTTAAGGTGGAATCTCCAGGGTAGCCCGCGAAATTCAAATATTTATATGTGTTTTTTTGCAATTTGCCGGTGAGTATGAAGCTGTATATTAAAAAAAAATACGGTTCGCGATCGTAAAGAGCATTTATCTACAGGATTATAACCATTTGAATCATCAATATAACCTTCTAAGTTCATAGAACTCGATTGAATGTTATTTCGTGAAAAAGTCATTCAATTGAGTTGTATGAACTTAGAGGCTTATATTGATAATATTAAAATGGGTATTATTCTTTGATAAATATGCGTTACGGCCGCGAATCGTATTTTGTTCAACATACAGCTTCACACTGACCGGCAAATTGCAAAAAACATCAAAATATTTGAATTTCGCGGGCTACCCTGGCGCTTCCACCTTAAATACTACTGCTTTTTTATCGAGACTCCAGACTATTGTGATCTATTCACATGAAGATTTGAAGAGAGCCTATTAGCTAATGTATACTGCAGACCAACCGTACTCTTGTCTATCCGTGCCGCTAATAGCCAACTTCCGAAACATAATATAGGTACCCTTTACACACACCGAAGGGGTACCAGGAGTGAATGCGCCCGCATACATCATCTGTGGGAACGAACTACACGTGTTCAGATCATCGTATGCGTCGTGTGAACAACGTGCAGACAGTAATGCAGGTCTTTGTTTAGATACGGGGGTAAGGGACACATCTTATTGCTTTATAACATCCTGGTACTTTTTGGTCAGATTAGAAGTTGAGAGTGATTGATGCAAAGGGGTTTAAAAGTTCTCCTGTCATTTATGATACCCTAGTACATGTTTAGATTGAGAAGAGATAATTTTGGTTTGTTTCACATAACATCTTGGAAGATGAGTAGGCCATCATTGTACTCTTGCGCCATCCCATCTTCCTAGCTTTTTGTGCTGTGTTGGCGCTGCTGCTGCGGTTGTATAGAACCTCAAGCGGCTGAAATATGTTAACTTCGTGAGGAGTTATGTATTTTCGATCCGTTTGAGGTTGAAACTCTTGGGTCGTGGGATCCGAGGGCTCATAACTTGTTTAAAGATCTGTCAAGACCATTTTTTAAATTTCTATGATCAAGACGTCTATTTGATATTTCTCGTGAGCCAAGAGATGGCTTTTAAATTGGACACAGGATAAGCATTGCCATAAAACGTGTATATTGTACATACCTATAGTTGATAAACAATCGGAATCAATTAATTTATTATTCCGTGGGGCTTGTTAAAGATCTACACACCTATCCAGACATAATCTGAAATTAAACAATTCCCACGGGAATTTCGCTTATAAATCGGTTTGCCATTCCAAAATCAATTTATCTACGATTAATGAGAATATGAAACATTTAAAGATACCGCCTAACATGAACCGTATTTATCGTCGCATCATTTCAGGATAACTATTCTAGGGTAATAAAATCTGATTGTTCGTAGAAAAACGTTAGTTCTTCATGTCTATCATTGCACTATACGTGTTTCGTTAAATCTCTTTGCAATTTCTAGACGCATTAAATAGGATTAAGTTTCCAGTAACTGTCACTTTAATACTTGCGGTACTTCATGTTTTACTGAAATAAAACGGTATGAAAGAGCTATATTTTTTTTGGATTTTAATTACAGGCTTTAGAAGCAGCTAACAGTAGCAGACACACTTTTTGTTTAATTTCTTTCCCGAAATTCCTTCTAATTAGAGCTGGGTGCTTTAATCAGAAGGAAAGGTTTTCTTCTTTTTCTCCCCTAATTTTCTTTGTTCATAAAACTGGGTTTCTAGGGTTCCGTACCCAAAAGGGTATCTAACGGAACCTTATTAATCCGCTCCCGCTGTCCGTCCGTCCGTCCATTCGTCTGTCTGTCAGCGAGCTGTATCTCAAGAACCGTAATAAGTAGACAGTTGATCATAGAGTGAGTATTTCTATTGCCTCTACCTATAACAAAAAATAAGTTAAAAATTAAAGTAGGCCGTTCATAGACTGTTTTATAAAAACGGAACCATTATAGATTCGTTATGTCTGTCAGTCTGTCCGTCCGTACGTTCCCTACGTCCGTTACAGCCACTTTTCTCCGAAACTATAAGAACTATGCTGTTGAAACTCGGTAAGTAGATGTATTCTGTGACCCGCATTGAGATTTTCACAAAAATATAGAAAAAATACAATAAATTTTAGGGGTCCACATACTTAGAACTGAAACTCAAATTTTTTTTTTATCAAACCCAAACCTGTGGATTTGGTGGTATCTATGGACAGGTCTTCAAAATTATATAGAGGTTTCCACTCATTTTTTATTCTAAACCGTATAGTTTGCGCGAGAGACACTTCCAAAGTGGTAAAATGTAACTGTAACTTCTAAAATTAGAGAATGATAATACTTAAAAAAAATTATGATGTATATTACCATGTAAACTACCAGCGAAAATCGGTTTTAACGAGATCTAGTACCTAAGTAGTTTTTTTTAATACGGCATTAATCGTAAATCGCAACTTTTGCTTACAATACATATATAGGTTTGTACGGAACCCTCGGTGCGCGAGCCCGACTCACACTTGGCCGATTTTTTTCGTAATACTTCAAAATCAGATTTGAGTCTCACTAGATGCATTTGGATACCGGTACTTTAATGATGTAACTGCCTACAACCTCCACAACCCTGTAACTGGGGAACACGAAAGCTCGTAGTAGCAAGACCGGCTATCAGACTATTTGCAGTAATGCTATTCCGCTCGTGCGTACATGCTCGTAATTTTTACGTTAATTCGAGCAAGATCGAACGTAAAGACCGTTATAACTAAGGACTAATTGCTCAAAATCGAATAAAAGTGTTTGAAGAGTAAGATTCACGTGGACATGCTGCCGCCTGCGTGAATGTCGAAAATTATCCCAAGGGAACATATTTTACTCGGAATGAAGTGTATTGTATGTGCTATTTCAAAATAAATAATCTATTTCTTTGCCAAATTTCATCCAGATCCATTCAGCTATTCTGGCGTGATTGAGTAGCAAACATACATCCAAGCATCCAAACTGAACGTGTAGCAAACTGCTCGAAGAGTCATTTGTTCGAAACTTTTAAGTCATTCTTAGTGGTCAAATTTTTTTTAATTAATTTTTTTTTGTTTTACCTCGCACTTCTGGAGTCCACGTAAGTACCCATAGTATAGATAGCCTCTTAGAGTATCTGAATTTTGCGACTTTCAGCACTCTCCGGGGAAGGATGCATTGACGTACATTGCAGCACCACAACAATTTTTTGATCTGAAAAAATCGCACCATCGAAAACAATTCACAGACGAGGTACGATGTTGTAGAATTTGTTTGAAAGAGTCATCGAGCCCTGGAACGCAAAGGGCGTTTAGAGGAACACGGGCGGGTGTTATTCAGTAAAAGTTGGGCACTCCCTTCTGCTACATCCAGAACGAAGGAGTTATTTGAAAAAAAAAAACCTAGTACAGATTAGTATAGATGATACCTGCTCATCGAACATCCACGCACGCGTACAACCGCTATAATACTTTAAGTCACCGCAACTCCCATTCATCGGCTAAAAAACATACTTCACCTCTACCTCTAAACTTCCAAGCCAAGTCCTCAATAAAGAGTATCTTTATCATATTCTATACTGAAATAGCAGAATAGGCTAGACAGGGTACTTACCGAGGCACGTGTACACTTCCCTGTAGCGAAGCGCGAAGTCGTTACGATAAACAGTGCCTGATAAATGCGGTACACCGAACTCAACGCAGAAATAAAGTTGCTAAATGATGTCGAAAGCTTGCATATCTAACTCTTTTTATCGGGAACTAAGATCTTAATTGTTTTTAAGGTATTTTTTCGTGGTTAGGACGGCAAAAAAGATGTTAGGGGGCTTGTAACTTGTAAGCTACTGTGGGTGGATGTTGTCTTTAGATTTGATGAAGGGTTCCTCAAGCCACAGTAAGGATGCGGTTTTACTAATCACCAGCATACTCAAACAAATGATGACGATGTTCTGTTTCTGTACCACTTTAAAATCGACTGGTAGAAAATGCCCAAGGTATTTAATCCGCCTTTGTACACAGTTTTTTTTACTTGTACAAATTAATAAATCATGTCCACGTATTATGCTTATTCATTATTTATTTATTTTATACTCTACGCACACATGTACACTAGGCATTTTCTACCAGTCAACCACAACCTGCCAATTTAGTCATGCCCTTTGGTCTAGTAAACCGATGTGTTGCTGGGGGGTTTGTTGGCCACTTTTTCTGCCCAGCTAAAACACTAGGTAGTGGTGACAGGCGGGCGTTTTTGAGGAACTGTCTTCTTGTAAACGTTGACGTTCAAAAAGTGCTGGCACTCAGCCTAATTTGAATAAATGACTTTTGACTTTGAATGCCATAGGCATTTTCTACCAGTCTGACTAGTATTGTGAGGGGTCGGCAAAATGGACCGATGACGTAGTAAAGAAGGTTATTGGAGAGTATGTACAGAGTGGTTCACTCTACAGAAGACCGCATGACTGGCGACGCGTCGTATGTGGTCGCGATCCTCAGCAATGAGGGAACCATGGAGAAGAAAAAGAGTAAGAGCCCCTAGAATCGAATATGATACTCCTATAACGATATCAGCTGATACTGGTTGTTGTACTGTTAGGCCTTTTTAAATTGCACGTCACTGAGCTCCATAAACTCGCAGATCAGCAAGTTGTGCAAAGCGATAAAACAAGAGACTTATGTTAAAACCTGACATGTCTAAATTCTGTAATCATTTACCCAAAATCTTAATTACACTGCGGTACCATTTCAACCAGGTGAATGGATGTGGTGTAACAGACTTAGATAAATTTTAGTGATTATAGCCTTTTTGGAAAGTTACCAAGTAATATAAATGTGCCTCGTTAACGCTATTCTTATTTTATAGCCATAAAATTGGAGTTGAAGTTCGCAATAGGAAATTTTATTTGGTGGCTAACAATATTTAATTGATAGTAATCCGTCTTGTTTAACCAGTTGAGTCTTCGGTTGTCTTCCAACTCGTGCGGGTCTAAAAGGCTACTTTAGCAGAATCATATTTGAAGCATAATATTAACCACAACAATCTGTCAAATTTCCTTTTCATCTTTATCGCCAACGCATTAGGTTCAAGGTTGATTAGGCAAAATTTACAGTGACGGGTAGCGTGATGTGCTTTCTGATTCTGCTGAAGTGGCCTTTTTAGATCCCCTTTTTTTTTAGGGATGGGAAAGCATCAAATGACTTCTCCCGCTTTGGGCGGAGCGGGAGGGAGTGTCAGACTTTTACGGACTAAAACCCATGCCTGTTCCGTCATTGCCCTTTGTGTTACGGAGCCGCCGTATCTCTTTCGAATAGTCCCGCAACTCCGGCAGGCGTAGGCCCTTTCGGGCCCCTCTGTGTGCTGACTCTCTTTGAGGCGCGCGACGAGGAACACAAACGCACCGTCGACACGGTCTGGCTTCATAAGACGGACGGACGGCGAGCTACCTATAGCTCACCGTCCACAGGCCCGCGCCTACGGTGGCCGGAGGCCACCAGGTGACCTCCGACACCCGCGGTGTCTACCGCGGCGGCTGGGATGAGAGGTTCTCTCCCTGTACCATACCGCCACCTCCTTCGCTATAACTGCTTCGCAGAAGGAGGTGACGGCGTCCCATTCCGTCTCGCTCCGGACCATGGATTGGACCAGGGCCGAACGCGAGAGGTCACTGCCGATCGCCGCTTCGAGGACACAACGGTGCTTCGCCCAAGCGGGGCACACCTGCAAAGTGTGCTCCACTGTGTCCTCCGGTCGCTCCTCGTAGTGGTTACACCCGGGCGTTTCCTCCCACCCGATTCGGTGTAGGTACCTCCCGAAACATCCGTGTCCTGTGACGACCTGCGTCAGGCGGAAGGTGAGGACGCCGTGGCGCCTCTCAAGCCACTCCTCAAAGAGGGGACTTATCGCCACTATCGTGGCGTGCCCTGTACTGGGTTGCGATAGTCGCCGTCTCCATGTCGCCATGAGATCGCGCCGGAAGGCTGTCCGCTGCGCGGGAAGACAAAGACGGAAGGCCGCGGCAGCGGGGTTCCCCCCGGCGTAGCACCTCCACGCGCCACTCATGCAGGTGCGCGAGGACTATCGCCTCCAGATCCTATAGCGGACTTTTTAAGCCCCTGAAGTTGTGTTTTAATTTTATTACCGGAATAGAAAATTCTTTATTCTTCATTCTTTATTGTTCACCATACCAACGTATATATTTTACTATATAGGCGAACTTGTCCCGGAAAACGTTTGTGTGACCTATGAAAATGATGTTGTTTCCTTTTTATTTTCCTCTGAAGAGGAAACGCCACCTAGGTATTTCTGGAAAACAGTAATGACATAATCAAGGTCCGCCGTATAAAGACTTCCCATACAATTAGATAGAAGGGAGGATTTTTATGACCTATATAGCTACAAACGAGTACGTCACCATTGAGCTCAAGACCTGCGCGGCAAAGGATCACACAAATAACACCCGGCTGAGTTCTCGTCAGACTCGAACACGAAGGGTTCCGTACCATGAACTGACACTTTATTTCTTCTTTGTTGTCATAGCAACAATAGAAATAAATTATTTCTCCGTGAAAATACAAAACAGTCTACACGGCTCACGAGATACAGCCCGCTGAAGGTCGGACAGTGGAGACTTTGCAATAGGTTGCCTTCGGGTACGAAACCTGAAATTACATCAGCCAAAAATTTAATTCGTCTTACATCTTTCTTGATTAGCAAAAACTTAGCAGACCATTCAAGAATTATTCTAAAATCAATCAAAAATAATTTATTATCAACTAGCTGACCCACGCAACTTCTCTGCTTCACAATTTCCATTAATATTCCGCTCCTGTTGGTAGTAGCGTGATGATATATATAGCCTATACCTTATATAGCCTTATAACCTTCTTCGATAAATGGGCTATCTTACACTGAAATAATATTTCAAATCGGTCCAGTAGTTTCGGAGCCTATTCAATTCAAATAAACAAACGAATCTTTCCTCTTTATAATATTAGTGTAGATTCCCTGCCTCATCTAGTCTCCACAATTGCACAAGCACCACAGAACCGGCCGGTTCCATTACGAGGGGATAGCGTGACGGCCACGACTTTTCTGAGTTTGACTTGTAACCGCTCTGATCAGCCGATTAGCCCAGCTCACCGTTTGTTAAAGACATGAATACTGGACCTACTACTTTGTTTGCGAATTGAAGATATGCCACTGATGCTTTATTGTTCGCAGACAATGTTGGGATGCAACGGCTGGATTTATCAGTGTTTTATTGTATGGGTAGGCTAAGTGGTGTTAAATGCAGAAATCTCGGTAGTTGGATGGTGAGTAAAGAGCGGTACGTAGATAGTGTAACTTATGAGTAGGTTATTCGATTAACTGGCTAAAATGCAAATAAAATACCATAGGCTTAATCTAAAATTAGGGTAAGTCCAAAATTATATGTAAGTGAACGATTACTTAACAGCTGACAGAAAATAATGTCAAAAATTAGCGTAGGCGCTAGATAAACTTTCAAAAAAGTACATTGACCTTTCCACAATATGCTCCTCCTGAATGTCCTGAACAATAACTAACGAACCGTTTTTACTACAACAGAACTTAAAGGATCACGATAGAAGTCGATTCAGGAAAGATTTATGTTTTTTTTTTGTTTTACATATCAAGAAAGTAAACCATCGTTTGCGGGTCAATGATAGTAATTGCACATGTATCTGGCGCCTAACACTTTTTCTCTCACTAAAATGAAAAATAAATAAATAATAAGGCCGCATTCCGCTAAAACAAAGGAGCGATTGTATACAAATTATTCACTTCCAAAGGGTAGTAAAACATTTAACAAGCGATGCACACATTAATAACTCGTTTGAGTTTCCCGGAGCTTGATAAAAACATTACGACTGACGGGGCGGAGTAATGCACAATTGCACAAACAAACGAAAGCGGAGCACAGATGGCGCTGCGAACGATCGCGAGCATTTTAATTTCGTTCCGCTCCTACAAGCACGTAGGGACATGTAACATGTAACTGGCTCCGTTTTACATACTCTCTTTTATTTATGTGTCAGTTTTGTCGTTTGTACGACGTACTGGTTTTATTACACTTTAAATTCTGATCTGGGAATCAATTTTACTGTGTTTCGGGTTTGGTAATTTCATTCGGGAGTTGCGGCACAGTTGTGGATTGTAGAGGCACATTATGTTTGGTGGATATAATTTCCTATGAGCCTTTTTTTTTTATTGGGACAAGCCCGCCACACATTCCCAACCACTGTAACTCCTGAAAGCCAGAATCAACAGTGGCGACCACCGGACCACCGTCCCGGAGAAACGATTCAACTGTCTTGGATCCCGCAACGAAATTAATCAGAAGAGTACAGCGGAGGAGTAGGAAAAATAAATATAATTTCCTATGAGCCTATGTTCTTTTTAGTCTTTAGCGATTCTGCGTCAATTTCTGTATCTCATCATTTCAGCCGAAAGATGACACTAGTTATAATCATCTCCCAAGTGCCACCAGCTAATTCCCGCAGCCTTCACCAAGTCATCGTTCTACTTTGTGGGAGGCCTTCTAACTTCCAACGCTGAGTCTTCTTTGAATTCAAAATACCTGGACAGCTTTGGTGGTTTACTGGACTTGTCATGCATTTATGTAAAATCTGAATGATGGCGTAAAATATGATAATGTTTAAAGGGGTGTGTTAAAATGTTTAAAGCCTGGAGATCTGTCATACAGGTTCCGAACTTAGTTCAGACTCCAGCTCTCACAAAGGCGTTAGGCAAAAATGTATGTTATGAATAAATTACCTACTGAAACAATGTACCTTTATGAGAGAAATAAACGTTATCTAAGTGGTTATTTAGTCCTTTTTGGTAGAGCCAACTTATATTTAAACTCCCACATTCTTACCTTTTAATCAGTGCCAATTCTACAAATTTTCACATTCACATCGCATTCGCATCTCAATCGCAAACTGTCAAAAATGTATGAAAATTAAGGCTTTCTTGACAGTTTGCGATTGACATACGAATGCGAAAGTTGTTTTAAAATTAGTAGAATTGGCCCACAGCTGTGTTCTCACCATTTTGGCCAAGTAAAATTCCGATTTTTGAACCTAACAATAATAAACAACTTAATCTACTTTAGACTGATATTGATAAATGAATCTTGCGCTTCGAAACTTTGCTTGGACATTTAGACAGCAACAATAAAAAATATGCCTTAGTCCAATTGGCTTTACAACAATTAATCTTGGGCTGACTCATTCGCGTATTAGACAAGCCAGACGACAGATACGAAACGATTTATAAACGAGACCTTGACCTTGAATGTTTTTTTAAACCTTCTACATATTGTGATACTTATGAGTATCACAGATTTTTAAATTTCAAAATAATTTGTTTCTTATTATAGGTGTAAAACGCGTGTGACTAAAAGTGTTGTGGTTTGAAGTAGAATGGAGGGAGTGAAAGCCAAAGAATAATGAAAGAAAAGGAAATTAGTGATAGTGTGGCGATTTACAGTGAATAAGAAAACATGTTGTGCAGACCCCTAGTAGAATGGCGCAAGGGCAGGAAGATTATAAAGATAATTATATAAAGGCTACTTCTAGGTAAGCTCGCTCCATCGTAGACTTTGTCTCTGTCATCTATGACCTAGGCAAGAGTCAAGAGCAAACCCATCTCAAATAAAAAAAGGTACATGATTGAAAACTTTTTTTTTACTTTTGATAGGCACGCGTTTGACGACAATCTCCTGACTAAAGAATACTAGTATTTAGTGTATCCACCGTTTGATCGACAGAGTTTTGTATAAGCATAGTTACTTAATATAAATGTACTATCGAAAACTAACACAATCAATCCTTCGTTAATTTGATCATGATATTGGGCAAGAAAATATTAACGCGCAATAAGTCGAAAAAAAATCCTTCTTTAGCACAACATGCTGTAAATAGCAATATATTTACAATTGAGACAGTTAATCAGTAAAACAAGGTCACGTAACCTGTTCAGCCTGTTAAATTAATGTAATATAGTGGTAAGCTTTGGACTGAATATTGGAGATTTTTAAGATAAATAGGACTGCTTTCTTTCTCTGTGCTGCATCTTTGGTAAAAAATGGCATATGAATACATCGGAAGGGTATTTAGCATATTTTTAGGGAGCGTTCGACGACGCTGCGCCTTTGTAAACTGTCGAAAACAACTCTAATCTTGACATTTGAACGCTTTTGTACGAGAATTCTTCAGTTCTAACGATTTTTGAAACGACACGGGCGTCATATTGAATCCCGAACACAATAAAGAATCGTAAAGTTAACTCCCGAGCGTAGCGAGAGGTAGAGTTTAACTCACAAGAAAACCGAGGGAGTTAATACAAGAACCTTGAATGCTCCGAGGGATTCTAGCTAGCCCAAGGCAAAGACACCTTTATCTCTGAGTAGCATACTCTACTTTTCACACCCTACTGCGAGAAAAATGTGCTCTAGCCATTAAAACAGGTGGCGCGCATCGGCCACCGCCGCAAAAAGCACGTCGCGCGTCCAAAGCTGTGGGTCCAATCCACCGCCGGGGCAATAATATTGTTTTGAATTTCATTATAACTCGAAGGGCAATAATGTGATTTGGAATTTGGAACGCATTTTGACCGGGCTCGATGCACCTAGCAGCGACGGGGGCCGCTTGCGGGTTAGAATAACGTACTTTAGGTTGGGTTTGCATGGCAAATAATTTAACGTTTTCATGTAGGTGGTTTGAAAACGTCATAAATATATGGGATTTTCAAGTCCTAGCGAAATGTCACTTACCTAATTAATGAAAACATTATTAACACCAAATGTTACTTTGAGAGCCGTGTCTGGCAGACAGTTCACGAAAAGTAAAACGTGGGTTTTCCTTTTTGGTGGAAATTTCTCGTGAAAGCGTGATGTTATGTTAAGATAGGATCAAAGAAATGTGACAGTCTCGTAACATTTGCATGACAATGTTCCAAACAGGGACAGAGCAGGGCAGACAGCACGCCCAAAGGAATACCTGTTTGTACCGTGAAGCAAAAGAGTGGAATCTACCCACTATTTGATGATAGTTAAGGTGAGGTTGCAGTACTGTGTGTTTTGACGAACAACAGCGACTGTCCGGCGAGCGAAATAATGCCTCAATTTTGATTGTTTTTTCTTCTTGGCGAAAACTGATAAAGAAATTATACAATATGGTTTCAACATTTACTTCAAAATAAAAAGCTTTATCTATTGATTTAACTTTTATATATATTCGTGATGAAATCTCTTAGCAGTACACGTTTAAAATTGTAATTTAGTGTCATGTTTGTTAAAAAAAAGTATCGAGCCAATCATTCTAAATCGCATTTCTATCTTTACGATTTACTTGAGGGTATGTTCAATTTTTATGTAATGATTTTAATTTATTAAAAAACTCATAATTAATTAGATTTTCAGACGTTCAAAAATCTTAAAAAGTACTGCAACCCCGCCTTAAACAAACTTTTGTGTTACTGTGCCCTATTAAAAGTTAGCAAAGGTAGAGTGACCCTATTAAAAGTTAGCAAAAACTACTCAATACTGTCTTGACTCCTGCCAGCTATAATATTTTCAATCATCATAAAATTGTATTTTAAAAGCCCCATTGAGTTTTAATAAATATATTTTTCAACTCGTTTTCAGGTGCACGTGATGCTACTGCTAATTTTCACACCAAAATTAACGCTTCAGATATTTTACGTGTTTGGGAAAGTTTTTTATAAAATTATTTTCTGTTAGCATAGCTCACCCAGCAGTGTAATAGCCATAAAACTGTTTTCTGAATTGAGAAATTGAAGATTTTCACTTAACAATCTTAAGCATCAAAGAATTTGGAAATGAGATTAGATTAACTTGACTAACTGTTTTAAATTTGGTGTACAACAATATATAAATAAAAAACTTTTAATAATTTTAACGGTCCATGTAGAACTCAAAATATTAAAACGGCAGACAAAATTCCTACCAACATTGAAAACCAAAACGAAAGCGAGAATTCAGAAAACGGTTGAAACTGTTATTGCTCCTTTGTTCACTACATGACCGGTGAAAAAACAACTCACAAACAAGATTCAACCCAAAAACTTCTGCCCTCACCTGTCCCAGAATTTACGCAACACCGTGTACTTTACAAATATCAGCAAAGTACGAAGGTTCGTTGTCCGATACTGGCTCACTCGGCTTGTTTGCCGTACTCTTATCAGTTAGCATAGATCGACAGGAACGCGGAAACTCTGGCTTCGTTATCGAATTGACAGAACTGCAACTTGTAATATTGATTGTACTTGGTTTGTCGAATCTTGTTAGTTGTACTCGAACAGGGAAGTTAGTTGTGACTGTGACTGTACCAGTTTGGTACATTGAGGATGAATGTATTAGAGTTTTTTTATTTTTCTTTTTGATAGTGGTGTTGGTGCTGGTTGTAAGAATATTTTGAACTAAGTCGGTGGATGTTATTAACAAGTTTTATAATTGTGTCTGAGTACTCTACATTCACCCTTGTTATTATTCCCTTATCATTACGTGGTATATAGCTTTCTTTTGTAAAGGCAGCGTTGGACATGTATGAAAAGATCTAAAGACAGAAAAAACTGTATAGTTAAAGATCTACGACACGGTTGGCGCAGTGGTTGAGCGACCGACTGCTGCGCTGCGTGTCGCGGGTTCGATTCCCGCACGGAACAAATATTTGTAAGACCTACATGTATTTGTTCTGAGTCTGGGTGTTTTTCTATCTATAATATGTATGTATTTACAAAAAAAAATGTATATAAGTAGTTTATCAGCCATATCATTACCATAACACAAGCATTAGGTTGCTTAGCTTGGGACTATATGGCGTTGTGTGAAATGTCCAAGGATATTATTATTATTATTATTATTATTATCTTGGTTTGTGTTTTTTCTTCTCAGCTCTTTGGCTGGTTTTAAGCTACATTTACGGGCCGAAACCAAGTAAATGCAGCGAGTAGTGTGTTATGTTGGGGGTGTATTATGAGGGGTACCTATTTCGTTTTCTTCTATTTGCATGAACTTTCTAACTATTCGACATGTATTTAAGATAGCAGCTTTTTGTAAAGTGATATATAAAGTTTCTTTTAGGTTAAGTAATTTTAGACTGTGTAGGAGATGATTCGGGATAACGCCTGTAGTGGAAAGAACTATAGGGACCACATAAACTTTATCTTGTCGCCATATTCTGGTTATTTCTTCTTTGAGTTCTACATATTTATTAATTTTTTCAGTAATTGTCTTCAGTATGTTGTGAGTGTTGGGTACAGCAATATCTATTAAATAAGTAACTTTATTTATTTTGTCTTGTAGGGTTATATCTGGCCTATTGTAGTGGATTATTATTATTATTATTATTAACTCATTAAATGCTAGGCTGGGTTTAATCGCTCCAAACCAAGACTATGATGGAGTAATAGATTTAACTCTTGCCGAAACTACTGACCAAAAATTAGAACGTACAGCCAAATGTTAAATATATGCGCCAAAAAAAAAAACCGGCTAAGTGCGAGTCGGACTCTCACACGAAGGGTTCCATAATTATCATAAACCTATTTTTAGACGGACGGACAGACGGACGGGCGGACGGATTAATGGACGGACTGCGGATGCTTTGGAATAAAGTTCCGTTGGTTATCCTTTGGGTACCCTGAAAAATTGCAAAAATATGTGTTCCAAATGAAAACTAAGGAACTAGAGTCGAGCGCCAGGAGAATGTACACTGTACAATCTATACTTCTATACTAATATATTATAAAGAGGTAATCTATACTAATATTATAAAGAGGTTTCATTTGTTTGTAAGTTTGTATGTAGGGGTTAGTCTCAGGAACTACTGGTCCGATTTGAAAAATTCTTTCAGTATCTCAGCCCATGTATCGCGGAAGGATATAGGCTACATATTATCATCACGCTAAGACTAAAAGGATCCGAGCCTAAAAGGATCCGAGCCGAGCATTCATGGAAAATGTGACGCAGACGAAGTTGCGTGGGTCAGCTAAAGTCGGTTCCAGATAAACGTGCAATAAAGTACATTGACCTTACCCTAATATCTCTTCGTAGATACTAGAACAATAAATTAAGAACTGATTTTCATTATTAGAAAACGTAAAGGATCACGATAGAAGTCGATTCAGGACAGCTTTATGTCATTATTTCTGATTTTGATCTTAAGAAAGTCTATAAATGTATGTGGGTCAATGTACTTTATTGCACGTTTATCTGGAACCGACTTTAGTAAGAAATATTGCAGGAAAGAATTGAGACGTGTATGGGAAAGGGAAATGAAGGCCATTGCTAAGTAGGCTGTAGGTCGTAACGGACTAATTATGTTAGTAGTACACCAACATTTTTATAGCAATTTACGCACACTCCGAAATTAATTTAGATAAAAAAACGAACATACAGAACAAGAGGTATTAATAGTCAACATAGCAGTGTAATCCCAAGCAGAACCCAATGTTTCATTTGAGCGATACAAAAGCACTAGGTAGGCACAGAATTTAGGTCATAACATACTTCCCAAAAAATGTGTCCTATTTTTTTGTCATCCGTCCCGATTGCTACCACATGTTGTTACTTGTCGCCAACAACCAAATAGGTCAAGTACACAAAGTCCTAAATCCAGTACATTGTGGCATCAAACAAAATATTTACTAACTTATGAAGTTATGACACGATAGAGGTCTGGACAACCGTTATTTTTGATAAACACCTATCAAACATGATATCGTAAAATTCTGGTTTTTCGCCCACACACGGTCAAGTGTCAAATTAAACTAAATACCCAGAAACCAGCGGTTTGTAAGGGTCTGTATACACTTGAGACGAAATGTCACGCAGCTCCCAACGTTTTAAAAATGTCGATTTCAAAAGAAATAAAAAAATAACTTGAAGACTAACAGAATTTTCTTTTTGGACAGGATTTTCTTTGAGAATTAGTCAGAACTTTTCGGTGTTTTGTCTGCGAGCCGTCCTAATCCTCATCATAGTCAGTCATAAGAAAATAAAACGTATCGACACAAAACTTAACCGATTTCCGACCTTAAACTATTTTCTTAATGTCGGAAATCGGTAACTTTGTTTTGTATAGATACGTCCTTTTTCCTATGACGGCAGTACATATACTGATATTTTTTTTGAATGTGCATAGTGAGCATATTTATGTAGGTTCTTCATTATTTATTTATTTTTTATTTCATCTGTTCTACCGTAAACCGTAAATTCGATAAGATTAAGTGCAGACGACTGATTCCATTAGTTTAGCGGAGATTAATTCAATAAGCGCTAAATGCATTTACCAGTTCAATTATAAAGTAAATTGAATGCTTTTAGTTCGCACTTATTGTATCTAAACTAATTCTATTTCATTAGTTGTAGCATTTGAATCTTTTTAATAAATTTTCCCATTGCACATTTTTGAGAATGTATATTTTAGTTAGCTAAGAATGTGTCTGTGTACACTTCAAACACCACTAGCTTTTTTGAGAACAAGCCTAATATATAAAATTCTTCCATTACTGAGTTAGTGACTCACAGACAACGCACAGCCGAAATTACTAGTCGTAGAAAGCTGAAACTTGGCATAAATAATAATAAATAAATTTATTCATCAATAAGTACAAAAAGTAAACATGTACCAAATGTAGGTATATGGTTAAATCATTGTACAGTAGCATGTAGCTTTCCTACACTTTGTAGAGTAGCACTAAGAGAGGATTTTCCGAAATTCTAACGGGAACATTAAATAACGCGATATGCGCGTACGAAGTCGCGGGCAAAAGCTTGTACCCATATAAAACAAATAAAATATGTTGCGTAAAATCTGTAGTGTGTATGTCTGTGTGTGTTTTGTCTGTCTGTCTGTGTGTGTTTTGTCTGTCTGTGTGTGTGTGTGTGTGTGTGTGTGTGTCTGTCAGATCTGTGTGTGTGTGTGTGTCTGTCAGATCTGTGTCTGTGTCTTCGGTTAGTCTTTTCTTTATGTTGCACCTACCATACTGTCTCTGCACCACCCTAAGGTCGACTGGTAGAAAATGCCTATGGCATTAAGTCCGCCTTTGTACAGTGTCTTTACTTGTGTATAAATAGATAAAGTTTTAATAAATAAATAGATAGTCTTCTGATTTCTCTGAGAAACGAAAACAGTAGAAAATCTATCTATGTTTCTAGAAAATCAGTCGTGTGATCCATTTAATGTAGCCTTATATGAAAGCACCTTAAACGACCCGAACAAATCCATATAGACGTCGCGACTACGCCATTATAAATATATTTATCGATCATAAATTAGTATTAAATTTCCGGATTATGACTCGATGAGATTTGATATCACACATTTACATTTTAATAGCACCAATATCGGAATAACACCTATTTAATAGGCCGCTCATTCACAGGATTAAAATAAAAGTATGGAGGAGACGAAAGGTACGGAGCTAATCTAATAAAATGTATGATCAATGGCTATAATAACTTTATTCTTTTAAAGCGTGAACATTTCATCGGAAAAGTCACCTCCATTTTATATTCCAATATCCTGCCTCAATATTATTTACTTATATTTTTAAAATTAAGTGAATATAAAGCTAATGGTCTCGTAAAATCGGATTTCGATTTGAAGTGATTCGCACTTGAGGAGCCGAGTGCGAACAAATCGTTGAAGAGTCATTTTGCGTGAACACGCAGAATACAAATCAGGTCTAAACTTGGCCGTAAATACGTCAGAGATATATCTTATTTGGATTTATTCGATGTTTATTTTAGAGTGGATGAAATATCTTCAGGACACCTCGTTAAAAGCTTTAATAAACGGAAGCGTCCCTCTCATGATGCTTGAATAAGTACCTACAGCTGTCAGCTTCACAACTCATTCAAATATTCCATCATTGATAACAAGCATACAAATCTAAAATTACAATTTGATCACTTCATCGTTCGAAATGAGGCCGACAAATGCTGCATCTAATCTAAATATTGTATAAAAACTCATTAAAACGAAAAAAAAAAAACGATGACACGTAATGCTTTGTGGAGCTAGAATTTTCACTCGAGTTGGTATCGAGATAAAATTACCGATTTCATCGTCATCAATCAATTCTGGCTGGAACACGCTGACGCGACAATTTGTTAGCTCTCCTGCCTATTGCTGTCGGTTAATGGCTTTAAAAACCTGTCGTTTATTTATTCATACACCAAATTCTGTGTTTGGAACGATTAAATGGCTATCATGTTTGAGTATGTAGATCGGTGTTGCCGTAGCATAGAGGTACGACCGTACACTTTGATTGATTTGACTAATGCAATAACGGCCCAAAATTTAAAAATGTTGTACTTCTCCATCTTGAATCAACGCCATTTTTCCGTGTTTAAACTTTCTGTCATTGGTATGATATTTCAGAAATTGAAAAAAAAAACCATTGGACCGACGACGACCTGGTCAAAGTATTATGGCGCTTCACAGAGTTGTTAGCAAACCAGACCAGTCCGGGTTATGTGGCGTGCAATGAAACAAACCTAGCTCTTGCCGAGTCACCCGCGTCCGTAGGAGAATACCCTTCAGCGAATCCCTACACGTGGTCCCCGGGTGGTGCTAAACAGGTGACACTAACCGCCTCCATGGTCTAGTGGTTAAACCACCTGATTCAGACCCAGAGGTCCCGGGTTCGATTCCCAGCGGGGGCAAATTTTTTGCTCGGTTTGGTTGGTGGTAGGACTTGTTCTAGGTCCGCCTGGCAAGCTACCATCATCATGTCTAAGTCTGTCGCCATAACAACAATGTTAACAGCATTGTTGTGTTCCGGCAGTTAGAGGTATGATAGCCAGTTCCTCTGTGTAAGAGGATTCCGGGTGAAACTCGCTTCCACCTTCGGCCTAATCATCACTTTCCATCAGGTGAGATTTGGGCCAAGAGTTTCCCAGTTTCGCATTAAAAAAAAAAGCATTGTATGGGTAAGACTATGTGAAACAGAGAGAGAGAAAATTGGGCGCAAAAGGACCTTTACTTATCTTCGTGGCATGACGTGGCAAACATGAACAAGTTTAATGTAAACTAGGACGTACAAATACGCATTTCATGAAGAGAAGGATCACTGTTCTTGCAGTATCATCTAATTTCGTAAGTCTAAACAAATTGAACCGTCACTCCAGTCCGGTTACGTTACGCCATGTCCTATTTTATACGTCTTAACTAATCAAGCGTATCCAATTCAGCCCATCAGCTCAATTGCTCTTAATACGGATTGCTCATGGCCGAAATACGACGCGAATTTTTTTAATTACGACTAGGGTTGGTCCTAAAACCGGCCAGCCAGTTTCGCCGGACCTAACAAACCTTGTTAGAATTTCGCGTAAATTTTTGAATTATAAACATTATTATTTTTATTTTTTATTTTCTTTACTTTAGTTAGATTTATTTAGTTTTGTAGTTTAGTTTATTTCTCTCATAAAGGTACAATGGTTCAGTAGGTAATTTATACATAACGTTAATTTATTGCCTTACGCTAGAACCTATGTGAGAGCTGGAGTCTGAACTAGGTTCAGGACCTGTATGACAGATCTACAGGCTCACACCCCTTTTAGCATTATCTTATAAAACTAGAAGCAAACAGTTTTGATAGAGAGTTAAGTCTAGATATATAATAGAAGTGTGGTTATATTTGTAACTAGCTTCTGCCAGCGGCTTCGCCCGCGTGGTCCCTAGGGAACATATTCCCGGGATTAAAAGTATCTTATGTGCTATTCCAGACTATAATCTATCTTTGTTCTAAATTTCATTAAGATCCGTTAAGCCGTTCTGGCGTGATTGAGTAACAAACAACCAAACTTTCACATTTTAATTTTTTTTTTTTCATTTTTTCTATTGATTGCAGCCTGATGAAAAGTATACTATAACCTGCTCAGGAGTATGAATAATAATTGTACCAAGTTTCGTTAAAATCCGTCGAGTAGTTTTTGTTTCTATAACGGTTATACAGACAGACAGACAGACAGACAGACAGACAGACAGACAAAAATTTTACTGATTGCATTTTTGGCATCAGTATTGATCCCTAATCACCCCCTGATAGTTATTTTGGAAATATATTTCATGTACAGAATTGACCTCTCTACAGATTTATTATAAGTATAGATATAGATAGAAGATAGAAGATAGATGTAAAGTGATGTTACTGCGTATTGTATGTGTGGTGTGTGTAGTGTGTGAGGGTGTGGTGTGTATGTGCATGTAAGTCATATGGTTCGTGCTCAATAATTGGTGATTATGAGAGGGATGTTTATTAAAACATCATTTAATGGTCTGGATGATATTTTCTGTTTCTTCGTAGTCCATATCCAGCAGCCAGTTCCTTACAGTAGTTTTGCATTTCCATTTGACCATTGAGTACACATGTAAGATTGTATTAACTCTGTTGTACTCTAAGGACCAAGGAAATAAAAGAAACGTTGAGCTTGCTTTGAATGGACAAGAACGGACGAACACACAGTATGCTTTCGTCTCACGGCATTGAACTTTTCGGGATTATAGGAATTTTGGGAGTGGACTGTTAGAATTAGATTTAGAATGAACAATTTTCGAATAGAGAAGACCTTACAAGTTTTATATAGTTCGGTGGTAGGAAATTGATAAGGAAGGGACCAACCTACTTTAAGGATCGCTCTTTGGGCACGTTCCAGTTTTAACAAATGTGTTTTCGTTGTATGAGTATCGAGTGGATTGTAAATAATTTAATCCTTTAGCATAAAATCCTCCTCAGCCCCGGGTCCTTTGATAACTAAAATTCAAAGAAGACTTGAAGTGTTTCAATATCACCAACAGAGTTAGACAGAAATGGCTATGTAATAGTTTACTTGAAGTAGAACAAACTATCTAAATAGTAAAGTAACCTACTAAACCACAAAATTCTTTACCTACTATTCTTTACTATAAACAATAGTAGGTACAATTTTCAACGACAGTCAAAGTAGCCGGCGAAATGTTTAAAACCTAACAAAACCGGTGCCTCATAATACCTAATCTTACTAATATTATAAATGCGAAAGTTTGGATGTTTCTCATTCCCGCCAGAACAGCTGAACGGATCTTGATGAATTTGGAACAGAGATAGATTATAGTCTTGTATAACACATAGACTAAATTCATCACGGGAATATTTTCCCTAGGGATCACGCTGCGAAGCCGCGAAGTAATAATCATAATTCCAGTACGTAACAAAGACAAACCTCTGGTGCGGTGCCCCATTACATTTGAAATGTCTAACGGGGCTTCTGCGAGTTGGTTTCGGGCCCTCGTACGCCTACCAAAGGACCGGGTCTCCAGGGACCCAAGAAAAAAAACAAACCTCTAAATGATAAGATAGCATTAACCCCTTTTTCGGAATAGTTTAACGGCAATACATATTTCATAATCCCCTGGCATCTAGAAAGCCTTACTATGTCAAGCTTTATCCGGACGCCAGGCAGCCCTAATTACACCCATCAAAAACCGGGTGCCGGGGCCGTTGTACTTATTAATCGGTTTTGTCATCGAACGACTTGCGGTATGCATTTTTAATACACGAAATATCGCAATTATGGTTGTTACCGGGCAGACCACCGGCGAGGTAATTGTGTATACTGCCCACGAATCTGCCTTGAGGTCAAGTCTTCCCTTTTTGGGCAGACAGTGACGTTTTTACGTCACTTTGTATTTATGATGTTGACTTCAAAGGATGAGTTGCTTGTGAAGTTAATTTGGGTCCACCTACAGGCTAGCTCTTAAAACCAAAATAATAAATAACCCTACACAAAACCTAACTAGTCAAAACCAACTCCTATGAATCTTAAATCCACAATGGGTCTAGCAGCTTAGTTTTGGTGATCGTTTTATACTAAAATTAATTGATGATATATTTTACTCTACAATCAGGACTCAGGAGGTTGTAGTCAAATGGAAAGCAATGACGGAGTATGCCTGTTGTAGCTATAAAACACAGACTTCGACAGGAAACTCTACTCCTTAAGAGCGGCCAACCCGTAATACCTTTCATACAAACGCTCGTACGTGATTATGCCGTTGAAACATTATCTATAATTTATTTTTTTAAGTAAATACGTATCTTGTGCACAATACGTAGGTTTCTATCAAAGCAAAAAAAAAATAATCGAAGAAACAAGTTCAGTATAAGTCTCCGAAAATCGGCTATTTTGCACAAATTTTACCTGAACTTAGGCCGCTCATAATATACTCATTAATTGTAAAAGTAAAGAAAAGATCGTGATAGAAACATTGCAAATGTAATGGAGATTCTACATTACTAATATTTATTTCACAAACTTGTGAAGCTTATCCAAAAAAACGTATAACCTGGAACAAGTTTTATGAAATTTTCGAATACTATTTTTTGTTCAATGTTATCGCGTTCTCACTTGCTTGTTAGTTGTCATACACTGCCCTAGATGAAACAACAAGCTTTTCAACCATGCTCGCGTTGACGATAGACCGATCGGGAAGGGCCCTCTTAACAGAAGTATTCCCAAAACGTATAGGTACCGCAGCCATATGTACGCTAAAAACCTGTTTAAAACATTATCATAATATCATAACATCTTATTCTAACAAAGGAGACTTATTCTTGCTCCTTCCTTCCATCCTTAATAGGAATGCGTGATTGAACTACTTTTTACAAGATTAAATGGCACGTCCACCACGTACTAATACAATAATCACATTCCTGAGACATTGTACCATCCCACAATGACATCAGGGACTGGAGGGAGTTGATTAATTAATAAAAACCTTGCCTTGCACAACGCCGAGACACTATCTACACAGTCATATGGTTTTATTACTAAGAATTACACTCGGCAAACACAATCAGACGCAGTCATTCAATCAGACTTAAAGGAAACTCAGAATCTATTAAAGAAGAGGCAATATATTCTCATTAATGTCAAAATGCCGACCACTTTTTAGTCGCCTTATCAAAATCGCCAACGATTAATCTAATTAAGGCATTCTTCTGAACGCACCCATAGATTCCAATACCTACTCAAACATTTTTGAGATATTTCAACTCCCCATCCTGGCTAAGTGGACTGTGAACGGAATTTTGATTAAAGATACATTCAAATCAAGTTACATTATTTAGTTTATAAAAAAGAACAATGTATTTTATTCACCTACATATAAAACCGAGGATATTTTAACACTTGTGCTGTTTTGGCATTGTGCTTTATACTGTTTAGTAACAATTTTTTTACTTTTCTATTTTCTCGTTATTTATTACGCTCGTTATTTTTTTTGTGGATTTGAAAGTAAATAATGCACGAGAACTGCTCTGAACCGGAATATGTAAGTTTGGGGCGTTTTTGCTACTCTGTACTCATTGGGTGAGCTTTTTGGTTGCTCTGGAATCTGTAACACTCTAAAGCGACTAAAGTGTACTAGCTGCCACCGTCTCAAACGAAACCAGAAGACAAAGAAGAAGAAGAATAAGAGAGAAGACGAGTATTCCTGTAGACTGAAATAGCAAGAGGAGAAAGAAAAATAAAAATACGACAGAACACTTAAGAATTCTCGGTATTATTTTTTGCAATACCTACGCACATAGAGAATTAAACTAACAGTAGGTACATATGAAGTTTTCCTGGCAAAGTAGAAATATAATATGCACAGGACAAAGCAATCCAATATATACCTAGTCGAGTATATATTGGATATTATACTATTATTTATTATATAATATTATTTATTAGTGCATATTATTTTTCTTATAGTAGAAATATAATATGCACAGGACAAAGCAATTATCCAATATATACCTAGTCGAGTCCAATTTAAAGCGTTATTTTTGGACTAAACTTCGTACGAAAGCGCTACTTATTACCGAGGCATACACATCCGTTATTTGTCTAACCTACTAGTTTCCTTACATAGCTACTAAGGATAATATTTACTAAAAATATATGGAATAATTGATGTCTGAAATAAAATGCTTATAACTCAACCTAAATAAAATTGCTAACAAACTATCTTCGTCTACAATATAATAAAAACAAATACAAAGATGAACGATTAAAAATCTACGACACCTCTTTCTACAGTTACAATTTTATCTAAACAGTTGTTACTAACTTACTCTCAAACTCGTCCCAATAAATATACTTTTTGCAACCCCATATAATTCCGATGAACTATTTAAAATTCTGTCAGCCATTCTAAATTCTGCTCTGCACTAGTCTGCCTTGCTATATAAGATATAATGTGATCAAGTTGGCTCGAGAAGCGTATAACGAAACCTGCGGTACCGGTTCCAAACTGCGAACCAGATACATTATCTCTCTGAGAAATGGTTACTGATGACAAAAAGAGGATCGATAGTGCCCTAGACATGGTGCGGGTTAGCACTGAATACATGAACTGCAGTAACTGTACTACTAAGTATTGATTTTGTACGACCTTGCTCCAGTTTAGGCCGTAATTGTTAAGTTAGTGAATTATACGGTTAAAAGTTCACGTCGGAACTGGGCTTGGCATTTTCATAGACTAAGCTAGCTTAAATAATTCTGAACATGTTTTGGTGTTTAGAAACGTGTTAGGGCAATTTGTGTGGACGAAATTACTAACTAACTACTATCTAGTAATTTCCAGATTGTTTTGAATTACATTGTCCTGAGCATGGTAACAGTACCAACCGTTTTAAGCAGGGCGTGTAGTTAATTTAAAGATAGAAATCGAACGTTTTGTAGTGCTTCAAGTTCAAATAATTATCGGAGTGAAAATGTAGCAAGAGCTTTTTCATGAGGAAAATAAAAAGCCATACAGCTGCTTATTTGTAGATTCTTCTTTTTGGTAACAAAAAAATTGTATTGTGTTTTGTATGACAAAATTAAAGTTCCCTTGAAACATCTAGTTTGATACCTAGAGCTTTATGGTACAAACAAACAACAATTTTAATACTTGACAGTTTATTTTTAAGTCTTACTTATAAATAATCTCGTCTATTGTGTAGTTTAGTATTCTTTTTAAATATAAAAAATATGACATTTAAATAATAAAATGAAAACTTACAGATTTATTTTAATTTCGGCCAACAATAAAGTCCATTTCATCAATAGAAATACTTTAAAATTTGTGTTAGTTATTGGGATCCAGGTGGGAAAATACGAATAAAACGAGTAAGATTTATCTATAAATTGTTACGACTTTTATGTATTCACTTATTTTCTTTCACTACATGACATTACCCAAAAAAACTTTATAGACTAAAGAAAATAAATTTACCTACTTTCTCTTTCTTAAACACCATAAACAAAGGATATTGAGCCTCACAAAATTACTATTTCAACGTTAGTAATATAGACAATGAAGTAGATCAGTATAATGAGTGATGTAATAAGTAAACTAGATCAATAATAAAAAAAGTCTTTATGGATAAAGCAGCCAAGCAGCTTGGCGCTGTAGCAGCCAACTATTCAAACTTGCTTGAATTTAAATATAGCACACCTTGTACGCTGTGCAGTCAATCACTCCCTGTCACCTCTAACAGGGGCTCATTCGAATGCAAAGCATGATATAACCGACTTCAGGAAAAATAAGTTGTCTCCGTTAAACCAGTTAGTATTTTATGCGATTTTTTACTCTCAAATTTTACGTTTACAACTGCACTTTCGTCTTTTGCGATGGGTGATCATATACACTTGCTCATCGTCTGTTTGAGTAAAATGCGACTGTCTTAATATTCATTAGGGTGCCTTGTAAAAGTACCTAATCATGATAATGTAAAAGAAAACTTTAGTGCAAAAAATAATCTGTTTTTTTCGTAGGGGTCTAGGGAAGACAGTTCCATAAACGCGAGATCACGCATTACTTTTACGGTATCCGTAACACGGAACTTCACGAGCTACGCGATTTGCCAGAAGACAAATAAGCGCATACTTAGCTCCAGAAAACGTTATTGTATTTGCTCCGAACTGGGAACTTTTCAGTACATAACATGTGCGTGTATCTAAAGAGAACAATGTCAATACAAGTTGCTATGGGATTCCCCGCAAATTCACGAACATAACATTTTTCGAAGTAGTGTCACGGTTATACGAGCAATATTTTATTTTTATTATTAAAAAGAAAAGGGAAGACCACTTTTTTGTAGTCCCGGTACTTCCGCGGATCTGCAGGATTGATAACCTCAGTCCCGCAGGTTATGCAAATCACAAGATATTATAAAACAAAGTCCTCCACCACATCTGTCTATCTGTCTGCTCGGGATAAACTCAAAAACTACTGCACCGATTTTCATGCTTTTTTCACCAATTTATAGAGTGGTTCTCGAGGAAGGTTTTAGTATATAATTTGTCAAGCGGGCATCAGTTAGTAATAAATAACTTTGTTATTAAATCACTATTCAATAAATAAGGAAACTTTGATACAGGAAGTGTCACGCATATTCTTCGTGACAGAAATCGCACGACTGCAAACAATTCCGTACAATCGTGACAACTGTGCCTACGAATACCAATAAACTAAACACTTAGTATTTTATAAATAAAATTATCTTATAAATTATCCATTCATATCTGTAAGCGGGTTTTTCCTCAAAGGGTAAGCAGAATTTTAAGTTATTTCAATGAAGAAGGTGACATGTTTATAATTTATTATGAGTTTTGAATATTAAAGTATACGCAGTGGTCTTCGCATTAGAAATCACTACTGTATCCAGATAGGTATATATATAATAATATATTATTATATGTAGATATGTAATCATAACATAACGTACACTTTAACTACCGCTACCGTACGGGTTTTCCATCAATTAACTCTACAATCTATAATGTAATACTCAAGCATTTATAACCACTATATCGCCAGCCTAATATAGCAGTAATGACGTCACAAATAATTGACCATTCTACTCCAAGAAATGACTCAGATTGGACCTTCAAAGATTAAAAACTGGCCAAGTGCCTCACACGAAGGGTTCCGTATCATAAACCGAAAAAAAAATACTAGTGAAAGTTCCTTTAATTTAATTTTATAATTTGTATTTATAGTGCCAATATATTATATGTGAAAATTTCAAGTGGAAAGACACTTGTTCCTGTCAGATGCGTCCAGAAGATTTTGTTAAGTACGTTGGATTTAAATAAAATTGTTAATATACTTACATAAAAGCAAAAGCAGAAAAAAACAGCACTCACCTTTGTGCTCTTCTCTCTGTATACATTTTTTTTTAAGTTTCTTGTGTGTACAAAAATAAATAAATAGTTTATAAGTCAATACTAACACATGTATGGGTATCTTGCTTGAAATAAAGTTTTTTATTTTTATTAAGGTTCTTGAGATACAGCCCGCTGACATACAGACAGACGGACGGATAGTAGAGGCTTTGGGGTAGAGGGTTCCGTTGTATACCCTTCTGGTACGGAACCCTAAAAAGTAATTAAAACTATCTTTAAGTATAAGTGCTGAACATATGGATGTAAAACCACATAAAAGCAATGCTGTAGCTATCTCAAAAGCGTATGAAGGAACTTATTATAGATACGAACGAACATCTGGCCTGAAGCTCGATGAAGACGTCAAGCGCAGAGTTCTTCCCACGATCATTGAATCCGTCTTTCCGAAGCCCTTTTAGCTTCAATTTAGTCGATAAGTAAATAGTGTAGTTATTTTAGAAACTGGGTTAATAGTTGAACGACATTAAGTCACGACATTGATGTAATTGCTATTCGCTACTACATTGTTGGCTCTGACCATGATATTGTTTGTGGAACATTGGAATGTAAGGTTTGACTTGGTTTGAAATTATGCGGTACCTTTGTTGAAGTGTGTAAGAATTCTTGTAAGAATGTCGAGGCTTGTTAGGAAATTAATACTAATTTTGACTAATATTTTATACGTTGCATTGTTTAATTTAAAAAAATATATTTATAGTTAGAGTTACACAAGTAACTATAAATATATTTTTGGGAATAAACAACAACATTTGGGTAATTATAGGATGTTACGCAGGATACTTGGAGCGGTTCCGCACTGCATCCGATCCGAATCTGAAAATTTTCGGTATAAAGTAGCAGTAATACTACTTCTCGGAGGCCTTATGCACTAGATCCGAACTCCGTCCGTCCAAATTAGTACATTTTCAATCAGGATAAAGCACGAAATTCAAATCGGATTCGGATCGGTTGCAGTGCCTTAACGCCTTTATTTATTTTTTTCCGTTTAACCTTTAAGAAGTCCACAAATACATATTATAAAACAAAGCCGTCCGCCGCATCAGTCTGTCTGTTTGCGATCGCGGAAAAAACTACTGCACCATGCTGTTTTCACCAATGGACAGAGTGGTTCTCGAGGAAGGTTTTAGTATAAAAGTTGTCAAGCAAGCGAAGCCGCGGGCATCAGCTAGTATCAATATAAAATTAAAGTCCACTCCTAATTGTTTTATTCCGACTCTCGAAACTGCAACATGTAAATCAATTGCGTTCCAAACGCAAAACACGTGTCCAACAATCCTTAAAATAGAACTGCGTACACATTCTCATACGAACCAAGAATCCAACCCGAAGCGAAGAGATAACCCAAATCTGATGACATCAACCGAACATCTGTCCTGAAAGCTTTTGTTGATACCCCTTTATACAATCAAGGACATACTAACGTACACAAAGACACACGTGCTTCTTTGTTTGTATTACTAAGCCCAACGTTGCATTGACGACCACGCCCGTACACTCCCCATCGCCTTAATTCTCGGTTCACCATGACCAGTTAAACGAACACCTAATCTTTAGTATTTCTCGTTATTGAGTGACCTATTGAAAGGTCAGTGGAGGTCAATTTAGAATGGACGAATTGGGTCTGGTTGACACGCTAATGCCACGGTATCTTTGACGGATCAGCAGTGCTATTCTGTAACAACATTTTCGTGTCTCGACAGCGGAATCCGAGGTGAGTTTCAAATTCGTACAAATATAAGACCTTATGATGTGTGAAATAAAATTCACTTTGTAAGCTTAGTCACTCAGGTGAAGTCGATATCGAAGTGGTTATTTTCAGAATAGACTAGCTGACTTGAGACTGATCTAGACCGTTCTTGAGACAGTTGATTTGAATGCGATTTCGAGTTATTAATTTAAGTGTCAATCATTGTATAATTTTATTGCATCAACATCCTTTCTAATTCCATGTTATCGTACGCAGTTTGATTGAAATTAATGAACGTCTTTTTTGTCTTGTTATTATAGAGTGAACGATTATTATGAATTTTTTGATGTGATATAATGAATAGGTGTGTGTAAGCATTTGCTATGAAGCATTGACATGGATAATAATATCATCTCTGTGAGTCTTAGAAGTACTAGTTATAGTGTAGATCTATGATTTGTTGCCACTAACGTGACTTTACGAATCTATTTGGCACACAATGTAGGTACAATTAAAGGGTATGAAACTTAAGTTATAAAAACAATAACATTGTGTGCCCCGCGGCTGCACCAAATAGGTCCAGTTTAGCAAAATGCCGCCGGACAACTAGGTGCTGCCTGACACTGGTTTTTAACTGCACCTTACGTTGAAGTACTGTACTGACTGTACGCTTGTACTACGTTTACCAGCTGTACGTTTGTGTTACGTTGAAGTACTGTACTGTGTGGACTTGAATAAGGAAGACAATATTTCTGACTAGAGTTGACTACAAAACGTACGGCGACGCGCCACGGGGATGTACATGATGGATATGGTACCCACGATACGTTTCAAGAACAATTTTATTTTGCGTACAGCAAAGAAGTGTAATTCCCTCCCGTATTCTGTGTTTCATGTTAACTAAAACCTGAAGGTATTTAAGTAAAGAGAGATTGTAACCATCTAGGCAAGCGTACTTCATTGTCGACCACATTATCGCTTTCCATCGCCGAGATAATGCTCAAATGCATCATAAATAATATTATTTAGATACTAGCTTCTGCCAGCGGCTTCGCCCGCGTGATCCCTAGGGAACATGTTCCCGGGATTAAAAGTAGCTTATGTGCTATTCCAGACTATAATCTATCTTTGTTCTAAATTTCATTATGATCCCTTAAGCCGTTCTGGCGTGATTGAGTAACAGACAACCAAACTTTCACATTTTCATTTTTTTTTTTTTCTGTTGATTGTAGCGTGATGAAAAGTATACTATAACCAGCTCAGCCAGCAACCAGCCAGAGTATGAAAAATAATTATACCAAGTTTCGTTAAAATCCGTCGAGTAGTTTTTGTTTCTATAACGGTTATACAGACAGACAGACAAAAATTTTACTGATTGCATTTTTGGCATCAGTATCGATCCCTAATCACCCCCTGATAGTTATTTTGGAAATATATTTCATGTACAGAATTGACCTCTCTACAGATTTATTATAAGTATAGATAGATATAGATAGATAATCTATACTTATAATAAATCTGTAGAGAGGTAAATTCTGTACATGAAATATATTTCCAAAATAACTATCAGGGGGTGATAAGGGATCGATACTGATGCCAAAAATGCAATCAGTAAAATTTTTGTCTGTCTGTCTGTCTGTCTGTCTGTCTGTCTGTCTGTCTGTCTGTCTGTATAACCGTTATAGAAACAAAAACTACTCGACGGATTTTAACGAAACTTGGTACAATTATTCTTCATACTCCTGAGCTGGTTATAGTATACTTTTCATCACGCTACAATCAATAGAAAAAAAAAAAAGAAAAAAAAAAGAAAATGTGAAAGTTTGGTTGTTTGTTACTCAATCGCGCCAGAACGGCTCAACGGATCTTAATGAAATTTAGAACAAAGATAGATTATAGTCTGGAATAGCACATAAGCTACTTTTAATCCCGGGAACATGTTCCCTAGGGATCACGCGGGCGAAGCCGCTGGCAGAAGCTAGTATATAAAATAAACGCATAAAATATTCAACACATACTAATAAATATCAAATGTATAATTGGGAAAGGAGAAGAAAATTTATAGTGAGAGGTAATGCTCCTTCACCATTTCTTTAAACATTGCTAGCGTTTGAGCACGTCTCACATCTATGGGCAATGCATTCCACAAACGAGCTGCTTGAATAGCGTAAGACTTGTCAAAAAATGATGTGGAATGCATGCGAATACTTAATTTAAGATTTTCCGTAGATCTCAAGGACCTAGAATGTGTGTCACAGAGAAACTGAAAGCGTTCTTTAAGATAAAAAGGAGTAGTAGGATTAAAAAGTACATTATAAAGTAGAGTTATTTCAGTATTATATAGCCCATGTATCGAGGAAGGATATAGGCATATCATCACGCTAAGACTAAAAGGAGCCGAGCATTAATGGAAAATGTGACGCAGACGAAGTTGCGTGGGTCAGCTAGTCAGGAATAAAAAAAGCCTTACACTTTTCTCAGAGCAGTTCGAATACATTGCCTCAAGCCATTACGATAATTTTCTCCCATTTTACGGGTCACTAAGCTTCACCTACTCGTTTAGCGGTTTCTTCACAATAGTTTGTAGAACAATGATGCGACGAAGACAACTGTGGGCAGAGTTTACGGACTTTCCATGACAAATCATTGGAACGAAGTTAGTTCCTGGCATTGTCTGTCGTTGCTACCGTGAACTCAGGTTATTCGACCCTGTAGATATGAATATACTGCGGGTTCCCACGCTCTATCACACTTAAGTGTGAGGATATTGCCCATACAGGCTGAATCTTTGTTTTTGGTCGGCAGCGTGCTCTATTTTGTTTCAACACGGTTTAGTTCAGTTGCAGTTTTTAACTGTGAACTAGATTGATGAAAACATTGAATACTGTTTCAGGAGCAGTTACGGTATCTGTTTACTGAAATGAGAAATATACAGGGTTATTATAGTAAAACACCGACAACCTCTCGACGCTTGCCGGAGTCGCGGGATTATTCGCAAGAGACACCGTGGCTCCGGAACACAAAGGGCAATGAAGGAACATGGATGGGTTTTAGTCAGTAGAAGTCTGACACTCCCTCCCGCTACACCCAGAGCGGGAGGAGTCATTGGATGATTTCCCATCCCTAAAAAAAAAGGACTATGTTACTAAAATCATAATATTAGGTCATCAGTTTTTCATACAAAAGTAAATGAAAGCTCTTTCTTTTTCTTTTGCTTCGCATAGACTTCGTAACATTTGAACAACAACAACCTGATGAACTAAATAATGATGAATTTTTAAAAGTCATAGAACAAAAGTTGTTGATTATGACGTTAATAATACCTATAGTCCTGAGAGATTGTCGGTGTTTCACAAATACCCTGTATAGATGGAAACATTCAATAATAGTCTGTTACATCAATGGAATTGGAAGTGATACGATGTAATAGCATCACGGCTGGTCCCCGAAAGATTTTTTTTTGCGATGGGAAGTTCTTCCGCTCTGGAGTGTCAGACACTTACTGACTAAAACCCATCCGTGTTCCTCTTAATGCCCTTTGCATATCAGGGCCGCGGTGACTCTTTCGGACAAATTTGCAAACCTGGCATTTCATGTCGTTCAACGTCACACTATATTCGACATTTCAGTGTAACTGGAAATATTTAATTTATGAAGACAGGCTTACTATTACGTAATTAAAAAATATACGTAACAGAATTTACGCAAAAGCATGTTTAGTTAGAATTTTATTTCTGAAACAAGCTGTGGCGACCTTTATCAATTTACTAATGCGGAGTAAAACGAGCGTTAACAGTCATTTTATTCTCGACACGTCAACACTTTCATACAAAAAGGTACAAGGGAAAGGCAGAATCCCCTAAGTATAGCGACAAATTTAGCCTTTTCATTGTGTCATTATATTTAAATGCAGCGGGGTGCCGCCACATTTTACCAAAAAATAAAATCACCTGTCGTAATAGCTTTAAGCGAAAATGCTTCACAACATCAACGCCTCAGAGGGCACATTTGCGTGGCGAGGCCAAAAATACCATTTTAAGTTCCGCATAAATAGAGAGATAATTTGGAGGTGAATGTTGTAAGATAAATTTGGATCGTGGCTGTATGAAGATAAAGAATATAATGGCGTGCGGGAACGTTTTTCTGGACAAAAGAGTAAGTAGTTGGATTAGGGCAAGGGGAAACACCGTGTCAGCTCGGTTTTGTTTGTATTGTCCTCGTGTGTTACTTTGAGAGGAGCCGAAAACCGGAAGCCACTCCTTTACGTGCTCTAGACTAGATTCCTGTTGGTATAGTATAGGTTACAGTTTACTCTATGAGATGGCTGTTATTGCATTGGTAGGTAGGGTTTGAATTCCAACGAGATTTCTTTGATTATAAAGAACATAAAATTTGGCTACAGAGAAGTTCGTGACTTAAGAGAGACGAAACAGCCACATGGGTCGGTTGTCAAGGTTAAAAAACGCTTGCCGCGGTTGGCCCGTGGATGGGTGACCATCTTAACACACTGAGATTCCTCCGCGTCTCGCAAAGTACCTGCGTTATGCTATTGGTCCCGGCTATCATTTGTAGATATTTGGCATTCATTACGGGTAACCAGAAGCCAGTCTTAACCAATGAAGCGTAGGACAAAAACTCACTAGCACCTTCAAATACCTCATGAATTTTCTGTCCCATGGAGGCAGGCGCGTCAAGTAGTATCGTGGCTTGCGCGTAGCTGTAGGTGACGCTGGAGTAGGGATGGGTTGGATGGATGGGGAATTTTATCTGTTCCAACAGATAAAATTAGAAACCTGTTTCACCTGTTTCAGTTCCAAGAAGAAAACGGTTCCAAAATCCTGTTCCAAAATAACAGCCTGTTCCACTGGAACTAAAGACTCATTGATTGCAACAGATTTAGAAATAGTACCTGGAAGTAGCGTCAGTACCTGCTACTGAAAAGGTCAGAAACAGTGACAGACAGGGAACTGGTTCTATCTCTTTCTATTACAATGAACCAGAGGAGCAAAGAGCTTGTTCCAAAGAACAGATGTTGTCTCTTTCTATTATAATAAGTCAGAAGAGAATGGAGCATGTTTCATTTGAAACTGTTTCACATAGCTGTTCCAGGTCGTTTCGTTTTGTATGTCGAGTTACGGCTACTACGGTTGTTTGAGGAACAGGTGAAATAGGTAGGAGCTGTTATTTCGGTTCTGAGATACCTGTTTCATGTTGTTACTTTGAAATACCTGTTTTTTTAACTGTTTCGATAAATACGCCTCACTCTTATGCTGGAGCCGAGGAGTAGACCCGAGGAGCTGGGTGCAGTAGTGCAGCACCCGCAGGGTTGACGGTAGTGATGCCCTATGCCAGAAGTGGTGCCCTGTGTCGGTGGTGTGCGATAACGACCAGATAACACGGCAGCGGTTCCGTTGGACAAATGGACCCGGAACTCGAAACTCAAACTTTGACTGGCAGACTGAAGCAGTACAATTTCACTCAATTACTGGGCTATGGTAGTACTATAAGCAGTCGCTCTATGTAAAATACTGATACCTACAAACAAACGCGTCTTATAGAATTGCAGAGGTGAATTGAAACAAAACTTTGAAGGGAATTTTCACTCTAATGTTATTAAAAACTGAAATTAAAAAAAAAAACCGGCCAATTGCGAGTGGGACTCGCGCACGAAGGGTTCCGTACCTATTCTATACCTAGTTAGAATAAAAGCCGACTCCATAGTTGGGAAAAGTCTTAACAGATTGATAAAAATCAAAAACAATTTTATGGTAATTAATAAGTTCTTAGGTAGATATTACTTATGCAAATTAAGTTCATTATTTCGAAGATAATTTAAAAAATTTCCTGTTTTTAATAAAATGACAGCTCCAGTTTTGCGACGTTATTTACCTACCTACTATAAAAACTTGGCGTGGTCGCGGGACATTTAGCAATCAGACACGGTAATTACGACCGGTCACGTTTTCAATATAAACTGTCATTATTATGGCAAATTAAATTATGTGGCCATTCACACATTGAAAACAAAATAAAAAAGTAAATTATTTACTGGAATAGGTTCTATTTTAACTTTTTATTGGCATTTCGCTAATGGAAAACAGTTTGAAAATTCTCAGTTATTTTAAAATGATAAAGTTAGTAAAACCTTTAATTTTCTGTGAAATTGTAAGAAATATTTGTCATGAGAAAAAAATCTTTTTAATTGTTTAATATTGAAATGAGAAATTTATACTCATTGGCGCCTGACCGACCTAACATTGCAAAGTTTTACACAACATGTTGTACCTTTACTCTGAAAACCTATGGTCAATACATTGTTTTCTCTACTGAGATTTCTTCCTCAACACATCAACAAGATTTTCTAGCAGGTAAGTATTTAAATAAAATTAAATAAACAGCTAGACATAACCGTCTAGTTTCCAACAGATCGGCGATAGAGCGCAAGGTGTACTTAAACCCGACTGGCGCAAACGGGTTACCATATCAAGTGCCTACTGGTCGCGTCCACCACTACTTGCTCCTATTTTATGCCAACTTAGTACAACATTGTGTTTATTTAAGAGCTTGATGGCATCGGCACACCTAGTTTCTCGGTTCTATGAATCTAGATGCAATTATACGTTTTTATGCAATAGTAAAACGTTAACAGATTTAAGCGTAAATAAAAGTTTTAGAATTTTTTTCTTTTATCATAAATATCTTGCATTTGCTGCCAAAGGCTGCTGGAGTAAACAATTTGCTTTTCTAAAATGATTATTGTTTAATTTTGTTGGAGATCTGTAAGTATATGTCACCGGAAAGTGGCAAACGCCGTAAGATTGTAAAATATCGCGTGAAATTGTAAACTTCTTTTTCTAAATAAGACACGGATAAATTGGAAACTATTGAACTCGGATGGGATTTACTATATGCAAAACGATTTTTTCGTACTTATCGTAACTATTGTTTTTTAAGTCTCTCTGTTTTTGTGAGTCCCAAATAAACATCTTTCGTTCATTATTTCTTTTTTTTTCTTTAAAAAAATAAAATTAATCAAGATTTATTACAATCTTACGGAGTCTGCTATTTTCCGGTGACATATAGGTACATTATAAAACATAATTATGACATCCAGATTTTTCTATTCTTTTCTTTTCTCTAAAAGCACTTCCAAAGACCCATTCATATAATATCTGTCGGCAACACTTTCAATAAAAAAGTACCAGACATCACACACATCTTTCCTGGACTAATTAAACGTCTCACTAACCTGTACAAAAGCGTCTAACTACCGCTGGATTCACCGCAAAGTTTCTCAAACACCTTCAAGAAAATCGCTAATTATAGTGCATTTGTGATCGAAAGCCATTTCTAACGCAAAAACTTAATTCCCTAGTTAATGATGGTTAATTGCCCACGCGACGAACTATTGGACGTCAGTCGTGAGACGCCGCGGTTTTTTACCTTTGATTACGATTTCTTAAAACCACTGTAGCTGTTACACTTAATTGTCACCGCGCCGTTTGAGATTACTGATTGCACGTTTCTGATTTGAAAGCTGAGTGATTGATGAAAATGATGATTGGTGAAGTTTTAGCTGTGTTTTCTCTAATTGCGATAATATTGTATGAAGAAATAGCAAAATTGCTGTAGAAGAAGGAAAATTCCGAACATACTAAAAAGAGAAAGAAGATCTACCTGCAATTGATTCGATTTAAGTGTAGCTATAGTAAAATAACACTGAAGTCAAGCAAAATTTTAACAAGCTCTTTTTTTTTTTCAACTTTCAATGTTTGCAGGTAAGTCTGTTAGGTCAATTTAATCTCAATTAGATCAAATTAAATTCGAACGTCATTACGTTCTCTTTTGAAATTTTTTCTTTCAAGATTCTTTTTCAAGGATTTATCCAGACGAAGCAACTCCTGTATGATCAACATTAAGTGCCTAAGACACTTTAGTATTTTCATATTTAATTATTGATTAAAGATAATACTGAAAACCTTTGCAATATCAGTGTCCAAGGTGATACTCTATATGTTTTCCGTAACCTTCTTTGAAGAAGCAATTTAGAAGGAGCAGCAAGATCTCAAATGCCAATCAAAAACAAACACCACTAAAAATTAATTACAAAATTTTGAAACGCGTATCTTCAACCACGTTCAGTCGGAGTGACTTATCATAACAATCAATTTGCTTTCTTAAACCTGTCCATATGTTTAATGGCTCGGCTACAGACAGTACCCGGCTAAATGTTATCAGCCATTGTCAATCTCTTCGCGTGTTTCTAAGGTAGCCGTCCATACCCGTACTTGGGCTATAATATGTTCCATTTAAGCACGGAATTTGGACGGAGATTTTGCGATAAAACTTGACTAATGCGTTACGTTTTGATGTGGCATTACTATATTATTTATAAGTCTATTTGTATTTTTTATATCTTGTTATTTAGCGCACGGTAAGCGTTATCTGTGATCTTGATAGAATATGCCATGTTAATGGAGACATTTTAAGTTAGTTTATGGAACTTTAAAACGTAAGATTTATGAATTAAACGCAGAGGGCAGTTTGAGATACGAAAACTTTCGAAGTCACTAATCACAGTTTTATTACAGCTCCTTTTGAACATCAGTTAGCTGGCGGCTTATTACGAAAAATATGGGACCTGGGAACTAGACTTTGATAAGAGTAAAACTTTGAGAGTTGATTTATTTGTAGAATCTAAAAAAATAAAGCCTTGTATAAAGCAGAGAAATACAGATACGTAAATTACATTAATAATTATAATAAGCACAAAATGTTAACAAGGAAAAAGTTGTCAGGAATATAGATTCCTGACAACTTTTTCCTTGTTACATATTAGTATAGACTAATATTATAAATCTGAAGAGTTTGTTGGTTTGAACGCGCTATTCTCAGGAACTACTGGTCGGATTTGATAAATTATTTCAGTGTTAGATTTATCGAGGAAGGCTATAAGGGTATAATCATCACGCTAAGACAAATAGGAGTGGAGCAGTCATGGAAAATGTGTCGCAGACAAAGTTGCGCGGGTCAGCTAGTTCATAATAAAACTAAAAGATGTTAGCAATAAGGTTCACACAAAATCAACCTGAACCGACACTACTAACCATACAAACAAAATCAGGTGCACGATTGAACAACTCGAGATAAGGGCTAAGAATACAGCCGTAAGGGTGGCCATAGTTAGATGTTATTGACTCGAGCACCGACCAATGAGCTGCGAGGAAGAGGACAGGTGCGCATACGCACAGAAGTGAAGCGACGAGAAAAAAAGTTAAGCGGAACGTTTATAAATAGCGCCAACGATGCATGTTACCCTTTGAAGAGCCTGTTTGCAAGAAAAAAATATTCATTAATTAACTTTGGTCGAGATGGTTTTAATAAAACGATGAATGATGACTCGAAATTAAATGTGTTTGGTATTGATTGGGTCGTCCTTTGTTTATGTTTGTGCTGTGGCTGCTTCAAGTGTTCAAAAAGATAGTTGTGTTTATACGACAAGCCTTATCTCATCATCTTTATACTTAGGGTGGGTACAATTACTTTTTTTTGTTCTATTCTGTTCTATCAGCCGTCACGCTATCACTATCTCTATTTTCTTTTATACTGCTCTTCACACAATCCACTCATCTTTTCTTTGGCCTTCCTCTCGCTTTCCATGCATCCACATTTATATTCATAGGTCCATCTTAACCTACCGAGTTTACCCCGTGCCTCTGAAAGCACGTTAAGCTGTTGGTCCCAGCTGCCATTTGGAGATCTTTGGCAGTCATTAGGGATAGACAGAAGCCAGAAAATCTGACACCAGTCTTGCCAAGGAGTACCGTGTTACCCAGTTTATGGGTTGTGGAGGTCT
The DNA here is from genome assembly GCA_963859965.1 of Ceramica pisi. Taxonomy (NCBI): domain Eukaryota; kingdom Metazoa; phylum Arthropoda; class Insecta; order Lepidoptera; family Noctuidae; genus Ceramica; species Ceramica pisi. The sequence continues at coordinate 19,486,395 of OY982535.1, read as the reverse complement.
TTTAGGCAGCCGCTCCACGTAAAATACTAGTGTACAGCTGAATCCGGTTTGACTGGAACCCGACCCCAATATAGTTGGGAAAAGGCTAGGCAGATGATGAACTCTTTTAGTTACCTGAGTTTCATCCATCTTCTTCACATGACCATACCGAGACAAGCGATCTCCTTTGAACTTTTCCGTCACTAACGCAACTTTGGAACTACCTGTAATGTACTCATTTCTATCTAAAACTAGATGACCCGTTCAAGGTCGTCTGAGTCACATTTTTCATTAGTGCTCTTCTCCTATTGGTCTTATCGTGATGGTATATAGCCTATATAGCCTTCCTCGATAATTGAGCTATCTAACACTAACGAATTTTCAAATCAGACCAGTAGTTCCTGCGTTTAGCGCGTTCAAGCAAACAAACAAACTCTTCAGCTTTATAATAACTATTATAATATAATTATATAGATTAGTGTAGATGCAAGAAATATGGGATAGGTAGTTTGCAGGACTTTCACGTTTAAGTTCCTGAAACATTTAAGCCATAACAATCTCTCTTAATCATAGGCTCAGGATTTATTCACCCATAAATCCCATGGACTGAAATATGGAATCCAAATTTGAAAGACCGAAATAAATTAAATTTTTCTTTTTTGCATTCTAAAACAGAAACTATTACACCTACCTTTCTACTCTTTGCTCTATATATTCCTACAAATAACTAAAACGTAGAGACAATCACATAACATGTATTTCAATGACACAGCGATCAAGGATTCTGTCCCTTTTATATAAAAAGAAGTCAATGAATAAATAACTCGTACCCCTCTTTATTTAGTTATGTTAATTGTTTTATCGGGAGCGGTATCGTCAAAGAATTGTAAGTATCTTCATTCTGAATCTGTTGCAAGCCGAAATCTTCATTCAGTGATTCTTTTTGCTTTGGTGCTGTTTACATAATTTATAATGTTAAATGCAGTGGACGAAAAAATGCTTAAACCAGAACACTGTCTTCTGCATCTTAAACATTGATAAGGACAACTGGGAACTTCAAAATGGCTGCCTTTTTCATTCGTTATGATTCATCATCAGCCGAAAGACGATCACTGCTGGACATAGGCGTCCCCCAAGTGTCGCCACAACACTCGGTCCTGTGCATCTCGCATCTATCGCCTACCTGCGACCCTCACCAGTTCATTGGTCTATCTGGTAAGAGACCATTAAACGCTGCGTCTTACGGTACGCTATCGATATTCCAGAACTTTTCGGCCTCATCGACCATCTGTTCTGAGAGCAATGTGCCCTGCCCACTGCCACTTCAGTTTGTTGATCCTGCGCGTTTTGTCTGTAACCTTGGTTCTCTTGCGGATATCATCATTCCTGATTAGATCTCTCATGGAAACTACAACAATTGCCCTTTGAATGACTTCTGATGACCAACCACATTCTGGTGCCAAAAGTCATCACTAGCAACACGCACAGGTTCGTTGTTTTTTTTTTTTGTTTTTATACAAAACGGGGAAACTCTTGGCCCAAATCTCACCTGATGGAAAGTGATGATTAGGCCGAAGATGGAAGCGAGTTTCACCCGGAATCCTCTTACACAGAGGAACTGGCTATCATACCTCTAACTGCCGGAACACAACAATGCTGTTAACATAGTTGTTATGGCGACAGACTTAGACATGATGGTGGTAGCTTGCCAGGCGGACTTAGAACAAGTCCTACCACCAACCAAACCAAGCAAAAAATTTTCCTCCGCTGGAAATCGAACCCGGGACCTCTGGGTCTGAATCAAGTGGTATAACCACTTTTATTTTGGATAGTATGTCATCTTGTTCCATACATATCTGTACCCCACTTTCCTCATCTTATTAGTCACCTTCTTTCTAGCAATACCATTTCATACAACCCATGCCCATCCATCGTTACTATAAACTTGCAATAATTCCGCTATATAGGTCAATTTTGATCTAGCCAGAAATATCGAAAGTAATACCGCTCTACTATAAATACTTCCGCTCTGAGCGAAGCAGAAGGGAGTGTCAGAGTCCTCCTGCTTAAAACCCACCCGTGTTTCTCCTAATGCCCGTTGCGTTCCAGGGTCACGGTTTTGAACAATTTCGCAACACTGTACCTACTTTTTTGGCCTATACAAAACATAAAATAGCGCACCCTTTCCACAAGATAGACAAAGGGCGATTCGAACCAGAGGCAATACAGGAAAATCTCGTTATGAACAGGTGCTCAGTATTTATGATCGTCATATTTTGTATCTGGATGTCTGGCAGCGATAGGAGCTGTGAGTTTTAAAAGAAAGGTAAGTATCAAGGTTTGAATTTTATCATCACATATTAAAAGTATGTTAGCATTCCACAACACTGATAATGTGTTCTGAAGAGATTCTAAGGGAAAAAACTCGGTAGCAGTAACTCTAAAATGCTACCGAAATATTCAACATTATTTAGTTCAGCGGCATTGTAAAGTAAAAGAGGTCACTATCAACTGAATCTCAAACTTGTCCTCCGTTCATAAACTAGCTACTGGTCGTAAAAAACATGAAACGTGAAGTACGAGAAGCATTCCTTGGCCAGTTGCCGACGTCCACGACTCCACGACGACTGTCAAACGACGATAAAATCTGATTGAAGAAATCGTTGGCATTGGAATTGACCAGCACGCCCAGAAGCCTTTCCAAAGTATTTGATTAGTAATCAATGTGGCCGTAAAATCATTCTTTTCCAATAACTTTTTAGAATGTTTTCCAACACCAAAATAAACCGCATATTTCAGGAGGTCGTAAAAGTAACGCGGCGTGCCACGCCCGTGGTTTATGGGAAACAGTTTAATCCAGAATGCACATAAAATTAAATCAAGTTTTCCAAGTAGGGGCACAGAGCTCGAAAGTCGTAAATCATCGGGAGAAATCGTTATTGTTTATAAACAAGATTCGCGGTATCGAGACATTCAATCACCAAGATGTCAATACCATTCCCCATTCGTATCGATGCCGTTGTTGTAATCTTTAATCGATATATCATTCGTTAGCTGGTTCTTCCGCAGCTGATATTGTTTTCTAATAGGGCCTATTGTCTTCTCACGTCTGGCATATGTAACCAATCCTCATTGTGTCTGCCTTATTGTTTTCTTGCGTAAGCCCGCTATAAAAAAAAATTGAGCTGGTTTTTGTTTGACACTTCGTATACAAATATAAGATTCGAGGTATTGGCATTCGATTGTTACAATTTTTTATCAATATCGTTTTAATGATGTCACCATTTGGAGCTTGATTCACACTACTTTATCACACCTTATAACTAACAGCCAAAAAATATCGACGATGATTAAAAATGCCAAATGGCATTACTACGAATACCGAAATTCCAATGATAATAACTCACGACCGGCTGACACAACTCGTCCTTTTAACGTCCCAACTTTCCAGTTTTAATTTAAACTTTTAATGATAAATTATAACTATAATCAGCAAGCTCGAAGGCTTCCCATATAAAGTGCAGTTTTAAATAATGTTTGCATCCCACCAATTTCCTGTGACTCAGCCGATAAGCCGGGGTCCACCTCTTTATTATTTTATAGTCCATAAATATCTTGCAAATTGCTTTCTTAATTAGAAGCAGAAACCGGTTCGGGAGTCCGTTCAATTTTACTTATTTTAACGTAGGTTCCTACTTAAAGAATGTTAACAGGCATCGTTATTCAAAAGGATTTGCATTATCGCTGACTTTAACATCGGCTTCTTTAAGTTTTGGAATGCAGCTGGTGCTTGTTTTAGGTTTGAACTGATTGTTATTTTGATGTTTAGGTTAAGATAACTAATTAGGTTCCTCTAGTTCTTATGGAATCAAATAACAGGTTATATATATTTTTTAAATGGCACAATTCTCACTTATTTTTTTAATGGATTTAAATATAGATTAATAAATTAAAACAAGAACTTTTCTGTTGCATCTAACAAATGGGCACTCTATTTATTTTCTCTTAAGCTACAAAATACCCTAGTATAAGATACAGAGTTTAATCTATTGTATGCAGATTTCTGCAACATCCAAAAATTTAATATCAATGTTCTCTAACATAAATTCAAAAATTGTGATTTGTGTTTTGTAAAAAAAAAATATATATTATTATTATCATATTGACCTTGACCCATAAAACTGCAACATTCCGTGTTATCTTCGAATTCGCAACCAGTCCCTGCTGGAACGACTTACCCCACCGTGCATAATAATTATGGGTAATATACAGTTGGTATATTCCAAGTACAATAACAACCAAACATCTTAATAACGGCTAACAGACCAAACTCACTTTTCGCGTAGGTTTGGACGTCTTAACAGTTCCATACTTTTCCGTCGAGCTCGCCTTTCACCTTCCTAAAGCTCCCCGCCCACGATACAATAAAATTCACACAAAATATCAACGGGTGGGCGTTAATTACATTAATCTAAGGCAACTCGCAGTAAAAATTCCCGTTGTATTTGTTTATTACGATCTGATAGAGTGAACGGTAGCTGTGGGAAGGGGCCTTAGTGCTCGAACAAACGACTGATCTATCAACTGATAGGTTAAACTCACTATAGTGAAGGAACACTCAATTTTTAACGTGTATTAATTAAAAAGAGCCTGTTTCACAGAGCACTTAAATTTTGACTTCATTGCTCCGAGGTTTCTGTGGTAATCTGAGAATCTAAAAATTCGTTCTGTTTTTAATTTTTATAGCTGAAGTTTTGACGTTTGGTGGGATATGCAATAGGTTGGGTAACGAGACTCATAGCTATATAATTATATTTTTTTACTTGAGGTGGGGTTTGCTTTTGATTCTAGTAGGTATAGGTCAGAGGTGACAGAGACATAGTTGACGATGGAGCGAGCTATCCCAGAAGAAGCCTGTTCACTCTAAGGTTCAAGAGATTAGAGTTGAATGCGTTCGGAAACACATACCTACGCAGGTGGAGAGTTCCACACCTTTGCTGTGCAAATTTAATAAATTAAAAATCTGTTATTGCTTTTACCCGAGAAAGTGACTTTGCCCATTTTTACACCTCTTTCTATTATTTGCAGTGTAACAAAGGGTTTTTTTCTTTACCTAAGCCCACAGAACCCATTAACTGCCCATAAAGTACACAGCTACAAAATTAGCTGAAAACTTCTAATTAAAAACTTCGCTCCATTCAAAATGAGTTTAATAACTCAACTTTGTGAAAATAAACGCCTTCCTGGTACTAATTGCTTTTAAACAAAAGGTCTGTCTTGTAATCAAAAAGAGTAATATTACAAATAAGGTGATAATTCAGGGAAAACTCTTTACAAAGAAAAATACTCGAAGATAAAGATAAGGGCAAAGTATTAATGTTACAAGAAGGTCTGTCTACTCTAATTTATTTTTATTTAGGCTGAAGAAAATTATTTTTCTTACTAGTTTTAAGCCTAGTATTTTTCAGCAGGAAGGCTTTTGAGGCTTTTGGTCGTTTGAATGTAACTCTCTCGAAAAAAACTTTTTTTGAAATAGCGTTTTTACCAACATGACTAATCTCCGTGTATCCAACTCATGGTGCATTTGACATAATTTTTCTCTTCATTTAACGTATATTTCATAATTTTTATTTTTATTTTGTTCACTGTATTTTCGCCTTTTGACTGGATTCCTGCAAAAATATTTTGTAGTCAAAGTATTAGCAATATCCTTTAGAATGACCATGCCTCATGATAAATAATTTGGTCATTAACCATTTTATAATTCCAGTCTTAAGTTTTATTATCACCTGCATCTTAAACCTGAGAAATGGCCCCATCGGGTCCCATACGCACGTTCGAAATTATTTCCCGTCTTACCGTTTTAATTCCATGGACAATTTATTATGAGTAGCGTCCACTTCAATATCCATTCGGGACGCTTCACCTTTTTATCGTTGCATGGGTTTTTGCCGAGCATCGCCGGACCTACCGACAATACGCGGCGCGTGACAGCCCGCGGGTGCGCTTTGCGCTTATCTCATCCCAACTATACTACAAAAAGAAAAAGAGCTAACGGTTAACAAATTTAAACTCTACATAATCCTTTTAAAGTCGCTTTCGCTTTGGCGGAGTCTTAAGAAACTATAAACGTTAAAAACGTAAAACCTTTCCGGATTACAAACACAAATTGAACCTTATCTCGTTAAGTTTAGACGGCATTTTAGATGATGGGTCGTTTTAAGGATTTGTTGTCGTGTGACGAAATGATCGGGCGCTTGGCTATAATAAAACGACACAATGGAACGGTCAATGTGTCTCGTGCCACTATTTCTGTACGAGTCAAAGTCAGGCATTTTTTGTAGGTGTGTCGGGATGTTTTTTGAGTTGGTCGAAATCACGTAGCGGCGTGATTCACAATGCAGCGGAATGAGCGCCCACTGGGCGTTTTATAATTTACCATGATGCGAGTACACTGACCCGTATTCGTAGCCTGTACTGAACAGCAGTTCCATATTCACAATTTTACCTTCGCTCGCCTCGTCAGTTCATGGAACTCGTTTACGTGACGTCTACTGCCAGGATTTGTTATTTACACACGACACGACAGTCTGAAATAACACTTTATAATAATAACTACTTCCATCTATTTTAGGGTTCCGTAGCTGAAAGGTAAACAACGGAACCCTTTTACTAAGCGTATTTCTATTGCTGCTATAACAACAAATAATAAAAATACTCTTGGACATGGACAGAACCATCTATGCACGAATCCTTCTTCCACGAATTGGCCAGTTTTTTGGAAACTTATCCGACTTATTAAAACGAAGCTACTAACTTCGTTATCTAATTAGAAAATATCCGTTTCACTAAAAAACATTTTCCTCAAAAAAAAATTCTCGACGCCTAAATTAACTCCGTACCTGTACCTCATCTTGCAAATTTTAATATAAGGCAGCAGCACGATAAAGCAAGGAGTTTCATTATTAACGATTTAATTAAAATTCTGGTATATTGGTACTACATAGTTATGAGTATCTACATAATAACCAGTGGTTTCTCGAAATGAAACTTCATGGAAAGGGACTATTCATAGGCTGGTTTTTAATATGAATAGCAATATCTAACTATTACTTATCCTACATGGGTTTGGGTACCTCTTCACCACATTACAATGTTCTAAGAGAAAGTATTCAGTAAAAAGGAAAAACAAAAAAATATTGACCTGTGGCAATTGTAACTGTGACGTGATCGTGAGATATATCAGTAATAACTACATAATGTAGACTTAGTGTCTAAGCATCTCCGCTAATGTAAACTAGGACCTAAGGCCTAGGGCATAAGGACTAAGCCATCACCAAATACCAACCACCGATTTGAAGAGCATTTTTAAGGTTCCGAACTCTAAGGGAAACCTACGAAAGCCTCTGCTGTCCATCCATCCGTGCGTTCGTCCGTCCATTTGTCTGTTTGTCAGCGGACTGTATCTCAAGATCCGTAATAAGTGGACAGTTAAAATTTTCAGAATGTGAAATTTCTATTCAATCAATCAATCAATTTATTTAATCAGACAATTAATCAATCAATTTATTTAATCAGACAATTATATAGTCCATTTGTTGGTAACAAAATCTTACAAACTAAGTTAGTAGGTCCACATTCCAAAAAAAATGGGTGTCATGAACTCTGACTGTCATGAGTCTCAGTCGAGTTCAGCCCAGACTGTATCGCTATCCGACCAGAACCCGAACAAAAGCCTTCATGACTGCCGAGTCATATCTCTCAGCAATAACTTGCAGGCTGGCTTGCCTGTATTACAACAAATAATAAAAATTATGTTAAATTGAATGTTAAAGAAGACATACAAAAACGTGTTTTTTTTTTTCTTTTTATGGTACGGAATCTAATCCCTAACCTTTTTAAAGTTAGAGTGTACAGGCTACTTCTGGGTAAGCTCGCTCCATCGTAGACTTTGTCTCTGACATCTCTGATCTAGAGTCAAGAGCAAACCCATATCAAGTAAAAAAAAGAAAAGAACCCTTCGTTTGAGAGTCCGACTCGCGCTTGAACGGTTTTTTCATTCTTAACCCCGCGCAAAACTTAAACATAACATCAGGGCTCAGAAAACTTAATTCAATTGCAAATGTTTATCATAATCTTGAACTTTCATCGAAGTTCTGAGTGTGAGTGTGTTCTGAGTCCCCAGTGAATTGTAGATGAAGGTTTATTTTATAAGGATTTCTCATGGCTGTGCTGGAGTCGCCGGACAGTAGAAACGTTGCAGGGACAGTTTCACTCCCAATCGAGATGGAATTTGCATTTTGCGTGCTGAAGTCGCCGCGGGCTGGCTGATTTAAATAGAGCGTTGATAGCGTGTGGGGCAAGTGTAGAGCTGTTTAGTGTACATTTTTTAATACCCGATTTGACCGAAAACTTCAGTAACGGGCATTCATTACGAGGTTACATGAATAATAGGGTGGTTACTTTATGAAGATGCTACTTATAAGAGACGGCTGGAGCCTTGAAACATTAAATTGCTACAAAAGTCTTGAAATGACATGACATCACTATTAGGTATTGATCACTATTTTTAATACAAATTATTATTTTAAATAACTGGAACTGTATTTAATTTAATTAATTTCATGAACAGCTAAATTTAAATTATGCAATTAATATTTATGCTTTATTTTATTGCTAACTACTTCATGTATACTGCTTGCTATAAGTAAAACCGAGATGTAAAATCTAAATCTAAATATTTGCACGGCGGAAATGCCGAATATATTAAGATTTTAATAACTTACGTCAGTTACCTACCTATATTCTTGCAAATAAACATATCAATGAAACTCTGAAGGTTTCTGTGAAGAACCATTTACTACTTTTTCTAGACTATCAAAAGAGATCGAGTTTTGATCTCGAGTGATCTCTAATTTTTGACGGCAAAAACATACACAAAAATTCGTTGATTTTTTACGTCAAAATTGTTGACCTACGTCTAATATTACCATAGCTACAATACTAGTTTCGCACATAATATTTATTTGAATTAGATATTATTTTAATATTTTTAAATGATATAAATTGTGTATATCCCATAAAATTAAACTAAAATACTATGGTGTTGTAGTTTTTCACATTCAAATATCACTTACAACGTTACTATACGTCAAAATATTGGTGCTTGGCCCTCAGCAAGGACTAGGTACCTATCTAATATAGCCTATAGCCATAAATAACAAAATATTTAGTGGAGCCAGAAGCAATTGGCTGGGTCACTCGCTTGAACATCGGTTTGTTGCTAATCTTCTAATACATATATAAAAATCTCGTGTTTGTTATCTAACACCTCCGAAACGGCTTGACCGATATTTATGTTTTCTTTTTGTGTATACTCGATAGGGCTGAGAAAAGGTTGTAGATAACTTTTTTTTTTGCAAAATAACGTTTGCCTAGTCAGCTAGTACTCAATAATAAGGCCGTTTCTAAAAATGTTAAACAAATTTCGCATTCATGCGAATGCAAACTGTCAAAAAGCCTTAATTTTCATACATAGGACATTTTGCGATTGAGATGCGAATATGAAAATTAGAATTGCGTTCAATTTATTGTTTGAAGTTGCCCTGAGACTTTTACAAACAAAAACGCTTGCTCTTACAACTTCAACCGCTTATCAGCATGTAACAGCTGCTCAACCCACCACTATCGAGTCATGGAACACCTTTCTAATGCTAATAGAAATTCTCGGACGCCGGCAGACAATGTGCCTAGATTCATATAGTTATCCTCCTAGCAGTTAGCACTAACTTCCAATACGACCACTAACTATGTAGAACGGATTTCCATACAAAATTAACGGAACAGAAAGTTTATAAGCAGATGTTCCTTGTTGCATTAAGTCCGCCAATGTACCACTATTGTGCATAAAGTCAAATAAATGTTCTTTTTGAATTTATTTTTTATCCAAATTATAGAACGCAAATAATTAGAAGGGCGTTTAATTACGTTTTAACAACTTTTTGTCAAAAGCTACTAACTGCTATGATTCACTTAATGTGACCACCACCATTTATATTATGACAATTTGGTGACACGAAACACAGATTTCTTCATTTCAAAACATCCACTAGTTTCTTACAATGGTGGAATTAAGTTTAACATTGTTAATAAATAATCCTAATGTTTAAAACTCTTGCGTTACTGACGCACAGCCGAAACTACTGGTCGTAGATAGCTAAATTTTGGCATACGGGTTCCTAGGGAGCACTAGGAGAGGTTTTCCCGAAATTACCACGGTAATGGGAAAATACGGGATATACATATAGAGTAAACAACATTTTAATTGTATATAAAAAAAATTGTCTAGGTTCACAATATACCTACACCTCACCTGCCACAAGGCAATAACCCAGATACATCGTCCTCTCAGCAAACAACTCATCAAAATTCGCGTCCAATCTTCAAACGCATAAAATTAGAGGTACATGAACCGTGCTCAATTCCCAAATATAGTTAGTTCCACGTACAATGCAATCCCTGCTCTGAATCCAACGCAAATAAATCAACACGCTATGAGCAGAGACGAGAATTTGTTCACACATTCGTCATACCAATTTATATGGCTGAGAAATGTTCGGGGCAGTAAATCATAGGAAAGTATTTGCACTAACTAGGAGGAGATTAAGATGACAATGATAATCGTCAAATATGTTTTTGGTTTTCATTGATCAAATAGATAGTTATTTAAAGTTAATAAAAATAACACCACACTAATATCTTTATTCAATCCTTCCAGGTCGGGCATCTTCCGGACAGTTTTGTAAGTAAGTAATAAGTCCTTTGCATAAATCTATTAGCTGCGCCACATAAATGATTAGTTTATTTTTTACTAGCTGACCCGCGCAACTTCGTTTGCGTCACATTTTCCATTAATGCTCCGCTCCTATTTGTCTTAGCGTGATGATATATAGCCTATAACCTTCCTCGATAAATGGGCTATCTAACACTGAATAATAATTTTTCAAATCGGACCAGTAGTTCCTGAGATTACCCCCTACATACACACTTACAAACATACAAACTTACAAACAAATGTTACCTCTTTATAATACCGCGTGTATCTGACATCGACGCACAAACGATTTCCATGGGTCCAGGGCATGATTCTGAACATCCTAGACTTAGAATTTTTAGGCTTTTTTCTCATTTTTTCATTTTTTTCAAGGGTTTTTTTACTTTAGACTGCTCATAATCGTTATTCTGACCTAACCCAATGAGATTTTTAATAAAAAAATGATTAATTAACTACTTTCACTAAAAAGAGCAATCTGAATAAAACCACAAATAGATATCAGCTCAGCTGAGCTGATACCTATTTGTGGTACTCTTGAAAAAAAAATGAAAAAATGAGAAAAGAACCGACGAAAAATTCCAACACTGGGGTGTCCAGAATCATGCCCTGGACCCATGGAAATCGTTTGTGCGTCGATGTCAGATACACGCGGTATTAGTATAGATGTGAAAGTAACTCTGTCTGTCTGTCTCTTCTTCATGCCTAAACCACTGAACCGATTTGGATGGATAGTTTGAGACCCGAGAAAGGACATAGCATAGTTTTTATCCCGAAAATCTCATGGGAACAGGAACTATGAGGGTAAATTTAAATTTATTTTAAATTTATTGACATTGACAACAGATGTATGTACCAGGGTCTTATTTAGTTTTATTTTTTTTATTTACAAGTTTTCTGATATATTTTGTTTTTAGTTGATAATTTATTTTCTTTTATTTTTAAGTTTTGTGTGTTGCTTCTGGTGCTTTTTCTTTCTTTTTTGTTTTCTTTTTCTTTCTAAATATATTTCGGAAGTGTGTTCCCTAGGGATTACGCAGGCGAAGCCGCTGGCATAAGCTAGTATTATTATATTGGTGGTGTCCTATAGTATTCTCTAAGTACCTACACGTTTAAAGTATCTACGAGAGACATAAATAGACAGAGGATGCATAATTATTGAGTTTTGAGCACACGCTCATAGCTCTACTACATCAAAACGGTCTCAACTACATGAAATTACTCACTGATCAGTCTTTTAATTATAAAACAGCTTGATACATACAAGCCTTATAAAACAAGATCTTAACAATACACCACATAAATTACAAGGACTGCATTGCGTCAGGATGAATTCGGCTGAACAGACTCAAGGCTGGCTACAACAAATTTTAGACCCTCTTCCACTGTGTGAAGGTCGTGGCCACCGCAAGTGTATCGCGGTTGGAGCACCTTGACGCTGGATCCTCACGTAGGCGAACAACGAATCCGGAATACGAAATCGTTCTTGGCAATGTTACTACAGACAATAACTGGCTGTGGCTATGGAGAAAAGTTGCATCGCTCACAAATTCTATGAGGTAAGGAGATGATAGATATGAATAGTTATACCAGAATAGAAATTACGAGTGTGTGCTAACAGGAAAAGATTAAAGTAATGATATTAGCGTACTAGAAACCTGATCCAGTCACTAACCCTAGACTTGTACAAAGCATATTCATACTTGATTCAATTAAGTTGAGTTGAGTTTCAATTCAAAGCTAATTGAACAACATTTAAATGACAAGTCCTGTTATTATCTTATATGAATGTGTTGGTCTGCTCAATGAAACACAAAAAATAATTTCTTGACTTTAATAATCACAAACTAAATAAAATTCCACGTGCTTATTGAAAATAATGCTTATTAAATAAAATATACAGTTTCAACTCAGAGCCGTTTTCTCGCCGATATAGTCAAGTATAAGTATAGTCAACATAGTCGAAATAGTCACAAAATCTTAGAAGACAACATATGTGGGTTCAGTCGCAACGCCACAGACATTGTCCCTTGCTGAGATGTACATATATCCTCCGATGCCCCACTGTGGGCCCCAGGAGTTCTTCAAGATCCAGAAGGTGTCACCATCACGCTCGCCGTACCCAACCAAGGTCACTTCGTGGTTCAGATGAAGCTGATTACTGGAATAGCAAGGGAACAACAATAAATATAGTTAAGTTTTCAAATCAAGTTATACCTACATACATAACGAGGGATCCTAAAATTAGTGCGTCCGTAATATTTATACTACAATTTTACTTTTCTTCCAAGAGCCATCAGAATTAGCTTGAAGAAATCGATCTTTACATATTGTTCTAATCTTTGTATGCCAGCCTAGTGAATGGCGAAACATGTCAGATCTTCCTATACTTCTTAAGTATTCTTATTCTTCTTCTATTCATTCTTAATGTTAAATTTTGTTTTGCTTGTTGGGGTGTTAACCTAACAAGCAAAACACAATTAAAAAAAAAAGTAGTGGTGGTAAATAGTAGCTTTATTGAAGTGATCGATCGAGACTCCAAAGAAAAAGAAATATACAGGCACTGTAATGCCCTGTCTACACGCTCCGTCTTGCCTGCGAGCATGCCTGCAGTCAGACCTGCGCAGACGGAACTTGTGGAACTGTGCGAGCTTCCGTCCACACGCACGCACTTACCTTATTAACATTTATTTTTTGTTTAGGGATGGGAAATCCTCCAATGACTCCTCCCGCTCTGGGTGTAGCGGGAGGGAGTGTCAGACTTCTACTGACTAAAACCCATCCAGGTTCCTTCACTGCCCTTTGTGTTCCGGAGCCACGGTATCTCTTTCGAATAGTCCCGCGACTCCGGCATGCGTCGGCCCTTTCGGGTCCCTCTGTGTGCACTTACCTTATACCTACGGTACTGGTTTGTGCAGGCATGCTCTCAGGCAAGACGGAGCGTGTAACCGGGGCATTACAGACTCTGTCTATGTCTCTTTCTTTGGATTCTCGACCACTTCAATAAAGCTTCTACTACTTACCACTACTTACCTACTGTTTTATTTTATTTTTTTCTGGTATGTACCGTACCCAATAAAAACTTAGGATTTAAAATTCTGCGAGATTTGTGAGTTAGGCGTTCTTATACTTACCATTCAGTGTCGTAGTAGATGCCAGATGCGTACTTTGAGAACGAGTCGGTCACGTGGACGGACACGGACAAGGGACCATGGTTGACTAGTGCAACCTAGGAAATAAATTATTAGTTAATACAAAATTAAATGAATATCTAAAGCCAAGCTTGATATTGTTGTTGTGTATAAAGAAAAATCGTCTACCTTGAGAGCTCCAACGCTTAGTGGTGTAACATCGGTGTACCCCCGAATCTTGAAAGTCTTCGTCATGTTTTTAATGTTACATTCGCCATCCTGTATAAATGTGAATGTTAAGTTTTCGATTAGGACTGATGAAATTCATTTAAAAATAATTACTTTAGAGCCACTTTAGCGTCCCCATTTTTTCAGAATATTACCTTATTTACGTAAGGACCATATTCTGCCTCAGTAGGTATACCGTACTCCATCATCCATTCGTAGGCTGCGTTGTCAGTGCCTCCATCACAACCCCCGGCGCCAAATCTGTCCATTATAAGCATTTATTCAAAATAAAAGTCGATATTCATGAATAAGGTGAAAGACAGTGAAGCTCGTGGCTAAATAATAACAGCCACACAGGTCGATCTTCAAGGTTAAGCGACGCTTGCCGAGGTTGGTCTGTGAATGGCTGACCATCTTAACATACCGAGTTTCCTCCGTGCCTCGGAAAGCACGTTAAGCTATTGGTCCCGGCTGTCATTTTGAGATCTTTGGCAGTCGTTACGGATAGTCAGAATCCAGAAAATCTGACACCAGTCTTGCCAAAGAGTACCGTGTTACTCAGTTTATGGGCTGTCGAGTTCTGGTAGGCAGACGCTCCACGTAAAATTAGCTGGATCAATACTGGTATTCAGCTGAATCTGGTTTGACTGGAAGCCGACCTCAATATGGGAAAAGGCTAGGTAAATGTGAAAGGGAAAGACAATAAATCAGTTGTGTTAAATCATAATCAAGAACTTAAATACGTACGCCCAAGCGCAGTCCACAATAGCTTGGTTACTCAGAGCCATCAGCTTGCCTCCGTTGTTCCTCGCGAGAGCTCCTTCGACTGCGGCAGTCGTTCCGAAGGTCCAACAAGATCCACAATCTTCTTGATCTATGAGCAAAGAGGACGGAACCTTTGTAAATTCCACTAGGTAATCATAATGTTCAACAAATTCTTTAATAAGCCTCCTGCTCCTATTCCAAATTTTTTGGTGTAAGGCAGTCATTTTTTTTTATTGTCTTCAACTTTCATGGTCACTAACAATTAGAATAGATAATAACGGGACTGCAACCTGTACCTTTTTATTTGCGAGTCTCCGATATTACATGGTAGCAATCCCGTTATTATCTATTCTAATTTATTTATTTATTTATTAGGTTAGCCAATAATTGTTTACACATAAGAAAATACATTGCGATGGATAGATATACATTTGCAAGTGTTAAAATCACTTATAGGCTAACATCACATGCACAGTAAACGGCTTAACCAAATGAATTATTTTCACTAAGATTTAGGTAAGGTTTTGTCATTCTTCTGCACAAATCATAACTTCTTATAACGTTGTAACGTACTTACTTTTAACGTTTGAAACAACACCCAAAAGCCTCAAGTCATACTCTTTCGGTACTTCACTTGAGATCTCCTCCAGTTTTGCTTGATCGTAAGGGAAGGGAATATTTCCAACTTTTCCTTCTGGGCGCCTCATCAGACCCATGTATTGGGTCATTTCTTCGGGAGTCCTGTCAGCGAATTTGTTGATGGCGAGTTTGTAACCCTTGTTTTGTCGGTTGGTCTGGATTACTTCCCTGAAAAGATATTCGTGTTATAATTTCTATTAATTGACATACAGTATTAAAATTATTACTATTTTTTTTTAATATTATAAAGTACCTCATACTCTTCTTGAAGAGACTCTTTCTCATTGCATGCTCATTGTAGTCAGAGTACTTTCTGTTGTGGGTCTTTTTGAACCTGAAAATAATAACATCGAATAATAGTGGTTCCTTATAGTTATGATGGTCTAGCAGTTATGCCTCGCCTCTTACGTGACATAATTTTACTATTTTCAGCATTATTTTTATCACGGTTTCCAAGTAACTAAGAACGGTACTGGGTCAAAGTTTATGATTCGACGAAGCTGCGGACTTTATCTATGTACACTTTTAATTTCTCAATCTTTACACTCGTCTACTACAAATCGACTCGTTTTACGAGACAAATCGATTCAACTGGAACCATTATACTACAAGCAGTGTATGTTGTAAGGTTCCAATCAATAGGTAACCTGTCGGAGAATTCTCTTTATCTGTTAAAAAAAAAACTTACGAATTGAAAACATGGTCGACATGTTCATCATTTTCAGCATCAATGAACAACAAATGCGTGGTTACAGCTTCGCTGTCCATTTCGTGAGTGGTTGTGGATTCTTCAGAACAACCAACTGTAAAGAAATGAGTCGTCAATGTATTTCTATTTATAAATAAAAATTCAAGTAGGGAAAGATGGCATTTTAAATAAAAATGGCTACTTCCACCCTAAGCTTGCTCCATCATAGACATTGTGTCTGTCATCTCTGACCTAGACTAGAGTCAAGAGCAAACCCATCTATACTAATATTATAAAGCAGAAGAGTTTGTTTGTTTGTTTGTTTGGTTGAACGCGCTAATCTCAGGAACTACTGGTCCGATTTGAAACAATTCTTTCAGTGTTAGATAGCCCATTTATCGAGGAAGGCTATAGGCTATATATCATCACGCTAAGACCAAAATAGGCGGAGCAGTAATGAAAAATGTTACGCAGACGACGTTGCACGGGTCAGCTAGTCTAAAATAAAAATGTACTTACAATCGTCACCATCGAAAACACCACGGACAGAGAAGGATTTGTCATAATCGTAGAAGTCCCAAATTTCGTGCTTAACCTTCGAACCCAGCCAAGAGTTGAATTCCAATACTTCATATCTGGAATGTGTTCATAATCATTGATATGTAATCTTATAAGATAAGAAAACCAATTGGATCTCCTTCGACTGCTAAGAAGAAGGTTAATCAACAACATTCTTTCGGAACAAAGTAATATCTAAGGATACAATCCAAGGCTGCAGCTAGAGTCGAATTTGAGGTAGGGCATCATTGGTTACAGGTAAGGCGGAAGTAAAAAAAAATTCATAATTGATCTGCTCCGAAGCACGGCCTCCGAAGCCACGCCCCCCCCCTAGCTACGGCCTCGGCTCAAAGCTGTAAGTCTGTCTGCATTTGCAGGGGCTCTACTATGACGTGCCAATGCGATTATGATTACGCTGTGAAAAAAGGGTAGTGTAATGAGTCTCGTTTAGCTCTGTCTCCCTAACAAACCGTAATCATGGTCGTTTTAAGACGTCATATTAGGCCGGGAACAGAATAATTTTGAAAAGGGAAGCTTTTGCCCATAAAGTAAAACGGATGTCGATCGACATTAATAGACAAGATGGTGGTGGTATTTATCATGAAGGTATAGATAAATATGGAGTCCAGACTTGGAACAACTGCTTGAGTCAAATACCTACGCAACTCTATCTCACTCTATGGTGGCCGACTTCTCTTTCTTGTGTGGACTTAGTGTGGAAATCTCTTTTTTGAAATCTCCTTATAACCTCTTAAAAAGACTCACCAAACTAACAGAATCTGAAGTAGTAAAACCCTTTCAGATAATGTGTCTACAAATAAATAGTTGAACTACGATTACTGATATAAAAAATCCTAAAATTGTTGGTCACGGATGCTTATCGTGATTGGCAAATAATGTGAATTTTAATCCCATTTCCTTGGGATTTGGTAATGTGGCAACATTGGCCGCCATATGTCAAGTTGTCAATTAAAATGTTCCAACATGGCGCTTGTTTACATTACGGTTCACAGCTTTGTTTGAAATATTTGTCTGTAATTGAAGGTATAATCAAAGAAATTGTGCACAGTTGTGAAGAGCACGGTTGCGGTAATACGTGGTGTCCAAAAAGTGAAATACAATTTCACGTGTAAGTGTTTAAATCGTGATTTCTGACATTGAGTCATTTTAAACATATTTCTTTGTATTTTCTATGAATTACTTCACATAACGCATAACCAATATGTTCAGCGTACTAATAAATGAGTATACTGATAACTATATAAAGATCAAATAGGTTCTCATCGATTTTCATTGACTTATTGTAATTCTAACTTTTTGTTTACATCGGAAGTCATTTTGAAGTAGTGTGACAATATTGAGGGTTTATCTGGGACTTTCTCCGGGATCTTTAATTAAATGTGAACATGTTTCTTAGTCATTATATCATACACATACTCATACGGGGAACGAATGTCTGTTATTAGATATTTTATAATTAATTATTTAAAGCATAAAATAATATACCAACAGTGTTTTTTTTATTTCCTAAAAATAGTACTCAGAGGATACTGTGGCCATCCATTGCATCATTAGTATATAGTATAATGTACTCTGTGGCATCATTGAAAATGAAATTTTATGAAAGTGCACAAGAATTACCGGTAACTGAATCAGGCGCCGGGTCCAACTACCGAACAGGAACCTCCATACACATTATTATGTTTTTAGCAATATAGTAGTTGAAATATTATGGCAAAAAGTAATGTTCTTTAAATATAATTTTCAGATATCAAGTTCATTACATGAAGAGTCTATAGTGAAAATAGCTGATCTGGCTATACCAAGTGCTAGTTTTGGCACTTAGAGTAAATGACATCGAAAATAAATAAATATTGTATCACAACATTTTACTCCTCTGTTACAAGAAATTAACCATCCGATCAAGAACTCAATTTATTGCAATGAATCGCATGAAACCATACTGCTTAAAAAATAACAAATACTATTTTTAACAAGCGTATACGTGCTTACTTATGAGTCATACAGAAAATATACTCAATGATTTACGTGGGTGGAGACAGAAACTACACAGAGCAATGATCGTTAGTCATGTATAAAAGAATAGTTAATAAATGATTTTAATTTGGAAAGTGTTTTTATGTAATTTTTGAGGTTTTTATATAATTACTAGCACTTCGCCCGCAACTTCGTTGGAGCGGGTTAACTAAGTACTCCATGAACTTCATCTCCTATATATCCGTTTTAATAATAAAATAACCATTCAAACGTTTATACTGTAACAAACGGCTTGTTTTATGCGTAATTTATACGCATAGGTACATATTGTCCACTCAACGGAAAGCAACTACTTACCAAGTGCTGTCCTGAGAAAAAAGAATAATGGTCACCGTACTTAGAAAGAGAGAGATTGACCACATTGAGCGAGATAGCGATACTTCATTTCTGCTTCAAGTAGGTATTCGAAGTGTGGACTCCATATTTATCTATACCTTCATGGTATTTATTAAGCCCCAAATAGCGCAGGTTTGGATACGTAGATCAGAAACATTTGAATAAAATAAAGTAAATTAAACCTTATCCTTCTTTTACATTACATACAAGACCATCTTTTGTAAGTCACGTGAATTAGTACAACTGATGGAAATCTTAATATATATAAATCTCGTGTCACAATGTTTGTCCTCAATGGACTTCTAAACCACTTAACCGATTATAATAAAATTTGCACACCATGCGCAGTTTGATCCAACTTGAAAGATAGGGTAGCTTACACCTCAATTTTTTGTTGCAATATATTTAGAAGCGGAAAATGTGACGCAGACGAAGTTGCGCGGGACAGCTAGTAGTTATTTATGATATTAGTGCGGTAAGTTGGTTTTTACAAACGTGTAGACGAATGTAACTGTGTTTACCATAGTCACGACTTTATATAACGCACTGCAACAACCACACGTATGTTATACAACGTTTTACAATACATTTGCGAAATACAGTACAATATTAAGGAATGAGACAAAAATTTTGTTTTCGACACATTTGCTCATAAAATGCATTTACGAAGCCTGTATACATTGTTCGAAAGTTCAAAATTACGGACCATACATTGGAGCGTGCGGTAAAGTAGGTACTCTCACCTAAGTACCTACTTTACCGCACGCTCCGATGTATGGCGCCGTCCGTATTCTTTACGGTATTTTTTTAAATGTCCATAAACAATATAATTATAAGAATTCAATCCGTCTGCATCCGTCAGCCAAAAATGCTTCCGTCTGCGTCCGTTCCGGAAGCGTTCCATACGCGTTTATTTTGTGAAGAACTTTTTGCTCAGAAGGTTTGTCGCACTTTAATATCGAAGAAAAAATGAGACAATAGATGTAGTTCTAATTATCCGACTGTTACACTTATGTTTTTTTCGAGTGTATTTATGTAGGTATGATGTCATATTTCTTGGGCACACTGTAGCCTAACCCTGTGGCTTGATAGATTTTAGCTTGAAAGGCGTCGTTAGATATAATATACGTTATACGTTCATAGTCACGAGTTTGTAAATACCAATACCCGCTCGTGTGTCATACAACGTTTTTCGACACATTATATGAATAGATAATTAAACAAACTTTTTCATTTTCTATTAAAAATTATTGTTAATCAATAAAAAGCGTTCTCGCGATTTTGGCGGCAAGAGATCATTTTCTGCAATTGGCGCCTCATTCAAGATATCAGGTGGAGTAGATTCCATATTTAAATCTGATTCCTCGCTTGAACACATATTCTAATTATTATTTAAAGTCGCAACTATCTTTGACGTCTGTAATTGAAAATGGCGCGAATTTGCAAATGGGGAAACGTGTGCGTTTCTAAAATAAGAACGCTCTTCCTTTTGCGTATGCGTCTGCGTGAAACATTTTAGTAGAATTATATATATTGTAAATTGTATTATATATTGTACCAATCGGATTTTATTGACAAAATCATTTATCTAATAAGTTACATTTTTAAATTGTCTCCTTGAGCCCTTTATATTGATACCCCACTCGATAGGTTAAAAAAGCTGAAGTCATTAAAATGGCATTGAAACTCAGATATTTTAATTTTTATATACCTACCTATCCAGTTTCATTCTCACTATTTAGACGAATCTAACGACACCTTTCAAGCTAAAATCTATCAAGACACAGGTTTAGGCTACATCAGTGTGCCAAAAAAATATGACACCAAACATACACTCGAAAAAAACATAAGTGTAACAGTCGGGTAATTAGAACTACATCTATTGTCTAATTTTTTCTTCAATATTAAAGTTCGACAAACCTTCTGAGCAAAAAGTTCTTCGCAAAAAAAGCTCGTATGGAACGCTTCCGGAACGGACACAAACGGAAGCATTTTTGGCTGACGGATGCAGACGGATTGAATTCTTATAATTATATTGTTTATGGAAATTAAAAAAAAAATACCGTAAAGAATACGCACGGCGCCATACATCGGAGCGTGCGGTAAAGTAGGTACTTAGGTGAGAGTACGTACTTTACCGCACGCTTCATTGTACGGTCCGTAATTTTGAACTTTCGAACAATGTTTAAAGGCTTCGTAAATGCATTTTATGAGCAAATGTGTCGAAAATAACTATTTTGGATATCGTTCGGAAAGCCGCAACTATCTTTGCAGTATCAAAATGTCTCGAATTGCAAATTCGAGACATTTTGATACTAATTTAAAATGAGAACTACATCGTCGTCACATCTTTGTCTCATTATCTCTTTAGTATTAAATTCAGCTTAACTGTTATATTTTATTATTTTGTTTTAATCTATTTTTAAAACTGAACTTCAAAATACAGTATTATTTTTAAAATACTACCTACTTAAAATAATGAACTTTAGTTTTACGTGGCGGTCATTTTTAATCTGTGGTATTCGCGATTCTCCCGCCATGGAAAGTTGAATTTTATTTCTTAAATAATTAATTGAGTTTTATTGAAAAATATAAGAATTGAGTATTATTGGAAATTATACTGTGTGTTGTTTCATCTCCTAGCTTTTGAACTTTTTTTATTCTCGTATTGTGAAACTCCCTTGTGGAATTATTGTGTAACCTACCAATACTTTAGAAAACTTAAAAAAAAACCGTAAAAGATACGCACGGCGCCATACGACGGAGCGTGCCGTAAAGTATGTACTTAGGTGAGAGTACCTATTTTACCGTACGTAATGGTGCATAATTTTTAACTTTTGAACAATGTATACAGGCTTCGTAAATGTATTTTTTGAGCAAATGTGTTGTAAATGTATATTTTTTTATTAGGTATTTTTAATAGTTATGTTACCTGACGGGGATCCAAGCGCGGGCTTTTTTGTCGTAATATGCCCAAATGGAACTTTCTGTTTCGACACTGTCGTCCTTCTGGGTGTTAATGAACTTGGTACACTCTTTGTCGTTCTGCGTTTCTTCAACTGTGTAACCGAAAGATATTATTGAAATGTTCTACTAAAACTACGATGGTGATTTTTGAAGAGTATTAGAAGATTAAAAAAAAAGGGAAAACTCCTACAGCGCTTTCATCTCCACGGCTTTTTTATGGATGGTAAATCATCAAATGACTCTTCCCGCCCTCGGTAGAGCAGGAGGGAGTGTCAGACTCTTAGTGAATGAAACCCATCCGTGTTCTTCCTGATGCCCTTTGCGTTCCAGTTCCACGATGAATCTTTCGAAAAAAATCCGGAACCCTGGCAGTAACTGTCCCTAGCGGCCCCGTCTTCTATGCTGATATCTATTTGAGGCACGTGTGGAACACAACGTGCCGTTGACCCGGGCCTGGTTCTGTGCGGACGGGGGGCCACCATCTGCAGACCCGCGCCTCCGGTGGCCGGGGATCACCCTGCGACTCCCGAGGCCCGGGGCGCCGTCTTCTGTTGCGGCGGCTGGGGCGTGTGGTTTCTATCTCCTAACACTTTTGGGCCCTAACGTTGAAAAATCTTTCTAATTTACCCTTCAAAAGTGCCACTAAATACAACATTTATTTATTTCCGTTACTTTCCATGTTTGGGTTAAAGAATTTCATATATTATATATAAGTATATATTATATAATACATGAAATTCTATCCACTTAACACCAAAGTTTTTCCATACGAAACCTAAAAATGGATTATCCGGAATAATGTCCGTCCCAAAACTAATAAAAACTAGTAAAAATAAAATAAAAATAATGAAAACTAGTAAATAAAATATGTAAGGTTAAATATAATTTGGTCAATCTCAATAATGATTACTAAAGATAATTATGATGTAAGCTCTATTTAATATTTATCTCTCTCTCTTAAATTAAAAAAAAAAATATTGTTATCTTAATTCATAAGTGCTGATAAGATCACTATACAGGATTATTTAAAAATATCAGCTGTGTCATACAAAATGCAATAATTAGCCGATGGAAATGTATGAATCTTGTTAAAAAAGTATTCATGGTTGATCTCAAAATAAAAGTTGTTTATAATTATGTTTAATTTCACTCCCTAACAGGTTATCAATGTTTTAAAATAACCCTGTATAGATTTTCATTTATCACTAGTACTATTTCTAGTACCTACCCTACCCTAGCTACAATATGCAAGCTACATTTTCTTTTACTATCTAGTATTATATAATGCATGCTGTGATACTCTATAATTGGCTTCAGAACCCCATAGGACATTGTTACCATATATTGAACGTTGTAAAAAAAAATGCTGTTGAGTTTCCTATCAAAGAAATAAATAAGTAAAGGTTTTTCAGAATATTTTGGTTCTTACGTTCAGGCTCGAAGTCAAATTCATCTAGGTCGGGCAGAATGGTTTGAGGTTTCAATTTGCGATACCATTTACCTTCAATGTTGTTACATACTGTTTCTACATCTTGTTCTAATGTCGCTTCAGGATGGATCTGTCGTATGGGAAAGAAATGGGTTTAGTCAATAATCAATGAACAGATTCGATTGATCATAGTACTAATAAAAATATACAATAATACCGACCTCATACCTAACTCCATAGGGGAAATTCTTGTTTCTTTTCACGATAGTTTTCACATAACCGTTGTTGTAATCTATCCTGGATTGCGTGCTTGTTCTCCTAAAAAATAAATAAGAAATGTGTTTACCTCATGTCGCATTACCATATGAATAAGTATCACCACATATTATAAAACAAAGTCTTCGTCCGCGTCTGTCTGTTCGCGATAAACTCAAAAACTACTGCACCGATTTTCATGCTACGAATTGGCCACCATGATCGTGCGATTTGACCCCGCTAGACTTTTTCTTGTGGGGTTTTTTCAAGTCGCAGATCTATGCCAATAATGCGCAATCAACCGATGCCCTGAAAGTCAACATAACGCAGGCCATCGCTCAGATTCAGCCGAATCTATGCAGTAGAGTAATTGAAATTTAGACCACTCGGATCCGTGCCACCGTTCGAAGCCGCAGTGGACATTTAAACGATGTCATATTTCATAAATAATGGCATTAATGGGCCTTTCAAATAAAAAAATAATTTCTTTAATATCTCACATACAGCTTGTTTTATTTAATTTAAACATCGACCCGTCCTTGTCGAAAGACCCTTTAAAAATTTTGTGTCACGGTGTTTGTAATCAAACTCCTCCAAAACGGCCTCACCGATCGCCTAAAAAAAGGAGTGTTATGTTCTCAGTTCATGTATGTATTTATGTAAAATTTTGAGTACATTCAGTAGGACTGAGAACTTTTTAGTCAGCAAGTAAACAAATAAAAAGCGGCATTAACTCACCAGATAGAATAATTTTCGATGACATTGTCAGTTAGAGACATTCTTTTCGCTTGTAGCGTGAATTGAGTCGGCCATGCTAGGGGTCTTGGTTTGTAGCCAACTTTGTTCTCAGTTTTTGCAACAGATTTAGCCTTTTTCACTGAAAATTAATAAATGTAGGTGCATGAGTCTAATAAAGGAAGTACAAACTGCCTAGCATTTTCCTGACTATGCTGTGGTCGGCTACCAGTCAAATAGGAGTGAGGCGTATTTATCGAAACAGTTAAAAAAAACAGATATTTCAAAGTAACAACATGAAACAGGTATCTCAGAACCGAAATAACAGCTCCTACCTATTTCGCCTGTTCCTCAAACAACCGTAGTAGCCGTAACTCGACATACAAAACGAAACGACCTGGAATAGCTATGTGAAACAGTTTCAAATGAAACATGCTCTATTCTCTAATAGAAAGAGACAACGTCTGTTCTTTGGAACAAGCTCTTTGCTCCTCTGGTTCATTGTAATAGAAAGAGATAGAACCTATTCCCTGCCTGTCACTGTTTCTGACCGTTTCAGTAGCAGGTACTGTTTCTGAATCTGTTGCAATCAATGAGTCTTTAGTTCCAGTGGAACAGGCTGTTATTTTGGAACAGGTTTTTGGAACTGTTGTCTTCTTGGAACTGAATCAGGTGAAACAGGTTTCTAATTTTATCTGTTCCAACCCACCCCTACAGTCAAACCGGATGTAGCTGAGTACCAGTATTTTCCATGGAGCGACTGCCTGCCTGACCTCCACAAACTAGCTACTGGGTAACACAATATACAGGTGAAATATTAACGTGTGCGTGGATGGCCAAATTCTAATATAAACGACTGTTAGGGAATTTCTTTAAAAGACACTTTGGGAGCTGGGACACATTCAACATTCGACCACCAGTTCTCCAGTAATCAACTCGAAGAAACCTAATCAAGGAAGTGTTTCCTTCATAATCAAGAAACCCCAACAATACAGTTTTATGAGGATTAGCGCAACATATTTATGTACACACAATAAACTTAAAAAGAAAATTTTGTACAGAGAAAAAAGTACTGCTTATTTCAAAAGAAATTTCTACCAGCAGACTTGCATTTATATAGTGAAAGGAGTCTCGAGCCCGATTTTGATGAAAACTAAAACTGCACCATTGGAGTTTTGAAAATCGATATTTTTAGCCAAGAATCAAACCGGTTGATTTTGAAAAAAACACAGTTTTTGTTATTGCACCAACCGAAAGTGTTACTACTGAGGATCAAATTCTGGGAAGTATCTAATAATACATACATGGCAAACTAAAAGAAAGTTTTTTATTTTATTTTCAACTAGCTGACCCGCGCAACTTCGTCTGCCTCACATTTGCCATTAATGCTACGCTACTATTTAGATTTTCGGGTCCGATGTTGATGAAAACTAAAACTGCATCATGTACCTACCTATAGTTAATAATAATAAATAATAATATCCTTGGACATTTCACACAACGCCATATAGTCCCAAGCTAAGCAACTTAATGCTTGTGTTATGGTAACGAAATGGCTGATAAACTACTTATATACATTTTTTTTTTGTAAATACATACATATTATAGATAGAAAAACACCCAGACTCGGAACAAATACTTGTAGGTCGTACAAATATTTGTTCCGTGCGGGAATCGAACCCGCGACATGCTGCGCAGCAGTCAATCGCTCAACCACTGCGCCAACCGTGCCGTAGTTTTAAAAATGGTGTGTTGATATTCCTTTTAAAAGTATTTTGTATGAAATGAGCTCTTTCTTTTAGTTTGCCAAGTGTTATTACTTTACAAAATTAGATACTTATTAGCGACACTTTCGGATGCTGTAATAAACTACTGGTTCATACCAGCTTGTGCGTACAGCTAAAGAATGGAAGTCCCTGCCTGTATTTTCTGATAGCTACAACCTGGGAGTCTTTAAGTCAAGAGTGAATAGGTTACTTCTAGGCAAGCGTGCTCCGTCTTAGACCGCATCATCGCTTACTATCAATTGAGATAGTGGTCAAACGTATACCTTTCAATAGTATTAAAAATTGAAGAATATGTAATCAGAGTAAACAAAAGCGAGAATTTTACCGAAAATCTATTCTCAGAAGATGCACGATCAAAAATAATACAATAATGAGAGATTTTAAAAAAATAACTTACCACTTAGAGCTTGTGTGACCACCACCAGCCCGAAAAGAAACCAGACAAATTTAGCCATCGTGAAGCCCAGAACCAGAGATCCCAGAACCCCATACGTGCCTAATGCAACAAAGTATATACAGTTCCAGTCTTTTATATGCTTCGATTGTACTAATTAATAGGACTCATTAGCGGTTCAGTTGATAATGAAACTAAATGATAGAGTAGATTCGATTACAGTGATTTGAATAATAACTAATACAAGCTTTTCCCGTGACTTTGTTCAGGTGGTCGGCATGAATTTGTAAAAAAACACAAAAGAAAAAAGCTGCGTTTCCACCAGAAATGTGCGAGGATGCGAAGCGAGGTACAATGCGTTTCAAATGAGAATAGGAACGTCAATGAACTCTATCTGTCAAATGTCTCTTAAAAAGTACGGTTTGCAAAGATAACTTAGCCGATATGCAAATCAATAACGGTTTATTTTACTTTGTTTAAATAAGTCTTAAATCAAATTTAAATAAAAACTATCATAAATGAGCTAAATATAATAATAATTTACAGCTATGACGTCACAATATGGCGCTAAGTCGATCCTATTCTTATTTGAAACGCATTGTATGTGTTAGTTAAGATCCACACAGGTACACTGCACGTTCACACTTTCTTACAACCACTACATGATTCATATTTTCATTCACAAATTACATTACACACCTAAACGACATATCAAGTAAGTATATTTTGTTTGTTAGTTTATTTAAGATCTCCAACGCTTAAAATATTTTAAGGTTTAAAGGTTTAGTGCCATTTTCCGTCTATTTACTCACAATTTAGTTTTTTTTTTTTACACAGGTTATCTTAGTTTGGATTCCAGTCTCTCACAAAGGATCATATATGTTTCGCATTGTGTGTTATTTAATGTTTGTTTTTGTTATATATATAGGTATGTATATCGATGTGAACCTTTGTGAGAGTGAAATAAAGAAAAGAGATGGCTAAATGACTGCCCCAAGCATGTATAGGAATCTCACATTAACTCGAAATATTTAAATATTCATTAGTGTATTGTTTAGTGTTTAATAATTTCGTAGAACTTTCGTGAACTGTTTAACATAAAAAGTATCTTAATTGTTTTTCAAGCGTTTTCTGTTTGACATGAGTGATAGTGCTGCAAGCTAAGGAGGGGTCATATCGCATTTCCAGAAAGTCAAATTGAAACTGTACTTTATCGATTTTTGAAAACAGTTATCACAACGATTTACTTTCTGGAACTACATAATTAGGGCTGGATAAGCACCTTACTAACACGTCAGGCCTCATTGTGATGTTTGGCTTAACTTCAGAAGGCTTGGCTCAATTCGTTGGCGATCATAAGCTGATATTGACAACATATATGTTATGATCTTCGAATCACACATATTGCTAAATAAATACCATGTTAATTATGTTCTTGGGGCTGTGATCCATACTTCAATTTAGCCATCACCTTTGTATTTTGTATCTTTTTGAAATAAGCGTTTGGTTCGCGGTTGTTGAGCAGCTCGTTTCTGACTACCAGTCTTCCTAGCTAACTAGACAGCATACTGCCAATACAGTGAGCTAATAAGAACCAGGAAACTCTTTGGAGCTTGAAGGTCGGTGTGAAACATTTTTATGCAATTAAATACTCATCCAGAACCCTTTACAAACTCTTTTCTAATAATGAATCATGAATGTGTTTTATTCAGATATGCCAACCATTGTAGATATTTTGTGTGTGGTTTATTATTTTTATTAGATAATAAATAACAGTACTTAAACAAACATTCAAACTATTTCTGAATTCGGTTCAAAAAGGACTTAACGAAATATCTAAAAGTATAATGTTTTTGATAAATGTGATTTCGTATAATGATCTAATTAAGCTTTCATATCAACAAAATTTAATAAAAAATATATAACTAACCCACTACAGATAAAAATAATTGCCCATTACCATATTCTGATTTAAATCAATCCACGACTTTTATATACCTGAAAACACAATTATCTTTACAAATATGTTAAACTCTTGCCCTAAAAGAGAAACGCGATCCACAGAACTATAAAAGAAGAAGCAAAGTTGACATATTAGATTATTTAATAACCTAAAACTTATCTAAAAGACAGTTTTTTTGTAAATAAATATTTAAAAAATCGGCCAAGTGCGAGTCGGACTCTCACTCGAAGGTTTCCGTACGTATTTTAGTAGACTTTCAACTTTAATTCTAAAGAAATTGGGTTCAAATTTGATTGGGAAAATTTTACACCGGGACAGAATGGCAGAAGATTTTATTTTTTACCAAAGAACATTCAAACTTATCTTGTAGGAATACGACATAAATTCCAATGTAATAAATTGATTTCGTGGCATCGAAAGGGATGTCACGACAGCATCCCGCCGAGGGATCTATCGATGTGGCTAGTGTGCGCTAACCGGTGGCAAAATCCTCTGATATTCCGTCCCGGTGTAAAATTTTCCCAATCAAATTTGAACCCAATTTCTTTAGAAAAAGTTGAAAGTCTACTAAAAAAAATTGACAGATTCTTGTAGCTTGATGTGCAAGCGCCTGTAGATCAGCCTTATCTGAAAAAAAAAACACGTTTCTTGTGTAGGCGCAATTTCATAAGTTATTTTAGCGGCAATAGAAAAACACACTCTGAGAAAATTTCAACCTTCTACCTATTACGGTGCTTGCGATACAGATCATACAGCCCTCTTACAGACAGACGGACGGACGGACAGATGAAGGGACGAACGGACCGGCGGGCAGCGGAAGCTTAGTATTAGGGTTCCGTTGGTTTCCCTTTTGGGTATGGAACCCTAAAATCATAGATGATTATACTGCAGGATGGCCTGTACCAGAAGCAGTTATCGTATTAGTCGATGCTTTGATTTTGAGTGGTTCAGCAGTTTTAACATGTGTCAGAATGGGCTTGTGTCCTGAAAAAATCTAATCCGAGTCCGTCAGTTAGGTTATCAAAAAATATTTGACACGTATTTTTTCTTTTATTTCGGGAACCAAAATTGACGAAGTTACGACGCTTTTAAAATTCTCAATACGTCACACCTTCGCATAACTTTTAGTGAGTCGTGACGTCACGAGCCCCACTCCCGAGTTTGATGCGTTTTATCTTTGTCAATATTCATTGATTTACAAAAACAAAAAATACGTGTCCATTATTTTTCAATACTCTAACTGACGGACTAAATAGTTTTGCAATACGTGGATGATGGAATCTAGCCTATTGTCTGAGATGTCATCACAGTATATAAGTAGTGCGAGTTTTTTAACGTACCCGATCGCGTTATGTGTGTTTTGGGTATTGCAATAAACGTAGTTTTCAATCCGGCTGTATCCGACATGATTCCCATCGATCCGTTCGTATCCGGTGTAATGAGATATTGAGCCATGGTAATATACATCATTTATTATTTTTAGTTGTATCATTCTCTTATTTTAGAAGTTACAGGGGGGGACGAATTTAACCACTTTGGAAGTGTCTCTCGCGCAAACTATTCAGTTTAGAAAAAAAATATTGTAGAAACTTCAATATCATTTTCGAAGACCTATCCATAGATACCCCACACGTAAGGGTCTGATGAAAAAAAAATCTTTGAGTTTCGGTGCTAAGTATCCCAAAATTTATTGTTTTTTTTTCTATTTTTGTGTGAAATTCTTAATGCGGTTCACAGAATACATCTACTTACCAAGTTTCAACATCATAGTTCTTATAGCTTCGGAGAAAAGTGGCTGTGACATACGGACGGACAGACAGACAGACGGACATGACGAATCTGTAAGGATTCCGTTTTTGCCATTTGGCTACGGAACCCTAAAATGACGTAACAGATGGCTCAGTCTTCCTAGATTTGAATTTCCCCGAAAAACTAGATCATCATTCCAGTAATTAACTTTATGAAATCCAATATAATTAAACTTACGTAATTTACTGACATGAAAGCACCATACTGATTAAAGGTGGTATTTGAGAATGCTAACAAACGCGTCTCATACTATTACAGACACCATTTAAGTATTTGATGAATGGCACAATCTTCACAATATTGAGCTATTTTCAGAAGCTCATTATTGTGTCATTTTTGTCTAATAATAACTCTTTAGTCTAACCTATCCAAAAATTTAATTTAGAAAATTTAATTTGAAAGAAGGAGCGTAAAATTGTGTCAGATGACAGGAGGAGTTGAGGGGCTCGTGGCTAAATACCAAGAGCCGCACGGGTCGATCTTCAAGGTTAAGCAACGCTTGTCAAGGTTGGTCTGTGGATGGGTGATCATCTTAACATATCGAGTTTCCTCCGTGCCTCGGAAAGCATGCTAAGCCGTTGGTCCCAGCTGTCATTTGTAGATCTTTGGCAGTCGTTGCGGATTGTCAGAAGCCAGCTCCAATCTTGCGTCTCCAGGTTTTTTTTTTCGCAAGTTTTCTAGCGGTAGTTCTTAGTCATATTTTATCAAAATCTAGACCTGATGCTGCAGCGTGACCTGAGATCTGCAGAATACCCAACTCCTCGCATTTTTACAGAAGAGGTTTCATGTTTTGACTCACTAAAGTTTCAATGCGCAGTGTATAGGAAGATAAGTATGCACCTGGATTCTTCAGGATACCCTTCTGCTTAGTTACGAACGCTTCGTACTGATGTTCGAAACTACTAAGCATACAATTTTGAAAAAAAAAGTACAGATAAAATATAGTTCTTTGCCTATATATTCCAAGAAAACCTATAAAAAGTCTATGGTTTGATAGTAACATCTTACAAAAATAAGATTCGATCGAAACCTCTTTTATAGTCTATAGAACAAGTGACTAAAATATAGCATGATACTATATTACTATAATATTACGGGTGGTAACACAGATAACTCTACCTTAGGTCCCTGGAGTGACAATGACTATCATAGAAATACATTAGGAAAAAGGTGGCCCCAATACACTTCCCCGGGAAGTCCTCTTCAATCATTTGTTTAAAACTAAAGATTAGGTTAATTTCGTTCCTTTTGTTAGTAATTTTGGTTTCCGTTTACCTAGCACATATATATTGTGATCTAAGGAAACTAAATCTTTGCTCATACAAAATAGTAGCTGATGCCCGCGGCTTCGATCGCTTGACAATTTATGTACTAAAACCTCGGGATCGAGAACCACTCTATCGATTGGTGACAGGTGTGACAGAAAACAGGATGAAAATCGGTACAGTAGTTTTTAAGTTTATCGCGAACAGACATACAAACAGACGCGATGGAGAGCTTTGTTTTATAATAATATGTAGCTCGACGCAGGACCCTCTCGTAATAAACGAGCAGCGAAATTATTCATGGCAATGTGGCCAAAAACATTGCAATGAGGCAAAGAGACGAAATATACAAATATTTATATAGCATCAAAATTATGTGTGTTTTTTGATGCTGACAGGAAAAAATCAAAGTAATTATAAAAGTCAATATTTTTCTACCTGACACAATGAGGATAAAATCAATTTCTAATTAAAATATGAAATAAAATGGCTTGTAATTCTATCTCTCTCTATCATCATTATCATATCAGCCAAAAGACGTCAACTGCTGGACATATGAGTCCCCTAAGTGTCACCAGAACTACGGGTCCTGTGTGTATCGCATTTATCGGCTTTCCACGATCGCCTCACCAGGTTATGGATCCACCTGTCATTATCCTCTGATTAATGTGTTGCATAAGGAAAAAAACAAGAATAATTCCTTCAATTTATTGCTTAAAAACTAAATAAAAACTCCACGTGCTTATTGTAATTAATTTCTAAATAAAATAATAAAAATTACAGTTTTAACTCGAAGCCATTTTCTCGCCAATATAGTCAAGTAAGTCAGAGCAGTCAATGTGGTCAATTGCGTAATAAAGTCTTAGAAGACAACGTATGTAGGCTCAGTTGCAACGCCACAGACATTGTCCCTGGCTGAGATGTACATGTATCCTCCGATGCCCCACTGCGGGCCCCAGGAGTTCTTCAGGATCCAGAAGGTGTCACCATCACGCTCGCCGTACCCAACCAAGGAAACTTCATGGTTCAGATGGAGTTGATTACTGAAATAGTCAATTAACAGTTAGCTGTCTGTAATGATAGCATTCAAAAGAATTTTGATTATGGATAATATATTTAGTAATTCTTTTTAAAGGTATTGAAATTGGTTCCCAAACCGAGCGGATTTAGTATTTAGTGATCCAGTCCTCAGACTAATAGCAAGTTGACAATCATTATGATTTGGTTTTTAATCATCTCATCTACATAACTTGGGAATTCTTCAACGCCTAAGTGTATCTTGTTTTTCCATATTCATATGTATAAAGTTAGGTTAAGTAGTTTTTCTGTTTTTAATAAAAAAACTTGGGATTTAAAATTCTGATTCGAGATTCGAGTTAGACATTCTTACTTACCATTCAGTATCGTAGAAGATGCCAGATGAGTACTTTGAGAAACTTTCAGTGACATGGACAGACACTGACAAGGGACCATGGTTGATTAGTGCGACCTTCAAAGCTCCAACGCTCAGAGGTGTAACATCGGTGTATCCACGAATCGGGAAAATCTTCGTCATGTTTTTGATGTTACATTCGCCATTCTATAAAAAAACGAAAGTTGTTGTATGAACGAGTACCAAAACGGAATTTAAACTACCAATAACTGGAGACTGTAATGCTGTGTCTTTTGACAGAAGAATCGCCGCAACACGTGGAAAGATTTTGGGCTCTTAGCGAAGTTATCTATACTTATAATAAATCTGTAGACAGGTCAATTCTGTACATGAAATATATTTCCAAAATAACTATCAGGGGGTGATTAGGGATCAATACTGATGCCAAAAATGCAATCAGTAAAATTTTTGTCTGTCTGTCTGTATAACCGTTATAGAAACAAAAACTACTCGACGGATTTTAACGAAACTTGGTACAATTATTTTTCATACTCCTGAGCTGGTTATAGTATACTTTTCATCACGTTACAATCAATAGAAAAAATGAAAAAAAAAAAATTAAAATGTAATAGTTTGGTTGTTTGTTACTCCATCACGCCAGAACGGCTTAACGGATCTTAATGAAATTTAGAACAAAGATAGATTTTAGTCTGGAATTGCAAATAAGCTACTTTTAATCCCGGAAACATGTTCCCTAGGGATCACGCGGGTGAAGCCGCTGGCAGAAGCTAGTGTAAAATAAAGGCTGCCAATTAAAGACAAAAGAAAAGTATATAACACCTGCATTTTATCATGTTTAACATATGGTTGTCACACATGGTCATTAACAGAGAAGCTAATAAATAATAGTATGTCAAAATGAAATGGAGAGAAGTGTAATCGAAGTAAATAGAAATAACAAATAAAATTAAAAATGTAACTAACTTTGAGATGTAAATAAAGTATGCAAAACAGTTAAATGGAAATGGGCAGGACATAATATGCTGCGAGAGAGAAAATAGAAACGGACTAGGCTAATATCAGAATGGTATCCCAGGGATGGTAAAAGAAGTAAAGTTAGACAAATGAAACGCTGGGAAGATGATCTCAAAAGAGTCGCCGGTCCAGAATGGACCAGAATTGCAAGAGACAGAGATAGGTGGAAGTCTTTGGAGGAGGCCAGTGTCGAAAGACAAGCTGTTATTTTAAAACCGATCAGTAACAAATCTTATTAATAATTGTAAAACAGCAACAAAGGCTTATTTTATTTCTTTACTAGCTGACCCGTGCAACGTCGTCTGCGTGACATTTTTCATTACTGCTCCGCTCCTATTGGTCTTAGCGTGATGATATACAGCCTATAGCCTTCCTCGATAACTGGGCTATCTAATACTGAAATAATTTTTCAAACAGTAGTTCCTGAGATTAGCGCGTTCAACCAAACAAACAAACAAAAAACAAACTCTTCTGCTTTATAATATTAGTAGGTATAGATTTATATTACTGGAAACTGTAAATTATAAATGCAAAACATGAAAAGGAGTCATTGGACTCATTATTATGACCTACTTTTACCATACCACCTACCGTGATATCATATCGCGAATGGACATATGGACCAACGAAATATAACCAAATCGCGAAAAAAAAATCAGCTGTTCAGTACATTTTCTGGGGTTTCACAAACATAAATGTTTGATATAATATGTATGTCCGCTATGTTCTATTGGCTTGGAATATACCTTGTTAGTGTATGGTCCATACTCTGCTTCAGTCGGCAGACCGTACTCCATCATCCACTCGTAGGCCGCGTTATCAGTGCCACCGTCACAGCCTGCAGCCCCGAAACTGTATATCATTAGCATTTGTCAAAGTTAACTACCAATACCTTGAAAGTTAATAATGCATTTCAAATGTTTTCGAACCAGAGTCGTCACTTTTCAATGTTATATAGCAGATCAAATACACATCGGCAGAACACTTCAAAATATTCTACAAGTCATGAACACGAAGTTTGAACAAATACAGATATATACATATTGATTCTCTTTTTTTTTCTCTTCT
The DNA here is from genome assembly GCA_963859965.1 of Ceramica pisi. Taxonomy (NCBI): domain Eukaryota; kingdom Metazoa; phylum Arthropoda; class Insecta; order Lepidoptera; family Noctuidae; genus Ceramica; species Ceramica pisi. The sequence goes on along the minus strand of OY982535.1, from coordinate 19,451,103 downwards.
CAGAAGAAAGGAAGCAATTTACAACAACAACAAACTAAATTTTTTGAGTAATCCGTTGTATTATTTTATTGACATCAAATACGTACGCCCAAGCGCAATCCACAATGGCTTGGTTGCTAAGAGCCATCAGCTTGCCTCCGTTCATCCTCGCAAGTGCTCCTTCCACTGCAGCAGTCGTTCCGAAGGTCCAGCAAGAACCACACTCTTCTTGATCTGTTGGAAAAGGAAGTCTATAAAAAATTCCTATCTGCTACTAATAGTACCTATACAAACAATTTTTTAACCAGTCTCTTCCTCTTATTACAATTTATTTGAATTCGGTACAGCATCTCTTCTGCTCGGAAGATATCTTCTATAACCAAATAAAACTTACTTTTAACGTTTGAAACAACACCCAGCAACCTCAAGTCATACTCCTTTGGTACTTCGCTTGAGATATCTTCCAGCTTTTCTTCATCGTAGGGGAAGGCGATGTTGCCAATTTTTCCCTCTGGGCGCCTCATCAGGCCCATGTATCTTTTCATTTCATCGGGAGTCTTGTCTGCGAATTGGTTGATGGCGAGTTTGTAACCCTTGTTTTGTCGGTTTGTCTGAATTACTTGCCTGAAGAGATATTAGAAATATAAATACCATTTATTATTTCCCAAGATTATATAACTCCATGAGTTCGTTTTAATTTTATAAATTACCTCATACTTCTCTTAAAGAGACTCCTTCTCATTGCGTGCTCTTTGGAGTTAGCGTATTTTTTGCTATGGGTCTTTCTGAACCTGGAATCAATAACATCAAATTATATTAGTTTCATGTATCACAAACCTTAATAAAGGGCCAATTTATTTATGTGACTTTTAAAATACACTTATGTTTTATATACTTTTAAAAATATCTTAGACACCACTGACATCAGGCCAGTATAAGTCTTAGTTCGCCAACCTGCCATGAGCTAGTGCTGTCATCAAAGCTTTATGCCTTTTCAGTAGCTACTACAATTGTCTTACCGTGGACTAACTGATACTATTAAATACTGCAAATCGAGTTGATGGTTATTAGCCACCAAAGAAGAGTCTAGTGATTTTATCTATAAAAATACCTTATAATATATTATGACATGTTAGTCCGATGTACTAAATTAACGACACGTTCCAAATTTTCATGAATGATAAAAATCCAGCCAGAACCACTATTGCCAGCCTGCCAGCATTATGAAAGATTTTTTGCAGCAGGCTTTTCCAATATGATGAAGTCGACAATGTAACCAGCTTTCCTAGTAGTGACCTATTCACTCTTGACCTAGAGGCCTCCAGGTTTTACGCTTACATCTAGACTTACGTTTTGAATACATGGTCAACATGTTTATCATTGTCAGCATTAACGAACAACAAGTGTTTGGTTACACCTTCACTGTCCTTTGTGTGCTTTACGACTTCTTCGTCTGAACAACCATCTGTAGGGAAACAAATTAAATTGAAATAATAGTTACAAAGATGGCATGTCCAAAAACTAAAACATTCAAAGGCATTTGATATCCAGCAAGGCGCATTGGGAGCGCGTCAACGCGTCACGGTCTATAACCTCTAGTAAAGATGCGGCCTGTGTCACAGTAATGGGAACTTTGTAGACTAATTTATTGTATAGTCGTAGTATGTGTGTTTACTAGTTCAGTGTAAACACACTATAACTAACGAAGTTTTAAATGTAATTGAATTTAAAACTCACAATCTTCAACATCGAAGACGTTACGGAAAGAGAAATCTTTTTCGTAATCATAGAAGTCCCAAATTTCGTGCTTGTTCTTCGATCCCAACCACGAGTTGAACTCCAATACTTCATATCTGGAATTAGTTCATATTATTTATTAATTAAATAATATCTGAGCTCAAAAAAAAATCTTTAAATATGTTCAACCGCATGAAGAAGTATAAGAGAACAGATTCGATTAATACAAGAAGATACTTTCAAAAATATCACAATTAAATCGCCGGGGACAAGTTTGTGTGGGGAATGAAATAAAAGGCCTTTGCCAAGTCAATGGTAGCTCTTAAAGTTCTATGGATCTACAGCTTAAATAGGAAACAGATTCTAATCTATTTTCCTTCTTCCGTAAAACACGACGTTTACGAAATTTTAACACATTGACAAATACTTCTGAGTTTATTTAGGTGTTACTTCTCAGGGTGGTCGGCAAAGAAATACCGGCCTCATCTTGCTTAACATGACCAAAAATATTGACGTGTTAAATATTATGTTAAACCTACTTACAAAATAAATAGCACGTCATTCCCGTATTTCGTCAGTTTTCTTACCTTACTGGAATCCAGGCACGGGCCTTCCCATCGTAGTATGCCCAAATAGTATTTTCTGCGTTAACACCATCTTCGTTGTAGTCATGAACGAACTTGGTACATTCTTTGTCGTTCATCGTTTCTTCAACTGAGTAACGGAAAGATATTATTGAAACATCTACTAGAACAATTGTTTTGCGTTTAATACGTACAAAAAGGCTAGGCATTCCCATTTAAAAAGTTACGCAGTGCTCTTAGTAGTGCAGTGGCAATGTGATCGTGTTTCAAATATATTTTTTCTGTAATTTTTTTTTTACCTTCTGGCTCAAAGTCATCGACATCAGGCAAAACAGTTTCAGGAGTTATTGATTCCCACCTGCTGCCTTCCATATTGTTGCAAACTGTGATGACATCTTGGTCTATTGTCGCTTCAGGATGGATCTGTTTTAAGCAAATTTAGATTTTAGTATGTCGTTTCGTTAAGGTTTATTTTCATTAGTGGTTCTTGCTATGAAAAATCATGAAAATACTAACCTCATATTTGACACCATAACGGAATTTCTTGTTTTTAGAGATGACAAAAGACTTCACGTGCCCATTGTTGTAATCGATTCTCGATTGTTTGGAGTTTTTCCTAAAAATAAGACAAATACATATCAAATACGACATAAGATTTAGGTTTATAAGATAAAATGTTTGAAATGAAGAAAATAGTTTTCCTCCCAACGCCACGTATTTAGTACAATTCCCGTTTGTAGATATTTAGTTTAATACCATCGTGCAATATTGGGGTAGGTCGCCAATCAAAAATGCAATATTTCAATAGATCAGCGTTGATTCATTTAAACGCCTTGTGATAAAGTCATAGCAATATCATTTGGTTTTAAGTTTTCTATATCTATTTTAATAGGAGTTATACGATTTTATTTTCAGGATTGTAAAGATATGAAAAGTTCCTGAAACTATTTATTTACAAATAATAATATTCAGCTATACAGCATTACATATTGCTAAGTACCATGTTTAGACATTGGTGGGGCAGTGGTCCATACTTCAAATTTAGCCATCTCTTTTACGAACATTTTTGATGAAAATTAGCAAAAATATTTTTGTTTTACCGAGAAACAGCTCCATTAATAAAATCCCCTAATTATGCTTCAAACATTTTTCAATAAGAAAATTATCGTTTGGCAAAATACTATAATATTGAATTTTTGTTTAGCCTGAATATCCCCATTTAGGCTTATGGCCGTACCCTGTCCAAATAACCTTGAGCATTTTTTCCCTCAATAACAGCCCTCACTCATAACAGTATCTCTTGCGAGATACAATAGCGAATACACTCAGAATGTTGAATAAAATCGTTATAAAATCTAATTTTGGTCGATTGAAAAAAATATTTCTACCAAAATGTTCATAATTAAATTGCCTATCCATTAGCGTAAGTACAAAATCAAAATAATCGTTAGTTTTCGAGAAAATGCTTGTTCAGTAATTTTTTCTCATTTCTGTAGTTTCGTTGGGAGGAGATTAATCAAACATTATACTTAGTAATAAAAAATAAAAATCTACCATTTTTAAGTCTAGATTATGTAGAAATTTAATGTATTATTTATAAGTTGATATTTCTCTTGGATAACGAGTATATAGCTCCAAAAAACTGCACAAAAAACGGCTATCGCTGCGTTTTGCACGGGGACGCGCCTTAACGAAAAATCAACAAAATTTATCAAAAAATCAACAAATTGTGCATAGACTCACCAGATAGCATAGTCCTCAATTACATTGTCAGTCAGCGACATTCTTTTTGCCTTCAGTGTGTATTGATTGGGCCATTTTAAGGGTTTCGCTTTGGCTTCAAACGTGACCTCAGCTTTGGCTTTAGCCTTGTTTACACCTTTAGATTTAGCCTTTTTCACTGGAAATTAATGAAAAGTTTAAATTATTTTGATATGTCGGTCGGTTTGACCGAATAATAAATTTATTAAAAAATAAAATAGAGACATAGTCAATTATATTTGCATTACTTAAGTATGTAGACTAACCAGAGAAGCCCGTGGCCGATTCAAGGTTAAGCAACGCTTGCCAAGGTCGGTCTGTGGATTGGTGCCCATCTCAATATACCGAGACACATTAAGCCGTTGGTTGGCTGTCGTTTGTAGCTCTTTAGATGGATAGTCAAAAGTCAGAAAATCTGACACGTGTAAGACTAGGACACGATACACTGTACTCTCGCCCACACACATGGTACTCCTTGCCAAGACAACAAAACACCCAGGATAAGGAGTACCAGTTTAAGATTGGTGGAGATCTGCTAAGCAGCCGCTCGATTTGACTGCAAGCCGATCCCAATTTAGTTGTGAGAAGGCTTGACAGATGACATAAAGTAACAAATAAAAAAAAACAATACGTTAATGTAAATTCGTCAACTTACCACTTAATCCCTGTGCGACCACCACCAGCCCGAGAAGTAACCACACAAATTTAGCCATCATGAAGCCCAGAACTGGAGCTCCCTGAACCCCGAATACCCTATGCAACAAATATATTGAGATCCAGCCTTTTATTCACTAGATTGTGCTTGCTAATGAACAGGCCCCATTAGTGGTTCAGTTGATAATTAATAATTGCATTAATAGTGTGGATTTGATAACAGTAATTTTATTAAGGGCCCTTTTTTCAATGGTTAGATTAGATAACTTTTAGCTGGGGAATAAAAATGGCGGTTTGACAACTTTAATAGAAAATATTACGTTGCAGTTAAAAAATATCAGATTATAGAAAATATTACGTTGCAGTTAAAAAATATCAGATTATTGAAAAAGTGCCCCTAATTCAATGAGGTAAAAAAAATCCTAAGAAAACATTATTTATCATTGTGTCCTTAACTTAAACTACCTAATGTAATGTCATATTTGTTTTTCGACTATAATTCCTAATGAATTGAAGTCGAAAAATTAAAAGTTTGGAAAAGGCTGATACACCTTTATGCAATAATAGCGTATAATTACATGTAATGCTCGAGTGTTGGGGGTAGGCTGGCTCGCGCGAGACCATCACTGCATGTCACATACTTAAATATAATTGGTATAAGGTCGAAAGTAGACCATTAATTTAAAGTAAAGTGTCGCTGGAGCCCGTATGCCAATCAGCATTTCGGGTATTTCTTTAAATCTATCATGTTAAATAGATTTGTAAGCCCTAACAGTGTTTATTTCTTTTATCATAACGTTTCGTAAAGCGTAAGGCGTTTTGTAAAGCTTCGTCACAAATAGTATCAACTACCTACAATTGGTGGATAAAATACCTGTTAACAAAAGTTATCTGTGTTAACCGATATTTTTATTGTTTATTTTTTTATTTAAAGAGAGTGTATGTACTTACTCACGAGAACACTGCCGACAAACTGCATTGCAGTTTGGCAGAAAACATGTGTTTAAATATATATTATGTTACACATTTCTGAATGAATAAATAAATAAAAAAAATAGGTATTGTGACTTTGTTCAGGTTGTCTTACAGACTCTCTAAAAAAAATATTTATCGTAGTTGCTAAACAATTCGATTCTGATGATTCCTCTTCATAATATTAGTGTAGATAAATATATGATTAGTTATTAATCAGAATTTTAATTATGAAACCACTATAGAATGCCATTAAACATGAACTATTAATTTAGACAGGATCATAGATTTACATAGTAAGTACCTAAGTAGATTTATTTTCTAGTCATCATTATATAAGACAAACATTTAAAAAATAGCGTGGGCCATACAAGTTCCAATAACTGTAGTAACTATAGAATGCCATTAAACATGAACTATTAATTTAGACAGGATCATAGATTTACATAGTAAGTACCTAAGTAGATTTATTTTCTAGTCATCATTATATAAGACAAACATTTAAAAAATAGCGTGGGCCATACAAGTTCCAATAACTTGATCAAACTGGCTGGTTCGAACTGTTTGATCAAATTGACATGAACGTTTGTTGTAACTTATTAAAACTGAGTCGTCAAATGGCATTAAGCAGTATAATGATTGAACGTGTATGGACTGCCAACCTTTGGCAACCTTTAGAAAATCAATGGCCAGGGTATTCTCCAGCCTTTACATGTAAAATTGTACATAAGGATATAATTTCCTCAAAACCCATTTTAACATAACATTTATACCTATCGTTTTCACAATCATGTATGATTTAATCATGAAACCATGAGGTTTTTATTTGTTGATTTAAAAGAATATTCAAAAAGTTTCTTGCACATTTTTTTTATCGAAATCTATGCTTTATTATCATTACGACTGGCCAAATGCTGATCCAAAAGTGCCAACGTTAATGATTTATCTGAAATTAACGCTTTTAACTTTTTTTATAAGATAAAAAAAGTGGTGGTGATAGACATGTACTACTCTCGAGTTCAATCCTAAACATTTTAACATCTGGCAATCGTTATTATTTTACTTTGTCTGTCACCGAAAAATTGCAAATGTTGTAGAATTGTAAAATGTCGCGTGAAATTGTAAAATATTTTTTCTTAGTAAGCCTCGGACAAAACGATTTTTTCATAATATGTCGAGAAATCATAATCTAATAAAGATTTATTACAATCTTACGGAGTCTGCAGTTTTCCATTGACTTCTACATCTACATCCCAAGGTATTTCCATCCTGACAGCCAATTTTAGGCAGATTGCGACTGAGATACGTATGCCAACATTGCTTACAAAATATTAGAATTGGCCCTCTGATTTCTGAAATACGGACACAGTTCGCACCGTATTCGCACCGTGTCAATTTATGTACACTTCAAGCCACAAAAACAGCGAAATTACAAAATTTCATCACACACGTTTTTTGTCAGAATATTTTGGCCCATCCCGTAACCCAATCACGAATCAAGTCAGATTGTTTTCTCACGATGAGCAGGGGACAACAGTTCTTGTTCTTCTAGTTGCCGTACTGGTGCAACTGGTCCAATTATTTGTACGTGAGTAACGGACTCGCGAGCCTTTTGGCGCGAAGCAGAATGCAGTCGGAATCTTTATAGAGTAAACTGTACATAAAAAACCAAGAACGATTGCGTGAGGTGATGAGTTGAACCTACTGGGATATTCCGTAATGCTACTCATTAATTTTGTGCGTAATAGTGCTTTTTCGAGATAATCGGAAGGCTCTTCCGCCTTAAGTGCGGAAGAAAAAGTTCAAACCTACCTTATCTTAAACTTTAATAATTATAGTAGCCGGCAGATAAACTTGCAACAATATACATTGACCTTTCCCTATTATCCCTTTGTAAAAACCTGAACAATAAATTATGAACCGTTTTTATTACTAGAGAACATAAAAGTTGATTCATTTGTCCTCATTGATTCAGGACAGCTTTACCTATGTCTGAATCAACTTCTATTGATTTTAAGAAAGTCAATACGAACGTTTATTGAAACCTTTTTTTTTTTTTTAGGGATAGTAAATCGTGAAATGACTTCCCCCGCTCTGGGCGGAGCGGGAGGGAGTGTCAGACTTCTACTGACTAAATCTCATCCATGTTCCCTCATTGCCCTTTGTGTTCTGGAGCCGCGGTATCTCTTTCGAATAGTCCCGCAACTCCGGCAGGACATTTATTGAAACCCATAAGGTAACATTGCACTGGTATGGAACGATAATAAATTTAACACACGTGTCTATCGCACCATCACCAGAATTCTCACTCTCACTCACACACACACTTACTCTCGCAGCCACACTCTCATTCTCACTCACATACATTAAAGCCTCAATCCATTAAAGTCACTTATGTCACCAGAATTGTTTTAGTATTAAATTTTTCAATTTTGTTTCATTTTTGTTATTGTTTTATTTTGTAGGTACCTGTACGTTATTTTTAATACAGTCATTAGTCGTGAGTTGTCCAATGGTGGGCAAGCCTGGTTATCTATAATACAGGTTTTACCTACAACAGACACCAGTCTCTATTAAGCGCTTTAATATGACTTTGTACTGTGTTTTTGATTATGAGAAAACAATAAAGAATTTTACTATTATTAATAAATGTATGTGAGAGAGCTTTTATCTAACTGTCGAATTTTAAAATTCCTGTGTAGAACAGAATATCACCACTCCTTATTTTGTAGGTAGGTATATTACAGGTACCTTCTAAAACTCCAGTTTGATCTTTTGACAGGCGAACTAATCGATAAACTGTCAGAAGAAAGACAACTTGTAATATTAATAGTCAATCTAATGGTACTATATTGCTCCCTTATCTGATCTCGATGCCCGATGCAGTGCTAGTCTCATAGAAAGTAGCAGCAGCAACATTTTAACAGTTAATATCATACTTTCACCGGTAATAGCGGTCAGTTGAGTTCGCACTTGGCAGGCTACAGGTAAGTTATTAGACTGGAGTGCGAAAGCACACTTTTCCCCGCTACACGCGTTGATAAATCAGGTGAATGCAGAAATTGAAGCGATTTTCTCTTTTATCGATCGATTTCTGGATTATTTATACGCAAATGCAGAATATTTCTTGAATTAGATTATGTTAAAGCAGGCGTATTGAATGGCTATTATTGCAGCCGTTACTTAATTTACTTTTAATAAACTTACCTATCTTTTCGCATTCCTATGTGAGCATTCAACATAATAGAACTGAAATGAATATTTAGTTAGACTTTTAATTCATTTTTGTTACATACTTAGAATTTTAGGAATGACGTTAAGTTTATTAAATACTAGAGGCCGCCCGCGACTTCGTCCCCCGATCCGAATCCCGATCCCTCGGGAACTCCGGAATAAAAAGTCTAAGCCTATGTGTTATTCTGGGTCTTCAGCTACCTACATACCTTCATCGTAATCGGTTCAGTAGTATTTGCTTGAAAGAGTAACAAAAATCCATACATACTACTCTGCATAATACGTAGGACTAGTTGATGCCCGCGGCTTCAGCAGCTAAAACCTCAAGACCTCAAGAACCACTAACCATACCTAGGTGAAACAACATGAAAATAGGTGCAGAAGTTTTTGAGTTTATCGCGAACATACCGGCAGACAGACTCAGCGGAGGTCTTTGTTTTATTTTTTTATTATGTAGTGACAGTGATACGAAGAACTTAGATGAGACTGGCGCAAGAACGTGGGGATTGGCACAAGAAAAGAGAGGCCTATTGTCAGCAGTGTGCGAGATCGGACTGTGGATGATGATCATGATAAAAACATACCTACTCTGTTCGAATGGAAACCGAAATAAGCACCTGCTTATTATATAATATTGTTACTATATTATATATTGCTATTTTCCTATTTGTTGGCATAACGTTGTCATAGTTACACACGTCCACACAATCAGTTTTTTTTAATATTATTCAGTCATTCAGTTTTTATTTTTATTTGTTTGTGCAGTACCTACCTTGTAAAATATTCATGCTTTTGTTATGATCTGATTCAATTCCACTGATGGTTGACACAAAAAAAGGAAAAAAAAATATTTCACTGTTTTATTGTATGTCCCACAATACCAGAATTTTTCTTTGTGAATATTAATAGTAGTATCAACATTTTAAAACTTGTAAAATCAATGTTATTTTGTTTTGAAGGTTACTTGATGATTAATAAATGAGTTATCAATAAACTGATATTAGTTAGTAGTTTGCTACACAGCTTACCGTCCCCAGGTAAATATTTCTGTCTGAACTTGCTTGCTATAAATTCTCTTTATGTCGACGATAGACCATAAATCATATTTATTTTCCAAAAAGGTTACCTGCAACTCTTTTACACGGCAATATTTGTTGTTCATATTATTCTAGACTAGCTGACCCGCGCAACGTCGTCTGCGTCACATTTTCCATTACTGCTCCGCTCCTATTTGTCTTAGCGTGATGATATATAGCCTATAGCCTTCCTCGATTAATGGGCTATCTAACACTGAAAGAATTTTTCAAATCGGACCAGTACTTCCCGAGATTAGCGCGTTCAACCAAACAAACAAACAAACAAACTCTTCTGCTTTATAATACTAGTATAGATGAGGCTGATGTTTCCTAGCTGACTACCCTGAGAAGAAACACCGAAACAAACTCAGAGGTCATAGTCTCTTTTAAGGCCGTACCCTGACCAAATAACCTTGAGCATTTTGTCCCTCAATTACAGCGCAAGAGATACAATAGCGAATACGCTCAGAATGTTAAATAAAATCGTTATAAAATCTTATTTTGGTTGTTTCAAAAAAACGTTTCTACCAAAATATTCATAATTAAATATTGCCTATCCGTTACCTAAATACAAAATCAAAATAATCGTTACTTTTCGAGAAGATGCATGTTTTCAGTAATTTTTTCTCATTTCTGTGGTTTCGTTGTGAGGAGATTACTTAAACATTATACTTAGTAATAAAAAATAAATATCTACCACTTTGAAGCCATTATGTAGAAATTTAAAGTATTTTTATAAGTTGATATTTCTTCTGGATAAAGAGTATATAGCTCCAAAAAACTGCACAAAAAACGGCTAGCGCTGCGTTTTGCTCGGGGACGCGCCTTAAAGTCCATATACTATCGGTAGTACTCAAGATGTGAGCCTATTCCCGTTCCCAGTTAAAAAGTCTTAAAGTTCAAGTTTCAATAATCACCACAGACACAATCAATGTCAAAAACATGAATAAATGAGGGGCCGGAAAGGTGTTTTTGTCAGTTCGCGGCTACGATGAGAATGTTCCCTTAAAAATAACAGGATTGTCCCTCAGTTTAGGAAGTTTATTTAAAAAAAAGTTAGAACGAACGCTAACCCAGAAGAGCAGCCACTCTTCTGGGTAAGCTCGCTCCATCGTAGACTTTGCGTCTGTCATCTCTAACCTAGACTACAGTCAATAGCAAATCCATGTTAAATAAAATATATTTATATATTATATACTAGCTGACCCGCGCAACGTCGTCTGCGTCACATTTTCCATTATTGCTGCGCTCCTGTTAACCTTACTCGATAAATGGGCAATATACCTAACACTGAAATAATTATTCAAATTGGACCAAACAAACTCTTCTGAAGTCTTCTGCTTTATAATATTAGTATAGATTAGTATAGATGAAAAATCAATTAATCAAAAAGCAGACATGGGCGAAAGTCATTCTTTCAATTTGACGTCACACGCCAACGCCATCTATCGATTACTGCACGCAGTTGATCTCTAGGTAGGTGGTAGTCTAAGTTTGATAGATGGCGCTATTCCAATATTTTACTTCGGAAAGACTATTATAATTATAATTTGATTCACATTTTTTGTATTATAAGGTATGAACTGATTACGATGAAACAAAAAACTTAATATTACTACAATCTACGCACAGTTTATTGTTATGTATAAAAGTTACGTGAAGTAATAATGAGACTAAGTTACGTGAAGTAATAATGAGACACTTAGTCTCATTATTACTTCACGTAACTTTTAAATTAACGTAAATTAGGGTTATTTGCACTTGCAAATAACCCTAATTTTACTTCTGGAAAACTTTAAATTCAAATATCTTTTGATAGACTAAACCGATTGCAATGAAACAAAAACTAAATGTTACTCCAAGTTACGCTCAATCTTTGTGTGTAAAAGTTATCTACATTGCTTTCGCAGATTTTACGTGATGCCCGAACAAATAAACAGACAAACAGACACAAATTCTAAAAATGCTGGAAATGGGTTCTATTGGTTGTTCTTTAACACCCTAGCTATTTTTTTAGGATTTTTTTTTTCATGTACAAAAACCACTTTTCTACAGTTTTATGTCATGTAATATTTCTTGAATTAGATTATGTTAAAGCAGGCGTATTGAATGGCTATTATTGCAGCCGTTACTTAATTTACTTTTAATAAACTTAACTATCTTTTCGCATTCCTATGTGAGCATTCAACATAATAGAACTGAAATGAATATTTAGTTAGACTTTTAATTCATTTTTGTTACATACTTAGAATTTTTGGAAATGACGTTAAGTTTATTAAATACTAGAGGCCGCCCGCGACTTCGTCCCCCGATCCGAATCCCGATCCCTCGGGAACTCCGGGATAAAAAGTAGCCTATGTGTTATTCTGGGTCTTCAGCTACCTACATACCTTCATCGTAATCGGTTCAGTAGTATTTGCGTGAAAGAGTAACAAAAATCCATACATACTACTCTGCATAATACGTAGGACTAGTTGATGCCCGCGGCTTCAGCGGCTAAAACCTCAAGACCTCAAGAACCACTAACCATACCTAGGTGAAACAGCATGAAAATAGGTGCAGAAGTTTTTGAGTTTATCGCGAACATACCGGCAGACAGACTCAGCGGAGGTCTTTGTTTTATTTTTATAATATGTAGTGACAGTGATACGAAGAACTTAGATGAGACTGGCGCAAGAACGTGGGGATTGGCACAAGAAAAGAGAGGCCTATTGTCAGCAGTGTGCGAGATCGGACTGTGGATGATGATCATGATAAAAACATACCTACTCTGTTCGAATGGAAACCGAAATAAGCACCTGCTTGAGTAAATCAAAATAATTATTTAAGCGTAATATTGTTATTACATAATATTGTTACTATATTATATATTGCTATTTTCCTATTTGTTGGCATAACGTTGTCATAGTTACACACGTCCACACAATCAGTTTTTTTTAATATTATTCAGTCATTCAGTTTTTATTTTTATTTGTTTGTGCAGTACCTACCTTGTAAAATATTCATGCTTTTGTTATGATCTGATTGAATTCCACTGATGGTTGACACAAAAAAAGGAAAAAAAAATATTTCACTGTTTTATTGTATGTCCCACAATACCAGAATTTTTCTTTGTGAATATTAATAGTAGTATCAACATTTTAAAACTTGTAAAATCAATGTTATTTTGTTTTGAAGGTTATTTGATTATTAATAAATGAGTTATCAATAAACTGATATTAATTAGTAGTTTGCTACACAGCTTTTTTTTTTTTTTAGGGATGGGAAATCATCCAATGACTCAGAGTGTCAGACTTCTACTGACTAAAACCCATCCATGTTCCTTCATTGCCCTTTGTGTTCCGGAGCCACGGTATCTCTTTCGAATAATCCCGCGACTCCGGCAGGGCTACACAGCTTACCGTCCCCAGGTAAATATTTCTGTCTGAACTTGCTTGCTATAAATTCTCTTTATGTCGACGATAGACCATAAATCATATTTATTTTCCAAAAAGGTTACCTGCAACTCTTTAACACGGCAATATTTGTTGTTCATATTATTCTAGATGAGGCTGATGTTTCCTAGCTGACTACCCTGAGAAGAAACACCGAAACAAACTCAGAGGTGATAGTCTCTTTTAAGGCCGTACCCTGACCAAATAACCTTGAGCATTTTGTCCCTCAATTACAGCGCAAGAGATACAATAGCGAATACGCTCAGAATGTTAAATAAAATCGTTATAAAATCTTATTTTGGTTGTTTCAAAAAAACGTTTCTACCAAAATTTTCATAATTAAATTGCCTATCCGTTAGTGTACCTAAGTACAAAATCAAAATAATCGTTACTTTTCGAGAAGATGCATGTTTTCAGTATTTTTTTCTCATTTCTGTGGTTTCGTTGTGAGGAGATTACTCAAACATTATACTTAGTAATAAAAAATAAATATCTACCATTTTGAAGCCATGATTATGTAGAAATTTAAAGTATGAATATTTAATATAGATAATGTTCACAGTCATTGAGAGCACACTCACTTAAATACTAACAAAGTTGTCCTCTTTATAATATTTACAGTATCTGCATTATGTACAATTAAACGCATAAAAAAACAAAATAAAACATTTGGCATCAAAAACATAATCCACATCGCTGTCAACGGCAAAAGTGCCCAGAACACTGGCAGCATTGCCACGTTGAATGGCAATGCTGATTCTTTGGCCGAAGAAAAGCCCAGCCCTCTGGTCACGTGAACCGTCGACAAGTTGTTTGCTGATGTCCCGAAAGACTCTATGTGCACTCGGACCACATGGGCCTAGTGTTTCAACGCCAAAAGGCTCAAATATATAACTCCCAATTACGTTATTATATTTGCGCCTTTTGAGGTTTTCCGCACCTGCAGCAGCCGCCCCAGCACAGCCCGCCGTGCTAAACAGATGGGATGGCGCAAGGGTGTCAACACATGTTGCATCCCACTCCAAAGGCCTACCCACCTTCCAAGGCATTATGGTCATCCCATCTGGCCTCTTCCCATCGTCACGTGCCAAGCCGTGGGGTTCTAAAACAGCTGGCACCCCGGCGGTGACAAGAGCCCGACGGATGATGTCATTAATGCTGGCATGCCGTGCTAGCCGACCAGCGCTCCTACTGCAAGACAGGCCATGGTGTCCGAGGCGGTTGACTGGTTCACCGCATTGACACCGATGTGGGGCTCCGCTAGGAGCACCCAGACGCAGCCACGTAGCGATCCAGAAAGTACTGTCACTTAGCATAGTACCTATGTTGGGTGACGGTAGTGCCCGTAGCCAAAGACCCGACTCCCATTCACCCACAGCCAGCAGGCGGGCACGCTCCGCAGTATTGGTGGTCGTGTTTAAGAGGTTATTCCGTGCCAACCTGCAGAGCGGCTCATCCCATTGCCTCTGGGAAAATGGGTTATTGGGCAACGCCGTGTTCGGGCAAGCCACTTTCCAGGCGTTCACAGAATCGGTCAAGCAAAGCACTTTTCAGTCAACTTTTCAGTGCTGTTGACCGAAGACAGGAACGCCGGTAGGCTTATACTAGAAATTTTGCGGATGCCGAGCCCACCAAAGCAAATGGGTAGTGTGGCTTGGAGCCAGGCTAATTTAAAGTTATTTTATAAGTTGATATTTCTTCTGGATAAAGAGCAGCTCCAAAAAACTGCACAAAAAACGGCTAGCGCTGCGTTTTGCTCGGGGACGCGCCTTAAAGTCCATATACTATCGGTAGTACTCAAGATGTGAGCCTATTCAAGTTCCCAGTTAAAAAGTCTTAAAGTTCAAGTTTCAATAATCACCACAGACACAATCAATGTCAAAAACATGAAAAAATGAGGGGCCGGAAAGGTGTTTTTGTCAGATCGCGGCTACGATGAGAATGTTCCCTTAAAAATAACAGGATTGTCCCTCAGTTTAGTCAGGTTATTTAAAAAAAAGTTAGAACGAACGCTTACCCAGAAGAGCAGCCACTCTTCTGGGTAAGCTCGCTCCATCGTAGACTTTGCGTCTGTCATCTCTAACCTAGACTAGAGTCAATAGCAAATCCATGTTAAATAAAATATATTTATATATTATATATAAGTACACTATCAAAACGGCAGCTCCATTTAAGTACCTTCGTTACATAAACGTTAGCATAACATAATAAAATATGACCATTTCAATATAACTCCAATCAAATTTCACGCTTACCACATCCGGTACATTAATAACATAAAAATTAATGAACTTGTCAAAACTAAATTGATATTAAAAGCCTCGAGTAACTCGACCAGTTCACGATAAACTTTCTTAGATTTTAATCTAGAACAATCATGTTGCATGTGCATGGTCAAAACCAAAATTAAAAAGGAGTATTGTTACATTTTGCCCGCGGGCAAAGTTGCCTCCATATATTTTTGTGTGGCCGAGCTTTTGACTTTAATTGCTCCCCAAGGCTTAAGTTCTAAGTTTCTATGACATTCGGTATGTCTGTTGATGAATTGGACGATTATCATAATTACGGGGGCAATGTCTGTAATTTAATCTCTTTACTTATAAAATGTTTTGAGAGCGTTTGAGTGCGTGCGTTGTGGATGATATGCTGGAGTGCCTGGAGATGGTTTCGACATGTTTTCATATTGTTCGTAGGTGTAAGTTGAGCGTTAAACTTAAAATGGATATCTATTAGAATCTAAAAGTTAGGTAGTTGAATCTAAAAACCATCAATCATCACTACATTTGGTCTCCTAGTTCCATGCTCCTATAACCTATATCATATTATATACTAGCCCCCTAGCGGCTTCATTCGCATTCAAGTTGAAAATTATCCCAAGGGAGCATATTCCCAGAAATTAAAGTATCTATGTCCTATTCCATGAGATGGTCGACCCGTGTGCCAAGTTTCATGCAAATCCCTTCAGCCGTTAAAACGTGAAAATGTCCGAAACAGACTTAATTTTCATCTTATTAGGTTCAAGGTTGATTGGGAAAATTTGACAGTGTCGGGTAGCGTGATTTGCTTTCTGATTCTGCTAAAGTGGCTTTTTAAACCCGCAGATCCATGCAACTTCATCTGCGTCACCTTTTCCATTAATGCTCCGCTCCTATTGGTCGTAGCGTGATGTTGACTATATGATATAACCAGCCTTAACAGCAACACTAAAATAATTTCTCAATTTGAAATAGTACCGTAGCTCTTCAGATTGGCGCGTTCAACCAACCAAACAAACTTCTCAGCTTTATAATATTAATTATGGATAACATGAATATGGACGAATTAAAAAATTATTGCGACACCCATCGTAGGTAGCTGCGAACTCTAACCTTATCCGATATATCTACATTATATATTTCGATCACTAGCGACCCGTGCAATGCTGATCACAAGTAGTATTATTTCTAGTAAAAAGTAAATGATAAAAATGGTTATTGTGGGTTATCCGTAAGAGATAGACATATACTATTGCGGTCTTTTTTGTAGATCTTTTTAAGGTGTACAATACTGTAGTATATTACGTGATATTACTTTGATCTATCTCGTAGGGTTCAACCAGCGTTTGCAATGTAAGTTTTTAATTTACGACATCACATTAGAAACCTCTAAAATTATCAGAGTTTCTCTACTATAAATATGCATGTAAAAGGTCCTTACATATATTATGAAATTGGCGTTTTGTACGGGAGGAATATAAAGTCTTTTTTTTTGTAAAATATATTTAATTATTCAAAGTAGGTATGCACCGTTGTTATCTATGCACTTTTGCCATCTCATAGGTAGTTCATTGATCCCTATACTAAAAAAACCATGGCAGCGAGAATCAATAAACTCTCTGAAGGCGGTTTGGACTGCCGCATCGGAGTTGAAGTTTTTTCCTTGAAAGAAGTTGTCCAAATTCCGGAAAAAAATGTAACTTTATGGTTGGTTGTTTATTGTGCAGTGTGTGGTCTTGCGTTGTCGTAAAGCAGCAGTGGCCTAGAGCGATTGACCAATCTCGGTTGTTTAGCAGCTAATTCTTCCTTCATGGTTTGCAGTTGCTGGCAATAGATATCTGCCGTACGTAATCGTTTGGCCAGATTTTAGAAAGCTGTAGTGAACGACACCGGCGCTAGTCCACCAAATACACACAAGTAACTTTTTCTGAGACAATTTTCGGTTAGGGCAGGATTTGGCTGGGTCTCAAGGGTTCAGCCATTGCGACGAGCACTTTCGATTATCGTACAGTATCCACTTTTCATCACAAAACAAACATCATCAAACCTTCGAGCTGTTTCTCAAGCACTGCAGGTGCCACGGTAGAACTCGTACTCGTATATATACCGATATTTCATGTTGCAAAAACACAAACATTGTTGTAACAAGCGACGCCAAAGAAAAATTCAAAACTCAAATGTACCAGCTAAATGAATTTATAAATTTGAATTTGGAATTCTTAACCAAAGAGGAGATATTTCAGATCAAAGTGGTCAGTACGACAAAACGCTAATTTCATATGTAAGGACCTAATATATAAACCTTCCTCTTGAATCACTCTATCTATCTATTGACACGGTTGGCGCAGTGGTTGAGTGATTGACTGCTGTGCAGCATGTCGCGGGTTCGATTCCCGCACGGAACAAATATTTGTACGACCTACATGTATTTGTTCCGAGTCTGGGTGTTTTTCTATCTATAATATGTATGTATTTACAAAAAAAAAAAAAATGTATATAAGTAGTTTATCAGCCATCTCGTTACCATAACACAAGCATTAGGTTGCTTAGCTTGGGACTATATGGCGTTGTGTGAAATGTCCAAGGATATTATTATTATTAAAAATCGCATCAAAATTCGTTACGTGGTTTTAAAGATATAAACATACACAGGGACAGACAGACAGCGGGAAGCGACTTTGTTTTATTATGTAGTGATACTCGTGTATCTAAGCCCAAAACATTTCCTCCTCACGGGAGCTCTGTTTACATGTTGTGCTGATCAATACAACAAACTATAAATATATCGCATTAATATTCACCTGCTATCGTTTCATTAATTTTTGAATAAATAGAAACCAAGCAAGTGCGTATCTGGATAGGCAACAAGGTTCCGTATCAAAATATAAATCATGATTTACTAAATGTCGATGGAACCTGTAACTTCGAAATGATTTTGTATAACCGTAGGATATAATATCTACACTAATATAATAAAGCTGAAGAGTTTGTTTGTTTGTCTGTTTGCTTGAACGTGCTTATCTCAGGAACTACTGGTCCGATTTGAAAAATTATTTCAGTGTTAGATAGCGCATTTATCGAGGAAGGCTTTATGCTTATGATATATACCTATCATCACACTAAGACCAATAGGAGCGGAGCACTCATGAAATATGTGACGCAGACGACGTTGCCCGGGTCAGCTAGTGAAAATGCAAACTGTATTGCGTGTTTTTTTTGTTTGTAACTAAAATCTAAGTTTAGGAACTACTATTTATGAATGGAATACCTAAAGAAAATCTTTTCGGTTCCCTTTTCTGGCATTTTTTTATAAACTAGTTAACATAGGTACTATGCATAATATGACAAGCCTGTTATTACCCTTACTCTTGAAATCCTGGGAAAATAATGGTGCCCAATGACAAGAAAACTGCCGAAGAAATGCTCGAATCCCTCAGAAACGACTCAACTGCATTGGATCTCGCAACTAATTTTTATTAGGAAAGAACCGTAGTACTAACTATAAGACAGACACATGAACATCCAGACGCACTGCAACTTACCATCCCTACCTTGTTGCTATTCCACCAATTCGCACTAAGCGTTTCCAAACGTCTTTTATAATGCGCACAGCAAGAAACTCTCTGCCTGCGTTTGTGTTTGAAAACGCTTACAACCCTAATTTCTTAAAAGTTAGAGTGAACAGGCTCTTTCTGGGTAAGCTCGCTCCATCGTAGACTTTGTCTCTGTCATCTCTGACCAAGACTAGAGTCAAATGCAAACCCATCTCAAATTAACAAAAAAAACATAATTTTCTAATGCACTGGATGAACCAGGTGCACATATTAATTATTTAAGAAACGCAACGTGAAGCGGTACCCTAAAATCAGAGTAATAAAACGTAACACCTTAGCTTCAGTAACCCCGCTGCGTTAAATTCATACATATTTTATTTTATTTGGAACCGGTATTTTACCGATACGTCTACTATGTCGCTACATACCTCCGCTAATATAGGATATTAATTAGGTATCACATTCCATAAGAAAACTTTAAATGCCAACGTAATTGTGGTGTTGATTAAAGCTAAAATAAAAACAGGTAGGCTATGAATAAATTTCTTAAGTTCTGGTAAATATTTACAATTCTTATTTGCATTAAGTAACAAAAATTATAATACCAAAGTGGTCTTTACGTTATTTTTTCTCACACTTAGTTCCGGGTTTATTTTAATTTTATTACAACAGAAGCCTGTTTATCATAGCCATGTACCTAGTCTGTTCTTATTTTTTATTCAGCATATTCTGTCCTATTGCTGGGCAAAGGCCTTCCCTAAAACCTTCCAGTATTATTTTTGGGAACCCCCTGGAAATAGTCCTTGATGTAGGCGTCTACTTCGTCCGCCAACTCTACCTAGGCCTAACCGGCCTAGGTTAGGCGAAAAGCCCGTTCCGTCATCGGACCACAAGATGTACATGGTTGACGTCCCTACCACACACAAAACGTTTTGGGAACACATTCAGTGTGCGTACAGCTAAAGAGTGGAATTTCTTATCAAAGTATATGTCTCCTGATAGCTGCAAGCTGGGAATCTTTTAGTCAAGAGTGTATAAGTTACTTCTAGGCAAGCGTGCTCCTTCTTCGAGCACATCATCGCTTACTATCACGCTCTCATTCAATCCCTTTTCTGTCAAATCCTAATCTGTCCCAGGAGATATTTCAAAATGGGCCAGGTGGAACACAAATGGAACACTACCACAAAAAAATTGAAAAACCCGTTGAATTCGGGAACAATACAGATAATTCATTTAAATGCTGTTGTGGTTAATCATTGATTGCCGGGTTCTGATCGAACAGCGAGCCATCCAACGCTTGCCGTCCGCAGGCCCGACCCTACGGTGGCCGGGAATCGCCCTGCGACTCCCGACGCCCGGGGCGTGTTCTTCTGTTGCGGTGGCTAGGGCGTGAGATTTCCTTCTCTCTCTGGCGTTCGGCCTCCTCCTTCGCTGAAATTACTGCTTCGCGCTTCGCAGAAGGACATTCTGGAACATCTTACATTTCCATCTTTATCGCTAGCAGTGCTAGCATTAGATTCAAGGTTGATTGGAAAAAA
Source organism: Ceramica pisi (assembly GCA_963859965.1). Taxonomy (NCBI): domain Eukaryota; kingdom Metazoa; phylum Arthropoda; class Insecta; order Lepidoptera; family Noctuidae; genus Ceramica; species Ceramica pisi. The sequence continues at coordinate 19,430,325 of OY982535.1, read as the reverse complement.
ATGTCAGTTTCGGGTAGCTTGATGTGCGGGGTGATACTACTAAAGCCTTTTTAGACCCGCTGCTCATTTTTTACACAACCCATCTACCTCCTCTTTGGTCTTCCTCTGCCTATCTATTGATGGATGGAGAGAAACTTTAAATTCATAACTTTTTTAGCCGCATACTTTTCGTACTTCAAATATCACAAAAGAAAAATAAAACAAACACAATCCTATAGAAACTTTAATACATCGGACAGCGATGTGAATAAAATTACTTAAGTACTGTTTGTATCACCGTTTCATTGATGTTCGAAGTCACGGCAATAAAATGGAGGCGTGCATAAGTGCATAAACATGAGAGTACATAAACAATGCTTCGTATTAACTCTCTGTACGAACGAAACCGTTCCAAACAATTGAACACAGAACGCGGTAAGTATGTGACCACGGTGCGCGAGGGAGCGATTGTCCCTTGTTAGATTCCTACTCTGGATAAAATAAATATCTAGGTGTCACCAAACGTCACAACAAAAATTTTTGAGGATTCAGGTTTTTTTGTAGCATCTCCCAGGTTTTGAGGTAGTGGCTGCGGAATTTGTTCGAAAGAGTCACCGCGGCCCTGGAACGCGAAGGGAGGAACTCTGTCCAAGAGAGTCTGTGTAAGAGTCTGGCCCTCCCTCCTACTTTGTCTAGAGCGGGAGGAGTCATTTGATGATTTCCCATCCTTTTAAAAAAGCTTTGAGTTAGGTCAGTCGGACTTTCCAGGCTTCTAGCCACTTACAAGTAAATAAATAGATTACTTATAAGTAAGCCTGACTGCCGTTTAGCGGCTGCTTTGGGATACGAACCTCAGCCTAGGGTGTTACTGGATGTAGCGCAACCAGAGATCCCTCATCTGGTCCTTTCCGAAAAAATACTGACCTTTAGCTCCGATACAGTGCTGGCGATGATCGCCGGGAGATATGACTGCCCGTATATCGGACACTGCTGTAGCAGGCATGTTGCTAGCTGTGTCCGATAATATGTCTGTGTTTTATGTATTCTGGTTGCTGTATGGGTGCTTTTTGGTTACCTGAATTAAATGCTTTTTTTTTTTTTTTGGTCCGATTTAGTACTCGTTTACTGTATGGTTTTATGACATAAATAGCCTTCCAGTGGCCTGTGGCACTTGAACTTTTCCGACCTGATATTTCGTTCATACTCTATCAAATGGATCTGGACAAATTCTTAGTGAGGCAGCGTTTTATAATAATAAGAAAAAACATTTTGTCATCATCTGCCTAGCCTTTTCCCAACTATGTATATTGGGGTCGGCTTCCAATCATACCGGATTCAGCTGGATATCAGTATTTTACGTGGAGCGGCTGCCTACCAGACCTCCACAACCCATTTTAACTGGGTAACACGGTACTTCTTAGCAAGACTGGTGTCAGATTTACTGGCTTCTGACATTCCGTAACGACGGGACCAACAGCTTAACGTGCTTTCCGAGGCACGGAGGAAACTCAGTATGTTAAGATGGTCCAACCCATCCACAGACCAAACTCGACAAGCGTTGCTTAACCTTGAAGATCGACCTGTGCGGCTATTATTATTTAGCCACGAGCTCCTGAAGAAAAAAAACATTTTGTACTATAATAATATTATTCACTCGCTCCCGCTCCTCTTCCCACTAAGTCTCGCACTCAAACCACCACTTGTTAGCCGAAAAGCTTGTACGCAGCCATAAAACAAGAAATGTGGTCGCCGCACAGTCAGCGGTCACTGCAACAGCCGTAACATTATAATGATCGCGACCATTTATTTTACAACTATCTTCCAATGACCAATTTACGAGCCAGATTATGGGAAAAGAAAAAATATAGAAAACGTAAAAAAATACTAAAAAATAAACACACACGTAATCAAATTACCATAATAATGAACATTGTGGACAAATATGTATTTAAATAAACTGTAAACATATTTTTTATGTATCGTAAATATTTAAATGTGGCGGTTGTTACGTCACTTTAATTAGCTGTTATGGATATCCGATAAACATTCCAATATCCGTATTAATTAGACTTGGCAGTACATGTGTGGAGGAGAAAGTGTTGGACGGATATTAAATGTCATGAGCAATTTGCTCTCAATTGTGACTGAATGCGAAGTTGCTAAAGACAAGAGTTTGAATAAAAAAAGGAATAAATTTTTAACAGTCCTTTTTAGGGTTCCGTACCCAAAAGGTACCTCGGAACCCTATTACTAAACTTCCGATGTCCATCTGGTCGTCCGGCCGTCCATCTGTCTTTCAGCGGGATGTATCTCAAGAACCGTAATAGGTAGACTGAGGAAATGTTCACAGATTGTGTATTTCTATTGCCGCTAGAACATAAAACTTTTTACAAAAAAATACAACCGACTTCCAAAAAAAAACACTACTAAGTAAAAAATAACTTTAATTTCGGAAGTCGGTGTTTTTGTTAGTTTCTTCGTATTTTGACACCAACTTCCGAAATTAAAGTTATTTTTTACTTTGTAGTTTTTTTTTGGAAGTCGGTTGTATTTTTTTGTAAAAAGTTTTTTATTTTTCACTTTTTAGTGGTGCCCCACACCTAACAACACCACTGCAAAATCGCAGAAAAGCAAAATACGCAATTTCGATTATTATCAAAGAATCATCTAAATATTCAAATTCCAGCTATTTCGATTTAAAATCCAAAGTTCGTAACCGATTTTGATATGATTTAAATGGGACCAATCTGCAAGTATATCCTTTCAGATAAAACAAGAATTTTTCAAATCGGTTCATAATTGTCGGAGTTATGAGGTACCTAACAAACATAAAAAAAAAAACATACAACCGAATTGATAACCTCCTCCTTTTTGGGAAGTCGGTTAAAAAATGATAAAACTAAGGTTAATGAAACGGGAAGGAACCCTTTGTGTACGAGTCGGACTAACTTAGCTGGCTTTTAATCGTTATATAAAGAGGAATAAAATCGTGTATGTACCATGTTGATCGATGAGGAAGCTTCGGCTGAAGGCAATCCTGGATCAGAGAATCTAGTCATATGAGACTTATTTTGAACAACCTACATTGTATAAATATCGTTTTCACTTCAACTGCACGAAAACGTCAGATTATTAAATCATACAAACTCAATTTATTATTATTTATTTTGCATTGTCCTCACATGAAGATGCAAGTACATGTAACTAAGATTTTTTAAAACATCACATGTTTTAAAAGAGTGTCCGTGGAGTTTCTTGCACGTTCTTCTCCACAGAGATCTACGCTTTGGAACTTGCATACAGCCTCATGTTTTTGATTGACCGACCTTGACATTTCAAAAGTGCCTGTTAATGGTTTATTTGAAATAAATGCTTTGAATTTTGAATCTTGAATCTCAACGTAAGTCATTATTGCGGGTTATAATGAAATTCAGTACAATATTATAGCCCGGATTATAGAATCGTTCATTAGGTTCGGGATTCAATATGACGTCCGTAACATAAGACACTGCTTGATCCCCTCGGTGCATAATCTCTACTATTTTATACTGTTAACCGTTAAGAAGTGGCTTCGTCTGGAGCCAATTTTAGATAAAGAATCATTATACTAGTCTAGACTAGTATCTATATATCTATATCTATACTAGACTACTGCACGTTCCGACTTCGTACGGGTATACCCTTTATTTTAACGGGATAAAATATAGCCTATGTTTATACCGACAGTCCATTCCACACATAGGAGAAAGATTTTTTTAAATCGGTCCAGTAGTTTCGGAGCCTATTCAATTCAAACAAACAAAAACAATCAAATCTTTCCTCTTTATAATATTAGTGTAGACTAAAGACATTGAATCTATACAATGCAATTGTTAGATCCCAAAAGAACTACGTAGGTTTTTTTTTTTTTAGGGATGGGAAATCATCCAATGACTCCTCCCGCTCTGGGTGTAGCGGGAGGGAGTGTCAGACTTCTACTGACTAAAACCCATCCATGTTCCTTCATTGACTTTGTGTTCCGGAGCCACGGTGTCTCTTGCGAATATTCCCGCGACTCCGGCAGGCGTCGGCCCTTTCGGGCCCCTCTGTTGTTTTTTTTTTTTTTTTTTTTTTTTTTTTTTGGGACAAGCCCGCCACACATTCCCAACCACTGCAACTCCTGAAAGCCAGAATCAACAGTGGCGACCACCAGAAAAACGCCGAGTTAATGAAACCCGACGAGTCCCGGAGAAACGATTCAACTGTCTTGGATCCCGCAACGAAATTAATCAGAAGAGTACAGCGGAGGAGTAGGAAAAATAAATATAATTTCCACTTCCCTCCATATCAAGCAGGAGACAGATTAGAGCTAGGCCAATAGGCACCAAGGGACATATACAACTGGGTTAGGCCCAGTTGCCAAGCACCACGGATTATATATTAACATTTAAACTAATGGGTCCTAAATTGTGAGCTACTTTTGATTCCAGTAATAGGTATGGCAAAATCGCCTGAACGCACGGAAATTTGTTCTGGTTTCTACAAGGTCCGTATAGTAAACTACTCCAGATTTGACCTGAATACTATCTAACATAACATTACGTTCAGTCTGCCAAAGAATACACTCCCACAAGATGTGATGTGCGGATTGTTCGTATTCAAGGTCAGCTGTAGAGCATTGACATAAAGGTGAGGCCACAAGCCTAAAGGAAAATAATTTACTCTTAAAGTTGCCATGACCTGTGAGAAATTGGGCAACACAGTGATCCACCTCCAGCCATGTCTTCTCCAGCCGCTCACGAACGGATGGAAAAAACTGGTGGAGGTGTCGGCCCTTGATGGAATCTTCCCACCTACATTGCCATTCGCATAAAAGTGCCTCCCAGACGTCAGTCTGGGGTTTTAATAATCTAGAGATCTTAGCACGGTCGCGTTGCGGTAAAAACTCTGGGTCCGTGATCTTTCTAGCGTAGAAGTACATTGCAGCACGCCGCTGCACCTCAAGATCGACTGGGAGAACACCCGCCAGCACCGGTAAGGCTTCAGTACTAACCGTCCTATACGCCTTGCATAAGAATATCAAAGCCAAACGCTGGTTTTGAAGTAATTTACGTCGTACCGCCCCTATGGTGGCCCTATCGGCCCAGACAGGTGCCCCGTAGCACATACAACCCAAGTAAGTAGCCCCATATATAGTTTTTAGGGTTTGAAATGATAGACCCCAAGTAGCCTTTGATATTCTCGTCAAGGCGTAGAAGTTCTTTTTTGCTTTTTCTCCTACTGTTTTTATATGATCAATAAATGAAAAGTTTCTTTCTAGTAGCATACCGAGGTAGCACACGGATTCTTTCCTTTTAACGGGTACGTTATTAAATTTTATACTAGGCCAGGATTTAAGGTTTCCTTTTAAAAGAAGTTGATAGGTTTTATGCGGTGCAAAGGTCAGACGGTTTCGATCGCCCCACTGAGATATTAAACGTAGGCATGTGTCAGCCAAGTTCTCGAGTCCAGCCCGAGTACTTGCCTGAATGAGCAGCAAGCCATCGTCCGCGTAACCGGTTAATGAACAGCCGTACGGGAGCGGAAGCGCGAGGAAATCATCGTAGCCAAAATTCCATATATATGGACCGATAACTGAGCCCTGAGGACATCCCATGGTTAGAGACTTAGTAATGGAATGATGTCCAAGTTTGAGTTTCGCGGAGCCATTTAGAAAGTACGAACAAATCAGATTATAGATGTTTTTGTAGCAACCACGGGTTTTCATTTTAAGTAGTAACATCGGCCACCATGCGTTATCAAAAGCGCCAGAAATGTCGAGAAAGATTCCAACCACGTATTTATGTTCCTATGAGTTGACAATTTTACGGACAGATAGAGCCGCATCTACAGTGGATTTTCCAATAGTAAAACCGTATTGATTTTTATGAAATTTAGGTCCGTTCGGTAACAAGCGCGGAACAATCAGTCGCTCTAAAAGTTTTCCCAAAGATGGGAGTAGTGTTATGGGCCGGTATGACTTAGGGTCGTCCGAGGGCTTGTCGCCACTCTTTGGAATAATGCGTATAAAGCCTTGTCGCCATATTCGAGGAAAAATACCTTCCGCAATGCATCGGCTATATACTGATAAAATCGCATCGCTCGACGTTTTACACGCTTCTATAATCATTCTATTAGATATTTTATCTTCACCGGATGATTTGTTGAGAGGTAGTCTCTTGACAACGTTTATGAATTCGTCAGTGGACGGAAGGTCTGACTCTGGTGATTCAGGTGGTACCGCGGCCCACGCCCTGATCTGCTGATGGTATTCATTTTCATTTACTGATGAATCATCTGGTATAAGAGAATCAAGCAGAACATCAGTTGTTTCTTCAATGCCGGTGGTATGTGTATTATTTACTTTAATGTTCTGAACGTATGCAAGGTCGACCGATCTATTAGCCTTAAACTCGTGATACAAAGGAGACCACGGACCCTCCTTATCAAGTTTATCAACAATTTTCCGGAGTAAATTACCCTTAGATTTTTCAACCGATGCTCTGTAACGCGACTTGGCAACTCTAAAAGTACTTATGGCAAGATTAAAAACGTCTCCGGTAACATTACGTTTTTTAAGCTTATTAAGCTGTCTACGCGCTCTGCGATAGCTCTTACGTTGTTCAGCAAGGTAGTCACTCCACCAATCACATCTACGAATATTGGTCACAGATGCACGACCAATAGCAATGTCAGCACAGTAAGTGAAAGTGTCTGACATTATCTCAGCACTTTCCTCAGCTGACAGTCCATCGCGAGTGAAGTCTTTGGCATGACAAGCAAAAAGTGAGCTAAAGAATTCCCAATTCGCGCCTTTACTCTTATATCTAAAATTTCCAATTAAGTGTGAAGAACCTTGAGTAAGAATAGGAACAAAATCGTACACGATCAGGCGATGATCACTACAAGACGCGTCAGGAAGAACACGCCACCTATCCAAGCGTACGTCTGCACTAGAAAGTGTGACGTCAATACAAGATTCGCCCATTTGGCTACAAAAAGTAGGTGGTGCGTCTGGGGTGTTATGGATTGATAAGTTCATCTCAGCAATAAAATCCTCAACAGCACAACGTCGTTCGGAATCAGTGGCCCGAACTTTGCCATACCACAGGGAAGAAGATGCATTTACGTCAGCACCAACTATAACCTTGCAGCCCGCGAGCGACCGCAAGACGTGACGGAGATTATGTATATGAGGAGTGACAGGGTCAGAATACTGAAAGTAGCAGCTCACAACGTAAACCTTAAAGGTAGGCGATGACACTTCCGCCACGGCGCAATGGGGCGTCATGAGATTACGTATAGCTGTTACAGTAAAGCTCGAAGAACGCTCAACATAAATTCCGGCACGTGACTTGCTGTTCAGCTGGACCATCTTGTGACCCAAGCGCGCGTTTTGATACTGTTCCTGAACAAGTACTATATCTAGATTATAATCCACAATCAATTTATCCAGCTCAGATGTCGCCACCCTATCGTTATGAAGGTTTAATTGTCCTATGGTTAAACTATCCATTATTAATAATTAGTGTTTAGGATTAATTGTTCGAGTTTGAGTTTGTAGGTAGTACACTCTTGAGATCCGCAGCGATGATCACACGGTTTTTTAAAGCGTTTACACGCCACGCAAGTTGGTTTAAAATTTAAGTCGTCATTGTGCGGGCAATCTTTAGTTTCATGTGTCTCTGAACAATTAGCACAGGTAGGTTCTTTATTAACGCAGTGTTTTTTAACGTGACCAAACTGTTGACAATTTAAACAACGAACAACTTCGACATCATCAATAAAACGGCAGGTAGCCCAATCAATAAATAATTTATCCTTTGTAGACACTAAGTGCTTACGTACGGCAGGCTCTATTTCAATTCCGATCCATTTACGACCGTTATCTAACGTGCGCCTACGGATAATTTTTGTAGATTTTATAAAGTCATCCTCTTTTATTTGAAGCTCATCTTTGATATTTTGACGGAATAATGCAATCAAAAAAGAGCCATCTTCCATTGAAGATGGTACATCCTTAACCAACACTCGAGGGCGTCTACCTTTTGGTTTTTCTAGACGTAAACCAGCGGCCTTGATTGCTTCTACCGATTCCAATTTTTTTAGCTGATTTTCATTAGCGACGCGTAATACAACACCGGATTTCGCGGTTTTTTTCACGCCTACTATTTGGAAACCGTCATCACTAGGTTTAATTGCCTTTATAAGCGCTTGTTTTGTCGCGGACGAGGTGCTATAATCAGCTGATCGAGCCGCGGTCGGATAAGCCACCACACAAGGTAACGGTGGACGAGATTCCATAATCGCTGGCGCCACTTTTGGTAAACGTAGTTTCAACGAGTCCGCATATGAAATTTTACAATTGTTGTTACCGACAGGATTAGGATTGACAGCGTTAATCGACCTAACCTTTTCTAATTCGCGTTCCGTTCTGGCTAACTTCGTCTCGTTGCACGACGATTTTATTGCTAGCATAGAAACAATGCCCGTAATTCGCTGCGTCATGTCCATGATGGCAGATTTATTTGCGACGTTAATGCGCGACCCCTGATCATTGACCAAGTCGTTAATTTTAGACAGGTATGCCGACGCCTCGGAAACTAAGTCGCAATAATCAGTATTGCTCGCATTACTTATATTTAAAAAGGGTGAGGATCTTTCCACGGTTTCGGATGTTTGGTGAAGCCGTTTTGACCTGTCATCGGGTGAACTGTACGTTGGAGACAGTTCACTGAACAAGCGTTTAGAACTAGCGGAGGTTGCCACGGGCGACCTTTGGGTTTTAGTATTTCTACGAAATATTTCTCCGCCTCGATCCGGCGGATCATCGTTTGTTGACATCATCATTAACGGCGAAAAACACTAAATAAACGTATTAGGACGCGATTGAATGAAATAAAACAAAAACGAAACAGATAAATAACGATCGATAAAGTTATTTCGCGTTACCCACACAAAGAGAAAATAAATGAACTTACCGATGGCTGGAGAAATTGACTAATTACTAAAAAATGAATAAACAAACACCTTTAAAAACTTACAAAACACGCACTTAAAACACTAAGGCACACCGGAAAGCAATTGACAAGCCTTAAAACAAACACGCAACGCGATTTCCGAATTTATAAAAACAGAGCGATATAATTGACACCGCACAGCGCACGAGTGGGGAGGGAAGCCCCTCTGTGTTGCTGACTCTCTTTGAGGCGCGCGTGGAACACTAACGCGCCGTCGACACGGCCTGTCGTCACTAGACGGACGGACGGCGAGCCACCCATAGCTCGCCGTCCACAGGCCCGCGCATACGGCGGCCGGGACGAGAGGGTCTCCTCTCCCTCTCCGCTACCTCCTTCGCTAGCATGACTGCTTCGCAGAAGGAGGCGACGGCGTCCCATTCCGTCTCGCTCCGGACCATGGCTTGAACCAGGGCCGGACGCGAGAGGTCGCCGCCAATCGCCGCTTCGAGGACACGGCGGTGCCCCGCCCAAGCGGGGCACCCCTGCACAGTGTGCTCCACCGTGTCCTCCGGACGATCCCTGCAGTGGTGACACCCGGGCGTTTCCTCCCGCCCGATTCGTTGCAGGAACCTCCCGAAACATCCATGTCCGGTGAGGACCTGCGTCAGGCGGAAGGTGAGGACGCCGTGGCGCCTCTCAAGCCACTCCTCAAAGAGTCCCGACTTATCGCCACTATTGTGGCGTGCCCTGCGCTGGGTTGCGATAGTCGTCGTCTCCATGACGCCATGAGATCGCGCCGGAAGTCCGTCCGCTGCGCGACAATTTGCCGCGTCAGCGGAGTTTCCCCCCGGCTTAGTACCTCCGCGCGCCAATCATGCAGGCGCGCGAGGACCAACGCCTCCAGATCCCATGGCGGCACGTAGGTTTATGTCTGAGGTAGTATTTTGAAGAAAGAGCCACACAGTTCTGAGTGGATCTGTCCACACAGTGCAAGCATTTGTCGGTCATCGTGCAGTTCAACTCATAGTATCTTTGAGGAGCTCAACCCAGTAACAGTGTAACGTTTTACCCCTAGAACCAACTCTAACCCGTTATAAATAATTAAACCCGATGAACCATGTCCTTCACATTTAACGATTAATGTCTGGTCTTCATGATATACGAAACTAAGTGTGACACAAGCCTTACCCGTATTAAAGCCATACACACACTATACCGGCACCGCAATGGCACCGCTTCAACCCAGAAAACTTTTTTTACTATTGATAGGCACGCGTTTGACCACTATCTCACTTGATGGTAAGCGAAGATGTGTTTGAAGATGGAACACGTTTGCATAGAAGTAATCTATTGACGAAGAATCTAGAAGTAATACTCTTGACTCTTCACAGTTGTAACTATAATGAAACTCAGACTCCGACAGAGAATTACACTCCTTAGCTGTACGCACTATGAAGTATCAATTTACTTGTCATTCAAAAGCTTTAAATCTTGGGATGACCCAAGATTTAAAGCTTTTGAATGACAAGTAACAAATAACAATAAAACATATTTTATAATGTCGGTATAAAAAAGCCGACGGCAGCTACCATACAACAACTCCACTCGCAGCCCAAGCTCTTTAAGCGAGCTGACCGCGTGCTTACATGTTGCTAGCTTCGAGCCGTAGCTTAAATTCGAGGCGACTCCGTGCTGTTGCTGTGCCGTTGCGGTGCTGTTATAATGTGACATGACCTTTATAGTCAGCCCCTTAACAAATAGCCCTCATCTTTCACCAGCATCATTAGTTAAACACAACCAGTCTATCTGGGCCCATTCTACTATACAATATTGTGATAAAAGAGTAAAAAGTTTAAAGTTGAGAGATCTTAGGAAACTGGCGAGGAATATAAAACGTCCAGTTCTCGTGGTCTTCGAGTTGCAAACTAATGAGGGGGGGCGTTTTTGCAGTTAATATTCAAAGGATTTTCTTACAATGACTAATCTATCCCTTTCCAAAAATAAACATTGCAAATTGATTGCAGATGTCGGTAGGCAAAGTTCTCAGGAAGTAGCTGAAAATAATTTCATTTTACCCGGGTTTATACCTTGATTACATTTTAAACTCTCTATTTATTGTGAACAGATCATTTTCAATTGAATAGTCTACAATATCCATGTCCTATCAAAACACTACAAAGTATAAAATAACTTTAATTTATTTCTTTAATAAGTCGGTGTTTTGGTTTCTTTCCTTTATTTTTTAACACCTACATCCGAAATTAAAGTTATTTTATACTTTGTAGTGTTTTGTTTGGAAGTCGGTTATATTTTTTTGTAAACAGTTCGAAACATGGACGACGCCATCGTCTACGCAGAAATTTAAATTCACAAAAATGCTTGTTAAATAAAAACAACGGCAAGTATGCTGCATCGAAACAAATCACAGAAATCTGATCAGATGCCTCGGAGTAATCGTTGTACATACATTTAAAAAAAACAACCGAATTGAAAACTTCCTCCTTTTTAGAAGTCGGTTAAAAAGGGGTTTTTAACTTACAAACACGATAATATTATAAGTAAACTTACAGTCAATATTCCAGTGATATTCGCATCCTATTTTTGCTGTTGTGTGCCTCAACAGCTTGACACTGCCTTGAAGTATAAATACTGACAAGAATGGCAATATGGAACAAGCATGGAAAAAAATATCTACATAAAAATATTTATCTCAAAATATAATACTAACAGTGAAAATAAAAGCAAAATTGCTCGAAAAAAAAACGAGATGCTGTTTTCTATGACAGCTGTACCGGTGTCATGGACTTTAACGTCAAAGTTCATTTCGAATTCTCTTTCAAATATCTTTGAAGCTTTATAACTTCATCGCTGATGAAGGTATTTATATAAGGATTTTATTTTGCAAATAAAAAATCTCGTGTATATTCCCTTTTCTTGAAAACTTTTCCGTTTGTCAAAAACTTTTGAAAGATAGTGACTGAGATACGAATGCGAACGTTGAAAATAGTAGAATAGGCTCTCTGATGCTACGGCCATCAGTCATTCGACAAACAGACCCAGCTCACACATCACGTTTAGGTACTTCATCTATTTTTTCTGTAACTTATTTGGCGTACGTACATAATAAAGAGTATTCTATTCTATTCTATTCTATCACTTTTCAAGCTACGCCAGTGACTCATACTCCTTACCAAACAGCACAGCAGAGTCAATAACGCCGACATTTCGCATAAACCTTCGATCCAATAACGGGCATAATCTCAACATTAGGAATGCATTAGACATTGCAGCAGAAACAAGCAAGTCCGAAGTCCGACGTGCTCGGGCTACCAAACCAACGCAACAAATAACAGTTTATTCATGAAATAAAGGATGTAGAGGTGGCCATTCAGTTTGGTGGACATGGAAGCAGAGGGTAGCGGAGGCGAGGTGAATAAATCAAGGAACAAGTAGAAGTATTATTTAGTTAAAAACCAAGTCTTTACTACGGGATGATATGCTAAATGGCGGAAGCTGTTCAACCATGAACAATCTCAGCGCTAAGAAGTGACCTACTGAGATCTTCGCTACATCGGGCTCGAAGGACCAAAATGAACGCACCGGGACATGCAGCTTAGTACGGCTGCTATTCCTAATGCGGCCAGTTAGGCTACATCTGAGACAATCGAGCCTAATACCTATGAATTATCTGAGACCCTACTGACTAAACCTAGCCCTATTACAATTTACCTAGCACCCTTGTTACCAGTAGGTATTATGAAATGCAAGAACGCAATGCAGGAACTCGGAACGTTTTAATCTATTGATACCTCATCATCAGAATCGGTTCAAAGTTTAGGCGCTAGAGTGGAACATACGTACATGCACAGCTAAAATCATAACCTTTCTTTTTGGATTTGCCGTAGTCGGGTAAAAGCGAAAACAATTTGCCTCTTGGTTTGGTACCAAAGGAGCTTAACCCCATACATATTTCAGAAAACCAGTATTTTTCACCTAAACATACACGTTCTTGTGAAATACCGCCATTATCTTATATTTCACCACAATATTACTAGATGGTAAGCGATCGAAGATGGAGCACGCTTGCCTATGTAGTAAAAGTATTCTATTCACCTTTGACTCAATAAAAATAGTAACAGCTATCAGGAACACACAGATTCCGAGATCTGTTAAAACTGCACGGAAGTAACTTAAGAAGTCGGAGGCCAAGCTGCGTCGCAACCCTACTTGAAATGCTTCAGTGCGGCCTGTAATACGCATTGTGTATTTCTTTACGAAGCCGGTTGCTGCTTTAAAACTTTTACTGATTTTCATACCACTCAAATAGCGGTAGCGGTGGAGAATGTTATTTTTTTGGCTTGGGGTAAAAATGTGCTCTATTTTGTGTTTTTCTTGCCTGTTCTTCGGCCAAGAACTTTCTTCTCTCTTTTCTGCCAAGCCTTTTCCCAACTAAATTTGGGTCGGCTTCCAGTCAAACCGGATTTAGCTGAATACCAGTACTTTACGTGGAGCGACTGCCTACAAGACCTCCACAATCCATTAACTGGGTAACACGGTAGGTACTTCTTGACAAGACTGGTGTCAGATTTACTGGCTTCTGAAATTCCGTAACGATAGCCAAAGACCTACAAATGAGAACCGGGACCACCGGATTTACGTGCTTTCCGAGGCACGGAGGAAACTCGGTATATTAAGATGGTAACCCATCCACAGGCCAACCATGGCAAGCATTGTTTAACCTTTAAGATCAACCCGTGCGTGAATGTGTGAAATAAAAGTTTAAGGCAATGTTAAACTTTTTATGTAAAAATTGAAACCAGACAGAATAATAGAGCTAAGGAAGCCAACAAAACATAAAAAAAGATCTTTTTTTTTTCAAGAATATGACCCGCTTGGTTTTACAAGCTAAAAGAATATGCTCATTTTTAAAATGCGATAATATTCCAGAAAGCAATCTTCATATCTAAAACCCACTTTCCGAATATCCTTCAGAACAAAGCGAAACACCTCACATAACACCAAACTGCGGTAACGCTCTGGCGAGTCAATACAAAAGTAACAAAGTTATACGAAGCTTTTAACGTGAAGCGAAGACTAAAGCAATGCATCAAAAGTAAGCAAAACTTGGGCAAAGTAGGCTAGAACCGCTAGTCTCTATAACAGGAATATACTACTTTCGCACCACATGAAATTGCCCACAGGTAGTTATGCCTTTCTGTGACAATCACACACTGGACACTTCTTACTAGATGGAGTAAATTCAATTTAGTCAATTTAGTAGCTATGGTATGCCATTGCGGACTTTTCTGTAGACCTTTATAAGAATAAGAATAAGGTCTACAGAAAAGTCCGCAATGGCATACCATAGCTACTAAATTGACTAAATTGAATTTACTCCATCATTAATAATTCCACTATACATATCTCATAATTCCACTATACATCGTTTTGATATATCTCAAAGGGTTTTAGGCAGCGTTTTCGTTGTAAGCTCCCAGACGCCTAATTTTGTTTCCGACACCTCCAACAAATACATTATATTGTAGACAAAAACTTGACAAATCATATATTAAAACCTTCCTCGAGAACCACTCTATCCAATGTGAAAACAACATGAAAATCGGTATGCAGTAGTTTTTGAGTTTATCGCGAACACCCAGGCAGACGCAGCGAGAGACTTTGTTTTATAATATGTAGTGATAGTGAAGTGATAGTGATATTGGGATATACATCCAGTCAAGCCGGACTCAGCTAAATACCAGTATTTTACGTGGAGCTGCTGCCTACCAGACTTCCACAGCCCATTAACTGGGTAACACAGTACTTCTTGGCAAGACTGGTGTCAGATTTTCTGGCTTTTGACAATCCCTAAGGACTGCCAAAGATCTACAAGATCTTATGTCTATTCTGAGTGTGACCGTCGTACACAGTGTTCGGGATCGCCTGAACGCCGTAAATGAAACACGAAATTAAGGTTGGCAGACGACGACGGCGGCGAGGAAGTAGCGGGGAGCTGGCTGGCTTGACGGGCAGAGTTTAGCCTTTTTCTTGTTGGCTGCGAGAAGTGAACTGGCGGCAAACTCAGCCCGCACCTAATTTATACGGCCACATTTTTTGCTGGCCAGCGATCCCTTCCTCACCCCCGCTATCGGTTATTTATTAAAATTTATTATTATACATAGCGCTGAGCTGGCGCGTCTCTTATTTTATTATACCTACCCTTATTACCTATTGAACACACCATAGATCATACCTCTACGACGTCCCATGGCGCTATGGCGTGAGGTCGAGGGGGCGTGCATATATAAATGACCCCGTCCCCCGCCTCACCACTATAAATATCGCCGGCAGCGCCACCAACTTGTTTATTCTAATTATGGACGTCGCAGAGGCATGATAAAGGAAAGGCAGGTACTAATTATCATTTATTGATCCTAATCAGTCATTATTAGGCTAACACATAACTCTAAATAACATAAACAATGACTTAAACATCATAAAAACAGGAGATCCTATCTTAGTTCTGTTAACATTCTAATCCTATTCTTATAAGTATTTCTTTATTATAAAACACTCTAATAGCATTATATACATTCATAAAAGTAATCCAAAGTAAATAAAACATAATAAAACATTCTTACATAACTAATAAACAAATGGTAAACTATTTACAAATTAAACATTATATTCTATAAGACTCGATAGGCTACATGATGTGTCGCGGTTCTCACTACTTGCGCCGTGGTGTGAGTTGACCTCAGGGCGTCGGCGTCGTGCACATTCTCCCGCCGTCGCCACGCTGCGACTCCGTTGGTAGCACGACGATCTTCCTGGTGGGACGCCGTAGGATGTGGCCGCTGCTGGTGGTGACGTCGACTACGCGTACCTCCCCGTCGGCGCCTGGATACAGCTGGCTGACTCGTCCTCGGGGCCAGATGTTGCGTGGGAGATTGCTGTCGCAAATGATGACGAGGTCACCGACCTTGGGCTGGACTCCGGTGCTCGTGGGCTCCCGCCGGTGTTGCAGTAGGGGCATGTACTCTTTGACCCATCTCCTCCAGAAGACGTCCGCCAGGACTTGAGCTCGCTTCCACTGTTGGCGGGCTGACATATCTTGCTCTGTGAAGTGACCTGGTACCGGTACGTGAGGGTTGGGTCCGATGAGGATGTGGTTCGGTGTCAGGGCCTCGGGTTCTGCTGGGTCGACTGAGACATGGGTGAGAGGTCGCGAGTTCACGGTGTTCTCGACCTCGGTCAGCAAGGTCACCAGGGTCTCGTCGCTCGGGTACCGCTCGTTCAAGGTGATCTTCAGGGCTTCTTTCACCGACCGCACCATGCGCTCCCATGCTCCACCCATGAACGGTGCAGACGGAGGTATGTATCTCCACACGATGCGATGACACGTCGTCTCATGCTGTAGGGCTTCCAATGCTGCCTCGCCGAGCTCCTTGTCCGCGGCCTTGAAACACGTGGCGTTGTCGCTCCATATCTCCTTGGGACAACCTCTTCTTGACATGAATCTTCTTAGCGCCGACACAGCTGAGTCAGCGCTTAATGAGTGTACGACCTCTATGTGTATCGCTCGTGACGTCATACATGTGAAAAGGGCGCCATACCTCTTCTCTCGGTGGCGCGCTACTGTCACTTCTATGGGGCCGAAGTAGTCAAGCCCAGTAAAGGTGAATGGACGTGCATGGTGGGCGAGACGGGCTGATGGTAAGTTACCCGTTGATGGACTCGCTGGCTTCATCTTTCTGATGCGACACTGTAGGCAACTCTTGATGACGTGTCGAACAGCTGGGCGTATCTTCGATATCCATAGTCGTTGTCTTAATTCATTTACGACCATTTCCACGCCGCCATGATGTAACTTTTCATGTACATAAGCTATGTACAACTTAGTGTACATATGTTTACCGTCTAATATAGGTGGGTTAGACGTGTCTTCGGTTATCTCGTGCGCTGCGGTCACTCTACCTCGCAAACGTATCGTGCCTTGCGTGTCGAGGTACACGCTGAGGTGACTTAGGCGATCGTTGCTGTCTGGCGTGCCTTCTTTCTTCATACGGTCGATCTCAGCGTTGTAACTCTCTCGTTGGCTGGCTCGAACCCATAGTTGCTCCGCTCGCAATAGGTATGTAGCGCTTATCTCGAGATAGTGACGTGTAGCGCTAGGTATTTTTCTTACTTGTTTAGGTGGCGGCTTTTTGACTTGTATTGTTCGCCAGTCGGGATCTTTTGTTTCTGTTTTCTTAGTGCGTTTTCTGGCGGCGACGACTGTACTCTTGTTGGGTCTGCAGAGGTCAACGAACTGTAGGACTCGTGCCGTTGCCCTTATAAGTCGTAGCCACTTTGAAAACCTATTTATTTTCGGAAGACAAGCCGGATCGTTTCTCTCTTCTTGTTGACACGAGTTACACTTTTCTCTTTCTTCTCCCGTGTCTACTTCACCACGCTGTCTTCTTTGGGCCACTGAGTTTCTGGGAGTCGCAGGAATGAAGGTCCGTGGAACCATCTGTGGGCGGCGCTGAAGTTGTCTGGCGTGTCTCTGGTCGCGTCGTCGGCCACGTTGTCTCTGGAGGGAAGCCATCTCCACTCGTCTTTCTTGGTGGTTTCTTCGATCTCCGCCAGACGGTGAGCTACGAATGACTTGTAGACGCGTGGCTCTGACCGGATCCATACCAGTGCCGTGCGGGAGTCACTCCAGTACGTCTTGCTTGTCGGCTGGAAGTCATGTTCTTCGATGACGGTCTGTGCGAGTCGCGCACCTAATAGGGCTGCTTGCAGTTCTAATCGTGGCATGGAGATTGGTTTCAGCGGCGTCACGCGACTCTTGGCGGCGGCTAGCGCTACGTGCACGCTACCATCTATGCGTACCGTTCTCCAATACACTGCAGCGGCGTACGCTTCTTCACTCGAGTCGACGAAGGTATGCAGCTGACCTGAAACGCTATGTTGATAGTCATAGCATCTCGGTACTCTGAGCTGTTTGATGACGTTGAGTGACGTAATCCACTTATTCCATCTGTCTTCTAACTCTGCTGGCAGTGGCTCATCCCAGTCGGTTTTGAAGCGCCAAGTGTCTTGGAATATTCTCTTGGCCGGCGTGGTAACAGGTGAGATCAACCCCAGCGGGTCGAACAGCGCCATGATGATGCTGAGCGCCTCTCTCTTTGTTGGTGTGCGCTTGCTCTCTTCTACTTCTGCTGGTATCTTCATGGTGCCTGTGTTGAACCCGATGCAGTCTTCTTTCACGTGCCAGATTAATCCTAGTGTCTTTTCAGTGTCTTTGCCTCCCAGGTTCACGGTGGCGGCGTCTTCGATGGGCCCCAGCCCTTCGATTGTCTTCGTTTCGTTCGACGTCCACCCGTTCAACACGAAGCCCGCCTTCTTATGGATGTCATCGACCTCTCTTGTTATCTTGCGTGCTTCTTGGACGCTGCTGAAGCTTTGAAGGTAGTCATCCATGTAGTGATTCTTCTGGATCGCTGCTGCGGCTTCTGGGTAGTCGGTGGCAAAGTCTCTTGCATTCTTGTCCTTGATGAACAGTGCTGTACATGGTGACGAGGTGGCCCCAAAAATGACTGACGTCATCCTATACTCTGTTGGCTGGCCCTCCCGCCGGTTGCCCCTCCATATGAATCGTAGGGCATCTCTGTCTTCATTTCTTATCTTGATCTGCATGAACATCTCTTTGATGTCTCCGCTGACGGCGTATGCGTGCTGCCGGAACCTCATGATGACACCTGGGAGCGACTGGAGTAGGTCTGGCCCCGAGTGTAGCATGTCATTGAGTGACATGCCGGCTGCTCGTGCTGATGCGTCATGAACTAGACGAGGCGGCTTGTGGGGCTTCGCTGGGTTGATGACGGGAAAGTGGGGCAGGTACCATGTCTTCCCTGCTGGTGCTGGAGTCGGAGCCTTCTCTGCATACCCTGACTGGAACAAATTGTCCATCCTCTCTTCATACTTTTTCTTCAAGTCTTCATCTTTATCTAATCTCTTCTCTAATGAATGAAGACGTCGCTCAGCTTCTTTGTAGTTATTCGGTATTTTGAGCTCTTTTTCTTTCCATAGTAGGCCGGTTTCGAATCGCCCTTCTGGTAATCTTCTGCTGGTTTCTTCTAAGATCTGGATTGCCTTCTGCTCGGGATCTTCTCTCGGCCTTCTGGGCTCGATACACAGCGACTCGAGCTTGAAGTGATTCTTGACTAACTCTTCTAACGATGGTTCATCTTCTTTTTGCTGGAGTCGGCCGCAGAAAGCTACCTTAGCTGTGAGTGAGCTATGGCAACCGTGAAGAACCCAGCCGAGTTGTGTGAGTGAGGCGACTGGTTGGTTACGGCGACCGGTGCGGAGCTCTCTTGACACGATGAGATGCCAGTTATCTTGACCGATTAACAACTTAGGTGAAGCTCGCTGATAGGTGATCTGATCTTGTATGTCGATCAGATGTTCGCATCCCTCTATGTGACGACCTTGAACTGTTTCGGGCGTGAAGCTGAGTCGGTCGACAGTACGCGCGGCTTCTATCTTGTACTCTTCGTCTGCGTACTTTCCTTTGATGCTGAGGTTGATAACCTTGCTGTTGTCGTGCTTCATCTCGTTGCCGACGCCTTGTATCCACATAGTGTTGCTAGGTCCGTCAACACCAATGACGTCAGCTATTGAGGCGTCCAGCAGAGTGACTGTGCTGCCCTCGTCCAGCAGTGCGTAGGTCTCGATGCTGGCGTGCGGCCCCTTAAGGATGACGGGCGCTATCTTCAAGTACGCACGTCGATGGCCACCTGGTTTCGCTGCCGATGTCACTTCTACTGCGGGCATGGCTGTTTCCCTCTTCTCTGCCTCGTCACTGGTGCTGCTTGGTTCCTTGTCGTGATGCAGCAACTTGTGATGCCTCATGATGCATCCATGGCGTCCACACGGCGGCGCCTTGCAGAGGAGTCTTCTGTGTCGGCTTCGGAGACAGCGGTAGCATATGTTGTTCTTCTTGGCCACCTCCCATCTTGCATTAGTGTCGAGAGCAAAGTACTGTTTGCACTCGGTCAGCTTGTGCTCTTGTTTGCACTGAGGACATTGGTCGTCTGATGTCATCTTCTTCCCCGTAGCGAACGTGCGTTCCACCTTCCTTGGTCTTCTTTCCCTACCCCAGGCTTCATCATTGACCACTTCAGGTAGGGCGTAGGCGCCACACTTGTCGGCTTCTTCGTTGAGGAACATGGACATCTTCTTTAGGTCTGGTGTATCTTCTGTCTTCATTGCTGCGTAATCGTACCACTTATTTTTCATGATAGGAGTGAGCTTCTCTATGACTGTTCGCGCCATCTCAGGACTGTGTAGGTATTGCGGCTTCTTCAGTGCTTCGATGGTACCCACTATGTTTGCGACTTTTCCAGCGAAGATACACAAGTCACGTGGATTATCGGTGACCTTGTTCAATGATTTCAGCTTCTCCATTTCGACGTGAATGAGTGCTTCTGGTCTTCCGAATCTTCTCTCCAACGCTTCGATTATGACTCTTGGATCGGGTTGGCTTAATAATAAACAACCAACAGCTTCTTTTGCAGTTCCACGCAGACTCCGCCGTATTCTTGCTATATTTTCATTGCGAGTGAAGTACACGAACGTCTCTTCGAATGCAGCCTTGAAACCAAGCCATTCTGCGCTAGTCCCATTAAATAGTGGAAGCTCTTGTATGTACTTAGGCGGTTCCCTCGTGCTTCGTACCGCTTGCGAGAGTGCGGCGGCCAAGGTGGACACGTCTATCAACGGCTGGCTTGATTTTGATGCATCTTCTTTTTTCTTCTTCGCTTCTTCTTGACGCGTTTCTTTGTTGAACGGCTGTGTCTGGTCCGCGTCGGTGTCTTTCAACCACGTATTGATGCGTACCGAGGTCAATTCATCTTCTGTTTCTTCATCTTCTTCTTCTGAGGCATCTGCTTCTGCCTGTAGTCGCTGAATTCGCAACTCTTGAATTTCTGTTTCAGCTTGAAGTTTCGCTTGTTTGAGCTTCAGCTCGGCTAGCCGCTCTTTCGCCTCCAGCTCCGCGAGGAGCTTCTTGCGGGAGGTCACGGAGCGACTGGATCGGGCGTCAGCAGGCTTGAGGGTGCGCTGCGAAATCTGATCATTATGGGACGCTGCGCCTGATGCCCTCGTTCCTGATGACGTCGTTGCTTCTGTGCCCGTCGAACCACTTGTTCCGCTGCTAGTGCCCGACGTGTCGGTAACGGCGTTCGACGTGCTGGCTGAGTCACTTCTCGCCTTCTCTTCTGCAGGTTTGCCGACGCTCAGCTCCTCCTGCCGCTGTCTGGTCTGCTCTCCATCCTTGCTTCGTGTCAGCACCATCTTCTTTCTTGACGCTGCAATCCGGCTCTCGAAGGACCAATAATGTTCGGGATCGCCTGAACGCCGTAAATGAAACACGAAATTAAGGTTGGCAGACGACGACGGCGGCGAGGAAGTAGCGGGGAGCTGGCTGGCTTGACGGGCAGAGTTTAGCCTTTTTCTTGTTGGCTGCGAGAAGTGAACTGGCGGCAAACTCAGCCCGCACCTAATTTATACGGCCACATTTTTTGCTGGCCAGCGATCCCTTCCTCACCCCCGCTATCGGTTATTTATTAAAATTTATTATTATACATAGCGCTGAGCTGGCGCGTCTCTTATTTTATTATACCTACCCTTATTACCTATTGAACACACCATAGATCATACCTCTACGACGTCCCATGGCGCTATGGCGTGAGGTCGAGGGGGCGTGCATATATAAATGACCCCGTCCCCCGCCTCACCACTATAAATATCGCCGGCAGCGCCACCAACTTGTTTATTCTAATTATGGACGTCGCAGAGGCATGATAAAGGAAAGGCAGGTACTAATCATCATTTATTGATCCTAATCAGTCATTATTAGGCTAACACATAACTCTAAATAACATAAACAATGACTTAAACATCATAAAAACAGGAGATCCTATCTTAGTTCTGTTAACATTCTAATCCTATTCTTATAAGTATTTCTTTATTATAAAACACTCTAATAGCATTATATACATTCATAAAAGTAATCCAAAGTAAATAAAACATAATAAAACATTCTTACATAACTAATAAACAAATGGTAAACTATTTACAAATTAAACATTATATTCTATAAGACTCGATAGGCTACATGATGTGTCGCGGTTCTCACTACTTGCGCCGTGGTGTGAGTTGACCTCAGGGCGTCGGCGTCGTGCACACACAGATTTATTTATTTATTTATTATATACTTTATTGTACACCTCATAACAAATACAGGAAAAACTTTGATCAAAACAAGTGTACAATGGGCGGTAATTTATAGTAGCGACCTATACGAGATACAAGCATTCCCGCCGACAAATCCCTCTATTCTATCTTTGAATACCGCGCTCTGCTATTTCGTTTTCCTATCATGAGATTGCAGGCGGCCAGTCCGCAGATGCTCTAATTCTGGTGACGTCATCCGAGCAACGCGAATAATGGCCGCCTTCAGGGACATAGTTATGCGCCGCCAAATGAATAGTGACATTGGGTACATTGCGGCTTTAGTGTTATGTTGGGATTTGCTGCCGTGAGTCTACGCCACATAATCGTACTTACGAATAATGTCTAGGTTTTTGGGAGAGCGAATGTAGGTCGTTTTAATTGCAGAAGAAAACAATTTGAGATATAAAATATTTAAAAAAAATTGGTGACCACTAAAATATCAACATTGTTATCAAGTGTCAGAATTAAATTTTTGAACCAGTACATTTGTACTGGTTCGAAAATTATAATGAAAGTTTACAAAACATGTTCAATTTTACAGGATAATAAGAGCGTAATTAATATCCTTGTCGGACTTTAAAAACACATCGTTACGTGCGGTTCATGTTGATTTAATTAATTATTTTCACGTTACGCCCGATAATTACTATGCCACGCTGAAATATCAGCGCAAAATGGATTCCCATTTGATAACACCACGCAAATAACATAAAACTGTGAAAAAATACTGGTGAGGTAAGCACTTAGCTGATGAAATTCGGGCCTGGAAATATATTTTTGATTTTATTAAAATATTCTTATATGAAACGACCGGATATAATCCTATTTCATCCCGCAAAAGATGTTTATTGGAGAAAGCTTTGGGATCGGGTCCAATTTATTTGATGTCAACCTTTTGAGTGATGCATTAGAAACGTTACATAATGTATGACTCAAGTAAAGTAAGGTAAATATCCCAAGAGCTGGCTTTTACTGGGCCAGAGGCTAAACATTGCCATTCAACGTGGCAATAGCGTTCTTTGGCACATTACCGGCTGACAGCGTTGAAGACTGCTTTAATTTAGTTTGTTGTAAGTTTAGTTTATTTGTTAATGGGACCGACTTTATGAATTAGAATAATTTAGGAAAAACGAAAATTTTATCAGCCTACGGTAATTTAGGAACAGTCACATTTGGGTTTGCTTTTCATTAAAGCTATAATGTACCGAAATATATTACACTACTTTAGAAACTAACTAGGATCATAGAAACAGCCATGAATTCCATTTTGTTTTTTTTTTATGCATACCATGCATTTTCAGCGATAGCGATTCAAATTCGAGTCAAAACAGCGGTTCATAAAACATTTTTATAAAGTCCACCGCGTTTGAAATTGACATGCGTTATGGATATGTCGCGTGATGTTCCTCAGACATTTTTAACCAACTTCAAAAAAGGGGTAGGTTTTCAATTATATAAAATTCGAATGTTTATTTTGGGATCTTGGAGTCGGTTATAGTCAAAAGCTAGTAACACTATAAATATACAAATAGCGAATACATGAACTCTAAATCACTTCCCCTAACCATTCTAAAACTAAATACCAGCAGTGAATTGAATCAAGCACCGCTCAGCATCAGGCCCTCCATCCAAATGGACAAAGCGGCCAATCCATTGTTGATAGCTGCCCTGCCAATTCTGTTATTGATTTCAAAGGCCGGTTAATAGTACTTTCAGTGGACGTCTACTCGGTGTTTGCAATACTGACTTTGAAGGCGACCTACAGTTAAAGAATTATGTAAGAACATCAAATAGTTTAAGCGACAAAGTTATACAACAACCTTGTTTATTTTGCCACTTTAAGTTATTGAGAAGGCAGGACATAAATTATAAGCTAAATAAAATCATCTACCACCTGCTAAAAAATAAACAATAATTTGTTTTAAAATCAAATAACCAACTTCCAAATAAAAAACACGAAGTAAAAAATTACTTTTATTCCAGATGTCGATGATTTGATAGTTTCTATAACGTATTTTGACGCCGACTATCTTTTGTTTAAAATTTGGTAAATTTATCATAATCGACAGGAATAGAAAAAAACGTAAAATATATATAATATATGTTCGTGGACAAAATCTAGAAAATTATAATTTTCTAAAAGACCAAACAGATTTGAAACCAGTAACCTTAAAATAGCTCATCAATTCGCATCGCAAGTATTCCATGGAAACGAGAAGGGTCGCCATGTTCCGTGGGAATTATTTCTCACCCATTCATGTAGCACACTCCTTCGTAAAGGGCGCGTGCCAATCTTATTTAACAATGACACATTTATTAGCTATTCTTATTTTTTTGCATTTTATTTGTACGGATTGTGTTACCAACCAAAAGGCAGAAGATAAGTAGAATACTGTTTTGTTACCAGGGAATCGAGTTTGTTTGTATTTTAATTAGTTTTTTGGGTTCCGTACCCGATGGGTAACTAACGGAACCCTATAGCTAAGCGTTAGTAATATGTCTGTCAGTGGGCTGTTTCTCTAAAACCATTAGACCGTAATTTTAGAGTGTACATTCCCGCTTTAACAATTAATGATAACAATTTCATTTAGTTTCCTTTCTAGGCCCGTTTAAATGATTAGGGCTAAAAAGGAAAGTAATAATTCTATTAACAACTTCTAACTTCTATTAGTAACGTTTAAAACGTACCTACAAGATATAAAAAAAAAACAGATAAGACTAATCAAGTTCTTAGTTAGCAAAAAGGTTAAGAAAAAATGTAACAAAGAATATGAAAAATTATTTCCCATTTGTAAAATCCTACCGATAGATAAGAAGGTCGATTATTTGATAAGCCTAGAAAACTATTTAAGTGATGAGTATAAAGTACCTGTTAAAAATAAATATAATACAAGAAGTGTAAGAGAGAAAAGACTAGTCCAACCGAAACAAATTATTATGAGGAAAGGACTTCAAAGTATTTCGTGCCAAAAGTATTTAATAAGATATGTTAAGACAAAGCCCTAAGTTAAGTAAAGGTACGTTAAAATCAAAATTAAGGAGTTTGTTTCTCGAGAACGAGGATTCTACCTTAACTGAGGAACAAGCTCAAACCGCAAAAGTATAATTTATGTGTGAATCAACTAATACATGTCATAGTGGGAGTGGGTAGTTTTAAGGTTTTGTTATTCATAAGAATGTGTACAACAACAAGCGTTTCTCGCCATCAAACTTATAAGTTTGGCGAGTAAAATTGTAAGACAACAAATAGTGTACCTTCCTATTTTTGAAAAAAAAAAAAATAATAATTAAATGCGACCGTTTGATTTTCAAATAATTTCGGACATTATTTTTGCCATTTAAATCGAAAAAAAATGACAGCCACGTTTATGACCAAACTAGCTGACCCGCGCAACTTCGTCTGCGTCACATTTTCCATTAATGCTCTGCTCCTATTCGTCTTAGCGTGATGATATAATAAGAATGTTTCAAATCGGACCAGTAGTTCCTGAGATTAGCGCGTTAGCAAACTGCTGAGTTAGCAAACAAACAAACAAACAAGCAAACTCTTCAGCTTTTGAGACAGTTAACTCTTATTATTTCAGCCATTAAAGCTAAATTCATTGTTAATAATTATCAATAATGAGTTCACTAAAAACATTCGATAGCCGATATCGGCGATAGCACAAATCGTTACAGGCTTAAATCGTTAATTTAATTCTGTAAACGTGTTGCCTTCATTTTATCCACAGAGCAATGAAACGTCTCGACTGTCTCTACAGTGGACCTATTGTCATCATCATCATCATAGTATTAGCAGAGACGTCTATCACATACTAGATCTCCCCAAGTGCCGCCACAACAACCTGTGCGTCTCACACCCATCGGCTACCTTTTTTAGGGTTCCGTAGCCAAATGGCAAAAACGGAACCCTTATAGATTCGTCATGTCTGTCTGTCCGTCCGTATGTCACAGCCACTTTTCTCCGAAACTATAAGAACTATGCTGTTGAAATTTGGTAAGTAGATGTATTCTGTGAACCGCATTAAGTTTTTCACACAAAAATTGAAAAAAAAAATCAATAAATTTTTGGGGTCCCTATACCCAGAACTGAAACTCAACAATTTTTTTTTCATCAAACCCATACGTGTGGGGTATCTATGTATCTTCGAAAATGATATTTGAGGTTTCTAAATTATTTTTTTTCTAAACTGAATAGTTTGCGCGAGAGACCCATCCAAAGTGGTCAAATGTGTGTCCCCCCCCTGTAACTTCTAAAATAAGAGAATGATAAAACTAAAAATAATATATGATGTATATTATCATGTAAACTACCAGTCTAGTAAGCAGTTTTTTTTAATACGTCATAAATCGTAAATCGCAACTTTTGCTTATAATATAATAGGTACCTACAGGTTTGGTCGGAACCCTCTGTGCGAGAGTCCGACTCGCATTTGACCCATCCGTATTCCTCCTAATGCCCTGTGCGTTCCAGGGCCGCGGTGACTCTTTCGAACAAATTCCGCAACGCAACCCTCACCAGGTCATCGGTCCACCTATTATGACGTCTTAACCGGTTCACAGTCCCATGAACCACATGTGGTTCAGGCTGATTGTTCAACTATCGTGTCTGCTTTGCGGACAGTGAATGTGTTAAAACTATCACGGTGTGAGAGGAAACACTAACCCTTTTTCACAGCTTAATCATGATGGCATTACGCGTCATAGTCTCCCAGCATTGACAAAAATTTTCATTTAAAATGTTGACCACCAAAACATAACTTAATAGGTTCACTGTCCGCAAAGCAGACACAATAGTAAAACAATCAGCGCAGACCACATGTGGTCTGTTGGACTGTGAACCGGTTAAAACACATAGTCTAGTCGACAAGTTGACAATGGTCTAAAATAGAAACACTGCTCTTAAAATTGTGCGATAGCTCATTGGAACCAGAATGACGCCTAGGAAAATGTGCCACAAGCGTGTATTACGAGTAGCACATAAAAATATGCAAAAGTTATAAACAATTAAAGCTTAGAATAATAACGCATAGAAACCTAGTACGAGTGCAAAAAGTGAGGCAACTAAAACTTAGCCTAATCCGTCAAACTTAGCCATCAGGCCGTCAGTACTCAATGTCACGTTCCGTCGAACACAGCTCGCGAGTAAATAATTGAAAATGACAGTTTGTTGCGTGAAAGGATGTTATAGCACATCAGGAAAACAAAAAAATTTGATAAAATAACATTTCACAAATAAGTACTCACATTCTATGCACTATTTTTACGTAAATCGATAAATAAAACAAAATTCTAATAACCTAACTTGTCATAACACAGTGTTGCTATTTGTGAGGAAAAAATACCCACATTGCTTTCATTCATGTTTTTCATTTTTGTAATTTTAAAATACAATACTTACTGTTAATTCATATCAAACCCGATGTTTTAACATTGTTTAAAATTATAACCCATCAAGCATTCTAAACGCATTGAACAATATCTCATTCTTTATGCGATTTATTTCCTTTTATTTTGAAATAAATTGAATTATACCTTCCGAAAAAATATGTCATATTACATGAAAAATCATGTTTACCTTTTCCAGTTCCCAACAAAATAAAATACTTGCCTTGATAGCAAAATAGTAATGCGTCTTCCCATATTTTGTGGGTAACGGCTTAGTAATGGTATCACTGAAAGCTATATCTGTGTGCGTTAGAGGAACGTAGACACATTCGGCTCACGCACACAAAGAAAATGAAGTGGACACACGATTTTGCTCGGGTTTTGTTCGAGACGCGGCTTCTATGCGTTATTATTCTAAGAATTAAAGATAAAAAATGGCATTTCGTTTTTTGCCAATATTTCATAAAATATTAATATTTGAGAAATAAAAAAAAAGGATTCTGAAAGAGGAGAAATTTTCCAATAAAAAACTATGATCTCTCGGAACTCTTATCTCCATTATTTATAATTTTAATTTAACTTCTACGTAAATAAAATAAAATGTTTCATCGGAGTGCGAGAAAATTTTGTTAGTTACCTACCTAACAATCGTTTAACTTGTTCAAAATTATCTTTAAGTAAAATTTCCAACGGGAATAAATTATTTATAGTGTTCAGAAAACACCATAAATTTTTTAAACAAAAAAAAATACTCAATACCTATAAATTAATTACTGTGCCTTACTCGCTTTTGACGCCGCGCGCTCAACCTAAAAATGTCGCGTGGAGACCCATTTTCAGCGTTAAATTTAAATTATAAATAATGGAGATAGAGTTCTGAGAGCTCATAGCTTTTTATTGGAAATTTCCTTCTCTTGTAGAATCGTTTTTTTTTTATTTCTTAGTTATTAATATTTTATAAAAAATTGGCAAGTAACGAAACGCCATTTTTTTTTCATCTTTAATTGTTTATAACTTTTACATTTTTTTATGTGCTAATACACGCTTTTGGCTCATGTTTCTAGGCGTCATTCCGGATCCAATGAGCTAGTCCACATAATTTTAAGAGACTAACAGTATTAAATAACTAGACTAACAGTATTAAATAAGTTCATGTACAAAGGCGAGCCTCAATGTTGAATTTTCTCTCTAAGAACTTTTGAGTGATATAATAGGGGGTAGGATCCAATTTACAATTTTAAAAGAGGTAACTCTACACTATTTTCTAACAAAATAATAACAGCCGCACAGGTCGATCTTTAAGGTTAAGCATCGCTTGCAAAAGGTTGGTCTGTGGATGGGTGAACATCTTAACATACCTACCGAGTTTCCTCCGTGCCTTGGAAAGCATGTTAATCTGTTGGTCCCGGCTGTCATTTGAGATCTTTGCCAGTCGTTAAGGATAGTCAGAAGTCAGAAAATCTGATACTGATCTGGCCAAGGAGTACCATGTTACCTAGTTAATGGATTGTGGAGGTCTGGTAGGCAGCCGTTCCACTTAAAATACTGGTATTCAGCTGAATCCGGTTTGACTGGAAGCCGACCCCAATTTAACTGGGATAAAGGCTGCGATGAAAACTCGTATAATATAAACTAATATTCCCTGACATTCTGACCATCATGGCTACTACAGCTGAAACTTGTGCTAATAGCTGCCCTGAGTTATTTATTTTTTTCTACTCCTCCGCTGTATTCTTCTGATTAATTTCGATGCGGGAACCAAGTCAGTTGAATCGTTTCTCCGGGACTCGTCGGGCTTCATTAGCTCGGCGTTTTTCTGGTGGTCGACACTGTTGATTCTGGCTTTCAGGAGTTGCAGTGGTTGGGAATGTGTGGCGGGCTTGTCCCAAAAAAAAAAAACAAAGAAGAAATAGCTGCTCTGACCCACCCTGACGTGTCTACTTTCTACCTTTCCGTGCTCTGTGATTTCATCGCTCACATCGCGTAATCAGATTACGGTTTCATTAAAACAGTTGAATTCATTTGCCGTAGTTTCCCACCAACGGATATGAAAATTCCTTTGCAAATATCATTTTCTACCTCATTTTTGAGCTCCATGTTTTTAATCTTATCTTTTCCTTATTTGTTCCCAGTGGGCGATGTCCTATTTGGTTGACCTTCTGGCTGGATGGATATTTTTTCCAATTACTGTGTTTGTTTGTGGTAGAGATTGGTACCTATTGTACTTATGTATATACTTATATTGCTCCGTGTTGTATGACAAATCATTCAAATTTAATTTATGAATTGTTCCGATAAAACAATTTAATTTTGTCATAATGATATCATTGTTAAAATCACTTATTTTGAACATAGAGGGTCATAAACATTGATTACTAAATAATTTGCAATACATACTCGAAATATCTGTGCCGCAGGGACGGCAAATGTTACCTAACGTCCAGTCCAGTCCAGTCTCTTAGGAATTTGATCAAATCCCCCATTGTATTATTATTTTTCTGCATATGTATTTCGTATTTCAGCCCATTCACTTACCTACTTAATACTACTGAAATCAATCAGGAAACTGTTCTTATTAGATTAAAAACTGAAGAAAAAGAAAAAGAAAATCTATGTCAAGTCAATGTCAAATTATTTATTTAAATTAAATAATTTATAACGCACTTCTGACATCTAGATTTCGAATTATAAATAAAATGATAAATTGATAATGTCTCTTTTTTCGCAAAGATAGATTCGTTTGGAGAAGAACTAATAAAAAACTCAATACTTACTCTTATCAAATAATTAAAACTAAACGATGTGATGACAGAAATCATTTTAATATCACCTGAAAAAAAAAAAGAACATAAAATGCCCATGCTAAAATGTATGAACTTCTGAATTAAAAACACATACGCAAAATAATAATGGCGTGTACAAATCCATGATTAAGGCAGGTACATAATTAAGATAAGGGGTATTTAATTTATATTAGAAATTGATTCGTTTTGGACTGGGTTGTGTACCTAAGTAACTAATTTATTTAATTAGCTCTTAGCCTTTGATAAAGTACTGTTAGGTTGACTGACCATAACCGTGGAGCATGAAATAATTAATATTACTCATTGATTAATATTTCTCCGATTCTCCACTCCGCTGCCTCGCTCCGCGTCTATGGACAAGCAGCCTTATGATTTGGATTTTGATTTAAATCTAAACAACCACAAAAAAATATATATCAGCTTACTCTGGGATTCAAAAAAGATTTAATATAATAAGATCGCTTTCAATAAAGTCTCCCTATGTAATGTTTAAAATAATAATAAATAAATAAATTGTTTATTGAACTAAAAATTTTGTACAATCAAACACTAACGAACAACTATTATGCAACAAGAACAAAGACATTATAGACTAACAATTGTGTCAGTAGCATTTGTATTGAATTCTGGTACCCAAAATACACTGCCTATATTGATTCTTCAGCTTCTTCCAGCGGCTTCGTACACGTGGTCCCTAGGGAGCATATTCCAGGGATAAAAAGTAGCCGATATGTTATTTCATACAATAATCTATCTCTGTTCCAAATTTCATCAAGATCCGTTCATCCGTTCTGGTGTGATTGTGTAACAAACATCCGACTTTCGCATTTATAATACTTAGTAGATCTTTCAACGGAAAATGGCAATCGTGAATTTGTAAAACATCACATGAAACTGTAAACAATTTTTTCTAAATAAGACATGGAATATATTGTAAACTATTGATTTCGGATGGGACGTATTGTGTGCAAAACGACATTTCATTATAGGTATATCGAGAAATTATAATCTGATCAAGATTTATTACGTTCTTACGGAGTCTGCTATTTTCCGCTGACATAATTATCAACGACTGCCTCTTGTCTTTTCTCTTGGTTTCAGCTTATCACGAGCTAAACTTATGAACAATTTAAGACACAGAACGCTATTGTGTGTACTTGTTCTCTACAGCTACACCTATACATTGCGGTACATCAATAGGTACTATAATATTAAAAAGCAGAAGAGTTTGTTTGTTTATTTGGTTGAACGCCACTCTACAGGATACATCTCAAGAAATACTGGTCCGATTTGAAAAAATCTTACAGTGTTAGATAGCCCATTTATCGAGGAAGGTTATAGGCTATATATCATCACGCTAAGACAAATAGGAGCGGAGCATTAAAGGAAAATGTTACGCAGACGAAGTTGCGCGGGTCAGCTAGTGTATCTATATAATTCAAAGTTAGCCCTGAACC
Source organism: Ceramica pisi (assembly GCA_963859965.1). Taxonomy (NCBI): domain Eukaryota; kingdom Metazoa; phylum Arthropoda; class Insecta; order Lepidoptera; family Noctuidae; genus Ceramica; species Ceramica pisi. The sequence goes on along the minus strand of OY982535.1, from coordinate 19,398,432 downwards.
GTAACTACCACAATTGCATCTACTGACATCATAAACCAAGTTGTTCGTGGTAACTTGTTGGCTAGTTTATAACAAAAACTTCGTAGTTGGCGCTTCTCTGCAGTTGCAACGATTCCTAATAAAAATACGGTACACCCGTTTGGTGTTCCAGATATATAATTTTTCTTCGCCCATGAGAACGTACAACCGGGATGAATAGAATCCTATGTCCTTAACCGTGTGCCGAATTTCGTCAAAATCTAGTACATTTAAGGATAATTTCTAAACAAACATAAACACTTACTACACCTATGACTAGCTGTTGCCCGAGACTTCGTACGCCCATATCCCGTTTTTAGGGTTCCGTACCCAAAGGGTAAAAACGGGACCCTATTACTAAGACTTCGCTGTCTGTCTGTCTATCTGTCACCAAGCTGTATCTCAAGAACCGCGATAGCTAGACAGTTGAATTTTCACAGATGATGTATTTCTGTTGCCGCTGTCGCATAACAAGAAATACTAAAAAACAGAATAAATAAATATTTAAGGGGGCTCCCATACTACAAACTTGTTTTTTTTTTTGCCGTTTTTATAGATAATGGTACGGAACCCTTCGTGTGCGAGTCCGACTCGCACTTGGCCATTAACTTTTCCGTAAGAATTTCGGGAAATCCCCTCTTAGTGCTCCCCCCTACACTCCCCAAGGAACCAAATTCTTTGTCTTTATGGGTTTTCATTACGCGTACAGCCAATGTGTGGAATAGGGTAGATAACTAAAAAAATCTAATTAGTCCGCCAGTTAGATTATCAAAAAACATTTGACCCGTGTTTTTTCTTTTGTTACGGGAACCAAAATTGAAGAAGTTACGACGCTTTTAAAATTGTCATTACGTCAGTTACTCGCGAGTTTTGATGCGTTTTATCTTTGTGAATATTCATTGATTTACAAAAACAAAAAATACGTGTCCATTATTTTTCAATACTCTAAGTGACGGACTAAATAGTTTTGCAATTTGAGGATAATGGAATCTAGCCTATTCCCTGCCGGACCGGGTCTCCTGATAGCTATAACCTGGGGCCCTGGCGGTCTTAATCAAATAAAGAATGAATTTATGTGGCAAGCGTGCTCCACCGTCGACTATATCATCACTTACCAAACGCGAAAAAAAATATTTATTGTCTATACAGTTTAGCTAAAATTATACAAATATATACATTTAACAGTGAAAAGAAAATCGAAAACAAACGAGACAAATATATCTATGTCTCTCGCGAAAACGCTGTTATTGACGATTGTATGGACTTCAAAAGAAACTGTGACCTCTAAGTTTGTTTCGGTGTTTCTTCTCAAGGTAGTAACACCGGCTTCATCTAGATTAATATGATAAAAAATATTGACGAGTAAAAGCGTTACTTGTAACCTATTTGCAAAAAAAAAACATCTACCTATCTATTACATACCAAGGCTTATGAATGCTTGGCTCATCGCCGCAAGGTTGCCTGCTTGTCGTTCTTCTACAGATTTTACTTCGGTGAGTGTGCCCAAGAACTCCACGACCTCATTCCACCGGTCCCCTTCTACCAATAAACATCCAGACGCACTGAAACTTACCATCCCTACCTTGTTGCTATTCCACGAATTCGAACTAAGCGTTTCCAAACGTCTTTTATAATGCGCACAGCATAGGAGTGGAACTCTCTGCCTGCGTCTGTGTTTCCGAACGCCTACAACCCTAATAACTTCAAAGTTAGAGTAAACAGGCTCCTTCTGGGTAAGCTCACTCCATCGTAGACTTTGTCTCTGTCATCTCTGATCAAGCCGAAAGTCAAAAGCAAAACCATCTCAAATAAAAAATAAAAAAACTAACCTGAATCAGTTTTCCAGGTCTCGTTTTAACTTCATCCATTATTTTGTTCCGTTCCCAATTAACCATACATTAATGGAAAACAGTAATATATGTTTAGATAATTAGTAATTACTTTCAAATTAGCTTCAGATGGAACATGCAGTCGTATCTTCGTTCACAGCCAAACGCGAGCGATAGATGTAGCTGGAAAGATGAAGAACAAACTACGTAAGTAAAATTAATTAAAGTATAAATGTCACCGGAAAATTGCTTGCTTCGTATGATTGTAACAAATCTTTATGAGATTATGATTTCTCATTTTATTATAATAAAATCGTTTTCCATACAATAATCGTTTATTAAAAAGTAGGTAAGTACTACTGTACTTTTTTTTGAAGCACAAAAGCCCAAACATTTTTAGGTTTTCTGCCTAAGTTCCTACTTATATTTCAACATAATGATCCTTTCTTTAAAAAGAAATCAACAATATTATTCAGTTGGTTTGTACAGCATTTAGCTAACTTCGCCAAGCCCTGCCAACAATATCAATGTCGTAGACAAAGGTCGTCAACCATTGTGTACTGCCTGTAATAACTTACATGTCGAAACGCTTACTCTGTCAGGTAAGACGTCAAATTCCTAATGTTAATTGTCCCCAAAAGGACTATAAAATGTGTCCATGTTCCTGTAGGTTTGGTTTTTGCTGTAATATTGCCATTATATAACCATGAAATCTAAAAAAAAACATTTGAAATTGTTGAATTTAAGTTCAAAGCTAAACTATGGTTTTGAAACAGCACACAATGCTAGTTGGTATGAGAAAAAATAGAGCGAGATCGTTTTGATAGTGAAAATAAACTTGATTTTTGGGCCGAAACCTCGGCCCTGTGCATTTCTATTGCCGTTATAAAACCACTAGCTGACCCGCGCAACTTCGTCTGCGTCACATTTTCCAGTATTGCTCCGCTCCTATTTGTCTTAGTGTCATGATAGCCTTTAACCTTCCTCGATAAATGGCCTATCTAACACTGAAAGAATTTTTCAAATCGGACCAGTTTTTCCTGAGATTAGCGCGATCAACCAAACAAACAAATAAACTTTTCTGCTTTATAATACTATAGTATAGATTACTAGAAATTTAGCAAAAAAGGGGAATATGATTTGTTCAGTTTATGGTACGGAACCCTTCGTCAGTGAACCTAGCTGTTGCCCACGGCTCCGCCCGCGTGAGTGTCGAAAATAAATATAATATAATATATAAGAATAACCTATGTGTTATTCCGGACTAAAATAATGCCTTTCATGAAGATCCTTTCAGGCGTTCTGACGTGAAAGAGAAACTAATATCCATCAAATTTCACAAACTTGCATATTTATAATATTAGTTGAAAGAAAGATTATAATATTAGAAGGACGTACAAAATTTATTTCTGCTGTTTTACTCGTAATTTAAGTAAGTGCTCGATGCCTATTAATGTGCTTAATTAATGTCTATCTTATAATTTAATCACTAAATTAATTCAAATGTCTTTTTTTTCTTTGCAGTGCAAACCGCTGCCGGTTTGTTGCTAATACTACTATGTAGTTATCATGTTGACACTTCATCATTGGTATATTATCCTGGAAGACCTTCCTCGCAGGATCAGGCTCAACGTTATGCATTGCTCAGGCAAAGTTCATTGAAAAAAATACCCTTGAATTCAAACATAATTGCTAGAGGAGGGCCATCACGCTATAACCCACAACATTATAGTAATTATAAAAGTAAAAAAAGTACCACCAAACCTGATAACGAAAATAGCAAAGATGTGTTTTTCAAGATGCAGTGGCCAAAAAAAGCTTTAAATTATGTTAAGGAAAGAGTGAATCCAGTCACTGACCTACTGATGGGCATTTTCAAGCCAAACCAGCAGCACTTCGAAAACCAGGAGAATCCTACGTTAGACCACTTGCAGACGAGTGAGGAAGAAGAAACAGACTACAAAGAGGCTAACAAACAAATTCAAGAGGGAACCCAAATAACGTATGATCAGAACCAATTTCAAAAGCATCAAAATACCCACGAACAAGCGCATGAGCAGAATAATTTGCAGCAGCCTCAAAACGCTCAAGTACAAACGCATGAGCAAAGCCATTTCCAAACGACTCAGAAGATTCATGTAAACGCGCATGAACAGAGTGATTTAGAAACGCATCAAAATGCCCACGTACAATCGCAAGAGCAAACGACTCAGAAGATCCATGTAAATGAGCATGAGCAGACTGATTTACAGATGCATCAGAAGACTGAAATAAACGCGCATGAACAATTCGATATCTCAACCTCTAATGAGAACCATATGCCACCAGCACAAGAGAAAATCCCAGAAGCATTGTGCAACGAACTACATGGGACTATATACGAGTCCATCTTTTGCCCAACACTTGAAAATGCGCACTTGCTAACGCGTGACGAAATGCAGAAAATGATGTGTATGGAAATGCGTGGGACGATATACGCAGCGATCTTTTGCCCAACAGACAGACTGGACGGATCGGAAGGGGAAATATATAAACCACCGCCTGAAGTAAATCACTCGCCTATTTATGAGAAGATACTAGACATTTTGTGCAAGAATATGAATGGGACAATATACGAAACTACTTATTGCCCACCGCACGAAGAGATACTTAGACCAACTCAAGAGGAAATGCAAGCAAAAATTTGCACGAAAATGCACGGGACTATATATAAAATCATCTACTGCACGTCACATGAAGATATCCTTCAAACGACAGAGGAAAACACTCTAACACAACAGGAAACACAAAAGAAGCTTTGCAAAGAAATGCAAGGGACGATACTCGAATCAATCATTTGCCCGACACTAGAAAATAACCACTTGCCAACACACGCGCAAATACAGGAAATAATGTGTAAAGAAATGCATGATACGTTATATGAAGTCATATATTGCCCGAAAGAGGAGAAAGATAAAAAACTAACGCCTGAGGAAATTCAAATAGCAACGCATGTACCGCACTTACCTGTTTACCAAAAGATACTGGAAACTTTGTGCGATGTAATGAGTGATACCAGTTACGGGATTAGTTTTTGTCCACAAAACAAGCCAACACTAGAAGATGTCATAAGGCCCGCACCAGAGGAAATGCAAGCAAAGATTTGCAAGACAATGCAAGGTACTATATATGAAATCATTTATTGCTTAAAGTATGAGGATACACAAAATACAACGGCTGAGGAAACCCATAAACTAAAATCTGAAGAAACCTATGACACCATATCAGAGGAAATTGAGATCAAGCTACCTGACTCCTTAATGCACGAAGGAGCATTAATACAAGATGTCTTATGCGAGAAAATGCGAGGAACCAAATTCGAAGCATTCTATTGTTCAACGCTTAACAATGAACCCAACATTCTAGCGCCTCAGGATTTTTATGTCCCTACACAGGAGGAGCTATGCCAACAATTAGATGGCACACTATTTGAGCCAATCTATTGCCCAACACCTGAGGACACCAACAATTCAACGGAAAGCCAAGATTCTACACCAGCATTTGAGGAGATTCAGAAAATTAAAACAAATGAACCATTAGCCGTTACTAACAATTTAGCGTCTGAGGAGACATCAACCGATGCCGCTTATGTACCATTGCCGGAGGAAATTCTGGTATTATTGGAAACAAATGAGCCAGTAGCCGCCGTAAACAGTTCAGCGTCCGAGGAGACATCAACCGAAGCCTCTTATGTACCATTGCCCGAAGAGATTCAGAAAATTCTTTGTAATGGAGTTTATGCATCAATGTACAAGGAAATATGTTCACCGAACGAGGAAAACCTGGATGTCAATACGCCATCACCTGAAAATATCCATAGACCACCGTTCGACCAGACTCCTGGTCTACCGAATGAACATACCCATAAGCCACCACATTTTAATGTTCATAGACCAAATTCTCACACCAATGAGTCTCAAATTTTATTGCCTGAAATTCAAATTCCCACGTCTGAGGAACAGGAGATTCCAAAATTACCGGATTTGGAAATTCAGAAGCCTAAGTCTCAGAAAATCAATAAAATCCCCACACACGAGTATATTCAAAGCCCACCTGATGATCATACCCATAAGCCACCACACGGACATACTCATAAGCCACTACACGAACATACCCATAACCAAACACACAAACATACCCATAAGCCACCACCTGAACATACTCATAAGCCACCACTTGACAATATTTGTAAACAAACACCCGAGGAGATTCCCAAAATAATGCCTGAAGATATTCAAAGACCTACTTATGAGGAACAGGAGATTCCACATGAACATACCCGCAAGCCACAACACAAAAACACCCATAATCCACCAACTAAACATACTCATAAGCCACCACATGACCAAACCCACAAGCCATCACATGATAATACTCATAAACCACCACTTGACAATACTTGTAAACCAAAATCTGAGAAATTTCCCGAAACAATGCCTGAAGATATTAATAGTCCTACTTATGAAGACGGAATTCCAACTTCACTTGAAGAGCAAATTCAGGAGCCACTGGAGCCTGAAGAAATTGATATCCCGAAGAACAAAAATACCTTTTTTCCATCTCAAGAACATACCATTAAGCCACCTCATGAACATACTCATAAACCACCTCATAAGCCACTACACAAACATACTCATAAGCCAGCACATGAACATACCCCTAAGTCACCATGTGAATTTACCCATAAACAACTACACAAAAACACCCATAACCCACATAAACATACTCATAAGCCGCCTATTGATGATATTTATAAACAAACCTCTGACGAGATTCCCGAAACAATCTCTGAAGAGACTGAAAGTTCTACTTCTGAGGAGCCGGAAGTTATAACTTCACCGGAAGACACAATTGAGAAATCATTGTCTGATAAAAATATCTATGGGCCACCTCACGAACATACCCATAAACCGCCTCATAAACATACCCAGAAGCCACCTCAAGATGATATTTATAAACAAACCGACGAGATTCCCGACATAATCTCTGAAGAGATTGAAAATCCTACTTCTGAGGAGCAGGAAGTTATAACTTCACCGGAAGATCCAATTGAAAACTCATTGTCTGATGAAAATATCTATGGGCCACTTCACGAACATACCCATAAACCGACACATAAACATACCAAGAAACCACCTCCAGATGATATTTATAAACAAACCGAAGAGATTCCCGCCTTAATCTCTGAAGAGATTGAAAATCCTACTTCTGAGGAACAGGAAGTTATAACTTCACCGGTAGATCCAATTGAGAACTCATTGTCTGATGAAAATATATATGGGCCACCTCACGAAAATACCTATAAACCGCTACATAAACATACCCAGAAGCCCTCTATATATGATATTTATAAACAAACCGACGAGATTCCTGAAATAATACCTGAAGAGATTCAAAGTCCTACTTCTGAGGAGCAGGAAGTTATAACTTCACCGGAAGAGGCAAATGACAAGTCATTGTCTCATGAAAATATCTATGGGCCACCTGACGAAAATACCCATAAACCGCTACATAAACATACCCACAAGCCACCACATAAAGATACAAATAAGCTCCCACATGAATATACCCAGAGGCCACCATTCGATGATATTTATAAACAAACATCTGAGGAGATCCCCGAAATAATCTCTGACGATATTGAAAGTCCTACTTCTGAGGAGCAGGAAATTCTAATTTCACCGGAAGTGGCGAGTCTGGAGCCATTGCCTGACGAAAATTTCTATGAGCCACCTAACGAATATGACTATAGGCCTCTTCATGAACATACCCATAAGCCACCTCATGACCATACCCGTAAGCCGCCACATAAACATACCCAGAGGCCACCACTCGATGATATTTATGAAAAAACATCTGCTGAAATTCCCGAAACAATCTCTGAAGAGATTCAAAGTCCTACTTATGAGGAGCAGGAGATTCCAACATCAGCGGAAGAGATTCAGGAGCCATTGTCTGACGAAAAGATCTATGAGCCACCTTATGATTATAACATTAAACGACCACACGATGATGTCTATAAACAAACATCTGAGGAAATAATCTCTGAAGAGGTTCAAAGACCAACGTCTAAGGAGCAAGAGATCGAAGATTCATCAGAAGAGGAAATACAGGATCCATCAAACAAATATACGCAAAGACCACCACACAACATACTCAGCGACCATCAAAAAAACATACCAATAGGCCTTCAAAGAAAACTCATAGACCTCCAAAGAAAACTCATAGGCCTTCAAAGAAAACTCATAGACCTCCAAAGAAAACACAAAGACCTCCAAAGAAAACACATAGACCTCCAAAGAAAACACATAGACCTCCAAAGAAAACACATAGACCTCCAAAGAAAACGCGTAGACCTACAAAGAAAACACATAGACCTCCAAAGAAAACACATAGACCTCCAAAGAAAACTCATAGACCTCCAAAGAAAACTCAAAGACCTCCAAAGAAAACTCATAGACCTCCAAAGAAAACTAATAGACCTCCAAAGAAAACTGATGGACCTCCAAAGAAAACTGATGGACCTCCAAAGAAAATTCATGGACCTCCAAAGAAAACTCATGGACCTCCAAAGAAAACTCATAGACCACCACAGAAACAAACTCATAAACCACTACAGAAACATATTCATAAACCACCACACAAAAAGACCCAAAAGCCACGTCAAAAATACCACCAGGCCACCTTACAGATATACTCCTAAGACACCATCTAAATACCCCACAAGACCACCGTATGGATATACCACTAGGACACCATCTAAATATCCCACAAGACCACCGTATAATACTCTTAGGACACCATCTAAAGATCCCTCAAGATCACCGTATAGATATACCCCTAGACCACTATATACAGATACAACTCGGCCACCTTTCAAATATAACACTAGGTCACCGGACGATAACTCTTGCAGAGCTTGGCAAGGAGAAACTAATAAACCGAACCAGAGGTCTCACAGCCCAATGTGTGATCATCAATATCATCACCATCATGATAATTATCATAATCAGCCGTGGCAGGTGGAGTACGACCAACCCGTACCAGAGGTAACTTCCGAGTATCCGATCGAAACAACTCGTCGGCAAATAACGTCAACTAGCTTATTTGAAAAATTAGTTGCATTACAAGAGAGAAGCATCAAAAGTATGAATAAGGGTTTTTCAAAAGGTAATTTTGAGAAATAATATTAATATAAAATAACGTGGACTATAAAAGAATGCCAAACTTTTTTCTGTTTTTTTACTATTGATAGACATACGTTTGACTACTATCTCACCTGAAGTTAAGCGATGATGCGGTCTAAGATGGAGCACGCTTGCCTAGAAGTAACCTATTCACTCTTGACTTAAAGACTCCCAAGTTGTAGCTATCATGAAACACAGACTCAGGCAGGGAATTCCACTCCTTAGCTGTACGCTGTGACGTTGCATCATTTAAGATATGTGACTGACAGCGACATCTCCAGATAGACGTCATTATCATCATCGACAAATCGTTGGTTCCGCAAAGGGTTGAGAGATGGCGCCTCAGTCGCAATCGAAAATGTGGACTTATTAATTTAATCACATAAAAACAAAATAGAACTATAACAGGAAAACGTTCTATAGTTGCTTTAGGTAAAAATAGTAAGAACCAAAACTCAGTTTAGTCGAAATGCCCTGGCGTAGACTAAAGTCTATGGCCGGAAAGCGTAGATAGAGGGATATAGATGACAATTTGTGCGAGATCGGTAGAGAAATCGTTTCTTTTGGATTCCGACAAGCGAGCCGGCAGCCGATTCAGCTCAAGAAATCCAAGCCAATTAATCGCAAACCTCATACCCAGATTATGCCGGTAAGTGGACAGCCATGCGGTATGTTTTTCTCTTTATTCTCTCGAAGGTCGAGACTTGTGTCTGATTAGGGGGGATATTGTTTCAGAGCTGGCTCTTAGCTAGCCTACGAACGGATGATGAAGGTCGTTGCGTCGTGCGCTAACGCGTACTGGACATTGGCAGCGGTGTGCAGGCGTAGGCAGTGAGATTGTCTCCATCAGCAGTGAGACCCACATGAATCACCACGTCGCCCGATGAACCGTTGCGAGGTACAGACGCCTTCCATTTCTTTGTTGTTCCTGTGACCAATATCCGCTCCCGCAGGTCTCTGTTTTTTGAGTGGTCGATGCCTTATTGGTCATTGCCCGATACCAAGAGAATTTGTTCCGCTAACTAGAACTAACTAGAGAAATATAGTAACTAGGAGGTAACTAGAACAAACCAGAGTTAACTAGAACTAACTAGAGTTAACTAGTCAAACTAGAGTATTTACCTAGTGAAACCTCATCATCTAGAGTCCATAAGGGCACCGCACACGGGCCACTGGCCACAACCACAAACGTCCCCACGAGAAGCTACACGCAGCTACAAAAGTAGTTGAAGCGCGCGACAGCCACTTGTGGCCGGTGGTCGCCACTTGCGGTCGGTGGCTGCTACTTTTTTTTACCCAAGCATGCAGTACTGAGGAAGGGAGAGAGGGATTCGGGGTGTAGTGACGTTTCGTGTCGGCGTTTAGTGGCTGGTGCGGGCCACAAGAAGCGGGCAGCGACAATTGTAGCGTGTGGAGGCCACCAGCGTCAACCGTGTGCGGCGAGTCCATATAAAATGTACGAAAACTACAGGAAATATGCCGGTGGCGGCGTTTTGTGGTTGTGGCCGGTGGCCCGTGTGCGGTGACCCTTAGTTTCTGCACCGGGCGTTACAGGATATTTCCTAATAGATTTAAAACAATTTTATTGAGCTACAAGTTGCTAGCGGTTTGCCTCACGGATCCTAAAAAGCGACCCTGAGTTGTATACTTTTCTCATGCACATGTATTCTCTGTCAATTGTGACGGAACGGAGACGTGACAATGGACAGAAACCGTACTTTCAGGGTTAGAGAGTAAGTTAAAATAATGATGAACCTGTGTATAAATTGTGAGTTTTATTTATTTATTTTTTATTTATTAAATAGGAAGCACTATGTCGGTACATTTTATTTCCCAAAAAACTTAGTTCTATGTTACAAAAACAGTTTAGCAGTAGTTATGTACAAATAAATGGATGACTTCGGTGACCCATACACGGACGCGGTACGTAAATAAACATTTTTTAACCAGGTTCACTTTTGGAGGTAAATCTAGAAAATAAAAAAAAAAACGTTATTTTATTTAGTAAAATGATTATAAATTAAAATAAGGTACTGGAAAGTCTTTCTAGAAAGAACAAATGAGAGCTTGAATTTAAAGTCCACTTCTCAATGAAAATGACTCCTCCTGAACTCTGATCGAAGTTATTTAAGAAATTAGACCAAAAATGAGCATTAATTTTGATAAAAATGCATGAAAACCTATGAGATATCCATAGAGTAAAATAATATGTTAAAAAGCAATTGGTTTGGAACCTATTGCACGCTAGTCAGACTCGCACTTTTTTAAGTTTATGATGGTAGTTACCAAAGTCCAAAGCTATTTAATTTCATATTTCTTTATTTAAATATGATGATATTAATTGATGTTGTTTTTCTTTTATAAATTAATTTATGATTGCTTGTCATGGTAATATGTTTTTTTTTTATTCGTGTGTTATTAATAATCTAACCTTAAGCACAAATGAACCTAAATCTTAGTTACAATAATTCATTACTGTGCATGTGGTGTTAGCTTATATGTGATTGTTACATTTGAAAATGTATATATGTCCATCGCAATGTATTTTTTTATGTGTAAACAATTGTTGGCTTACCTAATAAATAAATCTATACTTAATATTATATTATTAATATTATAAAGCAGAAGAGTTTGTTTGTTTGTTTGTATGGTTGAACGCGCTAATCTCAGGAACTACTGGTCCAATTTGAAAAATTATTTCAGTGTTAGATAGCCCATTTATCGAGGAAGGTTATAGGCTATATTATTATATCATCTCGCTAAGACAAATAGCAGCGGAGCAGTAATGGAAAATGTGACGCAGACGAAGTTGCGCGGGTCAGCTAGTAAATAATAAAGCCAAAGTTGATCTCAATGGTGGAGAATGTACCAGAAACTGCACGGGTATTTTTTTTAAACACATAAGTACTGTAACGGACGCCGAGCACATCATAGAATAGGACTAAATTATGTAAATAGAGTAAGATATAAGTAGGATAAAATGATGCAACATACCAGCTTTCACGTGGTATTTTTCGAGTAGGACAAAGGAAGGAATCAACTGTCGCACATAAAGAATCTAGGACAAAGGAAAGATACAGATGGTCGCCAGATGGTAATAGAGCGCATGGTATTTTAAGTAAGTTGTAGCGTGGTATTTTTGTTAAAGTAGGAACTTTGCTTATTTTAAGTAGGATAGAAATAAGATTTTGTATTATAATTCGAAACAGGATAGGAATATAATCCAAAATAAACCATATCCATTTATGTAAAGCAAAGTTAATAGTAAGTACTAGTAAGTAGGCACATAAGATCTAAGTACGTTAGACGTAGGTTTCTTAGTTTGTTTATAAGTAAGTTTCAGTGTTTTATTCTAAAGTCGGACCAGGATAAAACCTGATTAAGGCATGTTAAATAATGATATAAACAGACTAATGCAAGTAACCTCGTAGTATAAGGATCAGGCATGATAGATTAGTCTAGGTTGAATTGTGTACTTTGTATATCTTTCTTAGGTAGATTAGGCATTTAGGTTAAGAAAATATAATATTAATTGTATAAATTCAGCTTAGATGTAAGTATGTGATTGGTCGGTGAATAAACGACTGTGATTGGCCAACAAATTAGCGGGAAAATTACGCGCTCCCATTGGATGTCATGAGCGGCCGTGATTGGTCGGCCAATCAGCAGTCGTACGCGCACCCCGCCAGAAACAGAGCGGGGAGCGACCGTTAGGACGGGTTTAAAAGAGCCCGCTGGGAGAGCTGGGTGCTCTTTCAACATCCAACAGTCGGCATCCTACATTTCGCATTCGACATTCGACCACTAGCTCTCCAGGAGTCAACAAGAATAAACAGGAAGAAACCCAATCAAGAAGTGTTTTCTTCATAATCAAGAAACCCCAACAAATACAGTCCACTTCAAGTACAATCGGGTCTAAAAAGTTCGCTTTAGTAGAATTATATTAGGATCATAACGTCTTTCAAATTTCATTTTCATCTTTATCACTAAAGCATTTGGTTCAAGGTTGATTGGGAAGATTTAACAGTTTTGGGTGGCTTGATATGTGCTGCTGGCAGATTCCCGTAATTCCCGTGTAAATACCGATCCCTCGGGAACTCCGGGATAAAGAGTAGCCTATGTGTTATTCTGGGTCTTCAGCTACCTACATACCAAATTTCATCGTAATCGGTTCAGTAGTATTTGCGTGAAAGAGTAACAAACATCGACACATGCTCACAAACTTTCGCATTTATAATATTATAGTAGTGGGATGTGTTGGATGTGAAACTTTACAACCGATTTCGTCCTCATGCCTCTGAAAACTTAAAAAAAAAACTGTACCCATAACCTTTTTATTAAAGAAACACAGAAGGATGAGCCTAGCACTCATTTCACGTTTCGATTCCCTCAAGCTGCGAGCGGCCATTATGCAGCGGCGCAGAGCACAAGTTTTGCTGCATATTGAATGAGCAAAATCTCGGCTATTATCCAATGCTAACTTGCATTTCAACACCGAGTGCTTTTAGTTTTAATCTCGGAAACAAATATAGTAATGGCGATGGTTTTTTTTCATTCAGTATTTCTGAAGATCCTCGTTTTGAGGATCATTTTTTATGAGTCCCTTGTCTACTCGTTTACTTTCTTGGATACTAATAAATTGTAAATTTATCGACTTTAGGCTTTAAAAAAACTTTTTACAAAAAAATACAATATTTTTCACTTTTTAGTGGTACCCCACACCTAGCAACACCACTGCAAAATCGCAGAAAAGCAAAATACGCAATTTCGATTACTTGGATGACATAAAACTATCATCCAAGTAGACGAATTCCAGCTATTTCGATTTAAAATCCAAAATTTGTAACCGATTTTCATAAAATTTAAATGGGACCAATCTGCAAGTATATCCATCCTTTCAGATAAAACAAGAATTTTTCAAATCGTGTCATAATTGTCGGAGTTATTAGGTAACAAACATAAAATAAAAAACATACAACCGAATTGATAACCTCCTCCTTTTTGGGAAGTCGGAAATTAAACAATCTGCTTAGTCATTCCCTATCTTCATTTTGATGTGGATGAATAGCAAAAATATAGAATAGAATAGGTTTTATTTAGTTAGTAAGTTGTTTTCTTTTAACTTTGTGTTTGTTGACAGTTAGACAGTTGAAATTTTACACAGCTGATGTATTTCTGTTGCCGCTATAACAACAAATACAAAAAAAAAACAGAATTAAATAAATATTTAAGGGGACTCCCATATAGGTAGATAACAAACGTGATTTTTTGCTGTTTTTATAGATAACTATCTGATGCCCGCGGTTTCGCCCGCTTGACAAATTATAAAACCTTCCTCGAGAACCACTCTATACATTGTTGAAAACAGCATGAAAACCGGTGCAGTGGTTTTTGAGTTTATCGCGAACAGACAGACAGACACGGCGGAGGACTTTGTTTTATAATATGTAGTGATGGTACGGAACCCTTCGAGCCCGAGTCCGACTCGCACTTGCCGGTTTTTTTTAAAATCACGTAAGCTTTGTAATTCAATCTATAAGTTCTTAGCAATGCAAAGGTGCTACTGTATTGATCTGAACGTTGATAAAAGAAACTAGACAGCAAAGTCATTCTTAAGCAGAAGGGATAGATCTGTGTAGCCAATGAACACTAGCGCATGCGCAACAGCTGAACGGATTCACTGAGAAATGTCCATGATTTCCCTATTGCCAATTGGATTTATTGTGCTTTCACTGAGTAAATCGAACGACATTTGTATGCCTAACTATGAATGTAGTGCTATCTGAGAATGTTGGGAGCAATGCTGTCAGTTTCGGTATTTTTTTTATATTATATTTTGTTGATTTATATTTTCGGAGGAAAATCCTTCAAAAGGCAGTCTTTTAGGGAAAACACCAGGGAGTGTGGGATTTTTACCTTACTAAAACTACCTTCAGCTTCAGCACATAGAAGATCACTTCGGAACCCCATATCCTGGAAACTGGTACATATGAGTGATATGATAAATGCTATTTATTTTGTAAGTAGCTTGTCAATAACACTTTTACACGTCAATCTTTTTTGGTAATTTTAAACTAGATGAGGCCGGTCTTTCCTAGCTGACTGCTCTGAGAAGAAACGCCGAAACAAACTCAGAGGGCAAAGTCTCTTTTTAAAGTCCGCACAATCGTACTGGTCAAATTATACTTATGAGAACCATGTAGGTTAATGTCTGAAGTGGTATTTTGAGGAAAGTACCACACAGATTTGAATGGACCTGTCCAGACAGTGCAAGCATTTGCCAGTTATCGTGTAGCTCAAACTTGAACTTAGAGGAGCTCAACTATGAGTCTACTATGAGTCCGGGACACTCAAACCAAACACAACTGCAACGAATAAATCAAAATGGTGTTGGACGTGATGGATATAACTGGGACAATTTGGTTGAAATGCATAGCCCACTTTTTTTTTTGACAGATTTAGACTTTAGGTAATTTAGACAACATTCTGTTATTTAGTTTTTGAATATTGCAGTAGCTAGTACCTGTTCGAAAATCAGTTGTATCCCTAGGAAATGCAGCTTTGAGTGCAAAGCCCAAACTGCGGCCAAAAAGCTGGACATCCTAAATTAAGGGTTAAGCGATACTTCAAGCCTGGATAGCTTTTAACTCTATACAAAGCAAGTCCGATCCTGCATGGAGTATTGCAGCCACCTTTGGGATGGCTCAGCTAAGTATCAGCTTGCTGCGCTTGACTCAGTAAAACGCAGAGCTAAGAGGCTCATTGGCGACGTAAAACTGATGGATGCCAAGCTACACAGCTTGGCTCATCGCCGAAAAGTTGCCTGCTTGTCGGTCTTCTGTAGATTGTACTTCGGAGAGTGTGCCCAAGAACTCCACGAACTCATACCACCGGCCCCCTTCTACCATCGGACATCCAGGCGCACTGGAACTTACCATCCCTAACTAGGTAGTTGCTTTTCCACCAATTCGCACTAAGCGTATCCAAGCGTCTTTCATAATGCGCACAGCAACGGAGTGGAACTCTCTGCCTGCGTCTGTGTTTCCGAACGCTTACAACCCTAATATTTTCAGAGTTAGAGCAGGCTACTTCTGGGTAAGCTCGCCCCATCGTAGACTTTGTCTCTGTCATCTCTGACCAAGACTAGAATATTAGCAAACTCAACTCAAGTAATAAAAAATAGTACTTATTATTTATTTGTTTCTCCAACAATAGATAACTGTTTGTTATAACATACTATCACAGTTATACAATTCGTAAGTTAAATTTGGCGTTACGTTCCTATCGAAATGCACAGAGCAACACAAATAAGGTTGTGTTGTTGCTTACCGAATAACCTCAGCAGAGCTAGAATGCGATGAAACATGCGTACCTACCCAAAACATCATAATGCTAATCTGTATTGATACTTAATAATGGAAAACAAAATTTATTTGAGAAGATGAAATGTACAAAAAAGATTATTTTTACATAGGTAGGTTAGGTATAGGATAGGTACCCTACATGTATGTTTTAATATTAAATCAATTATAGGATTACTAGCTGACCCGCTAAACTTCGTCTGCGTGACATTTTCCATTACTGTTCCGCTCCTATTTGTCTTAGCGTGATAATATATAGCCTATAACCTTCCTCGATAAATGGGCTATCTAACACTGAAAGAATTTTTCAAATCGGACCAGTAGTTCCTGAGATTAGCGCGTTCAACCAAACAAACAAACTCTTCTGCTTTATAATATTAGTATAGATATGTAATACTAGCTGACCCGCGCAACTTTGTCTGCGTCACATTTTCTATTAATGCTCCGCTCCTATTTGTCTTAGCGTGATTATATTTATAGCCTTCCTCGATAAATGGGCTACTTATCGAACACTGAAACAATTTTGCAAATAGTACCAGTAGTTCCTGAGATTAGCGCGTTCAAGCAAACAAACAAACAAACTCTTCAGCTTTATAATATTAATAACTAGCTGTCCCCCGCGGCTTCGCTCCCGTCTATTAAGTAAGTATTCATTGCACATATCGAGTTTTCATTGTTTTTAAGATATATTCTGCTATTCGGATCGGAGACCAATCCAACGAATCAATAACCACGAAAATTGGTTCAGCAGATCTCGAGTTATAAGTGTTGTACCAAACCCGTCTTTGTTTTATATATATAGATAAAGTATAGATGAGAGACTTGTAAGTTATGTAATATGTAGTTTGTTAAAGAAAGAAAGAAAAAAATCACGTTATAAAACAATACGTTTAATATAAACCATAATATTTTATCTTCAATGCAACAGCTCCTCCAATACACGCTGCTAGGCCAGCAAATGACAAGGTTCTCTTCAATATCTGCAATAGAAAAAAAGGAAAAATAATTACTGACAATATTTGTTTTAATCTATTTTTTTTTATTTGATATGGGTTTGCTTTCGACCCTAGTCTGGTCAGAAATTACAGAGACAAAGTGGACGATGGAGCGTGCTTATCCAGAAGGAGCCTGTTCACTCTAACTTTGAAGAATTAGGACCTATTTTCCAATAGTCAGATTATCTAAATGGTACCTAGTTTGAAAGGTTTTGTTAGGAAAATATTTCAAACAGCCATATCATCAAATCAAATCAAAGCATACTATATTTATTTCAAATAAACCATTTACAGGCACTTTTGAATTGCCAAATTCGACCATTCAAAAACGTGAAGCTATTTGCACGTTCCAAAGCGTAGATCTCTTATCATATTCATTCAACGATGATCTCGTAACTTTAACTGTAGCTAGGTAACCTACACGTCTTCTTTTCGAGTCATACATGTCGAATGGTCCATCTTTAATCTCCCCTTGTTTTTAGGTTGAAAGTAATTAGGGTTAGATGACTTGTTAAACATTGAATGAAGCTTTTGACTATCGAAATTCTACATAACAAACTGAATTTTGAGAGAAGAAAAAAAGCTGAAGTTTGTTTGGTTGATGGAGAGCGCTATTCTCAGGAACTCCATTCGAATTGAAACATTATTGTTAAGTGTTTAATTGCCCATTTGTCGTAGAAGGCTATAAAAGCTATATCACGCTACGACCAAAAAGCCCGCAGACGAAGTTGCGCTAGTCAGCTAGTCTTCTATAATTTTATACTTCTCACCTTATCCTGCCATTCTCGGTTCTTGATGCATCGACTGTAAGGCATGGTGGAGAACGTGACAGAGTTGTACAGCGGGACCCAGAAGTTGGGCAGCAACCAGAAGATGAAGTCATCCATTGCCTTCCGAAGACGATATGACGGACGAGTCACTAGGTCACGCATCTGAAAGCAAAATATAAATTGTACCTGGTGTCACACATGTAGGTACATAATTATGTTACATTGATCCGATTCACCAGCAAAGGTGATCAGAAACAGGCAATGTCCTATATTTCAAAGAATCAGCTCAGGAACTAAAATGTCCTATATTTCCATTCTTATGGAAAATATAAAGAAAGTCAGTTGCCATCCCATAGACAACTCAGAATGCCGCGATGAACGCCTGTTATTATGACGTCACCCTACCTACAAACACTGAAACGCTGCTAAGCTTTGGATACCTATTGGTGGAGAAACTAGTGAAATGTGAAGTGTTCAAAGAAGCTGCTGAAAGATGACAGTGGATGATATATATATATATATAAAACATTTATTGGGTACAAAAATAGAAACACACAACGGAAGAGTTACACAAGTCATTAGACTAATAAAATAAAAAAAATAAAAGAGTCTAAAAGCAATCTATGGCAGAAGTGGCAAACTACCGAGATAGGTAGGTACTTAGTCCACTTTTCAGAATGACAACAATCAAGAATCTTAAAACTATAGGAAACTTTTACAAAATCCATAAGATACAACAGTATTCATACTAGAACATTCAACATGCTCATTTTTAAAAGACTCATTCTTCCTTACCTCGATATAATTGTACATGGCCAAGTCGCTGACTGCGAAGGTATCCTCCCACCTTGTCTCAGAGAACTCGTTGAGGATCTCAGCGAGGCTATCATTGTGCTTTTGGAAGAGCTCATCCAGTAGCGTGCAGTCTTCAAAGCCAGCGTTCATGCCTTGACCGTAGAATGGAACGACAGCATGCGCTGCATCACCTATCAGGAGGGCTTTGTCTTCCACGTGGTATGGCCGACACTAAGGAAAAAATTCAAAATATTTACATACTAGAACAAACATTGCAGATTTTAGGGTTCCGTTGGTTATCCTTTTGATTACGGAAAAGGGTAACCAACGGAACCCTATTACTAAGTCTCCGCTGTCCCTCTGTAAGCGGGCTGAATCTCAAGAACCGTAATAGGTACCTAGACAGTTAAAATATTCAGAGAGAGTATATTTCTATTGCTGCTATAATAGCAAATATTTAAAAATTAAATTGAAAACAAGGAATGCGATTTGTTTTGGTGTATGGTACGGAACCCTTTGCGTGAGAAACCGAGTCGCACTTGGCCGGGTTTTCTTAATCTTATGTTTTTGAGATAGAATGGTCATGATTTGCAATGACTATAGTGTGTTATGCCGGAATGACACAGTCGATATAATTAAGCTCATTGTTGACTGTATGGGTTCAGAGTCTACTAAATAGTATTCTCTTACGCTCATACTTTCAATAGTTGCCCTCACAAAACTGGTAGACTTAAAATTATCACCTTAATAGCAACCAAAGGTGATGGTGCTCCAGCAAAGAAGTCTTCAACAAGCTTCGTTTTGCCAATCAAAGGGATGGAATCCGGGAAATACTTCTCAAAGAAAGCAAGAAGGTTTTCTTCTGTGTCTAAACTTTTAAATTTGGAGAACGGCATGAAGAGAGTCACTGTCCACGAACAATCCTGGTTGGGTAAAGCGATCATCATAAACTCGCCCCTTGGCCAGATGTGGAGGAAGTTGGCTGGCATCTGAAACTGAAGAAGAAAAACCATGAAATTACATATTAAAAAAAGTATATCCTGAAAACATAAATTCAGTCGATGGGCTTAAACTACCGATCACCGTTTGAATAAAACACTATTATCAAAAGCCCGAAACTATCAATCTCTTACAAACAGTCTTAAGCCTAATTTAAATTTATAAACAGAACATTATGGATTCTATGATGGGATATAATATCTATTTAATTATATTCTGCCACTAAAACAATGATAAATCATTGTAAATACACCGCTGGGACGCCATTTATCATCGATACTTCAACAGATTTCATTTCCAATTTCAGTTGGAACAAATAGTGTATAGTAGTGTAACTGACGCAAACAACATGACAATTCGAACCATTATTTTATTTTGTTTAACTTTCAATATTAGCGCACTTAAATTAGCCTGCTGTGATGAAAATAGTCCGATTCTGCGTAATTTTTACAGCAACCAAAACTACAGCACAGTTGCGTGCATCAATCATATTCTAACGAAATATTTCCCTTGTGGCACACTCACGACTTTTGTAAATCCCAATGCTAATGTGGATGAGCTAGTAAAATCTACGAACGAGGCAGAAATTTGTCATCGTATCATTGTAAGGACGTTCGAAGATCGCGATTGGTTTATCTGGACTAACGTTTATGTCATCACGGTAGAAGACTTGGTCGGGCTCTGGTCTGGTCTGCTGGACTTGACAAGAGACGTGTTCTGGAATCCCAGAGCAAAATTTATTATTCAAGTAAACAATCTAGTAGGTGAAGACAAAGGAGTTCAGCTGTTTCTCAAGATACTGATGATATGTAGAATATACAACGTAGTCCTTTTGCAAATTGTGAAAGATGATGCAGTGATTTATACGTACAACGCGTTCGAGAACCATGGGTGTGGCAAAAATTTTGATAAAGTAATAACTCTTGGCACTTGTGAGAGTGCACAGAATATTACAGATTATTTCCCAAATACAATCCCAGATGTAATGAAAAACTGCACTTTCAAAGTAGTAGCAACTGATGATGTACCAAATTTTATCTCCAAAGCGAGCAACTACACAGTGTACGGCAAGTTTGTGTCAGGTTTGGAACAATACGTTCTGGATACTATAGCGGAGCGAGAGGGGTTTTACTTAGATTACGAGACTTATGGAGAAGACGTAACTTATGGGGTCGTGCTACCGAACCGTACAGCTACTGGACTTCTTAATTTCATAGATAAAGGTAAAGCAGACATAGCTGCCGGTGGGTACATATTAATGAAGAACAGAGTTGAATTGTTCGACTACCTGTGGGGTTTCAACTATGCCGCCTACTATTTATATACTCCAGCCGTAAGAAACTATATATGGCAAAGAGTATACAGGGAGTTCGGACTAAAAACATGGTTATTGATAACTGCCGCCATATTCTTTGCAATACTAGTTGGTATGATATTGAAAACTTTAATTCATGATGAAACTTTCTCGATTCTTAATTTATGGGGATACTTTTTTGGGAACGCCGGAAGAGGGTTGTCAAAACATGAGAAGTTCAGACAGATAATAATATGGTGGGCTGTGTTTACATTTTGTATCAGCAACTTTTACAATACAGCTTTATTCAGTTTAATAACAGTACATGTGCACGAGAAACCACAGACGTTAAGTGTGGGCAACTTGAAAGATTTACCATACGCACCCTGCATCAGTGAAAATTCAAGATTGCTTTTCCAATACGCTTACAATCAAGATTTGCCTGAAGGCAAAGCTATTCACAGCTGCACCTCGACTGACAGCTCTTTAAAATATGTTGCGGATACTCAAAAATACTATGCTATCGAGATGGAATACAGCTACAAACTCAAAGAGTACCAATATCTCAACGATCTTGGTAAACCTAAATTGGATTCCTATGTATTTTCTAGTACTAACGTGATCGTAATGTATCTTGAACGCGGTTTCCCTTTTGTCGACAAGTTCCAGGATTACGTTCATCGTATGTACGAAGCTGGTCTGATAATGAATCATTTGCAGACAATCAATGTGAGAAGATATAGTGTCCTTCAGAGGCATCCCAAGCCTTTCACGGTGACAACACTACTGGATTTGAGGATGCACTTCGGTATCCTTTTTGTTGGCTATATCCTGTCATTTTTATGCTTTCTGTTGGAAATATGGTACCCCTACATGAAGGAGGAGAGGAAGTTTAAACGAATGGTGACGGTGAACAGATTTAAAGGGCGAACTGATGACCGTTTGTGGGTCCCCAAAAAGAATGTCAAGTAAATATTACATGACGATCACTCAAAAATATTTATTTGTTAATTTAGTCCTTACTCCTCCATTTTCGTCTGCTGGTATGCAGAGTTCTAGATAGCCATGCTCGATGTACTTCTGACTGAAGTCGAAGAAGGGGCGCTTCATCATCGCCTTGCGAACAGCTGAGAAAGCGCCATCAGCTCCGATTATCAAATCAGCGGTGACGTGAACTTCTTCATTAGTATCTGTCCTGTAAGAAAAAGACAAGGTTTATTGTATTTATGTGGCTTAGATTTTACCTACTGCTATTCTATCATTTGTATTACTCGGGTGTGTGTGGCAATAAATCAATTATAATTAATGGCGAGGTTTTTTTTATTTGTGTTTAACTCAACTAATTGATAAAACTATGGTGAAAATGTCCTTAGAATTTGATAAAGTTATTTTGACCATAGTTCAAGCTAAATAAAAACGCACAAATTGACAAAATTTAGGCACAAATTGACAATATTTAGGCACAAATTGTCATTTTTTAGTTTATAATTGTGTTTACTTTTCTCAAAAAAACTTGCCCTTAGTGGTTGATGTTGTGTTAGGTAAGATTTTTTTTAAATCAAGATCGTTCTTTATTTTACTCCAATATAAAAAGTCCACCACTCTTAAAAGTTAATTGTTTGAAAGAAAAAAAAAGAAAGAAAAATTGTTCTTCTTCCCAAACACACGCACAAAATATTGCGCAATTGTCTTAAATAATCGTTAACTGCCATGTTTGAGTTCTTTCAGGTACCAGACCGAAATTCTTAACTAGTAAACTATTCATTAAAACACTTACTTCAGGAATGTTAAGGTTCCCTTCTTCAAGTTGGCTTCGATCAATTTGTGGTTGAAATACCTCTCGACATTATCGTATTGCTCCGATTCTGAAAAATAAAGATGTCGTAGGTACTTACGTAATTATTACAAACTCATTCAATTTTACTCGAAGGCGTAGCTAACATGGGTGCCCCCCGGAAATCGAAAACGTTTGCATCCACTTCCAAAAGATTTCATTGCATCAACCGTTTTGAGGTGACAGCTCCCGCCGACCGTGACAAAAAAGTCCACAAGAGGTCGAGTGTTACCTACACCTGGGGCCCGAGTCTGCTATTTTTATAAATTTGTCATTCCGACACGATCCCATTGTCATGCCATTGTCATTTTGCTAAAAGTTCGTAATCTGCTAAATTCATAATCGCACGGTCACTGTCACGTCAGTGGCCGGTCACTGTCACGTCAGTGGTCTCGTAAAAGAATTGCGGTAGGCATGCCGTATTGCCATTATTATAAAACCGAGCTAAATTTGAGCATTTATTCATGCCAGATTTTATTTTTATTTAGTTTTACACATTATTTATTAGTGTTATAAGCAATCTGAAGTAGTGAGAAGTTCGTAAATACTAAATCTGTCATTATGTACGAGATTACCATTCATATGGCTTTCTTTCAATGGCGTGTCAGTGATTGATCATTGGAATGTCATAATGACGCCATTATGATGCCATTATGTTAGTAGATTAACAAACTTGTCAAAATCAACCATTTTGAAATCAGTGATCGACCATTCTCACACTATTGTAATAGCAGACTCGGGCCCCTGAACGGGTGCCACCCGGGGCGGGCCGTATGCATTGAAAAGGCGTGACTACTGTCTCAGACGGCTAACAGATCCGTGACAAACAGGAACAAGATATGCTTCGCCGGCCACAAATAAGTTGAGATTTTGTGATCAGGACAAGAAGATAATGTAGGTACAGAGCCTCGAAAAGTGAATCCTACGACTGTTGGCTTGCGTTACCACCAGAGCTGTGCGAGGATGCGCAGCGAGGGATTTGTTTGTTAAGAACCAATAGAGTCGCTTGCGCTGATTAGATACAATAAACGCATCATCACTTAACATCAGGTGAGATAGCGGTCAAACACATGCCAATAAATATTAAAAAAAATATAGGTATAGTTTTTTTATATTTACCTATAAATGTTTACGTAACTATTTTCTTTTTTTGTTTCCATGGAAGCGGTTATATAGGTTCTTAAAAACACATCTCTAGCTGCGCATCCTCGCACACATAGAGTATAGTGGTTTAATAGTAACACTGCCTTGACAATTACACTAGATATCAACTGCACTTGGATAAGTACGTAGAATAGACTGAGATCTAGAAGTATTCTTTATTGTATACCATAATTATAGTAACACAACTCTGTTTCACAAGAGTTATTTATTTTAAGGGTGCAATGCCCGGTATTATCGCTGACAGCTATATCTACCAATGTATGAAATCTTCTATTGACGAGCTGAGAAAGCAATGGCGAGAAAATGATTTTAAGTGGTCAGTAAATTCTAATATCTGGCTAACCTTATGAACTCAAAAAATCTGATGAGAACATGTAGATTGTAGACAGCTTCTAATCTACATACATAAAACAACTAGAATAATAAATATTATCAACATCAACATTCAGAGTAGGTAGGTACCTATCTACCGTATAAACAGTCATCCGCGTCGTCTACAAAAACAAAATATTTGGCTGACATTTTACACGTGAGTGTTTACGTACATTCTTAATTAAACACAAAACTAGAAATATCTAGAATATTTTCATATTGAATAATATTTTTTTTGTATTTGTATGTTTCTTATATCTTGCCAAAATGTTATTTTTATATTTAGTAATAGAATAAAATTATAATGCTTCTTCATAGGTATCTACAGAAAAAGATATACCTTCCGCGTGTTTAGGGAACTGCTCAGAATATATTATTTAGTAAGACACGAAGAGTACTTTTTTAAGTTAGTAAGAGTACTTTTGTGATAAGGATGGGAAATTATATGATTTCACTTCTATTCCACTCTAGGCGGAGCGGAAGGGAGTGTCAGACTCTTACTGACTGTATAAAACCCATCAGTATCTATTCCTCCTAATGCCTTTTTCGTCCCAGGGCCGTGGTGACTCTTTCGAACAAATTTCGGCCTAACTCCATTGATATATAAAAAACCCTTCTTTTATATATCAATGCATAACTCCCTAAAAACTGCACAAGAGATTTTACTTTGGCTAGGCGTTATAATTATTTATGCAACTATATCGTATCACAGAACTATCAATGTACAAACTTACATTCATTCAATTTTCATCTTAATTAACCAACCAACCCGATAGCGCTACCAATCTAGGATTCTCTTGTTACTATTAATACTATACAATTCCTATGGCTGTAACGCTATTACTAATGAAGTCCAAGGTTCTATTGGTAATGTGTTAATGGATTTTGTATCTTGATTTTCTCAGTAAAACTCGGGCGGAGTGTGGTTCGAATCCCGCACGGAACAAATATTTTTATGGCCTACAGATACTTGTTCCGGGTCTGGTTGTTTGTGACTTTGTACGTTTGTAAACGCACCACAACGTTTGTCCGATCAGCTAGTCTTCTAATGTATAAAAATCTTATACATAATTTTATTTTATTTTATTTTATTTTATTATGTTAGGGTGGCTTACAGCTTCCAGGTTGCCTGGAAGAGATCGCGAAATGCGATAAGGCCGCCCATTGTATGTATTTTAGTTCTAAGTTTCCTATTGTATTTAATTTTTGGTGTACAATAAATAAATAAATAAATAAATACAGCTATTAATGCGGTAAAATAATATAGGTTTATAAGTCATCTAATTATAATTTTTTTGGTGTAGGTATATTCAGTAAGTCTGGTACGAGAGTAAGTCGTAGGCTATTTTTTTTTTGTTGTATGTGGCAAAACAACGTTTACCGAGTCAGCTATAGTTTCTTATAAGTACTATTTACCTTTTAAAAGCAGCGAGTTCAAGTAATTTCTCCCCACTGAGTAAATACTCTGAAAAAAAAGAGAATAGATAAGTTTTTTTTTAACAACACGGAATTTATAAATCTAAAAGTTATAAGTTAATTACGTATTTATATGAAAAATATAGATTAGAAACGAATCAACATAACGTCACATCCACATTTATGGTTTTATTAGATTTTTTTTCGGTCCGTTTAATAAACGTTTCCAATAAATTATTTTGGTATTTATTTATGAGATACTCACTCGCATATTCGCACTCCCATAATATTTTCTGTAACTACAGCAAAAATACAATAAAGTTTATTGTATTTTATGCCGTATTACAGTTATTTAAGATGAAATAGTTTGTTTAACTATCATATAATATTAAGATAGTAGAAACAAAAGATCATGACTCGATCTATAAATTCCTGAAATACAGGCTCGGCCTAGCTCAGGCGCAGTTGCTCATTTTATTATTTTGCAAATATCAACATTTCAATTATGTACAATTCTGTACAACTTGTAACAATTTTTAGTTGAATAAATAAATTATAAAAATATAAATGAAAAATGTAGGTACCTATAATGAACCTGGTTTTATATTATCTACACTTATCAGTGGACCCTACTATGAGAAATTCTATAATTTATTTAGTCCCAGACTGTTTAATTTAGACTTATTTCGTTATCTCACCTCGGAACACAATCGTAAGTTCATTAACAAACAACAAGACGTATAGTATTACACAACTATTTTCAAACTACGACATCATAATATCACTTTATTTCATCTATAAGCTGGCCCGCGGATACGCCCGCTTGACAAATTATATTCTAAACCCTTCCTCGAGAACCACTCTATCCATTGCTGAAAACAGCATGAAAATCGGTGCAGTAGTTTTTGAGTTTATTGCGAACAGACAGATAGACAGACAGTGATAGTGAAGCAACAAAAACATGCCCTTATGTTATTATCGGCTAAGATCCCAGAGCTACCAGGCCTTACTCACGGTACCTACCTTTTAAAAATCACAAATAAAACAAAAAACTGGCTGTCGCCATTGACCTAAGCTAGTAAAGTGCATGCTAACACTACTTGACTACAGTCTATCCCACATAACTTTGTTAGTCAGAAAATAAGTAATGTCTGAGAAATCTGGGATCTCAGTCTATTAAGTAATTGCTTCTTCTGCCTAGCCTTTTCCCAACTGTATTGGAGTTGGCTTCCAGTCAAACCGGATTTAGCTGAATACCAGTATTTTACGTAGAGCGCGCGACTGCCTACTAGACCTCCACAACTGGGTAGCACGGTACTTTTTGGCAAGACTACAGTCAGATTTACTGGCTTCTGACAATCCGTAACGACGGCCAAAAATGTACAAATGACAGGCGGGATCAACGGCTTAACGTGCTTTCCGAGGCACGTAGAAAACTCGGTAGGTATGTTAAGATGGTCACTCATCCCCAGACCCACCTTGGCAAGCGTTACTTAACCTTTTTTTTTTTTAGGGATGGGAAATCATCCAATGACTCCTCCCGCTCTGGGTGTAGCGGGAGGGAGTGTCAGACTTCTACTGACTAAAACCCATCCATGTTCCGTCATTGCCCTTTGTGTTCCGGAGCCACGGTGTCTCTTACGAATAATCCCGCGACTCCGGCAGGCGTCGGCCCTTTCGGGCCCCTCTGTGTGCTGACTCTCTTTGAGGCGCGCGTGGAACACTAACGCGCCGTCGACACGGCCTGCCGTCACTAGACGGACGGACGGCGAGCCACCCATAGCTCGCCGTCCACAGGCCCGCGCCTACGGTGGCCGGAGGTCACCAGGTGGTGGCCCCGACGCCCGCGGCGTCCACCACGGCGGCCGGGACAAGAGGGTCTCCTCTCCCTCTCCACCACCTCCTTCGCTAGCATGACTGCTTCGCAGAAGGAGGCAACGGTGTCCCATTCCGTCTCGCTCCGGACCATGGCTTGGACCAGGGAAGCGTTACTTAACCTGGAAGATCGACTTGTGCGGCTGTTAATTTGTGCCTCTAATTTCAGTTGTATCTTTAACAAACCTGCTTAGTATTCGCATCATATGGTATAACGTAGGTGGAGCCATCGGTCCTGTGGATCCGCCTGCCTGTCATGGGGATTCCATGTTCCTTGATCATGTGTGTCTCCAAGCCAACTTCTTTCAGGGCCCGTCTCCCACGCACTGATAACGCCAAGTTGATGGACCTGCCCCTGGCTTGGGGTGTTCTTCTAATATCTAAAACAGTGAACAATAGTACATTATACAACAAGTAAATTGCAAAAGGCAATTGTAGACAACATAGACGAGGCAATATTGACTACGAGCTAAAGGCGAGGGCGTTCTGTATTCCGTCCACTAGCGCCGCCAATCGTTTTTTATTATTTGTGGTAAATTTAAGACACGTAGATAAAAAACCGCTCTGTAGTGCACTGAAGAAATGTATTTATTATGTTTTGAGAGTTATGTTTTGTACTTTAGAACATAAATAGTTGCCAAAGTCGATATTTTTGCTAAAAGTGGCCACTTTTAGCAATAATTGCCGTTTTGGCTATTTAGCCATGAGTAATGTATTAAAAATAGCTGTCAAAAAATAATAGATACATTTCTTCAGTGCACTACAGAGCGGTTTTTTATCTACGTGTCTTAAATTTACCACAATTAATAAAAAACGATTGGCGGCGCTAGTGGACGGAATACACACTCTTAACACCCTTGCGAAGAACTATAAAATTAATTTTAATAAGTATAGGTAATACTTTGTAAATATGAGATGTACAAAATACAACGGAAACTAAAAGCAGTGCAATACAATGAGACACAGTTTTCGAATAATTGTGTTAAAAATACTAATTTTCACATTCGCATTTCAATCGCAAGCTGTCAAAAATGTATGAAAATTAAGCCTTTTTTGACAATTTTCGATTGACATGCGAATGCGAACGTTGTTTAAAAATCGGTAAGTAGAATTGGCCTTATGATAAAAGCCAAAATGCTATAACAACTAAGTATGATAATGCCCAGATTGTCTTTTCATATCATACCTATCATATCGTCAAAGCAAACGAAATCCTCGACCTTATAGTAATCAATAACAAAGGCGTTGACCCCAGATAACAGCTGTTCTGTCATCATTCTAACATACCTACTCCTGTGTGTACGGTTTAAATATAAAAGTATGTACTTAGGTACAGTTACATAAAAATAAAGACCTTCGATACACATAAAGAGTCAAAATTTAGTTTTTTGGCATTTGCGAAGGTGTATACATACATACCAAAAAATTGGTACCTAGGTAATAAACGTTCTAGTTTTGGGAAACAAACCTTCTCTGAACTCATATAGGCGGACTCGGTGACCCCTCTTCGCAAGATACAGTGCTTCTAAAGACCCCACCTGTAAAATGTAGAGGATTATGCATTTAAACCCAGCTTCGACCAATTACTACTAAGTACCTATTGTACTAAGAAATTGTAATCCAATGCAATGAAAATAATCGAGCACTTAAACCATTAACGATGAGCAAAAAAGCAACTGACAAAGTTAATTGATTTAATTCGATAAATAGGTTACCTACCTATTTATCGAATTAAATCAATTAACTTTTTAGAAATTCCATTAATTCACCTTCTGTCAATTTATCCACTTTTATAAACTCAATAAAAAGATTCAAGAAAATCAATTGATAAAAACATAATGATTGTGACCAACTTTACTTTGGACAATTATCTCGTGGGAGATGACTTGAAAGATGACATGAAAGCCAAATAATTGACCACTGAGAATTTTAAAGCCGTACAATATTAAAAAACCAGGTCAGGGGCGTTCTTGGTCCTATTAACCTACTTTATCTGTTCTGTGTATTAAGCGACATAGCAAGAAGAATTGCCAAATCTATACTTAATATTATAAAGCAGAAGAGTTTGTTTGTTTGTTTGTTTGGTTGAACGCGCTAATCTCAGAAACTGCTGGTCCGATTTGAAAAATTCTTTCAGTGTTAGATAGCCCATTTATCGAGGAAGGTTATAGGATATATATCATCACGCTAAGACAAATAGGAGCGGCGCGGGTCAGCTAGTTGAACATAAGTGGCAGTGGAGTGGGCAGATGACTCCTACAATGGAAGTCAAAAGGATCAGCATTGGCGTGCGTCAGGTGATATAAGAACCAATCTGATGGAAGTCGAGAATTGAACGCCTACTAGGAGCAGAGTAGGTAAATTATGATGTGGCGACATTTGGGGGAGACCTAGGTACGTGCAGATATATTTGTGTTTATACTATAGTTTCTGCTTTTATTTATTTAGATGATTTGTACCGTTGTCCTTTGTAGTAATCATTCTAATGCTGTGTACATAAATTTTAAAATAAATAAATCATGACGCAATTAGATTACGTTGTCAAGGCAAATCGTGGTGCATGCCTCAATAAGACCGGCTAGCTTTTGATCTCACGAACAAGAATTTAGCATTCGCAATATCTCACGTTTTCGGTAAAACATTCGGTGATAATAAGATCAAGATAATCTTTATTGGATCTTAATATCAATGACGTTTTTGATAAGTTTGAAGGTGATGCCTAATTGATCAATAATTGTTGTTGTCACCATTTGTGGACATTGTAATCGAACAGAAATGGTCCATGATTGGATCATACTAATCACGAAAGATTTTTTAAGGGGTGTTGTGGTCTTACAGGACCACTGATGTGTCTGAATGTCTGTCTGTCACAGCAATCCCATCCGAATCTACTGGACCGATTCAGTTGAAATTTAGTAGGTACCTACACATTTGAATATCTGTGAAAATGGGGCAAGAAGGTGGCTGGCAGAAGATGGATGCGGACTGCTCTCAATACCGGAATGGTTGGCGCTCTTAGGGGGAGGCATCAGCACACAGAGGGGCCCGATAGGGCCGACGCCTGCCGGAGTCGCGGGATTATTCGCAAGAGACACCGTGGCTCCAGAACACAAAGGGCAATGAAGGAACATGGATGGGTTTTAGTCAGTAGAAGTCTGACACTCCCTCCCGCTACACCCAGAGCGGGAGGAGTCATAGGATGATTTCCCATCCGTAAAAAAAAAAAAGGGGGAGGCATACGTTCAGCATTGGACGGCAATTGGCTGAAAAATGAAAATGAATAAATAGGGCGACAATAGCAAATAAGTGACTGAGTGACTACTCGTTCATTGACAAATACAGGCCAAAATTTATTTACTTTATACATTGCCCGTGAAACAGCAGGTAATCTATACAATCCCTAGGAATTGTATATGTACAAACAATAACGCGTTGATGACAACGAACATCTCTCAGCTACGCATTTTATATCAAAGGTTGCAGATGTAGGTACATATCGACAATACCTTGGTATTTCAGAATTTGGCTGAATCTACCTTTAAATAGGTCACAAGGTCAATTTTGGAGTAACGAGTTGCTGTGCAACCAACAATACGGAGAATAATGCATCATCTAAACAAGCAAACTGTATCCACGCGTGGTATGGTGGCAAGGATTGTGTCATTCACAGCCCTTATCACCTTGCTGTAATCCTTACAGCAAGTTATGGCATTGAGTAGGTACTTAATCCACCGTCGTCAGCAACCAATGACAAAAATTGGTATTTGATTGTGAGAAACGTGATAGCGACATTGAATTGAGACTATTGTTTTTTTGCAATGATTTACACCTACTCTGTCTATTTTGTGTCAACCGAGGTATTGATTCGATTAGGTACGTAAAGTACATTACTGTTCAATTAATATTAATAAGCAAGGTTTTTTCCCTTTGTTTGTTAATGAAAATACATAGTACCTATAGAATAAGTGTTAAACGTGTATGGATTGTATTTTACAGACGGATGTGAATATTATGTTGTGTCGAAAATTCAACAATCAACAGTTAGATTAGTTATACCTAGGTACACATGGGCGCCGGGAGGAGCGGTTTGCAAGGGGGTGCGCTCACATCCGCTGGCTTTCGATAAAACACACGAAAACATAAAGATATTAAAAAATATAAGACATTACAAGTGGAATGTATTAAAATACATCTAGCAAAACCTAGGTTCTTCGAGCTCCCTCGCCTTCAGCCGTGCACCCATTTTCTTTATTTCTCAAGCTTCTCAGCTCAATAAAGTTAGTTCAAAAGAAAACCTATCCTATTTGAGGCCAAGTTTTGAAGATGCACCCCCCTGTAAATAGTCCTACCGGTGCGCCCATAGTTGTACAAAACAAAAATCATATTAAAACGTCGTTTATCTAAACGAACGTTAAAGAAAGTGTCGCTAGAGCATATAGTCGAATCTTGATAAGATAAAACCCAAAGGAAACAAAAAATAGTTTTAAAAAAGGGTTTATCCTTTGCGGCTTTATGGGAAGGGAGAACATTATTTTTTGAAGTTGTAGAGGTTTTTAAGCTGTTGACGTTTTTTTTTTACTATTTATAGGCATACGTTTGACCACTATTTGGTTTGAGCTATTGAGGTTCCTATATTAAATGAACATTTTGTAAAGTATCGTTGGTAACCGTTTTGTCATGAGCGTTGTAGCTTGAGTCGGACTCGAAGATGGACACTTTTTTGTTATTTGGTAACACGAGCAAGTCTTGCATAACATTTTGCAATGTTAGGAACTACTCATTAGTTTTAATTAGCTGTAACCTGTTACCTTATCTAGTGCTGATCGACATCTACTTCCAAAGATCTTCAAGCAACAAAAAATAAAATAACGCAAGTAAACAACTACCTACATAATTATATTGTGACAGATCATTTACAACTATAATTTTTGAAGTGCAGACTGCAGAAATGGTAGTTACACATGTCATATGAAACACAATAGTGATTCGGTAGATTTATTTTAAGTTAATTAGAACTGGATATAATGACGTTAGAATTCTATAGGCAGGTAAGCAGGAAGAAAAATCTCACTGTTTCAATTAGTGCCACATTTTTTTCTAATTGTTTTCGGTGGAGCATGTGTGCGAGAGTTATCATTTGTAAAAAAATTAGAGCACTTATTCAAGATAAGACCGAGATCTTTCATAAAACCATATAATTATGAACTTTAAAATATTTCAACAATGTAGGTTACCTATTATTTTTTATTTTGACACGATGTGCGGCAATTTAATTCAATAAAATATTTAAAAGATTACTTACCAAACCCGCACCAACTACCACTATATCCAGTTGCTTCTTTTTCGAATATCCATTCTGTAAATTCGCCATTTCTTCACTATTTATTCACAAATATTAAATTAATTACAAATAAAAATATTCCCACTGATTTCCGTATATTATATCACTGTTGTCTAAAACGTGAGTGAACTCTGTCCCTCGTCGCGAGTTACTCTAACTAGTCTTCTTTGTGGGTGTGAGCGATACTGCGTTCGCGCCGCGTCTCGAACCGATACGGTTTCATTAAATTGACATTTGATCACTGCGGGCAGTCAATAGGAAGGAATTAATTTCGGTTACGCAGGCCATTGATGAGTTAATAATTTTATTGATAAGCGCGATGTTTGTTTGAGTTCCCAATGGCGGACAATTGGAATAGATTAACACAAACGCATTAAAACGTGGGTAGGTGGAAAATAATATTTTTGAGTCGATAGATAAACTTGTTTATTTGGGTGAAAAGCAAGCGCTCAATTTTTTTGTTATTACTTATTTGTTCATTTAACTTCTTTCCTAGATACAAGCGACAAGTCTTTCTGGATTCGTTCTCTCGAATGATCGCAACTCAGATTGGGCATTGCCTGTTCAAACTCAAACTCCAACTTTTGAAATGTCAGGCCAAGCGTATCATAAGATGCAGGTGACGCAGAACAGCACAGCAGGTACCTACCGATTTTGCAGGGCAGGGCACGCGAGGCAAACATAAGCGTAGTAGGTACGTTCATGCCTTTCATGCATTACAAAATCTGCTCTGCCCTGCGCTGCGTGGACCTCCGTCATCTACGTATCGTAGCATACGCTGAGGCTCAAGATCGGTCAGTCAAAGAGGTGACTGCATAAGACGAAAAACAATAATGAAGGCAAGTTTTTGTCTGCCCGTAGTAGGTACAGTGCCCGGCACGTAAGTTGGCAAAGATTTTCGTAGTGGGGGAAGTTCGCGCACGCACAATTTCATACTTTTTAACATGCGCGAACTTCCCCCACTTGTTGCCCCACTCATATGAATTAGAAACTCTGTTATTTGATACAAAGCCACAGTATACTATTACAGGGGATCAACTGACCGAACGGTTTCGGCATCAAATTCTCAATTTAGTAGTTATATAGGTATTAGATACCCTGGTGTTCAGGATTGATTAAAAAGATAAAAAAACTTTTTACAAAATAAAACGGAATAGGTAATAATGTTTTTGTTAGTTTCTTCGTATTTTGACACCGACTTCCGAAATTAAAGTTATTTTTTACTTTGTTATAGTTTTTTTTTTTTGAAATCGGTTGTTTTTTTTTGTAAAAAGTTTTTTAATTTTCACTTTTTAGTGGTGCCATCGGTGGTGTAATCTCAGAAAAGCAAAATACGCAATTTCGATTATCAAAGAATCATCTAAATAGTCAAATTCCAGGTATTTCGATTTAAAATCCAAAGTTCGTAACTGATTTTGATATGATTTAAATGGGACCAATCTGCAAGTATGTCCTTTCAGATAAAACAAGAATTTTTGAAATCGGTTCATAATTGTCGGAGTTATGAGGTAACAAATATAAAAAAAAAAAAAAACATACAACCGAATTGATAACCTCCTCCTTTTTGGGAAGTCGGTTAAAAACATATCACTTTCCAAACAGTCGAATCTGATGCAGTTGGTCGACGCCAACAACTGCATCAGACTGCTTGGAAAGTGTTTTTGAGTTCCGTTCCAAAATGGTAAAAAGGAGCCCTTATGATGTGACTAAGTCTGTCCGTCTGTCAAAGCTGATTATCTCAAGAACTACCTACTAATGCTATCAACTTGAAATTTGGAAAAGTTTTATATAGCGAATGGTCAACTATTTTGCATTGATAAGTAAAACTGGTTTTTTTTTGCAGCAGCGGCGACTGAACACAGGTGTTCTTAATTTACTATTTGCGCGTTCTCAAACATTTTTTTCTTTTTTTTTAGGCCACATGGTTTTCGTACCATTCCCCGTCCCATTATTTCCGAAGTTTGCATAGAGAAAAATCTGAAATTATTCTGTGATAGAAATTAATGTAAAGATTACAGAAAAAGTAAAACGATGTCTCTAAATACCACAACGTTTCAGAAATTTCAACAAAAATTACATTACTACCACAAGCGGTCAAGAGATGACGCTAACCTAAAAATGCAATATACACCGCAGTGTTAAAATTCTCTGACGAATATAATATAGGTAGGGCTCGCCGATAAAAAATTTAAAACATTTCACGTTTTATATGATGGTACGGAACCCTCGGTGCGTGAGTCCGACTCGCTCTTGACCGGTTTTTATTTACTTTTCAATCGTGTTTTGCGGTTATTTTTTTGAAAAATGACGATATTTTTATATTGTTTCCGTTTGTACTGTAGGTATATCAGCTACCGATCCCCCCTTAAATAATTATGAACACTCACTTCTGGCACACCTGTAGGTACCTATAGTATATGTAGATAGAACTGTAGACTGATGAAAAGTAAAATAGGTAAGTACCTATCCCAACC
Organism: Ceramica pisi; assembly: GCA_963859965.1. Lineage (NCBI taxonomy): Eukaryota > Metazoa > Arthropoda > Insecta > Lepidoptera > Noctuidae > Ceramica > Ceramica pisi. The sequence goes on along the minus strand of OY982535.1, from coordinate 19,362,669 downwards.
TACCTGTTTTTATCACAATCAAAAGGTCCGTATTTTTACCGACTTCACAAAAAGGAGGAGGTACTATGTTCGGATGAATGTTTTTTCTTTTTTTCTTTTGTATGTTTGTTCATCGAATAGGTACTCCGCCAATTGTCGACGGATTTTCAAAATTCTTTTTTTGATCGAAAGTAGATAGTTCTGAGGTGGTCCCACTGTCACCAAGTTAGGATCTGATGATGGAATCTTAGAGAAATCGAGGGCAAACCTCAAATTTTATAGGCTTACTCATTATTTTTCGCATATATTATGAAGTATCTTGTGTATTTGCGTATGGATATTACCATCTCAGGTAGCTGGGATGATGATGGAAGGTACAACTCCTTAACAGTAGGTAAGAAGTTACTCGGGCAGGCACGGATTGTTTAAGTAAATTGTTTTGATGCTTGATAGGGCATTTGCCACATTTGGTCTCATGATCATCAAGTCATGACCTGATGCTGCAGAGTACCTAACTCCTCGACAACTAACAGCAGATCGTGTTTAGGCTCATTGAAAAGGGCTCGATGTGTGGATAAACGTTCTGTTAATGAGGAACACCGAAGTACATAGAGACCTGATGCTGAAGCCAGGAGCATCAGAAAAAGTACAAACCTTGAAATTACAGCACCATAGTCGTGTTTGGGCTCATTTTAAACAGAACTAAATTTTAAGTTCAATGCAATGTTGACATAAGTCTGGCCTGATGCTGCAGCCTGGATTATCAGCATCTAGTCTAAAAACTAATAAATACTTTTTAAAGTGAGCTTCTTTTGCGAATTTTCTTCTGTAGAATTATTAACCGACCTCAAAAAGGCGGTTGTTAGGTACCACTAAAAAGTGAAAAATAAAAAACTTTTTACAAAAAAATACAAGACTTCCAAAAAAAAAACACTACAAAGTAAAAAATAACTTTAATTTCGGAAGTCGGTGTTTTTGTTAGTTTCTTCGTATTTTGACACCGACTTCCGAAATTAAAGTTATTTTTTACTTTGTAGTGTTTTTTTTTTGGAAGTCGGTTGTATTTTTTTGTAAACAGTTTTTTTTATCTACCTATTATCCAACTGGATTTTCTTTACTAGGTAGATAATAATACGTCTGTTTGAAAACGTAAAACGCGCAATGAATGCGGTTGCATTGCAAGTGGGTTGCAATTTTAAAATGTGTGTGTTGTGTCTTTGTCGAATATTTTTTTTCTATTCTATTCTAAAATAAAAGCATAAGTATGCAACCAATTGCACTAATTTGCACCTGCAACTGACATTGCAACCACACTGTTGCAGGTAGCCAATGGATGTGAGACGCACAGGACCGGGTTTTTGAGGGAAGCCCATGTTTAATGATGATGAGTTGATGATTCATTAATTTTTTTTAATCCTCGCTCAAAAGATAACCGAACCCTATTACTAAGCCTCAGCTGTCCGTCTGCCTGTCAGCGGGCTGTATATCAAGAACTGTAATGGGTAGACAGTTGAAATTTTCAGATTGTGTATTTCTATTGTGGCTTTAGCAACAAATAATAAAACAATAAAGTTTGTGGTACGGAATACTTCGTGTCCGATTCGCACTTGGCCGATTTTATTTTAAATAAAATAAAATTACTACGGTAGACGTCAGATACCCGTGCAATAATGGTCATTGAGCCATAAGCTATCCTGAATTGATTTCTATCGTTACCCTTAACGTTCTCTAGTAATGAAAAACGGTTCATAATTTATTGTTCGAGTATCTACGAAGGGATATCAAGGAAAGGTCAATGCCCTTTATTGCACGTTTATCTGGCGCCTACCATATTACACTTTTAGCAGTCAAACCGATTCCAGAAGAACCACGGTGGATATTTTTTTTTTAATTCCGACCAAATCTCATCAGTAAACTGTATTTTTGGTCAGTATCAACCAAATTTCAAAATCTAAATTTTGCTAATCAGGTTCTTCATGTTATTTGATCTTGTATGCAACACTACTTAGCTATAAAACTAGCTGACCCGCGCAACTTTGTCTGCATCACATTTTCCACTAATGCTCCGCTCTTTTTGTCTTAGCGTGATGATAAATAGCCTATAGCCTTCCTCGGTAAATGGACTATCTAACACTGAAAAAAATTTTCAAATCGGTCCAGTTGTTCCTGAGATTAGCGCGATCAAACAAACAAACTCTTCAGCTTTATAATATTATTATAGTATAGATATCGAATATCAACCGTGACCTATAATTACAAACTACGTAGCAGACAACGAAATGGACATGGTCAAAACAAGAATAATTATTTCAACTAACTTTTATTATTTTTCACTTTCGCTTTCTACAATCGATAGTTTCGGCTGTGCGTTGTCTGTAAGTCACTCACTCAGTAACGGAAGAATTTTATATACTAGGATTAGAGCAGGTTTTCTGGGAGGAAACTCAACATAGAGCTCGCCTTTGTACAGACTTTCAAATTTTATCAATCAACGTTAAACCTAATGCTCTAGCTATAAAGTTGAAAATCTATTAGGATTCTTGTAGCTTGATATGCTGGCGTATGTACCTACATGAAATATCTAATAACTGTGTGGGTATGTACTGTTTTTTTTGCTGTGTAATATTTTATGGAGCGTTTTTCTCGCCAGAAGTGTACCAGGTTTGAACTCGCAACCTCTCGTTCGCAGACCGCATACAACCGTTGGGCTATTGTGGCTTAACCTGAACAACACAGTATGTTTTGATTACGCTTATCTATTCTATGATTACGCAAGCAAATTATAAAATAAATATACTTAACAATTATGTTGAAGATAAAATCTTACGCAAATGAAATGAATGTTTCTACAAAACAAGAGTCTAAAACGTGCTTGCTCTATATTAACACACTATTTAGAATTTTAGATCAATGATTTAGTTCATAATTGGGGTTTTGTCTTGAGTGTCCAAAAGGAAAAACGAAGCTTTAAATAAATCATATAATTTATTTATTGACTTCTTTTACTAACATACTCTCTCCTTTTATCTTAGTTTAAAATATTATTTTCATTTTTTCCCAAACATAGATTCACTTTACAAAATCAAACTTCCTCAATCTCTCGCTTAAGTTTTAGTACCTATAATCCAAATGGTATGTTTACAATATTTTCACAATAAGACTCAAAAAACAATGCTTTTACAAAGAAAATAGAGAATTTTGATATTAAAATCTTTCGCGCTAAATGCACTACAATCAAGTTGTTTATAACGTAGAGAAACCTTTTCCTTCAAATGTACATAAATGTGTTTATGAAATACAACAAAATAAAACTTTGAAAATGTAGCATTAGCTTAGACCTAAAGAATTACTACCGGTTTAATACAAGGTGATATGATGTTACGTAACATCATATCACTATAAATAGATAAGTTATGCAAAAATAACGTTATTATAAGCGTCTTAACCTTGATATCTTTATTCAATTAACATAGAAGACAGATTTATATCATGCTTACAGACATATAATCACGCATACTTCCCTTGGGGACAAAGCAGAAACTACAAATATTTTTAATACAAAAGTTTTATTCCTACAAATATCAGGTCAATTAAATCTACATCATAGGACGATTTTCATCATAGCTACATAATCGTTCTTTTTCACACATACAGTACTATAAGAATATTTCGATATTTGAAGACATTGTTTGTTGAGCTCGTTACTGGAATTTTCCATTGAAATGTTGAAAATCTGTGAAATTCTTCGAAAAATATCACTGTACATATTTAAGGTTCATTCTAACATATGAGGGCTGAGCCGGGACGTGGACTTGCCGTGATCCGTCATGTGGCCCGAATTCATGTAAAATGTACGTAAACATTGATGTTTTTTTGAGCTTGACGGTCCACTGCCAGTCTACGCCCCGGACAAGTCCATATGTTAGGATCAACCTTAAATATGTACAGTGATCTTTTTCGAAGAATTTAGTTATGAAGAATGAAGATTAGCGTTAAAATATCTTACAAAACGTCGTATAACGTATTTAAAAACTCATATTACTAGGCATAGACGAGATGTCTTCTGATGGACTTTGGCTCGAACTGAAAGAACTAAGCGTCTCCCGCGTCTCCTCTTTGATCTTCAAGTGTTCCGTGCTCGAGGGAGGACGGGGAGGTAGCGACCGGTCCTTGTCTTTGTGTTCCTTTGTCTTCTCTTTGCTGCTGTGTTTGTGCTTGTGCTTATGTTTGTGCTTCTTTTTGTCTTTCTTCTTCTTCTTTGGCTGTGAATTATAATGGATTTGTTATTTGTGGTTTCGCTTTATCACTAGATTTTGCCTGCGGCTTCACACGTGCCAAAGCCGAAAGTTAATTATCCCACGTGATCGTACTTCAGGGATAAAATAAACCCTATGTCCTAGACCATGGTCTAAGTCCCAGTTTTTTATGATTTTGTTAACCTCTTTAAGATTTTTTCCCACGATAAACATTTTTACCCAAGTTCTATAACAGTTTTAATCGTATTATCTACTTACCTTAGGAGCCCCCATGTCATCTTTGTCGTGCCGGAACATACCCGGTTCGAAGCCGACCGGGCCCGATGTGCCGGGTATACCGGGCAAAGCCACCGCGTTGTCAGTCATAAACTCTCGTTTGTTGTCATCCTATATAACCAAACATCAAATTTATTTTTGTCATCGACACGCTAAGGGGAAGAAGTGTCTATTCATCAATAGACATTTAAATATTTGCAATATTTATTTTGAATTAGGAAAACCAAAGACAAATATTGATTATTGACCAGTGGATAACAAAACAAAAACCTTTGATCCAAGAATATGTAATTGTTTGGTCACATTGAAAACACAGGGCAAAGTTACTATATTCTCATTAAAAGCAGTGTATAAAAATTACGCCATAACATACTACACTTTACTATATTATTACTAGCTGACCCGGCAAACGTTGTTTTGCCATATAAATAAATTCCTTTTTGTCTAAAAAAAAAATAAATAATTAGGGGTGGACTACCCCTAACATTTAGGGGGATGAAAAATAGATGTTAGCCGATCCTCATAGATACCGGATAAGCACAAAAAATTTCATCAAAATCGGTCAAGCCGTTTCGGAGGAGTATGGCAACGAAAACTAAGACACGAGAATTTTATATATTAGATTCAATTGTTTATCAAAATAAAGATAATATAGAATGGTACAACTTACACTAAACACCCTAATAGGCAGTTCACTAGGCACGCTGGTGACGTCAATCTTGACATCTTCCTCCTTTATGCTGGACAGCGGCACGGGTAACATGTCATCTAGAGGCACATCGATCATCCTGTCCAGTCCAGTCAAAGGTAATCCTGTGTCCATCGGTACTTCCGGTTCGTATTTCACCTAAATTATAAATAAGCAATTTTTTTTTAAAACATCATTATATAATAGCAGGCTAGTGTTCTTGTAACCTGATGCTTAATTTACGGTTACCTATCATAAGGTCGAAAAATATTTGATCGAATTTCATTTCATCTAAAACTTTTCAACTATTATCGTTTATATTTCTGCCACTGTATCAGTTGACATATTATCAATTCGATTTTTTTCCTTACTCCGACGTTTCATTTTACCGAAGTTACACTTTGCCGAAATAACATTTGATTCCGAACATTAATTAAATTATACAACTGTTATAATTACCATATTTTACTAAAGATAAATACGTCGTTAAAACAAGAAAAATTAGAAAAACTTTTGGAAATTAAAGACAATTTGAGTGAAATTACAAATATTTGAAAGAGCGTTGAGCTTTCAAAGCTAATATAATATTATCACATGCTTTATAGATTAAGGTAACAGGCACGACTTTCAGTTTAACCTATGATTTTTTTGTTTAATTAATTATTTAAATGTAATGGCACTTAAAAAAACAGTGGATTATGAACAAATGTGGTTTTAACTGGTCCCAGTAAGAAGCATGCAAACAAGCATGCAACATGTAGCAAGCATTGTTTGTCACGGCTCCAGCGCTGCGGGGTTTGGTCAGCCCCACGCGAGCGTATCGTCGCAGATAGTTTTAACGTTCACCACTTGCTCCTCAGCTCGCGGGCCGCGCCACCCTTCCGCGCCTACGCGAGCTTAAACTACACTCTAGGGGTAGGGCAGAAAAGACTGCGTGAAGTCGGTTTTGCAGCGATTCGTTTCCGTCCCTAAATGTAGCATGACATATTGACTTTTTATTACACTTTTTTAATTTAATATTGAAAATGCCACAAAGCAACCGGCTACATATTTGTGACCAAATAATATTCCGTACAATGTTGATTCAGGGTAGTGAAAATATGTCAATTAAATCATTTGGCAAACGATAAAAGTTCAAAAGAGGCTTCGGCCAATAGCAAAAAGTTATTATGTAAATCGGCGAAATGTAGTATATCTATACTAATATTATAAAGAGGTAAAATTGTTTGTAAGTTTGTAAGTTTGTATGTAGTGGGTAATCTCAGGAACTACTGGTCCGATTTGAAAAATTGTTTCACTGGTAGAAAGCTACATTATCCGTGAGTGCTATAGGCTATAAATTATAAATATATCATGCAAATTAGTCGAACTATCTCAATTTTTGTCTATCCAGGCGGAAAAAAATAACTCTTACAACAGAGTTATTTGCGTGCGCTGCCTTAACAGTTGTATATAATTGAAAACAATGTATGGCAACCTGGTCCGCCTATAATAGTTCTACAAAAAAGTCCGCGGTACCATATTTCTATCTTTTATATTTTAGCAGATATAGTAGCTTTTATGTGTTAAAAAAAGTATTTTTCGACGTACTTATCTTTGGACGATTTTTTAAACAACAAAATATTAAACCTTATCGAAGAAAATGTTATTTTGATCACAAGAACATCATAGAGATACGATTTGCCCAAAACAGTATGTCAATTGGTTGAATAGTTTCGAAGATAATATAAAATTACTAAATCGCAAAACGCCGCCCGCGCCGTCCATTCACGAACCGCATTAGAACATGCTTTGTACGGACGACGTTTTATCCATTACCCATAGACGACTTTTTCTGAATCGTGGTGTTAAGATTTTCCGCGGATTAATGACCCTCTCCAGTTATTATTTAACTTTTGTCGTTTGGTAGGTAAGTTGTACGTAGTTGATTGAATGTTGTTGGTCTTTAAAATTGTTTTGGTTGCTCGGTTTCTCAAAACACAATTACAATATTACTTCGTTCTCATTCTTCGAGTTCGAAGCTGTGATATTTCTGTTTTTGGGATATCGGACAGTTTCAGCGATTGTTTATCATGCCTTAAAGGATATCACAACTTTCCCGTCAGACATCCCAGACATGAGAAAAGAGCAGCTCGAGTACGCCGTACGGAAGAGCCACTCGAGGAATAGAGAAAATATTTCGCAAGCACTCGCTGGGAAATCTAGCTCCGAGCGTTCACAGCGGCTTGCTAACCAAAGCTGGAGAACATCGCAGGTCCGTGCTCGGGAATCTAGCGCTGAACGTGCACAGCGTCTCAGTGATTTAAAGCAGCATGGCTCTGCAACAAGGGACAGGGAGTCTAACGCTGAGCGCTCGCAGCGGCTCGCTAGCCTAGCGACATACATATTATTATGCAATAAAAACTAAACCCTCCTTTTGGCCGTCAGGAAATAAATACTAGCAGTCAGTACTAACCGAACCACACTCATAATTTCATCACAAGTTAAAATGTTTACCGCCCAACGAAGTGGGCACGGGTCAGCTAGTGTCAAATAAAGCATATAAAAATAAGACGTCGGTCAATAGTGTTCAGTAAAATGAAGAAAAAATCGGAATAGATCGGTTCCCTTAAATAACTTATTATTTCGCTAAAAGTTCTTCGAAGTGACAATAGAATTTGTGAGAAATTCTGAATCACGAATGTTGTAGAGGTCATATTTATACTCGGATCTTCTTCTTCGAGCCCTATAATACTCCTTCACTTCCTTGGTTAATGGTTTCCTCTAGTCCTACCAGTTTTTGACAGACTGGCAAAATCTTTTCCTGTCTCCAACCTGTCTCACTATGACAGAGCACTAGCTCGAAAAAAAAGGTTACTTGTCTTGAAAAGATCGCTTTTCGCGATAAGGCCGCCCATTGTGTCACCCTATGTAATGTTTTCCTCATCTAACTTTTCTGTATTTTATATGGTGAACATAAGAAAGTATTCTATTCTGCGTAATTTGTCCTACAGTTACTTCTAAATACGGCACGCATTCTGCTCAGTTCCATTAAAAAAATATATCAACTTGGTAAATCTTGATGATGAAGAGAAAGAAGCCAGAAGACATGAACTTTATAATCATCATCATTATACATCAGCCCGAAATCACCCCCTGCCGGATAAATACCTCCTACCCTTTCTGTCATGCTCAGAGATTCTGTGTCATTCATCCTGTTAGAAATAAATCTATAAAAGTTTATGAACTAGGACTAATCTAATTTTATCGTTATCAATGTGGGGTACTCACATCTTCAATCTCTTGCTTAATCACAGGTTTAATTTCCAACTCCTTCAATCTCTCATTTTCTCTTTCTCTGTCCTTCTCCTTTTGCCTCTCCCTCTCTCTTTCCACCCGCTCCCGTTCCTTATGGTGCATTTGTTTCATCATGGCCTGTATCTCTGGCAGCGGGACACATATGGGCCTCTTGAGTCCGTATAGTGTATAGTAGAGGTCTACGAGGTCGCAGCGAAGTCTCGCATCGTTTGATAGGAGGCAGTTTATGTTGTTCCATATTCTGTAAAAGGAAAATATTGTGTTATTATTCCATTCCATTACTTTACGTTACGTCCATACAAATGGATAATATGTCGAATATAACCTCCTCCTTTTTGGGAAGTCGGTTAATAAGCGAAAAGAAAACATTTTTATCTATAGTAATAACAGTAACTCTATTGAGCTACAGTTGCAGCGCTTCTGAAACGAAGTTTTATTTCGTTTTTAACCGACTTCCCAAAAAGGAGGAGGTTATCAATTCGGTTGTATGTTTTTTTTTTTTTTTTTTTTTTTTTTTTATGTTTGTTACCTCATAACTCCGACAATTATGAACCGATTTGAAAAATTTTTGTTTCATCTGAAAGGATATGCTTGCAGATTGGTCCCATTTAAATTATATCGAAATCGGTTACGAACTTTGGATTTTAAATCGAAATAGCTGGAATTTGACTATTTAGATGATTCTTTGATAATCGAAATTGCGTATTTTGCTTTTCTGCGATTTGGCAGTGGTGTGGTAGGTGTGGGGCACCACTAAAAAGTGAAAAATAAAAAACTTTTTACAAAAAAATACAACCGACTTCCAAAAAAAAAACACTACAAAGTAAAAAATAACTTTAATTTCGGAAGTCGGTGTCAAAATACGAAGAAACGAACAAAAACACCGATTTCCGAAATTAAAGTTATTTTTTACTTTGTAGTGTTTTTTTTTTGGAAGTCGGTTGTCTAGACTCCTTTCAGTGTTTTTCGAAATTACTTCGGATTTGGCCCTGAAAGGACACTTTAAAAATGTATAATTAAATAATAAACATACCTATGCACCACAGCCTCAGTATCCAGCCGATGCCTCTGCGCTCGTTCAAAGGGAGGCATGTTAATTAGCAGGCGAGCTAAGCCGTGCCTTACACAAGGATCAGCGTCACTCTCTACTGCTGTCAGTAAGGATGACAGGTCCTCGGGTTTGCCGTCCACTCGGACAAAGTCTACTAGACACTCGAAGGCGGCTAGTCTTACGTCTGTAAAGATGGTGATGATGGGTATGAGAATCTTGCGGTTTCTGCCCCATATTTTATTGTTTTTTAATTTGATCAATGTCAATTTGTAAGTCAGTTGATTGGTTACTCTGATCAGCTAACTTGGATTTAGTTAATAGTGGCCAGACTAAAATCGGAGTTATTGGCTGTTGTAAAGAAAGAAGACGTAGGTATGTGTAACACCTCTGCATTTAGTTTAGTTTTCAAAAATGTTAACGAATATGTGTCGAACAACAACTTCAACCATTATTCTGACTATATCATACAGTGACATGCCATTCTGAAATCATCTTTATTTTCACGATCGACGATAACAAAATTATGATTTTGTTTAAGTGGAAATTACAGTCAATATAATTATAATTTAACCGTCGGAATAGATCAGCGCTGTTCTGGGAACATACAAAATATGGTCTACCTACGGTTCTCTCCGGTAAACCATAGACTACGGTTACAGATAATATGGTTGAAATAATTATTATTTGTAGGTTAATTTCAAGTTCCTTACCAATATACTGTCCATACTGAGCATAAGCTCTGAACACGGTGGGTATGCTAGGCAGATGCCCGCACTGCTGCAGCCGCCTTATGGCGCGCAAACAACTGACAGTGACCGTGTTCTTGTAGCATGGCAACACTTTCTCTAAGTTCAGAACCCGCGTTATCTCTTCTAGGACCAGCCTTGTGTCTGCTGATAGTGAGTCTGCTGTTATAGGAGCACCCTGGAGAAAAAATAAGGTTTTGTTGATTTTTTGCAAGTTGGTACAAATGTAGATGTTTCGTTTTATGATAGCAGTTCCGGTCATTGCGATTTCCCGACTCACTCGAATAATAAAATAAGTATTTTTTTCGGTAGTAAAAAAATATTGACGTAACAGAAATGGTTATGTGAATGGAGGAATTACGTATTGTGCAACTTAATTCGAGTAGTTTAAGCCAAAAATACACAAGGGAACAAAATTCTCCGCAACAGGTCCCACAGGACGCGGGTCATGTTGCTTGCTTCCGCTCCAAGAGTATGTACAGGCGCGACATATGTGTGGTTCCACGTAGGTGGACAGTAGGAACGGTCGCCATTTTATTTCAGTTCACAATTTCTCGGAATGAAATCAAGAAATTATAAACTATCAAATTTTGAAGCGTAAAGAAACATTTCAAATGTTCAGTTGACAATCTATCGAAAGTTTACAATCTCTCAAGTTATTTTATAATCTTACGAAGTTTGCCACTTTCCGGTGAGACATCTATACAATACATGTTTTATAGAGACGATCTAACGATGAGACAGTGGGCTTAATACATTCTGTTAAAACGTCGCCAATCAACTGCGGTCTGTTCGTATCTTTAAGACACATTCTATTATATTTTATCTTTTACATCCAAACTGTTTTCTTATCTTACAATCTCCGAGAAAAGTGCCGCAACTATCTAAGTGAAAATAAAAGCGAACCCCGTATGACATAATACCGTAGATTTTAATCTAGATTGATAATCTGATTACTATTTGTTGCATAACAACAATTTTGATTAAAAGCATTTAGGTTCAGATATAAAATAAAGATATATGGCTGGATCTAATGATAAATAGATACGGATAGATAACCCGGATTACTAAGTAAAAGATCAATAGAACACAAGGTAAAGCACACATGGTCTAATCTCTAAAAGTAACCTAAAAAGGTAAAGCCTTGTATCCACAGTCGATGCAACAAGTGACGCCCAACATGTTCAGCAACGTACAGAGCAACGCGCTACGTTGCCAGCAGGCACGCAATATTGGCAATGTTACTAAAGAAAACCGTAATACGTCCTCCACACTATTCGCGAAGTTACTTCGACGAAGTACTCTCCGAAGTTGACCGAAGTCCGAAGTACGTGTCCACACACTAGAGCAACGTCTCGAGGAGCTGTCGCCCGTTCCCCTCACGATAGGCATCATAGATAACGTTAATGTGGCAACTGCCGTTGCAAAGTGTACTCTCGCGTACTAAAAATACGAGCGTATTTACTATGGCTCGACGCGAACCGAAGTGAGCCGAGTAGTGTGGTCAGACGCTTCGTGTTCGAACTTCGTGACACTTCGAGTCCTTTGACTCGGGCGCAAAAACCGACAACGACTGAAAGTCGCCCGAAGCGAGGCGAAGTTGCACGAGGCGAAGCGAAGTGCCCCTCTACACTATCGTATTCGCTCAACTTCGATAAACTTCGCGAATAGTGTGGAGGACATATAAGAGCGAGACGGACTCTCACATGAAGGGTTCCGTTCCATAAACCTGTAATTTTAAATTTCATTTTTATCATTTGTTTTTACAACGGCAATAGAAATACACACTATGAAACTTTCAACTATCTACCTATTTCGGTTCTTGAGATACAGCCCGCTGTCAGACAGACAAACGGGCGGACGGACTGACAGACAGCAGAGGCTTAGTTATAAGGTTCCTTTGTTTACCCTTTGGGTATGGAACCCCTAAAAAAGTTTCTCTTTGTTAAACATGATAAGCAACCATGTTTTGCATCATGTCGCGCGTCAAATGTTGCCTAGTGGATACGAAGGCTTTACTTTTTTTTTAAAAGATACTTCAATTTTAATAAGTTAAAATTATTATTACTTACGGGCTGCAATACTGATATGACCGGTGTGATGGTAGCGGCTAAAGCATCTACTAAGGACGCTTTGTAATAGTTGTCTGAGAAATGGTTCTTAGAGTTGTCGTTATATTTGAAGAGGTCCAATAAAAATCGAACTACTTCGGGCGGACAGATACCATGAATATTCCTTAAACCTGTTGGAAACGAAAGAATAATTGAGCTTTATGTTAGAACTTTATGTGCGTTGAAATAAAGTCGAATATAAATTAACAATTTTTCCCGCAGACCAGGGGCCGTGTTGTGAATTTTAAGTGCCATCATGGTTCCAGCGCGAGGAAATTGATTTTAAGGCATAGCGAGCAAGGGTGAAATCATGTCTTGTATCCCGTAGACTATGTTTCGCACTTTAGAAGTGCAAGAGAGATAGATGCTGTCGCGGTGATAAATATAACCCGTGCGCGCCAGCCAGATAAGGCGAATGGCCTTATTTCAGTCATCAACCTTTACCCGCATCAGAACTAGTAGATTTAAGACCGCTTAACGCCGTGAGCTTTATTGTTTATTTAAAAATTTCAACTTTATTGCAAAGGTCACAAAACCTATATTTCTTTGACAGTATTTCAAAGTACTCACCCGCCATAGCGACCGGAATAGTCTTCTGCAAGAAGTAATGCTGCAAGTTGTCAAAATTGTTCTGTTTGATGATGTGCGGCGCCGCGAACGAGCCGAACATCTTGCGGAATATCGTCAACATGGCTGGCGGGCCCGCCCATGAACTTATCATGGCGTTCGCTACCTAAAATAAACATATTTTTTTTACTGTTGATGCCTATTTTTCAGAGGTACAATCACCGGCACGGATCTTGAGCGCTGACCTTCACCTGCGCAAAAGTGAGTTATTGGGTCCCTTTGGTGGTATGAAGTGAGGTGCGGAGGTGCGGGGGCGGGGAAAGTGCAGTGATTGGCCCGTAGCGCATCGCGCGTCATAGTCGTCACTCGGGATTCGTTCTTTACTCTTGCTGCACGTACCTCACGACGACGTTTTATTTGTCATAAGGTGTACGATACGCAAAGCAATCCACACTCTTCCGCCGAGCGCTCAAGAACCGTGCCGGTATCTGTATAATATGTCTGGATTAAATTATCGATTTTTAGCGTGAGTATTGAGTTGTCTCAAGGAAACTCATGCAAATTATCGAAAAATCTTGCAAATTTCGATAGCAATCTTAAATTCGTAACGTGTAGGATAGCTATTGAAATTGTATGCCACGAGTTTATTTTCAGAAGCGTTTTATATATTTTTCAAAACGGGAATGATCAAATTTTCACCTATTACATAAATCCCATAAGAATCTATTTATAAAAAATACATTCGATAAAAATACAAAAGATTATTTTTTTTGTCATTTTTATCGAATGACATCTTTATGAAGAGATCCTAACTGCCACAAACATCATCTCGAAATATGCTTATCCGCCTAAAATCTTACCTTAGTCAAACAATGCGCAGCTCTGCACCTAATCTTATAATACGTCTGTTCATTCTCTATGACGTCAGTGAGAGCCTTCCTAGTCGCTGGTTCGGGATAGTTGTGTAATGCATCTATGGCCTCGCTCTGGGCGGTGACGTCACGCTCGTGACGCAGTTGGTACTGCCACTGGTAATCAGGCTGGGATATCACTGTGCTACGCAAGAGTGACATCTCAGGGTCCAGACGGATCCATAGGACAGGTGAGTCGCTGGAAAGATGTTCTAACTTTAATTTGTACGATTATGCTGTTTTGTCCTCATTCGGAATAGGGAGTAGCTTTATAAAGTACCCTAGAAACTTTTGTATGGAACACTTACAAAGGTTTTGCTTTAACTGCTGCACGCAACCGCGAGATCGCATAATTTCGTAAAAGTTATTATGCGATCCCGTTTAGTGACATCAAATAAGGAGTTACTTTTGTATGTCTGTCTGTTTGTTACCTTTACACGTTTTGACGACATTTGATACTTTTTATCCTGGGAGAATAAATTTTTCAACCTCTAACTACAGCTAAAAACTTCACAACAATCTTACACTTTGAACAGTATAGAAGCCAAAAATATTCACAAACTTACTCCATAGCAGACAGATCCATATCGACCTCCTCCCCGGTACACAAGGGTATCTTCTTCTTCTTATTCCTCCTACTCTTGCTGTGGCACGTGATGTCCGCTTTGACTACCGTGTTCTCTATCTGCAGCATATGCTTGAACGTTCCGTCTAACTCCTGAAGTTGGACCAGTAAAGGTCCGACGTACTTACGAATACCGCGCTCGTGAACGCAGTCTTGACGGATTTCTAGTTCGACTGTGTTTCTGGAAAAACAAAACGCTTTTGAAGAACTCAAAATTATGTAAAAAAAAAAATAGATCACGGAATAAAAAGTAACTGGATTACTCATACTTTTTATGTTCAGTAAATCAAACTCGCACTTTTTAATCAATCGGCTATTATATGTGGTTTTTCTGATAGGGCGGGTGCGGACCCAGGATTTTCGTTTGGTTTGAAAGGGGTTTGACCCCGCTGAAGGTAGGTTTTAATAAAGTAAACCCAAAAAAGCGCATACCATTTTTTTTTTTTTATGCGAAACGTGGAAACTCTTGGCCCAAATCTCACCTGATGGAAAGTGATGATTAGGCCGAAGATGGAAGCGAGTTTCACCCGGAATCCTCTTACAGAGAGGAACTGGCTATCATACCTCTAACTGCCGGAACACAACAATGCTGTTAACATTGTTGTTATGGCGACAGACTTAGACATGATGATGGTAGCTTGCCAGGCGGACTTAGAACAAGTCCTACCACCAACCAAACCGAGCAAAAAATTTGGCCAGCTGGGAATCGAACCCGGGACCTCTGGGTCTGAATCAGGTGGTATAACCACTAGACCACGGAGGCGGTTAGTGTCACCTGTTTAGCACCACCCAGGGACCACGTGTAGGGATTCGCTGAAGGGTATTCTCCTACGGACGCGGGTGACTCGGCCCCCGTTATTTTTTATTTATTATTTTGCTTAACGCATATCAAGCCTGCTTGGATTGATTTATTTCATTAGGGGCAGATTTTTCAATAGTCAGATAATATTTATCAGGGGAGTAGAAATGTCGGTTGACAGCTTTTGCTTAGAAATTATGCCATATTTATTCTTCAGTTAAAAATTGTCTGACTGTTGAAAAATCAGCCCTTAATAAAATTTGACAAACAGCAAGTAACTCAGCATATAGCCTTTAATGTTCGAGAAATTACTAGCGACTTACTACGAAAATTACTAGCGTAGACAAAAGTAATGCATGTAATTAAGCTTCAGGATTCTTTAAGCTTACCTTTTGCGATTGAACACCGAGGTAAGTTGAAACTTAGCGTGACCACCGGTTCGTACCCACTGGTCCACGAAGACCGCCATATCTTTGCCAGTCACCGTAAATATGGCTTTGACAAAGAGATTGGTTGACAATAACAGATGTCCCCAGAGACCACTGCCTATCTTTGTGTTGGCCGCATTTGTGGCTAAGGACAGTTGCTTGTTGAACACTTGAAGCAGCAACTCTTGACCGATACGTTGTTCTAACATCCGCAGTACTAAGTGAGATTTTTTGCGCATTATCTGAAAATAAAAGGTAATAAGTCATGGTCCCTCTTTTTCTTAGCTTGAATAACTAGAATAGAAGCGTATACGGGAGATTGTCCAGAGAAGGCAACACACTGGGAAGAGTGGAGAGTATGGGGGTTACTTTTGCCAGGAATGGGAAAATAAAAGATGAAATTAAAAAAAAAACATCCTACCATTTGAACAGTGTTTTGTTAAGAACATGTATGTTGAATAAAAACTGAATGATTTTTTTTTATTCTGACTGCTGTTTCTAAGCTCTACATAGAAGAAGCTCACCAATAAAATTGCGGTAGTACATGAATGCCTGTCTGTAGTAACAGAAACATACCTCAATATATCGTGGAGACATTGTATGCACATTTCTAACAGGGAAATAAAATACATCTTTGGGTTCCACGCGAGCTCCACTTGCGGGTGGTTGCCATGGATCTAAAACTATTCCGCCATATTGCTCTTCATATCCTACTACCTGTAACATAAAAAATAACATAACTGTAGGAGTATGGGCACTACTTTTCAAAAAAAAAAAATATTTTTTTGCATAATATCCAGTGGTGGATAAACAGAAATAAGAAGTCGAAGGAATATCACTGGTAGTTTTTAAAATCTACAGATATGTAACATAAACGGTCCATAGACAGTCTTTTGAAAAGGGACAAGCAGTTCAGTCACTACAAAAATATTTAAATGACTGAAATAAAATAAACAAACACTATAAATAAATAAATAAATAACTCACCTCCTGCAACTCCTGATGTATAATATACCTGTACTCATTATTTCCGAAACACTTCTTAGAGTACAACCCACACATATAGTCCGGTATTCCCTTAGCTAGCCAGAGATCTGACCAGTTCTGCATAGTGATGAAGCAGCCAAAGAACTGTTCGGCTACTGCTTGGGCCATGGCCTTGCGGCTGGCATATGTCTGGTCAATGATGGCTATGGAATGGAGGAGGTGTGTGCTAAGGATTGACATTGTTGTGTATGCTGTGGCGTCGTCTTCAGTCTGTAAGGAGAAGTTATTGTATGATATAGAAACTAGAGAAAATGGAGGAGCATGAGAAAGCAGCCCAGCAGCTGCCCGGTAGTCGCTGTTTTCAGGGCTAAGTACTTCGGAAACCCTGGTAGTCTCTGCGAGATATTAACACCAATGTGTTGCTGGCCTTAAAGAAGGCCAGGCCAGAAGAAGCTGGGGTGGATTGAAAAACACATTTGTCGCCACCTGCACGCAAAGTACACGCTTACTTGTGGAGTTGCATACACCAGCCCGATATACATACATACATACATACATACATGACGTAGAATCTGCTTCAACAATAAAAGGTTCAATGACAACTTTTAGTAAAAAGAAGAGTGGTTAAATTAGCCAGTTTGAGTAGTCTTTTTTCTCGTGGCATCGTTTTTCTTTTCAATTTCGAATAATATGATAATAAGCTGAAAACTAATATTTCTTTTTGGCTGCATGCAACCAACACTGCATCACTTATAGAGATTAGATTATTGTGTTGTGTCGTGGCGTCTTCTGACGCAGTTGATTGGCTACACAACTCTGATGATATGATTTAAGCTTGAAAAGGTACGTATGATTGGTATATCCCGCGCCACGACACAACACAATAATATAAATCTATCTTTACACTTTTCTGTGCGACTTTTTCTACTAACCTCATCAACAAAGACTTGTTTGTAACAAGGATATGGATATCTAGTAGAGAGTGTTTCTTCATAAAACTCGAATGCCTCATGTAAGTATCGCACAGTATTCTTCAATATTTGCAGCAAGTTGGGCAGGCAGTAGTGCGTCACTTCATTCATGAATGGATCTACGTAGGTTTCGAAAGGTCTGAAAGAATTAAATAAAATGAATAAGTACCATCATCGTCATCATACCAGCCGAAAGGTTTCCACTGCTAGACAGGCCTCCCCCAAGCGTCTCCACAACGACCGGTCCTGTGCGTCTCGCATCCATCGGCTACCCGAGACCTTCACCAGGTCATTGGTCCACTTTGTAGGAGGCCTTGTAACGTAGCGTCTTCCGGGACGCAAAAATAAGGTTGCAGATATTTAATTATATTAATAATATCCTTGGACATTTCCCACAACGTCATAAAGTCCCAAGCTAAGCAACCTAATGCTTGTGTTATGGTAACGAGATGGCTGATAAACTACTTATATACATTTTTTTTTTTGTAAATACATACACATTATAGATAGAAAAACACCCAGACTCAGAACAAATACATGTAGGTCGTACAAATATTTGTTCCGATGCCAAGATATTGCCAAGATGTTGTTGTATTCATTGCTAAATGCAATTTATAACAGGAATCATAGAATTTTTAAGCCATAAGTAGTACTGCACTATCTAAGGAAAACTTGCCTCTTTGTATCATGGCTTTTTCATGTTATAAGACCTTAAACTGGGAGATTAAGACAAACCAGAATCACAAGGAGTCAACATATTATGTAGCTACACTGATTCAGTTAATTACACACAAATATAAACTCACACTATTTTCCTATGAGGGTAGGCAGAAACTACAGAATACACCTGGTATGACCCTTACATATTATTAGTCTTTTGCTTTTAATTCAGTTAATTTTGTTTTAATCAAAAATGCATCATCTATAGTAATCTATACTAATATTATAAAGAGGTAACATTTGTTTGTAAGTTTGTATGTAGGGGGTAATCTCAGGAACTACGGGTCCGATTTGAAAAATTCTTTCAGTAATCGTTAGCCCATGTATCGAAGAAGGATATAGGCTACATATCATCACGCTAAGACTAAAAGGAACCGAGCATTAATGGAAAATGTGACGCAGACGAAGTTGCGTGGGTCAGCTAGTTAATTTATAAATATATAAATAATTACTCACCCAATAGCCAAAGCAATGTTAGGAGCACAAGCTGGAGTGTTGACCAAGTAATGGAAGGTCTTCCTCCTATGATCTGGAGTGTATATCACATCCACAAGTTCCCCACAAGACACCGCAGTCAGGCTCTCATCAACAGTAAACTCTAGCTTCCAAGTGCAAGGTTCTGCAAAGCTGTCCACACAAGGGAACCAGAGTCGGGCTGAGTGGCCATAGGTGAACATATGAGCTGATTTCTAAAACAAAACATGAGCTGAATAATCAGTTAATTTTTATTATTGAAGGTATTTTTTACTTTTAGAACGAATTAATTGTCAAAGACACAAAAATAGATGATAAAGTTCCTGAAAAATTGCTGGTATGGTGAATTCTTTCATAGCAAGTACGCAGGTTGAAATGGGGCCACCATAGCTCACATAGTTATAGAATAGAATCCTCTTTATTATGTACACCTTATAAGTTACAGAAAAAATAGATGAAGATAACATTATATACGGTGACACAATGGGCAGCCTTATTGCTAAGAGCAATCACTTTAAAAAGCCTTTTTCATAAAGAAAAATTAAATGTTAATAATTATTGTATTCTGACTAGTAAATTTGAATAAATATTAATTTGAATATATGGAAAATTTGCTAAGAACATTCACATGTAAATATAGACCAAATCTGACCAAACAAAAATGTTTCCAACTTTTTACAGAATAATGTGAGACGACATGAAACTGAAATGCTGCACAATTTTGGTCTGCTTATCTATAAGAGACTGTGGCAATCAAGATATTCCTTTTTCTACTATTATAATATTTTACTTACCTCTACCAACGAGCCATCTCCCTCAGGCACAACAAAGTGCATACCACCCTGAGGAGATTCAAGAGAGAACTCAATACCAATCCGAAGTCCCCTGCCTTCTCCAACTAAGTGTGATGCTTCTTCCGGAATCTGGACATGAAGTTCACCTGAATTGTGATCTGGGTCTATCTTTTGGGCAGCAGATAAATGAAAATGAGAGAAGACTTCCAATGATCTCCTGAAAACAAAACAAAAAAAAAATAGATATTTATTTCATCCATAAACAGCTGCATTGATGAATTGAGGCAGCCCCAGTAAGTTAAAGTAGTACTTGTATTAGAGCTGACAATAGTATCCTTTGGGAAGTAGATCTATGTTGGTTCGGTTTTGGTAGATCAATAATATTGTTTGTGGTCCAATATTGTGCAATGCACTGGTGGCAATCATGCAGATGATATATTATGACGGTGGCTTTTGTTCATCACTTTCATCCTGTATGACTATAGATTGATAAGAGACAGTCATTTTACTGACTGGTTCTTTGCAAAAGGCTGCACTTTTGATTTCCTTCATTCATTTTTTAATTGCTTTTGAGCTATTCTTTAAAAGGGAGATAATTATGTAAGTTATGTCAGAATCAAGCAGCAACATGTGAAGTTCAAGATTGTAAGTAGTTATATAGGGTCAGTGGGTCGTCTTAGGGGTGGAGTTGTAGATATGTTCAATAAATAATAACATAGTTACATTCAAAAACAATACTCACGTATTGGGGTCAGCTTGACAAATATCCAAAAATGGGTCAAAATATTGGAAATTGGCTTCATACTGGTCATTGAGGCATACCCGGTAAATACGACACTGTTTGGCATTCAGCCGAATGAAACGGAGATTATCTTTTAGCGGAACGATGGTTAGTTCTACGAAGCCCTGAAAAATAATAGACACAAATTGTATGTTTTGATTAATGTTTGTAGTATCATTTTATTTTAATTTACAATATGATTCATAAGAAATTTCTTACAATAACGCTTCTCCTTTCGAAACTGATGCCTGTCAAGCTGAGAATCTGATGGGCTGTAAATAAAAATACTTGTAAATTAGTAAAATAGCTACATAAATCTAACTGCGGTATAAACAAACTAAAATTTCATGATACTTATAGTTTAAAGGGACGACAATTGTCGCCCGTACGTTCCTTCTTCATTGTTGATTATTGTTTTCAATCATTTCACCAGTTAAATGGTCCATTTAAATAAATTCATTAATTATTTCCTCCACCAAATTGTCACAACACATCCACACATTGAGTAGAAACCACAGAACACAATTATCCTAGCGGGTAGAAACTATAGACAATAGAGAAACTGTTTTTGCTTTTTAACTATTCCGATATCACTTATTCAGTTATTCAAATACGTATCTTTTCAGATCCTCTATTCTCTATGTCACCTAAAGCCATGTTTAAAATATACTGACCCACGCAACTTCGTCTGCGTCACATTTTCCATTAATGCTCGGCTCCTTTTAGTCTTAGCGTGATGTATATATGATATGTAGCCTATAGCCTTCCTCGATAAATGGGCTATCTAATACTGAAAGAATTTTTCAAATCGGACCAGTGGTTCCTGAGATTACCCCCTACAAACAAACTTACAAACAAATGTTACCTCTTTATAATATTAGTATAGATGTGCTCGGAGTTTTGTTTCAAATGAAAGTGATGGATGTCTGATGGCAACGTTTAACTGGAAGATTTTTTCCGAAATATTTATGTTACTGACTCAAATAAATCTGAAGATAAACACAATCCTACGATGAAATTAGAAGCACAAACAATGTCTTCGTACATACATACAAATATAGCCGTGCGCCAACATGCCGAACAGACCAGTTTTTAAAATAGAGAACGTGCACGGCGTTGACTATGCCAATCTATTTAGCGTCACATATTTGAAATTTTAAGGGTCAGTTTACTTGATATTGACGCTTTTGTGCTGCCACCAGCGGTTCCTCTGTTCCTCACACTCAGTTCAGAGGAAAGTGCGCGAAGTAGATTGTGCCATCTAGCGGTGCCATGTCAAATATTTTACATGAAAAATATGTGATGGGTCCTGTGAGAGTGAGAGGTAAATAAAGACCTTTTGAGTGAGGCTTTCGCAAAGAGAAATCATACATTTATAAAATAATTTTAACAAAAATTATCATCATTTACTACTATTTATATGTCTGTGATCATTTATTCATTTAAATTCATATCAAATTTATAATAAAGAGGTAACATTTGTTTGTATGTTTGTAAGTTTGTATGTAGGGGGTAATCTCAGAAACTACTGGTCCGATTTGAAAAATTCTTTCGGTATTAGATAGTCCATTTATCGAGGAAGGCTATAAGCTATATATCATCACGCTAAGACTAAAAGGAGCCGAGCATTAATGGAAAATGTGACGCAGACGAAGTTGCGTGGGTCAGCTAGTCTTTTATAAAATTAAACAAAAATATATTTTCTAATGTTTGCAATGTAGTAAAATCTTATTTGATTTAGGATTTTGACGAACTGGTTTTAGTAATTTATTATTTTCTGAGCTTACTTTTTAGTAACAAAAAAAAAAAAGTAAAACACGGTCACCTCTAGAAATGTCAAAACAAGAAAGAGATGAAATGATAGAAACGGAGGTCCATTGCGATATTACGATTATTGCTGGAATATTGTACAATTCGTAGCCGTTGGATACTGTGTTAAAACAATTTGTGTTTTGTGTGGAAGTATTATTAAATGTTAAAAAAAAAACTAGTTTTCATGTTTATTTTTGGTATAAATGATCAAAATGTGGGACTCACCATACTTGACTTGTTTGGTTTTGTATATATTTTCTTTCCAAATTATAGTCACGAATTCACGCACGTCTAATGTTTGGAAATTAAACGCGGAAGAGGACCAGATTGTCGACGGTAGTACACTGTCTCAGGTCAGTCAGAATTCTAATAATATGACGGTAAACTTTTATATAATCAATGCACTACATATTCATCAAACGTATGTACCTTTCATTCTGTTATTCTAGACCATAGAATGCTCATGTTTGCCTTGAATTAATTTTCTTTAATGCATTTAATATTCTTAAATGATGTTTCTATCATGAGGGTACAATCTGGCAATGTTTTGTTGTAATAATATAGTTGTTTAAGTGTGGAATGCTTGTAGGATGAATCTGATAAGCCAAGAATGAGTGAAGAGGACCCTGTCTTCAACATAATAACATCTACAGTGTACTATGGGAACACATGGACTAAACATGGCTTTGATATGTTTTGCACAGATTGTCAAATTTATGAGCAGCAGAGGTAATTTATTTAATAGTATGCTAATTTATACAGAGAGTGGTTTTATTATTTAATATTTAGTACATCTTGGTCAGTTGTTTGATTTTCTGGGAGTCCTTGGAAAATTAACACATGTTAGACACAATATTGTGTCTGTAAATAAACTGAGATATTTATCAATCATGTTTAAAGCTCTTTTCTATCATATCTATTCATAACAGTTGACACCATTATTGTAATGCTGTTATTTTTTATTTAATTGCTGTACTTAACAAGCCAAATTAATAAGCAATATAACCATTTCTTAACTGACCATAATTATTGTTCCATTAAAGTCTAAATGGTTGGTGTAGCATGATCACTTGCCTTTTTCACAAAATTACAGCATTTAAAGAAAATAATTTCAATGCTATTTTATGTATTAGCTTAAAAACAAAATAGCTTTATCCTACTTTTGATGGCTAATAAATTTTGATACCAAGAATTCTATAAGTACTTACCAAATACTAGAATATCCATTCTAGCACTAGGTACTTACAGTGGTTTTAGGCATAAATTATATTGAAGAGTTTTGTGTAAACAGAAAGTTTTTATAGGTACTTACAGCACTAGGTACTTACAGTGGTTTTAGGCATAAATTATATTGAAGAGTTTTGTGTAAACAGAAAGTTTTTATATTATAGAGTGAACATATATTTATCAACCTTACTGTATACTAATATTTACTTTTATCAACAGATCTTTGCATGAATTAGGCAACCTTCACACATTAAAACAATACTTAAATATATTATGTACCGATGTTGAAGTTATTATTTATTTTATAATTTATTTTTCATTTATAATAATAAATTATTTCATTTTTTCAATATTATTGCAGAGCTGGTGTAGAGAACAGTGATGAAACAACACCAGCTGAAATAAATGGTGATGTGGATGATGAGTACTTAGACTGTGGCAAAGCTGTCAATTTCACATACTATGACAACTTGGTAGGAGTGGCCAGGCGTCATAGACACCCCAATGTACCTGAACCACAGGTAAATATTGTTCAAATTTACTTCTCTGTATATCAACTATTTTTAGTTTGAACTTGCTTGGAACATTTGAAGTTGTTTTACACACAATACAGAACATTTCTTAATGAAAGGGATAATTTTTATTTTTCCTGTCTAGGTGATTTTTACTTTTCAAGCATTGTTTTTTGTTGTAAAATAATGTTCAAATCATAAACAATGAGGAGTTTACACTTAATCTAAAAACCACCATGTCAGTTTTACAATACATTTGTAAATTAGTTTGTGATATGAAACATGATAAGATTATGTTATTATCTTAACTTATTATACACTAGCTGACCCATGCAACTTCGTCTGCGTCACATTTTCCATTAATGCTCGTCTCCTTTTAGTCTTAGCGTGATGATATGTAGCCTATATCCTTCCTCGATACATTGGCTATCTAATACTGAAAGAATTTTTCAAATCGGACCAGTAAATCCTGAGATTACCCCCTACATACAAACTTACAAACAAATGTTACCTCTTTATAATATTAGTATAGATTGAGAGAGCAGGTACATGACATTGCTATAGAAAACTGGAGTAAATTAACCATACTATACATGGAATATTATATTTAATATATAATAAAAATAATAAGCTGGGTAAGCAGACATTAAAATATGGAGTGTATTTATCTAATAAATGAAAGAAAGTAAGAAAACTTTATTGTACCTAATGTCCAACAATGTACAGTCACCTGAAATACTATAATTGTAATTAAAATCTGGACACATAATTATTTATTCAAACTTTATGCACAAGTAAAACATAATGTAGAATTGCTGACCTAAGCCTTAGACATTTATGAAATCATAGTAAAATAATATTAGAAAAAATTTAAAGGAATCTATAAGGTTCACAAGCCAATTAAAAATGTCATTGTTTTAAATAGTATGTCTTCTTCAGATAATTCAAATGCAAGATCACTAATAAATATAAAAAAGCGTACAGCTTTCTAAAATTCTTAATATCAACTAACTTAATATTATTTTGGGGAGAGTCCATCAATGCCTAGTTGTGGCCAAGGCTTGTTTAGTGCTTTTCTCAAATAATGCGCGGAAATTAAAACTAAGTAGTAGGCAGAATTTTTTGTTTGACATACAATTACTTTTCAAAATTAATGACGAGCACACAATTTTTTCCCACGATAAACTGCTCATTTGTTTTTTTTTTTTTCAATAAACAGCTTTCTATTTGCAAGCCAGTTCGAAATTTAAATAAACAAATGGTAACCTCCTCGGTTGCCATTTTTCGGAGTAAAAGGTCGTTCTGTTTTTAAATAACATGACAGATATGAGTTTACTATAATTATTTTATTATTATAATTTATTATTTTTATGTAATTTATTTGGCTGCTATGGGAAACACGAATGATATGGATTTTCATACATTTTTTCCCGCACTTGCGATTAACCTCGAAGATTGTCAAAATAATACTCTCATTTCCAAGCATGTTTGAGAAAATTATTATTAGTTTCTGTCAGGTAATCATCAGCTAATACATGTTTTAGTAGCATTCTGTACAAGCGACACATTTTCGCGTTTTCCTCTCAAATCAAGGTACAAGGAAAATATAATGACAATAAACAAATACATAATATATGTCAACATATTTTTCCTCTACCACAACATCATTAAAAAATATCTAGTATTTTTAAATCACTGTCAATTATTATTACGATATTTTTATACCCGCAATAAGTGGGTAAAAATACATTAGGTCGAATTCAGATGACCCAAATCTGCAAATTTTTACAAAACGGCCTCGGAGCAGATTTTAAATTAATAAAAACATTAGGTACCCCCTAATGATTTTATTAATTTAAAAGCATCATCGGCTAAGCCGATAAGAGCACACTATACAATTTCGACGCATTATCTCGCGTTGAAATAAAATTAACAATTTAAAAGTAATAATAAACCGTATGAGACGTTGAGCTCGAGGTGCGGCTTGCGCATCCCGATGGACCTTAGGTCATACCTAGGGTGAGGGGCCAGATAAAGAGAGATACAATCCGCAAGGCAGTTTTTTCGCGAACTCTTTTATGTCTTAATCGGCCGGTCTGAGTGGAGATTCGCAAGAGCAAACGTGCTCGGGAGAAGGATGTATAATCCAGTAAGATGCTGGTAGGAATCGTGACCGCACGTCCGGGGATCGTCCTGATAGCCGTTGTTTAACTCTCCACTCCTCTAGCACCTCAGGCTATGTTACCCCCTTGGCGCTACGTCACTTTGTGCTAGCGATCGTTTTCGGGGGCCCATTCTTTGAATGTGCAAGTCTTGCCCCTGCCGTTTAAAAGCCGCGTATATAGTGTTAGTGCAGGCAATATATTTTCTTCTTTAATAAACGATTATCAGTCCACTAAACCACCCAAACCCATAGCGTTTCATCTTTTGTTTCCATATTCTGCAATTGTTTTGCTCCAACCGGGCATTGTCCTGGGTATACTTTCACAGTGCATATACAGGGAAAATCGTCGGTTGGTGCCCCATTCCATTTGAAATATCTATCGGGGCTTCTGCTAGTTGACTTCGGCCCCTCGTACGCCTAACAAAGGACCGGATCTCCAGGGAGCCGAGAAAGTAAAAAAAAAAAGTTTATTTGTACACAGAATTTTTTTTTTACTATTATAACTTTTATATACTTATATAAATTTAATAATTGATTCCATAGGCAGTATCTTTAGAATAATTATCATTAAGGTTGGCGATTGGGTATTAACTGTCGTGGGTGTACTTATAGGCTTTACCATTTTTACGCTACTATGTTTATTGCATAGCCTTTTTCCCACAGCCTGTTAAGCTAAACAGAGAATCCTTGGCACGGAAACGACGATCATTCCTCAAATGAAGAAATAATCGACAAAAAATCATCCTCGCTTTACGACCTTACCTGAACGGGCGGTACTTTTAAAAAGATTAACCTGTCAGATTTTATTTTATAACTAGCTGATGCCTGTGGCTTCGCCCGCTTGACAAATTATATACTAAAACCTTCGTCGAGAACCACTCTATCCATTGGTGAAAACAGCAAAGAAATCTACTGCACAGAAAATCGGTGCAGTAGTTTTTGAGTTTATTGCGACCAGATAGAAAGACAGACGCGGCGGAAGACTTTGTTTTATTATATGTAGTGATAGTGATTTTGGTGTGAGGATCTAAAACCACGCCAAATTACAGCATCATAACATCAATAGTCTCTGAGTTAAACTGCAGACGGACTTGACTAAACAACAGGATTCCATGTTGATAAAAAATACACTGTCGAGTTTATTACATTGCAACTTTCTTTATAGGTGTCCCTCATATTCCCAAAGAAGAAATCGAACGGTTTGTCGCCGTCCGAAATCAATGGATTCGAGAAGCGGCTCAAGAAAGCAAAGAGAGAGAAACCGAAGTCAGTACAATTGTACAACCAGATTGGGAACTTCTGGAGGATTAAAGGGGACACGCGACAGTCCATTGAGTGCTTCAGGCGCGCACTCGCCGTGTCACCTTATAATGCGGAAGTAAGTGAACCTTTTAACTAATCATCTGTCATAGCCTTTCCCTGATGACCAGTTTTGTGGGATGAACTGCCTATCTGATATAGTCATCCCAGTTACACAACGATACTTCCATGGAAGACTGGCTGTCTGACTTTTGGGCTTCTAAACACCGATTGTTAAAGTTACGTTACGATTGTCAAAGATCTACTCTATCCAAATAAAAAAATACTTGCAGCTAGGTACATCACAGATACTTTTCAGTTAATACACGACGTTTCAAGAAGAGTCGAAATTTTGTTATCATTAGCTTCTACCAGCGGCTTCGCCCGCGTGATCCCTAGAGAACATACTCCGGGGATATATATATAGCCTATTTTTTTTCCAGACTATAATAATTTACCTCTTTGCCAAATTTCATGAAGATCCTTTCAGGCGTTCTGACGTGAAAGAGTAACAAACATCCATCCATCCATCCTCACAAAGTTGCGCATTTATAATATTACTAGCTGACCCGCGCAACGTCGTCTGCGTAACATTTTTCATTACTGCTCCGCTCCTGTTGGTCTTAGCGTGATGATATATAGCCTATAGCCTTCCTCGATAAATAGCACGTTCAACCAACCAAACAAACAAACTCTTCTGCTTTATAATATTAGTACCTATAGATAAGTAGGATAGTAGGATTTGACTCTTTCTGATGTGACTAATTCTACTAATACATATACTAAATATCGAGTAACATCGCTTCAAACTCAGGTTGTAATCAACTCCGTTGTTAGCCCTGAAAATGACACTCAGCAAGCAAATAGATACTATTACATCTACATTTATAAGAAGGAAGTAAGGATAATTTATATGTTGGTATTGTTCTAAGTTGACTATGAAAAATAACAACTAAGGAATGTAGTATATAGCAGAAATTGCAAGACTGCGTATGCAAGCTCTTAGAGAATATTACAAATACAAATATTATGTAAACATACGTTTGTAGTCTTCTGTCGTTACGAGTATGAAAGTGGGAATCGTGGACAGCAATTTACAGTACTTAGCAGATCAGATACACTTCGTTGTTTATAGTCGAATGGAAAAAACAGCGCGTAGGAAGGCGCTGAATTTCTCACTTTCTTTTTTTTGTAATATTTTAACATTAGCTGACCCGCACAACTTCGTCGACGTCACATTTTTCATGAATGCTCCGCTCCTATTGGCCGTAGCGTGATGTTATAGCATAGAGCAGGGATGGCCAACCGGTCGATCTCGGGTTGTAGTCCAATGGGCTTGTGTCCTGAAAAAATCTAATTAGTTCGTCAGTTAGATATCAAAAAATATGTGACCCGTGTTTTTTCTTTTGTTACGGGAACCAAAATTTACGAAGTTACGACGCTTTTAAAATTCTCAATACGTCACACCTTCGCATAATTTTTAACTGAGTCGTGTCGTGACGTCACGAGCCCCCACTCGCGAGTTTTGATGTGTTTTATCTTTGTCAATATTCATTGATTTACAAAAACAAAAAATACGTGTCCATTATTTTTCAATACTCTAACTGACGGACTAAATAGTTTTGCAATTTGTGGATGATGGAATCTAGCCTTGGTAATCGTCTTCTTGTGCGGTGAGTATGCCTGCTTGTGGCATATGCGCTGGTTTCCTAACCGGGCGTGGTTGTGGTCAGGGCTTCCGGGTCTTCTGTGCTGACTGAGGCGTGTGTCAGCGGGCTGATCGCCGCAAGGATAAAAATATAAATACCTATATAGTATGATAAATAAATTGAGGACTATTCAGTTTCATTTTTTTTAGTAAGTATGTAATAAGTGATCGCACAGAGATTTGTCAGTAAAAGGTAGGTATTGGGTCTAATCAAGTTAACCACCCCTGGCTTATTATGGCATTCCTCAATTCCTCAGTAAATTGGCTATCCACCACTAAAATAATTTTTCAATTCGAATCAGTAGTTCCTGAGATAAGCGCGTTCAACCAAACAAAAACTCTTCAGCTTAATATTAGTAGGTAGGTATTATTAATATTATTTATAATCTTAGAGTTTTTGTAGCTCCCTTGAATAAATAATTCAAAAATGGGGAAATACAATCGAAACTAGTTTATTATCCCTAAGTACAGACGCCAGCACATCAAGCTACAACAATCTGTCAAATTTCTTCAATAGATTTTCAACTTAATTCTGTAGCTGTAAGGTTCAAAGTTGACTGGGAAAATTTGACAGTTTCGTGTAGCTACAACAATCTGTCAAAGGATCATGACCAAAACCAGGCTAGAAAAGTTGCACGTATGAAAACCAAATGAATGTACAAATTATATGCTTTTTTTTACAAGTTTTTCACTTCAGGAATTTTATTTTCGTATCCGGAATTATGATTTTAAGATAAACAGTAAATTAACGATTGCTAGGTATAGCTATTTCCGTATAGTCATGATGGACGTTTCGTTCTCTTCATTTGTACGAGTCACGTGAGTATGAGCCTTTACATAAAAACATCACAAAAATGATATTAAACTCATAAATAGCTAAATAATTAGTAATATCATAATCATAACGTAAGTACTGCATAATGTATTTCATAGTTCCGTTGTGAAAATATTTATTTTTGTGTTTCGTCTCACGCAAATGCAACTGTCAAGGCAGATGACAGAAGTACCGGTAGGGATGGCGATTATTCCTAAACAATATCGATTTTTAAATCTATCCAAATCGCAGGCAAGAATCGATTCAGCAATAAATTGACTTCTGATAGATCGATTTCCTATATAGATAAATTCGTTGGTTACCCTCAAAGTACTGAATCCTAGAAAGCACGGTAGGTTGAAAAAAAAGTTGTTTTATTTCGATAATGTCACATCAACGCTGCGAGGCCTTAAAAAGCACGTTATTCACGTTTTTTTTTTCAATTAGCAGCTGTTCTCTTATTTTGTTTTTAACTAACTTTGTTGTTTTGTACCTACATGAGTGATCATTATAAGTTGCGAGTAGTTTAGACACAATTTTTAGGTTATCTCCGAATTTGTTTAATTACTTTAAAACTCGGATACTTATATGAAAATGAACACTTTTATTTAATAGTAAGTATATAAAGCGTAGTCTATAATAAATAAAGATTTATTGTGTTTCAACATAAGACGGATTTCCATACATCGTTGGTCATGATCCTTTCTTCAATAGATTTTCAACTTAATTCTTAAGCTGTTAGGTTCAAAGTTGATTGGGATTTGATAGTTTCGTGTAGCTTGATGTGCTGGCGACTGTACCTACTTACATTAATGTGACCGTAAGGCTTACGTCACCACAAAGTTTTTATCACATTTTTACCATTCGGTGGCCATTGGACATTAATTAATTACTTCTACAAACATACCAAAGTAGACATTAGAGTTATTAGCCATATTTCAAACCAATTTTCAAAAGGTCAATACTGTTATTGATTGAGCCACGTCATTGCTTATGGTGTTGTGTGTATGGTGTTATGATTGACATATTTTTTTTAAGTATGGTAAATCATCAAGTGACTCCTCCTGGGTGAAGCAGAAGGGAGTGTCAGACTCTTACTGACTAAAACCCATCCGTGTTCCTTCTAATGCCCTTTGCGCGTTCCAAGGCCGCGGTGACGTTTCCCTATGGCTGGGTTTCCACCAGAGATGTGCAAGGATGCGTAGTGAAGAATGTGTCTGTTAAGTACAAGAGCGAGTAAAATGCCACTAACCAGACACAAGTCTACGCACTAAGCGCTTTCAAGCGTCTTTCATAATGCGCACAGCAAAGGAGTCGAACTCTGTGCCTGCGTCTGTGTTTCCGAACGCTTACAACCCTAATCTTTTCAAAGTTAGAGTGAACAGGCTACTTCTGGGTAAGCTCGCTCTATCGTAGACTTTGTCTCTGTCATCCCTGACCTAGACTTGAGTCAAGAGAAAACCCATTTAAAGTAAAAAAAAAAAAAAAACTATAATAACTGAGAATTTCCTCATAGAAAACCTTTGAACACTTTACTCAAGCCTAGAAATGAACCGAGGACCTTCCTGCATCGCCTAGTCTTAGAGTGTCCCAAATCATCAATCAATATAATAGGCTCGTGTCCTGAAAAAATCTAATGAATCCGTCAGTTAGATTATCAAAAAATATTTGACCCGTATTTTTTCTTTTGTTACGGGAACCAGAATTGACGAAGTTACGACTCTTTTAAAATTCTCAATACGTCACACCCTCTTTTTTTTTTTTAGGGATGGGAAATCATCCAATGACTCCTCCCGCTCTGGGTGTAGACCCGGGAGGGAGTGTCAGACTTCTACTGACTAAAACCCATCCATGTTCCTTCATTGCCCTTTGTGTTCCGGAGCCACGGTGTCTCTTGCGAGTAATCCCGCGACTCCGGCAGGCGTCGGCCCTCTCGGGCCCCTCTGTGTGCTGACTCTCTTTGAGGCGCGCGTGGAACACTAACGCGACACGGCCTGTCGTCACTAGACGGATGGACGGCGAGCCAACCATAGCTCGCCGTCCACAGGCCCGCGCCTACGGTGGCCGGAGGTCACCAGGTGGTGTCCCCCGACGCCCGCGGCGTCTACCACGGCGGCCGGGACGAGAGGGTCTCCTCTCCCTCTCCGCCACCTCCTTCGCTAGCATGACTGCTTCGCAGAAGGAGGCAACGGATACGTCACACCCTGGCATAATTTTTAGCGAGTCGTGACGTCACGGGCCCCCACTCCCGAGTTTTGATGCGTTTTATCTTTGTCAATTCATTGATTTACAAAAACAAAAAATACGTGTCCATTATTTTTCAATACTCTAACTGACGGACTAAGTAAATAGTTAAGAGGAAACGCGGGCGGAGAGACTTTGTATGTAAATAGTCATAATTCGAGGTTTGGCTCTCGCCTGTTTCCTTCTTCAATATTGAACAGATTTAAGAGATATTTCATGAACTATATAAGAAGAATATATTTTGTGTCGCTATGTTTTCTTTTTTGATGATAAATTAAACGTAAAAGCACTAGGACCCTCAAAAAATGCTCAAAATTGTCCAATAAACTGCTGTCAAAAGAGCCTTACTGAACAAGTTTGGCAACTATTAAATGAATAGAGAAAAACATAGGGGCACAGTTTATATCCGTCTTATTCAGCGTGTGTAATATCTATTGAATCGATTTAATATTGGAGGAGGAAACAGGCGAGAGCCAAACCTCGAAATATAACTTTTTACATACGAAGTCTACAAGCCCACATTTCCTCTTAATAGTTTTGCAATTTGTGGATGATGGAAACTATAGCCTATTAAGTATATAAAATTCTTCCGTTACTGACTGATTGAGCGACTGAGTGATTAAGTGACTAGCAGACAGCGCACAGTGGAAACTACTAAGTAATCACAATATAGAATGCTATAAAATTCTACGAAATTCTTCTGTTACTGACTGAATGAATGAGTGATTGACAGACAACGCGCAGCTGAACCTACTGGTCGTAGAAAGCTGAGATTTGGCATAAGTATAGCTTCTCTATACTCCATAGACGAAATTCCTAATACGGGAACGGAAAAAATGGGGCATGCGCTTACAAAATCGCGGGCAAAAGCTAGTCTTTAAAAATATCGTTCAGTCTCTCTCTCACTAACTATTTATTAAATATGTACTTACAGAAGAAGATAGTACTAAATATCTGATACAGAACGTTATAAAAAAAAGATAATTGCAAGATTACTAAGTTTAGTGTTACAATAATGATTTACGTTACTTACCACACGTATAATATTATCTATACTAATATTATAAAGAGGTAACATTTGTTTGTAAGTTTGTATGTAGGGGGTAATCTCAGGAACTACTGGTCCGATTTGAAAAATTCTTTCAGTGTTAGATAGCCCATTTATCGAGGAAGGTTATAGGCTATATTATATCATCACGCTAAGATAAATAGGAGCGGAGCAGTAATGGAAAATGTGACGCAGATGAAGTTGCGCGAGTCAGCTAGTAGTATATATATGGCTTCGCGGCAGATACGAATAGATTATTTTTCCGCAGTTGTCATAAAATGGAATTACTTGGTGTCTACTTTAAGTATGAATTTGTGTATTTCCTTCCTCATAAGTAAGGTTAGCCAATAAACAGTGGCATAATAAACTTAGACTATACATCACCCTAAATGATGTATCATCATCTAATATTGGAGTACTTATTTAGTACTACAATGATAGCAAGATTCAGGAATTTCAGGTCGGAACTACACAAAGGCGAAGTCAAATTCTGTTAATAACTGTGTATTGTCAATCCATATGCGTAATTATAACATCCACTACAAAACTTTTTCAAAGGAGGAGGTTATCAATTCGGTTGTATGTTTTTTTTTTTTTTATGTTTGTTACCTCATATCTCCGACAATTATGAACCGATTTGAAAAATTTTTGTTTTATCTGAAAGGATATACTTGCAGATTGGTCCCATTTAAATCATATCAAAATCGGTTACGAACTTTGGATTTTAAATCGAAATAGCTGGAATTTGACTATTTAGATGATTCTTTGATGATCGAAATTGCGTATTTTGCTTTTCTGCGATTTTGGAGTGGTGTTGTTAGGTGTAGGGCACCACTAAAAAGTGAAAAATAAAAAACTTTTTACAAAAAAATACAACCGACTTCCAAAAAAAAAACACTACAAAGTAAAAAATAACTTTAATTTCGGAAGTCGGTGTCAAAATACGAAGAAACTAACAAAAACACCGACTTCCGAAATTAAAGTTATTTTTTACTTTGTAGTGTTTTTTTTTTGGAAGTCGGTTGTATTTTTTTGTAAAAAGTTTTTTTTGTATTTATATGGCAAAATAACGTTTTCCGGATCAGCTAGTAATATCATAAAACCTTTTCCCAGGTCCTGCTAAACCTCGCAAGGGTACTATTCACCCTGCAGTACCTGGACGACGCGATATACCTGACGCGCCGCTCCTTAGAGGTACAGCCGCCAGACCGCAGCGCGTGGCAACAGTACTTCACGCTGGGAGAGATATTCAAGGCATATGGACACTATCAGGTATGTTAGAACTGCTTTAGAAGAGATCCTTACCCCCAATTTCTGAATTAAGTACCTACTATATTTGTATTTGAGTATTTGGGAAATTACACTTAAACATGATCTGTCAAACTTTGTTAGGTTTTCACAATGGCCGTAGTTTCATAGACTTGTTTAATGGTTCCATTCAACTTTTCGGCACTAATTATGTGCTCTTGCCATGTGTCAAAATAAACGTTCACTGATGTGGACAAGTCTTTAGACTTCTAAAGCGTAGATGATGTCAGTAATCTCCTTGATTAGTTCTCAGTATTTGGTGATAGGGAAAACCTCAAATAGTAGCTACATGAATTACTATTATATTCAAAAGATTTTATTCCTTTACTTAGAAATCAGAGTTAATATGGCTTGTTTATGAGCAGGTTCCCCGACTGTTTCGAGAAACATCGAATTTTTAAATTTAGAACAATTTGAACCACCTGTCCCTTTTTGTGTTTTGTAAAACAATACACGAGTGCTTTGTGTGAGCTTGAATTAGAAATAAACAGGCATAATCATAAAAAATAACCACGTGCTTATTATAACTTCTAATTAGTAGATATATAAAGAGCAATTAAATTCAGAATCTGCTAATAATTATTAAAATAATCATGCGGTTAGATTTTTTATAATGCCTGTCTATGTACCATCCTTAGAATAACTTAAAAGTTTGGTTTTGCTTTGACCCAGCATTATAATCCCTCAGGATTAGCAAACACATACTTCATTGCTGCTTTAAAAGGTGTGTGACTATAAAACCTTGTGCAGGAAGCGGCAATGCACCTGAGACACGCTCTGGACCTGAAGCCGGATTATGAACCCGCTATGGCAGCGTTGAAAGACATCGAGAATACGCCGGAAGCTTCCGTGCATGTCTATACGCTCCTTATTATTGTGTGTTTGGTAAGCGTGTGTTTTTCTTTTTTTCTTCTAAGTTAGCACATGTCCCATAGACGGTGGGTCTTGCTTTTTTTGTAACACGGTGCCATCTGGCACTGCGACGCTTCTTCCATTTTAGCGTTGAGTTACTTGTAACTCAGTATTTGTGTCATTTCTGATGGCTCATGTAGAGGTGTGGAATAGAACTTTCTTACATCTTTATATAAAAAAAAACTACTATTCTTAAAAATATATCTTGGTACAGTCGCCAGCACATCAAGTTACAACAATGTGTCAAATTTTCCCAATCAACCATAAACCTTAAAACTTGGGTGATAAAGTTAAAAATCTATTGAAGAAATTTGACAGATTGTTGTAACTTGAGGTGCTGGCGTCTGTACCTACAATATATTTAAATTCTGTCTTAAAAAAAACTGCCTCTTTCTACTACTACTCCAATACTAATTATGAATCTGCTATCTCCTAATCAGCATTTAAACCAATCATGTTATGGTTAGTGGTTTTCGAATAAGGCTGTAAATAAACATCAATTCGACTTAATAATCAGTTACGGAATTTAAGAACGTTCAGCGGTCGTAAAAATATATATAAATAAACAAACAACTTAGTCTTAAATTGTATACTCGATACTCCATTACTGTAAAGGGTCATGCCCTTATTAGTACAGTAGATTTCATTGAACTAAGTAATAAAAAACTACCTACATGAGAGTCACTCATTCGACAGGGCTTTTTCCATAATGAATCATACCCTAATTTGAACACGATAAAGGCAATATTTATTTTTAAACTAATTAACTGCGTCCAAGTTACCAAACAATACTGCGATTGTTTGGAGGGAAAATAAATAAATGTTAATGATACAATATCGTTCGTCACGTGACCGCAGAGGAAGCAAGGTTTGCCATATCCGAAACCACAATGTAGCATACAAACATGGCTTGTTTACTGATATTCCGATAGACGACAAATATGTGTGCCGCATGTGCAACATCCACTTTCTTTGGGGTTTGATAAACATTCTCTTTCAACACGAATTCTATCGGCTATCTTCGTACTGTAAGAATTTTTGGAGGTTAAAAAATGACCTCTTTGTTTTAAAGCGTAGTATTACCTACACTGGCAGTATAAAATGCTTGTTTCTGAATTCCTGTACCATTGATATAAGTAGGTAATCTTAAGACTCCGAAAAAAGTGACGGTTCGCCGATAATTCTCATTCTTTAGTTACTTAATTGACATGAAATGCTCCATTTAAAGTTCTGTCGAATGTTTTAAAAATATACTGGCACAAGTGCACAACACATTTGCGTTTTGGCTTTAGTTCGACTGTACCTCAGCTTTGATTCAAAGGAGGCAGTAGCAAAAATCGTAAATGATAAATGATATTTATTTTGTAAGTAGGTTGTAAATAACACTTTTACACGTCAATCTTTTTTGGTCATTTTAAACTAGATGAGGCCGGCGTTTCCTAGCTGACTGCTCTGAGAAGAAACACCGAAACAAACTCAGAGGTCAAAGTCTCTTTTAAAGTCCATACAATCGTACCTACTGGTCAAATCATATGAGAACCATGAAGGTTAATGTCTGAAGTGGTATGTAAATAATGTGAAATTGGAGAATCGAAAGTCCTGTAGATTGTTACGTTTTAACATTACATAATGATTTCATATGAATGTGAAGTGTAACTTAGTTGCAATAGGATTTCGGGTCAATGTCAGAGTTTTTTTGTTACCTTTTAGTTTTGTGTAATGGTTATGCAATTTCACACAGTCATTGTTCGGCAGGACCCAAAAATACAAAGGTTGATCTCGATGTTGAACCCGAAAACCATCCCACAGCTGTGCCATTATCTTGCAACTTTTTTTTTGTTAGCACATCTGACAATGGGTACCTGCTCCAACATTTTATCGCCCCATTTTGGTTATGTTTGCGCCCCATGGACGAGTCTCTGGGCTTCTGTAAAAAAAAGAAACGTCTGCCCGATTTGGTTATGGCCCATCCCTTCATTCAGCTAGCGTGCTTTCAACCAACCAAGAGGCCAACGAGGCAGCATAATAAAATTAAAATCTCCATTTTATATTTTTCCAGGTGATGGGAGTATTGCTGGTCATACTATCGTCGGTGGACAGCGGCGGCGACGTAGAAGAACACAAGACTCAAAGACATTTCAACCGAGCGATGGCGATGAGGTCCCTCCGAGGCGTAGCTCTACCTGGCTCTCGCGGACGCAAGAAAGGCGGATCCTAAACGTACACCTCTAGCGATAACCTGAGTTTATGATCTTTGGTCGTGTTCCTAAATTGAAATGTTAACTTTTTATGTGCTCAGAACATGTGTGTTCGAAATTTGTTTTCTTTTTTTTTGTGATTTTTTAAATGTGTAACTGGCGGGAAATGTGCGTGTGGAGCATTATTCAGCCAGAAATGATGATGTGAAAGGAGATGATAAAATTGGGAAAGAAGTTTTCTGACAATTAAAACTGAAATCCCAGTTTAATTAGTTGTTAAGTTCGTTTAACCTTATGAATAGGATCCGCTCTGGCAATATTTTTTTAAGCCATTGGATCCGTTTTGTTTTTTATTTCATGGAGATCGTAAACTCAGGATGTATGAACAACTTCCAATACAAACATTTAAGGCTTGATAAAACAAATTACGAGTGATGTTGTCGTATAGCTACAATGTTTTTATTATAATCGCTGTTGACCCATGGGATAAAACCGTAATATTGTGGTACTGTTCTGTTAAATTAAGCTTTTCTTTTTATTTTACCGAAAATAACATTTTGTATTTCATCAAGTTAAATCCGTTAAAGAATGTTGTTGATAAAGTGTGAAGCGAAAATTAGGACCATGCAATTTGACTATGAAGTCAAATTTACTGTATGAGAAAAGAGAATGCAAATACTATGAGTAGAATTCAAAAATGTAT
The DNA here is from genome assembly GCA_963859965.1 of Ceramica pisi. Classification (NCBI taxonomy): domain Eukaryota; kingdom Metazoa; phylum Arthropoda; class Insecta; order Lepidoptera; family Noctuidae; genus Ceramica; species Ceramica pisi. The sequence goes on along the minus strand of OY982535.1, from coordinate 19,324,259 downwards.
CCGATAATAAGACAAGGCATTATTTGATTGAACTGTGCAAAATGGTTATAGACTGTCATTTTGAAAAACATGATACAAGACGTAATTAAACTGTTGGTACTACAAGGTGTTATCACGTTGGAAATTTAAAAAGGTAAAGAAAATGTAATACACTATATTTACAGTCTTAAATTTCCCAGCAGGTTGACAAACACGAATGATGAGCAATGACAGCAGTTTGCCTGAATGTACATAAATATTGTGACAGGTTAACTTGATGACAATATACTACCTACCCTTATTGTGTTGTGATTATAACTAACTCGAGATGCTACGACAAAATGTTAATGGCTGGTTGTGCTAATAACTTATTAATATTATATTTATGTATTTACGGTTTAACGGAACAGTACTGTCAATCAGAGGCTAATGTACAAATATTCTTTATGTAAATGTGACCAGAACGGTCTTGCCATGTCTTATTTGATCTCTGCTTTGTAGTCTTCATCACGTCGAGACAATGCTGATGTGGTGTACCCTTTTAGCAGTTTGGAAACGTATTAAATGGCTTTACAGTATATTTACCTTTTATAAAATACGATCTACAAATCCGCTCCGTTCTCGTTTAATATTTTGTATCTTAAGGTAAGAATGTTCTTATTTTTAACAGGAATAAAGCTTTTGGTAAGCAATAATAGTTAAATACTATTTGTAGCTAGTTGATAATATTCGAATAATGAACAAGCTCGAATTTCAAGTTAACTGTTAAAAGCGGAGGTAATAATTGTTGAGTATTGCGCGTGCGCAGTGAAGTATTCTACCCAAGTTGAACAATAAATAAAGCTGCTAAGAATAAGGAGTGTACACGTAATCCGTCAAGTTTGGAGACGAGAGCAGGTTATGGCGTGCCTGCCTTGCAACGAGCGTATCACTTTTGCAACCTAGTCATTCACTTAGACAAGTTTGGCTCGCGATTTCGGGGCCCTGTGTGTGTATTTCGTTTAGTAGTGCATGCAAAATAAACTTGTTAAGTGTTCGTAGCGTCTAAGGATTTAAAACGGAGGAGCAAGTCTTAAATTCGAGATTGGTAAAAAAATGTACCTGTTTTCAGTGGTTCTTTTGTTAATTTTTGACTATTTATAATACATGATTGTCCTAGCATCTATGTTTGTATTTTTTTTTAACTCATCATAGGTATCTACCAAACACCCGTTGGCATTTGAAACCAATGAATTACTTAGCCCTATCAAGTTCCGCCACAATACCACAATCAGACCTTCAACTTTTACATCTCATTCGCACAAGGTAACATGCATGCTAACTATCTGATTGGTAGATATAACTACTATAGAACTACCAATCGGATTTGGAAAATTATTTTTGTATATATGATAGCCACATTCACGAGGAAGGCTATACGGGACCGGAAAAAATATGTATTCTGCATTTTAATTCCTGGACAATACAATTTTATTTTAGCTACTAGATTTTGCCCCTAACCTCGTAAGGGCATATCCAATGTTTTGCCGTTGCCGTAGAATGATCAGAAAATCTTCTCATAGTACCTACTCCCCACACTCCCCAGGGAACCTACATGCCAACTTTCAGCTTTCTACGGCCATTGGTTTCGGCTGTAATGTAATGAATATTGCGTAATATGCGTTACAGGGGCGGAAGGAGTATGTTTGAACTACGCCTTATTGTTTTTTTTAACCCTTGACAACGGTCGCGTAGATTCTCTCAAGCATTTTTAAAACGTTATTTTTTTCTCAAAATTTCAAAAGGAATTGGTCACTTCGTAGTTGCGTAACTATTTACTCGAGGGGTTGGGGGGGAGGGGTACAGAAAAACGTTATAGGGAGGCGAGGGCGGGTCAACAATTTCCAAAAATTGCGTTACGTACGTACATCCTTGAACGCTCCCAAAGCTGTAGGGAAACCAGCACTCGTAAAAAAAACACAAATACAGGCCCAGCGTGACGTCCCTGTCAAACCCTTCCCCGACTTTTGCCAGCTCGCGCCGCTGAGCCTTGCCAAGCTAAATGACCGGTCGATAAAGATCATATATTATGGCCCTTAGCAAGCGGTCATTAAGCTTGTAAGAGTTTTTAGCCATGGGGGTTCATTTGAAGTCACAACGGAGTGTAGTCCGGTTAAGCAGTAACTCGCAGTTCCCTAGCGTGCTGAACTGCGAGTGGCTACGTCCTAAAAAAAAAACCGGAATAGTGTCGGACTCACCCACCGAGGGTTCCGTACAAAGTAAGTAGGTACATAATATTGCTTATAAAGACAATATTTTTTATAATTTAATCTATACTTATAATAAATCTGTAGAGAGGTCAATTCTGTACATGAAATATATTTCCAAAATAACTATCAGAGGGTGATAAGGGATCGATACTGATGCCAAAAATGCAATCAGTAAAATTTTTGTCTGTCTGTCTGTCTGTCTGTCTGTCTGTATAACCGTTATAGAAACAAAAACTACTCGACGGATTTTAACGAAACTTGGTACAATTATTCTTCATACTCCTGAGCTGGTTATAGTATACTTTTCATCACGCTACAATCAATAGAAAAAATGAAAAAAAAAAAGAAGAAAATATGAAAGTTTGGTTGTTTGTTACTCAATCACGCCAGAACGGCTCAACGGATCTTAATGAAATTTAGAACAAAGATAGATTATAGTCTGGAATAGCTTATAAGCTACTTTTAATCCCGGGAACATGTTCCCTAGGGATCACGCGGGCGAAGCCGCTGGCAGAAGCTAGTCTATAATAAATGAATCGCTGAATGTGTTGTAAGCGCAAATCTCGAGAACAGCTGAACCGATTTCGCTAATTCTTTTTTTGTTGTTTGTTATTGTCAGGAGAAGGTTCTTATGAAAGAAAAAATAAGAAAGTTGTAGAGTAGCCAGTTGACCCTATAAATTTTGATTCCCTTGAGTCTCGATATAAGTATGTTTTTTTGCGGCATAAACGTCCGTATTTTGCTTAACTTAGAAGTTAGATTTTTTCACAGCTATAGAATATCATTTCATTACATAAAATATGGGTCTTAACGCTTCAAGAGAACAGGTCTACAGAGACCTGAGTATATGGTTATAATTTCAACTCGATGCAACGGTGTGCAAGGGGGCACCCATTTACCATCTCAGTGCTCCAAGTCAACCTCACCTGCTCGTGGTGCATCCTGCTGATCAACTAACGAGGCTCTGACGACCGACAAATGGCGGTATATAACCATTCTAACTTCGCAGCTAAATGGTGCAGACTAGTGACGAACGAGATTGCGACCTGCGATCGCCCACCCGCATGCCCAGTGTGGCGATCATGTGCAAACCCTCCTATGGCAAGTCAAAATCAACCACGGCCTCCAGTTCCCGGTTGCCTTGCTATTCCTGATTAGCGACGATCTTCGCAGAGTGGCTGGTAGCAGCTGGATGAAAGTTGCCGGTGATCGAGCCAAATGGCGTGCACTTGGAGAGGTCTATGTCCAGCAGTGGACTATTCTAGGCATATGATGATGATTATGACCTCCATGCGTTCCCGAGATGACCTGTCTTGACAGACAGGCGGAAGACAGTGATCCTATGATAGTTTCGTTTTTTCCTTTTGAGATACGGAAGCCTAAAAAGTAAGTTATCTAAAAAACCGGCAAAGTGCGAGTCGGACTCGTGCACCGAGGGTTCCGTACAAACCTGTTATTATAAACAAAAGTTACGATTTATGACGTACTAGCTGACCCGCGCAACTTCGTCTACGTCACATTTTCTATTACTGCTCCACTCCCTTTTTGTCTTAGCGTGATGATATATGGCCTATAACCTTCCTCGATAAATGGGCTATCTAACCCTGAAAGAATTTTTCAAATCGGACTAGTAGTTCCTGAGATTAGCGTGTTCAACCAAACAAACAAACTCTTTTGCTTTATAATATTAGTATAGATAGTTTTAGTACTTAGTACTTTATATTGTACTAGCTTCTTCCCGCGACTTCGTCTGCGTAGACTTTAGAACTGCCGCGCAACTTTTTTGCCTCATTGTCTCATCCTTCGAACTGCAACTTCATAATTCAGATAACCAGATATTATGAGTCTTTGTGGTGCGCTGAAAGTAATATTTCAGCCCCAAAATTACATTGACATGTTTGTGATCTCCTGGTAGGTACTTGTGAATTTTAAGCGCTCACGATTCCTGTCGAAAAAATACTTTGAAATGTTTCTGGTGTCCAAGTACTTTAAAATCCTATCCGCTCACAATTCCAGCCCCAGAAATATTGCGACATGTTTCTGGTCTCCTGGTAATTGTTAATCTTTAGCGCTTATAATTCCAGCCCGGAAAAAACTTCGGCCTGTTCCTGTTCTCCTGTTACTTTTGAATCCTAACTGCTCCAAATTCCAGCCCCGAAAAAACTTCGACATGTGTCTGCTCTCTTGGTACTTGTAATTCTATAGCGTTCACAATTCCAGCCCAGAAAAACTTCGACACGTTTCTGTCATATTTTTAGCCTGAAAATTACTTAACATGTTTCTGTTTTCCTGGTATTTGTGAATCTTTAGCGCTCATATTTGCAGCTTAAAAATTACTTCAACATGTTTTGGTTCTTCTGGTACTTATTAATCCCAACCGCTCACAATTTTAGCGCCAAAAATAATTGACGTGTTTCTGTTCTTCTAGTACCTACTTTTTTATCATAACCGCTCAAAATTCCGGCGCCGGCAATACTTCAACATGTTTCTGGTCCTCTGGAACTTTGAATCCTAATGGTCTGCAATTAAACCCCCAGAAAAACTTTGACATGTTTCTGATCTCCAGGTAATTTTGATTTTTTCAGCGCTCATAATACCGGCCCCGAAAATACCTCGACATGTTTCTGCTCTCCGGGTACTTGTGAACAGTTTCCAGCCCTGAAAATACTTGGGCATGTTTCTGGTCTCCTGGTACTTGTGAATCTATAGCGCTCATAATTCCAGCCCCACAAAACTTCGATATGTTCCTGCTCCCTACTTTATGTGAATCTGTATAGCTCGTAATTATGGCCCCGGAATACCTCGACATGTTTCAGCTCTCCTAGTACTTGAGAATCTATAGCGTTCACAATTTCCAGCCCCGAAAATACTTTGACATGTTCCTGCTCCCTGGTATATGTGAATAGTATAACTCGTAATTATGGCCCCGGAATACGTCTACATGTTTCTGTCTCCTGGTTATTTTCGGGAATCTATAGCGTTCACAATTTCCAGCCCAGAAAATACTTCGACATGTTTCTGTTCTCCTAGTACTTGTGAAAATATAGCATTCACAATTCCAGCGCGGAAAATGTTTCGATATATTTCTGATCTCCCGGTACTTGTGAATCTAAAGCGCTCATAATTTAAGCCCCAAAAAAGCGTCCGAGATGTTTCTGCTCTCCTGGTACTTGTGAATCTGTAGCGCTTGACATTCCAGCCTCGTAATACCTCGACATGTTTCTGCTCTCCTAGAACTTGTGAATCTGTAGCGCTCGGAATTCCAGTCCCGAAAATACTTCGAAACGTTTCTGCTCTCCTGGTACTTGAGAATCTATAGCGTTCACAATTTCCAGCCCCGAAAATACTTCGACATGTTTCTGCTCTCCTGGTATTTGTGAATCTTTAGAATTCATTAATTTAGCCCTAAAATAAACTTCGACATGTTTTTGTTCTCTTGGTATTTTTAAACTTAACTGCTCACAATTCCGGCCCCGAATATAAAATCGATATGTTTCTGCTCTCCTGGTTATTTTCGGGAATCTATAGCATTCACAATTTCCAGCCCAGAAAATACTTAGACATGTTTCTGCTCTCCTAGTACTTGTGAAAATATGGCGTTTACAATTCCAGCGCGGAAAATGTTTCGACATATTATTTCTGATCTCCCGGTACTTGTGAATCTAAAGCGCTCATACTTTAAGCCCCAAAAAAGCGTCCGAGATGTTTCTGCTCTCCTGGTACTTGTGAATCAGTAGCGCATGACATTCCGGCCTCGGAATACCTCGACATGTTTCTGCTCTCCTAGTAGGTACTTGTGAATCTATAGCGCTCGGAATTCCAGTCCCGAAAATAATTCGACACGTTTCTGCTCTCCTGGTACTTGAGAATCTTTAGAATTAATTAATTTAGCCCGAAAATAAACTTCGATATGTTTCTGTTCTCTTGTTATTTTTTAAAATTAACCGCTCACAATTCCGGCCCCAAAAATAAAATCGACATGTTTCTGCTCTCCTGGTTATTTTCGGGAATCTATAGCCCAGCCCAGAAAATACTTTGACATGATTCTGCTCTCCTAGTACTTGAAAAAATATAGCGTTCACAATTTCAGCGCAGAAAATGCTTCGACATATTTCTGATCTCCTGTTACTTGTGAATATAAAGCACTCATAATTTAAGCCCCAATAAAACTTTCCAGATATTTCTGTTCTCTTGGTACTTGTGAATCTGTAGCGCGTGCAATTCCGACCCCGGAATACCTCGACATGTTTTTGCTCTCCTGGTACTTGTGAATCTGTAGCGCTCGGAATTCCAGTCTCGAAAATACCTTCGACACGTTTCTGCTCTGATACTAAAAAAAAATCTTTCCCAAAAATAATTTGACATGTTGCTGGTCTCCTGGTACTTGTGAATCTTTTAGCACTCGTAACAAAATTCTAGCCCGGTAAAAAATTTCGACATGTTTCTGTACTCCTGGTACTTTTGAATCTGAAGTACTAAGGTAGCAGAAACTTTGAACTTCCACTTCTTCCTCTGTCTCCATTAGGTCATGTTTTTTACCGGGATAAAAAGTAGCCTATGTGTTATTCCAGGATGTGACCTACATATGTGCCAAATTTCATCCAAATCCCTTCAGCCGTTTTTGCGTGATTGACGGACAAACATCCAAACATACAAACTTTCACATTTATAATATTAGTAGGATTAAAAAAAACTACTTAGGTACTAGATCTCGTTCAAACCAATTTTCGGTGGTAATGTAATGTAGGTTGGTACATCATATATTTTTTTTTTAGTTTTATCATTCTCTTATTTTAGAAGTTACAGGGGGTGGGACACATTTTACCAATTTGGAAGTCTCTCGCGCAAAATATTCAGATGATGAAAAAAAACTGTGTTGCAGTTCTAAGTATGGGGACCCCCAATATCTATTGTTTTTTTTTCTATTTTTGCGTGAAAATTAATGCGGTTCACAGAATACCTACCTACTTCTACTTACCAAGTTTCAACAGTATAGTTCTGATAGTTTCGGAAAAAAGTGGCTGTGACATACGGACGGACGGACAGACAGACATGACGAATCTATAAGGGTTCCGTTTTTTGCCATTTGCCTACGGAACCCTAAAAATGAATCCCTATTTGCAATAGGGATTTTCCAAGTAGACTATTTCCCTAGGCCATAAGTCATAACATCACGCGTGAACGGCTGGGCCGATATCGCTAATTCTTTTTTTGTTGTGTTGTTACTGTCAGAAGGTTCTCAGACGTCCTCACCGGTGTGAGTGTATAATATAATCTATGAGCCATTAATGTAACGATATAAAGTAGAAGTGAGATGACAGGTAAACACAACCACATAGAGGCTCAGGTAAATATCAAGTGGAACTGTCTTGGTGCAAGAAGATTTTTCAATGTCTATTCCATATGAGAAAAATTTCAAGTCCTGCGGATTCTCATGAGTAACGAAAACACTGTAATGCACAGTAAGAAAGTAACGTGTAAAGTGAATTAGATAATTGGAGACACCCAAAACAAAAGTTAAGTAGGTACTTTGTTAGAACTTGGGATAGTGCAAGGAAAAAGATTATGAAAGAATTAACATATTTTATTAAACTTATGTAAAAGCGTGCAGGCTACTAAAACTAAATAAAGATACATAGACAGCATTTTCGGAGGGAAAGTGTATAAAAACAACCATAAATAAAAAATTATAATGAATTTATTATAAAATGTATACATGTAACTGAAAAAGAGTCCGCCGCACTTTCACTTTAAAAGCCATCTCAAACATCTGAAGCAGATAAATGAATGTCGAATATTCATATGATAATGTACAATTTGAATTTTTCAAAAATAGTCAATTGATCATTACTTATACCTAGTTAACCAAAACAATAGCTGTTTGAAATAGCGTGGCGACATTATAAGTTAGTGAGAAAGATGGTTTTTTCTTGATCGGTATCTTAGTGATGCTTAGGTAGTTAGGCAGCGATGTCGTGGATGCCCAAGCGAAATAGGTCGTGCTGTACAAAGAAAGAATCTCCGAGTGGCTTCAGAACAAACGTTTGCATGTACGGGTGCGGGGGATCGTCGTCGCACTGAAATAAACATACATTTACATATCAATGGAGGACATCATAATGAGGACACACACTGAATTGTATCTACATGTTAAGGTTAATGAGGTAAGGTAAGTTTCACTCTACATTTAAGCACAAGGGATACATTCTGGCACTTCATTAATCTATATTAGGAAGTGAAGAAATTGAAATGTAAATTAGGACAAAAACCAAGTTTGATTACACCTGGGTCACAGCTCTAAACAAATTATTACATGTTTAATAATACAATTAATTTGTTATCATGAAAAAGCAGAAACAAAGGTCAATAAAATTATTCTGCATGCCATAAGCATATAAATGTGGTGCTAAATTAGTAATTTATCTTATGGACAGTGCATGCAGTGGTGTTGTACAGGCTGCCTCCTACCACTTAACATCAGGAAGTAAGCATACTAGACCATTTCACTATCTAATACATTGACATGACTTGGCAACTTATATATTCAGTGAATTGTACATTAGGCACTTTAAAACTGTTTAACCGGTTAGATCCGGCGGTGGAACCATTAAGGCCACCTGACGCAATTGATTTTATACTTTATTTTTATGACATTACGATTTATATCAGTGACGTCAAGTGGAACCATTGAGGCCACCTGATGCAAAACTACCGATCTTTTCATCCATATCTTGCTCATGTTTTATTATTGTGAATGTTCATGTTCTCAATTTTGCTATTGTGTGCTTATTCAAAGAATTTATCTGTCAACGACATAATCCAGACATAATCCAATTGTATGGTACTTATATATTGCGTTGTATAAAAACATTCTAAACTATATTAGTATGGACAGGAAACATAATAACCCTTATTCACAAGACATGATGAGCCTTTTTACAAAAAGGGATCATGTGTTAAGCGGTGTGGTAGTGCAGAACTAAAAGCACTAGGGTCTACTCTTACTTTGTATCTGCAGATAAAAGTAATTAGACGTTGTGAAGTGCCAGCCTGAACATGTCGTGTTCTACATAGAATGAGTTTGCTATTGGCTTCAGTACAAATGTTTGAAAGTATGCATGTGGTAGATCATCGTCCGTCTGTTTCAAATGCAATAAAATTATTTAAGTAGGCATTTTTTGCCTTTATTTAAGAATATTCCCAGAGCATATCTAGATTTAATATTACACACACAATTCCTAATCTGAATTTTGTTTTTATTTTAAATGAAGAGTTATGTGCAATGGCAACTCACATAAATTTTGCAAATTATTTTAGTATTACAACTACAACACAATACTTTAGTGATTTAGCATTACAAGTTACAAAATTATCTAGCTTTCATCTTTTACTTTCAAATGATGTTCAAACTTATCTAATAAGAATAATAAAATCATACCTGGAGCTGTCCAAGAACGTTTATTAGAACACCACCATCAAACATGGGTTGTGAGTCAACGGCAGTTATGATCCTTCCAATTTTCTGAAACGCTAAACTCTGGAATGGAAGAATAGTACATCAAAACTTGTAATACAAACTCATCTTAGCAGTAAATAGAAGTTTTAGAAAGCGAGATAAATGTATTGCGTGAAAGTAATCATTCCAAATGATATTTTATTTGATATGTAACCTGACATTTAATTTGATATTGCTATGAATTAGGTATGTTTTTTATTTTATTCTGATAAGTCATTGAACTAAGATAATTTATTTGATAAGGCGAATGAACTGCAGACACATACATTTAACTTTTCCATTATTTTAACTGCACCTTGCAACTGTACACCCTCAAAGGTCATGAACGACGTTTCAACCTGAAATGAAATGCATCAACAATATAATAACATGCTGGATCAATACGAGTGGGGCTCCTTCTAGGATTACTGAGTGACTCATAATTTGTTTTGGTGTACACTATAAATGCAAATATTGTTTCTCGCTGTTAGTCACCTTCAGATTACAACGTGTTTTATTGAAATTACTATGGCATTGTGAAATGTGAAATCGACCTGCAAAAAGATATTTTTCGGCGGGAGCAACGGGTTAACCTAAAAGTCAAAAAAACATTTCGGTGATCTAAACATTTAATTCTACACAGCAAGAAAGAGATTTTGAGACTGCACATACTATGTTAAGAGAAAATACTCACATTGTACATATTCACTAGGTTTGGTCTCTGTGCCGGATCATCGAACAGTGTATAATATTGTTGTACAAATCCTTTGCCAATTGCATCGTATTGCGGATTGAGCGCCATTATGACGATATATATTTTCCTAATTTCCACTAAAACACCCTAAAATCACTTTCAATAATAAATTGCAGGCCTTTTATGGGGCTTTTGCATACCCTGAAGGCTTTCTTTTTCTTTACAAGAAAAATGGCAAACCGTTTTAGGTGTTGCCCGAATTTAGTAAACGCCATAGGTAATGAAATATTAAATAGAGGTGCACAAATGCAGTTTTTTTTTTTTCAGCTAGTGTTCAAGAATATTCATTAGCAATAGTAATTTCAATTTCGTGGCATTGGCAGAGGCATTTGCCGCTAGGATAATATTGTGTTCTGTGGGCATTTGGCACAAATGAATGAATTGATTGGTCGTTCACTTGTGCCAAATGATAATAAATGCCTCTTTTATATGTCCGTTCTATCCCTAATTCCATTAAAATAATAAAGTACCAGTTATCACTCCGTTTCCCTACCTTTTCTATGAAACAAGTAAACCAAACGTGACATTGGCTAAATGCACAAACCGTGCGAAGCCAAAAAAAAAAAAAAAAAAAAAAATGCCTCTTGAGTTTGTAAAAGTTGCAAAATTGGTTTGTTTTTTAGTTGGGTTGGTTTGGGTAGTCTGTGCTCATAACTGACCTGACATCCGCTAAGTAATTGTGTTCTGTGCGTACCTACACGTACAGAATTTGACAATATTGACCAATTGACATTGGCAAATGGCAATGGCATTTCAGAGATAGATTATGGATTGATTCTTTCTTTACTACCTATATATAAAAGTACTCTGTGATTCTTACTAAGTGAATGCTAATTTGTTTATTTCGCAGAATTGTGCTTGAAATTAAAACATTTTTGAGTCCTAATCTTAAGTGCTTTCAAACAAATCAACATGTCTCTAGCCGACGAGCTACTTGCTGACTTGGAAGAAAATGACGATGGCGAACTTGAAGCCCTTATCGACAGCAATAAGATGGACGAAGACCATGAGTTCGCTGTACCAAATCCTGTTATACCAAAAGAAGAAGATATAAAAAACGTATCCATCAGAGAATTGGCTAAACTGAGACATTCAGATAGATTGAAACGGGTAACTAACATTGTTTACGTACTAACTTACCGGTATAGAGTACTAAGGAGTAAGGGAAAAGTAAATATACTTAGGGAAGCTATATTACTCAATTCTTGTTCCAATTTCAGGTGATGACATCAATAGAACACAATATTGGAAACAACAGACAAAAAATCGAAGTGACGGGGTTGATGGAGACTGATCCTGAGTATCAACTTATTGTAGAAGCCAACAACATAGCTGTTGAGATTGACGGAGAAATAGGTAGGTTCACATTTGTATTTAACACTAATTCTGTAATTTAGAGTCTGTCATTGTAAGTTTAAAATTATGTGTCATCTTTTAAAAAAAACTATACAAATTCGGTATGATGAATATAAAATGTTATGCATTATCAGTGATTGCTTTTGCTTGATATTGTGTAATAATGCACTAATACTTCCTGTTCCCATAATGGCACTATAAAAAAATATATGTAGGTAACAGCAACTGGTTTACTATGCCTAAAAGTAAAACGACTTAGGCAAACATAAACATGAGATAAAAATTATTTTTCAGCTATTATCCACAGATATGTTCGGGATAAATATCAGAAAAGGTTCCCAGAGCTGGAGTCCTTGATCATATCACCACAGGACTATATTAGGACTGTGAGGGAGCTGGGCAATGACTTGGACCAGGCTAAGCATAATGAGACTCTTCAGAGTTTCTTAACGCAGGCTACTATCATGATTGTGTCTGTCACTGCATCTACAACTCAGGGGTAAGTAAATCAATTAATTAATTAAGATGTTAGTGATTTGAATATATAATTAGCAGTAGTATAATATAATTTAAATGGTTTTACACAGCACAATCCAGAAAAACAGTTTTTAATACCATGTTTACTTTAAGCCATAGTCCATGGTGAGCATAGCATCTAGTTGTATTATGTAAAATTGCAAAAGGAAAAAAAAATTAAGAAATGAAAGAAGGTAACGCCACTTCTGAGTACCGAGAGATTGACGCCGGGATGCCACAGGTATCTGTTCTCGGCCCCATGCTTTACACGCTGTACACAGCTGGCTTACCGCTACTGCCAGGTGTAACCACGGCTACATTTGCAGACGACACCGCTATATTAACAAGTATCAACTATGCAAGACTGGCAAACTTACAGAAAGGTCTTAATGAAGTAAATGAATGGCTCCAAAGATGGAAAAAAGGCTAGTGCTGCAAAGTCTGTACAGGTGACATTCACCCTCAAAACAGGAAACTGCCCACCTGTAAAGTTGGGCCAATGTACTCTACCCCACAGTGATCATGTAAGATATCTTGGCTTACACATAGATCATAAATTTACCTGGAGGCACCACATTGAATGTAAAAAGCAGCAGGAGCTTCAGCTTAAGCATAACATCCTATACTCGATGCTAGGTAGGAACTCGAGGCTCTCCTTGGACAACAAACTGCTGATATTTTGGACATATTGTCTGCAACTATGGGGCAGTGCAAGCAATTCCAACATTAATGTACTCCAGCGACAACAGAACAAGATCCTAAGGACAATAAATTGCAGAAGTGCCATGGTACATAACCAACAACGAAGTTCACAAGCACCTTGAAATGAGGACTATCAGAGAGGAAATTCGGAGTTTGGCAGCTAAATACAGAGAATGGTTAATCCGCTCCGCCAACTCACCATAGACCAGTATGTGAGACAACTAAAACATCATCATATGCTCTGGGCAGCAGATGAGTAGATGTTTCCAATGGGAAGCCACTACGCATGACAGCATCACAAAACACATTTGCTCATAGCATTAGGGCTGATTGCATACACACACAGAGAGAAAAAAAAAAATGTTACGACCTAAAGGAGAGGAGTTTTAATGAAAAAACTGCCCAAGTGTAAATTGGACTAGGCAGGGTTCCAAACCAATTCAACAGTTCAATTTTTTTAACATGATATTGTAACACTAGACTTCTTATAGGTTTTTCAGTATCTTTAGGTAGAGAACTATTATTTGCATTTATTTAAAATTTTTGGCTCAGTAGTTTCGGAGATATGGGAAAATTGATCATTGTTGGTCTAATTTCTTGATTAAATTCCAAATGATTTATTTTAAAATTATGAAAAAATATATAATTAAAACTCTCACACACAATACAGTACGAAAAACTTAATGAATCCTGTATGGTATCCTGTATTCTTATGAATTAGCTCTATATAATCTTTTGTACCCCATTTTAGGAAGTTATTGACTGAAAGTGAGCTGGCTGAGATAAATGACGCTTGTGACATGGCTGCCGAACTGAACAGCTTAAGAGCCAACATTTATGAATATGTTGAAAGCAGAATGGCTTTTATCGCTCCTAACATAACAGCCATTGTTGGTAAGTTTATTTATTTTATATTACTCTGAAACTGTATAGTGATACCTAAAGGAGAAGGTCATTTGAACAGACTGGCAGTATTGGCTAGTGGAAATTTGGGTCATTATCATTACTTATAGTCTGTTTTGATTATGTAAGATCTATATACACACAAAATTTTAGCATCACTCAAGGTCTGATATATTTCTTTAAAATAATTATAATTATCTCGTTTGTTTTTGAGGCAATTTTGATCCTATTTTAGTATATTTTTGTTTAGTTTTAGATAAAATGTATAGACAAAAAATATTTTTTTCCTATTCAAGACGACGACCGTCCGTCGACGGTCGTCGGGGTTTTTGTTTCGTTCTATTTTTTCCTACTCTGCCGCCATAAAAAAGGAATCGTATCTACATAAAACGAGGTAACTGATTTCGGCCATGAAGAAAACAACTTAAGGTCGGAAATCGATTACTTAGTTATGTGTTGAAACGTCCTTTTCTCTTCGTACGGGCGGAAGTTTCTAGCTAAGAAAAAAATCTAAGGATTTGAAGAATCCAAAGCGTTTTTTCTATCTCATAAGTTGAGTTGAGATAAAATAAATAATATTTTTTCTTGATTTTCAGGTGCATCAACAGCGGCAAAGATTCTGGGTGTGGCAGGTGGTCTATCCAAGTTAGCTAAGATGCCAGCCTGCAATATCCTACCATTGGGCCAGCAGAAGAAAACCTTGTCAGGATTCTCACAGGCTACTGCCCTGCCTCACACTGGCTTCATTTACTTCTCAACCATAGTTCAGGATACACCACCAGTAAGTATATTCTTTAAATAGAACGAATTACGCCCTTACAACTTGAAGACCGAATGAATGCCACTGAGCACCAATGCTGAAAAGGCAACATCAACTTGAAAAGAACAAGAGTATAACGAATGAGTGAGTACTAAATCTCAAATCAAATCGAATCTCAAATTGTTTATTGCAATCCATAATGTACACATACAGGTGGAAAAAGAATAAATAGAACAAATTATGTACCCTGTTGGGCACAGCAAAACTTTAAATAATTAGGAGAGAGGAAGAGCGCTTTAAATAACAAAACAGCCAGACCAGGTACGACCAAGTAGTAATGGTCACTACTTTGGAAAGACAAACTCTTTTCTTCAATTGCAGTTTTTAATAGAAATGCCCTTGAAAGTACTGGTTTGTCATGAAATGAGGCATAACAAGCCGCATTCACTCCCACGAACTCTTTTCTACAATTGCAGTTTTTAATAGAAATGCTCTTAAAAGTACTGGTTTGTCATGAAACAAGGCATAACATGCTGCAATCACTTTCACAAACTCTTTTCTTCAATTGCAATTTTTAATAGAAATGCTCTTGATGGTACTGGTTTGTTATGAAATGAGGCATAACGTGCCGCATTCACTTCCACGAATCATCATTAAGGTAGCCTGGTTATGTATGACCCATCACGTCATTTTACCATGTGTGCAAAATATGCTATTTCATATGTCTATGATGCCCTTTTTTTAATATTGTAAGGCACACAAGGCCCAGTTTGTAGCTATCAGGAAACACGGACTCAGGACAGGGAATTCCACTCTTTACCTGTACACACGTCGAATCGAAGCTCCAAAGTCTTGAGCATCGATGCCGAGTTGCTGGCCTGTCGGTTTTCTATCGGTTACATTTTGGGGAGTGTGCGACGGAATTACATACCACCATCGGACCACAAGACGTACGGCGATGTGCCACCGGTACATGGTGGACATCCCACCTATACGCACAAAACGTTTTGGGAATACATTCATTGTGCGTACAGCTAAGGAGTGGAATTCCCTGCCTGAGTCTGTGTTTCCTGATAGCTACAACCTGGGAGTCTTTAAGTCAAGAGTGAATAGGTTACTTCTAGGCAAGCGTGCTCCACCTTAGACCGCATCATCGCTTAACATCAGGTGAGATAGCGGTCAAACGTACGCCTATCAATATAAAAAAAAAAAAATACGCAATGAAGGTGTTCCCAAAAGGTTTTGTGCTTTTTCCCACAAACAACCACTGGCAGTTGACCATCAGGCACCCTGCTCGATTGGCCAGAGGATCCTCCCTTTTCAATGAAGGTTGCTTGAAGGCACACCGCTCGACTGGCCGGAGGATCCACCCTTTTCAATGAAGGTTGCTTGAAGGCACACCGCTCGACTGGCCGGAGGATCCACCCTTTTCAATGAAGGTTGCTTGAAGGCACACCGCTCGACTGGCCGGAGGATCCACCCTTTTCAATGAAGGTTGCTTGAAGGCACACCGCTCGACTGGCCGGAGGATCCACCCTTTTCAATGAAGGTTGCTTGAAGGCACACCGCTCGACTGGCCGGAGGATCCACCCTTTTCAATGAAGGTTGCTTGAAGGCACACCGCTCGACTGGCCGGAGGATCCACCCTTTTCAATTAAGGTTGCTTGAAGGCACACCGCTCGACTGGCCGGAGGATCCACCCTTTTCAATGAAGGTTGCTTGAAGGCACACCGCTCGACTGGCCGGAGGATCCACCCTTTTCAATGAAGGTTGCTTGAAGGCACACCGCTCGACTGGCCGGAGGATCCACCCTTTTCAATGAAGGTTGCGGGACTTCATACCCTGTTTCGCATATTATTTATTCATCCACCCATGAATCTTAAGAAAAGTTGTTGTCCTTCATTGGGACCGTTCTTAATTTGTTTTCCCTGTTTTAGGAGCTAAGATACAAAGCTGCAAAGTTGGTGTCAACTAAAATAACGTTAGCGGCTCGCGTCGACGCCTGTCATGAGAGCACTGATGGAAGCATCGGAAGGATGCTAAGGGAATCTGTTGAGAAGAAACTAGACAAAATGCAGGTAAGTCATAATAATGTTGAAGAGAAAATATCAATTGAAGAAAATATACTGTTGATAGTTTTGTTGCATGCAGAGGTTATCTGCTATGTGTAGATAACTTCTGCATGCAACAAAACTATCAGTTCAAGTTACAGCTGCAAACCCACCAAAAATAGCAAATTGTTCCATAAGTCACCAATTTAATTTATCCATCAAAATTAATGAAGGAACTAGCTGACCTTGGCAAACTTTGTTTTTGCCATTTAAATAAAAATAGCCGACAACCTATTCTCAGACCTACCAAACATACACAATAAATTTCATATAAATCGGTCAAGCCGTTTCGGAGATTAAAACACTGACACAAGATTATTATATCTATCTATATTTCTATAATATAAAAATGAATCTCTGAATGTGTTGCTAAGCGCAAATCTCGATACCAGCTGAACCGATTTAGCTAATTATATTTTTGTTGTGTTTGTATAAAGAGAAGGTTTTTATGTAAAAAAATTTAATGTAATGCCCCGCGGCTTCGCTCCCGTCAACTGGCAACTAAGAAAGTTGCCAGTTGACGGGAGCGAAGCCGCGGGGGACAGCTAGTATTAGATAAACCTTCGTAAAAAGTGAAGCTTTCTTGCCAAGATGTATTTTGGGTTTTGCTTCTACATAATACGATTTCCTTTTGGTGTTATTTTCATTTGCAATTAAATCTCGATTTTTTTTCTACTCTAGGAACCACCACCAGTCAAATTCGTGAAGCCCCTACCGAAGCCTATAGAGCAGAGTCGAAAGAAGAGGGGCGGTAAGAGAGTCAGGAAGATGAAGGAACGCTACGCCATGACAGAGTTCAGGAAGAACGCCAACAGACTTAACTTCGCTGACGTGAGTGTAACGTTGGAGTTTTGTTATTCTTCTATGTGGTACACTGATACCTGTTTATGTAGGGTAAACATTGCATACAAAAATAGTACAATGTTAAAGTTTAACATAGAGAAACACATGAAGGGGTAGCTAAAATGTTCAAACCGAAAAAAAATACCGAGATTTGGAAGAAGCCTTTGCTGAGCAATGGTACAGTATCATTATCTGCCTAGCCTTTTCCCAACTACATTGGTGTCGGTTCCAGTCAAACTGGATTCAGCTGATGAATACCAGTATTTTACGTGGAGCGGCTGCCTACCAAACCTCAACCCATTAATGGGTAACACGGCACTTCTTGGCAAGACTGGAGTCAGGGGGGCTACTCTCTAAGCCCGACGTCCGTAGTTTCGGGCTTAGTTGCGGGCGTATTCAACTTCGTATTACCTAACCACTAAGAATTAATGACAACAAATTTCGAAAGTTACCAAATCGTGTTGTCATTCATTTTTATTTCGGGTTCGGGACTCCGTAAGTCTCCGACAAGTCCGTAAGTGATGCGGAGTAAAATACGCTCGCAACTAAGCCCGAAACTACGGACTTCGGGCTTAGAGAGTAGTCCCCCAGATTGACTGGCTTCTGACAATCCGTAACGACTGCCAAAGATCTACAAATAACAGTCGAGAGCAACGGCTTGACGTGCTTTTCGAGGGACGGAGAAAACTCGTTATGTTAAGATGGTCACCCATCCACAGACCAACCTTGACAAGCGTTGCTTAACTTTGAAGATCGACCCGTGCGGTTGTTATTATTCAGCCACGAGCTGAGCAATGGTACAGTATATGCCGATTTAAAAAAAAAAACCTAATGACATTTTCTGAACAAAGTAACGCTATCAATGCTCATGATTCTCAAGAAAAATATGGGACATGCGCCATAGAAATGTCACGCCTTACATTTTGGCTACGGCTACAAGTGTTCCTTTGAGTCTTCTTATCGTCGTCGCCTCTTAACATCCTTTGAATCAGTCAGTAGTCTTCGTCAAGTTTTCTTAGTCATAAAGCTCGGCCGTAAATAATAGCCTCTTATAATGCTTTAAGCGTAACTCCGACACTTAAAGATCGAACTTTCTAAGAAAAGCAATTTTCAGGAAATGGGTTACTGTGTATGCCGTGATAAACAAAATTACATAGCCATTTTAATGAAACAGGTATCATATCGGGGAAAATTCTTCACATTTCATGATGGAGAAACCGCCATAATTAGCGGATATAGTGAGAGCAGCTAATGCTAGATAGGTACAGTCGAACGAGACATCTGGTATACAGGCCAAAATATTTGTTTTTCCACTTCTCTACCAATATAATATGCGTAATTAATTTTTAAGCTTATGGCACTCTTATCAAAAAGGTGTTAAAGAATTGACTCTAGTCAGGACATGGCAACGTTGTCCAAACAAAATCGCAGAGTAGTAGGCCGTGCACCAGATAACTTATTCGATTGTACGTTGATCAGCGTCGAAATAATTGATGGTATCATTATTTGCGCTTGCGTTCGCGGAATCCTTGGCGTAAATGTGACGTCACGCTCGGTGGGCCGCGGCAGATGCGTTGAATTTCAAATCGCCCGGCGGCCGCGAGCGGTGGGCGAAGTGGCCCGTTTTTTCGCCGATAATAAAATAAATAGACCGGAACCCGACCTGTTGAAGCGCGCGGACGTCCGTGCCGGCCCCGTTGCGCGTGCGCTTACTGCGATTGCAGCGCACATACGAGCTTGGCAGATGGCTAGTAGTTGTCGCAGATTTTTTATAAGACTTGACTGTGAACTTTATTTTTGTTACTAGCTGACCCGCGCAACTTCGCCTGCGTCACATTTTCCATTATTGCTCCGCTCCTATTTGTCTTAGCGTGATGATATATAGCCTATAACCTTCCTCGATAAATGGGCTACCTAATACTGAAACA
Source organism: Ceramica pisi (assembly GCA_963859965.1). Lineage (NCBI taxonomy): Eukaryota > Metazoa > Arthropoda > Insecta > Lepidoptera > Noctuidae > Ceramica > Ceramica pisi. Next base: position 19,304,663 of record OY982535.1, on the reverse strand, counting down.
ATTTTTCAAATCGGACCAGGAGTTCCTGAGATTAGCGCGTTCAACCAAACAAACAAAAAAACAAACTCTTCTGCTTTATAATATTAGTATAGATTGATAGGTGAGCTTATCAATATATCGTTTGATCATTATCCGACCTGATGGCAAATGATGAGATTGACGATGAAGCACGCTCGCCTGACAGTAACCAATACACTTTTGACTTCTACTTCTTGTGACTAATACTGCCTCCGTGGTCGGGTGTTTTAGGCACTTGCCTTGTGACCCGGTGATCGTGGGTTCGATTCCCACGAGAAGCATACTTTGTAAAGTTGTTCCAGTTTGGCTAGGACATTGCAGGCTTGAATCACCTGATTGTCTGATAAAAAGATGATTCCGTGCTTTGGAAGGCACGTATAAGGCGGTGGTCCCGGCCGCCAAATGGCGGTCGCTTAACCATGGCAGAGGACTTTGAGGCGGTTTTGAAACTCTGGCACTAGGGTGTGTGGTCGATGGGCAGTAATGTCTAACTTTCTGCCCATACGATAAGAAAAAGAAGAGTTTTAACTTAAGGTGAATGCTCCAACCAGCCCGCGAAATTCAAATTTTCTTACGTTTTTAGCAATTTTCAGACCAGTGCTAGGTTGTATGTCAACATACAACCTAACACTGGCCTGCAAATTTTGATTTTCGCGGGCTGGTTGGAGCATTCACCTTAAAGAATCCCGGGTTGTAGTTATCAGTAAACACAGATCCCGACAGGGAATTCGACAGAAAATTTTGTGTGTGACGATGGGGTTCATTTGATTTGAGTTTATTAAAGCTATCAGGAAAAACAGACTCCGCGTGGTTGAAATGAAGACCGTTTCGTAAATAACTTCCGTTTCCATAGGCAAAAACATTCATAAAATATGATATGACTGTCACTGACAAAAAAAATCTGTAACCTAATCTAACCAAAATGTAATGATGGCAATAGTTATATCATTGATATAAAAATATCTAGAGCAGTAACGTAATATTCGGCGCGTGAGTTGAGATGAACAATACATAATTTGTGTTTTCATTACTAAGTCTAGCCATCCAAGCAAGACCGTACTTCATAAATTTAATTATTCTGGGATATAAAAATAATTGGGTGACTCAGAATCTAGGTTTATGTTTATGGACCAGCAAATTAGGTTTTGTCTTGTCTCTGGATCGCATGGAATCGGTGAATGTCATGTGATAATCCATTTGATAAATGTCTGTCTCTATTCTTTTCCATTCTGATAGGCTGGCACTTCACTTGGCGTATTTGTCCAAATATTCGCTTCACTTGTGCAATACAAAATTAATCTTATTTCTAACAGGATAAGGAATATTTTGTTTTGAACATGTGACGCGAATATTTGACTAATTACGCCAAGTAAAGTGGCAGCATTACTTGTGATTTTCGCTTATTGTGTGTGCTTTGACGTAAATATTTTCTTTCCTTCAAAATAGGCGATAGATGTTGGCTGAGTCTAAAGATTCAAAGAGACTGGGCTTACTCATGAGACGTCGACAACAGAGCACGCTTGGCTAGAAATAACCTATTCACCTTTGACTTATAGACCCCAGGTCGTAGCTATCAGGAAACAGACTCCGGCAGGGGATCTCACTCCCTAGCTTTACCCACAATGAAATTATTCCCAACAAGTTTTGTGCGTTTCGATGGTATGATTTGATATTTAAATACGAGATGCAATTCTATATTACTAATTCATCTTACTTAGGCTTCTCAAGCAGATATAATTATTATCTGCCAGTCTTCACAACCGTGTGTCCGTCCCCCCCGTATACACGTATGAGCGAACAACGTTGGCGGCGCCCGATTTAATTGCCAGCCAGTACCGATCGAAAAACCATCCATAACGATCCCATCGGTGTTAATATTATTCATAACATTTAGCCTCTTAGTATCAATCACGAAGTTTTCTAAAATTGTATGAGATTTATGGACGATAAATAAATTATATTGGATAGCCTCTCATTATGTTATTTATGAATATTGAATAAAAGGTGTTATGTCTTCCGTTTGCACGTTGGGTCTGATGAATATCTATGACAGTTATTACGGACCGTTAAAAGTTTGATAGTTTGCTATCTACATCCCCCAGTATTAAATCAGGCTATGTGTGTCATGACAGTTGCTCCTTCGTAAATCTAGGTTTTGTTATTTCTTATGTACACAATCCGATAAAATTAGTAGTGTCACACATAGTGACTTTATCGGATTGTGTATATGTGGAGGGACAATCTCTGGAACCACTGCATCTATTCACAAAAGTTGAACTGTGTTCTGTTTTGTCTGTGGTGTGACCAGAGATGATAATATGCCTGAGGCCTTAGTGTGAGTTTTTTCGACTCACGTTCGAACGCGTTCGATTGCGAGCGCGTTAGAATTTAGTATGGGAAATTAGGTTCTACGAGTGACCACCAGTTGGCACTATAACTAAATTCCCATACTAAATTCTAACGCGCTCGCAATCGAACGCGTTCGAACGTGAGTCGAAAAAACTCACACTAAGGCCTCTGGTCCTGACTGGTGGTATCAATCGGCTATGTTTGCCACATAAAAATATAGAATGGAATAGGTTCTATTTAGTTTGTAATTTGTTTTTTATTTTTGTTTAATTTTGTGTTTGTGCGTCATTTCTGGCGAAATAAATGTATTTTCTTTCTTTTCTTTTCTTTCTATTTGAGAAAATCTTTCACCCTTCCTAAAGGAGGATGTATGTCTATGATGTATATAACCCAGGCATATAGTAATATGTAAAATTAAGCCGCATTTGTCTGGTTGGTAACCGACCCTGTGAATAACATGTTCGAAAATAGTTTTTTTTTTTTACTATGATATGCACGCGTTTGACCACTATCCCACCTGATGGTTAGGTAGTGGTTGTTTAATGGTTAAGTTATGCCCATAAATATGTTAAGACATTTACGAGATGTGAAGCGTTAAACACATTACTGCGCGCTGTCTATGTTATAATATTCATCACTTCCTCATATCGGCTTTAAATCTACAAGCTTCGACCAGGAAGCCATAGAACCTATGATGGTTACCTACTGTCATTCGACTTTCTTTGTGTACTACGAATACAAGATGTCAGTTTCCTTTATTATTCTTTAATTGCGTATGCGTTACTGAGGAGTAACGTTTGTATCAATAAAAGGAAGGTTTTTTTTTATATATAAAATACTAATGTAGTAGACATATTATTGACAATAATGATACCGTTAAATTAAATATAATAAACCGTCCTTATTATCCGACTACGACAAAAAACAAACAGTGTTGTTATGATTTTTATCCATACAAGTAATAACATTTTACTCTGTCATCAACACAACACTTGAAGCGGACGGTCTTACTTTTCTACAGAACAAAGAGTTTTTCTGGTACATACATGACACGAGCATAGATCATCACGCACGCTCCTTGCGTGTAAGCCAAACCTGAAAGCAAACAAAAAGCTCTTTTTTATTCAGCCTATACCCACGTACTGTCCCGTTGCTAGGCAAAGGTCGCACCCAAATCCTTTCAGGTCAAATCATTTCCCGAGCCACCCTGACCCGAACCTTATAGTAGGCATCTTGGTCGTCTATCTCCTCCTCCTAAATAAACAAAATAACACACCACAAAATTGCTTCCTCAGATCGAGGATGACGCTTACCAAGAAGACCTCGGCTACTCTCGGGGCACGATCGGCAAGTCAAGCACGGGCCGAGTACGACTGCCTCAGATTGACGAGAAGACCAAAGTGCGCATCAGCAAGACCTTGCAGAAGAACTTGCAGAAACAGCAGCAGTATGGCGGCGCTACCAGTATTAGGAGGCAGGTGTCCGGTACTGCTTCCTCTGTGGCGTTTACGCCGTTGCAGGTTTGTGCTTTGTTTTATAAAATCAAAATGCTTATTAGTTTAATACTTATTCCAGAAAAAGTTCATAAATTTGATAGTATAATCCGCGCGCGATCAAAAAGGGATGGAACCTTATCAAAGTAAATAGAAAATGACAGTTCTCAAGACAAGTAGCGTTAGCGAAAAAACTCTGAATTAATTATAAATTAGTTATTTCTACGATCTATCATAGGGTTGTGTAAATATACAAACAGTTTCATGGTTGCAAGCCTTTTAATAATAATGTCTAGATATACGAGTATATTAATCTAAATTCATTGACCGTCTTCGATATTTTGTTTTCCAATTATATGGATAAAACAATAAAAACAATTTTATTTTAAGAATAACGAGCTAGGTTCAACTTCAAAAGTAACAATTTGAATCGATTTGTAAATAATTATTTACAAAATATAGGTACGATTAATCGTTGGAAACTGGCAACACTGAAGGACGAATAATGTAAATATGTCGAAGAATAAAACAATTTAATTATTTATTACACATCGTAGGCGCAAGTTGATACAAAAGTACATGATTTTAGATATAATTTTATCTTTTTGAGCATCGCAAGCAACTTTTGCCAACGCTACGGCTGGCCGGCGGACCGCGCGCGTCTCAGTTCCAAAAGGTCGCATCCCATTCTGATCGTGCGCGAGTTATATACAAAAACTTATAACTAACGCTATAGGATAACGCTTGTAAATATATTATTTATTAAGTATACCTACGCCCCAGTGACATGAACCTATGCATATTCAATCTTCCAGTATGGGGCTATCACACATGTCCGCTATATTTATGCCACTTTCTCATCTATGTGGTAATTTAATCGAAACTGAATATACAAAGAAGTTATAGGTACCATATTATTATGACCGTGTGCTATAATATGGGTGACGGCGACCTAAGCAATCATCATCGTTTTGATATGGGTGAGGGCGACCTAAGCAATCATCATCGTGGCAAAAGTGTTCTGACAATGCATGAAACTACCAAGAGCTGCGTACGCTGCGGCTCAGCCACGTGCGACGCAGACATGTGCTCGTGGCCTATGTTTACCTCGTCTGCCCTGCCCTGCAAAATCTGTAGTATACTTACTGTGTTGTGCTGCGTCATCTGCTCCTAAGCATATGCTTAGCCTTATAGAGACGGTTCAATACAATACAATACAATACAACAATACAAAATCCTTTATTTCAAATAGACCAGTTACAAGCACTTTTGAATAGTCAAGGTCTGTCAGTCAAATAGATGAAGCTAATCCTGCCGCGCTAATGACAAGAGCAGCAGGTTGTTCTCCAACATAACACACCCACCGACCCCGCCTCCAGCGCGACAGTTGCACGTTCCAAAGAGTAGATCCTGTGGAGAAGAACGTGCAAGAAACTCCAAGGACACTCTTTTAAACCAGTTGCCATTGTTTACAAAATTCATTCCTATAATACGCGATATCGCTAATTTGCAAACACAAGCTATTTGCTAAAATCCTTTAAACCTTAAGATCGGTATAATACAAACGCGATATAAGTTTACATTACTACGAGATTAACACATTTAAACCGTTGTGTAATAATGATTAATTTACTTTCGAAATAATAAAAAACAAATTAAATATCTGCATTGCCATTAAAAGTTGCGGTTTGATCGATATTCCACCTAATTTGAATGTTTCGCAAATGTCGTAAAACAAAATGTCACATTAAATTAAGGTGCAAGACCATTATGCATGTATAATATAATCGTAGGTATTGCACGATTGTTATTTTCTTTATGTAATTTGAATAGTTGAATAAAGAATAATAGAAATAGGTGTTGGTTAAGTTATCGAAAAAGCAGGTTCATGGTTATAAGCTTAGGGTCATCAGGTCAACTAAATTGCTATCTGGTTTTCTAAAATGCTAAAAGCCATAGGTGAGAAACATTCACACAGAGTGTTCGTTTTGTTGTACGTTAGTCAAACAAATACTTGCCGAATTCACTTAAAAGACGAAAAAGAAAAGGAACAATCATATTTACTTAGGATAATCATAAACACACACGGTACATAGAAATAACAAAAAATGGACTGGTATGCCAAAAACGTCTTACGGCTGCTCTAAAATGGTCCATTTCAGCGGAACCTTTCTTTATTATTCTTTTTTTGTTATCATTATTTTTTCCTAAAACCCAATTTATTTGGGACTGGTTCAACGTGTATTCTTCCATTAGTCGTCGTTTAAATTGTCAACACCCTTTTTAAACCCCGACTAAAACTGGTGTTACCTGTGTCTCGATCATCGTAGCTCTTAAACGGATGAACCGATTTTAGCTGTATAATCTTTCACAGGCCTCTTCGATTCTCTCTTTTTGAGAATGAATTATATTGTTTCGATATTCAAAGGATGTGTAACTTAGGTATAGCATTCTAGATAACATTACGAAAAAAAAAAAACAGATGAAAATAATAAAATTTCCCCTTTCATTTTATATGCCACAAGGTCCAATTAGAAAAACTTATTATTAGTTTTCTAGCTTGTCCCCCAACCGTGACCCCATGCTTCAAATGTGTTTATTAACGTAACGCGTCCTCGTCTGGGTCACAGAAGTTCATAAGTATGTCAACAAAATCAGTCCTCTAGATTCGGATAAAATTGGCTGTGACAGCCAGGCAACCAAATGATCCTATAAGGTTTGTTACGAATGTTGGGAACCCTAAATACGAAAAGGTCGTGCCTATTTCGTGTTTTATCGAGACTATCGTACGACAGTTAGGTTTACACTCTGTGTTGTTATAGGAAGTTACAACTGTTATAAGTATAAAAACAGCTAATTCTTTGAAAAAAATATCGACACGGTTATGTAGTCTTTTGGGCTAAACAGAGGTACTTAAGAATTAGACCGGCAAATCTCTGACATTTGATTTATCAATAGAGCAGGATGCGGTAGTTAGTGTCAAAGTTATGACATTTAGTTTATGAAATGATATTTACAGATAACAAATTATGGTCTTTATGAAGCATAGACCGTAAGATGTCATTTTTAAAACTGATATGTTTTTCTTTAGGTTTAATGCGCAAACGCCGTGGCTAATCATGGAGTTCTTGTATCCAATTCTGGGTCAAACTAGCCACAACAGTATTTCCTTAGAACTCGATGGATTTGGTACCCAGAGTTGCATTAACTTGGCTTGGTTTGGATTTTAGTTAGATATTCAATGGGTGCGTAGGGAGAAACGTAGTGTGAAACGCCCTGCGTCACGTTGGACCGATGATTGAAGAAGGTGGCTGGCAGCGGATGGATGCGGACTGCTCAAGACCGGGATAGTTGGCGCTCTTTGGGGGAGGTTTACGTTCAGCAGTGGACGGCAATTGGCTAATATGATAATAATGATGATCAATGGGCATAACAATTAATTTATATGGTTTTCGGAGACCGCTCAGTACTTTCATAACTGCATAGATCTTGCCAGTTGATGATAGCTTGCTAGATGTAGTACCTACTTATTGTTGAAATATTAATTTCATTGGCCGGACAAGTGTATTATTTCAATTATAGCTCACAGACTGAGTCTTAATTAATCATGGTCTGCTATACGGACATGCCGTTTTATAATAGGTACACATAGTTTAGTACATTATATACTAATTAATGCATTTTCAAAGTATAAAAATGCAATAAACTTTGGCTTAGTGCCAGAGTTACTAGTTTTTTTCGTGATTGATCTCGTAATCCCTTGTTCGATAAGGTAAAACTGAGAATAAAAGTAGGATAACTTGAGCATTCTTCTTAGCGACTGTCGCTTTGTTCAACATTGTTATGTGAGCTGATTTTATAACACCTCGAGGTTTTTCTTAGTTAATATTCATAAAATTATGGGTGGCGAAATGGTGTTGGCCAAATAATTAGCGTATTTTTAGTTTATTTTATAATAATAATGGAACTTATTATCTTACCTGTACAGTTTATTACCTTCCTTTTTAGGGCAAGTGGTCCTTAAACATTGACGATTTGCCTTTGCGCCGCATATAAGTATTTTTGGATAATAAAAATTCTGAGGATGTAGGTAATCTTTAACAGTGAAGTAATCGCTTAAGAAATGTCACCCAGATGTTGCCATGGGTGGCGTAAGTTCCAGGTAATGTTTAGATATGTTGTTAGGCCGTATTCATTTTAATCGGCACCACTTAGCCATTAGATTAAATTATCAGGAACCTGTCGAAATCGACTTCGATCCAACTGTTGCAAACTAAGTCTAGAAATCTTAGAAGAAAATTAAATAGTTATTTTACAGTTGGTATTAATTCGCAATACTATCTCGAAATAGCAATTGGATCATCTGAGCATTTAGCACCCAAGACAGATACACCATACGCACAAAAATAATTGTGTGCATCTTTAAGTGTGCACTTACTGTCCAATTAAAGCTACGCACAAGTACAGTAATCAAAGTTTATACACCTGCAACGGTCATGCAAGCTACGCCAACAAAAACTCCTTGCCTTAAACGTTTTAAAATTACATAACAACACGATAACTATTGTAAAAAATGTATGTCGTTGTACGCATTTAACAGTCGCATTGTTTCAGTGCATTGTCTCACGTATTCATTTACTTGTTAGGGTCAACTCACATCGAGCAAGACGACGCGTGCACCAGTCGTTGTTTTTGGGTTTCGAACGTCCATTTGAAAAAACGGAACCTTTATAGAATTTGCGGTGCCGAAAACGATGTCGTGGTCGTTGCAATGTTTAAGGGTTATCAAAGCTATATTACTGTCTGCATGCCTGCGACACGAAGAATAAGGTCGTGTGTCTGTCTGTGACAGCCAATTTTTTCCGAATCTACTGGACCGATATGAACTTTTACAAACACGGACGTTTATTTACGTAAATATCAATTTTTTGAGTCCATACTGTATTTAAAATTACTCTCTGAAATTTTCCCGCACTTGAATGTGTAAGTTTTTGTGTGGTAAAAAAAGATCTAAGATATTTTTACTAATCTACAAAGTGTGCGAAACATCGCCTCTCAGTATGAGGTGGCCTTTGACGAACATAATACGAATAGAGACATCTTCTCATTATACATAATCGTTTTGAGATTTTTCTGCATTCTTATCTATACGTAATTGACATTTACAATAGGTGTTTTTAGATGCGACCTAAAATGTAAACAATGGAGATGTTTTTGGTACATAACTAGTCTGCGGCTGATGTATTTGGAAGGAGGGTAATATCATACTCTCACGGTTCGACGAGGACTGTATCAGATTCCTAGTTCTTCTTTTGCCTGTTACCTATTGGATAAAACTTCTATCTGCAAATGTTTTATATTAAGTTTAGTTCTCGAATCTTTTTAGTATTCGATTGGTTGTATAAGACCGATTTGCGGTTTATTTGTAATGGTCACAGAAAGTTATCAAGAAGGCTAAATTTGGTTCCAATTTATCTGATCATAATCATATTGAAGATGGGAAAAGAACCGACAAAATTGACATTTGAATACTTTCTTAAAAATTTATAATTTTGGATCTAATTATGATCCAATTAAAAACAAATTAAGACTTTCTTCTTGGCAACTATAAATCTTGCATAATTTGCATCACGCATTAATTACCTATTTCCATGTTAATTGAACCAATCCATCAAGTTATATAGAGATCGAAATGCCATGTTTATGAGTGATAAAGTCTCTGTCCTATAAGGGGCTTGTCTAGTAGTAACTAACTTCTCGAATACTCGATTTAACGTCAGGCTTTTCTTTCCCAAATGGCATAGCCGGAAGTTTTCGTATAGTAGACAGGAGAGCGATTTTCTCGATAAGTATTGTTTCCAAATCGAAAATCAAAATGGGGCCGCAGTTTTCTCTTAAATTATTTTAATGTGTATTTCACTATTATTTGGAGAACTTATTCCGGAAAGTGTGTGTGTGTGTGTAGTGTATGTACTATATTTTTAAACTTACATTTAATAAAGAAATCTGGGTGTTTACTCAAAACCGTGCGAAGTAAGGGCGAAGCGCTATTAATTTATAAAAACGAAAACCCGCCTATATTTATGAATCCTGCCCAGTCCATATCATACCGCGTGTATCTGACATCGACGCACAAACGATTTCCATGGGTCCAGGGCATGATTCTGGACACCCCAGTGTTGGAATTTTTCGTCGGTTCTTTTCTAATTTTTTTCTAGAGTACCACAAATAGGTATCAGCTCAGCTGAGCTGATATCTATTTATGGTTTTATTCAAATTGCTCTTTTTAGTGAAAGTAGTTAATTAATTATTTTTTTATAAAAAATCTCATTGGGTTAGGTCAGAATAACGTTTATGAGCAGTCTAAAGTAAAAAATCCCTTGAAAAAATGAGAAAAAAGCCGACGAAAAATTCTAAGTCTAGGATGTCCAGAATCATGCCCTGGACCCATGGAAATCGTTTGTGCGTCGATGTCAGATACACGCGGTATAATCCCTTTAAAAGACCCTCTCTTCGTGCTTTCTTCCATCGCCTTGAATGAAAACACGTAGTGGAACCTGCTGGTAGAAATTCCTTTTGAAATAAGCAGTACCTTTGTGCTCTTTTCTCTCTACGAAATTTTCTTTTTAAGTGTATTGTGTGTACCTAAATAAATAAATAAACATAAGACATCCTACATTCAATAAACTAACAATTTCATTCTCGTCCCCAATACCACGAAACCTGTCTTAATAACATAGTCGGAGCTCATTACTGTCAACATTTTTTACATTCTACCCATCTGCGGGGATCATTATGTCTTTATATTTTCCGCATCACCGCGTTTCCCATTATTAAAGCCATTACATACGCCTCAAGAGTCAGGGTTGCTAGGGCAAAAAACAGAACTATTAATTCGATCCTCTATTATCTCATCTTCTTTTGGAAACTTGACGGTATTGTTCAGTAAAAACTATAGCCTGTTTTGTTTTTAAGTTATTTACTTAGGTATAATTTATTTCAATAAGTCTGGTAGAATGGCTTTATAGTCAGGGCCACTTGTTCTTAAACCAGCGGCCAAGGACGAGTCGGAATCGCGCACAACCGTACTATTTTATCTATAAAAACAGCAAAAAAATCAAGTTTGTTGTATGGTAGCCCCCTTAAATATTTATTTTATTCTGTTTTTTAGTATTTGTTGTTATAGACATAGTAGCAACAGAAATACATCATCTGTGAAAATTTCAACTATCTAGCTATCGCGGTTCTTGAGATACATCCTGGTGACAGACAGACAGACAGCGAAGTCTTGGTAATAAGGTCCTGTTTTCACCCTTTGGGTACGGAACCCTAAAAATGTTAATATTCAAGACACTGAATTGAGTGACAAATAAAGAGTTGTTTTTAACCGACTTCTCAAAAAGGAGGAGGTTCTCAATTCGATTGTATTTTTTATGTTTGTTACCTCATAACTCCGACAATTAAGAGCCGATTTGAAAAATTCTTGTTAAATCTGAAAGTAAATACTTGCAGATTGGTCCCACTTTTATTAAAATCGGTTACGGACTTTGGATTTTAAATCGAAATAGCTGGAATTCGTTTACTTGGATGATGGTTTTATGTCATCCAAGTAATCGAAATCGCGTATTTTGTTTTTCTGCGATTTTGCAGTGGTGTTGTTAGGTGTGAGGTACCACTAAAAAGTGAAAAATAAAATAATTTCGAAAGTCGGTGTCAAAATACGAAGAAACTGACATAAACACCGACTTCAGAAATTAAAGTTATTTTTTACTTTGTAGTGTTTTTTTTTTTTGAAGTCGGTTGTATTTTTTTTGTAAAAAGATTTTTTTTTTTGACAGACAGCAAATGCGATGCAAATGTTCCTTAAAAATATGTACGTCCCTCTGGTAGGATAGTAGCTATAGTTTTACAGGTAGCACGGATCCTTTTGCATAAAGCCAAAAAACTTTACAAGTCTGTCAACTTGAAGAACTGTATGATATCTACGGTTGAAACCAGACTTTATTACCCTAAGTATACAGACATGAACTAAAGTCACAACTCAGTCTCACGTAGATCTCCGCCCTTGAGTGGACGAGAGAAATACGAGTTCATACAACCTTACAGTACCGTTTTAAAAGTCTAAACATTGTCATATCACAGTTGTTATTATAGAATCTTGCGCCTATTTGTGAGCACCGGCTGAGGACAGATTCTTACGAGAAAAAGCGCATTGGATTAAATACTATACTGAAAACACACACATTCCGAAGGTTACTACGTAAGATTACCTAGAAAGAATTTGAAATAATTATAAATGTCATTGTTTCTAAGGACCAAAAAGGAAGGAAATAAAGCTACCCATTGGCTGGTAACGCCCAATTATGGATCCTACTGCCCTGCAAAACGTTATGAGCCTTCGTGCCGGATGTAGGTATCTTCTTGATAGATTTTTTACCTATATTTTCACTAATAAAAATCATGAACGCAAAATGGCACTCAGCCACATATTTTGTTCTTTTGCCATCTTACATTATAAGCAAATTGCCATCTTTTTTTGGTTACATGCCGCATGACCATACTGCGATAATCCTGCTAGTTGAACACACCTTATATTCACACATTCATAAATCTATTTCATAAATAAATACCCCTACGTTTCTTACAACATAACTTATCGTAAACGAGCCAACAAACAATTGTAAAGGAGCTCTCCGGCTATAATAATAATAATAATAAAGCCTCGCCGCCGCCGGATAGCGGATCAACAATGTCACCGGCGGCTGCAGTCGTGTCGAGCTCCAGCGACGAGTATTTCTCTCCGCCGACGACGCCAACACCTGTACGTCGGCAGGGGAGAGGCCGGCCACCGAGGGGCTTGGGACCTAGGGGCCAACCGGCCCCGAGCCGGGTCCCCGCTACCGGTGGTTGTGTGCAGCGCATGAGATGGACTCAGTCCATAAACGAGAACGTCATGCGCGCATATTACGGGGCTACAGAGGGGGGAACTAACCTCACTGCGTACCGTGTTAGGATGCTGTCTCTGTTCCAGGACCTTGAACCAACTGTGAATGTCACGGCCCAACGATTGTCGGATCAGGTGCGGGTTATCCAACGTAATCACAGGTTGGACGATGCCGTACTTGATAGGCTGCGCTCGGAGGTACTGAGCAACCTTATCATCGTGACCCCGACACAGACCGCGGTACAGGCGCCAGCTAGTGGCCCAATCACACCGCGGCCCATTGATATTTGTGATGAGGTAGATGATAGGGTTGTCACGGTAAGTAGCCAGTACAACGATAGACTGAGGAGCGCACTGGAGGATGCGCTTCGCGAGTATAGATCAACTCCAACCAAACTTAGACCCCAATTACCACGGTTACCCATGCACAAAAAGAATAGGGCGCTGGTATGTGCTTTGGACTCGCTGCTGCAGAACATCTTTGCAAGCAGCGAGAACCTCGTTGATACGCACTCAATCTTGTTTTGTGGGGCTGTTGCGGCATGTCGTATAGCGAACGTCAAGTTCCCAAATTGTGACGAAGCTATACGACCAAAACCTGCTGCACCAGCTTGGCAGTGCAGGATCGAGCGGCGTATCGATGAGGCAAGGGCACTCATCGGCAAACTATACTGCTTCAGGGAGGGCAACACACGACCACGCGTGATGCGCTTTGTGAGACGGGCGTTTTCGGGGACTGGTATCAGCCCTCGAGATTACACGTCTCATGTCACAGAGCGCATCGACTTCCTGAAGCAGAAAGTTTGTGCATGGGCAAACCGTATTCGGAGGTATAAGCGGCGGGTTGATCGATACTCGCAGAATCGCATGTTCCGGAGCGATGAGAGGTGGGTATATAGAGCTTGGGAGCGACCTGAACAAAGTGTGACGGACGTGTGCCGCCCGGATGATATCGCCACAAATACATTCTGGCGAGGCATCTGGTCGGTGCCCGTCTGTCATACCGAGGATGGCTGGATGCGCGACGTCGAGCGCGTGTGTGAAGCTATACCAGAAATGGACAAAATTAACATCACACCATCAGATGTAGCCAAAGCAGTCCATCCGTTACCGAACTGGAAATCTCCGGGACCGGACGGACTGCATAACTTCTGGCTCAAATGGTATAGCAGCTCACACGCGCTGCTGGCATCTCAATTCCAGTCATCCTTAGAGTCTGGGTCGCTACCACAGTTTCTAACAACTGGTGTTACCCACCTACTCCATAAGACAGGTAGTCCTACGGAACCCAAGAACTATAGACCAATTACTTGTTTGTCGACGGTCTATAAACTTCTTACATCCATCCTGAGAGTGAAGATCAATGAGCACATTGAGACTAACTCAATTATGTCCGCCTCTCAGAATGGATGTAGGAAGGGGTCCCGTGGCACTAAGGAGCTTCTCCTCATAGACATGGCCATAAGCCAACAGGTTCGTCGATCCCGCAAGGATCTGTCGACATGTTGGATAGACTATAAGAAGGCCTATGACTCTGTGCCACATACTTGGCTCATGAAGGTGTTAGAGTTATACAAAATAGATGCAACTCTACGCACCTTCCTTGAGTCATGTATGAGGCAATGGAAAACAGTCCTTCGCTATCCAGGATGTCGAGCGATTCAGGGGAATGATGAGCCTGTATGGATTAAACGGGGAATATTTCAGGGCGACAGTTTGAGTCCCCTTTGGTTTTGCTTAGCTCTGAATCCTCTAAGCACATTGCTCGAGGATTCAGGTCTAGGCTATCGGTTGAGAAGAGGTGGTCAGGCCATATCTCACCTTCTTTACATGGATGATCTGAAACTCTTTGCCTCCAACAATTCGCGACTAATGGAGCTACTGAAGGTAACTGAAAACTTCAGTAGTGCCATCAAGATGGAATTTGGTGTGGACAAATGTGCAGTCATGCATGTAAAGAAAGGGGAGATTATGGAATCTGAGGGAATTCAACTCTCAGATTCCATACAGGTTAGGTCCCTCAGCTCAACCGAAACCTACAAGTATTTGGGTATGTCAGAAACGTTGGGCATTAATGTTGCTGACATGAAGCAATCGTTAAGGGAGCGCTTCTTTGGCCGCCTGAAAAAGACTTTGAATAGCCTTTTGTCGGGCGGAAATAAGGTGCGCGCCTTCAACGGTTGGGTCATGCCGGTACTAATGTACTCTTTTGGCGTACTCAAATGGACTCAAACTGAACTCGACGCTCTGGATAGGAGAGTCCGTACATTGCTGACCGCAAACCGGATGCATCACCCACGATCGTCGGTGATGAGACTGTACATTCCGCGGAAGTGTGGAGGTCGAGGCTTTTTAAACGCTAAGACTCTCCACAACCGCGAGATGTGCAGTCTCAGAGAATATTTTCTCAAAACTGATGTGGGTATGCACCGAGATGTGGTCGCAGTGGACAAGGGACTCACCCCGTTGTCTATGGCTAAAGAGAACTGGCGCAAACCTGTGATACTTACAGCAGATGATCGCAAGGAGGTATGGAAAGGCAAGGAGCTTCACGGGCGCTTCTATCGGGCTCTTCATGGGTCCGATGTTGATTTCTCTGCGTCCGTGGCCTGGCTGCGTTTCGGAGATCTCTTCGGGGAAACCGAAGGTTTTGTCTGTGCAATTATGGACGAAGTTATTCTGACTAACAACTACCGGAGGCATATTATGAGGGACGGGACGGTTGACGTGTGTCGGGCATGCCACCGTCCGGGTGAGTCCATCAGACATATTATCTCTGGTTGTTCTCGTCTGGCTAACGGCGAGTACTTGCACCGACATAACCAAGTGGCCAGGATTATCCATCAGCAACTTGCTTTGAAATACAATCTTGTGGATTCTGAGGTACCGTATTACAAGTATGTGCCCGACCCAGTTCTCGAAAATGACCATGTCACGTTGTACTGGGATCGGTCTATCATCACTGACAGGACTATTGTTGCCAATAAGCCTGACATAGTGGTGATAGACCGATTAGCGCGCCGCACAATGATTATCGATGTTACCATTCCACATGACGAGAATCTCGTGAAAGCTGAGAAAGAGAAACAGATTAAGTATCTCGACTTAGCACACGAGGTTGTTGACATGTGGAATGTGGACTCGGCAGTCATTGTGCCGATTGTCGTTACGGCCAATGGCCTGTTGGCCAAAAGTTTCGACGACCACCTGTCGAAGTTGGCGTTACGCAGTTGGGTAAAGGGCCTGATACAGAAGGCAGTACTCCTCGATACGGCTCGTATTGTGAGGAGGTTCCTTTCTCTGGAGCCCTAACCACCGGTAGCTTGGACCCTGCTCCCGACACCGGCGGACTACTACTTTTTATATTTTTAAATGTTTTTTTTTTTTTTTACTTGTTTTTTTAAGAAATGTTTAAAAATATATAAGTAGGTTAAGAAAAATAAATAAAGGGAATAATAATAATAATAATATCCTTGGACATTTCACACAACGCCATATAGTCCCAAGCTAAGCAACTTAATGCTTGTGTTATGGTAACGAGATGGCTGATAAACTACTTATATACATTTTTTTTTTTTTGTAAATACATACATATTATAGATAGAAAACACCCAGACTCGGAACAAATACATGTAGGCCGTACAAATATTTGTTCCGTGCGGGAATCGAACCCGCGACATGCTGCGCAGCAGTCAATCGCTCAACCACTGCGCCAACCGTGTCGTCAAAATATAAATACTTGCGTTGCACGTAAATCTTCAACTTGCGATACACCGCGGCCTGCGCCCTAAGTCCTAACAGTAATGTGCAGTGTGCACGGCCCATAACAGTCCATGTAATATCTTACGGTTATCTAGTACCGATCGCAGTTTCTTAACCGTCCTTTTATGTCGGTTCAACAACCCAATTAGTGATTCGTTATTTATCTGGGATGCTTCAAACTGTCTTCAATAGGCATCATAGATGTTGGATGTTCTCTCAAGACTTCAGTACGTTTCTTATGTTTTTTGTCAATATAAATAGTATTCTAAGTTATTGAAGGCATTTCACAGTATTTCATTGAACTACACTTTAATTTTCACAAAGGACAAGCCCCGCTAGATTTTTTTTCTTTCTTAAGAACCTTTTCCTGACAGTAACAAACACAACAAAAGAAAAAATAAAATAAGGATTCATTTTTATATTTATACATAGAATATAAATGAGTAATTCCAGCTGTGTAATGTGCATTTTAACTCAAATTGTCGTTTCCTGAGATTTCTTACGGTTTCTTTTTTATTTGGTACTTTTGGTCGAGGTTCTCCGAGATTGGCCTTAAAAATGCCATTTCGATGATGTGAGGACCCTCAGTCACTAGCCCATCATTGAATTCGATACTTAAGGGTAGGGACTTGTGGTCCAATTTATCTTGAACCCTTAGAATAATAACGCATAGAAGCCGCGTCTAGAACAAAACCCGAGCAAAATCGTGTGTCCACTTCATTTTCTTTGTGTGCGTGAGCCGAATGTGTCTACGTTCCTCTAACGCACACAGATATAGCTTTCAGTGATACCATTACTAAGCCGTTACCCACAAAATATGGGAAGACGCATTACTATTTTGCTATCAAGGCAAGTATTTTATGTTGTTGGGAACTGGAAAAGGTAAACATGATTTTTCATGTAATATGACATATTTTTTCGGAAGGTATAATTCAATTTATTTCAAAATAAAAGGAAATAAATCGCATAAAGAATGAAATATTGTTCAATGCGTTTAGAATGCTTGATGGGTTATAATTATAAACAATGTTAAAACATCGGGTTTGACATGAATTAACAGTAAGTATTGTATTTTAAAATTACAAAAATGAAAAACATGAATGAAAGCAATGTGGGTATTTCTTCCTCACAAATAGCAACACTGTGTTATGACAAGTTAGGTTACTAGAATTTTGTTTTATTTATCGATTTACGTAAAAATTGTGCATAGAATGTGAGTACTTATTTGTGAAATGTTATTTTATCACATTTGTTTGTTTTCCTGATGTGCTATAACATCCTTTCACGCAACAAACTGTCATTTTCAATTATTTACTCGCGAGCTGTGTTCGACGGAACGTGACATTGAGTACTGACGGCCTGATGGCTAAGTTTGACGGATTAGGCTAAGTTTTAGTTGCCTCACTTTTTGCACTCGTACTAGGTTTCTATGCGTTATTATTCTAAGCTTGAACCACTGTGAAATACCGAAGTAACGGTAGAATGTACCCTATGTAAATGCCTCTATATAAGCAAGTAGCGCCATCCTTTTTCACTGGAAACTGATATCTATGGGAGCTGGCATAGGCATCCGTTTCTAAATCACATGACGGCGCGCAGTGGTACAGTACATCAGTAGAAGACACTTAAAAAAATAAAAATTATAGCAATATGGTGCCCTAAAGTGTCACGTTGCCGAGATATTTTGAGGAAAAGTCTCCAAGTGAGAATAATAAACAATTAATAAAAAGAATTAAGAGAAAGAAAGATTGCACTACCATGGGGGTATATTGTCTTTTCTGTAAGTTTTATAAAACGTGCTCTTACATGAACAGCAAACCGCAAAAAAGGTTGACAACAAAGACAATATAATTATTGTTATTTGGCCTACTTAATAATCACTAGCCGGGCAAAGGTGACTTCACGAAGGAGCTTATGAACTAAAATACATAGGCATCGTGTTACACAGAAAATAGAAATCTGACTGACATTTATGCTATGGTGCACCTGCGCCCGTATAACCTCGCTTCTATTGTTAGTTAGGCGCTTACTGAAGGCATAATATAATGGTCAGGTGTGAACTTCCAGCAGCACCAGCTGTTATTATTGGTTTGGCTAATAAAATATCCTTTGACGGCACTCGGACTCCCAAAAATATATGTTTTTTTTTTTCTGTCTAGTAGGTATATTCTTATTTACCCTGCTGGCACCACATGCGCTTATGGAAGTTGACACTATAACTGATCATTATCAGAACTAATAGGTAATATTGTGCTCGTCTATTCCATGCTCTAAAGTTGCAACTTGAGCATGTAGGTTGTAGGCGAGTCGAGAAAATTGCCTATTAGTATTTCAGGCGATCGGGTTTGGACAAGACTTTCTCCGTTTACATTTCGCTTTTGGTATTTGTGCTATGGGAATGTCTACGCCCTTAGGTTAAACGATGTTGTTGCTAGTTTAGATTTAGATATACATCAAATGGGAATAAGTACCCACTGTTTTCTAATTTAGAGAGTAACTTTTGAGACTTATACTGCTGAAGATTATTCGATAAACTTATCTTTCTAATAAAATAAGATAATTATGATACCCAACCAGTTTATTTTTATGGGATAATAGTTATCGTCTGAAAGCAGTTTTTAATCTAGGCACTAAAATTAAATCTACCATGAGTTAATTGCAATCTCTTGCTTCGCTGAACATTTTAAGTGTTCTCGCTATGCTGTTTGAAAGAGATGTTGCTGTGTTCATTTGTAAATGAGACTGGCATGAAAGAAAAACTATGTTTCCATAAAAAGAAAAAATATATAGTAGAATGGAGTGCACTTTCCCAAAACGTACCGCTACCTATTGAAGCCGGCCCACACCCAAGCGTTTAGCGCAGATACCTAGCTAGGCCAGTAAATATAGATGCATTTATCCATTGCCCTCCGCCCGGCGGCTCGCTCGGCGTTAACCCGCAACATCCAGACCGTTAGCTGCCTGATAGCAATCAGCGAGATTATGCCCCCATCGCGCTACACTATACTACAACACACAAGTGCATCGCCTACCTGATATACCGTAAAAGCTGTAGATAAGTGCATCGATTGGTATTATGTATCGAATCAAATTTCTAAAACGGCCATCGAAATTTCTTGGCGCGAATGGTGAATATTTATCCGTTGGGAATAATTTTAAATAACATACGACCCCAGTGAAAGTAGCCACACTAACATCCTTTTACCATTGTTTAAGGTAAATATTTAACTGATACTTGTTTCTAGCACACGTTCTCGATAATAATTGAAAGGAAATGAGCATTGCCATCGATTACTGAGTGGGTCAACCTCCTCAGAAACAGTGATCATAACACTTTTATATGGCTTCCTCAAATACAAAATCCAATTAGCGAAACTAATTTGTCTGTCTCTGATCGCGCCGCAAATAAAATTACTGAATGGATTGAAGTTGTAAGAAATGCAATTTAGAATTTTATGGACGGCAGAATCTGTAGTTGTGTATTGGATGTGTCGTCTGCCTGCCTTGTTATGTAAATTGGTAAAAGAACTTGTGGCGTCAATCGCGTGAACGTTTGTATCAACAAATGAAGCGACACGGCATACCGCAAAAAGCCTCTAACGTGATAAGCAAGAATTAAATGAATGGTCATTACTTGGCATTGCCTTACTTGTCTACTTAGGTACGTACGAGCCGGGTTATTGCTGCGTTGGCATGCTATTACAACCGCGTGATAATAACAAACGGAATGCCGAGTAATGACATGAATAAAGAACTGATTTAAACCACGGGTCACAGTTGTCTTGTTAGTGAAGAGGATAGTAGATATTTACTCCTATAATATCATGGAGCTCGTTTGAGAAGAAATTACATGGCGTGTTACTTTGTAACACAACGCGTTCTTCCATGAAAGCCGTCTCATCACTTACAACGTGCCTAATTGATACATTACGAAGATAGTTGCTTACCTTGTACACCTAATGAAGTGTTTTCTATTTAAAATCTGATTTGTCTTAAGATAATGCATCCTACTACATAATATATTCAGAGCAAAACAAAGCAAAGCGCATTATCCTTGAAACTGACAAATATGTCTGTTGTTGCATTCAAAAGGCTTAAACGTTTTATTTGTTACAGGGTCTCGAAATCGTGAATCCCCAAGCGGCTGAGACGCGCATCAACGAAGCAAATGCCAAATACTTCTCAAATACATCTGGATTCTTGTCTGTAGGCAAGAACACAACATAGAGACAGTTTCTAACTCCTTGGTGTCAAATTAGAAGTTTTGTGAATAAATTGTGATGCCTAAAAACAAACATCGTTTTATTAGGTATATGTAATATTAGGTATATTTTTTTTTTTTTTTTTCATTTCATTTGGGTTTCATTCCCAACCACTGCAACTCCTGAAAGCCAGAATCAACAGTGGCGACCACCAGAAAAACGCCGAGTTAATGAAACCCGACGAGTCCCGGAGAAACGATTCAACTGTCTTGGATCCCGCAACGAAATTAATCAGAAGAGTACAGCGGAGGAGTAGGAAAAATAAATATAATATCCACTTCCCTCCATATCAAGCAGGAGACAGATTAGAGCTAGGCCAATAGGCACCAAGGGACATAATATACAACTGGGTTAGGCCCAGTTGCCAAGCACCACGGATTATATATTAACATTTAAACCTAATAGTTAAAATGTTTTAACCTTTAGGTTAAAACATTTTAACTATTAGGTATATGTAAGTATCTACCTACCTACTAACACCCAGTCTAGCGCTAAGTTGGCCAAGAAGAACGTGAGCGTATCCATACGAGCGATTTCACCCAGGCTCGTGTTTCGAATTTACTTAGACGTTGCATTGTCAAATAGAAATGATCCAATGTTTAAATGGACATTTGAATACAACATATTTTGTAAGCAGCCGCAAGTGTTTATAAATTTTAATTACAATTAACAATCCATTGCCAAGTCAATGACAGAAAGTTTGTTGGGACTGTTGAAGAAATCGAGGACCTATTGTACTTTAGGCGCTGTGGAAGAACTCTTGTTGAATTTCGAATATTATTTTGAAACTACCAATTTATGCATTAGAGTTGTTTAAAAATAAATTGACTAAGTTCCCGAGGTTAGTATGATTACTCATGTCTAGTAAGGATAGTTTGCATTGGTCGTATAACTGTCATGTCCAAAACGATTTTCGGGCCACAGGTTTTAGTGCCACTGTGGCACGTTTTTGCAGTGCTCAAAACGTGCCTGTTTGTCTGACCTACATCGGTACAGGTTTTAACTATTGTAAGGCTCCATCCTTTATTGTAAGTGGGTCTATACGGATCCATTGAAACGAAGTGTCTGAAGGTACCCGGTTAAAATCTATACTAATATTTAAAGCAGAAGAGTTTGTTTGTTTGTTTGGTTGGTTGGTTGAACGCGCTAATCTTGAACGAAGTTGCGCGGGTCAGCTAGTATTTTATAAAGAAACTAGCTGACCTGCGCAACTTCGTCTGCGTCACATTTTCCATTATTGCTCCGCTCCTATTTGTCTTAGCGTGATGCTATATAGCCTATAACCTTCCTCGATAAATGGGCTATCTGAAATAATTTTTCAAATCGGACCAGTAGTTCCTGAGATTACCCCCTACATACAAACTTACAAACAAATTTTACCTCTTTATAATATTAGTATAGATACAGCTTCTATAGAGGGCAAGGCTTCTCATCATCCTTCATTGCATAAACCGATCCACAGAGATTTTATCAGAAATAGAACAATGTTCACACTCCACAGGTACTAGGACAACATAAACAACACCAGCTACATACATCCATCGTCCACCATTACTGGCATTGATAAATTTGACCTACAATCAATCAGCAAAGGTCGGTACTACCTTTCACAAACGCTGTGTTTATCGCAGATTAACATCGTTCTGTGTCGTTAATACTTTGGCGTCACGAAGGAAAATCCTCAGAAGAAAGATTATAGTGGGTATTAAACTGTTCTGTCTAACACAGTTAGAGTCCATCATTATCATAATTAGGATGATCTTTATCGCTCACTGTTTCTGTGATCGTTGGTCGCGGAAAATGAAGTGTTGATAGTATTATGGCTCATTTGTATTAGACGATCGTTCATTATTTATTATTCAGCTGGTAACTTAGGCCTGGCTCTATCCAGAATTCTACGATTCACGGATCAAAATCATATTTCATTATGCCCAAGATTAAACTCGCAGACTGGAAACACCTTTACTAAAACATGTGATTCTCAAACTTTTTATGCGTAGGATCGCAGGTACCACCTAACTATATAGGGTTGCGGAATTTGTTCGGAAGAGTCACCGCGGCTCTGGAAAGCAAAGGGCATTAGGAGGATATGGGTGGGTTCAGAAAGAGTCTGAACTCTGCTCTGCCCAGAGTGGGAGGAGTTATTTGATGAATTTTTAAAAGATACCACCTAAAGAGCAAAACTGTGTGAGCGTAAATGCGTTTAGTGGCCAATCCTACAAATCCCATACAATCTTACGTTGTTTTCGTCACTAGGAGGCATAATCCATGAAAGATGATGATAATCCATAATCGTAATCGCAAAGATAGAAACATTCGCAGTTAACTCGCAAGATCTGTAAAAATAATTACCTAACTAAACTCTAATCGCACATCAAACGGACATGTGTTTGTGATTAGCAATAAATTATGAAGAATATTCAAAGAAAGGTCCGTCCTACTTCTGTCACTTCCTAGTATTTCAGTTCTGATTACGCAAGTTGAGATGCACTGACCGCTCTGTTACTAAACAGATTGGCACACAGACTTATACACATTCCATACATTTTAATACCTAAGACGAGCAGTTATGTTCTTTATCGTTTTTTGTAAATAGTTCGTATTTTAAAATACGCGTGTGTTAAGTGGTTGATTTCTTAATGAGCGGTTGTTAGGCTTTGGTTTCATGTGTGTAGGTAAGGGATATCTCTTCATGCTAAGTCTAGATTCGTTCTTGGGCACATCAGAAGTATTTTTTCCTGAAGTACTTTTGACACATTTCAGGCGACCACAAATTCAAAGCCGGTATTTCAATACCCCTTTTTTTGTATGGGAAATCATCAAATGACTCCTTCCAGAGCGGAAGGAGTCATGTGATGATTTCGGAGCGGAAGGATACGTCAGACTCTTACTGACATAGAAGCCATCCGTGTTCTTCCAAATGCTCTTTGCGTTCCAAGGCCGCGGTGACTTTCGAACAAATTCCGCAACCCTGGCAGTCAATATCCCAACTAATAAAACTTGGCTTACTTATTTTCTTATTTGAAAATGCATTTTCATTGCAACGAATACAGGTGACGGGTATAAATATACCTAAGTGGTAACCAGAATAATAAAACAGCGATAATATTAAAATAAGAATCATAATTAAACTTGAAAATCCGCATTGCACATCAAGTTAAATGAAACCGGTGAATATAAAAGTCCGATATGTATGTAAACGGCAAAATAAGCAAGAAGTAGAAGCAGGTAGAGAATGTAGGTAGATAGTAATTATTACTTGTATACGAATGTGGGAGTAAATCAATTTCGCGCGTATACAGCTCCTGCCTAGTTAAATCTATCAAATGGACAGTAGAAAGCGTACATGCGATATTAAAATACCTACGTATCTCATTTAATTGAATGAGCCGTTACTTTTATTTGGATTTTATGTTGTTTGGTAAAATGACAGTCGTTGAATACATCATAGGTACTAACTTACACAAGTGTTCGTCTAGTGGACATGTTTTCTAGGTAAATACTTTTCAAGCATTCCAAACTAGCAGACTTTTCAAGCTTGGGAGGGCCGACTTCTTTTACAGGCAATATTTTCAGTGCTTCGAGAAGTCCCTTTCTCAAGCTTTTCCCTGAAACTGGTCACGATTCCTTGCAGGTATTTTTTTAAAGGCTTAGACTGGGCTCGTGTCTTCCTATAGACCTGGGCTAACGTGGCCGTTGAAGAAGGCAATTTCTAAAGGTTCTGGGAAGACTTTTCTAGCATCTCTTTTGCTAAGCCCTAATTCAGGGACACCTACAGATAATTAGGATTTTGCACCAGGGCGCTTTTTTACAGTCCGTAAACAAAAAAACGTACGTTTAAAACGACGCTTACATTTCATGTTCATTTTCGTTATGTAAAGTGCGGCTTTCAGTCAGTCAGCTGAGCACTTGGCAAGCAGGTTGCAGCGTCGAGTACCGTATGTTGAATCTTGTTTGTTTGGTAGTTTTTTTTAATGGGATTCCGGATTTGTTAATGCCGGAAGGGAAATTTCCCCAACATGTTTTCTTGCCTTCTTTTTACGTTTTCCTTAATGTTTTCTACAAGAGACTGTGGCTTTTAGGTACGAATCCATGCCATGTTTGCTAATAAGTCTTTGTTTCGGAAAGCCTCGGGAACCTTGTTTCACTTCTTCTCGTCTTTAGAATGCCACACTGGCTCAATATGGGTTGGTGCACTTTATTGCTGTGTTTTTTTTTTGTTCTTGGACATGTCCGTTTCTATAGGTTTTGCTGCTATGTCAGCAGTGCAATTCTGCGGTGCGATTCTGTGAACATGTCGAAGTGAAAACTTAGGTGAAGTGAACGACAAGTGAGCTGTCAAATCATACAAACAATACGGAATGACAGCTCACTAAGTGATCACTTCACTTAAGCTGTCACTTCGACATGTTTACAGAATCGACCGGCAGTAAACATGTCGAAGTGAACACTTAGACGAAGTGAACGACAAGTGAGTTGGTTGGATGGAGTTGGGTGGTTGCTTGAAATTGACTGACGAAAATCTGAATATTTCATTAATCACGACTTTTAAGTGAAAATGGGTCTGTTTTATATGTTTATGGATTGTGGTAATAGTTCAGTCCTTGTCGTTTTTCGAATCCCGTCTAACAGTGTATAATACATTTATCCTCGCATATTTGAAAAAGAGCGTCTAGTGTCGATTGAATTCCATCAATCATGACTTTTGGAATTGAATGATGTTTGCATGAGCATTTAATAGGCGCCATACGTTTTTATCCTTCACCATCGCATTTACGTGTTCCCATATCCTATATACTAGCTGTTAAATGAGTGTTACTTATACCTACCTAAATACGAAAGAGTGCGGTAGGTACCTACCTACGTACCTACGTACGTGTTTAAAACTCGTCCACTCGTCTAGTTCATTGTTTCGTGGTGTTACTGCAGTTCAAGGACGTCTTGTTACGTTACTATTTACTTCGTTACGAATGCAAGGATTATTATGCATGTAGGTTAAGTTTTTATTGGCTCCGTGTTTTTTTTCCGCGTGTGTTGTAGAGCGTAGGCGGTGCATAAAAGATACCGGCATTGACTGTTTAGTGTTTTGATGTTTTTGTTCCTACTGCCCCAAAGCTACTGAGCTATAGGTAAAGACCAGATTTACTGATGGCCTCGTCTTTGTGATAAGAGCACTTCGATCTTTCAATACGATTACTCATGGTTGCCTAACACCGTTATTTATTTAAGTACACTTGATCCATAATTTAAGACCGTGCGCATTCGTAATCATATCCTTTACATTACAATCGAAATAAATGTCGTTAACGCACCAACGTTCTTATTTTAGAACAGGTATAAAAGTATCAATCAGTCTAACTTGATGACATAACCTTGCAATGTAACCGGTACATATAGTTTAACAAACACAGTCTAAAATAACGGACATGAAAGCCTAGATATGTTCAATCAAAAACTTTAGTTTCGCAATGTAATAATTACTACTCAAGTGCAGAAAACTGAACGTTTTTGTAATTATGAATCTTCCTGTTTCTATCATTGGCCCCGATCTGAGAAATGAGGATGTTGATTTTAGATACGAGGCTGAGGTTCGATTTAGAGCTTTTGATATCCTATTTTGAATAGAAAATCCAATGGAGTTGACTAGATAAAGTGTCTGTTTTCAACGAATTTCTGACCCAAAAATTGCTTCAGTAAAAGCTATGGCATGTCGATATGAAGGTATTGAGATCGTAACTTTAATCAGATTCGATTGAAGCTAAAAAAAAATATCTGTAGTTGTATCCTCTACCTACTAAGAGATATGTTGTTTTAATAATATGTAGCCATCACTTCCGTTAGGAAAACAATTGACTCACTGCAGTGATTAAAACAGTTGCTGATGCTTTCATTGAAAACTTCCGGATTAAAGAAGCATCTGAGTGACTGGAGTGACTGCCTATCTGATTCTGACTTCCACAACCCAGTAACTGGGTAACACGATACTCGTTGGCAAAGACGACTGAAAAAAAATAAATAAGGCTCATATTTCCTAAGTTTTATAGTAAGTAGGTATTATGAAATATTGATTAAAGAAAAAATATAATTTCACTTATTTGAGGGACAATGAGGTGAAGGCCTCCTCCAGAGAGTGCCATCTTTCGCGGTCTTGCGCTATCTCTAACCAGCCTGATCCAACCAGACGCACGATCTTGTCCTCCCGGCGTGTGTGTGGTCTTCCGCGCTTCCTTTTACCTATAGGTCTTATCCATCCAGAAAAAAAAATGTAAATTCATGCTTTAAAAAAGTATTGGCTTTGCTATTCTAATCATCATGGCATTACATGACTCGCAAGTTTTACGTGAAGCTGAATCTAATCTAGACCGTGCGCCTCGTAGATGAACCAGCGACCTAATTGCCTTGTCTTGATATTTGTTCATCATCATTGTTCATTATCTTTTTTTTGTGTTTGCTAATGGCAAACTTTACCTACATTGTGGCCTATATATTGGACTGCTGTTTTATGGGCTGATCTGTCAATCAAAGTTGTATGACAGTATGAATTGGGGCACTAACCTGTAGCGAAGTTTAATTCAATTGCTATTATGTGACTGCGGGTATGGGGCATGAAAATGGCCCTGACAAAAAAAAAAACGATAGCAATCCCACCCATAAAACGTAGGTACGTTGTCCCATAAAACGTTTTGGAACTACTTTCATTATCCGAACGGTGGAATTCCCTCCCGGAGTCGAGTCGGTGTATCCTGATAGCTACAGCACGATGAATAAGTTATTTCTAGGCAATCATGCTCCATCGTCGACCATCGCTTACCATCAGGTCAGATAGTAGCCAAAAGCAAGGCTATCAATAATTAAAAATTTAGGAAAGAAGACATACTGCATCGAGCCCAAATTAAATGAAGGTACCTACCTACTAATTATAGTCTCACTTAATGGTCCGGAGATCACGACCCAAACTTTACGTTTGAAACAATGTGTAAACAATACAAATAAGATTACCTACGCCATGGCCTACATAAATTAGAAGCAAACAACATTTCATAACTACGTTCACCTGAGGTATCTCCCACTAAAACCGTACTTTAAACAGAGCACGTGTTGAGCGAAGATTTCCAGCCATTCGACCGTGATCGATTTAATTACCTGCCCTACGCCCGCTTGTTTACAACAACAACTTTATGAAACGTGTAAACCCTCAAAAGAAGTATACTGTAGACCTATGATTTATTTTTATTCAGACCATACTTTCCCACTGCTGTGTAATGGCCTCTCCTAAATCCTTCCAAGTACTTATTATTTTTCCATACCCCCCTCAAACCAGCCCCCGCAGCCACATGTAAGCGTCGATACATTTTCCTCGGATGCACGATTGCCAAAAAAAACTGTTAAGAATTTTGTGTCTGTGGTTCTTTAATGAAAGATGGTTGTTTCGAAATTCGAACATCAAAATGTATTTTCGTCATTGAATAGGTAAATCTACGTTTGTCTTTACGTCCGTCAAAATACTCTCTCTCACTTACCGCTTTCTGCTTTAATTACGACGAATGTGCTTCTCAATTAATGCCAATTTTATGCCAAAAAGAATTAAGTTAGCATTAAATTGTAGTAGCGTTTTAATGAATGAAGTTTCTATTTGCTTGAATGTCTTTTGTTGACTCTACGATAAATAATTTTATGAACACGACACACTTATTATGTTAAACATGAAATTATTTTAAACGGTTTTAGTCGGAAAATGAGAGTAAATTCCAAATTGAAAATCATATTGTTACTTTCGTTTCGTGCCTCACACGCTACTAAAGTTATTTTGATAAAATTACGAGAACGACAAAACTTTTACCGAAAATAAGGTTGTTTTCGATTTATTTGGCATTTTGCCCTTATGCAAGAAGTCGGCCACAGTGTACTTAACTACACCCAAATAGGGTAAAGATGTCTGTCTGTAGATAAACTGCTTTATGTAATAGTGACAGACAGGTATAAACATATAACTCTAATGTATTCAGGACATGTTTACAGCTTATTTACTGCTACCTACCATATAAATTAGTAACACCTCACTGCACTGAAAATGTATAGAAATTGTTCTAAGAGAACCTAGCTGCCTGTATGGAATATGTATGACAGTAAAATACTCATAACATCGACAATACCTACTCTCTCAAATTATTTATAATACCTCGAAGACTCTTGCACTTGAATTGTGCGTGGGCTTGCATAAGGACGACCGCTAGTAACGGCCATTCTACGTGCCTCGAATGTATTTTCAAAGCAAATATCCAACATTTACATATGCAAATCACGAAGGTTTTAGTTCGGCAAGTTTTGCAACACCTTCGTCTATTATCTCCCTAGTTCCAAACTGAGATCTGGTTTAACTTGTATCGTTGTATCTGGCACTGGCCTATTGTGCGACAGCGGATTGCCGGTGCAGCGTTACGTGATGTCATGTAGATAAGACACACCGAACAAGAAAAGAACGTTAACGGTTCATTGAAATCGAAAGAGTGTACAGAGTGTACGGGCTGAGTGAACGCCTGTACCTCGGCTAGAACAGGTTCCGAGTGGCGAGCGCGCAGCGAGTCGGCGACACATCCCGAGCGGTCCACGCCGCGAGGTTACCGCGCAGTGCTCCGCCGGCCGCTTATCTACGTGCGCGTGCACATCCGATATCTACCGACGAACCGACCGCGGGAACAACCGCCGCGGACAACACCAAAGCTGCCGCAGATAACATTTATTTACGACTAAACTATACCAGTGCTTTCATATTAAATCAAAACTTACAAGAATATTGATTATGAAAACTTGATTCGTATGGTGTTTGAAGTGTTTGTGCAACCGGCATTTGAATAGCCGTTTGATAGTATGTTGCGGAGTGGACTGGCTTGATTAAGTGGGTGTAGCCATGGCGAGCTTCGAGGACCTTGCCTTCGACTGGGCGTCGCTCTGTCAGGATTGCCCGGAATGCTGGACTGAGTCAGGTAAATTACCCTTTTTGATA
Organism: Ceramica pisi; assembly: GCA_963859965.1. Lineage (NCBI taxonomy): Eukaryota > Metazoa > Arthropoda > Insecta > Lepidoptera > Noctuidae > Ceramica > Ceramica pisi. Next base: position 19,274,831 of record OY982535.1, on the reverse strand, counting down.
ACCGTTACTAATTGGTATCTAACGCTTTTTAATCATATTTACAGTACATTTGCAAGACATATGTAAGAATATGTAAGAATCAGAGATTTATGTAAGAATGTATCCATTATCTGTAGAATTTTGGTAATGTGAATCACTTCGCTAATTTGCTGTTCAACTACCCTCGTTTGCGGAATCGTACCATGCCTAATTGGTGCCCCGAATTCTAACATTTTCGCTATCGTATAAGTAACATACCTAGTTGGTGCTATTTATTTCGTGTGAAGGTAATCCACCTTGGTTAATATATTGGGCAAAGTCAAATTAAAATGAACACACACTCATCAACTTTATATTGCTCGTACGTAATTAAGCAGGTAGGTACTAAAGTGGTTTAATTTATGCGCAGTCCAAGAGGGCAGCCCACAGGTGCAACGAAATTAAATTATCACACTGCTGTCCAAATGACAATGCGTTTTACAGTATCAAGTGTTTGAAGTCTATACCCAACGACCTTAATGTCTATATTCCGAATTTGAATTTATTAAAGTTCATTCACCTATACTTTATCAATAAAAGCTATATTTTCGAATTGTTTGTTCATGTTTTGACCTGTTTTATGATGATACTAAACATTTAAAGCATTGCCAACAACCGTTTTTTATTACTAGAGAACGAAAAGGATCACGATAGAAGTCAATTCAGGGCAGGTTTATGTCTTTATTTCTGTTTTGGATATGAGGACAGTCAATAAATGTATGTGGGTCAAGGATCGTTACTAAAACTTATCTGGCGCCTACTATAAAACAAAACCGATAACAACAGAAAGTTTAAATATGTGGGTAGAACAATAAAAGTCGCATAATATGACGTCTAGTGCACGTAAAATGTGTCTGTCTGTCTTCATGAAAAAGATAATTTCGTGCATTCTCCGTGCTAATGTACTAATGACTTATTTTGTAGAATTATGTGTGTCGTTATTGTCATGAACAGTAATTGCACTGCACTTTCAAATACTGGAAACTGTGAGCGAGATTTTATGAATTCTGTAGCCGTTCTTTCGTTGACCGTTTTTCGACATCCAACAGAATACTATTTGCTATATGCAACTCACACGATGCTGTAGCTCTTATCAACATTAAAGATAACTTGCACTTTGCTACAGGATACTAGTACACCAGTAGGTACTTCTAGAGATGATCACCAACGAACAAACAAATATTGTATCTGTTTGTTATAAAATAATTGTGTGTTGAAACGGTTCGAAAATTATAGCGATGAGAATCTCAAAACACATCCCGCTTCGAATTCCACAAATATTAGATTCTTAAGTAATCCGTCAATATTCTCCTCATCGGAGACAAAGATAACGCATCTAATAATCCAAAAGACATCAACGCACTACAAGATCTTATCTTAGAAAAATCGAAGTAATCTCCACGCACGACTGCAACCATTTATGCGTGATGATTTTATGCCTATCTTATCTCATAATTCATTAGCAATTTTTAATTATTGCACGTATAAAACGGTTATCTTAATAAATGATGCAGAGTACCTACATTCTGCTGACTGCATAAAATAGCAAGACGTTATTATGAGAACTCTCCCTAGACCACAATGTATATCCTCCTGAAGCAGTATTCTGAAACCGCTTGGCAGTTGTTTAGCGAGCGGATGATCGAAACGAGGAGATGTAAATGTAGCTGGAGGCAGTAACCCATCTTATAATTCACTGGTTTTAAATAACACGACATGGACCAACCTATTCCCGGTGTTCAACTCATTATTTCCAACCATTATTTATTAGTAACACGTACTAAGGTGCGGTTATACTCGTTCTAAATAAAACATGTCGAAGAGTTGGTTGGACGGAGTGCGGCAGAGGCTTGCTGTTAAGAGTCCTATTACATTTTTTACGGAAATTCATGATTTTTGACGCTGTAGTTTTCAGCAGCAGTAAGATATTTTAATTATTTGATCCTGAATAACGATAGTGCCAGTCTCTTTCTTGTAAGTTAGAGTTACTCATTTTCATTTTTCTTTTCGTGTAATTTACTATAAATATTTTACGAACTCAGTTTGCAAGAAAAAATATCGGCGATGGAACTTTGACGGTCAAATTCACATTGTTGCAATCAATTCTTTTAAAAGCTGAAATTACTAAAAGGTAAGTTGAATGTTTTACTTGTTTATTGGAGTTCTAGAATTTCTTTAAATTCCTTGAGTTTTCACGGAAAAAAACGTAAAGAAAACCTAATTTAAGCCAGAAATGTCTTGATTCAGCGTCCATTATATTCCAAATAAAAACAATTTTATCAAATAAATTAATATGATATAAAATTTCAATCTACAATGAATACGTTTAATTAGTTTTCGTTTGTCAATATAATAAAACAAAATTACAATAAATAAAATTAAAGTACTATATATTCTGCATCAATTCAGCGCGCGCGCTCCTCAGTCTCGCGCGAGCGCCCAAATAAACTATAATCTTATTCAGACTAGTAAGTATCAAAATTGTTTCGCGGACTATAGATGTACTCCCAACGCAGACCAACGTAACTTCGTCTATTGCAAACGAGCATTGACGATTCGTAATAGGACTCTTAACACTTTCGTGAAAAGAAACATGTGATAATAGTACGTCGACCTTGGCAAAGTGTTGCGACTCATGTTTGTTAAGTGTTGCGCTGGTCACGCTTTCCGACATTTATGCTCATAATTTTGGAGGGTAAAGTGAATTAGTTTTGTTAAGTGCTTTTGTTTTGGTCTTCGTATTTAATACTCTTTCTTCGCGTTGAATTAAAACGTCTTTAGATAGTCCAGTGCAACAATTTCTATTTATCCATTTTCTTCCTTTGTTGTCTCTCTAATTTGGTTTTAGTGAAATCATTGAATGGGCATTAATTCCAAATATTTCTCCTAGTCTTTTGCGAGCAATGGCTCAGCGGTTTTCACTTGATGTGTCAGAATCAGAATGCTTTATTTGTAAACACAGGTCAAATTACAACAGTGTGCGAGATGTTACAGATAGGTAGATCCTCCATGTTTTGCCCAGAGGCGTACAAATATATTTAGTAAATTAACATTGTCGAATTTATATCACACGTTTAACTTAAAATATCATAAGGTCTTAAGGAATTATTTAAACTTTCACAATATAACAATTTCAATATTAATAGTTAGGTAAAATACAAATTAAAATACAATCAATTTAAATAAATATTAAATAGGTTAGGTTATAAATAATTTTAATGATAATGTCAAACAAAATTTAAAATCGTCAAAATCATATAATTTAAATGCAATCAATTTCGATAAATGTTAAATCTATAAGTTACCTGCCATCTTAATGCTTATGTCAAAAGAAATTTAAAATCTTCAAAATCGTACAACTTTAAAATTAAGTAATTCAATTTCAATAACTGTCAAATAAATAAACAAAAATAGAAAAAATTAAAATTAAAAAAAATACAGAGATTAATAACAATAAAAAATTAAAATTAAATTCAACAAAGGTAAATAGTCAAAATAAATTTAGCAATTACAGTGATGAATAATTATTAAATAAAAAATTAAGTTAAACAGTCAAAGTAAATAGTCAAAATAAATTTAGTCATTACAGAGATTTGTCATTAAAAAATTCATTAACACTATAATACGCTTTTTCTGACAGTATTACTCTAAAAGTTTTCTTAAACTGGGCTGTATTTAATTTTTTAATATGGTTGGGGATATTATTATAAATTATTGGTGCCACGCATACAACGCTTTTACGCAGCAGAGCTGTCTTAAGCCGCATCTTTTTATATTTTTTACCATACAAAACGCCAGTGCAAAAACTTGCTGTTTTTCTCATAATTTATTGCCGAAAAACTGGTCTGACTCAGCTTGGGTCCTCGTTTAATTTCAACCTCTATGGATTTAATATGGAAATTAGTATTTATGCAAGTTTACACCCCAGGTTTTCAAAGCTTGTCTGTGGAAGAGTAACTGTTATGCTTCTAGAAAGGTTGTGGGTTGGCAACATGGACAAGCTGTCACACCATAGTGCAAGCTGGTTAACTTTTAACCTATCATATTTATGGCAAACGTGGCTACAAGACTTGCTCGGAACTAATTGAAACTCTGACCAGCCAGGGATCGCATTGCAGCATTTTCTGTGTGGGAAATGCTTATTAACTTTAACGTTTTAACAAGATGAAAGCGCTGACATGTTCTTAACCTATGTATTCTATAAAGATAATTTATGAATGTTGAATTAATGAATGAGTTCTAGCGTATTATTAATATAGCTAATTTGTTTTAAAATGAAAATTAAATAAGCATCATAAAAATGGCAGAAATTAAGCAAGTTTCCGTTATACTCGGAGTAAGTTTTGTAATGTTGCAAGTGACTTGAATTTTGCATCCATTACCAAATGAGTGGCCTCTTAAAATAAACATGTTACGGTGCAGAAACACTTCTCACAGGTGATTTAAATGGAAATATTAAAATCATGTGTGAAACAAAAATAATAAAGTATATATATATGTATATTTTTTTTTAATGCAAAACGGGGAAACTCTTGGCCCAAATCTCACCTGATGGAAAGTGATGATTAGGCCGAAGATGGGAGCGAGTTTCACCCGGAATCCTCTTACACAGAGGAACTGATATTTTTAATTGACACAGAAAAGTTATACATTTCCATTTGAAACCCTGACTCCTGTGCTAGGAGTCAGTGAAGGTGTCTGTGTTAGTGGAGTCATAATATCTCGATAGTAGGTACCTATTCGAGATTTTATACCACACCTCGATTATTAAATCGTTAGGGAGCCAAGATCAAATATCAAACTCAATTAGTGGGTATTACAGGTGGGTTCAATAAATGGCAATGCGACATACTTGTCGTAAAATTACATAATTGTCGACAGATGCTGCGGTTTTAATAGAACTGATTTTTTTTTAATAATCACTCGGATTTTCAGGTTGACGCCTAACAGTACTTAATATTAAAAAGATCCCACACAACTACACATATTTTTTGTATCAACCGTGGACCAATGAATTTAATTTATCTTGCAATAGTTGAACCAGTCAAAGATCAACTCAAATAAATTACATCGACGTGTTGATAGTTGTCAGACATTGTGGAGTTATTTGTTCAAACTTTGCGATAAAGCCATAGGTATTTAACAAAATATTTGTGTTATCTCTATTAATTATTTATGTCTTAGTCAAATTAAAAGTTAGCTTTTTGTATATTATTTTACATTGTGAACTGCGGATGGTACCTGTTTACTTACCATTAAACGCCAGTATCGAGGTACACCGAGGCGTAGATGGTGGCACGAGCTGGACTGCAGCCGCAAGGACTAGCAAATACCAGAAATGAGTGCACCCTTTTGCACTCAATTCTGGTATTTGCTAGTCCGTCCGTAGAGGAAGGCGTTGTCCTGCAGTTAGAGGCTAACCTTCTTCTTCCTCATAACAAGCTTGTCAGAGCGATCCTGATTAACACGTAGCGATTTTTGAATGGTAAGCAAAATCAGACACCAGTTTTGCAAAAGGGTACCGTGTTTCTCAGTTACTGGGTTGTGGAAAAAGATGGGCAGCCGCTTCCTGTAAAATGCTAGGACTCAGTCCCTTCTGCTCTGCCCAGTGCGGGAGGAGTCATTTGATGATTTCCTATCTTTAAAAAAAAATTTTTTTCAAAAAAATACAACCGACTTCCAAATAAAAAAAAACACTACAAGGTAAAAATAACTTTAATTATGGAAGTCGGTATTTTTGTTAGTTTATTCGTATTTTGACACCGACTTTAAAGTTATTTTTTACTTTGTTGTTTTTTAATTTATTTGGAAGTCGGGTGTATTTTTTGTAAAAATATTTTTTAAAGATTTTTTTTTATTTTTCACTTTTTAGTGGTACCTCAGACCTAACAACACCACTGCAAAATCGCAGGAAAGCAAAATATGTAATTTCGTTAACTTGGATGACAAAAAACCCTCATCCAAGTAAACGAATTCCAGCTATTTCGATTTAAAAGCCAAACTTGCTAACCGATTGTGATCAAACTTAAATGGGACCAATCGACAACTATATCTTTACTCTCAAATAAAACGCGAATTTTTCAAATCGGTTCATAAATGACGGCATTATGAGACAACAAGCAAAAAAAATACAACCGAATTGAGAACCTCCTCCTTTTTGGGAAGTCGAAGGTTTAAAAAATAGCCAAAAGGCTATACAAACTAATTGACTCTGAGAGCGACTTGGTACGAGATTAGATTACACTGATAAGGATTTCTCTGTTAAGTTTCCTTACTCCCAAGACCTTTTGATTCGCTTCACAATTTTCAATTTTAATCTTCAGGTATCATTAGTCTGTCTTAGAAGCCTCCATAAAGCTTTTTTTTTTTTTTTTTCAAAACGGGGAAACTCTTGGCCCAAATCTCACCTGATGGAAAGTGATGATTAGGCCGAAGATGGAAGCGAGTTTCACCCGGAATCCTCTTACACAGAGGAACTGGCTATCATACCTCTAACTGCCGGAACACAACAATGCTGTTAACATTGTTGTTATGGCGACAGACTCAGACATGATGGTGGTAGCTTGCCAGGCGGACTTAGAACAAGTCCTACCACCAACCAAACCGAGCAAAAGATTTGCCCCCGCTGGGAATCGAACCCGGGACCTCTGGGTCTGAAATAGGTGGTATAATAACCACTGGACCACGGAGGCGGTTAATGTCACTTGTTTAGCACCACCCGGGGACCACGTGTAGGGATTCGCTGAAGGGTATTCTCCTACGGACGCGGGTGACTCGGCCCCCAAAAGCTGGGGTAGAAAGTTAAGGTCGGGTTGCAATTTCCGCTATTCAGTTACAATGTTAGCGAATCAATCAAGACAGGTGCAGGCTGCGTATGTTACGGTCTAGTCATTGATTTGTTAACATTATGTTTGCCTATGTTACTTTCCCTTATCGTCTGGACTAGACAGCGAGACATGTGTCTTGTCGGAAATTGTCTAAAATGAAAATATTTATTAGTCAAATAGGTTTTACTTTAAATTGTACGTAACCCATAGGTACTTAACGTATAGTGTGAATTAAAACCCGGCCAAGTGCGAGTCGGCAAAAGAAATATACAATATGTGACAAGATTCTCAAGAGCCGTAATAAGTACCTAGAGACTATTACGGCTTTTGAGAATCTTGAGATACAGCCCGCTGAAAGACAGACGGATGGTCGGAAGGATGCACGGACGCACGGACAACAGAGGCAACGTAGGCAAAGGTTTCTGCCTGCCTGCTTTACCTTTTTTAATTTTTTTTTAGGCTGGCCTAGCCAGGACACCTGCCCATAAAGGACCGAATGGAAGTCTAAGTGCAGAAAACTAATGTTTTCTGCACTTAGACTTCCATTCCAATTAAATCAAAATAATAAAAAAAAAAAAATATTAATTATTTCTGCAATAATTCGATTAGCACACATATGATCACCATGATTTATCCAGAAGGCAAATTTATTCCTGTCGAATAATTTCTGAATAGGTAATACCTCATGGCCGAAACTACAAGCAAAATCCGGAAAACTTTGACAGCAAAAATGTTCATCCATAAGAGTGTGAATGAAGAAATCAGTGTAAAATAACTAAAATGCAACTTCAACAACAACGTAAGAAAAGCTAGAAAGAACAACATGATGGATTGACTACATGCTCTGATCTTATATACGTTGCTTGAAATTAGATTAATAGCTCCATCAGTAGAATGTAACATGTCCAGGGTTTAGCATACAGACACAAAGATATGAGCTATCACCACGCACAACCTAGTTCTTACTACAATCGTTGCGGAACACGTTCTTGCGAGATAATATAAAGAAAACCTAATTAATCATCTCTACACGGAGTGAAACTAAAAACTGTTGAACGTAGATAAACGGCCGTCGGTTTCCATGAGAAAATCGTATGAAAACAAGATAATTTGATTTTAATGGTGTGATTAATTTAATCAGAGTTGTTGAGGCTGTCAGGTTTAGTTATGTTGTAAGTGTAAAAGCAAGGGTCTTTGATCTAATAGGGAAGCAGAGGAAAGCATAGATAGTGGCGTTGGAAAGTTATATGAGATTGTTAAAGAATAATTTCAAAATTATGAAATGGTCATTAGAAAAAGTTTAATACTTACTAACCGGTGACCGGATTCGGTTTAACTGAATGGATTCATCGAACTGGGCGGATCGGAAAACGGTCTGCGGCCGAATACGTCTAACCGAAAACCTTTACACACTACCCGTTGACCGAATACGAGCTGTGGTCGAATAAGGCTAAACGTAAATCGACCTAATAATTTAAGTGAGCCATAAGAAGTTAAAGTGCAGTACCTCTACCATGAGTTTACGCAGCCGAAACTCGCTAGCGTCTCCGTAAATTATTTGTATGACATACTGTACAGCGCCCCTAGCGGTCACTGAAAGAATTAAAATTCGTACCATGAGCACTATAGATTTTATTCGATAGTCACTAACGTTTTTGAGCTGTCACCATACAAAACGGTACCATGAGTCACCAATTCGACAGACGCTATCGAACAATACGCTTACGATAGCAGTAACGTAGCTCACTAGCATTTTGACGAGTGAAACATAATTATCTTTCTAAAATTATGTACGGTTTGAGTCTAACATAGTAAAAAAATATCTGCGAGAGCTTATTTAGCATTTATGATTATATTATATACCTACTTAAATCTATTTTAACTAAGTAGGCAAGCTGTGCCTTTCAATTATATTTATTTAAATCATAATCAATTTTTGTTTATTTGCATTCTTCACAAAAGTTTCAAGTGGCTGGGTTTATGTAGGTACCTGGGTTGAGGGGCAAGACTCTGGTCCTCACTGTTTAAAAATAATCCAAATAATAATCTATTGCAAACTTTCAAACCACACATCACAATAAATCAAAACGCAGCTCTGTAACACAACGTCAACAATGGAACAGAAAAAAACAGTTTTTTTTTCTGTTCCGTGACGTCAACAAACAATTTTATAATTGAATAGACGACAATGTCATTATATTTAGTTACATAATATAAAATTTATTGTACACCTCATAACAAGTACAGGAAAAACGTTTAAAAAACAAGTGTACAATGGAAGGTTATAATGTAAGGAGTAAAAATTCAAAAATCACTAAATTACTTATGTTGTCCACTAACCGAAAACTTTTCTATTTAGTCGGTTTATTGATTGTCTTAACATTTTAAGCATAGCGATAACACTACATTTTGAGCTTACAAGCCGTCCTCTCTTCTTATTATTGAGAAAGAAAGAAACAAAACATAAGTAGTAAAGCATTCTAGTGAGTAACTGTAGTGTGAAGTTAGTTAAACGACGCGATCTATCGAGCTTACGTTAGCGCCTGCGTAAGACTCCGTAAAACTCATGGTGCGAGCATTATCGAGTACTATTCGATCCACGTTAGTACGCTAGCGATTCCAACGCTAGCGAGTAAGTTTTCGATGACATCTCATGGTAGAGGTACAGGATGCTCTTAACGTTACCTACTTGGTCAGTTGACGTAAAACATCTACAGTCACATACAGGAATACGACTGAAGCAAGGGACGTTCTCTTTATTTTACTTTAATAGACAATGTAGCTACTTATAGATGTAGGATTCTGAATAGGTATTTTTACATATTGAAGACCCGTTTTGGAACCAAATAAAACCTTTACCAGGTGAGATAGTGGTCAAACGCGTGCCTATCAAAAGAAAAGAAAAATTTGTTAATAAAAATGTTATTCTTCGAATACAATTTACATTGAATGCAAAAACGTGATTATGTGCACGTGCGAATTATTTGGATTTTATAACTTAGCGTCTTACTTGGAACTTTTATAAAGATTTGCTTACTCAGTACAAACAAAGTAGGTATCTAAGTATGAGAGATTTTGTGATACTCTGTGTAGTTTTTATTATACAAGAATTTATCATCAACGTGTAAATTTTCTCACAGAGAACATTTTCCTACAATTATGTATCTACTTAGTTACTAGCTGAGTCTGTTTTGAATACAGACATATTATTACCTGTGCTGGTAATCGTGTATACCTGGCTGATAAAAAATGTGATGGAACACGACGTGCATAACATACAAAGTAATAATTAAATCAACTACAAAGATCAAAGGAAAATTGTAATAGGTCCTGATAAATGGATTTCAGAGAATTTTCTTAACATCAATGTGTATTTTCTAATGTAGCACTAATTGCCTGACATACCTTTGAATATAAATGGTTCAATCACGTAACAGACCGATAAAGTCGCATTTCCTTTGACGTCATCGTTAGGATCGCATTCACCATATAAGCCAAATCAACTTTGATTTTCCGCCAACAAGTTACAACCATTTAAAATTCATTATTAATGAGGCAAACTTAACGTTATTAATTAACGTTTGTGCAATCAGGTGGGAAACTACTTTCTATCTTAGGAAAACATGACAGACCTAATCAGAGAAAAGTTAAAGTGTTGGTTTTTATTTTTTGTTGTTTCGTAGCGTGATTGGAGCTAACTTTTCCGTCTTCCGGATCGATGTTCTATTCTAAAACGAAAAAACTGGCTTCGTTAAATCCAGATTGTTATCTCCTCATTAGGTATTCCTTTTCTTTGCCGATAATCAAGCCGACGAAGATAATAGTATTATCATATCGCCATCATAATCTTGGATTCGTTTCGTTCAGCTATCCGATAATTCTTACAAAATAATGACAGCTCACTGACTGCTGACGAGATAATTGAAAGGTACGCATTATAATTGCTAGAGATTATTTCACTTTCGATTCACACCCAAAAGCCAGTAATTTATTTGATAGAACATTGTTCTTACGCCAATCATTGTGGGCGTGAAACCGTTCTTATTTAATTAAACCCGGCTTCAGTTCACACGCTTGTTTCTGGCATTGACTTAAGACCTTATGTACGATTAGGTAAGTCCTATTACTATTCGGTTACGGAATAGATTCCTAAGGGCATTTTGTGTAGGTTGGCAGCTTCAATTTTAGGTCAGAAGCCTACGCAGGCGGTCAACAAATTGATTGCTGAGTCAATGGCAATGTTGCCATTTATGGGCAATTTGCATTGGATAAGATAATACGGCAGTTCAGCTAATTCAATTGTGGGTACTTACAGTAATGTAGGAATTTATCGTTAACCATAGGGATATACTAAGTCGATCCTAAGAAATTCTAAGTATGTTTCTAGACAATGTGAACGAAAATTCAACGTAAACGTTATGAATTTCTTGACAGTTTACGCACAACATCCATATTTACTAAACATCGCGTCTTCTGCTTAACCCTAATGATTTGAACGGTGTTGCAGGTAATTAACTCGCACGTGCCGCTATCTTTTCGGTCCAAGTGATGTGAATGAACTTAGCAATGGAAACTATTAGGTAACCCGTGCTCCAAACGTCAAACAAAACTGTTAATACGACGATAAAATATGGCGAAAATATCTTTCACTTCAGTTTTATGTGTTTATCTTAATGGCTGCACTTTCACTAACTTTATCACTTGTTACGAGGTTTTTACAGGACCTAAAAGTCTAAAAGAATAAAGATAATATCATTTGTAAGCCATTCTCTTTCGGGTCTGTTCGGTTCAGTTCGTAAGTTCTCACGATTGCATTGCTGGGCTTGTCATTGACCCAAGAATTAGTGGACCCATAACTTTATATGAGCTTCGATCAACTATATACCAATGTTGTTCGGAATTATTAAATTTATTTTAATAATTCGTTCGTAAATTCACAATCACGTTTCTTGGTCGTGATTTTTTGGTTTGTTTTCGTCAATTTATTCAAATTTTTGTTGCTATTCTGCTAAGCTCAAGTTTCGCTCACAACGAAATAACGATTTAATTAAGTTCTTTGATAACCTAAATGTTTTTTTGCAAAATCATGTTACCAAATGCATAAAACCAATAGAAATAAAGTTTAAAATTCAAAATTTTTTGTTCTGATTAATCAACATATATTTTTTTTATACGCTTGTATTTAACTTTCAAAAATTTTTTGTTTGGCCAAATCTTGCAAGCTGCAGGTCGATTCTGTCGACATCTCACCGTGATCACTTAGGTGGAGTGAACGACAAGTGAGCTATCATGCCATCTTGTTTGTATGGTTTGGCAGCTCACTTGTCGTTCACTTCGCCTAAGTGTTCACTTCGACATATATAAAGAATCGCACTGCTGAATAAAACCACTTCCTTTCGCGCAATAGTGTACAAACACATTTTTTTTCAAACTCGACACATATGTAACGGTATGACTTTAATAGTCCGTATTAAAGCTTGTTTTTAACCGACTGCGCCAAAAGGAGGGTTATCAATCCTTAATATGTACCTAATTCTGCCGTTGCTAATGACTGAATGACTGGCAGACAACGCACAGCCGAAAGTACTGGTTGTAAAAAGCTGTAATTTGACATGTAACCTACCTTCTCTACACTCCGTAGGGGAGCTCTAAGAGTGGATTTCCCGAAATTCCTACGGGAAGCGGAAAAAACGGGATATACGCGTACGAAGTTGCGAGCAAAAGCTATCAATCATCAATTGACCATCATCATCACGACACGGTTGGCGCAGTGGTTGAGCGATTGACTGCTGCGCAGCATGTCGCGGGTTCGATTCCCGCACGGAACAAATATTTGTACGACCTACATGTATTTGTTCCGAGTCTGGGTGTTTTTCTATCTATAATATGTATGTATTTACAAAAAAAAAATGTATATAAGTAGTTTATCAGCCATCTCGTTACCATAAAACAAGCATTAGGTTGCTTAGCTTGGACTATATGGCGTTGTGTGAAATGTCCAAGGATATTATTATAATTATATTTAAAACTAGCCGAGCCGCGCAACTTCGTCTGCCTCACATTTTCCATTACTGCTCCGCTCCTATTTGTCTTAGCGTGATCATATATAGCCTATAACCTTCCTCGATAAATAGGCTATCTAACACTGAAAGAATTTTTCAAATCGGACCAGTAGTTCCTGAGATTAGCGCGTTCAACCAAACAAACAAACAAACAAACTCTTCTGCTTTATAATATTAGTATAGATTCTTCCGTTACTCACTGATTGAGAGATTGAGTTACTGACAGACAACGCACAGCCGAAACCACTGGCATCTAGTACATAAGCTGAAATTTTTCCCGAAACGGAGGATTTTCCTACGGGAACGGGAAAAAGGGGAAATGCGCTTACGAAGTCGCGGGTAAAATCTAGTGTTTTATAAAACGTCATTTTTAAATGAATTATGTCAATATCAAAGCATTATTATTTACTACAGCAAATAACTTAGATACAAGTTTTATTAGCCAGTCTAGACGTTCTTCAATAAATAGTAGGTAATAAATGGGGGTTACGTTTGGCTGTGTAACCTACCCAGCTGTACAATATAAAATTATTGTATAAATATAATGAAACTACATCTATCTTGATGCCATCTAGGTGATAGGTATCCAAGTGAGTGCACAGTACCGTTATTTTTTCAATAACTGTATAAAAAGCTTTATAGGTTTTTTAATTCATATTATGTAGTTATGGTCCGATGCCCTAGTGAAGGTCGCGGATGCCGATGGATGCGAGACGCACAGGACCGGTCATTGTCGCGACGCGCGACGACGCTTGGGGGAGGCCTGTGTACAGCAGTGCACGTCTTTCGGCTGATATGATGATTATGATGATTAAAATAAATAAAATAAATAAAATAAATAAAATAAATAAAATAAATAAAATAAATAAAATAAATAAAATAAATAAAATAAATAAAATAAATAAAATAAATAAATAAAATAAATAAAATAAATAAAATAAATAAAATAAAATAAATAAATAAATAAATGATGATGTAGTTCAGACGTGATACTTACTGCTATTTACTACACCTGACATAACACATTTTTAAGAAGTTCGTAGAATCATCACTACGTGGATTTGTCTGGTTATCTTTTTGGTAACAAAATTGTTTATTTGGATTTGTTTTTCTGTTTGTCTTTCTATTTTATTTGTTGTCTCTGCACTACTCTAAAGTCGACTGCTATCTAGGTAATACCAGAATAATAATAATAAATAGTTTATTGTCACAAGAAAACATACATTAGTATACACTGTTAAACAAGACACTAACTAACGCTGCGGAAGTCTATACAGATATTGTGAGCCCTGCCTCTCAAACTAGGATAACCTGTATCTTAAGAGACAGTGTTCAGCTGGGAGGTTACTTAAGACTGCAGTATTTTTTTAATAGCGCAAAAATTTTCACACCCACATAAACTCTTTAATTCGACTGGCATCGTCTATTTTCTTTCATTCTATGAGCTCTTTGAAAAATTTTCATTTAATGGATGGTCATTCCAAAAAAGTATTACCAGTTGGTTATTCAGCCTACTTGCTGTTTCCAAGAGGGACAAAAACGTCACTGGAATGAATAATTAGCAATTGGACGTGGTCAAACAACCGTTATAATGTAAGTGTATCCGAATTCTTAGCTCATCGCCTCTGTGTATCACTTTTGAATATAAACATTAGCATTTGAATGGCAGTAAATCAATGGAGTCGCCTACTTAAGGGCCTCGGCACAAATTCACTAAGTCACTGCCTTGCATGACAACTTATTTGTTAAGTGGAACAAATATTTAAGCTTTAGAAATGTTGTAGAGTAATGGGCACAAAGTTGGAAATAATATGACAATGCGCTGACGAACGACGATGCTAGCAAATGGGTTATTTATACAAATTTGTTGGGTGGTTCTCACAGACGGAAAAACGGAGAAGATTTTCGTTACAAAATGAAAATAAGTCTTCGCTGTTTGTCAAGTTGACACTGTATCAGCATTCTATTGGTGTCACTGTTAGACACTTTTAAATTTTGTAGCTTTTATCGTTTAACATTGTGTTTTCTGACTGTACTGGTTTCCGTTCCAAATAAACGATTATTTCGTCATCGAATCAGCAATGACTTATGCTGTGCCTTGTACAACTCTTCCAGATCTGTTAACAAATGCACTTTAAGACCACTTGAACTTTTTGACCTTTTCCATGTAACAAAGCTGAATAGACTACTTTTAATGTAGTGCGTAAAACTAAAAACGATCCGATAGTTTCAAAAACACAGATCGTAAAACAAAGCAATAAGCCCGTTATAAAACACAGTATTATCTTACAAGCAGACGGTGAAACATCGTTGACTATAAAACCGATTGAAGAGATTTCTAACGTCAACCAGACGTAAACATTCATATTTTGCTATTAGATGATTAATGAAGATTCAAATTATCGTATACGTTTATCTAAAACGTTCATATTTTTCTTACGTTGACCGTTGCTATGTAATTTACATGAGATCTCCGTCGGTCATAAATGCAACGCTAATGATTCTTTTTACGATTGTCTTCTGATAGCTTTCAAAGTAATTTTGAGTCAATGCACCCGTTTTTATAATAGTGTTTGTATCCAGTCATGCCTCTGCTTTCTTTGAAGATATTGATATACGTTGACCGAGTTTATAGTAGCTTACTATTTATTGTTAACTGGATTATGTTGTTGAAGCAATTTCTTCCAAGTGGTCTGTATATGGTGTCTTGCTGAAGTTTATTTGGTCAAGTTTTTCTTTATGTCTTTACTTATTCTTGTTGATGTGTTGTCATCTGCCTTTTATGAGTTTTCTCAGTTTTATCATCTACTTCTTTCAGGGGTCTGGTATCCGGTATGTGTTTCTTTAACGTCCCCATTTTCTTGGAGCGACATAATTGGTTGATTCATAAAATCACGAGATACTTGTGTACCGATAATCTAAACCATGAAAAATGTCTATGATCTCAGTTTAATATACTTGTCAAAATGTACTTTCTGGGTTCTATTTCCATCGAATTTTCACACTCTGTAATTTAAGTTTGGGTTCAACATAGTTTAAACAATTTGTGCGGCTGCACGCACCTGCTTTTAATACTGGCATTAACCTCAAATACATTCCCCAAAAGTTCCATGCATTCAGATGTTTTATTAATTTCTTCGTTAGTTACTGTGTGATCAGCTGCTATATGAATATTTTTTAAGGCCATGTCGTGACTTTCTTGTTGTAAATGTTATTAACTATATAAATAGTTAAAACTGTTGTTGACTTACTTTGGATATGGTTTGTATGGGCATAGAATTAAAATCTTCATAAAATGAAGTCTCTCGGCGACCTCTTCTCTATTTTTTTTTTTCGTTTCTAAGCTTACTAAGTAAGCAAATACAATCTTTCTTATGAACCATTCCAAAATTAATAAAACAAAATGTTGCTTTGGTCTAGCTGCCAATATTCAAATAGACAGCATACTGAAACTGTAATATGAGAATCAGTAAAACTCTGAATATACAATCTATTTGCTTATGAGTGTCCACGCTTCATCGGTTTTGCGTTTTTCATGTCTGCCTCATTATGGCGAGATAACGTTACATTTGCGGAATTATGTAAGTAATATAACAGTATTTATTGATAGCAATCGACTTATCTATGAATGTTCTTCTTTTTGATACGCCTTACCTAACTATATCACGAAATCGGAACTCATTATCTATACTAATATTATAAAGCAGAAGAGTTTGTTTGTTTGTTTGTTTGGTTGTTTGTTTGGTTGAACGCGCTAATCTCAGGAACTACTGGTCCGATTCGAAAAATTCTTTCGGTGTTAGATAGCCCATTTATCGAGGAAGGCTATAGGCTATATATCATCAAGCTAAGACAAATAGGAGCGGAGCAGTAATAGAAAATGTGACGCAGACGAAGTTGCGCGGGTCAGCTAGTTATCAACAAAATGATTGAAGTTACTAATATCCGTTTTTTAAATATCTTCTTTGGTCACGAGTGTCCGATAGGTTTTTGTTAATGACAGAGAGTGTTGAACATGCTTAGTAATTAGAAATATAGTCTCAAGCTAACCTTAAAAAATATATATCCGGAGTTCGTGGTTCAGTGATTGTTTTAATGTTGTCTGAATTACTTGAATTATTCATGAGTTTTCCGTAATGGTGCACTTAGTTTCTGTGCGAGGTTTTGTTGTTTTTAGAAAATTGTTTGTGAAGCCGGATTTAAGAGCTAGACATGAGTTATTTAATTAGAATTTCTTCACTTAGCTGAACACAATAGTTAACTATCACAAACTATGCATGTCATCAACTCATCACATTGCAGTGATTTTTAGGATTCGTTTTAATGTTTTATTACTAGCATCTTATTTTACACTATGATTTATCATTGTCTAGTGAACATTATAGATTGTTGCTCTATGACCCTCTCGACCTCAATCATCTGAAAGAGGTCCATATAATTTGATAGCCACACCTTGTAATTAATCTTAGTATTGCTTACAAATTCAAAGGCCTTCGTCAATTCAATGTGTATTTAATGAAGAATCAATAAAAATACCACTTCATATATATCTAATATTTCAACGTTCGTCGATTTGGAAACTTATTGCTAAATGATCGCACGATTACATAACAGATAATGACAGCCAATAAACTTAAGTATCAACATTAAGTTTGCTTTCTTTGCCTATCTGCCATGTTACAAGACGGAGGTAGTAATCTTGCTAAATGGCTTTCAAATGGAATGCAAACAGTAATGTCACGAATTTACCAACGCACTCGCGACTTGTTGTGAGATGTCTCGGCAACTATGTCAATTACGATACACGCATTGCATTGATCATCGATATAATGTGTACTTACTATTAGATATTATTCAATGACAAGTAGTTTTATTATCCTTTGATCCTTACCCCTTGCCGTGCTATGCCAACAAAAATGTAGGTAAGCAGCTTTTTGTTCTTTTTTGGGAGTGTAGGTAGGTATTTCTGTATTAATCGTCCTTTATTAATACCCGATGCTTTGACAAAAATGTCTGCTCTTTGAAAAATAAACCTGTACCACGATGTAAATATGCAAATAAATCAATATCAATAGCAGGAGACTTAATCCCTTTTTTTTAACGTTTGGCCAGCTTTTTCGTTCTTCGTTTATTGATTAAATATTCACCATTTTTTTTTATTCTCTACATTACGTGTCTGACAAGACAACATTTTTCAATACCGACACAAAAGATGGAAACAGGTTGTTGACAAAATGTGAAAAATCGATAAAACTCGCGTGGGTGTAGTAACGGCCAAATGCTTCGCTTGTGTACACAATAATATTTTGAACTTTAAATATCTAGGAAGTGTACATTCAATTATATGAGTATCTCTTTCTCAAGGCTGAAGTCGCGTGTTTGAAAGCTACGAGTATGTGACACTCGTACGAAACTTCCCATATCTGTTTTCATTTACATTTTATACGGTCAGTCTGTTCGCAATTGATTTAAAATGACTTCTGGATTGCTTCTCTTGATTAAAATAAATACAGCGACTATAATGAAAGGATGCAGTGAATGGAAACTGTTTGCTACGTTCTCATATTACTTGGTTTTTGCTGTGTTTTTATTCAATGTAGAATTACATTGTTTTTCTCATGTTTCTATCGTGTTGTGTCGTATTAATTTTAAATGATGATTATTCAAAGATATGTGCATTTGTGTTAAAATTAAATATATTCTTATGTAGTTGTGCCGTAAATATATAGAAATGAATTTAGTGGACACCAAAATTGTAAAACACAGGTACAGGTTTACAGGTACAAAAAACCCTAAACCCTTCTTTTCGCATGGTTTACGGCACAAGAACGGTCACCTTTTAATTAGACCTGCAACACATTCTACAACCTTCAGGCATTTAACAAAAACTAGTAACAATATACCCTCAAAAAAACTTCACACATAAATCTCATCCCGCCAGGTCACCGAATACTTAATGTAACATATCACATATTCACTATAAATAGATGCTATTGTCTTCAGGCGTGTTACAGTGCCTCACAAAAAACCTTTCGGTCATTCTTTTGTCTATACGTGTCCATTGTTTTAGTTTTCAAATGACTCTATCCCATGAAGTTGTCGTAACTTAAACCTTTTCGCCCTAGACTCGTGAGAGCCAGGGTCCATGTGCCGTCAGCCGACGCCGGGATACTGCGAAACCACTGTGATGTCAATGGCCACGCAATGAGCAATCTAGTCGCCCCTACTATGTGATACCTGTTTGAATTGAAATTCACTTTCATAATTTCTTTGGACGATAATTTTTTTTATTACTTCAACTCTTTTTATTAATCGTTTAGTTTATGGCAGTTCTGCAGCCACTCCTATATCTCTTGGTGATGTTGTACTTAACAAGTTCTTAGCGGATTCGGTGAAATAATCGGAATGCCTATCTCGTCCAGAGTAGGTAACCTAAACAGCGTGTTTACTAACATGAATATAAATGAGTCAACTGCCAAATTGAGAATCGGGTTAATCTCTAATGTGGTCGAAAACGTTGTTTACCCGTAAAGGTATATCTGTAGGTTATTTAATTTTTTAAATGTGTCCAAATTCGTTTGTATATACGAAAGATTGTTTACGTGTATCTTGATTTGCTCGTGTGACGTCACGCACTCACCTCACTTGCAAAAGTTGTGATGTAGTTGACTCGTAGTAGTATTGCTAGGGAGACTGGCAGGATGTGGAGTGGTGTATCAAACAGGTCGCGGCGCCCGCGCATAAGAGACACCTTGGTAATCGCGGACCGCATTCCGCTCTATTGCCGTCCACCTTGCAAATGCGCAACAAATCGTCATTTTGTAAATGTATTATATTATGGTTAGACTAGATATTTCACTACAGTCGGTGTGCTCATGCTATAGTAAACCGTATGTTGTAGTGAATCAATCTTGATCTATATCTTCACTCGGTTGTCAACTTTGCGGACTTTAGTTAAACGCTTCTACTGTCATTCTTATTCTGATGGCATAAAAGCCCAATGGCCTCAATATGTGTGTACGAGTATGTTTAATTCAAGAGCAAGCTTTTTTTTTTTAAAGACATACATTTCTTTAGTATATGAAAATATCCTTGCTGATGGACAATTTAATGCAGTAGGTACATAATTGTTCTCAGCTGAACCCACACTTCAGATCCACACCCTGAGCCGGGTACGATCCGGATCTACAGCCTCATTGCCTAACATAATATCACGTTAAACGTTACATCTTCCAGGATCAAAGTTCATCTGTAATTTTATTAGTGGAATCTAATCGTGAAGATGTTTATCGTCGACTTAATGTGTTGTGGGAAGCTTGGTTAAGTGATCACGATGTGTGTCATCAAGTTAGGTAATGTATACGGTTAAAAGTTGACATCTTCGTGCATTATTGTGCTAAATTTTTACCTTTGTTTCAGAAATCTAATTTGTTTATCTATACTAATCTATACTATAATATTCTAAAGAGGTAACATTTGTTTGTAAGTTTGTATGTAGGGGGTAATCTCAGGAAATACGGGTCCGATTTGAAAAATTCTTTCAGTGTTAGATAGCCCATTTATCGAGGAAGGTTATAGGCTATATATCATAACGCTAAAACAAACAGGAGCGGAGCATTAATGGAAAATGTGACGCAAACGAAGTTGCGCGGGTCGGCTAGTACATGATATTTTAGTAACGTAATACTCGTGCTATGGAGATTATTTCTCCATTCTTCTTTACCATCATTATAATTTTACTAGCTTTTGCCCGCGACTTCGTACGCGCAAATCCCGTTTTCTCCCGTACCCGTAAGAATTTCGGGAAATCCTCTCTTAATGCTCCCCTATACTCTCGGGCCTGTGGACGGTGAGCTATGGGTGGCTCGCCGTCCGTCCGTCTCATGACGACAGGCCGTGTCGACGGCGCGCTAGTGTTCCACGCGCGCCTCAAAGAGAGTCAGCACACAGAGGGGCCCGAAAGGGCCGACGCCTGCCGGAGTTGCGGGACTATTCGAAAGAGATACCGCGGCTCCGGAACACAAAGGGCACATGAAGGAACATGGATGGGTTTTAGTCAGTAGAAGTCTGACACTCCCTCCCGCTCCGCCCAGAGCGGGAGAAGTCATTGGATGATTTCCCATCCCTAAAAAAAAAATGCTGCTTTCTACGACCAGTAGTTTAGGCTGTGCGTTGTCTGTCATTCACTCAGTTACGGAAGAATTTCATATATTAGGATTGAAAGCTCCACATTTACTTCGCATGTGTGAAGTATTAGTGTGTGGTAGTGTGTTCGCCTTGTGAAGGTAGTCACTAGTCAGTGTTTTTATCTAACCCAAAACACGTATCTCGAACTCTTATATCATCATTACAAGAAAAAGGGTGACATCTTAGAAAAATAACGCATAGAAGCCGCGTCTAGAACAAAACCCGAGCAAAATCGTGTGTCCACTTCACTTTCTTTGTGTGCGTGAGCCGAATGTGTCTACGTTTTTCTAACGCACACAGATATAGCTTTCAGTGATACCATTACCAAGCCGTTACCCACAAAATATGGGAAGACGCATTACTATTTTGCTATCAAGGCAAGTATTTTATGTTGTTGGGAACTGGAAAAGGTAAACATGATTTTTCATGTAATATGACATATTTTTTCGGAAGGTTTAATTCAATTTATTTCCAAATAAAAGGAAATAAATCGCATAAAGAATTCAATGCGTTTAGAATGCTTGATGGGTTATAATTATAATCAATGTTAAAACATCGGGTTTGATATGAATTAACAGTAAGTATTGTATTTTAAAATTACAAAAATGAAAAACATGAATGAAAGCAATGTGGGTATTTTTTCCTCATAAATAGCAACACTGTGTTATGACAAGTTAGGTTATTAGAATTTTGTTTTATTTATCGATTTACGTAAAAATAGTGCATAGAATGTGAGTAGGTACTTATTTGTGAAATGTTATTTTATCACATTTTTTTTTGTTTTCCTGATGTGCTATAACATCCTTTCACGCAAAAAACTGTCATTTTCAATTATTTACTCGCGAGCTGTGTTCGACAGAACGTGACCTTGAGTACTGACGGCTAAGTTTGACGGATTGACGGATTAGGCTAAGTTTTAGTTGCCTCACTTTTTGCACTCGTACTAGCTAGGTTTCTATGCGTTATTATTCTAAGGGTGACATGCTTCCGTGGTTTCTGGCGCTGAAGGTCATGCAATCTGTTTTAGTACGAATGTGTGTGTGTGTTTTAGTTTTACTGTTTATGTTAACTTCGCATGCGTTCAATAATTAATTAACAAACTTACGTAGTCATTACTGGTATTAACGCACAATATTATAAAATCAAACTAGTTATACGAATGGCATACTCATTCGGCTGATTCATGCACTGTTATCATGCTATTAGTTCGAATTACGAATTGGAACACAATTTAAAAGTCTAGTGATGCTGAAATGATTTGAATTCCACTATTCAAAAATATTCTTTTTTTTTTCTAATACGCGTTGTATCCGCTGTAGTATTTTTAATCTGTAAATAGCAGCAAAAAATTATAGGAAAAACAAAGAATGGTCATATCTAATTCGATACTTACAATTCTTAAATTATATCGTTATTGTTCAGTTGTGTTGGTAATATGACGGAATTAGTTAGTCCATATAGGGTAAAAGGAGAGCTTGCGGCTAAATAATAACAGCCGCACGGGTCGATCTTAAGGATAAGCAACGCTTGCCAAGGGTGACCAACTTAAAATATCGAGTTTCCTCCGTACCTCAGAAAGCACGTTAAGCTGTTGATCCCGGCTGTCATTTAGAGATCTTTGGCAGTCGTTACGTATATACGGAATCCGGTTTGACTGGAAGCTGACCCCAATATAGTTGGGAAAAGGCTAGGCAGATGATGATACGGTGTTTTTGACCATTGCTTTCCTGAGTCAGAAGTTATCAGAATGCAGTATATTCAATGAACCCATGTTATATTATTGTTATAAGATTAGGCTCAGGCACCATTCGAACATCCATTTTACTCAGAATCCAAAATTAAATATTCTATAGATTGTTCTCCTACTCCTTTGAGGTAGCGCAGGTATCATTCTGAGCCAGTAATGTATATTGATAACATTTTTGTTATTCAATTTATTGCTAAATTTCACATTACTTCCCTTTTTTTCCTTTAATAGTTATGGCATTTTGATTATTTGCTTTTTTGTCCTTTTTACTATTTTAGCTTTCATTTTTGACTTGCCTTTCTTTGATTTTCCTTTTTTTTTCGTTTATGCTTTTTAGAAGATTTATTTTAATTTTTTGTAACGCAATTGTGGTTTACTAGCTGGCTGTTTTGTAACACTCAATGGCGGTTCACTTGTTGGCTGTTTTGTAACACTCAATGGCGGTTCGCTTGTTGGCTGTTTGTAACACTCAATGGTAGGTCGCTAGTTGGCTGTTTTGTAACACTCAATG
Source organism: Ceramica pisi (assembly GCA_963859965.1). Lineage (NCBI taxonomy): Eukaryota > Metazoa > Arthropoda > Insecta > Lepidoptera > Noctuidae > Ceramica > Ceramica pisi. The sequence goes on along the minus strand of OY982535.1, from coordinate 19,251,479 downwards.
GTTGGTCGCTATTTGGCTGTTTTGTAACACTCAATGGTTGGTCGCTATTTGGCTGTTTTGTAACACTCAATGGTGGTTCGGTTGTTGACTGTATTGGCTCTTCTTTTACGACTTCTTCAAACTTTTACTTTCTTCTTCTTCGGAACTTTCGTATTCTTCTTCACCTGAACTTGTATTCGCGCTCTTCCTCTCTCCTATTTATTTAAAGTTTTGCTGTGCCCGACAGGGTCCATAATTTGTTCTATTTATTCTTTTACCACCTGTATGTGTACATTATGGATAGCAATAAACAATTTGAGATTTGATTTGATTTTTATTTTATTCTTCTTCAGCAGCACTAGTTTCTTCTGCGTTTTCATTTACCTTCATTATTAATTTCTGGACTTGGCTCCTTAGTCAGCTTAGTACCGTGTTCATTATCATCAATTGGGCGTTCTTCACTAGGAGTGCTTATATCATCATCTTCACACACTCCTTTGTGAGATACGCTTAGATCATGATTTACGAAGATAGCTTTTCGTAGATCGCATAATGTGTTGTAAGTTTTTCCATTTGAGCCACAATAATACACTCTTGCTCGTTTCCAGGGGCAAAATACTTGTCCATGTATATTTTATGAGAACTAAACACCAGAAGAACCGCGGCTGTAAATTTAAATGATTTACTAAAAATAATTTCCTGTAATAGTTATCAATGAGTAAAATTTAAAATTCACAATTGAGATAAAGTTAACCTATAATAATTAAACCATGCTATACGATGACAGACGTTTTCTACTTACTTGCAATAATATTCATCATGAATATCGTGTTTATTTATTTTCTAACATATTAATGCATGAGTATAAAGGCTGATGTTAGGCTAAAGCAATCAGAAATGACATCAATAAATAAATTATACCTTAAATTGTTACATTAGGTAAGTACTTACATAAAATTAATGACGGTGCTAAATGTGTTTAAGTGAAAACTGTTGTGCTAATTGCTATTAATTTTACTGCCAACGAAAAGGTTCGGTGATCACAACTAAGAGTAAAATCTTTTTTTTTTGTATAGGAAATCATCAAATTACTGCTTCCGCTCTGGGCGGAGCGGATGGGAGTATCAGACTCTGACAGACTAAAACCTACGGATGATCCTTCAAAAGCCTGAGTTCCAGGGTCGCGGTTACTCTTGAGCACAATTCTACAGCCCTGGAAGAGTGAGATACTACGTCTACATTTACTAAAATTTCGATGAGCCTACTTAAATAAATAACAAATCATGAAGCGGGATTCGGTTTGGGAAATCACTGCCTTAATTTCGAGTGATGTTATTTTCTACGTAACCTCTAAACCTGCCATGATTCAAGCTTCATATCCACCGGTGATTTGGTATTATTGTCAATGTGGGAGTATTTTCGAAGATTTAAAGATTTTTGAAAGTCAAAAAAGAGACCCGGAGATTCATGATTTGTTTAAAATAGAGCACTTCTCTTGACTGATCAAATACGACATATATCAGCATGCTGCATTCTGGTAAAATTGTCACATACCTTCCAAACTTTTTGTTTTTGCGACACCAGTGCAATTCTGTAAACACGTCGAGTACAGAATCGACCGCCTGTAAACATGAAGGGAAGGCTTGGGTGAAGTGATCACGAAGTACGCTGTCAATCCATGTAATCAAGATGGAATGATAGACCACTTAGCGCTCGCTCCACCTGAGTTTTAATGGTGAGAGGTTTACAGAATCGACCAGCAGGTCATCCACCCACCGCTGGACCGGCCCCGGCGACGCCGTCCATTCCCTGGCACATGTCAACCACCCTAAACTAAATCTATTCTACGAAAAAGGGGACCATAATGCAGCAAACCGGAAAACATTTCATGTTATGAGACTGGAACTACTCATCGATAAGTAAAACCACATTATTTTATTCTCTAAATCACAATTAATAATATGTCTACGATGACACAAAAATTATCATGGAGTAAAGAAATTAGGTACGTACCTACTTACGACAAAACAATAAAAAATGCAAGATAATATTAATTAATTACTTTAATTAGTTACTTGAAACTATTAAAGCAGCTTCATTCTGTCTTCATTTGTACTTTAACTTTCTTGTTAGACAACTTCTTCTTTCTTCGTACTTTGGTCTGGGATAGTTCCTCAAAATCCCATCCAAATGTAGTGTCGATGATAATCAGGTCATCAGCTCCACACCCTCCATAGTGTCTAACTTTTAAATCAGATTTACTTTCCTGGGCTTTCCAGAAGGTGCAAATGTTTTTATAATTTGTGCCATCGTTGCCGCACAGTGGACCCTGGCTTAAAAAGCATTCACCATAGTCATCATAATACGCTACAAGTCCGGTGTGATAAGAGATCGCGTAGCGGCACCATGATATTAATAATACTGCTTCTACTGAAATAATACTACGATATTATTTATGAATCTAACAGGACTATAAATCTAAAAGGACCTGACTCACTGACTTATAGCCGAAACTACTGGTCATGGAAAGCTAAAATTTGGCATGTAGCTTTCTTACACTCTGCAGGGGAGCACTAAGAAAGAATTTCCCAAAATTCCCACGGGAACGGGAAAAAACAAGAAATGCGCTTACGAAGTAGCGGGTGGAAGCTTGTTATTTATATATGGATACAATATTGGATCCATATAAATAAAAATGAATCGCTAAATGTATTGCTAAGCGTAAACATCGAGAACGACTGGATTAATTAAGGTGGAAGCTCCAGGGTAGCCCGCGAAATTAAAATATTTTTATGTTTTTTGCAATTTGTCGGTCAGTGTGAAGCTGTAAGTTGTACAGAATACGGTTCGCGATTGTAAAGAGCATTTATCTAAAGGATTACAACCATTTGAATCATCAATATAACCCTCTAAGTTCATAGACCTCGATTGAATGTTATTTCGTGAAAAAGTCATTCAATCGAGTTGTATAAACTTAGAAGGTCATATTGATAGTTAAAATGGGTACAATTCTTTAGATAAATATGCGTTACGGACGCGAATTGTATTTTGTTCAACATACAGCTTCACACTGACCGGAAAATTGCAAAAAACATAAAAATATTTGAATTTCGCGGGCTACCCTGGCGCTTCCACCTTAAGCTATATTTTTTTTAATAGTCCTTGAAGGTGGAGGAAGGTTCTCTATAAAGTAGTCATTAGCAGTCAATATATATGTCCAGAGAAAACACTTCCTAAACAACTTTGCCTCACAGGTAATACTTAGATACATATTACAGGGCCAAAATCTAGAATTCACATATAAGGCTATATAATTTATAAATATTAATTTAGGAATTAAAAAAAAAAAAACAACACAGAGAACATGTCGCTAAGCTGAAATTAACTAAGAAATTGACTTTCATTAGGCTTAATTTCCTACAAGAGATCGTTTATAATTTGAACATGCACTTCAAATTTTGCGGTTAATTATTTAATGGTGGTTATAATTATACCTACCGAATTAAAGAGGGATTTTTTATTCTTTTATTAATTTCAGACCAAAGAGAACAGATTAGCCAAGACTCAATCGTCGGATTACTTAACATAGTAAACATGGTATGGCAGTGCTTAGTAGCCAAGTAATAAAGATCCCAATTATATCGAAGTGTTAAAAGAACTTAGAAGTTGAGAACTTAGGGAAAATTCTCGTGTGAGTCTCGCATCTCAGGCGCAAACTATCGAAAGCACCTCCTATATCCGTACATTTTCAAAACGCTTCTGACATTGATTGCCACTGAAATGATTTGTGACTTGTGATTGTTTTTTTTATTAAGTAGTAGTTTTTTATTTTAACATTAGAACCTTATGCCTTTGTCAAAGTCTATGATCATTTAATACACTGAGATAACATTCGATTTTTGCGATCCGTCGTGTAGACTCTTTTTTTTATTTTATTTTTTCATTTGTGATGGGTTTGCTCTTGACCTTAGTCTTCTCTTCCAGTCCTATCGATTTTATTCCCCCTAAAACACATTTAGATCTCAGAATGTCAATTCTACTCATTTTCAAGCAACGTTCAAATTCACATGTAGGTAAGTCGCAATCTGCCAAAAATTTATGTAGATAAGGCTTTTCTGACAGATTGCGTCTGAGATGGGAACGTTGATAATTGATAAAAACACGTTTGACCACTATCTCACCTGTTCTGTTGGCAAGCGATGATTTGGTCGAAGATGGAGCACGCTTGTTAAGAACTGGCCCTCTGATCTCTACTCCCTTCATGAATATCGTATCGTATCATATAATATGATCTGCGTAGCAGGAATTTAGTGATGATTCCATTCATAACTTTTGCTGTGCTGGACCGTACTGTCTTAATCATTTCAAAACGAGTGTTACAGTTCCTGTATATCGTCCAGACTTCTTATTTGTTTCACTTCATTTTCAAATATGTTTGCACAGCTGTGTAAGTACACTTACCTATTACAATTTTAAGCGATACTTAATGGCCACAAGTACAGACACGTTAACTCCTCTAGCTTACGTAGTCGTAAGATAAAACATAAAGCCGTATTAATACACATTGAGAAGGCTGATGAAGCGATACTACGTTACAGCTAAAAACAATTTAACGATAACAGTTTAATTAAAACTGATGCTGCCAGTAATTTATAAATTAGACACAGGATTACATACACGTCTAACCATTTTAGCTTTTGTTATATTCAATTCATATTTTTAACCGACTAACCGACCAAAAAGGAGGATGTTATCAATTCGGTTGTATGTTTTTTTTTATGTTTGTTACCTCATAACTCCGACAATTATAAACCGATTTGAAAAATTCTAGTTTTATCTGAAAGGATACACTTACAGATTGGTCCCATTTAAATTTTATGAAAATCGGTTACGAACTTTGGATTTTAAATCGAAATAGCTAGAATTCGTCTACTTTGATGATAGTTTTAGCAAGTAATCGAAATTGCGTATTTTGCTTTTCTGCGATTTTGCAGTGGTGTTGTTAGGTGTGGGGTACCACTAAAAAGTGAAAAATAAAAAACTTTTTACAAAGTAAAAATAACTTTAATTTCGGAAGTCGGTGTCAAAATACGAAGAAAATAATAAAAACGCCGACTTCCGAAATTAAAGTTATTTTTTACTTTGTAGTGTTTTTTTTTTGGAAGTCGGTTGGATTTTTTTTTGTAAAAAGTTTTTTATTTTTTGTGGAGAAGTTGCCTTCGGTTCACGCACTCAGCGGAGTCGTTAGGGCTCATAAATCATCAACGCGGTGAATTGTACCGCAATGAAATTCAGTAGGTAAACATCTCACCGTGAAAACTAGAGTGAAGTCATCTTGCACCCTGCCGGAGTCGCGGGACTATTCAAAAGAGATACCGTGGCTCCGGAAAACAACGGGTTAAAATAAAACAGATTTTGTGGGACCTGTCGAAGTACATTTATTTCTAAAACGTCGATTCATTTCTAATCGAGGAACTGAAAGTGGGATGTTTATCGAGTCAAAAGTCCTTAAAAAAAAATCCAAAAAAGGATCAGAATTGTCATTGTATTTTGTGACTAACTGATATTTAAGCGTTCCATTGCCTCTCCTTAGGTCTTCATGAGATCACAGCTTTAATTATAAGAGACTGACTTGACAATCGGTTTACCAATGACGGAAACAGCGTAACATAGCGTATATGGGTAGTATATTTTGTCAATAGACTAAGCTTTGTATTTTTTTCGGAAATTATGTTGAGTTCTCTCAAATGTCCTCCCTATCATACCCATGGGTTTAATCGCACCGGACGAATGCCGGTTAGAATTCATTCGTCTCATATCTCGCCAAACTTTTCTTCGTAAAACGTTATACTCCTTCTTGAATCTCGGTTCCTCATCGTCAAGAGATTGAATGAGTGTAACTACAGAAACTAAAAATAAAACAAAAAAATATCTTGAAAATTACTATAAAATAATTTTATTTTGCGAAAATAATCTAGAAGATGGCTCCATAAACAATTTCATGTTCAATTTGTCTGATAATTCTCAATGAAAAGGAAGTTTATGGCCCCTGAATATTTTAAGTAAGATCCTTAAATTTTTCCATTCTGACGGCACCTATCACGGCTGATATGATGAATATGAACAATAATTTATTATACGTACCAAAACATAGAAACCATATCCAAATTCTTCCGAGCATAGCTAATCTTTTAGTACCTAATCCAAAATGACACTTAGCACCCCCAGGAGACCATTATATTTGGAGGGAAAAGCAATTAGACTTACGAAATGTTTTTAAAGTTTACTGCTTGATTAACGACTGCAATTGATTGCTGATTGGTACTTTTACGAGTCTATTGGAATTTAAGTACTCGTCTGTTCACTTTGGCATCATGCACACTAGACGGCCTCAGTTCAGACTAGTCGTGGTCCTGGTCCCAACTTTGGTCGCAGAAGGTCTGATCAGGCTGCGGCCAAATTAGCAGCCAAGACCACAACTAGCCGGAGATTTGACCGTTTATAGCGCGAGATCCCTACGCAGATAAGTACTTAGTGTTACTATTGTCAATATAATAAAATAGGTACGATACACGCCATAATGATACACAGCCACGAGCACTAGTCGTGGTCGTAGCTTTCTAGTGTGCGAAGACCATAGCATAGTGCCATAAACTTGATATTTTAAATGCAGAAAGAGATGGTTTTCGGTGTGTGAGGGAGACGGAGCAACGCAAGACACAAAGCACTATCCCTCTTTCACAACACAATCATAAGGGCTTCGGATAGTTATAGCAAGGGAGCAGTTCTGCAAATAACGTATGACGTGAGTGGTTTTTCGAAAAACCAGCATCGCTTTCTTGAAACTCTTTAAATTTCTTTAACCGTGACTGATCCACTGCTGGGCAAAGGGTTTCCCAGTGGACCTCTTCCTCTCTCTTATCACAAATACAAATACAGTTTACAGGCACTTTTGAATAGTCAAGGTCTGTCAGTCAAATAAATGAAGCTTTAATTCTGCCGCGCTAGCGACAAGAGCAGCAAGTCATTCTGCAACAAAACACACTCACCGACCCTATCTGCAGCGCGGCAGTCGAAGTCGAAGACGAATTCTAGTCTCTCCCTGTTCAATATTATGCCACAATTATTACTTTTGACATTTGGTAAAGTGAATCGAATGCATTTGTTTTTTTTGTCATTTAACACTAAATTATTTGCAGTGAACCAATCATGTACCTGCATTTTGCGTTATTTACAACGTCATGATTGTTTGCATGTCTATTTACTTTAAAAATCAAAGATGCATCGTCGGCAAACAACACTATATTGAGTTTCTAAAATATAGGGAAAACCATTTATATATACCAGAAACAAGAAAGGACCCAAAATTGAACCTTGTGGTACCCCCATTTTCACGTATAACCCTGTTGAATTGTTTCAGTTTATATGAGCCGTCTTTCATTCAAATACGATTTTACTAAGTTCAAGGTAGTTTTGCTTAGTCCGTAATGCTCTAGTTTCAGGAGTAATGTTTCATGACTCACACAATCTAACGCCTTCGACTTCGTCGCAGAAGATACCTATGGCATCTTGCGCCTCTTCCCACGCATTAAAGATATGTTTTAATAACGTTACACCAGCGTCAGTTGTACAATACCCCTTGGTGGAACCGTACTGTTTGTTATGTAAGATATTACTCTCGTTAAAGTGACTGAGCATTTGATTTAGCATAACCTTTTCAAACACCTTGCTGAAAACCGATACGGGTCTATAGTTATTGGTATCTTTACTGTCCCCGGATTTGAATAAAGGAATAACTTTACTGTATTTCATAAGGTCCGGGAAAACCCCTTGATCTACACACAGATTGAATATAAAAGCTAAATACGGGGCTATAGTGTCAATAATGGAGCCACAAACTTTTACAGACATAGCCCTTAGATCTTCTGCTAGTTTGATCTTGACTTGCTTAACACTCTCATCGCCATACGGCCCGCCAGCGGGACGTATGTTTTCGAGTAAGGCACGCCACCTTTAAGTTACACTAACCGAGATCAGCAGGCCGTACGGGCCGCCGGCGTACCGTATCTTTCGCGCCAATATGTAACCAAATTTCCGTTATTATTTACGAAAAATATCGAGTCTGTCACGCCACTCATAATAATCAATCATTAGGCCGCCGGGCGCCCGCATGGCTTGCAACGGTTGCATTTTCGCGCGCTTTTAGTGTAATTTCACTACTTTCTTCTAGTTTTTGTTACTTGTGCGGAATTTTTTGCATTATGTCGGACTCAGAGGATGACCCAGATTACCAGCCGTCTACAGACGAAGAATCGGTGAGCCTGAGCAAAAATTCTGATGCACTTTCTGAAGAAAGCGTAGAATTACCTACTTCTAACAGAAACCAACATCAACATTCGTCTGAAGCCACAAGACCTCAGAGTATGCCAAATTCTAGCTGGAAAATGCCATCATCAGATGGTTCAAGAAAAAAACAGTTTCTGTTCACTGTTGATCCAGGTATGAAAAATATTAATTCAGATTGTCAAACCGAATTAGATTTTTTCTTTTTATTTTTGGATGACGAGATTATTGATTTGATGGTACAAATGACGAATTCGTACGCCTCAAAAACACGAATACTTGGACGTGTATCACGAAACAGTCGATTATCTAAGTGGAACGATTGTGATGCTGCTGATATGAAGAAATTTCTCGGTTTATTGATATGGATGGGGCTCAAAAAACTACCTAAAATTTCTGATTATTGGAGTACGGACGTATTATATGAAAACAATGTTGCAAAAAGAGTGATGAGTAGAAACCGATTTGAAATATTACTTCGATGTTGGCATTTCGAAGATACTTACCATGTTGGCATGGCTGGAACAGATCGACTGATAAAAATAAGACGCTTCGTCGAGATCCTTTCGAAAAAATTCGATCAATACAAAATACCAGGAGAGTTTCTTACTATCGATGAAACAATGGTGGCTTTTCGTGGCAGAATTGCTTTTATGCAATACATACCTGGAAAACGACATAAGTATGGAATAAAATTATTTAAAATTTGTGACGACGATGGATATACCTACGATTTGATTGTATATGAAGGAAAAAAGACGACGCCAGCCACACAAAACATATCCTGTGAAATAGTTATGAAACTTAGTGAAAAGTACTTGAATGCTGGAAGAAGTATCGTAACTGATAATTACTATACAAGTGTCAGTTTGGCTAATAATTTACTACAGCAAAATACTCATTTATTGGGAACGCTCAGAAAGAACAGAAAAGGGCTTCCAAAAGAGTTACTGAAAGAGAAACTGAAGAAAGGCGAGACCTATGCAATGGAAAATGAAGACGGGGTGTTAGTTCTACGCTGGAGAGACAAGCGTGATGTGTTGGCTCTATCAACTCGACATACACCTGGTTTTGTCAGCGTGCGCAGCAAGAGAAACCGCAATAAAGTGACTCTGAAACCTACGCTGATAGCGGACTATAACCGTCATAAATGTGCTATTGATTACTCAGATCAGATGGGTAGTTATTCTAATCCTGCGAGAAGAAACTTGCGATGGTTCCAAAAATTGGCTATAGAACTTATATTTAGCACATCTTTGATCAATGCCTTTATTTTGTTCAAAAAAACCAAAAACCTGACATCTAAAAAATATACAATAACTACATTCAAGGAAAATATTTGCCGTACATTGATGGGTTTGGACAAACCAGGTAGACGTGATCGAAATAACCAGGATTGCTCAGGTAGGCACCAATTTGGAAAGTCTCCGTTAGTCGACCACCGCAACAGAATAGTCAGAAGAAGATGCATTCACTGCTATGAAAAGAAAAGAGAAGAAGGTTTGACAAGTGTAGAAGCATGTAAAGTAACAAAAAAAGTCAATACGGTGTGTTTACTTTGCCCTTCAAATCCTAGTGTATGCTCTGAATGCTTTGCCAACTTCCATAGCGCCATTAAAAGGCAATAATGATGTTAATTCACTAATAAAACTAAGTTTATTTCATTTAAAACTGCTTTTTAATTCCTGTAATTAACCCTCTAGTTACCCTATAAATTTAAAGATAGAGCAACCATTTTTTTTTTAAATTGTGGGTATTTAAGTAAATTTTACACCTGATAGCTTCAATTTTCTGAAATAGCAGGCCATGCGCTATAAAATTAATATGAAATTGCGAGGTCGTAGCGGACCGCACGGCCTGCTAGTAAAAATACACAATGAGCCCGCCGGCAGACCGTATGGCCTGCTAAACCCGCTATAGATTTTCCGCCGCGGCCTGCACTGGTAGGCAAATCTGCGACCCGCCGGCAGACCGCACGGCTTGCTGCACTGAAAAATTTTATACATGGGTGGCGGTGAGAGTGTAAGCTTTTATTAATACAATTGGGGTTATATGCTTAAATTTCAACTCAATCGGGTAGGCTGAAACGTTCGCCTTCAATAATTCTACAGAAAGTGAGGGCGACGAGTTTAAGGTTTCAGTAGTTTTAGTTCAAATTTAATTTTTCACATATTTTTCCCATTATCGCTTCGATCTATGTAGATGCCAACTTCTACGGTATTGTCCTAATCATTGCAAGTATGTACAATAGTTTTGTTAATTTTATTGTCCAGAGCGTTACATTACATAACAATAGATCTTACCAAACTCTTATCAAGCAACTATCGCTTGTACGCTTTTAATCTTTTTGGTTTCGTCTTATAATCGTAAGTAAGTATTGTTCGATTATTTATCGTTATATCGGTCGCCGTTATTAAAATCGAACTTTTGGTTTTATATTTTTAACAGATTTTTTTCTTATTTGTGATGGGTTTGCTCTTGACTCTAGTCTTAGTCAGAGATGACAGAGACAAAGTCTACGATGGAGCGAGCTTACCCAGAAGGAGCCTGTTCAGTCTAACTTTGAAGAAATTGGGGTTGTAAACGTTCGGAAACACAGACGCAGGCAGAGAGTTCCACTTCAAAAAGGCAGAGGTTCTCATTCGTCGAAATCTTTTTTTATAAACTCTTGTTTCACCACTATCTCACCTGATGGTTAGTGACCATGTAGTCGACAAAGGAGCGCGTTTGTCTAGAAGCAACCTAATCACCAAGGATGATAATGGTGATTTCAGAATAAGAATATTTTATTTGAATAAAATATGGTATATATATATATATATATATTGTATATATATGGTATGTATTGTAATATGGTATATATATATAAAATATGGTATATATGATTTTATTAAATACTAGCGGACCCGATATACGTTGTCCTGTGCTGATTTGTGAATCTAAACCATCCAGGGCGCCACCCAAACGCATACAAATAGGTCCAGCCGTTTAGGTGGAGTTCAGTGACATACCTAAATACATACACATGTACAGTAGAATTATATATATAAAGATAGGAAGATCTGACATGTTTCGCCATTCACTGGCATACAAATATTAGAACAACATGTAAATCGTTATTTTTAACAAATGTTAAAAGTAAAACTAAGTTTTACCAACATTATTTCGTACATAAATTAAATTATTACATCTATTTAAATTCTAATTAAAATATGATACTATGTTTAGTAGGTTACTCTTTCAGGTAAGGTTTCACATATACTTTTTTACACTAATTAAGATTTAGTAAGCACCTACTTATTTGAAATGACAATTATATTAATACTGATATTCATTCGGTAGAATGTAAATCACTCAGTAGGTAGAAAGGAACATTTGCAGTAATCAGTAGCCATACTTGTCTGTTACTTCTTTTTTAATCTTACGCGGTATAAAAACAATTATCGATTAGCCTTTTCTGTAATTTGTATTTAGAATATTTCAATGGGCAGCCGTAGGGTCGGTTGTTGGTAAAAGCCAGCATTTGTATTAATTTCATTAATACAATAAATAATAATATATATAAAAAAATGATATATGTAGGTAGTAAGTTGAGTTAATATTAGTAACATAATTAATTTTTCATTTCACTGGTTACATTCAATACTGGTCTTGAAGGTGTTAACAATATAGTAGGTCCTAAAGGAGGCCATCCAAGAGGCATGATTGCTTTTATCTTTTCATATTTTTTTTTATCTGGCGTCTTCTTTATGGCAAGTCTGTTTGACTTCCTTCCGGATGATTGGCTTTCTGAAAAAAGATAGACTTAGATATAGATTAAAGGTTGATCCACACTTATCAGGGCCGCCACCGGGACTTGTCTGAATGAGTTTACATAATATGTACGCGCCGATATTTTTATAGCTTCTGTCGGCCCACGGCCCGGCCACGTTTCGGCACTTCTCGAATCTGGGTGGATCAATCTTAAGTCGATTTTTAGGGCATACAATTCATTTTCCAAATCTTTCTGCAAACACAACTTCTTTTTGACATGATTACTCGCATATTGTTTTTTAAAGGAAATGAAACTATAGCATTTAGACAAAAACATTTATTCGGTTGAAATACAACTAGGGCAAAACTCAATAGCAAATGACCGTCATTCAAGTCGTTTGGGCGAAGGCAGTCAGTGCCTCCGTAATAAGTTGGCAACCAGAAACACGGGTGACTTAAGGTGCCTATCCATTACAGCGGAGTAAGTTAGCGGAGCGGAAAAACGGAGAAATTTTAACCAATGTAATTGCATAAAATCTCCAACCCACGTGAGTCACTGACATTATTAGCTAATATTTCTCCATTTCTCCGCTTTGCTGCCTTGGTCCGCAGAAATTTACTGGCACCCTTATAGTAGGCCCACACGGTACAGACTGTTGTCTGCACAGACCATGATTCTGAATTAAAATAAATCGATCATAACGACATTTGTCTGCATTGCATCATCATAATTAACAAATTTCTATAGTAGTTTATGTAGGTAAGTCTGTATCGTGTGGACTCACCATAAGGATGCGATAGACAACAGTTTATGGTTTTCCCATAGTTTCATACCAATAATTTAACACAAATTGACAGAAACACAATGAGGGTTTTCCGTAATAACGTAGGCATGTGTGTAACGCAAGCATCAGAAAACAGCGTTTTAATAGGTGCCTGTCGAAACGCTTATGTTATCTGACTTTAGTTTAACTGATGTAAAAACCTCTCGCCTAAGTGGCGCCAACTAGTAGCGTACATTATTCTGAAAACCCTCATGCCTACTAAATTTTTTATAAGTTTTTCTTTGTAATCATGTGTCGTTATGGAGCGATGTATGGTACAGCCGGTCGATTCTGTAAATATGTCGATGTGAAGGCTTGGGTGAAGTGTTCACGAAGTGAGCTGTCATTCCTTCATTCAAAGTCTACACTTCGACATGTTTACAGAATTGCACAGCTGATAAGTCTATGGTAGTCTACTGAATTGACACAATTTGAGTTCCATTTCGTATTTTAATGTGTTGATTAGAAACACCTTTTGATTGATTAACTTTCCACATTTACTAGTTTCTCTTGAAATTTAGAGGTAGTATTTTAAATTTAAAAGGTTTCCATGTATTAAAGTAGGTAGGTACGTGTTGAATGAAAGCATCAAAATTCCATATAACTTGTCACTGACTCGAAGATGATGCAAGGTCGTGGGTATACATAATCTATAATATAATTACATTTAATTTCGTTGTTGATAATACGTGTAAGTGAATTGAAACAAAGGTGACTTCACTGTTAGATCATTCTGTTAGGCCCAAAAAAATAAATAAATGTTGAATGCCAAACGACTATCCAGTGTTCCATAGGCTTTGAGTCGTATATTGTGAACTAGTATTTAGTACCAACACAAAGCAGTTACAATGTTACCAAACTGTAACCCCCAGTACCATAATCATAATAACCATCACCTTCGGGAGCCGATGACTCTTCGATCGAAGAGAAGTACTTTCCGTTGCAGCTTCCCTCATGCAGCACTGCCAGGTCTGAGTCTTCCAGCGTGGCCCAGTTCAGCTGGCACAAGGTTGTGTAGGTCTTGCCATCGTTGCCGCAAATGGGACCACTTTCGCTACACCTTAGCTCGCGGGCGGAACCCAATGTTATGTGAACAAGTATGAACAGACCTGCTGAACATACATAAAGCCGTTGAAAATATACCTGTTCCTAAACAAAAAGTAGTGAATAGCCTTAAACTTATGGAGCAGTTAGACAACGTATAACCTGAGTCATCAGTGCCAATTCTACTAATTTTCATATTCACATTGCATTCGCATCTCAATCGCAATCTGTCAAAAATGTATGAAAATGATGGCTTTTTTGACAGTTTGCGATTGACATGCGAACCGAAAGTTGATTAAAAATTAGAAGAATTGGCCCTGTCCGATATAGGAATTAGGTAGAAATGTTAAAAAGATTTTCTGTCCATTAAAATACTTAATTTTAGAAGACTCCTTTTTTATTCTCGTTTATTTTTCACTAGCTGACCCGCGCAACTTCGTCTGCGTCACATTTTCCATTATTGCTGTGCTCCTATTTGTCTTAGCCTGATGATAATAATATAATTAATATAGCCTATAACCTTCCTCGATAAATGGGCTATCTAACATTGAAATAATTTTTCAAATCGGACCAGTAGTTCTTGATATTAGCGCGTTCAAACAAACAAACTCATCTGCTTTATAATATTAGTATAGATAAATATTATTACCTACAAGCTGCATTAACAAATACATAACACTTGTCTGAAACCTATAAAGGTTTATGTGACAAAGTGGAGGAATTAAGCTCGCTCACAATATATATACATAAAAATAGGTAAACTTATACCTACTTCAAACGTAAGTGATGTCACTAGTAAAGTAATATTTTAATAAGTATTTATATGTACAAGAAACAATATTTGTTTGTACTTTTTAGGAATTTTATTTAAGGTATCAGGTAGAATATATAGGTATATTCCCTCGTTCTCATGCTATACACATTTACAGTCCTACATCTACAGCCGTACATCATCTACAGTCGTACCTCATTAACCTTCACAAACACCTGAAAACTTATTATTTACACTTCAGTTTCAGGTTCTATGTACATAGGTACAGTTTATCCCTAAAACAAGACTAAGATCGACCATAGATAGACTGAAAACGGACTACCATCTCCAAAATATATAATTACTAGCTGACCCGTGCAACGTCGTCTGCGTAACATTTTTCATTACTGCTCCGCTCCTATTGGTCTTAGCGTGATGATTTATAGCCTATAGCCTTCCTCGATAAATGGGCTATCTAACACTGAAAGAATTTTTCAAATCGGACCAGTAGTTCCTGAGATTAGCGCGTTCAACCAAACAAACAAACTTTTCTGCTTTATATTTTTTATAATGTCCGATTTATTAATGTCCGATTTCAAAAATTCTTTCAGTGTTAGATAGCCCATTTATCGAGGAAGGTTATAGGCTATATATCATCACGCTAAGACAAATAGGAGCGGAGCAATAATGGAAAATGTGACGCAGACGAAGTTGCGCGGATCAGCTAGTAGATTATAATATGTATTAAAATCCACTTACCAATTAATAACATTTTACCGGAATTTAACAAACCTGTTAATACGTCAATACTCGTCACAAAAGTAATTATTCATACAGTGTACAATATATAGTTAAATGAACTTTGCAAGTCGTTTCTTTTGAAATAATTAAGTGACGGAACGGGGCATTCTTCACTCATACAATTAAAATATATGTGTGAATTATTTGTTCCTAATAAAACCTCCTAATTGGTATTATTTACACGGAAAACTAAATTACTTGATACTAGAAATGTGATTTTGATTATTTATTAACCAGGTACAATATTTCATTAAAAGTGACTGACAGAGAAAATCAAATTCAACGCGGATCAAATCGAGTGTGTCACGCAATTAAGTTGCCAGTTTTGCCTATTTATAGTTAATACGTGAATATTTTTCATAGGCATAGTAGAAATCTATAAAACAAGTGGTTACATCTATAGGCAATCCTACCATTTATAAAAAAAACCTAAATTATTTTTCGTACAAAATAATATTATAAATACAAAAGGTGTTACAGAAGTGCGTGGTCATGAGTGATGAGAGTGATGTTCTGTACCTGATATACAGTACAGATACAGACTAAAACGTTCCAAGCAATAGTACAAATCGGATAGTAGGTAAAGGTATCATTGATTGGACTCTCAAATCTCGGTCAAAAATGTTAGATTGACACTTCGGAAAGAAACGGAATTATTCAACATTCGTGAATATCAACAATGACTGCATTTTGCATTATTTACGCCGAGTTTGCTGCATTTTTGAAGCACCAAACAGTCTTACAAGTGGCCAACTTTATTTGTACGTTTGTAGACATTGGTTAATTCACAGAAAGGATTGAGATGTCACAATTTCAGGTAGTATAAGCTATGTCTTGCCATGCGGAGCGGCGTATAGAATTTTTTAAAATGCTTTATTTATAATGTCTACCTTACAGAGACGGACTTTATGCATTTTTATAATTTACTTGCTTTTACCAGTGTCTTCGCCCGCGGGATCATACTCCTGGGATATGTATAGCCTATGTGTTATTCCAGACTATAATCTACCTCTGCAAGAAATTTCATGAAGAACCTTTTAGGCATTCAGTTCTGACGTGAAAGAGCAACAAACATCCATCCATCCATCCTCACTAACTTTCGCATTTATTATATTATTAGTAGAAATAGTAGAATAGGTATAGTAGGATCTTTTATAGGTTGAAATAGATAATAAGTGGGTAAATATAACATTACGCAGGAAGGATTAGATAGACTTATTTCAAAATACCAAAGGCAAATAAATTTTACACAAACAAGCTTTAAAGCGATGGTTTACCAAGTAACGTGATACGTCCATTTACCGTCAAAATATTAGAAGGCAGGTGACGGGCGACGGATTATTCCTAATATAGCACAAGGCGTCATGTGGCGCAGGATAGTGTTCCCCAAAACGGAGCGAAGCCGTATTACTGTCAACCCTCGCGTGCCCATGTCTCACTTAAAGGGGGGGCTCCAGAGTAGACCAAGCAGCAGGAGTAGGCACCATGCGCGCCTTTTGTGGTTGTGGAGTTGGTAGCACTCAATGATGTAGCCCCCTGGAAAACGCGGCACAGGCAGGCTAATAACAGTTGGGGATGCTCGCGAACTACCTGTATCCTGGGCCCCAGACTGACGGGAGAGCTTTAGTCGATAAGGGACCGGCATAACCCGTCAAATTCTTACTTCTTTTTTCCATAGTAGGTCGTATGTTATACGCCACCAATATCTACAATTATTTACTGATGTGTTGGGATATAAATCACAAATACTCAATATACGCTGTAACTTAAAATTAGCCGATTCAGTAACCTTTTATGAAGTCATGACGTTTGAGGTCAACCCTAACTAAACCTCCCAATTATACGAACATTTCAATTTCATGAGCTATGTACCCGTAGGTGGAGCTTTTGCCTTAAAACCTGGCCGCTATTGCAACTCCGTGGCTCAGTTTCTTCGAATGTTCCCATGTTTCTCAATCACGACTCGGCAGGGCACGGATGGTAAAATTTACACAACAGAAGCCGATCCCATAAACGATTCATCATGACTAGATGAATCGTTCGCCGATGTAAAGTGAAATATAGCGTGTCTTACTCAATCAGCGAGTCCATGTACCCACATAAGATCCGTGATGAACACGATCATCCATGGAAATATTGTTTAGTGTGCATTTGTAATCAAACATTTCTCTTTAATAAACACTCTTCTACACTAATCACAAACATGAAGATTCATTTCAATTGCTCGGAGGTAGTGTAAATTCACTTGAATGTTCATGAAAATTGGTCGCTGGAAGTTGATCCAGTCCGTCCAGTTGTATTGGAATCCATAGAAACGAGTTAGGTTATCGATATTATTTATTAAAGAGTTTTAAAAATAACAATAAAAACTAATAAATTAATCATTTCCTACTTTCTTAGCTCGTACATCGAAGATGATCTCAAAATAACATTGCTCTCACACATTATTTGTAAATTAAGTAAACGCATTGATAACAGACCATGCGTTTAATATTATTTAAAAAACCGACCTATCTGACATACTTTTGTACATCATACTGGTGCATTTCTTTCGTGTCTATTTCTTGTTTCCTGATGTCGTCTCCGAGTGGCGTCAAACATTGGCCGGCGTGGAGCACCCTGAGGTTCTGGTTGATTTTGACACCACTCTCAAACATGCAAAGGTTGGCGTATGTGACCATGTCTGTGCCACATATTGGATCCCATTTCTCATGGCAGTAATTATTGCAGGGTTTCAGAAGAGCGACATCCAATGAGCTGTCCATGAGTCTGGAGGCTTCTAAGTCACACATGGACGGATATGTGACCCCATCTGTCCCGCACACTGGTCCAATTATTTGGTAACTTATCGGGCAAAATGAAGCAAAAACATTTCTTTTTTCTGTGAGCAGACACGCAATCATAACTGTAAGATAAAAATAACGAATTAAACTCTAAAATTGACAACAAACAAAAAACAAATACCAACTAAGTGACAATTAAAAACAGCATACAAGATAGTGCTGACTAAGCAGATACCATCACGCAATAAATATATTATCTTATGGAATTAATGAAGGTCAAATAAAAACTTAGTATTTGATTACTAAGTTTTTCTATACTGGAACTCGCAAAAGCTTTGGTCACTGCGATTTAGCACAACACTAGGTAACTAACTTGACATAGAACGAGGAAAATTAAAGACGTACGTATGAAGATTGTAACAAAAAAAAACTAAATGGCAAACAGGATTCTGCTCACAGAACAGAAACTATCGCGCAATCGACCAAATCAGGGTCATTTATGGACTCTCAGTAATCGAACAGCACGAACTCGCGAAAGCTCGGGGCCCGAGTCTGCTATTACAAAAGTGTTAGAATGGTCAATCACTGATTTCAAAATGGTTGATTTTGACAAGTTTGGTAATCTACTAACATAAGGCATCATAATGGCTTCATAATGACATTCCAATGATCAACCACTGACACGCCATTGAAAGAAAGCCATATGAATGGTAATCTCGTACATAATGACAGATTTAGTATTTACGAACTTCTCACTACTTCAGATTGCTTATAACACTAATAAATAATATGTAAAACTAAATAAAAAAAAATCTGGCATGAATAAATGCTCAAATTTAGCTCGGTTTTATAATAATGGCAATACGGCATTCCTACCGCAATTCTATTACGAGACCGGCCGACCAGTGACCGGCCACTGACGTGCCAGTGACCGTAACATTATGAATTTAGCAGATTACGAACTTTTAGCAAAATGACAATGGCATGACAATGACATCGTGTCGGAATGACAAATTTATAAAAATAGCAGACTCGGGCCCCTGGTCACTGTGATTTAGCACAACACTGGTTAACTACTAGATCTATACAAGAAAATAGAAAACTGTGGACTCAACACGCACTAATAATATTCCGCAGAACTCTGTTTATTGATGTGGAGGGATGCATGACTGAAGTGTGAACTAACGCAGTCTGCTAAATTACGACCTACTTATAGATATTTCTAATGAATAGCCATTGTTTGCTTTACATAATGGATTTTTTGAATTTATGGAAACAATTGAATTTGGCTCGTGACATAATGATTTGGATAATGATTGGCATCTCCACAAAACATTTAATTGCGTTTGTTTTGTTAACAATTGTCTCTACTAGAACGATCGTTCTAAGCAATTTGTGTATTATTATGAAGTTATTCGTAAACTAATAAGTAAATCATATTGATCAGTTCATATTTGCCTATGTTAGATTGCAAACGCTCTGTGTCAAGAAACCACTGAATTTTCTCGTGGCCTAAACTCGCATTGTGCACGAAGTCATAATTCTCCACTCTAAAGTCTCCACACAATTTTAACATTTGTCTGAAAATCGAAGTGTTGTTGGTTGGCGCCATAAATTCGGTGTAAATATAAGAAGTACCTATAATGTGTTTAAAATACGTATAAAGCAATCAAAGGATCGCATTACAGATTTCCGTAGGATAACGAATTAATCAGCGGTTACTTACATCTCGTTTTAGTGTCACAAAAAGTATATAAAACATTTTCATAATCTCTATTTGCCAGAAGTGTTAGAAACATGATACGGTGGTGTATTTTCGTAGTTCATAATATGTTAACAGTCTACTGACGGATACCTACGTCTTATTATATTTCGAAAGATATTTGAAGCAGTCGGCAGTTGTTTTAACTATTTGATACCATATTTCCTTAAGTATACCTATTAAGTGGTATTCAGTGTCTTTTGATCATTTTTTAACCGACTTCCCAAAAAGGAGGAGGTTATCAATTCGGTTGTATGTTTTTTTTTATGTTTGTTACCTCATAACTCCGGCAATTATGAACCGATTTGAAAAATTCTTGTTTTTTCTGAAAGGATATACTTGCAGATTGGTTCCATTTAAATCATATCGAAATCGGTTACGAACTTTGGATTTTAAATCGAAATAGCTGGAATTTGACTATTTAGATGATTCTTTGATAATCGAAATTGCGTATTTTGCTTTTCTGCGATTTTGCAGTGGTGTTGTTAGGTGTGGGGCATTTTCGGAAGTCGGTGTCAAAATACGAAGAAACTAACAAAAACACCGACTTCCGAAATTAAAGTTATTTTTTACTTTGTAGTGTTTTTTTTTGGAAGTCGGTTGTATTTTTTTGTAAAAAGTTTTTTATTTGAAGACAGTTACCTTTTCGGAATTGAATTGAATAATGGTAACGTAAATAGAAGATGATTAGGATGTGTTTCTCTTCTAAGAGTTTTCCAAAAAGTTCACTCTTCTGTTTTAACTGGTGAAATGTGGATACGAACGAATATACGAAGAATAATACGTATGTACGAAGTAAACCTCAATCCAACCCTTCAGTAAATACGGAGGGCGTTATTTGATAAATGTTTTTAACATTATACTTGGCGGGTTCGGAGGAGCTCGTGGCTAGATAATAGTAGCCGCACGGGTCGGTCTTCCAGGTTAAGCGTCGCGGCTGTCATTTGTAGATATTTAGCAGTCTTTACGGATTGTCAGAAGCGGGAAGTCAGTAAATCTGACTCCAGTCTTCCCAGGAAGTACCGTGTTACCCAGTCAATGGGTTGTTGTGGAGGTCTGGTAGGCAGCCGCTCCACGTCAAACACTGGTATTCATTCAGCTGAATCCGGTTTGACTGGAAGCCGACCTCAATATACGTGGGAAAAGGCTAGGCAGGTGATGACTTGGCGGGTTTGACTTCCATAGTACGTTTTCACTTCAACGTTTTCACTTCAACGTTTTCACTTCATCGTTTTCACTTCAACGTTTTTCTAAATAGCCGCCTAACGACAAACAATTCATAAATGTGTCAGTAGTATTTATTTATCGGTTCACCTATCACGACTGCGCTGAGATATCCTCTGGGTGCGCTCGCGCGGTGGCGGTAATCTTATTACGACCGTTTATAATCCAGCTGTAAGTGTCTGCTTACGATTTGTGGCTTCAAACACAGTGATTTAGATGATTATGTTATTATAAATAAGACTATGAAACAGAAACGAATAGATGGGAATTTCATGCTTAAGGAAAAGCTCTGAAATTTTGGGTCTCTCCTGGTGCTTGACTAAACCTCATGACGAGACATGCTGCTTATCCTAGAACCAAAAATTCGAAGGCATGTGACATCTACCAATTAACACTAAAATCGCACGTTTGATTACGGTCAACTCTACCTCTCTTAGAGGAACATCTGGTCTGTATCCCAATGGAAACATTAGGTATAGGCTGATTGATGCTTGACTAGCTTATCATTATAATCTGCCTAGCCTTTTCCCAACTATATTGGTCGGCTTCCAGTCAAACGCATTTAGCTGAAAACCAGTATTTAACGTGGCGCGGCTGCCTACCAGACCTCCACAACCCATTAACTGGGTAACACGGTTCTCCTTGGCAAGGCTGGTGTCAGATTTTCTGATTTCTGACTATCCGTAACGACTGCCAAAGATCTCCAAATGACAGCCGGGACCAACAGCTTAACGTTCTTTCCGAGGCACGGAGGAAACTTGGTATGTTAAGAAAGTCACCCATCCATAGACCAACCTCGGCAAGCGCTGCTTAACCTTGAAGATCAACCTGTGCTCACTAGCTTGTCATAAACCGCATCTAAATTCATTTTCCCTTCGTATTTTGATTAATCACTTCAGTTCCACTTAATGCTTCGTGTAATTATGGAACCAGACAAGTGGAAACCAATACACAACTATAAAACAGGTTTATTTACTTTCAATGTACAACATGAGTACAACACCACCAGCCGGCATCATTACCCTCACTATACTATAACGAATGTTACGTCATGTTTTAAATGCAACATACTCTTTTTTTGGTTCCTCTTCATTAACCTGTTGAGTGCAGTTGCGCCAGCGCAGATTCATACCGGACTGTTTTATAATACTATTATATAGCTTTTGCCCCCGGCAAAGCCTCATAGAAGTTGGACCCTAGAAATTATCGGGATAAAAAGATAAGTAGCCTCCCCTATGTCCTTTCCTAGCCTAGGTAATGGTGGTGGTGTATTTTTTTTCTTTTTGTGTACTTTTGATATGCGTCATATTGTCCGCAAATAAACTCTTTTTCTTTCTTTCTTTCTTTTTTTTTTTCTAAAATTCGACATCCGAAGGTAACAAACAAACAGGGTTACTATCGCATTAATACCGTATAATAAACTAGTTTTGTGTCGTCTGTGCAAAAGTTGCAAATTATCCCGAGGGATCATGCGGAAATCCCAACCAAAAAGGTCCAAAACTTTTTTCATGGGATTTCCGCATTCATCAAAGTTCGTTCAGCGGTTAAGGTGTGAAAACGTAACAAACTGGTAGACAGAGCATTCATTATAGTATTACTATAGATTTATAATAAAATTATGGATTGAATGTTATTATACAACGTTGTGACCACGGCCTTTAAAGGCCATGTTTCTTACCGCTTTACATGAACGATTTATTGCAAAATAAGTCGCGATCACGACCTGTCGATTCAGTTTCCTTCTATAGGTTACAAATGACGGATATGGACTATGTAACGTTGTTATTAAAGGGTTACCTTTCTTATCTCCGTAACCATTTTCCTTGCAGTTATTTTTTTTGGTTATACATACACCCTGTACATACTATGGGGAATTGATAAATGCCACCGATGCTGCAATTAAAATAGCCACCTACAGCGCCAAAAGATCTAGGGAGTAGTCCATAAAAATAAGAAGGCTATGCGCACACTGGTGACTTTTGCAATTGTGAAGCGCAACAGAGAGATATGTAGGTACCGTCACGGTGACAAAAGTCACCAGTGCGCGCATAAGCGCAGACCTAAGACAAATAAAAACCCTCGTGTTCCTCCAAATGCTCTTTGCGCAACCCTGGAGAAAAGTATATTTTGTATGTGCCCACTGGCACTGGCACTGTTGGAATTTCATCCCACTTGTCTCCAGTGTTAACAATTGGGAATAGACGCTCAAACCACGATTTCAAAACTGCGCGCGTCAAAGGAAGTGTCAGCAGTTCGAAACTAATTCATGTTTGAAATTATGTCTAAAGAGCTTTATCGCTTTTCTCTTCTCAAATCTCTTCTGCAGCCACTTCAGTAGCTTTTCACGCGCCGCTGAAAAAGGTGATCCAAAGAAAGTAATTACAATATGTAAAGTATCTGTTCACACTGTTCAAATCTGTTAGACCCACCAGACTGAAACCATTTTTTCATTTGCATACATCAATATCTTACGACTATCTTATCTGCATTGTATATTCATACTCTCTTATGTAGCATGCTCTCCTAGTACCACACTACAGTTTCAACGAAAGGTTCGTCGTTATGGCAAGTTAAACTGCTTAACTTAACTAGATACATGAACAGTGAAATTAATCCCCGTTTCTAGCGTGGGAAGTTATTACGTGAACATGCTACTCTTGGTTCTGAACTGATTTAATTTTAAAAGCTCAAAGGTTGCTATCATTGTTCTCGTGACGGACGAAAGGGAGCGAGCACTCGTTCAGTCACGATTCGCGTTCGATTTTACGAAAATGTTAACGAGCTGCGCGGGCGCAAACGAAAGTGAACAATCGCTATTGTTCATGGAACAGGTGCTATCGATTGATACCATCGGATACCAGACACCTACGTCTTCTTATGCAACTTGTTATATAGGAGGATTATTTAAACATCTCCAAAATGATTAAAGGCTAAGACAGGCAGGTGCAACACGACAATACGGCATAGATATTTTTTGTGACGATGTGACTGTCTTCTTGTAAACTTTGACGTTCAAAAAATGCTGGCACTCAGCCAAATTTGAAAAAAATACTTTGACTTTTTTTACTTTAACGGATTTGAAAATGTATGAAAAAGCTTGAAGGTTGACTTGTAGAGAATGCCTAAGGGATTAAGTCCGGCTCTGTACCTTTGTGCTCTAAACATAAATAATAAAAACCTTTGCCACATTGTCGCATTATTGTCTACGGGAGCCCTAACGCGAAATCTGTCGAAAGTTTAAACGATAGTGAAAATAGATTCAATTAAAGGTTACCGTGGAAATTGGTAATTGATGAAGTAACCTTTGTCACGTACTAGTAGCAAGTGCTTGTTTTATCAATCATCATTATGTTATGACAGCTGGTGACAGTTTTCCGGGTGTCACTTCCGTCCGGTAACTTGACGCAGCTGCTGTGGCTGTTAAGTCATCGGTTTGATGACTATAGAAAAATGCGTAATCAGTAGGCTGCAATGACGAACCTATTTTTAAGGTTGAGAAATCTTCAATGATTCATCCCGCTCTGGCCGGAGTGGAGGAAGTCTCAGACTCTTACTGAAACCTGACTCTTCTCTACTAAAACCGTGTTCCTTCACTTACTCTGTGCGTTCAAATACCACGGTAAATCATTTCGAACAACTTCGCATCCCTGGCAGGACATTGATGAACAGACAGAACTTTGATAGGAAAGAAAATATTCTGAAATTTTTTCTCGATTTAATGATATCTTGC
This sequence comes from Ceramica pisi, assembly GCA_963859965.1. Lineage (NCBI taxonomy): Eukaryota > Metazoa > Arthropoda > Insecta > Lepidoptera > Noctuidae > Ceramica > Ceramica pisi. Next base: position 19,226,485 of record OY982535.1, on the reverse strand, counting down.
AATGAAAAACATATCATTCCATTTGACTTTAAAATGATTAGACTGGACCATTACACGTGACAGGCTGATTTATGATTGTAACAATATCGCCTTTTAAAGCTTGATATGAAATATTCTTACAATTCTCATTCGACAAACTTGAAACAAATCCAGCTTTATCATTCCATACAATATCAGCATTCCACCACGTCATAGAAAGCTGTACCAATAATACTGATCTATCGCCATTCGCGTTAACATTCCAGACCAACCCGTTCCTAGTCGGTTCATTCCCTCTCCACGACAGACGCCTAGCATTCCATAGACATTCTTTTATTACAAATTATTAGCGTATTTGCAACCAACTTCATGTATATTCATGCACTTACAAGGTCAGTTAACATCTGACTAGTGGCTTCCATTGTTACACACAGCAAGTCATATAATATTTGCTTAGATACAATTTCACCAATTTGCATCAGCATTTCACTTTCTTTATACCCACCATGCGCGGGCGCAGTATTAACACATTTTATTGCTCGTGAGACGTAAACTTTAGTCGGAACTGTTATTACTGTCTCATTATTTATTCTGGTATGGCTCGATAGCGATTGTTCGGGCTCTATGCTTCATGATGACATGTTATTACGCTTAGTTGAGTCATCTGCGAATTCTTTAATAGAATCGTTGCTTTTGGTAACTGTGCCTTAAGCTGCGAAAGTTGGAACATGGTGCCTTTTCTCTTTTTGGCGGATTTTGGAATATGTGGCTCAGCGTTTCCTGAAGAAAACATGTCGGCTAATGCAAAAGTCGCGTCGGTTTGTCGCTTAAGCAAACTCAGATTTAGGTACAGTTGAGTGACCGTAAACTGTTCTTAATATTCATTGTCATAAAGTAGAGTGCCAATTCTAATAATTTTCAAGCAACTTTCGCATCCGCATCTCAAACGCAAACTGTCAAAAAAATTATGAAAATTATGGATTTTTTGACAGTTTGCGACGGACATGTGAAAACGAACATTATTTCAAAATGATTAGGATTGGCCCTTAGGTTTCATCACATAGGTACCGTGCACAATTGCACACTCCTGCACTGTTGCTGCAGTAATCATTTGACGACCGGATGTTTGTAGCAGCTGTGTTACTTAAGTGTTCATCTTCATAAATCATATAGCAAACGTTTATCTCTTCCACTATGCAAGTGTGTATGGGCCTCATAGTCATAATTTGTTCGAATAAGTAATAAAGCACCATTCCAGTTGCGAAAACGCAAAGTAATTCAAAACTAATAGTTACTCACTTCTCACGGTTTTACAAATAACCAGTGTTGCCAGAAGGTTACATTTCTTACATTTTTCGTAACTTTTGACCCCCTCGCGTAACATGTAAGTAATTTTTGTATTTAAGGCAATTTTCGTAACTTTTGAGAACAACGAGATTTGTAATACTAGATTTTTATTGCAAACAGTTTACGAACGCATTTCAATTTAACGCACCTAAAACTGCGCATCTAAAAAGTATTTCACTCCAGGGGTTTATATATTTAAAGAACAAACTATATACACAGAAAATACATAAAAAAAACTCCTAACTAAAATATGGCATCAAAAAAATCGTCCCAATCGCTATCGACTGGAAGTGAGCCCAAAAGACTGGCTGTATTGCCACGTTGTATGGCAATGCTTATCCTCTGTCCGAGGTAAAAGCCAGCTTTCACTCCATATCACACTCAGAGATGGCTCTGAATGGAAAGCGCCACGACAAAATGAATCGTAAAATCTTTGATTTAAATCTTGATTTGCTTGAGCGTGTGCGCGCACTTTTCGTACTTCGCAAGTTCCCGCCGTAGGTACGCGGTTTCGTTATTTGTTTCCTTGCGTTTTGTTGTATTATGTGCGTGAGTGAAGTTCTGATGAATACATTTATATCCAACTAAAATTTTATGTTGTTGGCCAACTGCATGTCAAAAATTGCAACTTTTACTATTAAAAATACAACATCTGTATTTTATTGCAGATGTAAACAAGTAAAATATCTACACAGAAACAAATCAACGATTTTTGATTACTGTGATTTGACCTCTAGCGGCCCGCTGGGTGAAATTTCACCCAGCAAGTGAGCATTTCTGTTGAGCCCCGCTGGGTCCAATTGGACCCAGCACACCGCGACTGATTAAAACTTTATTTTCGTGTTTAATAAGCTTTAGAATCGTTTGTCTACGAATATTCTCTATGGCGTATAAAATTTGCCGACTCTAGAAAAAAAAACATACTAAAAAGATGACACCTGACATTTCTAAAACTCTTGTCAAAAGTTTCTATGTCACGGTGATTTCGCGCGCAATGGTGAAGTTATTTTAGTGAATTTTGTGTGTTTTTAGTGCGATATTCTAGGGTAAGTGGATAAATAATCATTTATCAGTATTTCCTACAAGTATGTAGCTAGTTTTTTGCATGAAATAACATAACAAAACTTGTTTTATTGAGCCAACAAAAGTTACCTAATTCCGAGTGTTCGTCAAGGTAAAAATTGTTATTGTTTGGGTTTTTGGCTATTTTTACAATTTAAGTAAGCATATTGTAACGATTTATAGTTAACAATGCGTTAATGAATATATAGGTAGTATTCTACAAGCTTTTCCAATTGGAATCTGTTTGATATAACTCTGATAATCGTTATCAAAATAGCGCATTGAATTACGCAATAAAAAACAACAAATGGCGCCGCGCTTTATGAAGTTTGAGCTTGAATATTGCTATAATCGGCTATAGAACTCATATAAAAGATCATTGTCATTAGATTACTTGTCTTTTCATAAGCTAGATCCCAAAAATTGGTGTAAATTGATGCAATAGTTTTGTCAGAAATAACATAAACAGCAACATAACTACATTCAGCAAGTTCTCTCATTTCAATAGGATATATTTATTTCTCGAGTACTAATAAGAGTTTTGTTTATACTTAATTTTATGACGACATAATTATGGAACCCGAAACCGTTTCAAGTGCTCGGATACAAGCTACAGAAACGCCGCGATAACGTTTTAAGTGGCTCGGGTCAGATTACACTTACGGTAAGCGACCGCCCGCGGAGTGGCGCGGGACGCAAGGTCCGCAAGGGTAGTGACGTATGAAATGTGTGAAGTCCGCCAGAGGTTGAACCACAACGAGTATTACATTACAATATTAAAAATAAATGATGCCAGGGACAGGTTGGCGAAATCGGTGATTTTTTTGTCTCAAATTCGTGATAGAAGAAAAAAAGAATAGAACAAAAATTAATGAAGAAAGAGATCACCAGTATTTAATACACAATAAAGAGTGATGACTGAGTTTTATCCTAAGGTTAAATACACCATTACACTTCATAGATTCCATTATATTCCGCCATTTTCCCCGCAGACCTCATCATCTACCTAGCCTTTTTCTCAACTATATTGGGGTCGGCTTCCAGTCAAACCGGATTCAGCTGAATACCAGTATTTTACGTGGAGCGGCTGCCTACCAGACCTCCACAACCCATTTACTGGGTAACACGGTACTCTTTGGCAAGACTGGTGTCAGATTTTCTGGCTTCTGACCCCCGCAGACCCCAAAAACACGTAGGTAATGTTAAAAAAATACAATAATGTAACTTTTGGAGCAAAAATGTAACATTTTAGGAAACGAAACGTAACTTACGACTCAAGGGCCCTGGCAACACTGGGTTTGCTTTGCTCCCTCGGCCTTTCACAGAAATAGTGCTATTTCCCCGGACAGGACACAAAAGACGCCTGTGACACAGTGATACTGTAGCTTTCTACCATTGAAAGATGTTTTCATTATCTTATCAGTACTTCCGGAGATTGCCTTCTACAAAACAAGCGTCCAAGCGTCTTTCATAATGCGCACAGTAAAGGAGTGGAACTCTTTGCCTGCGTCTGTGTTTCCGAATGCTTACAACCCTAATCTTTTCAAAGTTAGAGTGAACAGGCTACTTTTGGGTAAGCTCGCTCCATCGTAGACTTTGTCTCTGTCATCTCTGATTGGTCAGAGATGACTAGAGTCAAGAGCAAACCCATATCAAGTAAAAAAAAAAACAATTCCAACTTAACTTTAGGGAATATACGCCTTTAAATTTTTTCTTCTTCTATTGCTCCATAAAAAGTCGTTCACTTTAACAATACCCACAAACATACAACTCACCACTTCGAAAAAGGAATCAAAGATTTATATTGGCACATTTAACTCGCACTACTAATAATGGGAAGTAAATAAATGTCTACTTAATTCTAAACACAGAGATAATAGTCGATTGTGGTCAGACTAGGGCCTAGGCCCGTATCCAATGCCTAAAATGGCGATGAAAGTTCCAGCGAACAAACTGTGCGGAGATAGGGCCGTAACTCATACAGATCGAGAATCGACAACTAAAAGATTTACCGCAGTGGCGACCGCGGCAAACGGACTGTTTATCAACGAAATGAACGTGAGATTTACTCTGCTTTTGTTGTTATACTAATTGGTTTTGTGTTTTGTTTGTTTCAGGTATGTAAAATTAAAAGACCGAAGTTCGTCCTCTGCAGAAAGGTGGAATAGTAAGTTCAGTTTCATCTGACTGCCCCAGAAGGAGGGTAGTGCTTTTAAATAAATAAAAACAATTACAATTGAAATAAACGTTTTTAAATAACAGAATATTGTTTTTAATCTGCAGTGAATTTAACGATCGGGAACGGTCGTATTTTAATTGAAAACTGTTAGAAGACGTTGGAACTTTAATTAACTTTCAAAGGTCCACGGCAAAACAGTTTATCATAATAATGATTATAAGTCAACTAGCTAGAACCACTGTTTGCGTGTAACCGTGATGAATGGAGGCAGGCCCCTGTTCCTACGGCGCCCCATTGTTTCAATGAGCTATGGTCCATTGTACGCCAAATAATTAATTGCATAATCTAATAAAATTATATTTTACTACTCGTTATAATTACATTTCTAATTAAAATGGGAAATACAGACAATGTCATGTGTCAACGTTTTGTTTCCTGAGTTAGAGCTTATTAAAAGTTACATAGTTATTTTTGTTTCTTCAGTTTTAAACGAATTCTTGAGAATGATCACTGAGGAGCGTTTGAGAACGTTTTAATTTTTAATTGGTCGTAAATCAACCAATTATGTTGCAGCCTAAGTATTTACTTTCCAAACAATTCACACACGGCTCCTATAATCTTGTTCGAGATCTGTCGTAAACTTAAAATTTCCATTCTGTTTCCTCCAGCCGCTCCCTACAAAATATGCTTAACGTGAGAAAATTGGTTAACATAGCGTTACGTCACGCTAGGTCAATATCCTCATGGTAGATGCCCACAAAGGTACACGATTTTTGATTTGACTGCGTGTCAAATTCAAACATAATACATCTCAATCCGTGTGAGATATGGTTTACTAAAAAAAAAGACTATAGAAAGGCGGCTTTCACATTGATTGTGGCAATAATCGAAATTGGAAATTACATACATTTTATTAGAGTGACCGCTGCTATTCATGTCAGCGAATGTGATGTACTTGTTGAGATTATTATGACTGGGACATGACAGCTTTGACAGTTGGCCAGAAGGCTGAAGAGTTTATTCTGACAGATGGTGGTTGATTAATACTTACCTCATTGGTCCGGAAGAAAGCGTTGGCAGGTGGTTGCGCGTGTGCCGCTTTTTTGTACGCACATGATGTGCGTTCATGAGAATACTTACATCCTGTCATAGAGAATAATAATATCTAATTTCGATTCAAAATGAATACCTAGTGTGTAAACTCCACTCATCTGCATAATAAACATTAAAATGAGAGAGTATAGACAAATAAGTTTAATTAGTTAGGTAATAGCATTCAGACGGCTGAATAGTCGCTTACAAACGTTCATAAAGATACCTAATATGTTATGATATTAGTTATTACGTACTGAAAGCAACAGGCACAACAAACTTAGAGAGTATTTAACGATTCATTTACATAATACGAACGCACGTCAATTTTCATATTGAAAAGCGTATGTTTTAAGTTTAGAGAAAGGATTACCTAACAAACTAATCGTATTGTTTAATTTTTAACGTTAATTAACAACTGAGTTCGATTAATCTCGGCGAAGTCTGAGTTAGCAATCAATTACTCTATTGTAGGAACTGGCAATCAATTTTACAATCAGTTTGAACGACAGCTTAGTGAACATAAAACGTAATGACGGATTGCAGAGCTTTGTTAATTAGGCGTCTTTTATTGTTTCATTAGGTAGGTGCGTACCTAGTTGTGTAATATTTACTTATGGAATATGGTACCCATTGCTGTTAATAATAAATTGTAATTATAATCACAACACATAATAAAACAAATTCCTCCGCCGTGTCGGTCTGTCTTTTATTGATAAACTCTAAAACTACTGCACCGTTTTTCATGCTAATTTCACCAATGGGTAGAGTGGATTTCGAAGAAGGTTTTAGTAAATAATTTGTCAAGCGTGCGAAGCCGCATAAATCAGCTAGTTCTTAATAAATAACAATCCAGATTTCGGACTGAATACTGGCAAAAGGTTTGCTCACCTTTTTTATCTATAGTGGTGGTGGCATATAGTAGTAGGTATCTACACCTCTACCTCCCATAATTCTTCGGTGTATTAATTTCCGTTATTAATTGCTACAAGTCGAACAACCATATCTATTTTCACTCTCACCAACCAAAACAAAACCATGTTAATCGAAGACCGACAACCCTATTCCTATTCGACTTAGATTCCGGGTTTCACAATCTATGTAAATACATCTGTGGTTTTAAAACAAAAGTAGCGCATAACAAGTTAGCATTCCACGTTAGTACTAGGTCTCGGCGCCTGCGCATTCCGCTGGGCCAGGGAAAGTCTAATGTACGATCATTTGACCTCTTTTCCGTTAATTTAGTTCTGACGTTTACCGCGTTTTCGTATTGAGATTAACGTGAATTTATTAACATTTGAATTACGTCAGCCTAAGATGCTATGGTAATGTAATGATCAGTAATTGAGCACTTACTGACAGTGATTGAACATCAATATTATACAGCGATGAGCGAGTACACTTTTTGTTGGTAATGTCTATTTATCGCAATTTAAAAGTCATTCAAAAATAATACAGTCTAACTCGTTGAAAGAGTAACATCTCTTTCTAAACTAATAGATGTATCACTCAGAAGTGACACTAATCGTTTAGACTAAACGTTATGTCGACACGATTACGTAAAGGCGTAATGCACGCACACAGATCCATATCTACTCTACAAAGTGCACATTCACTGCACCGCGATTAGCAAGCTGTCATAATAAATATTCAGACATTAAGGCTAAGTTCAGATTGCCGCGATTATGCGCTGAGATAGCGACGGGTCACGGAAATTCGCACGAAACTAATGTCGCTCGCGCGATGTCGCGCTGAGATTATAAAATATCTGTGAGATCGACGGACCACCTGAACGCAGCCTTACTCCATGCTGCTCTGTCGGAAGGAAGAAGATAACAGATCTAATTGTCCGTCGGCGTCGTAACGGTCTGTGTAAGCACGTATCGAACTAATTAATCGGACCTATTTGTACGTTACTAAAGTCGTTTAGTAGACTTTCAATAGTAAACAACGCGCGAAAGTTTCCCACGGCCGTGTACTAGCAAATATTCTGCATTTATCTAACAACATTATCTAACAAGAACATTATATCAATTAGGGAGTATAACAATAAAATTCAATTATAGAGATAACAAAGAAAAATTTCGCTTTCCTCGGAAACAACGACAGTAAATAAACTGGAGGTCGAGGGTCATAAACTCATTGGTTTAAGTTCTGTGGTGAGCAGTTAAGTCAAATCACATCCATAACCGAACATGTTAAACTGCCATTGTTGCAAAGAAATATCCAATATTTCTTCCTTCGCATTACTGACAGTAATACCAATAGCGAATGTTTAATACTTTGAATGTCAGTTTTCCACTCGAGTTAATAAGACAATTCCTAAGCCCGATCAGGTTAGGAGCGTTGCCCTGATTATCTCGCAACTAAAGCTGTAATAATTTTCAAGACCCCGTCTCGCATACCATGCACGCTCAGTATAATGGCATATTTCTGCTTCAAATACCTGCAGAGGTACTTACCGTCTTAATGGCACCATAGACATTCCCGTTTGAAGATCAAAGCTGGCACCGAGACTGAAATTATCCCGAGTGTATCGAATCGATTATCACTCGATTCCCGTCGCGGAGTCATCTCTATGGGCCCGCGGCTCACGCTCGTGACCGATTCCTGGCCGAAGCTCTCGACTGTTAACAAGTGCGCCGGAGTGGGGAAAGTTGGGAGGATCATGGAATTAAATCACGTTAGAAAGGAGTATTTAAATTTGAAACCGTGAGTCGTTAAATAAGATTTAAGACACACGATTTTAAAGGCAAAATTACTACTACATTTATTATTACTAAACAAATGAATGAGTTAATTTTGAAATTACAGCTTTCAGTGAAAGTGAGCCTGCTACCTCGAGGAATAATATTAGTATGAGGGATTTTAACATAAGTTATAAGTCGCATTAGCAGTAAGACTTTATTACAATCATACACTAAGTATAGTCTTGTACAGTATAAATTCATGCAGTAGAATATTAAACAGTTATATTGTAGTTCAGAATTGCACTTCAGTCCAACATAAATAATGAATAGCATAAGGGCCTACTCTCTAGTAATAGAATACTCCATAGATTTTATAGCCACAATACGGCACAGACCATTCCACCTCCCACACTTAGCTTAGCTCAGTAGCTAGCGGGACATTTACTTCATCTTACGTCCTGCCCACATTATACATAAACGTTCAACAACTGATTTCGCTTTCACGCTAGAGACAACTATACAAATTGCTTACCTTTCAAATGTAAGTCGATTTATCTTGTTATGTCTAGAGGGACAGATACCCGAGGAGCGCGACGTGGAAAGCTGCGCGCGCGCCGATCGGGCCCTTCATCGCTGTTCTGCGCTGAAACATTACAACGCTGTCGAGTGTCTCATGTTTGAGATCTTGGCTTTCAAATCAGACTTCAGAAATAGAAATTATTATTTTAGTTCGGAACAGGAAACAGATTTTATGTTTCAGATTGTTGAAAGAAGTATGTGGTTGAGTAATCATTAGCGAGTCGTGATTTTATCTGAATTAGTTTTAGTCACACCAACGCAACGGCAACTGCTAGTGATTGCTTGCTACTTGTAAACTGTTCCTCTGCAGAGGCAGCCCATGTTATTGCATTCCACTTCCTTCCACTGTTCTGGCAGCAACATTGCCTTACAAGACTGATTAGAAATAGGGCCTCTCGTAACTAATATACCCGGCACAGCATCAAATAAACTCAATACCATTAACAAGTCCCTGTTACAAGGCGTGCGGTTATTAAACTCCTTATCAGTGGAGTTCAAGCGGGTGCCCTCAGCTGATTCATTGCACGATCGCGAATCAATTTCCTTGTTTTTGCCCTGGTTGCTTTCCTTCCTGGGCTGCGGGTGATCACGTACTGCTTATCAGTGCGGAGTTCTAACTGCGAGACTTGCACACCCTTCCGTCTTCTTTGCTTGTTACAATTGTAATGATTGTTGGACGTGTCTTAGTTTGAACTTTGACTTTGTATTTGCTAGGCTGTCGGGAAGTTGTTACTGTTTGGTGCTTTTTGATGTGATTGTATGATTCACCTTTATACCTATACAGCTGTGCTGTAAGCTTAGATAAAAGTAAGTACCGTAAGTAGCTCTAAATCATTAGATTATTTTTTAAATATCTTCATCAGCGATGAAGTTATAAAGATTCAAAGATTACAATTGGAAAGAGAAGTTCGATATCAACTTTGACGTCAAAGCCCATGACGCCTATACAGCTGCCACAGAATCCAGCATTTTCGCGAGAGGGACGGATATCTTTGTTTAAAATAATTATATCTCGTTTGTTTTTCGAGCAATTTTGATTCTATTTTCACTGTTTTTTTTAGTATATTTCTAAATAAACTGGAATGGAAATGAAATGATGGGAATTTTTTTATGCATATTCCTAATTTTGATGAATATTGATACAGAGTTAGATAGGACCCAGGAGAGCGAAACCGCGGGTGATAGCTAGTAGTTTTATCGTTCTTGCTGAACGCGACACATGACAAGACACGAATCATGTTTTGATTCGTAAAATCTAGATCTAATCTTTCAACACACCTCAACAAGAAAATTGCCGCAATCTCCATTATTTAAATGGCCAGGATTAATCATCACGTTGATTAAACCTACGTGTAATTTGCATAATTGATTTTATTTACCCATCCTTAAGACTTTCGTTTTTAGTTCTAAAACTTGTTTTGCTCTTGTTTTACTTTCAGTTTCTTTGGTTAATAAAACGTCCATTACCTTGATGGAAAGCCTGATGTACGAATGACGCTCAAACCTCCGCGTTTACGGGCTAAGCAGAACGCCAACTGTAGAAATTGTCGTGAAAGCAGCTTATGGACATTTTTGAGAGAGTATTACGCTCTTCCGTGGACAACCGACCAAGATAATAATATGGACTTTAAAAATTAAAATGTTACTTCCTAAAAATCGAGGTCACGAATTTAAAAAAAAATAAAAGATCGAAATAAAAGTATAAAGTCCTAAGAAGTTTGTGGTCAAGCAATAAAAAGAGACGGGGAAAGTTTTATTCGAAATAATACCAAGTGCACTTCGTAAGTGAATAGATTGAAACCATTACAGTGACCAATTTCCTCAACATTAAATTTACAGGAAATATATGCGTAACGTACTTCCTACTCGTTTCATATTTGTTGCCCCCACACATGTTACAAAACTCTCATAATTCGTTGCATTATTATTTTTATCCGGCAAAAATAATAATGCAACACTAAATTGTGTCAATCAAACGATAAAAACCAACATAATTAAAGCTTTAACATTTTATAAATACTCGACTAGAGCGAAATATTTCTCCATTTGCGACTGGTCGGTTACGCAAAAAGTTCCACTCCCATAAAAGGGTCTGACCAGACACTGTTATGAGAGAACTTATTTTTTTCTTGACATATACCTGCAAGTACATAATGCCCTCAATCCTTGATTCGGTTCGTGTGAAACGGTGTTATGAAACTGTTTTTCCTTCTCAATAGATTGGTTTCATAAATTTTGGCACCTTCACTAAAGATGCACTTTGATAATTGCGAGCTCAAGTTTATTTATTTATTTAATACTTTATGCACACACATGTACAGAGGCGGACTTAATCCCATAGGCATTTTCTACCAGTCAACCTTTGGGTGATGCAGAGAATAATAGTGGTAGGTGCAATATAAAGATAAAGAGAAACCAGAAACACGATTAATAGTAAAATTAATACAAAGATAAATCAATACATATATAAACTATCTATACGTACAATAAAATACTGTAATATAATTTACTCAAATTAATAAACTAATACAGATTATACTTGAATAGTTTATGCAAACAAAAATTAGCGCTGTGACGATACTACTGCCAACTTCTTACGAATGTGCTCTCGAACCTTAACTTTGAAGGACTGACAAGTTGAAGATCGTGGCAATAAAAATAGTATTAAGTAATTCACAAACGTCAGTATGAGAGAGTCGGTTATACCAATGGCTCTAGACAATTTTTTGCCCATCAGTATTTTTTATAAGGTACTCCTACCACAATCACCTAAAAGCGTCCGGCAACATGACATGTCAATAACAACCTAATGACGTTTTTAATAAAGGGATAATCCTATGCGTTTTAAATAGCTCCGGCTCCCTCTCACACCGGATTCAAGTATAATATATACTAATATTATAAAGCAGAAGAGTTTGTTTGTTTGTTTGTTTATTTGTTTGTTTGTTTGTTTGGTTGAACGCGCTAATCTCAGGAACTACTAGTCCGATTTGAAAAATTCTTTCAGTGTTAGATAGCCCATTTATCGAGGATGGCTATAGGCTATATATCATCACGCTTAGACCAATAGGAGCGGAGCAGTAATGTAAAATGTTACGCAGACGACGTTGCGCGGGTAAGCTAGTAATAAATAAATAAGGGCTCCGGGTATTGTTATAAAACATGATCAGTTTACGATTACAACAATAATGTATAGATCGAAATTTACGATCGAGGCAGTAATTCGTTTAAAATCGCATAAAATAGCAATACTTTGCATTCAAGTGATCATTTAGGTAATAGTTAAGAATGTTCATTGAGTTCACAATTAGACCGTAATAGGCTGTGGTATTCATCTATTTACAGCCAGGTCTTCTGGTCTTGAAGTTAATTCCTTTTTAGATTTATACTCACGATGTTAGGTTTCACTGTAATCAATAAAACTGTGGGCAGGTTTATTTCCCTATTACTTTAATAAATACCACATGCAGGCGGTAGAAGAAGCAACATTATTAACTTCATGTTTGTGTGATAAATGTTTATTGTTCATAATGTTTTGTGAAGGTAAACTACTTGACAAGTTCGGAATTTGTTCACGACCTTCGATGTTTGGAGACGACACCGATGACGAGAGATGTTTGCCATGTTTGGGCAAATAGACATACTGGGATAACAGAAGGTCATGGCAACTCTCACTCTTAAAAAACAATATAGAATGGAAAAGTAATACTATTTCTTGGACACCATACAAACATTTTACATTTTATTATTTAATTTTTATATGCAAACGTCGTAGAATTGTAATATATCGCGTGAAATTGTAAAATATTTTTTCTTAATAAGCCCGGACATATTTGAAACTATTGAATTTGGATGGGATTCATTGTATATGTCACCGGAAAGTGGCAAACTTCGTAAGATCATAAAACAACTAGAAGCGATTGCTTTAAAAAAAATAAATATATATATATATATATATATCTATACTAATATTATAAAGCAGAAGAGTTTGTTTGTTTGTTTGCTGTTTGTTTGTTTGGTTGAACGCGCTAATCTCAGGAACTACTGGTCCGATTTGAAAAATTATTTCAGTATTAGATAGCCCATTTATCGAGGAAGGCTATAGGCTATATATCATCACGCTATGACGAATAGGAGCGGAGCAGTAATGAAAAATGTGACGCAGACGAAGTTGCGCGGGTCAACTAGTATTTTATATTTACCATAAACTTTGTCTCTGTCATCTCTGACATAGACTAGAGTCAAGAGCAAAACCATTTCAAATAAAAAAAAGACGAGAAATCATAGTCTGCTAAAGATTTATTTATTACAATCTTACGGAGTCTGCAATTTTCCGGTGACAGATACATTAGGAGTTTATGAATAGAAGGGTCTTATCGTTTAAAGAGATCTTTTACAAAACACTTGACACTGATAGTACCTTTGGCTGGATTTGACAGAGAATAGAAAATGTATGTAATAAGTTAACGAACACAAATCTAACAAACAAACCAGATTATAAGCTATAGCATAAGCCACATGTCGTTGTTAACCCGAGCCAAATTGCTTGTTTTCGCTCCAAAGATAGCTTAAAGCTGTGGGTTTAGCCCGGGTAAATTGGGTTCGGAGGTCACAATGTATTGGAGGTTACAAGAACTAACTAAGCCAATAAGTCGCATTTCACTACACCTACAACTTAGTTTCAGAAATGCTGAAAAAATAAAAAAGATATATCGATAGGCTCGATATACGTTTTTGTTTTTTTTTTTGGCCGTTCTATGTATTATTAAATGCGATTGTCGAAATGGGAAAATATAAGGCATTGATCATTTGACTTTTTGACAGCATTTGTTTTTTTTTTCCTTCTTTTGGCAACTGAGCCGATGACTTACTATTTTGCCATTTGTTAATATTTTTTACGCTTTTTGACGATTGCCTTTACCACGCTTCCACTGCTGGCAGAATGTCACGTGTCTAAAGCCTCAGGTGTTGATTGTTAACATAAACATTCCGAACTCATCTTCATTTTCCAACTAGAATGTATATTTTCCCTGCACTTGACCTACCTGATGGTGCCATACACAATGGTCAGTGTTGGACACACGTCAACTCTCATCTCTTCACCGCACAAGGGTCCATTGAAGCGGCCATTGTCACTGGAACAGTGGCAGACCATTGTGTGCACGTACATTGAAATGCTGCTTCAAGGTGTCCCATCACATGGACATAAAATGATGTAGGTAGAGTTTCTATGAATAATATAAACGCTAGAAGTAGGAGTCATACATACCAGGTCTACAATTTCGTATTGTGTGTAACTGAAATTATGAAGTTCAAGTACCTAAGCTCTAGTACCTATTACAGAGAGGAATTTAAGTGTAGTACTGAGCCGATATCGAAACCTTCAGTGATATAAAGCAAAAGGTTATTGAAATAATTCTCGGTTCCTGTAGAATAGTCGAGGAAATTATAGTGTTTTAAATACAAACAACTATAGAATAGAATAGAATAATTTTATTTCAGACCGGAGTCCTACCTAAGTACCTACTATCACCTACCAAGTCGCCAAATAAAACGAGTGATTCATAAAACCTAATAAGATTAAATAGCCTATCAAAATAGATTATGTACGTGCACATGATACAGCAAAAAACTGTTACCTATGATTACAAATCGTCGCGTGCAACTTCCGCGAGAGTAATAATTGATATATAATATGGCAAACGAAACCGGGTTAATTACATAAGCTTAAAGTGTTCGCAAAAAGTCCTGCACGCTCCAACAACCAGGGAGCGCGCCGTCGATAAACCTTTAAAGAGAATCGCGCCGCAATTTCACCATTCAATTAAAACTACTTTTTGTTCAAAGAAAGTGTGCTGAAATCATCGTAAATGCATTTGGTGGATGCCATTTTAAATTAATGGCTTATGGCCTTAATAATGCATCATCCGGGGTTTTGTGACTTAAGTCGGATTCTGGGTTTAAGTGTCCAACTTAATGACTGTGTCGAACTTTGACACCCATAACAGTTTCCACTGAAATGTTCGCGAATGAAAATAAGTTTCAATATAAATCGACATCATTTTGAACGTGCAGTGCCTTCACTTAGCCACATACCTAGATTAAAAATAATTAATTAATATTTGCTAATCGTTCCGTACGAAAAGATTTTCAAAATTAAGCCAACATTTTATGATGACCCCGAACTTTCTCTTTTACATAATTATGGCTAAAGATGTTCCGTGATTATTCCAATTTGCAATCAAGATCAATTTCCGTGCCTACATTTTTATTTTTATGACGCTGGGTCAACAAGGAACTTGCACTTCACTTTTTTACTGCCTGGCAAGATGTTGAATTTGGCAGTTTCTAATCAATTTGACACAAATTGTACCAGATTTTTTTCTCTCTAAAAGGCTCTACACGGAAGTCGTAGAGTTACGAAATTTATTTTTAACCTATTTATTTTCTACGTTGCATATGTTACCAAGTGTTAAAGCTAAGTAAAAATTCACGAGTTTCCCACATAGCCCTGTAGCTAAAAGCTCGAAAAGCTCAACGAAAATCAGTTCAAACATTTCCATTCAACAAGCCTACAGACTTGCGGACGCCTTTCATATTACATTTCGAGGCAGATGTATTTTAACTGCGCCATTTAAACCACATGCCTGTATCCAATTACGTTTCCTGTTAATTTAACTGCCAGTTACTTTTCATGGGTTGCGTCCGTTATATCATAGTGGGGTCGCTCCGTCGGCCGCCTCGCGACAGGTGAGGTGACACAGATTACGTAATCGATAAATTATTGCAAGCGAGTGCGATCGATATTTATATTTATCGAACACTCGCCTTAATGGATGCAACCTGATTAATCGCTGCCATTTATATCGATTCAGCTCGTGCGCGGTTATTGTGAAGCCGATTTATTGTAATCAGTTTTACAGTTAATCTAACGTGTTGTATTATTGCTATTAGCTATTATTAATGTTTTAGTACCTGTTAAAACGATTACGGTAAATTTAAATTATGTCATAAGGCTTTTTGAATATAATCGTCTTCTTATATTTGGGGTCATTTCACAATATCTGTTATCAAGAAGGAAGCTAACCTATTGGCAACGTAGCAACTAGCAATATACATGACCACCTTTTGGGTTCAAACAGTATAATTAGATGTACCGCCGACAAGATAGAAGTTTAAAATAAAACTCATTAAAGAAGAAACTTATGGAAACAAGATAACTTATGTCTCTGCAAAGTCTGCGATTCGTACCCTAAAAACTTTTCATATTTCAAGAAGCTTCCTGAATGCAATTAACCTACAGGTTATGGGCCCAACGTGGATGTCATAATGACATTTCTGCACTGTCACACTGTAAACGACAACGTAAACGTGTTGTAAATCTTAACTTTAACGGTCACTTAAATCCAAAAGTGCCGCTGCGTAAATCATGACTGCACAGTCCATACACACACAACCTGAAAATGGTGATTTCTCAATCACATGGAAAGTAATCGCCAAATGGTATGCAAGAAACACTTCACACAAACCCATTTGCACAAGTTCAAATAACCGTAATAAAACAGCACTATGAAATAACATGCATAATTTATGTAATTTACCTAACGACAGCGCATTGAATCGAATGACGTCTTAAATAAACAAAAGTTATCGAGTCACGAAGAATCGATTTAGTTACGTATGGACTACATAAGCAGTCGTAGGTGTACAGCTCTAATTGCAATGCCTCCTGGTGATACTTCATCCTCTGTTTAGATGTGGGATGTGATAATGGAGGCTAGGTTAGAACATTTAATCACCATGTTGTGGGCTTATCAGATATTTGGGATTCATCGCTGGCTTTCTTTATGTAACCTGTTCTTGTTTTGCAATAGGCACATGTGTTAACATCCTTTTAACGAGAGTAAAAAGATGAAAGTACTGTTAAGTAGATACGTTTTCAAACAGGAAGTTGAAGTTCGGTACCGAGTAATTTTGACAGTATTTAATTTTTAATCTTAAAATATAAAATTCTATCGTTACTGAGTGACTGTCGGACAACGCACAGCCGAAACTGCCAGTCATAGAAAGCTGAAATTTGGCATGTGTCTTTCTTACACTCTGCAAGGCAGCACTATGAGAGGATTTTCCGAAATTCTTACGGGAACGGGAAAAAAACAGGATATGCGCGTCCGAAGTCGCGGGCAAAAGCTAGTTTACCTATATAAAGCTTCACTGCTGACCATCGAGCCTCTACATAATACTTGCACATTGAGTGCTATATTTTTAGGAGTCTTTTTCAGTCTGAAACATGAACGTCTCTGCTGGAAAAAGCTAGTTTACCTATATAAAGCTTCACTGCTGACCATCGAGCCTCTACATAATACTTGCACATTGAGTGCTATATTTTTAGGAGTCTTTTTCAGTCTGAAACATGAACGTCTCTGCTGGAAAAAGCTAGTTTACCTATATAAAGCTTCACTGCTGACCATCGAGCCTCTACATAATACTTGCACATTGAGTGCCCTATTTTTAGGAGTCTTTTTCAGTCTGAAACATGAACGTCTCTGCTGGAAAAAGGCCGGGTCTCGGATCTATACTTAGGTGCTTCAATCTCTACTGACACTTTTATAATAGGTCATCATCTGCCTAGCCTTTCCCTTTTATAATATGTAAAGTGGAAAATTTGTAAATTAGAAAATACGACGAGGTATTGTAATATTAATGCAATTTCAACGCGTGAGGTACTAAACTGACAATGCAAGATCATGTTCTATGAAATCCACACTTCATAAGGGAAGTGACATAATTATGTAGATACTCCATATCGATTACGCGTTCAATTGCCGAGAGCGGGTAGTGTGTACCCATCATCGTATGCACAAAGTTACATGGTTGCATCACCATTATAGATCTTCACGTTACTGCCGCGTTTAGTCGTGTCTTCGCATTTAGTGGTAACGTTATTTACAGTTCTGCTCATGCCCTAGTTATGTAAGGAAAATGGGTGTGAAAATCGTGCACACACACAGGTGGGTATTAGAGTAAGTTTGCGGTATGGTTTCCTTTCTGCATGTTTTGGCTCTACGATATTGGAGAGATGGAGGGGAAGTTAGTTCTGAAGAATGTACATCTTTTTCAGAAAACCCTTACCTTAATAAAAATTCCCTTATCGCATCGTATCTGAAAAGACGCCTTTTGACGAAAAAGCCATAACACAGAGCCTTTGAGGAAGAATCCTCAAAGGGCGTCTTGAGCGGGTCTGAAGTAGGCGCAGAGGAAAAAATCTAATCCGGAAACAACCAGCATCAGAGGGCCTAGCACGAATATTCTTGACGTATAAATACGAAAAATTTTACTACCATTCTCGTTTTGCACATAATATTTATTTGAATTAGAAACTAAATTCATATTTTTGAAAACTATAAATTGTGTATGTCCCATAAAATTAAACAAAATTACTATGGGGTTACGTTACTATACCTACGTCAAAATATTCGTGCTAGGCCCTCTGATGACGGCTGTCATTCTCATATATATACAACGCGTAACAAATTAAATTTTAATGCAAAACCTGAAAAGGAAGACGAAAGAGAAACGAGACTTTGACTGCACCCTTTGCAACATTTTAATTTACGCTTAGTAAAAGCATTAATTCTACTTGGAACGAAATAACTATGTGAGATGGGTTTGCTCTTGACTTTCGTCTTGGTCAGAGATGACAGAAACAAAGTCTACGATGGAGCGAGCTTACCCAGAAGGAGCCTGTTTACTCTAACTTTGAAGAGATTAGGGTTGTAGGCGTTCGGAAACACAGACGCAGGCAGAGAGTTCCACTCCTTTGCTGTGCGCATTATAAAAGACGTTTGGAAACGCTTAGTGCGAATTCGTGGAATAGCAACAAGGTAGGGATTGCAAGTTGCAGTGCGTCTGGATGTCCGATGGTAGAAGGGGGTCGGTGGAATGAGGTCGTGGAGTTCTTGGGCACACTCACCGAAGTACAATCTGTAGAAGACCGAGAAGCAGGCAACCTTGCGGCGATGAACCAAGCTGTGAAGCTTGGCATCCACCAGTTTTTCGTCGCCGATGAGCGTCTTAGGTCTGCGTTCCACCGAGTCAAGCGCGGCTAGCTGGTACCTACTTAGCTGAGCCATCCCAAAAGTTGCTGCAATACTACATGCAGGATCGGACTTGTGCTTTGTAAAAGGTTAAAGCTGTCCAGACCTGAAGTATCGCTTCACTCTATTCAGGATCTCCAGCTCTTTAGAATAGACATCACCTTATTAGACAGTTTTCCCGATAAATTCTATTCGGCTTTTTAAACATTTTACCCGGATTTCCTTATAGTATAAAATTATTGTTTTCTATAGGTAAAATTATTTCCTTGTAACTTTATTGAGGGATTTAATATCATCATCATATCAGCTGAAAGGCTCCCCCAAGCGTCGCCACAATGACCGACCCTGTGCGTCCTAGATTTCATTTAGAAAAACATTATTTTCTTCAGTACGCAGCATCTCTACACCTGAATAACAAACACGGTAATAAATACGGTGCAATCAATTTCTATTTACTTTAGCAGTTAGTCATCTGCTGAAAAATTATAGGTTGTGAATCCCAACTAATATTATAAATGCGTATGTAACTCTGTCTATCTGTCTCTTCTTCATGTCTAAACCACTGAACCGATTTGGATGAAATTTATACAAAGATAGTTTGAGACCCGAGAAAGGACATAGGATAGTTTTTATCCCGGAAATCCCACGGGAACGGGACTATGCGGGTAAAACGGGAGTGAAGTCACGGGAAAAAGCTAGTGTTTTATAAACGAGATATTTAAGCCAGCAACAACCTGCTGAAACCACGTCGGAATAATTAAGTCCTTACTTGTTTCTTTGCGAATTTTGTATGAGGTTTGTTTTTATATTCAATTTCTGAACTTTTTATGACTACATCATATACTTTTGGGGATTTTTATCTATTCGATCTTACATTTTAGTTTTTACAAAAAGTCTTTGTATCTTCGATAGGTATACTAATATATGTATGTTTTCAGTTTTTTTTTTTGTTAAATGTGTATAATGTTTGGATGTAATAAGATTTATCTTAACACAGATTTGGTTTTGTACTTGAACTTTATCATTACTGTTTACATATAAGTTGGTATTGTGTGCAATAAATGAATTAAGAAAAACAAGAGGACCTCAAAACATCACAATGGTACGTTCAAAAGGTACGTTTCTTGACAACTTTCCAGGCTTTCTTGGAAACATGTCGATTACTTTACCTCGTCGGTGTCTTCTAAGTAATAACATTACCCACCGGTAACGGGACCCGCATTACATAACGAGTAACTAAACGGAAATCTTATAACCCCGTACTTTTCTTAAAATTGGTCAATTGCTACTGTAAAAGATGTTATTTTTACAAATATGTACTACTTTTAACAAGTCACACCTGAATTAACATTACATAAACTGTACAGGTATTATTTTATACTGAAAAGCAATTTATATTTTCTTACAAGTAACATTTCTCATACAAGTTAACGTCATAGGTTCTTATACAATAAACCACATATATAACCATTATAGGAAATCGATACTTGAAAAAAAAAAATGTACATCCGCTTGCTAAATAGGTATGACAAATTCCACAATAATAAGCCTTCATAATATCATTATTATGTATGTAGACGATTTTAATATACATACAAATAATTTCCTGTCATTCACTGGCTAAGTATTATAAGTTCGATTATATAAAACTCAGTAACTGATTACTTGACCTTATTCCTCGTTGATTGATGAACTGGACGACAAAAATCTTTGTACATGATCATTTAGCTTTATTAAACCTACTGCATTGTTCTATGATTTATTTACTTAGACGTACTTAAAGCTATGTCTACTAATAGTACCTGCTAAGTAAAACGTATAATGGATGATGCAATTAAATCTAACGTAATGTTCACTGAGTTTCTCCGGAAATACTCGAAATGCTAGCCAGGTGACAAGTTTCTAGATATCCTAGGAACCCAGAGAACAAAACCTAGGAAATATAATGTGCGTGACTTTATCTTATTGTTTTAACTGAGATACTAAATTATTGAGGCAGCGAATGTTCTGATAGCAAAGAAAGTACCAATTAAATTGAATAACTGGACTTGCTAGCAAACACTTCCAATAATTGAACGTGAAATAAATATGACAGCAACCTGGCAATTATCGGTTAACTTGATAGGTACCTATTTTCAACGTAATTTAAGTATGATAAATTGCCGATGTTACGGATATTAAAAACAAAGTCAGACCCAAAAGAAACATCACAAATTATTTCGAAGAAAAACATCGAAGCTTAAAGGCATAAAGGTGACTTTTTGTAAGTCACCATTAAGATTTTCTAAACACACATCGCGCACAGAAAATTGACACCTAATTAATTCCCAAAACACTTAAATGGTTTAATATCAAATTACATTTAAACATTCAAAACATGTTTACTTACTTAAGTTTTTAAATAAATCTTGTTTCTTTCAACATCAACAACAATTTTCTAGTAGCACAGGCAGGCGCGTGAGCCGCAAAATAAATATACAGTATGTAACAATGATGTGGTAATTTTTGGAAAAAAATCTGCTTTTGCGTATATAGATAATACGACTGTATCGGAAGCCATAGTCAATTTAAAAAAAAAATAACCTCTCAATCCAAATAATTTAGATCAGCTGATGATATTTGAACTTTGTATTTCTTTTTTGAAAAGTCGTTTTTGAAATGAAAACTTCTCTATCAGCGTTGAGCACTTTTCATGGGATGGATACAAAATGTTAAACTCGCGTTAGGACACGACACCTGTTCGAACATTCGTAAGCCGTCAGGACACGTGACCTGATCAAAAATTCGGCCGGCACTACCGGAGTGCAACCCGTTTTCTTTTTTAGTTGACTATGACTATGAACAAAGTTGTTCATCTGGTCAGAAACAGATTTTAAAACATCACTCAGATTTCAAAGATACAGATTCCACCTAGTTTGAGGACCGTCCGATCAAGTGACTGATAAAACAGTTACTGATATTATAGTTATGATGACATAATAAGAAATATAAGCAAATGAACCCAGTTCAATCTATACTATAATATTATAAAGCAGAAGAGTTTGTTTGTTTGTTTGGTTGAACGCGCTAATCTCAGAAACTCCTGGTCCGATTTGAAAAATTCTTTCAGTGGTAGATAGCCCATTTAACGATGAAAGCTTTAGGCTATATATCATCACGCTATGACAAATGGGAGCTGAGCATTAATGGAAAATGTGACGCAGACGAAGTTGCGCGGGTCAGCTAGTGAACAAATAAAGTTTGTCTTTATTCTTACATTTCCGTTACACTCTGTATAACAATCTTCCAACCGCATCTTTATCTGAGATCTTAATGTGATGACTTTGAATCATGCCGAGGGGCGTGAGCTAGGTTTCCATGTCACGAGAGAAGAAAAAATGTACGATTGGTATAGTGGTATTGGTAATTGGGAGATAGAAGTTGCAAATTTAACGTTTTAGTGCGTAAACGAGGTTGGCACGATGGCGGTGGATGATTAGGTTTTTTGCAAATGAAATTATGTTTTTTCCATTTATCCTGGGTTGACAATGATGGACACGGTGTTCATTGCTACATGTAGTCCGGTCAAGTTAGACATGGCCAGGTTACAATTATTCACATGGAGCCGAACGTTTGTACGCATGTTCGGAACACCATATATGAAATGTGAAAAATCCCCATCGATTCGAGATTTTGAAAACAAATATATTAGGTTTCAAAGGTCGGAAAAATATATTTTTTCGTTTTCTACGAAACGGTAAGTTTTGAACTATTATCTATAAAAATTGTTGCAAACTTTTTTCCCAAAAATCGCCATTTCTGTGTTACACCAGCTCTGGAAATTCTGATCTAAATATGAAAAATATTTTACTGATAGAAAGTTGCAATATCTCTGAGTATAAAAAAAATAAGCAAGTTTTTATCATTGAAAAAAAAAAAACACGGTTCACGTTACAATATTCCTTGGAAAATAGCTTTGCTAACAAAGAACACAACCTTCGTAACCAATTTCCTTTTTACGTTCCCGTTAAAATAATTTGTAATCTATACTAATATACTAGCGGACCCGACAGACGTTGTCTTGTTGTCCGACTACAGCACCATCTGCCGGGCTGATTTGTGAATCTAAAACATCCAGGGCGCCACCCAAACGCATACGAAAAAAATCAAATCGGTCCAGCCGTTTAGGAGGAGTTCAGTGACATACTCACGTACAATAAAATTATATATATAAAGATTGTAAAGCTGAAGACTTTGTTTGTATGGTTGAATGCGCTAAACTCAGGAACTGCTGATTGGAATTGAAAGATTCTTTTAGTGTTGGATAGCCCATTTACCGAGGAAGTTTAAAGGCTATTTAAATGTTTGCACAACTTAGAATGAAGATGTGTATGAGGCGTGTATTAGCAGTTTAAATTCTCATTACTGTTTTGATAAAAAATAATTCTAAAATGATGTAATGGCTACTTATAGCAAATGATATAAGCAATAATGGAATGATTGATTAACGAGTATGCAAGCCAGAATCAACAATGGAGACCACCAGAAAAACGCGGAGCTAATGAAGCCCGACGGGTCGGGACTCGTCGGGCTTCATTAGCTCGGCGTTTTTCGACTGTCTTTGAAACGATTCAACTCTCTTGTATCCCGCAACGAAATTAATCAGAAGAGTACAGCGGAGGAGTAGGAAGAAATAAATATAATTTCCACTTCCCTCCTTATCAAGCAGGAGACAGATTAGAGCTAGGCCAATAGGCACCAAGGGACATATACAGCTGGGTTAAGCCCAGTTGCCAAGCACCACGGAGTATATATTAACACTGAAACTAATGGGTTCTAAATTGTGAGCTACTTTTGATGAGTAGGTATACAATATAGAAAAAAATACAACCGACTTCCAAAAAAAAAACACTTCAAAGTAAAAAATAACTTTAATTTCGGAACTCGGTGTTTTTGTCAATTTGTTCGTTTTTTGACACCGACTTCCGAAATTATAGTTATTTTTTACTTTGAAGTGTTTTTTTTTTTGGAAGTCGGTTGTATTTTTTTGTAAAAAATTTTTTATTTTTTACTTTTTAGTGGTACCCCACACACCACTACAAAATCGCAGAAAAGCAAAATACAAACGCACTAGTTGCCCATACGATTTTCGAAAGTTCCCCTCGACTTCTCTGAGATGCCATCATCAGATCCTGGTTTCCTTATCATGGGACCATTTGGGAAGTATGGGAATACAAAAAAATCATTTTTAAAATCGGTTGGCAAGCGACGGAGTTATGCCCGAACAAACATAAAAAAAAAAATACAAACATTCGAATTGAGAACCTCCTCCTTTTTGGAAAGTCGGTTATAACGCAATAATATACAGATAGGTATCTACCTAACTTTTTATAAGGATGGAAAATCATCAAATGACTCCTCCCGCTCTGGGAGGTTATGTCAGACTCTTACTGACTGAAACCTATCCGTGTTCATCCTAACGCCCTTTGCGTTCCAGGGCCGCTGTGACGATTTATTTTTTCGAAAAAAATCTAAAACCCTGGCCGATCACTTAGGTACTTTACTCTTTCAAGTAGGTTGGTATGTTTAATCCGTAATATAGTAAGAAAGGTACCTAACCGATATATAGGATCACAGGAAAACAACAACAGGAGAAACAGGAAGTTGGACCAAGGTCTGTAGACTAAACGATAATGGGGTTTGGGCAGTAGGAGTAACATCATCATGAGTTCACCACCCCATGTATAAGTTATTTAACCCTTATTTCCTTATGCCTGGGAGCCAATTCTATTAACTTTTAAACAGTGTGTGTCAAAAAAGCCTTAATTTTCATAATTTTTTGACAGATTGCGTGCATACATACGAATGTGAAAATTTGTAGAATTGGCACTCTGAAGGTATTTACTTTCCTTTTGATTAAAATTAACGCAAACATAATAGATGCATTAAGTTTAAACACGAATTAAAATTTTCTTCTGCCATCATTTAAAAACGAATTTTCGAATGTTTTTATAGGCTGCAAAATAATTATTCAACTTCAGCCGTTGACAGCTTATTAAAATTGCGGTGAAGTTCCGTCGCACCAAATTGATGGAAATTAAAAAGCTAATCGTTAAAGAAACTTATATACACGATTCATAAGGGCTGTGACGTAGAATAAGATCGCGAGAAGGTTTGAATCAGATATTTGAGCCATTAGACTGAAGGCTCCCCTCATCATCTGCCTAGCCTATTCCCAACTATATTGAGATCGGCTTCCAGTCAATCCGGATTTAGCAGAAAACCAGTATTTTAAGTGGAGCGGCTGCCTGTCAGACCTCCACAACCCAAACTGGGTAACACTGTTCTCCAGACGTGTCAGATTTTCTGGCTTCTAACTATCCGTGACGACTGCCAAAGATCTCCAAATGACAGCCGGGACCAACAGCTTAATGTGCTTTCCGAGGCACGGAGGAAACTCAGAATGTTAAGATGGTCACCCATCCACAGACCAACCTCGGCAATCGTTGCTTAACCTTGAATATCGACCTGTGCGGCTGTTAATATTTAGCCACGAGCTCCTGAAAAGGAAGGCTCCCCTAATATATAAGATTACTTTTACCTTACGTTACCAAGTTATGTAGTGACTGACGGACAACGCACAGCCGAAATTACTGGTCGTAGGAAGCTGACATTCGGTGTGTAGGTTCCTTAGGGAGTGTAGAAGAGCACCATAGAGAATATAACCACTGGTTTAATAGTTTTTGGGGTGCACTAACAGAGGATTTCCCGAAAATCTACGGTGAAGGCAAAAACGGAACGTGTGTACAAAGTCGCGGGCAAAATTTAGTATTTATTTATTATGTCACTCCAACAACAAAGTCACAGAGACATTCTTACATTAAAAATTCCTTAAATTAGCTAGTACTATTGTGACCCTATCATTTATAGGGGTGCACATCTTATATATTTTGTGATACAATGTTAATTTAAGTTTGTAACCAGAGCATTGTAGGATCGTAAGTTAGTATATTTATTTAATTCTTCCGACGTCTGTATTCAATGAAGTCCTCCTAAACGGAACGACCGATTTTCATGTGGGTATTGTGTGTTTCGTCCCTGGGTGGTTTGGATTCACAATTGGGCCCTGAGGCGGCGCTAGAATAGGGTTCTCCATTCTATACCTTACGAAAAGCAAACGTTCGGGTAGGACGTCTCTTCTGGTGGATTCGCTAGCTTACTTAAAAAAAAAAAATTGTTTTTTTTATTCAAAACGGGGAAACTCTTGGCCCAAATCCCACCTGATGGAAAGTGATGATTAGGCCGAAGATGGAAGCTAGTTTCACCCGGAATCCTCTTACACAGAGGAACTGGCTATCATACCTCTAACTGCCAGAACACAACAATGCTGTTAACATTGTTGTTATGGCGACAGACTTAAACATGATGGTGGTAGCTTGCCAGGCGGACTTAAAACAAGTCCTACCACCAACCAAACCGAGCAAAGATTTGCCCCCGCTAGGAATCGAACCTGGGACCTCTGGGTCTGAATCAGGTGGTATAACCACTAGACAACAGAGGCGGTTAGTATCACCTGTTTAGCACCACCCGGGGACCACGTGTAGGGATTCGCTGAAGGGTATTCTCCTACGGACGCGGGTGACTCGGCCCCCACGAACGTACAACCGAATTGATAACCTCCTCCTTTTTGGGAAGTCGGTTAAAAAAAGCAATGTGGGTTTCGCAAGTATGCCATGATTTTACGCAAAAGGTATTCGATACTAAAACCCGTATTCTCTGTAATTACGATATTGCACCTTTAGAAAATTGCGGGCACTTTGCTCTTGTGGTCAAGAGGAGGCTATAGCATCATCCGCTCTGCTAGTTACAACATCCTGCTCTAAAGCCGTCCAACAGGTGAAATGATAACTTAGCATTTGCCTATTTAGATTTCGTTTAGCAATAATTATAGTGGATCCCTCGATTTAGCAGAATGGCTGTTTCCTGTTAACAAAACCTACCTAAGTATACTCGTTAGATTTAAATACTTAAGTAGGTAGTTTGTTGTCGTTGGTTGTCTTCTTCTATCTTCGTCTTTCTATTACTTCTTTCTCCCCGGAACTACTTACATCAGCATAGTTTGACGTATCCTAAGTACTCGATACTAATATACCTTTTCAAAACGCAAAAAAAGTAAAGTAAAGTATTAAATAAATAAAATACTTAACTACTTGTTTATTATTATTATTCCTTTATTTTAAGCAACTGTGGCCCAAACAAGATGCAAGTTTATACAACAAAATTTACTAGTACATTTAAAAAAAAAAAATTACACATGAAGTGCCGACGTCGTGTTACGCTGCGCGGTGTGACGTAGCCTACCACGAAATCTCCCGTCGGTAGATACACCCTTCGACAAAAACTTCCTTTAGGAACGTGTTGAGATGTCATTTTTCCTAAATAATAGTCTCTCAGCTGAAAAACTAACATTCTACACCTTCCATTCCATTATTATATTTCCTATAAATAGTCCCACAGCCACTTGATAGTCGAACCCACAATTACGTAAACCTGAATTAAACCGAAGGTGTTAATTACGGACACACAAAATGAATGGATGTGTACAGCCATCGTTGTGTTGTGTATTGTTATCTAACCGAACAGCGTACCTACTTATTATTCAGATGTTAAGATAACACTGTTGCAGACTGTTTATATAGGTAGGTTAGGTACTGTTGCCCGCAAAACTGATTGATCAATACAATAGAGACTTCATGCCACAAGTATTGAAAAAAATAACTAAACTCATTTGCAAGCTTTGACCTAGTTATTTTTTGTCTTGTTTTCCTGTTAGTTAAGGATTGTAATGTCTTAAGTTTTAGTTATGCCGGATTGTCGTGTTGTGCTGCAGAATAGATTGATAGAAAGACCTTACTGTGCACGAAAATTTAACATAGCTCTTTTAAATTGCTATCAACAACAACTAATATATTTGGTTGACATTTGAAATTTGATATATAGACAATTTGTTATTTAATTATTATTTTTCTTTGAAATTTTAAATTTTATAATTAAGTAGACAATTTGTAATCTTTT
This sequence comes from Ceramica pisi, assembly GCA_963859965.1. NCBI lineage: Eukaryota > Metazoa > Arthropoda > Insecta > Lepidoptera > Noctuidae > Ceramica > Ceramica pisi. The sequence continues at coordinate 19,198,406 of OY982535.1, read as the reverse complement.
TTGTGACATTGTAATTTGATAATATGTAGCAATTTTCAATTTAATTATATTTATTCTTTGACATTTGTAAGTTGATAATATGTAGAAAAGTCTTGATCTAGTTCCTATTTTTTTATGGTAATGTTATTACTTTGTTAGAAGTAAATGTAGTAGAGCTATTATTAATACAAATTTTGCATGCCGAATTGAGTAGGCGGAATATGTTGACTTTATTGTGTACTAGCTGACCCGCGCAACTTCGTTTGCGTCACATTTTCCATTAATGCTCCGCTCCTATTTGTCTTAGCGTGATGATATGTAGCCTATATCCTTCCTCGATACATGGGCTATCTAACACTGAAAGAATTTTTCAAATCGGACCAGTAGTTCCTGAGATTACCCCCTACATACAAACTTACAAATAAATGTTACCTCTTTATAATATTATAATTAAAAAAAAAATATATTAGTATAGATGTTTGATAAAATCTGTAGAATACCATATTTCAGGCAAATAAATGAATCTATATATCTATTAAATTAAATTTCAAATTCGATCTTAATGCTTTTCCGCAATTTATATTTAGCAAGCAAAGCCAAAGAGTATGTATAAACAAAAATCTATTAGTTTTCACAAGTTTTCCCAATGGATATACACACTTTACACTTTAATAGAGTATATAACAGCTGTTATTAAACACGCACAGTAGGTCGTCACAGCACGCCAATTTGCTGAATGAAATAATTCCCAAGGTCGACTATTACTATATCACGAAAATTTTACGCACACTCAACATTCTTCAGTAATAACATGCGAACGCATATATTTTACCTACGTCCAAATTGCCATCTTCAGCTGACACGCAGGTACAATTTAATTTTTCCACATGTAAAGCTGGATTCACATGGTTGTATCGAGAGCCCAGATAAAGTAACATTCAGCGATAACGACCATAAAAAGTTCGATATTTACGTGTGTCGTCGTATTAATGTCACCTGGTTGTTTTTTTTTTTAGATATGTCGCGACAACTTTTGTCTAGATTCATAGGTGTATCACTCGTACATAGCGGCGTCGTAATGATACTATTTTAAGTATTTCGCATGCGTTGCCATGAAACTTTTCAAGACAGGAGTCATGAATTCGCTTCCCTCAGGTTATATATAGTTACCCTAAACGTATTAAACAATTCATTATTTTATTAAGAAGTGCTTAAGAAGCTTATTTATAGTAATAAATAAGCTTTGTTAAAGTCTCATACTATAACAAAACATATTCATAGTACGCTTCTACCTTACCCTTCGTGAAATACAGACGTGATATTTTAGTATGTGCGTATGAAACAGATGGTTTATTTTGTAAAAATATCATCGTGAAGCATACCATGCTAGCTACCGCTTGTGCCAGTGATGATACTGTAGGCCACACCGTGCGACTGGCAGCAACTTGCGCAGAACGCCGTCATCAGCATTAACTACGAGATCCCATCTAGAGGCTATCCGTGTCATGCAATGGTTGCAGTGCTGAATTCATTACTGTCTTACTTTAATTGACCAGGTTCTTAGTATTTAAAATGACTATAAAATAACAATGATTTGATGTTTTTGAAGGAAGTTGGTATTTTTTTGTTACTACCTCAAAGCTTGATTTTCTACCAAAAAAATGAAGTATAGGGAGCGTATTCTGAAGAAATTACTTTAAATAATTAACGAAGCCTATGTAGATTCCATAAGAATACCTTAGAAAAGAGAAACACAACGTCCACTACAAATATTAAGAGCAAAAATATAGTAAATTAAAGAGAGATTGAATTTACTGAAAATAGGACACTAAAGACATTATCGGCAAGACCCGTAGGTGTAACATTATTAGTGACATATTCAACGATGTATGTATATCGTAAGTATTATGAAAAGCACTTTCTTGAGTAGATAGCCATCATCGATATAAATAATTCGGAAAGTAGCCTAGAACAAACCATTAATTGTCAATTTTATGAATGAGAGCGACTAAGCATCATTGTAACGGCCGATCAAAGGGGCACTGTGATGTAAGTCATTAGGTTTAACCATTAATTATTTTAATCGTCGTTTACATGGTCTTGCGCAAGTGCTTTCGCTCGCCCGTAAAATAATGTTACCATTGTTGTATACTGTGAATGGAGCTTTGTTGTAGGAGGCTCTCAATCGTTTTGCACACTTTCGTGCTATTAATTTTATTGTCGTCTGCTATCAAATCGGTTGCACAACCATTATTTGGTCGTAATTTTTATTTAGATTTCTCATTTATTGCATCTGAGGCATACGTTCTGAGGCAAGCGTAATTAGGTAATTTCGTATCATTGAATATTCTCGAGCGCTTTTGTTAAGCAAATAGTTCCCTAGTTTTTTCTTGTCCACATTTATATCGAAAGAGGAAAATAAAGACATGCTGAAGTAGGTTTCTGTCAGTTCTTACGTATTTCGGTCGGTAAATATCTAGGTACGCTACTGAATATAAAGTGGTAGCAATTCGTGGCATAATGAATACGAAATAAACGAAGTCTTTGACTATTATGGCTACGACCGGTCGTACGGTCTGAAACTATTATCTTGATCGTTTTCAATCGATAAGGCTTACATCACTTTCATTACCGCCGATCCCAATGAATGATCGTATCAAATTAAATTGGGTGCTCCAATAAATGGCTAAACATCGACAGATAAGACTGGAAATACCTACATCAGGTTATCTTATATATAAAAATGAATTGCTGTTCGTTAGTCTCGCTAAAACTCGAGAACGGCTGGGCCGGTTTCGGTAATTCTTTTTTGTTTAGTTTGCCAGAATACAGGGAAGGTTTAAAAACAAAAAAAAAGGGGTATGGGTAGCTGAAGGGAGCGAAGCCGCGGGGGACAGCTAGTTCCGAATATTGAAGACTATCAAAGACTATATCACCATCGAATATATAAAAATCTCGTCTATTTATTTATTTAACGATTTACAAATAAATATTAATTTAAAAAACACTTTTCGTGGGATTATCTGTAAATAAGTCACTTACAGGCATGCACATCATTCTCTAAGTAGGTCTAATCAAATTATTGTAATGATTAATTAACGTGAACGATAATTTAAAAAATAAAAATAAAATAGAATTTAAAAAATGATGTCCTGACTTAAATGAAATTGAGATAACAATATCATTGCTTAAAATACATAATATACAATTCATAAATAAACTGAAATAAATGTATATTATTTCAGTTTATTTATTAATTAAACAACACACAACACACAACAACAAACAACACAATCAATCACACACAATTGACAACATTATAAAATTATGAACTAAAATGATGAACTGAAATTATGTATTAAATTATTAACAATATATTTCAATTAAATTTTAACATTATTAAACAAAAATTGAAAGTATATAATAAATAATGTCACGGTATCTATCGAACTCCTCCGAAACGGCTTTACCGTTTTTGATGATTTTTGTGCACATTCAGTAGGTCCGAGATTAGGTCATCGTAGGGTACCGGTACTTTTTAGGGTTCCGTAGCCAAATGGCAAAAACGGAACCCTTATAGATTCTTCATGTCTGTCTGTCTGTCTGTCTGTCCGTCTGTCCGTCCGTATTTCACAGCCACTTTTCTCCGAAACTATAAGAACTATGCTGTTGAAATTTGGTAAGTTGATGTATTCCGTGAACCGCATTAAGATTTTCACACAAAAATAGAAATATTTTTTTTTTTTTTTTTTTAATTTTCGAACTGAAAAACAAAAATTTTTTTTTCATGTGTGTGGGAGTCATCTATTGATAGGTCTTCAAAAATGATATTGAGGTTACTAATATATTTTTTTTCTAAACTGAATAGTTTGCGCGAGAGACTCTACCAAAGTGGCAAAATAAGAGAGTGATAAAACTAAAAAAAAAATTATGATGTACATTACCATGTAAACTACCAGCGAAAATTGGTTTGAACGGGATCTAGTAAGTAGTTTTTTTTTAATACGTCATAATCGTAAATCGCAACTTCTGCTTATAATATAATACCTACTGGTTTGTACGGAACCCTCGTTGTGCGAGTCCGACTCGCACTTGGCCGGTTTTTTTTTATTGGCACAACAATGTATGCTAAGCTAGTAATTATATATATGAAAAAGTTATACAAATAGGAAAAGTATCAACAAATAATCATAGACGTAAAAACAACCAGCTAAAACAGCTGCCGAAAACTAAAATTCGATTTACATAGTAGATAATATCATAGATTGGACCTTCATCGAGAACATCAGGAAGAAAATAAACCGACTTTTTCTCCAGACTTACCTCGAAGCTTGGCACCATGCCCGACATCTCCCGGGAAGGGAGCATTTTATCATATCGGGGCTGTGTGTGACCCAGCCCCGCGGTGTCAGGCACCCCAGCATCCCCAGCCAATGAGAACGAGACGGTGAATGAAAGTAGACATCTCATTGTGACTTCTTATCGATCTCGGAAATTTCCATGATTCTATGTTTATCATTTTGTTTCATTAGATGCCTAATCGTTTTTAAGATAGAGACAAAAAAATATGTAGTCTTATGAACGCACTCATTTGGAATAAGAAATTATAAAATTCAATATCATTTCAATATCATCTACAAAATTGAGGTAATTTGTCTAGATTATAAAACTCAAAAGTTTCGTAACACCTGATTTTAGCGCTCCTAAAAGTAATTTGTGAGCAACTTACTTTCATCGCATGAACAATACACAGACATTCGATCAAATGAGAAGTTAGCATGCCTGGAATAATAATATCTACTTATTATCGTACCTAGCATCATTGTCAATTTTCGCGATGATGATATGAGTCAACCGGATAGACCGTTGAACTTCGGCTGGGCCCAAAATGATGTCATCCGAAATTTGTAAGAGGATTTGTTATTTTAACCGTTTAACCAGTTTTGGCAATGTCAATACGATTAATCATAAGTCACGTGCTCCAACCTAACGCTTTATTATTATTATTATTTTTATTTATAGCCATGATAATTCATGGCTTAGCAATAAAAAATAGTTAACATGAATACAATTTTAAATGCTGTATGGGTTTACGCCTATGAATGTTAACATCTCTGTCACGGGCGTAGCCAGGTTATAGTATCGGGGGGGTTCAAGAAAATTAAACTACTGAAAGTGAATATTCATCAGAGCCAAGCCGTTCAGTCTGTTTTCACTCTTTGTGTTCCGCAAGTAGTTTTTAAGTCTCCGTAGGCTTGAAAAAGTCCTTTCTAGTGTAGCATAATCATTTCAAAGCAGATTTTGGAGTAGGGGAGGTGATAGTCATAGCTGCTTTCCACTGACGAATACTTAAAAATTGAGTCTTCAATTTCAGAACTGACTGCAAAATTTGAAGGTAACGCCAATACTACTTTACGGTGTTTCGCAAACCTCTCGATTAATTATTGAATTGTGTGCTCTTGAAATGTGATGAATAAATTTATCCCACGCAATGTTAGAGCAATTCAGTTGCCTTCCAACGAAACGTGGCATTTGTAGTATACCACCATTTTCTTTGAGCATCACCTTTGCTTCTTGATACAGATGACGGTAGGTACTCTTTGTCAACTTTGAACGAGTAAAGGAAGCAGTTGATATCTTAAGTTTTCGGGGGGGGGGGGGGGGGGGGGGGGGTTTGGACCCCCAAGAACAACTGCAAGTACAGCTTAGACTGTACTTGTAGTGTTCTTTGAACGCCTGGCAAAATTTATCGAGCAATTCCTTCACAAAACACTCTCGTTGCATTGTTGGTTCATAATTTGGTAGGCGTTTGTAAAAGTTATATGACTGTTTTGTGTAAATAAAATTATTTTATAAAACTACAATTTTAATTATGTAAATATAACGCAAACTTACTACTAATAGAGGAGATTTTCCTTACTAATACGCAACATTCAACTTCTTTAATTTATGAGGTAGGTAATCTAAAACGGGTGATCTTTTACACTTATTATTACGTACCTATACAAATAAATTAATGACATACTATATTTCCTGCCTAATGCTTATTAATGAACTTCCGTCAAAATAACACAAAGTTCAATGCCAACTGCGTCAACGTTTGCGCTTTTAATTGAGGCTTATAGATGCCGCTTGATAAGAAAATAAGTTGAAGGCCTTGAGTGCGCTCGCATCGATGCTGCAAGCAAATAGCTTAATTAAATTCCATTCGAGAGGGAGCGTAGCGCGCCGGTCAGTCGCAGGCATGGCGTCCCGCCGTCGCCATACGCGCCATAGCCCTCGGCAGCCATAGCTAGTCGATACCGCCATATCCCGGCTCACGCATGCGCCCTGCGCCGCACCCCGCACCACGCATGTGCGGCCTTATACCAGACAACGAGGCAGCCAAGTTGCGACACACGACTCCTCTTTACGCGACTGTGTCGCATAATTGATTGTCCATTCGATACTGACATTGAACGGCCAATGTGCGGCGGCCGACCGGACGATTACAACCAGTTATTTGCTTACGGCTATCGAGATAAGGCGCTTCCGCGCGACTCCACGCAGCGACGTACGTCTCCGCGATCAGCTGGTGATACTCGCGAATTCGGCATGGCTTCGTACTGTGATAAATATTGTGCACCCAGGGTTTGCGTGATGTAAACAGTGTTGAGAGTGCAAGTGGGTGAATCATCATGGAAGTGGCCAAGGAGAAGAGTGCAGCGGTGGAGGAGTTTGACGAGGACGATGTCGCGTCTCGTCGCTGCATGCTCGACGGTGAGTCCAATCGATACATGCAGTGTTGATGCGTCATACTGTGATATGATCATTAGGATGCCTCTTCTACAAAGGGCATTGTGTATAGCAAATTAAATCAGAGACAAAGATCGTGTGCAATGACATGACAGAGCGTTGGCGTCAATTGATGGCAATGCTATTGATTTCCCTCACGGACGGACACCGGAGACGGCGCTTGTTTACACAACTCTTGCCTATTGCAAATGCTTGCTAATTTGCCAATACCATGATGTGATTCCTGAGCAACTATAAAAATGCCGAAATATGGATATAACGAAATATCCAAATATAATGCCGAAGTTGGTGATAAACTATCTTTAAATGTAATTTGGATAAAATAAATCCTTTATGCGTGAGTTATTTCCTAAACGAATCCAGTGTTTATCAACTTAGAAGTAAAATTGACAAATCCAAACAAAATAATTAGGCTAGTAACAGTTTGATAACACGGATAACGTGTGCGTATGAATTTCGGTTAATTACAACACCAGCTTACTAAACTATTTAGAGGTCGAGCTGTTAACATTAAAACGGCCAATCAGTGTTTAAATTAGGGCGAAATTACCACCATGTTATCACGTGACTGAGATACATAACTAACCGTGGTTTCGAAATGTGACTGTAAAGTCAAATGTGAAAAGTCTTGGACATGAAAAGCATGCAAACAAAAGCTGAAAGTGTGATGACCACACAAGCTCTTTCAAAATCTATTGTCCCTACATTCCAGTGTCATGAGTCCATGACCTCGATTTAAAGCCGAAACGGGTACCTACGTTTATGACTCACTCTTAAGGAAGCTAAAAAATGGCATTGAAAACTGGAGTTGTCAGCGGTAGGACAGGACGCGCGGGTCCCCGTGCGCCCCGTTTTGGCGAACTTTTGCATTGTAGCAACGCCGAGGGCGTTGACCGGTTCCCCTCGCCTCGGAACTTTTATAGGGTTTTAAAATCGATTGCTAAAGGGGATTTTGTATTGATAACACCCTTTGTAAAGGCTAATTAGGGGCTTAAAAACAATGGTATTTTGTTTTATAAACTTCGTATTCAAATTTTTATAGTAGATAGAAATAATTTGGACAAGCGATTCAATTTAGCACCATGATCAAATAACAGGGAAAGATAACGAGGAAATTTTAAATAACCACCATTTGAACAGACTTCATTATAATAAGTAGGTAAATATTTTCTGAATACCAAGGTTTACAGCATATTTATTTTACAAAATGGATTAAAACAAAACCAAACCCGTGCGACATAAGTGGATTACGTTCACATTCCCAAAGTTTCATGTTACTTGTGGTTTTAGTTGCTGGTACTTATTTAGCTAATGCAATTCAATGCATGACACATATCACAAGCACTTTAGTCAGTATTATTTTATGAGAATGTTTTTTACGCCAGTTTTTGTGTTGCAGTTCCAAATTGTAACAAAAAATAAGCCAAAACATGATACCGCTAATTACAACTTCGACACTTATTTTTTATCACTCTCTTCTCGCTTAATTAGTTTCTAAATAAATGCTACAAATAAATTAATATTTTAATGAGAAGCCATTTTAAACTATTTCTGACCGCTGAACTTTCTATGTGGATGCTACTGCCTACTTTCTACGTCTGGTACGTATTAACCGGGCTTGTTACGTTTGGTCTGCAAAAACGTTGCTTGGTTTATTAATTTGAATTCCACACGTTCTTGTTAGAGGACACGGAACATTTCCGACTAATTTAAATGTCAACTGAAGCCGACCCCTTTGTATTTCAAGAATGACATCGGAATCGTTCTACGTCGGCATAGTAACAAGTCTAATGATGTGTGGTGTGTCCTGTCTATAGGATACACAATTTTCAGAGCTAAAGACGTCATCCTGTATAAGTAAATAAAGACAGAACAATAGGCTCCAAAAGGAGATCAAAATACCAATTGCCGATTGTGATTTCCGTTGCGTTTTAAATGGAGATTTAAAACTTCAGACAATTGCAATGTTCAAGTGCATGCCTCAAGAACTTGAGAGATAATTATAGATTTTAATGTAAAGTTTCCGTTTTAATCTTCTGTATATGGACGTGCCTGCCCTTGAACCGGGCACCTGGGATCTGATCGTTCAACCGGTTTTGAGAATAATTTTACCACACTGTCGGGTTAAAATTGAATACAAATCTCAGGAAGCTGAAATTGCTGTGTTATTTACTTTTTGTTGGTTGTTAAAATTATGGTTGTTATAGAGTTTAAGAGTTCGAAGTCCTTTTCCCTATTATGAAGATTTTTCCGACATAAATAAATTAAACCTAACCGAATAAAGTCACACCAACATGCATATTACGTTGCAAAACTTGCAAACAACTTGATATGTTCGACGACTGAGCTCTCATTCATGGAAGCCGTAAAGCATTCCATACAATTCCACAACAATGCACATCGACAGCCTGCTCTTATTACGTGCGCAGGCGCAGATCGATTCAAGTCAGGCGGGTTCCTTTTACAAGCGCCTTTAGCGCCGGCGCTGAATGCTCGAGCAATCGTAAATGCTACCGGTATACGTTGAGCAGCCGAGCAGAGCCCATTACGAGCACAATAACCCTACTCTCTTTATTAGTTAAATCAGGAGCTAAATTGACCGCGAACTATACAGTACAGACGCCTAATTTAATGACGTAGATGAGCATGTTTTAATTTCCAACATTTGCTCGTATGTATCGTCTCTAGTTGATTATTTTGCCAGAGATAATACCATGATAAGAAATAATAACAATCCAGTAGTAATGATTGCAAAGTCCGTATCAACGATAACTTAGATAGATCTGTTACTCAGAAAAGAAGAAATTGTGAATAGATTAAGTTCATTAGTGCTGAGATATAGGGACGTAGTTTCCGTGACTCCATGTGTTCTGTGCTGTGATAACTGCAAGTAGATATGCTGGTATCCTTGCGAACTGGCGATAAAGCCCGCATATATAGTAACAACCGCCTGGGCGGAGGATCCTCCTTTTCAATGGGGATTTGCGGGACTTTACTCTCTGTACCGCATACCTCCCCAAAGTGGCAAATGGACAGTTTTAGGTAAACTGCCACATGTTATGGCTTAAGACCATTTTTTCGTTTTGCTAGTGGCTGAATAGTCTCAGTACTTAATCAAGAATAGATAAATACTCGTAGTCGAGTAATAATAGTACCTAATAAAACTATTACTGAAGCCTTAGTATCTAAATAAAGCACCGATTACGTGCTAGGCTCCTGGGCCACACAGAAAAGCTTGGGAGGATGATTATGGCTGCGTTAAAAACATACTAGTCATAGCATAATTGCAGAACATTGTCATTTTTTTATGTTGTCTTATGTCAACAGTGTCAAACTCGAATCCTTGGTGTTTGATATGTCAATTTTTTTCGCGATATTTACCTACGCTGTATAGACAGTGTATGTAATATCTATACTAATATTATAAAGAGGTAAAGTCTGTGTTTGTGAGGTTATAGGGGGTAATCTCTGGATACTGAACTGATGTTGAAAATTTAATAACCAATAGAAAGCCACGTAATTTGTGAGTTTCATAGGCTATATTTATATGTAATATTATATTAACCCGAAACATACCGCACAGCGGGTGGGCACGGGTCTGCCAGTAGTTACTAAAATTAATAGCGATGCTCCTTTTAAAATAATATGTTATCAGTGTCATAACAGACACTGATAAGGCTCTTTACAAACGACCGGTTATCTTAACCTGTGATAAAGGTCATCTCACACATTGTTTCAAGCAGACGCTCTAGGTAATATACTGAAGCTTATCTGGTGATATAAAATCATTGTCTGTTGTAATTACTTTGTAAATTGGGTCGTGTCTATACATAACTTGGTGCCATAATTTGATAGAGGCAAGAGCTACATAATATAATTATGAATAGTGAATAAAACCCTCTTGTTCTTAATATTGCATTGCTGAAGTCATCAGCCGATAAGTTTTTTTCCAGCACCGACTGAAAAGAACATTTCGGCTGATAACTGCAATCAGCATGTTTGAATGAATCATGAATTGGCAGGATTTATCAGATATTTATGAGTTCATTGTAAGTAAGTACAATTAATTTTAATTACTCATGAGTAATTCTACAAGTAATTTATGTAAAGTCTGTTGACAACAGGATGCGGAAAATCAAGACCACTGTCAGATATACCTACCGATATTACTGTTATTAAGTAATCGGTAGTTTGTGGTGTGACCAGCACTCCTGAAACCTTTCAATATGTTACATAATTCATACAACTGCTGTCTCACGATTCTTATCATTGCTTCAGGATAGAACTAGGTACTGGCACCGGCAGTTTTGACAGCTTGGCGATAAAATGAAGTAGGACTTTATAGTTCCTGAACAATGTCCTACAAATATATAAGTATTACTAGCTGACCCGCGCAACTTCGCCTGCGTCACATTTTCCATTACTGCTCCGCTCCTATTTGTCTTAGCGTGATGATATATAGCCTATAGCCTTCCTCGATAAATGGTTTAACACTGAAAGAATTTTTAAAATCGGACCAGTAGTTCCTGAGATTACCCCCTACATACAAACTTACAAACAAATGTTACCTCTTTATAATATTAGTATAGATTAGCTGATGCCCGCGGCTTCGCCTGCTTTTTAATTATTTTAAATAAAATGTATCCTATGTTACTTCTAATACCTCCAAGAATATATTTTATGTAATACAAAGTTTCATGATGATCGGTTGAGTGGTTTTTGCGTGAAAGCGTAACAAATAAACTTACATTCACATTAAAATAATATTAATAGGGATAAATGTTAAAGTCTGTATGTTTGATAGAATTTGTGAATTAATCCTTTTATTATATAGGTGCTGTAACATTCGTTTTCATGAACACACTGTAGCTAGATAGATAAACTCTACCTATTGTATAAATAAGACATTAAAATTATAACACAACTCTTGTACAGTATCCTTGATTGTATGGAAACAATAGCGGACTGGGGCGATCTTATTGCTGACAGCTATATCTACCAGACAATCTTCGGATTGACGAATGAATCAATCACAGACTCAAAGGCTGAAATTGAAACTTAGCACATGGGTCGACATTAATAGTATGCTTTAGGACACAGCATACTTCTTATCCCAGTGATACCCTTTTTTTAACGATTGGAAATCATCAAATGAGTCCTTCCACCCTGGGTGAAGCAGAAGTGAATGTCAGACTCTTACTAACATATCCGTGTTCCTCCCGATGCCCTTTGCGTTCCAGGGCCGCGGTGACTCTTTCGAACATATTCCGCCATCCTGGCAGATCCCAGTGATACCCACGATCCCGTCTGATAAGGATGCGTTTCCACCAGACATGTGCGATGGAAATGTGTCGTGCGAGGATGTCTAGCTGTGCTGTGAAAATGTGTGGGTGATTCCACCAAAGCTGTGCGTTGAAAATGTGCCTACGAGGATGTGTAGCGGAGCTGTGAAAATGCGCATTAATGTGTGGTGCGAGGATGCGTTACGAAGCTGTGACATGTGTCGACGGGGGTGCGGTGTAGTGGAAGCGGATTAACGCGAACGCCTGCCTGCCGCTCACGTCTCGCTTTGCTGTCGTTAGCGCTTGTAGTCGTACGGTTGCGTGGTATAATGGAAGAAAATTTAACTGGCTGTACAGTATGCGCAAACTTCGCAACACATCCTTCTCAACACACATTTCTCGCAACACATCCCTCGCACTCATCCCTCGCACACATCCCTCGTACACATCCCTCGCACACATCGCTTGCTTGTTTTATATGTGCAAAAATCTAGCTCCACTGAGCCGTTTCCACCAGAGCTGTGCTGACCGAGGCGAGGTAAATGAAGCGATTCTATTGGTTCTTTACAAACACATTCCTCGCTACACATCCTCGCACATCTCTGGTGGAAACGCACCCTTATGCTCGAAAAATTCACGACATCAAAGCCACATGTAGAATCCAAGTATCTCCATAGCATAGCATAGTATCTCTAAAATCGAAGAAATAGCGGAGAAAGGAGTGCATCTGAGGTTGCAGTGGGTTCCTTCGCACATTGGGATACGTGGTAATGAGGAGGCGGATAGATTGGCGAAAATTGGAAGTACAGAAGGACAAGAAATTTATGTGAAACCATATTATTCAGAAATTTTAACGAAATATAATGGACAGTGTTATGATTTATGGAAGGAGTATTTCGATCAGAGATCATTGGAAAAAGGTTTATGGTATAAAACTATCCAATGTCAACCTCCTCATATACCTTGGTGTTCATATAGTCGACTAAGTAGGAAACTGATTATTATAGCGCACAGAATCAGGACCGGGCATATTCCATCAAACAAATTTGCCTTTTTAATGGGGAAGGCTCCTTCCCCTAACTGTGACCATTGTGGCGTAATGGATGATGTATACCATTTGTTAATGGAATGTGTTCAGTTCCATGAGGAGAGAAAGGAATTATTGGAAAAATTAGGTCTGGATATATTGCAAGTCGGGATCATGAATTCCTTACTGTCAAAACCTAACAGTGAAGAAGCTTGTCTTTTGTTTAACCTATTGGCATCTTAAGTTAAGCTATTTAGTGATATCTAATGATAAGTACTGAATATGATTAATCGGACTGACATATACATGTAGTATAAAAGTCCAAAAAAAAAAAAAAGAATAAAAAAAAAAAAAAAAAAAAAAAAAGTATCTCCATAGAGACAGCTTTTTTTTTTTTTTTTTTTTAGGGATGGGAAATCATCCAGTGACCCCTCGCGCTCTGGGTGTTAGCGGGAGGGAGTGTCAGACTTCTACTGACTAAAACCCATCCATGTTCCTTCATTGCCCTTTGTGTTCCGGAGCCACGGTGTCTCTTGCGAATAATCCCGCGACAGGTCCCATAGAGACAGCTTGATGAGAAGTTGTAAATACTTGTAGGCGAAGATTGCGTGTAACCTACTAACTTATTGGAGTTATTGGACATTTCCCTTACCTCCTACTTTTAATAAAGCCCTGGTACTCCCACGGCGTTGCATGCTGCATGTATCGTGTTCTGGACTGTCATCGACCGTTGGGTTTAATGAACGTTAATTTTACCTCTCACGCCACGTGGCCTAGTTAGTTAACAAGGATGCTGGGCTAGGGCTGTCCCTTAGTTTTATAGTCAACGTAGGTAGACTATAATAATAATAATTCATAATTCATAATAATTCATAATATTTATTCATTATAACAGATTGTAGATTTACAACTTTTACAGAAATAATAACGGGTAACACAGAATCTCTACAATAAGGTGGGTGAAGCTCTGTCCTCCTAGATAGGCTACAAAATAGCCTGTGTTTAGGAGACACAGTTTCAATCCCTCGGCACTAATTGGGTTTGGTACGTGTTACATGTGCAGATTGACAAAATTATAATTATCAAACGCATAAGCACGGAAAATCTACAACGAGAAATTAATTAACAATTAAAAACAAACTGAAGCATGCAATAATATGTGGGAGTGTTTCGTGTCTCTGTGTGTGTGTGTGTGTGTGTGTGTGTGTGTGCGTGTGCGTGATGGTGTGTTTGTACTGAGTGAGCGTAGTCGTGCGTATGTGTGCATCAGTGGGAGTACTGAAGGTTGTCATTCGTTAGATAAATTTCTGTATCTGTATCTGTATCTGAATAATATGTTGGATTAAGAGAGTACTGAAATAGAATGCACCTATGTATTATACGAAATTCAGCCGAAAATTTGCCCCAAATAGTAAAATAAATAACAAGTAAATGTATAATCATCCAAAAGTAATCAATATACAGATATAGACACACAAACCGATAACTTTCCAGATTTGTACATCTGTAACTTAATCGGTTGCGTTCTCTCAATAGCTACAACTTGACAGCTTAAACGTGACTATTTATTAAATCAAATAATATCTCTCTTAATTAGTAATTTGATCGGCCTATCAATAAACGATTAGTGACTCTCGAAAATTCATCGAACAGGAAAAAATAGACATTAAATATAAATTAACTTTTTGGAAGACCCAAAACCAGAACCAGTGACCAGGACACACATTCATTTATTTTTGTTAGAGTGTAAATCAACAAATACCTGCAGTAAAAAAACACCAACTAATGGCATTTTATTTAATGTTATTTACAAACACTTTATGTAAGAACCTTGTCTTCTATGTAATCCTGTTAGGTACCTACGTATTTATGTACTTGTTTATTTAAAGATATGATGACCTCATACAATAAAACCAAGATATTATCGCTGCACCTGATATGGTGATGGAAAAGCGTCTTGTGCATATTAAATAGATACCTCCTTATAATTTTCTTTGACGTATTCAAGATTTTAGTGCCAATGACATTTTACAATCCTCACTGGGATCAGTAGGCAGTTCTACAGCTTTGAAACGGCTCGCATGCTTTCATAGGCTTGAACGAAACCAAAGGATAGACTTTTTGTTTGAGAATACAGCTTAGTAGGTGCCACATTTTGTCCGAAAGCAAAGTAAAATAGGTAATCCTACCTAAATCTCAAGATTTCGACCACAGCGACTGCATTCTTTGTCTATCTTTAATCACTCAAATTGATATCAATTGAAACTCATTTAAGTCTTTTATCCCAGGAGCTTCAATTAAGGTGGAAGCGCCAGGGTAGCCCGCGAAATTCAAATATTTTTATGTTTTTTGCAATTTGCCGGTCAGTGTGAAGCTGTATGTTGTACAAAATACAATTCGCGGCCGTAATGCATATTTATCTAAAGAATTATACCCATTTTAATTATCAATATAACCCTCTAAGTTTTTCGATTGAATGACTTTTTCACGATATAACATTTAATCGAGTTCTATGAACTTAAAGGGTTATATTGATGATTTAAATGGTTATAATCCTTTAGATAAATGCTCTTTACAATCGCGAACCGCGTATTTTGTTCAACATACAGCTTCACACTGACCGGCAAATTGTAAAAAACGTAAAAAATTTTGAATTTCGCGGGCTACCCTGGCGCTTCCACCTTAATCCAAACGCCCATATTTCAACCGCTTCATTCAGAATTGCCACACAAACTATCGAATGACGCGTTGTCTAATAAAATATAACACATTGTGTCCCAAGTGATCTTGTAGCTCGCACGGGGTGACCTCATACCCACCATCCACATGTATGCGAGTAAACAAACACTTAATTACATAGTAAAGTGATGCAAGTGTTATTTGAACATTACTTCACACGATACAAATCTACTCGGAATAACATTCAGTTTCGATTTGTACATACATAAAGACAGTAATGTATGTAATAGTGTCACCGATAAGCCGACATATGCAAGAAGATTAAGATAAAAGTAGAACGCGACTCAATGCGCTCTTTGTTCTGCTTTATTTATCGTAAGTCAATTTGAATAATTATGCGGTGGAGTTGTCGCTCAATCTTTGTTAGAAGTCGAGCAGCATAGAGCCTTTGGGGACTTGCCAGCTCTAGTCTGAAGTGAATGATTGATGTGAGATTAATTGGGTCATGATTCGAAGGCAACCAGCCAATTCTGCGAACAAAGTCGAGCGTATTTAAAAAGAAGGCTTTAAATATATGTTCACACCATCTGCCGAAAACTTCCAATTATTTGACATGCAAACCTAACCTAAAGTTCGACATTTTCACCCGCGAGCGGCTACCGTCCACCTCCACTAGGTACAGCGAGCGCAGTCAAAATGCTTTCCAAATTCAAATCCTGTATTGGGTTATAATGAAATTCAGTACAATATTATTACTTTCCTAGCGGGCGGGAGCCGACGCGCGCCACCTGTTTTCATGGCTAGAACTCAATTTTCTCGCAGTAGGTGTGAAAAGTAGAGAATGGTCCTCAGGGATAAAGGTGTCTTTGACTTGGGCTAGCTAGAATCCCTCACTTCATTCAGGATTCTCCCTCGTTTCGCTCGTGAGTTAAACATTGATCTCTTAATTCCTTCATTGTGTTCGGGATTCAATATGACGCCCGAGTCATAAGACACTGCTTTATCCCCTCGTTTCATAATCTACTATTCCAACAGATAAAATAGGTACAAGTTTGAAAATAGGATTCCCGTATATCGTACGCTAGTTCAATGCGATGCACTAAAACTTTCCGAGATGCATAAAGTCATACAAACCCAATCTACGTAGGATATGAAATGACGTAGTTGGTACGAATTCTCTAGAGAGTCTTTCCATTCCCATTGATCGATGCGAAATTAATTGACACATCAATCAGAGCCTCGATATTCAGTGCCTGACCCAAATTTCATCCGATTTGTGAAGGCCTTTGCCGCAGATGAAATAATGATGTGCTCTGTAGCTTTGCAGAGATGAGATCGTTATTTGTACGGACAGCAGTTCGTGTCTACCATGTTGGTTTAATAAATTCTAGGTGCATTTTATGGTTTCCTAAACTAACCAAACACAGTTATGCTAACAAAAAGTAACTGCTGAATCATGATGATTTTTAAACTGTTTTTATCCTGGAAGGAAAATATTTTATCGCAAACACGAGGTTTTCCCCTACTGTGCCATTTTTTATTATACGAGTATTTTAGTCATACCGACAATAGCACAGAAGGTGTGAAAACATCTCGTTAATATTGAAATGATTAATTTTACACCCATAGCGTGGTTACTTCAAAACAAAAAAGAAACGGTAAATCCTTTGAACATAAAGCATGAGTCCAAAGCCATTGCGTTTCGTTACCAGCATTTTGTCGCCGCCTTAACGTTTCGTCATGAGTTACGTAGATCAATTGCGCGTGCGTGCATACCGTAAAATTCCAACCATCTATCACTTCTAACTTGCATGCTGTTTAAGTGTGCTTAACAGACGTTGGTAAATATATTCAGGGTCGCAGCTTAGACTGCATATTTATTATACTTATTACATCGCATATACCTACCTATCTATACGAATGATGTTTATTAACAAGAACAACTAAACGTATATGTACATACTGGAAGCCCTGAAACTATACGAACAGCTGAAGGGCACAAGGTAGTAATAAATAGCAAGGTTTCAGGCACAGATGTCGGAAATAGGACAAGTTTAGATATACCTCTCGTCTGAGAAGCCAACAAATAAGATTAAGTAATCAGAAGACATGTCAAGTTCACGAACAGCTGCAGATAACTGGTTACTAGCCCTGCTACAAACAGACAGTAAATAATCTTTTACAACTGCGACCTTCCTCTCCGTAATAGCAAAAGTACTAAAAATAATTCGCAAAGCATTCGCAAAAGGCGAGGCTATAGAACAATCTACTTTCTAAAACAAATTGATTCTACTTTCAACAGATTGCGGCATGCGCGTGCTCAGCTATGGGAACGATGAGATGACATTTGTGGCCGCAGTGCCCTTCCTGTTTCTTATCCAGGCCGAAACACTTTCTCTTTGCCACAAATTGCTGGAGATTATTTATGTTATGCAGTTGTAGATAGGTCAAATACATTTCGAGAGAAACAGATTTTAGGCCATTAACACACGGCACCGCGAACCGCTGCGGTAGGTGGTGAAGCGGATCTCATGTCGCATTGGACTCTAATAAATCCGTTGATGCTAAACACACGTAAACCGCCTTACCGCGCGGGGCACCGCTACGAAATCCGCGCCGTGTGATAATCGCCTTATAGGTAATCTTGGGGTCAGATGAAACGCAGGAGATTACTGCTTCCATTTTACCCACATTGCAATTGTTTGTTTGAAATAGATGATTGGACCGACACATAATTCAGCATACCTTTAAAGTGGAGAAGAAACCTTACCTGAAAAGTAGGTACGATTTCCCGATTTTCCCCGAGTTTGTTTTAAAAACGACCAACAAACATGGTTTAATTTTTCGATAACTATTGATTAGGTATCCACTATGTTGTTCAGGTAATTACGCCTTTTGTGCTTTCTATAATTCCGAAAACCCGTTTTCAAGTACTAAATCCTCAAGTAATTGGAATACCAATGACCACTGTTATTTCAATAAACTCTCAGGTTTATGCAAAAATCATTTTTGTCACAACTACGAAACTGCAACTGTACCAATTTCGCAACGTACTTCTGATTATAGCCCCTGTACACTGATACATGTATTGAGCAAAATATTTTGTAATATTTATGTAACGGTGGTAACATTTGGTTGCTGACCACTGATGAGTCTGATTTGTAACTAACACCGCGACGTGAATAGACTATCTCTAGTTGCAACCTTCCTAAAGTGACGCACAAGCTCGAATTGACGACCTCTGCTAGTGTTTAGTATTTAAAACAATGTCCAAGAGAGCAATTTGTGACCCAAATTTGTACCCAAGATGCTGTTATACGACTAACTAAATTTAGGTTGTACGTATTTCACCACTGAAAAAGAACATGATCAGCTAATCTGGACCTAGTTTTAACCGTGAACAGTATACAACTTGGGTGAAATTCGCCCTTATGGGAAAAGATGAGCTAATTCGTTTCGTGAGGGTTTTATCATACATTACAAGTCCGAGTAACAAGATACTTAGGTATCTTATAAATTATCTAACAATCTTTTATGCTAACCCCAAAAAAAAAACAAAGTTTAGGTAAACGTTTCTGTGAATAAGCATCACAAATCAATTGCGATGTTGGTAAGCTAGGCGTTAAAAAAGTGTGACTTTACCTACATACAAAAAAGGTGTCACGTTTTCTTTAGAACTTTGATTTCTGTGCAAAAAGAATTATTGACCTTTATTCATTTAAAAGCATTTTAGGTGTCTATTAAAGTTTGAATTAAGTAGGATTCACAATATTGCGTTTTACAGTTATAGTATCGAATATCAATTAAATTTGATATCGTTTTAATTCCATCATTAATAAGCTTATCTCCTCGATCTATAATAGATCTGTTCGCACGCAAATCAGGCAATTAAAGTTTGAATTAAGTTGGATTCACAACTTTGCAGCAGCTTTTCAATTATATCTAGTATCGAATATCAATTCAATCTGATATCATTTATAAGATAAGCTTATCTCCTCGATATATATCTTATCGCACGCGAATCAGGCAATAATTTAACTTTAAATGTCAGGGTGAATGAATTCTAATGAGAACTTTGCTTTACGCTGTTCAAGTTTCGAGCAGAAACGGCTAAGTATGCATAGTTTATGTGGATTTTTGACAGGACACCGAAACAAACCGTAACGTTTTTGACTACTGTGATAAAAAATAAAAAACTTTTTACATAAAAATACAACCGACATCCAAAAAAAAAAACACTACACAGTAAAAAATAACTTTAATTTCGGAAGTCGGTGTTTTTGTTAGTTTCTTCGTATTTTGACACCGACTTTTTGGAAGTCGGTTGTATTTTTTTGTAAAAAGTTTTTTATTTTTCACTTTTTAGTAGTACCCCACACCTAACAACACCACTGCAAAATCGCAGAAAAGCAAAATACGCAATTTCGATTACTTGGATGACATAAAACTATCATCCAAGTAGACGAATTCCAGCTATTTCGATTTAAAATCCAAAGTTCGTAACCGATTTTCTTAAAATATAAATGGGACCACTGGGAATCTGCAAGTATATCCTTTCAGATAAAACAAGAATTTTTCAAATCGGTTCATATCATAATTGTCGGAGTTATGAAGTAACAAACATACAACCGAATTGATAACCTCCTCCTTTTTGGGAAGTCGGTTAAAAAAGGGGGAATATTTAATTGCACCTCTATTTAAAATTCAAGCAAACTAAATCTCCCCACTGTATAACAAAAATACTGATTTGCACACTAAATTACGTCGACACTAAATAATGACGGTCAACGTCAGGGGCACCTCAAGCTTGCCAAGGTTCGGTCAGTTAGATTCCTTTAAACCCTGCAGACAGAAATAGGAGCCCCGCACAGCAGGGCTCCGTCGACCTGCTGACGGAAACGCTAACCCTAGACGGTCGACGTCACGAGGAGTTAGATAATTTTCATTTAGTAAAACAGTTTACCTTTATAGATCAAACAGTATAATAGATTTGATTTATTTGATGAGCAGATTTAGTGTGCAATTCAGTATTTTTGGTGGTTTCAGTTGTAGGATTAAATACTAAGTACCTACCCATAACAAAGTAACAAAAATTTCGTTCAGGCATAGACAGTTCCCTCTTTTCTTTAAACTCTCACCATGCTTCGCATTTTAATCGTGACGGCACGTTTGGCGCAGTGGTTGAGCGATTGGCTTCTGCGTCGCGTGTCGTGGGTTCGATTCCCGCACGGGACAAATATTTGTATGGCCTACAGATAGTTGTTCCGGGTCTGGCTGTTTGTGTATGTGACTTTGTATGTTTGTAAACGCACCCACAATAGGTACAGGAGAAATTCCAAGAGGGAAATTCCTCTCATGTGCCTAGCCTTTTCCCAACTATATTAGGGTCGGCTTCCAGTCAAACCGGATTCTGCTGAATCCAAGTGTTTTACGTAGAGCGGCTGCCTACCAGACCTCCACAACCCATTAACTGGATAACATGGTACTTCTTGTAAGACTGGAGTCAGATTTACTGACTTCTGACAATCCATAACGACTGCCAAAGATCTACAAATGACAGCCGGCACCAACGGATACATGTTTTGAGACACGGAGGAAACTCGGTATGTTAAGATGGTCATCACCCATCCACAGACCAACCTTGGCAAGCATCGCTTAACCTTAAAGATCGACCAGTGTGGCTGTTATTATTAAGCCACGAGCTCCTTTAATCGCAGTCTGATTCTGTCAAAATACTCGTACCTTTCATTTCCCTACATTTTGTCATTGACTTTTGCAGAGATGTAATTTGACAAAAAATTGAAAACAACTACTACCTACATAACTCCAACCCTAGTTTTACACAGTTAATTTTAGTTTTTTAATCATCATCTTGTCTAAATATTGGGTAAACTTCTCGCCCATAAACTTCTTCTCGTCCCTGTGAGTTAGCAACTCCAACCAACAATTTTACAGAACAGCAGTATAGAAAATAATAAAAATTATAAAACCTCTTTTTTTTATATTCGTTGTACGTAGGTTAACGAGCGCGTAATGACTATCTCGCCAGAAACTGCGGGTTCTAATCAATTTTCAACGCACGAATAGATCACGAAATGTTTGCAATCTTCACCTACCTACCATTTAACCTATTATTATATCTACCTACAGAAAGGTTATGACCGTTCAAGGAAGATATGAAATAATCTCGACCTATTTTAATTCACTTATTTGCTGAAATCATCAAACAAACGCATTCTTGATACACTCAAAGTCATCAGAACAAACGCATTCTTGATACACTCATAATAATTAGTTATAATATTGGTGATAATCATTTGTAGGTACATGTGCGTCAAGTCATTAAGGATTAAGGTTGCTTATGAAAAATAATTGTTAATTGGAATTTAACTGTATAAATATAAATATGATAACCGACGTCGTATCGTTTAAAACTAATCGACGATTTGAGGATATTTAACAATGATTAATGGAACTATATTTATACCTGGTTCGATAATGTAAATAAGAAACGAGTTTAAGAAGTGCTCTCTACGAACTTTAATGCATGACCATAATTAATACAAAGTGTTTGGTTCCACACACATGGATTACCAAGCCAATGCATTAGCATTTCCTGCTTTTATCTAATTTTAACGACCATATAAAATCATAGTGCAGGTTTATTGGTCTCCCGGCCGCCGTGGTAGACGCCGCGGGCATCGGAGGCCACCTGGTGACCTCTGGCCACCGTAGGCGCGGGCCTGTGGACGGTGAGCTATGGATGGCTCGCCGTCCGTCCGTCTCATAACGACAGGCCGTGTCGACGGCGCGTTAATGTTCCACGCGCGCCCCAAAGAGAGTCAGCACACAGAGGGGCCCGAAAGGGCCGACGCCTGCCGGAGTTGTGGGACTATTCGAAAGAGATACCGCGGCTCCGAAACACAAAGGGCACATGAAGGAACATGGATGGGCTTTAGGGTCCAGTATAATAACGGGTTCAGGATGTTGATGGGGCTGCCCCGTTTCTGCAGTGCATCAGGTATGTTTGCACAAGCACACGTCGATGGCTTTCATGCCATCGTCAGACATAAATCAGCCTCTTTGCTCGGCAGAGTGCGGGTCAGCTCCAACTCCATCCTGAAGACCATAGCGGGGAGGTACGACTCTCCTTTGTTAGGGGATGTTGTTCGGAGATGTATATCGAACAACATCCATGTCTCTAAATAGATTATAAGTTTACTAACATAGGAATAAGTTATCTTTTTGTTTACTAACCCATATGGATGTTGCTTATCCGAAACAAAGATTATTTTATTTATTTTTTAATTTTATTTTTAGTCAGTAGAAGTCTGACACTCCCTCTCGCTCCGCCCAGAGCGGGAGAAGTCATTTGGGGATTTCCCATCCCTAAAGCAAAAAAAGAAAAAAGGGTTATTGGTCTGTTGCGGGACTATTCAAAAGAGATACCGCGGCTCCGGAACACAAAGGGCAATGAAGAAACATGGATGGGTTTTAGTCAGTAGAAGTCTGACACTCCCTCTCGCAGCTCGCTCCGCCCAGAGCGGGAGAAGGCATTTGATGATTTCCCATCCCTAAAAAAATGGGTTATCGGTCTAATTGGTCTATGCATACCCACTCATATTATAAAGCTGCAAGTATCTCTGTTTCTCATGGCACACGGGAAGATGTTGTGTTGAACCAGGACAAACCATGCTTTTTATCCCGGGAGTACCTACGTTCCCATAACCTTCGAATTTCACGCCGCTGGCAGAAGCTAGTATATGTACTAAGGTCTACAATCTACATATACCCTTATATATTTTCCTATTAATTGATGTATGACACATGAGAGATTTATATTCAAAGATAGATTGCTAATCTTCTGTTTCTCCATTAACGTTCCGGCGAGATCCCATAGTCATTCATACAGCATCGGATACACTCTCAGTTTTTTGTCTTTTACTTTCATGAAGAAAGTTAGTTTTCTAAAACTTTTCTCACTCACATAATAATATGTTAAGATAATCTCAATCCCACCTTCCCATTGAGTAAATGAAGTGCTTAATCACGCAGAAAAATAACATAGTAACATACATTAGTTGCTGACACTAGTGACACATCAATGCACCATCAGCATTAGGTCAAGATAGTAGAACCTAACAGCGGTGGTACACAACGACGAAATAGGTCTTAAATTTGAAGAGGATAAGATTGAGACAAGCAATAAAAGTAATCGTCATCCAAATAAAGATACGGAAGATGTTGAAAAGTGTACCGCGTATAAAGCTAGCGTGACTATTATAACATAATATACTTCTGGTAGCACATAATTGAGATGAATGGCTCGTTGTGTCAACGCACCCGAAGATTCGTGTTTGCTGCCGACACGGACGTTGGCCAACCGCAGCAAGAGAATAATTCATGAGACGAAGACAATCCAGTCAGCACGTCATGTTTTAAAGACCATTTTATTCACACATTCATTCTTACGGTTGCGCATGTAATCTGACTTCCCACGGAACAGTTATTGGACAAAGACGTAAATTGTAACTTCTCAATTAACATAGCAACTGCATCTTTGTTAGCTGTTTCCTGTCCTTTGCTGGATGTGATTGACACGAAAAGTTGCCTTTGTTTAATGGGAATAGGTTGAGGTAAATCTAGGAATAAGACAGCCAGGAAAATATAGAATAATTTATTAGGAAGCACCATATAGTAGGTACTAAGAGAACACGGAAGTTGCTGATATCACATTGAACAGAATGAAGAAGGAACACGAATGAGTTTTAGTCTCTCCCCAATGCTCCGGGAGGACTCATTTGATGAGTTGATTTACCACCCTTAAAAAAGGGCCCATTGATTCATCCACAACTTGAAAAGTTTCCAAAATTTCAATATTATGATTAGTTTATTCTTTCTACGTCGTGTCAGAATAGCAATAAACAAACATATCAATTTATAGAAATAAATCAAGCCATTTCAATGTTTGAATTACAGATTCACCGTGCCTTGTCTGAGAACTATTAATTACAGTGTTTTGGTATTCACTTTCTATTTTCGACTGCATATCTCTTGACGGAGCAGTTTTAGCTGACCCGTAACAACTGATGACCCTGGCTTGAGGACGAACCGATCATTGATAAATATTTAAACTCCACTCATGAATCAAGAAGCGAACTCTTCAATTAGTAAATGATGATAACACTGAAGTGGTTAGATATCAATAAATAAACTGATCCAAAAGACAAGATGCTAAATTATGAACCCGGATCTACGGTACACTAACTAGAGCAAATTAATGTTTCCAATTTACTATAATAGTTCAATTCCAATGCTTTTTAAGTGCTGCCTGAAGTCTTAGTTGTGTTTTATGAGATAAGTTAATAATAATAAACGAAAATGATGCAAGGTTTTTAAATGTTTTTTTAAATTAATTTTATAGAAATATTTTAAAAATGTAAATAATATGTATATACAATGAATAAATGGAATAATAATAATCAAGGGCTTGATCCAGAAAGCAGTACTCCTGGACACGGCACGTATTGTGAGGAGGTTCCTCTCTCGGGAGCCCTGATCACTGGTAGCTTGGACCCTGTTCCCGATACCGGTGGGCTACTATTTTTTATATTTTTAAATATTTTTTTTTTAAATTAATTTTATAGAAATATTTAAAAATGTAAATAGTATGTATATACACTGAATAAATGAAATAATAATAATATCCTTGGACATTATTATTATACAGTTATTTATAACTTGGCTACAAGTTACTCAGTCACAAGATATTAGTGTCGTGGGATTATGACCAATTGCGTAACGAAATGCCCTATTTATTCGATATGACAAGCAGTCGCTTGTCGCTGCGTAGTCTCGGTCTAGTGAGCGCATTCGATCAGCGTGGCTTTCAGACGGCGCGGGTACTGCACCTGCTGCATCATCCGACGTCGCTTCCACAGCTTGTACCTCTACAATGTAATCAAGCCTTATTGAATATTAACAACGGGACTCCTATATTAAATGTCAGATTGGACAGGTACATCACCCAGATTCCCCATACCAATTGCATCAAACAGATTACATACAAATTGCTGCTGTTATGTTATTATGATGGATAGTAATCTATAATGACTAACAAAATATGTAAAGCTTGCGAAAGCATTGTCTATAGATCCAACACTTTCTAGCTCGTCGTCACATACTGGAATATGTCCATACCAATATTCTTCTGATTGATTGCCAGTGGCACATAGCCGAGCTGCGTACTTTCTCCGGCGATTAGTTTAGACTTTTTGTTCAATTATGAATTACGTCGGTTGTACGACAACATTTGTTAATTTCTTCTTCTGGCCGAGTAATCGAAAGAAATGAGATTGGGGCGGACGGGCGATGGCGCGCGGTAATTGCACCGTGCTGCGGCCGGCGAGCGCGAGCGTGCCCGAGCGCCGGTGGAGCGGGCGAGTCAGTCCGTTCTGCGCCGCCGCTCCGGCCGCGTCTCCCAGCACTACCACCGACATAACAATGAATTAGCTCAGCGATGGCCGCTAGCGCCGACACGTAAAGGCTTCGTGAGTGACCTCTAACAAGTGGTGGAAGATGAGCGAGGAACAGGAACAGTGCGACTCGTTCAACTCGTGGGAGCTGAACGGGCTGAACTCTTTGGATTTGTGGGACTACACTGTCGAGCTGGAGTGCCTGCAAGGAACCGAAGGTTAGTTTCGCAAGGCTGCGTGAGCGGCGTTCGGTGTGGCCGTCGCCCTAGACGTTGCGCTCACCAAGCAATTCGCAACGCTGAGAACAAAACTAAATAGAATCGAAGCATGGAATTGTTTGAATAACGTCTGTTACGCTAGCGTTTACGGTACCGCTTTCTATAGGTCCTCCTTTCTAGTTACATTTAGATTATCTTCGACGATTAATGTCATGGTTTATTTTCTAAAGGATATTTATGTTCACGAGCATTGAGCAGCAAAAATATTTAGTGATGTATAACGTATTGTCGTTTATTGCAGTAATTATTTGTAAGCGTTTGCAGAGGATGACTCGTTCTTTCTATAGGCCATTGTGGAACAATATCCAAAACAAAGTGAGGACCATTATGATTGTACGTTGCTAGTGCATGTTGATGTTATGTGGTGTTACTACCGTGCGAGCACCTTGGACCGTCTGCGCGTCTTCAATAATAACGGTACTGGAGTGTATCGCGCTGATTCGTGCTCGTCATGCTGTTGCATTTAACATTCTATTAACTGACTTAGTTATTTAGTTAAAGTTACCCAACAGTTGTAAAACTGCACAGACCTTGGCAGTGTCTGCTGGTTGTTATCATTTCGCTGATATTGGTTTAATTATCAACTTGATATAGTAACATGTCATGTCTGATAACGTATGGCAAATTTGATAAAATATCTGCTGCAACTGATGTAGGAAAACGTCATTTCCTGTATGAAATTTTCTCCTTGAAGAACTAACATTTTGTTAAATTACAAGCGCATAAACACCTGAAAGTACCTCTACCCATTATTGTAAAACAGGCAAATAAATACAATATATTATATAGGTACCTACCTACTTACCTACATAAGAACAAGTGGGAAAGTTAATAAATATTTAAGTAAAATGTAATGGAAAAAGTATGAATAAGTAGGTAACTACGTAGTTTTTAAACCGTGAATTACCTTTTTAATGGATGGGAAATCATCGAATGACTCCTCCCACTTTGGGCGGAGCAGAAGGGAGTGTCAGACTCTTACTGACTAAAACCCATCTGTGTTCCTCCTAGTGCCCTTTGCGTTCCAGGGTCGCAGTGACTCTTTCGAACAAATTCCGCAGCAAACTAATATTACCTGCGAGTGTACTAATACATTTATGTTGTTAAGTAGATAGAGTACCTAAACTTGTTATTTAGATGGCAACCTCAGTCTTTAAATAGATATCGTTATAATTATTGTAGAAGACAATAGAACATGAAATAAACTAGTTCAGGATAATTCTTCCCAGCCATTATCATGGATCCGTGTCGGCAAAAGCAATAAATTAACTTACAATACAATATAATTTATTATACCAAACTAGGTAAAATTTCCTAAGAACATTGTTGGTTCGTGATACAGTTACCGCTGAATTAAGATTAAAATGAGCTACGCAGTTAAAACGAATATTGTTTAAACACATAGGTACGTGAATAAATCCTCAGATTTGTACCAAGGTATGGCCAGATTCTGATGCACCATTGGACTAACAACATCATGAATGAGGGTAAGGTGGTGTATCTGAGATTGACAACAGAGCTTTTAACCACTTATTACAATTGACTACACAATCCCACTCTTTGACTTCACGTGACACCAAGCTTAACAACAGCTGAATATACACTAGAACAAAAGCTTGTCTAAAATCTCAAAACCCATAGGTAATAATATGCACTTAAACATACCTACCATAATGACTTGAACTCTCAACTAAAGTGTCGGCCATGATGAATATTAATTTCTGCCAACATAACAACCATGGCACGTATGCCAACCTTCGGACTTTGATCTTGAACTCGGCAAGACTCGATGCTACATGAGTTTGTACAAGGATACGATCAATAACTTTATACTGTTATTATCAAAAACTTGGGTAGATACTATGTCGGTACATTAGCTTGAACTGTTTTTTGTTGAGCATAATTTGAAATCAAGATAACCACAGTTATTAAGATTGGCAATGTCTGGAGCAAGGCTCTACCTGATAGTTACAATGAGATTTAAATCTCTACGCTCTACATTACTATCTAGAGGTTAAATTCAATACAATCTTGTTTTTCATAGTTGGTTAGAAACTTGATTGTTTGTGCCTATAATATAGGTAAACTTTTGGCACCTTTTTTGAGAGATTTATCACTGTGATAAAACTAATGGGTACTTAAAGCACTCCGTATAGCAGTGACACACATACAGCATACAGTGTGAGTGACAAGACACACAGGAAAAAAATCTTCGCCAGTACAAACTAAATACATAATACCTACTGACCTTTTTTAAAGCTATGCATGTAACTCTTTCTTAATGATGACACTAATAACATTTTATCAGCAAATTACTCATGCATCGTAGAGAATGTGGCATACCGACCTCCGAAGCTTCGCAAGCGCAACAAACGTCATTGTTTTTCCTCATACCCGCACAGTCGTACAGTACAATTCAATGTTTTCGCAACAAACAACCCACAGTCGCCGGTAAAATACATTTTATAACTACTTTAACACGTTTATTACGCACTTGCGTGACGCGATTAGGGTTTCCAGATCTTAAAACTAGAAAACCGAACAGACCAGCTATTTACCAGGACTTAAGGTTAAATTGTATGTCTTTAGAATAATATTTCAAAATAAAATCGTTTTAAGTTTTCGCTCGTTCTGTCGCTCATGGTGATCGCTATTGGTCTGAATCTGAATGGAAAATATGTCGTAATACAGGAGATTAACTGGAGTTTTAATAAACACTTAAATCTGGATTACAAAATAAAATTGGATTTGTTTTGTAATCGGTGTCTGTCACAATAATTCATTCTTGCAAGATATGCGAGGTTGGGTATCCTACGCCACTTTCAAGTCAATGTTTTCGTTTAATTTTATGAACAAAAAAGTTTGTATTCCTAAGAGACAATTATGTACTTAGGTACCTCTAGCATTAACATGCCGAACAATTACTTCTCTAGCTTTATTTAACGGTCACCAACCTGCCTATCCAGTTCAGTTCAATGGAGAAATTACTTAGATAGGTAAGTCGTTCCTTATTTGGAAGAATCCCATCACAACTTTATAGTTAGGTTCTGGTTAGGTTAGGTTGGGTTCTGTATGTTCCTTATAATGTCTGAATCATTTTCTGTTACATCTACAACATTATCTACCAATTACAACTTTTCTACTATTAGATACTATAGAGTTATTTTCAAGAATTGTCAGTCATGTTCTAATTTTTCAAGATTGATGTCTTTTGCCGATAACATAAGAATTTATTATGACAACAATAAGTAGGTAGGTACATATATTTTATTAAGTAGGTACTGACTTTAATAATATTTAATTGAATGTAGGTACCTAATATTGGTAGTAATTTCTCGTCAAGCAGAATCGCGTGAGATCGTTGCCATCACAATGAATGCACGCCAGTATTCACTGCAGTGTAACTGCAGTAGGTATTCTTCAGTGGAAAATACAGCTAGGGTACACTGCACCAAACTGCCGTGATTAGAATTAGCGCTGAAGCATTATTGAATAAATTTACATTTATTATAGGGCGATACCGTGCCATTTGCCATGGTCCACTATGGTTCCAATGGTGTTCCCGTTGCTGGGTGCTGAGCAAAGGGTAAACATAAAATTTAATAACACTGTATTTGCCATCGGAACGCTAGGAAGATTATAGATACTGAAAGAACCCTTGCACTTGAATGAGTTTTTAAATGTTCAATTTACCTACAATAACAAAATACGTCACAAGCAGTAACATAAAACAAAAAGTATCAATAAAGCGCAATCAACACATGAAATAAAGTAAAATAATAATAAAGATATTGAAGTTGAAATATTGTTTTAAAATCTTTCACAATCGATATTGCTTAACTTAAAAAGAAAGAACTTAAAAGTAAAATAAAATCCATGAAAAGCGGGTTGCTCAAGAGCTCAAGTCATAAATTCATAAGTCAAGAGGTCGTTCATTGTTTCGGTGACTCCTCGGTGAGGCATTGTCATGCATCTGTCACATTGTCTTCATTATATCGCTGTGTGACAGCCCGTTTGATTGGTATGCCGCACAATGAGATAATAACAACAATATTGAACAGTTTTTCTACCGTTTAGTTTGCAAATTATACTGGCGTCATCATAAGTCGTGAGATTGCATTTGGAAGTAAAATAACTTCTCTGTTTTTTTATTGCGTCAACCATGAAGTAGGCAAACCACTTAGCAATCGTTTTATAATAAGAACTTCGATTAAGGCGCTGTATCATGCAAAAAGTCATGTCATTTCACATTAAAATCTAGACTTATTGACCTGTTATAGTGCTGTAAGATTTTATGAATATACTTAACAGCTATAATAATATAATCAAGAATAACCCGAAGGTTATTAAACAAGATCATACAGGGATAATTGCCGGTTGGTGCCCCATTACATTTGAAATGTCTAACGGGGCCTCTGCGAGTTGGTTTCAGCCCCTCGTACGCCTACCAAAGGACCGGGTCTCCAGGGACCCGAGAAAGAAAACAATAATCAAGAATAACCCGAAGGTTATTAAACAAGATAATAACCAACCGGCATCTCAAATTACTTTATCATGTACTTAGATTAAAACGATTTTGCAATTACACTTTTTCTTTTGCCAATTTTAAGTGGCTACTCGTATTTTAGCATCATTACACCTATTGTTATACCTATTGTTGTGAAAACAGTCTGTACTCATAATTTTCTCTTTGAAAGATCAGATCATCAAATCAGTACGCTGATCTGAATATCATCGTGCGAGAAAGTCTGCATTATGTTAGCAGATTACATTCTTGGCAAAAACTCGATGGCCAAGAGAGAGTCGTATTGTTTCCATAATGCAGGTTGCAATGAAATTACTGAGTAATAGAATTTTAAGTGATTTGATGATCAAATTATATGGAGAGTGTATTGACTGGCTAAAAGTACTCGATAATGTCACTTGGTAAAGATCGTTTGCTTAGTGGAAAACAACTTACGTAGATTTTGCCCTTGGTTTTATTCCAATGGAAATAAAACAATTTGCTTCACTCCAAGTTTTCCTAACTTGGACAACCTCAAAACATCTGCTACGTACCTACCTATGCAGCGATTTTTATTATTAGCGTAGACACCATGAGTTAGCTCATTTAGCTTAACCCTCACTTAAGAACGTTCAGTTTACTGCTTTAGATCTATCACTTTATTATCGGAAGTCATTACTTGATCAGCCAGATACAAAGCGATAAGATCGCCGCCTGTCATGTTGGTGTTAAGACCTAGGTATGTACCTACCTACTTTCACGACTCTAAGGTAGTATTGTTTCTGAGAAAGTAACTATTGCTTCTTGTTTTCCTGTAGGTAGGTACTTTCAGAAGTTACAAATTTTGCGGGTCTTTCATTTCTTTTTGGAATTATTCAAATGAAGAATAAAATACGAACTGCTGCAAAATGCTAATTCTGTGTAACTAATCATAAAATGTCAATTCAATGATGCATTACGGAGAAAATGATAAAGTTCACGCGAAATTGATTATTTTCTGCATTTTATATCACGACTCCTCACGTTTGCTGTCCACTTACAAGAATTGTTTCCGTCGTTCGTCCGAAACATAGAGCGGTGGACGTATCCATGCCTTTGACCAGCTCGCGTGTGGAAGCAGGTTTAGAAACAATGTTGCAAGGTAAAAATATCTTACATCAGTTATAGGTGGCTGACTTGCAAGTCCACTGGTTGCAAAAAAGGAAGGCGCGCCAAATACTGGTTTGATGGCGAGTGTAAAGAATAAATAGCATTTTCGGATTGGATAAAATTTAATCCCCGATACGTTACGCGGTAATATGCATGCGATGGTTATAGAATACGTAATTTTTGAATATCATTGGTGCATAACTAACATGCGTCAGTTTTTTCTTACTTCTTTAATGACCTGTGCGTGCGGCGTAAGACCTAAACGAGTTTTGTAACACCATTATAATATCATACGTCAGTCTTACTGGCAAACGTGCGGTTTGCGTTCAAAAAACCAAGACTGAAACCGGTTTGCATGAATTCACTGAAATAAACGTAATTTTTTGCCACGGTGAAAAAAGCGTTGTCCATGAATTTAAATTTATTATGTACGAGTTTAAACTCTACGTCGCATCTGAGTGCTTCCAATTAAAATCTAGTGTTGTTTGCGGTATGTCCCTCGTACCATGAAACACGAAACAAGTACCTATTCTTCATAGCATAGCTCTTACTATTTAGAGCGAAGAATATTTCCTAGCTCATATCAAAATAATGTGAAATGGCTTATCTCGCATAAAAACATCACATATCTTGCAATAAGTATTTAATTCGTTACTGCTGCTGCAATGAAACAATGTTGTTGGATTAATAACTGGCATTTTATTAGCACATGAAAGTATATTATAACTTTAAAGCTATTGTAATTCTTAGAAGTGAGTGTTCCGCCTGCAATAATTCCAACATTTATATCTACTTATAATAAATCACAATTTCCTCAATATGTCCATCAACTTTCATCTACGTGCGTTCAGTAGGTACTTACTCATTGACCTGGATTTCAACGAAAATATTTTAGCGTTTTGTTCTTTGCGCGGGCAAGGTTACACGGCAAAAACCTTTCACGGACGGATCGATGGAGGCGGTGTGCTTTGCGACTTTTGTTCTAGTTGCGGCTGACAATTTTGTTACCAAGCGTTGTATTGCATTGCGTGTAGGGTGTGTGGCGGCAGGTGTTCAGTTACCCGTGGCGACTTGACAGCTGTCGCAACGCTCGCCGGCTGTTGTCAACTGCATCAGTGCGATGGTGTTCTGATAGGTTAATTACTCCGTCCGAAGCGCTGCCTTATCTCTAGATGCAATGTCTTTCACTTTTTGCATTCCAATGTCTTAACGTGTCCGTCTAAGCTAGACGACTAGTCACGATGGTATTTAAAATGGATGGCCAACACTGACATTAGTGATTATGTGCAGTCTTTGTTATGTAATCTACACACCCCTAAGATTAACTTCGATGGTTCACAGCATATGAAACCAGGACCGTTATTATCATAGATTAAGTAACTGGTTTAACAATAAATTGTTAGCCGTTACTAATACGTCATCAATGATTAACTAAATGAATAATTATCTAAGTTTAACTTCGAGCATAAAATTATAAAAGCGTCGTATTAAATTGCAATTATCTTTAATTACAGATTTGCAGCTGGCAGCAGAACTCGGCAAAACCCTTTTGGAGAGAAACAAGGAACTCGAAACAGCTCTTCGTCAACACCAGAATGTCATCGAAGACCAAACACAGGAAATTGAGGTAAGAATTCAATTTGTGCGATTGTGGGTAGTTGAAAATTTATTGTAGGAAGTAACCAAAATTGGAATGTCCGACATAATAGTATTAAGAGTAATTGGTAACAGGCAATTAACCATGCCCTATCATTACTGCTATTGAAAATGCTAATCACAACGACGATCTTGATTACCGTTTGAACTCCATAACCCTCCGTAATGACAGTCACTAACAACGATTAGACCATCGTAAACAAACAATTTATATAAACCAGCATAACGACAAAAACTCGTGTAAAATTAAATCTTAAAATTATACCAACTTCACAATATTGCGCTTAGATTGGCTGCTAAGATAATTTAGCTCGTAAACATAAAGTAACCTAACGTTATTTTAATGCAAATGATATTGTTTCAGTACTTAACGAAACAGACGGTCGCTTTACGCGAGGTGAACGACTCTAGGCTGAGGATCTACGAGCAACTCGAAGTGAGCATTCAAGACTTGGAGCGTGCCAACCACAGGCTAGCCGTCGACCATGCTGCCGAAAAGAAACACATTAAAACGTAAGTTGATTAAACGAAAAAAATCTGCCTAGATAATCCTCGCTTGATTTTAGCTTGATCTATGTGCCATCTGAGCAAAAAAAAATGGAACCCATCCTCGAAATGCCGATTCCTTTGGGTTAGCCCAATATTTTAACCCACCACTTTTCATGATTTCAGTCTCTGCGCCAACATTGAGACGCTGGAGGCCAAATGTGAAGAACTACAAAAGACTGTGGACGACCTAAATGCCCAGCTGGAGATCTCCAGGCGAAGGGCAGAACGGAAACCCGAAACTGAGAAACCCAAAGAAAAAGAGAAATCTGTGGAACTCACTCTCAGCGTCAAAAAGCCTGACGTAAACAGTACACCGATTAAGACGGTAGCACCTCTCCCAGAACTGACTAAAGAGGATGAGGATTTACTCAGGCTTAGTGATGAACTCAGAGAGAGCAAAGTGGCGTTCGCACAAGAACAGAGAAGAGTGACGGAACTGGAGGAACAATTGGCGTCGATGGTCCAGGAGAACAACAGACTACACGACCAGTTTAGGAATTGGCAACAGAGAGAAGACGAGCCGAAGTCGATGCATGAGGAATTCGCTATCCTTGAAGAAGTTAGGTAATACCAACACTTTACAATTTGACCATCCAAAAAATTTAATGCTTTGTAGCATTTCTGATATATCATCTACTTTTCTGTCACAGACAAGGACAACTATGCATACGATGTCTCAGAGGCGTGGAGAGAGGAGACGACATGTCGTCAATGCTCGACGGAGACGATGATGACAGGAGCGCAATCAGCTCACTAATCCTCCCTCCGTCCGGCCCAGACAGTCCGCGAGAGGACCTCGTCACTAACAAACTTGTCAAATTCGACGTAAGTATCACACCGATAGCCTTGCACGTTCCTAAAGATTCTGTTAAAGCTTTATTTTCTTTTAGTAGAAATTCTTTTCTGTTATTAACAAAGTGTACATTTAATTTTCCTTTTATTTCTCGTCTTGTGTAACAACATTAACTCACAGTTCTGCGTAATACGCAATTTGACTAACATCATTAACACGCTAAAACTAATCAATGTGTAGTACAATGTGGAATTCCATTGGAAGATCATTCAGTATTCGTCTGTGCTCCCTACTGTTGAATGTCTACTGTTCGGCAAACGCAACACGTGTTACTTTCCCACTTTTCCACGGAGATGATCGTGTTGGATAAATAAAACATTGGCATTGGATTTCGCCAACAATCTCATATGAATTTCGCTCGTTTCTAGGCGACAAAGCTTTTCGAACTGCCCCTGATGTTGTTGATCACGCTTTGCATATGCATTATGAAGCGCATTTGCAGTAGTTTTCTTTGGATATATCGTATGTAGTCGAAGGTACGTCCATTACCGACACGTTATTATACTAAACGCGAATAGTGCACGCTGACGACTCAATGGTGACGGACAACCAAGTGTGATAGTCGGTTACAATCACCTCGTTACTAACGATGTTGTGTATTATGTACAATACATGTGTAACACTTATGGGTAACTACACGGATGTGGGATATTAATACTAATATTATTCACTACGTTTATCGTAGTTATTTATGTATGTGTAACGAAAGTAATTATTCCGTAATTGTGTATTTATTAGCTTATGTCTATCTAACATGCAAAGTGATATTGAGTCTCAATATTATGATGTACCTAACTAATCATTTAATTATGGAGTAATAATGGGTGTATTTTTGACTAATCATATTTATAAGATGTTTCTTTGAATTTAATTTGTTTATCCAAAGATCATTTTCATATTCAACGTTCATCTTACTTCCTATGAACCTAACTAGGGCTTCTTTTTCAGTAACAGTGTTGATGACATTCATTTCTTTACAAAAACTTCATTCAGATAATACTCAGTCACATAAATAACAAGCATTACATGTTATAAACACATCACAAGCTAAAGTAGTTGTCTCCACCTCACTAGTTTCAGAATAATAACCAATAATCCTGTTGACCTTTCAGAATGCCAAGGAAAAGTTACTCCAGGGTATATGGGCGAATAAAGAAGATGGCCATGATAACCCTTACAGAGAGCTGGTGCAGAAGTACGAGGCTCTTCTAGAAGTTCAACTGTCACAGGTAAAGAACATCAGAAAGACCAAACCGACCGCTTTGCCCAGCAATCCGCCGTGTGGACCTCTGTCTCTCCAGGATGAACTGCAAACATCTGGAGACTACAGCCAGTTCAGCGTCAAGGATACTGATGAGGAAAGCGGACACGGCGAGGAACAACAGAAAGGAGTCGGCCAGACAAAGAAGGTTGAAACCAACTCGCGAAAGAAGATCATCCAAACTCCGGACTTCTCGGAAGCAGAGACTTCCAGCTCCGGATTTTCTGATGAAACCAGCAACAAAGCCACACAGACGGAACGTGAGCGACCAGGCTCGTTCCTGTGCACAATCGCTGACGGTGAGGACTACCGCTTCAGCATTTACGATGACGTCAGCCCCATGGACAGTCGATTCCGCAACAGACCAGAATATCGCGAACTGTTCAAGGAAATCTTCACTATTCTTAAGAAGGCGGCAGAGAACAAAGACGATGGAGAGCAACTGCCGCTCCTTGACGACACGACAGCGGGCAAGGTGCCGCCCGTCACACCCGCGAACGAGGAGGCCCCCGGCAACTTTACAGATGACACTCAAAGCGTATTTTCGTCTGTAATGTCTGAACAATCGATTCCAGTGTCTGATATTACTATGCCAGAAACACCAACTCTGAAAGAAAAAGGGAAACCCCAGCCCGAAGTAGCTAAGAAGGAAGAAAATGGCAACAAAGAGAACAAGCCAGTGGCCGAGAGCACAACGGAGAAACCGAAGCCGAGCCCTGCACGCCAGCCCAAGGAGCACACGAGTGCGAGGGAGAGAGACCAGAGCGTGCAGCGAGAGAAAGAGAGGGAGAAGGAGAAAGAAAGGGAGAAGGAGGAAAAAGAACGCGTCTTGACTCCGTTGATGCGTCAGCCATTGGAGTACATAGCGGCCACTAGAAAGAAGTCCAGACATCGCAACCGCAAACACAGCCAGGAGCGCCAGGGCGCCGACTCGCCGGTGTTCCCGTCGCCGCCTAAGATCACCTACCAGAAGTCGTCGAGCAAGAAGAGGAGGGACTACAGGCCCATCGAGGCGAGTCCGCTCGTCAGGGCGGCGGAGAGCGACTGGAACGGTTCCACGATGCAGTTCTACAACAGGAACCTGAACTCACCAACACCTAGCGCCAGCGGCCGGACCACGGGCAAGATCTACCAAGGATGGAACCCCGAGACTGACTCGTGGGACATCAAACAGAGCACTGCGTCACAGGAAATACACAAACTGCGGAAACTAGAGCTTTCCTACGCAGAAGTACTGAGGAACGCCGACAAAACTAAACCCAGGCGCAAAAAACATCAGTAAGATATAAGTTTTATTCATCGACCCCTCTTACTCGCAGTAAGAGTGAGTGATCAACAGCCATTTGTCATTGCCAACTGGACATAAGTAATTTAGAATAGTATTTGTGATCTGGTAGTGTAACTTTTTAATTTTTACCTATATATTCACAATCACAAATTGCCATAATAACCGGTATAGTTATTGTATACCAGTATATTTATGTATTGTATACTTCAATAGTCCTATAATCAGATTTAATTTATTGAACATTCACAATAATGCCCTTCCCTCCGATGTCACATGCGCCTACTTATTTCGTACGAAATATACTTGCATTTAGAACCAGAGCACCTACCTATGTATGTCTCAAGATAGTTTTACTGCCTGAAATTGAGTTCAATTCGTTTAATTTCCACTGAATAATTTAATTTCTTCCTATCTTAGTCATTATTTTAATTGTATATTATGTATTTGATCATTGATTTGTAAATATGCATTTTTAAGTTAATTACATTTTTTTAATTGCCATTGATATTTTCGAATATTTCGAACAACGCGTTTATGTATGCTGAAGGTATTTAATGGAGACAAATTGAGAGAGAGGTTGAAGGTATAAATAAAAATTTGCATTGATATTATTAAGTTTTTCATTTCTCCTTTTGCAAACCATGTAAAAGTAATAAAAGTAAGTATAAATTAATAATGAAAGACTAAAATTATATTACAACGATATAATTTAAGGTTACTTTTTACATGGATAATATATTGTATACATGTGGTAGGTGTGAGAATTGCGAGAAGCGAGAATTGGGACAGCGTCGTGTCGTGTGGCGCCGTCGGGCAATGTCAACCATCGACATCGAAAGGGGGAGCGATAGCTTCACACCACAACAATAACACTCGTTTTATATAACCAGGCTACAGAACAAGGGCGCTACTTGTTCTGCGCCTCCAGCTCGCGCTCCACGATCTTGCGGTACTCGTCGAAGCCGCCCTCTATGCTGGTGACGGAGCCGCCGCCGCACACCCACAGCTCCTTGCACACCATTCGTATTAACCGCTCGTCGTGAGATACGAGGATCACACCGCCCTGGAACCAACAGACACTTCGCATTAGCTGCAGTTTGAGAGAGATCATTTATTACTGTAAAGACTGGTTACCTTCACCCTAAATAGTCAACCCATAGGAACATATCACACTTTGTTTGCTGTTTTTCTATTCTAAGAAGTTTAGGCCAAAGTTATAAGTGTCCCAGGGCCAAGGTAACCTGATTTTACTGTATTTCGATTAATGGAATGTTAGTAAATTAACGTATTTAAGTAAAACATGTGCTTACCGAAGATAACTTTCTATTTCAGTTAAAACATGTTACGAAGTCAATTCATAAACTACAAAAAACCCCACGATGTCAAAATTTACAGATAAATAAATGAAAATAAAAAAGTGCGTCTAGTTGTTCATTGAGCATCACAGGGTCATAATATTTCAATAGAAACTTTGCTCAACATTTCAAACCTAACTTGGCTCAATGTAAAACATTGATTCTGTACATTATAAGGTTGAAACCATCGCTAAACATAAGCTAAACTTGACTTCGGGGAAAATATTTTTCCTACAACTCATTGACACAAAAACAACATTGTCTTATCAATAAGTCAACAAGCAACAAACCAAACGAAAACATCAAGGGCGCCACAACTCTAACATGATATATACCGCGTGTATCTGACATCGACGCACAAACGATTTCCATGGGTCCAGGGCATGATTCTGGACATCCCAGTGTTGGAATTTTTTGTCGGTTCTTTTCTCATTTTTTTTCAAGAGTACCACAAGTAGGTATCAGCTCAGCTGAGAAGATATCTATTTGTGGTTTTATTCAGATTGCTCTTTTTAGTGAAAGTAGTTAATTAATTATTTTTTTATTAAAAATCTCATTGGGTTAGGTCAGAATAACGATTATGAGCAGTCTAAAGTAAAAAAACCCTTGAAAAAAAAAAATGAAAAAATGAGAAAAAAGCCGACGAAAAATTCTTAGTCTAGGGTGTCCAGAATCATGCCCTGGACCCATGGAAATCGTTTGTGCGTCGATGTCAGATACACGCGGTATATCGGAGTCAACACTTTTCACTACTATACTAGAGTGTCAAAAAACGCTCCAGTGTAGCACATAATCAAATGATGACATTTAAGGTTGATCCACACATATCCGGGCCGTGACCAGGACGTTGACGGACTGTGCTCCTTCACAAAAGTAGTTCGACACGTCCCGGTAGTGTTCATATAAAATTAACTCACAAATTTTTTGAGCTGCTAATGGACCATGTTTATTTTCCACGACACGAGCGCGGCCATATGTGTAGATAACCTTAAGAAATTATTTTAAATACAGTAGAAAAACTCACCGTATATTTTTGAATAGCTTTCCCTAACGCCTCAATCGTCTCAATGTCCAAGTGGTTAGTAGGTTCGTCCAGTACTAAGAAGTTGGGGTTGCCCATGCACATCCTCGCGAAGGCGACCCGCGACTTCTGCCCCCCGGACAGGCTGGCTATCGTCTGCAGAGCTAGATCCCCGCTGACGCCGAAGCTGCCTAGTTGTCTTCTGTATTCTTCTATTGTTTTACCTGTGGAATTAGTGGTGTGTATTAGGCAATTAACCAAAGACATGGCTAAAACGTCCTCGCGACCAGGCCATAAGGGGCCGTTCAAGTATTACGTAAGCAAAATTTTAGAATGGTTTAACTCCACCCTCGCCTTGTCAGCGATAGTAATCAAAGCTCATACCCCTCCCTCCTATGCTTACATAAGCATTGGCATAGTTTCTACTCGCGCGGGACCTACTTTCCCCACTTCTGTTATTTAAATACTTTGAAACATCGCATGAGATTGAAAATAACTAACTAGCCATATAATCATATTAATTTTGTCAAATCTAAATCTACTAAGACTTGCAAACTAAAAAAGTAAGTAAATATTGCTGACGTAATCACGATTTAAACCCCCCGTCCCCCATGTCATCAAAAATAAGCATAGTGAAGACCCCTCCACCCCCCATTAGTGCTTACGTAATTCTTGAACGGCCCCTAAAACTATAAAAAGAAGAATTTAGGCAGGAGAAATAAACCATTTTTTTTTTAATAAACCTATTGATATCTTTTTGATGAGATATTTGGGCTAAGGTCTTCAATGAGTCAGACTTAGGAAAACCTGTCGCAATAATGTGGAATCATCTGATCGTTGCTAAGAAACATCTTGTACATAAATAAATGATTAATAAGCCAAAAAACGAAACATGATGCTCAACTTTTGTTTTTTTTCTCTTTGCATGGAACTTCCAACAAAATTAATTGCTAGTTACAGAAACATTAACTAATGAGGTATAATTCGATTACAAGCAAACAACTCAGGCAGAAACCAAATAAAAATAAACGCATACCTACTCGTAAAATCGACTCCAAAAAGTTCTTTATAAATGACTCGATATGAATTTGAGACCCAAATAAATCAACCTTTTTACACTTAGAAAAATTACATATAAAAAAAACAAACAACCAAAAATGAGCTCTAATGCAAGCACCATAAGGTACATACCTGGATAACTTCTTTGTAAAAGTTCTACGGAATTGACATTCATCTCCAATTGGTCGACATGATGCTGGGAGAAGTAGCCGAATTTCAGTCCTCTGTGCACGCTGCGAATTCCACTAGTAGGTGATAGTATACCCATGATTATTTTTAGTAACGTCGTTTTACCGGCGCCGTTGTCTCCCACCTGAAAAAAACATAAAATAATTACATTATTTAATTCTCCAAAAATAAAAGCCCAAATCAAAGCGCGCTGTTGAATTTTCATCGCTCAGCACAGCGCCGAAAGTTGAATATCCATGAGCGCTTTTTCTAACACTAGACTGAATGAAAGCCTAGTTAAAAACGCGCTGCTAAGTTTACAACGAACAGCCCAGTACCGAAAGTTGAAAACGTTACACTGTAACACTATTGTGGCGTATGAACAAGGTCAAATATGCATTTAAAAAAAAACTTTATATAATTAATGTTCCTAATACAAATAAAATTGACATCATACAAAAGATTTCAATAAAACAATTCTGCCAAGTAAAGTACACAAACTTAATAGAGTCAATCAAGTAATTATGAAGATAATACTTAATAATAGGCCCCGTAATTATTTCTCAAGGAAAAACTAGAAATACTCGCGATTCGTGTTGCCAAGCCATTAAATTGTCAATCACGGTCAATCGTTGTGGACTTTTTCCCACAAACCAGACATTTGTGTATCAAAATGATCACGACACGCCGATTATATGGCGAATTATAAATGCTAAATACGTTCTAGGAAATGGAAAAACTATCGGTCGCCAACTGATGAATAGGACCGCAAAAAGAAGCATTCGATTGTTTCAATAGATAGAACACGAGTAACGGTATATTTTGCGGATGAATTGCCAGCAACGCAATAAAAACATTTTTATTACACATGCTAGTGCGTCATCATGAGCCCAAATAAAGTTATGTTCTTTACTACTAAGCTCAAAGATATTAAACTGTCATCATCGAATAAATTTTATGACTGTCTTAAAAATATGAGTCAGCTTATGAACCATGACATTCAATGCCACTGAAGCATATCTTTCGATTTTATCGAAACGCGAAGTGCCAAGAGACAGTTATAAATCACTAACTTATTTTCATACGACGTGGAACTTTATAACGTAGTGGTAGGGTATATTTTGATGCAAGTGGAAAACTTTGTCATTGCAGCCGAGGCGTAATGATAGATTCGGAGCGCACGATGACTGTGATGACAAATGCCGATTTGTACCTCACTCAAATTCAAAGTTTTCGAAAATTATTAGGAAAGCTTAGTACTTTCCAAAAAATATTTAACTTTGATTTTAGCTTTATTATCACAGTTTAAATCTATACTAATATTATAAAGCAGAAGAGTTTGTTTGTTTGTTTGGTTGAACACGCTAATCTCAGGAACTTTCAGTTAGATTCTTTCAGTTAGATAGCCCATTTATCGAGGAAGGTTATAGGCTATATATCAGCACGCTAAAACAAATAGGAGTGGAGCAATACTGGAAAATGTGACGCAGACGAAGTTGCGCGGGTCAGCTAGTTTTTAAATAAATACTCACAATACATATCCGCGACTCCAACGTCGCTCCAAGGTTAACGTCGGAGAATATGACTCTTTCCTTAGAGTAGTAGAAGCCGACTTCATTCAGCTGTAGAATGGGCGGCGAGAGAGGCTCTGTCTCGGGGAACCGAAGGACCACTTCGATTTCCTTTTCTACTGGCTTTAATTCTGGACTGTAAACAAATTATATAATGGTTTAAATGAAATGTAATCATGAAAGAAGAAGTTGGAAGAGGATAGCAGCTAGTGCTGCTACCTACGCAAATAGACTATGACGTCGCCATAATACAAAGTGATAATCGTCTGTGGCAAACCCGATCGCGTCGTCGCGCCGACAGAGGGCACTATCCGATTACGACGGAAAACATAACGGGACGCTCGCAATTCACGCGACGATCGCTTTGTATTTAAGGAGACCGGTATGCGTTAAGGAATGGGAGTTTCTGACTAGATTTTATCGCTAAACCCTCGTAACTCGAGCGTTTATACCACGTATAGTACAAAAAGTTCATGGAACCCATGTGGGTTGACAAACCAAATTTGTCAAGCGTGTCAAGCGTCCTTCGTGTCAAGCGTTCTTAGTGTTGCTCGATCCAGACACCTTAGTGTCTGGGGGGCTACTCTCTAAGCCTGACGTCCGTAGTTTCGGGCTTAGTTGCGGGCGTATTCTACTCCGTATTATCTAACCACTAAGAATTAATAACAACAAAATTCGAAAGTTACTGTCAAATCGTGTTTTCATTCATTTTTAGTTCGGGTTCGGGACTAATCGTAAGTTCGTAGGTGATACGGAGTAGAATAAGCCCGCAACTAAGCCCGAAACTACGGACGTCCGGCTTAGAGAGTAGCCCCCCTGGATCGAGCAACACGAAGGCCCTCAGCTATTATTTATAGCCCCCATTTCATTCTGGTACTTAAATGTTTGCTCAATTAATATTATTTTTCGAACTGAAAATTCCGGGATGACGATCAACAATAATCGATAGAACGTGGTAACACCCTAAATGTTACTGTCGCCTTCTCAGTTTGGGTTTAGACAGGGAAAGTCTACTGAGGATGCAGTTTTGTCACTTACATCTGCTCTGGTAGACGGTGTAGATTCTGGAGAAAAGTGTCTAGCTGTTTTTCTTGACCTCAAAACGGCCTTTGACACAGTGTCTGTCCCCCTACTTTTACAGAGGCTTGAACGTATCGGCATAAGGGGACCAGCTCTTGAACTTTTGAAGTCCTACCTCAACAATCGCAAACAAATGGTTAAAATTGTGACGTACACCAGTTCCGAGTTAACTGTCAATTTCGGAGTCCCCCAGGGCAGTGTTCTTGGGCCGACCTTATTCCTTATCTACATTAATAATCTCTGCAACATGAAGATTGATGGCGGGCTCATTTTCTCATACGCCGACGATACTGCCATTGTCTTCACTGCTAAGACTTGGGATAATGTTTGTAGGTTGGCCGAGCGCGGCCTTGTGAAGGTGGCAGCCTGGCTAAACCATAGTCTCCTCACACTGAATGTCTCAAAATCCAACTACATCTGCTTTACTAAATATAATAACTCGCAACCGTCTCAAAACTTCCAAATAAAAATTCATAGCTGTCCCAATCCCCCAACCCCTGGCTGCACTTGCTTAAAAATTGTCAGGTTACAGCATACCAAATATCTAGGTGTTATGATTGACCAGCGCCTGTCCTGGCACATGCACACCGAACTTATTATGAAAAGAGTTAGGAAGCTGATTTGGACATTTAAAACACTGCGACATGTGGCTTCTAGGC
Organism: Ceramica pisi; assembly: GCA_963859965.1. Classification (NCBI taxonomy): domain Eukaryota; kingdom Metazoa; phylum Arthropoda; class Insecta; order Lepidoptera; family Noctuidae; genus Ceramica; species Ceramica pisi. The sequence goes on along the minus strand of OY982535.1, from coordinate 19,153,718 downwards.
AACTTCTGAGGCAAGTATACATTTCACTGGCCCAATCTATCCTCATGTACTGTCTGACTTGCTGGGGAGGGACTACAAAACTAAAATTTTTGGAACTTGAGAGGGCACAGAGAACCTTACTTAAGGTCATGTTCTTTAAACCCTATAGGTACCCCACCCACAGCCTCTACCTATTATCAGACCTTCTGTCAGTAAGAAAGCTTTATCTGCTTCAACTTATACTTAAAAAGCACACATGCCTTCCGTATGACCCCTCTAAGCCAAAAAATAGAAGGAGCTACTTAATCGCTCCATCGGTCAGGGTTAGATCTGCTTTCGCTAAAAGACAACACTCAAGGCAATCATCTTATATATACAACTTGCTGAATAAAGAATTACGAATATACTCCATGAAGCTCCGGGACTGTAAACAAGTTGTAATAAACTGGCTTAAAACCAAAACCTACGATGATATTGAGTCTATTGTTTCTTCTATTCAATAACCAAATGAGCAACTTTTGGGTTGTTGTGCCGAAGGTTAGTGAATGAAATCTTATGCAGCTTCTTTCGATCCCAAGACAATGTCGCGGGGCTAACCGACAAACGGCAACCTACATTTACACCTACACTTCATCCACACGACGACGTTCGTAAAGAAAACTAAGCGTTGCTCTCTCAATTTATTAGATATTCTTGTTCTATTTTATAATCTTACACACCATACAACCTCACTCGCACACTCACACCCACACTCACTCACATGATACACATACCACAATTACACGCGTGATCTGGCTTTTTTGTTTTTTGTTTTATACATAACGCTCACTTATTGGCAGAGCTGTTTGAATATTTTTTAAGTTTACAGTCATGTTTACATTTCAATTGCTTAAAAATAACAAGTGGAAGTGCGGAGTCTCCTAATACAAGCAATTACTTGCTTAAAAGGTGATCTCCAATAATATGTATCTAAATGCCAAATGTAATTGAAATAAATGTTTTATTATTTTATTTATTAAATGGGTATGATACGGTACCGTTCGATTTTTTATGGGTGGGAAATCATTAAATAACTCCTCCCGCTCTGGCTGACCAAAACCTATCCGTGTTCCACCTAACGCTCTTTGCTTTCCAGGGCCGCGGTGACTCTATCGAACAAATTCCACAACACTGGTAGACCGTTCGATCCTAAACATATTTTTTTCTTTCTCAACCGCGTTAGCGTAAATGCCAATTTGTATTGAAACTGAATAAGCGCCGCCTGGTGAGAATAACGGATAACCTTTTTTTTCTATAAACTTTGACATTAAGCAAACGTTTACGTTAACGCGATCGAGTACGTTAGAAAACTCACACTAAGCCCTCTGTACGCAAAACCTCTGTAAACAAACCCGTACTCACAGCTTATCCAACATCTTGATCTTACTCTGGACGGAGGAGGCGCGGTTGGCGTTGTACCGGAAGCGGTCGATGAACTCCTGCGTGTGCGCGCGGTGCTGCTGCTGCGCCTCCCACTCGCGCTGCTGGTTCTTGTGCTTCTCCGTCTTCGTTTTGTGGAACTGGTCGTAGTTGCCTCTGGAATAATCAAGCATAATGTTCAATAACCCGAAGCCCATAACCCCATAATTTTCTATCAACAGGGTGTTAGGGACAGCCCTCCACAACTTAACAGGGTGCAATCAGCTCCTTATTTTGAATCATATCCAGTGGAAATTTTATCAGGTTTTTATTTTGTTTTTTCAGTTTTTATTGCTTTATTTCAATGTAAAGTTCAATTATCTGTATGCAGAACTCCATTCATGTAAATAACACAGCTAAAATGAAAAAAAATAAAATGAAAACTAATGAACGACGCATGAAATCAGCTGTTAAACACGTGGCGCGAGCGCGCTGCGCTGCCGTTCGCTGCGTGCGTTTTACAGAGGTAGCGATACATTGCGTGTGAGGTAATTAAACAAATCAGTTTTATTGGATTCCCATAAAGTTCCTGAAATAATTTCATGTACCGGTCAACTTAGTACGACATACTGAAATCACCCTGTCAGTTTGTGGAGGGCTGTCCCTTACACCCTGTATAATTTTGATGAGTCAGTCAGTCAGTCAGTCAATCATGCTGGAAAGTTCAAAATTGGTGTGATCCAAGGTCTCTGTAGTATTCTCAAACGACACATGTTAGATTTATGGATTGCGTTTCAGAACTTCAGAATAAGTTCTGAAACGCTTGGCCTATTATTGATCTCACTAGTTTTATATGCCGAACTTTTGGGGAGAGGAACTTGGCCTTTTTTCACAATTTAGTTTTTTGAGGGAATTCAAACATTACACAAACATTTCGAGGAAGTTGCGGTCGTGGGACACTACCAGCAGGGTGGTGGGCCAGTTCTGTAGGTAGTTCTCTAACAGATGATGTCACTGACCTGTATGTGTCTATCCTCTGCGTGTGTAAGTGCATGATGTCGGTGGGCACTGTGTCGAGGAAGTTGCGGTCGTGGGACACTACCAGCAGGGTGGTGGGCCAGTTCTGTAGGTAGTTCTCTAACCAGATGATCGCCTTTATGTCCAACATGTTCGTCGGCTCGTCGAGTAGTAAGAGGTCGGGTCTGTGGGAGAAAGAGTTTTGTTTAAATGATTGCTGAAAACAGTTGGAATGTGGACAAAACATATAGTGTTTGTGGCTATTTTAATGATAATTTCGGTGAAAATAATTAATTAGCTTAGAAAGCAATAGTACACGACATCATTATTATTTTTAGCTAGTGTCGTCAGTACGTTCGATTACAGTCGTTATGCTGCGTACTCGCTTCAATATTCGTAGCACTTACTTAGAAAACAGAGCTCTGGCGAGCGCCAGCCTCATCCTCCACCCTCCGGAGAAGGTCTTAGTAGCCTTGGCCTGCATGTCGGGAGTGAAGCCCAGACCGCTGAGTATGATGGAGGCGCGCGCCGGCGCCTTGTCCGCCTCGATGTTCTCCAGCTGCGCGTAGATCTCGCTCAGCTCGTTCGATAAACTGGGGTCCGTTGAACTAGACGAATAAACAGAAATTACAGTGATGGGGATGTTTCTTAAAACTTACAAAAAGATAAAAAAGGGTCTCGACTGACAGACGGACGGCCGGACAGCAAAGTGATCCTAGTAGGATTCCATTTTTACCTTTTGAGGTATAGAATCCTTACAATTTATTAAGTAGGTATCTCCAAAGAACGCTTAAACTTCTCCAGAAGGTGCAAGCGTTTTAATATCGATACAAATGTTATAAAGCTTTTTGTTTGTTTGGTTGAACACACTAATTTCAGGAACTACTGGCTCGAATTGAAAAATTATCTGTGTAGGATAGCCCATTTATCGATGAAGGCATTTATCGAGGTAGGCTATAACATCACGCTACGACCAATAGGCGCGGAGCATTATAAAAAACTGTGACACAGACGAAGTTGCGAGGGTCAGCTAGACTATGATAAACAGAGAAGACACTACAATCGTCTGACGTCACAGGGCACTTAGAAGACGCATAGCAACGCGCCTTGACTCCAAAATCCTGCGGGAAAGCCCGCTGCGACGCCGACTGGATAAGCAGTAAGCAGGGCCTCTCACACAAAAGAAGGTTTTTTTGTAGTCAAATAACGCTTAAATTAATATTCTGCATAATAGTTTTTACTCTAAAACTTTCTTATGCCGTTCTAGTAATTCAATTCACCTTGAAATCACATACAGTGATATCACACAAGGACACTGAGACACAACGGCGCGCGGCGACGAATTGCATTTGTCTTTTTCGCCGTTAGTTTCTCACATTAAGAAATGAATAGCATTTGTAAGAATTATAAGAATTCTTCGTTTGCAACAATTTCATAATTTAACCATTCCTGTCTTTAACCTATATTCATTTAAATTACGTTAGGAACTTAACAGGTATTGATGAGGAAATATCTCTTTCAGATTGCATCACTTTCAAGTTTTATTACTTTGTCTTATTATAATGTTATGTTTATTTAGTAAACAGGTAAATATGAGACCTATCGAGGATAAAATGTACCTACTAAGCAATATACTTATAGCTATTGCCCATTCATGGTCAACTGCAACTGCACCGCAATATAAAAGGATAAAGTTTTTGAACATTTGAAAAAGAGTTGGTATTTGCTAAACACAAAAGGTGCGGTCTTGCAAAATTCCGGTTTTTAATCCAACTTGTTTATTTTGACCGTATTTTTCGCCGCACATTCATCTGCCATAACCCTCCTTAAATTTATATGTTTTAATGAAGGTAAACATCCCACAAAGCTACAAAGTTGTTACTAACATGCCAAGTTTTTGCTTTATAAAATTGTATTAAGCCTTTGGTTAATGAACTTAACTCGTGTTGCTATGCTTAAGCTTGTGTAAAATCAGAGACCACATCCTTAAGGTGGAAGCTCCAGGGTAGCCCGCGAAATTCAAATATTTTCATGTTTTTTGCAATTTGCCGGTCATTGTGAAGCTGTATGTTGAACAGAATACGGTTCGCGATCGTAAAAAGCATTTATCTAAAGGATTTTAACCACTTGAATCATCCATATAACCCTCTAAGTTCATATAACTCGATTGAATGTTATTTCGTGAAAAAGTCATTCAATCGAATTGTATGGACTTAGAGGGTTATATTGATAATTAAAATGGGTATAATTCTTTAGATAAATATGCGTTACGGCCGCGAATCGTATTTTATTTAACATACAGCTTCACACTGACCGGCAAATTGCAAAAAACATAAAAATATTTGAATTTCGCGGGCTACCCTTGCACTTCCACCTTAACTCAGCTCCTGTTAAACAACCAAAACGATTCATAACTTACCCAGAATTAACAAGCGAGGTGATTTCTTTCTCGCGTTTCAACAAATACTCTCTAACGGTATCACATTCTAAGACACTCTGCAGCGCTATAGTGTCGTCGCCCACGACTTCTTGCTCGACATGCAGGATTGATATATGCGAGGGGATTTTCAACTGTTTAGAGGCTATCATTCTGAGGAGTGTCGTCTTGCCGAGCCCGTTGCGACCAACCAAGCCGTATCGCCGGCCGAATGCTAGGACGAGGTCGGCGCCTTGTAGTAATACTCTGTAACAAAAAGATTCTTATTTATTTAGTGACAAACACACGATTTTCAACTTAAGCACGATATTCAAGCGAAATCATAACCGAATTTTCGACTCCTCTCCCAAGTTTCGATTTCAGTTTCATAGTGCAGTCAGTTTTTAGGTGTCTATCACCACTGTCAGCTCAAAGACAGCTAGTTACGGTCGAGCCAAATATTCGACCACTTTTCGGGCGAAACCGAAACTCCAGGACAAACCATTTTTATTTCGCCGAAACCAAAACGAAACAATCAAACATTCAGTAGCTCCCTAATTTATTTTATACTAGCTGTCCCCCGCGGCTTCACTCTCGTTTTACCCGCATGGTTCCCGTGGGATTTCCGGGATAAAATCTATCCTATGTCCGTCTCCTGGTTCTAATCTACCACCCAACCAATTTTCAGTCAAATCGGTTCAGCCGTTCTTGAGTTATAAATAGTGTAACTAACACGACTTTCTTTTATATACATAGAGTATATTTCTAATAGTTCATTTTATTATAATATTAGTAACTTATAAAACACAATAGAGTGATAAAAGTTTAACAATAGTAGTATTAAGTACTTGAATAGACTTTCTCTTAAATTAAATACATTCTAGCTCTTTCTACAAAAGTTCAAAGACAGATTTGCAGAGAAAATTCGTATAATAACCAGGTAATCTCTGGAAATACCTTTTGTATTTGGAAAATTATTTTTGATTATGATACCCACATTCATGAGGAAGGCTATACGGGAACAAGGAATACCTGGATTTGCGTGAATGAAGTTGCAGGCAAAGTTAGTAAAAAATAAAAAAGAACTAACCTATCACCATAAGCAATGTCAAAGTTCTCTATCCTTATATCCTGTGTCCTGTTGGTTCCTTTAGCCTCGAGCTTACTGTCCTTCTTAGAGGTGACCTGTGATGCAGTAGCAGTCTGTAGAACCGGAGCATTTACTGGTACCTTCAAGTCTTTCTGCTTCTGCTGTTTCTGTTGTAACTTTGCTTCGGCCTTTTCTAGTTTCTTTGCATCTACTTTCTGTAAAGAAATCCTGTATTAAGTTAAGAATGTTGCAAACAAAGAAAACAATATAGTGCTTTTTTCTCCTTGCACTCCTCTTTACCTAAAGAAACGATTTCAGTTTCTTTGCAACTCTCACATGAAATTACTTGGGTCATTGGATAACTTGAAACTGAAAATGCCAATGCATTCCACTACTTTTACCATCCAAGCTGCTCGTTTATGGAATGCATTGCCAGTGTCAATTAAGCGCGCAATCGCTGCCTGTTTTTAAAAGACTTGTCAAGGAGCACTACTTGTCATTGTGATTACTTTTCAATGTTAATATTTTTTTATTGTTACATATTTTCCTATTTATACTAAATATGTCTTTCTTGGTTACTCAAATGAGGGAAATTTTAAATCATACTATGGCAATCCTCATCAAATGTTGTGCCACTACTTTAGTTTGTTGAGGGTTTCAGTTCAAAGTAACCTAAAATTTATAGTATAATAATTAAGAAGCAATGTTAATTTAAGTACTTATAAGTGAAAAGTGATTTCAAGACACTTTTTATATGATTTGCAGCTGTTTTTACAATAAAAAAAAAAAGTACAACGTTTTTATTTTGGAACATAAAAAGTTGGCTCAATATTAGGAAAACGATGATAGCTACAAAAGTTTATAACTGTGTTGCAGCTATCAACGCCCATCTAAACAAGAATACAGTTGTTCCAGACTTAAACTATTTGTGTTATGTAACATAAATTAGGTTAAATTAGGGTAAACTTTTGAAGAAAGGTGTGTGGGAGAATATTTGTGTGTTAGCGAGTTTTTGTGTGTGCTTGTATAGAGTGTAAGGGGTGTTTGTGAGTGAGAGTTTGCGTGTGTTTCAGTCAGGGATTGAATAACCGGAAAAAATATGGTACCGTAATTTAAAGGTATGACGTCATACCTTTAAATTTCGGTACCTTAAAATAAAGGTACCTTTAAATTACTATACCTCAAAATAAATGTACGTGTATAATTTCGATATTGTAATATTGAGGTATCATTACTTTTTTAAGTACCTAAATTATAAAATAAAGGTTTTCTTTATACCCTGCCGCCCGCGCCGAGGTGGCCGCAATGGTAAGGGAGTAGGTACTTGATCGAAAATTTATATTCGTGCCTCGGCAGCCAGATAAAGGTGGGAGTGAAATAGCGGGTGTACCATAGCGAATTAAATTATACCAATTACCAAACAAATGTACCCAAATAGTACTATTTAATACCTACCTAGCTCTATTTGCAAAAATTGTACCACCTCAAGGACAAAATTAAGATACACCCGCCATATTGACATTAAGATGGCGGGTGTTCTGTAATATTTTATTATTTAATCATTACTCATAAAATATAATTACACCAAAAAAATGTACCTAAAAAGTACCTCAAGTAAAAAGAAACACACACTTGATCAGTGGGATAGGTCCTGAAAAATAAAACAACCGTGTCTCGTTTAGGTACTTATGTTTTTTTTTTTTTTTTACTTTCTCCTTCCGTAGGCATACGAGGGGCCGAAATCAACTCGCAGAGGCCCCGTTAGAAATTTCAAATGTAATGGGGCACCAAGCGGCGATTATCCCTGTATGCACTAAAAGTATTCCCAAGGACAATCCCCGGTTGGAGCAGTACTATTGCAGATTATGGAAACAAAAAATGAAACGCTATGGGTTTGGGTGGTTTAGTGGACTGCTAATCGCTTATTATAGAAGAACTATTGGCCCCTGCCTGACCACTAACAATATACACGGCTTTTAAATGGCAGGGGGTGACTTGCACGTCATGGAGACGACGACTATCGCAACCCAGCGCAGGGCACGCCACAATAGCGGCGATAAGTCCCCTCTTTGAGGAGTGGCTTGAGAGGCGCCACGGCGTCCTCACCTTCCGCCTGACGCAGGTCCTCACCGGACATGGATGTTTCGGGAGGTTCCTGCACCGAATTCGGCGGGAGGAAACGCCCGGGTGTCACCACTGCGAGGATCGACCGGAGGACACGGTAGAGCACACTGTGCAGGTGTGCCCCGCTTGGGCGGCGCACCGCCGTGTCCTCGAAACGGCGATTGGCAGCGACCTCTCGCGTCCGGCCCTGGTCCAAGCCATGGTCCGGAGCGAGACGGAATGGGACGCCGTTGCCTCCTTCTGCGAAGCAGTCATGCTAGCGAAGGAGGTGGCGGAGCGGGAGAGGAGACCCTCTCGTCCCGGCCGCCGTGGTGGACGCCGCGGGCGTCGGCGGCCACCTGGTGACCTCCGGCCACCGTAGGCGCGGGCCTGTGGACGGCGAGCTATGGGTGGCTCGCCGTCCGTCCGTCTAGTGACGACAGGCCGTGTCGACGGCGCGTTAGTGTTCCACGCGCGCCTCAAAGAGAGTCAGCAACACAGAGGGGCCCGAAAGGGCCGACGCCTGCCGGAGTCGCGGGATTATTCGCAAGAGACACCGTGGCTCCGGAACACAAAGGGCAATGAAGGAACATGGATGGGTTTTAGTCAGTAGAAGTCTGACACTCCCTCCCGCTACACCCAGAGCGGGAGGAGTCATTGGATGATTTCCCATCCCTAAAAAAAAAAAAAAAAAGGGGGTGACTTGCACACTCAATGAATGGGCCCCCGAAAACGGTCGCTAGCACAAAGTGACGTAGCGCCAAGGAGGCAACACAGCCTGAGGTACTAGAGTGGAGAGGTATACCACGGCTATCAGGACAATCCCGGAAGTGCGGTCAAGATCCCTACCAGCATCTTACTGGATTATACATCCTTCTCCCGAGCACGTGTGCTCTAGCGAATCTCCACTCAGACCGGCCAATTAAGGCAAGAAAGAGGTGGGAGCTCTGTTCCTCGTCAGTTTTTACACTGGCCAGCCAATAAAGGCAAGCCGTAGATGAGGAACAAGATTTCTCCCGGGAGATAAGGTTCGTGGGGTCGCTACTGCCCAACAGTTCGCCACAAAACTGCCTTGCGGATTGTATCTCTCTTTGTCTGGCCCCTCACCTTAGGTATGACCTATGGTCCATCAGGACGCGCAAGCCCCACCACGACGTCAACGTAGAAATACTGCGGTAGGGAAGATACTACATACGGTACTTATGTTATTATTATTATGATTTATTGATCTAGGTACATATTTATATTATATTTAAGGGTATCATGAATGTAAATAACGCGTCAATGTTATGAGGTATCTCTTAATTTCATCCATATATAATGCAATTAGCGATAAGTGGATTCGGAGTTTTGGTTAAAAAATTATTAAGATCATCAAAACATTTCCATTCAGCATTACGGTGGCAATGAGCTCGATAGTGGCCAATGTTGTGGATGTCTGTAACATTGCCGCCGCGCCGGTGGTTAAAAACTCAATTGATCCAAGAACTTTGTATTTTTTGATGTTATTTCCATAGGTATGTCTTTAAGACAAATTACATCTGTTTGATTCAGCTCAAAAGCTATTGTATAACTTAGTTTGTATTTTAATGTTCGTATGCCATTGCAGTCATTACGTCTACGTTGTACAATATTATTATCTTCATATAATATTATACACTCTGCCGATTGGTTAAGCATTGATAATATATTTGGCAAGTTAAAATTAAGTGGCAAAATAGTAATTCTTCTTTGTAATTTGTTAATGACACAATCAGTATTCGTACATTATTCTCAGACGTACTATAGATTGCATCGATCAAAATATTATCAAAAATAAAAGATACATTGCATTCGCAAGAGATCAAAACTTTTTGATTAATAACAGTTTTGTTTAATGTTGTTGCTAAATCAAAATTAGTAAGTGACAAAATTAAAAATTCTAATAGTAAAGTAAAAGCCACGTGGCAAATCATTAACAATGAAATGAGCAAATCGGTTAAACGAGACAATCAGTTAGAGATTATAGTCAGTTTGCATGCTGTGTCTATCGCATCATATTTTACACTATGCTTGTATTATATTGCTTGTGTTTTTAGTATAAACAGTGTAACAATTGTAGATAGGCCAAAAATAAATAAATAAATAAATAGACAACAACAAATTAATTAGTGAATCTGCTACCGTAGCATTTAATGAGTTTTTTCCAATAGTCCTATAACTAGAACTCGCTCCTTGAATTCGTCTCCTTCTAAAGCTGAAAACCTTTTGCATAGTAGTGTGCCTAAGTGTAATCAATTATTTAGTTTTGAGCACGTAACACCTCGTGATGTAGTTGACGTATTCAATACACTAAAATCTAAAAACACAGGTGATTTATGGGGCATTTTTATAAAACTTTTGAGTAATATAATAGACATAGTAGCCCCCTTGCTGTAACTTTTAATTTATGCGTGGATTTAGGAACTTTTCCTGATCTCATGAAGAGTAGTAAAGTCATACCTTTATTTAAATCAGGTCATAAAAATTACATAGGCAACTTCCGGCCTATCTCCATCTTACCTGCATTTAGTAAAGTATTTGAAAAATTAATACTTAAGCAGTTGTTAATACATTTTAATTCACATAGACTACTTCATAATGAACAGTACGGCATTTCAAAAGGCCGTTCGACTACAGACAGATGCGGGTGTCGCTCTTCTTAAACATATATTTAACGCATAGGAGAGCTCGCAAAACGCAATTGGAGTTTTCTGTGAGCTCTCTAAAGCTTTTGATTGCGTACACCATGACACAATTTTACGTAAACTACGTCATTACGGTCTCCAAAGTGAAGCTCTTAACGTAGTTGATTCATATTTACTTAATAATAGGTTCCAATGTGTTGATGTCAATGGTGTAAAATCTTCCGGGCTGCCAGTGCATTTAGGTGTGCCTCAAGGCTCAATACTGGGTCCATTCTTGTTTCTGGTTTACATAAACGATCTACCATTTTCTTAAGGGATATCTGTGAAGTACCATTGTTTGCGGATGATAACTTTCTTATCTTTAAAGTAGATAGAAATAGACAAGATTTCGAAACCGTAAACAGCGCTCTTTCAATGGTTACGGATTGGTTTACTGCAAATAATTTCTAATTAGTTCTAAATGCCAAGAAAACGAAATGTATAAAGTTTGCCTTACCAAATTTTAGAAATTTAGGACCCAATGTAATCTTAAGTGAAGAGGTGCTTGAAACTGTGGACACTGCAGTATTTTTGGGCATAACTGTTGATTCCAAACTACAATGGGGCCCACATATATCAAGCCTGTCGGGAAGGTTCAGCTCTGCCGCATAACTGTTGATTCCAAACTACAATGGGGCCCACATATATCAAGCCTGTCGGGAAGGTTCAGCTCTGCCGCATACGCCGTTAGGAAAGTTAGACAATTTACTGACGATGACACAGCTCGGTCAGTCTATTTTAGTTATTTCCATAGTGTCCTACGGTTTTTTATTGTAGGGTAAAGCTGCTGATATACAAAATATATTCGTCTTACAAAATCGTGCTGTGCGAGCAATATATCAGCTAGGGTAACGAGTTTTATGAAGAGAAATTTTCAAAGAGATTCGAATTTTCACGGTAGTATCTCAATTTATTTTTGCAAACATTTTATATATACATTATACAGTAAAACAAGTGACATCCATAACTCACAAGCACAAACAACATGCTCCTTCACACCGACTTCGTAAGGTCCATGATTCATTTGTGGGGCTCGGTACCCCATACAATGTATATACTTCCACTTTCTTTTCTCGATCTGCCTTTTAACTCATTTAAAGCTAAAGTAAAATCTAACCTCTGTTCGAAGGCATACTATTTTGTTAGTGATTATTTAGATGATAAGAATAGTTGTTCGCTGTGTTAAACGCAAGACTTATTATCATGTTCTTTTTCTATAAGTAGTTCGTTTATGACAGGTTATATGTATTCATATAATATTGTATTTTATATATATATATGTATATTAAATTTCGTTTTTGTCTTTTTTATACTTTATTTATCTGACTATGTAGGTCAATCTTTCAACGTCAACACTTGCTTGAGTTTGTATTTTGTTTTATAGTATCATTTTTTTTGTTTTGTGTCATGTATTAGTTACTTTGCATTCTACTCATTTTATACATTCTAGTTCCTAAAACGTAACAGACAGATGTGTTGCTGGGCAGTTTGTTGGCCACTTCTTCTCCACAGCTAAAACACTAGGAAGTGGTGAAGGGCGGGCGTTTTGGGGGACTGTCTTTTGTAGAACTTGACGTTCAAAAAGTGCTGGCTCTCAGGCTAATTTGAATAATGACTTGAATTTTGGCATACGAACATTAAAATACGAACTAAGTTATACCATAGCTTTTGAGCTGAATTAAACAGATGTAATTTGGAATATGGAAATAACATCAAATAATACAAAATAAGAAGTCCTTGGATTAATTGAGTTTTTAGTTCCGGCGGCAATGTTACAGGCATCCACAACATTGGCCACTATCGAGCTCATTGTCATTGTAATGCTGAATGGAAATGTTTTGATGATCTTAATAATCTTTTAACCAAAACTCCGAATCCACTTATCGCAAATTGCATTATGTATGGACGAAATTAAGAGGTACCTAATAACATTGACGCGTTATGAACAGTCATGATTTATAATTTACTGATTAACCCTTAAATCTATACTTCTATACTTCTATATCTATACTTCTATACTAATATTATAAAGAGGTAAAATTTGTTTGTAAGTTTGTATGTTTGTAAGTTTGTATGTAGGGGGTAATCTCAGGAACTACTGGTCCGATTTGTAAAATTCTTTCAGTATTAGATAGCCCATGTATCGAGGAAGGACATAAGCATAATATACATAAAAACAAAAGCGATAAAACATATCATCACGCTAAGACTAAAAGGAGCCGAGCATTAATGGAATATGTGACGCAGACGAAGTTGCGTGGGTCAGCTAGTCTACACTAATATTATAAAGAGGAAAACTTTGTTTGTATGTTTGTTTGTTTGATTGTAATGAATAGGCTCAAAAACTACTGGACCGATTTTAAACATTTTTTCACCATTCGAAAGCTACATTATCCACAAGTTACATAGGCTATATTTTATTTTGGAAAAAAATAGGGTTCCGTAAGATATTTGGGTTTTTCGGGCACAAGGTGTAAAAATCAACCAGAAAAGTTTACTTGTTTGCGTACGCTGCCTAAACTACAAAAGATAGAACCATATATTGTCCTAATTAATTGTAGATCTTATAAATATCTACAAAAAAGTCCGCGACACACTATACCTATCTATGTCGAGTGAGGCACAACAACCATTTTTTTATTTAAAAATCTTAATTTTTTTTGGACTACCTACATTTAAACGAGTTTATTTTACTCGTGCTATTAATCCTTATCAAAATAAAGTATTTCATCACTAAGTACAGTTTATGTAGATAATATTTGGTCTTTGAATGATTAAAATCGGACGTTTGGTTTTGAAGTTATGGTGAAATTAAAATATTACGATTTCTGCTGCACGGCCCGTTGCGAAGTGGACGTCACCAAGGCGGGGGTGCGCGTGCGGGAGGGGAGTTTAGATCTATGAGTAAGGTACCCGCGCGGCTCAGACGCGAGGTAACAGTTTTTCTGTAGTGTATTTAGTATCAGCATTGCACCCGTGCGAAGCCGGGGCGGGTCGCTAGTATAACATAAATATGTACCTAGATCAATAATTCATAATAATAATAACATAAGTACCTAAACGAGACACGGTTGTTTTATCTTTCAGGACCTATCCCACTGATCAAGTGTGCGTTTCTTTTTACTTGAGGTACTTTTTAGGTAAAATTTTTTGGTGTAATTATATTTTATGAGTAATGGATAATCAATACGGCGGGTGTATCTTAATTTCGAAATAATTTTGTTCTGAAGGTGGCACAACATTTTTAGAGCTAGGTACTAAATAGTACTATTTAGGTATATTTGTTTGGTAATTTGTATATATAAATTATTCGCTATGTTTTTGTGGTTTTGCTAATTTGCCTCCATTCATTCATTCAATTTGACGCCGTTTCCTTTGTCAACTTAATCACAATTGTGCGTTGTTGTAACTTTACTACTAGATTGACGCCAAGATGGATAAAAGTACAAACTCATTAAGTATGTCTTAACGTTATTATACCTATAACTTTGTGTTACTTTATACTTTTTTAGAATAAGGCCAAACGAATGTTATTTTTCGAGTTGTGAAATCGTAAAGTCTCTACATTCGCTTTCATACAGAAATTCTAGTCTAGCAGTCGTCAACTCTTTGCGTCGCCGCGCTCCGTGTGGCACAAACAGAACTTTTGTATGCAATCTAATGCAGCGACAGGGACACATTTTACGGACTCACAACTCAGAATATTACTTAAATACACGCGCCCCGCGCCGTCGCGTCGCCGCCGCTTCGCGCTTGCTCTTCGTCGCATATTTTTTTTCTGTACCGAAATTATTTCGGCAAAGGTACTAGTAATTTATAGGTATAACGATACCGTAAAAAAATATATGTATAATTCTTTTTTTATCGATACCACAACCGTAATTCCCAACCGTTTTGGTTCAACCTTTAAATAGAAGCTGTATCGTAATTCTATACCGGTACCATACCCTTATACCTTTACCGCTTTCAACCCCTGGTTTCAGTGTTAGTGCTGGTTAAGTTTCCACAATTTTCTCAGTTGCATCGTATGACAATGATTTCTGATTTCTGTCTGATACACAAGGCATTCTATTTTTAAATGTTAACTTCACTAGATGATGACTGTGACAAACTAAGAGTGATGAGCATGGTTTTAGTGTAGGTGTGTGCATGAGAGTGTATGTTTACTTGCAGGAGCAGATTTGTGGCTTCACTTCTTTTGTTTACAGTGTGCCATCCTCCTTTTTTGTTGGTCTGAGGTTGTCAAACACAGGAAATGAGAGTAGGACACTCTCACAGTCAATCCTTTGTGCATTCATAACTTTTTATACAGCTTCTAGATTTATACTTAAGGTTCTACAAATAGTTCTTAATACTGAGACATAAAGACTAAGTTTTCCTTACCAAATTATCATCCCTAGTATTAATCCATATACTTCTGATATCTTCATTCTCAGGTGCAGCAGTGGTCATGGATGCCAAGTGAATTGGAGCATCCAGCACTTTCCTAGGCCCATTACTGGTGCCAGGCTTGTCTGGCTGCAGCATATGCAACAGCTTTTCACATATCTCCCTGTAGAAAACATTTTGTAATTAAACTTTACTTACACAGTTTTGTTCCTTGATGGCTTACATAAAGGTATGTCACCATACATACTGATTAAGTTCATCAATCACTAGTCATTTATATACACACTGATTATTTAAGAATTGAGATGCAAAAAGTAATAACCTTATGTCCTTTTCAGATTTCTCAGAGATTCCCTGGAGTACTTCTCCTACTGCCTCGTAGACTTCTTCGGTGTCCTCGAACTCACCGGCACTACTATCCAATATATCTGCAAGGCACATTCATCATGAAAGGACCATCTTCAGAACTCATGTCAATTATAAAACAATACCTAACAATGGCCGTAGAATAAAATTTGTGCCTATATAAGATACCGATCACTCTGAAATATTAGGAACTCCGTAAAGCGATATCTATTACTTTTGTTTTGTAAAAATAAAAATAATATCGTTCTTTATAACCTATAGAAAACATACCTTCAACATATTTCATCAATTCTTCATCAATAAGTGGGAATTGACTTTTAATAAATTCAACACAATGAGCCATTTTATATGATCAGTGTGAATAACAATGGTTTGTTGTAAATATCATTTATTTATTTTATATATAAATGCAATTTTGCTAATACACTAATCGCCCGATATCACGTCACGTCACCGAGCAAACAAATGTCAAATTCATGCCAACTGTCAATCAGTTCCATTGACAGTATTGAGTAGTTACCATAATAAAAAAAGCATCTCGATAAAGGAAAAAAGAACAATTATTTACAGAATAGAATAAAAGGGGCACTGAAACTATTTTTAAATGGGAACTATCAAGAGAAGGGCTTTTCATTTTCCAATATGCTTCATATGTGCATATTTTTGAACATTCAGGCCCCTTATTCACAACCATTCGATTCGATTCCGTATCGAATCGAACGTCTAAGTTATCGAAGATGTCCTCCAAACGCAATTCACAGATCCGAAACCGAAACATTTTGACAGTTCAAATTCGATAAGAAGACTCGAATCTTTCCGACAGCTATTTGCCATCGGGAGTCATATCGAAAGAAATTAAAACGAATAAATAAACCATATTTCCAGCTTATTTCAGTGAAATAAAAATACTGTAAACTTTTTAAACACTGCCTGAAGTAAGTAAATGAATTTTTATTAATGTATTGACCGTATTTCATCGATTTATACTTATTTAAATAAAGTCAAAGTGTTTACGGAAATGTGATATTCGTTCAAGATTTTAGATAAATACTCGTAATTTGGTATTTTGGTAGATGGAGTATGTGATTGTGCGAGCCAGAGACCGTCGATGTGCCGCAGAACAACAGAGGCAGGAGACGTTGTCTCTTCATAGAGCCTAGGATATGACGAATCCTTTTGCCGACCCGCGGTTTCAGTCCGTTTATAGGTTAACACCCGACATGGCCCTTAGCCTCATTGAAGAAATAAGGGCATATTTCCCTGAAACGCACTCATCTGCCGTAAAAGGACTTGATAACTAATACTGGCATCACTACTAGGCGCCGCGAACAACACGACTGAATCCACTTTCTCTTTTATTGGCCGAAGAGAAGATTGCCGTCAAGTCAGACAGTTTTTTTTTACAAAAGTATAAATCCTGCTACACAAACCTTTCATAGCAAAATGTACCTGTGAGATATCATTTACACCCAAGTCAAATCAAATTGTTTTCTATTAAAATAAGTTACCTGCCATTATATAATGACAGTATCTGTATATATTTATTTCTATCTATACTATTTTTCCTTTCTTTTGAATACAAAACTTGAAGTTTGTGTGTCCATACTATAGAATTTTGACGATCAGTGAGTAAGCTAAAGGTAGAAATACAAGGTAATTTGGGGGTACCTATTAGCTAGTTGATGAAAATAGTTTTTAAAGTTTTATAAGTTAACACTTTTTCCGCTTTGCCAGTTTGACAGACTGCTGTTTACAAAGCAGGTTTATTCGAAATAAAGTTTATTTTGGTTAATAATAAAATTATTTTGCATCGTTTGCTATCTATTAGGCAACTAGCTGTATATTCCATATTTAAACGGAACAAAATATTCAATTAAACCAATTTTATTTACTACTTTAAATTTTCTACCACGATCATCTATTTACTACCATTTTTTAACGTTCCCCATAAACACAATGGTCTATAGGATAGAAAAAAACACATCCGTTCGGATCTGTGAATAGCGTTTTGACAGTTCTTCGACTCGGAAATGAGATTGTCGAATTCGGTTCCCTACCGACACGGAATCGAATCGAATGGTTGTGAATAAGGGGCCAGATCTTTTCTTCATACTTGACGGTTGTTGATTGACATTGACAAATGACATGACAGGCTCTGCTACTTGCTAGTGTCATTTGAGTTGACGGACACGGACCGGACGCAGAGTGCAAGAAAGAAATAGAAGAAAGTAAAAGAAATAACTTTTACTACACATTCTTTCGGCTATTCTTATTAGGTTCTTTATATATTATATCTTGAATAATTATATTACTGTGTCTTTTGAAGTTTGCATTATTCATTTACTACGAACTGTGAGTCCAGGAGATGTAAAAGACTCAGTGCACTGTCTCTGCCCAGTTGGAAAACGCCCCAGTTTTCGACACAAAATGGATGAAAACATTGATAGCAATGTCGCCGTCTTGGCTATTTTGGACAATCAATGTGAGTAAACAAACAAACTAGTGAATCAAAATATATCGAATTTTTTGTCAAAAATGATGTTGTGATGTTGTGCGTATATCGAGTTGTCGAAAGCTTTGACTTAGATTTCATACAAGTTAGTAACTTTCATGTTTAATTTCAGCAACACCATATAAGCCAAATATGACAATAACAAGCTATAATCACAACCACATAATAGCTCAAGAAGAACCAGATGTAAATGAAACCAACAAACAAAGTATGTTCTACAATCAAAACATTTATTCTCCAATGACTGTTTACTGTTGTGGTATATTGGTGATTTTTTTTCTTACAGATGTGATTTGGACAAAAAATGCGACACTCATGCTTTTAAGTTTGTATGAAACAAAAATGCATATGCTGGACAATCCTAAAAAAAAGTCCAAAATGTGGCTATCAATTGCAGAAGAATTGAAATCATTAAATGTTGAGGTAACTGAAATTTTTTTAAGTTTAACCGGTTAGATCCGGAGGTGGAACCATTAACGCAATTGATTTTATACTTTATTTTTTATGACATTATGATTTATAATCAGTAACGTCAACTGGAACCAATGGTTCCACTTCGGGAGTAACCAGTTAAATAAAATATTATTTCGTAAAATGGATGCTTTATGAAATAATCTCACTGTTTTAGGTTACTCCAGACCAAGTTAGATGGAAAGTTAATGCTCTAACAAAAAAGTACAAAGACTGTATTGACAATGGACAAAGCGCAATGAGTTTCAAATATTTTAATGAGATGCATCAAATTTTGGGAAGATACAGTGATAATACTGGAACATACAGACTGGCTTCAGGTGTTATGCAAGGCCCAGAAGATTTAGACAAAGACAAAAATAAAAGAAATATCTCTCTCAAAGGATCAACACCATTCAGAAGATTAAGGGCAGAAAGAAGAGCTAAAATAGAATTAGATAAGCAATGGTTAGATTATTTAAGGAAACAAGAAGATCAAAAACAGTTGCGTGATGAAAGATATGAAAGAAATTTAAGGCTGAGGCAAGAAGAATTACAATTAAGGAAAAAGGAATTGGAAATAAAACAATCACTAGCATTAAAAAAATTACAGCTCAAAGAGCAAAAACAAGAAGAAATGTTAAAAATAGAAAGAGAAAAATGTTCACTCCTGCGAAAACTGATAGCTGAACAAGATTTAATGAGGCAATAACCATATTTTATTATATATACAACCTTGGCTGAACTATCTTTTAAATATACTAATAAAATGAATGAAATAAAACATTTTCACATCATAATAGTTTTCTATTCATGTTCTTCTAAATGATCATTTTCATTCAAACAATAATTATGCAAAATACATGCAGCCACAATAGTGTCAGTTATAAATGCAATATTTCTATACACAGTAAATAGTTTTATTCTGCGAAATCTCCCTTTTAATAGACTGAAGGCTTTGTCACTTAATTTCCTGGTAGATGTGTGCAAGGAATTAAATTCTCTCTGCTGTGGTGTTAATCTTTTGTTTTCTCGGAATGGTGGCATAAGCCATGGCAAAGATGGATAACTTGAGTGACCCACAAGAAAAGTATTCTGAGGAAATAGGGCATTTCTATTTTGAGATGCAGTATTGTACAAAGGTGACTTCTTTAGAACTCTAGTACAATTTGAAGAACCGGGTTCCCCACAAAAAACATTGGTAAATCTTAAATTTGCATCAATT
This sequence comes from Ceramica pisi, assembly GCA_963859965.1. Lineage (NCBI taxonomy): Eukaryota > Metazoa > Arthropoda > Insecta > Lepidoptera > Noctuidae > Ceramica > Ceramica pisi. The sequence goes on along the minus strand of OY982535.1, from coordinate 19,134,068 downwards.
GTTGCTTGTAGAATTATTGAAAAGTATCCTTTTGGATTGCAATATTCTCTTGCATTCTTAGGTTTCTCTATTTTGATGTGAGTACAGTCAATTATACCTACCATATGGGTAATTCCAGTCTTAGTGTGAAATGAATCACACAATAAGCTTATCTCTTCAAAGTTTTGAGGCCATTTTATAGCATCATTTAGTTTAGTAAGAATCCAAGCAACTACTCTCCTTATAACTCTAAATGTTGATGATATAGAGATGTCAAATCTCGTAGCAATTGGAGTAAGTGGTTCTGTATTAGCAATAAATGACAAAAAGATGTAAAAGCATAGTTTTGGTTCCAATGGTTTTAATCCAAATTTATGTGATGCTATAAACCCTGACTTCTCCAATTCATCTGAAACAAAGCATTGTTAGCTGTAGTGCTAAAAATACAATAGTCATAATTTTCATCTATCTGATGCTTCGAGTTTTACCTATAAGCCGGTACGCAGTCTTTCTTGATAGTCTCATACGATTTTTAAATTCTGTATCTGTCCAAGAATCTATTATGTGTAAATAATCATCTACTCTCTTTCGTCGTAGTCTTATTAAATATTGCATCAGAGGAAAAAACAATGTATCCTCTTCTTCATCACTATTGTCTTCAATTTCAGAAACATCTTGTCTTAAAGTACAAACATCACTCCATTCACTTGAATCACTTTCATCACTGCTTACTGTTGTTTCGCTAAGCCAAAGAACAAGTTGTTGTTTATCCATTTTAACCAACAGTTATTTGAATGAGTTTCCTTTTGTCAATCATGCAGTAACATTTTATCATGCAGTAATATTGTACAAACAACAAAAAGTTATTTATTTTCCTGCATCTGACCAGAAAAGGCTAACCAACCATATTATTATTATACTCTTTGCTAACCAAACAGTGAACCTCCCATATTAATATTATACTCTTTGCTGCTCTATATAGAAAAAGTACTCTGTGTTGCTGCTCTTTGCAGTGAACAACAAACCCGTTGGCCGGTTGGCATAGAGTAGGTACCATAGACTAGTATAGTATATATATGAGATAGAGTACTACTTATAAGACTCCGGTTGGCAGTAATCTCAACACTACATTATAGCAGTGACTTTTTTGACAGTGACAATGATAAAACATGAAAGAGAAAAACATTGCACTGCTCTGCTCTAGATAGTTTTCCAAGTTATAAATTACCTGGAAAAGTATGTTTTAGTTAAGGCAAGTTTTGGGAGATTAGGTCATTAAACTGTCAAATCAAATCATTTATCAATGTCAAGTGTCAACAGGTCAAAATTTACTAAACATGAACTTATTGTACTATTGACAAATAAACATAAACCTTTAAATTTTAGAAATACTAGCAATTTCTAAGGAATCTCGAAGGGACTGGTGAAGCGTTCTTGTTTTCTACCCGGGGACAAAAGTCAGTTTACGGTCGCTGTTAGATGTATCTCAACAGCAACAACTTAGATGTAGTCAACTAATTGTATTTAAATTGATTCCTTTCACTATAAGACTAAGCTAGGCATTTGCCAGGATCTATAAAATGGATGTGTGTGAAGCACCTGATACATACTGTATGTTGGAGGAAGGTAAGTACTTACATCTTCAAATTGCAGGTATATTAAACCATTAAAGCACAGGCTATAACATATTTTTAATACTTGCAGCCTCTCAAGATAACTTAGAGATTTGCGAAAGTACTAGTGATATAAACACTGTAAATGCAGAAGGAAAACTAAATGATGGTACGGAGAAACCTTGTATGTACAAGTAAACCAATTTTAACACATTCTTTAACAAATGTTTCCTTTTATGTTAACCTTTTTAATATTGCCAGGCGCAGTTTGGACATCAAACGCCACAACAACTCTTTTGAAATTATATGAAAACAAATTAGAAATGCTGGAAACTCCAAAGAAAAAGACAAGGATTTGGATTGCAATATCACAAAGCCTAAGTGAATGTGGCATAGAGGTAAATTAGCTAATCCCATAAATAAAATAACACTTATCGTCGGGGATAGTGGAAATCCGCCAAACTAGCATTAGATAATTCCAGGTATCTGCACTCCATTCCATGTAGGTTTATAAGTTAATAGTTTTCTTATATAAACGGCTAATGACCTCATTTTTACATGGAGAGTAATATTTTTTTAAGTTTTAGGTACCTACTGTTCACTCACAGTGGAAATCTATTAAAGTTTATATTGTATATAAGTAAAATCTATTAAAGTCTATACTATATTGTATGGTTACATTTTTCAGATACGCGGAATTATTCAATGTTAGTTCCACGGATTAGCACTATCCCCGGCGGCGTTATGTTATAATAACTTTAGTTTTTATTCTAAATAATATTTTTTATTTTAGATGTCACCAGATCAAGTCAGATGGAAAATAAATGCACTTACAAAGAAATACAAACAATGTGTTGACAGCAGGCAACATGATAAATTTAAATATTTTAAAATAATGAATGATATTTATGCTCAGTACCATGTTGATTGTGATTCATATACTTTAACAGAATTGTTACACAAAAATAGAAATGTTAACAAAATGGGTGTAAAAGATGAGCAGAATTTAAAACTCAACCAAGAAAGTAAAGCTGTAACTGAAATGAGGAAAATAAGACTCGCCAATAGAATAGAAAGTGATAGATCACAAGGGAAGATTCAATTGGAGAAACAGTGGCTTGAATACTTGCGTAGACAAGAAGAACAAAAGCAATGGAGAGATGAAATCTACGACAGGAATTTAAAATTACGTGAAGAAGAATTAGAGCTGAGGAAAAGAGAACTAGAAATAAAAGAAACACTTGAATTGAAAAAGATACAATTAAAAGAAAAAGAATATAGAGAGACATTGCAAGTTGAAAGGGAGAAATGTGAATTACTCAAAGAAATATTTAGTAAAAGGTATTAAGATTTATTATGTTGCAGAAATTGTGTTTTTCTCTTTGATTATATTAATCAAAGCATTTGCTATCCACTAGCACCTCACCCTATTTCGTAATTTTGTCTACAAACAAGGACCCTCTCAAATAACTCGAAAATAACTTATACTTAATTAATTTAATACTTTGCCTCCAATGTTGAAACCTGATGGGTCGCTGGCTCACTCTGCAAGTGAGAAAGCAAATTTATTTGCATCTCTTTTTGCAAGCAATTCGCGTCTGGACGCTGGCTCCAAGCAACCACCAATTTTACCTCGTTGTGACTCTTCGATGCCGGAGGTCACAGTTCACATTAAAGAGGTCCGGAGAATATTGAGCAGTCTAGACGTGAATAAGGCCGGCGGACCTGATGGCATTCCAGCGAGAGTCTTGAGGCAATGTGCGCCTGAACTGTCTCCTGTGTTGACACGTCTGTTCCGCCTCTCTCTAGAAAAAAGAACGGTGCCAAAATCCTGGAAGCTTGCAAATGTGCAACCGGTGCCCAAAAAGGGAGACCGCGCGGACCCTGCTCATTACCGTCCGATCGCCATTACCTCCATCCTATGCAAGGTTATGGAAAAGGTTCTAAACAGTAAGTTGCTGACCTACCTTGAAGACAATGATCTCCTCAGTGACCGTCAATATGGCTTCCGCCGGGGACGGTCTACTGGCGATCTTCTTGTGTATGTCACGCACTGCTGGGGCGAGGCCATCGAGAGACACGGCGAAGCACTTGCCGTGTCACTCGATATCTCGAAGGCCTTTGACAGGGTCTGGCACGCAAGTCTACTCAGCAAACTTCCTGCTTATGGCATCCCGGCTGGATATCAGACTTCCTGAGTGAACGGTCGATCAGAGTTGTTGTTGACGGTTGCTACTCTGACCTCATGGCTATCGATGCCGGAGTTCCTCAGGGGTCTGTTCTCTCTGCAACTCTTTTCCTGCTGCACATTAATGACCTACTTCAGCCTGGTCTTGTTGGGTACGCAGATGACAGTACGGTTTCAGAGAGATACATGTCTAGCGCAACAACCAGCGGGGGTGAAGTTCGGTCATTGAGAGAGGCCATGGTAGAGCGGACAAATTTGACCTTGAGTATTGTCTCTCAGTGGGGTGACGACAATCTGGTCACTTTTAACGCCACCAAAACTCAGGCGTGTCTTTTTACCGTTAAAAGGAGTCGTTTCGCCGAAACTCCTACTTTTCGGGGTGTATCTGTTCCTGTGACTGATCGGCTCGAGCTTCTAGGCATGGAGTTGACATCCAGTCTGAACTTCGGCGCCACCATTGAGTACAAAGCCAAAACTGCAGCCAAAAAGCTGGGCATCCTGAATAGAGTGAAACGATACTTCAGTCCTGGACAGCTTTTAACCCTTTACAAAGCACAAGTCCGATCCTGCATGGAGTATTGCAGCCACCTCTGGGATGGCTCGGCCAAGTACCAGCTTGCCGCGCTTGACTCGGTGGAACGCAGAGCTAGGAGGCTCATCGGTGACGAAAAACTGGTGGATGCCAAGCTTCACAGCTTGGCTCATCGCCGCAAGGTTGCCTGCCTGTCGGTCTTCTACAGATTGTACTTCGGCGAATGTGCCCAAGAACTCCACGACCTCATTCCACCAGCACCCTTCTACCATCGGACATCCAGACGCACTGCAGCTTACCATCCCTACCTTGTTGCTATTCCACGAATTCGCACTAAGCGATTCCAAACGTCTTTTATAATACGGACAGCAAAAGAGTGGAATTCTCTGCCTGCGTCTGTGTTTCCGAACGCTTACAACCCTAATCTCTTCAAAGTTAGAGTAAACAGGCTCCTTCTGGGTAAGCTCGCTCCATCATAGACTTTGTCTCTGTCATTTCTGACCAAGACTAAGGTCAAGAGCAAACCCATCACAAATAAAAAAAAAAAAAAAAAAAAATAGCGCAAAACAATGATTTCGATCTTGATCAAATTAGTAGCTTTTACCCGCGTCAAGATTATTAAAGGATTCAATGTATCGTATACACTCCAAAGATCTATATTTACTATAAAAATTTTCAAACGTCTTAAATATGAAAAAAAATCGTTTGATACCTACTCCGAATGAAGTACAGTCGCCAGCATATCAAGCTATCCAAAACTGTCAAATTTTCCCTATCAAAGAAGTCAATTTTATTGACTATAAAGTTGAAAATCTAACAAAGAAAGACAGATTGTTGCAGCGTGTTGTGCTGGCGATTGTACCTATCTACCATTGCCACCTAACGTCGCATATTCGAAACTAAAAGAAGAAAATTCAAAACATTTTTTGTGCTGCCACCTGTAGTACCTGCACGCTTTGTTTAGGATAACACGATATATTAATTAAGCGTCCTCCAGACTACTCGCGAAGTTGCAAGAGGCGAAGTGCTCTCCGGAGTTGTCCGAAGTACGTGTCCACACACTCGAGCAACTTCACGAGGAGCTCAGTCACCCGTTCCCCTCACGATAGGCATAATGGATAACGTGCATGTGGCAACTGCCGTTGCAATGTGTACTCTCGCATAATAAAAATACGTGCGTATTTACTATGGCTAACACGAACCGAAGTGAGCAGAGTAGTGTGGTCAGACGCTTCGCGTTCGAACTTCGTGACACTTCGAGTCCTTTGACTCGGGCGCAAAAACCGACAAAGATTGGAAGTCACCCGAAGCGAGGCGAAGCGAAGTGTCCCTCTACACTATCGTATTCGCTCAACTTCGCGAATAGTCTGGAGGACGTTTATAGTTTCGCGCGAGGTACCAGTTTTAGAAAGAAAGAAAAAGATACATCTTTCATTAATGCTCCGTTCTTATTGGTCCATACCTATATATAAAAGTACTCTGTGTAGGTATTGGTCGTAGTGTGATGATATAGCCTTCCTCGATAAATGAGCTATCGATCCGGGCTATCCAATACTAAAGAAAGTTCTTGAGATTAGTGCGATCAACCAACTAAATAAATTGTTTAGCTTTATTAGTATCGATAACATGAAAAGTTATTATTTCACAACAGCAACTTGGTACAACCTCTCACAAGAATAAAATAAATGTTAAAATTCAGTAAATATTTAACAAAATTGGTAATGTTCACCCACATACGAAAGGTTCCAAGAACCTTGCTTCTTGCGAAATTTCTAGTCGTAGACCTATGACAAGTACAGACGACAGCACATCAAGCTACAACAATCTGTCAAATTTCTTCAATGGATTTTCAACTGTATCGTTAAAGCTCTAAGGTCCAAAGTTGATTAGAAAAATTTGTCAGTTTCGGGTAACTTGATGTGATGGCGACTGTACCCTAGGTTTTGAGCTGAAATGAAACAGACGCCATCGCCAGCCGTCATCATCTTCATTCACTAGCCCGACTTCACCCACTGCTGAGCATACGCCTCTCTTTTCTAATGCCAATACCAATGACGTATTATATATCGACGGTCCCTACGTATAATCACCTAAGTGGTAGATACGTGATTTGTGTTTTTTTGTTCCGTGACATTTAGACAAACCTAAACTATCGTCCAGTTTAATAAAAACTAATAAAAGGTGGCAAATTGACCTCTAAATACACACACGACATTTCGCATAACTACCAAATTTACTAAAACTTCCGACGTAGAACAACAATAGTGGTAATCCAGTTTCCAACCCCGAAAATACTTTGACATGTTCCTAGCTGCTTCCTGGTATTTGAGAATCTGTATAGCTCGTAATTATGGCCCCGGAATACCTCTACATGTTTCTGCTCTCCTGGTATTTTTTAAACTTAACCGCTCACAATTCCGGCCCAGAAAACAAAATCGACATGTTTCTGCTCTCCTGGTTATTTTCGGGAATCTATAGCGTTCACATTTCCAGCCCAGAAAATACTTCGACATGTTTCTGCTCTCCTAGTACTTGTGAAAATATAGCGTTCACAATTCCGGCGCGGAAAATGTTTTGACATATTTCTGATCTCCTGGTACTTGTGAATCTAAAGCGCTTGACATTCCAGCCTCGGAATACCTCGATATGTTTCTGCTCTCCTAAGTAAGTACTTGTAAATCTGTAGCGCTCGGAATTCCAGTCCCGAAAATACTTCGACACGTTTCTGCTCTCCTGGTACTTGAGAATCTATAGCGTTCACAATTTCCAGCCCCGAAAATACTTCGACATGTTTCTGCTCTCCTGGTACTTGTGAATCTTTAGAATTCATTAATATAGCCCGAAAATAAACTTCGACACGTTTCTGTTCTCTTGGTATTTTTTAAACTTAACCGCTCACAATTCCGGCCCTGAATATAAAATCGACATGTTTCTGCTCTCCAGGTTATTTTCGGGAATCTATAGCGTTCACAATTTCCAGCCCAGAAAATACTTCGACATGTTTCTGCTCTCCGAGTACCTACTTGTGAAAATATAGCGTTCACAATTCCGGCGCGGAAAATGTTTCGACATATTTCTGATCTCCTGGTACTTGTAAATCTAAAGCGCTCATAATTTAAACCCCAAAAAAGCGTCCTAGATGTTTCTGCTCTCCTGGTACTTGTGAATAAGTAGCGCCTGACATTCCGGCCTCGGAATACCTCGACATGTTTCTGCTCTCCTAGTACTTGTGAATCTATAGCGCTCGGAATTCCAATCCCGAAAATAATTCCACACGTTTCTGCTCTCCTGGTACTTGAGAATCTACAGCGTTCACAATTTCCAGCCCCGAAAATACTTCGACATGTTTCTGCTCTCCTGGTACTTGTGAATCTTTAGAATTCATTAATTTATTATTTTAAGTGTATATAGTTTGTTCTCTAAATTACATTTCTTTTGTTTGCCCGAAAATAAACTTCGACATCTTTATTTATTTATTTATTTAACCATTTATGTACACACATTTAACAAGAACAAGAGAAGAAGGAAACAGAAAAATAGGTACAAAGGTGATGCTTATCTTTCTGTTCTCTTGGTATTTTTTTTAAATTAACCGCTCACAATTCCGGCCCCGAAAATAAAATCGACATGTTTCTGCTCCTCTGGTTATTTTCGGGAATCTATAGCGTTCACAATTTCCAGTCCAGATAATACTTCGACATGTTTCTGCTCGAAAAAATATAGCGTTCACAATTCCAGCGCAGAAAGTGCTTGCTCTCCTGGTACTTGTGAATCTGTAGCGCTCGGAATTCCAGTCTCGAAAATACCTTCGACACGTTTTTGCTCTGCTAATAAAAAAATCTTTCCCAAAAATAATTTGACATGTTGCTGGTCTACTGGTACTTGTGAATCTTTTAGCACTCGTAACAAAATTCTCCCGGTAAAAATTTCGACATGTTTCTGTACTCCTGGTACTTTTGAATCTGAAGTACCTACTAAGGTAGCAGAAACTTTGGACTTCCACTTATTCCTCTGTCATTATTAGGTCATGTATTTTACCGGGATAAAAAGTAGCCTATGTGTTATTCCAGGAGGTGACCTACATATGTGCCAAATTTCATCCAAATCCCTTCAGCCGTTTTGCGTGATTGACGGACAAACATACAAACTTTCACATTTATAATATTAGTAGGATTGGCCAATCAATACCCACGTTCCTGTGCCAGCCTCATCCAGGTTCTACCTGCGATGGCAACAATGTCATCCGTCCATCTCGCCGCCGGCCGACCAACAATTCTTCTTCCAGTCCTCGGACGCCACTCGGTTACTGCCTCACTCCTATCAGATCACCGCGCCTTGCTAGGTGTCCTGCCCAGCTCAATTTTAGTTCAGCACATCAAACAACCCGAAACTTTCAAATTTTCCCAATCAACTTTGAACCTAATGCTTCAGACATAAAGTTGAAAATCAATTAAAGAAATAAGTTAGACTAAAATTTTTTATTGCAGACTAGATGTATATACAATAAAATTAAATAAAATAAAAAAAACTCTTAACTAACTAAAACTAACATATGGCGTCGAAAAATTCGTCCGCATCGCTAGCCACTGGTAATGAGCCCAAAAGGCTGGCAGCATTGCCACGTTGTATGGCAATGCTAATCCTTTGGCCGAGGTAAAATCCAGCCCTTGGGTCACGCGAAGTGTCAACTAAGCGTCTTGATAGATCTTTAAACAAGTTATGAGCACTTGGACCCCACGACCCGAGAGTTTCAACCCCAAACGGCTCGAAAATATAATTTCCAACGAGGTTATTATATTTCCGCCGCTTGAGGTTCTCTGCAGCCGCGGCGGCAGCACCAGCACAGCACGAAGAGCTAGGAAGGTGGGATGGCGCAAGAGTATCGACGCAGGTAGCGTCCCACACTAAAGGCCTAAGTACCCATCTTCCAAGGAAATAACGACATGCCGTCCGGTCTCTTGCCATCGTCACGTGCCAGGCCATTGGGTTCTAATACAGCCGGAACGCCGACGGCGACAAGAGCTCGTCGGATGATGTCATTAATGTTCGCGTGCCGCGCTATGCGACCCGCGCTACGGCTGCATGACAGGCCGTGGCGTCCGAGGCTGTTGACAACTTCGCCACAGTGGCAGCGATGAGGAGAACAACAAGGAGCGCCAAGACGTAGGGAAGCAGCGAGGCGGAAAGTAGTATCGTCGAACAAGGTGCCTATGTTCGACGATGGTAGTGCGTGAAGCCAGAGTCCCGACTCCCACTGTCCCACAGCCAGCAGGCGCGCACACTCCGAAGCAGTCGCAGATGTGGCCATAAGGTCATGCTGAACTATTCTGCAGAGTGGCTCGTCCCACCGTCTTTGGGACGATGGGTAGTCGGGTAGATTTAGATTCGGGCAAGCGAGTCTCCAGGCATCCATAGCCTCAGAGAAGCACGGCACATCAAAACCAGTCAGTGAGGAAGCTAGAATATTCCTGACTAATTTCTCAGTGCCATGAACTGAGGATATGAAAGCCGGTAAACTGATACTCGTAATTTTGCGGACGCCGAGGCCTCCCATACGGATGGGAAGAGTAGCTTGACTCCAAGCTCGGTCGTCCAAGGCCACATTTAAAATTGAAGTTAGAGTATGACGAATGATTTGGTCCATTTTTTCTAAAAGATGTGGGTGCTTCCATAAATGGGAAGCACGCAGAAAGTAACTTAATTTAGGGCCGAAACAGCAGTAACGGATTAAGGTGATTGCCGAATGCATATTAATTTGGAGTAACCTTTCCGAAATGTCATTAAAATTTTGTATTTTCGCCTCAACAAAATTGGGAAAAGATTGCTCAAAAATTGGAGATCCAAGGAGGCGAAGACAACTTTTTTCTATAACTTTGATATCTGGAGATATTGCGTTGAATTTGGAAAGTGTCAGATGTCTGTCGGTACAGTCAGAAATGAATAATTCACACTTCGAAAGGTTGAGCTGTAGTCCTATAGATTGGAGTTGATTTTTTAAAACTTGTAAATCAGCTAAAACCGTGTCTACATCACCTCCTAGGGTTCCATCATCTAGATACCAAACATTAAATTTGGAATTTAGCTGTCGAATGATTGGGTGAATAGCTAGACTAAAGATCACTGGCCCGAGGGGATCACCTTGTTGGCAGCCGACAGCGGATTCCAGAAGGTTGTCCCGGTAGAGTAATTTAGATGGATGTCTGTAACATTGCCAAAGGAAACTAAAAATTTGTGGTACTTCTTTTTTAATTTCTGCCAGCAAGGTGTCCCTATTAACCGAATTGAAAGCATTTTTGATATCAACCTTCAGGATGACCTCTCCTTTACCAGAATTTAAATAGGTCGACAAAGCGTGTACGGTAGCCTCACAGCCCCCTTTGGAGCCGTAACCGAGCTGCAGGGGCTGAAATTTTTTCGAAACATCCTCACCATATAATTTGCAGCAAACCTTGGCTGCCAAACGACGATAAGTAGTGCCCACGGCAATGGGACGAATGCCGCCATCCCTCTTGCGCAGAGCACATAAATTGGCACCGTACAAGACGTCGATGACGGCTTCATGCACATTACCAGAGAGCATGAGATTAGTCAAAGCCGTGAGCTCCTTCAAGAGTAACTCACCGGCTTCCCCGGCGCCTGAGCAGATGAGGTCCTTCAGATGCTGAGGACTAAGGCCGTCGAGGCCGCCAGCAGAGCCACTCCGAAAAGAGCACACGGCCGTGACCACCTCTCGACCTGTAACGGTGAGGGTGTGAATGTCCGGATCAGGCGGGTCGGGAAAAGAAAGGTCAACCGATGGGGCAGGGTGTTTACTCTCCAGAGCTGCAAGAGTATCTGGAGAACACGGTGCCACCACATCACTACTAAAAAGAATCCTGGCTGCTCCGCTAATGTCACCTTCCCCTAATTTTGTTTCGACCAGATGGGAAATACCTCTTGATGAGGTATACTTCTGTGTCGATAATTTTGAGTCCAAATTATAGGCCGAAATATTACAATTATCTTTAATTTGTGCAGTTAGTGACTTTTTGGTTGCCAAATTCTTTTTTACATGTAATACTCTGTAAGGGAAGGTGAGAAGTTGCTCCCAGGCACTTTGCGAGTTCTCGCGAGCGGCAAGGCGAACGCATCCCGCTAGGTGTTGCGCCACAAGTGGTCTAGCGCCGCGGGGAATCCGCTTTAAAAGAGGAACGGTATTTTTGAATTTGGATAGGGTTTTCCAAAACGGGTCAAAAGTGGGTGTAGCTGGTGTAGTAAGTGTTGGTGTAACTACAGGATCTGAAGTGAGTGCATATTGGGGTTTGTGTACCTTCCCAATATGCACATTCAGACCCCGCTTACCTTTAAAAAATCGTGCCTGGGTGCACAGAGGACACCTCTCCAGGATTGATACGAGAGAAGCAATTTCGCGTTGAATTGAAGTTGAGTTTAGTGTCATAATTTCGTCACATAAGTAATATTTGGTCGACTCCTGAACCTGTTACAATCGTGTTCCTGAAACAATCAAGAGTTTTGTTAATAATAATTAGTGTGAATAGCTTCGAAAATCAGTTATTTTTGCAACAAATAACACTCAACGCGTCACAAAGCAACAAAATGGCTTGCGGCGTTGCCAGACGTGCGAGCCGAGGAAAGCTACGAGCAAAATTTCAAACCTTCGCCGACGAACTTACTCGGCGGTTTTTATGTACGCGTAGGGTGACACAAGCGAAAAAGGTCGTCGAGCCATTACTACGCGTACTTGCTCGTACGAATTTGTGCTGCAAATTGGTAGCTAGAGTTTTGTGGCGTCGCGTCAGCAGGACAATTATTTTTTATATTTAAAAAAATCTGTACCTGAAGATGGGTGTTATGGCTCATTTACATTAGGTCATATTGATCGATCCAGATGCAGCCCGTATTTGGTCACCGACTAGTGTAAAAGTTAGAAAGGTTTTCGATTAGTCATATACAGCCGCAGACCACTATCCGAATCAGATAAACCGAAAACTTAAACGAATAGGGTGTACGGCGGCCATAAACCGAATGTGGTTGCCGCCTTCGGTGACCAATGTAAACGTGCCATTAGGTCGAGCAAAGGGAGCTGGAAGTACAGACGCCAGCCCATCAAGCTGCAACAAACTGACAAATTTCTTATTAATAGATTTTCAACTTTATCACTGAAAGATTAGGTTCAAGATTGATTGAGAAAATTTGTCACTTTCGGATAGCTTGATGTGCTGGCGACTGTACCTTTCCCGCTTCGGATTTGCGTTGGCCGAGGCGCTCGCCAATCGGCAGATTTTCGTGGTGCTTTTCACACGTAAGCGTGTATCATTCTGCGTCAGATGAAGATGGACGTTAATACTCCGACGGGTAGCTATGATTCCCCAAAAAACAAGAATGTGAGAAAACGCGAAGTTCTTCTCTCCAAAATTCTGCCTATAGGTAAAAGTATAGTGAGATTAATAATAGACCAAGCATTTCAGAACTTCAAAATAGTCCATGAATCTATTTTTTTTTTTAAGTTTATCAAGTTTTATTATATGTATAGACTTGGATAACATTTTATATATCTACATCATAAACTAAAGATAAATCTACATTATGTACAAACGCGTATAAAAACAAAATAAATCATTGGGAATCAAAAAAATAATCCACATCGCTGTCAATGGCAAAAGTGCCCAGAACACTGGCAGCATTGCCACGTTAAATGGTGATTCTTTGGCCGAAGAAAAGCCCAGCCCTCTGGTCACGTGAACCGTCGACAAGTTGTTTGCTGATGTCCCGAAAGACTCTATGTGCACTCGGACCCCATGGGCCTAGTGTTTCAACGTCAAAAGGCTCAAATATATTACTCCCAATTAGGTTATTATATTTGCGCCTTTTGAGGTTTTCTGTACCTGCAGCAGCCGCCCCAGCACAGCCCGCCGTGCTAAGAAGATGGGATGGCGCAAGGGTGTCAACACATGTTGCATCCCACACCAAAGGCTTACCCACATTCCAAGGCATTAATGTCATCCCATCTGGCTTCTTCCCGTCGTCACGTGCCATTGGGTTCTAAAACAGCTGGCACCCCGGCGGTGTCAAGAGCCCGACGGATGATTTCATTAATGCTGGCGTGCCGTGCTAGCCGACCAGCGCTACTGCAGGACAGGCCATGGTGTCCGAGGCGGTCGACTGATTCACCGCATTGACACCGATGTGTAGCTCCGCTAGGAGCACCCAGACGCAGACACGTAGCGATCCGGAAAGTAATGTCACTCAGCATAGTACCTATGTTGGGTGAAGGTAGTGCCTGTAGCCAAAGACCCGACTCCCATTCACCCACAGCCAGCAGGCGGGCACGCTCCGCAGTATTGGTGGTCGTGTTTAAGAGGTTATTCCGTACCAACCTGTAGAGCGGCTCATCCCATTGCTTCTGGGAAAATGGGTTATCGGGCAACGCCGTGTTCGGGCAAGCCACTTTCCAGGCGTTCAGAGCATCGGTCAAGCAAGGCACTTCACAGATTCACAGTTAACCAATGTTGGAGTTAAAATCCTAAGACAGGAACGCCGGTAGACTTATACTAGAAATTTTGCGGATGCCGAGCCCACCAAAGCGAATGGGTAGTTTGGCTTGGAGCCAGGCTCGGTCATCCAGAGCCACATTTAAGATAGATGTTAGTGTGCATTGAATGATTTGATCAATTTTGTCCAAAAGGTGTGACTGCTTCCATAAAGGGGAAGAGCGGAGAAAATAAATAAAATATGGCCCAAAACAGCAATAGGTATCTCATGAGGGTGAAAGCCGAATGTAAACTAATTTTAGAAAGTCTTTCCGAAATATCGTTAAAATGTTTAATTTTGTCGTCAGTGAATGAAGAAAAACTGTCTTCCAATATTGGTGATCCTAGGAGGTGCAGAGAACTGTTATCTAAAATTTTGATGTCTTGGGCTATAGAATTGAATTTCTGTAGAGTCATTGGTCTGTCGGTATTATCACAAATAAAAATTTCACACTTGGAGTGGTTGAGGTCAAGGCCGAAGGATTGGAACTGCTTTTTCAGGGAAATAAAATCTTTTAAAAAACGGTGTCTACGTCACCTCCTACCTAGTGTTCCATCATCTAGATACCAGACGTTAAATTTTGAATTTAGTTTTTGAATGATTGGATGGATAGCCAATACCAGTCTTATAGTAGTACTCTATGATAGCCAAGCTGAAAATGACTGGCCCGAGGCGGTCACCTTGTTGGCAACCACAGACCACATAGAGGCTTTGGCAACCAACTGCAGATTCTAAAACGTTGTCTTTGTACAATAATTTTGAAGGGTTCCTGTAGCATTGCCATAAAAAGCCGTAAATTTCTGGTAGTTCTTTTTTTGAATCTAATAGTGTCTTTTGAGAATACCTACCAGTATAGAGAGCTTGTATCTTTCATCATTTTTATACGGTCAGAAAATATCCAAGCTCTCAAGACAACTTTTCATAAGATAACCAGTTTTCTTCAACTTGGTTAGAATAATAAATGGTCCAAGTTTCATCAAGTTGAGATAATTACAAGCAAAGTAATGAGGGGGCTAAAACCTGCTCGAAATGTTTCGGGCACAGACCACATAGAGGCTTTCGGGTGACTACACACTGCGTGCGTTAGGCCGGAACATGGCCTGGCGCACTGCCGTGCGCTTAGAACTGAACCAAAGAGTATAGTAGGCGTAGGTAATATAGAACTGAACACTCAGCCAGCGTGTGATCGCTGTTTGCGGCTCGCACCATAGTCCTTTGATTTGCGCACGGAAAACCGACACTAATCGTCTCGTTGGCGAGTGTTGGCCGCAAACGCCAAATACACACAAAACGGCACACACATTGGCTGAACACACTCGCTGACAGTCGCCGATCGCGCTCGACCATATGGAGGTGCATCATATTATTATCACAAAAAGCAAAAAGGGAACTTTTAGGTTTTTATTGCTTGAATATGATATTTTTTTATACAATAACATCCACATTCTGTGTGAACGACGGTAATCTAAAAATCGATTAATTAAAACAGTCATGGCAAACACTTTTATTGCTTTTAGTCGAATTTTGATCAAATCATAGTATCCAACACTGTCCTCTCTATGGTTTTATTTAAAAATCTGCTTACGTCGCAATGCTACCAACATAATGTCCCGCCGCGACGCAAAATTCTATAGAAATCTCCGTTTTTTCGGGAGGAATTATAAAAACTTACTGTGAATTTCGGCAATGACGGACTTAAAATCAAAGAGACATGAAAAATCTTTAGGTTTACTTACAACGAAATTTGTGTCATTGCTGCAAAAAGCAAAGGATGGTGTTTTGGATTTGAAAATCGTAAGAATAACTTGATTTGCCTCCCATTGATCTGTCAAGTGAATTTGGGCACGAAAAAGAAGTATTTTAAACATTATTATTGAATTAATAATTGTTGGAATAACCATTTTCAGGCAACGAATTTGTTAGCTGTAAGACAAAAAAGAAGAATTTATGATATCACTAATGTGTTGGAAGGCATCGGTTTGATTGAGAAACGCAGTAAGAACAGTATACAATGGAAGTGAGTCCACATTTGTTTTTTTTTTGTTTGTTATTGTTTTATTTCTTTACTGTATGCCCACTGATGTAAGCTGGATAATTTTTATATTCTTAATCTATTTCAGAGGTGCAGGTCCAGATTGCAAAACTAGTGATATTGGCCAAAAAGTGATAGTTTTGAGAAAACAATTAGGGCGCCTGGACGAACACGAGAAAATACTTGATAAGTAAGTGTTACTCGATTTTATTATACACCTATTAAGATATCAGCATAACTATTACACTGAGTAGAAATAGATTTTTAAGGTCCTAATGAATGAATTCACTATCTTGTCTAGTGAATATAAGAATGACATGAATCATTAACAAGTTATACCCCTTTTTGTATGTGTACAAAAAAAGGTATAATCCGCCATTACCATAAGGGTTCAGTGCCAATGTTGTAGTTATCTGTAATTATCTTAAATTTAAATTAAACACAAACCCGTTCATTTCAGCCAGCTACATTGGATTGAACAAAGCATAAAGAATGTGCTGGATGACTCGGACAATAATGACTTATGTTTTGTTTCTGACAAGGATATCAAGGAATGTTTCAATGACAGTCAAGTTTTAGTATTAGAGGCACCTCTTGGTGCCAATTTGTCAGTTGGGACTATACCTAGTAATAAGGTAAGAATGACTTAGCAGGGTCGAGAAATTATATTTTGTAATGCATTTTGAAAGTACAGCCACGTAAAGTAGTTGGGCACTGTTTACCTTTCCTCCTTACAATGAAGACCTATATTGCAGTTCAGTGGCAGTTTCCAAGGCTAAGTAAAAATTGCAGAGCTAGCAATAGCTAATACCTACATAATTTGGCTTTTCTACTGGTGTTAGTACCTAAGAAATGATTGTGACTATAATTATTTTTACAGAGTAAGCTAAAATATATGAATGACAGACAAACTGGGATGATGAGAAACAGTAAACATGTAAGCATTTTTTTTCTAATAAACAAATGGAATTAAGTTAATTTATCACTGCAAAAACTGCATATCTTCACTGCTATCAATACAGATTAAGTTGATTGTGATTTCTATTTGTAAAATTAGTAAAATAATTTTATTAGGACATATATTGATTCTTCTATTTTCGGTACTATTTTGATTCTTATATCAAATGATGATGTCTTAATTTCAGGACCAAGATCAGCAATATTTTTTACATTTAAAATCGACAGAGTCCATTGGAGTTATACTTTTAAGTGATAGTGATAGTGACAAGGTATGTATGATTTAAAAATATTTAGTTTAGTTTCTCGACTCACTAAAAATTATGTGAAGGTGTGACGTATTGAGAATTTTAAAAGCGTCGTAACTTCGTCAATTTTTGTTCCCGTAACTAAATAAAAAACACAGGGCAAATATTTTTTGATAATCTAACTGACGGACTAATTAGATTTTTTCAAGACACAAGCCTATTGGAATGGTACTACCTACCACTAACATATTATTATACCAATTCAACTCAGAAACCAAACCCCAATGGTTTGGTTTCTGTGTTGATCATTGGCAGCTGTAACTCCAACCAGCCTACCTGAAGAATTCTTCCTTGCAATTTGTTCAAGATCTTTTACAAACAAACAATTTTAAAACTTACAATTAGATTAATTAGAATAACAATAAAGCACATTGACCAATTGCTCCAGTAGTGACTTCTTAACATCTACCAGACCGTTCCCTCTGTCTCCGTCAGATTGCTAAGTCATTATTATTCTTTTTGTAAAAAACACTGGTTTTCTGATCTGCTTTGCTCCTTATCACAGTAATTTGACCACTATGTCTGTTGCTGTTGGTTTGATATACCTAGAAGATATTCTGACCCTACCCAGACTATGGCAATTTTATCAACAATATTACTATTGTTCTGTTTCAGGAAACAGATGAAGATTCAAGCATGGATGACAATGAAGTACAGAAATACACTGAAAGCAGAAGTGGGGATAATATAAATGCCAGCAGTGAGTACATCTTGTTGTTTTGGTGCTTTTGAGTGGCAGTATTTGAAAAGTTTCTACACTGTCATGTCACAGTAGTGTTGTTTCAAGGTTTTGATCATGAAACTAAATACTATGGAATTGTGTATTTTTCTTATGCCCCTAAACATAGACTGCCATTACAACTATGTGCATCGTTATTCAAATGAGTTTATAGGTTCTGATATGTGTAAGTTTTCCCTGTATTATACAATGCTTTAACTTTAGTAAATACAACATAACAAATTCTAAATATGCCTAAAAATGCTTTATGCATATTGCATGACATACAAAAATTTGCAACATTTTAATATTTTTTGTTAACTAAGTAATTCTATAACAGATAACTTGCTGACTATTCTAAATGTCCAATAGTAAGATTGTGTCTTCCAATGCTCAAAACGAAAAGAAAAGGAACCATTACCTATTTTTAGAAAAGGATCCAAAGTATGCACTAACGATAAATTCTTTCTGTTAATTAACATTATTTATAATAAAAATATTTTAGGTAAAATTGCAATTTGGTTATGAGCGTGTATTCCGTCCACTAGCGCCGCCAATCGTTTTTTATTAATTGTGGTAAATTTAAGACACGTAGATAAAAAACCGCTCTGTAGTGCACTGAATACACACTCTTAAAAGGAGATAAATGTGCTAATGCTTAAAGTCTAATCTCTGGAAGTTAATATAATGATGACAAATATTAATGTTGTTTTATTTACAGATTACCTGTTGAGACTGAGTCCACCGGTAACTAAATACGACTTCTCATTTTCGCTTCATGGATCAGAAGGATTGTGTGACTTATATGACATCCCATGTTAGCTTTAGTACCAGGCCTTTTTTATTATCTTTGTTTTGAAAGACATTTTTACTAAGCACTATTTTTGATCATGTTGAAGTTTATCATATACTAAATTGTAAATAAATTGTGTAAATATGGAAAATCGTTTTGGAATAATGAAAGGACAGAAATAAATGTTAAGATTATATGTATACAAAATATCTGTTTTATTTCCTAGTTTGCACAAATCTGTCGAGAACACCAAATGACTGCTTCTTAGTATTTTGGGGCTCTGGTAAGTTGAGTAACTTCTGTGCTTCCTTGGCCTGTTCTATGAATTCCTGAAATCAATTGAATCTCATTAATAATCTCATTTAAATCTTAGGTACCAACGAAACATAGTTTTGATGCGTGTATCTGCCGCACAAAACAAAGTATCTGTATGAAAACAAGACGCTCAAATTCATTACCATCATTACTGGTTGTTAAATCATATCATTTTGACTGAATTCAATAAAAGTTTCAAATTCAATCAATTTTCTCCAAATGCTTTACCTTTCTAGCTACTTGTTTTATAATCTTCTTTCTTGCAATCTGGGTCTTGCCCTTCTTCTTATGCCTTGGAGTGAAGTCCATTTTCTTGGGTTTGAGGTACTGGAAATAAAATATCATATTGATGAAAACTTATAAACCAGCGACCCGCCCCGCTTCGCACGGGTGCATATTATTTATTTACTTATTAAAACTTAATGCACTAGTAAAACACTGTACAAAGGCGGACTTAATGCCGTGAGCAGTCGACCTTACGGTGGACTATATTATTAAATAATGAACAAAAATAGAAATTCCTATCATTTAAATCTTGTCCAAACAAATACAACAATTAAAACAGCCAATTCGGTCGAAGAAATAGATTTTTAATTTTATGAGATGAGTTAACAAACTGGAAAAAATACGAGCCTGCTGCACAACATCAAAAGACACAAATCTGTCGTTTTTATTATATAAAAACTTACCAAAAGTTTCTTCTTAGCCTCCATCTGTTCTTGCATGGAAGGCACATCGACCTCGGTGATATCAAACGGATTGAGCGTGATAAGCTCAGCGGGTATCTTGTCTAGCAACGCTTTGACTTCGGCCTCCTTCCTTTGCTTCTTATTCTGGAAGGGATTGCTTTCCAACGCGTCGAAGTTAGGTTCACCACTCCCTGTAAATCAGAAAAAGTTTTATTTTTTTTAGACCCTCCTTTTCTAGACAATTTTCTTGACTCTTCATATCATCTGCCTAGTTGTTCTAGATCGCACGCAAAGGATATAAAATCTCTCAAGTAACTAAAATAAATGCATTCAAATGCATCAGACTGCTGCAGATATGTGATTGGTTTGGAACTTTTTAGGTTTTTTGCGGTCGCTTTTTTAGGGTTCCTTACCCAAAGGGTAAAAACGGAACCCTATTACTAAGACTTCGCTGTCTGTCTGTCACCAGTCTGTATCTCAAGAACCGCGATAGCTAGTTGTAAGTAATTTTTTTCCTCTTTATTATAGTTGGTTTCCAGTCCAACAGGATGCAGCTAAATACCAATATTTTTACACCCATCTGACCTCCATAACCTAGTTACTGGGTATCACAGTAACCCCTGGTCTTAACTGCAACACAAAGTACATGGTTTCTTTTAAAGTAAAGTATGAGCTTACCTGGTACAATAATGCTAGTAAATCCATTGCTAGTACCAACTCCCAGAACATCTTCATAGGGACAGAATTTGAAATTATTTATTGTTTTTGCCATTCTATGTCTCAAGTAAGGTTTCTCTGTTGTTTGTGAGCAGCAGTTGCTAAAAGAAAACGGGTAAGTGAAGTTGATTAAGTTGTTGCTTGGTAAACATTTGATTAGCAGTATCAAGTTTAAATACATTTAGGCCTAGTCCTTAATACAAGTACCCAATCGCCCGTCAGGTTCATTTTGTACGGCGAACCAGATTGCATCGTCGCGCCAACAGAGGACGACTTTTCCGTTTTATCGAACAAATTAACAACGAGAACAAAGACGTAGCGTGTAGTGTAGGGCATAAAAATGTTGACCTTTCAAATAGCCCTATTTGAAAGGTCAACATTTTTATGCCTCAACAATGGAATGAAAATTGGAAATGGAATGGCAATCAACAGAATAAATAAGGAATAGACAATAAACATACTTATATATTTCGACGACTTCGTCAAGGCCCACAGCAAGCATGTCTTTCTGGGAGAACTCAAGGTCCATTGGGGCACTCCTCAGTCTGTAGTCCTGTATAGGTCCATCCAAGTTGCGGATATCCCAGATTTTCATACTTCTGTCAACTCCTGATGTAGCCATGTACCTGGTTATTAACACAACTGAATAAGAAAAAAATGATAATAACAGAAGTATTCGTGATTCATCCATTACTGGTAAATATAAACAAAAAAAAGTTATTGTGTGAAAAATAGCACTTTTAGCATTTACATTACTACAACTAGGGCTTGCCCTGGCTTAAAATGGGTTCATCCAATTATATACACAAACCTTTCCTAGGTTATCCCTCTTTCTGTTTGTGAAAACTGTAGCAAAATCCTTTGCGTGGTTTACGATTAATAAGCACAGAAACAAACAGGCAGTAAGACTATGTTTTATACTATTTAGAGAAGAAAAGAGCGATACTTACATCCCCCTATTATCTACAGCAATAGCAGTCAGCGGAGTCTTGTGGCACAATATCTTCGCCAGTGGCTCCTTGATTGTGGGTGACCAGAGTGATACAACTCCTTTAGAGTTCCCTAAGCAAAGAGTAGCATTGTATGGGTTCTGTGCCATCACTGCTGTTCTTCCCAGGTGGTTATTATAGTGTCCCACCACTTCTCCAATAGAAATATCTAACCATGTCATGAAGCCGAATTCATTCTGAAAATAAGATAAAAAAGCTATCAATAAACAGGAATATTTTTATAAATAATAAGTACATACACACAGACTTTACTAACAGTTAAGACCAAGGGGTATTCTTGATACTCAATTACTGGGTAGTGGAGGTCAGATACAAGGTTTCTCTATGCAAAATGCCACTATTCAGGCATTAGTTTGACTGGAAGGCAGCCCCAAAAACTCGGAAAAAGATTATTAATAAAATAGATATCTTCCTTTTTTACTTATGAGCCTTCTTACAAAGAGGAGGTTAACAACCCAGCAGTGGAAATGTTTAAGGCTTATTTAATATTTTGTGTATTAAGGTGCATCCACACCAGTTACTTTTTGTGAAGCAACATTTCCGTGTTAGTGGCAACATCCAACAACAAAAGGTGACCAAAAAGTCAAAATGTTGAAGAATGTTACCTAATGTTATTGTGTTGCATTTTGTTGCTCCAGAAAAAGTAACTGCGGTGTGGATGCACATGATATTATAAGAAGTAGAAGTTTATACTTACAACAGCAGCTAGCAAGAAGTGGTAAGGTAGGAACTCCATCTTCAGAATCTTATCCATTTTCTTGACACAGTGCAACTCTGTCCCAGTGTTGTCATACATGTAGAGCCACTCTTTCTGAGCAGCTGCCACCATTGTTTCTGTGTGCAACCAACTGCAAAATAAATTACAGGTTTATAATAATTTCACACAGTTATGCAATCAATCAATTATGTGACATATTGCTAATATTGAATAATATTTTAATTTGGTTAAAAGTTATATTTAATGCTTATCACAGGTTGGCAGAGTTTCAACATTGCACAAGGGAAAAAAAGTGAATTTACTAGATATTTGATCAATCATTGCAATCCAAACAATTCCATTCTTTTTTAATCAATGAAAAAGATTTCACGTAAAATTTATGCAGGTGTTTACCTGACATCATGAATGGATTCCATAACATTGATTTCAAAATGCAACTTTTTAGTAACCCAGTCAAAAGCAGCCAGGTGTCCTTTCTTGCTGCCCAGCAGTAGATGCCTTCCATTCCTAGAGTACTTTGCCCGGTATGGTCCAAAGTCTAGGTTCAGTTCAAATATCTTGGTAGCGGCAGATATGTCTACATTGTCTGCTATAATCTTCTGTGATATTGCTGTTGTTTTACTGTCCTCATCTACTTCTAAGCCACTGAAATGAATAAATTGTGTTACTTAAAATTAAAAAAGTGGGAGGTGGATCTTTCAGTAGTGGCAAATAAAAGGAAGATGGAGAGGATTAGAAACAGCAATAAAATAATTGGCTTGTTGCTGTCACTGGAAAATGGCAGACTCCGTAAGATTGTACTAAATCTTGATTAGATTTTAATTTCATGAAAAAAAAAATTGTGTGTTTAATATATCGTAGGAGCTCGTGGCTAATTAAGTGTGCGTTACCCCAGCAAGAAAGTATCTCCTAGAGTTAAATGAGTGGAACGTATAGTTGGTGCCTTATCTGGTGAAAATGTGCCCCCACATAAAAAATGTGTGCCCCTGTCGTTTTGGAAAAAAACGGAAAAAACGATTCTTGCTGGGGTAACGTTTTTCTAGCAGGAAAATTCTAAACGAATGATCGGAGAGAGAAAAATTGTGCATGGCCAGAGAGCTTACATGTGTGCCAAAATGTGCCCCCAAAAATAAAATCTGTGCCCCTTCAGATTTACGAGATATTGCATTTCCTGCTGGAGTAACGTTTTGATGAATCGTATATCTCTATAACCATTGCATGTGCCCATGTAAAATAAACATACACGAGTAGCTCTTAATGTGTGCCCATATGTGCCCCAAATTAGATTTAAGAAAATATTTATAGTTTTCAAGTTATCGCGGTTTTATGAAAACCCGAAAAAACATCGCAGCGCCTAAATGAGACAAGGTATAAGTTCGCTTAGAACTGTATTCGGTCCTTCTTGACGCTAATAATAACCATACAAAGTTTCAAAACTGTTCATGCATGCGTTTTTGAATAATCTTGCTAAAAGTCAAAACGATGGTGTCATAATTTTGACGGCAAAATACAAGGAATCGGCTCAATCCCAGATGTGTAGGTGTAAACCAAAATCTTGTGCCTTTAGTCAAAAATATACGGTGAAAATATTCAGCTTGGATTGTTTCGCATTATGTAAATATTAACAAAAAACCAAAATATGTAATCAACGGCTAGTTATCCGACCAAATTTGAATGACGACTAAAAAGCGACGGATTCATACATATCGATGACCTTCTTTACTTTGCTCACTAACCGGTTCACACGAGTTGTGCCTGAGTACACTGAAGTAGAAAAGTAATAAGTAATAAAATAAAGTTGTTATTGGATTATATTCTACTAGCTGTTTCTATGACCTTACACATCATTAAGTTTGTTATAAATAGTAGCCTAAATGCTATTCCAAGGTAAGCTATCTTCTCCATTCTAAATTTCCTTAAAATACATCCAGTAATTTATGTGTGAACGAAAAAAATACATCCAGATATTTGATATTTGCCAGGTCTTTGAGCCAAAATTTGATGGTCCCGATGTTTAAAAAAAAAAATAGTACATGAAATGTGTGATGAATACCAACTACTAAAAAGAGGAAGCTCTTTTTTGTATATAAATAATAAGCCCGTATTTGTCTTTTTATATGTATTTATATGTATATATATATATATATATATATATATATATATATAAATCGCGAAGGACTTCTTGCGTCTTTACAAACTACCACCCAGCGGCTACCACTGAATATAGTGAGATTTTTAATGTTTTCAATGCGTATGTAAGATGTTTTAATCAGTATCATATCAGTAGTCGACGTCAAATTTCATTAAAACGTTAAATGGTGATATTCAAATTAAATATTTCTAGCAGAATTTGTGCGTCCGTTCACTCTTAAATCTTTCTTGCACACTGAATATCCTCCGTATACGTTCAAAACACTGCATGCACATTATCGCCTCCGTCCAACTGTATGTTTAAATCAATTCCGTATAATGCTCAGCATATCATAATGATTATAATAACTAAATTACATCCATCTACTATTGAATTCAGGTTGGTTCCGAATACTGTTTTTGAATTATTGTATCCAGCTTATCAGCCAAGAGGCTTCCACCTATATAAGGGCTAATACTGACTCCAGGCACAGATAATAAATAATTAATAGTTAGCATACAAAAGTGACAATACCTATGTATAGCGTAGGTATTTTCTCTTTGGTGGTCTACAAAATCTTAAAAAGCAATATAATCATTTTTGACGAGTGACAGGTAAGTTTGTATGTATAAACAGGTAATAGTCTAGTCGACAAGTTGAAAATGGTACAAAATAGAGATACTGCTCTTTAAAATTATGTGCGATAGCTCATTGGATCCGGAATGACGCCTAGAAAAATGTGCCAAAAGTTATAAACAATTAAAGATGAAAAGAAAAATGGCATTTCGATTTTTGCCAATATTTCATAAAATATTAATATTTAAGAAATTTCAAATAAAAGATTCTGAAAGAAGAGGAAATTTCCAATAAAAAACTACTAACTCCCGGAACTCTATCTCCATGATTTGTAACATTAATTTAATGCTGAAAATAGGTTTGCGCGCGACATTTTTAGGTTGCACGCGTGGCGTCAAAAGCGAGTACGGTATATTAATCAATTTATTTAGGGTATTTAATAATTTTTTTTTAAATTTGAAAAAAATATGGTGTGTTCTGAACACTATAAATAATTTATTCCCGTTGGAAATTTAACTTAAAGTTAATTTTTCAACAAGTTAAACAATTGTTAACTAACAAAATTTTCTCGAAAACCGTCTTAATTGTAAGTGAAAAAAAAAATGTTTAAATAATGGTCGTAAAAAAAAATCGTTTCGTAGAGCCTTTCTTACATATATACTTAACAAGATCGCGCCATCAAAGTTACAAAAATATTTATACATTGATTATAATATTTTTTTTACTTGAACAAAACTTTGAAACTGAGGTTGATAAAATTATCAACAGCGACCAGCAACTATCTGCACCAATCAAACTGGTTACTCCGCGTAGCACGCACGATCCAACATTTGCAAAACAAAAAAGCTTTTGACCTTAACGGCTGAAGTACTTAAACAGTTGCCCAAAAAAGTCATTGTCTTCCTAACAATGATTTTTAATGCAGTATTTAGAATACATTACTACCCGAAATTGTGGAAAATATCTCAAATATGTATGATCCCAAAGCCGGGGAAACCGCCGGCAGATCCTAGCTCATATAGACCCATAAGCCTTCTCCCCATACTGTCTAAGGTGTTTGAAAAGACCCTTCTGCGAAGACTCAAACCCATACTCGATGAGAGCAGGATCATACCGGATCACCAGTTTGGTTTTCGGGAGAAACACGCAACAGTCGAACAAGTGCATAGGGTTGTTCACGTAATAAGGCAAACACTTGAGAGAAAGGAGTATTGCTCAGCAGCATTCATAGACATACAGCAAGCTTTTGACATGGTGTGGCACAAGGGACTGCTGTACAAGCTGAAAACACTTCTGCCTAACTCATTCTTCATGATCCTGAAATCCTATTTACACCAAAGGAAATTTCAAGTCAAATGCGGAGAGGAATACTCGAACCTGTACTTGATCACTGCCTCTGTGCCCCAAGGATCAGTTCTTGGCCCCGTGCTATATTCTATATATACGGCAGACCTGCCTGAAACTGAAGGTGTGGTAACGGCCACCTACGCAGATGACTCGGCATGCCTTGCGAGCGACAAAGACCCGAACAACGCATCTTCGAAGCTGCAAGCACAGATCGATAAAGTTGATTCTTGGCTTCGGAAGTGGAGAATAAAAGCTAGTGTAACCAAATCAACACAAATAACATTCATTCTCACTGAGAAGAGGCGAATGTCCACCTGTTTGTATGGATAACAAGGCCCTGCCAAATCACGACAGCGTAAAATATCTTGGCCTACACCTGGATAGAAGACTGACCTAGATTAAACACATAAAAGCCTAGAGGAAAGAAGCGAACTTGCAATTTCAATCGCTAAACTGGTTGCTTGGACGACAATCCACTCTGTCTCTTAGTAACAAGCTCTTGGTATAAGCCATCATAAAGCCCATTTGGACCTATGGAATAGAACTGTGGGGTTCTGCGAGCAACTCTAACATAGAGATCCTCCAGAGATTCCAAAACATCGCCTTGAGAACTATCTCAATCGCGCACTGGTTTGTGAGAAATACCGAGACATGAATACCTGGAGATACCTACTGTTAAGGAAGAAGTCAGCAATATCAGCAAGAGATACAAAGAAAGACTGAGCAAACACACAAATGAACTGGCAAAGAACTTATTACAGTCACAGGAAAACATCAAACGCCTAAAAAGATGGCACGAATGAATGAATCGAAGCTCCAAAGTCTTGAGCATCGACGCCGAATTGCTGGCCTGTCGGTTTTCTATCGTTTACATTTTGGGGAGTGTGCGACGGAATTGCATAACTTAATTCCGCCAAGCCCGTTCCACCATCGGACCACAAGACGTACGGCGATGTACCACCGGTACATGGTGGACATCCCACCTATACGCACAAAACGTTTTGGGAATACATTCATTGTGCGTACAGCTAAGGAGTGGAATTCCCTGCCTGAGTCTGTGTTTCCTGATAGCTACAACCTGGGAGTCTTTAAGTCAAGAGTGAATAGGTTACTTCTAGGCAAGCGTGCTCCACCTTAGACCGCATCATCGCTTAACATCAGGTGAGATAGCGGTCAAACGTACGCCTATAAATATTAAAAAAAAAAAAAAAAAAAAACATACTGGACCTGGACCAAAGAACCTGAAAGACAATCATTAATTTATATGGTGCCATTTATTGGAATGTCGCCTGCAAAGCTTACAATAGTGGAATACATCTGATTATGGCTTGATAGCCGATTGCAGACTAAAGATTAGAAAAAAAAAAAAACGAACAAAAACTGAAAAATCCAAGTAATGTTGTTATTTTTTTTTCTTAATCATCATATTATCGTATTTTTAATACAAGAAATTTCTTAACTAATTATTTAAACAATAAAAATATGAAAAAATTGTTATTAAAGAAACATGTTTTTTAAATAAATCATAATATTTGTAATGTAATAAAATTGTAAAAGAAAAAAACTTTTTAAAAATACTGAAACATAATTTAATCAGTTTGTTTATAAAATAACAAGTGGCGGGAATTTTTTTTTGCAAATCAATAAATATCTTGTATTAATAAAAAAACGATAATATGATGATTAAGAAAAAAAATTAAAAACATTACTTGGAATTTCCAGTTTTTGTTCAAGTAAAAAAGTTATTATAAACATAGTATAAATATATTTTTTTTACTTTTATGGCGCGATCTTGTTAAGTATGTATAAACAGGTAACACACACACACAGGTACACAGGCTGGTGTGAACATGTAGGTTCAAATATAGAAAGAGGAAGTTTCATGATACGAATAATTTAATAGTAGTCATATTTATGTAGGTGAACATACGGAATAAAAGGCATAATATCGTAATTTATAATTAATAAAAATAAAACATTAAATGTTTTATACATTTCATGTTTTATTTTAAATTTTACAAAAAATGTGTATTTAATCATTAAAACTTTTCCATCAACAAATCAATGCAATTTAACATTGACATAATAATAAACATAAATTTGCTCTGCCTTGCGTAATAACAAAATAAACTGAATTATGAACATCAATCAGTCTTCATTACAATGGAACATGTATTTTTTATATTTTAAATCAAAAGAAATTAGTAGGGTTTTTATCAACCCAATGTTGTCATTCTTATTTTAGATATATACTTAAAAGAAATGTAAACTCCATCTGCAACTTCTCTTTCAATTTAAAATTTCACTTTGGTGACAAGCTTACATCACGGCCGGCACATGTCTGTTTCTTTACAAACTTCGGCAAATCGGCACGCGAGCGCGCTGAAGCCCGCCGCCCCGCGCCCCGCGCCATGCGTCCCTCGTGAACCCCGAATAGGCCCCTCAGACACCGTACCTAGTGCCCGTTTAAGGATATTTAAAAGACGCAAGATTGTTGTCACGAAAAAATGATAAAAACTTTACAAATTAAGTACGATATTCAATGGACACGATAAGATCAGTGAACTGAACTCAAAGTATACGTGGTAAGTTATACGCTGAACACTAGCGCCCTCCAAATTTCAGTCGGACGATGGCGGAACTATATTATACGCTAAAAGGCATTGTAGTGATGAAATTACGTCCATGCCAATTTTTCGCCCATGCATTCTAAGGATGATAAGGGACCCTTGGGCTAAAAATGAGGGTCGGTCAATCTTGCGTCCGTATTCCGGACGCACAAAGTCAGTCGGACGCAGCATCATCGGTAAATAACGCCATATAGGACGCAACATGTCCTTCAAGATGTAAATATATATATATATATATATATTGATGAGTAACAGTTAGTTTTTCATCATTACGGGAATCCTCCAACCAGCCCGTGAATCAAAATTTCTTGCGTTTTTTTCAATTTGCAGGCCAGTGCTAGGTTGTATGTTGATTACAATATTGTTCGCGGCTGTAAGACGTATGTAGTTACAGAATTATAATCATCAAAATCACCAATACAACCTTCCAAGTTCATAAAGGCGTAGGAGCATTCCCCTCAACCAAATAAATTTGGGTCCCTACAGTTTTGAGAGTTGTAATTAGTGTATACCTATAGTCAACCGCACTATGATCAGTGTTGCAACAACGTGTTTCCATTTTGTATGTCGGATTACGGATGAGGTGATAATATTGTTACGTATATGGGATAAATATGTTTATTTATAGCCCAATACCATCAGATAATTTGTGCACATTCGATGTTTACAGTTATATCTTTATGCGGTTTACTATACTAACACACTGAACACTAACACATTGAATTTTGAACACACTCTATATGAATCTATGTATAAGCAAATTACTCGTAAGAAAATTATTTATCTGTGATTTCCAATTTAACATTTTTTTTTACAAAATATTATACTTACTTATACTTAATACTGATCTGTGATTTTTGTGATGCGAATTTACTAATTATATGTTAGACTTAGATGAAAAACTGATCTGTGATTTAAATAATAATGTAACTACACAACGTGCAAATAAATTTCTAATATTTAAAGGTAGGAAATTTGATCTGTGATTTGATGCAATAATTACTTTAAGAATTAAAACAATAATTTCCACATCAACAAGCTGTTTCATTATAGTCACAAGATCCATTTCATATATTTTTTAATTAGCCCCCAAAACTTTTGAACGCGAATATATGACAACAGCTTAGGTATAATACGTCCAATAAAGAAGGTCACCGATTTGTATGAATCAGACGCTTTTTAGTAGTCATTCAAATTTGGTCGGATAACCAGCCGTTGATTACATATTTTGGTTTTTTGTTATTATTTACATAATGCGAAACATTCCAAGCTGAATATTTTCACCATATATTTTTGACTAAAGGCACAAGATTTTGGTTTACACCTACATATCTGGAATTGAGCCGATTCCTTGTATTTTGCCGTCAAAATTATGACACCATCGTTTTGACTTTTAGCAAGATTATTCAAAAACGCATGCATGAACAGTTTTGAAACTTTGTATGGTTATTATTAGCGTCAAGAAGGACCGAATACAGTTCTAAGCGAACTTATACCTTGTCTCATTTAGGCGCTGCGATGTTTTTTCGGGTTTTCATAAAACCGCGATAACTTGAAAACTATAAATATTTTCTTAAATCTAATTTGGGGCACATATGGGCACACATTAAGAGCTACTCGTGTATGTTTATTTTACATGGGCACATGCAATGGTTATAGAGATATACGATTCATCAAAACGTTACTCCAGCAGGAAATGCAATATCTCGTAAATCTGAAGGGGCACAGATTTTATTTTTGGGGGCACATTTTGGCACACATGTAAGCTCTCTGGCCATGCACAATTTTTCTCTCTCCGATCATTCGTTAAGAATTTTCCTGCTAGAAAAACGTTACCCCAGCAAGAATTGTTTTTTCGGTTTTATTCCAAAACGACAGGGGGCACACATTTTTTATGTGGGGGCACATTTACAGCAGAAAAGGCACCAACTATACGTTCTACTCGCATAACTCTAGGAGATACTTTCTTGCTGGGGTAACGTACACGCTAATTAATAACAGCCGCACAGGTCGATCTTCAAGGTTAAGCAACGCTTGCCAAGGTTGGTCTGTGGATGGGTGACCATCTTAACATACCGAGTTTCCTCCGTGCCTCGGAAAGCACGTTAAGCTGTTGGTCCCGGCTGTCATTTGGAGATCTTTGGCAGTCGTTACGGATAGTCAGAAGCCAGAAAATCTGACACCAGTCTTGCCAAGGAGTACCGTGTTACCCAGTTAATGGGTTGTGAAGGTCTGGTAGGTAGCCGCTCCACGTAAAATACTGATATTCAGCTGAATTTGGTTTGACTGGAAGCCGACCCCAATATAGTTGGGAAAAGGCTAGGCAGATGATGATATCCTGAGGTGTTTTAAGAGTGTGTATTCCGTCCACTAGCGCCGCCAATCGTTTTTTATTAATTGTGGTAAATTTAAGACACGTAGATAAAAAACCGCTCTGTAGTGCACTGAAGAAATGTATCTATTATTTTTTGACAGCTATTTTTAATACATAACTCATGGCTAAATAGCCAAAACGGCAATTATTATTATTATTATTATTCCTTTATTTCAGGCAACAAACAGTAGCCCATACAAAATAAAATACACCTTTACAACAAAATATAAAAATAAACTAATACATATAACATATGAAAAACTAAGACACACGAAGTGACGGCGTCGTGTTACGCTGCGCGGTGTCACATAGCCTGCCACGAAAACGTCGGTAGACTACACCCTTCGGCCAAAACTCTTCCTTAAGGAACTTGTCGAGATGTTGTGTCGGAACCCGCACCACAAACGACTTGAAGTTGGTGTTGTGACGCGGTTCCAACTTCTCGACCCTCAAGGTCCAGTTGGTCTTCACCTTCATGTACTCCACGATCTCCTCAACCTTCGTGGAGTGATGTAGTCGGGACACATACAGCAACGTTGTAGGTACCGCTGCCCGTAACAGCATACTTGGTCCTGTCAGTCCAGTACCGCATTGATTGCGACAAGTAGGCTCCTTCTTCTTCTTCTTCACTTTGGTGAAGCCATCCTCATCACACTCTTGCTTCATTGGACAGCGCTGTGTCGGACTCTTTGGAAGGGTTTCACAGCGACGGTTTTTGTTTTCCCCTTTCTGCTGCTTAGGTAGTGACGGTGACGCAGCTGGATTGTTTGCAGCAGCAATTGCGGCGTAAGCTAGTTTAGGGGTCGACGTAGCTACGAGTGTCGTATTCTCTGCCGCCGCAGGGGGGCAGGAGGCGGCGGGGCACGGTGCATCGCCCTCGATAATTGCAATTATTGCTAAAAGTGGCCACTTTTAGCAAAAATATCATAATAAATACATTTCTTCAGTGCACTACAGAGCGGTTTTTTATCTACGTGTCTTAAATTTACCACAAATAATAAAAAACGATTGGCGGCGCTAGTGGACGGAATACACGCTCTTAAGTAAAACAAGCGTGTAGCCGGTGTAGCTAGTACCGTGGGTTATTGGGGACTGTCCATCCTTGACACGACCACAGTATAAATATGGACAGTACGGAAACTACCTACAAACGCTCGAAACGGCTCACTCACACAAACATGCGCACCGACGAGACTTTTCGGTGCCCGTCGCGGTACTCTCAGCAGTGAGTGCCGACTGCCGCCGGCCGCGTCAAAACGAGTTTAGCCCCGCGATCTTTTTAAAAATGCTACGAACGTATTGCGTAGTATACACGGTTGTTTGAACTCGGTTTCATCACAACCGGAGCGAAAATACGTTATATTTTAAACTTCCTGCTGATTTTGAAAGGTAAGAATCAATGAAATTGTTATTTACTCATTATCGAATTATAAGTCCGTATGATCGATCAAAATGAATTCGTGAACTTCAAAACTATTAGGTACCTACTACTACTTCTTGTAAATCCAAGATGGCGCCTGCTATAGGTATAAATTTTTTCGTCATGGGTGTCGTTTTCATGGTTTTCCAGGGTGTTGAAGCCGATAGCGCTGTCAAAACGTGAATCCAAGATGGCGGCTGCAATAGGTACTAATGTTTTCGTCATGGGTGTCGCTTTCATGGGTTTCCAGGGTGTTGAAGCCGATAGTCATGTCAAAACGTGAATCCAAGATGGCGGCTGCAATAGGTACAATTTTTTCGTCATGGGTGTCATTTTCATGGTTTTTGAGGGTGTTGAAGCTGATAATGATGTCAAAACGTGAATCCAAGATGGCGGCTGCAATAGGTACCAATTTTTTCGTCATGGGTGTCGTTTCCATGGTTTTCGAGGTTATTGAAGCCAAGAGTCATGTCAAAACGTGAATCCAAGATGGCGGCTGCAATAGGTATAAATTTTTTCGTCATGGGTGTCGTTTTCATGGTTTACGAGCGTGTTGAAGCCGATAGTGCTTTCAAAACGGGAATCCAAGATGGCGGCTGCAAAGGTACCTACCGAGCGCCCGAAACGTTTTCGTCCAACAGCAACTTTCGTACCCGCCAAAACTTTTAAAAGGTAACGCCGTAATGACAAAGTTAGTGCTACAAGTTGTTGTGTGTAAATATTAAATTGTTTTCCGTGTTTAAAGTATCGTGTTTTGTTAAGATTAACCAACGCCATGAGATTACCTATTTATTGTATTTGTAAGCTAGTTATTCAAATTCGATTGTTTTTATTTTTTTATTTTTTTTTATTTAAAACGGGGAAACTCTTGGCCCAAATCTCACCTGATGGAAAGTGATGATTAGGTCGAAGATGGAAGCGAGTTTCACCCGGAATCCTCTAACATAGAGGAACTGGCTATCATATCTCTAATTGCCGGAACACAACAATGCTGTTAACATTGTTGTTATGGCGACAGACTTAGACATGATGGTGGTAGCTTGCCAGGCGGACTTGGAAGTCCTACCACCAACCAAACCGAGCAAAAAATTTGCCCCCACTGGGAATTGAACCCGGGACCTCTGGGTCTGAATCGAGTGGTATAACCACTAGACCACGGAGGCGGTTATTGTCACCTGTTTAGCACCACCCGGGGACCACGTGTAGGGATTCGCTGAAGGGTATTCTCCTACGGACGCGGGTGACTCGGCCCCCAGATTGATCACTACAGAACAAAAATGTAAAAAAAAATCAAAAACATTAAAAGTGTCAACCCTTTTGCTTCAATGGAGCGTAGGTAATTATATTCTCAAGTAGGCTTAGTTTCCGTACTGTCCATATTTATACTGTGACACGACCGCCGCATCGGCGCATACGCACTCACACATAGACACACACATCACAAAAAATCATCAAAATCAATAGTTTCCAATACAAGCATGACTTATTTAGAAAAAATAGTTTACAATTTCAAACTATATTTTACAATTTCACGGCGTTTGCCATTTACCGGTGACATTGCTACTGGTGCTGTTTGCAAATAGGCTACTAGATACTTTCACAATGTACCTTATGGTTATAATACAAAGGGTGGCCCTGTTTTGGGAGGTAATATCACATTATAATAATATAATATTGTTTATTTATTAAATAGAGCACATCTATACTTAATATTATAAAGAGGTAACATTTGTTTGAAAGTTTGTATGTAGGGGGAACTACTGGTCAGATTTGAAAGCCCATGTATCGAGGAACGATATAGGCTACATATCATCACGCTAAGACTAAAAGGAGCTGAGCAATAATGGAAAATGTGACGCAGACGAAGTTGCGTGGGTCAGCTAGTTTACAATAAAATATCTTAAAATTTTTGTTAAAGAACACAGTTGCTTATTTGCCAGAACTAAGTTGAAAGCTGTGTTTCAGGCTATTATTAATATACATTTGTATTAAGTACTCTTGATTTTCTTTGTAATGGAAATACCTATCATACATTTAAAAAGATGGTAAAGAGCAAAAGTAACAAGAAAGCTATAATGTCAACTCCTTACCCATGGTCTTCAGTCAACAATATTTCAGCTCTAGCTGCTTGTTCTTGAGCATAAGTGAATTTTCTCTCCCTCTTCCTCAATTTTGCAGCGTGAAGTGGATGCCTCACACCTTTGCCGACACCCTCGCCACGGGAATGTGCTTCTAACTTCTCAGGATTTATTGGCGCTTTTCCGTCGAACTTCTTATTTGGTTTACCTTTCTGTGTAGGTCTTCTCTCATGTCCTCTATGGCTCTGGAAATATAAACTAAATTAAGCAAGGGATTGTGAAAATAATAAAGTTAACCTACATTGTTTACATGAATTAAAATGTAATGTATTTTCGAGATTACCTTGAATTTGTGTGTTTTTAATAGACCTGGAGTGATCTTAATATTGTATACTTCCACATTTTGACTCTGCGGGTCAGACTTCTGCTCTGATTTCTTGCCTTCTGCATCAAAATAACGTTGATGCGTTTTCTGTAAGTTAGAAGCTATTATTTACCCATAATAAATTGAGTATCAATACTTATTTTAGTTACATGATTTTACCTTTTTTGCATTCTTCATCGTAGATAGCCCTAATTTGTAAATAATACTCGTTTTAATTAAAAATCCTAAGCTCCCTCACATGTGGTAAAATTCTGTTTTGACAGCAGAACACGCGCATTTGACATTGAGAAAAAGATGACAAATGACACAACTTTTTCACCACAGATGTTACAGGACGTTTCAACAGGATATCTGGCATTGATTTTAGTCGATTATACGGGTTCTTACAGCTTCTTACTAAAAAGTTTTTGTCTATGTGTGTGTGCGGCAGTTAACATTTTGATAATATCGTTATATCTGTTCGTTATCGTTATATTTGTTAGTTTCTTCGTATTATACGTTATAGTTTTGATGTAGCGGCTAGGCGGCTAGTTAACATTTCGGCATTAAGCAATTGTCTATCCCGGCGGTTAGACAAGGGCTATAGACTATGTTTTCGCTCAGGAAACGGACATAAATATACCTAGGTCAACAACCTATAAACTTATGATAAGTCCCGAACTCGAACTAAGAATGAATGACAACACGATTTGACCGTTACTATAGAGGGCAGAGGGGAGGTGTTCTATTTCTGCTGCAGATTTTATTTTCAGGAATGTTCTTCCATCACACTTACAAACAAAATCTCGAAGATCTCAATCCTCAGATTATTTTGATTTTCTTTTGACTATTTATACTTAAATGGTACCAACTTTATGGACTGATTCATGAATAAAAAGCTCATTAAAAATTAGAGCATTTCAAATCGCAATCAAAAATTCATACATCCCGGACGAATTCGACATTTCATTGCGTCAAATGTTTAGAGGTGACACGGGACACCCGACTGTTAGAAAAACCAGACAACGAACGAACGGTCGGCTTGGTGCGGCCGCTCTCCCCGCCCCCTTCACTACGCTACTAGGTAGCAGCATGCTCAGTTGCAGGTCTATTTGATTCAAAAAAATAATATTATTTTTGTTTTAAGAGTCCTATTACGAATCGTAAATGTTCGTTTGCAATAGACGAAGTTACTTTGGTCTGCGTTGGGGGTACATCTATAGTCCGCGAAAAAATTTTGATACTTACTAGTCTGAATAGGATTATAGTTTATTTGGGCGCTCGCGCGAGACGGAGGAGCGCGCGCGCTGAATTGTCGCAGAATATATAGTACTTTAATTTTATTTATTGTAATTTTGTTTAATTATATTGACAAACGAAAACTAATGAAACGTATTCATTGTAGATTGAAATTTTATATTATATTAATTTATTTGATAACATTGTTTTTATTTGGAATATAATGGACGCTGAATCAAGACATTTCTGGCTTAAATTAAGCTTTCTTTACGTTTTTTTCCGTGAAAACTCAAGGACTTTAAAGAAATTCTAGAACTCCAATAAACAAGTAAAACATTCAACGTACCTATTAGTAATTTCAGCTTTTAAAAGAATTGATAGTAACAATGTGAATTTGACCGTCAAAGTTCCATCGCAGACATGTTTTCTTGCAAACTGCGTTCGTAAAATATTTATAGTAAATTACACGAAAAGAAAAATGAAAATGTGTAACTCTAACTTACAAGAAAGAGACTGGCACTATCGTTATTCAGGATCAAATAAAAAAAATATCTTACTGCTGCTGAAAACTACAGCGTCAAAAATCATGAATTTCCGTAAAAAATGTAATAGGACTCATAATGCTTAGATATTGTAATCCTATCTATCCTAAATAAAATATTTTATTTTTTTATACTAAGTATAAATAATGCATGAATTGAATTTCTTGAATTATCCATTTAAATAAAAAAACGATTATTTAAGAGAATTGATTCATTATATTGAGCAACTTTGATAACATTAAAAAAAACAATCTCTTTCCAATTTTTGCCGCCCTGGGCACTAGCCTCGACTGCCCCTAGGATAAATCCAGCACTGAAAAAACTTTTTACAAAAAAATACAACCGACTTCTAAAAAAAAAAACACTACAAAGTAAAAAATAACTTTAATGTCGGAAGTCGGTGTTTTTGTTAGTTTCTTCGTATTTTGACACCGACTTCCGACATTAAAGTTATTTTTTACTTTGTAGTGTTTTTTTTTTAGAAGTTTGTATTTTTTTGTAAAAAGTTTTTTATTTTTCACTTTTTAGTGGTGCCCCACACCTAACAACACCACTACAAAATCGCAGAAAAGCAAAATACGCAATTTCGATTATCAAAGAATCATCTAAATAGTCAAATTCCAGCTATTTCGATTTAAAATCCAAAGTTAGTAACCGATTTTGTTATGATTTAAATGGGACCAATCTGCAAGTATATCCTTTCAGATAAAACAATTTTTTTTCAAATCGGTTCATAATTGTCGGAGTTATGAGGTAACAAACATAAAAAAAAACATACAACCGAATTGATAACCTCCTCCTTTTTGGGAAGTCGGTTAAAAATAGCTATAGTGACAGTTGCAGTAGGTACATATCTAGGTATTTTATAGGTCAAAGAGTGCTTATAGTATTATAGCGATTATTTTTGGACTACATTTAAACGCGTTTATTTTACTCATGCTATTAATCCTTATCAAAATAAAGTATTTCATCACTAAGTACAGTTTATGTAGATCATATTTGGTCTTTGAATGATTAAAATCCGACGTTTGGTTTTGAAGTTATGGCGAAATGAAAATATTACGATTTCTGCTGCACGGCCCGTTGCGGCGGTCACCAAGGCGGGGGTGCGCGTGCGGGAGGGGAGTTTAGTTAGATCTATGTAAGGTACCCGCGCGGCTCAGACGCGAGGTAGGTAACAGTTTTTCTCACGGTTTTTCTGTAGTGTATTTAGTATCAGCATTGCACCCGTGCGAAGCCGGGGCGGGTCGCTAGTTATTAATATTCAGAACATATCTTTGGATGATTCCCTAAAAAAAAGAAAAAGCTGTAGGCTGTATATCATCACGCTATGACCAATAGAAGCGGAGCATTATTGATAAAATGTGACGCAGAAGAAGTTGCGCGGGTCAGCTAGTTTTGAAATAAATTGAATTATACCTTCCGAAAAAATATGTCATATTACATGAAAAATCATGTTTACCTTTTCCAGTTCCCAACAACATAAAATACTTGCCTTGATAGCAAAATAGTAATGTGTCTTCCCATATTTTGTGGGTAACGGCTTAGTAATGGTATCACAGAAAGCTATATCTGTGTGCGTTAGAGGAACGTAGACACATTCGGCTCACGCACACAAAGAACATGAAGTGGACACACGATTTTGCTCGGGTTTTGTTCTAGACGCGGCTTCTATGCGTTATTATTCTAAGAGCCCCAAGAAACGCAGTCCAACACACGTCTGTAACTATCGACGAACCACCATCGCCAGTCTATGCACCATCGTCTATCGCAAACAGTATAATTATATTATGGGAGGCCTATCGTTTCTTTTGTACAGGTTGTTCCAGAAGTGAGCAAATAGTCTTTGAGTTTTTAAATCAAGAGTGAAAAGGTAACTTCTAGCAAGCGTGCGCCATCTTTGACTACATCATCGCCTACCATCAGTTGAAAAAAGTGGTCCAACGCGTACCTACCTACCAACATATCAATACTAAAAAAAAATACCTTAAATTAGAAAAAAAAGGCAAAACAAAAAAAAATATATATAAAAAACACGATCTGTTATTGTGACCAAAGTAAAATGCCGCCTGTGGGTCACAAATTGCTTGAAAAGTCATTTGTTCGGAACTTGTTAATCGTTTATTGTGGTCGGATTTTAAAAAACATTTTTTTTTCCTTATTGTTGGCATATCTATCAGCTTCCCAACATCCTCTTATATATATGATTACTACTAGAACATACTATACAGGATGATTTTTAAAGTGTAGGTACCTTCAGGGCCAAATTCGAAACTATATAAATAAGGAATATAGAACGAAAAACACAGAAATGAGTCGTAAAAGTAAAACGTCAATATTGATTTTTTTTAAATAATAGTTCCTACCCGGGAATCGAAACGTTTGATTTCGAAAAATAAAACACGTGTATAAATTACTCCATTCGAAAGTGTAGCTAATAAGGATCAAGCTCTGGAAAATAATAACACATGGCAACTAAAGGAAAGCTCTAAACTAAGGCACCGCACCTAGGTCTAGGGTAGGTTGGTGTAAGATTGCGCGGGCGATAAGATTGCGCATACGTGGTTACAAGATATCCGCGAGATACTTGTTGCCAACTTCAGTTGTATTTTGATTGCCTAGCCTGCCGGCACACGTTCCGCAAAAATAATTGAGATACGAGGAAAGACGGCAAGTCCAGGTGAGTTCAAAGTTTTTACAGCACTTTGATCATTGACATATTGCAAGTATAACTGATAAAAAACCTGTAGTATTTACACTGTTTTGTTGATTGTATCACTTGTGTTTAGCTTCGAAATATCGATGAGAGACAACGTAATCTTCTAAGAGATGGCAGTAGTATGCGGATCATTGCGTTGAATGCCAACTGTGTAAGTTTGCGCATTTAGAGGATGGATAAGATTGCGCGCGCAGACTTACACATTGATGTTGAATATTAATTTATATTTAATGAAAATTATTTATCCAATCATCTTAAACAGCAGTTTACTTTTTAATAGGATGTCACGAAGACCACGCAAAACTGCCCGTGAAGTTTGTTCAGCTTCTATCATCGAGGATTCTCGTACGCGTATCGATAAAGGAGAAAGCAAGAGACAAGTTGCTTTGTCTTTAGAAATGGCTGAGTCAATATTAAGATACCGGTTGCTGCAACCGCAATGTGCAACTAAACAGGGGAAATATGACGTTACATTTAGTGTAGAAGTAGAACAAGGTTTCTGTCACCACTTGATTACCCTGGATGAAATGTTTTTCGGCGTGACAGCCAAACAATTAAGGAGCGCAGCTTATGAATATGCTGAAAAGCATAAAATACCACATCGGTTTGTGCAATTGAATTGAACACAACC
Organism: Ceramica pisi; assembly: GCA_963859965.1. Taxonomy (NCBI): domain Eukaryota; kingdom Metazoa; phylum Arthropoda; class Insecta; order Lepidoptera; family Noctuidae; genus Ceramica; species Ceramica pisi. The sequence continues at coordinate 19,093,917 of OY982535.1, read as the reverse complement.
TAACCATACAAATACAAAAATTGCTGGGAAAGAGTGGTTCCGTGGATTTATGCAACGCCACCCAGAAATATCTCTCCGACAACCAACTTCCACGAGCATAGCGAGAGCAATGGGGTTCACACAGGTTGAACGGTTTTATGTCAAGTTAAGAGCCTATTGTTGAAGATTGGATCGAGTGCGATACGTGCCGGGTGTGGTGTACTGATTATTTAGTTTTCGGGGCATTTCAATGTGATTTATGCAAGTAATTCGCCATTAAGAAATAATGCGCAATCTTATCGCCTTCTATGCGCAACTTTACACACTAGGGTGTATAAAGTTGCGCAAGTCCCGGCCGGCATCTGTCTTTTTGTTGATTAAATAAAAATTGAATAAGTTTCCTCTATGAACAATATTAAAAGTTGTTGCCAATTACTTTTTAATGTAATTGAAATAAATAACCCTTTGATTTATCAGTTTGTTTTATTTTTAAGGTCCAATTATTAAAAATTGCGCAAACTTACACCAACCTACCCTACTTTAGTAGTAGGTACCTACTCGGTAGTAGGGATGGCGATTCTTTCCGAATAAGATCGATTTTTAAATCAATTCGAATCGTATACTGATTTAAAAAATCCAGGAAAAAAACCCCATTTCTAAAAATTTTTCTTTTTTTCAATTTGGATTTATGGTGTAAATAAAAAGCCATTTCATGAAAAACAAGAAAGATACCTGCCATGATTAATGATCTCTTAGCAGTAAAATCAGTTTTTTTTTAGTTCCGGGATAGTGTAAATATAAATCCATTTTATGAAAAACAAGATAGATACCATAATAAATGATCTCATATCAGTAAAATCAGCTATTTTTAGTTCAGAAAATCCAATGGCGATTTTCAAAGGTGTATATCAATTCACTGGATCGGTTCAGTACTGCATATCGATCAAAAATCGATCTTTTGGGCCTGAAAAATCGATTCTTTGATTAATCGATCTCAAATCGCCATCCCTACTCGGTAGGTCAAGGTACCTAAGCACCGCGATAGTAGGTACCCAGGCACTATCGCTAAGGAAAATAAAAACCACTGAAATAATCTTGGTATTTATTATTTTTATTCTCTTTAACAACACATACTCAATATTTTACAGAAACGTATATGACAATCAGAGTAGTAACATAGTAATAGGTTTTAGTATTTAAATGCGAATAGTAATAATTCCTGCGTACCAATGTGATACTGCCAAAACGAAAGATTTCTATAGAAAGTCTTAAATTTCAGTTTTAATTAACAAAAACGAGGATTGCGTGTAAACGATAAAATTGCACATATTCTTGTGTAAAGCACATTAACGAAATTTATTGCAAATTAACATTAACTTGAGTTAATTAAGCTATCACATATTCCGTACAGTTAACAATAAATAATTAACACGTAACATAATCACAGCAAAGTGAACATTGGCTAACAAAGAAAGTAGGTATTCATTTATCCCTAAAATCGATTATCAATTAGTGACTGAATTATTAACTTACACGATCTAATGAGATCTCATTATTTCCTAATACAAATAAAAACGTCCTTATGACGTGACGACTATCGTTATTCACAATTTTATTTACAAACTGACTAGAAGTCCTCTAAGGAGTTATTTTTTGTTTACATCGTTTATATGTCTATCTCATTAATTTAGTCTTAATAGGTCAGCGATCGGGAGCTGCTGTGACTCTGAAGCATTTGGCACATTCCCAGCATTATCAACTTTTAAGACAGATTAACAATGATTCCTTATTTACTATTTCATTTTCTTCTGTTTGATAAAAATCTGAGTTTGCATCTGTAATTATAATTTTCCTAAACTGACCACCGTTAGGCGGCCAGCGAAGTAAATCATACTTTTATATATATCCAAACGTAGATACAATATTTACACAATTGATTTTCATGCGTTTTTGAGGCTAAAATCGCTTACATACAATAGTATAAATTTTTCACCTAACAATTATTTTAATTAGCATATGAGTAACAGTGTTTAAAATTTATTTAATGTCTATATAGTCCAGCTTACAGATTAAAGTCGAACGAATCTTCGAGTGTTATGGTGATGTCATAAAGAAGTCACACATCGTATACAACGGTTTACAAAAGACATCGTCACCTAAGTAGTACTTATTAGAACACAGATACCTGCCCGGAAGTCCCGCAGGACACTCGGACACGCTGTACAGTTATACATAGGTATCACGAAACTTTAGTCCCTCACATAATATCAGGCAGTGATTGTCTTTGTCTAATATCTTTGGTGAGTAGCTCCGACACTGCTTCCGCACTACCACGAACAATAAATTGTACTAAATTCACATAGTCAGTTTCACTGATAAGCTCCGCCGATGGCACTGAAGTAGGTTACTACAAGTTCACTGTCGCTCTGATTCGGCGGCGCTCTGTGAACCTTAAATGGGTGTAGGGAGCACTGTGAAGTCCTGAAGCGCGTTTTTCACTGTTTCGTAGATAGGTCGGTTCTCGTCGGGGCAATAGCCGTCGGGCGAGCACAGCGTCTGCAGCTTGGTGAGGTACGAGTCGAAGTTGTCGTGCGCCGGCTTGTCGCCGGGGCCGGGCGGCGGCGGCGCGCCGGGCGGCCCGGCCGCGCTCACCGGCGCCGTGCCGCCGCCCGGGATCCGCACGTGCTCCAGCAATGTGATCACATTGTTCCTCAGACTCTCGTAATACTCATTCAGGTTATTGTTGCGAGATATTAAAGTCTGATTCTCCTGAAACACCAAGCAATATTTCAAATTCCGAGTTCTTGTGTCCTACTAGCTCAAGCAAAACGGGCAAATCATAAATTTTGGACTTGAGTGGCTACTAATAACGATAGTGGTACCAAATTATAAAAAGGTGTTGGTACTCACAACGGTGTGATGTGTTAGTAGCACTCAAAGTTGGATGTTTCGAGCCATGACAGTACCATCTAAGTTATCAGACAAAAATTTTGGGTTAGGTATAAATCTTTCTTGAGTTGGATGAAGATTTTGTGCTCATGATTGATCTATTTTGGGGCGTACAAAAGCCAAGAATTTGGAACAAAAACAAAAATTAATTGTTAGTAGCGATCGTCGTATGGTCTTCCAATAAATGTTGTGTGTTACTTACCCTATCTCCATGTGAAAGATGCGTCTCCATAGCGTTGATATCTGATTTGAGCCGCATCATCTGCGACTCGACGCGCGCGTTCTCTCGCTGCAGCTCCGTAATCTCCTGTTCGAGGGTCATCAGGTCCTCGCCGTTCCCCGTCTGCATATTCATCTCCATCCCTGAATTCCAGAACATTATCTGTAGTAAGTTTGTTGATCTTAATCATATGATTTTTTTGTAGGAGAAAATTTAACGGTCTAATCAGAGAGAGCTAGTTAATTTATAAATATTGTTCTGTTAAATTAGATACTGGGGGAGTCTGTTAAGAGTTAGCAATAAAATGAGATACACACCTGTATAAGGCTTTGGGTATAACGGCGTGATATCGTCCGGGTATTTGGGCTTTTTTGGTTGCGGAGTGGGCGTCGCGGCGCCGGCCACCGGGCACCCGGACAGCGAGCGGTGCGTGAGGAACGAGCCGTTGATGTGTCCCGAGCCGTCGCAGCCGGGCGTGGGGCAATTCACGCCGTCGAACTTGATGGCCGAGGCCGCCGCCGCCACCGCCGCCTTGTGCTGCTCCACCGTGCCACCACTCTCGAGCACTCGCATTTTATTGCGATTCGCGATCGGGCACCCCGAGGCACTGAGGAACGAATACCAAACACATTAACACACGCACTTTCCTCCATACGCACATGCTACTATACTGTCTACACTCTACACAAATCATCTACAGTCCACTGAGAATCAGTCTTACCTCCGATGTGATAAAAACTTCCCAGTAGCGTGTCCAGATCCGTCACAGCCCGGTATAGGGCATCTAAGCAGCGTGGAAATAACCAAGAAACTTATTGGATTACAGAAGAAATGCGGTTTTCTCTAAATACTTGTAACATTAGTTTGTACTGAGTTGGAAGGTCAGAGGTATGAAAGCTATGCACGTGTTGGTTGTAGAACTCTTATAAATTCAATGGCGCATATAAATTACGACAATACATTGAATGTAATTAGTTGGAGGCAGCTCAGATGTTGAGGGTCATATTACTATATGCAATTACAGTAGTAACAACTGCAGTGAATTACTAACTCGTGTAAGCAGTTTTATGTTTAGCAAGTAAGTAGTGTATACTGTCATATTAATACGAACTTTGTAATATTATATTTTATTATGTTAGTCAAAGGTTATGCTAGAAATAGAAATAAGTAGTTAAACCATTATATTAGACTAGACTTGTATACTCCTAACTGGTTTTGATAGAAAACCCTAAATGTCTATTGTTTGGAAGCTTTATAAACCCGACCGATTTTGAAAAAGTTAATGTAAAATTGCACCCAGCACCATCACACAAAATCAGAGGAGCAAATGGGGAACTCACCTCAGTGGCTCGGAGTCCTGTCCGTCTCGGGGCTTGCTCTTGGGCTTGTTGGCTCGGGGGCAGCCAGAGAGGGAGCGGTGCGAGGAGTAGTTGCCGGTGACGTGGCCGGAGCCGTCGCAGCCGGGCGTGGGGCACTTGAGCTCCTGCGAATGCGGCTGCAGCTGCGAGCGGTCGGCGCGCGGACAACCGGACAGGCTGCACATAAACAGACTGCTTACAATGGCGTGCGGGCGCAGCGTACTGTAGCTTGCAGCGGCTCGCAAACACGACATGGCATGTGGTGGCATTCGCTGGTTTCTTCAGACAGAAATGGAAGCCGTCTAGCCCTAGAGTTTGGGACTAAACGTTGCTGGGCTGGATGCATTTTCTTACTTTGTCAATCTATTTTAAGTTGGTGACTTCAAACATCTGAAGTGACTGAAAATACTATGGACTTGACGTATTTAATCATTCATAATTATAATATACAAATCTATTGAACGAGCATTTGCTTCTTAGCGCATTTTTAAGAAGGAGCCAGTTAAAGCTAATTAAGTTTTTCTGGGCCCATAACCTCAATAATGCGTAAAATTAGATTTCCGACGCTATTACTTATATTTTCTGTAGTTAAAACAAATGTCGAAGATGTGTTTTTGAGATTTTGTTGTAAGTAATTTGGTGTGACTCGTGGAACAAATGTGAACGAGGTGCTTAAACTGTTGGTGGGTGCCTAAGTAGATTCTTTTGTACTGCGTATAAAGTCATCAATACCAAATAATATGGCCGCGATTCGCTTTAGTATCAGACTAAGTCCGTATTAGGATAACTAGAACTGGTTCCGCGATTGTATTTTTATGTGCCTGTGTGGTGGGACTAGGTTCTAATTTATTTTACTTTCGTCATAGTTCTTACTATGACGAAACTTTACTTTTTAGCGTGTTTACTCCATTGGGTTTCACTTTTCCTAATGATTTACCTATTGATTTAGTACGTGCTAATGAGTCTGTATTCGAATAATTGTTTGTTCTCATTTCTATGGACAAATAAAAATTAAATGCGAACGAACTGTTAAATTAAATAACACAGCAACAATGCTTTATGGTATTTAAAGTTGATTTTATGTGTAATGTTGCTCATTACCTACTCTTAATAAGGAAATTAAATCTGTTAATTAAAAATCAACGACGCATTGAAACGCTGAATTTCGAATGCCGACCTATTTTCTATTGTAGGTACCTAGATCAAGTGAGTGACTACTGCGTTATTTATGAGATTCTATTGAATAGGTAAGATTCTGTAAAATTGAGCATTTTTAGCTACCTACCTATATGGAACAATATTGGTGGATATAGGTTTATAAAATAGCATTAGGTAGTCTAAGATGCAATGCCACGAAACGTTAAACGTTGCATTCAATTTGCGTTTAGTTGTTTTCCATAACCTTCTGACTGTGACATAACTGTGGGGAAGTTGTCAACAGCCTCGGGCACCACGGCCTTTCTTGTAGCCGCAGTGCAAGCCGTTTTGCGCGACACGCTAATTTAAATGACATCCGACGAGCTCTCGTCACCGTCGGCGTTCCAGCCGTATTAGAACCCAATGGCTTGGCCATCGACGATGGTAAAAGACCGGACGGCATGCCTTTGTTTCCTTGGAGATGGGTAGGCCTTTAGTGTGGGACGCAACCTGTGTCGATACTCTTGCGCCATCCCATCTTCCTAGTTCATCGTGTTGTGCTGGCGCTACCGCTGCGGCTGCGGAAAACCTCAAGCGGTGTAAATGTAGTAACCTAATTGGTAACTATATTTTCGAGCCCTAGGGCCGTGGGGCACGTAGGTACGCTCACAGCCTTTTCAAAGAAATTTCGAAACCGCTGGTTGACACTTCCCGTGACCCAAGAGCTGGCTCTTACTTTGGGCAGAAATTGAGCATTGCCATTCAACGTGGCAATGCCGCCAGTCTCTTGGGTATATTACCACCTGACAGCGTGGATGACGAATTTTTTGATGCTATACTTTAGTCTATTGTTAGTTTACTATATTTTTTAATTTATTGAAAGTTAAGCAGATAAGTTTGTTGATATCATTTTTTATTTTTAATGAATATACTACCTATTTAATTAAACTTAGGCATATAATCTCATCTTATAATATATATATAAAAATATATTTAAAATATATAAAAAAGTACCTATGTTATTGAACTTCTCCGAAACGGCTTAACTGATTTTCATTAATTTCTTGTGTTTACTTGGTAAGTCTGAGAACAGGTGTTAGGCTATTTTGTTATGTTGTAAAACAACGTTTGCCGTAACAGCTAGTCATGATATATAACTATTGGGTTTATAAACAAACTCCGCACCTTTAACCAATGTTTGCAGTAAACATGATGCGTTAATCATAAAAAAAAAGATATTTTCAGAAGGTAATACATTGGTATGCTTCATGGATGAAATAAACTCTATTTTACAATTTATGGGTAATCGTTAAAATAGGTCGGTTGGCTTGCATCTGTTAGTTTAGTTCTAACGCATTTGAATTTAAATATAGAACACACACGGAGATTTTCATATTTTGAATGGAAGTGATTTTTTAATGTGGCCTGGCTGATGAAAAATGTATGTTTTTTTTCTGTTGGCAATAAAATAAGAACGTATAATCGTTGTGCTCAAAAGTATTTACCTGAATGAGGACAAGATAGTAGAATGTATTATCACGTTAAGAGCATACCTAATGAGTATTACAGTAGAGCTAATGGTGCTAATGACTTATAAAAGACTGTTATCTAGATATTTCTAGCTACAGACAAAAACTTCGTTTTTTTGGCGAGATCCTGTTACAAATGATTATTACTAATGTATTGTACCAATACTTACGAACCTATATTGGTAAAACTACGATTATTTAGATTTTTAGCCCTTTTGTATTTGCTAATGCACTAATAGATAGAAAAGCAACATTAACCTTATTAGAACCTTGATTAAACTTTAGATCGATAGTGACTCTGTTATGGATACAACTAAAAAAAATATCTACCTACGAGGTAAACCTCCCTAAGAAGGTAAGAAAGGTTAAAACCAATATTTCTAAATTATTGGTGACTTTTAACAAAAAAAAAGCAAAAAACACCCATTCAAAAATAAAAAAAAACATACAATTCTCTTTCCAAGCTCCAAAGAGATTTAAAAGTAAAATCTCCCCGTGAAGTATTACCATAACTATTAGCATATAGGTGTGACATTGTTCTGTCATTGTTTATGTATTAATCTTTGAAAACAAAAGTGGAGTAACGAATTCAAGAGGCACTGTGTCACAAGCAGCGTATGTAAATAAAGATGCAGGGTCTACGTATGCTCCAACGTAAGAGACTGCTTCATAAAAACATACCTTATCGTTTACGTCATAAGATTTTAAATTGATAAAAAGGTCTAGCACCGATTGTAACGGCTGTGAATAATGTAATTTTTATCAGGTGGGCGATAATAGATATTTGAATCTATGTAGGTACTATTCAAGAGCATGTTCTTAACGCAGTCGGAACATCTCCACGTTTTCTTTATCATCAAAGTTTGTTGCCTTAGTTTGTAATTATTATTTTAATTATTTGCACATACAACAAGAACACGCATATGTTGTTAGAGTAACAAGGCGTAAAACAATGTTATAGCACGAGCTGTGACGAGGAATATTAATAAAGGCATGCGGTTAGTTTGCATCAAAATCCCGTGGGACGCCGCCAATTGGCGCGGAAATGCGCAAATTGTTGCTCAGGGGCGCAATTGTGGACGCTCTACTTAGCCGTACAAATGTGAAACATCGAACAATCTTTGTTTTACAAACTTTGAAAACCGATAACGTTCTATAAAAACTTTAAGATTTACAACGGATTATTATAGTGTACCTAATCATCTGACTGGAAGACATAAAATTTCTAATAGGTAGGTACTTAGTCATTAAAATTTTAATTTAAGAATGACTATTTTTATTAAAATCTAACTACATACCGTACAAGCAACTTTATTTTTAGATTCTAAAAAAAAAAAAGAAAAAAAGTTATTGTTCGATGTTCAAAATTTGCAGAGCAGATATTTCAACCGCGGGATCGTATTCTGCCAGAGATGCCGCTTGCCTGCGGTGCGTCGCGAAGTTGCCAGAAATGTGTCCGGAGCCGTCGCAGCTCTCGACTGGACACTGGATGAGCTCCCTCGACTCCCGTATCCGGTAACTGATTTTCCCATAAAAGTCGTCGCGGTGATAGCTAGCGTGAATAAATACATACGTAACAGTATTGAAAAAAAAAAAACAAAACAAAAATAACTTGTTAAAAATAAAACAAACTAATAATAAAAAAAATATTATTCAAGGTCTTAAAAGTTAGGTACTGTTTCCCGCAATTATTATTGAATTCATTAACTCAACGAAAATATACAACAACACAACTACAGAAAAGTTTGTAAACTAAAAACTTTGCCTCCAAAAACGTTATCTAGTAGGTACGTGAAGCGAAGTTTTTGAATGTTTACAAAGTTGGTATTATTAGCTACTCGCTGTTGTGTTTACGTATTGGATGATAGGAAAACTATAAAAAGTTTTTAGAACACGACAAAAGTGATATAAAAATTTTTGTTCTTACCTATTTCGCCGCATATCTGCGCCGTGGTTAATATAAAAGGCAGGAAAGTGGCACAAATATAATTGAAAGTGTGTGTATCTTATCGTTCGTGTGTAGTTTATCTGGTGTGCGCGCGCGGAGCTCGCACAGCGCGCCTGCGCGGCCGCCGCCGGTATATTTAGACTGATCCACCAAGTGTGACTTGTGTTACGTTCGAAAACTTGCAACAGAATTATTCTAACCTAAAATAACTTCACGCTGTATTTATTATTCGTAATGAAAAAAATGCTCTACGTGGGATATTCGAGATTGTGTTAGAAACATGTGCTATTTTAGTGTTGTTACCTTGGTAATTTTCAGTGTTCTTTCGTTTACATTACTCAAATATTTTAGCTGCAATATTTTAGATTTTATTTTCCGTGTTCTTATAGGTCTGTTGCATTGAATGTTATCCTCTGTTATGTTTTTAATTCATCCGTGTAATTTTTGGTCATATTATTGACATATTTTGTAAATGTCAAATAGTACATTGTGGCCTTGCTGATAACATGTGCAATATGAAGTTCATAAACGAGTAGTGTATAGATTTATGTTGCATTTATAACTGAATCGTTTTCTTCTGCGATATAAATGCTCTAAACGATGTATTTGATTAACCAATAGTACCTACAGTCGACGACACATCAAGCTATCCGAAACTGTCAAATTTTCCCAATCAACCTTGAACCTAATGCTTCAGCGATAAAGTAGAAAATCTATAAAAGAAATTTGGCAGATTGTTGACGTCTGTACATGACACAGTCATACTGCCATAACTGAGCCGTGGTAAAATAAGGAACTAACTAAAAGAACTTAAATGTGTCACACTGAGCAGTGCCAGCCACTGCACCACGTCATGATTTAGATAGGTACTGTCTCAAATACCATACTCTATATACATATAATAATACATGACCCTACGTTTTAATTGCGAAAATAAAACTTTAAATCGCCAAATTTTTATATTTTATTCACTTCATCCATATTTTACACAAGAAAATAATTATTATAGTATTTTTTCATTATAACTATTCTGCGTGTATAGGAACGCATCGTTCAGAATACGGCCGCTCAGTCTCACCGCTCAAGGCAGCCAAGTGTTGAATGTTTTCACTTACGTCACATTTTGTGTCGATCAACAAAAGAAAACACGTTATGAGAATTGAATGCGGAGCACACTTGTGCAGCAGCTGCGAAAGGGTCTTTTATACTATTTTTATATAAAAGATGTTGGTACAATTAATAATAATGTACGTACAGACAATACTGGATGAAGAGGCGTGTCTCCTCTGCTACGAACAACTAGTTACTGACTAACATTTTAATTTCGTAATCGGAACTCGATATTGTGAGCGGTTCATTAAAAAAATATCAAGAGTATAATTGTCTTTATTAATGACACCTACTTAAATCACAATCAGCTGTATTGGAAATTATATTAAATAAATTATTTTAGTAGACAGATATTTATAACTTTCACGCACTGCACTGTAGGTGTTACATTACTGTGCCCATATTTCGGGACTAAAGTGGTAGTGTGAGTAAGCATGTACCTATGTACCTATCGTAATTAGTCAAATTAGGTACCTACACTTATTACATCTGTGCTTGTAAAAAAGGAAGGTAACTATAATGTCTTCAAGTTAAATTCCAGAAAGCATTTTTTTAAGAAATTGGTACCTACCTGCTTTGTGCTAAATGTTAACCTACCTGCTGTTTAACCTCGTGTCAATTTTATTTGACCCTACTTAGGGTCACATAACGTCACTTCGGGGATACCCTGCGCAGTAAGACCAGTATAGATACCCTCGTTCATATCTAAGTGTTATATTTATAATGTCGCATAATGTTGATACGTTCAAATACTTAGGGTGATGCGCCAGAATAACGAGTGTTAAGACAGATTTTTCGAACGTCAATTAATATCTTAATGTGAAGACAAAAAATCTGTCCACTCTCAATATTGTTAGAAAAAAGATGTTTTCTGACTTTGCTTAGTAGGCGTATTCAATGAATATGGGGCGAACAGTGTATATTCCATGAATCATTCATGGAATATACACTGTTCGCCCCCCTATCATCCCGACTGTTTCCATTCCGCACATGATAGTAATATAAAGTATATAAGTTGTTTCACCAGTTTTTTCACAAGAGTCTGATGGGTCACCTGCCTAGGGTTGTTAAATATTTGTTTTCCACGGAGCGACTGACATCTGACCTCCGCAACTCAATAGGGAAAGGAAATTTAAAGAATCTTATAGCTAGAGATCTGTCAAACCGAACAGATTCGGTCTAGGAACAAATACTAGTACCACTTCCAAAATACTCAAGCGTGATTTTTGCTGGGAGTTTATATCCTAGGCATTAGGAAGGTAAAAATGTCCACTTTTGCTCACTGAAAGGCTGTGACGATCGCCACTGACAGGGCAGCAGTTTCATCAACTTTGCTTTTGAAGGCATGTGATTGGTGGATTAATCCGCATATTTAATTTATGACTTGATTAACGATTATTGTAGGTCTACATCATCCAGCTGCTGGGTAAAGGCGTTTCCTGACTTTCATCATTTTTGATCCACAGCTAATGTGTTTGTCCAACTCATCCCGCCATCTGCAGGACTTCTACGGGAATCTTCTAGATGACCTGTCAGGACTTTATCGTGTTTATATTCACCTGCTATCCTTGGGCTTGTCGTGTGGAGCATGCGGGGGCGGCATGTAGCACGGCGGGGAGTAGGGGGGCGCGTGCGGGGGATACGCGGGCGGCGGGGGGTAGGCGCCGCACTGGTACTGGTAGCCACCGTACCCGGCTGCCGCAGCCGCTGCGGCGTAGTCTGGCTGGGCCAGACCGTAGCCTGCGACTGGATGCGGACTGACGCCGCCGTAACCTGAGGGATGGGATGCTGTTAGTGGAGGCTGTTCAATTATATCCGACACATAACGGTTAACTCTGTGACTGCAGCTTACCCTGTGGGTACATTGGAAGTCAAACCTGTCTGTTGCTTAAGACACAATTAGTATTGTAAAATTTTCCAGTGATGTCTTCAATTGACTCTAAGTTTTGGCGTAAGAATAAACATCGGATGAGTATCTATCGGTGTTGCTCTTTCGTTGTCTGATGAACACCGTAATGAATCAAATATTCCGTAATTATTATTTCAGGCCCCACGAGTTCGCATGAATTATAATTATCCCGAAAACCTCGCGAGGCAAACTTTTGTGTACATTATAAAATTACTCCCACTCATGTTTTACCCACGGCGTGGTACACGCTGAGCGCCGTGAGAATTCAGTAGCTATTATAAATTTTAATTAAAGCTTCGTACACAGTGATCCACAAAAACCGCGGTGTACACTGGCATGTAACCGCACGGCGGGCGTGGCGCCACACCGTGTGCCGCTCGCCGGGTTACCGTCGTTACGGCGCGAGTACAACGCTTGGGAGTGATTACCGCGGTCGCATTTTAATTTGTACCACGTGTTTAACGGCACCAATGTGTACGAGCCCTTATAGGGGGTAAAATATAGTCATGTAGCGAATATGAGACATACGATAGCTCGTATAAAGGATTACATTAAAACAAAATGAGGGAAGAAAATTGTATGCTCTCATAATAATTTGCCTAGTGAGTTCTTACCAGCGGTGTCTCGATGATAAGCTTCTAGGTATGGATGGCTGCCGCCGCTATCGGGGGTTGACTCTCGACTGTAGGACACTCCGCCGGGGAAGCCTCGACTGTTGGGGAAATAAATAATATTAATTAATATTCAAAGTTATGAGCATTATTAAATAAACCTATTGAACAAATTGCCTCACCTATGTGGTAAACGGGAAACGCTAAGGTCGAGGGTTTGGCCCTGCGGACTGGGCACCTGGGGGCTTGCTGTGAGCTGGGGCGAAGCTCCCGGTTGTGGGCTGCCTCGGGCGCCGCCCCCGCTGCCCCCACCGGCGCTTGTGTACACCGGCGATGCGTATGGACCCTGTTATGAAAATTTATTTAGTTTGGGCAATCAATTTAAAAGGGCCTTATTTTTTGTCTATTCCTTTTATTGTATCTATTCTCACCTGTGGACTACCACTAGAAGTGGAAAGATCTATGGCAGGGCGCGGGTCGCGGGGGTCCCGTGGCGTGGGGCTGCGGGGCCGCTGCGCCTGCGCCGCGGCGATCTTCACCGACAGGTTGATGGCGCTGAACCCAGGTGGCACGCCGGGACCCATGGCCGTCACACCACCCACGGCGCCCACGCCGCTACCAGCCTCGTAGTGGTACATTGGTCTGGTGGACACGGCCAATTTCGATAATTTCGCAGGAGGTAAAATTAAACCGAAAGTCTACTATCGAACTGTCTTTAGCAATTGATTAACTGATAAGAAATATGTTAGGATCTAAGCATCCCGTTTACCACATAAGCGCTCGACTGGTGGGTGTAACCTACCTAGGGTAGATGGGTCCGGAGCTGGTCTCCTGCTCGGACTGGTCGGTCTTCATGGGCGTAGGCAGGTGCGGGTCGTGGTAACGCTCCTCCTCCCAGCCGTAGGGCCGCTGCGGGCACTGCGCGGGGTCGTAGCGCTCGAAGGCCGGAGCACCCTCGTAGCAGCGCGACTCGTAGCCGTACCGCGCTTCGTTCATTTGACTACAAACCGAATCATCACGTCAGACTTCTCGGAGCCACCAAAGTAAATCACCTAACATTCTAGTCTACTTAGGTTTTTTGTTTCGTGAATGCCTAGCGTGTCACACAAGATAGACGCGAACACTTCACGGAAAATAAGTCCTATTTAACAGTCGTGAAGTTTCCAAAAGCATTGGTATTGTTAACACCTACACTGTACGATATAACATAATGAGCGAACTGTAGAAATTACCTAATATTATAGACAACCTATCTATTGAGGTATGCTGGTTACCTACCTAAATAATGAAATTAGATTAATTAATGCTCAGTAAATTAGTCTTGAACTTAACAAAATTACTGCTTCATTAAGTAGTAGGCCTACTAATATTTATGCGAACGCAGATTCATCATCTGCCTAGCCTTTTCCCAAGTATATTGGGGTCGGCTTCCAGTCAAACCGGATTCAGCTGAATACCAGTATTTCACGTGGAGCGGCTGCCTGCCGTGGATGGGTAGACCTCCACAACCCATTGCCTGTGTGATTTTTTCCTACTCCTCCGCTGTACTTTCTAATTAATTTCGATGCGGGATCCAAGACAGTTGAATCGTTTCTCCGGGACTCGTCGGGCTTCATTAGCTCGGCGTTTTTCTGGTGGTCGCCACTGTTGATTCTGGCTTTCAGGAGTTGCAGTGGCTGGGAATGTGTGGCGGGCTTGTCACAAAAAAAAAACCCATTGACTGGGTAACACGGTACTTCTTGGCAAGACTGGAGTCAGATTTACTGGCTTCAGACAGCCGGGACCAACGGCTTAACGTGCTTTCCGAGGCTCGGAGGAAACTAGGTATGTTAAGATGGTCACCCATCCACAGACCAACCTTGGCAAGCGTTGCTTAACCTTGCAGATTGACCCGTGTGGCTGTTATTATTTAGTCACGGGCTCCTCTGCAGACGCAGATTATATTTATTAATATTGGCTCTGAAAATGTGAATGGCTAATTGTAGCTTACGTACCTACTTAATTAACTAATGTAAGCCTAATTTCTTTTAATATTTTTTTCAAAAGCCTCTGTTAGCTTGTAACGTGAACAACGCCAAGAAATTTACCTCCACGGACAAATTGTTTCATAGAAATTTTGCAAAAGTTGGGATTATTTTGTTACCTACTGAATCACTCTGAAGAAAAGTATAACGAAAGATATAATTATCGAGCTGATGCCCGCGGTTTCGCCCGCTTGACAAATTATATACTAAAACCTTCCTCGAGAACCACTCTATCCATTGGTGAAAACAGCATGAAAATCGGTGTAGTAGTTTTTGAGATTATCTTGAAGAGACAGACATACACGGCGGAGGACTTTGCTTTTTAATATGTACTTAGTGAGAGTGAAGTAGTGATATGAAGAAACAGTGTTTCTTCCTAAAAGAAAAGGATTATATTCAGAAGTATAATTAGGTATCCCCAACCACGCACTACAACAGCCTCCGTGACCACGACTGTTCTGCCGAGACGAACCGACTAAAAAGAAGATTCTAAATGGGCAAGGGAAGTGTTACTTTAAATGTTTTTACCTGTACGATCTGACGTGGTCGTCTGGCGGCCGCTCGTACGGCGACCTCTGATCCGGCGGCGCGCCGTAGCCGGCGTGGCGCGTCTCCATGCTGGGGGAGTCGCGCTCGGGCTCGCCGGCCTCGCGCTTCGGCACCAGCAGGTCGGCGGCCTCGCGCTTCACTGCGGGGCTGCGAGGCGACGCCTCGCGCTCTCGGGAGATGCTGCCCGACGAGCTGGCGATGCTCTCCTGGCTGATCACGATAGGGGGCTGCGAGATCGAACTGTGCGATACTGTGGAGAAAGGGGAGTTGATAGAAGCTGTTATATATTGAAGAAGTATGTAGGGTTTTAACTTAACGTAGAGACGGGACAGCCGGACAGGAAGCGTTGCGCGCTTTGGTTGAGCTGACTCGTGACACTGACGCGGTTTCATCTGAGGTTCTGGCTCTCTTTGACCTAGCAGCGGCCTTGTGTGAGGCGGCGGTGGAGAAAACGGACAGGAAGTGGTGCGTAAGCACACACGGTTGAGCTGACTTATGTTAGGTACACTGACGTGGCTCACCTGAGGGTCTGGCTCTCTGTGATCTAGCGGCAGCCTTGCGCGCCGCGGCCGTGGGGCAGCCGGATAGGGAGCGGTGCGTGCTTCGGTTGGAGCTGACGTGACCGCGACCGTTGCACCCCGGTGTGGGGCACTTCAATATTGTCTCGTGCAACGCCAATACTGCACAATGACGTCATATATCAGCAAATTGTCAGTAAAATAAATTTATATACCTATTCAAGTAACTAAAATCTGATAAAAACCAAAGCAGATTTAAATTGTCCTTATTGAATGATCAACTCCTGTGTTTCTCGTAAATAAAGAAGTGGCTACAAAATATCGTAGCTTATTAAGCGATAGCATTACTTATGTGAAACAATTGACAATTAGAATAGTTCATACCGGGATTGCTATCATGTACCTTTTTATTTGCGAGTACTTAAATTGTTTAAAACAAAGAGACAAAGATACAGAATCTTCAATAAGAACAACACAATCAGCAAACAGTAGATAGAAATCCACTGAATCATTACAAAAAGAGCTAAAATACCGCTAAAATCAAATAAAAGAAAACCAAAATACTGAAACTAAAGAATACGCTAAACAAAATGTAAGACAACATCGCTAAAACCAAAAAAAATGTACGCAACTCAAACGGTGAAGCTGTATCATTTTATTGATCAGGTCTACTTACTCTCCGGAGTGACTTTATCCTTTCTTGGACATCCTGACAGACTGCAGGAATAAATCATCATCAGAATGGCGATAAGTCATAGACATAATGGAAGAAATACGGAGGTATATGTCATTTGGTTAGATTGTTAAAGGTAGTTTTAAACAAAGGATCAAATTGGTCTAGAAGTCCATGATAAGTTTCTGTTCTTCAGTCTTACCCGACATAGTTTATTTACTTTCGATAATACATTCGTCAACTATAGATGTAAGTACTAATAATACAGACAACACATTATGCAATAATGCATTCAGCGTTAGCCCTGCATAGCAACTGTATTTCGCTATAGAGATCAGTTCTCCCGTGTCGGGCTCTCATCTGTTGATTCTGCAGAGCTACTCGTGTACTGAAAATCATTGAATCATCGACTCACCTCCTGTGGTGAGTGTATAGGCCGGTGACGTGGCCCTGCCCATTGCACCCGGGTGTGGGACACTTGTTGCCTTCTGTGAACAAATCGAGCGGTGCACAAATTAGTATTTTCCTGATGAGCGGGTGGGGGCGTGCGCGCGATCGATCCGGCCGGGCGTGCCGGGCCGGGGCGTACCTGCGCGGCCCCGCCCCGCGGCCCACCCACCCCACGCACAACTTAAAAGAAAAAATAAAGAACGCCAAGCGGCTGCGCGCGGACTAGCAATTTTTCTTTCAGGAGTTGCGGGGCGGCGCGCCATGCCCCGCCCACTGCCTGGTCTGACCCGTTTTTATTGCTCGTCGCCCTGACATAAACCCAGCTATCGCCCAGCAACACGAGGAAAACGTTAGGTATTTTATATACGTTATCGACTTAGGTGGGAGTATAACCTTATTGTGACCGTCTCCTACCAAATAATGGAGACGTCTTACAAATGAGAGATGATTTGTTGCCAGCGTTTGAAGCGAACTCGATTTGATTGTGTATGTAAGCGTATAAGCTATAACGCTGCGGATGATAATACCGAATGAAGACTAGACAATTCCGTTGTATGGTAATTGAATAAAGTTTTATTAAAAGTGAACACGTTACACAATAATGCAATGTTACATGACAGCTGTAGTGAGCATCGACCCGGCTACGTTATGAGATATCGCGAGACGACCTTGAAACAAACTTGGTTGGAGTTAGTTCATAGCGCGGAGTTGTGTGTTATGGCCAGGTCGTTAAGAAAGTTTGGGTATGGTTGTTTGAGAGTGCGGGTGCGCTGTACCTCGAGCCGGCGGGGACAGCGCGTTGAGCGGGCGAGAGTCGCGCGCGGGCTGCGCCAGCGGCACTGCGCGCGCCTCCTGCAGCACGGTGGCCGCGCGGGAGCCCGCGCCCGCCGGCTGCAGCACAGTGTACTGCTTCGAGCCTTTGTTCTCCTTCCGGTCGTGCTCGTTCGAGTACCCTCCAAAAGGCTCACTCGGCAATGACGGATTATGAAGCCTGTGCTTCACTTCCGCAGGCGGCTTAAACGCAGACTGAGAAGAATACGGCAATGCTGCCGTTGCCGCCTTGTAAGCATTGTATAAAGACTGCTTGTTCACAGACACCATTTCACCTTTACGTTTTGGCTTAATATCTCTGTCGTCATCGTGTTTATCATCGCATCTGTCTGACATGTCAATTTCTAGTTCATTGGAAGACGAATCGACGAGCTCGTCGAAATTTGGCGCTCCGTACTGAGTGGATTGTCTGCTGAGTCGGTCGTAATCTTCGCATTTTTCTATTTCTATTGTAATAAGATTCGTTTTGGTTTCATGATCGCTATTGTTGCCATTCATGTGTTGTGCTTGATGATGCGTGGAGAAGCTTTTCTGTGACATGTCGGATGATTGTGAAGGGGAAGACGGCACTTTCTCTGATCGTTTATCATCAAATAAGTTTTCGAAACCGTTGGCATCATCATTTTCATCAGCACTCGGTGGTTGTGGTGGCTCTCTATTCCAGTTGCCGGAAAGAGTTCTTAACGCAGCCTGTGTCTCCCGGATGAGTGTTTCGTCATCTTCTTCAGGTTGCCGCAGGGTCTGCGGCCTGTGCATGGGGAGCGGTCGGCGGCGGAACTCGGTTTCATCTCGTCGCTCGTCGTCGAGGAGGCGTCGTCTTCGCTTGCCGTGGATCTCCTCCTCGTCCATGGAGCCGTCACTGCTCATGCGCTCCAGGCGCCTGTCATTGCTCCTGAATGTCTCTACATCCACGCCGAACTCCAGCCTCCTCTTGTTGATCTGAGACAAGGAGGCTTGCGTGGTAAGCGGCACCGTCCTGAAACAAATGCCATAGTCAAAAACATCTCCGGACCTAAAGGGCGGACAAATATAATACACAAAAAATAAAATGGATCATTGTACTTGCGATTCGATTTTCCATCCACAATCAGAAATTTTTACGCGGAAATGATTCTCGGCGTTTCCAATCGACGTATCACATTAGAAGCACTTTGTTGTTATGTTTATTTGCACAAAAATCGTTCCCACGTAAAAACCATTTCACTCAAGAGCTTTCAGACCAAATAATAAATCATTTTGACATCGTGGAAGACGTAAAGACCAAGTAGAAGTTGATGATGAGAAGTGGTTAAAATAATTTTGTATTCACAAGGTGTTATGCTTAAGCTTTCATAAAAAGGTTTGAAATAATAGAAATTAGTTTATAGCTAGGTTATTTTGAAGCTTTTTATCCCAAGTTTTGTCTTTACCGATGGTAACGTGAACGTATCAAGTGATTACCGTGAAGATCAGGGAACGTCGCACCACGCATTTCAGATTAAACTCTAACGTTTTATTTTAGTAT
Source organism: Ceramica pisi (assembly GCA_963859965.1). Lineage (NCBI taxonomy): Eukaryota > Metazoa > Arthropoda > Insecta > Lepidoptera > Noctuidae > Ceramica > Ceramica pisi. Next base: position 19,074,618 of record OY982535.1, on the reverse strand, counting down.
TTACTCGCTTTCAAACTTTTCACAATAAAATTAAACTTTCGGCAAAACTTTTCCACAAAAGTTTTTGAAGTAAGTGTGTCATCATGACTATTTTTGTTTAATTTTTATTGTTTTTAATGGCCTTCAGGTTTGTTTTTTTTGAGGTTGCGTAGCCAAGTTAGGTCACAAGAGTTTTTATCTAATGAGTATTTATTACGACCTCATTATGCACATTTTTATCCTACTCTTTTTTATTATTTAACGTTGTATTCGTTGTAAAAGACTAATTAAAAATAAATAGAAGGTAGGAAGGTAGTAGGTGTCTGAAGTATTCTCTGTAGTACATTTTAAGTTAAGTACCAGACTTTAGAACCAACCGCTAAGTCTCATACGGATTTAAATTAATAAAGTTTATAGTTTTGTTTTTGTTACAAAATCACACCCTTGCATTCAAATCATGCTAGTCTAAGAAATAATCACAAGCACACGGCACACACACATACACACAAACAAGATTCTCTTTTGCAGAGAACTATCTTAGTTTCCTAATAGATACTCGACTCAAGATTCAATTCGTGTCCATTACGGAGACTCGGAATAACATACTGGAGTTCAACAGACAATATCATCCTCAATATAATCGTGTTTTCCGAGCCCTACAATAAAGTTTGAGCTATAACTCCATAAAGCAATCGGGCCTGATTTATTGATCGGCGATAGTCACTCTCGAAGTTGTGCAATATGCGCCCGACTCGAGCCGAGATAGTAATCGATGGTCCTTGACGGAGGTACCTCCGAGGGAGCCCACCGGAAGGCCGAATACCGATAGTACGACGCCCGGCAAACATTTACGTACGTGACGCACCCTCGAGTCACTACCGATGTAGACCGAAATTACGTAAACGTGAAGCGTTTTCAGGCGTCGGGATTGGGACGGAACGTTGGTTTTCGCGTTCGTATGTTGGCGTAGGGTAATTAGATAAACCCTGAGGGCGGTGGATGCTTAACCGGTTTAAACTAGTGCTCGTGCGGACCTTTATCAGCGGGTGGCGAGTGGCGGGTTATCTCGGGGCCGCGTTAATTGTAATGCCTGGAGATTAGGGCGCGATATAAGGGCGGCTGCGGCGCGAAGTGCGGAGCGCGCGCGACCGGATTAAGGAAGATGCCGAGATGAGACGTGACTGCGTTATATGGAGAAGTGATACTGTTTTGGTTTTGGAACGCTTTTATTAACATTTCGGGTTAAGGTAATGTTTTTGTGGTTAAGGGTTTTTGTTTAGTTTAAGTGGTAGAGTTCGTGGTAGCTGTGTAGGTAATTATAATTATATTTGATAGTAGGTTCTATTGAGAGCCAGGTCAACTTTTAAGGGCTGGGTATCGCTCAGAAGGTGAACTAGGAGAAAGTTCAAAATATGATGACTAATACTTAACGTAAGAAGTGAAAGAAAAGAAGCCAGACCCGGAACCCGGGGACTGATAGTTGATCTGTAGACCATACAAATATTTGTTCCGTACGTGAATTGAACTTGCGACACGCAGCCAAGCAGTAAAGCAAAGCTACAATGGCCAAAAAAGTATACTTATCAAAATTTTCGTGTTGTTACTGATATATGGATACAAAGAACCAAACTATTATTTTGCTAGGTTTCTGATACTGCTATTAATAAAATCATTTCTTATGTTTTTCTCACATAATGAAAACTCAAGTGCATAGTGGATAGGTCTATAGAAGAACATTAACTCTCCACTAAATAATAATACCATAATATATAATGCACCATTTAAATCGAACCCTATCCAACATACATCTTAACAAACAAACGCTCGAAGAAAGCCTCTATTGTTGAAAATCTCATTTTCATAATTTCTCATAATTCCTTGAAACTCTATTATAATTCCTTAGAAAACGTGAGGTAAGCGCCCCTGAGAGTGAGACCCTTTCCGCCCGGGGCCATAATAAACACGCGTCGGCCTCCCGCGGCAAGACGTGGCGGCTCCAAATTCAAATTGCACCTTAGAATTCTTAATTATTGAAATCATAAATCAAAACGTGCCTTCTGCGCGGCGACCATAAAATTGTGAGGGGTTTGAGCAAACTCGAGTGTGGTAGGATTAAGACATTATCACTTTTCTTTCAAGCAGTCGCGCCCTCCTTGGCCTGCCTCGCCCGCTTGGCTGTAAATCAGCGAGTAAATCCTCTGGATTAGATTCATAGAGTTGCCGCGGCCTGCGGATTGGGCGCCACCGATAAAGGCGTCGTGTGCTCGCGTGATTCTGCTTTTAAATCGACTCCCGGGAAAGATAAATACTCCTCCAATTTTCCAGCCTTGAGTTCTCGTTTAAATGGCTTTAATGGAACTTGCTGAAGTTTATAGCGAATAACAACTGAGGCTGGCTGATAACTGGACAGTGAGTTTGGATGGAAGTTACGCGATGACTCGAAGGGGATTATAATTTTAAGTGGAACGTGACAGAAACAACAGATTTCGATTGTTGAATTCTTTCGATTGTTGAACCCTTTCGATTACTTAAAACCTGCTAATCATGCGAAATGAATAAGAAAACAATCAGTTAATGTTTTTTTTTGGATTTGACATCACAAACAATAACGAACGACACACTCTGATAACGAGTCGTATTATACTTTTCAAGACGACGTCAATTGAGTATACAAGATCCATATACAACATTCTGCGGGCTCTTCTATGCTTTATATTATATTGTTTTGATAACAAGGAATACACAATAAAGAAAATCACAGGGAAGTGTTGACAAATTCATAAAATCGACTTGAACTGAAACCAAAAGGAATCTGGCACGCGGTTTGCCAAAGAAAAGCTACATTGGCCCAAGAATAACTTTTTTCTTAAGGATAGGAAATCGGAGTGTCAGACTCTTACTGACTAAAACCCATCCGTTGTTCCTCCTAATGCCCTTTGTGTTCCAAGGGGGCTACTCTCTAAGCCCGACGTCCGTAGTTTGGGCTTAGTTGTGGGCGTGATGAACACGATTTGACAGCAACTGTCGAATCGTGTAGTCATTCATTTATAGTTCGGGTTCCGGACTAATCATAAGTCCGTAGGTGATACGGAGTAGAATACGTCCGCAACTAAGACCGAAACTCCGGACTTCGGGCTTAGAGAGTAGCCCCCCTGGGCCGCGGTGACTCTTTCGAACAAATTCCGCAGCCCCGGGCCTAAGGATACCTACCTATCAAACAAATTCCTAGCAATTGCATACAAATTTCTTACACTTATATTATTAGGTATACCGACAAAGCTCTCTATAAAAATCTTAGGTAGGTAGGTATAATATATCTATGATATTCAAACCTTTTAGTTTTGCAAGACGTCAAGTCACTCAAGATCTTAGTGTCCGCAAAGACCCTCACGGTGATAATATAAACGGATTTTATCTACAATCAGTTCCAGTACATAGATGCACAAAGGATGCATATAAGCAGTCCCTTACCGGAAAAGCACCTCGAGTGTGGAGGGAGTGGCTTTTAGACGCAAACAATTGACCTTCAACAAAAGGATCCGAAACATTCACAATCGCACACCACCTCGACGACAAACGTCTGAAGGTAGGCGAAGATGTTTCGAAGGACAGGACGTACGGACCTTAGGTACACTTCTCAATCTTTAAGACACTCTCCATAGAAATGCCAGTTTAGAAATTAGTCCTTACATAATAACCGCCTTCCCAAAAAGGAGGAGGTTATCAATTCGGTTGTATGTTTTTTTTTTTTTTATGTTTGTTACCTCATAACTCCGACAATTATGAACCGATTTGAAAAATTCTTGTTTTATCTGAAAGGATATACTTGCAGATTGGTCCCATTTAAATCATATCAAAATCGGTTACGAACTTTGGATTTTAAATCGAAATACCTGGAATTTGACTATTTAGATGATTCTTTGATAATCGAAATTGCGTATTTTGCTTTTCTGCGACTTTGCAGTGGTGTTGTTAGGTGTGGGGCACCACTAAAAAGTGAAAAATAAAAAACTTTTTACAAAAAAATACACCCGACTTCAAAAAAAAACACTTCAAAGTAAAAAATAACTTTAATTTCGGAAGTCGGTGTCAAAATACGACGAAACTAACAAAAACACCGACTTCCGAAATTAAAGTTATTTTTTACTTTGTAGTGTTTTTTTTTTGAAGTCGGTTGTTTAATTATAACTTTGTACACTAGTAAAAGCACTGTACAAAGGTGGACTAAATGACCCAGTTATGACTTTTAAAATATTTTCAGTGGCACGAAAACAATGAATGAAATCAGAACATAATTTTCATTGCATTCTGTCCATTCAGCCATCCAATTATTGTATGTGGTACTACGGGATCAGTGATCAGTGACTCGTATGCTAGACAGAGTCACAGTGCTACTTTCCAGCGACAACAAGCGTTGCTGACATTATACTGCTTTATCTATTCGTATATCTATCTGTCTTTTTGCTATAGTTTTCTACCTACTCTACAACCCAAAAATATTGGAATTAAGAATAAATAGGCATCTTGTAGACCTTTTTTGTCACAGACCTTATCGAGAGAAAAACTGGCTCATGGCGAAAAATAAAACAAGAATAAAAAAAAAGGAATTTCGAAAAATTCTGCAGTTAAACAATAGTGCCGACTCAAACTGGGATCGGAGTACAGCAAAGAGTTTACACAATTTGTGAATGAAATGGCTCCAACGTTCCCCTTTGTCTGGCGTTCAGGGAGCATGGAAATTCATTTTCATACGACACTGCGCATAGAGAATCTATGTTTTGTGAGATGATAAAAATGCGTTCAGTTAGTAAACGAAATCTGACGAACAGTTTAGTCTTTTTTTATTAGAAATGTAGTTGTATTTAGTCTTTTATATTAGAATGTTTTTGTAAATACAACTACATTTCTAACATAAAAGACTAAAGTAAAGTTCACACCTAGCAGGGTGTGACCATGTATTTGACGAATTTATGAATTAGTTAACGGAAAAGTCGGAAGTTAACCAGTTCCTCTGTGTAAGAGGATTCCGGGTGAAACTCGCTTCCATCTTCGGCCTAATCATCACTTTCTATCAGGTGAGATTTGGGCCAAGAGATTCCCCGTTTTGAATAAAAAAATAAAAAAAAGTTAAAGGAAAAGACAAAGAAGACTTAAATTTTGCCCAAGAAGTTTTTTTTAAGGTATTCAGACCGCCTAGTAGGGTTGATGACTGACGGGCACTGAACTTAAAGACTGGCAATAGGGAATATGCATAAAAAAAAATATTATCTAAACACTTTATCTAAAAATATACAAAAATATATTACTAACAGTGGAAATAGAATCAAAATTGCTCGAAAAACAAACGAGATATAATTATTATAGACAAATATATCTATCCCTCTCGCGAAAACGCTGTTTTCTATGGCAGATGTATAGACGTCACGTAATGTGACGTCAAATTACATGTCGGACTTCTCGTTCTAAAAGTAATCTTTGAAGCGTTATAACTCCATCGCTGATGAAGATATTTAAAAAATATTTTCTGGAGTGTTTACTGGAGCATATAAGTAATTCATTTAATAAATAAAAAAATCGCGTGCATATATTCCCTATTCCTTTTTAACCGACTTCCCAAAAAGGAGGAGGTTATCAATTCGGTTGTATGTTTTTTTTTTTTTTTTATGTTTGTTACCTCATATCTCCGACAATTATGAACCGATTTGAAAAATTTTTGTTTTATCTGAAAGGATATACTTGCAGATTGGTCCCATTTCAATCATATCAAAATCGGTTACGAACTTTGGATTTTAAATCGAAATAGCTGGAATTTGACTATTTAGATGATTCTTTGATGATCGAAATTGCGTATTTTGCTTTTCTGCGATTTTGGAGTGGTGTTGTTAGGTGTAGGGCACCACTAAAAAGTGAAAAATAAAAAACTTTTTACAAAAAAATACAACCGACTTCCAAAAAAAAAACACTACAAAGTAAAAAATAACTTTAATTTCGGAAGTCGGTGTCAAAATACGAAGAAACTAACAAAAACACCGACTTCCGAAATTAAAGTTATTTTTTACTTTGTAGTGTTTTTTTTTTGGAAGTCGGTTGTATTTTTTTGTAAAAAGTTTTTTTACAATACATTTCCGGTACTATGGAAACAAAATGATGTGTGCTCTGAACAAATTTACAGCTGAAATATCAGTATTTGAGCTCCAATCTGATGTCAATTCTAGGCAGTATAGCTGTTATGATTAGGTCGCGATTTAATTGTACAGTATTTTTTTCAAAACAACTGAAAAAACGGTAGGATTACATGGAAGCTTGTAAACGTGATCTGCAATCATTGCGCTTGTTAACTTACGATAATATGTTCCAATAAAAAACCTGAGTCAACATGAGCCAATAAACTGCAGTAGACTATCAGGTAGGATGCGGGATTTGTTCAAAGGGCATTTGGAGGAATACGGGTGGGTTTTAGTCAGTAAGAGACTGACACTTCCTTCTGCTCTACCCTTTAATAATATCTCAAACCAAAATAGACCATCAGGTAATAATTGTAGTCTTCTGGATACCAATGAATAACACAAGTATACATTATAATTATGTAGCTTGTACAAAAGTGGGTAAAAGGAGCTCGTGGCTAAAGAATAACATCAGCGCGGGTCGATCTTTAAGGTTAAGCAACGCTTGTTGAGGTCGGTCCATGATGGGTGACCATCTTAACATATAAGAATCCCTCCTCGCCTTGGAAAGCAAGTTGACGTTGGTCCCGATTGTTATTTATAGATCTTTGCTATTCGTGACGGATTGTCAGAAGCCAGAAAATCTGACACCAGTAGACACCTTGCCAAGAAGTACCGTGTTACCTAGGTAATGGGTTATGGAGGTCTGGTAGGCAGCCGCTCCTCGTAAAATATTGGTATTCAGCTGAACCTAGTTTGAATGGAAGCCGACCCCAATACAGTAGTGAAACAGACTAGGCAGATGACGACAAGAGTAAGTATCTACGCAGCATGATAGCTCAAAGGATTTTCGTAATCGTGTTTTAGGTATTTTCGAACTTATCTCATATGCAAATACAGTTTAAAACTCAACATATTACGCTTTTATTGGTGTGACTTCTAGGGGTCTACTGTCTAAGCACGAAGTCCGTAGTTTCGGCAGTACTTACAAGCGTTTTCTCCGTCCTTATCACCTATGGATTTACGATTAGGCCCGAACCCGAACTAAGAATGAATGATATAACGATGTCATTCATTCTTAGTGGTTAGGTGATACGGAGTAGAAAACGCCTGTCACTTAGGCCATAACTACGAACTTCGGGATTAGAGAGTAACCCCTCAGATTAGTGCTACGAATAACTCGTTAAAAAAATGATAACAATAATTCTCATTCTATCTCCAGTCCACACTATCAAATTTTCATTGTTTAACTCTTTCAGTCTGTGGTTAGGCTACTAACCACCTATTTACATATATTTTTAGGTGATTTAGTGGAAAAATGATGGAAAGTCGGTTTAATAGGCATCTTGAGACTGTAATTTAGTTGTATAGGTATTTACTACAACCCCGTTTGTCTTCGCTATTGAGTATCATTTTCTTGGAAAGCCTTATACAAAAAAAAAAAAACTCAAAACGTGTTTTATTACAATGTGCTAACCGAAACTGTTATCACTATGAAAACACTATGATGATTTTCTTATCTGTGTAAAATTGTGAGTGAAAGACAAATGGAAAAAAAAGATAATCATTTCATTGTTCATGTTTTGACTCTTCCTCCGTTTGTTTGCTCTTAAGGCGAGGTTGCAGTACTGTGTGTTTTGACGAACAACAGCGACTGTCCGGCGAGCGAAATAATGCCTAAATTTTGATTGTTTTTTCTTCTTGGTGAAAACTGATAAAGAAATTATACAATATGGTTTCAACATTTACTTCAAAATAAAAAGCTCTATCTATTGATATAACTTTTATACATATTCGTGATGAAATCGCGTTTAAAATTGTAATTTAGTGTCATGTTTGATTGAAAAAAGTATCGAGCCAATCATTCTAAATTGCGTTTCTATCTTTACGATTTACTTGAGGGTATGTTCAATTTTTATGTAATGATTTTAATTTATTAAAAAATTCATAATTAATAAGATTTTCAGACGTTTAAAAATCTTAAAAAGTACTGCAAGCACGCCTTAAGTACAGAACCCACCTAGTTCTGCTGAAACATTCGTGCTTGTTTTGAATCTGGCGATGTTTCTTGATGCAGTGAGTGGATTTTATTTTGCAGTCGTCGTCACCCAGGTCATATTCTCTTTACCTATCCCTCGAAGATACTTAGTACGATTCATACTGTAAAATGGTCGTTCTTTTTCGGTTAGATTCGGTTTTGTCTAATTTCCATATCAAATTAAGAAACTTATTTAATCGTAACTAAATTCTTTTACTAAAAGAGAAATTATTAATCTTTGTATATTTTTTTGGTAGTAACATTTAATAAGATAAAATGTGTGAGCTGTGTGTATCACCAATAGCAAGCCTTATTCACACGTCTATGTTAGGCCAATTTTTGAAACCGGAAAATTTTGCTTGAATTGGGGGTCCTTTAACCTCTGGTTTATGAAGGCACTTCTTGTTGGAATCTTTTGTTAAAATAAATGTAGGTAAATAGGAAATGCAGGCCTGTCAAGACCCTTTTGGGCCAAAGTTGTATTGTCTTACTATTGTTTTTTTAATTTGCAGGCGCTGGTAGAAAAACCAGCTGGCTGTTAATCGAACTCGCTAATTAAATGAATAATAAAGTTTCTAAAGCTATCGATACCGCCCAATCACAGATAGGTGTATTAACAGTACCTAACATCGCACTTATTTAGTAAGTTGTTTGGTATTATTAGTTATTGTCCCGAAATAATGTTTTAAGATTATATTTCGGTTTATTCTATTATATCTATTGCATCGTTAGAAAATAATTTGTCGATATCTTTTGGGTCGCTGTGGCTCCCCTAGATGTAATACATCTTAATCACATATTTCTTGTTGAGTATGTACATTTAATATTTCTGATAAGAATTAATTGCAGAATATACACGATCTCGCTACAATGTGTTTGGACAAACTGGCTGAGATTATGATTAAAATGTCTTAAACTTGTATATTTAGCAATTAACTTAGCCTACCGCTTATATGACGTAAGCCCACAATTTCCAGCAATTAAGAAAAATAAAAAATATACAAATAATTATTTTGCCAGGAACACGATGATCAAGAATGATTTAGCAACAAATATAAACAAGTCAAGGTTCACTTGACAATAAGTCGAATTACAAGGATTCATTCATGAAAATTTTGTAACTACCTTTGGAATTCAGAAAACAATTTTATGATTCACTGTTGTATAAAATGTTAATTCACGCAATTCATTTTTCAGAAAACATAACTATCACAGAACCTATTCGCTGCAAATGATTTCTTCCACACAAAATATTTAGCAAGTCACTACGTCCCTCTCTCATCTACATACGCACATTCATTTATCGATTGCCCCAAACGCAAAGAGCAGAACACAACATATGACTGCAAAAAAATCAATATCGCAATAGTTAGAGTGAGTTAAAATAAGTGGGGTAATGGTACCGCGGTGCATTGTAACTGCCAGTCTCGCCCCAACCCTATCTGAGCGGAACAGGGCTGACAGGATCGCGAAAAACAAACAAATATATACTTAAATCTATTTTTATTTATAGCTTTTTTAATATTAAATAAATAATAAAATACCACCTTGTCTCCTGTTAGTGTTTTATTGAATAGTGAGATACAATTTATATTAGATTTTTACAGAAAAAATCTACTTTGATTCCTATTAGTCAATCAGAATAAACTTCATTATTGATTTTTTATTAAAGTTTGTGCATAAAAAAGGTACAAAAAGGCACTCTTAATGCCTAAAGAATTCTCTACCTCTTTTCTGAGACTTTTTCTGACTGTCTTTTTTAATGTTTTATAGTTTTGGTCCTGGTTATGATTGGTAATTTAGCCATATTATGTGTTTTCTCATAAAAAAGTGTTGTGACCTGTCTGCTTGGAATATTGTATGTCAAATTTTAACTATTAGGCCCACAAGTACTAGTCCACGTTAAAATCTCTTGTTATTTAAATTGTTCACACAGTTCAAATTAATTAACTCGTTGAAATTGTTATAGAGTCACTTAGTTAAATAAAAGCAAATGATTCCTGTCTTAAAAAAAACACCATTTTTCAAACGTCCAGATATTTTCTGGAAACTTTATTTATGTTATTAATTTATTTGTTTGAATTCGATAGTAAACGGCGTAAAAGGAAGTGTGACTTAGAAATTATTTGCTTTGTTGTTTTTGGTAGGTGTGGATATATGTTGTTTTGATATTACGGAGGAATATTAACTATGAACTTTCTTATTCTTATATTTCAGATTATATATTCGTTTAAGTGCATACCTAAACATTAGGTAAATTTTTATTATTGCTTAGTTTCTAAGTACATACTTATATTTCTGAGTGGACTCTCATTTTTGTTCCGCCAAAACTTTTATATATCTCCTATAAAATATACATTAACCTTCACTGGTATTTTTGCACAATTTACACTTAAAAACGCCATGTTACATTGCTAAAACGATTCGGGATTTTCTTTCCAATTTTTTCGGCGGGACAGCCCTGTGTCAAGAGCTCTCCCGTGCCGAGGGTTATCGCGTGGAGTATCAGACCCTCGCAAGTCGCATGCGAACACGTTCCACTTCCCGAACCTGTATTTATTATAAACACAAGTTCTTTCTTAATAAATACCTTGGTTTAAGTCATTTTAACTGTTTCTAATGTCAATGATTGCGGGGAGTTAATTTTTGCAGTTGATTTTCTTAGTAATGGTTTGCTAAGGTTTTTTTTTGAACAACAAAACATTAAGGCATGCTGTTGTTTTGTGTTAAAGTTCTATAAATTCGTATTTCAATCTCATTCTCAATCACAATATATTCACGTTATGCTTTATGCAAGCAATTCTCAGAGAAATGGTAAATTTTATTCGTTTTATTCGGTCTCTTTATTTTGTTTGGCCATAAACCATGCCATAAGTTATTATGTGTGAACAAGTTATTATATAACTGGTGAAACGTATATCTATGTATCACTTATTAAAAGTTTTTTACGTTGTCACATTAGCTGGCTATTAGTTTTCAATATTTTCATTAACATCCATCATTTTATTTTCTGTAACCTTATGGATTTTTACGTTTACAGTGGAGTATGTGTTTCTTATATGTTACAACCTTTATCTTTAAGAGTGAATACTAGGTTACTTCTAGGCAAGCGTACTCCAGCTTCCACCACATATTCACTTTCCATCGATAAGAATGTGGTCAAACGCGTACCTGTCCTATCTCATACATTTAAAAATGAATCCCTATTTTCCTTGGTCATCCCATCACGCGTGAACGGCTGGACCAATTTTGCTAATTCTTTTTTTGTTGTGTTTGTTATTGTCATGAGAAGGTTCTTATGACAGAAAAAAATAAGAAAGTTGCAGAGTAGCCAGTTGACGGGAGCGAAACCGCGGGGACAGCTAGTCAACAGTAAATGAAAATAATATTATCCGTATAGTTAGATACGGGTACCGAAAGGCCAACGAATCTCCGCTGATTCGGTATGAGTACCTTTTATAAATCAGGGATAATTCCATACGACATCCTTATTTATATAATTATTATAAGTCTTATATATTAAATAAGTCGTTACCTACTCAATACCTTTTATTTTACTATATTTTAACGAAATATTTCTTCAGCCTGTTCGGGTTGCTGCCAGCCCTGGTTTAAGGGCTCACTCTCGGAGGGTTATCACGGGTCGGATCGCACCCTCCACACGACCCGATGTGTATTGCACCCGCCAGCGTTCGCTTGTGTCGAAAATACGTTTCTTTTACATTTCTCCGGGATCTTTGTTGCGTCAAACAGCTGACGGGTTATTGAGTTCGCGTATTTTGTAATTATAAGAGATTTTTGTTTCTTTGTTGCTTGTATGTTTTCGATGTGTTAAGGTCAAGTGTTTTTGTAAGCATGTATTTCAGATGATGTGGGGCGTGAGTTGTATAAGACAATGATAGATACCTTTGTTTTATACAACTTACGCCCTTATTTATTTTTCCTACCACCATTTCGTGAAGTTTTTCAGAGCAGTTCATGTAGTCAATTGCCCCCCAAGTATAGACGTGTGTTACCTTTAACACCTTCAATTGTTAGTGTAAACTACATTAAAAGTATTCTATATGTATGTTATAGGAATCTTGTTTGTTAGTTTTGTAAGTACATAGGTGACCAATTAACTACTAAGAACAATCTTCAAATAAAAACCTTATTTCTTTCTTAATTTTCTTATTTAAAATACGAGGTAAGTGCGTCCTAGTTGCATTACTATACACCGACACCCAATCTTGTTAACATTCACGAAAATCCTAAGAATTTTACAAATGTACCTATTCATATTGCCCAACCAAATGAACGTATTTACTCCAGCATAAATCCCTCACCAAATTAATAAAACGATTCCCATACATCAGGGTAAAACAACGTTGAAATAGAAGGTAAAATAAGCGACATTTTAGCGGCCCATCAGATACGGGTGAAACAATTTAGCGCTATCAGATGGGAAGAGGCGCTACACGTGAAATCGGCGCCACCTCACCTGAATTAAACGTTTACGTTAATTACACGGTACGGTTAACGTTTTTAATGCGAGGTATTATGGATTTCATGTTTAGTGACTTGCTGGTTTGCGTTTCGGGATTTTAATGATGGTAACGAAGTGGGGTTGGTTTATTTTTTGTTGTGTGTTTTATTTCTTGGTGAAAACATTGTTCGTTTTCTTAAAAGTAGTGACAAAACCTTATTGAGTTAATTATATCCAGTTTACTGAGAGTTAAAATGTTATTGAAATATTTCAATACATTTTGCCAATTTTTTTAAGTAGAACATCTTAACCTGTGTTTTTTTTTTTCATAAAATACTGTGTCACTGTCAGAATATTTTTTTTTATCACAAATGTAATATTAGTACCAATATGACTTTTATCAATAAAATCGGCGCTAAATCGTACAACTATGACAAGAATAAACGCGGTTTTATTTTATTTATTAATGTGGTAACCACAGAAAAAAAAATAGATAACCACAGAAAAAAAGTTTGGAGTCTTGTCCAATAACTAAAGTTGCATGATTAAATTTTTAGGTCTGACAAGTACCTATGGATTTTTATAAACTACATTGTTCGTCATAGATGCTTTAAACCTAACTTTTATATTAATAAAAAAAGAAATACGTAAAATAACTTAGTAAAAGTTATGGCACTTCAGTTTGAATTCTGGTCAAAGTTTTAGCTTCAAGAAATATGCACCTTCACTCCCAAATCCGTATAATTTATGCCTTTTACTAAATCAAACTTCTAACTACGAGAACAGTCACAACTACTGCTGACACTCCTGTAGTCAAGGGTAGCTAATGTATTTAGCTTCGCGCCATTACGTATTCTGTCTCCGAGCAAATGCCGCGGTTATTTGCCGAGTCGACGTCATTACATTACACGAACGAGGAATAATCAACCTCAAGACACACAAACATCCGATTTAAACCTCAAACATTAACATACAAACTTAACACTACGAGATTTAACTCATCAATATTTAACACACATTATGAAAGCATTTCGTGAAATGGTTTTACGAGCGTGGGATTTGTGCGTAAACGATATTGTTTTTATCTCGAACAATTCTTCAATTTTTCGTTGAACACCGCTGAAAAAATGCCGCAGATATCTTACAAAACGTATAAACGCGACGAATCAAGCGCGTCCAACTGTTCGCCTTAAAAACAGAATAGTTGACGTAATTCAAACGAAACTTTGGTAATCAAGCGACACTTACCACATGGGTCGGACGAGGGCCGACATCGCTATAAAACGGAGGGGCGAGTCCTCATTGCGCACTAAAGTTTTTATTTATTTATTTATTTATTCACGGATTCACTGGCGATTAAATTTTATTATTTAAATAATCACAGCACTAAAATGCACTTTAGACTATAGAGTTTGGATTCGTAGCATAGCGGAGTTCGTAGCACAGCGTGGCGCGTCTACGTCGGAAAAGTTTCTCCGTAGGCCGTAGCGGGCGGCGGCGGACGAGGAGCTCGGTCCGCGGCGCGGGTGGCTCGCGGGGCGCTATTCGCGGACTATGCGGAGGCCGCGGGCAGGCCGCGCTGGCGGGCCGGGTAGGGGGGTGGAGGAGGGGGAGACCTGCGCGCGCACGCCGCCGCCCACGCCGCCCCGCCCCACACACCCGCAACCTATTTATTTCTAGTTACGTAAAATTTACGCGCAATACCCGATACTGCATTTAGCTTATGTTGCGATCCCGTATGCCAGTACATAAGCAGTAATGAAAATGTGGTTACATTATGAGCAGACTTTCACGCTACGCCCGAAAAGACGGCATTATTAACACTCTACGCCATATACACAAGAAAAACGACACTCACGCCTATATAACGAACGATATATAAAGAAACCTACGCCCTCCCGAATGAAAAGACTTTAAGAGTTTCGAAACCGGTCAAATAAAAGGCAGACGGTTTAACATTAAACGCCAATCAGTGTATTTTACGCGAGGCCACTTCTGGCCCCGGGCAGGTGAGGCGTGAACTGAAAAAAGAAGTGTCCGCCGGTCGCCGGTCACCGCTCCGGAGGCCGGTGCCGGGGGGACGCCGTCAAAATTTGGCAGACGAGTTTTTTCGACCGCAGCCGATGCTATCGATGTCACTTAAACGAATTGAATAAACGCGTCGGAGGGCGTCCGGTGTCTATCTGTCGGTCTTTTTGTGGCACGCCTGTCCATCCTGATTTCATCTTTGATCCTACATATTCCAAAACGCCTGTCAGTTATTCAGTGCTCCCTGCATGACTTCCTTTCTTGTATCAGCGCGATCTCCATCAATAGCGATAGCAATAGCTTTTATAGGCGGCAGTTTGTTGTGATGTTGCGAGTACGTTCGGCACGTGAATTAAACAAAAGTTCGATAAAGTGTGTCGTCACAATCAGCTGTTGGCGCTGCGAGCCGCGAGCGCAACAGACAATGCGATTAAGATCTACGCAGGACAACTTTCGCCGGCGCGCCGAGCGGCAGTTAGTTGTTATGAAAGAGAGAAATTTGTAAATTGTTCGCGCCCGAGTTCGCGAACTCCGTCGAACCGGAGTTTGTTTTAAGAGTCCAACCTTGAAACAAGAAGAAAAGTAGTCCTGTAAAACAAAGTTTTGCGGCCGCCGTCGCCGGCGCAAGCGGTTCAAGGATTGTGCCCGAACTGTCTGTCTGTACAACTTTACCGATTAAAAGCTCAAAAGCTTCCAAAGTCATTTTAAAAGTTTATCTGCACGCGGCGGGGTGGCGGGGGAGCCGGGTTCGTTATCATCGCGCCGCAATACTTTAGTTAGAACCTAGTTTAACTTATTTATAAATCGGCGGTCGTCGGCCGCGGCGGGCCTCCTTCCCGAATTAAACTGTCAAAGTTGTGAAGATACGTCGTCGTCGTCATCGCGCAGCAGCGGGCGCGAGTGGCGGCGAGGTCTACGCGCGGCCACGACATGTGTTCGCGCCGAATAGTTGCCAACGTACACACTAAGTTCCTAGACCCTTCGCTACTTTGTTTTACAGCTGTTCCACTTAGCGAACTATGCCTGGAGTTGGGCGCGAGTTCTTGCATGTGTATTGGCGGCACACACCCGCATCCGAATAGTTTCATAAACATAACCCAACTTAGTTTTGGACGACTTTTCAAAGTCAATGCATACTAACTTTCGATGTCTGGGAGTGCGATATTACGATTGGATCAGTTTGCGGTGACTTTAGTGCATTCGTTTGGTCGGAACTTTGTTTTATTGGATCAAACTTCGCAACAAGGCTAATCGTGTATTTGTTTTTTTTACGGATTCAAGAATTAACGGAATTTCCGAAACTTGAGGAGTTAGTTGATCATGTATTCAGATTATATTGGAAAATATCATATTTTATACCACGATTTTTTTTTAAGAAAATTTTATTTTTAAACAGAACTTCTAAATGTTTAGGTATAGGTATATAGAAATCAAGACACATTATGTTGTAGTATAACACATGATGGATTGGTTTGATCTAGCCAAATCTAAAGAAGACTGGACTGGACAGCCTTGGAGGAGGCCTTCACCTACAGAGGGGTTCTAGCAGAAGAATAAACACAGTAGATTGTAGTTACTTCTCAATTTATATTTTGTTTTTAAGATACTTTTTATTTTTAAGCTACTTTTTATTTTTAATATATTTTTTTTTAAATCACTTTTTTTATGTTACTTTAATTTTTATTACTGTTTATTATCTTCTGTCTAGAAATAAAAGGCATTTTATTTATTTAAAAGGCATTAGATTATTTAGCTGCTTAACTATTTGTTTATACCGGGTAACAGTTAGGTAGATAGCACCTACTTAACTTGTTTTGACAAAGTCTTAAAGGCCAGGGAGATACCTAGATGATATCTAGATTAACTTTAGGCGTTGTATGGTGATAATGCTTCTCATCCTGCATAACTGATTCTCTCTCTTACCACGTGATCACAAGTTTTAGCAAGAATACTGCAACGCCACAGTTTATTGGGAAGGGTTTATCCAAAAAAAAAAAACGCCATTCTTTTATAGAAAAGTAAAGTGTAGTCCTCATTATATCTTCATGACGTTTGACTTCATTACCGATAATTTGATTCTTCAGGAGAAGCGGTACTGACAATGTTACTTTAAATGTCCAAGAACACTCAATAAACACGCACCACATTACAACCTACAATGCACTTTCCTTTATCCCCACACAATACTAACACTATATAGACATATAAATTATATCTTTAGTTATTATTAAGTAATTCGCGACCACTGTCTCCTAAATAAATAAATAAGGACGAATTTATATAACCTAAGGAGTGGGAGACCTGAGTGCCAATTTTCACATTCTCATCATAATCGCAATCTGTCAATTTTTTTTTTTAAATTAAGGCTTTTTGACAGTTTGTAATTGACATGCGAATGCGGAAGTTGTTTAAAAATTAGTAGAATTGGCCCTCAGGTGTCCCAAAATACAGACCCCAAGCCAAGTTAGGCACCAGTCTCCCACAATATACTTATTGTGTACAATTGTTTCTTGGAAACCCTGTATATGTATCGTGGCGAGAAAATAAATATTATTATTGTACCAAGCAGAGTTGGCTGTAATCCATTTTTTAACCGACTTCAAAACATGGTTCTCTTTTCTGATTTTTAGGGTTCCGTAGCCAAATGGCAAAAACGGAACCCTTATAGATTCGTCATGTCTGTCTGTCCGTCCGTCCGTATGTCACAGCCACTTTTCTCCGAAACTATAAGACCCTACAAGATTCTCGAGATAGTCCAGTTTTTAGGGGTTCAGCTATATTGAAAGTCATGAACTTTGATGATAGTGCTGTCGTAGATAGTTTGAAGATAAATAATACAATACAAAGTAAAGGAAGTACGACGTACAAAATTCTACAGAGCAGAGACTTTTACTTAAAGTCGGGGTCGGAGAGAAATGACTTCAAGGAACTTTTGTTTGTTTAGTTATGTTTTGGCGGTCGAGTATGAAATATTGTGTGAGAAGTACTTTGAGTGAATTAGAAAGTTTTATTTATAGATCGTAATGGAATTAAAGACGTAGACCATTAAAAGCGGCCAGGAATTTATTGAAACACCGCGGCCCTGGAACGCAAAGGGCATTTCCGTTTTAGTTAGTAAGAGTTTCACACTCCCTCTCGTTCCACCTAGAACGAAAAAAAAGTTTGATGGTTTTCCATTCAAAAAAGACCATTAAATGCGAGATTAAGCTTGTTATAGTACTAATAGTATGGCGATATTTACAAGCACACTATTTACAGCCATAATGGTACTGAGATTCGAATTCAGACTGCAGAATAGTGACGCTCCTTTCTTCGTAGCAATCGTCGTAGCAAATTCGTAGCCAATTTCGTAGCACGTTCGTAGCCGTGCGTAGCGGATGACAACAAACGTCAAAGAATAAGCAAGAAGCGCTGTTGTATATGTAACTAGTCAAAACAACCCTTCCAAAAAATTCACTCATAACTCTCTCAACCTTATGCTCCATTCCGAAAAACAACACGGCACATTCATAATCAGCGTAATTACCGAAATCTCAGTCGGAAAGTCACGATCAACAGTCAAGCGCGAGATAAAGCTGCCACAGCCCTCCAAGCGGTACACTTACCACCAACATAACACGATCTACCGTTCCCCTCAAAATCTAAGGCATGAAAGATTGAGTAGGGGTATAACTATGACTCAAGTAAGATCTGTTTATTCTGGTCGCGAAATACGTGTTATCTTCATTCGCCAATAAGTCACGTTATAATTACCGCCAGCAGATCACGCTTCCCGCTGCGCACATATTTATGGAGTGGTCCATATTACACGTAATGACGTAAATAAGTGCGGTGCGCGACAATTGGCGGTTTATGGGCGTTTCTGCCGCGGGCACGCGACTCTTGAACTTTGTTGTTGCTGTGTTTCGGTTCCGTGACTGGTCTTCGATATGATACCATTGTGATTGTGTTTTAATTTAAATGTTTGTATTTATTTTGAACTACATTTGTCATCCATTTACTGTAGTGAACTGTATATTGTATAACAACACCACTCAAGTCATTTTGACAAACTTTATATTAGAACCAAAATATTGATTAATTGATTGTAACCAATGTACTGCGGGAAAGGCCACCTTAGCAGAATCAGAAAGCAAATCAACCTTGAATCTAAAGCGTTAGCAATAAAGATGAAAATTAGAGGACATTGCTACGCGTCCATACATCGTTCGCCTCAGAACCAACAGAGACGTGAATTTACTATCTGTGTTTTAAATAATGCATATGTTCGACTGAAACTAAATTAAAATTACGGACACTTTTCAGAATTGTAAAATATGAAAAATGATTTCAGATTTTGAGGTACCAAACAATAAAAACATACCAAATGGACTAAGATCCCAGAGCTGCCAGACTTCTTATCTCACCAAAAAATGGTATAGAGTAGTGTTACATGTTCTTCTAACCTACGGAAGCGTAGTAACTTAGGTCGACGGCCGATTCTCTGGTATCAGGTGCCAAATACATTAGATCAAAGTGACAACTGTCATTTCATCGACTGTGAGTGTCAATAGTGTTCGTGTCATACAGAGCTTTAATTGCTTTATTCTTTTTGTAGGTAACTAAAAATCTAACAGCGCTGAGAGTGCTTTGTTTCAATTTAAAAATAATGGCGCCGGGGAATAAAACCAAAGGGAGTTACTTTTTAAAATGGTTTCGTAATTAAAAAGTGTCCGTTCTATTCTAATAATTAAAAAGTAATTTAAAAAAAAACTAGGAATAATGGTAAAGGCTTCGCATGTGTTGATTCATAGGCCACTTTTTACCATGTCCTTTGACAGATTGTTGTGTGATTAATATTATGATTCTAATATTATTCTCTTAAGAGTGTGTATTCCGTCCACTAGCGCCGCCAATCGTTTTTTTATTAATTGTGGTAAATTTAAGACACGTAGATAAAAAACCGCTCTGTAGTGCACTAAAAAAATGTATCTATTATTTTTTGACAGCTATTTTTAATACATAACTCATGGCTAAATAGCCAAAACGGCAATTATTGCTAAAAGTGGCCACTTTTAGCAAAAATATCGACTTTGGCAACTATTTATGTTCTAAAGTACAAAACATAACTCTCAAAACATAATAAATACATTTCTTCAGTGCACTACAGAGCGGTTTTTTATCTACGTGTCTTAAATTTACCACAAATAATAAAAAACGATTGGCGGCGCTAGTGGACGGAATACACGCTCTTAAAGTTGTCTTTTTAGCCCCCCTGAAGAGCTGTGATGACGATTTGAATATTGGCCTTTTTTAGTTGATCGCCTAAAGTATAATACTGTCTGTTCAAGAATTGGACTTTAAGTCGTTTGTGGTTCGAGTTCCAACCCACCATCTACATATCTTCTTGAAGGAGGACTTTTGGCCGAAAGTTGTCGTATTTTGACGTTTCCGAGAACGGTAACGTGACACGACGCAGCAGAACACGACGCCGACAACATAACGTGTATAGCTATTGTTCTAATAAGGTTTTTATCAATATGTATTAGTTCATTTTAGTTTTTTGTATATTTTAATTTTGTGTTTTTATCTATGAGCCTCAGATGCCTGATAATAAAATAATTGTGATTATGATTGTGGAGGAGGCGTTCTTTGCGACAATAAGCACTTTTGATGAGTGCAGTATTTGAAAAACGGTGCAAACAACATCAAAAAAATCTTGTTTGTTTTACTGGTCTGGCCTAGTAATTGTGATACTTGATAATATTAATTGATATGAAAGCTCTTGAGTATCAGTAGATATACAGTAGAATGAATCAGTAGGTATACAGTAGAGTGATAAAATCTTTCTAAATACCAACCTGCTATGTTGCAATACTTACGTTTTGGATGTGGAGGGCCGGAACAACTTGTGTGTTATCTGAACTTCGTATTCGTCCTGTAACAAAAAGCAAACAAACGTTATGTTTCTGTTAAAGATTAACTATTTCTCCAAGTACGAATACTGTTATCGCGAACACTGTTATCGTCAATCAAGCTTATAATATTGGGGTTTCCATTTAACTTCTGAGCATAAGAACTCTGCATACACTTATTTCGATACACAAAACTATAATCTGTAATTTAGACCTGAAAATGTTAATTCAAGTCTAAATTGCGTCTTACATCAAGGAAGAATCCTTTTATAATATTTATCTATATATCTTAGAATATTTTCTTCCAAACCTTTGTCTTATCTGATCTCTAGCCACACCCCGCAAACAACCATCCCACTTTATTATTTTATATGAAGAACAAAGTTTATCTTTTGTAAAGCAATAACTTTTTTCAATCTTGTGTTTAAAAATAAATGTATCATGTTTTTTAATTACGCCTCTTACGTCATCGAAGAGAAAAATCCCGATAATCCAAAACTACGCACAAAACAGTCACTACACTATCAAAAAGCAATTAATTTCGAATCTACCCATTAACAAAACACAAAATCATATGTTTACATCCCATAACTATTTCATATGAGGTGGAAGGGTAGGATTGGAAATAATCCCTGTGTTAGTATCAGATTCGTATGAAAACGAGGACATTACGTGAGGCCGCGTCAAAATGTGACTTTAATTGATGTTGTGCCGTTATACAAACACTTGGACTTGTACCGACAACAGTACTACGATATGTGTTGATCTTAATAATTCAATATTTTGTAGCATAACTATTCTGGAGTCTATTTGTGAGCTTACTTCAGAAGAACGTGGGGGCCTTTATTCATCTATACTGTACTATTTAATATCGATTTAAAATTACGGTCAAGTTATAAGTATTTATCAGTCCGTTAGTTTGAGGTCAAGTTTTAAGACTGAATTTTGTTCTAGAAACTATTGACGAAGCGGGCATGTCCAAGAGCTAAACATTCGGAGGGATGTGGCATCTACCAATCCACACTGAGTACTGAGGAGACCTGTGTCCCAGCAGTGGGAACATTACAGGTTGCTTTGCTTATCTTTTATTGTTTTAGAATATATTCCTTAATATTGTAATTGGATATCACAGTCGAAAGGTCTAGAAAGCATCATCTTATATTATATTTTAGTTTATTTAAATAATCGTTGATCATAGCAGCAGGTAATGCTGTACCACAATAATTTTCAGGACCCATAAACTCGTCAGCACATTTTTTTTAAAATCCGTGACCACTTTTTTCTTTTTCTGTCCTGCTGTCCATACCCAAAGGTTTGCGGCCAGTATGTCGCACAAACGGGCCGTGCCGGGGGCGGTCCGTAAATTTGATTTTAATATTGAACACGTAATACCCTGTTTGCTTGGGCCCGTAATTGATACGGCCCTCTTAGCACGCGTCTAATACCTGTCATTATTTTCAAATTCGTCGGCTTTGCCTTTTAAACGGTGGATTATTTAAATGTTCCGTCCGTTCCAGAATTTAATTTAGGTTTACTTGGTTTTACATAAATTAGTTTGCACGTGTATCAGTGTGGTGTGATATTGTGGTTCCGTTTTAGTTCTAGGACGTGATTGGATCTAGACGATCCTTAGAACTAAGGCCAGAAAAATTGCTATCGACTTGACGGCTGTTAAGAGGCTCTAGACGTGAATAGACCACACGTTTTTTTTAACGTTGCCCGGAACCATACTTGGAATTTCTCCTGTATCGTGGGCTGCGTTTACAAACATGTAAGTCAAATACACAAACAGCCAGACCTAGAACAACTATCTGTAGGCCATACAAATATTTGAATCGAACCCGCCTCAAGCAGCGCAGCAGCATGCTAGCGAAGGAGGTGGCGGAGCGGGAGAGGAGACCCTCTCGTCCCGGCCGCCGTGGTGGACGCCGCGGGCGTCGGGGGCCACCTGGTGACCTCCGGCCACCGTAGGCGCGGGCCTGTGGACGGCGAGCTATGGGTGGCTCGCCGTCCGTCCGTCTAGTGACGACAGGCCGTGTCGACGGCGCGTTAGTGTTCCACGCGCGCCTCAAAGAGAGTCAGCAACACAGAGGGGCCCGAAAGGGCCGACGCCTGCCGGAGTCGTGGGATTATTCGCAAGAGACACCGTGGCTCCGGAACACAAAGGGCAATGAAGGAACATGGATGGGTTTTAGTCAGTAGAAGTCTGACACTCCCTCCCGCTACACCCAGAGCGGGAGGAGTCATTGGATGATTGCCCATACCTAAAAAAAAAAAAAAAGCAGCGCAGCAGTCAATCACTTAACCACTGCGCCAACCGTGCCATCCGATTGTTTAAAAGAGAAACGTAACTAAGAGACCGACCACCTATTGGTTGCGCTATTCCAACCCAAAAATGTTGGTCTTGTCGACAATCGATATTGATAAAATGTCAGTTTGTCTCGAACCTCAGATATCTTGTACCTCCTTTTATAAAGTACTTTTTTCAAACACACTTCACACCAATTTTTCCGCAACAAAATCTTCTCGTCATAAGTTAACAGCAATTCATATCCGCACCAACACTTCAGGTAGGTAGCTAGTCTCCCCTACCGCACAGATTATGGCGGTGCCATCAAATATGCATAAAAGCCGTAAAATGCCACACTTAACCGCTCCCTGCTCCGCGGCTCGGCGGCTCGGCGTTGTCACCTGCAGTTCTGCCGAGCCCCACAAACCGCGTCTCGGTCTCCAGACAGATGCTCAGACACGATGGTAATTAAAAATTTCCCACCTCCTCATAAATTTGCATGAAGACGTGAGCAAATATGAAAGTAAGGTTTCGTTTTGAATGATCTGTGTTTTGGCTTTCAGCCGAAGTACTTTTCGGAATGAAGTAATTGTGAAACAATATTTTTGTCTGTGCTTGTAACGTAACACACGTTAGAGGTTTATAGACTGTCAAATGATATAGAGAGGGCAACATTGTATTAAATCATAGGAGAAATAAAAGCTATGCAAGGCACAATACGACTTACCACCCTCGCACACCATCTCACTTAAATCTGCATAATTATTTCATCAGAACTTTAACTGGCCAAACAAATACAATACTATAAATACACATACCAAAATTCAATAAACAGAACACGACATTTCTCCCATCTATAACTCAATTATTTCCTTTCTATAACCTCCCAAAACATCACACAAGTCGTGTGTTAGCGACTCACAAGTGCAAATCTACAATCCCATTATAACAATCACCTTCCGTTCATTACTCGAGCTAAGATACTAAATTTAAATTAACAGCCCCTTGTTAGTAGAACTATGTACATCTGCACTGAAATGAATGTTCATTTGGTAAGCGACACTAAGCGAAAATCGGAGAGTCGCGTGAACTAGTGGGTCGGTGACACAATATCGCGTGAGCCACGTTTTAGCGCAGTTTTGTTGTTGTTTGGATGTGAAATTAAATATTATCTGCATTTTGTAAAGCTTTAGTTCTAATTAAATTTTAATTAAAATCTAGATAAGTGAAATTAAATGATTATTTAATTGAAAACTGTGCCTGTATTATCGTTTATATGGTTTTAAACGAATAAAGTGGTTTCTGATATAACCAAGAAGTTTATCACAGTGATCGGTACGATTTATTGTTTGAACTACTCAAAAATGACAGCTAAACCAAAAATACGATTGATAAAAGGTTACCATATAACTATCTATAGTCTTTGGTAATGCAGTCGTTTTAATGAAAACTGTTACCATACACTAAGGGACAGGGTTGGTCCGTAAAAGTAGAAAGCTTTCAGACAGAGTTGCCACCTGTCTCACAAAATAAATGAGAGTTAGAAATAGTAGTGGTTATGTGGTGTTAAAAAATTGTAATCCTTAACTAGCTGACAAGAGTAGCACAAAAATAAATTCCCTATCCATTCCTCTTCAAAACATCTTCCAAATTACAGTTCTCATCTATTTACTTATAACTACATTTACGTTCGCGTACAGTCAGAGCAGCCAATTTAGCCGGCGTCTCCACCGTCTTTATCGTATCTTTAATGAACACTCATAAGCGCGGCGTGCTTAACGTATTGTGTGAGACGCTAGTGCTGCTGACTGTACCTAGCTTCGCGACACAGTCAATGAGCTGAGGGAGGTTTGCGGGATTTGCGTTCAGTTTAAAAGGGATTTTTGGTGTCTTTGTAGTGTAGATATGTTTTGTTTAAAGGAGGAAATGTCTGGGAGCTTTCTCATGTTAAACACACTCTCATCTATGGTAAGATCCTAGAAGCGTATCATATACGAGACCCTTTAAATCAAGAGAGGATAGGTTTAGTTACTACTATACCTTCTAATATGGAATGTTTATGAAATAAAGTTTCTAAAGCTGTACTTTTGGTTGTCAGTGCTACAATCAATTGACACTTTTAAGACCTTAGGTGATAAAGTCTAATCTCATCTACATAAAAAATCTCAAGGAGATTTTGCATCATTGATATTCCTCGAAAAAAACTTCTAAAAAACAAAAGCCAGTGTACATCACAGCCTCGGTCCCCCAGTGAAACAATGTAGGCTCACACGGGAAATGCTAATACGGGCCGTTCCATACAAATTGATACTCGATCGTTGCTCATATAAAACACTCCGCGAGCAAGATCGCCCCATGAATAATAAAGAATTGCCAAACGCCGACGAAGAGACGCGACGCTGAGGGCTGCTTGGGAATGACGAATTGTGGTTTTCTTTTGAGGATGAGGTAAGTTTTTGCCAGCAATTTTGTTGATTTTGGTACAGTGACATTATTCTAGTGATCATTCATACTATAAAAATGTGCCCGTAACTTTTAGACTAATTTTGCCCTAGCTGCAAAGCAAGGACTTAAGCTAGAACATTGTTTTCGAAAAATAAACGTAGAACTATCAAGCTCCATTTTTGCTGTCAGCAAATTAATTTCACACAGCTTATTTCATACTTAAACCATGCCAGAGGCTGACTCTAGGGTCTGTGAGTGGGGTCGTTAGACCTTAGGTACTGCCCGTTCTATAAGAAGAAGAAGTTAAACTATCGACTGTAACACAACAAGATCTTAATCTAGCTAAAACTAAGAATTTTCCCCTCAAGTCTATCCTAAAGTATGTTTATAAAATTAACAAAAAATATGTTCTGAATTCGTCATTTTAAAGCGGCACCTGCATCCAAACCGCCCTCATTCCCGTCACGTCCACTATAAAACATAATTCAGATTTTCATACAGAGCCATACAGAGAGCTGTGTTCCATTCTGTTAAACCTCCCCTTGTCGCATAAAAATACCCCGAACGGCTGTAAAACACTGTGTTGACTTAACTGCCTTTTACTCGTTCTATGGTAATTTTATAACACTATCGTATTATATGGTATTATGGTGGTATCATACGCTTTAGATAGCTCCCACTATGTACTTATTTAAATATTATATTTTTACTAAGTAACGAAACTGCAATAAAAAAATCATATTTAAGTGACTAAAAAATCTTTAGAGTTATTGAATTACGATTAAAATTGTGTACCAAAATAAATTACGTGCTACAATAACTGTGGCATTAAATATAACTTAAACGATAGGCTTAGATTTAATAAAGAGAAGATATACTTATTATTATTTACATCAATATGTCTTTACATTAATCATCATATACTTACATAAATCATCAACTTACTTAGTCATTGGTATACAAATACTTATACGTTCAAGAAATATTTCCACATTCCACCAAGACTCGTAATTCCTTCATCTGAATAATTGAAGTGATTACCCTTTCAGCAATAATTACACGTCATAAGGCGGTGTTATTAGGTGTGATTGTGTTCAAAGCGCGGAGTGAATCAGTGGGTATTAAATCACTAGTGTAATCCGCGCTTACATGATCGACAGTTAACAGTGTTGCGTAGCACGGAGCTACGAAGTTGCTACGAAGGTGCTACGGATGTGGCATGAGGTACGGATGAGGTGTACGGATGAAAGTTACGAGTACTACGAAGGTGATATGAGGGCCAATTCTATTAATTTTTAAACAGCATTCGCATGTTAACCGCAAACTGTATTTAATTGAGATGCGAATGTGAAAATTAATAGAATTGGCACTGTGGAGATAGAACGGACTTGCTACAAAATTGCTACGAAAATACTGCAGACGAGCTGTGAAGGTGCTACGGAGGTCCTACAGAGGTGTTCGAATGTGCTTCGTTACGTTTTTTGATGCAACCTACATTACGACTTGATTTTATTGTGAGTGTTATTAATTGAGCCTGGTAACATGCCCTACGTTTCGTGCTTAGTATTGCTACCGTTTAAATCTATATAGGTCTAAATATGTCAAAGAAGGGATACAGTTCGATAGTCTTGGGAATTTATCAGACCATTAAAAAAAGATCAATCTGTGAAACAAATTCCAGAGAAGATTTTTCTCTAGAATTTCTTTCACAGGTTGTCTATTGCAGATTTTTACACCGCACCAATATATTTTTTGCCATACTTGTATAGAAATTGAAAACCGGGATCAAATCTCGAGAAAATTCTTGTAAGTGATTACCACATCCAAACCCAAAACTATGTTCCCACGTCTGTCCCTGCGTAGTGTGTAAACGCTTGGCGTGTAGTGTTTACCTGTGGAATCCGCACAGACAATTAGCTCTTTATGCGATTAAACGCTACTCGTGAACGCACGTGTCGACGTCACGCCGACATCACGCCGACGTCACGCTTGTTACACGCCACCGCGGCGTGATTTACTGAATACGGATGCCTGAATTAACTGTTCGTATTTGAGTTTTCGTTTAACAGTTATTAGGTGGATATGTAAAACAGGTTGATATGAAATTATGACGGCCAGATGCTTCAGCATCAGAGCACAAATGAATATAGCTAACTATAAATGGAAATTTTAATGCGTCACGAAGCATTTTGTGATTTTATTTTCTTTTTTTTATATTTGATTGCTTAACTGCTACTGACGCGTCTGAAACAAACTTTGTATTCTCATTTGTGCATTAAGTTTCAAACTTTTTTTAAATTCCTTAAATTTTCAACTAAAAGTTTTTAAAACAATTGAAGAATTTTTGCTTAAGTGATGAAGCGAGTGAGTTACGTCAAGAGTAAATAAATATATTAAGTATTTAGTAACTTACATGCAACTTTATGATAAGTTTAAAATAATATCAATCGGTAAACAATCCTAACTCTACAAGTATTACAAGTACACAAAGCACAATCTTGTACAAGTAATTAATATCGTTCAGAACAATAGCCCTCGTTCTCCAGAAGACACAGCTAGCCACAATGCGTCTATCAGACGTGTAGGGGCGTCGAATGTGCATTCAGCAGCAGGCAGGTGTCGTGAACGAAGAAGGAAGCGCCACAAAGGGCCCGTCACGGGATGTTGAGGTGTCTCGGGGACCATAGAGTAGGTAGAAGACTTGAAGCTTTTGACGTTGTTTAAGTAGATTACAAGTATTTGATTAGGGACAAACAGGACTTTTGTGTTTTTAAATTAGTGGCTTCAGAAAGCATTTCTATCTGGGTTTTAATTTATTTCTTCTGCCATACAAATATTAATATAATATTATGTACCTTTGTTGCGATCTATCTGTCTAGCCTATTTTGTTTTAACCTAGTGCCGGGCAAACACCACTCTCTCTTTTCCTTACAATTTTGTCTTTTGCTAGTGCGGGCCAGTCCTTTCAGTTCCGTCGTTATAAAATTTGAAATGACAAAAATGCAATTTTTATTAAAATGACGTGCCATCAAAGATTGGTGTCGTTACTTGTCTATATATGACTAAAAAATAATGACCCGAGACAGTTAGCTGACTTTATGTTTACTAAAGTTTGCCGTCTTATCTTAATAACTGACCTATCTGCAAAGGAATTGCTCTGTGTACACTTCAGTCTGTTAATGTACACCAAGAAGGCTGATTGTAAGGAGAGTGCATCGGCCTTCAGCACGAAGGAGCATAAAGATATTGAGCGTGCATTGTCGAGCGCGCCATTGTGTGCGCGAATCGTCCGCGATAACACGCCGACCGCCACCGGCCGCTTTGTCTCCCTAATTGTTATATTCCGAACAAAGAGCAGCAGAAACAAACGACGTCAGCGCTTGTTAGTTCGCAGGCTAAACGCTCCGTGTAATAACATGTCCTCAAACAATCGCACGACATTTTCAATACGTTAGGAAATTGGCTATACGCGATTGCAATGCGAGCTTCGAATGCTTTTGTTGTGCAGTTCTGCAATATCGACTGCAGTGCACTACGAATAAGCTTTTACTTAAATGGTTGATCCTAATCGTTCTGGCATGATTGACGTCAATTAAATTAAAGAAAAAATGCGAATTCCATGGAGTAAATGAATCGGCGGGAATTCGCTGCGCCAATAGCGCTAATGATGTTCATTTTCAAATTTGGAACGGTTCGACGTTTATTCGTTTTAAACCGCGCGCTAGCGTGCTTCCCCCGCTCTCGGCATCAATCATTTTTAGAGGGTTTCGCTTATCCAAGTTTTCTTCCTGCCGCCGTCCTCTGCTTCCAACTTTTACATCGAATGATCTCCACTGAACCAACAGAGCGTTCGCCGTAACCGCGTTTTGTATTATTTTTTGTGAATAAATAATATTATTTCTCGAGGGAAAGGGGGATTGGATTTCGTTAAATATGGTTTAGTAATTGAATTGAAATCTCTCAATGTCGACGTTCAATTAAGCTTTAGATTTCGTTCTTGATCAAGGTATTTTCTTTGTTCCAGATATTTGATAAATTAATTTTCTAATAAGCCATTGGTTTTAATTCTTAACCAACGCATTAACTGTCAATTTACTTGATTGGATGTGGTTATAAAAGTTGATTAAAAATAGTTACTACAATCTTTTTCTCTTAGGTCAGGAGGTATAGTCATAAGTTTACAAAGTTTTTTTTAAAGTATTATTATTTTGTGGTCTATGCTTCAATTTAATTTAAACAGATTTTTGTCACACTTGCAACACAAAACCCATCACCGGATTACCTTCTAAAGCCAATTATAAACTTTAAACACATTAATTACACTATCCATTACAGTGTCTGTCAAAAGTGATTAATGCTAATGTCGGACGCAAGATTTTTAACTAAGTTAAGATTAAAATAGCTTAGGGTATTATTTGTGAGCGCTCCGAGCGACGGATCACTCATCTCTCCCTTGCAAATTATAATGACACATCCGCCGGGAGGTTTTAAGCCAATTCAACTTCGAGTACTCCTGATACCTTGGGCAATGGTTTTTCCTTAAGAAATGCTGGCTGGATTTAAGGTAAAATATAAACGACAAGGCATTAGCTCGATTTTGAATGCTGTAAGTAGGATGAAAGAAATTATGGAGTGACTTAGTGCTAGTTAAAGTTTGAAGTTCGTAAATTGTAGTCGAATATTTTGAAGTATACGCATAAATCAAAATAAACAACAATAACAATTTGCGTAAATCAAACTTGAACTAAAAAATTACAGTACACAGACACGACGCGATTGCGCGGAATGAGACGTAATCTTATTTGTTTTTCTAAAGCGATACCAATAATAAGTTCCGAAGCTGCACTTCCAATACAAACATCCATTCAAGAGGGTACCCTACAGGAAACAATTTGCGGTAAAAATCCGCACTGATAGACGCGATATGAGCAACGGGAGATTTTTTTACTTATTTTTACCGCACGGGGGAGATCGCGGGCGGCTGATCTTTGTTTTATGAGAACGATTAAGAAAAGCATATTTGAAGTGTGTACTTGGCTTTATTTGCGCTCCGAGAGGGAAGCCACGCTTCATTGATCTGTAATCGTTTTTCACATTTTATTGCTGTAGTACCTCGAGAGCCGAGGGTGAGTATACGTTGTACGTTTTATTATGTCGAAATTAGTCGTTGTTCGCGTAAAATTAAAATTAGAATCTTGTTCGCGACATAATTCAGTCGGGTTCGCGTCGGGATCCTGTTATTTTCGCACTTAATTTCGCGGCGTTAAGCGTTGTATTGTGGCGCAAGGCGTCTGCTCGCGGTGATTAGAATGCTAAGTACGCACCCTGAAAGGGTTCCCTTAATTGTGCGGTGTTCCTTGTGGACCGCACCGCCAAACAGCGGCCGCCTTACAAAACGATGAGGTTTGACTGTGCTTAACTAGAAATGAGGTTGGATTTAGTGAACGTTAATGTATGGGTATGTAGGAAAATGAAGGCGATGTGCAATAAATGCGTAAACTTTTGGAAGAAGAAATGTTAATACCTTAGGCCTTGATTTTCCTTAGTAGGCAATTGTGTTTGTGTAGTGGTAGTAGTTGCAGAAGCTATCATTATAAGTACTTAAAAATGCTTGCTTTGCTTAAATGTGCACACATAAAAGTAAAATAAAATAATACAAGTTGTAACTGAAATTCTCAATTACGTTTAATGTTCTTGAGCTCACGTTCCCTGCAAGGCAATCACGACAGAGACGGTTTAATAGTCAAAAAATTAATTGCAAGTGGCGTCGTCGTGATTTACATGACTCCAATGTGGTCGTTAGTGCGAATTGAACGAAAGGGTGGCCCAAGAGCCTCCCCAATATAATTAAACTTTACTCTCGGCTATATTTTAAAAAGCCGAAAATAGCGAAGAGAAGTTGCTATTCGAAAAACGAAACACTTTAACAAATTATCAAAAGATGTATTTGATATTTTGCGTTCGCTCGCTGCTTTCAAAAATTATATATTTCAAATATGTATGAACATTTTCATAAATTAACGCGCGGCGGTTCTTTTGTTTTGGTTCGGGAGCATAACGCAAAATAAAGGCGTATTAATTATTCAGCGCCACACTCGACGCAATCAGAATAAGTGCTGATGTTTCTGTCACCCGCTGCGGCGCGGCACGGTGCGGTGCGGTGCGGCGGTCGCGCTGTGCATGATTAGAATTCTTAAGCTGTGCCGAAGGCTCTTGATTAGAGGAAATTAAAATCATTATAGTCGGGCGCGCACCGCACCCGCGCCACAATGCCGCCGCTCTACCCGACTGACGTAAAAATAAGCGGGAAACGCACATAAAGAAGGAGGCTCGCCGGAAACGGAAGCGGCACCATCTTGGAGCCGCCGGGCGGGAAAACAATGGATTCGTTAATTAACATTTTCTTACGCCTCGCGGCTGTCGAACGAACGGTTTATCGGACAAAATATTTATGACGTAGACGCAATGAAAATTCCACCATTAAATCGCACAATTGAAATTTCGTCCATAAGAGGTAGGGATTAAGAAATTACTGGGGACTTTTCTTAAATCTTTCTTGAGGTGATTAAAAATTATTCCTTTTTAGATATTTTAAGGAACTTTATATTAATTCTTATAGGTAATTGTATGCCTGAGTACGTACTCACGTATTTGTTAAGTCCATATATAGCAAACGTACGTTTTATAATGCGCACAGCAAAGGAGTGGAACTCTCTGCCTGCGTCTATATTTCGGAACGCTTACAACCCTAATCCCTTCAAAGTTAGAGTGAACAGGCTCCTTCTGGGTAAGCTCGAACCATCGTAGACTTTGTCTCCGTCATCTCTAACCAAGACTAGAGTCAAGAGCAACTACATCTCAAAAAAAAAAAAAACTTTCTTAAAACCAAATAAATTATAAACATCGGAACATTCAGCGAAAACAAATCACCGCTCCAAAACCAGAGCCCCACTTATCAGCACTACAAACAACGACATAGGTAAACGAATGAGTTGAACCGAATATTCGTGTCGAACAAATAACTCAATGTGCGTACAAAACGTATCAGTGGCTGCTGTAATAGAGACGGAGTACCGCCCCGGGCCAGCCGCGTGAAAAACGGCCCCCATCAATAACGCGCTATCGGTCAGAACAGACGTATGCCTTTGCCTATCGATCTCTGATTGATTGTTTAGTCTGTGGTCATTTTTGGCGATATGTTGGTATGACGTCTTGTAATCATCAGAATTTTATTTTGAAAAGAGAAATTATTTTGGATTGCCAATAAACAAAACAAGCTTTTTTATATGTCTCTGTTTAGAATACGTACAGAAAAGTAGTTGATAGCTTTAGTATCGTTTAACCTCTTTAATAGAGGACAAAACCAAATATTTAAAAAGTACAAATCGCCAGCCTACCAGTTCAGCCTAAAATTCTTATCAATATATATACTACGTACAATAAATTCACATTCGAAAACCTCAGACCACCAATCACCGCTAATAGCCCATCGGACATTCATGTGATAAACATTGACCTCCTGACAGAGTGCCATCATTTATCAAAGTGAGCCGTGCACAAAATGCACCGCACTGCCCCGACAAATAGTGACGTGAAATATGAATATTGACTGCGTTTTGCGGATATATCCGATAACCGATAAATGAGACATCAAGGTAAATTGAGTCATTATTTTGTAGTCAATGTATCGATCATACTTATGTTTTTGAGTATTTTTAAACGATTTCTTCAAAAAGGAAGAGGTTCTATTTCCGGGTATGGTTTTTTTTGTATGTCCTATGTATGTTCACCGATATCCCCGCCTATTGTAGACTGACTAAAAAAATTTTTTTTTGTATTCTCTGGTGGTCTCTTTGTCAGAGTATAATGATGGGATCCCATGAAAATCGAGGGAAACACTCAAACTTTATAGGCACATACAATGTTTTACATAAACTTTCTAACGCAATTCAGATATTTGTGTCTGGTAATCATCATCTCATGTTGCTAAGGAGATATGCATATGATATTTTGCTGAGCTGACGGCGGAAGGAATAAGTTAGGATGTGATGATGGGATCTCATGAAAAATGTTTGTTCAGCGATATTCTCGCCAATTGTTCAAATTGTATCACTAAAAGGTGAAAAATAAAAAACTATTTTACAAAAAATACAACCGACTACAAAGTCTAAAATAACTTTTATTTAGGAAGTCGGTGTTTTTGGTTATTTTTTCGTTTAAGACACCAACTTCCGAAATTAAAGTTATTTTAGACTTTGTAGTGCTTGTAACCGAGTTCCCAAAAAGGAGGAGGTTATCAATTCGGATGTATGTTTTTTTTATGTTTGTTACCTCATAACTCCGACAATTATGAACCAATTTGAAAAATTCTTGTTTTTTTCTAAAAGGATATACTTGCAGATTGGTCTCATTTAAATTTTATCAAAATCGGTTACGAACTTTCGATTTTAAATTGAAATAGCTGGAATTCGTCTACTTGGATGATAGTTTTCTGTCATCCAAGTAATCGAAATTGCGTATTTTGCTTTTCTGCGATTTTGCAGTGGTGCTGTTAGGTGTGGGGTACCACTAAAAAGTGAAAAATAAAAAACTTTTTACAAAAAAATACAACCGACTTTAAAAGTTTTTTATTTTTGTTCTTAGAAGTCGGTTGTTTGTCCTTATTGAACACAGTGCAAAAAACCTCGTTCGTTTTACTACAGTAAGTACTCGCATTGTTTCTTAAGAAGATCTTTCACAGTCATTAAGAATAGTCAAAAACCTGATAATCTGTCACCAGTCTTCCAAGTGGTACCGTGTTACTTAGTTACTGGGTATTGGAGGACAGATAGGCAGTCGCTCCATTTAAATACTGAGTCGAGCGAGATTGGAATGTGACAGAAATTTTGTAGGAAAAAGGCTGGGCAGATTGATTGTCCCTAAACAAGAATGGACACATATGACCTGCATAGATAAATTACGCGCTGAAATCTAAAGTAGTTGCTTCAAAGCTGGGGAATTCTACTAATTTTCACATTCGCATCGCATTCGCATCTCAATCGCAATCTGTCAAAAATGTATGAAAATTAAGGCTTTTTTAACAGTTTGCGATTGACATGCGAATGCGAAAGATGTTTAAAAATGTTTAGAATTGGCCCTCTGTTTGTTAACTTACAAAGGAGGCAAGGATTTTTGCTTGGCGTCGCTTATGGAAGAATTGATAATAATTTGAAGGCGACGATGACAAGCTTACTCTAACCATTCCTCTCAAATTGCCAATTTTATTCCTCTGACACGCACATTACAGTTTTAAGTCTTTAATTGTTTTCAGTAGCTAGCATTATGGCTCTGAGTGGCTTTAGGCAGCAATAACAATGTAGTAAACCGCTCTTAGTGGTGGATTACCGCCATTAACCGGCGCGGCTGTAAAACGAGTGATCGATGCGCCCCCCGATGTTTATTGTCTATTACACGGACGGCGGGGGACACTAGTGCTAGTGATGTGCCTTACAGGGCACTGACTGCGGAGGTTTAATTTGAGTTACGGTTTTTGATATGCTATTTAGTAGCAGTCTTATATTTTTGACAGATTTCAAGTTTGGAAAAAAATAACTCCTTATTTTGTTGAAATGTTTACATTCATTTATTTTGTTTATTATTTAGATGGGGTGTCATTTAAAATTAATTGATTAAAAGTAAGGGTTGTCAAAACGCAGTTAACTACGCCACAAGTGGGCCACAACGGCAGCCGCAATCGCAATTGTCTCAATTATTAATTGTAATTTTTGACAGGCACCTGTCAATTTCGCAGCGCTCAACCCTTCCTTAATCCCCCACAAGACGCGAGGTGCTGGGACGTCTCCTTAGCTGCTCCCCCGGAATAAATTAGCTTTCTCCCGGCCATATCGGGATATAAAATTTTGAATATGAATGGAAAATTTTGCATTTGTAATAAACCGCTTTTCCCTGTAACGCTGCAGATGCGTACTCGAGCACTGGATAAAAATGGAATCTCGCCCAGTGTCGCTCCTCAGGTGGCCCGCCATAAATATTTATTAATTATTTTTTCAATAATCTCTCCTCTCTTGTATCCTCCAAGGATGGAGGGATATCTCCACCGTTAATTGCTTTTTGTTTCATTTGAATAAGTATTGTTTTTGACTGCTCGAGCGTGACGCCGAGTTTTATAAAATCTCGACGATGAATAATTTTGTTGAAACAAAGTTAATTGAATCCATTATTGATTGTTCTAAATTTTGTTGGAAATATTTAGTATCATTAATTTATATTACAACAAGAAGAAAGTTTCAGAATAAAATTAGGCATCCCTGTGAATTACGTAGGCCGTTTAGGAATCTATTACGTTATTATGATTAATCTAATAAGCTGAAACCTTTTAGTAACATATGCCAGTGTAAAGTTATGTCGTCAAGGTAGCAGACTGCTTTAATAATGTCACGAAGCCAATTGAAAAAATCCATACAACCGATGTCGACATCGCTTCGCCTAATTGATTTTATAATTCGAAGGAAATTCAAAAAGAGAACATTTAAATTCGAAGCATGGCGGCGACACGTACAGCGATGCGATGCGCCGATTGTGGTTACAAAGTTATTCCGATTGGCACACAAATGCAAATCCTTAAGCGATGGCTTAAAACAACCAAGTCTTAAGGCATACAATACAATTACACCAGCCGTACTAAAAAGAAAATAATATTTTGGTTTGCAAGCACATTCAGCCGCTTCACTTTTATTTTCATACGCTTGTATAATTTTATTGAAACGACTCAATCTGAGTAGAGATTTTTATTTTAAGGATAAACTTTGGAGTTTTTGTGGACTAATGGAAACGTAAGTGCGACATAAAACTTGATGTGTCTCGAAAGTGAATTAATTCAGGTATCGAGTTTGAATCGATTGTGGGACATGACTAGTGATGTGAAACGTATGATTTTCCGTCCGCATAGTGTTGAGCGATTGTATCAATTTGTCGTCGTAACACGCGGCTGCCCTCGCATGTTAATTTTTTATTTGATCAAGATTGTTATCGTGGGCGAATAGTTTGATAATGAAGCCAATTTTTTTGATAATACCCCACATTGGGGTGGATTTCGAGTGGTTTATTCCGTAAGTAAAGAGAAAATTACACACGTAGACGTGTCATTTCGTTGTCAATTTGAAAGTCGTTTGATTCCATTTATCTCATTTTCTTGTTAAAGTGAATTATTAACTGGAAGCATTACAGCAAGTATCAGGTATTTGCCAAGGCATTTTAAGTTGCTTTTTATACAAAATTTTAAACAAACTATAGTTAATACCCCACTATAATTTGTGCATTAATTTGTTTTAAAAGTAAGTTCATAAATGAAGACCTCTTAATGCCTAATAGGCACTTTCCTTTCTATTTACCTACCTGTCTCTCACTTGAAAAATAACCTGTAACCCTGCTAGAACCTCCGTTGATACACTAACGGACACAGCTTCTATATACTCAGAGTAATAAATTATAATTAATGTAATGCAAACTTTAGGCTATAATTTATGAAGGAGTAGTCTGTCCAGTCATCGTCCATTTCGGCTGGAAGGTTGGTAGTGCCGCTACCCGCAATTTGTCTCCCGGGCATTGTAATCCTTAAATTGATAATCGATGGGCGTCTACAATGGAACGTTAACGAGGAGGCAAGTTATCAATCTTGTGTAGCCAAGGTCACGTGTACGCAGAAAATGGCAGAGATGTCCCATTAATGTCTGTCGTGTTATTTATTGTGACTATATGACTGACGTATTTCTTGAGAAATATGCTTTTGTTTAGAGTTTGTAGTGGATTCGTTTTAATGATTTATTGGACTCCTCTAAGGTCTATCTCAAAAATTGGACAGTTTGTTTATATAAATACGACGAATCAACATTTTTATTTTCACTTTATGAAAAGGTGAACAAATAAAAAACAGCAAGATAAAATTTTTACCCGTTGCCTACACTGCCACCAATCAAAACTATCAATGTCAAAAAATTCGATACGACATAATATTCAAAATTCGAATCATACGTCACATGTCG
Organism: Ceramica pisi; assembly: GCA_963859965.1. NCBI lineage: Eukaryota > Metazoa > Arthropoda > Insecta > Lepidoptera > Noctuidae > Ceramica > Ceramica pisi. Next base: position 19,037,274 of record OY982535.1, on the reverse strand, counting down.
CAACAAATTGACAGACGTCAAAATTAAACGCTTCGTTCAGTGTTTGCGTGGAAACAAATGCGTTTGGTTGTTTCCGATAAACATCGTAACAAATTAACCCTGCGAGTGCGATACAGTTCGGTGTTCGGTCCAACCGACCCGTATCGCGACATCTACGCACCATAACGACATTGATTAAACTGATTCCACTGAGCCGTAGGAAGGGTTACCTATACGGTTATTTAAGCCACATTGTCGGGTTTGTAAAAAATATATCGAATCAAAAAGTTGACGAGAGGGTATTACTGAGAATTTAGATGGATTTTACATTATTTTTATATTTGCTTTATTATTTTATTATTGAACAAGCTAATATTTTACAAGGCTGCTTAGGTATTTTTAACACTGTCATAATTATTATAAAAAATAATCTGACAACTTTGCGATAGTTTACATGGATGTTTGTTACTCAATGACACTGTTTGGCTGAATGGATCTGGATTAAATTTGGCACATAGACAAATTTACAGGAGTTTGTTCCCTGGGTACAATATTCGATATTCACGCGGGCAAAACCGCTGGCAGAAGTAAGTTGCGATTAAAAAAAAACCTCTATTCAGTAAGTTCTAGTCACAAAAATTAATTCAAAAGATTAACATTTCTGAATCCTTCACTTCATAAAACCGTGCAATTATTAATTGATAAAGCCCTTGTGTACAATTGAAGCCCATCAAGCAGACTTAGCAATCGCTAGATCACTATCTAGGCACGCAGGCTCAATGAAAGTTGAAAACAATTTGAGCCGCAGCTGATACAACAGGGTTACAATTCATTTACTCATGCGTACCTATGTTTATTGGAAATCTGATTAATTTTCTTCAGTCAGTAAGAAGATTTTGATTTTGATTTTTATTGGAAGTCTGATTAATTTTCTTCAGTCAGTATGAAGTAAATAGTGGACTTTTGTAATTTCATATTATATTAAAATATAGCAAATTTACAAGCTAAAGGGTTGCAGATTCATAAAAGACGAAGAATTGTTTTTTCTGGGCAATTAAAAACAAATTTTTATATGCATATGTTTTTTTCAATACAACGACAACTAGACACTACTCTTGATACTTATTAATTCTGCCTCAATTTTGTATGCTACTGCAATAATTTGAGATATAAATAATAAACATTTTATTTTAGTTAAAGCCGACTTTTAAATATTTAGACAATTTTTAACTGAGAAGTAAAAATGGGTGTTTGACAGCTTTTGTATAGAAAATAATATGTCACACAGCCATATTTATTCAGTCCTTAACTGCGAGTTTAAAAAAATATTTCATCAACTGTCAACACATTCACTGTCCGCAAAGCAGACACAATAGTTGAACAATCAGCATGAACCACATGTGGTTCATGGGACTGTGAACCGGTTAATAAGACATTTATTTTCATATTTTCCATTAATAACTCCGTCCATGAAAGGATTATAAGCGCATTACAAAGTAACATCGGCTTAATAAAGATGTGGAGTAGCACGATATTGAAGCTCGTAAATCACGAGCCAGGCTCAATGTCAACGTGGGACAGAGTCGTTCACTCGATACATTTATAGTTTAGCATGAAATAATTGATCGATATTTATGAACTGTAGACCACTTACAGAAGTTTAGGATTAGGGTTGAAATTTTGCGATACAGAATTATAATGCTTTTACTTTTATATTTTGTAAGTGCAAGGTAATTTTTGCTTGTTAATAAAATCTACTGTCAGTTCATTTAATGTTTTACTTAAAAACTTTTTTATACAATTCAGATTTATTTTCCATCCAATTTGAAGACTAACTGATTCATTTATAATAGCATAAAAAACTAAACTGATGTTGACGAAATAAAGCAGTGAATTTAAGGGTTCACGTTACAAAACGAACGCGGATCGTCACCGAGGATACAGCGGTAATGTCCGGATCGCGTGAAATCCCACAATATCACCCACGATTGACTCGGCTCAAAGGAAATGAATAGATTTCATTTTAGTGTCATTTGTAGAGCTAATGGCGCCACCGGCTAATGCCGTGTTGAAACGTGTAAACACGGGGGAAGCTCAGCTGTCGGCTTCCTGACACGGTAATGACACGATCCACCAATATTATAATTATTTGTTTATTGATTCGACGATTGCCTGTAATAAAGTTGTGTTATAAACAGTCATCAATCTTTATTGTGCGTGTATTTTGTAGCCCTAAAAACAGATGGCTCAACTCTGGCAACTTCAGTTTTTTTTTCGAATTTTTTAAATAAGAACACATAGTGACCGAAACGAAAAACTCGAACATCGAAAATGAAAATAGTTTTAGCTTCTCTATCCTATATAGTATAATGTACTCTGTGCTCTGTCCGTAATAAAAACACGTTGGAAAGACAATATTTTTTCTTTTGTCGTAGAAAATTGCCGTTGAATTGTAGCGTGCCCCAATAATACGCTGCTCAATTACGTCACAATGTCTTCTTTGTATTTTCCCCGAAAAAACTGTTCGTAATAAATAATACCGTATGTCATTTCTCAGCACGTATGAAATTTATAACACGCGCAGCGTTTCCGAAGGGCAATTTATTTGTAATAGAGCTGTTCGATGGGGACCGAACACCGGTAATAGAGGCTGAAGTAAAAACCTGCGTCTTAGGTGGAATTTTGGAAAACTACAACTGCCATTGTTGTTTTTTCGAAAGTCAAGTGTGAAGCTTTAAAAGGTGGTCAACTTAAGTACTTATGCCTATCCTTTAGAAACTAATAGATTCTGTTGCAAAAAATATAAAAGCATCTTATTTTTTTCACAAGGTTAGTTTCTATTTGAGCTCCTTAACCAAGACACGGTTTAGGTAATCATCGTGAACAATATCTGTATTTGTGGCATTGAGTCTTTTATTCGTCCGTTAACTTATTATTCATATACCTACCTCTTTTGGTCCTTATTGAGAACTTAATTTAGGATGATAACACTAGGTTAACACTTAAAACTAGTTTCTACAAATATTTGTGAGGTTCGTGGGGATTCGTTGTACTGAAAACAGGTAGATCTTAATCCATAACTTTTCTAAAACCAATTCCCTCATCCGAAAACAATCGATTCCACTCGAAACGAAAACAGCAAATAACGAACAAAAATATATAAATTAAAAAGCAATTCCGCAAGCTCGGTGTCGGTATATCAGAGGGCCGGTAAAGAGGCGCCTCGCCGCGATTTGTGACTTAATCACTTTATTGGCAGCGGGGGAGCCGGCCGCCGGGCCTTATCGGAAAGAAACGTCGCCCCGACCGCTGATATATGAGTAAACAAGCTTGCACTTTTCCTCGGTGACTTTTGGCGGTCACAGCGGCCATAAAGTCGTCGCCGAAGTTTGGATTGCGCTTGTGGGGAGCACTCCCAGCTTTAACGTTGCTTTTTTTTTAGTTTTAAACGCTGTTCTACAAACTACAGTCACGTTCTTATTTACCTTGTTCGCGTCGTCGTCGATGTAGTCGTTTGCATCTGAAACAAATGAAAATCTTTGTATAAAGCGGTAAGGGGTTGCTGTGTACACTTCGTCCATACTCTGGCCAGTGATTAGCCGCGCACACTGCGCTACGTAACGGACCTAAATATGTTTGTATTTTGGCTTTGCCGGTACACACCCAATATCGGATCCCTCCTGAGGATCAGCCATTACGCAGCCTCTTAACGGCGGACGGTTTTAATTAAAAACTTCTTGCATTAGCATGTGTCCGCCCAATCATGATACTAATCCCTTCAAAATATTATATAATTTCGGTCGAGAATCCTATGTGTTGCAGAGAGAAATTGAAGTTCAGAATGTATTAAATATTATTTTAGGCAATTCGATTCAGTATGTATTAGTGATGATTATTGAATATTGTTAATGTATTATAAGTGGGTCACGGTGGGTTGTTGATTGGCCTAAACAAACAATACATCTCTTGCGGGGGTGGTGGTGGTGCGGTGGTCTTAGCGGCGATAAACAAGCACAGGTGTAGCGGTACCCGCCTCAACCGCTGTCCGGAGCAACTTGGAAAGTATTTGTAAGCGTTCAAACATACCGGGCTCGTTATGCATGCCTCGCTGGGTTTAATCACAGCCCAGCCCCGCCCCGGGCGGAGCTAATGTTTTCACTATGTATTTTTTAAGTACCAGCAACTTGTGCCGTCATTCAGAACTCGCGGTTTGCTCTCAATATTCCAGGGTAAGTATTAATATTGTATAGATTGAATATTACGAGTACTTGTTGTTTGAGCTTTCATTTAAAATTCATGGTTAGAGCTAGATTGTAACAAAACAAAAGCGTTTGTTTTCCTTAACATATTTGTCAGTCTAATTTCACAAATGTTGAAAGGGTTGGTGTTGAAAACAATTCATAAACAATAGTGCATTGTTTGCGTCGTAGACTAGCAGTCTATTGAACTTCAAACAGTACGCGAAGCTTGCATCAAGTCGAAGGTCCTCCGTCTATTAGCGGTTGTGCTGACACTTCGCCCACATCCGAATCTTGGCGCCTATTATGTGCCGTGTCCGATATTGACACAGTGTCCCGCCGATTGTACGCATCTCACGACGATCCCTCGTCACAACGCCTGAATATGGGTTTCGGATACGTCACTTTGATACGATCGGTTACCACGATAACATTCATAGAACCACTACATCTATACAGATCCATTTTTACAGTCTCGATATAACTAGCTAGATAAGTGAACGATTATAATTAATCATTCGGCACCCGCGTCGTAAGCTAACGCCCAATTTTGTTTGACTTGGCGAAAAGTTGCGCACAGTCTTATTTATTTTTTATCAATTTCACTCGGGCGCGCCTTAAAAGCGTCGTCCCGTTTTATTATAGGGACGTGAATTAGCAAAAAGAGAATGGATTTTGGCCGTGATTATGTCAAAAATAATTAATTATTATCGATTCGATGGCGGGCAGGGGAGCGGATTGATGGGAGGCACTGAGCGTGGAGTCGCTCTTTAAAATTGGAAAGCTAATTACTCAGTTACGGAGGCCGCGGCGGGGATACTACAGAAATCACTGAGCGATTGGATTGCTTTGAATATATTTTCCAATTACATCCTTCAATTCAACCTTAAAGCCTGTATATCTAGAAATTTAAATGAAATCTCGATCGGAAACAGTTGACAGGTCGGTTAAGTCAGTGACTGTTTTCTTTCGGGAAGTTTACAATGTATGCGAGGGAGGTTACGGCCGAGGGGCTCGTGTGAGGGGCTCTCCGGAATTTCTTCATTCATTAAGCCGCCACAGCTCGTGATCGGCCTGCGCAAGTACTCGCTACATCGACGATGAGCTAAACTTTAATTTAGGCCGCTGTACCTGAGACCACTCATTCATAATGAATAGCCTCACCCTCTGTTTAGTTTAGAGCGAGACCTCTAGTGTGTGTGACTGACATTTTATTTACGACCTTATTTAAACGTCAAAGAATAGGCCGCGATGGCCGGATGGTCGGGATGAAAGCCGGGTTTGTAGCGTCAATAAATCACGAGTCGAAAAGTTTGAGCGACGAAAGAAAAATCACAGTCATCGGCCTCTTTTTAAATTAACGCCATTAGCTTCGAGATTTTCTCTTCGGAATAGAGTGCAAAAATTACCTTTCTTCGTTTGAGCAGCCGAGTAATTAGTGACGCTCGGGTTTTATTTGTTGACGTTCATTATTCGTTGATTTTGGGGACGCGTGGGAGTGGGATGGTGATAGTTTTTGTTTGGTTTAGAGAGGGAGAGCGATATTCAATCGAGGAGCTGCACCTGCCACCGCACTAATTTGCAATTTAAATTCCTAACGAATATTCGGGAGGAGCTCCTTAACACGACATCTGTTTAAATCGTCGACGATAGAGTGACTGTCGTGGTTCCAACTCTTTGTGATTGCGACTTAATTGAAATAAAACAAAACCCTTCTCATGATTTTGGGGGACTTACAAATATAATCGTTCCAACTGTGATTTTCACTGGATTAATTTTATAGAAATTAATTTAAAATAGAAATGCAAGGGTTGGCTCAGAGCTTAAATAACAATAACTTCATTAAGGAATCTATGTTGTCTATCAAAGGTTGTCTACAAGAGATCTTCTGAGGGATTAAACCGCCCATTGCTCGCTTGATTTTTATTATTCCGAGTTCTATTATGTGTTGTGCCATACTTGAATAAATATATTCTTATTTTGCAATTTTTACATAATTTTGTCAGAAGAGTGACAAACAAAAAAAAAAATAGCCCTAATATTACCTACTTCTATTACAAAAACAAAAGGGTAACACGATATAATTTCCCAAATTGATTGATACGTTTCTGTCGGGATGATATATTGTGCGAGTGTTTCGGACGCGGTCGGCTAATAGGTGTTAGTGGGTAAATAAAGAAGTGTTTTGGCCGGGCGGAGCCGCGCGTCATTAATAACTATCGCCCTGCCTCTTCATTAACAATCAATCACATGTGGCCGCCCTTGTGCGGGACAGGCTGTTGCGGTAAATGACGATTTTTTTTTCGATATTGATTTTTATTAAGGAAGGTTTAATTTCTTCATCAAAAATAAGATTAGACTTAGATTTAGTATTTTTTACTTTATGATTCGTGTTTGGCCAATATCTCATGGTAAGCGATGATATGGTCGACAGTTGAGATCGCGAGCCTAGAAACAACATTAAAGAAACTGATGAAAATTACTTCATAATCTGAAGTAATCAACCCTTACCTGCCCTTTAAGAAAATATTGGCGTGCAATTTTTTTTATTAAATCATTATCTATCAGTTAGAAGCAAACAGTGATTAAAAATACGATATACACCAATTTATACCTTAATTTTTAGAGCAAATAAAAAAGACGTAGCAAAAGCGAAGCGGCTGCGTAGCACTTGCTACGAGGCTACGAAAATTACATCACAAGATGGGTAATTCGCAACTACTAACGCTATCGTTTGCGTTAACGTTACTAAACAAAACCTAATCTGATCTTATTACTAGTTGCAAAGTTCACAACAAAATACCGAGTATATTCGCTAAAACCCAGTACACACACGAGAAAGAATGACTTGTCGGAAGGAGTTAATAATCTTATTAATTTGTTCGTAACCCGCGGCGGACTGCCACCGACGTTCTTTGTAATTAATGGGAACACCTCATCTATTAAATTAGTACAAGGGCACGACTATACACGTGTGTGCATATCGACCAGTTTACCGAGACCCATCACACCTCCACATCTTACATAAGCTTGGGAAAAATACAGAGGTTTGTGTAAAATGGCAGGTTTTCATATAGTCTTAACAGAATAAATAAATTGCCCGTGAAGAAAATGAAGTAAGAAATTTCATTTATCAAATGGTAACGAGTTTCCTCGTTTTGAGTGATGGATTTTAGATTGTATTGGGTTTAATTTAATTACTAGATGTATTTTGTTCTAAATGCAATTGTAAGGAGGACCAATTTAATGACGCATGACACATGATCCTTTACAATAGGTAGCTAAAGGATAATATGTGTATATTATTTACCTATACCGCGTGTATCTGACATCGACGCACAAACGATTTCCATGGGTCCAGGGCATGATTCTGGACACCCCAGTGTTGGAATTTTTCGTCGGTTCTTTTCTCATCTTTTAATTTTTTTTAAGAGTACCACAAATACAATACAATACAATACAATAAAATCATTATCGTCATCATATTAGCCGAAAGACGTCCACTGCTGGACTTGGCCTCCCCCAACCGTCGCCACAACGACCGGCCCTGTGCGTCTCGCATCCATGAGCTACCCGCGACCTTCATCAGGTCATCGGTCCACCTTGTGGGAAGGCCTTCCAACGTTGCGTCTTCCGGTACGCGGTCACCACTCCAGAACTTTTCGGCCCCATCGACATCTGTTCTGCGAGCAATGTGCCCTGCCCAATGCCACTTTAGTTTGGCAATCCTTGGGGCAAAATCGGTAACCTACAAAAAAATAATATTATGTTAATTGATTTAATGTGACTTGAGTTATAACTGGACCTCCCGTCCAGCGTTGCAGATTTTTTCATTTTTCTGACCTGAATAAGTTTCCCACTTCATTACAATTTTGCAACAATATTTTAGCTCATAAAACAAAATGTCAAACACGGATCACAACTCTCGAGACAACAATCGGTCATAAGCACCAAACACAAAGGCACCTCAAGTGCTCCCATAAATTATACCCAACAAACTATACGCTTTGATCAATTAAATTTTATTACACGCGTTAATTAAACGGCCCTCTAAGTGAAAGATTTATTGGAGGTTTATCCTCATAACTGAAGCTTAAAGGGCGATCTCAATACGGCTAGGCCTTTCTTGGGGCAAGCCTGCTTAACCGTATAGGGCGATTAAGGGCCTATTCAGCCTTTACTATGTAATTTTGTATGCAGAACTATTATGTTGCTGGGTTTATAACCTCTATCGGCTCAGGAATGATCTCGAAATCTGACTCATTATAATAGCCTTTAACGCGTGAGATGTCGAGATTATTCCTCAGCTGTATGTGGAACTAAAAGCCAATTTTATCGTCAGATTTTTGTCACTTATTTCGCATGATTAAAAATTGCCGTTTAACAGTTTTTGAATAGATCATTTGATTAAAATATTAAACCGACATTGGAAAATCAGCCCTGTGATTTATTTTATAAACGTACCCGACAACATTGAACTGTAGTATTTATTGCCAGCTAATATAAACAGGAGCAACACACATATAAGTTACTAGCTGACCCGCGCAACTTCATCTGCGTCACATTTTCCATTAAAGCTTCACTCCTATTTGTCTAAGCGTGATGATATAGCCTATAGCCTTCCTCGATAAATGGGCTATCTAACACTGAAATACTGAGATTAGCGCGTTCAAGCAAACAAACAAATAATCTCTTCAGGTTTATAATATTACTAGCTGACCCGTGCACACTTCGTTGGGCGGTAAACATTTTAACTTGTGATGCAATTATGAGTGTGGTTCGGTTAGTACTGACTGCTATGATTTATTTCCTGACGGCCAAAAGGAGGGTTTTGTTTTTATTGCATAATAATATGTATGTAGCTAGGCTAGCGAGCCGCTGCGAGCGCTCAGCGTTAGACTCCCTGTCCCTTGTTGCAGAGACATGCTGCTTTAAATCACTGAGACGCTGCGCACGTTCAGCACTAGATTCAGGAGCACGGACCTGCGATGTTCTCCAGCTTTGGTTAGCAAGCCGCTGTGAACGCTCGGAGCTAGATTTCCCAGCGCGTGCTTGCGAAATATTTTCTCTATTCCTTGAGAGGCTCTTCCGTACGGCGTACTCGAGCTGCTCTTGTCTCATGTCTGGGATGTCTGACGGGAAAGTTGTGATATCTTTTTAGGCATGATAAACAATCGCTGAAACTGTCCGATATCCCAAAAACAGAAATATCACAGCTTCGAACTCGAAGAATGAGAACGAAGTAATATTGTAACTGTGTTTTGAGAAACCGAGCAACCAAAACAATTTTAAAGACCAACAACATTCAACCGACTACGTACAACTCACCTACCAAACGACAAAAGTTAAATAATAACTGGAGAGGGTCATTAATCCGCGGAAAATCTTAACACCACGATTCAGAAAAATGACGTAATTGCACAACGCCGTCTATGGGTAAATGGATAAAACGTCCGTACAAAGCATGTTCTAATGCGGTTCGTGAATGGACGGCGCGGGCGGCGTTTTGCGATTTAGTAATTTTATATTATGTTCGAAACTATTCAACCAATTGACATACTGTGACAAATCGTATCTCTATGATGTTCTTGTGATCATAATAACATTTTTTTCGATAAGGTTTAATATTTTGTTGTTTAAAAAATCGTCCAAAGAAAAGTACGTCGAAAAATACTTTTTTTAACACATAAAAGCTACTATATCTGCTAAAATATAAAAGATAGAAATATGGTGCCGTGGATTTTTTTGTAGAACTATTCTCGGCGGACCAGGTTGCCATACATTGTTTTCAAAACTGTTAAGGCAGCGCACGCAAATAACTCTGTTGTAAGAGCTATTTTTTCCGCCTGGATAGACAATAATTGAGATAGTTCGACTAATATGCATGATATCTTTATAATTTATAGCCTATAGCACTCACGAATAATGTAGCTTTATACCAGTGAAACAATTTTTCAAATCGGACTAGTAGTTCTTGAGATTACCCCCTACATACAAACAAATGTTACCTCTTTATAATATTATAGTATAGATTAGTATAGATTATAGGCACCAGTATCAGATTTGAATTGAAAGCCAAATAAAGATTCCTGAGTCCCAGTGACCCTGTCATTTACACAAATTAGAAAGAGGTCTGGTTTTTAGACAAACTTACCGATGCATTTTTAACCGACTTCCCAAAAAGGAGGAGGTTATCAATTCGGTTGTATGTTTTTTTTTTTATGTTTGTTACCTCATAACTTCGACAATTATGAACCGATAAAATTTTTGTTTTATCTGAAAGGATATACTTGCAGATTGGACCCATTTAAATCATATCAAAATCGGTTACGAACTTTGGATTTTAAATCGAAATAGCTGGAATTTGACTATTTAGATGATTCTTTGATAATCGAAATTGCGTATTTTGCTTTTCTGCGATTTTGCAGTGGTGTTGTTAGGTGTGGGGTACCACTAAAAAGTGAAAAATAAAAAACTTTTTACAAAAAAATACAACCGACTTCAAAAAAAAAAAAAACACTATACAAAGTAAAAAATAACTTTAATTTCGGAAGTCTGTGTCAAAATAAGAAGAAACTAACAAAAACACCGACTTCCGAAATTAAAGTTATTTTTTACTTTGTAGTGTTTTTTTTTTGAAGTCGGTTGTATTTTTTTGTAAAAAGTTTTTTTGAGATATATTTTCTAATGCAATGTATCACATAGCTGTTACACAATCTAATCATTTCTAAAATCTTTGTATAGAGAGGGTATTGCGATGTAAGCAGTAATATTAATCACGATGTAAGCGCTTAGTGCGCGATATTGCGGGTCCACTACATTCAGACTAATCTCACGCGCAATAAACATGGGTTCCGCATATGAACAGATCTTAATAGTTATATTATACGGCGTACGTCTTTGGGTTTTGGAGATGCATGAGAATTTTGAATTGAGAATATCATTATTTTGATTTGGGGATACGAAATCTTTGGATATTCTTTTCAATTCGGGTCGATTTTGTCCGTTGTTTGTGTTTCGTTGTTGTTGTCACCAAAAAGTTCGTGCAATATCGCAAACTAGAAGCAAAAGTTAATTACAGTGTAGCTGTTTACTTAGCAGACAATGGTGTAACAACACTTTGATATATGCGCCGTAAATTCTAATGCGATGTCGCCCGCGAGGTGCGGCATAAAGCCACCGAATACGGAATGATCATAATAAAGTATGATTTCTTGGTCGGGGACGCGGCCTAACTCGGATAATCACTCCTCAGGCGTACCCATATAATTCCTTAGTGCATAATGAAAGTTGATTAACATTATACCCGTCGTGTGTGTGTGTGTCCGCCGCAGATTCCGAGTCCTAATTAAGAGCGAGGGAGGGTGGCGGCCGCGGCCGGCGGCGGGGGCGGGGTATCGATCATCGCCCGCCAAGGAATCGACGCAGGGACCCGCAAAAAGGGGAAGCCCTCATCTGAAAATCAGCGTCCGCTAAGCCGGTCCGCTGCGAACACATGTGTTTTGATTTAAATGCGCTCTAAGGGTCAGTTTAATGCGCGAGTGCGGAAACGGAACGCTTCGGGCGAGATTTGCAAATCCGATGTGAATAATTACACGGCTTACGAGCGCTTACCTACTGCCTTACAGTCATTTGCATATTTTCTTGTGGCTTTATGCTGGCTGTCCGCTGGTGTGGAAAGTAAATATGTTCGTGCTTTGAAAAGTGACTGTATATGTATAGGCGGAACTCCACTATCATGGAAAACCGTCATTAAAGATGGGGGCAATCTTGAAATGAACCTTGAAATTAATTCCTATATATTAACTACATGGTAGAATGCATACTGATATGCATTCTACCATGAAAGAAAAGGCTTCATATTATTTTCAGGCTTGGGTAGACATATTCAATTGATGAAGTTATGTCCCACTTTTGAGTTATTCTTAGAGACTTTTGCTTGTTGATGAAGCGTTAGTACCTAATATTGTTGTGGGCGCTGGTAAAATAAATAAATATACTTTTATCTTCCTTTCTTACGACGTTGTCAATTGGTGACTCTCCTATTAAAAATACAAAAATAAAAACGTCAAGAAAACAAGCAACACTAACAAAGCTGTTTATGAAATAAAAAACGTTGGAAAAACACTTATCGTGCTCGAGTGCAAATCGTCGACTGTCACTTCAAATCCCGCTGGCGCCCGGACAAAATGGGAAAAAGTAACAAAAATAACAATCAAATAGAGCATCCACGGAAATGAGATCTGAAGGAATGATCACGCTCGACCCCGGGGACCGGTTGCCTCTTTAAAAAAGACTTAATCTCTCAATTCACTAAGGAGTTAAGCTTTAAAAATATTTCGATAGGCAACAAAGAGGAAGAGCCCCTCGCTCGTCGCGTCGCGGTGTCTTTGACACGTCGCCGCCGGATTTTTTCGCGAGATCTCTTTAGAGAGGATGTCACTCACTTTGTATCGGCTTTGTCGCGAGAGGTTAAGCGCCGGTTTATTAGGCTTTACTTCCGATTCGCAAACAGGGGGACGTTTGCAGATTCGTTTTCGATGTCGCATTCCGATTAAAAAAATTAAAACCTCTAGCGATCGAGATTTATCGGCACAATACCGTTGTGCGGTGTTTAAAACGAGACCCTCTCGGAATCGATATGAAAATGTGACGAGTGGGGTGTTCGCCAGCTGGCGGGCATTAATTAAGAATACGTGACAAAAGACGAGACATGCACACAAACACAAGTCGCGTTGAAAAAGGTCGGGATTACGTAACCCTTTTGCGCTTTTGATTTTAAACGTCGCGTGAAGTGCGACCGGACCGTGGCGTCTAATTTGAAAGGAGACTTGACAAATCTGGCTTCGGGCCGCCCCTCGTTTAATCGAGCCGTCGTTACACGTGATGTCGATATGAATGTTGATACCAGTGGCGAAGGGTCCATACAACTCGATTCCTATCGGCTTCCCTTTCGAAATATGGCAAATACTAGTATCAAATTATATTGTTTTCAATCATCATTTAAACAAATAACTATTTACGAAGTTATATTGCAGGTATAAAATTTGCTTTAAAAAAGTAACAATACTAACAAAACAATCAAAGAAATAATATCAGTGCCTTGAACAAAAACCAACTTAGAAATACGAAGACATTTATTTCAATAAAAGCACGAGGAGGTCGTTGAATCGCGGAGAATCTTAACACCGAGATTCAGTTTAGTGACGTAATTTATCAACGCCATCTATCGAGTAATTATGAACTAATAAAACTAACAATGAACTTGAATGTAAGACTACAGCCTAGAATAAGCCGGCCGCTCAAACAGGAATTCAGTACATTTAATTCATAGTCTCTTGTAGCGATCGTGACCTTGAGGCCACAATATAACACTGCTAGATTTAGGCAGTTAGCAAGCCGTTAATCATCGAGTTACGATCAGGACAGAGATAGGAAATGTGTACGCCAGAACGAGATGGAATGATACTGAACGTAGACAGAGTATACTGAAGTTGTAAATCGAATTTGTTCGGATAGTAATATTTGAATGACAGTCATGACAGATCCACAACAGATTTCTTTCGCGCGAATTTAAGTGTCATGTTTATTGATATCATTGTTCATTTTCATTTGATTTGATATATTGGTATCATAATTTAGAATCTTATAGCATTATTCGTGTATTATTGTTGAAATTGAGTTATTTGTGTAAACTAGTGAAAGTTTTGCATAGTGAAAACATGGTTAGTGGCGTTGTATTGTTTGGTGATCGGATATTTAAATAGGTATTTAGGTAAGTAAGGAGTAAGATAGTTTTTTTAGTTTATAGTTTTATTAGAAAGAAGTTATTTATGTAATGATTTTGTTGTTACTAAGTAAGTTCGATAGCATGGCGGCATTAGTGAACGTAGAATGCTGTCTGACAGATTATTTGTTGACTGAGGAAACATCCTTTTCAAAGTTGAGTTTTGGAAATAAAATAAACATGTAATTCAGATAGGCCGTGCTCGCCCTGACATGATTATAAATTATAAACGACGCGATGGTTTTTTCAAACATTTTAACAGTTGTTTGTACGACAAATACCCGTGGCTTACGGGAAGTTATAATTAAATTATCCGAAGTTGTATATCTTTGCATGATTTCGGGGAAATCGTAGGATAGAAACCTTTTTTGCTAATACGTATGAAGTTCATAATAGAAAAGTAGATCGGAATAGAAGTTTAATGAAACGGTTCAACGACACAGTAATTTTGCTAGGTAAACAAGAATTAGCTTTTCGCGGCCACCACGAAAATCCGATAACCGCGGTAACTATATCGAAACGTTGTTATATTTAAGCAAGTATGATACTGTAATCAATTCGCATTTGGAACAATGTTCCTCAACACAATCCCACATTCTCTGGCCTTTCGAGTGATAGGTATACAAAATGATTTAATACAAAGTATCGCATTCGTTTTACGCGACCAAATTAAATTTGAAATAAATAAAGCTCAGTTTGTATCGGTCATGAATAGTCATGATTGACGAAACAGGGCCACAGCTGGAATTTACGCATCACACTTGAGCAAGGTAAGCATTTTTTGGTCCGGCTTCCCTTTTTAGAAAATTCACCCTTCGCCACTGGTTGATACAATGAAATAATAGCGCAGCGTGGTCGGTCACTATGGTTACAGGGTGGGACGAAGCCTTATTTGAATGGAGCCGTGAAAGACTCTTAGTCCCGTTTGACCATTTAGAGCGGGTCAGCATTTTGGGCGCTGACTTCGCTCCGAAACCGGGATAATTAGCAGGCAAACAAGGAGCAGGGTGCGGCACAACTTTTGCCGACCGTTCAGGTGCTCTGCAAACATCGCTGCAAGAAGTTTAACAGCAGTTTAATTGCGGAGCGAAAACAGAAGCGCACTGAAAACAGTTTAGTTCCAGTGAAAAGAACCTGGTCGGTTATTGAGGTGAACAAGCATAATCAAAGCTACGTTAGAGTTTGAAGTTTATTGAAAATGAGAAATGTCGTACCTACAAGCTGAGAGAGCAGAAATAAATTAAAGTTCGGTTAATGAAGTGAGTACAAAGCGAAATGAAGTTATTAGTTAAACATCGTTTACACCTGTTTTATTAAATGCCTGTTAAATTTCGCCTTATTAATTGGGTTATTCACTAAGTTCACATGCCATAGGCGTTTTGACCGTTGAGAATCTACGTGCTAGGTCGTGCATAGGTTTAGTCGGAAAGGTTTGTGATATTTGATTTTGCCTGACAAAGCACCAAATTTTTGAAGTCAAGAATTTCTATTTTCGGCATTTTGCCTTTGAAAAATCTGAAGAATGAAAATCCATAATAAATTAATTTCCCAACGACGCAGCGACTTAACAGTGGATATTTAGGTGCAGTTCACACGGGTCCATAAATCGGGCGTGTCAACACCAGCGCGGGGCAAAGGTGCGGACACACTGGCTATAAATTAACGCTGCTGGCGAGTGCGTGCACCGCGACGCTAATCCTGCCGTACGTGACGCGTGTGAACCGACCTTAATTGTCGGATTGTGGCTGTAGTTTCAATAGTCGGTAACTAGAAGGTGGGTAGCAGTTATGTATGTGTCTGGGATTTGTAAAACTATATTAGTGTGGCTGACATGACAAGTTGATGAGCGAAAGAAGGGGTCTTAAGGCGGGGTTGCAGTACTTTTTAAGATGTTTTGAACGTCTGCAAATCTAATTAATTATGAGTTTTTTAATAAATAAAAATCATTACATACAAATTGAACATAACTTCAAGTAAATCGTAAAGATAGAAACGCGATTTAGAATGATTGGCTCGATACTTTTTTATCAAACATGACAGAAAATTACAATTTTAAACGTGTACTGCTTTATCATGAATAGATAGAGCTTTTTATTTTGAAGTAAATGTTGAAACCCTTTTGTATTATTTCTTTATCAGTTTTCGCCAAGAAGAAAAAACATTCACAATTTAGGCATTATTTCGCTCGCCGGACAGTCGCTGTTGTTCGGCAAAACACACAGTACTGCAACCTCGCCTTAACGTTTAATTTTGTTTTTCCTAATCATAACGCCCAATACACACAGATTAAGTACAAAAACACAAATATACTTGAGTAAAAAGTCTATGCTGAAGCTCGTTGGGACAAAATGTGAGCTGTCTGGGTATAAATTAGACGTCAATGTATTGTGAATACCAATTAAGCAGTTTTCGGTAACACTTACTTGATATTTTTAAGCAGTTTTCCTACTATTTCACCTGATGATAAACGATGATATGGTCGACGATGGAGCACGCTTGTCTAGAAGCCTAGAACTTACGTATTCATTCTCGACTTAAGGTGGAAGCTCCAGGGTAGCCCGCGAAATACAAATATTTTTATGTTTTTTGCAATTTGCCGGTCAGTGTGAAGCTGTATGTTAAAAAAAATATGGTTCACGATCGTGAAGAGCATTTATCTTCTTACCTTAAAGATTCTTTCTTGCTTGACTTTGCTTGAGGTTTATCAACATTCAAATTGTCATACTTAGTGAACATTTTTCCTTCTCTTCTCACCCACTTCGCACACAGCGTCTATAATCCCTGGCGGGATCGCATGCGTTGCTATGCCAAGTTTTGCTAATACATAATTGGGACCAAATCCCTATTGGAGGTCGCATATACAGGGACAGGTTTCTTAGTGCGTGTTCTGTGCGAAATTAATGAAATTAACCGAACCGAGGTAAATGTAGGGAAGAAATGAGGGTGGCGTATTTATTTATTAAGCAACTCTAGTTTATTAAACGTCACTTCTAATAAGTATGAGATGTTGCCTACGTGCTACGTGTGTGTGATTGTTACTTGCTTTTTTCTTCAAGACTTGTGTCCTTGTTTTGTTTCTAAAATTCTTAGTTACACTGTGATGTCTTTTATTTGTAGTCCACGTGTGGAGAGAGGGGAGGAGTAGGTGTCAAAGAACAAGTCGTGTAACCCCAACCACAAATAAGGGCAAGAGAATGATCATGAGTCTAAATCAAAATCTGAAGTCCTAAGAAGATTTAACACCGCATGGTACGACGCAGTCTCAAAAAAGACTGATTCGATCAATCGCGCTTTTAATCGTTAATAATTCAAAATTTAAGAAACTAAAACGAGTTGCGTTGAGAATAAAATAAATTCACCGTGTACAGAACTATTCAATTTTAAAAAAAGAACAATTTGAAAAACGAAAAACCAACCAATCAAATAAATTGCCGCTCAAAATCCAAACGTCTTTTCACGTCAAAAGACTAACAACTAGTGTTGCACCAAATGACATAATAACCCAAATTAAACAAGTGAACTAGCTGTTGTTACCGTCATTACCCTGTGTAATTCCCGGAGCGAGCGTATCGATCGCGGGGAGCGACAGAAAACTTTCTAGACAGCTTTTATATGCACCGACTCTTTACCCTGTAAGTATAGGAGTACGTTCGATGAAACGTTCCACACTGGAGGAATGAACGTTTTTGTATGTACCTTGATTGACGGGTTAAAATACTAGTTGTGTTACTTACTTGGTATTTAATAGTGGTATTTAGTGTTGCCTGTTCAATGTCTGAAGTTGGGGTCTCGAAGTTTTCAAAATGAAAGATTGATGTGCATTTTCTCTAGAAAGTGTTGGTACCTGAATA
This sequence comes from Ceramica pisi, assembly GCA_963859965.1. Lineage (NCBI taxonomy): Eukaryota > Metazoa > Arthropoda > Insecta > Lepidoptera > Noctuidae > Ceramica > Ceramica pisi. The sequence goes on along the minus strand of OY982535.1, from coordinate 19,019,419 downwards.
CGACACATTTTAGTTGGCTTGGCATGTATGGTAAAGAGGTCCTTATTGTAATAATCATCGTCAAACCGACATAGTCAGTTTGTAAGGTACCAACTTGACTTTGTAGTTACAGCTACTCGTTACAAACATTTTCTTTAGTCCGTTCGAAATAAAAAAATCGATATAATACTTTCCCAATGTCTTATAAGAATTTTTAATGCTCGAATTTATTAAATCATTCCTTTAACTACAGGTTAATTTCTAACCAGCTAATTCGAATAATTCTAAACATTTTGACAGGGTAATTATCTGAAATGTGCGGGGAACGATTCGGTGTTTGTTTTTAATCGGCAAGACGTCAGAGATGACGTCAGCGGTGACGTGCGTGCATCAGACAGTTGATAGGGGGTAGCATCACCGGGAGCTTGTACACTAGAGAGCGGAAATATTGGGACAGTGCCTACATTCGTGTATTTTTGTATGGAGATGATTCAATTGGTTAGTTCTCTGGGTATGCAAATATAGATGAACAATATGATATATTATAATGACTAACTCTGTGCAATCTAGCAGGTAGGAGACGGTAAGATAATGTTCCCATAAGGGCACGTGTTCCAAGATTACTATGATAAAAATGGTTATAATAGTGAATATTATAACCTTCAGGACTAAAGCGTTTTTTCGTGTTTACGCCAACACTGAACATTGAAATACCATGGAATTATCTGCCTGACAACAAAGTAGAATACATCTTTTGTTTATTACATATAGCTTTTTAATTACATTCTTAGAGCCCTTCCACATGTCACTCACATCAACGTAAACGATACAGCGAAATGTTAATTCGCTTACCGTTCGTCTGAATAAGAACAGGACGTAATCGCGCGATCCGCATGATCCCGTGTGGGGCAACTCTAATCAGCTATGAAAATTAGGTTCCGCTTCACATCTGCTTTGTACCGTTAATACGGAATTTAATTACTATTTCCAAATATCATATTAGAGTGATGGATGGGAGGAGACAGTCTTGATGTTTAATTTACTGCTTCAAGTTATGTATGGGTGGTTTATTTGATTATTTGAGTACGTAGTAGGGATAAAATGGTTGAGGTATTTTGGTAATTAGAATTATACAGCGTTTTGGTAACATAAATATTGTGATGATTTTTTGACGAGTATTTTGATAACTTTGCAAAGCAAAGACATCTTCACTTTTGGTTTATAGTTACAGGAACTTCAAAGTGAAGGCTTGTATTGGCATACAAGTGATGGCTCACTTCGACATGTATACTACCGGTCGATTCTCAATCTCACTCCTGAATCGATCGCCTGGGTGATCCATATAATAACAAATAATAACATTTATTCCCATCACTATTGTTTATATCGATACTAGTGTGTGCCAGCGGCTTCGCCCGCGTGATCCCTAGGGAACATACTCCCGGAATATATTTATATATAACCTATTTACCCTCATAGGTCCCGACCCCATGGGATTCCCGGGATGAAAACCATACTATGTCCTTTCTTGGGTCTTAAACTATCTTTGAACAAAATTTCATCCAAATCGGTTCAGTGGTTTAGGCATGAAAAAGAGACAGACAGACAGACAGAGTTTCTTTCGCATTTATAATATAAATTAGGGATTAGTAGGGATTTACACACATCTGCGTTACGCGATCTAAAACGTCTTGCAATTTTCTTACATTCAGTGCATTACGAGATCCTAAAAGTCTCGTTGATTTTATTTTTGTTTCTACGTTTTCATTGATCATCGGGCGAGCTCACATACATAAAACATATTTTGAGCTATTTTCATAAAAATATATCGATTTTAAGATAACAGTCTGTCAGTCTTTTACTATTTTTTTGTGTGTACATAAATAATAAAATCAATAAATAAACATCTAAAGAATCTCGTCTCGTCATTAGGAGGAAGCAATATGGAGCTCTTTTAGACCTCGTGATGCTTCAGTGGAAGGTAGCATAGATTTGGACCCGTAGAGAAAGTGTTAATTATTCCCTTTATTATATTACTTTGTCTAATTGAGGCCACTTCAAACTTAACCTCGGCCACATCATGAAATGGCTAATTCTACGATATATCGACATCTACACAATTTGTATTGATAAATGATATTAATTTTGTAAGTAGGTTGTAAATAACACTTTTACACGTCAATCTTTTTTGGTCATTTTAAACTAGATGAAGCCGGCGTTTCCTAGCTGACTGCTCTGAGAAGAAATACCGAAACAAACTCAGAGGTCAAAGTCTCTTTTAAAGTCCATACAATCGTACTGGTCAAATCATATGAGAACCATGTAGGTTAATGACTGAAGTGTTGTTTTGAGGAAAGTACCACACAGATTTGAGTGGACCTGTCCAGACAGTGCAAGCATTTGCCAGTTATCGTGTAGCTCAAACTTAGAACTTAAAGGAGCTCAACGAACTGACGAACAATACCAAAGTAAGGACATGTGTGTAGGCCGCATAAAGAACTCAAACGGCCAGACTAACATTAAATGAAATGAACCCCTAACATAGCAATCTACATGGTCCTCATATTCACAATACGTTATTTGAAGACCATGCAGACCAGTGTCTGAAATGGTCTTTTGAGGAAAGAACCACACAGATTTGAGTGGACCTGTCCAGTCAATGCAAGCATTGGTCAGTAGTCGATTAGCTCAACTTAGAACCAATAAGGAGCTCAACGACTCGACGAAAAATGCCAATGAAAGGACATTTGGGTAGGCCACAAATGTACTCAAACTGCCAGACAACGTTCAAAATACTTTAAGAGAAAAAAAAAGAAAATAATAGCCCACATAGTCCCCATATTCACAATAGTAAAATGAAAAATAGTTAAAATAATAATAATACTCTACAGAGAAAGTATTGATGTCAAAAATAATGAATTAAATAAAAAAAAATATTGAGATTACTTTAAAAAGTAAACATTCATGTCAAAAATACACAATCAATTAAAATATAAAAATGTCAATTTGTAAAAAAATACAAAAATATAATGATAAACGAAAAAATAAAATAAAAATAGATTTATACATAAACATTGGGCCATGTACATCATTGAAGCAGCTCAATCCCATTAAGACAAAAAACAATTGTCTTTCTTTCTTTTCAAGATATCAGTACCAAACTATTCCCAATATACTTTAGCCCAAGTCTCTATCCTGACCCTCAAGAATATCAGCCAACTAGCACCATCCTTTGCCATGGGCCACACACTGGAGCCATGCCCTCCCATCCATCAGCCAAAAAAATACAAAAATATAATGATAAACGAAAAAATAAAATAAAAATAGATTTATACATAAACATTGGGCAGCTCATCACATCATTGAAGCAGCTCAATCCCATTAAGACAAAAAACAATTGTCTTTCTTTCTTTTCAAGATATCAGCACCAAACTATTCCCAATATACTTTAGCCCAAGTCTCTATCCTGACCCTCAAGAATATCAGCCAACTAGCACCATCCCTTGCCATGGGCCACACACTGGAGCCATGCCCTCCCATCCATCAGCCAATTAGCCACGCCATCAATCATCGAGCCGATCACTCCCTGGGACCCGATGATTTTTCCCACTCTTTTGTACAACCTCCCGGGACTTGTTAATCACTCCTGTGAAGGATGTGTGCTGTGAAACCTTGATAGATTATTATTTTTATGTTATTGGGGTGATTTTGGGTTTACGAATGTGGAATTGACTTGTATGAGGAAAAATTCGGTTAATACTTTACCTGAATGAATACAAAATGATTAGATAATTTTCTTTTTATTTTATATGCATCGATTTTAATATAATAATTTGCTCCATAATTAGTATGATTTTGAAAACTGAGATCGATGTTTGTTGCTGACTATACTTGAGTAAACAAGAGTTGCTAGAAAAACTTAATTATTTTATTATTGTTGTTTGACTAAAAGTTATTAAAAATAACATAACAACAATTACAGTTAGGCTCAAGAATTGAGATATTACATTTTGAAGATAATTAATTCAATCGAAGAGATTAGCTTCCCTAGCGCAGTGAAACAGACTCTGTTAAACTGGCACTTCTTCAATCACGATAATATAAAGCTCAACAAAACGGCACGTTATAAAAAGATGAACAATAATTCTTTTTTATTACGCGCCAAAGTGGGAATCTCATTGTCGGCGAGGAAATAAATAATATCAGGAAGGAAAAAGAAAAGGGAAATAACACAACATAAAATATTAAGATTCACCCTGGATTGGCATCATTCTGTGGTCGGCGGAGATTCCTTGTGGGGTGGCGATACCTACGTCTTTGAATGTTAATGCTATTTGCATATCCGAAGTCATGAAATAAATCAGCCGAGACGGACAGTGGGGATGGCTATTCATTATGCTGCTCTTTGTCTACGCGTCTGCCAATTAATGAAAAAGAAAATCTTTATTATTGTTTCTTCGCTCCCTCGTCTAAAACCATGTTATGCAGCACCTACTCAAGAGCTCTTTCAAATCCCCGAAATAAACTTTAAATCACAATATCCATTTGTGAACTCGTGCGAGTCGCGAGGTGAGCCCTTGTGCGGATAATGTCAGGACCGTCAAATTGCGCTGTATTGTGAGTCAAACGCGAGAAAAACGGAGAAAGTGTTAGGGCAGCATTTACATAAGTTGAGACAGAGGGTCTCGTGCAATACATATGAAAATATTCAGGGCCGAGGTGATGAGAGCCCTCCGGCGACTCTATGCATAGCCTTTATGATGGGGAAGATATTTACAGCCGGCGCGAAAACGCAATATTTATGGAGCAACTGAAAATAACGCGCGCGAGGGAAATCTGCCGCTCAGATGATGCGGTTTATTGTTTTACATTTGATGGCTAATAAATTGTGAGTTATGGCATCAAATTTTCTACTCTTGATCTGTTAGTAGAATTTAATATTGTTTCTTTTATATAAAAACATGGCAGATGCGTCGCAAGTCACACGTTGAACAGCCCACGTGGCACTAGTTCGTCGCAGATAGCGTGGTTTTGTTTACAAGCCGGCTGTACGGTTATCGATTGCGGGCGGGAAAGTTTTTATGAATTAACCGTCAAACAAGTAAAGAAGAACAATGAAAAAACAAACTCTTCAAACAAAAATCGATGACAATCTGGGCCAAAAACTTCGGTAGAACTTCGCCGGCAAAAAGATTTATATACTTATAAAAAAGTGAACGGGAAAAGAAGTTTTGGAAAAACTTTAAATTGCGACCTTGAACCGGTTGAACTTTGTTTCAGATTACTATTAGTAAGTTGAAGGCTGAAGTTTTTAATCGAAAGGGGTTGATGTGCGGCGGACAGTTTGCGTCATTAAGTTGGGGCTGAGCTGTGCATGATGGGGATATTTCGCTTTTGATTAGGGGGCTATCCCCTGATTTTGTTTAATATCTGGTACACGTTTTGTATTAGTGAGTGGAGTGCGATGAACCAGAGATCGATCGGATGGGTAGCCCGCCAGCCAGCCGCGGTCGGCGTCAAACTTTTGGGTCGGTTTTAATGAAACAATTCCCCAACTTGAGTGAATTTGGGTCATTGTGTACAACACTTACGCGTAACGCTCGAGAGGCACGGATTTCATTTGATTGCTTTCAGATATTAGCGGAGATACAAGTAAATACTGTGAATACTAAGTGGAGTCCCTATCTGTTGGCGCTTGCTTTGTTTCACTTGGAGATTACAATGTTAATTTTAAAATATGGAACGATATTCCGGTTTGGAGATAGGAACTTCACTGTTATGCTTATATGTTTACCTTGTTTTGTCGAACGCAAAGCTAACTAAAGTTGTGCAATTGTTTACTTGAACGAATTTAGAATCCCTTGCCCCCTTCATTGTAACAAAAAAGAGCCTTGTAAAAATAAAAATATACAATAAACATTTCCATCTAAAAAACGTTTAAACGGCTCAGGCTCGTCAATTGCAACATCGCTTTCTTTATTAACTGTTAAATAGAAGCGGGTGTTTATGTAAATTGTTATTGCTTTTTTAAGAAAATCCTCGTTTGACACGTAGGCCCGGCCGTTATTAAGGCCTGCTTGGGACACAATGGGATTTTGAAGGTAAATAAGTCTTTAAAAGAGGAATAAGTAAATTAGAAGCGACAAGATAGGAATCTCCCCTATTTTTTTTCCCGAACGTTGGGGCGAGAAAAAAGGCGATCGCCTTAGAGTAAGTACCTTTGGGTTGGGTAACTATGGAGACGTGTTTCGTTAGTAATTTTACTTTCAAGAAAAAGCAGTGACAGAAAAAACAGTTCGTAAGCCGGTTTTACTATACCGCGTGTATCTGACATCGACGCACAAACGATTTCCATGGGTCCAGGGCATGATTCTGGACACCCCAGTGTTGGAATTTTTCGTCGGTTCTTTTCTCATTTTTTAATTTTTTTCAAGAGTACCACAAATAGGTATCAGCTCAGCTGAGCTGATATCTATTTGTAGTTTTATTCAGATTGCTCTTTTTAGTGAAAGTAGTTAATTAATTATTTTTTTATTAAAAATTTCATTGGGTTAGGTCAGAATAACGATTATGAGCAGTCTAAAGTAAAAAAAACCCTTGAAAAAAATGAAAAAATGAGAAAAAAGCCGACGAAAAATTCTAAGTCTAGGGTGTCCAGAATCATGCCTGGACCCATGGAAATCGTTTGTGCGTCGATGTCAGATACACGCGGTAATGTTGGAACTCAAACACAGTGAATGAATTATCACTTGCTTATACCAAATTTACCCCACCACAGTCCAATGCATTAAGTACTAGATTAAATAATCATAATTCATAATACCAAACGTTAGTATTTATCCACTGAAACACGTAGAAATAATAATTCATTCTAAAGCTCGACTATAAAATCCAAGATTTATTAGTTTCTAAAGTTGAAAGCCATTTCTCGACGTAAAATAAGATATTAATTTGTAGCATATTTCTTTGGAACTATAAAACCCTAAAACCGTTATTCAAGGTCGGTGATAGCTAGAACAATAACGAATCTAGCTTGCAATAATGTTGCTTTAATATTTTAAGAAGTCACGTAAATGACCCTTCAAAGATCATTCTTATTGTTGATTTAGAATAAGGGCGAGGAATTTGACTTCAGAGAAGGAAGCTTGAGCCTATCAACATAAATGGTCCACAGTTGCCCATGGTTGAGAAGAATCGAAGGAAGAAAGCAAAACCTTGACCCTGCATTGGTACAAGAACTGACTGAATATTAAAAAAAATAAATATCAAGATATTATAAGCCGAAAGAAATCGATTGCTGTACATAGGCCTCCCCAAGTTTCTCCACAACAACCGGTTCTGTGAGTCTCATCGGCTGCCCGCGACTGTCTCTAGGTCATCGGTCCATCTTGTGTGAAAAAAAATAAATATTAGACTTAAATTCTCTAACTCAAAAGCCTTACTTCCTGAACCTAATCACTACTTTCAAATGCAATGCTGATGTCTACCTTTCATTTTCATCAAAGTTAGACCCTCCATCAAGCAAAATTAACCAAGTCCGCTTCCATTCTACTCTCCTGAAAACATCTCTTTAAGGGTGAGTGCGGCGACACTAGACCGGTATCATAACAGCTGCTTCCACGATACCTACTTATTAAGCCATCGACCGGCTACAGGCACCTTACCTTGTCCTCTGCCATTACACCCGCTCATGTTTTTAAATTATAATCTCAAGATGGATCACGACGCCATTTTGGAAGCCAATTATGTCGTGTTTACCCTGTAATGTGCTGTAAACAGGGCTATGAAGAATATCGTTATGCGACTTAGAGTTTATTCGTTAGTAAATATTTATTTTTATTGCATTAATTTTGGGAATGTTATAATTTAAGCATGAAAAGCTAAGAACATTATTTCATCTTCAAGTTATTGAAATCCAGTAAACGTAGAAACTATTCCTTAATTGGTAGTTTTAATATTGAAAAGGTTAGTATTCAATAAAAAATCATAGGATTACTTTTTATTATTTTTTAACTAGTAAAACTAAATGACGTGAAACACCTACATATTTATTCGAAAAAAAAAAGAATACTCGTTACTTCAGTAAAGGTTATTCTGGAAACACATATAAATGAAATACATGTGTGTGTCTGAAGGCACATACGTAGGGCAATTCTCCAACAACAGTTCATCAAAAGGTCAGAACGGTTTCCTAAACGATGCCCTGATTACGTATGAGTCGTAGTGGGGTCTCGATTAGCTTCGTTTGCCCAAGGGCTGTCTGCGCCTGGCAGCTGTCAAAATATATTCATTTTAAATTAATTCCTTCAGTTTAAAGTATTGAGGTTGTCTGTAAAGGAAATGCTACATGTTGGTATATGTTTAGCTGGTGTTCAGTCAATTTTATTTATGTATACTGTCTGATGTTTTTGTCAGAAAACTGGCAGGTCACATAGTCACGTAGTAAAATATTATTATTGATATAAAAAACTGAAACACTTTGCAAGCTCCTTAAATGGTGTGAAATTGAGTTAAATTATAATTCCCAAGTGAACACTAAACACTGCGAACCCAATAAAATTATTCTTATGTGAAAGATAAGCATTCTTTGCTATTAAAGGTAATTTACAAATGACTTCCCTTCTTTTACGGCGCCCAGAAGACTGTTACAGAGTTCAGCAAAGTCTGAAAATGATCTTACAAAGTGTAGGCCGCCATCGCTCCCTGAAGTCGCCTGGAGGCTTCGAGGCGTGCTGTGCCAATAGAGAGTTTAAGAGTTATGCAAATGTTATGGACAACAAAAAAGTTAATGTCAATGATAAGTGCGGGCCCAGGGGAGCGATCACGCGCACTCCGACCTTTTTCTTGACGCTACTCATTGGTCGGGGACTCCTATCCCAGCTATTGTATAACCCTCTTTAATTTATTTTCTTATTTTGCAAGTCGTTTGCAGTGTGTATCAAATTTTATTTCCAGTAAAAATAAAGTAAACAACGAACAAAAGGATATTCAAATAAGACATGTTTTTCTTTGCGAATGGTTCACTGAAGTCATTAAGAAGTTAGTTAAGTTCAGTTCATTTTGCAAGGGAAAAACAGGACAGGACGTAAATAAGGAAAATATACGAAACTAGTTATGTATCAGAACTAAAAGGCTGCAGAAATAATGTTAAAACTTGTTTGGTTCTTTTAGCAAATTATTTTCTTTTTTTCCTCTGTTCACCTTCAACGATCCTTAATAAAATTGACATCAAATTCCCACACAAATTTTAAAAATCTAACCCCAGTACTTTCAATCACCGATCTCATTTAGCCGAATTCCCGTCACCATTTGCATCCGATTGTCCTCAAGAGATTCGCGAGGAGTGTCTGTAAAAAGTCCTTAACTGGAGTACGTGGAATTAGGAGCAGGTTCCCGGAGGGGCCGGGATCCCATTAAGAGGAGGCGAGTAATGCAGGTGTCTAGCTGAGGTTTTAGTGGTAAAAGTCAACGAACTAAGCGGACGACTTAGTTGCTCGTATTCTGAAAGTATGTGGGAAAGAAGTCTGTTTGCTCGTTTGAAAGTAGTTTCGTTCATAATTTTGTGTGTGCAGAGTGGACGAAGGTTGACGATTTGTTTGGGTTGAATCAGAAAAGTATGTAAAATAAGTGGTCGAATTAGAAAGTTCATGATTTAATTACTTAATTTTGAACTAAAGCGTATGTGAACTTATTCAATGTCATAGCTAAGTACTTAAAGTAACGGTGTTTTTGGACATGATTTGGTTGTTAGAATCCTACTGGAATTTAGTTGGAGACACTTACTGTTGAGCCACATAGCGGGCTGTTGGCAGAATAACCTAAAAATATGTTCAAATGTTCAAATTCCCTTCAAATGTTTGTGCTTGATCTAAAAATATACAAATTTTCTCACACTAACTAAAACCAACAAAATTCAATATCCATCACAAATATGAACACAAGCAAGCCCTATCGAGGCAGCATCTCATACCTAATCTTAAGTAGCGTGCCGTGGGTGAAGTTTTACATGCAAATGAATTAATTCTTCGCGTCAGAGTGTTCCCGTGCATCGGAGGCGATGCCTCGTTGCATTCATAATGTGAGTTCATTACCTCGCCAAGCCTCTAGTCTACGAGCTCCCAGTAATGGGTTCGGAAGAACGTTCGCTTCAATTATGACTGGGATATTAAATCGGTAGCTATCTATCGCTACTTGTGTGGCTGCAGTACGGGAAGATGTAACATGTGTGCTTTTATTTTAGCGAAATTAAGTTTGATGGCGGCATTGATTGAAAGAAAACAAATTTATTGGCACACATGGATTCGCACAATGTGTGTACAATTAAAGGGTATAAAACTCCGCTGCTCTCTCCGTGCTCATGGCGCTTGCAACAGTGCCGAAATATCGGAAACTCGCAAATAAAAAGGTACATGGTAGTAATCCTGATATGAACTATTCTAATGTTAGCGACCATGAAAGTTTAAAACAATATAAAACTAAGTTTTGAAAACAATAACATTGTGTGCCTCGCGGATTCACCAAATAGGTCCAGTTCAGCAAAATACCGGACAACTAGGTGCTGCCTAACGCTGGTTTTCAACTGCACCTTACGTTGAAGTGTATGTACGGAAGTCAGTTCTATAGGGTATTGGATATACAGGTAAATTTATAATTAGTATTCTGGAATTTATGTGCACGGAGAAGTTTAACTTCAACTAATTGTTAAATTTTTGTACAAAAGCCTTGCAAAGTGAAACAAATTGAAATATTTACACCACAAACTGTAAACATTGTAAATTAAAATTTTAAAGAAAAAAAAATCTTAAACAGGGCTTGTTAAAAGAAAAAAGGACAGTGCTTTTAAATTTTCACGAAGCATTCGCCCGGCTTAACATATTTTCCTTGAGGCATTGCGGGCTCGTGTGCATTTTTAATTTTTATATCCACTCAACCGCGGATGACGCGCTGAATTTTTACTGAAGCAGGTCTTTCGGCCTTATTAGTGGGGGCGAGTTAATTGTACTACAAGCTTAACTAACAACGTCGCTTGTGCTGTTTTTGTGTAAGAATGTATGAATTTTAAGAGCTGCTTAATATTTTTTGGCTTTTAGGGCTGTCTGTTGCTTTTAAATAGTTTGGTATTATCATTCGCGAGTTGAACACATAGTATGCTAACTATGGAACATTTCATATAAGAAACTTTACCAAAACATGAATAAATCAGAGTACTGATTCATAGAGACATACAAAAGCAATGTGGTAGCAATTTTGATCTACATTTCAAAAACATTCACAACACTTGAAACCGCCACTAAAGTTCCCAAAAGCTTGGCTTCAAATAAAAATCCTCTGTCATATGTAATAAAACAGAAAGGCGATGTTTATCGCGGGTAGGTGCTATGATTTAGCGGGACAGCCCTATTTCACGGGTACCTCGGGCTCAAATTGAATTGATATGTTTCTGCTAACGGTGGCGCGCGTTTTTCTCTACATATCGCTTATGATGCGCGCCAAAGTGGCTGGAAAAATGGGGGTAGGGTTAGGAAAAAGATAAAAATATGCTCTGCTTTTTGGGGTTACTTGTTGAGGGACTCTGAATGCTTAATGTGTTGCAAATATGTTACAGTTTTTTGGAATTACCCACAAAAATCGGTTGATTTCAATAATGTGATGATAAGTGAAAAATCGAGAATCATTGACTGATAAAAAACTTGTTTGGAAGTAAAACAACCCAAGAGAATTTTGTTGGGATCTCAATACAATAATGAAAATCTATTTATGAATTGCCAGTTTTCACGATAATTTAGTTGTCGGCTCCTGTGACACATCTTCATTATTTTTTGTTAAAAAAAACAGCACAAAATTTCCTTCTTCGTTTTCCGAAAATACCCCTTTCACCATAAACCAAACACTTTATTCTGCACACCGTACGTGATATGAAGTGTGAGATAGGGGTGTAGTAAAGAGTGCAAACGACCGGGCCGCGGTGTCAGCCGCTCCAATGCACGCTAAGAACATCGCCAATTTTACATATTTCACACCCGACAAGCATTGGAACGCGAACTCGTACATCATTTTGATTTATCGACATTGATTTCAGTGCGAGTTATGATTGTGAGTTTGTGACTAGTTTTATCTGATTGGCTAGGATTTTCCTTTTTGGCAACTGAGATAGCAATATTTTTTTCTATTTCCTGTGAATGTAATAGGAATTATTCTAACCAGCTATTGTTATTTTTTTTTTTAAATGTCTATTGCGTATTTTAGTGCTTTTCTCTTCAACTTTAACTTGTGGAGTCGGAGTTTCAGAAAGCGGCAACAGACTTGAACGCATTATTTTCTCCAACAAAAAAGGCCAACAATAATCTACCATCGCTACTGTATTCAATCTCAAACACTTTAAACACCAAGCGATATATACCAAGGCCAAAACTTGCTCACTTTGAAAAATGTATCAGTAAACCCAGTAAACTATGTCCCCTGCAGCGAGCGTATCAAGCAAACTACCGCACCTCGAGCCAACTGTATCAAAATGATAAAAATGTTGAGTTCCAATAACCATTCATCCATCAAGTGTCAAGATATAATCTCTGGGCGCTGGTGCGAGCGACCTGCTTAGCCCTCTCCCGGAGAATTCGCCGAATATAAAAACGCCCGAAAGATTTACAGGTTTCACTGAGATATCGCTTACAGATTTCGCTTGCATTGTGGCGGGGAAGTGGGATATTAACTCAAGGTAAGGAAATCTTGCTGGAAAATATATAGCTACCTAGACGTTTTGTTGAAACGGAAATATAGGGTTTCTTTGTAAGATCCTGCAAGGGAATGCAGGATTGACGACGTTAAAGTTCTTGACGGTTTCTCAAAAATTAAACAAATAAAAGATTGAAAACTTGTTGAACAAACAGGAAAAGTAAGTTTATTTTAAGACAAAGCTTTAAGTCAAGATTAAACAAAGCCTACCAAGTGTACCCAAACAGCTACTGTAAAATAAAAAATAATCCTTTTCACAAGATATCACAGTTTAAAGGAGCAATAAAACATACAGATATGCGTTTATCTACCCCAAACTTTTGAGTACACTCGTTCCAAGATATCATTTTCTACAAACTCGGGGCAGTAAGAAATCTGTTTGTATCTGGCATTCCGGGCCAGCGAGCGATTTAAATCTCTTAAGCTCAGTGCGACCGGCCGCGGGCACCACTCCACCACTCACAAATCTTTCATAATCTCGCAAGATCCTGGGAGGGGCGTTTTTCATAGTGTACTTACAGCTTTAAAGGTCGAGGGTGAACGAAAAACTATCCTGTAAAAGGTCACTTACATTTTGTCCTCCATTATACATTTTAAACAATCGGCTTCACATGATTCCGTTGTTGTTTTAATTTTATTTTCCCGTATCGTGTCGTATATTTATATTTCACGATGTGGGGTCGTGCAGGTACCGGTATTCATAAGCAAATACAAGGCGAGGGACCCCATAATTTTCGGTTTGCATTTTTCCATCGCGACCGCGAACTCGATTTTCACTCCCAAGGGCGAACGGACGGTCGGCCTCAAAAATATTAATGAAAATTTTTACATAAATTTATTCGACTGAGGGGCCCACGCGTCGTTCCAGAGCCGATGGGGTCCGCTCCTGTTTTTTATTTATTAATTTAATGGTATTTTCGGTCTAATTACCTGACTGAGGTATAATTCATTGGCTTTGTATAACGAGTATTTGTGGATACCCGTGTGTGGATAATTTATATATTGAAAAAAAAAATATTGGGCAATTTTTTCCAGGCTAACGCTTTGTTTGATATTTATATTTTGATCTTTTAATATGACGACTCCTTCATCACCGATTTTCATAACATTTCATCTACATGTTGTAAAAACGTGGATGGATCAATTTTAAAATACCATTAATTATAAATAATCTTACAACTAACTATTTATTCAATTACAAAGCCCACATTGTACTGCTCCTTCGAGCCGGATAGTATAGAACCAATCCATATGAGTGCGTACTGGTACTTACATATGTCTTTATACTTATAGAGTGCGTATTACAACTTCAGCCCCGGTTTATTGAGTTTACTATAAAAAGCAAAGCATTCTTGGCTTTAACCCTTCACCGGCGGCATCAAAAGAACAAACGCAATATATCGGGGGTTCGGCTTAATTTGCCCGCTACCTAACTTTAATGCGAGTAGCCCGCCCGAATGCTCCAAATTACTCAGCGATATTTTTAACGTGCGGAATGCACCCGTTTTAGGTTACGCTTACGATATTAACTGGATTGTTCGCCGGAGCAAGGGTTAAGGAGCTCGATTTTCATCGAATAGTGAAATAATTTTGATTGGGTACATTTTCGAGATTTTTACAAAACTTCCACCATTTTTTCGTCTCGTTTAATTAAACCTGATTGGATGTTTCCAAGACTGAAATCAGTGCACTGATTTTAATTAAATTTCACCACTTTTTATGGTGCAAACAAGCAGGGGTCCGTGGATTCCTAATTCGGCGCGTTGTGCTAAGACAAGATATTTTTTCTCCAAATGAATTTCCCATCTTAGGGGACATTGGCTTCTTGCCGTGTTTACAAAACTCCCGACAAGTCCCACTTTGTTGTTTAATGAAATTATCGGTTTACCGAGTAAATGAACAAAGCCAGATTTCGCTTTCGGTCGGTCAAAAAAGGGAGGGAGTCTTGTTTTTGTTTTGTTCAGTAGTACGAATGGACTCCTTTGTGGCGTTCCTTGGCGCGCCGCTGTACTTAATCAATTATGATCGATTCGTTAATTTGAGATGCAAAAGGGATTAATGTAGATCTAAAATGGAGGAGAGTATTTTAATTACATAGAACATTTTCAGAATGTACAGTGTAATATTTGAGATGTAAACTGTTTTGAACAACAGGTTGCATAGCTAAGAATTTCCCCAGAGTTCTATTTTTTGTTATTAAGTTAATTAAACAATTCGTAGAGCAGAATAAAATGATTACAAGTTGACGTATATGTGTGATTTTCTTTCCATAAGTGACGATTATGGGCTGTTCAAGTTTATGATAGGAGTATGGTTAATATCATCTCAATTTTGCGAAGGATAGAAAGGCGTCGACGATGGTGACAGTAACGTCTGCTAACAGTGCTTACACATGATAGGTGAAAATAAAATGGTACCTAGTTAAAAACAACAGGGGAAAATCTTCAAAAATAACAAACATTTCTCCAATGCAACGTTTCTTCGCGCGTGCCTTTTCCCTAGCCTTCGTCTAAATAAACCGAAGTTCACACATGTCCACTAACTAACGCCCGCCCAACTAATAGGTGCAATTAGAGACGGCAATGAAAAGAATATGGCGACCCTCGTGACACTAATGGCCGCTCCACTTAATTATATAAAGTGCTTAAGTAAATGATAGCTAATTCAGAAGCGTGCTCGACGTCCCGTAAACAAGAGGTGTGACTTTCCACCATTGTCGGCCATGACGCCGATCTGTCACTTCCACTTCCGTCGAGGTCCCGTAATTCTTTCTCTCATTGTTGCCCTTTCTTGAAAAGAATACTTTCTTCTTTTTTCATCCGGTGCGTGCAATTGTCACCCTCCCGTAGTGTTTGTTGTGAGCGTTGATTAAATACCGCTGTCAAATTTTGTTAATTTTTCCTTCCTGGAAAGTTTTCTGTAAAATATATCTTTTATTCTAAGCAAAAATAAGATGCTTCACTTTGTGAGGGACGCTTAAAAATAAGCCCTACTTATTAATATTACAAATGATTGTGATGGGCTGTCAAATATTTTGATTCTAAATTATTTTTTTCATCCGTGTCGTCGGCGTGTCGGTGGTAAATTTACATTTAAATAGAACATCTGCGAGCAGGTCGACCCTCTTAAGGCTTCCTCGGCGATTTTCTTACCCGCTAATTTGTAAATCGCTTCGTAATATAGAAAAATTAAAATGCTGATGTCATATTTTACTCGCTATTTATATGCTAATATTGACTTTTAGGAATCGACGAAGGGACGGACTTTTCATTAAAATATCAATAGGTAATCTGCGAAGGGACTATTTAAGACCGGTAAATCAAATTTAGAGTATGTGTGTGGAATATTTAAACAGTGACGCATTCTGAAAATTTGGAAAACTTTCTTGGAATGTGTAATGCCAGTCATTAGAATTCTAAATCTTATTCAGAGTAATTGTGATGAGGTTTAATCTTGACGCTTATCCCATCTCTCTTGGCGTAACATCGCTGTAATTATTTGTAAGACGGAAGGGTAGAGCGGGGAGTAATGCCGCAATATTCGTAAATTAAGCACTTTCTCCGGCGCCGGGCTCAGTAAATATTATTTTTTTATGTTAATAACCGCGCGATTGCGTTAATAAAGCCTTACATCTCGTAATTAGCCGCCATTGTCTGAAAGGCGCTGGAGCGGTAGACGAGGAATGAATTGAAATAATTTGAGTGAAAGGCTTGCCCATCACCGTGCCTGTCACGGTTGTACGTGGTTCTTGCTACCTTTTGAGGGTCAGTAGATTAGGAATTTTAATTAAGTAGCCATTGACTTCGATAAAATATCGAGATGAAAATGTTTATACATGTTGTAATTACCTATTGGGGATGGTTACAGTTGACTATATTGCATTTTTATTAAGTTTGTCTATCAATCGTTTTGTTTGTGAGTACTGAGATATCCTAAAAATAAATTGGGTTAAGGGGAATAATAATCACGATGATGATTGTTTACTTAACTCCCAAGATATCCATCACAGGTATCATCTTCAAAATTATAGGCTTCCTCATCTCTCCTATGCGCACACGCAACCTTTGATAAATCCACAACCAAAGATATTTATATTCCACTCGCTTTTATAGACTAATCAGTTCCGCTCAGCAGTGTTGCCATCATCGTCTCCGCAACACTGGCTCCATTAATTAATAAATTAAACAAGGCTGTTCTTAATTCTTGAGCCGAAGCCGCTACCAAAATATTTGCCATGTATAAATTCACGCGGGCGATCATGAAGACAGCCCTTCATCGCCGGCCTCCTTTATAGCTCTATTTGTGTATTTTAATTACTGTCATTATATGCTAATGACTACCATCCCTTTTTCTTATCCTCCCAAATGGGTTATTGCAGTCTTATATATCTATATAGCGCAGTTTTGTCGAGTAATTTTGAAGATTTAAATAATAATAATGACTTAACTCCGTCTCGGAAGGATTATTCATTTTTTGCAACGGCCCAATGTTTTGATTAATTGTTCTCGGCCTGCAGGAGATTCGTTGGTAATTTGTTTTGTGTTATTAACTTGACGAGGAAGTCGTTTTGATAGACGGTTTATTTGATTATTCTTATTTCGGTTATGGTACGGATTATTAGTGTCTTTATTTAATAAAATGTTGTCAGTATATAATAGGGAATATGCATGCGATTTTTTTATTTGCAAAATAAAATACTTATTAGGTCTAGTAAACAATCATGAAATTATTTTTTAAATAACTTCAGCATTTATGAAGTTATAAAGCTTCAAAGACTACAGTTAGAAAGAGAAGTCCGATACGAAATGTGACGTCAAATTACACGATGACTATACAGCTGCCATAGAAAACAGCGTTTTCGCGAGAGGGACAGATATATTTCTTTAAAATAGTTGTATCTCGTTCGTTTTTCGAGCAATTTAGATTCTAATTTCACTGTCAGTATTATATTTTCGAATACTTTTAGATAAACTATTCAGATCATAAATACTTTTTTCATGCATATTCCCTATTGAATCGTATTTATGCTACATGAATTAAATACATTCATTTTTGACTGTTAACAGAGCCTCATTTAAAACAAAAGCATTGTGCTCACAGCTGTCTCTTTTGACGTACGAGATTCAGAATTAGTACGTCAACCCCAATATAGTAACTGTTCCGAGCGTCAACTTAAACAATCGGTCTATTATACCCTGACAGCTGGAAAAAGCCTTGTATTGTACCATTTGTAACGGTCTGAAATAGTGTAGTTCATCAATTATTTGCTAACTTGTGCTCTATTCGGCGAAACGACGTTTAAAACTTGCTTTGGATTTTATTTAGAATCGCTCTAATTGGGGGAATGGACAGCTGTTTTGTTGGTGAATGTGTCTGTTTATATGAGCAAGGTTCGTATTTTTAACCAGCTATTAATAAACTTGCAGTAAAAACGCAAACGCTTGTGATAGAACGTTTTCTATCTACCAGAAACTCAACATACCCGGATTTATTTGAATGATAATATCTTGAGCTTTACTCTCAACAATCAGTAAAATCCACACATATGTATGAACATACGTCGTCCCGACGTAACATTTAGCATTATCGTGAGAAAACACACCCCACAAAAGAGTGGAAAAGATGCAAATCTCTAGGCCTCACGTCTTAACGACCCATCTTCCGCGTTGAAATCTCGAACCTCGGAATTCTTTTACATAATCATGTGTTGAAAATAACATCTTTTTAGGGGCGTTTGTTAAACTCTAGTTAGGTATGCGAGCGTCGCGTGCGCAATAATACCATGTATTTAGCATAATCTGCTGATTTAAACCCGTGTAAGAAATAAAGATTACGTATATTAGGTTTTATGGCTGCGGGACGTCTTGGCCTTAATTTATAGACTTAAGGAACATCTTCAAAGGGCGATAAACTTTGACGATATATCAAAATAATTGTGATACATTTTTATGGTCTGATTTTCATTCATGTGGCGGGATATTAGCATTTTTATTATATAAACGGATGAGGTTGGAGCGCACTAGTTTTTTGTTGTTTGGCTTGGCCTGAAGAAGGACGATGTTAGATCATTCTGTATTAGGCATTTAATTTATTTAACTGTGATTAACTGAGGCCTGAAAATAAAATATAACATTTTAAATATACCTACCACTCAACTTTTATATTTTACTTACAACTTTTATATCTAGTATAACATTTAACCCATAAAAAATTAGCTTTGCACCCTCCAAGCAGTGGTGAGAGCATCTCCACAGTTTTTACCGACATTTTACCGCCGCGAAGACATCGCCTGTCCATATTTACCGCATCGTTCCTTTTTACGCAGTCTCATCCCGCCGTGTTTACGACCACGTCACGCTTTACTGTTATGTGACGACAAAAGGGGTTAATGTCGCATTTTTGTATCGCTACAGGTGCAAACCTACCCCCACTTATACCTTAGACCCACTAACGTCTACAAATAAATTATCCACGATCACAAAAACATCCCTAATACGAAATCGATGCAACAAACGACAAATGAATTATGGAAGAGCATAATCTTCATATTTTCTCAAAAAGCAGGAGCTTGGCTTGGCTCACTCACATATTTATTGCCATTGAAAATCCAGTTTCTGGGAATGTATTCGTGCGTGCGGGCGGGAAGCATGTTTCCTTGTCGCATTAGGCATAAGTAGTGCTCTCTCCGCACCCTATTAACTGTGATATATGCGACGATTCTTTCTGCAAATCCTCGAAACAGAAGGGAAGGAGCGTCATATCGCGCGCGCCACTTACCATCGACGAACGTATGTGACGCGCTAATTCCGCGCTGATAAATGATTCCATCTGGAATTCGGAATTGCAAATTTTCTGGTGATTCGTCACCGCATTTGGGAGGATAAGAAATGCACGTGTAACCGTAGTACCTAACCGATCATTATGGTTTGAATTATTGCCGTCAGCTTGTTTGTCAGAATAGCAGTTGACATTTCCTGTTATTTTCCTTCACAATTATATTTTGGTTCTTTGAATATTATCTCACAATCAAATAAATTTGCCAAGTTTTAGGGCTTTTAAAAGGTTGTTATCGCTCACCATAAAACATTAAACATCTTTCCAGAATAAAAACATGTGAGGACAGTAGGATACCCTGTAAATTCCATCCCCAAGCGATATAAGAAAAACCTTTATCCAATCCGGACTAATAAGAAGCGAACACGCGTCCCAAACGCGATTCCCGTGTACAGACAAACCCGCGATGTTCCCCTCCAAGGCGCCGTGTGTGATGTATGCAAAAAGGGAATTGAATAAGGTGATTTCGTTCCGCGGGGTCGCTAAGGGAAGAGAATCCACGGTAATGGCGAATACAATAAATTTTCATAAACAAATTGCGTTTTGATGGCGGCATATCGGCGCGTGTGCCAACTCCCAATAAGGATTGATAGGGAAACAATGTGGGTGCACACTGATTGAATGTCAATTTGCGGAGGCTGCGGACGACGGAATAATTCCTTGTAATGGTGTACACGTCGCCTTAACGATGTGTCGAGTAACATGTGCGGAATGGATTTTGTCTTGTGTCAACTTCAATGGGAGTTGCATCGATTTATTTTTGTTGGGGGATATTGGATACGGTAAGAGAACCTCTTTGCATACAAACATGTTTAAATTGTCTGAGATGCTTATTCAGCAGTTTATAGGTGCAGCAGTATTGACTAAGAAAATTCTAAGTTATGAGTCTACATCAACTCTTGAGGAAATGAGCATTCTCATTACACGAGAAATCCTATGTAGACACGTGTCGAGATACATTATGTATGTAGGTAGCAAGGTTGTATTGTATTTGGTATTTTTGCTGCACTTTCTGTATGTTCATACTTTCGATGCCAAAATTCTACATAGCAATGATATTGAAATTGCACAACGAATTTTCCAATTGTGTAGAACTTCTTTTACAAATTCCATTAAAATATATTCCCAAAAATTGTGTACGTAAAAACTCCACATTAAACTTCGAGAATTCGTAGGCAATTTAAAAGTGTACGCCGTTGTGCTAATTTTCTAAGTTGAACGTGCACACCTGCTCTGGATGTGCCGACGTTTGCGAGCGTAAATCAAGCGTAGCCCTGTGATGTGTCATGCCCAGAGATCATTACTGGGCCCAAAGAGTGGAAAATATTGTATAAATTAATTTTTATTTACGTTAACTGGCCTTATTTGGAAAGCTTTTTTTAGAAGATATAATTAATAGTATGAGTACAGCTACCTCTGCCTAATAATCCTTTGAGAAAATAAGATAACGTGTAATGTAATTAATAGAAAATAATATTGAATGAAATAGTGGCTTGACTTTGAGAGCTAATTAGAAAATCTGCCACCAAAGCGGAGATGTCTAAAGTGAATACGTGAAGAGATGTTTTTCAGCTAGGATGTATCCACCGAAACTGTGCGGAGATGCGTACTGGCTAGACTGCCGCGAAGACGTGTGCTGGCTATGGTGGAGATGTGCGGTGACTACACTGCACGCCGAACACGTCTCGCTCCGCTGTGCGCCATCGTCAGATTGCGAGGCAAAGCTCACATCTTCATCCTACCGCGGCCCAGCTCAATCTCAGCGAGGTCCGGTCACATCTCCGCTTTCATCCCACCATACTAATATGATACATCTCCGCTCAGTGGTAGGCCCAGACTCCACAAAAGAGGAGACGTGCGGAGATGTCTCGTCTCCGCTTCGGACATCTCCGCACATCTTCGCTTTGGTCATCTAGACATCTCCTCTCCGCTCGTCTCGTCTCCGCTTTGGTGGAGTCCCGGCCTTAAGGGGAATTATAAAGACACAACAGCTCAACCGTTGATATTAGAATGGCGAGTAGAAGTAATTTTTTCTTTGTAAATCCGTATTTTCCTGAGTTAAAATTACTCGATGAAGCTTCTGGACAGGATTGGAGTATTAAACATTCTCGTTTTAATAACTTTTAGTTCCGGTACAAACAATTTTTTCATCAAAAACTGTTTATAAGTTTAAGTGCTTAATTTCCGAACACGTGCTGAAACGGTAATAAGGTTATGTTCAATGTTTCCACGAGTAACCTTTAAAGGAAAATGGTGGCAATATAATTCCAATAAAGTTTTGAAACTAGTTGTACTTCCTTTATGAAAATGTTATTTTCCCTGTATAATCTAACTAGATTTTTCCCGCGACTTCGTACGCGCATTACCCGTGCCTTTAGGAATTTCGGGTAATCCTTCCTCTTAGTGTTCCCTTAAAATCCCCAAACAACCTTCATGCTAAATTTCAGCTTCCTACGACCAGTAGTTTCGGTTATGCGGTGTCAGTCAGTCAGTCACTCACCCGCTCATTCACTCAGTAACGAATGAATTTTATATATTAGGATTTTTTCACGCAGCTTTGCACCCGTGACCTGTTTCAGAGGAACCCTAGCTTATGGCACTCCGCAAAAGTGTGGCTTACTATCAGTGAAAAAAAAAAACGTATCTTCTGCAATTGTTTGTTAAAAAAATAATAGTACTATACTAAATGAAATAAAATAGCACTAAACTCATTTTAAAAAGAGAGAGAAGGGGGTTTCTCTCTCTTTTTAAAATTAGTTTAGTATACGTGTTTAGATTAATATATTCTGTTGTTGTGGTTATTTGAATTTAGCTCTAACCTTCACTCAAACGCAATAAACAATAGCGAGCACTTACTCCACACACACGTACTCACCTCCCTTGTTTGAATCTTAAACATCGAGCCATTTAACACGTCACCTGTATCTCGGAGCTCAATATGAAAAATGTTCACACGCGCTAGCAGCGGGTCCCTGTGCTCGGGGTCCGGGAGGAGCCAAGTGTACCCCAAGGAGTTTTGACTTGCAAAGCAGCCTCGCTGAGATTTTTCACGAGGGCCGTAATGACTGCTTGATGTGTTCGAGCCACGAGTATGGAGGCAGACAGGATGGAAATAATAACAGAAATTTTTGGTCTTTTAGTACGAGTATGTTGGTCTTTTGAAACAGAAAGAATCAGTTTTCGATGCCCAATAATATGACAAAAGAAACGCTGGAAATGAAAACTGCACTTCTTTGTAGTCAGCTGAAATGCTGCATCAGAATAAAAATACGAAATCAAAATTTCCGCCGTCGCAAAGCAGTAAACGGATTCGCAAATAGACTAACAAAATGCAAAAGCAGCGTTCTAGGAATTCGCATTTACGATACATGAACCGAGGCTTCTCATTAAACATTCGAATACCATTTCCTGTCGAGCGAAGGAAACAGGATTGTCACAATCCGTATTGTTTGAGATCTCATAACGCGTGTAGCCCTTTGACTCGACATTTCCATACAGAATGCTAATACAAAACGTCGTTATATAAAGGCGTCTCCACACTTGGCTAGCTCGCAGGCGCGTCACCTTTGATGCGCGTATGATTGCCCGCGCCCGCGACACATTGGATCTATATTGTTGTCTTTTTCAAGTTTCGTAATAAGGGATGAGGGTGTATTAAAGCCTTTTATCCGGCTCGTCACGCGGCACGTGGGGTCGGGAAGGGGTTTAAGGTGAGCAAACATTAGCTCTTTTACATTTTTGCAATTTCATCTACGACGCCTCACGGCTGTTTGCAGTAGCTGAGTTTCAGGAGGCTCGAAGGTTTCGGGGCGTTACAACTTTAACTCTTTTCAAAAGGGTTCGAAAGTAAACGAGTTTTTAATGTTTGTTTACAGGCGTGCTTAGCTGTGTCGCTAAAGCGGGTTTGTAGTGAGACACATTGAGAAATCCCAAGTGAAGTTAAGCCGTGCATTAAGTGCGCTAGGCCCGAGGCCAAGACCTCGCCGCAGACTGCCTGCAAATCTTGGCTGCATTCTCGAACATTCCAGAAGATGTAGCTGGGATTAAACGACGTGGTATATTCAACAATTACACTATATCCAGGCAATTCCCGCAGGTATGGCTGCATATTTTAGGGGTGAGACAATATTAGCTGCAGCGCTCGTGTGGAAAATGAAACTGTTTTTGGTCCTAATTTACAATGCTTGTAATTTGAGCGAACACGTTCCTTGTTCGGAGGTGTACACCGTTTTGTGTACGCTGCGAGCATTTTGAATCGTATTAGCTGAGTTCGCAAATATGCAGGCGAACAATGCAAGCGGTGAGCAAATGTTGGCACTACGGCTGTTATGTCTAATGCGGTGCTCTATCATATTTTATTGTATTCATATTGCAGCTAATCTGAGGGAGGAAATATCTATTGAGACTCCTGCAAACTAGATCTTTGGACCAATTGACTTTTGATATTGAGTTGATTACGACTGTTTGAGTAACTAACCGATGTAATGAGACCTGAAAGTTTGACTGAAGCTTGACTTAAAGTTGCCTTTGAAATCAAAACAAAAGTAAACTGGTCTGTTATTACCCAAAGGGAAACAATTCCTAACAGTTCAGCAAAAGTAACTCAAGATAACGTATCGCTGCAGGCGACAATTATTGCGGTGTGTTTAAAATAAAGGGCTAATTACTTAGAACGAAAGAAGCTACGAAATGGCGCACACCGCACGACGCTGCGCGCCGCGGGCGACCACAATTCAGAAATAACTCATAACTCACGAGTAATCGCGGAGGCGCGCGACACTCTGCATCCTGCGGCTGATAGCGCAATCGCGCCCGAAACGCTATTGTGCGCGCGCTCTTAGATGCATTTTAGCTCAATAATTAACTGCTATTGCTATTTATCTGCCCAACTCCCTAAGAAGGTACGCGCACGATATAGCTGCTGTATCAAAAGTTAGCTCTGAGGGCCAATTCTACTAAATAAAGAACTTTCGCAAACTGTCAGAAAAGCCTAAATTTTCATACATTTTTGATAGATCGCGATTGAGATGCGATACGAATGTGAAATTTAGTAGAATTGGCCATCTGATATTATATTAATAAAAGTTTCAAGGTAAGTAAAGTAAGTTTATAACTTCGTACCTATTTACTTCAGGAGCAAAGTTCGTAACAAGCACTATAAGATAATTAGCACTATTAAACGTACCAATTCGTACAAGTGTAGTTATTGTCACGCTAAAATTAAAATTATTCAAACGTACAAGGACGCCATTGGAGCAAACATAAACTTGAATCTATTGTCTAAGTTTATATCAAAACAAACGCGAGTCATTACCGCTCGCTCCGTATTTAGCACATTATTCAAAAAGCACGTGAGCCAGGAAACCCTTAAAATTACACACGAAACAGTGCTCTTTACCAACTTTCCCATAAGAGCCCATTATTTACGGAGCCACCGTACCATTAAGATTCTCCACATATCTTCGAAAGGCGCGTTATGGTAATTACGGGTCGCCATTTTATCTCGCGACTCTTCGCGATTAGAAGTCGCGCGCTCGGGTGCACGTCGAAATAACAAGTGCGCGAACTTAGTTCGTTTCTGAGAAGGAGCGTTGTGAAATTAATTCGGATGGAAGATATCGGGCGGCGCGATAGCGGCTCCTTCCGCGCCATTTATTGCTCGTGTGGTGGTATCGGTGAAGGGGTAAAGAATATCAAGATGTAACGAGCGCCAGCCGGAAGGCTCGCAAATGAGCTCGCACACTTATCTGTGTTAATGTGGGCGAGGGTTAATTTTGTCTTACATGAGCAATTCGGAGATACCACCCTCGTTCCCAACTTACATTTGTTGTTACTATACGAGATTTGGTGTGTTTTGTGGCTGTTCTGTTGCTATCACTGCTATTGAGGCGACTGAATTGGCGATTGTTATTTTATATCCTCGCGGTAACCCTCTACGCTTTCAACTTTCGTTCAAAGAAAGAAAAACAGAACTATGACTCATTTAAAAAATTCATGTCAGCCATAAGAACGTGCTCACACACATCTCACATTTAATTTATACTACTTAAATATTCGTTAAGATTTCGTCTAGACAAAAGGAAAATATAGCCACGTCTGTAGGGTACGAACGGGGCGCAAACACGGATGGATAGCAAATACGAGAGTGTATTAGGCAATGAAATTAAGTCGCAATGCAATCTCCTTGGATGTGGGAACTATTGTCCTAGTACAATACTGCTATTAACTAGTCGATAGCGGTATTGAATATTAGGTTTCGTCGTATCTGCTCGACTGCGAGGTTGGGGCGCTTTGTGCAAATGTAGCGAATATTATTTGATTCTCGCTTTGTGCATTTTAATTTTGTTTTAACTTTAATTGAATTAAGGTTTTCTTTGAACTTGATTTTTGTAAACACGATAAAATAAATTGTATGTGTCTATTTTTTATGTTTCTATGAAATGATTAGCTGAATCAGCTTCATCGTATTACCAAAAAAAACACAAGCAGGTATGCCATCATGATTAAGTTGTGAAAAAGAGATAGTGTTATGCGTCCTGTATAACTCCGTCTCCATTCCACACCATTATCATTATGGTTTTAATATGTCATAATAGGTAACTAGATTCATTATCTGACTAGTCTATTCCCAACTATTCTTTCAGACAAACTGGATTTAGCTGAATCTTTGACTGAAATAATAGTTGTCATAATAGGTACCCAGATTCATAATCTGCCTAGCCTGTTCCCAACTATTATTACAGTCAAACTGGATTCAGCTGCATACCAGTATTTTTAGACTTCCACAACCCATAAACAGGTATCAGATTATAGTTCCTTAATCCCAGTCACGATCACATTGACTACAGAAGATAAAACTGTGGTAACTTATTCAATTTCATATACAGCAAAGCAAAGGATTTTCCAGTGAAATATTGAAGGAATCGACAAAACTTGGTCCTCATGTAATATGCAGGGAAGTAGGACCAGCGCACTGCATATTTTGCGCCTAAGATCCGCGGTTCTACGAGAGAACTTCCAAAGCCGCTTGCTTAGGTGCCTACTTAGGCTTTATGTTATACTTTATGCTCTATACTGGTATAGTGCTGAAAGACGATATTTTGATGGCTTTGCGGACAAGCTTTGAAATATTAATGCTGGTAATGGAGAGCATAAGGATTCTCGTGGGTGTGATGTAAGTTGTAATTTTGTAATTAAGTTTGTTAATTCTAAAGAAAGCTGAAATTGGGTTACTGGAGCTACAGAATACGTCTTACTGACATATTTATATATTGGTACTTTTAGCATCCGACGCAGTGGAGATTATGTTTATTTATTGAACCTAGTCTATTGAAGACTGGTAGAAAATAACTCTAACCAGAACCAAACCCTAAGAAGTACATACAATACACGTCGGAAGCAAAATCAATAACAAACCTTTACAAGAACACAAAATAGAGCTGCCACATCTCCACACTTCCACAGTTCGCCAATCTTACCAAATTAATTCTCCATAAAGCTGAATACACAAAACGTTTGCGGTCGTAGGTGAGAGCTCAAAGGGTCAGTTCACACGACAGGTTAGCGTCAAAAGGATTGACCGAGACGTGTCGAGGTGGGGCAGGGCGACCACAACCTAGTCGCTTCGCAACCACACTTGCTGTTTGGGTGAACTGTGGTGCGTTTCACCTTTGCGGTTAATTTTCGTATGGAAGTTTGGCAAGTCTTTGTTGCGAAGTTGGATAAAGGAACTAGTTATGACCAATGTTTATTGGTTGGCTTTTTGTATTATCTATTGTGGGGTTGTTTAGATTTTTTTTTTATTTGAGATGGGTTTGCTCTTGACTTTAGTCTTGGTCAGAGATGACAGAGACAAAGTCTACGATGGAGCGAGCTTACCCAGAAGGCGCCTGTTTACTCTAACTTTGAAGGGATTAGGGTTGTAAGCGTTCGGAAACACAGATGCAAGCAGAGAGTTCCACTCCTATGCTGTGCGCATTATGAAAGACGAGAAGAGAAGAGGTAGGGATGGTAAGTTGCAGTGCGTCTGGATGTCCGATGGTACAAGGGGGCCGATGGAATGAGGATAGTATGTTATGGGGGTAGTTTTGGATATTTCATACTTGATATTAAAAATATACCTTAAACGGTATCTACTATAAAAAGTTATAGAAACATGAAAGTGTTTTGACTCCAACAAAACCAAGCTGCAGAACTAATCTTAAAAGCAGCTTATCAAAGCATATTACCATTTTAATATCACTTGCAACAACAGAACAGAACCACCTCCACAACACACAGACACCCTTACCCAATAAGACGTACAAACAATAGTAACTCGTCTCAAAGTACCAGGCTGGCAGGAGAGCGCCGCAAAAGGAGCTCCTCGCAGCTGTTTACGTGAGGGCTGTTAGCAAACACCTGTAAACGCCTTTACCTGGCTCTATTTGTACTGGACGTTCACGATTGCCGTGTACAATTAGCCTTAGATGTCTCACCTGCAAACCAATTTATTGTCTACAGTTGCCAAAGACATCCTCATTGCATTTTGAACTCTATCTTTGTAGTGCTATAGTGGGTTTTCAAAAGGAGGTGATATTTGAAATGAAACGGTTATGTGGCAACTTTGTGTCTGAATGTAGTGAAGTCTTTTGAGTGCCGTTGAGGTGTTAGGTAGCTCATGTGTAAATGTTAAGTACGGTGGACGTTTGCCCTCTGTTTATTTGGTTAGTCACTAAAACTGATTTTGGAGCTAACATAAATGGAAGAAAATGTTCTGTTTCAATCCGTAGCTAAACTAGATCTTTACTGTTCAAAATTATTCACATGGAAAATTGAGTAACATTTAGGTAGAATTGAAGCTCTGTTTTTTATAAAAATCCTTTAAGGGTTCCAAGCAAAAAACATTCCAATTCACTATTACAAAACATCCACTTAAAATAAAGCATTTCAATTCGGAAAAACAGCATCGCATTTCCATTCGCGAGCTGCCCCTTTCGAAAGTCCTCAATCATGTTCGCCGTGTTGACTCCTGGATATGATACGACCTCTCGACTCGACATGATCATACTACCCTCCGCTGCATCCAACAACCCCTTCTACATCCATAAACCGGCTACAAATCTTAGCCGAGCGTTCGGCATCTTTATAACTGGAGGACGCGATCCCTTAACCCAACATAATGGCCAGGTTTACGGAGAGGACCGTCGTAAAGTGTCCCGTCCAGCGCGTACCCCGAACGTACCCCAACTACGGGACCCTTCGAAATTTCACGAACTATTTGGCCCGCACTAGCCCTCACTCAGCTTTTTTGTCGACGCTTTATTGTCCGGATTTTCTGCTCACCTTTATCGTTATAGTGTCCGCTCGGCTTCATAAAAGACCCTGGTTCACTATTAGAACCTCATAACCGTGGGAAAATTGTTGGGAAAATGGTTAAATGATAAAAATGTTGGGTAAAATAAGCGAGGTTGGTCAATAAATCGTTTGGTCAATTGGACAGGATGCAATGGGCGTGTTAATTGGTCGGCGCGGGACTGTATCGAGGGCGCTCGGAGCGACGAGTGGACACGGAGCAGTCATTGCGTGAATGATAATTGCTCGAACGTTGGGCGTCGCGTAAATTTGGGCTATTGGTGTGGAATTGAATGGATGCATGGCTTAGTACGTGGCCCGCGGATGTTGAACGTGCTGGATGTTTCTAAATGGATTCGTGTCGACTGTGATAAGTCCACAGATTTTATTATCAGTATGTTAACAATAAGTAAATTAATTATGATTCTCTCTATAAAGTTAAACTATTACTTATTTTTACAAAAAAGATGTTTTCTATAATTTCCATCTTTTGATTAATAAAAAAAAATCTCTTTAATTTAAGAGCGAATTTTTTTTTTTTTACTTTTTCGTGATTCTAATGATAGATGTAAATTAAGGTATAGTTTCTCCACACTCTTTGCATTATAAAATTGTTTTCCAAAAATATTTCTTTTTCATCTTCTTACTCACCAAAATTGATACCCAACCTTTAACCATACATCCGTGTGGTACATCCGGACCCTAGCTAGGCCAGTGCATACGTTCCCGCAGAGATAAACGCATACGATTACACGTCCGAGCCACAGGTGGCGCATAACATTTTTCAGTGCGAACGGGCCATTGCCCGCGTCCGGTCGGAGCCCGCGGCTTAATTCGAGACCTTCCCAGCCATTTGCAATGGTTTGTTTTTATTGAAAACCGTGGGAATTTGCCAATTGCCTGTATTGAAAGGGATTTTTGGATTTCCCGTATGTGGGTATTCGGATTTAATTTTGTGATTTTATGACGTGTCTATGGGTTTGATCTGATTAGCGGTTGTCCTGCAATATATAAATTTTGGGTAGGCTCTTTTTCCAATAATATATATTTGGGTTCATAATTCCGTGTGGCACCGGATTAAGAATATTGCCACCCCATTTCATCCCATGGGTGTCGTAGGAGGCGACTAAGGAAAATTTTGAGACCGTGCATACTCGTTCAGCACCTTCTGTGCCTTAGGTCACCCGCATGGTGGTGGGTAAACCATCAGCAACAGCATTCCCAAGGAGGGTTGGTGTCAGGCTAGCGGCTGACTGTAAAACTTTTGCCAAATCCCTAGCAACATGTTTAGTCTAAATGGAATGTGCGATAATTATCCTTGTCGACTACGTGAGCTAGTAGCTAAGTGCGAGAAATGTAACCAAAAAAGCCAAAATTAACACATTTTCTGAACTCCTCAGCAATAAATAAAGCTGAAATGACACGTCATAATGTTTAGCACAAATGACACGCTCTCCGCCAGCCCATATTGTCACCATTCAGGCCGGGGGCTCAAAATAATTATAGCTCGCTTGACAAATTGCCGACAAAGCCTACGTGTCGGTGGGACAATTTGATACAATTTTCACCGCCTTTTCCCATACGGGCCACGGATTTGCATACGTGCACCCCTAGATTATGCAAATTTACTTTTTTAACGTACTGTTTACTTACCCTACAGGAAAAGGAAACACTTCGGGCACGCATTTTAAAAAGATTTACGCGCTTTGTCGGATCATTAAGTGCGGAACTAATTTGCTTACCTTTGAAATGTTTTAAGCTTTGTTCCGTATAATTACCGAAGGGTTACCGTGCCCGTAACGTAATATGCA
This sequence comes from Ceramica pisi, assembly GCA_963859965.1. Classification (NCBI taxonomy): domain Eukaryota; kingdom Metazoa; phylum Arthropoda; class Insecta; order Lepidoptera; family Noctuidae; genus Ceramica; species Ceramica pisi. Next base: position 18,988,730 of record OY982535.1, on the reverse strand, counting down.
GATTTCCGCACGCTCAACTGTTGGTTTTTCCTGCGCTCCGTTACATATGGCGGTCGTGCAAATAAAAGATTGCTACTCGCAATTTAGTAACTTTACAATTAAAATCATATTACCATCTTACTCAAGTGCAATTCTTAAATATGTATTTTTCAGAGGGATGTTTTTAATTTGCACGTTCCAGGTTCAAGTGCGCAACTTCTCAACGATATTGAGCATGTGGGAATCGTCGAAATTAAATTTTCTTTGTTTTCCTTGGTGGGCTGTGGGCTCTTGGCGTTATTAAATTTCCTTGTGTTTTTTAACACAGCCATATCATTAGATTGAGGGCTTCCGTCAAGAGGAAATTGTGGCGAGGGGAGCGAGCTGAGCACCTAAACATATTGAAAAAATAAAAATCCCGGCTACTTATTGCGTAGTACGGAAGAAGGTTGCTCTACTAAGCTTTAAACATTCATGTAAATAGACGGGAGTTTTGTTTTTTATTTAAAGACAGAAATTATAAAATCAGGATATGACTTAATATCTTAATCTAGGGCGGAAAATATAAATCTATGGTTGGATAATTTTTACCAACTTTTTTTTTACGTGTGACAAATATACGACCTTCTATGATTTTTCGATCAAAGTTCAAATTTAGATATTTTGCAAATCAGAAAACTAAACAAAAGTAAGATTAGAGTAGTCTCGTAAATACTCACCGACAAATTAGTTTTAAAATGTCTGACCAAAGCTCCCAACCAATATAGTGCTGGCGAAGATCGCCGGGAGATATGACTGCCCGTATATCGGACACTGCTGTAGCAGGCATGTTTCTAGCTGTGTCCGATAATATGTCTGTTTTGTGTATTTTTTTTTATTTTTTTTGTGTGTGTGTGTATGTGTCTTTTATGTATTCTGGTTTCTGTATGGGTGCTTTTTGGTTACCTGAAATAAATGCTTTTTTTTAATTTATTTTATTTTATTTAAAGCGTAACTGTTTCTTTTTTATTAAATCCAATGATTCAGTTTTAGTTTTCATCAAAATCGAGCTCAAGACTCCAATGTTTTTTTCAATATTCCTCATAATATCAGATTTGGACATGAAGGCACACTTTAAAAATTCACCTGTATATTGGGATCGGCTTCCAGTCAAAACGGGTTCAGCTGAAAACTAGTAAATCTTGTAAACACTTATGATATTATTATCATAATTCCCAAATTCATTAAAAAAATTCTAAGCAAAAGTAGAGCATCTTTCCCCCCGGCATCACAGCCGAAGCCGGCGCAGAAAGACGTTTGAAGTGGTTCGTGTAATAAGCACGGCCGCGACAAAGTTCCTGGCCGCGCTGCGTTTGGGAACCTCACCTTAAATATACATATTACATTACGTGAAATTGCCCATTTTTTCCACTCTCCACCCTAGCAATTAGGGTTCCTTGTGTATAAATATTGCACGGTCCTCATTAATGTGCGTGTTCGTTTTAGGATATATTTTTATGGTACGCTTTTTGGTCGGCGTCTGCAAGTCGTGGGATGTAATGAATAATTAAGACATGTTGTACAAGGGAAGTGCCAGGTTTTTTTCTTCAAGGCCCCGGTAAATGATGGCAGCTTTGAGTAATGTGTTGTTCTTTTTTATAAGGAAATTCCAGAGGTATTTTTTTAAACTGTCATAAAACCTAAGGCGTTTTTACAATTTACAAGGTAATTTTAAAGATGTTAAGGAAAGAATGCACATGTGCATTATTTCCTAAACATTTTTAGAACTCTAATAAAAAAATAAACATTTAAAATAACCACTAATTAATTAAATTAAAGTATGAACCTTACCATTATCCGATGGAGAGGGCATCCGATGTCGCAAGGACGCCTGAAACAAAAAAAAAAACATCAAAAACAAAAAAGGGTACACAACATCAATCAAAGTCTCCTCAAATTAAAATTCATCAATTAACTACGTCACAAAAATCAAAACACAAAAACTTCTAAATTAAAAATATGACGTTCAAATGATTACAAACTCCCTTCCGAGATTGCATTTCAACAATTAACGCATTAGGACTACTCTCGCCAATAAAGAGCAACTCTCTTAATTAACAGTCCCTGTTAAAAATTGAGTACAAATTCAAGTAGCAAATCTCCCCAGCTGGGGTGGGATCTAGTGAATGGCCTGTAATATTTTAGTTTGGTTGAAACAAAAAGTCCTGGCGTCGGTGAGGGGCTGAGAAGCTGTCACGTAGACACAATAAGCCTTTTAATTCGATTCGTCTTGACGGACGAGAGACAAAGGGCCCGGAGTTATCATTCAATGGGGCACTTCTACCTTTTCTTATTACTTCGCTAAGGTTTTCTTGTGAGGTGGCCGGCGCACGAGGGACGGTGCCGCGAGATATATCCAGTGTCTCCGGTTTGATTTGGAGCTGTTAATTTTGTTGTGAGTTTTTGGTCCTTTGATACATTGACTCAAAGAAAATGTTGGTTTTAGACTTGTTTTCTTAATCTATACCTACTATCTATATCTATACTATTATAAAGCAGAAGAGTTTGTTTGGTTGAACGCGCTAATCTCAGGAACTACTGGTCCGATTTGAAAAATTCTTTCAGTGTTAGATAGCCCATTTATCGAGAAAGGCTATAGGCTATATATCAATCATCACGCTAAGACCAATAGAAGCGGAGTAGTCATGAAAAATGTTACGCAGACGACGTTGCACGGATCAGCTAAATTGTACATAATTTCTCAAATATAACTTTTCACATGTCAGGTCTGTTAACATTGCCTTATAAATTACTCTCACCGTGGAAAAAAAATAATTTATCGTAATAGCCAACAATCACCACAGATAAACTCATAATCTGAAGTATACTATTGAATGTACCCAGTACTATACCTACATTACTATTCTTTATCTTCGGACAGTCACTACGCGTGTAGCCCGCTATGTAAGTGCACTTGATCCCACGTGTCGCCGTGACCGGACTGTCGATACACGGCTAACAGGTTTATTTGTTGCCATCGTATTAACTAACTCAATAACCTACGGAATAACAACAGCAAAATCTTTGCAAAAAAATACTTCCGTTTCGTATGTCGTTTAAATATTTATAATTTTGACGGTAATTACAAATTTTTTATCAAAAGTTATAAAAAATTAGTAATTACCGTCGTTTTTTATAACTTTTGGCCGCGACTTCGTGCGCGCATATCCCGTATTTTTGAATTTCGAGAAATCCTTTCGACGCTCCTTTAGGAAATTATATGGCAAATTTGAAACTTCTGCGACCAGTATATATAATACAATAGCATATAGTATATAGCTCATGGTTATGGACACCTTCACACTGGACTGTATTAAATATTATTGACAATGTATGGCGCGCGATATTATTGTGCTATGAGCTATATACTCTATGCTAAATATTATAGCGTAGTCTGAAAGCAGCTTCACTTAGTCAGCCACCAGTGACGAAAGAGTTTCATATTGATGACTTGACATAGGCCTTCTCCATTTTCCCAAGCATCGCCACGTGCTTCTCACATTTATAACTAAAGAAACTGTATACTACAGCAATCGATAAACCTTCCTAAGTAAATGCTATGGATTCCCTCGACCTTCGCTAAGTCATCCATTTTTCCCCCTCCATCACATACTATATCATTTCCATATTTAGATTATCAATTATCTTAAGTTATCAACACTTTTTCGCCAACAATCCTTTTCAAAATTACCGATTTCTTTGTTAAACTCTGCACTCAAATCCTCACACTCATCGAAAACTCACTGACTCATTTTACCAACGCGGATCTATCGCGTTATTTACTGATCAATACCGTAATACCCTTGTCTCAATACCTCTGACCTCGTGTGTACTCTGCAATGGAAGTGCATTTGATTCCGGCGTCGTGACCCGACTACGGATTCGAAGCTAACAGCCTTATTTGTAGCTACCTCTTAAATCAAAGGAATTGTATTTATTTTAGCTGTCTTTGAGATGTTTATTGATAAAGACAGCCGTGCTACTTGATATTTGTATAGGGTTTGCAGAAAATTGAGAAATAAACTTTTAAGTCTTGCAAAATTTTATAATGTTGGCTAGAATGTGGATTACTTATAAAATTGTAAAGTTTCATACAAAACATAAATTTTATATCTCAGAATGGCCAGGTGGTTGCCACCGGTGTGTGGCTACGAAGCTGAATTAATATGTAGGTAAGGATCGTAGCTAAGGTTTTACAGAGCGCCACTTGCATTCTGTAACTTCTGCCTACCCCCAAATGAAACAGGCGTATGTCAAGCTACTGTTTTTAGCGATAATCATTTTAGTGTAATTTGATCTAATCTGATTTTATCTCCTTACAATCATTCTATACCAAAACAATATTGTGAAACGTTCACAAAATAGTTATTCCCAGCACGAAACAAAATGTACATTATCTTCATTTCGCATTAAAACCCAGGCAGGGTTTAGTAAATTAAACAATTTAATAATATCGTAGATACTCACATATAGACTACTAGCCGATACCAAGTAAAAAGGGGTTGGAATCCCACTGTCTGTCGGTTTAGTTACCAGGCAGGCATTAAAGATAAAACCGAGCCAGGTAAATTGAAATGTGAGGTTGAAATTGAAAGGTAGCCATCATGTTTGTGTTGATAGACAAGCGTCTTGTTAACGTAGGTGTTGTATTTTTTTTATGTGGTGTTAGGGTAGAACTAGCTGAAATATTTATTTGCCTTTACAAATGGCTTGTTTTTGTCTGTAAAGTAGACCCTTTGGTTAATTATATCGTGGAATGCGTAAAAAATAATCGTCTTAAGACTTTTTTTTTGTAATGGGTTAAATTACAATAGAGCAAAAGTAGTAAAAGTCGATTGGCAGATGTCTTAATTCGAAAGAAACCACAGAAAAAAATTGAGTAAATTTTTGCGGTCGATGTGAATTCTGAAGTGTACCTTTATTCTTTAAAACCTGGAATGTAAAACTGAGAATATAATTTTTACAAAAAATGTGTACAATTACTAAGTCTTCGTGGATGGGCTTGAATTAAGGAAATTAAGAAAATCGTGGAGGGGGCGAACTAATAGCAGCCGTTTAATTAAATGGGCTTCGACCGAGATTGGGGTAGATGCTGATGCAAAAATTTGGAGGTCACAAATTGAAGGCAGTAGTACATTTTTCTAAATTAATATTTACGATTTAAGGTTTTCATTTTTCTTGAACTTATTTTTTTCGTTCAACCATGAACCTCTGATTGCAGCTTCTGCAGTAGCACAGTTTTTTTTTATCATATTTATTACTTAGTGTTCCAAATCCTATTGTCGACAAGATTTTAAAGCTAATAAACCTGTATAAAAAAAGTGAACCCGTTTGTTTATAATTAGTATTTCTTTAATGTCTCTTGTTTTTAGTTTCCAATTTCTAGATTGCACCTACCATTATTTGTCTCTGCATTGTCTAAAGGGCTAAGGGCTTATTAGAAAATTCCTACTTTATTAAGTTCGCCTCCTTACATTTATGTGCATAAAATGACCAAAATAAATAATTGTACAAAAGTATCTTAAGCCTGCTATGTATGGTTAGAGACATCGTCTGTCTGGCTGTAGGAGCTAATCTCGAGAACTACTCAATAGACTTAGACCGTTTCCTGGGGAAGATCTTAGTCTATTAATTTTAGGCGGCAATTCTGTAGCAGCTTATCTATAGGTGCATTGGCAACATGCCAGTGTAAAGATAAAGAGGTTTCAATGTTTTCATGAGATGGTTTTTGCACAAAGTTTCCATAAGTTGCTCATTAAAACGATACTTCATTTACTAAGAGTTTATTTAGATTTTAAATAAGGGACCAATTGTCGTATTTTAAAACTTAGGTGTATTACTAGTACTATCGTTAAGGGATCCTATTATAAGTTAATATTTTGTTCCTATGTGTATCAGTTCTGTGACAGTTAATACATTATTGTCTGGTTTTTTTTTCAAATCTTGGTTTTTTATCATCACAATCTTGCAAATGTAAAAATGGTATTTAAGTAAGGGAAGATGTTGCTTTCATTAGTTGATCCTTCTGATTCAGTAAAATGCAAAACATTAATGTTTTCTAATTATCAAAAACAATAAAAATAATTCATCTGTAAACACTGTCACACCAATCGCGCCAAAAGTAACGTTAATCATAATATGGAGAGTTTTGCTAAAAGAGATCGCTTTAATTAAGTAATGGCGCGAAATGTTAATTACAAAGGCAGGGGTGACAACTGCACGGTAATCACTACTGATCTATGAGCTTTGTTTTTGATTCATTATGTTTTTGTATTGTTATTTGTTTCTGGCAACCCTGGGAGTTATTATGGTTAGTGGATTTGCGAGTGATCGAAATGGAACTCAATGATTTGGTCCTTTTTATATTTGAAGGTCTGATTTATTACCGACCTTACTGTTATTTGTTTCTAGCAACCCTGGCAGTTATTATCTCGTGTTAGTGAAATTGCGAAGCAAATGTTAGAAATAGAAAAGAGATCGATGATTTGGTCCTTTTTATATTTGAAGTTCTGAATTATTATCGACCTTACTGTTATTTTTTTTTAGCAACCTTGGGAGTTATTATCTTTGGTTAGTGAAATTGCGATAAAAATATTGTAGTGTGCGGGTCACTTTTGGGGTTAAAACTAGAAAAAAAAATACATTGTGTGATATATCAAATGAAACTGTGAGGGTTTTAATTCTATTTTTTTCATGAATTTCAAATAAATTATTTTGAAGTTATTCAAGAAATTAGGCTTGAAATGACCATTCCCCCCATTTTCTCCAAAACTGCTTTTTTATTATTTTTTTCTCCAAAACTGCTGAGCCTACAATTTTGAAAAATAGCGATAATAGCTCCACACCTAAAGATTACGAGAAAATTTATAAGAAGTCTGTAGTGTTAAAATAACATGTTAAAAAATGTTTCAGAACCCTTTGCACGCGAGTCCGACTCGCACTTGGCCAATTTTTTATGTTAAGGTATGTGGCATAGAGAAATTCTTCTAACTCGCTTACAAAAAATCTCTCAGTGAACAGGTCGATTGTTCTAATATATATTATATATATATTTTCCAGACATAATTATTTTCAAGCCACTTCATCTTGTGTTTACGTAAATCGCTTCCGCCAAGGCGAACAAAACCTCCAACCTCGAAAACGCCAACAAACCTAAATTGAAACAATAGAAAAAGTCCCTAAAACAAAAAGCAACAACTTTGAAAATAAAAATAATCACATTAATTATAATCTAATGAAATGGTCGTTAAATCACGCTAATTGTTCTCCAGATTTTATTCTGTTCCCCATTTTTGTTAGCAAAAGCTGGTTGAATGGAATTCCTTTATTCCGCAAATGGCCTGTTTACTAACAACCACTGACAAAGGGCCTGGAATTATATACCAGTGATAAATTTAGGATGTAATAAAAAACATTTTCCTATAGATTAAAATTGTGGAAGAGTTGTTTCAGTCAATTTTGATTTAGGAGTCACGGTTACATTTTTTAGTTTGTTTGTTGGTTCGAAAAGTGAGTAAAGTCTATAATATTGATTGGGTTTCTTTACTGATACCATCTTGGCTCTTCCGGCTATTTCTAATGTGAAATTAAAAATGAGGGCTGACGAAGTAAAATAATATGTCACTGGTGATCACTTAGCTTGAGCCACGAGGGTGTTTCTTCAGTAACGACTCTCTGTTTTCTCATCAAAAATATAAAGTGATCCTTTAATATAAAAAAAAACACCACTGAAAAACTGTCCGTTTGATCGTCCCGTCGGAAGTGGCCGTCTCCGGCGTCATTGTCCGTCCCGGCTCATCTTCTTAATTGTTTTCTTTGGCGAAGCACTCATGGCACAATGGTTAATGACGCCACAGGCCGCTTTGATCATCGCGTGATCGTGTGTGCCAATTCTGGTCACATTACCTTAATAGGCCAGCCTAGTTTCGGTACTTTCGACGAGTTTAGTCGAGTTTGGGGCTAAGTGTAAGTAGTGCCGAGTTTCAGTTTCGAATATAACTCGATTTAGGTGTATTGTTCGGAAGTCTCGCGTGACCAGCGATCAGATTACATTACAGATTCACCGCGATTATTTGTTTGGTCAACCTTCCTGCGTATGCGACCGCGACCGGTAGTCACCTTATTTCAGACCTGATAACGCTTCATGGTAGCCGAATTATTCCCATAATTTCTGTTTATCTAATTTGCGCGTGTGAACCCTTTACAAAGATCCGTCCAGTCACGTAGGTCGAAGACACGTGACATTTCGAAAACAACGGGTACAAAACAGAATTACGAGGCGAACGCGCTTGTGTGCGGCCCGAGCTGCCTGTGGGTGTGTGTGCGTGCGCCTGAATTAGACGCGAAACTTTCAAAGTTTTCCCAAATTTGTGCCGCCCGCGCCCCTTCGCCCCCCCTCCGCCCCCGCGCTCGTGGATCGATAACGGGCGCCGAGCGAGCGACTCCCAGCCTCATGAAAATACCGGACAACACTTCGCATCAGTATTTACCATGACGTGTTTTGTGGCGAGAACGCAGCTATCTCTACAAATTTTAGTGAGTGCTCGTGATTTGATAGCTCGCCGGTATTTTGTGTAGCTGTATTCGAATGCCGCTGACCTACATTGTAACAGGAAATTGGGTGCTTGTTTCTTGTACTTAATAAGGTTCTACAATGTGCGAATGAGGAAAAACGGCGACGATTTTTCGCAACCTCTTATGTAACACGGTTTTTTACTGAGTTGTGGTTACTGAGTTTATGTTACTTTAATATTGCGTATTTCTTGGGCTTCTTACCTTCGCAAGTACCCCTAATTCTAGGGTCGCAGCACTGGGAATAAGACGGCGTCGCGTGAGTGTCGACCCATGCCAACTGTCACCGAGCAAAACAAGAGCGACAACTGAAAATTGGGCGCGCGAGGCCTTCGCCATTGTTTGTCATTAATTGGGGGCTTTGCGATGATCTTGGTGCTGAAGGCGTCCGCGGCGAGGGCGCACTCCGGGGACGTATCGGCCGCCAATCGCGATGACAGCGACCCTCCGGCCTCGAGTGGACACTCACTAACTCGAGGTGGGAAAAACTACCGGCTGACACTACTTAACGAACGGGGCACGCCCGGGAATTTTCTTGAGTGCTTGTTAATGTTTTATGGGCGGAACTTTTTCAAAGTAGTGCGTAGATTGACGCGCTAAGTACTCCTACATAATTTAACACGTTTCCCCTCGGACGTGCGACTGGTTCATCGATTCCGTTATCGTTCATAAACAATGCTCATAAGTGGCTCGTCCGTATATGGTTAATTTTGTCATAATAAAAATCCAATCTCGAAAATGGCTATAAAAAGCGGAACAGAAAACTTTCCTGATTTATAACAATTAATATTTGAAATATTGACAATATTAAGGGAAATGGCCGACAGCCGACAAATCATATAAACCGCCCCGGAAGGAGGAAGCACTGGCCCGCTGCTCAGGGACTTTATTTGGAAATGGAAAGTCTAAAAAATAAACGACAGCGAGTGCGGGGGGATGATTTATACCGAGTGGCTAGTGCGTTCGATTATCGAGATGATATTTCTCGATATTAAAGTGTTGCCAAGAGGACTGCGGACAATATGACCCGAGGAAGATTTATTGGGCAATTCAAAGTGACGTCGACGCCCGTTACGATTATTTCATTATATTGTCGGCGCCGTAAAAACGGTTAGCGTTTTATTTTATTGCTGGTTCGCGAGCGAATTTTTATTTCAATATTTTATTGCGTTGTAAAATTGGGACTGCAGTCTATTTTGCTTTGAGAATTTTGAGCGCATCGCCTCTGGAGGCAAAAGTTGTTGTGAGTTGTAGCTTTATATGGGACACGAATTGTAAACATGTTTGAGTTGATGTTTTGTGTGATATATGTTTCATATGTGCTGTATGTTCTGTAGAGTAAAGGTTCGACATGTCGCATGATTTGTGCGTCTCGCGGGTGCCGAGGGTCGCACCCGTGTCGCGCGCACGTGCTGTGCCTTACACAGCGAAAAACTTACTCTAACCAATGTAGAAGAAATCCTACAACAACGCACCGATAAATTCTAGATGTTAAGTAACTGCATCCTTACAGATTTCATAACAAACAAAACGTTAAAAAGTTGTTACGAAACTTGGCAAGTTTCTGAGAACGGCTGTTCGCCCTTACGAAACCTTTACTCGGTTACTAACCAGAAATAACTTGTTTTATAACACAAACTTGAAGATTTTTTTCCTTGAAAAAACAATAAGATATTGTGTTGGTATTTTTTACACGGGTCGGCAAATTGCGTTACGTAAATTGTAGATTGTGAAACGACATTCTGCGCAATCGACTTTGCTTGTCACTTTTCCTCGTTTGAAATCGACCTCATTATATTCATATCCATGCTAATATTATAAATGCGAAAGTAGCTCTCTCTGTCGATTTTAAGAAGCTTGACACCCTGGAATAAGACATGAGATGCTTTTTATCCAGGGATTATATTCCCTTCGCGTTATTTTTCATTGGCGTTTTCCCTTTCAGAAGTTAGCAGGAACCCTATACAAAAATGGTACTAATTGTTACATCAATACCCCATGTCCTTACTACCCCACCGGATTATTGAATAACTGCATGAATCACGTCTCCACGCTCCACCGAGCCCCCCATACGTTTTGTTCGCCAGTTTCCCGACTCCGGCTTTCCGCTACACGGTCGCGGGTTCGACTCTTTTTACTGTAATATCGGTGACATGTCCGAAGTATCGACACGGTAGGTTGGTACTTTTGTCATGATAAGTTCTGATGGCAAATGGTTGATACGGTCTAGTGGTCAGTATTGGAATGGGATTTATGGAATTAAGTAAATGACAATAAATGGGATTTTTATGAGGTTTTATTTTGGAAAACTTCTTGAATTATTTTATTATTAATTAAACTTATTTTACGTTTGCTAGCATGACTTGCAATTGAAAAGCACAGATTTGTAATTTATATAAAGCCACATTTCATCAGAAATCATTTATTTAAACTGTAAGTACAGGAGTGGTACATAGGCCAGCGCATTCTCTGTCAGCCAACCTTTGGAATAAAAACTACACTAAATTACAAAGTTTACCAAACTCTTCTCCAACCCCATGCCAAGTTCAGATTACGTGAGCACCATGGTGTAGACACCACAGCTGCAATATTGCACAAAATATTTTTAATTCAAATTTAAAATTACCCAACACGCTTACAACTCATTAAAACACCTATTCTTAAAGCGCGCTGAAATTCTAAACCATACAAAATCAACTCACGATTGTCATTGTGGCGTTATCACTGCATTCAGGCGGGCGCACACTGTACCGAACTTATCCGTTGAATGGATCGTGTCAGAGCTGAATTTGTAAAGAGTAGACGTGTGTCGCATGCATCGCCACTCCTTATCTTCGCTCTTACTCAAGTTTTCAACGGCCACTGAATGGCGTGCGCTGCATAACGGAACTCAGATTAGACATAGAAACTGGGAAACGTCAAAAGTGAGCGGTTTTTGTTTTTAGGTGAATGTGCGGAGCGTGTGCACTGCGGTTAAGAATAGGACCCTTGTATATGTATGAAATTATGCTAATTGTTTTGTCATGTTTAATCTTTGCCAAATAGCACCCTTGAATTAATGCCATTTCGGACCACTTAAGGAGGTAGGTACTTATGAATGTCATACTACGTCAACGTCAAATCTTATCAGCAAAAAAGGTTAACCGACGTGGTATCAAAAGTGAAAAAAGAAAATAGACGCAGTCCATTTGATAGTAGGTATACAAAAATAGATTCTAAACTCTATCATTAGCTGTATTTCCGGAGGCTTCTGTTACTAATGTCCGTTAATTTGCAAAGCATCCAAACTGTGCACACGTCTACAAACTTTAGTGACGCGACAAAAGGACGGATTTAAACCTCATTATTTAATTACCCGACGGGAATCACACGGGGGCCCTAAGTCGCTGCTGACTCCTCGCTCGTGAGCTAGGGCGGCCTGTCTGAAGGCTCGTCAAGGGGCAGCCTCCCGCCTTAGCCTCCACGACGCACTCTATTAATTAGCCACACGCTCGCCTCCAAAACATATTAAACTTCATATAGACGCCTTAAGCTTCTGGACCTCGAAAGGACTAATTACTAAAATCAATACCAATCTCCCACAAAAAAAGGACCGTACCTACTTATAGGCTCACAACTCACAACACAAATGAACGCAAAAACAAGATGGCGAAATAATTTGAATACGTAACGAATCGGAGGGTAACGCACGCTCCTGCCATTCTTTAACTTACTCTCCTACGGATAAAGAGCTAAACTTGTTTTTAAAGGATGACCGATCGTGAAAATTTATGTATCGCGGACAACGCCGCCGGCCGGACCCCTGCAAAAAGAGCTCGTGGGGTGGATACAGGAAGATGGCAGATGGAACGAAGAATTATGTTCCCCGCAGGCTGATGAGGTAAATGTGATTGTGAACTTTTCGACGCTATGCAAATCGGACAAGCGAGACGATATACGAGTACGTAGGTAGCACCCACCGGATTCTGTCGCGCAGATATGTCGCTTTTATTTACAAAAAGTGAATTGGCGTGTCCACAAATGCGCGGACGGAACGGGGGAGCAAGTTATTGTAAGCCAGCCAGGGCGCCTTTTTTGTTTGCTACGCCAAGGTATATTCATAGCCGCCAACTTTATGTAAACTTCGATGAATGTTCAATGTATTCAAATTGATTCATTGATGGATGGCCGGCTTGCGAAAATACTCGGCCCGAAAACATTGAAATAACAATGTAGTGTACTTTTCGTTGTTCTGAGTGTGGGCGCGATCGATATTGGAATCATAGCCTTGTTTAGATAGGGCTAGTGGTATTTTATTGAAATACAAATGAGTGTTGGAGGAGCTCAGCGTCCCGAGCGGTGTGTGCCTCGAATAAAAGGGCCGCATTAGAATAATTTGCCTACCGAACGAGTACAATTCTTCACATGGAGAGACCTTAAATTTCACTATTTTACATAGTGGGGATTATCATATCTGTTCGGGTGTGTGTCCGTGGTCCGGCCCCTACTTTTTGTTCCCGCACCCGACCTCCATCGGGCCGTCTCCGATATATTTAGTTGTTACTTTTTGTTGCGCCGCACGTGAGAGAAATCTTAATCATTGTGAGCCTTCTATTTCGCTTTGTTGAGTGAGTTTTTCATGTGAATATCTGTTTTACCACTTGTGTTACATAAGAAGATTGAATTTTAAGATGCAGGACCTGTATGAACAGAATTTCTTACCAATAAAACTCGTTATAGATATTTTAGATGGACACCCTACTCCTAACAATTTCCAGACAGAGCCTCTACCTCTCAAAGTTCCAAACAAGGTATTTCAATACTACCCACGCGATTCCGCAGCTAATAACAACAAAGCAACATAACACCAATTGATAGAGGCTCACTTAACCTGCGCGTTATTATTCTTGCTAACCGAGCTGCCAGACGAAGCCCCTCAACCGAGGGACCAGGGGCGCAGGCTGATCGAAGGTGGGCGAATTAGCCCAACTCTAAAACCTCAATTAAGTCTCGTCTAGCGCGTATTCAGAACGGCCACATCCAATTATCGCGGTAGAAGCTTTGTTACGATTTTCAACTGAGTTTGCGATCGAATGTTGTTGGATCCGCTCCCGAGTCCCGATACATTGTTTCGCCGAATGCTATGGTGAAGTTGGCAACTTTAGATTTACACCTTGATTTATATAATTGGAGGTTGCTACTGTTGTTAGTTTGTAGGATTTGTCAAGACTTACTGTTGGCACTGTATTGTTATAAATGCTGGAGTAAATATGAAAAAAAAAAAAAACTTCAGATGTCGTTGATACAAATTAGAGACGAATTTTTAAAATAACTGAAGACTCCCTGACTGCACAGATGTTAAAACTCCCTCTAAAACAACGACCTCCCTCGCATCTCAAAAACGTAACACTGTACAATCAATGACACTTAACTTCCACACAAAATAGCGACTCATGCTCCCACAATAAGTCACCCCTTCACTTCACAGGATGATCTTCAAATTAGACGTCATAAAGACGTGTCTGCCGGCGATGACGGATGGCGGCGCGACAGTCATCGTCAAATTAACACCGGCCTAAGTGCCGAAATGTGTACACAACGCGACTTGCCAGTTAGACGGCTCAGCGGAAATAATACAGCCTGTAGCGGTGGCGGTCGTGTAATTAATTGCATATATTATTATTGATGTCGTTTTAAAATAAGGGTAATAAGGAATTGCTTTTTGAAGCTCTCAATTGGTCATGGCAATAGGCGGCTAAATCTCAACAGCTTTGGCGTTCAAATCATAACTGGAACATTGCATGTCATAGTAGCTGAAATATTCTTTCAATGTTAGGGCACCGCTCAGAAATTTTCATAATCTGTAAGAAATTATGTAATTGCGGTATAAATCAGACCAGGACAATAAGGCATAACGAGAAATAAGGCGTCAAACAGAGGCGGGCCGAGGACGAAAGGCCCGAGTAAGCCGAGCGAGCGGAGCGGGCCGAACTCGGTTAAAATACTGGTAACAATTGTGTCTTAATTTGTTTCTTTCAAGAGCCGGCCAGCTAGTGAACAAATTATCTGGCCTATAATATTGAGTATTTATCGCCAAGCTGCTTTCGTTCAAATCTCTTCGTACAATTTATGTATTATTAACCTATTGTTAACGTTTGCTTTATACACACTTGCTTGAATTATGTACCATATGTATATGGATTTACACATAGTTTAGGTAATAAGTCAAATAATCGACCCACTGATCCATCATTCACTTTGAAACGGATTCCCAGTGCAAAACTTTACTACCACACCATTCAATTATTGAAATTAAATTTAAGTTATGCTTACGACATTCACTCCTTACATAATAATAACAAACATTAAGCCTTGTTTTGTATATTCATTCTTTTTTAACCGACTTCCCAAAAAGGAGGAGGTTATCGATTCGGTTGTATGTTTTTTTATTTTATGTTTGTTACCTCATAACTCCGACAATTTATGAACCGATTTGAAAAATTCTTGTTTTATCTGAAAGGATCCTACTTGCAGATTGGTCCCATTTAAATTTTATCAAAATCGGTTACGAAATTTGGATTTTAAATAGAAATAGCTGGAATTCGTCTACTTGGATGATAGTTTTATGTCATCCAAGTAATCGAAATTGCGTATTTTGCTTTTCTGCGATTTTGCAGTGGTGTTGTTAGGTGTCCACCACTGAAAAGTGAAAAATAAAAAACGTCGGTCTTTTTGTTAGTTTCTTCGTATTTTGACACCGACTTCCGAAATTAAAGTTATTTTTTACTTTGTAGTGTTTTTTTTTGGAAGTCGAATGTATTTTTTTGTAAAACGTTTTTTATTTTTCACTTTTTTGTTCTGTTGCATCAAATATATGTTTTATCTATCTACTAGCTGATACCCGCGGCTTCGCCCACTTGACAAATTATATTCTAAAACCTTCCTCAAGAACCACTCTATCCATTGGTGAAAATAGCATGAAAATCGGAGCAGAAGTTTTTGAGTTTACCGCGAACAGACACACGCGGCGGAGGACTTTGTCTACACTAATATTATAAAGAGGAAAGATTTATTTGTTTGATTTGAATCAATGATATATAAAACTATAGATACGTTGTCCTCACTCTAAAATGACAACATGAAATGAAGCCAATTGGCCATATCGCGCTTAGTTACGCACCAACCTGTCGTGCGACACTACGTTTGTTTCGATGTCAATTTGACTATTACTTTTCCTGTGTCGTAACTGAAGATGTATATTTATCTCCCTCTAGCAACAGGCATCCCGCCGTACGGTGACATATTTTCTTTCCCTTTCTTCACGCGTATTAGTAGCTATCTAGTATTTTCGCCGTTTTTAAGCGCCGCGATGTTGGTTTATGACGTGTCTATATATAATACGTCATTGATTTGAATAGGCTCCGTAAATACTGGACCCATTTTTGATGAAATTTTGTATAAAGATAGTTTGAGACCCGAGGAAGGACATAGGATAGTTTTTATCCCGGAAATCCCACGGGAACGGGAACTGTGCGTGTAAAACGGGAGCGAAGCCGCGGGACAGCTAGTCTTATAATATGTAGTGATGATAGTGATACAGTTAGCCATGAGTTTTAAAGGCCGCCTTTACATTATGGGTTAATTTTAGTAATTGACTATATGCGAGTAGTGGGTTCGAAGGGATTTTAAACAAGTGAAATCATGTCTGAGCATGTGAATGCCACATAATTTTTAAGAGCAAAAAGTTTGTTAATAGGCTTGTGTCCTGAAAAAATCTAATTAGTCCGTCAGTTAGATTATCAAAAAATATTTGACCCGTGTTTTTTCTTTTGTTACGGGAACCAAAATAGACGAAGTTGCGACGCTTTTAAAGTTCTCAATACGTCACACCTTCGCATAATTTTTAGTGAGTCGTGACGTCACGAGCCCCCACTCCCGAGTTTTGATGCGTTTTATCTTTTTCAATAATCAAAAACAAAAAATACGTGTCCATTATTTTTCAATACTCTAACTGACGGACTAAATAGTTTTGCAATTTGTGGATGATGGAATCTAACCTATTTTCAATTCGACCTTTATTAAAAATAAATACTTACTTCAGTAAATAAAAATAACCTTACACAGTGGAAAATGAGCCGCCGATTTCCCTTCTGATTTTGCTAAAGAACGATTGCATTTTTTTTGGATAAATGAAACTTAATTTACGCTAAGCCACTTTAGTAATAGGTCTGTGGCAAAGTAACTCAAGAACATAAATCTATCAAACGCAGGTGTCAAGGGATTATGGAATCATTAAAAATGTAAGCTAAACTTTCTGAAAGAAAATTTGGTTTTAAATCACGTGCACTTTCAGCTTAGTACTTGCAGTAAATTTTAGAGAAAACTATTAATTTCACACAATGTTATCACTTATTAAGCTGTATTGGGTAGCCATTTGTTAAATAATGTTACAGTATCTCGTTGAAATCAGTTTTAAAAAATGTTATAATTTCAAAATGATAATTGAATCAAATCGAATTGAAAATCATTAGGAAGTTTATTCAATCACCTAAAATCAAGCCTGAAACTACCTTTTGCCAGCCAGTCCTATGTAGCATGTAATTAATGTTATTTTATTTCCCGCGTTCCCCCGGTGTTGCCATCGCGAAATTCTCTCAGTAATTGGAAAATTTATTGCAAGGTGTGCACCACGCTCCGCCATGATGTTTCACTTTCCCGCCAATGATTTATTGTCTTCCGAAACAATTTTAATTGCTACAAGTGACACAGTGTAAACAACTATTCGATTAACTTAATTCAATTATTTGGAACGCTGGCAATTAATTTTAAAGACAGCTAAGTACGGTTTAAACTTCGTATTATTGGAGATTTTGAACGTATTTGTGTACCTTTTGTTGGTTAAGAATTAAGTGTTCGATGTAGTCAACAGTCTATTATACTGCTTTGAAATATAGTATTTTGGGTACAGATGTTCTATGTCGCGAAGTCCGTTTGGCTATGAATTTTGTCAAGCGTGCATATGCACATTGTTTTTGTGTGCGTAACCTCGAGAGCGCTCAGTGTCGATCGGGACACGGTCCGGATCAGCGCACACGCAAGCGCGCTTGGCGGGATACGTCACTACTACAATCAAAGCCGAACCGACTTCGTGAAATAGAATATCTGTAGTTTTTGTCGTTTAAATATAAGTTTTTTTCCACAGTGCTGTATGTATTTTTGCTTTGTAAAGTTATGTCATAAACTTAACTTTATTTTTCACTAGCAGACCCATGCCCACTTCGTTGGGTAATATTTTTGGGTTAATAAATAGCCTATGACTCTCACAAACTCACAATTTTACCTCTTTATAATATTAAAATTAAATATAGATTTGATATAAGATGTATTGTATCTCGAGTTCTTTGACGTTAACATAAATTAATCATCTAATTATCCCTCTCAATACCACACACAAAAATACATGCCCGCTCACAGCCAACTACCTTCGTAACGAGCACTGACCTACCGTCAAAGCGTCATCTAATAAGCTGAAACGACTCAAAAACGACTTTGAGCACACGAGCATACGAGCATTAGTAATTATAATTAGACCGCCCACGGCCGCAGGCGATAAGATGTGCCTTGAAGCATGAAATAAGGCTCTCTACACACGTCCTGTGAACGTCAGCTTAAGGGGATGCTCTGAGGTAGCCCACCAAATTCTGTTTTTCTTAGATTAAAAAAAAAATTGTTGAATGTATGAAAAAAAAATTGGACTTGGTCCCCAATACATCACCAAGTCCAATTTTAATAATAATACCACATTTTTACTCTCCCAGAGTAGGCCAAAGGCAATTTTTTCAACAACAGATACGGATTTCACTACGTTTTGACAGTTGCTCTAGGAATAAATTAATGAAAACATGATCAAATCATATTTGGGAATCGCACAAGACCAACATAATACTAAAATTTTTGTGATTGAAACTACCAAAATACCTATACGAGGCAAAAGAGGTCCTTATATCAGCATGCATTACAAGCATACTATGTTGAAGGCATTGCGTTCCGTTGGAAGTTGAATATAGTTTTTAATGATGAATTCAATAAAATTATGTAAATACACTTTCGTAACTATGTCTAGTTATACTGTGATCAACATGCAACCTTTACTCAGCTACAACTTTCCAAAAATTAAATTTCACATGCTGCCTAAACACATCCCCTTAACATGGTGGTCCATGGAAAGTCAGTGAGGCATCTCGTGTAGCTTGCCTTTGCCTTGCAGAGATATTCAAGTGGATACTTGGAGGGTTTTTATGAAGGAGGGTAGTTTAATGTTTGTGATATGAAATGGTATCTCTGAATTAGAAGGATGAGTATGGGTCAGTGGATTTGTGGCTGCTTTTTTAGTGGTTAATTAGTAAGGGGTGAAGTTTTTTGAATGATTTTGTTAATTGGAAATATATAGTAGTCTATGATTTAAACAAGGCTGATGTAGGTAATACGCTTTTATAAGGCTGATAGTTATTTTTACTTATTAAACTTTTTTAGAGTTCCGTACCCATAGAGTTACCAACGGAACCCTATTACTAAGACTCCGCTGACCGTCCGTCTGTCTATCAGCGGGCTGTATCATGCACCGTAATAGGTATACAGTTCAAATTGTCACAGATTGTGTATTTCTATTGCCGCTATAACAACAAATAATGACAATTAAGGTTTATGGTACGGAACCCTTCGTGTGAGAGTACGACTCGCATTTGGCCAGTTTTGTTTTTGTTCACGAGAATTTATATAATTTTGCTTGTCAATTAATAAAACGAAACAAACTGTACGTTTCAACCATGTATCTCACCACACTTCTAGTTTTTATCTTCATAGTCTATCCCTAATTGTTCTTTAACCAAATAACCAACACACACAAACTTCACGAACTTACACAAGTAGGTACAGTGAGGTACAAAGTCGGGCACTGACAAACTATCTCATATCCGGGGAGATGCATTAGTGCATCGCTCTCGGCTTCACCTAAATTGCTCTCGCCGTACTTACACTGTGCGCTAATCATAGTTTTTAGCGGGTTTTATGTTTTAGTGCGCTGTAGCGCTTCTGTATGTGATGATACATATTTTTTATCTATGTTGTGGTTACCTACGTACTTTTTGAGACTGGTAATCGTAATCTTTTTCGTTGTAGGTACCACGGTGCGAAATCTCGTTGTTTTAATAAACATTCGCATCGCTGTTGCAATTTGGCGAAATATAGGAAGTGGTATTTTTGACAAATTACAATTTTATTGAAATGCGAAAGCCAGGTACGCGAACGCAGCAGGTATGCGAATTGACCCTTAGATAGTTTTTTTTACTTTTTTTTTTCGTTTACTAAAAGTACAGTTTCTTTTTTTCGTCGATAATCTGTCAATGTTTCTTCCTGCAGGAAAGAAATAAAAAAACAACGGTTCTTTCAAAATTAAAGTCACAATTAAAATTTAATAATTAATCAGATCTAATTTGCATCGACATAGCTTAAATGAGCAATTTTCAAATAAATAATACGACGAAGTAGATACAGCACTACTCATTACACGCTATAGAGAATGGAATTAATTCCCGAGCCGGCCGCAGACTACAGCTTTTCATGTTTCCCGGCGCATCTTATGTTGTTAGCCGTTACCCGTTACCCGGACCCGTACCCGTTACCCGTTCAGACTATTGTTAAAGTATCGATTATTATTCGGTTTCGTTTCGACGGAGCTATTTCTGATAGTTTGAAGATGCTCCGATTATCCTGTGGTCGGGTTCGAGAGGGGCTATTTGTGAATTTTCACTGTACGGCTATTTAGTTTTAGTTTCCGTACACGTCCGTGTATTAAGTGTACTTAGTTGCGCTTCTCAGATGAGTGTGTAGGTAGATAGTTAATTAGTTTTAGTGAAGTTTTCCCATGAAAGTTTTTTTAACCGACTTTCCAAAAAGGAGGAGGTTCTCAATTCGGATGTTTGTATTTTTTTTTTATTTTTTTTTTTATAAAATTGCTTTGACGTATTTTATGTTTTCATTGTTTTAACATCTATGGAATTAAAACAGAAAATGTTTAAATATTAAACTAAAAACGTAACTTTGCCATGTAGGTACGTAATAAATGAGAACTCAAAATAGAAGTTAAATGTTTGAACAAACTTTTTGTATCCTGAACAATAAAAACAAAAAAAAAATAAACTAACAAAAAACTAGTGCATAGTTAAGTCTCTAGCCAAGGATGACTCAGGCATCCATTGCTGGACGGCACCGAAAAAAAAAAAATGTTTTTCCGGTGATCGCAAAAAGGTTCACTAAGTCGGAAAATTCCTTGCAATCTTGTCGCACCGTATTAGATTCTGATTTATTCGCATTCGAGCCTCGTAGGGTGGACGAGGCCTTTCCGTTTCGGCTATCCTACCACCAGGGTAGCATGACCCCCCTTGCTGAACTTACAGAAGAAAGAATCGAGGATCTTAATAGATTGGTAGTGTTACATGGCCTTAGGAAACAAAGATTGTTCCATTCGGCCGATTGAGCGCACCTCCCTCTACTAACTTCCCGTTCATTTAACGCGTATCCATGCAACAAAAGAATCTCCCGCGCGAAATAACAAAACTACCAATCCTGTGTATGTGTTGAATTTAGATTTTACTGCAGTGCTTCGGCTTTATAGATATAGAAAGCTAAAATATTTTTTTTCTACAAATCAGAAGGTCTTTGTAAGAATTTTTAGAATTTTCTCTGGATATTGCTACTGAAGAATATTTATTAAATACCTCAACCAATACATGTGGCGATTAAATTTACTTTTTTCTCGATTAATCTGCATTTACGAAAGTGGAACTTCTAGCACATATATTTATTAGTACGAACTTCCTAAAACCAACCTATGATTCAAAATAGGCATACTCGTACAATACGGACCGTAGCATCTAAATCCCAAACCATTGTCCATTCCGCCTCCTCCAATACTATTTACATAAACACTCGAAAAGTCTAATAAAATTGCTCAATGCCCTCTATTTGCCGTATTCTTAATAATTACTTCTTCCGTTTTGTTTGCCGGGCGAGGGGCGCAGTGAAAAGTGAATCCCGGTCAGAGAGAGTCAATAAATAATAATACTAAATGCCCCATGGGTGACCAGAGGTCGATACGGTGGGCTGTTGTCTCGGATAATGGTTGTTTCAATGGATTTTTGGATGACTGTTTTGTGTAGATTTTTTTTCGGATGAATCGGGATATAGGTTGTTGTTCAAACTGTGACTTTGTGAATTTCATCATGACTAACAATTCTTGTATGTCTGTTAGCTGTAGCTAAAACTTTTGTATTAACTAATTTACTGACGAATGCTAGCACTGAGCAGTCTGTCTAGCTTACTGGAAGATGAGGTCATCACTTGAATACACAAGAGGTATTCGAAAGGAGACAGTGAACTAGCATTATAAATTTTAAACAAAGGGCCTGTTTCACGTTTACTACTTTTAAATACTTCAAAATGGAACAGAAACATATGAAAATATTTGCCAAGTGAATTAACGATATTTAATAACGATAAACCTTATTCATTGTTAGTGAAACATATCTTTATTTTACCAAATGCCTTCATAGATAGACATTCCTCTATTGTTAGTCATGACTGTGTAGAGATTAGGTTGACATTTTGTTGAAACTTGATCAAAAATCCACCATTTGACTCATCAATGACCAAAGGATAATGGTTCAATAGGAATTTGCGTGGCTAATTATTGGGGTATATTTTGTTAGGACAAAGCACCCTCGTTCGTTTGGGTCCAGTCTGTTCTGCTTCATTTGCTCTCGACACAATGTCGTACCTACCTAATGACCGGTAATCATGTTGTTATTGTCAATGGACATTGTCCTTTATTTTATGGTCCATTTGAATTAGCCTCGCATGAAATGACATTTATCAACACACCCATACCTAATTTTTAACGTTGTCCCGCACTAGGAATTTCTCCTGTATCGTGGGTGCGTTTACAAACATACAAAGACACATACACAAACAGCCAGACCCGGAACAACTATCTGCAGGCCATACAAATATTTGTTCCGTGCGGGAATCGAACCCACGACACGCGGCGCAGCAGCCGATCGCTCAACCACTGCGCCAACCGTGCCGTCACAAAATTGTGTCTTTTGTCATTGATAGTCTCCCGTTTGACTACAATCTCAAGTAATGGAAAGCGATAATGTGGTTGAAGATTGAGCACACTTGCCTAGAAGCAACTTATTCACTCCTGACTTGAAGCCCCTCAGGCTGTAGCAATTAGGAAACACTGACTCCGCGAGGAAATTCCGCTCCTTCAAACTCTTTTGAGCATTTCGTTGCAATATTATACTATTCTAATACTTTAGTTTTAGTGTTGATTTACTACAGGCTTCTCATTAGGCTTCTTATTTCCCAGAACTGATGTTCGAAATGGAAGCTTGTTTTAGACGAGATTATTGTGTGAATTATATTTAGCTCGAGGCTTCAATATAATCGGCTGGATAAAGCATTGGATCGAGGAGGAACTTTAGGTCTTTGGCCGTAGATAACAGTAACAGTTGATAGAATATTAATAACACATGCATGTTTACCTTTTAGCTAGTGTCGATTATTATTTAGGTTTAGTCAAAACTCGACAATGTGACGCAAAGGTTGCTTCATTCTTTTGAAACCTTATGCAAAAATAGGCATGTATTTAATTTCTCGTTGCTGTAGTGAGCGCAAGGCTACTGCTAAAAATGAGGTCGGGCGCAGCGTTATAGGGATTTTAGATAGAATTTATTCATGGTCACTTGAGTCTTTATTATTGAGGATTGCAATAAGTTCAGTCCCTATTTCATGGGCCTAAAGTAACTGGCAAAGTGTGGGCCCGAACCTTTGGAGAATTTAGGTGCAATGTTTTGTTATATTTTTATAATTTAACTTACATTGCACAAAGTTTCAAGAGCATCTTTTCCATCAATGAACCTCCAAAGAAAAAAAACAAACAAGCCCAGCTGAATCGCATTCCATTAAAGCGCACGACATCGCGATGAGTCGTAAAGAATAGGCGGCGCTGCCGAACTTTTCCCATGGAGGGCATAAATTGGATTCGGAAGCAGATCACGTAACGGTTAAGAGTTCACAAAACTGTGCTATAAATCGGACGCGCCGAGGTGCGCCGGAGACAAACGGCGCCGGGATCAGGGGGATGTACGGGGGGGGGGGGATTGCAACACTGTTATCTGCATTATTAGTGTAATGTATGAGGTATTGGGTGATTGGGTTTGTTAGTAATGGAGATGTGTAAAATAAGGCGAGTCTTACAAAAAAGGAGTTCCTTCTCTCATTATATATAATATTATATTGAAAACCAACCCGTGCTACCCAATAAAATTCACATTTGATACGCAGTAACCAGGTTAGTGTTTGAGTTAAAATTTCTTGTGTTTCTCCCTGGGAGAGATATATTATGCTACGCAAAGGAGCTAAATAGCTCCTTTCATAAAAGAGATCATAGTCCTTCCCATGAGGCGAGATCATGGCTTGGAAGGGTTTGATTAAGTCATGTGTATTCAAAGTTATCTGTTGCCTTAGGTAAGCCCACGAACCGAGAGACGCAGAGTTGAAAGACCTGCTACAAGGTAGACCTATAATTCTAACGATTGACCCGCCATATTGGAATGATTTAAAGGTCAGTTGCAAGATTCCACCCGGACATAAAAGCTTGTAATAATTAGTAGAATTGGCGCTCTGATGATGACTAGGCGAGATTGCTCAGATAAGACAAGCATTTGATCGGTCGATGTGGCGACGCTTAGTCCCGGCTTATGTCAAGTATCGGAAATCTTTGGGCTGAAATGATGATCATGACCAAATTTAAATGAAATTGGTAAAGCCACATAATATAAACCTGTTGCGTAGCTTCGAAGCACAAGTTCGTAGCGCGCCCAATCGCTGGCGTAGCACTGCGCTACGAGATTGCTACGACCGCTACGGACACGGGAGATCTTCTGAATGCTGCATTCCTCATAAACATGTCAATACATTGCTTTTGCTCATTTGTAAATATGCCTACCTCTTTAATTACCGTTAAATTGAATAGAGCTACAGTACCATAAACAATAGAGCCCCCTTACCTATCGAACAGACTTATCTCTCTATTACTTTTAATGTGACAATCTGTAACCTTATGGTATGTTCTGTTCAATAAATACGCAAGTGGTGGAGGCGCCGGAGCGAGTAACGACGGTATAATTCTCTCCGCCAGGTGGCGTGGCTTGTCTCACGGGGACATTAATGGCGACTAATTCATGTAAATAGCTCTTCTATCGGCCTTCGAGTTTTTTTTGAGACGTGTCCACGGTTGATAAGTTACTATGGGGAAGATTGAAATTGAGAGGTGGTTTTTATGAGATTTTTCAATTCGATGAATGGTTTATGTTTTTAATTTTGCTTGCTTGGACGAAGCGTTTTCCTTTGCTAAAGTGAAGTTTTGGAGTCATACAACCAGTATTTACAATTTAGTCTGAATGAAGTTGCATTATGAAGTATATTAGAAAATATTAGAGGTAAATTCACTGAAGGTCTGCCTTTTGTAACGTCAAATAATTGATTTTTTTTCTTATATTTTCTTTCGTCTAAGTTAATCAATGTCTACTACGTCATTTCGTTTTTTCTTTAATTTAGTATAAAAAGATAAACATTGATAAAATAATTATCAGAAATACAAAGACGAAATAATATCAGAAATATAACTGATGGTACGTCTCCTCCACAAATTAACTCCGTATCGTCTTCTAACCAAAATAGTGAATGCCTCGCCAATTCCATTAGTTTCCCCCAGACCACATCTTACGTGGCAGGGCTTGGGGATTCCCTCCTCAGCAAACAGACTTGTTGGGTCTATATTTAGGAGGCAATCTAAGAGGCATTCAGCCTCCGTGGTGGCCAGTGTAAAGGCGACAAGACCCCGTGGTCTCCACGTAGGTTTTAGGTCCCTAAGGGGATTGGATGCGTGACGTGAGATATTGTGGATGCGGCATGTTGTATTCAGAATAAAGGAAAACACCTGATTCAGCTGGAATTTGCACACAGAGAATAAATCGTTCAGATCAGTATCGAAAGCAAAAAAAATGCGATCTTTATGGTAAAATTTTATTTAAAAATCGAAACATCACATAGAGATTCCCAACATTTTTTTTTCATTCACTTTATATTTTACCTTGGTCAAAATTAATAATTCAAAAGGCACTTGACCAGCACCTACCTCCTCTCCCACACATACTCGCAGTACATCTTGGTGCGCAAGGGCCGCCCTCTCATTATTTACGAAGGGCCGATGTGAAGTGTGTGACAGCCGGCACGTCCCGCCGCTAACGAGACGCTTTGTGACCATCTCCGCTCTCTATGGTCAACAGTTGTTGATTTTTTTAATGGACAAATTATATTTGCTCGCAAATCCCAAGAGTCGCGTGGCCGCCTCTATTGTGAAAAGTGGTTCGCCTTTTAAAGCCGTAGGGGCACGCGACGACGACATGCAATGTGAGGTGTTTCGCGATCGGATCGACGACGTGTTTAGAAAAGTTCCACGAGTAGTTTAAAGTCATTGAATGCTATTCAATTGAGAAAATTTATCGTCTAAACTACGAACAAACTTTCTTACTAATACGTCATGATTCATTTCGCTCCGTAAACATAAAGTCACAGTCCTAGCTCGTATGTTATCGTATCGACTATAAAATCGGGCAGACACTGCGAAACCGTTTTCCTCCGATTTGCTCTCACAATAGCTCATTTGTTATAACCTGATAGCGTAGCGTTATTACAGCCAAACAAATTGAGTCGAGCCTTCGCCACCTCAGACTAATGTAATTCCAGAGTGCGCGCACCCAAGAATAGATATTTAGAGTGGATTGTTTTCGACAGACCGTAATGAAACTCTGATGCCGGGGCCCAAATCAGTTTCGGAGGTGAGCCCCCGCAGGGGAGGCGGTACATTGTAATAAGACGTGGAATAACCTAAAATAAACCGCCGAGCGTAGCAATACAAAGATGGACACGGGTGGCGGTGCGCTAGTGCCGGGCCCCTTACTGCTTAATTTGCCTACCGTAATTACTGTCCTCTCGGGTTGGGGCTCACCCCGGGGCTGCCGGGTCGCCGGCCGTCTTCAGGTTATATTGCGCGCGTGCGGGCGCCGCGTGTGTGCTTAGCAAATACTACTCCCTAGTCGTTAAGTATGAATACGGGTGTGGACAAAATGTATTAGCTTAGGCTGAGATTCGGACCGTGTTTGCTCAGCGATGATAGATTTATAGTAATTGTGTTATTAACGTTATGGGATAAGGGTTTTACGGGACTTAAGTAATGAACGCTTTTACCTAATGCTTGGATTTATAGTGAATTTGCACACGTGGTGCACAGCAATCAACTGAGTAGTTGAGGCGGAGTTTGTATTTAGGTAGCTTTATTTTAGTACTGCGAAGGTTCACAATAGCTTTCTCGTAGGTATAGGTAGGAGTTTTAATGTGCCATATTATGGGGAGTCTACGTACTTATTTATTTGAAGTTTCTTCTCCTCGTAGGACCAGTAACGAGTAAAAATGCAAAAACTTTTTCCAACTCATAATGATGAGGACATGCTTTCTTTTGTTTTGGCGCGGGCTCCAATTGAATAAAACATTTATGTCAATGGAGTCCATTAGGATTCGACGGAGTTCGGAGTTTTTGTCCGTGTGTATTGCGTGCTCTAGTATTGTTGCCGTGCTTAATTAAGATAAAAAATAAATGTCAATCATTTAAGATTTTTATTTTTGAACTACTTAAGGCTGTAAACTTTATCATCAGCCTTTGCAAGTTTTGATGACGGTCATGGCCTGGTTAAAGTACTTACTAGTAAGAAAACACTATAAAGGTGGACTAAATGCCTTAGTCATTTTCTACTAGTCATCCTTTGAATGATGCAGAAACGAACATGGTAGGTGTAACTTAAGGGAAAAACACACAAAAAAAATAACTTCTCGGCGTCTTTTTTTTAATTCCCCTAATAAAGAGGGGAAATAATTAGGTAATGCAAATAAATTGAAAATCCCAAATCTGCATAATTTTAAATGTCACAATACAAGTGTCCAGTGACAATAACACCATTCTCTAAAACATAATTAACACTTTTATGGCGGCGGTTACTGGGATCATCCCGTAATAACCTTGTTAACCCTGGCGCACCCAGCGAGTTGGCTAGCCTTTTAACAACCGTGTACATGGGCATTAATCCGAAAGCTATCGACCATTGTCCTTTTCACACTTGGAGCTGTACCTATCTTTTGTTTCACGCGTCTCCAAGGGTCCAGTCCGGGGACCCGTGCCTTTTAGTGTGAGGTTTTCGCTCGCCTTAACGAAGGGAAGAGCAAAGGTCGTCATTAGGGCAAGCGCGGTGTAAACAAGGTCCGAAACGCCCGCTAATGGGCAATTCGTGCGTCCTTCTCGAGGTGACCCCAGGTCCATCTCAGGCCAGCGCCGTAAATGGGCTTTTAATTGCAATTTTGATAGAGCGCTCGGATTAGTTGTGTTGTGTACGTATTAGTGCGCAGAGGGTTATGGAATATTGATTTGCCAATTTGTTATGCTGACGTCGTCAATATTTAAGCTGCGTAGTTTAAGTCTCCTTAGTTTCCATCCAATTCGTCCTGCAGGAAGATGTAAGTGTGGCAAGAATTAAGAGAAGCTTCATTCGTTCTGTGAATTTATACAGGCATATCAATACCTCATCCAACTCAACCATTCTCCCCAAAAAGTAAGACACCCGCCTTATCCACCACACTATTTGTAATCAATCTTGGCTGTAGCCACGGCACCGCGCGTTGCGTCACCGCAGCTTGTCGCGACTTGCGACAAACGCGTGTCGCGCGGGCACCCGTTCTTGTTCGGATGTGAAATTTAATTTCCGTTGTGCGGGAATCTGTCAGCGGGGAGGGGAGGAGGGGGTGGCCGCGAAGAAATATGCCCCGCTCTAAACTTTGTCAATTTGTTTGTGAAGCGAAATTAACTCGATCCAATCTGCGGTTCGCGCGACCCGCGGCATGATACGACATCAGAACGCGTCATATTTCCGTTGAAGGAAAAGGTGAGGTCGACGTGTTTGCTGTTGTAAAAACTAATTTTTGAAAGGCGCTGATGTTTGACAAGTTATAAACGAGATTTTTTCTAAAAAGTTTAGCCATGTTATTTGAGAAATATGTATTTTATGCATCTCGAAAAATATAAAAATACATAGAGTAGGCTCCTGTCAGTCCACCCAAATCTAATAAAATGCTGGCCACTTCTTAAGATCGTAACAGAAAATTATTACGAGAATATAGATTTTTAATATTTCTGCCGGTAGGATCATACGATCCTACCGGCAGAAATATTAAAAATCTATCCGCCGTAGGTATCTACGGCCGATGATACGAACTGCTTTTCCAACCAAAGCAATAACCCTTCATCATAGTCTTAAATAAATTAATAAAGTTTAAAAATGTAAAACATAAAGGTGGGTTTCCACGTAACGAACGGTCCGTGGTTAAGTAAAAATTCGCATTCACAATGTTCGTTATCCATATCACAGGGTGAGTCCCCTGAGTATGCTTTATTAAAATATATTGTGCATATGCCTTCATTTTCACATCCCTAGCTAAGAGTGTTAGGAGGAGGTTATGTTGCATGAGCGGAGCGGTTTTTGGTTTCCTTTTTTTTCCTGGTTTGGGAAGTTGTGTATAGGTTATCTACTTATTATTTAGTAAGAGCGAATAAATAGGTATGGCAAATTATGTGTAGTAGGTATAAGCCAATACATTTAGGACACAATTTTAATTTCAAACAAATTAAGTACCATATTCACTAGTATGAAGAATCCCGGACAGTTACGTTGCCAGTTTTACCAAAATAACTACAATACGCTTAGGAAATTGTCTTTGAATTAATATCGCTACCTCTAACCAACATAACCTTACCTTAACCTACAAATAAATTAGTTATGCCCAATATTTTCACCCTGAATGTTATTCGAAGTCGGTACCTACACACGCGGAAATTGCGAGGGCATATTTATCAGATACGCACCTATCTGGGAGGTTCTTTCTTACTCTTATAATAAGGTGCAGAAAATTTCCGATCCGCTGTACATTTGCATAGACGCCTTCAGCGCAGGTGACGCCCGGAGTAATTACATTCGCGAAGTTTGCGACGAAAGTTTATGGAAATTTGTAGTAGGTTCCTTAGGATATGATATTTAATAACAGCAATACATAATATAGGTAGGAAGCGTGGTGGCTGGC
Source organism: Ceramica pisi (assembly GCA_963859965.1). Taxonomy (NCBI): domain Eukaryota; kingdom Metazoa; phylum Arthropoda; class Insecta; order Lepidoptera; family Noctuidae; genus Ceramica; species Ceramica pisi. Next base: position 18,958,856 of record OY982535.1, on the reverse strand, counting down.
TTGATGATATTAAAAGCAACATAATTTCGTTATCAGTATTTTGAAGAGATGACCATTGTCATCTCTTAAACCTTGTTACGTAAAGGACCTGTCAGACAATGTCAGGATTAACACTATCCACTGTCCACAAAAGACTTTCCATGAAAATACCAAATGCAGAGGCTTATTGTTTGTATGCAGTACCTACCTAATGGGTTAGTTCAAGTAAAAAAGTATTGGTGTATACCCATTTAAACGGGAACTTATCGCGACATTATGAAATAGATTTTAGGTACCTCTATTCATAACTTTGTCAATGTCCGTAATAAGCACGAGACAAAACAAACAGCCAAAAATTTCCGTCTGTATTTTAGTTCCTACATTCAAAGACCAAATCAGGCTGATTATTAAAAGCAAATATTGACGAACAAATTAATAAATACAGAGTTTCTTTTGAGCAGATCGTCGCGGCATCTTTAATTACGGAGTAAGTAAACAGTCTGTTTGAGAGGGATCGTACGACGTATCTTTGCATACGTTCAAATGAAAGCTGAAGAAGTGTTCAAGAACTATGGGTTTGTTGTTTGTTTTACGAGATAAATAAGGTTGGAAGTTGGTTCTGTGGATGTGGCAGTGTCTGGTGCGTCTTGACGTGATATTGGTATGTTTGAGCTATTCAATTTACGACTTTATAATTATGAAACCTACGTGTATCCCTGAAATATACTTATACTAGATGATTCGGAAAACGTTGCTTTTGTCCTATAAAATAAAATGTTTTTCCTTTCCAAAAATAAAGATTGCCTACGACCTATTCTCAGACCCACCAAATATAGGTACACAAAAATCGGTCAAGGTGTTTTGGAGGTTCGACAGCAAACACTGTCACACATATTTAGAAATTTTTTTTCTTCATTATTGGTCATGATTGTAAAATATAATGTGCGTTTTGTTTGTTTTTCTTTCTTTTTTATTTTTATCATCAACATTTACAGCCCTATGTTGCAAAATAATTGTCTGATGAAAACAAGATAAAATCTGTCAATGATCCTTTTTGTATCAAAGTAGCCGCGGATATAACCTGGAACTGACTCAAACAAGCAAGTTATCAATAGTGTTAAACGAAGAAATGTGAATTGTAGTTTTATTTGTGTTATTTCGTATTTAAAATAATTTGGTATTTGTTGATTCACTGATATTTAGCACGATTGACATTTATTCTGTTGTTTTTTTGCTCAAATTGATCTAAAAATATCTTACGCAATACTTCGACACATACATCAACTATACTCCACTAAGTCAAATTCCACACTCCATAAATCCATTTAAAATATCCTCCAGTGCTCGCGTTCCTTATCACTTCCAGTTACTCTCAGCGCAAGAGTTGCAAAGTTGGCTCGACAAAGGCCTTGAGAGGAAACCATTATGAATCGCAACGTCTCCGCGGCCGCTTCATTAGGGATGAGAAAGAGTGGAGAAGTGTAGGAATGGGGGACGGGGGGTGTGTAGTCATTGGTGTTGGTTACTGTCTTTGAGTGTTGTTGAGGGTGTGAGCTTGTTTTTATTCAGACACATACCTATGTTTGTAGGTACATAAATATAATAATAATAATAAAAAAATATTTGTGCCAAGAAACTTACAGATAAGAAGTACCTACAGAGTATAAGTAGTATAGAACTTATAGTAAAAAATTCAAATTACACAAATAAATGGACTGTTTGGTAGAAGAGGACTAGTCAGGTGTTATATGACCAATGATCTGTACGCAAAATGATGAACCCTGCCTCTTAAACTAGGGAAGCCCTGTATCTTAAGAGACAGTGAGCAGCTATTATTACAAAATAAAGCTTGTGAAGTGTGTCGGTCTACCATCGATTATAAGAGAAAATAAATGCATATTATAAACTAACTATTTGTATAGGACCAGAAAGAAGAAAAGTTGGAGCAACCAAAATGTGTGAGTTTGTGTGTGTGTGTGTGTGTGTGTGTGTGTGTGTGTGTGTGTGTGTGGGTGTGTGTATTTGAAGTGTGGGTGAGATTTTGAGTGTGCAGCGAATAAGAAGTTATTAAGCAATGAATGTAAGCAATGCTTCGGTTTGTGAATAATCCTGTTGCATTAGCCATTTTGTCACTTTAGTTTTAGCAGTGTGTTTATTGAGGTCGCGAATGTTAATGACTTGGTGGGTTTTTTTGTAAAGGTGAGCGCTGAGTGTATTGAATTGATGTCTGGCGAACGAGGTTTTCTGCTGTGTGCCTGGAGGGACATTGGTCCGTTTTCCTGGATCGGAAGGGGGGACAGAAGCGTGCCTTCTGAGCACTGAGCGAAGTACATAGAGCTGACGGACTGAGAGAACCTTAAATTCCGCGTACAGTTCGCGCACAAATCCACGCATTTTTTTGTCTAGAAAGAGTAAACTACTAGAAAAAGTCTGTCAGCTAGATTGGAAGAAAATGTTGGGCACGTAATTTTTGTTTCGACGAAACAAAAAACGTGACGACGTAAATACATATAAAATGAAATCGATACAGTGTTTTTATATTTCGCGTGACGTCTTTATACATAAAAGTCACGTAACAAACCAGTCTTGAACATATTAGTCAAAACCAAATTTAATTGAAAAAAAAAATGGAACTGTGTGTCCAATATTTTTGGATAACTAATCTATAGATCGGTCGGACTCATTTAAAAAAAAATCTAACAAAGATCCCTAATGTTTGAAGGGATGGTGTTCATTGTTCTTGGTTTATGTGAACCAGAGAGATCTCTGATAATCCTGAATATGTCTTAATTTAAGTAAGTCACCTCATCTCACCGGCTTCTTCTACCATCGGACATCCAGACGCACTGCAACTTACTATCCTTACCTTGTTGCTATTCCACCAATTCGCACTAAGCGTTTCCAAACGTCTTTTATAATGCGCACAGCAAAGGAGTGGAACTCTCTGCCTGCGTCTGTGTTTTCTAACGCTTACAACCTTATTCTCTTCAAAGTTAGAGTGAACAGGCTCCTTCTGGGTAAGCTCGCTCCATCCTAGACTTTGTCTCTGTCATCTCTGACCAAGACTAGAGTCAAGAGCAAACCTATCACAAATTAAAATAAACAAAGTCACAGAAAATTGTTTCTAATAAAATAATGGTATAATCGTTTTATATTTACTATCTAAAGCCTTTTTACTTTGACATTTAGTAAGCTAAGTAGGTCAACTACTGTACTTTGTTGACAGGCTAGACCTTTGAGTTCGTTACGCCCACTCGTTTGCCTAAGTAGCTACATATTTATCTAGTTAGAAGGCTGCTCCGCTTCAGAGCACGACCAGTGAATGCCAGCCCGCATAGAAACTTAAACTAACTGTTGACGAGAAAGTACGTTATGAAAAGTTTATCGCATATTGACAGAAATATTGACTTCACTATAAAAGAAGAATATATAATAGGCTTTTATAATTCTATGTTTCAATCGCACTAAAAACATAGTTAATTGCTTTAGACATAAACTATGAAGATCAATATAAAGTATGTACAAACGCGTTTAAAACAAAACAAATCTTTGGGCATCAAAAAAATATCATCCACTTCGCTGTCAATGGTAAAAGTGCCCAGAACACTGGCAGGATTGCCGCCTTAAATGGCAATTCTGATTCTTTGGCCGAAGAAAAGCCCAGCCCTCTGGTCACGTGATATAATATATATACTATATATTATTATACAGGGAAATTGAAAAAATACCCGAAACCTCTTAGGCAGTGAAAGTACACATGATTATAAGCAACTTTTGTTTTGGTAAAACTCCGAAATCTCGAAAAAAATATCAGCTGTTTCATACATTTTCATTGGCTAAATACTGCATTTTGTATGAAACAGCTGATATTTTTTTCGAGATTTCGGAGTTTTACCAAAACAAAAGTTGCTTATAATCATGTGTACTTTCACTGCCTAAGAGGTTTCGGGTATTTTTTCAATTTCCCTGTATAATTATGAACTATAAATAACCAAAAAATGCAATAAATTACAACAAAATAATATACACCAAGAAGAAGTTTTATCATAATCCAAAATACACGTATAACAATTATAAGGCCTCTCCACACGGTCGCGCGACTCGTAGCGTTAATTTGCGTCGCGTTGATGCGTCGCAATGAGCGGCCACAGAGCGTCTTATTAGACACGTAGCGGGGCGTGCCTCCGGTTCGTCGTCACATGTGATGTGATGCGCAGACATGAAATGTACGTGTAATTTTATTACAGTTCGTTATCAGTAGCTTTATTAATTGTTATGTAGTTTACTTTGGGCGGTGTCGTTATTTTTCGATAGCTATCACTTGACTCTTCGCCGGAAAACAAAATAAAATAAAGCTTCTATACAGGGAAATTGAAAAAATACCCGAAACCTCTTAGGCAGTGAAAGTACACATGATTATAAGCAACTTTTGTTTTGGTAAAACTCCGAAATCTCGAAAAAAATATCAGCTGTTTCATACATTTTCATTGGCTAAATACTGCATTTTGTATGAAACAGCTGATATTTTTTTCGAGATTTCGGAGTTTTACCAAAACAAAAGTTGCTTATAATCATGTGTACTTTCACTGCCTAAGAGGTTTCGGGTATTTTTTCAATTTCCCTGTATAATGTATTTAGGGGAAGACAAAGACATCTGAAACTTATGTTATGAGGTTTTTGGAATTGATTTTATGATTCTGGTGTTGGGGCTCAAGTCTATTTAAGTCCCAAATATTTTGGATGTAAAAAGTTAATAAGTTTTTGATTGCTTGGTATATGTAGGCAAACTAGTCGAACAGAGACTTTATTTTAGCAATTACTTGTAAATTCAAATGTTTTATAACAATCGTAAATACCTATATTTACTACAGTTACATGGAATTACCAAAACACACGCATAACTAACACCTATACCTGCCCTTCTACTTACGCATGTCCTAGAGAACACTTCAAAAGTACCCTCAAGATGCATCCAAGTCGTGGCGTCACGTACCAGTGACAGATGGGAAATCGATGTCATTATGATAGATTATCCGTTAGGGCTACGTGTGCCTGATTGGCTTTGTTACGCGTCTTCGGCACCTGAGAACGTCCTCGATCTCGGGCAACTAATTTGACAGATCGATGGTCGAACTCGCGTCTTCGGTCCTGTGAGATGACCTTAAAGACACGTTGTGCGACGTTGTTGGTTTTGAGATGTGGGTAGTGTGGATGATGTACAAGTTTTCGTTCTGGTAGAGGAAAATTATTATTTTTGGAAATTATATTAAAAATACATCTTCTTTTTACTGTACCCGGTTCTACATGTTAAAATACTCAATAAAATAAATGAAGTAGATACTACGAGACCTACATATCTCACCATAGCCGCGTAGCCGCGTAGCAGGCGTAGCAAATGTCTACGCTTTTATTACAACTTCGAGACAACATAAACCGTTGACGACCTCTGCTATTACTTTCTTTCTTTGATCAAATAAACTATAGGCTTATATGGTAATATTGTTTATATATGCCACATTCGACTATAAAAATAACATTAGAATATCGTAACGCTTGATTGCATGCAAATTATGACGTACGGAAATGTAAATTTTGAGTGTGTGAGTGTAAGACACATCAAATGTTCTGTGCACCCCAGTGGGTTCACCCTTTATTTTGCGTACAAAAGGCTGGTAGCCAACCTAATGAACGGAGTTCAGGTCGTGGTGGTGAATACATTATTGCCCTTAAGTTTTATAGCTATGCCTAGTTTTGGCTTCTCTGTTTATGTGGCGCTTGAGACACCTTGAGATGTGGAATGGCAAAAGAGGGAGTTATTAATTTAAATATTTAGTGCATACGTTTAAGTTTGGGTAGTTGTGTGTGTGTAAGATGAAGATTAAGGCATATTTGAAGTCTTCAGGTTTTTAACTATACGTAGTTTATTCCTGTAAAAATAACCCTGCACTGTGTTACTAATCAATATAAGTACCTGTTTCAGTCAAAATTATATTCATGTAAAAATTTTCACCGACAGGTGAACGAGGTATTCTATTTAGCGTCATTGTCGTGTACATACTCGTAACTCCTCACGTTGCGAGTATGCAAATTAAACGTGTTTCATCTTGGCATTTTCACGGGGCCTTGTCACTGTCAAGCCCGTACGTCTGTTTATTAACTTTTTGCTAATTAGACAGGCCTCGGGCACGTCTGCGAGTATGTTGGCATTTTTAATTACGCGTGATAATTTTGTCTGGCGGAGCGGCGTGTTGCGCCACTGTGCACCACGCCGCTTAGCGCGCGTTACACAAAGCACACAATTAACTTCATTGCAGTCTAATTCTCGTTTGCTTGAGTGTTCTTATTGAGAATGATAAGCCAACTCGCTGCACCAAAGAAAATAAAATACCACCCACCCCTCACACCCTAATTGCCATTTAACGTGTGCGAATAATTAACAGCTTGCCACTGGGATAGAGTGAAAAATGTCACGAATCAAATTAAGCCAAATCAAAACAAACAAAAGGAAGGGTATGCAATGTAATCACTTCGGACTGTCAAACACACTCGCAGGTACAGCTTACGGACGCATTTAAGTTAAAATTTTCACTCCCCAGTAGCTTTTTACTAATTCGCCAAGTGAAAAGGGTTCGCCGAAGTAATACAGTTTACTGCTTATTCAGTATTTATACGTTTAGGGGGCTGCCACTCGTCTCTAGACGTCGGCCGATGTAAGGAAAATTTGTAAAATTTGCTGTAATTAGCATCCATCAATATTCTGTGAACCCTTTCTAGGAATTATATTGTGCCTCCTTCACGACATGTTTTAATAATGGAGACCTCACCGTGGGTATTTCAATTACCTAAAATTTATTGACTATTTTCCTAGCTTGTATAAATAAAGGCATTTGAAAATAAATATGTATTTTATATACCAAATGATTAATCGATGTTTTATACTTACAAAATTTTACTACGAGTTTTTAACATGAATAATCAAAAACAAAATATTCACTAAACATATTCCTTCAAATTGGTTTCCAATAACAAAGAATACTGTAATCGAGTTTCGAGCGTACTAAAGATGGTGGTATTATTAAAATCCTGCAAAGTTAGATGGGCAATAAAGAGTTGGAGCCGACGAAGGATAGAGGTGCGTTGTTTACGGCAGGATAACATCGCCGATCGCGCGTAATGTATTTATGATTATTGCCTCAACTTACGTGTAAAGAAATAGACGGGAAAGCTTTAACGTAATACGGCTGTTTAAGGAGAAAGCTTCTAGTTTATTTCGCGGAGATAATAGAAAGGTAAACTGTTGAAGTCGTTCTGAAGCCTTTGTTTTAAACGAGACAATGTTTCGAGGACTTTATTCCTCGAAAAATATCATTGGTTTAGTGATGAGTTTAGAGACGACACGATGCTCTTAACAGAAGTGACAAAGAATCCATAATTATAGATCATTGTACTACTACTACTACTACCTCATTCAAGAGGTCACATAAGGACAGTAATCGCTTGCCAAAATGTCTTTGTTACACAGATGAAAGACTTACTCGTGTGGATGTGTGGGCGACCTCCTCAAACAAACTAGAGCCATCAACAAACCAACATGGAGAGGGATATTTATAACAACAAAATCCCCTTACTGCTACACATGTTACAAGTTATGAAGATAAATAAAGGCCCCTCAGATGCCTTCACCATCACATTTCCGTTAAGTCTATCGACAAGCAAACATTGTATATTAGCCGGCGATGCCCTAAATATTGAAGCTTCGTCTTAATCCGTCGGTGGCGAGAGCAAGCCGCTTCTTAATCCATCACGTAACCGAGACTCGACGAGAAATCGTGTTACATCAACGAAAAATGTATTATAAGGGGGGGTCTCCCCACGATCGGACAAACTTTGCTAATACCACCCCCTAACATAATCGCACAGCCTTTTACGAGAGGAATTTATGGGATGGTCCCGATTTCTTGGTGTATTTATGGAGAACGTGGCTCTTACGTGTCGGCGCTGTGTTAATTAGGATGAGTAAAGTATTGGAGTGATGTCGACGTGTCGAAGAGTGCTGTTTATTACGAAGAAGATTTTGTAGTTTGAGAGGAGATTTAAGAACATCCTGTTGGCTGGATAAATCGATCGAGAAGTTTGTGCAGTCTGCTGTGTTGATATGCTGTAAATTGTAGTAAGATTATAAGTAACTAGTGGAACGTGGAAGTATATTGTTGTATTATATTTAGTCACCAGTCCAACCAAAGTTTCGTGAGGTATCTACCATATAGTCAAGCTGCATCATTGTGTCACACTAGTCCATCCACCAGCTTAAGCTTTAAATTTTCTTGCAAATCATCCACAGTCCTGCACTCACCACTCAACGTAGCTTATTGACATATCCAACATCAAAAGGCTTCGATTGTATGACGTAACTAATTCAGACTAGCCGTCAGAGTTTCGAAGTCTTAGCGAGTCGGCCCCAGGTGAGAATGTGCTAGACTCAAGCGGCTAGACGCTGCCCGCGAGCCAATAATGTTGCATGTTAAGTTGTGGGATGTATAGTTGGTTGAAGTGGCCAGCAAGTTGGCCTGCTTTTAGGTGGTAGGAATTTCGGGGAAGGAAAAGTGTCTTTGTGTCTTTGAAATTAATCATAGAAGAACAGAGATGAACAAGTGAGAAAAAACATACATGTTTATCAGAGAATAACGCTGCTTTCAGACTACGCTATAATATAATAGCAAATAGTATAGAGCTCATTGCAAGGCAGTATCGCGCACCATACATTGTTATGGACACGTTCACGTCGTTCACACTGTACTATACTACATATTATTGGCAATGTATGGAGCGCAATATTGTTAATCTATTGTAAGGCTATCATACCATTTATGCAGGAGAACCTTACCCTATTTACTTTATTTAAATTGTGTGTATCGTAAATGTAGGCGTGAAATAAATATGTAAAACTTGATTTCATAAAATTATATTTACACAGTAAATATTCAAAATCATAACGATAACCACAGTGGCATAAAAATAAAATCGTACTTACACTTGGTTAGACTTAGAGCTAGTGCACTCTACCAACGTTCGAACTCGACTGACCCGTTTGCTTGTGCTACAACCGTTTTTATACGCCTACGGTGGTGGGGTTTATGACGGTAGTTGTAAAACCAGACGCACGTTTCGTTTTACGGTAAGCACAAACATACTAGATTTACATTGATTAGGTATATCATATTATATTATATTTAGGTATTTATACATCACCCTGTTAATAAACTATAGGTACATTCTGACAGTCGGCCATCCTATGCTAAGCATGACCTCGTGCTTATATTACATAACAAATAATTAAAAATACATACAATTTAACCATTCCGTTCATAATCACATGTTAAACATATTTAATATAGGACACCTTTGCCCTGAATACACATTTTTAAATTAATCACAAAGCATTGTATTATGGGACTCTTTTGTCTTACACAAAAATGACACCTTTGTCAATAATGAATTTTATGAGGCCTTTCCGCCCAATAAAATATGACACCTTTGTCAAATACATAATTCATGGGACCCATTAGTCCAATACATTATGACACCTTTGTCAAAATGCATTTTATTGGACCCTTCCGTCCAGTACAACAACTTTGACACCTTTGTCAAAATGCATCTAATTGGACCCTTCCGTCCAGTACAATAATTTTGACACCTTTGTCAAAATGTATTTTATTGGACCCTTCCGTCCAGTACAATAACTTTGACACCTTTGTCAAAATGCATTTTATTGGACCCTTCCGTCCAGTATAATAACTTTGACACCTTTGTCAATAATAAATTTAATAGTTTTATAATTTAGAAGCATACACATTAAGACACAATAATAAATGTTTTTGAAGTAAATACCCTTCTGTCCTTAAGAGCAATTACAAACAAATAAGGAATTTTTGTCTCTTTTAACCGGTTTTATTTATGGTTATTTTATATTTAAACATGCTTAATGATCAGACTCGTTGGATAAATCATTGTCACTATCGTGTGGCCTATCAAAATTCATCCATGGTTTTAATTTATCGACTGCGACTGTTGTAGAATAACCCCTACCACCCTTTTTTGTAAGCGGTGTATCTTCTACATGATATCGGTCGTGATCCAGTACTTTTGTGATTCTATATGGACCTTGAAATTTAGGTACTAACTTTCTACTTTGCCCTGTAGAAGGCACCTGACGTTCAACACGTACTAAATCCCCTACCTGATATTTTAATGGGGCACAACGTTTTTTGTCAAAATAAGACTTTTCTTTTTCCTGATTGGCGGCTATATGCTCACCGATTTCGTCACGGATTTCCATTAGATCTTTCTCGTTAGTTTTTGTGATATCTCCCTCTAGTTCTGAAATAATTTTATTTTCACTACTTCCCGTTAATCGTCTGCCAAATAGAGCTTCCGCGGGAGTCCGATTAATCCCTTTGTTTAATGTATTATTTATTCCCCATTGTATCTCAGGTAGGTGATCATCCCATTTATTTTCAGCTACACCAATAGTTTTTGCTGTTAACGAATCTACAATTGTCTTGTTGTACCTTTCTACCTGGCCATTAGCTCTGGGGGTAGCAACAGCATTTAGTATATGCTTGATTCCCTTTTCATTAACAAATGCTTTAAATCTGTCACTTGTAAATGAAGATCCCCTATCAGAAATTATTCTTCTAGGAAGTCCAAAGATGCCAAAATATTCCTTAAGTACTGTAATAGATGTAGCAGTTTGAGTATTTCTTACTGCTTTTAAATATATATATTTAGTAAAGGCGTCTATGATTACTAAAATATACATATTGCCTTTACTGCTCCGCACAAAGGGACCTGTATGATCGATGTGTATTGTGTCGAAGGGAGCTGCTATTTTTGGGATTGGGTTAAGATAACCGGGTTTCTTACCTCCGGACGATTTCGCATATGCGCATTCTAGGCAAGAATCTACGTATTTTTTTACAAAACGTCGCATTTTATTAAACCAGTAATTGGATTTTATTTTATCTAAAGTTTTGTCAAAACCAAAATGACCTATATCATCATGGTTTTGCTTTACAATTTGCCAGCGTACTCCCTTTGGCACAACCCATCGATCCCCATCAGCAGTTATTCGGAACAATTTTTCATTTTTTAGTTTATAATTAGTTTTTATATCGATTAAGTCATCTAATTTTGGATCTTTAAGAATGCCTATTATTCTTTGTATATCATCATCGGCATTTTGCACAGTAGTTAACCATGTAGTTTCTGACACCGAAAAAACTCCAATTTCAGAACTTGGTACCGGATTCCTACTGAGCGCATCAACATGGGACATGGATGGGCCTGGTCTATACTCAATTGAGAAATTGTATTCCTGCATCTGTTCCCACCATCGCGCTACACGGGGAAGCATATCCCTTTTTTGGAAAGTTGCTTTTAACGAGTTGCAGTCTGTGACTATTTTAAATGATAAGCCAACTAAGTAAACGCGAAACTTTTGAAGAGCGGATACCACCGCTAACGTTTCCAAGTCATAAGACGAGTAGTTCTGTTCTTCGGGAGTAGTTTGTTTACTGAAATAAGCGATTGGTCTAAGAACTAAATTTTCATCTCTTTGCAAAAGAATTCCAGCTATGCCAATTTTGCAAGCATCGGTATGTAATTCTGTTAACGCGTTAGGATTGTATAGAGCTAAAGTAGGTTTTTGAGATAATTCTTTTTGCAAAACTCTAAATGCGGTCTCTTGGTCTGGTCCCCATTGCCATGAAATATTCTTTTTTAGTAAATGGGTTAGTGGTTTTGCCAAAATAGAAAACTTGGGGACAAATCTCCTAAAGAAACTGGCAAGTCCTAGAAACTGACGAACATTATGCTGGTTTTGTGGTACAGGGAAACGTTCAACAGCTTCAATTTTTTTTGAACCCGGCCGAATGCCATTTTCTGATACTTCAAACCCTAAGTAATCTACTGCGCGTTTGAAGAAAAAACACTTAGATGGTTTAAGAGAAAGCCCAGCATTTTTAAATAAATCTAGTACAGACTGTAACCTTTCTATTCCTTCAGAAAAAGTTTTACTGGGTATAATAACATCGTCTAAATATGCCAAGGCTTCCCCATGTCGAGCGTTCCCTAATATCTGATTCATTAATCGCTGAAATGTTGCTGGCGCATTAGCAAGACCAAATGGCATGCGATTAAACTCATAATGCCCATCAGGCGTGACAAAGGCGGTTTTGTGTTTATCACATTCAGCAATAGGCACCTGATAATATCCGGATGCCAGATCTAATGTAGTAAATAACTTATTCCCTGCTAAAATATCTAATTGATCATCAATAAGGGGCATTGGATAATTTTCTTTAACGGTTTTTTTGTTAAGCGCTCGATAGTCAATACAAAGTCGGAATTCACCAGTCTTCTTTCTAACGAGGACTATGGGACTCGCATAAGATGAAGTAGAGGGACGTATGATATTAGTATCTAATAATTCTTTGATCATTCCTCTAACTACTTCCTTTTCGGCAATTGCTAGTCTATAGGGTCTGTAAACTACCGGCTTATCATCATTTAAGTCTATTTTCATACTACCGACCGACGTACTACCTAATTCCGTTAAATCCATAGCAAAACATTCTCGGTATTCATTTAGTAATGACAATAGTTTTTCTTTGTCTTTATCAGAAAGATCTTCAGCAATATTTAATTGGGCTTCTGTTAAGGTTGGAGGCGCACGAGCTGTGGAATTCGCGACATTTAAAACGTGAAATGTTTTCTCTTCGTGGGCTATGAAGCCTCGCGCTATTAAGGAATTTGCTTCAAATTCTAACCTTGAAGAGGGAGCACAAGTTACAACTACAAGTCCGAGGCCATTCCGAACATAATACATACCAGACAAAACTGAATATCTCAAGTGTTCTTTATATCGTACACTACCTTCTACGAATATTTCCCCGTTGAAACGAGGATCATTACTGTATACCTCGACCAAAGTAAGTCCTGACACTTCAGTCTCGTGTTTACAAAATAGACTTAATTTATGGTTGTAGCTTTCGAGTATGCCCAAGCTTGATATATCTAAGCAATCGCTTGTTTTTTTAATTATTATGTGCGACTGTTCTGTAAATGTCTGACCTATTATAATAGGAAAAGGCATGACATTATCTGGGACTATGAGCAGATCTACATTGGCGGCAGCACTATCTATTATAATATGAACGTTGATTCTACCGATGGCACTGACTACTGAATTACCGAAACCTCTCAGGATTGGTAAATTATTAGTGTCGAACTGATTACCGATCTTTCGAAACTCAGAATCTTTAATCATAGAGCATTCGCTACCGAAATCAATGAAGACCCGCATAGAGACCCCATTGACAATAGCCTGTTTAAAATATTTTTGATTGGACTTTATTAAATCAGAGGCATTGGATGACGAACCTACTTCGCTACTGGCAACTGTTAAAACGGTTTTATCTGGGGCTGAAGCTTTGGAGTAGCATTGTTCAGTTTCATGGCCAATTTTATTGCATTTATTGCATTTCTTAATTGGACGCTGACACTGAGCCACGAAATGACCCTCTTGTTTACAATTTAAACAACGGGTTGGCTTGTTATTGCCAGAAGTTCGAGACTGTGCATCATTGTTTTTATTCAGAGGACCTTTAACGTTTTTGCGGTCGTTGAGTGGTTTTATATTTCTCACGTTACGTAAATACGATAATAATTTATCTGGGTCTGAAAACTTAACAGCTTCGGCGCCCAATCTTACAGATCGGTCGTCAATACCGTGCAAAACGCATTCTACTGCACGAGTACCTTCTATACCACATCTATTTATTAAGCCTATTTTTTCATAGAAGTATTCCTCTAACGAATCGTTAAATCGAGCCCTTTTAGCCAACATATCACTGAGCATCTGTCCGTAATTTTCTTCCGGAGGGAATGCTGACAATAGCTTTTGTTGCCATTCGTCCCAAGAGTAAAGGACAGACGATAGACCCTCGTACCACCTCTTGGCAACGCCTCTCAACTTGGGTAACGCAAAGTGTACAATTTGTTTTTCAGTCAAGCTGTAAATGAGGGCACATTCGTTTACTTTGTGTAGCCACATGGTCATCGTTTGTTCTTTCCTGCCTGGGTCGAATTCCGGTATAGCGTTTTGCATAGATCCTAGTTTATCCAGCGAATCTGTTTGGTTAACGGATTTTAACATTTTAAAAATCTGAGCAATATCGTCTATTTTATAAGAATGTGGAGCTGACTCACCCGAATTCTGGACCTGTTCTTCACCAAGATGCTTCTGCGTACCAGAAGGCCACTGGTCATGTCGGCTGCAGGACTGTCCTCCACGTTGAAGGCTGCGGGATCGCCCATCGCGTTGACTGCGCTGCGATAGCCTATCGCGTCGGCTGCGTGGCGACAGCCCATCGCGTCGACTGCGCGGCGACAGCCCATCGCGTCGACTGCGCGGCGACAGCCCATCGCGTCGACTGCGCGGCGACAGCCCATCGCGTCGACTGCGCGGCGACAGCCCATCGCGTCGACTGCATGGAGTCTGCCCGTTGCGTCGACTGCACGGAGTCTGCCCGTCGCATCGACTGCGCGGCGACAGCCCATCGCGTCGACTGCGCCGTGACAGCCCATCGCGTCGACTGCTCGACGTCTGCCCGTCTCGTCGACTGCTCGGCGTCTGCCCGTTGCGTCGACTGCGCGGCGTCTGCCCGTTGCGTCGACTGCTAGGCGTCTGCCCGTCGCGTCGACTGCGCGGTGACAGCCCATCGCATCGACTGCGTGGCGACAGCCCATCGCGTCGACTGCGCGGCGACAGCCCATCGCGTCGACTGCGCGGCGACAGCCCATCGCGCCGACTGCGCGGCGACAGCCCATCGCGTCGACTGCGCGGCGACAGCCCTTCGCGTCGACTGCTCGGCGTCTGCCCGTCGCGTCGACTGCGCGGCGACAGCCCATCGCGTCGACTGCGCGGCGACAGCCCTTCGCGTCGACTGCGAGGCGTCTGCCCGTCGCGTCGACTGTGCGGCGACTGGCCACTGCATCGGCTGCGCCTCGATGGCCGATCGAGCCGCAAGCTCGTTGACTGATCATCGCTTTGGTGGGTGGTCAATTGTTCATTGTGGCGGCCATGAGACATCCAATCACCACAACCGCTGTGAGGTAATTTATTATTACGTCGGCAGCGTGGTTTTACCTCACGGCTGTTCCACTGCTCCATACGTTCTCTGCGTGTCCTCATTGTCAATATAGGACTTGGAGTTCGTACTGGGCTGCGTGAGCGATGTGTAATGGATTGGGCCGCAGAATACCGCGAGGGTGTTGGCCCCGCAGCAGTACTAGTACATTCTTCCATTTTATCTGGAATTTAGGGGAACACGGAAGCAAACTACGCAGATTTTAGCCGATAAACAATCTAAAATAGTAAAAAAAAAGTCACATTCGAATCTCACTTCTGATATGTAAGGCTATCATACCATTTATGCAGGAGAACCTTACCCTATTTACTTTATTTAAATTGTGTGTATCGTAAATGTAGGCGTGAAATAAATATGTAAAACTTGATTTCATAAAATTATATTTACACAGTAAATATTCAAAATCATAACGATAACCACAGTGGCATAAAAATAAAATCGTACTTACACTTGGTTAGACTTAGAGCTAGTGCACTCTACCAACGTTCGAACTCGACTGACCCGTTTGCTTGTGCTACAACCGTTTTTATACGCCTACGGTGGTGGGGTTTATGACGGTAGTTGTAAAACCAGACGCACGTTTCGTTTTACGGTAAGCACAAACATACTAGATTTACATTGATTAGGTATATCATATTATATTATATTTAGGTATTTATACATCACCCTGTTAATAAACTATAGGTACATTCTGACACTATGCTATATATTATAGCGTAGTCTGAAACCAGCTTAATAATTTTATCTTTAAGGTTTGAGAAATATCACCATTTAAGTACGATAAATCTGATTGCACTTCCATTATTGTTTGTTTGTTCAAATGGAAGTGCGAAGTTTCGTTTCGAAGGCTTGGGTGAAGTGATCACGAAATTAGCTGTCATTCCATCTAAACAAAATGGAAAGGCAGTTTATTTCGGACTCTCTCCACCTGAGTTTTCACGGTGAGAGGTTTACAGAGTTGACCGGCTAGATGATCAGTTTCATATTACCTGCCACGTTTGGTAGTATATAAGAGATGTAACATTCAAAGCAAGTTATCGTCATTGACCACCGCCACTAATGACCTTACTTTTACTCAAGCTCGTCGTACTAAACAGCTGTGTGTAGTTGACGTATAATTAAATTCGACAATGCAGGAATAGGTACTTGTACAATATAAGTGGAGGACGCAAGTTGTGGCTTTGTTCTGGAAACTTCGCCGTATACTGATGTATCTTATTGCATGTGGCGTCGTAAAGGTAACACTCACTCCTCTGTGCCTCTGTATGTGTGTGTGTGTGCTCTATTTACTGAAATAGCCGCTTTGAAACTAAGATTAAAATAAGTATTTCTCTTGGTACAGATTTTAAGACTTATTGCGTAGAAAAGCGTAAAGTAGGCGTGTTAATATAAGTTTTCAAAGCCACACTAATGAACTTAAAGCCTACGATATCATTCAATCAAAATAAAACTGATACTAACATTTAATAGGCCCAAAAACATCATGTACCATAAACTCTAAAACGCTCAGTTTATTTAATGAAACTTTGTTAAAAATACAAGAGAGAGAGAGACTCAACTGAAAATTAAACTTTGCCGAGTCAGCCTACACGAAATCTTTACGCTTCAATTGAGCCAGTTTATGGCGAAATTAATTACTGGCTAGAGAGGATCGACTATAATAGTTTCCCGTCCGAATTATTATTGTGAAGGGGTCCACGGCCGGCGAAATTGTGTCCGGACAAGAAAATTAGTGAGCGTAAAACGGGGTGTGAATTTGAAAATCAAAGAGCCTATGGAACTTGTTCCGAGTCCATTGTGATGGCCCATCATTTACATGGGACGCCACCTATACACAATTCGGTGATAACTCATTCGCAAGTTGGAGCTTTTGAAGAGTGAAGGACGGTTGGCTTTAATTACATGTTGAGTATGGAATTGTTGCATAATACATGTGGCTGAAGTCCCAAGCGCTTGTGATAAGCGTGGTCACGCAGAAAATATTAGCGGAGATAGCGTGGGTGTGCTTTTAACTTTATGCAAGTACTTGTAGCTTTACAATTCCAATGAGGGGAAGGGATGCGCTGGACTAATAATATTCCCAAAGGAAAATACTCTCAGGAAGTGTCCCATCTCCTACCCCAGGACGTGGTCTACCTCTGTGCCAAATTTCATCTAATCCATTCAGTTGCTAAAACGTGAAGAGGTAACAAATAGACGGACAGCATTATTTTATAATATTTAGAAGCAGTAGGTACACCACTGAGCCCGATTTGGTAGACATCATCGAAAAAATATCAATCGTAATTAGCAATTCCGGACGTATTTATCATGCTCGCCTTTTACATCGTTCTCACATGTATATATAATTTCAACGCGATGTAACAAAACTTTGTAACAATTTTTTATTTTTAAAAGGGTGTCCGTGGAGTTTCTTGCACGTTCTTCTCCATAGATATCTACGCTTTGGAACGTGCAAATAGCTTCATCTTTTTGTACTGACCAACATTGACAATTCAAAAGTGCCTGTAAAATGGTTTAATTGAAAATAAATGCTTGAGATTTTTTTTCAAAATTTAAAACAGAAGTGACACTATAAATAAATAAATCTTTATTTTACAAAAACACAGATTAATATGTTTTAGATAAAGGCAATTTCAATAAGCTGATTCTACATTAACGTATTTTGTTCAACTAACATTTCAGCCGAAATGGGTACAGATTTCAGTGGAAATATGTCCGAAGCTACAAATGTACACCCAAAGCCTTAGTCTCCCTAATCCGTATTGTTCCTCGTCTAGCCTGAACCCATGCTAGTGTAAAAGTGCGTCTCTCCACGGACGGCGCCTTGTACCGCGATATATGGCCGCCGAGGGAGACCGCACAGCTGAGATTCAACAACTGATTTATAGCTACGCGAATACAAATATCTTGGCAGATGAATGTTGAGATTGTGTGAAAAGTCTGGCTGTTGGAAATCAGAAGTGAGAAGTAAGATTTGTTATGAATGCTATGAGAATAAACTAAGGATAGGGTTACACTTTTAGGTTTAGAAATTAAATCTAGGGTTACGGTGTTGGGGTGTGTCGTGGATCCATCAGCTAATTTATTATATTCAAGCTTGCGACAAATCGCTGTAGCTTACCACAACACAACACAATAATGTGATCCCGGTTTAAAACATTTGAATTGTTTTTGACTTATCGTGCATGCCTGATTCTAATTCATTTATTTATTCCAGATAACCATAATCCATTAAAAAAATCACACATTGACATGTACAATTTTACAATTGTAGTACAATTTTTTTCATTTATTTTGACAAATAAATGAAAAGAAATTGTACTAGGTACACAAAAATAAAATAAAATAAAAGAATTACTTACAAATATTAAAATCAAATAAAATCAACATACAATCCAATGAAATACTTAAAATAAAACAACAATTTAATTAAAATCCAAAATCAAATTGAAATCAAACTATAAATTACGCATTGCCTGGGTGCGTTTCTGATAGATGTATATCATAACCCCTTGTGACAATTCCGAATCTATGTTCACTGGCTAGAAAGTATTATAGTTCTTGTTAATGAAGGGGTCTTGCTACTTAAAAAAACATAAATAAATAATTAAAAAAACAGTTGATGGTACAGGTGCACAGAACACCGCAAAAGACTGACGGCCCGTAAAGCACCCAGGAAACAGTGTTGGAAAGAATTAACTATGAAATATGCGCACCTTGGGCCTAGCGTGATTTATGTGTGGCAGATCTGCATTAAATATTGTTCGGTGGCGGTGCAGGGGAGAAGATGAACTTTCTGTTGATTCTGTATGATATGGTGATAGTCAAGTAGATATGATTTATTTGTTTTGGCACTTAAAAATTAGCACGTTATGTCGTACGCAAAGTATGTTAAATTTCAAAACTAATGGCTTCTGAAATCATAGGTAGAAGTAAATATTATAAAGATAAACTTTAAGATGACTAAATGTCTAAACTACTACGACAAAATGACTAAATATTCTAAAAGAAAAATGAAGCGGTTTCAGGGAACTGTGGAAATATTTTTTCAACGAAACTGTTACATTGCATAACAAATTCCACAAATGTCGTTCGCATATTTACTCATCCTAATAAACACCAAAAGTAATGAACATCACTGGTTTAAGCCCAGACGCTACAAAAGAAGCCCAGTTCGTTATGACGAAGGTAACCCGCAAAACGCCACATACGACCCGCGTGTAATTTTATTATGACCTCGTTATGGTATGTAATGAAGTCATTAGCTCTGAGGACGACAAGGTTTTGTGGTGGGGTAACAGGCCTACAGACAAGGTAAACACATTAGATGGGGATTACCTTGTTTCGTCCAGGTGTAATGTATCGGAAGATTTAGGGGGAACCACAGTTCAAAGGAAAAATAATAATAAAGCGGTTGAATTTTTGCAGACATTTTGCAAGTAAATCTTAAAAAGGTTAATTTATTTGATAATTTTATTGGCGCCACTAACGATTTCAGAGTCTTATGCAGGCTATATCTACACGTTCAAGTAATTTGATCAAACAACTGGATCAAACTGTGTAAGAAATAGAAATACGAAATTTCGTATTTCTTCATGCCATTTGACGACTCATTTTTATCAAACCACAGACGTTCATACCAACACAATAACAACAACAACTGTTTGTCCAGTCTGTTTGATCAAATTATTTGAACTGTAACATGGTTTCATTTCATAAACGGATATGATGAATATAAGGTACCTACCTCATAGTGTGTCACAACTGAAATATAATGGACTAAACTTGGAAAGTGGTTATTCGCATAATACAGAATAAAAAGATATGCGTTTGCGCTATTTGTGGTAACTTAGCAGCCATACTTTCTCCATTAAAAATAGCACAATTATTGCTGTCTCTTTTAAACTTGTTAAATGATAGCATAGCTGTTGCTTGTTTCTATGAAATATTGCATGGCCTTCATGAACTATGTAACAAAAGCTAAGTAGGTATTGTATTTGATATTTAAATACTCCTGTATCAGACTTGCGACCACCAATAAGGGTATTGAAAGGGCACCCCTGACTTCACTGTTTAATTTTAGGTATTTTCCTCCAGTTAGCAGCAGAAAAAGACAACCATTACTTATGTAGTCAGTGGTTGTATTTTTCTTATTATTCATTTCTTAATTATTTAAGTAGGTTGTAACTAAGAAAACGTGATTATATGGAAAGACTATTTGTCGGAGCAGTTTCAACGCGTCTTGGAAGACTTCAGTCAATGTTAAAACTAGGAACTGATTTAAGTGAGTACTCGCGGCGTAAGTTAATTTCAGCGTGCGCTGTCTTACCGCCTCGGGAATAATGGTCGCCCGTAAATCCCGGCAGACAAAACTGACTCACCTGCACTCATTATATTTACGCCGCAATAATAAAACTTTCCAACTCGCTGTGAATATTGAATTCGTTGCGGCGAGGAGAGGCGGTCGCCTTACTTATTGCCGTCAGTTATGCAATATGCTCGGTAGGTTTTAATAAAGGCTCGACCGACGGGGCATTTCGAAAAGTTTTCGTTTCGCGAAGGCGGACGCTATTGCGCCGACAATGAGCCCCGCTAAGCCCCCGTCGAGTTGAGTTGAAGCGTTTTCGTTTGACTAATAGCTGCATGTAAAATTTTTGTGCTTTTATTCGCACATGCTGGAGGGATCTAAGCGCACGCTAAAATCTGCCCGCTTTGCTGATGGGGTTTAAAAGTTGTCATTTTCTCGTTGGTCGAATGAACGTGCGCAGTTTTTGCAATAAAACCTGCCTTATCTGGGCTCTGTACGCTGCAAATATTGCCAACTTGGTACGAAACATTATAATATTAACTTGACATGATATTTTACAAACAACAACAAAATAAACGAGTTGCAAAACAACGCATTAACTTCGCCAACCGTAATTTCTAGAGCTAAATACTGTTATAGTTTCAGTATCAGATATTCCTAATTAACGTATACACACAAATGAAGCAGAAATAATCCTGTTCACGAAAGTTATAAAGCATGGCTTCACGTCTTCGCCAGACAAATGGGATATCACGGTGCGTCGTAAGCGAACGTAAATAACGTGATCTGGCGTGGTTTTCTGGTTTGAGTTTAAGGAGTGACTCCTTTATTAATAATGATTTACAGGAATAAAATATATTATGGAAAACCTTTAAAAATGTTTAACATGACAACAAAATGATATCTTCCATATTTCAATAGTCGTAATTACGTACTTGACCAGATTTATCATAACTCAATATATTGAGTATTTTGGGCTGAAAATACAACCTTTAAGGACACTATTTTGAAATATTTAAGTTTGCGAAAAAGATGCCTTAAAATCGAGGGTATACTCAAATTGATGCCTATCTATCATTCAAAGCTTACAAACTGGTCGACATAAATAATTTGTCTTAAAACTAAAGGATAGATACTGATCATACGTGTCGAATGCCTGACACGGTACACAACACATACCATTAGAGCCACACCTTTTCCTTTCACAACAAAATGATAAAGCGTTAACTTTAGTAACAGCAGGATGCAATGATGCGGATGCATTATCGTGTACACCTGCAGGCGGATATTGCATTAGATGCAGCCACTAACACCGCTCGCGGTACACTCAAAGCTCTTCTTGTTATTCACACACGGATGGGTTGTGCAGACGGGCGGTTGAATAATTTAATATTTCTTTTAAGATCTTGAGATCGTTAAGCAAGTGAACAATTTACTGATGTAGATTAGCAAATTAAAAGTTTATTTTTTCTTTTTCTTTAGTGTAATGAATCGCGTTGAGCTATGTACCTACCTTCTCATATTTTAACTTTTTAATAATCAGTTTCAATTCAAGAATATGAGTAAAATAACTGCTTGCTCGTTTGGTTTGCAATTAAATGAGTGTATAAAGTTACTTACTTTGTATTTACAAAATAGAAATCAATTCCTTTACATCAAATACATTGTCACTGAAGACAGACGAAAAATATTAACAGCGTGCTTTCAAAGTCCCACCAAATACAATCGTTACCAATCGCCCGTCTACCATCACACAAAGAGATAGCCTATTTGCTTACGGGCGTGTAAGCACACAGGCGCGTAGGTGCATCGGATTCCATGACGATGCCTTCAAAAGTTCCGCGTTCGACGCCGGGCCGCGGAAGCGCCGTCGCAGCCAGGAAATTGAAGTCACCTCTCGCATTCAGTATACGAACAATGCTTTGTGAAAGAACATCTAATTTATCTGCGAGTTGTTTTGAGGAATCGCTTCGTTTAAATTGAATATCGATTTGTTGAACAATATTGTTTTGTCTTAGTGGAACCGTTGGTCTCTATCTGCGATCTTAGATTTATAATTGCACGTCTATTTCATGTGTTTGTTGGTTTTGAACGAAACTTGCTAGTTTATAATACAATTAATTTACTTTCTTATTAATAGTAACGGTATACTTAGACATTGGTGGTGTCAGGGTAATTTAAATTTTCTTAATGAAACTCTTTTCAAGCATCTTCTAACACACTAAATTTTAAAACGCGTCTAGACTGATACCACTCACGCTATACATCTGATATACACTTGAGGAACGATATGAGAGACCGCAAGCTCAGGTGGAGCGCCACGACGCACGCCACCCATTGTAAATATTAGTTCGCGAAACTCATCAATTCTGCGCTCAAACTTAATAAAATACTTGGCGCTTAATTGAAAATGAATACTGCTGGCGTCGATGCGATCGATAAAATATTCCGCAGCCTTAATCCGCGATAATGAAGCGGGCCGCGAAGGGTTGCTTCAAGGGGCCCACTAATAAATGTTGCGTCCCAAATTTAAAATCAAAGTGCGGAATAAATTTTGATTAAGCGATTAGCCGGGGCAGAGGAGGTGTTTGCTTTTCTTCGGCGCTCTATTAGTGATGGTACGTTGGTGGCGGCAGATATGGGATCGATGTTGACAGCTGCGGAATTAAGAAAAGCCTTCGTGCAAAGATCGGTTCGTGATTTCTACCCGACTGTCCCGGAACCAGGGTATTGGTTTCATCTATTACTAGCTGACCCGCGCAACTTCGTCTGCGTCACATCTTCCATTTTTTCTCCGCTCCTATTTGTCTTAGCATGATGATATATAGCCTATAACCTTCCTCGATGATATATAGCCTATAAGTATTGTTATAGTGTGAGTTATCTCTGCAATAATCAAATCGAACTCAATGTCTCACCTTCAACACTACCAATCTACCAATAGCCATATTACACAACTTCTAATGTACAATATAACAGTTCTATGGCTATTGAAAGTTTTAGAAACCTATTGTCGGGGTCCGCTTGCCAATTAAGTTCTCTCCAATTAGCCAGGTATGCATCCTCCACGGCCTTATTGTTTCATATCGGCTTTGAAGTATCGAGCCAGGTCTGGGCTTCCCATAGCATGGTTTTACTTGCTTTATGATTTTTTATTTGTGTTTATTCAAAGAAAAGACTAGAAAAAAGAAGCTGAAAGTATTTGCTTTAACAGAACTGAGATGCTTACAAATGATAAACTTTAATTCTTTACCAAAACATAAGTAGATCGATAATATTTGAATTAGTTTTGGTTTAAGGTTCGTTCTTATAAATTGGTGCCAAAGACTGACTACTGCGATGGCTTATGGAAACCTGCAAAACTTTGGAATAATAGACTCATCTGCAACCATAGAGAACGTGATTAGCTTGAGTCCGTTATTTCGCTGGCCCCTTTTCACTACATTCCAATAATACTGCTTGGTAGCAGAAATGATGTCGTTTTACTACACCCACAAACTCCTAACCCCTTTAACAGTACTCCTGATCCTACACCACTGACATAGCTCCCTGTGATATATTTAATTTACAAACAAACAATCTTCAAACAAATACATTCCCATACATTCACACAGATAATAAAATACACTCGCAGCGAACCAGACAAGCTCACAAACTCCGTATTCCGGTGCATCAGAAGCAAATGCATACGACGCCACATTTGATAAACTGTGCGATAATGTACCGTGGAAATTAATTATAATTTTATTCATGGCTTGGTTTATACGTCTGTCTGTAGGTAGATTCCTGCCCTGATCTATAATGAAATGTGAATGTCTGGATGTAGTAGATGTGGTTGCAAATTTTTAATCAGGTGCAGCAATGGAGATTGAGACAATGCTATTGGTGAATTTGGAGACGTTGTATTTTAAGGAAAAGTGTCAGCTCGCACTTTCTTAGCTAACACTCGCAGTGATCGAAGAATTACAAAAGATATTGATGAATAATACAAAGCGTGTCAAAAAGTCATCTACAAATCTTTTGAAGATAATGAGGTTGTTAACTGATAAGTTTCTACGTAAAGGATGTACTATGTTCGGATGATTGTATGTTTTTTTTTTTTGTATGTTTACTTGTTCATGTCAGCTGAAGCAAAATGATAACAACCGTGTTTAATAACTGTTTATAGCTCCACCCAGAGCCAGGCTCTTAACAGTTATTTAATTTTTCATACTAGCTCTAAAGTGCCTGTTTAAAGTTACCAAAAGAGTTGCATCTCCTCAAAACACTTCTACCAACAGTCTCCAGTGACACGGTCGCACCCAAGTGACATACAGATCTTCACCTAGGGCAACTTCTTTAAAGCTATTACGAAAATTAAGAAAATTATATATTTTCTTGAAATCCTTCCACCAACACTCATTACGATAATAATCACCGAAACCCACCCTAGATTCTCCAGTCACGCGGTCGCATCCAACTGACATGCTGAGCACTAAAACCTCAAGTCATAAAGTTAATGGCCGGATGAGCAGCCCTCCGGCGACTCTGGATAATAATGAGAAATTAATCAAAGACCATCAAATCCTTTTTCTCAAGCCTCTTTAAAGCCACTAAAATAATTAAGAAAACTATGCATTTTCTTGAAATCCTTCCACCAACACCCATTACGGTAATAATTACGAGACCCCACACTAGTCTCCAGTCGCACGGTCGCACCCAACTGACATGCCCTCAGCTCAGCACTAAAACCCCGAGTCATACGGTTAATTGCCGGATGAGCAGCCCTCCGGTGATTTACGACTAAGAAACCGAATATGTACTGAGATATGTTGTATTAAATTATTGCTGGCTGGGATGCAGCTGGTGAAGTTTGCGGATTTGAATTTTAAAATTAGAATAGAATAAGCGTCGTGGATTACTGAGATTTCTGTGAAAATCAAAAGGTTTTTGAGTTTGGAAACATGTTTTGTTTTTTAGGTTGACAATGAGGATAATTCCTGAAATCTTTAAAAATATACTTGTCGAAAAGTCAAAATGTAAGAAAACTAACGAGGCAAGTTTTTTTTTTCTCTTCAGTGGAGTTTGGCTTCGCACAAAACGTGGCAAGTTCAGTAGCGCATTTCAATCCTTCTAACGCAAATGTGAAAGTGTCCGCAAAAGTTAATCATTTTAAAAAGTTTTAAAATGATTAACTTTTAAGCGAAATTTCCTAAATAACAAAGCAAGCTATTACGACAAAAGTATGAAAATATCATAAGACAAATACTTAACTTGTCTATTTGTTCAAAGAAACCCATCAAACTAACCACATAACTTTGAATACTTAACACAAACACGCTTTCTTTCCCTAGTTAGCAAATGTTAGCAACGTACGGAGGCAGTGTTGATTTTAAAATGCAGTCTCATTACTCGCATGTAAGTTAGTGTTACTAGACTATGTTAGCTCGGGGCAACTCGCGAGAAACGAATTCTTAAACCGTGTGCGGCGACATAAGGGTGAGTAGGTTGATGAACAGTTTTAATCTAAACTACTTAATATTGTAAGGAAAATATGCTGATAGAAAACTTTACTACAGTTGGGAGACTTATTTATAGATACGGGAGAATAGTATAGTAGAAAATAATAGAGTATTAGGTAATTCGTTTTTAATCAAATAATATACATAATCTTCGAAATGTTAGTTGTGATTTACTGAAAAATCAAATAACCCACAAAAAAAATTAAGTGTATTATGACAATAAATCGTCACTCAATTTTTACCTTTATAATGAAGCTGTTCCAGAATTGTTTTGAGTACAATGGAATTAAGATTAATAATACATGGGTGTTCATCATCTGCCTAGCCTTTTCCCAACTATATTGGGGTCGGCTTCCAGTAAAACCGGATTCAGCTGAATACCAGTATTTTACGTGGAGCAGCTGCCTACCAGACCTCCACAACCCATTGACTGGGTAACACGATACTCCTTGGCAAGACTGGTGTCAGATTTTCTGGCTTCTGACTATCCGTAACGACTGCCAAAGATCTCGAAATAACCAGGACCAACAGCTTAACGTGCTTTCGAGGCACGGAGGAAACTCGGTATGTTCAGAGGGTCACCCATCCACAGACCAACCTCGGCAAGCGTTGCTTAACCTTGCAGATCGACCTGTGCGGCTGTTATTATTTAGCCACGAGCTCCTCGACAATGTGACATATTATGGGTGTTGATTATTAAAAAAAAACTTACCTACTTAAACTTTGCAAACAATATTTTCTATAGCAATAATTGTAATAGCTATCTTTGTTTCAAATTCATAAAATGTTGCAATGCATAAAAGAGACACCGATCACTACAAAAATGACTGCACTCCCTAAAAAAATAGATAAAAAAAAATAAAAAAAATGACAGCACAAAAAAGCTCGCTCATCTTCCACCCCGTGTGTATGTCACTTCACTCAGGGGTACTACACCTTGTCTAATAAGTGCCCGCACTCACGTTAATGAGTTTACTGCATCCTTAGCTTGAAGTTTTTAAAAGTGTAGTGGCGCCCAACCTTCTACCGTGGTGTCGGCAATTAATGCTTTCCTTCCGTGCTTCTTGGCTGATTTTCAAGTTAAACAGAAAATATTTTAATTGGTTTTTCATACTTCAATGAGTTTGTTGTGTTAACGTTTGAGAACTGTAAGATTGGTTGACAGGAATAAATATTTGTGTTTGCTGCTTTGACAAAGTTCGTGGCACCCTGTTCGGGTTTAATCTTGTTGATTATGTTATGTATTGTGATGTTAACGATTATGAAATCAGTGTGTTTCTTTTTATTGAATTTATTAAATAACCAAAAAATTGATAGTTTCGCTACAAAAACAATAAGGCCTTATCATTTTATTAGTGTAAACAAAAAAATAAGGACTTATTATTTTTTATAGCGAAATGTTTTAAGAAAATTCCTAAGCACACCAAACCATGTCCCAATTCTAACGACCACCATTCTCAATAACACTTTACAACAAAAACAAAACATTCTTCATTCAACCCGCCGCTGCTACCGGGGTGAAGTAACAACGTTA
Source organism: Ceramica pisi (assembly GCA_963859965.1). Taxonomy (NCBI): domain Eukaryota; kingdom Metazoa; phylum Arthropoda; class Insecta; order Lepidoptera; family Noctuidae; genus Ceramica; species Ceramica pisi. The sequence continues at coordinate 18,931,322 of OY982535.1, read as the reverse complement.
GCCGGTCCATTTCTCAATTTTACCCCGAACAACCCCTTTCTTCTAACGTGGACGCTACGGGTACCACGGGGTACAACGGGGTACCACGGGGCACGGGCGCAACCCTTCGAAGCCCGCAGCGTTTCGCAGGCCGCGGCATGCGCGTTATTTTATTGCTTTCCGAAGTATTTCTTGATTTTAAAATGTTGAGAATTTTATGTGTGTTGATTTATACGTTTTTAGGGTTTCTTGTTGAACGTTCAAGCATTTGGTGTTAAACTTAATGTTAGGAGCAGTTTGACTAAAGTTTTTCAGCATTGAATAAGAAAATTATTAGTTGAAACCATTTTTAGTCTAGTTCAGATGTTATGGTTAGTTTGGCCAGAGTATATAAAAATCGTAAGTTACTTCTGATAACTTGAACTTTTAAAGATTGTGTTGAAATTCTTTCAAAATAACGCCTACTTAAGCAAATAACTTCAGCGCGTAAAATAGAAAGAGAAAATACTGCAAACAAATAAAATGCATTAAATTGAAAATTCAACCTCTTAAAATCGCCAGTTCCCACATCCGTCCGCTGAAACTCGGCTTGCCTTCATTGTGGTCGCATCCGCCTCCTCGCGGCATTATATTAAATTTTATTATCGCCCTGGACTAAGTAATGGGAATATCGTGTAAGGAGCGGCCGTCCGCAGCCCCGGGGCGACATAGGGGGCGAAGTGCGGGCGGCGGGGGGGTTGGTGATTAAAATTTCGACTACCGTTGATGACACGCCAGTACTGCAAGAGCTCGAGAGGAAGGATTAATGCCGGCTTTATGAGTAGATTACATTACTTGGCAGTGCGACGGCATTGTAAGTGTTGAGATTTCATTTGTTTCGTCATGATGACATCGTGTTCGTGTAGTTGGGATCGAGTTAGATTGTTTATATAATATGAAGTTGATATGTTAACTATGTTGCCTGTGGGTATCATACACGCGCCGAGCCTACAACGTCCTGCGTGTCCAATTTAATAATGCTTTTAGGATGCTGTTGGGACTGCCATGGCGTTGTAGTGCTTCAGGAATGTTCGCGGAGGCTGGCACAGATGGTTTTCATGCCATCATGCGAAAGAAAGCGGCCTCCTTACTACAGCGCTTGCACGGTAGTGAGGCTTAGGTATAAATAAATAAATACTTTATATAAACTAACAATACTAACCTACTTCCTAAGCGCCATTGTTACTAACACCAAAATACTAACTTAATTATGGACAAATAGTCTGAAATAAAGATTAATTTAATTTATTCTGTTACGTAGTTAGCTTTCTTGCATGACCTAATCCCGACAGGAGAAATCTATTGCAAAATGAACTTTTGTCCGACTTTTTATATGTCTTTTTATCCAAATGGTTTTATTTGTCTACTAAATGACGCCAAGAATTTATATCTTTTCCTATTCTTCAGACCCCTGACTCATTAAATTAATAACCCAACAAAAAAAAACCCAATAAAATCTACAATATCCACAAAAACTGCTCAAATAAATCGCCACTTACGCGCATTATCGACAAAAAAAACTATTCCATATTTCGAATTACGACTAAAAAGGCGAAGTTTCGACTATAAAAACGTCTAAGAGGGTCTCAAGAAGAGATAGAACTACAAACAAAGGTATTAGATGTCCAGACAAACTTGTCTCATAACGCTATAAGCGTGGTTCAATTGTTTATCAATTGCTCACTGAGACTGAGATCTAATGTTTATTGGCTGTGTCTGCGGTGATGGAGGTTAAAATTAGTTTTATTTTTATATCGCTTTATGGTCTAAGGTATTTTAGTGGTCAAATGTGGTCTATCAAGTGTTAAAATTGTTTATGTACTCGTGTAAAGTGATCTCTTTATACGACACCGAAAAATTTAATTGTTGGAAGCTGCATACAATCGTAAAGTGCCATAGACTAATTTTCAGCCTAAAAATGCATGGTTCCCATTGGATCATAGCCGTGGGAAAAAGCAAGTGAGTCATATGACAAAACAAGCTTCATCATAATCATAAATCGAATGTAAAACAGGTAGGCTACTTCTGGGTAAGCTCGCTCTATCGTAGACTTTGTCTCTGTCATCTCCGACCTAACTAGAATCAAGAGCGTTTGCTCTAAAGTCCATTTCAAGTAAAAAAAAGGTAGAACCAAGCGCAAAAGTAAAGAAAAATAAGAACGCATCTTAAAAAGACGGGGTTTCTACTAAATAATAATTTAGAAACCTTAATATGATTTATCAGCTACCACGATTCATCTAAATTTCTTTCCTGTACCAATTCAGAGTCACCTCTTAATTATTTCCCAATAAATCGCAAACGCACCGACTGCGATGATCCTTGGAGTGTGAACGTTTATTTAAGGGCAGCTATATTTTTTCCACCCCACCCCAGTTCACTTCGTTATATTTATTAAAACATCGCCCGAGATTACAAAGAACACGATATTTTTTACACTGTAAGATGTGAAAACCAATTAAAGAGATAAAAAGGGAATCTAGAGAGGTGCCTGCATTAATTTCTTTTTTGCGGGGATTATTTTAAAATTGCATTATATTCTTGTTAAGACGCCGCCGGTCTCCTCCCGGTTAATGATAGTAGTACCCCTTCCTTTTTAATTGCCCCGGGCTATTGCGAAATGAGTAATCTAAAGGTGCTCGGCCGGTACTCGCGATAAAACTTTGGAGACTTGAGAGTGGTAGCCTGCTAGATAAGTAGGGCTAGGACAGAGCCAAGACTTTGTGAATAGACTTCAGTGTCTGTCTTGTGGGAAAAAAAAAAAATAAATAAATTACATAGAAGTTTAGTTCTTTTTACGAATATCTGAATGAAAATGTACTTCAAGAGCATAGAAGTTTAGTTCTTTTTACGAATTTATACTTAATATTATAAAGCAGAAGAGTTTGTTTGTTTGTTTGTTTGGTTGAACGCGCTAATCTCAGGAACTACTGGTCCGATTTGAAAAATTCTTTCAGTGTTAGATAGCATTTATCGAGGAAGGCTATAGGCTATATATCATCACGCTTAGACAAACAGGATCGGAGCAGTAATGGAAAATGTGACGCAGACGAAGTTGCGCGGGTCAACTAGTTTCTGAATAATAATGAACTTCAAGAGACTGCTGCTGCTGTCTGCTGTACTTTGTTTTTGTATAATCTTCTATTATTGCTAAGGAATAAAATTGAAAACGAAATTACACTCCGAACGATTATCCTATGAAAAATTAGTGTCGGAAATAAAAGTATATTTAGTAAAACGCGGGTCTTTTACTGTGGGTGGGTACTACCGAAGAACGTCACGAAACGACCTGAAACTCGTAATAAAGATATAATAATTTCCCACGCAGATATAAATTGTGCGTCGATACCAATGTCTATGGTACATAATTCTGACACGGACCGCTCAATTCGGGGGCGAACTTCTAAAGTGTTCGCTAGAAGTGGTCACGATTATAACTGAGGCCACGATAATCGCCCATAACGGCATTCGAAAACAACCTTTAAGTCTAATGTAGTAAGATAAAAATCGAATGCAAAGTAAGGGTTGTCAAATTCAGTTGCGATTACGCCACTGCCAAGTTTTGTATGCAGTTATGGCCTAGGAAATTGAGCCTTGTGTTTGAGTAAATAGAGTTGATTTCATGTTTTGGTAAGTCAGTGGTGGTTTATTAGTCATCGATGGTGGCGCGATAGGCCGGTGCCAGGCGCGGGAGTCGCGCACGCATGCACTGTCAACACTACCTAATGAACGGCAGTTACACAACGCACGTGAGCCTAAATGTCGCTACGCTTCCTGCAGTAATTTTATTGTAATTTGTGCGTATTTATCATGTGAAGAGAATTATGGCTCTATTATTGTTTTGGAATACTATAATTTTCGAAATCATGAATTATATTTAACTTTATAACCGTTTATTTGGACCCCTTAAAAATAAAATCTTCATTTTTATTAATGCGAAAGAGAGAACAGAAAACATAAAGTATGACGTGGCAGCAGCAAAGACTGGTAGGTACAGTAATAGCCACGAAAAATAGAAGTGTAATTTTCTAACACATGATATTTCTAAAAGGGTTTCAAGAACTAAATCACCTTGTCGCATTACGGTAATCACATCAACTTTGTACTTCACAACCAAACAAGACTCACAAAATATAATTTCATAAACCATATAAAAAAAACAGTTTAACTTCCTGTTCACCAGACAGATGTCACGTGATACAAAAATTAAGGCCGCGCCACAAAGAAAGCGGAGCGAGGAATGCTAATTACCGTGGATATTTATACGACTGCAACCTCAGTGGTTTCGTGACACCGCGGCGCGGGGACGACGACGAAATAAATAGCGCTGAGATTGTACTGCAGTTTATGTTGGGGGATTTGGTTCTTTACGAGTTTTTTTCAAGTGTTTATTTTCTTGTCTTGGTTTGTTCCATGTTTCCTGTATATAGATATTTTACATTCAATATTTTCTCTCAGTTTGAACTTGGAAATATATGAAAACAAGCCAACTAAGTACTTTTAGGTCTTCTTCGAGTAATAGAAAAGACGAGCCGTGAGGGCAAATCTGCGGTTGTTTTATAATTTCAATTTATTTCACTACTATTTCATCGACAAAAACAAAACAAAAACGCGGTAAAGTCGATTTGAGCATCAGCAAAATCCAAAATCGAATTAATTAGTATTATAAAAGACATAAATAAATATTCCGATTGGCATTTTGTGAGACCTAAATAGCAAAATTACTGTCCGTAATCTTCCAAAAACGTGTCAGATGCCATAATTTTTTTTTCTTAATTTATTTTCATAAAACATAATGGCTTTTTTCTTAGTTTTTCATTGGGTATGGCCAGTAAAGGAGAATTATGCAAGACCTGACATGTAAATTTATTGTTCTTTTTCATGATTTATGACAATCATTATTTAGGACCTTAATGATTTTTGGAGTTTATTCATTACGTGAGAAATCCAACATTGCATAAATATTTATTTATTATCAATATTATATACTTATTTTACAATAAAAACTGTCTAGCTTTATGTTTTTGTAAAAAGTGCATGACATAATAAAGTAAAAAATAAATTGTATGTTTTTTACGTGTGTATCTGTTTTGGAACTCTCAGAATTAGGCATCTCATTATTACAATAGGTAAGAATACCTAACCTTCGTTACAATAAATAATTAATTAAAACAGGAGTTCTAACTAAACGACCTTAACTGCAATAGACTGCAACTTGCACCACTAGTGCACGTTACGTTAAAATGGCGCAACAGCGCGGATTTCTAATATGCCATTATTAGCCTTCATGGTATATCAGTAATCCAAGAACTTTTTATTTATGAACGATGCAAAAATAATAGTTTGCTCACTATACCACGTACCACTGTGAATTTTTAGAAATATATTATTTTTTTGGGTCAAAAAATCAGCATTGCCATTCAACGAGGCAATGCTGCCTGTGTAACTTATTACATTTTAATTATTTTGTCTGGCCACCTAGGTTTACCAAAGATGTGTATTTAGTAAATATAAATAAAATCAAAATCTACTTGTCAATCTTGATATTATCTTCAACTGCGGGTCAAAGTCGTACCTGAAACAAAACAAAAATAAATTGTTAGAATCCATTTATATTTAATCTTCAAATAAATGAACTCGAAAAGGAGGAGCCTGCATGTTGGAATGGATTTGCAACAAGTCAACTAAGTATTTTATTATTTCTACGGTTGGATCATGACGGTATTAATTTACTCTTTCGGCGTACTCAAATGTACTCAAACAGAACTTGACGCCCTGGATAGGCGGGTCCGTACATTGTTTACTGCATATCGAATGCATCACCCACGGTCGTCGGTAATGAGACTGTATATCCCGCGAAAGTATGGACGTCGAGGCTTTTTAAATGCTTAGACTCTCCATAATCGGGAGATATGCAGTCTCAGGGAATATTTACCAGCTGTCGACGTGGGTATGCATCGAGATGTAGTGGAGGTGGACAAGGGCTCACCCCGCTCTCCTTGGCAAATGAGAACTGGCGCAAACCTACGGTTCTTGACACTAACGATCGCAAGGCGGTATGGCATAGTAGGTAGCTTGACGGGCGCTTTTTCCGGGCCCTACATGGGCCTGACGTAGATCAACTAGCGCCCGTAGCCTGGCTGCGTTTTGGTGATCTTTTTGGAGAAACCGAAGGTTTTGTCTGTGCAGTTATGGACGAAGTTATCATGACGAATACATACCGGAGATTTATTGTGAAGACACGACATATGTCGGGCATGTCACCGTCCGGGAGAATCAATTCGCCACTTTTACTCTGGTTGTTCTCGTCTAGCTAACGGAGAATACTTGCATAGGCACAACCTTGTAGCCAGGATTATCCATCAGCAACTTGCTCTGAAATACTCTCTTGTGCAGTCGGAGGTGCCGTACTACAGACATGCGCCCGACCTAGTTCTCGATAATGGCAATATCACATTGTTCTGGGATCGGCCCATCATCATTGACAGGACTATTTGGTTGGATCTAACACAATACTTTATTTTCTTTTCAATTTATAGTAAGTCAAGTAGTCATCGTATACCATCAGGTCGGACTCCAAACGTGTATCAATGGGGTTACTGTTACAATGACTATAATGGTTTTATCTCAATTCTGTAAGCCTACAATGAATACCTTATTCAGCAAACCTTACAGCAAAAATGCATCAGCTGATTTCCCATTCAATTACTTACACACCGGTTAAAAAAATAACCATCATACTTAAAAATGAACAAAACCTCGCTGTCGAACCGCTTCGAGTTCACGGCATGAATTCCATTACAAAGTTGCTTCAACATCGAGTAATTTCATAATCAAACCGTGCAAAACCGACATCGTAAAGCTTTCAGGATGCTGGGAATCCCTAAAATAACAAAATAGAATTTCTGAGAGATGTGAGCTGGGAGGCGTGGCCGCCGGAAGTGGGCTGCGTTTGGACGGCCGGAACCTTGCCGCGGCCACATCCGCGCCAGCAAGCGAATAAGTAATGCACTTATTATTATGTGGTATTGACAGCATTCATTATTTTGTCTGAAGTTGTCTTTGAAAAAGGATTTTCATTAAATGTTAGGTTTTGAGAAAAAAATTGTGAAATATCTTACTTGTGTGTAGTTTCTTCTGCCTAAGTTAATAAAAAAAAATGCCTATTTATTCCTTGCATAACATAATACGGTAACTGAATTTGTAGTAGTTAGTTTCTTTTATTAAATGTATTTGTTAGTTTTCTTCTTTTGTAAGGACCCCAGGTTGGGTGAAAGCCTCCTCCAAAGATGCCCATGTATCTCGCCTTTTGCTGTTTGGCTCCAATGTGAGCCAGCTGTTTGTCTAACCTCTTCCTCCCACTGTGCCATTCATCTGCCTCTGCTTAGTTTCCCTCAAAGCCCTTCCATAAGGTACCTCTTAGAGTCCATCGTTGCTCTGGCTGGAAACCGCGCAATGTGGCCTGCCCACTTCCATTTTAGCTTTTAAATTTACTTTTAAGGACTAAGAAGGCATGCAAAGACCTTTACAAACTTATGTTATCAGTACCGCAACAAAATATTATACAAAAAATAAAAATGACAGAACTCAGAAACCCAAAACCCAAATCAACAGCACAAACCGCAGTAGGAAAGAGAACGTTAAACAAATAGACGAAACTTAAGTTGTTAAGGCAATAATAAGGCAAAAATCTCCAGGATCAGACAACATGTAGTAAAAATATTATGTTTTTTAGGGTTCCATAGCCAAATGGCAAAAACGGAACCCTTATAGATTCGTCATGTATGTCTGTCTGTCCGTCCATATGTCACAGCTACTTTTCTCCGAAACTAAGAACTATACTGTTGAAACTTGGTAAGTAGATGTATTCTGTAAACCGTATTAAGATTTTCATACCAAAATAGAAAAAAAAACAATATATTTTGGGGGTCCCCATACTTAGAACAGAAACTCAATTTTTTTTTTTATCAAACCCATACGTGTGGTGTATATATGGATAGGTCTTCCAAAATGATAATTAGGTTTCTAAGATCATTTTTTTCTAAACTGAACAGTTTGCGAGGGAGACACTTCCAAAGTGGTAAAATGTCCCCCCCCCCTGTAACTTCTAAAATAAGAGAATGATAAATCTAAAAAAATATACGATATATATTACTATGTAAACTACCAGCAAAAATTGGTTTGAACGAGATCTAGTAAGTAGTTTCTTTGTAATACGTCATAAATCGTAAATCGCAACTTTAGCCCTACAGGTTTGTACGGAACCCTCGGTGCGCGAGTCCGACTCGCACTTGGCTGGTTTCGGTTTAAATTTTAATATTGTAAGTGTATCTATAAGTTGCCGAGGGGAAAAAAAAATTGATTTGAAATTTACACAAAAAAAATATTTTTAACTGTGTCAATTTTTAATTAAAATAATTGTTTATTGCCTTTGCGCTTTGCCTTTAACTTGCGCCATTCCTACATTTAAAAAATACCTGTTGTAGTAGAAAAAGTCCCTACAATCATAAATCACAACTAATTTACAATATTTTTTCGTAAATAATCACCACTACACACCTGCACAGGCAAGCTCGCGCTATCCCGCGCCATCCCGCGCCAGGCACGGCCACTGGGCCACCCCACGCTAATTGATTCACCAGATAACGCTGGAATGTCACTCGATGAACGCGAACATGTTTACATCGCGATCTTTCCCAAAAGTAGATAGTATATTCACTGCAATGAAAGTCCCACACGTAAGTATATTCGTAAACTCGTATGTAGACCATTTTGCAGTTGAACTGTTGAGATATTTACCCATAAAGCTAGAATTTACTCAACACTCCAGATTTTATCAATTTATAAACAAAATTGTAAGCAACATATTGTTATATTGGAGCAACATATTATCACGAACACTTTAATTTTTAATAGTTAAATGGCACCTTTAATCATGTTTTTCAGGGTGGCCCCTCAAGCTAATTCAGTCACTGGATAACGCTGGAATGTTTACATGGCGAACTCTGTTATTCAACGCGTTGTCAAAGTTAGTTAGGTAGTGAATAAAAGTATGATTCGGTGCAATGAGAATGCCGACTATTTTACTGTTCGACAGTCAAAAGCTTTACTTCACCAGATAAAACCAGAATTCACTCAGGCACTTATTAAATATTTATATGTATATTTTAGCGACATGTCACAATCACTGGAAGGTTTCAATGGTTAAAAGGCATTTTTAAATTATGTTTCTCAGGAGTCACCCCAAGTTAATTGATTCACCGGATAACGCTGGAATGTTACCAGATGAACGCGGTCACCTCTGTTATTTACCGCGTTGCGTGCGTTTCGATGACGAGTGCATTCTGCTTGTAATTGAAGATAGTAGTGACTTGAGATTTTGATGGAAGACAAGAAGTTGGTTGGCAGAAAATATTTGGAAGTGACATATAAAAGACAAAATTTTGGTTTGTGAAAGATTATGTTCAACCAGCTGTCCCCCGCGGCTTCGCTCCCGTCAACTGGCAACTTTCTTATTTTTTCTTTCATAAGAACCTTCTCCTAACAATAATAAATACAACAAAAAAAGAATGGGCAAAATCGGTCCAGCCGTTCACGTGTGATGCCGTGATCAAGGGAAATAGGGATTCATTTTTATATATATAGATTAACTAGGTGACCCGCGCAACTTCGTCTGCGACACATTTTCCATGAATGCTCCGCTCCTAAATAATATTGCGACTATAAATTGAGATGTAAGCTACCCTAGCTGCTAGCTTTCAAGTTGGATCAACCTGCACACCGTGTGCAAATTTGGTTAAAATCGGTTAAGTAGTTTAGGAGTCCATCGCGGACAAACAAGGTGACACGTGATTTATATATATTAGAATAGATAACACGTGACGGTATACGTTTGATTCACCAAAGACAGGGTGTGTTGACGATTGAGTTTTATCGTACTCTTAGTTATCAAGGACTAGTTAACTGACGTCAAATTTAAATTGTGGAAGTCAACTATACTATTTCATAGATCCCATCGTGAGTAACATAATATATTTTTTATGGTATACTGCTGTTTCAGTGGACATAGTATATCTTGTATGTATACCAGTGCGGATATTTTAAAATTGCGTCATGATTTCTTTTACAAGGAAGAAAAACTAATTGTCAAACCAGAAAGCTTCGAAAACCGAGCATTAAAAAACTTAATTCTTCATATTATTCTTCACCACACCGGGTTTTTGTCTAATTCCTACGCTATTTCTACCATTCAGCTCTGGAATATACTAGCCCTTTTGAGAAGGCTGAGTCTAAATTTACCTTAAAGCGTAAAACACGAAAACACTTCTTAGAAGCCCGTTAATCTTCAGTTTGATTTTCGTCATAATTATTGTTAAATAGTTCACTATTGTACATAATATGCTGAATCCTACTTAATATTATAAATGCGAAAGTTTGTGAGTATGTATGGATGTTTGTTACTCCTTCACGCAAATACTACTGAACCGATTACGATGAAATTGCAGATTGCTTTTTGTCCCGGAGTTCCCGAGGGATCGGGATTTACACGGGAATAACTTGAATTTATACGCGGACGAAGTCGCGGGCGGCCTCTTGTAAAAATAAATAAATAAACTGTAACAAACAGAAAAAAAAAACGGTTTAGTCCCAAAAAACGAATCTATTAATCATATTTTTCAAGTGATTCAGAATCCCATTACACCCTTACAAGGCCCTCTAGCACGATCGATGTACCAGGAGAGCATAAAACAATGCCCCCAGTAATTTACGAGTTCGACTGACTTCGGACCTCGTTTCACGAGGCTGTCGGTACATCTCCTGTTGAAAATGCCTCTCTTTTAAAATGAGCATTAAGATTAAGGGAAATGTTATTGGGGTGTAACAGCGAAGAGGATTTTTTAATTTGTATTTATATTTTAAGACGGAATTTGGCTGTTTTCATTTGAAATCCAAAGGTAGAATATTAAAATTTGGAGATACAAAACATACTTATAACTGTTATATTTGTAAAGCAAAAGGCACTACACTAGTTGACGTTAAAATAACGATTAATTTGTGAAAGTTGTAAATAAGAAAGTTCTTTAGTGAGTCACATCAAATGTGCAATGATCGGGCTTCACACATCAAGAAAAACTCACATTTTTCTGTGAGTCACACACTTCTGGCGTACGTAACATTTTTCTTTAACTATAATTCTCTTTTCGCACATTTTTATGTGTTTAAATTGGCAAATTTACTTACGTTAACGGTACTATGTTTCAAAAATATTCGTGCTATGCCCTCTGTAGACACAAATGAAACGCACAAAAAATATAGCAAACACACAGCAACACTCCAAATTTTACAAAAAACAATTGAAAAATGGTATTTCAATTTCGCCAAAGGCGTTGGAAATATAAATTAAAATTAGGATGGGCGGCGTGTTCCGCAATAAAACGCAGCTGCGCTCCAATCAGATGACGATCTTGATAAACGAGCACCGTGAGATTGCACTCTTGGAACCTGGAGGAAAGTGGAAACCTATTCCGGGAAAGATTCTTTGCATATTTTCGTTTGCAACAGCGGAGATTTCGGAAAGATTGCGAAGGTAATTAATGTGGCAAGGACAAAAAATTACCATTTAAATTTATTTATCATTTTTTATTTATCAAAACTCTATGCACTTTTAACAACAATGCAGGAATGCGGACTTAATGCTTCAGGCACTTGGTACCTTGTAGCAGTAGGAGTCGCGGGATTATTCGCAAGAGACACCGTGGCTCCGGAACATAAAGGGCAATGAAGGAACATGGATGAGTTTTTGAAATGATTTCCCATCCATAAAAAAGGCACTTTGTTTGTTAGAGTGATGTGGAGACAGAACATGGCAGGTGTTAATGGTGTCTAGCTTTATGACTCCAGTTACACTAGAAACAAAGGTGAAGAGCAATTAGAACAAACTGTCGTTAATAAAACTTGCCTAGTATTTAAATTATGTTAGTAAAGCCAAATATTGAGATTAACATTTTTCTGGTAACCAAGAAAATAGAAAAGAGCAGAAACTAGGCAGATCTGTTACTGAGTATTTCGTTCAACACGGATGGCTCTGTCAATTAATCCAGTCGACCTCGAAAGTTACATTAACGTTTCAGTCAAAACATCCCAACGAAATGTATTTACTTATTGGAATGCTGTTAAAGTCCAATGAAGTTCTATGATAAAAGCATTCAGTTCGTTTGCCTAAAAACTTTACGCAACTTCACAAGATAACGAGAGCGCCAAGTCATCGCCCTTTAACCAGCGGATACTTTAAGCTTAAAAACTAAAGCTAATCTCGTGGACACTATTATTTATTTAACAGATTCTAATTTAACGGACACTGTAGCAATCTAGGAGCCTGTCGCAACCTACGAAATGACGACAGCACATAAAAAATACACGGCAATGACAGAATAGAAATAATTACTTCGTATCCCGGGCAAGGCAGCAGCTCAACTGAAAACGTACGCATAAAAATATATCCATCCCATTTTATCGTATGGAGGTTTCTGGGAGCGAGAAAGGGACAGTACCACGTTGCCTAAATAAAACATAACGGCTGAGAACACGAGCCATATTGCCTCGGTGGAAAAGTTTTAAAAAGTTTTCTTTGCGGACCCATTACAAGTACGTCGACTTTGTATGTGTGTGTTCGCTCGATACAAGCGGTCGATGGTCCTGTGATATGTTAGAAGACACGCTTATGAACAATATTATGTTAAAACATGAGGTTTTGTTGAACAAAATCAACAAATTTTATGCGATAATTTGTACAGGAAGTTGAGTTAAAGAGCAGATTCTGGGAAAGCTTTTTATAATATTCCATAAATGTTTAAGCATCTTGATTAAATTAGGAACAAAAGATACACAAAAACCCATTTAATTCTGTTGAAGATAATGGACAGTTAGCAACTATTTATTCGTGTTCATATTTCTCCGAAAAATCTACTAAAAACTAAACCTCCTGAAGGCTATGTATAAGTTCGAAAGAACAAAGTCCACATTCCCGCTGATTAAATCCCTCCATATTCATAACACCTAAATCGTCGCATGCTTTATTAAGATAATACATGCGACGCTAACGTATTTTCATTTTAAATTTTAATCCATTGAAAACGTGACCTCCAAGGCTTTACCAGGAGTGTCAATGTATGCGTGGCCCTGGTTCACGCACACCACGAACGAACACAGTACACACCGAAAGTAGGTTTATTTCCATGAAAAAGTTTTGAAAATCGATGGCTTTAGCTCCTACGCTCGCAAAGTTTTGCGCTATATAACCATAAATACAGTGTACGCCCGTGTTTTGCTCGCTGTAGACATCGACCTACTGGTTCTTCGAATAATTTGCAAAATACTGTACGAGTATTATGAAATTTTTGCACTAGAATATTACTTTTTACGTGTTATTACAACATAATTTTTCTCTTGTTTTTGATAGTCACGTGCACCATGGAAGGTGTGCTAGAACACGTTTTTTGTTTCTATTGCGTTATGTTGCTTAGATTACGTTATACCTGTGAGGAAAAAGTTAAAATTCTCCTCCAGGTTTTGCAATTCTTTATAAAATGGTTGAGTAATATTACAAGAATCCTGAAATTTCGAAATCGTGGCGTTTAGTTGAAATGTTGTTGTGAAGCCATAGGTTTCACAAGCGAAATGTGTTTTGTTCGAAGTTAGTGGTCAAGGTTTTTGTACACAGCTGTGATGTTGGAATACAAACGGAATTTCACCACTTCCATGTTGTTTTGATTTCGGTTGCCATCTAAACTTGAATTGGAAATTACAACATGAAAAAATTATAGACATACAATTTAAACTGAATAGGGTTCTATTTTTCAGAAAACACCCCAAAGATTTAAACAGAGGGTTATAAATATCGTAAGAATTAATACCCCAAAGGATAACTACGGCATGACGCATTGTTGCGGGAAGCGCCATCTTGAAAATATCGCTTTGATATATTATTGTTTATAAATAATGACTGTTATACCCTCTTAATTTAATTGTGGCGTATCCCTGAAGCTTATTAGGCGTCCGGTTAATATTTCCTTATTGGGTTGTAATTAATTTTGCTAGGCAGGTGCTATGGCCGGAGCTCGGGGCACCTTAACCGGCTATTATCTGCCGCATTATTTCGTCGCGGCCAATTTGTTTGAAGCCTTTGACGGTTGTAACGAACAGTTAATTAAGTTCGATGAGATGCTCGATTGTTTAAGAAAGGATTTTGTTTAAGAAAATGACTTGAAGTGGATTGTTGGATTGGAGATTGTGTGACGGCTTTGTCTTATTTTGTGTTTGTTTAATTTAACTCGTGTTTGTTCAAAGCCTCTTCGGTAGCCTTAGCATTCCTTTGATTGTAGGCTATTTCATTTATATTTATAAATGAATAAAGTGTGTAATCTTTTGATTCTGATGATAATAATATTAAAGTTTAAGTGTAAATAAAATGTTATCAAAAGTATTTTTTCTCGAAATTATTTTTTACAGAGTAAGTAAGTAGTAATTAGCAATGACTCAGCCAGCAAGCAATGATTCAGTAGATAATCGTGCTACAAACTTTCAAAACAGAAAAAAATACAAACAGCTCCAACGCCGTCACAACACAACATACCACCCAATCGCCAATCGCACTCCGTACAATTACAAACTATGCCCAGCAAAGCAAACAGTAGCCCAAGTTGTGTCCAAGGACAAATTAGCGCCATGACCCTCAACTGCACCCCAGTCCTGGACCAAGTAGTTTACGAACAACTGCCATAACTCCGCAGGTTCTGAAACTGGGTGACGGACTGAGCCGGGCCGTTGACTCCGAGAAAAAGTTCCCTTTAAATATCCACAAGTTTAGTTTAGCAACTCAAATTTAGTTCGGCAACAAACACAACAAACAACAAGTCGGAACAAATCCGAGGAAGTTGCGCGCGAGTCGCGACGCGTTCAAGTTCGACTGAACTCGTGTGATGCGCACGTGGTAGTGTGTGACGAGTGTGTGTCAATGGGAAGGTTTAAGAAGTTTTGAGAAGGTAGGGAAAACTTTAAAAAAATAGGTCATCATTTTAAACATTAATCAAATAACAGATTTCCGTTGGTACATATTGCCATAATGCCATGAAAATGCATAATATTATTCCATCGGATAAAGCATTTATATTACATACTTCAAGCAGCTACCATTTATGTGGTTTCTTTACTGCGCTCAGCGTAGGCTATCCGGATCGTAGCACCGTGCTACGAGCTACGGGCTACGGCGTAGGCGGTGCCAAAAGCTAGCCGCTACTTTGCTACGCCGGGGTGTGAGGCATCGTATCGATTGCCTCCCCTGTACCCTTAGTATGACCTAACTAATTTTATGACCTTTTAGGATAATGTGTATTGGTTTATTGCTCTTTAAAGAAGATTTATGGGTAAGTAAAAAATAGTGTCTATCGGTAAAAATCATTAATTACATCATTATTATTAATCTTTTGTGCTATAAACCACTGAAATATTCTTAAAAATTATTAATGAAGTCTTAATATTTTTATTCTAGACTGAAATATAAAACATTGCGTCGTAATAAAAATCGTGTACGCATTACGTAACTGCGCATATTGAGTCCCTGAGCGGCCGCATCCTTGCGTCGGAGACAAAGTCCTGTGCAGGACTGGCGCGTCGCCGATGCGGTGTGCCCAACGCGCATGCGCCTCCTCCTACCCCGCCACCCCCTACCCGCAACACGGAAAACTTTTCCCCGACATAGCTATAACTACCCGCTTCACCCGACGGCAACACTTTTTGCCCCCACCGGTGGGTAGGGGAGGCAAAAGTTTTGCTAGCCCGGTTCGGTACTCCGTACACATCGCTCTTCCACTTTTTCCTGTATATTGAAATGGAGGTGCGGAGAAAAGAGTAGAATTTAGAAGCTGTCGTACAAATTTTAATGAGGAGTGAGAAGGTGAATGCTATTCCGTGTAACGAGCACCGCGGCCTTTGTATGGACGCTTTAATATTTCAATACACGCCGAAGTTGCGACGCTAAACGAACAATTTGACAAAACGCGCGTCTCATAATGAGGATGTCATTTGGATGTCACAAGTTAAATTATAATAGGTAATTTACAGAGCGACAATTTCAAACACGAATTGAGGAAATTTGTGGCGAATGATCTTGGTAGTAATTAGATATGTATAAGTGAGCTTACCTCAGATAATTGCCGATGACCGTGGTCCATCGCGGCGGACACCTAGTTAACGCTAATCACAATTAGGCGCGCCGCCACTTCATCACGGCTATTCGATAACAAGGATCCTCGGTGAATGATTAATAACAAGAACCGCGGTTTGTTTGCATTTGAACGGTCTCGTCCGTCGGCGAGAGTAACAAACTTATGAATAATATGCCGCATAAGTTGAGCGTGACTTAAGGATGAATCGATTTTCTTGAGCCGTCGCCACACGGCTGCTATCCTACCATCTCGATTAATTGCATGGGTTATTTAAAGAGGAGCCGTCAACAGTACATATTTGAGGTCTGGGAGTACATTCATCACCGGTCGGGTTGCAGCGTCTGACCCTACGTTATCTTGCAGAAGCAGTGACGCGACCCGAACCTCTTGGTGACTGATGACTCGCCTTAATTAAATTTTATGAACTATCTTTCTGTTGGTCCACTGTTTGTTAGAGCAATTAGTGAAACTCTGTTGATGCGGTGTTGTTATCTGTATTTACAACGTTTTTATGGCCCTAAATAAACTACATATATAACGCAACAGCATTTACCTAAACAAAGTCTTCACGTATCACATCTAATTTTACAGCACGCCCGTTTAAAAAGTTTTCACAATACACATCGCTGGTAATGGAATGACAGTCCTAATTCACGCTAGGTTTAGTTAACGTCTAAAGCAACTTTACAATTCTGCCGTAGTTGCGTATTCTGTCCACCTGAAAACCGCCGACGAACTCCGACGTCGGCCACATCCAAAATTCAAGGTATAAAGACAGACATGGGCGTGTCCGACAGATGTATTCAGTTCCTGATGTGTGTAAATCAAAGACTAGGATTTAGTTCCAGATTTAGAGCGGGATATTACTGCCGGCGGCCTTAAATAAACAACCGCTGTGAGGCCATGTTTGCACCGAGTTTTGTGTACGAAATTTAAATGGAGCTGCTATGGACTCTGTGAATAATTATTATAAATTGAGTGCAGTGTGGAAACAGATTTCTACATCTCGCTCATGTGTTGCTGACAATGTAGGTCGATATGTTATATAGTTATAATTTAGGTGCCGCAAATAAATTTGTCTACACTAATATTATAACGAGGAAAGATTTGTTTGTTTGTTTGATTTGAATAGGCCCCGAAACTACAGAACCGATTTGGATGAAATTTTGTTCAAAGATAGTTTGGGACCCGAGGAAGGACATAGGATATCTTTTTAATACCGGAAATCCCACGGGAACGGGAACTGTGCGTGTAAAACGGGAGCGAAGCAGCGAGGGACAGCTAGTATTAAATAATGAGATGATCAGGTCGGTCCATGGATGGGTGACCATCTGATACCAGACTTGCCTGGACTGTGGAGGCTCTATTTAAAATATTGAAATTCAGCTGGATCCCGTTAGACTGAAAAATTATTAAATAAAATAAATGAGAATATTGAAATAAAAATAAAAGTAGAACCTTGAAAATAATTATGTTTTAATAAAGTTTTAAATGACTGCAAGCCAACCCCAACACAGTTGGGAAAAGGCTAGGCAGATTAATTGATTGAATGTCTAAAATCCTCACACAAATAGAATAGAATGTATCTACGAATTTACGTGTTACTTAATGATATCGAAAATGGTAATACGTATACTATATATGTTTAAAAACTTTTACTAAATCGATCAATTTTATTCTGAATTTCCCGCCAGACGCGTACGAGCACCATTTAAAAAGTTACAACAGTTGAATTTCGAAAATAGAATACGATGTTCGAACTTTGCTTTCAACCAGTTTGAGTAAAAACCATTCGTTAAACATCGAATGGGACGCACCAATAAAATTATTTCCAATCGATGTTTTGGATTCAATTTTCTTCTAATTAAATTTATAGGAGTTCGACTTCTGTCGACGTCAATTTTTAACGAATGGCAATAAAAGTCACGAAAGTCTAGACGATTTTACGTGTACGGTTTTCTAACTTTTACAATAAAGTGATATTTTTATTCTGGTCGAATAAAAAATATTCGAATATAAAAAAGCCTGTTCATAAAAATGGATATTTGTTTTGTTGAGTAATAAATAAGTTTGTCAGACGTCAGTCATGTCCGTTTAGAGTGCTGTGAAA
Source organism: Ceramica pisi (assembly GCA_963859965.1). Taxonomy (NCBI): domain Eukaryota; kingdom Metazoa; phylum Arthropoda; class Insecta; order Lepidoptera; family Noctuidae; genus Ceramica; species Ceramica pisi. Next base: position 18,912,974 of record OY982535.1, on the reverse strand, counting down.
TAAAACAAAAGAATGTAGCGACATTTAGACGGACGGGGCGATAACTCAGACGCCGCGCGTACTCGCTCGCACAGATTTATTGGTGCAATTGACAAAGTGGCAAATGGCCCATTAGAAATTAGGAGTTCCTCGAGAAACGCGCCATGGAAAAATGAACAGCAATATTTCCCCTGTGTAAGCAAAATTGTAAGCAATAAATAATATCCGGGTGTTCTTGTGACGCTTGTACAAAGTTAATTTGAAAAAGGTTTTTAAAAGAACTGAAAATTTATTTGTATTCTCGAGTTTTTGGTGTAAGTTGATAACTTTAAAGGTTTATCTTTACGCACTAATTCGTATGGCTTCTACAGAAGATAAAACCAAAAACTTGGGCACTTATTTGTTTAAATCTGCTATAGAAAGTGTTTTCATTTCACAAAACTATTTCTTTGGCAATCCAATCGCTACATTAAAAACCTTTTACACACACATTTCGCATAAACACCGTACTTAAACGAATTAACCGAATAATCGTCCAATAAAGAATAAACAGATACCTAATCGAATAAAATAATCGTAATAATCGAATAGAGGGAACTAATTCCGCGAATGTTTTCAGTCGATAGCTTACGACATGTTTATTGTCATTGAGTAATAAAAACGAGTCTAATGACTCGGGAACTCGGCTCTACTGGGATTGTCTCTCTATATCATATATGGGTCAATAAAATTTTATGTTCAGTTAAACTTTGTTAAACGCTTCGTATTTCTCTGAGGGAATTAGGAGCCATTTCTTTTTCAATACCTTTACCTAGATGATTTGATTGGTTTTGGGATATACGATTCCGGAGATTTACAGCTATAACATATTTAGATCAAGGCCTATTTTTTTTAATGAGCTGTATTCATGATTAATATTGCATCATCAAAACTTTATATTGTATATGACAACTGCAAAGCTTTTCCTAGAAATATTCCCAGTAGCGGAATATACAATGTGAAATAACAAAGAGCTGTACACTAGCTCACGTCTCGTTTTATTTAGTAGTGAAACTGTTACATGACGTTACAATAAAACATCATAAATGCACGAACTCCAACAAATTCGAATAACTACATCATTCGCTGTACAACTCGTTTATTGTTCGAAATTTTCTCACCTCTAAAATTCAGAGATTAATACAGAAAATGTTTGACACCCCTATTACAACGGAGTAGGGTTCTAAATTGAAATTTGGATGGAAAATTCGTGGTTTCTTTTTTTAAAATCGTGTGCAAACACATCAGCGGGTGTTCAGTATAAAAAGATTATCTAGTAAGAGCGAAAACAAGTAAACAGATTATAAAAAAGACGTTCCGTTCTCGCGCGACCCCTCCGGCTGTATTCATATGGTGCTGGAAATATCTTTGTATAAAAATATACTTTTTGGGGATTTTGTTTCAAGTTAGTGTTTTGAGCTAATGTTTGTCATGGTTTTCTGGTTGCTGGTTCGTTTGTAGTAATTTGTTAATTTGGCGAAATATTTTCTTTTGCGTTAAAGTGTTGGGTAACCTAGTTTATGAATAGTTAAACAAGTTTTTCGAAACTGTTTTCAAAACTAAGCACGTTTCGATAATTTAACTGCCTTTCTCGCTATATCCGAATTCTTTCAACATTTGTATAGCAAAGACCTCGAATATTTTGAAGTAAATTTTCGTCCTACTCTTAACATCATTAACTATACCTCCATAACCTTTATTTCAAAACAACACCCAACAAAAGAACCTCACTATTCCACTTTTTATCAACAGCCCGGTTAGGTCCCTTGAACACCCCTGTAGAACCTTCTTTTTGTCTCCAACTCTCCACTATCTGTCGTGTCCCGCGGGTGCAATGCGTCGGTGTCTCGGTACCCCTCCCCTCTGGTACTACCCCGCCCCGCATACCCTGCGCGTTCGTGCGTGTCGATAAAAAATAATTGCTTCCGTCACCCTGAATTATAATACAAATAGAGGTTTCTTGGAATAATTTTCTGAGGTTGAAAAAACATTTTTTTTTGTATCTTGTTTGGGTTTAATTTTGCTTGGTTGATTTAGTAGTAAATCTATCCAATTCACGTAGTGACCTAATGAGATCTTGGGTAGGTACACAAAAGTTGGACACTAAAAGCTACAATTTTGCCCATCAGAGCGCAAAATAGGCTCTTCAAAAGACTGACTCTGAAGAACTGACTTGAAAAATAAATACAAACTGAAATCCTTCACTGATTCTTTAAACTCTTTGCAATATTTTGCATATTTTATTAAAATTATTTTGCAGACTTTTGCTGTCCCTAATTTCTATTTTTATTTGATATTATAAAATGTAAAAGTCTGGATCTTTAGACGTTCGGAGGTGTTTTATTCAATCACGTCTCAATGGCAAAATAATAATAACTTTGGTACTTTCTTAGCTAGTAACTTAGCTTCCAGCAAAAGCTAGCTCTTAGTATTTACTAAAATAGCTAAACTAGCCATAACAAATTAACATCTTAAGTGGAAGTTCTCCATAGTTAATCTGCGTTCATTCTCGATTTGCTCCGAATGAAGGCGCTATCGACTGCGCGGCTCACAATAGATGCATTGGACCGAGTTTCAATGCCCGATCCAGTTTTATATTGTATTGGCTATGCGCTTGCGTTGGGGCGATAGTTTTATAGATTAAGTCGAATTGAACAGATTTTCAAATATGATTTTCATATAACACTACACTTGATATATCATCGTGCTTTATTAATATACATATTTCAATACACTCTTAAATCAGAACTTGTACAACGTGTAGCAGAATAAACGTCTGTATCCTCTTAAGGGGTTATTGCACTCATCACTATGAACATTTTTTACTATGTGAGATCGCGAAACAAAAATGAGAAATTCAGTTTATTTTATCGAGTTAAGCGTAATATATAGAGTTAAGTGTATATGTATTACTTATTTATTATATACTTTATTGTATTTACACTTCTTTTTCGCGTTTTCAGTGTTGGACCCATAGTAGACGTAGTTCATAAAGATGCGTACTATGACCCCTTAAGAGGTATAATTGCGTTTATTCTATTACGCGTTTTATAATATTTACGAAATAAGAGCAAACATTTTTTTCTAAATATAAGCTTAATCATGCAAGCTTCAGGTACGGACGCTTTAATCACAATTTCAAAACATCAATACAAAATCCATTAACAAATTGCCAAAATACCGAAACAAAAGAGTAATCAAGATGAAACCCAAGTTTTCTAAGTAATCGTCTTAGTTTCGAACAAATAAGGCAGGGAACACACGTGAGGGCTTCCATTCAACAAGTCAGGCATTGTGGGGACGATCAATCATAATCACAGGCACTTTCAGGCTCTTTCACGTCGACTAATGGTCCACGAAATGCGTTTAAAATCTGCGAGTGTGAACGCATTCGAAGGTAACCGCTCGGAAACGCACAAAGCCGGTGTGGGATTGATCCATCATGTGTCCTCACCTCAAACGATACGGTTTTTGAAAATGGCGTGGCATTTTCCGGTTTCGAATGTTTTTTCTTTTTTTTTTGCGTAAACGGTTGTTTTTTTTTTTAAATAAAAAACGATTGTTTTTTTTCCAATCTGACATTTTTCCGGAATTCCAGTGGTTCCGTAACTTTAGAAAGTTACATTTTTCAGTTAAACAGAAATGCTAATGTTTGAAACGTGCTTCTGTACGCACGTAATGGTTTTGTAAACCACAATTATTTTTATTATATTAATATGGAACCAATCAATTATTTCATTCAGTGTATGAGTACCTTATTTTATATGCACCGAGAATACTCACATCAAAACAAGACATTATTACCATAATTCCTTTACCATATCAAAAAACAGTATTCTAAAAAGAATTTTTAATTTAACAATCTTTGACATCGTCCCGCCAATCACTCAGCGGCAGCTCCATTGTACTCTGTTCTGCTATTTTAATTTTTTCCCCGCACTGGAATGTCTTTGAGACTTCAAATGACGCGTGTAATATGGAGGTCTCTGTTCGTTTGATGTAGAAAGATTAGGCCATTTATGATGAGTATTTTTCACTGAAATAAAAGCGAACAATGGGAGCATCGATAAACCACGGATCCCCTTTGCGGTCTACTCTGTTTTCAGTGGCTTTTTTGATGTGGCTACTCTGCTTTATAATGTTTAATTCGCTTTGATTTGGAATTGAAGTTTTCTTTTTGGAATACTTGTGAAGGTTCTTCATTGCAGTGGTTTAAATATTTCAGATGATTATTTAATTTAATTCAGTTTTATTAATTTTATTGTTTCATGGATAGACAGGTTGTCACACTTTCGGACTTCTAACTAAGTAGGTATATACATGCTGCACTATATGCTTCGGAAGCACGTTGTCATATGTGGAATAATTGTACAGGTAATCAGAAGTCCGAAAGTGTGCCAACCTGTCTTGCTATGGTTAACTGTTCCCTAGTTACTAGATTGTAGAGGCAGTAAAATAAGATGTCAAGTAAAACTATGGTGAAGGCTACGTAGATTGATAGCATCAGAAGTAGGAATTTTATTGGAATCATAAATGCAGTTCTAATTTCACAATCACAAAACAAAAAGCACTCCTCACTTCTCTTTTTAAATAATAGAACTACCACGAGAACAAAACACGACGCTACCAGAAATAATTATCTCATAACGACCCAGCCAGCGGCCACGCGTCCAAGACAGGCAACTGTCCGGACCAATACGACGGACACTAAGCAGAAAATTCCATTGCGCCAAAGTTTTGATTGTCCCCGGCAGATGGCATTCTTGCCGACACATTCCCGGGATCACTGAAGAGTGTACGTTTTATTGTGGTCATATCGCGAGATGGAACACTTGAGATGACCGGTGGTGGTGACGAAAATTTATCTTTCTCGAAGAAAAATGTTAGCGATTTTTGGTTACCTGCGATGTAGTTGTATTTGGTCAATGAAATCAAAATAATAAACCTCAAGCACAGTGTTGAACTGTGAAGATCACAGCACTATTCTTTCAGGGGAAGTTTGAGTTTCTGAAACGTACGATGTAGTTTGGCACGAAATTGGTCGGAATTTTATACGCCTAAGCGTTGATTCCTTCAGAGGGTATATTGCTCCAAAAAATATGTCCAAAACCAACATAAAACTAAAATCAATTAACACAATTTCATTAACCCGTCCCCGTTTACATCTCAATCTGACCAACAATTTGCCAACGTAAACAAAAGGAGCAAATGCAACTTCCGACCCTCGGTCATTTTTATCCCTTACTAATTGTAATTTCATTGATAACACAGTTTACAGTTTGACCGGTCCATTAGACCGTAACAAGGTGGCGTCCGGCCTTACGGCTGTATTTATAACCTTTAGTATAGTTGCGGCAATAATTTCATTAGAGAGGCACAACTAGAGGCCGGACAAGACAAATGGTGGCCATTAGGGCCCTAACGACTGCCCCCGTCAGCCCCTGAACTTTTAACGACGAGAATCAAAGTAAATACGAAACGTTATCTTGCCGATTTGGCGATCATAACGGGTAGGGTTGCTAATAGGATGTACGCAGGTAGATTGTATCTGTTTTAATTGATGCTTAATGTAAGATTTAGTGACCCTTTACTGGACTTCTCGGCCTTTGATTTTGAACTGAGTATCAATTGGTAAAGTCTCTATGGTCCTCGTTAAAACTGTAGTGTTCATTGGCAAGCTCGCTATCAAGTAGATCGACATCCTAACGATTTTAATAGGATTACTTATTTTCTTTGCTACAAAACTCACCTACCATTCATCATTTAAGAATATCGTGATTTAAAGTAATATAAGGTCATTCTGGTTCTGCGATTTATATCGTCACAACAAAACTATAATAACTCCTTATAAAACGAAACCCCCGTTTTTATCAACTCTTAGTGCTGTCTCCCACGGGACGACGCTACCAAATCAGTCTCATTCGAAGCGGCCGCGCGACTCCCGCGTTATTGTGCCCCATTCGTGGCCAGCAACTTCTTCTGAACCGAATGTGTGGAGATAAGAATGACGCCGACGGCGGTAACAAATGTTAGCAGCTGACTTGTTTGTTTGTGGTAATGGCAAAGTGTGTGCCTTATGTCGTTGGCGACGATCTACCATTATGAAATAAACGTGCTTGGGTTTCGACTGGATTTTGCCGCGGCTTTGCTCCTTTAATCCGCATACACATTTGAAATAAAATACCATTACTTTTCAATAATCGCTGTATCGTTAATTAGCTATAATGTAGCCCTCTTTCACTAAGTAATTTTAGAATATATTTGTTGTTTTATAAATGAAAAGGTTATTTTTAGAATTAGAAATTACTTAATTTTCAAAAAGGAAGTGCAGTATTTTGTTTTAAATATGTGAACAAACCATTTGTCCTCTTGTCATATTGATATTATGTTAGTAAAAAAAACAGTTTAGAAACGATTGACTAATATAAATCAATTAAAATATTATATTATTATTATCAAACCAACTTGGGACCTCTTAGCAGAAAAATCAAAATAACACGTTCTCAAATTCTATCCTACAAAATATCATATTTCCGATCAAAATCCAAAATGTCAAGTATGTAGTGATACAGCTCATCATTCCATAATCCCAACCGTCAGTCATAAGAGCACTAACACACGGAATAATGTTTATCGGAAGCAACAGTGGCACGTAATCCCGTGAAGACGAGGCCGAGGGCCGCGTCATTACGCTCATTACCTCCTGGCCCGTGTGATGGGGGCCTAATAATGTACATGCGTTGATCGATTAGTGTTATTAGGGAAACATGTGTCTAGTTAGATGAGTGGGTGTGGTGTATTAGTTTTGTAGAGGACTTTTCTGCTTTATCAGTGAGTAATAAGTACTCGTACTCTTTTTAAATAATCTCCCTGGTAAAGCACTGACTTTGTTATTATGACCTCAATGCAATTCAACAGATTTTTTTAAATCTAGCCTTTGTGTCTTATTGCAATACGCAAAAGCCTCTCTTCAGTTCTTCCAGACATTTTTCACTGTTTATTCGGTTGTAGATGACTCTTCTATTGAAGCTGTGAGTAATAGGTTCTCGTACTCTTATTAAATAATATCCCTGGTAAAGCACTGACTTTGTTGTTATGATCCTCCATTTATTACATCAAGTGCTTCAATCCTCAATAGCATACTTAATGCCACAAAGCATTCTCTTTGAGTCAGTCGTTGATTGGAAAGGACTGCATTGTGATTTTATTACATTTATTTTTATCAATGCCCTAAAAAAGAACTAAAAAGTTCCTGGGAGTCCAGGTGGAAACTCTTGCGCAGCAGTCAGTGTGCATGCGGTTGACTTGACTTTGATGGCAAAAAGATTAGTAAAGAAAAATGCTGTGCCAACTCGTATACTCCTCCGTGTGCGCAATATTATTAAAAAGGGTTATAAGTTTTTCAGTATTATTTACGCGTATTTTTTTTTAGGTAGTTATTCTCATAGATTTCCCAAAAAGAAGTTCAAAGAGTAACCTACGAATTACACATGTATCTACTTGCTTTAGACGTTTTTAGAGATATTATACCACGTGTCATCATCTCAATAACACTATGTACAAGCTCATGTCAAGAGTACCAACTACCAACACATTGCCGAATAAAATCCGGCCTGTCCAGGATTAGGGTGCATGTTCATAAAACGCGCGCGTTCATATTACGCGGAGTGTCCGCCAGCCAGTTCTGACAATTTGTTTCTTCACCCTACACTGTTGATGAATATAAGTTATTATGTGTACAGGCTGTTGAGAATACTGCAGTCCAGTAGTAAACAGTGTAAGTTTAGTGGCTGAAACACAGTCCTAGGCTTAGTTCAGACTACAGATCTTCAAAAAATTACAATTGTTGTGCCAAACTGTCAGTCAACTTCAATAGTTATTTTTTCATTTTGTGGAGATAAATAAACATTTATTTGATTTTTATTTTATTTGATTTGAGTCTAGTGAGGTCTTTTTCTACTAATATTTTCGAATAAAAGTAGAAATAGACTTCTGCTAATAAAGTGAGTAGGCAACTATACTGAAAGAGAAGGAAGTTCGTTAGTTACACACTATAATTAAAAGAATACAGAGTGTGCCTCACGGCTATTGACATAATTATGTATCTTTCTAGATAATTAAATGATAAATATATTTAGTCCGTCCGTAAGATTATGAAAAAAAAAAAATATTAGACCTTTATTTTGCCAATTCAAAAAGATGAAATTACGCCACACCGCTGCCGCGCTGGTCAGGTCACTTTTTAGTAAAAATAGTACTGAAATGTGACGTCACGCAAGTTTTCGTCTCAGTTTATTAACGTGAAAACAGAAAATATGAATGTCTAATATTTTTTGGAAATCTATCCGATGGACTAATTATGGACTAAGTCTGAAATAAAATTTTATATTATATTAGATTTATTTCAGGAAAGTACCTACCCAATTGCTTGACCCATCTCAGTCATTTTCTACCACTACCACGTTAAGAAAATAGATATTCTATTTCGTGAATGAAACCTAGTTCAACAATTTAACCGTAAGTATTAGGTCATATTTATATTACCTTTATTGTATTCATTGATACGTTCCGTCTACACCCCGTGTAGCTCCTTATATATCATACACAGATATTGAAGTACAGACCATAACGTATTTAGTTAACGAGAGTCATCTCGTCACAGCCGGGACTTATTGAGAGGGAGGCTCACCTACACTACTGGGATTATTGTCAATACAACTTATTGTTTCATTAGCAGCGGATCACGAAACCTACAGTATACTTATCTATGAACATTTTGGTTTGGTGGAGTGTTTTGTGGCAGAAGATAGTTTCTAGAAGAAATGCAACTAAAAAATGTAAAATAAAGTAAAAAATGTAAGTCATTACGTGTGACATGCGTTACATTTTGTCTTTACGACAATTGTTTTCGGCGATATAATTTCATCTATTGTAGAGCTTGAGATCACATATGTAATCAATATATAAATGAAAAAAAAAAAAACAGGAAGAAACAAAAAGTTTTGTAGGAAAGAAAAATCACAAAAAATAAAAACATCCACTCACTCGCAAAGCTTACAAAACACGCTTCACAAATAATTAACAATATCACTCGTACGAATCGAGGAGACATGGACTAAATGGAACACACGGCTCGCTACTTTTTATTAATTTACGAAATAAAGTTATAATCTTGTTAGCGGGCCGCTTCCATTGTGTCGCGTTACCTGGACATTGTAATAGGATCAACTTATTAAACACTAAGTATACAAACATCAAAAGCGTTTTTGAAAAGCGAAAGAATGACGCTTTCGTTAAGAGGATTTCTATTTTTGCATTTTCATTATTGTATACAAATATTTTTTCGTTCGTAATACCGCTTTGTTTATGATCAGAAATATTGTTGTTATTACAATACTCTCTGCTGTTAATAATAAACGATTTATTAGGAGTAATAATATAAAACCTCTCTCGGAGTCGGTGTACCGAAAAGCAATAAACATGATAACATCGTTCTGCTATAATGGTTATGGGGCAAAATATTTGAGATCCATTTACCAAGGATATTAGCCGATAAAGAGGTGCTTGAAAGGCAATGGAGCTACCTTTCGGACCCTTTGGGAGGTTCTCAAGAAGCGAAGGAAGGTGTTGTGCCCCGTCCTAAATACGATCTAATTACGAAATAGTTTCTCTTCTTGATTTATAGATTAAGTTTAGAACGGCGGGTCGCACACGCGGCACACTGGTGTACCGCTGACATATTAAAATCCTTTCACATGTGTGTTGAGTTGATTCTGTTTATAATAATTTTAAATTTAGTTAGCGTGTATAAAATAATTATAAAGTGAGTATTATGACAGACCAAACTAAGTAAATAGAAAAGTAGATTTTAACCGAACTCGTTAATTAATTCTGCTTTTCAAAATCTAAATAATGTATTTATTTCAAAATTAAATGATAATAATAATGTTAAACCCAAATTATTTAAGAATATATAATCCTATATCAGTACAACAATTCAATGTAACCAGAGCTGTTCATATAAGCGGCGGTATCGAGAGGTGTTAAAGGAAAGACGGGACAATCTCCGAGGCATTATCGGATTCCACGGGTGCTCGGCCCACAATGGATGTTCTGGCCGATCCGAGCTTACTATGTGGGCCCACTGCTTTGTACCAAATCACTTCGCGTAGATTTATTACCCAGTGTCTCCATTACCCCACTCTCCCCCATATAAATTGTAGAATAAGTGTTGCCATATTTACTGGTGACGTATTGCTAATCGCCGGAGCCTTCTGTTGCCAGTGGTGAATAGTAATAATTAATCTGGTTGTCCGATGATGAATTTGAATAATTTATATCAGTAATTTATTGGCACAAGGTCCGCGGATCAAAATGAGGCGTAGGCACATGTGCCGCTTGTGAAGGGATCTGTGAAACTAATAATTTTAGTAGGACGAAGTGACGCTTGAGATTATTAATTTGAAGATTTAGAACCATGGTAAAATAGAATAGACCAACATTATGACTTCAAACAATGTATTAACATCCTAATTATAAGTCTCACGTACCCAATCGTATTTAGCACCCCACCCCATGGACGTGGTCACGATAACGTATTCAAAACAACCGGAATTGGGTCGTTTCATCACGTCTAATCAATCGTCCGCATCGACTGACCGTTGTTGGTCAAACCGACCGCGAAAACCTGATTACTGACCGATCGGTCTGACCGATGACAGTTTACCGCTGGAATGTAATTACTATACCTTCTAAAACGTACCTACATTCAACTAATGGCTTGGATTATTTGGGGGTCCGACACCAAAGTGAATTTGTAATAAGACCCCCACAATCTTAAGACTTGTGTCGGTCTCAATAATTTATTTACTTTGATGATGTTCGTCCTGAAATGCGAGTAAGTTTCGAGTTTGGGACTGTATGAGTCAAATGGCGACCTGAATTTATTTGCAAATAATTTATACGGAGTAAAAACGGCTACTATAATATTGCCGAAGTCTAAATAATTTTGCGTTTTCTTAATATCTTCAGTTAGCTACTACAAAAAATATGTACATACAGATGAACATAGGATCGCCTCCTTTTGAAGTTGATTAAAAATCAGAGTCTCTCTTAAAAAAGCTTGCTATTTCATGAAAAACTTAATTGTTTTAAAACAATGAGTAATAAATTTCAAGGACTTCACTTTTTACAAAACAGCGGAAGCAAAATGAAATTTCTAATCACTATAAAACATATCCCTTCATATTGTAGAACAACATGCTTACTTTGATTCATTTGAAGCAATAACGTAAGTGGTGGGATAAGTACCTCCCATTATCCAGCATACGAGAGCAGATGGATTCCTTGTTATAAATCCTCACCTAGGGTAATGAACGAAACATCAAGTGATTGTAATTATGAATAAACACATGTTTGTAATTTTTGAGTATTGCTTAACATTATGTAAGAACGTCTGCTATCCCTGAAGAGTGAAGTACAGTTGGTACCTTCCAGGGTTGTGGAATTTGTTCGAAAGAGTCACCGCGGCCCTGGATCGCAAAGGGCATTAGCAGGAACACCGATGTGTTTTAGTGAGTAAGAGTCTGACACTCCCTTCTGCTTCACCCAGGGCGGGAGGAGTCATTTGATGATTTCCCATCCTTAAAAAAAGAGAGGTGGTACGTTAAGAAGACCAGCAAATTGCCGGGTATGTTTAAGTCCCATGTAGAGGAGAGTAAGCCTATCTATCGTCTACAAACGCAGACTTCAGCCTGCTACTGATAAATATATCCTACCCGTGTCTACTACCTTATTACATAACAGTCAATACTAATTTTCCTGAGCTAAATTAAAGGAGACTTAAAATATTGAAGTTGCAAAACGTCCAAACTTTAAATTCCCTGTCTTTAATCCACTTAATAGGTGTTTGACTTCAAATACAGCGAAACTTTATCATTTTCCACTCTAATTAGTATGTAGTTAATTAATGGCAAAATTTTTCAGTTTGCTTAGCAACTTTCAGAGTCCCCTTTCGGTAGCTAATCAGCGCGGTACGACAACATAGATGTGTACGACTGCTCAACTCATTCCATATACTTAGTTAATTAAAAGAGTACTCGAGTTCGAGCCAGCTCCCGTGCCATCCTGTTTACCTGCGCCAATGTTTGCACAACTAACGAACTACTTAATCATCATTTATTCGATTGCAAACGAAAAGTTACAAACTGTCCAATGAGTCCACATGAATATATTTCACCGACCACGCCCACTTCGAATGTCCTTCATTATAAATAAATCAAAATTCAATTTTCGTAACGAAATTTTCAAGACCCAATTTCAGCATTATCTGATTAAAATGGGCCCGCACATCCGAATAACCGACGGATAAGAAAATTGTATTAAACCTTATTAACCGGTTTAATGTGTAGGTGTTAAGTAAATTTGGATGTAATCGGGGTAAGCCTTTTTTCCGGGGTGGGGTTTGCGGAGCTGAGAAAAAATGCGCCGGGATTTATTGGCTTGTTACCGGGCTTTAAAAAAAGGATCGTCGCAGACAGGCCGGGAAGGAAAGGAATGCGTCCCAGACTCCGGTTCCCGGAGTCCCGGCCTCCCGTGCTCGCGGCGCACGTTTGATGGTTTGAAAAAAGGCCACCCTCGATGCTCATTTTTGTGATCGTTTTGATTTTTCTCTTTTTATTTATGTTGGCTGCTAATTTCTATTTCATTTGAGTTGTGAGTCATATTTGCTGCATGATTTGGACGGATCATGTTAAGTTGGGCGTTTTAGAGGCTAGTGATTTTTTTTCATCTTTGAGCTAAATTTATCTGAGTTTTTGCATTACATTTAGAACATGTACATTTTTTTTAATGTTCTTACAATCATGTCAACAATTAGGAATTTTATTTTCTATTTGATCTTAAAACTCATAACCTAATTTTGGAGAATATGTTACCTGCTAAATCAATAGACAAAAAAGATCACTTTTAGTCACACATTAGACGTACTTCCAGATTCGCTCAAAAAACGCATGTCTAACTTCACCTTTCTCCATAGTCCGTCTGTAACCTTTATAAATTGTTTCTGTCTGTAACTCGATTGCTCATCAAGCACTTTAAGTGACTCCTCCCTGATCCTCTTGAGACTCACTCGAGGCTTCTTAAATATTCACAGACCGTGATTGTCGATCGACGTCTTTTAGACTGACAGACGAAACTTTTAAGATAGATATAACTCAAGCAAACGTTACTTAGTATAAGAATTTAGGTAGTAATGATTGTTTGCTTTGTTGATTTTTTTTATTTGAGATGGGTTTGCTCTTGATTCTAGTCTTAGTCAGAGATAACAGAGAGAAGGTCTACCATGGAGCGAGCTTACCCAGAAGTAGCCTGTTTACTCTTTGAGTTCTTATTATTGAAATGATTTTAACTGACCAAAATCCCACCTGAGGTAAGCGAATATGTGATCGACGATGGAGCGCGCTTGCTTAGAGGTTATAATGGTTATGCACTTTTGACTTAAGGTGGAAGCTCCAGGGTAGCCCGCGAAATTCAAATATTTTTATGTTTTTTTGCAATTTGCCGGTCAGTGTGAAGCTGTATGTTGAACAAAATACGGTTCGCGATCGTAAAGAGCATTTATTTAAAGGATTATATAACCATTTGAATAATCAATACAATTTTCTAAGTTTATAGAACTCGATTGAATGTTATTTCGTGAAAAAGTCAATCAATCGAGAGGTATGAACTCAGAGGGTTATATTGATAATTAAAATGGTTAAAATCGTTTAGATAAATGCTCTTTACAATCGCGAACCGTATTTTGTTCAACATACAGCTTCACACTGACCGGCAAATTGCAAAAAACAAAAAAATATTTGAAATTCGCGGGCTACCCTGGAGCTTCCACCTTAAAGACCCCCAGCTTGTTACAACGTGCCTGTACAGGTGCCAGGTTGTGCAAACCTGGTAACAATCAGGGAACTCAGACTCCAGCAGCGAATTCCATTCCTTGGCTTGTCCCAAAACGTGTTCTGCGGATAGGTGATATGTTCACCAAGTACCTTGTTTTAGCAATTTGAAAGATTAATGAACGTTTGAATATCAAAAAAACATAATATAAATATACAAGAGTATAATAATTACTGATCGGGTTTACCGATTTTCCTCTATAATTAGGTAATAATACAGCTAAACTTTAACTGCAGCAATAGAATCACTTGTTTTATTGCGTAAAAAGAAGTACGTCTCCGAATGTCTCTAAATACCTAAATATTTAACATTAAACAATCCGAAAACCAAAACTACCCAAAGAAACCAACAAATTGAAACCAAATAAACAAACTCTGAATACAAAAATCTCGTCGGCCACAATCATGAATATTTTACAAGAAAAAAGAACTGACTTTTTACTCCTTTCCGTGTACGTGTCGACTTGGGACTGGCAGAAATAAATGAGCTAAATTAATAAGAGGGGGTGGTTAGTTACAATTACGTTTTTAAATGTAAGCAAGCCGGCTCCTTGTAACGATTTGATTTTTCTTGTGCGACACGCCATTTGTCGGGCCTACGGCGGTGGAGGATAGAGTTGTATCTGGATTTTGTTATTTCGACATGTTTTGAGTTTTTCTTATTTAATATTTGTGACGCTTGCCATCATATCATCTTAATGATGGTTGGTAATGCGATTATGGATTTCTATTTTCGTATTGTTTGGACTTTTGTTGAACTTCAGCCTAGAAAGTTTCAATAAAACCCTCGAATAAAATGAAGAGGGAAAATATATCAAAATATAATATTAATAAAGTAAAAATAGATCTATCTATCGACAGCATACGAAACTGAGATTCCCGGGACGATTTTATTCAAAATATTCCATAAATTAAAATTAAACAGAAACATTTCTTATCAAAGCATTTTTCTTTACCAGTGTAACAATTCGCATTTACATCCATTTACAAATTCACCGTTATTAAGCTTTGATTTTGGAGAAGCAAAAGGGTTACAAAATAAAAATCGCGACCCTCCCGCGAAAAATCGGGCCAAGGAGGGTTAGAAAAAAAGGAATACCGCGCGTTGTTTTCTAAAGACGGGGGTAACCAGGTAGCGAGGCAAATGAATTGCAAACAACATTATTATTTCCTTCAGGAAGTCGTATATATTCCCGGGCGCCTTTATTTTAACGTTTCTTGCTTTATTCATTTTTTTTCTTACCCCTTTTTTATTGCCGACAAGCTCGTAATATATTGTAAACGCACAGCGAGTGCCGGTTATAAACAACTATTACAACTTAATAGGAAAACGGGGCACCAGTTTATGGTGTTTTATTTTTATTAGTATTTTTTTCGGTTGAAAATGATTTTAGATTTATATCGTTAATATAAGAAGGTGCATCCTGAATAAATATCTATGTTTGTTATTATTTAGGGGTTTTATTTTACAGTTTTTTATTTTCGGTTTAATTTTTTTACATCACAAGAATATGTTTTTGTACTTAAGTATATAAATATAGCCACGACCATTTTGAATGTTATTATTTTTGGCAAAGGTTGTCTCACTCATGTTATTAATTTTTCCAGAAATTAAAACCAATTACACAATAGCACTAAAACATTATTACAGCCCCAGTAATTAGGACTAACAAAGGATCTAACCAGATAAGAACGAGTACATTTCTTGGGTGAATAGTTTTGCTCGTAAAATCCGCTATAAAAGGGCGATAACGGCCGATTATGGCCTCTGTAATGGCAGACTAATAATGAATTGTCTTTAGTATAATGTCCGATCGTGATTGTAATACCAGCTATAAGGCTTTTGTTCTAGATTAATAGGAGAAAATTCATAATTGCTTGGTTAAATTATTATCATTTTCGTGTAAAAGGGTACACGTAGCATTTTGTTGAAAAAAATTTTTTTTTTTTTTAAACTTGTGTTTGTTATAAAAGACGTGAAATAAAAGTACATTGGTAGTGGCTGTAAACAAGAGCACATTTATTTATAGCAGTAACCTAGTTTCCGACTTGTACGTTTGTAAGGCTACATTGAAATGCCACTCGGCGCTATGTACAACAAACCGGCAGACCAACATAGTATTTTATGATTTTTATTTCTCGAGTTCGATCATATCTCACCTGGTGGTAAATTGTTTACAATCTAGTACGCATGCCTAGAAGTAGCCTAATACTCTAGGCTTAAATACTCTGGCAGGTTATAATAGCTATCAGGAAACACAGAAACGTTACAAGTAAAATTAAAATAAAAACAGCGAAAAAATACCGTATAAATCTACAACACGCTTCGACCTACACACATACGACATTTACACATGTACTAACAGAAATTTCGTGTATGCTATTACTTATATTTGTAGAGGGTAATAAAGCAGCGAGTGGAGCCAATAAACGTAGATTATCGGGAGTTATGATGCGATTCACGTTAATGCGACATGACAACAGGCCCCGGGCTGCGACTCTGTGAGCGGTGCCAGAATAATGGAATAAAGTCACTTACGACCGTATAGATAACAGTATTTTTGGACAAATCTTTGGTCGCATAAAATTTGCAGTTACGCTGTTATTAATAACGCGCGTTGAGAACACGTTCCAATTTTTAAACATCTGTTATTTGTTTTTTTTTTTTTTTTAATAGAGCATATTACTTAAATGTAGTTGGTAATTACAATATAAATGATAAATCATTTTAAGCTTTGAATACATTTATACTTTCTAAAAAGTCATGGCAATTTTTTCCCTAAACATGACCTTTACTTAACTTTTTTAAATCAGTCAAATATTAAGCTTTCCGTTGTGTTTGATATCCAATTGATCCCCAGAAAGAATCGGGGAGGTCCTACCACTGAGCAAACAGTTCGACATCGAGTCAATGTTGACATTGCCCCGATCTCCCCTATTCCTATGGCGACAATAAATCGTATAAATAAATTACCTTTGTCAATCTCCGATGATCTTTTTTGGTTCGGAATGCTGTAGAAGCCTACATAGAAAAACTTTTATTTTCTTTGATTTTTATTATAGACTACAAAGTGTTACTTTTTAGTTACTTACTTAGAGAACCCATAGATTTATAATTTCAGACTAATGTTTATACAATTAAATAAAAACTCTAAACTCGTGTTACTTACTTTGCATTACCTATCTGTATTTTTTAACGAAAAAGCTCTTCTAAAAATATATAAAAAGCTATTTTACTAACTGAAAGTTATACCTAAACATAAATACAGTTATATCCCCTAGCACACAAAAAGCACTACACTTTTTGGGGTGAAACGGGGAAATAAAGATATGGTCGCGGTCGCAAACAGAACGATATGTTGACCGTGGCTCGTAAAAAACACGTTAACATCCATTCAGGTTTATGTCCCCTATTTGCGAGTAACCACCGGCCAAGGGTTACAAAGTATCTGATTGCTCGCAACCTGGCATGACCTTTTGTGTATTTTGGAGGGAAAACCGTGGAATACTGAAAAAAGCTGTAAGTAGATTTCAGTTGCTGTAAAATTATTTACAAAATAAATGTTTTAAAACGTTTAAAATAAAAATACTATTTCTGATATTTAAGGAGTAATCTTTAATCATTGAAGTTAGTAATATATTAACAAACACAAAAAACGTATTATATGTATAGTATACACAAGCTAGTAGATAATATGTATAAAATATACAAGCGGAGTAAAAAGTAGAAGGAAGAAAACACAGGGCATCGAAAATTTAAGAAATTAAATGATAAATATTTATTTTAATGCTCATTTAGTATATTTGGCATTTAAACAAACAAAATTTGCACTTAGCACGTTTGTCTTCTAGACAATCGATATATAATGCTCTAAACTTCTAGCAGTTGAAGCTTTTGGCTAGATGTCGGCTTTATACCATTTTTTTCTGACCTGCGCCACTTGGACCACTTAACCCTCATATATTTTTCTCCTACTAATACCATACGAACAGTCCTATCTCGACAAGATAAAGGAGAATTTTTCTATTCTTCCTACAGACGCTTTGTTACATTGCGTTCTATCTAAGGTGCTCAAAACAAAAGTTTCTTACAAGTTTTATCATGGCTCCCCTTAGAAGGGGTCCGTTGACCCATTTTTCCCGAGATGATCCACAGTAACTGTAGCTAAGAACGTTTTATTACATGAAGCTTGCTGGATAAGGTGTAGGCAGACTGAGGGAATCGTGGAGCAAAGTAATGCACTTAGAAACCTTACTTTCCAACTTATAAGTCATGTGGTAATGAAGATATCAAGATAAACACTTTTAATCGCTATCGAGAACTGTAAGTACCTATTCCGAAATGTCTCAATCAGAACCGGTTTTGAAACAAAAAGTAACTTGAATAATTACTTACTAATATTTTTTTGTTCGCGCAGGACCGTTTGTTGTGGTGACACTTGGTGGACGCCTATGTACGTCTTTCGGCTGATATGATGATGTGATAATGATGATTTTTTTTATTTTATTTTAGCTACGGAACACTGACTTATGAGTACAAACCAATTGAATAGAAGATAGTACGGAACCCTCCTTTTTATCATTTAGCCAAACGCATTGAAATACGAAATTCACATATGCTTTCATGTTGACATTGTGATCGTATTTTCACTAAGTATTTTACGTTGTGCTACTAATACTTTTTGAAAATTTTAAGCGATGGATTTGGGGATCCTTTTCACTGTGAAAGAATATACGCATTTACGAGTTACGCAGTTGTAAAGAGGTCTTTGTAGCTGGTCCTTTGAACCAAAAAATACTTATTTATAACTTTTATACCGACTCCCATAAATCCAAGATGGCGGGTCACACATCCAGTCACATCGGTGTTCGCTTATTGAGTTATCTCAGTTGCTCCACTATCGATTGGACAATTTGGACATATCTACGAAGATACACAGTCCGCAGTTATTGTTTTATGTCACGGATAATAAGTGAAATGGACTGATTGTGCCTGTTATATTTTATTTCCCTTTGTTCTAAGAGAAGTTCGAAAATGCGTACTGACTTATTATTAGGATGAGATAAATTGATTATTTGGGGTTGTCGTTGCGATTTATGCATCTTATGGTAAGGTGTTTAAGCCCGAAAAAAAAAAAAACAGAAAATCGTCATAAGTTTTCTTTTAATGATTATATTTATGTTCATTTAATTAGATTACTGAGGTGATCGACTTACCAAATAGAATAAATGGGCCAAAGTAGCCTGAAATAACGAGTTTAAAAATATTCATATTAAGAGCGTGTATTCCGTCCACTAGCGCCGCCAATCGTTTTTTATTAATTGTGGTAAATTCAAGACACGTAGATAAAAACCGCTCTGTAGTGTACTGAAGAAATGTATCTATTATTTTTTGACAGCTATTTTTAATACATTACTCATGGCTAAATAGCCAAAACGGCAATTATTGCTAAAAGTGGCCACTTTTAGCAAAAATATCGACTTTGGCAATTATTTATGTTCTAAAGTACAAAACATAACTCTCAAACTCTTAATAGCCGTTATGACAACAAAAACGGAAGAAGCATTTATGGTATGGAACTCTTCGTGTGAGAGTCAGTCGCACTTGGCTGGATTTTCTAATCTAAATCTGGATTTACAACACCTGACATTAAGAAGTGGCAGTCAACGTCTGTTTATTTGTTGTTTTGAATACTCTATTTGTATTATAAATTAATTCTTAGCGAGTGTTAAGCTTACGTCTCATTATGCAATATAATTTACTATAAAATAAATAAAGCGGCTATATGTTCTTGAACTTGGCCTACAACTAGCATAGACCTTTTTCTTAAGGAAGCAACATCAGAATTCAAATACAACACGAACAAAACTTAGTCCAACAAATTCTACTTAAGCAAAATAAGTTACTGCGCGGTTATTAATCAATCAAGTGAAATACCTACCTGAAGGCAGATCAAGGAGAAGCGAATTAGCTCAGGCAAACACGAGCCAGCCGTCTTTCGATCTTATTTATTTTCTGCTCTATAATTCGTTTCCGGCCCCGTTTAATGTTGATTACATTCCACTCCCAAGGTTCAACTTCGAGATGGAAATAACTCGTTACTTCTATTAAGTAATTAGTCAGTATAAAGCGATGCTTAAGTAATGAAGCGTAATTATAAGAGAGGACACGTCTAAGAGGAATAATTAAATCAATCATCCTTCCCCGTGGTGTATAATCTTTTCAATGAAATTAAGTTAGAATTAAATACTCTTAAACGAATTGAGTTGCTGCTTTGAAGTCGATAGCCTTTTGGAATAGAATTTGAGATGTTTGCGAAGTTCGCATCATCTCAACTTATATTGGATTTCGTAGAAAGCAACTAAATAAAATCTTGTTTTGGTGTGTTTTGATCATTTTCGTACAACGTCTTACAATCTTGTTCATTACTTGCTTCGGAATATTTGGTAGTGTCGTAGTTTCGTAGTATAGGTGTTTTATTTTTCTGATAACATTTTATATGTTACTAGCTGACACGGCGAACTTCGTTCCGCCTAACAGTCTATGCTTTATTTTTTTTTTTCTAAAATAAACGTAGCCTAAGTTACTCCTTATTACATCAGCTACCTGCCAATAAAAGTCCCGACAAAATTGGTCAAACCATTTCAGAGATTAGCTGGAACAAACAGACAGACAGACGGACAAAAAATGTAAAAAAATGTTATTTTGGTGTATGTACCATATATATGTTCATGTACATGTAGTAAAAAATGGTTATTTCAATATTACAAACAGACACTCCAATTTATTTATATGTATGTATGTATAGATGTTATTGACGCTATAATTACTTTAATTTTATGTTCATACATGACTTTTCCCGTGACATCGTACACGCATATCCCGTTTTTTTCTCATTACCATAATAAATTAAAACCATCTATACGTGCTCTTACGGAGTGTAGGGAAGAAACATGCCAAACTTCAGATTTCTACGACCAGTAGTTTAGGCTGAGTGTTGTCCGTTAGTCACTCATTCACTTAGTAACGGAAGAGTTTTATACAGGGTTATTTGTAAAACACCGACAACCTCTCAGGACTATGTTACTAACATCATAATCATTTGTGAAGTCTATGCGAAGCAAAAGAAAGCTCTTTCTGTTTCTTTTTCTTTTGCTTCGCATAGACTTCACAAATGATTATGATGTTAGAGCGTTTAACATTTAGTGACCAGAGGGCTGGCTCGTTCTTTGCTCAAAGAATTAGCATTGCCATTCAACGTGGCAATGCTGCCAGTCTTCTGGGCACGTTTCCGGATGACGACGATGCGGAGGAATTCTTCGACGCCTAAGCGTATCTTGGTTTTGTCTATTTATTTGTATATAGTTAGGTTTAGTTGTTTTTATGTTTTTATTATTAAAACATGGCGCTTGTTTACTGAGCGTTTAATAAAATTTAAATATTTTTTATTTTTGTATGAAAACCTGATGAACTAAAATATGATTTAATTTGTAAAAGTCATAGAACAAAAGCTGTTTATTATGATGTTAGTAAAATAGCCCTGAGAGGTTGTCGGTGTTTTACAAATAACCCTGTATAAATTGATGTGTCGTTTATAAAATATTTTCACAATGTTTTCATGCCTTTCATCAGTTTGAAATCATAATTACCAAAACCATATTAGCAAATATCAATAACACAACATTTTTACTCATCTCCAAATAACATTTGATTGGTAGAATAATTTAAAGCGATCGCTCTCCCCTGGGACATGCGGGCTGGCGCAAACTTTTAAAGATATTATACTGAAGGGTTGAGGCCGAGCCGGCGTCCTACGTGAGCTGGCGCGCCATCTGTCTTCAGCCGACTGGAATCTGTTTATCTCGTAGATATTAAAGTGTTCTAGTATTAGAAATTGTGTTTCTTTTGGTGAAAACTCAGGCTGCTTAATTGTATTGTGAGCAAACTTCGAGCATTTTTTCTGTTATTAAAAGCTCCACTAACTTATTCCATACTAGCTGCACGTCCCGACTTCGTACGGGTATACCATTTATTTTAACGGGATAAAATATAGCCTATGTTCATACGGACAGTCCATTTTACGCATTGGTGAAAGAATTTTTAAAATCGGTCCAGTAGTTTCGGTGCCTATTCAATTCAAACAAACAAAAAATCAAATCTTTCCTCTTTATAATATTAGTGTAGATGTAGATTTTCACACAATTCACCGACTTATTGTGTAGATTCATTCAAATTCCGTAATTTTCAAATATACTTGAATCAATATTCAACAACATGTTAACATTATCATTAGAACTGCTCCAATTGCCACTGTGACCACTACCAACTACTAAACCATTCACGAGATACATAGTTATAAGTTCCAAGCCACAAAAGACACCACGTAAAAAACTAGTCATCACTAAGGACCAAGGACCAAGACAGACAGATAGTGATGGCATTATGCAAACGTGTGGCAGTAACAATAAAAACCAAGCCATTATCCGCAATAACCGCGTATCGAAATCGTCGCAGGAACTGGACGCACATAAATTTATCATTTTCCACTGCATAAAGCATAAATTCGAGTCATTGGTCCTTCCTTAGGGGTTGAAGAAACTTCATTGTTGCATGGAAGTACACTACATACTTTACGTGATTTTTTATTTTTGTTAAAAATAAAATTGAAGGAAAAGAGGGGTTTGGCTATTTGTGTACGTGTCTTCTGTAGTCCAAAATTTTTCGCGAAGAAAATTAATATTTAGAATCTTAAAAATGTAATGCAAAAATTATTTATTTTATTTATAAAACCTCTCATTATCCCCTGTAACCTCTACAAATACAAAAATAACTCAAGCACGTACCTATACACAGAATTGAAAAAAGAAAAATAGATTGAATAGGTCCACAGCATTGACAATAGAGACCTCGCCTTTAGCCATACACTTGCTATGCCCATACCCACTTGTCACCCGCCTCGGACGGCGAGGGTCGAATCTACATAAAAATATCCACCCAAAATATCCATATTTTTAAATTTGATTTCAGAAACTTGGACAAATGTTTGCTATTGAAAATTGGAGGCGATAGTGACGTGACAGAAATTCAACGCGACGAAGTTTCGGTGCATAATACAAGATGGCGGACTTATTGAATGTTTTTGGCGCGAATACGGTCTTGTGTTTGGGTTTTTTATTCAATTGGAGTAGCTGCTTTGAATAACGCAGCTGTGTTGGAATTAAGTTTATGTTGGTCAAGAAAATACCTAAGATAAAATAATATATTCATAATAAGTCACGTTTAGCCTAGACAAGTAGGTATAGGCGTAGGAAGAATATGTTCGTTACTTTCAAGTATTGTATAGTTATGTATGAGTATTATCAAACTTTGCACACAGTACTGACAAAAACCACAAGCGTACCGAAAAGTATCAAAACTTCCCATGTCCGCAAGTAATTCAAAATCCGAACGCCACACATCCATCAATACTGCAATACCCAAAAGAGATGCAAACAGCCACTGGGCAATACCTTACATGACATACCGCGTACCCAGTAAGTAAATAGTCATGTCTCAATGGTCGCTAATAACGCTGGGAGTAGGCGCGTCTCACCCGAGGCGTAAAACTTTGGACGTTCGTGTACAGAGCACAGTACACATCTGTGCTGGCCGCAGACCAAGTTCTGGTACAGTGTTGCGGTGCTGACGTCTCCCAGATATGTCATATTTGAAACCCACCCCCCCTGTACCCCACCCCGGGCGGTGACACCCCCGCACGCCGCATCGGACATCTTCTCGTGTAATGCGCCGACTGATTGTACTTGTAGTAGGATTTGGTTGTCTTGATACTTACGAAGACGTTTGGTGATATTTCAAAAGAAAAACATCTCAGGATTTTGAAATTGTCGTTATGACGCTTCTGTTCACGCTATTAAACTACTCAAGAGCAAAACATTATGTTTTTTTGTAAGTTCAAATCCGGAAAATCTGATCAAACTAAAATTTTATTTTACCACTCCTTTTTTCTATGCAGGTAGAATTTAACTTACTTACCACGCCTTTTCATACTGTGAGCCAATTTAAACAAGTCATTCGGTAGATCCAGTTTTGCTACGATCCCAAAAATACACGTTACTGGACATAAACGACACTATGGGCTAGGAAGGCAAAACATGGGTCACCATAATATCAGCTGGTCTATTCTGACAACATATCAGCGTTTAAACTTATGTGAAGTGAGCGTGAAGTGTACTGTCATTCCAAATTGTTTGTAAGGATTGAAGGCTCACTTCATATCTACTTCACCTTCACCTAAGTTTTCCCTTTCCAATCAGAATCGCACTGCTGAAGTAGACTATAGAGTTCGTGAGTATCAAAACGTATCGCGCGCAGTACAAGACGATGAATGAAACGAGTTAGTCCGCCCACTCTTGGCAAGCAAGTTTTCTAACGAAGACGTCACATATGCTGCCTACAACTTTCGCGCGAATATTTGTATTCGAGACGTTACATACATATGGGAACACAGCAAGTGGGTACCTATCAGTGCAATCTGGCTATGTACATATGTTGTGGGGAGTTAAAGATTATGAAAAAGTTGGTAGAGTTGAGTAGAAAAGTTGGTAGTATTGGTCCATTGTTACAATAATTTTAAAGCAAGTGGTATTCTTACAAAATATGCTTACAGTAACAGTTAAATTAGCGTGGTCTAAACTAGGCAGCGCCTGTATCTTAGGGCCTGGATGCGATAACTACATTTTTCAAAACAGTACTACTATTTACTACATTCAAAAATGGACACAAATCAAATAAGGGTACCTAAAAAATAATAAGAATGGTAATGTAAAATTTAAGACAAAACAAAATGATTAATTGAGAGATGAAGATGAAGCAGAACATTTTATAGTACTCCATATTAGTTACACAACTGTACAAGAAATATTAATTTTAAGGTAAACATGGTGATCTATCACTGACAGCGATGTCTACCTTCCTATCCTTTGGATGGACTGAAAGAAAAAATTTGGTAGAAATCTGGTCACATCAGAAACAATAATGTGAGTCTTGAGAACATGTTCCAGTTTTTCGGATCTGTTTATTAGATTACAAGTATATGTTATGTTGTTACAAGAAGATTTTGATCTTAGTCTAGAAGATGTTAATTTCGTTGCAGTTATTAATTTGTACCTAGATATTATATCCATTGATATTTTTAGCTACAAAGAAGTGCATTTTAAATAAGAATAATTTAAAACCACCACCAGAAAGAAGTAAACCCGTACTCCATATTAATCCATTCCTAAACACAATCAAACAAAATCATTGCGAACCTCACCCAGTGGTGGTCCACATAACTACGGGGTGCCCTCAAAGGAGCTATGTGTTTGATTTGGACCCGCTTACCCGCCCGGCAACAAATTGTGTTCAAAACTTCGCCCGGGCCAGTAAAAACCTTTCGCATACTCTCTTTGCACTACATTTGCTAAAATAACGGATAGATGTACGGTTTTATTTGGGTTGTTAGTTGGTTTCTGTAACTGTAACTACGTATTTGATTTGGTCGTGTTGGGAAATTTTGAATGTTTCGGAAAGTATTGTGATTAATGATTTTAGAACCAAAATTATTCTTTGTTAGTCTGGTTATGTAAATTGTTGTGTTTCATTTATAATTCAGATTCATTAATAAATAGAATTGCATCCATTTACAGTTAATGCCAAAAGAAGCTTATATTTTTTCTGGATGGAACATCATTAGAGTGGATAGGGCTTTAGACTATTAATGACTAAAACCCGTCCGTATTCCTTAAAATGCCCTGTGCGTTCTAGGGCCGCAGTAACTCTTTTGAACAAATGGCTAGATTCCATCATCCACAAATTGCAAAACTATTTAGTCCGTCAGTTAGAGTATTGAAAAATAATGGACAAGTATTTTTTGTTTTTGTAAATCAATGAAAATTGACAAAGATAAAACGCATCAAAACTCAGGAGTTCGTGACGTCACGACTCACTAAAAATTATGCGAAGGTGTGACGTATTGAGAATTTTAAAAGCGTAGTAACTTCGTCAATTTTGGTTCCCGTAACAAAAGAAAAAACACGGGTCAAATATTTTTTGATAATTTAACTGACGGACTAATTAGATTATTTCAGGACACAAGCCCATACCGCAAAGCCAGGGTTGGAAAAAAGGTATACCTAGGTTTCCTCTTGCCTTACTGTTTCAAACACACCCTGACGACGATAGATGTGGTCCATAACGTATTAAGTTTTTTCTAGGCAACGTGGAAGTTAAAGCAGGTTCACCACGAAATAAAACAACACAAGATATGCATCCGACTGAAATCCGGTACGCAAAATCAAGTTTATCCCAAAAGCTTTTCGAAGTCCGAACTCACCACACGTACTTTAAAGCGAGTCGCAAATTCCTGGCAATCCTTTAAAATCAGCGGAGCGATCCAGCCAAGCTCGGAGTGACCGCGTCCTGATTCCATTAATACCTCTCTCCTCCCTCTTAGAGTACCCCCCTTCTCAAAAGCAACGAAAGTATCTCTTAATCTAAGCTGGACATCACGATAACGATATTATAAACCATTGCCGCCGACTACAATTCGCTTTTAGAGGGGCATTACTAACTTCAACGCATTTAATCCGAACCCCATTATAGTGTGAGATCTTGGAGCAGCTAGGGTTGCCGGATTAAGTTTTTTTGTCTTGTCGATGATTCTGATATCGGTGGATCGGACAGAGCCAATAAAAGTGAATAAAATGGTTTTTCATTTGTTTGCTCTCTTGAGATTTGGATTTTGTTTTGGCTATCTTTCGATGTAGATGCTTCAGTTTATGTAGACAGTTCAACTTGGACAAATATGGCATAGCAGTTCAGTGAACTTTAGTTAGTTGTAGTGATGGCAAAGTATTTTTCGTATGAGGTAAACGTTGCATGCATCGAATACGTAATTCTGATTGAATTTATTTGCGGAATATGACCAGAGATCGCATAGGATAGAGATTTTGGGAGGACACCGCCTTTGCCACACAACTTGGGCGAAGAAAAAAAAATACATGAATCAATTATTTTTAAAACTGTGGTTAATGCTGTATTTTTGTAGATAAAATTTGAGATGTTACTGACATTTTCTTTTAAATACTTAATTTTATTTTAAAGCGTCATCCCTGAACTAGCAGAAAGGGTCTGCGAAAACATCGTATCGTCCACTTCGGCCGCCTCCGTACACCGCGAGGCATTTGCGTAAAGCAATTAGCGCGTAATGTGGCCGGCCCTAAGGTGATGACGGAGGACGTAACACTCCGGAGACTAGGCATTATATGAGGTGAATGGTGCCTACTCTAAATTTCTTGAAGTTTGGGGAAACTTGCCTGGTGTGAAGGCCACAAGGCGTTAAAGTCTGCTTTGTTTTTGGAAGTTTTTAGGGTTTCAAACATCCTTAGAATACACAGTTAATTTTCTGAAAAAATAGTTGTTCGGATCCCGTGGCACGGGTCTGATTCGCACTTGCAGTTTTTTTTTGTAGGTCTGGCGCAATTATCTCAGTTATGTTTAGTACCTATGTAAGTAAGCAATTTTGTTTGGGAAATATTTAAATATTCAAGTATAATATACCAAGTATTCACATGTAACATCGATAAATAAACAACATTTTAAAATCTTACGAGACTTTTGTGTTTTTCTAATCCTCTTCTTTTTTTGGTTTTCAAACACGTGACTCAAGAGAATAGACTTTGAAAGTATGTGTTAAAATTGTCCAACTACAGACAAAGCCTCGGATCTATCTAATAATATTCTATAATCCACTGCCCTCACACCGGCTATAAAGCGCTTTAAAGCAGTCTTGCGTTTAGTGGTGGAATTCTTGAGAACGGACGTCGTGCATTCCTAGGAGGGAATGTCTTGCAAGTTTTATTGCAAGATTTTACCATCTCATTCTGTGGCGTGTACCCACTGCCCAGGGTGTTGTGGTTTTCCCAGGAATGTAGAATATGTGCCTTCTTGGAATTCATTTGTTTGTAGTAACGTCTAGAAAATCCAGAAAAATCTTACTCTAGAGCAAATTGTTTGTGTTGCATGCTCATGTTTTCATGCTCATTCAAATGTTCATGATAACAGCATGAAAAAATACAATTCGTTCGGAACCAATTCGTACTTGGGCGGCTTTTTAGATACCCAAGTTATTTTGTTGAAATGTATTTTAAAATCAACGTAGCAGATAGAAATTGAAAAAAAAAGGAGTTTTAGAATAAACTACACCATTTTACAATAGCGTAGTTGAACTTGAGCAATAAAATCAAATCCATGCATGAATCAAAACATATTATTATACTCGTACAAATAACATCAAAAACCGCGAATTGTTTTACCGCTATGAGAACTTTTTACAGTTGTTTCTTTGCTAAAGAAAACGCAAATTCTTTCACGATCTCAATTACTTTAAATTCCTAATTATTTTTGCAGCGTATATGTTATTAATTAGATCAATATTAGAAAGGTTTAACCGACCCCACCACTGTGATGACGACACGGTTGGCGCAGTGGTTAAGCGATTGACTGCTGCGCAGCATGTCGCGGGTTCGATTCCCGCACGGAACAAATATTTGTACGACCTACATGTATTTGTTCCGAGTCTGGGTGTTTTCTATCTATAATATGTACGTATTTACAAAAAAAAAAAAATGTATATAAGTAGTAGTTTATCAGCCATCTCGTTACCATAACACAAGCATTAAGTTGCTTAGCTTGGGACTATATGGCGTTGTGTGAAATGTCCAAGGATATTATATATTAGTGATGCCTTTTTTTTTAAATGTATGACGTATTTGTGCATATACCACTACATATTATTATAGGTACTCGTACAGACAACACTAAAAAGACACATAAATATCACCTAAGAAACAAACACACATTAGAACTGACTCAGCCACGCACACTCACATACGGTAAGAAAAGTATTCTGTGTGAGGGAGCACAATTGTACAACAACCTACCAAATAACATATAGCAATGTACTAAATTAAGCATGTATAAAAACAAATTAAAATCGCATATTGTCAGTACCTACTGTACCTAAATAGGTAACTATAGGTATATATACGAAGTATATTGTCAAAAAAAAAAAAAAAAGGTCATGTTGTTTTGTATACTAAGCTAAGCCAGAGGAAGAAATGAGTGTATTTTAGTTTGAGTTAATTTAAAAACCTCATTTTAAGTGAACTATGTTGCTCTTAAGGGGAATAAAATTCTTTAGACTTAAAAACCACGAGAGTTTTTTAATTTCATTGACTTTTTTAATGTTGTATCTTTAGTAAAGAAACCATACATCCATTCTACAACGAAACCTCCAAAGTAATCCAAACAAAACAATGTAAACAATTTAACTCAACAGCTTATTCTCAATAATCCTTGCAGCGTACGTATTATTTATTAGATCAATATTGGCAAGGTCTAGCCGACCCCACCATACCCATAATGGTTATCGGGCCAGCGTTTAATTACTTGCGGACTGAGACAATGGTTAATAAGAAGTGCTCAGCACCCTCCCTGAGATTTATAGCTGGCAAGTTTAGAGAGATTAGATGAATTATAAAGTACTAATAACTTGTGTATGGGTAGTTGGTGGAGGGGTTTTTGGGTTTTCCTGTAGGCAGGTGTTTGGGAATTTGAGCGAGAAATCAAGAATAATGAAATACAAACAATTTGATGATTTTTAACCGACTTCCCAAAAAGGAGGAGGTTATCAATTCGGTTGTATGTTTTTTTTTTATGTTTGTTACCTCATAACTCCGACAATTATGAACCGATTTGAAAAATTCTTGTTTTATCTGAAAGGATATACTTGCAGATTGGTCCCATTTAAATCATATTAAAATCGGTTTTGAACTTTGGATTTTAAATCGAAATACCTGGAATTTGACTATTTAGATGATTCTTTGATAATCGAAATTGCGTACCTATTTTGCTTTTCTGCGATTTTGCAGTGGTGTTGTTAGGTGTGGGGCACCACTAAAAAGTGAAAAATAAAAAACTTTTTTTTGAGTGACTGCAACCGACTTCCAAAAAAAAACACTACAAAGTAAAAAATAACTTTAATTTCGGAATTCGGTGTCAAAATACGAAGAAAGTAACAAAAACACCGACTTCCGAAATTAAAGTTATTTTTTACTTTGTAGTGTTTTTTTTTTGGAAGTCGGTTGTATTTTTTTGTAAAAAGTTTTTTTGTAGAAGGTTTTTGTTCTAAACGTTACTTGTATTACATTGATAGATAGAGTAGAATATTGTTTATTGTACACCATAATGAAATGTTAAGTTTGGTCACAACAGCAGTTTTGGTTTTCGGTTGTCAGCGAAACTGATATTTACCTACTAGTCAACCACAATATGACAACGTTAATTTTGTTAAGCTATTTACCTGTCAGTAAATATTCATTCATTCATATTCATTCATACAAGTTAAATAAATCAGTCTATCCATATGCAAGAAACAAGAGGCTCTGGAAAACGTAACATTTTATCAGCGAATACGATTGTGGAAAGTCGAAATATACAGCATTGACGACGTGTATATCTATACCATACACATTGGACGTTTTAACAAGCGTCATCGCTGATAGATAGCCACTTTATCTACAAACTTTGGTCGGTTTTTTCTATTTATCATACTATCTTTGTCTACACCATGCTATCCTTTTAAGTCCAAGTCAAACTACCGCCCAATGAACTCCACTAAAATAACTCCTCGCTACAACACAGGAGTAGTATCCATAATTTCCTTGGACAAACTTACAAGCAGTACATCAAAGATATCGGTTGAATATTCAAAGGGTCTGACGAGGTATTATGTAGAACTATCGGGCTCACCTAGCCCTCTAATTGATTAAAATGTATTCAAAACAGAGGCGATGTGGTGTGCAGTTGACTGTACTAGGGAGTTTGATCGCAATTGTTTTTGCGATGAGAAAAATTGCTAAGTCATACCTATATAATGAATGAATGTAAGAACGGTAAAGTTTTGGAGAAAAAGGTATTTTTAAGAGACTTCTTTAAAAGGTTCTCAATTTGGTGGGTATTTCTTTTAATATTTTTATGATTATTTTTAGTTCGATGCAGCAAACTTTTTACAAAAAAATTTAACCGACTTCCAAAGAAAATTATAGGCTATTTTTTTTGCAATTCTTTTTTTATTCTTTACTAGCTGACCCACGCAACTTCGTCTGCGTCACATTTTCTATTAATGCTCGGCTCCTTTTAGTCTTAGCGTGATAAAATGTAGCCTATATCTTTCCTCGATACATGGGCTATCTAATACTGAAATATTTTTCAAATCGGACCAGTAGTTCCTGAGATTACCCCCTACATACAAACTTACAAACAAATGTTACCTCTTTATAATATTCGTATAGATTATTATTGATAAACCAGCGTTTGACCACTATCTCACCTGATGCTAAGTAAAAATGTGGTCGACAATGGCGTTGGCGTTTCTTACCTATTAACTATTGCTTTTGCTTGAAGCGTGGGAAGCCAATGGATTCGAAACGCACAGGACCAGTTGTATATGTCCAGCAGTGGAAGTCTTTTGGCAGATATGACGATGATGATGAAAGGCCTAATTTGATAACAGGTTTCTTAGAAACGTAATCATTTCAGTTCTAATAACAACTTAGGTATGGCATTAACGAAGAAGATTAAACATTCTGTTTATAACTCAGGGCTATTGGTATTAATTTTCATTAGAAAGTGTGAATCTGTTATGCAATTGTTGAACAAGACAGCGTCAAGAATGATGGTTGAGTTAGTATGAAGAAATTATAATCTAATGATACATGGTCAGCTGAAGCGGCGGCAAAACTTCTCAGAAAACATTCCATAAGAATTCCTTTAACTTGGTATAGCTTCTTAAAACCTCCTAAAACTGTATCAAAACATTTATAAAATAATAACACAGTGTACTTAAAGCGTCAACACACGAGCCAAGCTAGTGCAATCTCTAATCTAATGACACATGGTCAGCTGACGCGGCGGCCAAGTTTTCTTATCTCCGAACACTTTTCATAAGGACGCTGCACTTGAGCAATGGCGGGGGCGAGTAGACTAGGAAGTAGGTATAGCTAGATATGGCATTGTCATATTAGACGTTTGAATTGTTTCTTTTATCATTTATATGAGAACCATAACAGAAGTGGCAATGAAATTCTGATTTCTTATTCTATTTCAAGCCAATCGTTTCAAGTTGGGAGAGAAGATATTTTGAGAGAGTCAGAGATCAGTCCCGAGAGTGAGATATCGTACAAGTTCTTTTTAAAAAAAATTAGAGTTTGTTTGTTTAAAAAGTGGTAAACATTTCTTTTGTTGTTCAAATGCAATTTTTTCACTAAAGTCTGTTTCCATTATGTATAGTTAGTTCAAGGATTTCAGGTAAATACAAAAATCTAGCACTTTCTAAATGTCCATTCAAAAAACACACACATGATCAGAGTGCACATAAATTTGATCTGACCATACACCAGCATTTTAGAACAATGTTGCTCCAAAACTTCCACACCAGAACTTCCACCATCCTTCGTAGCTCTGGGCCACAATTCCATACGTCGCTATTTATTGCGATCGCTCGTTAGCGATAATGCCCGGGCGACATGTTGCGATAGTACGCAGATAAACGATTTTGTTCATCACTCTTTTGTTTTCGGCTGTACACAGTTTTATTGTTTGGTTGTGTGTTTGGACTCGAGTGTACTTTTGATGTATTGGGGGACAGAGGATGTAGTTATCAGGATGTGAATGAGGAAAATGCATAGATGGCAACAAAATACTTTTCTCTTATTAGAAAAATATAATAATAAACGTTGTAGTAGTTGAACAGAAACCTAAAACCTAACAACATGACTTACAATGGGGTTATTTTGTTACAGTTACAGCCCACTGGTAGGCAGTCCCCTAATGTAAAGTCCTCACTGATACTTCAATTGCTTTTATTAAGATTGGGAGTCAACGCCAATATTTTCTTACTAAGTTGGGAAAAGGCTTGGCAGATCGACTGTAATTATAGACATTTATAGGACTGTTTTGTATATAACTGTTTTTAATAATACTTTAAAAACTAACTACTACGTACACAAGTTTAGTCAGAATAAGGATTTTCAAAATGCTTCCTTGATCACAAGAACTGCCTCAAAACTGATTCCCTAGACAGTATTTCACGTAAATGTTTACTTCGTCTTACTTCTTTTGCAGTAAAATCAGCGACATCTTGCGGCGGCAAACACAAGCTTCACTGCAATATGACTCCTTAGATATTGTAAAAGTTGGCTTAGATTTATTTGTTCTAGAGGTGTCAAAATGTTTATTTGTTTTAAGAAAAGACATGATGTTGTGAGGACAGAATACTCATAATAGGTACACGCACAGGAAGATCTCATATTGATTGGCCTTCGAAGATTAGTGCAGGTCAATTTGAGTTCAGTTGATAGAAGTTAACAGTAAGCCAGCCCCTGGTGGTCAACAGAAACTTAGGTTATTATTTTCATTTATTCATTCACCAGATTACATCCATTATGGTTAGTAACAGTAGGACTTATAAACTATGTCAGTAGGAAAATCATTTGTCATCAATATAAATAACAATTAAATTATATTAGAAACAAACATTTACAAAGAGAGGGTGGTAAATACTTAAATTAATTCATTTATAAATGCAACTAACATACTCGTAGTTTTTAAGGTGTACTACTAACAATATTATGGGCCTAATATGAGTGAAATTAAAAGCATTTTTTTTTTGTATATACATTATTTTACCGTCCCAATCACGTTGCTTACCCAGAGCGAGTGTATCGGACACTGAAACTTATTAGAAACTATCTTCAGAATTTTGTTGCTACTGCCGCGCACTCTGAGCAACAACGACGACACACGCTTGCGTCTTATTGCGTAAAAGTCATCCGTACGCGCTTCGTGAAACATCGCGGACGCACTGCAGAACGGCGGCAACCGCAACTTATCATATTGTACTTTATTCTAAATATCAGCCAGTTTTACTATTGGCGTGGTGATACGCTCTCTTCTGTTGTTGTCGCATGC
This sequence comes from Ceramica pisi, assembly GCA_963859965.1. NCBI lineage: Eukaryota > Metazoa > Arthropoda > Insecta > Lepidoptera > Noctuidae > Ceramica > Ceramica pisi. The sequence continues at coordinate 18,878,936 of OY982535.1, read as the reverse complement.
ACATAAGCCAACGTGCCATATTTAAAGGAACATAGATTGTCTGTCTTTGTAGAAAAACAAGGAAGATTGTTTGGTAATACCTAGTATTTTTTTTAGTTTCAACTTTTTGTTATTTCTTGAAAATATTTTTTTTTTCTTGTCGCAGATGTAGGTACATAATACCACATAATTATACTCGTTTCATGAATTTATGAAAGAATATGTTTATAATTTTTCAATTTTTTTTTTGTTATAGTCGTGCACATGTTAGAGTTGTAAGTAATTCGATCGATTATTCTAAGAGATGAAGTGCACGACGCGCCCTCGCGTATTTAATTCGGTTATTAGTCCCGCAAACTTTGATCCGGCGAGTTGACCCCGGTTCATCGATCCGCAGACTTTCACCCGGATCATAAACTGAGCCACCCACTTTCAAAACTGAAAAAATAGTTCCCAACTCACTTCAAAACTAAGTCTTCCTAATCACGCGGCGCGAACAAAGTTCCAGCAAGTTTTTTCCAAGTTCAGTTAAACTTCATCGATGTGGGGATCGTTCACCCTGCCAGGGACACTTGCATACGACTCCGGCCGGCGGGCCATTGAAACAAAATGTGGAGCAAGGTTGGCCGAGATTACTTTCGTCGGGAACTTTTTGCGGATCGATATAGAAGTTAAAAGTTTATTACGAGCGCGACACCGCGACGTCGTAAACCAACTTTGTCTAGCGCCGCTCACGCCGAAACGCGACAGCCATGTTTTTAATTAGCTTTCATCCATCGCTCCACGCGCCCCTTGGTTCGCGCTCGTGGTGTTCTTGTTCTGGACTGCGATACCCAGTTCCGCAGCAACACGAAAGCTAAAAAGAACCTTTATTTACTTTACATATCAGCACCCGTAACTAACGAGCGTTATACCTGCTCAGCATTCGTATTCACAAAGGTTTTTCTACCTACGCCGGCGGCGGGCGTAAAATAGGAGGCGATTCTGGAAGGAGGCATAAAGGAGAAAATAAAATAAAGACGGCGCCAGCGAACGGATGCGAGGTCCGTGAAAAAAGTACGAGGAAAGCAGGCTTAATGGTGTGGCGCAGGTGAGGTGGGCGGGGTCGGGTGGGTGGTATGTTACGATTGGTCGGCGCCGCCCAGCCGCGAGTACGCCCCCTCTCCAGCCCCCCCCCCCCTCCCCGGCAGGCGCCCCCTCCCCCGCGGCCACCGGCTATCGCCTGGCGACCACCTACACCACCCGACGCAAGCTATGCCTGTGTCGTGAATTAGTTTGCCAACTCTCTGTCTATGGCGTAGCTCCGAGGCTGTAAGTATGGACGGCGAACTGAATAATCGATAAAGGTGTTTATTGAAAACGGGTAAGGACGAAGCACTTTATTGCTTCTTTATTATTAAAGCTCGAGCTGGGTGAGTCGACTGCTACGAGCGTAACCATTCCGACGTAGCACCTAGCTACGCTCGTAGCACTTGGTAGCACGTCGTAGAACTCATGTTTTTTGTAACACAGTCCAATGTATCTTTCCAGTGACATTATTTGTGTAAAAGACGTAAGCTTTCCGCCAAGTCAATCTTGGGTAACAAAAATAGGTATTTAGTAGCAGACTTGTTTTTTGTACTTCAAACTTTATTCAGCTAACGATTGCTGGCCTAGTAGAAATGCCTCCATCACAAAGGCTTGTTCTGTATTTATATATAGCATTAGTTTTACGACTTTTAAAGTTGAAACCTCGAACAATTACGTAATCAACAGCTGTTCAGCTTGAGTACTTTATAATACAGTTAAAAATTACTTGCCAAAGTTGTAACGTTGCACTTTTGGTACAATATAGAATTTATTGATCGACATTGACTTCTGAAACGGAACATAGCCGCAGGCTTATTGCGTTGCAAAAGTTTGAATGTGTATAAGTACTGTGTTTACATCGATAGCGGATCTTTTCAGTTAGTATGGAGAGCTTTCGATTCCCCAAATTTTGTTTTTTTTAAATAGTTTCAAACTTGTTTAATTAAATAGTTTCATTAAAAAGATATCTAAAAACGAAGGTTTCTAAGTTAAAATTATAGCAAGGTGATGTTCAATAGAGCGATATTTAAGAAAAAGTTTATTTGAATTTGCAAACCACTTTTTCCCGTGATGTTAAGTGATGATGTGAACGACGGAACACGCTTGCTATGAAGGAACTTATTCAACCTCGACTAAAAAAAACCTTAGAGAGTAGAACGGAGGAGACTACCAATTTTCCGCAAAAATCACCAGATTTCAGCCATCGGGAAACTCAGAATCCGCCAGGGAATACCCTCCTTAGCTGTGTGCACGAGGTACATACCTGTACTGTCGACGACGGAACGGACTTGACACAATTAAATTGTGAATCTCCGACACATACTTCCCAAAAGTAAGAAAGTGTCTATCGCAATTAGAAATAACTTTATCATAGAAAAGTAAAGATAAGACAATTCAAAATTCAATGAATATTTGGGGCTGTACCTAATCATCGTCTGCTTAAGGCCGTACCCTGACCAAATAACCTTGAGTAAAATCGTTATAAAATCTAATTTTGGTCGTTTGAAAAAAATACTTCTACCAAAATGTTCATAATTAAATTGCCTATCCATTAGTGTAAGTTCAAAATCAAAATAATCGTTAGTTTTTGAGAAGATGCATGTTTTCAGTAATTTTTTCTCATTTCTGTGGTTTCGTTGTGAAGAGACTTACTTAAAAATTATACTTAGTAATAAAAATGAAATCTATCATTTTGAAGCCAAGATTATGTAGAAATTTAATGTATTTTTTATTAGTTGATATTTCTTTTGGATAAATAGTAGATAGCTCCAAAAAACTGCACAAAAAACGGCTAGCGCTGCGTTTTGCTCGGGGACGCGCCTTAACGTTATTCCAACTATATTGGGGTCGGCCTCCAGTCAAACCGGATTTAGCTGAACACCAGAATTTTACTATTTGGGGCCGTATTGCTTAATAAAATTTATTGCTAAAACCATACCATTTAAATATTTTTGAGGTATTTACTTAAAGGTAGAGCTTTCTCACCCACCAATTTATCAACACTGTTTCAACCTGTACCTACACAAGCATCAAGATATTTCCACTGTACAGGATGACAATGAAAGCAATGACTTTGTATTTCATCGCGCGATACAAAACGTTCCCCCGTGTGATACAAGCTTAATGTACCGTGAAATAATGACAGATTACTGAGATGACAAACGATGTATGTAAGTGATCACTTATAAATAACTAGCTATACCTGATACAATAACCTTGTTTTATGTGAGTATCGTTGGTGTAAAAGCAATTAGAAATTAATTCTATTAAAATTCACATTAAGGCTCAGCTCACACCAAAAGAGCGTCGAAGCGGAGCGCAGTTTCAGTGTTATATGAATTTGACGAGTTGCGCGGAAGGAATTCGCCGGAATTCCCGCGGTGCCGCGGGCATCCGCGCGACTCGTTCGAGTTTCTCATGCGATAATAAGTATTATAGTAATGAAAATAAAGTTAATTCATATGACATTGAAACTGCGCTCCGCTTCGCTGCGCTTCGACGCTCTTTTGGTGTGAGTTGAGCCTTAGAGTTAATATTAAAGTAATCATGTAATTTTATTTATCAGATGTCGTATTTCCTTAATTTACGATTTAAAATACAATTTTGAAGACATGAGGTCGATATTATTGCGACTTTATCAAATGGAGAGAGGGGAGTTTACTTTAAAGTCATTTTATCACTGTGCAAGACTTATTGGATTACTATAAAATGATACGCAGTAACTTTAAAAGAAATTACTAATAAACCCACCACCATAATTAAAAAATAAAAACATGAGACTAAATTTCAAATGCACAAGTATAATAGGTACATTTTTTTTTTTTTGGTTTTTCAATCATTAAAAACTGAGGCAATCGTTCAACCATTGAATCAATAAAGCCAATCTGATAATGATATAGGCCGGTAGTCCGGCACACATTTTATTGGTGAAGTACGCATGGTCAGTAGACATTGTACCTATTTGCTCTTTCTCATTTACCTTTTTGTTTCTTTTTATTATTGACTCTTCATTATTCGTGTATTTTTGCCTTTCCGTACGCATCTCAAAATATACATAGGTGCACCGAATCCAGACAGGCATTATAGTGACTATTAGAACACTAGATAGGCTGTGACTACTTTACATAAACACGTTAGGGCTGATAGTTGTCGCCCCCGACGTCTTACCAACCGACAGCGATGGGGGACTCTAATATTATAATAGTTTCCGCGTCAGGTGCCGGAGGTTGCATAATTAAGAGCTGTGTTCGTAAGAAAGGTATGATTATCTTGGATGTATAATGTTTAGATGGATATGAAAAGGGAACTAGCCAGATAGCTAAGATGCATCTGTCTGGCTGCAAGAGTTGAAGAAGATCAAAGTAATGGCAGATGGAATGTACGAAAGATGATTAAGGCTAGAAAAGGAGAGTCTAAATTGGTATGACGACTAATAGAGAAGTTTGGTAGAAGAAGACAATGTTGCACCGACCTCTGTTATAATTAATCTGCCCGTAGTTGAAATTCAAATCCATTTTTCACGAAAGTCCAACCAACCAATAAAATACAAAAACACGATACAATTATGACGTACGTTTCCATATCAATACAGTCGCAAACAATCCACTTCACAGTGACATCAATCGTATTCAAAAATAGAACAAACGCTCTCACCGGCAAGGAACAAAAATTCGCGCTCGAAAAAAATGACGAAATATCCCCATACCATTGTCCAGCATCACAATGCCTTTACGACACTGGGTAAATAACGTTTTGGAAAAATGTAAAAAAGCACCCGCAGTTTGTGGGTAGCGGGTAAACACGTCGCCGTACCCCTTATTGAGTTGATCTGGCCATTTGTACTGCCCCTCGCCCTTTGCATTTTGGAAAAAAAGAAATTCAGCTTGCGAATTCAATTTCCAATATCCATTTTTGACGTGGCGTGATTAGAACGCAGTTTGATCGTTAGCGGTGTGTCGGAGATGTCGTTTACTTCGTTTTTGTAACGGTATCGATTCAAAGTGTGAGTCTGGCTGTCCATGTGTCCGGGTTTTGTTATTCGGTTTGTCTTCACTCGAGGAATTTTAACTAACGCTGACTTCTGCATTGAAAGAACTTTATATGAGGTGTGCATGTCATGTTTCATGGTTTATGTGTTTTTATTTTGATCGGAAAACTTTAACAGGAATGATATTTGCTGCAGTTTTTAGTTAGATGCTTTGCCTTGTGTAGCAATATAAGACAGCTTTATCATAGCGTTTACTTGGAAAAGAAATGTAGAATTATTTACCTTTATGGTACCTATACTGGCGGGCTTCATGCCTAATGCATATTCGCTAGAGACTGACCGGAAAGTCCATCACCAACCAACCAGGGGTAGGGAGCAGATAACATAGCAAGTACATTATTTGGTGTTTGCTATTATATCTGATATGAAACATGTCGTTGATAACTTTCGCATTAACTGTTAACCAATAGCACTGCTCTCATCTTTGAGACGGATCTTCCAGATACCAGGGTAATGCCCTTGAGTCAAGTGAGAAACGAGCCAAGAGGATCATCGGTAATGATAGGCTCGTCGAGTCGAAGCTCCAAAGTCTTGAGCATCGACACCGAGTTGCTAGCCTGTCGGATTTCTCACGGTTGCATTTTGGGGAGTGTGCGAATTCGCCAAGCCCGTTTCATCATCGGACCATAAGATGAACCGCGATACGTCACCGGTATATGGTGGACATTCCACCCACACGCAAGAAACGTTTTGGAAACACATGAATATTGCGTACAGGAAAGGAGGGGTATTCCCTGCCGGAGTATGTGTTTCCTGATAGCTACAACCTGGGACTCTTTAAATAAAGAGTGAATAGGTTACTTCTAGGCTAGCGTGCTCCATCTTAGACCGCATTATCGTTTACCATCAGGTGAAGTTGTGGGCAAACGCATGTATCAAGAGTAAAAATAAAAACACCTTAAATTCGATAAAGCTCCCGAAGCTATTGCCACTACAGCATATTACCCATTTATCAAAACATAACTATTACATTTATTTGTTCCAATAAGCACCTCTTAATACATCTCACGAGTGTCTTCCGAGTCTTGCAGCAATAATAAATATATCATAGTTATCCCCTTGGGACAAATAAAAGGGAAAATAAAGCAAATCACCAACCCGGAAGGGTCTGCAAAGAAAAACGATTAATATTAACTGAAATTGTTATGGCCCCCTTATAAGGGGACATTTAATATTTTTATTAGTATTATTCGAAAGAGTTTAGCTCGGATTGAATACTCGTAAAATTTGAAGACGTAGTTATAGTGATTTGTAATAATTATAATTGTTGAAGTAGGCTGATTGCTGTTTTTGATGAAAATGGCTTGAAAATATTTTGATGAAAAAACAAGTCGATATTTTTGGATTTGTTATTCTTATTTTCGTAGAAATAATAAAAATTCAACAAAGAATGTTGTTTTTTCGTAGGAACTTATTGAAACGATGAAATCTCTATTTTTTATTGTGACAAGATTTTTTTTTTTGGTTTGCTCTTGACTCTTGTCTTGGTCAGAGATGACAGAGAACAAAGTCTATCATGGAGCGAGCTTACCCAGAAGTAGCCTGTTCACTCTAACTTTGAAAAGATTAGGGTTGTAAGCATTCGGAAACATAGACTCCTTTGCTGTACCGTGTGCTGTATGTGTATTTAATTTAGTCTAGTACAAAAACAACTACTTGCTGGCCTATCTATGCCCGAAGCTTTTAAGACAGAAAAACGGGGAAGAGCATATTGCACCGAGTGATCAATACCTCAGACTAGACACGACCTTCAACAATGAAGACAACGACTAAGAAGACAGCTAGACAAAAAATTCAGCTTAAAAAGCATAAACAAAAACTTGTTACCTCCATTTTTAACAACACCTCAGCGACACATTAAAAAAAGCTCACACCTAACTCAAGACTGTAAAGCTCTAAGGAATAACCGAAAAATCTAAACAAAAAAACACATCTTATTAAGGTGGGACCTTAATGAAATCTCAGCTCATTAATAGAGAAGGCGAAAAGAGTCGTTTTATGAACGCGCGTGATATTAACCCTTAACGAGTGCTGGGACACCGGTGTTCTTACATTAAAATGTAAACATCGCCCCTTAACCCCTTCCCTCAAGTCGCTGTAGGGCCGAATCGTCATTTGTCTGTGACATTAAAGTTTTTGGTAGACGAGCGTTTAAAACGCTTAAGCAGCCTTATTCATAAAGTGGATCCACACCGCAGTTACATTTTGTGGAGCAACGATTCCAGATGTTAGTGGGCAACATTCTATAACAAAAAGTTATTTGTTGTTAGTATATAAGTTGGTCATAAGTTGAAGAATGTTAATTAAGTTATCGCGTTGCATTTTTTGCTCAAAAAAAATAACTGCAGTGTGAATGCATCTATAAACATCTAAGAAGATCACGTTCAAGCTGCAATATCATCTCTGTGACAGTCAATTTCAAAACTTTTCTAAACGAGTGACAGGTGTTTTTGATAGCTAGCGACCGCGATGCGAACGCCAAACTTCCATAAACAATAGAATTGAACTAAACTGCGGCGTTTATTCTGTCATTATCTCACCGTGTAAACGTACGTGAAGTGAGCGTGGAGTGAATTGTCATTGCATGTTTTTTGTATGAACTTCATTATCACTTCACCTAACCTTTCATGGTGAGATGTTTACAGAATTGCAATGTTATTTATTACTTCCAGGTGTGATGGAGGTAAAACAATAAAATTTCGCCAAAGTCATTATTGTCAATTTCTGTTCGGAATCTAAATAGTTTACAGACATTTGTGAATCTATCGATGCTAAAAAACGCTAATCCCGACGGCTCTAAAAACGCTGGTCTACCTCTCTTTCATAATAAGAGCGTCTAATCTAAGTGTCGAGTACCTCAGAGCGGTCATCTCTGTCGGATCACTCCCACGGGTCCTCTAGACCCCAGGAATCCGGATTTATTCCATCTGAATACCCTCTGTCGCAAACGACACCTCTGCTGAGCCCTGAATGTTTTATGACGTGCCGTGAAGATGTTAGATTAGATTAAATTCGAACGTGGGATGTGAAGTTCGGAAGCTTTGGAAATATCTGAGTTATTCGGTGTTATGGTCTATTAGTACCTAATTTTTTAAGATTTCATAAGATCTATAACACCGTTTTCTAAACCAACATGTCGATGCACAGATTGAAATTAATGGTAACGAAAAATATTGACCTTGATAACATGTGTGTGGTCAACAAAAACCCAAGGCAGTTTAGGTTTCTTAATGGCAAAAAATTATAACTCTGGAAAAAAACAGTTTTAAAAGAATTCTCGAAAACATTGAATAATCAATATTGTATTTAGTTATGCTATTATAAAAAAAAATGGAACTGCAACAAACTCAAAAAAAAAACTGTTCAAAAACAGTTTTCCTTTGTTTAAATAGTGACAAAACGAAATCAAGGAATGAAATATTTCGGAGTCCAATCTTCAAAACATCAGAAGTATGTAAGATTCTATTATTTCGCACGTAAACTGCACTTAAGAATTTTATAAGTTGCGCAGCAGTGGTAATGAATCTTGTTTACATGCAAACCCGTAGTTCACACGTCTAGACGAAATTGAAATTTACATTCATAAACTTCGCTAGTTTACAACCTAGCCCACTTAACGTGATGGATTCTTAACTTTTCGAAGACTTTCAATGGAGTTATAAGATAAGATTATCATTTTTACCTCTCCACCAAGAGGTCCTTGTAGAAAAAGTTCGCCAAATTAGGTGTGCCTTAATATAAGGGTAAGTGTTAGGGTGCCTGTACATTACAGCGGAGCGAGGCAACGGAGCGGAGCCAATCATGTCAGTCAAAATGTCAGTGACCCACTTGCTCCGCTGTAATGGACAGGCAGCCTAAAGACTGCCCGGTTTCATTAAGACAACGTGATCCTTTTAAGTACACGTTGTTTGATTTCAGTTTTTTAGTATCTACTAACTCGAAAAAAAATATATAATTAAGGGACAATAGTCGCTAAAAGAAAAACAAATACTTAATGCATTCCAAGATGTATTTTCAATTTCGATGGAGAAATCCATCGAAATTGAAAATACATCTCAGAAAGTCACGAAACGGAAGTTAAAGAACTTTAGGGTCCCGTAGTACCTAAATCAAAATTACGAAGTTCCAATGAGCGGTCTCTAACGATGGAGAAGATGGCCGAATTCTTTAATTATTTAGCTCTAATCGCTGCCAACGATGTCTTTTGACGTCGCTTGCTTTAATTTAGGATTCCTCCCCCAAATTAAAAATATAATGAGACTGAACTGGGCCGGTGTTAATTGGAAACCGATCTCAGGGGGTGGTATAGACAGGCTGTTGTTTTGGTGTAGCTACAGATGTACATTGACGAGATAAAAGAAATAACAGTGAAACGAACAGAACATTTTTTGTTGTTCAGTGACATTATTTGAAGAAGGTACTTCAAATAATATTAAAGATGATTTTCTTTCTTTGTACGCAAAGTACACAGAAACTTTGAGTGTGTTGTAGAAACTGATACGTGAGATGAAGATTTTTGTCGTTAAATATTTTACCTTATCATTTTTAAGGATCAGGTCTGGACCCTAAAAATTATAAGACCTAGTGAGAGACCGACAGGGAATTATAACAATATTGTAAACCATTTTTCATTATTCTTTAAGTAAACAAAGTGTTTGTAACACGAGGGACCCCTCGTTTTACAGAGATGTTTCCAACATTCCCACCTAAAGGATTTTTTTCAACCCATTGACATATTTGCGCGTTGACGCGAAACACGCTGAAAGTAATCGCACTCATTTGTCAGCGAGAACACAGCGCTGCAGCCGCTGGATTATCTTCAGTCTCATCTTATCTTTTTTTTCTTAAAAAGTTTGGACGAGTTAAGGGGATTATTTTGATGCGTTTCGCAAATATTTTTGGTTGAAGTTGATAATTTATTACTGTATTTTTTATGTATTTAAATTAGGAACCCTTTTTTTCTATTAAAATTTTGTGCAACTTCAAATCTCACAAAGGCACTTAACCTGTCCTGCTTGAAAATATAAACGCAATACCTAAAGGGTGATTTTTAGGGTTCCGTAGCGTAGCCAAATGGCAAAAACGGAACCCTTATAGATTCGTCATGTCTGTCCGTCTGTCTGTTTTTCTGTGCGTCCGTCCGTATGTCACAGCCATTTTTCTCCGAAACCTTCTATTCTATTAGGGGGTTTTGGTTTGCGCACTTAGTCCTGACGTTGGACCATTGTACGTAGCCATGGCGGCCGTCACTCCAACCATCCAACCTCCCTCCAGAAACAGATAAGTTTTCTCGGCGTGTTCAGGATATCTGTGAGCAAGTTTGGTGACCCTATAGTTTGCTTCCGTATTTCGGCGACGCCCTCACAATCAAGGAGTACGTGCGGTACCGTTTCTTCCCCCTCCATGCATGCTCTGCATAGAGGGCTGTCCGTTATGCCTATCGTGTGCAAGTGTTTATTTAATGAGCAGTGACCGGTGATGGTCCCCGTCACCATTCGCAGGCTCCGCCTATCCAGTCGCAGAAGGCGCCTGGTTAGTTTTCGGTCCAGGTTTGGCATGGCTTCCTTGGACTGCCTGCAGCCTGGTGCCAAGGCCCACCAGCCTTCCGCTTGTTTGTGGGTGTGTTCACGCAGCCATGTGCGCAGTTGGACGAAGGGGAGTGGTACTATGGGTTCGGGTCCAACAGCCACGGCACCAGATCCCCTCCTGGCCAGTTCATCGGCCGCGTCATTTCCCAGTGATCCGCTGTGTCCCTTTATCCACTGCAGCGTCACGGTGTTGCGGTTGGCCACCGTGACGTGTTCGAGTGCATTGTGGCATTCTTGTATGAGTTTCGAGGTAGTGTAGCTTTTCTTTAGGGATTGGAGGACTGAGGCACTGTCGGAAAGTATCCGGATGTGGGTATCCGTGACTTCCCTGGCCTCTATGGCATGAATTGCCAGGATAATGCCCACGCATTCCGCCTGGTAGACGGTGTTGAGCTTACCTAGCAATCTGGATATTTTAATGTTGAGGTCATTGGAGTATATTCCAACTCCCGTACCAGTACTTGTCTTTGATCCGTCAGAATAGATTCTTAGCTCGTTGGGACCTGAGTGGTCGTCCAATTCCTCTGCTAGGACTATGTTGTAATGTTTCTTAAAGTGGTGCGTTTTTTGAACTCTATCGTTGGGTGATGTCATCATGGGTCATCGTTTAACAGCATCTTCCATGATGCGCGTGTGCTTTATTCTAGAGTCTGTACCTAAGGTTCCAGATGCGCTGAGCCTGAAGACCGCTAGGGCCGCCACCTCTCGCACTATAAGGTGCAGTGGTGGTAGTCCCAGCATTGCCTGCAGGGCCGCAGTGGGTGCTGTTTTCATGCTGCTAGTGATTGCCACACAGGCAAAACGTTGCAGTTTTTCAAGGTCTTTTTGTGCCGTGCTCAAGTCGGTCCTGGGCCACCAGACTAGAGAGCCATATGTGATTATTGGTCTAATAACCGTGGTGTATAGCCAGTAGGTGATACTGGAGCTAATCCCCCAGTTCCTACCTAGCATGCGTTTGCATTGCCACATGCAAATACTGGCTTTTGTGGTGGAAACCTTAAGAGCTATGCTGTTGAAATTTGGTAAGTAGATGTATTTCGTGAACCGCATAAAGATTTTCACACAAAAATAGGAAAAAAACAATAATTTTTGGGGGTCTCCATACATAGAACTGAAACTCAAAAAAAAAAATTCATCCTACCGATACGTGTGGGGTATTTATGGATAGCTCTTCAAAAATGATATTGAGGTTTCTAAGATCATTTTTTTCTAAACTGTATAGTTTGCGTGACAGACACTTCCAAAGTGGTAAAATGCGTGTCCCCCCCCCTTAACTTCTAAAATAAGAGACTGATAAAACTAAAAAAAATATATGATGTACATTACCATGTAAACTACCAGCGAAAATTGGTTTGAACGAGATCTAGTAAGTAGTTTTTTTTTAATACGTCATAAATCGTAAATCGCACCTTCTGCTTACGGAACCCTCAGTGCGCGAGTACGACTCGCACTTGGCCAGTTTTTTCATACTAAGAAGTTAACGATGTTTAGTGATGTATAAATATTTGCATACTATCATAGAATGGCTAGATGTGTATTGCATCAAAAACCTATGTAACACATTATTACCACATTTTGTGCAAATAAAAAACTTACTTACTAACATTTTCAAAGTAGGGTAGTTTATAGTTACATACTTGCAAAGTGAAAGCCTACTGTAGATATTAGGAAACACAGACTCCGGCAAAGAATTCCACTCCTTTGCGGTACGCACTATGAATGTGTTCTCAAAACGTTTTGTGCGTGTGTGTGGGATGTCCACCATGTACCGGTGGCGCATCACCGATCGTCTTGTGGTTCGATGATGGAACGGGCTTGGCGGAATTAAATTATGCAATTCCGTCGCATATTCCCCAAAATGCAACCGGTAGAAAACCGACAGGCTAGCAACTCGGCGTCGATGCTCAAGACTTTGGAGCTTCGACTCGACGAGCCTATCATTGCCGATGATCCTCTTGGCTCGTTTCTCAATTGACTCAAGGGTATCAAGCTGGTATTTGGCAGATCCGTCCAAAAGATGAGAGCAGTACTCCATACACGAACGAACTTGCGCTTGATAGAGTTGAAGCAGCTGTTCCGGCGTGAAGTACCGTCTCAGATTTGCTAGGATCCCCAACTTTTTGCAGCCACTTGAGCTTTTGCCTCTATGAAAGGGCCGAAATTGAGGGTAGATGTTAAAGTGACCCCAAGAAGATCAAGTTGATTGGTTATAGGCACGGCTATACCTTGGAAAGATGGAGCTGGGTGGAATTGGCTCCTTTTGGCGGAAAAGAGACACACTTGGGTCTTAGTAGCATTGAACTTGACCAGATTGGCATCGCTCCATTCAGAGACAGCCTGTAAGGACACGTTCAAACGCTCAACCATAGCCTCGCGGAGAGACCGAATCTGCGACCCACCTGCTCGTGCGTCGGACATATCTCTCAGTAACGGTGCTGTCATCTGCATACCCAAAGATATCGCGTTTAAGTAAACTCACGTAAGTTTTTTCAAGTAAACTCACAAAAAAAATCTGATCAGTAAAAACAGCCAGTATATGCAAATACAGATATCCGATACCACATCTATCTATCAAAGTTCATCGGTATACGAAACTCCACATTCATATTCATGGCCGCGGTCACAATGACAGTCGCCGGGCAAATAAAAACAAATAAAAAACAGTAATAGAATCAGAGAACAAAATCCATCAGGGTGACACGCGTGACGTAGATACATGCGGCCTCTTTGTACAGCGTGCTTACGTAACGGCGTGACAAAGTTGTCTTAATAAAAAGTGATGTAAGAATTGGGAATGGGACCGTGGTGGAATTATTGTGGTGGTCTTTTGAGACAAAATAATGTTTGTTGAATTAATGAGTAATGCCAGTGTAGAACCAAAATACAGCGTGCTAACGTAATGACGTGACAATGTTGTCTTAATGAAAATAGTGTCAGTATCGGGAATTACTTTTTTGTGGAATTATTGTGACGAGTTTTTGATAGAAAAATATTTTATATTGAGGAATTGATGATTAATGCATGTATCTTACCAGTAAATCTCGCTTGTTTCTGCTACTGCTTTTTCTTTGTTAAAAATAATGTAAATATTAGGAATGACTTTGTGGTAGGACGTGGTGGTCTTCTAAAACGTGACAAACTTTGCTTAGAAATTAACCATTTAAACATGCAGACTAACACAGCGTGTTTAGATTAGGTATAGCGTGACAACTTTGATTAAGAACAAACAACTAAGGATTTGTAGTGACCAAGGAATTATAGTAGAATTTATGAAAAAAAACATAGTGCATTATATGGCCTCTCTGCACAGCATGCTCACGTAAAAACGTGACCAAAATTTCAAAAGCAGTATGTAAAAAACAGAGTCCTGTTTCAAGTATTGCGTAGGTACCTAATACGTAAATTAACTAGCTTTTACATCACATAAAGTTTTCACAACCAACTAGTAACTTTACACGAAAAATAAATAATTTACAGCTAAAATACCAGCCTGTAGACAATGTCTCCGGGCACTGCAATATTTTGCCCACCTTTGGGGTCTCCACATTATGCATAACTGATAAGGCGCTATTTTGTATGCATACGATCCTTAGCCTCAACGCTGCGTGGGTATAATGACGTCACACCCGTGGGAATAGTGAACAACGCAGTTTTTAGCTTATATTTATATCTTGGTTGACGTGTGACATGATACAGACAAAGTAGTAAGGAAATAATCTAGTATGAACCACTACATACTAGATTTTTAATATGTAGAAGGATCCAGGAATGGTTGTTTAGATGGATAAAATTGAATGGGTTATTATAAATTGCATATGAAATAAATAATCGCCTATCAATACATACTCATCTTATATATAAAAATGAATTGCTGTTCGTTAGTCTCGCTAAAACTCGAGAACGGCTGGGCAGATTTGGGTAATTCTTTTTTTGTTTAGTTCGCCAGAATACAGGGAAGGTTTAAAAGCAAAAAAAAATGGGTAGTTGACGGGAGCGAAGCCACGGGGGACAGCTAGTCTTATATATAAAAATGAATTTCTGTTCGTTAGTCTCGCTAAAACTCGAGCACGGCTAGACCGATTTCGGTAACTCTTTTTTTGTTTAGTTTGCCAGAATGCAGGGAAGGTTTATAAGCAAAAAAAAATGGGTAGTAGTCGGGAGCGAAGCCGCGGGGGACAGCTAGTCATTTATATTCTTTTTTACATCAAATAACTTACTTCACTACAGATAAACTATATGTTTAACAAAACTCAAACTGCAGATAATTCGAAATACATCAATATGACATTACTTTTTTCCTCATAATGCAATACAGTTTAGTGATATTTTGAGTTGAATATTTTGCTGTGCAATCAGTAATTTTAATGGGAATTCGGAATCTTATTGCATAGAAAAAGGATATTTTTTGATTTGCGTTTAAATACTACCCAAATTGAATTGGCTTATGAATGTAATGAGGCCTTCAAGCGATTCATTTTTTATGTGCTTTATAATTATTATTTTTTCAGTTTACATTTAATTGTAAATGTAGATTTTGTTTTCTTAAACCGGGATTTTTAATAGGCTTATTAATAGAATATATTATGCCATCTGTCGATGCCCATAAAACAAATACCATAAATTCGTCTACCACAAGATTACGTAAACAACAAACACAACACGTCTCAAAAATATAATTCAAGCAAAAAACAAGAGACGTCCACCCACGCCAATCACGAAACGAGTTACCCTCCGGTCTCCGGATATTCAATTCCTAGACATGTCCGAACTGGAGCGAAACAAATATTTATCAAAACCTGTAAGGAATACATAAAATGACATAAAACATGTCCGGCCGGACGAACAAACACACAGTGATGGATTATTGCCAGTGACCGCCTCTATTTCCTATTGGAATAAGGAATTACCATATGCGCCCGGACACGACACCGGATGAGGGGCGATAGTGTGGAAATGGATTTTTTGAAAAGTTTTTTTAAGTCCAAGCGAGTTTGTTTCCAATTTTTTATTATAAAATCATCACTGAGGAAAACAGGTGAAAGCTGTTGCAGTTATCGTTTGTATTGTGAGTTTTTTTAGAGATGATTTGAGGAAAATCTTAGAAAATTGTATCGCTCCAATAAGTGAGATTTTTCATTTTAGAGAAAGAGTATTTAGATTCAAATACTTGTTTCTTTATTTAATTGAGGAGCTCGAGGCTAAATAGTAACAGCCGCACAGGACGGTCTTCAAGGTTAAGCACAGCTTGCCGAGGTTGGTCTGTGGATGGGTGACCATCTTAACATACCGAGTTTCCGCCGTGCCTCGGAAAGCACGATAAGCTGTTGGTCCCGGCTGTCATTTGGAGATCTTTGACGGTCGTTACGGATAGTCAGAAGCCAGAAAATCTGACACCAGTCTTGCCAAGGAGTACCGTGTTACCCCGTTTAATGGGTTGTGGAGGTCTGACAGGCAGCCGCTCCACGTAAAATACTGGTATTCAGCTGAATCCGGTTTGACTGGAAGCCGACCCCAATATAATTGGGAAAAGGCTAGGCAGATGATGATGACTTGTTTCTTTCTACCGAGTGTTATGTTTTAAGCATAAGGCATACGAAACAGGTTTACAGTACAAAACAAAAACAAACAATTATTTGTTTGGACAAAAAAGCGCGTTCCATTTCACCCCACCGTTCGTCTAAGCAGCGGGCAGCGGGGTTGGCGTCACTCCGGCGACCGGAGACCCTTCAAAAAGTTTGATAATAACACCAGCAGCCGGTAATGTGACAGCCGATACGTCGCCACACCGCTGCTGTTTAAATTTCGAACCGCCAACCGCCATTGTCCGTCGGATGGCAATTTGTTTTCACTGGCCAGTATTGCTTTGTATGAACAATGGGAAGAGTTTTTTGTAGGTAGCACAAACTAGATTTTGTACCTCAGACTATTACTGTGTGTCATTGAAGCTTGTTAAATTCTGCCTTAAAAAGCTACCATATATGCATGAAAATATGCTGACTTTTACAGCCTAAATACAAACATTAGGCTTTTGCTATACCTATCTGCCAGGGTTGCGGAATTAGTTCGAAAGAGTCGAGTCACCGCGGCCCTGAAACGTCAAGGGCACTAAGAGGAACACGGATGGGTTTTAGTCAGTAAGAGTCTGACACTCCTTTCTGCTTCGCCTAAAGCGGAAGAAGTCATTTGATGATTTCCCATCCATAAAAAAGGCTTTTGCTGTATGTAACGCCACTGCGCCCGTTCTTTTTTCAAAAAGAAAAACCTAACTGAGGGCCAATTTTACTAATTTTTAATTAAACTACTTTCGCATTCGCATGGGAATCGCAAACTGTCAAAAAAGCTTTAATTTTCATACATTTTTGACAGTTTGCGATTGATAAGTAGCATTGGCACTCTGATCTTTAAAAATCACACGATAAGTGACTCTGGAATCATGCACCCATCAACGTCATCATCCACACCACAACTCAACTATCCAAGTGATAAATGACTCCAAAGCCGCATAACACTCAAATGAAACTAACAGAAAAATACAGCAAATGAAGGAATGACAAAGCTCCTATGGCTCAGTGATGATAAATGATGGATTCATGAGGTGGCGCGCGGGATCACATGTGTCGTTTGCGGACTAATGTCTTGGAAGGCCCTCCTTGATGTGAGGTGACGATGGTAAGTTATGAGATGGCATCTTTACACCATAACTTAACATTAAAAGGGGTTTAAGCATTCCTAGAGTCTTGAAACAATAATTGGGAACTAGTTTGTAGGGTTCTAAGATTTTTAGTGATTTAATTTGAATAAGTATTCTATTTCTAATATTTTTTTGATTTTATTAATGGGACCGTTTGCTAAATAATACCGTGTGTATCATGACTTAATCTACAGAAGGTAAGATAAATTATGCTGGAAATTACGTAAGATAGTCGATTTTAAAAAGAAGGAATTAAAATATCAATATAATCTTTTGAAATAAGAATTACCTACTTTTGTGTTCTTCTCGCTGTAGGTATATTATTTCTTGTCATAAGTGTTTTGTTTTATATGAATAAATAATATGTGTGTAAAATAGTTATTTTTTAGAGACTTATCAAATGAAAAATCACGTATTCAATTATATTTATTAAACTAACATTCTCAGTCACAACAAAAAGCCTGGCACACATAGGTACCATTTTAACAAAATAAAAATGTCTAGACTAACAAGCGACTCATATCTCCGAAAAGCAAGTTTAATACATTGAAATATTCAATTGCCTGTCCCACTATCAGATAGTTAATAACTTTGCAACTTCTACGTGTGTTGCCAAAGGAAAATACCTGGGAAATGGCTTTGTTTTCAACTACATACACTGCATATGCCCGGGAGCTTGTAGACTGGTGTGTACATAATCTAGAAATTTATTTGGAAGATATGTTGCCAAATGTGCACTGTAGGTTATGGTGGGTGCATAATTTTGGAGGTTAGGTACAAATATGTTTCAAAACAGGTAGAATCTTGAATTAAATTATGTACAAAATTGTTTTTATCCGCTAGGAGAATCATTGGTCCAAATCATTCCTAGAAATTATTGTCATTATTTCAAAGCTTCATCAGTCAACACGTAATCTATATTTATTGTTAAAAAACTTCCCTATACAGGCTTCGTTTGTACGTACTAGTCTGTTCGTCTGTCATATACAATGCCGAACCTGCTGGAAATTTAGTTGATTGCTACTTTTCTTCAATATCGCATAAACTATTTATACAATTGGTTTATTTAAATCGTCCCAAATCATAAAGCAAAATAATCAGCCCAGCGCTAATTTTACATCTCAAATACTCCAAATCAACACAACAGAGGCACAGTGATGCGTCGTGACAAGTCAGATGCTAATCAGTCAACCCTTTGCCCGACAAATCGGAAATTAGGGACGCATGAGCGATACAGGGTTAACCCGGACCGACCGGGGTCTTTTTGGCCCCGGAGACCAGCCGTCTTGTTCTTTGAATATTTAACGTGAAACAAATGTCCCTTCACATTCGTGACTTCAACTGCGACGGTTGCAAAGTGGTCTATTTTATTTGGGAATTGAAACTATAGGGTTATATTTACTTCGCTATACGTTTTTGTTACGAGTTTTTTTTTATTTTTTTTTTATACAAAACGGGGAAACTCTTGTCCCAAATCTCACCTGATGGAAAGTGATGATTAGGCCGAAGATGGAAGCGAGTTTCACCCGGAATCCTCTTACACTGAACTGGCTATCATACCTCTAACTGCCGGAACACAACAATGCTGTTAACATTGTTGTTATGGCGACAGACTTAGACATCATGGTGGTAGCTTGCCAGGCGGACTTAGAAGAAGTCCTACCACCAACCAAACCGAGCAAAAAATTTGCCCCCGCTGGGAATCGAACCCGGGACCTCTGGGTCTGAATCAGGTGGTATAACCACTAGACCACGGAGGCGGTTAGTGTCACCTGTTTAGCACCACCCGGGGACCACGTGTAGGGATTCGCTGAAGGGTATTCTCCTACGGACGCGGGTGACTCGGCCCCCAAAGTACTGTAAATAAGTTATATAAAATAGTTTTATAGCCAAGGTAAAGTATTCTGTATTTACAACAGAATGCAGTTGTAACCACATCCTATTGGTGTCTTAAAAACTGCTGTTACATTGAGTAATGATCGACAGATATCTTCAGAATATTTGTTAAAAATTAATCATATTATAAGATTTTCAGAACGTCATATTATAGCACTACTAGCTTTGCCCGTAACTTCGCACGCGCATATTTAGTTTGTCCCCGTTTCCGTAGGAATTTTGGGAAATTTTGTCTTGCTGCTACCCTTAACCCTTTAATGGGCATAATAATCTGGAAATCGAAAAATAATGCGAAATAAGCATAGGTATTATTGGTAGAAAATAAATTTTAAATTTAAACAAAAAATTGTGTTCTTTGGGTGTTTAATGAGTGATTGATAAGTCTTTAAATTGCCTTTGTACAACAATGGAATACCTATCATACCCATTATTTAGTTAATGAGCGGAAAAATATGGTGGCAAATATATTCCCTTTGCCTTATAAAGGGATACAAGGAAACTATTTGCCAAAGGGGAATGCCCATCTGCCACACAAAAAAATGCCTGAAATGAACAGCAATGAAATATACGCCATATTGCACTGAAAATCGTAGTGAACCCATTACAATTTCAATCATTCTCAAAAACCTCGGTAGAAGCCAGTTACAAACATTTTTTCTAAAATATAGGTCAAGTCAAGGTTAAGGATTAAAATGCAATTATGAAACAACAAAACAGCATTCAAATGTTAAAATCATCATTAAAAACCACTAATATGTCATCATGAAACTCTACAGGAGGATAAAAATTGGATTGGTACCGAGCCCATGCCAAGTACCATATTATTGACATAGTATGGGCTCAATAGACAAGAGAACTCGGGAATCTCAATACTTACAGCTTGTGGTGTTATCCATGCCTGTATTAAACAACGTACTTCATCATTTTGCACTGATATGAGATTACGAATCATCGTTGCAATATCGAGATAGCAATTAATACAGTGTACGTTTCTATCTATTTTTAAATGTACACGGTCCACAAGTCCAAAACAACAACATAGTCGTATTTAAAGCAGGTTCAGGTCCGTCGTCAATAAGCCGAGTTGTCGTTTAGGCGGGTCCAATCTAAGTCGTGTCAAAAATGAGTAACGTGTGCAGAAGTAAATTCAAAATCCTACAAAAATAGCCAAAGTCGTCGTTATAATATAATTAATATCCTGAATTAACTCGAGTCGCCAACGCAAAAGTCCTCAAAACCATGAATCGATTAATTAAATCCGAAAAAATGAAAATGCATTCATGCCAAACTGGCAGGCAAAGGACATGTGATGCATACAGCCGACGATACGTTTTATAATTCGAGTTTTTATGTTTTAATTAATATTGACACGCATATACTACTTTAATTAGATTTACGGTATGAAAAGGACGAAAATTATGAAATGAATGATAACTGTGCAATAATTCTATAAAATATAAAATAAAATAGTTCGTTTGACGATTTCTGTTTGGCTGAATGTCGTTTACTCATGTCAAATAAACACTGACTGCCATTATAAATTAAGAATGACTATGACGGATATCAAAGAAAATATTTTAATTATCGTACTACTTCCCTAGGTATACAAACTTGAGAAATATTTCGCATTACATATTTTATTCGAAATAGAATTAAGGACTATTAGTAATTTTTGTCCATTTCAGGTAATTATTAGGATAATTGATTGATGTACCTCTATTCTTGTATAGCACGACTAGTTACTTCTCAATTTTAATTAGTACAAATGGAAGTATTGCTCCATCTCCAACTGTCAACACCTAAACATGTCCGCCAATTCAGAACAAACCGTCCGTTCTCGCCTGTCTGAACTACCTCAGGTGACGAGTTCGTTGTCGATTACAGGCGGAAAGTACGAAACACTTTGATCGCGTTCCCGACCGACAGACGTACCTATCTACCTTCAAACTAGGGATGTAAGCAAACTTTACCTCCGCTTCGGCAGAAAAACTTGCGTTGGCTGATACGGAGGCAGGAAGATCCATTCTTCCGCCTCGGTCTAGGCCACCGCAAATTTTTAGGTGAGTTGTTCCGTAGGTCTTATAAAGCGGAGACCTATTTATGTGGCGGATGTAATCATATATGAAGTTTCATTTGTCTGCTTTCACTACTGCTGCTAGATCTAGAAATACGACCGTGAGTTATCGCTTAGTGGAGCAAAGACGAAGTTTTTTTTTTACGAATAGAGATTTGATTTGAGAGATTTGTTTACCATTATTTTTCCCCCAAAAGCGATCCCATATGCAAAATTTATTAATTTACGTTCCTGGTCCTTACTTGGGTCAAAGAAGTTAACATCATGTGTACCAAATTTTAACTGAATCGATACAGTAGATTTGGAGTTAGTGGTTGTGACAAACGAGCAGATAGACACAAGAGTGATTCGTTTTGTCATTCGGAGGTACGGAACCCTAAAAAAAGATAATTTTCATTTAAGGCGGGGTTGCAGTACTTTTTAAGATTTTTGAACGTCTGAAAATCTAATTAATTACGAGTTTTTTAATAGGTAAATAAAAATCATTACATAAAAATTGAACATACCCTCAAGTAAATCGTAAAGATAGAAACGCGATTTAGAATGATTGGCTCGATACTTTTTTTTATCAAACATGACACTAAATTACAATTTTAAACGTGTACTGCTAAGAGATTTTATCACGATTATATATAAAAGTTATATCAATAGAAGCTTTTTATTTTGAAGTAAATGTTGAAACCATATTGTATTATTTCTTTATCAGTTTTCGCCAAGAAGAAAAAACAATCAAAATTGAGGCATTATTTCGCTCGCCGGACAGTCGCTGTTGTTCGTCAAAACACACAGTACTGCAACCTCGCCTTAATTTCTAATTTTTTTTATCGGTACTTATACGGAGGTCAAGCTTCACTCCTTCGTCTCCGCTAAGATGGCTTCGGTACATCCCTAGTACCTAGCAACAAACGCTTTGAGAGGCATCGACTTGACTTGCTTAAGGCGATATCGTATACTGTTTGATAATTTGAGCTCTGTTCTGTTGGTAATTGACCGTTTAACTAAAGGAGTGCTGGAGTTTACCTTAGATTTTAATTAAGGCTAAGCTGGCTGTATATTTCGTGTTTAATTTTGTTTTTAAGGCGCTTTAACATTGGTTCTGAATTCGAATATTTTTAAGGCTTCAGGAACAATGCGCGTTAGGTGGAACATATCGTCAATTTCGTGGGAAATATCTGGATTAAGAGCGCACAGAGACAGAAAGTCTGGCAAAAGATGTATGGATATTAATGAAGGCATATATATAATACTAGCTGACCCGCGCAACTTCGTCTGCGCCACATTTTCCATTATTGCTCCGCTCCTATTTGTCTTAGCGTGATGGTATTTAGCCTATAGCATTCCTCGATAAATGGGCTATCTAACACTGAAAGAATTTTTCAAATCGGACCAGTAGTTCCTGAGATTACCCCCTACATACAAACTTACAAACATACAAACTTACAAACAAATTTTACCTCTTTATAATATTAGTATAGTATAGATCAAGCAGTGTTGGATTCCGAACTAAAGTGATAATTATTGTGACGGCAAAAGGCATTAGTGCAATTTTATTTACGTATCGCGTTAACTTACGACGACACGGTTGGCGCAATGGTTGAGCGATCGACTGTTGCGCTGCGTGTCGCGGGTTCGATTCCCGCACGGAACAAATAATTATATGGCCTACAGATAGGTGTCACGGGTCTGACTGTTTGTGTATTTATATGTTTGTGAATGCACCCACGATATAGGAGAAATTCCTAGTGGGGGGCAACGTTTTTTCTTTTTTTAAAATAGCAAAAAAAAAAAACTTAAACTATCATTTGTGTTGAGTTAGGATAAGCGCAGTCTTGTGAAAACCACGTAAAACCTTTTTTGGTATACACAAATTGACAGAGGTAAGTAAAGTTACGTAAATTCGCTAACGCAAGCGAGTTAGTTTTAAAACTTGTAGTGACTTGTTTAAATAACGAATTTAATGTCGTAATATCAATGAGCAAATATAATTGAGCAAATCTACTCAGTGCGTACCTAAAGACCAACTGAGGATCTAAACCGGTCATTCTATCAGAATCAGAAAGCACATCACGCTACTCGTCACTGTTAAATTTTCCCAATCAACCTTACGCCTAATGCGTTAGCGATAAAAATGAAAATTAAATTTGAGAGATCTTTGTGTGATTAATATTATGATTCTAATACCTTATCTCACACACCCATGCAAACACCAACATATACAGCATACATGCATAGTTTTTAGTTATTAGTATTATTTGTATTGTGTATAAGTTTTTTTATTCGATTACGAGTAGATTAGATAAAATTAAGATGTTTTTGTGATACATATGAAGGCGTCAGCGACGGCTGAGCGATAGCGCCATCATCGTTTGGGTTCGGTGGTATCAGGATCATTGTAGAATAAAACACTCAATACAGTACTAAGCTCTCTTTATTAACTGTGGCTGAGTGCTAGTACTTTACAAATAGACAGTCCCCAAAAACACCCGCCCGTTACCACTTCCTAGTGTTTTAGCTATGGAGAAGAAGTGGCCAACAGACTCCACAGCAACACATCTGTCTTTTGAGTTAGAAGAACTCGCATTTATAACATTATTCAAGAAGTCTGTTTAATTTAATTAAAATAGGTAAACCGACAGTTTTGTTCTGGCCGAGTGTCCTAGTCGGTGTCTCGAGCCAAAGTGCGCTCGGCAAAGTCCCCACTCTCCAATACGACTCTGTGCACGTACCGCCATTACAACTGACAACTGACGTCACGGCGTTTACTACTACCCACTACTACAATACTCAAATCAGCAACTAATGATTAAATCTAAGTATTAAATGATATCTTTATCCACGACATATACATATACTTATTACATGTATAACAGCAAATGTAAACGAAATGAAGGAGCCTGGATCCGACGACACAGGGAATCCTAGTGTGAGTTCCAGGAATCAGCACATTTGAATGTAATATCTTGAACTATAAACTATTCTTATTCTTAATATAATTTTGCTAAAGTAGCGTTTTTAGAACCCCTGTTGCCAACCCCACCTTTGGGAGCAGGTATTTACATACCACCAGCCTATAATTCTTCATTAGCACACATTAGATTCTATTCCCCAATCCCTAAGACACAGCGCACATTTGCGGACAAGATAATGTCTACACACGCATTTAAATACAGCCATAAATATCACGTGTCTGTTTGTACGCACAATGTGCATACCTCGGCCAGATGACGGCGGCGTCTTAAAATATAGGGACCCTTTCTTAACCCCCTAACCCGAGGTACACTGTGTAATTAATAAATGACCCACACGGTCTTTGGGACCGCTGGGAACCAGATTAATATGAAATTAGTAGGCAACCTACTGTGTTACAGCTGGAGGCTATACTGCAGAAAATATACGTGGAAAAAGGAATTTATACACAATAATTAACAAATTATTATATGCTTGTAACGAAAGACTTAAAAAATTAGATTATGTAATGTAATTTTCAATTAATTGTTTTACTCAGTCATTATAGATATCTTAAACATTTTTGGGCAATTTAATCTTATGGGTTTCTAATTTAGCTTTTAAAATCTTTTTACCACACGGAAATTCAAACGGAAGCCCTTATCTTTATCGCCAACTCTTTATCAACATCGCAACCACAAACAAACCAGCAGACATTATCTAAATGGTACATAGCCGGCCTTTCAGACCGCGCAGCACCCATTAATTACTTAAATTTAATTCATACGAGACCCTACACCACTATTTACATTCAAAAACGTACCCTTACACCCTTGCCCGCATCGCAACCCTTGCTACAAACTTGGAGACCCCAAGACGCTAACTCCTAAGAAGACTTTCTTTGATAGCGCGCTCTGCTGATTTTGAATAAAGACCATGTCTCGATAGAGTTCTGATCTGTAATTTTATAGCTTTGAGCCGCCCCTAGCTTACGCTCCGAGGATTGTGGCCTATTGATCTGCTCTTGTCTTGTGTTTTTGTTCGGTAAGTACCGCGGAACTAAGGACAAAGCGGGTTGAGACGGGAATTAGAACTACTGCACTGCAAGGGTTAAGTGGAAGAGATAGCATCAGCGATTTTGTTGGTGCGTTTAATTTAATTAGTCGTTTTAGTTTCTCGTTATGACGGAAATGACCGAAATGGTAGTTAAATATTCGCAGACCAAATTTTGAATTGCCAAAATTATGCTGCAATGTTAAAAATATAAATAAATATGTTTCTTAGGAACAAAATAAAAAGACTGTTAAAACATAAAATCCTGTCTTAACGTCAATCTTAACCTTGTATTCTTCCCAAGAACTCTATGATAATCTAATAAATAAGGATCAGTGCATAGCCGGCGGCGGATTAGCCTTCACCGCGATACTTATATGAGTGCCCCTTTCATTGCATTACGAGCGGGAAGGGTTGGCTCCGTCTCGAGAGCTCGAAGAATTTATAAATAAGTTAACTAAGAACCCGCCATTCTTCCTCGCCATCTTACTTTGTTTTATCATATTTAAATTATTAGAGTCAGATGTAGAACGTGTACCTAATTGCTGTACTTTGTTAAGATAATGTACCTTTGGCGCGACTCCACTTTTGTTTTCTTGTTGGCGAACGATATAAATTCACGGCAGGACGCGGAGGAACGCCCAAGTTTCGCGTTCTGTTTTTGTTCGGACGTTCATTTTCTTAAGGAAATAAAATTTGTTATGCAGCCGTTTGGAGGCCGTAGGTGCTTTATAATAACCAAGATTACGCTCAAGTTAAGAGCGGAGGGAAATTGTAAATTTTGTGAGGAGTTAACTGTTACTTTTGTGTGATGATGAGTTGTTTCAAGGAAGCAAGTGTGAGTTTTTCTACAATGATTTATGCGTATGCTACTTTTTGTTAAAAATATGTTGAAAAATTATTATTACAATGAAAACTAAACAGGCAAGAAGCAAGCATACAGTCAAAGAAAAAGCATGTGTTCATGAAAACTACACACACGACGACACGGTTGGCGCAGTGGTTGATCGATTGACTGCTGCGCAGCATGTCGCGGGTTCGATTCCCGCACGGAACAAATATTTGTACGACCTACATGTATTTGTTCCGAGTCTGGGTGTTTTTCTATCTATAGTATATATGTATTTACAAAAAAAAAAAATGTATATCAGCCATCTCGTTACCATAACACAAGCATTAGGTTGCTAAGCTTGGGACTATATGGCGTTGTGTGAAAGGTCCAAGGATATTATTATTATTTCATTTATTTACTTTCTGTACATATTTTTTACATTTTTAAATATTTGTATCAAACTAATAAAAAAAACATTTAAAAATATAAAAAAATAGTAGCCCACCGGCATCGGGAACAGGGTCCAAGCTACCGGTGGTCAGGGCTCCCGTTATTATTATAACTTTAAATAACATGTCATGTTGGTCCGTGTTATAAATTATAAGATTTAAAAACGAATGCTCTTGGGTCATAAAGAAACTTAACGAAATTTTGTTTCGTTTTGGACATTATAAAAAATCGTTGAGTTTGTAGTGACTAAAAGGCGGTCGTTTTTAAATCTTACAATTGACAATACCAGTGAGCCAATTCTACTAATTTTCACATTCGCACCGCATTCGCACCTCAATCGCAAACTGTCAAAAATGTATGAAAATTAAGCCTTTTTTACAGTTTGCGATTGACATGCGAATGCGAAAGTTGTTTAAAAATTAGTAGAATTGGCCCTCTCATCAATAAATAATTTCATTTAAATTATTTTCCTGCAAACCTTCTATATTTTCACAAACAAGATTTATTTTGACAACCATACACAAATTAGCTTTTACCATCATCCCTGGTTCCAAATCGGAATCCATGCAAACACGTGCATACAAAATGCCTTAATTTCCCAAGAAAACAATATATCTCATCCATATTAGAATATTTTCTATCGTAAATCAAGTTTAAGTGTTATTTCATTTCCTTTCGAGCCAGCACACGCGTACAGCGAATAAGTAATTGAAATTTTGAAACGAACTTTTGATTTTACGAAATTCACCCGGTACCTTGTGAAATTATTATGAATTTCCTTTATAAGGGTAGGCCCGTCTTGTAGGTTCTTTTCATACAGGGGCAGGAAATGTTTTACATTTTCCGAAGAAATGTGTGGGTTTCGTGTATTAATGTTCAGCTAAAGGAGCGAGGGGGTTAAGAAAACGGTTCGGTTTTGTTTCTAAAGGCGAACGTGGGATGAAATATTGACGGAGATGGATGAAGGTAGGTAACATTTTTAGGACTGAAATGATGTAGCTAAGTTCCATGAAGTCGCAAAAGAAGAAACGA
This sequence comes from Ceramica pisi, assembly GCA_963859965.1. Classification (NCBI taxonomy): domain Eukaryota; kingdom Metazoa; phylum Arthropoda; class Insecta; order Lepidoptera; family Noctuidae; genus Ceramica; species Ceramica pisi. The sequence goes on along the minus strand of OY982535.1, from coordinate 18,851,279 downwards.
AACATGTGGCAAAAAAAAACCGGCCAAGTGCGAGTCGGACTCGCGCACCGAGGGTTCCGTACAAACCAGTAGGTATTATATTATAAGCAGAAGTTGCGATTTACGATTTATGACGTATTAAAAAAAACTACTTACTAGATCTCGTTCAAACCAATTTTCGCTGGTAGTTTACAGGGTAATGGACATCATATATTGTTTTTAGTTTTATCATTCTCTTATTTTAGAAGTTAAGGGGGACACACATTTTACCACTTTGGAAGTGTCTCTCGCACAAACTATTCATCATTTTTGAAGACCTATCCATAAATACCCCACACGTATGGGTTTAATGAAAACATGTTTTTGAGTTTCCGTTCTAAGTATACCCCCAAAATGTATTGTTTTTGTGTTCTATTTTTGTGTTAAAATCTTTATGCGGTTCACGGAATACATCTACTTACCAAATTTCAACAGCATAGTTCTTATAGTTTCAGAGAAAAGTGGCTGTGACATACGGACGGACAGACAGACAGACAGACAGACATGACGAATCTATAAGGGTTCCGTTTTTGCCATTTGGCTACGGAACCCTAAAAATGGCCGGTATTGTGTTTTTGTTCGGTAAGTATCGCGGAAGTAAGGACAAAGCGGGTTGAGACGGGAATTAGAACTACTTCACTGCAAGGGTTAAGTGGAAGAGTTAGCATCAGCGATTGTTGGTGCGTTTAATTTAATTAGTCGTTTTAGTTTCTCCTTATGACGGAAATGACCAAACACTCGGACAAAATGGCCGTATGGCCGCCGCATCGAACTAAAAAAGAATCACACAGATCGGATCAGAAATCTCGGAGTAATCGACATACATCGTCGTCCTTTTTTGGCAGTCGGTTAAAATTACAAGCTGGTGTTTTAAAAAATTGAAAAAGGAGGACCCACCGAACAGATGGTTGTTGTGTCAGGTGGGCAACTTTCCAGTAGTTGATATTTGGACTATCAGTTCTTATAATGCTAAGATCGCAAGGAAAACTGTGATATCGGGGTGCCAGACAAGACATGGTGCAATTTTAGTCGTCTTGCAAAAAGAACCTTGTTAACAAGACCTCGCTTTCCGTTCGTCCGTCTGTCTGTCAGTGGGCTGTATTTCAGGAATCGTAATAGGTTACCTTTGTAATTTTTATAGATTGTAATTTCAACTGTCTATTACGGTAAAAATTAACTAAAAAGTTAAAAAGGGGCTCTCTCCCATACAAGTTTTTTTTTTTTCGGTTTGTGTTAAGGAACCCTACGTGCGAGAGTCCGACTAGACCTTTTTTTTTTTTATTTGATTAAGATATTTGTATTTCTTAGAAGGTTTCAATCCCGAAGCCTGTAAACTTATTAAATAGCGTTTAGGTTTCGAAGACGACAACTTTCCTGGAGGCGTATCAATAGCTTTGTCTTTCCGGGAAACGCCAATCAATGGCAAAGTTAGCGTGGCCTCGCTTCTCGGTATTAGTCTAGAAACTATCGTTCATTATTAATATTAAATGTGGGATAACCTACATTGTATATTTATATAGGAATAACTTCCATCAGCGGCTTTGCCTGCTTGAAATTCCGAAATTATTCCAAGACTTCTGTGATCAAAAGTATATAGTTCTATGTTTTATTTCGGGAAATGATCAACCCATGTGCTAAGTTTCATCCAGATACGTTCAGCTGTGTGCAAAGGCAAGAAGAGATAATAAACACATATTTTGTATTGGAATGGATACATCATTTTTATAAGGTTCTTTTGATAGAATTACAAAAAATGCTGATTACGAGTTGACGTCAAAATCAGCACGCCTTTGAACATGCAATGTTTTATAATTTCATCTTGAAAAACGTAATGAATACATAAACTATACCGCGTGTATCTGACATCGACGCACAAACGATTTCCATGGGTCCAGGGCATGATTCTGGACACCCCCAGTGTTGGAATTTTTCGTCGGTTCGTTTTCATTTTTTTCAAGAGTACCACAAGTAGGTATCAGCTCAGCTGAGCTGATATCTATTTGTGGTTTTATTCAGATTCTCGTTTTAGTAAAAGTAGTGAATTATTTTTTTTTTTTATAAAAATCTCATTGGGTTAGGTCAGAATAACGATTATGAGCAGTCTAAAGTAAAAAAACCCTTGAAAAAAAAATGGAAAAATGAGAAAAAAGCCGACGAAAAATTCTAAGGTTAGGGTGTCCAGAATCATGCCCTGGACCCATGGAAATCGTTTGTGCGCCGATGTCAGACACACGCGGTATGAAGAACAAAATTAAACTGTTTTTCTTACGTATTATTAACTTTGGAATATTATGTTTAACGTGTGTTATTTACATATAGAGGAATACCATTTTGGTCCCCCACAACTGTTGCATAAGTAAAACGAACCCAAGACCTCTCGAACCCAGAAGTCAACACCTTACCCTGCGGGCTATTATCACTCAAACACAAAACACGACTTTCATAGCAACATTTAAACACTTAATAGTTTCATAAGCCCAAGATTTCCATTTACAAGTATTATCTATGATTCTCGATGTTACGAATATACCCCGTCTATTGTACCCCAACTATGATACCCCGAGGCCCGAAGTGACAAGACACTGTCATTTAAACCCTTGCTCAAAATGTTCTTACAATATTCCTGGTTGTAACGGACTTGCTAACAATGTCAGACAACCGATATATTTGTACGAAAATTTGCTTTTTACTAAATAACATCGCCCGAAGCCTGATATGTTAACGTCAAGCTGTATTTGTCAAACTTCTTCTGAACTAAAAAGAAAGTAATGTGAAAAGTTTCTCGATTCTTCTGAAAACATGTAGGTTATGTTTGTAAAACATCCATATTGCTAAGTAACTGTTTTCCGATGTATTTACTTACTAAAGTAAGTTTCATGGTATTATTTTCCAAAAAGGACCGTACTTTTATTCTGATAATGGAGACAGTTAATACGATACTAGCTGATTTCTAATTTTTTTTGTCTATTCTGTCTCACACCCCAAATTCTTCCAGGTATTCCTTTCCCAAGCCAACTCGATCCAGCGCTGGCTGTAGGCGTCTAGGTTGGCTCATCACCTCTTCCATTCTCATATTCCTCATCTTATCCACTTTTTCAAGTCCGATGCTCAGCGGTCACTGTGCATGCGGCTCACGTGACCCACCCAATCACATTTCAGCCTCAGAACCTGGGTCCTAAATTAAAATAAACTAATGACAAAGTTAAACAAATCACCTGAACAAAGCAAGACTCATCACGAACGCTTAGAACATTCTTAATTCTGCTATTAAAAGCCGTTACAAGCAGCAAGATGTTGGCAACATCAATAAACAAGGAGCGAACGCGCGCGCGAACGTTCAAAGTTGGGCGCGCGCGGTGAGTGCAGAGGGCCCTTAATGAGGGTTAGAAATTTCGGCACATTGTGGCCCAAACCGCACCCGGTTTCTTAGCTTATTATTAATTCTGTAAGACGTGTCCCCGATGTCCAAGACGTGCGCTGAGATTCGAGACAAAAGTCACAAGGGCGGAAGGGACGGCCCCCTCTCCCCCTCGTACGTGTGGCGCGTCCGCAAGTCGCAGGAGTATGGGATTTACAGGTGGTTTTAATAACGGCAGCCACTAATGTCGCGAGATGAATACTTAATGGACGGATCAGTCGAGGATTGAGATGGATTGGGAAAGGCCAGCGCCTGTAATAATAGATGCGGTCGCTGCATTAGGCTGTCACGTTGATAAGCTGGAAGAAGTTATGTTGTCTACATCAGAGGTGCTAATATACACGAATTTCCTCCGTATTCAAAAAACCTTTGTTGGTATAGCGATCGCAATCGCTGCTACTGAGCATGAGGCGCTGGATTCGTTTTCAGGGTCAGGTAAACTTTACGTACTTACGTACTTTACTACTTTACGTAGCAGTCTGGAGATTGAATTCATGCCCGGACGATAGCAATATACTTGCCCCGATTACACGGTAATTGGTGAAAAGTGACAGTACTATGTACAACTCTGCCGCTTGAGGGAATACAGGCGAGGTGTTACATTATTATTCCATTTCAATCAAGAATCGATGCCACAAGATATTCTTCAAGAAGTCATCGACACTGTTGAGCTCGAATATCCTGGTCATATCCATTTCTCCAAGACAATTTAGTTACAAAGTGCAAATCCCTTTAAGATGGCGTTCCCTGACGGGGGTGCTTTCAAAAACTCGTTAGGAGGTTCGCATTCTGCGGTGGTGGGTCACGTTGAGACGCTCGGCGGCTGCCTCAAGACAAAATGTTACATAGAAACTTTGTAGTCACTGTCGTGTGCCATGTTTAAGTAAACTTATTGCTGTGCTGTGTTCTAGTTATTATGGGCTTGTTTTTGTATGGTTTTTTGTTTATTTTTGCAGAAAATATGCTTTTACATAGACTACTTATATTTAACACGATTGACGCTAGCTGAAATAAGAGGCAAAGTCAAAAATTGAACTTTCTAAAAATCAAGACTAATTTTCGTCTTCGTTCCTATAGTACGAGAATTGCTCGCATACTGCCGTGATACCAGTCGCAATCTGTCAAAAATTTATGAAAAAATTGTTATTTTTGACAGATTGCGTCTGAGACGCGAATGCGAACGTTGCTTAAAAATAGGAACTAGTTCTTAGGGTCGCAAAGGGCACAACATTTTGCATTATGCTATTACCACTACGATGTTTTGTTCATAAAATTGAAGTGGTTATTTCATATTATGCACACACATAGTACAATTTGAGGCCTATAGCACAAAAATCACATCAAAACACAATCCATCAACTATATTTTTCTGAAACACGTAGGTACGCTCGGCGTACTGACAGGCACACGATTCCAAATTAAATCACCAGCTATAAACATCAACAAACCTCTAGCGAGTAGAAAAATTGGCAATCTGCGAACGTTACAGTGTCGTGATCGGCAAACGTTAGCGGCGTTTATCGGCAAGTGGCCGCGCGGGAACAATATCGCTCGTTGGATCGCGCGATCCTAATATATGGCAATGTGTGCACTTTATGTGGCCCGATGTGTAATTGATTGTGTTTCGGCGTTCGTAGTATTTGTTTGTTTTTACACGACTATCTAAAAAAAAGGAGTGTTATGTTTTCAGGGTTCATGTATTTATTCTAAATGGGTTTAAAAAGATAAGGTTCTTTCAGATTTTTTTCATAATATTACTTATTAGGATTCTCTCAAACAAGGTGGAGAAACAATCTTCACAAAGGGACTGATATCAAGCCGTCGAGTTGACTAAAATCGATTTAAATGTCTTGAGATTGAAGAGGCATGTGTCCAGTAGTTAAAAGCTAAAGATTGTGAAATGATCATCATTATTTAATATGATAATGTTAAATAATACTTGTCTAAATACTTCCCTAGCTGCTTTATTTCATGGGACAGTCAAGAAAAACTTTTGCCTATAACATGACTACTTGAAAATGTTTTTTAATGATCATAATTTTTTTCAGGAGCTGATCCAGGGAATGACCTATGATCAGCAAGCAATCAAACATCGCTGCTGTGTGCCAGTTTTTTTTTTAAATGTTGCTCCGCTTATACAAAAGTTCAGTTCAGTTACGTATCCTGATCCGGTAAAGATGATATAGCAACATACAAATTTTACATACACAAACACATAGACCCGAAACAACTATCTGTAGGACATTGCGTGCAGGAATCGAACACACGACACGCAGCGCAGCAGCCAAGCGCTCATCCACTGCGCCAACTGTGCCGACAGTTCCAGCGGTATTCCGCCAAAGTAGTTACAGAATTTAGGGTATATTATATTGCCTAGAAAAATTCTTCAAAACCTACAAAAGAATACTTCAAATCAAGCCCAAAGCTTCCTTAAACCTACCCTCGACTAACCCGCGGGCAATAAATAACAATTAACGTTAAGGTTTCAATCGGCCGGTGCATAGCGGTACTAAATTATCACGAAGGTGTTACCGGACGAAAGAAATATCGCCGTCAACACCCGCTGTAATGTTCCGGTCAGTGATGGGGTAAGAGAGTGTCGATGAAATGGTGAAACGAATGGTTTATGATTCGATACAGTTAACTTTTTTAATATTATTGAAATACTGCGTTTGACCACAATCGGACCTGACAGAAAGCGGTGATGTAGTCGACGTTGGAGCTAGCTTTTCTAAAACGAACCTATTCACTATTTAGTTAAATATCTCCAGGTTGTAGCTATCGGGAATCACACTGACTGCGTTTCCTTCAGAGAATTCCACTTCTTAGCTGGACGCACAATGAAAGTATTCTCAAAACTTTATGTGCGCATTAACTATTTATTTGCCCATCGCCGATAAGATGGTATGATTTAATTAAAACTGTGTCAATAAATGAAAGTACTTGATTAAGTTCTCGTAAATGGGCTACGAGTGCTACGGAGCGTAGCACGGTACTGCGCCGCGTAACACCGATAAAGTTGCTACGCAGCGTAGACGTGTAACTACCGATAATAAATTATGATAACACGTTCGGCGAAAAGATATTGACATTGCATTACTGAAAATCATAATGCTAATCTATACTAATATTTTAAAAATTCTTTCAGTATTAGATAGCCCATTTATCGAGGAAGGCTATATGCTACATATCATCACACAAAGACTGAAAGGAGCCGAGCAGTAATGGAAAATGTGACGCAGACGAAGTTGCGTGGGTCAGCTAGTAACTAATAAACTGATATTGTTCTTCTAGTTGATATCATCGATGTTTTCTCGTAAATCGTCACACGGGCTACGTGCCGTAGCACAGGCCTGCTACGCTACGTAGCAACAGCTACGAAAATTTAAAGAGGCAAAAAATCTGCATTTTTTTTTAAGAATATCTATTGTTATCGACTCATTACTAGGGTTTTTGTCAGTTTTTCATTTCTGTCAGATGGACAAACGTATGAGCTCTATCACATACAAAATTAAAAATTGATTTTGACGACTTAGGGTATGATTTTTGTAGATTTAGGCTAGATTTTTCCAACGCCAGATAGCTTTATCGGAGGAATAATTTTGAATTTTTGACAGTTCTTCCATACAAAAACTGTCAAACGTTAAATTTATTCCACGAATAAGAGTTATCTGGCGTTGGACAAATCCAGCCTTAATGTTATTTAGCAAATCTATCGACACATTTTCTTCTTGAAATGACCGTTACTACATCGCTAAGTGTTTATAACTGTTAGAACAAATCGGTGCGTAAGAGACCGCCCTCGACCGCCCGTCGAGTGCTTAATCACTTAACACTCCCGGATTAACGGAGAATTTATCGACTAAGTATTATGTTTACTTATAGGTATGAGCTATATTTAGATAGATAATACTCAAGATTCTGTGTTGGTCAGTGTTATCATCAAATATTTGACTTTCTTAAATCTATTTCATCATAGAATACCTTAGATAAATAGGTAGAATATATCCACATGCTAGTGTACTGCGGTAAGCGTATGGAAAATCATTTTTTTCAATGAGAAGTGAGAAGTTTAAGGGTTGTATTAATCTTCATCCTCGTGTATCCTCTCTAAATATGGGGAGTTCCACTATGTATGTATGTACTCGCATTTAAGCCGGACTGGTGTCCACGTCAAAGCGCGTATTTTGCGATTGGTTGGGAGAAATAGTTCATTCGAACTACCCCAGCACCTCAAGCAAAGCTGAGAGCTCCCTTATGTTACGGAGGGTATTTAGGTTTCCGAACTACTTTGACCAGTATCCAGCAACCAGTGAGTAGCTTGTACCATGCTAATAACGAATACTCACGCTTGGTAAGCGGATTGTTGATCTTGCTTTGTATTTTTTAGGGTTTCGAACCCATAGGGTCACCAATGAAACTCTCTCTTCGCTGTCCGTCCATCCCATCCGGACGGACGTCCATCAGAAGGCTGTATTTCAAGAACCGTAATAGGTAGGCTGTTGAAATTTTTACAGAGTGTGAGTTTTCAATATTGTGCATACAATAAACGTGTTTTTTCGGTTTATGGTATGGAACCCTTCGAGTGAGCGTCCTTGACTCGCACTTGGCTGTTTTTTTACGTTATCCACTAACTAAATTACAATGGGCTAGATTCCATCATCCACAAATTGCAAAACTATTTAGTCCGTCAGTTAGAGTATTGAAAAATAATGGACACGTATTTTTGTTTTTGTAAATCATTGAATATTGACAAAGATAAAACGCATCAAAACTCGGGAGTGGGGGCTCGTGACGTCACGACTCACTAAAAATTATGCGAATGTGTGACGTATTGAGAATTTTAAAAGCGTCGTAACTTCGTCAATTTTGGTTCCCGTTACAAAAGAAAAAACACGGGTCAAATATTTTTTGACAATCTAACTGACGGACTAATTAGATTATTTCAGGACACAAGCCTATTATAAATACGCTAGACTATGAATGAATTCCTACTAAAAATAGGTACAACAGAAAATTCCGAACCTATCTCAACCGTCGCCTTAAATCACATTGCAATATCTAGAGGGTAGTAGACACAAGAGAATTCGACCCCTTTAAAGACATTAATTCTTACAAGAAGGAACAAGACAAATGGCCATCCGGGCCGGTCCTGGCCGGTGCGGACCGGTATCGGGCCGTGAAAAGAAAACCCTTTTTATGAGACGTTGGGCAACATAAGGATGGGAAGCGGAAGGAATATGAGTATGCATTGGGTGGGATTATTTTTGAACACTGGAGAATATTTCGAAAGTAGTAATGCGTGTGTACAAAACCACTCATGTGTTGAATAACCAAAGACGTGCGTCGTATTTGACCTTTAGGAACAATTGTCTTACATCTATAAATGAAAGCACCATTATGTTGTGACCGTTGTTTGATTTTGAGATCGAATAGGACTGGGAAACAGTATTATTACATTGACATATAATGAAATGCAGATAGGAAAATGCTGCGATTTTGTTACATTTCCCTTTCCACAAAAAGAACTTATAATAATAGAATAAACGCAAAATTTAAAAAGGGGTCATCTAGTTTATCCTTATGAACAACTTTTCTATGAGATCAAAGCTGAAATCGCGAAAAAAAAGCAATACAGCTGGCTTTTTTCCGATTTTTTGACTTGGTCTCGTAGTTTTATTGTTAGATACCTACTGTTAAAATAAAATCACCTACACACATTAATCTGTAAAACTTTGTATTTTACTAAAGGACCGTACAAAAACCCTATCCACACTAAGATAACGCAACCCTTTGTAACGACAATCGTGTTTGCACAAGGCACGAGGTCATTCGACGATCAAAGCGATGGCCAATAAATAAATAGTTGATTTGCTTTCACAATAAATACCGAATGCTTCCGAATAGTTCCGAAGGTATTCGACAAGGGGCGGTAGGGTCAACCTAACTAACGAGAACTAAGTACGTTTGCTTTGGATAGGAATGCTGTTTACTTCGTTCGACTGTTTGATTGATTTATTTGTTTGTTTTGGGAATTATTGGGTGTATTCTAGAAAGGTCAATGGTTGAAGATAAAATAAAAAAAAAATAGGTACAATGTGATTCAAATAAGAATATGCTCGACTAAGCGCCATACTGTGACGTCATAGCTGTCAATACAAAATTGGGTAGGATGAGAGAAGCATTTTTTTTTAAATTTTAATTAACATAATTATTATATTTCGTGATAAAAGTGTTATGCTATGGTTTAAAATTACTAAAAATGATTTTAAATAATTAAATATTATATTTAGCTAATTTGCTCCAATTGAACGTTTTTATTAAACAAAGTAAAATAAACCGTTATAGCAACTGAGTTTTCTTTGCAAACCGTACTTTTGAAGAGACATTTGACAGATAATGCAATCGTAAATACCAAAATGTAAGGGATTGATCACGTGTCATTTCGACACTGTTTGTCTGTTCGCATACATTTTTGACATTTTGAGCATCTCCTTCTATTACTGACAGAATGTCATTTGTCTAGAGCCTAAGCCTCAAAAGTAAGCTTTCGAATAACCAACCCGACTGTTTCAGTGGTCAAATGGTTTAGTACATGTAAAATTACAGTATTTTTTCCTTTTTAAATTTTCGTAGCTGTTACTACGCAGCGTAGTAGGCCCATGTTTCGGCACTTAGCCCGTGTAGATGATCGACGAGAAAAAATTGATGAAATAAACTAGAAGTAGCTTAATAATACATTTTCAGTAATGCAATGTCAGTATCTTTTCGTTTAACTTATCGGTTACACGTCTACGCCACGTAGAATTGTATAGTTGCTACGCGTCATAGACCCTACTACGCTCCGTAGCACTCGTAGACGATCTTCGAAGACCAACACAAGCAGTAATTTCAGTAAATTAGTGAAAGTTGTAATAAGAGGGCCAATTCTACTAATATTTTAACAACGTTCGCATTTACATGTCAGTCGCAAACTGTCAAATAAGCTGTAATTTTTTGACAGTTTGCGACTGACATACAAATGCGATTGATCACGTGTCATTTCGACAGCGTTGGTCAATTGCATAAATTTATCACCTTCGCCAGACTATTGCTGACAGAATATAATTTGTCTAGAGCCTAAGGTCTCGAAAAGTAAGCTTTCAAATAACCAACCCGACTGCCTCCGCGGTCGAGTGGTTTATACGGCAAACAGCCTTGTGGCCCGGTGGTCGTGGGTTCGATTCCAAAAGGTCGTTTGTAAAGTTTTTTTCCAGTTTGGCTAGGAAATTGCAGGCTTGAATCACCTGATTGTCTGATAAAAAGATGATCCCGTGCTTCGGAAGGCAAGTATAAGCCGGTGGTTCCGGCCGTAAATGGTGGTCGTCAAAAACCACGTAAGAGGCCCTCTGACACTAGAGTATGGTGCGTCGTTAGACCTTTTTGCCAAAACGCTAAGAAGAACAAAAGGTAGATGGCAAAGTATACAATGCGTAAAGACATAAACCTATGCTACTATTTTTTTAACACAGGCCAAACTACGGCGACAGAATTCTATCGCATTTTATTTTGTAGTGGGAAATTAATTGCTTCGACTTATCAAGTCTGTATTGTAATTTTTTTTTATTTTTTATGCTTAGCACAGTTGGGAGACTTCACGATAGTTCGATGCTTTGAAAGACTTGGCCATAGTTTTTGTGGAACACAATTTTTAGAAAATGTTTGATATTTTATTCTGCGTTATATTTTGTTACTAAAATTTTTTTCAGGGACACCGAGACGCAGTAGTGACAAAAGATGTACTCTCATTCCAAACGGGACATAAAGTAACGTTAGATATACCCCAATTGATAACGAAACCCTGAAGATAGATGAATCAAGTGATCGTCGTCATGAATTTGGAACATTACAAACAGCTGAATCTGATATTTAATAGTGACACTTGAAAAGAGAGACTGCTGCATGTTGTTATGAAGGTACCTGCCAGATCTGCTTTGGATTTCTACTGCCCTCCATCACCCCTGAAGTAATGTATCTCACTCTACTTAAATGAGTTAGGTGGTCAACCAAACACACACCTAACCACAAAACCACCTTTCCTATAGTTACAATCAAGGTTTGACATGTTATGCTATAAGTATTAAATCAAAATCATTTTCTACTTTGAGGGCGCTTGTCATTTTAAGAATAAGAGTATTTTATTTGTTTAAAGCCATGGTATATATTCTTGAATAATCATTCAAAAATAAATCACCAATAGTAGTTGGAAATTATAGAGGTCAAATTAAAATCAAGCGATGCGTATCATAGCTGTTCTTTGATATTACATAGAAAATTAGATATGTCACCGAAAAGTGGCAGACTCCGCAAGATTGTAAAAAAATCTTATAAGATTATTCTTTCTCGAAATATTATGAAAAATTGTTTTGTATATAATATTTCCTATCCAAATTCAATAGTTTCCAATACGTCCGTGTCTAATTAAAAAAAAAATTGTTTACAATTTCACGCGATATTTTACAATCTTACGCAGTTTACCATTTTCGCCATTCGGTGACAGATATTATGTATAGCAAGTAGGTACTTACAGGAACAAAACAATATGGACTAATTATAATACAATAAAGTGCCTTAAATATATTTTTAAATATAATTTTATTAATTTGAACCTATTTAAATAAATTTGTAATGAAAAATATTTCACACTGAAACAATATTTTGGGAAACAAAAAAAACATTAACTTTTTGCATTCATATTTTATTACTTCAAACAGCGCCATCTCGTTATTATTGCAAGAACTACTACAAGCTACCTCTCCCTAACTTAAACAACCCTCCTCGGGCTGTCCCAGTGAAACACAAGCTGAGTAAAATGGTTGAGTTTCACATCTCGCTTGGTGGCCACAGTTCGTACTAATCTTTGCAGAAAATATTATTGCAATGACTACTTTAAATTGTTTTCAATTTAATATATTAAAAACTTGAATGACTTAGGTATGTTACAATAATTTTCATGCTTAAAATGTAATGCAGAGATTTATTATATTTTACGTAAGTCCCATTCTCACCGGTAGAGGCGCTTTCCAGATAATAAAAAACAAATTAGCTTTATAGTTACCAAAACAATAACTTTTATTATAATAATTCAAAAATAATACCGCAAATCAAAAGAGGGAATGTTTTCAATAAAAACTCTTTATAGAAGAAATGTTTTATTAAAATATTTTAATTCGAATTTCCTCCGCTGGAGGCGCCACGGTAACGGGAAAGTTTTACGACACGATTACCTACACTGGTTGTTTTTCTTAATAATTTATCGTGCTTCCCCGAAGTTAGCTCGTTTCGTGCCCGGCACATGTACCTATGTGTACCGTTGAGTTCTTCAATTATGAATCTGTTTTGTTCTATAAAGCGTTTGTTTCTCGAAGTCAGTTACGAGTATGTAGTACTTCTTAGAATTTCGACAAAGTTAAAGATATTTATACATTATGCTTTGTGAAGAGTTCAATACTCTAAATGTGATAAAGAGAGACAGACGTCATATAGTATAATTACCTTCCCACGTGTTTTATTTCAGACATCGTAAGAAAAAAATTCTTATTCAACATTAAATGTCGTTTAGAGGACACTTATTTTCAATTAGAGTGGGTTACAATACATGTCGGTGTATTTTTATTGCACTCATCGAATGTCCCTTATTTCTAGTAAGTCTATCTGGAATTCTAATTTTAAAAAATTGATATTATGAATTTTATTTTTACTAGTCAACTCTGTTGATTTTGATAATAAAATGAGATGGTCAATAAACTTAGGGCCAGTTTCACCGGTTACGGATAAAGTGTCGGTTAGTTATCTGATGGATAACTAACCGACACTTATAATACTATAAGGGCCAGTTTCACCGGTTACGGATAAAGTGTCGGTTAGTTATCTGATGGATAACTAACCGTCACTTATAATACTATAATACTTTATAATACTCAAATACTTAATAAATCTGCCAGATATCGCTATCCGACACCTGTGAAACCAAAAGTTTTAGTTCATCTGCCAGATAAGTTCCTAATAGGCTAACCGACACTTTATCCGTAACCGGTGAAACTGGCCCTTAATCTATTTTTAAACATTATTGTTTCTTTTGTTTCGGGCATAACAAGCTGAGCGCCAATTCTACTAATTTTCAAGCAACGTTCGTATTCGCCAATGTTTTTTATTTATTTAATTTTTTTGTTGCTCTTCTTTCTAGACTTGGTCAGAGATCACAGAGACAAAGTCTGAGATGGAGCGAGCTTATCCAAAAGAAGCCTGTTCACTCTAACTTTGAAGAGATTAGATTTGTAAGGGTTCGGGAACACAGACGCAGGCAGACAGTTCCACTACTTTGCTGTGCGCATTATAACAGACGTTTGGAAACGCTTAGTGTGGTGGTGAAATAGCAACAAGGTAGAGACGGTAAGTTGCAGTGCGTCTTGATGTCCGATTGTAAAAGGGGGCCGGTGGGATGAGGTCGTGTAGATCTTGGGCACATTCACCGAAGTACAATCTGTAGAAGATCGAAAAGCAGGCAACCTTGCGGCGATGAGCCAAGCTGTGTAGCTTGGCATCCACCAATTTTTCATCGACAATGCGCCTCTTAGCTCTGCGTTCCACCGAATCAAGCACGGCAAGCCGGTACTTAGCTGAGCCATCCGAAAGGTGCATGCAATACTCCATTCAGGATCAGACTTGTGCTTTGTAAAAGGTTAAAAGCTGTTCAGACCTGAAGTATTGCTTCACCCTATTCAGGATGCTCAGCTTTTTGGCTGCAGTTTGGGCTTTGTGCTCAATGGTGGCGCCGAAGTTCAGACTTTGGTCATAATCTGCCAAAATAGTATGAGAATTGAGACTTTTTAGACCGATTGCGAATGCGAACGTTGCTTAAAAGTTAGTAGAGTTAGGCCTCTGATTTAAATTGCTTTTTTTAACTAACTGTTGCATCCCCATGTTTATTTGTGTTGTGGTCCCACTGCCGGACAACGCGTCGTGCATCGTCTCGAACCAGCTTTTATGGTACGAGACCAAATCATCCCACCACCACTGTCAGAGTCGACCGTAACATCGCCTTCCAACTTCAGGAAACGCCCAATCCCATTTGAGTGTGACAGCTTATTTGCCCATGTCTATTTTGCTCGTTTTAGAATGCAGCGTTTTATTCCAAATAAATTGATAGGGGATGAATATTTCAACTCTAAACGTTGACGTAGATATGTGATTTCTGAACACATTGCGTTCTCGTTTTAGTTACAAAATAACCGAAACCTCAAGTTTTCTGCCCGAAACTATTGGCAGCTTGGAGAAGTTTCCTTCAATATACGTACATACCTGTTGAGCCTTATTTATAGAAGCTTTTTAAACGTGTGCTAAGCAGATTCTTAAGGCAATTAATTTCTTATACAACATTTTATTGGACCTGCTAATCAATATATTTGGACTAATATGTATTGTTTTTGATAAGTAATTTTGATTATTCGGTATTATAATTAGCACTTGTGAATCGTACCCTTTTTTATGGGACGACTTTAAAACTGTCTTAGAAGAGGGTTAGGTCCAATGTATTGTTACCTGATGACGTTGTTCGTTGGAGAACTTTATAATAGAAAGTGGGTCAATACTACTGCTATTTGAATATTCGTTATTTCCGTATTCTGCTTTAAAATTTCAAGTTACTGAATACCATTAAAATTTCAAGTGTAGTTGTTAATTCGTGAAAGTTTGACTAAGCTCTATTTTTATCTAGAAATAGACTCACAGATATCACTCAGATATAGGTCTTGATATTGTGTCTTTTTATTTAAAAACCCAGTTTAAAAATTAAATGCAACTAAAAACCAATATACCTAAATACCTAAAACAATAACGATTACTAAATCAATTGATAGTTTAAACAGTATTGTAAACAGTCACATCATGATTGTTTACAATACAAACCTTTATTTAACTACCTTTCTATAGCCTACAGCTAGTATTTCTCTAAATAACCATTTCGTCACCAAGTCAACCATCGAGATCACCTGAGTAACAATGCTCACAAAGTGAGCTTTATAACACACAACATAAAGGTCTTATATTTATTTGAATTTGATATTCACACACGAAGAGACACGAAAATGTTGTTACAGAATAGCAGTACAGGTTTGTTATTCGTACATAGAGTTTCATTAAAAACTAGTTTAAAACATTCAATGTTTTGTTCTAACAACAGAAGAGAAAGGTAACACGATTCGGTTGAACTGAAATTTATTTCTAAAATAGTATTTAATAATGGGGCTATAAAGTTTATCTAACACTTTTGGCTTCGTTTAAGGAAACTTGGTAACTTTTACCCTTTGCCTTTTAACAACCAAATAACAACAAGGTATCCAACTTTGTCCTATTCATATTTAGCTAGTACGAAAGATTTTTTGTAGGTAACTTGACGCTTGATTTTTTTTTTTTTTGAAAACATGGCTCAATACTCTCAAAACTCAAGAATTGAATTGAATTGTCAAGGTCGGTCGGTCCAAAAAGTTGAAGCTATTTGCACGTTCCAAAGCGTAGATCTCTATGGAGAAGAATGGCAGTGTTAGTAACTAACAATTTATATTTCAACACTGTATGATAGAGGAAGTGTTTTTTGAAAGAGTCAGTGCAGCCCTGGGACGCAAAGGAGGAACACGGATGGGTTTTAACCAGTTAGAGTCTGACACTCCCTTCCGCTCAGCATAGAGCGAAGGACTCATTTGATGATTTAACATCCTAAAACTAAAAAAAGATTGAGGAGGTGGATCAAATATTCAGTCTGCAAGATTGGACCAAAACAACAAAAAAAACAGACATTGCAAGGTAATCAAAAGTAATAATTGATATTTATGAACTAAAAGTTGTAAAATTAAACTCTTCGCCATGTCGATGCTTGAGCGTATCACGTTGAAAACGACGGCATTTGCATCGCATTCGAGAACGGTCAACATCCCTACTGTACACTACACAGGTATTCTCCCGCCGGTCCAAAAATAAATTGGCCAGCCAGTCCTAAATAACCACTGACCTTGATGCAGGGCGCGGGGGGGTGCGGCGCGGACGGTGGGCTGCGCGGGGCATTGGGCAGCTGCAGCAGGTGGCGGATGCTGTACCCCTGGCGGGACTTGCGTGACATTCTGGGAAAGAGAAGTGACCTTCAGACAATGTTAAAAAAAATACCTGAATAAGACCGATTCAACCGATAGATGAAAATTCAAATGACGTAATAGACATACATTGCAATTTGGATACAAAAATCTACAAAACAAAGTTAGCACTAATGGTGTGTGACATCACTCACTAGTCACGCCATAGTGAATTTGCGCCATCTAATACAAACGGCATTTTGAGAGACCCTGGGCATAAAGTCTCGACATACCTACTTACCTAGCGACCAAATTCGTTAAAGTCGCCCGTACACAGTCAATCTCAAACGCATTCCACCGTCAAAATACTTACTTATACTAATACTTAGACAGAAAAAAAGGACAATTGTTTTTTTTTCTCTAATCTACACCAATATTATAAAGAGGAAAGATATGATTGCTTGTTTGTTTGAATTGAATAGGCTCCGAAACTACTGGACCGATTTAAAAAAATCTTTCACCAATGTGTAGAATGGACTGTCCGTATGAACATAGGCTATATTATCCCGTTAAAATAAAGAGTATACCCGTACGAAGTCGGGACGTGCAGCTAGTTTATAAAATAAAATCAATGACACGATCCCTGGATCGCGTTTGAAATTGACTGTGTACGAGTGGCCAAATTCGGTCGCTACGCGATCGTTATCTATGTCGAGACTGCAGGTCCAAGACAGAAGAAAACTCCAAATTCGTGTATGAATGATGATTCATGATAACGATTTTGTTTATTATTCCGGAAATCGTAATATTTCATTACGATCTTTCAAATAAGTAGTTTATGTTCATTTTTGAAAATAGTCAAATACCCACAAATTGAACGGGTTTTTATAGTGGCACTCAGAAGTCGAAATAATCATATCATATTACAACAAACTCAGCCGTACACGACAAAGTTCGAATTCCATTTCATCCAATACTTTTTAATGATCTTTTTACTAAATTAAACAAACAATAAACTTCTTATTAAACTTAAAGTTCACATCACTTATGTTCTTATTTCCTTAAGTTGGTAACTTGGTTGTTATAGATTAAAATTTCATATGTTTATATTTCACATAATAAATTTCGTAGGTACACATAATTCTCTTTATTCATCTTGTATACTTAGAGAATTATGTATATGAAATTATTTTATACATGAAAATACATAATAAATGGTATCAAAAGTTTTGTCAGTAGATTCTGGAGTCAAGAATAGATTTTTTTGCAATTTCAGTGTAAGTCCCATAGTAAAAGTTGTTCATAATGATAAGTACTATTCTGTTGTTACACGTTTAATGTGAATTTAGTAAAAAAACTTTTATTTTCTAACACAAACGTTTCAATTTAATTTATTCCTCATAGAGGATAGATTGATCCGATACTTAAATTCTTATTCATTCATTAGTTACATCGCCACTTTCGCCACATAACTTTTTCGACACATTTGCTCATAAAATGCATTTACGAAGCCTGTATACATTGTTCGAAAGTTCAAAATTACGGACCATACAATGGAGCGTGCGGTAAAGTAGGTACTCTCACCTAAGTACCTACTTTACCGCACGCTCCGCTGTATGGCACCGTGCGTATTCTTTACGGTATTTTTTTAAATTTCCATAAACAATTTAATTAGAAGAGTTCAATCCGTCTGTATCCGTCAGCCAAAAATGCTTCCGTCTGCGTCCGTTCCGGAAGCGTTCCATACGTGTTTCTTTTTGCGAAGAACTTTTTGCCTAGAAGATTTGTCGCACTTTAATATTGAAGAAAAAATGAGACAATAGATGTAGTTCTAATTACCCGACTGTTACACTTAAGGTTTTTTTCGAGTGTATGTATGATATCATATTTCTTTGGCACACTGTAGCCTAACCCTGTGTCTTGATAGATTTTAGCTTGAAAGGTGTCGTTAGATTCGTCTAAATAGTGATAATGATACTGGATAGGTATATAAAAATTAAAATATCTGAGCTTCAGTGCCATTTTAATGACTTCAGCTTTTTTAACCTATCGAGTGGGGTATCAATATAAAGGGTTCAATTAAGGAGACAATTTAAAAATGTAACTTATTAAATAAATGATTTTGTCAAAAAATCCGATTGGTACAATATAATACAATTTACAATATTATATAATATAATTCTACCTACTAAAATGTTTCACGCAGACGCATACGCAAAAGGAAGCGCGTTCTTATTTTAAAACGCACACGTTTCCCCATTTGCAAATTCGCGCCATTTCCAAAAGATACAGAGTCAAAGATAGTTGCGACTTTTAATAATAATCAGAATATGTGTTCAAGCGAGGAATCAGATTTAAATATGGAATCTACTCCACCTGATATCTTGAATGAGGCGCCGAATTTAATTATTAACAATAATTATTAATAGATAATGAAAAAAATTGTTTAATTATCTATTTATATAATGTGTCGAAAAACGTTGTATGACACACGAGCGGATATTGGTCTTTACAAACTCGTGCTATGCTATGGTAAACCCTCGACTTCGTCTCGGGCTTACATTTGTCTACTCGTTTGTAAAGACCAACTTACCGCTCTTGTATCATAAATAACTATTATTGACCTAACATGCAAGCAATACACATTTTATTTCCATTGCATTTAATTTGTAAAAAAACTGGGCAAGTGCGACTCGGACACAATTTAATTTTTTAACATGTTATTTTAACACTACAGACTTCTTATACATTTTCCTGTAGTCTTTAAGTATAGAACCATTATCTGCATTTTTTCAACTCTTTATGCTCAGTACTTTCGGTAGTTTTTAGTCTAATTTATAGAATAACTTCAAATATATTTTTTTTTTTAATTATGAAAAAATGTAATAAATATCCTCACAGTAAGCTCTTCCATTTGATATGTCACACGATATAGTTAGAAAAACTTTTTATTTTATTTTCTAGCTTGACCCCCAAAAGAGACCCCCTTACTTATAAATATGATACTGGTTCGTATTTGGGTAAAAAAATGTCATATGCATACCAAATTTCAATAGAATCGGTCCAGCAGATCCGGAGAAAACTGGTTGTGACAGACGGGTAGACGGACAGACAGACACCCGAGTGATCCTATTAGGGTTCCGATTTTTACGGATGTTCGGAACCCTAAAAATGTGAATACTAATTTTATTTTAATTATAATGATTTAATACAATTTAATAAAAGAACAAAAATATGCAGATTTAAAATACGACAAGAAGCCCACGAAAAAATCATGTAGGTACCGAATCCATAGTACCCATTTGTGGACCTGGATGTGTGTTACACCTTGCAAAGCTCTGCTAACTTCTTTGAGCGTTAAGGTCGAATCTCAGAAATAAATGATAGCTCGAAAGCACCAATTTTACCTCCCGCACCGTGCGTTCCCCGCATGCTTCCACGTGGCAAGTTTTTTTATTATTTATTTGTTGTACACCTACCACAGTGTAGTCTTTGTAACCCAAAAGTTGACTGGTAGAGAATGCCTTGTCGCATAACTTCTGCCCACTGATTCAGTGTTGCTCGCATGCAAACTTCATAAACTGTCAAAAATTAACACAAATCAGCATTCTTATAAACAATGATTTTAGATATAGAGTAAAATAAACATTGAACGCAGACAAATAATTATTTATTTTTACAGTCGTTGGTAAATTACATTATGTTTTGTATGTATATTATTGTGGAAAAAAGTACCAATTCAATTGACTATTTAAAAACATGACCATTATTGTGTGATAGAGATAGCACTATAGACTTTTAATCACTCGGAAGGTATGGAGTAGACCAGTTAAATATAAAAAATCATTTAATCACAACTGAAATGGGTACATATTTCTATAAATATATACTTTTTTTTTCTAGTGTCAAAAAAACTGTGCATTTTTCGTAGATGGTTTTGTATCAGTGAAAAATCTTACGACCTAAAAGCATATTTAAAAACTCTATATCATATATCTGGTTAACCAATACAAGTACCTAAATATGATTTACAATGACCGTTTCAGTAAAGGTCCATTGGAGGTATACATGAGCGTCGCTGCTATTATATGCGGCACGCCACCGCTGTTACATGCGGCATTCCAAATTGACACTGGTCCTGCTTGCAAGATCTCCATGGAGCATCCCATAATCTAATATAACATATGGAGCATCCTGTGTACTATGTACTCTGTGGAGGATCTGAAAAACTGAACAAATGAGACATAAATACTTGTGCAAAGCAAAAGATGAGATGACGATACTTAGAGTGTCGGTATAAAAAACGCAAGTGCCAAAATAAACTTTCGGATTTGATACCATAAAAGTATTATTAAATCGAAATCTGTTTAGTTGAAACCTCGATAGTGTGATTTTATGTTTAAAAGTTATTATTTTGTTTCATAGGATCAATCTAAAGCGTTGCGTCTTGTAGCTAAAAAAAGTAAAAAGTAATTTCGAACTTTGTGATTTTTTTCTATCGATATTTTTTTTTCGTATCCTGTCTTCCTTCAGTTGTATACTAGATCATAAAGTCTAAAAGCATATACCGCAATCTCACATTCCTGTTCCAGGAACCTAACAAGATACGCTACAATAAAAAATGGTCTTATACTAAACTAGCTTTTGCCCGCGACTTCGTTCATTTTCTCCGTTCCCGAGAGAATTACGGGAAATCGTCTCTTAGTGCACTTACGGAGTGTAGGAAACCTACATGCAAAATTTCAGTTTTCTACGACTAGTAGTTTCGCCTGTGCGTTGTTTACCAGTTCACTCAGTAACGGAAAAATTGTATCCCCTATGTTAAAAATAGAACACATCAAATGTCTAATGACGTAGGCATCAAGGCACAATGGGGTAAAAAACTGCTCATTTCTCACACTAGATGTCGCCACTGTTGAGTGTTCCCTGTCAACTGTCATTATACGTAAAGTTGTTGTAAACAAGTGTAATATTTTTGTTATATTTTCTGAATATGACAGTTTTTGCTGCTATTGATTGCAAAAATACAGGGATACATTTATTTCCTAAAGATGTCAAAAGAGGAAAACTGTGGGAAAACGCTGTTAGGAGAAAAAATTGGAAGCCTAGAAAATGGTCGAGGCAAAATGGTCGAAAATTTGCTTTTTTGCCAGCTGTGGAAGCTTTTATCTTTTTTAACTTAACTACACTCCAAGTCGCGTACATTTTAGCAATTTAATTCATAAACAAACTAAGACAAATAGGTCGCATACAAACAATATGGCGGTTGGGTAGGAACACTCAACAGTGTCGCCACCTACATTATGTTTGTAGTTTTTAACCCCATTTAAAACTTGGTTGAGGAAACATTTAAGAATGTAACCGACGTAAAGCTAATTAGGACGTCTTATTTGTTATTACTGAACTAAGATCAATATCCTTGTAAAGAAAATACCGAACAGATTTCTTTCACCAGTCTTCCTATCACTAAGGAAAATAAACTGTTTATACCACTAGACGATTTAGCGCTAAAAGTGAGTGAGTCTCATCTCAACTTCTACCATCAGATAACTGTAGCATTGCACGTAACCATAATCCCTACCTTATTGCTGTTCTACCAATTCACACTAAGCGTTTCCTGACGTTTTTATAGTGCGCACAGCAAAGGCGTGGAACTCTCTGGCAAGGATGGGAAATCATCAAATAACTCCTCCTGCTCTGGTCGGAGCAGAAGAGAGTGTCAGACTCTTAATTACTAAAATCCATCCATGTTCCACCTAGTGGCCTTTGCGTTGCAGGGCCGCGGTGACACTTTCGAACAAATTCCGCAACCCTGGCAGGGAACTCTCTGCCTTCGTCTGTGTTTCCGAACGTATAAAACCCTTATATCTTCAAAGTAAAAGTAAACAGGCTTCTACTGGGTAAAGTCACTCTATCGTTGACTTTGTCTGTCATCTCTAACCTAGACTAGAATCAAGAGCAAATCTATCTCAAAAGAAAAAAAAATTGTTGGTATAAATCCTCAAATTGATATTATTTTTATTAAAATGAGAATATTTTTTTAATGGCTTGTAGCGTTTAACCATGTTTTTCAGTAAAAGTATTATTCGATGAATTTGTATTAATTGCGTAAAATAGTAAAAAAATAAAACCGATACAGAGCGTTGTACTCGTAATTTCGTCTGACGCGGGAAGTGATGTACCGTAGCCAGCTCCCGCCAAAGCTTTCATTGATATATTAACACAATAAATCAGTTTCCAGTATTATTTTTTACGATATACGATAACGATACCACGAAGTACCTTTGTCATCTTGATTCCGCTATAAGAAAGGGATAAGCTAGTCGTCCTGTATAGCTTCGTCTCTCTCTCACAGTGGAATCTTTATAGATTTAAGACGTCATAGTACGGCCAGCCTTTCATATACTGTGGAGTAGTGTATATTTATTTAAGTCACACACATATGCGATTTTAAAGCCGCTGCTGCCATGGGAACGTACTTAGTGAATACCATCGTGACAATACGCATGTGTATGAACTGCCTTATATGAACTCCAATTATTCAAGATACTTGACTAGATCGGAATAATTATATCTTACTAGCTGACCCGCACAACTTCGTCTGCGTCACATTTTAACCAACTTTAAAAAGGAGGAGGTTCTAAATTCGTCGGAACCTTTTTTTTTTCATTAATGCTGCGTTTCTATTGGTCGTAGTGTGATCATAGAGTCTTCCTCGATAAATGGGCTATCCAATACTAAAATATTTTTTCCGAATCTGTACTTCTCTAAACTCTTTACAATATTAGTATAATTATGTAGTTTATTATCTTATTTATCTCATTCTAACTGTAATCCTCAATATCCCTAATGTAATCCCTAATACTGAGTACTATATAAAAGAGGATTATCCAAAAAATATCTTAGAAAAAAGGAAAGAATTACAGGAAAGGGTTAAAATAGAAAAAGAAAAAGGAAATAAAGCTATTATTAAATAAGATAACCTCATCGTACTTGAAAATAAATCAGATACATCTAGCAAAAAGAGAATGCTTTCCGTCTCTCCCGAGACTAACAAACTAAACCCTCACAAAGTAGCAGATAGAAAACCGCAAGAAAAACGCAAAAACAACCCTAAATCTGCCCACTCATCACTGCAAAGATCATCTAGCATTACAGAAGGAGTCCTTAAGCCTAGTATGCTAAATTACTTGATGAACAAAATACAAACAACCCGTCAAACCAGCAAGACAACCATGATCAAAACGCAGTATAGCAGTCAACGCCGCCTCCACTCGCAAGTCGGACAAGCACCAAAAATTCAAAAAGAAAAAACGAATTACGTCCCCCAATACGGCTGGTCACCGCGGGGGCAAAAGACTACAACCCTCCAATAACTAAAACAAGAAAAAATAATAAGCTCTACATTGCCACCTTCAACGTAAGGTCCCTAGCAAACGAATCAAGAATACTGGAAATGGAGCACGCTATATCATCGCTAAAATGGGATATAATAGGCATCAGTGAAACGAGACGACAAGGTTTTACAATAGAAGACAGAGACGATTACTACCTTTACAACTACGGCCACACCAAAGGCAAATATGGAGTAGGATTCCTAGTCAAAAAACAACTGTCGGTAGAGGTCCTTGATTTTATCGGTATAACAGATAGAGTCGCTTTAATTCACATCAGGCTGCATGGAAAACTATATAGTATCGGTCAAACTTATGCACCTACCCAAAAAGAAAGCGAAAATGAAATAGAAGAGTTTTACACCAGCCTAGATACATTTTTGGAAAAAAGCAACCCAAATTTTATATTTATTGGGGACATGAATGCCAAAATTGGGCAACCAGCAGAAGGTGAGAACAGAGTGATGGGAAGCTACGGATACGGTCTAAGAAATAAGAGAGGTGAAAGATTTGTTCAATTCTGCCTTCAGAATAATTTGAAAATAGCTAACACGCTCTTCAGAAAACCCAGAAAACTAAGATGGACTTGGCTGTCACCGGATGGTTATACTCGAAACGAAATAGACTTCATTGCCACAAACAAACCGAACATTATAGAAAACTGCAGTGTAATAAATAGCATACACCACCCAAGTGACCACCGCTTGGTTAGAATAACAATCAATATTGAGCACAGACACCAACCACGTAGAAACTTCTCTACAACAGCACGAAAACAAATTGATTATGAAATATACACCGCAGAAATCAACAAATTCATTGAGCCAGATACGATGACATCTGTGCAGAACTACTACGACATTATAGAGAATGCAATCTTACAGAGCGCTGAACGTGCTAGCATAAAGTTTGCATCATCAAAATATAACAACAGAAAGAAAGCAATAGTAACAACAGAAATTATAGAACTTAGTCAACAACGACACTTCTTAAAAAACAAGCACAATAAAACAAAAAGTGAAAAAAACTTAACTTAGCAAGTTATACAGACAAATAAATAAACAGAAGAAAAATATGAAACAATACAGAGTCAATATTATAGAAAATCACATCATAAAGTCTGGAGCAGTTAAAAGGGCGTATAAGTATCTAACCAACTCAAAACACGTGATGAACCAGCTTCAAAACGAGGAAAAATCTACAGTTACGAGCAGAGATGGGATCATGCAAATAGCCACAAACTTTTACCAGCAACTGCATGCATCACAAGATATCACAAACCAGGAAAAACTAACCGAGGAAAGTGTTTCTCAAAACAATGACGAAGTACCAATAGTTAAAGTTATTCAAACCAGAAAAAAACCCAGGATCTGATGGTATTAGAAACGAAATGCTAATTGCTGGTACAAACACTCTCACTTTACCACTGACAAACCTTTTTAATTTATTACTATCAAAAAAAGAAATACCTAAATAGTGGACGTGTTCAGATATCGTTTTGCTTTTCAAAAAAGGAGACCCGAAATCAATATCAAACTATAGACCAATCAGCCTCACGTCGTGCGTCTACAAGGTGTTTGCATCGACTCTTCTCCGACGTCTTACTAGTATCTTAGATGAACACCAGCCAGTAGAACAAGCAGGTTTTGTAAAGGGGTTTTCGACAACAGATCACATCCACACTTTGAAACTTGTCATTGAAAAATACAACGAATACGACCTACCTCTCTACATATGCTTTATTGACTATAGCAAAGCATTAAATTTGACTCTATATTCCACAGTGCAATTTGGCGAGCTCTATCAAGGCAAGGAGTGAACCATGACTATATCAATATATTGAAGGAAATTTACAACAAAAGTAACGCTAGAATTAAAATAAATGAGTATGGCTCAGCCTTTGAAATTGGAAGAGGAGTGAAACAGGGCGACCCCTTATCCCCAAAACTCTTCATTGCAGTACTCGAGATAAACATATATGGCAACCGCCTCTCGCACTTGCGATTCGCGGACGACATCGTACTGCTCTCGGAAGACCCAAAAGAAATGGAATTGACGATACAGTCACTCAGCAAAGAAAGCAGAAAAGTAGGTCTAGAAATTAACTGGGAGAAAAATAAATTAATGACAAATAGGCAAAGCATAATTATTAAGTCAGACTCAACAGAAATCAAATACACCGAAGACTATCCTTCAAGTCATGCAATGATAAAGAAGTAGAGCTAAGAATCAAAATAACCTGGAACAAGTATTGGGCAATGAAGGAGGTATTCAAGAGTAATCTACCAGTTACACTGAAAACAAAGGTATGCAGACATGTTTAGTACCCTGTCTCACTTACGCTTCCCAAACTTGGCCTTTGTCAACAAAACAGACTCATAAGGTCAAAGTGTGCCAAAATAGCATGGAAAGGAGTCTCCTGGGCCTTAAGCTAAGCGATAAAGTGAGAAATGAAGACGTCAGGAACTAATTGGTACCCTATCCACAAGAAAAGACGGAAAGGAAGGCCATTCAAAAGATGGAGTGATGACATAGTTGCCACGGTGGGAAATACATGGAGTAGACTGGCAAGAGACAGAGCGAAATGGAAGGAAATGGAGGAGGCTTTCACCGCCAGAGCGGTCCTTACAACAAAACGCGTTAACGCAGTTTAATAACATATACTAACAAACTAGAATAAGTATAATACTAACACTACAAATAATGTTTAGAATTAATGTAAACTATGTGTAAGGAATAATAAAGCTTATTATATTATATTATTATAACTGTAATCCTTATTCTTAAATTTTATCCAAAGTGAAGTCTGAAACCACAAACCCAATTTTGATGAATTACGGTATCTACAGATATTGACGGGAACCTGGCGGTGGGCCATAAGTTGTTTATTTGCAAAAATAACATTTGAACGTGAGCGAAGTCTTAGGTAAGAGGTAGTATAAATTGTAAACAGAATGACTTTGAATTCAATTTATAATTGGCTTTTTTATTTTATTATTCAAAACTTAGAGAAAATACATCTAAAGTAGCGCAGTATAAAGAAATTGGTAAAATAAAGAAGTTGTTAGCGTTTCAAATCTATAATAAATAAAAGAGACAGCAATAACTTCGACTGACATCACTCACAAGTCACGCCATAGTGAATTTGCGCTACCCAGTACAACCGACGTTTTGCGTGACAGAGATAGCTGAATAACGACCAAAGCGTCGCACATCTCCATTTTTCCACCACGAATTTCATTATTATAATTTAAGTAACATCAAATACGTAACTTTTTTATGTTAGTCAAGTTTTCTTAATTCGAAGTGTAGAGGACTGCTTTGCGGGTCTGCGGACGGTGAGCTATGGGTGGCTCGTCGTCCGTCCGTCTCATGACGACAGGCCGTGTCGACGGCGCATTAGTGTTCCACGCGCGCCTGAAAGAGGGTCAGCAAACAGAGAGGCCCGAAAGGACCGACGCCTGCCGGAGTCGCGGCACTATTCGAAAGAGATACCGTGGCTCCGGAACACAAAGGGCACATGAAGGAACATGGATGGGTTTTAGTCAGTAGCAGTCTGATACTCCCTCCCGGGGGGGAAGTCATTTGATGATTTCCAGACCCTAAAAAAAAAGGATTGCGGACGGTAAGCGTCGGGTGGCTCGCCAAGTCAAGCCGTGACGGACTTTGGACGTAGTTTCGGCGTTAGTAACGTTTTCTACTCCGGATAGTGATACGGACTACGGTAAGTCCCGAACCTGAACTAAGAATTAATGACAACACGATTTGATTGTTGCTGAAAAATCGTTTTGTCATTCATTCTTAGTGGTTAAATACAGAATTGAAAACGCCCGTAACGAAGGGCTAAACTACGGTCTAGGGCTTAGAGAGTAGGCCCCCCAGCCCGGGACGACGACGGCGCGGCTTATTACACGCGCATTGTGTTACAGGGTTGTGGAATTTGTTCGAAAGAGTCACCGCGGACCTGGAACGCAAAAACTCATCGCTCCCTTCCACTTGCTCAGAGAGGAAGGAGCCATTTGACGGTTTCCAGTCCTAAAAAGAAAATGGGACTGTTTTTTTCGCGATTTCTGGTAAATTGAACACTGAATCTGTCACTTAGAAGTCAGCTTAAATGTACAATTTTATATAAGTTTTGATAACTTTCATCCCCTAAAATGGTATTTTAAAATTAAAAGCTCCTTGTTCGTATTAATATCAATATGAAGCGATTTTTGTCAACGAGTCTGCCCCAGTAAGGTACTCGTCTCGCAGCAGTCAAGGTCACGTCTGAGGGAAGTCTATTGTTGAGGCTCATAATTAGATACGGAGCCAACTTGACCGAGCGCGTTTGGATTCTCATATCTATACAATGAAGACACACGTAGATTCTTACGTATATTATTTTTTATTTCTTTATCATCTTCTGCAAACGGCTTTACCTCCATGACTCGGAAATGATCCCAAAGGAACATAGACCCTCACTCACTCATGTGCTATTCCAGACTATAAATCTCTGTGCCAAAATTTAATCCAGTACCGTTCAGCCATTCTACTGGATTGAGTAATAAACATCCAGCCAAATTTTCGCTTATATTTGTTTTCTAAATTCTGCCAGTGTGCCACTTAGAATATTTTCAGTCTCTGCATAATCTAATTCAAGTAACCAACTCGTAACAGTTCTTTTACATTTTGATCTGCACATAGGGTAAATATTTAAAGTTTTGGTCGCCATATTATAGACATGTCCACTGAGGAACAGGAAACTACGTTGGACTGATCGACAATTTGTGCGAGTGAAAGGACAGGCAGTATGTTTACGTCGTTGGGAGGCGAATTTACATGGATCATATGGAGTTAGAGAGTGTGTTGTTAAAACAAGGTTCAGGATAAACAGTTTTCGAACTGAGAGAACCTTGCATGTTTCATAGAACCTTGCATGTTAAATTAATTAAGCAAGTATATCTAGCACTTGGTCAATCAGTCCTGCAGTATTGTATCTCTGTATGGGGAGGCACGTCCAAAACTATACTCAAACCGTTAGAAGTTTCGCAAAGAGCAATACTCAAAGTCAGCACTTTCAGGCCCTACCTCTACCCAACATACCTCCTGTACCAATCCTGTGAGGTCCTCACTGTCCGGCAGCTTTATTTCTTGCACGCAGTCTTGAGATACCATGACAATACAAAATATGACAAGTCCACTTATTTATCCAAGCGCAGACGAAAGGTCGTCACACACAATAAACTACCGACCTTCAAACACCCATACGTTAGAAAATACTTTTGTTTCCTAGGCTCTTTTCTGTATGAAAGATTAAATAAACTTATAGACATATACCCCTTAAATAAGAACAAATGTAAACTTATGGTAGTAGACTACATTCGCAAGCTAAACTACACTGAGACTGAAAACCTGCTGTGTACAGTTAAGTAGCTACAAATAACTCACCCTCCTACACACATCCACTCATTTACGCCCAACTCACCGGAGGACGTCACTTACATTTATTTTTTATTTTTTTTCTACAATCTGTCATTACTTTAAATAATATAATAAAATGTGAATAGGTAGTAAAGTTCATTACCAAGTGTCGACTTAAACAGGGGAGGAGCGCTGATGTCCGAAATACAGATATTTTATATCTAGTTCGGACACAGATGTTCTATATTATGTATTTAGAATTAAGGTTATTGTTGTATAAATTATTTAAAAGTTTGTATGTATGTTTTCTGGAACAATTAAATAAGTAAATAAATAGAGATCGACGGTAGGAAAGCGGTAAGGTAACCGCCAACCAACCTTAAGGAGTGCTCTTTGGGCTCGTTCTAATTTCAACATATGAGTTTTTGCTGATCCGCCCCAGGTAACAATGCAATATTGAATAAGTGATTGGCAGAGGGCGAGATACACTAGCCTTAGCACCTTAGTGTCCGCAACGTGACGAAGGGATTTAGAAATGTATGTCATCCTGCGCATTCGTGAACTGATTGTGAGTATGTGAGTAGAGAAGGACAAGCAATCGTCAATTAGTACTCCAAGATATTTAACCAAGTTGTTACGAGAAAGGCTGAGGCAATTACAGGTCGAGAGGTGAGGAGAGCTACAGGAGTGGGCTGTCAAGGAGTAGGGAGAGGAAGGAGGTTTCCCAGCGGCATTAAAGGAGAAGGTAAGATAATTTGTTTTGTCAACATTTAGAGTAAGAAGGTTTTGAGTCAACCAATTGGTGACTTGGTTGAGTCCGAATTGTGCAAACCGGAACACCAACTCCCAGGAGTCTCCGTGGAACAATATGGCAGTATCGTCGGCATAGGTGAAGATGGATGTATTCGGAAGCGTTAGACGACAGAGCTCAACAGACAATGCGAGCTGTGTCCAAAAGTACCGCTTTCTGAATCAAGCCCTTGATCCAGCTGCCCAACGAGAGCCTCTTG
Organism: Ceramica pisi; assembly: GCA_963859965.1. Taxonomy (NCBI): domain Eukaryota; kingdom Metazoa; phylum Arthropoda; class Insecta; order Lepidoptera; family Noctuidae; genus Ceramica; species Ceramica pisi. The sequence goes on along the minus strand of OY982535.1, from coordinate 18,820,933 downwards.
AGGTGTTGGTCGAGGCTCGTGGCTATTAAGCCATTGGCCGACACGACTATCGGTACAATGATTGCAGAATCCACTTCCCACATGTCGACAACCTCGCGAGCCAAGTCAAGATATTTGATTTATACTTAATATAGATCAAAGAAATAGGTGATTTATTTACATTAAATAATTATGATAATAAAAAAAACTTCAATGTCCCACGCTATCTATTTTTCATAGATTACCTCCTGAAAACGTATCGTACCGAACTGATCATAAATAATTGAATTTCGAAGGAAAATGTTAAAGTAATATTTACCTTCATTTATATTCATTAAATACAATAATAAAGTAGGCTACGGATCTATATCGAAGTGTCTACAGTTGCATGTAAAAATGTGTCTTAACTACTGCGACATAAAATGAATTTTACAACAACACATCTCGTCCTATCTGCGGACTTCATCTAACTTATTTGAGGCACTGAAAACTGAATTCAGTTGCGCTATTAATAAGGTTTGGTTTGGCTTTGTGTTAGTTTTGGAAGTAATAAGCATGAGTTGGATTTGACTTGAGTACTTGCTTTCGAAACTATTGTGACGTTATCAATCAGATAATTTGTGTTGTAGTGCTTGTTAACGTGTTATACTTACCAATAAAGGTAAACATAACGTAATTTTATCGATAAAAATTTACTATCACTTTGAACAAGCCCTTTTAATAGACATTTATCTAAAATATCTGTCAAACTTACTTGAATAGTTGATAAAGTTTAATCAAAATACAAGAACTTAATAATGCCTAAAAATAACAAACTCAGAAAAAACTATAAGTTGGAAACTAATTGTCACAAAAAAGAGTCTCAACTTCAACTTTACAACAGAGAATAAGCAGAAAAAAATATTTATTATCTGTTCAGTATATCTAAAACTATACTAAACTATAATACTAATAGTGTATATAGAATCAAAATCGCTCGAAAAACTAACGAGATATAATTATTTAAACAAATATATCTGTCCCCCTCGCAAAAAAGTTATTATAAATGGCAGCTATGTAGGCGTTATGGACTTTGACGTCAAACTCCATATCGAACTTTTCTTTCTTATTGTAATCTTCGAAGCTGTATAACTTCATCGCCGATGAAGAAATTTCATGATTGTTTACGAGAGCTAATAAATATTTCATTTTACAAATAAAAAAATCGCACACATATACCCTATTCTGAAACTGGATGTGAACCCTTAATAGTATGAATATAACACATAATACTGTTAATTTTTTCACGGGAATCGTATTGTGCTGTAGATTTATAAGGCCGTGAGTGTAAACGGTCTGACCTCCTTCCGTTGTTCCATTCTCAGCAATGAGTTCCAAGTAAAGATCTTCTCAGAAAATCTGTTAACTGTCTATTTACTAAAATTCATTTTAATTAACTAACAAAAAAACTAGTAACATTGTTATGCTCGCGGAAAAGGACAAGAGCAAACCCATCTCAAATAAAAAAATTAAAAAATACCATCAGAAGAATAAGAAAGTTGTATAAAACTTCTCTGCATAACAAGAAATACCAACGGGAGCAACAAGGCTGAAGCACACTTCAGCCTTGTTGCAGATTCAGTAGGAGAATGCGCCAGCAGAGCGATTCTGTAAACATGTCGAAGTGAAGGCTTGGGTGAAGTGATCAAGAGGTGAGCTGACAATCCATGTAATCAAGGTAAATAAAAAAGACGGCCGTGGCGGCCGTGGAAGTGGAAGGCCTACAGAAAAATGACTTGACAACTTAGAGGCGTTTACAACAGACTGGGAAGAGAAGGAGGCTATGGGGAAGATCTTTTGTTTATTTATGTATTTACTTATTTGTGAAAACAGGGTATGGTAAAAGATGTTATACAAATATAAGTCTAAAGACCCAACAATGTTCCGCCAGAAGGCATACAAATATTAACAAAATTATTGAAATAATTTCTAAGTTAATTATTAATAAATTGCAAAAATGTTAATTAACATACAAAAATCATTCAAATAAAGTCAAGATCTAGAATGTCAATACCTAACTAGCAGCAGTCCCAGCAGTGGGACAAAATAGCTATAAAAGGAGTGGAACTCTCTGCCTGCGTCTGTGTTTCCGAACGCTTACAACCCTAATCTCTTCAGTTAGAGTGAACGACTCCTCCTTGGTTAGCTCGCTCCATCGTAGACTTTGTCTCTGATATCTTTGACCTAGACTAAAGTCAAGAGAAACACAACACAAAAAAAAAGCGAAAAATCCCCTAATTAACCCATTTAAGAGATGAGCACATAGGCAAATCTTTGTGCTCATTCTTGAATAGGGTAGATGACTAAAAAAATTTAATTAGTCCGTCAGTTAGATTATCAAAAAATATTTGACCCGTGTTTTTTCTTTTGTTACGGGAACCAAAATTGACGAAATTACGACGCTTTTAAAATTCTCAATATGTCACACATTCGCATAATTTTTTACTGACTCGTGACGTCACGAGCCCCCGCTCGCGAGTTTTGATGCGTTTTATCTTTGTCAATATTCATTGATTTACAAAAACAAAAAATACGTGTCCATTATTTTTCAATACTCTAACTAACGGACTTAATAGTTTTGCAATTTGTGGATGATGGAATCTAGCCTATTCTTGGGCAACATTTTGGGCTCCTAGAATTAACAGATTAGGCTGTACGTATCTAGAGGGTCCCAAAGGGACGACGCCTGCCGGAGTTGCGGGACTATTCGAAAGAGATACCGCGGCTCCGGAACACAAAGGGCAACGAAGGAACATGGATGAGTTTTAGTCAGTAAAAGTCTGACACTCCCTCCCGCTCCGCCCACAGCGGGAAGAGCAATTTGATGATTTCCCATCCCTAAAAAAAAAAGCCTGTACGCATTTGCACAAGACTGAATTTAAAATTGTTATAAGTTAATTGCTTTGTAAAAAGATATCTCAGATATTATTATTTCTCAAGCGAAATTATTATCAGAATAAACTTTCAGTGAAAGCCTCAACAGAATAGAACTTGATCTTCATAAATGGGTCAACTAGGTAGCCAACAGAAAAACTTTTTTAACGAAAACTTTTTAGCACAACGCCTAACCTAAAAGTATACTTTATCACGTTATAATATAAGTATAAGCTCTACATGCAAATTGTATGTACGTATTCAAAACTTATACCCTACAGCAGTATCGGTATCAACTATTTGTATAAAGTTATTCAACTCCGACATCCGTGTGAAACTTATCGAATGGTTCAGCACTAGTATATCGACATCAATATCGGCAACTACTAACTGACTATCGATAAGGACGGCCCGTACCGAGAACTTGAACCAAAGGGTATTGATACAGTTGTCGATTATTTAGTGAGTGTTCTCGGAATTTAATGTATTTCCAGTTTGTAGGCCTGTGCTGTGATCAATAAGATTTACTTTGATGTTGGTTATTTGGAAAACTCATAAATTTGAAACAAAGAAAACCTTTTTGCAAAAGTGTTGTAGGAGAAACATTTCAGATTACATTTAAAGTACCTAATTTGAATAACACCAATAACGACAGTAACTTTATAATATAATTATAATTGAAATTAAAGTGAGATTTATAAGTCTAATTCGTTTTATTAACAAGAGCCCAATTTTTACCCTGAACGTCATAATTGTAAGGTAAACAGTCGCAATTAGTACAGTCGCGATGTGAAAAGCAGTTCACAGTATATTCAAGCAGAGGTTGCGCTATCTGAAAAGAAGTGGGAAGTCTCTGTCATAATTATCTAGTCATCGAATTCGATCGTTACGTTCTACAGCCACCCGTAAACAGTCAATCACGACTGAATTTGGTCGGTAGGCGATCTTAACTTGTCGACACTAGCCCAGAACAACATAGCTGTAATAACAAAAGAACATCCAAGTTTTTAATACTTTCAAAAGTACCTACTTGTAAGTTTTCAAGAAAAATAACAAGATTACCATTTTATAATCCAATCACGAAACTTTACTAGTATTTTATTACTCTATCCTCCTATTTTTAGGGTCCCTCTGACCTTATATTATGCAAAATCGAAATTTTACAACCCACTCATGAATTATCCAAAAACATCGAAGCCATACTGTTTACGCCAGCATAATATCGCTAAGTCACGTATATAAGACAACTGTGTAGTCAAGACCCATTTATTGTTCAAAGCAAATAAAAAGAAACTGGGCAAAATGTACTAGAACAAGTGAAAACATACTCGACAGCTCCGAACACTTCTGCAGAAATAACACTTAAGCGGAAAACAATAAAGTTCGTTTTCAATTGATTGAATGAATGGCGGTTGTTACGTTTCAAATGGCCGGAGTTATTAGGGTTTAATTCAGGAGCTAGTAGTAAATTCTGAATGTGCTTGAATGTATAACATACTATACAATTAAATATGTTGTTACTGTGAGCTTTCAGGTTTCAGGGAAACTCGTATAACTATTAGTAGTATTATATAATCTTGTTATAATATGTAGTTGTGTGGGTATCAGGCTTGTGGGATTACGTTTAGATGTTGGCAGTTATATTTAGGTTTGAATTGTTCTGTTTATTTATATGGCAGCTGTGACGGTATATTCCTTTGTCTCTATATTTAGAGTGCTTGAAGTACCCGGGTCCCTGCATTTTATATTTTCGCTGAAGCGTAAAAAGTTTAAAAATACAATCCGTTTAATGAGGTCATAAAATAAGGTTACAGCCGAATATTGGAGCTCAAAATCAATTAATATTGTAACCAAAACGAACAAAATTTTAATAAAGTTACTGTTCGCATCTAAATATGTTTGTAAGTGTACCTACTCATAAAGAACACAGACAGTGTATTTCCATAAAAGAAAGTTAAACGAGAAAATATGCTTTTAAAACGAATCCTTTGTTACTTTGTTGCGTAACAGTCAACACAAAAGCATACCTACACATTAAGAGAAACACAAATCCTAAACAAATACAATGAGTAAACAACATAAATGAACGATAATGTAGTATGTTATAATTATTCGAGCGCTCCGAGCTAATAACAGTGTCAGATATCGTGAGACAGAGCCAATCGAACAACTGTCAAAACTGTGATTGTTCCTCATCACAGTTAACATCCGACAATCGATCCACACACCTATAAGCACAGCTGCAGACTACGCCATTTTGAAGTGCTTATTTCCATTATAACATTGTACTAACTACACTGAAATGTTCTACAAAAGTTCGCGTTTTGCTTCGTGAAGTCCAGAACTTTCAACTCAACAGAATACACCAACTCCCCAATTGGCATTACGCGAAAACAACATTTATTACAAGCGGGTACAGATTGAATTAGCCCGCGGTAGAATTCCGCTTACAACTTTGCGCAAATACGCCAAGTTCAAGTTATCTGAAAAGTTATTTAACAAAGTTTCATAGCTTTCTTGGGCTGCGTGCGAGATTGGGCTCAAAGCGGAGGAGATTAAGTTAATTATCGTTTGGAGGTTGGATAGAACGTGAGTCCTTTCGGAACCGGACGCCATCTGCGTTATCCCATCGAGAGCCGTGACTGTAGAAAGATTTTCCTTCTACAATGGACTGAGACTGGGACCGGTCGCTGAAATGACTTTGTAATAGCGTCCTCAATAAAACGACCCAATATCGTGGGCTTTTTACTTTATTTATGAGATAGTTGGACAGGACTTTCGTTACTAAATAAATGTTTACGTAAAGGATACAAGAAATGAGCGTATAACAAAATGGATCAATTGGAAATAGGCAAAATAAGTCCTGTAAGTTGTTTACTAGCTGTAACACTGGTCTTGGCAATACAGTCAATAAAGCAAGTTTTGCTGGGAATAACATCGTCTTGTCTAGCTTGCGGCTATTGTAGAACGTTGCTCTGTACCTCTATGATTTTATAATCTCTCGAAGTTTTAATGAGCTCAATTCAGTCTTCAAAAGCTAATATACGCGTTAGTATATTATTATATAGACTATTATTCAACGCAAGTAGTGTTTATCTACAGCAAATCGACTAGAAACAATGCTAACTAAATCTGAGATATAAATGACTTAAGAATACGTTTACTTATCGATTAAGGGTAGTTTTAAATTAATTAAGTTGAATTTCTATAAATTAAAATAATTTAAAGATATTATTGAACCTATTAAACCTCATAACAAGGTCATATCCTCTTTAAATATGATTTTAAAATTCCTTTTTCGCGAAGCTTCATAGCTCAGAACGCGGTACGATTCCAAGAAAATTAATTCGTTTGATGTAATAAGAAAATTATTTGTTTGTTGTTTTATTTAAGCGTCATTAGGGAAATTGTATTTGTCTGGCGTTTCCTTTATTAAGACGCTCTGTTTTCCTCCCTGTCGTTTATTATCGTCTTAAATCACATGAGCGTATGAATATTAAAATATATTTTTCCCGAATGTAACTCACAAAGCAGTTTGAATCACAATCCTGACATTAAACACGATATTAATAACGTTATCTCACACTAAATCACAACATTGCCTTAGTTCCGAATCATTTCTCACTTCATATAAGTAGTTATAGTAACTCGTAAACACTTTTTGAGCAAAACTTTTCACTGACACAACTTTTCTACCGGTCATATAAACTAGTGAAACAAAGTTAACTACTTATCACCTGTCACTTATTGGTGTTCCTGATCCATAGGCAAGGTCACAACAGAGCTGAGAGCGTCCTCCTCTCTGTTGCCAGAAGTAAACACAAATTACAAGAGCATCCAAGGTACGTCCGCTGAGTTACACTTCAAAACAATATCTCAAATGAACACAAACACTCGTATCCAGCCTCCTCACCGTCACAATAACACTAGAACTACACCTCCGAGTCAGAATACGGTCTTTCGTCTTTCAGCATAACCTCAAAACATCTTACTGACACTCCGCGGCCCACAGGAATTAATAAAAAGTTTCTTTATAAAACAAGTGGGTTGTGAGCATGATCCAAAATGGCGGAACTTTGCGTTAACTTCGGAACGTAGAGCGACGTGAAGTTGTAGGGTGCGCGACTTGTGCCGCCTGCGGTACAGTTGCGCAGCGAACACTAACTTTTCTCCTTGTAAGTCACATATAAAACTTGTAAACACTTCTTTTGGCACATTTAAACACATGAGTAGGTCACAAAAAGTGATTTGGAACACTTGGGTATCGACAAAAGTAGTTTTTATCGCGATTTTGAACAGTTAAAAAGTGGTATAACCTTGTAGCGCTGCTGTACTACACCGCGAGCCTCGTAGTCGACAGGGGTTCGGTCGGGGAAAATCAATAACTTACGGCCGACTCTCTCCGCCGCTCTCCGCGTTTAATCATACACTTTGTGAGCAAAACATTAAAACTTGTCCGTTTGTTTGTCGGAGGCGGATCGTTGTTCGCAGTGAAGCGGGGGGAGAGCGGAGCGAGCGGAGCGATCAGCGGGAGCGGTCGGCGGCGACGGCTCCCGACTGCCGACTTAGCCACTTCGCGGAGTTTACTTGCGACAAAGTTTTGCGAGGTGTTCTTACAAAGAAGTACGGTTATGTACTGCAATGTGAGGAAGATTGGCGTTTCCCCGCTCCCTGCGCGGCCTGCCACAAGTTCGCTGCATTGTTATCGCTGACCAAGTTCAAATTAAAACTTTCTTTACAAGTTTGCAGTTGCCATATTGGACTTGCGCGAACCACTCGCAAATTACTTTTTTAACTATGTAGGTAAGTATTTCATGTAGATAAAGAGTTTTTCTTATACAGTAGGTCAGTATAGCCACAGTTTTAAGCGTTTGGTGTTCAACAAAACAAATGTTGTTTGGTGAGTCACCTAATATTAATGTTTTCTCATTTACATAACTTTTGTGTGTTGGAAGGGTGATTGCAGCATAATGTATGGTAATGAGAATAATCACTTTTTAACGGCGGTGGGTGGGATATAAAACATTTGAATTATATATTCAATTCCGTGTTTTATGTATGTACAGTTATTTTATGATTTCGCACAGGTCGATCTACCAGGTTAAGCAACGCTTGCCAAGGTTGGTCTATGGATGGGTGACCATCTTAACATACCGAGTTTCCTCCGTGTCTCGGAAAGCACGTTAAGCCGTTGGTCCTGGCTGTCATTTGTAGACCTCTGGCAGTCGTTACGGCTAGTCACAAGCCAGTAAATCTGACTCCAGTCTTGCCAAGAAGTACCGTGTTGCCCAGTTAACGGGTTGTGGATGTCAGGTAGGCAGCCGCTCTACGTAAAAGTTGGGAAAAGGATAGGCAGATGATGAGTTAGTTTATTATTATGGAACTCCTTAGTTCCACAATCATAAATTGAAAACTTTTTCAGGTCATTAACATTACATAAAGAAAATGAAAAGAAAAAAAAATTGCGGTACACAAAAAAAAGTTCTTTTCAATAGAAAGTAAACCCTTTCAATTACAAGGAAATACTAATAAGTCGTTACCTAAGTCAAAAGTCACAGAACCACTTTAGCAAAACACCGACCAGAGTGATTTAATTCCGTAAGTAGTGTAAACAAGTTTTGTCCTTAGATGACTCCCACACCCCCCGACACTCCTTTTATACGAATTATCCATAGAATTGCGAACAAACAAATCCGTTGACCACCTTAACCTGCCCTACCGCGACCCCTTCAATATTGTGACAATAAACTCAGCTGACGTGAAGAAATACAAATTCAAAGGTCTTAATAAATTGGATTGTTAAGTTGCCCGATTTGTTGAGCTACTGATCCAGCTATGGCGGAGCTACTCGTAGCACAATTCCCGGGGTGGAGTATTAACAAGTATTTTACGAGATAAATAAGTTAGGTCGAGATACTGTTGATGTTTGTTGCGAATAAGTCGAGCTATATAATTTAGGTTTATATAATTTTGCTTAAGATGTACGCTGTTAACGGTTGATTATTGCCAAATTGTTTTATTGGTATTAACTTCAAGGCTTTTCTTTTAATGATAATGGTAAATTTTTCTTTCATTTCTGAGTTTATCTTGGATATTACTGACATTGATAGAGGAAAATGTTGTGAGGAAAAATCAGCAGCCCTTTTTTTAGGGGTGTGAAATGACTTCTCCCGCTCTGGGCAGAGCGAGAGGGAGTGTCAGACTTCTACTGACTAAAACCCATCCATGTTCCTTCAGTGCCCTTTGTGTACCAGAGCCACGGTATCTCTTTCGAATAGTCCCGCGACTCCGGCAGGCGTCGGCTCTTACGGGCCCTTCCCAATGCTGACTCTCTTTGAGGCGCGCGTGGAACACGAACGCGCCGTCGACACGGCCTGTCGTTATAAGACGGACGGACGGCGAGCTAAATCAGCAGCCTTACAGTTGAAGTCTAAAATCACCACATCGTCCAGAGTGAACGATGATTACTGCTCCCTTCTGCACCTATTAGGATGGTCACAGGCTGAGATTATTATTCGTTCGTTTATTAAATGATTTAAACTTATTCATTTACATTTTAAGATTTCTTTCGTTAAGTAGGGAACAAGATTCAAGCTGGTGGTGGTCGAAAGAAAAAAAGAAAGGAAAAGAGTTTATTTGCGGCCAATATGACGCATACCAAAAATACACAAAAATTGCAATTATAAACATGAAAAATTGGGAAGATATGCGATATGTTTCGGTGTTTTTTCACAGTAAACAGTATCGAGGACTGTCCTCTGTAACGGAACCTTGATCCAACCGCACATGAGCGGAGCCTTATTGGTCAATTAATGTACTCTTCTGATATGTAGGTATTAGCTAAAGTCAGTGGGTAAGTAAACCTAAAATCACTAATGTTAAAGTTTTAATATAACTTTCTCGCTCTCTCCACTCAATCCGTCTCGTTTTAGCACATGCCATACGAAAATAGCTCATAATACCGTGACGTGGAAAGGTTAGCAAGATTGGTATTGAGCTGATTTCTCAGAAAGATGCACCAGAAGTATAGTGGCGTTCGTATTTACTTTATTTATTTTTTTACAAAATTCTTAGTTCCAGTTAATTGAAACTTTAACATGTTTGGAACTGGAAACTGAGACGAAATATGGCGATCCAAGGTAACCGACGAAATTCTCATCCGATATGGCGAAAGACGTTTGGGTTTCTGTTACTCAAAATCGAATTAAGAATATGATAAAGTAAATTAAGCATATTTGCAAAAAGTTTTAATAAATGAGGCTTTAGTATTTACCAAATTGAACAAGTAAAAGAAGCACTGAATTTCTAACTAGAATACAATACAAAAATAATATTCAATACAACTTCAACAATAACTTCCACATAGTAAAAAAGATACAAAAACTGTACGTTTCTGACAATATTGCATACAAAATGGTCGAATTAATAACACCATTTTTTTGAAGTCGGTTAAAAATGAGAACCATAAAATAACCATAGTACAGTAAATGCTTGTGCTGAGCGTGTCCATACTGAAAAGGTTATCAGCACATCATTTTCTGGCGTCAGACACCCAGGGCTGATAACAGCGGTAACCATTTACTACGTCACCAACTCACCTTTACGCTTACAAAACTGAGTTCAGCTTGGTCACTCTCCAGCAGTAGTTTAGTTTAAACTTCCTAGTAGGTACTCCCGGAAGCACTACCTCTGGAAGAACTAGGGCATACGAAACACCTTGGCAAGACTGGTGTCAAGTTTTCTGACTTTTAATTACCGTAACAACTGCCAAAGTTAAAAATACCACTAACGATGTGCATTATAGAATAACCAGTAGCGAAAGCTACTGGCAGCGCCCGCGTGTAAGAAGAAAAATTTTACCGTTGGGAAATTGTCCAACCTTTTTTTTTTTTTTATACAAAACGGAGAAACTCTTGGCCCAAATCTCACCTGATGGAAAGTGATGATTAGGCCGAAGATGGAAGCGAGTTTCACCCGGAATCCTCTTACAGAGGAACTGGCTATCATACCTCTAACTGCCGGAACACAACAATGCTGTTAACATTGTTGTTATGATGACAGACTTAGACATGATGGTGGTAGCTTAATTGCCAGGCAGACTTATAAGAAGTCCTACCACCAACCAAACCGAGCAAAAAATTTGCCCCCGCTGGGAATTGAACCCGGGACCTCTGGGTCTGAATCAGGTGGTATAACCACTAGACCACGGAGGCGGTTAATGTCACCTGTTTAGCACCACCCGTAGACCACGTGCAGGGATTCGCTGAAGGGTATTTTCCTACGGACGCGGGTGACTTGGCCCCCGTATGCCAAGTTTCAACCAAATCCGTACAACCGTTACGACTCGAAGAGTTAATAATCAAATGAAAACAAACTCATTTTCGCATTAATAATATTAGTAAGGATAAACAAACATATTGCTTACCTGCTCTCACTGCTGCTGTAGAGTATCCTGTGCTACCCTCGGCCGCCCACTCCCCCGAGTAGCTCCGCGCTATAATACCTGAAACCTTGAAAATTTTCCGGTCACTGAGAGCTCTAATAAAGGCAAATAAAATATAAAATCTGTTGTAGGTAATGACTGAGCGACAGAAATAACTTTGCTTTTTCACAATTATAATGGGCCTTAGGGATTTTTAACCGACTCCCCAAAAAGGAGGAGGTTCTCAATTCGGATGTTTGTATTTATTTTTTTTTTACAAAGTATTTCAGGGTACGGACCGGTAAATAAGAGATTTTTGGGTAAAACAAATATTTCGATAATATACAGCTTGATTCCTTTATGTACATATTACACTAGCTTGCCACCGGTTTCGCCAAGATAAAAGTCAAGAATTTCCCAAGGGAACATTCAAGGGAGCTTCAGTGTGTTCGGTTTCATATATGGCCCACTCAAGTGCCAAGTTTAAAATCCAACTGTACCTACATAAACGAGATGAAGTAATCCAACTAGTTTGACAACAAAGTAACAATACATAGAACACAACTCAACATAAAACAAATATATTGCACACACGTAAGAACAGTTCAACTACTTATTACAATAACTCGTGGGTTGCTACCCCTCTCCCACCGTCGAGTTACATAAGTAACCTTCTGCCTTCAGGTGATTCATAGCGCGCGGGATGAAGCTTTTATTGTAATTTATTATACTAACAGTGCTAAAATAATATTAACAATTTCACTAAATAATTAAAAAAAACTGATCACATCTACTAATCCTTCTTTATTATAAAAGCGAAAGTTTATATGGATGTATGGATGTTTGTTACTCTTGTCCTGAAAATATCTTCATGAAATTTGGGACGAAGGTAAATTATAGTTTGGAACAACACATAGACTTTTTTTGCATCTATGGATGAAATAATTTAAATGAATAAACAGCTATTTAGATTTGTTATTCATGAGTAAATAAATCTCTTATGAAGTAATATACAATACTAGCTGACCCACGCAACGTCGTCTGCGTCACATTTTCCGCAGTTGTTCCTGAGATTAGCGCGTTCAACCAAACAAACAAACAAACAAACTCCTCTGCTTTATAATATTAGAATAGATGTAAAAGAATGAAAGCAAACCCTGAAAGAGGGTCATTGTACTCATCATTATGAATAATTTTTACTTTTGGACCAACCCCAAACCCTGAAAGAATTCGGTGTTCAGTTCATTTTGCCAACCTACTCAAAAACCCGGACAAGTGCGAGTGGGACTCGCCCACCAAGGGTAGGTAGGTACATTTTATAAATAGTTCAGGAATCGAGTCTCGCAGATTTTTCTGAGATTTTCTGATTTTTCCCTATACTTGTAATATAAGACGGTATTACTTGCCAAATTTTATAGTTGTAGATCAAAAAAAAAAACCTATAAATTTTGATTCCCTTGCGCTTTTGCTTGTCATTTTGCGGCATAAACGGCCGTATCTCTTTTACTTTATTTATAACTTCACAGCTTCAAGGGACTGTAGACCTGAGTATATGGTTTTAATTTCAACTCGATACCTCCTCGCGTTCCCGAGATATAGGGTCTTGACAGATAAACGTACGGACGGACGGACGGATGGACAACAAAGTGATCCTATAAGGGATCCGTTTTTTCTTTTGAGGTACGGAACTCTAAACATGTAAGGGGCAGTCGATTGCACATAATGGTTAAAACCAGACGTCTGGCGAAGAATGACGAGGTGAGTCAGCCCTACGTAATGAGATCAACACAGGCAAAGAGCGACATAGTGGTCATAACATTTCCCTGAACAGTCCTGGTATTGGGCCGGTGCTTCCTTATTCAGTACTATAGTTCGACTGGGACCGCTGTTCCGCGACTTAGGAATGTGCGCAGCGAGACGGGGGTGCAGTGCAGGCTGTTCGCTCTGCCAGTCCACCTTCAACGCTCACAGCACGTGGCCGGTAGTGTTTTGTTTGTTTGTCCCGGTCGGACTACAACAATATGTGGGACGCACAGGACTACTTGTTGTGGCGATACTGGGGGGAGGCCTATCGAGCAGTGGACGTCTTTCGGCTGGTACTTATATGATGATAGCACTAGCAGTCCTCCTAACCAATATCGTCCATGTCAGCCAATCTAAAAGACTGAGACTAGCCATCGGCGCGGAAGACACTATAGTGCATAAGTGTGTGCGCCATATTGGGACTACCTCCGCTCCACTTGTTCATCCAACAGGAAGCGACGATGACAGCAGTCCGCCTTAAAACACTGGATTTCTAGGCTAAGAGAGAGACACAACACACCGGTCTGCTCAAGGAGCTCAATAATGAACTTCCCATAACAAGAGCAATCCAATGACCGGGTACCCGAACAATTTAATTTATCTATGAAAAAAATCTAAATAATTGGAGTTTCTATTTTTTTTTATGAGGACCACCGTTTCAAGGGGCTGTTCCCTGCAGAGCTCCGGATCTTCACTGATGGATCAAAAACAGGCACTGGTACTGGTGCGGGAATCTTCTCAGAGGATCTCAACATCAACATAGCCACCCACACCTTTGTACCCACAAAGGTGTGGGTGGCTATGGGTTGACCATGGTGAGTGTAGGCAGACCAAAGAGGCTCTTCCCTCTATACATGGCTGATTCACGAAACAAGCCCTAAGACTGACTAAACAACAGTTGCGTACAGTCACAGCCGTAACAACTGGCCACGGGTAGTTTAACAAACACCTCTATGTCATAAGAGCCACTATGTAGAGCCTGCACGGAGGAGGACGAGACAGCAGCACATCTGCTTCTAAGCTGCCCGGTAGTCGCTGATTACAGGGCTAAGTACTTCGGTAATCCTACTTTGATTATAATTAGTAACACCAAAGCGTTACTGGCCTTCCTTGGGGTGCTGGGGTAGATCGAATGCCACATTTGTCCCACCTGCACGTAAAATACGCGCTTAGTTGTGGAGTTGCGGAAACCAACCCGATTTAAATACATACAAGTGTGCCAACACAGGTGCACTCCCTCTTCCATCATTCTTATCTTAGCTTGCTTGTTTATCGAATTGGATTGTTTGGACCCAGTAGATGGTCACGTTTATTGCTTCGATCGAGTCATCTAGGCTGCATGTATATGGACATTTAGGATACTGCAGCTAATGGGACATGTGTAGTTTGAGCCACACCACAATCATGGTGAAAGTGTGGTGTGGCTCATAAATCCAACCCGACCAAAAAAGAAAATAGAATATTTACATCCCATTAAAACCAACAGCTATTCATAGAAGATTATCTTCTAGTTAGCCAACCATCCACTATCCTATCCTAGTGTTACCGGAGTAACCCTGCTTTTCAGGTGATTCATAAAGCGCGGGATGAAAGTACTGAAACCTTATAATATTCTGTCTCTCAGATTTAAATTCAATCGTCTGATTTAATATAATTTATCTAAGTAAATATCGAAATATTATTGTTGGCTTAACAATTGGGTTATATCTGAAAACAGAAATCACGACCAACATTTTTGAAACTAAAACTTTAGTAAGTACCTGTACAGTCTTAAACTGTACATGTTTTGCTGACGCGGTGGCTCGCACCCGACGTGCCTCATTTAATTACTATAAATAAATATACATAACAATAAATGAGTGAGTGCAATTACTGCTACGCGGTGACTAACATTAGAGAAAGGAATCGTCAACAGTTTCTTTGTAAACACTATTTACACGTAATAAACCCTACGGAAACTTTAGTGATCTTTTCTCTCTACGCGCTCCATCCTCAACGAGAACAACTCTGCAAGTGTACAAACCGTACAGTACCTAATTTTCAAATGTTTATTTTTTTTAAGTTGTCCATTTTCATCATGATGACAGCAGAATACATTTAGCCCGTAGGCATATTGACACCTGGCTCGACACGTTTCGAATGACTTATTGAGGTTTTTATAGAAATCGAATTGTAATGTTTACAGTATCTAAATTATGTACAAACGCGTATAAAAACAAAATAAATCATTGGGCATCAAAAAAATAAACAACATCGCTGTCAACGGCAAAAGTGCCCAGAACACTGGCAGCATTGCCACGTTGAATGGCAATGCTGATTCTTTGGCCGAAGAAAAGCCCAGCCCTCTGGTCACGTAAACCGTCGACAAGTTGTTTGCTGATGTCCCGAAAGACTCTATGTGCACTCGGACCCCATGGGCCTTGTGTTTCAACGCCAAAAGGCTCAAATATATAGTTATATATATAGCAAGGGTGTCAACACATGATGCATCCCACACCAAAGGCCTACCCACCTTCCAAGGCATTATGGTCATCCCATCGTCACGTGCCAAGCCGTGGGGTTCCAAAACAGCTGGCACCCGACAATGACAAGACAAGAGCCCGACGGATGATGTCATTAATGCTGGCGTGCCGTGCTAGCCGACCAGCGCTCCTACTGCAGGACAGGCCAGGGTGTCCGAGGCGGTCGACTGATTCACCGCATTGACATTGACGTGGAGCTCCGCTAGGAGCACCCAATTGTTCAATTTAAATTAAAACGTAATTCGAGCAGGTGCCAGGTTACGCGTACGGATAGTAAACTACTGGGCAAAGGCCTCGAGAAAGAGTCGTTACCGTAATTTTTACTAGTTTCCATTCTAAAACGATCCCTGACCTGAGTCTGTAACACAATTTTCAGAATATAAAATAGACCAAAAATAAAGAATACTAGCAACCATCGGCAGTAAACATCTAAATACTGCTAAAACTTTCCGCTACCACAAATTGTAGCTGAAAGGCCAAATGTAGTATTAATAATGATCGTTTCACAAATAGACCTCGGCAGTCGCTACTGCATTAATAAATAGAGAATCAGGGTAGCGATTAATTGTAGTCACTTGTAGCTGGGCAGCGGTATAATAAAATAATAATTTTCTTATCGTTTCGAGGAGCTGTGGTCAATCTTTAAGGTTAAGCAACACTTCACGAGGTCAGTCTGTGGATGGGTGACCATTCATTACATGCCAAGATTCATCCGTGCCTCGGAAACAACGATTAGCTGTTGGTTCCGGATTTCATTTATACAGCTTTGACAGACATAACGGTTAGCCAGAAACAAAAAATCTGACACCTGTCTTGCTATAGTTTTACCCAGTTTCTGGATTGGGGAGGTCAAAAAGGCAGTCGTGGCATGTAAAATACTGGTACTCAGTTGCATTCGGTTATGGTACAATTCCGATATGGCGACCGCGACCGGCGACCATGACGTGCGACCGCGACCCACTGCTTTGGATGAATTACTATTGAACACCTAGGGGTGCACGCGACCGATAAGACTTTTAGGTGTTCTATCGCTCTATTGGGTTGCGGTCACGGCCGTAGCTAGGGGGGCATTGTGGGGCAATGCCCTACCTTAAAAACACCAAAAACTAAGATAAATTATTATAGTTCAATTGTTTGTTTATAGTTTGAGATAAAAAAAAATTGTAGCGATAGGTATCTAATCTTTTTACCACAGTCTACTAACCTCGAAGTTAGTGATATACATGGTGAGTGATTTAGAAGCCAGTGCTTTGGAGCAGATCAAATATGATATTTTTTTACTTCCGCCCTACCTGCAAACAATGCTGCCCTACCTCAAATTCGACTCTATCGCACGTCATTGTCGCTGGTCACGGTCGCCAAGATCGCAATTGTACCTTTAGACCGACCCGGCTCCAACACGTTGGAAAAAGGGTTGGCAGATTAATATAATATATATATCTCATCCATCTGTTTTCATCGGTTTTCGTAGATATTAAACGCTGGTTCGTTACGAAAATAAAATATTAGGTATTATGGCATGGCAAGAATAATTACTAACCTAACATGGGTCGCTAGTTAATGAATTGAAATCAGTGGGTTCGGCCAACTCGCTTGACACTTAATAAACACATTAAGTAAGAAAAAAATAAACTTCATTACCCCATAACATTTTCTATTCATATAGAGAAAACTCAGGAAAATCTTCGTATAAAATATTTACTCAAAGTAATATTTTTTATACAAAGATTTCGTTTGTTTTACCTCTAGTCTAGCTATTTATTATACCAGGAAATAATAATATGTAAGAGTAGTCTTTTAGAAATCTTCCGTCGTTTATATTATCTAAACGAGCGGGCTTTTTCCAGAGCGAGTGCTGGAAAATGAAGCGATAAAACGAGTTTGGTTTAAAAATATTTATTCTGAAAAAGACTCACTAAGATGAGAACAATGTTAACCTCTAAGTTAAATACATCGAGTTCGTCAATAATTCAAATGTAAGGTGTTTCACTGATCCAATGAATTCCTTCAGACTAATTGAAGATTATTTTTCGTTATTTTTTATTTTTAAATATTGGGGTAACTGCTTCTAGGTATTGAATGGGTGTAATATTTTATGCCGCATACCGCACGGCGGTATTTTTTATACAACTGTGGTCCTTTAGTTATTTTTTTTTACTATTGATAGGCATACGTTTGATCACTATCTCATCTGATGGTAAGCGATTATGCGGTCTAAGATGGAGAACCCTTACCTAGAAGTAACCTATTCACTCTTGACTCTCATTCTCCCTTGACTTAGAAAAGGTTGTAGCTATCAGGAAACACAGACTCGGGCAGGGAATTCCACTCCTTAGCTATAAAAATGTTTAATTTATATTGCCTTATTTCTCTTTTTTTTATTTATGTACACACAGAAAATTTAAAATAGTTATCATTATAAATACAATTAATAAGGAACTGCTTATTTCCAATGAAATTTCTTCCAGCAGACCTGAGACAGGAGAAACGAAGAAATGTATTTTTGGTAAGATAAGCTAGCAAGCTCGACGAGTGCTATGTTGGGGCACTTGCTTTACTTTAATTACTAAACGATAAGTTTGTCTGTACCTTTACTTTTGTTAAGAGCTTTCCTGATAAAATACAAGTGTTTTAAATTTAAATAGATCTGTCTTATGTTCATTATTTTTGTTTAATATATTGTAAAGTGTAGTAACTATAACTAGGTAACAGTACACTTAACATGCATTGTTGAATTAGAAGCATTTTCTATAATGTTCAGCTGAAAAATTTTTTTTGGAAAATTTTGGCAGCGTGACAATGACATCATGATTTCGTTGTGAGAGAGAGACTTAGATAAACAGGATGAATAGTATAATCTCTTTTTACCTGACTGCGTTAGATACAGGGTTATGTTTTTTTACAACTTATTATTGACACGTCATAGCAAGGTTTTATATTAGTCTCACTCTTAAACTCAAATTGTAAGTAATACTGTAATGTGGTAACCGTTTATTTTTTCCAAATAAATAAAACCAATCAAAAAACTATGGCTGGAATAGTGCACTAGACGTACATATATGTGATGAAAATTTTACAATTACAAAAAAACTTTTTACAAAAGATACAACCGACTTCCAAAAAAAAAAACACTACAAAGTAAAAAATAACTTTAATTTCGGAAGTCGGTGTCAAAATACGAAGAAAGTAACAAAAACACCGACTTCCGAAATTAAAGTTATTATTTTTATTTTTCACTTTTTAGTGGTGCCCCACACCTAGCCACCACTGCAAAATCGCAGAAAAGCAAAATACGCAATTTCGATTATCAAAGAATCATCTAAATAGTCAAATTTCAGGTATTTCGATTTAAAATCCAAAGGTCGTAACCGATTTTGATATGATTTAAATGGGACCAATCTGCAAGTATATCCTTTCAGATAAAACAAGAATTTTTCAAATCGGTTCTTAATTGTCGGAGTTATGAGGTAACAAACATAAAAAAAAAAAACATACTTGCAACCGAATTGATAACCTCCTCCTTTTTGGGAAGTCGGTTAAAAATATAGCTCTTAATATTAGTAAGGAGAAGGTCGACCAGTTAAATGGCACAAGATTCGAAAAGCTTAGACAGCCCTGCGCGAGCGACTGCGGCAGGCCAACGACCTTAGGAAAGGCAGGGAGGTATGATCTATTTTCATATTGAAACCGGGCTAAGCGACTGTCCTCAATTTAAGTTATTGGATTGGATGTAAACTATTCTTCAGAGCCGCGGGTCTAAAAATACCACTTTAGCAGAATCAGAAAGCAAATCACGCTACCAGTCCTTGTCAAATGTTCCCAATCAACCTTGAACCTAATGCGTTATAGCTATAAAGTTTTAAAATGACATTTAATAGATTGTTGTGTGATTCTAGAATGATTCTCCTAAATTGGCCTTTTCAGCCCCCTGGCTTGTCCCACCACCTCTAGGAAGATGGTTTGTCATGTTGGTCAGAATTCGAGTGAGCAAGTTTCCAGGCATTGGTAGTACCGGGGAGGCACGACACATCAAAATCCACCTGTGTGAAAGCCAGAACTTTCTTTATTAATATGTCAGTGCCGTGGATCAGGGAATGTTATAAATGATAGTAATGTAAAGTTTCATATAAATCCATTCAGTAGTTTGTTCGTGAAAGAAGAACAGACTATTGTAGTTTATTAGCTTATTGTAAGACAAGCTGACCCGCGCAACTTCGTCTGCGCCACATTTTTCATTAATGCTCCGCTTCTTTTAGTCGTATCGTGATGATATTTAGCCTATAGCCTCAGACCAATAAAAAAGTATAGACAGACCATTGCGCTCAAAAAGTGAGGCACGTAATATGAAGACGATTCGGCAATATGAAGACGGCCGCGCGGTAGCAGCATACGAGTTTCATTCGAGCATGAGCTGCTGAACATCTGAAGTACTTAAAATGTTTAAAGAACTCATTTTCTACTTACATTTCTAAATCTACATTAATATTTTAGAGAGGAAATATTTGTTTGTTTGAAATTAATAGGTTCCGAAACTACTGTACTAGATAGCAAACTTGTCGAGGAAGGCTATAGGCTCAGACCAATAAAGACCAATAAAGAGGAAAAATATTCTTTATAAATGTTTCGAACGCCAAAGAGTTTCAAGTACCTTTCCATCAAAAACGGCGATTATTCAGAGCTTGTTATGAAGAATCAGAGCGTATCAGTTCTGCTAACCAATGCAAATATTACAGTCGTGAACACGGTCGTGAAGCATAATGTAGTACGTAGAACCTCTCTTCTAAATTCAATGATATAGAGATAGTATGCAATAGAGGCGCTGCATTCTACCACGTTTTTTTTTATATTGTTAGGCATACATTTAACCACAATCTCACCTGATGCGGTTGAAGATGCCGGGGGGAAACTCCGCTGACGCGGCAAATTGTCGCGCAGCGGACAGACTTCCGGCGCGATCTCATGGCGTCATGGAGACGACGACTATCGCAACCCATCGCAGGGCACGCAGCGATAAGTCCCCTCTGTGAGGAGTGGCTTGAGAGGCGCCACGGCGTCCTCACCTTCCGCCTGACGCAGGTTCTCACCGGACATGGATGTTTCGGGAGGTTCCTGCACCGAATCAGGCGGGAGGAAACGCCCGGGTGTCACCACTGCAGGGATCGTCCGGAGGACACGGTGGAGCACACTGTGCAGGTGCGCCGCCGATCGCCGCTTCGAGGGCACCGCCGTGTCCTCGAAGCGGCGATCTCTTGCGTCCGGCCCTGGTCCAAGCCATGGTCCGGAGCGAGACGGAATGGGACGCCGTTGCCTCCTTCTGCGAAGCAGTCATGCTAGCGAAGGAGGTGGTGGAGAGGGAGAGGAGACCCTCTCGTCCCGGCCACCGTGGTGGACGCCGCGGGCGTCGCCACCTGGTGGCCTCCGGCCACCGTAGGCGCGGGCCTGTGGACGGCGAGCTATGGGTGGCTCGCCGTCCGTCCGTCTAGTGACGACAGGCCGTGTCGACGGCGCGTTCGTGTTCCACGCGCGCCTCAAAGAGAGTCAGCACACAGAGGGGCCCGAAAGGGCCGACGCCTGCCGGAGTCGCGGGATTATTTGCAAGAGACACCGTGGCTCCGGAACACAAAGGGCAATGAAGGAACATGGATGGGTTTTAGTCAGTAGAAGTCTGACAGTCCCTCCCGCTACACCCAGAGCGGGAGGAGTCATTGGATGATTTCCCATCCCTAAAAAAAAAAAAAATGCGGTTAAAGATGGAGCACGCTTGCCTAGAAGTAACTCGTACTCTTAACTTACTGAATCAAGTACTACTCTTGACTTACAGAATCCCAGGTTGTAGCTATCACGAAACACAGACTCTGGCAGACTCTGATTTTTTAGTATTTTACCCAGTCAATAGCAATATACTCGCCCTTTATATAACGTGGGACTCTAAAAACCACCTGGCAATTTGTGCGTGCTACTTTAGATAATTGCACCTCTAGTTTACCTTCAGAAAATGCAACCCTGATGATAAATATCATGATATGATAATATAACTATTTGAATATAACTATTTGAAATCATAAAAAAAACAACGGGTTGTGTTTAGGACAGTCTAAACATACAGAATTATTATTTTTTATGTTAGCAAAAATAGTAATAATTTTAGTGAATAAGCTTGCAACACTGTTTTGGTGCCACTTTCCGTTGTGGTGTGGCAACACTTCTTTTCTCTCTCGTCTAATCTGATTGCTATGTGTAACGGTGTGCCTTTTGACTGCATTTTTATATTTTTAATAAACTCCATAAGTTTTCATGTTCCCACGCATTTTATTTCGTACATGCGTTCGGTGGTCCTTCGAGTAGTGTTTAAAGTCAGTGCCGAGCAGCTTCGCAAAATTTTGTGGAGAAATTGTGTTCGTCGAGTCCGGCTTGCCATACAAGTCGACCGGGGTTTGTACGAGGCCCGCAACTTCGTTCTATGCAAAGCTAGAACGAAAATCAACGAAGCATCATCAAGATACAGCATCATATCATCGAGTAATCGTAAGAATTACGATTTTCTGCGCGTCGAGTTTGGCTTCTATCAAGTTACCCACATTTTCATTTTGTGAACTTGTGAAGTGTGAAGTTCGTGGGAGACGTGACGTCAGTAACGTCGGTGTTGGCAGCGTTGAAGAGTGAAGTGTGCGCGGTCCATATATCCGCCCGGCGGCCATTGCGTCGGAGTCGTTCACTCAGCTGTCATTCACTGAGCTGTCAGTGTCACTGTCATGTGTCATCGGTTTGTTTTATAAACAAACATCATCGTACCGGCTTCTTTCTTGTCAACAAAGTTCGTATTTACAAAGTGCGGCTTAGATATAAAAGTGCGCGGAGTGTTCGTAAGTCGTAGAATAAATAAGGTGTTACGTCCTATATACGTTCCACCATGGCGGAGTCCATGGAAACTTTGCGTAAACATCGACTTCTTCGTGGCCAATGCAAGGCTACAATCACGCGCATTGAGACGTTTGTGAACGACCCCATCAGTTTTGCTTCTGCTACCGTGGAAATCCTGGAGGCTCGCAAGGAGAAGCTCATCACAGCGCTCAAGAGCTATGAAGCAGTGCAATTGGACATACTAAGTATTGACGAAAAAGACTGCGAACAGGTTGGTCCAATAGAAGAACAATATTATTCTGTGCTAGCTAAAATAAATGCCTCTTTAAAACAGATAGGTAAAAAATCGGTCTCAGAATGTCATAATGTTTCCACATGTAAATTGCCAACCATTGATATCACACCCTTTGACGGAAAGAACTTCACTAAATTCAAGCCATTCTTTGATTTATTTATCGCTGTTATCGATAATAACAGATCATTATCTGATGTGCAGAAGCTATTTTACTTAAGAAAATATGTAACAGATGATGCTTTGGCAGTCATTGTCAATTTGCCGTTAGTCAATCAGTCCTACAAGGAAGCACTAGGCTTGTTGGAGAAGCGTTTTGATAACAAAACGCGGTTAATAGGAAATCATATTAGCAGTCTATTAGATTTACCCACAATGCAAAAAGGCACTGCAGCCTCAATAAGGTCTTATGTGTCAGATGTACAGCAACAGCTGCATGCATTAAAGAATCTGGGACAGCCCATCGATACATGGGACATGTTGCTAATTTCCATTCTAACAAGAAAATTAGATCAAATAACTAATAGGGCTTATCAATTAGATAAGGATCTAGAAAAATTGCCTTCCATGGCACATTTTTTAAGCTTTCTTGAAAAGCGCGCTATAGCGTTAGAGGATAGCTTACCCCCTAATAGTACTTGCTATGAAAGTACAAGTAGATTCCATAAATCTAACCCATCAAAGGTAACCAATGTTGCCTCACAAATAAAAGAATTGTGTAAACACTGTAACAAAAGTGACCATGCTCTTTTCAGCTGTCCGGAGTTCAAAACGGCAGCACTAGAGGTCCGCCAGTTGTTTGTGCGGGACCATGACTTATGCACCACATGTCTAAGGACACACAAGGGGAAATGTAAGTTTAATTTCAAATGTAAAATATGTAAATTAGGGCACAACACTTTGTTGCACGAAGAAAAAGCTGCTCCTGTTGAGCCTGCAGTGACCTTGTTGTCTAACCCTGTTTCCAACAGCATTTTGCTTCCTACTGTAAAGGTTAATTTATTAAATCAATGTGGTGAAAAAGTTTCTATCCGAGCATTGCTTGACACAGGCAGCCAGGCATCTTTTGTTACAACCAGCCTTGTAAACAAACTTGGGTTGATTGCTATGAATCAAACCCATAATATTATAGGTATAGGTAATAAACAAACACAAATCAATAAACTTGTGAATATAAGTGTGCTTCCATGCCACAATAATGTAAAATTAAATTTAAAATGTCACATTGTTGACACAATAACAACTAGGTTACCCCAACAATTTATAAATGTATCCGGGTGGAATTTACCAAAAAATGTGAAACTTTCAGACGAAGAGTTCAATATCCCAGCTGAGATTTCTTTGTTACTGGGTGCGGATGTTTATTTCAATGTTCTGCTAGATGGTTGCATCAAAATTCAAAATGGACCGGTATTACAAAACACCCTATTTGGGTATGTAGTTGGTGGTAATGTTACAGAAAAAGTGAGTAATGTAACTTGTAATATTGTATCAAATTTTGCTATAAATGATCACAAAAAATTAGAAAATGTAATGGAGAATTTTTGGCTCTCTGAAAGGGTACCCGAGCCTATGAAGCCGAGTTGTGATGAGTTTGCAAAGGCTGAAGAAAGTTTTCAGAGTTCTATGAGCCTGAAAGATAATCGATTCTATGTTGATATGCCTCTCATCACACCTCTGGAAGAATTGCGGCTTGGTGATTCGTTTTCAGTTGCCTACCAAAGATTCCTGATGTTAGAAAAAAGGTTTAAATCAAATCCTCTATTACTAGAGCAGTATAAATTGTTCATAGATCAGTATGTAGAGCTAGGACATGCTAAGATGATGGAGGTTGCTAATTACGATATTGATAGAGATCCTGTTTATTTTCTAGCACACCATGCTGTTATTAACGAGGCAAGTAAGACAACCCGATTTCGCGTTGTATTTGACGGGAGTATGAAGTCCCGCAGCCAGGTGTCCCTCAACGACGTCATGCTGAATGGCCCCGTGGTACAGAGTGAGCTTTTTGATATTCTTATCTTGTTCAGGACCTTCATTTACACAATAATTTGTGACGTTCAGAAGGCCTTTCGTAATGTGATGATAAACCGCCACCACACTTGCCTTCAAAATATTTTATGGCGAGATGATCCTAGGAAGCCTATCAGCTGCTTACAGCTTCAGACTGTCACTTACGGACTGAAGGCCTCTACATTCTTGACCACTCGATGCCTACTTGAATTAGCTCAACGCTACAAGGATAAATACCCACTTGCTGCTGAAGCAATGATCAAGAGTACCTACGTCGACGATATACTGGGTGGGTCAGATAATATAGAGCAGCTGCATGAGCTAAAATCCCAATTGGTAGAACTCTTGAAATTAGGTAGTTTTTCTCTACACAAATGGTGCTCAAATGCCCTTGATGTCCTAGATGGTATTCCAGATGAGCTAAAACAATTTGAACATGTAGACATGAGTGGGGATAATTTAGTAAAGACTCTAGGTTTAATGTATGATATAAATTCAGATAACTTCATTTTTTCAAGCCCCAATTTTGATGAGGAACAAAATTTAAATACAAAAAGAAAAATTCTGAGCTTTATAGGGAAAATGTTTGACCCCCTCGGCTTAGTAGGCCCAATAATAGTGGTAGCCAAAATATTCATGCAGGAGCTATGGTCTTTGCAAATAGGATGGGACTCCATAGTACCCAAGGATCAGTTAATATACTGGAGCAATTTCCTAAACAATTTAAAGTTAATGGGCAAAATAAAAATAAATAGATGTGTCAACAGTAAAGATGTTTCTTCTGTAGAGTTGGTAGGGTATTCTGATGCATCAATAAAAGCCTTTGGCTGCTGTATCTATCTAAGAATTTTTTTAAATGATGGTTCAGTGCAGACAGATCTACTCTGCTCCAAGTCCCGTGTTGCTCCTTTGAATAGAAGTAGGACGATTCCCCAGCTTGAACTCAATGGTGCTCTCCTTTTAGCCCAGCTGGCGCATAGGGTTGGTAGAGTCCTGGTGGGTAGGTATTCACATCTACATACATTCTTGTACAGCGACTCCCAGATAGTGCTTGCTTGGATTAAGTCAGGCAATGTAAAGTCAAATGTTTATGCCAACAATAGAGTCAAGCAAATAGTAAAGCTGACCGATCAGGCTCAGTGGGGATTTGTTAGGACCTGTGAAAACCCTGCAGACTTGTTGTCGAGGGGAGTCTTGCCGCACAAGTTACAGCAAAGTGAGCTATGGTGGCACGGGCCAACCTACCTATCAGACAGGAAACATACACATACTAATTTTGAAAATTGTAAATCGTCTGATTTGTCCACAGACACTGAACAGATTGATGAGCTAAACGTACCGTGCAACTGGACACAGGTAGAGCCATCGTTTTCAACAAAGCTATTTGATAAATATTCTAGCGTTTATAAATTACAGAAAGTGATAGGATTTATTTACAGGTTCTATAACAACTGTTCGAAAAATAAAAATAAAATAACGGACGGTAACCTATCGCCTCAGGAGCTTCGCGACTCTATGTCAGTCATCGTGCGTTGTACGCAGATGCAACATTTTGCTAGGGAGGTAGAGTCACTGTCTGCTGGAAAAAATATAAAAACAGGAATAGGTAGCCTCTATCCCTTCCTTGATAAAAAAGGTATTATTAGAGTAGGAGGTAGGCTCCATAATGCCAAGATGTCTTTCGATAAAAAGCATCCACCTATCCTTCCGAAAAACTCTCACGTAACTAATCTCTTAATAGAAAGAGAACACTTGCGACTCTTACACGCAGGCCCTAGGTTAGTTTTGAGCTCTCTATCCCAAAGGTACTCTATAGTCAGCGGCATTCGAGAGGTCAAGAAAGTGGTGCGTAAATGCGTCAAGTGTTTTCGTTTAAAAGCTGAGGCTGCTAAGCAGTTGATGGGTTCCCTCCCGCAAGAAAGAATCACAGCGTCTAGGCCATTTCAGCATGTCGGCGTTGATTTCTGTGGACCCTTCGATATGAAGGTTGCTAGGGTTAGAAATCCTATTGTTAAGAAATGTTACATCGCGCTTTTCGTTTGCTTTGCTATAAAAGCTATACATTTAGAGCTGGTATCGGACTTAACAACTGAAGCCTTCTTAGCATGTCTCAAGCGTTTTATTTCAAGACGTGGCATGCCCACAAATATATATTGTGACAACGCTAAAACCTTTAAAGGAGCGTCAAATGAAATGAAAAGGTTGTATGACTTACAGTCCTCCAAAAACCACAGGGATTCTGTTAATGGTTTTTGCTCTCAACATTATATAAAATTTAGGTTTATACCCAGTTATTCACCTGAGTTTGGAGGATTGTGGGAAGCAGGTGTTAAAAGTGTAAAACATCATCTAAAGAGAGTAGTAGGGAACCAATGTTTAACCTATGAAGAGCTCAATACAGTCATTGTACAAATCGAAGGAATTTTGAACTCTAGGCCTCTACTTTCTGCAAATTCAAATGATTGTAATTTTTTAACTCCTG
The DNA here is from genome assembly GCA_963859965.1 of Ceramica pisi. NCBI lineage: Eukaryota > Metazoa > Arthropoda > Insecta > Lepidoptera > Noctuidae > Ceramica > Ceramica pisi. The sequence continues at coordinate 18,793,646 of OY982535.1, read as the reverse complement.
CACACTTTCTGATTGGAACAGCTCTGGCTAGCTATCCTGAAGTTGATTTAACAGATGTTTCGGTTAATCGTTTAAAATTTTGGAATCTTTGTACCAAACTTAAACAAGATTTTTGGAAATTATGGTCAAATGATTATTTAACACAGCTTCAAAGCCGTCCCAAGTGGAAATATCCTCAACCAAACCTTAAAGAAGGTGATTTGGTAATTGTAAAAGATATGAACACCACTCCATTAAATTATAATATGGCTCGAATTGTAAAAACATATCCAGGTAGAGACAATGTAGTAAGAGCGGCCGATATCAAAATGAATAACAAAGTGTATAGAAGGTCAGTAAAACGGCTATGTCAATTACCTGTAGAGTAGGCTACTGCCGGCCTCAATTATGTTTAGGACAGTCTAAACATACAGAATTATTATTTTTTATGTTAGCAAAAATAGTAATAATTTTAGTGAATAAGCTTGCAACACTGTTTTGGTGCCACTTTCCGTTGTGGTGTGGCAACACTTCTTTTCTCTCTCGTCTAATCTGATTGCTATGTGTAACGGTGTGCCTTTTGACTGCATTTTTATATTTTTAATAAACTCCATAAGTTTTCATGTTCCCACGCATTTTATTTCGTACAGGTTGCATTCCGGGATTGCCGGCAGAAATGAAAACTTGAACATTAACGTTGTGCATTTTTTAATCATCCGTCTTACTATCAGGTCACGTGACCTGACGCGTCATCCGTCTTACGAATTTTCGATCAGGTCACGTATCCTGACGCGAGTTTGATAAATGATATTTATTTTGTAAGTAGGAAGAAAATAACACTTTTACACGTCAACCTTTTTTGGTCATTTCAAACTAGATTAGGCCGGCGTTTCCTAGCTAAACACCGAAACAAATTCAGAGGTCAAAGTCCATACAATCGTACTGCAGTGCGATTCTGTAAACATGTCGAAGTGAACACTTAGGCGAAGTGAACGACAATTGAGCTGTCAAACCATACAAACAAGATGGCATGACAGCTCACTTGTCGTTCACTCCACCTAAGTGATCACGGTGAGATGTCAAAAGAATCGACCGGCAGGTCAATTAATATGAGAACCATGTAGGTTAATGTCTGAAGTGGTATTTTGAGGAAAGTACCACACAGATTTGAGTGGACCTGTCCAGACAGTGCAAGCATTTGCCAGTTATCGTGTAACTCAAAGTTAGAACTTAAAAGAGCTCAACTTAACTTTTAACATTTTATACCCATCCCAAGAAAAGTACTCAATGCCGCTTAAGAAGTTTTCACTTCAAAAAAATTAGGAAACTATAAACTGCGTCATAAAATAAACAATATCAGCCGGCCTGTTCCGTCAACATAATTCAACGTGGAAACTTTTTTTTTACTATTGATAGCCACGAGTTAGACCACTTGATGGTAAGCAATGATGTGGTCAAAGATGAAGCACGCTTGCCTAGAAGTAACCTATTCACTCTTGACTTAAAGACTCCCAGGTTGTAGCTATCACTTAAATGGAGTGAATGGTCATTCCATCTTCTTTGTATGACTTAATTGCTGACTTCATGTTCACTTCACTTAAGCTTACACTGAATCGCACTGCTGACTATTATATAGGTCTCAATACTGGCATAAATATCTGAACTTTACCAGGACGCGGCAACAGGTTCTGGAAAAGTAAGGAACAAAAAGGCAAATCAAGGTTCTACTTATGGTACATACATACATTCTGCATTAACAGTCGAAAGTTTCTTGACCCTTGAACTAATTAGGTTCATTATCAATGGAATCTGCAGTACGATTCTGTAAACATGTCGAAGTGAACACTTAGGCGAAGTGAACGACAAGTGAGCTGTCAAACCATATAAAACAAGATGGCATGACAGCTCACTTGTCTTCACTCCACCTAAGTGATCACGGTGAGATGTCGACAGAATCGTCCGACTGGATAGCATCAAACCGAAGGAGAAAAAGTGTACAACTATCTGGTGATAGTCAAACTAACAAATAAACAGTAACAAAAATGCCATGAATCAGAAACTAATAACTTCAATAAACTATTCGCAAGTGAGTACAGAATTAACATGTGTCTATATTCCTCTCATTTTAAAATACCTATATATAATATTCTAGGACGACCCCTCGATTCCACTTTTATGTTCGACACGAAGTGCACCGGTAGATTTTATCTTATTTTCCAGCGGGAGCCATCTTGAACCACCGCACCGTGCAGAAAGAAATAAACGCAATATTTTCCGACTTTCCGATACGTTTTGCCGGAACCTAAGAAAACATCCATTGCTTGAGAGGTCTGCTAGAAACGTTGTACGAGAAGGAATAGATAGTTCTTCGTGGTGAAGAAAACATGTGGGAATTTTTAAAGAATGGTTTGGAAGGTTTTTAACCCTTCGGTTTTCATTTTGTTTAGCACTCGTATTGAGTGATAAATGTGCAGTAGGTACTATCATTTATTTATTTGCATCATGAACAAAGCATACATGGATAGTTGGGAACATTAAAACAATCGCAGAGATAAATAAGCATGTTACACTATTAAATAATTTTCTTTAAGCAATCTAGCCTGGTATAATGGCAACCAGGCTCTCATACTCAATACGAGTGAATGTATGTATGTACCATAAGTAGAACCTTGATTTGCCTTTTTGTTCCTTACTTTTTCGCAACCTGTTGCCGCGTCCTGGTCAAGTTCAGATATTTATGCCAGTATTCAGACCTATATAATAGTCAGCAGTGCGATTCGGTGTGAGCTTAAGAGTCCTATTACGAATCGTCAATGCTCGTTTGCAATAGACGAAGTTACGTTGGTCTGCGTTGGAGTACATCTATAGTCCGCGAAACAATTTTGATACTTACTAGTCTGAATAGGATTATAGTTTATTTGGGCGCTCGCGCGAGACTGAGGAGCGCGCGCGCTGAATTGATGCAGAATATATAGTACTTTAATTTTATTTATTGTAATTTTGTTTTATTATATTGACAAACGAAAACTAATTAAACGTATTCATTGTAGATTGAAATTTTATATCATATTAATTTATTTGATAAAATTGTTTTTATTTGGAATATAATGGACGCTGAATCAAGACATTTCTGGCTTAAATTAGGTTTTCTTTACGTTTTTTTCCGTGAAAACTCAAGGAATTTAAAGAAATTCTAGAACTCCAATAAACAAGTAAAATATTCAACTTACCTTTTAGTAATTTCAGCTTTTAAAAGAATTGATTGTAACAATGTGAATTTGACCGTCAAAGTTCCATCGCCGACATTTTTTCTTGCAAACTGAGTTCGTAGAATATTTATAGTAAATTACACGAAAAGAAAAATGAAAATGTGTAACTTTAACTTACAAGAAAGAGACTGGCACTATCGTTATTCAGGATCAAATAATTAAAATATCTTACTGCTGCTGAAAACTACAGCGTCAAAAATCATGAATTTCCGTAAAAAATGTAATAGGACTCTTAAGTGAAAAGCACTGATAGCTACAACCTAGCTATAGGTTATTTCTAGTCAAGCGTGCTTCGTCTTCCACCGCATCATCGCTTACCATCAGGTGAGATTTTGGTTAAATGTATGCCTAACAATATAAAAAAACCTGGTAGAATGCAGCGCCTCATGTATTATTTTTTTTGTTTTGGCAGGAGTGGGTAATCCTCATGGACGAATCGGCCGCCCACTCTGTGAGACGACCGAGACAGTGCCGGACTCCTACCGGCTAAAACCCACTCCTGCCTTTCTAGTCAACCCCTGACATGGTCAGAGACCTTTTACTCAAATTAATTGAAATAGACTAATGTTATAAAAAAAAAATCCAGAAAAGATTTTCCAAATGTTTTGAAGACTACGAACTATTTTACGAACAATTTTGAATTTACTATATCTTAAAACCTTGTTTTCCATGCTTATCGCGTTATATGAAACTATAAAAGGAAAGCATAGATCATACAGTTTTATTCCTTTTAATGATTCTATTTGTAATTTTGGTGCAAAACTCTAGGATGGTTTCTCTAAACTTACTATTTTTAAATAATGTGTAAAAATTATTAATGCTTATTTCTGTCTCCAGTTTAATTTCTAATTCCCGCCTCTCCCTTTCGAACACAGGACACTGGAATAGGATGTGCGGGACTGACTCCGGCACACCCGGCTCACAGATGCACGATGGGTTCTCCTTACACTTGAAGCGGTGCAAGTATTCGGAGAACCCACCGTGCCCCGTCATGACTTGTGTTAATACCCCGGTTGGCCTCACTTTGGCGATGATCTTGAAGGCATCAATCGCGTTCGGGAAGAAGATCTTTGTGACTGAGGCTGTTGTACCCTCCTTATACCTCCGGTTCCATTCGTCAAGCGACCCCAAGCGGATCTGTCGCTTGACGAAAGATACCGGGCAGCGGTCGTAGTCGTGATTTTTCTTACTATGCAGAGCAGCTTCCTTTGCAAGGTGGTCTGCTCGTTCATTACCTTCCAGGCCAGCGTGCGCCTTTTTCCAGATTGCATACTATCTCCATATCATTGAATTTAGAAGATAGGTTCTACGTACAACATTATGCTTCACTACTGTAATATTTGCATTGGTTAGCAGCACTGATACGCTTTGCTGATTCTTTATTCAATGTTCTATGAATGTAGTTGTCGGCAAACTGTTCAGTTATAATCACTGTTTTTGATGAAAAGGTACTTAAACTCTTTGGCGTTCGAAACATTTATAAAGAATATTTTTCCCTATTTTACGGAGTTCCCGCCATTTTTTTGCTCAGGAATCTTGCTGTTTTCTGCTGCTTTTGTTAACGATTGAAAATATATTTCGGTGGCTGTCTAGCATGTACAGCGTATTATGTAATTAACTACATGAAAGACGGAAAGTACTAGCTACAAATTGACTCATCTGGCCGATGGTGCACTTCCTACGTGTTTCAACCGGGGACTAGCGTTCCAATCCTCTTTTTAGGGTTCCGTACCAATAAAATTTAAAATTAAAAGGAGGAACCATACAAAACTCTGTTTTTTTAGTCCGAGACCCTTCGCGCGAGAGACCAACTCACACTTGCCTGGTTTTTATTATTATCCTTTCGAGAGTATTTTGTGTAACTTTTTATTTTGTACAGTTGAAGTTCACTTTTATAAATTGTGCATTTGTGTACCTATGTGATTGTGCAACAAACAATTTTACTAACTTTAAATTATTTATAAACACATTTTCGCTACCCCGTACCTATTTATTTGTGGCACTGGCAACTGACAATCTTAACCCTTTCACTGACCGTGTTAAATTATTTCACATTCAGTAATTTAAATTATATTCTTAAAATGTTAATTAATTATGCATCGCAGGGGTTGGGCCCCAGCGGAAATAGAATCCATTTGGATATATTTTATTTTAGGAAAATTAACCTCATTAATACGTCTAGGAAATGAAGTAAAAAAGCGTCTGCCTTTTTTGTATTGACCTTTTATTTTTTATTATTGGCTTTTTATTTCAATCCGGTTTTGTAAAGGTTATGGTAAAAATAAAAATAGAATCTTGTTTTTATGGGAAACGTATGGAAGAGGGTGTAGAGAGAGAACCCTACGCTTAGGGATGTAATATAGGTAACATGATATTATAAGCGAGTTTGGGATGTTCCCACGGGCTCTACACTTCATAACAAAAATATTGTACTAAATAGTAACCTGTTACAAAGGGGGACTAAAAACCACTTTAGCAGAATCATAATATTAATTACACAACAATCTGTCATATTTCATTTTCATCTTTATCGCTAACGCATTAGGTTCAAGGTTGATTGGGAAAATTTGACGGGTAGTATGATTGGCTTTCTGATTCTGCTAAAGTGGCTTTTTTAAACCCGCAGGTTAGTGAAGAACTCTTTCGAAGAAGATATAAAAGATATAGTGAGAGCACACTAAATACTCCAAAACAATGGAGTCGTTAAAAACTTTTTCTCTCTACATCGGAAATCATAAATCATATTTATTTTGCAAATAGGTCATGGGTATTTATATAGGTTATATACATTATAGGTACATCACGTCAACAAAAACTAGTCGACCAACTATTTACACCTAGTTCCTATGTTCTTTCTTTCTTTTTTTAAAGAAAACGTTGCCCCACACTAGGAATTCCTCTTGTATCGTGGGAGCGTTTATAAACATACAAAGTCACATACACAAACAGCCAGACCCGGAACAACTATCTGTAGGCCATACAAATGTTTTAGTAATTATCTTACGTACGTATCTTAGGCTGGATTTGACAAACGCCAGATAGCTTTATCGGAGGAATAATTTTGAATTTTTGACAGTTCTTCCATACAAAAACTGTCAAACGTTAAATTTATTCCACGAATAAGAGTTATCTGGCGTTGGAAAAATCAGCCCTTAGCGAATTAAAATCGGTTCTCTCATTTCCAAGAATAAGGACTTGCCAATTTTTAATCAAATTTTTATATGAGATGGGTTGGCTCTTGACTCTAGTTTAGGCCAGAAATGACAAAGTCTACGATGGAGCGAGCTCCCAGAAGTAGCCTGTTCACTCTAACTTTGAAAAGATTAGGGTCGTAAGCGTTTGGAAACACAGACGCAGGCAAAGAGTTTCTCTCTTTTGCTGTGCGCATTATGGAAGACGCTTGAAAACGCTTGAACTAGTATGGTATACCTACGCTTTTTAATATAACTGGCGGAATGTAGATACCATATCGGTACATACGCCTCCATCTGACCTTCTATAGCTATATCGTAGAATTGGCCATTTCATGATGTGGCCCAGGTTAGCCACACAGCGGGGTTCCGTCGTCGAAGTTAGATTTGAGGTGGCCATTTCATGAAGAGGCCAACCATTTCATGATATAGCTGACCACATCATGAAATGAACATTATTCTACGATATGGCCGCGACATGCACACAACCGTATAGGTGGCAGATAACTACGCAGTTTGATTGATCTAGCCAGTACAAACACCGCAGAACAATATGCATACTAATATACCAAACGCTAAGTAAACTCGCTGACCGGAATATTCCAGCCGTATTGAATATATACGGACTAGACAGTACAATTCTACGGAGATGAACATCCATTTTACATTCCCGTGCTCGAGTCCCGTATATTTCAATTTGATCTAACACGCTTTTCTTGGAACGTAGGCAAAGGCGAGGAGTGCTTTAAAGGTTACCGTCTTGTGATAAATTAAGACAGATAGAATACTTTGAGGCTGTATTTTTCGCATGGATTCAGACGGCTTTGAGGCCTTTATCAAAATTATTGTAATAAAACTATTGAAAACGTTTAGATAAAACTTCCATTTTGCTTACAGTTCAAGAGTGAAATTTCTTGCCGGGTTCTGTGTTTTCTTACTATAATTAAGGGTCTTCAAATTGACAGTGATTAGATAACTTCTAGGCTCGCGTTTTACCACTATCTCACCTGATGGTAAACGATGATATGCTCGGCAATAAAACTCGCTTGTCCGAAGGTAATTCACTCTTCGATGTTAAAATGGTATAAACACAACGTGTTTTCATTGAGCTCATACGATGTGCCATGAACGGACTTGTACTATAAAAGGTTTTTAATAATATAGTCGTTCCATGTTGTTTACTGCAGCGCGAGCAGGCTTCGTTTATTTATTGGAAAAGCGAGCGATTTAATAAGAAAGCATTTTAGCTTTGGTGTTTTATGTTCTCTTTCACTTAGCTTTGTACGTTTGCAGACATTGTTGATTATTATTCTTGGTAACTAGGTACCCACTATCTTCATGTGATTTATTACGAAAATTTTGCAAAAAATTAAAATTTGCATAAATAAATATGTTTCCCGCAAAATGTCTAGCGTGATCTACTTCTTGGCAAAGGCTTCCCCCATTCCTTATCCCATGTCTCGCCAATTATTGAGGATGCATCATCTTCACCTTGGTCTACCGCGACCCCATCTCGTCTGTGCCCGGGCTCCCGTCGTGAGATGAACATCCGAAATTAAAGTTATTTGTTATGCCATCAACATTACAAAAAACAGCCCTTTAAAGTGTCCGTCAATCACCAATTTATATCGAGAATAAAACAAAACTATGACGAAAAATATAGGTATTATGTAACAGGAGTACCTAAAGTAGTTATTCATTGAAAAGACGTTTCACAGCACTGCCAACAAAAATCAGGGAAACCATTACAATAAATCTCAGGCCTCAATACAGTTCAATATTTTCGTATTTTCTTCCATGTCACAATAAATAGGGTTTCTACAGAGAACATGACGTAAATAAATTGAGGACGATTGGTCCTCCGGTCCGGAGGGTTTTGTCTGAGTAGGTAGCTTATTTCCGAAAGAAGCCTTTTCTGTGAAGAAGTTTATCGTTTCTGTAATTCTGAACACGTTTTGGCAATGTTGAGGAATAGAAGTAAGTAGTAAATAAAGTTGATTTGTACAGTTTTCTAAGACTACATAATGTTTTTATTGAGTGAAAACTTTTTACTAAAAAACAACCAACTTCCAAACAAAAACACTACAAAGTATTAAATAACTTTAATTTCGGAAGTCGGTGTCAAAAACCGTGGAAACAAAAAAAATAATATCCTTTATGTTAATATAATCGTTTTTCGTTTTTTTTTTAATTTCTTGTGTGTACATAAATAAATATATAAATCACGTGTCACGTTGTTTGTCCGCAATGGACTCTTATACTACTTAGGCTGGATTTGACCAACGCCAGATAACTCTTATTCGTGGAATAAATTTAACGTTTGACAGTTTTTGTATGGAAGAACTGTCAAAAATTCAAAATTATTCCTGTGATAAAGCTATCTGGCGTTGGTAAAATCCAGCCTTAACCGATTTTAATCTTTGCACACAGTGTGCAGTTTGATCCAATTTTAAAGATAGGGTAGCTTACATCTCAGTTTATAGTTGCGATATTTTTTAAGAGCTGAGCATTAATGGAAAATGTGACGCAGACGAAGTTGCGTGGGCCAGCTAGTAATGTTATAAATATGAAAGTTAGTGTGTTTTTCTGCTTGTTACGTCTTGCGCCTAACGCCGCTGAACCATTTTTAATTTTATAATGAATGAATAAAACAACAACAAAAAAAAGTTTCTTAGTTGCCCCAAAAAGCATGAAAAGGATCACCATCCAATGTAAAGATAAGTGAAATTCAATTTGGGCCCCTTTTCATTTTTAGGGCTCCGTATCCAAAGGGTAAGGCTCTAGACAGACGGACCGCATTTCAACTGCAATCCAACCGCAAATTGCAGTTCGGATGCAGTTGACACGACTGCAATAGAACTGCAAACTAAACATGCAGTCCGATTGCAGATCAATAGCAGTAGGCGTGCAATCGTGTGAACTGCACACCGACTGCAATCGAACTGCACGGTTGGTTTGCAGTTCTATTGCAGTCGTGTCAACTGCATCCAAACTGCACCATACCCCGAATTGAGAACCCACCCACAAGCTGGACCAAATTCACTACTAATAGACCAAAACTGCTGGAACTCTGGATGATCATCATCTTATAAGCCGAAAGATCTCCACTGTTGGACACAGGCCTCCCACAACGACCGGTGCTGTGCGTCTCGCATCCATCGGCTGCCCGCAACCTTCACCAGGCCATCGGTCCACCTGGATGACGTAAGTAAGCTGCCAATAACCAGTAATAAACTAGACTATTCAGTAATTTTTGTCGTTATACAAACATAAATGTATAGGGCAGTTGATTGGTCTCATAGTATAAGTTGTTCATAATGATGAGCACAATGATCCGTTTTTAGGGTTCCGTGCCCTAACGTTAACCAACGGAACCATATTACTAAGCCTCCGCTGTCCATCCATCCGTCCATCTGTCTGTCAGCGGGCTGTAACTCATACATCTTAATAGATAGACAGTAGAAATATTCACAGAGTCATGTATTTCTGTTACCGCTAGAATAACAAATAATAAAAAATTAAATAAAATTTAGAATAAAACGTACAGTAAATGTGTTTATTTCGGCTTTGGCACGGAACCCTTCGTGTGCAAATCCGACTTGGACTTGTTACTATATCTGTTATTTCTGTTACACTCTGTATAATATCTAAGTATCACAAAATCTCGTAGACTATCCTGTTCAACTTGAAACTTCATCCTTGCTCAAACATGTTCCTCGCTAGTTCGAGTATATTAACGTGTTTATCATAAGTACGGAGTCGTCGCTGTCCGTCGGAATCTATTAAGAGGATTACGAGATGCAGCCAGGAGCCAGGAAGACGAGGGTCGTATCCACGTCTCGTATGAATTTATGACCACCTCTCACACCGTTGTGTAACTTATGCTCGATTGAGGGAATGAATTTTTGCTCGTGGTACATAGGCGGACGTATTCTCCACAAATCAAAGTAAGTTTAAAAGATTACTCTGTGTTATATGTACAAAAAGGAATGAAAAATAATTACAGTGTAGGCTAGCTCTATTCTGCTATAGATATCAGACGTATGTAAATGTTGTGTGTTGTATTCACATATCTCGGGCTACTAAGATAAGCCGAGTATTAAGTACTAGGCGATTATGCGAAATTACTCGTGTTGTGGTTGTCATTCTTTGAATACGCGTAACTTCGTCTGCGTCACATTTTTTATTAATGTTCCGCTTTTATTGGTCGTATCGTGATGTTACATAGCATATAGTGTTTCTCGATAAACAGGCTATCCATCACTAAATAAGATAAAAGAAAGAAAAGATAAAGATAAGAAGAAAAGATAAAAGATTAGAGAGAAGGTTTATTTTAAAACATATTTTTCAATTCGTAGCAGTAGTTCCTGAGACTAGCGCGTACAACCAAGGAAACAAACCATCTAATTCTTCTGGTTTTTAATATCAGTACAGATAATGGAAAAATCATGAAGAGGGTTTATGTAAGAATAATTTTATTAAATATATAGATAGTCGAAACTCGAAACCTTATCTACCAGTACCACTCTTGTGCATTAACAATCCGCACACCATTACCATGTACACACTTCTTCTTATTAGAAAAGTAAACCAAGACATTTCTTTTGAAGCGGACTTACTAGGTTTTCAAGTTGCCAACTCAAATAGAAACTATTGAAAGTATTGAATTACAGCACTAGGTCACGAAATCTTACTTCAACTTTTTAATAGACCATTTCAGTGGAAGCAGTTTTATAAAATGTTGCCAACTTACGGTTAGGCGTGGTCCTCTTTAGAAAACCCCTGCTTACTAAACTCATGTTATTGGTTGAAACCATATAAGTAATTTCGTTTGAAAAACTTTGTTTTATTGCTATAAAGGTAGGTCACGAAAAGCGTTAGACTCAAAGAAATGTGTTGAAACAAAAAAAACAATGGAATGTCTAAAAACCGACCAAGTTTGAATTGGACTCGCGGGCAAATCATGTACATATTTTGTTTTAGTTTTTTCAAAATTATTGGCGCAGTAGTTTCAAAGTAAAGTGGGAGCATAATGTTAAGTTTCTGAAAAAAAAATCAAATTGGTATTTATAAGTGAAAAAAAATGAACTTAGGTACCTTTACGTACGTGCGACCCATTCGACTTCAGCTTTCATAAAAAAATATTAATGTGTGGGTAGTCAGAAGCCTTAAACGTTTCGCCCACGAGAAAATCATATAAACGAAATAATATTTTGAAACGAATGAATTTTGAAAGAAGCTATGTGCGTCACTTCTTGTGACGTCAGAGGCCACATCGGACTTCTCTGTGCAATAAACTTTATAACTTGGTCGTTGATGACGATATTTTAAAATCTTTCACAATTGTTTATAAGATTTAATACGTATTTATAAGCAAATAAAAAATTACATTCATTTTCCCTGTTATCGAAATCGGCTCGGCAAAAAAGTAAATTATATTAATATACGCAAAATAAAGAAGCACGGTGTTATTAAGCAATAACAAATATCAAATGTTATCAGCTTTATTTTCTCAATTTGCTTCGCAAAGTATTGTAGAATTAAGAGGTGAAAGCGTAACAGAAAAGTCACTTTCTTATTTAGGTATAATCTAATTAAGAAAGTGACTTTTTTGTTACGCTTTTACGATTCTTCTAATGTATTATATAAAAATCTCGTGTCACAGGGTTTGTTATTGAACTCCTCCAAAACGGTTTGACCGATTTTTATGAATTTTTGGCTGAGAATAGATCGTAGGCTATATTTTATTTATTTATATGGCAAAAAAACGTTTGCCGGTTTTGCCAGTAGCTTACACATATATTAAGTCAGGATCGAAAACAATTAAGCTCTCATGCCAGGCAGGTATGTAACATGTCTCATATTACGTGACGGTGTAAACGCAGCCATCCCTAATCTGCCGTCAGCTAAATTATTTATGCATTTAAAAGGATTTACTCTTAATATGAGGTGTAGCGGCGCGGTCACGACTCTCCGTCGCGCACTGAAAAGCTAATTAGACGCATCATAATTAATATTTATTCAAGAGATACGTTTCCAAGCCGTGATTGTGACATGAGCGAATATGTTAGGAACTTCCTGTATGTACCGGATTCCTTATACAGGGTTAACTGTAGAACACTAAAAAATTATAGGGAGTGAAAATACACATGAATCAACTGATAACAACAACGAAAACAACAACAACTGGCAACGTTTACTATGAGACAAAACCTAAAAATTTGAAAAAAAAAAAAACTGCTGTTCAGCACGTTATGTCTAGTTATGGACACATAAATGTATGAAGGAAGACAATTGATTCCTGATATGGCCGCTAAGAAAAAATTGTATGTCACCAGAAAATTGCAGATTCCGTAAGATTGTAATAAATCTTAATTAGATTAAAATTTCTCGATATATTCCTTCTCTGTTTGTTGACACACTATGTCTACATTTATTATTAAATTCTTCTGTTGCAGATCTGCTGGTAGAAATTTCTTTTGAAATAAGCAGTACCTTTGTGCTCTTTTCTCTGTACAAAATTTTCTTTTAATATTGTGTGTAAAAAAAAAAAATCGTTTTGTATGCAATAAATCCCATCCAAATTCAATAGTTACTTATTTAGAAAAAATGTTTACAATTTCACGCGATAAAACGACGGCAAACGCTGTGAAATTGTAAAATAATCTCACAGCGTTTACCATTTTCCGGTGACAGCTACAGCTATTAACGAATCCTAAGTACCTACCACATTTTGATATCAACGAAAAACGTTAATAAACGAAATACAACCCAAATCAAACAACAAAATCATTTCTATCTAATTATCCTCAGACACCATTAGCTCGTTTTCCCAAAATAATCCGATAGCAAAATATGAAAACAAAAGGAAAGCGTTCAATCAAGGAATAATGAGCCATTAGATTAGATAAAATGTTGTTCGAAGTAAATTTGGCGAGACAAGTAATAATAAATCTTTCGGTACCAATTATACGTATGATTGTACGTAAGGAACCCGTGGTGTCGGGCGGCCAGTGGAGAATGGCCCTATTGGGAAATGGAGACAATTGGGGTGAATCTCAACCGGTTATGGAGAATCAGAATGCATTGGATGTGTCGGAGGTCGCATCGATTTACGTTAGATTTGTTGGGTATTGTAAAAGCTTTTGTTTTCGATGGTTAGGTGTTGTGTTTCAACGTTGTTTATTTATAGTTTGTTAGCTTCTGCCAACGGCTACGACCACGTGATAGCAAAAATGATCCCAAACGAAAATGTCTTATGTCTTATGGCGAGGTTGCAGTACTGTGTGTTTTGACGAACAACAGCGACTGTCCGACGAGCGAAATAATGCCTAAATTTTGATCGTTTTATCTTCTTGGCGAAAACTGATAAAGAAATTATACAATACTAGCTTCTGCCAGCGGCTTCGCCCGCGTGATCCCTAGGGAACATATTCCCGGGATGAAAAGTAGCTTATGTGCTATTCCAGACTATAATCTATCTTGTTCTAAAGATCCGTTAAGCCGTTCTGGCGTGATTGAGTAACAAACAACCAAACTTTCACATTTATAATATTACTCGTTTGGTGTAAAGCGAAATTATAACAATCTTCCCCTCGACATTATAATTATTAAAGGATATTGCAAACTGCCGTAAGCCGTTTTCCGAAGCTACTCGCTAGCCTCTAGGCGCCAAGCTAGCCGCCTGCCTGTGCGTTCGCGACCACAAAAATAATCCATATAGCATGATTCAGTGTTCACGCGCGATGGCTTATTATTAGCGTTTTTCATGTATAACTTTGGTCTTTCTATATCGATTTCTATGATTCTTTTTTTATGGAATAGTTAATAATGTTAACTTTTATTAATGTTAATTAGGGACGACTGAGAGTTTTATAAACGTAAGAGTAGACAAATACAATCAGAAAGCTTCGAACTGCTAAGCTATCGGGAGTTACACGTGTTATTGTTCGTCAATCATAAAAGATAGACATATGCTGTCGTTGGATATTTTTTATATAATTTTAAGGAGAACATTTCCGTCATACATGATTTCTGTGTAGCTTTCACCATTAAGATTGCGCACGCGACGGAAGCTTAAAAAATGGAGTAACTTCTCCCGTTTTACCAACATTTCCCTTCACTGCTCTGCTCCTATTGATCGTAGCGTGATGAAAAGTATACTATAACCTGCTCAGGAGTAGGAATAATAATTGTACCAAGTTTCATTAAAATCCGTAGAGTAGTTTTTGTTTCTATAACGGTTATACAGACAGACAGACAGACAGACAGACCGACAGACAGACAGACAAAAATTGTACTGATTGCATTTTTGGCATCAGTATCGATCCCTAATCACCCCTTGATAGTTATTTTGGAAATATATTTCATGTACAGAATTGACCTCTCTACAGATTTATTATAAGTATAGATATAGATAGATGGTTTCAACATTTACTTCAAAATAAAAAGCTCTATCAATTGATATAACTTTTATATATATTCGTGATGAAATCTCTTGAGGGTATGTTCAATTTTTATGTAATGATTATTATTTATTAAAAAACTCATAATTAATTAGATTTTCAGACGTTCAAAAATCTATAACCTACCCTTGTGCCTGGCAACAACTATTAAGCCGTGGAGAGGTAACAGACGGACTTATTTATTTAACAGTTTCAGCACATAGTAACCATTCTCTACCAGCCAACCTTTGGGTGATGCAGAGAATAATGGTAGGTGCAATATGGGGAATTAAAAATGATTGATAATTATTCAAAATAATTAGTAAGTGGGTACCTACTTATCATCTTATGAGTGAAATTACCTAGTTCATAAGGCCCTGTTCTGAAAACAGAAACCACTAGTTTCCCTTCAACCTTTTTGTGCCAAGATGCGGTCACAAAATACTTATCCCTGTACAAAAATAAACTGACCACGTACCTGCCACGATCCGAGAACGTGACGACTAAGACGTACCTTATAACTTTTAAGTTATTCGTCAGTGCCAAGCCCCCGAGGCTTTGAAACTTGGCTAAGTCGCGGTCGCGCACCGCATCAAAAATACGCCGGTTGCAAAGTACGCCGGTCACAAAATACGACGGTTGCAAAATACGCCCTTTGCAAAATACGGAATGTCTTAATCTAATAAGAAGTGATTCCGCTTTTGCTTGAGGTTGGACCGCGGTCGGCTAATTGAGTTAAAATCTTGCTAAGAGTCTGTGATGTTTGTTGTGGTTTAATTTTTTACTTATTGCCGTACAAGGAAAGTTGGAGATTCTCATTTAATTTTAAATGTAATGTTTTCCTCTAGGTTAATTAGAAAAACATTTAGTTTTGTTACCTTCACTTTTTGTTGCAACTAGTTGACTTTTCACGTGATCAGAGAGCTGAGTCTTTCTTCGGCCAAAGAATAAGCATTGCCATTCACCAAAGCAAAGCTACCAGCCGGTGTATTCTGTCGACATCTCACTGTGATCACTTAGTTGGAGTGAACGACATGTGAGCTGTCATTCCACCTTGCTTGTACGGTTTGACAGCTCACTTCGTGATCACTTCGCTTGGTCGTTCACTTCGCCCGAGTGTTCTCTTCGACATGTTTACAGAATGCACTTCTGCAGTACGATCCTGTAAACATGTCGAAGAGAACACTCAGGCGAAGTGAACGACCAGTGAGCTGTCAAACCATACAAACAAGATGGCATGACAGCTCACAGAGATGTGAACAGAATCGACCGGCTGTGTTGTGTGTGGATGAATGTCTTGTTGCCCAATGAGCTTTTTATGCACATTTTTACAGATACATCAAGCTACCCGAAACTGATATTTTTTTCCAATCAACCTTGAACCTAATGTTACAGGGTTAAAGTTGAAAATCTTATTAAGTTTGACAGATTGTTGTAGCTTGATGTGCTGGCGTCTTTACATTATTATTATTGACTTTACATTACTTTTATTCCGTTCCCGTAGGAATTTCGGGAAATCCTTTCTTAGTGGTCACTTACATAATGAAAGGAATCCCTGTACCAAATTTTAAGTATTTAGGTAGTAGTAGTTTCGGCCGTGCGTTGATATATAAGTGAGTCAGGTTTGCTTTTAAGGTATATAGATTTGAAATTTGTAACCATATAGGTAGGTTACAAATTTCTATAATTTTTTTTCAATAAATTTCTTTCTATTAAAAATTATTTTTTAATTTTTATTTTCATTACTCTTACTCGGAAAGTAGGCCTGAATTTGCCTGAGGAGTGGGTTGAAAGTTTTACTTTGCAGCCCTAGGGAGAATTATTTTCAACTGGAAACAGTCAAATCAAAAAACTATGTTGAAAATGTTGGTTGAATAGCTGGCCTGACTCAGAAAAAAAAAAACAAAATATTCGGGAAAGTGACAATCCGATCTTCATTTGTTTTTTCGAGTTTTGTTCATACCTACTTTTGTATAGCAGAGATTTGTATTAATACGATGAGTTCATTAGATTCAGACATGGATTTTATTTTTCAGCTATTTTGTGTCTTTTTATATTTTTACTTTCCTTTAATTCGCAATGAAAAGCACAGTGCTTACCTCGGATGAAAGACTTATTAAGTCACTCGAATTATTGACGCCCTCGCTTAGTCTCGGGACTGAGTAAGTTACTTTCAAACCTAGGATGTACCATGGTAGTTACTATATTTTGTTAAGACCTTTAGTTTATATTGCTACTTAGGACAATAATTATAGGAGATGCTTTAATTTTGAAAATGATAATATATCATAATATCATCAAATGATACTCGTACATTATGGAACATAATAATCAAACCAAAATTACAGAAATAAATGGAATAGCTCTTTACATAAACAAACATTCAATTGCAGACTGATTTTACCCACGTATAATTCATCAGCCCCAAAATAATGACATTTCACGAAACACATCGTCAGATATGCTTTTAGAAAAGCGTCGATCAATGAAGAGTCGGTGGGAGACACAAGGCAATTTGCTAACGGCGTACTGAAAGGTGTGTGCCAACTTTATAATTGGTGTCGACAGCAATATGAGCCTTTATAAAAGAACAATGGATCGTCGATGGTGTGAGGGACAAAAGTATTTGTGGAGCTATGTTTAATTGGGTCAGCCAGTATAGAAGGTACGCAAATTATGAAAGTATATTTTTGTTTTCTAGGCCAGTATTGTATGATGAAAAGAATCGCTCTCTCATTTTGATAGATTCATTTAATTTTTATATAATTAATAAACAAAAGGGTTGACGGCCATTTGTATGTGAAGTCATTTGAGAGTGAGCAAGATTTGTTTTTAATTTTCCTCACTTGGTTTTTCCAATATCGTAGGAGTTTTAAAAAGGGTTCAGAAACCGTATCATTACATTTTTTATGGAAATTCATGATTTTTGACGCTGTAGTTTTCAGCAGCAGTAAAATATTTTAATTATTTAATCCTGAATAACGATAGTGCCCGTCTCTTTCTTGTAAGTTAGAGTTACACATTTTCATTTTTCTTTTCGTGTAATTTACTACAAATATTTTACGAACTCAGTTTGCAAGAAAAAATGTCGGCGACGGAACTTTGACGGTCAAATTCACATTGTTGCAATCAATTCTTTTAAAAGCTGAAATTACTAAAAGGTAAGTTGAATGTTTTACTTGTTTATTGGAGTTCTAAAATTTCTTTAAATTCCTTGAGTTTTCAAGGAAAAAAACGTAAAGAAAGCCTAATTTAAGCCAGAAATGTCTTGATTCAGCGTCCATTATATTCCAAATAAAAACAACTTTATCAAATAAATTAATATGATATAAAATTTCAATCTACAATGAATACGTTTAATTAGTTTTCGTTTGTCAATATAATAAAACAAAATTACAATAAATAAAATTAAAGTACTATATATTTTGCATCAATTCAGCGCGCGCGCTCCTCAGTCTCGCGCGAGCGCCCAAATAAACTATAATCCTATTCAGACTAGTAAGTATCAAAATTGTTTCGCGGACTATAGATGTACTCCCAACGCAGACCAACGTAACTTCGTCTATTGCAAACGAGCATTGACGATTCGTAATAGGACTCTTATAACTAAAATTCTGGGAGAGTGACGGATGTATACAGGGTTATTTGTATATATGCGAAGCATATTTCGAAGACTTCGTAACATTTAGAGCGTTAAATATAAATATATTTTTTTATTTTATACAAATAACCCTGTATACATCCTTATATTGTATGAAAACCTGATGAACTAAAATATGATGAATTTTTAAAAGTCATAGAACATAAGTTGTTGATTATGATGTTAGTAACAGAGTCCTGAGAGATTGTCGGTGTTTTACAAATAACCCTGTATAGGAGGAATCACAGGTGAAAGAAGGACCTCTTTCACGACGGAGTCATGATGACTTGAGACTTTGTAGTACAGACCCAGATACTCGTAAACAGTCGCTCCTTGCTAAATAATGGTATTCAGCTGCGTTCAGTCAGACTGGAAGCTGATCCCGATATCGTTGGGAAAAGGCTAGGCAGATGAGATAAGCGTTTAGAGACAACTTCCCTTTGTTAACGGCGATAATAAATAAAAGTATTTGAAATTTTTGACATAGCCCCCGCCGCCATTTTGTTTCTTTTTTTTTAAAGTTGCGGCATGCGGTCTAAGATGCAGATTAAGAAGAGGACACTTAAACAGATCAAAATGTTAGCAACATTTTGGGTGCCCTTTAGTTCTTTTTAATGTGTTTCATTGTTGTATCACGGCGATATTACACTTAAGGGCACCACTTTTCTAACATTTTTAACATTTTTTGTTTGTTGAAGTTTCCTTTACCCATATATACATGTTTATCGTGTGCAGAAATTCGACAAAAAAACAAAAGAGCGGGGCAGTGTTATGCCACAAAGGGTCTATCCCCTTTAATAAGGAAATAATAAAGTTTAGTCTTAGTAATTTCCTAATTCAGCTGCATCAATAAATTAAGAAAACCCACTAAAAGGCAAGCTTAGCTAACATCTCAGCAGCGGAAGCTTTAAGGTAAATTAATTATGCTTTATATACTTGGAGAGAAAACTTAATAATTCTGAACAACTTTGGTGTATCTATTCTGTATTTAGGTACTGAAGGTTGAGTAATTAAATCTGATGGTATCTGACATCTTACGCTTGTCTTTTGATTACCAACCCCGGGCTTCTTTATTTTACGTACTAATATTAATTTAATTTTCTTTTGTTTCCTACTGATTACGACAATAGAAAATTTGCGTGTATTTTTTTGCTGAATTAAATACTTATTAATTGTCAAATAATAAAAAAAATCTTCATCAGCAACGAAGTTATAAAGCTTTTTGATTAGAAAGAGAGGTACGACGTGGCTCCTGACGTCACAAGCCGTGACGCAAATACATCCATCTATTGAAAAAGCGTTTTCGTGGAAGGAACAGAATAATATTTAGGTCATCGGTAGAACCGTCGGGTCGGAATTTTTTAGTAGACTCTTTGGAGATGTTTTTACTACTGAACCTACCAAAAACATTTATGTCAAAGAATGCCAATTTTTATATACATACATCAAACCAAGAAATGCACGGTTTAAACCGTCTGTATGAAAAAACGGAACCCGTACAGGATCACTCGTGTGTTTGTCTGTCAGTTTGTCAAAGTTGATTTGCTCCGAAACTAACTGATTCAGTTGAAATTTGGAATATGGACTTCTGTAACCCGAACACGGATGTACCGTAATATACATTTTGACTATGGAGTCAAAGAATATTCATTAAAAAGATTTAAAAGCAAACTAGCTGCCGCCCGCGGCTCCACCCGTGTTAAAATCGAATATTATACTCTCGGAATAAAAATTATTATCTGATGTGTTATTCCCGACTTTACATAATTAACCTCAGTACCAAATTTGATCTAGATCCGTTCAGCCTAAATGACGTGACTGAGTAACAAACATCCATCTTTCGCATTTTTAATGTTGAATATAGGTAGATTATAATGAAGGTATAAAATACCTATATTTATTTTTTCATATATTTCTTATAAAAAAATAACGTGTGCCAGCGGCTTCGCCCGTGTGATCCCTGGGGAACTTTCTCCTGGAATATATATATAATTTATTTACCCTCATAGTTCCCATTGCCGTGGGATTTTCAGGATAAAAACTATTCTATATACTTACTAGGGTATCAAACTATCTTTGTACAAAATTTCATCTAAATCGGTTCTGTGGTTTAGGCATGAAGCAGAGACAGACAGACGGACATTACTTTCGCATCTATATAATATTAAAGTAGGGATTTTGAATTTATAAGGCTAGAAATAAAAAAATAAATAAAAGATAGGTACGATTTTTACAGTGTGTTTTTGTTTTAGCACATTATTTTATTTAATGCTTTTCATAACCTAACCTTTTTAGAAAAAAAAAATACATATGTGTATACTTCAACCACAACATGAGTTTCATAAGCAAAGGTTTCTCAAAGAGAAGAAACAAGCGAAACCGAAGGCGAACAACATTTTATAAAACTGTTTCCACTGAAACGGTCTATTAAAAGTTGAAGTAAGATTTCGTGACCTAGTTCTGTAATTCAATACTTTTCAATAGATTCTACTTAAGTTGCCAACTTGAAAACTTAGTACCTAAGGTACGCTTTCAAAAGAAATGTCTTGGTTCACCTACTTTTACTACTAAGTAGAAGTATGTACTTGGTAATGGTGGACGGTTTGTTTATGCACAACAGTGGTAGGTACCTACTGGTTGATAAGGTTTCTGGGTAACGAATAAATTGTTTCGACTATGGGCTGATTTTTCACGAATCGGATAATTTGTTACTGAAGAATAAATATGGCTGTTTGATATATTTTCTATACCAATGCTGTCAAAATTTTACTCTTCTGATAAAATTCACCTAAACTTCACATCCCATAAAACTCATTCATACTCACACTCCTTCTCTTTTCTTGCGGTACGATTGTGGAACTCATTCCCATCTAACATACGAGAAAGTAAAAATATATACATTTTCAAAAAAGCTGTCAAAGAGCACTATCTCTCTTCTATACTATAGTATGTTATATTAAAGGTATGTATTATTTTATTATATTATGTAGGTATTTATGTAAATCTATTTCTGTATATTTGTTTGTATGTTTATTGTATTTAATGTATTTATTAGTAGATAATAATTAATAATATGTTTAAGTTAAGTTAGTTAACTCTCCTGTCGCAGGTCTGCGGGAAGAAATTTCATTTGAAATAAGCAGTACCTTTGTACTCTTTTTCTGTATAAATTTTTCGTATTTTTTTAAATTTCTTCTGTTTAAATAAATAAATAAAATTTGCCTGACTATTGAAAAGTCGGCCCTATGTAAAGAAAGAAAGAAAGAAAAATAGTTTATTTACGCCAAGCATGACGCATAGGAATCAAACACTTACTACACTAAAATAACAAAAAAACTGGGACAATATGCGTCACCTTTACGTAAAACGGTCATCGCTCAGCATTATGCTGGGACTCGTGTGCAAAACAGAGCCCCAGCGCTGGTTTTCAGCGACGACCGTCGCTGACAGAAAGACATCTGCCGGGGCAGCATAAAAACTGTACATATGTGGCAACACAAACCAAAATAAAAACAAAAAAGTAATAATAAAAAAGAAAGACTAATATACATTTTAAATGTGGTGTTGCGCAGGCGCAGGCGATGAGAACGCGCCCGACACAAAGTGGCACTGGCACACAAAACTCAAAAGAGTTTTGTGTCAAGTTTCACTGAGTTATTCTTATTTAAAAACTATTAATTATTTTTACATCATAGTAGTATCAAAGAATGACAGCCGCGATGCAAATGATTATATTGCTGGATCGCCTGTTGTAATAGGTAGTTTATGGTCCAGGACTCCAGATTACCATATGGCTCATGTACATGATGTCGTTTCTACCGATTCGGTTACAGCCCGTATTCGATCACAAATTAGTGTAAACAGGTTTTCGGATAGCTGTTTTCGAGCGCAGACCGTTTTCGGTGACTAAACACGGCTGATGTGTTAAACCCGCTACTCATTGTTCAGCTGAATGCGGTCGCCGAATCCGGTAAACCGACCATAATGTAAACACACCATTAGTGACCCGATAATTATTTACTAGCTAGATGATAAAATACCTTCCTCGATAAATGGGCTATCTAACACTGAAATAATTTTTCAAATAGGACCAGTAGTTCCTGAGATTAGCGCGTTCAAGCAAACAAGCAAACAAACTCTTCAGCTTTATTATATTAGTATAGATATATTTAATTACAGCGGTATTAAATGTGAAGACGTATGCAACTTATAAATATGTCTGATATTTTGCAGAATAGGACCATCCTACATTAATACACCTTTAATTCACCTTCTCAAAGTAATTCAAAAATTCACCTCAATTTTTTTTGCGAGTTAAAAATAATATACCAATATCCATGTCCCGACTGCTTTGTTTTTTTTTTCCCCGTAGCCTTGGGGTTGACGGTGGCCATGCAAATTGGTATAGAGGGGAGAAGGGAAGACACTTGCTTACGGTACGATTGTTTCTTGATAAGCCAATTTCGTTTTTCAGGTGAGTTGGTTTGTAAAATGCTCTTTTTAGGATCATTTTGTTGGTTTTGATTTTGTTTTTTTTTTAATACATACAATTAAATAGAGTAAAGTAGGTACTGGACCAGATTATACCGACAAGAACGAGGAATCAGAACCTTCAAGCTTCGTAACCAAGGAAGGCCAAAGAGACGCTGCTGAAAAATTAACCACGTGTCTGATAAATTTATTTTGCCTTTGCATTGCTTGACTATGGAGACCTTTTTTAAAGGCTGGGAAATCATCAAATGACATCTGAGCGGAGCGGAAGGGAGTGTCAGACTTTTATTGACTAAAAGCCATCCGTGTTCGTCAAAATGCCCTTTGCGTTCCAGAGTTGCGGTGACTACGCCTAGAAGTGCGACAAGATAGGTTATTTATTTATTACTAGCTGACCCGTGCAACGTCGTCTGCGTAACATTTTACATTTATTACTGCTCCGCTCCTATTGGTCATAACGTGATGATATATATATCCTATAGCTATCTAACACTGAAATAATTTTTCAAATCGGACCAGTAGTTCCTGAGATTAGCGCGTTCAACCAAACAAACAAACTCTTCTGCTTTATAATATTAGTATAGATTATTTTTGTCTTATGAGCAGAAGAGATGGTCGATGGGGCGGAAAGTTCTGGAGTGGCGACCGCGTACTGGAAGACGCAGCGTTGGAAGGCCTGCCACAAGGTGAACCGATGACCTGGTGAAGGTCGCGTCGTCGCTGCGTTGGTAGCAGATGGACGCACGGGACTAGCCGTTGTGGCGACGCTTGGGGGAGGCCTATATGTATGATATGATGATGATGATGATGAGCAGAAGAGAAAAATAATAAAGTTTGCAAAAAATGTCCATTTAGCCAACAGTAACAAAATAATGGTGCCTATAAATGAACTAAAATATCTTAATATATATACTTATAAAAGAAACTGATTTGGCTGAAAATTGGTGGGGAGGTAGCTTATAACCAGGAGACGGACATAGGATAGTTTTTTTCTCCACGGGAACGGAAACTATGCTGGTAAAACGAGAGCGAAGCCGCGGGGGACAGCTAGTTGGGTATTAATATAGGTGGAAGTTAAAGTGGTTCGGAATTGTTGTTATGTAATGTTAGGTAGCGACCCATCCGATCTAGTTTCAAGCTAATAATATAAAAGAAAGAAAGAAAGCATTTATTCCGCCAGAAGCGACACACCAAAACTTAAAAAACTAACGACTAACTAACTTATATATGTTCAATAATTCACGAATTTAAGAATGCTTCCATTGTTTTTATTATATTTATAATCTCATGTTGGGCTGGATGTGATGCGGCATGTCCCTGGGAACCACAAGGCTTCGAACGCTTTTCTTCTCTTTTCGATTGAAATTTTAAACATTTGTTGGCAGGTAAGCCCAATGTCCTGGAAATATCCATTTACTGGCACAATATCTCTATTCTTGGGAAGTAAACGTTCTATTTCCATCACTGGTGTTTTATTACTATTAACGATAATATGGCACCGCGTTGATAAGCCTGCGTCATTTTATATTGTAGATTTGTAAGTATGTTAAAATTTACTCTTGAAAGTGTCGCATGCATAAAAAACTCATTTTTTACAATATTATTTTACGTATTCTAGAACATTATTTTATTTACCCTCGTCCGTGTGTCACTGCAGGGTGCCAACTGAAAACCAGCGCTCGCGTTGGGTGTCTGGCGCCCAGCATATGCTGAGATGGTACCCCTTTCGGCGTAGGCACGCTCGGCACAACTTGACTGTAGGCATCGTTTTTTTTAATCTTATGTTTTTGTTTCCCTTTTTTTAATGTGTTTTTCCAGTGGTGTTAAGCGTCTGTGTCGAATAAATGTTTTCTATTCTATTCTATTTATTTAATTTTAACCTATATCATTTATTTTACAAATTATGTAAAATAAATTATATACATATACTTTACATTGTACATATACTTTAAGTAATTAGTTTATTACAGACTTTTCGACACGTTTCTCCTAAAGTAATAATTACAACACTCTTCATACTTTCGACAAAAAGAAAAATTAACCACCATCCATTTTAAAAACTTCGCAAACGCATACACGACAAAAAACTTATAGGTAAAAAATAAGCGTAAAAGAAATCATAATAATTCCCGTTCAAATAAATGAACTAATCAGGGTGGATGGGGGCAACTCCGCTCACCCAATAAAAACAACACTTCAACGTCTGTAAAAAAAAACTCATTTTCCTTTATTGCATTGGGGCTAATTTGAATTGAGTGCTATGCAGTTATGATTCAAGAGAGCGGATAATTTTAAGTAACTGTGGGACGAGATGTAAACAATGTTGGGTAGAAACTGTAGGTAGGCGTATTAGGTTGATACTGGGTGAAATAAATTAATGTTAAAAAAAATGTTTTAAAAATAAGCTATTATACATCTTGGAGGCTACCCCCCCCACACTTTGGATTTAATGTGACTTTGTATCAGATTTGGTGCTCTCTTCAGCTAGCCCTTTCATTTGATACTGTGGTAGAGCAACTAGTCCGCCATCTTGGATGATCCGTGATATTGTAATTAAATAATAATAATAATAATACAGGGATAATCGCCGGTTGGTGCCCCATTACATTTGAAATTTCTAACGGGGCCTCTGCGAGTTGGTTTCGGCCCCTCGTACGCCTACCAAAGGACCGGGTCTCCAGAGACCCGAGAAAGAAAACATAATAATAATATCCTTGGACATTTCACACAACGCCGTATAGTCCCAAGCTAAGCAACCTAATGCTTGTGTTATGGTAACTAGATGGCTGATAAACTACTTATATACATTTTTTTTTTGTAAATACATACATATTATAGATAGAAAAACACCCAGACTCGGAACAAATACTTGTAGGTCGTCCAAATATTTGTTCCGTGCGGGAATCGAACCCGCGACATGCTGCGCAGCAGTCTATCGCTCAACCACTGCGCCAACCGTGTCGTCACCGATCTAAGCATGCATTGTCATCCAAAAACAGCGTTTTTACAAAATTTCAACCCAATTGGTTAAAGATAACTGATTTCAAAATCAGTTGCAAGATTCCACCCGGACAAACACATACATTGCGAGTTATTAATAAGCTTGTAATAATTAAAACGATTTGGAATTGTTCTGGTATAAAAAACTTAGCGCAAATTCGTAAAAATACAGGGAATGCGCGAAACAACTAAATATAATAAGCGTTTTGTCGAATTTGTTGTGTTACGTTGATAGTTAAAACTAACATGGAGCATGACTTTTTTTTTACTATTTATAAGTATACGTTTGACCGCTATCTCACCTAATAAGCGATGATGCCGTCTAAGGTGGAGCGAGTGAGGAGCGAGGAGTCAAGAGTGATTAGGTTACTTCTAGGCAAGCATGCCTAGAAGTAACCTAATCACTCTTGACTTAAAGACTCCCCGGTTGTAGCTATCAGGAAACACAGACTCCAGCAGGGAATTCCACTCCTTAGCTGTACGCACAATGAATGTATTGCAATAAAATCTGCAAATAAAACCACCGTAGCCATTAAAATATTGTTTAAAAGTAGCCTAATCCTCCTCGTTGCCAAAATTCATCAAAAGCAGCTCAGTGATTAGGCTTGGAAGCATAACAAAAGACCACTCCCTTTCACATTTAAAATATTAGATAGGATTCTGTGGCGGAATTAGGAAACGAGTGTAGTGTGTGAACTGTGTTAAGTTGCGTTCTAGTTAAATTAAAAGATTATCTACAACTTCACAAAGAAAACATTTATTTTAGACAAATAAATACAAATAAACACTATAATCTGTAACAAGTCTCTGAGAATTGAGTATACTACAAAGATGCCTATATAGTAGGTACACCTACAGGCAAGAGCCGAGTCTGTCGCAAACTAAATTTATGTGTACCGAGATAAGATGTTCTAAATAGGCACGAGGAATAACGCTTGAAAATAATCGCTCTAAATTGCTTCGTGAACTGAACGGGAATTGCAGTAAATTATCAGGGTTCTTTTAAGTAGCTTTTTAATAAGATCAAAGGCAAAGATGATATTTAAAGAGATTATATAAGTCACTTATCCAGGTTTTCCCCGTTGCCATAGGAACTTCGGGAAATGCTCTTTTAGTGCTCCCAACACTCCCCAAGGAACCAACATGCATTTCAGCTTTCTACGATTATTATTGGAAAAAGTGCGGAAGTCCGAGAGATGCTAATTAGTTATTTGGTGGTAGTGGTTAGATGGCAATCGCTTCATGTAAAATACTAGTTGTGAAAAGACTAAGCAGATGTACTCACTAACTAAATAAATACCTAACCGTAAACTAAATACACTTCAAACAGAAATTAAACTCCTAACTACAATATGGCGTCATGGTGCCACATTGTATGGCAATGCTTATCCTCTGTCCGAGGTAAAATCCAGATCACAAAAAAGTCAAAGAGGCGACAAATAAAATAACGCCAGAATCGATGGAAAGCATAAAATCTTACATACTAAAATTTTTGACTATATTGGAGGTAGGTAGGTACATTTTTTACTTAATTTTAGCTTGATGGAGTTTCTTAAGCGCTTTACAGGATTCGCGAACTTTTTTCAACAAAAAGTTTATCTGGCTGCGGTGAAACTTAACACAAGCAATTTTTAATTAGGGAAGAATAAATAAAGATTCCAGTGAGAGAAGTTTTATGAACAAGTGTTACAATTGCCTTTTATTTGAAGAAAAGGTTCGTAAGCAATCTGTGATTTTAAACTTTAATTTGACGGTAGTAAGATTGATTTTTAAGTAAACGTCTTTGAAAGGTGTGAGTACGGTTTCGGGATTTTCGACAAGGTAAGGTTAATTATTTGTTTAGACGTTTTACGCTGATTATAAATAATAGTTCGAAAACACCGAGTTTCCCGTACACATTGCGTGGTCTCTGAATGATTCCACTCCGAAAGTTCTAAGTAGGTATTGGATATAGTAACACCACATCCAATTAGCTCAAACCGCCTACTCAATCAGTGTTATTCGTAAGCAAACTTCATTAATTTGTGTCGTAATGATAGATACCTACATTTACTCGAACTGGAATGGCATTATACAAAAGTACTATCTTCAGAGTCCACTATGTATCTAATTGATCCACAGTTTTTGTTGTTTTTCTTCTGTCCGGTGGGATGAGGTCGTGGAGTTTTTGGTCACACTCGCCGAAGCACAATCTGTAGAAGGCCGATCAGCAGGCAATTTTGCGGCGATGAGCCAAGCTGTGAAGCTTGGCATCCACCAGTAACATACATAACAAAACATAACATGACGCCTGCATCTGAAAATAAAAAGTTAACGAGTCTTCTCAGTATCCCAAGTACCACCAGTCCAACACTACTTCACAAGACATTAAACAGCCTTAACTCAAATAATTAAAACGATGTTAAACCAACTTGAAAAACTCAAAAGTAATCAAAGAAAAAGGGACAGCGATAGAAACGCGAAATAACCAAAGTTTGTTAAATCTTTCGGCGAGGAATTTAATTAACATTCCAGGGTGAGAGTGGCGATGCTGGACAACGGGTGGGTCCTAATTGCGGCCTGTCAGTTTCAGAGCTGGTCACCCTACTCTAGCGTTAGCAATGTTGCTACTGTCAAAACATTGCGCTAGGATTTAAAGTGAAACTTTTTGTTGGTTCGTCAAATGCAAGCTTTGCTACACCTATTTGGAGAGATTGACACAACGTTGTTATTTGTAGTACCTATAATTTAAGAAATAAAATATTCCACGCTTTCAAAGAACTATTAATTTGGAAAAGTAAGTTATTACAAAATATCTCTTCTTCAGGTTTGTTGAATAGGTAACTGCTTTGAATGAAAATGAGAAAAGTGCTATGGGGAGCTTTTCTAGGTATCGGTTAGTTTAATTAGTTACAAGCCTTCACAAGGTAGGTAATAATTTTCAAATTCCAGACAAAAGGTGAAAGTTGTAGGTCATCTACTTTAACAGTCTTTAAGTTCAACAAATTAAGAATCATTTTTTATTTTCCCCTTTTAAATAGTTTGTGCTATGGCAAATATCTGGATAATAAGTGAACTTAATTAAAAATCTATGTAGAAGAGCTAGAGGGCATTACTGCCACCATAAGGAAAAAGGACATAGCTGCGCAAAGCGAAGTTACTGATTTCCGACATTAAGAAAATAACATTAGAAATCGATTGAGCAGCGAAACTATCATCCATTTGCAGGTAAGACTAGATACTGAGAGCTTTACTACCTATCTCTAGACAGTAAGAACATTCATCATTCTCTTCACAATATACCTCTCAAAAGTGTCGCCACATCGATATCGTCGTCTCTCGTCTTATATTTTTTACATTCATTAGATACCAAAGTAAATATGAAAAATACCTAAAATACACACCATAATAATGATTCATAACATTACCAGTGGTAACACAGGGCTCATAAAAAGAAGATAATTCCCGCTCGAACATAAAAATGCGGATACAAGGCTTTTAAAAAGTAGTAAAAACTCTCAGACATAATCCGGTAACAGTTGGCAGGTGAAGCCGGATCGATAGCCGCTTGCTGTCTTATTAAAATAATTAAGAAACTTTTGCCCGTTCTCAATATTTAAATATCTTAGGACTTGTTTTTGTTATTGTCTAGATCTGATGAGAGACGGGAAAGTATTTCTAAGAAATCAATTTGCGTGAACTTAAAGAATTTCTTCTAGGAATCGCAGAATATTGTAGTTCTAAGTACTTACTAAAGATATCTTATGATAGTAATAAAGTCTTTATTGCCGAAACTATACAGTCATACAGCAAATAATATTTCGTGTCAAAATACGAAGAAACTAACAAAAACACCGACTTCCGAAATTAAAGTTATTTTTTACTTTGTAGTGTTTTTTTTTTGGAAGTCGGTTGTATTTTTTTGTAAAAAGTTTTTTATTTTTCACTTTTTAGTGGGACCTACCCCACACCTAACAACACCACTGCAAAATCGCAGAAAAGCAAAATACGCAATTTCGATTACTTGGATGACATAAAACTATCATCCAAGTATTCCAGCTATTTCGATTTAAAATCCAAAGTTCATTACCGATTTTCATGAAATTTAAATGGTACTAATCTGCAAGTATATCCTTTCAGATAAAACTTTTTCACATCGGTTCATAATTGTCGGGGTTAAGAGCGTGTATTCCGTCCACTAGCGCCGCCAATCGTTTTTTATTATTTGTGGTAAATTTAAGACACATAGATAAAAAACCGCTCTGTAGTGCACTGAAGAAATGTATTTATCTATTATGTTTAGAGAGTTATGTTTTGTACTTTAGAACATAAATAGTTGCCAAAGTCAATATTTTTGCTAAAAGTGGCCACTTTTAGCAATAATTGCCGTTTTGACTATTTAGCCATGAGTTATGTATTAAAAATAGCTGTCAAAAAATAATAGATACATTTCTTTAGTGCACTACAGAGCGGTTTTTTATCTACGTGTCTTAAATTTACCACAATTAATAAAAAACGATTGGCGGCGCTAGTGGACGGAATACACACTCTTATGAGGTAACAAACATAAAAAAAACAACATACAACCGAATTGATAACCTCCTCCTTTTTGGGAAGTCGGTTAAAAACTAACACATCTGAATTTCGGTTTACTCTCTTTCCATCTTACTGTTTGTTTAAGAAAATGTTTATCAAGGCAAATAAAATAATAACATTTCATTTCCAGGAGTTTAACAAAAGAACTTTGAAAATACACAATCGGTGCTGTCGCACGATAAAACTATTCAACTTCCAGCATAAAAACTTTCAAACTGGTTCCGTTGTAGGTTTAAACCCACCTTTCAAAAACCTCTAACTTTAGTTAAATATTATTTTTTCTACAAGGAGGGTGAAGGACTTTCTTACCAGTCCAACAGCATAATGAATTCTTCTTTAACAGGCCACATCTGTGATTTATTACCAAATTCATCATACCCCTTGGTTCGGAAGTCAACCATGAACCATTCTTCCTACACAGCATGTTTCAGAAGTTCCTGGTGATATTTTAAATGTGATGTACTGTAAAAATAAAATTGTAAAAATAAAACTTGACTCGTATAAAAAGCCGATCGCAAAAATGTGCTAAACATTTTTCATTGCTTTTCAAGCAGCCTGATGCACTCGGTGCCATTTATTTTAGTTAAATAATAGATTAGCTTTAATAACAGCCGCACGAGTCAATCTTCAAGGTTAAGCCACGCTTGCTAAGGTTGGTCGGTGAATGGGTGACCATCTTAACATACCAAGTTTCCTCCGTGCCTCGGAAAGCACGTTAAGCCGTTGGTCCCGGCTGTCATTTGTACCTAGACCTTTGGCAGTGGTTAAGGATTGTCAGAAGCCAGTAAATCTGATTCCAGTCTTGCCAAGCCTCGAGTGAGATGTAATGGCTTTATATTTAGTCAGATTTCTCGCACTACCGTGTTACCCAGTTAGGTTGGACGTCTGGTAGGCAACCGCTCCAGGTTTTTAATACTGGTATTCAGCTGAATCCGATTTGAACGGACGCCGACTCCAAGATAGTTGTCGAAAGGCCAGGCAGACGCTGAATCAAAGATTAGATGCCACCAAATGCTTGAAAAGTATTATTTGAAACTCTTTAGTCAACTTTTTATTATTTAATATTGTTTCTTGAGCGTTTATTTTAGTTCAGTCTCACATTTAACACAACATCATATTGACCACGTATTTATGAAACATCCTCTAAAATACAAAGAAACATTAATATTCTACACTTTTATATATCTTTACCCCTAAGTGTTGGGCAGATGCGCATTCTCTGTTCACCGTAAAATACATATTATCTGCTCCCGCTTTTGGCCGGGTTTATGAAGCAGTCGTAAAAAGACAGGGGTCGGTAGGTTACATTATTATGAGCGAGAGTTACTGTTAATTCGAGGTACCTATTTGTTTTGAACCCCCCTACTTGAGCAGTATAACTAACTAGCTGCTATTAAAAAAACCGGCCAAGTGCGAGATGGACTCTCATACGAAGGGTTCCGTACCATAAACCTAAATAGAAATACAGCACGCAATACGGCACCAGAAATACACAATCTGCGAAAATTTCAAAGTCTGCCTATTACGGTTCTTGAGATACAGCCCGCTGACACACAGACGGACGGACGGACGGTCGGACAGCGGAGGCTTAGTAATAGGGTAACGTTGGTTACCCTTTGGGTACGGAACCGTAAAAACCGCCCAATTGCAAGTCGGGCTCTCACACGAAGGGTTCTGTTCCATATAAATCAAAACGTTTCCATCCGTCTCTTTCTTCGACTTTTAACATCAATTTCCTTCTAGCTTGGTTTCTAATATAATCCTCCCATCAACATATTGGCATTTCTCTTTTTCGGGTGCCTGCCTACAGATGTATCATGGTGATAGTCTACCCGACCTCGATTACTTAATGAGTCTGAGTCTGAGTTTCCTGATAGCTACAACCTGGGAGTCTTTAAGTCAAGAGTGAATATGTTACTTCTAGGCAAGCGTACTCCACCTTAGACCGCATCATCGCTTAACATCAGGTGAGATAGTGGTCAAACGTATGCCTAACAAGTATCAATAGTAAAAAAATATTTAAAAAAATATAATTCTTTTGTCCCTACCTTAAGTCCACGCGGACGAATTAGCGGGAATAAAACTTTTGGGGAAAATTTTTGGGAGCCGAGTCACCCGCGTCCGTAGGAGAATACCCTTCAGCGAATCCCTACACGTGGTCCCCGGGTGGTGCTAAACAGGTGACACTAACCGCTCCGTGGTCTAGCGGTTATACCACCTGATTCAGACCTAGAGGTCCCGGGTTCGATTCCCAGCGGAGGCAAATTTTTTGCTCGGTTTGGTTGGTGGTAGGACTTGTTCTAAGTCCGCCTGGCAAGCTACCACCATCATGTCTAAGTCTGTCGCCATAACAACAATGTTAACAGCATTGTTGTGTTCCGGCAGTTAGAGGTATGATAGCCAGTTCCTCTGTGTTAGAGGATTGCGGGTGAAACTCGCTTCCATCTTCGGCCTAATCATCGCTTTCCATCAGGTGAGATTTGGGCCAAGAGTTTCCCGTTTTGTATGTAAAAAAAAAAACTCTTAGGTATATAGTCAAAAATAATGATAATATAAAATGCAAAGGAACATACATTTATATATTTCACTTCTAAGCTATCTAAACCCCGGTTCGTGTACGCGGCCGGTTGGCACGAACCGTTGCATTGAATAATTATGTTTGATTTGCGGATATTTGACCTTAAAGAAGAAATTGCACTGCATTTACCTGCAAAAGTAGTTCAAGGCTTTTGAGTAACATGAATCATAATACTTAAAAAGTATTTATTAAAGCTGATCCACGCAACTTCGTCTGCGTCACATTTTCCATTAATTCTCGGTTCCTTTTAGTCTTAGCATGATGATATGTAGCCTATAGCCTTCCTCGATAAATGGGCTATCTAATACTGAAATCATTTTTCAAATCGGACCAGTAAGATCCTGAGATTACCCCCTACATTCAAACTTACAAACAAATGTTACCTCTTTATAATATGAGTATAGACTAATCAAAGTTTGCACCGTTGTTATCATGAGGTACCCATCGTTCAAGTTTTTTTACTTTCCCGATTTGCTTCAAGTGGATTATTACAGTTTTATCACTTACTTAGCCTGCAGCTATCTCGGAAGTGCTTTGTGATGGATCCGCTTCCACAATAGCCTTTAATTCTTCATTTTCCACTTTGCTCTCCGGCCGTCCACGGGGTTGGTTCTGAAGGTCGAAATTTCCAGAACGAAAATGTTGAAACCAAAAACGTACCTACCGTGCTTTCTTTTGCGACACCAGCGCCATACACAACATTAATCCTTCGAGCTGTTTCTGCAGGACTGTTGCCATGGTAGAACTCGTACTCGTAAATATACCGATATTTCATGTTTTCCATTGTGCAGTAAAAAGCGACGCCATAGAATAAAAATATGAGGTAAAAACAAATGAATGACTGTTTTCAAAACTCAAATGTACCAGCTAAATGAATTTATAAATTTGAATTTGGAATTCTTAACCAAAGATGATAGTATAAGTGATATTTCAGATCAAAGTGGTCAGTACGGCAAAACGCTAATTTCAAATGTAAGGACCTAATATTGTAATTTATGAGAAAGTAACTGTGCCTATCTATCTGCCTGTTTGTTACCTCTTCACATCTTAACGGTTAAACTGATTTGGATGGAACTTGGCACACGGATAAACCATTTCCTGGAATAGAAAATTGTTTTGAGAGTACATTCCTTTGAATTTGCGAATCCCCTGGAAAAAGCCAATCTTACAGAATTTTATATTTTTTTGGTTACAAAACACATTAATATAAGTTTGTTTGTATTTTATAAAGCGGCTTATATCTAGCAAGTTTACGATGGGTCAGTGCTTTAAATGTCCTAAACAAAAACTTGGCGCAGTGCCCGCTGTGATGGGCGATTTCCGTTTAACGGTGTTCCAGATTTTTCACTTAGTTTTTATTATCTAACACTTTCGTCGGATGTTTACGTGACTTTGAAAGTAATAGGTACCTACCTATACTGAGTAGAACGAAATTCTGAATTTTAGGAGCGTGGTATTGTAGTAACTTTTCATAAGCACGATCATGGATGGTATGGTTTAAGAAGTTAAAAAGTATGAACATTAACTTGAGGTGAAAGCTAATGTTCATACTTTTTAACTACTTGAACTAGCTTTTGTCAATGACTTCAAACGTTTATATCCTGTTTTTTCCTGGTCCCGTAGAAGTTTTGGGATATCGTCTTAGTGCTCCTCTATGGAGTGTAAATTTCGTTTGCGTTGTCTGGCAGTCACTCACCAGTAGGTAAAGAAATAATTTTATATACTTATTAGGATAATTATGTAGAAATACGAATCCTCAAATGTTACGGAAACATTATTTTGAACCAGCACTCCATGGAACGACTCAATGTCCAGGGACGAGTGGAAAGCAAGCGGTTGCGGTCGATCCCCTGCGCGTTGGACAGACTCATTAAAAGCTGCATAACTGGCTTACATAGTCCAATGTCCCTATAACGCTGTAGACCTCAACAAGTGGAGGCGCATCGCGAGTATTACCATAGAAGATGCAGCGTCATGAAACTACGACCACTCTCGTGAATGAGGCAACTTGGAGCTTGTGTCTTCGTTCGCGTAGATGTCGGTTATCGCAGTTGTAGACGAACTCGAAGAAAAAAATGATAATAATTGTATTAATTTAAAGTGCTAATGTTGAGAAGACTATCATACAAAAACTAATACCTATATACCTACGTTAAGCGCAAATAAGCACTTAGTTTGAAGTTTTTAAACTTTAAAGCTCGAAGAACATTGACACTACAAAAGAATTCTTTAAAACAAGTCTCACAACCTCTCAAGTCACATATTTTATTGGAAAATGTTCTAATACTTTATAACAATGCCATGGTAACAAGAAGTCATTTCTAGCTTTATCATGTAAGTTATTGCATATTTGCGTCCGAATAATTTTAACATTTTCAATGTTTAGTAAACCAAAATCGCGTAAACTTTTCCAACTAAGTATTGCTTTGTCAAATGTGTGACGAAAACTCAAATGAGCATGTGAACAGTAGGGCATTTGGTTGCACAATGCACAACACATAATGAAAAAACTTTGTGACATTTGCAACCATAGACTTTAGAAATGCCTCTGCATCCCTACTTGACATGACATTGTACACACAAACCAAGCTATTGCTAGTTACTGCGGCTATGATAAGCCAGCCACACTATTCCTAAATACTGCAACTCCTAAGAACCAGGACATCAACAGTGGCAACCACCAGAAAAATGCCGAGTCAAAGAATCTCGTAGAACCTCTGGGAAACAATTCAACTGTCATAGATCACATTGTTTAAATACGAACAGCTCAGAAGTAAGAGAAACTTTAACATGGCTTTGACATCATAACTTGTGCTCAACACATATTGTGCGGACACGTACATAATACATACGTACCTAATGGCTTCTCCAACCGCTGTCGTCGATTGGATTCCAAGCTCTGTGACTACAACGTAGTAATTGTGGCAACACTGAATATGTTGCGATGTTGCAATCGCGTTGTTGCCAGAACTCGCACTTGAATATGACAAAACTTTCTTGTTGTATATATAGCAACAGGATGTAAGTACATTTTGTTGCTGCGGTTTAGGGGAACTGGACGATTACCGTGGACTTGACGATGTGCTGAGATTATTAACGCAAAAGAAAAAAGTTGACCTGTGCCATAACATGTAGCAATTAAATCGTAAGCTGTCTAATTGTCTCAAACTCAACGCATTTACCTATTTCAATTTATCTTCTTTTTTCAGGTGTTTGAAGGTCCAAAGCGAACCTAAATCTATAGGAAAAGAACGTGCAGGAAACTCCATGGACATTCTTTTAAATCATGTTATGTATTACAGATATCCTGGTTACAATGTTCTTGCTGCTTGTATATGAGATAAATAAAAAAGTATATCGGATTAAAATTATGTCAGTGGCCGTTAGGACATGACCAGTCTCAACTAAATGCGCGGCTTCTGCTCGCTAACATGACGCGAGTATCAGCACCATTCATCTCAACCGTTTTGAAGAGTACTGCAGTGAAAGAAAGACAGTTCACTTCATGTTGACTACACCTAGTGTGCAGTGTGATGTTGACAGAATAAACCAGCTGAATGAAGAACACGCGCGAGACATTTGAGTGAGCACTCGAATCAACCGCGAAGTACACACAAATTAAATTCTCACGCTCATGTACTACCACAGTTTTATGTCAGTGTAGGTTATTGTGGCCCATTATGGTAATAGTAGAAGAGTTATCTAGCAAGGGAAGAAAAAAGGTTGAGTAGGTATAGCTGTACTAATAGAATTACACAAGGGTACCTCACCTACCCAATATAATTTTCCTAAAGAATAACATTCCCAACCCAGCCACTACCAAGAAAGTTATTTATGCCACATTTATAAATCAGAACTAATGATAGAGAACAAACGATGAACTCAGTTAACCCTACAATTTGCTTCATTAATACACTCGACAACTTTCGTATTCCGACGCATACACCGAGTGTCTACATTTAAGTTCACGAACAATAATTATCGACAACAGTTCACTCCTTAATAATTACAACTTCTAACGTATATTGCCAGACGAAAATCAACCCTATGCTTCAGACATAAAGTCTACAGAATCTTGGTTTAATTACTCTTGATCGCCGCATGGGAAAAGACCGAAAACCATTTAGCTTGTATTAAATATACATGAGCAAATTTCTCGATGATTGCTGGGTACGAACCGTGATTTGGAAACTCCCGTGAGAATTATACATACGGTTTGATGTCGTCTGACTGTTTCTAGTATGTATAACTTTTAATTATCCCAGGGTTATAATTGTTGGGATTGACAGTTGGTTATTTTAGGATATAAATATCGCTAGATTTACATTGTGCCATTAGCAGTAGCAACCGTAGCGAAGTGCTACGCTTTCGTAGCTGTGCTACGCGTTCGTAGCATTCGCAGAGGAGGATCCTCTTTTCGGCTGTTTCTAACCACATTACCACACAATAATGACCATTCCGCTGTGAACTGGACAGTGATGAACATTTCTTTCGTCAATAAGAATCACGTTTAAATTCGTGTAAAAAATGAGGCCTTTGTGAACATGACATGCGAAGAGTGCTACGCTTTCGCAGCCGTGCTAAGCATTAGTAGTGTCTAATTAGGTAAAACATATTTTATGTAAGTGTTTATTCTAGAATGGTAACGTGGGTACATAAAATATTGCAAAAAAGTAATGTGAGTACCAACCTATTATATATGTATATTACAAGTATTTTATGAATGTCATAAATAGCACATTAGCTAAATATTTTATCTGTCCGTACCAAACGTTGCGAAGTGCTACGCATTCGTAGACATTATTATTATGACGCGTCGTAGGTTTAGAGGCACGAGTACCTTATTCTACGATTGAACAAATTATTATTTACTCAAAAATTTAACTGTTAAACTTTACTGTTGTTTTTGTGTATTTGACTGTTTTTTTTACATTTCTCGTAACCAAGAGAAAAGACAAGATGGAGTAAAAAAAATCTTAAAATTTTTAAAAAGGCGTAAATTTAAAATCTCAAGAAAACGGAGACGTCCCAGATTGCGCCACTACGTTTTGTGAGACAATAGTACCTATAGAAGGTTAACTTCAAAAGCGTGTAACTCTATTATTTTTCCCACCGATTTTGATTATTTTTTTACAAATCGTTACATCTTCAAAATAATTAGACACACACAGTTTGTTGAGCAGACATCGCGCAAAATTACAGTATGTAGCTATTCCACTCAAAATTCATCTATGAGCCCATCCCTTCACATAATTGGACAATTACAAGGTTCGCAACTATTTCACATATAACCAAGTCGAAGTTGCACAAGATTAGTGCCACGTGCTTCGGTCTAAGCCCTAATTGTGCATAATAACAGCCGGGACAAAGGTGAACGGTGAAGTTGCGTGGAGCGGCTGTGCGGTCGTCTGCACGTACGTAGGTGGTACGTACACAGAGTAGCGAGACGCCATGGTGGCCGCAGCTAGGCATTGTCCAAACTTACAATAGTGTGGGTATCGGTGTGTCCTTCTTTACTCCAACGAATTTATTGATAGTCGAGTCGATTTTGATTAGAAGTGCATGCGTGAGCACTCTTTGTGAGCAGCGCGATTTCAGGTACTTAGATGTAGCCTTGCTCTTCATGAAAACGAACGCGTAGGTATGCGGTGCCGGGCATATAACGCTATGGCCTTCGCCACACTAGACCGAAATTCCGTCGCCGAACTTCCGCGGCGGAACGCCAATACATGTTATTGCATATAAAATACAAATAACGGGCACACTACGCCGAAGATCGGCCGTTCCGTCGCGGACAATCCCGCGCTCGGCGCGGACCGTCACTCGCTCGCGTCTGCTCGGTCGTCCGCGCACCGATCTTCCGTCAGCGTAAGATCGGCAACGTCGCATTACATGTATTTTTATGCATCGCGCCACATTCAGCGGATAACTCGCAGTGACGACGCACGCACAGGATGTTTGACACTGAACGATTTATTATCGAAGTGCAAAATAGAGTTTGCCTTTGGGACTCTAGGGAAAAGCCGGATAGAACTGCAAAGAAACGAGCATGGGAAGAGATAGCGAAAATATTGTACGACAATTGGGATAGTGAAATAGAAACAAAACAGCGAGAACTTGGTGAGTTTATCACTTTATTAATTTTCTATACCTAGGTATATCTAATTATAAGTACTCGTATGCATGTAGGTACTAATTGAAACTATCATTCATATAAACCTACATAACAACGATTATATCAGTCACCTTACCTAAATGAAGTTGTGTTGCCACTCTAGTTTACCTTCTTCCATAAAATATTTTTTAAATAAATCTCTCGTATTTATGGCATTAGAGGGTCTAGATGTATTACAGTTTGGTAATGTAGGTAGATCAGAAGTTAACAATTCGTCGTTGCAGTTCAAACCGTCTCGTCTCCGTACAAAGTTATGAAGAACACATGTTGTTTTTACTATCTCTGTAGCAAAATCCGGGTTAACAAGTATGGCCGTATGAAGAACTCTCCACTTGTTGCTCAATATGCCGAAAGTACATTCCACATAACGCCTTGCACGAGATAGGCGGTAGTTAAACGTACGTTTTTCTATGTCTAATGTTTTATTGGGGTAGGGTCGCATAACATGTTTATGTAAAGCGAAAGCCTCGTCAGCTACCAGTACATATGGTAGTGCTGGGCCGGTAGTACCGGGGAGTATTTTATCCTCGGGTAGGTCTAACATGTCATGGTAAAGTTTCTGTCCGAAATTTGAACTTCTAAATACATTACTATCAGCTTCTTTTCCAAAAGATCCAACATCGATAATAATGAAGCAATAATTAGAATCTGCGGCTGCCATAAGAACAATTGAAAAAAACTTTTTATAGTTAAAAAAGTTAGATCCGCTGTAGTCAGGATTAATTATTCTTATATGTTTACCATCCACAGCTCCTAAACAGTTTGGAAAATTTGCGTATTTATAGAATTCTTCTGCCACTTTTAAAAACGATTCCTTATTTGGCTCGGGCATTTCAAGTGGTTGCAGTACTTTCCAAATTACTTCACAAGTTTCTTTTATTATTTCTGCAACAGTCGATCGTCCTATCAAAAAATCGTGAGATAAACTTACAAAATGCATTCCGGTAGACAAATACCTGAAACAAAAACAACGTTCAGCATCATCACGTTTTCCCGCCAGTGGCTCCCCCAATCTAAAATAATTAATTAAACATTTATAAACGAACTTATGAAAAATCTGCTTCGGTCAATCCCTCAAGACTACATTTAACAATGTTTCGCATCGATTCACATAATTTACTAGTGATGCCAACTCTCACCTTCGGCGTATAAATAGAAAAGTGGCACCTTTGCCTTCAAAATTCGAAGTTAAGAGTTCGCATCGCTAATACACTATGTGAAAACATAGTTAAATGTAGTCTTGAGAGGGTCAACGAAGCGGATTTTCCATATGTGGTATAGATAAATTATAGTAATTGTACTTATAATTAATTATTTTCTATTGGGGGCGCCACTATCGGAGCTATATCACCCTAAGCTAAGTTATTT
Source organism: Ceramica pisi (assembly GCA_963859965.1). Lineage (NCBI taxonomy): Eukaryota > Metazoa > Arthropoda > Insecta > Lepidoptera > Noctuidae > Ceramica > Ceramica pisi. Next base: position 18,752,936 of record OY982535.1, on the reverse strand, counting down.
CGACATTTTGTTGATACTTATATTATTTAATTTTACAGTGGATGAACTTCAAAAGAAATGGAAGCACTTAAGAGATTATTACGTAAAAGAAAAAAAACAAGATAATACAAGAAGTGGAAGTGCTGCACCTAAGAAACGTAAAAACTCGTACATTGAATTGCTTCGATTCTTGGATGTGGTGAAAGAGTCTCGGGTCTCATCGGGGAACATAAGCGCTCCGGCAGGTGATAATGACCAAAATGAAAATTCTTGTGATGAAATATCAACTAATACAAACACTCAACCAAGAAATGCAAACGCACAAGAAACTGTAACTGAGAATTTTATTCCACCTCAAACTGAAGAAGTTTCAGGGACCTCCCAAATGAAAAAAAAACCTAAAATGACAGCCTTTCAACAGAGTTTAATTACAGCAATGAATAAAAAGCAACAATCACCTAAAGCAGCCGAAGAAGATGCCGACACGAAATTTTTACTTTCTTTACTTCCTCAAATTAAGAGCCTAAATGAAAGACAAAATTGTGAGTTCAGAATGGAAGTGATGAATTTGATTTATAAACTCAAATATCGTAACTCATTTAACATGTCACATAATCAAACGTATTCTTACAACCATCCTGGCTATAGTACATACGAACAATCACCTACAACATACAGTATACCTACAGGAGATGTGTCACCGCCGGTGTACCAAGGATATACTACGAATTCAAACAGTGCAATCTCCTATTCGACCATACAGTCACCCGAATCTATTGAAACTCAAGTACGTCCAATTCAATCAGCTGAAACTGAAACAGCACACTCAATTGAGGAAATAGACGAAATATTTCAAAATAGGTCCACTTAATTGAGATAATAGTGGAAATGTTGCAGCAATTTAATTCAATAAAAAGTTAATATACTTAAGTAATTAATCAATAATTTGTTTTATTTCATATACATATAAATAATATTTATCTTACCTTAATGTAACGGTCAGCCTTTCTTCGGGAGGTATAGCTGTTCTAAGTTTTGTATTTTGCTTGGTAATATAGTCCTTAGTTAAATTCAGCAATACATCAAAAGATTGTATGGACATACGATAATATTCGAATGATTTATCTGGATTAAGTCTTAGTTGCATATACAGGGTATGAAATTGCCCAATTTCTAGTCGAAGAGTATTTAAGGGATGAACCCAATATTTACGCTTTCTTCTTCTTTCTTCTTCTAATGCTTCATAAATAGCTATCACTTCTATCGGATCCATCACGAATTCACGACCACACCGTATAAGCGCAGGCAGCCGACTGATGATCTGCCACTGAATATTCAGTGTGGCTGGTACCGTATAGAACGGATTGACCGCCGCGGAAGTTCGGCGACGAAATTTCCGTCTAGTGTGGCGAAGGCCTATGGCATATGCGGTACCGGATACATAATCCTCCTTATCCCTGAGGCAATTTTTCACACGTCTTTGTCCGAAACCGCATACCGCAGCGTTGAACATTCTGATCAAGAGACCAAAGCTCAACGCCAATCGGGCGAAGTTAGATTATTTGGACGCAGTGGCTGCATCGCAGACTATGCTAAGTCTTTTTTCCGAAACCTGTATTGCGAAAAAAAATAGGTATAACAGCTATATACCAACATCCATATAAAGATGTAGTCTAGCCGCTGCCGAAGCGACGTTCCGTGCTCTATAGGGTAGGTAGGTACGACAACAATTTGTGGCCTAGCTGAGTTATGTCGCCTTTTGCTGATACGTCGTACGCCTTGCCTTAGTTGAAGTTTAGATAGGTGGGTAGGTAGGTTAGGAATGTAATTTGAATTGAGCGAAGATTGATGTGGTTTTGTGTGTTCATCGTTGAATATGATGTTGGTACTGTATTTATTTGGCATCTGTGTAGGTTTTATGCAAATTTTAATTTAGTTTGTAGCATCTTGAAGCACTGTTAAGTTAGCATTATTAAGCAGTAATTATAATGATTTAAAACTTGAGTTGCTATTTTCTAAGCAGGATTTCATAACCTCGAATTTAGCTCCCTTGATTAGCGCTTGTAACTTTCATTTATCTCGCCTGCAGCGTTTATCAGAAGTTAATGTTGTAAATGAGAAGACTCAGAACTTTGTCAGTGTGCAGTAGTGTAAACTTAAACTTAGAACTTTGCCTGTGTGTATCTAATGGGGACTAGGTATATTTATTGTCACCAAAATTTATATTTGTCATCAAGTTGTATCACCTAATAAATAGATCTATCGCCACGTAATATTTTCGTTCTCAGATAAACAAAAAGTGTTCCCAGGTATGAATTATCAAAGTTTTATTACTTAAATAATAGCTTTGTACTCAGAATGGTAGATCTGTCACCAAATAAATCGATTTATTAAAAGTAAAATGGTTAGGTTAGGTTAGAACTGTGACCTTCTACGCACGAGCCGAGCGTTGCCGCGGCAGCGGCTGGCGAGTAACATTTATTTGGTACTGGACCCTATATCTCCATGATTTTAGGTGATTTATTGTGGAATTGATTTTATATTGTTTGGTGACTACATTTTGGTGACAAATCTACTATTTTGCGCGAAACCCTATTATTTAAGAAACACAAAACTAATTAAATTGGCGATAGCTTAAATGATACCCGTATCTAATGGCACGATTTTGCTTGAGGTGGAGCAGGAAATCTGAAGTGTAGGTTGCCATGGGGCCGTATTCTGACAATCTCGGCGATCTCACAACTCGAACATATTATGGGTTATCAGTGTGTAGGTTGGTGTTACATATTATAGGTATTTGTTGATGAAATAAAAAGCAGGAATATTTTAATTAAATTTAGTTTATTATCCATACAGAAATGGACACAAATTGTGACACTTTACGAGTGTCTCCATAGTCGAGTAGATACAAAAACATCGGTAAAGTCGATTAAAATATCAAATAGAAAAAAATATATAAGAGGATCCTAAGTGGACAATCAAGTAAATTATTTTAAATCTTACATTAAATGATTATATTATTCTAAGATACATTCTTCTAACGGTTTAGTGCTTCTCTAGTTTTCCGTATATCATAGGATGTGCAAATAGCCGATATTATTGGTAATAACTAATGTGAAACGTACTTCATCTTAAGTACCACTCGTAAAATAATTGAAATTATAAGAAAAAAAACATGCATCCATTCATATCAGAGTAGTTTTGCTAGTAGTCCACGTGATTTGAATACATAAAATTTTGTTACGCTTAATCTCACTACTTAATCTACTTGAGAGAATATAAAATTCTCATCAACAAATACTAAACTTAATCTACAATTAAAAAAATGTACGAATGGCTACCTTCGTTCTACAGTCCTAAAATTTGGCCTTGTTAAGAAGGGCAGGATAAAAAAATGGCAGTCAAACAATAAAATTAAACTTCGAATACATGACTCACTCAATCAAACAGTCTTATTTATCATTTTAAATAATGATTCATACAAAATTGTAACAAAATATTTAAAAAAAATTAAAAACTCGATCATTCTTAAATAAATCCAATACTTTAAATGCGCATTACTAATTCAATTAAAAGTACTAAGAAATACGATTTTAAAGCCTATAAAAATCTTAATCTTACAGTTAGAGTACCCTATTTTCCGATTAAACGCATTTTATACTTGCGCGTATAAAACGGCGATATAACCAATGCAGGGTTTCTTTCTGAATAATTTGACATTTCACGCTGACGTTTAACATAAACAAAGTATAAAATAAAACATTTTGTCGTGTATAATTTTGATATCAACGTTCATTGTTGTTTTAGCACCAATGTAAATAAACTCGAGTTTCGGTCGTAATGATCTCTGCTTGGTAACATTCAAGCTTTGTATTGCATTAGCTGCTTTTCATCACAGATTTTATTAACATTGTAGTTGCGTCAATTAATTATTGATTTTAAACATTACATAGGCATTAAATTGATATAGCGTCGTCAGTTGTCTCCAAACTAGACTAAGACAGACTTAGCGTAACTTGGAAACGTATATACGACTAAAACACTGGTAAATTATACGCAAGTATAATTCATGAACCCTTAATAGAGTTCTTTGAAGGGAAGATGTATTGTTTTGTCAACTGAATGCATAACTAAAAAGTTTTTTATTATTGCATTGAATTTTCCATTTACGTATATCATCGTTATTTCAAAAAATAGCTTGAACTGACACAACACTAACAAAAACACACCACATAAACTTTAAGTAAATTGAACTGAATTTCTCATAAAATATGTCAATATGTAACACGGGCGTGTAACCTAGAGGTCGGTGTCGTACCAGGCGGCGACATTATTGTTGTCATGCGGAGGCTCCGGGAACGCCAGGTCAGCTGACGCAGCGCCGGCGCCTTCGTTCTCACCTATATCCATGTCCATGCCGAAACCGCTGCCGATTTCTAGTCCCTGCATTGAGTCTATCGGTATTTGATCGTAGCCTGCGGAATAGAGGGAGGCATAAAAATGTGTTTATGGTGGAGCAGGGTTCGGTTTTTAGTTTGAGCATCGGGGACACACGGTATGGATGTTAATGCATGGAAGCAGAATTGTTTAGTCACAAAATATTTATGAAACGCGGCAATGTGATTTGAGCTTTAAATAAAGTAGTATAAGTCGAAAGTTAAAGGGCAGCGAAGCGCAGCCAGAATTCAATGATGATGGTTCAAACTTGTTGACTTCTCTATGTGTATAGCTGCTAAGATCTAATTCCGAGGACTGTGTTTTAGATCAGCTGCGTAAACTTCTAAGGCGAAGTTACAATGAAGTGAGCTGTCAAACCTTACTAACAAAATGGAATGTCAGTTGACGTCATGCTCTCTCCACTAGTTTACAGGGTAAAATTTTGACAGGATAGACCTGCTGTTACGCTGATGTTTGATGCGACAATTACTGCGACGACAATTTATGATGTGTAACTTTAGCCACTGTCACCTTAATGAGTTTAGAATTGTTGAATACTAAAATTTACTTCATGTTCAAATGAACTAAAGGATCAGTATTAAACAAATATATATTAGGTTACTCACTCACACAGGACCTAACATAAATATAGCAATAACATGAAAATATTGTATAATTTTTTTTTTCCTAAAGGGATATCCTTACCTGCCAGGAATGAATGAAACATAGATTAAATATTAATAATGTACATGCTTATAGCGATTAATGGAAACCACAAACCCTGTTACATCACAAATAGAGCTCAGTATATAAAAATATATATAGGTTAACACGAAAACAATAGAAATAATATTCCCATCACCTGTGTTTAGTGATAAATAGGTCCCGGGTTAAGCTGCGTGTAAAGAAGAGAGAAAATCGTATTTATACAGACACCTCAATAATCTTAAGATAGGAACATATTATAATACAGAGCTAACAAGAAATATACAAGTGTACTTGAGAAGTGATTTTGTACATATGTATGAGAAAACATGTAATTTAAAAATACTTCTCAAGTCTCTATAATATATAAGGATATTACATATAACCTTACTGTATTATTCTACAATAACTAGCAATAAAACATTCCTCTCCATCTCGGGCTTTCTAGTAAAAACAATAACAATTGGAAATTCTTTTCATTCTAAATACTGTTTTATGACTAGACAGACACTACGTTTGAAACAACTAAGTACCTACACCTAAAGTACTCTCAAAATGAAAGAAGAATCGTGAAAATAAGGGGAAGAGTAACTTCAAAATAACCAAGAATTACTTAGAATACAGAACAATAAATTTTTCTATGAGAGTCAGTAATTTTAACAGTGTTTAATGTTTCATGAGTTTAAACTGTAAATGTTAGACGAGAATGTCTGTCAATGGAATTAGGAGGACCTAGTATACAAATACCCAATTGATTATCTTATAGAAGAATATATCCGCAAGTGCAGGTGTACTTAGCCACTAAAAACAAAACTAAGTGAGGTTCTGTAAACTCATTTCTACACAGTACTAAGTGTTAGTCGACCAAACTTCTACAGTAGCGTTCCCAACTTACCTTGCTGGTGAAACGACGGTCGAGTGCCATACAGCCCCTCATAGCCTTGCTCAGGCCCGAGCATATCCTAGTGAAGGGATTTCGGATCAAAATTAAATGGGAGTTAAATTAAAATATGAAATAAAAAGGGGGAAGCCACATACACACAAATACGACATTGGAGTAAAATTGGTACACTGAGACAAATACATTTTCTAATCCATCAAATATGCCCCATTGATGCTTCAGTCACTGTAATATTTACCAAGAGCCGATTTTTCAGTCGTCAGATAACTTTTACGTGAAGAATAAATATCGCTTTTTGACATATTTTCCACACAAAAGCTGTCATACGGCCACATTTATTCGTCATAGAAAAGTTATCTGACTATTGAAATATCAGCCCTAACTCGCAAATAATAAATTTACAATTTGCATACAGAATTACTGGCAAATTACAAAAATAAAACCTCTAATCACATCTTTTCTTTTTCTAGATAATTTGGCACCAAAAACAACGATGGTAGGCACTTGTCTCACCGTCGGCGAGAAAACGATTAGTTAAAGACTATTTTCTCGATGAAGAAACTGACAAAAGATATAGATCCTATATGAGAAAAAAAGACACTTACATTGTGGCTGTTCGCACTGCGAGAACTATCTCACCACTAGTTTGTCGCAGCGACAATTGGCATCAAATATTAAAAACAACCTCAATCAGCGATGCTCGCTTGATGGTCTGAAGAGAACTCACGTCGAGAGACCATCCAGCGGTCATTTCTACCTCACTTATAACTGAGCGACTAAACTATCGGAACTACACATTGGCTTGTTGCTGCTGTTTCTAGCTTTACTCGCTTCTCGCTGATCTTCGGCGGTTAGACAAGTGCCCAAATCTTTTAAACTTCGAGTTATGTCTTTTCTATCCTACTTCCTTTCATAAAAAACTCCTTACCTGAAGATCGGGCTGCATGGCCAGATCGTTGGGCCACATCTGATGATCATCGCGGAACAGCGAGTTGGTTAACTCCATGGAGAGTCTCTTCTTGTAGTCATGAGGCTTGTCTTCGGACATGCGGAATAGTACTGCAGCTGCATAAGTTGCTACACCTGGAAAAGCAAAGAAAAGATATAGTTATGTATTTAGTCTTAGTCAGAGGTTAACAAACACCAATCTAACACTACGATCAAAAAAATACTTCAGTTTGCAGGCAGTTGGCTAAAAATAATTTTCATTGATTAGTTGATAGCGACAAGGCAGTTTGGTTCAACCAATTTTCTCAGCAAGGCTATATTTAGAAAATAAATTGTTATCGTTTTAATTAATCCATCCAAACACTAATAATTAAAAGTTTATTCTGTTTATTTTTATATCAATCTTTCAAACAACTAGTAGGTCTTTTATTAATAAATATACAGTGATCAATTACAATGTCAACCACACACATGCAATAATTTTCCTTATAAAAACCAAGTTACTCTTTTGTTTTTTTTTTAGGGATGGGAAATCATCCAATGACTTCTCCCGCTCTGGGCGGAGCGAGAGGAAGTGTCAGACTTCTACTGACTAAAACCCATCCATGTTCCTTCATTGCCCTTTGTGTTCCGGAGCCACGGTATCTAAATAAATCTGTATCTCTTTCGAATAGTCCCGCGACTCCGGCGGGCGTCGGACCTTTCGGGCCCCTCCCAAACCAAGTTACTCCTGCCACGTCAAACTAGCAAACTCTTTAGTTGACAGTACATAAATAAATCATGCTTGAAACATGCGTGTCGGAGAAAATGGACAGCCATTTTCAAAAAAAGTACTACCTTAGTTCACTGACTAATATTACTAATATTACGTCGACTTACAGTTGTTAGTAGATTTTAGATTTCTTAATCAGATCAAGGTCTAAGTTAATGAGTAGTTTAGTAATTGCATTACACTGCCAAGTCAAGTTATTTTATGAATTTGATGACTGCACTACCAAAAAGATACAGAATGTTTTCACTCAAAATCACAAAAACGATCAAGATGCAACTCTACACAAAAACACGAGTGGAGCGATGGACAGTTTTAAACGCTGACCCGATTTGGTCGTTCAACACCCGATATATTGGCTGTCCGAATCAGGGCAGCGCGTAAGTGTCGATCTTGCCCTAAGGAGTATAATTACTTGAGTAGCAACCTTCGTTCCGTGAGTGCAGCAGTTCGGTGAGCGGAGCTGTGGCGCCCTCCGCTTCTATCATCTCGGCACCTTCCTTCTCGACAGCCAGTTCGCAGAGCACTCCTGCAGCCACGCGCTGGAAGCATTGAAATTAATATAATTAGCCTTTCTTTATATCTTTGAGGAAGACTGTATGGGCGACAGTTCCATGCCTCGGAAAGCATCAAAGGTCAGGTTAGGCAGGTGGACGTAAAACATTTTACAAAGTGTAGGTATCTGTTCTATACAATTTTAAGCACTTTTTTTTACTGGTACGCGTTTGACCACTATCTCACGTGATGATTAGCGATGATGTGGTCAAATATGGAGCATGCTTGCCTCGAAGTAACCTATTTACTCTTGACTTAAAGACTCCCAGGAAACACTGACTGGCAGGGAATTTCACTTCTTAGCTATCAACTCTTTAGTCATTTTCGTATAAAAGATATGTAAATAGAAGTCAGTGGAAGCTAAGCGTCTTCATTATTGGGACGCAAAAAAGCAGGTGGGAAGTGGACACCACAGTATAGGAGATCTGTTATACCAGAGACATTGGGAGAACTTGTAAATCAGAGCAATGCTGAAATGATTTATAGACCTGTAAATACACTAGCACTTAGGACCACTGCTTATAGGTATATAGGTTTGAATACGTACAATGTGCAGTGCGCCCACCGCGCCCTCCACGATCTCCTCTAGCACGCTGCTAGGAGACAGTTGTACTGAATGCGTACCTGTATGTTCTCGATCTCGTTGAAGAGCAGCTGCACGAAGATGGGGATGACGTTCTGCTGGCGGATGAGCTGGCGGTTGAGGCTCTCGCGCGCCAGGATGTGCAGCGCGCCCACCGCGCCCTCCACGATCTCCTCTAGCACGCTGCTAGGAGACAGTTGTACTGAATGCGTACCTGTATGTTCTCGATCTCGTTGAAGAGCAGCTGCACGAAGATGGGGATGACGTTCTGCTGGCGGATGAGCTGGCGGTTGAGGCTCTCGCGCGCCAGGATGTGCAGCGCGCCCACCGCGCCCTCCACGATCTCCTCTAGCACGCTGCTAGGAGACAGTTGTACTGAATGCGTACCTGTATGTTCTCGATCTCGTTGAAGAGCAGCTGCACGAAGATGGGGATGACGTTCTGCTGGCGGATGAGCTGGCGGTTGAGGCTCTCGCGCGCCAGGATGTGCAGCGCGCCCACCGCGCCCTCCACGATCTCCTCTAGCACGCTGCTAGGAGACAGTTGTACTGAATGCGTACCTGTATGTTCTCGATCTCGTTGAAGAGCAGCTGCACGAAGATGGGGATGACGTTCTGCTGGCGGATGAGCTGGCGGTTGAGGCTCTCGCGCGCCAGGATGTGCAGCGCGCCCACCGCGCCCTCCACGATCTCCTCTAGCACGCTGCTAGGAGACAGTTGTACTGAATGCGTACCTGTATGTTCTCGATCTCGTTGAAGAGCAGCTGCACGAAGATGGGGATGACGTTCTGCTGGCGGATGAGCTGGCGGTTGAGGCTCTCGCGCGCCAGGATGTGCAGCGCGCCCACCGCGCCCTCCACGATCTCCTCTAGCACGCTGCTAGGAGACAGTTGTACTGAATGCGTACCTGTATGTTCTCGATCTCGTTGAAGAGCAGCTGCACGAAGATGGGGATGACGTTCTGCTGGCGGATGAGCTGGCGGTTGAGGCTCTCGCGCGCCAGGATGTGCAGCGCGCCCACCGCGCCCTCCACGATCTCCTCTAGCACGCTGCTAGGAGACAGTTGTACTGAATGCGTACCTGTATGTTCTCGATCTCGTTGAAGAGCAGCTGCACGAAGATGGGGATGACGTTCTGCTGGCGGATGAGCTGGCGGTTGAGGCTCTCGCGCGCCAGGATGTGCAGCGCGCCCACCGCGCCCTCCACGATCTCCTCTAGCACGCTGCTAGGAGACAGTTGTACTGAATGCGTACCTGTATGTTCTCGATCTCGTTGAAGAGCAGCTGCACGAAGATGGGGATGACGTTCTGCTGGCGGATGAGCTGGCGGTTGAGGCTCTCGCGCGCCAGGATGTGCAGCGCGCCCACCGCGCCCTCCACGATCTCCTCTAGCACGCTGCTAGGAGACAGTTGTACTGAATGCGTACCTGTATGTTCTCGATCTCGTTGAAGAGCAGCTGCACGAAGATGGGGATGACGTTCTGCTGGCGGATGAGCTGGCGGTTGAGGCTCTCGCGCGCCAGGATGTGCAGCGCGCCCACCGCGCCCTCCACGATCTCCTCTAGCACGCTGCTAGGAGACAGTTGTACTGAATGCGTACCTGTATGTTCTCGATCTCGTTGAAGAGCAGCTGCACGAAGATGGGGATGACGTTCTGCTGGCGGATGAGCTGGCGGTTGAGGCTCTCGCGCGCCAGGATGTGCAGCGCGCCCACCGCGCCCTCCACGATCTCCTCTAGCACGCTGCTAGGAGACAGTTGTACTGAATGCGTACCTGTATGTTCTCGATCTCGTTGAAGAGCAGCTGCACGAAGATGGGGATGACGTTCTGCTGGCGGATGAGCTGGCGGTTGAGGCTCTCGCGCGCCAGGATGTGCAGCGCGCCCACCGCGCCCTCCACGATCTCCTCTAGCACGCTGCTAGGAGACAGTTGTACTGAATGCGTACCTGTATGTTCTCGATCTCGTTGAAGAGCAGCTGCACGAAGATGGGGATGACGTTCTGCTGGCGGATGAGCTGGCGGTTGAGGCTCTCGCGCGCCAGGATGTGCAGCGCGCCCACCGCGCCCTCCACGATCTCCTCTAGCACGCTGCTAGGAGACAGTTGTACTGAATGCGTACCTGTATGTTCTCGATCTCGTTGAAGAGCAGCTGCACGAAGATGGGGATGACGTTCTGCTGGCGGATGAGCTGGCGGTTGAGGCTCTCGCGCGCCAGGATGTGCAGCGCGCCCACCGCGCCCTCCACGATCTCCTCTAGCACGCTGCTAGGAGACAGTTGTACTGAATGCGTACCTGTATGTTCTCGATCTCGTTGAAGAGCAGCTGCACGAAGATGGGGATGACGTTCTGCTGGCGGATGAGCTGGCGGTTGAGGCTCTCGCGCGCCAGGATGTGCAGCGCGCCCACCGCGCCCTCCACGATCTCCTCTAGCACGCTGCTAGGAGACAGTTGTACTGAATGCGTACCTGTATGTTCTCGATCTCGTTGAAGAGCAGCTGCACGAAGATGGGGATGACGTTCTGCTGGCGGATGAGCTGGCGGTTGAGGCTCTCGCGCGCCAGGATGTGCAGCGCGCCCACCGCGCCCTCCACGATCTCCTCTAGCACGCTGCTAGGAGACAGTTGTACTGAATGCGTACCTGTATGTTCTCGATCTCGTTGAAGAGCAGCTGCACGAAGATGGGGATGACGTTCTGCTGGCGGATGAGCTGGCGGTTGAGGCTCTCGCGCGCCAGGATGTGCAGCGCGCCCACCGCGCCCTCCACGATCTCCTCTAGCACGCTGCTAGGAGACAGTTGTACTGAATGCGTACCTGTATGTTCTCGATCTCGTTGAAGAGCAGCTGCACGAAGATGGGGATGACGTTCTGCTGGCGGATGAGCTGGCGGTTGAGGCTCTCGCGCGCCAGGATGTGCAGCGCGCCCACCGCGCCCTCCACGATCTCCTCTAGCACGCTGCTAGGAGACAGTTGTACTGAATGCGTACCTGTATGTTCTCGATCTCGTTGAAGAGCAGCTGCACGAAGATGGGGATGACGTTCTGCTGGCGGATGAGCTGGCGGTTGAGGCTCTCGCGCGCCAGGATGTGCAGCGCGCCCACCGCGCCCTCCACGATCTCCTCTAGCACGCTGCTAGGAGACAGTTGTACTGAATGCGTACCTGTATGTTCTCGATCTCGTTGAAGAGCAGCTGCACGAAGATGGGGATGACGTTCTGCTGGCGGATGAGCTGGCGGTTGAGGCTCTCGCGCGCCAGGATGTGCAGCGCGCCCACCGCGCCCTCCACGATCTCCTCTAGCACGCTGCTAGGAGACAGTTGTACTGAATGCGTACCTGTATGTTCTCGATCTCGTTGAAGAGCAGCTGCACGAAGATGGGGATGACGTTCTGCTGGCGGATGAGCTGGCGGTTGAGGCTCTCGCGCGCCAGGATGTGCAGCGCGCCCACCGCGCCCTCCACGATCTCCTCTAGCACGCTGCTAGGAGACAGTTGTACTGAATGCGTACCTGTATGTTCTCGATCTCGTTGAAGAGCAGCTGCACGAAGATGGGGATGACGTTCTGCTGGCGGATGAGCTGGCGGTTGAGGCTCTCGCGCGCCAGGATGTGCAGCGCGCCCACCGCGCCCTCCACGATCTCCTCTAGCACGCTGCTAGGAGACAGTTGTACTGAATGCGTACCTGTATGTTCTCGATCTCGTTGAAGAGCAGCTGCACGAAGATGGGGATGACGTTCTGCTGGCGGATGAGCTGGCGGTTGAGGCTCTCGCGCGCCAGGATGTGCAGCGCGCCCACCGCGCCCTCCACGATCTCCTCCATGCGCACGCCGTCCGCGTACGCGCCGCCCGCCGCGCCGCCGCCGCCCGAGCTGCGCTGCTGGGAAGTAGCACAAGCAGATTAGTCAAATTGTCATAGAGCGTTGTACATCTCGGCTAAAATGATGGTGATGAATGATAAACTCACTCTCTGCGTGTCGTTGAAGGCGCGCATGAGCAGGCGCACCAGGTGGTGCACGGCGCCGTGCTCGCGCAGCGGCGCGTAGTTGGCGGGGCACAGCGCCAGGTTGCGCACCAGCCCCACCACCGCCTTCACCAGCGGCCAGCGGGACGGCGGCTGCAGCAGCTTCACTATCACCTGCACACACACGTTTGGGATTAAAGTCAGTCTATGTAAGACTGTCAATTACATAACCTTTAGGGCCAACATCAAAGCAGGACAGGCAAACAATGTATGGAGCCCAGCCTTATGACTAATAACGTTAAGCAATATATAGTTGGAAAGGTTTGCAACTGGATGCACCTGAGTACCTGTATTTTACAAGGAGCAACTTTCTATTTTCCTCATTTAAATCTTAATAAATAAATGAGTGTCTAAGGTTTTTTTCTTCCAGTGATAGGTAGGGTGCATCCACTAGAAGTGCTAACTTTACCACTGACAAACAAAGAATTCTTAAACAAAACGCACGACCTACGGCTATTAACCATAGTAGCGCAGTGTATATGCGTAATAGAAGATTTCAAAAAGCAAATTGAATGGCAGCTACATTGATGCTGATCTTAGAAAGTTTTGTCTCCAAGTAGGTACATAAATTATTCAAATCCATATTAGAATAAGTAATAGGATTTGAATAATTTATAATTGGAATGTCCTTACTTTATAAGTAAATAGTGAACAGAAATCGAAGATCAGCACAATTTAATGGTATTCTACGTAACGTAATTCCTCAATAATATCGCACATTAGTAGCTACACTAGCTACAGTTAGAGTCCACGTACCGGCAAGCCATAGTGCAGGCGCACCGCATTCTGCGCCATCTCGCTCTCGACGTGTCGCGAGGTGAGGTGGCGCAGCGCGCACACGGCGGGCTCCGTGATCTCCTCGCGGTCGCCGGCCGACACCACGGTGCGCACCAGCGCGTCCACGCCGCCCGCCTGGCACACCGTCACCTAGGGGGGAAACCTTTCTTATACTATTCTGCTATACAGGACTGGGCAAGTCCCGTCAGCCGCGTGCACAGCAACTAATGGGCTAAAAAGGGATAATGCATGAAAAAATATTAAAAACTGTCTACACAGTTTATGTAAAAATATACAAAATCTAGCAATCGGGGGATTGCTCCCGTCAACTGCTAATTTCTTTTTTTCTTTTCTTTTATAATAAACTTCTGACAGTAAAAAACACAACAAAAAAGAATTAGCGAAATCAGTCCCGCCGTTCACAAGTGATGCGATGATCAAGGGAAATAGAGATTCATTTTTATATAAATAGATATAATACTAGCAGTGAAAATAGAAACAAAATTGCTCAAAAAAGAAACGAGATATAATTATTTTAAACAAAATATATCTGTCCCTCTCGCGCAAAACGCTGTGTCATCTATCTATACTATCTATACTAATATTATAAAGAGGTAACATTTGTTTGTAAGTTTGTATGTAGGGGGTAATCTTCTATACTAATATTATAAAGAGGTAACATTTGTTTGTAAGTTTGTATGTTTGTAAGTTTGTATGTAGGGGGTAATCTCAGGAACTACTGGTCGGATTTGAAAAATTCTTTCAGTGTTAGATAGCCCATTTATCGAGGAAGGCTATAGGCTATATATCATCACGCTAAGACCAACAGGAGCGGAGCAATAATGAAAAATGTTACGCAGACGACGTTGCACGGGTCAGCTAGTAGTTCATATCGGACTTCGCTTTCTTTTGAAGCTTTATAACTTTTTCATGTTTGTTTACTAGTGCTAATAAGTATTTCATTTCGCAAATAAAAAAATCTCACGCGACCTTCTAGATGTGTCGCGTGAGATTTTAGAAGGTCCCGAGACGACCTACTCATACAGTGAGGCTGATCCGTCTTGGAATTCCGTTTGAAAGTTTGTTTGGACTTGGGGGAGGCCTTTGCCTGTAAATGGGCTAGTATCAGCTAATATAAAAACAAAAATATTCTGCAATAGGTCCAAAAAAAGAAAAGGAAAAATCATAGGTACTGCTGTTGCTTTATCATAACTTCCAGCTGTTGCAATCCAGAATTAATATGGAGCATTGTTCGGCCACGGTAATATTATCATAATACTAGCTGACTCGTACCCACTTTGTTGGGCGGTATTTTTGTGTTTATTATATTGCCTATGGCACTAACAAATAACATGGCTATCTATTAGTAAAATTATTTTCAAAATCGGTTAAGTAGATAACCCGTCCCACAACCACACTAACTCAAAAACTTTATCTCTTTATAATATAAGTTTAGATTACCGTGGTTTGGCTATGTCAGGTCTATACAATCGGAGTGGAGGTCTTTTGCTAGAAATGGAATGGCAGACAACAGTATTTAATAATCAGATTTATCATCATCCTACCCTTTTAAATTAATGGAGATTAGAGAAGCATATCTTATTATTTTGAGTATTTATCTTCTTTCTAGCCAAATAATAACCCAAATAGTCTAAATAACAGTTAAGTAAACATCAACACTTATAACGTCAATAAAATTGTTATGATGGATGAACGATTGGAGTACAAGTTTCTGATAACACATTGACATATTTTATGCCACTTATTATAAGGAGTTTTGTTTGTATTATGAAATTTTAATAATTATTCAGACATGCAATCCAAAGAAGAGTTGCATCTTTTGACCTCATTCAATGCTAGCTTTAAAAAAAAAAACGTGTTTGTGGTAGTTTCTTCGTATTTTGACACCAACTTCCGAAATTAAAGTTATTTTTCATTTTTAGTGGTAACCTAACAACACCACTGAAAAATCGTCATCAAAGTAAACATATAAATAATTTTGATTTTGATTTAAAAGCCAGATTTCCTAACCGATTTTGATAAATTTCTACAGGACCAATCGGGTTATAAAAGTTATAATATATGCTTTCAGATAAAACAAGATTTTTCGAATCGGTTCATAAATAAATCACGGAGTAATGAGGTAGGTAACAAAAAAAAAATTACTTGTGTAAATAAGTACTAAAATGATGGATATCAAAGGTTTCATAGAGATTTTTTTGCACCTTCTTTGAAATAAATTACCAAATGTTATTATTACCTTATTGCGTTGGTTGTTGCAAGTCAAATTAGACAGGATACCAGCAGCGCAAGTGACGATGTTAACGTCAGTAGAGGCGAGAACTTGCACGAGGCTTTGCAGCAGAGCTTCCAGGCCCTCCACCTCATGAGAGATTAAAATAAAATCATTATAAAGTTCACATAAAATACACAGTTTAATCGTCAAGGGAAAACTTGAACAAAAGCTCAGTACTTTGCCAGTTACATTTTAAAATAAAACTGAGAGTTCTAATATCATACATATATGAGAATACATACAATAGAAACCATAATTTTGTAATACCTTAGTGGCTGCGTCGGACAGATTCCGTAAAGTCCAGAGACAGTTCTGCACGAGGCGGCCGCTCGGGTTACCGAGGTGCATGGCCAGGGCTTGCATGCCGCCGGCCTCCACAATCGCTGGCTTGTTGCTGGAGCAGACTGACAGTACCTGGGAGGTAAGTATCAAATAAAATAACATATACCAGGGAGTGGCGTTAAAGGCAACCATGCTTTGTAATGTATATTTTATTGTGTAAATAAGTGTTTAACTGGTCGTCATCGGAAGTCTCTATTTTTTTTCTTTTATTAAAACATTTACACTACTTGTATCCTTTACCCCTAGTGTCAAAATAAAATCGGGAGATGACTATTTTTTTCAGTAAAATTATTCAATTTTGATATTGTTGCGTCGCGACGGCTATTTGCGCCCGTCACTAACAGGATTTGTTACTGATGGACTGTATTTGTCTCATGTAACTCCTTTCCATGTTATTGTATTCTGTGTAATAGTAAGTTATGCCTACCTTCAACACCCGAGAGGTGGTCCACAGCAACTTTTCGTAGTCGTACGAGCGCATAATGCGGACCAGCTCGATAGGTCCCTGCGAAGCGAGAATGATCAATTTCGACTCCTGGTTTCCATAAGCCAAGATCTGCAGGCAGTCGGTCACAATCGCCAGGAACTTCACATTGTTCCTCTGGAGAAGGGCCACCATTTTCTGGAGGCCTCCAGCGAGACGAACAGCCATCTTGGAACCGTCTTGGTGTAGGAGTAGGTTGTGAAGAGTCGTGATCGCGTAGAAGAGCACAGACTCGACTGGCGAGCTTAAAAGCTTCACCAAAGCGGGGATTCCGCCGCTCTTAAAGATGGCGAGCAGACCTTGACGGTGGTGAGACAAGTTGTGCAAGGTTCCCACAGCCCCCTTGGTAGTCTCCAGGTCATTGGAGTTAGAAATGGCGCGCACTAAAGCAGCGACCATTTGCGGTGAGTTCATGATGGCATGACGAGAAGCCTCTTTCTTGGAGAGCTGGTGGACCATCATGGCAGCTTGAGAGACAACCACTTGATCCTCGTCGTTGAGCAGCTTAATCAACTCTGGAATAGCCCTGGAATTAAAGTAAGTTGTCAAATAAAGTTACATTTTCAAGTGACTAATGTACGATTTGAAACTGAATATCACTATCACAGATGCACATGACTGACTGAGGACATATCCATATTGTACGACAATGGGTATTATGTTTATTTTCTGAGAAACTCAGCTAGTACTTTAACAACTGAGTTGTACTGTAATCCAGTTTTTTTTACCTGTCTTTTATTAATGCTTTCTTGGTCTAAAGACTGTTTGATTGGTGTAGTGGTTGTGAGATTGACTTCTGGGAATGGTTTTAATCTCAAGCAAGTGTGATTGTGATATGGCAATAGGCTAACCAATCAAAAAGTGAGTGTGTTGTAGTATAATTCATGAAGGTGATCCACAAAATACAAATATTATTCATGTGTGTCTTAGCTTACCTGGTGGCTAAATCAGCATCGTCCTGATAGTTGATGAGGTTGACGACAGCATGCTTGAGCATCTGCGACGGCTCAGCAAGTCGTTGCACTGCCGTCGGCTGGGCAGGGTCCAATTGAGTGGAGGGGATCTCAATACCTTCCTCCAAGGTCTCAGGAAACATGGCCGCGCGGACACGCTGGGAGCGCGTCTGAGACAGCTGCTGGTTCATGTCTGAAGAAGAAGGGCATTGAAAGGTGTTGCTCCTTTGATACAGTTGAGTGAAAATGAGAAAACCTTTCATATGGAATGACCTGATGACATAAAACTCCCTCCCAAAAAGTCTGCATCCTAGCAGAGGGTATATTGTGGATGTGTTGAACAGACTTTTTGCAAAAGCAAATATGATAAAAAAAAAAACTGTTTTATATAGACCAGACTGGGCTTATACTTGCCCATGACCAGTAATAAACCATTAAAAATATGGGGATGGAGGGCTGACTCATAATTTTTATGGCTTGAACAGAAAAAGTTAAATAAATAATTGAAAATTCATATTAACAACACATACAACATTGCTAACAAATCATTAGTAACCCATTGCATGTTTGTAATTAATAGATCTATTAATTATGAGGCTAACCACATCCTAATCAGCCATAGTGATTAATTTCATTTTCTACCACATAGAATGAAAAATAAAACCTTGGCGGAGCGCAGCAGAGCATACCCACGAAGTTTTCTAAACATGTGACACATCGGGGGAATTTCTACTCGAGAATGCGCACGGATGTGCGAATATGCGCTAGACTGCGCGTACTTAACACACTACTGTCGTCATTTGTTTTGAAATTAGCGGAGTAGCGTAGTTTTGTATGTACGTGAATAAATATCTCATTATCAAACTTACCATCAACTTGCTCCTGGGTAAAACCCTGAGCGAACCCCTGATCCAGGTCAAACATGAGCTGGTCTCCTTCCATCTCGTCATCTTCCTTGCCCGTAAGTGACGGGACCTATGAACAAAACTACATTTTAAGAATAATCTGTAAGCCATGCTTTATTCAGGGGCGAGTGGTTTAGGCGCTTGCCTTGTGAGTTGTGACCCGGTGGGTTTGATTCCAATCATAATCATTTGCCTAGCCTTTTTCCAACTACATATATTGGGGTTGGCTTCCAGTCTAATCAGGCAGCACTATCTCATGGTAAAATTAATTATTTGAGGTACTTCTTTATAATTGTAGTACTTTCTTGAAATAAAATTAAGTACTACTATTTTTCCTTACAGGCAGCAGCATTAAGCAAAACTAGTGTCATAACTTTTATTTAATGTTTTCTCTTCAATAATTCCACCAATCAGTCAGCAACCAAGTCATATGGAAGACTTTCTCTCTTATCTATACATATAAATAAAATTGGTTCATGAATATAATCATAAAAAGCCACAACCACAATACATGGCTTTTGTATTAGCCAATTATTCGAAATGTATATAGAATTTTGTAGTTTATTACAATATTTATTATCATCCAGATTTTCCTCACCAATTTACCATTTTGAATTTACCTGACTATACAAAATTCTTGTTTATTCATCTAAGGAGATATTAATTCTGTAGGCAAACCTCACAAGGTACATAAATCAATAATAATTTTAGAGAATGTATGATCAGATAATAGTATAATAGTATAGGCTACTGCAATACCTTAAATGATCAATAAAGAATATTATATTAGTCAAAGATCAAAGATTTGACCATATTCAGCATTCCATTTCAAAAGAAGCTTGCACCCTGGTACTTCTTTTGTTTTTGTCTGCATAACTCAACATCTTTCTATTAATTACTTCCAAATCCATTTTCCAGTTTCCTGCCTGAATGAGTATCAGTATCACAAAGCAAATGCCTATCTCTGATGGACATAACTGTCATAAGTACAAGAACAGGAGTAATGCCTGTCTATGGCTGTCTACAAGAACAGGAGATTTGAACTTACTTGAGTGGCAGCCCCAGAGTTGATGCCAGAATCAACCAGGTAGGAGTTCTGCTGCCACATGAGGGTTTGCTGCTCCTTGCTGGGTGCCATTGGCACGTCGGAGCCTGCATAGTTGCTGTGAGACACTGGAAAAGAGAAGGCAATGTTTTTAATTGGAGTTGAATTCCCGGTCGGACTAAAGTGTTTTCTGTTAACTACAAGATCTTAAAGACTTGTCTAGTAAATATGCAGCATACTGTAACAAACACTATGAGGGTAGGAGTACAAATCTTAATAACTATTACAGCAGTTCAGCTACTTTGTCAACCACATCATGATTTACCATCAGCAGATGTTGTCAAATGTGAAACCTATCAATACCTAAAAACATTCCACACAAAAATTTACTACAATGGCCTAGTCCAGGCTGATATACGAATTTAAGGCTTTGATGTATTTTAAGTTACGACAGTTATGTAAGATAGAAATCTTGTTCTTGAATTAATGAACTACGAAGTCTATGTTATAGTGATGCCCTTTTGAGGAATATTTACCTACATAGCATTTATTCATTTTGCTAACAATTTGTCTGTGACTGAACATTTTTATTTTGCACTATGTTCCATATTTGCAGTTTTGCTGGAAGCATAAACTACATTAAAATTCCAATAGTAATTTATAACATTTCTTAGCAATTTAACCAGGCTGCATGGTGTGGAAGAGGTAGGTAGGTAGATTGCAAAAAGAACAATAGATTAAAATGTCAATAAACACCTGTATGGAACTCAAGGTGACATGCAAGTGTAAAGTATTTTACGCTTTATGAATGAAATATTGATAATACTGTCGAAACTCCCGTCAATACCTTTGATATGAGTCACTTCACAGTCACAACGATCTGCAAGTACCTACCTAACTATAATCAGTATCTAGAACACTTCCATAGTTAATCTATTCCTTACTTATTGGTTCATAGGATAATGTATTCTAGACTAAGTTTTACTTACTCGTGCGGCTCTGAGACGATGGTATCTGATAGCTCATGGTTCAGAGGATGCAACAATGCACCCTACGCCTGAAAAAAAAAACACCATGATTTTTACCGATCACTACGCGGCCATGACTATCGATCTAAGGTTTTGAGTAATCAAATAGATTGGGTTCTTTTATTCACACAAACACTTCAATCTGCACCATGTTTCATGCATTCAACGGCTCTAGGAAACGAATAAAACAAAACAAACAAGTGCTCCATGGACTAAATACCAATACCACACCCGACCCCATAGAACGTTTGGTATTCGATTGATCGTTACACTTAAGTTTTTTTTTTTCATTTAATCACTAAGTTATATGACGCGGATGATACTTGCCTTGACTACCGTAAGCTGCAAGCGATTAATACAATAAATTTACACTGTTATTCTGAAAATAATGCACAATGAACCCACCACCGTCACTAAATTGACATGACAATATGGCGGCCATGCAATCGTAACTTTTCGTTTATTGTCGGGTCTTCTCGTAGTTCGGTTTTTGAGGAAGCTGTATTGCTTTCTCGTTTATCTTGTTCAGCTTACGTAAGTTTATCTTTTTCCATCATCAAAGCAATACCTGAGTACCAACTGAATCATAAACTGGCTTACGTTTCGTTAAACGCAAAACTATTTTAGTAATATTATATCAAACCAATAAATCTCCAAAAAAAGTACAAGAATAAAATTCCTACTAAGAAAATGATGTATAACCAGAAACCTGAAATTATCATATTATATTTTTGTAGAGTTACGAATATCAGTGAAACCATAATGCATTGTACCTACTGACAAGTGCTAGCAGACTCGTCGTGCACCTAAGATTCCGTAGATATCACCATCTCTCACACAAATCATAGGTAGGTACCTACTAGTTTGTCTTGATGCTTTTTAATTTTATTTTAACCTACACAGAAGTTTGCAGTGACATCTTTTAAAATAGAGCAGGAACAAAAATTTATTGAACGTCTTTTTTTGTGTTCCAGTAATAGAAATATGCAAACGTAATCAAATCCACATAGCATAGCAAATTTAGTTCCCCTACGCGCCATAATGATTCCTTTGTGATAGAGAGGGGTTATACAGGACGAATAGAACTAAGTAGGTCTGTATCACTTTTTTAGGGTTTAGTAGCCAAAGCATAAGTTATGGAATCCTATACTTATGCCTCCACTGTCCGTCCGTCCGTCCATCCGTCTTTCTGTCAGCGGCTGTATCTAAGAACCGTATTATAGACAAATTATATTTTCACCGAGTTTGTATTTCTATTGCCGCTATAACAACAAATATATAATTAAAAATGAAAGGGGCTCACATACAAAAAAAAGTCTTTTTTCGGTTTATGGTAGGTAACTACGGGACCCTTCTTATGAGAGACCGACACCCACTTGGTCGGTTGTTTTTTTTATAACGGATTCATGATGGCAAGGACGTCTCCTATCTACATAGTAAGGCCCCAGATAAGTACCTAAGATAGGTTATGATACAGCCCTCAATTAATAAATCACCCATTGCGCACGGGACCCTAAAATTATGATTGACAGATGACTTACCTACTGGCTACTGTGCTGTCTATTTATCTGTCTTCTTTTTATTTGCTTCACTGAAATCAATTGGTCAATTTAATCAACAGAAGAAATTAAGTACTTTTAGGAGGTTGCCTAACGAAGTTACAACTCAAGAATAGCTACAGAAGATTGCATGGTCTTCCATAATTACTAAATTTAATTGCAGCTGCATTTGAAGACATACAATGTCGACCTTATTAGGTGGAGGCGCTTCCAGCTATAATGTGTCAGCTTACAGCCGCTTCAATGTTTCTGAAGAACTATCAGACATCAAAGTCTTCGTGAATAGTTTTAAAGAACGGGTACTAACTTGCCTGAAGCGCGAAAATGAACGCGGAAAAACTCCATTTAAGTCATTTGCTGAAAGGAAGCTCAGTGTTGCTGATATATCTTGGCTGCAGGACAATGAAGAAAGATTTTTTAAATATACTGCTAATAAAACTCTGGTCCAGGAACATTATTTGTCGAAATGTGGCTTTATCTGTTCTATGATATATACACCTGACGGAGAATATGTCATCGTAGGACATTCTTCTGGCCTGATTCAGGTATGTGGTAAACACTGATTGGTACAACCTTTCCCACACCATTTACATCTTATTGATACTTGGAGCAGAGCTGCGACAACTTAGTTGGGTTGGCATAACGAGATGGGGCAAGAAGGCAAGAACACATAATCCAGTAATCATCTCCGATTATAATTAGACATTCTTCTGGCTTGATTCAGGTATGTGGTAAACACAGATTGATATAACCTTCCCCACACTATCTAGGTACATCTTATTGATACTATAAAGCAGAGCTGCGATAACTTAGTTGGGTTAGCATAACGAGATGGGGTAAGAAGGCAAGAATACATTTAATCCGCTAGTCATGTTCGATAATAATTAGACATTTCTAGCTTGATTCAAGTATCTGATAAACACAGATTGGTACAACCATCCCCACGTTATCTACATCTTGTTGATACTTGGAGCAGAGCTGCGACAACTTAGTTGGGTTATTAAATTGGCATAACGAGATGGGGCAAGAAAGCAAGAATACATAATCTGCTAATCATCTCCGATTGTAAGGCATTCTTCTGGCTTGATTCAGGTAGGTATGTGGTATATAATTATCTGATTGATACCTGAAGCAGAGTTGCGACAAACTTAGTTGGGTTGGCATACCACGAGATGGGGCAAGAAGGCAAGAACACATAATCCAGTAATCATCTCCGATTATAATTAGACATTCTTCTGGCTTGATTCAGGTATGTGGTAAACACAGATTGGTACAACCTTCTCCACACTATCTTTATCTTATTAATACTTGATGCAGAGCTGCGACAAACATATTTGGGTTGGCATAAGGAGATCAGGCAATAAGGCAAGAATACGTCATAATCCACTAGTCATCTCCGATTGTTAGACATTCTTCTGGCTTGATTCAGGTAGGTATCTGGTAAACACTGATTGGTATAAACTTCCCCACACTATCTGCTACGACAAACTTAAACGAGATGGGGCAAGAATTATCATCTACGATTGTTGGACATTCTTATGGTTTGATTCAGTTATTTGTCGTAAACGCTGATTATTACAACCTTTTGCACACCATATCATTGTATCTTATTGATACTTGAAGCAGAACTGCCAGAAACGTAGGTTAGCATGAAGAGATGGGGCAAGAATAATCCACTAGTTTTCTCTGCCATTCTGGCTTGATTTCGGTACCTAAGTCGTAAACGCTGGCTGTTACAACCTTCCCCTTCCTATCTTATTGATACTAGAAGCAGAGCTGCTCGAAGCATAGGTTGGCATAGCTAGTTAGGGCTGGATTAATCTACTACTTAATCATCTTCTTCGTCGAAGGATATACTTCTGGTTTTATTCAGGTGTGTTGTAAATATTTAATGTTACAACCTTCCGTACACTCTCGTATTAATAGAATCAGAGCTGCCAGAAACTAAGGTACCAAGGCATATAGCTAGATGGTGAAGGGATAATCCACCAGGTAATCGAGTGTCTCATTTGCTTAGGACAGGGATGGCAAACCAGTGGCACGCGAATCTGTTATGGTCACGAGTGCGACTGAAGTCCTACGAAATAGTCATTGGATTTTTAAGTCCGGACATGTGCTTGGTAAAGTAGTGGTAGATACATAGACAAGAAAAGTTGGCGAAATATTTTGCCGCTAAACACGTAGGCCACGCAAATAATGTCAACCCCTGAACTTAAAAACGTTGTCCAGGAATACGCAAAGAATATCAAAGAGTATTATCGGAATGAAATACGCCCGAAATTATGGTATCCGATGTTTTATCGCAAGGAAGCGAAAGAAAAGGTTTTCTCTTGGGTTAAGGAGAACCATGATAAGTTCTTGAAAAACACTCCTAATAAAATTTTGCAACACAGATGGTACTGCTCTGAGAAGGGTGATATAACGTCAATGCAATTTTCACCAAACGGATACCATATTGTTGTCGGGCATGCCTCAGGTAGCATTGAGGTGAGCGTAGGTAATTGTTTTAGCTCCACAAACACTACTAAAAGATCCTAAGTTAATAGAACGAAGAGTAGCAAACGGAGCATTCTTTACAAATGGATTTAGTATTAACAAAGTCGCTTTTTCCGTATGTAGGTACGCTTATACTTTTAAATTTTATTTAATGGGGTTTTCATCAAAGGGTAGACATAAATTAATGATTCAAGAGGAAGGTTTACCTACAAGTAAAATTCTTTCCAAAATTCCTACGGGAACGGGAAAAATGGGATAGATATGCACGTACGAAGTTGCAGGAAAGCTAGTTATCAGTCTATAAGCTAACCTAAAATAATATAGGCACCCAAAATTCCTGCCTTTTGATGTGCGGTCACTTAACCGCCGTGACCATGAAATCTTGAAACATTTGCCCTACTTACGATAGTTCTTATAAATTTTTGTTTAGTAAAAAAGTGTTGAATATTATTTTTTCACACCACCTGCACGAAAACGTAAAATTATTTGCCATTAAAACCTAACCTAAAGTACGTGATTCTAACCCGCGAGCGGCTCCGTCCGCCTCTGCTGCTAGGTGCAGCGAGCGCAGTCAAAATGGGTTCCAAATTCAAATCTCATTATTGCCTTAATATAATGAAATTCAGTACGCTATTATTGCCCAGCGGTGGGCTGGATCTACAGCTTCGGACGCACTCGCTGCTCCTTGCAGCCTCCTTGGAGCCAACACGCGCCACCTGTTTCCATGGCTAAAGCACAATTTTCTCGCAGTAGGTGTGAAAAGTAGAGTATGCTCCTCAGGGAAAAGGTGTATTTGCCTTGGGCTAGCTTGAATCCATCGCTGCGTTTAGGATTCTTGTAATAACTCCCTCACGACGCTCGGGAGTTAACTCTCGAACTTCTCTTTGACTCTTGATTGTGTTCGGGATTCAATGTGACGCCCTGCTTTATCCCCTCGCTGCATAATCTACTATTTTAATAAAGTCTCCTTATCTACATTACTTCTATAACAACCTTCGATTGTCTCTTAAATTGGTAGTTTTATTGTTTGTGTGTCTGTGTATGCCAAATAAATACGTTTTCTTTCTTTGTAACTAGTATGATCTTTGTTATCCAGATGCGGCACGGCAGTACAGGCACAGTCCTTTGTACGTTGCGAAACATTCAGTTTCCACCGAAACCCGTACATGCTTTGGAGTACAGCCCATCTGAACCGAATGTCTGCTATGCAGCTTGCATGGACGGAGCTGTATATCGAATCGAGATCCCCCACGTATGTGAAATTCGAATCTAATAATAGTAGCAACTACGAGTATGCAATACGAGCTCCTGTTCAAAGGGAGGGTAGGTATACTCTGCTCAATGATGGGTGTGCTTCAGTTTTGTTCAGATCTTTGTGTTTGTGTTGTGCCTATTTGAAATTGAAACATTTTATTGTTTATGTTTCTATGTATCGAAGATAGGGTAGTTCAACCCTACATCTCAACAAACACCAAAACCTTCTATCATCAATATGGTTTCATATATTCACTGTATCAGCCTTTGTTTAAAAATATTTTTACATTTTTTATATCATCCCAGTACCTGCGAAATTCAATACCTACCCATATTATATCTATTGTTCTGTTTCACGCAAAATTCCTGAGTGAATTCAATTCATCAAATACAATTATTTATCGGAGCACAAAAGCGCGTGTATTCATTTCCGTTGTTGCGATGTAGCGAATAACAACTGGGAATAACGAAGATTAAAATGTTACCCTCCGTTCCCATTGGTATTAGCGGCCTAGTAGCTTGTGTGTAGATAGCCTTTCACCAGAAATTGTTCCTGCGAGGCCTTGAAACAAGCGGTGCGATGAATTGCTACCTCACGTCGCGTATTGTACGGATTGTTGAATTAATTTGTTGTCTACTATCGTAAGGTATTCTGATGGTTGAGGATAACCAATTTTCGCATGTACCTACCTACTAACTCTTAGCAACCTATGAAAAACAATTTCAGTTGAAACAAAAGCAGCAATGCAAAATAATTCTGCTTTGATCCGATCCAGTTGTCGTGGGTAGTCGGGATTTAGTTAGAGTGCTTGTTGACAAGGACAAAATCTTCATCTCCATTCTTCAATTTATACAGTAATTAAATGCTGGTATCTACTTTATTCAACCAAAAGAGCGCGTTTATGTAAATACGAACGTATGAAATCTTGTGTGGATAGATTTCCGCTAACTAGGTATATACAATGTAGGTACCTACTTGCCAATCACTGATCCAGCATCCATCGCTCGTTTCAAAGCCCCATCTGAAGGGCAGACCAACATAAATCAACTCAAATTGGCTGTCGGCTCTATCGATTAACATTGTCCGTTTGTTTGTGAAGATAGACATGTCCGTGACAGACCCTCCAACGTACTGCATCAGAGCTGACCCGATGCTGGACAGTCTGAACATGCAGTTCTATGGAAGCCCTGGGATGTCGACCCACGCTACGCCTTTTATTACACGTAAGTTTTGTATTAATTAAAAACTTAAGTTACTAGGACTCGTAAGTACAGCAGTGGACATTTGAAACCTGTTTAGTAAGAGAAGGCAACAGATGGTCAATGGAGCCGAAAAGTTCTGGAGTGGCGACCGCGTACCGGAAGACGCAGCATTGGAAGTAGACCGATGACCTGGTGAGGGTAGCCGATGGATGTGGCGACACTTGGAGAGGACTTTGCCCAGCAGTGGGGCGTCTTTCGGCTGATATGATGATAATAATGAAGAGTATGAAGAGAGCTCGTGGCTAAATAATAAAAACCGCATGGATAGATCTTCAAGGTTAAGCAACGCTTGCCAAGGTTGGTCTGTGGATGGGTGACCATCTTAACATATCGAGTTCCCTCCGTGTCTCGGAAAGCACGTAAAGCCGTTGGTCCCGGCTGTCATTTGTAGATCTTTGGCAGTCGTTACGGATTGTCAGAAGCCAGTAAATCTGACCAGTCTTGCCAAGAAATACCGTGTTACCCAGTTAATGGGTTGTGGAGGTCTGGTAGGCCGCCGCTAAAATACTGGTATTCAGCTGAATCCGGTTTGACTGGAAGCCGACCCCAATGTAGTTTGGAAAAGGCTAGGCAGATGAATAAAGAGTAAGCACTGATAATACCAGAAAAGGTGGCACAGTGATAAGTGATCATCCAGGTGAGACCCCTTTAGACTTTCATGTGGATGTGTGATGGAAAGGGTTCCGTGACCACTTACTCCCACTCCTTTGTGTTTCCCTCGTCTTTCCTTTAAGTCCAGGCACCTTGGGAGAAGCTTCATTACAAATAAAGATACCTATCACAATTTGATGTAGTCGGGTTGGCGTCAACCAAATAACAAGGTGTTCTTGAGAGCTGTGAGATTAACAATTACCTGGTAAGTGCCGCCAAATCTAATAAGTGATAGTGGAGACCTCAGACCAACAAAAAAAGAAAGACAACAAGAATTTAGGAAATTAAGAATTAAGAAAAAAATTAAGGCATGTATAAAACGCACACTAGGTATGTAGTAAAGCATATTATAAACGGGAAGATTATATCCTCGATAAAATAGCTTGGCTGAATTGGTCCTGCTCCACAGTCACTGCCGCTGGGGTCCACTAGTTAGGTTTTCATGTCTGGAAGAGATGGTCACCCTCTTTTTTTCTTGCAAACATCACACAATTACGTGCATTTTTTTCTCAGTACAACGCTCGTTCGTTTGTAAATGCACTCTTTTTTTTAACTAATGTGTTTTTTTATCGAATAGAAATCTTTCAAAACAATTGATATACAACACCTTACTAAAAAATATCTTCCTCATACAATATTATCCTACCTACACTAATATGTATTATTACCCAAATTTTAGGGAAAAAATCCAACAAATGGCAACCCGTTCGACACACACGTACATAAAAAGGTGGCTTCACGTGTTTGTTCGCGGTGCGCCGTCTTTCTTTTTTTGTTGGTCTGAGGTGGAGACTTATTAACCGAGAAATCCCGAATTTAACCAAAGCTTTTGCATTAGTCCCACTAATTTCCAATCACGTTTCAAAGATGGATTTCAGTAAAAGCCCAAAATGACGGTAACGTGTCCGGCTAACAGGGTGTCAGGTGGTATTAGTTAATCCATGGGTAGAGGGTACTATGGGGTTGCACAGTCGACCCAAATTAGCAACGCGGCTGGATGTCGGCCGGTCGACTCGCAAATGCAATTAATGTTGTCGAACAGAATCAACGAATGCCCTTGCTTTTAGCATAGTCGAGTAAATGGACACTTGGTCATTTAGGTAGTTTAGTTGGCACTGGTATTGTTATCTAATTAGATTTACCTGCAGCCGGTTTCCGAATTGTGAATTTGGATTTCAGAACGTGAGAAAACTTACTTTACAACGCAAAGTTTAATTGGTTTCAAGCTTAAAGTAGAGTTTAACCAATAAGTACTCAACTTGAAATTCTTAATATAGGTACCTACTGTGCAAGTGGTTACATAAGTTGCGATAGGTACTGTAAAATAATCTATACTAATATTATAAAGCAGAAGAGTTTGTTTGTTTATTTGTTTGTTTGTTTGTTTGGTTGAACGCGCTAATCTCAGAAAGTACTGGTCCGATTTGAAAAATTATTTCAGTGTTAGATAGCCCATTTATCGAGGAAGGTTATAGGCTATATATCATCACGCTAAGACAAATAGGAGCCGAGCAATAATGGAAAATGTGACGCAGACGAAGTTGCGCGGGTCAGCTAGTCTATATATATAAAAGAAAGTCGTGTTAGTTACACTATTTATAACTCGAGAACGGCTGAATCGATTAAGCCTAGAACCAGGAGACGGACATAAGATGATTTTATCCCAAAAATCCCACAGGAACGGGAAAGTCCCTCGGGAACGGGAACTATGGTTAAACGGGGGCGAAGCCGCGGGGGACAGCGGACATAGGATAGTTTTTATCCCAGAAATTCCACGGGAACGGGAATTAGTGAGGAGGTAGCATTGAACCAGGAGACGCACATATGATAGTTTTTATACCGGAAATTCCACGGGAACGGGAAAATCCCACGGGAACGGGAATTAGTGAGGAGGTAGCATTGAACCAGGAGACGCACATAGGATAGTTTTTATCCCAGAAATTCCACGGGAACGGGAAAATCCCACGGGAATGGGCATTAGTAAGGAGGTAGCTTTGAACCAGGAGACGGACATAGGATACTTTTTAACCCAGAAATTCCCCGGGAACGGGAATTAGTAAGGAGGTAGCTTTGAACCAGGAGACGGACATAGGATAGTTTTTATCCCAGAAATTCCACGGGAACGGGAATGTCCCACGGGAACGGGAATTAGTAAGGAGGTAGCTTTGAACCAGGAGACGGACATACGATAGTTTTTATCCCGGAAATCCCACGGGTGAATGAACTATGCGAGTTAAACGGGAGCGAAGCCGCCGGGGACAGCTAGTTACCTATAAGCAAAAATGAAGAGAAGTATTTCAAGCCATTCCAATGTGGTGTATTTTTTATTTGTCATGACGTGTTTGCTCTTCGCTCTAGTCTTGGTCAGAGATGACAGAGACGAAGTCAACGATGGAGTGAGCTTACCCAGAAGAGGCCTGTTCACTCCTAACTTTGAAGAGATTAGGGTTGAATGCGTTCGGAAACACAGACCGAGTAAAGAGTTCCGTAACTTTAAACTGAAATTTATCTTCTTTTACCAGAACGGTTTGCGGCACTTTCGTTGGGCGTGATGGCGGACTCGTCGAAAATGGCCGTCGGCTATGCTGACACATCAATCAAAATCTATGATATGGAAACACAGGAGGTACGTTGATCAATTGTACCTATCTATACTAATATTATAAAGCAGAAGAGTTTGTTTGTTTGTTTGGTTGAACGCGCTAATCTCAGGAACTACTGGTCCGATTTGAAAATTTCTTTCAGTGTTAGATAGCCCATTTATCGAGGAAGGCTATATATTATCACGCTAAGATCAATAGGAGCGGAGCAGTAATGAAAAATGTTACGCAGACGACGTTGCACGGGTCAGCTATTATAACTAAAGCAAACCATCTTCAAAATCGAACGAATCGAGTGCATGAAAAGATATGCAGGAGGCCTTTGTCCTTGCCTCTCAGGGTTGTGAAATCTGTTCGAAAAAGTCACCGCGGCCCTGGAACGCAAAGGGCATTAGAAGGAACACTGGTGAGCTTTAGTCAGTATGATTCACACTCCCTACCACCTTCTCCTCCGCCTACAATGAAAAGAGTCGTTTGATGATTTCCCATCCTTAAAAAAAGTGGAGGTATTTGTCCAGCACTGGGAACAGTAGGTATAAGTGAGGACCTCTCTTAAAAAACTTTGATGAAAATGCTAAGTAGGTCCTTTGGCCCTGCCAGGGTCGCAGGATCCTGCCAGGGTTGCGGAATTTGTGCTAAAGAGTCACCACGACCCTGGAACGCAAAGGCCATTAGGAGTAACAAGGATGAGTTTTAGTTAGTAATAGTACATTCCCTTCCGCTCCGTCCAGTGCGAAAGGAGTCATTTGATGATTTCTCATCCTTAAAACAAAATCGTTTGGTATTATAACGTTATTGTCGCTTTAGCCTAGGACCACAGGTCTAAAACCTTCTTATTTGTATCTATATATTTACTTACCTTTCCATTACTTTTTAACCGACTTCCCAAAAAGGAGGAGGTTCTCAATTCGGATGTTTGTATTTTTTTTTTACATAATACATTAAGCCTACAAATTGCATTCTCCAGTCCCAACCCTCATCTTTCAAACTCTGGCAATATATTTCAAACAAAAAAAAAAACAATAAATCTGTTTTTAAGCAAATATTTATTTAAATCTTGCTCTTTGTAAAAAATACCTACCTATCATTAACTAAAGAAAGCTTTAGGTACTGAAATATCACCTATGTTAACAACTGAAAAGAACTTTTACTGGCTGATAGCTTATGATCAGCTAAATCTTATTACTCCTCTGATATGAGTAATAAAGCTTCCTTTTATTTTAGGGAAATTATTTTATAATTTCGAAAAAAATAAATAAAAAGCACGAACTTGTAATAGACGCGGACGAAGTCGCGAGCAACAGCTAGTAAAATATATATACCTAGTCCAATACATTAACAGCACATATAAGTTTTGAGAAGTGATTTATACATTTTCTTTTGTATGTTTTAGTAAATTTATGCTCATTGGATATTTTATTTCGTTTTGAGGCGTTTATTTACTTTCTCTGCGAAGAAAAATGTTCTGAAAGCGAAAACCGGTGGGTTGGTATTTTTACTGTTACTTGAGAAAAGTAAAATTTATTCTTCTTCTAGGCTTATATTTATTGAATCTTTGGTAATCTTTTTTTTGTTCGAGAAGGCAATTTTTGAATTGTTTTAAAAGTAGAATAAGAAAGATTGATTAAATAGGTTTATTAGATCAAATACTTAAGTTAATAACAAGCGATTGGGCCATAATATCGCAGCTATGGTCTACATAATGTGTAGGTATTATTGGCCGACCCAAATCCATTTTTGCCAAACTGCAACCGAAATCGGATGTTCGGTCGGACAGTGTAGTAGCTACTAGGAAATAATATGTATTATTGGGTATGAATATATTTCTATAAACAAAATTGGAGAAAATCGCTTGCGAATTTTGCTAATAAATTGTATAGGTCCCTTTCATTTAGGTACTAGCTTCATGTTTTTGACTGACCGACCTAGACAATAGGGAATATGCATGCAATTTTATATTTGCAAAATAACACACTTATTAGCTCTATTACACATCATGAAATTATTTTTTAATATCTTCATCAGGGATGAAGTTTTAAAGCTTCAAAGATTACAATTAGAAAAAGAAGTCCGGTATGGACTTTGACGTCCAAGTCCTTGACGCCCATACAGCTGCCAAAGAAAACAGCGTTTTCGCGAGAGGGACAGATATATTTGCTTAAAATAATTATATCTCGTTTGTTTTTCGAGCAATTTTGATTCTATTTTCACTGTTAGTATCATATTTTGTATATTATTTACTAATTGTAAAGATCATAAATATTTTTTTAATGCATATTAATTCCTAATAATAAAACTAACCTAATTTCCCTATTTTGTAAGTACTTAGTTAATTTGAAATAAGCTGCCGCTCCGCCCTCATGAATGTCGAAAAATTATCCCAAAAGAACATATTAAAAGGTATCTTAAGTCTTGTAAAGTTCATCAAGATCGTTCAGATGTTCTGGCGTGATTGAGTAACAAACATCCATCCAACCAAATTTTCGCATTTGTAATATTATGTAGCAAGTAATAAATAATGTAAATTTATTTATTTATTTATTTGGAACAAACAAACAGTAACACATTAAATATCTGCGCAAATAATATAAACAAAGATATTACCTACAAATGTGAAACTCACACCGTTATCCACAGCATATACAATTCATATGACTATACTAATGAACAATCTATGCGAGTAAGACTACAAGACTGATCAAATAACTATATATCGGAATCCTTCAGTTTCTTTAACAAAGCAGAACGAAATCTATTTGCTGACACTGAGAATAAGTCTAATTCTGTAGTTTCTGAACAAAAGTCATTATAGTGTTTGCACAAGCGACGTAGAGGCGCCCGCAGACCAGCATTGGTGCGACAATGGGACACAGCAAAAAGAGGACGTGCGCGCACCTCTCGTCGAATAACAGTTCTTGGGACACAGTAGCATATTTTATTAGTAATCTCAGAGCAGTTATACCTGTTATAGCATACGTCGAAAAGAAATATAGATAGATGCTTTGAGTTGGGTTTCCACGTGAGTGTATGGCCTGGAGCGTTGAGCGGATCCGGCAACTGGGTCTCGAGGTGGCGCTGCACAAGTCCGAGGCCATGTGTTTTCATGGCCGAGGCAATGCGCCACCGTCGGGATCCTTGCTGACGGTAGGAGGGGTTTCCATCGGCGTCGAATCGACGCTGAAATACCTGGGGCTCGTCCTGGACAGCCGATGGAACTTCGTGGAGCATTTCCGACGTTTGGTCCCCAAACTGGAGCGGGCCGGCGCTGCTTTCAGGCGACTCCTGCCCAACCTGGGGGGACCGAACGCCTCCTGCCGTAGGCTATACGCGGGGGTCGTGCGGTCCATGGCCCTTTACGGGGCCCCGGTGTGTGCGCGTTCATTGAGGCAGCGTGCTGCGAACCATTTGAACGCGCCCCAAAAGGTGGTGGCCCTCAGAATGACACGAGGGTACCGCACGATCTCGCGCGAAGCGGCGGGTCTCCTTGCCGGATTGCCGCCATGGGATCTGGAGGCGGTGGTCCTCGCGCGCCTGCATGATTGGCGCGCGGAGGTACTAAGCCGGGGGGAAACTCCGCTGACGCGGCAAATTGTCGCGCAGCGGACGAACTTCCGGCGCGATCTCATGGCGTCATGGAGACGACGACTATCGCAACCCAACGCAGGGCACGCCACGATAGCGGCGGTAAGTCCCCTCTTTGAGGAGTGGCTTGAGAGGCGCCACGGCGTCCTCACCTACCGCCTGACGCAGGTCCTCACCGGACATGGTTGCTTCGGGAGGTTCCTGCACCGAATCAGGCGGGAGGAAACGCCCGGGTGTCACCACTGCGAGGATCGACCAGAGGACACGGTAGAGCACACTGTGCAGGTGTGCCCCGCTTGGGCGGCGCACCGCCGTGTCCTCGAAACGGCGATCGGCGGCGACCTCTCGCGTCCGGCCCTGGTCCAAGCCATGGTCCGGAGCGAGACGGAATGGGACGCCGTTGCCTCCTTCTGCGAAGCAGTCATGCTAGCGAAGGAGGTGGCGGAGCGGGAGAGGAGACCCTCTCGTCCCGGCCGCCGTGGTGGACGCCACGGGCGTCGGGGGCCACCTGGTGACCTCCGGCCACCGTAGGCGCGGGCCTGTGGACGGCGAGCTATGGGTGGCTCGCCGTCCGTCCATCTAGACAGGCCGTGTCGACGGCGCGTTAGTGTTCCACGCGCGCCTCAAAGAGAGTCAGCAACACAGAGGGGCCCGAAAGGGCCGACGCCTGCCGGAGTCGCGGGATTATTCGCAAGAGACACCGTGGCTCCGGAACACAAAGGGCAATGAAGGAACATGGATGGGTTTTAGTCAGTAGAAGTCTGACACTCCCTCCCGCTACACCCAGAGCGGGAGGAGTCATTGGATGATTTCCCATCCCTAAAAAAAAAAAAAAAAAAAAAAAGTGTATGGCCTGGAGAAGAATCTCAAAGACTTTTTTTTCATCTAGTTCTAAGAACGTGAGGAATACTTAATTAACTCTTTGGGTATATAAACCAAGTTAGGTACTACAATAACTTTACGGATTACCCGATAACCATCAATTCACGAAATTGAAGTTTATCTTTCAAACAATCGAAGCCGTCTATCTCTTGCGGCCATCGTGTAGTCGCCTACACGATGGCCGCAAGAGATAGACGGCTTCTACAGTCGTATTGATATAGTGTTACAGTTTACAGTCATAACATAAAATTGCTGAGCCGAGCAATAAGGTTTATCTTACAAGTTGTGAGATACGCAGAGCTTGTAATTAAAGGCATAATGGTCGCAATAAGCCCTTTAGGCTCGATGGAATAAATCAAAACCTGAAAAAAGCAGCTGTTGTGCATTTTGTCGAGTAACGTGAACAGACATAGCATCTAAATCTATGAGGTGGTTAATCTTTTTTCGAGGTTCCGAGTGGAACTTTCTTCACAAGTCTTTTTCATTTATTGCTCACTAGCTGTCCCCCGCGGCTTCACTCCCGTTTTACCCGCATAGTTCCCGTGAGATTTCCGGGATAAAAACTATGTTATGTCCGTCTCCTGGTTTTAAGTTACCTCCCCACCAATTTTCAGCCAAATCGGTTTAGCCGTTCTTGAGTTATAAATAGTGGAACTAACACGACTTTCTTTTATATATAGACTAGCTGTCCCCCGCGGTTTCGCTCCCGTTTAACCCGCATGGTTCCCGTTCCCGTGGGACTTTCTCGATCCCGTAGGATTTCCGGGATAAAAATATCCTATGTCCGTCTCCTGGTTATAAGCTACCTCCCCACCAATTTTCAGCTTAATCGATTCAGCCGTTCTTGAGTTATAAATAGTGTAACTAACACGACTTTCTTTTATATATATATATAAGATTACCAAAAGCATGAGATTATGAGTTATGCCTTTTGAAGCAGAATAAAAGGTCCATTATGGAGCCTTAATTTAATCCAACACGATCAAAGAATCTTATGAAACATGAGACAACTACACGAATGCTCTTTAGACATTTAGACAGAAAGTTTTATTAAGGCGTAAAAATTTAATTTTGGCTTATGGGCGCGCTAGATTTAGGGTAGTGAAGGATGAGTAGTACCCGACAAATAGAATGACTTCATTTTCCTACATCTTGCATAGCGCAGCTTTGGTGGAAACTGCCTGTACGGACGCGAGCACTTTTTCTGGCAAAAAGACAGATTGAGAAATTGGCGCGATGGTCGCGTGAGATGGATGTATGCAGCCGATCTCAATTACTTGTTTCGAATGTTACAAGACTGCTTCAGCGCACAGCAGAGTCCGTTACGCAACCGTACACCATGTTTATTTGATCAGCTTTGGTGCAGAAATCGCACCATTTCATAGATTCGCGCTAAATATTAAAAGCCGTGGTGTCGTGGGTGGATCTTTACTGTAAAACAACGCTTGCCAAAGTCCCTTGGATGGGAGTCCATCTTAACATACCGAGATATCCCTGTTGCTCAGAAAGAAAGTTAAGTCCGTGGTCATTGGTCCCTTCTGTCATTTTTAAATCTTTATTAGCCGTATTAGGTTCTGTCAGAGGCCAGGAAATTTGTCACCAGCTTATTGCTAAGGAGTATCGTGTTACACAGTTAAGGGTGTGTATTCCGTCCACAAGCGCCGCCAATCGTTTTTTATTAATTGTGGTAAATTTAAGACACGTAGATATAAAACCGCTCTGCAGTGTTCTGAAGAAATGTATCTATTATTTTTTGAGAGCTATTTTTAATACATAACTCATGGCTAAATAGCCAAAACGGCAATTATTGCTAAAAGTGGCCACTTTTAGCAAAAATATCGACTTTGGCAACTATTTATGTTCTAAAGTAGAAAACATAACTCTCAAAAAATAATAAATACATTTCTTTAAAACACTGCAGAGCGTTTTTTTATCTACGTGTCTTAAATTTACCACGATTAATAAAAAACAATTGGCGGCGCTTGTGGACGGAATGCGCCCTCTTAAATGGGCTGTGTAAAATACTGGTATTCAGATGCATAAGGTTTAGACTGTAAGTTGCCCTCAACACAGATGAAAAAAGGCTAGGCAGTTTGATTATTGACTTTTGACACCGCTCAGTTTCCTCGCACATCTCTGGTATAAGCACACCCTTAAGCTCCACGGCATAGCGGGTCACAAGTCCGTTACTTTCCTTACTGCTATGTATAAAATGTAACCAATAAAAGGTTACGGCTTAATCTCGCTTGAGT
This sequence comes from Ceramica pisi, assembly GCA_963859965.1. Classification (NCBI taxonomy): domain Eukaryota; kingdom Metazoa; phylum Arthropoda; class Insecta; order Lepidoptera; family Noctuidae; genus Ceramica; species Ceramica pisi. Next base: position 18,715,677 of record OY982535.1, on the reverse strand, counting down.
GTGGTAATAAAGCTGACATTTCTGCATTGGATTTATTATAACTTTGATGTCCTTGACATTAAAATTTGGGTCGGAGATTTTAAATGTTATTGGAAAGACGAATCGTTAAACTGTGCCGAAATTTAAAAAAAAATGCGTAGAATTCAACCTTCAGCTTTTTAATGGTGGCCACGCATGGCATGACATCTGATGTAGTTCAGTTTTTTAGCACCTGGCTTATTAATTTATCTACAGTGACAGTACCTACCATGCTTTTATGGTCTTTTTGGGAATTTTATCCTCTCTGGAAAAGTACTACTTCTTAAGGGTGAGGATTTTGTGAGTCGCGTAAAATGAGTCGGCGGAATTTACGCTCGATTCGTTTTCATAATAAAGTGTGCCACAGGGCGACGCTAAATGAGTTGGATTTTAGTATGGAACCGAATTCCGCTGACTCATTTAACGCAACTCAGAAAATTAGGTTCGTAGGTCCTCTCCCTAAATCTATCTCAAATTATTAGACACATTGACTACGGCTGCATCCTGATATTGTTTACAAACAAATTAAGTTGACTGCCAATTACGTGCTTTCTATTAAGAAAAGAGTAAAGCGTGAAGCCATTAGTACATTATAGTAGTGTGTAGTTGGCAACCCCGGTAGTTGTTTCACCTGCCGCCGATTGACTACGCGCCGATGCGCGATTTCTCCCCGCGCTTGCGCTTAGCTATTTAGTTGTGATTGTAATTGTTCGGCTAAGCATTAGCCTGGTTTCATGTACGGTGATTATTTTGAGATTTAGGGGGCCGAGTCACCCACGTCCGTAGGAGAATACCCTTCAACGAATCCCTACGGTGGTCCCCGGGTGGTCTAAACAGGTGACACTAACCGCCTCCGTGGTCTAGTGGTTATACCACCTGATTCAGACCCAGAGGTCCCGGGTTTGATTCCCAGTGGAGACAAATTTTTTGCTCGGTTTGGTTGGTGGTAGGACTTGTTCTAAGTCCACCTGGCAAGCTACCACCATCATGTCTAAGTCTGTCGCCATAACAACTATGTTAACAGTATTGTTGTGTTCCGGCAGTTACGAGGTATGAATTATAGCCAGTTCCTCTGTGTAAGAGGATTCCGGGTGAAACTCGCTTCCATCTTCGGCCTAATAATTACTTTCCATCAGGTGAGATTTGGGCCAAGACTTTCCCCGTTTTGTATAAAAAAAAAAAGATAATAAACAGCTTATGAACCAGACATGCAGTGTTTCAGACCACCCCAATAGTCTAACCATAAGAGGTTCTATTTGTGAATTATCTTTTTCTCATTACAGGCTGTACTGACATACAAAGTGCACAAGTTGCGGCTGCAGTTTATTCCGAAGAAGCTGCAAAGGATGCACTTCGGCCAGGTGGTCGCGTTGAGGGCTCACCAGCAGAACCCTAACATGATCGCCAGCGGGGCTTGGGACAACACACTAAGGGTGAGTCGATGCAAAATGAAAATGTACAGGAAGTAACGGAAAGGTATAGACAGTATTTAAAAAAAAACCACTTCTACTCATGTGGATGAACAGCTTTCTCGAAGTAAGTTATCGTTAACTACCAAAAAAATTTGATGTGGCATTTTGCATTTTTTTTAACCGACTTCCCAAAAAGGAGGAGGTTCTCAATTCGGTTGTATATTTTATCTGAAAGGATATACTTGCAGATTGGTCCCATTTAAATTTTATGAAAATCAGTTACGAAGTCTGGATTTTAAATCGATATAGCTGGAATTCGTCTACTTTGATGATAGTTTTATGTCATCCAAGTAATCGAAATTGCGTATTTTGCTTTTCTGCGATTTTTCAGTGGTGTTGCTAGGTGTGGGGTACCACTAAAAAGTAAAAATAGAAAACTTTTTACAAAAAAAATACAACCGACTTCCAAAAAAAAAACACTACAAAGTAAAAAATAACTTTAATTTCGTCTATAAGTCGGTGTCAAAATACGAATAAACTAACAAAAACACCGACTTCCGAAATTAAAGTTATTTTTTACTTTGTAGTGTTTTTTTGTTTGAGAAGTGTTTCTGTAACGAGTTTAACAGAAAAATAATGTAGGAAGGGAAACACTAAAAAAATTATAATACTACATAGATATTTTCATTTATAAATGCACTAGCTTTTGCCCGCGACTTCGTACGCGCATATCCCGTTTTTCCCGTTCCCGTAAGAATTTCGGCAAATCCTCTCTAAGGCTAAGAACTCACGGAGCGATTTTCACCCGCGACCGCCGCGGTTGCGGGCCCGCAGCTTCTGTAGAAAGCAGTTATGTATGTTAAAAATTAAAGCACAACTCACGACGCGATTTACGCCCGCGCCTCTACAGAAGCTGCGGGCCCGCAACCGCGGCGGTCGCGGGTAAAAATAGCTCCGTGAGTTCTTGAGTTCTTAGCCTTAGTGCTCCCCTACACTCCTCAAGAAACCTGCCAGCCAAATTTCAACTCTCTACGAGCGACTCTCTTCTATGACGTGCGATCGTGATTAAGCTCCAGAAAAAGGGATAGATAATGTTATGCGTTTTCAATAACTCTGTCTCCCTCCCACAACTTATACATGATCGTTTTAAGACGTCATAGTAGGCCAGCAGTAGTTTCGGCTGTGCGTTGTCTGTCAGTCAGACTCTCACTAAGTGACGAGAAATTTTATATATTAAAATAAGGTATGTCTTGCTACACTATGCATTTATGCCAAGACATGCTACACCATGCATGCATCACTATGCATGCCACACTATTCATGCAACGTTCAAAATATGGCGCATGTCGGGTTACCATAAAAAAAAAAATATTACGTGACTCCTGTATACAAGTTTTTTTTTACAAAATATTTCAACATATCACGTTGAAATATTTTTTATCTTTTACCTAAACGTCACTGGTAATGTGGGTGAATTTTATTATTAGACATCACTATATTTCTATGATAGACATAAATGGTACTTAACTTAGCAACAATTCTCAAACTTTACATCAAACAGAACAATTTCAATCGCTTTGTCAAAAACTTAGTGAACCTCAAAGTCTCGTACGCCTACAAGATTGGAACAGAGCAATCATTCATGAATTTATGGCAGATTGTTGGTAAGCTTTTGAGCGAATATTTGAAACTATGCAAATAGTATTTCATATAATAGTGGTTTTATCTAAACACTGACTTCGAATTAAACAGATTCAACTCTCAACTTTTTTTACATGTGAGTGAACAGTTCAAAAAACTAGAGTTCGCATAGTTGGAATGAAACAAACTTTGTTATGAGGTGCAACCTAAAATAACATTAAAATCGAGGATAACTTTGAAAATAAGGGTGCAATTTTACCGCAGAACGTTTAACCTTGCCGCCCACTGTAGGACCTCAGATGAAGGTGAAAAGGGAACGAGAAAAACGTGTATAGTTTGGGCGTCACGCCTGTTTACTGCGAATATAGTGTTGTTATGCTCCGTTTACGCTCAACAAATTAGTATTATTCTGTTTGTATTCGTGAACGTTCGTTATATTTGTTGTTCTTACTAATAATAATATAATAAAGAGGTAACATTTGTTTGTAAGTTTGCATGTTTGTAAGTTTGTATGTAGGGGGTAATCTCAGGAACTACTGGTCCGATTTGAAAAATTCTTTCAGTATTAGATGGCCCATGTATCGAGGAAGGATATAGGCTACATTATCACGCTAAGACTAAAAGGTGCCGAGCATTAATGGAAAATGTGACGCAGACGAAGTTGCGTGGGTCAGCTAGTTTTTAAATACACAAGTGCTTTTGTTCACTATGGCGGGACGCTGCTCGATTTTTACCGAAAAGGCTGACCCGTAATAGGAAAAAGACAGAGTTATGAGGGATAGGGAGGGGCAAGTTATTACCCAAAATTGTGCTAAAATAGATGACGTTAAAAACCATACACAATCTAAGGTAGTAAGAGTGATAGTGAGTCGACTTTCTTGGTGGTTCAGAATTGGTTTTGAAGACGTACATGATAGTAGGAAAAGCAATATTGCCTCGTTTACGGAGAGATCGTAGAACAGTCTTCTGAATTGTAAACATGCGACGCCCAAACTGAAAATTGCTTAGATGACATTTTTTGTAAGTAAATATCAAAACATAGGTGTGCAAGTATATGTCAAACAGACAGGTAGCATCGCCACCCCAATAAATGGTTAAGGTGATAGTTTTTTAATACCCCCACGCTCAGTGTCGCCGACCTATAAATGTACGAATCCGCTGTCGGCGAGTACGTGAAGCGAGTAACTTACTGGAAGCTAGTAAACACGTGCTGAATTAAACATGGCGGACAACGACCGCGGACAGACTCAAAGCATCTCTGTCGAGATTAAAATATTTCTCTCAGCGGTTAACTGCTCAAATTATTTATTAAGCGCGCTTTAACAGACGGTACGGTATTGTTCGCAGCTTATAATGGAATGTTCTATTCTTACTTTTGCTTTGGCGCTTTCATGTTTGTAGTTTTTTATTTAGAGTGCCTTTAGTTGCATAAGATAGGTAGGTACGAAGACGTTGAAAGCAAGAAAAGATTTTAATCAAAATAGGAGAGAAAAAGAAACAACAGAGTGAACAGCTCCTTGGGTAAGCTCGCTCCTTTGTAGACTTTGTTTCTGTCATCTCTGAACAAGACTTGAGTCCGAGTAACCCAAGACAAATTTAAAAAAAAGCAAGAAAAAAAAGAAGAAGGAAGAGAACAAAAAAAGAAGAAAGAGGATGGGAAGAGAGAGAGAGGAAGAGTCAATTAATGATTGGGTTAAATAAGAGTTGAAGATTTGCAATGACTTCAGTCTGAGTTTTTTGTTCAGTTATCGCCCAATAATTTTATTCCCTCCATTTTTTTGGAACAAAGTTCCTTATCGCGCGTTGTGAAAGGGGGCTGGACGGAAAAAAATTCTCACGAAAAGTTGGCACGACACTTTTTGCTATTGTAAGCCGTGCGGCGTGCGCATGTTTCTCTGTCGGTCTCTCTCTCTCTCTCTCTCTCTCTCTCTCTCTCTCTTATAGAAAGCATGCCAGTATTCAAATTCGTTAGTCAAAGTCGAAGTCAAGGTCAAGGACAAAGTCAACGTCAAGGTCAAGGTCAAAGTCAAAGTCAAAATTCATAGGATATTAGATACTAATGTGTTTTTGTTGAGTGTATTCTGGTTTTTTGTACATAATAAATAAAAGGAACTTAGTTCCATCAGGGTGTCCCTTGAGTTTTTTTTTTGTTGATTTTTGCTTTCGATACTTTATAAATACATTCTAGTTCAAAGACTTTATTAAAATTCAAAGAAACGATGAAAATCAATGAGTTGAAGAAAAGTAATAACATTTCAATTAAAATGTATGATTACTAACCAATTTTCATTCCATTTGAGCTGCTGGATATTCATTTTAATCCTAAATGGGTTTGGCTATTACTGCTACATAATGGATGATATGGATCCATTAGATATACCTACGTATTGACCTATTTGGTACTTACCTGACGTAATAAATTATTATAGATATTTAGAGATAGGATCGCATTAAAATTGGACTCGCGTAAAAACGGTGCTCTGACCGTGTGATAGTTTTTCAGGGAAAGGCGGTTTCACTAGGAATATTTATATGTGTAGTTTAATAATCTTAGTTGCCTATCAAGTTTTGATATCTTGACTGAACAATTACATCACAAATCCTAAGCATTTATTTCATGTAACTACTTAGATATTTACCTAACTTAGATATTTTATTCTGTGAAAAGTTCTAGGGGAAGTATGTAGGTATTAGAACGAAAGTAATTAAGTTGGATTTCTAGGCCGTAGAAAAAAATCTCAAATATATATTATATATTACTAGCTGTACCCCGCGGCTTCGCTCCCGTCAACTGGCTACCCTACCTACCCATTTTTATTTTACTTTTAAACCTTCCCTGTATTCAGGCGAACTAAACAAAAAAATAATTACCGAAATCGGCCCAGCCGTTCTCGAGTTTTAGCGAGACGAACAGCAAATAATCTATACTAATATTATAAAGCAGAAGAGTTTGTTTGTTTGTTTGTTTGGTTGAACGCGCTAATCTCAGGAACTACTGTCCGATTTGAAAAATTCTTTCAGTGTTAGATAGTTCATTTATCGAGAAAGGCTATAGGCTATATATCATCACGCTAAGACAAATAGGAGCGGAGCATTCATGGAAAATGTGACGCAGACGAAGTTGCGCGGGTCAGCTAGTTTTTTTAAATAAGAAGATTTATTTTATTTATTTTTATTATGCTAAAAATACAGATTTCAAAGACTCGAAACTATTTATAAAAACCCTAGACCTCACACTAATGTACTTTTTTAATTCATAAAAACAATAATTGGCATAACACTTAATAGTACGTTAGATACCACATGGTTAACTGAAAAGAAATTTACTACATAACACTGCAGACAAAAAGTAGAGGAGCGCAATGCTAAAGAATTAACGATCGTCGTCCACGCTACGCCGTTGGTCCCGACTGCAATTTGTAAATCTTTGTCAGTGGTTACGGATTCTCTGTAAATCTGACTCCAGTCTTCCCAAGTACTACCGTGTTACCCAGTTCATGGGTTGTGGATGTCTTTTAAGCAGCCGCTCCACCTAAAATACTGGTATTTAGGTCATCCCAAATATAGTAGAGAAAAGGCTAGGCTGATGATGATGATGCTGGAAAAAATCACCAATAAGATTTCATTTTCCTAGCCTGGCTTAGCGCAAACCTAGGTGAAAAAGAATAGCGGAGTTAGTTACATATCTGTGGTCACAAAAATCAAAGATATGTGTGATGTGTGCTGAGATAGGGCCTTTTTGGCCTCGCACAGATCAATATAATGTTATTATCTGTATTTTGTTTAAAGTATTTTGCTTCTGTCTGTTTTGTGCGAGTCCCAAATAAACATTTTTTTTTCTTTCTTTCTTTCTTTGATGTAAATGAGGGAGAGAAGAAAGTGTGCGACGGAAAGAAAGGAACGAGCTGATAAGAGTCAGAGCGAGCCCGTCAGCGGCAGCTTTCTAACGACCCCGTCATGCCATCACTGCTTCTCAGTTGCACACCGTATTATAGCTTTAATACTCTTCGTCACAACAAGCAAGCTCCACGCACTGTTTTGCCAGAATCATTTACATACTTTCAAATCCTCGCTCCACCTAGCTTCTTCCCTCATCTTTGGTGGAAAGCACCCTCACTTCTAACTTATAAGACGCATAGGAGAAAATGGTAATGAGGAAAACGTACGAACTTTTCTTAAGTAAGTGGGCGTTGCAATAAACTTGGAATGGAAGCGGACTTTCCTTGTAAAGTTCTAAGAGTAGTGGGAACTGCTTACCTACATCATATATCTAGTTATTCCACAGCAGTCAACTTTCATTTCCAACCAGTCTAGGGCTCGCGTCGTGAATGAGGACCTGTCTTGCAGCAGTGGAAATGTTATAAGCTGATTCAGTTTTATTTTATTCACGAATTCATTCAAAGAAAGGCAAGGCAGGTAAACTGCGTCCTGCGGGTCTAAAAAGGTTATGTTAGCAGAGTTTTATCAGAAACATAATATTAACCACACAACAATCTGCTAAATTGCATTTTCATCTTTATCGTTAAGGTTAGGTTCCAGGTTTATTGGGAAAATTTGACAGTGACGGTTTTAGACCCGCTAGGAATTGGATGCAGCTGTGTACCTACCTACCAGTATATCACATGAAGCTACTGCCTATCATACCTCTACAACCCAGTAACTGGGTAAAATGGTACCGTTTGGCAATACTGCTTGTCTATTGTGTTAATAACTATTTCGATATCGAGCTTCACCTGAGTGACAAAGCTCACAAAATGAGCTTTATAAACACACAACATAAAGGTTACGCTTACTCTTATGTTTAAATGAATGTGATACTCAACTCGCACTACTGGCACAGTCTAAAAATCATATCATATCATATGATTTTTATACTGTGCTACTGGTGTCAGATTGACTGCCTTAGGCTCTCCGCGACAATGGACATTGTACAAGTAGTATAATGGAATCTATAAACTAATAAAATAAATAACACACATCATCATCTGCCTAGCCTTTTCCCAACTATATTGGGGTCGGCTTCCAGTCAAACCGGATTCAGCTAAATACCAATATTTTACGTGGAGTGGCTGCCCACCAGACCTCCACAACCCATTAACTGGCTAACACCGTACTCCTTGGTTAGACTGGTGTCAGATTTTTCTGGCTTCTGACTATCCGTAACGACTGCCAAAGATCTCCAAATGACAGCCGGGACCAACGGCTTAACGTGCTTTCCGAGGCACGGAGGAAACTCGGTATGTTGAGATGGTCACCCATCCACAGACCAACCTCGGCAAGCGTGGCTTAACCTTGAAGATCGACCTGTGCGGCTGTTGTTAATTAGCCACGAGCATAAGTAACACACAATTTATTAATAGAAAAGTATTTAGAAGAAAACAATTTTTTAAAGTTTCCTAGTTTGCAAAATCTCATTTTCTTGATAGAGTTTCTGCACTGCACACAGCTTTTATCACCTCGATTTTCCTCAAAAGATTTTAAATAAGGTATCTTGAAGATTATTTTGTCGTAATAAAATTTTCCTTTTATCACAAACACTTTCATAAAATTACTTTGCTCTATTTTTAAGTGCAATTCCTTGCTTCCTTTGATAAAACTTCACGTTTATTTAATAAATACAACATTTCAGTCACGCAGTAAGGTTTTTCCTTGTATAAAAATAAACCACGTTCCAGATTTTTTCTCCCATTGTTCTCATTTTTTCCTCTTTTATACCGACTATTATGCCATGTTTGTTTGTAAATAAAATGTTCTCATAAGAAGGGCTGCCACGTTCGGTACTGAAACTTGATCACCAGAGGGCCAGATCTAATATTTTTTTAGCAACGCAATACGCCTTGATTTTCATACATTTTTGCAAGATTGTGACTTAAATCCGAATGCAAAACGGTGTTTAAAAATAAGTAGAATTGGCCCTCAGGTCGGGTAAAAGCTTATTGAGTTTTATTTTGAAAGGATAGGTCAAGCCTGGTCACTTTAGGGACTAGCTTACCAACCTACAGCACATTTTCTTTGAAAAATACACATTTGCTGTTACGAAGTTTACACCTTTACAAACTGTATTTTATTGTACAAACGAAACCCTATTACTAAGCCTCCGCTCTCTGTTTGTCTATCTGTCTGTCAGAAGGTTGTATCTCAAGAACCGTACCGTTGAAATTTTCACAGATTGTAAACAAATAGTAAAAAAATGTTATATAATTAGAAATTAAACGGGCTGCCACACCAGAACGTGTTTTTGTTTCGGCGTACACGAAGGGTACTGCCCATTGTGTGAGAGTCCGACTCGCACTTGGCCGATTTTTAAACAAGTTTTGTTATCCTTTCAGATCTGGGACGTGAGATGCCAAATTGGTTGCGTCCTGACTTTTGTAGGAGTCAACATTTGCGGGGATTCGATTGACCTAAACGTAAGTTACCCTTATATATTACACTAGCTGACCCTCGCAATTTCGTCTGAGTCACATTTTCCATTAAGGCGAGGTTGCAGTACTGTGTGTTTTGACGAACAACAGCGACTCTCCGGCGAGCGAAATAATGCCTAAATTTTGATTGTTTTTTCTTCTTGGCGAAAACTGATAAAGAAATTAAACAATATGGTTTCAACATTTACTTCAAAATAAAAAGCTCTATCTACTGATATAACTTTTATATATATTCGTGATGAAATCTCTTAGCAGTACACGTTTAAAATTGTAATTTAGTGTCATGTTTGATAAAAAAAGTATCGAGCCAATCATTCTAAATCGTGTTTCTATCTTTACGATTTACTTGAGGGTATGTTCAATTTTTATGTAATTATTTTTATTTATTAAAAGCTCATAATTAATTAGATTTTCAGACGTTCAAAAATCTTAAAAAGTACTGCAACCCCGCCTTAATGCTTCGCTCCTATTTGTCTTAGCGTGATAATAACTAATATTAGAAAGAGGTAAAATTTGTTTGTAAGTTTGTATGTTTGTAAGTTTGTATGTAGGGGGTAATCTCAGGAACTTCTGGTCCGATTTGAAAAATTCTTTCAGTGTTAGATAGCCCATTTATCGAGGAAGGCTATAGACTATATATCATCACGCTAAGATCAATAGGAGCGGAGCAGTAATGAAAAATGTTACGCAGACCATGTTGCACGGGTCAGCTAGTACTACTATAATTATGTTATGTTATTACCAGGTAAAACATTTCTATTCGTGTACAAACCACTAAGGTATAAGGTACATACATCAAAACACTATAACAGTTCCTTGTAAGTCTTTCTTCCTTATTATCGCTATTAGTACTATTCACTAAACTAATTATCTAGACACATGTTATATTGCCATAAATAAACGTGTATGAAAGTACGTAGGAAATCGTTATTAAGATTGTGGAAAGTAGGGAAGAAGTTTTCATATGAATATATTTTTCTATATATCATCACGCTAAGACAAATAGGAGCGGAGCATTAAAGGAAAATGTGACGCAAACGAAGTTGCGCGGGTCAGCTAGTAATATATTTATTTTTTATTTATTTATTTAAACTTTATGTACAACAGTGTTACATGGGCGGACTTAATCCAACAATGTATTCTCTACCAGTCAACCTTTATATATATAGCCTTCCTCGATAAATGGGCTATTTAATACTGAAATATTTTTTAATAGTACCAGTAGTTCTTGAGATTAGCGCGTTCAAGAAAACAAACTCTTCAGCTTTATAATATTAAGTAAAGATTTGTGGTAGCATTCCTGGCTTTGCCTGTGTGTAAATCGAAAATATTACCGATGTAATACGGTAGGTAGGTACTTATTTTTTCCCGGCTGTAAGACAGGCTCGAGGGATAATCTGGTCTAGTAGTAACTTGAATTTTACTAGAGGATGGCTTAGCAAGCTGTGGGAAGAACGTCACCAACCACCACTACTTTAAACCCCAAGAACATCTGCTACCTGGACGTGATCTGCAGTGACCTATATGGAAAACACACAATCTGTTGCGCACCCAGGTAGGCGGCTGCAGACACAACTTGGCGAAATGGGTTTTCATAGATTCGTTGGATATCCAATGTGAGTGCGCTACTTCTGTTCAGAACATGAACCTCACATTGTAGTACCTAAAAAGCCCATAAGCCTGTACTTAAGGGGATTTAATGACTGTCACCTATGTTGCAATCAACTTAGCCACCTACTGGGCCATATTATATGGAGGTAAAGTTTTTGAAATTGTAGGGGGTTTTATTTTAAAAGGAGGGATAATCATCGAATCCCGCTCTGGGCGAAGCAGAAGGGAGTGTTAGACTCTAACTGACTAAAAAAAAACGGTATTTTTTTTGTAAAAGGTTTTTTATTTTTCAGTTTTTAGTTGTACACACCACTGCAAAATCGCAGGAAAGCAAAATACGCAATTTCGCTTACTTGGATGACAAAAAACCATCGTCCAAGTAAACGAATTTCAGCTATTTCGATTTAAAATCCGAATTTCTTAAGCGATTTTGATAAAATTTAAATGGGACCAATTTGCAAGTATATCCTTTCAGATAAAACTTTTAAAACTTTTAAATAATTTTTCAAATCGGTTCATAAATGACGGAGTTGTGAGGTAACAAACATAAAAAAAAACAACCGAATTGAGAACCTCCTCCTTTTTGGAAAGTCGGTTAAAAACCCATCCGTGTTCCTCCTCGTTCTAGGGCCGCGGTGACTCTTTCAAATAAATTCCGCAACCCTGGCAGGCACTGACCCTAGCGGCCCCATCTACTATGCTGACATCTCTTTGAGGCGCGCGTGGAACAACGATTCGTTGACTCAAGCCTGATTGTAAGGGGTAATCTCTGGATCAACTGAACTGATTTTGAACATTCCTTTACCAATAGAAAATCAGGTTTTTTGTGAGTGTCATAGACTATATATTAACCCGAAAAATACCTCCGTAGTGGGCACGGGTCAGCTAGTAGAAAGAAGAAGAAGAAAATGAGGCGTAATTGTCATATTTAAAGGAGCGTTCGCTTTCGCATCGCAGTCTCAATCTACGAAAAAAAAAACTCTAATTTCTCTTTATAAGTTGTTTACATTGATTTTAGCTGTGAACGCTTTTTACCAGGTTGATATTAACTAGCTTCGCTCGCACGTGTTTTGGTTGGAAACTAGCAATCAGTTTTTCAAGCATTTCCTGATATCCGATTAATTGAAGAAGATCTGACCTTCAGTTTTATTTTTCATCTCCATAAAGTCCATAAGTAAGCGGTACACCCACTTTTGTACCTGTTCCTTGAATAGGCAATGTGGAAGGATTTCCACCCACAGGTTCCCAGAAGTAAGTACCTTTATTTTTCATGTGGGACGACGAAGCCCGAAGGACTAAATCTGATTCTGTAACACCAGTCACGCGCGTTTTTTACGACCTCTTAATTTACTAGGCATGCACTTTCTCTCACCATTATTGGATCTTTTTTACGTTCATCTGAACATTACCTAAAAAGGCTTATTATACTGGGCCGGGTCGAAGGAAAACGCATCAAAACATAGTCTCGGCAAGGTCTCAGATGCAATGAAGAAAGTGGTTTGGAGGCAGTACGTCATAAGCGGTTTACACTACGGAAGACCGAAAAACTTTGAGATGTCATAATATGTCGTCGCGATCTTCAGCAGTGAGGGAAAGACGAAGATACACATGCTTCTTGGACATAATTAAATATAAGGATCTTAAAATTGAAACTACGACCGTGTCTTAAGTTAAAAAGTCTGTGCCCTATAAGGTACTAAAAAAATATTAATAAAAGATAGAACTACTATCTTGTATGTATAAACTTCTGCTATATATACGTCAGTGAATTCCTCCTAAACAACCACTTTTGATGAATTTTGTGTATGCTTGAGTGGGTCCTTGACGTGAATTTACATTGGACCCGGTAGATGGCGCTACAATCAGCGAAAGTCAACGTTCGGGCAGGACAATGGTCGGCTAGTTATCTGTATAGATGTATATATAAAGATCATAATATCATTTGTTTGGGCTATATGACACATTAGTCCTTTAATTATCTTAAATTGAGTTGAGTTATACGGGTCATTACCGTGGGTTAGGCCACAGGACTGAAACCAAGAAAAAAAATTAGTTAATTAAGATATTTTTTCTTGTAAATTTATTTTTTGGTTCGCTTTAGTATAGTGAATAATGTTACAAAGCATCGTTTCGACGGTCCCTACGTACAATCCCCTAACTGCAAATGTCAAACTTTACAGGAGAGCACTTTAAAGTTTTAAACACATGTAGTTCATATTCTACTTAGCAGAAAGTCATGAAATTTGGAATTCAGGTTTCATATTTGATCTATTTTATAACAAAAATAACTACAACTTTTAAAAGGCCTTTCGAGCGTATTATTTGTCAATTACTTACTTATACAGCGGAATCATCCCCTGTGGTAAATAATGTAAGTGGTACTTATTGAGTTTTACGCCGGAGGTATTAAATTAAACAAAGTCGCAATTGCCATTTAGAAAGATTTACGTGGGGATCATGGTACAAAAACTGTTATAAAAAGTAGATAAGTGATTGACTCACTCAAAAAAGACATTTCGTCACAAGATATACAAATTATTTGCATTACGTTTTATTTCGAAGCAGGTTAAATGTAAACATAAACGTTATTTTATTTTTATATACTTATTTATTTATCGACAGTACGATGTATCTTCAGTATTTGTACCTAATTTAATCAGTCTTGATTTCGTCTCCAAAGCCGGCGCGAACGCTTATGTCTCGCAAGCGACAGTTGCGGGGGAGGTGCGCGGGGTTACAATGGATTGTCCCGCGTAAAATGACTGGATTACCACTATTGTTGTTCTACGTCGGAAGTTTTAGTCAATTTGGTAGTTATGCGAAATGTCGTGTGGGTATTTCAAGGTCAATTTCCCACCTTTTATTACTTTTTATTAAACTGGACGATAGTTTAGGTTTGTCTGAATGTCACGGAACAAAAAAACACAAATCACGTATCTACCACTTAGGTGATTATACGTAGGGACCATCGGTTTGTAACTTACGTTAGAAATCCGAAAAGTTTTTTTCCCAAGCTGAATATCTTCTCTCCTTGAATTTGCATTATTCTAGCGAAACCACCATTTACCCTAAAGTTTTGGCTACAAGAAAGTACTATATTATACTCCTATCATAATACTTACTTGCTTAGTAGCTACTTTTTATGTGAGACTTATTTTTGTGCTAAGAAAAGCAGGAAGTGTTTCGTTTAATTCTGATTCAAGTTTTTTTCATCATATACCTACCTAAATCTCTCACCAAAGAAAACGCTGTTTTTTACCCGACTGCGCGGATTTTACTACTTAAAAAATCCTTGAAGTACGTAAAAATCTTAAAAAAAAGTCTTCGTCAAGTCAAACATCAAAAAAAATCTTGAACATTCCATAATGTTTTTCTAAATCCGTTTCTATTATGATGTAAACATTAACAGAATTATCTTTGTGCAGTGTTGCAGAATATAATTATGCAAATCACGTTTACTTTAATAAATACACATTTGTCTAATCTTCATACTAAGTGCTAGATTTAATAAACCTCGTAAAAACGTCTTTCAACGTCAACTGCATGAAATATTTCTCAGTACTAAAACACTCTAATTTTCTTCGAAAAATAAAACAGTTTTAGGCGAACATAATTTAATAAGGACCGCTAAAGGCCACTAAGTGGTCGTAAATAAGTAATGCAAGCCAGAATATGCATATATAATGGGCTTTAGGACGGCTGTTAAACATTAAACATTCCATGTTTGTTATTGCTAAGATATCTACCAAAATAATGTATCCATTTCACACACGTGATTTGGAATTAAACCACTGTTGGTCGTAAATTAATAAAATAATATTCTTTATTGACACAATGAATACATCGACTTTCATTATATCTAACCAGCTGTATTTTTAGGCAATTTTCGACTACGTTTCAAACTTTTGATTGAATGTTATTACTCGTGGTTCATATATTTTATTCTGAAAATCCTTTTGATATACGTAAACGTATCTTATAGTACGTACTAAAAATCAGATTTTTAGGTTACAATCTTTCATTTATTTCCACTACTGTAGTGGTACGCAGGTAGGCTTAAATGCAACAAGGTAATCGTAACTAGTTAGAATTTGGTATAAAAAGACTACACTTTAATAGCTGTACAACTAAAAAATAACATTAAAAATAATAGAAATTAGTTTCCCTAACATTATCGCGTCGAATACCGTAACGTTTTTCAATACACCCTGGCTCCTCACCTCTTGTTAAAGCCATATTAATTTGTTTTGCACCCATTAAAATCATCAGCTTATCAGAATTTGAAATAATTTTGTTTTTTCAATTACTTTTAACACAGTTTAAGAAAAAATATGTGGACGAAAAAGCACAATTGACGCCGTTTAAGTAACACTAAAAAAGAAACTTTTTTTCACATGCCGTTGGAAACTTCAAAATAATATGGTCCTAAGTTATCTCACATAGAACTTCAGGTCTTAGGCAGCTATACAAGTCGCTTTAATTAAAAACTCTGGCTTTGTCGCAGTGCAACTTCGCGGTGTTTCATCTACCTACAGCTTAGCCCATAGAGTTCAGAGTCACGCACTTTTGAAACAACCTGCATTTGTTTCAAAAGTGCATGCTCTAATTTCAGGTTCTCTAATCTGATATAAAGTAAAGAAACAACAACAAAAAGGAAACATGTTGACTTAAAAAAATCCAACCGCAAACCATGACGAGATTTAAAAAAAAAAACACTTTTCAAGCAGTATGATGCAGTTGGCACTGGCATCAAATTTGTGATTGAACTAAAATAAATACTCATCAACTAAAATGAAAGTTCTTGAAGAGTATTTTGTTTGGAACTTTTTGAGTATTGTTTTGTTTGTGATCAGGTTTTTTTAGAAGTCGATGTTTTTAATGTTTTCTATTATTAACCGACTTCCCAAAAAGGAGGAGGTTCTCAATACGGTTGTATGGTACTACTAAAAAGTGAAAAATAAAAAACTTTTTACAAAAAAATACAACCGACTTCCTAATAAAAAAAAACACTACAAATTAAAAAAAATCTTTAATTTCTGAAGTTGGTGTCAAAAATGAAGAAACTAACAAAAATACCGATTTAGAAGTCGGTTGTATTTTTTTTTTTCTTATTGTGTATCAGATACCGAACCTCACCCTTAACATGCCACACTTTTGAAACTACTTGGAGAGACAGCAATGCTAAGGCGGTATTTCCAAGTGTAAGCAACTTGCATGCAAGTTTACATATAGGTTCTGTGGTTCACGCTTGAGCGTTTGAGTGCTATTCAGTATTCAGTATCACTAGTACGCAATTTAATGTAAGTTGCATTCGAGCTGGTTGCAAGTGGAAATGTTGTTTAATAGAATTTGTGTCCAAATGAAAAATAATGGTAAGATCTTAATTTCTATTATCTTTGCCTTAATCTAACAGCTTTAAATGACGAGTTAATTATAAAAGCGAATTGTAATGACTCTTTATAACAGGATAGTTCTATACTATGCTGCCCTTGGCTTGTATGGAAAGTGTTGACAGTGTCTAGCCTCTTCTATTAGTTCAACCTCTTCCGTGTTCTGTGGTTTAGCCGTTACTTTTTACACCCGTACAGCCAACCGCATGTCTATGCCACCAGTTTCGCTCTAACAGCACCTTTTTTCGTACCAGCAAGGTCGGTTACGTTGCTCAAGTGTTACCTTGTTCGTGAGGCTGCCTGTACCTCGTTATGAAGTTTGATGCTCCTGTGTAGTTGTTCTTTGCCTTTGAAGAATATTATTATTGCACGGGCTTTCGATATTTTTATTTTGTAAAGCGGTGTAACTTTGTCTGTGGACTGGGTGCTGATATTGGTTTGTTGTGAGCGATTTTAGGTTCTCTTTTTGTGTTGAAACACTGTGGTTAGAGTGGATAAGAAACTACAGCCGAAAATCATGTCGAGTTATTTTTTTTTGTTTAACAGACTTAAAATACTAAGCACATTTATCAAAAAATACAAAACATACATAATAACAGCCGCGATCTTCAAGATGAAGCAACGATTACCGCAGTTAGTCTGTGGATGGATGACCGTCGCATTTTATACTGATACTACTTCATTCCGTGGGAAACATGCTTAGCTGTTGATCCCGGAGATAATTTTTAGATCATTATCAGTCGTGATGGTTTGTCAGAAACCAGAAAATCTAACATCAGTCTTGCCGAGAAGTACTGTATTACGCAGCTACTGGGTACGCGCAACGTAAAATTCTGGCATTCAGCTGAATCCGGATTGTCGAGAAGCAGACCTCCATATAGTTGGGAAAAGGCTTGGCAGATGATGATGACCAAACTTAGCTCTCCAGCGCAATAGCGGTTCGTTTAAGCGGCCAGCCGCTCTTGAAGTGCGTACAATGACAAGCGGTTACATTTTAAGAGGAAACGCGGGCGGAGAGAATTTGTATAGAAAAAGTCATAATTCGAGGTTCGGCTCTCGCCGGTTTCCTCCTCCAATATTGGACCGCTATAAATGATATTTCATAAACTGAACAAGAAGAATATATTCTATGTCCCTCAATAAATGCTCAAAATCTATACTTAATATTATAAAGCAGAAGAGTTTGTTTGTTTGGTTGAACGCGCTAATCTCAGGAACTACTGATCCGATTTGAAAAATTCTTTGAGTGTTAGACAGCCCATTTATCGAGGCTAAAATATAAGGCGCTAAGACAGAATTAATTAGGAGCGGGGCTCTAAAGGAAAATGTGACGCAGACGAATTTGCGCGGGTCAGCTAGTTGTCTATATAGACCGTTGTCAACAGAGCCCAGAGCCCAATTTGACAACTACCAATATAACAGAAAAAAAAGGTTCATTTTAATTAAGAAAATAAAATCTTTTGAATCGGTCCAATATTGGAGGAGGAAACAGGCGAGAGCCAAACCTCGAATTATGACTTTTAACATACAAAGTCTCTGCGCCCGCGTTCCCATATAAACTGAAAAAGCGGCTTGCCGCTCAAACGAACTGCTGGGGCCGTTCAACCGTTAGTGCGAAGGAAGGCTTATCAATTTTATTTTATTTTTATGTTTGTTACCTCCTAACTGCGTCAATTATGAACCGATTTGAAAAATTCTTGTTTTATCTGAAAGGATATACTTGCAGATTGGTCCCATTTAAATTTTATCAGAATCGGTAACGAAGTTTGGATTTTAAATCGAAATAGTTGGAATTCGTTTACTTGGATGATGGTTTTTTGTCATCCAAGTAATCGAAATTGCGTATTTTGCTGTTCTGCGAATTTGCAGTGGTGTTGTTAGGTACTCGTACCGCTAAAAAGTGAAAAATATAAAACTTTTTACAAAAAAATACAACTTTCAATTAAAAAAAAACTACAAAGTAAAAAATTTTGACACGACTTCGAAAATTTTTGTTTTTTTTTAATTGGAAGTCGGTTGTATTATTTTTATTTATTTAAAAACATAGAGAAAGACTTATAAAAACACCAAAGTAGTTGTTATATCAGCTCCACATGGTTACACAATATAAGAGGGTAAAAACAATCTTCTTATATATAAAAATGAATTGCTGTTTGTTAGTCTCGCTAATACTCGAGAACGGCTGGGCCGATTTTGCTAATTCTTTTTTTGTTTAGTTCGTCATAATACAGGGAAGGTTTAAACGCAAAAAAATGCAGTAGGCGGGAGCGAAGCCGCGGGGCACAGCTCGTTTGAGGCAAATAAAATGTTTTCGTGAATGAATAATTCAGTTCATTTGTCAATGTCAGCCTATTTGGAATACACGTGTCCTTGGAATGTTTTCACATTAAGGCTGTCAGTCCATAGACGCGGAGCGAGGCAGCGGAGCGGAGAAACGGAGAAATTTTAACCAATAGAATTGTATAAAATCTCAGTGACTCACGTGGTGCGGAGATTTTACTAAATTCCATTTTATCAACTTGAGTTTGAGAGCTTCATTTACCTTGCCTCGCTCAGCGCTAGTGCCTCTATTGGTTTCTGTCAGGTCTCGTAAAATTGGATAGTCTACGCCCCACTTGTGGGACGGCCGGGCCTGACCGTTTAACAGACACATTCCTCGCTAACTCGCTAGGCATCCTCGCACATCTCTCGTGGAAACGCAGCCTTATAGTGGCTTCTATAAAGTTGTGGGTAGGTACCCTTTTGTGCAGAAGTTTAATTATTACCGGGAAACTGTTATAATAGAAGTACATTAATTATTTTCATACACAATGTGAGTTTTTACTTAGTCTTATAAATATGTTTGTATATAAAAATGGTCACCCATCGACAGACCGACCTCGGCAAGAGTTGCTTAACCATGAAGATCGACACGTGCGACTTTTACAATATAGCTACGAGCTGCTCATTCAATCAGTCTCTCATTAAGCTGCAATTATTGTCAGTGAAAATCAAAGAAAATGTGTTTCTTTTTGGGCTGGATGAAATTAAGAATCAACTTGATTCATCAGTTTCTTTGTTTCGTAGTTTGAAGACTACATACCACCATTCGTTCGATAGTCGGTTTTGTTGATTTTTATACCTACCTCGAGGTAGGTAGGTATATACGGTGATTACCTAGGCTGGTTGGCATTCCTATCGAAAGAAGAAAGAAAAGAAAAATAAAGAAAGAAAATTTATTTACCTACTCCGCCAGAAACGACACTCAAAAACAATATAAATTACCATACTAAAACGAAAACATAAACTGAAAACTAAACAAAATATTGGAAGAGATGAAACAGTGCCCTCCATTAGGTACCCTCTTCCTATTTTCTGAGAGAGATGAGGATACGTAAGATTTCAACTGAAAGTAGATTTTATCTATGCACCACATCCCCATCCACGCAAACGAAGTCGCGGGCACAGTTAGCATTTCAATTTTTTTTTTTTTTAATAGCTTAATTAAACAGAATTTTGGTATTTTTTGGTAATTGGATTTTTGGAATAGCGATGAGTTCATATAATTGTTTTTCTTATTAGTGTCGGCAATGAAGACGTGTATTTACCCAACCGAAATTTCATATTCAAGTCGTCCTAAGTTTTTGTTTGATTTTGATTTATATATAATTATATATATTTATTTTATACCTAAAGTTAACAAACGTGCTGTCGCGCTTGCGTATGTTCGTGTATGTGTGGGTATGTTTAAGTGTATGTATGCATGTGCTGAGCAGAATAGATATTATGTTTTGATGAGATTTTCTACGTCAGATACCTATAGAACTATTTTTACTTTCTATAACATAATAGCTTATGGTGTCATCAGCTATGTACCTACCTACGTTTATTTAAAATTGGTTCAAGAATGTTACGCATAATATGCCTTCACTCTCTGAAAATTGTTTTAATGTACTAAACATTTCAATTATAAATTTAATTATTACACAGGTGTCCCATTCCTTAAAAAAATTGTGTTGCAATTTCCAAATACCCTGTAGAGAGATCTGCTTGAATATTTGTCTTAAAATAACAATAAAAGCGCTATATTTAGATCTGTCTGGTCTAAAAAACATCAGGCCCCCGACCGTTTTGGAAGCGACCGGATTGAAATCACTCAATCCATTTAATGTTGGACACCGATTAAATGGGATGTCTGTGTTTTGACACTTGATAGACGGGATAGTAGCGATTCTATTTGATACTGGACCATTTGTTGCTATTTTTCGTTTAAATAATTTGATTTTCAAATATTTTGGAAACCTTATATCAGATATCTTTTCCAATTACAGGTTGCAGTCAAATAATGTACTTATTACCTACATGACCTGTGCCTACCCAATTTGATTAAAGTTATAAATAAAAACAGTCAAGAGCAAGTCGGACTCGGGCTCCGAGGGTTCCGTATCATACTATAAAACGTGAAATGTTTAAAATTTTCATCGGCGAGGCCTAGATATTGGTCAATGAAGTTTAACACTGCGGTGTATATTGCAGTTTAGATCAGCGCTATCTCTTGACCGATAGTCGAACTCGAACTAATGCAAGTTTCGTTGATGATTTCTGAAATAGTGTGCTATTTAGAGACATCGTTTTATTTTTCCTTGTAATCTTCACATAAACTATCACATAGAATATTTTCAGACTTTCTCTATGAAAACTTCGGAGAATAGGGGGGGGGGGGAAGTTATTTTTTTTTACATTTTCGCCAAAGTCGAAAATCATGCAGCCTAACATAGAAGAAAAAATGTTTGAGAACGTGCAATTAGCACTCATTCACATGATACCCACTTGCTCTAGCAGCTGCACTTCTAATGTCTAAGAACCCATTTCAGTCACTTTTGCAATTAAAATATATGAGAAAACATCATCTAAAACTATTCCAAATTTCAAGTTGATAGCATTACTAGTTCTCAAGATATCCAGCTGTGATTGACTGACAGACTCAGTCACAAGGGTTCCTTTTACCATTTTGGTACGGAACCCTAACAAGACAGACGAATAGCGCAAATACAAATCTTTTATTTATTTTTTGTCTAATAATTAAATAAAGAGTGTAGTGCTCCTGTTCCTAACATGAGCCATACGTTCCCCACGAATACCCCAAGTGCCCATGAAGTATGAACCTGTACTTTGGGGGATTTAATATTTATTTTGTTAGCCGCCTACTGGGCTCAAACAATCTAAAGAATTTACCATTGATTCCAAAAGAAATTAGTTAATATTATCATTGTTATTAAAATTGCAAACATTAAATTCGCTCTCAAGCTCTTCAAACAGAATTGTTATCATAGCATAATACCGCCATCTAAACCCAGATATCGTCGCCCGTAGCTCCAAAGTTATTCCATATCTGATATTGTGTAACTTATGTTATCTACATCCTCCTCTCACTCCTTGTAAAAGCAGGAAAGTGTGCAATACAAATGTAATATGCCACATTTTTATCGCAATCCCGGAGGGGAGAGATTTACACGCGTTTGGGGTTTACGTTTAGGGTTTGCGTTTGTGGTTGTAACGTACCGCGTACCTAAGCTTCTCACACATATGTAGCTAACACGTGTCTTGTTAAGGTAAAGGTCAAGGTTAAACCATGTTGGACAGAATTCAATTCGGCTGGTACAAGAAGGCGTTTCATTAAAATTTAAATATCCCAGTGAAACGAAGCACTTGGGACAAAATTGACAACAATATAAGACGTGTAAAATAGTTTTTTTTTATTTCTGAAACTTCTCTAGCTTCAGCAGCCATTGTGACGTCATCATTATCATCACCTTCCTGCCCATGCCCCACGTTTCTTGGCGTGTCACTTCGCCGATTTCCTTTTATTACATATTTCATACTAGCTGTTGCCCGCGACTTCGTTCGCGTGTATTATTATTTTTTTAAGTAAAAATTATCCTATGTAACTTCTAATACCTCCAAGAACATATGATCAAAGTTTCATAATGATCGGTTATGTAGTGTTCGCGTGAAAGCGTAACAAACAAACTTACATTCACTTTTATAATATTACTAGCTGTCCCCCGCGGCTTCGCTCCCGTCAATTAAGTATTCATTGCACATATCGAGTTTTCATTGTTTTTAAGATGTATTCTGCTATTCGGGTCGGAGACAAATCCAACGAATCAATAACCACGAAAATTGGTTCAGCAATCTCGAGTTATAAGTGTTGTAACAAACCCGTCTTTGTTTTATATATATAAGATTACTAGAGGCCGCCCGCGACTTCGTCCGCGTACATACCAAATTTCATCGTAATCTCAGTAGTATTCGCGTGAAAGAGTAACAAACATCCATACATACTCACAAACTTTCGCATTTATAATATAAGTAGGATAAGTAGGGATAATTCCTTTACATTTAAAAATATAGTAAACTAGTAGTCCACCGGTATCAGGAACAAGGTTCAAGCTACCGTTGGCGATCAGGGCCAGACCGAGCGTGCAGGCGAGTCGTGTCCAGAAGTACTGTTGAATAAAGCCCTTATCCAGCTGCCTAACGAGAGTCTCCTAAGGGCTGTTGGTCAGGGTGGGTTTGACAGGACTATCGATACAATGATTGATGACATACCGACAACTTCGCGAGCCAAGTCAAGATACTTGATTTGATCATCTTTATAGGTTTCACGAGGTTCTCGTCATGTGGAACGGTTATGCCTACAAACATTGCACGCCTCTGGATTCGGTCCCCTACCACTATATCAGGCTTATTGGCCACAGTAGTCCTGTAAGTGATCCATCATTATACTATAATTACGTTTTCCCTCAGAGAGAGCACTGCATCGCCGGGAGCTGGCTGCCGACTGAAGGTCTGAGCGTCTGGGATTTGACAGCAAGGAAGCTGCTGACCTTCATTAGGGTGCAAAATCGAAGACAAGATATCGACGGAGAGTACATCTACGCTTGTCGGTACTGGCGTTCTACAGCTGTACGTAAATATAAATCCTACTTTCTTTTATTAGAGTTCCGTAGCCAACTGGCAAAAAACAGAACCCTTATAGATTCGTCATGTCTGTCTGTCTGTCTGTCCGTTCGTATGTCACAGCCACTTTTTTCTGAAACTATAAGAACTATGCTGTTGAAACTTGATAAGTAGATATATTCTGTGAACCGCATTAAGATTTTCACATAAAAATAGAAAAAAAAAACAATAAACTTTGGGGGTCCCCATACTTAGAACTGAAAATCGTTTTTTGTTTTCATTAAACCCATTCGTTTGGGGCTATCTATGGATAGGTCTTGAATTCAAAATGATATTGAGGTTTATAATATATTTTTTTTCTAAACTGAATAGTTTGCGCGAGAGACACTTCCAAAGTGGTAAAATGTGTGTCCCCCCCACCCTGTAACTTCTATAATAAGAGAATGATAAAACTACAAAAATATATGATGTACATTATCATGTAAACTTCCACCGAACATTGGTTTGAACGAGATCTAGTAAGTAGTTTTTTTTTAATACGTCATAAATCGTAAAACGCAACTTTTGCTTATAATTTATACCTACAGGTTTGTACGGAACCCTCGGTGTGCGAGTCCGACTCGCACTTGGCCGATTTTTATTTTACGCGCACACACCCTCTCACTTTGTATCTTATTAATAAAAGCGCAAAATTTTATAAGAATGGACGAATGGAGGGATGTTTGTTATTCTTTCAAGATCATCATATCAGCCGAAAGAGATCCACTGCAGCTAGTCTATTCTGTAAATAACCATTTCGATATCGGCTTCACCTGAGTGACTAAGCTTACAAAGTGAACTTTATTTCACACATCATAAGGTCTTATTTTATACGAATTTGAAACTCACCTCGGATTCCGCTGTCGAGACACGAAAATGTTGTTACAGAATAGCACTGCAGGACATAGACCTCCCCCAAGCGTCGCCACAACGACTGTTTCTGTGCTTACTGCTCGCATCCATCGGCTACCCGCGAACTTACAGCAGAATAATTAGAAATTTATATTTTTTAGTGCTGAATCAGAGCAGGCCTAAACCATGGGCATAAGTTTTTAAAATTAAATAATCCCTTCAAGGTGTGTATTTTTGACAAATACACAACATTTTCATTCAAATTTCAAAAAACCGAAAGAAGGAAATTCGCTTGCTGTAGCAGTCATTAGATCTTCACGTGTGATGGTAATCACAATATCCACTGTGATAGTCATGGGAGGTAGAATAGGCACTCATAGGTTTTGTGACTAAAACTTTACAAAGAGACCAGCGCCTATTCGATTGATCCAGTCAGGTTTCTCGACCAACCTTTTAATTGTTCTAAGTTTTTCAAAGCATCATCATCACTAGCTATTTATTTTTTTTAACTAGCTGACCCGTGCAACGTCGTCTGCGTCACCTTTTTCATTATTGCTCCGCTCCTATTGGTCTTAGCGTGATGATAGCCTTTCTCGATAAATGGGCTATCTAACACAGAGATAATTTTTCAAACCGGACCAGTGGTTCCTGAGATTAACGCGTTCAAGCAAACAACAAACAAACTCTTCAGCTGTATAATATTAACATTAAATAAATAATTGAATAATTTAGATAACAAGTTAGCTACCCTATCCATTTATTTCCAGAACATAGAAAATGCTTTGAACCTTTGGATAGAGTTATTCAGTAGTTTGTACCAGTAACAAGTTTGAAAAGAAATAAGCTTCAAACGCTACACCGACCAGTGAAATGTTGTCAAAATCGATTCAGTGCACTGGGCATTTTCGAATACACAGAATTCCTTTTACTGTATATATTCATTGATTCGACGAAAAATCTGAACGGAGGTATGTACGAAAAAGCGAACAAAAGTTTTGCGAAATAATTGCTCTGGAAATAACTGCTCTTATTTGATTTGACTTTGAGCAACTAGATTCTATTTTTGGTACTTACAGCAAATTATTTATGGATAATTTTTTCGTTTTCTTTGATGTTAAGAAAGTCTCGAGCGTAGATGTTCAGAAGAATGGTTTCTTTTTGAGTGGAGACTATTTTGAGTTACTGGGAATCAAGACCAATTTGTTTCTTTTAGAAACTAGTGTCGAGAGTTTTCCGAAAGATAACAATCGCATCTAAGCATTAAGTCGAATACAATACATACAATTTTTACTCGCTCGTAAAAACCGACCAAAAAGTGACGAGTAATTTCAAACAACCAACTCCTTTTGGATTTACCTACAGCATACATTATTCAAGTTATCTCAACCGAAAAAACGGTGTGCACAAAAATTCACATTGAATAAAAAACCTATCCGTACTAGCGATTTTCAGGGATACCCTAGATTTTTTTTTGTTCGCATTAAATTTTCCGGACAGTTTCCCTGCAGAGATTTTCCCTCAGTTTATGAACTACTCGTATGAATCTAGTTTAACTTTAGCTGAGATAACCCGAGTGTCATGACGTTGGCTTTGTCATTTGGGTTCGCTATCGTTTTAGATCCAGGCTAAACTTCCGACGTGGTTGCTAGAACTGTGTTGCGGAATTACTAAACTGTATTAAAATTAGAACAGAATGTGTTTCATTAAATATCATCAAAACAAAGATGAAAGATGATCGATGAGGCTCATCATTTTGCTACCATTAGTAACCTGCCTTATGTGGTTTCAAATTTGATTTGAAATCAGTTCCTAGATCAATCAGAAATATATCAGGTATTTAGGAAGTAGGTACCTACTTTAAGAGAGAAAGAAGAAAAAGAGTTTATTGAGTTTGTTGTTTACCTATTGTTTTTTTGTGAGACCTTTTCGTTGTGTGTTCTTATTAGACTAGATAATTGTTATCTAAATAATGATATTCTTCTGTATTTTCTGATGTCACTGAGCTCCACCTAAGCGGCTAGACCGGCTTCGATGATATTATGTGTGTTTGATTGGGTCGAAAAGCAATCTTTCGGACTGAACAACACGTTCGTCAATTAAAATCGCCATTTAAAATCTTTGTAAGCTTTATGTAAGGTGGAGTCTTGCAATTGCAATTGTCTGCTTAATTGCAACTAACAGAAATAACTCCCTCTAGAACAACCATTAACCACATTGTTGCAATAACAAGGTCTTCACTCCACTTTTTTTTTTGTGAATGGGAAATCCTAATACTCATGTTCATTCAAATGCCTTTTGCGTTCTAGGGCCGCTGTAATCTTATACCTAGAGTATTCTTTCCTAGCTACAGAGTTCTGCAAAATCTCATTAGAAACGTAAAATTGGATCAATATAAACTTGGTTCACAGAATACAGGGATACAAACCCGACATGTAAAGTCATCTACTCAACCTTACAAGTAAATAAGTAAATTTCTTTACAAAACTCTTGTTTGGTAAGAAAATACAATTACCGCCGAATAAACCTCAGATTTCGGGGGTCGCTTGCTTGTCAGACACACTTGACATTTGTCGGTGCTGTTGTTAACTCGATCTTAGAAAAGGTTCAACGTTGTTCGGTGAGAAAAAATATTTTGCATTTTTGTTACTAGGTAGGTTTTTGTTGCAAATTGTGTATGATTTCCATTGAAAAGGTCAAGGCTTCTTCAATGGAAATCATTATTATTCTTGTCTTTACCCGATTATAATGTCGAACGAGCAGCGTGTATTTTCCGACTGCGTGTGAAGTCGGTTTTGCAGCAACTTGGTTGTCACTAAATTTTGTAGCACAAAATATTGATTTTAGTGACCAAATAATGTTCCGTAAAATTTGGTTTCAGTGTGGTGAAAATATGGCAAATGAATCATTTGGCAAATAAAAAAAGTTCAAAACAGGCTTCGGCTAATATCAATAAGTTACTATGTAATTCGGCAAAATAATACCTATGACGCATGATACTTCGAGATCTAAAAATGACTATTTTAGCAAACAAGACATTGGTCAATAGTTTTCGGTAAAATGAAATTCGAACAAAAAAAAAACGGAAAAGTGATCGGTTCCTAGTTAAACCTATTAAATTTACTTTATCCATAAGTTCCTTTCTCAAATCTATCCATAGGTTCACAGTTACTAGTAGTACTTTATAGCTAAAATATTGTGGTTTGGTAACAACTCCAAACAGCATCTCCTATACAGCTTCAAACAACAGGGGGGCTACTCTCTAAGCCCGAAGTCCGTAGTTTTGGGCTTAGTTTTGAGCGTATTCTGATCCGTATTACCTAACCATTAAGAATAACACGAATTAACAGTTACTGTCAAATCGGGTTGTCATTCATTCTTACTTGGGGTTTAAGACTAATTGTAAGTCCATATAGGTAATACGGAGCAGAATACCTACGCCCGCAACTAAGCCCGAAACTACGGACTTCGTGCTAAGAAAGTTGCTCCCCAGTACCTAACCACAAATTAATGTATAGGGAACATACGTCATACATACATTTTAATTTAGTACTCTATTTATATAGCAAATTATTTCAGTATACTCATATCTATGTGTTTCACTGTACAGGTGAACGAAGGTAATGTTTTTCTTTAATATCACGTAGTATAGGGTGGGTTGCCCTCAGATAAACTCGAGTCTTGTTGGGGATTTCATGTAATTTGATATCGTATTTAACATTAACTGGTTCATTGCACTGGCTTGTTTTACAAGATTATAAAGTGTAGTGCATTTTAAGTCGAAGACAAGTTGGTTTGATAAAAGTTGAATGTACAAATAAAATTCTTTAAGCGATCTATTGACGTATTCTTAAGAGCGTGTATTCCGTCCACTAGCGCCGCCAATCGTTTTTTTATTATTTGTGGTAAATTTAAGACACGTAGATAAAAAACCGCTCTGTAGTGCACTGAAGAAATGTATTTATTATGTTTGAGAGTTATGTTTTGTACTTTAGAACATAAATAGTTGCCAAAGTCGATATTTTTGCTAAAAGTGGCCACTTTTAGCAATAATTACCGTTTTGGCTGTTTAGCCATGAGTTATGTATTAAAAATAGCTGTCAAAAAATAATAGATACATTTCTTCAGTGCACTACAGAGCGGTTTTTTATCTACGTGTCTTAAATTTACCACAATTATTAAAAAACGATTGGCGGCGCTAGTGGACGGAATACACACTCTTAAGGTGTGGATAATGTTGGATTCTGAGACAGGGCTGTAAGAGTGTTACTCTTTACTTGTCCGTACAATAAAAAAACAACGGGTTGCACTCCGGGAGTGCCGGCAGAAGTAAAAACTTAAACGTTAACGTTGTGCATTTTGAATCATACGTCTTATTTATTTATTTCATTTTAATTACTCTCTGCACTTACAGTAATTACCAAAACGCACAGAGAGTCAACAAAAACAATTCTATATACTAAAAGTAATCAAAATAATTCAAAAATAACGAATTTTCGATCAAGGCACGTGTCCTGACGCGTCAACCGTCTTACGAATTTCGACCAAGTCACGTGTCCTGACGCAAGTTCTACATTTTATACATATCCCAAGAAAAGTGCTCAACGCAGAAGTATTCACTGTAAAAAAAATCCAGGTTTCTGAGTACCTCAATTTTAAATTGAGTTATTTTCGTCATAGTTAACGTTATAATAGTAAACAGTACCTAGCGGCAGAGTAAACATCCATGGGATAAATAAATATTACTTTATTCGAAAGGAATATCATCTTATTTCGTAAGATATATTTGTCTGACCCACATTTTTCCCATTGGACGTTGGGTCAAGACGAAGTCTGTAATGGTACTGGCTGTAAATATGAGAAATTAATTTTAAAAATGTCTCTGTTGTAGAACTCGAACGTCATCTCTGTAGCTAGTAGCTACCTGATGATTCTTTTTAAAGACTGAGTATTATCTGTTCTCACGGCCAATACTTCAGAATTAGCGTGGTTATTTCAGAATTGTTTGGCCCACTGGGTTATGTTCTTTATCAGATATAGGTTACACTAAAGAAACACAAACATTATATACCTTGTAACAGAAAACCGACAGGCGACAGACCAAACAGATGACTAAAAAGTAAAAAAATAATCAGCCAAGTGCGAGTCGCATTAATTTGCCCAATTAATTTGTTGTTATAGCGGAAATAGAAATGCTGTGTGAAAATTTCAACTGTCGGTATTACGGCTGTTGTCACACGGAGTGAGAGTCAAAATGACGGGTATACCAAAGCGAATTAAATTACACCAACTAGATTCGCCATATTGATGTCAATATGGCGGGTGTACCTACTTTAATTTCGAAATAATTTTGTTCCGAAAGAGGTACCTATAGATTTTTACAGCTATATAGAGGTATGATAGCTAGTTCCTCTGTGTTAGAAGATTCTGGGAAAAGCTCGCTTCCATCTTCGGCCTAATCATCACTTTCCATCAGGTGAGATTTGGACCAAGAGTTTCCCCGTTTTGTATAAAAAAAAAGCTAGGTACAAAATAATACAATTTGGCTATTTTTTTTTTGGTAATTTGTATAAATGAATTCGCTATGGTACACCCGTCATTTTGACTCTCACTCTTGAGATACACCTTCAGACAGACGAACGTACTGATGGACGGACAGGGGGGCTCAGTAATAGGGTTCCATCGGTTACTTTCGGGGAAGGAACCCTAATAAAAACACTTTTCGAGCTGTCTGATGCAGGCATCAAATCAAAAATTGAAATAATATTAATGCAAATTGGAACCACCCAGTAAATCTAATAAACTAGCTGACCCACACAACTTCGTCTGCGTCACATTTCCCATTAATGCTCCGCTCCTAAATAATATTGCAACTATAAATTGAGATGTAAGCTACCCCATCTTTCATGTTGGATCAAACTGCACACGGTGTGCAAATTTGATTAAAATCGATTAAGTAGTTTAGGAGCCCATCGCAGACAAACAACGTGACGCGTAATTTATATAGATTAAGATAACTATACCTATACTAGCTGTCCCCCGCGGCTTCGCTCCCGTCAACTGGCAACTGTCTTATTTGCATAAAAACCTTCTCCTGATAATAATAAACACAACAAAAAAAGAATTAGCGAAATCGGTTCAACTGTTCTCGAGATTTGCGCTTAGCAACACATTCTGCGATTCATTTTTATATTATAGATACAGTCTAGTCCAAATCTAGGTCTGAGAGTCAAATAAAAGATTCTAAGTAATAATTTTGAATCTTAATTCTTTCTGGGTCGTTTGAACCGATTCACTGAAAATCAAATAAGTTTAGTTTATGAACACCTGCGAGTTACGGATTGGATCAAGAAATTCTTTGCCAATGAAATTATGTAGCTGTGCTTTTAAATTTTCTGATTTTCTACTCGTCGGTTAATTTATTTTCAAGCCAACACAGACTGTAGTAATTTAAAGGTATTTGAGAATTAAGGTTAAACGAATTAAGATGAATTATTAATCAAGTGGAGCATTCATGCCTTGGCGCTATTTTAAAACCAATAAGAACAAATCTGAAAAAAAAAATAACTAGTAGTTATGTGTGATGTCATGAACAGTGCACATTTATGTCTAACTAGCTGACCCGTGCATCGTCGTCTGCGTAACATTTTTCATTACTGCTCCGCTCCTGTGTGTCTCAGCGTGAAGAATTTTTCAAATCGGACCAGTAGTTCCTGAGATTAGCGCGTTCAACCAAACAAACAAAAAAACAAACTCTTCTGCTTTATAATATTAGTATAGATATGATTTAACTAAGCGTAACATCGAATGGCAATATCAGAAGTAATTAAATTCATATCAGTAATTGACTAATTTACATTTAGTACCTATATTACGATCAAAACGTTACATTTCAAGCTAATATTATGCCCCAATTACACCTGTATAACCATACATATCCTTGGTTTATAACTAGTTCCAGTTATTCAAGTATATGAGTAATTTCATTCACGATAGAATTAACAGTCTCTTTGTTTCACTAATATTATTAACAAACTAGCTTTTGTCAGTCGCTGCAATAACGTTTCATTGTCATAAATGATCCCAAGGGAATATATTATTTCCGGGAAAAAAGCCTATACTATTCTAAACTATTATCTATCTCTGCGCCAAATTTCATCCAGATCCATTCAGCCGTTTCGGCAGATTGAGTAACAAAACTTCCATCCCATTATTTAAATTTTCGCACTTAAAATAGTACTCGAAATAACAAGTAAATTATTGTTACAGTACAACCGCAAAGGTAAATACGCCGTCATTGGTGGAAGCGGAACTAATTGCCTGGAAGTGATCAATCTGCACAACAGATACATCACGTGTTCGTACCCGACCACGGGTGCTATCTTGGCTGTCACAAGCCACCAAGAGCGCATCGCCTTTGGAGGCACTTCCAGCGCCTTCAACATCGTCTCGTTCTATGACCCTAAGTACGAAAAGGATAAGTATAACATTGGCGTCGAATATGACCTCGACTACACAAGGCCTGCCCAAGGAGTCATCACACTGTATCACGATGACGAGAGCATGTTCTCGTCTACGGAGCCGGGTGAAACAGACACGCCAGGCACACCGTTAACAGTAGTTGATGATGGCGATGGCTCCAAGGTAGAACATGATAAAGAAGACGAAAAGCATGTTGTAATAAAACCTGATGACGAAAAACCTCATGATGAACAACCCTCTGATAAAAAACCTGAAGGCGAAAAACCTCCAGGTGATAAACCCCAAGATAAAACGCCTCAAGGTGAAAAACCCCAAGAGAAAAAACCTCAAGGCGAAATCCCTCTAGACAAAAAAGCTGAAGGCGAAACTCCTCAAGACAAAAAACCTGAAGGTGAAAAACCCCAAGACAAAAAACCTGAAGGCGAAAAACTCCAAGACAAAAAAGCTGAAGGTGAAATACCCAAAGAAAAAAAACCTGAAGGCGAAAAACCCCAAGACAAAAAACCTGAAGGCGAAAAACCCGCAGACAAAATACCTCAAGACGGAAAACCCCAAAAGTAATTTTATCTCTGTTTTTAGTTTGTAAATGTATTTTTAATTTATCTTCAATAATAGCGTTGATTACACACTTTTGTTTTTTATTCATGAAAAACCGTAATTAAATATACTATTCACTAAAAAGCTTTCAACCCATACATGTACAGTTGGTATGACAAATGTAAATGATGATAGCCCAAATTACATGGGCACGCGAAAGGCCCATCACCCAAACAGTAATCCGTTTCAATTTCGTTAAAGAGATACTCGTGTCCATTCCACATCGCTGCCGTTGCCAGTTCAACGTATCGTCGTTATTGCAATGATAATTTGCAAAGCTTGTTTCAACTGAATTGGACCGCAACTGCAATAACCATAAAACCCATCCAAATACGTGTCGAAATTCAACGGCACCAAATTGAAAATCCTGAAAACAATTGCACAAGTTTCCACAACAGAAAAACAGGGCTCGACCAACACTGAAAAATTAGAGTCGGCATTGCGAATTCAGCCGAGACTACAATGGCGAACAAGTTGCAATAGAATTTAAATAAAGAAGCGTTCCCTAACAGCGCGAACTCGTGTGCGGGGCGTTGGTGAACTTTCAACTTTTACCCGCTTATGTAGCGGGAGCGTACCTAGGTCCCCCTGCCCCTTCCACGGGGGTGGTGGAGGGCGCTTTTCCGTACTTGGACCGAATATTTACAGCGCAACCTAAATATAGCGTGCCGCTGCTCAGCTGGCACGGGCGGGGGGCATGGGAGGGTAAACATTCCCCCTCCTCCCTCGGTAGCTCGACGGCGTAGAAGGCCATTCGAGCGCCGGCTTCGGAGGTGAGCGGACATCTCCTGTATAATGCAGAGGTCGTCGCGACCATGACCGTTTGGAGTCAGGAGGGGTTGTCGCTCGCTATGGCTATAAAGTCACTCAAGGCCATGGTGTACAAATAGACGTGACAGAGTTGTATGAACGAATGCATTTTCAGATAAACGGCTAATAAAAATCGATGATAATGAATACTGAACACGCTTACCGATTAAACTACAATTTGCGTGACGTATTTGTAAGTTTCATGAGGAACAATAAAGCCTGGGTCGATGCCTATATCTATGGTTATCAATAGATAAAAGTAACCATTCAAATGGCTTCTGAATAGGTCCGCTAATAGCGTAGTAACTCTATATAGGTTTTGAATAGAATTCCGCAAAGCCGGACGAGTGGTTCCTACGAATTATAGTATCTTGTAACAAACGTTAGTAATTGTGTTATAAGGCGACCGTATGTGAGATTGTTGGCGTGTTTAAAGTGAAATTGAAGACCGTTGGTCCCTTGCTTGTCGTAAGGGAATGTGTCAATAAGTATGACATTTTTCTTTGTTCCAATGCATGTTTTTTTATCACCGACCAGAAATTTTAATAACAAACGCTGGTGATTATGATAATGTTCCTTTCACAAGATAATTAAGCAGAATTAATTGTCTCTTTTACCCGAATGCCCTAGAACGGGGGTGACGATTTGTTAAGAATATATTTGATAGTAGATAATTAAATTCTTATGAAAAAAAAAAACTTATGAGCTTGATATTATGCGCAGCACCATGTCGTGTTCAACATATAAATAATAAACAACAAAAAGCTTCTTACAAAGTCTTAGCAAGATAAGATGTTTACTGTCTTAAAAATCCCCTTCAATTTATCAAATTAACGTTAACTAAACTCAGATAAGTACCTTGAAGACGTAAATCCTTCCCTAAAACTAATTTAGCTTACAAATTGGCCAAGTAACGGGAGATTGACTAATCAGCTTGCATTTTTCACGTAAGGTTAGCTCAACGAATGTTTTATTCAGAGTAATCTCGGGCCAATAGAAGATTACAGGCGGACACAACATCTGACAGCTCTTTTTTAACATTAACCTTCGTCTATTTTATTTAACCAGATTTATTTTTAATTCGCGAAGCCTATAAAGTTGTTTTGCTAATGTAACAAGGGTCATTTGGACTGTACGGCGTTCTATATATCATTTCTGTGGTATTTTTTTTGTATTCGCGAGTTTGGAACAACGCCATTAGTTATCTCTCGCTCGCGGCTGCTTTTTTGTTCAAGTAAATTCTGTTTCACGTCCATATTTAAAGGCCACCAAGTACTTAATTTTTCGACCAAAAATTCAAATTGCCCCATACTTTAACGATCATTACGAGAACCCAGATATGAAATTAATGGTCGTCATTAAAGTGTCCTGTTAATTAATTTTTACTAAATTTCCTTTTATAGCCATCGTGTCTTTAAAAGTTTTACAAAAACCCAACCGAAGACAAAAGAAGATAGCTGTGAGGCCCGCCGCGAGAACAATAGGCTCTATGAATAAAGAGCTTCACGATGAAATTAAAATATTATAAAGGTTTTGCCCCCGATTGCAACGTACGCAGAAGGGGAAATTAAAATACCACGAGTCACACAAACCCTAAAATTATACTTTATACAAAGATGTACGATATTTCATTGTCTACACAATAAAAAAGATTTATTACCTCACTTCACTGACGAGCTACACTTCATTCGCTCCATTTAATCTAAGCCCCAATATTTATTACTTACCGGTATTCTCCAATTTCATCAAAGAAAATAAATTATAAACGTGCGGCTGGAACTTGACACGTTATGACGTCAATAACGAACGAATTCAGGTTTGCGGAATTAAAAAGCGCTGAGAACGGAAACTTCGCGGATTTAGAGATTCGGGCGTAGTGGCGTAGCCGCGTACCGGGGTGGGGGCGGCGTAGCGGGGCGTAGCACAGGCGTCGTAGCTGCATCGATCCGCGGGCCGTGACCTTGACCCGCCCGCGTTCCCGGATGTACTAGCTTCGCCTACTTGCGCCATTGTCGCTTTATTCAGCTGCTAGCTTTTATTAGCCTTTTTTTTTTTTTTTTTTTTTTTAGGGATGGGAAATCATCCAATGACTCCTCCCGCTCTGGGTGTAGCGGGAGGGAGTGTCAGACTTCTACTGACTAAAACCCATCCATGTTCCTTCATTGCCCTTTGTGTTCCGGAGCCACGGTGTCTCTTGCGAATAATCCCGCGACTCCGGCAGGCGTCGGCCCTTTCGGGCCCCTCTGTGTGCAGTAATTTTCTCCGAGGAATGAGGGGAAATGAGAATTTCCTCTTATGCTTCGGAGAGGGTTACTGTTGCGGCCAATTTTCTGACACGGGTGGGGTCCATTGGACCAACGGGGCGTTCCTTTGCGTGACCCTCTGTGTAGCAGAGGGCATAGCAGAGGAGCAAGAGCGGGCTCGGTGTGCACTTACCCTGCCTCCGAGCAGACAGAGTTGGATGGGTCCTTCTTTGTCACCGCTGATCTCGTAATCCCTATTGAAGTGCTGTGGATCACGTCTCGCGGCTTTGATAGGGACCGAGGGTCTTGGCTTAACCGCCTGGATCGTGAGGTAGAAAACCTCTATAAAAAGTTACCCCGAATCCCAAGCGGCGGCGCACCGTGAGGGGATGTATGGCTGACGGGTGTTACCATGGAACGAATCAGTCGCTAGTGCTCACCTTCGCCAGGGTACCTGCAGCCCCTCTGGCGAGTAAAGCAATTTATTCTGCTTATCCTGATACACGGTCCCTGTCAGGATGGACATTTATTTACCTATTGCTCGTGGGAATAATATGGATACAAACCAAAAAACCCAAACCGCCGGTAACGGCAATTGTGATGAGCGGTCGGAGTCCGACGCTGCATCCAGCGGAAACGGGAGAGGCGCGGGAGGCTCAGAGAGCTCCCGGCGCGAGAGGGCCGGGTCACTTGCGGAGATCAGCAAGTTCTTCCGCAAGCGGCCTAGGCGGGATGGCGACAGAGGGTCGTCATCCGGAGAAGAGGAGGCCTCGGCATCGGCAAGAAAGATCCCCACCAACAAGCGTGGAGGGATCCGAGGCAAGGGAAGGGGCATCACTGCCTCCGAGAGGTCGGCCAAACTGGCCGAGGAGGGGCGCCACCCGGGCTCGACGGCCTGCGGGACGGGCGATGAGGACGACGTACCTGGCGGTTCCGAGGCGGAGCGTGAGGCCAGGTTTGCGAAGGAGGTGGAGGCCGCGCTTAAACAAGTTGTACATAAGCAGAAGCCGTCGACAAGGCTGAGGGCCATGCCTGCGGCTTCCGCCTCAATTATAGCGGCAGCGGAGGCCAACTTTCGGACTTCGCACGACGGGGAAATGGCCAGTCTGCGAGCGGACGTCGCCCGCCTTACGGCCGCGATGGAGCTTCTTCAACAGGAGAATGCGAAGCTCCGAGCGGACCTGGCCAGCCTGCGGAAGCCCGACTCTCGCGTAGCTACCCAGGCGGAACAACCCCGGGCGGGACAACAGCGGCAACAACAGCAGCAGCTACCAAGCAGGCCCGAGCCAGAGGACAATCAGGTCCTGGCATTGGTTCGAACGGAGCTCGCCGCCTTCCAGCGGCGGTTCTCCGTGCTGGAGGGCATTGTCCTGCGCCCCCCTCTTGGTGCAAACAAGGTGGCTGGGGGCCCGATGTCGGTGTCCTACGCGGCTGCTGCGGCTGCCGCATCCGGACCGGGGCCATCCAGTGGGCCCTCCGGCGGCGCTGTCTTGCCCTCCCCCCCAGCCAAGCCAGCTCCAGCAGAGTCGGCGCCAGCAAACGCGCCTGCAAAGGCGCAAGCTAAGGGGAAGGGGAAGGGGAAGGGGAAGGGGAAGAAGAGCAGGGCGCTGCCAGCGACAGCGCCTGCAGCGAGCGGTCCTCCGCCTGCGGCTCGCCAACCGACTGCGGCACGCCAACCGCCTGCGACACGTCAACCGCAGTCGCAGCCGCCGCCACCGCCCTCCCAGCCCGCCCAGCTCCCTACACCTCCCCCGGCTGAAGCCGGATGGCACGTGGTCGGGGAGCAGCAGAAGAGGCGGAAGGCGAAGAAAAAGGCCCGAAACCAGGAGCGGCAGCGCCAGTCCCGGGCGCGCAAGATCGCGGATAGGCTCCGCGCCCCGAAGCTTTTATTAGCCTGGCGTTTTATTTCCCTCATATTAGCTTCGAGAAAATGTAGGTGCGTCTAGACGAGTTTTGTTTTCCTTATAAACATTATGGATTACAATTCAGTCTCAAGGTTTGCTTTTCTGGCCCAGTTTTCTTTCTTACATTTCACAGTGAGAATGTTTGATATTTCGAGTTCCTAAATCTTACCCACTTTTTATTACAGCTCCCTGTATTTTTATCTTTTCATATTGTTTCGTTTTTGTTTATGTTTCATGAATATCTGAGTTTTGTTTGTGAAGACGTAAAATATGTCTTGATAATAACTTGGTTTGTGACGACTATTTATAGTAGAAAACGTCCTTATTATAAAAAGGACGATCTATTTGATGAATTATTTATTTTCTCAATGTAAATTTCAAATTATGAATGAATAGCTTAATTCTTTGGAAGTCTTCATTTTTGAGACTTTTTATGAAAAATGGTCTTGAAAAAGTGACGATAGCAAAGAAAGATTTTTATCATAATATCTTATTTACATTTATATTAAAGTCTATTAATAGAACTAAATTACAATTTACTTGTTACATTTTTGCAGGAAACGGTTTTTAAAGTTTGTAATAAATTCAAAAGGACTGTAGCAGAGGTTTTATTTTAGTTTTTTGTTTTTGCCTGAGTGGAACCGAGTTCCGAGTATATCAATGTTTACACTGAAAGATATTCTGGAAGCGAAATGGAACAAAGTACGAATTTTCAGAAAATGTATCGTGAGAACATATGTACCTGAAATGATATTTACAACTCTGAGTTCATGTTTTAAAAGCAGGCAAATAAAGATATATTTTCAGAAAGACTGTTGTGTAACAGATTAATATCAACATTTTAATGTGTTGTGTGTTTTAGTCTAAAATATATATCTTGTCAACATTAAAAAACGGAAGATTTAAGTGAATTCAGATGTTTGTTCATATTTTTTTTTTGATGATATTTCGCTGGTAAACCATAATATAAATAAAAGGATAGAATAAATACACTAAGTACGTTCTCCGGGAATCATTTTCGAATTATTTTAACAAAATACATTGAAAATATCCAAAGCGACCAACAATTACAGACATAACAGCCCACTGGGGCGTTTGCCATCCACACAGAGTTCTAAACAAAATTATGCAAATACATGCAATCTGGTCGCTAGGACGGTGGCGAGCGCATAACAATGTATGCTAATCAAAAGATAGCTCGCATGATTTAAGTGCACAACTGTGTTTTCGCTTTAGTTAAGGCCTTGAAAGAGAATTTTTGGCGAGTGAGCCGAATTTTGGTGCACTGGGCCACTGGTTTTATTGCGTCAACGAGCTTGCCAATATTAGATTTGCAGATTATTTTATGAGCGCACAGTTGCAAGATTGGAATATATTCAGGTATAGGTCAAATGTAATGTCCATTTCGTTTTAATGTCACAGTAAAATTGTCCATATTTATGTATTATTAACTAATTTAATTTATGTTGTTTAGATGTCAGCACACATATTTAGGGTTATTTAATTTAGGATTATTTTTGTGTAAAAAGTATTTCCGCTAATTTATAAAGGTTTCTATCGTACTCAGGTTTAGAGTTAGAGAATTCAATTCTAAATTAGAATTAACCACGTCTTTGTATATAAACTGTCCTGCATGATTGTATTGATGTGTGTGCATTAAAGAATAATTATTTTCAGTGGACAATTTCTTTAGCTTGTCAAATGTGGCGAAACTCTCATACACTGCTTTTGCTCCCCTCTGTCAGTGAAATATAGAATGATGCAATATTAGGGTATTGTATTGTATAATGTGTGAGACAAACAACATACTGGCTACTGCTATTCTACCAACCAAAGCTTGAAAATTATAATACCAAATGGTAATTGTCTTGCTAATACTAGGAATAGCATGTACATAGGAGAACAACACAAACGAATAAATTCAGAGATAAAGGAAAACAAACAATTATTTCAACAAATAATACCCATATCTGTATATTATTTACTGACTTGGGTTTTACGGGCGTTTTCAGAGTAGCTTGATAAATTATTCGCTCTATAATCTTTATAAAGTAAATTGCGCGAACAAATCCGTGATCAAAAGGAATTAAATTTAATTATTCTTGACAGGAAACCGTAGCTTTGTAGTTTATTTTATTTCTATTGTGCTCTGTTCTGTCCTTCTGTACCTCGCTTCTGCGAATTTACTCGGGATAGATAGGTTGTAGTACAAAGAGATTTTTTATTAGTATTCTTTTCGGCAGCGGATGATCAAAGGTACTCTGTAATAGTTCCTGAACTTGATTATTTGCTCATCTAGGAGCTGAGTTTGTTGTTATTAGTGGTTCCTTGGAGTAAATATAGATTATCCTTTTTTGAAGCATAATACGCACAAATTTTTGCACCACAAAATAATGGAATAACTTATGTCGGGAGTAAATTGAAATTATCTTCGTTGTTTTCTGGTATTAGAACAAAGGAGTGAACATTCAAGTAAACAGCTTACTGTTTAACAGTTTACTGTTTATAACAAAAATGTCAATGAAGAACATACAAGACAAATTCCAAATTAATATTAATTGAATTTTCTGGCGTTTCTGAAAAACTTTTAGATGTAAATTTCGCAAGTAAAAAAACTAATTTTAACTTAATCTCTTCTTTCAATACACAACAGAAATAATAATCATTATGCAAACTTTCTAGAATTCTTGGTAAACAGCAGAATTAAGAAAAATATTGTGTGTTCTATTCTTAGATAATTTAAGTTACGTACAAAAACTAATTCCAACTTAATCTCTTCTTTGAATGGCCAAAAAAAATTTACCTTCAATAACAAACTTTTTATTTACAAAGCCGATCGAGATCCCTCTAAAAATGTATCAAAGGAAGTCGATGGCCCAAAAATTATTCGTAATTTTATTATCATCGAAATACCATCGCCTATCTGGGACGGGTCTCGGGTTTATTTCGAACATAAATAGACGAAATTTTGGGTTCAAATGGCCTTCATAAATTATGTTAGATTGTAGTTACTGAAATTACGCATTGAATTTTTATGTATTATTATGTTTTGTGGTTGTATGTGGTGTTTGATGTAAGCTAAATATGCTAATTCAGGATAGGGTTCAAAATGCTTTATTTTGGAAGTCAAAAGCGGTAGTTTTTTTTTTAAATAGATCATTTTTATTATTCTATTTATACCTTCTTCTTTTCGATTCGATTGAGAGCTGGGTAGGTACACAATTTTTCTAACACCAATTTGTAGACGCTTTAATAGCTCTGGCATTGGGCTCGTTTAAATTCTGGAGTTTGAAAGTGGTTGTGGAAGGTAGAAGAAAGAAGTAAGGTATGTCTAGTACTTTTTCTCTGAAAAAGTACTTGAAAACATGTCTCCTGTTCTTACTTACTGAGTTAAGAAAGAATAAAGAATGAGCATTAAAGAATTTTGAATTTGAATTTGAATTAGGAAGTGTTCGGATCCCTCTGCCCAGAAAAGTAAAAGGATATTATTTTTAGGTATTCAAAGAAGATAATATATTTTGATTAGGTATAATAAAATATCATTACAAACTTATTCGACGACTGTTTGCTTTGTTAAGAAACTTAAAAAGATAACCTTTCTCAATTTCATGGGTTTCCATTACTCCAACTTTCTACCGATATTCGATTAAGCGTCTTGACGTACCTCCGACCACGCAAAGCTATAATATAAGGGATTTACAGATCATCACGGTACATAGATAATGAGGCAAGCATGGGGATCTAAAGTGGTTTTGCTCACTCCCTTCGTGAATTGGTTAAGCACATGTTTAAATAATTGGCGGATGAAAATATGTGGCCGCCGTGATGAGTTTTTTATTAAAAATTAAACATTTAACACCGGAGTTTCCCTGTTTTATTTAATTTAAATTAGGATTCATGGGTATTTTTAGGTTCTATGTTCCTGATTTAAATTTTTCACCAACATTATATTCATAATATCACTCGGCGGCTATTCTGTGTCACAGCACTACGCTTTTAGTGTCAACGACTCAGTATAGTAATATTTTGTATTTTAAAATGTCGGTGTTGGGTACCGCTGATACATAATTATGTGGTTTTTTTCTCAAGTTGTATGCAGCACTCGTGAAAATGGAGGTGGCAAAGAAAAATGATTTAACGTGTCGACAATCGACGATATTTCATATAGATTTGGTCAGGAATTTAAGATTACAGTTAGCACCGCTACTAACTTTTCTGAAAGACAATTTTTTTCACGATTGCGTTAGTTTTCATTGATTTTGTCGCAATATGACAGAGTATTAACACTAAAGATCTAACAGCGATAAAATTCCAAACAAACAAACAATCATTTAATTAAAGTCTGTTCTAGATGTTACCATCAACAAATCGCAAAAAAAAAAAAACTTTTTAAGTGCACCACAGAGTTCGTTTGCTTTGTTATACCACTTATTATCTTAATGTGGCTGTGGAATAAGCTTTTACTGGCTTCTGACTGTTCGTGGCAGTATAATAAACGTTTGTGCTCAAAATGGTGGTGTTGTTATTTTAGTTTTGCTTTTTCACTATCACTGTTTTTTGTTTGGGAACATGAGCCAGGTGTTTTTATAATTGTGTGGTAGTTTTTTATTCGTTAATTTGATAAGAATGTTTTGTCTACGGGCTTTAAGATTGTGTTTTGGCTACATAGTGTTTACAATCAAAACTCGCAATTCGATAGCAATGTTTACTTCTAATATGATAGAGGACGTGCCTGATGCCGTCAACCCAAAACAAATATGGACCCAGACCCAAATAAAAGAATTATACTTAGCACAACCCTAAAATTTCATGCTAAAGAGTTTTGCTTTTTCACTGTCACTGTTTTTTTTTTTGGGACATGAGCAGGTGTTTTTAAAATTGTGTAGTAGTTTTTTATTCGTTAATTTGATACAAATGTTTTGTATACGGGCTTGCAGATTGTGTTTTATTATGTTTTCATAACATACGAGTGGATTAGGATGAAACCCCTGACGACGACGTTAGTTACGTACTTGCTTGCTACGCCAAACTGCGTGCTACGGGTTTGCTACGGCGTAGCATCGAAGCTACGAATACTATATATTAGCTGGTAAATCAACTGGATTACGATAAGTCAGCGGTTTAATTGGCGCTGTGTATACTTTCTGGTAACGTACTTAAAATAAATAGACTAGTTTATTCCATCTCTCAAAACCGTACGTTTTAAAAATGTTAATAATAGCTCATAAACTAACTCAGTAGTATTGTAACTTTGTATATCACTTAAAGGTTTGTATATGTGATCAGAAATTTCAGAGATAAGTATTCATAAACACGAAAACAAACAATTTAACTTCTGTATACTTGTCTCTAATATTACTTTGGACAAACGTAGCCAGTGAGACTCATAACCATCTTACTCGAAGTCTGGTAAAAAAGAGGAAACCTTTAAAAATCATATCCAAAGAAGTCAAGGGGCACACCCTCTTGGCAACGTTTAAATATCAAATACATTACAGCGTATTCAAGTTCGGGAATTGACGGTTGAACTTGAACTATCAATTTGAGGGCCAAATTCAAGGCGTTTGGTTTCAAGGTGATAACTTAACCTCGATTTTACATGGCCTTTTCAGTCTGCACAATAGGCCTTGATTATTCGTTGAAAGGTATTGATTGTACGTAAGTTCTTATAATTTAAATGCAATAGTCAATAAACAATTTAATTTCTATGAAATAAAAGTTGAGATAGAAAAGTAAAGCTTTTATTACACATTTGTCTCCAGGCAGGAATTTAATATTCATGAACTTGTTTATTTAACGGCCTGTTATTCGAATTTTGGCTGTTTGAGACTCAATTGGAAATGCTCAAGATATGGAATTTAAGCCTGGAAAAAAATATATGTGAAGGATACATCCTTGTTTTAGAGGCAAGAGGAAGTGAAAACACGAAATAGTATAATTTTCCCGATAAAAAAAATTTTTGAAAAAGGGTCGATTTCAAAAAACCATTTTCAATCTCATTTCCTAATTACAGCACAAAACAATTAAAAAATTCTAATAACTGAAAGGTAATCGTATTTTGGAAGGACGGAAGCGGCTAGATTTTTGAGTTTTCTAATAAAAAAAATTATAAACATCGAATTTGTGCAGAAAAGCTTACCTTTGAAGACCGCACAGTCCTACGGGACGTGTTCGGAGCCAGACCTGCGACACTTTTTTTTTTTTAAAATCGCGGAACTGTTGTTTAAAATATCAATAGCCACTAAAAGAAACAACAGGAAAATGATGACACTCACGAAAATTCCGAAGGTTGGGAAAAATATGTTGATAGTATATTATTGTTTTAATTCATATAATTGTAATGGAAGATGAAAATATTATAGTTTGTTTTGTTGACAATTTTGACATCTGACAATAGGGTTCGACACATTTCAAATTGTTATCGATAAATTTAATGTAGCTACCATAAAGGAGTTTCAATACCTCTTTAATTTATTCATAACTAGCTTCTGCCAGCGGCTTCGCTCGCGTGATACCTAGGGAACATACTACAGGGATATACAAAAAAAAAATATATATATGGCCTATGCGTTTGCATAAAATATAAATAACTTCCAGACTATAATATAAGCGAGGAGCGATGGTGGCAGGCAACGTGCGCCACCATCGCCCCTCGCTCCTCGCCTTGCGCGGATGGCGAGCTTTCACCTCGCAGACGACGCGTAGCTATCGCGCTGGATGCTAACCGTAGCCTAAATTCGAAGAGACGCCGTGCTGCTGCTGTGCCATTGCGGTGCCAAAATAATGTGCCATGACCTGTAATCATCACACGTTCCCACTAGGCGACCCCCACCAGGTCGCGTGCAGCCGATGGATGTAACCGCACAGGTCAGGTTGGTGAGGCGACACGACTATGTCCAGGGGGGCTACTCTCTTAGCCCGTAGTCCGTCGTTTCGGGCTTAGTTGCGGCGGTATTCTACTCCGTATCAACTACAGACTAATGATTAGACCCGAACCCGAACTAAGAATTAATGACAACACGATTTGATAGTACCTAACTGTCAAATCGC
The DNA here is from genome assembly GCA_963859965.1 of Ceramica pisi. Classification (NCBI taxonomy): domain Eukaryota; kingdom Metazoa; phylum Arthropoda; class Insecta; order Lepidoptera; family Noctuidae; genus Ceramica; species Ceramica pisi. Next base: position 18,671,264 of record OY982535.1, on the reverse strand, counting down.
GTTGTCATTAATTCTTGGTGGTTAGGAGATACGGACTAAAATACGCCCGCAAATAAGCCCGAAACTATGAACATCGGGATTAGACAGTAGCCCCTCAGTAGTGGATGTCTTTCGGCTGATATGATGATAACCGATTTATAAAGTTTATTTGCAACCATTTTCATCAAGTCCGGTTAAGTAGCTAAGGCTTTCTAGAGTCGTTAGCTGCGAGAGGCCCATAATCAAAAAAAAAAAAAAAAAAACCATTTTCACCTTAAATTTTTCGTGACATAGTTATGTAAGGTATCAAATTAAAGTACTCGAGGAGACAATTCTAAATATGCCTAAGAATATTTTATTCGATAATTTTTTACTGAAGCTATAGCAGCACGACTCTAGTAGCCAAAAAAACAACAGAATATGATTACAGTTTATGCGTTACAGTAGAATCATATAGCTCATTTACATATTTATTAAACACTAGCTTCTTCCCGCGACTTTGTCTGCGTAGACGTTAGAACTGGCTCGCAACTTTTATGCGTCATATTCTCATCCTTGGAAGTGCATCTTTATGATTCTGGTATCCAGATAGTGTGAGTCTTTGCGGTGCGGCTGAAAGTAATATTCAGCTCCGAAATTACTTCGACATGTTTTTTGGTCTTCTTGTAAATCTGTAGCGCTCATAATTCCAGCCCCGACAAAAGTTTTATCATGTTTCTGGTCTCCCGATACTTTTAAATCCTAATCGATCAAAATGCCGAAAATTTGTATTGACAATTCCAGCCCAGAAAAAACTTAGACACGTTTCTGTTCTCCTGGTAAACAAAATTCTTGCTCAAAATGCTTTGACATATTTCTTGTGAATCTTTGGTTCTTTTATTTTGCTTCAAAATTACTTCAACATGTTTCTGTTCTCCTGTTACTTTTGAATCCTAATTGCTCACAATTACAGCGTCACAAATATTTCTGGTTCCTTGCTAGTTTTGAATGCAAACCGCTTGCAATTAAAGCCCCGAAAATACTTCGACATGTTTCTGCTTTCCTGGTACTTGTGAATCTGAAGTAGGTACTAAGGCAGCAGCGGCTTCGGATTTCCTCTTCCTCCTCCGCCACTAAGCCACGCCTTTAATTGGCATAGAAAGTAGCCTATGTGTTATTCCAGGATGTGAACTATAATATAGTTCACATCCTGGAATAACACATAGGGTCACCCTCCCCGCTAACTGTCGTATCTCACAAACTGTCGTATCTGCATTGACATTACCTACGTGTTCATAACTTCATTTCGAAAAAGTTCTCTCTAATCGTCGTATCCGTATCATTTACCGTTCAAAAGTTATTTAAGTATTTTGTTTAGCGTAAGTGCAAAAGAAGGGCAAAAATATTCTCTCTACGTGTCGTATGAACATATTACAGTTAGTGAGATTTTTTTTTTTTGCGTCACTATTCAAAATTACTGATGTATGTACATAGGGCACTTAGCTAGAATTTTTACCTATAATGTTTACACTTTTTTTTTTCATTTACGTCGTATAGATCAAAGGATCAAAGCTTTTTTTTACGAAAATGAAGCTTATTGCGATAGCATAAGTCACACTGGGGTGGGGTGCGGGTGGGCGGGCAGTGAGTGACGAGTTAACGTCATACAGAAGGGTTTTTAAACCAAAAAATATATAATTCTACCGCCCAAAAAAAGATCAGTGTAGTTTGTGCATGACATAATTATTTAAAAGGTTCTGAGGAAGAAAAATTAAAGCTTTGCGAAAAATATAGGAAACACCAACAGGAGAAGACTTTGTGCAGATCAGAAAGAAATAGATGTAAATTAGCATCACAGCAGAACCCAACCACAATACAATGTGCTACATTTGACCTTCAACAAGTCATAAACTTGCCTATTAGCAATGAGACTGCTGTTTTTTATAAACATCGTCTTCCAGCGTACAATTTCACAATTTTATTTATGATATGACTTCTGGAGACTGTTCGTGTTATACATGGCAAAGTAAAAGAGGGTCGTCAGAAATTTCGACTTCATTGTATGACTTTCTCAAGAAGAGTGACGCAAAAGGCATTAATATTGTTTACCTGTTACAGAACGAAAATTCCATCTACTTTACTGTATGTCATAAACAATGCCACAAATATTCAGGAAATCACTTTACGTTTCTCAGTGCTATGTCATGGGCAAAGCGAAGGAGACTCAGTACATGACACCATCAGCTATGCTCTAAAAAAAAAAGTGGAGACGTTTTTGTACCGAGCCTATCCATATCCTATATAGCTACTTCCAATTTTTAGATTGGCCCGGATGCATAAACCGTACTTAGTGAATTTTCTCACATACACTAACTTTCTCGATTTCAAGAAACTTCCAGCCGACCTTTGAATGCATTCTATCCGAAAAGACGATGAGGGCCGGTGCTGGAACTAGACAGAAATGATAGAATTTTCTGTCAAAAAAAATTTTACCCAAAAAGATTGTTTTTTAGAATAGCCACGGAAAAGGGATCCCGCGCTCTTTTTCCCTTAAGAGACAGGTCTCTATTTTCTTGAGAGAGAAAATAGGACTTCTTAATTCAACGCCCCCCAAAATTTCGATGGAAAAATATAATGACTTGCTATCACAAACAACAGGGGACACCCTAGTCATTAAGCTGCCGGAGCATGTGGCATTTTATACGTCACTTTCTCACTAACTACTAATTTTATGTACCTTTTGATTACTGCTGATTTTACTAGCTGGTTGTTCTTTAGAATTTACCTCAGTTAAATAGTAAGACTTTGTTTACCTATTACATAGTTATTAACCTGATTTCTAGTTCTTATCGCTTTTATCCTAGACAAAGCAAGTCCAATTTTTTAAAAAAAACTTAACCTTATTTCAATTTAGATATATTTTAAATAGTAAAAGCTTACTTAAACTAATATTTTTGAAAATACTGTGATTGTGATATTAGGTAAAGTAATGAAGTCCTAGTTGTTAGATACAAACTGAAATGTGTGCCAAGTATTAAGCTTAGGAATTACGAATATTTTAAGTGCAAGTTTAAAATATAAGCTTTTACTATTTAAAAATATATTTAAACTGAAAGAAGGTTAAGTCTCAACCCATCTCATTCGATAATTATAGTTTGATACATAAAGTGCACAGCTAAATGGCCATAAAAGTTAAATAATATTTTTTTTGTAACTTTCTTTACTTAACTTGTAACTTTTTTAGCTTGCAAGCGATTTTTTTTTACTTTTAATAAATATAAATGACATAAATAGAGTTTTATTTATATTTTAATACGAAATAATCACGTCGTAACAGACACAAGTTGTAATACAAAGTTCTCACAGAGTGACGTATCTACTTTAAATAAATATAACTAAAGACATAGATACCTTACAGTTGTAGAGCAGCCACTAACTTATAGGGTAAGCCTAGATCAATATAAAAAAGTTGTAAGCACATAAATAGCGCCATAACTAACGCAACTATGGCAACATGACTGTAGCGTCCGACCGAAAAACGGTTGCCCTGGAAAAACTATCAATTGCTGGTTACAACAGTTAGCGCGGAGGGTGACGAATTATATGTGTGCCAAATTCCATCGAAATCCCTTCACCCATTTTTGCGTGATTGACGGACAAATATCAAAAACAACCAACCTACACGGTGCCATTCTAGTCGTCTTACAAAGGCGGCTCACTTAATGTACCGGATATAAAATACCTCTAAGCGCGATTTTTTTTTAATATTTCATCACGATAATGGGTACAATGCAAATATATCGCTCCTGGATGATTCAAACTACGTCATTCGTTATGACAATGAGTGATATTTAATTTTAATAGGTGGTTATCACGTACATAATTTGCTATTGTTAAGTTATTTACGTAAATATGTCTGTTAATTTAGGTTAATAACGTAGGTAGGTTTTAGTTATTATGTTTATATTATCAAACAAAAGACTTGTAAAACTAATAATGGCTAACAAAAAAAAGAAAAAAAAAAAAGCTAATGGCACAAAGTAAACGGTGTGGTTGTAATAAATGCTTTGATTTCAAGATTTTATCGAAACTTTCGGTTTTTTTCTGTTACTACCATGTTAATTTACTTTTTTCATAAAGCTATATTGTGTCAAAAAAAACAAGAACACTACATATTATAAAACTAAATCTCCCGCCATGTTTGCAATGTGTTTCAATAAAATGTAACAAGTTCAGTAGATCAACTACAAATATTTTACACTGTGGCGTATTTATTCTGCGAAGAAGTCGGTGGTCATCGGCAGGACATCGTATAACATCGTCGTGTTAAACATGAGGGGTCGCGGGCGGAGGTAGCGTTTTCAATGCCAAAAGCCCCGAATAAGCAAGCCTTAATAGACTCGCTGCGGAAATTAACAATATACGTACCTACTTTATTTCTACGGCAACAACATAACTTTAATTAAAAACACGTCAGCGCAAAATCAAGTGATCAAATATGAACGGAGACTGTAGGTACACGAAATTAATTATAAGCATGTCCCACATCATTAAACCCTACGGCAAAGGCATACAGAACCGCAACATTTTCACCGTACGGTTAGCCGGATGGCCACGGAAATTACCTTCAAAACCCAGCACTGATCGTGCCCTCCTTAATGTATTTTAAATGAACGAATCAATTATGTATATACAGGAAACCGTGCTATGTGAAAATGAAAGGGGAAAACTCAATGAAAACTTTATGACGCAATGAAACTGTTGTGACGTAGTCTGTTTGCGAATAGAGCCAGCTGTATTCACAGGCTGTATTTATTAAGGGAAGTTTGACGTTTATCTCTTTGTTTTGTTCCAGCTCCTATTTATTTTGTTCTAAGCCTTTGTTCTAGGCCGACGTTCCAGGTAGTGAACAACCCTTTTTTCCAATTTACAAATAACAAGTTACATTTGCCAAACTATCTCGAACACGAACATAAATCCGTTCGAATTCGACGCACGCACGAGTGGCGTAAGCTATTCTTTTTCGACGAATGTAGGCCAATCCTGCTTTTCGTATCCCGATAGGAGAAAAATAAGACCTTTTTATGAATGAATTTTGGCAAGAATAATATTGCAGATTTCCCCTCTTGTCCTTTATATGTGGTGGCACATTATGCTCGTTTAAAAGCTGCGACTAAAATGTGCTTTTGTGAATGTATTGCATACATTAGGGCTTTTCCACAAGGACTGTGTGTCATGTTAGCTATGTGGGAAGTATGTGGAACACACGTGCGCGGAAAGCAGATAGGAACACCCTCGACGGATTAAATTGAAACATATGGACTAACCCTTTAAATAAACGTAACCTTTGTTTCGCCCACGCATGTTTCCTGCATATTTTATAATGTTATTTTTTAAACACACATCTGCACCGTGCAAATACTGGCCTTTTAAGTTGGATCTTAAAATAACACTAGAAAAAGGTCAGTACTTTCATATCTTACAACCTTATTGCATGCTGCCATAAAAAAGTTCGCTGATATTTTAAAAGGTTCATGCAAATATACAATGGGTATTGAATTCAATAGGAAAGCAGGTGTACTTAACTTGGATGTCGTATCAAGATTCAAGTTGTTACGTTGTTTTTCTTGAACCTAACATTTACCTTAGGTTTCCAAGTAAAATGATCATTGTAGTTTGTGCAACTGACTTTGACTTGCGATTTATGAAAGGAGTTATTTGCTTCATTTTTACGGCGTCACTAGACCCTAATGATAACACTTTCTGTCGATAAATCACTTTTCTAAACCCTAAATAAACAGATTTTCACAATAATATAAATACGTCATATCATAATGTTGTGACAGTCGACATTGCAAATGTCATTCTGTTGAAACGTCAGTCTCTGTCAGTTGGAGGCGACCTCTAGCGGTTGCCGATTCAAAGTTGTAGTTTAATCGATATTATTAGTTGATTTTGTCAGATTGCTTGGAAACTAATACTAATATCGTATAGAACAATCCTTAATAGTTTTCGGCTTTTGGTGAAAAGACACTGGTCTTTTAACCATAGACGGAAATGTAATTATTTTTTCATTATAGACATTGTTCTAGAAATTTCGAAAACCACATTGTCTATGGTTTGTCACTGGTTTGGTGTGGTCAGGTTGTACATTCTCGATTAGCCGATTTTATCAAAGAATTACCCCACTCAAGACAAACGATAGTGTTGGAAGTGGGAAATGATGAGTTTGTTAGCTTGGATCCTGATTATTATTATTGTTCCAGGGTGGAAACTTCAAGTTAGACGGTTGTTAGGGATTTTTCCAGGAATTTAATATCTTGTTGTAGTGATTCAGTCACCCGAGTTCCCACATGTTTTACCTTGAAAGGGGGAAGTCTGTCTTGTTCTGGTTGACATCCCCGACAAAAGATTGATCATTCATTTAGAGTTGGGTAGCACACACATTTATAAAGAGTATCGTGCGAGGCACTCTTTTTCTCAAGTGTGCTAGCACACTGTGCTAGCACAATTGAGGCGAGGCTGAGGGCCGCGAGCCCGCGAGGCGTGGAGAATCGCACAGCACAGTTGAGCACAGAGACTCGTCAACTCGTGTCAAATCGTGTGTGTTCGCCGGCTGACCGGCTCACCGCTGTTCTGTCTCGCTCGCTCCCTCACGAATCGGCATTTCGGCAATGATCGGACGGAGTCGCTGAGAGATTTCATTACTGGAAATTCGGCTTTATTATGTTACAATAAAACAGAAATTTGATTATAGTTTCGATTGAAAAGTTTTCAAATGGCGAGGCAAAAGAGTGAGTGACTCGTTCGTTTAACTCACAGTCACAACACGTAAAAATGTTCTGTGGTGTAGCTAATCTGTGGTGTGTGCTAGCACATCAAAATAAAAAGAGTGAGTGACTCTTTTTAGCCAAGTGAGTAGCTACAACTGTGCTAGCACATGTGCTGAGTTACCCAACACTACATTCATTTTCGATTTGTCACGCTTGACTGAGCAACAAATTTTATTCTCTTGTTTTAAAAGGTAAGATGTTGGATTGTGTTAGTCTCTGAAAGTGATCTTCGAGACCTTCCAAGGTCGTTTAAAAGGATATTGTTGTGATCCCTGGATATTTATTACAGGACTCCATGTTTTGAAAGGATTCGCTAAGGAAATTAGGCGGACCCGTCTACAGCCGGTCGAAGCTTGCAGCCAAGTGTCTTCAGCCACAATCAACCGTAAGTTTTGCACCCCCATGGGTTTCTTAATGTCCAACCATGCAGGGTTAGCGTTGAAAGTCGTAGCTAATTGTGTTGCGTTTGCGGAAGGCCACGTGGTCCGGCTATTGTTTTAGCTTTTAGATTCCCTAGCTCGGACCCCTATATTCCTTCTCAGGGAAAGTACCGTAGCTTTCATATATATAATAGGCTCCCCGTGTTGTCAATTCCAGGTGAGGCAACTCGAGAGATTCGTCTCGCCGCCAGGATCTAGAGGCGCCTCTGGAGCCTGGACGTGAGACCCGTTCCTCGAGTCCACACAACGCCTCCTGTGGAGACGACCGTGCAGTGGCAGAGTCCGCCTAGCGATATAGCGCAGGCGGGACGGTTTTTTTTTATATTTAACTTTTACCCTCAATTTTCAACCGGTTCATTCTAGAACCAGTTTACTACCTACCCGGTTTTCAAAATTAGAAGCCGGTCTTTATCTACCTTCAATTAATGGACCCCGGGTTCGACACCTACGCTTAACTGGAAGGATATTGAACATCTTAGTCGGCTCAGGGATCCGGGACTCTTCAAGTCCCTGGCGCCCATTTAGTTTAATTAATTTAAGATTATAATTCTCATTCACTAAACTGGAAGGTTGTCCGTGAAATTTATTAAGAACAAATAATAGTTAATTTAAATTTAAATAATAGGTACAGTACTGGGTTATCTTCAACCCCCCACTACCCAAGTTCCACCGACTGAACTTTATGCTGGCTGGCATTACCCTAACCTCTACCTAAGCCTAACCATTTTTATATTTTTAGTGGGTAGTTGCCTGCAAATAAAATTATATTGTTTAAAACAATTCGTTGTTTCTTTGCATTACAACCTCAACCCACCTTGCATCTGGGCTTTTGTTCCTACTCCCTAGAGGGACAAAATCTCATATGTAACAGTGGCGACCAACGTGTGTATTGGTTGAAGATAGAGGTTACGTCTATTGCTGTACCTTACAACCCCAAGTACTGTTTCTGCGACCTTCCAGTTTTAGATATTTTTAAGGAAAAAACCGTCACGCCGAATCCTTTGTAAACATGTTCTAGTCTATATGTTTGTACCGTTTTATACACTTTACTTATACAATTTACCTATACTTATAAAATTAACTTTACTTGTACAATTTACTTTACTTATACAATTTACTTTACTTGTACAATTTACTTTACTTGTACAATTTACTTTACTGGTACAATTAACTACAAATTAATCAAAGATTATGGTTGTGTAACTGCCTATACTATCTGCAAATTATTTGAAATTGTACATTGTGACAGCCAGTATTAAGTTTGGTTACTTTCAATTTATTTTTAATTTATCAAAATGGAACTTACTATTAAGTTTGATTTGCTTCGCAAGGACGAGCTTACATTTGAGGTTTTGGTTCGAGACGCGAAACCAACTTCAACCGTAGAGGAACTACGTGTTCATATTAGGGAACTTATTTAATTAGGTATGTTCCGTGTAGTTCCGGAAAAAACCTTGGCACATGGCATATCAAAGATTTTAAATCACCATGTGGCGAGGATTAACTTTTCCATTTTTTTTATATAATTTAAACATAAATTTAAAAACTATGTTTGTTAAATTTAGTTAACATGGTTTTTGCAGTTCGTAGTGTTTCACAGGATCCAACTGTGAACACATTTGTAAACTGCATTTTGAGCACCAATAGACGACTGATTAAAGTTGTTGTTGGTCACTTATTATTATAGGTTTAACTCTCTTGAAGAATGTATGAATCTCCGGATTGCTGGTAAGGCAGCATAATGATAGTCCTGAGTTAGGAGGCCTTAATGGCGGGCGTGTAGGCTGCATTGTTGGAAAACGTTTTTAGATGGTGTTTTATTTACAGGGGGCGAATTACCGTCACATTCCATTTCAGGAAGACGGTTAGCCAATTCTAATTAGTTTGTAGTAGTTACTTATTTACTTTAGGGTATTGATTGTGTACCGGCTCGGCGTTGTTCGCGGCGGTCATCACTATTAGTTAGAGGATGTGTAGGTTGACTTTGGTGTACGATTGGGTAGGGTGGTCTCTCCTATATAATTATAGTAGGTCAGACTAAGATATTACTTCTTCAGCAGATTCTTACACATTACTACTCCTTTTTGGAGCTTGTCTTTTACCATGTTTGTAAATGGATTAGACTCGCTACAGGAGTAACACTACACCTTTTTTTTTGGAGCTTGTCTTTTACCATGTTTGTAAATGGATTAGACTCGCTCCAGGGGTGGCGCTATTTAATGTATTCCACAGATAGAACATTTTTGTTGTTAGTATATGCCTTAACTGCCTAATCGTGCACCAGTTTCGACGTTTTTTTTTCCTTTTCTTTCTCAGTTCCTGTTTTTAGGGATGAGCATTATGGATTGTTGTAGGCGTGCTTAGTTCTTTTGAATTGGCTTTGACGCTGGAGGGCCAGCATCGAGATTTGCCCTATCGGGTCAAATCTCTGGTGGTTGGGGAGGTACTGTTACGTTGTTTTTCTTGAACCTAACATTTACCTTAGGTTTCCAAGTAAAATGATCATTGTAGTTTGTGCAACTGACTTTGACTTGCGATTTATGAAAGGAGTTATTTGCTTCATTTTTACGGCGTCACTAGACCCTAATGATAACACTTTCTGTCGATAAATCACTTTTCTAAACCCTAAATAAACAGATTTTCACAATAATATAAATACGTCATATCATAATGTTGTGACAGTCGACATTGCAAATGTCATTCTGTTGAAACGTCAGTCTCTGTCAGTTGGAGGCGACCTCTAGCGGTTGCCGATTCAAAGTTGTAGTTTAATCGATATTATTAGTTGATTTTGTCAGATTGCTTGGAAACTAATACTAATATCGTATAGAACAATCCTTAATAGTTTTCGGCTTTTGGTGAAAAGACACTGGTCTTTTAACCATAGACGGAAATGTAATTATTTTTTCATTATAGACATTGTTCTAGAAATTTCGAAAACCACATTGTCTATGGTTTGTCACTGGTTTGGTGTGGTCAGGTTGTACATTCTCGATTAGCCGATTTTATCAAAGAATTACCCCACTCAAGACAAACGATAGTGTTGGAAGTGGGAAATGATGAGTTTGTTAGCTTGGATCCTGATTATTATTATTGTTCCAGGGTGGAAACTTCAAGTTAGACGGTTGTTAGGGATTTTTCCAGGAATTTAATATCTTGTTGTAGTGATTCAGTCACCCGAGTTCCCACATGTTTTACCTTGAAAGGGGGAAGTCTGTCTTGTTCTGGTTGACATCCCCGACAAAAGATTGATCATTCATTTTCGATTTGTCACGCTTGACTGAGCAACAAATTTTATTCTCTTGTTTTAAAAGGTAAGATGTTGGATTGTGTTAGTCTCTGAAAGTGATCTTCGAGACCTTCCAAGGTCGTTTAAAAGGATATTGTTGTGATCCCTGGATATTTATTACAGGACTCCATGTTTTGAAAGGATTCGCTAAGGAAATTAGGCGGACCCGTCTACAGCCGGTCGAAGCTTGCAGCCAAGTGTCTTCAGCCACAATCAACCGTAAGTTTTGCACCCCCATGGGTTTCTTAATGTCCAACCATGCAGGGTTAGCGTTGAAAGTCGTAGCTAATTGTGTTGCGTTTGCGGAAGGCCACGTGGTCCGGCTATTGTTTTAGCTTTTAGATTCCCTAGCTCGGACCCCTATATTCCTTCTCAGGGAAAGTACCGTAGCTTTCATATATATAATAGGCTCCCCGTGTTGTCAATTCCAGGTGAGGCAACTCGAGAGATTCGTCTCGCCGCCAGGATCTAGAGGCGCCTCTGGAGCCTGGACGTGAGACCCGTTCCTCGAGTCCACACAACGCCTCCTGTGGAGACGACCGTGCAGTGGCAGAGTCCGCCTAGCGATATAGCGCAGGCGGGACGGTTTTTTTTTATATTTAACTTTTACCCTCAATTTTCAACCGGTTCATTCTAGAACCAGTTTACTACCTACCCGGTTTTCAAAATTAGAAGCCGGTCTTTATCTACCTTCAATTAATGGACCCCGGGTTCGACACCTACGCTTAACTGGAAGGATATTGAACATCTTAGTCGGCTCAGGGATCCGGGACTCTTCAAGTCCCTGGCGCCCATTTAGTTTAATTAATTTAAGATTATAATTCTCATTCACTAAACTGGAAGGTTGTCCGTGAAATTTATTAAGAACAAATAATAGTTAATTTAAATTTAAATAATAGGTACAGTACTGGGTTATCTTCAACCCCCCACTACCCAAGTTCCACCGACTGAACTTTATGCTGGCTGGCATTACCCTAACCTCTACCTAAGCCTAACCATTTTTATATTTTTAGTGGGTAGTTGCCTGCAAATAAAATTATATTGTTTAAAACAATTCGTTGTTTCTTTGCATTACAACCTCAACCCACCTTGCATCTGGGCTTTTGTTCCTACTCCCTAGAGGGACAAAATCTTATATGTAACAAAGTATTACTAATTTATAATTTCTGTTAGTTTTTTAACGAAATCAAGAAGTCACAACATTCTTAATTCCACTTGAGTACCAACCTGAAACCTCATCTTAAAAAATGTAGATCTTCATCTAAAAATCGTTATAACCACTTAGTTAGGGGGCAAAGGAAGCCATTTTAACTTCAAACACGTCAGCAATGTAGTTAACTGTGCTCGTGCCGTGTTTAACGTGTCATGTCACCTGTGTCTCGCTCCGCAGTTGCTGATTAGAAACATTTGAAATACCTCACGCCTCCGTGTCAATGTGGTTCTAACACGCGAGCTCTTGCTATGAAGTAGGTACTTGGATTACACTGTCTTTACAGCTATGTCTACCGTTTATAGTTTGGTTAGTTTCACTTTGCTGAAGTGAACAACAAGTGAGCTGTCATTGTATCTTGTTTGTATGCTTTGACAGCTCACTTCACCTACGCCTTCACTTCGACATGTTTACAGAATCGCACTGCAGTAGGTATTAGTGATAAAACCACCGTTATTTTTTTATGTAGTTACATGTAAGGCCGTAGCTACCCAGTAAAATGTACTCTATTACCTTTGACACAAACAAATAATCAAAGACAATAATGAAATGAGCCGTATACATATCACCAAACAAAAAACCACTCGTCTCGATTTCGCACCTTCAGAATAGTATGGACTTAACTCAAAAAATCTAAGAATTTGAGTAACGGTCACCGAAGGTTACTAGACGCACGAAGAGACCATTCTTTACCATAACTCAAATTCTTAGATTTTTTGATGAGTTAAGTCCATAGTATTCTGAAGGTGCGAATTTTGTTTACGCAAATAAATGACATGCATTTCACAACAGCAAAATCAGAACTCTACAGAAAAAAATACACTACTCAACTTCACCCACATTCCCCGATGAGAGCGTAAATTTTGACTTGTTTTCGTAACTCAAAAATGTGGCGCTCCAAACGAGTTCCCGACAAAGTTGCGCTTCGAAACTAGACACGTTGACAAATTTAGTGTACATCATTAAGGTCCATGGACATTTGGGACAGTGCCAACAGTGTTTATTCCATGGAACAGTCCGTGCGTGTAATAAACATCGCCTGGGATGTATTTACATGATAATTCACCCTATTCTAACCTTAATAGGAAGACAAACATGGGTAACTTTATTTTAGTTTAAGGATATTGGGTAAGCTGCCTTCTTTCCGTCCCCATCTCCTTCGGATGGCAGCATGTTGGTTCGTTTTTTTTCTATTTTTTCGGTACGTATTCTGTCACCTCTCTATCTGCGTCATTTTGTGATGGAATTAGCCCTGGAGTTAAAGATCTATTGAAAATAAGGTGCTACTAAGGTATGTGTGGTTATTTTGACAGTAATAAAATGAGCAGCGGTGTAGTATGGTGGGCGGGTGGTTTCTTGTAACCTCAATTGAAGAGCACGTGGATTGGAGTTTGTGCTTGTACTAAATTTGGTAACGATTATATATGTTTGATACACGTGTGATTGAAACCTCGAAAGTAGGATAGTAAACTGGCTAAAATATTTGGTGTTTTAATGTATTATTATTTTTACGACAGGTTAAAAACAAAAATAACACAAAAAATGCCGAAAATAAAATTGTCACACTGTAAAAATTTCAATTGTCCAATTGTAATGGTTCAGCGAATGGACAAGGTTTATTTATTTATTATTTATTTATATATACTTTATTGTTCACCAAATTTAAAATATGTACAGAAAATCTTAAACTAAAGACATACAATTGGCGGCCTGATCGCATTCCGCGATCTCTTCCAGGCAACCTGGTATGGAAAGTGATAGCCTGGACACGAAATGGGGTTGCACTTGGTGCAAATATGAAGTTACATAGAAAAACAAAACAAACAGAAATACAGCATTACAATATGACTACTATAATAGATACATAAATACATACATATTTATTTATTATAAAGTAAGAAAATGTTAACAATATTGAAATTACAGATAGAAAAGAATCACAGTGACAAGTAGTGTTCCTTAACAAGTTTTTTAAAGACAGGCAGCGATTGGGCGCGTTTAATCGATACATGCAGGCAATGCATTCCATAGACGAGCGGCTTGGACTGTAAAAAAATTGTCTAAAAAGGTAGTGGAATGCATTGGCATTTTTAGTTTCAAGTTATCTGATGACCTAAGTAATCTCGTGTGAGAGTCGCAAAGAAACTGGAATCGTTTATTTAGATAAAGAGGAGTGGAAGGGGAAAAGAGCACATTATACAAGAGGGAAAGAATATGAGCATTCCGGCGAAAGCGAATTGGCAACCACTTGAGCTTAAAACACGGAATTCGGAAACGTGGTCATATTTGCGCAAACCAAATATGAACCTTATGCAAAAATTTTGAAGGCGCTCAAGTTTATCAAGTTGCACTTCAGTGAGGTCAAGATAGCTGACAGCTGCATAATCAAGGATGGGTAGAAGAAGATCTGATTGTGCAAGTGCAATCTTGGTGGCAGTTGGCAGAAAATTACGCAGTCTTTTCAAAGATATAGCAAATGCGAATAGCTTCCGGCTAACCTCCTGTAGCTGGGCAGTCCAAGAGAAGTTCTTGTCAATAAAAATTCCCAAGTTCTTAACTTTTTCACTAAAGGGAATAACTGAGTTGTCAAAAGAGACTTGGGGAAGAGTCGTCCAGTCGATCCTTGAGATTGTCCTTGAACTGCCCACCACTAAAACCTGTGTCTTGATGGGGTTCACCATAAGTCCGTACCTATTGCTCCATTCGCAAATACGAGCCAGATCGAGGTTCAGGGTAAAGATAGCCTCGGACAGATTTCCAAGAGGAGCTCGTGAGTAAATTTGAAGATCATCTGCATAAAGGTGGTAGGATGACATCAATTTGTTGGAGATTGAGTTGATAAACACTGCGAAAAGTAACGGAGATAAAACGCCACCCTGTGGTACCCCGGCAGAAGTACTACACCAGGAAGACAAGATCTCTCCGATGCAAATACGTTGCCGGCGACCGACCAGGTAACTACGAAACCAGTCAATTACTGATGGAGATATATTAAGAGAGCAAAGAATGCCAAGCAAAACATCGTAATCCACAGTATTAAACGCATTACTGAAGTCGAGCAGAGCCATAACCGTTACATTTCCCATTTCCATGGCTGACCTGATATCCTCCGTAATGTTAAGAAGCGCTGTAGTGGTGCTATGACCAGGACGAAATCCGGACTGGAAGGGGTTAAGGAGATTATTTCTGGCGAGGAAAGTGCTTATTTGGTTAAGGATTAACCGCTCAAGGAAAGAAAGAAAAGAAAGAAAATTCATTTTCTCCGCCAGAAGTGACACAATAACAGTATAAATTACCAAACTAAAATCTTAACAAAAAACATCAACTAAAAACTAAACAAAACCAGAAACATTCATGTTGTCTATGTCAGGCCGGGCATCAACCCACAACTCTCTGGTCGCACCACAGACACACCAGAACACAGTTCAACAGTTGCATAGATAAGAATATGAAGACTTGTCTATGGCGCGACCGTGACATCCGGCACTGACTAACATTGACGTTGGTCTAGTTTTAGGGACAGAACCAATGATTAACAAATATGTCTATGTACAGAACCCTAAATAGTGTATTAATAAACCATTTTTCTTTTCTTTAAAAATACTTGATAACATACCCAGCTCTTAGATACTTTAGTTTTATTCTTAACTGGACATATAATCTTGAATGTCTACTATTTATCAAAAGTTTCCATCGTCGTCAATGTTGAAGGCTATTGATTTTGTCCCTTTCGGGAGTTAAATTTTATCTCGTATAGAAACTCAGGGTAATAAATGAACGATTTCAAAAGGGTCCTTTTATTTCTTTTCGATTTAGGCTGGGTTTTTCTACATCAAATTGAAATAACAACGATTCTGGGAAAATCTTTCATAGTTTCTTACCATTTTAAAGTTAGATAAGGACCAGTTAGGGGCTCTCGTAATGTATTTTCAATATTAGAACGTGTTCGATAAAGGGGATATTGTTAAAGCATCGTTGGGGTATATTGTAAAAAAATATACTTCTTTAATGCAGAGGAAAACTGTTCTCAAGTAGCAACTATCAAGAACGGAGCGAGAATCCTAATGTGAAATTATGCTTTCTACGAGAAACTATTGTATGAACTTCTCCTTGTTTAGCGAAAGAAATTCCCAGTTTTCACTCACCACACATAAAGCACTTAACTTTCATAAAAATTTTAACTTTCACTACCATTATCGTAATTTTCTTCCCATTGACTCTTATTTGGAAGCCAAACAGTCCAAACATTTCGTTGCCTCAAGGATATTAAGTTCGTAAATCGAGGAGGCCGAACAACGTTCTTTTATAAAACACCACCGATCAATTCAGAATACAAATTGCTTACAAAGTCGGGCATATTTGTTCAATATTTCAAGCGTAGTAAGTTTCCGCCTTCACAATTATATTTGGTTCGGCACGGAGAACTACCAATCGATTTGCCTACACGGACACATTTGGAACAGTGCCAAGTGTTATTGCATCGAATTCGGGTTGGAATCGTACGCCACGATTGCAGACACGTTATGAAACTGTAGGAGACCTACGTGTTTTACAGTTTTGGTCTAATTTGTAACTGTGTTAGGGAGTCGAATAGTCTCTTGAACGAGTCTGCTGGAATGCCAGGTGGTTGTTTTATCTTAATTTCGTAGTAAACCTAAACTAGAGGTAGGTCTTGAGAGCCAGTGCTTGTGAGCATATTGTTTGAAGTTAGTGTATTAAGCCCGGCACATTATAACCCAGTTTGTGTTTACTGATAATGTGCATGGCCTACAGAATACTGAATGACTTTGTTTGTCATACTTTAGCTACGTTTCCACCTCCAACGAACTCGCATGCAAGTTGTATTTCACTGTGTGCTCCCGAGGTACATATACAGCGCTAGAATCGTGGCGTTGCTTCGAAATGTTTACAGATGTTTCAGATTATTTATTTTATAGTGATTAAGCACTTTCTTCGTTACAATCTCCAGAAAACATTATGCCTGTTAACGATTACTCTAAGTCTAGACCGAAACCGAAAATAGGACTGAAATCGGGCCTTTACGACACTTAGCTCTATGTACACACAATAAGATTAATGGTTGCTTATCCTACTTACAAGTTATTTTATCTTTGTCTTAACAACAAAGAACAAAGAAAACTAATCTCGGATTGAGTAAAAGTAATATTTTGCATGAATAACTTGCGTTGAAAAGGTCGTGGAAAAGAAATTGCTCTATTTGATTCTGTGTTAGGCTTCCAATGTTTCTCAATGGTATCGATTGGGTTGTTACTTTTAGGTTAAGTTTTGTTATTTTGGTTACTTTTTACTTCTTTCTGAGTCGTGTTAAGTAACGATTGCCCAATGTGCTTTGGTCACATGCAATACACTCGTTACAGAATTGCTAATATTATATTTCTATGAGTACGAGTATAGTAGCACTGGCCATTTTCTTGTGGGCTACCCAAGGTGACAGCAGAAGAAGGGTTTAGAAGTTGTATTACGACTAAAACCCGAAGGAAGACCAGGTCTTTGACGCGAATTTACTACGTCAAATCTAGCATTATAAGTCTGTCAAGTTCCATGATTGTTGAGATATCGTACCCCTTATAAACAAGGACTTGGGTTACGCAACATACGTGTCTTTACTTAGGCGTCTTGACAAAGTAAGATTTGAATAAGGTACCAGTAACAATACAGGCAAAACATGTAGCAAGATCCCGTGGTAGGGTAAAATTAACGCTCTAATAGGTATGTACTTAAAAGTGTAGATAAAGCAAGAACATATTTATTTTAAAATGAGCCACGTGGATCAAAGGACCAAAAATACACTCAAGCACCTAATCCTGGTCTTTTTAAATCCAAAACACTAAGCTAAGCCTATTTGACAAGGTCTTATTTCTATTTTAAATTTCAAGTACGCATTTTCTTCGTGAACACTCTGAAATGCTTTGAAAGCATAAGGGTGCTTGTATCTAAGCAGAATTCATGAGAGCACTTATATTTTAAGCACCTACCCTGTATTGGCATTCAGTGAATATCATCGTCCCGATACTTTTGTCTAAACTAGGTTTTATATACCGCTTCGTAGGCAAGAATTATTTTTTGCATATTGAAAAAATGAGGATTCTTTAACTTCTTTGACATTTAAAGTTGCTTTGATATTATTATTACCTACTCGGGTAAGAAAAGGTTGTACTTCCAATACATTGCCGCCAACCGAGTACAAATTATAGTATTAGTCAGTGGCGTAGCTAAGCTCAAAGGGGCCCAGTATCAAACATTTTTGGGGGCCCCGTTTTAAGGGTATTGTTTTTTAAACAAAATAGGTCCTACTAGCTCAGAACTATCTTGGCAGGCCACGAAGGAGCTGTATAGCTTTGCGCACTAGGGGGCCCTTGTAGCCCGGGGGCCACATATATTTGATACAGCTGATACGGTGGTAGCTACACCCCTAGTAGTAATTACAGACTGGGCTGCTACTGAAATATTCTGAATGAAAAAACCCAATAATACTTGCTCAACCCGGAGATTGCTCCCAAGACCATCACGCTAAGCAATTGCGATTGCAACCGCTGCCTACATCATCGGCAGTTGGCTAATATTCCGTCCAGGGTTGCAATTTTTTTTCAGAATGACGTGGGCGACTGATTGCTCGGCGTCAAAGCAACCTCTGCAAATGGGACTGTCCGTGGCGCCTGTGTTAAAGAAGTATTTTTTTAATTTATTTCTATTTTGGCTGAGAAGTCGTTAAGATATGTAGTCACGGGTAAAAACTTGACAAACTTGACATTTTTACTGCCTGCAATCTATAGCTGATGACCATTGGTTCTCCAGAAATTCAGTTGATCTCTGGCGAATTCATGTACGAAACTGTGAGATCGGTAGAGAGAAGGAAGAGCGAAGTCCAGCACTACAACCTTAAAACCTTACTTTGCGAGTTCGTCTGTGTCGTCATTTTCTAAGGCTCTACAGTACCTAATCATCCTTTCACTGGAGGTAAGCAGCGAAAAGTATTAAAGTTCAGCATAAGTTAAATAAAATCCAAAAATAATATCTCTACGGGATTCGAACCCACACCAAGTCATTCGAAAGGCAGATTTCAAACTGACGGCCTATGACTGCTGTTGGAAAATAGGTTGAAATAGTCCATCTTATTTATTTCATGGTTTTTCGCTGCTTACCTCCCCAAAAGCATAGGGTAATGATAATCATTGTTAAGGTTAGACCCGTAAGTAGGTATGTGCAAAATTGTAACATAATATGGCTTCTTATAACAACTCTTCGCTGAACTGTTTGGAAAAATGTCGAACAAAATTCAAAGGTAATTTTAAGTACGCAAAAACCGATTTTATTTCTATTTTGACAAAATAATAATGTAAAAAGACAGCTCAAAAGATAAAATAAATGCAAAAACAATTGATGTTGCTAGGGTTTGAACCACGGGCTTTTTATTTTATTTTATTTTATTTGTTCGGGAAAATAAACAGTTATACATTAATGTTATACAAAGTTATAAATACATCAGAATGACAAATGTATAACCTACGACATTTTCCACAACATATTAAAAGTAATACTTAACAGTGCGCTATTCTAAGCTATTAAAACAGAAAAGTATTTAGTAGTGAACTTTACGGTATATAAATAGGCATGCAAATAACAGAAAAATGGGGAGGGAGAGAGAAAATAAATATAAAACTAACTATTATAATCCAAAATAATTTTGTAGACAAGACCTCTAAACTTTGGAGCAGAGACAGAGAAGAAGTCAATGTCTTCAAAGATTTTGTTGTATTGATTGGTAAGGCGGCGTAGGGGTGCTCGCAAACCTGCGTTTGTACGACAGCTACTTACTGCAAATAAAGGTCTTGCTCGCACCCCACGGCAAATTGTTGTTCTGGGCACCACATAACCAATCTTGTTGCGAACATCCATACAATCATAAGTATTGCACAGATCAAACAAGAACATCATTTCCAACATTATTCTTCTAGACTTTAAACTTTGCAGATTATACTTCTTCAGTAGGTCATTGTAGGATGCATAAGTGCGATAGCAACGAAAATGCATGGCCTTTAAAAAATTTCTTTGAGCTTTTTCGATCATATCGGAATATTTACCATAGTGGGGATTCCATACCGAAACAGCATACTCTAGCTGAGAGCGAACCAACGACTTATAAAGGTACAAATAGGTAGAAGATCGGGTAAATACTGTGGCCGTTCTCATAATAAAACCAAACATTCGGAAGGCGTTGTTAACAATTTTGTTAATGTGGGAATCTAAATGGAGTCTGTCATCCAGCAGAATTCCAAGATCACGGACCAGGGTTTCTCTTTTTAGATTTACGTTTTTTAAGGTGTAGGGATATAGTATTTTGTTTTTATTTTTAGTAAAACCAATGACACAACACTTGGATACACTAAGCTGAAGTTTATTGCGTGTACAGTATGCCGAGAAAGCATCTAAATCTTCCTGTAAGAGAGTGCAATCACGGTGACTTTTAATAGACCTAAATATTTTTATATCGTCAGCGTACAAAAGTAATTTAGAATTTTTAAAACATGTATCGACGTCGTTGATGAATAAAATGAAAAGTAGAGGTCCCAAAATGGAACCCTGTGGCACTCCGGAAGTAACATCCACAGTGGCAGAGCAAAAACCGTTCAATACAACCCTCTGCGTTCTATTGCAAACATATGAATAAAACCATCTCAAGAGGTCCCCACGTATCCCATTAAACGCAATTTTCCGCAAAAGCAGTTCATGGTCAACCTTGTCAAAGGCCTTCTTGAAATCAGTATATATTGTATCAACTTGAACACGGGCATCCAAGCTGTTAAACAAATAATCTGCAAAAGTCACCAGGTTCGTCGCAGTTGATCTCCTTTTGACAAAACCATGCTGCTGCGGCAATAAAACGTTGTGAAGTAGAGGGTAAACTTTATCGTGTACTAATCTCTCGAAAACCTTGGACAAAGTAGATAATATCGATATTGGTCTGTAGTTCTCGACGTCATGGCTAGGTCCCGACTTATAGACTGGGATTATGTTTGCAAGTTTCCAAGCTTGTGGAAATCTCCCGTGTGAAATAGATAAATTAAATATAGTTTGCAATGGTACGCAGATATTATTGGCAGTGTTCTTAATAAATATTGCTGGTAAACCATCTGGTCCAGGTCCTTTAGAAGGGTCTAGCGACTTGAGACCACTCAGTACATCACCTAAGGAAAATTTAATGTCACTTATCAGCGAGCAGTTAGGGGAGCAATCGGTATGCGAGGATGGTACACTTTTTAAGGTGGATGGTTCATAAACAGAATTAAAAAAGTCGGAAAAAATATTGCAAATGTCTTCTGGGTTATTAGATGGCTGATTTTTATATTTCATAGTGGAAGGAACTCCAGCAGTGGATTTTTGCTTAGAAATGAACGTCCAGAAATGTTTAATGTTGTCTTGAATACCATTCTCTACAGCATTTATGTATTTTCTATATGATTGCTTTCTCGTTCAAAACACACATTTTTGACTACTACTCATCCTCCATAGCACATAGCGTGATAATATATAATCTATAGTTTTCTCGCCAATTGAAAACAAACACCCTACGAATTACTATTTTATTATATGTATATAGATATAGAAGAAGGTTGGTAAAAGGTTTACTACAGCCTAAACAAGGTACGATGGAATAATTCTAAATAGGATACATTGAAAGAGTTTCTTCTTTGACTTTTCTGTTAGGTTAACTGTTACAAAGAAGCTTCTGAGAAAGTTGTTTCGGACCAATTTCTAAGAACTTACTTACCTATCTACGTATTTATTGGTTTGTGAATACAGTTTTTTAAATATGGATCTTAGGATTTTGATTTATTTATAAATAACTGTTGCCAATGACTTCGTTCGCGTGAAAGCTGAAGATTATACCAAGGGAGCATAGAGGATAGGTACTACCGAGATAGGCACCAGTAACGGTTACATATAATTATAATGATTAAGGTTACCTACCTGTTAACTATTCTGTCTGTCTGTAACCTTTCCACGTTCTTAACAGCTGAAGAGTGAATCTTGGCCTACGAGTAGACCATATCCCGTCATAGGACAAACGCTACTCTGTATCTAGGTAGGTACTAAGTTCACGATAAATAGCTGTTAGCGACTTTCATGCTTGCGATGTCTGGCAAATGCTTGTCTTCTATTAAAATTCTTCGCCACTGATAAATAGATCTTTACAACAAAGGCCCGACATAACCAATCAGCCTTGCAGCAAGAAAGTCGCACAAGTAGTGTGAACAACGATTAATGCAGGGGGCGCCACCGCAGCGCAATCAGGGCACTGGTTGGCGACCAGCCAGCAACTGACAAACCTAGATGGAGTCGCGATAACGTAAGAGAAATAACTTAGGACGTGAGCCCGCAATCCGACGCCAGAAATGCTTTTTTTGGGCTTACTTTGCAGTGTAAATTATACTTACCTATGTAGTTTGTATATGTATCATGTCGCATACCATAAAAAGAAATAAAATTTTAGTGACTAATAGTTTGATAAGATACGCGTCACCTCGGCGAAAAATTGCCATCGCTCAGAAACATGCTGGGAATTATGTACGAGACTAAGCCAAAGCGCTAGTTGTCAGCTATAGCCGGCGTGGCCTGGATGACAGTATACTAGAGCAACTTAAAGAGTGACAATCCTAATATATAAAATCCTTCCGTTATTGAGTGACATAAAGACAACGCACAGCCGAAAGTACCGATCGTTAAGAGCTGAAGTTTGGCATGTAGGTTCTCTGCACTCCATAGAGGATTTCGCTAAATTCTTACGGGAACGGGAAAAACGAGGTTTGCGCGAACGAAGTCGCGGGTAAAAGCATGTGAAAAAATAAAGAAGCATGATCTAGGCCGAACGTATAAGCACGTGACTTATGTTATCTGTGTTCATTACCGCATAGAAAAAAATAAACAAAGCAAAAGCTGAGAGCTGTATGAGTGGGTTTTCTATTTTTGTGTGAAAATCTTAATGCGGTTCACAGAACAGGTACATCTACTTACCAAGTTTCAACAGCATAGTTCTTATAGTTTCGGAAAAAAAGTGGCTGTGACATACGGACGGACAGACAGACAGACATGACGAATCCATAAGGGTTCCGTTTTTTTGCCATTTGGCTACGGAACCCTAAAAATGAACAAAGCAAAAGCTGAGAGCTGTATGAGTGAAATACAACACATAGAGTCAGCTCTAAAGGTTCAACGACGATGTTACTACCATTTTTCATGGAAAGTTTTCTATGGCTAATACAGCCTTAATGTGCTTTAAGACAGGTATGTATCGCAAATGTGTTTAATGCCGTAAACCTACTATTTTGAAATAACTTCCTGAACAATATTTTGCCAATTTTTGTCTGAATTCTGATTCAAAATAATAAAATAGATTACGATTGCATTCTCTGGTACTTGTATGCGGTTGGAACGAATGCTTTTTTAAGGATTGTATAATTGGTTTCCATCCCTAACAAACAATGATCCTCCTGCGAATAAATAACAAAAACCGTTATTCAAATTTAAAAAGGTTTAGGTAGTACCGCCCAAAACAAACTAAAAAATCTCTTTGAAGTACATATTTGTCGTTCAATATTTACATACCTGGGAGTACGGCATGTATCAAAAGTGGAATTCCGAAAAACATACAGAGGGGGAGTAAATTTCCGGGGTTACGTGGGACGTATTTGCCGTGTAATGGTCACATCTATCACAACCCTTTACGTGTACGAAACCTGGTAATTTTCCAGCCCTTTTAAACCTTATTGTGCTCCCATTGGCCTATTCTTGTTTGTAATTTTTATGGTTTTTGAGCGTTATGTGCACGTTATGGTGAGCTAGGCGTTTTAAGGCTTGCCTTTGAAATTAATTAGTGCTTCGGCTACTTTTATGAGGCTTAAACCTGGTTTGGTGTGGATCAGTATTTGTATTAAGAGAATCAAATTTCTTCTGAACATTTGCTTGAATGACGCGGTAAGTAATTTGTACAAAAAAAAAAAACAAAATCAGAGCTGTGCCATTCCAGGAGTTTTTTAAGTATTTATAAAAGTAATTTAATTATTCGAACTTGACAAAACAGGACTTGAGGAGCTCGTGACTAAAGCATGTTCCATTACGGATGTTATCCGATGTCCGATCCAAGGTGACCTTTGTGGTAGCTTGGTTTCCATTCGCGAACTATGTATGAATTTGGATTGCATCTGCCTACACAGATGGCAACAATAAGATCAGCTTGGATGGGACACCTGATTACATCCGTGTGGAACATATCATACGCAGATTCCTCTATGCATTTCGATGCATATTCTTTGTCTCAGCTGACCGTAAATGTACACCAATGACAGTCGTTACTGGCTGTCATCCAAAAAAAAAGAATAAGGAAAAAGAAAACAGGTAGTCGTGTTTTCCAGTTACTGGGATGTGGAGTTAGGTACTCAGTCGCTCCATGTAAATACAGGGTACTTAACTGCATCCATAGATAAGACTGGAAGCCGACTCCAGCATTATGTGAGACGCAGTTAGGCAGATTGATTGACCCTGACAAAACAATCAATTTGTTCGAAATTCGGTGTTGATTAGTAACTAGCCAGTCTTCAAATGGTACAATTCCGATCTAGGCGACCGCGACCGGGTCTTGGTGGTCGCGTGCGTGTGTTCTATAGTAATTCAAACAAAGCAGTGGGTCGCGGTCGCACGTCATTGTCGCTGGTCGCGGTCGCACGTCGCGGTCGCCTAGATCGGAATTGTACCTTTACAGTGTTACAAAGTAGATCTTTGGCATAGTTCCAAATGTAACGGTTCTATTCTACGAAGACTACACTCCTGTGTGTACACTCAAGTTTAAGTTTTAATTAAGTTAGCTTCATAGTAAAACGGCTTTCAGCTAATTTTTAGACGTTGCTAATAGGATAAGAATGTGTTTTGCAAAGTGTTAGTAACTATAATGATATTGTACATGTTTTCTTTCGTTAAATTACGCATGACGTCGTTTCGCAGCTGCTGAAAAAGAAATGGGGTTGTTTTGATAAAATATTAAGACTTTTTAATGTTTGACTTTCGAGAAAGTCGAGTTCGAGTTCTTTCGTACTTATATAATTCTTAGATGTTTTCATATTTTAGGGATAAATAAATGCACGAGATAACATTTACAGCCCTATTTATAAAAAACTTTTTCACCAAATGCTTAATTTAAATACTGATACACAGATTCTTAATTACCTCAATAGAATCTGTTTTTAAGAATTTGCCATTAAAATGGATTCTAAATCATTTTCAAATACATAATGTAAATAAAATACAACAACCTATCTTCATCGCTGTAAAATACAATTACAGAACACAGGTTAATTAAATTAAATTACAGTAGTAAAAACAGATGTTTAAGGATCCTGAAGGGTCGGGGTCACTGGCCTTGGTCCGTGTTTCTGACGGTCTAATACTTTGGTCAGCACGCCTCCAACTGTTTGTTCAGGACTCTGTTTATTAATTAACTAAATGACGAGCAACTTCACAGGAATACTTACAGGTAATAGGATATTATCACAGAATACGGAATCCCGGCAGTTACTTGATACACCACTCATGTTTTAATTTTAATAATTAATATTATAAATGTGGAAGTAACTGTTTTCGTCTCACCCGTTTGTTTCATTTTCACGCCTGCTGAACCTATTTTGATATATTTTGCTGTAAAGATTAATTGACTAAGTAGAATGGCTTGGGAATCTTCTATCTATACTAATATTATAAAGCAGAAGAGTTTGTTTGTTTGTTTGGTTGAACGCGCTAATCTCAGGAACTACTGATCCGATTTGAAAAATTCTTTCAGTGTTAGGTAGCCCATTTATCGAGGAGGGCTATAGGCTATATATCATCACGCTGAGACAAATAGGAGCGGAGCAGTAATGGAAAATGTGACGCAGACGACGTTGCACGGGTCAGCTAGTAATTAATATTCTTTTTACTTTATTTCGTTTCGTATAAATACCGACAATCTCGCGGTCGCAACTGTTGGGCGAAGCTATTTACAAATAATATTCCTGCTGCGCAATGTACAATCAAGATTCGGTTGACAGCAATAGTCAGAAGCGTCAATGGGCTGTCAATTTCTATAAGGTGACACTCACTAACATGATTAATTTGTATGTGAAGGTTGGCACTGCCATCGCTAGCAGTAGCCAAAGAGGCGGTTCGGATCTCTGTGGATAATTATTATTATAAACGAATTAAGTTCACGATCTCAAACAGCGCCACCTACGCCTATTTCGCGGAAATGCTTAATAACGAAACGTTTCGAATAATACAATTGACAACTTTGTTAAAGATTCGAAATAATGAAACATTCTCAGAATATTACATTCCTGGACTCTCCTATTTCTAAGACGAAGTACTTGATTTATGTTTATTTGTACAGAATCAACCATGTCCCAGTTGCTAACTTAGATCTGACCTTAGACATATAAGCACAGATCTGACATCCGCAAGAAAAGGTCGTATATTATAAGCTTGAATGCGGGAATTGACAAAAATATGATTCTAGCAAAGAAATCCACTTATTACCACTTTATTGAATTTCCCGGCGTTTCACCTCGCGGGGAAAATGCCAACGGAAAAATCTTTTCCTCCCCTGTAACGATATTATAAGAGAAGGTATATAAGAAGGTTTTCGGGGAGAATTGACTTAACACGAAAGTTATATTATACCAACGGAATCTTTAGGTTACGGTTTCTTTTCAGCTACTGAATCCAATTCCACAAATCTTGATGATAATACCTACTGTTATAAGGAATTTTCTACCGTTCACTTTGTGCAGACGCTACTGACCTAGGATTGAAAAGAACTACTAATTATTTATTGGATTATAATCTATATTTACTAGTACTTAGGGCAGATTCCATCAATCTGAAACTGAACGCGATCAACATAATTATGAACCACTTTTACGAGCTGTCAGTGTAATTTTTTTCTATGGAATAATGACAATGACAGCTCTTGAATGCATCTTGATCGCGATCAGCTGTGGGCCAATTCTACTAATTTTCACATTCGCAAAATATAAAAAATTTATGAAAATTAAAGCTTTTATGACAGTCTGCGATTGACATGCGAATGCGAAAGTTGTTTAAAAATTAGTAGAAATTGGCCCACCGTTTCATTGGTGAAATCCGCTCTTAGTCGCATACGTTTCTGAATGCACAAGAAATTCAATGCGAAAATCCAAAACCATACTAACACAGTTATACCGCGTGTATCTGACATCGACGCACAAACGATTTCCATGGGTCCAGGGCATGATTCTGGACACCCCAGACTTATTTTGTCTCATTTTTTCATTTTTTTCAAGGGTTTTTTTACTTTAGACTGCTCATAATCGTTATTCTGACCTAACCTAATAAGATTTTTAATAAAAAAGAAAATTAATTAACTACTTTCACTAAAAAGAGCAATCTGAATAAAACCACAAATAGATATTAGCTCAGCTGAGCTGATACTTATTTGTGGTACTCTTGAAAAAAATGAGAAAAAAACCGACGAAAAATTCCAACGCTGGGGTGTCCAGAATCATGCCTGGACCCATGGAAATCGTTTGTGCGTCGATGTCAGATACACGCGGTATACCCCATAGAAAGCGATGGACCAAAAAAATATCAACACGTTTTGGTTACAATGGAGACGCTAAGCAAATATAAAACCTATAACCCAGCAAATGTAAGGTCTACTTTACAAAATTAATAAAACGAAGTGGGTACAAGATCTTTAATAAATTAAGAAAGTCGGGCCGTTAGCGCCTTTGAAAAGTTTAATTGACCTTACAATAATATCTTTTGTTTGAAGTGAAAAAACCTTGGGATCCGATTTCAGTGGTCCACAAAAAGAGCTTCCTTAGGTCAACATTTTTCATTGTTTCAAAGACTTCATTCATTATTTATATAAAACTTCGCTAAAAGTAATTACTTTTGGCCACTCTTTTCGTCATTTAGGTTGATCCGTTTTTATGGAAAATTATGTGCTTTTTAGAGTTCCGTAGGCGTAGTTCCGTAGGTTACCCTTTGGGTATGGAACCCTATCAATCCATCGGTACCTCCGTCTGTCTGTCAGTGGGCTGTATCTCAAGAACTTTCGTTTATGGTACGGTACCCTTCGTGTAAGAGTACAACACGCTCTTTGCTGAGTTTATTAGTGTCTCTGGTTATTATTTTTTTTAAAAGATAGGCATACGTTAGACCTCTATCTCACCTAATGATAAGCGATGATGCGGTCGAAGATGGAGCACGCTTGCGCTTGCTACATTGTGATTCTTGTGGATTGGACCTTTTTTGCAAAATGTAGTTTTTTTCTGATTGTATAACTTAATACAGAACACCACCCTTAAATATATACCCACGAACTTCTGGAACACTTTGTACACGGAATCGCTATAAGATAAAATTTAAACAATTTTTTTATTTACTTTACTACATTTTTCTATCAGTTCAGTCATTGTCAGAAAAAAAACATACAGGGGGCTACTCTCTAAGCCCAAAGTCCGTAGTTTTGGGCTCAGCTGCGGGCGTATTTTACATATGAACACGAATTTCTGGAACATCCTGTACAATAGAATCGCTCTAAGATAAAATGTAAACGATTTTTTTTTATTGTTATCGATGATGCAGTCTAAGATGGAACACGCTTGCCAAGAAGTAACCTATTCACTCTTGACTTATTAATTTAGAATCGATATTTACCTTTCAATATTTTATAGACAGTCACAAAAACCTATTAGTACCATTCCAATCGAGTAAAATGTGAAAATGGAACGAAGTAGAAGTCGATATTTAATTAAATACATTCCTGGATCCACACACGAGATATTTTCAATTCATTTAACTTCTCTTTATACTCAAGAGATTTATCGTGTGTGATTACATACCTACCTCATTCATTTGAATATAAGAAGTAGAAAAAAGAATAATTTACAAGGAAAATACCAAAAGAAAAAGGCATGTACTTATGAAACGTTATTAATATCCGGAAAATTCATCACTAAGAACATTTTGTACCAAACAAAAGAGGGAATAGGTACGCAAGTGAAATAACTGGGACGAGATTACGAAGTACAAAAGCATTTCTTCAAACGCACCCAATTCTGGAACAATGGGTAAGATAAATGGGGAGGCTCCGAGCACTCCCAAGCTCCCAAGTTTCCTTGTTTTTCCTCCACCTGGGCAGGAGAGTACCCAAACTTGATATTTATGACGTCAGAGATAAAGGTATCAATAGCCAATCGATTGCTGATGACGACAGTAGATTCTTATTCACGATGGATAATGGGATTTTAGAATGTCCCGCATTTGAAATTAGAAATTGATCGCTGTTTATTCGGTATGGTTTGATATGTTGTAAATGTTCAAATTTCAAAGAAAAACACGGTAGTTTTTGCGCGTATAGTTTTTGTTTCTAAAGGAAGAGCTTTATTTATTCTGAATGGCCTAAATATGTGTTGGTGCTCGTCCATGATTAGAGATTCAGTTGTAGAGTACGTGTTTTAGTTCTTGTTTTTGTGTAATATCTACACTAATACAGCCCTCGCCAAACTTTGTGACCGCCCTGAAGTTAGTTTTTCCGATGTGCAAGCCTCGCGCGGTGCTGTTTTTGTATGAGATTTATTACTGCGCCCCCGTTGTAGTTAACTTCAGAGCAGTCACAAAGTTTGGCGAGGGCTGTACTAACTGACCGGGAAAAGTTGATTTTGCCAAGAAAAAGTACTCTACAACCTATTCTCAGACCTACCGGATCTATACAATTTTTTTTATAAAAATCGGTCCAGCCGTTTCGGAGGAGTTCGATATCAAACACCGTGATTTTTAAAAATTAGAAGATTTTTATATATTTAGATTATAAAGCTAAAGAATTTGTTGGGTTGAACGCACTAATCTCAGGAAGTACTGGTTTGACATGAAACAGTTTATTAATTGTTGAGTAGCCCATTTATCGAGGAAGGCTATAGGCTATATAACATCATGCTACGGACCAATAGGAGCGGAGTATTAATGAAATGTGACACAGACGAAGTTCCGTAGGTCAGCTTTAAAGTGTTTAGGTAATAAATTACATTAACAATTACATATACAAAGCCTTTGATAAAATTTACGACACATTGTTTTCAAAACGCTAATCTATGTATCATATGCCTAGATACTATTGGCAGAAAAGAAAACATCCAACATAGCAGCAAAAGCGTAAAAAGATTTACAATGTTCAGCACTCCACATTTTAGTCCTGCAAGCCAGAATCTATAGCAGTAGCAAAGAAAAGCGCTGAACTGAGATTTTCAGTGTTTCGGGAAAACTAGACCGGCTGCGAACCTGCCTAGAATTTAATCAGGATGAAAGAAAGGGGTAAAGACAAGGTGGATTTATATACTAGGTGAAGCAAAAGTATTACTCGAACAGTACATGTCCGTGATATACGAAATCGACGTCTATTTGCAACTTCTTTAAAACCAACGCTGGCTCTCGTTCACCACTTCATTCGTTTGGTTGAGACTTACAACAATAAGTTCCAATCAATCGATATTCTTTATCTTACTAAAAATGCATTTAGGAGGCAAATCCTAGCAACCCTAAAGGATCAGCAAGTCAACGTATAAATTAATTAATAGGTTTACTTAAGATCATAAAACAGTATTGTTAAGTACGCACACAAATTATTATTTTTTTTTGCTATCGTAAGTGCATAATATAGATGTTTGACTGTAGTACTGATATTGTTTTCGTGTAGTTTTTAGCTATGTTTTAATTGTAAACTGTGGAGAACATAGTGGGTAGCACTGTTGTTAAATGTTGTATTTAAGATTTTATCGCTAATTCATGTCTTTCCATAAATAAAAAAATAAAAAAAAATACTCAACAGATTGTGAAATAAGTATAGGATATATATAATAGATCTACCTTTTTGACGGCAAATTACCTATAAAGTTTTTAATATAAATAAAAGCAAAGGACAAATAATTTAGCTTTGTTATAGAAAGAATAGAATAGAATAATTTTATTTCAGACCGGGGTCCATAGGGTTAGTAACAATTTTTACCTAAATTCTATTGTTAGTAGGTAACAGACACATAAAATATACAATTAAATTTCGGTGTGGATACGCACTCTTATTTATTATTAACTAGCTGCCCCCCGCGGCTTCGCTCCCGTCAATTAACCGTCCCGTTCATTGCACATATCGAGTTTTCATTGTTTTTAAGATGTTGTATTCTGCTATTCGGGTCGGAGACAAATCCAACGAATCAATAACCATGAAAATTGGTTCAGCAGATATCGAGTTATACGTGTTGTAACAAACCCGTCTTTGTTTTATATATAGGATATTAGATATAAAAATTGTATCTAACTCTTTCTATCTTCTTTTTTTTTATTCATAAAATTCTTTACTGTGTCTATACACAGTAAAGAATTTTATGAATAAGACCCATGACATTTTACACGTCATCATCTGCCTAGCTTTGCCTTTTTCCAACTATATTGGAGTCAGCTTCCAGTCAAACCGGATTCAGCTGAATACCAGTATTTTACGCGAAGCGGCTGCCTATTAGGCCTCCACAACCCATTAACTGGGTTACACTTAGTACTGAAAAAATAAGAAAACTTGAGTTCAATTAGTTTTATTATGGTATTTTTTGTTTTATAGAATCAAGGAAAATAAAAACTAGATTTATAGTATGAACCTTAAACTTTCTTATTGTTCTACAAAACCGGAGAAAAAAGTTCTCGAAAGTAGGTAAATATAGCTTTTATGTAGGTAACAGCTAGAAGAAATTATTGAGTGCAGTTGTTGCTTAATTCAATTAATATTTCAAAAAATATTTCAGTGGTTTCAAGCTCCGCTCGAGATTTTCATTAAAACGGACATTTTAAATAAGTATTGCTTTGATATTGAATTGACAGAACCATTTTGAATTAAAAGCAATTATTAATTACTCAATCAGACCGACACAACACGACAGCAAAACTGATGAAAAATAAGTTATCATGAAAACAAGGATTGCACCATCTGCCTAGCATTTTCCCAGCTATAATAATTGGGGTCGGCTGCCACTCAAAACGGATTCAGCTGAATACCAGTATTTTACGTAGAGCGGCTGCCTACTAGATCTCTTCAACCCATTAACTGAGACATACTGTAAACTGGGTAAGTAATCCTACTTCCTACTAATATTATAAATGTAAAAGTTTGTATGTGTTCCTACTAATATTATAAATGTTTGTACGGCAATCACGCAAAAACGGCTGAAGGGATTTGGATGAAATTTGGCACACATATAGTTCACATCCTCATGGAAGGCCTGCGCCCACCCCAGGGTGGAAGACTTCCATGAGTCTGTCAGACTTTTACTGACTAAAACCATCCTGGTGTTCCATTTCTCACCTACTATTTTTGAGCAAGATTTATTTTTTTACTTGGAGAACAGAAACATGTCGAAGATACTCGTATAATAATTGTACCTCTCTGTCTGTCTGTTTAATTAGTTTTTAGGATTCCGTACAAGGAAAAAATGGAATTCTTTAAGGATCACTTTGTTGTCCGTTCTTCCGTCCGTCTGTGTGTCAAGACCCTTTATCTCGGAAACGCGTAGAGGTATCAAGTTGAAATTAAAACCATATACTCAAGGTCAAAGAGTAACGGCCGTTTACGCCCCAAAAACGTATATTTCGACACTCAAGGGAATCAATATTTATAGGATATTTTCCGTTGAACTATGAAATTTGGCAATTATACCGTCTTATACCATAAGTGTAGGGAACAATCTGAAAACTTTACATTTGTAATTAAATCATAAAGATATATATAGTGTTTATTTAAAGAAACATAACAAATTTGTACGGAACCCTCAGTGGGCGAGTCCGACTCGCCATTTTGTATAATAAGTACTTTATATGTTTTATAAAATTTTACGCTTAATCTAATTTTCACACTTTATTCAATATCGCTTTACCAAAACAATTCATCAGTTAATTGTTCTTCATCACTTCTAATTAGGCCAAGAAATAAATCACTGAACAAAGCTTCTCAACACATCATTCATTACCAGTAATTATAAATTAGTAGAACTAAGAGCTATAACTTAAAAACTCGTAACAATCGGGCAAAACTTTTCTCCAAACTTGGGCAAAGTCGGGCAAAGTTGAACGCAATGAATTCACTGTAACACGATTTATTTGTTTGCTTGTCACGCTGCGTAATACGGAAAGTGGGACGCGTTTGTTGGGTAAAAGAGAGAAAACTCCCTAAAGACATCCAATTAAAAGCGAGAGACGCAAAATTAATGAGTCTCTCGGATTTTCTATGTTGGTCTTATGCAGTACTGTGGCAGGAGTGTTTTCGTCCCGGCGGCATGGTCGCTAGATAGAGCAGATTATTATGTTTTAAATTAGTTATGGTAAATTATAGGCCAGAAATTAGGTCTGTTTGTCGAAAAAATTTTATCAAAACCTTCTTAGGGTGATTTTTATTGCAATTCGACAGCATATATGAAGATACAATTTTCGACGCAGTACATTATTTAAATCTGTACATGTCCGATATCAAAACATTCAATAAAACAAAGGTTTGATACCAAAACGTCAAAGTATCTTTTCACAGAATTTCAATGTATTTATTTCCATTTCACCGCATGCCAATATGTGCTACATGGAAACAAAAACGGAGCACGAACAAACAAACACCTTTACATAAACAAAACAATAGAATTCACATTGTTTGGGTAGCAACCAGAAGCGTGTGCTCAGAATTGTTAACGTCAAATTCCTGTATTAATAATTTCATGTCAAACAGTTTATAATAGAGCTTTATCGTGCCAAAATGTATACCAAAATATCAATGGTATCGGTACCAACAATGTCACAAATTCTCAATTGCAAATATTCTGGTAATTTACTCCTATCGCCATTTCGGAACAGGATCGGAAGACGCAATGTGGCATCCTGATAATTTGTAAGTTAAATTCTTGGGTTGGTGTCAGTTATTTGCATTGTGTTTATTACTATATATAGTACGATGAACAATGCGCACTGACAAGTAAGCCATGTAGACATGTTTAGGCAAGTGTCCGGTTACCTATATTATGAAAATTTTCAAATAATATAAATCTACTTTCAAGCATGGTTTTCAAAGTAATCCCATCTAAAACATGTTCCAATTTAATAAACTTAGTTAAAACCGTGTTAAACCATTTATCACACACATTAATGCAACCTTTGAAACGTGAGGAGATGAAGAGAATTTAATCCGACGTACCAGGAGAGTAGAGTTACAAGAAGCTGGAGAAACCTCGGCTGTTCCTAATTAGTGCGAACCGTGGCTCGCTTGTTAACCTAGTTAGAAACGCCGCCGGCGACCGCTCAGCGCCCACAGTTTCTTTCAAATACTTTTGATTTAATGAATAGGTACCCCAGCTATATTCCCAGTAACT
This sequence comes from Ceramica pisi, assembly GCA_963859965.1. Classification (NCBI taxonomy): domain Eukaryota; kingdom Metazoa; phylum Arthropoda; class Insecta; order Lepidoptera; family Noctuidae; genus Ceramica; species Ceramica pisi. The sequence continues at coordinate 18,637,056 of OY982535.1, read as the reverse complement.
TTCCCAAAATATTCCCTTGGAAAATTTATACAATCCACTGGATTATTTTTTTCGATAGCGTGTTTTAATAACGCGTTCTTAAGTTTGGTCCTTTTGTACGCGTGCGTGAAAACCTTATTTTTATCGTTGTAATTGGCTTCGATCCACGCCTGACCAGAACTTCAATTCCCATTTGGACATATTAAACTTTTTTCAATATATCAATGTCTTTTTTATCCTCTTAGTGTTTTTGCTCTCGTTGGAGATAGTTAATAGTTATCTTCGAACTAGACAGGGTAATTTAATTCTAAACGAACAGTATTTAACCCTATATTTTCTAACTTCTGTTGAAGACAAATGAAATCAGCAAAGCTTTTTCGCTGTAGGATAAATTCGTGTACAAAATAACACATACGCGGCATCCGTGATGCGAAATGGGTTAAAACTGTCGCGCGGATTTTGTTGATACATTTTGCTTGGTTGGAATAAATTACGTTGGTCGTTACTTTACTCTCGGGGGTTTAATATTGAGATACATTCATCTTTTTTACACCACAGGAGCTCGTAGGCAAATAAAAACCGCAAGAGTCAATCTTTTAAGTTAAGCAACGTTTGCCGCGATCGGTCCATGGATGGGTCACCATCTTATCATACTGAAATACATCTATGCCTAGGAAAACACGTTAAGCTGTTGAACCGGCGGTTATTTAAAGATCATTCTTAGTCTTTTCGGTTAGTTAAAAGACCAAGTTTGATATATATATATATACCTAGTAACTGGATTGTGGCGGTCAGAGGCAGTAGATCCATGTAAAATGCTGGTGGAAGGCTGCTTATGATTAGACTAATAGCAGACCCCAATGTCGATGGAAATGGGCAGGATGGTCCTGTTGGGTTTTATATCTGTACTAATACTAATATACTAATTACTAATAACTAATTTATACTAATATTATAAAGAGGTATAATATTACAAAGAGGTAACATTTGTTTGTATGTAGGGGGGTAATCTCAGGAAATACTGGTCCGAATTGAAAAATTATTTCAGTATTAGATAGCCCATTTATCGAGGAAGGCTATAGACTACAAATCATCACGCTAAGACTAAAAGGAGCCGAGGATTAATGGAAAATGTGACGCAGACGAAGTTACGTGCGTCAGCTAGTATTTTATACATTAAATAAATTCCTGGAACATCTCTTTGTATCGACGTCGCTGCAAAAAGGGGTAAGTAACTTTTTTATGAAAGTGGAAGTTGACACAGAATTGAATAATGTTGTTCCGCATAAATTAACATCGGAGGCATGGCGTAAAGGAAAATTCTTTAATGAAATGAAAGAACGTTGATGGAGTTTAAAATTTCCTCGGCTAAAACACGTATTTTTTTCTTAGCTACTGATAAAATTGTAGACTCCGCAAGATTGTAATAAATCTTTTTTGGATTATGCTTTCTCGATACATTATAAAAATAATTTTGTAAAAAATTAGTCCCACCCAAATTCAATAGTTTCCAATATGTCTGTGGCTTATTATTGAAAAAAATTTCACGCTTTGTTTTACAATTCTACGACGTTTGCAATTTTCCTGTGACGAATAAACCCACTTGTATTTGCTAAACAATTCGTTAATGCCTCGGCGAATCCTGAAAATTCTCAATAGATATATTTGTTAGTTTTTTGTCATCTTGTCTGTCGAACAAATCTTATTAGTAGTGTTACGTTTCTTTTTATTTGGACTTTTTAAAGGTTTGGGTTCAGTCTCCAGGTTTTGTGGTAAAAGAAATAAATAATTTAGATCATAAATTAAACACGCGCAATACATGTACCTATATATTTTTAATTCCTTTATTTACCTTTTTAACTATTACTTAGTTAAAAAGGTAAATAAAGGAATTAAAAATATTTACATTTACATTTTTAAATATTTCTTAAAAATAAGTACAAATAAAAAAACGCATTAATATATTAATTAATTATTTATTATCATACATACATCGGTCTGTCCCCTTAATCATCTATACTTTCACATGGTTGGGAAGCTTATCTTAGCCACAGGTCAGAAGCCCATTTACAGAGGTTTAATATTAGGTATAACCAAAGCACTTAAAAACACATTTAGGTAACAGGCAGATGACTAAGTTTTAGTACGCTTTAAAAGTGTTGAAATCGTAAAATCCACCGGCGACATCGACTGTAATATCATTCGAAGGTATCTTTTATACGGCGAGAGCTACTTTTATATGACTTTTAAATTCTAAGTTGTATTTTGTATGACTATTTATATAAAAACATCATATGTATAAGACTCGCCCCTATTAAATCAGTTGACAATTATTATTTTTTGCTGTGTTGCTCTTTGAAACATGCTACTTACGAATGTACGATGTAAAATCGACCTACCCTATACTATCCGGCCTAGATTTTTTTATAGGAAATCATCAAATGACTTCTTCCACTCTGGGTGGAGCGGAAGGGAGTTTCAGACTCTTACCAACTAAAACCTACTCAGTGCTTTCTTATATAGCTCTTATAAATATTAAAAGGAAATAAGCAGTATTTACAAAATGGTCCATTTAAAGCATTGAACAAAAAAAATATATACTATAGTTATAACAACTCTAATCCTCAATTCTATTAATAAAACAAACCTAAGTACTGAAAGGCAACCCTTACAAAGTCACCCTACTGAAAAAACAACGGCCGTGTCGCCTTAATTTGAAAATATCAATTTCTTCGAAAGCTTTTAAGGAAAATCCTTTAAAACAACTTTTACAAGACCCCATTATTACCTTTCGTTTTAATTTATTTTCTTTAAGGTATAACCTACTTTTTCAGTGGTATTACCGTCTTCATTTCAGGAGTACATTGAAGCGAGGTATATGTGGATATACCAACCTTTTATACTACAGTGAATGGGACGTATAGAATAAATCCTATAGGGAAACCTCGTTTGTGAGTATAAGATGAAGCTTTAGAGCATCTACTAATGCTATCGACGCAGATTTTTCTTCGATTTAAAAGCGTGGTACGTTTTATGTCAAGCTTTCTTTATTTTGTTACTCTCTATTTTTCCCCCTTGAAATCAATTTTATGATAGACTGACAAGAAACAATCAGCGTGACAGAGTTGGGACATTAAAAACTTTTTTAGAGACTGATGCTAGTTCTATTTCTCAAGACTGCATGTTAGTATGCACACCTATGAGTGGGTAGGTAAATAACAAGTTCTTACTATGTACTATTAGATTTGTACAGCTGTTCACTTATGTTTATGTTCGTTAGTACCGTATGTGTGGCGTGAACTTGTGTTTGTATTTGAATTTGCTACTGCTTGAGAGTTTGTATGTGTGTTGTTAATACTGTGTCATCTTGGTCCATTGTAGCCGTGATGGTTCTAAGAATTATCAGCGTTTGTTTAAATGGTACAAAGATGTTCATGAAGAACTTAATTTTTGTTGTGATGCTAAACAAATTGTATGCCAGTTCACAATGAAGGTAACCTACACACATACTTTGTTTGACAGTTTTTGCCTTCTGCTTCCATAATAATGGTTTCCGAAAACCCTTATCAAACCAATCTCTCTGTTATGTAACTGAAAATAAAAACATTATCCATTCATGTTTACGCGGATAGAAGGACCAATATTCTGCGCACAAAACTGTGCCATTACCCATTGTGTACAGTAGCAATAAAACAATTTTCACTCTAAATTCCCGCTGTCTCCTACAGTTCGTGCCGCATCCAGGGATGCGGATGCGGGCGTAGGCGGGCGCTACATCGATCGCGACCCCTGACATTCAATGAAAGACAGGCCGCTGTTGAGGGACGACCCTAAGCCCCGCTCATACCGTGTGCCGATTCAAAGCACTAGCGACACTACACAAAAGATAAGCAAAGATATACCACCCTTTAAAAAGACGTCGCCTCACTTCTATATTCGAGATAAAGAACGCAATAAGAATGGAATTTTAACATTGAAACAGAAAACATTGTCCCTGAAATATACGAAACGACATAACACAAGTGTTTATTGTCATCCATAAAACGGTTACGTATAAAACGAAGTACATTCCAGCCCTTCGGAACGCAAACGTTCAAATGTAACCATCAGTCAAGCTGCGTATAAACCGGTATTATCTGGGAGCTGACAGCCCTGCGAAAGTAGGGCACTCACACAGCCGCGATGACGCACACGCGCGTGACCTACGTCACAGCGACTACGCAGGCCGGGCTACCTGACTGGATCGCGGAGCATACAAAATCGCGTCTGCGTCACAATACCCTACTTGTATTAAACTCGGTAGCTTAATGTTCTGCTCTCCTGAATCAGGGGTGTGCGTAAAAGAATTTATAGCTTTTCACGCTATTGAGTAGGGCTTTAATAAACCTTTTATGGGACTGTTACAATGGCGTTCAGGCAGGTCAAGTTTATTGATTTAGGTGGACGGTTTGTTTTATGGTGCAAGCGAAATGTCACGCGATTCTATTGGTTGGGTTAGTGAGTGATAGTGCTTAGATTCTTGTTGCAGACGTTTGAAATTGATTATTTGGTAGTGCCTTGTGACTATTGGATAGTTTCCAGTACTCAAGATTTTAAGAACGGACGTTTGGCACGTTTTCTGTTGTAGAATACTACTGAGAGAGATGTTTCCGTGTCTACAACAATTACTTCTCATTGTTATCGACTCTAGTTTTTGCAAATTTCTTTTGAAAAAGAAAAGGCATATTTCCATGAATAGGAGAGCATCAACAAGGAAATATTGGAAGGAACTACTCTCATGCAGTTATTAGTTTCCTTTAGTTTTCTTTATTTACTATCGTAGGTATTCCCTGGTGACCTTTATGATATTTAAATTTTCTAGATTAAAATTAAATTATGCAATACAGGAGCTATTTGTGTAGGTACCAAGGAGTGACAACCAGCAAACTTTTAAAGCACAACAGCTGCAAATTATAATACATCGCTCCCACTTCAGGTTGTACCCACATAATATAATGGCCAAAATATTATCACAATATGTATGGCAAAGGAGGTCCCATACCAACGTGAACCTTCATTAATATTAACTAGGCTTTACGAGCGACCCCCGCAATCAATTCCCTTACCGAATCCGTTGACAAACTGACCAGAATATTTATATGGCTGTCTTATTTAGTCCCTAATAAGGTCCAATATATATTTTCTTTGTTTTTTCATAAAGTGAATGGTACGTGGTGAAATCCACCACGTACCGGTCATCAAAGTTTCGGCAATGACACTGGGGCGTATATAGAAAAAAGTAGTATTTTACTTATTTATACAACACTATTTCTTAATTAGTATAAAAAAAAATTGGGCTGTTTCCGTACCCGTTACTGATCATAATTTTGCAGTCAAAAGTAAAAAAAAACGAAATCCCAAAATTGTTTATTTGATTTATTTTTACTTGAGTGTCTTAATTGTTTTCTCAAAAATTACTAAATTGTAAAAAGTTGATAATTTTGTTGGTCCTAAGCCCAATTAAAATACGAAGGAAAAGTTTGAATTGCTTATTTTTTCGTTTACCATAAATTGAGTGACATTTTGGGATGTAAACAAACGTTAATAACTTTGCTGTTTATCAATATTATTTATTGAGACTTTACATATTTATAAGCAAGACCTTTTCTAATAAGCCCTTTAAGTATTTGTACTAATTAAAAATTAGTGGTGTATATAACAAAATACTCAAAAAGAAAAGAACAAATACAGTTAAAAGAGCAAAGGTGCTGCCTTTATAAGACTGTGGTCAAGTTGTGGTTCCAAGAATTGTTTTATAACAAGCAGCAAAAGATGACTACAAAATCAAAATATTTTATTTCACACTCCAGCTGTTACCTGCGATTTCGTTCGCGTGTAATTTTTTTTTTTAATAAAAAGTATCCTGTTACTTCTAATACCTCCAAAATATGTGTACAAATTTTGTATCGGTCGGTTAAGTAGTTCTCGTGTGAAAGCGTAACAAACAAATTACAATGACATTTTTAATATTATTAGGTATTATAAATGTAATTTATAGTTATTATTATTATAGTAGAGATAGTCGTACATGGCAGATGGGCACCTATGAAACGTCACAAGCTACTGTGCGGTTCAAAATAGTTGTTTAGCATGGCGGAGAAAAGTTTTTTAGGGTTCCGTAGCCAAATGGCAAAAACGGAACCCTTATAGATTCGTCATGTCTGTCTGTCTGTCCGTCCGTATGTCACAGCCATTTTTCTCCGAAACTATAAGAACTACGCTGTTGAAATTTGGTAAGTAGATGTATTTTGTGAACCGCATAAATATTTTTACATAAAAATAGAAAAAAAAAACAATAAATTTTGGGGGTCCCCATACTTAGAACTGAATCTCAAAAATTATTTTTTCATCGTACCCATACGTGTGGGGTATCTATGGATAGGTCTTTTTAAAAATAAAAATGATATTGAGGTTTTTAAGATATTTTTTTCCTAAACTGAATAGTTTGCGCGACAGACACTTCCAAAGTGGAAAAATGTGTGTCCCCCCCCTGTAACTTCTAAAATAAGAGAATGATAAAACTAAAAAAATATTTGATGTACATTATTATGTAAACTACCAGCGAAAATTGGTTTGAACGAGATCTAGTGAGTAGTTTTTTTTTAATACGCCATAAATCGGAAATCGCAACTTCTGCTTACGGAACCCTCAGTGCGCGAGTCCGACTCGCACTTGGCCGGTTTTTTTGTTCAATGTGTTTTTGTGCATCAGTGATAATTACAAAAATATACCTTACTAGCTGACCCACGCAACTTCGTCTGCGTCACATTTTCCATAATTAATCCTCGGCTCCTTTTAGTCGTAGCGTGATGATATGTAGCCTATATCCTACCTCGATACATGGGCTAACTAATGCTGAAAGAATTTTTAAAATAGTAGTTCCTGAGATTACCCCCTACATACAAACTTACAAACAAATGTTACCTCTTCATAATATTAGTATAAAAAAACATACTAATTTTGATGATAAATTTATATGCAAATTACAATACATGTTTGGGGAATAGACTATGACTTCCTTGATGAAACTTGTTTGTTTACATAGGCAGTGCAGTCTTTATGACGACACCTTACCGTTACACCCTGTGTAGTGTAGTTTTAAGGAGTCTTGGCTTTTCAATCATTCTTTACCAGTTTCCATCCTGTGTTGTCAGATTTTGAAGTTGAGATTTGTTCAACTCTACTTTTGCCTGAAAATTTGTCAAACTTTGTCAATAAAGTATGATTTGACAAGTTGTTAATTACCTACAAATACTTAATCCTGTCAAAATTTGCCAATAAAGTAGGATTTGTCAAGTTGTTAGTCCCAAACTCTCAATTTAGAATTCAAACGAAACGATACGCGATTCAACAAAGCTCTCCTTTACCTATTTGGGCATTGGACCATATCTATTTATTTTATTTCAATTACTCTCTGCACTTACAGTAAAAACCAACACGTACAGATAGTCAACAAAATCAATAAAATAATCAAAAAACAATATTAAAAAATGGTGACAATAATCAAAATAATTAGTAAATAATCAAATAATAAAAAAAAAATATCAAAATAATAAAAAATAATAAGGAATGGTGGGCTTCATTTCATTAAATGTATTTAATCAACTCGAAAAAGTATTCTAGGAAGTAATTAGTTAATTTCAAAATACATACAACATTTCCATTATTCCCATCTACTGTAAAATCACAAAAGCATCGTATCGGACACAGGAATATTATTAAACCTGAGCTTTCACAGGAAGCTGAAACGCAAAATTCGCGGAAATGTAATTCACAGAGTACTTTTCAATAATGTTGTTTGTGGTTTATAAATTCAATTCAGTGGTTGTTCAAATAATGTTTTCAGTGTGATAATAAAACAACACTTCAACAGTTGTGTCGGTTGTATTTTTATTATTTTACTTATTACCTCAATGCATTATACTTTGTTTGTTTAGCCTTTATTGGGATAAAAATAACATTAAAAATGGATTAAATACCGACAACTTCATTTGAACATTCCTGAAAGTGGTACTTTTCTTTGGGTTTTAGTGTGATACAAAATTATGCGTAGAAATATTAGGTACCTATGTGAAAACGTCCTTTTTACCTACGTTCATGTCAGCCAATTGCCGTCCACTGCTGCACTCTTCAAAGCGCGCCAACCATCCCGGTCTTGAGCAGTCCCTATCCATCCAGTGACAGCCACCATCTTCAAATCATCGATCCATCATACCTACACAGAACTTTAGTCCACTCTTTGACTCTGATTTTACCTACCTATAAAAAGTTTAAACTATTGAACTTGAACGGTCGTTTCAAAAAATAAATTCATGCATTCCATTCCAGTGTTAAACAGTCTCTGAATTAATTGAAACAGAATGCTTTGACATGTGTCATGGTTCATACCAAAAGATTGAAACTTTTGATGAAACCATCCATTGTTACCGAATATATATTGGAACATTCAATTAGTTTTAATTCTCATTGTTCTGAAATGTTTTACAGTACATGTGAACCGTACGTTTTTGATCAAACGAAAGATATTTCGTGAAAACTGAATTCATTGACCAATAAAATTATTTTCATGCATATTAAGATAATTTTAAACGACGCTGACCCGTCACGTAACAAAGGAAATATACGTTTGAAAAAACGAGTTTATCTACCCAATAATTGTTCTTAAACCATTACTAAAAAACTAATTAATTTTCTGATGATGAGTGGTTAGGAATTAATACCATCACTTCAGTCGAAAGACTTCCACTGAGAGACATAAGAAAGTGACATAATTATCTCAAATCTGTGCTAGTTGGCATCCAGCGAATGTATGCTACCTTCACCAGGTCATTATTCCACCTTGTGGGCGGTCTTCCACGTAGGCGCGGGCCTGCGGTCGGCGAGCGTTGGGTGGCTCGCTGTCCGATCAGCACAATTTGTTTGAAAATAGGAGGAATTTGTTTGAAAGAATCACTGTGGCCCTGGAATGCAAAGGGCACTAAGAGGAACACGGATGGGTTTTAGTCAGTAAAAGTATGACAGTCCTTTCTGCTTCGCTCAAAGCGGAAAAAGTCATTTGATGATTTCCCATCCATAAAAAAATGGGAGGTCCTCTCCTCTCAACTATGATAATTTTATATATCCTATATATTATATTATAATGTTCGGTAGGTATATATATATATTTATTTATTTATATTTTATAATTATGTCTTCGTATTTATTTATTTTTAACTTTAATTTTAAGGCTTTGCATACTCCTATTCACTTGTTCTTACACACTATTGTCTACATTTATTTCTCATTTCTCCTGTCGCAGGTCTGCTGGAAGAAATTTCATTTGAAATAAGCAGTACCTTTGTACTTATATTTATAATGTTAAATTTTACTATTTTTCTGTGTGTACATAAATCTATCTATCTTCTATCTATACTTATAATAAATCTGTAGAGAGGTCAATTCTGTACATGAAATATATTTCCAAAATAACTATCAGGGGGTGATAAGGGATCGATACTGATGCCAAAAATGCAATCAGTACAATTTTTGTCTGTCTGTCTGTCGGTCTGTCTGTCTGTCTGTCTGTCTGTCTGTATAACCGTTATAGAAACAAAAACTTCTCGACGGATTTTAATGAAACTTGGTACAATTATTATTCATACTCCTGAGCAGGTTATAGTATACTTTTCATCACACTACAATCAATAGGAGCAGGGCAGTGAAGGGAAATGTTGGGAAAACGGGAGAAGTTACTCCATTTTTTAAGCTTCCGTCGCGTGTGCAACCTTAATGGTGAAAGCTACACAGAAATCATGTATGACGGAAATGTTCTCCTTAAAATTATATAAAAAATATCCTACGACAGCATATGTCTATATTTTATGATTGACGAACAATAACACGTGTAACTCCCGATAGCTTAGCAGTTCGAAGCTTTCTGATTGTATTTGTCTACTCTTACGTTTATAAAACTCTCAGTTGTCCCTAATTAACATGAATAAAAGTTAACATTATTAACTATTCCATAAAAAAAGAATCATAGAAATCGGTATAGAAACACCAAAGCTAAACATGAAATACGCTAATAATAAGCCATCGCGCGTGAAGGTACTGAATCATGCTCTAAGGATTATTTTTGTTTATGGTCACGACGCATAGGCAGGCGGCTAGCTTGGCGCCTAGAGGCTAGCGAGTAGCTTCGGAAAACGGCTTACGACAGTTTGCAATATCCTTTAATAATTATAATGTCGAGGGGAAGATGGTTATAATTTCGCTTTACACCAAACGAGTAATAATATTATAAATGTGAAAGTTTGGTTGTTTGTTACTCAATCACGCCAAAACGGCTTAACGGATCTTAATGAAATTTAAAACAAAGATAGATTATCGTCTGAAATAGCACATAAGCTACTTTTCATCCCGGGAATATGTTCCCTAGGGATCACGCGGGCGAAGCCGCTGGCAGCAGCTAGTAATAAAATAAATAAATAAATAAATAAATAAAATCATGTATGCGGAAACAAAATAATTGTTTTTCTTACTCCTCAACTTTTTTCTCATTCATTCATTTGTGGAATAAAAGACAATTGAAGATTTTGCGGGAATCATAGGCCTTTATAGCCTCCGCATTATTTTGGTGGTTAATATTGAATCAGAAGAGACAGATGACTTGAGAAGATTGACTCAGAAGTTGCAGATGTCGGAAGAAACAAGGCGGGGTTAAATGGTAAAAAAACTTTTGTTGCCAACGACTACCAAGTTTGTAAAGCTACATTGTACGTCATTAGTAATAGATGTAGAACTAATATAATAGTTTATAAAATCGATACAGCTCATAGTACAGGTCAGGGCAGCTCTGCAAAGTGCAAAGGTAAATGCTGCGCTGGTTCTATAAATAGCTCGCCCGGGCAAGCTCCTACTACCGGCTTCCAACTAGTATTCAAATCGTTTACGAGTTCTGGGTTATAAAACAAAGGAATTGCAATTAGTTTCCGGATTATAGAAGGGAATTCGTGTTTTTGAATGAGGTATTTATAGTTGTGGGAACGTTTCAGGAGCATGGTGTGCTTAGCTTTTAGATGGTATACTGCACCAAGGGTTAAAGATAAACAAGGGGAACCGATGTTCTGGTGAAGCCCTCAGGAATTTGATGGATGCGAGACGAACAGGACCGGCGTGTAGTAGATGTCTTTCTTTTCGGCTGTAGTGATGCTGATGAATACCATGGAATTTTTCACTTCGTGGACATTGAAACCGACAAAGTTTTGTGTGTTAATTTGTTGGCAGTATATAGATGTAGGTGAAATACCTACTCAAAACATTCATGTACTATTTTGCATAGTTAAATGGTGAATCTCATTTAGTTTACGCTTTGAATGCTTTTAATTTTATTTATTACCACAAAAACTGATTTCAAACAAAATGCAAAAATATTGCAACTTCTATCTAACAAAGAACTCTAACACAAAAGAGTTTACACAGAATGCACCAGGTAAAACTATTCTTTGTTTGTTAACACAAAAACAAAGAGCCAGTACGAACATAACAAAAAATATTAAAATTGTAAAACGCTGTATCCAATTTTGAATTTCCACGAAAGGTCAGATGCGTCCCAGAGCGCTCCAATTTGCAAAGCGAGCTAGCTTGCTTCCCCAGTCCGAGCTATCTATCTCTCTCGTCAGGTCCCGGGCAAACGGGATACCTAGTGCTCAATGCACAACAGTAAGCGGAACTAGTGCAAACGATATTCGACTTTATTACTTCAACGATAACTGCAACTAGGCAAGAATTTTCCATGTACCTATGCCTGACCTGTTGCGTCCCCCGTCATCGGATCGGAATCAAATCGATATTACGTGGGATGCGTCGAGGTAAATTGGAAACGTCATGTGAGTACCTATGTAGTATAGCTACAAAGTAAACTGTGAAATATGAATATTACCGCTCAGGGTTGGTCTGGAATGACCTAAAAACAAAAAACTGGGCTGGCTAAGCGTTCAGCCTGATTTATTGTAAGAGGCTCATATATTTTCATGAACTTGGGAGTAGGTGATATATTTTTAGATGAGTGAACCCATTTTTCGATAAAGGAATCCTAATGAATCGTCGGCGAGCGTGCCAGCGACGTATAAATTACTCGCAGAACAGTTATAATTGTTTAGAAGCATTTAAATAGTACATTAAGGTTATTCATTAGTATAAGTAGCTTTATTTAGTTAATTTAAATAGTCGTTTATTTAAGCTGTTTTGTTTGCTCTTTGTGCTAGGCGGCATATTAATCGGCTTTTGTTTAAAAAAATCTTTTTGTTAGGTACTGAATTGGGAATTAGGTCGTTAATTATACTTGAACTTTTGACTTTTTGGGACATTTTTATTTTGTTAATGATAAGGTGGATTTGAAGGACAATAAAATTATTTGGTGTTTATTGAATATTTTCAAATGTTTTTAAATAACTTAAAGATTACAAGACTAGGTTGCTTTTATGTGTATAAAATACACATAAAAGCCAACCAATACTTACTGGTTCTGTCCTACAGCGAAATAACTTCAGGTACATTCTCTTGTTATGTGCCGTCTTGAAAGCCAGAAAATCTGACTCCAGTCTTGCCAAGAAGTACCGCGTTACCCAGCTAATGGGTTGTGGAGATCTGTAGGCAGCCGCTTCAAGTAAAATATTGGTATTCAGCTGAATCAGACTTGACTGAAAGGCGACCCCAATATAGTTGGGAAATGGCTAAGTATAGATGATGTTATCAGTATTGAAGTAAGACATAAAAGTATATAAAAAGAGAAAAAAATAACTTATATAAAAGGACGATTGTCCAACCCCCATGTAACATGTTGCATCACTACAAATCGAACACAACCCAGTGCTAATCCAAAGGCAAATAAAATATTCCCTCTCAACTAATTTGCAGTAAACTATGCACGCCATTGTCATCTTTACCAAACGGGAATAACGTCGATAATAGCACGGTATTTTGCATAATAAATTCTTCGTTATGTTGTATGTTAGACTCGATGGTTTCAGTTTTCCACGGTAAGAGGATTTGTTATTTTCCAATATAGTTTCCAATGTTTTATGATAGAATTACAGAATATTTAGCTCGTATTGTATGGACAGCTAGTTAGAATTGAATGGAATTGAATTGAATTTTCTTGATTATGTAATTCTTCGAATAAAATTACAAAAGGCTTTTATATTGTGCCATGATTTCTTTTAACTCATAAAGAAAACGCGTTTGACACGCCTTTTCACCTGATGGTAAACGATGATGTGGTCGTTTTTTTTTTTTTTACTTGCCATATAACCAACAAGGAAAGTTCAATATCTTTGGTGATATATCTTATTTATAAAAATGAATATATGCGAGACTAACGAACAGCAATGTTCGTTAGTCTCGCTAAAACTCGAGAACGGCTAGGCCGAGTTGAATAATTCTTTTTCGTTTAGTTCGCCAGAATACAGGGAGGGTCAAAAGCAAAAAAAAATAGGTAGATAAGGTAGCCTGTTGAGCGAAGCCGCGGGGCTCAGCTGGTAATAAATAAATAATTAAAGTAGAGCAAAGCAAAGGAATTATAAAAAAAATTAATGCATAATTGTGTTTTCTTTGTTTCAGTTGTTGTATCGCTCGTTCGTTGTTGACATCATGGCTGACGTTCTATGTCACTGTTTGAATATATTGTAACGATTCGTATTGATTTTCTACTCGGCAGGTGTAAATATCTAATAGAAAAGAATATTTGTTTGCGTAAAATATTGTAAAAATGGTCGTAAGTTAAAATCGTTTCACAAATTTTGCATTTCATTTTTAGCATGCATAGGAAAATAATATTGTTAGCTTAAGGAGGATATTATTTCACCATAAAATACACGATAACCTTAAGGAACGGTTACTGAAGTCTAGTCAAGGGAAAGAGTAAGCTGGTATTAACAGTTTCATTCTTTGTAAGAGGCACGCGGAAACACTTCGTGACGCCAAGTCGGGCCAATGTGCTTGGACGACTGTCCCAACCAATGACGTATTATATATAGACACGTCATAAACCAACATTGCGGCGCTTAAAAACGGCGAAAATACTAGATAGCTACTAATACGCATGAAGAAGGGAAAGAAAATATGTCACCGTACGGCGGGATGCCTGTTGCTAGAGGGAGATAAATATGCATCTTCAGTTACGTCACAGGATAAGTAATAGTCAAATTGACATCAAAACAAACGTAGTGTCGCACGACAGGTTGGTGCGTAACTAAGCGCGATGTGGCCAATTGGCTTCATTTCCTGTTGTCATTTTAGAGTGCGGACAACGTATCTATAGTTTTATATATCATTGGTCCCAACACGCCACATTTCACATTAAGCAGAAGAGAACTTGCATGACGTTCATAAGCTACAACGCGAATTTAGTTTAACTCCTTAATACACCCTTACGGATTGTAAGGAAGCTATATGTCGAATTTCTGCTTTCTACGACGAGTAGTTTTGGCTCTGCGTTGATCGATCAGTCAGTCAGTTTCTAGATGAAATTAGAGGAATTATTAACTATCAAATTTTGATGCGTAAAAAAGTATTTCAAATGTTTAGTTGACAGTTAAATTGCTATGGGCACGTTCACACTGTACTTATATACTATTGACAAAATATGGTGCGCGATATTGTTTTGCGTTGAGTTATATACTCTATGCTATATATTATAGCGTAGTCTGAAAGCAGCTTTAGAAGTTTGCCATTTCACGGTGATAGATATAATCTCTAATCACCGCCGCGTAGACCCAGCGCAGCACGTTGTAGCGAGCAGTGCTACGAGCGTAGCGCAATATGCTACGCTCTCTAACAGGAAAACTTTGTTACAAAAAAATAAAAACCGACTTCCGAAATTAAAGTTATTTTTAACTTTGTTGTGTTTTTTATTTGGCTGTCGGTTGGAAAAGTTTTTATTCTTCATTTTTAGTGGTCACGTAACAACACCACTGGAAAGTAGCAGGAAAGCAAAATACGCAATTTCGTTTTATTGGATGACAAAAATACGTCATCTAATTAAACGATTTCTAGCTATTTTTTTGTTTAAAGTTTTTTTTTTTCAAATCGCTTCATAAATGACGGAGTTAATAGGAATCTAATAAAACCGGCCAAGTGCGAGTTAGACTTGCGTGCGAAGGGTTCCGAACTAATTTAATTTTTTAACATGATATTGTAATATTACAGAATTCTTATAGGTTTTCCTTTAATATTTAGGTATAGAACTATTATCTGCAGTTTCAAAATTTAAGGCTCAGTAGTTTCGGATATAAGGGGGCAAATGGTCATTTTTGGTTTAATTTTTTGAATAACTTCCAAATTTATTAGGTTGGAAGTTATTCAAGAAATTATACCAAATATTATTGATATTTTAAAATTATTAAAAAAATCTTATTAAAACTCTCGCTCCCTTTCATTTGATAAGTCACACGAAACAGTTTGAAAATCTTTTTTTAAAATTTTCTGGTTTGATTATTATGTTTTATTTTGAATTACAAAATAATCTATATCTATATCTTCTATCTATATCTATACTTATAATAAATCTGTAGAGAGGTCAATTCTGTACATGAAATAAATTTCCAAAATAACTATCAGGGGGTGATTAGGGATCGATACTGATGCCAAAAATGCAATCAGTAACATTTTTGTCTGTCTGTCTGTCGGTCTGTCTGTCTGTCTGTCTGTCTGTCTGTATAACCGTTATAGAAACAAAAAGTACTCGACGGATTTTAACGAAACTTGGTACAATTATTTTTCATACTCCTGAGCTGGTTATAGTATACTTTTCATCACGCTACAATCAATAGGAGCAGAGCAGTGAAGGGAAATATTGGGAAAACGGGAGAAGTTACTCCATTTTTTAAGCTTCCGTCGCGTGTGCAACCTTAATGGTGAAAGCTACACAGAAATCATGTATCACGGAAATGTTCTCCTTAAAATTATATAAAAAACTAGCTGTCCCCCGCGGCTTCGCTCCCGTCAATTAAGTATTCATTGCACATATCGAGTTTTCATTGTTTTTAAGATGTATTCTGCTATTCGGGTCGGAGACAAATCCAACGAATCAATAACCACGAAAATTGGTTCTGCAGATCTCGAGTTATAAGTGTTGTAACAAACCCGTCTTTGTTTTATATATAAAGATATCCCACGACAGTTATGTCTATCTTTTATGATTGACGCACAATAACACGTGTAACTCCCGATAACTTAGCAGTTCGAAACTTTCTGATTATATTTGTCAACTCTTACTTTTATAACACTCTCAGTCATCCCTAATTAAAAAAGTTTGACATTATTAACTATTCCATAAAAAAGAATCATAGAAATCGGTATAGAAACACCAAAGTTATACATGAAATACGCTAATAATAAGCCGTCGCACGTGAATACTGAATCATGGTCGCGAATGCACAAGCAGGCGGCTTGCTTTGCGCCTAGAGGCTAGCGAGTAGCTTCGTAAAACGGCTTACGACAATTTGCAATATCCTTTAATAATTATAATGTCGAGGGGAAGATGGTTATAATTTCGCTTTACACCAAAGTTTGGTTGTTTGCTCTTCAATCACGCCAGAAGGGCTAAACGGATCTTAATGAAATTTAGAACAAAGATAGATTATAGTCTGGAATAGCATATAAGCTACTTTTCATCCCGGGAATATGTTCCCTAGGGATCACGCGGGCGAAGCCGCTGGCAGAAGCTAGTACATAATAATAGTTTGCACCTCGTCGTATAGCTTGTATAGTTAGTAGTATTATCAATATGTGCAATTGTAACACATTGTAAACCGTCGATCGATATTGTAATGAGTTTATATTAAAAGGAAAACGCTGTTTCCTGTTAACATTTTAATGATCATAATATTAACAATTAACTCGAAAATCGAAAGCTCTCATCCTGCTTGATTAAGTTACAATCACTAATTAGCTCAACGCGTGTACACATATTGGGTTGTTTTCTTGGAAAAGAAAGGATCGTGTTGCTTGTATTTTGTATAATTTGATTTTGCTTTCTCCACGTGTAACTTTATTACCGACTAGCTGGCCCACGCAACTTCGTCTGCGTCACATTTTCCATTAATGCTCGGCTCCTTTTAGTCTTAGCGTGATGTTATGTAGTCATAATCATCATTAATTTTTGTGACATTGTTTATTTATTTTTCTCTGACTGTTTCAATGTTATTTTTAAACTATGGGTATTCATTTTATTTTGTAATTATTTTAAATTTGTACGCTTTTTGGGTGAAACATGACGATTGACGAACTATGAATGATTGTGTCATCCTGCATGCTTAATTCGCATGTAAACGCATGGTTTTTACAAATAAAATTATCTTTATCTTTATAGCCTTCCTCAATAAATGGGCTATCTAATACTGAAAGAATTTTTCAAATCGGACCAGTAGTTCCTGAGATTACCCCCTACATACAAACTTACAAACAAATGTTACTATATTATTATAAAGTATAGATATAGCCCGAAGAATCGCCAAACTTTATCGCCACTTTAGCACATTGCTCGCAGAACACTAGTCGATGAGGCCGAAAAGTTCTGGAGTGGCGATCGCGTACCGGAAGACGCAACGTTGGATAAGGCCTCCCCAAGATGGACCGAAGACCTGGTGAGGGTCGCGGTTAACCGATGTATACGAGACGCACAGGACTGGTTGTTGTAACGACACTTGGGGGAGGCTATGTCCAGCAGTGGATCTGACGATGATGGTGATGTTGAACTTCACTTCACTCACTGCCAATATTTCAGTGAGTGAAAGTACTCATTTGTATTAGAAACTAGCTGTCCCCCGCGGTTTTGCTGCCGTCAACTGGCTACCCTTTTTTTTTAGGGATGGGAAATCATCCAATGACTCCTCCCGCTCTGGGCGGAGCGAGAGGGAGTGTCAGACTTTTACTGACTAAAACACATCCATGTTTGTTCATTGTCCTTTGTGTTCCGGAGCCACGGTATCTCTTTCGAATAGTCCCACGACTCCGGCAGGCGTCGGCCCTTTCGGGCCCCTCTGCGTGCTGACTCTCTTTGAGGCGCTCGTGGAACACTAACGCGTCGTCGACACGGCCTGTCGTCAAAAGACGGACGGACGGCGAGCCACCCATAGCTCGCCGTCCACAGGCCCGCGGTGGCCTCCGACGCCCGCGGCGTCTACTACGGCGGCCATCAACTGGCTACCCTGCATTTTTATTATTTTTTCTTTCATAAAAAAATAAGAAAGTTGAAGGTAAGGCAGAAACTTCTCCTGACAATAACAAACACAACAAAAAAAGGATTAGCGAAATCGGTTCAGCTGTTCTCGAGATTTGCGCTTAGCAACACATTCAGCGTTTCTTTTTTATATTATAGATATATGGAGATTGGCAGAGCACAAAATAAGCTGTCATAAAAATGGAGTAAGAAAGTGAAAAGGTAAGGGAAGGTAAATGGAAAAGAGGAAGACGCTAGAAAAGGTGGGATGATGATATCAGAGAATTAGCAGGAGTAAAGTGGAACAGGGTGGCTCAAGAAAGATCAGAAGGAAAAAGTTTGCAGGAGGCCTTTGCCGATTTGCAAACAAGATCTTCAAACAAATAAGAATATTTTTATAATGTTATGCTGATTATAATTCACTGGTTTTTAGCTGATTTTATTGTTAATATTTTATTTTATGTTTTCTATGTGTACTTATGTTATAGGTATTGGATGTTAATCTGGAAAAAAAAAATCATTCATTCAATAACGGTATTATTATTAAAGAAAGTACTCATCCGCATTTCAGCTAGAAGCCACTGATGAACATTTAAGCCTACCCTGGGGCCGCCACAACCAACCTGTGCGTTCCGCGAGCAGAGTACTGGTCTTCCTTATGGGAGGCCTTCCAACGATGCATCTTCGGTACGCGGAACCTTTCGGTCCCTTTAACCATCGGTTATGCGAGCAATTTCTTTAATTTTACACAAATTTTGGGACACTCGTTATGTCTTCATTATGATTCAACTTCAATTTTAATTCCGTATTCGACTCCCAGACAATGACAGGCCATCATAACGCTAATCTTTCACCAACTCCAGTACCTATTTTACGTTCCGTAATTTGGCAGTTTAATTACAGTCATAAATACAGACTGAATATTTGAAAAGTTGAGCTATAAAGTGAATCCATGATTAGGAGATTTAACTGCCCAGAAAATTTCGTGGAATAAGTGAAATTAGCAATTTTTGACTTTTATGAGCTTTTGTGTTATAAGTCACCTTGAACTATAATCTTGTGGGTATAATGTTTATAGTGTTTTCAATGCTGTTAGTAAAAGTTTAAATATACCAAATGAGCCCTCTGAGGCCAAAACTAAACTAAAAAAATGGCTATTGGACCGGAGTTATGAAGATACCGAAAATCTACTTCGTTGGACAACTTAACACCTACAAAACTCACACCCTCACTTACACCTCACATTTACTCACATCAACTGCTGTTCTGCAATCTATGTAGCTCTGTTTGTGCTAGTTTTATTTTTATTTTAGAGTTGTTTTTCTTTGTAACAAATTGTCACGTTGCGCTAGCAGGCCGCATCTTGCATGGAAATTTTTGTTTTTCTGAGTTGTTTGGGTCACCAAGACACAGGCTGCGCCTAGTTTGGGACCCGCTGATAAACTGATACTGCACTGTTAGCATAATTAGTATAACTCCATCATTTCAACTGTATTTTAATTGAAATTGAAATAAATAAATAATGAAAAGTCCCAAATTATGGAAGAACACAAATAATTATAAAAGCTACAGAAAGTACACATATGAATGCTTGCTTGGTACTTCTATCGAAAATCAGTTTTTACATTTTCATCAGTCTCTGTTTCTCTTGTCTGTGTGTTTATTTCGGCTAATTTCCGAAACTGCTGGTTCGGGATTCCACTGGTGATGACGATATGACAGCTAACGTTACAAAAAATAGCTAAGGCTACTTTGTTTTTAGAAAAAGAATTAGCGTGTTGGCCGCTTTTGCAATTTAATATACAACTACTAGTGATTGTACGCACTTACCTATTGTGAAAGCTCATCCGCTGTACTGCGTCTGATTTTGAGAGTGGGTAATGTGAGTATCCGTCTCTCCTAATAAACATCTGCCTTGCCTTTTTCCAACTAATTGGGGTCGGCCTCTAGTCAAACCGGATTCAGCAAAATACCAGTGTTTTTACGTGCAGCGGCTGCCTACCAGACCTCCAAAAGCCATAAACTGGTTAACACAGTAATTCTTGGTAAGACTGGAGTCTGATTTACTGGCTTCTGGTAATCCGTAACGACTGCCAAAAATCTACAAAAGACAGCCGGGACCAACGGCTTAACGTGCTTTCCGAGGCACGCAGGAAACTTGGTATGTTAAGATGGTCACCCATCCACAGACCAACCTTGGCAAGCGTTGCTTAACCTTAAAGATCGACCCGTGTGGCTGTTATAATTTAGGCACAAGCTCGGCTCAATCGCTAGTGCTTATGAGCTAAGTGTACCTACTAGGCAAAGAATAAAACCTATAAAATTATCATTTTTTGTGCTGTATTACGAGTTTGACGCGAATGAAGTAGCAAACATCAGCTAGTCCAATATTAATAAAATGTAAATCAAACTACATAAACATTACTGCATTAAATCAACCATTTCCTATTGTACCATGAACAAAATATGAGAATAGCTTTGCAAAACATGTTTATTATTGATTCACATACATTTTCTGACCGCAAGGAAAAATAAAGCTTGACTTCACTACATTCCGCCATGAAAGATGCTTTCTCTTCATCTAATAAATTATAAAGACAATAACAACAGAACCTATAAAACCGTA
Source organism: Ceramica pisi (assembly GCA_963859965.1). Taxonomy (NCBI): domain Eukaryota; kingdom Metazoa; phylum Arthropoda; class Insecta; order Lepidoptera; family Noctuidae; genus Ceramica; species Ceramica pisi. The sequence continues at coordinate 18,616,213 of OY982535.1, read as the reverse complement.
GGCTAATGTATGACTGAATAATATATTGGCAACATTGTGAAGAAAGATATCGAAGATCAATTTGTTTTTTTTTTTATCCAATAAGATGGCAAATCGATGTAGCCCGAGGGATCGTTAAACTGAAGTGGCAGTGGGCAGGTCACATTGCTCGCAGATCAGATTGTCGATGGGGCCGATAATTTCTGGAGTGGTGACTTCGTACCGGAAGGCGTATTGCCATTGTGTATATCAGTACAGACACCCATAGTCTGTACTCGATCACTTTGTGCTCTTAAAAATAACAAATACTCTAAAGCAAACTACGTATGACTACATACCAGTCTGTATAAGTAAACAGTTTGCTTGCATAAGCAAACTACGTATGACTACAGAGCAGTCTGTATAAGTATACGGTTTGTTCGCATATGTTATAACCTCATCTAACCCAAATTATTCACCAACAATAGAAGGGATCTGGTGCTCGGCGGCCGCTACCGCGGCGCTCGCTTCGCTCGCTCGCCTTCTCATGCTAATGGTCATGGTTCTAACCTAACCTAACCCACATGATTAACCAACCATAGAGGGGATCTGAACCTGACGATCATTAAATGCCAAAAACAAAAACTCAAATAGCAACTCGTACGTATTTTGCTCTAGTATTTTAAAGCATAATGTATATTGATTCAGACACTCTCTGAATAGGTATACAGTTTGCTCTTCAACTACAAACGCAAACTGCGATCGAACTCAGAGCAACCCCGGTCTGGGTCAATATACAGTTTGGCAATACGCTACCGGAGGACGCAGCGTTAGAAGGACACAAGGTGGACTGATGATCTTGTGAGGGTCGCGAGAGGCGATGGAAGCGAAAGGACTGGTTGTTGTGGCGACACTTGGGGTAGGCCTATGTCCAGCAATGTACTTCTTTCGGCTGATATGATGATGATGGTACTTTTGTCCAGAAATGTGGTCCATAACAATAATTTTTAAGCTTCCGCTGACAACTTATCAATGACCAGATGAGGGCGAAAATACGGTTGCATAATAAAAAGCAAAACTTTCTCGAGCAAATTTCAAAAGAACAATAAACGAAATAACAAAATTTAAATGACCAAACGTTTTATTTAGAAAAAAATTAGAATCCCAATGTATGTGACATCAAATGGACGACTGATCAAAAGTTGCTAGATGTAATTTTAAAATATCAAATCATAACTAATCAAATTTTATAATCACAAATTATTTCTTATTAAAAATTATTAATTTAAATGTAGGTATATTTATGTTTGAAGTACATCATTAATTTTAACACATTAACTTGTCCAAAAATTATTATTAAAAGAAAAATGGTTAGGTTAGGTTAGGTTAGAACTGTGACCAGAAATGACTAGATTATAATTATAGAAAGTAATAATTTGTGCCGATCATGATGTGCAAAGGCTTTCTGTATCAGACAGGCGCTATTCGCTAATATTAATATTATTTTTACATTTTTCAGTTAATCCATTTGATAATTAATAATTTCTCCAGTAATCCATTTTGACCTTTAAACGATTTGGTCAATAGTGTAATAAATAATATAAACATTGATATTCCAGACTTTGGTCAGCTGAACTTTTGATCAAATGACCATCGTTATTTTAAACTTTGTTGATTTGTACGTTGTTCTTTTGAAATTTGCTCAGAAAAGTTTTGATTTTCTAATATGCAACCAAAAATACAGGGCTCGAAAAGTTGACGTGTTCTTCGGCTGAAATGGTTTTTTTTAAAATTGATATACTAACTTTTGACCACTTTCTCACGTGATGATAATTATAAACGACGATGCGGTCGAAAATGAAGCACGCTTGCCTAGAAGCAACCTATTCATTTTTGACTTAAAGACTCTCAGGTGGTAAAACACAGACTTTGGCACGGAATTCCACTCCTTAGCTATACGCACGATTACAAAGATTAAAGGCACATAAGACTTAAAAGTGGAGCTTCTGTAAAAATATTTCGTTACCTAGTTATGATATCTTTAGCCATCACGTCTAGACTTATACGACTATACTAATGTTGATCAGAAGTTTATCTAAGCTATCGACTAAGGCAGAAAACTTTCGCAGAGACTAATGCTGATTTGACTCGTTATGGAAGTTGACAGAGTCTGATAGGAGAAATTAATGTTCTAAGTTAATATGAGATATGAAGGGTGGATCAGTATGTCTCTAAGGCTGGATTTGACCAACGCCAGATAACTCTTATTCGTAGAATAAATTTAACGTTTGTCAGTTTTTGTATGGAAGAACTGTCAAAAATTCAAAATTATTCCTTCGATAAAGCTATCTGGCGTTGGTCAAATCCAGCCTTACTAAAATTAAAGAAAAAACAAACAAACCGTAAACACATTGATATTTTTAATTGGTTAGTCAAGGAAAGTATTGTTGAAAAATGTTTGTACTGCAAGTAAGCTCTTCTTTGTAGTCTGCAGAATATACAGTATCAATCCGATTTTTGTTTGTTCCACATTCGCTCAATTTAAGCCCAAATCACAAGATTTTTAGGGTTCCGTAGCCAAATGGCAAAAACGGAACCCTTATAGATTCGTCATGTCTGTCTGTCTGTCTGTCTGTCCGTCCGTATGTCACAGCCACTTTTCTCCGAAACTATAAGAACTATCCTGTTGAAACTTGGTAAGTAGATGTATTCTGTGAACCGCATTAAGATTTTCACACAAAAATAGAAAAAAACAATAAATTTTGGGGGTCCCCATACTTAGAACTGAAACTCAAAAAATTTTTTTCGTCGAACCCATACGTGTGGGGTATCTATGAATAGGTCTATGATTTTTTTCTAAACTGAACATTTTGCGAGAGAGACACTTCCAAAGTGGTAAAGTGTGTAACCCCCCCGTAACTTCTAAAATAAGAGAATGATAATTCTAAAAAAAATATATGATGTATATTACCATGTAAACTACCAGCAAAAATTGGTTTGAACATGATCTAGTAAGTAGTTTTTTTTTAATATGTCATAAATCGTAAATCGCAACTTTTGCTTATAATATATACCTACAGTTTTGTACGGAACCCTCGGTGCGCGAGTCCGTCTCGCACTTGGCCGGTTTTTTTAAAAACGAATGCGGAATAAATCTATTCAAGTAAATTCGGAGTTAACCTAATTTTGTCATCCATATTTGTTTATTCATTCTTTATTACAATAAATATGTGTAGGTATATTTTCTTTTCAGTCTTCTACTTAATGGTGTTGACATAAAAAATAGATATATATCATATGAAAACATACCAATATAAGTATGTCAACGAGTAAGATTTTATGGGTTTACTAACAGTGTCTACGACCCCAATAACATAAGAAGGCAAGCAAACAAGACTTCTAATCACTTAAACTTTGTGTACTAGTTACTGATAGTCTCATAACTAAGAACTTTATTAATTAGGTGCCTGTAATACCTAAAGTCAAGGCTCACTATAGACTGGACGTGTTTTCGGCATTTTTGTTAGAGCGTCAGAGACCCATAGCGGTCAAGCTTGACACCTGAAAGCGACATTGGTCCAAATTATTTCAATATAACGGGTGTAAGGGACAGCCCTCCACAAACTGATAGGGTGATTTCAGTATATCGTACTAAGTTGACCGGTACATGAAATTATTTCAGGAACTTTATGGGAATCCAATAAAACTGATTTGTTTAATTACCTCACTCGCAATGTATCGCTACCGCTGCAAAACGCACGCAGCGAACGGCAGCGCAGCGAGCTTTCGAAAGGATAGCTGCGCCCGCGCTACGTTTTAACAGCTGATTTCATGCGTCGTTCATGGGATTTTTTTAATTTTTTATTTTATTTTTTCATTTTAGCTGTGTTATTTACATTAATGGAGTTCTGCATACAGAGAATGTAACTTTACATTGAAATAAAGCAAAAAAAAATGAAAAATCGAAAAAAAAATATTAAAAAAATTCTGAGGAAATTTCCACTGGAATATGATTCAAAATAAGGAGCTGATTGCACCCTGTTAATTTCTGGAAGGCTGTCCCTTACACCCTGTATAAGGGGATAATACGACACAGACTGCATATCAACATGCAGTCTTTAATAACTGCTCTATGGTCACCATATCAGAAAATCGCGCTAGCTGCCAATTTTATTAGTGAACTAATCACGTGTGACCATGGTTTGATCGCGTTTTCACAGACTTGTATTATAGGATGAGATGATACACGTGCCAAAAAACGCTCAATTTGTAATGGGTCTGATTTGAATGGGTACAGACGTTAAGTAAGTATCTCTAGATAATAAAAATGTGTGTCATACATGAGCAGTTTATTTATTGTGTGTTCTTAAACCCAAGTTCATTGACACTAGGCACCTACATAAAATTGAGTATGAAAATAGGAATCACAACTAGAATATTAATGTAGACTAGACTTTGTTTATTTCAGAAGACTGAAATAAATATAGAACAAAGAGCAATATACTCTTAAAACCGAAATAAGTAAACCTCTAGAAAGCTGCTAGGCAAAATAACTAAGCTAAATAATCATATTAAAAGACTCCCTATTTTCATCTTCAACTTAGAGGCTTTATTTAAACAAATAATCGGCTACGAAAACAAATTAACCAGTACACCAGCGACCAATAAATAAAATCCACAATGAAAAATTTTTCAAGATTATTTTGGTCCACTTTCCATAAAACCAAATGCTTACATTATAAGCTTCTTTAATGCTGTTTAATATTTATGAGCCAATTTCTCCTGACTAATGGTGCGTTGTTTTGTTGATAATATTTAATATATTGCCTAAATTAACAGTCGGGAATACGAAATTAAAGGAACTTGGAACACGTACCTGAATTATTGCTCCGTTAGAACCCCGGCTATATTAATAAAGAATTTAATAAATAATTGTCACGTAGAAGTCTTCTCGCGATTCTCGGTAAGGCTTGAATATAAAAGTAATAGTTTCTGCTCTAACAGTAGCTAGTAGGCCAGTGCGGCCGGTAGCAGACCGCGTAAATGTCGATCATTTCTCCGGAGTTACAGAGGTTATTCCAGTGGTCAAAAGCGTAAACGATAATGATAAATGATATTTATTTTGTAAATAACACTTTTACACGTCAATCTTTTTTGGTAATTTAAAACTAGATGAGGCCGGTGTTTCTTAACTGACTGCCCTGAGAAGAAACACCGAAGCAAACTCAGAGGTCAAAGTCTCTTTTAAATTCCATACAATAGTACTGGTCAAATCATATGAGAACCATGTAGGTTAATGTCTGAAGTGGTATTTTGAGGAAAGTACCAAACAGATTTGAATGAATCTGTCCAGACAGTGTAAGCATTTGTCAGTTATCGTGTAGTTCTTCAAATGAAGGAGAGACTAAGGGCGGATTTCACCAATGAAACTGATCGCGATCAAGCTGCGTTTAAGAGTCGTCAGTGTCAATATTCTATAGAAAACTAGCTGACCCGCGCAACTTCGTCTGCGTCACATTTTTCATAACTGCTCCGCTCCTATTTGTCTTAGCGTGATGATATATAGCCTATAGCCTTCCTCGATAAATGGACTATCTAACACTGAAAGAATTTTACAAATCGGACCAGTAGTTCCTGAGATTAGCGCGTTCAACCAAACAAACAAACTCTTCTGCTTTATAATCTATACTAATATTATAAAGCAGAAGAGTTTGTTTGTTTGTTTGTTTGTTTGGTTGAACGCGCTAATCTCAGGAACTGCTGGTCCGATTTGAAAAATTCTTTCACATTTATCGAGGAAGGTTATAGGCTATATATCATCACGCTAAGACAAATAGGAGCGTAGCAGTAATGGAAAATGTGACGTGGACGAAGTTGCGCGGGTCAGCTAGTATTATATATAAATATATATTATTAGTATAGATGATGACACTGACAGCTCGTAAACGTGGTTCATATGTTGTTTACGTTCAGTTTCAGATTGATGAAACCCGCCGTTAGAGAGGTAGGTATAAGTTCTATATCCTATATGACGACACGGTTGGCGCAGTGGTTGAGCGATTGATTGCTGCGCAGCATGTCGCGGGTTCGATTCCCGCACGGAACAAATATTTGTACGACCTACAAGTATTTGTTCCGAGTCTGGGTGTTTTTCTATCTATAGGTAATATGTATGTATTTACAAAAACAAATGTATAAGTAGTTTATCAACCATCTCGTTACCATAACACAAGCATTAGGTTGCTTAGCTTGGGACTATGTGGCGTTGTGTGAAATGTCCAAGGATATTATTATATCCTAGTCTAGGACATGGCCTACTCTTAGGCTCCCTTTCAATTAAATCTGTTCAACGTTAAGACGCGAAGAGGTAAAAAACAGACTGTCAGAATTCCTTTCGCATTGATAATATTAGTATGGACGACAGCATAAAAAAAGCATTTCCCAAAACGTAGTGTTATTACAACATAAGCGGCTCCCTATCTTATGACATTTTTGGTGAAATGTGCCATAACTACCACCTAACTCCTTCCCGTGGGAGAACTTAAAAACATTGTATGTACGTAGCTGGTTTTTGTAACAATTTAACTCTTGAGATTACACCAAAACCTACACAAGTTAAAACGACCCACATAAAGTTGAACAAGACGGCCTGGAAATGGTCCCTAGTTTTTGGCTACAAAAACATTAACTACGAGAAATGGACCGTATGTTAGTACTTACTTAGATCTTTTGGCATATATTCGCCTGAAATTACCTTTTCTAACACCACTAAAAATGTCACGTAACTTTAAACCACCCATTCCTACATATTATTCTCTTTAAGTGGGCACTGTCTCAATTTATTTTCACGACGCGACGAAACCTTCAGTCAGTCACTTATCTTGAAAAGATTTGAATAAAAGTACCTACTTAAGATACATAAAACTTCAAGGGACTGTCATTTGGTACCCCGGATTTCGATCCTAATCACCAGTTAACTTAGTTTAATCCTTCATCGAAGTTTTCTGACAAGGGACATCCAAAGCAATTTCCAATAAGGAAACTCCGGCTTGAGGGTAAGACTCGTGTCAAATCTTTTTTGTTTCTGTTCAGTCATGTGTAAGCTGTGAGGATTCTTTCTTTACATTTAACGTTATTTCAAGTGTAAGGTCGGATTTTTCTTCGGAATAGATGGAAAAACGTAGGATTTATCTCTTGTAAATTGCAGGAATCAGGGAAGATCTGAGAGGTTATTTAAGGTCATGGAAAAGAGACCCTCACTGATTATCAGCTTCTTTTTTCCTGATTTTTGATTTTATTAACAATATTTCTTGAAAGTTGAGTTTAAAGACATTATGCGGACATTTCCGGACCACCATTACTTTAATTCCGAAGCAATTTTACGTGAAACAACTCTAATAAATACAAAGATTTACGGACATATACTTTAAAGTAAATCAAGATTTACCAAATTAAATTAAATCAAACGACCCTACTTACAGTAAACCTCATAACCCTTTATTTCAAAATGAAGAAGATACGCCAGACGAAAACGTGACAGTACATAACCCACATTCCGCCAAGTTATGTTCAACATAACCAACACAAATGTGGGTTATGAATCCTGCTTTTACGACAGTTTCGGTACACTCGTCCTTGTGGTTTGTGCCAATAAATAACATCTGGTGTGCGCGAAACTTTGCAAATGCCGAACCGAAAACAATTTTATGTTGTTGCGGGATGGATATTGATTATCGCTCTGTGTGTACGTTTTTTACTGACCTACTTATTGGTTGAATAAGGTCTTGTTATTTATCGATACTGGCCTCGTGGAGGATGAGGCTGTGGGATGTGGAGCTTTACTACAGCAAAAACTGTTGTGAAATATCTAGGTACCAGTATCTTTCAGTGGCTTAGCCCGCGTGATCCCTAGGGAACATACACATACTCGCGGGATATATATAGCTCATATGTTATTCCAGACTATAATCTACCTCTGTACCTAACACCATGAAGATCCTTTCAGGCGTTCTGATGTGAAAGAATAACAAACATGCATCCTCACAAACTTAGGACAATACTCCCAAAATAAAAAGCCTATTAGCTATTTCAGACTATAATCTGTCTCTGTTCCAAATTTCATCCAGATCCGTTCAGCCTTTCTGAGCTGGCGTGATTGAGTAACAAACATCCGAACTTTCGCAGTTATAATATTAGTTAGATTAGTAGGATTTTACGAATAAAATAACCAGCCGTTGAAGACTCTTATTGAATTTAAAAAAAACTGGTTTTCAAAACATTCTGCTTGCGTAATTTGTAATTTTTTAACAAGTAATTCGAACACCAATAGACACAATTTTATTATTATTATGAAAAAGTAAAATATACTTTCAGCTTTCGTAGCCAAAAAGAACAGCTGCCTATTCCTTTGAAACAAAGTACGAGATAAGTTACGTTATGCTAGGTATAATAACAGTTAATTAAAGTTCGTTAAAAGTGCAAAGTTCCTTTGGGAAATTCAGCCTTTGTGTTTAGAGAACTAACTTGCGAAGCTCCTTACCTATTCAAGTTTTTTTCTGGTAATAAAATACGCTAGATTTATTGAAGCAACCATAGTTTGCTGTCTGTTAATTTTTTGGTAAGATCTTATGAATATTAAATGCTGAAAAATGTTGATACTATAGTCTAGACGAAAATTAATATAGGTTAAAAAAGATAATTTACTCGGAGGCGCAAAAATTTTCATCAGCTTGAAGGTCTTTTTTGTTGGAGACCTTTCAGAGGAGAATTTTATGAGTAGCTAAGAAAGATTAGACCTTTAGAAAATACATGTAAAAAGATAGTACTATCAGACTTATATACCCTGTTATGTATCATTATCTTGTTTTTACACAGATAAAAACTTGTCTCAGTGCCGATTATACTAATTTTAAATGAACATTCGCATTGTATGAATAACTAGCTATTTTTGCATCAGCATGCGAGCGTTGGACAAAAATTTTAAAAATTCGTCCTCTCGTTTCGTTTTTGTTTAGCTAGACTTCCCCTGCCCCTCTCCAGGTTTTTTTTAGGATGGGAAATCATCAAATGACTCCTCCCGCTCTGAGTGGAACAGAAGGGAGTGTCAGACTCTTACTGAATAAACCCAATGGTTCCTCATAGTGCTCTTTGCGTTCCAGGGCCGCGGTGACTCTTTCGAACAAATTCCGCAACCCTATCCAGGGTACACGTCAATCGCTAATCCATCTTTAGTAAAGCCACTCTTTTTTTTGGCGATTTCGACGGAACCTACCCAGTTTGTCACCTGTCTACTATGTGTCATTTTTTGTTCCTATGGAAATGCCTTTCCTCCGTCTTTTGGCGGACGGAAGGGCCTGTCAGACTCCAACTGACTAATACGACAAGGTCCAACCTCACCAACTTTGGCTGGAGTGCCGCAGCTCCATCTTGTTACATGGTACCGGTTCTGCTATTAGGGCTCTTAGTTTTTGTAATCCTAAATATTGTAAGTTGTACTTAGTGGGAGAAATAATAAATCTTATCTTATCTTATTTTTGTTTTTACTGTAGTGTCACCTGTTACGTGAAGCATAATTATGCTTTCGATTTCATCTCATGTAACCGGACACTTTGAATTGAATCGGTTTGGTGAGATCAACGTTTCAAAGCAAATGAAAAGGCAAGATTTAGACCAAGCAAGTAAAAAAATCACAGTCATTAATCTACATAATTTACGCGTCACTTCTTACATATTTAAATAAGAGCTCATTTATTTTTACTGAGCGTCAAAAGGGTATCATTATGTTACACAAGAATTTGAGCAATCAACATTTTTTGTGCACCCAAGAACAAAGCCCCGTGTAAAACATAAGCTGAACAAAACTGCCTGATAATGTAAGAAATTCTTTACAGCAAAATTGTTTTTACTAGGTATAATAATAAATTATGGCCACAAAGCGCTATTTGGGCTTTAATATAACTTTATTAAACCCTAAACGCCTCGAGGCTTTTGCTTCGTCGGCGACTGTCTGAAGATATGTTTTATATTCTTAATGACTGTGGATAATGTTTAAAAGTTTTATTTGAACATCTTTTTAGGGTTCCGTACCCAAAGCGTAACCCATGGAACCCTAGGTATTACAAAGCCTTCGCTGTCCGTCCGTACGTCCGTCAGTCCGTCTGTCTGTCATAGGCAGAGAGTTGAAATTTGCACCGATTGTGTATTGCCGCTATAACAGCAAATAATAAAAATTAAGTTTTATGGTAAGGAGTCCAGTGTGCGAGTCCGACCCGCATTAGGCAGGTTTTTTATATCAAGTTCTGAAGAGGCTTTTAATGAGATACTATACTATGTAAAACATATTTTTTTTATGATTTGTTTTTTGCTGTAGTGTTGTGTCTGTGTCTAATAAATGTTTTCTATTTTCTATCATTTAAATAGCATTTGAGATACTTCTGAAATATCAAAATTCCGGTCAGTCTGAAGGATGAGGCCCGGTGTAGGTGCGGGTGGGTCGGTCAGACCCACCTAAATTTGATCCTTTACATTTCAAGTAGTGAAAAACGATTCCTAATTTATTTTTTGCGCACCTTTAAAGACATATTAGGGAAAGGTCAATGTATTTCATTGAACATTTATTTGGCGGCTACCATAGAGGAGAATAGCATGCAGGACCTCTATGGAAACTCTTTTAAACATGTTACAAAATATTAGTTCATCAAATATAACATAATCATTAAAATAGTTTTCTCCACCTTTGAGTGACAGAGAGGAGAGAGACTTTAGAGGGTTGAAACCTGTGTAAAATGCTATACAGTCATGTAAATGTCACCAGAAAATGGTAAACGCCGTAAGATTGTAAAATATCGCGTGAAATTGTAAACAATTGTTCTAAATAAGACATGGATGTATCGAAAACTATTAAATTTTGATGGGATATAGATACAATGTACAATAAGCTATTTTCATAATATTTCAAGAAATTATAATCTAATCAAGATTTATTGTACAATCTTACGGAGTCTCACTTTCCACTGACATATATTTGTATAATAATATACGAACATCATACCTACCAGACTGTCTGCTTAAAATAATTCTAAGTCATCCCATTTTAGTCTACACGTCTCCTGCAGACATTTCCAGTCAAAGCCCCTAAGCTTGTAATAACTATGCTCGGCCAACAAACTAATCACGCTACAGTACACATAGGTTCTTAGGGTAACATGTTCCAAAACAGAATCCAAGATCATCGTAGGTATGTAATATGTGTATGAAGGTCATTCATCTGCCTAGCCTTTTCCCAACTACATTGGGGTCAGCTTACAGTCAAACCAGGGGGGCTACTCTCTAAGCCCGACGTCCGTAGTTTCGGATTTAGTTGCGGGCCTATTCTACTCTGTATTACCTAAAAATTTACGATTAGTCCCAAACTTGAACTAATAATGAATGACAATACGATTTAATAGTAACTGTCGAATCGTGTTGTTATTCATTCTTAGTGGTTAGGTGATACGGAGTAGAATACGCCCGTAACTAAGCCCGAAACTACGGACTTCGGGCTTAGAGTAGCCCCCCAGATTCAGTTGAATACCTGTATTTTACAAGGAGCTACCTACCAGACCTCCACAACCTTTTAACAGGGTAAGAGCGCTTGTAGACGTCCGTTTTTTTCACCGGATAACGGACCGTGTTTTTTTGCCGGATTCGCGGTGGTGTATGAATTATAATGAATGTGTGTACAGGCACCGGACATCGGTCCGGCGAACAATTTACGCCGGATGCACCACCGCTTCCCCTCGGCGCGACGAACACCGGTCCGGTGTAAGAAAGGGCGGTCATCCACGCCAGTGTATTAGTGCGTGTTGACGCTGCCGGACGTATTGCCTGTTTTCTGTTAATTGAGTGCCGTCTACCTGCGTTCTTTTCAGTCATCATTTCAGTCCATCCATCCGGTAAAAAAAATATGTATACAAGGATAGCCGTTTATTGACGGTCCGTTATCCGGTGAAGAAAACGGACGTCTACAAGCGCTCTGAAACGGTACTCCTTGGCAAGACTGGTGTCAGATTTGGTTGATTGGTTTCTGACTATCCGTAACGACTGCCAAAAATCTCCAAATGACAGCCAGGACTAACAGCTTAACGTGCTTTCTGAGGCACGGAGGTAACTCGGTATATTAAGATAGTCACCCATCCACAGGCCAACCAAATGTGTATCACACGTAACTTAAATACGCATGCTTTATGAAGGCAAGAATACCTTTTCTTTTAAAAAAAACTATAAAATTATTTAAAAAAATTGGCCAATTGCGAGTCGGACTCGCGTACAAAGAGAACTATCTATAGAGACAGCAAAAAAATCATGTTTGTTATGTGAGAACCCCATAAATTTATATTATTCTGTTTTTTAGTAGTTTTTATTAAAGCGGCAACAGAAATACATCATCTGTGATAATTTCAACTGTCTAACTAACACGGTTCCTGAGATACAGCCAGGTGACAGACAATCGGACAACAAAGTCTTAATAATAGGGTCCCGTTTTACCCTTTGGGTACGAAATCCTAAAAATGAATAACAACAGCCTAATGGGTAGATTTTTAAGTTCGGTCTTTAAGTTGCCTGATTTTTAAGTTGCCTGTTTCGGTTCGTAGATGACTAATCATCATAATATACCGAAATTCCTCCGTGTCTTGGAAAGCACATTAAGCCAATGGTATCGGCTGTCATTTGAAAATCCTTGACAGTCGTTACGGGTAATCAGAAGCCAATCAATCGGCGGGTCTAAAAAGGCCACTCTAGCAGAATCATATTGGAATCATAATATTTATTAACTACACATAAATCTGTGAAATTTCATTTTCATTGTTTTTGCTATGTACAATTTATAGCACACTATAGTTTACGCCCGATAAACGTGGAATAAAGTACACTGACCTTACCCTAATATCTCTTCGTAGATACTAGAACAATAAATAAAATTAAGGACTGATTTTCATTATTAGAAAACGTAAAGGATCACGATAGAAGTCGATTCAGGACAGCTTTATGTCATTATTTCTGATTTTGATCTTAAGAAAGTCAATAAATGTATGTGGGTCAATGTACTTTATTCCACGTTTATCTGGCGTAAAGTATAGCTTTTGCCAAGGACTTTGTACCCACATAACCCGTTTTTTTGTTCCCGTAGTTATTTCGGGGAATCCTCTCTTAGTGATCCCATAAACTCACCGAGGAACCTCCATGCCAAATATCAGCTTTCTACGACCACTAATTTTGGCAGTGCTTTGTATGACAGTCACTCATGAACGGAAGAATTTTATATATTACGATTAGGTTCAAGGGTGATAGGGAAAATTTGACATTGACAGGTAGCGTGTGATGTGCTTTCCGATTCTGCTAAAATAGCCCCCGATATTGGTATCAGGTGGGTTGCCAAAGGGTAGTTATCATATTCCCACCAATCTATCCAGGCAATCGCTCCATGGAAAGTACTGGTACTCAGTTGCATCCGGTTAAACTGGAAGCTATCCCCTAAATAGTTGGGAAATTACTGAGGCTGATATATTTATTCAAGTATATGGATGTTTATTTTTAGAAGCTTAGTATTACACCCACGTTCGCTGAGAAAACACGTTTAATAAACCACTGGCCACCCACGTTCTGACAGAGGTAATTAAATGTGCTTTCATAGAGATGAGATGAGATAAGCACCACCCACCTGAGAAAACTCAAAAGGTGATTACTGACCGTTGTTACAGGCCATAATATACCATTCGCACCGAGCATGTTACGTTACACGCACCATGTCTTAAAATCCGTGTAACATGCTCGTTTTGAACTCTTTGCTCACAAGTGCTCTAGATTCACAAGACTTTCTCATTTAAGATATGTGACTTGTCGCGGCGTACTGACCGAACCGCGTAACACTCAAAGGTAATTGGTCAAAACGGACAGCGGGAAGAACTCACGAAACGAGTAACTCGATGCTCGCGTGTTCGTGTTCTTTTCCACATACTGATTGCACGAATGCTCGTTTTGTAACATGTTACATTACACCCCGTAACATCGTTACCACCTTAATACTCGTTTAAGCCGTAACTAAAAAACATAACCTTTCTGCTGCAGTACAAACTATTAAGAAGCTTATCTTACTACCCGGATCGTAGTTTGAAAATGTTAGCATACTTGACAGGCCGTTATATCATGCAGAAATCAACATTCAATATTGAACTATATACTTCGCGTGTTATGATTGAAAATTGATTGCCTCAAGGTAAGCCGTCTTCGCCTAGGAATATTTACGTGGACGAAATACGGTGAGGGGTTAAATTAGGGTGAATATAGGTCAAGGCAGGGTTTAGGCTCGGGAAAGTTGAATAACGTAGGAGCATAAAGGTTAAAGTTGTTACCGTGTACCCATTATCGGAAATCTAATTGTGTGGAATGCCGTATTAAGTACCTATAATCGATAGGTTTTTTCGCCGAGGGCCGTATCTATTACACGTGGATGCCGTGAGGTGGGTGAGGGCAAATGTATGTTTAGATTGATGAATCAAATCAAGGATGTTTCCTGAGTAAATAAAGTATGATTCTTTTGCGTTTCTCAGTTGATTATCGAAAAATTCTGGACACATATTTTTTGTTTTATCAAAGCAATAAAATTTGGCAAAGATTAAACGAATCAAAGTTCATGAGTGGGGGCATGTGACGTCACTTTTCGACCAAAAATGTATTGGAATGTGCCGTCACACGAGTTTCTGACGCACTGTATCGTCACTTAAGGGTTTCGTACCCAACGGAACCCTATTACTAAGCTTCCAGTGACCATCCTTCCGTCCACCTGTTCATCTGTCCGTATGTCTGTCAGCGGACTGTATCTTAAGAACCTTAGGCAGAGAATTGAAATTTTCACAGATTGTGTATTTCTATTGCCCCTCTAACAAAACAAATTAAGGTTTATGATGCGGAACCTTTCATGTGCGAGTCCGACTCACACTTTGCAGGTTAGTTTTGTTTACGTGAAGAAGAAAAAAAATATGTGTCCAACTTTTTTTGAAAATCTATCTGACGGAATAATAGTTTTTTTTTTTGTCAACATCTCCATTGCTGCTTTGCATAAAATAGTTTCAAAAGATTTAAAAAGGATAACCGTATAGGATTCTAAATAAGGTTGCTCAAAAAGCTTGTTGAAAATTCAAGAGGAGTTTAAATCTAAAGTTTTAACTATGTGTCAGGTAAATATAATATATGTTTTGATATAATATTTTTGTAAGGTTAACAAAGCCCTAGTGAAGGATTATGAAAAGGTAGAAAATAATAAAAACGAACATGATGGTGGGTACCTACCCTGGTATAAAAGTAACTTCTTAGAACGAAGCCAAAATTTAAACATTTACACACATAACTTAGTTTTAAGTTAAACCGTACCAACGAACGTGTGGGTTTTATACGAGAAATAAGTACCTACCTTTCTCAACTAATATTTTATAACTTACGAGAGAAAATAAGTTTATGCCTCTCGACCTTTTTATTATTCTCTAAGTTTTTTAAAACTCTCATTAAGCTTAAGCAGAAAGTAGGTTACGAGTAGAAATTAAATTTTACTCAAGATAATTAGTTATGAGGCGGTTTTTTAACATTTATTTTCGACCCTAAATAATTTTTCTCTAAAGAGATTTTTTTAAAGTTTTTTCCAGATAGTGGTACCAAACCTTTGGTCCGCGAAAGGTTTAAAATTTCAATGTGTCACTTCAATAATGCCAACTTGATCCAGGTTGCATCTATAACATTTTTGAGGTCATTGTTTACTATGAAAACGCCTTTTACTTGTTTTTTCAACAATGCAATTAAAAAATACATATAAATATGATCAAATTTCGACCACTGGCCGACGACTATTATACTTTATTGTACACCAAAAAGAGATGCATAACGCTTTTACACAAACATAATACACAGAAACACGTATGTACCTATCATTTTATTGAAATGGGACATCAAAAGCTGCTGACTAAAATTGCCTGGAAATCTCAATTGTGCCGGTATGAGAACTTTGCCCTAAGGAATTGCTTCCCGAGTTTGCCGCCCCGTATAAGCAAAGTTAGTCTTGATACGATTCATAAAGATGGCTTACAATATAAAGCTTCATACATTTAGGGCTGCTAAAAAGATATACAGTGATACCAGCTTTTGCCTGCGACTTCGTTTTCTTTCTTCAGATTTGGATCCAAAGATAAATTAAAATGTAATCTAATTTGATATTCGAATAACAAAAAAAGTTTACGTTATACATCAAACACAAACAACCAACATACCTACCTACAAAATTTCACATAACAATGTGAGTAGGATTATTGTTAACGAATAATATATGCTCTTCGGTGAGGAATAACACGGTTTCAGTGGTATTATTTAGTATTAAGCTATCAATCCCAGCCTTCATTGGAACTTCAAGATTTCTCTATACTTAAGTTTTCACTGCATGGTATTTATTTTTTATAGAATAGAAAGGCTGTAGGTATAATGTTGCTGTTTTATTCCAGGTGAAACGCCTTACATCCGTTTTTATCATCCTCTATATATAAAACTAGCTGACCCGCGCAACTTCGTCTGCGTCTTCATTTTCCATTAATTCTGCGCTCCTTTTTGACTTAGCTTAATGATATATATATATATAGCCTATAGCCTTCCTCGATAAATGGGCTATCTAACACTGAAATAATTTTTCAAATCGGACCAGTAGTTCCTGAGATTAGCGTGCTCAATCAAACAAACAAACAAACTCTTCTGCTTTATAATATTACTAGCTGACCCGTGCCCACTTCGTTGGGCGGTAAACATTTGAGTGTGGTTCGGTTAGTACTGAGTGCTATGATTTATTTCCTGACTGCCAAAAGGAGGGTTTTGTTTTTATTGCATAATATGTATGTCGCTAGGCTTGTGAGCCTCTGCGAGCGCTCAGCGCTAGACTCCTTATCCCTTGTTGCAGAGACATGCTGTCCTTTTTTTCCGCCTGGATAGACAAAAATTGAGATAGTTCGGCTAATATGCATGATATCTTAATAATTTATAGCCTATAGCACTCACGAATAATGTAGCTTTCTACCAGTGAAACAATTTTTAAAATCGGTTCATTACTTCCGGAGATTACCCCCTACATACAAACTTACAAACAAATGTTACCTCTTTTTAATATTAGTATAGATTACAAACAAATGTTACCTCTTTATAATATTAGTATAGATTAGTATAGATAACTCAGAGGTTCTCAGATTTTGTTGTGCAAGGCGTTGCGAACTTTCGACACTCGACTCTCGTGCGCGTACCTGAGAGAGTTTCTCTGATTTTGTTCAGCAAGGCGTATTCTTGCTGCCCGTGCTTGAGAACTATGTTTAGTAAGTTGAGACCTGGCTCTCTTAGGCATTTTCAAATTTTTAAGAAAATGTTAATAGCGTGTAATATTCTAGCTCTGAAAAGAACTGTTGTGTAGCCCTGAAAAGAACTATTGGTTAGCCCTGAAAAGAACTGTTGGTTATACCCTGAAAAGACCTGTTGTTTGGCTCTGAGAAGAACTGTTGTTAAGCTCTGAGAAGAACTGTTGTTTAGCTCTGAGAAGAACTTTTGCGTAGGTGTAGTTTTAAGAACGAAATCTAAAAAAAATCGCACGAAAATTATTAGACTAAGCGCACGACCGCTGCGTAGGGAGTCGACCTCGCGTTTGAGCCGCGAGGGTGCCTTACTCATAGGTCTAAACTCCCCTCCCGCACGCGCACCCCCGCCTTGGTGACGTCCACTTCGCAACGGGCCGTGCAGCAGAAATCGTAATATTTTAATTTCGCCTTAACTTCAAAACCAAACGTCCGATTTTAATCATTCAAATATTATCTACATAAACTGTACTTAGTGATGAAATACTTTATTTTGATAAGGATCAATAGCATGAGTAAAATAAACGCGTTTAAATGTAGTCAGTCCAAAAAAAAAATCAAGATTTTTAAATAAAAAAGTGGTTGTTGTGCCTCACTCGACATAGATAGGTATAGTGTGTCGCGGACTTTTTTGAAGATATTTATAAGATCTACAATTAATTAGAACAATTTATGGTTCTATATTTTATAGTTTAGGCAGCGTACGCAAAATAAGTAACTTTTCTGGTTGATTTGTACACCTTGTGTCCGAAAAACCCAAATATCTTACGGAAGCCTATTTTTTTCCAAAATAAAATGTAGCCTATGTTACTCGTGGATAATGTAGCTTTCGAATGGTGAAAGAATTTTTAAAATCGGTCCAGTAGTTCTTGAGCCTATTCATTACAATCAAACAAACAAAGTTTTCCTCTTTATAATATTAGTGTAGATAGATTAGTGTAGAAAACAACTTTCACTTTCGTAAAATTGCAAATTTGTTTTTCTTCTTTCTTTTCTTCTTTAAACTCTTTATCTTCTTTCTTTAACCGAAAGACGTCCACTGACAGACATACTTATGTAAGTCTACCCCAAACGCCAAACCATCTCACTGCCCCATCCATGCTTCTAGCATTTAGCAGATCTTCACAATTTATAATAACTCGAGAAGTATACTCGTGTATTCTTAATGTAATTTTTGTTTAAACATTTAGTGAAGAACAATTTCTTGTTCGCTCAAACAATATCCTTAAACAACCTTTAACATTATTAGCGTGGGCGAATTAAACAGGAGAAGTAATGTTTCATGTTTGAGAATAGGTAATGTCTGGAGGATAATGTTTTCCGAATTAGGTTGGCAACCGAATAATAAATAAGAAGAATTTAAAAAAAAACTTTTTTTCTTTACCTACAGGTTTTTTGCCTGTAATGAAAAATACATTGGTACATCCTCTTAAGTATAAAACTAGATGATCCGTGCAACGTCGTCTGCGTCACATTGTTCATTAGTCTCCGCTCCTATTGGCCTTAGCGTGATATATAGCCTTCCTCGATAAATGGGCTATCTAAAACTGAAAGAATTTTTCTAATCGGACTAGGAGTTCCTGAGATTAGCGCGTTCAAGCAAACAAACAAACAAACTCTTCAGCTTTATAATCTATACTAATATTATAAAGCAGAAGAGTTTGTTTGATTGTTTGTTTGTTTGGTTGAACGCGCTAATCTCAGGAACTACTGGTCCGATTTGAAAAATTCTTTCAGTGTTAGATAGCCCACTTATCGAGAAAGGTTATAGGCTATATATCATCACGCTAAGACAAATAGGAGCGGAGCAGTAATGGAAAATGTGACGCAGACGAAGTTGCGCGAGTCAGCTAGTATTAACATAAATAAATAAGTATATATTTTTCCGTTACTGAATGAGTGAGTGACAGCCAAAACTATTGGTCGTAGGAAGCTGAAATTTGGCATGTAGATTCCTTCGAAAGTATAGAAGAGCATATAAGGAAGGATTTTCCGAAATTCCTACGGGAACGGGAAAAAGCGCGATATGCGCGTACGAAGTCGCGGGCAAAAGCTAGTTTACTTATAAGCTTTTTTAGGGTACCCCGAACGTCCGTAGGTGTTCAGGGTTTGGAACATCTGTAGGATGATTCGGGTGTCTATCTGTGTCTCCGTCTGTCACCCCCAATTAAGTTAAAATTTGAAACACATTCCATGACCGAAATTTTGAAGATGGAGTCATTTGTGGAGATAAATTACAAAAAAAATACCCGTTCCCGTTATCACCAAAACCGGTTCTTCAAGCTAAAGTCTTCATTTTCAGAGCCCACAATATCTCTAGTCAGCCTTAACCGCACAACACTACCGCTTAACTAACTTACGACATAATCTTTCACCCAGCACTTACCGGGTTACGACCAAGGGGAATAAGTTTATTTTGATTCAATTTCCGCCAGCCCCTGCAGTGGGACGAGTGTCACAGCAATTTTCAGACTGCATTCCATTGCAGACCTCTTTAATATATACTGGACCACAGGACATAGAGTCGGTCGAGAGAACATGGGTCGAATCGAGGATGGGTGACCATGCATTAAATATCGAGACTTCACTGTGTCTTTTAAAATTTATCTATTTATTATCTATATATATCTATACTAATATTATAAAGAGGTAACATTTGTTTGTAAGTTTGTATGTAGGGGGTAATCTCTGGAACTACTGGTCCGATTTGAAAAACTCTTTCAGTATTAGATAGCCCAGGAAATCCAGGAAGGTTATAGGCTATATATCATCACGCTAAGACTAAAAGGAGCCGAGCATCAATGGAAAATGTGACGCAGACGACGTTGCGTGGGTCAGCTAGTCTTATATAAAAATGAATCCCTTTCCCTTGGTCCAAGCATCACACGTTAACTATTGGACCGATTTCGCTAATTCTTTTTTTGTTGTGTTTGTTACTGTCAGGAGAAGGTTCTTATGATAGGAAAAATAAGAAAGTTGCCAGTTGACGGGAGCAAAGCCGCGGGGGACAGCTAGTTTACAATATTATACATCTCATAATAAGCACTGGAAGAACGTACCTACGTTTGCAGATTGCACGTTAAATAAAGCCTCTATTTGTTGCAAATGTCATTTTAGATCTTTGACAGTCGTGACTGACAGTTAAAATTCAGTTTTGCCAACTATCAGTCTCGCAAAAGAGTGTGTTACCAAGTTGGTATTACGTTGTGGAATTCAGACACGCTGCCGCTTTGTAAAATTCTACTTAGCTGCACCTGGAAACACGAATTCTATTTTTTTATCACACGAAGTATGACAATTCTACCATACCTGTGTGTGATAGCCGAAACTTTTTTCGGGCATGAATATTATTAGCTTTGAACCAATTTTTTTTAAATATTTATTGATACTGGTTTACATTTGACACGGTTGGCGCAGCGGTTGAGCGATTGACTGCTGCGCAGCATGTCGCGGGTTCGATTCCCGCACGGAACAAATATTGTACGACCTACAAGTATTTGTTCTGAGTCTGGGTGTTTTTCTATCTATAATATATATGTATTTAAAAAAAAAATGTATCTATGTAGTTTATCAGCCATATCGTTACCATAACACAAGCATTAGGTTGCTTAGCTTGGGACTATATGGCGTTGTGTGAAATGTCCAAGGATATTATTATTATTCCATTTATTCATTGTCATTGTACATTTTTTTTATGGATGGGAAATCATCAAATGACTCCTTCCACTTTAGGAAAAGCAGAAGGGAGTGTCAGACTCTAACTGACTAAAACCCATCCGTGTTCCTCCCTTTGCTTTCCAGGGCCGCAGTGACTCTTTCGAACAAATTTCGCAACATACAGGTTTACATAAGAAATATATTGTGCATTTTATTTTTTATACGATTCATGCCAACCGTCGCGTTGCGCCTGTCTGGAAGCGCAGTGTCCAGCGCAGCCATTCCACGCTCTATGAACTGCACAGTGCAGCATCGCACCAAATCATGAGGGTACCCAGATATTTGTAAGAATGTTAGCCCCGGGGCCCGTTGTATTAGCATTTTTATTACTTGGTCGAGCACCAGTATCAGCCCTAAAGCGAAGTTTCGTAATAACAGTTAACACTGAACAAAAGTGGAGCAGATGAAAGTTGTCTTGATGTGAACGCTCGCTACAATTGTCTCATTCAAATCTTGAAGATCTTTCCTTTATTGTTTTCTGTATGGAGTTTTATGATCGCGTTCTGAATGAAGGTTCTGATTGCAATTATATGGGAACTTGGCAGCTTTCTTGTATTAGAAGCGATGGGAAGTTAAAGCTGTTTCTTTTATCTCTTTGGCAATTTACTTGGGTTGCTTACTTTGAAGCAGGATTTTGACAGCGAGTTGTAACGATTTGGAATCGTTTGTATCCTTACGTACCTACTGGCAATTCTTAACAATGAACCCGAAAGTTTTACCACATTCCGTGCCTTGTACAAACCAAAACCTATGTATACTTGATTTTATTAAGTATTAAGTACTTTATTATATATAGCCGCTTATTAAGTACTAATTTCTTTTTATCCATCATCTTCCTGCTCTTATCCCATGTTACTTGGGTTCGACGCAACAAGTTTTTTCTTCCATTCTATCCTGTGAGCCGTCACACTATCACAAACTCCCTTTTCTTTCATACCACTCCTAACACAATTCATGTAACTCTTTGGACTCCCTCTCCATTCATCCACATTTACCTCTTTTAGTTACAAGCGTTTCATCCCTCCTCTTCACATGACCACTTGGTACGGTCATATGAAGAGGAGGGATTAAACGCGATAAGCGGTTCCCTTTCAACTTTTCCGTCACTGGCGCCACTTTTAAACTACTACCAAAGTACTCATTTCTCGTTTTATCCATTCTTACTTACATCTTATTACTCCACACATCCATATCAACATTAATTTGCTTTAAAAATACCCAAAGGTATCGGAGACAATAATTGCATGTACAGAGTCTGTTGTTCCAATATTTGTCAATTACCTCAGATTTTGAACTTTAATGGGGTTCCTTTGTTTAATACTAGATGGTAATGACGTCACAAACATTAATAAATCTATCAAACGACGGTCCCGTGAACATCGCTATTAGTGATTGTTATCAGCCCCTTGGAGTGACCTAGATCTGCAGCTTCAATTAAATCGGATAAGTTTTGCCATTTTCAGTGGGTACAGCAATTTGTAAATCACAGTTGTATGAAAATTTTAGACGGCAACATTACTTTGCGTCTCTTTTTCCCGAAGGGTTAGCCGTTAAGCAGAGGTATATATTTAAATGATAATTTTCTATATCTGGGGGATTTCTGTGCCCCCAGATATACAAAAAACAACAACTAGAAGCCAGAATACATTAAGAATAAATTTTATTGACATACATTTATTGAATTGAATTTATATTTATTTTGAATTAAGTAATATTAACTTAAATAATTAGATTTTTGTAAGACATCTTTTGTTAAAACCATGTTCGACACAAATGTAAATTTGTTGATGAACAAATAAATACATAAAATACAAGTAGGTAACCAAGATGGAATTAACTATAACTTCGATGAATAAACTTGTTCGTTTAAGTGGGCCTAAACAGTTTTTAACATACGACTAGGTACAGCTTATCATTAAATACTGTATAGTATTTTTACCATTTATATTTATGTAGTGTATATTTAAACAAAGAAATCCAGGCCAAAATCCAGACATCAGTTTTGAAATTTTATAATAGGAAAATCCCGAAAACACTGTCTGACCCAGGAACTGGGCTAGGACCAAAAATGAATATAATTTAGACTTCAAAAATTACTTTTAAGTTACGTATTTTTATTACCTACTGTTATTTTCTCGATTTATATTGTTGCATTGCATTGCCCAGAGTGGTTTTCATTTGAGTTAACGAATTAAAATCAGAATACTACCTTGATTTCAAATAAATCGCATTATTAACGCACCATGAAAAGCCTCATGTCATTACCAAATGAATTGACCTACCAAACCATTTTATTAATAAATCACAAAATGGACAGCATTTTTTTAAATTCAGATATGGACCGGTTGTACGTTATATAATAAACCAATAAACTGCAAATTATATCTTTCACATTTATGAAAATATCAAGTCGTGGGCGATGTGACCTTTAAAAATAGTTACTTTCCCTTCAGGCATGTTTGCAAAGAAGAGAGAAAAATAGTTTTTTTTTTCACTTATACAAAACGCGCATAGCAAAGCACTAGCATTTACTTATCTATACTAATATTTTAAAGCAGAAGAGTTTGTTTGTTTGTTTGATTGGTTGAACGCGCTAATCTCAGGAACTACTGGGTCGAATTAAAAAAATATTTTTGCGTTGGATAGTCCATTTATCGAGGATGGCTATAGACATATATATAACATCACGCTATGACCAATAGGAGCGGAGCAGCAATAAGAAATGTTGCAAGCGGGAAAAAGCTTCTGTTGCGTGCGCTGCGTAAAAGGTTTAAGTTACGCAAAAATCAAGTATTACGAAATTATTCCTCTATAAAAGTTCTTAAAAAAAGTCCTCAACAACATTATGTCTTTCCCTTAAGGTTAACTCACTATAACCCTTTTTAGGCAAATCAAATTTGTTCTAAAATGATGCATTATTTGCGAGGAAGTTTTTATTAACATGGTATTAATCCTTATCCAAATAAATACATTAATCATCGTAGTATTTAATTTTGAACAAAATTGCCATTGACATTATTTAATTTCAATGAATATCTTGAGAGATATCATCGTTTTAAAATAACTCCGCAACAAAATATTATACTCGGTGCGCGGGCGGAGCGTGAGGCGGAGGGCGCCCGCCGATTCTTGTGTTTGAAATTGTCAGAAGGTTTTAATGTAAAAAAAAAGTTGCCAGTTGACGGGAGCGAAGCCGCGGGGGACAGCTAGTTAATCTATACATTTTAAATACATCTATATCTATACATACATACCAACATATAAATAAAATTGGAGTGTCTGTTTGTAATATTGAAATAACCGTTTTATACTACATGTTTAAGAATAATATACGGTACATACACCAAAATAACATTTTTTCCAATTATTGTCTGTCTGTTTGTTCCTGTAATAAGTAATTGTTCTGATGTTATAAGGAGTAACTTAAGCTATGTTTATTTTAGAAAAAAACTAAAAAATTAAAGAATTGACTGCTAGGCCAGGGTCAGCTAGTATTTTATATAACTGCTATTTCGTTGAAGTTAATGGGTACGCAAGTTATTATTTGACTTCAAAAAAAAACTTTTTACAAAAAAATACAACCGACTTCCAAAAAAAAACACTACAAAGTAAAAAATAACTTTAATTTCGGAAGTCGCTGTTTTTGTTAGTTTCTTCGTATTTTGACACCGACTTCCGAAATTAAAGTTATTTTTTACTTTGTAGTGTTTTTTTTTGGAAGTCGGTTGTATTTTTTTGTAAAAAGTTTTCTAGTCTTTAGTGGTGAAGAATTTTTCAAATCGGTTCATAAATGTCGGAGTTATGAGGTAACAAACATACAAAAAAAAAAAAACATACAACCGAATTGATAACCTCCTCCTTTTAGGGAAGTCGGTTAAAAAGCCTAAATAATGAAAGAATTGCAATTAAGTTTGAACTTTATGGAGTTTGATATAGAGTTTGTTGGTTATCTAATAAAATCAGCGTGATATCTTTTTACACAAAAGTTCTATTTTTTTCGCATGAAAGCCTAAGGCCTGCTCTGTTTTAAAATTTCCACGAACTTAAAAAAATATTATCAAACTACGTGATACAATTTCTCTCGTAGTTTGATATTTTTCGGGTTCTGAACATCCGTGAAAAACGAAACCCTTATTACTACCCTTATTTTTTTTATAAGTTTCACTATACAAGTGGCTTTAACAACAGCGTCGAAAGACAATGAGTCTTACGACGCTGTTGTTAAAGCCACTTGAAACCTTTTTAATTAAAAATGTAGTCATACGGAATTACAACACCGTCCGCAAGATGCAAAATAAGCCCCATTGCTCTATTTGCAACACCGCCATTGGAAAGATTGATAGTAGCGCGCAATGGAATGTAAAGCAAAATTAAAGGCATCGTTTTTCATTGTCTTCCCAGTCATTCTTTTACGTCACAGGAGTCTCTCGAGCATGTCTTTTAAGTATAAAACATAGGACTAAAGGTGACCGCAGACAGGCGCGACGCGAGAATGCAACATCGGATTTTCATAAAAATTGTTCTACATGTAGAGAAGTAGCTCGTAGATAAATAATAACAGACGCAAATGCTGATCATTAAGGTTAAGCAACGCTTGCCGAGGTCGAACCGTAGATCGGTGATCATTTGTAATTATGTCTAATACATCGGTAATCCAAAGACTCTCCGTTCCATGAAAACCATGTAAAGCTATTTATCGGGTGTCATTTGTAGACCTTTGACAGCCGTTACGGCTATTCAGAAGCCAGAAAATCTGAAAACAGGCTTTCTAATGAGTACCTAGTACTGGGTTATCCATATAAAACACTAGTATTCAGCCGCTAAAAGTCGATCTGTGGTGGAAAAAGACTAGGCAGATTAATTTGTTTTTTCTACATGTATTGACATTTTAGAACGATTTCACGATATCGCATTGTCGCGTCGCAACTATCTGTGAGAACCTTAAAGCAAACGTCGTCAGAACTTGAGAGGAATCTAGGCTAAAGTTGAAAAGCCTTGTAATATCCAATACCCACGTAATCCTACCCCTCTGGCTTCGCTAGAATCAATTGATGCCATTTAGATTTTGGGTCAAGATTTCCGATACTCTTGGAAAAATATGTGGTTTACGATTCTTTGTTATTTCAGAAGCTTTTGCGATTAAGGATACAATAGTAAGTATGTAGAACAGTACTATAGTACTTAGAGATGTACATATCAAGGGAAAGTATTTTTTTATTGGACGGCCTCTTTGCAGAAGATTTTATGGGGAAAGAGCCCTGCCCTATACATGCCCTTTTCGCTACCTTTAACTACACAATCAGTGACATGTTGATAGTCCACTTGCCTAAACAAACACCACACAAAATAAGCAACACACAACACACATCTAAAGTTCACTCACTCCCACACGAGCAAGTAAACAAACATGTTCCTATAACTTACTACAAACACATTTGCCATTACGTAGTTTCCGCACAAAAACATCGGCCCACGTTTACTCTACGGTATCTTTTACTTAGGCCACACATGTGCCAAGACCCAAGTCCCCGTGAGCCAAATTCAGGTCAAGGATCAAAGGACCAACTTATTCCCAATGTACGATGAGTCTTGGCGGAGAAATTGGGACGAATTCGTCACAATTGCGGCTGGAATACTACCCATTTCAGACGCCTGAAAGAATTTTTAAGGCAAGAATTTCTAGCCATTTTCGGTCTGCAGACGCAAAATTTATTTGCAGGATAAAAAATAATGGCCGCTCTTACTTTTCGTAAAAGGAGCAAATTGTCGAGTTACTTTGTTGAATGTTGGGCTATAAGAAGGCTTTATTACGTAAATACAAAATTAGATTGAAACGTGCTCTAGATAATTTCAATATCAAGTTTTATAATTAGGAATACTTAACGTGAATAATATACTACCCTTCCCACGCAATTGTTTGCTCATCACAGTCTCAGTAAATGGCAGAAGTTTAAAGATGAGTTCGTTCTTTGATAACTTTGTTGAATAGACAATTTGTACACGATCCTAAATAGACCTTTTTAACCGACTTCCCAAAAAGGAGGAGGTTCTCAATTCAGTTTTTTTTATGTTTGTTAACTCATAACTCCGCCATTTATGAACTGATTTGAAAAATTCTTGTTTTAGCTGAAACTTATCGATTGGTCCCATTTGAATTTTATCAAAATCGGTTAAGAAGTTTAGATTTTAAATCAAAATAGCTGGAATTTGACGATGGTTTTTTGTCATCCAAGTAACGAAATTACGTATGAAACTAACAAAAACACTGACTTCCGAAATTAAAGTTATTTTTTATTTTGTAGTGTTTTTTTTTTGGGCAAAAATTAAATATAAAATTAAAAATTGCTTTTGTTTCAGATGGACCTTCATTCCCTTCATAGAAAGTTTTTCTAACGGACAAAACTATATTCCGAAGCTCCAAAATATTACTGGTAAAAACTGGTCAAGTGTGAGGCAACACTCATACCAAGGGTTTCGTACCACAAACTGAAAAAAGACACGCTTCTTATTTGGGATCCTTTTTATTCTTTGTTATTATAGCGGCAATCGAAATACACACTCTGTGGAAATTTCAACTGTCTACAAATAGGCTTGTTTCCTGAAAAAATCTAATTAGTCCGTCAGTTAGATTATCAAAAAATGTTTAACCCGTGGTTTTTCTTTTGTTGCGGGAACCAAAATTGACGATGTTACGACGCTTTTCAAATTCTCAATACGTCACACGTTCACATAATTTTTAGTGAGTCGTGACGTCACGAGCCCCCACTCCCAAGTTTTGATGCGTTTTATCTTTGTCAATATTCATTGATTTACAAAAACAAAAAATACGTGTCCATTATTTTTCAATACTCTAACTGACGGACTAAATAGATTTGCAATTTGCGGATAGATGGATATAAATGATAGAATCTAGCCTATTACGTATGATTCTTGAGATAAAGCCCGCTGACAGACAGCGGAAACTTAGGGTCGATTTCATCAATCTAAAACTGAACGCAATCAACATATGAACCACGTTTTTGGGCTGTCACTGTCATTATATTCTATGGAATATTGACATGACAACTCTTGAACGCAGCTTGATCGCGGTTAGTTTCGTTTGTGAAATCCGCTCTTATTAATAGGGTTCCGTTGGTTGTCCCTTGAGTTCGGAACCCTAAAAACTTTGTATGTTATACTTATAATGTAAGTATCAAAAAGAGTTTAAATAGTCTCTGCATTGTAGGTTACGTATATTTTATCCATTGTACAGTAAGTTATACCTTATCTGTGCCGTTTCAGACATTTTGGTGGACGAGCGCTCCCCGAGGGGTGTTCGACTTAACTTTTAATAGACATTCTCCGAAAATATTACGAGAGACTCGCGAAATGTTTTTCATTTTTTCTCTTTATTGTTTTTATCAAAGTAATTATTATGTGTAACAATTGTCGAGAAGTCCGTAAAAAGGACATACTTAGAGTTTTTTTTGGAGCTATGGGTAAACAAGATCCCAAGCCGGATTCTTTAGACTCTTTTGATTTAAAAAAGTTTTTTAAGACTGCAATTCTGCGCTGTTCCGGGAAATATATAACAGTGAATTACTAAGAGGAAGGAAATAAAATTTAAGATGAACCTTGTTATGAAGTTTTAGTCTTCAATGTTG
Source organism: Ceramica pisi (assembly GCA_963859965.1). NCBI lineage: Eukaryota > Metazoa > Arthropoda > Insecta > Lepidoptera > Noctuidae > Ceramica > Ceramica pisi. The sequence continues at coordinate 18,587,487 of OY982535.1, read as the reverse complement.
AAAAAGTATTAACTAAGTAAAACTGACATATTCAGTTACTTTTTCAAAAAATTACCGTTATTTTGTTCACTTACATTCTTTAGAAAATACTTATGATTACAGCATTTTTTTTCTTTTCTCACACTACCATTGAGATTACTATGATGATGATATTGTTTTACATCATTCAATATTTGCCAATAAAGTTCAAGTTTTTCCAAATATGTCTCATTCCTTAGTAAGAAAACATTACGACAGCACAACACAACACACTTTAATTAAATAGAAAACACAGTAGAGTCAGAAGAAAAATTTATCCATTTTTTCTAACAATAACACGTATTAACAAGCAAAAATACGAATATATGGGAGCTCATACATTACACACATGAATAATAATCTTTATATGTACATGTAGGTTATAAAAGAAAATACGTTAAGTTTTTTGTTCTAAAAAGGGCTATAAATCAGCCAACGTTGTAAGTATCTAAGTAATGTAATAAAACCCATATTTATGTGGTTATTATATTAACTTTCTAAGAAGCAGTTTATTAAATCCTTTCGAATTATGTGTGTCGTTAGTAGGGTGATGAATCAAACAATTAGAATCACTTTTTGTCTTTTTCTTTTTTTTTTGTTAATTGATTTTGTTTTTGTCTACAGAAAAAAAACAAAAGGGTCCATGGTAATTTATTAAAGAGTGTTAAGAGTAGACTCAATGTTCGTCACTTTTACGCCAGTAAAAGTGACGTTATGTTTTGTACCTATAACTTGTGGAACCTTTATCAAATTCACGGACAGATAAATCGGATTCTTGACCAAAAACGGATCGTTTTCCCAATCTTCCCTTTCCCTTTTGCTGGTACCTGATTAGTCCTTTGATACGAGTCTGAAAAAAATACAACCGACTTCCAAATAAAAGTCGGTGTCAAAATACGAAGAAACTAACAAAAACAACGACTTCCGAAATTAAGGTTTTTTTTACTTTGTAGTTTTTTTTTTTGGAAGGCGGTTGTATTTTTTGTAAAAAGTTTTTTATTTTTCACTTTTTAGTGGTACCCCACACCTAACAACGCCATTGCAAAATCGCAGAATAGCAAAATACGTAATTTCGATTACTTGGATGACAAAAAACTGTCATGAATTTTTCAAATCGGTTCATAATTGACGGTAATAAACATAAGAAAAAAAAAAACAACCGAATTGAGAACCTCCTCCTTTTTGGGAAGTCGGCTAAAAAATACCTGGAAACTATTAAAAGTGAAGGGTATAATACTGTCCGTGGTAGGAGCCGCGGGCGTCGGCGGCCACCTGGTGACATCCGGCCACCGTAGGCGCGGGCCTGTGGACGGTGAGCTAAGGGCAGCTCGCCATCCGTCCGTCTTATGACGACGATGTAAAATAATGATTGTAAGATTATCTTTGCATTGTATAGACTCATTAAATAATTTAACCATGATTTTGGAAAAAGGCAGTGTTTAAAAGAGTGTCCATGGAGTTTCTTGCACGTTCTTCTCCATAGGATCTACTCTTTGGAACGTGCAACTGCCGCGCTGGAAATAGGGTCGGTGAGTTTGTTTTGTTGCAGAATAACTTGCTACTCTTGTCGCTAGCGCGGCAGAATTAGCTTCATCTATTTGACTGACATACCTTGACTATTCAAAAGTGCCTGTAAACTGGTCTATTTGAAATAAAGGATTTTGTATTTGTATTTGACGTTGACGGCGCGTTCGTGTTCCACGCGCGCCTCAAAGGGAGTCAGTATTGAGAGGGGCCCGAAAGGGCCGACGCCCGCGGGACTATTCGATAGAGATATCGTGGCTCCGGAACACAAAGGGCACTGAAGGAACATGGATGGGTTTTAGTCAGTAGAAATCTGACACGCCCTCTCGCTCCGCCCAGAGAAGTCATTGGATGACTTCCCATTCCTAAAAAAAAAAATTAAATTATGCTAGATACTTACATAATCAACATATAAAATTACCATTTCGTAATCATACTTCAACCATTTTGCCTAGCCTTTTTTTAACTATATTGAGCTCGACTATCTGAATCCAATATTTTACATAGAATCACTACTTATCTGACCCAGTATAAAAAAAATTAGAATTAAACGATTTATTCTCCAGATTAACGTCCACATATAACAAACTCATAGATGACAGTATAATAAAATAAACTAAAAGCCGCGAATCATGTCATTGGCGCATGACAGGACTGCCACTTTTGATGAAGAGGGCTGTTGTCCCAAACAGCCACAGCCACAGTCCCACAGCGTACATTGTATAATTTGTCATTGAATTCATAATCAAAAATATCTGTTTCGACGTAGGTACCTACATAAGTTTATAATATGACCTATGGAACTCAAACATGTTCGCACAAAATTGGCCTCATCAGAAGACATAAAGTTACCCGAAAGCGCAATGGAAAAGGTTAAGCTTGGAGTTTCCTAACGTGAACGAATCAGATAATCTATAACTTGTTTAATAATATGCATCAGCATCATCATCTCTTAACATAAAGTGCGATAGCGGTCAAACGTTTGCCTATCAACAGTAGAAAAAAAATGTACATAAGAGCCCAAACTGACAGCATTTACACTGATTTAAAAAAAGCATTTGACAGAGTTGACCATAAAATAATATTTTGGTATCATGTAATGGCATCAGGGGAAATCTATTGCGCTGGATTAGTATTCGTTGTCAAACCATAGTAAATAACGGGTACCATTGTAACACATTTTTTTTATCAACATCTGGAGTTCCGCAGGAATCTATTTTGGGTCCTTTGTTGTTTATTACTTGTATTAATGATGTTGGTAACTGCTTCATAACATAATTTTTTTACGCCGATGATCTTAAATTTTAGAAAATTATATTAAACGATGTAATTTTTTTAAAAATTTCGATACAAATGTAAATATGTGAACTTCACCAAAAAAATAACATATTATATAAACGATTCCTTCTTAGTTGACGAAACTCAAATTTGTGATCTGGGTTCGCATTGCAAACTTCACCTTAATTTACACATCGAAAAGATCATAACCAAAGTTTTCCAAATGTACAATCTTGTTGTAAGGTCTTCATCTACATCTTTACAACTTTTTAGAACGACCACAAGTAGAGTATGCGTGTATGATATGGTACCCTTACTATGCAAGCACTAGAAAGATTAAAACGTAAGTTTTTTAAAATAAAGCAGTTTAAATGTAACTGGGGCCTGCCGTACAAGCAGGCGTTACAGAAATTTAAATTACTAACACTACATTCAAGGCGTATGGTACTCCAAACCAAAATGCTGCGTGGACTGACTCCCAACAAGTTTGATTGCCCTGAACTTGTCAAAAATATATTTTATATCGTGACCAGAACTGTAATAAATCTTTTTGCCAGAGACCACTAGTCGTACAAATGCAGTCGAGTGGGCAGATTAGTCAAAATATATAACCAACATTTTGTTAATATGGACATATTTGCGTTGTCTCATAATTTATTTAGAAAAGACTTAGTTAATACACTTAAAACCTATTAATAATTTTGTACAATTTTAAAATTAGCCCGAGGAGCTCGTGGCTAAATCATAACAGCTGCACGGGTCGATCTTCAAGGTAAAGCAACGCTTGCCAAGGTTGGTCTATGGATGGGTGACAATCTTAACATATCGAGTTTCCTCCGTGTCTTGGAAAGCACGTTAACCCGTTGGTCTCGTGTGTCATTTGTAGATCTTTTGCAGACATTACGGATTGTCAGAAGTCAGTAAATCTGACTCCAGTGTTGCCAAGAAGTACCGTGTTACTCAGTTAATGGGTTATGGAGGTCTGGTAGGCAGCCGGTCCTCGTAAAATACTAGTATCCAGCTGAATCCGGTTTGACTGGAAGCCGACCCCAATTTAGTAGGGAAAAGGCAAAAATTATGATTAAAATTAGCCCCACCTTTCATCCATAATAATTATTGTATGTAAGTAAATTATTATAGCAATATGTAGAAACGTTGTTGATTGTACGTTAACTTACTTAATTGCATGGCTACTTAGACGTAAGAAATAATGTACTACAATATTGTTTGTTTTCTCTAATTAAATAAAATAAAATATTATTATACGAAAATTTATATAGCCAGACAAGAATTTAACATTTAACTACAAGAAATTATTTCTCACTGGCTAGCTTCCATTCTAGTTTCTGTCAGTTAAAACAACTCCTTTTAAAACTGAAATGTTAAAGTCTGAATACTTCGTGCTTTCCCTACAAATTGTGGACTTAAATAGTGACTTAGGAGCAAGTTTAAGACGACAGGTAGACACCGCAAGCAAACTTAACCCTCTATAGCCACCGGTGGGTTGTAATAGACGATCTTTAGAGAGCTTGCGATCCCGCAAATTGCCTTTTGTTAATGTAACTGAGGGTTTAACTGGCACAAGAAGCGCTTGGGCGGAGTTTTCTTTTGTAAAGTAATTGGACATTAGAACTTTAGAAGTGGGTCGCAGTGGACAGATAACTTTAGTGTGCCTATTATGTTCGAAGAAAGTCGAGAAAGTTTTCAATTTAGATACCAGCTGACCCGCGCAACTACGTCTGCGTCACATTTTCCATTGTTGCTCCGCTCCTATTTTTCTAAGCGATCTTTATTTTTTTATACCTTCCTCGATAAATGGGCTGTCTAAAATTTAATTTATGTTTGAAAAGTTCATTTTATTATTTATATACCTATATAAAATGAATTTGTCAAATTGGACCAGTAGTTCCTGAGATTAGCGCGTTCAACCAACCAAACAAACTAACTCTTCTGCTTTATAATATTAGTATAGATAAAGTGAAAAGTATTCATTGAAATAAAAACTATCTGAGGTTGCAATCACTATCACTACATATTATAAAACAAAGTCCTCCACCGCGTCTGTCTTTCTGTTCGCGATAAACTCAAAAACTACTGCACCGTTTTCATGCTGTTTTCACCAGTGGATAGAGTGGTTCTCGAGCAAAGTTTTAATATATAATTTGTCAAACAGGCGAAGCCGCGTGCATCGGCTAGTTGTATAATAGATTGTACCTATGCATCGATCAAATACACGGTAGTAAATAATATCACTCCTTTTTCCCATGGAGAAAGCCATATCCCCACGGTGATAGGCTAAAAAAACAAAACAGCTGATACGATTCTCCCGATTCTAATATACCTACCTACTCATTTTATTTTGATTACGTTCATAAGTAGCCTTATGTTATTCCTACAATATAGATAGATGACACATTTTTGTAATACACTGTACCCTTTTGTCAAAAAGGGTACCGTTTAGGGTTAAGGAAAATAAGTGCCATCACTACCGCGATTCAAATTAAAGTGTACTAAAAAATAAATACCTAAAATAACGAGCTAGCCAGAAACGTAAATCGATTACTACGGAGTGCAAACTCTTTCGAGTTACTCAGAAGTAGGTGATTCGTTGCAAAATTATGAAGGGAAAAGCGTTTTTGAAGTTTTTAAAATATCCGGACTAGTTCTCATCTGTCTTGAAGTATAAGGGCGCTTTCAAATTTTCCGCAAAGGGCCGCGCGGGCGGTGCGGCGTTTTTAATCCATATAAATAAAACGAGCGACTGCATCGCCACACCTGCGCTGCGCCCGCGCATCGATCAGCCACATCGCGCTTAGTGACGCACCAACCTGTCGCGCGACACTACGTTTGTTTTGATGTCAATTTGACTATTACTTATCCTGCGACGTAACTGAAGATTTATATTTATCTCCCTCTAACAACAGGCATCCCGCCGTACGGTGACATATTTTCTTTCCCTTTCTTGAAAATGACAGCCAGGACCGAAGGCTGCAAGTGCTTTCCGAGGCATGGAGGAGACTCAGTGTGTTATGGATGGTTACCCATCCACGGACCTTCCTCGGAAAGCGTCGGTAAACCACTATGTTAGCCAAAATCACAAGACAAAATTTGGTCAGTGAAATCTAAACACACATTTATAGTGTTCCGACATCATGAATCCTCTCTTTGATAAATAACAAAAGAAGAAGATGGAGAAAGTCTCTATACAAAGACAAAGCCCATTCCGGAATCTCCATGGAAAATGGACATCAAACAGCAAATCCTATTACACGTCCATTAACAGAGGACTAAGCGACATCCTCACGCCACGTAAGCGGTAAGTGGGTTAACGATAATCTGCCGGTTAGGACTACAGTCTATTCCAATCCTTGTTTCTAACAGACGTAAGATGATATCAGCTTGAGTGGACAACTTAAACTAAAATCATCTTTACGTCCAGTGTAGGCTGGTTTGAAATGAAGTTGATTTCAAAATAAGTAGTAAGTAGGTATAATTGAAAAAAAAAGAACTTACTGTGTTTTCAGTAAAGTTGTTTTTCTAACAACACCTTTTGATGGACATATTGGGAAACTTAAACGCAAATAAGTACCTATACGTACCTATCTACCCCCACCTAAATTGCCAAATTCACCAGCCGAGGAGACTGGACATTATGACGCTTTAAGTACTTAGTGAAGTTAGGCGTACTAAAATCAGTGGGTAGTCTGCGAAAAAAGTCATTAGGCTTACTTAATACTCTGATGTAATGTTTGTTAGCTTTGGTAGATAAATAAAGTCGAATATGACATGGAAATTCACTTATGGACTTTATCATTTTAATTCATTTTCTGTACTTCAAACAAAACCCAAAAAGGTATAATATGAAATAAAGTATTTGACGGCACGGTTGGCCCGCACGGAACAAATATTTGTATGGCCTACAGATAGTTGTGCATGTGACTTTGTATGTTTGTAAACGCACCCACGCTACAGGAGAAATTCCTAGTGTGGGACAACGTTTTTTTTTTTAAAAAAGAAAAGAAAGAAAGTATCCAGCAGGTCATTTCTGTAAACATGTCAAATAAATAAATGCAAATATAAATAATTTATTTGCTTGAATATGAGTACAAACATGAAGTGTTTCAAATTACATACGTTCTTAATGCCATATTCTATTTCAACAGGTGTGCACATATCTAATACATGCAAAATTCAAATATTGTTCATTATTAATAAATTAATTTATTATCGATCACAAATTTTATCATTAAAATTCTCAGCATCCTTTATATAAACAGGTAATTTCTTATAGGTTCTATGGCGTATTGCACGAGGTGTACTGGCCAGCCTGGTACATTTTAACTTTTCATATTTATCAATATTATTTCTAATGTCTAATACTGATGGGAATGTCAATATTTTTTAATTTATAAATTTGGTTTACATGTGTCTGTAATAATACGCCAACTTTAGCCGCTTTTTTGGATGTAGAAGGTGCATATAATAACGTTCTTATTGATCGGGTTATAAATATTTTGAATGATTTGAAAGTTGGAAAATACATTTGTTCTTATATTTGGGAATTTCTAAAAGAAAGACATCTTATTACAAAAGCTGAAGAAAGTAACATACAGTATGTAAGATGGACTGGTAAAGGAATTGCTCAGGGCGATCCTTTATCCCCCCTTCTCTTTAATATTCTCACAGCAAACATTTGTCAAAATATGAATAGTGTATGTGTCAGTCAGTACGCTGACGATTTCGTGCTATATTGTAATTATAATAAATTGCAAGATAGTATAGATAATCTGCAGCGGGCTTTGAATTTTTTCGTCTCATCCATAATTTTTTTAGGTTTAGAATTATCTATCTTCTATCTATATCTATACTTATAATAAATCTGTAGAGAGGTCAATTCTGTACATGAAATATATTTCCAAAATAACTATCAAGGGGTGATAAGGGATCGATACTGATGCCAAAAATGCAATCAGTAAAATTTTTTCTCTGTCTGTCTGTCTGTCTGTCTGTATAACCGTTATAGAAACAAAAACTACTCGACGGATTTTAACGAAACTTGGTACAATTATTCTTCATACTCCTGAGCTGGTTATAGTATACTTTTCATCACGATACAATCAATAGAAAAAATTAAAAAAAAACAAATGAAAATGTGAAAGTTTGGTTGTTTGTTACTCAATCATGCCAGAACGGCTTAACGGATCTTAATGAAATTTAGAACAAAGATAGATTATAGTCTGTAATAGCACATAAGCTACTTTTAATCCCAGGAACATGTTCCCTAGGGATCACGCGGGCGAAGCCGCTGGCAGACGCTAGTCAAGTAATAAATCAAAACTATGCATATTCACCAGAGGTCGTAGAAGGCTTTCCATTGGTATTAAAGTTAACAACAGGACTTTGGACGTTGTCGATAACATTAAATATTTAGGGATGTGGCTGGATAAGTGCTTAAGATGGGGAAAGCATATTAATGAGGTATATGAGACCTCACAGAAAAAAAAATCAATTACTTAAAGTTCTGGTAGGATCGTCATGGGGAATTCATCCTATATACAATGCGCAGGTTTTACATTGCCCTTATTAGAAGTAGGATTGATTACGGATGTTTTTTGTACGATAATTCTGCAAATAGTCACACTTATAAATTAGACAAATTACAAAACCTGGCCTTAAGAATAATAGGCGGTTTCATTAAAACGACTCAGATACATGTCATGGAGGGTGAGTTAAGTATTCCTCCTTTACAAATAAGAAGACAGTATCTTTCTCTTAAATTTTGTCTGAAACTACAATCCAGAACCAGTGATATGTCCGCCAGTTTGATCTCACAACTGAGTAATATGACTGACAATAGATACTGGAATGGGAAGAAGAAACCTCTTCTAGTTACTTCACTAAACTTGGTGGAGACTGAGGAGATCTCTTCTTCGTATCCAGCTTTAAGGTTTACTTTAGAAACTTGGGTGTCAAATATAGATATTAAGAATGTTATTAGATGTGATTTAAAAAGCATCACTGCTCCAAAATCGCAGTATGACACGTGCTCCCTTAAATATAACACCCTTAATGAATTACATGAACGATACACTGGCTGGCATATTATTTACACGGATGGGTCTAAAACATCAGATGGAGTCGGGGCAGCATATTGTGATTGAGCAAATAAATGTTACAAGCTTTTTAAAATGAATAATTACATTTCCATTATGACAGCTGAACTATTTGCGATTTCTGAAGCTTTGAAATATGTTTTGGAATTAAACGCCAATAAAGTGGTCATATGCTCGGACAGTAAGAGTGCTTTACAACATATTTCTAAATGTGTTCGTAACGGTTCAAAGGGTTTAGCTATAGCATACACAATTTTAAAACAAATAAAATACTTAAAGCAAATAGGTTATAATGTTGTTTTCCAGTGGGTGCCGTCACATGTAGGACTATTAGGTAATGAGGAGGCTGACAGATTAGCTAAACAGGCCATTCTTTTAGGCACTCAATCATGGGGTTTGTTACCAAATTATTCGGAAATGTTAAGTAAATTTAGGAAAATTTATCATTTATCATGGAAAGAGTATTTTAATGAAAGATCAAAATCAAAAGGAATCTGGTATAGAAGTATACAGTGTGAGCCTCCTCACACTCCTGTTCTCTGAATCAAAGATGAGTCGCTGTCAAATTGTTGCTGCGCATCGTTTACGGTCAGGACATATTCCACTAAAACATTTTGCTTATCTCATGCGAAAATCTGACTCCCCTAATTGTGAGGTTTGTAATAAAAAGGAGGACGTACATCATGTGTTAGTGGAATGTGTCCGATACAACAACAAAAGAATAGCCCTGTTGAATTTTTTAAAACTGTCAGTTATGGATGTTGGAATATTCCATGGCATTCTAGCCAAACCTACTTGTGAAGCAGCAAAAATGTTGTATTCCTTTATAGTTAAGACTTTAAGAGATAAGCCTAGAGAGATAAGCCTGGTTTGTAATTTTTATTAAGTAGTTTATATGTAGCAGTACGATGGGATTGACATCGTTACATTAGTGTACAAAAATCCCTTAAACAGTTTTAAAGCGCATGTTGTCCGGATACATTTATTTTGGGCTTTGTAAACAGTTTCTCTATCAGTGGCATTCCCCCAAAACATTATACCATATCTTAGTGTCGAACCAACGTAAGCGTGGTAGGCAGATAGACTTGAACTTTGATTTACGACTTTACGAAGCATGTATAAAGCATAAATATGAATACCGACTTAGCTTTGTACATACTTATTCAATATGTGTCCTCCATCTCATGTCCGAATATATGTGTAGTCCAAGGAATTTTGTCGAGCTTATTTTTTCTATCTTTATTTGTTTCTTAATGTATATCAATAGTACTTGATTTAGAATGTTTAGTTTTAAAAGTCATTATAAATGTTTTAGTAAGGTTTATTTTAAGTTCATTTAGTTTTAACCAGTTAATTATAGATGACAGCGTATGGTTTATCTCATGTTCGTGGGTCGAGGGGTCTTCAGGTACCACTATTGCAGTGCTATCGTCAGCATACAGAACCATGGAGGATGTCGAAGTGAAGACTTGGGTGAAGTGATCACGAAGTGAGCTGTCATTCTATCTTGATTACATGGATTAACTGATCACTTCATCCACAACGACTGTCACTCCTAGGGCCGATCTATTGAATCTTAAGGCGGGGTTGCAGTACTTTTTAAGATTTTTGAACGTCTGAAAATCTTATTAATTATGAGTTTTTTAATAAATAAAAATCATTACATAAAAAATGAACATACCCTCAAATAAATCGTAAAGATAGAAACGCGATTTAGAATGATTGGCTCGATACTTTTTTTAATCAAACACGACACTAAATTACAATTTTAAACGTGTACTGCTAAGAGATTTCATCACGAATATATATAAAAGTTATATCAATAGATAGAGCTTTTAATTTTGAAGTAAACGTTGAAACCATATTGTATAATTTCTTTATCAGTTTTCGCCAAGAAGAAAAAACAATCAAAATTTAGGCATTATTTCGCTCGCCGGACAGTCGCTGTTGTTCGTCAAAACACACAGTACTGCAACCTCGCCTTAATGGCTTTGTCGTTTTTACTATTCGTCTTGTATAGCTCGGTTTCTCTCACACCCTGGATGACCATAAGCTCCATCACGCAATAACAGGCCCCTACTATATTACTGAGTACGATACGATTCTGACATATTTTTAGTACCTATGTCAGAATAGTTAGCTGTAAATTGAAACGAAGACTTTCAGTCCTGAGGCTCTAGACAAAGTGCCATAGCATCAGCGGATGCGTATGTGGAAATCGCCAAAAAATAAAGGATTGCTCACGTGAAATTTCGACAGCGGCAGCGTTTGTCAATCCCATACATTATTGACATTTTGACAGAATTTCACTTATTGTCTAGAGACTCACAACTGTCTAACCCACCACTTTGCACATAAAAAGCAACGTGAATGTAGAATCCCCTGTGGAAAAAGCAAGAAAATTCAGGTAAGAAAAAATCAATAAGTACTTGAGATAACATGAAATATTTTAGTTAGGTTCAATGTTTCCCTTACCACCTAAAAATAAGCAAGCGATACATCAAAATCCCAAAAGCTACGCAAGCGAAACCGTTCAGAGCAGCAAGGGATGTAATAACATATGATTTATGGTTCGTGTGTAAATGCATCACCCTGTACTTGTGTAGTGCTCAATGGCTGGCGCTAACTGATGGCATTTAATGGTGCTTAATGTGCGTTCAATAGTGCTGAGATCATCTGTTCGGATCAAATTGTTTAAGAGTAAATAAAGTAAAGTACACAAGTCTTCCCCTCAAAAGCTATCTCTCTCAAAGGTGAAAACTTAACTTTGAGTGACACTCGTCTTTATACATTTATTTAAACAACACATAGTTAGTGTGTATGTTTTGGTAATAAATAATATCAAAACTATATTGTCATTGCACATCATGCCTAAATAGCCCCAAAGAGCTAAGCAGAGGTTTATACGTATACTTACATATCGACAGTATGTGTGGTACGCGCCTATTGCCATCATATCTGCAAACAAAACCTCGGGCTGCTCGCTAGCGCTTGCGAGCTCTGGGCCAAAGAAGCAGGTCATTGCGATAGCGCTTATTTCGAAGCTCAAACTGTTGAAGCACGCTCAATGTGTATTTGTCACCGGAAAGTGGCAAAGACCGTAAGATTGTAAAATATCCGGTGAAATTGTAAACTTTTATTTCTAAATAAGACACGGAAAAATTCGAAACTATTGAATTTGGATAGTATATATTATACAAGGTTATTTGTAAAACACCGACAACCTCTTAGGACTATGTTACTAATTTCATAATCAACAACTTTTGTTCTATGACTTCATAAATTCATCATATTTTAGTTCATCAGGTTTTCAATAAAAAATGATTAAATTGAACGCTCTAAAATACCTTTTATCTTGGACAGAGGATAAGTATTGCCATATAACGTGGCAATTTCGCCATTCTTTTGGGCTCACTTCCAGTCAATAGCGATGGGGACGATATTTTTGACGCCATATTTTAGTTAGGAGTTTTATTTTCTATTTTATTTGTATATAAATTAATTTAGCCCAAAACCGAGAAAAATAAAAGGAAGAAATGGCCTTTGCCCTGCAGTGGGACAAAATAGGCTAAAAATAAAATAAAGTGTATATAGTTTGTCCTTTCAATAAATATTGTTGTTATAGCTTTGGCTATCAAGATTTATTACAATCTTACGGAGTCTGCTTTTTTCCGGTGACATATTCATGTCATTCATGCTATTTTGTAAAACTAATACAATAATAATAATATAATATCCTTGGACATTTCACACAACGCCATATAGTCCCAAGCTAAGCAACCTAATGCTTGTGTTATGGTAACGAGATGGCTGATAAACTACTTATATACATTTTTTTTTTGTAAATAGATACTTACTTATTATAGATATAAAAACACCCAGACTCGGAACTAATACTTGTAGGTCGTACAAATATTTGTTCCGTGCGGGAATCGAACCCGCTACATGCTGCGCAGCAGTCAATCGCTCAACCACTGCGCCAACCGTGTCGTTAAACTCTACAATTTTTATGTTTACGGGTGATTGGGGTTCCGGGCTAACTTTTTCTGACCGTAATTACTACCTAAATATCGGAAAAGGTTATAAAATAACTCAACGTAGTATTAGGAGCGAAAAGGCCTTAAAATGAATTGGCGCACTCGTAACTTACTGAAAAAAACAAGGCTAAAAAGTTATAAAACCGAGGCTTAAATGTTACAGCTCTAATATTTACCGTGGACTGGGCCGGATAAATACACAGTTTTATTTTATGTATAACCAACGTTACTTTCATGAATCATTTATTACAGTGGAAAACGGGCAAAGAGAAAATGTTAAAACCGAATGTGCTTTTTGATAAAAGCACAATATCAAATGTTACTGAAATAAAAAAATCTTTATTTTTTAATATTTTCACTTTGATGAAAATGTCTCAAACATATAATTATAAAAGGCTTCATAAACTTTTTTCTTGACTACTATTAAATAAGAACTTCAAAGACATCGTGTAGAATAAATATAAATTAATTGAAACTCAGTGTTACTGAGTTAATCGCACACATACGATTTTATCGTACATTTTTTTTTTTTTTTCAAAAAAAGGCTAGCATCGTTGTATTTGGAAAATGACCTGTATTGTTACCTATGTATACGGGCAGCACCACCGTTCAGAGGGTAAAAATTTGTAGAATTGGTTCTACAAATTTTTAAACATCTATTGCATTCGCATGTCAATCGCAAACTGACAAAAAAGCCTTAATTTTCATACATTTTTGACGGATAGCGATTGAGGTGCGAATGCGACGCGAATATAAAAATTAGTAGAATTGGCACTTTGTTTGTTAGTAACAATGGTTTTGATTTAAATACTCTATGTAAATACTCAAAAAAATCACTTAGAAGTGAAAATTACACAGATAGAACTTTGAGAAAACTGATTTATTAAAAAAAATCTTTCCGCTGACCTATGAAGGAAGACTAGTCTTTGAACCGTGAAAATGTATATAGAGACAGCAGAAAACTATGAGTGCGGTTTCAATCACCAATCGAAAAGCCAAAGGGGTGTATGGTTGGTGGTGATTACACTTAACTCATGAAACTCAATGATTATATCTACATCAACACGGGCAGGATAGGTTCCAATCCTCTGTTTACGATCACAGCAATAGTCACTCTTACTCCAGTTTTCAGTAAATCCTGTAAGAAAAAATCGCATCTCTGCGCTCCATTTACAAACATATATTTTCCATCACTCATGCTCAGGTGTTTGGAGATAATTGCATTGCTTTGAACCCGCCGACTTAACTTAGTAATTACTTAAGCGAATTGTGCACTGGATAATTAAGTAAGTGCTTATCTCACTTAACTGTAACTGTTGTTAACAGAACTAAGCTCAGCTTATTTGCTTCGTGATAAACAAAGTTATTTATCCGTTAGGTATCAGAGTTGTTTGCTTTATTAATTTTTAATATTATTAAAAGGGATTATTTAGATAAATTTTTAGGTTTGTTTGGTTTTTCATCATCATTAAATGCGATTTTTAAATAGTAGTTGAAAAGACTTAACCTACTCACCTAAGTTAAATCTTTTCATTTACTCTAATGATTTGACCAGTACGATTGTATGGACTTTAAAAGAGACTTTGACCTCTGAGTTTGTTTCGGCGTTTCTTCTCAGAGCAGTCAGCTTGGAAACGCCGGCCTCATCTAGTTTAAAATGACCAAAAAAGATTGACCTGTAAAAGTGTTATTTACAACCTACTTACAGAATAAATATCATTTATCACTATTTAGTGCTTTAAGAATTAATATTGCCTTAATTGTTTGGTCATCAAGTAATTGCCAATAGATTTTATGTAAAAAAAACTTGCAACCATTGTAAAAATACTGAGTATACCGTACTCATTTTAAAAATTGAGAAGAACCTACTCAATTAGCCCTCAATCTGGCATCACGTCATCATGGCTGAACGAATTTGTATGAATTCTTCATAAGAGTAAGCCGCATCCTGGATCAAAAACTTTTATTCTCTCCTGAGATCTAGACACGCTGTAGCGTGTCCAACCAAAGTTAAATAAAAAGGAACTGGTGACGCAACAGCCATGTGTTACATTATATTATATTACACAAACCATTTCGAGTTACTTTTGACCCCTTCATAACTCGAAACCTTAAATAGGTTTCGAGTTACCTTCATAATTAATACGCGGGCGAAGCCGCTGAAAGAAGCTGATTCCTCATAACTTAGGAAAATAAGCCACAGCACTACAACAAACAAAACCTGATCATTCAAGTCATCCCACTCTAAACTTGACCGAACTGCCCCAGTTACAGGGTATACAAAGGAATTGACCTATCTAAAGACCAAGTCCTGTAGCAACTTACAGTGACAAAGTCCGACCTTTGTGAACAACTAGATAAGGGAACACTAACGTATATTGGGAAACTGGGTCCTTAATTGCAATGTTGCTTGGCAGGACGCTCTACCTAGGTCGAGTGAATTATGTAGGTACGGTATGGATAATATGCATACATTTGCTAGCTGAGACACTACATTTCATGAAGGTAAGTTTAGTTGAAGATGCAATCAAACACGATTAGTTGAATTAACTGAATGTGTCCATGTTTTGCATCTATGACGATGGTTTTGAAAAAAATAGTGTATAGATTGCATAGTTGAAGAGTTTTTACACGTTTTTAGTTAGTCAAAAATTACAGTAACGGCCCTATTGGATGAGGAAATCAGAAAGTTTCCATTTAATTTCAGAAATAATCTACTAATATATAAAAATCTCGTGTCATGGTGTTTGTTATCGAACTCCTCCGAAATGTCTTGACCGATTTTATTAAATTTTTTGTGTAGGTACACTCAGTAGGTCTCAGAATTGGTTGTAGGGTAGCTACTTTTTTGGAAAAATAACGTTTGCCCATTCAGCTAGCAATATATAAAATTCTGCCGCTACCTATTGAGTGACTGACAGAGAACGCACTGCCAAAACTACTGGTCGTAGAGAGCTGATATTTGACATGTAGTTTCCTTGGAGTATAGGAGGGAACTAAGAGAATTTTCCTAAATTCTTACGGGAACGGGGAAAAATGGGACATTCGCGTACAAAATCGCGGACAAAAGCTTGTTATAATCTAATTTCAGAAATAAATAACGTCCTAAGAGCGTGTATTCCGTCCACTAGCGCCGCCAATCGTTTTTTATTATTTGTGGTAAATTTAAGACACGTAGATAAAAAACAGCTCTGTAGTGTACTGAAGAAATGTATTTATTATGTTTTGAGAGTTATGTTTTGTACTTTAGAACATAAATAATTGCCAAAGTCGATATTTTTGCTAAAAGTGGCCACTTTTAGCAATAATTGCCGTCTTGTCTATTTAGCCATGAGTTATGTATTAAAAATAGCTGTCAAAAAATAATAGATACATTTCCTCAGTACACTACAGAGCGGTTTTTTATCTACGTGTCTTAAATTTACCACAATTAATAAAAAACGATTGGCGGCGCTAGTGGACGGAATACACACTCTTAATCTGCAGCAATGATTTTGATAGCAACAAAACTTAATTTTAACACACTCAACGTCTAAATTAAATCATATTTTTCCTACCTTTAATGCATTATCCCCAGAAAAAACCAGAGCACATAGGTCAGCTATCAAAATTAGGTCACGCCGGGATTCCTAGGTCGTGCGAATCACGTAGGCTATACAAACACACATACATATTCAGACACACACATACATATTCATCAACACACCTACATATTCATATGTATGCGTTTAATCAGAGCAGTAATAGTTACGTAGTGCATGTTGTTATACATTGCAGTGTATTGACAGAGTAACTAGTTACTACCTCTTGTGTATGGGGCAATGGAAGCTGAATTGTTGCTTAGTTCGGCCTTTGTGTAGGAGCTTCGGCAACAAAGGCATTTGAAGTTCCATCCCTATTGACCTATAGCAAGTAACTAACCTCTGTGTTGTAAAGGATTGCTGGCAGGCTTCTAACAATCTACCAATACGTTAATCCTTTTGATCGATCTTTCTTTGCTGTCTATTCAGAGCAAAACGTCATTCAGCAGCTAATTGTACTAACCTACGAGTACAAGTAAAGGAAAAGGTTTCTGCTATATTCAGAAATATTCATCAACCATCGCATGTGTGTGAGCCTCTCTGCCATGCAACATTACACTTAAACAACGATGTTGTTTTTGGGAAGGAAGTACTACAATCTAAGTAGCTGATTACGACGGATAGTACCAGTGCAGATTTACTAGTTCTTAAGTTTTTCCAAGATTACACTGCGTGTACTAAAAGAGCTTTCATGTTAATGACAGTCCTGTGTAGTCCTGGACAGTAAAACCTATTTCGATTTCTGTTTTCCAAATTTGGGCACGATTTATTAATATACTAGCTGCCACCCGCGGCTTTAATGTAGAAAATCGTCCCAAGGGAACATCATCATCAAGATCCGATCAGCCGTCCTGACGTAATCCATCCAAACTTTCGCATTTAAATATTAGCTAGGATTTGGATTTGATTGCCCACCAAAAATAGTTAGCTATTTAACCCAAATTTCATTGTATGGGTATACTGGCGGTCTTATCTCTACCAGACAATCTTTAGATTTTCGAAAAGAACTAAAATACTTATCTACATAAACAACCGCCTAACAAGTGATAAAAAACAATTGAGTTTCTAAAATGGGAATTTCACTTTTCAGCGTAGCATTAGTAGGTAGAACTTTGACCTTGAACATTGAAGCCATAAAACGCTTTCTAAGTACTTTAATGTTCCCACACAACGCGATATTTTGGTCTAACACAAAGTTCCTTTATTCGTTACATTTTCCTTGATCATTTATTTTCTTTTACTGAGAAAATAAACGGCTTTTTTGGTCTTAAGGCTCCGCGATATATCTTGTGCCTCCTTCATAAGTAGAACTAGCGACGAAATTAGATATAATGATATTATATACGGAATAAGGACACAAAATTACTTAGATCTTAACGTTATTATGTTTCTTAGTCTTTATGAGCTAGCTCAATTGTACGAATGGCTGTAACACTAACAATACCAATAAAGTTGTAAAGGTTGGTACACATAAAGCTAGACCGCATCACACTCGCCTCGCGCTTCCGCTTAATATTGCACTTTTGGGACATCAATGCGCTTTGAACATAATACATAATTAATGTCAGTGGGTTACATTTGTGGTCTACAAACCGAACAAATCGAATCCAATTTCTGCTCCTTTGTCGGTAATGGAAAGAAAATGTTAGGCATGATTATCGGGGTACAGGATGCGGCCCAAATTAATGTGGTCTTACCTTAGCATACCAAAAGGTTAATATAAAAAGCAATTACGTGCCTACCTGTTTACATTGTACACGTATATCAATTACATTAAAGTTATGTGGTACCCATACCCACATGTTATATGATACAGAAAACCGCTTACCCGAATTCGAAATATCATATTCAGGAAAAATTACCTTTCCGAATTCAATTTAGAAAACGTATTAATATCAAAGCGGTAACATATCTATTCCATTTTAGCTTCAGTAAAATATTATTTACAAATACGTCGAAGACAACTAGGAGAGCCTTTGTTCGAAAAAGGGCCGAGAAATAAGAAATAAAGCATCCTTATTGCCTAAGTTTATGTTCAGGCGCCATTACGGTGATGTATTTGGGCATTTAAGATAGAGCAGGGTAGATCTTTCAAGGTTTAATACGGCCAGTGTGGAGAGGTTGTTGAATAGAGGTGCGTATTTTTAGCTGGGTGACCTATTTTCAGCTGGCGGGTGCTTCCCGGGCCGAGCTGCCGTTCTATTGACCCACATGTACGCAAGCTCTGACGTCAGAGGCTGTTATGACGTCACGAGTCAGCTCTTTGTCCCGGTGATGTTTGCTGGTGATGGTGTCGTGGGTTAAGTTAAATGTGCAACTATTTATTTACTTACTTTGGTGATTAGGATGGTAATGTTTCCGTGTTATGTAGTTGGTACTTACGTTTGAATTTGGAACCAGTTTTAAGAGGCGTAAGTCATAAATTTGAGGGGCCATAGTCAAAGGCAACAACAGCAGCGACTTTTTTTTCTTCAGCAAAGCCGGATTGCATCTTACAAAATGTTAGCAAATTGATACTTACTTAGTACACAAACCAATTAAACACACAAATAAAAACATCTTTATAACTTAACAAGTTATAAAAAAATACAGAATTTAACAAAATAGAAACATTATACAAGACCTTATCTTCAACAGTTCTGTGAAATAAAAAGCTGTCAAGTTAAGTACAATTCTCGCCCACAATGATATCTCGTAATGGATACTTATGTACAAAGCCACCTTGTATCAATGAAGAGACATTTAAGATGAATTTGTTTTCATTGAATTATAGTGAATTTTCTCGTAATTATTTTGTATAGCAAAAGTGTTTTTATGATTAAAGGTCATGCTAAATTATAACGGCACAACAGCAGCAGGGAAATTTACTTGTCATTCAAATGCGAGTACTAAGGGCGGATTTTATCAATCTGAAACTGAAAGCGATCAACATAATTATGAACCAAGTTTACGAGCTGTCAGTGTCATAATTTTCTATCGAACATTGACACTGACAACTCTTGAACGCAGCAGTGCGATTCTGTAAACATGTCGAAGTGAACATTTAGGCGAAGTGAACGACAAGTGAGCTGTCAAACCATACAGCTCACTTGTCGTTCACTCCACCTAAGTGAAAACGGTGAGATGTCGACAGGATAGACAGGCAGTTTCACTGGTGAAATTCGCTTTGAATCGTGTGTCATCGAATGTATTTCATTATTTTAATATCAAAAGCCAACGGCGGGTAGTCAGCGCGCCGACCGCTTGCTTACAGCGCGCCGACCGACGTCACCGAGTCGCCAGCGAAACAACACCTCGTGGCCCAGTCGTAGCCGTGCTGCTGCTGTGCCGTTGCGGTGCCGTTATAATGTGCCACAACCTTAAGGATCAAATGACGTATTTAACAGAAAATGTTATAAAATCTTTTTCGGCTTTTCTTCCGTCGAATGCTTTTTTAAATGTTTTCTGACAAAAAGTTTTGCGCTTGTGTCGTGTCACTTGGCAATTAGTTTTTTTTTTTATAATCTTTTATTTAATGGGGTTTTATCACTTAGTGATAATGTCACCCCTGGCAATTAGTTATCTTGATATATTACCATTACTTGAAATTCCTAGTGTAAGTATGGGTATGAGCAATACAGTAGTACCTACCTAGTTCTGCGGTTCATGTTAGCGAAAGTCTAAGGTTTTAGTCGGTAGAAGTTCAACATAAGTGTGCCTGTCCATTACAACGGAGCTAGGCAGCGGCAGTTGAGCGAAGAAACGGGAGAAATCTTAACCAATGGAATTGCATAAAATTTGTGTACCACGTGAACCACCCTTAGAGTGCCCTTTCCATTTCAGCGGAGTGGAGAAACGTAAAAATATTAACCAATCATATCAGTCAAAATGACAGTGACTCACGTGGTACGGCGATTTTATGCAATTTCATTGGTTAGAATAAATCCGTTTCTCCGCTCAGCTGCCTTGCTTGCTTGCAGGCTTACGCTCTGTTCTTCCCAGACTATAGATCTTTTTTTTTTCGTTGGTAAATCATGGTTTACTCATGCCCTTCCAACGAAACAAAAGATATAGGATTCTAAGCATACAAGCACGCTTTACGGTATTTACTGTTGTAGCCTGCAAGCTATAATCGATACCAATACATACGTAGGTTACCTATGTATGAAACACTGGTAGTTCGACTAGGTAATGTACTAGAGTGCAGAGAACTATCAATTATGTAGAACGGACCCATTGTTGACGCTCCCCCTCCCCTTGCCGGTGCGGTGCTAGTTCTGACTAAAGCTTGTGCCCACAAATGTGGAAGCAGCTTATACGTTGATACCACAAAATAATAAATAACCACGTAATTCCCCAATTTTAGGAATGTTTTGCTCGTCAGCAGATATATGAAATTTAAAAGGGGAAAATGATGATTTTTGTAGGGAACTGAAATATCGAGAAACGCTTTTAACGCTTCAACTAGCTTTTGCCCGCGACTTCGTGCGCGCATTTCATTTTTTGGGTTCCGTAGCCAAATGGCAAAAAACGGAACCCTTATAGATTCGTCATGTCTATCTGTCTGTCTGTCCGATCGTATGTCACAGCCACTTTTTTTCGAAACTATAAGAACTATGCTGTAGCGGCCGCCGAGCGCCAGATCCCTTCTATTGTTGGTGAATCATTTGGTTTAATCGGATAACGAGATATAATTTTGGTGATCATTTACTACTTTAGGGATAACAATGATTTATTTGGACTCATTTTGCTTAAATAGGATAGCAGAATTTAAAAACTTTGGTTATAATTTTACTTTAAAATGTTGGTTTAATTTTGGTGATCATTTACTACTTTTGTCTGCTATTTGTTACTATATCTGGTGGTAAGTTTAACATAAGCCCTTCCAAAGTGGTAAAATAGGGGACACATTTTACCACTTTGGAAGTGTCTCTCGCCCCCCTAAAAACAAAAAAAAATATATATGATATGCATTACCATGTAAGCTTCCACCGAAAATTGGTTGGAACGAGATCTAGTAAGTAGTTTTTTTTTAATACGTCATAAATCGTAAACCGCAACTTTTACTTATACATAAATTTACCTACAGGTTTTTACGGAACCCTCGGTGCGCGAGTCCGATTCGCACTTGGTCGGTTTTTTCACTTTTCCGTAGCAATTTCGAGAAAAGCTTTTTTGCCCTCTTTGCCCACGAGTGTAGAGCAGCTACATGCCAAATTTCTGCTTAGGTACTACCTACGTGTGCGGTGTCTGTCAGTCACTCAGAAACGGAAGAGTTATAAATATATTGATTGACTGCCAATCAAAAAAAGGCTGCAGCCGGCATGATATAGTGACGGTATATATGTTGCAGGGATATGATAAAAACAGGGATTTATTCAATTCCCTAAGGGATTTGATCAAATCACGGAGGATGTTAAAATAACAGGACGATTTTATCATTTCCCTAAACAAATCTAGTGATTTTAACGAATCCCTAAATTGATTCAGTGAAATGAAAATAAAACATGTCCAGTTCTTGTTTACGTCGCGCTCGCGCTTGTTTGTCTACTGAAAAAATGAAAGAAACTTGTTCGAAGAAATTCAAGGATGTATTAGTTGGTTACACCGTTTTGATTGATGTACCAAAAGTAGACAGAGGTCCACTAGATGATGTATACCCCCACTGACACCCAGCGTAATTTCGATGTTCCTATTCAAACCGTGGACCAACTTTCGGTAAATCCGAAGTGCTCATACAACTTCACTTCTGAGGATTTAAAAAATACCACCGATATCACGATTAGCGTCCAACTTATTGATATATTTGTACCTAAGTAAATAACCAAGATGTATGAAAGTGCCCAAGGAAAACACACTCTGAAATGTATCAAAGGCATGGTTGCTGTTGCCCCTAATTTTCCATAATATAATGTCTTTTGCGAATAGTTTTCCCTAAGGATGCCCTTTGTGATCACACGATTCGAATTATCAACCAAACTATACCTAACTACCCATTTGACCCTATTGTTTGACAAACCCCTCTAAAATGCCATCAAAGTTCAAAACGTAATAACATCAAGCAAATATGATTTTACAAAGCCAAAGCGGCGATCTACCAATCAGAATGCAGAATTCACAAGGGAGATTTAAATCGCTTTCATTTGCATCCAATGTTTGTTGATTTTAGAGCCAATAAATAGTGTTTACATATTTAGGTGATCAAATTCGTTTGTTTTTTATTTAAAAGGCTTTGGATGGGCGTTACAATATTAAAGTAATCATGAAAATATGTATTGGCAATGGCATAGGTAGGATATAGTAGCTTTCGCCCGTGACTTCGTACACTCATATCCCGTTTTTACCCGTTCCCGTAAGAATTTCGGGAAATCCTCTCTTAGTGCACCCCTAAGAAGTGTAAGGTAGCTACATGCCAAACTTCAGCTTTCTACGACCAGTACTTTCGGCAGTGTGTTTATCGATCAGTCAGTCAGTTTCTGCTTTTATATAAAAAATAATATCTACACAATCTATCTATCTTCTATATCTATACTTATAATAAATCTGTAGAGAGGTCAATTCTGTACATGAAATATATTCCAAAATAACTATCGGTATCGGTATCGATTAGGGATCGATACTGATGCCAAAAATGCAATCAGTAAAATTTTTGTCTGTATAACCGTTATAGAAACAAAAACTACTCGACGGATTTTAACGAAACTTGGATCAATTATTTTTCATACTCCTGAGCTGGTTATAGTATACTTTTCATCACGCTACAATCAATAGGAGCAGAGCAGTGAAGGGAAATGTTGAGAAAACGGGAGAAGTTACTCCATTTTTAAGCTTCCGTCGCGTGTACAACCTTAATGGTTAAAGCTGCACAGAAATCATGTATGACGGAAATGTTCTCCTTAAAATTATATAAAAAATATCCCACGACAGCATAATATGTCTATATTTTATGATTGACGCACAATAACACGTGGAACTCCCGATAGCTTAGCAGTTCGAAGCTTTCTGATTATATTTGTCTACTCTTACGTTTATAACACTCTCAGTCATTCCTAATTAAAAAAGATAACATTACTATTCTATAAAAAGAATCATGGAAATTGGTATAGAAATACCAAAGTTATACATGAAATACGCTAATAATAATAAGCCATCGCGCGTGAATACTGAATCATGCTACAAGGAATATTTTTGTATAAGGTCTCGAACGCACAGGCAGGCGGCTTGCTTGGCGCCTAGAGGCTAGCGAGTAGCTTCGTAAAACGGCTTACGACAGTTTGCAATAACCTTTAATATAATGTCGAGGGGAAGATGGTTATAATTTCGCTTTACACCAAACGAGTAATATTATAAATGTTGTAAAGTTTGGTTGTTTGTTAATCAATCACGCCAGAACGGCTTAACGGATCTTAATGAAATTTAGATCAAAGATAGATTATAGTCTGGAATAGCACATAAGCTACTTTTCATCCCGGGATATGTTCCCTAGGGATCACGCGGGAGAAGCCGCTGGCAGAAGCTAGTATTGTAATAAAGAGAAAAGATTTGTTTGTTTGAATTGAATTGGCTCCGAAATTATTGTACCGATTTGAAAAAGTATTCCACCATTAGAATCCTACATTATCTCTGATGAACATAGGCTATATGATATTTTCAAACAATTAGAGATCCTTATGAAAACTTCGTAACGAAACCCAAGGTGTGAAACAATACAAAAAAAAACTTTTTATCGCGTACGCTGCGGGAACTATTGAGAATAGAGCAAAGTTACGTACTTACTACAGTTTTATAGAGGACATATATATCTACAAAAAGTAACCTATTATGGTTAAGTCACAATGACCGCTTTTTGATCAAAATATTCAACCATAACCCGGGTGGAAAGGTAAAGTGCTAATTTTGATATCATGATAGTAATCTTTATCCATTCAAATTATTTGATAATTAAGGTTGGTTGTGTAACTGTATATTACACTTTAAATTATTTATATCAGACCTTCCGCTTAAAAGTTACGACGGGTTTAAAAATACTCCAAGTAAGAAAAATGTTGCGGCTCGAGCGAACTGCTCTACGTTTAGGGCGGGTTGTATCAAACAGTTGGTTAACGTAACATACGTACGTCAAAAAGTTACGATTACGGACGATGTTTGACGTTCGTTAAATAAGAAGCGTTGTTTCAAAACATTCTGGGAAAAATTCCTGCTCATCCCTATGGCTAAGTTATTGACACGGGACCTACCTAAATAGCTTTTTTGCATTCCATCACTTATTTGTGTCACCAGAAGAACTGGTATTGAGGAATTCAAAAGAAATTTCACAATATTGTTCTATTTGACGCAACTAAAGTTACGTTATCCAGTGCTCGTTATATTTTACGTGCGTTAGCGTTGTTATTCTGTGAAACAACCCAAATTTTTTATTTAACGATAGTTAGCACCATTTTTAACGTTTACGCATGCGTTAGGTGAACGTGAAACAACCCGCCCTTAGTCTATTTATGAGTGGGGAACTCTGACACTAGGGTGTGTGGGGTCGTTAGTCCTTATTGCCCGCACGATAAGAAGAAGAAGGTAAGTGGTAAGAAAAAGTTCGTGGAGTACCAACTAAACTCGTGCGCACGAAGTCGCGGGCGAAGTGCTAGTATATAGATAAATAGATAGGTATAATACTTCAGACGTTTTA
Source organism: Ceramica pisi (assembly GCA_963859965.1). Taxonomy (NCBI): domain Eukaryota; kingdom Metazoa; phylum Arthropoda; class Insecta; order Lepidoptera; family Noctuidae; genus Ceramica; species Ceramica pisi. The sequence continues at coordinate 18,562,277 of OY982535.1, read as the reverse complement.
CTGTACAGTAGTACCCAACTGATATGGCTTACCGATGTACCTGCGCAGAAGATGAATTTTCAAAGCGCGGGAAATGCTATTGACCAATCGGCACGTTCCACGCACCGCGCTTCTTTTTCTTGAACCGCTATTGGTCGGCAGCCGCCGCCATCTTAGCGATCGCCGCGTGGCATGATAGTCAGCCGCCATACTTCTTACAATGGCTTGCGAGTGAGATGGAGATGGAACTAACAGCTGCAGTGTATTATGAACCTTATAATAGTGATCTTAGGTTGATTGTAAGTTTTAAGCATTCTTTCGTTAATCTTCGGGACCATACTTTCTTTTCTGCGCGAACGAAGATTCACGACGCGCCATATTAGTTGGATAATACTGTACACCAAAAGTTGTAACATAGCTGTCTTTTGTTTCTCTCAGGATGGTAGAAGACTCAGGAACGAATCCAGTTACTACGTTATATTTTGATAGTTAGGTATTGTTTATTTTTACAATTGTTTACTTTAATTTCTCATGTCAATATTATCAGCCTGTAGGCAATCGTCTACCGCTTACTGATCGGTTCAAATGAAAAAAAAAACACTGAAAGAAAAAAACCTTTCCACAAGTTATTTTATTCCGATAAATCTGTTTATAATTCAACTTATTCACACTTCGTTACGTCACGTCTTTCCTTAACAGAATACTCCGCCAATAAATAAAAATTCTAATCCAATCACGGGTTCCCTTTGAATACACAAGTACACAGAGAGCATTATGGAGGAAATTAAAAATTCCCGGCGGATGCCAGCTTTCTATTCCAATACAAATCATTTGAGACAGTGGTTCTGCACTGTTTTATATTTTTTTGTTTTCTCTATTCGTTCGGAAATCCATTAGTTGGTCGAAGGAAAAAACGAGTGATTCCAGTTCCAATGTAGTTTTCAGCTCATCGGAGATTTTTCTGCCAAGTCGCCCTTTACGGGGACACAGACTAATGAATTTTGTATGTGGTCTTTATTTGTTTAGGTTTGTTCAAGGAAAATTAGATCGTTGATCTTGTGGATTTATGTTTTTAGACTTTTTAACGGTGAAAATACTCGTAAACTATATCGTCACCAGTGTTGCTGAAATATTCAAAAAAAGTCACCGTGGCCCTGGAAAGCAAAGGGCATTTTGAAGGAACACGGATGGCGTTTAGTTAGTAAGAGTCTGACAATCGCTCCCACTCTGAAGTAATTATGATATTCTATAAGAAAGGTATTTTTTATAGCTTTGCATTTAATGCTAGCAATCTATACTACAATATTAAAGGCAAAAACAAGAACCAAAATAGTTTTATTTCGGAACTAGCTGACCCACGCAACTTCGTCACCGTCACATTTTCCATGAATGCTCCGCTCCTATTTGTCTTATCGTAATGATATATAGCCTGTAGCCTTCCTTCCTATAGCTTTCCTTCGATAAATGGGCTAACAGACACTGAAAGAATTTATATCAAATCGGACCAGTAGTTCCTGAAATTAGTGCGTTCAAGCAAACAAACAAACTCTTCAGCTTTATAATATTAGTATTATTTATTTATTTACATATTATCATACATACATCGGTGGTTAGGTAGGCAGTAAATTGAAATGCCATCTACTCATCGACGATAAAACTCGTTAAATAAAATAAATGATTTAAGTTCGTAACTTGACATTCACATAAACAGAATAAGTTATCAAACTGTCGCATTTAATCTTCTCAAAAGCCCACTAAAAAGTGTCAATTTTCATTTAAAGTTAAACATATTGGATTTTTCTTGTACATAATACAATTGTTGCGTGTTCCGAATAATGAAACCCAATATCGAAAATATTGAATTTCCATTTTGAAGGCATTGTGACAAAGGGCTAGAAGAAATTCACGTATGACTTGTAATTAATTTTTCTTAGAATTAAACATCTTTGCCAGACTTTTTTTAATCAAAAGAAAATCATTAGCAAACCCAATTTTTATCCTCTCTCATCAATGAAAATAAATTGTCTACTTGAAAGCTTTGAAGATATAGAGAACCACTTTAAATCTTACCGAATGGATATAAAAAAGGAAATTGCATATAGTCTACGTACTTTGTGGTTGGAGTAAAAAATAAGACGCTTACTTGGACTTTTTTAAATGGGTCACATAATATTAGAACTTTATTTACTCAACCTGCGGCCCGCGGTTATTGGTGCTATATTTAATCTATACTAACTACTTCGTTGAGCATTAAACTATGAGCATTTATTTACAATGCGATTCAAATAAGAATAGGAACGTCAATGACCTCTATCTGTCAATGTCTCTTGAAAAGTATGATTCGCAAAGAGAACTTAGTTGCATTTCAATAACGGTTTATTTTATTTTGTTTATATAAGTCTAAAATCAGATTTAAATAAAAACGTTCAATGGTAGTAAATTAGCTAAACATAATATTTGATTATTTAAAATCATTATTAGTTATTTTCAATCACACCATAACACTTTTTTCATTCAATATTTTAATTTAAAAAGTAATATTGCTTTGTTAGCCTGCCTAGTTGGTTTGTATTGACAGCTAGGACGTTACAATATGGCGCTTAGTTAATCCTATTCTTATTTGAATTGCATTGTACTATACAGATCCCGACTTACTGATCCATTCCTTGACGATATAATACACCTATGCACCCGCTATCAATACTAACACTTTTTTTTTTACTCTGACCTATGCAGTGGCAATTTTATCGAAAATTATCCATAGTGTTTAGTTTTACTATATATATATTATTGCGGCCCATCATGATAACAGGAGAAGCGTTATGTGCACATAACGCTAGCCATACTCAAGAATGGCTGATGTAGACGAAAGAAACAATTTAAAAGAAAATTTGCTCCTGCCAAATGTTAGTACAATGCCAGATGTGAATTTGTCCTTCTCGAAATCCCGAAACTCCAATCTATATATACGTAATATAAGGATCAATTATAAATTAACAAATAGATAGTAACTAAAATAACAAATACTTACAATAAACTAAAACAGCATCAAAAAATCGTTTTCAACCCTATCAGCTTATAACGTACCCAAGAGACTGGCAGCATTGCCACGTAGAATGCCAATGCTTAGCCACGGGCCAAAATAAAAGCCAGCTCATGGGTCACGGGACCCGGGTCGACGGCGCGCTGTGTTCCACGCGCGCCTCAAAGAGTTGTCAACTTGTCAGCAAACCAGATGGGGCCCGCTAGGGCCAGTGCCTGCCGGGGTTGCGGTATCTGTTCGAAAGAGTCACCGCGGCCCTGGAACGCAAAGGGCATTAGGAGGAACACGGATGGGTTTTAGTCAGTAGGAGTCTGACACTCCCTCCTGCTTTTCTAAGAGCCGGAGGAGTCATTTGATGATTTCCCATCCTTAAAAAAGAAATATGGGTCACGGGAAGTGTCAACCAGCAAAATTTCTTTTTGTAATGAAGTATAATATTACATTGTATGATGTCTTTTTAACATAAGTACTACATAATTTTATGAATTCTCTGTCTTCTTACACTACTCTATGTTATGATCGGCAAGCCGATATGGCTTTACTTGCATTAAAGATAAGTGCTGCGAAGACATCTCGACCCGTCACATAAAACTACTACAGATTACTTCCAAGCTTATATACTTCTTTATTTTCTTTCGTACTTTTATGTTATTAGCACATAAGATATTCTACGGCACCTTATCATGATGTATCATCTTACATAGTGTCTTTAGCGATTTTGCTATGGGATTTATGAATATGTTGAGGGATTTTTACTTCCTTTTGGGCACTTTTCCCATTGACAGCAATGCCGCAGTATTTTTTATGATCAGTTTCAGCCTTTTGTGCATAATATTATCATATTAAAACTTGTAAACTACACGACACTAATTTACTTTTAAAAATAGTTTTGGTTGGACTAGGTACATACTCGTATAGTCTAACTTAGGGAACAGTGCAAGTTTCATCAAAATCGTTGCAATGATTTTTGACTAAGTGTGCATCAGTCACTTGGACGTTACGCTGTTAAACCGGTGGCTTTACAGTATAATTATAAAACATTCAACAACACACAACTGAAAAAAAAATAAAAAGCAAATAATTAAAAAAAATAAACCGACTTAAAAACTGTAATTTATTTAATTAATAACTAAAAAGGAAGAAATAAAAGTTTTGCGACTTAAAAGATCAATTTTGTTTTTTTTTCAAAGAATAATCGATTTTTATTATTATTTATTTTCTAAATTAACAATTATACTAAACTAACAAAATACTAAAGTAGAGCATCAAAATATTCGTCCTCCACGCTGTCAGCTGGTAATGTACCCAAGAGACTGGCGGCATTGCCACGTTGAATGGCAATGCTTAATCTCTGCCCAAAGTAAGAGCCAGCTCTTGGGTCACGGGAAGTGTCAACCAGCTGTTTCGAAATTTCTTTGAAAAGAAAATCTTTACAGATGCAATTATTTTTTGAGCGCGGTGCCAGCCAGAGTTTTAAAGAAATATTAACATGATTATCTCTGCATCCTACGACTTGTTGTAAAGATAAGGACAGCAGTAGGATACTCAACAGAATGCATCCAATTTGCTCCCTCGACTTCCAGGTTGTATACAAGCTTTCTTATAACTTCGACTTCAAGCAATAGAATGCAGAATCAGGCAATATCAACCAGGTGCAGCTATATTGCAACTATTGTAGAAAACAGTAGGTACTTACTACGAGTATTATACAGTTTATTTGCCAAACTGTTGCTATAGGCAGAGGTATTGATACACAAAGTCGCTCTTTTTACGTGTTAAAAAACAAAAAAATACAACCGACTTCCAAAAAAAAAAACACTACAAAGTAAAAATTAACTTTAATTTCGAAAGTTGGAAGTCGGTTGTATTTTTTTGTAAAAAGTTTTTTATTTTTCACTTTTTAGTGGTACCCCACACCTAAAAACACCACTGCAAAATCGCAGAAAAGCAAAATACGCAATTTCGACTACTTGGATGACATAAAACTATCATCCAAGTAGACGAATTCCAGCTATTTCGATTTAAAATCTAAAGTTCGTAACAGATTTTAATAAAATTTAAATGGGACCAATCTGCAAACATTTTTAAATCGGTTCATAACTGTCGGAGTTATGAGGTAACAAACATAAAAAAAAAACACAACCGAATTGATAACCTCCGCCTTTTTGGGAAGTCGGTTAAAAATTAAATTAAGATATAGTTTGTTTACATAATATGCCTAGCTTATTTGCCGAACTAAACGGGTACATATTTAAGTAGTTCGGTGCTTTGTTAGAACCGAACTATAGCAACTCAGTAGTTTGGTCAACCGGACTAACAACCGAACTACTGCTACTAGAGGAGGTAAACTAATATCAGTTTCTGAATGTTATTGAAGTCTAATAGTCAAGCTCCACCTTTATCTCCCGAAAGCTTTGGCAGAGGTGTTCCTATGTAGTACATGCCTGTATTATGTATAGTTCTGTTTTCTTTCTGTCCACATTTCATCAGTTTTGTTTTAGCCCCATGATTACATGGGACTTTATAGGGATTAGCGTGTTGCCACCAAAAAGGTATCTTTATCCAGGTTGTCACAGAGAAGTTCCAGTAACTATTTACTTGCTTGCTTCCAGTCAACGTCATCTACAGTCAAATATCAACTCAAGGAACTATATTTCCGGAGTCGCGGGACTATTCGAAAGAGATACCGTGGCTCCGGAACACAAAGGGCACATGAAAGAACATGGATGAGTTTTAGTGTCTGTTTAATGGGGAAGTCATTAGATGATTTTCCATCCCTAACAAAAAAAAGGAACTAGTTATATTTCAAATAAACCGGCCAGGCAATTCAGAATGTTCAATGTCGGTCAGTTTAAAGGTGAAGTAAAGTTCTAACATGAAACTAGCACGTTCCAAAGCATATTATGTCCATGAAACTTCACGAACACTCTTTAAAATCAGTAACAACTTCGCTCACTTATATTTATAGGCAGTGCTATTCTAAAACCTTGAACATGAAATGAAGTGTCAAACCATACAAATAACATGTAGGTATGATAGTTCACTTCATACTCGGAGTGAGTCTAAGTTTACACGGTGAGGTGTTGACAGAATAGACCGGTGGAATGTTACGCATAGGTTCCACTTTTGTCGTGATATTCCTCACGCTACGCAATGGCAAAAGTACCGATTACAGTGCCGAATGACCAATAAACTTTTTCTTTCAATCTCTAAACGACGTAATACTTTGGGGTAGTCAATTTCCCTCAGATTTTCACACACAAATGACCCATATTTTCACTTTAATTAAGCTGAAAAGATTAGAAACAGGCACCAAAATAATTACCGGTTACGTTATAATCCGCCCCTAAGACGACCCACTGACCTAACAAAGTTCTTTACTTAGCCGCTTCTCAAGCTTAAAAATTTTCTTTTGTTCGTTTACGTAGTGAAAGTTGACCAAGGCTACTTTATGTCAATGAGGGTAACGTGCATTTTTCATTATATATTTTAAGGGTACTATTTTAAACGATCCTTTAATGATCATTTTTAAATGGCATCTCGTTATTAGGCCTCTTTTTGACTCAAATCCCAACAATTTTTTTATATTGACAACACTGGTAACCTTTAAACCTAAATAGCTATTGTTTTACGAAGCTTAACGTAGTTCTAATTTACTTCGCTGTAAGTACTTACAATTTGTTTTACCAAGACTCAAGTGCTAAAATAAATATATACCACTTAACTGTACTTAAGTTTCGTTAGAAAACGCTTTTAGATACCTTTTTAACTGACTTCAAAAAAAGGAGGAGGTTCTCGATTCGGTTGTATTTTTATATTTGTTTTTTTCATTACTCTGTCATTTACGAACCGAATTATAAAAATCTTGCTTTATGTGAAATACATACTCACCGATTCGTCCCAATTAAATTTCATCAATATCGGTTTAGTAGATTGGCTTTTAAATCGAAATAGCTGGATTTCGTTTACTTGGATGACCAGTTTTTGTGATCCAAGTAAACAAAATTGCGTATTTTGCTTTCCTGTGACTTTCCAGTGGTGGTTTTAGGTGTGAGGTAGGGTACTACTAAAAAGTGAAAAATAAAAAACTTTTTACAATAACATATAACCGAATTCCAAACAAAAAAGACACTACAAAGTATGAAATAGCTTTAATTTTGGAAGTCGGTGTTAAATACGAATAAACAAACAAAACACACATATAAAGTTTTTTTATTATTGAAAAACTTTAGCAAATTTAAAACTTCAATCTCATTCATCAGACTCTTGTTTTATTCAATAATACAACTTCATTAAAATATTGATGTAGGTCGAAGCAACGGTAGTTTGTAATTTGAATTGAGTACCAACTTTAATTGGAGTGCTTCAGTTTCAGGAACAATCTGTAGATCAAAGTTTGTTATCATCGGTATCTTTAGATCACTGGTTTCTTAACAGTGGTGCTTAAGATTTAAATGATGTAAACAATTTTTTATTATACATTCTCGGAAAGTAGACCTGAAGTTACCTGAGGAGCGGGCAGAAAGTATTACTTTGCAGCCCTAGGGAGAATTGTTTTCAACTGACAGCCTTCAAATAAAAAAAAAAAACAATCATAAAAATATATAATGGCTGAATAGCTGAACGGTCACAGAAAAAAAAAACAAAGTAGTCGGGAAAACGGAAATCCGATCTTCATTTGTTTTTTTTTTTAGCTTTGTTCATACTTTGTATTAACACGATGAGGTCATCAAATTCAGATTCGTGTTTTTATTTTTACTTTCCTTGTATTCGTAATGAAAAGCACAGTGTTCACTTCGGGTGAAAGACTAATTTAGTCCCGACGCCAATAGTTCGAGAGACTAAATAAGTTACTTTCACTCCTGGATAACAATGTACTATTGTTATTAATAATTCACTAAGGGATTGAAGTTCCAATTTTTTAATGTTACTTTGTCTTTTCTATTACCGCAACAATCGGCTTCGCATCGATCGCAGGTGTCACCGTACACGGGCCACCGGCGATACCCACAAAAACCCGCCACTGCACCGGCTATTTCCTGAAGTTTTCATACATTTTATATGGACTCGCCGCACATGGTTGACGCTGGTGGCCGCCACACGCTACAATCGTCGCTGCTCGCTTCTTGTGGCCCGCACCGGCCACTAAACGCCGACACGAAACGCCAAACGCCACTCGCGCGATTCCGCACCCCTCTCCCATCCTCAGTAAACCTGTCAAAGTCGGAGGCAACGCATGCACGTAATCTGTTGTTGAAAATATGGATATAGAATTATTTATATCAGAGATTCAATCTCGTCCTGCGATTTGGGATTCAGAAAGTGATTGTTACAGTACTACTGCATGCATGGGTAAAATAAGTAGCAGCCACCGATCACAAAGTGGCGACCACCGGCCACAAGTGGCTGTCGCGCGCTTAAATTACTTTTGTAGCTGCGTCTAGCTTCTTGTGGTTGTGGCCAGAGGCCCGTGCGCGGTGACCCTAAGAAGCAATTTCGTATATTGGTACTTCTTAGTATTCTAAGAAGTACCTATATATGAAATTGCTTCTAAGCTTAAGGTCAAATACTATTAAACCACTTGACTGCGCATACAGTGCCCCGACGCACGAAAATTATTAGAGTTTTGGCTCCTATATTAGGCTGCGGCACTAAAACCATTTCAATTTTGACCAAGTGTTAGAATTGTTAATTTTATGCAATTTATAACGCATAAAAATGCCTTCATACCCGGTGAATTTGTATGGGAAACATTCCAAGACCTCTTGTTACAAAAAGGATGGCATAATTTTTCATCGGAGAGTAAAGACTACTATTTTTTTTATTTAATCAGATGATGTGCCACCGCAGGGGTCTATCTATATTATAATGGTGGTTAGGTGAACGAGCACACTGTGAGAAATGCGCGTTGATGTCTTTTGGAAAAGTCCCTTTCATTAAGAAATACTTATAATATTATATTTATCCCTTTATTCCCCTTTGTATTTTTATCGTAAAAATCTGTGCTGTTACGTTTAATGGTTGAAGTCAATTTATCGATGATCATAAAATTACACTTAATACAATTTTTAATCAATTCACATAATGACATTTAACACTTAACTACTTTTAAACGACTTTAAAAATAGGAGGAGCCTCTCAGTTTTTTCATCTGTGTGTTTGACATAAATGTTTTCATTTTAGATTTTCGAAGAATTCAGAATAAAAATAAAAGTGGAAAGTTGGGGGCCAAATCACCCGCGTCCCTAGGAGAGTGCCCTTCAGCGAATCCCTACACGTGGTCCCCGGGTGGTGCTAAACAGGTGACACTAACCGCCTCCGTGGTCTAGTGGTTATACCACCTGATTCAGACCCAGAGGTCCCGGGTTCGATTTCGACCCAGCGGGGGCAAATTTTTTGCTCGGTTTGGTTGGTGGTAGGACTTGTTCAAAGTCCGCCTGGCAAGCTACCACCATCATGTCTAAGTCTGTCGCCATAACAACAATATTAACAGCATTGTTGTATTCCGGCGGTTAGAGGTATGATAGCCAGTTCCTCTGTGTAAGGGGATTCCGGGTGAAACTCGCTTCCATCTTCGGCCTAATCATCACTTTCCATCAGGTGAGATTTGGGCCAAGAGTTTCCCCGATTTGTATAAAAAAAAACAAAATAGCACTGTTTGTTTGGATTGCGTATTTTTATAATGTTAAAATCCATTTAATCGATATCGACTATTTTCCTTTAATCAAGTAGAGCCACCACTAACCATAGGCTAACTATGCAACTTGACCTTGAACGGACCAATTGCAGCCGCGCGTTGTTCCTCGTCCCCCGGCCCGCTGTAGTGAGCCGCGTACTTAGAAGAAATCGGCCTATACGCTCTCTAGTGGTTATATACTCTATGGTTAAGGTAAAGGCATGTAAACGTTCCGATTGAAGTTTATTTCAATATTTCACGACACAGGGTATCCTAGTGTGGGGTTTAGGGTTACTCACTTGCACACACAGTTTTTATTTTATTTTTTCAATTATATCTTGTTACTTTTAGGCCTTTGTGCTTACTATGTCTGTAAACTTGTTCATAATAAATTCTTTAATTCTTTATTTATTTAATTTAACAGATGATATATACATACATAAATAGAATGAACAAAATGTTATGGTACCGACATACAACATTTTTTCTTGAATATTTGGTCCCCGATAACAACAAAGCCCAACGCAATATTCACAACCACTGCAACTCCTGAAAGCCAGAAACAACAGTGGCGACCACCAGAAAAACACCGAGACAGAGAAGCTTGATGAGCCCCTTATCGAGGGGGCGGAGCGAAAGGGAGTGCCAGACTCTTACTGACTAAAACCCATTCGCATTCCTCCTATGTCCTTTGTGTTCCAGGGTCACGGTGACTCTTCCGAACAAATTCCGCAAGTCAGGAAGAACAAAAAGGTTTTTTTTTTTTACCACTTTCTCACCTGATGCACTTACCATCAGGTAAGATAGTGGTGCGGTCTAAGATGGAGCACGCTTGCCTAGAAGTAACCTATTTACTCTTGACTTAAAGACTCCCAGGTTGTAGCTTTCAGGAAACACAGACTTCGGCAGGGAATTCCACTCCTTTGCTGTACGCACTATGAATGAATTCTTGATAACGATAAAGAATACTTTTAATTATTAATGTTTAAAAAAAGTTGCAAACCACTGCCGTACATTGACGACCCCTAACCCTATAACCGTACATCCATCTACTCAATCCAATAGCCATTTATACATTTTCACCGCGAAACCACTTTGTGAATTGATTACTTTGAAATTGTTTGGGCTTCAAGATTTATTAAGTGCCGGGAATTATTGATAGTAGATTTTCTGTAGGTAGCCCTGATTTGGAACAAAGGCTTTATTAGTGGGTAAAGGTATTACGAATTGGGTTGGATTTAGACCGGTAACGGTCTACAAAATAAATAATTGGTGAAGCCTTTGTTCTTTAGTAAGCCGATATTATTCTATAATATATTTTCTTAGTATGTTTTAAAAAAATCTAATCTTAAGAGGAAACGCGGGCGGAGAGACTTTGTATGTAAATAGTCCTTATTCGAGGTTTGGCTCTCGCCTGTTTCCTTCTTCAATATTGGACAGATTTAAGAGATATTTCATGAACTGAATAAGAAGAACATATTTTGTGTCGCTATGTTTTCTTTTTTGATGATATATTAAACGTAAAAGCACTAGGACCCTCAAAACATGCTCAAAATTGTCCAATAAACTGCTGTCAACTGAACAAGTTTGGCAACTATTAATGAATAGAAAAAAACATTAGGGGCACAGTTTATATCCTTCTTATTCAGCTTGTGTAATATCTATTGAATCGATTAAATATTGGAGGAGGAAACAGGCGAGAGCCAAACCTCGAAATATAACTTTTTACACACGAAGTCTTCAAGCCCACATTTCCTCTTGTTAATTTTACTATTTTCATAATTAAAAAGCCTCCATTTCCAAACATTTTTGACAGATGGCGGTTGTTATTGATATTATTTATTTTTATTATAGATTGATGAAAGATACTCTTTCTTTTATACTAATGATAGACTGCGCACTTAAAAGCAGATTTTTAAACAATTCATTTTATATTTTACACCCCGTAAGACCTATAAAAACTAAGTCAGTTTTCATTAGTTATCACATAATGTTATTTAGGTTACTTGACTTATGATTCTATATCCCATGGCTGGGGCATAGGATGTCCATACTGGTCTTCCTTCGCGAATGGTCTTCACCTCGCTCCACGACATTCCGATGATCGTCGCTTCTGCCAACACGGTGCGTCGCCAGCTTCGACGGGGACGGCCACGTTTCATTTCCCTGGACGATTTCAGTCCATAGCCTGTTCGGGAATGTGATCAGGATCCCTCCGGAGCGTGTGACTTATCCACTTTCACGGCACTTGATCTGGCGGTCGATCGAGCTCTCGTGGCATTTCTGTAACAGCGCTACGTTACAGATGGTCTCGGACTAATAAATTCCGAATATACGACAAAGACATCGGTTGACAAACAACAACTGTTTAGTTACCTTTTATCTAAAAATAGCTGTCCCCCGCGGCTTCGCTCCCGTTTAACCCGCATAATTCCCGTTACCGTGGGATATTCCCGTTCCCGTGGGAAATTCCCGTTCCCGTGGGATTTCCGGGATAAAAACTATCCTATGTCCGTCTCCTGGTTCTAAGCTACCTCCCCACCAATTTTTAGCCAATTCGATTCAGCCGTTCTTGAGTTACAAATAGTGTAACTAACACGACTTTCTTTTATATATATCTAAAATATTCAATTCCCAGTTAATTAAAGCCGAAACCAATACGTCACCATATCCTATAATGCCGTTAGCAATAAAGCAAAAGTCTGATTTATTTTTATCGTGTTTTACTATTTGGAAACAATCTTATCAGCGACAGACTTGTAACACGTATCTCCATGTACACTATCAGCTCCGTCTCCTATTCCAATTTTGTGAACAAATAAAACTGGCTGATCCACAGAATGGAAGCTGCGAAATGTGTCTGGGTACATGTCCCTGCACAATATGATGTGACTTCCAGTCCAAGTGAATCTCGAAAAGTATGAACTCTCGATACAACGAAGGGTCAGTTTATATTAGAAGTGTACAACTTTGTTGTCGTTGGCCATACAGTTGATGTATTCAGACAGGGATGCCTAATCTTTACACGTGACAACACATCAAGATATCACTGCCAGTGTAAGCCGACCTTGCATTGTGTAAGCTCTCAATATAACGAAGTGTCAGATTATACTAGAAATATAAAACTTTACCGTCGTTGAGCATACCACTGATGTATCCAGTCTGGGATGCCTAATCTTTACACGTGAAAATACATCAACTTCCAGGTACAAACAGACCTGTAATAGTATTAGTTCTCGATACAACTAAGTGTCAGATTATACTAGAAAAGTATAACATTCTTGCCGTTGTGAGAACCGTTGATGTATTTATACATCTGAGTGCCAATTCTACCAATTATCACATTCGCATCTCAATAGCAATCTGTCAAAAATGTATGAAAATCAAGGCTTTTTTAACCGGCTTCCCAAAAAGGAGGAGGTTCTCAATTCGGTTGTATTTTATTTTTATTTTTTATGTTTGTTACCTCATAACTCCGACAATTATAAACCGATTTGAAAAATTCTTGTTTTATCTGTAAGGATATACTTGCAGATTGGTTCCATTTAAATTTTATCAAAATCGGTTACGAACTTTGGATTTCAAATCGAAATAGCTGGAATTCGTCTACTTGGATGATGGTTTTATGTCTTCCAAGTAATCGAAATTGCGTATTTTGCTTTTCTGCCATTTTGTAGTGGTGTTGTTAGGTGTGGGGTACCACTAAAAAGTGAAAAATAAAAAACTGTTTACAAAATATACAACCGACTTCCAAACTTTTTTTTTTTTGGAAGTCGAGTCGGTTGTATTTTTTTGTAAACAGGTTTTTAAATTTTTTATTTTAAGTAATAAAATTGCATAAAATCTCCGAAATACGAAGAAACTAACAAAAACACCGACTTCCGAAGTTGAAGTTAATTTTTACTTTGTAGTGTTTTTTTTTGGAAGTCGGTTGTAATTTTTTGTAAAAAGTTTTTGACAGTTTGCGATTGACATGCGAATGCGAAAGTTGTTTAAAAATAGTACAATTGGCCCTCTGTTTATATGGTGCGATAAAGATAGTAAAGATCTACGAATAGTTTCGGTGAAAATAAAAGGGGTATCAAGTATTGCCTTTGATTGAGACTGTCCCAAGACTGGAATTAATCAAATCTGTGATGTATTTAATCAGTGTAAAAACACAGTAGCGTAGCAGTTGTAGTTGTTTAGAAGAATCTTTCCAAAGTTTATTTGCCTTCATGAGTTTTAAATCTTAAAAAGAAAAGTTATCTTCAATATAATAATTACTGTTCTAAATCCTAGTTCTAAGTGACTACATCAATTATCAGTGTTCTCTATTACGTAGTACAAAAGGAGATATGTATTTTCAAAAGACTCATTTTTTCCAATGAAATAGCGCGAGCGGCCAATATACGGAGTGGGAAAATGAAAATTCGAAAAGAAGTCACCAAAATCTTTAAAATCACCCGAAAGGTAAAATACGAAATGACAAATACCTAACAGAAAGCACTGTTTTGCCAACTCCAAAATAACTCACTATCCATCAAAACAGATTAAAACCCCAGTCTCAATAAGGATTGAACTGGCCGCAAGAAGCGATCGCTTCTCATAACAATAGACTCAGAAACTGCCATTGAGGATAATACCTTTTCCAATTTACCTGCGGTCACCCCGAATAATGACGGCGCCTATCAATAAATTAAATCTTGCGACCTGTATTGAGGCTGACAATAGGCACCATAGTAGTCTAAAGTAGAATAACATAACTGGTAGTTAGGATAGGGGCTCGAGAAATAATGACTTTACATCTATAACTTTACTTTTAACGCCACCAGAGGAGCCAGTGTGACTTTTAAAGTCACTCGATTATATGGAGATTTTATGTTTTCAACTTGCTAGATGCCAGATAAATATGCAATAACGGTCATTGACCCACATACATTTTACTGACATTCTTAATATCAAAAACGTAAGTAAAGGCATAAAGCTGTCTTGAACCAACTTCGATCGTCATCTTGTTGGGGTAACTACGAAGGGATACTAGGGAAAGGTCAAAGTACTTATTGCAAGTTTATCTGGTGCCTAACATACAGTCGCCAGATGGCACTTTTTTACTTTACGGTGCACAAACAACAGACACAATCCTTCCTGGTTTATCGCTCATATTAGTGGAAACCGCATTAAAAACCGTTGCGTGGTTTGACCATTAACAAATCGGCACTTAGGCTACGGACATGAAATCAGCAGGTGTGGGCGGCGGCGGCGGCAAGAACCCGGTCACGAAGCCAGCGGGCTGTCGCGCACCGCCGCCGCTACCGCTCCGCACCCGCTGACTTCATTTCTGCGGCCTTTTTTTGCCAACGCCCGCCACACATTCTCAACCACTGCAACTCCTGAAAGCCAGAATCAACAGTGGCGACCACCAGAAAAACGCCAAGCTAATGAAGCCCGACGAGTCCCGGAAAAACGATTCAACTGTCTTGGATCACGCAACGAAATTAATCAGAAGAGTACAGCGAAGGAGTAGGAAAAAATAAATATAATTTCCACTTCCCTCTTTACCAAGCAGGAGACAGATTAGACCTAGGCCAATAGGCACCACGGGACATATATAACTGGGTTAAGCTCAGTCGCCAAGCACCAGGGATTATATATTAACAATGAAACTAATGGGTTCTAAATTGTGAGCTATGTACTTTTGATTCCAGTAAAAGGTCTGGCAAAATCGCCTGAACGCACGGAAATTTATTCCACAAGGTCCGTATAGTAAACTACTCCAGATCTGTATACCTACTATCTATCATAATATTACGTTCAGTCTGCCAAAAAATACACTCCCATAAGATGTGATGTGCGGATTGTTCGTATTCAAGGTCAGCTGTAGAACATTGACATAAAGGTGAAGCCACGAGCCTAAAGGAAAAATATTTACTCTTATAGTTGCTATACCTGTGAGAAATTGGGAAACACAGTGATCCACCTCCAGCCATGTCCTATCCAGTCGCTCACGAACGGATGGAAAAATATGGTGGAGGTATCAACCTTTGATGGAATTCCGCAGCCTTAAAGTTTATATAAGTAGGTATTCTACTTTTGTCAACTGCTTATTTTAGAATTTGTTTTCATAGCATTGTTTATGACCTATATTCTCCCCAATGAAGTATTCGTAGCTGTCGCCATTTAGCTTTTTAAAATAGGTCGGCTGCTAACATTGAACTTGTCACATCTCGTTGGCTAACGTTTTCCAACACTCCATTCATTCAACATTTTTTTAACAAATGGGTCTTCTTTTGTTTGAAAAGGTCTATTTGTTACCCTTAGATAAAGACAGTCCAAAATCATTTCCTTTTGTCTTGTTGTTATTTATTTTGTCAAAATATTTACATGTAAGTATAAAATGTATCTTAAAGTATCTATTAATATATTTTCAACCGGAAAATTGCAGACTCCGTAAGATTGTAATAAATATTTAATAATAGTCATTTCTCGTGAAATATCGTTTTGTATACAATAAATCCCATCCAAATTAAATAGTTTCCAATAATATATTCGTGTCTAATCAAGAAAATAAATTAAGGATTCCACGTGATATTTTACAATCTTACAGCGATTGCAATTTTCCTGTGACATATTTATTCGTCAATTATCCAGATGTACTAACATTTTCTTAAAGACGGTGTTTTGAAATAAACAATACAAACAGAATACTATGAACATATTATCTAAAACTGGTAGAAAATGCCTATGGCATTAAGTCCGCCTTTGTACAGTTACTTGTGCATAAAGTTTTAAATTTTTAATAAATACCACCTGATTCAGACCCAGAGGTCCCGGGTCCGATTCCCAGCGGAGGCAAATTTTTTGCTCGGTTTGGTTGGTGGTAGGACTTGTTCTAAGTCCGCCTGGCAAGCTACCACCATCATGTCTAAGTCTGTCGCCATAACATCAATGTTAACAGCATTGTTGTGTTCCGGCAGTTAGAGGTATGATAGCCAGTTCCTCTGTTTAAGAGGATTCCGGGTGAAACTCGCTTCCATCTTCGGCCTAATCATCACTTTCCATCAGGTGAGATTTGGGCCAAGAGTTTCCCCGTTTTGAATAAAAAAAAATAATAAATAAATAACACAAGCAAAAAATACGGTATGTTTGAAGTTAATCGAATCCATATAGCAGAAAACGCTACACAGACGTTTCATATTCGTATAGGTACACTTCAATAAACAGACCGGAGATTGGACAAAACATCATTTTCTTGTTCAACGATTGATCTAGAGTATCTTCTTAAGACCCTAAATGTAATTTATTTGGATTGTCAATTACTATGAGAGTGGTACTCGAGACTGGCAAGACGATTATTATTTTTAATGATTATTACAATTTAACGACACTTCTTTCGACGGTAACTTTGCTGGTTATAATCTCGTTATTTTGTTGATTAAAACGTGCGGAGTTTTAATATTTTCTATATCACCTAACTACGTTATTTTTGTGTACAGACAGCACACCAAGCTACGCGAAACTGTTACATTTTCTCAATAAACCTTGAATCTAATGCCATAGCTATTAAGTTGAAAATCCATTAAAGATTTTTGACATATTGTTGTAGTTTGTGGTGGCGTATGTACGTACCTTCACCGCGCCTCCGAAAGCACGTTAATTCGTTGGTCGTGAGGCTGTCATTTGAAGATAGATGGTGCGCAGAAACCATACAATCTGAAACCAGTGTTTCAAAAAGATATCTTGTTATCCAGTAACAGGTTTATAGAGGTCAGATATGCAGTGACTCCATGTAATATTGATACCCAGCTGCATCTGATTAGACTTGAAGAATACCCAAGCACAGACGGGAAAAGGCAAAGACAAGCCTGGACAGCTTTTTACTCTATACAAAGCACAAGTCCGATCCTGCATGGAGTATTGCAGCCACCTTTTCGGATGGCTCAACTAAGTATCAGCTTGCCGCACTTGACTCGGTAGAACGCAGAGCTAAGAAGCTTATTGGCGACGTAAACCTGGTGGATCCCAAGCTACACAGCTTGACTCATCGCCGCAAGGTTGCCTGCTTTTCGGTCTTCTACATCTACAGATTCAGAGAGTGTGCCCAAGAACTCTACGATCTCCTCCCACCCCCTTCTACCATCGGACATCCAGACGCACTGCAACTTACCTACACTACCTTGTTGCTATTCCATCAATTCGCACTAAGCGTTTCCAAGCGTCTTTCATAATGCGTACAGCAAAGGAGTGGAACTTTCTGCCTGCGTCTGTGCTTCCGAACGCTTACAACCCTAATCTTTTCAAAGTAAGAGATAACAGGCTACTTCTGGGTAAGCTCGCTTCATTGTAGACTTTGTCTTCATCATCTATGACTTAGAATAGAGTCAGCATCACAAAAAAAAAAAAATAGGCTAAGCATATTGATCGATTGAGTGGAAATCATATATTTTCAAACTCTTCCGCTTATCGTGCAAATGTTTCGCATGTGAATTAACAAACAGACAAACAGCTAAAACTTCCAAATAAAAAAACACCACAAAGTATAAAATAACTTCAATTTCGGAAGTCGATGTTTTTGGTAGTTTCGTCGTATTTTAACACCATTTTTATAAATGTTTCTTTTCGCTATTTCGTTTACTCGTTTACTAAATGCCAAAAAACCGTCATCCAAGCAAACGAATTCCAACTATTTTGATTTAAAAGTCAAACTACTGAACCGTGTTTGATGAAATTTAAATGGACCACCATTTAAATGTCCTTTCAGATATTTTTTTTCAAATCACTTCATAAATGTCGGAGATATGAGGTAATAAACATAAAAAAACAATATTTTTGAGAAGCCTCCTTTTTAAAAGTCGGTTACAAAATAAATCGTAAGTTTCTACTCAATGAAAAAGCTGAAACCAATGTTATTTTTCAACTAAATAAATTAAACTCCGACAGTAAACAATAAAGTTTTTAATCAAAACGTATTTGTTATTAAGGTTTGATTATTTATTCAGTTTATTCAGTCTAGTCGATGTTGTTTCAGTTTCAATATTTCGTATGCAAACGATCCGTAGGTAGCGATATCCGACATACTGCAGCAAAACCATTTTATTAGATTTCCTTTAGTTATTGACGCGAGGAATTTACAAAGGAAAATATTGACGATTTCGATGAAACTGAATTATTGTTTGCCGTTTTTAGAATCGCATGCTTCGACCCGACGTTGGACTTTAGAATTTTGTGTATTGATTGTACCTATTTATATTTAGCGCGAAGAGGCAAATGTTGTTTTGATAGAATGGGAAGTTAGAGCAAGCTGAAAGCACAGTCCAGCGGTGTAGGTATTACGGAAAAAGTAGGTACATAAAAATCAAATGACGTCTCGAGTTTGTTATTTTTGTTTGAAATTCTGCAAAAGAAACAAGAAAATTAACATCGCCATTGTTGCCAATATTATTATTAGGTACGTGTTTCTATAAAAATCGAAGTACATACAATAACGGAATCTTTTACGTTTAACGTAATTTCCGATTGCTGTAAATTTTTATCCGCAATTCAATAGTTAAACACGCATTTGTTTTTACTACAAATTGTTTTTGAACACATAAAAGAAAAGGGACATGTTAGTGAAAACAAAACAAAGTCCTCCACCGCGTCTGTCTGTCGGTTCGCGATAATCTCAAAAACTGCTGCACCGATTTTCATGCTGTTTTCACCAATGGATAGAGTGGTTTTCGAGGTAGGTGTTAGTATATTATT
The DNA here is from genome assembly GCA_963859965.1 of Ceramica pisi. Classification (NCBI taxonomy): domain Eukaryota; kingdom Metazoa; phylum Arthropoda; class Insecta; order Lepidoptera; family Noctuidae; genus Ceramica; species Ceramica pisi. Next base: position 18,542,856 of record OY982535.1, on the reverse strand, counting down.
TGTCAAGTGGGTGAAGACGCGGGCATCAGCTAGTTAAGTAGATATAATAGAATAGTAAAAACTTTAATAGACTATCGTTGAAATATAGTTGGGTTAACTTTACGAACATTAATCGATTTCATGTAGAGATAGGCTACTTCTTGCATATGAATAAACTGCTTAATATCTTACTTCATGTTTGTTCCAAGTATTCTGTTCAATTCCTAACACTTGTAAAAAACCGGTCAAGTGCTTGTCGGACACGAAGAGTTCCGTACCATGAACCGAAAATAAACACTTTTCTTGTATGGGAGCCCCCCATTAATTGTTATTTCTTGTTGTCATTGCTGAAATACAAATACACACTCTGAATATTTCAACTTTCTACCTATTAAGGGTCCTAAGATACAGTCCTCTGACAAACAGCCGGACGGACAGTCAGCGAAGGCTTAGGGTCCGGTTGATTAGCGTTTGGGTACGGAACCCATCTTCTTCTTATCGTGTGTCGTGGTTGAAGTAAGGTCGAACGACCCCGCACACACTGGGTAGTGTCAGAGTTCCTAAACTGCCTCAAGGGCCTCTGACATGGAACATAAAAATGATAAAAAAAGATATGAATCTGTTTAAATAAATGCGCAGAATCTCTCAACCTAAAACGATAAATTAATATCCCTTAAGGCGACCCCAAACATCAGAGGTCACTAAGTGGTTCCTTAAGCACCATCATCGAACAATAGCTTCTGCTGATATCTAATATCATTATAAGGGTGATGCTACACAAACGCGATCGACGTTCCATCGGTGGTTTTGTTTTGTTTGGGGAAATAGTGTTGGGTTCATCTATTCAGGATCGAAAACAACTAGAGGTTGTCTATATGTACCTTTTATAGATTTCCTAGCTTTTGTTCAAGACTTCATACACGCGCATCCTGTTTTTTCCCGTTCCCGTAGTAATTTCAGGAAATACTCCCGTCGACCTCTTTTACACTCCCCAACGAACCCACATGCCCAATTTCAGGTTTCTACAACCAGTACTTTCGGCTGTGCGTTGTCTATTAATCACCCAATCAGTCAGTTTTGGAAGAAATGGTGGAAACCACGGATAAATGATAAACTTCCTTGCATTTTCATAGAAAATGCAATTAAGTCATCCGCAGTTATGGGATCTTGTTGTTCAGGTGACATACGTTCAGTGAGTATTGTTTTTTTTTTTTTTTATAGACAATCCCGGGACACATTCCCAACCACTGCAACTCCTGAAAGCCAGAATCAACAGTGGTGACCACCAGAAAAACGCTGAGCTAAAGAAGCGCGACGAGTCCCGGAGAAACGATTCAACTGTCATGGATCCTGCAATGAAATTAATCAGAAGAGTATAGCGGAGGAGTAGGAAAAAATAAATATATAATCAATAATTATGTGAGCAGTCAAACGTTACAGCGGCCGTTAGGTCAATCGATGATTGATCCAGTCTACAAAATGATCGATCGAACCTTGATCAACCCTCTATGACTGATCGATTCGGTGTCATATCAGAAATCCGTTGACTGAAAGATGGGATTTATCGACGTCGATCCCGCCGGTGTCGTAATACCCTAAGGGTACTGTAATAAAGATTGTAAGGAGGAATTATCTGGAGATTCATCGATTTTCTATGAGTAGGTACCTACTTCTAATCTTCGAGCTTTCCGCAAAAGAAAGTTCTTGGAACCATGTTCAATTTACCGACGGGTATTGGAACGCTAGATTGTAATAAAATATTTACTTCCTTGAGTTTCGTGGAATAGGTAGGAATGCTCTTTAATGTGTATCTTTCGTAGCGAAATACATTATGTAGGCAAGGGTACTGGTTGCTACGGGAACGCAGTGGGAGTAGGCAAAAACTATGGCACGTCACATACAATTTATTCGCAACTATTTAGTTCTTTTGTAAACAAACGTACTGCCGGCAAAAGCGGTATTTCAGTAAGTTTCGAGAAATAAGAGTTTTGTAAATGTAGTATCTACTCACAACCATACCTTAAAGAAGCAAAAAGAGTATTTAAAGATGTTATATGTAGAATACGTACACCCAAGGAAAAACCAGCCAAGTGTGCGTACACGAAGGGTTCTGCAGTGCGATTCTGTTAACATTTCGAAGTGAACACTTAGGCGAAGTGAACGACAAGTGTACTGTCAAACCATACAAACAAAATGGAATGACAGCTCACTTGTCGTTCATTCCACCTAAGTGAACACGATGACATGTCGACAGAATACACTCGAAATAAAACACTTCTTGTTTGGGAGACTTGTTTAATTTTAGGCAATAGAAATGCATACTCTGCTAAAATTTCAGTTTATTTGCCCTTCGGGTACGGAACCCTGTAAAGTGTGAGTTTATGCACTCTTTTGGAAAGTCATTAACCTTTTTGTGCAAGCTCTAAATTCATGACGATCCACAAAACTGATTATATTTATTCTTCTCATTATGCTTGTACAGAACTATAAAACGAAAAACATGTTTGTTTTTAATCTAAAATTTCTCCGATACAATCGTCCTAGCTCAGTCAGCAAACGTTAAAAAGTTGAAAAGCCAAGCGTGCCAGTGCATATCTACAAGTCTAACGATATTCTCATACGACCAATCACCTGAGAGGTACTCGTAATATAAATTTTATAACAACTACAATGACTGCCGTTCGTATAAAATATTGCTCATAGAAAAATGCGGCGTAAAGTGAAAACGTATTACTAAGCAATTTTAAATAAGATGCATCTGCATGTAAGTATCTATTTCTGTTTTAAACTCGTAAAAGTGTGTTGAAATTGATATTGAGGCTATAAAAACTTGGAAACATTAAAGAGGACACATACATAGAGAACAGAATTTTACATTTTTTGTGTTCTTATTGTTTGTATTTTCGTGGTCGTTATTTTTTTATTTATTTAGTTTTTGTTTTAAAAAACTTTGCGGGGACACTAGGGATTTCTCCTGTATCGTGGGTGCGTTTACAAACATACAAAGTCACATACCCCAACAGCCAGATCCGGCCATACAAATATTTTTTCCGTGTGGTAATCGAACCCACGATAAACGACGCAGCAGTCGATTGCTCAACCACTGCGCCAACCGTGCCGTCAATTATGTTATCATTTTAACTGTTCTAAGGGTCTCGTGATTGTAAGCGCGACTGCGGAACGCGGGGAACTAATCAGACAGTTAAAGTGGTTTCTCCAGGACTCGTCGGGCTTTATTGACTGTTTGGGAATGTGGGACGGACTTGATTGTGACCGCAATCTAATTAAGCTTGTATGCGAGTTCCATGCAAAAGGATATGCATCCATTGACATAATAAACAAAACGCTCGTCAAGATAAATGCTTTGTCAATAAATGGGGTGCTGACTGGTGCACGCGGTGTTACAGGCCCTAATGTACGCATTCGCAGCGAGCATGTTACGTTACGCCGTGTCCTAAAATCCGAGTAGCATACACGTGATGACCTACTGACTGCTCGAATGTATTGTAACACGTTACATTACGCCCCGTAACACCACCGGTCAGTACCCAGCTCAAGCAAAAAAAAAATAAGTTTTTTATTTTTCACTTTTTAGTGGCTCTCCACACCTGACAACACCATTGCCAAATCGCAGGAAAGCAATTTCGTTGAATTCGTTTACTTGGATGACGGTTTTTTGTCATCCAAGTAAACGAATTCATTAAATTTAAATTGGACCAATTGAGAAGTAAATCCTTTCAGATAAAACAAGAATTTTTTAAATCGGTTTATAAATGACGGAGTTATGAGGTAAAAATAAATTTAAAAAATGAAAAAAATATACAACTGAATTGAAAACCACCTTATTTTTGGGAAGTCGGTTAAAAAGGTCGCTCAGCCAAACACCACTCAGACACTTACTTTTGACATTCAAAACCCTCCAGTAACTTAATTTTTAATACATTCCCAAATATAAAAACCTTTAAAAGCAATTATTGTTAAAGAAAGCTTTTTACTAAGTCCGACAGAAACTCTTGTAACATTTAAAAAGAAATAGCGAGCACTCCTGAACGAAGGTATGAATTTTAAAAGGAACCAAATTGGAATAGAGTTTCTGCCATGTTGAATTGAATCGGTCTTAAACTTAAGTCTTTCATTTGCTATGTGCCGTTGAGTTAAAATCTGCAGCAGGGATGTTTATTTCAATCGTAATTCTATGGAAATCTAGGGACTTTTTTGTAAACCTGTGTGGTGGGTGGGGAAAGGGGAAATCAATAGTGAATTGTTTGCTTTGTTTAGTAGTTTTTCTAAAAGTTGTTTTGTAAAAAGGCACATTCTAGAGTTAGAGAGTAAGTAATAGTGTGACGGACGACAGGACAGAATACATAATAAATGACAATTTCTAGAGTACTTAATCAGGAAGACAGTTTCATTACAAATAAGAATCTCTTAGTAAAAGAGCCTGGTAGCGCTGATGTTTGTGGCTAAAGTCTTCCTTTCATCTTTTTTGCTATTGACAGGAATACGTCAGTTTTAGGGTTCCGTACCCGAAGGGTTACCAACGGAACCTTATTACTAAGCCTCCGCTGTCAGTCCGTCCGTCCATCCGTCTGCCTGTCAGCGGGCTGTATCTCACGAACCGTAATAGGTAGACAAATGAAATTTTCACAGATTGTGTATTTCCATTGTCTCTGTAAGAAAAAATAATAAAAATAGGGTTTATGGTACGGAACCCTACGTGTGTGAGGCCGGTTTTCCATTCTTGTATATCATGAAATATTTGCTCATTCTGACGTCGAAAACGAAACAATTGAGCCTGATTATCCTTGTGCCGTTTAGTTTTAAACAAAACTGCACGTGTGCCCATGGGGTAAAATTTCCATAGTAATCATCGTACAAATGTATGATCCCGTCTGTCTGTCGGGTTCAACTCGCACATTTGAAAGTCTTTTTCCCCTATTTGATTTTATCAGGTAGTAACATACTCACTGAATTAGTGGCAGACAGACAACCCACAACCGAAACTACTGGTCGTGGAAAGCTGAAATGACATGTAGGTTCCCCACAGTCAGTAGGGGAGCAATAAGAGAAGATTTCCCTAAATTCCTATGGGAACCGGATAAAATGGGATATGTGCGCACGAAGTCGCGGACAAAATCTAGGTTTGAGTGTGTCGGAGGACACGGTGGAGCACATTGCTCTGTGCAGGTGTGCCCCGCTTGGGCGGAGCACCGCCGTGCCTTCGGAGCGGCTATCGGTGGTGACCTCTCGCGTCCTGCCCTGGTCCAATCCATGGTCCGGAGCGAGACGGAATGGGACGCAGTCACCTCCTTCTGCGAAGCAGTTATGCTAGCGAAGGAGGTGGCGGAATGGGAGAGGGAGAGAAACTCTCGTCCCGGCCGCCGCGGGAGACGCCCCGGGCGTCGGAAGCCACCTGGTGGCCTCCGGCTACGGTAGGCGCGGGCCCGTGGACGGTGAGCTACGGGCAGCTCGCCGTCCGTCCGTCTTATGACGACAGGCAGTGTCGACGGCGCGTTCGTGTTCCCCGCGCGCAGCAAAGCGAGTCAGCACACAGAGGGACCGAAAGGCCCGACGCCTGCCGGAGTTGCGGGACTATTTGAAAGAGATACCGCGGCTCCGGAACACAAAGGGCAATGACGGAACATGGATGGGTTCTAGTCAGTAGAAGTCTGACACCGCCCAGAGCAGGAGAAGTCATTTGATGATATCCCATCCCTAAAAAAAAAAAAGTTTTGAGCGTGTATTATTGGAAAATTTACCACATATCTGGAAATGCTGTTTTTTTTGCTATCATCGCCCATGCTTCAAGCAAGCACAGTTCTACACGAGCGCACGCTAATCTCCAGTTTATCTGGTTCGACCATGTCAAAGCGATATCTGGAACATTTGTTTGCGGCATTTGTTTGTTTGGCTTTGGGATTGGCATTTATCCACGCAGTGAAATCCTCATCCAAGAATTGGTCTTCCGGGCAATATTTATTAAAAAGGCTCCGACCAAAACAATCGGGAAATTAAACGCATCATACTATACTTAAATGCATTTATTTTGCTACCAACAATACAAATGATAATAAACTATAATGATCTGAAATAATAGATTAATATAAAATAAATAACAAAATAGTAGATACTTATAAAATACAAATTAAAAAGAAAAAACGTAAAATATAAATCTTTTAGGGGGTAACAGAAACTTGAAATGGTTAAAATATTTGCAACAAGGCCTCATTCACTCAAAGTTACTATTTTCAGTATGGATACCTAGTCAAGGTAGACTCCAAACACAGTAACTTGAATAAATGAAGTAGTATCCTCCCTGTGAACATCCACAACGCTGTCGAACACGTGATCCCAGAGGAAGGCGACAGCATTATTGTAGCTTTGAGCTCTCTTCTGCGTCAGAGTGACAACGGAGATGATTCGGTAACGATTGAACTTCATTTCCTTGACCGTTCTCATAACTTCATCAGCAATGAGCAATGCTTTTATGGGAGATTCCTGAGTGAAGAAGTTGAAATAAGTGAAAAAATGCCTCTCGTTTTGTTTGCTTAAGCTTCACCTCGGCAGCGTCCGACCATGGTTTAGTCCATAGCCGAAGGCGAAAACGCATGGGATAACGTCGCATTTTATGGATAAACGAAAAGGAGACGAGAAGAGCAGTTGATTGGGTACGTTTGTACTCATTTTAGTCATAGGGGTGGAAAAGAAGCCCCATAAAATATAAAAGATATTGTCAAACCATTGCATAAAAACAAACTTCGGCTTTGTTGCCATAATTTCTTGGTGGCTTGAGTAGGCTCAACAAAGCTAATGGCTTGAGTAGGCTCAACAAAGCGAATACCCATTGCTGAACTTTGCTTAGATCTACTATCACATCTGTTACAATCCTTAATGTTTACAGTGGTAGGCAGATACGTACCGTTCCGGAATTGCTCGAAAGAGTTACTTTTGCTCTAGAACGCGAAGGGCATTTAGATGAACACGGGTGGGTTTTAGGGACTAGTTACTTTTATTCAGCCCCATTCAGCTTTTGCCCATTGAAAACAACAATTTTCTATAGAGACGCGTACGTGTCCGTACAGCTTTCCGCGCCTATTCAGATTTCGCGGAAATCAAGTATAAAATGAGGACCAATATGTTAATATCATGCGACTGCTATAACCGCGTACAGCGCTGTGCAGCCAGGTACAGCTCTGTTCTGCCACATTCAGCGTCGATCGCGGCGGAACAGCGCTGTGCACGGAAGGTTCTCGACTCCTCTTCGTTGGCAATTTTTCGTAATCTCGTCGATATAGCTTTTGGCTGTACCTTAAAAATTAGACTCATTATATCTTCTAAACTAAAATACGACTAAATCTGTGACTTGGCGAAAAATTGCGACTAATTAGCGACTAAATTCGGGAGAAAACAAATCTTCACTAGGTGCCCTAGCATTTGAGATTCAAATGGGCCAAGCTGGGATAGGCGCACCCCAGATCGAACACCTAAACCCTCATAACTTTTAAACCAGTGACCGACTAAGGCCACGTTCATACGACGACCATTCGATTAGTTTCTCATCTCAAAGTGTATGGACGCCCCGCTACTATCGACCTCCAGTCTCTGGAGGTCGATAGTAGTAGCCATGCCATTAATCTCTTAAACTACTGGAGTTCTAATTTTGGATTTTGGGTACTAATTTTATATTGCAGGATACTAATTGTCTATATAGGTTTGATGAAAGCGAAAAGCTCGTCAAGCTTGGAATCAACAATCAAAGTCGTGGACCTGCTGAACGAGCGCGCGAAAGATTTCATCGTTGATTTCACAGTAAATACAAATTTTTCAGTTCTGTTTTTTTTTTGTATACTTAGAATAGCTTGTACTAATTATCTGTATACTTAGAATAGCTGTAGTAATGCCCTCTTTTTCGGCGCTCATGTCGGTCCTGCTGAAAACAGAGTGACTACCGAAAGTCTCGGCTAAATTCAAAGTCGATTTTCTCGAAAATTATGAAGGTTTTCTTTTGAGTGCTAATTAGTATCAACAGAGTACTATTTATTTACCAAATATAGAAGCGATTGGCGTCGATGGTTCTGCGGTAGTTACGGACATCTTACAGTCTTCGCAGCATATTCAGCGCCGTACAAAGTAGAAAGAAGCGTTTCAGCGGAGGTAGCACGCTATGACGGCTTTTCTCCTTCTTACGAGACTGTATGCGACTGATAGAAGCAGAACTGTATAAGTGTGACCAAATTCGTTCAACGAAATGTGAATGGATCTGAATAAATGTGTTTACTCCCTTAGTCAGAAAGTATCTGACACTCCTTCCACAATTCCGAGAGCGGAACGAGTCATTTGATGATTTGCCATCCAAAAATAAAGGCGAATACTCACCGTAGCATTATACCTGGATTCACTGTAGAATGCATCCAATATAGAATTGACAGCCACCGTTACCTTTGGAACGCTAAACCAAACACGGGGTTCCAGTTGGTATGTGTTCAGATAAACCAGTGGAGGGCGTCTGAATTCCCCCCCGACCTGAAAAATACACGTTTTTAAATAGAGACCCAACGTTGGAAGGCCTCGCACAAATTGAACCGATGACCTGGTGTAGGTCTCGGGTAGCCGATGGATGCGAGTCGCACAAGACCGGTCGTTGTGGCGACGCTTGGAGGAGGCCTATGTCCAGCAGTCGAAATCTTTCGGATGATATGATGATGTTGAAGATAAATAGAGATCGGAATAGGTAGAGTACATTTACCTAAAGTTTGGGGAATTAGTACGTAGCATAGAATTGATAATACCTCTACAATTCCGGAATCATAAACATGACTATTGAATTTGAATAAATTTCAACTAGATCATCCAAAATCCGGTCCGAATACATGTGTCCGACGCACGAGCTGGTGATCATAGATCCGGTCTCTTCGGGAGGCTATGGTTGAGCGTTTGAACGTGTCCTTACAGGCTGTCTCTGAATAGGACAAGTTCAATGCTACTAAGACCCAAATGTATCTTTTTTCCGCAAAAAGAAGCCAATTCTACCAAGCTCCATCTTTCCGTGATGTAACCGTGCCAATAACCGACCAGCTTGAGCTTCTTGGGGTTACATTAACATCTACCCTCAATTTTGGCCCTTTCGTAGAGGCATGCAAAAAAAGTTGTACAAGTACTTCACGCCGGAACAGCTTCTCAAACTCTAGCGCAAGTTCGACCTTGTATGGAGTACTGCTCTCATCTTTGGGATAGATCTGCCAGACACCAGTTTCATACCGTTGAGTCAATTGAGAAACCAGGCAAGAGAATCATCGGGAATGATAGACTCGTCGATTCGAAACTCCAAAGTCAGACAACGGCCCGCGATGCGCCACCGGTACATGGTGGACATCCCATCCACACGCACAAAACGTTTTGGGAAAACATTCATAGTGCGTACAGCTAAGAAGTTTAATTCTCTGCCGGAGTCGTGTGTTTCCTGATAACTACAACTTGGGAATCTTTAGTTCAAGAGTGAATAGGTTACTTCTAGGCTAGTGTGCTCCATCTTCATAGCTTACCATCAGGTGAGATAGTGGTCAAACGCGTGCCTATCAATAGCAAAAAAAGCTCACCATAGAGCTCCGTCGTCGCATTTGGCCATCCAGACCATGCACACCACTGAAGCCATAAGAATGTTTTCGGATTTTCGTACGACTTGTACTCAAACCCCTAACGGATTTCTGTGACTGGACCGGACCCGACCAAGACTTTCCCCGGGTTTGAACACCTGTCATCGAGGAGTCCATGTGGACCCTACTCTTTCCTCTCTCTTTATTATCAGTGCTCGACATGGTTTGTGATAGAAATAATTAATTAAAATATAATTATTATTTTAGAAGGTGTTGTGTAAAATCGATGTAAAATCGTCTAAATTGACAGTCGGTAAAAATCTTTATGTCATCTACGGTTGTCATAGAATATCACGTATCTGTACAGATTATATACAATTTTCTTTGAAGTTGCTTATGATTTTATTTACTGATCTTATTGGTCAATTGCAGCCAAACGCTTCTTTTTCTTAAAGGCTCGACCGCACTGTGCGACACTGTGCGGCAGCGGAACGACGCGACACGCAACGGCAAAATATTCTTTGTACGAAATTGTATGAGGTATAACGCACTATGCAGCAGCGTAACTACGCGCCGCGACACTTCAAGTGCGAACATTATTACGTGTCGCGTCGCTCCGCTGCCGCACAGTGTCGCACAGTGCGGTCTAACCTTTAATAGGCAGGTTACTCGTAGTTCATGAAACTTTCATCTTCCTCAAATCATGGCAAAGTTATTAGCAAACATTAAGTAATATCATTATGAAATTTTGTTATACTAAAATTGATGTTAAATAAGTTTTGTTCCTATTATTTGAAGATTCTTATCCTTTCATTCCTGTCATTCCTTTCGAGAGTCAACATTTCTTACTGCTTGCAAGGTATGACTGGTGTGTTAGTAATAGTATGTGTGGTAACAGCGTATATTCCATGTGTGAGTGTTTTTTTTATACGATATGGTTGGTGCCAATCCCGGACTGGTCATAGGGCAGTTCGGGCAAATCCAATATTCGGTGGCCGGTGTGGCCATCGATTAAAATAACATCCTCTACCGTCAAGTTGAAGACCTAATTTAAGTTACGAGCTAGGTACGAGCCCAGGTTAGAGGATTCAGAAATCTAAAAGCTCTATGTTTTTAACGTGATCTTCAAAGCCGTTCATTTTCGTTTAATCGGGCGCCAAAATACATAAATAGGCAAATGTGAGAAATTTTGCCCTTCCCCCAAATCTGATGTCTTTGAAAACTCACTAAAAGGATGAATATTCACTGCGAAGCCTTTTGGCAAAAAGTCAAAATTTCGTTGTTTTAAAAAAAAGTACCCAAAACAGATCACTAGTTTCCAACATAATAACGATGTTGTGCCCTGTGGTTGTGCCTGAGTTTTCACATAGGTAGTTTTGTTTTCCCTCTTTGCCAGTGTGAATACGTCGTTGGATAGTTAATTAAATGAGGATTGTTAGATCAGTGGCATAGTATTTTTTATAATTCTCACCACTTTCTGTGGTTAAATCGATGAAATTCTTTGCTACAAAATTTTAATGGGTTTTAGTCAGTAAGAGTCTGACACTCCCTTCTGCGTCGCCGAAAGCGGAAGGAGACATTTGATGATATATAAAAAAAAACAGCCACGGTACAGGAGTAATTCCTACTGGGGTTACTTTTTTTAAGTTACAAATGAAAGAACTTTACTTGAAGATAACTTTGACTTACTTGGCTTTAAATCCTATCCTCCCCTTGAGGACAGAAGGCGTCTACACTAATACATCATGGCGGACGGTCTTGAACTTAAAACTATATAGGTATCGATGGTCCATAATTTCGATGGTAATTGCTGATCGTTTCTGCCAACACGTTGCGACAACAGCCGGTCTATTCTGTCGATATCTCACCGTGCTCACTTAGGTGGAATGAACGACAAGATAGCTGTCATCCCACTTTGTTTGTATGGTTTGACAGCTCACTTCGAGATCACTTCACTCACGGCTTCACTTCGACATGTTAACTGAATCGACCGGCAGATTCTGAAGGGGATATCCCTTGAAAATTCGAATGTAGCTAACGCAAAGCATCATCATTAACCCCCGACACAAAAAGAGGGGTGTTATAAGTAGTTTAACGTGTCTGTTTGTGTATCTGTGTATCTGTCTGTGGTATCGTAGCTCCCAAACGGATGAACCGATATTCGTTTAGTTTTTTATGTGTCATAGGTAATTTTATCCCGAGTGTTCTTAGCCATGTGTCATGAAAATTTGTTCAGCCGTTTGAAGATTATCAGCTGTTTTTTATTAGATGAGGGGATCTGACTAACTTCCTTATGTCCGATCGATTCGAAGTTTGGTACCGTGGTACTTCAGTGATATTGAAAGTATATGGTAAGGTAAGCATGTCCTGATCAGCCGTTTGAAGATCATCAGTTCTTTAATAGTTGGAGGGGATCTGACTACCTACCCTCTAACTAATCACTATAAACACCTTCCTAATATTTATACCTCCTTAAAAAAGGACAAAATAAAAGTAAAATTAAAAATTAAAAAAACCCGCAGACAAAAAATAAACTCAAAAAAATAATAAATAATATTTTAGTTGAAATATTTTTATTTTAAAACCGTTGTTGAGTCGGGGGACTGCTAAGTGAGAAAAACAGGTGTAGTCGCAGATTGCAACAAAATAATTTACTTTGAAAAATTCGCAAAAACAACAAAACACAGCGGTGGCCCGACTCAAAAACGCTTGTAAAATAAAAATATTATTTGTTAGTTTTTGGAGTTTAATTTTTGTGTCGAGGGTTTTTAAAATATTGTCTAAAACGATTGGTAACTGAAGAGTTAGAGGCAGCTCTGGTGACATCTCTTAGGCCAGCCGCATACGTACGGTTTTCTGATTAGGACTTTTTTTATTTAAGTATTCAATTAATACTCAACGTGGCAATGCAGCCAGTCTTTTGGGCTCACTTCCAGTCGATAGCGATGGGGACGAATTTTTTGATGCCATTTTTAAGTTAGGATTTTTTTTTTCTATTTTAAGTGTAAATAGTTTGTTCTTTGAATACATTTCTACGGTTCTAATTAAATTAAATAAACCCAACAATACCTTGCATTTTCATGAAGGTTACTTATTAAACACCTAAAAAAAAAAAAAAAAAAATACTTCATGCACACAAATGTGCAGACAGGTTTATCTATCAGTCAACCAGTCTTATAAGTAGTACTCTATGCAGTCAACCTTTGGGTGATACTTAAACAGTTCATGCGCACCAGCAATTACTAAAAAATTTGTGCTATAACGATACTACTGCCAACTCAAAAAGAAAAGAACTCAAAGGAATTCAGTAGTGAGATTCTGTAAACCTTTCTCTGTGTACTTAGGTGAACATGAACTTTGACTTAATAAGTATTCTACGTCCCTTAGCTGAGGCAGAAGGCGTCATTCTTCATCTCGCTCCACGGTCAATACATTGCACGTCGTTTCAGCCAACACAACACGTCTCCAGATGTGAGGGGCCGGCCAAGTTTTCTTTAACCTTAGCGATCCTAGTCCAAGGCCTGTAAATTTTGTATGTAAGGGAAGTATTCAGGTCTCCGAATCAAAAATGTCTTATCCAGAAACCGTACGCATGTGGCCAGCTTTATAATGGCTTTCCCCATAGATTTCCACAAACCAATTTTAGGAAACGAGCTCTCCTATTCATCGCTTTTATATGGAACAATCAAACATATCGTACTATTTATTATTTATGTTAATATGATTTTTGTTGTACGACTTGTAGTTATAATTCTGTTCTATGAAAATCAGGTCGGTATATTGAACAAATGCTGCAGCATTTTTTTATGAAAAATACATCAGTGTTTCCATTAGTAACAAGTTCTGGGAAAACCTATTCAAATTGACAGTATGAGTAGGTAAAGAGAGGAGGCGATACGTTTAACGAACAGTGTTCAAGCTTCATTATAGCACCCACATTTGAATTTGATTTGAACATTCAAAACATTTTCTGGGAAATTAAGGTATGCCATTTACTAATGTAGCATGCCGTTATTAACTCCATACTTGAATGCGCCTTATTGGGAGCGTTTTTGAGATTACGCCCCCGTTTAAGATTCCCGCCAGACTTGCGGGCTCGTGACTGCGAAGAGCGAACTTCTTTTTGCAGGGCTTTTTAGATTTCCCAATTATTTTGCAGTCGTTCGTTTAATCAAACTGCTTCGACAAAATACAGGGAAAATGAAATGCATTATTAATTATTTCTATTTATTAGCTAATTATAAGTAAACTAATGTTAAAACGATAATCATAAGAACACAAAAGTTATTTCTAAAATAGGACCTCAGATTCTGCAGGAGGTACCGTAACTCACCAACCAAAAGAATAAGAACACAGTTGGATGTCTCTAAAATCTACCAGGAGTTTAGAAACTCGCGAAGGTTTTATATTATCTGTAACAACACAAACGGCTACCTAGTCAAGGTAGACTCCAAAACAAGTGACTTGAATGAATGACGTATTGTCCTCCCTTTGAGTATTCACCATACTATCGAACTCGTGGTCCCAGAGGAAGGCAACGGCATTGTTATAGCTCTGCGCTCTCTTCTGCGCTATAGTAACAACGGCGATGATCCGGAAACGATCGAAGTTCATACCCTTGACTGTTCGCATTACTTCATCAGCTATGAGCATTGTCTTTATGGGAGATTCCTGGGGAATACAGTATGTCGGTTAAAGAAAATTAATCTATTAGACGAATTTTGTTTCATTTTGAGGAGCCGTCTTTTTTTAATACTTTATTTATAAGGGGTTTTATCCACATGGATACGTCAACCCCATTGTACCTTTTACTTTATTTACACACAGCTATTTATAGACGATGCTACTATAAATATATAGGAACCTATATGAATATTATACCTACACCACTATATCCTTTGATCCATGAAAGGGAATTATTGCCTAGACTTCTGAATTAAGCCACAAAATAATCCGTCTAGTCCTTTCTGATTAAGGATATGCCAAAATGCTTTGTATAAGTCCGACATCCCACATGTTTAGTTTAAACTCCGTAGCCAATGATTCCCTTTCATCTCTGTTCTTAGCACATTCCATCAGCAAATGTTGCACATCATCAATTGTATTGCATATCTCACAGTTAGGCGATGCAGCCTTTCGCATTAAGAAAGCAAACTTTGCCGATGGATAGTGGCCAGAACGAAGCCTTAGCGCTAACTTAACATAACTCCTAGATAAACCTTTATTATCAAATCAGGGTTCGCGAGGAGGTTCGTTTTGAATTACTTTATACCAAATGCCTTTTGGTATAAAGTAATTCGACGTCTTTGTTGCCATGTTGGTAGAACCTAGATATGGCTGGTCCAGGAAGAGAGAGGCCTAGGCTCAGTAGTTAGCGAAGTCGGTCTATGTCTGATGATGTTTGACGCGAGCAATACTAGGAGTATTATTTTCTCATGAACTTGATGCACGGGAACAACCTGCCATGATTAGAGAGTACCCTATATCCCTAGTGACAACCAACTTGTTCAAGGGACTTAGTGATAAAGAAATCTGTGAAGTATTGTTGTTTTCAGTGCTTACCGTACTACTATACTTGGAATCAGAGTAGAACGAATCCAATATTGAATCGATTGCTTTCGTTACATTGATCACGTGAAACTTTACACGGGGTTCCAATTGATATGTGTTCAGGTAAATCAGAGGGGGGCGTTTGAATTCAATCCCGAGCTGGAAAACAGAATTAGAAACAAAATCTTAGAAATTCACTTTTTTTTAAGAAACCGTTGAGTTTCTAGCCAGTTCTGCACTATAGGAAATGCCCAATTTAAGCCGTGCTCTAGCTTTGAAGTTATAATTAAAAAATATATATCAAGATAGCTGGATACCATATCAGGAAAAGGACAAAATTTGAAAAATTCAGGAAAAGGACAAAATTTGAAAAATTCAAGAAAAATTTCAATTACATAAATCCTAGAATTAACTTTTGTCCAGGACTTCATGCGCATATGCACCGTATTTTTTGCAATTCCCCCATAGCCTTTTTCATAAATGTGGCTATTACATTCAAAAAGAGTTTCCAAATTAAACAAGAAGTTTCAGAGATTACCGCGTTCAAACAAACAAACAAACTCTTCAGTTTATCTTCTTCTAATCTAATATACAAAAATTTCGCGTCACGGTGTTTGTTATCAAACTCCTCCGAAACGGCTTGACAGATTTTTATGAAATTTACTATATGCGTACATAGTAAATTCAGTAGGTCTACGAATAGTTTTTAGGGTACTTATTTTTTGGGCAAAACAACGTTTGCCCGGTCAGCTAGTTATACATAGGTATATATATATCATAATTAGTATAGATTTATGATATTTATATTGTATCTTTCAAGAACAATTCCTTTGAGCCAACGTGCGTGAGCATCTCTGATGAGCTTCTTGCGAGATACTTCATAAATGTAGGTACAATAGGCGGTTATGAATGTACTATGTTATTAGCTTCTGCCGCAGTATTGCCCAAGTGAAAAATATTTTTACTATCTCATCAGCGTAGATAATGTCAAAAATAATCAATGGGGATTACTCCCGGGATGAAAAGTATCCTACATCCTATTCCAGAACATGCTTTACCCTTGTCACGACTTTCATTCAAACGCGTTCAGGTATTAAAATCAACAGATTGACACAGCATAGTTTTAAAGGCTTTCGCCTCTCATCTCCATATCAAAATCAATTCTCTGATTTGTTGATTACGTTCAACATTGACTGTGTACGGGCGGCGAGACTTCGCGCCCTGCTCAGATCTTAGGCTAGTTACATAGCTGTCCGGGAGACCCGTACGGGCCATCCGTACACGGGATAAAAACAACAAACAATGTTCTAGCGCCTCACGTGTGCCTTCGTTCCAGGAGCCCAAACAGGCAGCCCGTACGGGTCTGTGAAACCAGCCTTAAGGCACTGAAGAAGCTCACCTGTGAACTCCGCCGTCGTGTTTGTCCTCCCAAACCGGGAATTCCACCGAAGCCATAAGATTGTTTCCGAACCTTTAATCGACTAAGGCTTATAGACTTGATGGATTTTTGCCCTAAAGCTGATATAGACTTTCCCCCGGCCTGAGAAGCTTGAGACGAGTCTATAGCTACTCTACTCTTTGATTTAAATTTCTGATCAGTTCCTGACATTGTTGGTGATGAAAATGTCGTATTTATGTATTAAATAAATATTCTATTAGTTTTTCTTGTAACGTCGATATTTTGCAGAAGAAACACTTTAGCTGTCATTTGACGGTTGTCATTGAATATTTTTTTGTTTCAATTTCTGTACTATTTAAATAGACGAACTTATTGGTCTTGTGATGTCATACCAAAAGTTTGAGTGAAATCTATATCTATCTATCTATCTATCTATATCTATCTATCTATACATATAATAAAACTGTAGAAAAGTGGTTTTTGTACATGAAAAAAAAATCCAAAAAAAAACTGCTAGGGTGTTAAAGAACAACCAATAGAACCCATTTCCAGCATTTTTAGAATTTGTGTCTGTTTGTCTGTTTGTCTGTTTATTTGTTCGGGCATCACGTAAAATCTGCGAAAGCAATGTAGATAACTTTTACACACAAGGATTGAGCGTAACTTTGAGTAACATTTAATTTTTGTTTCATTGCAATCGGTTCAGTCTATCAAAAGATATTTGAATTTAAAGTTTTCCAGAAGTAAAATTAGGGTTATGCGCACTTAGTCTCATTATTACTTCACGTAAGTTTTATACATAACAATAAACTGTGCGTAAATTGTAGTAATATGTCTGCATTTGAGTCAAGTTGATTTATCTATTTTTCATCTATGCTAATCTATACAATTATTATAAAATAGAAGAGTTTGTTTGTTTGCTTGGTTGAACGCGCTAATGTCAGGAACTACTGGTCCGATTTGATCAATTCTTTCAGTGTTATATAGCCCATTTATCGAGGAAGGTTATAGGCTATAATATATTATCACGCTAAGACAAACAGGAGAGAAGCAATAATGGAAAATGTGACGCAGACGAAGTTGCGCGGGTCAGCTAGTATATAATAATATAATTTAATATCCTTGGACATTTCACACAACGCCATATAGTCCCAACTAAGCAACCTAATGCTTGTGTTATGGTAACGATATGGCTGATAAACTACTTATATAATTTTTTTTTTGTAAATACATACATATTATAGATAGAAAAACACCCAGACTCGGAACAAATACTTGTAGGTCTTACAAATATTTGTTCCGTGCGGGAATCGAACCTGCGACATGCTGCGCAGCAGTCAATCGCTCAACCACTGCACCAACCGTGTCGTCAGTGGTTGAGCGATTGACAATATGGCTTTACAACAAAGTGACTTTACAACTTGCAGTATCTATGGACCGCTGATAGTTTAAAATGTACCTATACAGATAGGGAATTAAGATTGTATTCCCTCAAAAAGTATATTTATTTTAATACATTTTAATTTTTAAAGTCATGTTGGCTGATTGAATACATTTCATTTGCCTGTAACGTGGCGGCGATCATTTGTAATTTTTGTCCATGGATTCAACGCTGACAAGAGGTTGAGAGCATCGGGGCTCTGGGCCATTCGAGCCTGGACCACCACAGAGTACTGTGGACCACCAAGAAAACAAGTCACCTATAGTATCAGTTGAAAGGAGCTACTTTAAGTCAGTTTGATTGAATAAATATTTAAAAAAATATCAAACCTGTGTTATAAACTGTGACCGTGATTTCGTTTTACTTGTTGAATCTATGGTGTAACTATTGCTAGTTGTTTTTGAGATGACGATGATGAGACGGTTATATTAGGTAAAGATAAACGATAAATGTGTGATTTGAATGTTATTCTACAAGCATTTTATTGACTTTGTTCCTTCAGACTTAGCCTAATTTCTGGTTTGCTATATAATACTAAAATAATAATAAAATTAAATAAATGACTAAAACAGCCTTGTAAGAAAGTAACAGTTTCGCTATAAATACCGATATAAAGTATAATCTGCGAGGTTGCAGTACTTTTTAAGATTTTTGAACGTCTGAAAATCTAATTAATTATGAGTTGTTTTAATAAATAAAAATCATTACATAAAATTGAACATACCCTTAAGTAAATCGTAAAGATAGAAACGCGATTTAGAATAATTAGCCAATTATACTTACACTACTACTACTTACTACTACTTTTTTTTATCAAACATGACACTAAATAAAAATTTTAAACGTGTACTGCTAAGAGATTTCATCACGAATATAATATAAAACTTATATCAATAGATAGCACTTTTTATTTTGAAGTAAATGTTGAAACCATATTGTATAATTTCTTTATCATTTTTCGCCAAGAAGAAAAAACAATCAAAATGTAGGCATTATTTCGCTCGCCGGACAATCGCTGCCGTTCTTCAGTACACACAGTACTGCAACATCGCCTTAAGTTGGTGTTCCAATTTCGCTTTTTTTGTCCCAACGCTTGAATATTTTATTCATGGATTCCTTCAATGTAAGTACAGTCACGCTATAAATATAAAATACTCATACATCTTCTGGTACAGTTCAGTACAGATATCAAAAATCATATGAATAAAACGTAGCACAAAGTAATGTTACTATAAAAACTTTTAAAATAAAACTGACAAATTCGTAAGTTCCCGTTGCGTAGGAAAATCCTCCGTGAAAAATTTCTGTTCACACGTTGACAAAGAGGTTTTTCGGGTGAATGCCGTAGGTTGGAGGTACCTACAGAGAGTGTGACCTCTTTTTTTAGAATGTGGGCTTCTTTGTATTCCACCCTCGCTTTTTGTTGGGCCACATACAAACACTGCTTGTTACCTGAAATGGTCGTGTCGAAAGATGCTTCACTTATATTTTTTTGTACATTTTTTGGTTTAACAAGGTACGTTGTACTATACTGGTCCTTGGAGGAGTATCTTGTTAGTAAACAAAATATATATTTTTCAATGAAAATCTCGCGGACTGATCAACATTTCTTAAGAGGGCTTGCTCGTTCTTTTCCCAAAGAATTGTTATACAGTGTGAAACTATATTTAATTTTTCCGACTGAAAACATAGAAAAAAATTAAAAAAAAATTGTTTATATCGATTTTTTTTTTTTAATTTTGTTCACAATTTGACCCCAGTGCAAAAGAAACTGTATCTTTTCAACTAAACGATGTATTGCAATGAAACAAACTCCATAATGATCGGAAGTAATTAGCCATCCTTATATAGATCATTTAGTTGAAAGGTTACACAGTTTTGTTTGCACTGGGGTCATAGTTGTCATGAAACTTTAAAAAAATCGATAGAAAATAGATTTTTTAATACGTTTTCATATTATAAAGACTCACATTGTATAAATACTAGCTTCTGCTCACGACCTTGTCCACTTGGATGTTGATTAATGTAGATGAGGACAAAGTTTATAAGCAGCCTATGCCCTTCCTCAGTTTTCAAAATATCTTCATACTGAATTTCATCGCGATCGGACCAGCTGTTTAGTGGTGAAAGTGTGGCATTTATAATTATATAGCATGGACTACCATACAACGTGGAAATGCTGCCAGTCTTCTAGACACGTTTCCGAACCTCATCGATATGGAGGAGTAGGTACTTCAACGCCTAAATGTCTGTTGTTTTATATGTATGTATGTACGTAGTAAGGTTTAGTAGATACAAATATATAGTTAAATCTCAGACAATAATAATGTGCTAATCAAAACTGACAGCTATCCAAAGAAAGGGTCATAGAGTTCAAGCTATGCTGGTTCAAAATAAATCTACTCACTTTAAACGGAATAATATCCCGAACGTCGACCTTCCATCAGAAAAATACAGAATAAAGCATTGAAATGCGGGTTGCATTCACTGTATACTAGATGCAAGATAGTGGCGTCCTTCGTCAACGGCACGGCTCCCTTATAGGTCAGTTAAACGACTGTTCACCCCGAACCAAGCCAACCAACCAAGTGGTACGGGGTGGGACCGAGATTTGACCGATACTAGGATACTAGGGACTTTCTTGAATTAGAAAATTTGAGGATAAGACGGATTGGTACTTGGATACATCGTGAAGAAATGTCTCGAGAGGATTTTCGGATAGATCTTTTTGCGGATAAGGTTGAGTGAGTGAGTGTTTGTTTTTGGAGCTGCTCGCTACTAAATAATAACAGCCACAAGGGTTGAACTTTAATTAAGGCTGAGCAACGCTTGCCAAGGTCAGTTCATGAATGGGTGACCAATCGATACTAATATTATAAAGCATAAGAGTTTGTTTGTTTGGTTGAACGCGCTAATATCAGGAACTACTGGTCCGATTTGAAAAATTATTTCAGTGTTAGATAGCCCATTTATCGAGGATGGTTATAGGTTATATATCGTCACGCTAAGACAAATAAGAGAGGAGCAATAATGGAAAATGTGACGCAGACGAAGTTGCGCGGGTCAACTAGTCGTTTTATAAAAATCTTCCCCAGTGCTTCGAAAATTAACTGAACATGACATCTCGCCTGAATTACCGATGGCTTAGGCAGACGTATATCCAGAGAAAACACACATTTCACAAGATATGTGTGGAAATGGAAACGGAAGTGGAAATAATATTTTTTTCTACTCCTATACTGTTTTTCAACTCGGCATTTTTCTGGTAGCAGCCGCTATTGATGCTGGCTTTCAGGAGTTGCAGTGGTTGGGAATGTGTGGGTGGCGAGCTAATCCCGATAAAAACAAAAGTTTTGTAAAAGTACCAAGAGAGTACGAGGGCTTACTTTTCGGCAAAACCAAAACTATAGCTTGTTTAAAAAAATTATCATAAAATCTCTAAACTCAAAATAGAAAACCTTCCTAGTAGTTATTTTTTTAATCAAATCCTCCGGCTAATAGTTTCGAATATAATAATAAAATAAGATGTTCTTTGGAAATTAGACCCAGAGAAGTACCACCTACGTAAAGCTTATCTCACTGAAAAATTACGGAATTTTCAGGGGAGATTTACTTTCTAGAACTATAAAAATTCCGGTTATTAATAACCATTTCACAAAATAAACCTACGTCAAATCTTATAATGTGCTGAAAATAAATGATGACGGGCAACCACTGCCAGCTATACGTAGGTACCTACCTACCTTAAAAACTAATCATTGATTTGAAGATTTTTTTTTATTTGTGATGGGTTTAGACTCCAGTCTTGGTCAGAGATGACAGAGATAAAGTCTACGATGGAGCGAACTTACCCAGAAGGAGCCTGATCACTCTAACTTTGAAGAGATTAGGTTTGTAAGCGTTAGGAAACACAGACGCAGGCAGAGAGTTCCACTCCATTAATGTGAACATTGTATAAGACGTTTGGAAAAGCTCAGTGCGAACTGGTGGAATAGAAGGGATGGTAAGTTGCCGTGCGTCTGGATGTCCGATGGTAGAAGGGGGCAGGTGGGATTAGGTCGTGGAGCTCTTGGGCACACTCACCGAAGTACAACCTGTAGAAGACCGACAAGCAGGCAACCTTGTGGCGATAAGCCAAGCTGTGTAGCTTCCAACAGTTTTTCATCGCTGATGAACCTCTTAGCTCTCCTGTTTTTTTTTTATTTCCATTTATTTGACTAGATTAGGTAATCTTGGTATATACTTGTAGAATGCTCGCAGAACGGATAGTCGATGGGATCGAAAAGCTACGGAGTGGCAGGAGACGTAAGCTTGGAAGGCCTCCCACAAGATGGATCTAGGTTACTATCAGATCGTGTTTTATTCATGCTTAGTTCGGGTTCGGAACTAATCGTAAATCCGTAGGTGATACGGAGTAGAATACGCCCGCCACTAAGCCTAAAACTACGGACGTCGAGCTTAGAGAGTAGCCCCCCAGGACCCCGATCGTGGATAGCCGATGGATGCGAGACGCATAGAACCCGGTTGTTGTGGTGATACTTGAGAGAGGTCTATGTCAGCATGGACGTCTTTTGGCTGAAGAAGCGTTTGGCAAAAGCTAATCCGTTGACCCTGAAGTAGAACATAACAGGCATTTAAGTAGATAAGTGGTATTTTTTTACGTATGTACATAGTTATGCATAAAACCTGCTGAAGCTACGATAAACCTGAAACCACAGAAATGAACGAATTTCAAAGAAAAAGCTATCCACCACAATATTTAAAAGTTTAAATAACAACTAAGTGAAATATTTATCCTGACACAACCTAAACTCACACATTGTTTCTACTTCTAAGTAGCTCGTACATCTCACATTAAGATAAAGGTATATTTTTGTAACAAAGCAAATCTCTATGCACTGACGTAAGAGTGCTTTACCCGAGGGCCAGCGACCGGCGAATGAAGAACTGTTCACATCGGTAGACACGATTTTATAAACATTGAGTCAAATATTCATTGAGACGCTTTTTGAAATCATTGTTACGAATGAATAGTTTCATTCATTTTCAAATTATTGATGCAAGAATTGATACTTTCATAAAGGAATGTGGATGTTTAAAAAGTTGATGATTAAAGAAACGATTAATGCCTACGTATCCGACCGCGTGAATGTCGAAATCATCCCAAGGGAACACATTCCTGGGATAAAAAGTAGCCTATGTGTTATTCCAGACTATTATCTACCTCTATGCCAAACTTCATCAAGATACATTCAGCCGTTCTCACGTGATTGAGTAACAACTGTGGAAATCAGACATATCAAGGCGGAAAAATCTATCTTGAAATACCTCATACCTGAGTCTGTGTTTCCTGATAGCTACAACCTGGGAGTCTTTAAGTCAAGAGTGAATAGGTTACTTCTAGGCAAGCGTGCTCCACCTTAGACCGCATCATCGCTTAACACCAGGTGAGATAGCGGTCAAGCGTATGCCTATCAATATTTAAAAAAAAAAATGATTTGCCGATCGAAAATGACGTCGGCAAACTGATTCCCATTCTACGTAGGAAGGTATCTATAATCATATATTATGTGGGAAAGAAATACATAATAATATAATATAATAATATAACGTTTATTGGACAAAATCAGAACTTAGCCTAATACAGTTTCAATACTAAAAACATAACATATAAGAAGCTTCTAACCGAAATGAACTCCTGATTGCCAAACTAGGTAAAAACCTGTATCTTGGAAATCAGTGCTCCTCCAATCGCGATAACATAGATAATGAGTAACTAAGATACATAAGTACTGAAAAAGTTAGACCGCAATTAAGACATGTGAAAAAAAAAAAAGATCAAAATAAAAGAAATACATTCAAATTCTTTCGTTAGTTTAAAGCTTGACGACTTTGAGACATATGATAAGCGTTGTTGTTGTGTTGATGTTGTTATGATGTTGTGATGTGTAGTGAAGTGTAGTGTATTGTAGTGTAGTGTAGTGCAGTGTAGGGTAAGGTAGTGTAGTGTAGTGCAGTGTAGTAGTTATTTCTGGACAAGTAGTAACTCTTCGGTATTAGCATAATCTAGGTCAATGAGGTAGTTTGCAACGGCTGTTTTACATTTTTGTTTGGTAAGGGGATACGTGTTGAGGATAAGGTTAATTTTGTTGTATAGATGGGCACCAAGAAAAGGAAAGAATCTCTGAGCAAATTTAGTGCGGCACGCTCTAGACACACCAACTGCATATTTTCTGCGCTTCTGTAGAAATGCTAAGGGGTTATAATTTAAGGAACCATGCATTCTGAGGACTGTCTGTAGTACAAAAAGCTGCCTCACCGTCAATTCCTTACAGGTTTGATAAAGACTGGTTGTGGGATGGAAGAATGGTAAAAACAGACTCACTTTAAGGAGTGCTCTTTGAGCACGCTCGACTTTGATTAAAACTGACTTACAAGCACCTCCCCAACTAGTTATACAATACACCAACAGTGACTTGCATAGAGCTGAATATATCATCTTTAAGACCATCGGACTAGCAGTATGCCTGAGATTCTTAAATATATATATTAATTTACGAACCCTAGAAGAAACAAGGTCTACGTGAGGTGCAAAACTAAGTCTCTCGTCGTTCACGACTCCAAGGTACTTTATTATTTTGGTTTGTTCAAGCGAAGGGCAATTGCAACTTATAATTTTATGACATATTCGAGAATGTGCAATAATTTTATGGGAATTTTGAGAGAGATGCGATTCATTTCGGAGTGAAAACTTTACAAATTTAGTTTTATCAACATTTAACGTTAAAAGATTACTTCTAAGCCAGTCATTAACAACATCAAAACCGCATTGAGCATGATGAAAAGTTTTGAACCACGATGTGTCCCTAAAAACAAGGGCAGTGTCATCCGCGAAAGTTATAATTTTCCCATTTTGGAGTTCAAGTTCACAGAGGTCATTAATATAGATCAAAAATAAGGTGGGTCCAAGGACACTACCTTGCGGTACTCCGTAAGTTACGGGAAGCTTGTGACTTACCCAGTCGGCCACCTTAACACACTGAAAACAATTACTGAGGTAATCCGTGAATAATTTATGTGGTAGACCTCTGATCCCCATACTATCCATTTTATCCAACAGCCTAGGGACAGAGACTGTATCAAATGCCTTGGCTAGATCGAGAAATATAGCCAGTACTTTATTTTTGTTATCAATATTATCTACTATATAATCAATGACTTCATGAACTGCATTGCTAGTAGATTTATTGGATCTGAAACCGAATTGAGCACTAGATAGAAGCTTGTTTTCTTCTAAATAATTAATTAGTCTCTTATTAATAATTTTCTCGACTATTTTAGTCCTAATAGGCAATATTGAGATGGGTCTATAATTATTGACACAGTCTCTGTCACCAGACTTGAATATAGGTATTATTTGGGCAGTTTTAAAAGCTTTTGGGAAGGATCCTGATGAGAGCACTAAATTACAAATATAGGTCAATGGGGAAACCAATAGGGGTCGATAACGTGAAAGGAAATTTGAGGTTATGTTATCGCTTCCAGCAGTGGAGCTAGGTTTTAGATTAAGGATGATGTTATTAATCTCACTTTCGTCGGTTGGCAGTAGAGCAAAAGAATTAACACAGGTAGGATGAGTAGGTGATGAAGGGTCCGACCTAGGTTCTTGGGGTAGCTGCTTTTCCGCCAGTGATTTTCCTACATTTGCAAAGAATTCATTTATATTATCAACGGAGAGTTGGGGATTGTTAGGACATATTAATTCAGAAGACACCTCATTCTGCCGTCTAGTATTGGTTACAGTTTTAACAACGTCCCATATTTTTTTAGAATTATTACCTGCCTTAACAAATTCATTCCTTTCATATTCTCGTTTTACTTTGTGCAGCAATTCATTGCAAAAATTCCTGTACCTTGTGTAGGTTAATTTAAGAGTTGCGTTATCAGGGGATTTTTTTGATTTAAGATGAAGATTATCTCTATTCCTTACACATCTCAAGAGACCTGGAGTGATCCATGGCTTCAGTATACGTTTACGTCTTGATATGGTAATTGTTTTTGTACATGATTCAATAGCAGCATTAAGAGAGCCAGTGAAAGTTCCAACAACTTTATTAACATCTGTAATTAAATAGAGGGGCATAAAATATATTTTGTGCATAGCCGAGTCCAGAGCAGTGTAGTCTACACGCTTGATGGTTTTGAGAAACTGTTTAGCTGGGATTGATACATTGACCGAAATTATTACACTATAATGATCAGTGAGAGAGGTTTCTGCAATCAAACATGATGCTGGAAATTTGGATTTGAGTATGACATGGTCAATGCAGGAATTTGCACGCGTGCAAGTTTGGCTGGTAGCATACCATGTGATGCCATAAGATTTAAATAAAGGTCTTTACGTGTGTCGAGTGTGTTTTCGGCAATATCGATATTTACATCACCAGTCAAAATAAAGTTTTTATGTTTAGGAGCCACCTCAACCAGCAAACCATTTAAGCTCTCCAAAAACATGTCAACATTCCTGACACTGGGTGATCGGTACAGAGCGAGAACTGCAGTGTTTTTATCGAGGGTTATTAGTAGACTATTACAATCTATAATTACCGGTTCCTGTACACATAAATTTATACCTTTTTTAATAAAAATAGCTACTCCTTCATTTTGTGTATGGTTTCTAGCAGTACAGTAATAATCAAAACCATCTAGTATAGGAGGATTGGAAACACTAAGCAGCCAGCATTCAGTCAATATTATCAGGTCCCAGTCAACATTGGATTGAGCCAAGAGGGCAAGCATTCCATCCATATTACAATTTAAGCTTCTGATATTCTGAACAATTACCTTAAACGATTTTCCAGATGTTGGTATAAGTGTTGAACATTGGTCTATGGTACATGTAGAAGTATTAGCCACGGAAATTGAATTGATATCGGTAGAGATATTTTCTTTATTTATATTATCGAAAATTGGCTAACAGAGTCCATAATTCTAAGGGTGATTACGCGAGAAAAATAGGTTATGACAGCAAAAACATACCGGAAAAAGCATATTATGCAAATAATTAAGGTGTCAGCATGTAAGAGTAGTGATATTATGTGTAGTGTAATCGTCAAAGCTTTATAAACATGACAAAAAATAAAGTTACTCGTAGTATAATTAATAAATAAAAAACTTTCTTGGGAAGTAAGCTTAAGATTAAATAAAAATATTTCTATCATTTGCAGACTTAATGCAGATAGTCATGCTTGAACAAGTTTTTGAATATCATCTTCACTATCAATGCGCAGGGTCGGGTGATCATCACTCTTTTTCATATAAATTTTCCCGAAAGAGTGCCAGCAACCCACAAACGAATTTTTTTTAGCATGCTGTCGCGGCAAATAAAACAGTTTTTTGGCAAATGGAGTTAAAGACTCAGATATATACACAGGTTGGGTAGGGCCGCCAATCATTAAATGTGAAGTGTTGAGCATATTATTCTTGTTGCCCTTATTAAAGAGCTTTACTTTATGGATAATATTTTCTTTAGTGGTTATCGAAGTAAACTCTACTACTATTGGGGAAGAACCTTTATTCTTGGTTTTCATTCGATAGGCATCTCGAACGTCAGAGATTTCAACAGGGTACTGAACCACTTCACCGATTTTTTTAATAATTTGTGAGATATGTTTTTTGGTCTCCGTAGGCGCTTGAGGCACATTCCTTACTTCAATAGTTGAGGACTTGGATTTTCTTTCCAGAAAATCAACTTTCTGCTCAAGTAATTCAATCCGCACCTTATAGTTGGTATTTTCCTTCTGGATTTTAGCGAGGTTCTCCATACGCGTGACGTAACGTGTCTTCTCCTTGCGGCATATTAAATGCACTTCCAGTTCACAAACGTCCGTCCCTACAAATCTTCTTTACTATTACGTAACTCAATGTAAACGGTCTCTAAGTGCATTGAGCCCGCATCGGACATTGTTATACAGTGTTATGTAAACTATGCTTAGATACATACTAAGTTAGTTTTGTGGCGATGCTTTGCAGTTGATTTGATTTGTAAGTGAATGTTATCCGTTTCGTCCGCGTCGAATGCAATTCTTTTTAGTCTCCC
The DNA here is from genome assembly GCA_963859965.1 of Ceramica pisi. Lineage (NCBI taxonomy): Eukaryota > Metazoa > Arthropoda > Insecta > Lepidoptera > Noctuidae > Ceramica > Ceramica pisi. Next base: position 18,514,795 of record OY982535.1, on the reverse strand, counting down.
AGGGTGGCTGGGTGTTTTGGTTGAGTTTAAAAGGATTTTTTTAAGTAAAATGTAGATGAAGTGTTGCCAAAAGAACATACAGACATCGTCACTTTCGTTTTTTTTTTTAAGTTTGCAGTACTAAAGACGTTCAAGTGTTGGGTTTAATTTGTAGTTTGAGTCAAGTGGTTTCGCAATACCTATTCTGTTGCGAGTGTTTTACTTATGTTGTTGAAGGAATAAGGAACATGTCGTGAGAAAAGGTTTGTGTATGAATGTGTTTGATATTTTATAAGCTTTTAAGTATTTAACTTGCAATATTTATTTACGTTGTTTTCGCCAGATGGAATCTTGCAACTTAATTTTAAATTAGTTAGGTATCCTTAACCGATTGAGCTAGGTACATGTAGGTACACGCTGATTTTGGATGAAAATGCATGCTATGTGACGTCATTTTAATTTCAATATGGCGGATAATCCAAGATGGCGGACTAGTACAAAGCCCCCCACCCGATAACTAATACAAAGTCACATTAGATCCAAAATATGGGGGACCAGCCAAAATATATAAAAGCTTGTTTTAAAAAAGTTTTATATCATTAATTTTTATTTTACACCGAACATTTAACATAGCATAGTAGATAATATTATTAAATAATTCATTTTAAAAAAAGCGAGCTAAATAATTGATCACATTGGGGTGATATTGTACAGTAACAATAATACTCTAATCAATATGTATAAAAACTTTCCCGTTACTGACAGATTGAGTGAATGACTGACTGGCATGCTTCGTTGAACCCAAATAAATTGAGGGGCAGGAGGATGGTGGCAATGTTTACAAAAACCAATTAGATAAGATAAGATAAGATTTATTATTATTTTTCTCCCACAAAGTACATTTTACAATATTTAGGATTACAAAATAAATTCACAGTACAAAGGTTTGTGGGAGTCAGGAATCCAAACTAGAATACCCTGTGCTATGGACTCCTGGCCCCCCTTTCCAAGATTGTAATGTTTATTGTTAATAGTCATTGCAAGTAAACTCATATTAAAATACACTTCGCTAAAGTTGATACTTGAGTTGGTGGCGATTAACTGAAATTATATCGAATTGTGAATATAATTGTGAATATCTAGCGCATTCAGGATAGTATTCATTACTTTCTCAATGTATTTTATGCAACTTATCTGGCGTCTGTGAACCTTTTTTTATTGAAACATTTTCCAAACAATGCGATCGTAATAACAACATTTAAGCCTAACATTTTCTAAAAATATTAGAGTTGATCATACTGAAAAATTATGAAAACAACCGACCTATGATGACGTCAAAGAGGAAGTGATACTAACATAACACACCGCCCGAAAGTGGTCGTTGCGGGCCATGATCACCCAAATCCCGAGTAATAACTGCTTATGTTTCCGCCCTTTATGAAAATATCTCCCCTCTCTCCCTTCGTCGCCGCAATAAAAATAATCATACACATTTATACACTCCCCATTTATGTGATTAAGAGTTCTGGTGGAACTATGACAATGGTTTCATAAAGTAAACAATAATAAAAGATAACAAACATTATACCTACTTTAGCAAAATAACAATACTTTTAGTGTACTACCAGTACTAGTAGGTAGTAGGTAAATGTACACAGTATATTTAGAACCTTTTTTTTTTAAAAACTTTTTACAAAAAAGATACAACCGACTTCCAAAAAAAAAAAACACTACAAAGTAAAAAATAACTTTGTTTTCGGAAACTGTCGGTGTTTTTGTTAGTTTCTTCGTATTTTGACACCGACTTCCGAAATTTTTAGTAGTACCGCACACCTAACAACACCACTGCAAAATAGCAGAAAAGCAAAATACGCAATTTCGATTACTTGGATGACATAAAACTATCATCCAAGTCGACGAATTCCAGCTATTTCGATTTAACCCTTAATAAGGCAAAGGGAATAATTTCAGAATTATAATAAGGGAATATAATCCAATGTTCGTAACCGATTTTCAAAAAAATTTAATGGGACCTTTTTGCAAATCGGTTCATTATTGTCGGAGTTATGAGGTAACAAACATAAAAAAAAATACATACAACCGAATTGATAACCTCCTGCTTTTTGGGAAGTCGGTTAAAAATAGCGGTCAATCATTGTTTAAACTGACTGTAAAACAATCCTGATAAATAAAATTCTTCCGTTAATTGTATTCCGTCCACTAGCGCCGCCAATCGTTTTTTATTAATTATGTTAAATTTAAGACACGTAGATAAAAAACCGCTCTGTAGTGTTCTGAAGAAATGTATTTATTATTTTTTTAGAGTTATGTTTTTTACTTTAGTACATAAATAGTTGCCAAAGTCGATATTTTAGCTAAAAGTGGCCACTTTTAGCAATAATTGCCGTTTTGGCTATTTAGCCATGAGTTATGTATTAAAAATAGCTCTCAAAAAATAATAGATACATTTCTTCAGAACACTACGGAGCGGTTTTTTATCTACGTGTCTTAAATTTACCACAATTAATAAAAAACGATTGGTGGCGCTAGTGGACGGAATACACGCTCTTAGGTACTGAGTTACTGACCGACAATGCACAGTCGAAACTTCTTGTCCTAGAAAGCTGAAATTTGGCATGTAGCTTCCTTACACTCCGTAGGGGTGCCCTAAGAGAGGATTTCCCAAAATTCCTACGGGAACGGGAAAAACGGAATAAGCGCGAACGAAGTCGCGGGCAAAAGCTAGTAATACATATTCATCATCTGCCTGCCTTTTCCCAACTACATTGGGGTCGGCTTCCAGTCAAACCGGATCGAGCTGAATACCAGTATTTTACATGGAGCGACTGCCTACCAGGGGGGCTACTCTCTATGCCCGAAGTCCCTAGTTTCGGGCTTAGTTGCGGGCGTATTCTACTCCGTATCACCTACAGACTTACGATTAGTCCCGAACCCGAACTAAAAATGAATGACAACACGATTTGACAGTAACTTTCGAATTGTGTTGTCATTAAATTCTTAGTGGTTAGATAATACGGAGTAGAATACGCCCGCAAGTAAGCCCGAAACTACGGACGTCGGGCTTAGAGAGTAGCCCCCCAGACCTCCACAACCCATTAACTGGGTAACAAGGTATTTCTTGGCAAAACTGGAGTCAGATTTACTGGCTTCTGACAATCCGTAACGACTGCCAAAGATCAACAAATGACAGCCGTTACCAACGGCTTAACGTGCTTTCCGAGGCACGGAGGAAACTCTGTATGTTAAGATGGTCACCCATCCACAGACCAACCTCGGCAAGCGTTGCTTAACCTTGGAGATCGACCTGTGCGGATGTCATTATTTAGCCACGAGCTCCTCAAAAAAGCTAGTAAATCATATTAAAGGAATAAAAACATAACGAGCTCTATTTTTGATAAATATCTATGAAACTCACAAAAACTTCTAAATCATTTATCTTTACAATTTCCATTCGTCAAAGTAAGAATATGTTCACAAAGCAATGGCGTATTCTTGCAAATTACGCTTGTAGATACAATTTCCATATAAAATATATCAAAAGACGACTCTATATGTGATCCCTGATGGCCAATGTTTGTTTGCCAACATTGGTGTTTTGTTGCTTCCAATATGTTTTGCAGTGACGCTACTTTTTATAAGAGAGCTTTTAAACTTAAAGATGCATACATTTTTACTGATCCATATTCTATTACTAAAGTTTTTTTTCTTACTTTTTCAAACCAAATATCCAATTAATTTTTAATAGCTCAGCATTATCACAAATCAAAGCGTTTGGAAGCCCTAGAGAGATGAAAAATAATGATGACATAGATGCGTTCGCAGAACACTTAAAACTCATCGTTAAATAAATATTTCGAAACATTTTCCACAGAATATCACGATCAATCATGATTGATAACTGTTGCAATAATTGTTTTGAGAGTTCGAATTAAATTAAGAATAAGAGCTCTTTTTGAGTACTTTTAAATATCTCCTCTATTTTAATCCAAAAAATAGACTCAACCACAGACATATAAATAGTAGGTCTGTGGACTCAACCCCGTTATTGTGAAATACGGTTGTCTAATTGTCAATGTTCTTTTGTCACGACGGAATTTGTGACGCGTCCCTAATTTCCAAACAGATACCAAGGGTCAAATAGACTTATTCATAAAAAACAATAATCTGTAGATTCTGTATTCAAATTTATAGAAAATTTGAATATAGAATAAAAAGTTTTTAATCTAATCAGAGTGCCAATTCTACTTAATTTCCACATACGCTTCGCATTTTGCATCTCAATCGCAATCCGTCAAAAATGTATGAAAATTAAGTATTTTTTGACAGTTTGCGATTGACATGCGGATGCGAAAATTGTCTAAAAAATAGTAGAATTGGCCCTCAGATGCTTAATTTTATTTTGTGAATATGCCTGACTATTTGAAACTTCTTCGTTTTCTTTCTGTTCATTATTTGTATGGTTTAACAGCTCACTTGTCGTTCGGATCGTCTCAGTGTTCATTTCGACATATTTACTGAATCGATCGGTAGTTCAGTTCGGTTTACTACATTATTAAGATAATCCAGTAGGGTAAAACTTCCATGTTTATTAACCTCTCTCGTAAAGCACGGATGTAGGTTATAGTTCAGCAGTTAAGGGAGACGAGGGCCCTCGCTAATTAGTACACTTGCTATCCGAGCGGTGAACCGCACTTCACGGAGAAAAAAAAACTTCTGAGATTAAGGAGGGAAGTTACTCATCGATAACCCTAATTATAATAGGGATTTATACTGTTCAAAATAAATATTTTGTTAACTGGTCCGTCGTTAGATTATCAAAAAAAATCTGAACACATATTATTTGATTTTTCGAATCAATAGTAATTGGAATATATTAATACTAGCGACCCGCCCCGGCTTCGCACGGGTGCAATGCTGATACTAAATACACTACAGAAAAACCGTGAGAAAAACTGTTACCAACCTACCTCGCGTATGAGCCGCGCGGGTACCTTACATAGATCTAACTAAACTCCCCTCCCGCACGCGCACCACCGCCTTGGTGACCGCCGCAACGGGCCGTGCAGCAGAAATCGTAATATTTTCATTTCGCCATAACTTCAAAACCAAACGTCCGATTTTAATCATTCAAAGACCAAATATGATCTACATAAACTGTACTTAGTGATGAAATACTTTAATTTGCTAAGGATTAATGGCATGAGTAAAATAAACGCGTTTAAATGTAGTCCAAAAAAAATCTAGATTTTTAAATAAAAAAATGGTTGTTGCGCCTCACTCGACATAGATAGGTATAGTGTGTCGCGGACTTTTTTGTAGATATTTATAAGATCTACAATTAATTAGAACAATTTATGGTTGTATCTTTTATAGTTTAGGCAGCGTACGCAAAATAAGTAACTTTTCTGGTTGATTTTTACACCCTGTGTCCGAAAAACCCAAATATCTTACGGAACCCTATTTTTTTGCAAAATAAAATATAGCCTATGTTACTCGTGGATAATGTAGCTTTCGAATGGTGAAAGAATTTTTAAAATCGGCCAAGTAGTTTTTGAGCCTATTCATTACAATCAAACAAACAAACAAACAAAGTTTTCCTCTTTATAATATTAGTGTAGATAGAACGTATCAAAGATCAGGAGGCCCGCCTTCCCCCCCCCCCCCCCTTCTACAAAGATGAAAAGTGTAACAAGGAGTGACGCAAAGTTACAACAAACGTATCGTCTTGACTTTATGCTAACATGACAAAAAAAATACGTGTCCTATATTTTTGGTAACCCTGGATGCACGATACAGTTTAAATGTTAAGGGAATCGAACCCTTTACTAATTAGAGCACTGTTACTTTCTGAACTGTGAACTTAAATGCAATTCACGAAGAAAACAGTTGGAGCTTTTTCAACTTAAGAACATGTTGATATTTGTATCTCCAGCCTTATTTATAAATACAATCTAACTAAATTAGTTTGAATACTGATTAGCAGACACAGATGGTGACGGAGGGCTGTGCCACAATGGTTCTATGCTCTTTCTATGTCTTTGGTAATATACAGGGAAATTGAAAAAATACCCGAAACCTCTTAGGCAGTGAAAGTACACATGATTATAAGCAACTTTTGCTTATAATCATGTGCTAACTTTTTTTTAAAAAAATATCAGCTGTTTCATACATTTTCATTGGCTAAATACTGCATTTTGTATGAAACAGCTGATATTTTTTTCGAGATTTCGGAGTTTTACCAAAACAAAAGTTGCTTATAATCATGTGTACTTTCACTGCCTAAGAGGTTTCGGGTATTTTTTCAATTTCCCTGTATACTAATCTCCCTATACAATATTTTCAAGGGTCGGCGCCTGTCTTCTACTTTTTAATTAGTAGCCATCTCTGTAAACAGTTACCCCATTAAAAGCCATTTCATCTTACACACAGTTCCACTCATCGGTCTGCCAATAAGTAAGTAGCAACCAATATATTTTCCAACATTGGCACTTGGCACTGGCTATACTAAACCAACGCTGGTCCAACTGGAGTCAACGAAACAGACTTCAAACGTGCTCGCTCTCAGTACCGAGATCCTTCCAATTTAGTTAAAATTACTATACAAGTTAAAACAACTACTCTGTGATCCATCTAAATAAGTACTCATGACTTAACTTATTGTCTACCTGTGACTGAACTAAAATGAATGAAGTTGCTTTGAAAATTACTGAGTACAGCTTGAGTTTGTTACTCTCAGCAAATTGGAAGAGTCAGCGCTGAAACTTGCAGGTGAAGTACGATTTTTATAAGTTTAAGAAAATTATAAGTTTGGTTAGATGTGAAATTATGTTTATTATTTTTCTTGCTTGATCAGTTTTTGAGGACATCATGTGGAATTTGAAACAGTTTCTCAAATAGTAAGTTGAAAAGTCACGTAAAAAATTGTAATTTTCCATTTTGCCTTTCTCTTCTTTTGATGTAGAGTTTCTCGACGAATTGAGTGTGATAAACCACAAGTGACAATTAGTGTGATAAAACTTTTTTTTACAAAAAATAGGTACAACAGACTACCAAACACTATAAAGTATAAAATAACTTTAATTTCGGAAGTCGGTGTTAAAAAGTCGGAGTTATGAGTTAACAGACATAAAAAAAATACAACCGAAATGAGAACCTCCTCCTTTTTTCGAAGTCGGTTAAAAAATAATGTCACTAAATTAATTTTCCAATCAATTGCAATCCTACGCAATTTTTATCACAACAGAACAGCTTTCAAGTCACCCAAATAAACAAAGACTTTTTTTCCACAATAGCTTTTACAGCACTTGGCCCAAAATAGGAATACGTGTTTGAAACTATTTATTGTGCCTGAAATTACATAAAGTTTTACCTCTATGTAATTAAGTTTGGGTCAAACTAAGTAATGTTCCACTAAGTTACAGGACACATACCAATTAACCCTACTAAGAGACACACAATTTATTTAAAGAACGTGGTCGGCGTGGTTCATATTCATGTGACTTATCTGTCTACCCTTTTGGTTACAATGAAGATTTCTCTATTTATGTAACTATAGGCGTGTCTAATAAATTTGTTGAGTAACTAGTTTTTAAGCGTATCTTCGTGACTAAAACCATGTCTTTTGTGACATCTTTTTTTCAATGACCATCTTATAAAATATCCTTGAAAATGTATGACCACTACGGAGGTCTATGCGACGAAATTTTTTTTATTTATCGGTGCTCTGGGTTTGGACAGCCCCATTTTTTAAGGATGGGAAATCATCAAATTATTTCTCCCGCTCTGGGCGAAGCGGGAGGGAGTGTCAGACTTCTACTGACTAAAACCCATCATGTTCCTTCATGTGCCCTTTGTGTTCCGGAGCCGCGGTATTTCTTTCGAATAGTCCCGCAACTGGACAGCCCCTTAATGATCCTCTACGGAGTAAAGGGAAATTAATTTCACATTTCTACCAGTACTTTTGGCTGTCCGTTGTATCACTCAGTCACTCAGTAACGGAAGAATTTTATACATTAGGATTGAATAATGAACGACCTTTGTCAGACCCACCTGTAGTAGAGGTAGGCAGGGTTAGTTTTCAAAGTGTAGGAGTCATTGATAGACTAAAAAGGGCAAATCGACTTCCAAAAAAGGACGCTTTTGTTTTAAAGCAGATTTATTATTTTTAGGACTTCGTACCAAAATGGTGCAAAGGAACCCTTATGTTGTGACAAAGTCTGTGTCTGTCACAGCTGCTAATGCTATCAACTTGAACCTTTAAAATAGTTTGTGACATCACCTAAACTCAATTTAACAAATATGTTTTTTTTTTTGCAATAGCGACTGAAAGGGATTTTTAAAAAAACAAAATGGGGCTACCATGTGGGATATCTTATAAAAGAGTGCTATTTGCACATTTTTTAAACCGCATGGTTCTCGACTTTTGACGAAAAATTTAAAAAGATTGAATTAATTATCTCCACCGTTTGCATACAGAAAAATCTGAAATTATTGTGATAGGAGTTTATGTAAAGATTGCAGGAAAAATAAAACTACGTCTCCTACATACCTACCACACTTTTTCAGAAATCATCAACAAAAATAACATTTAGGTCCACTGTCAGTCAAGAGATGACGATAATCTAAAACTGCAATACATACCGCAGTGTTAAAATTATCTGACGAATGTAGATCTCGCCGATGAAAATTTAAAAACACCCTCTGTGCGCGAGTCCGACTCGCTCTTGACCGGATTAATCGGAGGTCTAGGGTTCAGAGAGACTACAAGTTCACTAACTCATTTTAGCTTGCTTGACTAATTAATTGTAATTTGATGTTCTTGCTTAAAGCAAGGTCATCAAAGTTCAAAATCAGTTTGCACGTATAACCTTGATCACGAAGCATACAAATTGGACACGTAGCTTTATAATCTAGCATGAACCATCCACCTCTGCATATTCAAATTGTTACAGAAAAAAAATCAGTAAGAAGATATGCATAACCACTAAAGATTAAGTAAGTACATTCGTCTAGCGTTGCATGAAAAGCCAACTCACAGAGAGATGCAGAAGTTTCAACTTGGAGGAAATATAAAATTTGGAAAGAGGAAAAAGAGGAAGAGGAAAGATTTCCAGTGACGAAAAATTACTTAATCCTTTATTTACTGAAAAATTGCCAACCATCCAATGAGTTTCGTGTCTTTTTCCGGTGATCGGTCCCTCTTGTGGGAAGCCTTCCTATACGACGTATTCCATTACGATGTCGCCACTTCTTTAGAATCTATCGATATCTGTTCTGCTTGCATCATTTCCTGCCCTTTGCCACCTATGTTTAGCTATATTCTTCGAGCCTAGGTTCTCCTTTTTTTTTAGGATGAGAAATCATCAAATGACGTCTCCCGCTCTGGGCGGAGCGGAAGGGAGTGTCAGACTTTTACTGACTAAAACCCATTCATGTTCCTTCATTGCCTTTGTGTTCTGGAGCCGCGGTAACTCTTTCAAATAGTCCCGCAACTCCGGTAGGTGCGGCCCTTTCGGGCCCCTCTTTGTGCTGACTCCCTCTGAAGCGCGCGTGAAACACGAGAGTAGGCACTCGTGTTCCACGCGCGCTTCACGCGGTTCTTCTCAAAAAAATACAAAAATCTTTATTTTTTTAACAAATTTCTTCTTAAAATCAGTTGCTGAATCTCCTTTTAAGCATGCAAATATGCCTGTGTCAGGAGGCTCCGCTCTTCCTTATCGTATTAACAGAATAGCAAGAAACATGTAAAAATAAGTTTTGTATTTTAATTATTTAGTAGGTAAGAAATGTGTGTGTGTGTGTGGGTGTGTGTGTGTGGGTGTGTGCGTGTGTGTCTGTGTGTATCAATGTGTGTTTGCGTAATCAATGTATGTTTATTTCACGTATAACAGCAGTGTTTCGGTTTCTTCATAACTTAGGGTTTTTATCCACTTTATTAGTACAGATTTGCACTCATGAGAGGTTTTGGAAAAAATCTGTAATATTTCATTCGTTTTATTGTAAAGATAAGCTGATCTTTTTTTGAATTGGATACTAGCAAAAGTAGTTTTTGTTATAGGAACATTTGTGACTATGTTGATCCTGTGTACGTAAAAGAGGTATTATTTAAAGTCTTCCAATTTTTTGTGAAATCTTTTTATAAACTCATTGTTGCATCGTTGCTGCTTGCTTTAGTGTATTAAGATGGATAAGGTTGGTAATGTGTAGTTAATTTATGGCTACAAAACAGCTTAGCGTGTTAAAAAAAATCTTATATCTAATAGAACTTTTCTGTTTTACCTACGACATGGCTCCATGAAAAATAAAGCCGTGACGTAGTCAAGTTCAGTGGCAACGTCGATGCACCCCGCAGCTGCAGTAGCGAGTGCATTCAACTGCGCAACTTATGTTTTACTTCAAGCTCCGTCAATGCTCGCTTTTATGAATTTGGTTCGCTGTTTATTGCATTTTGTTTGTTTTTTGTTGCAGATAATGATGAGAGACAGAACGACGCAAAAGGGTTATGTTGGAAGTTGGCTGGCAAAATCGGTGTTAATGACGTTGATTTTTGGCTACCTTAGTGGGAAGTAGCGTCAATTTAAAGTTTTTCTTATTCATTAGTCCATTTTGAGCATTTTTATTGGTAGGATAATACTGGAAAAAATGTAAATCTTATGTTGATTTATTCATAAAATTCACTGCATATTTCCCTCTTTTTGCGTCGACCGTAATATTTTCCGAGAGCATCAATCTATTTATAGCTACGAAGTTCGACGAAATGTCGGAGAAAACAGATTGTCGTAAAAGCATGTTATCAGTGTAGATGCAGCTGATATCCATTCCCCTGACACGATCCCTTAATCCTCGCGTACGGACAACCCGAGGAGGTTAAGGATATTTTTCTATGTGAAGTCTAGACGTCGAATATTGTGATTTTTTGAAGTGAAAACTTCTTTAGCGGCGTTGAGCACTTTTTTTGGGATGGGTATAAAATGTTAAACTCGCGTCAGGACACATGACCTGATCGAAAATTTGTAAGACGGATGGCGCGTCAGGACACCTGACCTGATCGAAACTTCGTAAGACGGATGATTTAAAAATGCACAACGTTAATGTTCAAGTTTTCACTTCTGCCGGCACTCCCGGAGTTTAATTGATCTTGAGGAACGAACTACGAACTACGAAAAAAAGTTTTAATCTACCCGTGCTCCAAACTTCAGCCAATTCCGAGATTGATTAACAAACATACAGAAATACACATTCACATTTATATTAAACGAGGAATCTACATAGTTAAGTAAGTTTAATCAACCCAACTAGTATAATACTGCAAACAGCAAGCTTCATCAACACAGTTGAATATTACCTGTGTTTAACAACGGATGAACTGGCTTTCGCCTGATCCGTGCAAATACAACATTTATTTGGCGAAGCGAGTTCGGTAATTATATGCGGATTTATATTCAACAGTTACAATTTGCAGCTTTTGTCCCTACTTCGTGTAGATCAAACATGTGCTATTTTATAATTTGGTTGCATTTTAGATGCATATTTTAAAGGGGTTCGAACTTTTTTTTAAGGGAGCTAGCATAGCCCCCGCCACCATTTGTTTGTTTTTGTATATGAGCATTTATGTGACACTTCAAAAGCTGGCCAAATGCGAGTCGGACTCACGTGGAAATGGTTCCGAATCAACTTCATTTTTTTAACACTATTGACACTTCTTATAGGTTTTCCTGTGATTTGCAGGTATAGAATACAATTATCAGCATTTTTTTTTTTTCAAGATTTTAGGTTCAGTAGTTTCGGAGATAATACGTGTCCATTTTTGGGTCACAGAAGCCTATAATAACATATCTTCCTAATCTTTCATAGATATAATTGTAATTTTTGTGTACTTTTGATATGCGTCATATTGACCGCAAACTAACTCTTTTTCTTTCTTTCTTTCTAAATGTGCATTAAATTTCGACAGAATCGTAGAACCCAAGAAGTTTGGCTGTGATAGAATGACAGACAGACACCTAAGTGATCCTATAACGGTTCCGTTTCTTACGGATGTTCGGAAAACAAAAAATATTAGCAATATGGTGCCCTAAAGTGTCATGAAGCTAAAGATAAAATTAAGATAATGATAATGTTATGTGGCCAAGATATTTGAAAGTAAAATCGCCCATTATCTAACTTCTAATCTAACTAATATTATTAACGCAAAATTCTGGATGGTTGGATGTTTGTTATTCTCCAGCACCTTCCAGGACAACTGTTCAGTGTACACTACATGTGCTTTTGTAAAAAACCGAAAGATAAGGAACTTTCGTTAAATCTGCGTGTGTTATTATAAACCTTTTTGAGACATGTGAAGCCTAAAAAACGTTACAAAGTGCATTTCAAGACTTAATCACCAGAACAAGGACGCGAGAAACTGGCAAAAACTGCTGAGCAAGACATTTGTGGCCAAAAGTAAGAGCTATCCTTCTTCGTAGCGGAGTCTTGGTCGTCGCAGCCCATTAAATTCGAGTTAATTTCAATATCGATGGTTGTAAGTACCCAAATGTGCAGGTGAAGCTTTGCTGACACATTTTATTGGTACACCGTTCAGTCACACACTGGTCAGTTGAAATTTAAGCAGCAATCAATTCACACGAAAAGGGGGCAGACTTGATGAATTAGCAATTGGAAAATACATAATATTGTGTTACTGTTTTCTAAGAGCAACACATCCAGATAGAGATTCAAGGCATAAGTACTGCTACAGACTCGTGAATGGGCAATTGAACAATTTTTCAACACATCGACATTTCTCAGAAAGCGTAGATTGCTGCCGTTGCAACATACCTATCACAGTTTTCCAATAATTGTGTTACCGAAGAAATTCTGTTCAAGTTACATAGAGTGTGTTTTCTAGGAAACTACGGGTTCCGGAATACAACTTCCCACTGGTATGAAATAATGTTATTAAATGGAGTCGTTTGTATCATTTGGAAAAAGTATGTCTGTAAACCCCGATAGTGACTGACTACCTGTCGTGACGTCTCTCACACCAATCGGGAGCTATAATATCCTCCTATAATGACACTGGAATATTAATTATATTATGCCAGAAAACCACACTAATTCTGTCGACATGTCCATGGTCCATGCAGATAAAACCGTGGACAATAGCAAGTCGTCCATACAGTGTGAGTCTTTATAATGTGCATGTATGAAAATGAGGGAAATTATGCTTAATTTGATCGACGAAAAACGTATTAAATTAAACCTATCTTTTTTAATATTTTTTTTTATTTTGACTAAACTGTGTAACTTTTAAAATTAACGATCTATCGCGAAGAAACAAATTTCAAAATGATCAAAAGTAGTAAGGCGTTCTTACAAAATGAAATAGTGGAATAAAAACTACCCTCAATTGAAAAAATGAACATGGTTTTTTTCATCAATTTTAACAATAATTGTTAAATTTCTCAAAACACGCCCCCATTAACTACCTTTTTTATTACTTTAAGTTATTTTTCATCATATTAGCTACCCAATAGTAAAATGACATGTTTATAACTCAATCCCAATAATCAACTGTTAAAGAAAGGCCCAGCGCACGACTACGCACATTGTTTAGCAGGTAGATAGCCATTTTTTTACACTATGTTCACATTTGTGAACAAATTAAAATCAAAAATATAATAAGTATTTTTTTTAACATTTTTCGTCTCAAAAATTAAGCTTAGTCTCCTTTATTTTCGTATGTATAAAGACTCACACTATATAGTCAAAAGATAACGTCACAAGAACGAACATAATTCAAAAGGACATCCACTATTAGAATCTCTAAGCTATCGCTATATCTAGTCGTATTTAGCTTAAGTCTGACGCCTCAAAGGCGGGCGCAACCGCAGGTAGCTACTAGTATATAGTATCTTTAGACTGAGATTATGAACTTAGTGCTTGCAACACGACAGTGATGTGTATAGAATGTAGAATATAGTAATTACAAATGTTGCAATATATGGTTCAAGCAAGTTATTTTTGTTGTACCTAATATTTATCCAGAAGTGGCTAATACCCGAAGACTATGCCCGTACCGATAACCTTTTAAACAGTGTTTTTTTTAATATCACGCGCACACGGCCTTAAAAGTACACTGACTTGTATACACACGCACCCAATCCTACACACACACACACACATAAACACACCATAGCATACTTGCACTATTTTCAAATTTTTTTTTTCTCATTTAAGTAGTATCTTATTTTAATTTTGGTATATTTTTGTGTCTTCTTCTAAGTTGTGTTCCAAGAGACGATATTAATAGTATAATATACCTACACATTAAATGCATATTTTTATGTAAATACATTTCTAAAATTTACAGAAGGGTCTGGACCCCACGACACAGGAAATCCTAGTTTGGGGCCCAGAGATAATATATGTTGTTTTTTTTGTGTCAAGGCTATACCTAATATGTGTATGTGTTTTGTACTAATGTTTAAATGAATAAAGATAACGATTGTATGATTTATACTTCATCCCAAGCGTAAACTTTCTTTGGGTTTCATGAAGCCTCTGTTTTTATAGCATGTCTATTAAAATTGGTCCAAATTCCAATGAGCCCCTTACCACAACTCCTTACCATAAAACTTAATTTTATTTTCATTATATTATTGGTTGTCATAGCGGTAATGCAAATAAACAATCAGTAAAAATTTCAACTATTAACCTATTTCGGTTCTTGAGATACAGCCCACTGACAGGCAGACAAACGGACGGACAGCGGAGGTTCCGTTGATTACTCTTTAGGTACGGAACCCTAAAAATCAAGTTAAAAATATAAAAACCTTGACAGTGCTTTCGAAGTCTCGACAAAGTTGTTCAGTCCGTTGGTCACTTTTACAAATAACACCTTGAACTTGCATACTTACAGACTGAAAGGTCGCTGAACATGAAAGATCACAACGAATTTATTTTAGCACTAATGAACATTCATACCTGAGGAAAGATTGAATAATATATAAGTTACGGAGTAGATTTCACCCCCAGTGGGGTTGTAACTCAGTGCTCAACGTCAGTATTCGGACGAAAGCTCACGAATAATATATTGGTATTAGATTCGTAGCCAGTTTTGTGGACATTTGTCATTATTATTTATTTTTATTTTCACAGTTCATCGTAAAATCGTGTTGGATTTAGTGCAGTTGTATGTTGTTTGTACTGCCGAGTTTGTTGTTTGTTTACGCGAGAGATACCACTGTGTTGCTTAGTAAGGATTTAGGTATTGCGTTTTAGTTAGAAATGGATGTTTATCGTGAGTGTTTGAAATGACTAAACTAAACGTATTTCGTAACAGAGACTAAGTTTAATGTTGTATATATTAAGAAGAGTCAAGGAAATCAACTATTTATCACCTTCACGTTTGATTATGTGACAGTTATAGTATGGAACTTTGTCAAAGTAAATCGAAAATTACAGTTTTTCTTTAAGTATCGTTAGCAAAAATGTTCTGCATATTGATAATAAATAAGTTATTTCAAAGTTCCGTACCATTCTGATCGCGCGCGGATTATTGTTTAGTGAAGTTTTGGGAACAGATACATTGTGCGTACAGCTAAGGAGTGGAATTCCTTGCCTGAGGCTGTGTTTCCTGATAGCTACAACCTGGGAGTCTTTAAGTCAAGAGTGACTGGTTACTTCTAGGCAAGCGTGCTCCATTTTAGAACGCATGATCATCGCTTACCATCAGGTGACAAAGTGGTCAAACGTACGCCTATCAAAAGTAAAAAAAAAGTTTAACCATTACCGGAAGATGCAACGTTGGAAGGTCTCCCTGAAGGTGGGCTGATGATCTAGTGAGGGTCGTGGATAGCCAATAGTTGCAAGTCGCACAGGACTGGTTGTTGTGGCGCTAGAGAAAAGTTACTGTTTTTTTTTTGTCAAAGAGTTTAACAAAGACTTTTGCACATGCTTTATGGCTACTTAATAAAGTGTTACAAATAATGAGTAATATGATTACAGCAAAAAAATAATTTAAAAGGTAAAATTTCGAACTACGAGGTGGGTTTTTCAGCAAAATAAAACTAGCTTTAAAGAGACATCGTTTTATAACTACATCCATACCAATCAGGTTAATAGGTACCTAGCTACATTTCAGGTAAAGACTAGTGCTGGTAAACTATCTGAGAGCTGCTGAGCGCTTTATAGACAAGTTAACAGTGCAGCAACCTTGCGATGCTATAGCTAGCTTTTATGAGGCACTGTTGGCAGTGTGTTCCACTTGGGTCTGAATTTAACTGCCGTTAAAGGAGTATTTCAGTTGCAGTAGGTAGGTTTATATATAATTTTTATTTAAGGGAAGCAGCTGCGTATACTTATAGATTACTTTGAAGATATTCTGGGGCCCCAATATAAGACATCTTGAACCAATCATGATTCCGATGTAGGAGAGAAACGGAGCGATACAAGACGAAGACACAAGTCGCTATCTCTTTTTCACAACGGAATCATAATGGCAATGGTACGATGTCATAGTAGGGCAATATTAGTTGACATTCTGCTGTAGCTCTTAAGTATCTGCTAAACAAAAGTTTACATAGTCCCCGGAAAATGGCAGACACCGTAAGATAGTAATAAATCTTGATTAGATTATAATTTCTCAATATATTGTGAAAAAAAAAAACGTTTTATATTATAACTAGCTGACCCACGCAACTTCGTCTGCGTCAAATTTTCCATTAACGATAGGTTCCTTTTAGTATTAGTGTGATGATATGTACCGTATAGCCTTCCTCGATAAATGGGCTATCTAATACTGAAAGAATTTTTCAAATCGGACCAGTAGTTCCTGAGATTACTCCCTACATACAAACTTACAAACAAATGTTACCTCTTTATAATACGAGTATTATAAGAATAGATAAATCCCATCCAAATTTCACAGTTTCCAACATATTCGTGTCTGTAGAATAAAAAGTATACAATTTCACGACATATTTTACAATCTTACGGAGCTTGCCATTTTCCGGTGACATATACATGATTATGTTTAATAAATTGCAGTCATCTAAAAATAGATGGGAAATATAGTTTATTGGGTGTAGTCAGTTTTAACAAAAACCACAAAAAATTAAGCGGTTCTATATGTCTACACATAAAGTGCCCTTTACAAAATTTAAGGTCTGACCTATGTAAGTCATGTTTTACTTTAAACAGCCTCTGTTTTTCACAAATGTCTCATGAAAAAATACTTATGTAACTTACGTCGGAAACAAGACTTCATACGTCATCGGCACACGTTCAAAACACAAGGCTTCAACTAAACAAACAAGTATTTATAACTCAGCATATTGTTTGGAACACGAGAATTGTGTGAAACAGTTTGAATTGGAACAAAAATCAACAAAGTGAAGTGATTATTTTAGCTACGCAATAGCACTTCTGTAGTATGACGTCATACGGGAATAATTTACATAGGAATTGGAACTTACATTAATATATGTGGTGTTATGTAAGTACCAAAGTCGTGCATATGGAAATTGTAGAGCGTGTTACATTTGTTTTGTGATGGAGCTACCTACCTATATACGTCACTGAAAAGTTTCATTGACAACGCATAATTACACATTTCAGTAGATGATTTCAAAGTGGCTGAACAGATACAAGACTAGAGTCAAGAGCAAACCCATAACAGTGCAGAGTAGAAGATTAATCGATTAATTAATTATATAAGCTTAAAAGCTAATAATTATTATTTTTCTTTTTTTCTAGTCATTTTAAATATTTTTTTGCCTACCTGTAAAATTTGAGGGATTCGACACGATCTTAACTCAAAATTGTCAGCTCGAAAGCCCACCCACAGCAACGTGGGTAGGTACGCAGTATTGCTACGACTCCTGCATATCTATACTGTTTGTTTGTTTGTTTGGTTGAACACGCTAATCTCAGGAACTTCTGGTCCGATTGGAAAAAATCTTTCAGTGTTAGATAGCCCATTTATCGAGGAAGGCTATAGGCTATATCATCACGTTAAGACCAATAGGAGCGGAGAAGTAATGAAAAATGTTACGCAGACGACGTTGCACGGGTCAGCTAGTCTTTACTAAGTATGGCACGATTTGGTTTTGTGTTCTAGGTAGTCTGGAAGGCAGAAATCACTAATTTCAATATCCTGCACAGGTTACTCTACAATCTAAAAAAGGAAGCACTACCGAGTGCATAGTGAAACACGCGACTAGAAGACTGAGAGCCAGTGCAGACAGCTCAAGATCCGTTAGTTTTTAGATTGGATGGCAGCCCTGTGACCACTCGCTGCGTAATTAGTTGCACTGCAAGGTGTCTTCAACTCTTCATGATCGTTCAGACCTTGTTATTTTTTTTTGTGAACAAATAACTATATGATAGAGGAGAATGGATCTGGATTAGCGAGATTTAAGATGAATGAGGCGAATATAATAAGGGATGCAAAAAAGAGAATTCTTATTAGTCGGTTTGTAAATGCTTATTCTATTTGTCTGATCATTGAAAAGTCGCTGGCTTCCTCCAATCTTGTGAAATTTGTTCGTTTGCAATATTTATGTAAGTACTTTGCCTTTTCAAGTTTACAGTAAACGTGATTTTGGAATTCATTAAAAAATCGGTCAAATAAGACTCGCACACCAAGGATTCAACAATATCGCAGTATTGATATTCTCAAAACATATACCTAAGGTGCTTACCGTTGACCTAGACTCATGAAATTTCGCAAGAAATAAGGTCTCCTAAAGGCACGGACTCCTATATAAGCGAATTGGACTCGCACTTGACACCCATGCCTGCACTTGAGTATTAGGAGCCTTTTCCTGTCATGCATGCGTGTTTGCACCCGCGCGCGGATCTGGTCCGCATGCGGGCTGCCCGCATCCTATCATTTCATAAATAAATAAATGAATTGGCTGCGGGCGTACAGCCCGCGTGCGTGCTATCCGGATGAGGGCGGCGTTCTTCTGTCTTCAGTGTTGTTTTTACTGTGACGCGGGTCGCACGCATGTTCATAGGCTATGACCAGTTCATAGGCTAGGACATCGGGCTTAAAGAGTAGCCCCCCAGAAGCGTGCTATCGGGGGGCTACTCTTTGAGCCCGATGTCCGTAGTTTCGGGACCCGCGTGTGGATCTGTGATAGCGTGCTATCACAGATCCGCGCGCGTGTGAAAACACGCATGACAGGAAAAGGGCCCCTAAATAAACACACATGGTAGATATTTTCACATAAATACATATAAACATATCAAAACAAATGAACATCCTAAACAATACAAGATTAAGCCCACTCCACGGCAGACAAAAGAAACCGTCACTCCCCCCACCTCCCGAATGAGTCCCAATTACCGTATTTTCCGGACCTCGTAATACCGTGTTAGCTACCTCAGCACGTTAATAGTACTCATAATTATGTTACCAATATGGGTGATTTGGGTGAGTTCGGTGCGCAAGCGGCGTGATAAACTGTGACCCGAATATGGAATATCTTGATGATGTATGGGACCATTATTTTCGGTGATTACACAAAACAATAGTTTTGTTTATATAGGTGTGCTTTTTCTGTGATATGTTGTATTAGTTAAAGATTTGTATGTGGTGTTTGTTCAGGTTTCTTTTGTTTTCTGAAAGTCAAAACTCGTATTCGGTTTTACTGTTAAACAAATATATGAAAAAAGGTACGCACAATTATACGTCGCCGTAATCTAAATTTCCATATTAATATTACAATTGCGAAGGTAAGATCTGTCTGTTTTTTACATGCCTAAATCACTAAAATAATTCTGGTATAGACAGAAGGATGCATTTTCACGCAGGCGAGGCCGCTGGCTGATGCTATTGTAATGTAATTCTTGAAAGCGGTTATTTACCAAGAACAAACTAAATTCAATCTATCCCTACCTACCTATAGTCTGCTAATAACCCCCTAGTTGATACATAGAATTTCGCAAACACACAAGAGCTATAATTATAATTAGAGTGTCCGGTAGTTCGTGTAGTGCCCGGCTATTTGCTTGCAATTTAATTAGTGGCTAAGCTCTGCTGTTCATTAATTACAGCTTGCAGCTTCTCTGATAATAGTGACGGAGTTAGGTATTGGCCACATTGGTTAACAGTAACACGTGTACGATATGTGTTGCATATTGTGGTGAATAAGTAATTGTTAAACAATATTCTCATTTCTAAATTATAATTTGAAGGTATGCGGTACAGAGAGTAAAGTACCGCAAACCTCCATTGAAAAGGGAGGATCCTCCGACCAGGCGGTATTTGTGCCTGGCGGGCAACTGCCCGATGGGTCATATTGGACTGATGTATAATTATGTTCAAATCGCATGGTGAACTCTGTTTTCGCGATGTAGGAAGTTTAGTTGGCCGCCAGTTGAATAGATGGCGTCGCGGTTCTTTTTGTTGTAGATATGTTTCGTTGATTTTTTTCTTGTGGCGGCATTGTTGCCGCTACAATGATTTCTACTGCTTGATAAGGAAGAAAGTGGACATTACATGATTTCCTACTCCTCCACTGTTCTTTTCTGATTAATTTCATTGCAGTATCCAAAATGGTTGAATTGATTCTCTGGTACTTGACAAGCTTCATTGACTAGCCGTTTTTCTTTTGGTTACGACTGCTCATTCTGGCTATCAGGAGTTGCAGTGGTTAGAAATATTTGGCGGATTAGTCTCAAATAAAAAATTAAGAAATGCTCATTTTATAATGGAAAATCTTACACCATGAGAAGGTCTTCTACAAGGTGGTGGAGAAGCTCAAGGCTAAATAATAACAGCCACACAGGTCGATCGAGGTTGGTCAGTGGATGGGGGGACCATATTAAGTAATCCCCAGTTCTTCCGTGCCTCGTACCTATAAAGCATTTGTAGATCTTTGACAGTCAGAAGACAGGAAGTGTAACAACAGTCTTGCCGTTTTGGAGTACCGTGCTACTGGGATTTGGAGGTCAGATATAAAATATTGGTATTCTGGTATATCTGCTTCGACAGAAAACTGGTTACAATATATTTGGGAGAAGGCTAGGCAGATTAATTAATGTGTGTATGTCGTTTAATAATCTCCTCGTGCCAGCTCGCCATTGGAGTCTACCCCTTACTTTGATAAAAGAATATGACTCTATCGCTTCACGTACGGGCGTGGGCGCTTAGTATCGTATCGACCTACCCTTAATTACAACCGAGTTATGGCTTTCCTATATTGATATCGATTTCAAGAACAGTAATTACAAGGATCAAATACATTTTGTTCAGTTTCTTTATAACTTACTAGCTGACCCGCGCAACTTCGTCTGCGTCACATTTTCCTTTATTGCTCTGCTCCTATTTGTGTTAGCGTGATGATATAAATAGCCTATAACCTTTCTCTATAAATGGGCTATCTAACACTGAAATAATTTTTCAAATCGGACCAGAAGCTCCTGAGATTAGCGCCTTCAACCAAACAAACAAACACACAAACTCTTCTGCTTTATAATATTAGTATAGACTAGCTTCTGCCAGCGGCTTCGCCCGCGTGATCCCTAGGGAACATATTCCCGGGATGAAAAGTAGCTTATGTTCTATTCCAGGCTATAATCTATCTTAGTTCTAAATTTCATTAAGATCCGTTAAGCCGTTCTGGCGTGATTGAGTAACAAACAACCAAACTTTCACATTTATACTATTACTCGTTTATATTAAAGGTTATTTCAAACTGTCGTAAGCCGTTTTACGAAGCTACTCGCTAGCCTCTAGGCGCCAAGCAAGCCGCCTGCCTGTGCGTTCGCGACCTTATACAAAAATAATCCTTTTAGCTTAGAATAATAACGCATAGAAACCTAGTACGAGTGCAAAAAGTGAGGCAACTAAAACTTAGCCTAATCCGTCAAACTTAGCCACCAGGCCGTCAGTACTCAATGTCACGTTCCGTCGAACACAGCTCGCGAGTAAATAATTGAAAATGACAGTTTGTTGCGTGAAAGGATGTTATAGCACAATCAGGAAAACAAAAAAATGTGATAAAATAACATTTCACAAATAAGTACTCACATTCTATGCACTATTTTTACGTAAATCGATAAATAAAAAAAAATTCTAATAACCTAACTTGTCATAACACAGTGTTGCTATTTGTGAGGAAAAAATACCCACATTGCTTTCATTCATGTTTTTCATTTTTGTAATTTTAAAATACAATACTTACTGTTAATTCATATCAAACCCGATGTTTTAACATTGTTTATAATTATAACCCATCAAGCATTCTAAACGCATTGAACAATATCTCATTCTTTATGCGATTTATTTCCTTTTATTTTGAAATAAATTGAATTATACCTTCCGAAAAAATATGTCATATTACATGAAAAATCATGTTTACCTTTTCCAGTTCCCAACAACATAAAATACTTGCCTTGATAGCAAAATAGTAATGCGTCTTCCCATATTTTGTGGGTAAAGGCTTAGTAATGGTATCACTGAAAGCTATATCTGTGTGCGTTAGAGGAACGTAGACACATTCGGCTCACGCACACAAAGAAAATGAAGTGGACACACGATTTTGCTCGGGTTTTGTTCTAGACGCGGCTTCTATGCGTTATTATTCTAAGCCTTTTAGCATGATTCAGTATTCACGCGCGATGACTTATTATTAGCGTATTTCATGGCGTACTTTGGTGTTTCTATACCGATTTCTATGATTCTTTTTTATGGAATAGTTAAACATGTTAACTTTTTTAATTAGGGATGACTGAGAGTGTTGTAAACGTAAGAGTAGACAAATATAATCAGAAAGCTTCGAACTGCTAAGCTATCGGGAGTTACACGTGTTATTGTGCGTCAATCATAAAAGATAGATATATACTGTCATGGGATATTTTTTATTTAATTTGAAGGAGAACATTTCCGTCGCACATGATTTCTGTGTAGCTTTAACCATTAGGGTTGCACACGCGACGGATGCTTAAAAAATGGAGTAACTTCTCCCGTTTTCCCAACATATCCCTTCACTGCTCTGCTCCTTTTGATTGTAGCGTGATGAAAAGTATACTATAACCAGCTCAGGAGTATGAACAATAATTGTACCAAGTTTCGTTAAAATCCGTCGAGTAGTTTTTTTTTCTATAACGGTTATACAGACAGACAGACAAAAATTTTACTGATGCATTTTTGGCATCAGTATCGATCCCTAATCACCCCCTGTACCCTTAGTGTGAGTTTTTCGACTCGCGTTCGAACGCGTTCGATTGCGAGCGCGTTAGAATTTAGTATGGGAATTTAGTTATAGTGCCACCTGGTGGTCACTCGTAGAACCTAATTTCCCATACTAAATTCTAACGCGCTCGCAATCGAACGCGTTCGAACGTGAGTCGAAAAAACTCATACTAAGGCCTCTGATAGTTATTTTGGAAATATATTTCATGTACAGAATTGACCGCTCTACAGATTTATTATAAGTATATAGAATATAGATAAAGATAGAAAATAGATAGATAAGCAAAAAAACGGCCTTGGTTTATTATCCATTGTGGCCATGGGCCATTGTTGTACAGATATTGGACCAATAACTCAGCTGGGCGGTTTAATATCTTTTGTCTGGGTAAAAACTGTTGTTTGACTCTGAGAAGAACTGTTGTTTAGCTCTGAGAAGAACTTTTGCGTACGTGTAGTTTTAAAAACGAAATCTAGAAAATTATTAGACTTCGCGCACGACCGCTGCGTAGGGAGCCAACCTCGCGCTTGAGCCGCGCGGGTACCTTACTCATAGATCTAAACTCCCCTCCCGCACGCGCACCCCCGCGCCTTGGTGATGTCCACTTCGCAACGGGCCGTGCAGCAGAAATCGTAATATTTTAATTTCGCCATAACTTCAAAACCAAACGTTCGATTTTAACCATTCAAATATTATCTACATAAACTGTACTTAGTGATGAAATACTTTATTTTGATAAGGATTAATAGCATGAGTAAAATAAACGCGTTTAAATGTTGTCCAAAAAAAATCAAGATTTTTAAATAAAAAAATGATTGTTGTGCCTCACTCGACATAGATAGGTATAGTGTGTCGCGGACTTTTTTGTAGATATTCATAAGATCTACAATTAATTAGAACAATTTATGGTTCTATTTTTTATAGTTTAGGCAGCGTACGCAAAATAAGTAACTTTTCTGGTTGATTTTTACACCTTGTGTCCGAAAAACCCAAATATCTTACGGAACCCTATTTTTTTCCAAAATAAAATATAGCCTATGTTACTCGTGGATAATGTAGCTTTCGAATGGTGAAAGAATTTTTAAAATCGGTCCAGTAGTTTTTGAGCCTATTCATTACAATCAAACAAACAAACAAAGTTTTCTTCTTTATAATATTAGTGTAGATTTTATCTTTTCAGCCAGTAAATGTGGTTTGCGGTTGATGAACCACAGAGTTCAATTTTTTAGTATTGATAGGCACGCGTTTGCTCAATCAGTTTGCAATCTCACCTGAGGGTTAGCGAGGAAACGCCCGGGTGTCACCACTGCGAGGATCGACTGGAGGACACGGAGGAGCACACTATGCAGGTGTGCCCCGCTTGGGCGGAGCACTGCCGTGTCCTCGAAGCGGCGATAGGCGCTGACCTCTCGCGTCCGGCCCTGGTCCAAGCCATGGTCCGGAGCGAGACGGAATAGGACGCCGTAACCTCCTTCTGCGAAGCAGTCATGCTAGCGAAGGAGGTGGCGGAGTGGGAGAGGGAGAGAACCTTTCGTCCCGGCCGCCGTGGTAGACGCCGCGGGCGTCGGAGGCCACCTGGTGACCTCCGGCCACCGTAGGCGCGGGCCTGGGGAGCTATGGGCAGCTCGCCGTCCGTCCGTCTTATGACGACAGTCCTAAAAAAAGGGTTAGCGATGATGCCATCGAAGATAGAGCACACTTACCTATTCACTTTTGACTTAAAGATTCCCAGGTTGAAGCTATCGGGAAACACAAACTCTGGCACCGAATTCCACTCCTTAGCCGTACGCACAAAAATGGGTACCGGTAGCACATCGCCGTTCGTCTCGTGGTCCGATGATGGGAGGAACTTGGCGGAATAAAAGTATGCAGTTCTGTCGCACACTCCCCAAAATTCAAGCATTCTTTAGTGTCGGTCGCCAAAATAACTTTCAGTCCTAGACACAGTGACATCTTGTCAACGATGACGATTGTTAAACAGTCTGATTTATAAGGAGCGACCCGTGTTATCAGAATATCAGAAAACAGAGCATAGCAGATTTGAAACCTCATTTTATTTTCGTCTTCATCATTCTCTTCACACTTTCGAAACATCTTTGCGTGTTTTTCCACAGCCAGGGTTGCGGAATTTGTTCCAAAGAGTCACCGAGGCCCTGAGGGGCTACTCTCTTAGCCCGATGTCCGTAGTTTCCGACGTCTGTTTTTTAGTAGAATACGCCCGCAACTAAGCCCGATACTACGGACTTCGGACTTAGAGAGTAGCCCCCCTGGAACGCAAAGGGCATTAGGAGGAACACAGATGGGTTTAATTTTAGTCAGTAAGAGTCTGACACTCCGCTTCACTCCGTACCGCCCAGAACAGAAGAAGTCTTTTGATTTCCCATCCTAAAAAAAATCCTTACGTTTCTATCCAAATTTTTGTATTTTGCCAACACAATTCAAATATCTAGAACAGCAAACAAGCCTACTTTAATCCAAACAATCCCCGTCACTTATTTGTACCAATAAATAAATAGAAGGGGCTTATAAAACACCAATTTTACAAGCTAAACAAAGTAATACTATGAATTATGTAGGACTTCTAAGCTTCAAAAACGTAGACACTTGGCCTATATTTGGGTGAAATCAAAATACCCAACTTAAAATTCAAACTAAACATTTTCGGTCTATTTTAAATGCTAAATTCGTACTACAATAGCAAATACTTATATCTCAAGATGGCGGGATTATTCGTTAACACACTGAATGTAGCTCTCATCGAAAACTAAAAGCCTAAAAGGATTACTTTAAAAGCCTAGCTGTGTACCTTTATTTTTACGATGTAGACACGAATTTATTTTGAACAGATTGTCATCAAGATGTGTGTGTGTGTGTGTGTGTTGTGTGTGTGTGTGTGTGTGTGTGTGTGTGATGTGTGTGTGTGTGTGTGTGTGTGTGGTGTGTGGTGTGTGTGGTGTGTGATGTGTGTACACTGAGCTCTTTAGCTATAAATGTATTTGCTTAGAAGGTGAATACAGGGAAAGAGACTGCCTTCTTTTTTATTTTGTTCTTTTCAAGTCGATTGTCACCCTTAAGGTACGGCCTTAAGGGTGACAATCGACCAAATAACCTGACCAAATAACCTTGAGCATTTTTTTCCCTCAATAACCGCGTAAGAGATAAAATAGCGAATACGCTCAGAATGTTGAATAAAATCGTTATAAAATCAAATTTTGGTCGTTTGAAAAAATACTTCTACCAAAATGTTCATAATAAAATTGCCTATCCATTAGTGTTAGTACAAAATCAAAATAAACTTTAGTTTTCGAGAAGATGCATGATTTCAGTAATTATTTCTCATTTCTGTAGTTTCGTTGTGAGGAGATTACTTAAACATCATAGTTAGTAATAAAAAATAAAAATCTACCATTTTGAAGCCAAGATTATGTAGAAATTTAATGTATTTTTTATAAGTCGATAATTATTTCTTTTGGATAAATAGTATATAGCTCCAAAAAACTACAGCTATTTGATGGTAGCCCATCATTGAAACAAAAAGTGTACCCCACTGGCGTTTTGCGAGCGTTGGCGTTTCTCCAACGTCCAAGTCTGTAGTGGCAAACGTTAACGACGCGTCAACGTGACGTTAACGTTGCATTTTTGTCAACAGATAAAATCACGCCCCGTCTCGCTCCTTCTGTGTGGGCGCGGACGGGACGGCGTGAATGTACCTGTTGCCAAAAACCGCAACGTCAACGTAGCGTGTGCGCAGCGTTGACGCTGCATAGACGTTGGAGAAACGCCAACGCTCGTAAAACGTCAGTGGGATAGCGGCCTAAAGCGGCGACAATGGCATTCGACATATCATCAAAGCTGCAAGGACACTAGGGGCACCTAAATTGACAATCAAGATGAGATAGTTTTATCGCAAATGGTAAGAAGATGAAAAAAAAAAATTATTGCTCACAAAGTGCTTGAATGAAGAAGTTAGCTGACAAGGTCATTAAATGAAGCTTGGAAAGCTATTGCTAGCCTCGAAGAATAAGTAAATACCAAAGAAAGTAACAAAAGTTCAAGTAGTCTGCAGAAGCCACTGTAATTATGATTTATTAGTCCGTCCTTATATTGTGTCCTAGTTCCGGAGGGAAACCTTTTATTAGCCATATTAAAGTACTTTTGTATATCGTTGTCGATTACCTCACTTACTCCTTAACCTTAACGTAATAATGAAAAAAAATATAAGTTTACTGTCCCAAAATACCGGCTCCGGGTACTATCTATCTGGGTAGCAAAACTCACCTAAATCAATTTAACGATTCAGGCGTGACAAAATAACAAAAAATAGTCTCTCTCTCTCTCGCATTATTTTATTAATTTAGTTGGGATTATGACACTAAATCTACAAAAATAAATGTAGAAATACGCGTTAATTTAGCATATTACTAGATGTAGCATCTACCTCGTTACCTCAGGCAAGTCATTACAATTAGTAAACAAAGCTAGTCTTATTTATTATAAGGTACGCCGAAATTTCAATTTCACTGTCTGTTATTATTTCATTTCCAAATATACGTTCCATGTAAATAAACATAGCTAGCATACCAATTTATTTATTTGAAGTGTAAATGTAGACATGTTTGTGAGAGACTTGACAGAGATTTGTCATGTACATTGTACAATTCCCCTTCCAAAACCCTACATTGCTTCTAGATGGGAGATGAATGGAATAAAAGTATTTAAGTACTAGAACACTAGTGTATTTTCCCAAATGTACTTAAACGGTTCACAGTCCCATGAATCACATGTGTGGTATTCGCTGATTGTTTAACTATTGTGTCTGCTTTGCGGATAGTGAACTTGTTAAAGGTAAAACGAGCTTAATGGACTGATGGTGTCACAAATTAAGTAAGTGACGCGGCCCTTGTTGGCTGTAACAAGAACGCCTGGCTGACTTGATAGCCCAACGCCTGGCAGCGGACGGATGCAGACAGTTCAAGAGGCAGCAGTGGACGGGAATTGGTAGATATGATAAAATACGAAAGTATTTAAGTCTGTCTGTGTGCTACCTCTTCAAGTCATAGGTTTGGATAAAACTTAGCATGCAGATAATACATTTCCTGGAATCGGCCATAGGATACCTTTGATCCCGGGAGATTATCCCAAGGGAACATAACCCTTGGGTTAATTTTCAACTGCCACGCGGGCGAAGCCGCTGGCTGAATATAGTATGTCAGGAGAGATAGGAAATCTAGGTGCCTTTGCTGAGCAGTGGAATAGTTTCAATGAAACGATATCTTTGTCGAGATAACTTAGCCTTTCACAAAGGAGAGACATAGATGGGAATGTGTAGTGTAGACCGTGTGTATAATCAATAGTTGGCAGAAGAAGGGAAGAGTTTTAACTTTTTTTTTTAATCCTGATTAGATGTGTAATAATAAAACGTTACTTACAAATCAAATATCAGAGGGACAATTCTACTAATTTTCAAAAAAAAATCACATTCGCATGGCAGTCGCAAATTGTAAAAAAAGCCTTAATTTTCATACATTTTTGACAGTTTGCGATTGAGATGCGAATGCGATGCGAATGTGAAAATTAGTAGAATTGGCACTGATTTGGCTCGCGAGGTTGTCGACAGGTTGTCGACAGGTTGTCGTGTCGGCTATTAAAGCCATGAGCATCACCCAACACCTCAGGAGGCTCTCGTTGGGTAGCTGGATCAAGGGCTTGATTCAGAAAGCGATGCTTCTAGACACGGTTCGCATTGTCAGGAGGTTCCACTCTCTAGAGCCCTGGCTGCCGGTACCTTAAACCCTGTTCCCGATACCGGTGGGCTACTATTATTATATTTTTAAATGTTTTTTTTTTTTAATATTTTAAAGTACAAATAGGTGTTCAAAATAAATAAACGTTCATTTGAAATAATTTACCAAGGATAATCATGTGAATTTATTCTTTAAAGTAAATTGTGGTTTATCATAGTAAAACCATAATATATCTACGACCCAACCCTTTTTCTGCGTGTGCGTAGTTCACCCGAACATCAAAACAGACGTGTACGTAATTACAATAACATGAACCCACATTATAATTTACAACAAACAATGCCGTTTGAAACTTTATAGGCTTTATTAATATCCGAAACTATTAGGTTGTCATCAAAAGTTTCGTGCCTTCAATGTTACACACAAATTGCTGAAGCTCATGCAAAAAGGTTCAACAACCCTGATACCGCTTGCCAAATTGAAAATGGCACATGTCTAAACATTGCGTTTGTTGAATTCAAATAACAAATGGAAATCAATACGTTCACGATATTTTCTATGTAAGTCCTTATATCCCACTGCTGGGAAAGGGCTTCCCTCTCCGTCTTCAACACCGTCTCCGTCTCCGTCTGTCCTCTGCCATAGCTGGCCAGTCCTTCCGGTAAAGGTCAATTCCATCTCTCATCGGTGTCATCTACCGTTTATTAGAACACAAAGGGTTTCTCTTAGCCCAAAGCCCACCTGACACGAGACAGACTTGTCCGGCCTAAACCATATAAGAATTGCAGCTTTTCAAGTAACATCACAATCATCGCCATTTTTTTTATGGATGGGAAATCATCAAATGACTCCTCCCGCTTTGGGTGAAGCAGAAGGGAGTGTCAGACTCTTACTGACTAAAACCCATCCGTGTTCCTCATAATGCCCTTTGCGTTCCAGGGCAGCGGTAACTCTTTCGAACAAATTCTGCAACATTGGATCGTAATCATCACCAGCTATTCAAATCTTGTAACTGGTCTTCTACCTTCTT
This sequence comes from Ceramica pisi, assembly GCA_963859965.1. Lineage (NCBI taxonomy): Eukaryota > Metazoa > Arthropoda > Insecta > Lepidoptera > Noctuidae > Ceramica > Ceramica pisi. Next base: position 18,484,838 of record OY982535.1, on the reverse strand, counting down.
CTATCACCTGAAACTCTAGCTAGGCCAAGAGCCGTTCTATAAGTAAATGCGATTGCCGAAATTTGTATTAGATATGGATCAAGTGACATTTCAACAGCTATTGCACATCTTACTACACATTTTTGACGTTTTGACGATCGCTACAGCTAACAGCGGGTCTAAAAAGGCCACTTTAGCAGAATCAGAAAGCACATCACGCTACCCGTCACTGTCAGATGTTTCCAATCAAACTTGATCCTAATGCGTTAGCGATATAGATGAAAATGAAATGTGACAGATCGTTGTGTGATTAATACTATGATTCTACTAAAGTGGCCTTTTTAGACTCGCTGGTCACAGAGCCTCGGAATTTCAAATGGGCCATAAATAAAACTTTACCACCGAATAACCCCTTGGGCATTCAGTTTTCACTGCTTACAATCAATGTCATTTTATCCCTCATAAAAAACTGAACGGATTTTCCCGAGATATGCTACTTTAGTATCCGCTGCGCGTTATCCAAAGCTAAAGATATCTTTTATTTTTCTTCGCCTCTGACCCTATTTCCCTTAAATAATATAACATAGGCAATGAATACAGAATTTTCCTCGTCGGGGCGCGATATTCAATAATCTTATACGTGTACAGACGATAGAGAAGATCGTGTTATTGTTTAATTTTCTTTGTTATTTTCGCAATGTGTTTGCTCATAATTTATAAAGGTTACAAACTAGAAATAGTGGTTAAATGAGTTTTAATCTCCAGCTTAGTAACATTGAGTATCTACTCTGTAAACAGATAATATTTTATAGGCTAGTGATTTTCACTTTTCATTTAACAGTTTCACAACCTAGCGTTGAGTTCATTATTAAAACTTATGACGCAAGCGAATGGGTTCACGTGAGTATAATTTAATATTTTGTTATTAAGAGCATGTGTTACGCAATTAAGAGAAAAAATTCGTTTATTTTCAAATCTTATAAACTCAGTAACAGACAACCTACGCACAGCCTACATCAAGTGAGTCTACAAAAACTAAAGCCACGCGATTCTTTCAAAATTATATTGTTTGAAAGTTAACACTTTCATAAATCCAGAGCCATACATGCACGGGTTACACTGCGCACGGTCTGCGAGTTTTTTGAAGAATGTCATCAATAAAATCAACTGCCCGTCTAAAGCACACTCCATTCCAGGTGGCGTGTCCACCCAGGTTTTCCTTACAATATACGAGTATTTAGTTTTTCGCTATTCATTAATCAAGATAACCAAAGCATAAAAATCATAAAATCTGTTTTACTTGCTTAGGACAGTGGTATGTATTATTATGTCGTCGTAGGCCTGGAAAATTTCGCAATCAAACACTTTCCTAAATTCGCAAGGCCATTTAAACGGCATTCTAAGCAATGTAAATGGGGCCAAGAAAACACGTTTGCCATAAATATCGTGGCAGGATGTCTAGCACAATGTCTATGTGTCTATCTATACTAGACTATGGTTTCCTTTCACTTGTATTTACAACTAACGCAGTCTGATGGACGATGCCAGTGGCTTTGGACTTGGGTAGGACTTTGAATTTATCAAAATCGAAATGACACAAACAATGTCGACAATGAAGATGACTTTCAATCGAGTAGACTGAAGAGCATATTAAATAGGCTTGTGTCCTGAAAAAATCTAAGTAGTCCGTCAGTTAGATTATCAAAAAATATTTGACCCGTGTTTTTTCTTTTGTTCCGGGAACCAAAATTGACGAAGTTACGTCGCTTTTAAAATTCTCAATACGTCATACCTTCGGATAATTTTTACTGAGTCGTGACGTCACGAGCCCCCACTCCCGAGTTTTGATGCGTTTTATCTTTGTCAATATTCATTGATTTACAAAAACAAAAAATAAGTGGCCATTATTTTTCAATACTCTAACTGACGGACTAAATAGTTTTGCAATTTGTGGATGATGGAATCTAGCCTATTGAGCAATGATTAAGAATATGGGCCGGCCTCCCATCAATGCAACGGCAATACGGTACGTTTATTCGTTCATTGTTACAGAATCATTTTTTATCTACAACATTAGCTTATTTAATACTAGCTGTCCTCTGCGGCTTCGCTCCCGTTTTACCCGCATAGTTCCCGTTCCCGTAGGATTGCCGGGATAAACTATCCTATGTCCATTCTCGGGTCTAAAACTAGATATATTTGTACAAATCGGTTCAGTGGTTTAGGCATGAAGAAGAGACAGACAGACAGAGTTACATACACATAATATTGGTACTTTGTTCAAAATTGACAGAATTACTTATATTATACAGCAGAAGAGTTTGTTTGATTGTTTGTTTGTTTGGCTGAACGCGCTAATCTCAAGAACTACTGGTCCGATTTGAAAAATTATTTCTGTGTTAGATAGCCCATTTATTGAGGAAGGTTATAGGCTATATATCATCACGCTAAGACCAATAGGAGCTGAGCAGTAATTAAAAATGTTAGGCAGACGACGTTGCACGGGTCAGCTAGTTTATAATATAAGTAGGGATAACGGTGTCAAATAGTTATCTATTTGACAAATCAATTTGTTTTGTCGTTGGTCTTCAAACTACTAGGTAAAACCACCGGTCGATTCTGTAAACTTTTTGCTGTGAAAACACAGATGGAGTGAGCCCGGAGTTAACTGTTATTCCATCTTGATTTCATGGATTTTAAAGCTTACTTCGTGATATATTCACTCAAGACTCCACTTCGACATGTTTAAAGCCGGTCTATTTTGTCCAAATCTCACTTAGTTGCAGTGAACGACAAGTGGACAGTCATTCTACATTGTTTGAATAGTTTTACAGCTCACTTGTCTCACAACGCCTAAGTTTTCACTTTGACATCTTTACAGAATCGCACTGCGTCTCTTGGGAACCTATAATGATAACTGCAATCTTAATAAACATTCTCTTTTTTAGAAATGGTTATTCTAACAGACGACCAAAACAACTTCAATACGTTTTCATCACTCCAACTGTTAATCTTCCTCAAATCTCTATACAAAACACCCAATACCGGAAGGAAGTACTTCCAAATGACACACAACACCAACAAAAGCTGACCACAACTAAAAGCCAGCAAACGATCCCAGATATGGGGCAAACCATAGTCAATACACAGAATTTATGGTGGCACCATAACTTTCGTTACATCCGCGCGATTCCGCTGATTTACTGCGCGTATTAGGGTTGTATCCGGAACTGTGGGTTCAGATTACCGCGCATTCGGTGTGAACGCCCCCTAATAGTGCGGTATCGATATCGCTTTAGTTTTTCCGGAAAGGTTTTAGCAAGGTTTCAGCTGATTAAGGTTGATTGTAATGGCAAATAGCGCTAGATGTTGGTTATTAAAGACGATTGTGGAGATTACAGACTTCTTCCTTTTTCACATATTTTTTCATACGTTTCCGGTAACGTTTTCGCGAAATCCTTTTTTTTTTTTTTTCAATCTAAACTTCCTTACCTTTTTTTATTTGTGATGTGTTTGCTTTTGTGTCTAGTCTTGGTCAGAGATGACAGAGCCAAAGTCTACGATGGAGCGAGCTTACCCAGAAGGAGCCTGTTCATTCTAACGATTCGAAGAAATTAGGGTCGTAAGCGTTCGGAAACACAGACGCAGGCAGAGAGTTCCACTCCTTAAATATTGTAAATCTTAAAAAGTAAGAGGATCTGTTTCTTATGCTTACAAGTATAATAATATAATAATAAATAAAGGTTATTTGGAACATCCTAAATGTACACATTACATAGGAAAAACGAAGACAACTGCAAAAGTAAAATATTGTGGCGCAGCTATCAACACCCAATTCAAAATACATAAGTTCAGATATTGTTCCAGTTTAACCTAAAATAAGTTAAGCTATTTTGTAAGTTAAGAATGCCTAATCATCACTTTCCATCAGGTGAGATTTAGGCCAAGAGTTTCCCCGTTTAGAATAAAAAATAAAAAAAAAATAAAAATGAAAATTATATGTATATAAGATGAATAAATGTGGGGGTGGGGATGGGGTGTATAATCGTAGTGTGTGTGTGTATGTAATTATGTGTGTGAGTGTGTGTAGTTGTGTGTGTGTGTGAGAGAGAGAGAGTAAGAATCGGTGAAACGATTTCGATGAATTTGGTATAGAGACAGATCGAATCGTAAGATACTTTTCATCCCGGGAGAAGTTCCCTTGAGATAATTTCATTTCAGTTATACGCGGACAAAGCCGGTGACCGAAGCTGCTACTACTACTAGAACATTTTTGGTGAAAGTTTTTGATAAGTTCGATCCGTGGTAATAACCACGGATCGATCTTATCAAAAACTTTCAAACGCAACATGAGTCTTGATATCAGGACGTCACTAGACGGTTTGCATTTAAGCGGAAATTGCAGATATATTTTAACACCTCTTTCTCTTGACTTTTTTATGGGACAAGCCCGCCACACATTCCCAACCACAACTCCTGAAAGCCAGAATCAACAGTGGCGACCACCAGAAAAACGCCGAGCTAATGAAGCCCGACGAGTCCCGAAGAATCGATTCTCTTGATTTTGTATATATATGTATATTAAACTAAATACGTATGTATTGTATGTGTATTATAAGTTCATAACTTATTTATGTACTGTGCACCCATTCTATTTATAATTATGATATCTTTTTATCTTTAGTTTTTTTAATTCTTCCTCTCAAAGAGAGCACCTGCCATCTAATCTCTTTACCACCCATGGTTGACTGGTAGAGAATGCCTAAGGCATTAAGTCCGCGTTTATACCTTTTTATGCGAACAGTTTTTTAAATTAATAAATGAGTTAATGTTGGCTTTTATACGATCAAGTCTAGATAGGCAGGCGCAACAGTCATCTATTTCAACAATCTCTTGAAGGAGAAATAAGTTTCTTGAATAGCAAAGCAAACTGTTCTCGCTTCCTTTACATTTCATGTGGTTACTTTGAAACGCATTGAACAAAAAGGAGCAGGGGGCGTAAAATACAATTTATCACTGGTTCCAATGATGGAGGAAATGTCTTCAAGAAACGCTCACATTCACGTCATAAAATCTAACGAATTTAATGTTCTGGAAGCGTTGATAGATAGGACCACTTGTCATTGGGGGCATTACATTTTAGGGATGCGTTGAGTACCTAAATATTTGAAGCAGTAAATGAAATTCACCTTTGAGTTGTTGATTTTATAGAGGTATCAGTAACAGAGTGTAAAGTCCCGCAAACCTTCATTGAAAAGGGATGATCCTCTGACCGGTTGTGTTCTGTGTCTGGTGGGCATCTGCCCGAGGATTGTTTTCGGACAGATGTTTGTGTTCAAATTGCGCGGATACCACGGATAACTTTGATACCGCGATGTGGAATTTCTGAGACGATTTTTAAGCTTCACTAGCTTTTGCTCGCGACTTCGTACGCACTTATCTCGTTTAATCCCGCTTCTCTAGGAATTTTGACAAAATCTCTCCTAGTGCACGTCTACACTACCCAAAGAACCTAAATGGCAAATTTTTCTACGACCAGTAATTTCGATTGCGCGTTATCTGTCAATAGTTTCAACCAAAACCATCATTCAGGATATATTACCATCATTTCGTACATCTTTTAAAATTTCAGTTAGGTACCTGGATGCCTATGATTTAATTTTCTTTTTAACCGACTTCCCAAAAAGGAGGAGGTTATCAATTCGGTTGTATGTTTTTTTTTTTTTATGTTTTTTCAGTGAAAAGTTGTTCTCATAAGCTACTCAGCATAAATCTAAATGAGTGTAAGGTATAAAGCTGCTTTCAGACTACGCTATAATATGTATAATAGCATATAGTATAGAGCTCCATACTATATGCAAGGCAATATCGCGCACCATACATTGTTATGGACACGTTCACACTCTACTACACTATATATTATTGACAATGTATGGAGCGCGATATTGTTGTGCTATGAGCTATATACTCTATGCTATATATTATAGCGTAGTCTGAAACCAGCTTAAGTTTGAGAACCTAGAAGAAAACTTTAGATTTCTAAAGCCTTTGACAAACTAAATTCTTTGAAACGCTTTGGGAACTGCGTGACCAGTTCAAAAGAGTTATAAGTCCTTTAGTGTTTCTGACGTTGGAATTAGCATTTGAATATATGATAATTTATAAAATGTTTATTAGTATGCAGAAAAAAAATATCAACGTAAGTACACAGAAATTAGATTTGAGCTGTCGAGCTAATGACATAATATTATTATATTTAAATGTTCTAAAAATAATGTATTGTGTTACATATATTCATACTGGGTGGATCATGTCCTGAACTAGGACGGGGGTACTTTTTTATCCCAGAAGTATGTTCTTGAGACAATCTTCACCTTTTACTTTTTTTTAATTTTAAGAAATATCTCTCTTTCAGCCCTCTCAAACAAATAATAAAAACAGGACATTTTCATGTAATAATAACAACCTACTTCTAAAAATTTACTCATACAACAAGGTAAAAAGAAAGGGAATTTCATTTTCCGTGTCGCCTGAAGATAAATGTACTCGCGGACGTTACGGCAATAACGCCTTTATGTCTGTATGTATGTGTGTCATGTAGGATTGTAGATATGTACGTATTTCAGGCGTTGACAGTTGACACACATATCACACGGTTTTTATTCATAGTTCCCACAGGGATTCGCGCCTAGTGGTGTGATTTATAGGTTAGTATGTACCTGTTATTCTGGAACCACTATTGTCATTTCAAAATCGTGTAAGACCGTAAAAATATTTGACGTGCCTGTGGTGGCTAAATTATATGACATCACGCTTGTGTTTCCAGTGGGGTAGGAAGTAGTGTTAGGAAGTGAGCCAATGGGGCACAAATCTCATAAAATGAGTCTACATTTAGATATGTCCAGTACCTTAGTAGTGATTTAAAATTTAATCATGAAACACTTTCGCAGACCAGGGGAGCTAAAAAGGTCACTTTAGGAGCATCATATTAGAATCATAATCCTTATCACACAACAATCTGTTAAATTTCATGGAACATAACTTGGCGTTCATAATTTAACTCATAACCAGAACCACTCATTTTCATCTACATCACTTATTTTTATCTTTCCAAAAATGAAAAATGTACGTAAATTCATTTCCCTCTGAGCTGACGCAACTTTGCCTTTCAATCAGTCAGCTCGCACTAAGCGAACAAATTAAAATCTGGTGATTAATAACTGCGTCTTGCGCGAGCCATTTCATTACCTACATGTGACGTCATTGCAGTGAATATTAATGTTTCTCTTTTCCCCAGTTGGTATATATTCACGTGTTGTTATTTGACAGGTTTTCCCTATGACATGGAAAAAAAGCCTAATTATTTGATTTGACTAGAACTGGCCGATAGAACCGAAAGGTTCTGTGGAATGTGAATTAGAAGGCTCAGCTCAGGAAAGCTCAGTCTTAGGAGTAAAATGATGAGTTCCGCAGCCCTCAATAGGGCCGCGGAACTCTGCTGAATGTGAAATGCCCAAGACTGGTCTTAACTTCCTAACCTTCCTGTCGGTTACTATTAACTTCCTAATTTCAGTCGTGGTTCGATTCCCATGGGAAACATACTTTGTAAAATTGATTTCCAGTTTGGCTAGGACATTTCAGGCTTGAATCACCTGATTGTCTGATAAAAAGATGATTCAGTGCTTCAGAAGGCACGTACAAGCTGGTGTTCCCTCAGCTTAGTTCGTTGCAAAAGCATTCCATAACTTTTTATTTGGCAAATCTAGTTAACTGTTATGTTTACAATTTATCATGGCTATTAGCTTTCACTTCATAACCTTCACAAAACTCACTCGCATGATGGGTTGGTATCCACTTACCTTTCCCCTCGTTCGGTTTTCCACAGCGCCAATATCCGCAAAACGACAAAACAGATTCCACAAAGCCTTTAAAATATAATCCGATACCTTTGGAGACCCCCGTAAAACATTTTTACTCGTAACTATGCAAAATCTTTCAGATTTATATTTGTTTAATATTTCTGGGTCTCTCTTCCCTTTGTAGGCGCAGTTCTGAATCAAGGTACGCCTTTAAAATATTAATTTTCGCCCCGGATCGTAGAAAACAATAGATAGGTGAAATATTTGGATAACCTACTGAAAATTACACTACCACTCAAAAGTATTTGGCCACCCAGACAAAGGCGATATTTAGGTGGAAATAAATAAAATAAAAGATTTCTATGAAAATTGCAACGAACGTATATTGTTAGCACAAAGGTACGAGCAGGTACGGCTCGGTCGCTTACGAGTCAATCACAGATTTAGACAGATTAATAAACCGGCCAAGTGCGAGTCGTACTCGCGCACTGAGGGTTCCGTAAGCAGAAGTTGCGATTTACGATTTATGACGTATTAAAAAAAAACTACTTACTAGATCTCGTTCAAACCAATTTTCGCTGGTAGTTTACATTGTAATGTACATCATATATACTTTTTTTAGTTTTATCACTCTTATTTTAGAAGTTAAGGGGGGGGGGGACACATTTTACCACTTTGGAAGTGTCTGTCGCTCAAACTTTTAGTTTAGAAAAAAAATATCTTAGAAACCTTTGATATCATTTTTAAAGACCTATCCATAGACACCCCATACGTACGGGTACGATGAAAAAAAAAATTGAGTTTCAGTTCTATGTATGGGGACCCCCAAAATTTATTGTTTTTTTTTTCTATTTTTGTGTGAAAATCTTTATGCGGTTCACGAAATACATCTACTTACCAAATTTCAACAGCATAGCTCTTAAGGTTTCGGAGAAATGTGGCTGTGACATACGGACGGACGGACAGACAGACAGACAGACAGACGGACAGACATGACGAATCTATAAGGGTTCCGTTTTTGCCATTTGGCTACGGAACCCTAAAAAGATATGTTGCCAACTTATGACAAATATGGTTGCCGTTCTTACTTGCCAACAACTTCGTATAAGTTTGAATAAATTTTAATGATCGAACTTCATAGTAATTTCAATTATTTAATAGCGATTCTTTAAATATTATTCAAAACTATTTCAAAATTTAATACTCATCTTTGTGTCCAATAATTATTTTTTAAAGATCGGTCTTCCAAAGTTTCGGCCTCATAAAACATAGATGGCTAAATACTTTTGAGAGGTAATGTGAGCCATTTTTCAGGGAAGGTATTGGTTTTATATAGGTAATTAAAGTTTCAGCTGATTGATAATTCGATATACGGCTAAAGGTGGATATCGAAGCCATTGTAAAAGCTTTAAAAGGTTTTTTGATAGGCTTGTGTCGAGTACCAGTGAATTTTTTTACAAAAATAAACATCGCAAATTCACTACATTTCACTAGTACGATTTTTTTTTTTAATATTATTGAGGTGTCATGTCCGTCACCCTCCGCGCTAACTGTCATAACTAGCAATGGGAAAACTATGGGGGCCGAGTCACCCGCGTCCGTAGGAGAACACCCTTCAGCGAATCCCTACACGTGGTCCCCGGGTGGTGCTAAACAGGTGACACTAACCGCCTCCGTGGTCTAGTGGTTATACCACCTGATTCAGACCCAGAGGTCCCGGGTTCAATTCCCAGCGGAGGCAAATTTTTTGCTCGGTTTGGTTGGTGGTAGGACTTGTTCTAAGTCCGCCTGGCAAGCTATCACCATCATGTCTAAGTCTGTCGCCATAACAACAATGTTAACAGCATTGTTGTGTTCCGGCAGTTAGAAATATGATAGCCAGTTCCTCTGTTTAAGAGGATTCCGGGTGAAACTCGCTTCCATCTTCGGCCTAATCATCACTTTCCATCAGGTGAGATTTGGGCCAAGAGTTTTCCCGTTTTTAATAAAAAAAATAAATAAAAAAAACGTTGTAGGTAAAAATTCTAGCTAAGTGCCCTATGTACATACATCAGTAATTTTGAATAGTGACGAAAAAAAAATTATATCTCACTAACTGTAATATGGTCATACGACACGTAGAGAGAATATTTTTGCCCTTCTTTTGCACTTACGCTAAACAAAATACTTGAATAACTTTTGAACGGTAAATGATACGGATACGACGATTAGAGAGAACTTTTTCAAAGTAAAGTTATGAACACGTAGGTAATGTCAATGCAGATACGACAGTTTGTGAGATACGACAGTTAGCGGGGAGGGTGACTCGTCTCTGAAAAACCGTCATATTCCGCTATCGAATTCCAGGCATTTTTTTCTGTTTTCCAATAGCGTAGCTATAGAGCGGAAACGAATCCCATCATTATCTTATCAAATGAACACCGGGACATGTAAGTCTATTATAAATATTCGAAATTGTTTGTGTGTTTATATATTTGGAAAATGTAGGTAATCTACGGAAGTTACCTGCATAGTGTGACTGTTCCTAAGTTACCCTAGGCTGATAAAATTTTCGTTTTTCCTAAATAACCCTAATAGATAAGGTCGGTCCCCCCGAAGGGGGAGAAACACGCCCCAACCAACGCGTGTCCCCGTAGGACTCAGACCAGACTGGACATCCTCCCGCCTTTTATGAAGTGAATTCCAAAAGTATGAAATAATCCAATGCCTTATCACATTGATAGGTCAAAGTTTGGATTGAAATATATAATAGAAGGACTTAGGAATTCATAGTTATGAAATAAAATAGGAATGGTTTCAGAAGCTCACCTTATAACAAAGGGAAAATCAATTACTCTATTTTAATTAATAATAGATCGTGTGAGAAACCTTTACGCTAGCGTAAATGGTATAAGGTCAATAGTTACTCGCACGATACCTCACGTCTGCACCCATAGCACTCAGAGCAACACTTCCTTAAGTGACACCAGCGGCTTTTCAGCGACAAAGTGTCGGCAACACGTTTATAGGAAACGCGGTCCCTAGCAGTTCGGTCGAACTGTAAACGTGACGAGGCGGCTTTCCCTGCGCCAACCGTGCGACCGTCCTTGTCTAGCAACGGAGCGACTAGTTCCAGCGGCAGAACGTCAAACATCATGCTCATAATATAGAGACATGGTCCCTAAGTCCTTAGACTGTATAATGTAAGATAGATATGGTCAACCCAACCCCAGGAAGCGCACTCTTTGTACAACAAGTACATCTGTAAGACACAGTGTTCGTATCTGACCGAATCAGTGGTCGCAGGTAGAGAATATAAATTTCAGAATCAATAAAAATACAAATAGTTACTACAATCGAGAGTTATAAACTCAAGAAGTAAATATAGTTGAGAACTTCAACTCTTCAAGCCTATAGACAGCCCCTAAAGCGCCCACCCGTTGCCACTTCCTAGTGTTTGGGCTAGAGAGAAGAAATGGCACAACAAACTCTCTAGCAACACGTATCTGTCTGTTCTGTTATACAACCTATAGACAACTAGGATTGCCTGCGGCTCCGTTAGTGTCACTGTATATAATGAAACACAATATCAGCCCAGAGTAAATTAGAACAATAAAAGACTCACCCATTCACACCAGCACAAACACACACACATATTCAATACTAAATTCTTTCCCACTTATATTAATCTAATAAATACTACTTGCACTCGCGATACAACGGTTCTACCCAATCTCGCCATATGGCATTGACTATCATTCTGCGCACTAGCCTATCGCCTACAGTGTCTAGCGATTTCAGAGACATCGCTTCGTCCTAATCAATTCTAACTCAGCTCTCTAGCTCCGTATCCTTTCAAGCCCTAACGCTGAGTGCCGCGCTTTTCCAAAATCACGAGCGTCACCGACCGGCGTCCTGTTGGGCTTTTTGTCCAATTTCTTCATAATAGCCCAAAAGTGCCTGTGGGTTTTACCCCGGTTAAAGTGGTTTCAGGTACAAGCGCCTTAGTCGATAATGTTATCCGCTAACGAATATCGACTCTAACGAATTGAGGAGAAGGTCGTATTTCCACTAAAGTAAAATATTGCATTCGAATAACGTCTGGCAAATGGCGCGTTTGCTTCCCATTAAAACAAAGATTGACTGATTTCCTGAGTACCAAATCCCATGCTACATATTTCAAAAGCAGATACTTAACATATTTTGTGATTCTCGAAATTAAGTGGACGGCTGGCCCAGCAATTTATGACCCTTCAAGTATCTGGCAACATGTGAAATGTTTTGAAACGAATTAAATAAGTATTTAATTATCTAGGAGTGACGGATAGTCACAATAGCAAGATAGTGGCCAAACGTGTGCATATCAAAAGTAAAAAAAAAAAGTAACTGGTTCGATACAAGAATTCTTTCAATTATATAAAGTCACTCTATCGCTGACTGTCACGTGCGCCATTTTTATGCATGGTTTCTGGAATAAACTTCAGGAGAAAAAACTTGGGAAACTGCCAGTTTTATTTTCTTATATATTAAAATGAATTGCTGTTCGTTAGTCTCGCTGAAACTCGAGAACGGCTGGGCCGATTTCGCTATTTGTTTTTTTTTGTGTTTGTTACTGTCAGGAGAGGGTTCTTATGTAAAAAAGAAAAGCAGTTGACGGCAGCGAAGCCGCGGGGGACAGCCAGTTTAAAATAAAATATATAAATAGGCGGACCTATCTACTATTAAGTAGGTCCACCTAAATATGTTTATTTTTATAGGGCTATCAAAACCTCACTTTCGTTTTTTCTATTTTCCTATTGATTTAACGCATGTATAAAACCATTTGCCGAATTTTAGAGACCAAATTAATAAAAAAAAAAATTTCCGGCCAAATTCACATTTCACATTCAAGCTCATATTAATTCACGTTCAATTTTCACGCTGCACGCTTAGTCTTGGAGTTGTGGAAATTACAATACAATACAGTTCAATAATTCACACTGACGGACAAGGTATTTTGACTAAAAAAATATAGGATTCCGGGTGAAACTCGCTTTCATCTTCGGCCTAATCATCACTTTCCATCAGGTCAGATTTGGGCCAAGAGTTTCCCTGTCTTGAATAAAAAAAAAAAATAAAAAATACTCCAAAAATATTCTTCCTACATCTCAGTGTTGACCCGGCCAGACAGAGCTTCCGTCAGACAAATGCGCGGGTGATGATTATTTAATTCAGACATGTTTGTGTTACAAACCAGGGTAGGAACGGTACCTTGAACTTGTCGTAGTCAGAATAAAAAAATTGTTGGAACTAAATATTGTTTTTGTTTGTTCCACTTGCGACAGAATGTGCTGCCTTAGCCGGTATTTTCACTATGTTATGTGATCCTTTTTGGGTTCCAGACATCCGTCAAAAACTGTCTGTATGTCCATCTGTCACAGCCAGTTATCTACTGGATCGATTCTGTTGAAATTTGGTATACATCCGTGCTCCTCCAAATGCCCTTTGCGTTCCAGGGCCGCCTACTGTTTCAAAAAAAAACCGCTACCCTGGATAGGTGTGCTTTGTCTTGGGAAGATATTGAAAATTGGAGAAGGCACAAACGACTCGACTGTACACACTTACTTGTTTGTTTCACCAAGAGGAATACGTCATAGATAGTCATAAATCTCTGGTAAACACTTTTAGAGTGGAGTCGTAATTCATGTTTTTTGAGAAAATAATATAAAGTTGCGATAGGGTTGGAGTCATAACAAGTTCATGAGAAAAATATCGTATTATTCTGACTTTAGTGATTTGACAAAACATGCTTTCTTTTTGTTAACTCTAGACAAGGAAATAAAAAAAAAACAGAATTCTGTCTTTGCTCATTGGCTGTCCTAAAGTTGGTTAAAAATAACCAATATGCTATTTATTTGAGTACATTTATTTATTTAGCATTTACAAATGTATAGAGGCAAACTGAATGCAATAAGTTTAATGTGAAAACCGAACTTATATACTTAAATAATCCTTTCAGTGGGTCGATCAATATATCTTTCAATGCAAACTGTAGAGGGAAATAAATTGTTAGCCATAGACAAGAAATAAAAAATAAGAAGGCAGGTGAATCGAAACTGGTAGAAAATACTTAAGGCTATGATGAACTTTTTGAGAAAGTTTTAATAAACCAATACTTAATTACACGAACTTCTTAAATCTACAGTCGATAGCCGCCCACCACCCTAACTCCCATAAAAGTAAATCACCACTAACTTACATCAATACCTACATATAGCAATTCTTCAAGTACTCATTCCTCCCCTTCACTTCTCGAAACCATCAAACCCTCCCCTCACCTCTCCATGTCACCCCCTTCAGAATCCGTTAATACCAAAGAGTTCTAATTCAGGATCATTGGCTTACTCTGATGGATTCGGTGCTGAAATGATTGCTTCAGCTTAATGCAACTGGAGGGTTGAAAAGGGCATCCGAGATCCGTTGGAGGGTTATATATATCTGCTCGGTTTTAAGAGATTTTTTAATGTTATGAGGTTTTGTACGATACGCGTAGACACAGTTACAGACATCTTCGGGAACGTAAGGAAATTGTAAAAGACTAGGTAATGCCCGCGACTTATGTATGTGTACATGACGGCTTCAAAGAACACTTTCATATGAAGTTCCTTCTACCATTTCCCCCCTTTAAGTTTCTAAAAATCCTTTCTTAGTCGATGCTTACGTTTTAAAAAAAAAATTGTATTCCAAACCGCTTTCTAGACTAAGGATAGAAGATTGATAGGGAGAAGAAACTTTATTGTGCACCATATTGTAACGCCTTACAATATTATGTATGGCTACAATGGTAATCTTATCACTGATTGCGTTTTATTTTCTTTTAGAAAACCTTAGGGTGGACTGAACGAACTGGGCCAAAAGGTGTATCCACACCGCAGTTACCTACTTTTATTTATTATTTTAAATAATGACTAACATATACCGCGTGTATCTGACATCGACGCACAAACGATTTCCATGGGTCCAGGGCATGATTCTGGACACCCCAGTGTTGGAATTTTTCGTCGGTTCTTTTCTCATTTTTTTCAAGATTACCACAAATAGGTATCAGCTCAGCTGAGCTGATATCTATTTGTGGTTTTATTTAGATTGCTCTTTTTAGTGAAAGTAGTTAATTAATCATTTTTTTTTATTAAAAATCTCATTGGGTTAGGTCAGAATAACGATTATGAGCAGTCTAAAGTAAAAAGACCCTTGAAAAAAATGACAAAAAACGCCGAAGAAAAATTCTAAGTCTAGGGTGTCCAGAATCATGCCCTGGACCCATGGAAATCGTATGTGCGTCGATGTCAGATACACGCGGTATACTAACAACAAATAACTTTTTGTTATAGAATGTTGCCCAATAACACTTGGAAACGTTGCTCCACAAAAAGTAACTGCGGTGTGGATGCACCTTAACTACGAAGTGGCAATGTCATTATGTTTTCGTCGTCAGGAAGGGACATTGTTATTTGCCCTGTATAGCTCTGTCTCCCTCTTTCAGAAGAGTCATGATAGTTGTAACTTTTAAGGAATCATAGAACTGATTTAGAACTTCACTGCTTCATTGAAACATAAATGATTCTTCATGTATTTACAACTCCCTAACCCAGTTATTTAAAACTACATGACCACATTTTCCATTACCTTTCTCGATATAGGTATCACTAACACTGAAATATTTTTTAAATCGGACCAATAGTTCCTGAGATTAGCGTATTCAACCAAACAAACAAACAAACTCTTCTGCTTTTACAAGAAAGAGAGACTATAAACCTCTATCTATATTTTGGTATATAAAGCCATTACCACTAAAATAAACATAACCAAATAAATATTTACAAGCAATGAGATCGTTTTATGACATCTGACGTAATAAGAACTGTCAATCTCGAGATATTGACTGGTATTGAACCTCACATGCTCATATATTCGCTATTATCTCCATGTCAAGCGAAAATATACCATAAGTCCCAGAAAATTGGCTTCCAAATTGGGTAGATGTACAGTAAGTGCGAGATTTAAATATGTATGCATGTATTCCAGGCGTTGCTATGTTATATAAGTATACATAACCCGTGTAAATATTTATAAACTTCCGTAATACCTTGTAAATAAGTGCTAATTTTGTCTGCAGAAAACCTGTGATGGAGTGCTTAACGTCTTTGCACTTAAAGCGCCACAGCGCTGCGCCATATTTTTCCCGTAAAAGAAACCGCTTCAGCCTGAGCACACTACACTTGGATCCAACGTGATAGGTTGGCAAACAGGCCGACGGCACACCTGATAGAAAATTGGCTTCATCCTCTTTGGACACCTGTTACTTCAAAGGTCTAACAATAAGTTGCCAAACCATACACTCTTTACTGTAAAATAGCTAATGATTGTGTTAAAGCTGAAATATCTTGGACTTAATAAAAATCTTAAACTCATTAATTCGCTGACCAACACCACTCAATCCATGAAATTGTGGACCGACCAAGAGTACATACTCGTATGTTTACATCAACACAAAAAATTGTGGAAATCCAGCCCTAAGGCTGCCAGTCCATTACAGCGGAGTGAGGCAGCGGAGAGGAGAAACGGAGAAAGATGGTTAATCATTTCAGTCAAAATTTCAGTAATTCAAGTGCTGCAGAGATTTTATGCAATTTTATTGGTTAAAATAAAAAAGGCACCCAATTTGGGATGAGAAGTACCTATTTCTCTTCATTGTCTATGGGAAAAGCTATCTGAACAACTTTTCTAAGGACGTTTCTAAATAAATAAATAAATAAGTAACTTATTCTATAAAATCACACATACACTACAAATTTTGTATTAGTATTTCATTCAATACAAAAATTCACAACCAAACACATAACGTGTGACAAGGCTTAACTAAATAATTTATACCAAAATTTAATTATATTTCGCTCATTCCGCCCTCACGAACACTAAATAACCCAAAATCAACGCAGTATTTCTTAGAAAATTTAATAAATTTTAACTTCTGACGCTATCTGAATTTCAGTTTAGAAGGTGAAGACTTTCCTAATTTATGTAGATTGTTAGCACTTTTCTCGGTATAAGGTGAGCTGAAATAGAAAATAATTTTCTTTAATATCCTTTGAGGAAATGGAGCGAATATTTCTAAGTAAACATACCAATCAGTAATACACTTTCCTCTGAGAATTTTTATACCGTTATGGTGGAATCTATATGTTGGAACACGTCTAGCTCGAAAGCATTTTTGTGAGTATATGTTTAGTTTAGCATACCTGGAAGGGAGCCTTCTTCATTATTATACATTAAAAAAATGCTGAGCTTCACCCGCTTGAAAGTCAGAACTTCCAAGACGTGGTCTACCACAGTGTCATGGTTTTTATTCTAAACAGTTCAGCCGTTGAGTTGTAGGTAATGATCAACAAACATCTGATTTTAGTGTCTTTAAAATAAAATTAATTATATTAAACACGCTATATTATTATAAAACAGAGATCAATCGAACAAAACTACAGACTTCTTCAATTTCTGAACACATGTTTATCATTTTAACTGAAAATTGCAGCACAATGTGAACATGCACACTCTGTCAACAGGCAAGGCGAGAAAAAGACGCAGGGCTAAAATAGGTCCTACTTTTCCACTCAACATAAAAGCAAGTAATGCCGCGGGCTTAACTAGTGCATCACAAGAGTGTTCCTTTCAATCGTGAAGAAAATGACGAGGTGTGGATCCGACGGACTGGAAGTGATTGGCTAAATAAAATTCTGCTGCCTCACATAGAAACGTGTGATTTTTGCTGACTTTGTATCTAATAAATTGTGTTCACCTAGTTGAATCTGTGATGCTCTTGCTTCGAACTTTTACATTGTTTCTTATGTAAGTTTATATGTTGTATCTTTAAATACTTAAGCATAATTTCGCGAAGATAGCGGTTTTAAGAGCCGGGAGGCTGAGTATGCTTATCTAGGTCAGCAAGTGGAGTAGATAATAAAATAAGCTACAATAGTTATGAAATAAAACTTTGTTCAAACCTGTCTCTTACTATTACAGTACAAATACGGCACTTCAGTACTTCGGCACATCCAACGATCTATCCGCGCTTCTAGACCTCTTCTTTAACATAACAAACTAGCTGACCAGCGCAACTTCATCTGCGTCACATTTTCCATTATTGCTCCGCTCCTATTTATCTGAAGCCTGAGCACTCTAATTTTAGTTAAAATATGATAAAAGCCTTCAAAGTGTCTAAACATGCGAAATTTACAGACTCCTTCAAGATATCTCTCGTATTATTTATATTTGAATTCACAAATGATTTACTTCGAAACTAGAAAGAATTATAATATCTGTTGGTTCATTAGGTACAAATAAAATATTGCCACTTTGTTGATTAGGTACAAAATACCAAGTTTGTAATTTAAGAACTTGTTGATGGAATTGTAAAAAATATTTAAACATATTTAACAATATTTTAAACTCAGTACTTGTTTTTTTTTTTTAGTTTAGGTTACCCAAAAATCTTCATCACATGTATTGATATCTTTCGGCTTATGTTTACCTAAGATCTAGTAAAATGTAACTTTTTTCGAATTCAGAATATCAACTCGTATTTGACGATAACTTTATGATTTCACAACAAAGAGATTTAAATTGATAGTAATTTTTTAGTAAAATCACATTATTTCACCAAATACCAAAAAGAAAAAACACGGCTGCCAGACAAGGCCATTCCAAAATAACTATAAATCAAATGATCACTTAAAATCTATTAAAAGAGTGAATGGTAGAATGAACGCATCAATCTCGAGACAATCTCGACACACTTTTCAAGATAAACGATAAAAAGTAGGAGCTCATCTCCGATCAATTTGTTTTTTGTTGGGCAGTCTCCGACAGTGGCCTTATTCTGGGAAACGATAATTCGACGAGCATCGTGAAATTGATCAAGGTGCGAGTCGGACTCTCACATGAAGGGTTCCGTACCATAAACCGAAAAAAACACGTTTCTTATAGGAGCCCCCTTTAATTTTTAATTTATTTTTTGTTATAATAGCAATAGATATACACTCTGAAAATTGCAATTGTCTACCTATTACGGTTCTTAAGATACAGCCTGCTGACAGACAGATGGACGGACGGACGGATAGCGGAGTCTTAGTTACAGGATTCCGTTAAAATTCGTTGATTCCGTGCTTCGGAAGGCACGTATAAGCCGGTGGTCCCAGCCGCCAAATGGCTGTCGTTAAACCATGTCAGAGGCCCTTGAGGCGGTTTAGAAACTCTGACACTAGGGTGTGTGGGGTCGTTAGACCTTAATGTCCACACGATAAGAAGTCTCTTTGGGTACGGAACCCTAAAAATTTGAATATTTTCAATGATGGATTCTAGGAATTTGTCTCGAGTAACATTACAAGTAAGTTTTAGTCGGCTTTATTTATTTCTTATCAGTGAGGATAGGGAGGTACAGAGAGGTAGCGGTGAGACGATCTGCAAAATTGATGTAAGTATCAATTGTAATATAGACTAGGTTTTTGTGCTTAAAAAAAAGCCTTAAGTACTCAGCAGTAATTCAACTTTCCAGTTCAAGAACTTTCGTTATAGAATCAGACGCTTTTAGGTATGATGTGTAATTGCAATTTTAAAAGTCATAGTGCTATTCGTTCTGTACAGCTCCTTCTCTCTCACACAGGAATCAATACGGTATTGGCACGTTATAGTCCCCAATTTTAATTTTCAATAATATTAAATATATATTATATACCTAGCACTTTAGATCTGGCCGTCCTGTATGGATTGTTTTAATAATTCTGTATGGGTTCTTAAAATTATGTCCAAAATTTAAAAAAATATGTTAATTAATTTCCGAAAAAAATCGACAAAATCGCGCCAGACTCAGGCAAAGATAACGGGACGAGCTTAACACACACTTGCCTTCGCACTGCAGTAGTATAATTTTCGTAAACGATCGACCGATAACGTTCGATCTTCACAACTAAAACCTACTTCGCGTTCAAAGTATTCAAACCGTTCTATCGTTTCGGTATCGCCTTCATCTCGTTCCCCGAATACGTCTCCTGCAATTCATCAAGTGTGAACCATCTATCATTGTCGCGGCGGTCTGCAGTGGCCTTGTGAACCTCCCTGATAACGAACAAACCGAATCGGTTCCGAGATTAACCGATCGAGTGTATGTTACATCGCATGGGTTCTTATGAAAGGAAAAGTCTTCATTTATATGACTTTTTTTTCGAATGTGTGTTTCCGAACGCTTACAACCCTAATCTCTTCAAAGTTAGAGTAAACAGGCTCCTTCTGAGTAAACTCGCATCATCGTAGACTTTGCCTCTCTGACCAAGACTAGAGTCAAGCGAAAACTCATCTCAAATAAAAAAAAATGTGTTGTGGTAAGAATGTTTTCTATCGGCAATCGGCTGAAATGTTATGATTTCTTACACTTAGTTTTGGGACAGCGGATGGATTTCCCCTTTTAATCTTATTCCTTTTTTGTTGTAGTTCGTATAGTTCATTTTGAGTCACGGCCATAAAACTGCTTTCCAAAATCAATATTTGAATAGCACTGTGTCCTTATTACAGTTAATTGTGGCGGTTTATCCTTGGACAGGTGTTCTAGTAGTCGAGCCGCTAAAGTACTCACTACTTTTACATTTGTAACATAATTACAAAAAGTAATTACGTTACTGTTGATTAGTTTTTTAACCGACTTTCCAAAAAGGAGGAGTTTCTCAATTCGGATGTATTTTTTTTTATGTTTGTTACCTCCTCCGACAACTATGAACCGATTTGATTTTTTTTTTATTTTATCTGAAAGGATATACTTGCAGATTGGTCCCATTCAAATTTTATGAAAATCGGTTACGAATTTTGGATTTTAAATCGAAATAGCTGGAATTCGTTTACTTGGATGATGGTTGTCTGTCATCAAAGTAATCAAAATTGCGTATTTTGCTTTTTTGCAGTGGTGTTGTTAGGTGTGGGGTACCACTAAAAAGTGAAAAATAAAAAACTTTTTACAAAAAATACAACCGACTTCACAAAAAAAAAAACACTACAAAGTAAAAAATAACTTAAATTTCGGAAGTCGGTGTTTTTGTTAGTTTCTTCGTATTTTGTCGGTGTCAAAAAAAACAAAAACACCGACTTCCGAAATTTAAGTTATTTTTTACTTTGTAGTGTTTTTTTTTTGTGAAGTCGGTTGTATTTTTTGTAAAAAGTTTTTTTTTACCTATCAGTTCGATAAATTATAAAATACATATAATTGACTTGTTGATCATTTGATTGATTGATTGTGGTTTTTGATTTTATTTACCTTTGTACCTATTTTTCTGTCTCCTTTTTTGTTATCTACTTGTGTGTGTGTGCATAAATTGTTAAATAAATAAATAATTTTATAACGAACAGTAGCCCACCGGTATCAGTAATAAAAACCAAACTGTCAGTGGCTAGGGCACCAGCCATAGGCACCGCCTATAACCAACTTCCAAACAAAATACTACAAAGTATAAAAATTTTTATTTCGGAAGTCGGTGTTTTTGTTTTTGTATCTTTGTTTTTTAATACCGTCTTCCGAAATTAAGGTTATTTTATACTTTGTAGTATTTCGTTTGGAAGTCGGTTAATTTTTATTTTTGTTTCACTTTTAGTGATGATTCTTGGACGTCTTCGTCTACGCAGAAAGAAACACACAAATCGGATCAGAAACCTCGAAATAATCAGTGTAAATACATGAAAAAGAAAATATACCCGCCGAATTGAGAACCTCCTCCTTTTTTGGTTGTCGGTTAAAAATAACAGGATGTGTCCAGAATTATCTCTTTCTTACTCAAACCCTTGAACTAGCTACGTAACGAAAATCACTTAAGGTTTTGTCACTGTTCTGAAAAAGCGACCGCTGTAAAAGCTTCATTAGTAACCTATTGTTTTTCTACCTAACAAATCCACCCAATTTGTAACTACAAAACAAGACACTACTCTGCGGTACTTCACAAAATCACAAAGACATTTTCGCTTACAACCCAGCAAAACCTAAAGTACCTACAAACTCTAAGTAACAACGGAATAATTTCCAAAGATTTCTCAAACTATAAACACTTGGTCTTCTCCACAACTTAGGATTTAATCCACTTAAATTCACGAACATGGTCGGGAACTCCTGTTCAAACCGCAACTCAAAACAATGAGCTTTGTGTTCTAGGTATAGAAAACACGACTGATTTATAATTTCTATTACGGAGAGGAAACGTTCCCGAATCACGGATAAGTTTTCAGCTTTAACTCCTAAATAGAAATTGGTAAATTGTTATTTGAGTTTTGCTGAAAGTAATTACAGGTTCAAAGCTGTTAAACTTCTGGTGAATTCATTAATAAATGGGTTCTGGGTTCTTTTGTAATCGTGATGTAACTACCCACATCATTTTAGCATGTAGCCAGAGAGGTATTTTATAGGGTAGCCGGAAGGTCGTCGACCCTTAAGGGTTTCAGGGATTCCTATATTTAGATATTGAACGCGTTCCTTCACAGCTTCCAGGTAAATCTCTGGCGACAAAATCTATACATATAATAAAATCGTAGAGTTGCCGTGTCTGTACATTGAATATTTTCGCATAAAAAATACATAGAAATGTCAGAAAAATGACATAGAACACAAAAAAGCAGTTTTTGAAATTCTTTTTTGTTTGTCTGTTTGTCTGTAATTCTGTTTGTCTGTGCGTTTGGAGGAGCATCACGCATAAACCACTGATTGGATTCAAAATTTAGGTACTTCAAAATATTTAGTGATAATCTGGGTAACATTTAGTGTTTATTTCATCAAAATCGACCCACAAAATCAAAAGATATCGAATTTTAAAGTTTACGAAGAAACTTCATCGAGCGCTAAAATAGGTTGTTTCATTGAGACTTCAAATACTTGCAAAGCCATCTATTGAGAAAATTTGTAATAAGAAATGTGTGAAAAGACCCCGAAACAATGTATTTCTGAGTTATTTTTTTTTTTAACTTAAAATGTAGCAAAAAAGTGATTTTTTTTTTATATTATTATCATTATTTATCGTAACGTGTAAGCTTCTAAGTTCGAACTTATGAGTATAAAGACAGTTCAGTTACGTTGTAGATCGATAGATGGCGATGTACTTATGACGCGTTTTTGTGAATCGCGGTGTTAAGATTCTCCGCTAAGCTTCTAAGTTCGAACAACAAGTTTATAGTCAGTTCAGATACGTTGTAGATATATGGTATAACTATGGAAGTGTGGGTTAGAATGACTACATTCTTTTTCGAATTATTGGGTTGGGAGGAGAGAGTAGACTTGGGTCGTACTTGGAAAATCGAGTTCCAGGGCTTCCAGTTTCAAGTATTATGTATATGGATAGGAAATTGACCCGTAAGTTTCTAGGAATAAGGAGCACAATCGCGTTTTCAAATAAATACCTTCTTACGACGATTCAAGTTTCTACTTTCTACTTCTATTTCATCAAAAAGCCCTGTTGGAAGAAAAAATACTTGCATGGGAAATTTAACCCTGACTTATTATAAATAAGGAGCACAATCGCGTTTACAAATAAATACTTGCAAAGACAAACCAATAAAGTAAAAATACTTGCATACGAAATTGTTCCGTAGACTGTTACAAATAAGGATCACAATCGCGTATACAAATAAATACTTGCAAGGAAACCATTAAAGTAAAAACCTACGAAATTGTTCAGTAGGCTAGCTGTTACAATAAGGAGCATGATCTCATTTCCGAAAACTAACGCAGTTATTGAACTATTGAAGATTGTATTGAAAAACTACGTAGAATTTTTGCTACTCAGTCAGACCAGGTGGCAGGTAAGTAGCACGGTATTAAATTAATAATGAACGAAACCATTCCTTCCTACTTAAAAATAGGCTTAGGACTGTCAGCTGGGAAATATAATATTATTATTATGATTATTCAATGATTTTATTCAGTGGTCTACAATCAGCAATATTGGCAATAGGTAAAAATCGGAGAAAATGTGTTTCTTTTTGGACTGTGCTGGACGAAATTAAGAATCCACTTGATTCACCACCATTCGTTCGATAGTCAGTTTTGTTGATTTTGATTCAAGATTAGTTTGTACCAGGAGATTAGGTACCTGGGCATTTCAACCGATAGAGATGATACAGTGCCCTGCATTAGGCACCCTCTTCATAATTATATTCTTAATTCGAGAGAGAGATCAGGATACGTAACTGAATGTAAATTTTGTATATGCAATCTATACTAATATTATAAAGCAGAAGAGTTTGTTTGTTTGTTTGGTTATACGCGCTAATCTCAGGAACTACTGGTCCGATTTGAAAAATTATTTCAGTGTTAGATAGCCTATTTATTGAGGAAGGTTAAATAATATATCATCACGCTAAGACAAACAGGAGCGGAGCAGTAATGGAAAATGTGACGCAGACGAAGTTGCGCGGGTCAGCTAGTATAAGAATAAATAAAGTACAAAATCAATACGGTGAAGGCACTCTAAGAAAGGTGCGATGCGACAATGCTACAACGATACTACAGCCCTTAGAGCGTATATTAACTAACGGTATTTCGTACCAACTTGTAAGTTCGTAATTCTAGGATATGAATCAACTGTTTATAATTATATAGATTATTATATAGATCATGATTTTTCACTATATATTGAAAACTTTAAATCACTCGCTCTTTCTTTTTAAACTCTCTGTATAAAAAACCGAAATAAACGCTCTTTACCTATAAACCACATGTAAAA
Organism: Ceramica pisi; assembly: GCA_963859965.1. Lineage (NCBI taxonomy): Eukaryota > Metazoa > Arthropoda > Insecta > Lepidoptera > Noctuidae > Ceramica > Ceramica pisi. Next base: position 18,460,243 of record OY982535.1, on the reverse strand, counting down.
TGATTTCTTTACAATGAAGTCATCGTGTCGCTGTCGCATTGTCACATCGTAGTTACATTGTCACGTTGCCTGGCTGCGTGAACCTTAACTCTTCTCAATTTGGAGCACAGAAACGAGCCGGTCTAATCAAACACGTGTTAGCGAAACTGTATCCAAAATGTTGACTTTTATCTTTTAGTTACGACATGCTTCAGAAGATAAGAAACAGATTTCGTCGTAAACGAAGCACAAAGAAAATGAGAATATTACAATTTAGTTACGACTCGGCAACACGTTTAAAGAATACAAAGTAATATAGAAATTGACCTTTTAACTAAGAAGACAGGGGAAAATTTAAACAACGAGACATTAAGGAAAATTGCGAGTTTCCACGATCATTTTTGTCTACAAAAACGAGGATATTTTCAGATTCATAATCCACTTATTCCCGATAATTACATGTACTTCCCATGCAATATTCTTCGTATAGTTAGTTTCTTGGTTGTAGAATGGCGTAAGCGATCATTTCTCTTTACTTACAATCTCTTCGAACAACTTTGAATAAACTATGTAGGTCACCTTTCATTAGTATAAAATATTGATTCAGGGTTAGAGTATCATTTTAGTGAATCGGTACAATGCTGCGGTGTGTGACTGCTGACGCAAACTGCTGGTCGATTCTGTCGACATCGCACCGTTATCACTTAGGTAGAGTGAACGACAAACGAGCTGTCATGCTATCTTGTTTGTATGGTTTGACAGCTCACTTGTCGTTCACTTCGCTTAAGTGTTCACTTCGACATGTTTACAGAATCGCACTGCTGATCTAAATACTATTGCAGACGCTTTATATACGATTAAGTGTACGGAACTGAGGGGCTACTCTCTAAGCCCGAAGTCTGTAGTTTCGGGCTTAGTTGCGGGCGTATTCTACTCCTTATCACCTACAGACATACGATTAGTCCTGAAGCGAATGACAACACGATTTGATAGTAACTGTCAAACCATGTTTCAACAGGGTTGTTGTAGATAAAAAAAAAATGTGGTTATGTGATACTACGGACTTCGGGCTTAGAAAGTAGCCCCCCTGTATACCACAGCGTTGTGCGTTCCGATCGAGACTGACGCTATAAATTCACCAATTTTTTGAAATTAAGAATGTCAATAAAATATAATTAACCATAATTTACAAGCTAAAACGCAAAACAAAGATTATACCAAACATGATCGTTAGTGAATAAAATAAAAGCATCAATCACTACTTTCCGATCTTTCTTTTTTGTTACCACATTCATTAGTCGTGCGTGATTTTCCTTTTTTTCGTTTACGATACGGTAAATTAATGTTATTTCTCTGAATCTCTTGTTTCATATTAATCCTATTATAGCTTCAGGTTTACGAATTTTCAGCAAGCGGTTGATCGAGCATTTGCCGACGTGCGTTTCGAGTTACCGGATTTTATTAGATGGGTAAACAAGATTTACAAAAACGCTGGAGTCTGATTGGCGGAATATGAGTTCCGTAGGTACCACTGTAATACAGTGTGGGTCTTTATAATGTGCACATACGAAAATGAGAGAAACTATGCTTTGTTTTATCGACGGGAAATGTATTTAAGAAAATCTATATTTTTTGTGGATATTTAAAAAAAATTGTTCGCTTCTTTGACCCCAGTGTAAACATAACGGTGTTACTTTTAAACTAAACAATTTTCACAATGAAACTAACTTCATAATGATCGGAAGTAATTTGGACGTCTTCGTAATATGAAAAAAGTGGAAAAAACTACATAAAAATCATTTATTTGCCCATAATGTAGGTATACAGATATGATAGTTATTTTGTGGAAAGTCCCGATACATTTTGCCTTACGGCATGCAAAATTATTGTATAGTAGGTAGGGTGAGGTAGTATTGTAATAATTTTGCATGCCGTATGCTAGTTCTATAGTAAGTTAACGCTTCCCTGCTTTTTCTGCTATATTGTGACACATGTCGTATTCCGTGAAATTTTCAATCTAGCTAATTTTAATTCTAGCTACCAATCACAGTCAATACACTGTTGGTCGTTATTTTTCCAAAGTATAGTAGGTACGGAACCCTAAAAGGCTTCGTTCGTACGCGTTCGATCGCTCGCTCAGCTTCGTTTCCTGCCTTTTGAGGGCTCGTTCTAATTGTGAGGTTCTCTCAGTCCTTTGACCTTTGCCCTTTGAGCGACTTTTCCTAACTTCAAGTCGATCTTCCGTCTGACGTGATACGTATCCGTGGACGTGGGATAAATTGGTCATGATAACACTGTGTGCCAATTTTAGGGACCCCACGTAATCCTTTTCGTAATTTATTAGGAGATGTTGAATGCTATTGATTTAGGGTTTCGTATAATGTGAACAGGGGCTAGCCGATATAGGTCTCTGCACGAATTGGACATTAATAATATTTAAACAAAGGTATTTCGATGTTTGCGAAGTTTAATTTTCGGAATTCTTGTTATTGTTCTTTAAATTGTGGTGAAGGGTTATCAGGAGAGAATTAAATAAAACATATAATTATTTCTCATGTATACGTGGTAACTACAAGGTAGACGGCGTGGTATTTGGCGCACAAGCTTTAACCATGAATTAAGCCTGAGTTGAAACGAAAAAAAGGGAAGAAGCATCAAAACTTTCTACGCGGAGTCCAAAATCATGTTTCCGAACACTTACAACCCTAATCTTTTCATACTTAGAGCCTCCTTCTGGGTAAGCATCGTAGACTTTATCTCTGTCAGCTCTGACCTAGACTATAGTTAAGAGCAAACCCATCTATCTATCTTCTATATACTTATAATAAATCTGTAGAGAGGTCAATTCTGTACATGAAATATATTTCCAAAATAACTATCAGGGGGTGATTAGGGATCGATACTGATGCCAAAAATGCAATCAGTAAAATTTTTGTCTGTCTGTCTGTCTGTCTGTATAACCGTTATAGAAACAAAAAGTACTCGACGGATTTTAATGAAACTTGGTACAATTATTTTTCATACTCCTGAGCTGGTTATAGTATACTTTTCATCACGCTACAATCAATAGGAGCAGAGCAGTGAAGGGAAATGTTGGGAAAATGGGAGAAGTTACTCCATTTTTTAAGTTTCCGTCGCGTGTGCAACCTTAATGGTTAAAGTTACATAGAAATCGTGTATGACGGAAATATTCTCCTTAAAATTATATAAAAAATATCCCACGACAGCATAATTATGTCTATCTTTTATGATTGACTCACAATAACACGTGTAACTCCCGATAGCTTAGCAGTTCGAAGCTTTCTGATTATATTTGTCTACTCTTACTTTTATAACACTCTTAGTCCTAATTAAAAACGTTAACATTATGAACTATACCTTAAAAAAGAATTATAGAAATCGGTACAGAAACACCAAAGTTATACATGAAATCATACAAAAATAATCATGCTTAAAGCATGATTATTTTTGTATAAGGTCGCGAACGCACAGGCAGGCAGCTTGCTTGGCGCCTAGAGACTAGCGAGTCACCTAGCGAGTAGCTTCGTAAAACGAACATTCTCGAACGTTCGCGACCGGCCTAGCAGCTAGGTGCCAAGCGCACAGTGCGGCCGGTCGCTAACGTTCGAGAATCGGTCGCCGCCTGTGGTCGCCACGCTCGACGCGTGAATTTAAAGCGCTCTTCCTCTCTCCTAATTATTTTAAAGTTTGCTGTGCCCGACAGGGTCCATAATTGTTTCAATTTTAATCTATTTTACCACCTGTATGTGTACATTATGGAACGCAATAAATGATTTGATTTGATTTTTTTTTGATTTTGGTATGAAAAGGCGCCCCGTCCGAGTGCGAGTTTCATACAAATCTTGCCTTTTTTTTTAGGAATGGGAAATCATCAAATGACTTCCCCCGCTCTGGGCGGAGCGAGAGGGAGTGTCAGACTCTTACTGACTAAAACCCATCCATGTTCCTTCAGTGCCCTTTGTGATCCGGAGCCACTGTATCTCTTTAGAATAGTCCCTCGACTCCGGCAGGCGTCGGCCCTTTCGGGCCCCTCTGTGTCCCCCCCGACCCGCGCCTACGGTGGCCGGAGGTCACCACGTGGCCTCCGACGCCCGCGGCGTCTACCACGGCGGCCGGGACGAGAGGTTCTCTCCCTCTCCCACTCCACCACCTCCTTCGCTAGCATGACTGCTTCGCAGAAGGACGTGAGGGCGTCCCATTCCGTCTCGCTCCGGACCATGGCTTGGACCAGGGCCGGACGCGAGAGGTCGCCGCCAATCGCCGCTTCGAGGACACGGCGGTGCTCCGCCCAAGCGGGGCACACCTGTACAGTGTACAGTGTGCTCCACCGTGTCCTCCGGACGATCCCCGCAGTGGTGACACCCGGGCGATTCCTCCCGTCCGATTCGGTGCAGGTACCTGCCAGAACATCCGTGTCCGGTGAGGACCTGCGTCAGGCGGAAGGTGAGGACGGCGTGGCACCTCTCTAGCCACTCCTCAAAGAGGGGACTTAATTATCGCCACTATCATGGCGTGCCCTGCACTGGGTTGCGACAGTCGTTGTCTCCATGTCGCCATGAGATACAAAATTTGCCTGTTGATGCGAATAGACGTTCAGAGCGTTCGACCTTATTGACAGACAATACTTAATTGATATTAACAAACCGTGCTTATCAGCGCGACTTTTAGTCTTTGATAATTTATTTTTAGATTCCTTTTGTTCTTATTTTATAAAATTGGTATTAGTTATTTTGGTAGTGTTTAAATATTCGTTTAAAGTACAAATTATTAATAGTTTATATTTTATTTCTTTTTAGGTGAAGTAGTAGTAGGTACGCATAGATTTTTAGATACCGATAGGTAAGTTTTGGCTAATTTACGTTCACTTTTTTTTATATTAGTTTTATTTTCATTTACGTTTTAGCTTTATTTTCATTTGGTATATAAAATTCTTCCGTTACTGAGTGAATGACTGACAGATAACGCAACAACACAACCAAAACTACTGACTGGTCGTATGAAGCTGCACGTAGGGTCCTTGGGGAGTTTAGGGGAGCTGTAAGAGAGGATTTCCCGAAATTCCTACGGGAATGGGAGAACACGGGATATTCGCGTACGAAGTCGCGGGCAAAAGCTAGTCTCAAATAAAGCAAAAAAATGACGATATTTATTAGGTAACGCAGCGACGCGGAAGGAAGTTCCTTCAGCTCTATACAAAAAGAAGCAAAAACAATGACCAACATATATTCAGGTACATACTCGTACATTCACGCAGGTAATGTTGCCACGATGAGTTCTGCGTAAAACTAAATTGTTCCTAATTTCCTAAACCACATAGCTATGCGGTTGTACCAAATTAGTGCCAATAAATTAGGGTTCCATTCAAGCTAAAACTGACCACAGGTGGAACCACCAACTATTTTGATCAAACACTAATTGTCAGGGCTATACGGATTGGTAATCCAGAGATTTAGGTACCTACCTCGTTAGTGATATTGACGATATTCGTTTCTGTAGGAAAATTATGATCGTATGATCATAATTTTCCTACAGACAGTACCATCGTAGTAACACCTTTTCGAATTCATTCGAGTCGATTTTCCACAATAGTCAAATAAACAGTCTATAATATAAAATTGAATCGCTGAATGTATTGCTAAGCGCAAATCTCGAGAGCAGGTGAACCGATTTCGCTAATTCTTTTTAGTTGTGTTCGTTATAAGGAGAAGGTTTTGATGTTAAAAAAAATAAGAAAGTGGCCAGTTAACGGGAGTGAAGCCGCAGAGAATAGCTTGTTTATTATAAAACAAACAATTCCATAAGCTACCAGCTTTCTATTTCGTATGCATATCCCGTTTTTTCCCGATACCGTGGAAATTTCTGGAAATCTTTTAGTGCTCCAGCTCTACGTGGTGTAGGGAGGGAAGCTACTCGTATATGCCGAATTTCAGCGGCTTACGACCAGTCATTTTGGTTGTGCGTTGTATGTCAGGCACTCAGTCAGTAGCGGAAGAATTTTATATATTAGGACAAATACATGAAGCCGTTGTTGCCTTTTCAAGTACTCCAAGAAAAACCGGCCAGCCCGTACCTTAAACCTTAATTTTTTAATAATATTTTATAACAATAGAAATACACCACCTGTGACAATTTCAACTTTCTATTACGGTTCCTGAGATATAGCCCGCTGACAGACAGACGGACGGACAGCGGAGGCTTAGTATTAGGGTTCCATTGGTTACCAATAGGGTACGGAACCCTAAAAAACAGTGAAACAATCTCAATTCACAATCTTCTGAGATTGGTTCACTGTTTTTGCACCATGCAAATTAGTAGGTATTTGAGATTTTCTTTTGGGGAAAGGCCACATAGATTTAACTGCACCTCACCAGTCTGTGCCCGCAGATGTCAGTGGCGTAACTCAACTCAGATGGAGGAGCTCAACATTCGGCGAACAATACGAATAGCAGACAGGTTTCGTGATAATGATTTTCAAACAATACGTAACTAACCCCGCAATTAATCTAAACCTGTCTCAACTATAACCTTAACTGTACCTGGGTCCTTGTTCGTTAATTACTCCGATAAAATCAACCAAAGTTCCTTAACAAAACACCGAATGATCTGACAGAAGTTTATCTTACTAAAGTTAGATGTACAAAACTTATCTCAGTTTAGTTGACCTCGGCAGCGTCTTCAATTTGGTCGGTTTAATTATCAAGATTCAAATCTCCGGAGTTTAAGTACCTAGCGTGAATATAGAGAATGGATTGAGTAATGTTCTCAAAAAAATCAGGTCTCTCTCTGTAATACTTGTCTCTTTTTTGCAAGCCTTAACGAAGGAGGTATTGCAACTCTGTGACGTGGCCCAGACCCAACTGAGCCCTCTATGAAGGGGTGCCATTTCTTGTATTTTTTGTCGTTTTCGTTGTTTTTTGTCGTTTTTAATGTTGATTTAAACAGAGTTTTAGAAAAAGAATACTGGCCCCACAATCGCTTTGTTTCTCTCACTCTTTTCTGCACCAGAAGGCCAGCCGGCAGAGTAACGATGACATGCTTATACCACCAGGATTCCGTTTTGAGAGAAATGGAGTCATACAAGACTAATGGCGTCGTGTCTTATTTCCAACGGATTCATGATACAGTCGGTATATTCTGTCAACATCTCACCGTTTACACGTAGGTGGAGTGAACGACAAGTGAGCTGTCACTGTCATCTTGTATGGTTTGTATGGTTTGACAACTTACTTGTGTTCCTATTTTAATTTTTTACTTCGTCATGTTTACAGAATCACACTGCCGATTCACTTCATACCTGATCAAGAAAAGATCAATTCATTCTCTCTCTGTGGCAGGTTGTTACTTAGATAGGTACTATCTTCGTGTTGTAATCGGACTCCTTGATTATTAATTACTTTTTCCTGCACGTTTCCGTTTCCAACTGCGAGAGTTTGTTTTCATTAATTTTGGGAAGTAATTTCTGTACGGGAATGGTTTTCTTAATCTTGGTATTAATAAGCTCCATCTAACATCATCTTAAAATAAGTAACATGAAAATATGCCCCAATTTTGGTTGTAATAACTTTTTTTCGGTGACTAGATTTGTTTCAAAAGTAATTAGGCTATTCAAGGATTATTTTAGATCAAAGTTTCTATTAAAAATGATTTGCTAGATAAGTATTATTTACATTTAATTTAAAATTAACCCTTACATGCATGACCTTTTATTTTAATTTGAAAAAAATATATTTTTTAGAATATGGTGCTTAGATTCGAGAAAAAAATAACAAAAAAATCAGATTTGTTTATTTACGTATATTTTTACCAAAAATCAGTGCCGTTTTCGGCACAACATGCATTACTTAGTTAATTATGTTTTGTGTAAGTCATTGAAGCAGTCTTTGTTTTTTTAGCGCATAATTGAACTTTACACTTTACTTTGTGTGCGAAACACATAATTACAGTCTTCAAATTGCAGGCTGGAAATATACATCTCATCCTATTAGGTGTCCTTACTTGTTCATGACCCACGCCATCGAGTATCACGTCGTTTGGTGGTAAAACTTGACAGAGTTTTCCTTTCCGTGTCTTGGTAAGCGGGCCAGCTGCCGCAGTTGATGTAGTGTGGAATATTTGCAAAGTGTGTCTGCTAATTCCGAACGAAAGTCTGCAAGATTCATGATATCTTTGCTGGCTTTCCCTCTTTGACTCATTACTTTTCTGTACAGAATCCAGGCATTGATGATATACCGCGCGTATCTGACATCGACGCACAAACGATTTCCATGGGTCCAGGGCATGATTCTGGACACCCTAGACTTAGAATTTTTCGTCGGCTTTTTTCTTATTTTTTTTAAGGGTTTTTTTACTTTAGACTGCTCATAATCGTTATTCTGACCTAACACAATGAGATTTTTAATAAAAAATAATTAATTAACTACTTTCACTAAAAAGAGCAATCTGAATAAAACCACACATAGATATCAGCTCAGCTGAGCTGATACCTACTTGTGGTACTCTTGAAAAAAATGAAAAAATGAGAAAAGAACCGACGAAAAATTCCAACACTGGGGTGTCCAGAATCATGCCCTGGACCCATGGAAATCGTTTGTGCGTCATGTCAGATACACGCGGTATAGGTCCAATAGATGGTAAAATATTCTCATGTACCATTTTCTGCTTTTGATGCAAATCCTGTACCTGCCAAGGTGAGAATCCACCAGGTCGACATCTCCCATATGTGCGTTATACTCTTGTATGAGTTTAGGGCACATTATACTCTTGTATGAGTTTAGGGCACATTATACTCTTGTATGAGTTTAGGGCACATTATACTCTTGTATGAGTTTAGGGCACATTATTCACGGGCATAGTCTCTCGTATTGGGCCGAACCCAAATTTGCCCCATTATGATCGAATATTGGGATAGTGGTACACAGACATAAAAGTTATAATTCCTAAATATTTTCGTAAGTTTCTACTGTAAATGTTTCGACTATATTAAGTTGTTGCTGAGTTGCATAAAAGTTTGATTCCTGAACAATACTCTAAGAACTCATTAGTAAAAAAAGTACGTAAAAAATTGATATGGTGTATCTAGTTCCAAAATATTAGCAAATAATTCTTCAGAACCTGAGAAAGCTATTTTGTCTTCAGAATAGACCAGGTTTCGTTTTCTCCATAGTAGATTTCTACCTCCACTTAGCATATAATTAGCGCTTTCAGGAGTTGAAATATTACGGCACTTAACACGGAAGGATCATGGATAGCTGGATCGATATCTTCACCATCACCACTGAATGGCTCTAGAAGGAGATTTTTCCAACTCATCTAAAAGATCTTGACGAGAAGGATAATAATCTAGATCTTCCTCGTCGGATTCCATTTCATCGTCAGAAATTTCTCCACTTTCTATCATGCGAAGCATCTCTTCTACCCATATTTTTATCATCCATAGCTGAAAAGAAACACAACAACATGCAATAAGCAAGCACCAAGCACAGTAAAATAGCAAATAAAACATTTGCAACGCGTTAGCACAGGTAAGCACTGGCGGGAAAAAATGAGCATGCAATGCATGATGGGTCGTTTTCGGCACAAAGATATTTTGGCGATTTTTCGAGTGAATTATTGAAATGTGAAGTACCTAAAACAATAATAAGCGCGTATATTTGATGAACTTACCTGCCAAAACATTGTTTTTACTTGAATGAATTTATTAAACTGACTTGAATGTTTTTTCGAGTGAACTTTGGTTACTTCGCTTGGCGCCAAGTACTTCTGTCTTTTGTCATAATTTGACAGATAAAAATAAATATACTGGTAACACAGATTAGACGCTGATATTCTTGTATTTATTTTCTTCATAGATAACAAATTGAAAATGAAACCGCTAATAATGTGATAGTTTAATATTTGGCGGGCTATTTGAACTTAAAGTTATTGTGCCCTTTTTCGGCACAACATTTATTTAAGGGTAAGAACTATTTTGGTTCTATTTTAAAAAAAAACATGCTTACAAAAACACCATACAATAATTAGCTACTTAACCGCAACGATTAAATAATCTCGGTAGCTTTACTTTAATTTATTGAAGTGAAAACTTCTTGAGCGGCGTTGAGCACTTTTCTTGGGATAAGCAGGGCCGCGCCGCCCCTGTGTGCGAAGTGTGCGGCGCACACAGGCGCCAAGACATTAGAGGCGCCGCCATCGAAATTATTTATGTTAACTTACACAACAACATACTCTTTGTAGTGGAGTATCGATAAGTAAGTAGGTACAATAGGCGCAACATATGCCTTGTAAACAACCAAACATAACTATAATGTGCTTATTGTACAAGTCTTCCAAGATAATATTCACGTGTGTGGTTTAATTTTACGCTTTAGGTTTTAGTTTACATTAGTTACGAGCTCAGCGTTAAAATCAAAAGAACCGCCGTGAGTTTGTTTGAATGAATTATGATCGCAACCCGAAACGATGCCTGCGACGCAAGCGAGGTTGGGTCACGGGGATTCCCCGACTGTAAGGAACGAACGTGCCAAAACAATTGAACAATCAGTCAATCGAAAGTGTGTGCAAGGTGCGCATTGATTTTTTTAAATAAGATTAAGTTCTAGCTCTATAAACAATATTATAGTTTGTGTGTTAGTGATTGTTTTAACGTGTTTTCACGATGAGTGAAAGTACTCAAGACAAAAAAAAATAGAAATTTTCTGGTTACCAGAATTTAATAATGAAAAGAAAACAAGAAGAAGAACGTGATAAAAATACAACTAAAATAAGTAAATGTCGGCTCTATCATCCACTTCCAAAGAATCATCAGAGACAGAAACCAGTAATTTTATCGATGAAGGTGTTATAAAATCTGATTCAAAAAACGCTTCAGGTATGTGCTTTTTATGTAATTTTCTATACAAATAAATATAACTTTAGTCTGTTTGTAATGTTAAAAAAGAAACATTTTCTTTTTTAGGGTTCCGTAGCCAAATGATTGAATGAATTAATAGATTCATCATGTCTGTCTATCTGTCTGTCTGTCCGTCAGTAGGTCACAGCCACTTTTCTCCGAAACTATAAGAACTATGCTGTTGAAACTTGGTAAGTAGATGTATTCTGTGAACCGCATTAAGACTTTCACACAAAAATTAAAAAAAAAAAACAATAAATTTTGGGGTGGGAGACCCCCTAAATTTTCCCTCACAAAAGAATAAAAAAATTTGGGGTGGCGGACCCCCAAAATGTATTGTTTTTTTTTTTCTTTTTTAGTGTGAATATCTTAATGCGGTTCACAGAATACAACTACTTACCAAGTTTCAACAGCATGGTTCTTAAGTTTCGGATAAAAGTGGCTTTATTTCGGTCAAAATTAACAAATAATAAAAAAACAAGTTGAAACATGAAGATTCGTGAAAAAAAGAGGCGCTTCATAGGTTTCGCACACAGGCGCTGTGGGGGGTCGGCGCGGCCCTGGGGATAAGTATACCGCGTGTATCTGACATCGACGCACAAACGATTTCCATGGGTCCGGGGCATGATTCTGGACACCCTAGACTTAGAATTTTTCGTCGGCTTTTTTCTCATTTTTTTATTTTTTTCAAGGGTTTTTTTTACTTTAGACTGCTCATAATCGTTATTCTGACCTAACCCAATGAGATTTTTAATCAAAAAATAATTAAATAACTACTTTCACTAAAAAGAGCAATCTGAATAAAGCCACAAATAATATCAGCTCAGCTGAGCGGATACTTTGTAGTACTCTTAAAAAAAATCAGAAAAGTACCGACGAAAAATTCCAACACTGGGGTGTCCAGAATCATGCCCTGGACCCATGGAAATCGTTTGTGCGTCGATGTCAGATACACGCGGTATATACGCTGTAGAATGAAGACGTCGTATGACAAGTATAACGTTCCCACTTCCACCACGCGGTTTTTAAGTGAGTATGTGTATCTATGTCATGGCGCCATAATTATTTACGTATATAGGACGTAATTCTTTCTCAAGATGTGTGTTTTTTACCTTTTTTTTGAAGTGAAAACTTCTTTAGCGACGTTGAGCACTTTTCTTGGAATATGTATAAAATGTTAAACTGACGTTAGGACACGTGACCTGATTGAAAATTCGTAAGACGGAAGACGTAAAATTCGTAAAAAAATGCACAAAGTTAATGTTCAAGTTTTTACTTCTGCCGGCACTCCCGGAATGCAACCCGTTGTTTTTTTTTCTGTAATTATACATAGAAAAAGAAGGTTTACGTCCTTGTCCCATGAGACCTGGAGTCGACGTTTTGCGATTTCTTCTTCGATTTTCCCTGTCAACCATCGTAACGTGACAGTTAACAAGGAGAATGTCATTCATTCACTCACTTTCTTTCGTTTCATTTCTCACATTAAGAAATGAAGATAATGTACCTACGTAATACCTACTTCTGTAATTAAGTAACGTCTGCCAATCAATCATCTGTCGGTGTATACTATTAATATTGTCTGTTCAGTACATACATAGTTATCAAAATACCGTAATAATTGAAATTGAGTGGGAGCAGGGAAACCAACAGTATTATTAACAAAACCATGAATTATTTCTATGTAGATTTATTGGTTATGATATTGTCAATAACTTACTATGAGTTGTTGCATCTTTATCACTTAGTCGCGTCACGCTCGTCTGTGCGGAGCTTGAGGGCGAGCTTTTAATTCCTATATTCAACCAACGGTTACTACGTTACCGTGCGTTTTTCGATCGATATTTTACTTGCCCAATGGTATGAGTAAAATACCTACATAACTCTTCAATTAAAAATTGATAGTAAATTGAAACACTTGATCAAAAAACACATATTTTACATAATAACTCGCTCTAAGTGTTCGTTTACGGAGACGCGGGGCGTCGCGCGACGCGTTAACGAAGAAGCGATTTACGCACGCGGCCTCGCTAATGCGGGCTTGCACTTATGGTGAATTATTCCAACCACCCTGCGAAAATCAAAATTTCTTGGGTTTTTTGCAATTTGCAGGACAGTGCTAAGTTGTATATTAATTCAAATATTATTCGCGGCTGTAAGACGTATGTAGTTACAGAATTATAATCATCAAAATCACCAATACAACCCTCCAAGTTCATAAAGGCCTAGGAACAAAAAAAAAAACAGAATAAGTCATTCCTAGAGCTTTATGAACTTAAAGCGTTGTATTGATGATTTTGATGATTATAATTCTGTAACTACATATGTTTTACAGCCGCGAATAATATTTTAATCAAAATACAATCTAGCACTGGCCTGCAAATTGCCAAAAACGTAAGAAAATTTGAATTTCGCGGGCTGGTTAGAGCATTCACCTAAATTCCAACAAATGGCGTTGTGTGATAGCGTTTACGGAGAAGCGATTTACGCACACAGCGGCGCCCGCCCAACGCCCAGCGTCTCTGTAAACGAGCACTTGAACTACCCTGGAAATCGCAGAACTCAGTCATTTGATTGATTACTACTTGAAATAACATTTCACTAAATGTCAAGCTCGACAAATATTGAACTGTTATCAACGTCTTTCAGACATATTCCTGTGGGCGTAACTTAATCTCGGAAAGGTCGGGATATCAATTTGAAGGAACACGATTACTTTGTCGCTGATCCAGAACGATAATAATTAATTGATAATATTAACAAAGACGAGAATAGTTTCCAATTATTTAAAGGTTGTAGGATAATGCGCCTTATTCCTTAAAGATATTACTTGTGAATTACCTACTTCCTTTTCTAGAGTTAAAATTATCATTTCCATGGTAGGTAGGTTTCCTCTTATCAACGATGTGCAGAACTGCTTTAACGCCATAGTATACTATGGCAACAGCTAAATAAGTTCTGATGATCTTTTAGTTAAGAAGGTACCTGTTTTTTAGGGTTCTATACCAAAATGGTAAAAAAGAACCCTTATGGTGTGACTAAGTCTATCCGTCTGTCATAGCTGGATATCTCAAGAACTACTAATGCTATCAATTTTAAATTTGGAATAGTTTTAGATGACGTTAATTCAAAATTTTGAAAAAAAAAAAAAGAAAAAATTAAAAACGTATATATACTTTTGCAACAGCGACTGAAAAGGGTTCTTAAAAATTACAAAAGCATGTGGGGTAGGTATCTTATGAAAGAACATTATTTCTTCGATTGCCGCCTCATGGTTTTCGACTTTTGACGGAAAATAACTTTATCTGTAAAATTTGCATAGAGAAAAATCTGAAATTATTATATATGATAGAAGTTTATGTAAAGATTACAGGAAAAATTAAGCGATGTCTCTAAATAGCACACTTTGCAGAAATCATCAACAAAAACTACATTAGTTCCACTATCGGTCAAGAGATGGCGCTGATCTAAAACTGCCATACACCGCAGTGCTAAAATTATCTGACGAATACAAGCCTCGCCGATGAAAATTTAAAAACATTTTACGTTTTATATGACGACACGAGACCTTGGTGCGCGAGTCAAACTCACTCTTGACCGATTTTTAAGATTGAAAATCATCAAATCGCTCCTTATGCTCTGGGCGGGATGGAAAGAAGTGTCTGACTTTTACTGACTAAAACTTTGCATTTCCAGGGCCGCGGTCACTCTTTCAACCAAATTCCGAAAGACAAGGTAAGTACCCAAAGATATTTAAATACGTGAGGTGCATGTACCTGATGCAGCTGATTTTTCTTGCTACACAGGGATAGTAATTCTCACCCGTTAAAATAGTATGAATAAAAACAAATCGTACTGACCCAATCCAAAACACGCAATTTTCAGATACTTATCTTTAAGCCTCTAAAAACTGAAACAATGAATCATTAGAAAGACTGAAATTACAAAAACTTGGACATGAGTTGGTACCTAGAGAACCATTAGCAGCAGATTTATTACCAAACATTGTACCTACGATAACAAATAACAGAGTTTCATGTTTTGTTCGACAGTTGATGGATTTATGTCCAGAACAAAAATAGATTAATTCGTTATTTTGTATAGCCTTGACAGTGAATATTATGGTCATTGTCCAATGTTTTATCAAATATTTATGATAATATTAATAATTATACGAGCACGAGTAGGAAATATGCACAGAGTATGAATAAATGAAAGGAAACGTTCAAAAGTGGTACAATATTCTAAAGATTTTTAACCGGTTCACAGTCCAACAGACCGCATGTGGTCTGCGCTGATTGTTTTACTGTTGTGTCTGCTTTGCGGACAGTGAACCTATTAAAGCCTCATGTCATATACCTTATTGAAAAGCTTATTTATCAAACTACTTGATTATTACTAAATATGATGGTAACAGTCACGTGTTTTTTTTAAAGGGATAAATGTTTCAGTACAAACAAAACACACATGGACTTACTTATTAATTTCTATGGAGTGCCCACTAGAGTGGCACTGAGTTACTGTTGGGTGTAAAAAAAATTGAAAGCCCAAACATATTAAAATAATTAACCCTTTCAGCATATACAGCGCAGAAGGCTGTTTCAATTATCAATTACTAGCTGACCCGTGCAACGTCGTTTGCGTAACATTTTTCATTACTGCTCCGCTCCTATTGGTCTTAGCGTGATGATATATATAGCCTTTTTCGATAATTAGGCTATCTAACACTGAAAGAATTTTTCAAAGCGGACCAGTAGTTCCTGAGATTAGCGCGTTCAACCAAACAAACAAACAAACTCTTCTGCTTTTAGCAGTAAGTAATATTAGTATAGATTTTAGTACCAATCTCAGCAAGCAAGGAGGGTCCATGCGATTGGACAGTCCGTGTCCAGCAGTGAACTGCTATAGGCTAATGATGGTTAAATGTATTTCTACGAAAGCAATAGGTACTTTATTTTATATTTATTTGATTAGCCAATTGCCATCCACTGGTGAACGGCAGCCTCCCCCAAAGTGCGCCATCCATCCCAGTCTTGAGCAGTCCGCATCCATTCGCTGCCAGCCACCATTTATTTTTATTTGTGATGAAAGAAAGAAAGAAAGAAAAAGAGTTTATTTGCGGACAATATGATGGGTTTGCTCTTGACTCTAGTAAACGTCAGAGATGACGGAGACAAAGTCTACGATGGAGCGAGCTTACCCAGAAGTAGCCTGTTCACTCTAACTTTGAAAAGATTAAGGTTGTAAGCGTTCGGAAACACAGACGCAGGCAGAGAGTTCCACTCCCTTGCTGAGCATTATGAAAGAATTGACTTCTTCTAATTATCGATCCATCGAGTTTTAAATGGGTGGTGCTTGATTTAAATGGCATGTCTGTTTCAGACTCGGAAAATGGCTTAACGCAGAGTAGCGCTCCATTTCTACTAAATGCGTGTCCATGTGGAACAAATGTGGAACCACTGAAGAAATCGATACAGCTCGTTTGGACCCAGAAAATTTATAATTCATGAACCTCACTTTTATATTTTATCGGATTCCATATGCTTATTCGATAGAATAAAATCAAATGAAAGAAGAAAAATATAAAAAAACGTATTTTTGTTATCAAACCGAGGTTCGTATTTCATTTTGAAGATGGAATTTGACTTCAAAAGACTTCGTATAAGTAGAAAACATCCTTGATTATTTTGAATCTCGACATAATAAGAAGGATTCTGAAAAAGGTAGGGCCATTGATTGGTATGAAATCAAAGTACCTATTAATTTATCGTCGTTATATTGCTCTTTTCCCAATTTATTTGAGGTCGGCT
Organism: Ceramica pisi; assembly: GCA_963859965.1. Taxonomy (NCBI): domain Eukaryota; kingdom Metazoa; phylum Arthropoda; class Insecta; order Lepidoptera; family Noctuidae; genus Ceramica; species Ceramica pisi. Next base: position 18,443,548 of record OY982535.1, on the reverse strand, counting down.
CAATATGTCTTTTTTTAAATACTTCTCTCCATTTTCATTCTAACTAGCTGATGCCCGTGGCTTCATCCGCTTGACAAACTAATGTAATAAAGCAGAAGAGTTTTTTTGTTTGTTTGGTTAAACGCGCTAATCTCAGGAACTACTGGTCCGATTTGAAAAATTATTTCAGTTTTAGATAGCCCATTTATCGAGGAAGGCTATAGGCTATTATATCAGCAGTGCGATTCACTAAGGCAGAACATCTTTACAACCAAGAAATCATCGTTGAAACATCTGATGTGGCATCTATTTATCAGATGTTTCAACGATGATTTCTTGGTTGTAAAGATGTTCTGGCTTAGTGAATCGCACTACAGAGCGGAGCATGAATGGAAAATGTGACACAGACGAAGTTACGCGGGTCAGCTAGTTATATACTAAAACCTTCCTCGAGAACCACTCTATCCATTGTTGCAAACATCATGAAAATCGGAGCAGTAGTTTTGGAGTTTAACGCAAACAGACAGACAGACAGCCGCGTTGGAGAACTTTGTTTTATAATAATATTATTTTCAAATTCTCCATCCTTCTCTTACATTTTGTTAAATGGGTTCTTTTGTTTCTGGAACCCAAAACTACTGTATTTAAACTATTTAGTAATTTTTTAACACAGTTCACCACTACAGGCATGATTTTCGGCAGCTATTTATATCAGGACGTCCTTTTCATGCTACATATACACAAAAATATTACCTCTCGTCTCTTATAAATATTTATAAATATTTACCTCCCTTACTTTTCGTAAAACATACGCATCACCAGTTTTTGTATGAAATATTTCATCAACTTTGCCCTTGGCTAGACTACAATTTATATACTTAAGTCGTGAACAAAAGGGATGGCTTGAATACCTGATGCCTATTTTATACACATCTAAACTAATATTATAAAGCTGAATAGTTTGTTTGTTTCTTTGTTTTTGAACGCGCTAATCTCAGGAACTCATCTGCTTAGCTTTTTCCCAACCACATTGGGGTCGGCTTCCAGTCAAGCCGGATTCAGCTGAATACCAGTATTTTACGTAAAGCAGCTGCCTACCAAACCTCCACAACCCATTCACTGGGTAACACGGTACTCCTTGGAAAGACTGGTGTCAGATTTTCTGGCTTCTGACTATCCCTAACGACTGCCAAAGATCTCTAAATGACAGCCGGGACCAACCTCTTAACGTGCTTTCCGAGACACGGAGGTAAGTCGGTATGGATGGTCACCCATCCACAGACCAACCTGCGCCGGCAAGCGTTGCTTAACCTTAAAGATCGACCTTGGCGGCTGTTATTATTTAGCCACGAGCTCCTCAAGAACTACTGGCCCGATTTGAAAAATTATTTCAGTGTTAGATAGCCCATTTATTGAGAACAGCTATATATTTTCAAGCTAAGATAAATAAGAGCGGAGCATTAATGGAAAATGTGACGCAGACGAATTTGTGCGGGTCAGCTAGTACATCTATATGAGCTTACCTGCCGCTCTAGTTCTGCAGATTTAGGTAGTGTTAGCCAAAACTAATACAAAACGAATAAAACAGGTAGGGCTTCTCAATTATTGGATGTATGTAGATACAGCTCCGTATTATTACGTGTTGCCTTGTTTAAATTTTGAAAATTCAACAAGATTCATTGCGTTCAAACATATGAAGCAATGGACTACGAATTTATTTCGTACCTACCTTTTTAGGGATGGGAAATCATCAAATGACTCTGATGACCCTGCCAGTGTTGCAGATTTTTTTCTGCCGGGGTTTCGCAATTCGTTCAAAAGAGTCAGCACGACCCTGAAACGCAGAGGGCATTTGGAGGAACACAGATGAGTTTTAATCAGTAAGAATCTGATACTCCCTTCTATTTCGCTCAAAGCTGGAGGAGTCATTTGATAATTTCCCATCCATAAGCACATAATGCGCCCTATAAAATACCGAAACACGTGCTATCATCGATTAGCCACCCAAGTTTATAGTTGCAATAGGTACCTTTTTTCCTGATTCTAAAACATTAGGCATTCCACTTCAAAACACACTGAAACTGTACAAACAACTCTCAACCACTTTAAAACAACATTATTGAAGCGGTAATTCCACTGTAACCCTTAGGGACACTGTCCAGCAAAGATTGATTTTACCACCGCCCATAAACAAGACGTACCAAACTATGTCGCAGTACAAGTAAAACTTCAGGAAACTACACGAATATCTTAAGTCCTAAACACACAAACTAGATTTGGAAATCATTGGTCCGAAAGCAAACTTGGAACAAACTCGGGCACAACTGTTTTAACAAGCACCAACCGTTTTCAAGGGATTCTCGTCCGTATTCCTGAAAGGTAGATTCTATTTTTAGATTAACAGATTTGCAGTTAACATCTTTTTTGGGTTTTTGTAGTCCTTTCTTGTTACGCTCATTAGGAATATTAATTAAACTAACTCTCACACGTTTGGTCCAGTTTCTGCTTTTCAAAGGCTTTGAAGATATTAGATAAACAATAGCAATGTTCGTTGTTAGTTTTTATGTATTGTTAGTCTGTGTTTTATCTCAATTAGAATGCAACGTGAAAAATAAGTTGAGCATTTTCGTATATCTTTGAAAAGACAATCAATTTGGTGTCATTTTGGTTTTGATTGTATTCTTTACGAATACTAGCTGACCTGGCTTGTTTTTTCATATAAATAAAAATAGTCTACGATCTATTCTCAGACCTACCAATTGTACACAAAAAAATTGCGTCAAAATCGGTCAAGCCGTTTCGGTGACTCAAGCCCCTGAGCTACAGTTTCACAATGTATCGTAAGCAGCCGCAGGAATAAGATAGATTTTACCCTTTTAAATCATAGCAGGTATTACTTAGACTTAAAATAAAAAATAACTTTCTAGGTGACTTCAAAACTGTTTCTATTTCAATATCAAAATAAGTTTTCGAGTTTATATTTTTCATTGCATCTACAAGGCAGCTTAAATATCTTACTGCCAAAATTTCACTTTGCACGTCCATTTTGGAACCAACTTTTAGTTTATATAAATCTTTGAAAGGCTATAAGATTATTTGACTCGTTGGGATTAAAGTTTTTGATGCGAACTAATCTGTTATCAGACTGGGATAAACTTAACAACATTTTCTTGGAAATTTCAAAAACTAAGTCGAACTAAAATTGTAAGTCGTACTTAGTGTCTCTTTCAATAAAAGTGCTCTGTAGTAGCCTCTGCAGAACATGCTACCAGTGAGCCTATGTTCCACATTTTCCCCATTAATGCCCATAATTACCTCTTAAAAGCTCAATATTATCACGATCACTATACTGTGCTTGTTTCTGCATTGGTTTATAAGATAAGATTATTCAATTCACCAGACATGAGAATATAATCCTCAAATTTCCGCCTGCAATAACATCCTCGAACCTAAACGCGATAACGATGAAATACCAAACTCGAATCCGACGTCACACATATAATTTATGACCGAATCATTTGCAAATATTACCGTACCAACAAAATTTACACTAGCGAAATAAATTACGCCACCTTAGCTATGTCACCTGCGTAATTTTCATTCATATTCATGACTTAATTAAAACAAATGACTCGAAGTATTAATTTCTAAACTCATTTCAACTGAGGAATAGCGTTCCTTCGAGAGAGACAGATGTAAAATATTCATTTTAAAGCTGGCTGCGTTGAAAATTTAGGTTTTTTGCTCTTCTGGACCTATTGGGCCCTGTTTCGTGAAGTCAGACGCTATTTTATTGGCCAATGAGTCCCGCCATGACCCTCGTTAGTGTTCGACGCAAAGTAGCCAAGTTTAAAACCCAACGTATTAGTTAGTCCCTAGGTTTACAAGTTTTTGTTTATAATTGTGACTTTTTGCTTCGTGAGAGATGTGCCAGGCATCTGAGGTATACGTTTTAGTATCTATATGAAGCCATTACAGTCTCACAGGTAAACTAAGGTATAATTTATGTAATGCATCACTCTAACACTGAAGAATAAGTCAGCTGAAGTTTTGATAACCTGACTTGACTGTTGAATTGCTGACTTGTACTGAGAAATATCACCACTTCATTGGCAGTGAAGGTCATATTACATGAGTTTTGCGTGGGATGAGTTTTAAAGGATCTCAAATTGACGAATCAAATAAACAAAACACATTAGATATGCACACTAATCATCCATCAACTCTCATATATTTCTTCAAGTTTTTCAACAATTCTTCAAATCAGTGTCGTCCTTTTTTATCTCGACCAGCCCGACTTTTACTTTTGGCGGAAATACTTGTACCCTTGTACTTGGTATTACGTCAAGTTGACATAAGTCTGATTCGTTCCAAATCGAACTTCGTAAAAATTTCTTCGTCCCAAAACAAATTCTTTAAAGGCGGCGACATTTTTGTTTATTTACATCTATCCTTGGTTTGACTGTTATATGGATCAGCACGCTGGTATTAGGTACTTTAAGTTGACATCTCTCACATTCGTTCTTAATTGAACCGCGGTAATCTCTTCACCATTCTATAGAGGTGATAACACATATTATTGATTTAAACTCGTCTATTAACTATTTATATTTAACAGCACCGTTTAGAGCACAATAGACATCTAAACGTGATTTCTCTGCAGGTATGTAAAATTTGCTAACCAAACCCTCATAGTCACCAGCCACGTACGGTACAGTTACATAAACGCAGCGATAACATCAGCACTCTTGCACAAGACCAACGTTGATAAGAAATAGCCGAACGCAACGTAAACAGAACTATGTAATGAACCAAGTTATGGCAAAATTTGAAACATTGCCGCCATAGTAACGCAGTGAAAGGAAAACATTTACAGTCGGAAGTTTCAGAAACTGTTAACCTTTAAGTTGATTTAAGAGTAGACTTGATGACACGTGTAGGATACCTCTTAAGCAGAGTTTATGAAGTGACGTAGTCTTTTTCTTCTTCTTTGTGTCGCGGGCACAACAGCTTTTGAAGTTAAAACTTTCTTGGGATGGGTATAAAATATTAAACTTGCGTCAGGACACGTGACGCAAGCATTCAAAAATGCACAACGTTAATGTTCATGTTTTTTTTTAGGTTTGGTTGGCCCAAAACATTGCCACTTCCACGGCATCGATGATGGCAGCACATATTATGTCTCTTCGGCTGCATGTTTTGGGGCATAGAGGGCAAGATAGGAGGCATGGTTTGAGTTTTTTTCTCCACATCGACACCCTGCAGTTGATTCGTCATTAAAGTGAGGTACCTCTACCCTGAATAGGGAGAAGTCCGATCCTGCATGGAGTATTGCAGCCACCTTTGGGATGGCTCAGCTAAGTATCAGCTTGCCGCGCTTGACTCGGTGGAACGCAGAGCTAAGAGGCTCATTGGCGACGTAAAACTGGTGGATGCCAAGCTACACAGCTTGGCTCATCGCTGCAAGGTTGCCTACTTGTCAGTCTTCTACAGATTGTACTTCGGAGAGTGTGCCCAGGAACTGCACGACCTCATCCCACCAGCCCCCTTCTACCATCGGACATCCAGACGCACTGCAACTTGCCATCTCTACCTTGTTGCTATTCCACCAACTCGCACTAAGCGCTTCCAAACGTCTTTCATAATGCGCACAGCAAAGGAGTGGAACTCTTTGCCTTTTTTTTGTTTTTTTTAGGGATGGGAAATCATCCAATGACTCCTCCCGCTCTGGGTGTAGCGGGAGGGAGTGTCAGACTTCTACTGACTAAAACCCATCCATGTTCCTTCATTGCCCTTTGTGTTCCGGAGCCACGGTATCTCTTTCGAATAATCCCGCGACTCCGGCAGGCGTCGGCCCTTTCGGGCCCCTCTGTGTGCTGACTCTCTTTGAGGCGCGCGTGGAACACTAACGCGCCGTCGACACGGCCTGTCGTCACTAGACGGACGGACGGCAAGCCACCCATTGCTCGCCGTCCACAGGCCCGCGCCTACGGTGGCCGGAGGTCACCAGGTGTCCCCCGACGCCCGCGGCGTCTACCACGGCGGCCGGGACGAGAGGGTCTCCTCTCCCTCTCCGCCACCTCCTTCGCTAGCATGACTGCTTCGCAGAAGGAGGCAACGGCGTCCCATTCCGTCTCGCTCCGGACCATGGCTTGGACCAGGGCCGGACGCGAGAGGTTGCCGCCGATCGCCGTTTCGAGGACACGGCGGTGCGCCGCCCAAGCGGGGCACACCTGCACAGTGTGCTCCACCGTGTCCTCCGGTCGATCCTCGCAGTGGTGACACCCGGGCGTTTCCTCCCGCCCGATTCGGTGCAGGAACCTCCCGAAACATCCATGTCCGGTGAGGACCTGCGTCAGGCGGAAGGTGAGGACGCCGTGTCGCCTCTCTAGCCACTCCTCAAAGAGGGGACTTATCGCCACTATCGTGGCGTGCCCTGCACTAGGTTGCGACAGTCGTCGTCTCCATGACGCCATGAGATCGCGCCGGAGGTCAGTCCGCTGCGCGACAATTTGCCGCGTCAGCGGAGTTTCCCCCCGGCGTAGTACCTCCACGCGCCAATCATGCAGGCGCGCGAGGACTATCGCCTCCAGATCCCATGGCGGCAATCCGGCAAGGAGACACACCGCTTCGCGCGAGATCGTGCGGTACCCTCGAGCCATCCTTAGGGCCATCACCTTTTGGGGCGCGTTCAGATAGTTGGCACGCTGCCGCAAGGAACGCGCCCACACCGGGGCCCCGTAGAGGGCCATGGACCGCACGACCCCCGCGTAGAGCCTCCGGCAGGAGGCGTTTGGTCCCCCCAGGTTGGGCAGGAGCCGCCTGAAAGCAGCCCCGGCCCGCTCCAGTTTGGGTGCCAAACGTCGGAAATGTTCCACGAAGTTCCACCGGCTGTCGAGGACGAGCCCTAGGTACTTCAGCGTCAACTCGACGCTGATGGAAACCCCTCCTACCGTCAGCAAGCATCCTGACGGTGGCGTATTGCCTCGGCCATGAAAGCACATGGCCTCGGACTTGTGCAGCGCCACCTCGAGACCCAATTGCCGGATCCTCTCTACGACTGTCGCAACCCCGCGTGTCATAACGTCGGCCGCCTCCGCGTACAACCCCCCCTGTGCCAGCACCAGCGTGTCGTCAGCGTAACAGATGACGCTGACGCCGCTAGGGAGGTCGGCTCGCAGCACCCAGTCGTAACCGATGTTCCACAGGGGCGGCCCCAGAACCGAACCCTGTGGGACACCGCACGACATCTCTCGCCGGTTCCACTCACCGCTGTGACTAGGGTAGATTACTGCCCGGTCGGACAGGTAGTCCCCGACCACACGACGAAGGTAGGTCGGCACCCGATGATACCGGAGTGCCTCCCCAATGCAGCTCCAGGGCATGGTGTTGAAGGCGTTGGCGATGTCGAGAGACACCGCCAAGACAACACCACCCCGGGAGACCGCATTCCCCGTCGTGAGGGCTCTGACGCGCATGACGGCGTCCACCGTAGAGCGCCCCTTGCGGAAACCAAACTGGTTGTCCGCAAGATCCAGCCCCGTTCCCGCTAGGTGCCCGGCGAGGCGGTCCGCAATGACTCTCTCGAAGAGCATGCCCACCTCGTCGAGCAACACCACGGGCCGGAGAGTCCGCAGGGCGCCCAGGCTTCCGGATGAGTACCAGCTTCCCGGTCCTCCAAGGAAGCGGGAACTGGCCTCTCTCCAAGCATGCGCTAAAGAGCCCCTCCAGTCGAGGCCCGAGAGCCTCCAAGGCCAGGGCCCAGGCTTTGCCAGGCAAGCCATCGGGCCCTGGGGCGGTATTCTTGGCCTTGAGCCTTCGCACCGCCGCTCTCAGGTCTACCCCAGTCACAGCCGGGATGTCGTCGTCGTCGTCCTCCTGGTCCTCTTCCGGCACCGCAGGCGGCGGAGCCATTGGCGGGGGAGGATGTTCCCCTCGCGCAGGGAATAGAGCGTTCACCACGTCCTCCACGAGCTGAGGCCGGAGACTCTGCGTCAGCGGGGGGGCCCAGGTGCGGAGCTTGTTCCGCACCATAAGGTAAGGGCGCCCCCACGGATCTCTGTCGAGAGTCGCCAGCATTTCCTCGCGGGCCAGATCCCTAGCCCGCAGGACAGCGTCACGGAGAGCGGTCTTCGCAGCTCTGTATCCCTCGTATAGCTCCGCCTCGATGGTATCCGCATCCGGTGGACGGATGCGGCGCCTGCGATGCCTGGCGTACCGGCGCCGCGCAGAAATGCACGCCTCGCGCAGAGACGCCAGCTCTCGCGACCACCAGTACACCTGGCGCCGGGTTCTTCCTGGCCGGACTCGGGGCATTGCCACGTCACAAATGTCGGACATGGCCTCCTGGAACCACCCTGCCTCATTGTTGACGTCGGCAGGCCTGTCCGGTGATGTCACCCAGGCCTGCACGACTGAGGCTTCCAGGAGGAGCTCCCGGTCCAGCTGCTTCAGAGCCCAACGCGGACCACTCGGGGTCTGTACGACCGGCGCGCTTGAGGTCTGGGTGGAGACGTCGAACCGGATATACCGGTGGTCGGAATAGGTCTCCACCTCCTCCATGACACGCCAGTCAATGACCCGCGGTGTCAGAGCGGGACTGGCGAACGAAATGTCCACCACCGACTCGCCCCGCATCCGCACACACGTGGGAACAGAACCCTGATTGAGGACGACCAGGCCTGTCTCCAGAGCCCAGTCCTCCACCATCCTTCCCCACACGTCGGAACTCTTTGCCTACGTCTGTGTTTCCAAATGCTTACAACCCTAATCTTTTCAAAGTTAGAGTGAACAGGCTACTTCTGGGTAAGCTCGCTCCATCGTAGACTTTGTCTCTGTCATCTCTGACAAAGACTAAAGTCAAGAGCAAACCCATATCAAGGTATAAAAAAAGAAGTCGTTAGGTATATTCTATTAAAACATTACTTCATCAAGATTTCAGCCGAAGGACGTCCACTGCTAGACATAGCCCTCTCCAAAAAGCGCCATAACGGTCCAAGCACTGAACCGGTCGGTTCTGCACGTCTCGTCTCGCGTCCATATTGGATGCGTAAATCTATCATCGTCGTGCCAATAATACATATCGTAACCAGGTCATAAGTCCACCTTGAGGGAGGACTCTAACTGAAACGCTTCGTCTTTCAGTACGCGGTCGCCACTCCAGAATCTTTCGACCCTTTTGAGTACCTATCTATATCAAAAGCTAACCCACAAATAGTCTCAATTGGTATACTGGTACAAAATCCATCTTAGTTGATCGTTACGGGTATTCAGAAGTCCAAAAATCTGATTTATCTGTTCTTCCGAGGTATCGGCATCTATTGACCGAGAGCCCTGTCCTAATCGTATCACTTGGTACGTGTGATCAAGGCAAGAAAATTGGCCAGGCAAATTAGCCATCACCTGCAGAACCTTACAAAAGTTCCTTACGTTGATTTTTTCTTGAATCGTGAATTTGTTCTTAGCTCTTCTAATGCGTGAGAGCAAAAGAAAGAAACCTCACGCCCCAGCCGCCGCAACAGAAGAAGACGCCCCGGGCGTCGGGAATCGCAGGGCGATTCCCACCCACCGTAGAGTCAGGCCTGCGGACGGCGAGCGTTGAGTGGCTCGCTGTCCGATCAGAACCAGGGGGGCTACTCTCTAAGCCCGAAGTCCGTAGTTTCGGACTTAGTTGCGGGCGTATTTTACTCCGTATCACCTACGGACTTACAATTAGTCCCAAACCCGAACTAAGAATGAATGACAACACGATTTGCCAGTAACTGACGAATCCTGTTGTCATTAATTCTTAGTGGTTAGGTGGTGGTGTTAGGATTAAAAATGTTCAACTTACTGACCTAATTGTAAAACTTAATCTCTTCTACAAATGCTCCTAACAAAAAACACCAGTTCAATATTTTTATGCATCGAGTTATTACTAAAACAAAATGTTTTTACTAAAAGACGAACACGCGTGAGAAAGAAGGGGAAGAGAAATTTTAACCTGACGATTAAAGGCAAAAAAGCAGAGTTATGAATTATTGTAAAGTTAGCCTAATATTCGGCGTAATTTGACTGGATTAAATAATTTTTGCCTCGTCATGATATTAGTTTAGACTTAAAAAAGGTACAGGCTAGGCTTAACTTGACCTTTTTGTCTGGCCGGGTAATTAAGTATTTTCATTAAAACATTTGTGTTGCTTTAATTTTTAAAGCTACCTTTTTGTCTGGGAAATAGAAATTAGAACCAAAATTAAATTCCTACTGTGTGTTATAAAAGTACTCGCTTGCCGAAAAAACGTTTTTAAAATCAATTTAAAAGAATCAACAAATTTTGAATATTTCAAAATGTGTTGATTCTTATAATGTGTTGGTAATTAAGTATTTTCATTAAAACATTTGTGTTGCTTTAATTTTTAAAGCTACCTTTTTGTCTGGGAAATAGAAATTAGAACCAAAATTAAATTCCTACTGTGTGTTATAAAAGTACTCGCTTGCCGAAAAAACGTTTTTAAAATCAATTTAAAAGAATCAACAAATTTTGAATATTTCAAAATGTGTTGATTCTTTTAAATTAGCTCTATTCTGAGTAGAACTTGAAATTGTAGCCCTACAAATCGCTTAATCTTCCACAATCAAATGGTATTCCTGCGGGTCTAAAAGGCCACTTTAGCAGAATCATAATATTAACCACACAACAATCTGTCAAATTTAATTTTCATCTTTATCGCTAACGCATTAGGTTCAAGTTTGATTGGGAAAATTTAACAGTGACGAGTAGCGTGTTGTGCTGTCTAATTCTGCTAAAGTGGCCTTTTCAGACCACCTGATCCATTGCTCCATACGTTTTAGAATCTGTCTGCTCGACAACGTAGTGAATCTTTGAACAATGTACCTACATGGTGGACATACCGATTCACAAAAAACGTTTTGGGAACACATTCATATTGCGTACAGCTGAGGAGTGGAATTCTCCGCCTGAGTCTGTGTTTCCAGTTACAACCTTTCAATGTTTCGAAATTCTTCATAGTTTTGGATTTGGCCATGGAAACACCCTTTAAAAATCTGAGAAAATTCTGATACAACTTTTTTCTGAAAACCAACCCTTTACGAATATCAGATACCAAAAGGTAATTTTGACTCTTACAAACGTTAGCAAACATAGCCAACCGCAGAATCTCATCCACCTATTTAACATGACCACAAAAAGGGGCCGACGCCGTTAAATCTGCCTAACAGATTTCGTTTAATTTAGAGCAATGCTTCGGTGTAATTACTGCGATAGAAAAGCTTGAACCTTTTATCACTGCGTAAAACTGAATTTTAATTTTGGTGTCTTTTTAAATTGTACCAAATTTTGGTGAGACTTCAGATAAATTTTGTTTAAACGGTTATCTTAATGGTTAAATACATTTTCATTATCTAGATATATATACATGGGGAAAGCAAGTGAAAGGATCAACTCATAATCATCACGAAGGCAAGACGGTTTCTTTGTTATACTTGATACAGGGTTATTTGTAAAACACCAAAGATCTTTCTTTTTCGTTTGCTTCGCATTGATAGACTTCGTAACATTTAGAGCGTTCCATTTAGTTTTATTTTTTTATTTTTGTATGAAAACCTGATGAACTAATATACGTAGATACGATGAATTTTTAAAAGTCATAGAACTAAAGTTGTTGATTATGATGTTAGTAACATAGTCCTGCAGTGCTATTCTGTAACAACATTTTCGTGTCTTGACAGCGGAATCCGAGGTGAGTTTCAAATTCGTATAAATATAAGACCTTATGATGTGTGAAATAAAGTTCATTTTGTAAGCTTAGTCACTCAGGTGAAGTCGATATCGAAATGGTTATTTACAGAATAGACTAACTGAGAGGTTGTCAGTGTTTTGCAAATAACCCTGTATAAGACCTGAGGGTCTAAAAAAACTTTTTACAAAAAAAAATACAACCGACTTCCAAATAAAAAAAAAACACTACAAAGTAAAAAATAACTTTAATTTAAGAATTCGGTGTTTTTGGTAGTTTCTTCGAATTTTGACACAGACTTCCGAAATTAAAGTTATTTTATAAATGGGACCAATCTGCAAGTATATCCTTTCAGATAAAACAAGATTTTTTCAAATCGGTTCATAATTGACGGAGTTATGAGGTAACCAACAAAAAATATATACAACCGAATTGAGAACCTTCTCCTTTTTGGGAAGTCGGTTAAAAAGGACACTTTAGCAGAATCAGAAAGCACATCACGCTACCCTCCACTGTCGTTAGAGATAAAGATGAAAATTAAATTTGACAGATTGTTGTGTGGTTAATATTATGATTTTGCTACAGTGGCCTTTTTAGACCCCCAGGTATATCATTATAAGCACCGGAGAAGGGCTCTCTCTTTAGGTATAACGAAATCCCGTATAAGGTATTTTTGGTCATTCATTTTCCTACGGGAAGGGCAATGGGCAAAGGCAAACGGCGCTATTGTAAGTACTTAGGTACCACGTAAAACCCTCAGCCCTTAACCATCCACTGCTAAAATAGACCTCTCCTAAACCTTGCCACATCAAAGGCTGTTTTTCGCGTCCAGTATACTCCCGCGGTCCTCATCAAGTCATTCCAGTCCCTTTAATAGTGCATACGCTTAATTTTGAATGTTTGGATTTATCAAATGACTCATTCATTTCAGTTCATTTCATTTATTCATCAAACAATTTACATTGTGTTCGAATTTTACAATAATTTCATTTTAAATCATAACAGCTAAGCAATAATCAAACATAATATAGCAAACAAAAATAAAAACAGTACCATGTCATCAATCAAAAACCTTTACCTAATGTTAAACCATAAAAGCACAAAAACCACCTTAATTATTCAATTTTAATTAAATCAACTGAGCATTAAATGTCATTAAAATTACTGTTTGTATGTTTAATCATAAAAAGCTCAATCACAACCATGTCTAACCATTAAATGGCAAATAGATGTAAATTAAATATCAATTAAATTACCATTTACATGATTATCCAACCACATAAGCTCAAACACAGCCATGTCTATTCCATATCGCGTTATTTAAAAAAGAATTAAATGTAAATTAAATGTCAGTCAAAATTAAATAAATGTCAATTAAAGGGAGACCAAATGTCAATTAAATGAAAATAAAGGGTCCATCAAATTAAATGTCAAGTAAATCATTCCTCCCGCTCTGGGCGGAGCAGAAGGGAGTGTCAGACTCTTACTGAGTAAAACCCATCCATGTTCTTCCTACTGCCCTTTGCGGTCCAGGGCCGCGATTGCTAGTGCTGCATACCCTACCATTTTAGTTTGGCACTTCATCAGGATATATCAGAAATCAGTTATTTTCTGCGTCACTGAATTTCTATTTATATCATGCACGCAAATTTCAAAAATAGTTTCAAGGCTATGTTTGGAGTTTCCGTACTTTCGTGAAATTCTAAAAACATAATCGTGTACAAAATAACTTATACCAGCTCGATTAAGCACGAAAATCGTTAACGTACTCGAAACAAAAGGTAAAAGCCACCCTACAAAAGACTCTTGATTACTTATCCATACAATTTTCTACGAAATTCACCAAATTAGACATCGATCACCATTATCTTTCTTTCATCACTTACACGCTTACTTAGTTTACTCCGCAACGAAAATCCCTATTTTATTCAACTTAATTAAAGGAAGATAGGGGGCTTTAGCGTAATTCAGCAGAATTATTAATTACAAGGATAATTGGCTGGCCTTGTCTTCAACTCCCTATGTTAGATCGCATTAATAATATATGACCAAAAGCCTTTATGTATTCCGATCATTTTGTTCCTTTGTTGTTTACTTGCCTGACCTAGGTAATGGAAATAATTGTATTAATATTTTAGGATCTACCACTTACAAAATAAACCCGGCCAAGTGTGAGTGGGGCTCGCACACGAAGGGTTCCGTACCATGAACCAAAAAAAAAAGAGATTCTACGTCAACGGCAAGAAGTTTTGCGCGTATAGAAAACGGGGACTTTTTAATTGCACCTCTATTTAAAATTCGTGCAAACTAAATCTCCCAACTAATTACCCACTGTTATACAGTAAAAATACTGATTTGCACACTATATTACGACGACACTAAATAATGACAGTCAACGTCAGGGGCACCCACCCCAAGGTTCGGTTAGTTAGGTTCCTTTAAACCCTGCAGACAGAAATAGGAGCCCCGCTCAGCGGAGCTCCGTCGACCTGCTGATGGAAACGCTAACCCTAGACGGTCGACGTCACGGGGAGTTACATATTTTTTAAACAGTTTAGCTTTATAGATTAAACAGTATAATAGATTTGATTTATTTGATGAGCAAATTTAGTGTGCAGTTCAGTATTTTTGGTGATAACTTCGAATATTTGAATAGAAAAAATTGGATTCACACTACCCATAGAAAACTAAGTTTGATGCTTTAATGTATTGCCATTTTTACGATAACGCCAAAAAAGATATGTAGGGAGCATTAATTTTTAATATTTGTAATAGTCGCAATAGAAATACATACCTACCTACTCTGTGAAAAATTTCAAACGCCTACCTTTGACAGTTTATGACAAATAGCCCGCTGTCAAACAGAGGAAAGGACGAACAGACGGATAGCAGAGGCTTAGTTATTACTAAACCTCCGGGAAACCTAAACAATCCTATTGGGATCAGTGGTCACCCTTCGTGTACGGATCCCTAATGAACGGGGAAAAACAAAAGACTACTTACGCATTCTGACAAATTACTGTCATAAAGTATAACGACTGTGCGTAGGTGTAGGCATAAAAACATCAATTTCAAGGACGGTACCTAAATAAAAAATAATGTATCTATAGATCAACAAGGTCGTTTCAGCCTTCAGCCTGTAGAAGTACCCCCAAAGTTTGATTAAACATCAACACGCCGAGAATGTTCCTATAAAACTTTATATCTTCCACAAAGCGCGATCTTATCGACCATACTTCAAGGGTAATTACCCAGATACCTACAAAATTGCATTAATTGACAGTAATGGGGAAGCTTTACGTAATGAGATTTTAATTAGATCCACTAAACAAAATAATTAAAATGGAAGGGAAAGGTCGAGTGAAGAGAGATTTATTTGAATAGAACGTGGTTGAATAAACTAATGGCTCTTCTAGAGAGCGAGGGATGTTCTTGTTCACCATCCATTCATGATGAAAATTATTAGATGGCAGTGACTGAAAGGACCTATTCAAAATATCATTAGACATCTACAACTTTGCAAACAAAATATAAATGATATTTATTTTTGGAAATAGGTTCAATTGTGGTTTTTGTCATATTTATCTAGATGAGGACGGTGTTTCCATGCTGACTACCCTGAGAAGAAACACCGAAAAAAACTCAGAGGTAAACGTCTGAGGAGGCCTTTTGAGGAAAACACCACGCAGGTTTGAGTGGACCTGTCCAAACAGTGCAAGCATTTGCCAGTTATCGTGCAGCTCAACTCAGAACTTTGAAGAGTTCAACGTAATGTTTACAAGTTAAAAACTTGTAATCAATCAATTTTGGGATAAGCTTCTTCTGTATCCGGATGCAGCTGTGTACCTACCAGTCTTTAATATGGAGCTCAAACCAGTTGCTAGGTATAATTAAAACCCATGATAAGACTAGTCCGGACCAGTATCTGACTACCCGAGCAAATGTCGAAGATTTAAGCCAGGACTAATGACCAAAGAGTGATACGGAATTTGTTCGAAAGAGTCACCGCGGTCCAGGAAAGCAAAGGGTATTTGGAGGAATACGAATGGGTTTTAATCAGTAAGAGTCCAACATTCCCTTCTGCTTCAATCAGAGCAGTGGGTGTAATTTTATGATTTCCCATTCTTAAGGCCCTTGTGTCACTGCCGGCGATCAGCAAGTAGCGAGTAAAACTTGAAAGTCGAAACGAGTTGGCGAGCAGCGAGTTGCGAGTGAAAAGTTTCGATAGTTTTGGCGCTTGGCTTTAAACGAGTGCTATAGGCCCGCACTATAGGTAGAAATTACCGCTAGTATGTGAGTTCTGGTCACAGATTCACTAAGGCAGAACATCTTTACAACCAAGAAATCATCGTTGAAACATCTGATGAATAGATGCCTCATCAGATGTTTCAACGATGATTTCTTGGTTGTAAAGATGTTCTGCTTTAGTGAATCGCACTACTGACCGCAAAGCGAGCATCGCCAAGCGAACGTCGCTGAGCGAGTATAATATTTGATAGCTCTTGTCGCTGCGATCAACTAGAGGTAACGCTCGCCGGCAGTGTGAATAGCCAGCTGTCGACTATGAATGTCTCTTTTACTCACACTAGGTCTTTATCTTTTCTCTCTTTCCTCTGCGAGCAAAAAGTCGATGCCAAATCGTTTTCTCGCCGGCGGTGAGACAAATGCCTAAACAAAAAGGACTAACTATATTGGGGTTGGCTTCCAGTCTCCCTGATTGCTGCTAGTTTCAGGTCATCTGCGTACCGGAAGACGTAGGAATGCCTCACACAAAGAGGATCAATAACCTGGTGAGCGTCGTGGATAGACAATGAATTCGAGACACACAAGCCCAATTGTTGTGGCGACACTTGGGGAAGGCCTGTGTCCTGCAGTGGACGTCTTTCAGCTGATATGACAATGCCTGCCTATTTGGCCTTACAAATACTGATATGACAATGCCTGCCTATTTGGCCTTACAAATACTGATATGACGATGCCTGCCTATTTGGCCTTACAAATACTGATATGACAATGCCTGCCTATTTGGCCTTACAAATACTGATATGACGATGCCTGCCTATTTGGCCTTACAAATACTGATATGACGATGCCTGCCTATTTGGCCTTACAAGTACTGATATGACGATGTCTGCCTATTTGGCCTTACAAATGCTGATATGACGATGTCTGCCTATTTGGCCTTACAAATACTGATATGACGATGTCTGCCTATTTGGCCTTACAAATACTGATATGACGATGTCTGACTATTTGGCCTTACAAATACAATGGACCAACTGTTTAACGTAGCTTCTGAGACACGGAGAAATATCAAAGATTGCGTTTCATAAATTATTATGTAAGATTTCTCAACATAATTATTATTACTAAGATGTTTCATCATGTTATCAATTCCTAAGACTGTTTCCTCATATACTTATCGGGATCTGGCGGTATCAATACCGGAGATTATTTTATCAGAAGCAAGAATAGAGCGATAAAAATAACTGAGGTTGCTACATTATCTCAAATACCTATACGTAAAATTACGTGGGTTTTACGAATATTACTTCGGTCAATATTTTGCGTGGAATATTTGATAATTGATGGAAAATGTTTGCCCGTGTAAAACCGACATAAAATTCTTCTGTTACTGGTGACTGACTGAGTATCTAACAGACAACGCACAGCGGCAATAACTGGTAGTAGATAACCGATTTTTTTTCATGTAAGTTCTTTGGGGAGTGTAAGGAAACATCAGGATTTCCCGAAATTTCTACGGAAAAAACGAGATATGCGCGTTCTAAGTCGCAGACAAAACATAGTTAAGAATAATTCTGATATAATTAAATCAGAATTCAGAAAAGATACAACAAAAAACAAACTAGGACTCGAGGAACTAGGAGCTCGTGGCTTAATAATAACAGCCGCACAGGTCGATCTTCAAGGTTAAGCAACGCTTGCCGAGGTGGGTCTGTGGATGGGTGACCATCTTAACATAGCGAGTTTCCTCCGTGCCTCGGAAAGCACGTTAAGCTGTTGATCCCGGCTGTCATTTGGAGATCTTTGGCAGTCGTTACGGATAGTCAGAAGCCAGAAAATCTGACACCAGTCTTGCCAAGGAGTACCGTGTTACCCAGTTAATGGGTTGTGGAGGTCTGGTAGGCAGCCGCTCCACGTAAAATACTGGTATTCAGCTGAATCCGGTTTCACTGGAAGCCGACCCCAATATAGTTGGGAAAAGGCTAGGCAGATGATGACAACAAAATAACAAACTAGGCCATTTCTTTTCATACGGCTGCTTTGTAACATTCTTTAGTCATACAGGATAGGTTAAAGCCTGTAAATTATTTTACCAAGTCACCTGGTTGTACTGGTATTCAGCTGCATGCAGTTCGAGGCCACTCGAAACCTAGTTGGAAAAAAGCTAGGCAGATAAACGAATACCTCTACCTCTTTTGAGAATAACTAAAATAATAAATTTAAAAAATTTATCTCCTTCCTAAATATTACTGATAATATCATTATCATAGACTAGCTGACACGCGCAACTTCGTTTGTGTCACATTTTCCACTAATGCTCCGCTCCTATTTGTCTTAGCGTGATGACATGATGATGATGTCTTAGCCTATAACCTTCCTCGATAAATGGGCTATCTAACACTGAAAGAGTTTTTCAAATCGGACCAGTAGTTCCTGAGATTACCCCCTACATACTTACAAACTTACAAACATACAAACTTACAAACAAATGTTACCTCTTTATAATATTAGTATAGACTTGCAATATAACAGCTTTTTTCCATTTTCTAATACATAAAGAAAAACGAAAGCTCTAGTATCTTCCCTTTCTTCTATGCATTGGAAAAAAGAATCACTTTTGAAGATCTACAATATAACTAGAAAAAACTCAACTATGTTCCACCAAATTCGAACAACTAACTATAAAAAAGCCGTCGCTAGAGGGCACAAACAAACGCAAGGGCTCAAATATGGAACAGCAAAAAAATATGGCCACCACAAAAGCATTTTAATTCGGGAAACGATTGCCTCTAACACTATTACTCGCACCATTGGCTTCGAGGCCCTTAGTTTTTCATTTCAAACAGTTTTTCACACGGAATCCACATTGGGAAGTAGGAAATGCATCTCCGTCCTTGCAGTGCATTGATTTTGTAACGCCCAAGTGGTCTGACAAACAATTTAAAGTCATCATTAAAAACAGATAAACATTTACCTAGGTAGTTGGATCTACCTTACTACGCAACCTCGAATTCGATCTAGGGAGTATCTGACTTTCGGATTGAATTAAAATACGCTTTTTATTGCATCACGTAGATAGAGCATCCCCTCCATACGCACAAAACGTTATAAAAACACATAAAATTTGCGTACGCACACACAGGATTAAAAAAAAAATGAACTGTTTAATAGGCTTGTCCTTAAAAAATCTAATTAGTCCGTCAGTTTAGCTTAACAAAAAATTTTTGACCCGTGTTTTTTCTATTGTTACGGGAACCAAAATTGACGAAGTTACGACGCTTTTAAAAATTCTCAATACGTCACACCTTCGCATAATTTTTAGTGAGTCGCGACGTCACGAGCCCCCACTCCCGAGTTTTGATGCGTTTTATCTTTGTCAATATTCATTGATTTACAATAACTAAAAATACGTGTCCATTATTTTTCAATGCTCTAACTGACGGACCAAATAGTTTTGCAATTTGTGGATGATGGAATCTAGCCTATTCCGCCAAGCCCGTTCCGTCATCGGACTACAAGGTGTACGGCGATGCGTCACCAGTACATGTTGGACATCCTACCCACACGCACAAAACGTTTTGGGAGTAAATTCATTGTGCGTACACCTTAGGAGTGGAATTCCCTTCCGTAGTATGTGATTCCTGGGAGCTACAACCGAAGGTTGTTCAAGTCAAGAGTCAGGTTACTTCCAGACATACGAATACGGGCTCCGTCGTCGACCCATCATCACTTTCCATCAGGTGAGATTGTGGTCAGACGCAAGCCTTTATGTAAAAAATAGAGCCCTTGAGGAAAACAATAATTAATTAACATGGATGGGAACGCTCCATGCACATGAATGAATCGTTCGAAACACTTTTTCTAATTCAAATAAAAATAATATCACTCTCTCTCCGATTCACCCTGTAAATCTACAGGGCATAGAATTCACAGCGCCGATTACGAACACCCAAAGAAACAGAAAACTATCGTAATCTTGGCCTTATTACAAGTGTAAAAAGGCCAACACTGAACCACCTTATGTAATTTCAGACGATTGTTACCGGTAACAGTTTACGCAAGAAAACCGTGTTTATCAGCAGTAGTAAAACGAGAAAACCGTTATTTCCTCTGCCTTAATTGTGTTTGTGGTAAGTATAGATCAAATTATTGCTTGACACGAGTAGATATGATTCAATTATGCGTTTTTATTGGAAGACTAGCTTTTCCCTGCGGTTTCGGTCTAGTGGTCTAGTCATTTTTAACCGACTTCTTCAAAAAGGAGGAGGTTCTATGCTCGGCTGTATGTTTTTTTTTTAATGTTACTGATTTTTCGCCAATTATAAAATAGCCAGATTAAAAAATATACATTTGAATCCGACTGATACTCCTGAGCAGGTCTCATTGTCACCAAATCAGAATCTGATAATGGGATCCCATGGGCACCCATTATCAGATTCTGATTATATGCACATACAATGTTTTTCATAAACTTTCTAACACAACTCAGATATTTGTGCCTGGTAATCATCATCTCATGTTGCTGAGCTGATGACAGAAGGTATAAGTCAGGATCTGGTGGGATGCCGTGAAAAATGTTTCTATTCTATTTTTTATTAATGGCGTTTAGCGATATTTTTCCCAATTGACAACCGATTTTGATGATTATTTTTTTTTTGAAAGAGTATTTTCTCGGACTGGTCCCATATCGTTTGTTTATGAATTTTGTGAAGATCTGATGAAGAACGCAACGGCAACGAAACTCTTCAATTAATGATAGCAAATGGATCGGAATATTCGCGTTTCTGTTTATTGTTAACACCAGTTTATAACATAACGCCGGTAAGCTGTGAAGGGGGTATGTACGCAAGTACCACTAAAAAGTGAAAAAAAAGAAAAAAAAAACTTTACCGAATCACAAAAACAGAACACCACAAAGTAGAAAATAACTTTTTCGGAAGTTTGGAGTGTCAAAAAACGAAAAAAAAAAAAAACACAGTGTTTTGTTTTTGGAACTCGGATATACTTTTTTGTCATAAAGTTTTATTACTTCATAAGGTAATTACGGATATTGTGGCAATTCCAAAAACAGAAGGTAAAGGTATTGATGTGTATTCATTATTTGATAAAAACTTTGATAGCACTAAACTCTATTTTTACAAAGAATTACAGTAAGTTACAGCAAAAAACAATGGACCATACAATAAAAGAAATTAATCACTACAAGCAAACAAAGTGTGGTATCCGCACATCAAAACAAAATAATTCATAAGGACGCCCGTTCGAATTCAACCCTCGAACCCTTTGTGTTATTTTATTTCTAGGAAAAAATAAACTATCATTTTTTCACAATACACCGCAAACAGAGTAAAAAAAGTATTGGAGGTCTGGTGGGTAGCTGCTCCAAGTAAATACTCAGGTGACTCTGGTTTGACTGTATACCGACCCCAAGTTAGTGGGAAAACGGCTAGGCAGATAATGATGAGGGCAAGAAGGTCCAGCTCAATACGACATCTCCCCCAGCACACATACCGTATAAATAAATTAAAAACATCTCAAAAACATTACTCTCCTTCTAGGTACCAGCCAGAAGTAAAAATCTGTGAAACGATTATTACCCATGACTTGCATTTTCCAATATTTGACCACACAATGAACGCATGAAGATAAAGACTCTTCTTCTCTAAAGAAAGTAATATATTTCCCACATCCTCATCGCAAAATTGCCAGAATCTTCAAACTCGGATCCAATTTTGTTACCGCACACGCACAGATCAACTATGAAATTGTTTTCCGAGAAAAATGGCGGAAAAAACAAAAGGTAGGGTGTATTGAATAAAATATGATAGGGTGGGGGGAGGAAGTGCTACAGGGCTGCAGGTTTAATCTCGAGTATCAAAGGTAGTAAAAGGTCACGAAGCCCTGTATAACCTGTATTGGAAGTTTTTAATATAGCACGTGTCAGAGTAGGTATAAGGTTATTGTATATTTATAACCCTTTTCAACCAAGGCAATAAATATTTTGCTGTAGTACTAAAATCATTTCCTTTTGTGTTTTTTTTTTCACAACATTTATTTCTTTTGTTGCTGTAACACTTATGAAAAACCAAATTACTGAAAGAAGAAATTACAGTTTTTGGCTTTATCAAAAACCTTTCCTATGAAGAACAGAAAAAACCACATGTGTTTTTTTCTTATTTAAAAAAACAACATTGCCACACACTAGGAATTCTCGCCTCCTCTGTCCTTCTATCTCTCAGATATATAAACTCACATACACAAACAGCCAGACCCGGAACAACTATCTGTAGGCTTTATAAATATTGGTTCCGTGCGGGAATCGAACCCGCGACACGCAGCGCAACAGCCAAGCGTCATTTCATTGAAAGACTCATGATTGACCAATAGAAAACCTGAGAGTAATCAATGATATGTGCAGGGATGAATATAACTCTTGAACTAAAGGTTATAGCTATCAGGAAACACAGGTCCTGAGTTAAAACTCCTTAGCTGTACACAGAGAAGGAAACCCAAAAAGAAATTGAAAAATAACAATAATATCCTTTTGGCCTTGCCATAGTCTGATAAAAATCGGACCCTGTAATATTAAAAACTAACATTATCTAAGAAAACTGAAGTGTCATTCAAACCTCAATTTACTTGCAACAATATCGAGTACACCTTTAGAATCTCATGAATCAGCATATTACGCACAAAAGACGCGTAAACAATGTTTGCAGGCCATTGTAAAATGTGCTACCGATACACAAAACGGGGCGTTGCATTATTATACTGTAGGTTAATATAAAAGGTGTTAACATTTTGGAGCTGATATTTTCAGTCGGCAAACGTTAGTAGGAAGGTTACTCCGGGTCGCCATTCGGGCTTTCAGGAGATGAAGTGGTGGAAAATAGTGTAGCCGACTTGTCCTAATAGAAACGTAGGTACGGTAGGATCAGCTCAGTGGCCGGTTTTAATGCAAAACTAGCTGCTTACTTTTTTTCTGATAAGTTTTTTTGCACTAAGCTAAATGTGGTCCACTTGAAAGTCCCTGAACCGCCTCAGAACACAAGTAGGAAGGTGTAATCACAACCTCGCAAATTGGGGCTTCCGAATGCAGGGTGTGAATGTGGAGCCGAGTAACAAACCATGCTCCATCTCATGCATCTCCAATCTCCCTCTCTGCACCAAAACATGCCCAAGGAGACCTACTATGTGCTGTCACCAGTGATGACATGCAGGTGACATATTTCAGGCCACCCGAATCTAAAACTAAAACCTGTCGTGTGACACGAAGAAGAAGAGCTTTATCGTTAGTCTGCATCATCCCAACACTGGACAAAAGCCTTCCAAATGACTTCAACGTTTTTCGATCTAATGCTCATCTTATCATCATTAACAAACGCCCCTGAAATCATCCAACACTCGGAACACCCCGTACATTATACTATAGGTACATAATATGCTATAATTAGTCACGGCCGCTAGCAACAGCGGTCGACACTGATTTGCGTGGTCATGGCGCACCAATTTATCAACTCCTGAAGGCCCTGACACCCTGGTACCCTTACCCCGTACCCTAACAATGGAAAATCAATATCTTGCACCCCACAACTCGGTCGCCGGTATTTTTAGATGACATTGGATAAGCCTAATATTATGTAGAAAAGTTTTTATGGTTTTTTAGAAGCGATACGCAGCTTGGTTGCAAGGTTTGTTTTGATTGGAAGTTTTTTCCTGAACTAAAAAACTAAGTGCATTCAATTAATGATAAGGTATTCCTTGGAAAAAAAAGTATGTTGTACTAAAAATCTCCATGAGCATTTTTTTTTTGTTATGCTGTCGTTAAGACTACAAGGATAGATCAGTCATGCAAAAGATGAGCAACAGAACTCCCATATAAACATTTACATGACAGGTCCCAATAATCTAACTATGATAAATATGCGTATCTTCAAGTCACTTGGAAATTGATGACGTCAATTTTATTAAGCGTAGGCGTTGGAGACCATAGTGCAGCATCTTTGAGGCTTCAATGTGACGTCAGCCATCGTTGTAGTGAGATGGGATGCATCCGTCGTCGCTATTTTTAGACGTTTTTATGTCTCTTAAAAGCTAATCTGAGCGTCTTTTGTAGAAGAGATGTCTGGAAGGCATTTTTTTTATTTTTGATAGGCATTTGACCACTTTATCACCTGATAATAAGCGATGATATAGGCGACGATGGAACACGGTTGCCTAGAAAAAAACCTGTTCACTTTTGACTTAAATAGCCCCAGGTTTTTCAGGAGTCACAAAATTCGACAGGATAATCCTAAGGGCTAGGCCTAAAGACTAGGTACTACCCTAAACAAATACAAATATCAATTAATGAATCCGAAATCAATTCATCCAATTATCGTTTGTATAACTCCGACAGGATATTACCAGGCAGCTACTGCATAAATTTCTTTCAGTCCTGAAGTTAATTATTACTAATAGAAGCAGTTTTCCACCCCTAAGGAAGGGAATGGCGGCTATAAAAATAGCCGTGTCAATTATGGTAAAAAGCCCCGAAACGAACTTTGATGTCGTTTCCTTCCCCATATACTAAATATGGGTATATAATATGGTATAGCGGAAGTTTTGGTATGAAAATGACTCTGAGTTTAGTTACTTGGTAAACAACAGAGGTGCAACCCTTTGAGTTTCATAAAAGGTAAAGTGATTGCAAAATATTGTGTAATATAATCGTTTCGTAACTGAATGAGTCAGTCATTTTAATTTTTCGTAAAAGAAATCATGTCTTGGCAGGATATTTATTTTTTGACGTGACAACGTCTTATAAATTGGTTTGCCGGGTGACACTTCAAGAAACTGCGTTACGCTCCGCTCACGTTATGCGCTCACAATGAGAGCGAGTGAGAGGCACGCGTCCCTTCCACTCGGGCATGGTTAGCCCGCCTAAGAGCGAGAGAGACAGACATAAAAGTCGTTGTCACGTAAAACTTTCGCCCGTATACCGACTTTACAGGCAACCAATTTTTTTTAATGATAGGAAATCATCAAATGACTCTTTCTATTTAGGTTAGAGCGGGAAGGAGTTTCATAATCTTACTGACTAAAACCTCAACCGTGTTCCTCCTAATGCCCTTCCAGGTGACTCTTTCGAACAAATTCCGCAACGCTAGCAGGAGGATATCTACTATGAAATGATATTTAAAACCTAGGTATATTTTACTTGTTTACCAGTTACTGGTTTATGGAGGTCTTAAGCATTCATTCCATGTCAAATTTTGATATTCATATTGTTTGTGTAAGGCTAGGCAAATGAGGATTTTTAACGACTGTAGCGTTTTTAAAAATAAACTAGGAAGAAAAAAGTGCGTGTCGTAGGTACTCGCGTCCAAAGCATTCCGAACGAATAATTATTTTTAACATGTTACTACCAAATCATAGACTTCTTAAAGGTTTTCCTGTAACCTACAGGTCCAAATGGTAATTTTTCATCTATTTTCTTCAAAAACATCTTTTTTTTAACTGCATTTGGGTCGGCTTCAAGTCAAACTGGATTTAGCTGAATACCAGTATTTTACGTGGAGCGGCTGCCTACCAGACCTCCACAACTCATTAACTGGGTAACACGGTACTTCTTGGCAAGATTGGTGTCAGAATTTCTGGCTTCTGACTATCCGTAACGACTGCCTAAGATCTACAAATGACAGCCGGGAACAACAACTTAACGTGCTTTCCGGTAAAACTCGGTATGTTAAGATGGTCACCCATCCACAGACCAACCTCGGCAAGCGTTGCTTAACCTTGAAGATCGACCTGTGCGGCTGTTATTATTTAGCCACGAACTCCTCATTTTCAAGACTCTTACGATGAGCTAATTGCTTTGATATATTTCACAATACAGTAAGAAATTTAATTTCGAAGTTAAATCGATCAAAACAAATCCACATCATCACACAAATAAATTCAACCACTCAAACAAATTACCGAGCAAAAAAAATTCAACAAAAATAAAAAAAATACGCAGCTTCGCAAATATTTACCCAACTGGCGAAAAAATCTTATTTGCCAGACTTAAGCGGCTGAGGCTTGCGGCTTCCCCTGTATACATTTGCCATGGTGTTTGGCAATTTTACCCTAAAATATCCCCGGAGAATATTTGTGGGTGAATTAATTCGTGTCTTGGTTTAATTTTAACACTCCAGTGGTGGGTTAAGGAATTGGGGCAATGGGTATTTACCTCAAGTAAGAAGATTTTGGGGCTATTTTTATATGTGACTTGTTATAAAGTGAGCTTTTTATGGTTGTTTTGTGCTGTTGTGGCATAAGAAGTTAGTTTTATGACATCCCATGAAGAGGTGGAATACGCATGAAAAAAGTATTAATATCTATACAGTTTATCTAAAAATATACAAAATAAAATATTGATGTGAAATAAAAAAAATAGGATCAAAATAACCCGAGAAACAAACAAGATATAATAATTTTAAACAAATAAATCTGCTCCTCTCGCGAAAACGCTGTTTTCATCATTTCGTTACGGATTGTCAGAAGTTAGTAAATCTGACTCCAGTCCTGCCAAGGTATACCGTGTTACCCAGTTAATGGGTTGTGTAGGTCTGGTAGGCAACCGCTCCACGTAAAATACTGGTATTCAGCTGAATCCAGTTTGGCTGGAAGCCAACCACAATATTCTTGGAAAAAGGCTAGGCAGATGATGATGAATCTCAGTATGGTGCCACAAGCTCTTTTTTCGAAACCACCATGGAAAATAAAGAAAATCGTCTAATCATAATGAATGACGGACTCTAATGAATTTAGTTTAAAAAACAAATGTTCAAAAAGCCGTCTGTCCACATTTCTCTCCGTAATTACTAAGCCAGTCTGTTGGCGGTTTCGATTATTCCTAAGTTTATTTCTCGCTGAAAGTTACAGCAGGGAAACTTCACTTCTATGTCTCCTGAGCGAGGAATAGTGAATGCAAATTTGAATGAGTTGGGAGCTTAGTTTGAAACGCTTCAAAGAAATAATGGATTTGAACGAACTGCTGTTTTACATTCAAGTTCTTTAGATGTGGCATACGGGATGTGGCAGGTGCCTCAACCATTGAAATGTAAAATTAAATCAGTGATGAAATGTCTCGTTCGTACAGCCAAAAAAGGAAAAAAGATTAATATATTTTATAAAATCTTGAGAAAGACTTATCTCCTACATACGTAAATTCGTAAATAATTATGCCACCATTTCATAGGTACTTGCTTAGAAACCCCATGGTGTAACACGCCAATCATTAAGTATGCTCATTTAATGATTGGCGTTTGTTGACAACAACAAAACACAGTCTTTGTTAAAAAAAATCCGTCCCATTTATTTTCATAATCAATTTATCTTCATAAATTAAAAAAAAAATTGCTTAAAAATGTCCTCAGTCTTAGATTGTTCCAAAATCCAAGATTGATTCGGGACCAGCCATTTATAAAGATAATCCCTCAGGCTTTCTTTATTTACATTTATATGAAAACATTAATAGGTTTCACGTGTTTTAATTTTAGATTCTTAGTACAATGAGGGTATTAATGGAAAATGTCGTACTTATTTGAATAGAATACTAATCTGCTTGAGGAATAATCCGCCTATTGTTTGACAATGGCTCGACTTAAACTTAAGCGCACCTGTCTCAGAAGATTTGAAATGATAAGATGCAATGCGTGAAGATGGCTTTTGAAGTTCTGTTATGAGGCAAATGTTCTAGGCATTTGATACGGTATGTTACTGAAGGGTAGATTAATTTTATCAAAGGGCTTTTTTATCTATAAATTTAATAATAATATTATATTTTTAAAATCAATGAACTAGTTTGTGAACGACAAGGAAATTCGTTGGATGAAAGAGGTATACTTGGATCAACCCATTACTTACTTGACTTAAGATCATAATGTCCCTTAGCTGGGGCAGAAGGCGTGCCAACACGGTGAACACAGGATCAACGATCATATGGCGAGCCTCACGTCATGCAATGGACGTCTTTTGTTTGAAATGATGATAAAACTGATTTATCCAATAGCAAATGAAGGCGGAACAAAACTTAAGTTACTTTAACGTGATATTGCTATGTTAGGGGTCGCAGCAGGCTAGCTACGCTGTAGCTACTTTGAGCACTCTTGAGGAATCAAAGAATCATCCACTAATGGATATAGGTATCTCGTTTTGTTCAATGCTCTACCCGTGAAGGCAATAATGTGTTGTGCTGGGTGTGCCTATCTCGTTACCGAGCAACCATATTGTTTTCTTCCAATCCGTATTCGGTCACTGGCTTGCTCCACTTCGTCACCGCACGATCGAAATCGCAGAATTCAAGGGTTACACTAAAATAAGTCAAGTGCGCACTTCTCTGTTCCTAAATAAATCCAATTACTATCTACACAACTCCGAGATTTAATTAATGATCACGAAAGTTCGGGAAAAGGAAATATCCGGGAAGACACGCGTGAAACTTAGTCTAAAACAATGGCGCTGAAACAAAATATTTCCTGACATGCATGAAATCATTTCTATAGGAAACTACTATACTAATATTACATGAAACTTCTTTTTTGTCTTTGTAATTTGTTTCCTTGTTTAGAGAATCCATATATTATTATGTATATTATAGGTTGGCTACCATGTCATGAAAGTTGGTTGCCACTGCCAATAGGTACTCAATAGGTGCGATTCTCTTTATTAAATACCATAACACAATTAGAATCTCTTATAAGTAATGAGCATCGCCAAACTAAAGGCAGTGAGCAGGGCACATTGCTCGCAGAACAGACATTCGATGGGGCTGGGGCATGTTCTGGAGTGGCGACCGCGTACTAAGACGCAACGTTGGAAAGCCTCCCGCAAGATGGACCGATGACCTGGTGAAGGTCGCGGGTAGCCGATGGATGCGAGACGCACAGGACCGGTCGTTGTGGCGTTGCTAGGGGCCTATGTCCAGATATGATGATGATGAAATGCATTTATAAGGTGTCACTGGAAATCAGTGCCGTGCTGTGGGTCCGCCGAGCGTGTATAGCATCATGCTGAGTGAGAAGTTTTTGCTCCAAAAAAGAAAAAAAATATTGAGTTTCAATTCTAAGTATGGGGACCAATTTTCGCTGGTAGTTTACATGGTAGTACATCATATATTTTTTTTAGTTTTATCATTCTCTTATTTTAGAAGTTAAGGGGGGCGCACACATTTTACCACTTTGGAAGTGTCTCTCGCGCAAACTATTCAGTTTAGAAAAAAATGAAATTAGAAACCTCAATATCATTTTTGAAGACCTATCCATGGATACCCCACACGAATAGGTTTGATGAAAAAAAAATTTAGAGTTTCAGTTCTGAGTATGGGGAACCCCAAAATTTAATGTTTTTTTTTAAATTCTTGTGTGAAAATCTTTACGCTGTTCACAGAATACATCTACAAACCAAGTTTCAACAGCATAGTTTTTATAGTTTCGGAAAAAAGTGGCTGTGACAATCGGACGGACAGACAGACAGACATGACGAATCTGTAAGGGTTCCGTTTTTTGCCATTTGGCTACGGAACCCTAAAAATGAATTGCTGTTCGTTAGTCTCGCTAAATCTCAAGAACGGCTGGGCCGATTTCGGTAATTCTTTTTTTGTTTAGTTCGCCAGAATACAGGGAAGGTTTAAAAGCAAAAACAAAATGCAGTTTACGGGAGCGAAGCCGCGGGGTACAGCTATTATTTAATATTTGTCTTTATTAACATAATTTTAGTACTACTAAAAATGTGATTTAAGAAATTTATTTAAAGTAGGTAATTTAATTTAAGTTTATATAATTTGAATACACTCTTCCATTTTCACTTTTCTTTTATTTTAGGGTCAATATCTGTCTGCATTAGTGAATGATTACTAATAATAAGCATATATTAGAGTCAAAACTGAATTATCTCATGTGCATCATGCCCCGTATCCTTGAAGTTCGATATCGTTGTTTGATGGCGATATCCATCAATTGCATAT
Organism: Ceramica pisi; assembly: GCA_963859965.1. Lineage (NCBI taxonomy): Eukaryota > Metazoa > Arthropoda > Insecta > Lepidoptera > Noctuidae > Ceramica > Ceramica pisi. The sequence continues at coordinate 18,413,599 of OY982535.1, read as the reverse complement.
CGCGTTTTCTCTTAGGCAAAGATAAGTAAGTACGTATAATCAAATTACCATAACATTTGCTGCAGACTGTGACCGCATATCAACATAACATGTAATGTAATGTATTGCAATTAATTAATCAATATAATTTAGTTGAACCCATTAATTTTCATTAATTACGATTACGACACTGACATATTGGCCTTATTAATAGATACATAATATGAAATGCCTGCTACATGCACTATGAAACAGTGATCTTTCAATTAATTCTCGTATTCGTTGACATTCAGTGGTCCTTCGATGACCGATGACATAGATGAATGGAAACACAAACATGGAATCCGCTTTAAGCCTTTAGTACGCTCTGCTAATGTTACGTTGCACATAGCTTCGGGTTCATTCGCTTTGACATATTCCCCGTGATACTGTGCCGTGTTTCATTAGAGCTTATATTTCACAGTGGTATTACTCGCAAAGAGAAGTCTGAAATAATTTGTCACATTCAGGATTTACTTTATCCACTGGATTGTATCAAATCAAGGTAATACCATTCTGCAGCTTTCACATTGCTTTGCGTCACATATGTTTTAAACAAAGACTATTAAACCACTTGACTGCGCATACAGTGCCCCGACGCACGAAAACTATTAGTGTTTTTGCTCAGATGTTAGGCAGCAGGCACTAGTAACCATTTTAGTTGTGACCAATTGTTAGACCTGTGGGCATGCTAAGTTTTTACATATCGTTTTAATTTTTATGCTATTTATTACGCATAAAAATGCCTTCATACCCGGTGAATTTGTGTGGGAACCATTCCTAGACCTTTTGTTACAAAAATGATGGCATAACTTTTTATCGGAGAGTAAAGAATTTACGCAAAATATTTTTTATTTGAATCAGATGATGAGCCACTGCAGGGGTCTATATAAAATGGTGGTTAGGTGAACGAGCACACTGTGAGAAGCGCGCGTTGATGTCTTTTGGAAAAGTCTCTTTCTTTCATTAGGAAATACTTATATTTTTATCCCTTTCTTCCCCTTTGTATTTTTATCGTAAAAATCTGTGCTGTTACGTTTATTGATTGAAGTCGATTTATCGATGATCATAAAATTACAACTAATACAATATTTTTTAATCAATTCACATACTTACATTAAACACGTAACTACTTTTAAAAGACTTTAAAAATAGGAGGAGGGTCTCAGATTTTTCATCTGTGTGTTTGACATAGTACATGTTTTCATTTTAGATTTTCGGAAATTTCAGAATTAAAATTAAAGTGGAAAGATAAGGTTAATAGGGAAACTTTGTTTAAACAAGATATAGCGCTGTTTGTTTGGATTGAGTATTTTTATAATGTTAAAATCCATTTTATCGATATCGACTATTTTCCTTTAATCAAGTAGTGCCACCACTAACCATAGGCTACCTATGCAACTTGACCTTGAACGGACCAATTGCAGCCGCGCGTTGTTCCTCGTCCCCCGGCCCGCTGTAGTGAGCCGCGTACTTAGAAGGAATCGGCCTATACGCTCTCTAGTGGTTATATACTCTATGGTTTTAAATAAACGAGTCAATTTTTCAACACAAACTTAAATACCACAATATGGCGTATAGTTTTGAAAATTCTAGCCTTTTCTCAAATATTTTGGGGGCGACTTTCAGTCGGATGGGGTTCAGCTGACTATCAGTATTTTACGTGGAGTAGCCGCCAGACCTCCACAACTCGTTGACTGGGTAACAAGGTGCTTCTTGGCAGACAGAGTGTCAGATTTCCTGGCATCTGACAATTCATCCCCCAAATGATATGATATTTTCATTACATTGCAGGTATAGTTTTTTTCTAACTCCTATATAATTACAGGAAAGACTGATCTAGTTGTTAGTGGTTTGTACCAATATCACATGAAACTATAATCTGTATATAAGTACTACATATAAGATCACTGAGATGACTTCCAACTTGCAGTACAACTTCTAAGTAGAGAGTCCATTTACTTAGCCAAACCAACTAATGCAATACTCTGAAACACATGAATAATAATGCCTTTCTAAGCCCTTTCAGGCGATATTACGATAGGCTAAATAAACGTCAACAGGCCACAATTCTCTATGCTCTAGAAAACAAGAACAAGCATACTAAGTACACGTTAAACTAACCATAGACAATGGTTATTGGATATTGTTTAGATGTTCGTAACTGTGACAGTGTAAACGGCTTTATGGTAAGAGCATCTCAAGGCTCTTGGCCCAGAATTCTCGAGACGGTCCTCAGATGAAATGTTTCGAGAATTGAGAATCGATTTTGAACCAGACTGAAATTATGTAGCGAATGTCGGAATAATCGTGTGGTCGATATCGATGGCTATCTTTTTAGGACTTGATGATAAACATAATGGTGTGATGGATGAATATTTTTTATAGTATTCACCAAAGACAAAGACTTCTTTTACAGTCACGTAGGTAATACCAGCAACTAACTTAATCAGCAGCTGTAACTCCTACTCACCAATTTGAGAACATTGGTGATTGCCCATTTTTAGAATAGAATAGACAACATTATAAAAACAGCAAAAAAAAACATTTTATAAAAGAGTGGCAAAAACATAAAAAAGCAATTAGGTACAAAAAAAAAATACCACCAACTTACCTAGTTCGAATTATAATAAACTAGCTTCTGCCAGCGGCTTCGCCCGCGTGATCCCTAGGGAACATATTCCCGGGATGAAAAGTAACTTATGTGCTATTCCAGACTATAATCTATCTTTGTTCTAAATTTCATTAAGATCCGTTAAGCCGTTCTGGCGTGATTGAGTAACAAACAACCAAACTTTCACATTTTTAATATTACTCGTTTGGTGTAAAGTGAAATTATGACCATCTTCCCCTCGACATTATAATTATTAAAGGATATTGTAAACTGTCGTAAATCGTTTTCCGAAGCTACTCGCTAGCCTCTAGGCGCCAAGCTAGCCGGGCGCCTGTGCGTTCGCGACCACAAAAATAATCCTTATAGCATGATTCAGTATTCACGCGCGATGGCTTATTAATAGCGTTTTTCATGTATAACGTTGGTGTTTCTATACCGATTTCTATGATTCTTTTTTTATGGAATAGTTAATAATGTTAACTTTTATTAATGCTAATTAGGGACGACTGAGAGTTTTATATACGTAAGAGTAGACAAATACAATCAGAAAGCTTCGAACTGCTAAGCTATCGGGAGTTACACGTGTTACTGTTCGCCAATCATAAAAGATAGACATATGCTGTCGTTGGATATTTTTTATATAATTTTAAGGAGAACATTTCTGTCATACATGATTTCTGTGTAGCTTTCACTATTAAGGTTGCACACGCGACGGAAGCTTAAAAAATGGAGTAATTTCTCCCGTTTTCCCAACATTTCCCTTCACTGCTCTGCTCCTATTAATTGTAGCGTGATGAAAAGTATACTATAACCTGCTCAGGAGTATGAATAATAATTGTACCAAGTTTCATTAAAATCCGTCGAGTAGTTTTTGTTTCTATAACGGTTATACAGACAGACAGACAGACAGACAGACCGACAGACAGACAGACAAAAATTGTACTGATTGCATTTTTGGCATCAGTATCGATCCCTAATCACCCCCTGATAGTTATTTTGGAAATTTATTTCATGTACAGAATTGACCTCTCTACAGATTTATTATAAGTATAGAAGATATAGATATAGATATAGATGACAGAAATATTTAACATAGAAATATCTTTCAGGGAGCGTCGAAAATGTACACTCGCAGCATTGTTTCAAAATTTCCTCAAACCTCCATTACAACTGTCCGTTGGTGTTAATTTCAGCATAACTCAACTTGTGCTCCATAGCTTTAAAACAAAAGAAGCTTGACCTTTGGTAGCAAACTCTTTTGTGCTCAAATTCCTTTTGAGTTTGCGTGAAAAATATCGAAAAATGAATCCCATATTTTCGTGTACACTTCTTTGTGACAATTCGCATCTCAATCGCAATTCTTCAAAAATGTATGAAAATTAAGGTTTTTTTGACAGTTTGCGAATGCGAACTTTGTTTAAAAAAAAATAGTAGAATCGGCCCTCTTAACAAAAATGAGCAGCTCATGACTATGAGTACCTAAGTAATAAATTACTGCCACTCGGTTGCGAAACGCTTCCCGAGATTGGTCCGTAGATGGGTGACCACTGTGACCAGTGACCATTAACTACATAACTACCGAAGATTCTTAGGGCTCCAAAAACCGCGTTCCGTATTCCGACCTCGCCGCCGAGGTCCATCGCGACGACCCTGTAAATCATCCCCCCCCCCCCCCCCGTCTTTTGCCAAACGAGCCAGCCCGCGAAGCTGAGCCAATAGCTTTAAACTCCCCAAATAATGGAAACATGACCCAGCCAGTCCCTTGCTGCCCTCCCCCAAACGATGCCGCTGAGTCGAGGTCCATACCCCACAGGGGGTGCCCTCAGCGAGCGGAGTTTTAGTATATAGTAGGTACATAGCCTTGGCTGGGGGCCCTAAATTCACCTAGACCGCCACAGGCAAGTCCGGTTAAGTAGCTACAACTTTCTAGAGTTAGTAGCTACGAGAGGCCATCGACAAAAAATAAATAAATAGGGCTCCAAAAAGCACGTATAGCTGTCATTTTGCTAGGGTTTTTTGGTCCCACTTCTTCTTCCCAGCTAAAACACTAGGAAGTAGTGATGGGTGAACGTTTTGGGACTATCTTTATGTTAAACTAGCTGACCCGTGCAACGTCGTCTGCGTAACATTTTTCATTACTGCTCCACTCCTATTGGTCTTAGCGTGATGATATATAGCCTTCCTCGATAAATGGGCTATCTAACACTAAATTATTTTTCAAATCGGACCAGTAGTTTTTGAGTAATGTCAGGAACTACTGGTCCGATTTGAAAAATTAATGCGCGTTCAACTAAAAAAAACAAACAAACTCTTCTGCTTTATAATATTAGTATAGATTTGACTTTCAAAAATTGTTGGCCCTCTTCCCAATTGGAATAAATGACTATTGATTTGATTTGAAGATCTTTTGCAGTAGGCAGAAATAATAAGCTCTGAGATCAGTCTTGCCCACAAGCGTATTACCCAGTTACTGGTTTAGGGAGGTCATGTAGACAATCACTCCATGTAACATACTGGGTATTCTAGAATTTCTAGACTTAAGTCGACCCTAAAATAGTTGGGAAAAGACTACACAAATAAGTACTTCTTCATAAAAATCTCGGTTACTGTAGAGATATAATACATCTGTTCTTATCTCTTATCAACTTTGTGAAATAAAATTATCTGTATCGAAAGTTAAGCGAGACATTGGCAGATAAATGTTATTGATGAATGCTAGAGCTCAGCTGTATCTTATTTTTCATGTTTTTCGTATTTTCGGCAGTGACTGGCATAGCTGGAAAGGAGTTTTCTTACGATTGGTTTCGGATTTTTTTCGGTGATTTTATTAAAATAAATGCTTGTGATTCTTGTTTAACGACTTCCTCTTGCCATTGTTTTATGCAGAGCGAGAATCGAGAATTTTAAAAGTCTAACATAGACCGCACCAAATCTTCTTCTTCTATACTTATAATAAATCTGTAGAGAGGTCAATTCTGTACATGAAATAAATTTCCAAAATAACTATCAGGGGGTGATTAGGGATCGATACTGATGCCAAAAATGCAATCAGTACAATTTTTGTCTGTCTGTCTGTCGGTCTGTCTGTCTGTCTGTCTGTCTGTATAACCGTTATAGAAACAAAAACTACTCGACGGATTTTAATGAAACTTGGTACAATTATTATTCATACTCCTGAGCAGGTCATAGTATACTTTTCATCACGCTACAATTAATAGGAGCAGAGCAGTGAAGGGAAATGTTGGGAAAACGGGAGAAATTACTCCATTTTTTAAGCTTCCGTCGCGTGTGCAACCTTAATAGTGAAAGCTACACAGAAATCATGTATGACAGAAATGTTCTCCTTAAAATTATATAAAAAATATCCAACGACAGCATATGTCTATCTTTTATGATTGGCGAACAGTAACACGTGTAACTCCCGATAGCTTAGCAGTTCGAAGCTTTCTGATTGTATTTGTCTACTCTTACGTATATAAAACTCTCAGTCGTCCCTAATTAGCATTAATAAAAGTTAACATTATTAACTATTCCATAAAAAAAGAATCATAGAAATCGGTATAGAAACACCAACGTTATACATGAAAAACGCTATTAATAAGCCATCGCGCGTGAATACTGAATCATGCTATAAGGATTATTTTTGTGGTCGCGAACGCACAGGCGCCCGGCTAGCTTGGCGCCTAGAGGCTAGCGAGTAGCTTCGGAAAACGATTTACGACAGTTTGCAATATCCTTTAATAATTATAATGTCGAGGGGAAGATGGTTATAATTTCACTTTACACCAAACGAGTAATATTAAAAATGTGAAAGTTTGGTTGTTTGTTACTCAATCACGCCAGAACGGCTTAACGGATCTTAATGAAATTTAGAACAAAGATAGATTATAGTCTGGAATAGCACATAAGTTACTTTTCATCCCGGGAATATGTTCCCTAGGGATCACGCGGGCGAAGCCGCTGGCAGAAGCTAGTCACTAATAAAAATATGATTACCACCACTATTATCTATCACTATCTTCGACACCGACTAACAAGTATTAAGCAAAATAAAATGCAAAGTTGAGTACAGTTAAGCGCAATTGCCGCTGGCTTACAAGAATAATCCAAAAATGTCTACATGAGTACAGTTAGGCACCATCGCCACTGACTAGCAAGAATAAATTATAATTATGACTGTATCTAACAGTTTCAAATCCTTACATCTCTAAGGATGAAAAAATACAAAGAAGAATGTTGTGATCGGCATAACACAACCAATTTTCCGAGCACAAACACCTTCGAAAATAAACGCATATTGTGATCGGCACAACTCCACCAATTTCACGAGCACAATAGCGAAAAAAACTGCTACTGTAATCGAAGCAACTCTAACGATTTTCAGGGCACAGTAACAAAAAAAAGCTGCATACTGTGATCGGAACAACACCACCGACTTTCCGGGCACAGTACGCAGCTTTTTTTCTTGTACCTAAATAAATAAATAAAACTACATTGTAGTCTGTAAGTCTACATCTACTACATGACTAGACTGCGGTACAGTCAACAAATATTATTAATAAGTAGAGCCTTTATTAGGTTGCGGTAAAAGCGGCATTCTGTGGTGAGAAAAAACACAGATCCTGTTGACTGTACAAAAAAAAACGAAATTCAAAAAAAGATCACAGACGTCTATGTGACAGCTACAAAAATGACAGTTTACCGGTCACTGAACCCAATGTGGAATAGGTACGTATCAAAAACTTTTAAATTAAACTTTAAGAGAAGACTTCATATGACCATAACGCAAGTTCATATAAACACTAATGCACTGAAGTAAACTTTTGCACTGTGTGACAAATTTTCTAAATGAAAAATGTCTGAAAAGCTGATGTTTTCCAGAAATTCATTAGCAAAGAGTTTTAAGAGGGTAGTAAGAGGATTGGGTGCAGTTCGCTGTGTTTTGTTTTTTAAAATGTTTTAAGTTTCCTAGTGATGTGTAAGTTAAGGAATAGGTACCTTTTTTTTAGGGATGGGAAATCATCATATGACTTCTCTCGCTTTGGGCGGAGCGGGAGAAAGTGTCAGATTTTTAATGACTAAAACCCATCCATGTTCCTTCATTGCCCTTTGTGTGTCCGGAGCCGCGGTATCTCTTTCGAATAGTCCCGCAACTCCGGCAGGCGTAGGCCCTTTTGGGCCCCTCTGTGTGCTGGCTCTCTTTGAGGCGCGCGTGGTACACGAACGCGCCATCGACACGGCCTGTCGTCATAAGACGGACGGAACACAGGCCCGAAGTTTTGGAATACCTGAATAATGTATAAATTGTAAGTTGTTACAGCTTTTTACTACTTCATCATCATCTGCCTGCCTTTTCCCAACTATATTGGGGTCGGCTTCCAGTCATACTGGATTCAGCTGAATACCAGTATTTTACGTGGAGCGGCTGCATTAACTGGGTAACACGGTACTTCTTTGCAAGACCGCTTTTTATTACTTAATTTTAGTTTATAACTAATAGAAACTATCACATATCTTGTTGTATTATGTTTCTCCTCATGGAAGTGAATAATTGTAATCTTCTTGAGCGAAATGTAATTTCTTAAATCGTAATAATTTAAACTGTTTTTTTTTTCTGTTCGCGGGTTGAATGTGAAAATCGTTTGCCTGCTTGCTCAAAACATCGATAGAGTTTTCCAATGTTTTTTAAATATAAATACAAAAGAGCAATAATATCTCAGACTAGCTGATACCCGCGGTTTCGCCCGCTTGACAAATTATATTATACTAAAACCATCCTCGAGAATCACTTTATCCATGAAAACAGCATGAAAATCGGTGCAGTAGTTCTTGAGTTGAAGGCGAACAGACAGACCGACTCGGCTGAGGACTAGTTACATAATATTCAGTAACGAAACAACAAAACATCGCATTATTCAGAACTAGCTTTTGCCCGAGACTTCGTTCGCGCATATCTCGTTTTTTCCTATTCCTGTAGGAATTTTGGGAAATCGTCACTCCCCAAGGAACCTTCATGCCAAATTTTAGCTATCTACGACCAGTAGTTTGGGCTGTGCGTTGTCTGTCAGTCACTGACTCAGTCCCTCAGTAACGGAAGAATTTTAGAAACGCCAGAACTATTTCCTAAAGTAGTAAAGGAACGTAAGTATCAGGAACTCTAGAACGAAAAATGTGAGTTTTGTTTGTTTTGTTCGTATGCTGAATGCGAACAAAACTCACATTTTTTCATGCTCTGCCAGGATATGATCTGCTAAGTTCACCGGCATAGAATTTTAGATATATTGGTTGATGATCATTTTTTCAAGTCTGTGGCCAAATCCAAAACATTGACAAATAGCAAAAAAATATTCAAAGAATTCTGGGGACCGATATTGATAAACATTAAACTCCATCGTAAGGGCCGGAGAGCCTTTAGAGTAGATAGGATTTTTTTGTTTTTCCTCATACTTAAATTTGTCTATCCAAGCCTACTTTCAAAATTCATCCTGTATCGTTAAACAACAGCCTTGACTCAATCAGCCTATTGTCTTTCACAAACAATTCACAAAACATCTAGTTTGGAATTTATTTGAAGTTACAATTACAAAATCTTCAAAAACATAATATTTTCAGTTTCCGGAAATGTAAGAAACTTTATATTATTTGAATGACAATAAAATCGAGTACATATCCTTGTAAATTAGCTGACAAATATTTACTTATTGAACACAAGTGCTAAAATCTGTATGTTTTTCTTGTAAATATTTCCTGATATTTTATTTTCCTGATTTCATTGAAGGCTGTTGCCCCATTTAGAATGAGGCGGTTAATATTAAATTATTTTGTAGAATCGAATTGAAGAAGAACATACACAGAAATAGACAGCTACATCTTAAAACAGTTTCTATTCAGGACCCCTACAATCCACTCAAAACATCTTCAAAAACAAAATACGTACTAAACAAGGCATTATTTACCTTTTCTATTCTCCAAAACGGGCCAAGAGCTTGAATATTAAACAAATAAACACGAATAATAAGGTTCACATAATTCACATAAACATGGTATAATTCCACATAACTTCTGAGATGTCACAGGTTACAACACTACATAATTATACTAATATTTATGTCAACTGAATTGTTTAACACAAAAGATATAAAACTCTTGTCTGCAAGGTGAAATGAATTATCATTGTTTAGGCTTGTTCTAAGTGGAAATTTCGTAATGATTCAGCAAATATATAAAAAAAAAACTATATGCGTTTTTGGAGTTATTTAATTCAAGGTAAACCACAAAACAGCACTGAGCTATATATGCCACAATTACAAATCTAGCTGTAGCTTTCTCCTATATACATAAACTAGCTTACCCGCGCAACTTCGTCTGCGTCACATTTTCCATTATTGCTCCGCTCCTATTTGTTTTAGCGTGATGATAATTATATAGCATATAATCTTCCTCGATAGATGGGCTATCTAACACTGAAGTCCAGTAGTTTCGGAGCCTATTCAATTCAAACAAACAAACAAACAAATCTTTCCTCTTTATTATATTAGTGTAGATAAAACAACCTTTTCGGTTCTTTTTGTTGGAGTCACAGTACCTCTGTGACTACAACAATGCGTCTGTCAAGCTATAAGTCACTATCACTATCCCTACATTATAAAACAAAGTCTTCCGCCACGTCTGTCTGTCTGTTCGCGATAAACTCAAAAACTACTGCACCGATTTCATGCTATTTTCACCAATGGATAGAGTGGTTCTCGAAGAAGGTATTAGTATATAATTTGTCAAGCGGTCGAAGCGGCGGGGATCAGCTAGTTGATAATAAATTTTACTAAGGACTCCACTGATCATCATTAAAATTTCTCAGTCACTTATTAATGCCTGAAACAAATTTATTGTTTGCTTTTTCATATTAATTCAATATCAGGAACCTAATATCCTGTGACGAAAATTCTTACACTATTAGGAAGTTACATCTAACTGAAAAGCAAAGGCATTTCGAGCCCGAAAAGTTCACAGACCTTTTAAGAAAAATTACGGCAGTTAAGCTAAATTAAGAAATATTCATAATTATTTGTAACATTAATCCCCTCCCCTTTTTCCTAATAATGGCTTTGCGTCTATCCAAGCAAAAGCCAAAATTGTTAAAAAGACTAAGAAGATCGTTAAAAAGCAAACTTTTCTAGGTCCAGTGATTTAGTGATGGTCGTAATAATTGACCTAACTTTTTCTAGTTAGCGTTATGTTTAGTTGGATTTCAGTTTTTACTGAAAAACTTGAATTTGTAATTATTATTATTATATGAGCTGTATTTATGCCATAGCAAGACAACTTGAAAGTTTATTTTTCTCTAAAAAGATTGCTTATGGAAACAGTGCAACATCCATGTAAAGGACATTGCTCATCGCCCATACATTGTTCGCCTAAGAACCAACAGAGACGTGAATTTACTATCTGTGTTTTAAATAATGCATATGTTCGACTAAAACTAAATTAAAATCACGGACACTTGCCAGAATTGTAAAATATCTAAAATGATTTCAGATTTTGAGGTTATAAAACATACCAAACAATAGAAACATACCAAATGGACTAAGATCCCAGAGCTGCCAGACTTTTTATCTCACCAGAAAATGTATAGAGTAGTGTTACTATGTTTTTCTAACATACGAAAGCGTGGTAAGTTAGGTCGACGGCCGATTCCCTGGTATCAGGTGTCAAATACATTAGGTACAACAAAGTGTCAACTGTCATTTCATCGACTGTCAGTGTCAATAGTGTTCGTGTCATACAGCGCTTTAATCGCTTTACTCTTTTTGTAGGTAACTAAAATCTTACAGCGCTGAGAGTGCTTTGTTTCATTTTAAAATAATGGCGCCGGGTTAAAAAACCTAAGTGAGTTACTTTTTAAAATGGTTTCGTAATTAAAAAGTGTCCGTTCTATTCTAATCAGTAAAATGTAATTTAAAAAAAAAACTAGGAATAATAGTAAAGGTTTCGCATGTGTTGATTCATAGGCCACTTTTTACCATGTCCTTTGAATTCAGAATTCGAGTAAACAAACTAAAAAATAATAGGTGATTGCCTATCGTGAGAGATATGGACGTACAAAACCATAAACCACCACAGCTGATTATTTCTATCATCTGACCACATACAATTTATACGTTATGTGGTCTTGATAAAAATACCGCTACAACAAACTGTTTCGGATTTTTGCACTCGATTCTTTTGTAAAATCCTCCTTGCAAAATTCCGTGACAATGCAAAACGGCACATCCACAAATCTTCCAAAACAGGAATACAAATTCATCATTAAACGAAAGCTGCGTCATAAATCAGAACGTTTTCACAAACGAACCGCACTCGCAATAAAACAATAAGAATATGTAAATGTCCCTATTCTATAGCGGAGCAATCTCGTGAATCCTCATGTTCGTGACTCCCTGGTCATTAGTTGTTATTCAGTTAACGAACAATCTCGATGGCCGCAGATCGGCAGACACCCACACAATTTGATTAACGCTTCGGCGCCACTTTAAGGAAGTTCGTGCTACTTGTGTAAATCAATTATGTACCTATCTCAGTACATAGTTACAAAATACCACCACCGAGGAACGTCTTAAAAACTGAAATCTATCTCCTCATTTCACAGGTTCGTAGAATTATATTAGTGACACCAAAAAGAAAGCATGTTCTCGGAAAATGAAGAAGAGCACGTGGAAAATTCTAAGTTGTAATTCAGTAAAGGTTACGGTGACAACAAGAGTTAATAGGAAAAAGATCGGACCCAAAAGTTTTCCAATTTTGTTTCTCGATAAAATGTGTCGCTTCCCTATCTAAGTTGGAGTGTTTTTTTCTGTAAGAAGTTCGTACCGACACGAAACTACGCCCGAACGCGCCTACGACTACCGTGCTACGAGAAACCGTAGTAAACGTAGCAAGCATTATAAGAACCACATACACTATTGTATGTATGCATCGGGTGCCTAATCACGAATAGTTATGTCCTTAAACTTGTCAAGTGTATCAGCACGGTAGAGTGGGCAAGTGCAGGCCCAGTCCCCGTGACCTACATCCAACGACCCTCGCTCGGGAAGCTGCTAATTTCCAGCATCGCGGGCTGTAGCCGACGTCACGGCGGGGGCAGGGAGGCACAGCGGCCCGCTGGCTGCTCCGGCCAGTCCGTCGCCCCACTCCGAGCAGACAGCACGCGCCGGCCGCGACGCCGCGGATCATCGCGAACAAACACAACCTCATAGACGCCGCCTGATTAAAATATTCAAAGTGTTGCATCCGTATTTTTGTAAAGTGCGAAAACTGTGAAAGTATTTTTTTTAATAGTAAACTGTGATAGCGAGTCAGGCGGGCGGAGGCTCGGGTGGGGCGCGTTCCACTAACACAGTGGCTCAGTCGGCCGCCGGTCGCCGAGTGGCAAGCACCATCGATTTTCTCCATACGACAGTTCGCGAGGTACGTAACCGTCACGTGCTCGTATTTTCACCGCGGCTATTTCCACGCGCCGAGTATTTTCAGGCGATCTGCTTAGCGTTCAAGGCCGCGTTTGTTTGCGTCCGCGAATACGTTCGAAGCACAGTTTACGTTGATGTTTTGATCGATTGTTTAGATCCATGTTATCTGTTATCACGCGGTGAGTTCGGGAGGAAAACGAATCGTTTTCACGGCTCTACGGTGGTGGGCGCGTGCTTAGAATAAGTAATGCGATAACGTTGTTAGTACCAAGGTTGTGGTGTGGTTGTCGAGAATTACGTTTTTCTTGTTGTTGTGTGACAAGAGACGTGCTGAAGTAAGTACAATGCTTATTAGAGTGTTCTGATACCTTTTGAAGTTTGGGTTTTTTACCTGGTTTAATGGTGTTAGATCGTGGTTGGAATAACAAGTAGCGCCAGGTGCTAGTGATGTGGTCTTGAGAGTGGTCATGACCTACACAGTGGACACGAATTCTGACCGCTTGACACGCGAGCTGGCACCCGCTCAGACCGGGATTCATTCAAGCGATGTGCGAATGTTGTGTTCATTACATCATAACACATCTGACTATGAAAAGAGCAAAGTCGATGATGGTATTAATTAAAAAAAAATATATGATAGTTGTAAAGTTGGGAAAAGTTAGACATGTTAATGCACATTTTCTAATTGAATCTTTGAGAAAGCTACATCGAGTCAAAGAAATGAAAAAATACTAAATTAATAAAAATATCTAGCAATTTACCACTAAACCATATTAAAAATATCAACTCCATGAACCTAGAACTATCAAACTTTATAGCTGGTATAAAACCAAACGACAACATAACGAAGTACATAGTGCACTTGTGCATAAAAACACAATATTTTCCAACTGGCAAAAATACTACCTTCTCTCTGACGTCAGACCAAGTAAACGTGTATTCGTACTATCTACTTCATTATTGGTTCGCAAATTTTATGGACTGTATAGTTTTACGTTAAACAAATTGCTTTTACCCAATCTCATATCGTTTTCTATTGAATTCTTATCGCTTACCGACAACGCGTGCGCAAAAATAATACCTAAAATATACATATTCATTTGATGTAAATGTTTTGCTCCGCTCCCGAGAGTTTTGTATGAAAATTACGGTTTATGTAAAGGTTTAGGCCCTTATAAACTGTAAGAGGAATATTTTGAAGTCTTTTTTTGGTTAACGAATTTCTGTCCCCACTTTGAAAACTTTTAGTTGTAGTTGAAGAAAAGTATAGCCAATAAATTTGGTAATGTAAAATTCACTATCTATACCTATATAAAGTAAGAAAGCTGTAATAAATCCATGAAAGTAATATAACAGTTTTTTCATATTAGAAAATACTTTTAGATATTGTGCGCATTACATATCTCTACGCCCGAAGAATTATGGCCAGTTACATTTTTCTTTACGAAAATGTAATAAAGAAAAGCAATGCCAACTCAAAAGAACAATTCAAAAAAAGAACGGACTCATTCTGAAAACTAAAAAAGAAAATAAAGGTGTTGTAATCGAACAACACTAATACGTTTTATAACAAGCGACCAATCAAACGGCTCTGTTTATTAACATTTTGAAAACTGGCACGTGATTGGTGGAAAACTGTCAACAGTTAGTAGCAACAAGCCCTTAGGCATAATTAGCAGATTTTTGACGTAATACTTTGGCAAGTTACTTTGAGAATGAAATGTTAATTGTTTGGCGATTAAAAGAACTAAATAAGTCGTTTTAATATTTCTATCGCGTGCCTAATTAACGAATTGTTAGGTTTTTATTGTAGAATACTATTTTTTAACCTTTTAATTTAAGTAATAAATAAAATCCTTATTTTTATCGCACTATTATTTACAGTTTTTCCGCAATTTCAACTATAAGTTTGCTTGTTTTAATTGCAAGTTATCAATTATTACGTACATCAATGCTACTTAAATAAAAACGTATTAAGAAAAAACGGAAATAGGTACACGCTATGTTACATTATATTACCAACCAAGCTTAGTTCCGAAACAGCTGAACATTATAATTTTTATGTTAAACATAACCTTGCTTTAAATTAATACTAAACTATAATGATAACTTCTGCGTGATACTTTAACATAAACAGCTGTTTATTTATCTGATTTCCTTAAATTACAACACGAAATCAAAAGTGCTTAGACTGAAGAAGAAAATCTGTATATAAATAAATAAAAAATAGTAATGAATCAGATTGATAGTGCTCAATACTGGTCAGTCAAAATTAAATAAGAGTCAATCAATACGAAAAGATAATAAGAGAGAAAGTATCTTGAAAGTTATTGTACTTATCAAACTCTTCGTTAACTATTTCGTTTAAAATAAACTAGTAAGACTTTTAGGGCTTATGATTTACTTATTTTCGCTTAGATGTTAGAACACAAGAAGAAAATAGGTACCTTCGTGGGCACTTCAGTTGAACATTTCAAGTTTAACTGAAACAGTAATAATACATGGCTTTATAATATGTAACTATATATATCTACTAAAAGCCTTTAAATAGTTGTCCCACCGAAATGAAGTATACAAATTGGAATAAAAGCAAAAGAATAATGATATCTAAGTTCGTCTTCTAACACCAAAAGTCCTTATTATTTTTTATTTATAGACTTCACTATCGCTCCCTAAACTGACATGAGTTCAAACGCACTACATAATATATCATAATTATACCACTTCAATGAACCAGCAAAGAATAATGTCAAGGTATCGTCACGAATCATCTGGCATCATCAGACCGATGGCAACGCCAAAATGCCAGTAAAAAACGCCAGATAGCATAATATAACAGGGGCTGCCAGATCGATTGGCGACTTGGTAGCAGCCAGATTTGGGAATGTGATTTATTTTATCGCTCGATCTAATATTCTACATAGTTGCCGATGAGTTATGTGTTATATTAGACTGTCTTAGATACCTATAGTAGTATAGTCGAAAATAGTTTTGGGAAAATCCGCACGGGTCGATCTTCCAGGTTAAGCAACGCTTGCCAAAGTTGGTCTGTGGATGGGTGACCATCTTAACATACCGAGTTTCCTCCGTGCCTCGGAAAGCACGTTAAGCCGTTGGTCCCGGCTGTCATTTGTACGTATTTAGCAGTCGTTACGGATAGTCAGAAGCCAGTTAATCCGACTCCAGTCTTGCCGTTTAGTACCGTGTTGTGGAGGTCTGGTAGGCAGCCGCTCCGCGTAAAATACTGGTACTCAGCTAAAATCGGGTTTGACTGGAAGCCGATCCCAATATAATTGGGAAAAGGCTAGGCAGATGATTACCATATTGTTAGGGCTTTGCCTATGGAGTGGGTAGAAACTTTAACAGGGGCTCTACTATGACGTGCCAATGCGATCGTGATTAAGCTCATAAAAAGGGATAGTGGTATGCGTGTTCTATAAGTCTGTCTCCCTCCCACAACTTATACATGATCGTTCACGATTTTTACGTACATCTTTTGTTCCGTATTTGTTCGCACTTGTCGTTTTAGTTGCACTAGGGCCCCTGAACATCACAGCTTCAACGTCTAGATTTAATAACGATTTTATTCCTGTGCTATTATAATATTACATCAAGCATTGGAATAAACACCATGAGGAGTTTTTTTTTTAATTTTATAAAGTTTTTCTCATTGTGAGTGGTTTTCCTAAATCGGGAACGATCAGATAGTTTTCCCTCAAAGAGTTTAAATAACATTCACACATGATCTTCCATGATCAGTAGGTATTTTCTAAGAGTACTCACAGTTGATTACCTAAACACGTGTAAGAAATTAATTCGCCGTATGATTTTAACTTGAGCCTCTCCAACGTAACCAATTTACCGTGAAAAGAGCATTCGTTTCGGACATCGCGTCACATAATTTGGTTTTTTCTTTAAGAACTTTTGTTTTAGGGTACCATCGTGACTATTTTAGTCAACCTTAGATTTAATTCAATGTGTACAATACGGACTGAATCAGTAAAGCCCATATTACCTTTAAATCGGCTCTGACCATCCAGTTAATCCAATTAGCACTTTACTTTGAAGCGTTGAAAATAGACTCCACACTAAAGAGTGTCATTTCCATCATAGATCCACTGTGAAAAAGGTATAGAATATTTGTCCTGTTTACCTTTGTCTCCCTCACACGGAATCATGATGGCATTGTCACGTCATTGTAGGGAGTCAAATGACGTCAGAACAATGTCAGAATTAGAGACAATCCTAAATAAATAGATATTGTACTTTAGGTTCCATCTCGTTCAACCCAAAAATAGAGAGAATAATAGCTCGTTATTATAAACGCTTTCAATTCAACTGGAAATAGATCTATCCGTATTCAGCTGAAAATTATCTGCTAGAGTTGTCACTAACAGGATCCGAGGAATAAAGATCGGACGCAAGACCCAGACGGGTTTCCATTTTCAAATTCAATGAATAAGCGACCTTTGCATTTGATAGGCCTGATAACGGTAGATATATGGACCAAAATCTACATAATGATGTCGTTAGAGCGAAAGCGATGCGGGAGAAAAAATATATCTAAAAATATTTGGGACATGGCCGAGATTCGGGCCCGTTTCACCACTACAATGATGATCCGAATTCGTGAAGGATAATTCAGTAGACGTAACTAATGTCAATTTCTGATGTAACCCCAACTTATAATAGGGTTACAGCAACGCAGAACTTGTACAATCGAGTTATTCTAATGAATGTTTGTTTAAATTAATTGAAAAAGTTTTATCACTCCTCCGAAGATATTAATTAGTTCTGTTGAACCAACTTTTTTGTGTATTTTAAATTAAGATTTTTGCTTTTCCGTCAAGTTAAGTTAACCTTGAAGAGACAAGGTTAAGTTAACCCTCCCGATGACATGTTGTTTCTATGACAGTTTTGTGCGCGCTGGCCTAATTTATACCACCTTCGTTTTACCTCCTCAGGTCACGCAATCACGATATTGGAGGCCTTTTCCTTAGACAGGTTTTTGTTTTCCTTCAAACGTTTCTTTTCTTTGGCATACAATTTATTTACCTCTATGTTGTAGCGAAAGTAATACGTTACGAAACTGTTCTATAATTGAACATAAATAAGTATGTTTCGGCCCACCCGTTTAAAAAGTAACCTTTGAGATAGATTATAGAGGAGCTCGTGGCTATATAATGAAAAACCGCACGGATTGATCTTCAAGGTTAAGCAACGCTTGCTAAGGTTGGTCTATGGATTGGTGACCATCTTAACATAGGTACCGATTTTCCTCCGTGCCTCGGAAAGCACATGAAGCCGTTGGTCCCGGCTGTCATTTTTAGATCTTTGGCAGTCGTTACGGATATTCAGTTAAATCTGACTCCGGCCTTTCCATGAAGTACCGTGTTTACCCAGTCAATGGGTTGTGGAGGTCTGATAGGCAGCCGCTCTACGTAAAATACTGGTATTCAGCTAAATCCGGTTTGACTGGAAGCCGACCCCTATACAGTTGGGAAAAGTCTATGCAGATGATAATGTCGTAGCAAAAGTAATACCTACGTCACGAAACTGTTCTGTAATTGAACATAAATATGTTTCAGCCGTTTGAAAAGTAACCTTTCAGGTAGATTATAAAGGAACTCGTGCCTGTATTTTGCTGGGCCGGTCATAAGAAATTGTTTCTAGATCGTTATGAAATATTACGTGACCAAAATATCGTTTGTGGAAGTGCCTCTAATATACACGTTCAAGATGGAGAGATTAACACGCAATACGACTATTTACTCAATGAAATTACGATTAGGTATTTTATTTTTTATCGTTATCAAGAGTTTTTTGATATGTCGATGAATCTCTATGAATATATAAGTAGTTACAGTCGAAACTGTCAAATTTTCCCTATCAACCTTGAATGAACCTTACATTTTTTTTTTGTGATAAATTTGAAAATGTATTGAAGAAATTTGACAGATAGATGTTGCTTGATGCTGACGTCTGTACCTGCTATTCCGAAATTATCCAATTTTCCGCAGCCACATAAATATTCATTAACTCAGGCAGGTACTTCAAATTAGGCATAAATATCATGAAACCGAGTCGTTACTCGGGACCCTTTAAAATGAAAAAGTAATTAATATGAAACGACAGCATTATCTAGTGAACTTCAAACATAAATTAGGTACCTACCTACGCTTTATGAAATTAATTTCGTTTCGAGTAGTTATAAGCACTTAGAAGTAAATAATTAATACTTGGAGAGTGAGAATGAGCCAAGTCTGACATAATATGAGAGATAAAAGATTGCCAAAAGCAAGACATGAAGCATCACGAGACCAACTTTCAATTATGTAAGAGTTTAAAAGTTTTGCGTTAGAGTATTTTCTTTTTGATTTATGACAACATTATTTTACGTTTCGAAGATAGTGTTGTGTGTACATATTCAGCAAATATTTGCAGCTACGTTTATTTAGATTTAAGCTCCTCCATTATTTCGAAAGAGATTTTCTCCTTGAGAATATTTACCTCCTTAATTTGCTTTAAATTTCGAACAGCGGAGTTAATGCTTTAATAAATAATGTCTTGCGCCGAAATATGGTCGATATTTGACTGTAATGGAAAATCTATTTCGAGGTTCGTCTCCTATTTATATTATCAAACGATTTCATTGTAATCTGGATTTGAATTGTGAGTATTACAATGTTAAATATCCAATTTAGTTGCGTCAAATATTTGTCATGTGTTTCGCATGGTCTTGTGGGTATCTCATAAAATATTCCTGCCTAAAAGCATTTTATTTGTAGAAATATTAATTATTAACAACAATAGCTTTTCTCTCGTATTTGCTCGCGTTGATATAGATTTTCCGACGAGTAACCGTCTTCATGGTCCCTTCTATATCTATAACAAAATCAAAGCTATTTATGTATGAAAGTGAAAGCGTAACAAACGTATAAACTCACTATCACACATATAGTATTAGTTCGGCTGTTGTTAAATTGAAAGAAGATATATTGTATTAAGCCTAAAATAAAAATAAGTGTCTTCGTCATCAATAAAAATACAAACATGACAACTAAAAACTCGGCCAAAATCTTTTCAAAAATATCCATAGTTTCGAATTTCAAAAATAATGACTTGAAATTAACAAGCTGGCATTTTAAACTGTCATCTTAAGAAAACTAATTGCCTTTTTGTTTGCTGTCACGAGAATAAATGGTGACTAAAGAAAGATTGATGGAAAGATAAGCTTGGAATGAACCGATTTACATAACAATCTGTGTTAAAATGTCAAACGAATACACGGTATATGCCTAATGATAGCCATCGCATAATAGCGGCAGATGTTACATTTGTTTTGAGTTTGGAAAACGAAAAACGAAATGGCTGACTTGTCATTGATGTCAAAATTATGCGTGAATGTCAAGTACTACATTAACAAAAATGGTTTGGTATTTAGGTTTATTTTATAACCAACCTAGCTAAGGGAAGTTGTTTCTATAAAATAGGAGCTAAGAAAATATTTTGGAAATTTCTACTCAAGGGAGCGAATGTGAATATATATTTTTTTACATAGGTATATGTACATGTGTACCGTGTAGAACTTATATATGTATTATATATATTACTAGTTGACCCGCTCCTATTTTTCTTAGCGTGATGATATATAGGCCTATACCTAGTATTCCTCGATAAATGGGCTATCTAACATTGAAATAATTTTTCAAATCGGACCAGTAACTACTGGTCCGATTTGAAAAATGAGATTAATAGCGCATTCAAGCACACAAACAAACTCTTCACTTTATAATATTAGTAGGTATAGATATAGTAGAGTATTAGCTATTACCTGCGATTTTAATAAAAACATTGAAATATAAAGCATAAAAATAAATTTATATTCCAATTTTAACGAAGTCAATTTTACGAACACACGCGGGTATAATTCAACTCCGCCAGAAGGCTCGATCATTAATCCATATTATGGAGGCACCACGCGTGATATTAAGTCACGGCCTCTAATAAAAGTTGTTTAACTAAGCCATTTACTTAAGTATATTACTTTCCCCCACTCTATTTCACCTTTACGCCGTGAAGACCGAAATAACCCTAAAATAGTTGAAAGCTTTAGTTAACTTGTTAATATTTGTGAGAGTTGATATTTACAATACACATTTCTCATAATGTTACTTCATCAGCGTTCGGTAACCTAATTGAAATGGAAGTATAATTCGTCAATTTTCAGCGATATAATCGATAAGTCATGTATGATGAATCTATGTTTAAATTCAATAAAACAGCTCAAAGAAAAAACTATTTTGCCACCAAATGCAAATCTAATTCTCTCGAAGCCACAAGAGTCACACGAGCGTAAAATCTGGAAATAAAAACACGTTCACAGCACATAGGTAGTATTTTTCTTAATTATCAGTTAAACATCAATGAAAAACAAGGTAAGAAGAAAAAAACGACATGACAAACAGTTTTCCGTTAATAGCGCAATTTGTCCTTAAAATCTTTTAATAAGTTTATTTTCCATACAAACAAGTTATCTTTGCAAATATTTTATCTCCATTTCACGATTAGAGCGCAGCGTATTAATAGATTTGTATTTACTTTCGTATAATTAATTGGCGGTATTCAGATTATCCTGCGATTACACCTTTGGGGGAGTAAATTATAGTCACACACTATGGGCTAATTTGACCTGCTAGACTGTTTAATGTTTCAGTCTCATTAGGGATAATTTTTCAATAATTTACTATCTTTTAGCTGAGGAATAAAAATTGCAGCCTGACAGCTTCTGTCTATTAAGAATATCAAACTTTATTTCTTCTTCAGTTAAAAAGGATCATACTTTTGCAAAATTAGCCCTCAATGCTATTTTTTGTCTAGGTACTGAATAGTTATTTTCAGTAAAAGTATCTTTAAATTTTACACTTACTCCGCTAAACTGTAGTTCCTTAGAAACTGGCTATATATCTTTCTAAAACTCATTTTATGATAACGATAAATGACTGGACTTATGAAATAGTAAGTAGTTAGGTACGACTAAAATAAAATCAGCAAACCACGGTAAACTAGTTGAAATTTCACCGTGTTTTATTGCAGCGTGCTCTTGGCAATATGTATTAGGTCAACATTATATTATAAGAATCAATTTTAATAAACTTTATGTAATTTTAGCTAGATAGTGTTCACTATTTCTATTCAGGTCACAGCGAAATTTTTATGCCAAAATCATAAGACATTCGCTTGTATTCCTATTTGATACTGGCAGTCGTTCAAAATTCCATACAAACGTTCGATATTTCGTCATAGTAAGCACATCCGATTTATATTTTAGTTTGTATCTATTTCCTTTATATATCAAAGTTTTATAGACCAACAAAATAAACATTAATGACACTAACGACGTATTATTTTACTGGTCATATGTTTTTATGGCGTTGGTATAATTATTAGGTCAAATTAAATTCGCATGAACACGGAAGGGTTAAGTTTAATTTGATCTAGAATCAATGTCATTTTGACCTCATTAAAAGCACATTAGTATTTATATTTAGTGTTTCCCTATTTTCAGTTTAATTGTAGCGTACTAATGGATAAATAACAACATTATAATTACGATGTCTGAAAACATTATATTCAGGTTTTTTTAACATGTCTAAAATCTCATATTCTAAGTTTATTGTGGTAGTCAAATTCATCGGTTGGCAACTAATCATAACACCAAAGACAATTCAGCCACTTTCAAAATGAATTAATAAACAGTCTAGACAGGTTAAAATTGAATTAAAAAACAAACTAGGCTATTTTTCAACAACAGAACACTTTAAAGGACTTTTATAAATACAGCGGCCAGGTGTTGTTTACGCATACAAGCAATTGTGACGTCAGCAAAGTGTGCACACAATCCAGGAGTCTGTTTTCCAGCTCATTTGTTGTGTAAAGCCGATCGCTAACTGTTATTGAGACAGATGGCTCGTACGCAAACACTGATGGCCTGTTACGTTGACGATTGAGTTGTTACCCTGTGCAAGATAGAAGCTATAGAGTGGTGTAATTTTTCGAAAAGCGGTTTTTTACAAAAAATGTGATTTTCCAACATTAGGAGATAGTGAAAATTTGGTTACAAGTACATCTTGTGAAAAGTTATTTGAAAAACGGTATTTTTAACAATTGAATTATAACGAATCGAGATCGAAGCATAGAAGGTACTTTTTTATATTTTATACGTACGTATTCTTTTTTATACGTACGTACCTCGTTTCACTATTTTTGCAAAGAAACAAGTACGCTTGTTGAATCTGTTGCAAGACTTGGAAGATCTTTCAACTATCCCGTGGGTATGATGAAATTCTTTAATTAAACTCCTTTTAATTTTGTAGCCGAACTAGTTTTATAAAATGTAAACTCTTCTATAGACGTTTTTATTTCAAAATGATTCTTTTCACAATTTTCTTCTGTTCATAAAACAATGCATCTCGTTTTTCAACAAATTCAGAAAATTTTATAAATTAATTAAATCAAAACAATCTGTAAAAAATAATCTGTTGCTGAACACAGCAAACAATTGTGTTTCAAAGATGAATTATTTTTCTTCGAAAGTAAAACAATTTATTGAAAAAGTATAATCATTTTTCTTTCTATTATTTGTTGTTAAAATGCTCTTCAAACTGGAAAAAATATGAAACACTAAATATTTTTACCAAGTCACTGTATTGTATTACTATACTAATATTATAAAGAGGTAAAATTTGTTTGTAAGTTTGTATGTTTGTAAGTTTGTATGTAGGGGGTAATCTCAGGAACTACTGGTCCGATTTGAAAAATTCTTTCAATGTTAGATAGCCCATTTATCGAGGAAGGTTATAGGCTATATATCATTACGCTAAGACAAATAGGAGCGGAGCAGTATTGGAAAATGTGACGCAGACGAAGTTGCGCGAGTCAGCTAGTGTACAATAAAAATGAATTGCTGTTCGTTAGTCTAAAAGTAAAAAAAATGGGTAGGTAGGGTAGCCAGTCGACGGGAGCGAAGCCGCGGGGGACAGCTAGTATTGTATAAACCAGTCTATCTACCAACTTTAATGTACATGATAATGTATACCATCGTTTGTAGCAAACATAAAAAAAACTTATTTTCCATGCTGCGTTTCTCAGATAATGTAGATAAAAGTACAACTCATGCAAAATATAGTAATATTTTGCATGTGTTGTACTTAAGAATGATGATATCACAATAATTGATATTTGCAATATCAACATGATAGGCATATTAATCGTCCTCTTTTATCTACATGTTAAACCTGTATTACAACCTCTCATTACCAACATGCGAATAATATTACAACAATAGCAGCATTGTCAAGGTCTTCGAGCTACTATTTATCTTTATACCAAATACAATTTTAAAACTTGTCATCTTGCTCATCATCATATCAGCCAATTGCCGTCCACTGTTGATCGCAAGCCCCAAAGAGCGCCAACCATTTTGGTCTTGAGCAGTCCGCATCCATCCACTGCCAGCCACCTTCTTCAAGTCATCGGTCCATGGCGCCGTAGGGCGTCCCACACTACGTTTGACCATAGGTTTATATACACAACGTTTTCTTTTAAAAGCAAAAACAAAGAATAGGTCAACACGGTCTCAACTCAACTCTAACACATGTCTGCTCTAACGACCGTCGGTCCGTCTGCAGACATGGCCGACCAATTTCCACTTCAGCATGCTGATTATACGCCCAATATCGGTGACTGACTTTAGTTCTCTAGCGAATGTCTTGCTCATTAACTACACAATTAATATTTCCACTGTATTGAAATCCTCCGTAACATATAACCAAACCAAAAATTTCAGAAAGAACGTAACGCAAAACGGCAGAACGTTAAACTTTAGAGAACAAAAAAATCGGTTCAATAATTTTCCAGAAAATTGCAGACATAAGTACAAACAAACACGTCGCGATGACAAAACCTACTTTTTGAAGTCATAACTTAAAATGAAAATGACCTGTATCGTAAGTGGCAATAAAAGTGTAGTATTCTTGAATTACGACATTATAAGTGTAGTATTCTAAAATGTCGGCCATTACGGCACAGAGCAAAGAACTCGTAAAATACTGCGTCCAAACATTGTCAGCTGTAGTCAGATGTAGCCGGCTAACAAGGATATTGGATGATGAGGCGCTCCCACTCTCCATCCGCTAAACTAGTCCTCTGTGTCAACACATTGAGCGACTAGATTCATGTTATTAATTAAATAGGCATTGGCTTGTACAGGGTGTTTCAGAAATGCGTGGTCAGGGCTCATGTGATTTTGTGTACCTAAAATGTAATAAAAAACTTGACTTTTACAGAGCATCACATTTACTTCTGACGATATAGTAGGAAGGACAGGGTGGATCGCTCGTTTTTCTGTCTCCACAAATTGGCCCGACTAAGCCGAAGTGATCTCGCAACGCGTTCGGATATCTTCGAGAAAGTTCGTGTGCGCGAAACATTAAAAATTCCGAGATTCACGTATAGGGGAACGTTTGGACGATCTATTTTTACTCATGTAAATAGATATTTTGTAGCACATAGGTACAAGATTTAATTCGGTGTCAATCAATCAATTTCCACTTCAAGAGATTTATTATCCAATTCAATTATCCTTCATATTTTTTTATTAATTTTACTTGTAAGCCATGTATTTGTTGTTAAAGATTCTCAAACAAATCAACGGGGATACCCGTTATTTTACAAAGAAAACCTTCTAAAGACTTCTGAATTCTAAAATCAAGCTATAAATATCATCGGTTCGAATCAATTTATTTATTGATTCACGGTACAAGTGCAAGTACAAGTCAAAATTATAAGATTTCTGAATTATTTGTCAAGTTTGAGAATAATTGATCATATTCGTGTAACTTCGGAATATTTATTGCCTACGACTTACAAATTCAATTTTCATAAATTATTCTGAACTTTGAAAAGTCTTAAGTCAAACTAATATACAACTATACCTACCTACTCCCTTTAGTTTACTTAACTAACTGATCCCCGCTGCTTCGCCCGTTTGAAAAATTATAAAATAAGCCTTACTCGAGAACCACTATATCCATTAGTTAAAAATAGCATGAAAATCGATGCAGTAGTTTTCGAGTTTACCTCGAACAGACAGACAGACGCGTTAGGTTAATATGACACTAGCTGACTCGCGCAACTTCGTCTACGTCACATTTCTCATTAAAACTCCGCTCCTATTGTTCGTAGCGTGATGTTATGTAACCTTTAGCTGTCCTCGATAAATGGGCTTTCCAACACTAAAATACTTTTTTCAATTCGAATCAGTAGTTCCTGAGATTAGCGCGTTCAACCAAACAAACTCTTCAGCTTTATAATAATAGTAGGTATAGATTACTCAACCATTTCGTAAGAAAATTTTAAATTAAGTCTTCTTTGACCAAATCGAATCGTGAAAGTTTCAGTATCGCTCGATAGTGCTGACGAATCTCAATGATTAATTTTCTTCTTATTCTAATGAATGAGATCTTAATAATTGTTAGCTACTTAAACTTTACAGAAACCACTTTAAACGTCAAAAACAGATGCTCGGGAGAATACGATTCCATTCATCTTTAAAACATGATGAATCAATCAAACTCATTTAAATAGTTATTGCGTGTTTATTTCAAACAGAAATTCAGACACTATACAAAAAAATATGAGTAAGAAGATTCTCTAAATTTTTTTTTGTTTAGCCATTTTTTGCGAACTTAATTTTACAATGTCGGCCATGATTACATGGGCGGTGAATGGACAAAGTTTTTCTTGACAGTGTACCTTGGCTTTCCGGTGCACTAATCTTCGCTCGCGGCCGTGCTCGTGGGAAAAAAATAAATAGAAATAAAATGTGCCACGCACTGCTGCCGCTGAGTGCGTGCCAACTGCAGGGCTGTCATTAGTCAAATAACAAGAATTCATTGTTGACAGATATCCTAACTTTTTGTTTGAGAGACACCGCCTGAAAATGTTGAGTAGTTTTAATAATAATTAGTCAGAAACAGAACTAAAAAATTATGATGAAATTTTGGTACGGATATTACACCGTTTTTTCTGTATCAGCTGATTTCATGGAAAAAAAACTTCAGATAGTATGCATCTGTTTGTCTAATTAATTTGGCAGCCATCCCAACTTACTAAAATCAGCCTCTTCATTTTAATTTGTGCTTACTAAACGAGTCACTTACTCGTCAAATACCAGCATCACGTTACTGACATTGTCATTTAAATGTTATTCAGTTGGCAACCCTGTCGTGACGATGAATGGACACCGTGACATTGTGCGGTTCACGTGCGTGTGACGTCATCAATGATTTTCTTTAACAGTTGTACGATACGATCGCATCGCAACAATAGCAAGTAGCGGCGTGTTTTACAAAAAATAAGGCGTGAGTTCGATTCAAAGGTGTTATTGTTAAAGTTAAATGTACTGCAAGATCTTGCATTATAAAAATGCTGTTTACTAACGCAGTGATTTAACCAGAACCTCCCAGAAACAATACAGCAACTTGCCTCTATAAATAAACAGCAGACCTCAACCTCCGTGCCATCGGAAACAATTCCCAGCCAAGTAGTTAAATAGTCCCCTCAAGGTTGAGAGGGCCTACTCCTCACAACCAGACTTCCTCCTAAACTAGCTTCAAGACCATATTCCCCCTCTCCCCCAGCAGACAAGAAACACTTTTTCATAACGCACTTTGCATATTTAAAGCCTCCCCACTAATCAGGAGCCGACCTTACTCTGA
This sequence comes from Ceramica pisi, assembly GCA_963859965.1. Classification (NCBI taxonomy): domain Eukaryota; kingdom Metazoa; phylum Arthropoda; class Insecta; order Lepidoptera; family Noctuidae; genus Ceramica; species Ceramica pisi. Next base: position 18,385,727 of record OY982535.1, on the reverse strand, counting down.
CCTCTAAGTAATGAAGGTCTTACGTTTCATACATTACACACTCTATTGTGATCACATACGGTCCATAATTAATTACCACTATTGTATAATTTCCATGGCCTTGTGACGTAATGATGTCGCTGCAGGTTAGACTTTTTATAGGTAGTGTTTGAGTTGTCTTCTTTGCTTTACAATGCTGCGTTGACCTTGTCAATGTCAGGGTCACTACCTATTGTGTGGTCAAGCGAAGTGGAGCTTGTCGCTATTGTTGTTTCATCATTGATGCTCTTGTTTATAGTCAACTCATCAGTATTATGGATTTACATAATGTTATGTAATCATAATAATACTTTAGAGATTGAATTGTGTTTGTAAATATGTTTGACAATTTCGCATTCAAATATAAACACTCAATTCAAATAGGACTTACAGAAATAAGATTTACAGTGTTTATCATTAAAATGAGCTTCTAAACTTCAGTTTTCAGGCTGCAACGCTTTTAAATAAGGGTGTCTCAAAACCTAGTGAATAGGCTTTTCATCCAAAAGCGTGTTATCTCACTAATCTAGTTAATCACGGCCGTATTTCGCCGACTCATTAGAAGGGATAATAACCTTTGTGGGGTTTCTAACAGTTCTAATAAGTAGGTCGATATTAGTCTGCATTTACTTAATTGCTTTTGGGTTAGCGAAGTTTTTGGCTTACCTACCTACTTTCCGATCGGTATAGCGTAATCTATTTTTGTGGCAACCTTGGAGAACTTTGAGTGGGTATTAGTTTGATTTTGATGGGTATACCTACCTAATTAAGAAGTTGGTAAATGCGGAAATAATTATAGGGGAAAATAAACTAGCTTCTGCCAGAGTGGCTTTGTCCGCGTGATAGTCGAAATTAGCACTAGGGATACACTACCGGGATAAAAAATCTATGTGCTATTCCAGTATTCTTTGTTCTAAATTCCATCCAGATTCGTTCAAACGTTCTAAAGTTATTGAAAAAATCCAAACTTTCGCATTCATAATATTTGCATAGATTAAGCAATATAATCATGTAGATCATCTTCACTAACACAGTCATTAAAAACAGACTGGAACTAAATTCTAATAATACATTTATGTATAAAAATAAACCTTTTACCATAGATAGGTACGTACTTCATTCATCTAAGCATTCTTGATGTGTATTCATGTACTCGTATTACCTAATAATGAATAGCGATTGACATAGTGAAGCTACTCCTAAGGGTCCGTGGCTTAGGCCCCCAGTGGTCGACGCACCTGTGGCCGACGCCCCCGATTCGATTCATTTAATTCAAAGTAATTTTTGATCAAATGTACTGTCAGGCACAAAAATTTTTTTACAAAAATATTAAATGTACTTATATTGATTGTAAGTATATGCATAACATTAAATCGTAATTATATTTATAACATAGAAATCTTAGAATTGCTTTTATATTAGAGGTATGTTTTGAAAAATGAAAGTCTTGCATAGTTCTTTTACATTTATTTATATATCTCGATAAGAAATCTAGTCATTTTTTTATATAAATCACAGTTTTCATCACCTATAATCAAGATAATCATTTAACTTAATTATAATAATCAGTCTCAAATGTAATAAAATAAGATACCTAGTAATTTTAAATAATCAGTCTTAAAAATTACTGCAGAGCAACTAACTTTTTACATAGTGAAATGTTCTTTTATCTTTGTAACAATAATTATTAAACAAATTCAACTTTGAAACAAAATGAGGATAATTTTACCTAATTATATCAGTCAGTTTCAATAGCAATAACACAACAAAATAATCAAGCTTAAAAAACAAACGTACTCGCAGAGTAACAAATTTTTTACATGTGAAATGTCATGAAATTTTACTAGCATAGAAATAATCAACTGTAAAAACTTAAACAAATAAAAAAAAATTACTAGCATAGAAATAATCAAGTGTAAAAACTTAAACAAATATAAAAATTAAAATTTCAAAATTTAAAACTTGAAAATAGTAAACAAGCAAAATCATATCTTTCATATAAGTAAGTTTAAATTATTACTTTTTAGGACAAACTGCCACATATGGGCGGATTTGTTCTAAGAACATGATTCTACTAATTTTTTTGTTTTCATACTGTTCAGTTAAATTGGCAATCATTTTTTCATTCTTTCTTGTGTTGTTCTTTCTTCTGCTCACAGGAATGTTTTTGTTTTTCAGTTTGAAAGAAAAAACTAGGTAAATATCTTAATAAATTTCTTTTAAACTACAATTTTTTTTCAATATTTTAAATTGTTTTATATATAAGTAAAATAAATAATATTACCTCGCTAGTGCCGGACCGTAGGTAGAAATATCAATTCTAACCATTTCTAAAAACGACAATAAAGACGGGTTCGTTCCCAGGTGGTTTTTTAAACGGTGATTCCAGGCCTCTACTAAATTAGTGGTTCTATGTTTTTCTTGTAACAACACCACTTTGCGATCATATCCGCAGGCTCAAGTCATTGTTCAACAAAATAATCATTGAACTTAGTTACTTGGTCGTCTGGAATACTGAAAAGAAAATAATCGATATTAGATCGATTGTGCAAAAGTAAAAATATAAGGAATAGACAAGCTTTAATAAAGTGTAAAAAATATTTAACTACCTGTTTTCCATTATGGCAAGCCAGCCGTCTTCAATTTCTTCTTTTGGTAGATACGCAAGGCAGATGCACAGTTTTACGTACTGTGTGGTCTCCTCATATTCTAATAATTTGAGAGATTTTGCCCGCCTATATACAGCATTTTTATCAGTTGCATATTGTAATATTCAATAACTTGACTCAGGTGTGAAAAAGATAGACATAATATCTATTCATACTTCCTTATTGTTTTCAATTGTGTAGACAAAAAGACGGACTTTTTATTGTTACCAATAACTGGTTTGGCACAGTTAGTTGACGAGTTGGTTGAAGTTGAAAGATAAAATTTCCTAAAGGTAATTTATTATAAATGTATACCTAATATAAACATTCACTAACATTTTATATGAAGTCTTTTTGATTTTTTGGATGTTTGTACATATTAAATATGCTTCTAATGGGGAAAAAGGTGTATAAGGATAAGGTTAAGTGGCGATCTATTCTCTCTGTTATTTGATAGATAACTTTTGTTTAGCAAAGAAAAATACTTTATTAATAGTGAAACACTTTTCTTTTTTACTGTACTAAGTGAAAAAGCACAAAAATAAAAACATATTAAATGAATCGAATCGGGGGCGTCGGCCACAGGTGCTTCGACCACTGGGGGCCTAAGCCACGGACCCACTCCTAATCCGGCCATCAATTGGATGGGTGGCTGTTGATAGCTAATCCCCTTCATGCTCCAGCAAGCATATTAAGCCATAAGCGTCATTTCCGGCCTAATGCAGTAGATTGAACCATGTATATTTTCTCTACCCTTTTGGGATGAGCAGGGGTCTAGTCCGTATCTGTTTTAATTAATCAGTTATCCCTAAAATGCGGGTTTTAGGAGGGTGAAAGGTTTTAATAGGATTTAATTATCTTTTATCCATTGTTACCCGGTTCTAAAGTACATTTTTCACACGTTGGGTTGAGATTTTGATCTAAAAAAAAACCATCAGACGAATGACTTTTGACTATTCAAAAGTGCCTGTAACTGGTCTATTTGAAATAAAGGATTTTGTATTTGTATTTGAAACGATTTCCATGGGTCCAGGGCATGATTCTGGACACCCTAGACTTAGAATTTTTCGTCGGCTTTTTTCTCATTTTCTAATTTTTTTTTCAAGGGTTTTTTTACTTTAGACTGCTCATAATCGTTATTCTGACCTAATCCAATGAGATTTTTAATAAAAAAATAATTAATTAACTACTTTCACTAAAATGAGCAATCTGAATAAAACCACAAATAGATATCAGCTCAGCTGAGCTGATACCTATTTGTGGTACTCTTGAAAAAAATGAGAAAAGAACCGACGAAAAATTCCAACACTGGGGTGTCCAGAATCATGCTCTGGACCCACATGGAAATCGTTTGTGCGTCGATGTCAGATACACGCGGTATTTACCCTTGAAAGTTCTTGAACACACCTTCAATGAATTTGCTTTAAGGTTACCATAGACAGCCGAGATGAGACAATGCGACAACGAAGCGACAACCCCTTTTTACAGAAGTGACGCTTGTCTACGAGAGCCTTTATGTAGTCTCCACTTTAGAACAACCATCTTTTCGTTAAATGACAAGTTACAAGTAAGATGATTCAAACTTGTAGCTTGTCATTTCACGAAAAGACTTCAAAGTTGTCGTTTACTGAAGTATGTTTCATAACAACAGATCTTTTGTTGTCAACAACAACAAGACAGATATGAGCAACATTATTGTGAAGATTACAACCTTATTGTGTTGTTAGCGCATCCCTAGTTATGACGTCAACTTGTGTTTAGAGAGAAAAACGGTTTTCATGAAGTTTGTTATTAACAGACACAGCTTCTTTGCTGACATACCTGAATAAAACTGAAGGTATATAATCAATAATTTTAATAAAGCATTGGTTTATTAAAAAATACCATAAGGTATCTAAAAGTAAACTGAAGGATTCAGGCCTCACGACTACACTTATTACTACGACAAATAGTTATTAGACTGAAGGACCCCGCAGACAGGCGCGAGGTGACAATCGATGCGACAATATTCTTATGGAAATTGTCATCTATATCTGTACATAATATAAAGCAGAAGAGTTTGTTTGTTTGTTTTTTCGTTTGGTTGAACGCGCTAATCTCAGGAACTACTGGTCTTATTTGAAAAATTCTTTCAGTGTTAGATAGCCCATTTATCGAGGAAGGCTATATATCATCACGCTAAGACAAATAGGAGCGGAGCAGTCATGGAAAATGTGACGCAGACGACGTTGCACGGGTCAGCTAGTAAACTGATAAATCCGTAGAAAAAATTTTTTCAACATCCTATAGTTGTCGCATTTTCTTGTCTCGAGTGTCTGCGACAGCTTTGAATCGCTAACATTAGAACCATTTTAACCCGACTTATTATTATGAAATCATCAAGTAGCTACCTACTACCATTTTTTTAAAGATTTATAACATTAAATGGCTATGAAGGGAGTGTTAGATTCTGACTAAAACCGATCCGCTTTCCTCCTAAAGGACATGGTAAAAAGTGGCCTATGAATCAACACATGCGAAACCTTTACCATTATTCCTAGTTTTTTTTTTTAATTACATTTTAGTGATTAGAATAGAACGGACACTTTTTAATTACGAAACCATTTTAAAAAGTAACTCACTTGGGTTTTATAACCCGGCGCCATTATTTTAGAATGAAACAAAGCAGTCTCAGCGCTGTAAGATTTTTAGTTACCTACAAAAAGAATAAAGCGATTAAAGCGCTGTATGACACGAACACTATTGACACTGACAGTCGATGAAATGACAGTTGACACTTTGATGTAATGTATTTTGCACCTGATATCAGGGAATCGGCCGTCGTCGACCTAAGTTACCACGCTTTCGTATGTTAGAAGAACATAGTAACACTATATACCATTTTTTGGTGAGATAATAAGAGAGGTCTGGCAGCTCTGGGATCTTAGTCCATTTGGTATGTTTCTATTGTTTGGTATGTTTTATAACCTCAAAATCAGAAATCATTTTGGATATTTTACAATTCTGAACAGTGTCCGTGATTTTAATTTAGTTTCAGTCGAACATATGCATTATTTAAAACACAGATAGTAAATTCACGTCTCTGTTGGTTCTTAGGCGAACGATGTATGGGCACTGAACAATGTCCTTTCTTTCGCTGCAGGGCCGCGGTGACTCTACCGAACAAATTTTGCTATCCTGGCACTATTACCATTCTATTCTACAACAAACAGACAAACTTTTTAACTCCCTAAATAAAGCAATCAGAACCGCATAACTCACATTCAAACATTTACATATTCGCTGGAACAGAACCCAGTAACTGATATAAATAATATGTGTTCCTACTTCGTGTTCATAATTTAAATTTCTCCGCCGTTCCGAGGCCTTTCAGCTTGCGGTCGGGGAGGGTTGACCTACAAGGGCTACGAGAATGTGGCCACTAACTGGAAAGGCCAAAGTATCGGATAATTTTAAATAACCCCTAAAGTTTTGTGTAAATACGGAGGTAGCTGTATTTATCTTGCTGTCCTGTGTAAGGTTCGCGTATTTATTTTGGTAGGTTTGTAATTGCCTATGGTAGATAAGTAACTAGCTGTCTAAAAAGGCCATAACAACAATGTTAACAGCATTGTTGTGTTCCGGCAGTTAGAGGTATGATAGCCAGTTCCTCTGTATAAGAGGATTCCGGGTGAAACTCGCTTCCATCTTCGGCCTAATCATCACTTTCCATCAGGTGAGATTTGGGCCAAGAGTTTCCCCTTTTTGTATAAAAAAAAAGGTTAAAACTTTGGAAGATCATTGAAGCGGTTCATCATTTCTACTGATACTATAAATGTGTTTGTTACTACTACTTAACCGATCATCATGAAACTTTTTACACATACTTATTCTTGGAGGTAGGAAAAGCAACATGGATACTTTTTATTTAAAATATATATTACATGCGAACGAAGTCGCGGGCAACAGCTAGTACTAATAACATCCTTGGACATTTCACACAACGCCATATAGTCCCAAGCTAAGCAACTTAATGCTTGTGTTATGGTAACGAGATGGCTGATAAACTACTTAAATACATTTTTTTTTTTTGTAAATACATACATATTATAGATGGAAAATCACCACTACTCTATGCATCACACTACTCTATGATATCAAGTAAATTCTACATAAGCAAGCGATTTAAAGCGAGTGCAAAACAACCTTATATACTTTAAATTGACACCCATGAAACAATAAGTAAACTCTATTTCCATTCCCCCCATCCTTTACTAGGTCGTTTCAAATCGCTACATCACCCTATTGATCGCGTAGATCACGTCACCCTCCCCAACAAATAAATACCTACATAAACCCAATAACCCACATACTGAAATACCCACATTTGGAACGAGGAAACAGTGGGAAAATATTACCCAGTAACCCTCGGTTCTTCATCAATCACGTTTTTCTTTCCAACCTCCCATTCCTCGAGGTCTATATCCAATGGATGGATGGCATTAATCATTATAGATGGACGATCCACGGACTCGCGATGCTTTTATCCCAAAAGATATCCAACACCATATGTATCCATGTTTTACGACAATATGTCAAAACTGGAATATTCCATTTTCGCGGATTTCGGTTGCCTAATGAATATAACATTAGATACGGGATTTGGGTCGCGATTTAGTAGATATACTTTTTTCGATATCTCTAGGGTTTTTGTCGGATTATTTGGATTATTCTGTGAAGCTATTGACGCCTTTGTTGTGTTTATTTTATCATTACGTATTACACAGTATTCTTCAAATGAAAAGTGTAATACAAGTAGGTACCTAAGTGGCTCAGACTTCTCAATCTATGGGGTGGACTATAAATGCGCTACTGTTTAACTCTTCTGGAAATAATCGTAATAGCTCTGTTCCAAATACACTATTTGTAAATGTTTTCAAAAGTGTGCTTCAGTAAGTAGATATTTATATAAAATCAAAATCCGGTCAAGCCATCTCGTAAGTACAGGTCGTTCAAAATTCAACCTTCATCCAATATACGCTCCATGCATATTAAATGTTCATAAAATCTCGAACACCCTGACTCAGTAGGTAGAATAACTACGAGATGATCTTCGTACGCAACCTTGAGGAAAGCCGTATCTTTGTAACCTTACCTAGTTTCCATTGTGGAAATATTTTGGCTTGAGTGAGCATTTATTAAAATACATTTTTCCATTGTGATAAGCAAATTTCAGCTGTAAATTAATGGTGTTTATTTTGTAATGCATTTACGAATCTTTTTAGAAAGGGACAGGGAAATAATTGATTGGGTACCAAACCAATTCGTCAACAGCGCGGTCGATAGAAAAGTGCCCTGAAAACTGACAGCATTGCCACGTTAAATGGCAATGCTGATTCTTTGACCGAAATAAGGCCAGCCCTCTCGTGAAGAGTATCTCACTCTGACTCATTGTAAATTGGTAACACTTTTACATTATTTTTCATTTGTTTTACTATTATTATAACGAGATAACACAATTTTCGAAACCACAGCAAATTGTAACTGCCATAAATAATTTATAGACGGATAAACTAAATTTCAAACGTCAGAAACAAACATAAATCTAACTGAAATCAAGTTATTAATCCGTTTGAATCCGCGCTGGCAGTTAATTAAACTATTTCAAATTAATACCAAAGTCAATAAATGTTTAAATGTCATCGATGGCTTAATTTATTGGAGCCAAGTCTAAATTGACACAAAAGGACAACGATTATTAATAGTTGGCGCAGTTAGTTAATTTACTAAAGTTATATTTTAGTCTGCGGTGGCTTCTAGGCAGTTATAAATTAAATTTTTAATTCACAGTTTGTATTTATTACTCAAATAAAACTAGAAGTCTGAAATAGGTATCAAACAAAATACAAGACGTCAAGCATTAAATCACGATAACTTTGGGTAATTAATATAAATACAATTAATGATGCCATGCCCTTGTTTCGATCTAAAATTCTAGCTTGTATCTAAGACTAAAAAAGTCGCGTGTAGCTAATAAAGATAGATTAAATTACTCACCATAGTTTTTTAGTTTAGCCGGTCGATTCTGTCAACATCTCACCGTGATCACTTAGGTGGAGTGAACGACAAGTGAGCTGTCATGCCATCTTGTTTGTGTGGTTTGACAGCTCACTTTTCGTTCACATCGCCTAAGTGTTCACTTCGACATGTATACAGAATCGCTCTGCTGATTAACAGTACACCGAAGCAAAGGTTACAATCGATCCCGTATGGCTCCCCCACAAACGATTGTGTCAAGACAATTCGACAACGATGCAGCTACATTTTTTCTACGGGTAAAATTTATCTGGCAAAAAACAGTTCATTCAATCATTGTCGTATCGTCGCGTCGCGCCTGTCTGTTCAGCCTATAACACCACGATGACGCTCTACCGGTTAATCAATAACTTAAGTACATCCATTAAGGATAATCACCATAATCCAGCCACCCCCAAAAACCGGGCGGCTGAGAAATTTCCCCAAAACATGTTCAGGAGTTTCGGAATAAATTACCCAACCCGTGGGAATATTACGCAAGAATTTTCTCATTTAAAAACGTCATGTATGTAGGTACATTATATACAAGGTGTTTCAAAAACGCCAAGTCATATTTAAGGATAATGATCTGAATTTGATATACAGGTAGGATGAATAGAAAAATAAAAAATCACAACTTTAAAAAAGGAAGCCGACCGCTAAAAATAGTCAAAAGTTACAAATAAATCACTTTGCAGTTCATGCAGTCAGTTTTCTTTTAGTTGAATCAAAGATTTGATTGCATCAATTGCATCTGACTTGGAAGGTGATTTGTTTCAAATTTTTCCTTTTCTTTTTTTTTTATTAATATCAAATTCAGAACGAAACCCTGAAATAAGACAACACTTCTGAAACACCCTGTTTTGTTAGAGACGCTCTGAAGTTGTTGAGAGTATTTGTTTTTGTAGGTACCAAAGACTTGTTTGATCTTTCAAAACTGGGCCCGAATGTAAACTTGGAGATAAGATAGTATAAATGTAGGTCTTTCAATCTTGATTATCTTAGAAAAAGTTCATCGAACTTTTGACAGATGCCATTTTTTCTGTCAAAAATTCGTAAGTTAGGTATTGGACTGACAACTTTTTACCTACCAAAGAAATGCAGTTTTACATTAACGCGAAGCTTGTTTATAGAACAATTTGCGTCACATCTGATACAAAGCATGCGGCGTAGACAGGGTTTCACAATAGTACTTTCGTCATCCCCGTGGTGTTTTCATGGGAAATTGATCCTTTCGCCTTGGAAGTTAAGTGTGATTTCCGCGTTAACATAGCTGGGGCTCGACCGAGACCCAGTGAAGTTTCTAATGCGAAAAGTTTGACGTCAGTGCCCCACATTGCAGCTTTGACTAAACTGTGCTTCGTTTTACCATATCAGTATAAGTAGTATTGTTTTTACTCGTTTTTATTTGAAAATGGGATCTAAACACGCATTTTTATTGGTTCTCTGCCAATGAGGGTTTCTTTGGCAGAGTTTCTTGGAAATTTACATTAAAGAAGTTCTTTGTCAAGGACAAATTTACATTTTCGTACATATTCGAGGAGCGAAGAGGTATTGAGTATCAGTATTTTAAACAGCGAATTTCCAAATAATGACTGTAGAAAATAGTAATGATTCAAAAGATATCAGTAAAGATAACGCCTATCCTTAAAAACTCTAGATTTCATAACAAAAACTCGAGAGTGCTAATCGTAACAAAACGATGGATCACGATGAGTAAACATAAGGTTGCTGTCACACCATGAAATTGTAACTATGGTTTACACCAAATAAACGTGGAATAAAGTACATTGACCTTTCCCTGATATCTCCTTTCCCTGATATCTCTTCGTAGATACCCGAACAATATTGTGAACCGTTTTTTATTACTAGAGAACGTAAAGGATCACGATAGAAGTTTAATCAGGACAGCTTTATGTCATTATTTCTGATTTTGATGTTAAGAAAGTCAATAAAGGTATGTGGGTCAATGTACTTTATTCCACGTTTATCTGGCGTAAACCATAATAAATAAATAAACTTTAAAAAAAAAATACAACCGACTTCCAATTAATAAAAAAAACTACAAAGTAAAAAAAATAACTTTAATTTCCAAAGTCGGTGTCTCTGTTAGTTTCTTCGTATTTTGACACCGATTTCCGAAATTAAAGTAATTTTTTACTTTGTAGTTTTTTTTATTTGGAAGTCGGTTGTGCTTATTTTTTTTTGGAAAAAGTTTTTTTTTATTTTTCACTTTTTAGTGGTACCTACTTCAGAAAAGAAAAATACGCAATTTCGATTACTTGGATGACAAAAAAACATACAACCAAATTGAGAACCTCCTCCTTTTTGGGGGCCGAGTCACCCGCGTCCGTAGGTGAATACCCTTCAGCGAATCCCTACACGTGGTCCCCGGGTGGTGCTAAACAGGTGACAATAACCGCCTCCGTGGTCTAGTGGTTATACCACCTGATTAAGACCCAGAGGTCTCGGGTTCGATTCCCAGCGGGGGCAACTTTTTTGCTCGGTTTGGTTGGTGGTAGGACTTGTTCCAAGTCCGCCTGGCAAGCTACCACCATCATGTCTAAGTCTGTCGCCATAACAACAATGTTAACAGCATTGTTGTGTTCCGGCAGTTAGAGGTATAATGATAGCCAGTTCCTCTGTGTAAGAGGATTCCGGGTGAAACTCGCTTCCATCTTCGGCCTAATCATCACTTTCCATCAGGTGAGATTTGGGCCAAGAGTTTCCCCGTTTCTTAAAAAAAAAAAAAAAAATAAAAAAAAAAAAAAAACTCGGTTAAAAATAACACTGAAAGAGACTAAGAAGTATAACTGTTTACAAGTGCTGAACATGCAAATTATCATAACAGAATAGTCGTGAAATACGCAATTATATTTATAACGTGAGCACATGATGACAAGTTAAGGCCGTTCTACACGAACGTCGAAATTCAATGAGCAAATATCATCAAACATAACTTAGGTTACCTGAATCTTGCTTTTCATACTCTGCGGTTTGATTCCGACCAGTAAGTCCTAGATCGGTCTATACGTTCGATCTTGCTCGAATGAACGTAAAAGCGTCGAGCATCGGACGTCGTTAGGACTTAGCTTTACAATAGGGAATATGCATAAAAAAAAAATAATAATATCTAAACAGTTTATCTAAAAATATACAAAAATACATTTCTAACAGTGGAAATAGAATCAAAATTGCTCGAAAAACAAGCGAGATATCATTAGTTTAAACAAATATGTATGTCCCTCTCGCGAAAACGCTGTTTTCTATGGCAGCAGTATAGACGTCACGTAATGTGACGTCAAATTCCATGTCGGACTTCTCGTTCTAATAGTAATCTTTGAAGCGTTATAACTTCATCGCTGATGAAGATATTTAAAAAATATTTTCTTGAGTGGACTGGAGCTTATAAGTAATTCATTTTGTAAATAAAAAAACCACGTGCATATTCCCTATTGTCGCCTGTAACTGAAAATATAACGCGTGCGCTCGTGCTGCCACGTTCTAATTATACAATAAAGCGAATATTTAATAATAGGAAGGTACACTGGTTGACATACATGTTTAACAGGAAATGTTACTGTTTTTATTTGATTCTTAGTTTATTTTATTTGAGATGGGTTTGCTCTTGACTTTCGTCTTGGTCAGAGATGACAGAGACAAAGTCTACGATGGAGCGAGCTTACCCAGAAGGAGCCTGTTTACTCTAAGTTTGTTTAGTACCTTAGAATCTGTAGTGTATTCTTTAAGTTGATAGGCTAAATTCTCAGAGAATTCGAATTCTTTAACGTAAGTTCTATTGGAGAATTAAAATTCTTTAATGAGTGAACTCAGACAGCTTATGTCAGTAAGTCACTTTCCATTTTAACCTACTAAAGCAGCCTATTAGGTCAACCTTCCTGCATGCTATCTTCGTTCTCTTTTTGCCTTCCCTCCTTCTTGACGGTGTCAAATAGTGTGGATTTAAGACCACATGTATTTTGATCCCAAATTATTTCTGCTACAGTTTATCTGACGCCATCAATAACAATCGTGGAGTGGTTTTGCACACCCAAAAATTATGCGTCAGTGATAAATTGATCCATGCTGACAAGCTTATCTGAGGCAGATTATTCAAAATTCGTGACAATGCGACAACAGGCTTTTATTTAGTTACACTGCGGTCTGGCGATCAAATCTTGTAATCGAATTTTATATGGTTCAGCGGGTAAGGCCACGGTAGAATCACAATATTAATCATACAAAAATTTGATAAATTTAAACTTTATCGCCAAAAGCATTAGGTTCAAAGTTGTAATGTGATGTGCTTTCTGATTCTACTAAAGTGGTATTTTTAGACCCTCTGTTCTGAATGCCAATTCTACTAATTTCTAAGCAACTTCGCATTCGCATCTCAGTCGCACTCTTTCAGAAAAGTAGGGAAATGGTGGCTTTTTTGTCAATTTGCGACTGACATGCGAACGCGAACGTGGTTTAAAAATTTGTAGAATGGCGTTTTGATTACGTTGAAATTTTGAAACACGTTCGGTTTCCATGAAAATAGGTGGTGATAAAGATCAATGACTTGATTGATATAAAAATCTATTTTTAATAGGCTAATCAATGACACTGGACTCGGTAGTAGTGGACATTTTGACCAAAGTCTATACATTTTTGCCCAATCCCCTTTGAAAGCAAAATAAAAACTGTTCAATTTAGTAAGAGCTGTAGGTACCACCTCTCATCATTTTTGTTCTTGAATCTGTAGGAATGTGGAAAATTCTCAGTTCACAAAGTGGAAAGACACAAAATCCGCATAACATTCACAACATAATGACATATTGAAATAAAACACCCACTTTTATTTAGGTCAATATTATCAGCCATTCACGTCAACTCCGTGTCAAAACTTTAATAGGGAAACACCTTGACATGGTTGCTTCGGTCCATAGTTTCTGCCGCCATTGTCACAGCAAACCGGCAATGTATTATGTAGGCATAATTTACGTCGCCATGTCCGCTGTCACTGAGAGAATGGATTAGCATGAGTTTATATGAAAAATGAGAGTGTTTGAGTGTGTGTTTGTCATGATAATTTAAATGCTGTTTATAGGGTACTTAGGTAAAGTAGATTGCGGTTGGTAGCTAAATATGTTTAGTATTAAATCAAACATTATAATTTAGCACTGGATCTGTGTTGTCATTACCTGAATAGGTTAATGTAAATAATCGTTTTACATAAGTAAAACGAAGTGTATATAAATAAATAAATAAATAAATAAGTAAGTAAATAAATAAAAAGATTAAAATTAAAAAGCATCCCTCCAATAATTTATTATGCACCTTTTATTTGCTCTATTTATGTGGGCTACACATATTAATATACTTACAAATGGAATATTCAAATCTAACTGAATGAAGCTTTGAACGAATGAAGTATTTTTTTTTCTTCTTTTTAGCCAGTCTTTTAATAGAATTATTAACGTAAAAGCGAAAATTTCTTAACTCTTTCAAATTAATAAAAATGTTCGCTTCTTCGATTTTTTCTTCTTTTATCCAATCAAATGGCTTTTTTTTTTCATTAAAGTTTTCTTTTGTTCTGAAATGAATGACTGTAACAGCTTTTACTGGGGTTATAGGTAAATTTTTGCTGTAAATATTTATATATATATTATATGTAAATTAGTACTTCTACATCTTTAGAAAATTAAAAGAATAATGTAATGAAATCTTTAATTTATTGTTGGCTGGCAAAAACTTGTGCTACCTACACAAGTTTGCCAACTAACTCTTTAAGGAAAATATTCTAAGGTACTGGACTTACCTAATACGCTGAGACAGGGACCTTTTTTGGCCTCGCACAGATAATTATTATCATTGTTAGGATGTAGCCTATATGTCAACTTATTTTTATTACTGTTAGTTTTACATATTTTTACTTTTATGTGTACTGTGCGAGTCCTGAATAAATATTTTTCTTTCTTTCTTTCTTTCTTTCTAATTAATTTAGGTTTTTTTTTCGGAATTCACATCTTTTAGCCAGTTGTTTCAAGTAAACATGCAACATTTACATAAGATCTTATCTCAAAGTTGCAATAAAATTTCACGAGAGAATCGCCCTAGAATTTTGCGTAAGTCTAAAGTATTTATGCCTTAACGTTAAATCAATCAAAATAAGCATACACATATCACATGTGACATAAAATGTCTAGCAAGAACTTCAATCGATTATTTCATGTTAAACCCGATAAATGGTTAAGATAGGTAAACTACTACGCCCTACATCCTATCATTGATTTTACATCAATCAATCAATGTCGTTCGTTGTAAATATTTTAGCTCTGTCTGTTTCAAATGTCTACCTACTATCTACCTATATACCTGCATAAAAATTTACTTAATCTTTGTCTAAAAGTTTCTGATAAGGTGTAATCAATCATCCGTGCTATACCGTGTGAGTCTTTGCACATACGAAAATGAGGAAAACTATAATACCTGTCGTAAAACGTGTTAAAAAAATGTATTTTTTTAATATTTTATGGGTGGTTTTTTTTTAAAGTTTGTACACAACTGTGACCCCAGTGCAAAAAAAAATCTGTGTAACTTTATGATCGGAAGTAATTAGCCGGCTCTCTATAAAATGAAAATAGTGTTATAAGCACTTTGCTTGGCATATATGGAAAAGCTTATATTTTTACTGATAATTTTATTTATAGGCATCCACTCAATTTTATACCAAAAGACGTGTCATTACATTGGATGTAATTGAGAAAATCTTAACCTTTCAATGCAAAAGTTTTAGTATCAAAACAACTAGAAACCTTAATCCTGGAACATTCCAGAAAGTTCCAGACATTAGGAAGTGACGTTGCCCCACTTCTATTTTATTTATCATGCAATAATAATATTATATTGCAGTGTAATCTACATGTATGAGTGACAATGAGTATACTATAGTGGCTCTCACGTGAAAAAGACCGACCAAATGCAAGTGGCACTCTCGCAAACACCTTGTGTGCACAAAACGGGACGAGAACAAAACTTGACAAAATAGTCCAGATGGTTCCAGAGAGTGGTAATCTCATCTTTTACAACATAAGTGCAGTACAAGCTGCTGGCAGTGCGTATATTATAGTGGCCTTGTTCGGATATATCTCCATTGCCATTATAAAGACAGGAACAGACATTGACAGAACATGCCAGAAGGTTCCAGAATACAGGAAATGTCACTTATAATGTCATAAATGCAGTGTAGCCTGCATGTAAGAGATAATGCGTAGGTATATTTTAGTGGCCTTGATCGGAATCGTCTCTATTACACACACAGACCTTGGCAGAACATTTCAGAAGGTTCCAGAGTCCAGGAAATGTCCCAAGTAATTATTTAACTGCAGTGTCACCTGCGTGTGTGAGACAATGCGTATATTATAGAGGCATTGAACAGAATCATCTCTATTGCGAGTACAGAGTACTACAGTTCTCACGTGAGCGTTAACTGTTCGTTTCCGTTAACGTACGACAAACGTAAGTTTTGTTTAGTTAAATGCGTTAACTGACTGATTGATGTACAAATAAATAGGGATTTGTTTGTTTGGAAGTTTTTATTGTTGATCCACGTTCTTGAGAAGTATGTAGGGCTGATTATTTTTTATTGATCGATGTGTGTCAAAGAGCTAGTCAGGGCTAGCTAATGCAATTTTGAAATCAATCTATAAGTATTATTTTCAAAGATCCCTAAGATAATAGAATATTACGCCTGTATAGCCCTTGGGGAGAGGCAGAGTTGTTAGTTGTTACTATAGATACGGAAGCAACCTATGGCTGATGCTTTTAAGGAAAATATTATTATCCTAATTTATAAAAAACTAGCTGTCCCGCGCAACTTCGTCTGCGTCACATTTTCCGCTCCTAAATAATATATAAGCTACCCTATCTTTCAAGTTGGATCAAACTGCACACGGTGTGCAAATTTGATTAAAATCGGTTAAGTAGTTTAGGAGTCCATCGCGGACAAACAAAGTGACACGGGATTTATATATATTAAGATTTCCGCTGAGTGACTGACAGACAACGCACAGCCGAGACTATTGGTCGTAGAATGCCGAAATAAATATTATTTCATAAAAACAACTTTCATTTCATATCCAACCTGTTTCAATTAAATATTAAAAAAATATCTAACTGTACATCTTGATACAAAACTAGGTTTATACCCTCATTCTTACTGATATGAGCTATTAAATCAATCACATATTATTAGCTGAACTGTTTGTTTACGAGTGGCCAAAGTCCCATAGAAGTTGGACAATCCCCTTTGGTGTGTAGCTTTCCTACTCTCCGTAGGCGAGCACTAAGAGGATTTCCCGAAATCCCTACGGGAACGGAAAAAAACGAGGTATGCGCGTACGAAGTCGCGGGAAACAGCTCGTTTATTATAAAAGGATTCTTTTTTAGATACAAGCTCAATATTTTAAGAATAAGAATAAGAAATTTTATTTGCTCAAACATGTGTAGGTATACATACAAAATTAAAATAATAAATGCATACGAGATCTTAAATTAGAATGGCTCACGACATGTTTGCCATTTCTCATGGCGTGCAAATATCTTACGTAATTATACTATTATAAAATTATCAATTTTTCAATTTTACCCGAAAAAATAATTTGTATTGTAGCCTGCCCTTAGTTTCATAAATTTATATTTATTGAACTAAGCTAGTGCGCATGATTGCACACATACATGTAAGTAGGTTCAATAAAGCGCAAATTGATATCGTAACAAGTTAATTGATACATAAATATTATTTATGCATCTATTGAAGTCATAAAAATATTTAAAAACAAACATTTCTATAACAACGTACCCAATGCTATGATGAAAAAAAAATATTCAAGTCATTACCAAACACATCTCTCCCTAAATTGGTTCAGTCTATCCGACTAAAAATACTAAATTTATTCAAACCTTAATAACTAAATGTCTGGTACCTAACTGTACCAAGGTTACAGGCACATCGTTTTATCTCAGAATAATAATTTACTGATAAATATTTAACAGAATGACTAAGTCTATTATCTTAGTCTCTTTGAACGCAAAGCACTAAAATTGCAAATAAACGGTAGGTACCTAGGAGGCTATGTTCACGGCAACTTTGAATTAAGGAGCTTACCAGAGCTGTATCTTTGATTATCATTAAAGAGATGGCCTCTTAGCCAAGTGATGAGCAATAAACATCCATTTGTACATAGGAAGCTATGTTCACGGCAACTTTGAACTAATCAGCTTACCAGAGCTGTTTCTTTGAATACCATTAAAGAGGTGGTCGCTTGGCCAAGTGATGAGCAACGAACATCCATTTGTACATAGGAAGCTATGTTCACGGCAACTTTGAATTAAGGAGCTTACCAGAGCTGTTTCTTTGAATAACATTAAAGAGGTGGTCTCTTGGCCAAGTGATGAGCAACGAACATCCATTTGTACATAGGAAGCTATGTTCACGGCAACTTTGAATTAAGGAGCTTACCAGAGCTGTTTCTTTGAATAACATTAAAGAGGTGGTCTCTTGGCCAAGTGATGAGCAACGAACATCCATTTGTACATAGGAAGCTATGTTCACGGCAACTTTGAATTAAGGAGCATACCAGAGCTGTTTCTTTGAATAACATTAAAGAGGTGGCTTCTTAGCCAAATGATGAACATCCATTTTTACTCTGGATCTCAGGATTCAGGGTTCAATATCCGGAACGGAGTAAATTTTTGTCGGCAGAAAAAAATCAGTTTAAATATTCTAGATTTATCTCTTACTTGCCCGCGACTTCGTCCGTTTAAATCGGTTATTGCAGTAAAAAGTCCCCATTCTACCATTTCCTTCTTTGAGTTGATATTTCCAAAAATCCTTTCTTAGCGGTTGCTTACGTTATAAAATTAAAGTAAAGTGCAGATTTCTGCTTTATAGTCTTAGTAATTTTGGCTGTGCGTTGACATTCAGTCAGGGCAAACGATTTTAGTACGTTTATATTTTAGTCGACTTGGTTATACTCGAGAGACTTAACACATCTTCCAACCCCATCACGAAATACATGCGTGATATACTTAGGGTTCTTTAAGTTACTATGCCACTATGTTCTCATACAGTGTGTTAAATTCATAAAGATAGCTATATAAAGTAATATTACATAATATTGGCAAAGATGAATACGTCACAGAAAAAAGGCTGGTACACTATAGAGACAGCTCTCACGCGATCCATCTGCCGTAATGACACATGTCATTATCGTATTTACAAGAATATAATATCGCCTATAATGGTATACGTCAAGTGATAAATTATGCCCTATTAGGGATATGGTAGGGATAGGAAAAAAGGCATTAGTGATATTAAAAATAACCTATAGGTAATTAGATAGTTTTATAAACATCATCAGCGTGTCTAGCCTAAGCCCTCCTACGCACTAGCTGTTGGCCGCAGTCGCGGCTAACCGCGCGGCAGGCAACCGCTAATCATTGTACGCACTAAACCGACTCAAAACTATTCCAACCGCTGGCCGCTCAAGCGTTCAACCGCTCGTGCGTAGGAGGGCTAAGATTCTGAAAACATACTCGTAGTTGTGTGAAATAAATTGGAGATTCTTAAATAAATCCTGAAATGTCTTCAATGGTTTAATATTTACGTCTCCAGAAAATAATTCTGAAATGATAATCAAAAACTTGACTTGTTTCAGCTTCTTGGAATTGCAAATTGCCGATAACCCAATTTGATAATCCTCTTTACCACATTAGAATATTGCAAGCAATCAGAATTGTTTAATTTATTTCTAAATTATTTTGGAACGAAATATTTTACGAACTAGCACTTCGCCCGCGACTTCATCTGCACAGATTTCGTACAAAAATTTCCACCCCCTACGGGGGCAGTTTCGTAAAATCCCTTCTTAACTGACGTCTCCTAGTTAAACCTCCATGCCAAATTTCAGCTTAATAGAGAAAAATGAGATCTTTCCTTTAGTTTGCCATTTGTAATTACTTCACAGAATTTGATCCTTATTAGCTACACTTTCGGATCTTGTAATAGTACAGGGTGTGCACGAACAACGATATTTAAAAAATCCAATGATGCAGTTTGAGTTTTTATCAAAATCGAGCTCGAGACTCCTTTCCGGGTTTTTCGTTATTCCTCATAGTTCCGTATTTAAAAATTAAATTAAATAACGTTTAATTCGAACAACAAAGGATCATAGTACACATTACACATAATAAAATAAAAACAAATACAAAAACAATGATAAATTATAAATTCATACATAAAAAAAACTTAAAATTAAAATTCATAAAGCATAAAAATTCATCAATTTAAAATTAAATAAAAATGAAATAATAATATAATAGAAATACAATAAAACAATAAATTAAAACCCAGACTTGACATGTAACTGCACACAATACCACAGTATTGAGCAGTCAGTCCGGCTAGCCACAACGCTCAGAATGCACACTTTTAAAATTCACCTGTACAGCCGGTCTATTCTGTCGACATCCCACCGTGTTCACTTAGGTGGAGTGAACGACAAGTGAGCTGTCATTCCATCTTGTTTGTATGGTTTAACAGCTCACTTTGTGATCACTTCACTCACGCCTTCACTACGACATTTTTACAGAGTCGTACTGCAGAACATCTCAAAAAAGATTTGGTAGTTAGTAACTAAAAAAACTTTCAGTCAAATATTCAGTCTATTTTAATCACAAAACTCAATTAAAATCACTAATACAAACACAAATATCTCAACTTATTTAATTTAAACATAACGTTGAATGAATTTTGGACGGAATAAAATAATAGTAGACTAGACGTTATTTAGGGTAAGCCTTGATGTGAAAATTCCTTCGTGACGTAGACGCTTGGCGTCACAATGTTTGGGTAACTATGTACGTGTTTTATATATCTTTATGTACCTAAATATTATGTGTACATTTGACGTCATGAAAATCCCGCCTTCTAAGGTTACATAGTGACTATTTTATGCTAGTAATTTTGGCGTGAATGGCGTCATTTGCGATAATATGTGGTGGATTGTGTAGGTAATCGTATTTATTTTTTCAAATGGATTTATAGGATCAGTAATGTATATTAGGTGAATAATCCGTGTTGCCGTTCTCAAGGTATATTAGCTGTCATCCAATAAAATCCACATTTAGAGTTACACACAAACAAGCAGCGTTTAATGACAATTCAAAACATTAGGGAAAAATCTTATAGTCATGTTTCCAGACGAAGACATAACAAGGTTCAAGGATATCAGCAAAATTTAAGCAATTCTTGTAGTTTCCGAAGCAGATTTGTATCAAGTTGTTTTAGGTCAAAGATTAGGTATTGTAGCTCTCTTGGGAAAAGATCTATCTCGGAAACAAGCACTCTAGTGATTTAGGTCGACCCGAAATCCCGGCTTTTCTTTAGAAGTCCCGTAAATATATTGTATAGAATATCCCTCTCTTTTAACAAGCGAAGGTATCATTAACTGCGTACCTTATATTTCGGTATGAAATTCTCTTTTTGCTTTATATCTCTTTTTAATCAGACTGCTTATAATTGAGGTTCTATATTGGAGGAGTATCGCAATTATTTTATATTGGCTTGTTTTTATATATCAGTAAAAAGTCGGCAAACCATGATAGGTACTAGAAAAAAAAACTTGTTCATGCAGCTTCAGGTAAACATACATATTGGAATAGCGAGTCAATCTGGGGCATAATACCATACAAGAAAGGTTATAACACGACTTTTAAGATTTATCTACATTTATTGTTTCAAATTGTAATCGTTACTGATGTAACGATTATTTCATTATTAAATCGTTTTTAATGTAGTAGTGATCTACTACATTAAATACGATTTAATAATGAAATATATCTAAGAGAAGGTTCCATCCATGTTCCCCGAATTTCCCATCCATTCCATAATTAAAAAATCTAAAACAACATTATCTTTACGATTAAAAGGAAACATTATACCTACCTATCTAAACATTAATTACATAGTCACAGCTTAATAATTAATTATATTTTACATACACGTGTCTGGGCACGAATGTGAGAATACATTAATGGCTAAACATAAACTTTCAAGGCCATCACGTGGTAAGTTTATTGATTAAATTTCCCAGGTAATTACAGTCGAGCAATTTCTAAGAAGAGCCTCCATTTACTTCAACAAAGCCTATTTAGGTATCTGCTAAAGATAATAATTGATTAAAACACAATGTTTACTTAATACAAGGATACGTCCGAGTTCTAAGATTTCCCGGGATTTTTGTTATATTCACAGGTGCTTGAAATAATCGCTCCAGAAACCCGGGACTTCAAAAACAAGCCCGTGAAACATTAATGAACATTCACCGACGGCTAATTTTAATGAAAAATTAAACTTTTAATGAAAACAATTTATTTTTGATAAAAAGCTTCATTTTATTATGGACAAAAGATTTACAATTTTTATATCTGGAGGTACAAAAGATAAAAAATTCAGATACATTTTTACTTTTATCGGAACATTTTAAATTAATTAACTGCTGTTTTACATATGGTTGCGGTTATTTTAATTTCACTCTTCGGTTTATCAACCTCCTAATCAGCTAGATTTTATATACTTGACGTAATTTCTTAAAATTCTTAGTAGGTAGGAAAAATGAATTACAAAGTCTGTCTAAATATACAGTTCGGTTCTATTATGATGAATGCTGCCATTGGGCATCAGCTAGTTGAAGTATATTCTGCAAACTAGGTGGTACCTGCGGCTTCGCCCGGTAGATAAATAATATACTAAAACCTTCCTCGAGAACCACTCTATCCATTGGTGAAAACAGCATGAAAATGAGCATGAGCAGTTTGTGAGTTTATCGCGAACAGACACACAGACGCGGCGGAGGACTTTTTTTTATAATAATATATGTTATGTAGTGACATTCTATTTATGAGGTTGACTTTTCGTAACCAAAATCTACCTTAATAAAATTAAAATCGCTTCTCAGTTTTAATCCTCTAAGCTGTCATCAGAAAACGAAAATTTTCACACAGCCTTTACGAAAAAATATTTACTTAATTAGCAAACAAGGCACGAAGACAACCCGACTCGTTAAACAGGTGATACGGGCTCGTATCAGTACCAAACGTGTTGCAAACCAGATAACCTACTTGACTATCAACATTCATCCCGAAGCATGCGAAAGTCTGCACACATAACCTAAAAAACCGGCCAAGTGCGAATCGGACTCACATATGAAAGTTTCGGTACCATAAACCTTAATTTTTAACCGACTTCCCAAAAAGGAGGAGGTTATCAATTCGGTTGTGTTTTTTTTTTTATGTTTGTTACCTCATAACTCCGACAATTATGAACCGATTTGAAAAATTCTTGTTTTATCTGGAAGGATATACTTGCAGATTGGTCCCATTTAAATCATATCAAAATCGGTTACGAACTTTGGATTTTAAATCGAAATAGCTGGAATTTGACTATTTAGGTAGATGATTCTTTGATAATCGAAATTGCGTATTTTGCTTTTCTGCGATTTTGCAGTGGTGTTGTTAGGTGTGGGGCACCACTAAAAAGTGAAAAATAAAAAACTTTTTACAAAAACAACTTACACTTACACTAACAAAAAAATACAACCGACTTCCAAAAAAAACACTACAAAGTAAAAAATAACTTTAATTTCGGAAGTCGGTGTTTTTGTTAGTTTCTTCGTATTTTGACACCGACTTCCGAAATTAAAGTTATTTTTTACTTTGTAGTGTTTTTTTTGGAAGTCGGTTGTATTTTTTTGTTATTGTAAGTTGTTATAGCGGCAACAGAAATACACATATTGTAAAAAATCAACTGTCTCCTATTACGGTTCTTGAGATACAGCCCGCTGACGGACGGACGGACAGACGGACAGCGGAGGCATAGTAATAGGGTTCTGTTGTTTACCCTTTGGCCACGGAACCCTAAAAATTAACATACGTTACTAGTAAGTGATAGTAAGGCAGCGTCAAGTTATCGATAACGGATCGTTTCCTGTACCCACGCTGAACAGTCTTTGAATTTCTTTGTTAGAGTTTAAACTTTATTGCTAAAGAGATTAGGTTCAAATTTGATTGGGAAATTTTGACAGGTGACTGTACATTATGACGATATTCGGTAATTGCATACGTTGTAAAGATATAGTAAAAGTATTCGATGGCCTTTTGTTTTTTTTTATAGGGCTGATAACGAATTGAGGGGGAGTAATCAGGATTCGGTGACGTAAATACATGCTTTTTTGTGTCATAAATTAAGCACTTAAAAAAGATTCTGATTAGGGAACTTTTTATTTATTTCGCATACCTGTTTTATGGAAACAATACTTTATAACATTTTTCAGAGGGTTGCACTCTCTTTATCTTTTCCATATCTAATAACACACAATAATAACATGTTTATATCAGATTATTAAAACGATACTGTAGCTTTCTATAAATGAAATAAATGTCATTTCTGAACATCCAGTGATTACCTTTTACAAACATATACCTACCTAAACATATCGCTTCTTCAAAACATTCGTTTTGAAGACAGGCAAGACAAACAGTCTACGAATTCAAAAATACATGCCAATACAAAATACATTTGAAACATTAGGGCCTTGAGGATTTACATTTTGTAACACATTATCGAACTACTACAGTATAAATAGATCTACTGGGTATTTGTATTCACCACCGCACTGCAGTCAATGAACTCAAAGTAGTGTCTATATATTTTTAAATATTCATATAAAGGACGGTATATAAAACTGCTGGAAGGAAATAATGCAGGATCGAAGTTTGAACTCCGTTCGAAACAAAGGACCAGAAATATATCATAGTATCTTTTGTTTTTGCAATCTGGTAGAGACATGAATAGGAATATTAGTACCGAAAAGTCAGGTTTTTTAATAAAAAAAAAACGACCTTTACCTTTAAGACCATAAAGCTAGATCTTTTTTAATATAAATTGGAATCTTAATTGAAACAATTAAATTCGTAAATCGTAACTATTTAAGAGCCATCGCGAAAACTTCAAATCATAAATCAGAATGTCACATTTAATTTTAAACAAACAATAAACAAAAACGTATTTGACAAAGCTTCGCAAAACTGAAATAGAATTAAAATTAAACAAACAATTTCACGGCTCTAGTCGTTTATCATAACGCACAAATGAATTGGACTGTCAAGCTTCTTGAATTTAAGTTTCACAAAGTTTTTCTCACGAGCCTATTTTCTGAAGGCCGAAAAAAGTAAACGTCAGTCACACGACAAAGCCTTCAAGGACCGAAAGACCAAATAAAACCAGCAAATCTAGATTGGATTAAGGATTTTATGAATCAATATTACACAGCCGAGCCTTTTTGGCGATAAAATCAAAAGCGGGTCTGACAGCTAGACAGAAGGAAATATGGGTCGTACTTCAGCATTTTTATGTTCTAAAAACTCTTGTAATGGCCAATATGGAGAAGGTTAGGTTAGTAGGATTAGGCTGCGTTTCCATCAGAGATGTACGAGGATGCGTAGCAAGGATGAGAACCAATAAAATCGCTTCATTTACCTAGCCTCGTTCAGCGCAAGCGCTCCGCATGTTCGCACATCTTTGGTGGAAACGCAGCCTTAATGATGACTTTTTGGTTTGGTTGGATTTGGTAAGAATTCTTAGAGATAATATTTAAGTTTCCTTTATAAAATGATTTTGTCAAAACGTTTCTCTTAGTTTTGCTCCATAATGAGACAAGCGGGAATTTGTTTCAAGCGTCTAATAATTATATATCATATAAGGTTGTCTAAAATATTTTTTACCGATTAGGCCGCCCATTATGTAATGTTTTCTTCGTCTATTTTTTCTGTAACTCTATTTTATAATACTTATTGTTCACCATGACAGTTTATAAATGGTAACTTAGTCTTAATTTGTTCGAAAGAATCACCGCAGCTCTGGAACGCAAAGGGCGTTAGGAGGAACACGGATGGGTTTTAGTCAGTAGGAGTCTGACACCATTCCGCTCCGCCCTGAGCGGCAGAAGTCTTTTGATGATTTTCCATCGTTTTAGCTCAAAAGAAATTCCAAATACAATATTTAATAATACAAAAAGTTCAAGCAAAAACACTAGACCGTATTTTAGCCGCTAAACTGATTCAATCATAAAGTCAAAACGAACTCGCCCCTCATAAATAATGCATAGGAGTACCTACCCACAATCAGCTGTGACTACAAATCAACGATGATTGTCACAGAAACATCGTGATTGCGACAAACCATTGCTAACCTTGATTTAATTGCGGTAAAGTCTATTATTGTAATTCAGGATGCATTGTTGAGATAACATCTTTCGTAATTGAGTTACATGCGTCTTATGTGTAAGCTTTTTTATGGAAATTTTCCTCTAATATTTTCTTTTACACACTTCGTTAATATTTAGATCTACATTTCTATCCCTATCCATAAAATATCATCATATTATTAAACACTACAAGAACACATACCTTCTTATAAAACAAAGACCTCCGCTGCGTCTGTCTGTCTGTTTGCGATAAACTCAAAAATGCCTGCACTGATTTTCATGCTGTTTTCACCAATGGATAGAGTAGTTCTCGACGAAAATTTTAGTGTAGAATAAGTCAAGCGGACGAAGCCGCGGGTATTCGCTAGCTCTCTTGAAAATTACTTTGATTAACGAAATATTATTTTAATGTCGCCTTGATATCGCAAGGTTATAATTTTATAACCGTGTGAAGGCTTAAATCCGTCCTCCTAATCAATAAAACCTTCCAAAACTTTGTATTCTCCTTGAAATTAACACATTAAACAATGGCGGTTACATACGTGATCACGAATCGAAGGATAAATCCTTTCGTAAAGTGTTTATCCTCTGAAACTCATGTCAACCTCGTTTCCAACCAGAATTGTAATCAGGGAGCTTGAATATTCATGAACTAGGCATTCAGGATTTATTCAACACTTAGATATAACATGTAGATTTTATGTAGGGGTGGGCCGTTAAATTTAGGTTCTATGTAGGTAATTTTAGGCTGAATTGTTTGAAGATTTCATAATAATATAATTTTATTGAGGCAAGAAATTTTGGTTTCTATAGAAAAATTACAGTTATGAAAAGTGGTTTATGTTGCTGAGACCCTTTATTATGTATGGGAAATCATGAAATGACTCCTCCCACTTTGGGCGAAGCAGAAGTGAGTATCAGACCCTTACTGACTAAAACCCATCTGTGTTCCTCATAGTGCCCTTTGCGTTCCAGGGCCGCGGTGACTCTTTCGAACAAATTCCGCAACATGTTGTTGAGACCCTGCCTCCTAAACTTTGAAAAATCTGTGACTTAGGAAACAAACATTCGCAAATAATATACATTTTTCTTTCATTTTCTCTTTGGTAGGTACGCGTTTTAAAAGTGTTAAAAACACGTACAATTAATTCGTTAGCAATTTAAAAGCGTGTGAGTTATCGTATATATTAATTAATGTTTTATAAATGCACGTTATGAACGTGCGAACAAAGTGAGGCGTAGAGGTGTCGTTTAATTAAATACTTGATAAACTATCAGGCTATACGATAGTTGGAATAACTTTCAAGTATTTTTCTATTTTTATTATTCATCCCTAAGGATTACAATTTATTTTATCATAATTGCAATATCAATTAAATGACGCGAATAGTATTGTGTGAGTGATTAGTAAACTGTCAGTTCATAATTGGAATTAAGTTGTTTGAAATTTTAGAACACAGCATTGCGTTTGTTTCTTGAGACAGATTAGGCGGAATGCTTCCTAAGTACACCCACCATTTAGCCGTTATGTTCACCACTTTAACTAACATCCCTTAGGACCAAAATTGCATACAGTGAATTCGATTGATGTAGATGTAGATTAATTTGCTATGTCTTTATTTTGCCATTACCTTCAATTGAAGCCTTTTCAACAGCAGAATATGAATAGCCTGCGTTAGGCCGATACAAAGTGACAATGTAATCTTATAATCCAATACATCCGAGTTGTTTTAGCAAGTGCAAAAGTAGAAATATTTTACCTTTCTATCTCAAATTACCATGAATTTACTTTTTGCACTTTGCGATAGCTTTCCACCCGTGTAAGAACTTTTGATATCGATCCTATGACGTGTCATTAAATTGCCATCATGAATCGGCTGTTAAAAGGGAATAGTGCTATTTGTCCTCTATAGCTCCGTTTCTCTCACACAACGGATGATGACATTGGCACGTCATGGTAGAGCCAGGACTTCCACAGATTATCTCAATCAATTTGACTCTTTTAAATATTTATAACAAATAATAAAATTATAATATCCATGCAGACACATTAATTATCTGGCATCAATCCAAGAAAACTAAGTTTACCCCACTTACCTATTTAACTTCAGACATTAAGTTACAATTTAAGTCCTATTGTACATACGACACTCCTATACAATAAAAATGCAAATAATAATAGTAACCAAAGGACTTACCTACTACACAATAATAGAGCAAACACCTTACATGAGTTAGGTCCTTTTATATGTAAAACGTAACACGAATTCGTGTCAAGGGACCCTTATAAACATGATTTACATTTAAAAGTTTTATGCTTAGAATGTTGGCTGAAGATTGATTACGTCTGAAGTGTTTATGTTGAACTAGCTTGTGCCCGCGACTTCGTTCGCACATTTCCCGTTTCTTCCCGTAGGAATTTCAGGAAATCCTCTCTTAGTGCTCCCCTACGCAGTCAAAATTCAAGCATTTATTTCAATTAAACCATTTACAGGCACTTTTGAATTGTCAAGGTCGGTCGGTCCAAAAAGTTGAAGCTATTTTCACGTTCCAAAGCGTAGATCTCTATGGAGAAGAACGTGCAAGAAACTCCACGGACACTCTTTTAAAAATAATATTTTTTTACAAAGATTTATTTACATCGGGTTGAAATTATACATACATGTGAGAACGATGTAAAAGACGAGCAGGATAAAAGCGTCCGAAATAAAAGAGGAACAATTCAAAGAAATAATTAAAATTAACCATGGCAGCTAAGAAATTACCAGTCTTGACTGACGGCGCCCGTTCACGAACATGACGCATGCGCCAGCATCATTCGGCTCAACCATTTTGAGTTTAGAGAAGCTACATGCCAAATTTCAACTCTCTACGACCAGTAGTTTCGGCTGTGCGTTGTCTGTCAGTCACTTAGTAAACGGAAGAATTTTATATAATACTAGCTGACCCATGCAACGTCGTCTGCGTAACATTTTCCATTATTGCTCGGCTCTTATATGTCTTAGCGTGATGATATATAGCCTATAACCTTCCTCGATAAGTGGGCTATCTAACACTGAAAGAATTTTTCAAATCGGACCAGTAGTTCCTGAGATTAGCGCGTTCAACCAAACAAACAAAATCTTCTGCTTTATAATATTAAGTATAGATTAGCTATTCCCCGCAGCTTCGCTCCCGCCAACTGGCAACTTTTTTTTACATATAAACACAACAAGAAAAGAATTAGCGAAATCGGTTCAGCTGTTCTCAAGATTTGCGCTTGGCAACACATTCAGCGATTCATTTTGATATTATAGATTAGGATTATATCGAAAAAGGTATAGAGAAGAACTAACTTTTGCCAGCGACTTCGTACGAACATATCCACGTTCCCGTAAGAACTACTGCAGTGCTATTCTGTAACAACATTTTCGTGTCTCGACAGCGGAATCCGAGGTGAGTTTCAACTTCGTATAAATATAAGACCTTATGATGTGTGAAATAAAGTTCACTTTGTAAGCTTAGTCACTCAGGTGAAGTCGATATCGAAATGGTTATTTACAGAATATACTAGCTGGAAATACTCTCTCTGTGCTCTCCTACACTCCTCAAGGAACCTACTTGCCAAATTTCAAATGTCAGTCTCACACTCAGTCATTCACGGAAGCATTTTGTGTATTAGAATAATAGGATGACATAAAATGGTATTCCTTTAGTAGAAAGTTGCACGGTAAGAGATTTACAGAGAACCACTGAAATGGTCTCCGGTTGTTTTTACTATACAGGGTGGATTTTTTAAATGGAGGATAAGGGTAGGTACTCTCTATCTCAAAAATCTACACTACATATTTTGTCGTAAAAATATTTTTTACAAAATTTTAATCAGACCGTTTCGTTTTCATAATCCTAGATATATTATATACTAGCTGACCCGTCCAACGTCGTCTGCGTAACATTTTTAATTACTGCTCCGCTCCTATTGGCCTTAGCGTGATGATATATAGCCTATAGCCTTCCTCGATAAATGGGCTATCTAACACTGAAAGAATTTTTCAAATCGGACCAGTAGTTTCTGAGATTAGCGCGTTCAACCAAACAAACAATCAAACAAACAAACAAACTCTTCTGCTTTATAATATTAGTAAGTATTGATTATTGGTAGGTATATAAATAATGACGCTTATTCACAGATTAACAGTTTATTCAGAAGCAGAAAAAAAAAACAGTTTTCTATGTACATTTATTAGCAATAAAAGTATTTATATCGGCTCCATCAACATCTAAATTGTTTTTTCTTTCCTTACTTTTCGCATTGAGATGTCATTACGTTTTATACCACGTAGATAATCGAAGGATACGGGTGCCTGTATCGTGAAATAAATTCTATTGACGTATTTACAATCTTGGTTTAGATATATTATGGGCTATTTTCCTCCGCAAACGATGGATATTGATGGCCGTAGCCGCTTTTATGTGAATCTCTAAATCTTCGAAGCAAAAGATAGCGTGGAAGTTCAATGACATCTTCTATTTAAACGATCCTATATTCCTTACTGTTGGTAGAATAAAACATTGATAAATACCAATTTTCACTGTGGTTGTTGCGTTAATGCTGTGCTGTAATGCGTCACTCTCCATTTTCGGTCAGCAAAATAGGCCATCGAACTTTCGATATTATTAATGCGTTATGTCTAAAAATACTTTATCGAACTACATTGATAATATGATCCGAATTTTCACATTATTCTGCCGAAACTAGTAGCTATCTGTCCTACTAATTCATCAGATTAAATTACAAAATGGTAGCAAAATTTGTATTCGTACATTGCTTCATCCCATCTCTAAACATATTCTAAGGAAGACACTCTTTCACGGTCGATCAAACCGGTCATTATTCAGCTCCATTCATCCACAATAAGACCCAACATTTTTACAATCAATTGACTCTCAGCTTTTAAAGCTTTTCTTAGAAAAATCACCGATCGGACGGCCATTAAACTTACTTTATCTTGTAGTGAGATATTGAAGGGTTATGGGCAAAACCCGCTGGGCAAAACTTACTGGGCACAACCGATAAATGTCCGCGTAGGAAGGTGGCGAAAGATTATTAAGCTCTTACAATACATCAGGCTATTACGAGAGAGCAGTATAACGTAGATGAATGCAAGCCATTTGTTTTGGAGTGGTAAAAATCATGAGCGGTAGCGGGTTTCAAGTTGAGAGTAATACATGCAATGTTTTTTGTTGAGTTTCAAGGTTAAGGTCGGAGCAGTGATAAATGGATAAAACATTTTTTTGGGGAAGTAATGGGTACGACCTTTGTCACCATTTCAAGAACCGCGTTAGTGCTCGTGAATTGTCACGCTAATAAAGCTTATTTATTTCAATAGACATAGATGTTTACCGTAGTCCTGAAACAGACGTGTATTTTGCTTACTGACCGAATAATATCTACGCCTAACAAATTGGCTAAGATTGCTTCTCAAACATGACATATCTTTACAAACTTTGCGTTTTGTGTAGGCAATGTTTTCCCCTGCTAGTTAAAAAGTCGCTCCCGGTTCCTCTTACACTTTGCCCACAGCATTATTCAGCACGTTCTGTAAATGATCGCAACACTTTCTGCAGATAACAATAATAGGTGCTCCGGCGCAGCGTCTCGTGTAAATAGTGTATTTTGTATCTAGCGGATAACTGTACTTTATGGCTAGGACTGGTAGTAACTGGTGGTGCTGTCTGCCTTTATTTAATGTTAATGAAGGACCAAGATTTTTTGGTCTTTGTTTTATTAGACGATATTTATTTTCAGTTACAAAGTTGAAATTATTTATGTTCTATCCGTGTCAGATATATTGTCTAGTTTGTGTCGATGTCTAACTTCATTAAAATTGTAATTCGATAGATTTGATTTGTTTTATTACTGAAAATGTAAAGCAAAAACTGATAACATTTCATACTGTCACTTTTTTTACTATTGATAGGCATGTGTTTGACCACTGTCTCACCTGATGGTAAGCGATGATTTGGTCAAAGATGGAACACGCTTACCTATAACCAATGGTCCAAAAAGGCCTTTAACAATTTTATTATAATTGAAGATTTATGCCGAACCTACCACAAACCTCTGTAACATCTAATAAGGTGCATCGGACCGTGAGAAATGACCGATAACCTAACTATAACTAACCCTCTACTACCACGTTCAGTGTTACGTCTTTTTTGTCCTCTGTGTAATGACCCGAACTGCCGAACACGAGCTAATAAACCAGAAAATAATCTCTTTAAGTGCGAATTTGTAGAGCTTCGTATCCATACTTAGGCTAACCTAAATCTTTTTCCGATAGAGAAGAAACGGTTGGATGAATTCGAGAATTCGTTCAGAATAAGGCCGCGCTTCTACGAACAATTTTTTTGGCGAGATAATTCCTCAATTTTCAATAGAATGGAAATTATTAAGCGCCCACGTAATGGCTTCCAGTTCGATGGAGTTTGCTTTAATATTATTTATATTGGGATAAATTATGAAAAAATATTAGGAGTTCTTATTGAATATTGATGATGTTTTATTAAAATTTTCTCGAGAGTAAGGAAATTCCATAAATTAAAAACATTACCTACATCGATATAAAACCATCTCCAGCGAATAATTAAATTCAAATAATACACTACACCTACATAGTAAGTTACTAAGCATTACAAAACCAACTACAAACCATAGTAAATCGCATGCAGTGAACCGCGACAATATAAAACCGTATTTCCACGGTGACGTATTCTATTTACGTCACCACATAATTCTTGCGACCACAATTTCCCGAGCGAAAGCAAGAAAAACAAAACCTAACCACACCAAGAATAATACTCGAATCAACAGAAGTCCGCCTCGGCTATTTAAAACCCATGTAAGTTGGTTAACGTGGAAGTTTGGACTTTGTAGCTTGGGAGTTAAGTGATAAAATCGCGTGTGTGAGAATGGAGGGTTGTCGGCTAGTGGGGCGACAGATCGATACCGGGTTACCGATATAAATAGGACGGGGAACTTAAGGCCGTATGTCCTCAAACGCTCGGTTTCGTTGGTGAGGATCGATTGTAGAGCCTAATAGTATCGAGAGGCGACTGGCCCACTTATACAGGGTGAATTTTTCAAGTGGGCGTGTGGATCGCCAAATCCGATATTCGGCGGAATAGCGAACTAAAACTGCCACGTTACATTTTTGAAATTTAATCCCTGTATATACCCCGCATATTGGGTTGTAAAGGGAGATGTGAAGTGGAAATTTTGATTCCATTATCGCAGAGATTATGCAAAACTGCTAAGTTTTGAAGTAGGGGAGGGTTGCCCGTAACAAACTGTTAGGGCGATAATATTATAATCTTATTGTGGTATTACTTCCTTTACATGGAGATAGGGGCGAACTTTACAAGTTGAATATTCATTTTCACATCTTGATGAACTGAAGTGGATATGCTACCTCAGGTGCTTATTCGTTTGTAGGCAGGTACTTCTATAACCAGCCGGTCGATTCTGTAAAACCGGGTAAGTTTTTTTCAGAACCGACTGACTTCAGCAGTGCGATTTGCAAACAAGTGAAAACTTAGGCGAAATGAACGACGAATGACCTGTCAAACCATACAAGAGATGGAATGACAGCTAACTTGTTGTACTTTCCGAGTGTAAAAACGTCAACTCACGGCGATTCTCTCGCTCGTGAAAACGGTCCCTATGCCAACGTGCACACTAGCCGTCAGCCGCGGGAGCGGACAGCCGCGCTGTTCTAGTTTAATATGTAAGCGTTTGTCATTTAATGGCGGTTCAGTGCGTACAATCACTAGCGGTTGCATATAAAAAACTGGAAAAGCGGACAGCCGCGCGGTCAACCGCTAGGCGGTTCAACCGCTAGTGCGTACGTAGGCTTAGTGTACACGATGAGAAGCCGACAGAATAGACCGACAGTAAGCATCAGCAGTTTTAATATTCGATTTTTAAATTAACTTAGATATCACATAACGTAATCGTAACTGTCACGAACAACATTCAACATACCATACAAAAATAAAGTCACACCTCATGAATTAACTGAAACAGCTGAAACATCGTGTGTTATTGCGTTCAAACTATCTAATGCCAGATAGCGTGACACTATGCTATCACGTCAAATACATTACCTTATAACGGCTATAGAGTCCGTTTTGCATCATGATTTTAACCGTTTATTTACGTAACGGTTTGATATAACTGCTATATTTCAGTTCGTTACCTCTGAATAGAGATGTGATCTATTTTTGAAAGTTTTCAGAGTTGGTATTTCGGAGTTTAACCTATTTCTGAATTTCGTCTTCGTTTGTTTTATTTGTCTTGTGAATGTCTGCGATTGTAAATATTTGAGTGTAGTGAGGGTCGTATGTACGTAGTGTAATTAGAAAGTTTTCGGTCAGTATAGGATCGTTTTTGTGACGAGGCATAGGGGAAGTCACAATACACATCGTTACATCACGGCTGCATTCTTCGAAGGTTCACTGTCAATCAATCAATGAATCAAAATTATTTATTTCTCCCACAATTGCAACCTTATTCTAGATGTTTCACATAATAAGATTATAATTACAACCTTATTCTAGGTGTTTCACATACTAGGTATTTAATATTTGTCTAATTAGCAATGTGAGGAGCTGGGTATAAAATACCTACCTGTGTTACAACCCCACGGAAGAACAGAGTTTTATCAAAACATTATGTTTCATCAAAACATTGCTTAATTATTACAAAATTTATAACTAAAGAGGTTCCAAACAAAAAACTTAAAACTTAATTAATTCATCCATGTGTGTGTGGTCTTGTCTTATGCTTGACACAAAATCAGATAGGTATATTTTAGCCCCATGTATAAGGGACGAGCCTATATATTGCCTTCAACCGGACGCAGCTCGCGTGTCGTCAGTCCTATACCTATGTCACGTTTAATTTAAAAAAAAAAATATTCAGATTCTGAAGATTTGCGGCATTTACTCGAAAGGTCACCGCGGGGCACTTGGAGGAACACTGATGGGTTTTGATTAGTAAAAGTCTGGCACTCCCTTTCGCTCCGCCCAGAGCATAAGAAAAAGTCACAACGTCACGCTTCACTGGTAACTTAAATCTTTAAAATATACTTATACAAATATTAATGGCCGAATCACTGTCTCTTATAATACAGGTTGACCTAGTATAAGAGGCAGGGTTTCAATTTC
The DNA here is from genome assembly GCA_963859965.1 of Ceramica pisi. Lineage (NCBI taxonomy): Eukaryota > Metazoa > Arthropoda > Insecta > Lepidoptera > Noctuidae > Ceramica > Ceramica pisi. Next base: position 18,350,491 of record OY982535.1, on the reverse strand, counting down.
TGCACATAGATTTATGTACTCTAGAGCTAAGCTCCACAGTCGTAAGCTCCACAGTCGTGTACAAGATGATTTCCCATCATTAAAAAAATGGCCGATTTATGTTCAGCTTTAGATATCTATCTAGGTATAAAGCCAGTCATCCTAAACATGGAGATCAAAACACCAAATGATCACATCACAAAAAGGGGTCTTTTCAACCGCAATACTTACCATGTAAAGGCAGCACAGTTGAACCTCTGCCAGTTCACAAGTCGGTCATTCGGCACAGTATGTTAATTCCAGTAAGAAACTTGCAGCGAAATAATCAACTTCCGGAATCTTGACCTACTTGTAACAATTTGATTTTAAGTACTCCATTCTGATGTGACAGCTTTATTATTGTGCTAAGTACTGTGTTTTGAGGCACGAAACCTTCCTTAATTATTGTATTTTATGTGGGGTTAGGTACTACGCTCGTGTAACTCTGTGTATAGCCTATGGCGGATAGGGTGTCATACGACAATGCGACAAAAGTTATAGTACCTGTAGAGAAGTAACTGGCTTTTTCCCGCGAATTCGTCCGCGCATATCCCGTTTTTTCCCGTTCCCGTGGGAATTTCGGGAAATCATTTCTTAGTGCTCCCTTACACTCCCCAAGGAACCTTCATAATATGCCAAATTTCAGATTTCTACAAAAGACAGTTTCGGCTGTGCGTTGTCTGTCTGTCACTAGTAACGGAAGAATTTTATATCTATTTATTAGTTTTATGAATATCAACTTGCTATATCACGACATATTATAAAACAAAATCGCTTCCCTCTGTCTGTCCCTATGCATGCTTAGATCTTTAAAACTACGCAACAGATTTTGATATGGGTTTTTTTAATAGTGAAACTGATTCAAGAGGAAGGTTTATCTGTATAAGAAACACTGATAATTTCAAAGGTTTCTAATGTGATGTCGTAAATAAACGCACCCGTGCGGAGCCGGGGCGGGTCGCTAGTAGATTCTGTAGAATAATTTCTGGCAAAACGCGCTGTCTTATGTCGGGTAGTTTTTAGGGTTCCGTACCCAAAGGGTAACAAACGGAACCCTATTACTAAGCCTCCGCTGTCCGTACGTCCGTCTGTCAGTGGGCTGTATTACGAGAACTGTAATAAGTAGAGAGTTGAAATTTCATTGAATAACAACAAATAATAAAAATTAAGGTATGGAACCCTTCGAGTGTTCGAGTCTGACTCGCACTTGGCCGGCTTTTCAGTTAACACTATAAGAGAGACCTTTACCAGGATTCATTTTACATACAACTGTGTACATAAACGGTTTGAAATGTTAACCTTGTGACTGCCGGTTAAAGCTTTACTTATTATGTAGGTAAGTAGGTGAACCCTCATAGCGGTAGTACTACGGAAGTCGGACCCCACTTCCTTCATTAGTAAATAGTACCAATATTATGCCAACACTGCCATTCTTTCTTTATGTAGCTTTCTGAGCAGTAGGTAACGTCAAGGGCAGCGGTAGTAGATTACACTCACTCATAATTTAATTTAAACTTATATTAGCTTGTATCCCAATCCTACACAAAAAGTCGTAGAATACAGTCCCTTTCACCCCACAATATCAGTACCATACGTCAACTCTACGAAGGTTGATCCCGACCCCATCAATATGCCCCTTTGATCCAAGGCACTGACGCTCCCAAAAGCCTTTAGGAGGCCGTAATCGCAAATCAGCAGCACCCATGTGATTAATCTAAGGTAAATTAATTATCCCGACCTTCATACTTCACGGCTCACATGTTTAGGCAAACTGCCGTGGCTTGGGAACCCGCTATATTAACGAGCTAAGGCATAAGCAGTAGAGGTTTGAGTTTAGTTTTATTATTGCCAGGACTAAAATTTTTTATTTGTAATTATGCCTGTAAAGCTTTTACAACGTGGAAAATGTACTGTTAAGTCATTATCTAAATGAAATGTACTTAATGAATGTCTATATACCTACCTAATTTACATGTACAGGTTTTAGGTAAACTTTCACGTTTTTGACATTTAAAAGTCAAATATAAGTGGCCGGTCTATTCTGTAAACAATATCTCACCGGAAAATTTAGCTGTAATTTTTCACGGTAAATATAATTTTATTTCAGTAACTTTGACCGATGCTTATATTTTACAAAAACTTACAAAACCGAGCAATCAATCACAATCATAGTCACCTATAACTCTGTCTGGTAACTAGGTCTTGTTTCACATAACAAGCCTCATAATTATGAACAAATAAATTTTAATCGCTGTTCGTTTTGACTTGTACCACAGCCGTAGGCCGCCATTTCTCATCATGACCTTCCTTGTGACAAGGGTGGCTTTGTTTGAGATATAATGGTGGGAACCATTTAGCTGGAAAATGTGCCTGGAAGCCTCATTCCTCTGTATTATGTTGGTAGTACGTAACCTAGATATTTGTGCTGAATTATTGTCTCTGTCGCATCCGTGATGTTCGCGGTTTTGTAGCTATGTTGCGTCAGAGTTGGGATTAAATTAATGTTTTTGTAGTTTGGTGAACTTTGGTGGTTTAACTTATGTACTTGATAGCTAGTGACGTAACTGGATCTTGAAAGAAAGGACAAGAGGAGGAGTTCTTATTTACAGAGATAAGATTTATTATGCAGGTGAATATGACTTAGTAAGATCGATGACCTGATGTAGGCCTCGCTGTACGAATATGTAGAAATTCACTGGATGCAAGACGCACAGTATCGGTTCATGTCGTGACACAAGCTTTTGTTTAAGGCTGGGAAATCATCAAACGACTCCTTCGACGAAGCAGAAGGGAGTGTCATACTCGTCTATATACTAATATTATAAAGCAGAAGAGTTTGTTTGTTTGTTTGGTTGAACGCGCTAATCTCAGGAGCTGGTCCGATTTGAAAAATTATTTCAGTGTTAGATAGCCCATTTATCGAGGAAGGCTATAGGCTATATATCATCACGCTAAGACCAATAGGAGCGGAGCAGTAATGATGTTACGCAGACGACGTTGCACGGGTCAGCTAGTACACTGACTAAAACCCATACGTATTTCTCCTAACGCCCTTTGCGTTCCGCGGTGACTCTTTTTCAACAAATTCCGCAACAAGCGGGTAAGGCCTATGTCCAGCAGTACCTAGACGTATTTTGGCTGATATGATTGTTATTTTAGAACTTATAGACTTCTATTAGTTATAACAAACCTAATAACCTTTGCCCTTTTTCTTGGCATTTTCTTTATGTTCATAATAACTGCCTATAAGTAAAGAAATAATGGCTAATTATGACGGTTATTCTTTTATAATAGCAGTTGAATAGATTTAGCCTACTTTTATAGGAAGATATAGAAGAATTAATTAGGTACATACATACCTAGGCATCGACTATTACTTACAGCGTAGTCGGAAGTTAATTTTGAAAACAATGCTTTACCATTACGTACCTAGTGTTTAAAAACGAAATGTATTCCTTAATCGTCGAGGGCAAAAATTAAACGATTCACAAGAAATATAGATTGGCGTTCAAAACAGAAATTGTTCTCGGCAAGTAAATGTGACGTAGACATTTTACGATATTTTTATACCTTTTCAAAAGTCGCTTGAAGGCATTATGTATATTAAGCAGACGTAAGACGTAAAGACCCCAAAGCCTAAGCAAATATAGAACATCTCGAATCCTTTCAGAAGTTAATGTTAAATCGTTCTTTCCGTACAAAGTTTACTCGACAAATGTCATTCGTTTCAAGAAACTTATCTCGGTACTCGAAATATCTGAAGCATCCTCCAAAGGGTTTCGGGTCCATTTCGTTTATTCCGCAGAGACCATCTGTTTGCGCCTTATCTCAAACTCCCAGCTACTGATTAGGTCACGAGAGTAGTTCAGTAGAAGTGACTTCCGCCTAATATACAGGGAAATTGAGGAAAACCCGCGAAATGTTTCGATGTTTTGGAGAAAGCTTCGCACAAAAACAACTCGTAAAATGTTATTAAACTACTTGATTAAATAGAACTGTGTAACTGCCTTCGCGATCGGGTCACGACATTTGAGTTCAGTTAAAAATAAACTAACATCGCAAAAGAGTATTGATTCTGAACTCGTAGTCAAAGTTAGCATGATTTGAAAATAGTGGAACGTTATCGATGATAAAATGTTAACATAAACATCCAAGTAGCTTTAATTAATCTATTTCATGGACTTGAAGAAACTTCGTCGGTTAGGTAAATATTTGTGTTTTCCTTCTAAGCGTATCGCCGATTGATCTCAAAGGGGAAAAATATTTTGTTAGTAACGGCCATGTTTTCCCAATCTATCTCCACGATATTTTTATTATGTCCTCCGGTTATGTGTCTTTATCGAGCAAACGTATGGCATTAAATATACCTATACATGTTTAGAATAAATGTTATAACTATAGATTGGTTGAGGCGAGGTAGAGGTAGGGTTTTTTTCGTTGATATATTACTTATAAATTAACTTAAGGACCTGAGAGAGGGTCCAGATTTATATCAAAAATATCTTATTGAATTTCACAGTATTTAGGAAGCCAACATCTAAGTAATATCTATTTTAATTATGTTACTAGAGAATTTAGATGGGCTGAATAAAAAAATCCGGTCAAATGTGAGCGAGACTTGCGCGGAAAGGGTTCGAATATATTTTTCAAACCAAAGACTTTTTAAAAATAAGCTGTGCCTATTCTGTAAGAAAACCACTAGGTATTAAACTCATTTTTTTCTGATTTAAGATTTATTTGTTTCGGATTTAAGTTTTTTAAACCGTATACTTTTTTTAAGAGGAAAATTAGGGTTTCCCATTTGCTAAGTTAGTAAACAATACGCCAATTTTCTCTTAGTTTACATACTCAAGTATGTAATAAAATAAAATTCAAACTCAAGCAATAAATACATAGACTGCATCGTACAATGATCGTTCACACCATCTCATGTACCACAATCACGTCCGTATGAAATATCTAGCAACATTTCTAGTCTGTAATATACACTAGTAACGTCTAGAACTTTCCAGCTGTCGGATAGACTACGAAATACTACCTACTCACTAGATAAACGTAGAATGTAAGAGAAATGGAGTTGCAATGGCACTGTGTGTTTGGAAGCTGGTTTTAATGTTATCAATTCGGTACTGAATTTACAAGGAGTTTGTATGTGGAAAATGTATCAGGTGTTTAGAAATATATGGTAGTTGTCGATAGAGGTTAGACTGGTAATTTACTTATATATGTTGGAAAATAGTAGACTCCGTAAGATGTTATAAATCTTGATTAGATTATAATTTCTCGACATAGTATGAAAAAATCCCAATGTATTTAATAAATTCCATCCAAATTCAATAGTATCAAATATATCCGTGTGTTAATTATAAAAAAAAAGTAATTTCACGCGATATTTTACAATCTTACGTAATTTGTTTCCGGTGGCATATGCACTAGGATTAGAATCGTAACTTATAAAAAAAGACATTCGACATCATAATTCCTAGAAGGTATTCTGAAGCTGATAGATTAAGCAAATTATGGAGTAGATACTGGACCGAAAAGGCCTCATGGGTACCTACAACAATGGGTATTCCCTGAAGTCATATTACTCTCAGAAAAAAATAATTGTTTAACAGATAACAATATTAAATTTGAGCTGGAAGAATATTATTTAAGTATTATTTAAATAATTTATAGATGTTTGTGCTAACAACTCATTTATTATTATTAATATATTTACATTTAAGACCTTGATTTTAGATGTAAACGATGTTATTAATTGTTATTTAAACTAATATTATAAAGCTGAAGAGTTTGTTTGTTTGAACGCGCTAATCTCAGGAACTACTGGTCCGATATCATCACGCTAAGACAAATAGGAGCGGAGCATTAATGGAAAATGTGACACAGACGAAGTTGCGCGGGTCAACTAGTCAACAATAACGTTTATAATTGCTTAGGTAGTTTTATGTTGCAACGATAGTATGTATTTTGATAGACTCATAATAGCACAAGTTTAACCTTAGTGGTTTTTGGTAGCTATTTAATACGAATAATCTTGTACTCTTTTGTTTAATTCGTAAATAAAGGAAAAAAAATAGCGAGAAAAGTTAAGAAATGAGAGGTCAAGGGGATTAGCCAATTCAAAACAAAATATGGCGTCTTTTCTATTTGTATCCACTCGCTCTTTATACCTAAAGCTTTTTACAATAGGCCTATAAATAATAAATCAATACACGACCATGAACAAACACGACCCTATGCCCATTAAAATAAGGTGACCCAAAGACCACTACTCATCTAATAATAAAAATATCGTCTGTGATGGCATCATACACGGCTGCCTTGTGCCATAAAACTATAACGCTATATATAGAGACGTATAGATAGCACACACAGAACTGTCAAAGTTATCTATCAATCTAAAATTGATGTCTCAAGGTTAACTATCAGTTGGGTATGAGATTCTATATCCATTTATTGGCGTGTCAGTTAAAATTGCGCAGTTTATCATGATGAATCTGCCGATAAGGCTCTGTGACGACGGGTTTTTCTTTTTGAGAAAAATTTACATTTATATATATTATATTTTTTACTTTTTGGGAGGGTTATTCAAAAACCGGCCAAGTGCGAGTCGGGCTCTCAAACGAAAAGTTCCGTCATCATCATCATCATCATCAGCCTATAACAGTCCACTGCTGGACATAGGCCTCTCCAAGTGCACGCCATTTGGCTCGATCACTGGCAACTCTCATCCAGCTGCTACCAGCCACCCTGCGAAGATCGTCGCTCCACCTAGCCTGAGGGCGTCCTACCTTACGTTTGCCGATTCGCGGTCTCCACTCAAGAACTCGTCTACCCCAACGGTCATCGATTCTACGGCTAATATAAAAGTTCCGTACTTATACCGAAAAAAATAAACAGGTTTCTCCCCCGGGAGTACCCTTTATTTTTAATTTTTATCACTTGCTGTTATAGTGGCAACAGAAATAAGTACATAAACTATAAAAATTTCAACGGTCTACCTATTATGGTTTTTGAGATACAGCCCCCGTTTTACCTACAGGGGACGTTAACATATAAAATATTATTGTCCACATGTGGGTATATAACATAAGTGTATGTGCTACACCCATAAGTACAACTCAGTCTAACCCTCGGGATGTTATAATGTTAAATGTCAATCAATGCTAGAATCGAACAGTAGCCCAGCTGAAAGTTTCAGCACAGTAACTACACTTACAATATTATGTTCTTACTACGCATTTGTTCATTGCTTATCTCAAAATTCACGAGCGCTACGTTGCCTACAAAACAGCCCATTTCACCTGTATTGCACGAAAATAAATCACGAGGAAAAAGCATAAGCGACAAAAATAGAGAGAAATATTTCTGGTGGTGGTAGTTCTCTAAAATATAGTGGAGGGGAAAAAAGCCAAGGCGACAGTCACGGCCGTTCCAGCACGTGACTTGACACGCAATAATGACGTGACAAACACGGGATGTCCCTAACTAGCGTGCCCTCCTACGACAAATATACCTACTATTTTTCTTCTAAAACCGTTTTTCTTCTATGTACATGGATAATTTTCGGTTTCGGCCTGATTCTGCCAAGTTAGGGGGGCTAAAAAGGCCCCAAAGAATCACAATAAGTATTAATCTAACAACAATTTGTCAAATTTCATTTTCATCTTTATCGTGAACGCATTTGGTTCAAGCTGGTTGATTGGTAAAATTTGACAGTGACGGGTAGAATGATTTGCTTTCTGATTCTGCTAAAGTAGCCTTTTTAGACCCGCAGGTCTCTACACTGCGATTTCCAAGAATCATCGCATCAGTCGTAAATCTTTCGTCATTTTTGTCTGATATTTTCAGGAGTGACTGTTTTAGGATGTATTGTTTAAAATACTTAGTGATAAGTATGTAGGTAAGTAAACGTGCTTCGAGCGTCATTCCGAAAATAATGTAGGTAGGTAGTCATCTTACGTTAACTGATGTTTTCAGGCGTTACAATATCTTACGATTTTTTATAGATCACGTATTGACAGGAACGTCTTTTGCAGCAGAAAAACTTGACTTATCACAAATATTAACAACACAATATCGTGCAGGTCGGTCTAAAAAATATGTTTGTAGACGAGGCGCGCTAACGAATACTGTCAACAAACACGATAATCACTACATATTATAAAACAAGGTCATCTGTCGCGTCTGTCTGTCTGTTCGCGATAAACTCAAAAACTGCTGCACCGATTTTCATGTTGTTTTCTCCAATGGATAGAGTGGCTCTTGAGGAAGGTTAGTAGGTATATAATTTGTCAAGCGGGCGAAGCCGCAGGCAACAATCAGCAAGTATGATATAAAAGCTATTCAATATTTCGCGTCACGGCAAGAAAAACTACGTATCTAACCTTGAAAGATTAATCTTTGTCATTAATTAATGCTTATCTTATATTTGTTCCGATCGCTCTTACTTTTGGGATAATCAGACCGAAAATCGGAACGTGCGTATCTTTAAAGGAAATTGACATCGTAGATTAGTTTAATGTCGTATGATTGTCGAATGTGTGGTTACAACACTATTCGCTCGTGAGTCGCGACACGTTGGAAGGCCGAAGTTAATTCAGTGGGGAAACGTTAGCCAACATCCAGGCCGGGGATCGACGACCGGATATCACAACAAACCACCCGTAACTATACTTGTATCACGACAGCAAATAGGACGTATTTTTGTCTTATCTACACATAAATCAACAAACGTATTTCTGAAATCTAGGCCACATTTACTTATTTACCCCAATTTCAGCTAAAAAAAAAAACATCCACAATTATGTCGTTAAACTTACTCCACAACGCATTAAAAATCGATTGATACGCAGAATCGGCTTCAAACTAATCGCCATTTAAATATTAGATCTGCAAATCAACGAGGAGCGACGATTCTGAGTAGCGAATCGATTCAATTTCATTGATTTGTTTCGATTACCTACGTGGAATAATAAAATCGATTTGTGAGTTTAGTTGCAATAAAGCTGCTGGGTAAGGAAATGTTTTTAGGTAGGAATTTATTTGAGTTGCTACGGACCGTTTGTTCTCATTGTCACGGTCACAAGCAGAGGTCATCTTGAACGTCCGAAGTTAAATGTGAGCTCTATCTAACCTCCAACAAATGAAACCGAAAAACTATTTCACGATAGTTGATTTTAAAACGGTATATTGTCTTCAGTCGCTAACAGTTTTTTTCTTTTGTCCACAGAGATACCAAACATGCATATTGAAGTGCAAGTCGCCCTTAATTTCGTCATATCCTACCTGTACAACAAGCTGCCGAGGCGGCGCGTCAACATCTTCGGCGAGGAGTTGGAGAAGGCGTTGAAGGACAAGTTCCGGGGTCACTGGTACCCCGACCGACCGTGCAGAGGGTCGGCCTTCCGATGCCTGAAGACTGGGGGCCCGTTGGACCCCGTCCTGGAGCGAGCGGCGAGGGAATCTGGAGTGCCGGTCCGGGATGTCCTCGAACATCTACCGCGGGATCTCGCCGTCTGGGTAGATCCAGGTTAGGCTCGTCTCTTAACTACTCTATTACTACCTAAACTATTATATTATAAACCAGTGTAATATGTAAGGCATTCATACAATCGCAGCAGTTTATTCAATTCAAAAGTCTAAGAAACTTTCTACCACAATAGAAATAAAAAACAGCCCGACCCAAATAGAATTCCGCTGTGAAAAGTTAGGTTTCCCAGTAATATTATTTCCTAGTTTTGCTGTGGGAAAATTTTGACAAACGTCACTACCAATGAAGTTCTGACGCTATCCCAGAGTCGTTCCGCTTGGCTCCGGCGTTTGCCAAATGTGTGACGTCACACACAATCTATGTAGATGTAGACCTAGTAAGTATTATCATCACTAGATACTATGTCCGTTGTTACGATAAAATTACCTTGATTTTCCATTATAGTTTTAATTATGTCGCCGTGGCGATAACTGTTGTGTTTATGTACGTCACTAAAGTAAATAATAGTTACAAAACAAACGGTGTGTATAATAGTCGATAATTATCAACAGTCGACCCGGAATTCTAACTGGCTTTCATGTGTAGTAGGTATAATGATAATGTAAAAGCATGGATTCTTCATAAACAAACAATGCAATTACGTAGATAAGCGTTGAAATGACGCAGTAGTTGAGGCAGTACCTACCTGCCTAACAATGTTCATGAGTGATGGTGCGTTGCATAATGCGCAAAATAAACGAGGTCGACAAACAGACTAATGCTCGGAGAACGATTTAAAATGATTATAGTGCGTCACTTGCAACTAAAACGTAATCTTCGCAGCGAACTAGATACAAGCCGTTAGTTCTTGTTACCATAGCATTATTCTAGAATCTAGACTTTAAATAAATCAAAAAGTTAGAATAAGTCCCGGGTGTAACTGGATAACTTTTCCACTCGAAAACGCTTTGGAAAAGCTTTGTAAAAACATGTAAGTGCTCGTGTGCTCAATGCGAAACCGATATCTCGAAATGAATCTTGAAAAAAGATCGAGACCAAAAGTAATGTAATTCCTGACACAATTTCACGCGGTTGAGTGCCGAGATTGGATGGTGAACGAAATAAAGACGAGATTTTCTCTCGTGTTTCAGGCGAGGTATCATACCGCATCGGGGAGAAGGGCGCGGTTAAGGTGCTCTTCAGTAGCGACGAGCGAGCTGCCGATGAGAGGACCGATAGAGAGGTAAGAACCACATTCGAACTCGATAATTGACAAGTCCACGTTGAGTCTAGACCAGCCAATTAAGGTGATGACTTTTTATGAAATGATGGGTGTTTGATGCCTTATTTCCAATGGAACTAATGGAAATCCGGTAGAATGAATGAGTGTGTTTATTGTGACTTATAGTTGGGTTAAATAGAAGGTTGGTAGGTTCTAACGAGGCACCGCCGGCCGGCTGCGTACGCCTTCGGCAGTACAGAAATCACAGAACACATATAATTATGATGCGACCCTTATCTAGGTACATACCTACTTAACTTCCGCTTGGAGCTTGTTGTACGTGTTCTAAAGAATGGTCAGCTATTTTATATTAGCAACAAAATCAAGGGGTGCGCATTAAACCAAAGTGGAAACGTTAATTTTAAACATTTATTGCTTCTGAAGACAATAGCCGAATTAATTAATATTCTCCGGCTTGGCTATGAGTTTTGGCAATAAAGTACGTCAGGTGGCTTCTGGCACAACCCAGTTATCAATGATAAATAACACATTAAACGTCTATTGAGACAACGTGCTTATTTTGGCCTTACTAAAAGATGTGAGAAACTAAGATGGAAATAGTTTCTATTCACTTCAGATCTTTCACGAGAGGCAATTTTCTTAGTTTGTTCTGACGGCAAATGGTGAGAAAATCGTCCAACTGCCTGGTGTCAAGATGGATGCATTAGCATGTCACCAGACCAAATAGAAGGCCAGTTTGGGGATAGAGAACTTCCTTTAGAAAACAACGCATGTAGAAATAGACCACTCTCAGATAGTGATAGCTACTAGGCTACTAGGTAGATAGTTGCTGGACTTAGGTAATTATAATGTTTGATGATTTTGTTCCAGGTGACCCGAGCTTTCAACCCTGAAGCTCAGTGCTTCCGGCCTGTGGAGCCAGCCGCGGCGCCTTCGCCACCCGCGCCTGCTGCTTTCTCTCCGGCACCGCCATTCCGCGCTCAGCCTCTCACCTTCACCACTGCGACTTTCGCGCAGACCAAGTTCGGAAGCACCAAGCTGAAGACGAGCAGCAAACGTGCGAACCGCATGTCGCCCACCGAGTTCAGCAACTACATCAAGCAGCGCGCGATGCAGCAGCAGATGGCGGCGCGCGCGCTGTCGCCCGCCTCCGACCCCGCGGCGTATTTCGTGGCGCGGCGCGAGCCCGCCCCCGCCTCCGCGCCCCCCTACCCGCCGGCGCCGGCGCACCTGCTGCTCGCCAACTGAGCCGCGCATGCGCGCTAGCCGCACCGCGCGACCCGCTCATAGAGTCTTTACTTTTTTACGAGAGAGACGCGCGCCGCGATTTATTTTTTTATTTTCCGCGGGGGCGTCCCGCGCCGCCCGCCGCTTGTGATATCCGTACGATTTTCCATAACTTTTTGTATTCTCGTTCGTTACGTCGATGTGTAAATTTATCGATAGGAGCAATAATCTGCCGCGCGACTCGCCGGCGATTTATTTTCGTAATATTTAATGCTGAGTCAAGTTTTTGATGTCTTCGTTCGATATCGATATTTATATTCGTAGGGTGTAAGGGAGCGAGAGGCCGAACGGCCGCGTGCGCTTACGACGACGTACCTTCTAGAGCGAGCCTGTATACATACGTCCTCCGATCTAAGAGAAATACTGATATTTAAATATGTATACATAATATATATTCGTACGCGATAACGTCTAATTTTTCACGGAAACGAGGCCAATAGAGAAATTACGTATTTTTAATATTGAAATTGATAAATTCATACTTACTATTATAGTGTACTAGTACCTATGTATTGTACTCGTATGTTGTAATAAATGTTTGCATATCCGGTGGGACGTGGTCGGACGGCGGCGGGCCGCCCGAAGGCGTCGGAGATCTCACATAGTGTAATCGTCACTCGTACGATTGTACCCTTATAATAATAATTATTATAATACTATACATAATAAATTATAGGTTTAGCTACGTTTCAATCTAACAGTATTTTTTTAAGAAGATATTAGTCCTTGTGTACATTTGCCGGTCGACCGCGTCGCGGCGCCCGGCCTTAGCGTGTATGGTATACTTATATTGTTATAAAAGACATGAATATTATGGATAAATGATAGAAAAAAATATTTCTCAATTTCATTAAGATAACGGGTGCATGCAAATTCATAATATAAATACTATGTGTTATTTATCTTTTTTATATTTCACTTGGCGCTCGGTTCAGTTTTTCAATGGGATCAGTAGTGGTGTAGGTGCAGCGGTAGGCTTGCCGGTGTTGTGACAGTACTGCGCGCCGGTTCTATGCACAACACTCACAATCTTGTACCTAAACTGATATGTACAACTATTTTTTACTATTTTTATATTTTGATTTAGAATTAAGCCTAGTTGTATGATTTCAACCTTATCATGTACTTTAATAACACCCTATGATTAAATTATTACGTAATATGTAATAATATCGGTATGATTGTCTATTGAGAAACTGAACGAAATGCTACAGTATTTTGTAGATAAAATCTATAATGTAAGTTTAATAATAATACAACTTAGCGTAATGAGATTTTTTATTATAAAGATACTTTTTATTTTTCTTTCTTTTGTAAGATATATTCGATGGAAGTGTTAAAGATAATATAATATTTGCATAATATAGTAAATGCGGCTCTCCATGTCCGCTAATATAATTAGTCAATAATAATTTTTCATATTGTTGTACGACTTTTTAAGTTTATATTAAAATGTTTTGTGCAATCTATAATGTGTGTTATTTTGAGTACATCCCCATGATAACCCTTCAATCAATATAGGTTCAAAAACCAATCGAGTAGGTACCTACTTACTCTATTATGTGTCAGAGTGAGTATAAATTAAAGTCAAAAATAATAATCATTAAGTCACTTTATTATCAAACCACAAAGATGACAAAAGTGAACCTCATCTATGGACAATTTTAACACATTCAGACGCCGTCAAATACAAAAATATTTATGCAGGACTATGTAAAAATAAGTTTCTGGCAGTTATTCCACTAATATAACGAAAGCCAAACAATAATATAAAGTCAAATAATAATAATCTTGACAATTTGATTTAAAATACTTATTTAAAAAAGTCTTGACCGTTCTGTGTGCGTTCCTTTGTTACACATGATAAAAAAATCCAACTTACAATTCAATCAAAATTACTAAGGTAGTCTGCATAGGTTCAATGTGCTAGGTCGAGGATTCAATTAAAATTAGTTAATCAAATTAACCAACCATTTAACCACTAGTCAACATACGTAGCTACCAATGATATTTTTATAATTCTATTAACTTACAAGTTTTGTCCAGTTTAAAATCTTTAATGATCAGAATTCTAATAAAGGCAGTCGCAGATAGATACAACTTGACAATGCGACACAAACAGATTTTATGAAAAAGCGCGCGACTAGACGTATCGAATAGCCGCGTCTCGCCTGCCTGAAGCCTTAAACGTCACGATTCACTTAAAATAGGCGATTTCTACAAAAAAAAAAAAAAATTGTGACGGCACAGTATACGCCACTTTAAAATATATAATATTTTTTGTAAAATAAATACATTTCTACTGCAGTAACGATCTTTATATTCCACGGCGTCTCAACCAGTCATCGACAATTGACTCTATTTATCAACAAATTTTCAACTTTGTTATAAAATCGCACACAATCCTGGAAGGACATCTTTACAGTTCATATCACTCAATTTGTACATTACTCAAGAAATGTGAAGAAGCGTGTTTTTATTTTTATCAAAATACATTTTTCTATTTCGAAATACTTGTCATCGACCCGCAATCAATTTGATTTGCTCCAATTTATGAAATATTTACAATAAAAATTTTAAGCTGCGCTTCTACAAGAAATAGGCGAGGATACGTAGAAACGAATGATTCATTTATCAGCCACGCTCAGCGCAAACAATTCTATGTATTGGTTCTTTTTCCCTCTACTCATCCTCGTACATCTCTAAAGGAAACGCACCATTAAGGCTATTGAAAAAATTACAACCCAAACATTTTCTGAATACCCCTCCCCCCCGCACCCCCCTGTAAATAAGTGTAAGTGTAATACAAAAGTTTTGTTTTACAGGGGTGTGGGGGGGGGGTAAAAAGGTTACGGCTTTGTTACATGGTTAGCTTGTCAATACCGTTTTAGTACTACAAACTCATAAGAAACATAGTTAATTCCATAGTATTATTTTAATCATGAAGGTATAATTATAAATATTTACAGTGTACAAGTTCAAGTTTAATATTTTAGACTTTTCATTTACAGGAACATTTTATAACTATTTAGTATTCTTGATAATTATTATCAGTAGTGTTATAGAGAACCGAAGATACTTTTTTGGCACTGATTGACAGCAAAACAGAACATTTTTTTGTAAAAGTATAAAGATAATATTAACAGTATCGAAAATCTAAGATAAATCTTAGCTGTACATTTTACATATTTTATTTCCCGCTATTTAGGCCTTTAACACTAACTAGATACTATTACAAAATAATATTTGTTACCATAGATGAGGAGATATATGCCCTTAGTGGTTCACATAGAATATATATTAAAAAATACTAAAAATAATCAGTACATTTTAGTGAAACACAAATGACCTTACCATTTTTATACCAAATCAATAACTCATTGAATCCCAAATTACAATTAATATAACTATTTAATATTTACAAAGTAAGAAACTAAGTGTAATTTAAAGAAAACGCCTAAGACCATTATATTTGTCGATTTTAAAAATAACCATACATTTAAGAAACAAATTCTTACACACAAGTAAACACTGGTTGACTGATTTTGACTATGTTTCACAATTTTGGCCCGTAATTCCAATATTCAAAAATAGAATAGTTTGCTATCATTATTTACTTACTTAATTATCATAATTTATTTAGTAAATCATGATAAGTACTTACATTTCTATAGACGTAGTGTCCAAGTGAGTTCACATAGACCATTACTTCAAATTGAATCTGTAACAGTCTTCATATCACTATGGACAGAATAGTAATAATAAATAACACAATTCGTGAGCAAAGGCTTTACGAGAACAAACAATGAAAAATAAAACTTGATTCTCATTTCAAATCAAAACTCAAGGAATTACATTATCATAATGATAAGAAAACAATATCATTGGAGTACAGCCGGGCTGTAGCAACAGTGAGTCTGTATAGAACAAATGTATGTACAATGTAAAGCCGTCGGCATCAAGTCATTTTGACACCACTAAAGAAATAAGAAATTAAAGTTACGAGTAATAGAAACGCGTATCGCTTTCCTTCACTTTGAATTATTAAACTAGTCACGAGTCACTGCTCGGATCAGCCGAAGATCAGTGAGCCATCTCGATATGCCGCTGTAAACTCTTCTTGTTCATGTAAAACCTATCACACATGGCACACGGGAAGAATACCTTTTCGTTGTCAGCGTGTCGCGCCCGAGTGTGTGACGACAGGTCGAGCGCCCGAGCGAAGTACACTTTGCATATGTTACAGAAGAACTTGGTGGGAGTGGCGTGCATGGAGCGATGCGCGATGAGGTCCCTGGGCGTGGCGACGCCGTCGCCGCACTGCGCACACGTGAACTCTCCGGGAGGGGCTATAGGAACATTGCCGTCGTCACTCTCTTCCGCCGACTCTTCGTCTTCTCCATGGTGCCGAGCTCGGTGCGACCTCAGCGCCTGATCACTGTCATACTGAGCGCCACATAAATCGCATGAGAAATCATCATCTCCCTGACCTGTAGCAGAGGAACTGCCCTCACCACTCTCGTAGTGCTTCTTCATGTGGATGAGCAACGTCGACTTCCTTGTAAAACTCTTATCACAGACCGGACAAAACACTGAGTTCGGTTGATGTACTTCGTCCATGTGGCGCTGATAAGCTGCTCGTTTTGTAAATTCCTTGTCGCAAATCGTACAGTATCTATCCTCGATTGAACCAGAATTTTGCAGATCCATGTCGACCGAGTCGTCTGAGCGCAATTTCTTGTTGGGATTTACGACTGTCACTTCGACCTCTGGTGGTAGTCTTCTTTTCGCTACGGTCGCTGTGACAGGAGGGGGAGTGGGAGTATGTGTGACCTTCGCAAGTTGAGACGGGTCGATTACTTCGTGTTTACTTATCTTGCTAGTAACTTTGTGCTGAGGCATCCAAAGGCCAGAGTTATTGGCAGCTGCCTTTCCATCCGGTGAACGTAAATGCCACCCACGGTGGCTTTTTAATGCAGATATTGAAGTGTAACTCTTGTGACAAATCTCGCAGTCAAACGTCTGTGGTTGTGATGGCACCTGGTTGATGCACTGATGGTTCTGCAATGCTAGCAGACCAACGAATTGTTTGCCACAGGTATCGCACGGGTAGCGCGCTTGGTAATCGACGCTAGGGTCGGCTGATTCCTGATCATTTTCGTAATCAGGTTCAACATCTTGTGACACATCCTGTGATTTACTGGAGCCCTGATTAGCGTTATAACCAAGTAATTCCCTTGCGTGAGCGGCTTTTAAGTGCTCGTATAGTTCCAAAGTTGAACTTAGCGGTTTGCCGCATATTTTGCACATTTGAACAGTAGATTTGTGGACATTCTTTCGATGGCGATAATAAGATTTCTTGTCTGAAAATGTGATTCTACATATAGTGCAGCTAGATCTACTACTGCCTTCCCCGCTAGCGGCTGGTGTGGATGTTACATCGCTGTTACCACTAGTGCTAGGGTTTACAATTCCGTGTTTAGCGCGCTTGTGTTTCCATAAACTGGTCTTCAGCGGGAACCGTTTGCTACATATATCACATTCGTACGACGTGTCTGGATGCGTTTGTTGAGCATTGTTTGCGAAGTTCGTAAAATTAAAACTGTTAAATTGTGGCGTTGAGAGAATGGCTCCGTTTTCATCGGGGTTGAATTCCTCCTCTTCAGTGGATGCTTGCATAGTGTTCTCTTCACTATCATGTCTATCGACTAAAATATCGGCATGCAAAACTTTCTTGTGTTTCCATATATTCTTCTTGTGCATGAATCCTTTACCACAAATGTCACAAGAATATGGAGCGTTAGGGATGTTGTAGTTAGGTTTAAATGAGACAAACCCAGGTTGAACCACAGGATATTGTTTGATAGGTTTCCCTATGATTTGAGGCGCGAAACCCTCTTTACCTACAGTAGGTTTCCTGTTAGTAGTCGGTACTTTAGCGTGAATGCGCATATGGTTTGAGTAAGCTTGGCGACTTTTGAATGCTCTGATGCAGATGTCGCAGAAGAATTCTGACTCAGCTGCCGCGACGGCGCCAATTCCTGGATGTGACTGTTGCACATGCTCCGATAGTTTTTGCGGAGTGCTGTATGAGTTAGGGCATACACTGCAAGGATAGAACTTAACCCTCAGGTGAGTGTTCTTATGCTCGGCTAGCTCTGAAGGACGCAGGAACTTCTTCTCACACTGGTCACAGTGGTGGGCGACCTGGTTATGTTCGGCGACTTGGTGATCAGTCCACGCATCGACAGTTTCGAAAATAGCATTACATTCTGTGCAAGAGTAATGGTACTCCTCGGCTTCTTCCTTCACTATAGACATATCCGGCTCTGCGGTCGACATGCCTAAAGTTCTGTCAGAATGCTCCATGTAAATATGTTTGTTCAGATCATTAGATTGCTCGAATTTAGAGTCGCAATGTTGACAATAGTGAGGTTTCTCCTCCGCGTGTATAATCTTCAAATGTTTCACTAAATTCGGATAACTGCTGTTCTTCTTTCCGCACAAAGGACAGTCGGTTGGTCGGCCATCAACACATTTGCTCTGATTATCTGACTGATCGAAACTGCCAGCGTGGATGGCTAGCGCATGATCGTTGAAGTCCTGCATGTTCCTGAACGTTTCTGAGCACAAATCACAAGAGATATAAACTGTACAATCACCTTTGCGAATGTGTTTCTTCAGTAAACTCTTTTCTTTAAACCTAGCGCGGCAGTGAACACAGCAGAGCGCTACCCTAGACTGGCCATCTTCATGAGTATCTGCAACATGCTTCATGATAAACTGTTTCAGTTGGAATTTAGCTGGGCAGAGCTTGCAAGCGTACGACCTAGCATTGAAAATATCTTTGTAAGCCACCTTGACCTCTTTCGGCTCATCTTCTAGAACCAAGTCGTCAGTAATGCCATTTTCATTGTAAATAATCTTCCACAGATTAGTGCAAGAATTCGACCTCATATGGCTGAGTAGTGCGCCAATATGTCCGAACGTGATGACACAATTGTAACAAGTATGTTTCGGTACCTTGTGTCCGTTTTTCTGCAAGTGTTGTATAACAGCTTTCCTACGCGGATGCTCACGGTCACAACACAAACAACGCTTCGTGTTGATTTGCTGAATTATGTCGCGATATTTTTGTATGAAGTCTCTTTGGGTTTTAGTAACATATGTTTTGTCGGGGTCAAGTTCTTTAACCTGCTCCTCTTCTTCGATGGTTTCATTAGGATCGACAGTTTCGTCGAGTTCCTCGTCTTCTTCATTGACTTCGCTGTTAAACGAGTTGGCTTGTAATCCTTCGTTTATCTCGACAACTGGCGCTAATGATATCGGAAGCTCATCATCGTCATCTTCCTCGTTCTCGTTATGATTCATCTCTACTTCTTCATGTTCAGCCTCCTCTTGATCCTCGTCGTCCTTCATTTGATCTTCAGGTTTAACATCAACACTATCTTCTTCATCTATGTGCTCCTGACTTTCAGCTGTATCGTCATTGCCATCTTTCTCGTTCTCGCTCTGAGCGCCTTCCATATTGTTATCGTCATCATGATCGACATTCTCTTCTCCGTCAGCATTTTCCTCACCGTCGTGTTCCATGCCTTGCTGACGAGCAATCTCTATTTCGTTTTCAGAGTCCATATCGACTGTGTCATAGTTTTGACTTTGATTGTTCTGTATTTCTTCATCAACTTCTTCGTCGCCTTGCTGAGGATCATCATAGGCGTCGGCGTCGGGTTCCGTTAAAATGGTTTCGACTTGAAAAGACGCAATTTCAGGCTCAGATATCAATGTTTCGGGACTTTCAGGCCCAGAATTCAAAATTTCAGGTTCTGAAACCAGAACTTCAGGTTTAGATGTTAACAACGTCTTTAGAATCTGAGGCTCCTTTTTCTTAATTTGTAAATCTTTGAGTGCTTTAATGCGTAGGGGATAAGGCAAATTATTCTGTGTCTTTGTTGACGTCTTTATTGGAATGGGTTTCTGTGGCGTTATAACTTTGTTCATGGGCATTATTTTTGTTGGCATATTCTTGTTCATGAACTGCATCTTATGACTAATAGGATTCGGCATCATCCGTGCTTTGGGGTTGAATGGATTCGGTCTGAGTTTAGGTTGTAGATGATTGAGGGTTTTTTTAGGCGTAATTTTGTTTGTATACCTGTCGAAGCCGTGAGAGGTAAGCTCATGTCTGCGTGCGTTATGGGAGTACCTGTAGGAGCGGCCGCAGACGAGGCACAGTTTGGAGGCGAGTTGGTGAATACCTTGGCGAGCGTGCAGGGTTTCACCAGTGGGTCTCATGACTGTGATGGATACCTCGGGCATGTGGGGCATTTTTGGGAAGTTTTGGGCAGGCTCATTAACTTCTTCCTCATCTTCTTCATTATTCTCACTCTCCGCACCCTGTAATTAATTATGAAAATAGAAATAGTAACATAAAAATAAAATTTGTTATTACAAGTCAGCAACATCATCAGCATGAGCTTTATTGCACTATTTATGAAAATAAGTTACCAGCGGGTTTAAAAAGGCCATTTTACTGCCAAATGTTCCCAATCAACCTTAAACCTGAAGCTTTAGCGATAGAGATGAAAATGACATTTGAAATATTGTTGTATGATTAATAATTATGATCGTAATATGATTCTACTAAAGTGGCCATTTTAAACTAGCTGATTGGTAAATTACAAAATGATTAATTCAACAATGACTAAACTCTTGATATTTAATGTGACACTCCAAACCAACACCTTTGAATTTTATTCTAAATTCTTAGTAAAAGTTTCGAATTTTAACAGATCTAATTCATATTGTAAAGATATGTAACTATGTTAACAAAACCATTCATATTTTTACAATAGAACAACAGATTAACAGGACATCATAAAACGGAATCATAAATAATAAGTTTCGATTTCTTCTGATATAAATATACTATGAAAAATAATCATTAACAATTGAATAGCAATACTTATTTATTTTACCCTATTTTGAATACAAAAAACATTTTAAATATATTTTAATGTGCACACAAAGTACAAATAGAGACAGCATGCTCTTTACAAATAAATGTACCACACTTTACACAGAACTGTCTTGTTCTTCTATCGCGTTTCGTTGTTTTAATACATATTCTGCACCGTCTTCGATTTTTATAATAAGGTTGTGCAGTACTTCGTTCCAGAGAAAACTTGTTTTTCTTCTCCTCTAAATCTTTTACCGGAGATATTAAA
Source organism: Ceramica pisi (assembly GCA_963859965.1). NCBI lineage: Eukaryota > Metazoa > Arthropoda > Insecta > Lepidoptera > Noctuidae > Ceramica > Ceramica pisi. The sequence continues at coordinate 18,329,238 of OY982535.1, read as the reverse complement.
ATTCTTTCTTCCTCTGGTTCAAGCAAACCTAAAGCTAAATCTTTGATAAATAAACGACGCTGAGAAACATTCGAGTTTTGAGAGCACCATAACACTTGAGCATTCACCGAGGCAATATTCAGCAATGTGAAAAATAAAGACAATGTCCAATCATTTGTATGCTGCATTGTAGTGTAGTAATTCATGAGAACATCCACAACTTCTACGGCAGACTGAGTCTTCTTATACACTGATACAACAGTAGTGTGATTTATATGACCTTTCCTGTAATACCGGGGCTCATTTGTCAACACATTTACTGATTTTCCCTCTGTATTGACGTAGGATGTCAATGATACTTCATCATCAATAAATCCAGACATGAATGTCCGAGTTTTCCTGTATTGAGATAAGAATAGCGGTGGAATCATATCACTCTTTGGGTTCAGGGCTGCTATGGAATACAACTGGTACTCATTTTTGAGGCAATCCATTAACGAGGAAGATGTAAACCAACTGTCCATAACGATAGATCTGCCAGTTCCAGCTAAATGCTGAACCAACTTTTTTGCTATCTCGTCGGCGCCAAAGTAAGGATCAGTAATGACGTCTAAATTGCTCATGTAGAATGTGGATGAATCAACTAGCAAAACCATTTTTATGCCTCGCTTCAACGGCTTCTTATCAATATCGTATCGAAATGGGCAAGGCCCGTAAACTGGCACGATGATCTCATCAATAACCGCGACATTCTCGATCTCCAGAGATGTTCTGCAATTCATGGCAAAGATTTCGAATACTTTACGCATACGCTTCATTATGTCGAACTGTATAATGCTATCGCCGTCCTCTTTATCGAAACTCATGTTTTGAAGCAAGAATTTGAACCTTTCGTACTTCATGACATTCCTGACGCATGGAACGCCACATTCACTGTTCCAAAGGTCAGAACATTTCTGATGCGTCGGTCGCAATATGCCGTGCAGATACAGAATACCGATAAGCGCTTTAATTTCGCTGACGCTAGTTGACTTCGAGAAACTTTTCCCATTTGTCACAATATTGTCATTAGTTGAAGCAACAATCAATTCTAGTAGGTCATCGGTGAATAACAATTGCCACGCATTTTTAGGTCGTGAACAATGTTTACGAACTTCTAATTTACGTTTCCTGACTTTGAAAGCTTCTTTAATTCTGGCATTATTCACAGAAGTTGATAATTTTGGAGCTTTTGATATAACTTTTTTATTTTTGCAAATGTAACCGCTTTTGCAATCAACATAATCATCATCAATTTCTGTTTGGAGTTCAGCTTCTGAGTCTGAGTCATGATCAGATTGCTGCAAAACATCACACTCTTCCTTTGTCTGCAGAGAGTCAATCACCTCATTGTCTTGAACCATGTCCAAAATTGCATGGACCCGATGCCAATCCATTCGTGGATCCACACATCTCTGTGGATGAAATTAATTCAATTGAACTATTCTCGCACGGGTATTCCTCACACATAAAATTTTTCACATCATTGCATATCAAATCACTAACATTTAAAAACAAAAAATATTAATATCCAAAAACAAAACTAAAGTATAGAATGTTGAAGTGTCATATTAAATGGGAGTATGTGATACAAAACAAGCGCTTGTTATATTCAATGATAACTATATTGGGCATGTAATCTCTACCTTATCACTTCTTGGTGTGAGCCCCAATGAAGCCAAGATTGGGGGACCTTCAGGTTGTACTTTGTTTGAAAAGCCAGCATTCTGAAATATTAAAGCAAATTATTATTTTGTGTAAACAATAATAAACAAATTAAGTTTATTTATTATCTGTTAGTTTGGTAAAAAACAAAAGAATGAGATCAGGCTAAGTACATAGTTTTTGATTACATCAAATATAGCAAGTGAATGTAAGAAAAGTCAGGGACTTGTGTGCAAGGTATTATGGACTTTTAGCCCACTGCACTGTAATACAATGTTATGAGGTTACATAAAAACCTGAATGTCACAATGATGAGTGAAGGTTATTCATTCAATGAAAGTATGGAACAGGAGGACAACCGTTGAAAAACCTCACAGAGCGAATGTAACAAGTAATCAGTCCCATAAACAGGGCCATACAAGGAAAACATGCACAATAACGGTTAAATTTCATTCTGGACTTATCATAAACACACAGCATTCATAGCTGGCTCATTATCACTTCACACTAGTTCCCAGTGTGTAATTTACTTGACAACTGTTCACATGTCCTTGACACCAATGTGAAGCAATTTCTTAGTACATTTGACCAGACCAGAAGTGCTCATAAACTTATACTGCATAACTCTGACTAGATAACAGCATATCATGTCAACAACTATGCTGACTCATACATACCTCAATGACAGGATATGAGCCATCAATGACCACTCCATCATCATAAGCCTCATCAGACAGTGGTTCACTTTTTATTTTCACCTGAAAATACATATTTCCACCATATAAACAACAGAGTCACTTAATGCTAACTGACAGTTCCAAGCTCAAATATCCAGAAAGACAAACCCACCTCTTCTAGTTGGCTGCCATCTTTCAGAGACTGTAGTTTGTTTTGTGTCCTTTCACATACATTTTTAAAAACATGCCAGTTATTGACATTGTCCATGCATTTCCTGCAGACATTAGTAGGCAGGTCGTCATTTTCGTTTATCTGAAAAAACAATCATACGTAATCATCGTACGGTGGGCAAATAGGCGCTCTCCACGACGCGCTCGTTTCATCAGAACGAACGAGGCGAAACCGCGCCTCATGTATAGATAGCTATGGCGAGGAGAAACTAAGTAGGTAGGCGTAGGTATAACCGAGCGCCGGCGAGCGGCTACTCCTCGACCGAATAAGTAGAAGCGAGTCGAGTGGCAGCCAGCGAGCCCCTCGAGGGTTAGCGCTCGATATACGCACACAAGTATAGCGCACTCACGCCGACAGCGACGCTCGACCCGTCCGAGGGACGAGCTGCAGGCTGGTCTCGTCCGATAAATCAATACGCCCGACGGCCAAGCCAACGCGGCCCATACCTAGCGATACGCAGCCCCCTTCCGATATGACCCCCGGGAATAATGCCAACCCGACCCTCATGATATGCGCCATTCCTCGCCGGCTGCACGGTATGCGACGCGACGCGGCCACGAGCCGAGCGATAGCCGTGGTACATTACAAAATGGTGGACGATCTTACGACATCTCCACCTAAACGCGCTGCCTGTCATTGCTCGAAGCGAGGCGGATGACGAGTTCTCACGTATGCCGAGGGTCTACTTTCACTCAAAACTTCACTGTATCACTTATTTAACACATTACGTACCTGTACGGACACACAATCCTTGATTTTCAAAGCGAGGACGGGAGGTTCCGAGTCATCCAAACTGGTGGTAGGAAAAATCGGCAGTAATTCGCCTCGAGATGACAAGCACAGTCTACAAACACGATCATAGTTCACATTCATTGTAAATAAACGATAATATGAAGGTATTAACACCTTCCACAATCTTTAAAAAAGGGACGCCATGTCACCACGAGCACTTCAACACAAAGCACTGCACATCGTTCTTGCTAGAGCACGAAAGCGGCTGATGATGAGGATGAGAAGTCGATAGGTTCGGTCGGGACGGCTGGTTCGAGTCGGCGACCACCTGTCGTTCTGCGCATGTGCGCGTAAAATTGCGTCAGGGTGGCCAACATAACAAACACAAAATGTAGTTTATCTCAGACTTCACAAACCTTTTAGCTGAATTCTTATTTAACTGTTTAGTTTATTCACTGCATTAACTAGGAAAAATTATAAACTTGTGTAGTTTATGTGCCGTTTATTATACTGTGTATTTATGTATATGTGTACTTAGTTGTTATATAATTCAAAGAACACAAAGTGAGAATTTAGTCTACTAAGAATGCTTTATTAAATTAGACTTATATAAAATATTTATTTATATATAAAAAATGTGGAACGCTTCACGATTTTGCGTGTCATCCTTGCGCAGGGGCCATGCTAATTTTCTCTGTATCGTTCCAATTTTAGTATATGTAGGTACTACTGCAGCATATTTTAATTATTGCTGCCCAAACATTTCGATTAATGATTTTTTTTAAGTAATATTTAAACAAAATAACTATATTTGCCTGTTATTATTGCTTATTTGGAAAGAAATACTTCACCTGAAATTCACATTTTGTGAAAGTTCCAAATTCACATTTTTTTTTTTATGAACGTCTCTAAATATTATTTGACCATGAATACGTAACAATTCTGTTTGATAATTTTCAAACAGCAGATGTTAAACTTCTCGTTCAAAATTGTATGTAACCCCTGAATCGTGTAACAGAAGTAGTTCCATCTCTTTCTAAACCAGTAAAGTCAAGGCGGCAAATTCAAACTTCGGATAACTTCGCTCTATTTTTGTAATGGCGGGAAATTACAAAACTCTGACGTTTGTTTGTTTTTGTTTATTATCTTCGTTTATAAAAAAAAAATCTAATGAAGGTACATACTTTTTGCAAAAGTGAAAATTCAAATACCTTCTAATAAGAATTCAAAATCACAACATACCTATTTATAGCACGGACGACGGTGACGTTGAAACAACTAAAATGCCTAAGTTGTCGTAAAAACAAGGTAGTGCCAACTTTATGGGTGTCTATTAAACAAACAGAATAGAAAGAAATTAGTTTGGTTCATTCATTGAAAGGTGGGGAGACCAAAATTATGAATGAAAACGTAAAATGTTTGTTTACTATACGTCAAATATTAATGGAAAAAAAGTTTAAAATCGGGTCATTGACCCTAAACACATAATACATTTTGATGATGTCATCCTCTCGACAAAAAGTTACAATCTAGTGGAAAGTGAGCGAAATTCTATATACCTAACGGGTTATTTTACGAGTAATTTCCAGTAGGTACCTAGTTACCTAGATTTTTTCTTGGTGCTTGTGGCTTGTGACTACCAGTCACAAGTCCATTCGGTCTAATATAATTATTATTGCTGTAGGTACCTCATTGCATATTTCTGAGCATGCTTTACATGCCTACCTAAGCGCCATGTCATCAGTAGATAATTATTTAGGTGCATATAGGTACCTATGTCATATTGGTTGGTAAGTATAGGTCTACCGAAATCTAATGGCATTAAAAGAAAATAAAACATCGTAGTTTTCATTATGGCAATGTCAATTATTGTCACCTGTCACCTTGACCGGAAAGTTGGATTGGTTTTACTGAGTTGTTTTGATACTTTTAGCTTATTTTATACTAGCTGATGCCCGTGGCTTCGCCTGATTGACAAATTATATAATAACACCTTCATCCATTATTGAAAACAGCATAATAATTGGGTGCAGTAGCTTTTGAGTCTATCGCGAACAGACAGACAGACGCGGCGGAGGAATTTGTTTTATAATGTCTAGTGATAGCTTTATCTTCATCTGATGTAGAACAATAGAACAAGAAATGATGTTTCCGATCTTGACACGCCTATTTTGCCTTTCGTTTGAGACTGTGAATTTCGCTTTTTCCTCAGCAGAGTGGACCAGCGACCCCTCGGGTCTCAGCAGTGGTGGTAGTGCGGGGCGGCAGACGTTCGATTCGACCGACTTGGCCAGAGACCAAAAAGCCTACTACCTACCTGCTGGGTATAAGGCTAGTTTGTTCCCTATTCGGCTAATGTGGTCAAACCGAGCCCTCCGCAACACCTTCTTGCAGGACTTAGCAGCCCTGTTGAAGGTCTTCTGACTCATGTCATTTGCTTTGCGCGTACGAGCGTCGACCCATGCTAGGTACGCCGCTTGTTTAATCGCATCAGCGCGATTGCACTCGGCACCAAACGATGGACGACCGTCGTCAGACAGTTACGACAGACATTTTCCTACAGAAGCAGGTCTACGACCCTCCAATTTTACCGTTAGATAAACTGTCTCATTCGCACCCATAAGTTCCCGTCGTTATGCTTCTTCCTCGCACTCCCATAGCAACTTTCCCCTCACCTGTTAAAAGGACTTATGCTAGCCATCAGAACCGCCTGTCAATGTACCTACCTTCTTAAAATCACTTAGAGAAACACATATTATGTACTTATATACCTATACTAATATTATAAAGAGGTAAGATTTGTTTGTAAGTTTGTAAGTTTGTATGTAGGGGGTAATCTCAGGAAGTACTGGTCCGTTTTGAAAAATTCTTTCAGTATTAGATAGCCCATGTAGGTATCGAGGAAGGATATAGGCTACATATCATCACGCTAAGACTTAAGGTGCCGAGCATTAATGGAATATGTGACGCAGACAAAGTTGCGTGGGTCAGCTAGTTATGTATATTTTCATGTTTATTTTAATTCATATACTACACACCTTTCGGTCCACCTGTCAGGCACTTGTGCTGATTCAAACCGCCTGTCAATTTTTTTTTATCTTCTCAATGAATAAACATAGGTAGGTAGGTAGGTACCTAATCATATAAAAATTTTAAGCTTACAGGAGCAAGTTTTTTTTTTGGATTTTATTTACACTTTCAAGGGTATAGGGTTGATCAAGTGCAGGCCTGATGCGCGCTGGGCGATGGTTACCGTACCTACTTAGCATGTTGTGACTCATCACTATAAAAATTTCTAGCCTTACAGACACCGTTATTCGGAGGGTTCAGTAGCTCTCCTACTGTAGGTATGAAAAGAAGATTCTAAGGGGACAACGATGGTTGCGGAATTCGTTCGAAGGAGGAATACGGATGGGTTTTGGTCAGTAAGAATCCACTCCAATCTGCTTCACCCAGGGCGAAAGGAGTCATTTGATGAATTCCATACTTAAAAAAAAAGGTACAAGAATGGCCGTTCCATTCATCCCAGTCACAACACAAGTCGCTGTGTCCAAATTACTGGTCCGGTTTTAATAGGTAGGGTGCCGACTGCTGTTCACAGTTACACAGGGGTTCTGTAGGCGCACGTCTTGGAGTCTATTCACTATTATTCCTCTTTGAGCATTCTTTGTAGCGAAACCAATGCTAGTTAGCATTTTATTCTTAAGTAGCCTCCACACTATTCCCGAAGTTGATCGAAGTTGAGCGAATACGATAGTGTGGAGGGGCACTTCGCTTCGCCTCGGGCGACTTCCAGTTGTTGTCGGTTTTTGCGCCCGAGTCAAAGGACTCGAATTTCGAACACGAAGCGTCTGTCCACACTACTCGGCTCACTTCGGTTCGCGTCAGCCATAGTAAATACGCACGTATTTTTATTACGCGATAGCACACATTGCAACGGCAGTTGCCACATGAACGTTATCCATTATGCCTATCGTGAGGGGAACGGGGGGAACGGGGGAATGAGCTCCTCGCGAAGTTGCTCGAGGTGCACGTGGACGCTTGAAGCTTGGCTTCCGTTTGCGTCGTTCGGTTGGTAGTGATGATAGCGTCGAAATAGGCTAGATTCTTCCATCATCCACAAATTGCAAAACTATAGTCCGTCAGTTACAGTATTGAAAAATAATGGACACGTATTTTTTGTTTTTGTAAATCAATGAATATTGACAAAGATAAAACGCATCAAAACTAGCGAGTGGGGGCTCGTGACGTCACGACTCAGCAAAAATTTATTACTTACTAGCTGACCTGCGAAACTTCGCCTGCGTCACATTTTCCATTACTGCTCCGCTCCTATTTAGACAAATAGGAGCGGAGCAGTAATGGAAAATGTGTAAGGTTATAGCTATATAGCTATAACCTTCCTCGATAAATGGGCTATCTAACCCTGAAAGAATTTTTCAAATCGGACCAGTAGTTCCTTAGATTAGCGCGTTCAACCAACCAAACAAACAAACTCTTCTGCTTTATAATAATTATTAGTATAGATAGTATAGATTTAATGGATCTGCTGCCTTCAGCAGATAAAAATATGGGTAAGGCTTTGGCACTGCTTGTGAGTCAAAACAGGCTAGGTACTACCTACCTACTCTAGGTAGGTATACAAATAAAAGATGTAACGGATTTGATTTTGATTTCATTTTAAACCTTTGGTTAATATACCTACCGCGGTCTTAGGATTTCAAACATGCAGGAAGAGCCTCGGAGATCGAGAGCTCGGTAGCGTACCAGCGGTTTTACCCACCAATGGATCCCCCTTTACATAATGAAACTGCTTTATCCCCTTACTTTTTAGGGATGGAAAGGATGGAAATCATCAAACGGCTCCGTCCGCTCGGGGCGGAGTGGGACGGAGTGTCAGGCTCTTACTGACTAAGTGACTAACTAAAACCCATCCGTGTTTCTTCTAAATATGCGGTGACTCTTTCGAACAAATTCTGCAACCCTGGTAGGCCTCCCAGGTACTACCTTGTCCACCAGGTCATTCACCTTTTAGGGTTCCGATGTTCCGAACATCCGTGAAAAACGGAACCCTTATAGGATCACTCGGGTGTCTGTCTGTCTGTCTATCTGACCGTCTGTCTGTCTGTCACAGCCAGTTTTCTCCGGATCTTCTGGACCGATTCCGCTCCCCCTTATCTCCAAAATTAATGAGCCTAAAGTTTTGAACAAAAAATGTAAGTAGATAAGTACTTAATAGTTCTTTTCCTATAGATTACAGGAAAACCTATAACAAGTCTGTAGTGTTGCAATTACATGTTAAAAAAATTAAATTGTTTCGGAACCCTTTGCACACGACACTTGGCGAGTTTTTGATAGAATACTACAGACTTCAAGTCTTATAGGTTTATAAGAAGTCTGTAGTGTTACATTACAACAATATCTTGTAAAAAAATGTTTGTTCGGAACCCTTAGCACACGACACTTGGTGAGTTTTTGATAGATGAAAGTAAGTAGTGATTACAGCAGCGTAACATTTGGATCGAATACCTATTTAGTATATTATTGAACGACAGAAAGAAAGAAAAACATATTTATCGCCAACACTACAATCATAACAATTTTATGAACAAAACAAAAATTTCATAGTATAAAATGTGTAATGGTGCAACATAGCCTCAATCACCTCAATGTGACTTAGGTACACTGCATTTATTTACCTACGTTGTACATTTTGTAAATTATTTAATTTTAAGTTTTGTTAAGTTATATTAATTTTTAATTCAATATTAAAAATATTAGTTGAAAATTTGTTAAATCCAATTAATTTCATTTTATTTTAAATTAATACTTCAATTATTTATAATCAAATGCTTTATGTTTTACAATAATTGAATTTATTGATTCACAATTTGTTAATGTATTTTTTTTACTAGGTAACAAACTTACAAACAAATGTTACCTACCTCTCTAAAATATTAGTATAGATTATACGAGCCGCCGGTAGTTAAGTGTACGTATGGGGTACACTTGTAATCCTTTTTTTTTTTTTTTTTAGGGATGGGAAATCATCCAATGACTCCTCCCGCTCTGGGTGTAGCGGGAGGGAGTGTCAGACTTCTACTGACTAAAACCCATCCATGTTCCTTCATTGCCCTTTGTGTTCCGGAGCCACGCGTGGCTCCGGAACACAGAGTCACAACCATTGGTCTGAGCCTGTAACCAACGCTGCCCTACCTCAAATTCGACTCTAGCTACAGCCCTGTTACTATTATACCTACCTACCTGTACCTACGCTGCCCCCGATGTCATAATTACAGTAAGTCGTGTTACTGGTGTTATGACTTTTTTTACAGTACTGTGATCTTTAGATCAAGTCCTATAAGGAACATTTTTCTTTTTTTTTTTAAATAAATTATTAACAAAGATACGATAAGCACATCACAGTAAATGTTGAGAAGAATCAACCGTTCGTTAAAATAATGACAGTAATTAGACTTACTCTGTTAAAATTATGTTTTATTTCATACTAGCTGACCCGCGCAACTTCGTCTGCGTCACATTTTCCATTACTGCTCCGCTCCTATTAGTCTTAGCGTGATGATATATACCTTTAACCTTCCTAAATAAATGGGCTATCTAACACTGTAATAATTTTTCAAATCGGACCAGAAGTTCCTGAGATTTGCGCGTACAACCAAACAAACAAACTCTTCTGCTTTATAATATTAGTATATATTGCATATTATTATACAAAATTTATGTTCAGTTACGTATCCTGATCTCTCTCTCGAATTAAGAATATAAAAACTTTTTACAAAAAAATACAACCGACTTCTAAAAAAAGACACTACAAAGTAAAAAAATAACTTTAAATTCGGAAGTCGGTGTTTTTGTTACTTTCTTCGTATTTTGACACCGACTTCCGAATTTAAAATTTATTTTATTATTTTTCACTTTTTAGTAGTGCCCCACACCTAACAACAATTTCGATTATCAAAGAATCATCTAAATAGTCAAATTCCAGCGATTTCGATTTAAAATCCAAAGTTCGTAATCGATTTTGATATGATTTAAATGGGACCAATCTGCAAGTATATCCTTTCAGATAAAACAATTTTTTTTCAAATCGGTTCATAATTGTCGGAGTTATGAGGTAACAAACATAAAAAAAAAAAAAAACATACAACCGAATTGATAACCTCCTCCTTTTTGGGAAGTCGGTTAATTATGAAGAGGGTACCTAATGCAGGGCATAATCTCTATCGGTTGAAATGCCGACCAGCCCAGGTAGGTACCTAATCTCCTGGTACAAACTAATCTTGAATCAAAATCAACAAAACCGACTATCGAACGAATGGTGGTGAATCAAGTGGATTCTTAATTTTGTCCAGCACAGTCCAAAAAGAAACACATTTTCTCCGATTTTTACTGACAATATTGCTGATTGTAGACCACTGAATAAAATCATTGAATAATCATATTAATTAATAATATTATATTTCCCAGCTGACAGTCCTAAGCCTATTCATGGTTTCGTTCATTATTAATTTAATACCGTGCTACTTTGGTCTGACTGAGTAGCGGTATAAATTTAATTTACTAAATTCATAAATTCTACGTAGTTTTTCAATACAATCTTCAATAGTTCAATAACTGCGTTAGTTTTCGGAAATGCGATCATGCTCCTTATTGTAACAGTAACAATTTCGTAGGTTTTTTACTTTAATGGTGTCCTTGCAAGTATTTATTTGTATACGCGATTATGATCCTTATTTGTAACAGCCTACGGAACAATTTCGTATGCAAGTATTTATACTTTTGGTTTGTCTTTGCAAGTATTTATTTGTAAACGCGATTGTGCTCCTTATGAATAAAAGGTCAGGGTTCAATTTCCCATGCAAGTATTTTTTCGTCCAACAGGGCTTTTGGATGAAATAGAAGTAGAAACTTGAATCGTCGTAAGAAGGTATTTATTTGAAAGGAACGCGATTGTGCTCCTTATTCCTAGAAAGTTACGGGCTTACGGGTCAATTTCCTATCCATATAGAAAATACTTGAAAACATCCCGAGCCCTGGTACTCGATTTTGCAAGTACGACCCAAGTCTAATCTCTCCTCCCGATAATTCAAAAAAAAATCTAGTCATACAAACCCATACTTCTATAGCTATACCATCTCATATATGTTCGAACTTAGAAGCTTAGCGGAGAATCTTAACACGGCGATCTTCGATCATTAATACCTGTAGGTAATATGAGGTAATAATAGTGGTATTATTGATCGAAGACGGCGATTCACAAAAACGCGTCATAAGTTTGTACTTATGACGCGTTTTTGTGAATCGCGCCATCTATCGATCTACAACGAAACTGAACTGACTTTATACTCATAAGTTCGAACTTAGAAGCTTACACGTTACGATAAATAATGATAATATAATAAAATTTTCACTTTTTTTTTGCTAAATTTTAAGTTTAATTAAAAAATAACTCAAAAATACATTGTTTCGGGGTCCTTTCACACATTTCTTATTACAAATTTTCTCAATAGATAATGTTACTCCGGTTATCACTTAATATTTTGAAGTACCTAAATTTTGAATCCAATCAGTGGATTATGCGTGATGCTCCTCCAAACGCACAGACAAACAGACGCACAGACAAACAGACAAACAGAAAAGAATTTCAAAAATTGCTTTTTTGTGTTCTATGTCATTTTTCTGACATTTCTATGTATTTTTTGTGCGAAAATATTCAATGTACAGACACGGCTGCTCTACGATTTTATTATATGTATAGAATAGATTTTCACTATCACATTTACAGTAACTAATGTTCCGGTAGATTGACATTATTCAAATATGGTGTTTTCGCTACACATACTATCAGTAAGTAACTCTATTTATTACTTGAGTAGTTCACAAAAAATAAAACCAATCCGTAAGCATACATCAAGTAAGTGAGTGACTTACTGTAACAATGCTAAGAAAACCGTCACAGTAGTCGAATTCAATTTTTATTTTTAACAAAGTAAGACTAAGTATTTACTGAATAAATATAAGAGGTGAAAATCAAACTATTTTATCAATCTAACAGTAAAATCGATAGTAACTCAGTTCCATCACCAAGTCGAGACAAAATTGCGTAACACCGAAGTATATGATTTTGTTGCACGTGTGAAAAGTGAGAATTCTATGAAAAGTTGAAAACTATCGTTAAAAAAAAGAAATTTACTAATTTTTATAAGTGTGATGAATGTGTATCGCAACACAAAATTCAAGATGACGAAGACTTTCAAACTTTGGACTTTTTACAAAATACAGTCCTAAAAAATAACATTTCCTGAACTTAGGCCAAAAGCTGCTCCACGAGGTATAACAGAGGAAAAGAAAAAAGAGATACTGGAAAAGCTGGTCCCATTGATGCCAAAAAATAGACGAGCAATTTGTTTGAATATACCAACTTCTAATGCTTCTGATCTTGAAGATTAAAAAAAGATTTTAATCTACAAGATCAGAGTTTCAATTTTATTTTTATTCGGTTTTTTTTTCTCATTTTTAAAACATAATTATTATTTGTAAGACTTTAAGTCTAAGAAATGTGATTATGCTTTTATGACAAACATTGTTTGTTATGATTAGGTATTATGGAGACTGATTTGATTCATATGATCTCAAATAAGTGGGAGATTTTAGTTTCTGTACAACTTAGTGGGACTAGACTTTTAATGATAGATAAAAGGGATTCTTGGAATTCATAATGATTATAAACCTGTTTTAGTTGTTGTTAATTTTATTATACTACCTATTGATAAATGGATGAGATACAAGACTGTAACTGATAATAATTAGGTAATAGGTACTTATTTTCAGTACAATTTTCATAGCTCAACAAATATTTTTTTCTATTATAAAAATTGTTTTTCATTCTTAAAACATTTAAGTTAATTGCCTAACACTATTTATTTACAAAACTGAATGTATCGATGTACGGAATTAGATTGCAGACAAAATTATTAATTATTATTGATTATTTCCAAAATACGGGAAGTTTGTGAGAAAAGTCACTGGATTTGTGGGCTAGATAAAGAGGTTGTAGCAAACATAGTTACAGTAACTTACATCGACAGAATATTTCGTTAAATATAATTACAGTATGTTACCGACTTACTGTAAATATGTTTAAAAAGTGTTAGTTGGGCTGATAGAAGTGGTAATCATAGATACAATTCATTTGAAAAAATAAAAACCATCAATGTGTAACAAATAAATTATGTTCAGGATTAATCTACACAAATGTATATTTTATTATCTGTTTATATATTTAAGCTATCTACTATAATCATCAAGATACACCAATTTAAACATCTCGAAACAAAAGTGCGATTTCCCACCATTCAAATTTTTTGACTTACTGTAATTATGACATGGGGGGCAGTACGTAGTTTACCATGTAGGTACTACCTACTTACTTAGCTTTCGTTTGCAACGATGCAATGGTGGCGGCGCCGCATCGCTGCGTCGCTGGCTGGTGTTTGTGGTTGTCTGCGGTTGCCTGCCTTTCACCAACTTCCAACCTGCTGTGGTTGGAAGTTGGTGAAAGGCAACTTCCAACTGATATAATTACCTACTTACTACCTAGTGCTTTTCTAAAGTCTAGCCTCATCAAGCTTCACCTTTCTAGGTTCCTACCATAGATATAATAAACAAAGCTAGGTAAGTACCTATGTACTTACCTGTTATGTGCATCACTGGCGCTAACTGGGAATTTAATATCGAGCCTATTAAAATTTATGGTTTTGGGTTCGTAAAAATGAAAATACTTATAATAGTTTTTGCGAACCCAAAACCATACCTACCGATAGGATACGATGGTTTTGTACCTAGGTAGTTACCTACCTACCTAATTACCTAATATTTTTGGATGTTTGGTTCGGTCTTTTGGTGACAGTCAAGTTTCTACTTACGAATTCCTGTTAGCGACGGGCGCAAATACCTACCTACCTAGTCGTCGCGACCAACGCAACATCAATTGAATCATTTTACTAAAAAGGTAGGTATGTCATCCCCGAGTTTGTTTTGACTCTTGAGGGCCACAGGATATTACAAATGGTTTTAAAAAGAAAGAGGTCTAAACGCGTTATTTAACCGCGTCAACTTCCGTTGACGAGGAAGTTGTTCCAAGGGAACAAAATCGTGCCACCATTGGTAGCTGAGTTTTTTTTTGTCGTTATCTGACCGGTTTAGCAAGCGCCCTTTTATGCGATTTTCTGATGGTCGCCGCCAGGAAATATAAAAAACAGGTCGCTTTTGGAGATTCTGAGTCTGACTCAGGGGGTGCAGTGGTTTTGTCCCGAACGAAGCCCTTCTAGGGCTTTCCAAGAAATCCTAGGTTTAAATAAATGAAGCACGCTTTTATTGAATGGATTTATTTATTATGCACAAGCAACATTCAACGCCACACAACATTTAAACAAAATTTGCAACGACATTGTAATATTATACAATACTTTAGTTTTTTACGAGTAGGTAATACATTAGTTACTTTATCACTGTTTTCGTCATCCTCCTTTAAATGTTAAATATTAAACATTACGTAGGTAGATGAAACCTACCAGTGACAAGAAATACAAATTAGAAGAAGCTTAATCAGTTAGGTATTTATTATTTTGTCAATAGTTTTATTTGTAGTTGTAATGAACAATGCTTAATAAAAAATAAAAAAAAGTTCAACAATAAATTTAATGAAATATGAACGTAGTACCTACGTAAAGCGTTGTCACCGGAAAGTGGTCGCCGTAAGATTGTAAAATAT
Organism: Ceramica pisi; assembly: GCA_963859965.1. Classification (NCBI taxonomy): domain Eukaryota; kingdom Metazoa; phylum Arthropoda; class Insecta; order Lepidoptera; family Noctuidae; genus Ceramica; species Ceramica pisi. The sequence goes on along the minus strand of OY982535.1, from coordinate 18,314,120 downwards.
CGCGTGAAATTATAAACTCTTTTTTTCTAAATAAGATACGATGGATAGATTGGAAACTATTGATTATCTATGGGGAATAAGTACATTTATGTTTTGAATATCTGGACAGTATGTGCTGAACAGCTGATTGTTTTTCACACGATTTGAGTCTTGACCCCACTGAAATTTTATTATATATCTACCTATGCTTGATCCCGTACAAAACGTAACGTAAAATTTGTTTATAGTGATTTCCCTTTTCAGATTTTCCATTACAATTATTACATTAATCTGTTACATGCCTATTGTACAAAAAAAAAAAAAAATTACAATATTCTGCTGATCAGTATTTCAACTAATCATGCGGTTGGATAGGTTTTTCGATGTGAAACATCTATTTGATGAGAAGCATCTACTGGCTCATTTGGCAGTGAAACCAACTGGTATGCTGTGACTGACGGAAACGACGCTGCCATGTCGTGATGCCCCCCCCCACTACGCCACTTGCTACGGACGGTGAACTTTGAATGAACTAATAAAAAATTCATAATTTAAAAAACCTTGTAATTTATTACAAGATTTATTAAATTATGAATTCTAACAAATAACATAGATGTTTCACATCTGAAGGGCGTCCCGTGACGGCGACCTACCTACCTAATTTTTTTTTAATAAGGCTCTTAAACTAACCTGTGAGACTTAGGGCGGATTTCGTCAATCTGAAAATGAATGCGCTCAACATAATATTATGAACCACTTTAACGAACTGTCAGTGTCACTATTTTCTATGGAATATTGACACTGACAACTTTTGAACGGAGCTTGATCGCGATCAGTTTCATGGGTGAAATCCGCTCTTAGCCTATGGGCACACTGGAAACTTTTTGTCCGCGTGACAGTATATTTCTCTCTTTCGAAATATTTTTTTAAATACCTTCATCATTTATGAAGTTATAAAGCTTCAAAGACTACCGTTAGAAAGAGAAGTCCGATACGTACTGTGACGTCAAATTACACGACGACTATACAGCTGCCATATAAAACAGCGTTTTCGCGAGAGGGACAGATTATATTATATTTGTTTAAAATAATTGTATCTCGTTCGTTTTTCGAGCAATTTAGATTCTAATTTCACTGTTAGTATTATATTTTCGAATACTTTTAGATAAACTGTTCAGATCGTAAATACTTTTTCATGCATATTCCCTATTGTGAAGTGCAACAGAGAGAGATCTGTCACGGTGACAAAGTCACCAGTGCGCGCCTAGTCTTAAAAGAAGGTTCATATACAGAGGTACCACACAGAGTACCTACATAAATAGATAGGAATTATGTACCTACTCCATCTACTTACATTGTAAGCTTCCGCTTTTTGGCTTTTCTTTCCACTTCACCGCACTACGTTCGACATTCTCCTTTATAAGATTATCCTCTAATGCCATATTAATAAGATAAGATTATTATATTGTCCTCATAATGTAATATTATCTGTAAGCAATGTTTAATATGTCATAGATATCTGATTTAAGTACCTTCGTATTGTGTCAGTGCGAAAAGCTCTTTGGTACGAGATTGATTCTCTTTGGGTAGTTTTCTTCGATATGTTAGTAGGTACCTTAGAATAATTATTCTAAGGTTAGTACCTATGTATTCCCATACTATGTTTATGAGATATATATATAACACACAAGCTAATATAGTATAATAATAATATAGATATTAGTTATCACAGGGATAAGGGTTTGTCACTTAGTTTCTACTTTAAACTTAGTTATTTATTTATTTGTTTGTGCTACTGGTATGTGTGGATTTAGGTCTCGAAAAGTACTAATAAGTAAATTGAAGCGTATGAACTCCTTCTTCTGAAATCTACTTACGAAGAGATATAAGAAATGGTCAATGTACTTTTGCAAGTTTATCTGGCACCAACCATACAGTTTACATTTTGCAAAACTCTTAGTGACCCTATTGTAAAGTGCGCGTTAACTGCTGATGTCGATCGATAGGAAACTATCGACCAGTTTCTGGAATGACATCTTTAAAACTTTGAAACTTGACATGACCAGTGTGTTGTAAATATTCATGACATCTTCTCTCATTACTAAATCCGTCTGACGAGATCTTATACAGATTTTTTTCCTAAAAAAACTTGATACTTACTTTAAACTTGATATGATTAGGTAAGTATGAATGAACTCGCTGTGAGCGACTAATCAAACCGCGTGGTACATTTTCCGTGTGAAAATATGCAGTTGCCACACTTGTGTTTTTTTCTTTTCTCGGTAACAATACATGTTTCAAGTACAAACAATACGATATCTTATTAATAGATTATACAACTACAATTGTAAATATTTTCCAATAAATATATGATACCTATCAAAGTACATTTTACAAGCCTTTTTATAATTAAAAATTACAACGAAATAAACATTTTATTGGTTAATGTCACCGGAAAGTGGCAAACGCCGTAAGATTGTAAAAAAGCACGTGAAATTGTAAACTTTTTTTTCTAAAAAGACACGGATAGATTGCAAACTGTTAAATGTATCGGATTTATTATATTCAAAACGATTTTTTCGTAACATAAGTATCGAGAAAATATAGGTACTTAATCTAATCAAGATTTATTACAATCTTACGGAGTCTGCCATTTTTCGATGACAGAAATAAGAAAATAAATACAGTCACCTATTGAAAGTTAGCCGTCAAGGGTAATTAATCGGTAGGTACCAAGATTGGTAGGCATACATTTCGGTGTTTAAGATACAGCAACTTTTCTTTATACACAGTTATTAGGTTTTCCTATAGGTACATATTATATTATACATTTATCTCTAAACAAATAAGTACCTTATCCAAATTTACAATAGATGTCGGTACTTTAAAGATATTAAATAGGTATAACTATCAAACAATTTTCTTTGTCACATTCATAGAACATTGTCTAACGTACGCTATATTTTCAGCATGAAAAAAAAACATCTTGCGCACAGTCACTTCAAAACGTCTTTTCCATACCGCACTAACTTATAAACTGATAAATAAAAGTTTAAGAACTTTTTGGTCCACATTCTGAATTTGAATTTGCCGCCAAATTACGAACATGGCGGGCACGAAGACCTTTGTTCCTGCGTTGGCTGCGCGCGCACCGCCAGCCTCGAGGGGTCGACAGGGTTCGCTTTCGCTACTAGAGAGCGTGCCACATGGGCAAAGGCAGCTTCGACATTTAGTCCGGTTTTGGCTGATGTCTCCATAAACGACACTTGGTATTCTCTCGCCAAGCGTTGTCCCTCCTCCCGCCTCACCGCCCTCTCCAGTCCGCTGTCGGATTTGTTACCTGCAAGCATACTGTTACTCAACCTCCGTTCTGACCTTGTTGAGAATTGGGGTTACCACGGGGCCCGTATTTTTGGTGACCGTTATGGCAGTTTGTTCGTATTAGAATAGGATCTTCCTATTTCTATGTTAATATAGGATGAGCAGTTGTGTTTCTGTATGCCTGTATTAATTTGTGCAGATATTTTAAACATAAGCTAAGAATCTAGTCTGGGATCTGCTGTGATCAATGTATTTTTATTGAATGCAGAACTATTGAAACATTTAAGAGGGCTAGGCTACAGTTGTGAATGTTAAAATGCGGCTGGTGGGTTTGATTTGAATATTCGTTATTGTTTGCAGTCCAATCAGCGCAGGTCACACTCTGTCACACCATGAACTAAGCAATCTTGACTTCATTTCATATCCTAGTGTATGTAGATTATGAAGAAGATACTTCTTTTCTCTTCTTTTAAAGCTCTTGGCACATAATTCATTGAACAAATTGGTCCATGCTAAGTGAGTGTCAGTGGCGTTTTGTTGTTATGCAGACTGCTGAGAATGTTGATACATTACCTAATAACATGATGACGACGTCGTCCTGCGCGTATTCGCGGATCTCGCCGAGCCAGGCCCGAATGTTGTCGAAGCTGATCTTGTTGGTCACGTCGTACAGGAGGAGCAGGGCTGGCGGGCAAAAGCATTATGATTATTTGAGGCTTTGGGCTGGCCTGGCCTCATAAGGGTCCAAACCTGTAATAGAAGTGACCTTTGCGTTGGTACCGGATGCCATCGAAGTGGCGAAGTATTGGGCCATTTAATTAAATGGCTGCTAGAACTTGAAGTCATTCCCTGAAATCCAGGAGGATCCTGTAGGATCCCGCATGCAGATCCGTAAACCAGATTATGGGATCCCACTTTTGCTGGATTGCAATCCCTAATGACATCCAAACAATTTTTTGAATTTTTTTAAATGAAAAAAGAGTTCTAGGTACTTGTATGAAGTGCTGTAATGGCAGTATGCAACGGATGCGCAATTATGAGCAGGTGCTTCAACTCTGTGCTAGCATATTCTTAGGTTGGTACACCTAGATATCTAACAAATATGGAAGGGAACTTCTACTTAATGCACTTTATTTTTATTTAACACCATGTGGCGCCACCATCTGCGATCAACACTTTCAGAAAAAAACTTCAACGTCATGATAGCTCACGACGTTGAAGCTACTGTTAAAGTACTCGTAACTGTTAAATATTATACATACTTATCTGGAGTTTGAACATGTTCGTTTTGTCTCTAACTTATTCTGTAAGCATCTGTTGTCGTTAAAAACATATGAATGGTCTTGATCAGTGAGCTTCTGTCGTTAGCCGATTGATCATATCACAAGTAGCTAAGTAGCTAGCTACCTATCTATTACGATAAGTAGGTAGGTACCTACTTAGGTAGTACTTAATTCCTACTTGCTACGGTAAGTTTTTTATTTTTTATTTGGGATGGGTTTGCTCTTGACTTTTGTCTTGGTCAGAGATGACAGAGACAAAGTCTACAGTAGAGCGAGCTTGCCCAGAAGGAGCCATGATGATGCAAGATATTCGAGTCTGCCTGTAACGCGCTGACAATATAAAAATACCTATTTGTTTGCAGTAAGCTTGAATATTATCGCACAGCACAGCACGATAGCGATTTTAACTACTTTTCATACTTTTTATCAGGCTAGCGATCTTGAGCCGGTTTTCTTCGATAATTATTCTCTTCAAAACCATTCCTAACTAAATTCAATACTTGAACAATCGCTCACAACTTGACGCAAAAATAGAGGCCTAGTACCAGGCCCGATATGGACACCAGACTCATAAGTTAATGGCATGATGTGGCTATGACTGGTTCAGTGTGGCCCAATCTAGTTCCACACGTGTGCGAATGTGTGATCCGGTTTGCTCTCAGAAACAGGTCGAGGCCGAACCTTGGCAGTTTCTATGCTCCTGTCATACCTACATGTAATTAGGTAGATAGGTATAGGTACTATGTAAAGCATTAAGTACGTATCCTACTTACATCAATTTAGGATGCAGCTTTTCTTATATATAGGTACCTAAGCGACTTCAAACAAGTATCATCATTCATCACAGCAGAGCATTAACTAGTAGAAACGGTATCCTCGTGACATTTCATATTGGGCGTACGGTTCTCAGAAGTCAGTGACGCCTTGCCATTAGTTGCCATATTGCCATGTGGAAGATAGGTACCAAATCAGCGGTCATGAGGTGAATAGGATTCTTGGTGCATAGTTTTGCCGATAGATGGCGCTACTTGTTTCGAAACGATAGCATGGAAACATGAAGAAAAGTTGTAACACACACTGGAACCGTTTTTTTTATTAACTGTGTTGCATAAATAAATAGGTAAACTAGTTTGTAGAACAGTTAATTAAAAAAAGTATTTATTACCATGTGCGTCCCTGTAGTATGCGTGTGTTACGCTACGGAAGCGCTCTTGCCCAGCGGTGTCCCAAATCTGAAGCTTCACCTTGATGCCGTCCACAGTGACTACCTTGTTCTGTGAACAGATGGCGCTAGTTGTATTGAATCTCATTAATAATATGATGCAGATATCTCATGAAATACCTATCCTTTTGTAAAATAAAATTATGAAAAAATAAAGAAAATATGCCACAAACTGTAGGTATATCTAATTGCTACACTGAGAAAATCATTAATTTAAAATGTTACCTATATAGGTACCTAGTAGTACCTACTTATTTTGTTTATTTTATAAGGTTTTAAGTGACTTGTGTTTCTATCTACTTGGGTAGAACTTCACTTCAAAAATCATCGTGCTTAGTAAAGCATGAGTACCTACCTAAGTAGATACATACCTCCTAGCTATTTAAATATCAAACAGAACACCAATGGACAGTTCATAAACCAACATAAAGTAATTAAATTAAATGATAATGAGTCACTTTTTTCTCGTCTCATAAAAAGTTGAACGTAAACTTGTTATTGGCTACTCGGGCACTTTTTCTAGCCCACAAATACAGCTGCAATAAATCAAACTGCAAAAACTGAACAGGCGAAAAAAAAGACCTTTGCAACAATAAATCACTCAGGCGAGCAGTCGATTCAATCACAGCTGTCATGGGCAAGGGGCGGGAACGGAAAAAGCGCGCCAAACTTCGAACACCAATAGCGTTGCGGGGAACCGGTCGCGTGCAGCCACTCACTGGCCCATTTGAACTTGGAACCCTTGACGGTCATTAATTACTTTTTTTTTGCGAGAATTAAAAATAATAAAGGCATTATTAACTTTTTGCCTATTGATATCGGAACTTTTTGCACTTCGCTTCGGTGAATAAAACTTGATTGATAAACCTTTTTGCTGAACATAAAAGTTGACTTTTTCTGACTTTTCGTCTTTGTAACTTTGATGTAGTAGGTGGATCAAGTAATTGAATTTCGTAGTTTTAATTAAAAGTTTAGCAGCATATTGAATAGGTACGTTTTTTATGAACAAAACGCTACCAATTTATTTCTGGCATATAATAGACGCGATCTTTCTTGGTTTGTTTTTTTCCTTCTTTAATAATGTCTTATATATGTCAAAGGTGAGGCTTGAGGTATAGAATTGCAGGCGGCACGTGTAGCGTGAGTCATTGTACCCGGAAGTCGATGCCGACGGTGGATATGTAGTTTCCTGCGAGGAATGTGCCGTCCCGGAAGCGCACTAGCATGCAAGTCTTGCCGACGCCGCTGTCGCCGAGTAGCATTACCTGCGAAGATTACAATGTATTTTGAAATAAGTAAGTATAATATCTATACTTCAATACTAATATTATAAAGAGGTAACATTTGTTTGTAAGTTTGTAGGTATGTAGGGGTAGGGGGTAATCTCAGGAACCACTGGTCCGAATTGAAAAATTCTTTCATTGTTAGATAGCCCATTTATCGCGGGAGGTTATAGGCTATATATCATCACGCTAAGACATATAGGATCGGAGCATAAATGGAAAATGTGACGCAGGCGAAGTTGCGCGGGTCAGCTAGTCTATCATAAAATGGCAGACTCCGTAAGATTGTAATTTAAGTACCTAAATAATAAATCACTTCGAAATACTTATAATGAAATAATCGTTTTGTAGGTAGTTAGGTACATATAAAATATATCCTAAGTATCCAAATTCAATAGTTTCCATTACATCCGTCGTGTCTTATTCAGAAAAAAATAATGTTTACTTACAATTTTACGCGATATTTAACAATCTTACGGCATTTGCCAATTTCCGGTGACATAATCCAATAAATAGATAAAGTAGGTAGGTACTGTTGTAACTGTACAGTTCGATTCAAACTTAATTGCGGTTCGGAAGTTAGCTGCGAGTGCCGTTGCGCGCAGGTACAGCCAAGTTGACCATAATTTAGGCTCAATTTAATTGGCTGATACCCAAAATTTGCGCATCGGAACGTACGATGTTCCGAGCCGCCATTAAGTTTGAATCGTACTGTACCTATCTATTCGAATGAACATGGTTACTTGTTCATATTAGAGTAAAGATACTAAAACATCTACATTCAATTAAGAACTCCCAAGTCAACGATAGGTAACTAGGTACCTAATTAATAATATATCTAGTTTTAAACTTTCATGGTCACTAACATAAGAATAAGTAGATAATAACGGGATTGCTACCATGTACCTTTTTGTTTTTTTTTTGTTTGTAGGTATAGGTAGCCTACTCCTTGATCATGGCGCTACAGTGCCGAAATATCGGAAACTCGTAAATAAAAAAGTACATGGTAGTAATCCCGTTATTAAAACTAATTAATAGATCTAGGTATAGAAACATCTAACATTTATCTAGTAGTTATGTAAGATAAATATGATTGAAATGTCACGGACAAAGTTAGGTGGGTTGCGACTTGCGGTATAGAGCTTTAATTAGTTCAGACAGTTTCGGGGCTTCTAAAGCTCCGTCGGATAGCAGACACACGTTTAATTAGTCCTCAAAACGTATCATGTCATACTGACTATGTATAATAGAAAGGTTTACAAAGTTAAATAAAGGCATAAATAATAATCTTGATATGACTTTTTAAACAAACACATATTAAACAAATGAAGCACTGCTTAAACTAATAGTTCAATAGGCTAGTTTCCATCATCCACAAATTGCAAAACTATTTAGTCCGTCAGTTAGAGCATTGAAAAATAATGGTCATATATTTTTTGTTTTTGTAAATCAATGAATATTGACAAAGATAAAACGCATCAAATACCGGGAGTGGGGGCTCGTGTCGTCACGCACCGCTAAAAATTATGCCAGGGCGTGACGCATTGAGAATTTTAAAGGGTCTTAACTTCGTCAATTTTGGTTCCCGTAACAAAAGAAAAAAATACGGGTCAAATATTTTTTGATAATCTAACTGACGGACTAATTAGTTTTTTTCAGGACACAAGCCTATTGATTCAGGGCGGATTTCATCAATGAAAATGAACGCGATCAACATAATATACACAACTTTAGTAACACATTCTGAACAATTTAGATCACGTCTACGAGCTGTCAGTTTCATTATTGTATGCAATGACGTATTATATATTATATAGACACGTCATAAACCAACATCGCGGCGAATCTTAAAAACGGCGAAAATACTAGATAGCTATTAATACGCATGAAGAAAGGGAAAGAAAATATGTCACCGTACGGTGGGATGCCTGTTGCTAGAGGGAGATAAATATACATCTTCAGTTACGTCACAGGATAAGTAATAGTCAAATTGACATCAAAACAAACGTAGTGTCGCGCGACAGGTTGGTGCGTAACTAAGCGCGATGTGGCCAATTGGCTTCATTTCATGTTGTCATTTTAGAGTGCGGACAACGTATCTATGGTTTTATATATCATTGATTGTATACAATGTAGAATGTAGACACTGAAAGCTCTTGAACGCAGTTGATCGCGATCAATTTCATTGGTGAAATCCGCTCTTAGTAATCGTTATAGTTGTACCTATTTAAGTTTGTTTTTAGCTGCACTTTTTTTTAAAATTGAGTTTGTAAATTAAAATTATTATAAAAGACACAATATCATGAGTGTTTTACCTACCTACTTAAACCTTTCTAGTATAGGTAAGGTCCTAGTAGATATAGTACGGTCAGCGAGAAAATTCGATTACTACTCTTATTGATTTTCAAAATTTATTGATAGGTATATTGAGCAAAACATTTAGTATGTACCTACCTATATAAAATCTGAGCAGAAGTAACGATTTCAAAAATATTAACCTTTTTGTTTCTACATAAAATGCCTAAAAGGCAGAGGTCGAGTCATTGTTGGTCAATTATGGACTCTAGAAGTAGCAGTGTAAATCGAGTTTTGCCGCTGACCGTACTTACCAACGAAGTACCTACTTATGTAGGTATATGGTACTCGGCTCAAGTAGGCATATCAAGATTAACTTTCAAAGCAAGTAGGTAATGTTTGAACTTTATAATATTCTGAAGCGTCTTTGAAGTTAGTACCTAATTAAGACATAATAAATACTAAACTGGAGTTATTTTACTAATTCTTGGAACTGAAATAGCTGTAAGGTTTGTTTCGTAGATTTTCTATGGTTTGTTTAGCAAAGGATTGAGATTCATCTTTTCGTTACCAAGTTAACCTATTTTATGTTGGAATTAGGTACAGTCAACAAAGCTATTTGTTATACAGGGAACAACAACAGTTTTTCCACTGCACTGCCAAATTATTTCTAGTGCATTTTATCTTGTTTTGCACAAAATTGTTTAAAAGTTTACCAAACAGCTTTATTGACTGTGCAAGTACATAAGTTGTTCAATCAAACAATGAAAAAGACATTGAAATTAGCCTAAAAGCCAGGATATTTTGGAAGTCAAAGTTTTACTAAAGACCAGTCCCCGAAAAGCAAAATAAGGCCTGACCCTCTACTTAATGTTCTATGAGATGAACCTACTCGTACTTATTAGGTACCTTTGTTTCTATAACAAAGAAGTTTCCTAAAATATATGATATCATCATAAAATCCATTAGCCTACGATCCTAATGTCTTTATGCATTATTTATCGCTAATGTTCATAGAGTCTCCTACAAATGTAAATAAGAAATCGTGAAGACCCTTTTTTATGTCCCTTTAAGAAACATTCGCCGGTGACCCTTTACTATTATATAAGTATACCACAACATAAAAAAATATATATAAAAAAGTTGACTCACTTTTCCAAAGACGTCGTATTTATCTTCTTGTTTGGAATGCTGTTCCCAAGTGTCTGTTGGAGAAGGAGGTTCACTATGAGGCATCACCCCTGCTTCTGCCTCACTCTTCTCATCATCTTCTCTAGCTTCCGGCAGGTTCCTGGCCCATGTAGGCCGGACCCTGCCCACCACCACACGTTTCTCCATCTGCCTGGTGTCAGTGGCGTTTGGATTCCACATTTTTGAGCTTGGATTTTAGGGCATCACTTAGAAATCCTCTTTTATTTTATGTTTCACTTGTTTGATTAGAATTATGGTTTGACCATTTTTGATATCACTTTTTTACCACTGTCTGGTTTATTTCACTTCCGTTTCAAGAACAAAAAGCAATCAGGTGGTAGATCAATGAAATTTCTATTTTCGTCTGTTGCCGTCTCTCTCAATTTTAAAGCTGTTATAACTGAGCTACAAAACTATCTGTTATTATTGATCACTAGTTCTATTGTACAGATGTACACCAACGGCATGAGCCATGAGCACACTTTCCATTGGTCTATTTGGCAGAGAGAGAGAGCAGTAGAGGACAACTCTGACGTTTCACGTTATTGGTTCGTCAGTTGATGCTCATTGACTATGAGGCTTGCAAATTTCGTTCGCCCACCGTACATTGACGAGATCACCCTGCCATCTGTGCTCATGACTCGTGCCAGCTATAATACGAACTTAAACGCACAAAAGGAACAATTCCATCTACATATTTATTTACTTCACGTTGATCAAACAAATCAACGAAGTATTTAAATGAAATTAAAACTGTGTCAAGTATGAATCAAAGTAATCGAGTTTAAGAAAAAATCTAATAGAGTAGCGACATAATGTTTAAGATTTATTTAACAAAGTTAGTAACCAGAGTTGTAAAGCTGTAGATTTAATTTTATTAGTGGAACAAGGGATTGTTGCTGAAACTTAGAAAGACAATAGTGTTGTGGAACTTATTACTGAGAATAAACTAAGTGCTGCGAGTGTCGGAAGTTCTCACTTAGTTGTCTACTCAGAAAACATTGCAAAGTTTTCATCTTTTGATAATGTTGTCGAGACTTTTTCCCATGCCACAGACGTTTCCTATATGTATAAATAAGGTGCGTCTTTTGTCTTCAGACTTATTATTTCTAAAAATCGATGTAATTGGCACAGGAATGAAGGCCAGCAGAGGGGGAAGTCGGGCTATGTGAATGGACGATCATGATGACAAAGATTTTCTTAAGATTGAGGATTGAACTCTCAATATAAATTATCAGTCCCACTAGTTATTCTTCTAAAACTCCTAACCCAAAATATTAAGTCATTACCTATCCTTTGGTTCTCACATTAATTTACAACCTCTACGAGAGTTCCTAATCAATTATTATGAAGTTACTTAGCATACTAGATATCTTACTCAACTATTGAATGTAGCAATCAGTTTCAAAGTTATCCCCTTATGATTTAAAAGTTTTACACGTGCTTACTAACTCATTCATTACTCTGTTTCAGGTCCATCGACCCTGCTCTGTTTAACGTTTACTAACTTCTTCCCGCGTAAATGTCAGAAATTATCCCAAGGGAATAATCTCCAGGGATAAAAAGTAGCCCATGTGCCACTATAATTTATTTATCTTTGTGTAATATTTCATCCAGGTTCGTTCTGCCATTGAGTAACAAACATCCATCCATTCGAACTTTCTCATTAACAATATTAGTAATATTGTACCCACTTAATGTATCATGATGACCTATTAACTAAAAGTGCTAGTTAACTCATTACACTGTCTCTCACCCCTCGACAGTAATCCCGTTCTGTTTATTGTTTAATGATGTCTCCCTCTCGGGATTTCGCCAAATGTTTGCTTAACTCCTATTTGTCTGGCAAACTTCAACGGGATTCGAAATATCATGTCTTCCTTGTGTTTATGTTTCGTGCTAAACATCATAGGATTTGTTGTGTTAATTAATCTTCAAATTCTAGTGTCAATGTTATTGGTTTATTTAAGATTCATAAGATATGAGTTGGAAAATCAATATAAGTGTTTTCAAGGTTACTTATAGAACATAATATTATGTTGCTGTTTTTGAAAAATTTGACGACAACAGCCTATATGAAACGGAACACAAACCTGTACATCATTACTCTGTTCACTTTGGCTGTCTTTTTTCATAGAATCACCCATCACAATTAGCTACAGATAAAAATAACCACCCAAAAACAATCCTTTCTGAAGCAGGTCTTAAAATAACATCTTCTATTTCTACGAATTCATGTTTTACTCTACCTTTTGTTTCTCCAACCTTTTAAGAGGGTTCAATTATAAGGGCACTCATAAATATTTCTTTGTCAATTTCCAGGAAATGCTAATGGTTGATTTCATAAAATCCTCTTCATCTATTGTACATAGAATTTATCCGTTATTTACCCTGTCATCTAAAAGGGTATAAGCCATGAATTTATAAAGCGTAGTGATTTCCCGCTAACCCCTAAGCAACTACCCTAAGCTGTTTATATTCATGCAAAGCCTTTTTACTTCGCGTCTTTAAGCAGGACCCAATCCCAGTCGGGCCATTAAAATTCGTTTTATAGGGAAACCAGGATTTAACAGGAAATATTCAAATATAGTCGTGAGCTTTTATGTAGAATTTGTGTGTGGTTTGTGAATCTTTACCTATATCGATATGAAGACAAAATAGAAGTAGGTCTCATAAACTACAAAATACTTTCTTAGAGTTTAATGAAGGATTGCCGCAGGGTAGCGTTCTAAGGCCTATGTTATTTCCTTAAATCAATTGTCTACTTTGACTTGTAAAAACATCAGTACCTACGTCAGGAAAATAAAACAATAATGACCGCCATTGTACTCATAAAATTAAGATTTCTTGTAAAACAGTTGTGTGACTGTTTAAGTGTAAAATAACGAATATTATAATTTTTGTAAGACGAGCATGTTTTCTTTGTTTTGGTTTTGGTACTCGATCCCTAGGTAGGTACTTTTTCATTACTAGGCTATAAAAATAGCTTAGGACTTCATTGAGAAGAAAAAGATAAGGGCCGCATTCGCCATATTATTATAGTGCAAAGAAGAAGATATTGTGGATAAATGAAAAGATTAAAAACTGCTAATTAATCTCCGAAATTCTTTATTTGATGCAAATAGCAGCAAGTCAAATTATCAATATTGTAGGTATCCAACAACTGCATACCTACAAGCTGTTATATATTATCATGAACGAAACTATAAGCAAGCTTAAACCATGGAGGGATCAATATCACGCTTATTAGTTATTAAATTACTATGGAATTAATTGACAATCTAGTTGCATATTCATATTACAAGCACAGCGTAAATCGTGTCTGTGGCGACGGTAAATCGATCAGTGATGTTGACGATTAAACTACGAGTATATGAGGATACCTATGTATATGAGGATTATTGAGGATATTGACAGGACTGTGGTACCTATAATACTTCACTTTACTGTCCTGTTGCACTGTACTGTGGCTTAATTTCTATTTTGCGGTTATCACCCAAATATTATCCTGTATTGTTAATATACGTGTCGTTCATTAACCAAGTCTCGATTTCGCGTTGATTCTCCGGTTTTATTGCGTTTTTCTACCTACCAATTTCAGTTCCAGTAGCGGCTTAAGGCGAGGTTGCAGTACTGTGTGTTTTGACGAACAACAGCGACTGTCCGGCGAGCGAAATAATGCCTAAATTTTGATTGTTTTTTCTTCTTGGCGAAAACTGATAAAGAAATTATACAATATGGTTTCAACATTTACTTCAAAATAAAAAGCTCTATCTATTGATATAACTTTTATAATATATTCGTGATGAAATCTCTTAGCAGTACACGTTTAAAATTGTAATTTAGTGTCATGTTTGATTAAAAAAAGTATCGAGCCAATCATTCTAAATCGCGTTTCTATCTTTACGATTTACTCGAAGGTATGTTCAATTTTTATGTAATGATTTTTATTTATTAAAAAACTCATAATTAATAAGATTTTCAGACGTTCAAAAATCTTAAAAAGTACTGCAACCCCGCCTTAAGGGCCGGGCGGCGCGGGTAGCCGACCAGGGGCGCCGGCAACTGAAAGGCGCCGCCGGGGCAATCTTTCGATATAAAGAAAAACTCAGACATTGAAGGTCTTTTGTTGCGCGAAGAAAGTTTTTGGTTGGCAACAACATCTCGAAGACCTTCAGAAAACACCTTTCCAATCTTTTATTACTTACAATAATGATATCCCTGGATATCGCTGATATACTGCTAACAATACCAGTGACTGTTGCAAGTGGCGAACGCACTTTTTCTAAAATTAAATTATAGCTCACTAAACGAAAACCAGAAACTGCCAAAATGGGAAATAATTAAAAACAATTCGTTTATAAGCGAATTGTGGCATCGTTGTAGGGGATAGTGTTTTAAGAAACATATTATTATACGGACATGTAGCTACGGATGGGGTAAAGCTATCGGGGTCAGGTGTAACGGTTTTTTAAATGAGTTATTTTAATCATGTACTTATATTGAAATATAAAAGGACGCAAAATGCATGACTTACCCGGGGCGCTTAGATGGTTAAGGCCGGCCCTGCCTATTTCCACCTACCTCTCTATCCAACAAAGAGATTCGTGATTCACACATAATTATTACGTCAGCTAGCATAGTGTCGCATCACTATGCTAGCTGACGTAATCGGCTTAACTACTCAATTCCCGTAATTCTTATAACTGCATTACTGATCAAGTGTTACGAGATTATATTGTAATAAGCTCAAATAAAGCTAGGTAATTATTACCTACTATTTAAGAAAAGCAGACAGGCGTAATTGTACGGAAAATATATGCTATATCATTCGATAAAAAAAGACGATTAACGTTTTGATGCATAGCCCTTGCGTTGGAGAGTTTACGCGTTCTAAAAGTATAAGCTTCAACTTATCATTTAAAATAATATACAATGTCAATCAAATGTCGACGATGCGAAAGGTCTATTCAACTCTTGTCACGTCTTGTGAAAATACAATAATGATCCGATGGGACTGACATACGCTATGCGTAAAAGCCCTTATACAAATAAAGAAAAAAAAAAAATAATGTACAGGGTTAATTTTTAATTATGCCTCGATGGCCAAATCCGAAACGATGAGGCGTCATTCGTTAAAACAAAAACTATATTCCTAGCCAGGAATCGAAAAAAAATGACACGCACACTCTGTGTTATTGCACCATCCGAAAGTGTCGCTAATAAGGATCAAATTCTGGGAAGAAAAGAGCTCGTTTTTAGGGTTTCGTAGGTCCAAAGGTTAACCAACGGAACCCTATTACTAAGCCTCCGCTGTCCGTCCGTCCGTCTGTCAGCGGACTGTATCTCAAGAACCGTAATAGGTAGACAGTTGAAATTTCCACAGATTGTGTATTTCTATTGCCACTATAACAAAAATTAATACAAATTGAGGTTACTGGTACGGAACCCTTCGTGTGCAAGTCATGCATCGCACTTGGCCGGTTTTTAACACATTAGTTTTCATCTGAAGATTTCCAGATTCGCCT
Source organism: Ceramica pisi (assembly GCA_963859965.1). Taxonomy (NCBI): domain Eukaryota; kingdom Metazoa; phylum Arthropoda; class Insecta; order Lepidoptera; family Noctuidae; genus Ceramica; species Ceramica pisi. The sequence continues at coordinate 18,298,018 of OY982535.1, read as the reverse complement.
GCATGCAGTTTGCATCCAGGGGAAGTAGTTCTGCCGCGCAGGGGTGATGAATTATGGAGGGTCAGTGTGTTTGTGCCTCCACAGCGCGCATCTCTCGTATTATGTTAAATTATAGCACTATCCTCCGAGGAGGTCATATATCTCGTAAAGCTTTAGAACTGCAGGTATTAGTTAATGCCTTGCAAACCTCAAACAAAATCAACGAATTATATTGGGCGGTCTTAAGCGGTTATTACATTACACCATCTATCGGTCCCGATTTCTAGGGCGCCCTGTTTCTGCGGCAGGGTGCCCATTATTATACTACACTAGAAATCGCGCCCTAACTGCAGTGGCGGCGTAAAGTGGGGGGGGGGGGTGGAGGAGGCTGGTCCACCCCGGGTGCCTAACACCAAGGTGACAACGACTACTCACTCGTACATCCAAAGAAAGCGTAGTATAGGTCCAAAGAAGGCGTACATTCATTTTTTTATCAAATTCTTTAAACAGATACCAAAGTCGCGTCTATAAATAAAAGTGGTTTTTTTGACGCGCAAATAATTTGTTTCCAACTTAAGACATATTTCCAACTGAAGACAAACAAATATCATAGTTTATAACGCATCGCAACTATAATTCCACTTTTTTTTTCGACTATAATTTCTAATTTCCTAAAAATAATAAAGTCATGTTGCGCTTAAACCGCGCGAGACAGGGAAATCAATTTTGATAATTTGATCGAATATCTTAGTACCTAAAATAATCAATCGAAAATATCTGAATACAAATCCGCCTAGGGTGCCAATCTACCCTATGCCGCCACTGCGGCATGGCCCTGCCTCCCTGCCTCTTACTTACACTAGGTGATAGACACTAGTGTACAGTAGTGCTATTCTGTAACAACATTTTCGTGTCTCGACAGCGGAATCCGACGTGAGTATCAAATTCGTGTAAACATAAGACCTTTATGTTGTTTGCTATAAAGCTCACTTTGTGAGCTTTGTCACTCAAGTGGATCTCGATATCGAAATAGTTATTTACAGAATAGACTAGCAGAGCAGGGCAATCGGAGCCACCCGATCGCCCGATGGCAATGTCCTTACTCCCTGTAAGGAGCTCCGCTTTAACATGTCAAAATGAGGGCTTGGGTGAAATGATCACGAAGTCAACTGTCTTTCCATCTTGATTACCAACATAATTTGACAGCTCACTTCATTATCACTTCACCCAAGCGGTCACTTCCACATGTTAACAGAATCGCACTGCAGTAGAATATTCACAGTTGTATACCCATGACATAATCTTAGTAGAGAAAGGCACAGCTTCCGTTGCTTACCTGGATTACTCGAAATCATAATACCCATGCCGATGGTAAGAAATATCTTTACGCTTCGATAAACCCGGGACAGTATATCTTAAAGTACCTACGACTCGTCTATTGATTGTAGCCAATTATAATGCGAGATGAGACGCTGTGGGGAACAGATTGATTAGAAGTTGTAGGTATTAAGGGGAAATAATTAATTAGTTAAGAAGCAGTTAATATAATAATATTCTAAAGCAGAAGAGTTTGTTTGTTTGGTTGAACGCGCTAATCTCAGGAACTACTGGTCCGATTTGAAAAATTCTTTCAGTGTTAGCTAGCCCATTTATCGAGGAAGGTTATATGCTATATATCATCACGCTAAGACAAATAGGAGCGGAGCAATAATGGAAAATGTGACGCAGACGAAGTTGCGCGGGTCAGCTAGTTGCTTACATAAGGTCATTGAATTATGAGTAACATAGGAAACTAGAATTCAATGATACCTACCATGCAATAGTTTTCGTAGCTCGAGCTGGTCAGCGATCCACCTGGTATTAAGTATACCTATAGTCTTTAAGTTTTAAGTTCCCTTCTCTGTTTCTTGACACAATTTATTGTGTCTAAATTTCTTATTAAATTCTTCTGTCGCAGGTCTGCTGATAGAAATTTCTTTTGAAATAAGCAGTACCTTTGTGCTCTTTTCTCTGTACAAAGTTTTCTTTTTAAGTACCTATATTATGTGTTCCTACATAAATTATTAAATAACATATATTGAAGGCTGAACTAAGTATTATGGATTGATTGGCAGAGTCTGGCTGGGGCCGACGAATTTTCAAAACACTAAAACGAACACCAAAACGAAAACCACTGTATGGTACAGAAGCCAATTTTCAAGAGTCTAGAAAAAAAACGGGTGGCACTCCGGGAGTGCCGGCAGAAGTGAAAACTTGAACATTAACGTTGTGCATTTTTGAATCATTCGTCTTACGAATTTTCGATCAGGTCACGTGTCGTGACGCGAGTTTAACATTTTATACCCATCTCAAGAAAAGTGCTGAACGCCGCTAAAATAATATTGCACCTAAAATTAAATTATGCCTAATTTCAAACTCTGTTAATATGATTAATGAACAGCACTAGACATTCAAAGATAAGGCAAATAATAGAGACATAAATCTTTCTAAACATATAAACTAGTCTCCAGGATCCATTGAATCTAGATATTCGATTAAGGATCCCACCTTTATTTATTCTACGAATTCGAAATCTGATATTACGAATAGCAAAATCTCTCACAATATAAATAAAGACATAGCCATTTCTAATAACTAAAGATAACTGAATAAAGATCTACAGAGTTTCAGCAAAATGGAGTTGCTATTTTATCTGTTTCGTAGAAATCGCCCGGGGCCAGACATTTTACAAGATGATAGAATACTAGTTGCCAGCTAACCCCTTGGAAATATGAAATATTATGTTAAACAATTTGATTGTTTAGAGAATTTGTTTTATTGTACATTAGAATCAGTATCACTAAGTACAAATTATAAAACAAAGTCCTTCCCGCATCTGTCTGTCCGTCTGTTCGCGATAAAATAAAAAAAACTGCACCGACTTTCATGCTGTTTTCATCAATGGATAGAGTGGTTCTCGAGGAAGGATTTAGTATATAATTTATTCAAGCAGGCGAAGCCGTGGGCATCAGCTAGTATTTTATAAAATATAGTGATTGTTGAGAGCAGAGGCCAATTCCATTAATTTTATACACGTACCTACTAGCTGACCCGCGCAACTTCGTCTGCGTCACATTTTACTTTAATGCTCCGCTCCTATTTGACTTAGCGTAATGATATATAGCCTATAGCCTTCCTCGATAAATGGGCTATCTAACATTGAAATAATTTTTCAAATCGGTCCAGTAGTTCCTCAGATTAGCGCGTTCAACCAAACAAACAAACTCATCTGCTTTATAATATTAGTATAGATAGGTATACATTTTTGACAAATTGCGATTGACATGCAAATGCATGCTTAAAAAATATTAGGATTGACACATTTTCTCTAATATTATTAATTTGAAGGCAAGACTGGAGTCAGATTTACTGGCTTCAGAAGATTCGTAACGACTGCCAAAACACAAATAACAGCCGGGACCAACGGCTTAGGCTGAGTTGTACCATAGAAGAAGTTATAGTTAAAGTTAACACTAACAGTAGCGCTGACTTTAACGGTTATAGTGAAATGTGTTGCACCAGCGAATTCATTAGCTTTGTTAAAGTTAAAGGGAAGAGTCAAGTCAAGAGATTATATTCAACGCGTTTGATAGTTGACGGATAATTTAACACAAACAATAACACTAACCAGCGGAAAGTGAGCGGTTACAGTTACGGTTAAAGTTATGACGTCATTTAACTATTTGTCAAATGGTGCAACTAATTTTTGGCCTAATCGATACTTTAACTGAAGTTTCGATGTTTGTTATTGTTAAAGTAAGATGGTGCAACCCAGCCTTAAACGTGCTTTCCGAAGCACGGAGGAAACTCGGTATGTTTAGACGGTCACCCATCCACAGAACAACCTTGACACGAGTGGCTTAACCTTGAAGATCGAGCGGCTGTTATTATTTAGCCTCGAGCTTCTAATATTTCGATTACTTCAATTTACCCAATTTATAGCAGTCCACGCAAAACCTTAGACAAAATCTTTCTGTTAAAACCTTTGCATTTTTGAAAGATTTCAAAAATCTACATCACCAACAAAATTACCGCTAAACTGGTAAGGTGGAGGTATTTAACTGGTAGATAATGCCTTGTTGCATTAATTCTGCCCATGTAGGTACCACTATCTATACTTATATACTTATAATATATAATATTATAATTAATATTTAATATTATTAATATTAATATTATAAAGCAGAAGAGTTTGTTTGTTTGGTTGAACGCGCTTATCTCAGGAACTTCTAGTCCGATTTGAAAAATACTTTCAGTGTTAGATAGCCCATTTATCGAGGAAGGCTATAGGATATATATCATCACGCTAAGACCAATAGGAGCGGAGCAGTAATGAAAAATGTTACGCAGACGACGTTGCACGGGTCAGCTAGTTGTACATAAAGTTTAAATAAATAAATAAAATTCCAAGTCTACTTACTACAAAAAATAATAGACTTGCAAATACTACGGAACACAATAATAAAGACAATAAGCCTTCAGCAAGCCTTCAGCCAATTTGCTCGGATGTGGATATTGAAAGGACTCGTGTAGGTACTACTTACTTGTGAGCTCTAGATTGCAGGCTCTCCTCTATAAAATATATTCCTTCGTTCCTTCGTAAAGCTTTGAATCAAAACCGGCCAAGTGCGAGTTAAACTCGTGTGTTAAGGATTCCGAACGTACAAGTAGTGCGATTCTGTAAACATGTCGAATGGAACCAAGGCGAAGTGAACGACAAGTACCTAGGCTGTAAAACTAAACTAACAAGATGGAATCACAGCTCACTTGTCGCTCACTCCACCAAAGTGTACACGGTGAGATGTCGGCAGAATAGACCGGCTTGTTTTTTAAACAGGCCCATAAAACTTACTTTACCATAAAAATTTTAGGCTCATCACTTTTAGACATAAATTCATAGTGGTAAATTTTCAACGGTATCTTAAATAACTTTACTTTCCAAATACACGGGAACGAATTCGCGGGCGACAGCTAGTCTTAAATAACTTCAAAATTATTTATTTTAGACTAAATAAAGATATTTAAAATTATTATTATTTTTTTTTTTTTTAATTTTATTGTCTTATTTTCTAAAGGCAATAAAAAATGTTTTCGTTACGTTAAGCCTCCGTTTTTGGGTGTGTACCAAATTTCAACTGAATCAGTACTGTAGATTCAGAAGACGAATGACAAACGAACTGACGGCAATATTCGAGTGATATTGTAAGAGCGTTTGTGCAATACATCGAATTTTACTGGCAGGCAGTCCGAATTTTTACGATCCGATGTCGCTTGAAAAAACGGATGATTGGCTTGTGCACTTGTACGTCTTTACTCGGATCATTGCGGCGCAGTTTAGGGTAGCTCTCTTTGAAACTATACGCCACGCACGCGTAATTACGCTAGGAAAGTAAAGTCTCTTAAAACGAAAAAAAAACGGCCTAAAATGGGAAAAACTAAAATGTCGAACAGTAAATTACGTGTAGTGCACAAACTAAAATACTAAAATACATTAATGGCGTGCCATATTGGACCGTACAAAATCGGACCGTCGAACAGTAAAATTCTTTGTAGTACTGAAACGCCCTTACAAGATCACCGGTTCCGGTTTCCATACGGACGTGCGGAACCCTCAAAACTCGAAGCTTTGTGTTATTGCTGTATTGGAACTCGTGTAAGCTCGGACGAATGATTGGGAGTCCTTTATTTCTTTTCTGAGAAACTGAATAGTTAATGGAGACTTCTATTAGTAATGGAGCTTCTTGTGTAAGGAAATACATTACCTATTTTTAGGGACTAGCTAGGTAGATGCTATAGATTTCGTTCTCCTAGCAACATGTTTTTCCGCTTTATATTTTTTAAAATACCGCCCTGTCGGGTCAGTGACCACTTCGTTGGGCCGTATTTTTTGGTTAATATTAAGCCCGTGACACTCACAAATAACGTGGCTTTCTATTGGTAAAATAAGTTTTCAAAATAGTTTCAGTATATCCAGAGATTACCCCCTTTTTTCACTGACTAAAACCCATCCGTGTCCCTCCTAATGCCCTTAACGTTACAGGGCAAATTCCACACCCCCCCCCCCCCCCTACAACCTCACAATTCGAGATCTTAGCTGAATTTGATTTGAGCGTCTAAAAGTGACTTATATACGAAGGCAGTTCCATTATTTTTCAAACTATCACATTAACTAGTTAAGGCCGGATAAAAAAGATATTTTAAATGAAAAGTTGTTTGATTTTTTCATTGGAGCGAAAGCGACTTGGCCGAAATATAAAATGGCAACACTAAGTTGCCATTAAAATTTTATATTTCGGCCACCGCGGTTGGTTTGGAATTACCATAGAGATAGCCTACAAAAGTTCATGACTGAATTTCTATTAATCTCGGCCTTCTAGATCAAAAATTCTTGCACTAACTAATTCTGTACTTGACGCCGAGTCAAACAAGATATTTTTTATTAAAAGACGCAAGAATTTAATCTCAGTTAAATTAATGTGTGGGTGGCTGCCATTGCTCTTTACCTCTTAAAAATATTATTTGATGAGTGATGGTTGAAATGAAAAACAAAACTATTATAAAGATAGAATGGAAATTTTGAGAGTTGGTTTAATGTGGAAGGTAGGTAATTTCTGGAATGTAGCTATTTGAAAAGTTAATGTGAAATGGTTAGTGCTTTCCGTCCTGAATACCTCCGTCTCTCTCTCAAAACGTAATCAATCACCATATTATTGCAACACGGACTGTTACTATTTATAATTTAAATAATAATAACCTATAACGTGGTAGGTACCGCAAAAATGTTTATAGGCTGTTGAACAAAATGTGTCTGGGTCTCCTAACATAAAAATCAAGGTATTTTTACTCACGTATCTAATACGGGCGGCGCTCATAGAGTTATTTTCAAAGCAGACCCCTCATTGTTAACAGTGCGTGTCACTTATCAAAGCGCCCTCGCTTTTGTCACCCCTGCCTGTGAAACTCCAGACAAACACAAAGTCGGACCAACTTCGGACGGCTCTTGTCAAGGTACTCATATTAATTAATTTAAGTTTAGAACCAGATAAGGGACTTCTCACATTTATTCAGCTCCATTCGCGTTTTGCTAAACGATTTTGGTCACACTTATACAGTTCTGCTTATATCAGCCGCGTACAGCTTCCTAAGAATGAGAAGGAGAGCAGCGGCACATTTGCACTCGCATGATAATAACACCACGTAGATACTTGTTTGACGCGAAAGCTGAATAAATGCGGAAAGCTGACCGGATGCGTACCTACCTACGCGATTCCATACAAAATCGTTGTTTTCTATAGGCATAAGCTGAATAGAGCTGAATAAGTGTCAGTAGTCCCTAATCAACACTGACGTGTGACGGTTGGAAAATACACAAATCAAGTGTCTAGGGATCAAGTATCTACGTTTTAGAGTATCGCCGCAATTAAGGAGTATTAACTTTAACTTTCTTGGATCGTTGTTGATTCTATTTTTAAGTTATTTTCACTATTTAAATAAAGATTTTACTAAACTTTTGAATAAATATCTTAATCAAAATAAAAAATACCTAGTTTGATTAGGTTTTCAAAGAGGAGTACAGACGCGCGCCTCAAAGATGTGTCAGCACAAGGAGGGGCCCAAAAGGGCCGACGCCTGCCGGAGTTGCGGGACTATTCGAAAGAGATACCGCGGCTCCGGAACACAAAGGGCAATGAACGAACATGGATGGGTTTTTTAGTCAATAAAAGTCTGACACTCCCGTCCGCTCCGCCCAGAGCGGGAGAAGTCATTTAGATGATTTCCCATCATAAAAAAAAGGCTTGGTCATCTGAAATCTTTTGTAGAATTCATTTTAATATATAATTATACATATTTTCTATTAGGATGACCTATTTTAGTTCGTCTTCTTTTCATTTCAGATTTCCAAAAAAAAAAAAACATTATTTTCCTACGAATTTCAAACTTGATCCTGCTGTACCGTGTACCTACCTGCGAAATCGAACGAATGTCCAATCTACTAATTATCCCTTCACCACAAAATCTCTCCAATTATCCCAAAAACGTGTTTAATTTAACCAATAACGGTTACAATATTCACCTTTTAATCACGTTTCACTCGTCCAATAAATGACAAAAGTACGCAATCTGCGAATTTACCAGTGACTAAATTATTGAATTCTCGCACCAATCTGCATATTTCATTTCACGCTTGTTATCCCGATTTCAGGATCAGCTGATTACAAAGTAGCTGCCTCTGTACCCCTAGCCACAGAGCTAGGATATGCCAAAGGTTGGCTGGTAAAGAATATCTGGTTGCATTAATTCCACCTTTTTACTACGGAACCCTTAAGATCACTTGGTTTTTATAAGTGGCCGCTTGCAGTGAGCCTATAACAGGGAGTGCAAACCTTTATCACACCCGTACTTGAGTGCCACCAAAGAATCTAGACTTTGTAATTTTTAATGGACAAAAACAACAAGCTACTTGCTAATTTAACTCTATAATGAGAACTCGAAATTCATACATGTAATAAGTTGATTTCGTAGTTAAAAAAAGCAAAAGTTAGTGTGATTTTTACTGTTACAAATTACGTAGATGCTTTATCTCATACTTTGGCGTGCACAAATTATTTTGCGGCGTGTCGCCACCTGCACGCGTGCCGAAGGTTAGCTATCCCTGGCCTATAAGGTTGTCGTCTGCTTAACCGTACTGTGGTGGTTGCGGACTACATGTTCAAGTGATACAGGCTGGTTCAAACTGATTGATCAAACTGACATGAATTTCTGTAGAAAATTTTATAAAAAGGTCGTAAAATGAAGAATTAATATGAAACTATAAAACAGCCTGTTTGATCAAATAACTTGAGCGTGTATGGCTGCATTTATAAAATTAGAAGGCAGAACTACAAAAGAAAGAGGTGTGTGATACTACTGTATCATCATCTTCTTCTGCCTAGGCTTTTCCCAACTATATTGGTATCGGCTTCCTGTCAAATCAGATTCATCTGACGGCCAGTTTTTTAAATGGAGCGGCTGTCTACCAGACCTTCGCAACCCATTGGGTAACACGAAAATGGTTCTTGGCAAGACTGGAGTCAGATTTAATGGCTTCTGACATTCCGTAAGGACTGCCAAAGATTTACAAATGACAGCCGGGACCAACAGCTTAACGTGATTTCCGAAGCACGGAGAAAACTCAGTACCTATGTTAAGATAGTGACCCATCTACAGACCAACCTTGGCAAGCGTTGCTTAACTTTAAAGATCGACCCGTGTGGTTGAGCGATCGACTGTGTCGCATGTCGTGGGTTCGATTCCCGCATGGAACAAATATTTGTATGCCCTACCTACAGACAGTTGATGCGGGACTGGCTGTTTGTGTATGTGACTTTGTATGTTTTGTAAACGCACCCACGATACAGTAGAAATTCCTTGTGTGGGGCAACACAACTCTTAAAATGATTTGAAATGCAAAAAAAAAATGAAAGACGTCCGTTTTCGGACAGGAGTCCCCCAAATGTCGCCACAACAACCGTTCCTGTGCGTCTCGTATCCATCGGCTACCCGCAACGCAACCCTCACCAGGTCATCAATCAACCTTGACTAATCTTCTTCTTTTCGAGTCTATAGTTAACTCCATAGATTTTATGTACCCAGTAGGAGGCTACGGTCGATGGCATTCACTAAATCCCCCAAAGTACCTACAGGGGGGCGGGCACCTGGGACACTCCAACGGCTCATGGTCTGAACAGGAGCACCGTATTCACATTGAGTATCCGACGTGTCAATGAAACCCCACTTATCCAGGTTGTGTTTGATGGTAAACCTTGATTGATTAGTGTTGCCGTATCTATAAGGCGGTTATCACACTGCCACGCATTAAGCCGGGTCCAGACATGATCATTTGACCGATCCTATCACCGTATCCGATCACCGTATCCGTATCTGCGTATTGTATCAAGCCCTGTATCTAGTTGTGGACGCCTCCGATTTGCTCCGTATCCGTATCTTCACAATAGTCATGATCGCGTTTCAAATTGCCCAGTTCAGTTTCTGCTGACGCGTCCAGACTGACCCACGCCACGTCCGTATCTGTATCACCTTTGATGATCGGACAAAAACCGACACGACATGGGACGGGCCGTATCATAACGGCGTATCGAGATCCCGTATCATGATACGTATATCATTACCCGTCCACATATGCGATCATAATACGCGTCGACGATGCGGATACGGTGATCGGATCGGGCAAATGATACATGTCTGGACCCGGCTTTACGTTGCATGTTGCGTGTCAACACACCTACGCGCGTAGGTACTTGCGGGAGTGCAGATCTGCATCATCGCTCGGGTTTTTTACGCACCCACGCACGTAGGTGCGTTTTGTGGATTCACGGTAGCTCTGAATTATTTTAATCAATGCCGTTCGCTGTGGTGATAGTGCAGTGCAGAGCGTCGCGTCTGTTTTGATATTAATAATGGTTATTAGGTACTGTGGAACTAGTTGAAGATGCTGCAGTTATAGTAACTGTTTGACTTTTGTACAAACACACGTCAAGACCATCCATAATCACGCACGGTACTGCGAGACTCGGTGTGCCATACCTTGCGTCTAGCCGCACCCAAGCGCATGTGCGCATGTTTCTCCGCTTGTAGGCGCGTGATCTGGGGCCCGAGTTTGCTATTTTTATAAATTTGTCATTCCGACACGATCCCATTGTCATGCCATTGTCATTTTGATAAAAGTTCGTAATCTGCTAAATTCATAATCGCACGGTCACTGTCACGTCAGTGGCCGGTCACTGGCACGTCAATGGTCTCGTAATAGAATTGCGGTAGGAATGCCGTATTGCCATTATTATAAAACCGAGCTAAATTTGAGCATTTATTCATGCCAGATTTTATTTATATTTAGTTTTACATATTATTTATTAGTGTTATAAGCAATCTGAAGTAGTGAGAAGTTCGTAAATACTAAATCTGTCATTATGTACGAGACTACCATTCATATGGCTATCTTTCAATGGCGTGTCAGTGGTTGATCATTGGAATGTCATAATGACGCCATTATGATGCCATTATGTTAGTAGATTACCAAACTTGTCAAAATCAACCATTTTGAAATCACTGATCGACCATTCTGACACTATTGTAATAGCAGACTCGGGCCCCTGAATGAATGCGCGTGGATGCGTTTTCTGTGTGTTGGACTATGCGTGTTTTCTATACAAACGGAAATTATTACAAGCAACGTTAGAACACGTATTCACGCGCTACGCTGCGTGGTGCGTGGCAGTGTGTTCATCGCCTAAAATAGTCGCTGCCGGGAGTTATGATTCCGTGCTCTGTGTCTCTCGCCCCACGGGTAGGTTTGAGCTATTTATTTAAGTGGCCCTCTGTGTGCACATTTTGAGTATGTAAAAGATTTTGGGAGTAAATTGCGAGTATGTGTGATATAATTTAATAAAGCCAATTTTATCGAATATTGTTGTTATCTTTTACCTGTAGTAGGTATGTTTCTTGGCATCCACGCGTATCCATATTCCATCAATCAATACCAATTCATAAATGTGAAAGCCACTCTGTCTGTTTGTTACTTCTCAACGTCTTAATGGCGGAACAGATGTCGATGAAACTTACCACACTATGAGACCAGTTGCCTAGCCTTTTCCCAACTATATTGGGGTCGGCTTCTAGTCAAACCGGATTTAGCTGAAAACCAGCATTTTACGTGGAGCGGCTGCCTACCAGACCTCCACAACCCATCAACTGGGTAACACGGTACTCCTTGGCAAGATTGGTGTCAGATTTTCTGGCTTCTGATTATCCGTAACGACTGCGAAAGATCTCCAAATGACATCCGGGACCAACAGCTTAACGTGCTTTCCGAGGCACGGAGGAAACTCAGTATGTTAAGATGTTCACCCATCCACAGACCAACCTCGGCAAGCGTTGCTTAACCTTGAAGATCGACCTGTGTGGCTGTTATTATTTAGCCACGAGCTCCTCTTCCACCACACTCTCACACTCACACACTCTCCCACCATAGGACACAGGATACTTTTCATCTCCGGACTATGTTCAATTGTTATAATTTGCGACCTTCACGCAAGCGAAGCCGCTGGCAGCTAATTAACCTGTATAATAATTAGGTATATTATATCGTGTATAGTACATTGCCGCTGGCGGTTCAAAAATAGGATTATAATACCTATATTCAATTTTACAAGTTCCGGGAAAGTCAAAGGGAAATGTGTTAACTAATTAATAACGTTACTATCTTGTTGTTTGATCTATTTTCTATGTTTTCTGTAATTTTAACGGTTACTGAGCTAAAGGAACATTAGGTACTGATTCATCTGTAAGGTAGCTTTTTGTAGGTACAGAGCCCAGCACATCCAGGTACAACAACCCGTCAAATTTCTTAATTAGATTTTCAACTTTATCGCTGAAGCGTTAGGTTCAAGGTTGATTGGGAAAATTTGACAGTTTCGGTTAGCTTGATGTGCTGACCTGTACCTATCTATTGTCTATTTCAATTATGATTATGACAATAATGTTATTGTGAGGATTATTATGTATCTGTTGTAATTTTTTCTATTATTCTGATTTAAAATAAAATGTGTATGTCAAAACCACAGGAAATTAAAATGCGTGCATTGGTCACATAATTATGTACATAATTGTATAACACACTAATATATACATCTCGAAAAATCTTAAAAATTCTCGGTAATTTAATGTTACATCAAATACTTGCTCCAAAAATTAAGGTAGTCATATTAATAATTTAATTAAAACCTTTATTTACTGAAGCGTTGAAACCAAAGGTCATGTGAAACAATTTGGAGTGTCCCGGCTCTGTTTACAAACACTGTCAAATTAAATCCTCGTTCAGAATTAAATTGTTTAATTTTATTTATTAGTCTGAGCTGTGGTGTGGGGTTGTGAAGCATAAGTCTTGTACATAATTATTTTGGTCTGGTTAAAATATGTGTTGAAAATTATGTTAAGTGTTTTAATACAAGCAATCCTTATACCACCACAAAGGTTGAGGAGATCGTGGAGTACATGAAGGTGAAGACCAACTGGACCTTGAGGGTCGAAAAGTTGGAACCGCGTCACAACACCAACTTCAAGTCGTTTGTGGTGCGGGTTCCGACACAACATCTCGACAAGTTCCTAAAGGAAGAGTTTTGGCCGAAGGGTGTAGTCTACCGACGTTTTCGTGGCAGGCTATGTGACACCGCGCAGCGTAACACGACGCCGTCACTTCGTGTGTCTTAGTGATATGTATTAGTTTATTTTTATATTTTGTTGTAAATGTGTATTTTATTTTGTATGGGCTACTGTTGCCTGAAATAAAGGAATAATAATAATAATAATTATACATAAAATTCTGCTCTTCTGAGTGTGTGACTGACAGAAAACACACAGCCGAAACTACTGGTCATAGAGAGTTGAAATTTGGCATGTACGTTCCTTGGGGAGTAGCTACAGAGGAAGAATTTCCCGTAATTCCCAAGGGAACGGGAAAAAAACCGGATATACGCGTACGAAGTCGCGGGAAAAGCTAGTACCTACCTTATGAGTATGAAAAAGAAATATTTGTGAGTCGCAGATTAATTAGTTATTCACTCGAATGGTTAAATAAGCCAGTGTTTTTGGGGTTTTTCACTAAGAGCTGATTTGTCAATATCATCTACATAGATGTCCCAAATTCACCATTCAATGGTATATAAGATCGCCCCATCACATGGAAAACCATGGCAATCATTAAAAAAAATGTCAAAGGCAAAATGACGGTATAATTTACAATAAATACTGTGTTACATTTGTTTACCGATTTGGAGTCTATAGACGCGATATGACGTAGTGAAAAACTTGTTGGTCTCTAATAAAAGATTTTTGTTCCGTAGTGAAAAATCACTATCATTATTTACGGGTAAAAGGAAATCCTCAGTAGGTGAGTCTAAGGCTAAGAACTCACGGAGCGATTTTCACCCGCGACCGCCGCGGTTGCGGGCCCGCAGCTTCTGTAGAAACCGCGGGCGTAAATCGCGTCGTGAGTTGTGCTTTAATTTTTAACATATATATCTGCTTTCTACAGAAGCAGCGGGCCCGCAACCGCGGCGGTCGCGGGTGAAAATCGCTCCGTGAGTTCTTAGCTGAGCTTTCGGGGCGAAATCACAGCTGTTTTATATGAGCCATATCGGAAAATGGAAATTTATTCATTCACTACTTTTTGACAGCGGCTTCACTCGCGTGGATGCCATCCCAAGGGAACAAACTATCGATGCCGGGATAAAACGTATCCTATGTCCTAATTCAGGACACGGTTAAATCGTGCGCCAGGTTTCATCAGAATCTGTTCAGCCGTTAAGACAATGATGCTTTCGCATAATTATGTAATACTAGATTCTGCCAGCGGCTGCGCCCGCGTGATCCCTAGGGAGCATATTCCCGGGGTGAAAATTGCTAGCCTATGTGCTATTTCAGAGTATAAACTATCTCGGTTCCAAATTTCATCTAGATCCATTGAGCCGTTCTGGCGTTATTGAGTTAGGCTCTAGACAGACGGACCGATTGCAGTTCAATAGCAGTCGGCGTGCAATCATTCGTGTTCTGCACGGTTGGTTTGCAGTTCTATTGTAGTCGTGTCAACTGCATTCAAACTGCACCCGAACTGCAATTTGTGGTTGGATTGCAGTTGAAATGCGGTCCGTCTGTCTAGAGCCTAATAAACATCTAAGCCTTCGCATTTATAATATTAGGTAGTTTGATTAGATAAGATTACTTGAATTAGAAATACATAGTTACTTTGCTAAGTTTCTGTTTGAAGTACTGATAATTAGATTTCCATCACATTCGAATAAAATAGACATGATGCCCTGAAGTGTCACGTTGCCGAGATATTATAAAGTCGCCATTTGAGAATAATGAATATCATTCAAAAACTTATGACGCTTATACATATTTAGTAGATTGCATTGTAAAAACATTTTTCGGAGTTCTTAATAAACCGGTTTCTCCATTAAATTCCAGTACTTCCAAGCTGGCAACTATTATTTGAAGTCAATTGAGTGCATAATATTATAAGCACATCATTTTAATAATAGTCATGATTGTAACATCTTCGAAATATTTCGACAACGTGACACTTAAGGGCATCACGTTCCATGCTTGCTAAATCGTTCCCCGCAACTTTGAGAAAAAAAAATTAAAAGGCCACAATAATGGTTTTATGCCGTTTTATTGTAGGTTTCACCGTGGCCTTGGAATGCAAAGGGCATTAGTCGGAAAACGGATGGGTTTTAGCGAGTAAGAGTCTGACTCTCCCTTCTGCTCCACCCAGAGCGAGAGGTGTCATTAAATGATTTCGCATCCTCAAAAATAAAGGTTCATTGGGGAGTGTAGGAGAGCCAGATTTTTCCGAAGTTCCTACAGAAACGGGATATTACCAAAAATTCGTTAAAATAAAGTTCATCAGTCAAGTAAATCTCTAGGAAATTTATTAATGAGAGTTTATTAAAGTTATCGAGATTCTTGCCTATTACAAATTTTGATAGACCTTCGGTTGAATAATAATTTATTTATAACATCATTCTGGAATAAACTGCAACCGTGTATTCCAGGGCGTTCGTTTTGTTTTTATTTTATTCTATTTATTCAGGAAAACAAACAATTTCGCACTATACCTACATTGGTTAACATAAGTTTATAATTTAGGTACCAATAACAGTGCGCAACTAATTACGTTATCCACAGGTTATATGCTTCGCTTTTAGTTTAGTCAGGTGCAAAAGAGCATTAACACGCGAACCTTCAAAAAATGTACTATAAAAATCTATACTTTGGCGTGCCAATGTTCTACGAAACAAATATTGAAAAACTTCAAACGCGTTTTCTGAAAATAGCATCTTACATGATATTCCCCTTCCATTCGTTTTATGCTTCACTGCATTTTTCATTTCATTCAGCAATGGAACTCATTAGTATGAATAACTTTTATTCCACCAGTTCCACGAAACAGTTGCCGCAAATAAAAAAAAAATCATCTCGCATCCGATTGGACAAACTTTCTCGAGCGAATTGCAACTTTTTCCTAGTAACAAAAGCGAAATACCAAAGTTATTCTTCTTATAATGAGGATCACATCATCAAAAGTTTGTTCTTTCCATTAAAAAGCGCGTTTTTTGTCGTAAAAATGTCAAAAGATTTTTGTTATCATGCAGTTTTGAGTATGAATTTCGGTTGCTATGAAGAAAAGATAAATTTCTGTGGTTTTGTCATCTCAGGCACGGGTTTTAGTAATAGACAACGGTGAACTCATAAAATAAGTACCTACGTTCTAGCGATTTCGTCTGAGCAATAAATTCTCGAGTGCTTTTCTCATGATTTCAATGGTGTTGCCTCGACACTTGATGAAAGTGATTCGCCAACTAGTCGACTATTAATTAAGCTATTCCTTCCTCATTATGTGTCCTAAGAAGGTGAACAAGATGTTTAGGTGTTCTCATAGTTAGCTCAAATGCGCAATGTTGCGCATTTGAGCGCATTTGCGCAAGAAAGGTGGCCAGTTCAGAACTGGCCACCTTTCTGAATCAATATGAAATACAACATATATAATAATATTAAATAAATAAAAAACTGGCCAAGTGCGAGTCGGACTCGCGCACGAAGGGTTCCGTACCATTATCTATAAAAACGGCAAAAAAAAAACAAGTTTGTTGCCCTTATATACTTATTTTCTTCTGTTTTTTGGTAATTGTTGATATAGCGGCAACAGAAATACATCATCTGTAAAAATTTCAACTGTCTAGCTATCGCGGTTCTTGAGACACAGCCTGGTGACAGACAGACAGCGAAGTCTTAGTAATAGGGTCCCGACAATAAAAGGTGGCTCCCATACAAAAATCGGTGTTTTTTTCGGTTTAAGCTACGGAACCCTTTGTGTGAGAGTCCGATTCGAACTTGGTCGGTTTTATTTTTACATGGGAAAAAAAATTCTAGTAGTAGTACCTACAAAGGTCAAACCTATGAAATATACGGAACAATTTTCAGAAATAAATATAATTTGAAAAAACGCAGCATAGCAAACAGTAAACACCAAGATGATAATTATTTACGGTAGAAAAATACCTATTGCACTGGTTCTAAATAAATAACAACGATGATGCTGTCTAAAAACCTGCTCATCCATTATCTCTAACTAACTTCTAACAGTCACCCTCCTGGTCGATAACAGACTCCAGAGAGTATTTTATTTCCACGCCGATGGCCGGAGGGTCACTAGCCAAGTATAAAATCAATTTCCACGCGAGTGACGTCGCGGGACAAAACTAGGTAGGAGCCTACAGTAACTACTTGTAGAGTAAGGCGATTCAGCCAAATTAATCAGTGTTAGGTGTATTGTGTTAATTAATGGCATAGCTTTAAAGATTTTGCAGCGAGATTTATTTCAGGCATGGAATATCCCAAGCTCATTTACAATCCGCATGGCTTAATTGATATTTTAAACAATCATCAATTTATGAAATCCTCGAGGACGCTAAGACGTAGAATAAGTTAGTAACATTGGTATTATAATCTATCAAACTCGATTCAATTTAATCAAAATCAAGCTGAAGTTAAAATTGTTTGGTTTAACTGATATTATCGCTATTTAGTCGAAGAAACAGACCGATAAACTGAAAATAAAGTGATAGTCTTCGTCAGTGTATGTATTACCTTCGACCTTTAAACCATTATCAGTTGTCAAAGCAAATATTGGACTGGCATCTTCAACGCTGAAGCCAGCTACACTATGAATAATCTTAACCATCAGCAAAATGCCGAGTCAATGAAACCTGACGATTCGCGTTCGATCTAAGGATCGCGCAACGAAATGAAACTGAAAAAACGGAATACTATGAAAAACATAATTTCCACTTCCCTCCTTTGTGCTTCTTTCTGGGCTTGCTCATTAAAATCAAATCAAATCAAAATCTTAATCATGATCAATAGAAATTTATTCAAACTAGGCTGCAAATCAGCACTTTTTGAAAGTTAAAATTTACCTACATGACGTCCCCCAAATCGACCATCCCGTCACCATTTCTGTGTTCTAACTGGGAAGAAGTGGCTCAGCAAACTCCCGAGCAACATAACTGCCTGCTAAGTTTGAAGATCTTGAATTTTAAAATGGTAATAATTAAATATTTTAATAAAGAAATAGAAAATTAAATGGCAAATGTCAGCTAGCACCACAGCTACTATATTATGCCAACAACAAATTATGAAACATATCGTTTACCTAACCAGCGTGTGATCGAAGTCAAGAACATTGTGAAAAAAAAAACAAAGCTTTTCTACTTTGATATCTACTCTTTGTTCCCTCGACATTAAATGATAATTTGACATCCAAGATATGTGAGAATGTGTGTGTGTGAGAATTTGTGTGTTTTAATATTATTTTTGATTGACATTTATTAGAAATATTGTATGTAATTTTAATAATTCGTAATTTATTATCAGTTGAATGACTATTTGCATGATAATTTGACATCCTGATTGAATTGTATTTATTTATTCTTCGACATCTACTTATTCTAACTCTTTGACATCCTAGATATATTGTGTGTGTTTTATAATTTTGTTTTTTAATCATTAGCATCCAAAATATTGTTGGTTGTTATTATAATTCAATTGCAATCAATATCTAATGTTAAGGCTTTCTTTATTATCTACTAGCTTCTGCCAGCGGCTTCGCCCGCGTGATCCCTAGGGAACATGCTTCCGGGATTAAAAGTAGCTTATGTGCTATTCCAGACTATAATCTATCTTTGTTCTAAATTTCATTAAGATCCGTTAAGCCGTTCTGGCGTGATTGAGTAACAAACAACCAAACTTTCACATTTTCATTTTTTTTTTTTCATTCTTTCTATTGATTGTAGCGTGTTGAAAAGTATACTATAACCAGCTCAGGAGTATGAAAAATAATTATACCAAGTTTCGTTAAAATCCGTCGAGTTGTTTTTGTTTCTATAACGGTTATACAGACAGACAGACACACAGACAGACAGACAAAAATTTACTGATTGCATTTTTGGCATCAGTATCGATCCCTAATCACCCCCTGATAGTTATTTTGGAAATATATTTCATGTACAGAATTGACCTACAGATTTATTATAAGTATAGATATAGAAGATAGATAAGTATGTGCCTAGCACTAAATTTGCCGCCACAATTGGCAGAATGTGGTGACACCACTAATTAATTGACCATTATGTACCATATTTCGACAAATAAATGATTATGACTATGAAAACTAACCGCTTGTTCCGTTTGTTCATTAAATAAAACGTTTTATTTTAATAAAGACGTTTTTAAAACTACATAGGTAAACAGATATAAAATTGCACAAAACCATGCACAAAATTGAATATTTTATACCTGAGCGAGCTACAGTTTTCCTTTGACGGAGAAATGTTATACATTGTGATGAACACGCGTACAACCGGTACAACATGACGTCACGGAGGAGATACGGTTTGCCCCTGTTTTCAGCTCGCTAAGAAAGTTACTGATTTACGGTTTAATATTGCGATTTTAATATGACTAAATAAAATCAGTGCATTCTTGCAGTGTATGAGAGAGATTTCCACTTAAATGCTTGTTTCGGATTACAATTGAAAAGTTAAGGCTTTTGTAGACACTTGTGCATTATCGCAACGAGGCTGTATGCGGCAGCCTTTATTTATTTCCATTCCAGTAAAGTAAAATCTATCTATACTGATATTATAAATTAATATTATAAAGCTGAAAAGTTTGTTTGACTGGTTGAGCGCAAAAGTTCCTGAGATTACTCAGGAACTACTGGTTCAATTTGGAAAATTCTTCAGTTTGTTGGAAATTATTATAACCTATTAGCAGCAGAGCTTAAATGAAAAATATGACATAGACGAGGTTGGCGCGGGTCAGCTAGTTTTTTATATTTTTTATTTTCAAGAAAGTAGGTATCTATTTGTATGTTGTCATTTATTGTCTTCCCTAAAAGAAAATCTGTGTTAAAGTAAAAACTTGAATCAAAGAGACTGAAAAAGTTTCGTACAAAGAAGTTAGAAACTTAACACAATAAATGAGTACCTACTCTGAAAGGTTCTGGTAAAAAAGTATCCTTTAAAATAAAGGGAATTCTGCCAGTTAGCGAAAAAAAGTAATATTTTTTTTTAAATCAATCAAAATTTAAATTAATAAAAATTTTGAATTTATTTAATTAAGTAACTAAAATCCGGACAATTGCGAGTCGGACTCACCCACAGAGTATTTAATACAAGTTTGTAGGCACATATAACTTTAATAAAGACAATCTGTTTATGGTTTCATTACAATTGTATGGTTTTCAGATTGTTCCCTGTACTTGTTATATAAGATGGCACAATGGCAAATTTCATAGTTCTTGGTCAGCGGAAAGTAGGTACCCTATAAATTTTGTTTCCCTTGAGAGTGTCAAAATATACGTTTTTTATTTTATTTTATTACTAGCTGACCCGCGCAACTTCGTCGGCGTCACATTTTCCATGAATGCTCCGCTCCTATTTGTCTTAGCGTATGATATATATATATAACCTTCCTCGATAAATGGGCTATCTAACACTGAGTTTTTAAAATCGGACCAGTAGTTTCTGAGATATACGCGTTCAACCAAACAAACAAACAAACTCTTCTGCTTTATAATATTGGTATAGATAACATAGATAAGATAAGATTTATTATTTATTGATATTATAGATATTTGGAAAACTTACAGCTAATTATAAAGCATGGTTACTTATTCTAAAATAATGAGGGCCAATTACAAGTTTTCACTAATAGTACAAACAAAAAAATTTAACGGCATAAACGGTTGTATCTTTTTTTTTAATTTAACTTACAAGTATGATTGAGACTAGACAAGATACTGTAGACCTGATTAAACTATTTTTGGAAAAACGTCACTTGGTAGTCGTATATCGTACAGACGCCAACAGATCAAGCTACAATAATAAATTTTGAACTTTATCACTAACGTATTAGGTTCAAGGTTGATTGGGAAAAGACAGTTTCGGGTAGTTTACTATGTCATAATATAATAAAAATAATATGTTGGTATAACCCGCCTACCTCAGTTAGACTGGCACCGACCTTAAGAAATTATTGGCATATTTACTTAACACTTTATAAAGATAAAATTGTATTTCTCCTCTTTTGAAATATCTCGGTTTTCTTTTATTTATTTTCATACTAATTTAGTTTTAACACTAAACTAGTTATTACTTTATTATGCAGTTTGTAAAGTTATCTTCAATTTGAAAGTCATTAATAGTTCATCAACGTTATGAATAGCAATCGAAAGTTTTCTAGAAATTAATAAACGTTTTTAATGATACAAGTTTTATTAGTAAACTGTTTACACAGAGATTGGTTTTTAACTTTTGAATTGAAATAAAGTCAACAGAATGTAGGTAGTATAGATTTATTTTTACGAAATAATGTAAGAGGATAAAAACAGTCATTTTTAGGGTTCCGTACCCAAAGGGTAACCAACGGAACCCTATTACTAAACCTCTGCTGTCCGTCCATTCGTCCGTCTGTCCGTCACCAGGCTGTAGGTACCTATCTCAGACCGTGATAGTTAGATAATTGAAATTTTCTCAGATGATGACTTTCTGTTGCTGCTATAACAAAAAATACGAAAAAAAAACAGATTAAAAGAAATATTTACTTAAAGGGGCTCGCAAACAAAAAACGTGATTTTTTGCAGTTTAGTAGTTAATGGTAGGTACGGAACCCTCCCTACGCGAGTCCGACTCGCACTTGGGCGGGTTTTCCAAAATCCAAATGCGTTAATTTTATTTAATAAATATAAAATTCTTCCAAAGCCTACGGCGATGCGTGAGCCGGTTTTCGTGAAAAGATTTTTAATTTTCCGGAGTAAACCCTCCAAAACCTTATAATCCGGAAAGGACAAGGATGCTTCCTTTCCCTTTGGAGGTTTTGAGTATTTATCACTCTTAAAGCAGAAAGAAAGAAACTGACAAACTCGCTTTCAAGTTGTAAGTATGGATTAATTGTTTGACATTTTCGACTGTTTGAAAGGACCTAAAGCGGATGTCAAACAGAGGCTAAACGGTTCGGTTCGAAACAAAAGACGATTTAATATCGCGATGAACGAATGGGAACAACTAAAGAATGACTGCGTAACTACCACAACTTTCGCATTCGCTCTCAAACTGTCAAAAAAGCGATAATTTTCATACATTTTAGAAAGTTTGTTATTGAGATGCGAATGCGATGCGAATGTGAAAATTAGTAGAATAGCTTGATAAGGAGGGAAGTGGAAATTATATTAATTTTCCTACTCCTCCGCTGATTCTTCTGATTAATTTCGTTGCGGGATCCAAAAGAGTTGAACCTCCAGGACCCGTCGGGCTTCATTAGCTCGGCGTTTTTCTGGTGGTCGCCACTGTTGATTCTGGCTTGCTAGACTCGTTTGCACTGACCGAGGATTGGCGCCTAAATGAAGCATCCTCGCATATCTCTGTTGGAACACAGCCTAATCCTTGGGCGTCGTGACCACATAATGGATTAATTTTTATTTTTTATTTTAATGTTTCTCCACATCTTCTACCTTTAGCGACATGCACGGCTTCAGCATGATAAAGGCATCTAAATACCTTAACAGCAATACCTTGAATAAAATATCCACACAAAGCTACCTGTACGTAGCTACTGTGTGTACGAAACATATCATTAAAACCGTATCAACACTACTACACGAACGTTCAGATAACAAACCCCATTGATTAATGGATCTTACAGCCTGTTGCTTTCCAATCCCTTTCCCTCATCACTTTACAAAGACTTTGTGAAGAAAAAAGGGGGAAAAAGGCCAATAATAGCCGGGGATCGAAAGGAACGGAACGAAAACGTCACGGCGACGTAATGAAGTCAAATAGACGTCGACGTCAGACGTCAAGATGACAGCTAATCTTGTTAGAACGATTGTTAACACTTAATTCCGCTGTTGTAAACTCGGTCTGTTCAATTTACAGGGTTTCTTTCGTACGAGTCTTATTTATCCAAAGGTTGTGGTTAAAGATCGCTTTTAGCGATAATGCTGCAAAGCGCTGGATTTACAATAGGGGGCAGTCGGTTCTAGTACCCAAGGAGGAAAAATTTGGAAAGTGAAAAATAAAATGTTGTGTTATCAAAAATGCTCAATATAATTCATTAATTCTCTTAGTTAATCGTTTGTTGTGTTGGAAAATTCAAGAAATTAAAAGAGATTGCCCATGAACAGTACTCTTCATAAATTACCTGTGTCTCAAAACCTTGAACGGCATGAAATATTTAAAATAAAAATATATTTTTTAAAAGATTTTCATTGATATTTAAAATGGGATAGTTTTTTGAAAATTAATTAGTACTTTTATGTTTCCGACGTTATAGTACGCCATTTTTTACTACCGACTGTCAATACTAGGGATGTCCATTTTTTCTATTGCGGGTAATGTGCGTACTGTGAAGGTTAAATACTCATTGCTTCAGGGCTTTATAAGCATTGTCATTGGCCGTATGTAAAAGGAAGGTTTGGAACGGTCACCTGAAAAAGATAACGTTTCGAATGATGAAATAAGAGTTGTAGTGTTTTTTTTTAGAAGATTCCTGGTATTGATTTGAAGCCGGGCGCATGGTCGCCAATATATTCGATTATTGCTGCATTTTCTAGTTTAATTTCCTTACGCCCCCATTTCCATCATCACAAATGGTGGAGGCGCCGGGTACATAAAAAACCCAGGTACATAACGGCGCTACGTAGGAACTGCGCCGGGTAGATATTAAAAACCCGGAAACGCTTGTACAAGGCGTACATTGTACCAGAAAATTCAATCGCGTGTGTGCAAGACGCGAGTGACATTGCACGAAGAGAATAGAGAAGAAAACGCATATATATATGATGAGATATTAATGATAGTCAGGCGCTAAATAAGTCGACGCCTGGAGATAAAGCTAAGTGGTTTTTATAAATAGTAATATTTCGTATAGAAACATGTTGACGTATACCGGCATAGACCGAGTATGCTTCGAAGAGTTCCTGGAGGAATTCAGGCTCGCCGCTATCAGCAGCGAATGGCTCGAAAGCGATTACGCGCTAATTTTGGGCGCTTTTCTGCAAAGCGCAGCTAGATATTTTTATAATATGACTTACCATGACGGGATTGATTTTTCGTCGCTATGCGACCAAATGCGAAAAGAATTCCCATGCAAATGTATTTTTTGTAAGCAAAGAGCATTAAAACGTGATGTAGAGTCTAAATATGTTGAGGAAACGATCGCCGAAGTATCCGACGAGTGCGGACGGCAAGTTTATATAAATGTAGAAAATGATACATCTTTATATTTTAGTACAAGCACTGAAGACCAAACCGATGACCGATATTTTCAAGACGATGATGAATATGAAGTAAACAGTGATGATGTCGAGCAGAGCTGTATAGAGAGCAGCCTATTTGAGGACGAGATGGAGCTGGATGGAACGGGTGAAGGTGAACAAGCTGGTCTGTCCGTGCCAATAGTTACACCTAATATCATTACAGAGAATCAAGTAATTTTGATGACCGAACCGGAGCCTAACCCCACTGAGGACCCCGAGGAGAATGCTGTCGAAGTGGACCGCAAGCTTGAGGACGACCGTACTACACAGGCCGCCACGACGGAAGACGAAGGTGCCACAGCGGAAGCCGAACCGAAGGAGATGACGCCGTCCGAAACTCCACGTCTCCGGTCGTACAACCAATTTTTGTTTAAAGTTATTTCAGCCAGAAAGGCAAAGCGTAGTGTACGGAATAGGAAAAAATTACAGACAAATTTACATACACACACTAGGTATGAGTTCACTAATTTTTATGAGTACAAGTTTCCCCTTCGTGCCAGAAAATTAAAGAGAATAAGGATTGGAAGGGAAGGACAAAAAATTCCAAACATATTTGTACACAGTTTGAAAACAGATCATACAAAATATTTTACTAATGATTTGTTAAGTCAATCGCATCCAATTTATATATGGAAATATTTCAGGAAGAGAAATAATACTATTTTTTATAATTATAAGGTCAGGAAACGTTTAATTTTGAAGATTTTATAGGTAGTTAAATTTTCTTTTTTATACTTCCTAATTATTATAGTGTTAATTTATTTTCAAGTTCTCTGCTGATCTCACAGCATAATTATATTTTTATTTTATTCGAAGGAAAACCTGAAGGATTTTCTTGTATAGCTTTAGTTGCAGGTTGTCATAACAACGCAAATAACAATCTGTCATATGGTGGCAAATTAACTTGATAAGACACAGCATAGACTCAATTTTCATGTATGGAGGTGATACTTCCTACTTCCATGCAACAGAAAGAAGTATAAAGTAGTAGGCAGTTTAGTTTAAACTTGTAGATGACAGGCAAACTATTTTGGGTGTATAAAGGCTTTGTAAATTGTTAGATTGTTCATGTAAATAGGTTGAACTCATTTGATATTAGTGTTTATGGTAGAGGAAAAAGTATATTGTCAGGACAGTTGTCAAACATTTCATGTAAACAAACATTATTTTAGTGTGATATGTTGAATAGTTTATTAACCGGGTTTTCTTTTTCATGTGGACGACTGGAAAACGGACTTGTACGATGATCGACGGCTCCTTGACGCAGCTGGGCGATGAAAAGAAGGTCGCGAAATATCGTTAAGTAGATAGGCTGAAGTTACTCCAGACTAAAGTGTTGTTTAGAGAGAAAGCGTTCACCCGAGCGCAATTAAGGGTATTTTAGGGCTGTGATGGCAACTTTGTTTTTTTTTAATTTCCAGTATATCCAGTTTACTTATCGATTAACTTGTAATAGCTGGAGTAAATTCAAAGTTTAGGATTCAGTTTTTATGTGCTGACCTTCATTTCTCACTGGACCCAGTCGCGTCAGTAGAGCAATAAAGTTTAGTATAAAATTTTCCATCCCTTATGGATAAATGTGAACTCTCACATTATTTGTTTGTTAGTGTATGTTAATGGGCTACAGCTTTTTGTGGCAGGTTTTGCGTAGCATGGCTTTGGCATGTCTACGGCAATAAGTTAAGCGCAAGTGGCGCATAGTTATTTCCAAAGATGTACGGCTCGTCGTAGGACATGACTGAAGCTACTTCATTATTGAGAAGCATTGACACCCGTGTCTACGAAATTTCTGCCCATAGGTAGGGACTTCTGGTTAGGTTTAGGTAGGTGGTTGACCCTTCCAAAACTTTGAATAGATGATTACAAGAGGAATTTCTTGCATCCTCTATTCTTAAGGGCGTAGCTCATGTGAAGGTTAAATACTCATTGCTTCAGGGCTTTATAAGCATTGTCATTGGCCGTATGTAAAAGGAAGGTTTGGAACGGTCACCTGAAAAAGATAACGTTTCGAATGATGAAATAAGAGTTGTAGTGTTTTTTTTTAGAAGATTCCTGGTATTGATTTGAAGCCGGGCGCATGGTCGCCAATATATTCGATTATTGCTGCATTTTCTAGTTTAATTTCCTTACGCCCCCATTTCCATCATCACAGTACCTACCTACATAAAATAAAATGATATCGATTTTGTATTGATTGTTCAATCTTTTATTGTAAAGTAATAACTGAGTTCTAAATCACAAGTTGTTGCTGGCATTATCAATATCAGTGGTTGTAAACGGCGACATCGGCGCTAAGTTGTATTTGTGAAATACCACTGGCTGGTTTACGGAAATCGATCAAAAATCGATATTTCATCAGTATGGGTACAACCTTATATGACGTTTATTGCGCGTCTGTCATATTTTTGCAATACAATACTGTTATTTCTGCTGGTTTTGGTACGTTGTGCTTCGAGTAGAGCCTTTTAGTTCCTCCGTTACTGCTGCCAACCCATTGAAAATAAACATATTTTTAACGCCACTGCACCGTGTGTATTGTTTATTACTAAAAGCCGGAATTGTTGAGTTGTGATCATGGCGAGTGCGACTGTGATGCAATGTCTCAACTGCTCTTTGAGATTAACGCCACTTAGGCGCAGACGCATGTTATCGGAGATTCCGAATAACATCATGGACATTTTACGAGTCTGGATCTCACCAACACCGGTAAGAATGCATATTGTATTTTTAACGTAGTAAGATTTTTTTTAGTTAGGATCTGCGCTTTATGTTTACGTACCATATAACAATTAGAGGACACAAGCACAATCCATGTCTGTGTGTTAGTTCCTCACCTCAACGTTGGGTTACCGGATTGTAACATAACCTGTATAGGTAGAAACCTTCTACTGATGTAATGGTAACTTATTTACTAGGATTGTTTTTTTCAATCACTTAAGTGTATTCGAGGATATGAATGAATTGTGTGTAGTATCATTTAAGATTGCAGTTGCACAGAATTTTAGTATTGGGAACTAATAATTATTTAGTAAGAGGAAGTATAAAATCGAGTCATGTGTCTAGTAGAACATATTATAGTTATATTTTAGTAAATAAAGATGAAAATGTAAGAGATACATTAGGCGCTATAGTAGGATATAATTGTTCTTGCCTTGTGGGAAAAAGAACTGTAGGTTGCTGTGTGCATGTAATGTGCATAGTGTGGTATTTGAGCTGGGCACGTTACGACAATGTTAGTGTTCCAGCACTATTTTTGGATAACATATTTTTAGAAGAATAAAATACAAGTTTAAGAAATAATCATTCTTTTATTTGTTGTATTTGGTGTTGTGTGTTTTACCTTCCCTCTCTACTTACAAAGACCATTTCATGATACCTACCACATCTATGATTTGAGTAGGATCTAGACAATAACACTGAGCGATTGACTATTTTAATAATGATTTCTTCCATGCTTTGCAATTTCATGAAACGCGGGCATGAGATTCAAAAATGCGCAAAATCTAAATCAGTAAGATTTGGTGAGGTGAAACGTTACAGATTTTACACAAATTATGCTTCAAAGATACCAAGCTCACCCGTAAACCCATTCAGACCCTTTTAAATAGCTTTTTTCAACTAATTTTTGGTCGAACATAAAATCAAAATAGTAATTTCATTTTCGTAAATATCTCAGAAATGCCATTGTAGTTTGTGTTAAATCTTTTGAGGTAGTATTTAGACATGCCATCAAGTATTTTAAAGATGATTTTATGAAGACACAACAATGTTGAATTGAGTACATTTGTCCATAGTGCCGTGGGCATTCTCCTTTATGCATTATTTGTAAAATCCTACTATTTATATGTCTGTGGTAAAATCGCAGTTTTGAACGTTTTGATTTTGGCACTTTTAGTTAAAATAAATAATCTAAATAAAGAAATAAATATAACCATATAATCATGTCTAACGGGGCCTAAAAAAATGATAATATTTTATACATTTTGATTTAAAAAAATATTTGTAGTTTTTTCGTAAAATTGTAAAGATTTTGGAGATTTTTATGCATTTTACAAAAAAAAAAAAATACTTGAATAATAAATGAAAAAACTAAGTTATGTACAATTTCAGTTTCGGGGCGGCAATTTCTACATTGCTCAGAGGCGGTTAAGCTTAAATCCGGCCCTGATGCTGTCCATTATTCAATTATAATCTATTCTCCAAATCTTATCAACGACAGACAAATAGACACTAAAAGCAATCTTTGTGAAAACGATTGTATTAGGTATTGAATGAAAAGATGTGAAAGAAAATAAGGAGAATAGTTTAATCATAGTTTAATGACTAAATTCGACAAGCTTTATTGTTTTTCTTTTCCATTTTTGAAAACAATTTTGAAAGCTAGACGTTAAATAAAAAACCAATGGTCACTCATAAAATATAACGTTTATAACTTGTTCAATTTTATTTGTTCATTTTCTCGGCATTAAGCTCTCGAGTAAGGTTATTTCTGTAACTACGTTCACTGTATTATTATGTAGATAGTCTGGGCCCTACATAATAATATAATTGGCGGCCCACAGTAGCAGTTTGTGTAAGCGTTTACGAGCCAATTGTAGCGGCTAGTTAGCGGTTGGTACCTAATTGTAACACGTTTATTTATAAGTTATAGTTACAATAGGGCAGATAACTAAATAATACGTTATAATCTAACTTAATGAAATCGTTTTTTTACCTACGTAGGTACTGAGAATTATTTTCCAAAGTTGTCAACATTGGATTTCCTTGACTAAATAAAGCAAAGAGCTCAAACATAATGGCGTAGCAGTAAAATAAGACAGCAATTTGTACCTAGATATTAAAATAAATAAAATTCATAAAGCTTGAACGTTTTTGTTTTGTGTCAATTGATGCAAGCGAAACCGTTATTGCGTTTCACGTTCAACGTTTGTCGCAAGTTCTAAAGACATATTTCATTGCCTGCTTGCAAAGGTAAACAATTATCGTTTTGCTTACAAAACACGCAATGGAAGGAAATATTGGAAACTGCTTTGAGGAAGTTTTAATAAAGTCGAAATATCAATTTATGCGATGCTTTTATTAAAAACTCGGTGTGTTTTCTTTTATGTTTGCTAGCTTTGAAGATGGCGGATGAATCTGTATTATTGCGTGTTTTTCCTGTTATTGGGACTGGTTGGTTTGTGAATATTATTTTGGTTTTATGTGTCTCTACAGCCTTTGGCTTTGTACGCAAAGATTATACCAATATTCCCGAAGCAATCATTTAGATTTGATAAATATTAAACACGAGAATATTTAAAAAGATGATTTCCTTTGCAATGTTCTATCCTTTAGTCCAAATCGTTAATATGCAATGATTTTGATGACATGTTTTGCAATAAATAGAAACACAAAAAAAAAACAAACTACAAAATAAATAAAAAAACTCAATACTCGTTGTTGTCGTAGCAGATTGTTTGTGTAAAAAATGAAACACCGTTTTATTTGCTGAAATAAAAAAAGACTAGGTACATTAGTCTTCGAGACAGACTAAAATAGATAAAAATGAATACAACACATTCTTTTTTGCACTAAACTGTCGACCGAGCATTGAATAACACGATTTTTAAACAATACACTGGAATATCGTAAAAATACAGTTGGCTAAAAATATGAAAAATTCCTAGGAATGTACAAAAGAATGGCGAAAATTATAATCTGTCTTCTGTCTATACACAGGGTGGTATAAAAAACCGTATATAATTTTTAAATACTAAAAACCGTACTCCGTGGAAATATAACTTACTGAAAGTAAATTGATTACTAGTTTTCGTGGTTTATTTTATTGAAGAACAGTTTTAGGACTATGCTGGTTTACCTACTTATCTGTTTCTATAAATTGTTTGAGGCAAGATGCTTTAGTTTTAAAACACTTCAAATAAAACATGAATAGTATTAGATTTCGCACTCAAGAGTTCACAAAACTTACTTTTCTACTGGACGCCCGATTCAAAGTAGGTACTGAAATGTAATCTGGGACGAGGTTCGTTTTTCTTTGAAGCAATTTATTTCTGATTTTCCTCAATTACTTGATTGCTTTTAAAATATTTGTAAAAGGTGATAATTCAAGTGATCTAAGAGCAAGGCAATGGCGAATAAATGTGTTACGTTTTTGTTACTGGTAAAAAAGTAAGGACCTTCCATTTTGACGCCACAATTTGGTCATACAGAGGTCATAAAAGATTGAAGCGAACTCTCCACGCGGCTCAGTGTTTTCTATGCCTAAAAATCGGAAATGTCACTTTTTAACCGACTTTCTAAAAAGGAGGAGGTTATCAATTCGGTTGTATTTTTTTTATGTTTGATGCCTCATAACTCCGTCAATTATGAACCGATTTGAAAAATTCTTATTTTATCTGAAAGGATATACTTGCAGATTGGTCTCATTTAAATGTTATCAAAATCGGTTACGAACTTTGGATTTTAAATCGAAATAGCTGGAATTCGTCTACATGGATGATGGTTTTATGTCATCCGTAATCGAAATTGCGTATTTTGCTTTTCTGCGATTTTGCAGTGGTGTTGTTAGGTGTGGGTTACCACTAAAAAGTGAAAAATAAAAAACTTTTTACAAAAAAAATACAAAAGACTTCAAAAAAAAAAAACACTACAAAGTAAAAAAAATAACTTTAATTTTGGAAGTCGGTGTCAAAATACGAAGAAACTAACAAAAACACTGACTTCCGAAATTAAAGTTATTTTTTTTTTATGTCGGTTGTATTTTTATGTAAAAAGTTTTTTAACTAAGGAGTAGAGTATTTCATAGAAAATGCCTGTGTATATAAATATAACTCTCGCGTGGATAACTTTTATAGTTTTTCATTTAGAGATATCTGAAGTTTTAATCCCGAAATAAAAAAAAAAAAACTTTTTCGGCACATTTGCTCATAAAATGCATCTACGAAGCCTGTATACATTGTTCGAAAGTTCAAAATTACGGACCATACAATGGAGCGTGCGGTAAAGTAGGTACTCTCACCTAAGTACCTACTTTACCGCACGCTCCGATGTATGGCGCCGTGCGTATTCTTTACGGTATTTTTTTAAATTTCCATAAACAATATAATTATAAGAATTCAATCCGTCTGCATCCGTCAGCCAAAAATGCTTTCGTCTGCGTCCGTTCCGGAAGCGTTCCATGCGTGTTTTTTTTTTGCGAAGAACGTTTTGTTCGGAAGGTTTGTCGCACTTTAACATTGAAGAAAAAATTAGACAATGTCAACACTTATGTTTTTTTTCGTGTGTATGTATGATGTCATATTTCTTTGGCACACTGTAGCCTAACCCTGTGTCTTGATAGATTTTAGCTTGAAAGGTGTCGTTAGATTCGTCTAAATAGTGAGAATGATACTGGATAGGTATATAAAAATTAAAATATCTTAACATCAGAGCCATTTTATTGACTTCAGCTTTTTTTAACCTATCGAGTGTGGTAACAATATAAAGGGCTCAAGGAGACAATTTAAAAATGTAACTTATTAAATAAATGATTTTGTCAAAAAAATCCGATTGGTACAATATAATACAATTTACAATACAACTCCGAAATCTCGAAAAAAATATCAGCTGTTTCATACATTTTCATTGGCTAAATACTGCATTTTGTATGAAACAGCTGATATTTTTTTCGAGATTTCGGAGTTTTACCAAAACAAAAGTTGCTTATAATCATGTGTACTTTCACTGCCTAAGAGGTTTCGGGTATTTTTTCAATTTCCCTGTATATATAATTCTACTAAAATGTTTCACGCAGACGCATACGCAAAAGGAAGCGCGTTCTTATTTTAAAAACGCACACGTTTCCCCATTTGCAAATTCGCGCCATTTTCAATTACAGACGTCTAAGATAGTTGCGATTTTTAATAATAATTAGAATATGACGTGTTCAAGCGAGGAATCAGATTTAAATATCGAATCTACTCCACCTGATATCTTGAATGAGGCGCCAATTGCAGAAAATGGTCTCTTGCCGCCAAAATCGCGAGAACGCTATAAATAATGATTAACAATAATTTTTAATGTTTAATTATATAATTATTTAAGTATATAATGTGTCGAAAAACGTTGTATGACACACGAGCGGATATTGGTCTTTACAAACTCGTGACTATGGTAAACCCTCGACTTCGTCTCGGCTTACATTTTTTGTCTACTCGTTTGTAAAGACCAACTTACCGCTCTTGTATCATAAATAACTATGAATACTTCCATATGAAAAAAAGGTTTACATTAGTTTGAAAGACCTAGGCTACGCGTTTTTGGATGTCCTATGAATTACCAGTGACGAACAATCGCGATCAAGTGATTTTTGTTTAAATTTTTTTCTGGCTCTGTTTATTGATTTGAGCAGTTGCAATCAGCACAAATCAGTTGGTTTCTCATATGCGCTTATTAACTATAAACGAATGGCCGGCTCCCGCTCTGGGTTGGGCGGAAAGGTGCCAGACCTGATTAAAACCCATTCGTGTTCCTGCTAATGTCATTTGCGTTCCAGGGCCGCGGTGACTCTTTCGAACAAATTCCAAGCACTTGACCCACAAAAACAATCGCTTATTATTTCATAAACGAACGGGTTACCCAATAACGGCTTTAAAAAAAACATTCACCACAAAACTAAAAAAAAACGAAGCCGATTTCACAAAGCTCAATGAACAAAAACCTATAAGCAGACAACAATGGTTCGATCCCCGCTATTGTTCGTCCGTAAGCGATAATTAATCCAATTTGGGGATAAAAGCCATCCACAGGGGACTGCCCTATGCTTTCAAAGTAGTCACACTATATAGTCACTGTGCTAAAGGTTTTGGAGCTATAAATAGAGGCTGCTGAAGACAGATGTAAGGCGACAGTGCGAAAACGATGCGATAACGCATTTTTATTTAATCTTATTTCAATTGTGGGTGGTGGTCGGACTGTGATTCTTCACGAGCTCAAAAAAAATTGCTGCGTACATTTTATAAGTATGAACTCATAAAATCAGTACAACGGTCTGTTTACGTCGAACCTTAAACGCCTTAAGGCGGGCTGAGGGCTGAGGGCTTTCACATTTTTTCTTGAATTTTAGCGTTTTATTCGAATTTTGATGTGTGATTTTGCTTAAGATATAGCCTTAAAAAAATAAAAATATGCCTAAGACAGTTTTGTCATAGCGCTCTTACAAAATCGAATTGCTCAGGTTGACTAAAGTTGAATACCGCGCGTCACAAGATTATATTGATTTTTGTCAATTATTTAAAAATATTTACTTTACTTTTAATTAGACCAATTTTTTTTTCAAGCAATATAGCAATGCCACCTTAATTATTAAATATTTTTTATTAGAATTTTGATTATAATTTCATAGATCGAAATTATAGTTTCGTACGGAAAATTGTCAATAACTCTCAGTTTTACAGAATTATTTTTGGTGTATTACTGTATGAATCGTAATAAATTGATTTGAACATTCCAAAGTAGAAGATACAGTTGTACCGTGGACATTTTAATAAATGATTAAATTATAATATCTTCGGTGTACCAAGGTATCAAAAGATTCCCTTATAAAGCAACGTTTTGTGAAACATCCTTTGCGGAGTCAAGGATTTTACTGATGTACGTGAACAAATTGAAATATTTATTTAGAACACTCCCAAGATATTAATGATCAAACTATCTTAGGCATATTTTTGTTTTTTTTAAGGCTGTATCTAAAGCAAAATCACACATCAAAATTCGAATAAAACGCTAAAATTCAAGAAAAAATGTGAAAGCCCTCTTAACTTCTAGAAATACCCATAAAAATATATATCAAATCTCGTTGTCGGATTGTCGCGTAGCACCAGCTGTCTGTGAGCCTGTTAGATAGATTTATAAAGATGAGTTGGGTAAGATTCTGTTTTGGTACATATTGGTAATGGCAGTCTTATTTGAGAAAGGTTCTGGTCACGTTGTTATAAATGTTGGTTCTGAATGAGTATTTACACTTCACACCTTAGTGAGCACCATATAAATCTAAGGAGTTTTAAAGCGGAAAATAGTCAAATATACAATACTAAAATCAGAATTTTATGATTTAAAATAGACCTCATCCATCGCTTTCCGATAAGTGTGATTGCGGTAAAGCGATAGCCCATTACATAACAAAAAATAATTTGAAGGCGTGGTGACGAGCTGATCAAGTTTGCCGTCAAAACTTGGCCAGGGATCGCATAGAATAGAGAGGAGTAGAATGAAAACTTAGGCTGTTCCATACAAACAAGATGGAATGACAGTTCACTTGTCGTTCAGTCTACCTAAGTGCACCTCGGTGAGATATCGCCAGAATAGGCCAGCAGAAAGGGAAGGTCTTTTCCCAGAAAGGGAAGGTCTTTTCCCAGAAAGGGAAGGTCTTTTCCCAGAAAGGGAAGGTCTTTTCCCAGAAAGGGAAAGTCTTTTCCCAGAAAGGGAAGGTCTTTTCCCAGAAATGGAACACAAATTATTTTTTGGCTAGTAAAAACTGATTTTTATGATCGAGCATTTTATCTGGATTTCTCGAAATGGTAATTGTGACACTTATTTCTGAAAGTCTTCGAGTAAAATAACGGAATTTGTTTTTTTCACGGTAGGTACCTTTTTGTTCTAATGAACTTTAGAACCTTGGTGTGGTTTGACGTAGAAGGGCCGTCTGAGTGGCTACCTATCTTGCGTAGAACCCTGGGGAAATCAAGACATGCTAGGATTTAGACTCCGTTTTTAATATTCCGCTGCCTTAGTGTGTTTTTTTTTAGATTAATGGGAGCTGGATTAAGGAATACTACTACTTATACTGCATGTTGCGAAAGCCAGCTGGTATGTAAGTACGTCAAAAGCTTATCATTTTATAAGTTTCTCAAAGGTAACATCAGTAAGTTCTGAGCCGCCAACGAGAAAAAATTAAATGAATATGGTTAATAACGCCGAGTAGCTACCATAGACTAATTTTAATCCCGTTTTGTAGTGTAGGTCAAGGAAGCCAAGCAAAGGGGAAATCTAATAAAAGGGAGTGTGATTTATTTCATAGTATTACCGTACCCAATAGATTTAAATTAAAACACGGTTCACATCGGTCATAAACTGAACTGTTCATTTAACAATTTTATCCAAAGACACACACTGACGGGCTTAACATAAAATTAGAACAACATTAATAGCTACATGCGTAAGTAGGCTAAATGGCTAAAAATAAAGCATTTCCATAACACCGAGCTGTGATGAAAGCCTCCATGAGCAACAAGAATTAACCCCACATGAATTGGCTCAATGAATACACGCGGGCTATACATACGGGGTATTTTTAGCCCCGCAGGGTTAAGTGTGGTCACCATCGTTTACCAACAAAGTGAGACAATTCCTGAAATTTCTCGTCGAACCTGTTTATTTAGGGTTGTGTTTGTATCCGCAGATTGGACATGTCTTTTCCGAATTTTCCGATGTTTACGTATTAGTGTCATGTCAATAGCTGGCTTATCTAATATTTTGCGTGGGTATTCCGTGAAGATGTCTTTTTGTTTGGAAAATAATAAGAAAATAATAAGAAAATGGGAAAAGGATCTTATTTTTTCATTCACATTTTCAAGTGACCTCATGATATGGCTACAAACAAAGGAGGTGACTTTTAAGATGGCGTCAATAATAAAAGTGTGACGAAAGAAGAAGACGTCAGATTTAGAAAATAAGTAAGGGATAAAGAGCTGCTCTTATCCCTTTTTTTGCCTCAAACTTATGAATGTTAATTTTCTAGTTACCTCATAACTGATTCTTATCTGACACAAAAAATACCTAGACATCTGTGTCCTTTTGTTTAACCCAGACTAAATTTGTACTACCTAGAGGTAGAGAAATCACTGACTCTGATGATACAGGCATTCCTAGTTTCAGAGCTCTGGCTCTGAAACTCGGTGGTAAACCATGTTGTAGGGCTTATTTATATAGAAATACTAGCTGTCCCGCGCAACTTCGTCTGCGTCACATTTTCCGCTCCTAAATAATATTGCAACAAAAAATTGAGATTTAAACTATCCTATCTCTCAAGTTGGATCGAACTGCACATGGTGTGCGAATTTTATTATAATCGGTTAAGTGGTTTAGGAGTCCATTGAGGACAAACATTGTGACACGAGATTTATATATATTAAGATAGTCTATATAAATAAGCAATGTATACATACTCGTACCAGTAATGTGACCTCCACATCCATTGTATTGCTAATGCATATTTTCTTTAATGTAAACCTGTAAATTTGTTTTTGTGTTTAAGAGTATTTTGTAATAAATTATTCATTTATTTTATTTACTTTATTCATGATAACAGAAAACCAAAGAGAGGACATAATTAAAATATAAGAAGAAGCTGAAAATGAAAACTTCATTAAAATTCAAACGATATCGCGGGCAAAAATCTAGTAGCCAATAAACGTCACTGTCATCTTTGATGTTCTGAACTTTTGACGTTCAAAGTTTAATCAGTTTACATGGGATCGGACAAAATTGTTAAACATTGCGCGTTGCTGATAGTCAAAGTTGTTTTACGACAAACACCGGTATCGATTTGTTCCCAACCGGTTTGGCGAGAAGAGTCTAAAGCCAATATTAAATAGGTACTTTTGAGTTTTATTTTCCGTTCTGGTTTTATTTTTTGACTAGATCTTGATAAGTATTATTATGGTATCGTGTAAATCTTAAAAGGTTTCTTTATTAAATGTTTGTTACTAGCCAAAATCTTAATGGTGTTGCCAAAACCTGCTTAAAGTGATTTAGTTTTTTTGATTTGCGTTCATAAATTGCGACAGTGCATATAAATGTATCACTTTATCACATTTTAGTGTGCATATTACAGAGTTACTTCTCAAAACATCCGTTCAAGATTTTGGAAAGGCAAATTAGGCAAAACTATAATAATTACCTACTTGTCTTTTCTAACATGTCTCACATAACACTATAGCTATAGTCACCCTTTAGAAGGGAAGATCCCTTTCCGTTTTAGATCAGTGCTGTCCCCAAGTGAACGAGAATGGAATTAATAACAAGCACTAATATATTTTTGTTTATAAGCTTATATTCTATTAGCCTCACGATAATTTATAATCTGTAATTAAAGCGTTTTTTGCCGACCATGTTTAATTTATTGATTGAATAGCTAGGCTGATGTGGGACGAGATAAAATGTTTGAACGTCTTTTAATAAAAAGTTGGTACATTTATGGACTGTTAATGTGAGATAATAAATTGAAAGAATTAGTTTTGGCTTCACTGAATGGAATAATAAAATTAAATAATAGTAAAATGTACGGTGCTCGTTTTTGCATTTGGTAGTTCTTGTTATAAAAACTGGTAAATTTTCTAGGTAGCTATTTTATAAAATCCAGAATAATTTATTTTAAGACATTAGTTGGTTGCACTGCTTTGTTTTTGCATAATGTAATTTTATATGTATCGCAAACAACGGTACGTAAAATTCCAAGGCTAAGTAATTAAGTAAATTCACTTCATTTCAGTATAAAAGAAACGGAGGACGCTTCATATTCCAGGGATTTTTTTTTTTCATATGAATAATTTCATCACACGTTCAGAAATGCCATTCCTAAATATAGAAAATTTCATCATACCGTCAACACTTATGGTAAAGGTCACCATGCAATCAAATTGAGGCAAACGCGCCTATATCATAAGGGACGGTGTGTTTTCAAAGGTCAAAATATTTACTCTTTAATTTGGAGACACGAGCTCACTCTCGCCTCGGATTGACTGAATTTTCCTTAATCAAATACAAGTAACGGAATATGTATGACATTTACGTTGAGATTACGTTTCTACTTCGACAATTCCTTTAGGTCGTCGAAGATTATTTTACCGCGACGCGTGTATGCAACTACGCGTTCTTATATAGAATCGTACTAATAGCTTAGGTATTATAACTTTGTGAGGATGAATGTTTGTGGCTCTTTCACGCCAGAAAGCCTGAAAGGATTTTCATGAAATTTGGCACAGAGATAGATTATAGTCTTTTTATCTCGGGAGTATGTTCCCTAAAGATCACGGGGGTGAAGCCGCAGGCAGTAGTAAGGCAGGCAGGCTGGTAATAGCTCATTGTTATATTGTCGCGTCGGGCCTCTCTATAGAAGTCTAAAACAGTAGTAATTCACGTAACTAAATAAGTGCTGTTGCAGTGCAGTTGAAGTTAAGTTGCGATAAAATCAACTCTTTTCGTATTCTCTACCGCTGTCAGACACGCTCGCGTCAAGTTCGCGTCACGCGAGCGCAATAACGAAGGCATTCTACTGTTGCGCGTCATTGGTGCGTGCTGCGGAGCGCAACATGATCGGTACCTATTCTATTATTCGTTTGACGTCTCAAAATGACAGTTTATTAAGCTAAAATCTGTACTGGGTATTATTTTAATATTATAACAACGTCATATAAATGTAGTCGATTCTATTGGATTATTTAGTGAGTAATATTTTTTCTCTCATATGGCCATACCATAAGTAAGTTTGGTTGTTGTGCAGTTGACGTGCAGTTCACGCGCAGCTTACGCGCAGTTCAAAGATTACAAGAATACCGTTTATCACTCAAACTTGAACTTAACTGCAACTGCACGAAAACTTAATCGGCGCGTCATAAAATTACATGAATTAGCCCTCAGATCAGTTTTATTTTTAACCGACTTTCCAAAAAGGAGGTTCTCAATTCGGATGTTTGTATTTTTTTTTTTTTTTGTGTTTGTTCGGGCATAACTCCGTCGCTTGCCAAACGATTTTAAAAATGATTTTTTTGTTGGAAAGGGTATACTTCCCAAATGGTCCCATGATAAGGAAACCAGGATCTGATGATGGCATCCCAGAGAAGTCGAGGGGAACTTTCGAAAATCGTATGGTATCTATTTTGCAGTGGTTTTGTTAGGTGTGGGGTACCACTAAAAAGTGAAAAACAAAATAACTTTAATTTCGGAAGTAGGTGTCAAAATACGAACAAACTAACAAAAACACCGAGTTCCGAAGTTAAAGTTATTTTTTACTTTGTAGTGTTTTTTTTTTTTGGAAGTCGGTTGTATTTTTTTGTAAAAAGTTTTTTTTAACTAGCTGATGCCCACGCCTTCGACCGCTTGACAAATTATATACTTGTCAAGCGGTTTATATATATAATATACTTAAACCTTCCTTGAGAACCACTCTATCCATTGGTGGAAACAGAATGAAAATCAGTGCAGTAGTTTTTGAGTTTATAGCGAACATACAGACAGACGCGGCGGAGGACTTTGTTTTATAATATGTTGTAATTTTATATGCTTTTGGTTATGATTATTTATCACTTAGAAAAGAAATACTGATTAAGAATTGTATTTCAATCGATGTTAAATGTACGCGTAGGTGTTATTAACATAACAAAAGTGTGATAGTGGTTTTACCATTTTTATTCGAGTTAATTAATCTATTATGCAATCTTCATAATAAATAGGTTTCTTTTTTAAGTGGGCGTCCTCGACCAAAGCGTCGGATATTTTTAAATATCTTATTTATCTAACTAATAAATATTTAATAGGCATCAAAATAACAGTCAATTTTGTTATGATAAGCGTTTCGAAGTCGGTTTGTTGATTAGTTTTAGATAATTTTGAATACCTAGAGTAGAAAAATCATAGAGGTGCTTACATATATACCTACAGTATTTGATTTTAAAGTATGCATTATCTTATCTACATCATCTGGAGTTATTTTAAAGTGAATAAGATTTCTAAATTTACCTGCTTATTGCTGCCGATTTGGAACTATTCGATTAAAATGTTAAATAGAATTTAATTAATTAATTCCAGTTAATTATGAAACCTCAGCACAACTGTCGGTATCCTAGGCCTATAATATGATATGAGCAAAATGCAGACAGGGGCGAGACAATGCGACAACGAAGCAACAATCTTTGTTTTTAAGTCCATGCAAAATGTAATCATAAATTATTTTTCTAAATGTTATCAACCTTTCTTAGATATGGTTTTTGGAAGTATAACTTTCATAAACTTCAGGAACAATAAGAAAAAACATACAAAAACAGTCGAATTTAGCTTCCTCTTCGGATTTTTATTGATCGAATTAAGTTTTCGATATTATGTTTTGAACCAAAAATGGTCAAAGTGCAAAAAGTAAACTTCAATGTTTTTTTTGGCTTTAAAAACTGACTATTTATTTGTTTATGTTTATGGGAATATCTGGCCTTAAGAGTGTGTATTCCGTCCACTAGCACCGCCAATCGTTTTTATTATTTGTGGTAAATTTAAGACACGTAGATAAAAAACCGCTCTGTAGTGCACTGAAGAAATGTATTTATTATGTTTTGAGAGTTATGTTTTGTACTTTAGAACATAAATAGTTGCCAAAGTCGATATTTTTGCTAAAAGTGGCCACTTTTAGCAATAATTGCCGTTTTGGCTATTTAGCCATGAGTTATGTACCTATAAAAATAGC
This sequence comes from Ceramica pisi, assembly GCA_963859965.1. NCBI lineage: Eukaryota > Metazoa > Arthropoda > Insecta > Lepidoptera > Noctuidae > Ceramica > Ceramica pisi. The sequence continues at coordinate 18,257,072 of OY982535.1, read as the reverse complement.
TGTCAAAAATAATATATACATTTCTTCAGTGCACTACAGAGCGGTTTTTATCTACGTGTCTTAAATTTACCACAATTAATAAAAAACGATTGGCGGCGCTAGTGGACGGAATACACACTCTTAATTGGAGATTCTTTGAAAACGCGCTGCCGTAACCGTAACATTGTTGGATTGCTGCGTCGCACCTGTCTGTGGGTCTTTAGATTATTACAAGGTTTAGCAATAGAATTTACCTACTATCACAGTTAAATATGGTCCAGAATTTGGTTTGACTTGTTTACACGCCAAAGCTGTTAATATGAAGTAAACTTCTAACTTTATATTATAAGCTCTTGGGCCCAACATTTAAAGTTGCTTTATTTTGCATGTTAATAATTGTGTAGGTTGCGGCCGTAATTTACAGAAGTATTTAGAACAAGTCGTAATTTTATCGTCTAAATAAATCTTACATAGATGTTAATGTTTTCTAGCACCTAATTACCAGCTATCTAAACCGTACTTAAAACGTTGAGAGCTTTTTATGCTCGCGCGGATAAAAATACCTTTTATTGAACTCCACATTAAGGCCGTGTTTCCACCAGAGATGTGCGAGGACCGTACCCCTTGCTGTGTTTGTTAAGAACAATAGAATCGCTTGCTCTGGTAAATGAACATACTTCATAACCAAGACATCACTCGCACATCTCTGGTGAAGACGCAGCCTAATCTCGATGAGGATTTGATTTGAATCGTCGGTATTATCACTGTTACATTAGTTGTTTTGACTAAAATAATGATTATTAGAAGGGACCCGACTGCAACACGAAATGTTTAGAAACTAATAGAGCAACCAAATAGCAAACTTTGATGCACTCTGAGTTTGAATCTCCCTCAAAAAGCGTTGCTCTGTGCGACTGTTATTATTAAGTCACACGATAATTGTGCCCAACATCGACTGATCAAAGTAGGTACCAGCGGGTCGAAAAGGCTACATTAGCAGAATCAGAAAGCAAGTCACGCTACCGGTCACTGTCACATCCCAATCAACCTTGAACCTAATGCGTTAGCGATAAAGATGAAAATGATATTTGACAGATTATTGTGTGATTAATATTATGATTCTTATATGATTCTCCTAGTGTTCTTTTTAGCCCCCCAGACATCATTTAAGATTCCCATTATTCTACACAAAATAATATCGAATAAGGGTACCGTTATTCGATATTCTTTTGGGTCAAATACTTCTATAGCTTTACGAGAGTGCCATGTCAGAAAAACGACGTGATAATTCACTCAGATCACATCAGACGCCCCGCTGAGTCCTATTTGTATGGCGAAACGAGATGCCGCATTTGTATATTGATTTCTTTATTATACAGTGTTATTCAATTAATGTTGTACACGTCAGGACAGAAGTATTCGGATGCCGTAATTTTGTAAGTCGTTTTTCTTTTGTTTTGCCATACCTACAGCCATCTGACATTAACCGAAATGAGGGCATGCTCTTTCTTTTTTCTTTTTTGCTCACTAATAATCCTGTGCCATAACAGTGTGCCATTTTAGTCGTCTTACAAAAGGCGGCCCAATTAATGTACCCGATATAAACAACCCCTAGGTGCTAGTTTAGTTTTCCATATAATATGCACTACCTAGTTACCTCTTGACAAGTTGACTGGACAAGTTCGTAAATTTTGGACAGGATCCCGCTGCAGACAGACAGTCGTCTGTCAGCGAGCTGCATCTTAAGAACATAATGTAAACGGTTGACATTGTCACGGGTTGTTTTGCCGCTATAAAAACAAATAATAAAAATTAATATTTAAAGGGACTCACAATATAAGAAACGTGTTTTTTACGGTTTGTCGTACGGGATTCTTTGTGTGAGAGCACATTGTCGGTTTTTATTTAGTCCATCAAGATAATCTCTCTCATTTTTCTGTTCGCTTAATGATTTACAAACTTAAATAAACTATTCCCGTAAACCAAAGCAAGTCCTCTATAATTTCAAAAGCTAAATTATGTATCTTCATATTTCAACACAGAATTAAAAGTTTTATCATTTCGCAAAGGCGGCTCAAGTCTCTGTCATAGCCCGGAGCGGTCTCCCAAGTTGTTGGAAATCTCCAAGTTGCTCGTACATCGTCAATTTATTCGGAATATTTTTCATAATTATTATACCTTAGGTACTTTATTACATGTATATTTAAGCAAGCAGTTATTAAGGATATAATAAAATTGTGAAGAGGAAAGTCTTTGATGTGTTGGCAATCATGGCTCGCCTAATTGAATCGTAACATGCAGGATTCAATGTAGTCTCGGTTGTAGGCTTACTTAATTTAATGATAAATTGGAGTTGATAACGCCTTTGGATATTGTATCATTTATATTTCTGCTTCGATGATATCGATAAATCTATACTATAATATTAATATTATAAAGAGGTAAAATTTGTTTGTAAGTTTGTATGTAGGGGGTAATCTCAGGAACTATACTGGTTCGATTTGAAAAATTCTTTCAGTATTAGATAGCCCATGTATCGAGGAAGGATATAGGCTACATAATATCATCACGCTAAGACTACAAGGAGCCGAGCATTCATGGAAAATGTGACGCAGACGAAGTTGCGTGGGTCAGCTAGTATGTTTATAATTTAATAAAAAAACTGGGCAAGTGCGACTTGGACTCGCGCACGAAGGGTTCCGTACCATCTTTAATAATTATAAAAAGAAACCGCTGAATGTGTTGCTAAGCGCAAATCTCGAGAACAGCTGAACCGATTTTGCTAATTCTTTTTTTTTGTGTTTGTTGTTGTCAGGAGAAGGTTCTTAAGAAAGAAAAAATAAGAAAGTTGCAGGGTAGCCAGTTGAGGTAGCTAGTTATCTATAAAAAAGGCAAAAAAACGAGTTTGTTGTATGGAAGCCTCCTTAAATATTTATTTTATTCTGTTTTTAGTATGTGTTTTATAGCGGCAACATAAATACATCATCTGTGAAAATTTCAACTGCCTAGCTATCGCGGTTCTTGAGATACAGCTTGGTGACAGATATACAGACAGACAGATAGCGAAGTCTCAGTTATAGGGTCCCGTTTTTCCCCTTGTGCCCAAAGGATAACGGAACCCTAAAAACGACTAAGTAATTTCCGATTTAGTTTTGCCCCAGATCTAAAACATCGATTTGTAAAGACTTTGTACTAATCCGGTCAAATTATTTCTCCTAGAAAAGCTTCACAGACTAGACTAATTAAATATGAGAAGTTATTTAATTTTAATTACTAAACTTCGCTGTTATCTAAATAAACAGATGTCACAACATATTTCAGTAAACTTGAGATGTTATTAATTATATCTACTCAACTTTAGTTCCAAGTTGGGTTTAGATATTTTTGATATAAAAGTTAGTTCTGACAGACCAAGGTATTTATTAAAGAACGGAAAATTTAATTTTATATTCGAAAAGAAAACTGATACGCAAATATACTTTCTAAGATATAACCTACAAACTGCAATATGGGTTAAAAAAAATAAACATTGCAAGGTTTAGAATAATTGAACATGTTTTTGAATCGAGTATTATAAATGAAAGACAGAATCTATACTAATATTATAAAGAGGTAACATTTGTTTGTAAGTTTGTATGTAGGGGGTAATCTCAGGAACTACTGGTCCGATTTGAAAAATTCTTTCAGTATTAGACAGCCCCTGTATCGAGGAAGGATATAGGCTACATATTATCACGCTAAAACTAAAAGGAGCCGAGCATTAATGGAAAATGTGACGCAGACGAAGTTGCGTGGGTCAGCTAGTTGCATATAAAGTACGTTTTCAACTTTCATACTGTATTTTTTCCAACATGTTTTTCTTTTCTTTCAGAGAGATTCCGAATAGCAAATTAATATTTTCCTACGAATATTTGTTTTACTCTAAATTGTGTGAAGCGAAGCGTGCGTGGGGGAGGCCAATTTGTAACAGGATTGTGCTGAAATTACTTTTTTCAGGGAAGATGTGTTGTGAACATCCTTTTTAAAGTCATTGCTTTTATTAAATAATGTCACCTTCATTGTATGCTGTACCACTAATTAAATCATACCTACTTATGTAAAACACACCGACAACAACAAAATTCGTTCCATCCGATAATGCAGCCAGACAACTTTTGTATTTTTGGTTGGATCTTAAAAATTATCGGAACAGGTCACTTTGGGCGCTCAACGCCTTCGCGAGTACTAGCCTGTATCAGAGCGGCCGGTTATCAACATTCTAAGCCATACATACATGCCAGCGGTCAGCCGCGGGGGCCGTCACGTCAATCGCGCGGTTCAAATTTAGTACCTATGCAACCGCTTGTTATTTAATGGCGATCAATAGCGGTTGCATAATGCAAAATTTTTATTTGAATAATAAAATGGCACCCTTAGGTGAGCGAGAAGCATTTATTCCAAGAGTAATGAAAAAAAATTTCTAAATTGATGACTATTTTAGAAGGTTAAAATTCATTATATTTACATATAATTTAATTCAATTCGTTTTTTAACCACTCTTTCAAAATTTCATCCCTTTTGTAGACCATAACATAATATCCTGCTAACAAGCGTCAATGCATTGCGGGGATAGGTATTAATTATTCTGTGTTCAGCTTTGAGCATTTGTAACGTTCGGAATGATATCGAGTATCAGTTTTAACGAAGGTCTTTGCTTCGAGCTAGGGACTAATTTAGCTATAATACAGGACTTATAACAATTTTACAAATAAAGAGGTTATATAAGACTAAGCATATAAGACGAAGAGTTGCCAGTGATGACTATGGAACTGAAACGTGGCTCACAATGGGCGTCATCAGAAAGCTTGAAGTCACTCAAAAGGCAATGCTTGGAGTTTCCAGCGCATCAGGAATGTTAATATCCGCTAGAGAAAAGGTTACCGACATAGCCCGAAGGATCGCCAAACTAAAATGGTAGTGGGCAGGGCACATTGTTCGCAGAATTAACTGCTTCATTTTATTTTTCTGTTGAAATAAAAAAAAGGTTTTCGAAGTAAAAATAATAAAATAAGCAGTACTATGCGAGCCAACTATGAATAGGATCGCGCTTGCTGCCAACTTCACACGAAAGCTGTCAAATTAGTACAGCCAGCAAAAGAAACTATGAAAAAAACAAACGTTATATTTTTTTGTTCATTGATTTAATTATTATTTATATTCATTTTTATAAACTGTTATTTCTTGAATTCCATAAATAGATAATTTTGGATACATTAATAATATACGAAACGGTATACATTAAAAATGAACCAATCCAAGAATGTTTTTTATTCCAAATATCAAATCCCACTCTATTCATGAATCTACTACTTATTAAATTGACGTAAAATTGATTAGAATTACCGAAAAATTATTAAACTGAGTAAATTTTTCTCTACAATTTTTTTGCACACCTTACGCTGTGGTAATGAAGTTCGCGAGTATTGCGGAACAAAATGGCGTCTTGACAGTCCTATTCTTATTTGGCTCGCATAGTACTTGTAATAGATACCTTTTTCAAAACAAGTTTCTTAAAAGCTATGTCATATTAAAACGAAACTAAAAGAAAATAATAAGTAGTAAAATATCTAGGTACATTTTCTAAGCATAAATTCTAATTTTCTCAATACTATTAAAACAGTACCAACAAATGTAGGTAAACTTCGAGTTGAGACGAACTTAGTAAGAAACTTGCAATAACTACGTAGGTACCTATCTAAAAACATCAAAGGAATATCAAATGTAAATATTACTCTTAACTTTTTTAAGGATAGCAATCCTACTAATATTATTAATGCGAAAGTTTGTGAGTATGTATGGATGTTTGTTACTCTTTCACGCAAATACTACTGAACCGATTACGATGAAATTTGGTATGTAGGTAGCTGAAGACCCAGAATAACACATAGGCTACTTTTTATCCCGGGGTTCCCGAGGGATCGGGATTTACACGGGAACAACGAGAATTTATACGCGGACGAAGTCGCGGGCGGGCTCTAGTCTATAATCTATAATAATATTATAAAGAGGTAAAATTTGTTTGTAAGTTTGTAAGTTTGTATGTTTGTAAGTTTGTATGTAGGGGGTAATCTCAGAAACTACTGGTCCGATTTGAAAAATTCTTTCTGATCTGATTTCTGATCCATAAACAAGTTAGTATCCTTCTTAACAAAGCAATGCTTGTCATTCAAAAGTTATTACACGTTGATATCGTTTTCTAGACGAAAAACATTACTGCGCACATACTCGTGGAAATAAACCAAAAAAATAACAAAGGACGCAAAGCTGAATCCAGCAGAAAGCTATTGTGTACGTACGTTGTAGCGTCAGATTTTTTAATCAAATAAAAACCGGGCGGCAAGTGCGAGTCGGGTTTGCACACAGTGGGTTTCATAGAATATTTTAGTCATAGTTGTTATGTATTATAGGGAAAGAACATCAAGATGAAAAGAAGATACCTATAGTCACACGGTATGCTGAGAGAACTCGCTTACTTTTGTGGCTTATCAAATAAAGATTCTAAGAGGTCATTTATGCGGTTATGTGAAGCCGTGTCATATATAAATGCAGCTTAGTAAAATATCCGTCTGAAGACCAATATAAGTGCCTGTAACCCAAGTTGCACTGCTGCTGTCTGCACTTTTAAAAATCCGTTAAACGGCACTAATGCTTTGGGCACAAATTAACTCGTAATTACATACTATGTATCTCGTATTAAGATTCCAAATGACGAGAAAGACAGATAGATAGTAGATTCAAACTGTGAGTCATACGGCATACGTTTTTATCCGGGTTACGGAACCCTGAAAACCGTATTTTCATCGACATTCGACAGCCATGCTAGACTTTGATAAAGTTTAAATGTAAACGATACAGTCATGTGACGTCAGACACCAAACTGATGTATGATGGATGGTAGTCACTTTCATGATAAATAAGTTTCGGGCGGGTATAAGAACCACAACTTTTGCTCTTAAAAAAAAAATGTTAAATTCAATTCGCTATCCCGGTGACAGACAATCAACCTTAAAGGCTTGTCTAAATAAAACAAAACAGGTGTTTTTTAGACAGACAGTAAAGGAAAATCAGAATCTATAAAAGACTTCGGTAAACGGTCAAAGTTAACGTTAGCTGTTTTGGGCCCATAACCTAATGTATGGAATAAAGTGAGAAAGTGTAATTTAAATATGCTATTTTAATGTTGCTGTTGAATTATATCTAATGACATATTTTTCCTGTTGTGTTTAATTCATTACAATCCAATAGTAAAATTAAAAATACTTAACTGTTAGAGGTAGAGGCATGTTTTATCCACAGAAAAATTACACTGTATAGCAAAATTTCCACCACTTATAAGCAGTGTAAGGAAACTGCGCAGTTAACTGATGTGGATATTTCGACTCAGCGAAGCGGTTTAGCTACCACAAATTGGGTAATGTTGCGTAGAACAGCCTGGAACAGGTGGAGACTGCGGCAGACGATTGTGGGCTGCCATCTCAAGCATACATATACATCTCATGGCTGACATGCGTATCTAAACGTGGAAATGCTATGTAAAATACTATAGTTTACGTCAGATAAACGTGGAATAAAGTACATTGACCCACATACATTTGTTGACTTTCTTAAGATCAAAATCAGAAATCATGACTTAAAGCTGTCCTGAATCGACTTCACGTTCTCTATTAATGAAAAACAGTTCTTAATTTATTGTTCTAGTATCTACGAAGAGATATTAGGGAAAGGTCAATGTACTTTATTCCACGTTTATCTGGCGTAAACTATAGTTGCTATTTTCTGGCTAAAAGTTTTTTTTAGATCAAATATTTGGTTTTATAAAATATATCCTTACAATGCGAATGTATCTGTCTGTCTGTTACCGGTTCACATTTGAACGGCTCAATGGATTTGTATAAAACATGAAATACGGGTAGACTGTTTCTTAGGGCGGATTTCATCAATGAAAGTGAACGCGATCAAATTCAATAAATGAAACTTTTTTTTATTACTGTTGATTGGCATACGTTTGCTAACTGAACGCTATCACGATCAGCATAATGAACCACGTTTATGAGTTGCCAGTGTCATTATTTTCGATGGAATAGTGACACTGACAATAGGCTAGATTCCATTATCCACAAATTGCAAAACTATTTAGTCCGTTAGTTAGAGTATTGAATAATAATGAACACGTATTTTTTGGTTTAGTAAATCAATGAATATTGACAAAGATAAAACGCATCGAAACTCGCGGGAGCCCCACTCCCGTGAGTTTCGATGCTCGTGACGTCACGACTCACTAAAAATTATGTGAAGGTGTGACGTTTTGAGAATTTTAAAAGCGTCGTAACTTCGTCAATTTTGGTTCTACGGGAACCAAAATTGACGAAGTTACGACGCAAAAGAAGACAAAAGAAAAAACACAGATCTAATATATTTTTTGATAATCTAACTGACGGACTAATTAGATTTTTCAGGACACAAGCCTATTCTTGATCGCAGTTTGGATCACGCGGGCAAATTCAGAGTGCTGGCTTTTTATGCGAAAAATCTTCACTTAACGAATATTTCCGAGTTTTTATAATCTACGCAGGGAAACCTTTGAAACAACATGTTTGAGGGAAAACCATACCCAGGAGCGGAAAAACAACTACAGACAGGTAGTTGCAAAGATCAAACGAAAAAAATATTTAACGTTCCTTGCAAATGGAAGCCGTAAAACTGTGTTTGGGATAGGACAACCAGAACTTGAAGATAAATAAAAAAAAAAGACTGTAGTTAATCACAATTCATAAACTGACTAGAGGTGTACCTAGGTACAAAAGAAACAATATTTAGGTACTTATAAAAAGTGTAAAGCTAAGTTGGGATTCTGAGATTAAAACTAATTCTATTAGCAACTATACAACACTATTTTTTAATTAGTACAAAAAAAAATGAGGCTGTTCCCGTACCCATTACTGATCATAATTTTGCAGTCAAAAGTAAAAAAAAACGAAATCCCAAAATTGTTTAATTTGATTTATTTTTACTTGAGTGTCTTAAATGATTTCTTAAAAATTACTTAATTGTAAAAAGTTGATAATTTTGTTGGTCCTAAGCCCAATTAAAGTGCGAAAGAAAAGTTTGGATTGCTAATTTTTTCGTTTACCATAAATTGAGTGACATTTTGGGATATAAACAAACGTTAATAACTTTGCTGTTTATGAATATTATTTATTGAGACTTTACATATATAATAACAAGACCTTTTCTAATAAGCCCTTTAAGTATTTGTACTAATTAAAAATTAGTGGTGTATAGCCTTTCCCAGCGACTTCGTACACATATATCCCGTTTCTAGGGTTCCGTAGACAAATGGCAAAAACGGAACCCTTATAGATTCGTCATGTCTGTCTGTCCGTCCGTATGTCACAGCCACTTTTCTCCGAAACTATAAGAACTATGCTGTTGAAATTTGGTAAGTAGATGTATTCCGTAAACCGCATGAAGATTTTCACACAAAAATAGAAAAAAAAACAATAAATTTTGGGGGTCCCCATACTTAGAACTCCCCACCACTTCGTATGGGTTTGACGAAAAAATTTAAAAAAAAATTTTTTTTCCTCAAACCCATACGTGTGGGGTACCTATAGATAGGTCTTTAAAAATGATATTGAGGTTTCGAATATAATTTTTACTAAACTGAACAGTTTGCGAGAGAGACACTTCCAAAGTGGTAAAATTGGTGGCGTTTTTTAAATTTGGTGTACAATAAAGTGTATATAAATAAATAAATAAAATGTGTCCCCCCGTAACTTCTAAAATAAGAGAATGATAAATCTAAAAAAAATATATATGATGTATATTACCATGTAAACTACCAGCAAAAATTGGTTTGAACATGATCTAGTGAGTAGGTTTTTTTAATACGTCATAAATCGTAAATCGCAACTTTTGTTTATAATATATACCTACAGGTTTGTACGGAACCCTCGGTGCGCGAGTCCGACTCGCACTTGGCCGGTTTTTATACCTACCAAACGATTTAAAAGTATATTTTGCGAACAGCTGTAGAAACTACCGAAATCGTCTACCAATGTCGAGACTTCGGTATGCTTAGTGCGAGTATCATACTTAAATTCGAGTTACGTCTCGCTCGCGTAAATCGAACTAACGTCAAACGCATCGACTATCGATAACTAGCGAGTGTCAGATACAAAACTATTAACCATTCATTTCGCGTTAGCTCACTGTGATAAGTGACGAATGGTGAATGAACAACCGAACCAACGTTGTTAACCGGCCAAAATAAATTGACATTCATAATCTGTGTTCCTATTAGAAGCGACTGCCTTTTCAAATAGTGGTGGTTATACGACGAAGTTTATGTTATAGGCTAATGTTTATGTTGTGTAAACAATGTTAGTTATGTTTTGATAGTAGTACTCTGTGGTGTTTTGTATAGCTTGTTTAGCTGTTAAAATGCTGGTGAAATATGTGGAGCAATAAGTGTAATTTACATAATTTGGTGTGAAATTTGAACTTGATCCAAGCAGTGAAATTTGTAAAACTAAGTTTGTTACTTTATAACGCGTAGACCTAAGCAAATTATCTACTAATGGCCGAGGTAGGATTACGAGCTTACAAAAATGGGAGGAATTGACTGCATTATTGAACAGTGATGGTGCTGATGACACTAAAACCACTGAGAAATGGAAGAAGGTTAGTCAAAAGGTTAAGGTTAGGTTATCACCCATTTTGGGCAACTGGGTGTGGTGGTGGGGAATAAAATGTTGGCTTCTTTGTGTGGTTTAAGGTTGGAAGTTGACGTTAAATTATGCTCATCTTGTAATGTTGCGGTCTCAAACATCCTCCAAGCGAAATAATACGAGATGCCATTTTAATTTTTATACACAGTTTGAAATTAAATTATAATTAATTACTTTGTTATTTCACCAGTCTCACGACGCTCTCACTACAAAATCTTACGTGACAACTTTACGCGCTCGCAAGTGACTGCGTTTCTTATTCGATCGGTCAAAACGGTCAAGGTGAGTAACGACTCACACTCGCGTTATAGATGCAAACGTTTATCGATGTGCTCGAACTCGTTTTCGAACGGCACTCGATTGTCACTAGCGACGACGTAAATGTTAAAAGTAACACTCGCACAATTTAAGTCTCACGTATGACGCTAGGTGGCGCTTACCCAATGCCATACGAATTTGCATTAACGTTTACGCGCTTGATGCGTAAAGAAAACTCGCACTAAGCATACAGGCCCCAGAATGCCAATTCAATTAAATTCAACGTTAAATTCAACAACTTGTTACAACTCGTTAAGTTCAACTTTCCATTCGCATCTCAATCTGTCAAAATGTATGGAAATTGAGGCTTTTGACAGATTGCGAACATTGTTTAAAAATGAGTAGCATTGGCCCACTAGCCCTTACAGGTACCTACGAAGCAACGAAATTTTTTTTACCTATAAATGACTATGTCAAATAAGTATCTACCGTAAAACTATAACAAAATGAATTTTTGAAATCCTAATTAACATTTTACTTCATTTTATTCAAGAGAATTATTAATTAGGTAACCTAATAAGCCTTTATTAGACCCACGCCTAATTAATTCTAAATTTAATTATGATTTTATTCCATAGCCTATGTAAACATTTTTAGCACAACTCGAAAATGAATGAAATTGTATCTGAGCTGAATTTTAATGAGTCCGAGTCTAAAATTATTATACGTCGTGAAATTTTAATCTATGAATAGGTATCCATCTACAGTTTAATACATTCACACAAAAACATATTGGACAGTTATGTTTTTTTTTCACGTAAACTAAAAATAAGACGATACGCTGCGTTGAAAACTCTTGTGACGTCACTTGTAAGTACACTTTTTACAAACAAGTGACGTCACTAGCCCTCCCCCACTCCTGGTCTTTAACCTGTTTTATCTTCGTTTTATTTATTGATTTAATAAAGCAAAAATGCGTTTCCAACATTTTCGATAATCCAACCGACGACGGACTAAATAAAATTTCCTTTCTATTTTTTTTTATATGTTTCCTTCATTTATCTTTAATTTCTGTAACGCTGTCTTACTCATACCTACAGTAGTAGACATTCTCTCTATCTATCTTTCTGAAGAAACAATTATGTTTATGTACCCAGACCATTTCTTCAAGTGATTGTTTAAACCTCTCTGGTTTCGCACATCCAGTAATTTAGTGTTGATTTCCGCATGAAATCTACGAAATCTGAATTGCTGTTAAATAACAGCCAACAAAACAATGGCATTAGCGGTAAACTGGAATAGTTGTTTATACATGGCTATGTGAGATAGAGGGATGTGGTTCGTATTCAATTTGTATTATTGTAGATGGGTACTCTGTGTTCATGCATTCTGGGACATCGGTTTGACTTCCATTTGAATTTAGAATTCACTATAGGATGGGGTCCTATTTGAATTGTGAATTTGAAGTACCTAAATATTTTTGGAAAAGGAACTCCATGTTCCACATTGCAAAGTTGAAATTCTAGTGCAACCACTTCTTTGGGTCTTTTAACTAGAAATATTCACTCAAAAATCAGAGGGCCAATTCTTCTAATTTTTAAACAATTTTCGCATTCGCAGTCAAAAAGGCCTAGGTTTTCATACATTTTTGACAGATTGCGATTGAGATGCGAATGTGAAAATTATTAGAATTGGTACTCAGCTCACATTATGAAATTCTTGGCAATAAAATACCTATCACTTTTTTTAGAGCAAATGAAAGCCCCAAGTATACCGTTCGAATAGTATTACTGTCCCTTTTGCACAACGAAATCTGGATGGCATTGTCACGTCATAATAGGGGTTCGTAAAGACACGTCTGTAGAAGACAGTAGTCACGTGGAAAATAGAGTTGGACGCAGTGGGGGGTGGCTAGGTGAATAGATTGCTTTCACACCCTCAGAGAACAGGCATGTTGTAGATCGCAGTGACGGTGTTGCATATATTATTGTGTACAATTTACGCACCTTTGCCAACAGACTATTAAAGAATATTTATCTATACTAAAATTATTATAAAGCTGAAGAGTTTGTTTGCTTGAACGCGCTAATCTCAGGAACTACTGGTCCAATTTGAAAATTCTTTCAATGTTAGATAGCCCATTTTAGTTGATAATAAATGGTAATGTCGAATATCAGAGCATACCGTATAGGAAACCTTTCTATCAAAAGGGAATCATACAGAAAAGATCTTCTAGAACTTAGTCTTGTACTTCCAATTTCCACTCTAAATTTATGAACACGCAACTTCAATTTGCACTTCATTCCAATAATGTACAATCGAGTCTCTAGTATATTATCGGCGATCGTATCGTTGCTTTTATGTCTTTTTTTATAGGTCACATACGTTTTGAAGATACGCCACTAAATAGATTCCTATGCAGATTGAATAACTTGAAAGCAAAGGCAAAAATAGCATAATATTAAATCTTTCGACTAACTCATTTTGACATGAAACTAAAAACTTTTATTATAATAAACTAGATATTTTATGAAGCTTCTGACAGCGGCTTCGCCCGCGTGATCCCTAGGGAACATACTCCCGGGATATTAATAGCCTATGTGTTATTCCAGACTATAATCTACCTCTGTGCTAAATTTCATGAAGATCCTTGCAGGCGTTCTGAAGTGAAACAATAGCAAACATCCATCCAGCCATCCTCACCAACATTAGCATTTATAATATTACTAGCTGACCCGCGCAATTTCGTCTGCGTCACATTTTCCATTAATGCGCCACTCCTATTTGTCTGCGTGATGATATATAGCCTATAACCTATCTCGATAAATGGGCTATCTAACACTGAGAGAATTTTTCAAATCGGACCAGTAGTTCCTGAGATTAGCGCGTTCAACCAAACAAACAAACAAACTCTTCTGCTTTATAATATTAGTATAGATATAGTAGCAAGTAGGATACAACAAATCCGCTTCATTTGAATTTATTAGTGTCTCATTTTTAATTAGCAGTGTGGTATAAATTGACATTATGAATCAGAATTCGTTAAGCAATAAAGTATCAATCAATCAATCAATCAATCAATCTTTATTTGTGAACACAGGTATTACAATATTGGTCTTATATAAATATTTTAGTAGAGCTCTATGTCCTACCAATGAAATTGGTGTACAAATATATTATGTTTTTTGCAGTCCGAAACTATACAATACAAGGTCAAGCTCGATTATACAATGTCAAATTAAATGTATTATAAACTCATAATTAATCAAATATAATATATAGAAGTAGAGCAGATTTTATCAGGAGCAAACAAAAACAGACCAATTGACGAACCTATTTTGACTGTGCCTGTACTTAATTATGAACTATAATGAAGCACGTTAAATTAATTGCAAAGCTTTTAACAATCAAAACATAGGGTAATGCATTAAAAACAAACAGGTTCAGCAAAGCTAAATAAAGGTACTGGAAATCGATTGCCGATGGTTTTCAGTAAATTAATACGAGGGGAGAATTACTACCCGTTACTAATTGATCGGGGAACGATTACAGGAATGTTAATTGTTAACAGAATGGTTCATTTAAATAACATTGTTAAGTGTTATTAAGTGGTTGTATGTTAATTGAGAATCGGGATATAACTTAGCGGTTGTCGAGAGTTGGTATTGATTTCAGTTAATTGGAGGAACGCTGTTTTCTGTTTCATGTTAGTAGGTAGTTTGAGTATTATTTAGAAAATAACTTTGACCGTTTCTTGCTTTATTTACATTTTTAACGTGTATTTTCCTTACTAGTCTATTCGTTATGTTTTGTTCGTTTTTACCTTAACACGGTACTTCTTGGCAAGATTAGGGTCAGATTTTCTGACTTCTGACAATCCGCAACGACTTTTTTTTTTTGGGACAAGCCCGCCACACGTTTGCAACCACTGCAACTCCTGAAAGCCAGAATCAACAGTGGCGACCACTAGAAAAACGCTGAGCTAATGAAGCCCGGCTAATGAGTCCCGGAGAAACGATACAACTAGGTCTAGGATCCCGCAACGAAATTAATCAGAAGAGTACAGCGGAGGAGTAAGTAGGAAAAAATAAATATAAGTAATTTCCACTTCCATAATCCGCAACGACTGCTAAAAATCTGCGAATGACGGCCGGGGCTAACAGCTTAATGTGTTTTCCAAGGCATGGAGAAATCAAGATATGTTAAATGGTCACCCATCCACAGAAAGACTTTAGTAAGCGTTGCTTAACTTTGAAGTTCGACCCCAGCGGCTTTTATACTGTAGTCCTGAGCTCCTCTGGTACGCATACCAATAAATAACTTGTCGTATTGATTACTTATTTTCTAACCGCCTCCCTAAATTAGAAACCAAAGCTTTTACTCAAACCTCTTTCAAAAACATCAAAGTAAGTATAAAGATCAAATGAGTTTTGTTATTGACTTATAAACCACGTAAGCACATTTATGTATTCTGTCAAGTTGGTTGAATGTTAATAAATATGAGAGTATCGTTTCCATGAAATTTTGGGATTTTGAATAAACTCGTGACCTTGTTTTAATAAAAATGTCTTATGTTTCACAGTTTGTATGCAGGTTTATAAGTCAGAGCGTTTATTTCAAGTAAACTATTAAACACCTTTTTTTTGTGACCTTCCTCAAGGAAGTTTTTTGGCTAAAAAAGAGATGGAAAAATGCCTGGTTGTTTTTGGCTAATTGAGAAAATTCCTAATATTTGCCCATAAATTTCTGTCCTTGGACATTTATCTCTCATTTTTATTTTGTTCCCAAATTTATTTGATGTTAGTTTTGAAAGCTGGCCTAACTTACATAGGGGGTGTCTCTCTGACTCTGAATCTCAGAGCAGAGCACGTCGACAGCAGATAGGGATATTACCTCATTATCTGGATTTTACTACTCTAAAAGTATTGAGAAAAAAATGGAGCTACAATTTTGGCCATATGTTAAAATACTCGAATAGCTACTCTTCGTCTGCAAGATTAAGAAAGTAAGCATCTTTATTGATTTATGGCAGATGATAAAGATCTCAAAGGCAAAATAAATCTCGTATTTAGGTACTTATTCTATTTATTTCTTCGATATTTTTTGGTATAATCTCGGTTTGGGAATCAACGAAAGCAAGACACGTAGGTGTTTGGAGATCGGGAAAAGGATTATCAACAGATGACTTGATAGCTGAAAATATCCGTAGCTTTTGGTTGAGTAGGTACCTAACTTGGTATAGTTAGAACAAAAGTGATGGTGACTTGGGCATACCCGCGAGACGCTACGCGGTTCCAAATGCAACAGCCACCGTTGTGTGGCTAGTCATCCGGTCACAACCAGGAGGGGACTACGGCGCGCTGCGTTCCACGCGCGCCTCATCTCTTTGAGGCCTAGCGGGCCCTGTCTACTGTGCTGAAGACAGAGTCCGCTAGGGCCAGTGCCTGCCAGCGTTACGGCATTTGTTCGAAATACTCACCGCAACCCTGGAACGCAAAGGGCGTTAGGAGGAACACGGATGAGTTTTATTCAGTAAAAGCCTGACACTCCCTTCCGCCTCGCCCAGAGCGGAAGAAGTCAGTTGATTTCCTTGAAACAAAAGCGAATTTCACAGACTTCATCAAGTTTGAATCGACTTACGTCTACAGCTTTGTGCTGAACTGTAGAAATCTATCTAAATGATTGTTACCGGAAAGTGGCAAACTTCGTAAGATTATAAAATAACTTGAGAGATTGTAAACTTTCGAAAAATTGACAATTTAACATTTGGAATGCTTTGTTACGCTTCAAAATTTGATAGTTCATAATTTCTCGATTTCGTTCCGAGAAATTGTGAACTGAAATAAAATGGCGACCAATCAGAGCACAAGTCTATAAGAAACTAAGCTCTCATTGGTTTATTTAGATGTGACGTCACATGCACGCCTAAAAGTTATGAATTGAATGGAGTCGATTTCAAATTCGCGAAATAAAAAGACCTAAGACAAATAAAATATTATTAAAACTGCATCGTTATAAAGAGGTCGCAATCTGCTGGGTTTGATTCTCGGGTTGGGCAATGCGTTATAAGGATTTTTCATTGGGAATTTCTCAATACGGAATTAGAAAGTCGGTGGTGTAAGGGTGCCTGTCCATTTGCGCGGAGCGAGGCAGCGGTGCGGAGAAACAGAAAAATATTAAACTATCATGTTACTCAAAATGTCAGTGACTCACGTGGTGCGGAGATTTTATGCAATTCTATTAGTTAAAGTTTCTCCGTTTCTCCGCTCCGTTGCCTCGCTTCGCTGTAAGCTGTAATGAATAGGCACCCTAATACCCTCAAGCGAAAGTTGCTATGAAATGTCATGAATATACTCGTACTTAAAATCACACTGCAAAATGCGAAAGGAAGGAAAAGCGTGACTGCAAAAACACTAGGTACCGTGTTTTGCAGTCAATTTCTTTGTGTGCCGCTTGCTATAAACACAGACAAATTTTGGGAATTATTCTCTATAGGTAAAGGAACCTACTTTTTATGAAACAAACAAGGATCATCAAAAGAGCAAATACCACCCTAACTCTTTAACCGAAGATAAATTGTTGATTGACAGATTATAATATATTATTATTATCAGCATACAATAGAACACCGTGATCCTTTAATCACTCAATCGCATTCACAGCTCTTCCTGTAGGTTTACGCATGTCAGGTTCTTTAGCGCCTCATCCTCCTCTTGCAGAGAACAATTTAATACCCTCTATGAGTTCTAACACTTTGTGTAACCTATCCAACTTATAACATAACGGTTCCAGTTTTATTACGTGACAGTCAGTGTATAATGAGGTTTTTAGGGTTCCGTAGCCAAATGGCAAAATTGGAACCCTTATAGATTCGTAATGTCTGTCTGTCCGACCGTATGTCACAGCCACTTTTCTCCGAAACTATAAGAACTATGCTGTTGAAATTTGGTAAGGTATTCCGTGAACCGCATAAAAATTTTAACACAAAAATAGAAAAAACAACCCCACCAACCAACCAACAAACCAACCTACCAACCAACCTACTGTTCTGTTTCCTTTTTTTTATATTTATGTGTGTGTACATAAATTGTTAAATAAATAAATAAATAAATAAACAACAAATTCTGGGAAACTAAAATAAAATCTTTTCATCAAACCCGTGTACGTGTGGGATATGTATGGATAGGTCTTCAAAAATGATATCGAAGTTTCTAATGTCATTTTTTTCTAAACTAAATAGTTTGTGCGAGAGACACTTCCAAATTGGTAAAATGTGTGCCCCCCCCCTTAACTTCTAAAATAAGAGAATGTTAAAACTAAAAAAAATAGATGATGTATATTACCATGTACTACCAGCGAAAATTGGTTTGAACGAGATCTAGTAAGTAGTTTTTCTTAATACGTCATAAATCGTAAATTGCAACTTCTGCGTATAATATAATACTACCTACTGGTTTGTACGGAACCCTCGGTGCGCGAGTCCGACTCGCACTTAGCCGGTTTTTTTTATTTGAGAAGGGTTTGCTCTTGACACTAGTCTAGATAGAGGTGACAGAGACAAAGTTGACGATGGAGCGAGCTTACCCAAAAGTAGCCTGTTCACTGTTAACTTTAAAGAGATGAGATGTTAGCGTTCAGAAACACAGACGCAGTTAGTGAGGTCCACTCCTTTGATGAGCGCATTATAAAGGACGTTTGGAAACGTTTGGTGCGAGTTGGTGGAATAGCAACAAGGTAGGGATAGTAACTTGCAGAGTATCTGGATGTCCGATGGTAGAAGAAGGCCGGTGGAATGAGGTCGTGGAGTTCTTGGGCACACTCATAAAAGTAGGTACTATCTATAGAAGACTGACAAGCGGGCAAACTTGCGATGAGCCAAGCTGTGAAGTTTGGCATCGACCAGTTTTACGTCGCCAACAGGCCTCTTCGCTGTGCGTTCCACCGGTCAAGCGCGGCAAGCTTTTATTTAGCAGAGCCATCCCATAGGTGGTTAAAAGCTCCAGGCCTGATGCATCGCTTCACCTTCGTTCCTTGTTAGAATGCTTATTGCTTCATGAATAACGGATTTGAATGTGGAAGACCATGCCATGGTGGAATTAAGTCATAACGTACCTTTAATTCCTGGTAATACCTAAGTACGTTACAGTGGGATTATTTGCTACAGTAATAGTCTGGTTACGGTCTTCTCTCGGTATAGATGAAAAATATCTATAAATACGCTACGTACAATTTAAATTGACCTAATTACAACCCTATCCTACCGAGTCTTCTCGAACACAGCAAGCTGTATCTAAAACGAATTTCGTGTGAGCAGTATCCCGTTTAATTATAATTAGCAACGGTTTTAATTTTAAACGCCTGCTTAACGCCAGCTTGATCATCAAAGACCTTTATTAAAGCAGAAGTTTTTCAGACTTACAAAATGGACTAGGATGGGTGGTTTTGAAAGGGAGAACACTAATCTGTGTGGTCTATCTCGCATGAGGTGTGTTGGTTATTCCTAAGCAATATTTATAAATAAAGGGGTGGGTTCGCATGCTTGCACATCCCTTCTTTTTAAGAATGAGTAATCATCAACTGAGTTTTTCTGCTCTGCTCGGAGTGGAAGGGAGTGTTATACTCTACATACAGACTCTTACTGACTAAAACCCATCCGTTGCCATGCTTTTTACGTTCCAGGGCCGCGCTGATTCTTTCGCACGGCAACCCTGGCAGGCACTGGCACGAGCGAGACCCGTCTACTATGTTGACACCTCTGTGAGGCGCGAGTGAAACACAACGCGCCGTCGACCCATGCAAACACATACCTACGTGTCCCTTTATATATACTAATATTTTAAAGAGGTAAGGTTTGTGAGATCTCTGGATCAACTGACCAGATTAAAAAAAAATATTTTACAATTGAAAGCCTTGTTATTTGAGAGAGTCATAGGCTATATACTCGTACTAACCCGAAAAATACCTCCCAACGAAGTGGGCATGGGCCAGCTAGTATTTAATAATCAAGAAATACGCAAAGGCGGAAGTTGTCTAATTAAAGGCACAGGCATACAGGTGTGCCTGTAAGCTTAGGTGTTCATTCGCAATTGGGTTCATGTGTTACACCAGCCTGTTCCACTAGAAGTTAGAAAATTAGTTTGACTAGGACGAAGCGTGTAACCAACAGTATTGTGTAGAGCCAACTTAGTTGTTGTCACTGCCTGTGCTTTCATCAAGAATAAGACTCGAACACGGGGGGGGGGGGGGGGGGCGTCTTTAGGCTGCGTTTTCATCAGATGTGCGAGGATGCGTAGCGAGGATGTGTTTTTAACCGACTTCCAAAAAAGGAGGAGGTTTTCAATTCGGCGGGTATTTTTTTTTATGTATGTACACCGATTACTCCGAGGTTTCTGATCCGATTTGTGTGATTCTTTTTTAGTTCAATGCGACATACTTGCCATTTGGTACCTTAAAAAATTGATTTAGTTTTGATCAGTAGTTTTCAATTTATGAGCGTTTTTGTTTATTTGAATTTCTGCGTAGACGAAGACGTTGTCCAAGTATCACCACCTGAAAGTGAAAAAAAAAAAAAAAAATAGCCTTAATTTCGGAAGTTTTATGGCTTTGCACCTTTGTTTTTTAAAACCGACTTCCGAAATTAAGGTTATTTAAACTTTTTAGTATTTTGTTTGGAAGTCGGTTATATTTTTTTGTAAAAAAGTTTTTAATTTTTAAAATCATCGGTAGTACTAATTGGTACAAATCTGTACCGGAGAACCAATACAATCGCTTGCGCTGAGCGAGCCTTGGACAATATGTTCAGGTTCTTAACAAACAGATCCCTCGCTACGGATCCTCGCATATCTCTGGTGGAAACGCAGCCTCTGAGGCAGTTTGTAGAGAGAATGGTCAGATGGAAAGTTTAATCCTTGCTAATCAGACAACTACTTTTTTCTGACAAATTAATTCAAAATTCTCAGATGTCTATTCGGAAATGGGATATCAACTCCAAGCAGACTACTGTGTTCATAAATCATGACTCCCACAGAGAGAGACAATCCAATACTGTGTTTTCATAAAAAAAAAAAGTGTTAATTAGAACTATTTCTTCGCAAAAGAAATTGTCGCTCCTTGCCTTCCTGCGAAATAAACTGCATCAACCCGAGTCATCATCGTTATTGCTTCGTTAACATGTGTAATTTCAGTTCATACTACAATTTTCATTGTTAATATTCAGTTTTGGTGAATTTACATTCGTATCTCTGTATTGATTTACCTACCTACGAGTTATTTTCGGAACTTATTGGTGGATTAATTAGTGGCTCTGGCCTCGGAATGGAATTATTCGCATTGTCGGGTATGATGGAAGTAGCGAACAGGCAGATAGGTAGTGAACTGTTTTTGCTTTACCATTTTATCCCGGGGATTTTCCAAGTGTAACTTTAGTATTAAAAATGGAATTGTTTCAATGAGAAAATATCCCACACCATGGGACAGACAATAAAAAAAACAAAGACACCTCTCGTGTTCTTTTAAAGATTTTATTTTTACTAATTTGCTGTCGTGATTAATATGTAAACTTACTCATACCAAATTCCAACTTTCTAGTGCTAAGCGCCTCTGATCTAAACCGCGGACAGACAGCCGGGAATGGCGAAACTACAGGGTTTATAATATTGACTACGGAACCCTAAAAATTGAGAACAGAAAATACGCTTTGACACGACTTGGCATCTACCGTCATAAACGTAAAACACAAACTGCCTTCTACATAAGAAACTCATCAGATTTTTCATTAATTATGGAGAGTCGGTAAAGCAAAGTTCGTTCAAAGTTCAAAGCTAACCGTGGAACAAGAACAATACTTCTCGTTCATTCAAAACTTCACTCACTCGTTCCGCTGCTATAAACAGGAACAGAGATGAGGAGCTCACAGGAGTTTATACTCGAATGAACTTTACTTTTGAAATATAAATACTTTCCTCATAATGTGATGTTTTATACTTGGGTACATAAATTAGTGTGCCCCAAGTAGACATAATTGATGTCATAACCAAAAATTTTTTGAGTAAACGACACCAAATTTTTCAGTTTTTTTTTTAAATAAGTATTTCTTAAAGCAACAATTAAATTATAGTAAACAAGCTGACCCGCGCGACTTCGTGTACGTCACATTTTCCATGAATGCTCCGCTCCTAAATAATATTGCGACTATAAATTGAGATGTAAGCTACCCTATCTTTCAAGTTGGATCAAACTGCACACGGTGTGCAAATTTGATTAAAATCGGAGCCCATCGCAGACAAACAACGTGACGCGTAATTTATACTGTGTTGCCTACGTCTGCGATTGCGATTTGTATTTTGGAACGAAGTAAACTGTTTCTTACGCGGTCTTTGAGTTTGACTCCAAGAATACTTCGTTCCTTGGTTTATTGGTTTGCTTAATTAATTTTTCCTCTTGACAGCGATTATCTATTTTATTCGTTGTTCCAGTTTCTTGAAAAATCATTTCCATAAAAATGTATAGAATTTATGATTACTGTTTAATTAAGCCGTTGTTCTTGCAGTGCACTACGCAGCAGGTTTTGTAACGCATGTTTACTTATTTTTGCTAAATTATGCACAAATACATACGTAAATTTCAATTGTTAAAAGTTACAGTTCGTCCAAAAAAACTTTTTTTTTTGGCCACGGCGGACGCTGCGGTCGAATCTGGTTCTCCCACTCCTACTTCGCACCCAGGCATTCGCCCAAAAACATGTAAAGTGACTAGTACATAAAAGTAGTCCTCATTTAAGCCTTAATTTCTTTCTTTGCTATATAGCTATTCAGGCAGCCGCCTAGCCGGACCGATAAAATAAAGGTAGCATCAAAACGGAAACTCCTAGTGGATAACAGTGACAGTAAAGCAACCTAATTAAAACCTTGTTGACACAGGATATTAGAAGGGTTGGTCAGACCATCCCTAAACTTCTAAACAACAGCAAACGAGACCCACAGTCGATGAGGGTTATTTATTTTGATCGATATCTTGTAAAATGTAAACAGTTTGAGATAAGGCCGTCAAAGTATGGCTAAACCCGATTGTTGGCTTTTAACGTTACAAAATAATCAAGTTAAGCAGCATGAGTTGGTTTTTAAGACACAATCCCCGATGCGGAATTTGTTCGAAAGAGTCACGTGACCCTGGATCGCTAAGGGCATTAGGATGAACGCGGATAGGTTTTAGTCAGTAAGAGTCTGACACTCCCTTCCGCTGATTCATTTGATGATTTCCCATCCTTGAAAAAAAGGACACAATTCTCGCATAAGTTAAATGCCTAAGCCGAGAATATTTTCTCGGTAGGGCTAGGGTACACATTTGATTCCTCCAGCAAAACTACGCATCCGAGGCTTCCGCAGACAGGTGTGATGCGACATTGCGTTTTCGTAGATTGTTTTCTACCTAGGGTTAAGGATCAGACTATAAAACGCGTTGTGGTGATCCCTGTTTAACTGATAACACTTCCGGCCATTGAATACTCTTTATCATAACGAAACTTCTACCTAGTTGTCCAAAATCCAACGGTAATTTATATTAGATACCTGAGGGCCAATCTATACTAATATTATAAAGCAGAAGAGTTTGTTTGTTTGTTTGTTTGGTTGAACGCGCTAATCTTGGGAACTACCGGTGCGATTTGAAAAATTCTTTCAGTGTTAGATAGCCCATTTATCGAGGAAGGTTATAGGCTATATAACATCACGCTAAGACAAATAGGAGCGGAGCAGTAATGGAAAATGTGACGCAGACGAAGTTGCGCGGGTCAGCTAGTTTTTAATAAGTACAATTCCAAAGCCCAAATCCAAAGCCATGCCAAAGGCCCTTGAGGCGGTTTAGAAACTCTAACACTAGGGTGTGTGAGGTCGTTAGACCCTGTCAACACGATAAGATGAAGAAATACCGCGTGTATCTGACATCGACGCACAAACGATTTCCATGGGTCCGGGGCATGATTCTGGACACCCTAGACTTAGAATTTTTCGTCGGCTTTTTTCTCATTTTTTTATTTTTTTTTTAAGGATTTTTTGCTTTAGACTGCTCATAATCGTTATTCTGACCTAACCCAATGAGATTTTTAATAAAAAATAATTAATTAACTACTTTCACTAAAAAGAACAATCTGAATAAAGCCACAAATAGATATCAGCTCAGCTGAGCTGATACTTTGTGGTACTCGTGAAAAAAATTAGAAAAAAACCGACGAAAAATTCCAACACTGGGGTGTCCAGAATCATGCCCTGGACCCATGGAAATCGTTTGTGCGTCGATGTCAGATACACGCGGTATAATTGCCACTGTGTTTTCAACTGGTCATCTTTAAGAATAGGTAATGAGTTAACAATAAAGAAATGGCGAAATCAAAACGCAAACTCGCGCAGAACAGAGCCCCCGGGCCCCCTATTAAAAACTCTCACTTGTTTTGTTTATTTGGCTGGTAACCCCGGATTAATTAATGGCCAGTCCCACACCGACACCTGTCGTTTGATGCTGAAAAGTAATTAATTGGTTTAGCAAAAAAAAAGGAAACATTCGCTTGTTTGTTCGTTGTCCAAACTGACAGTTGCAAATACAGATTTAATTTACAATGGAGTTTACAGGTAACTTTTAAAGGAAAAATTTGTATTTCATGTTTATTTTTTCCTTTGAATTATTGTTTTCCGGGTGTAGGTATTTTAAATGTAAGTGTTCGGTGGAGGATTCAATACACCTATATGGATATCTTCTTTTCAGAACGTTGATGCTTAACATTAGGTATGCTGGGAATAACTCTTCAGTTTTAACAATTCCCAATTTCCATGTTTGGAAAATAATGCACCGCGATGGAATTCAAGAAAGTGCTCAGCGCTAGTCTGAAATTGTTCAAATGAAATCTAATAAAATATGAACAGTAGCCCAAGCACCAATATTTGCGAAAAGTTATTCGTATCGAAATCGAGTAACGTTTGTATGAGAATTGTACAGCGCCCCTATCGGGCGTAAAAGGAAACAAAACATGGCAGCACGAATGATTTTAGCACGCTCTCGTAATCAAAATCGAAACGACATGGTAAACGAAACTCGAAACTTATAAACAATTGTGAGATTTTTGATAGCACGAACATTGTTTTGACGTACGATAATGTAAACTCTCGAAGGCTGGCTAACGAGTATGCTCGAAACATTATTCACTTGAAAATAGTCGGTGAGAAAGGTTTCGAAAAGTGTAAAAATAAAGTTTTAACCGTATTTATGTTTTGTTTAGAGTTAGTTTTGTGAATAAAAGTGTTTTAAAATTATTTTTAAGTTATTGGAACAATTATTAATAGCTCCAAAATAATTTAAAATGCAAAGACCGCCACTGTATGAACGTAGTACCATGTATTATTTTTTGGCGGCAAATTTACTAGAAAATTATGGATATCAATCACGAGAAACAAGGTAAGTACTTAAATCATATTTTATTTATTTGCGTACCTATAGAATTAATGGGTTTGAAAAAGATTTGAGTTGCTTATATGTTTTTTTTTATCATTATAGGGAAATTACGCGCAGAGCAAAACTTAGGAATAGAATTAACCCACTGGACATAAATGAAACCGAATTTAAAAATAGATATCGCCTAAATAAAGAAGCTTATAGGTTCCTCTGTGAGCAACTTCAACAAAAAACATCATTAACATCGAGTTCTAGAATTAGTCTAGAACTTAAGGTACCCACTTTGATGCTACATAAGTATACCTATTCAATATCTTCTACTTGTATTTCAGTATTGAAATGGAAGTGGATACCTAACTAAAACTTATTTAGCATTTAATATCAGAAAATAGGTATCTATAAAGCTAATAGTAAATTGTTACATCCTAAAAATCAAATAAGTAAATATTTTATGTTACAGGTTCTTTGTGCATTAGCTTTTTATGCCACTGGGTCATATCAGCGAATAGTGGGAATGGCTAAATATTTGGGCCAAACAACAGTGAGCAAATGTGTGAAGGAAGTCACTGATGCTCTTGTAACTCCAGCAATCCTTAACACCTTTATAAGATTCCCAAGTACTCGAGCTGATAGAGACTTAATAAAAAGCAAGTTAGTATGAACATTGCAATATCTATTAGGGAAAATGTATCTAAGTATTTTTTTGTAGAAATGTTTAAAACATAATGTTATAGTATACTATTGTAACATTAATTTCTAATACTACCATATGATTGTCTATTAAAAATATATTTATTTTTGTCTTACAGCTTTTTTGCGAAGTACGGTTTCCCTGGAGTTATAGGATGCATTGATGGATGCCATTTCCATATTTTTACACCCAGTAAAGAAATTGAACATTTATTTTATTGTAGAAAACATTTTCATTCACTAAATGTACAAATGGTAAGCATTTCGTTTTTGTAACTAGGTATGTGACTGTACACAACTAATTACATAATAGCATTATGTATTCTACCACTTTACTATGGTATATCAGTGTACCTACTAATGGTTTACTCTTTGTTTTAGATATGTGATAGTGACTGCCGAATTTTAAATGTGAATGCAAAATATGGAGGAGCCACCCACGACGCTTTCATATGGGAAAATAGCCTAGCTAATAACTACATGCAGGAGTTACATCGAAATAATGAACATGTATGGTTATTAGGTTAGTAACAATCAAGTAAATTCATCCATCTTTATAAATAAATAAAAATGATTTGCCGAATGTATGTAGTTCTAATCTAAAGTAGAGTAAAATTTTCAAACGACTATACTAATACTAAATTGGATAATTCTTTGTTTGTTGTATTCGTTTTAGTCAGAACACGTTTTTTACTAAAGTAAAATAATTGAAAAATCGGGTAAAAAAATATGGGGACACAAAGTTCGCTAGGTCAGCTAGTTTACCTTACCTATGATAAAAACAATTTGGGAATTAAAGTTTTGAATATTTACAGGTGATTCCGGCTATCCACAACGCCCCTGGTTAATGACACCAATTCCGGATGCTGCTGAGGGGACTCCAGCATACAAATACACAGCAGTCCATGGAAAGACGAGGGTGGCTATTGAAAATACTTTTGGTCGATTAAAAAACCGATGGCGTTGCTTATGCAAAGATCGCACACTCCACTATGGACCCGAGAAATGTGCAAAAATCATTACTGCGTGCAGTGTGTTGCATAATTTAGCCCTAAAATTTAAAGTACCTGAACCGGAACTAGCAGAACTCCAAAACATGCCTTTATCTTTTTCTGACCATCTTTTTCAGGAAAATGGAGGAGATGACTTAATTAGGGGAAGGGCGATTAGGAATATTTTAGTAGATAGAATTAATAGATTACACACATAACTTTACTTTTTTATTATTAATGTTAAAAAATAGAATATTTATATTAATTAAAAAATTACCTTAATCTAAGACTGTTTTTCCATAAACCTTACAAAAACTTCCATAGCCTCTCTCATAAAGTCCAACCATTTAGCCTGTAATTGCAATTCATCATCTCTCTGTCTCACCCTTTCTTGCATCTCTAATTCTCTAACTCTTAATTCCTCTGTCCTAATCCGCAACCTCTCTTTCTCTAATTCTTCATAGGCCCTATCACGCTCTCTAGCATACTCCCTTGCCTTTCTATCTGCTTCTAAAAACATTTTTCCTAATTCTAAATCCTTTGGTTTTTTTTTGTGGTGGTGGTTTCCACGTCTCTTCTACTGGTAGTTGAGGAGATGGAGGATGAGCTTCAGTTGATGGGAGAGCAGGGGTTTCATCTGGTGGACTCGGTGGTGGAGGAGGAGCCACTGTTGGCAGACTACTTGTGCCCGGAATATTCCAATCTGTAAAACATTTATTAATGTTGATTAGACTAGTCGTTTTTCTTATTAGCAGAATCTTGAGTTCTCATAGAAACATTTACTATGTAATGTGATATTTATTTGTATATTGGGTTTTATGTATAAATAATCTTTTTTTCAAGATTTGACATTGAACAATAATTATGATGCTTTTATGTAATTTAGGGATGCATAAACATACACAGCAAATATTTGTAACCACAAGACACTAAACATATTTATATTAACTGATTAATTATTATAAAAGTAAGATTCATATTTACCTATTTCATAATCATCCACATGTGCATCAGGAACTCTCATCTCTGATGTTTGAGAATTTTCAGCAGCTTCCTGAAATAAAAAAATATTTAATTACTAGGTAATAAAAAAAAAACAATTTTAAAAGTAAGTAGGTAAGTAGCTAACCCGTTGAAACCCTGCTTCTTCCACCACCATGCCAGCAGCTGCTTGCACTCCAATTATCTGCATGACTCGGTTTTCTAAATCGGTCAAGGTTAATTGGAGTGCTGGCCCTCCACCAGTGCCACTAACGGCCCTATTAATTTTGGCACACTTCTTCTTGCAATTGTTTTTGTAATCACTCCACACCTTGAATTAAACAACAATAATTTAAGCAGGAATTCCAAACAAACTTACTTACCTAACACAAAGATATTGGATAAGTACATAAAGCAGAGACTTAAGAGTGACTTTATTCAAGTGCCCCAACAACAAAAAAAATTAGCGTCACTTGAGTTAACATACCTTGCGCCATTTCTCCTCAGACCTAGATTCGCCTGTGCCTTCACTATTTAATTTATTTGTAAGTTCCTTCCATTTCATTTGTATGAAAAGCCGACCTCGTGGGCCGCCTGAAGGTTTAGACAAATCTCCATTTCTGGAACAGAAATAGCATTGCACTTTAAAATACTTTCACACTAAAGTTTATGCCACTCAAACTTATTAAAACTGTTTACTCACGCTTCCATGAATTCAACCATCATTTCATATTGCGTCTGACTAGTTCTCATAATTATTTATTCACTTAAAAGCACTTAATTATTTATAGAAAAGAAACAGTTTGCTGTGGACGTGTAGTAAAACATTTAAACAAACTTAGGCTTGGCGCCCTCACGCGTCGGATGTCAAGTGGGTGCGTTCGGTACCCGTAATTTTTTTTAAATAAAATCTCCGAAACTATGTTATATTGCTGAAGATAATGCCACTTTATAATGTCTATTATTTAACTTTGGATCTCTTCTTAATATAACATTCAGTTTTTATTTAAATTTAATAATAATAAAACGTTTAATCAAAGGTGAAAAAAATATTAACAACTTGATTTAGTTTTCGAACGCACGATTTATTCAACAATCGTTCATTTTGCTCACTATGGCGCGTCCCTATTTACATTAGCATGACGTCACCTTCGAATTCGAATCGAGTGTTCGATAGTGCTTCGAATGTGCTTCGTGCTGCCTACTATCGACAGACTCTGTTTTCGAATCGAGGCCTCGATACATTGTCGATTCGAAATCGTTTGATATTCGTGCTTGGCCTACAGAACTCATTTGCGTCTCGACATAAACATAAAAAATCAGCCAAGTGCGAGTCGCACTCGCATACGAAAGGTTCCGTACCATAAATCGAAAGGAACATGTTTATTTATTACTAGAGGCCGCCCGCGACTTCGTCCGCGCATAAATTCTCGTTATTCCCGTGTAAATCCCGATCCCTCGGGAACTCCGGGATAAAAAGTAGCCTATGTGTTATTCTGGGTCTTCAGCTACCTACATACCAAATTTCATTGTAATCGGTTCAGTAGTATTTGCGTGAAGTCGGAATCAGCTCATTTCGAACAATTTAGATCACTACTTGTGTGAAAAGCAAGAAGAATTAGAACCTTTGTTTTTGTTATTATAAGAGACGAGTTCTTGTTCTTTTACATGGCTTGATTTTTTTTTTAAAATAATGTATATAATAATGGCAATCACCCATATTCCAACCCCCTTTTCCGCAAAAGTAACGAGCGAGTGATGGTTTGACTTCGTTGGACAACCAAACTACAAAATATTGTGCACATTAAAAATTATTTATAACATCATTATATAGTCTACTTTTACATGGGTTGAAAACATTTTTGAAATCAATACGAATTAAAGCAGAAAAAAATGTTGAAAAACGAAAATTTTGAGAAAACGTTTAGACAAATAAGTATTTTTTACTATACTAAACAAACACTTTTAGGAAAATTTAAAAATTACACATAAATCTTAAGTTAACCCTTTAATAAAATCTAAATTTTATTATATAAAAAATCAATAACTTCATTTCGTAAATTATAGGCAAAGTGAACTATATTATCGACCGCGCGAACCCGATCGCGTCAGTAACGACCGGGCTCTCCCAGCGTGAACACGTATCACTTTGCTTCGCAGGCGCTCGCGAGTTTTGCGTAAATATAATTCTGAGATTGTACGACGACTACCACATTTTGATCCAGTAAGTATTAATTTTGATGTTAAGTATTTTTGCTTGTTTTTAAGATTGTAAAATGTATTTCGTCTTCAAGCCTAATATTATGGAGGTAACGTTTCATTGTTTGTTTGTATGTTTGTAAGTTTTTTAGTTTGATATCTGTAATTTTTTGCAGAATGGGTCGAAAAAGGTCGAATTACGAATGCGTAACTAAAAAAAAAAGGAAACAAAACTCAGCAACTGGCTACGGTTTCGTTCCCAGCACATGTAAGATTTTACTTTTGATCAGTGCTAGAACTGTAGAAGTGTTTACGAGTACATACTAATTTTAAAATGTTGTTCATTTTAGGAAATCAAAAATGAAATTGGCAGTTCTGAAATGACTGTGGTTACTGCAAATGCTGACAATATATTTCAACTAGATCTAGGCATGGTAATTATATATATATATTATATAATTATACTTTGTGTAATAAATTATCAAACGATGTATAAATAATATACCTACAGTATACAGGGTATGTATGCATCATCATCATCATACCAGCCGAATAACGTCCGCGGCTGGACATAGGCCTCACCCAAAAGTGGAGAGGGGGTTGCCATAATCGCCACGCTTGACAGGCGGGTTGACGATCGCAGTTAGCTGTTCTGTAATGTACCTACCCTCCTGTGCATAATTTGCTACTTGTACTTATTCAAATATATACTTTCAGAATGAAGAGGATAATTCGAATACACCGCAAGATTCAGTAGTTACAAATGTTGAAGTACAATCGAGAGGTCGCCAAAGAGCATAACGTTTATGCCGCCAAAGGGTTCATTGGAATTCTTTAGCTGGCGTAAATGAGCGTCTATCATACACAACCAGAACCATAAATATCTCGTCCACGTACAAGAAAAGAACATTACATTACATATACATTTTGCCACTGTAGACGCATAATTCTCAAGATTTGCCGGAAAGTTGAGGCATGTACATTGTACACTAAGACGCCATCTCTTTAAACTGGTAATTTGAGTAAGCTATGCAGTGTAGAGCCAGCTATAGGCGTGCTGCAACTCCAGTCAGAGCGCCAATCTTTGTAACCTGCTTCCCGTAACATCTGTTCACTTGATTTTTCAACAAGTTCAACAGAACGTCTTTCCTGTTCCAACGCCACCAGTTACGAAAAGTTTAAGCCTTTGTTGAGCGCCCCTTTACAAGTCAATATATAATAGGTTTGTTATAACCTTGAAACCTGATCGTGTTCAAAGTCTATTACGTGACCTTTCTCACAAGTAGAAACACGACTATGATACGATATTCCATCATGGAATACCAGTTCCTGCCTTACGGCTTCATCATCAAACCTTGAAACTTAATCGTGGTCGAAGTTCATTATAAGACCTTTCTAACAAGTCCAAACACGGCTATGATACGATAGTCCATCATGGAATGCCAGTGCCTACCGCGTGTATCTGACATCGACGCACAAACGATTTCCATGGGTCCAGGGCATGAATCTGGACACCCCAATATTGGAATTTTTCGTCGGTTCTTTTCTCATTTTTTCATCTATTTGTGGTTTTATTCAGATTGCTCTTTTTAGTGAAAGTAGTTAATGAATTAAAAATCTCATTGGGTTAGGTCAGAATAACGATTATGAGCAGCTAAAGTAAAAAAACCCTTGAAAAAAAATGAAAAAATTAGAAGCCGACGAAAAATTCTAAGTCTTGGGTGTCCAAAATCATGCCCTGGACCCATGGAAATCGTTTGTGCGTCGATGTCAGATACACGCGGTATATTCTGGCTTCATCATCAGACCTTGAAACGTAATCGTGGTCAAAGTTCATTATTAGACCTTTCTAACAAGTCCAAACACGGCTATGATACGATATTCCATCATGGAATGCCGTTGCCTATCTTCTGGCTTCATCATCAGACCTTGAAACGTAATTGTGGACAAAGTTCATCATAAGACCTTTTTAACAAGCCTAAACACGGCTATGATATGATATTCCATCATGGAATGCCAGTGCCTATCTTCTGGGTTCATCATCAGACCTTGGAACTTAATCGTGGTCCAAGTTTATCATAAGACTTATCTAACAAATCCAAACACAGCTTTGATACGATGTTCCATCATGAAGTTCCAGTTCATGTCTTCCGGCTCCATCACCAAATCAGTTCGACAGTACCATATTATTGTATTGTCATCAAAACTACATACAGCTGTCAATTTTCAAGACGCTACGATCCTAGGAAGATGGTTAAATTCGTTACCTTAGATTCCTTAACATAGTTAGTTACATACAGGTCGACGTTATAAAAGCTTGTAAAAATGTGCTAACCATCAGCCTAATTTGAATAAATGACCGTTTTATTTTATTTAGGTATAAATTACTTTTACCAGATATGTTTAGCTAATATTTTTTTTCCTTCTTTTCCGCTTTTATAATAATAGCTGATAAGTTGAACCTGGATACCTGGACTTGACTTGACATAATGAATATATTTATTACGCAATGACGTTATTTGGACTATGAAAAACATTATTTTAATTGTATTTGTTGTAAATCACCAAAAGGAAAAAAAAACTTAAGTAGTGTGAGGACTATTTAGTTCATTTTCTTTCCTTTTTGTTACTTATGTTTCTGCACGATGATGTGAAAGTTGGAGTCATTTATGTGGATTACGTGAATGTCCTTTCTTTGGTATTGTTCGTCAATTTTAAAAATAATCGGCAGTGAAGTCATTTTTATTAATCGTATCTAAATTCATGTAACACAAAATTGAACCATTTTTTTTTTTTATCGTGATATTATACACAGTCCACACTTACATTCCAGACTTTTATTTCTAAGCTGTACACTATATAATTATGTTACTTAAAATAATATCGTCTAAAGGATCAAAATTGTTTAAGCGGTCACTACGCTCGAACTTCACCCGCGTGTGTGTGTATCTGCATAAACGGTGCACACAAACATAGAATCGCATCGAATTTACCTAAACAGTAGCGAGTGAATTTTATGCACGGCCCCTTAAGTAGTATTTGCGTGAAAGAGTAACAAACATCCATTCATACTCACAAACTTTCGCATTTATAATATTAGTAGGAAGTAGGATTTATTTATTTAAACTTTTCGTACAAAAAGCTACAAAGGCGGACTTAATGCCTTAGGCATTCTCTACCAGTCAACCAAGGGTGGTGAAGAGATAAGATGGCAGGTGCTCTCTTTGAGAGGAACAATGATAAAAAAAATAGAATAAGACAGTAGTATAAGGTACGATGGGATTGTCATCGTCATTTTTATGTACAAAAATCCCTTAAAATCAATAAAGAAAAAAAAATGATAAAAAATACGTTCTTGTATGAGAGCCCATTTTATTTTTAATTTGATTTAAATTTTATTGATTGTTGTTATAGCGGCATTAGACATACACTTTCTGTGAAAATTTCAACTGTCCACCTTTTAGGTACCGGTTCTTGAGATACATCTCGGTGGCAGACAGACAGACGGACTGACGGACGGAAAGCGGAGGCTTAGTAACAGGGTTCCGTTAGTTACTCATTGGGTTCCGGAATCGGAATCCCAAAAAATAACATTTTCACCATGTTACGTAGTCAAAAAGGGATGGATAATTCGTCATAATAAATTCAAAAATTTCAAATCTAAATTGAGTTTTCTCCCTGTCCGTTCCGTCTGTATTTTTCCGGGCTTATGATTACACCCGGGGTTGGCGAGCCTTTTCTGTTTGTTTGTTGTAACTCACTGCATTATCTCGTTCAGGTAAATATTTGTAAAGAGTCAAAGGTTTATGTTTTGAGAAAGTCCCTAAGGGCTAGTTTTTAAAACACTGGTTACTTCCTTTTAACTATTGGAAAAGTTACATTGCATAGTAAAATATACATAGTATAAAACAAAGTCGCTTATATTTTCAAACTACGCAACTGATTTGAATGTGGTTGTGGTTGTGTGGGGCTGTAAACAAAACCTATGTTAAACAAATGAATAAATGCCTTATGAATTATCAATTGACAGAGTGATTCAAGGGGATGGTTTGTATGTAATAGGTATATTTTTTTTCTGAGATTCCTTTGGGAGCGGGAAAAATAGGACATGCCCATAATTTTGAAAGTAGGATTTTTGGATGCGAGGCGGATGTAGTAGGTATACCTATGACTCTATGACCGGTCGATATTACGACTTCTGGGGCTCCAGCAGTAGAGGTTTTTTTGCGTTAAAAGATAATGATGACCTTTTGAAACGTTTCGCTAAACCTATTACGTCGGCAATCAAATGAATGGCTGTCTCAGACAAATAGACGTTAAATTTTTTATTATTTATTATACTAATTATATTTAGTTACACGATATTTTTCTTTTAATATTTTTGACATTTTTTTTTTATTTGTGTGGGTACTTGTTAAATGGATGACTCTGATTTAATATTTCTTTTTTTTGTATTTATTTTATTTGGCCATTTAAAAAACACTATTTTATTGACGTTAGATTTTATGTTTTGACAAGTGTAATGTTGGAATTCTGTATGTTTGTATTGGTTTTGATAGTATTTTTTTTCATTTTATACATTATTGTAAGGAATTGTAAATGTTTTAATGTATATTTATTATTCCTTTTCTGGTTCATTAGAAAATTTATTTGTATTGTAATTCCTATATTTTTTAAATCTTTATAACGTTATGTAAAATTTCGATACGGTGTAAAAATTGTTACAAAAACAAATGAAAAGAAATAAAAAATTAAATCTCATAGGATAAATAAGCAAAAAATTGTTCTGCAGTTTGTAATAACATTAAGTCACTATGAAACCATTTTTTTATGGAAAGCGCGACAGGTTCGACGGATGAACTAAAAACATACAAAAAAAAAATGGCATCACGTCGCGTCGGGAAATTGCGTTTTAACTATCTAACTCTAAAACTTTATAGGTGAAGCTTACCTTGGCATAAATCATAGGCTGAAAGATTTAATCATACTCGCAGTTTTATTATTCTAACATAATGTTCTAAAAGAAATGTAAAAGATACCTATTTTACTTAGTCAATAATTTTCTTTGAAAGTTCTGTTCTATGTTGGACAATGTCTGCTATGTTTTATTTATCTTACTAGCTGTTGCCCGCGACTTCGTTCGCGTGTATGTTGTAAAGTAAAATGTCGTTAGGTTAGATCTCTAAGACATACGAACAGTCAATATCTAGCATTGCTTGACTCCTCTTAGCATTAAGAACTTGCAAGGGGGTTATGCAAGGCACTGGCTGTTTCACCTCTTCTGTTTCACCAGCCCAAATATGTTTTCATAATGAGAAACGTGGGTTGGCCATGGGAAGACACCAACCGGAATAGCAATCTACCCCTGCAACAGAAACTACACCGACACTACTATACAGACTCCGGTATCCGCAACATGTTAGACTCCTATTGTGTCCGTTGTGTGCAGGTGTCCTGGCCAAGTTAACCAGCCTTTTTTATGGATTGGAATTCATCAAATGACGTCTTCCGCTTTGGGCGAAGCATAACGGAGTGTCAGATTCTGACTGACTGATCCGTGTTCCTCTTAGTGCCCTTTGCGTTCCAGATCTGTGGTGACTATTCGAACAAATTCCGCAACTTTGGCAGGCACTGGCCCTAGTGGGCCCCGTCTACAATACTGGCATCTCTTAGAGGCGCACGTTGAACACAACGCGCCGTTAACCCGAGCCTGGTTTTGATCGGACAGCGTGCCACCAAACACTCGCCGTCCGCAGAACCGCGCCTACGGTGGCAGGGAATCGCCCGGTGACTCTCGTCGCTCAGGGCGTTTTCTTGTGTTGCGGCGGCTGGGGCGTGAGATTTCTCTCTCTCTCACGCTTTCGGCCTCCTCCTTTGCTAGCATTACTGCTTCGCAAAATGAGGTAACCGCTTCCCATGCATCCTCGCTCCGGACCATAGATTGAATCAGGGCCGGTCGCGACAGGTCGCCGCCGCCTATCAACTCGATGAGGACCCGGCGGTGCTGCCGTTCCATCGTGTCATACAGGTGATCCTAAAAGAATTGACACCCGGTCGTGTCTTCCCGCTGAATCCGAAACAGTTATCTCCCGAAACAATCGTGACCGGTGAATACCTGCGTCAGGCGGAAGGTGAGGACGCTGTGACTCCGCTTTTGCCACTCCTCAAAAAGGGGACTTACCACCGCTATTGTGGCATGCCCAAAGGTGGTAGAGCTGGACCTGTATTTTCAGTTTCGCACCTGAATTCAGATATAGATTGCAGCAGGCAGTAAAAATAGCTATGTCAAGCTGTGCGCTGTGTTCCACGCGTGCCTCAAGGAGTTTTCATCAAAACAGATAGGGGCTAGCGGGCCCTATCTGCCGGGCCAGTGCCAGGGTTGCGGATTTTTTCGATAGAGTCACCGCGACCCTGGAACGCAAAGGGCATTAGGAGGAACACGGATGGGTTTTAGTCAATAGGAGTCTGACACTTCCTCCTATTGTACCTAGAGCGCGAAGAGTCATTTGACGATATACCATCCTTAAAAAAAACTACCACCTCAAAACCTTTCTTCGCGAGTTCGTCTGAGTCGTCAATGAACGACACGATTGGCGCAGTGGTTGAGTGATTGGCTGCTGCGTCGCGTGTCGTGGATTCGATTCCCACACGGAAGAAATATTTGTATGACATTTCGACACTCTCAAGGTAATCAAAATTTATAGAGTACTTTCCGTTGACGTAGAACTTAAAAATTTGAAAACTACACATTTAATGCAACATAAATACTTTTAAAGATAGCCTTTATTTCAAATAATACCTTGTACCTATCTACAAATGTGTAGGGAACCCTCGGTGGGCGAGTCCCACTCGCACTTTTCCGTTTTTTTTATATTGAAATAGAAGTTCATTCTAAAGAAATCCTTTAAGTACATTTTTAATACCTTAAAAATATGATGGTGTTTTATTCCTTGGAAAGTACTTACCAAAAAATATGTTTTGGTGTTATTCTCACCTTGTTGATAGTAGGTACTATTTCGGTCAATAGATGGCATTACGGGTATCGGCGTTACGTAGTAGATAAGTTTAATTCTTCTAAAACATCGCTACAATTCCTATCAGGTTTATGTGTTTAAGTTATATAAATTCGGTTTTGTACTTTTTCTACGTGATGTGAAAAGGAATACCTTCAGATAAACAGAAAATAGGTATTGTTAATTATACTTTAAAAGGCTGGCGTTTATATTTTGGCATACTAAACCAAAATAAAACAATAACTTGTTATAAATATTTAAAAATATAAGGTTAAATAAGAATGTATAAAAGTTAGGAAATGCATAAGTTAAATAAAATCCAAAAACAATTTTATTACATATAATTTTATAACATGAGATTCGAACAAAAAGAATTACTTCCAACATTCGATTAGTAATTTCACAAATAGTTAGATATATTTAAAGGTGTCTGTCGTTACGGGTAGTCAGACGCCAGAAAATCGACCAGCAGTCTTGCTAAAGGGTATCACCCAGATAGGTACTGGGATGTGAATTTCAGATAGGAATTCACTCCATGTACAAAACTGGTATTCAGCTGCATACAGTAACGCTAGCAGCTGACCTCAATTTTGTTGGAAAACCGCTACCCAGACATATTAATATTCAATCACTCTGGGTAGTCCTTTTCAAGTCAATATTTTTCATTTTACTCTTGTTTGTATGGATATAACAACATTGTTGGTTAATAACAAAATTCTTTGTGCTTACTATACAAAAAAAAAAAAAAAAAAAAATGAACAAAAACAAAATCCATATGGCAAGATTCGAACCTTCGTCGCGTCCAGACACAAGACATGACGTACAACCGCCCCGCTACGTGCTGATAAGTTTTGTACTGTGAAATAGCCGTCCTTAATACGCTTCATGATTTTCTAATATGTTGTGTTTTTTTTTATTCCTCGCTAAACTGTTTGGAAAAACGTCGAATAAAAATTTAAATGTTATTTTAAGTACGTAGACCCCCATTTTATTATTATTTTGGCATAAAAATACAGTTCAAAGATAATAAAATAAATACAAAAATAAAATCTGTTTGCGGGGTTCGAACCATGTGCATTTTCTCGTTCAAAACACACATTTTTGATTATTGCTCGTCTTCCATAGCATATAGCGTGATAATATATAGCCTATGTGTTGCCTATACCTATAAGGATCATTTGTGCAAAATTTGAACAAAATCTGTTCAGTAGTTTTCGCGCCAATCGTAATCACACATATCAAGATTTACTATTTTATTATATGTACTAGCTGACCCGTGCCCACTTCGTTGGGCGGTAAACATTTTAACTTGTGATGAAATTATGAGTGTGGTTCGGTTAGTACTGACTGCTATGATTTATTTCCTGACGGCCAAAAGGAGGGTTTTGTTTTTATTGCATAATACTATGTATGTAGCTAGGCTAGCGAGCCGTTGCGAGCGCTCAGCGTTAGACTCCCTGTCCCTTCGCTGTGCACGTTCAGCGCTAGATTCCCGAGCACGGACCTGCGATGTTCTCCAGCTTTGGTTTGCAAGCCGCTGTGAACGCTCGGAGCTAGATTTCCCAGCGCGTGCTTGCGAAATATTTTCTCTATTCCTCGAGAGGCTCTTCCGTGTGGCGTACTCGAGCTGCTCTTGTCTCATGTCTGGGATGTTGTGATATCCTTTTAGGCATGATAAACAATCGCTGAAACTGTCCGATATCCCAAAAACAGAAATATCACAGCTTCGAACTCGAAGAATGAGAACGAAGTAATTGTGTATTGAGAAACCGAGCAACCAAAACAATTTTAAAGACCAACAACATTCAACCAACTACGTACAACTCACCTACCAAACGACAAAAGTTAAATAATAACTGGAGAGGGTCATTAATCCGCGGAAAATCTTAACACCACGATTCAGAAAAATGACGTAATTGCACAACGCCGTCTAGTGCGGTTCGTGAATGGACGGCGAGGGCGGCGTTTTGCGATTTAGTAATTTTATATTATCTTCGAAACTATTCAACCAATTGACATACTGTTTTGGGCAAATCGTATCTCTATGATGTTCTTGTGATCATTATAACATTTTTTTCGATAAGGATTAATATTTGGTTGTTTAAAAAATCGTCCAAAGATAAGTACGTCGAAAAATACTTTTTTTAACACATAAAAGCTACTATATCTGCTAAAATATAAAAGATAGAAATATGGTGCCGCGGACTTTTTTGTAGAACTATTATAGGCGGACCAGGTTGCCATACATTGTTTTCAATTATATACAACTGTTAAGGCAGCGCACGCAAATAACTCTGTTGTAAGAGCTATTTTTTTCCGCCTGGATAGACAAAAATTGAGATAGTTCGACTAATATGCATGATATCTTTATAATTTATAGCCTATAGCACTCACCGATAATGTAGCTTTCTACCAGTCAAACAATTTTTCAAATCGGACCAGTAGTTCCTGAGATTACCCCCTACATACAAACTTACAAACTTACAAACTTACAAACTTACAAACAATTTTACCTCTTTATAATATTAGTATAGATAATATAATATAATAGAAGATAAGTATTAAAACATATTTGCCTTAATAGTCCCTTTTCAAGGTGTGACTTACTCCAAAATCAAACCTTTGACGTCTTTTTATGCATGGAAAATCATCAAATGACTCCTCCTGCTCTGGGCCGAGCAGAAGGAAGTGTCAGACTCTTACTGACTAAAACCCATCAATGTTCCTCCAAATTCATTTTACGTTCCAGGGCCCCGGTGACTCTTTCGATTAAATTCCATAACAACCTTTGACATCTAAGATTGTTTCGCTGCTTCTTCTCAGGGTAATCAGATAGATAACAACGGCCTGATTTAGTTTAAATATACCAGAAAATATTGTAATTTTTTTACAAGTGGGGCTTTCGCAGGTCAGCTTAGATTTTCGGCTGCTTAACCGGAATTGCCTGTGGAAGCCTTAATAGAAGTAATAAAGCTTCCAGTCAGGGGTTTTTAGGGCGTAAAAGTATTATTTCTACCCTATTTACAAAAAATCAAGTATCATATTGTAAAATTTACCGTTTTTGTTCAAACAACAAATAACAAGTTCGGCAATGTTTTCCATAATTATAGTAGTGTTCACAGCATAAAATATTAACTGCATACCTGTAGATTGACACACAAAATCACACACTATGAAATTATATTACATTATGCATCAAAACCAACAGAATTCGATGAGAAATTCCTGCTCCATTGCAGCTGACCACAAATCTATACACAACATATTCTATCGCAGCCGCAGTATCGATAGGATAAGAATTATTGCCATACAACGTGGCAATGCTGCCAGCCTTTTGGGCACATTACCAGTGGCCAGCAATGGAGACGAATTTATGAACGCCATAATTTAGATTATTTTTAGTTTTTGAGTTTTTATTTAAATGTATATTATATACAGGCTAACTTTTTATTAGAGTGCCTTCATAGCTAAATCCGAAACAATGATGAATATCGGAAAACACTGAAAGGAGTGTGAAAGTTTTTCAAAATTAATCGTTTCGTTTTCTAGGTAGGAACAACGATTTTCAAAAATCCAATGATTATAATTTATACTTCTCATCAAAATCGGGATCGAGATTCCTTTCAGTTTTTTTCGATAATCCTCATAGTTTTGGATTTCGCCATGTAGGCACACTTTAAAAATTCATCCTATAAAGTATTTGTAAAACGAAATAAATTAACCAAATTATGTATAATGTTGATGAGCAGCGTTAATGAGGGACTTTCCAATCAGAACAACTCATTAACATTATTCTATGATACGGATTACTGTTTAATAATAAAGTATATTTACATTCATACGCATACCTATTACCTTTATAAAGTTGGTCATTATTTTGAACCAAACCTGTTTTTGACCTAAATTCGAATTGTGTTTTATCTGAATGAGAAAATGGAATACAGTATTGTTATTAATCTATTATATTAAATTAATGTACTCTGAAATTAGTTAAGAATAATTTTTTATTATGATATTTAATTCTCTGACATTACTTTTTGATCTCAACATTGACATTGTATACGTTTTCATTTTATTTTATGACATGCATGATTTTAGAGATATAGGGATGACATTTTTTTAATTTGAGTCATTGGATATTAATGGAATTGTAAAAATATTAAATTTAAAACATGATATGATTTCTTAGTATAATTTAGTAACATTTTATAATGTAAATTTATAATAATTTTGCATGCCTAAATAAATTGGTAAAATACAGTGAACTGCGCATTCACCCCACAGCTAGAATGTATAATTAAGTACCTACTGTATTTCGCAATAAAGAGTGAAATTGAATTGAATTTGACTGGTAGCGTCATTTGCTTTCTGATTCTTCTAAAGTGGCCTTTTTTATACCACAAGGGGTCTGAAAAAAGGCCACTGTCGTCACCGAGAGTGACTGACAGACAACGCACAGCTGACACTATAACTGGTCGCAGAAAACTGAAATTTGGCATGTAGGTTCCTTGGGGAATGTAGGAGAGCACTAAGAAGATTAGTGAAAAGGGATTTCCGAAATTCCTACGGGAGCGGAATAAAACAGGACAAGCGCGCACGAAATCACGGGCAATAGCTTATCTGTTATACAGAAAAAAGCAATAATATAAGGTAAGTATATTCTTTGACAAAGCTTTGGGAAACTTAATTACGAACACAATGCGAGGAAAACGAGTTTACCCACGTAGTTTCATTAAATCTTTCGCTCATATCATGACATAAGCAGTGTTGTACGTTGGATTTATGGAAATATTAAAGTTATGTCTTGTTTTACAAGACCACACATTCGTATGAGGAATCCTATTGTCCCACTGCTGAGAAAAACTTTTGTTGAAAACTACTTTCTTAGGGTTCCTTGTTGACTACGGAACCCTAAAATCGAGTCGGCACCCGGTCTGAAAACCGATGAGACGAAGAAATAAAGTTCTTAACGTTAACAAGCTATGCAATAAGTACGAACTTAGAATAAGATCCCTGTAATCCTAACAAATCCCAATTCCATCCAACAAACTTGTACGTTTACTGACGGACTTCTTTTAGGGTGTCGATGGCAATCTAAATGGAGTTGGCTCAGAGTTTGGCAACGAGTTTGGCAACAAGTCTGGCGCCTTCGCTAGCGTCCATTATCTCCTGCAAGGTGAAGATTGTAATCACCTTACAAGCTACTCAGGACAAGAAAATAAGTGACCCATCGTGTCAGACATGGATGGATCCAGGAATGTCGAAGCGTTTGGAGGGGCTTGGTTGATCTCGCTGTGGGTAGGTTTTATCATAGTAAACTTAGATCGCATAGGATATTATTTTTCTGATTGCATAACGCGCATCCTTGGATTACTTTTATGTAAATTCCTCACTAACTTTGTTAGATTTAAGACTACCAAAGACGTATAGGTACTTAATATGTCTTTTGGGGCGAGCTTGATCCTCGTAGCCGCCAATAGCTATGGCTGTAGGTACCATGACGTCTTAAAACCATCAAGGTTCCAATGTGAGAGAGAATAATATAACTCCTCTAGTTATACAATATACATACAAGAGGCATATCAGTATCTCTTAGGACGAATTCATGCTAAAGAAACACATTTATAAGGCTACTAAGCAAAATTGAACAATGGCACAAAAGAATGCTGTATTTGCAACTATAAGTAAGAACTAGTGGTTATAGTGAACTTAAAACACTGGTATTCGGCTGAATCCAGTTTAACTGGAAACCGACCCCAATATACTCGGGAAAAAGGCTAGGCAGAAAAAAGACAGAACGAGAGCCGAAAACCTTTTTGGAGTTCTTACCATACAAACGATAATTGAGTTTGGTAAAACGGCTCTTTATTAGGCTTCTTAAGAGCCGTTTT
The DNA here is from genome assembly GCA_963859965.1 of Ceramica pisi. NCBI lineage: Eukaryota > Metazoa > Arthropoda > Insecta > Lepidoptera > Noctuidae > Ceramica > Ceramica pisi. Next base: position 18,213,861 of record OY982535.1, on the reverse strand, counting down.
ATCCAACTCGGCTTATATCGATAATTAGTGGCTACTAATTACCCTGTCAGGGTTTATCCTTATCGAGTGTAAAATCGCAATGTACCTAAGTAGGTAATTAGAATGTTGTACAAAAGCACATCAGAGTTAAAAGCTCGCGCTCTTGGTTATAATCGTTGGAGTCGAACGATTTAAAATACTGTAGCAGGATTTGTATGGATAGATAGGTTTTTTATAGACTAGTGGTGGTTCAATAGAGATATTCCTTTAGCGTGTTCCTGGGTTTCTAAAAAGCTGAACTGGCTATTTAATTTTGTCATTCAAAATGGTAAAAAAGCAGCATATTCCAGAACTAAACATTGAAACCTGGGCCATCTATCAACTTCTACTTAGTACTAATAATTTGTTCGAAAAAGTCACCGCTACCCTGGAATGCAAAAGGCATTAGGAGGACATGGATGGGTTTTAGTCATTAAGAGTGTGACACTCTCCTCCGCTCCGCCTAGAGAGGAATGAGACTTTTGATGATTTCCCATCCTTAAAAATAAAGTTCCCAATGGTGGATAGCATCTCACTAAGAGAGGAAAGCTTTGTCCCAGCATTGGAGACGTTATATTCTAATTATGCATTTAATTGTGTAAAAGTTTTGCCGCTAAAAACTCAAATTACTACAACACCCTTTTAAGAAGATTTAAGATCCAAGTCCATTCTAAGAACAGTTTTTTGTCTGTAATTTTTGTACTTAAAGACGTCACAGTGTCCCCTCTCCAATCCTTAATAGTTTTAACGGAAATACTCTTAACGATATTGCAGCCTCTTTACGAAGGACGGCAAGCAACAAAAGGAAGCAATAGAATAGATAGGTAACTGATCACTACGGCCATCTTCATTCCCCTTTTAATACATTTCCCAATGGTCCCTGAATTGAAAACATGACTTTCCTACAGCATTTAATTTTGAGCTGCTAGGTTTGAAATACAAGTCTGATTAGATCAAAGTCTAACTCAACTTTACATGACCTGTGTAACTTTAAAAGACGTAGTATCATCCGCACCTTTTTGTGGATGAGATATCTTCAAAGAACTCCTCCCGCTCTGGGCGAAGTGAGAGAGTATAGTTGTACGGACCTTGTCACATGTTGTTTAAGGTTGGTTCAACAGGCGCACGTTTCAATTCTCCCCAGTCAACCTTTACACTATCATTCCTTTTTCTTTTATGCCATACGTCAAATACATCTATGTTTTGTTACCCCTTCCTATCCCTTACAATCCATCAACATTTATGCATGTTGAACATAGATTCAGACGGATACATGTCACCTATGACGATACATTCCCCCCATCCAAGGTCATCAAGGGTGACTGGGCCCATCGAATGATTATCGCCATTTTGTGTCTCATATATCCAACGAGGCACGCGAATGTTCGCCGCGGATAAGCGCAGTAATAAAACTAATACGTACACGCGACACTGCCTGATTTTATCGCACTGTTGCTTTCAAACAATGAGTGTATGCGTCGGGAATCTTTTTTTGGGAGTAATTTGAGTCTCATGTGTCACAACGGAGTGCCAACTAAAGACCAGCGCTGGGTGTCTGGCTGCAGCAAATGCTGAGATGGTAATATTTAGGTAAGGGCACGCTCAGCGCAATGAGGGTGTTCTGGAAAGTTTACGCCACCAGTTGGTGTCACAAAGACGTGAGGTCCTCTTCATTGAAAAAAGTGAATTAGACGTAAACATGACTTTGTCGTCAACTTAACAAATGTGAGAAAACAAGCGTTTTGATTGGTGTTTTGGGACTATACTATGAGCCTCAGTGTTGCAACCAGGTGCTTGACATTTGGAAACCCTCATTGTGTCTTCTTTCTTTTACTTTGTGTTAGTTGCTGTTGTGTCGAATGAATGTTTTCCAGTCCATACAGCGAATTGCGAGGGATCTTGTAAATACAAATTAGGTTATTTACATTGGAATAATGAAAAACTAAGTAGGTATATATGTAGGTACACACACGTATACACGGTGACATAGTCGTCTTACAAAGTCGGCTCAATTAATGTACCCGACATAAACTACCTCTTGGCACGATTATTTTTAAAATTATTCATCAAGAAAATAGAAAAAAATAATTAAATAGTACATTAGAATTATGGTAGACCCTGTTGATAATTTATACGTATCAAAACAATGTCACCGTTTCATTACACTCTGTCCTTGGAACACAAGGCTCGAACTGCGCTCGCTTCTAGATGTTTCAACCACGTCATGCGTCACGATAAAGAGTAATATTTTTTTTAATAATGCAAGTGTTCATAAATACTTTTTTTTTATGAATGTATAGTAATTGGATAGATGAAGTGGGCTGCCGTTGTAAATCAACTAAAATGGCACCGTGTATAAAGAACTCAGTATAGGCATAACATTTTCATTCACATTGCTGTCAATGGGAAACGTACCCAGAACATGGGTAATTGCCACGTTGTATTGCAATGTTGTATTTTTGGCTGAAGAACAAAGTCCTCTGGTCACGAGAAGACTCGATTACCTATTTTTCGATGCCTCGAAAAAATCGATGAGTAGCGTACTCGAAATTGAATACTTAAGCTAGGCTAAGCACGATTAAAAGCGAATAGTATTTTATTTTAGGTACTGGGATCGAACAGTACTTAATTAGAGACTCCGACAAAAGTCGGAAAACTGCGTGTAAATTACTGAAGGGAGTTTTTCATGTACCTGCTCTTACCTTTCGTCTCCAGAACATAATCTGTTTGCAGATGAGGGTAAGCAGTGATGGCAGGATTTCTTTTCATCACATAACTGTCACTACCTTACCTTTTGATGAATAAGATTAAAAGTGATGGGGTGTTATATTTAAATCTGTTGAAAATGTTTTATACCGTAAGAATTTCCTTTGGGATAACTTCCGACTTACTTACGAGAAAACCAACTGACAGGAGCTAGTTTAAAGCAAGCCTCCATAATTAGGTACTTCCCTCTTCAATTTAAACGAACAAGCTAGAAATGTTTGGGGTTTGTAGTTTCGGGCAACTTCCAATTGAAAATAGTTGCAATGCATCTGGTTTAATCAAACTGATCCGAAGTTTGGCAGTGTTGATTGAGGTTCACAGTCAATAGCCGAGTTTTGGTCCAGTTTACGCTTTGGAATCGGTGGACCAAAGGGAGAAATAAAATTCTCGCTCCGATGAAACAAAAAAGGGTTTACACGCTTTTGTGACTGCTCCGATATTGGGAGCTCGTTAAAAAGTTTTGAAACGATTTTGTTATTGGTTAGAACTAGCTTCTGACTGCGACTTCGTAAGCTCATATACCGTTTTTCCCATTCCCGTAGAAATTTCAAGAAATCTTCTCCAAGTCCATCTACAGCTTCTACGACCAATAGTTTCGGCTTTGCAGTATGTAGGGGCGCAACTCCCAACGGTTAAAATTTTATGTTGAATGTTGTGTTTGAATGGGATGTTATGTTGAGTGAGTAAACAACCAATAGGCTAGTTTCCATTATCCACAAATTGCAAAACTATTTAGTCCGTCAGTTAGAGTATTGAAAAATAATGGACATGTATTTTTTGTTTTTGTAAATCAATGAATATTGACAAAGATAAAACGCATCAAAACTCGGGAGTGGGGAAAATTATACCACGGCGTGACTTATTGAGAATTTTAAAAGCGTCGTATCTTCGTCGATTTTGGTTCCCGTAACAAAATAAAAAATACTGGTCAAATATTTTTTGATAATCTAACTGACGGACTAATTAGATTTTTTCAGTAAACAAGCCTATTGGTATTTATAAAGGTTTTATTGCTCCTAAAAATAACATCTTATGAGCTAATAATGAGCACTTAATGTTGTAAAACTAACTGCAACGTTTCACTATAAGTAGGACGAGTTAGATTGGGTCAATGTACAGCGTAGCTCGTACACAGTATCTGTCAGTCACTCAGAAACGTTTTATAAATTAGGATAGGTATGTAGGGCCTATTAGGTTAGGTGCGTTTAAAATAATAAAATACACACCTAAGATTTAATCTCTATCTCAGCAGTTGCTATCTATTCGATTGTAAATGTTGTTGTCTTTCTTAATTCAAATCAAATGACATTTATTCAAACTAGGCTGAAAACCACTTCTCTTTCCCAAAATTGGTTTCTTATTCACCTCATGAGCCAATGTAGATTGGGTCACAAATAGAAAGAACCATTATGAATAAATTACGACTGAAAATTTTCTTAAATGTGAAAATCGAGTCGACAATGAATCTATACTAATATTATAAAGCAGAAGAGTTTGTTTGTTTGTTTGGTTGAACGCGCTAATCTCAGAAACTACTGGTCTGATTTGAAAAATTATTTCAGTGTTAGATAGACCATTTATCGAGGAAGGCTATAAGCTATATATCATCACGCTTAGACCAATAGGAGCGGAGCAGTAATGAAAAATGTTAAGCAGACGACGTTGCACGGGTCAGCTAGTAATTATTTATTTAAACTTTCTGCACTATAGTGTTACATGGGCGGACTTAATGCAACAATGCATTCTGTCCCTGCAGTCAAGCTAATAAAAAATATAAAGAATATTGGTGAATGGATTTTCCGTTGAACACATAGTATACTCGTACAGCGACAATTTATTAGGCGGGGTATATGTTGTCAGTTGAAAGTCAGTGTCACAGCTTATCAAGACCCAATCTGTTGCGAATTGTTTGCATAGTTGAAGTAACTAGAACACAGGGACACACACTTTGCAATATGATTAACCAAGTTACTAGCCCTTTGGACCACAAAGGGCTAGTAACTACTAACTAGTAAGATAAACTCACCGATATCTAAAAATGTAGAAGAGCTGACGAAACACAAGGATGGCGATGGATACCGACGAAGCAGTTCATTGAATGTTTCTTATCGTTATCAAAGGACATGGTAAAAAGTGGCCTATGAATCAACACATGCGAAACCTTTACCATTGTTCCTAGTTTTTATGACATTTTAATTATTCGAATAGAACGGATACTTTTTAATTACGAAACCATCTAGACACTTGGATTTTATTGCCCAGCGCCATTATTTTTAAATTGAAACCAAGCACTCTCAGCTCTGTGAGATTTTTAGTTACCTACAAAAAGAATAAAGCGATTAAAGCGCTGTATAACACGAACAAAATTGACACTGACAGTCGATGAATTGGTAGTTGACACTTTCCCAATTAGCAGATAAAGTTTAAAAAGAACCGTGATTTAATGTATGCGTATGTTAGAAGAACATACTCTATATCATTTTGGTGAGATAATAAGAGATGTCTGTCAACTTCTAGGATCTTAGTCCATTTGGTATGTTTCTATTGGCAACAATAAAACATACCACATATAATTATAACCTCAAATTCCGAAATCATTTTGGTTATTTTACAATTCTGAAAAGTGTCCGTGATTTTAATTTAGTTTCAGTTCAGAACACTTTCAAAACAGATGGTAAATTCACGTCTCTGTTGGTTCTGAGGCGAACGATGTATGGACGCGTAGCAATGTCCTTTACCTGCTCTTAAACATCTAAAGGCGTATGTACAAAGGCCCATATCTCATTTTTACCATTTTTCATGATGGCACGGCCATCGTCAGAGAAGACAAAATATTCAAGGCTGTAAACTCAAGTTGGCTGTTGAAATTTGAGCGGAGTCAGGCTTATTTTCCAAGTTTTGACTAAAAATAAATTCTTATAATCTCCTCTCACGTGGAGCTCATGGCTTAAGAATAACTGCTGCACGGGACGACCTTCAAGGTTAAGCAACGCTTGCCGATGTCGGTCTTTGGATGGGTGAGCATCTTAACTTACCGAGATTAGTCCATGCCACGGAAAGCACGTTAAGCCGTTGGTCCCGTTTGACATTGTAGATCTTTGGCAGTCGTTATTGACTGTCAGAAGCCAGAAAATTTAATCAGTATTGTGAAGAAGTATCGAGTTACCGTTTGACTGATATTCAGCTGAATCCGGTTTAATGGAAGCCGACTCCGATATAGTTGGGAGTAGAAAATGCCAGGCAGATGAATCCCATGTCATAAAATTCCACGAATTTTAACTAATTTCTAAGCGCAAATATTTTCTCGTAGCACCCTTTTTATTTGTACCAAATTGTTAAAACTACCAACAATTTTTGTGATGTACGATGACGATAGTTAGCTTCTAGAATAGTAAAGAATATTGTAAGTAATTGAGTTAAAAGCACACTTTCCCCTTTTCCACTAATTATAGTCAAAGAGACTCTCCTTTAATTTTCAGTTTTATAAGCTGCCTGTGAAAAAGGATTTTCTCGTTCCAGGAATCAATGTCCTTTAGATATAATTGTATTACTATGTTTTCTATTAATTTGATTCATACACACAATTCTGTTTGAAAATAAATCAAGTTCCCAAAAATTTTTAAACTAAAAAAAATAACGATCACAATTTAAGAAAAAAAAAACACTTTTAAATAATCACAAATCCTGCCACCCAATAAAATAACGCACTCTTAGAAATCGAATTTCAAACGGTAAACGTCAGTTTAGGAGCGAAAAGTTGTCGCGATTTTCCCGCTCAGAAATAGCGGGAGCACTCGCGGCCGATGTCTCGTGTCGACTGGCGGAGATCCGTCGGAAGGGATGCTGGGTCCCGGGCGCGTCCCCTCCCGCGGCCTGATGCCGTAAGCGAGGTAAAGACAGAAGACCTGTTTACTGAAAGAGTCCTCCAGTCTAATTGGTGATGATCTGCAGAAAATTGCGCAGTATTCACAGCCGTCTTACCTACGAGTAGCACGAGTTCATACTCGTACTACTTGAGGTAAGACGGCTGCGACCTTTGGTCATCCAAAAATACGAAGTAATACGAAGGAGTATGTAAGGATCTTAAAGGCGTTGGCATGCTGTAGTTTCTGCCCATCCGCGTAAAACGCGTGAAGACGTACGTTCTTATGAATTAATATCGCTTTATCGATAACTAATGTAATTGTCATTTGACGCTGAGATGATATTGCTTTTTATATCCAACAGCCAACGGAACAACGGAAGATAGTAATACGAAAATGCAAATCCGTGATTTGCATTTTCCGAATGCGGCGATCATTCAGTGAGTTATCGTACAGCTCTTTTATAGGTTGTTCTTCTCAACTTTTCTATGACGTCCTGTCACTCTGGATGCGGCATTGAGCCACTAGCCTTTGTGCTCCACGCAAATTGGATGTGGTTAGTAGCGTGTTACGGTATGAAAAATACTTTGATTTTGGTGCTTATCCCTTGAATTGAATTCCGGAAATGAGTAAATCAGTATGCCTAGCCTTTTTTCGGCTATTTTGGGATCAGCTTCCAGCCTTACCTGAGATGATGCAGCTGACTGAGTAGTATTTTTCATAGATCTGGCATGGCTATCTAACATACACAAGTGACTGACCAAGGCAAGACTGGCTGTCTGACTTTCGGGCTTTTGACTATCCGACAAATAAGAGCAATGATGTAGCGTACGTTTCGAGGCACGGAATTATTTTGGCAAGTAAAGGATGATCACTCATACACGGATCGACTTCGACAAGCGTGGCTTAACTTTGATGATAGACCATTGTGGCTGTTATTATTTTAGTTTTATACTTTCTACAACCTTTAAAAGAATAAACGCAATACCTCCTTGATTTTGCTCATCATTATGAACAAATTTCATGGATCAACACTAAAATCGCGAAAAAAATCGACTACCCTAAATATTTATGTGCGCATAACTCGACATAAAAATTTAAAAATCCCACCGACACAAAAAATAAGCTCTCAAAACTAACAAATGATATTTTAAACCTATTATAATGATTATCGTCACATATAATATTATGTAAGTTCAAATATTTATTTATTTTCCAAGTGTCGTCGCAAATTCCTATGAATCCTACAGACATTCATGCCATTTTTAACCGACTTCTCAAAAAGGAGAAGGTTCTCAATTCGGTTGTATTTTTTTTTTTTTGTTACCTCATAACTCCGACAATGAACCGATTTGAAAAATTCTTGTTTTATCTAAAAGGATATACTTGCAGATCGGTCCCATTAAAATTTTATTCAAAATCGGTAACGAATTCGTCTACTTGGATGATGGTTTTATGTCATCCAAGTAATCGAAATTGCGTGTTTTGTTTTTCTACGATTTTGCAGTGGTGTTGTTGGGTGTGGGGTAGGTACCACTAAAAAGTGAAAAATAAAAACCTTTTTAATAACTTTAATTTCGGAAGTCGAAGCCAAAATACGAAGAACGTAACAAAAACACCGACTTCCGAAATTAAAGTTATTTTTTACTTTGTAGTGTTTTGTTCTTGGAAGTCGGTTGTATTTTTTTGTCATAAAACTGTTTAAACCAGCATGTGGGTCTAAAAAGGCCACTTTAGCGTTAGAAAGCACATGGCGCAAGCGCTCCCCGTCACTATTAAATTTTCCCAATCAACCTTGAACCGATACAGATGAGAGATTGTTGTGTGGTTAATATTACGATTCTAATATAATTATTCGTTACCTACGTTTAAATTTGTCTTTACGGAGCAAGCTCGTTATTTACCTTGTTTGTATTTTTAATATTATTAACCCACTCTTGAAAATGTTGCTCATCAAAATAGTAACTAACTAAGTATACTCTGTATAGATTACATTAAGGCATTAAGTCCGCCTTTGTACTTTTTTTTTGTGCGAAAAGTTTAAATAAATAAATAAATAAATTACATACAGTTTGCGCCGACAGGGAAGCCTTTGAGCGCGCACTTTAAAGCACTTTCCAGTTCTTCCTAGAACATTATTAGAAAACGTACAATATTAATACAGTTAGGGATCTGGACCCTTTGCATAAATGTGGCGACATTCTTGTGGCGTTTTCACAAAGTAAATTTTGAGATTTTGTTACTGATATTTTTATGACTAGGATTGAAATAGTCGCAACTAGGGTAAATCACGTATTTTTTTTAGAAGCGTTTGTATGTAGAACAGGGGTTCTAAAGCGCCCCTTTAGTAGAATCAGAAAGTACATCACGCTAACCGTCACTGTCAAGTTTTTCCAATCAACCTTAAACCTAATGCGTTTACGATAATGATGAAAATTAAATTTGACAGATTGTTATGTGGTTAGAATAGAATAGAATAGCATTTATTTGCAAATATTATGGGTAATACATAAGCAGATGTTAGTAGGTAAAATCACCATATTTCACCATTCGGCATGCAAACATTTCCATTTTACAAAATTTGACAAAATTATAATCTCAATAAAACATTAACTTAATTGTTCCATTCAAGAACAAAAAATATTAAAATTTAAATTGTCATTAAAACATAAATTAATTATAAAAATTTACCTACATTAAATAAAATGGTTAAAAATTTAATTTTTCATTAACAGTATCAGAATAAAAATCGTGGTCGCAATATAAATAAACAAACATACATTAAAATTCCATGTCATAAATAATAATTATGTATCATTCTTAAAGTAAATCAATAATTAATTCATTAAAATTACAGGTATTTAGAAACAGTTTTGTCCGTTAATATTATGATTCTAAAATGAATCTGTTAAAGTGGCCTTTTCAGGCTGGGTGTAAAGTCCCGCAATCTTCCATTGAAAAGGGAGGATTCTTCGTCTGGACGGTTGTTATATCCGGTGGGCAACTGCCCGAGAATATTCGGGCTGTTGTGATTGTACGTTCAAATCGCACGGAAGACTCTGATACTGCAGGATTTCGTTCATCACTGACATCATTGATATATAATTGTAAATGACTGGAATTGTATTTCATTTTATTAATTGCATAAAAACCTAAATTTAAATTATGAAATTGATACTTGTACTTTAATGCTACTTATTTATTAAATGTGTACTGCATGTAAAATATTTGCACGGCAGAAATGCCGAATATAGTGAAACTCTAGATTTTAAAAACTTATGTCAGCTACCTACCTATATTCTTGCAAATAAATGTATCATTCATTCACTCATTCATTCATTCGTTTTGTTAGTCGCTGCTGGTGGGAAAGATGGCGCTGCATTTAATTTTGTTACGGCACAACTTTCGCTTTGTTGGTTTTTGTTGTGGCGACATTGATGCCTCTACATTCGCATCACATTAGCAATCTGTTAAATGTACCTCGTATTTAATTTTCCAACATTTTGTTTTTGTCGCTGAGGTGATCTTGCGACTTTTAAGTGATCGATTTTAAGCAGACGAATTGGCCTTCAGATCATGTTTAAAATCATTGCAACAAGGTTTAGTAGCAGTTAGTTCTTTCAAACCCATGAAGTACCAAATGCATTAAGAATTTAATTCAAAATCCTTCGAATTAGGATTAAAATGGCAGATACTGGTGACTGTTACGAGTAGCTAATAAATAATGTAAAGATTTTGTCACATTCCACTGGCCATAAAAGTGTCAGAAAGCGTCTCTTTATAGCTTAGTGAAAAATGTTCGCGGCAAACATTACTTGGGTTGATCAGGCTTCATCTAAAATGTATTCTTTGGAAATAACTAGAGATGTTTGGAAATAAGGTCTTTCACGTGTATTTTAATAATATTCCTGTTAACTCGGATATTACCTACAGGTTTTTAGGGTTCCGTACCCAAAGTATTACTAAAACTCCGCTGTCCGTCCGTCCGTCTGTCAACAGACTGTGTCTCATGAACCGTTATAGTTAAACAGTTGAAATTTTCACAGATGGTGTATTTCTGTTAAATATTGAACACCAACAAGTCATGTTTTTGCCGTTTTGACGTGATTTTTTGCCTTTTTTATAGAATGATAATGGTCGGATTTTTCTACGTGGCGTAACTGTTATTACAAACCTCTTCGATTGTGATGTTTGAATGGGAATTTAAGTGTTTCGTAATCAATCGACCTAAAAGGATTTGGAAAAAACGTAGACCATAGCCTGAATTAGGATAAGGAATACTTTTTTCCACGTCCAAGCGGGTTAAACCGCTAGAAAAAACAATTTTCTAAATAAATTGAAGACTAGCTTTTGCCAGCGACTTCGTACGCGTATATCCCGTTTTCCTTGTTCCCGTAAGAATTTTAGTAAATCCTTTTTAGGGTTCCGGTGCCAAATGGCAAAAACGGAACCCTTATAGATTCGTCATGTCTGTCCGTCTGTCTGTCTCTCTGTCCGTCCGTCCTTATGTCACAGCCACTTTTCTCCGAAACTATAAGAACTATGCTGTTGCAATTTAGTGAGTAGATGTATTCCGTGAACCGCATAATGATTTTCACACAAAAATAGAAAAAAAAAACAATAAATTTTGGGGATCCCCATACTTAGAACTGAAACTCAACATTTTTTTTTTCATCGTATCCATACGTGTGGGGTATTTATGGATAGGTCTTCAAAAATGATATTGAGGTTTCTAAGATCATTTTCTTCTGAACTGAATAGTTTGCGCGAGAGACACTTCCAAACTGGTAAAATGTGTCCCCCCCCCCCTTAACTTCTAAAATAAGAGAATGATAAAACTAAAAAAAATATATGATGTACATTACCATGTAAACTACCAGCGAAAATTGGTTTGAACGAGATCTAGTAAGTAGTTTTTTTTTAATACGTCATAAATCGTAAATCGCAACTTCTGCTTACGGAACCCTCAGTGCGCGAGTCCGACTCGCACTTGACCGGTTTTTTTATTGCTCACACGCTTCAAGAAACGTACACGCCAAATTTCACCTTCCTATGACCAGCAGTTTCGGCTGTGCGTTGGTCTGTCAGTCATTCAACAGTAACGGAAGAGTTTCAAATATTAGGATTGATTATATTGGTCTGTATGTACCTACTATGACTAGGAAGAGCTCGTAGCTTAATAATAACAGCCACAAGGGTCGATCTTTAAGGTTAAGCAATGCTTGCCGAGGTTAGTCTGTGGATGGGTGACCGTTAAGATGCTGCCGAGTTTCCTCCGTACCTCGGAAAGCACGTTAAGCCTTTGGTCCCGTCTGCCATTTGTAGATCTTTGGTAGTCGCTACGGATTGCTAGAAGCCAGTTAAATCTGACTCGTCTTGTCAAGAAGTTACCCAGTTAATGGGTTGTGGAGGTCTGGTAGGCAGCCGCTCCACGTAAAACACTGGTATTCAGCTGAATCCGGTTTGACTGGAAGCCGACCCCAATATACTTGGGAAAAGTCTAGGCAGATGAGCAGATGATGCACCTACTATGTACACATTTAAGAACTTTCATATGAAACCCACAAAACAGAAAAAAAAAAGAAATCCTATAAAAAATCACGAAGTTCATAACTTGAAAACCGAAGTTTTTCCAGGTAAAATTAATAAGGCTTCAAAATATCTTAATTACGGCCGAGACTTCGGCAAACTCTTCGGCAAATCGAATAATTTCGAAGATAATTTACTTCAGCTCCTCAGGGTTGGATAAATGTCTTGTTTCCTCGACAAATAAATTGAAAGCAATTTGGATGATGCTTAAATAAATTTGTTAGTGATGAAAAGTAGTCGAGACTGTAGAAGATAGGTCACTGATTATAGGGGGAAATTAATTTTTTATTTCATTTGGTGTGATTAAATTAATGTAATTGACATTTTGCTATAGCTCTGGTAAAATTTTCAGAAATTTTATAAAAGTAAAACTTTTCTCGAATTTACTTCTTAGAATCTACCGTTACAACTGAGTCGTCAAATATCACACAACAGAAAGTAGACAACTTATTTTCAGTTACCGAAAAGGCCTAAATAAAGGAAGGTAAAAGAAAATAAAAGAAATTGCAGCATAACCATCTATAATATAAAAATAAGTTGGGTTTTCCTTCCTGACGCTATAACTCCAGAACGCACGAACCGATATTCGTTGGAAAGGTCTCGGGCTCCGTGAGATTTGTAGCAAACGAAATTCAGGGAAAATGTGACGCAGACGAAGTTGCGTGGGTCAGCTAGTTATTAATAAAAACTGACCAAGTGCGACTTTCGATGTTTTTTAATTTTCTAGTTTGACCCCCAAAAGTGAACCCCACTCTCAATTTTTTTCGTTTACGTAACGCATCCGTGTGTCGGTTACAGCAGTCCATATGTATACGAATTTCAACAGAATAAATCGAGTAAATCCGGAGAAAACTGGCTATGACAAACGGACAGACAGATTGACACTCGAGTGACCCTTTCAGGGTTCCTGCAAAAGCAGGACCTGTTTTTTGGGCTTATTCATTAGTTTATTAATCAATACTAATTATAAAGCTGAAGAGTTTGTTTAGTTGAACGCGCTTATCTCAGGAACTATTGGTGCGAATTTAAAAATTCTGTAACTGTTGTTATCCTATTTATCGAGGAAGGCTACAAGCTATATGAAATCACGCTACGACGGATAGAAGCCTAGCATTAATGAAAAATGTGACGCAGGCGAAATTCCGCAGGTCAGCTGGTCACAAGAGTATATGGTATCCTGGTATACAAGAGGTTAAGTTCTTCTTTTATCCCGCTTGTACTCGTTTTTTTTTGTGTATATATCTGTGGCAGCCAACTGCCTTAATCAGACATTTAATTGGCTGCCTAGCCTTATCACTGAATGGCGCTCTTTATTCAGGGGCCTTAATTACGAGCTGCGACATGCCTTCTATGTAATTTAATTATCTTCATTTGTCTGTTAAATAACTGCGATGTACATAAGAGGTTAAAATAATAATTCAAGATATTTTCAAGCCCCTAATCCACTAATGTACAGTCAACAGGAAGATACTGAAACATTTATGTAATTAATTAACTTTACAAGCCCGGGTAAAGCCGCCTGTTATCCCGGATATAATATTTGTCATAGGGACCATCTTTATTCATTTTGGTACGATTATGAGGATTTTTTGTAATTAGAGGACTTTTAAGGAAAAAGAAACGAAGTACATGAGAAGGGAATAAAAAATATTGTGTAAAACTTTTCTTTCGAAGTGGTAAACGAATGGCATTATTTTAAATAAATAATTTGTATTTGTATGTATGTATTTTTAAGAATATTGGAGATGAATACGGAACACTTTCCGTGAACAAAAAAAAAAATTGAGTTCTTTATCAATAGATTGCAGGAAAACCCATAAAAATACCATGGTCTTAAACACAGAAATATAAAAAAGTAGGTAGGTAACATAAAAAAAAAACCGGTCAATAGGGAATATGTATGCGATTTTATAATTTCCAAAATAAAATACTTATTAGCCTTTGCAAACAATCATGAATTTATTTTTTAAATACCTTAATCATTTATGAAGTTATAAAGCTTCAAAGACTACAGTTAGAAAGAGAAGTCCGATACGAACTGTGACGTCAAATTACACGACTACTATACAGCTGCCATAGAAAACATTTTTGTGAGAGGGACAGATATATTTGTTTAAAATAATTGTATCTAGTTCGGTTTTCGAGCAATTTAGATTCTTATTTCACTGTAAGCATTATTTTTTCGCATATTTTTAGATAAACCGTTCAGATCATAATACATTTTTTCGTGCATATTCCCTATTGCTAGACGGCCTAACGTGCGAAGGCCGCGGCCTAATGTGTGCAGTTCGGAAACCTTCACGTTTTCATAACTAGGTATATTTTTTTTTAAGTTTTTAGTGCATCTAAAAAAATAAGATACGCTGAGATTCTAGATGATTTATTTTGATTTTGAAAGGTCCTTTGTTAACTTAGTTCGACGCTAAGGGCATTTAAATAAACTCACCGTCTAATACAAAGGAGACACGTAACTTTAAACCGATTTCACAGCTCAATGACCGCAGCGAAACTTTGATGTTTCAAGTCAAACTACTACTTAATTTGTTCAACTACCTACTTAATTCATTAGTTAGTGCAGTGAAAAGCTCAAACTGAGACTTAGTGAAAGATGTTCAAGACGATCAAATTGATAAATAATGTTAATGTGTTAAAAGTCATATTATCTTTGTATTTACTATGGTAGGCGCCAGATAAACTTGCAATAAAGTACATTGACCTTTCTCTAATATCCCTTCGTGGATACCCGAACAATAGATATCAACCGTTTTTAATTACTAAATTTTTTATTTTGTTTTTGAAAGTCAATAAATGTATGTGGATCAATGACCGTTATGGCACATTTATTTTTCGCCTACCATAGTGGTAACACGCGCTAACTACAGAGCATACGATTCTAGGTTCGATTTCCGGGTCTGGCAGTGTCAGTGGCTATTTCCTTCTGTAATTCCTTAGTAGCAATTGGCTCGGCCCTCCTTGGGTCATCGATACCTTTAGCTGGCAAAATGTGGATGTACTACAGACACAAATCTGCTTAACCCTTTGGAGAATACAGGCGTGATGGCATGTTTTAAAGAAGGACCCGATTTCAGGAAAGATTAAATTGTTGCCAAGTTTTACACTAAAATAATGTGAAAGCTTCAAGCCAAGGAATCCAAACCAACAGCTATCAAATCATAGTAACGTACGAACTACGAACGTTTTCCATTACACTAAATGCAATTGACGTAACAACTCTTGTCTAGCTTTGTGAGTACAGTCAGCGAAAGAGTGGTACGATTAGGTATCGCAGTACTGAAGTATAGGGGTGAACGATTCGTACACTGGTATTATCCGAAGACTGAGTATAGGCTAAGAACAAAAATTTTGAAAAACGAATAGATGAACAAGTTTAGAAAAATGCAAATATTATGTAACTTTCTTCGGGTAATCTGAGACGAAATGTTTTTCATACCAGAACGACCCTTTTTCGTTTCTGCTAAGCAGCTTCTTTCTGGCCTCAATCAGAGAATTCAAATAAATTCTATGACGACTTCCTTGCTAGATTAACTAATACTCAGAATACTTACTAAAATACTTTTCACGTTTACGTATATTCCCGTATTTATTTTCCACATGTTGTAATACAGCTGTGCGAGTATCACTGCTTGACCAATGCCTATCCCTAAGGTTTAAGATGACGTCTCACCAAAAATAGTCGCCACCTTATCTCTTTCGTCGAGTGTACTTACCTAAGTAGCTATGTAGGTTGTACTATAGTAGGCAACATGTCCCGTCAACGGGGGGTGTATACGACACGCTTGGTCGCTTACACTGAATTCACAAGGGTGGTTTAGCTGTACCCTTGTGTAGATACCCCTACCACTACTTGTACCCACGCGTATAGTTCATAGGTGAACGGCTACTTTGTTGAACAACAATTTATTTAATGTCGGTCTAGTGAATTTGTATCAACGTTTGGCTGATTTTGTTATTGTAATACCTATGGTAACCAATTTATTTGTATTACACTTGACATTTCGAAAGGGTATATTGAATGTGAAGCTGTCTTTGTTGTCTGGCCATTTAGAGGACAATAGAGTGAAACCGAATCGATAATTTTGGTTTTTAAAAATGAAAATGTATGAAAAGATTTTTTATTTTGTGATTTGAAACCAGAGCGAACATTTAATGCATAATAATAAAATAACTAATTGTATGTATTTGGTTCAGTAGACATCTACCTGAACCAAATGTCGCCCATG
Source organism: Ceramica pisi (assembly GCA_963859965.1). NCBI lineage: Eukaryota > Metazoa > Arthropoda > Insecta > Lepidoptera > Noctuidae > Ceramica > Ceramica pisi. The sequence continues at coordinate 18,197,384 of OY982535.1, read as the reverse complement.
AGATCGCTCCCGTAATCAGTGGGCTCGATGCCCACGAACACGTCGTGATGCAGCAGGATCTCCTGGAAGGTTAGCACGTCGTCGTGGTCGTCATCCGCTGACGCGAACAGATGGTCTACCTCTTCGTCTGCTATTTCATCATTATTAGGGATGATCCAGGCGTGTATCTCCGCGAGGTCGATGACTCCGTCCTTGTTGTCCTTTTTCGAGGTAACATAAAAAAGTACTTACCGTATGTACCTTCGCCTGTTCTCAAAATTATTGTGTTCTACCTAGTTTGTGGAACGTACCGGAGAAATAACTGATTTCAAAATAGTTACAGAGTGTCAATTCTACAAATTTTCACATTCGCATCGCGTTCACATCTCAGTCGCAATCTGTTAAAATGTATGAAAAATAAGGCTTTTTTGACAGTTTGCGATTGACATGCGAATACGAAAGTTGTTTAAAAATAGTAGAATCAGTCTTCTGATATATATTAAAAAATAATAATAATAATAATGTAATACGTTGGTTTGTAAGATCATTTTTACAACAGCGCGCAAATAATAAACTAAAAACATAATACCTAACAAGCTTTATTTTATTCATATAACATAATCATATTATATACCTGTACCTACCTGTTTCATTTTACTGTATACCCACTTAGATACCATAATAAATAATAAAAAGAATCGTGTTCTTACCTGTCTCAAAATAAATATACCTAGGTAATCTTACCGAATCGAACTTTAATGTCAAAAGATTGTTTTTCTGAGAACCAGAAAAAAACTAAAACATATTTCTTTACGGTCCCTACATACTCTTAAATAAAATAAAAACTTGGGAGAGCAAAAATGTAACAATGTAAGTGAATTAACAAGTAAGTAGACCGGTATTACATTAAATCTGTTAAACTGTTTGGGGACTAGAACAAAGCGTGGCTTAATTATAGCAATTAGTTAGGGGCGTACACAAGGGTAATCCTTAGGCACTTTAATTTAAATCGTTTGAATGGTGTTAACTTTACTCAGAATATGTGGCATACTTTCTTTGTTTTCTTTACACATACAATTAAAACTATACAAGTAGGTTATAGCGACGGTATGCGCGTTGGACACTATAACATCAATAGAAGAAATGGGTCAGCGACAGACTAATTTATTCTTCATAAATACCTACTGACTGGGAGGATAAAAAGGCCATTTTAGGAAAATCATATTATATAATATTATTAATCACACAACAATCTGTTAATTTCATTTTCATCTTTATCGCCAACGCATTAGGTTCAAGGTTGATTGGCAAAATTTAACAGTGCCAGGTAGCGTGATTTGCTTTCTGATTCTGCTAAAGTGGCCTTTTTAGACCCGCTGATTTCACAGACACGTCATCACATGACCTATATGATCCTACTGTGGCAAATATATATGGTCTAAAAGTGTATCTTACATACATAACGTATTATAAACATAATCCACACCAAAGCCAGATACACATAGGTATCTACTACATAGGTAATTCCTGACTATAGCATTCTACTCCAAAGTCCTTATTAATGTCCAATCTGTGTCCATCGCGCATAATTTTACCGCTAATCGCTGCAAATGTCATATGTACAAAGCTAACTAACATCCATCAAAATACTGATAATTTAACCACAAAATGGAGAACCGCGTTCGATCAAATTCAAATTCCGAATATACGCCGCAAATTTTAATCGTCGCGTTCGTGATAAGTATGGCGAATTTATCAGCAAATGATGCGTTCACTCACCGTAAATCCGATACCGACGGTTGCAGAGAAATTGCCTGCTTGAAATTTTCCAGTTTCGAACTGCACTAATAAAGAGGTTTTACCCACCCCGCTGTCACCGAGCAGGATCGTCTGTGAATAGATAATCGAGTGATATATATAAATAATTGTTTAGGAGTCGAGTTCGGGTAATTGGTTGATCGGGTAGAGGCAGCTGAAAGGTTTTTAGTGGAAACTGACGGTGGGGTTTCGTGTCTGCGTTAAATGGAACTGTGTTTGATATCCGATTTTTTGCTGTTTCATGATTGATTTTGCTGAATAAATGAATGGTATGGATACTAAACCCACCCATAAAGCCGTTTGAATATATATAATTCATACATACAATTAGGCCAAAACCATTATCCTCCTTCTGAGGCATCTGGTAAAAATATTGTTAAAAAGCCAAAGTATATCTTCTGACACAATAATATATTTTTACACACATATGTTTGTTTCCCCAATTCATTCCCTCATAACATCAAAGCTCAAGTCATGTTTTTCTATAATTTCCATTCCGTTATAGAAACAAACAGCTGCAAAAGGGCAAAAAGTTAAACATTTTCCCCTCAAAGGTTTTTCACCGATGAATTTGTTAAATACAAGGGTATGGAAATATTTGCCAATTGTTTGATAGATATTTTAACATGAGGATAAAAAGGTATAATATTCGAAATTTTCATCAGTTTCCGGAGTTATCTAATAATGTTTCTTTGACGAATCGATGGACAGCGGATCCGGGGATGGTTTTAATTTTAATTTTCACAAGTTTTTATTTATAACTTGCCATGTTGGTTTGTTTTGTAACAGAATTTTAAAACGGTCATCTCAACTGATTGAACTGAAATTTTAGACACACGTTTGGTTTGAATAAGTGACAGCAGTCAAAATTCAATATGGTGGATTGTCAAAAATTTTTTTTTCCAAGATATGGGTTACATAGTTGCGGAATTTGATCAAAAGAGTCACCGCTACCTTGGAAGTGGAACGCAAAGGGCATTAGAAGGAACACCGACGGATTTTAGTCAGTAAGAGCTTGACACTACCTTTTGCTCTGGCCAGGGTGGAAGGAGACTTTCCATCCTTGAACAAATATAGGCATTAATGAAAGGCCTTGTTGAGATGAACACTAAAAAAACTTTTTACAAAAATATACATCCGACTTCTAAAAATAAAAACACTACAAAGTAAAAAATAACTTTAATTTAGGAAGTCGGTGTTTTTGTTAGTTTCACAACTTTTTACAAAAAAATACAACCGACTTCCGAAATTAAAGTTATTTTTTTTATTTTTGGAAGTCGGTTGTATTTTTTTGTAAAAAGTTTTTTATTTTGGGAAGTCGGTTAAAAATGAAATGACTGTCAAGTCATAACAATCTTGTTCTTAAAAAATAACTAATTAATTTGTTCCAAACAGTGTCTTTGTTGATAACAGAACTCCTCAATAAATCCGAAGGCTATTTTTTCCGAGTCTTGATTAGTAACTTTTTGTTTGGAGAAAAGTTAATTAATCGCAACATTTTAATTAACCGAACCCTTGTTAAGAACTCGAGTCTGAAAGAAATGTTTCTTGGCCCAATTAAAATTGTTGAGATATTTAAAAGTATTTTCTTGTTTTTTGTTTTCAATGGTGAGAGTAGCCGAAATAGACAACAATCTCTTTCGGTAAGTAAAATTTGAATTATGTAGATAATTAATTAGATGGGCCAGAGAATGATCCAAAGGACGTCTCCGCCAAGGAAGGCCCAGCAAAACTGGAATAGATTTAGAAGAACTAGTCGGAGAAACCAACACACATATTATTATGAAAAGTTCAGAAGCTAGGAGTTGAAATAAAGTGCAGTATACTTTCCTATTCTTCCTTTTATTTTTCAATAATACTCAATCCAATAATTATTATAAACAAAATTCTGTTCAACGTTCCATGGCGGCAGAATAATTTCGAATCCCAAAGATTTAAAATGACCGCCACATAAAACTAATGCTCATTCATTTTATGCACTTAGAAGTTCAGATTTAAAATATAATATCAGTAAAACAATAAAAGACTATATACCCACAGAAGATTGGAAGGCTGGGGTAATCACTTCACGTAGTATTGGTCTCCCACCATTACTACGTGAAGTGATTAATTAATAAACTCTCGGGTGTACCTACAAGCTAGAAATGAATTTGCAATCGGAGTTTTTACTAATTGATCCGATCCAGCCAAGCCTGCCATATGTTGTTCACTGAAAGCTTTTAGGTTTTAAATTGTGTTAAGGTCTCTAGAGGTGACATATTGGGTTTGTACTCGCACCAACAATGCCCGGACCGGTCTCAATCCTAATATCGATGAATTTGGGTATAACCTATGCAAAACTGCGCGCAAAAGCTAAGTACTTGTTTCTATTCAAACGTTGGTTTCAGATCAGTATTTAATTTTAGTTTTTAGGGTTCCGTTCCTAAAGGGTAACCAACGAAACCCTATTACTAAGCCTCCGCTGTCCGTATGTCTGTCATCGGGCTGTATCACAAAAATATTTTTTTTTTACTTTTTGTAGGCACGCGTTTCACCAACACTAGGTATCTCACCTGATGGTCAGCGATGATGCGATCTAAGATGTGCCTACCAGAACTCCACAACTCATTAACTGATAGAAACTTAGGAAACATTACAATGCACAAGTTTAAGTAAGAGTTTTATATCCTGTTTATTTACACTAGGTACAGGTACCTGGGCTCATCAGGCATAGCCGCTTCTCTTATCCAAGGTGTTTCTTTTCTACTCGCCCAGAAAATATATAGGTAAATTTTTCAAGAACAATGTTAATAACGTACATAACTATTCGTACTACTCTACTACAGTGTTGCAGCACCTAATATACGGTTTATACACACAGAGTTTTGAAGGTCCCTCAAAGGATAAACCAGGTTACCAGAGTTCTTTGTAGCCCATCTGTCCGCTGCCGTAATTCAATAACAGAATGTCGTGTACCTACTGCGCTTCGTTTGAAAGGGTTGGTGGTTGTGACAAAGCGTTATTAATCCGTCTAAGGGATTTAACCAAAATAATTAACGTGCATCTACACATAGCTCAATAATATGTATTCTTTCTTGAAAAACAACGGCATTGTTTTAAAAGCAGGGTTGAAAAGAGTGTAAGTATCTCCTCTGTCGATATTTAAAAAAAAAAATGAAAATGTGAACATGTTTTGACATTTTTTAGGTGGTATCCTAAAAGTTTTTATAAAATTTTTGACAACATAGGTACTGGCTATTTTGGTAGAAAAACATCAATAGCCTTTTGCTTGTGAAAAAAAAAAAAACAGAAATGGCATCCAATTATTTTTTGGTCTAAAACAGCCAGGTTTGATATTGAATGAGGTTTTTGTTAGTGGAAGGAAGAAGGTTCGAAACTTTATAATTATGAACTTTTTTTTTTGTTTACAACATTCCTAAGTAGGTAATAGGTATGTATTATTTTGAAATGTATGAATTTAAATTATGGCTCGTAGATTTACACTGCTTATCCATTTTTTATTATTTGGGTTAGTACTAAACGGCTTAAATCGTGTATTTTATGGAAAAAAATGGACGATGACAAAAAACATGTTGCACCTACTGTTATAATTTTGGTGAACAGTAAAGTAGTGCCGTGCCGCCCGAAGCCATTAATAAAATAACTTATTTTTAACAAACAATATTCGTATGCCCAGCAAGGCACCACGTGAAACACTCTTTATTATAACACCACCTATATTTATTTTAAACATCACGGGCATTGGAATATCCACATTTCACCATAAATAAAAACAAAACAAAAAAACTCATAAATTAAGTAATCGAAATATACCTACTTGTTAACTTGTGAAAGAAATCGTCTAGATATTTAACTTTGCCGTCAACAAATTGCTGTTTTGTAACCTCTCGTGAAATTGCCAACCCACGCTTGAAAAGTTCAAAAATCCCATTTAGGTAAATATTTTTGTAGATATTGGATACTCCCACGTTGTTTACTAACAGGATATAAATCTTAATTGAACAGCTCGATTTACAGACAACATGTTTTCAAAATACCTTAGCTAATATCACAGTTGGTCACCAGCACACGGATACCTATCTTGTGGAAACATAGAAATCCAGAGGAATCCGTTTATAATGACATCGAAGGGAATTGACAAACATGTCATACTAAGCGGACGTCATACAAAGCATTTTTGCATGTTTTTTTAGGTAAAAACTTATTTTAATAGAGAAACAGCTTAGTAAATCGTTAAAATGATATAATATATTATTTACATAGGAAATCACGTGACGTTCACTTGTCAATTACTCACTGAGATTCATAACAAAAAAAGCTACGTGCCGAACATCGTCGGGAATCAACGAATATTGCCGAAGGTGTAAAGAATCATGTCGGTCACTATAAACGGACAAAATTAATTAAAAATGAGTCATAATAAGCGACATGTCACTGTAAGCGAAGTCATTATATCGGTCGGACTTTGTTGCAAAGAATTTTATCTTCTACTTCTTCTTCTTATATAAAGTTAAATTAATTTCTGTTCGTTAGTCTCGCTACAAGTCGAGGACGGCTGGGCCGAGTTGAATAATTATTTTTCGTTTAGTTCGCCAGAATACAGGGAAGAAGCAGGGATGGTTAAAAACCAAACAAAAAAATGAGTAGATAGGTTAGCCAGTTGACGGGAGCGAAGCCGCGGGGTACAGCTAGTTACGACATAATAGGCGGTTCGTCAAAATAGGTGGAGTCATAATAATCGGATTTTATTCAGATGCAGTTCCACAGGTATGTATCTGCCGGTCGATTCCTTAAACATATCGAAGTGAAGTAAGTGGCTTGGGTGAAGTGTTCACGAATTGAGCTGTCATTCCATCTTGATTAGATACATGGATTGCGATCTCACTCCGTGATCACTTCACCCAAGCTTTTCACTTCGACATGTTAACAGAATCGACCGGCTGTATGGTGGGCCAGGCGTATGACTAGTGTTGTCAAAATAATTAAATACTCTTTATTATGTACACCATATAAGTTACAGAAAAAAAATAGACGAAGAAAACATTGCATAGGGCTTAGATTATATACCTCTAGATGTAGCCATGAGACTGTAGGGAAGTGTGGAAGTGCGAAGCATATATACGAAACAACTGAGAAAATTGAGACAAAACATAACATGCTCTGTCTCATACGGCGTGCCGGTTTTCTGCTTGGCGAACTTTGGAAAGTTAGCCAAACAAAGGCCTGTCACTGTCACTGAGAGGTCGACTCGAGTCAGTTTTTCATGTTTTTAGATAATTTCGGCAATTACAGTAATAGTTTTAGTGCATTTATGAGAAATAGACTCCAATAGTTAAGTGTTTTGTGCATTTTGTGTGCTATATAATGGGATGGTGCAGTATTTTAGGCTGCAAAAGCCGCACAGAAAGAAAGGAAGATGAGAATGTTACTTTTCACTCGTAAGTATGAAAATGTTAATAGTTATTGTGCACTGATTGAAGAAATACATTTGTGTTTATGTAATGACATGGCTTTCGATGAAAATTAGGCGTAATTCTAGCGATATCGTTTATTTTTCTTTCCACATAACCTATTATAACTTGATATTCGTTGTGTTGCCATACCTTGTCATCTTTTTTTCCCTTAACTCTGTAATAAAAAGTGCAAGTAGTTAAATAAATAAAATTCAATAAAATAAATAGCTTGTTCACCAGATTACTTTGATTTATATAGTAAACTTCATATTAATCTAATATATAAAATTCTCGTGTCACATTGTTTGATACAAAAACTTCAATTCAATGTGCAAACAACGAGGCAAAAATATTTCATAAAATAGACCTCTCGAGTCTCTGCGATTAGTTTGTTCAATCAAATAAACCATTAAAGTTTTAATTCTGCTTTGTAACAATAGTTACGTAAGTATTTAAAGTATCATGTAACATGTTCCAATATTGTTTTACTAAAATATTACTGTTATATTATTAGAATCTTGTTGGCAATTTTATATGTTGAATAATATAAATTATTTTGCACTCTTCATATGAATGACATTATACGACTCATATTAGTACATAATATAATATAATATAATTTAGTATGTAGTTGTTATAACGAAACACGCTCACGTTTTTGGTCATATTTAGGGAAAAGTTTCCATAATAGCAACATTGAAGTTTTATAGTGCTGTCTCATGTGCGGCCACGAGGTGGCTACATCTAGAGGTATATAATCTAAGGCATAGGGTGACACAATGGGCGGCCTTATCGCTAAGAGCTCTTTTCAAGAAAACCTTTGAATGGATTTTAAAGAGAAAGGAAATACATCTTGTTTTTGCAATGAAATTCCCACAATTCATTTCAATATTAATGGCATTAAATTGAGTAAAGAACCGTATAGCTAATAGTTACCTTCTTCTTTGTAGGGTGTTTCAGAAGTGCGAGATCATATTTAAGGGTGACGTTGGGTAAGGAAAAAATATAAAAACATAAAACAATGTCTTAAAAAAGTTGATTACAAAAAACGACAACTAAGTTCCGAGGAAATGACTTTTCAAGCAGTTGCAGTTGGTGCCATCAAATCTGGGATTGATGTGAATGCCAAAAACTGTAACAAATTGTTTGAAAAGTAATTTCTTAAACGTTTTCTTGGTCGTTTTTTTTTAAAAAGCTTTTTTTTGTCTATAAGTATGCAAAGTTAATAATTATGTAGTTACTTTATGTATGTGGTGTTTGAATAAACATTAGTCATCAGTCCCTTAAAATTTTATTTTCAATTTTATAAACAATTATTGTTTACATAAGAAAACACATAGGTACCTACTCGAAAGGATTACGGGTTTAGGGGAGAATCATCGTCAGGGTATCTGCCAACTAATATTATGTATATTTTAGAGATGATTTTCGGATATACAAGGTACCTATAGGTAATAGAAATAACGCACACTTTAATTATTTATATTTTTATACCTGCTTATGTGGAGCAAATAAATTCAATATGGATGTACCTAACAATCTGAATAAAATAAATTATTACCTATTAATAACATTCTGAAAAATTTTGACTGTCACCTATTACGGATGAGACAGCCCCACTAACTGACGGATGGACTGATTGGCTTAGTAGGTAGGTAATAGAGTTCCGTTCTGAACCCATTGGGTAAAAAACCCTAAAAACGCTCAATCCTCTTTATCTATGCGTACATCTCTTTACATGCCGATCTGCAAACACACACCTATACCTACGCAAGCCATTGTTTTTAAAAACAAAACAAAAAATAATCAATAGAAAATGCTCCAACTACAACAATAGAGCTATAACTCTATTTACAGCAGTGTATAGAATACTTCAATTAATTTGTATGCTGAACCAATAAGATTAGCAGACAATGCGCTGCGGTCTGACGAGGTTGGAAACAAAGGCTGATATGAGCTGAAGACAACATACTTCATTATATTGGCTGTGTGAACTTGGCACCCGACTTTTTAGATTTTCTTTTTTGGGTTTTTTTGATAGATTACAATAAGTAGTGGATAGTAGTGAAGCAACCTTCGTTAGTAGTAGCGTAAAAAAAAAAAAAAAATTAAGAAAAAAAGTCAGCCCCCGACATAGCAAAAAAAAAAAATTCTATCTGTTTATAATAGATAAACGTACGTAGTGGTATGTAGTGCAATTTTTTTCGTTTGTAGTAAGACAGAAAAAAAAAAAAAAAACTGAGCAAGAAATTGTTATCAACCTTAATTTTGCGACTGCATTATCTTCCTGTCTGAGGGCTATACGATAACTGTAAACAAACACTTATAATGACTGAGAGATGTCCACTGAGGTTTGTAGTGGACAAAATTTCGTTTGTAGAAGACCAGAAATTGAAAAAAAGCGATCAATCCGTCAAAAACTTTTTTTTTCTATTTTTGTCAGAATTACTTCCGGTGTGAGTAGTATACGATTACTACAAACGTTAATAATGACTGAGAGATGTCCACTAAGGTTTGTAGTGGACAAAATTTTGTTTGTAGTAGACCGGAAATTGAAAAAAAAGCGATCAATCTGTCAAAAACTTGTATTTTTACTATTTTCGTCAAAATTACTTCCGGTGTGAGTAGTATACGATTACTACAAACATTTATAATGACTGAGAGACGTCCACTGAGGTTTGTAGTGGACAAAATTTCGTTTGTAGTAGACCAGAAATTTAAAAAAAACGATCAATCCGTCAAAAACTTGTTTTTTTACTATTTTCGTCAAAATTACTTCCGGTGTGAGTAGTATACGATTACTACAAACGTTAATAATGACTGAGAGATGTCCACTGAGGTTTGTAGTGGACAAATTTTCGTTTGTAGTAGACCAGAAATTGAAAAAAATCGATCAATCTGTCAAAAACTTGTTTATTACTATTTTCATCAAAATTACATCCGGTGTGAGTAGTATACGATTACTACAAACGTTTATAATGACTGAAAAATGTCCACTGAGGTTTGTAGTGGACAAATTTTCGTTTGTAGTAGACGAGAAATTGAAAAAAAAGCGATCAATCAAAAACTTTTTATTTACTATTTTTGTCAGAATTACTTCCGGTGTGAGTAGTATACGATTACTACAAATGTTAATAATGACTGATAGATGTCCACTGAGGTTTGTAGTGGACAAAATTTCGTTTGTAGTAGACCAGAAATTGAAAAAAAAACGATCAATCAAAAACTTTTTATTTACTATTTTTGTCAGAATTACTTCCGGTGTGAGTAGTATACGATTACTACAAATGTTAATTATGACTGATAGATGTCCACTGAGGTTTGTAGTGGACAAAATTTCGTTTGTAGTAGACCAGAAATTGAAAAAAAAACGATCAATCAAAAACTTTTTATTTACTATTTTTGTCAGAATTACTTCCGGTGTGAGTAGTATACGATTACTACAAATGTTAATTATGACTGATAGATGTCCACTGAGGTTTGTAGTGGACAAAATTTCGTTTATAGTAGACCAGAAATTGAAAAAAAAGCGATCAATCAAAAACTTTATATTTAATATTTTTGTCAGAATTACTTCCGGTGTGAGTAGTATACGATTACTACAAATGTCAATAATGACTGATAGATGTCCACTGAGGTTTGTAGTGGACAAAATTTCGTTTGTAGTAGACCAGAAATTGAAAAAAAAGCGATCAGTCTGTCAAAAACTTTTTTTTTTACTATTTTCGTCAACATTACTTCCAGTGTGAGTAGTATACGATTACTACAAACGTTTATAATGACTGAAAAATGTCCACTGAGGTTTGTAGTGGACAAATTTTCGTTTGCAGTAGACGAGAAATTGAAAAAAAAGCGATCAATCCGTCAAAAACTTTTTTTTTTACTATTTTCGTCAGAATTACTTCCGGTGTGAGCAGTATACGATTACTACAAACGTATATAATGACTGAGAGATGTCCGCTGAGGTTTATAGTGGACAAAATTTCGTTTGTAGTAGACCGGAAATTGAAATAAAAGCGATCAATCTGTCAAAAACTACAAAACGGTCTACTACAATCGAAATTTTGTCCACTACAAACCTCATTGGACATCTATCAGTCATTATTAACGTTTGTAGTAATCGTATACTACTCACACCGGAAGTAATTCTGACAAAAATAGTAAAAAAAAAAGTTTTTGACGGATTGATCGCTTTTTTTTCAATTTCTCGTCTACTGCAAACGAAAATTTGTCCACTACAAACCTCAGTGGACATTTTTCAGTCATTATAAACGTTTGTAGTAATCGTATACTACTCACACCGGAAGTAATTTTGACGAAAATAGCAAAAAAAAACAAGTTTTTGACAGATTGATCGCTTTTTTTTCAATTTCCGGTCTACTACAAACGAAATTTTGTCCACTACAAACCTCAGTGGACGTCTCTCAGTCATTATAAATGTTTGTAGTAATCGTATACTACTCACACCGGAAGTAATTTTGACAAAAATAGTAAAAAAACAAGTTTTTGACAGATTGATCGCTTTTTTATCAATTTTCGTTCTACTACAAACGAAATTTTGTTCACTACGAACCTCAGTGGACATCTCTCAGTCGTTATTAACGTTTGTAGTAATCGTATACTACTCACACCGGAACTAATTCTGACAAAAATAGTAAAAAAAAAGATTTTGATGGATTTATCGCTTTTTTTTTCAATTTCTGGTCTACTACAAACGAAATTTTGTCCACTACAAACCTCAGTGGACATCTCTCAGTCATTATTAACGTTTGTAGTAATCGTATACTACTCACACCGGAAGTAATGTTGACAAAAATAGTAAGAAAAAAGTTTTTGACGGATTGATCGCTTTTTTTTCAATTTCTCGTCTACTACAAACGAAAATTTGTCCACTACAAACCTCAGTGGACATCTCTCAGTCATTATTAACATTTGTAGTAATCGTATACTACTCACACCGGAAGTAATTCTGACAAAAATAGTAAAAAAAAAGTTTTTGACGGATTGATCGTTTTTTTTAAATTTCTGGTCTACTACAAACGAAATTTTGTCCACTACAAACCTCAGTGGACGTCTCTCAGTCATTATAAATGTTTGTAGTAATCGTATACTACTCACACCGGAAGTAATTTTGACAAAAATAGTAAAAAAACAAGTTTTTGACAGATTGATCGCTTTTTTATCAATTTTCGTTCTACTACAAACGAAATTTTGTTCACTACGAACCTCAGTGGACATCTCTCAGTCATTATAAATGTTTGTAGTAATCGTATACTACTCACACCGGAAGTAATTTTGACGAAAATAGTAAAAATACAAGTTTTTGACAGATTGATCGCTTTTTTTTTTCAATTTCCGGTCTACTACAAACAAAATTTTGTCCACTACAAACCTTAGTGGATATCTCTCAGTCATTATTAACGTTTGTAGTAATCGTATACTACTCACACCGGAAGTAATTCTGACAAAAATAGAAAAAAAAAGTTTTTGACGGATTGATCGCTTTTTTTCAATTTCTGATCTTCTACAAACGAAATTTTGGCCACTACAAACCTCAGTGGACATCTCTCAGTCATTATAAGTGTTTGTTTACAGTTATCGTATAGCCCTCAGACAGGAAGATAATGCAGTCGCAAAATTAAGGTTGATAACAATTTCTTGCTATCAGTTTTTTTTTTTTTTTTTTCTGTCTTACTACAAACGAAAAAAATTGCAGTACATACCACTACGTACGTTTATCTATTATAAACAGATTGAATTTTTTTTTTTTGCAATGTCGGGGGCTGACTTTTTTTCTTAATTTTTTTTTTTTTTTTTTTACGCTACTACTAACGAAGGTTGCTTCACTACTATCCACTACTTATTGTAATCGATCAAAAAAACCCAAAAAAGAAAAAAAAAGAAAAAGTCGGGTGCCAAGTTCACACAGCCCATTATATTGGGTACTTATGCGGTTAGTGTGTTGAGGTGTAAATAGTTACGGAAAGTTATATGGTAAAGTCAATTGTGACATGGGTGACGAATATTGTGCAGACGCAAGCACATCAAGCTACAACAATCTGTCAAATTTCTTTAATAGTTTTTCAACTTTATCACGACACTATCCGACGCGCTCTTGTCGCCGTCGGCGTGCCAGCCGTATTAGAACCCATTGGCCTAGCACGCGACGATGGCAGAAAATACCGGACGGTATGTCTTTATTTCCATGGAAGATGGGTAGGCCTTTAGTGTGGGACGCTACTTGTGTCGATACTCTTGCGCCATCCCATCTTCCTAGCTCGTCGTGCCGTGCTGGTTCTGTGGCTTCGGGTGCTGAAAACCTCAAACGGCGGAAATATAGTGGCCTTATTGGCAACTACATTTTTGAGCCGTTTGGGGTTGAAACTCTTGGACCGTGGGGTTCGAGTGCTCACGTCCTATTTAAAGATCTAGCAAAACGCTTAGTTGACGCTTTTACCTTGGACAGAGGATAAGCATTGCCATACAACGTGGCAATGCAGCCAGTCTTTTGGACTCACTTCCAGTCGATAGCGAATTTTTTGACGCCATATTTTAGTTTTTTTTTTCTATTTTAAGTGTAAATAGTTTGTTCTTTAAATAAATACTTTATCACTGAAGTGTTAGGTTCAAGGTTGATTGGGAAAAAATGACAGTTTCGGATAGTTTGATTTGCTGGCGACTGTACTTACTTAGTAATAAGGATCCATATGACGAAGCAAAGCGACAATTCGTCATTGACGCGAGAATTATTTTTATAGTGGAGTTTTGACAAGGAGAGGAGCGTTTTGATGATTGATGACAATTAGCGAAGACAGAAGAATACTTGTTGTAAGAATACTTCAATTACTTTTTATGCTGAGCCATCAAGATTAGCAGACAATGCGCTGTGGTCTGACGAAGCTGGGAACAAAGGATGGCATGAGCTGAAGGCTAAAATGTTTCATTTCTCTTAAAAATAATTATTATCGACTGAAAAAATATCGTTGCTCCTAATGATTTTTTATCACACTTCTTAGAGCCCAACGATACTTTTTAGAGTTCCAAACATCCGTAAAAAATGGAACACTACAGGTTCACTCATGTGTCTGTCTGTCTGTCCGTCCGACTGTCTGCCTGTCTGTCGGTATATCCGAATTGCACAGCCCGTTTTCTTCGGATATACATGACCGATTTTGTTGAAATTTTGGTATAAATATCTTCTGCGACCCAAACACGGAACGTTACGTAAATAAATATTTTTTTGCATGGGGTCACTTTTGGGGGTCAAACTAGAAAATAAAAAAAACTATATCGTGTGATATATCAAATGAAAGGGTACATACCTAATTTAAAAGTGAATAGTTTTGAAGTTATTCAAAAAAATTGACCAAAAATGACCATTCCCCCCTTATCTCCAAAACTGCTACTACTGCTGATACTTTAAGATTAGGTACAGCAAAACCTATAAGACTGTAGTGTTAAAATAACATGTAAAATAAAATTGGTTCGGAACCCATTGCACGCGAGTCTGACTCGCACTTAGCCAGTTTTTATACTGAAATTAAATGACGAGTTTAACAAAAAACGAGCTAGGCCCATCACATGCAAACCTTTCGCAAAAATTTCCAGATAACATTGTTAGTAGTTAGTCGTACAGGTAAAAAAAAAACGTTTAAAAGACATTGGTCAAGAACTAATAAAATTACCCTCAATAAATTCTGGGTAAGGTAAGGTCACACTAATGGTCCATAAACTCCAGCAGGGTTCCACATTATATTTTTTGCTACCTAAGTAGGTACATAATGTATGTATGAGTACCGGGTATGGTATACCAGGTAGACGACCTAAGTAAACAGAATGATCTCATCCAAATGACGCTGATGACCGCAGTCAGGTCGTTCAACTATGCACCTATTTTAAACGTGGTTGAAGAGTGCTAATGATGTATTTAGAAGTAGGTAGGCAATGATATTATAAGTAAAAAAGGTGTAGATAGGCTATAAGCGCTCAGCAAGCGACACGTTAAAATGTGGCTAACTAGCCACACTTTACCTCAGTGTCGCGTTGCGCCGTCAACGGACACACGCCACGTAGGTTTCACGTTTTTGAAGATCGAATGTTGTAAAGGTAACCTATCTACACCTTTTTACTTATAATATCATTGTAGGTAGGCATATAGCTATAGAGTTAGCGAAACGGCAGATATATTTGTCAAAATTAGAATGATTAACAAGATTTCGTTTTGATTTATTGTGATTTTAGTACAATTTCCATTGCATAGTATGAATTCGATTAAATAGGCACCTTTGTTCACATAACAAAAAATAATAGAGGATGACTATCCTCTATTTTTTATTTCTTAACAGTAAGAAAGGAATAAGATGTAGCAAATTATTATAAACCTCTTAAACCACTCCTCAAAGATAGCTTATCGCCACCATAGTGGCATGCCAAAAATGTTCACCTCTTTTTTTTTAAAGATGGTAAATCTTAAAGTGAGTCCTTCTGCTCTGGGCGGAGGAGAAGGGAGAGTCCGACTGTTACTGAGTAAAACCCATCCGTGTTCCTCCTAATGCTCTTTGGATTTCAGAGGTGCGGTGACATTTTCGAATACATTCCGCAACCCTAGCAGGCACTGGCCCTAGCGGGCATGATGGTCACCTAACCACCGCTAAGAGCTTTAAGCAAAGAAACATATGTAATTTCTAACTTAGACCGATTCCTAGCAACTCAAAACCGAGATTTGTTGACAGGTAGGTACAGTCTCGTCTAGTCGAACCCAAAGGCTCATACGATGTTTGATGCCTCGTCATGTAAAACAGGGCTTTGTAGCCACAAAGCCTTTGAAGAGGCATAAAGCTTAAGAAGGAAGGTAATTTTTCAGGAAAATTGAGTTTAATTTGTAAGATTACTTAGTTTTTTTTTGTATAAAAAGCTTAGTAATGTTTTATGACTATACCGGATAGAAATTAAATTAGTTTACACTTGAGCGAAAAAAGTTTTATTTAGTCCTCACGTGATTTTCTGTTTATGTAAGTATCTTTCGAGTATTTCATATAAGTACGAAGCATAATAATATAAATCGTTTAATTTACAGATTTCGGGAATTCTCTGCCTGCGTCTGTGTTACTGAACGCTTGCAACCCTAAGCTCTTCAAAGTTAGAGTGAACTGGCTCCTTCTGGGTAAGCTTGCTCCATCGTCGTATTTGTCTCTGACATCTCTGACCTAGTCAGGAGCAAACCCATCCCAAATAAAAAAATATCTAAGTCCTCAGTAGTGTCTATTTAAGATGTGTTTAAGAGTGTGTATTCCGTCCACTAGCGCCGCCAATCGTTTTTTATTAATTGTGGTAAATTTAAGACACGTAGATAAAAAACCGCTCTGTAGTGCACTGAAGAAATGTATCTATTATTTTTTGACAGCTATTTTTAATACATAACTCATGGCTAAATAGCCAAAACGGCAATTATTGCTAAAAGTGGCCACTTTTAGCAAAAATATCGACTTTGGCAACTATTTATGTTCTAAAGTACAAAACATAACTCTCAAAACATAATAAATACATTTCTTCAGTGCACTACAGAGCGGTTTTTTATCTACGTGTCTTAAATTTACCACAAATAATAAAAAACGATTGGCGGCGCTAGTGGACGGAATACACGCTCTTAAGTAATTAATATAAGATTTAGTACAGAATTCAAGATAGTAGTTTTAACTGTAGATAGTTCTAACGATCTATCATCAATGTACTTATTTGGTTTCGATGCAGTGGTTCCTCTCAATTCCTTCTCTTTTAGTCGTAACAATTATACCTACTCTTCACGAAATTTTCTATATCTCGAGGCATTACATGCATACATACTACGATAACCGAATTTTACACGTTACACATCATTCATATTTTGATATCTCACCTTATGTATAATGACGTCATCATCATCCTGCAGACGAGAAGACGGAACGGCCGGGGGATAATAGTCCCTATATCCAGTGGGGGACGGGGTGCTTCGCTGTGCTTGTGGCGCGGGCGCACGAAGAGTGTCGTCTTCAAACACGTCGTCACTCATACTGTCGTCTGTCGCCATCTGCTGTACAATAAAAGAAAGAAAAACGTTAAGATGCCAATCAAAAGCTATGAAGAGCGCAGAATCGCTAATTAAACACGTGATGCAAAAAGTGCGTTGATCGCGCAATTTCTGTCATGACCACTATTCAACGACCTTTTTTTTGAGGATGGAAAACCATCACATGACTCGTCCCGCTTTGGGCGAAGCAGAAGGGACTGTCAAACTTTTACTGACTAAAACCCATCTATGTTCCTCCTAATGGCCCATTGCGTTCCAGGGCCGCGGTGACTCTTACAATGAAATTCCGCAACCCTGGACCATTCAACGACCCTAAGGTCGACTGGTAGGAAATGCCAAAGGCACTAAGTCCGACTTTGTTCAGTGTTTTGACTAGTGCATAAAGTCTTATTTAAAAAATATTTTTTTCAGTTTTGCCGTCATTTGTGTCGTATGTCAGTAAACAGTCACACGCTTGTGTTGTATGGAAATTGTTGTTGTCTGCTGGAAGCGTTTCCATGCTTTGTGGGAGGTACTAATGGTAGGCTCTCTTATGTTATCCAGACCAAAACTATAAGGGTTTCAAAATACATCGAAACTGGAGGTTTGGTTTGAACGGCCCAAAGCCAACTGACCTAGGGCCATTCGATCGTTAGCAAAAATCAACCACGTTCCAAAGCAGGCGGTGCCCCTATTTTTGCCTTTGGTTTATAAGGCTTTTTTTATGAGGTGGCTTAGGTTTATAAGATGTATAAGGGTTTGGTCGCTATTTATGTAATTCGAGTAAAAAGAGCAACATGAACTTGAAGCTCATTAATACCTTGGTAATTCGATCAAATTTAAAGTGTTAGGAAATAGTACAGACATTATAAAAGAAGAGGTCAAAAGTGGTACAATATTCTGAATATTTGTAAACACTCTTATATACCCTACCAGCTGCACGTCCCGACTTCGTACAGGTATACCCTTTATTTTAACGGGATAAAATATAGCCTATGTTCATAGGGACAGTCCATTCTACACATTGGTGAAAGAATTTTTTAAATCGGTCCAGTACTTTCGGAGCCTATTCAATTCAAACAAACAAACAAACAATCAAATCTAATATTTGTAAACACTCTTATATACCCTACCAGCTGCACGTCCCGACTTCGTACAGGTATACCCTTTATTTTAACGGGATAAAATATAGCCTATGTTCATAGGGACAGTCCATTCTACACATTGGTGAAAGAATTTTTTAAATCGGTCCAGTACTTTCGGAGCCTATTCAATTCAAACAAACAAACAAACAATCAAATCTTTCCTCTTTATAATATTAGTGTAGATTAGAAAACTTATTTATCAAGCTACTCAACTATAGTTTAAGAATGATTTTTTCAGGGGCGTGTTTTTTAAAAAAGGGCAAAAACGTTTTAGTACAAACAAAACGCACATAGATTTCATTTATTCACTTTTATGGAATATCATCATCATCATCATCTGCCCAGCCTTTTCCCAACTGTATTGGGGTCGGCTTCCAGTCAAACCGGATTCAGCAGAATACCAGTGTTTTACGAGGAATGGCTGCCTACCAGACCTCCACAACCCATTAACTGGGTAATACGGTACTTCTTGGCCAGACTGGAGTCAGATTTATTGGCTTCTGACAATATAGATAATTATTTTAAATGTGGCAAAATTTTCCGTACCTATCTCTTAAATCTTTAAGATTTAATATAATTTTAGCTGCAGCTCCATAAAATTGAGTCAAAGAATATTGATTAAATTATCATAACAATGCAATATCAAAACCACCATATCGCACTTTGATATTCGGATCAACCGTGTGCGGTGTGCCTTTGTGATACGAGCGGGACTTCATCGAGTTGTATATATACAGGGTGCCTTGAACTCAACGTCAAGCCGGAATCGGGTGATAGGACAAATCACAACAGTTACCAGAAAAATATATATATTTTTTTAAATTACGGTAATTTCTTTTCTTTTTTCGAAAAATGTACAACCTGTGATGACGATTTTGAGCTCCTTTAGCTACAAATATTTTTTTTTGATTTTTTTTATAATCTTGAGTAGGGCTTGTGTAACCTGTTGTTCTAAATTCTTAGTTATTTCTATTTTTCGAAAAAAAAAACTACTGTAATATAAAAAAAAAAAATTACATGACTAAGATTTTTTTTTAATTTTTCTGGTAACTATTATGATTTATCCTATCACCCAATTCCGGCTTGACGTTGAGTTCTGGGACACCCTGTATAACGTATGTTTATACGAGCGGGTCCCGGCTGTTATTTGGATATCTTTGGCAGTCGTTACGGATAGTCAGAAGCCAGAAAATTTGACGAGTACCGTGTTACCCAGCTAATGAGTTGTGGAGGTCTGGTATTCAGCTGAATCCGGTTTGACTGGAAGCCGACTCCAATATAGTTGGGAAAAGGCTAGGCAGATATATTTTAGAATATTAATTGTAACTTATTTGTACATTGTTAGAGCACCATTGCAATCTGTTTTATTTTGATACTAGCTGATGACCACGACTTCGCCCACTTGTCAAATTATATACTAAAACCTTCGTCGAGAACCAATCCATTGGTGAAAGCAGCATGAAAATCGGTGCAGTAGTTTTTGAGTTTATCGCGAACAGACAGACAGACAGGCGCGGCGGAGTATACTGTTTCATAGATTTGTCAAGCGGGCAAAGCCGCGGGTAGGCCCTACCCTGAGCAAATAACCTTGAGCATTTTTTCCCTCACTAACAGCGCAAGAGATACAATAGCGAATACGCTCAGAATGTCGAATAAAATCGTTATAAAATCTAATTTTAGTCGTTTGAAAAAAATACTTCTACCAAAATGTTCATAATTAAATTGCCTATCCATTAGTGTAAGTACAAATTCAAAATAATCGTTAGTTTTCGAGGAGATGCATGTTTTCAGTATTTTTTTCTCGTTTCTGTGGTTTCGTTGTGAGGAGATTACTTTAACATTATACTTAGTAATAAAAAATAAAATCTACCATTTTGAAGCCAAGATTATGTAGAAATTTAATGTATTTTTAATTAGTTGATATTTCTTTTGGATAAAGAGTAGATAGCTTCAAAAAACTGCACAAAAAACGGCTAGCGCTGCGTTTTGCTCGGGGACGCGCCTTAAATAATATAAGTAATGTTGGTTTTTTTTTCTATTTTTAACCTAGGTACATTATATCCAATCAACCTTTTTTTTTTTGTTCAATTATAATTACCGCGTTGATGTTGTTAAGCTCCCTTTCGCAAAGCACAACCTATTATATCAGCACATTTTTTTTATTAAGTCTTTGCTCAAACGGTAACATGTTTATAATAACAGACAGCTCTCCTCATTTGTGAAAATAAGAAGGCAGAAGAAAAGTTCATTGTTTTAATATGAATGATTTTTATGTCGCGCGTGTATTCTTGAATATTTTCTTTGTTAAAAACTTGTGCTTTAATGATGAAAAGAAAAGGAGTTTTTAATACAGTTGCTCAAAAAGTGGTGTATTGCAGGGACGTATAGCGTTCGGGATGTGGGCTATTACATACTAGTGCCTTTTTTTTACCTTTCCCGAACTCGTGCGTTCTCTTTCCCAACTGTCAAAATAAATGTCTATTAAAAAGAAAAACCAACCATGAAGTTTTTACTAAAGAGTTTTTGTGATTCATACAAATACGTATATTTCTAAAAAGAAGCTACTAATTTATTTCAATATCAGATTTAATGATTTAATTGAATGAGTTAGGTTAGGTTTCATTTCATTTCATTTCATCTCATTAAATTTCATTTTCATTTCATATCAATAAAAAATCTACTGAAGACTAAGCTTTATGGATAGTTTCTTTTGCCTACCAAAATAGGTGAAGAAAAAAAAACTGCTTATATTCTACGGTTGGCGCCATTTTCCAGAAATTTTCTTTGCGAGTTTAGTTGTTTGTTGCACAAAATGAGTAATTTCGACCTTATTTTTTTTTAATTAACACCACTGGAACCTAGTATAATTGCACAAAATTTTATTATTTTATTAAATTGCTTCATTTTTTCGCAACTGTATTAAAAATAGTCGTTCAGTACACCTGCGGAACCGTCATTGCAACTTGTTCCGACTCTCAACCCTCGCCTTCGGCTTCGCCTCGGCTCGGGTAGACATTTGTCGGAACTCGTTGCAATGACAGCCTTTCCGCACTTGTAATGAAATATACTATTAGAAATGTATGAATAAAATTGTCATGAATGATATTTATTTTAATTAATTTAAGTAAATTTATGTTATACTTAAAAAATTCGTCCACAACGTTGTCAGTTGGTGATGTACCCAAGAGACTGGCGGCATTGCCACGTTGAATGATAGTTTTCCGCAGCCGCAGCAGCAGTGCAAGTACAACACGATGACGTAGGTGGATGAGATGGCGCAAGAGTATCGACACAGTTGCGTCCCACACTAAAGGTCTACCCTTCTTAAAAGGAAACGAAGACATGCCATTCGATCTTTTGCCATAGTCACGTACCAAGCCATTGGGTTCTAATACGGCTGGGACGCCGACGGTGATGAGAGCTCGTCGAATAATGTCATTTAATTTATTTAATAACTAGCTGACCCGTGCCCACTTCGTTGGGCGGTAAACATTTTAACTTCTGATGAAATGATGAGTGTGGTTCGGTTAGTACTGAGTGCTATAATTTATTTCCTGACTGCCAAAAGGAGGGTTTTGTTTTTATGTATGTAGCTAGGCTAGCGAGCCGCTGCGAGCGCTCAGCGCTAGACTCCCTATCCCTTGTTGCAGAGACATGCTGCTTTAAATCACTGAGACGTGCACGTTCAGCGCTAGATTCCCGAGCACGGACCTGCGATGTTCTCCAGCTTTGGTTAGCAAGCCGCTGTGAACGCTCGGAGCTAGATTTCCCAGCGCGTGCTTGCGAAATATTTTCTCTATTCCTCGAGAGGCGCAGATGATTATCAAGAGCAGACTCTGCCGTACGGCGTACTCGAGCTGCTCTTGTCTCATGTCTGGGATGTCTGACGGGAAAGTTGAGATTTCCTTTTAGGCATGAAAAACAATCGCTGAAACTGTCCGATATCCCAAAAACAGCAGCAGGCTTCGAACTCCAAGAATGAGAACGAAGTAATATTGTAATTGTGTTTTGAGAAACCGAGCAACCAAAACAATAGACCAACAACATTCAACCAACATTTAACCAACTACGTACAACTCACGTACCTAACGACAAAAGTTAAATAATAACTGGAGAGGGTCATTAATCCGCGATAAATCTTAACACCACGATTCAGAAAAATTACGTAATTGCACAAAGCATGTTCTAATGCGGTTCGTGAATGGACGGCGCGGGCGGCGTTTTGCGATTTAGTAATTTTATATTATCTTCGAAACTATTCAACCAATTGACATACTGTTTTGGGCAAATCGTATCTCTATGATGTTCTTGTGATCATTATAACATTTTTTTCGATAAGGATTAATATTTTGTTGTTTAAAAAATCGTTCAAAGATAAGTACATCGAAAAATACTTTTTTTAACACATAAAAGCTACTATATCTGCTAAAATATAAAAGATAGAAATATGGTGCCGCGGACTTTTTTGTAGAACTATTCTAGGCGGACCAGGTTGCCATACATTGTTCTCAATTATATACAACTGTTAAGGCAGCGCACGCAAATAACTCTGTTGTAAGAGCAATTTTTTTCCGCCTCGATAGACAAAAATTGAGATAGTTCGGCTAATATGCATGATATCTTTATAATTTATAGCCTATAGCATTCCTCAATAAATGGGCTATCTAACACTGAAAGAATTTTTCAAATCGGACCAGTAGTTCCTGAGATTACCCCCTACATACAAACTTACAAACTTACAAACTTACAAACTTACAAACTTACAAACTTACAAACAATTTTACCTCTTTATAATATTAGTATAGACTAGCTCACCCACGCAACTTCATCTGCGTCACATTTTCCATGAATGCTCGGCTCCTTTTAGTCTTAGCGTGATAATGTAGCCTGTAGCATTCCTCGATAAATGGGCTATCTAATACTGAAAGAATTTTTCAAATCGGACCAGTAGTTCCTGAGATTACCCCCTACAAACAAAGTTACAAACATACAAACAAATGTTACCTCTTTATAATATCAGTATAGATTACCGTGTTGCAGGAGGACGACGCTTAAGAGTCCTATTACATTTTTTACGGAAATTCATGATTTTTGACGCTGTAGTTTTCAGCAGCAGTAAGATATTTTAATTATTTGATCCTGAATAACGATAGTGCCAGTCTCTTTATTGTAAGTTGGAGTTACACATTTTCATTTTTCTTTTCGTGTAATTTACTATAAATATTTTACGAACTCAGTTTGCAAGAAAAAATGTCGGCGATGGAACTTTGACGGTCTAATTCACATTGTTACAATCAATTCTTTTAAAAGCTGAAATTACTAAAAGGGTCGTTCTCAAAAAAGTGGCACGGTCTGAATAAATATGTCAATTTAAAAAATGTTTGAAATGTCGAGTTTTTTTTATAGAAATCTATTGGCAGTGTTTTACTCAAACTGAATTAATGAAAGGGAAGCAGATTTACTGGAAATTTAGTGGAATAGAGCCTTCCAAAAAAGTGACCGCACAGGTTAAAGAGGTATTGTACAGGTTAATGAGATCTGGTTATTCATCTACTTTGATAATTAAGCTCCGCGGAAGTTGATGGTTGTTCTCTAAGGTCACTAATATTATTTATATTCATGTTCTCGATATCACTGGTAGGAGGACTGTTGCTTTCAATGAAGCGCTGTATTCTTGCATTTTCTTCTTTTTTACGTTGTTAAGACCGTTTAACATCTTCTCGCCACTTTTTTCTTAACATTTTTTGATCTCTTGGTGTTAAATTATTTATAATAGGTACTACTTTTCCTTCATTTTTTCGTTTCTGATATTTTTTCTTATTTTATTCCTTATATTTCGCGTTTAGTTCAGGGTAATTTTTACTTTTTTCATTATCTTTTTCTTTCAAGTTCTCTTTTTAGCGCTAACATATTATTATCTTCTCTCTTCTTATTTTTTGGCGTTTAACCTTTGAAAATATGAAAAAAAAAAGGTTTAAACTGTAACCTATAGCTGTAACCTGTAAGCTATAGCTGACCTAGCTAAAAAAAAAACGAA
The DNA here is from genome assembly GCA_963859965.1 of Ceramica pisi. Taxonomy (NCBI): domain Eukaryota; kingdom Metazoa; phylum Arthropoda; class Insecta; order Lepidoptera; family Noctuidae; genus Ceramica; species Ceramica pisi. The sequence continues at coordinate 18,172,907 of OY982535.1, read as the reverse complement.
ATAGTAATAATAATGAATTATATAATAATTTGAAAAAAAAAAAACAAAATTCATTTATTTAAAGGCTGATAAACAGCACTTTGCATTGATATCTATGTAATTCTAACTGAATTTCATGAGTAAAATGAATTTTATTAAAAAAATTGGGTTATATATCTTTAAACTGTTAGCAATCTCTTTAACCTGTGCATTTTCAACAGGGTAAAGAGACACAGGTTACTGAGAAAACGTAGGTAAACATTCGATACCAACAAAACGGTTAGGTTGTTTTATGTTTCACTTATAGAATCATATACAGACACCTAATGACACATTTTAGCATAAAAGATTTCAAAGCAATTCACACACAAACAAAAAAAAATGGGTCAGATAATAGACAACATACCTGTTACAAAATCCGATTGCGATGTATCGATGTAATTTCTAAGAAAACAGCACACACTGAACGCGTCTTTCTTTGACAGCAGTTAGCCAGATATTATCGGCCCATTTCGCGCGGGGATAGAGTGTTGCTAACGTTATAGTGTGTGGGTAATAGACAGTAGTATGCAACGCCAGAATGTGGAGAAAAAATCTCTGGACAGAATTTGAGATTGAATATCTCAAGAACTATGTGTATTTATGTGCAACAATTAAAATCACGTTAAAAACAATCATATAACGAATTGTGTTTTATTTTATTTAAGTGCTTATTAAAAGGTATTAATTTTTTATTTCACCTCAAAGTCAGACACATCGTGTTTGGACACGACAAGTTACTGAGAAAATGGCATTACAATTTTCTTTTTCTTTTAATGTATGACTCTAAACTTCTCATTATCACTCGGCCTTCATAAAAAAAGTCTCTTTATGTATAATGTTGTGTAGAAAAAGACCAGTAGCCCTAATAAAAATACTCGTATCCACTAAAAACTGGCCGACAGGTTACTGTGCCACTTTTTTGAGAACAACCCAAAAGGTAAGTTATTAAAGCCAGAAATGTCTTGATTCAGCGTCCATTATATTCCAAATAAAAACAATTTTATCAAATAAATTAATATGATATAAAATTTCAATCTACAATGAATACGTTTCATAAGTTTTCGTTTGTCAATATAATTAAACAAAATTACAATAAATAAAATTAAAGTACTATATATTCTGCGTCAATTCAGCGCGCGCGCTCCTCAGTCTCGCGCGAGCGCCAAAATAAACTATAATCCTATTCAGACTAGTAAGTATCAAAATTGTTTCGCGGACTAAAGATGTACTCCCAACGCAGACCAACGTAACTTCGTCTATTGCAAACGAGCATTTACGATTCGTAATAGGACTCTTAATATATAATTATCTCACTATCATAACGTCCCATTTTTCGTATAATTGAGTTGTGGAGAATCGGATGGGCTTGAACATCGCAACTTTCAATACAGCACGCTGCGCGACCTCGATGGACTTCAGAGTAGTTTTTGATGTCCCTCCCCAAGACGATAGACAATATGTTAGGAGCGATTGACAAAGAGCATAGAGCGACGCCTTATTGCAAAGCCATAGAGCGATGTCATCGAACGACGCCATTGAGCGACGCCATAGAACGACGCCATAGAGCGGCGCCACGGATCGATATCATAGAGCGACGCCATAGAGCGACACCCTAGAGCGATGCCTAATTGCAAAATCATAGACAAACCCCATATAGCGACGCCATAGAGAGACGCCTTATTGCAACGCCATAGAGCAACACCATAGGGCGACGCCATAGAGCAACGCCGTAGGGCAACGCCATAGAGTGACGCCCTAGATCGACGCCAAGAATGAACGTCATAGAGCGACGACTTATTGCAAAATCTTAGAGCGACGCCATACCGCGACGCCTTATTGCAAAGCCATAGAGCGACGCCATCGAACGACGCCATAGAACGACGGCATATAGCGGCGCGATGGATCGAGGTCATAGAGCGACGCCCTAGAGCGACGCCTTATTGCAAAATCATAAAGCAACGCCTTATAGCGACGCCATAGAGAGACGCCTAATAGCAACGCCATAGAGTAATGCCATAGAGCGACGCCATAGAGCGACGCCCTAGAGCAACGCCAAGGATGGACGTCATAGAGCGACGCCTTATAGCAAAATCTTAGAGCGACGTCATCGAACGACGTCATTGAGCGATGCCATAGAACGACGCCATAGAACGACGCCATAGAGCGGCGCCAAGGATCGACGTCATAGAGCGACACCCTAGAGTGACGGCTAATTGCAAAATCATAGATCGATGCCATTAAACGGCGCCTTATTGCAGCACCAAAGGGCGACGCCATAGAACGACGCCATTAAACGACGTCATTGAACGGCATCATAGAGCGTCGCCAAAGAAAGACGCCATAGAGTGACGCCACGGATTGAAGTCATAGAGCGACGCCATAGAGTGACGCCCTAGAGCGACGCCTAGTTGCAAAATCATAGAGCAACGCCATATAGCGACGCCATAGAGAGACGCCTTATTGCAACGCCATGGAGCAACACCATAGGGCGACGCCATAGAGCATCGCCATAGGGCGACGCCATAGAGTGACACGCTAGAGCGACGCCAAGGATGGACGTCATAGAGCGACGCCTTATTGCAAAATCTTAGAGCGACACCATACCGCGACGCCTTATTGCAAAGCCATAGAGCGACGCCGAACGACGCCATAGAGCGACGCCATAGAACGACGGCATATAGCGGCGCGATGAATCGAGGTCATAGAGTAACGCCCTAAAGCGACGCCTAATTGCAAAATCATAGATCGATGCCATTAAGCGACGCCTTATTGCAACAACAAAGGGCGACGCCAAAGAACGGCGCCGTTAAACGACTACATTGAGCAGCGTCATAGAGCGTCGCCATAGAACGACGCTATAGAGTGACGCCACGGATCGACGTCATAGAGCGACGCCATAGAGTGACGCCCTAGAGCGACGCCATATAGTGACACCCTAGAGCGACGCCTTATTGCAAAATCATAGAGCAACGCCATATAGCGACGCCATAGAGTAACGCCTTATTGCAACGCCATAGAGCAACACCATAGGGCGATAAAGTGACGCCCTAGAGCGACGCCTTACTGCAAAATCTTAGAGCGACGCCATCATACGACGCCATAGAGCGACGCCATGGAACTACGACATAAAGCGGCGCCACGAATCGAGGTCATAGAGCGACGCCCTAGAACGACACCTTATTGCAAAATCATAGATCGACGCCATTAAGCGACGCCTTATTGCAACACCAAAGGGCGACGCCAAAGAACGACCCCATTAAACGACGCCTTACTGCAAAGCAATAGAGCGACGCCATAGAGCGACGCCCTAGAGCGTCGCCCAAAATCATAGAGCAACGCCATAATGCGACGCCATAGAGAGACGCCTTATAGCAACGCTATAGAGTAATGCCATAGAGCGACGCCATAGAGCGACGCCCTTGAGCAACGCATAGGATGGACGTCATAGAGCGACGCCTTATAGCAAAATCTTAGAGCGACGCCATTGAGCGGCATCATAGAGCGTCGCCAAAGAAGTCGCGCCATAGAGTGACGCCACGGATCGACATCATAGAGCGACGCCACGGAGAGACGCCCTAGAGCGACGCCATGTAGTGACGCCTTAGAGCGACGCCTAATTGCAAAATCTTAGAGCGACACTATCGAACGACGCCATTGAGCGACGTCATAGAACGACGCCATAGAGCGGCGCCAAGGATCGACGTCATAGAGCGACACCCTAGAGTCACGCCTATTGCAACACCAAAAGACGACGCCATGGAACGACGCCATTAAACGACGTCATTGAGCGGCATCATAGATCGTCGCCAAAGAACGACGCCATAGAGTGACGCCACGGATCGACGTCATAGAGCGACGCCATAGAGTGACGCCCTAGAGCGACGCCGTATAGTGACGCCCTAGAGCGACGCCTTATTGCAAAATCATAGAGCAACGCCATATAGCGACGCCATAGAGTAACGCCTTATTGCAACGCCGCAACACAATAGGGCGATAGAGTGACGCCCTAGAGCGACGCCTAATTGCAAAATCTTAGAGCGACGCCATCCTACGACGCCATAGAGTGACGCCATGGAACTACAACATAAAGCGGCGCCACGGATCGAGGTCATAGAGCGACGCCCTAGAGCGACGCCTTATTGCAAAATCATAGATCGACGCCATTAAGCGACGCCTTATTGCAACACCAAAGGGCGACACCAGAAAACAACGCCATTAAACGACGCCTTATTGCAAAGCAATAGAGCGACGCCATAGAGCGACGCCTAATTGAAAAATCATAGAGCAACGCTATATAGAGACGCCATAGAGAGACGCCTTATAGCAACGCCATAGAGCAATGCCATAGAGCGACGCCATAGAGCGACGCCCTAGAGCAACGCCAAGGATGGACGTCATAGAGCGACGCCTTATAGCAAAATCTTAGAGCGACGCCATTGAGCGGCATCATAGATCGTTGCCAAAAAACGACGCCATAGAGTTACGCTACTGATCGACGTCATAGAGCGACGCCATGGTGTGACGCCCTAGAGCGACGCCATGTAGTGACGCCCTAGAGCGACGCCTGATTGCAAAATCATAGAGCAACGCCATATAGCGAAGCCAAAGAGCAACGCCATAGGGCGACGCCATAGAGAGACGCCCTAGAGCGTCGCCAAGGATGGACGTCATAGAGCGACGCCTTATTGCAAAGCCATAGTGCGACGCCCTCGAACGACGCCATAGAACGACGCAATAGAACGACGCCATAGAGCGGCGCCACGGATCGACATCATAGAGCGACGCCCTAGAGCAACGCCTAATTGCAACGCCAATGGGCGACGCCATAGAGCGACGCCATATAGTGACGCCCTAGAGCGACGCCTTATTGCAAAATCATAGAGCAACGCCATATAGCGACGCCATAGAGTAACGCCTTATTGCAACGCCATAGAGCAACACCATAGGGCGATAGAGTGACGCCCTAGAGCGACGCCAAGGATGAACGTCATAGAGCGACGCCTTATTGCAAAATCTTAGAGCGACGCCATCATACGACGCCATGGAACTACAACATAAAGCGGCGCCACGGATCGAGGTCATAGAGCGACGCCCTAGAGCGACGCCTTATTGCAAAATCATAGATCGACGCCATTAAGCGACGCCCTAGAGCGACGCCCAAAATCATAGAGCATCGCCATATAGCGACGCCATAGAGAGACGCCCTAGAGCGACGCCCAAAATCATAGAGCATCGCCATATAGCGACGCCATAGAGAGACGCCTTATAGCAACGCTATAGAGCAATGCCATAGAGCGACGGCATAGAGCGACGCCCTAGAGCAACGCCAAGGATGGACGTCATAGAGAGACGCCTTATAGCAAAATCTTAGAGCGACGCCATTGAGCGGCATCATAGAGCGTCGCCAAAGAACGACGCCATAGAGTGACGCCACGGATCGACATCATAGAGCGACGCCACGGAGTGACGCCCTAGAGCGACGCCATGTAGTGACGCCTTAGAGCGACGCCTAATTGCAAAATCATAGAGCAACGCCATATAGCGAAGCCATAGAGAGTCGCCTTATTGCAACGCCATAGAGCAACACCATAGGGCGACGCCATAGAGAGACGCCCTAGAGCGACGCCAAGGATGGACGACATAGAGCGACGCCTTATTGCAAAATCTGAGAGCGACGCTATAACGCGACGCCTTATTGCAAAGCCATAGCGCGACGCCGTCGAACGACGCTATAGAGCGACGCCATAGAACGACGCCGTAGAGCGGCGCCACGGATCGAGGTCATAGAGCGACGCCTTATTGCAAAATCATAGATCGACGCCATTAAGCGACGACGCCTTATTGCAACACCAAAGAGCGACACCAGAGAACGACGCCATTAAACGACGCCTTATTGCAAAGCAATAGAGCGACGCCCTAGAGCGACGCCTAATTGCAAAATCATAGAGCGACGCCATTGAGCGGAATCATAGAGCGTCGCCAAAGAACGACGCCATAGAGTTACGCCACGGATCGACGTCATAGAGCGACGCCATGGAGTGACGCCCTAGAGCGACGCCTTGTAGTGACGCCCTAGAGCGACGCCTGATTGCAAAATCATAGAGCAACGCCATATAGTGAAGCCATAGAGAGACGCCTTATTGCAATGCCATAGAGCAACACCATAGGGCGACGCCAAAGAGCAACGCCATAGGGCGACGCCATAGAGAGACGCTCTAGAGCGACGCCAAGGAAGGACTTCAAAGAGCGACGCCTTATTGCAAAATCTTAGAGCGACGCCATACCGCGACGCCTTATTGCAAAGCCATAGTGCGGCGCCATCGAACGACGCCATAGAGCGACGCCATAGAACAACGCCATAGAGCGGCGCCACGGATCGAGGTCATGGTACGACGCCCTAGAGCGACGCCTAATTGCAAAATCATAGATAGATGCCATTAAGCGACGCCTTATTGCAACACCAAAGGGCGACGCCAAAGAACGACGCCGTTAAACGACGCCAATGAGCGGCGTCATAGAGCGTCGCCAAAGAGCGACGCCATTGAGTGGCGCCACGGATCGACGTCATTGAGCGACGCCATAAAGCGACGCCTATTTGCAAAATCATAGAGCAACGCCATTGGGAGACGCCATAGAGCGATGCCCTAGAGAAACGCCAAGGATGGACGTCATAGAGCGACTCCTTATAAAATCTTAGAGCGACGCCATACCGCGACGCCTTATTGCAAAGCAATAGAGCGACGCCATCGAACGATGGCATTGAGTGACGCAATAGAACGACGCCATAGAGCGACCAAACAAACAAACAAACAAACTCTTCTGCTTTATAATATTATATTAGTATAGATTGCATATACAAAATTTACGTTCAGTTACGTATCCTGATCTCTCTCTCGAATTAAGAATATAATTATGAAGAGGGTACCTAATGCAGGGTACTGTATCATCTCTATCGGTTGAAATGCCGACTAGCCCAGGTACCTAATCTCCTGGTTCAAACTAATCTTGAATCAAAATCAACAAAACCGACTATCGAACGAATGGTGATGAATCAAGTGGATTCTTAATTTCGTCCAGCACAGTCCAAAAAGAAACACATTTTCTCCGATTTTTACTGACAATATTACTGATTGTGGACCACTGAATAAAATCATTGAATAATCATAAGTAGTAAGCAATGGTTTCGTTCATTATTAATTTAATACCGTGCTACTTACCTAGCACCTGGTCTGACTGAGTAGCGGTATTTAATTTACAAAATTCATAAATTCTTCGTAGTTTTTCAATACAATCCTTAATAGTTCAATAACTGCGTTAGTTTTCGGAAATGCGATCATGCTCCTTATTGCTTTTTTTATTTTTTTTATTGTAACAGCCAGCAGTTTCGTAGGTTTTTACATTAATGGTGTCCTTGTAAATATTTATTTGTATACGCGATTGTGATCCTTATTTGTAACAGTCTACGGAACAAGCAAGCAAGCAAGCATTTTGCCAGTATGCAAGTATTTTTACTTTAATGGTTTGTCTTTGCAAGTATTTATTTGTAAATGCGATTGTGCTCCTTATTAATAATAGGTCAGGGTTCAATTTCCCATGCAAGTATTTTTTCTTCCAACAGGGCTTTTGGATGAAATAGAAGTAGAAACTTGAATCGTCGTAAGAAGGTATTTATTTGAAAACGCGATTGTGCTCCTTATTCCTAGAAAATTACGGGTCAATTTTCTATCCATATAGAAAATACTTGAAAGTATCCCGAGCCGTAGTTTCTTAAGGTAGACGTACTGGAAGCCCTTTTTTTTTTTTTTTTTTTTTTAGGGATGGGAAATCATCCAATGACTCCTCCCGCTCTGGGTGTAGCGGGAGGGAGTGTCAGACTTCTACTGACTAAAACCCATCCATGTTCCTTCATTGCCCTTTGTGTTCCGGAGCCACGGTGTCTCTTGCGAATAATCCCGCGACTCCGGCAGGCGTCGGCCCTTTCGGGCCCCTCTGTGTGCTGACTCTCTTTGAGGCGCGCGTGGAACACTAACGCGCCGTCGACACGGCCTGTCGTCACTAGACGGACGGACGGCGAGCCACCCATAGCTCGCCGTCCACAGGCCCGCGGTACTGGAAGCCCTAGTACTCGATTTTGCAAGTACGACCCAAGTCTACTCTCTCCTCCCAATAATTCGAAAAAAAATCTAGTCAATCAAACCCATACTTCCATAGCTATACCATACAACGCATCTGAACTGGCTACAACGTATCTGAACTGACTTTAAACTCATAAGTTCGAACTTAGAAGCTTAGCGGAGAATCTTAACACCGCGATTCACAAAAAAGCGTCATAAGTACAACGCCATCTATCGATCTACAACGTAACTGAACTGTCTTTATACTCATAAGTTCGAACTTAGAAGTTTACACGTTACGATAAATAATGATAGTTTAATAAAATTTTCCCTTTTTTATTGCTACATTTTAAGTTTAATTAAAAAATCCATATAGAAAATACTTGAAAGTATCCCGAGAAAAAAGAACTGGTAACATTGGCGACAGGTTGACAAAAAACTGTCTAACATAAAATAATTTTAAATAATATTGTTGGGTGCAATTTCATAAACTTATTTAATCTCCGAGAACCCCAAGACCTTTGCCCCTGCCCCACCTTATTAAATTTATATTGTGGCGCCCCTTTTCGTCGCATACGAGCCGCGGAGCATCTGCATCAGCAGACGTCGTTGACGTATTATATCCAAGAGGTACCTAACGCCGAGGACGCGACGCCAGCATACAAGTTTCCTGGCAACGGTTGTCCGGGCGCCGCCCCTGAAATGTCTTTTCGGGCGCGGCGGTGCCCCAGGCCGCTAATGCGACTGCGCCTCAAGCTTGACGCGTGTCATTGTGGCAGTTTGTCACCTAAACAATTTTTTGAATGTTTTTGGTTTTCTAATTGTTTTAATTAATGTATAAATAGTTTAATAAGTGATAATTTGATAATAGTGTAGTTTTACGTTTTTTAAATGTTAAGTGGCAGTGTTGTGTCGGAAGATATTGCCAGTCAAACTTCGACATCGCTAACAATCCTGGAGAGGTGTCCTCTGTGCACCCAGGCACGATTTTTAAAGGTAAGCGGGGTCTGAATGTGCATATTGGGAAGGTACACAAACCCCAATATGCACTCACTTCAGATCCTGTAGTTACACCAACACTTTCTACACCAGCTACACCCACTTTTGACCCGTTTTGGAAAACCCTATCCAAATTCAAAAATACCGTTCCTCTTTTAAAGCGGATTCCCCGCGGCGCTAGACCACTTGTGGCGCAACACCTAGCGGGATGCGTTCGCCTTGCCGCTCGCGAGAACTCGCAAAGTGCCTGGGAGCAACTTCTCACCTTCCCTTACAGAGTATTACATGTTAAAAAGAATTTGGCAACCAAAAAGTCACTAACTGCACAAATTAAAGATAATTGTAATATTTTGGCCTATAATTTGGACTCAAAATTATCGACACAGAAGTATACCTCATCAAGAGGTATTTCCCATCTGGTCGAAACAAAATTAGGGGAAGGTGACATTAGCGGAGCAGCCAGGATTCTTTTTAGTAGTGATGTGGTGGCACCGTGTTCTCCAGATACTCTTGCAGCTCTGGAGAGTAAACACCCTGCCCCATCGGTTGACCTTTCTTTTCCCGACGGCCCTGATCCGGACATTCACACCCTCACCGTTACAGGTCGAGAGGTGGTCACGGCCGTGTGCTCTTTTCGGAGTGGCTCTGCTGGCGGCCTCGACGGCCTTAGTCCTCAGCATCTGAAGGACCTCATCTGCTCAGGCGCCGGGGAAGCCGGTGAGTTACTCTTGAAGGAGCTCACGGCTTTGACTAATCTCATGCTCTCTGGTAATGTGCATGAAGCCGTCATCGACGTCTTGTACGGGGCCAATTTATGTGCTCTGCGCAAGAGGGATGGCGGCATTCGTCCCATTGCCGTGGGCACTACTTATCGTCGTTTGGCAGCCAAGGTTTGCTGCAAATTTTATGGTGAGGATGTTTCGAAAAAATTTCAGCCCCTGCAGCTCGGTTACGGCTCCAAAGGGGGCTGTGAGGCTGCCGTACACGCTTTGTCGACCTATTTAAATTCTGGTAAAGGAGAGGTCATCCTGAAGGTTGATATCAAAAATGCTTTCAATTCGGTTAATAGGGACACCTTGCTGGCAGAAATTAAAAAAGAAGTACCACAAATTTTTAGTTTCCTTTGGCAATGTTACAGACATCCATCTAAATTACTCTACCGGGACAACCTTCTGGAATCCGCTGTCGGCTGCCAACAAGGTGATCCCCTCGGGCCAGTGATCTTTAGTCTAGCTATTCACCCAATCATTCGACAGCTAAATTCCAAATTGAATGTTTGGTATCTAGATGATGGAACCCTAGGAGGTGATGTAGACACGGTTTTAGCTGATTTACAAGTTTTAAAAAATCAACTCCAATCTATAGGACTACAGCTCAACCTTTCGAAGTGTGAATTATTCATTTCTGACTGTACCGACAGACATCTGACACTTTCCAAATTCAACGCAATATCTCCAGATATCAAAGTTATAGAAAAAAGTTGTCTTCGCCTCCTTGGATCTCCAATTTTTGAGCAATCTTTTCCCAATTTTGTTGAGGAGAAAATACAAAATTTTAATGACATTTCGGAAAGGTTACTCCAAATTAATATGCATTCGGCAATCACCTTAATCCGTTACTGCTGTTTCGGCCCTAAATTAAGTTACTTTCTGCGTGCTTCCCATTTATGGAAGCACCCACATCTTTTAGAAAAAATGGACCAAATCATTCGTCATACTCTAATTTCAATTTTAAATGTGGCCTTGGACGACCGAGCTTGGAGTCAAGCTACTCTTCCCATCCGTATGGGAGGCCTCGGCGTCCGCAAAATTACGAGTATCAGTTTACCGGCTTTCATATCCTCAGTTCATGGCACTGAGAAATTAGTCAGGAATATTCTAGCTTCCTCACTGACTGGTTTTGATGTGCCGTGCTTCTCTGAGGCTATGGATGCCTGGAGACTCGCTTGCCCGAATCTAAATCTACCCGACTACCCATCGTCCCAAAGACGGTGGGACGAGCCACTCTGCAGAATAGTTCAGCATGACCTTATGGCCACATCTGCGACTGCTTCGGAGTGTGCGCGCCTGCTGGCTGTGGGACAGTGGGAGTCGGGACTCTGGCTTCACGCACTACCATCGTCGAACATAGGCACCTTGTTCGACGATACTACTTTCCGCCTCGCTGCTTCCCTACGTCTTGGCGCTCCTTGTTGTTCTCCTCATCGCTGCCACTGTGGCGAAGTTGTCAACAGCCTCGGACACCACGGTCTGTCATGCAGCCGTAGCGCGGGTCGTATAGCGCGGCACGCGAACATTAATGACATCATCCGACGAGCTCTTGTCGCCGTCGGCGTTCCGGCTGTATTAGAACCCAATGGCCTGGCACGTGACGATGGCAAGAGACCGGACGGCATGTCGTTATTTCCTTGGAAGATGGGTAGGCCTTTAGTGTGGGACGCTACCTGCGTGGATACTCTTGCGCCATCCCACCTTCCTAGCTCTTCGTGCTGCGCTGGTGCTGCCGCCGCGGCTGCAGAGAACCTCAAGCGGCGGAAATATAATAACCTCGTTGGAAATTATATTTTCGAGCCGTTTGGGGTTGAAACTCTCGGGTCGTGGGGTCCAAGTGCTCATAACTTGTTTAAAGATCTATCAAGACGCTTAGTTGACACTTCGCGTGACCCAAGGGCTGGCTTTTACCTCGGCCGAAGGATTAGCATTGCCATACAACGTGGCAATGCTGCCAGCCTTTTGGGCTCATTACCAGTGGCTAGCGATGCGGACGAATTTTTCGACGCCATATGTTAGTTTTAGTTTTAGTTAGTTAAGAGTTTTTTTTATTTTATTCTTGAGAAAAACAATAAAAAATATGTACTTCTTGGATAACTTTAAAACTGCATATTGTATTATGAAAAATAATCTAATTAAAACTATTAGTGTATAAAAATTAAAAAATAACTCAAAAATACATCGTTTCGGGGTCTTTTCACACATTTCTTATTACAAATTTTCTTAATAGATGGCATTGCAAGTATCTGAAGTCTCAAAGAAAACAACCTACGAGTATTTTAGCGCTCGATGAAGTTTCTTCGCAAACTTTAAAATTCGATATCTTTTGATTTTGTGGGTCGATTTTGATGAAATAAACACTAAATGTTACTCCGGTTATCACTTTACGGTATTTTTTTGAAGTACCTAAACTTTGAATCCAATCAGCGGTTTATGCGTGATGCTCCTCCAAACGCACAGACAAACAGACGCACAGACAAACAGAAAAGAATTTCAAAAACTGCTTTTTTGTGTTCTATGTCATTTTTCTGACATTTCTATGTATTTTTTATTCGAAAATATTCAATGTACAGACACGGCAACTCTACGATTTTATTATATGTATAGAATAGATTTATTAGCGTGTCGCGCAAAACGGCCCGTTTTGACAACTTCCCCACAGTGACAGCGATTTTTAAGTTGACTTGTGATAATTGTACGACAGCAACGCAGTCTGCGCAAACTCAGGTTCTCTGTTCTATAACTATCAAGGTGCAGCCGCGCAGAACCAACGGTTTTATATTCCGAGGTACGGCGATATCAAACTTTCAACTTCCAAACAGGGTTGCTACGGCGAAATACCTTTTGGGAAACCCCACAAATATTGTCGAAATTGAGCCTACGACGTACATATATCAACCAATCAATAAGCCTTTAATTCTGAACCATTCAGTAAGTTGTTTACATTACGGTGGTACTCAAAGAATATCTCTCAGATCAGTGGTCCTCTTGGCATATACCTCCACTTCTTATCTCTAGTAATCCTTCTCCAGTTGGGACCGGCTGTAAGTTGTCTCTCTTGCCTTCTTCTTTTCGATACCAGCCTGTGAAAATCTTGCTCCACTTTTCTTGGGTACTACGCAGTACATATGGCCCTTCCATCTCCACTTTAGTTGATCTATTTTCAAAAACTTAAAATAGATTAAGAGCGTGTATTCCGTCCACTAGCGCCGCCAATCGTTTTTTGTAATTTGTGGTAAATTTAATTAAGACACGTAGATAAAAACCGCTCTGTAGTGCACTGAAGAAATGTATTTATTATGTTTTGAGAGTTATGTTTTGTACTTTAGAACATAAATAGTTGCCAAAGTCGATATTTTTGCTAAAAGTGGCCACTTTTAGCAATAATTGCCGTTTTGGCTATTTAGCCATGAGTTATGTATTAAAAATAGCTGTCAAGAAATAATAGATACATTTCTTTAGTGCACTACAGAGCGGTTTTTTTATCTACGTTTCTTAAATTTACCACAATTAATAAAAAACGATTGGCGGCGCTAGTGGACGGAATACACACTCTTAACAACGTATTGCCTTCGTGCAAAATGTTTCGCGAAGACTCCTGTTAGGGCCTGCAAGAATGTCATTTCAGCATTAAATTTCGTTTTAAAAGAAGTTTTGTCAGCATTTACTTGAGAGAAACGTGTAAGATTTCTTTAGGTTAAAGTGATATAGTACAAGAGCGAAGTTGAGCATTTCTTCACAAATTTTTGTTTCAGGCTCAAGTTTTAATGACAGACACGAAGCGCTCTGCGTGAAGAAAAAAGTATTATAATAAGTTTTCCATGAAAATATGTCGCGCTGTTTCGAAATATCTAGGAGGTTGGATAAATGGAGTTGCTTGCAATTTGCTGTACAAGATGGTGTGACTACAAGGCGTGTATTTTTAAATGAGTATATTTACAATATTCAATTTCAATTTGCGTCATCGAATCAGGAATGATGATATCCGCAAGAGAACCAAGGTTACCGACATATAGCCCGAAGGATCTCTAAACTAAAGCGGCAGTGGGCAGGGCACATTGCTCGCAGAACAGATGGTCGATGGGGCTGAAAAGTTCTGGAGTGGACGCAACGTTGGAAGGCCTTCCCACAAGGTGGACCGATGACCTGGTGAAGGTCGCGGGTAGCTGATGGATGCGACACGCACAGCACCGGTCGTTGTGGCGACGCTTGGGGAGGCTTGTGTCCAGTATTGGACGTCTTTCGGCTGACACGATGATGATGATGACAATATTTAATAGGAACGTATTTATGTACAATTAGGTGATGTCCGCGGCATCGCCCGCTTGACTAATTATATACTAAAACGTTCCTCGAGAACCATAGAGTGGTTCTTCCGAGTTGTTCCATTGGTAAAAACAGCATGAAAATCGGTGCAGTAGTTTTTGAGTTTATCGCGAACCGACAGACAGACGCCGCGGAGGACTTTGTTTTATAATTTGTAGTAATACCTATGTAGTGATTTCATTTGACATCTACGGTAATCTTTCCCTCTATAGTATCTAGTATAGTATATAGTGATTTTATTTGGCGTTGATGAAGTTAACAAAAACCTAAAGATAATCAGGTATAATTTAACTAATGTTTATTTTCTTATAGTTATAATGAAAATCTTCAGACAGGTTCGTAATAATCGGTTGTAAAACTTTTGAAATATTAGACTTCATTTCCGACAGAACTTCATTTAAATGACGTTTTCTATTTAGATCGGAGTTATTTTCATATTTCCTATTGAATGTCAATATATCAAACTGGTATTAATAGACTTAATAAACTCTTTGATGAAAACCTTTTTACAACGGAGGACATCGATCGTTCCTCAATTTGAGCGCCATTTTGGATATTTTCACTAATGGCAGAGCTTGTATGTTGCTTTATTCAATTATTTCGTATTTCTACCGTTCAGTTAACAATGTACATATTTGTATGTTGAATAAATGACATGTGTGGCATATTATAAAAACCGAAAACTGAAAACTCAATTTAGTGACATTAAGTGAAGTTGAGACTGGATGTCAGCTCCATCTCAAAGAGCTCGAGATCATCCACTGAAACATATGTTCCCGTGGTGAACCCATAAAAGGAGGAGTTTGGTCGTAACATCTCATTTTCGCGGAAAAGAGACACGCCTGTGTTTTGGTGGCGTTAAAAGTGACCAGATTGTCGTCACCCCGCTGGAAGACAAGGTTTAGGTAAATTTGTCCGCTCTACCATGGCCTCTCTCAAGGAACGATCTTCATCCCCACTGGTTGTTGCGCTGGTCAAGTATCTTTCTAAAACTCGTAGGTATCTGCGTACCCAACAAGACCAGTTTGAAGTAGGTCATTGATGTCAGCTTTTTGTTATTATCCAACAATAAACTTTTATTTGCGTATTCATTAAAGTGTCATCTACTGATCACTACGACCAAAAGCCCAGGTATGCAATACTCATAAAAAGTTAATCCAGATAAGTTAAGTTCCATACCCGAAGGGTAACCAACGGATCCCTATTAACTACTAAGCCTCCGCTGTCCGTCCGTTCGTCTGTCGGTCAGCAGACTGTATCTCAAGAACCGTAGTTGACACACAGTTGAAATTTTCACAGAGTGCGAATTTCTATGGTCCCTATAACAACAAATATCTAATAACTAAATTAAATTAAAAATTAAAGGGAAAGCGACAAACACGTTTCTTGTGTGGGGACTCCCAAACAAGAAACATGCTTTTTCGGTTTCTGGTCTACAGACCCCTTCGTGTGAGAGTCAGACTCACACTTGGCTGGTTTTGTTGAACACAAAATGAGCCCTTGTTAGCTATAAAATCCTAGACATAGATATAACGAGATCTAGATGGGCCACTGTCCATCCGACGAACATTCAACAACCTATTTAAAGTCACACAAAAAAACTTTTTTACAAAAAAAATATAGCCAACTTCCAAAAAAAACCACTACAAACATCGACCAATGACTACAAAGTATAAAACAACCTTAATTTCGGAAATCGGTGTTTTTGGTTATGTATCTTCGTTTTTTAACACCTTTTTTTAATACTTGGACGACTCTTTCGTCAACACAGAAATTGAAAAAAAACAAAAACTATTGAATTAAACTAAATTAAATTTTTACGAGACAAACAAATCGGATCAGGAACCTCGGAGTAATCGGTGTATATACATAAAAAAATCCCGTGAAATTGAGAATCGCCTCCTTTTATTGAAGTCGTCATAAACTAGGTACCAATAACACTACCCAGTAAAGTCCAATATTGATCAATTATTATAAAGCCGATGTTTACCCGAATACATCGACGCAGCTCCAGTTATTTTTCTACTTTAGTCCAACGATTGTTTACCATAACTGTTTGTTTCAATGGAAAGTAAATAAACGAGGCATACATCCAGATAATGCTGGTATAAAAGCTTTTGCAAATATGTAATGGGATGCAAATTATGAGATTCTGTTTTGTTTTTGTTTTATTTGTGAAATGGACAATGGTACAACTTGGTCATATTGAAAAAAATATATACTAAAACCGTCCCCGAGAACCACTCCATCCATTGGTGAAACAGCATGAAAATCGGTGTAGTAGTTTTTGAGTTTATCGCGAACAGATAGACAAACAGACGCAGCGGAGGACTTTGATTTATAGATAATATGTAGTGATAGTATAATGATCTCTCTACCAATCAAAGGTTTGCTGGGAGAAAACTCAACTTTGAGTTAAGCTTGCCTTTGTACATGTACTTTATTATGAATGTTTCATAAAAGTTGTTTCGGTGTACAATAAAGAATTAAGATACTGATTTATGTATTTATCATATACTCTATTTTACATCTATACTGCGTGTATCTGACATCGACGCACAAACGATTTCCATGGGTCCAGGGCATAATTCTGGACATTTTTTCATTTTTTTCAAGAGTAGGTACCACAAACAGGTATCAGCTCAGCTGAGCTAATATCTATTTGTGGTCTTATTTAGATTGCTCTATTTAGTGAAAGTAGTTAATTTTTTTTTTTTTTTTTTTTTAAATCTCATTGAGTTTTTTTTTTTTTTTACTTGGTATGGGTTTGCTCTTGACTCTAGTCTTGGTCAGAGATGACAGAGACAAAGTCTACGATGGAGCGAGCTTACCCAGAAGTAGCCTGTTCACTCTAACTTTGAAAAGGTTAGGTCAGAATAACGATTATGAGCAGTCTAAAGTAAAAAAACCCTTGAAAAAAATGAAATAATGAGAAAAAAGCCGACGAAAAATTCTAAGTCTAGGGTGTCCAGAATCATGCCCTGGACCCATGGAAATCGTTTGTGCGTCGATGTCAGATACACGCGGTATAGGAAAAACGTTTATAAAAACAAGTGTACAATGGGCGGTCTTATCGCACAGGGCAATCTCTGACAGACAACCTTTGGTTGATTATAAAAAGTTATTGATTTAAAAGTTTAGATTTCCTGGACAATGGGCGCCTATGCCAAGGTTTCAATTTATATCTTAATATACGTTACGAATTAACAAGGCAATGTCATATGTTTTAGGCCTACCTTTATTGACGCCATAAACTAAGAAACCTACCCAAATTGACCAGCCAAAATCCTCTGTTACCCATAAAATCAGCACACTATCAGCCAAACACGTAGATATCAATAAAGATGTTACCCTGATCGTTCCTGAACACGTTATCGCTGTTATCAGATGTCCCGCTGTACCGGGGACAAGACACAATTGGGACAAGACCCGGGACGGCCCGATACGAACCGGTACACTTAAATGGGACACGTGAGGGGTGAACGGGGTGTTTTTGATTGTTTTACAGCCAAAAGTGTAGGTAGGGTGAGGCAATAATCGTTTGGTAGTTACGTAGATGTGGTTGGATGATGAAAGGATATACATGGTGTAACAAAATGATTGCAAGATTTAAGTTTTAGAGGGAATTTCCCTGAAATCATGAAAACAAAATCAACCCCATAAGTCAAATCAAATAAACCATTTAAAGGCACTTTTGAATTGTCAAGGTCGGTCAGTCAAAAATATGAATGTATTTGCATGTTCCAAATCGTAGATCTCTATGGACGAATGAACGTGCAAGAAACTCTTTTATGTTTCTTGACTCGTCAAAATACTTTCACTGAAAAGCAGATTATTATAAGTATATTTATATTATTTATCACACCAAAGTATCTACGGACGGTACCAAAATCACGAGTAGGCACGTTGAATTTTCTTTTTTTAAAGAATCCAGCGTTATTTTAAAAGCACATCATACAATACATCGGATGCTGCCTTTCATATCACGCCTGTATGCTCCAGAGGTTTAGGTAGAGGTGATTTTAATAAATGCACAAGGCAAGCTATCTAGACTCTAAGTAAATCTGACTTTTATAAACAACTAGCTGACCCACGCAACTTCGTCTGCGTCACATTTTCCCTGAATTTCGTTTGCTACAAACCTCACGGAGCCCGAGACCTTTCCAACGAATACAAAACCGTGGAAATCGGTTCGTGCGTTCTGGAGATATAGCGTCAGGAAGGAAAACCCGACTTATTTTTATAGTATTACTAGCTTGTGCCCGCGACTTCGTCCGCGTAGCGTGATGATATATAGCCTATAGCCTTCCTCGATAAATGGGCTATTCGATAAATGGGCTATCTAACACTGAAAGAATTTTTCAAATCGGACCAGTAGTTCCTGAGATTAGCGCGTTCAACCAAACAAACTCTTTTGCTTTATAATATTAGTATTAGTACATTTCAGAGGCATAACGCGAATCAGATTAACAGGACCCTGCAATGAAACTTTGTTAAAAACAAATGGAGTAGGGGCCTACTTAAAAATTGAGTTTAAAAAACCCATGTACATAAACATTCAAATATTACCTACCTAAGAATATTTAAAAGGTTCTCTTTTACCTTGCAAATAAAATAAGTGTTACAGGCAGAGCGTTTTATCGCGAGATTTATATATTCTTTGGAAAGCAACACTTTGATGGCGACGCCAACAGCCGCCGGCGGATCCTTCTAATGGAGTAAAGTGACTGCCCGTCTACATGTAAACGAGCCTTTCATTTTCAGGATTTTGAAATTTATCATTCATTTTATATTTCAGGAAGATTATCAGGCACTTCAAAGCTATGGAATAGGTTGTTAATTACAGTCTAATGTTCTTAAAATGGTTACAAGATTTTTAATAGGTATCTTGGTAAGAAGTGCGCTTTTGGTTCCTAAAAGAACCGAATACTGGAGATACTGTGCAAAGCAATCTGTCCTACCTTCTGTCCCGTTTTTAGGGTTCCGTAGTCAAATGGCAAAAAACGGAACCCTCATATATATATGTCTGTCTGTCTGTCCGTCCGTATGTCACAGCCACTTTTTTCCGAAACTATAAGAACAATGCTGTTGAAACTGGGTCAGTAGATGTATTCTGTGAACCGCATTATGATTTTCACACAAAAATAGAAAAAAAAAACCAATAAATTTTGGGGGTCCCCATACTTAGACCGAAAACCAATTTTTTTTTTTATCAAACCCATACGTGTGGGGTATTTATGGATAGGTCTTCAAAAATGATATGGAGGTTTCTATTATATTTTTTTCTAAACTGAATAGTTTGCGCGAGAGACACTTCCAAAGTTGTAAAATGTTTCCCAGGCCCCGGACAAATTTTACAACTTCTAAAATAAGAGAAAGATAAAACTAAAAAAAAAATATGATGTGCATTACCATGTTAACTTCCACCGAAAATTGGTTCAAACGAGATTTTTTTTTAATACGTCATAAATCGTAATCCGCAACTTTTGCTTATAATACCTACAGGTTTGTTTGGAACCCTCGGTGCGTGAATCCGACTCGCACTTGGCCGGTTTTTTAAGGATAGAAATCATCAAATGACTTCTTCTGCTCTGGGTGGAGTAGAAGGGTATGTCAGAGTCTTACTGACTAAAACTCATCCGTGTTCCTCCTAGTGCCCTTTGCATTCCAGGGCCGCGGTGTCTCTTTCGAACAAATTCCGCAACATTTTCTGCTCCTAAGGATAGACATTTCTTACACGAGAGTTCTGTTATTTCATTCGAACAGAGACCTAAAAAATCAATCATACAAACCTAAGATCAATCAAGTAGCACTAGTACCTAAGTTATTACTGATCAACCCAAAAAATTGTTCAAAGATATTATTTTTAGAGCCTTTTGAATTTGAGTGAGTAGTCAAACACTTTTGATAAATATTTTAACCTTCTGTATGATAATTCCATGAACGGATATTAATAAACTCTTTTAAAATTGACCTTTCTGGCGTTAATTAAGGCCTACTTAGGTCCTATATTTGTAAGCTTTTTTGTAATAAGCTATTGAAATTAATATCTGGGCATTTATTTTACTCAGAACTCAACGCTTATTGTGTGTTAGGTAATTGAAATTTGAAAATAAAGTCATTTTGCGTTTATGTCCTAACATATACCAGTACTTTTGGCTATGCGTTGTCTGTCAGTCATTCACTCAGTAAAGGAAAAATTTTATATACATATTAGTATAGTGTCCGACCCGGCTCCACCACATGTATCTTTTTTTTCAACAATTTCGTTCATGCAAACATCGCCCTGACAATTACGAACACAACCATAAAACAATTACCTATCCAATTAGGATCAGCCGTTACGAAGTTATGCGCGTACATACATTTCGGCGAATAATTTTTATTAGGGCTCCGTACCCAAAGGGTGAAAACGGGCCCCTATTACTAAGACTTCGCTGTCTGTCTGTTACCAGGCTGCATCTCAAGAACCACGATAGCTAGACAGTTGAAACTTTCACAGATGATGTATTTGTTGCTGCTATAAGAACAAATACAGAATAAAATAAATATTTAAGGGGGCTCCCATACACCAAACTGGTTTTTTTTACCATTTTTATAGATAATGGTACAGAACCCTTCGTGCGCGAGTCCGACTCGCACTTGGCCAGTTTTTTATATATAGCTATAATTGTACAATATACCGCGTGTATCTGACATCGACGCACAAACGATTTCCATGGGTCCAGGGCATGATTCTGGACACCCCAGTGTTGGAATTTTTCGTCGGTTCTTTTCTCCTTTTTTCATTTTTTTCAAGAGTACCACAAATAGGTATCAGCTCAGCTAAGCTGATATCTATTTGTGGTCTTATTCAGATTGCTCTTTTTAGTGAAAGTAGTTAATTAATTATTTTTTTATTAAAAATCTCATTGGGTTAGGTCAGAATAACTATTATGAGCAGTCTAAAGTAAAAAAACCCTTGAAAAAAATGAAAAAATTAGAAAAAAGCCGACGAAAAATTCTAAGTCTACGGTGTCCAGAATCATGCCCTGGACCCATGGAAATCGTTTGTGCGTCGATGTCAGACACACGCGGTATATACCTTAAAAATTATTGTAATTAAATTGTTACCGTTAGTCTACATATATTGGGTGGAGTTATCAATTAACGAAGTTCTTACCCAACCCAAGAATGCTTCCCCAAAATAGTTCGAACCGGTTTTCAGTAAAATTCTGAAAGAAGCGACTTCACATGATTCGCTCAACAAGACTACCTACAGTAACGCCATCTATCATGTGATCTCGGAAACTCGTTTCAAAGTTTCAGTGAAAACGGTCGCTGAATTTCAGGCTCCCGCCAGTGTCGCCACGGTTCACGTATTTCGCAATGTTTAGTTCAAGAAATTGCTTCAAGATGTCGTTATACCGCTGAAATTGGCTTGCGTAGTACCTACTTTACTTACATTTATAAAACAAATATGACGGGTTTTGCTTGAGTATTGAGTTAAGAATGTGTAAATGCTTTTATGCATTTGGCAGGTTGTTCAGAAATCAGCGGGCCAATTCTACTAACTTTTTTTTACAACTTTCGCTGTGGCATGTCAGTTGCAAACTGAGAAAATAGCCTCTATTTCCCTACATTTTTGAAAGATTGCGACTAATGGCGGCCACATACGTAGCGGTATACCTGAACGGTATACCGGAACTGAAGGCTTGTGCAAGTATACCGGAGCGTGTGCGTGACAAAACTTGCACAAGTTTCCTGAATTGCACAATTCTGGTAGGCAGATCAAAACTACGATCTGTATACCTGCGCAAACTAGTTTGTGCAAGTATGCATGAGCGTGTGTGTCGGAACGCTTCAGTCGCACGCGCTCCAGTCCTTTGGAGCGAATTTCAATTCATTTAAAAGGTTGGTGTGGGAATACTTATTTCTTTTCAGTAACCTTACACCATACAGAACGTTTCTTCTTACACTTCTCTTTTTTCTTAATAGCTAGCACCAAACCAACAATAGCCGAAACGTCATCATTTGTGGGTGCCGGTGGCATATTTCACAAAATAGGTACTTATTGCACAACACGACTTCTTCGGTTTGTCACAGGCGCAGAACTGAGACTGCACAGGCATACTTGAATCGTGTGTGGTCACTATGGACGTTAGGTATACTTGCACAAGAATTCAGTTCCGGTATACCGTTCAGTTATACCGCTACGTATGTGGCCGCCATAAGATGATTCGCATCTGCTGACGTTGTTTTAACATTAGTAGAATCTGCCCTCAGGTTAAAATAGAGCTTGAGAAATACTCAACTTTAAATGCTTAGTCCAAAAATCAGAGCCAATTCTAGTAATTTTCAAGCAACGTTCACATTCGCAACGCAGTTTTTTTTTACATTTAATTTTGACAGTTATTAACGTTGTTTATAAATTAGTAGAATTGGCCCTCTGTATGCCAATTCCATTAATTTTTAAACAGCGTTCGTATTCGCATGTCAATCGCAAACTTTCTAAAAAGCTTTAATTTTCATACATTTTTGACAGATTGCGATTGAGATGCGAATGCGATGCGAGTTTGACAATAGGGAATATGCACGCGATTTTTTTATTTAAAAAATGAATTACTTATAAGCTCCAGTAAACACTCTAGAAAATATTTTTTAAATATCTTCATGAGCGATGAAGTTATAACGCTTCAAAGATTACTTTTAGAACGAGAAGTCCGACATGGAATTTGACGTCACATTACGTGACGTCTATACATCTGCCATAGAAAACAGCGTTTTCGCGAGAGGGACAGATATATTTGTTTAAAATAATTATATCTCGTTTGTTTTTCGAGCAATTTTGATTCTATTTCCACTGTTAGTAATATATTTTTGTATATTTTTAGATAAAGTGTTTAGATAATAATTTTTTTTTTTGCATATTCCCTAGATTTGGCACTCTGATCTATTTTATAATGTTGGTTATCAAAATAGTTACGTCATATAACTTTTTAGTTTTTTTTTTAAACATATAATGGCATGTAACTTAACACATCACATTTTATTAAAAATACAGAACATACCCGTACCAACTTACGTCACTGACGAGCTTTGGTTGAAGTCCAAACTAATATAACACATATACTTGCTAATATCATATTCATTTGACTATGCAAATCAGTTGTTGTACTCTAGTATTTTGATAAGTTATTTGGTTAAAATTCCTCTCACTCAGGAATTTGCAGCAGCCATGCATGAATTCGGGTATTAAATTCTTATCTCTATAGTACCGATACTCCCGTTTGTATCGGTCGCAACTGCAATGATTTCATACTTGAATGAATGTATTTGTATATTTTTTAGTTTAAGGTTTTCTTGATGTTTTTATATTTTGGTGTACAATCAATACTAATATTATAAAGCAGAAGAGTTTGTTTGTTTGGTTGAACGCGCTAATCTCAGGAACTACTGGTCCGATTTGACTCTCTAACTGTGATGATATATACAGGGAAATTGAAAAAATACCCGAAACCTCTTAGGCAGTGAAAGTACACATGATTATAAGCAACTTTTGTTTTGGTAAAACTCCGAAATCTCGAAAAAAATATCAGCTGTTTCATACATTTTCATTGGCTAAATACTGCATTTTGTATGAAACAGCTGATATTTTTTTCGAGATTTCGGAGTTTTACCAAAACAAAAGTTGCTTATAATCATGTGTACTTTCACTGCCTAAGAGGTTTCGGGTATTTTTTCAATTTCCCTGTATAGCCTATAGCCTTCCTCGATAAATGGGCTATCTAACACTGAAAGAATTTTTCAAATCGGACCAGTAGTTCCTGAGATTACCCCCTACATACAAACTTACAAACAAATTTTACCTCTTTATAATATTAGTATAGATGTTATTGCTGTATGAAAATGTTTCTGTTTACTTTTGTGCGTAATTGGATGGATTTAGTCAGGCGGCCGATACCTAGGCGTGTTTTCATAAATATAATGTTATCATTGTTATTGAATATTAATACAATAAATTCCTTGCAATACGTAAATAAGCCTTTTATTAAGATTTACCTTTTTGTAACATTTTATTGTAAAAATAATCATTTTCAATTTAAAATCAATTTATTAATGATTTGAAATTGAAAATTGAAATTGATTTAGTCCAGTCACTCTCTCAACAGAACGTTGATTAAAATACTGAAAAGCACCAGCTGTTTCAAGTCACGTTTTTATTTGAGCATTATATAAACAATGTAAATAACTAAGCGATATGAACTAAAATAAATTTAAAAGTTGTTATTTCCTAAATGCAAAAATAAAATACTTTTGCAGAAAAATAATTTTTGCCAAAAAAAATCTAGTTTTACATTTTTGGGATAATAATTATTATTCAAATATAACACAATATTCGTTGTCTCATTCCGTATTCAAATAGTTTACGCCCCATCACTGAACGCTGATAGGCCAGATTTCATTATCCACCCAATATGCATGTAAAATAAAAACGAAACGACATTTCCAAATAATTTCATTTTTAGCATGGGTCGAGTGCTCCTCGGTCTCCCCTCGTAGAATTGGGTCAATGTCGCATTCAACTGGTGAGGGTGAAGAGGGGACCGTCGGCAACGTAATTGTGTAATTTAGATTGACTGTATTGATTTCTTTTCTGTTTCTTCCGTCATTTTAGATGATTTGTTCTTTTCGGAATTTTGCAATTAATACACATTATATGCGATTTTCCTTCAACTGTACATTATGAATGAGCAATTATGACGTATATGTACGTACACGTATGTTGCCAAATGGCAATAACATTGGCTGTAAACCTTGTAGTGATAATTGTAGGTGTAAAATGTAGGATGAATTTAGTTTACCTATATTTAATTGTTCGTGTTCTTACTAAGAGGTATTAGTAGAAGGGTAATGACATCTATTGCTATGCTTAAATGCTGAAACTATAGTTTTCAGTATGGTAAGCACCAGATAAACGAGCAACAAAGTACATTGACCTTACCCTGATATCTCTTTGTAGACCCGGAAAATAAATTCTGAACCGCTTTTCATTCCAGAGAACGTAAAAGATCAAGATATAAGGGGATCCAGGACAGCTTTATGTATTTATTTAATTTCTGTGTGTTGACATTAAGAAAGTCAATCATTGTGTGTGGGTCAATGACCGTTATTACCTACACATTTATCTGGCGCCTACAATAACTGAAGTGTTTAGTAACTATGTATCCCTAAATCATCTTTTTGAATCTATCTTAAATTGAATTGAGATTTGCAAGTTGATATGAATTGTAAACGCTCATTATCTTAAAAATCCAAGTTTGGGCAAAACTTTTTTTTCTATTGATAGGTAGGTACCTATACGTTTGACCACTATCTCACCTGATGTTAAGCGATGATGAGGTCTAAAATGGAGCACGCTTGCCTAGAAATAACCTATTCACACTTGATTTAAAGATTCCTATGTTGTAGCTATCAGGAAACACAGACTCAGGAAGGGAATTCCGATCCCATGCTGTACGCACAATGAATGTTTTCCCAAACTATTTAATTATTTTTTCTACTGACATGTATTCTAATTCGCATGGGTTTCCATGGCGTGACTAGGCCTCACGGGTATTGGCAAGTCCCAGCACATTAGCACATAATGCTATCTTTAATCTAATATTCTAAATACCATCGGAGCGCATATAAAATATGCATGAACCAGGATGTAGCAAGTATTCCTCGTAGAACGAGGCATTTGTTCAAATACTAGGCAGATAGTTTTTGCCAGCGGCTTTACCCGCGTGCAAGTGATAATTACTCCATGGAAACTTACTATTTGGAATAACCGGACTCCTACACGACCAAATCCGTACCATAAAATCGAAAAAAAAAAAACGAGGTGAATGTTCCAACCAGCCCGCGAAATTCAAAATTTCTTGCGTTTTTTGCAATTTGCAGGCCAGTGCTAGTTTGTATGTTGATTAAAATATTATTCGCGGCTGTAAGACGTATGTCATCAAAATCACCAATGTCCAAGTTCATAAAGGCGTAGGAACAAAAAAAAAAAAAAGTCATTCCTAGAGCTTTATGAACTTAGAGCGTTGTATTGATGATTTTGATGATTATAATTCTGTCACTACACATAATAATATATTATAAAGCAGAAGAGTTTGTTTGTTTGGTTGAACGCGCTAATCTCAGGAACTGCTGGTCCGATTTGAAAAATTATTTCAGTGTTAGATAGCTCATTTATCGAGGAAGGCTATATCATCACGCTAAGACCAATAGGAGCGGAGCAGTAATGAAAAATGTTACGCATACTACGTTGCACGGGTCAGCTAATATTTATATATTATAATCTATACTCATATTGTAAAGCTGAAGAGTTTCTTTGTTTGTTTGCTTGAACGCGCTAATCTCAAGAACTACTGGTCCAATTTGAAAAATTCTTTCAGTGTTAGGCTATACATATATCATCTCGCTAATACAAATAGGAGCGGAGCATTCATGGAAAATGTGACACAGGCGAAGTTGCGCGGGTCAGCTAGTTTATAGGTACTATTCGTATATTACCTACACGAATGTTCCACGAAAGTGCCTCCCAAGCCATCCTACAAATAAAAGTAGAAACATTTGTATGTGTTACGGACGCTCATTTCTTTGACATTGCTAACCCAATCGTAAAAGTTATCTCATGTTTTCCAACTTTTCCGTCTGAACTACTTCCATTTTCGGCCGGAAAACGAGGAAATATAGCTACGTATCTTTGTAGGATATTTTCTTACATATTGATAGTAGATACGTATCTAAGTATAAGATTTTGAGAGAGCTGAGTTACTGTTAGCCTATGCGCGCACTGGTGACTTTTGTCACCGTTACAGTACATTTCTCACGTTCGAAATTTTGAGTGCAACAGAGAGATATATTATAATGTCATGGTGACAAGTCACCAGTGCGCGTCTAGTCTTAACCTCGTTGCCACAGGAATGATGTTCAACTGTGTAGTCAAAATCAAAGTCACTTATTCAAGTTAGGCTGAGTACCAGCACTTTTTAAACGTCAACGTTTACAAAAAAACTTTTTACAAAAAAATACAACCGACTTCCAAAAAAAAAAAAACACTACAAAGTAAAAAATAACTTTAATTTCGGAAGTCGGTGTTTTTGTTAGTTTCTTCGTATTTTGACACCGACTTCCGAAATAAAAGTTATTTTTTACTTTCTAGTGTTTTTTTTTCTGGAAGTCGGTTGTATTTTTTTGTAAAACAGTTTTTTATTTTTCACTTTTTAGTGGTACCCCACACCTAACAACACCACTGCAAAATCGCAGAACAGCAAAATTTCGATTACTTGGATGACATAAAACTATCATCTAAGTAGACGAATTCCAGCTATTTCGATTTAAATTCCAAAGTTCGTAACCGATTTTCATAAAATTTAAATGGGAACAATCTGCAAGTACTTATATCCTTTCAGATAAAACAAGAATTTTTCAAATCGGTTCATAATTGTCGGAGTTATGAGGTAACAAGCATAAAAAAAAACATACAACCGAATTGATAACCTCCTCCTTTTTGGGAAGTCGGTTAAAAAGACAAGACGTCAGACCATCAAGACGCCCCGCCCGTCACCACTTCCTAGTACTTTCGCTGGGAAGAAAATTAGTTTTTAGTTTCCTTTTTTTGTTTTTAGGGTTCCGAAAATGAAATCCTTATAGGATCACTCGGGTGTTTGTCTGTTTGTCCGTCTGTCACAGCCAATTTTGCTTCGGATCTACTGGACCGATTCTGTTGAAATTTGGTATACGTATCGATTTCTGTGACCCAAAAACGGACGCATGACGTAAGTTATTAATTTTGAATATGGCAGTCACTTTTGGGGGTCAAACTATAAAATTAAATAAAAAATGTGACATGTAAGTAGTATACATATGAAATGAAAGGGTTTACTGTGAGAGTTTTTTTTTCATAATTTTATAATAAATAGGTACTTTGAATTTATTCAAGAAATCAGACTACAAATGACCCCCCTTATCTCCGAAACTACTGTACCTAAAATTTTGAAATAAGTGCAAATAATATGTACCTAGTTCTATACCTAAAGATTACAGGAAAGCTACAAGAAGTCTGCAGTGTTACATTATTATGTTAAAAAAATAAAATTGGTTCGGAACCCTTTGCACGCGAGTCTGACTCGCACTTGGCCATTTTTTTTTTTGTTTTCAGTAAATTTTTAATCTTTATATTACAAATTAATAAATATTCTATACTAACATAATATAATTACAAGATAATCTATTTTTATAAAACTCTTCCGTTACTGAGTGACTGACAGACAAAGCAAAGCCGAAACTGCAGGTCGTAGGTTCCTTGGGGAGTGTAAGGATGCACTAAGAGAGGATTTCCCGAAATTCCTACGGAAACAAGAAAAACCGGGATATGTCGCGGGCAAAAGCTAGTAAATTATAAATGACTAGCTGACCCACGCAACTTCGTCTGCGTCACATTTTCCATTAATGCTCGGCTCCTTTTAGTATAAGTGTGATGATATATAGCCTATAACCGTCCCGGATAAATGGGCTATCTAATACTGAAACAATTTTACAAATCGGACCAGTAGTTCTTGAGATTACCACCTACATACAAACTTACAAACATACAAACTTACAAACAAAATATGTTACCTCTTTATAATATTAGTATAGATAAAGTTATACATGGTAGCATCTTATCATTTACCTTTAATTGTAGGTTTATATAATTCCCAAGCGTAAAAGAGGATCTTGGCGCAAAACCTTCACGAAAATTCAAGGAAAAATTACCTAATTATGAAGGTACGAGCGGAAAATTTCAATTACTTTCCCGCATTTTGAAGGCCAATTAGTCGACTACTTTTTAATTTAGAAATTAAATTGCTATTTGATAACCGTATTTGAACTTAAAAATTGTTCTTGCATCCTTACTAATATGAAAATTGCGAAATGAACTCTGTCCGTTTGTTACTTCTTAACTGCTGCGCGAATTTTGACAAAATTATAAAACCAGGCACACGGGAAGAACATGACCTGGATCCTACTCCAGGACATGTTCTACCCGAGTGCTTGGTTTGGGCTTCCATAACTGGATACTTTTCATCCAGGAAGTAGGTTTACAATAATTTTCGACTTTACAAGTTTTATTTTGAAGTAAATTAAAATTTGTGCTTAGGACTATAGTACCTACCTATATGATGATATTATATGTTCTGTCTATGACCCTATCATATAGGTAAATCTGAACTACTCCACATACCTATTTATTGCCTGGCAATTGATGTTTAATAGCACGGAATCGAATCCCACGCGTCGAACGAACGTCATTTCACCCTCAATTGGTTCGGGGAATAGCTCCGACATTAATTTCGAACATTATTGGCAGGAATTGCTCATGTAAGTACGTAGAAAGTGCTTAGAAGAGCACTTGGCTGAATAATAACAGCTACACGGATTGATTTTGAAGGTCATGCTACTCTTGCCGAGGTCAGCCCTTGGATGGGAGACCGACCATTCATTACATACGAAGACTCCTCCACGCCTCGGAAAGCACATTAAGCTGTTGGTCTTTTTTTTTTTTTTTTTAGGGATGGGAAATCATCCAATGACTCCTCCCGCTCTGGGTGTAGCGGGAGGGAGTGTCAGACTTCTACTGACTAAAACCCATCCATGTTCCTTCATTGCCCTTTGTGTTCCGGAGCCACGGTGTCTCTTGCGAATAATCCCGCGACTCCGGCAGGCGTCGGCCCTTTCGGGCCCCTCTGTGTTGCTGACTCTCTTTGAGGCGCGCGTGGAACACTAACGCGCCGTCGACACGGCCTGTTGTCACTAGACGGACGGACGGCGAGCCACCCATAGCTCGCCGTCCACAGGCCCGCGCCTACGGTGGCCGGAGGTCACCAGGTGGCCCCCGACGCCCGCGGCGTCCACCACGGCGGCCGGGACGAGAGGGTCTCCTCTCCCGCTCCACCACCTCCTTCGCTAGCATGACTGCTTCGCAGAAGGAGGCAACGGCGTCCCATTCCGTCTCGCTCCGGACCATGGCTTGGACCAGGGCCGGACGCGAGAGGTCGCCTCAGTGTGTTGGTCTCGGCTGTCCTTTGTATATTTCGGACGGTCGTTACGAATATTCAGAAACTAGAAAATCTGACACCAGTCTTGCCAAGAGGAACAACGTGTGTTACAATACGGTTCAAATAAGAATGGAATCGACTTATTATCGCGCCATATTTTGACGTCATAGCTGTCATTTCAAACCAATTAGGCAGGGTGAGCAACGCAGTGGAGCGGATCCGGCAACTGGGTCTCGAGGTGGCGCTTCACAGGTCCGAGGCCATGTGTTTTCATGGCCGCGGCAATGCGCCACCGTCGGGATCCTTGCTGACGGTAGGAGGGGTTTCCATCGGTGTCGAATCGACGCTGAAATACCTGGGGCTCGTCCTAGACAGCCGATGGAACTTCGTGGAGCATTTCCGACGTTTGGTCTCCAAACTGGAGCGGGCCGGGGCTGCTTTCAGGCGGCTCCTGCCCAACCTGGGGGGACCAAACGCCTCCTGCCGTAGGCTATACGCGGGGGTCGTGCGGTCCATGGCCCTTTACGGGGCCCCGGTGTGGGCGCGTTCATTGAGGCAGCGTGCTGCGAACCATTTGAACGCGCCCCAAAAGGTGAAAATCATGATAATTCCCAGGATCTTGGAGGTATCCTTGGAATTATTTCAGTAAAATTTTCAACAATATTACTCAAAGAATAAAATACTCTACACCCGTGACCCGACACCTGTGACCTCGTATTTTTATGAATAAATAAAAAGTTACATGAATTAGGGCGACCCTCATTCATAGGGTCATCGTACGGTACGCGTGTCAATCAGTAATTTCCCTTACCCTCTAGGGAAAATGGTGTGAATTTATGTAATGTCATGAATTAGCTAAGCCTGTGGTTTTCGTAGTTTTATTTTTCACTTCAAATGGCTAGAATACCGCTACTAGAATCTTGAGGACATGTTTTGTCATGTCATCGATATTTCTTTTCATTTAATTTATTTTAGTAACAATTTTTACGTTATATCGACATTTTACGATAAAATACAAAATTTTACAAATTTAATAAAAATCATTGTTACAACAAATTAATTTTATTATGCGAAATGTCAGAATAAAGACAAATCAAAACATAAGTATAAATTAAGACTCCACTATAACACATGTCAAAGCCTTGGCTGGGGGCCTTAAATTCACTTAGGCCACCGCAGGCAAGTCCGGCAACTACAACAACAACTTTCAACACAACAACAACAACAACAACAACAACAACAACAAGAACAACAAACAACACAACACAACAACTACACACAACTTTCTAGAGTTAGTAGCTGCGAGAGGCCATCGACAAAAAAAAAAACACATGTCAAAAGTATAATAATATTCTTACGGGTACTGTAGTGCGATTCACTAAGGCAGAACATCTTTACAACCAAGAAATCATCGTTGAAACATCTGATAAATAGATGCCACATCAGATGTTTCAACGATGATTTCTTGGTTGTAAAGATGTTCTGCCTTAGTGAATCGCACTACAGGGAAAAACGGAATATGGGCGTACGAAGTCGCGGGCGAAATTTGAAGTATTGAAACATATAGGTAGCAATGCAAACCCATTGCAATCTGTTTCAATACTCCAACTATCATAAGGAGTTGTTTTCATTTGAATGCGATGAAGTAAATAAAATGGGCCAGTCAACTGTCTCCTTTTGTTCCGTCAGTACGACCCGCCATCATCGTTTTAGATTCTACTTATCGGTCGTTATTTAGGTAATTACCTGAAATATTTTGTGGTACTATTTTTACAAGTCGCTTCATTCCAGTAACTCAATAAGGTAAGACTTTTAACGATTGGCTCCAGATCTCTGAGGGTACAAATCCATTTAAGTAGTCGTTACGATAGTATAAACGACTGGCAAACACATTCGAAAACTTTTACCACAACAAAGAAGTATTTCTACTATAATAAACCAGCAGATTAGATATTAAAACAAAAACCGTCGCTGTGAAACCCTTCCAAAGAGTCCGACACAGCGTTGTCCAATGAAGCAAGAGTGTGATGAGGATGGCTTCACCAAAGTGCTGAAGAAGAAGAAGAAGCCTACATGTCGCAATCAATGCGGTACTGGACTGACAGGACTAAGTATGCTGTTACGGGCAGCGGTACCTACAACGTTGCTGTATGTGTCCCGACTACATCACTCCACGAATGTTGAGGAGATCGTGGAGTACATGAAGGTGAAGACCAACTGGACCTTGAGGGTCGAGAAGTTGGAACCGCGTCACAACACCAACTTCAAGTCGTTTGTGGTGCGGGTTCCGACACAACATCTCGACAAGTTCCTTAAGGAAGAGTTTTGGCCGAAGGGTGTAGTCTAACGACGTTTTCGTGGCAGGCTATGTGACACCGCGCAGCGTAACACGACGCTGACGGCGTCGTGTTACGCTTCGTGTGTCTTAGTTTTTCATATGTTATATGTATTAGTTTATTTTTATATTTTGTTGTAAAGGTGTATTTTATTTTGTATGGGCTAGGTACTGTTGCCTGAAATAAAGGAATAATAATAATAATAATAATAATTAATAAACTCAGAAATAACATTCAACCAAAATCTATTATATTCGCCAACAAAAGCTGAAGAAAACACGTCATGTCCGATTCATCTATCATTCTTTGTGTCCACTATTGGGCCTATGTAAGACGTTGGGGTTACTGCTGACCTCGTGAATTGTTTTTTTTTTGGGTTCCGAACATCCGTAACAAACGGTACCCTTTAGGATCACTCGGTTGCCTGTCTGTCACAGCCATTTTTCTCGAATCTAATAGACAGACTCCGTTGAAGTTTGAAATTCTGTGACTCAAACACGGACGCATTACGAAAATAATAAAATAAAATTTTCAAAATAATAATTCAAACTGTACCGTGTTATATATTAAATGAACAGGTTTTTAAGAGGGTTTTAAATATTTAATTATTTTTAAATTAATAGTTTTGGAGTTAAGATATAAGATGAAAAATCACTGTCGAATCGATAAATTATTTTTGAAAATTTACATAATATAATTCTTAACCCTCTGGTTAAGAATTATATTATGTAAATTTCTAGCCAATTCTACTCATTTTTAAACAACTTTCGCATTCGCATGTCAAGTGCAAACTGTCAAAAACGCCTTAATTTTCAGACCATTATGTACCATATTCTGGCAAATAAATGATGATTATGATTATGATTATGATTACATTTTTGTCGGTTTGCAATTGAGATGCAAATGTGAAAATTAGTTGAATTGGCACTCAGATTACAGGAAAACCTAAAAGAACTGTCAAAATAACATGTTACAAAAATGAAATTCGTTCAGAACCGTTGCACGCGAGTCCGAGTCGCACTTGGCCAATTTTTTCTGGCAGGCCCTTGTTTGATCTTGTATTAGTAGGGGCAGTAGCTCCCCAGAATATTTATTGAGGTATCCTGTTTTAGTTGAGACATAGGAGTCTCGGGCATGTTGTAACATAAGAATGTTTAGGTTGGTTAACTTTTGCAGTGTTATTCTTGGAGTTATGTGTCCGCATACCAATAGGTATGGACAAGATTGTCTGAATTATTAAAATCTAGAGTAGGACTGTATCGACAATGTGAATAATACATTATACCTAATGCTATTCTTATGAAGCCCAATTACGTGTCACAATTAGAAGGATGTTTTTTTTTTACTTTATTGATTTGCTCTTGACTCTAGTCTAGGTCTGATATGACAGAGACAAAGTCTACGATGGAGCGAGCTTACCCAGAAGGAGCATGTTCACTCTAACTTTTAAAAGATTAGGGTCCATTACTTCATTCTTTCGTATAAATTCTACGAATGAAAGGCATTGACTGGGTGTAACTTAATTTAACAGTACATATTAAGTTACAGCCAGCCAATACCTTTCATTTCGTATGAAAAAAAGCCTTTATTTGAGTTAAGGGTTTCGATTCAAACGACGATTGGAATTCCCGGCTGGGTTATGGAATTCCAGGCACTTTACATGCCAGTAAAATTAATTCTGTAGATCAGAGTGCCAACCCTACTAATTGTCACATTTTTATTCGCATCGTATTTGCATCTCAATCTCAATCTGTCAAAAATGTATGAAAATTGAGGCTTTTTTGCTAGTTTGCGATCGACATTTGAATGCGAAAGTGGTTTATAAATTTGTAGAATTAGCTTTCAAGTTGACTGTTATGAAAGTTGTAGTAATTTCTTCCTATGAAAATAAAAGACACGATGTTCTAATCTTACATTAAAAAACAGTTAGTTAATGAAAGGTCTACCAACGCTGAAGATTTTATTAGACCTTGAGATATTACCTATTGTGACACATTTTTCCCGAAAATCTTACTTATCTTCCGAGAATTTGAAAGACGCTTTACTTTTAAGCCTTATCCGTCTTCGCAAAATGTATCTAATACTTATAATTTCTTGGGTCTTATTTTGATAGGACTGAAGGATTTTCAACTAAAAGTCGCTAAGGGTTTTATTCAAATATTCCTTCCTGTAATTTGATTTTGAATTGTAAATTCAGTTTTCCGTTTATTTGCAGATGTCCGTGGCTTTACTAGGTCTAATTACTTCTCGTGTGCAGCATTGGCAGTAAGGAAGCATGACTTCTAAATTATACGCCAATCTTAAAAATCTGTTGGAGTAAGTTGCAACTTGCTGCGAGTAACTTTGATCACTGGTAGGTATATCTCGGAAGCACGCAATGTAATGGAACTTGCATCCATGCTTGCAGATGTACCTAAACGTGGCCTACGGCTCAATTCCACCAATGAAACTGTTCTCCATTAACACGTCTTAACTACAATCAAAAACTGGCAGTGTTGATTGCAAAAAAATTACAACTTTATTTGACAGCTTTGAAAAAAAAAAGAACATTCGTTCCGCAACAATTTTGCCAAAGCAATAACCGTTTACAGTAACAAAGCTACTCTTGCGTGTTTAACACAACGATTCTAAATGCTTCACAGCCATAAACACGCTTTGTAATTTAACCTAACCTTTGTAATCGGATGTTTTACGATTGGCAGTGTCGTTAGCCGAGGTCGGTTTGGTACTTGTCTCACCATCGCCGACGAAGAAGCGATTAGCTATTGACTATTTTCTTGCTGACGAAACGGATGAAAAGATATTAGTCCCTTGTGTAAAAGATACACATAAGTACCTACATTTGTATGTGTATCTTTTACTCACACAAGATTTATGTGAACAACCAACTATCAACTATAAACTATAATTGGTATAGTCGTTAGCTGGCTGTTCACACTGCCGAGAAGTCTTTTACCACTTGTTTGTCGGGGCGACATGAGGTATTTTCGCTAAGCGATGGTCGCTTGGCGGTCAGAACTCACGCCGAGATACCAACTAGCGGTAATTTCTACCTTATGTGCGAACTGGAGCGAGTGGTGCGAGTAATCGCCCGTCGCACAATAGCACTCGCTTGGATAACCGAGCGACAGATCTATTGGAACTACACTTTCGCCTCTCGCTGCTCGCCATCTCGTATCTAGCTTTACTAGCTTCTCGCTGATCGTCAGCAATGAGACAACTGTAAATAAAGGGAGCACTTTCCGTAAAAGCAAGTGAGGTTGATAGTCTCTCAGATGACATAATGTATGAATAATATCGGTTTCATGCATGATATATCTTTTATATGAAGGAAGGTTCTCGACGAAATGTATAACGTATTATGCTGGTTATATCAATCAATCTGTCCTTTTTAAACCGAATTCCCAAAAAGGAGGAGGTTATCAATTCGGTTGTATGTTTTTTTCTTCTTTTTTTTATGTTTGTTACCTCATAACTCCGACAATTATGAACCGATTTGAAAAATTCTTGTTTTATC
The DNA here is from genome assembly GCA_963859965.1 of Ceramica pisi. Classification (NCBI taxonomy): domain Eukaryota; kingdom Metazoa; phylum Arthropoda; class Insecta; order Lepidoptera; family Noctuidae; genus Ceramica; species Ceramica pisi. Next base: position 18,136,754 of record OY982535.1, on the reverse strand, counting down.
TGAAAGGATATACTTGCAGATTGGTCCCATTTAAATTTTATGAAAATCGGTTATGAACTTTGGATTTTAAATCGAAATAGCTGGAATTCGTCTACTTGGATGATAGTTTTATGTCATCCAAGTAATCGAAATTGCGTATTTTGCTTTACTGCGATTTTGCAGTGGTGTTGTTAGGTGTGGGGTACCACTAAAAAGTGAAAAATAAAAAACTTTTTACAAAAAAATACAACCGACTCCCAAACAAAAACTACAAAGTAAAAAGTAACTTTAATTTCGGAAGTCGGTGTTTTTGTTAGTTTCTTCGTATTTTGACACCGACTTCCGAAATTAAAGTTATTTTTTACTTTGTAGTGTTTTTTTTTTGGGAGTCGGTTGTATTTTTACCTATGTAAAAAGTTTTTTTGACAACTAAATTGGGGATTGGGCTGCCAGACTGACCGGAATAGTAAATACTAGTACTGCTGAGTACTAGTATTTTACATGGAGCGTCTGCCTATCTGATCTCCACCCAGCAACTTGATATAACGATACTGCTTGTCGAGACTACTGTTAGATTTTGTGGCTTCTGACCACCTGACCTGACACCAGTCTTGTAAGTCTTGTCAAGACTGGTGTCAGTTTATTGTGTCAAAACTCTTGCCAAGGCATCAACATGCCTTGGCAAGAGTGTTTGGGCTACGAACTATTTGTAAGAACTGTCAAATAATCTTCAAATGATAGCTTTTTTTTTTTTCCTGCTAGCGCAGCATCAACTACGTCATTTAATTTTTAAAGTAGAACAATTTATTTAGGGTATTATTAAATTACATTGTTTACAGTATCTACATTATGTACAAACGCATAAAAAAAAAATCATTGGGCATCAAAAAAATAATCCACAAATAGCTAGATCGATAGATATGACCAAAACCTCAACGCGCTCTCAGAGGAGCGAAGGTTAAATCAAATCACTGGTTAAAATGGTATGTCATAGATGTTCACCCGTCCACGGAAGTTCGCATTCGCGTCGCAATCCGATCCGTCAAAAACACCTCGAATTTATCTACATTTTTACAAGTTTCTGACATTGATTGACGCTGAGATGAAAGTGACAATTCTACAAATTTTTAAGCAACGACCTCCGCATTCGCATGTCAGTCGCAGTCTGTCAAAAATGTATGTAAATGGAGGCTTTTTTGACAGATTTTAACTGAGATACAAATGCGAACGTTGTTTTAAAATAAGTAAAATTGGTACTTAGAATACAAAAAGAAATTTACCGTTTTTACGTACCTACCAAGAGGATCATCGGCAATAATAGGCGCATCGAATCGAAGCTCCAAGTCTTGAGCCTGTCCCATCATCGGAACACAAGACGTACAGAGATGCGCCACCGGTACCTGGTGGACATCCTATCCACACGCACAAAACGTGTTTAGGAACACATTAATTGTGCGTACAGCTAAAGAGTGGAATTCCCTACCTGAGTCTGTGCTTCCTTATAGCTACAACCTGGGAGTCTTTAAGTCAAGAGTGAATAGGTTACTTCTAGACGTGCTCCATCTTAGTCCGCATCATCGCTTACCATCAGGTGAGATAGTATTCAAACGTATGACTATAAAGAGTTAAAAGAAAAACCTACAAGGATTGGCCTATTGGCTGGGTGTGTTTTGGTTGAATTTTTGCTAAGTATATCGTTGGCCTTTTGGCTGGGTGTGTTTTGGTTGAAATTTTGCTATATCGTCGGGGAAAGTGCAAATCCGCGGAACTAGCACTGGATAATTCCGCATATCTAAAAAACGTAGCCATGGATTTAATGGATTTCTACTAATATACAATATGGACTTTAATAGATTTCCACTGTTAACGTTACCTAAAACTCATGAATTATCTATAATCGTTTGTATGTTTAAGAAAAATATTAACTTATAACCTTCCCCTGTAAACCTACATGGAGTGCAGATACGCACTTGTGTGGACTTGGCACCCGATTTTTTTTTTCTTTTTTAGGTTTTTTTGATAGCTTTCAATAAGTAGTGGATAGTACCTAGTGAAGTAAAATTCGTTAGGAGTAGAGTAAAAAAAAAAATTCATCCCCCGACATTGCAAAAAATAACCTTTTCTTGCTGTTCATAATACCTAGATAAACGTCGGTAGTGGAATGTAGTGCAATTTTTTTCGTTTGTAGTAAAACAGAAAAAAAAAACGAATGGCAAGAATTTGTTATCAACATTATTTTGCGACTGAATTACTTCCGGTCTGAGGACTATACAATTCCACTACGTACGTTTATCAATACTATAATATTATAAAGAGGTAACATTTGTTTGTAAGTTTGTATGTAGGGGGTAATCTCAGGAACTACTGGTCCGATTTGAAAAAATCTTGCAGTATTAGATAGCCCATTAATCCAGGAAGGTTATAGGCTATATGTCATCACGCTAAGACTAAGAGGAGCCGAGCATTCATGGAAAATGTGACGCAGACGAAGTTGCGTGGGTCAGCTAGTCTATTATAAACAGCTGGAAAAAGTTATTTTTGTAATGTCGGGAGTGACTTTTTTTGACACTACCACTACTAACGAAGTTTACTTCACTACGATCCACTACTTATTGAAAGCTATCAAAAAACTTAAAAAAAAAAAGTCGGGTGCCAAGTTCACACAGGTCAGATACGCGGAATTATCCCATGCTAGTTCCGCGGATTTGCACTAACCCCGACGATACCTATATAATATGTACCTACCTACTTTTAAATGGCATTTTTAGGGTTCCGTAGCCAAATGGCAAAAACGGAACCCTTATAGATTCGTCATGTCTGTCTGTCTGTCTGTCCGTCCGTATGTCACAGCCATTTTTCTCCGAAACTATAAGAACTACGCTGTTGAAATTTGGTAAGTAGATGTATTTTATGAACCGCATAAAGGTTTTCACATATAAATAGAAAAAAAAAACAATAAATTTTGGGGGTCCCCATACTAGATTTGAATCTCAATTTTTTTTTTCATCGTACCCATACGTGTGGGGTATCTATGGATAGGTATTTAAAAATGATATTGAAGTTTCCGAGATCATTATTTCCTAAACTGAACAGTTTGCGCGACAGACACTTCCAAAGTGGAAAAATGTGTGTCCCCCTTAACTTCTAAAATAAGAGAATGATAAAACTAAAAAAAAATTATGATGTACCTACATTACCATGTAAACTACCAGCGAAAATTGGTTTGAACGAGATCTAGTGAGTAGTTTTTTTTTAATACGTCATAAATCGTAAATCGCAACTTCTGCTTACGGAACCCTCAGTGCGCGAGTCCGACTCGCACTTGCCCGGTTTTTTATTTCTTTGTGTACCTACAATTCTATGGAACAGGTTGACATTGACATGGATGACGAATACTATTTGTACTTTAAATACAGTTGAAAAGAGGACAATAAAATAATATTATAATGATAGTACTGTAATAATTGTGATTCGTGATATCAATTGGCTAACATCCGTCGTCATAATGTTTTATTTTATGATAGTGAACATAAAACTTGTGTTACTATTGTGTCATTGTATTTTTATTGACACGCTTGTGTTTAAATAAATAAAGCCCGCGGCTTCTCCCGCTTGACAAATAATGTAATATACAAAAACCTTCCTCGAGAACCACTCTATCCATTGGTGAAAACAGAATGAAAATCGGTGTTTTTGAATTTATCAGGAACAGACACACAGACAGACATGGCAGAGGACTTTATCTTCTTATATATAAAAATCAATTGTTGTTCGTTAGTCTCGCTAAAACTCGAGAACCGCTGGGCCGATTTCGGTAATTCTTTTTTGTTTAGTTCGTCAGGATACAGGGAAGGTTTAAAAGCAAAAAAAATGGGTAGTTGACGGGAGCGAAGCCGCGGGGTACAGCTAGTCTAATATATAAAATTTCCTTGTCACTGTGTTTGTTATCGCATTCCTCCGAAACGGCTTGCCCGAGTTTTAAGAAAAAAATTTTGTACGCTCAGTAGGTCTGAGAACAGGTTGTGGGTAATTTTTTTTTGCAAAACAAGAATTGCTCGGTCAGCTAGTACATGTATATTGTAACGAGCCTTTTTGTCTCGTTACATGCTTCCGCGTTTCTTAGTCGATTTCCGAACGCACATCTCTAGTTTTTATTCTATCATCTGTGGTATGCGATTGGTTTGACGTTTCACTTTCCGACCTGCCCTTGTATTAAGATGTCATGTTTTCAAAATTTTAATTAATCTTATGGAATCCTGTTTATTTTGGGACAGTTTAACGTCCAATAAGCTTAAACAAGCTACCCAGGATGACGCTATGGAGAAATTGCCGTAATTTGTGGTAAGATAGAATTCTTCTAGACGAAATGTCTTGTTCCTAACCCCAACGGGTATATTACGAATTAAATTGTTATTTTCAGATATTGTTGTCTTTATTACAACGCACACAACCCCTGTATTATGGAGGCGCGTGGTGATTGCGTGACGATTTTATAAGGAAACGGTAAGTTTTTGTACAAAAGGCGCACGTAGCCACGTGTTTTTATATTGGTGATCTTCTGGTGGCTAATCTGGTATTTTTGTTTCAGCCAGCACATTTGTTTGGCGTTTTCTTTTCCTTCGGTTTCCCTTTTTCCATTTTCGTTTTTCTTATGGACTGGTTTTTTACAATTGGATTTTTCATGACATGAACGGAGACGTGCTGTCATGCCAACAGGAGACTCTTTCTTCCTGTGGATTTTTCATGACATGAACTGAACCGTGCTGTCATGCCAAGAGGAAACTCACCTGTGGTTAACTTGATAATTTGTTTTTTATAATTAGTAATCTGGTATGTAATTTAAATTTATTTTCCATAACATTTACATGAAGATGCAATAGTATCCATATTCAATACTATCCTTAGTAATTATTAGCCCTAATCAATAATATCTAGTCTAAAACTTTAAGTGACTTTAACTATAAGATTAGTTTTAAATCTTACAAAGCCCTGTAATTAGGAAGCTACTAGCTTATGAATAGAGAAAGACAAAAGACTTTAATTTGTTTTATTTTTCTGTTCAGCTACCCACCGGCAGATTAAATGTTCAAACTCTTCCGATAGATACTTTCCGGCATAATTTATTTTGAAGTGGTCTCCACGGCGCCCGAAATTGAATATTAGTTTATTTTTATTTTTTTTAGGAGAACACAAGCCTTTCTTTACACCCACTGTAATATCAAATTTGTTACAATATAATTCTACCGTTACTGACTGATTGAGTGACTAAGTGGCTGACAAAAACAACGCACAACTGAAACTGCTGGTCGTAGAAAGAAATAGGCCTTCCATAAAAATTCCTTGGGGAGTGTAGAGAACACTTTTTTTCCCAAAATTTCGACGGGGACAGGAAAAAATAGGATATGCACGTACGAACCCGCAAGCAAATAGCTAGTTTAATAATAACTAGCTGTCCCCCGCGGCTTCGCTCCCGTCAATTAAGTATTCATTGCACATATCGAGTTATCATTGTTTTTAAGATGTATTCTGCTATTCGGGTCGGAGACAAATCCAACGAATCAATAACCATGAAAATTGGTTCAGCAGATCTCGAGTTATAAGTGTTGTAACAAACCCGTCTTTGTTTTAAGTACCTATATATATAATATATGAGGTACAAAAAATGCGAAAAGACATTGTTCGTCAATGACTGCTTTCCATCAGGCATTGGTAGATGAAACACAAAAGGCAAACGCATAATTATGTCTGGACAGTCTCCCATCAACGTCCAAATAAATTAACCAAGAAAAGAAAGACATAGGAAAATAGTTTTTCTCACTTACTCTATGTGAAAAACTTGAGCAAAAAATACTTATGAAAGCCCTGACAAAACTTAGTTTAAAACTAGGAAAATGTGCTAACAGGACTAAGTTAGAGAAAGCGCTGCACTTTGGTCGGCTGCGGCTTCGTTAGCACTTGGACGTTTTATTTTTAAAACCCTCGTTAAATTCTGGTGTATTTAATGAATGACGACGAAGTTTGTAAAAATGCGAGGACTTTTTTAAAAAAATGGGTCGTTTCTGATCATAGATGGGTTTCTGTAGGTATTTCTTTATTAGTAGTTTTTGTCTTTATGTCACTTACGTATGCATATTTATTTTCTCATGTAAAAATATGTAAGTAGGTAATATAACACCTTAACAGACATATTCAAGGCGATGTTATAATTGACATATATAAAACCAACAATGCAATATTCAATGTGTATATTTCCGAAACTCTTGTGCTACCCTAACAAATCTCAGCAGGTTTTGGCAAAATTTATCTTCGGATAACGCTACACTATCAAACGTACCTATGGCTCATGCCGTAGGGTTAAACTTGACATAATAGACAAAATGTATATATTGATATAAACAAAAAAAAACTATACACAATAATATGATACACTTACCCCTAGTTCAATTTCCACATCATAATATCCACCCCACCAGACACCGGTAACCCCACTGATACAGCCAATAATTTACCCAAAAGCACTTTCAAAAACCAATATCTTAATACCTCTATTAAAGGTTTATCATCGAAACCATATCGAAACTGATTACCGTATGTGTATTTGTATTGGATCCATATGGTAACCATAGACACCCATGCATTTAACTGTCACGATCGAATGATAACGTAACCTTGAACTATTAGATAATAAGAACCGGTCTTGCATCACCATGAATAATATAAAAAAACGTAATAAATATTTCAAAGGGGAAATTTAGAAGGGGAGGTGCTGATAAAGGAAAACTCGACGTATTTTTGGGGAGGAAAAATAAATTTATTTCGGTTTTTTTTTGCGGTTAGAATGAGTGTGTGGCTAAAAATATGTTACGGATAAAAATATTTTTACCCCGGTATTGAAAATAATTGTATTTAATTAAGGAAAGAACTTGATAAAAGTTTATCTTTTCCTATAAATAATAAAAATATAGGTTAGTACTTACGCTCATTCTCTGCCACGAAGACTGTTGCCGATCATTTACTTATCCAAGCACCAACACTATCATAAGCCGGAGACAAATGACGGTCGCACTGCACAGCACATCCTACAACTGTCTACATCCAGACACAACCGAAAATGGGCGAAAACGTCCCAAATCCGAGCCACAATACACACCCACGCCACACCAACGATACACACACAATATCAACGAAAAAACTACGTCATCTTCGAAGCACTAAAGGCTCAAGTCCAAAGGAAACTGTGCATAGTCGATAACATGATCTGTCCGGGTCAAAACTCAAATTTTGAGGTTATCTAAGGGATCGGTATATGTAGGACACATTGAGCGCAACCCCGTATCTATAAGGTCGAAAATTGCATGCGATTTTGTAGGTGTGTGCAAAGTTCAACGTCACGGTATTGCGCTTGTGTGAGTGTCGGCTTGTGAAGAAGGGTGTATGTAGGGTGGAATTTGTATGTGTGAGTGACTGATGTCCTGAGCACACGAGGTGAACATTGTCGCGATAAATCTCTCTATTATCTTAGGATACCTTTGTGGAATCCGTTTAATCACAAAATTAATAGTAGTATGTATAACAAATGCAAATGTTAAATTCCAAAAATATTTATTTAAGTACTCGTATAGTGCAACTGTGCAAGTTTTTTAAAGACATGAAGATGTCTCTTAAGTTATTGTAACTATCGGAACTTTTCAAAATGTATCGTTTGAGCTTGAAGTATGAATAAGTTACGGTAGTATTGCTTGACGGCCACTTTGAGAAGGAACATCTACGTATCAAAGGCCATACTAAATGGGAAGCTACCACTTCACCTAATGCTAGCGAAAGAGGAGGCCGACTGCGTGAGAGAGAGGGAAACCTCATGCCCCAGCTGTCGCAACTGATCAAGACGCCCAAGGCGTCGCGAGTCGCAGGGCGATTCCCGGCGAGCGTTGGGTGGCTCGCCGTCTGGTCAGAACCAGGTCCGGAACGACGACGAGTTGTGATCCACGCGTGCCTCTAGGAGATGTCAGCATAGTAGACGGGGCCCGCTAGAGCCAGTGACTGCCAGGTTTGCGGAATTTGTTCGAAAGAGTCACCGCATTCTTGGAACGCAAAGAGGTTTTAGTCAGTAAGAGTCTGACACTCCCTTCTGATCCACCCAGAGCAGAAGGAGTCATGAGCGTTCTCTTATACACAATGTTTTGTGATAAGCAAAATACTGTGTACCTAGAGCCATCACAAAGGTTCTTATAACGCTACAGTTTCCTTGCTGAGCCAATCCGTGGAAACCTCACTCCGTGTGTACCGTGCAGCTGAAAAAGATCGATCCAAGCGCTTAAGGGTAAGCCCTACTGAATAAACTCACTCGTTTCTCCCTCCACTCATCCTGCCCTGTTCTTTGTCTAATTCAATAAAATCGAAAGAGACACAGGATATTCCAAAGCGATAATTCTCATTTCCATCAAGACTGTTTGCAATAGTAGTAACTTCCTTCTTTTCATTTGTGTGAGTGAATTAAACACTCATACATTGAAATTAGCGCAACAATGTTTTATCCGTCCTAAAAAGATTCGCAAGTAAAAATGTAACCCTTTGACCAACGCAGAAGACTGAAAATGCAGTGACTGATGACCTAAGTAATTGTTAATTGCGGATAAGTGAAACATGTGGGAGAGAGATGGAAATGGAGTGTCAGCGTTAGATAGAGAAGGACGTTGAAGGTCTGATAGTAATTTTTGTATGTGTTGTATTTTACTAATGGGTGCGTGACTTATCTTTATTTGTACAATTCACCACGTCCGATGTTAACCATTAGTTTGTTGAGATGAATCTCATTGTCTTCGTGAATGTGTTGGCTCTGATTAGGGATCGTCTGCCAAATTGTTTTCTTTTTTACGTTCACCTCTACCATCTAATAAGTTGTTGCTAAGGGTGTTGTTTATGTCTTCTTAGATGTTGTTTGTTTTCTTATGTTCTGTTTACACTTACGTTTTATTATTTTTTATTGTTGTCTCAAGAATAGAACTCGCGTTAGTTTACATAATGTGATCTAACACGAGTTCTTTTCTTGATTTTTTTTTGCCAGTACCCTCATCATCATGTTTTCTTAAAAACTGAATGTTCATAATCTTCAAACTATATAGGTATCTACATTAGATTTAATCTCGCTGATCCTCACGTGTAGTCGTATGCATGTACGCACGTCTCTCGCCGAGACTCGTTATCGGCCAATATGAAACGTTCTAACATACAGTCGCAACTCAATTTATTTTTATCGAAATGCACTTGACATGCGCGGCTGACCTCCGAATCGATGCCTCATTGTTATTGTTTTGTTTCAGTCTAACATTCTCATCATCCCATACATCTGTTTCATTTGTCAAGGTGACGATAACGTCACTTTCGTCCAATGGGAAGCGACACGCGCTGGCTTGGTAATTCGCAAACGTCTTAACAGATGGCGCTAGTAGTGTTGTTGTTTAGAAGTGTTCGTGTCGGAATGCACGCTTGGCAAGATCAATTGATTTCTGACCTTTTCATTGTATTGGATTTTGTAATAGAACGATTTAATTACGTGTTGCACTAGAATAGTAATTACCTACTTCTGTATTATTGTATCTTTTATTTAACCTCCCATTGGAATCAATTGCCTTAGGTAATTGACGATTAATTCTTACAATAAATTCTCATTGGAATAGTTTGTGGAGCGTTAAGAATGATTTTTCGATTCTTGGATTGGGGTATAATTGGCAAGTCCAATATTTAGCCTAAAAGAGAGGACGACAATTCCGAACATAATTTCTTTTCAGTTTTCATTGCCATCAAATTGTTGTTACTTTTCTTCTTTTTTAAAAAAATTTAGCTACTCTCACTGCTATGTCTGATAATGTGTTTTAAGAGAGCACATAAACTTACTTTAAATTCGTACCTACTGACAGTCTTGGTTCTCATGTGGTATGTCTTTTACCTTCAGGTAGAAATGTTCTAATAGGCGTTGCATAGTGTGTGTTTAGGGTAACCCCATTCAATGTGCCGATACTGACCACTTTCATAGTTTAGAGGGGTAAGAATCCCACCCTCCCCAAAGCCCAGGCGACTTTTTGAAGGTTCTGCACGAGAACAAAAAGGGCATGTCATCTATAATTAGTCTTATTTTAAGTTTCCCAAATCTAATTTTCGATATAAATCCTTCTAAATTAACAAAAAAACTTTTTTCTTTAGGTACAATATCTGAATCTCTCTTATTTTTAATTCGGATTTAAACTACAACCATTCTTAAAAATTGAAACCATTCTTTAAAATAAAAACCAACGCTTTATCTTTCCTTGTTTTCACCTGTCGCAGAACCTATTTGAGAAATGTAATTGATACTATCTTTGTTGTCATGCAAAACACTCCTTCCTTCTCAGTTACTTTGATATCTTCATTTCTTCTTATCTGATAAGTCACGTATTATTACGAAGACGTGAGAACATCACTTGTGTAACCTCAATTAACTCGTGAAACAGCCGAGAAAGTCTTATCTTTTGAATTTTTAAGGAGTGGGTTCTCTACAGACACATCTGATCTACTTACTTTATGATTGGGTGAAGGAGTGGTACAGCAGCTATCGAAACCAGCAGATATTGAATCATTCAAACTTCAATCGAATGCGTAATCAAAAGATCCACGTTTGTCATCACTTGTTGGAAGTCTTGTTCTTAGTCTGATGGTAGGTACCTAACTCACTTACAACAGGAGATTAACGTGTGTGAAAGCCAAGTAGTTTTAGAATATATACCTTGGATGCAGATTCTTTCGGGTATTTTTTTTTAAATTTTAATCTTTTTTCCCCAACACCGAGGCACAAAAGTTCATCACATAATCGCCTTGACGACATAATCAAATGAAGTTGAGCCGGGAAAAGAAAATAAACAGGAATATATACAAATTCTCTAACGTACGAAATGAGGACCGTAACCAATAAAACTGGAGATGGCATCACGTGTAGTGTATTTTTATAGCCATCGATAAAATATTATAGCAAGTATAAAAAGAAATACTTCTGAAATAACTATATTGTTGGGTTTCAAAGGCTGATGCTGAGTCATCTCAAGGTTTTTTTGGTATTTTCTTATAAAGTACCAAACGAAAATTAAAAATTGCCCAAAAGGGGAAACGATACGTGCGAATTTTGACAAAGTTGTAAAGTTTTAGTGTCACTGACTCTGGCAGAGCCACCATCAGGGATTTTCATTTTGAAAACACAAAAAAATTGTCGCTAATTAGTCGAAATTTGTCGCCAAATATCAGAATTTGTCGGTCACTGGTTCAAAAGATATAAGGGTTTATAGGTGGCCGATCTGGAGAGAGTCTCCCCAGCAGGGCCACATTTATATCTCAAAAACTAGGGCACCTAGCAAATATCTCTTTTCTCCCATAATTTGTCGCCAATTAGTCGGAATCAGTCGCCAAATATCAGAGTTTGTCGGTCACTGGTTCAAAAGATACAAGGGTTTATAGGTGGCCGATCTGGAGAGAGTCTCCCCAGCAGGGCCACATTTATATCTCAAAAACTAGGACACCTAGCGAAGATGTGTTTTCTCCCATATTTTGTCGCCAATTAGTCGCAATTTGTCGCCAAGTCACAGATTTAATCGGATCTTAGTTTAGGAGATATAATGAGTTCAATTAGTAAGGTATAGTCCAAGAGCTAGGTCGAAGAGTTCACGAAAAATACCAAGAAAAAAATATTTCTATTAATATGTGTAATATACTTCTAGTTTTATCGGTCTAAAGTCTTTAGAAATGTCCGAGAGAGATAAATTCTCAATTTAATTCATGTTTTTATGTTTTAAATTACTAGGTTAGAGTGGCTTAAACTTCTTTGAAAACATTAAACCTTGCTCTTGGTCTATTTGGTGAAAGATGTACAGTCGCATGCAACTGTTTTACCACTTTACAATGTTAAGCTCTAATTAACTTTAGAATAATAAATAAATGTCGTACCTTTAGTAAAATGTTTAAAATACTTAAACGTTGAAAAAGTATTGTCAATTGTAATCAAATTTTATTATATAAAAATGAATTTCCATAAAGTTCGTTTGATGTGTGTTGTGTTGGTGTGTATTTTGAGGTGATTGCGAGTGTTGTGTTGTGGGTATGGACGGGTTGAGTTTTTATTTTATCTTAATTGAGGTTAGAATAATAAAACTTCTGTTGTCGAAATATAAAATGATTTATTACCTCAAAATTATTGTACTTTCAGAAAATGTTACAAATAGGTATTTGTAACATTTATAAGTAGGTACTTATTCAATATTATTAACAGATACAGTTTGTGACTTTGGATGTTAGGGGTAATCTCCGGTAAAACTGATCCGATTTTGAAATTTTTTTCACTTTTAGTCTAGGCTAATAACATTATGACCGATAATATTATGACTTTATGACCAATAGGAGCGGAGCCTCAATGAAAAATGTTGCAAAAACGGGGAAAATTATTTCTTTGGCTCTATATCTCTGTGACGCAGACGAAGTTGCGCGGGTCAGCTAGTTAGGTACCTATATATGGATTATATCTCTCAATAAAAATTTCAATGGGTGTTTCTTCATTGGACGACTCTGCTTGAAACCAATACCTATGCCGATCGATACCTTCCTATCTACTCGACGACACGTCACCGACAGCTACATTCTTCATTTCGCCACCGACACGACCGCGACCGACCCGATACGACGTCATTAGCTGTATCTACTACAAGTACCGTAGAAACTCAATGAAGTCCAATTACGTTGTTTTATATCCACATAATTACATGAAGTTACAGTCATCGTACCTACTATTATTGCTGTATTATTTAGGTAAATTTCTACCAACCCTGATTATTAATTATAATGATTTGCAGGTAACAATTAAATACTATAATTAACAATAATAACAAAAAATTATTTCTACTCTTTGCACTAACCATGCCAACAACATAAACAATATCAAATATATCAATAACAGTACGACATTTTACACATTTTTAGAAAATCCTTACAATTATACATTTATCGTGAAATTCTATAACAACACTCGAGTTCGTAACTATTCATAATAAGTTCCACTTTAATTAAACTGGCTGACTTCAACTTACGTGACGGGCAACTCGTTCGAAGCAGCTCATCTGTACACGCGCATCTATCTCTTTCTTACTTACCGTAAATGAAACGGAGCGCAGCGATCTATCTGCCAGCGACTAAGTGGTAAGTGCACATTGTGTTAGATAAATAATTACATAATTATATGTATTGTAGATTTGTTTATAGGTAATGAATACAGCTTTCCTATGGTGGGTTGAAATTATAGAATAAGTTTACATTTATTTAATTCGAAACAAACATTCCTCCATAAGACGTCATAGATACTGTCTAGAAACTACATAAAGTATTTTGTACTCGCTTGTACCACTGTATGGGGAAATTAAATTCTTTAATATCTTTTTAATTACACACCGACTAAATCTGTAACTTTGCGACAAATTGCGACTAATTGGCGACAAAATATGGGAGAAAACACATCTTCGCTAGGTGTCCTAGTTTTTGAGATATAAATGTGGCCCTGCTGGGGAGACTCTCTCCAGATCGGCCACCTATAAACTCTTGTATCTTTTGAACCAGTGACCGACAAACTCTGATATTTGGCGACTGATTCCGACTAATTGGCGACAAATTATGGGAGAAAAGAGATATTTGCTAGGTGCCCTAGTTTTTGAGATATAATTGTGGCCCTGCTGGGGAGACTCTCTCCAGATCGGCCACCTATAAACCCTTATATCTTTTGAACCAGTGACCGACAAATTCTGATATTTGGCGACAAATTTCGACTAATTAGCGACAATTTTTTTGTGTTTTCAAAATGAAAATCCCTGATGGTGGCTCTGCCAGAGTCAGTGACACAAAGTTTTAATACGTTATATTACGACAAACTAAAAAAGGGACCTTTACATTCCCCTTCCTACCCCTTAACTTAACCTCCACCATCATTACTTTTTAACCGGCTTCAAAAAAAGGATGTTGAACAGTTTGACCCGTATGTTTTAGTAAGTTGTTTACGGCACCTTTACCGACAACAATACCAGTATTAACTTATTCACGGATTATTTCCCCTAATTTTCATACCTTGGGTGGAGTATTAATAACTGGTACTTTTTTGGATGCATTTTCTGCTTTCTAGTTTCAATTTTTTAACTCCGTCTAAAATGTAAGTTGTATAAGATTATGAAATTTGAAGCCGACGAAATTGTTATTTGTATCTTCCAATGACACGACTGGTGGCATTTAATTTATTCTTTTTAGGATTGTGAGTAGGTATGAAGATATAAGGTAGTGGATATAGGCCAGCTAAGATCTGGTAGATTAGTAGGTAAACGTACGAGAGAATGTCGTCATTGGATGTTAGTGCCTTGAAACTGCTTTGTTGGATAAAAATGTATATTATTATTGCTTGTGTGCTGCAGCTTATATTTAATTGAATTAATTATGACTAAGATTAATAACTGTTAGTGCTTCGATCCAGAAAACGCATCAATGTGAATTCTTATCGTAGAAAAGGCTTGGAAATGGAGAGAAAAGGACAACTGGGGGAAATCTTTTACGAAAAAAGAGGCAAAACGAATGTGGATTTTATGATTATCTATCTATACTAATATTATAAAGCTGAAGAGTTTGTTTGCTTGAATGCGCTAATCTCAGGAACTACCGGTCCGATTTGAAAATTTCTTTCAGTGTTCGATAGCTAATTTATCGAGGAAGGCTATAGGCGGCTATATTTCATCACGCTAAGACAAATAGGAGCGGAGCATTAATGGTCAGCTAGTTTTAAATACTAATATATTTAGTTTGAACTGGAATTAGTCCTGACAAAAAAGAGTGCAGTTGCTTATCATTGAAAACATTTCACCGGATGTGTGTATTTTAAAGAATTTGTATTAGCAAAATGTTTATGAAAGATTTATCCTTTTTCCTCCTTTTCCACAAGTTGTGTGTCAAAGTTAGGTCAATTACTTTAATATGCATATGTGGATATACCGCTACTCTCCTTTACAGAAAACATAGAAAGGAAAAGATAATTTGTTGCAGGCTTTAGATCGTAACTTGGAACAAGGGCAGAAAAAAGAAGAATTTCACCACTTTTTCTTCGAACACAAGAACAACCGTGAATGAACTTTAAACAAAACTTACACCCGTGACGCAGTAACTGTAACCCTAAAATCAAATACCATACCAAGGATTTTTAATTGAAGAATATGAGCACAATAGCCGGAAACACGGACTAAATCCAGACATAGCCCCGGGCCACAAAAAAGCCCTTAAAAAGATATAAAAAATCAAGATGTATTGGAGCGACCGCCTACCGCAGCCAAAAATAGACTACGAATAAATAAAAACCCCATTACAAGTTTCAGAATACATTCGGAAATCTTGCATTCGACTTTCAACTTTGTTTGGGGTGCGGTACAGCTTATATCACGTTGTTTTCCGGTGGGAATTAAGTGGTTTTGGTGTGGGATAGCCAAGCATCCGTGTTTACATGTCGGCAGAAGAAATTATTCCCAGGACGTGTTCAGCCGTAGGTTTTAAATAACGCAACGCACGCGAGCTTTTTCGGGCCTCTGATAATAATTCGGTGCCGGCTTATTTGGTTTTCACACCATTTTAATTTGAGCTGTTGTAAAGGAATTATTGGATTCCTATTTTTTTCTCGTTTTGTTTGTTTTCTTTTGCAGTGGTGTAAGCTTAAGATTTACTAAATTACTGTTGCTGATTTACAAATAAAAATATTTTTTTATATTGTTAAGGAAAATCTCATCCACAAGACTGATAACAGTAGGTATATGCAATGTTTATTATTTCATCACACAACTTTGTTTTAAAGAAATTAAATCTTTGCCACAAGCAAAGCATCTCTTCCTTGCTTTTAGACGGATCAATTGTCAGACTGTCGCTAGTTTGCTTCTTTTTATTATTATTTTCACTTTTCTTCAGTTGTTAGTTCAGTTATTTACAATTTAAAAACGTAGCATTTATGTTACTAAGGTCAAAGAAAGATTCATTTTGCAGGTAACGATAGCGCACACTCAAGCAAAAAGCCACTGAAACCAAACACCATTTGATTCGTTGACAAAGAAATGCGAAAAAAAAAATTAAAATAATTTAAAACTTGACCATATTGAATTGATAAAAAAAGGATTCATTTCCATCGACAGGTTCTTTTTTCCATAACAAGTAACAACTTAGGTAATTTATTAAAGCTATTTCAAGATAAAGTTAGGGTCATAAATATTACTTACCTACATGACAAAGTTAATAAGGAAGCTACAATGTTGCATCTTCGACATTTTTTATTGGCCTTTATAGATGCAAAATTAATTATTTAAAGTCAGGCATGACTTCGGAAACGGATGAGGGTAAAAAAAAAACAAACATAAACCTGGTCTTCGTACAAAGGTAAGTACTCTACGATCTTGGAAATTTTGCAATCTGCAATGAACAAAACATTGGGAGCTGTATCTATTTTTTTGCTCTTCTTTCAGAAAGCTAACAAGCCCTAGATATTATTTGGAATTGTTGCTAAAAGCTTATTTTCTTGATTTTGAAGTAAGTAAGGTACATTTATATTGATGGTACTATTTCTAAATTATGATCCTTTATAAATTACTTAATTGGAGAAACTTGTATTAGATAAATTCCATCCGTAAGCAACTATTACATAACAGTCCCCCTAACCAGTTCTATTAATCATAATAGGTACCCGTTTCGATAACGAAACACGTATTTCACTTAGTGTTCATTAAATCTTATACACCATGTCACGAATTCACGATTACAACATTATCTAGCCACACAAGTCAAGTCACAAGTCATACAACTTCAAAACCGCGATAAAATCTTAACATTTTAAAGCCCAATTGCGTAATTTGTAATCAACAGGATTTTATTCTCGAGTAGAAAGAATGTACGGTCGTAAATTAAACTATAAATCTTCAGTAATTATACCTAGTGTTTGTATCGTGAACACCGCGACAAGGTCACCGCGTACGCCACGGAGGATTGACAACGTCGCGTGATGTAGGGAAAAAGAGAGAACAGCACTTTAAACTGGTATGTTGGAAAGAGATGTCAAATATTCGTATTGTGCATTCAGAAGAGAACGGATGTTGTGGATCGTGACCCGCGAGAAAGCGGCCGATACAAGCTGAATTTAAAGAATAAATTAGAAAGGAATAAAGTGAGTTTTTTACTTCACTTCACGTACTGTAATTTGAAATGAAGGCGATCGAGTTTGACGTGTTGTTTCGTGCGGAAATAATTTTAGGCCTAAATGATTTGGCGGATTTTAGAATTAAATTGCTTATTGATTGATCGTGTATTGGCTGGCAAACAATCAAAGATTTTTCTATGGAATTGGGTCAGTTGTTTTAAAATAATTCGGTAAAAACTTTCTACTATAATAGCAACTTTCTAACGTTAGATTTTGAAGCCAAAATTTAATTTAATTAACTAAGTAGGTAGGTACTATGTTAGTTGGACGGTAAACCAACATGCAACAACTCATAGTTTGTGCTATAAATAATTGTAATTACCTAGACAAGTTATGCTAAAATTACTCAATCAAGTAGATTTATTGCGTAGAATCACGGAATAAACAATCCAGTTCCATTTTTACAGTAACACAAAAGGCGCCGAGTTTCTTAACTGCGATTATTCATAATATTATCTGGCAATAATAACCTTATTATTGCTAGATTTATTGCTTGAAGCAACATTATTAATAGCACTTTGTTAAAACACTATTGCGGATAATAATGAAGCAATAATTATAACAATAAGTACCAGGCGAACAGAGCAGCGCAGAATTCGTCAGTCCGCCCGTTTAGGCCTAAATATTCGAGTGAGCGTAGGGCGCGCGCTTTAAAGGGGAACGATTTCACTCTACGATGGAATTACAAAATTAAATTCTGTACGATTTTTAATGAAATAGTGAGATTAGAAATTGATTTTAATTGGAAATTGCGAATAATGTTAGTGTATTTACAGATTAAGTTCCCAATATCGAGGGACTCGAAATGTTTTGACAGCAAACATTTTGTGAAAGCAATTTCTCTGCTAAAATTATGGTTGTGGACTATGGTATGTAATGTAATGTCTAGAACAAGCGTAGAAGAAAACAAAGGAAGTGATGGATTATCTGAGAGACAAGTGAATGTAGGTACTTACCAAACTAGAAAAAGAATCTGAGATGACTATAGCGCAGCTGTGAAGGAAGAAAAAGACACGATGCAATGAATAAAATGAAACAAAATGTGATGAGGATGAATGGGTAGGATAAAGAAAAAATATATAAGAGTTATTAAGAGATTTAATTTGATATGGTGTACAAAATAGAGTACCTATGTCAATCTGCCAATCAAGTTTACGCTCTCATTGCTGAAACTAATGGATTAAACTAAGAACATTTGTCAAGCTTTACAATGTTACTCACTTTTCCTCTAGGTACCTACATTTACCTAGGATATCAGTTTAATACAATAAATGTACTAACATTAAAATATAACTGATTAAACAGTCATTCAATTGAAATAGTGGACCTGTTTCAATTGAATGAGTTAATTCAAATATACTTAGGTCCTCTAACTAAGTATTTCTATTGAATGTGGTTAATTAGATAGCTAGGTACTTATCTCAAGGAAAAAATTAAATGAATAGAAAAATTGTCGATGAATTTACTATGTAAATTAAACATGGGAAGAATTTTTCAATCATTTTCTTCGTTTTGTTGTAGATAACCAGTGCTTCAGGCCTTACGGCAATGGTGGACAGCCAACCTATAGTTACGCGTAAACGGTTTTGGAAATCAGTACTTTTATTGAGCATAGATACAGCTAAGGAGCAGAATTCTCTGGCGGGGTCTGTGTTTCCTGATAGCTACAACCTATCTTATGAGGGTCTAAAAGGTAAAGATTAAATAGACAAGCGTGCGTTATTGTCTACGACATCATCGCTTATTACCCGGTGAGATGTAAAACGCGATCCTATCAAAAAACTAAATAAAAAAACTTTGACCAACATTGTGATAACATACCCACGAGCATTCAAAGTTTTTCATCTGAGGAACTTTTGTCACGGCTTTCTATTGTATACCTATAGTTACCCATAAGCTGTTCTAAAAGTTCTTGTAATGATATTATTTTTAGACTCAATTATTTTCATTCAAGACCGAATTTCTTACTTATATCTTATATCAATGTAAGAAAGAACGAAAGATGTTTATTTGGGACTCGCTCAAAACAAACAAAAGTAAAATACATTCTAACAAACGATACCCAATAATTGGTTAATTAACATTAATTTAATTAATCTGGGCAAAGCCAAAAGGGTCCCTCTTTCAGCATATGCTGCGATATTTAAATCTTGTTTTTTAGAATATTAGAAAAGATTTCTTCAATACCAGAATATTGGCAGTTTGTTCTATTTGTGGTAAAAATAGAAACAAAACTATTCATCCTGAAGAAATTGATCGAACTCTCTAGAAAACGGATTCTGATGACTCGATGTGACCTATTCGATATGATTAGAATTATTAGATGAATAACGTAGGCTTAGAAATGATGTGTAATACAGTATTATGAACCTGAAAAGCTTGAAGTGGCTAAATAATGACAGACACTCGGGTGATGTACATTTTTTTTATACGTTGCCACACACTGGGTTTTCTCCTGTATCGTGGTTGCGTTTACAAACATACTAAGTCACATACACGGAACAACTCAACTATCTGTAGGCCAAACCAATATTTGTTACTATGCGGGAATCGTACCCACGACACGCAGCGCTGCAGCCAATCGCTCAACCACTGCGCTAAACGTGTCGTCACCACGTCAGATTGAGCTTACGAAGGTCAGACCGCGTTTATCCGTTACATAGGTACCTACCGAGTTTCTGCCATTCCTCGGAAAGCTCGTTAAGCTGTTGATCCCAGCTATCATTTGAACATCTTTGAAAGTCGTTAATGGTAGTCAAAAGCCAGAAAATCTAAGACTCCTTTTTTAACTATGGGAAATCAACAAATGACTTCTTCCGCTCTGGGCAGAGCGGAAAGGAGTGTCAGAATCTTACTGACTAGAACCCATCTTGCGTTGCGTTCGAGGGAAACAGTGACTCTTTCGAACAAATTCCGTAACCCTGGCAGGAAGACCAGTTTTACCAGCGGTGTCGTGTATTTAGATAAATTCAGACAGACGGTCCATGTAACTGGTGTTGTTGCATCCATTTAGACAGAAAGACAATCTCAACATAATTTGGAAAATTCAGGACAGATTGGTTTAAGCTGAAGAACGAGTGTCGGTACAAATTAGCTGGAAATAGTGTCGTGCTGGTAGTAGTAACGCCATTGAAATAGTGTCGTGCTGGTTATAGTAACGTCATAGAAAAAGTGTCGTGCTGGTAGTAATAACGTGATAGAAAAGTGTCGTGCTGGTACTAGTAACGTCATAGAAATAGTGTCGTGCTGGTAGTAGTAACGCCATTGAAATAGTGTCGTGCTGGTTATAGTAACGTCATAGAAAAAGTGTCGTGCTGGTAGTAGTAACGTCATAGAAATAGTGTCGTGCTGGTAGTAGTACCGTCATAGAAATAGTGTCGTGCTGGTTGTAGTAACGACATAGAAATAGTGTCGTGCTGGTAGTAGTAACGTCAAAGAAATAGTGTCGTGCTGGTAGTAGTAACGTCATAGAAATAGTGTCGTGCTGATAGTAGTAACGTCATAGAAATAGTGTCGTGCTGGTAGTAGTAACGTTATAGAAATAGTGTCATGCTGGTAGTAGTAACGTCATAGAAATAGTGTCGTCATAGAATTACAAGCCTAACTTGTGGATTTTTTCAAAGATAGATTCACCGCAGCCTTGGAACGCTGGGCATTAGAAGGAACACGGATAGGTTTTAGTAAGTAAGAGTCTGACACTTGCTTTTGCTTCAACCAGAGCTAAAGAAGTCATTTAATGATGTTCCATCTTTAAAAAAACAAACATGTATAATTAGTAGTGGTAACATCTAAATAATATTCGCCATTGCGAACTAATCAACACCAAAGTCTAATCTATTCTTCCACAAAAGTAAACAAATATCCTCGTATTGCGAAATATTAATTACTAAACTTTGGCTTCCATATCACCGGGCTTCCCTCCCCTCTCGGAGGGTTATTGAGGGGGAGGGGTAAGGGACAAGGGATGATCGACACGTTGTTAGACTTTGGTGAACACGGTCTTATCTCTTGTGCAACTATTATGAGTGTTGGGGGTCCGTATCGAACTGATAAAAGTCAAGCATGAGGGTTTCTCTGGGGTTAGTTTGTTTTTGAAAGGACTTTCTTTAAAATATAGTAAAATTAATAATTTTGCATTTTGAATCTTAAGTCAAGCATGAGAGTTTTTTGCTTTGGTTTGTTTTGTTTCTTATTGAAAGATATCTAGCCGTTCTCCAAACAAAATCTATCAATATTGACATTTTTCTCTTTTAGATAGTGAAGTTGTATAATAAGATAACTATAGATACAGGTTATTTTGTGAAACGTTAGTAAAAAAAGCTTATTTTTAATTTTCGTTCAACAATTAAACGTAGAGAGACTGAGACAGCAATTAAAATATCTAATAATCACAAACTTGGCTTACATAAAAATGCCAAGAGTATTTTTTAGTTGACGACATTTTTAGCGGTCACGATTGTAATTTAATAAATTAAGGTACGTTTTTAAGTCTTGAAAAAAAATCTACGGATATTGCCACTTCTATTTGGTATTTTTTGCGCTAAAAACCTAATAAATATAGAAAGTAGGTAGGTACTTACGTAAGTAGGTACAACAATAAATTTATCAATAATAATTTCAATATCCTTATAATGAGGAAATTCATTAGGTAGGTATCGTAACGGTGAAATTTAAACGATCACACAGGATATAAATTATACCTACTTTAAACAAATTGATTAAACATAGGCAAAACCACTTTTTATAGTTGCACCGGCAGTGCGTGTCTTGCATTGTAGATGGCGCTACTTGTCTATTCGTTATTTGTTATGTCGCTTCCAATAGTTTTATGATCTATTTATTTATGAGTCCATAATATACCATGTTCTGCTTTGAATTACTGCTTAGGATAAGAGCAAAAAGAATCCTTTAAAAACATTTATGACAGATTTTTAATCATCAGAAAACTTTTACCTGAAGAATACCCAATTTATTGTTCACATAGAAGTTACCTACCTGTACCTAAATAAGGAAAATTCAATATTAAGATACTTAATACAATTTAAAACCACATCAATACGTCACGATTCCGACACGAATACGACTATGTAAACAAAAAAAATCGTGACATCTAAAAGCTTTCTGAATCATACGGCCGCGTTGGAGGCGAACCTCGGTCGATACTCACCCTTCGAGGACCCTCTATTTACATAACTGATTGGAAGTGGTAACCTAACCAACCACACGAGATCGGCCAAGCATAGTTTTTGTCATACGCATAATATATGTGATTTATTTGCATTCCAAAATTTTCATTAGGTTCATTAAGTAGAAGTTAAAACAACCTGATTTTTTTTTAAAGAGACCGCGTCCCTGGAACGCAAACGGCATTAGGAGGATTTCTTTTAGTCAGCAAGGCACCCCTCAGGAGTCATTTGATAATGTCCAATCCTAAAAAAGAAGAGATGTTAAAAACAATGGCTTCAAAGCTAGGCAGAACGCAGTAATTAAATAATTTAGATAATAATAATAATTAATCCAAAACCTAGCATAGTTGTCTGACACAATGGGATCATTGCATGTGTCCCCATGCATTTCTGTCACATACATTTATGTAGGTACCTATACCGGCAGGGCTACGAAGTCAAAAATTACAAATAAAGTTATTTCGTATTTTGTTTGGACGCAGTTTTGAAATGCTTTTTTAAAAGTCACCTAGTTTTTTTTTAGCATAGGTATACTTGTTGTCCCACTGCTGGGCAAAGTTCTCCTCATTCTCCTTCCAAACCTCTCTGTCTTGGGCGATCTCTGGCCACGTTTGCTCAACGAACAAGATAAAATCGTCACACCGTCGCCATATTTTTTCCTACTTCCACTCCACCAACAATGAAATTAATCAGAAAAGTACACCAGAGTACTTTTCTGATTAATTTCATTGTTGGTTCCAAAACAGTTGTATCGTTTCTCCAGGACTCTTCGAGATTGCATCAAACGGTCATTGCTGACACTACCCAGTTGTCCCAGTTGTGGTCATTCTCCACAATCGTTACGACATCGTCACGACAATATCAACTCAAAAAAATATTCACAAATCGTATCGTTTAAAAGGACTCCCACCCTCCCAGTGGGATGTAATCCTCCGGGTCGATACGCCACCCTCTGCAGACACCCTTCAGCCAACATTACTGGGCACCCACCTACGTGGCCGATTAGCTGCCCCCCTCTGTGGGAGTTTCTTTGAATTATAATCATTACCAGCCGTAATGAAGCAAGTTTTGAGAAATATAACAACATCTTCTCGTTACTATAAATCACATTTCGTATTTTCTTGCGATGAAATTAATTTATTTTTGGAGTAAATTGAGGTGGCTGAATCGAAATTACTTAAATATTGGCAATGTTAAAATGGTTTAGCTATGGAAATAATACCTAATGGACTTTATGTTTATTAAGGGTGTTTCGTTTTCCTTGTTTCCAGCAAAAGGAAAATAAAGCCAGAATTAGGTAAATTTATGTAGCAACCGCACCAAAAATAACAATACCTATATAATTTTAAGCAAGTCATGACACGGGCTCGTGTACCAGGATAACATAACATTACATGTCATTTACTTTTTGCTATAGGAGGAGACTCTTCATCGCGCAACTATAACTGAATAGATACAGGACATTGTATCTATACCATGACCTAGCGGGGGTAGATCGCGTTCTTCACCTAAAAATCGATCGCCGCAAACCCTGGCATGCACCTCTCTTCATCCATACTATATTATAAATGCGAAAGTAACTCTGTCTGTCTGTGTTACACAATCATGCCTAAACTAGTGAACTAATTTAAATGAAATTTGGTACAGAGATAGCCTAGAGGACATAAGCTACTTTTTATCCCGGGAAAATGTTCACTAGGAATCACACGGGCAAAGTCTATTGGCTGATAGAGGTACCTACGGGATTCGAAAAACACAAGGACTGAACCCATTCCATAAACATATAAAACAGACCATTCACTTAAAATTTGTGATTAAAGAAATATCCAGGTTTTCGATAATATTATGATTCTACTAATGTGGGCTTTTTATACCCGCAGTCATATCAATTTTAGGTTTTAAAACATAATAAATACATTTCTTCAGTGCACTACAGAGCGGTTTTTTATCTACGTGTCTTAAATTTACCACAAATAATAAAAAACGATTGGCGGCGCTAGTGGACGGAATACACGCTCTTAAAACAGGTGACACCCCTCCAATTGTTTACCTCCAGCAACCACATTTGCCTCAAATTAATTTTCTCGATCCAATCTTTAATTTATTCCTTTACTGTTTCCTTTGCCTAACCTTGTGAGTAAACCTTTGGGCCCCTTCCAGTGTTTGCTAAAAAAACTCATAATGTATGCAGTTTACAACAATACGCTCATTTGGTTAGCAGCCAACCGTTCAAAGGTGGTTTTTTGTTCGTCAGGTAAGGAAGCCACAAAAGGTGTGGGTTTAGGTTACAACGTCTACCTACTGGGTACCGAACATACGATCAAACGGCTAAATTATTCACAAATACGTTTTGAAAACTTTTATTATGGAAACTTAATTATCAACGTTGAAAACAAAAGGAAAAGAGAAATACAAACGAATACTGAAATCATTTTTTTAAACAGTTTTCGCAAACAGATTCACAAAAACCTGAAAAGGCTTAGGTAGTTGATGATGACGTGTTGA
This sequence comes from Ceramica pisi, assembly GCA_963859965.1. NCBI lineage: Eukaryota > Metazoa > Arthropoda > Insecta > Lepidoptera > Noctuidae > Ceramica > Ceramica pisi. Next base: position 18,111,818 of record OY982535.1, on the reverse strand, counting down.
GGTGTTTGGTGATTTTGCTTTCTTTATAATACCTACTGAATCCAGAAAGTAACAAGAACACAATGAAAAGGTCAAAATTTGTGTAAAATGGAGATATTTAAATGTCTGCTACTGATGTCACGAGTCTTTTTATCTTCCTGTCCGCCGACAGTTCGAGCTGTTATGTTGTATATAATACGGACGAGCCAAATTAAGTACTTGCTCAAAAATTTCAACATCAGTAGTATATCTAGTTTGGCATATTAATCATCAACATCATATCAGCCGAAAGACGGCCTTTGCTGGACAAAGTTCCTGTGCGTTTCGCATCCATCGGCTGCTCGCGATCCTCACCAAGTCATTCGCATAATTATGAGTTAAGAAGTCTGAAATGTATTTTATTTTTTTATAACGATCGAGCTAGGCTTTCTCTTCTCGGTTTCCTGCATGTTTTCGGTAAATACATTTTGTGGGGTCTGGTGCCTCTGAGGCACCTTACAGCTGGCTTGTAAGCAAACGATGGGATCGAAAAGTTCAACTATGGCAAACTCTAGAACTCGTCGGGAAAATTCATCCGTTTCATTTAGGCCCTAGCAAGCGTGCTCCTTGACGATGGAGCATGGATGCCCAGGGCCTAAAGCTGACTGCACACAGCAGCAGAAGACGACGTATCCCTGCACTACTGCAGGTTTCTATGAAATTTCTATGTATTTTCATGAAATACTTTTTGTAGCGTCGCCGTCGCATGCCGTATTTACATAAAAATACAAAGAAACCAGTGCTGCGCTTCGATGCGTCGCTTGCTGCTGCTGTCTGCAGTTGGTTGCGAACTCGTACTTTAAATCTCTTCATCATCAGTGTTAATAAAATAAATTACAAAAAAAAAAACAACGGGTTGCACTACGGGAGTGCCGGCAGAAGTGAAAACTTGAACATTATAACGTTGTGCATTTTTGAGTCATCCGTCTTACAAATTTTCGATCAGGTCACATCTCCTGACGCGAGCATCTCATCCCACGAAAAGTGCTCAACGCTACTAAAGAAGTTTTCACTTCAAAAATATAGCAAAAATATAGCAAAAATATAGCAAAAATATAGCAAAAATATAGCAAAAATCAGTAGCTATATCCCTTCTGCAAACAATGGAACAGCCTATAAAATGTTATGATTTTTACCGAATTTATAGTTTCCACAGACTGGAATCTGTTGCAGCGTTCAAATGCTTGCCAGTATTTGCATAATAACCTTGTGCGTACCTTGTGTGTTAAGTAGATATTTTTGGTTACAAAACTAAGGGTATTGTTACGCGCCAGAATTAATGCCGGGTTCACAACGTACTACTAACGCCATCTAGTATCGAGTAGTGGAACTAATTGGGTCACGATCTTTCTAGAATTTTCGATGCTAGAACATTCTCGATGTTTCGACACCTAGTCAGTCGGGACCGGTATGTTCCCGAACTTTCTAGATATTTCCATTCTCGAAAGTTCTGGAAATTACAGTGGGACTATATAAGCTGCGAATCGCTCGCGACTGAGTCAGTATTGAATTGGCGATACAAGCGAATCTTCGGAAGCGATCTTCAACTGCGAGTTAAGTGAAGTGAAGTGTTTATTAGTGCGATTGTGGTTGTAATTAGTGTGTTTACCTAGACCTATTAATTATACGAAAATGTGTAGGTAAACCATACTACATGTTTTGTTACAGCTCACCGTCATTAGGCACATGTTTTTTTCCTTATTGTTGGCTTACCACGTGTCTACTCTTTTCCTCAATATTAATACCTACCTCTATATATAATAAGTATCCATGCCTATGACTTGTTGGTGCGACTGCCTAATTAAGTGCATGCCTTTTTTTCGTTACCCGTGTTATTATCGAACACTATATATCGTTCATTGTTATCGCTTTCTCACTTGCTTGTTGGTTTTCATACACTGCGCTAGATGAAACAACAAGCTTTTCAAATATTAACAATGGCGAAAATTCTTTGCGTGGTGTTCAATCTCCTCCTGAAGGGTCGGGAAAATTAGATCAGAACTTTAATCAATCAAACGGGTTATATAGCCATTTCCCAACAATGTTGAGGTCGGCTTTTAGTAGGTAAAGACCTTCACAACTGTAACAACAACAACAACACAAGTAGGTACCTAACTGTGATGTACAATAATAGGAAATTCAGTAAAATTATGAAAAGGAAAGATTTGTATGTTTGTAACGAACGAACTCAAAAACTGGTTGATCGATTTGAACATAGGTACCTAAGTAGGTATAGACAGACGTAAGTATCTATACTGTATTTCGAAACAATAAAATATAAAAAAAAAAAAACCCTTCGAAAATTAAGTAGGTAAGTACATACCTAGATCTGCGCGAACGAAGTCGCGAGAGGCTTCGTTCGCGCGGGTTCTAGTGTTTAATAACTGAGTAAATAGAATATAACGGAAAAAGGAGGGCAGAAAAGAAATGGGTAGATTCTTTGAAGAACAGGATTTCAGTGATAGCATGGAGGTTGACAGGGCGGAATGGAAGAAGAAACCTTGATGCCCCGGGCCCGAAGGAGCATGGAACACGGACTACAGGAAAACTGAGAAGTAGTAGGTATCGACCTTACGGCCACGTTCATCATCATCATCATATCAGCGGAAAGACATCCACTGATGGACATAGGGCTCCCCCAAGTGTCACCACAACAACCAGCCCTGCGGGTCCCGCAACCATCGGCTACCCGTGACCACCTTGTGGGAGGCCTTCCAACGCTGCGTCTTCCGGTACACAATCGTATTACTGTAAGGCTTGGAACCGCTAAGCATCATCCTCTTGCCCTATTCCGTGTTACTTGACGTGGTGTTGGATTGGGGTTGGAGGCAGCTATGATAAAGACATCATCGAAAGGATAGCATAATAGAATAAAATAGAAAATAATATATTTTAGAGAGAGAAAAGGCCAGTTTCGTAATAACTGGCAATGCTTTTTCGTCATAGTGTCGATGCTGTAGTACCTACCTACCTAATGCCGAACAAAAGAAACGTCCAGTTTTGTTCTGACTCAAACTGAGATAGTAATATGGAATTTAAAAGCTGAAAACTAAGCGTTGGTTGAATATACCTAGACGACAAACTTACACACAAAATTCTCCAAATGTAAAAAAAACTTTTTTACAAAAAAAAAAATATACTTAACATGCAGGCTTCCAATAACTTTAATTTCGGTTTTTGATACCGGCTTCCAAAATTAATTACCTAAAGTTTTTTTATACTTTGTAGTGTTTTGTTTTTTGTAATCGGTAGTATTTTTTGTAAAAAGTTTTTTTTTTCACTTTTTAATATAGGTAAATACCTGCGTATAGCCATTCACAGCGTACCGGCCGCGGCTTAATGTTATGAACTAGTGTAAACAGTTAACATACCTGCAGTGCTATTCTGTAACAACATTTTCGTGTCTCGACAGCGGAATCCGAGGTGAGTTTCAATGTCGTATAAATACAAGACCTTATGATGTGTGAAATAAAGTTCACTTTGTAAGCTTAGTCACTCAGGTGAAGTCGATATCGAAATGGTTATTTACAGAATAGACTAGCTGCATGCGATTTCAGCAATCCCGATCCATTTACCATAATTTATTGAAGAGTTCCGTTGCCTACCTCCGAAGTTCTTCATCAGATCTTCACAGAATTGAAATGGAACCAGTCCGGGAAAATGCTCTACCAAACAAAAAAAAAAAACATCCAAATCGGTTGGCAATTGGTGAAATTATCGCTGAACAAACATTTTTCATTGGGATTCCATAATCAGATCCTAACTTACACCTTCCATCATCAGCTTAGCAACATGAGCTGATGATGATTACAAGGCACAAATAGGTAGGTAAGTATCTGAATTGCTTAAAAAAGTTTATGTAAAACATTGTAGGTGCGTGCCTATAAAAATGGAGGGTTTCTCTTAATTTTCAAGGGATCCCATCATCAGATTCCGACTTGGTGACAGTGGGGCTAGGCTTTCGAATACAAAAAGATTTTTTTGAAATCGGTCCATAGGTACTTGGCGGAGAAATTGGTGAAAATAGGAAAAAAAAAAAACTACAAACAATCGAACATAGAACCCCTTTTTGAAGAAGTCGGTTGAAAATGGTTCATGACGTGAATATATAAAGCAATTGGAGCTGCCTACTGTTCCTCGTTCTTATAATAGTACCTATCTTATTAATGCGTAGGTAACACTTTTTTTAAGTATGGGTAATCAATAGTTAATCATCAATTGACACTTCTTCCGCTCAGACCCGAGTGGAAGAAGACATACCTAGGTAAACTTCCCTCAAGTACCATCATGACGATTAATTAACAAATACCTAAATGTTTGCAGATTTACTAAAATTCGTAAGTAGAGATAATTTCATCGATTTTTTAATTGACCGTTGGTTAAAAAATGCCCTACGAAATGTAGGTAAGTACCTAGTCTCACCACCGGCGATCAGAGAGTAGCGAGTACCTAAAGCTTGAAACTCGAAACGATTTGGCGAGCAGCGAGTATTAGCGAGTGAAAAGTCTCGATAGTTTTCACGATCGGCTTTAAGCTAGTAGGTAGTGCTTTTGTGCGACGGGCGATTACCTACTCGCAATACTCGCTGCGGCCCGCATTGTAGGTAGAAATTACCGCTGGTTGGTGATTTCTGACCGCCAAGTGAGTAGGTAGGTACCTATCGCCGAGCGAGTATCACTGAGCGAGTACAATCTCTGATAACTCTCTTGTCGCTGCGATCAACTAGAGGTGAGAGCCGCTCGCCGGCAGTGCGAACACGGAACAACCGTGAATGTTGACTGTGAATGTATGTGTCTCTTTTACTCACACAATAAGTATCTGTCTTTTGTCCTTTCCCTCAGCGAGCAAATAGTCGATAGCTAATCGCTTCCTCGCGACAAGTGAGTGACAAGTGCCTTAGATTGCAATTAAATTTAATCGTCCCTCAAACGACATTTAGTTGTTCCAATATCTGAAAATTATCTGGAATTCTGTAAAACATCCTATTTAAAACGCGAGTCTCAAATTTGAAAAAAAATTAGGAATCAAAGTCCTAGATCTGACTTAGATTGTTTATAATCAACGATCAAATAGAGTAATTGTTTTGCTCATTACAGCTTTAAATCAAAATCAAATCAAATCTACTTAAATAATATTAGGTACTAATGGTTATTTCAAATCCAGCGTCAAAACTAACACAAACTAATAGACTACTAAACCCGGCCGCCAAATGAGGTGGTTAAGAAACTTTGACACTAGGTTTAGGGTGTGTGGGGTCAAAAGTCCGATAAGACGACTAAAACCTGTAGGTACCTACAGCTGTTTAATAACGAGGTCTCAATCATCAATCTAACTCCAAATCCAATCTATAGCGAGAAAACCTTTAGAAACTTATAAGGCGTTCCAAACAATAACCCCACCAAAGTGCATTACGCCCGTACCAAAAGTGGGTGTATCACACAACTCTCCTTACAGAGCCGGGAATCGAACTCACGACATCTTACTAACAATGTCTAATGGAACCTTTACACTTAAAGATTGAAATAACTGTTCGAACTGAAGAATGTTTTCCTGGTACTGTCATTGGAGTTACTGGTATAGTTTTTCCTTGTAGTGTAGATAATTAACGTAAAGTTTCTCGGGCCCACAGTGTAGCGGTGGGGTCTGTATGTAGCGCGCACGCCCGCGCGCGCGCATGGCCACTCCCGGGGGCGGGTCCGAGAGTACGCCCCGCCCAAAGCCCCGCCCCACGGCCCTTTGCAAGGTACTGCAGCTGAGTGAATGGGTTTCGTGAAGTTTGAAGTTTTGAGTGTCAGGAATGAGTTGTGAATATACAGATAAATGTAGGTATCTAATAGTGCTGGTGAGCTTGGTAGCTTTTGTGTGTGTGTAAGAAAGTACAAAAGGGATTTAAGGGCGTTTTGTTAAAATTAGTTCTGTTAACATCAGACATTGGTTTTGATTCAATAGAATAATTCCATAGGTTCCACGTGTCTAGTATAACTTCAGTAGCGCTAGGACTATTGCGGTATTTGTTCAAAAGAGTCACCGCACGGCCCTGGTATCTATGCAAAGGGCATTCGGAGGAACACGGATGGGTTTTAGTCAGTAAGAGTCTGACATTGCTGAAGGAGTCATTTGATGTTTTCTATCCTTGGTAAAAGCGCTAGGACTAGGTATAGGTTGGGTTGGATATTTACTATTTGAAAGTTCGAACGAACTTTGAAGTATAATAAGTACCTAAGTATGTCAATGTGTGAGGTGTGATAAGTAAGTAGTATCATTTATTTATTACTTTTAATTAAAAAAGTGTCCGTGGAGTTTCTTGCGCGTTCTTTTCCATAGAGATCTACGCTTTGGAACGTGCAAATATATAGCTTCATCCCTTTTTGTACCGACCGATCTACAATTCAAAAGTGCCTGTAAATGGTTTCATTGAAATACTTAAAAGCTTGCAAGTTTGAGTTTGAGTTTGGACATGAGATCTGAAATTTTATTAGTGACTCTATCACAACAAATCAGGCAGATTTTATGACGCTATAGGTACATTCACCTTTCCTGTAGATTGTCCGTGGCAAAATAAGCCTGTGTTAGTTTACTAATTTTTTATAACGAATGTGTTTACGACTGCGAATATGGGTCTTTTTTAGGGTTCCGTATCTAAAAGGTTCCGTTGGTTACCCACCAACAGAACCCTATTACTAAGCCTCCGCTGTCCGTCCGTCCGTCTGTTTGTCAGCGGGCCGTATCTCAGGAACCGTAGTTACTTAATACGTAGATAGTTGACATTTTCACAGATTGTGTATTTCTATTGCCGCTACCTACTTACCTATAATAACTATAATAACAAATTTTAAAAAATGGTGTTTTGGTAGGAACCATTCGTTATGCGAGTCCGACTCGCACTTGGCTGGTTTTTGCCTTGTTTATTATCTGACAATAAAATTCTGATTAATAAACCTTGCTTTTTGTGACGTTTTTTGCTATAAGTAGGTAATGCTGCGCCATTCGGGTTTTGCCCGCATACATATTTCTTGGTTTTTCTTATCCTTCGGGATTTTTATAATTTTTTTAGGACTGTGCGAATGAAATTATCAAATAGGTAGGTATGAGAAAGTACAGTGCCGGATTAAGCCAGCACCCCCCTTTACCGAGGGCCCCCCTAAACCTAAAACGTAGGTACCTATAGCCCTTCTAACTTCGTAAAATGAAAAGTAGGTATCTAAAGCCCCCCATCTATTATTTGTCTCGGGCCCCGGGGCCCTTATGTAGCGCCTGGGTCCAAAGGTTTTGCCTGCACTGTCTGTAGATATAGACTGGATCCGAGGCTGTTTAGATTATAAACGGTAGCTTGAAATAAAAGAAAGAAAACGGGTTTATTTTCAATACTCTTCTACTCAAATAAAGAGAATTCTATTCTATTTTGATGATCCCTCAACTAGCCAAAGAAGTCACCCGTGTGTCTTCTTCCGAGGAATAGGCCACGCCTTCTATTCCCATGGAGGTTGTCAGGCGGCTAATGTGAGCGGAGGGCAGATGCATCCTCCCAAGTTCATTTACTTATAGACAACTGCAATTTGGTGCGTCTTATAGATTAGACTGAGACCTATCAATCAATATCCTAATACATCTATACTAATATTACCTACTATAAAGCTGAAGAGTTTGTTTGTATGAACGCGCTAATCTCAGGAAGTACTGGTCCGATTTGAAAAATTCTTTCATTGTTAGATAGCCCATTTATCGAGAAAGGCTACAAAATTATCATCACGCTAAGACTAATAGGAGCCGAGCATTAATGGAAAATGTGACGCAGACGAAGTTGCGTGGGTCAGCTAGTAATACGTAGGATACCTATAATTCTTCCGTTTCTGAGTGACTGAAAGATTGAATGATTGACAGACAACTAAACAAAAAACTACTGGTCATGAAAGCTGAAATTTGACATGTAGGTTCCTTGGGAACTGACACGGTTGGCGCAGTGGTTGAGCGATTGACTGCTGCGCAGCATGTCGCGGAACAAATATTTGTACGACCTACAAGTATTTGTACCGAGTCAGGGTGTTTTTCTATCTATAATATGTAGGTATGTATTTACAAAAAAAAAAAAAAATGTATATAAGTAGTTTATCAGCCATCTCGTTACCATAACACAAGCATTAGGTTGCTTAGCTTGGGACTAAGTATATGGCGTTGTGTGAAATGTCCAAGGATGTCCAAGGATATATTATAGTGTAGTGGAGCACTAACAGGGTTTTTCGAAATTATTACGGGAACGGGAAACGACGAGATCTGCGCGTATGAAGTCGCAGTCTTTTGTTTTAGTTCCCAGACTTAGACACATTCGGTCCGTTGTGCGTAGTATCTTTGGGGGCCGAGTCACCCGCGTCCGTAGGCGAATACCCTTCAGCGAATCCCTACACGTGGTCCCCGGGTGGTGCTAAACAGGTGACACTAACCGCCTCCGTGGTCTCGTGGTTATACCACCTGATTCAGACCCAGAGGTCCCGGGTTCGATTCCCAGCGGGGGCAAATTTTTTTCTCGGTTTGGTTGGTGGTAGGACTTGTTCTAAGTCCGCCTGGCAAGCTACCACCATCATGTCCAAGTCTGTCGCCATAACAACAATGTTAACAGCATTGTTGTGTTCCGGTAGTTAGAGGTATGATAGCCAGTTCTTCTGTGTAAGAGGGGTGAGATTTAGGCCAAGAGTTTCCCCGTTTTGTATAAAAAAAAAAACTATAGGTATATAACTGACAGACAACGCAAAGCCGAAACTACCGGTCGCAGAAAGCTGAAATTTGGCATGTAGCTTTTCTACACTCGATCGGGAGGCACTAACAGAGGATTTCCCGAAATTCCTTCGGGAACGGGAAAAAACGGGACACGCGTACGAAGTCGCGGGCAAAAGCTAGTAACGTATAAAATCTAAGCAGCCTCGGATCTGGTCCTTAAACCTAGACAATGTAAGCAAAAAACCTATGGGCTACTGGGCTCTGCGGCTTTTGCGGTGGAAATTGTAGAGGGTGCGATGGCACGGTTTTTGGCCAAACAAATTGAGGGCGAAAAGTTGATAATTCAGCAGGTGCGGCTTGCTGAAAGAATACCGAAAATTATGATAGTTGCAGATACGAGCCCGGTGGTGAGGGAGGAAGGTTTTTTTTTTTGCGATAGCCAGACCCGTTATTATATTAATTTGATCACCGCAACTTGCGCGGTTTTCGGCTTGCTTGGTGAGACGTTGATAGCTTTCGACCACTACAAGGTTGTTCAAAAACTATGCAAATGCCCCCTTGTAAATCACAGAAGTTTGGTATTTTCGTTTGTTTTTTATGAAGGTTTTAGTTTTGGTCCTTTAGTAGGTAGGTAGGTGAGTAATATTTGCTACAGGGCCCCGCGCTGGGTTAATCCGGCATTGTTCCTACTCCTCTGCTATATTTTGCAAATTAATTTCGTTGCGAGATCATCGTTGAGGGATAACAATAGGCTGGATTCCATCATCCACAAATTGCAAAACTATTTAGTCCGTCAGTTAGATTATTGAAAAATACTTACTTAATGGACACGTATTTTTTGTTTTTGTAAATTAATGAATATTGACAAAGATAAAACGCATCAAAACTCGGGAGTGGGGGCTCGTAACGTCACGACTTACTAAAAATTATGCGAAGGTGTGACGTATTGAGAATTTTGAAAGCGTCGTATAACTTCGTCAATTTTGGTTCCCGTAACAAAAGAAAAAACACGGGTCAAATATTTTTTGATAATGTAACTGACGGACTATTTAGATTTTTTTAGGACACAAGCCCATTTCATTTTTAAATATTAAAATTAATACAGTAGGTAAGTAGGTACCTAAAAATAGTAGTCCGCCCGCCCGCCCCGGTCGGGAGCAGGGTCCAAGTAAGTTATTATTATTCCACCTATCATTCACACAATCATATCACTGCATCATACAAACATCACCATCAGCTATCATCATCATCAGCAACTATCATTTAGGTAGGTACTCCTACACTATCGGAATTATAGGTGGCGCTGCTCATACCATTCCGTACTTACCTATTTACAATTTCGTGTGCTCTTTGTTCGTTATATTATTTACAAATGTTGGGTTACATTAACAAATGAGGTTTAAGGTTCGTCCGGCTATCATTAGGCTGTTATCTCATGAACCGTGATAGGTTTTCACAGATGATGTATTTCTGTTGCCGCTATAACAACAAATACTTGGGTAACATTAAAAAAAACGGACTACTTATAATAAATAATTAAGGGAGATCACATACAAACAACGGGATTTTTTTTTGCTCGTTTTTATATATACCTACCTACGGAACCCTTCGTGCGCGAGTCCGACTCGTACTTGGTCGGTTTCTTTTTCTGTCGTCACTTTTAAAGAAACCCTTCAAGGTTTCTTTCTCATTCCTTGAGATCATGTGTTGAATTATTTTACCTATTACCTACCTACTTAGCAAGGTTATAATGCGTTTTGATTAATGCATAGGTACTTTCAACCATCTATGTGATAATTGATTTTCTATTGTTTTTCTGTTAAAAAGAAAAATAAAGAGCGGGTTTAGAGTAGGTACCTACTGAGATCAATATCTAAATTTTAGCAGTATCTAAAAAAATATCTGAGTCATGTTTAAAGTCAAATCACATTGTTGGCGTTACCTATACTATTTGAGCAGTCTAAAAATACTTAGGCACTTATCAGTCCTGCAAAAAAAAATAATAGGTAATACATACCTATAAATCAACACACAAAAAGAAAGCATAACCTTTGAATAAATCTCGACATAGATAGATAAATATACCTAGCAACAAGCAAAAGACAGCACGAACACGAATATCAAAATCATTAAAATCTTCCATTCATTCCCTATTCAAAAATTCAAACCTACACACACGTAAACACACCATTCCCCGGCCCTAATGTTAGAGCGAGACGGGGCAAAGGGGCGTGGGCGTGTCCATCCACAAGTGGTGAGACAGCGATACATCTCCTCGAGTTTATGCGCTCCTGGTACCCTGACGTCAGTCTTACCTGCGGGAGAAACGCGCCGGCCGACGGGTGGCGTTGCCGTTTTCATTTTGAGATTAAGTTTTATGATTTTTTTTAATATTAGGAAACAATTTTAGTGTAAAATTTGGTAAAGAATAGCAAAAGCAATGATTGAGGTACGATTTATATGAATATTAATATCAGAATTTTATCAAAATCGTTAAAAATACAGTAAACACGGAGCCGAGCTTCGTAACATTAGTATTGCACCGAACATGTCGTCTATAGGTGAAATCATACATCAAACTTATAAAGTCTCATCGTTTCTAACAAAAATAACATTACCTACCTAAATATCATAGAAACAAACACAAGAATAGATGTTTGTTTGAACAAATCAGATGAAGAGCTTAGATAAAAATCATCAAAAGAATTTCTGATGAGCCGCCGCATTTATAATCTGTTTGCTCACTAATGTTTGCTTTCCATTTATTTAAGTTTGCTGATTTGGCAATGATAGATTACCATTAATTATGACAAATGTATAGGTAACGTCAACGAAAACATTTCTGAAGATCTTCATTAGAATCCCTTAGAACATAAATATTTTCCAACGATTTTGATGGTACAATTTTATAAAGCTTCTGTCTCTATTAATATTACTGAAAGGGATTTTATTGACTTGCTGTCAGCAAAGTTAATAAGTAGTTAATACCTAGCTACTGAAGGTAGGTACGAGATAATTAATTGAGCTATCATTACCTATAATACCTTGTTATTAGATTAGAAGTTACCTGTTATATTATCTGTTAACAAAATTTTACATCTGCAGCCATTCGAACTCGGAGTTGATAACATTTGCGATTTGTTTATGTTGTGTTAACATGACTCGAAAATTTATTATTTCAGTTTTTTTCTATTGGCCTATATCGAAGCTTCTGTGGCTGTAGTATGGAAATCGGCATTTTTCTTAATTACCAAACCAGTCATTTAATGGAAGTCTATTTCCTGATAGCGGCAACCTGGAGGTCTATGAATAAGTTACTTTTAAGCAAGCCTGCTCCTTCGTCGATCATTCATCATGAGGTCAACCTCACCTGACGAAAACCTCGAGCCTGTCAGCAATAAAAAATACCGTTCTATACTGTCTACACCGTGATCCGTTGCACTTAGGAATTGGCCTCAGTTACGGTAAGGTTTATATACCTGATCATAGGAAAAGTAATTTCAAATTTGAGATACGTAGTAGTTTTTTGTGCCGTAGATAGACTTTAAGTAATCAGAGAAGTATTAGAAAAACACCTTTTTTTAATAGCAGTCGAACAAAAAAAAAACAGAAAACTACGAGGATATAATTATGCTACCACAGCATTAATTATATCCTCGTAGTTTTGTGCTTTGCCTTACTACTTTCATTTACAGATACCTACCTAGAATCTGGAGTACCTAATAGGCTAGATTCCATTATCCACAAATTGCAAAACTATTTAGTTAGTCCATCAGTTAGAATATTGAAAAATAATGGACACGTATTTTTTGTTTTTGTAAATCAATGAATATTGACAAAGATAAAACGCATCAAAACTCGGGAGTGGGGGGCTCGTGACGTCACGACTCACTAAAAATTATGCGAAGGTGTGACGTATTGAGAATTTTAAAAGCGTCGTAACTTCGTCAATTTTGGTTCCCGTAATAAAAGAAAAAACACGGGTCAAATATTTTTTGATAATCTAACTGACGGACTAATTAGATTTTTTCAGGACACAAGCCCATTCTCGCTTCTCAAAATATTGGTGCCCACCTACTTCAGCGTACCTTTACCTATGACAACTATATCTACTCATCCTCATAGATATATTTTTTTGTTTGGTTCAATGTTTAGCTGTTAGTAGGTAGTATTAATTTGTAACACACCATTTGCTGACGCATTAATCACGTAGTCACGTGTGCAAGTGATTGCAAATGCATCAAAAAATGAAAATTAAACCTGCCATGGTCTGTGCTAAGACGTATGTGCTCTGCAGATCGTTTCCATCCGAGTACCTTCATCTGTGGAGATTGTCTTAGCTGTGAACGATCTGAGTGCGCCTGATCACTGTCTTCCAGGTCAACCAAGGTAACGGCTGCTCCGGCGAAAACTCTAGGAAATGGTCGGATGGACGCTTTTGTCATCGGACAAAAGCGTCCATCCGAGAGAGCTTCTCCAGAACATCGGTTCTGGAGAAGCTTTCCCTCTTTCCCAGTGAATCCGCTGGATGCGAAAAGCATCAGCGCACAGGATGTCGCGGTGCTTGGAGGAGGCCCAAGTACAACAGAGGATGGTATGGTTTAAATTATGATAATGAAAGCGAGAACGATAAGTGCGTGATGACTTATGGAACCAAGACGTGGTCGCTCACACGATGGGCTTCATCAGAACGCTTAAAGCAAAGCTTGGAGTTTCCTAAACAATGCAATGCAATGTTTTGTTTGCAAAGCAATAAAATGATTATGATTATGATTATTATGATCCTAGTGATCGAATCAGGAATAACGATACCCGCAAGCGAACTAAGGCTGCCAACATAAGCCGAAGGATCACCTACCTGAAGTTGCAATGGGCAGGGCACATTGCTCGCAGAACAGATGGTCGATGGGGCCGAAAAACTCTGGAGTGGCGACCGTGGACCGGATGACGCAGTGTTGGATGCCCTGCCACAAGATGGACCGATGACGGCGATGTCGCGATGATATGATGAGGATCGCGGGTGAATGGATGTGAGACATACAGCAGTGGAGACCTTGCATGAAGATGATGAAAGTGACAATAGTAGAGATGAGTTTAAAGACTTAGGGAATTCTTCAATCGGTTCTGGAGAAGGCTGCAGATGTGAAATGCATCGGATCAGTGGATGCGGTGCCAGTTGTGGAGAGCCCTAAGTCCAACACTGGACGTTTTGTATTAAATGATTATGATATAATATACTTATACGAAAATAGTAGATGTAATGGATGTTAGAGGGTCTTGGTATTCCTCTTCTAATAGCCACATTAAGAGAAGCTGGTAAATATAAGCCAAACAGTGGCACTGGTTACCGGTTTAAAAAACTGGTCCTTACGTCCAAATATCAAGTTGGTTCACTGGTAGACTCTTGTTGATATTTTATATTTAAGAGTTTTATAAGATTATTATTGTGGTTGTTGTAAAATATTTTTGAAGTTGGTTCAGGAATTGCTTGGTTCGAGTAAGTTTTCTTATTTATATTTGTGTTTCAGGTGTCTGAAAAAATCTCATCCATCAGACTTTTTAACTTTTGTTAACGTTATACTTAGATTGCAACTTATTTGCTGATCTGCAGAAACAATAATCTTTACAGCCTGAGGGTCTATCAGGTGGTTAGGTTATTAGGGAGGCCCTAATAGCTGAGCATCATCAGCATTAGTTCTTTCTTTTGATAGTTTTATAATATTCTCTTTAATCATAATGATAGTTCTGATTGTAATAAGACAAGATTGATTATAATTTCTAGCCTAGTAAATATTTGTCATTGCTATGCTGTAATAAATACTACTGAAGTATTTTTTTTTTTTTTTTTCAGATGCTGAATCTGCACGTATGAAATTAAAGGATTAATAATGATGATCAGAGCTCTGTTTCCACAAATAAATAGAAACATGAAAGAGCGGTAGAGAATATTTATTCCCCAAAAAATTCAAGGCAAAGCTGAATAAAACATAACTAGTTTATAACAAGGAGATGAAAATAATAGACGCTACGTAAGTGTTTATCGCAATGCGGATATCACACCAAGATAATATACACGGTGCCTCTCAAACTAAGGTTGGGCACACAAAGCCAATTCGTCAATGCCGCGAACGCCATCCGACCAAAACAAACGTCACGTCACTCATAAACTGCGTTTCTTACTCACAAAACGTGCTCGTGTTATCGTGTACATGAATTTATTAAGCAGTCAAGGTGACGATCGATGAGGTCGCGCCTGCGCTCGACGCGCCATACCACGTGGCTGTCAACAGATGGCAGTAGCTACCACTGCGCATGCCTCAGAATATTGAACGCACGCACACATGGGGACCATCCGTCCATACACACTAGGACACTCTGACATAAATCATATGTTGTTCGCTCCTAACCATACGGCTTCAAATTACCTCTGCGGCGCGTAATGACGCAAGTGAAACGTTCTCTTCAACTCGCAAGCTTATTGGGATCAGTTTAAAGTCTAATTCTGTGTGGGGTTTGTGTCTTGTAGTAACAGAAGTGGACAAGTGAGCTAAATGTCTCACAGCGAGCAACCGTGGACGTCAATTACCGTCTTTATCTGGTTGCTGTTTACGGCATACCGCTTGTGGATTCAACGGAGTAATTCCACATTCCTGCTTTCAAGATTTTAGTGGCTTAACATGACTTTAAATGGAATTGATTGGAACGAGGAGTTTTTTTATGTCCTAGCTGCCTTCCTCTAATGTTGAATCTTTGATAACTCGCTTTTCAATAATAAAAAATCTTGTTTCATATCTAAATTGGTCTATAAAAGTTAATATCAAGCCGTACTAGTAGAAACTTGTTGTATGACTACTATGTAATTTATTGTATTCTGAGGTAAGGGATTGGTAGAGTGTGGATTATGTTTTATAGGAACAACTTTAATATTGGTCTGTGTTGAGATTTATAGCTGTAGTAAAATGATAATTAACTGTGACAATTCCTGTCCTGTGTATATTGTTTTCCAACAATACTCATGTTAACAGCAGAAATCAGGAATTAAATAAGAGTAAAGATAGGGCTTTATATTTATTGATCTGGCAAATGCATTCTAAAAAGAAAAAGTTTTTCTGTATTAAATCGGTTTTAGTAAAAGAATCGCTCATTGTTACACCCTATTAATGCTTAAGCTTCTATTGTAATTTCTGATGGTTTATTTACAATAGATACCTAGTTAATATTTATGTCTTATTTGAAATACAAACAAACAAAGTAGAAGTCTAAAAAGCAGCAACTCAGAAAGAGTAGAACGAGATAAAAAGTTACATTTCTATCGATAAGAAAGAATAGGATCTTATTTCAAATGAGTAGGCATTTGAAATAAGATCCTACATATGCCGCTACTTCTAAAAACAGAAAAAAACCTCATAAAAAACTAAAAATAAACAAAAACGCTAGCCGACATAGAAAACAAATCATAAATACTCGCATTCCGGAACTCGTAAAGGAAAACTGAAATAAAAATAAGTACACAGACAGCAAAGAATGGGAACCAGGAACTGCGAAATAGCAGTCGCCAACAAAACTCCATACTTAATGGTAGCTATGGGAAGTCTGCAAAGTTCTACGGCCAACAATTTATGTGTAGGCTGTGCCAAGTTTGTCCGAGACAAAGTTGAAGCAGTTAATAAAGAGGCTCTAAAGTAGTTTAAAGGACTTTGCATTTTCATTGCACGAATAAAATTTTCATTAAATTGTTGTCTTTGAATTTGAATGTGAACTAAACTGTAACAAAGTGTTTCTGTTTAGTAAGAGAACAAAATATGCAAAGACGAATTGATTTCTCCGAAAGATAGTTTTGGGCATTTCTGAATATTTTAATTCGCCTAAATAACAAATGACATACAAAAACAGAGCAAAAAAAGATCAGCCAAAAAACAACGTACAAAAATAACGACCGAAACGTAGGTAGGTGTGTCCCTTATTGTAAGTCAATAAGCCTTCGGAAGCCAAACGTTTCGAAGAAAAACGTCCAAAAACGAAAGATAAAAGATTTACAGAAAAAGTTGGCGTCTCCAGTCTGCGCGACAAAACCAATAATTCAGTTCAAAAGAAAAATGAAACCCACAAGAAATTAAACGATGATGACGACGATAAAACAAAGTTTAATTAAAATTGTTCAACTTTCTTGTTTGCCGAAGAAGTTAATGAGAGCGACGCGTTTAATGCTCAATCGGAACTGGTGACAAGTACCAGAGCGACATAACGCACAAGGAAGTTCTACGCGGCCCGCCCGACGGAAGCCGGGAAATGTCTCTCCAATATTGCTGCCAAGCGCACACACAATAAAACTGTAGCTACTCGAGTTCATTCAACAAAGTTATCTGTTATTGCTACAAAATAAATGAGTGTAGAGCAAAATAGATTTAATATTTCGAATTCACATTTCGTTCAAACCGTTTTCCAGTCTGATGTCTTTTTATGAGTTTTCAATAATCTTTCACAGTGTCTTTGTTTTGATTCACTTTTTGTTTCGTCGTGTTTCCTTTTTTTTAGCTGTTGATATTAAACTTCACTGTCCACTGTATGAACAATGAAGGCTAATGGTTTAGGTAGGTACCCCACGCAATTTGTATTTTTATTTTTTTACCTACCAACTGTTTAGTCATTTATTTTGTAGTTCTTGGAATCCCGTGAAATTGCAGAGAGGGGATCGTCAGCGTGTGGGCGGTGTACCACTATTGTGAATGGGAGGCGTTAATTTATTATTGTGGCATTTAGCGTTATTTATTACGAATCATTTTGATTACTTACATGAATACCTAACGATATAATTTTAGGGTTCCTATGTATTTCATCTGACAATTTAATTAGTGGTAGATCTGCTTAATTCGTTTGACCTATGTGTACTCAATGATTTGAATCTAGTCTTATGTTACTTTCCCTAATTTCTTAAAATCATTTCAATTTCAAATCAAGCTATATTAGTTAGCAACTCTTTATTGTATTCCACAATGAAAGCTGTAGTGGTGAACACTATGCCAAAAGTAAAAAAAACTTACAATCTATCTTTTTCTTAACAAATTCTTGTTTATTTTATACAAGATTTAAGGATTTATCATTTAAGTATTCGTTGACAATGTAATAACTTTAGGTGTTAATTTAGATACCATCCAAAGCCCGCATTTTTATCAGAAAAAATCTGCTATTCACGAACAAATCATCAATGAAAGATGAGAACTCACGCAACTTTCTGATAAAAAGGAAGTTGCCATAGACCCTTTCAATACACCTCATCATTATTGCAACATCCTCCGAAAAAAAAACTTTATTAAGCCTTCAAAACTCTTCTAATCCCAACATTATCAAAAGTTTCTGTCGCCGAAGCAAACAAACTTTCAACATCTGCCGATTTCTCAGGAGCGTGCCAAGTCCCCCTGATCGCCTTCCAAGTTACAAAGGAACCATGCGGTGCTTAGAAAAGGACCAGAATATATAAATTAGGGGGAGAGTGAGGGAGTGAGGTAGAGACCGGAACATTACACAACAGCGTCTCGGTTGACGGGCCCCGAACAAAATGAATGGCTGCGGCAGCGGATTAAAATGCGCCGTAACATCGGAATGAATGAAAATAATAAAAAAACTGTAATTGCGTAACATGAGGCTAGTGGGAAGTTGAGTGATGATACGGTCAACGGGGATGCAGCTTGTGTTTGGGAACCTTGCTAAATGTCGGTCATTGTTCTAGCAATGGCTATTAAGACGCTAATTGAGGCGGTGTTTACATCATTAGCACCGGTTTTATTTTTCAGAAACTTTTAGAAGCCGTCAATATTGACTTATTGGAAAAAAAAGTCTACCTAATGAGCCCTTATTTTCTCCAGGCAGGTAAAACCAAATTGCGTAATAAAATGTCAAGTAAAATTAATTATGGAGAAAACTATAAATGTGTACCGCTAAAAATATTTGAGCTCTAACTACTATTCAGAAACGTTTAACTGGCCTTATAACTTCAATAACAAGTATCTGGTGGACGTTAAAATGATAAGCCAGCATTAATAGCCAAATCAAGGAACAAGCCGGACAAATGATAAGTCAGCATTACTAGCCAAATCAAGGAACAAGCCGGAAAAATGATAAGCCAGCATTAATAGCCAAATCAAGGAACAAGCCGGCAAATGATAAGCCAGCATTAATAGCCAAATCAGGAACAAGCCGGACAATTGATAAGCCAGCATTAATAGCCAAATCAAGGAACAAGCCGAACAAAGAAATCTTCTGATGCTAGTCAAACTCACAAAACAAAAACTAAAGTGCGATGAGCAAAATCCCATACACCACCACACCCACACCACCAATCCTAACATCATGAAAGCATTCCTATTTTCATTAATTATTCGTCCAGCCTAAAAGCGTAGCTAATTTAAACTCACTAGTTACATGACGGAACCGATATTCCGTATTTATACCAGCTAGCCGTATTTATGGTCCTCATGTAACGTATTGTGAATGTGAGGACCATGTAGATTGCTATGTTAGGGATCTATTTCTCGTAATGTTAGTCTGGCGGTTTGAGTTCTTTATGCGGCCTACACAAATGTCCTTACTTTGGTATTGTCCTTGTTTGTTATGCTTGCACTGTCTGGACAGGTCCACTCAAATCCGTGTGGTACTTTCCTCAAAATACCACTTCAGACATTTACCATACGATTTGACCAGTACGATTGTATGGACTTTAAAAGAGACTTTGACCTCTGAGTTTGTTTCGGTGTTTCTTCTCAGAGCAGTCAGCTAGGAAACACCGGCCTCATCTAGTTTAAAATGACCATAAAAGTTTGACGTGTAAAAGTGTTATTTACAACCTACTTACAAAATAAATATCATTTATCATTTACTAGGATACTTCCTGCCAATTATTACGATTTAGCTAATACTGCAAGCGAGGCGGTATCATTTTAAAACGAAGCAGCACAATTGCGATTCTGTTAATATCTCACCTTGAAATCGTGTGTGAAGTAAACATGGAATGAGGTTTCAACCCATCCAGTCATGGTGGAATGAAAGTTCACTTCAAGCTCACGCCATCTTAGCCTCCACAGTGAAGTATTTCCAGAATAGACCGGCTATTGTTCAGAATGGACACAATCTTCAGTAGGTAATCTGAATGCACTTGGCAGGGGCAAGATGAATTTCGCCGTAATAGTTGGAGAGGCTAAGTTTAAGTAGACATTGTTGCAAAAATCAATATATGTAGGTAACTTGAAGACCATCTTCCTCTTTTGCATCTGAAGAGTGATTTATCGACCCTCCACACTACTAAGAATGTAGATAGATTGATGGCCAATTTATTAATAACATCATAATGTTGCTTTCCGATTTCCAATTTCACGCGAAGTTGCGGACACGGCTTTCTAAGAAATAATTGTTCTGTTATATCATATTCCACTGAATACTACCATTTATTTAGGACTAGCTTCTGCCCGCGACTTCGTACGCGTTCCCGTGGGATAAAATAGCCTTTGTGTTATTTCAGACCATAATCTATCCCTGTTCCAAATTTCACCCCGATCCTTTCAGCCGTTTTGACGTGATTGAGTAACAAACCTACACACAAACTCACAAACTTTCGCATTTATTATATTAAATAACAGCAGAAATCGAAATATTTTAATTTCGCCATAACTTCAAAACCAAACGTCCGATTTTAATCATTCAAGGCCAAATATTATCTACATAAACTGTACTTAGTGATGAAATACTTTATTTTGATACGGATTAATAGCATGAGTAAAATAAACGCGTTTAAATGTAGTAAAAAAAAAATCAAGATTTTTAAATAAAAAAATGGTTGTTGTGCCTCACTCGACATAGATAGGTACAGTGTGTCGCGGACTTTTTTGTAGATATTTATAAGATCTACAATTAATTAGAACAATTTATGGTTCTATCTTTTATAGTTTAGGCAGCGTACGCAAAATAAGTAACTTTTCTGGTTGATTTTTACACCTTGTGTCCGAAAAACCCAAATATCTTACGGAACCCTATTTTTTCCAAAATAAAATATAGCCTATGTTACAATCGTTCATTACAATCAAACAAACAAACATACAGACAAAGTTTTCCTCTTTATAATATTAGTGTAGATTATTGTAGATATTGCAAACTGTCGTAAGTCGTTTTACGAAGCTACTCGCTAGACTATAATGCGTTCGCGACCATGGCTTATTATTAGCGTATTTCATGTATAACCTTAGAATAATAACGCATAGAAGCCGCGTCTAGAACAAAACCCGAGCAAAATCGTGTGTCCACTTCATTTTCTTTATGTGCGTGAGCCGAATGTGTCTACGTTCCTCTAACGCACACAGATATAGCTTTCAGTGATACCATTACTAAGCCGTTACCCACAAAATATGGGAAGACGCATTACTATTTTGCTATTAAGGCAAGTATTTTATGTTGTTGGGAACTGGAAAAGGTAAACATGATTATTCATGTAATATGACATATTTTTTCGGAAGGTATAATTCAATTTATTTCAAAATAAAAGGAAATAAATCGCATAAAGAATGAGATATTGTTCAATGCGTTTAGAATGCTTGATGGGTTATAATTATAAACAATGTTAAAACATCGGGTTTGATATGAATTAACAGTAAGTATTGTATTTTAAAATTACAAAAATTAAAAACATGAATGAAAGCAATGTGGGTATTTTTTCCTCACAAATAGCAACACTGTGTTATGACAAGTTAGGTTATTAGCATTTTGTTTTATTTATCGATTTACGTAAAAATAGTGCATAGAATGTGAGTACTTATTTGTGAAATGTTATTTTATCACATTTTTTTATTTTCCTGATGTGCTATAACATCCTTTCACGCAACAAACTGTCATTTTCAATTATTTACTCGCGAGCTGTGTTCGACGGAACGTGACATTGAGTACTGACGGCCTGGTGGCTAAGTTTGACGGATTAGGCTAAGTTTTAGTTGCCTCACTTTTTGCACTCGTACTAGGTTTCTATGCGTTATTATTCTAAGTGTATAACTTTGGTGTTTCTATACCGATTTCTATGACTCTTTTTATGGAATAGTTAATATAAATTTAATTAGGGACGACTGAGAGTTTTATAAACGTAAGAGTAGACAAATATAATCAGAAAGCTTCGAACTGCTAAGCTATCGGGAGTTACACGTGTTATTGTTCGTCAAACATAAAAGATAGACATATGCTGTCGTTGGATAGTTTTTATATAATTTTAAGGAGAACATTTCCGTCATACATGATTTCTGTGTAGCTTTCACCGTTAAGGTTGCACACGCGACGGAAGCTTAAAAAATGGAGTAACTTCTCCCGTTTTCCCAACATTTCCCTTCACTGCTCTGCTCCTATTGATTGTAGCGTGATGAAAAGTATACTATAACCTGCTCAGGAGTATGAATAATAATTGTACCAAGTTTCGTTAAAATCCGTCGAGTAGTTTTTGTTTCTATAACGGTTATACAGACAGACAGACAGACAGACAGACAGACAGACAGACAGACAAAAATTGTACTGATTGCATTTTTGGCATCAGTATCGATCCCTAATCACCCCCTGATAGTTATTTTGGAAATATATTTCATGTACAGAATTGACCTCTCTACAGATTTATTATAAGTATATAGAAGAAGAAGATCACCGCAATGTGTCTAGGTACTCTTTCCTGTTTGCTGATATCGCAATACGAGTTAACTTCTTGAGGTATAGCCAAACCATCATAAATACAATCCATTTCTCGTTTCTTTGGTCTTCCTTCAACGCTTTTCAGAATCATCAAATGGATCATTGGAGGAAGGAAATGTCGGACTCTTACTGTCTAAAACCCATCCGTGTTCCTCCTAATATCATTTGCGTTCTAAGGCCGCATGGACTCTTTTGAAGAAATAACTTTCTTCAACCCTACCTTCCAAATTCGTGTTCAAAACGTTCCGCTCGATATTCTGCACATTCCTCCATATCCGCAAATGAATTGTAATGCAACAAGATATGCCAACATGATTTGTACCTATATATCATACACGTTATAACTGGACAAAGCACTGAGACTTTGTTATTCAAACTACGTATATAATACCTACTACTGGTGTACGGCTAGACATACAGGCTCAATGGAAATATAATGCCGGAAGCAGATAAGTATCAACTTCCTACATATTTATGTAATCCCACGCAATAACAAGCCGTGTTAAGCGAGGACACAATGATATCTAAAAAATGCCTTGAACATAATATCATAGATACAGGTCGTGGCTAAATAATAACAGCTGCTCTGGTCAAAATTCAAGGATAGACAACGTTAGCCGAGGCTGTATCGTAGATGGTGACCAGTCGTCACATACCGAGTTCCCTCTATATCTCGAGCACTCTAAGTCGTTAAATGCGGCTATCATTCGTAGATCTTTGAGTATAAGCTCGTCAGAAGCCTGAAAATCTGACACCAGTCTTGCCAGTGGTGTCGTGTTTCCCAGTTATTGAGTTGTGGAGGTCCGGTGACATATGCAGTCGCTACAGGTTAAATACAGGTACACTAACTTCAGCATCGTGGGAAAAAGGCAGCAGCAGATTGATCGAGATGCTGGCATGTTGAAGATTCTGTAGCCCCTGGTGCAAGTATGCGAAGGAACACGAGGTAGTTTTTAGTCAGTAGGAGTCTGACAGACCCCTCCGTCCGCCCCGTAAACATTCATGAGGATTTCCAACTAGATACCTACCAAAAAAAAGATATAGGTAACCACATCTCGATCAAAAAATTCACACCAATCTCATGGCAATCTCTATTCTGATGGCGATGCTTGGAGGAGGTCCAACAGTCTTTCGGCTGATATGATGATGATAATTTGGATGAAATATAATGACAGATTTATTCGCTTAACGTTCCTGTTCCGGTTAATGTTTTGTTTTTTGCAGGTCCCTTTAAGAAAGGTTGAAAACGTTGTTTTTTACCTTCGTCTGTTGTTTAAACAACAATAGATGTAAACAACGTCATTAGTGCCTTTATTCTTACTTGAGATTAATCTCAGTAGCTTCAATATCTTGCAATCGATGTTGTTGATTGACAAGAAGATGCTATGCCAAATAAGTTATCAAAACACAGTTCGGTACAACTATTAGGTAACTGGAAGCTCTAATTCAACGTGGGCAAACCAAGCCAAAGTCAGAGAACAAACATATCTTATTTGTTTCTTTGAATATCAGGCCGCGGGAATGTGAATGACGAAGATAAATATCAGGAATAGAACCTACTTAGTAGGAGTAATCAATCAGAAAAAATAAGAAAAAGTTTCTCGATCCTTACAGTTACGATGAATGGATGGTTTTTACTAGATCTTTGAGCAATTTCGATATCAGTAGTGGATATAGGTTTAATAAGTAGACTGACTTTCATTTTTAAATCTGCTGAAGTTGAAATAGACTGTGATATAATGATCATTAAATCGCATGTGATAAAATAACAGAACGCTAATGGTAGATACCTACTCTAATGTTTATGTTTAATGTTTACTATCCTATTGTAAGTACGTCGACTACGACGTCGTATCGGGGGCATTCGGGGCCATCCAATAACCATTAATTGGGCTATTCGGCACAATTCCAAACCAAGACTGCCATCGGGGAATTCTCCACGCCTATGGTTGAAAACAGTTGAACAAGGAACGATACAAAACTGAAACACTTGACAAACATATTTCAAGCGAGTAAAGACATATTACACATAAAAGATTTCGTTTTTATAGATCCTTCCCGTCTTTTATCTTGCGTAATAAATAATATCCAAAACATGTGTTTACATACCGCACTCACATGTGCTCCCGGCATTCATTATAAAGATATTACGCTGAAGAATTGAAACGTAAGCGCTTTATAATACCACCATCTTGGATTTAATACTCTCCATATTTAGAGTGGTCCTAAGAGACGGGAATTTAATATCATTCGTGCGGGAAGTCTTTATCAAAACAGCTACTAATAATATCCTTCCTTCCTTCCTTCCTTGGACACTGTTTTAGACTCGTATCTATCAGCACTTTGTTGGAGCTCTCCAAACATGGCTTGCGTCACATTTTAAGTGTCTGCTAAATATTTATGGCGTTAGCGACAGCCGGGCGCAATTAGCATGTCTATCTATCATCGCAGGTCCTCGCAGGAAGAGCTTATCTCCACCGCCGCGCCACTCATGCGCTCCTGGTGTTGAACTTGAGTGCCTGTTGAAATGAATGACGGATCCAGAACATAATTCACGGCGCATTCTTTGTTAATTAAATTGAATGAGCCTGAGCGCTCGTTTAGTTCTCAGAATGGTGTAGTTAAGGAGAATAATAAGTCTTCTTGGTTTATGATTTCCTGATCGTGCAACGCTAATTTTGTTTCTGCTAGAGAAATTATTCGCGTAAACAATTTTGCTTCTAGCTAGTACCTACTTCTAATATTAACATCAGCTAAGTGGTTCATCCAAGAAGCAATTTGTTTCTGCGAAGTTTATTGTAGCTGTAATTTTACCGTGTGAGCGGTTTCTGAAGGGCTTAACTTTGTTAAGAGGATACGTAAAAAGATAGAAGCGCAGGACACTAAAGCAAGTAGAACTGCATCATGTCCAATGAAACGTGTCCAATAATAAAATCCAATCTCTGTATGATTGTATGTACTTTTACCGTGCGGGCTAATGGTGCCGTGTCGGGTCGACGGCCGTGCGATAAGGACCAGAATATCAAATTGAATGCGTCTGAGCGAGAGAGGAAGACGAGAAGTGCTGGCAAATACGGTCGTAAAGTAAAACACGGTTTGTGCTTTTTGTTCGATTTAACTTAGAAGTTGCTTGGAGTAAGAGTGTAGGCCGAAAATTAGGGGGAAACAATTGCTTTACAAATAAGTGATGGAAATATCGATTTACGGTACTAGGGTAAATAAAAGTGGGAGAAAAAGAAAACAAAATAGGTCTCTGTTTTTTGTCTGTTGAAATCCTGTATTGTTGACATCTCTAAATCGCTTGTTCTTTCAGAATTACACACCTATTTGAATAAAAAATCCTTAAGATATGGTTGTCATTGATTAAGTCTGCTGTATCCAAAGATTTCTCTTTTGAAATATCGATCGACGAGTAACAAAGAATACAAATACTAGTAGATTTGTGTCCTTAATTTTAAATTTTATAAATTTCGTAATTAAACCTATTTAGGCAACAAATACTTAATCAAATACCTATTTAAGCCTATCCCCAGAGACGAAGAGTGGAGAGTAAAGTGTCAATGGTTCTTCGAGCCGGATTAAGGGCTAAAGTTTGATCCGACTCGAAGGACCGTTGATTAGATTCATCATTCAGGGAATATTTTAACGACCTTTCAAGTATGGAATGAACCGTCAAAGAATAAGTTCGTAATATCTTATCCCTAGAAATGTACTATGATCTTATCCCTTTAACTTTTCTAAATTTATTACAGTCCAGAGGCTCTAGACAAGTGTCATTCTGTTAGCGGTTGTCATATTGTCATCGGATTTGCAAACGCTGTACATGGATATGCCTCGGGATGAATCGGGGTTAGGCCTCCCATCGACATGAACACTAACATTCCAAGATCCTCAATAAGCAGAACAGTTAGTTCCGGGACATAAAAAAACAGTAAAATCGCGTGTTAATGAGAGAATCTATCGGATGGCGTGTGAAGATATCTCGTTGCAGGAACAAGAACTATGTTAATTAGATCATTATTACTTAGGCCTTGTAATTTTCTGAATTCATACTATTGTAATTATGGACTTCTATAATTGAGCCGAGAATTTAATTGGATGTAAGCGATACAAGAATAACTTCTGACAATAGACTAAGGGCGGATTTTATCAATGAAACTGAATGCACTCAACTGCGTTCAAGAGCTGTCAGGGTCAATCGTTTACAGAAAATAAAAAACTTTTTACAAAAAAATACAACCGACTTCCAAAAAAAAAAACACAACAAAGTAAAAAATAACTTTAATTTCGGAACTCGGTGTTTTTGTTAATTTGTTCGTTTTTGACACCGACTTTTTTGTAAAAAGTTTTTTATTTTTCACTTTTTAGTGGTACCCCACACCTAACAACACCACTGCAAAATCGCAGAAAAGTAAAATACAAACGCACTAGTTGCCCATACGATTTTCGAAAGTTCCCCTCGACTTCTCTGGGATGCCATCATCAGATCCTGGTTTCCTTATCATGGGACCATTTGGGAAGTATTTCCTTTCCAACAAAAAAATCATTTTTAAAATCGGTTGGCAAGCGACGGAGTTATGCCCGAAAAAACATAAAAAATAATAATAATAATACAAAGATCCGAATTGAGAACCTCCTCCTTTTTGGAAAGTCGGTTAATGAAGAATAAACTGACAACTAGTAAACGTGGTTCATATGCTGATCAAGTTCATTGATGAAATCCGCCCTAAGTAATTAGTAAACTGAGCAGTAATAGAGCTAGATGCTCGACATAAACATAAAAACCAAACTTTCCCTCGGGAGGATTAATTATTTATTGCCATGGCCATCAGCAGTCTCCTTTAAGGTAGTTTGTTTTTGTTTTTGCCATTAGCAGTCTCCTTTTAGGTAGTCTTTTTTTTGGGACAACCCGCCACACATTCCCAATCACTGCAACTCCTGAAAGCCAGAATCAAAAGTGGCGACCACCAGAAAAACGCCGAGTTTATTAATAAATAATAATAAATAAAAATCTTTTATTTACAGACTACATAGACCCACATTGTGTTAGTGTCTAAATTATCTTATAAACTATGTTAGTAAATACTTGGAACACAACAAAAATAAATAAACGTTAAAATATATCGACCACAGATAGTTTCATCAAGCCCCCTGTAATACATGAAGCTTGATAAACCTATCCATGGTAGGCCCATCCAGCCTTTCAGCAAACACCCTCAGGATACTGTTGGTGCTTACTCCCACTCTGCGAGTTATCGACGCCACCTTCTTACGCATTATAGCGAAATAGTCGTCAGTATGCGCATCGGCGAACATACCTGACGCACTACAGTAGGGTGGAAGCCTCAACAGCACCCTAAAGGTATTATTGTATTGTACTCGCAGGGCATTGCTCGCCTTTTGGGTATGATTAGCCCAAAGGCTGCTGGTGTAAAATGTTTGGCAGTAAGCCTTGAATAGTGTTATTTTTACTGCCCGATTTATAATGCCCGATGAGTCCCGGAGAAACGATTCAACTACACCGGTCGGTCGGTCAGTTCGGCGGTTCGGCTGTGGTGATTCTTTCGTTAAAGTAGTCTGTGACCAGAGAAACTGGCTGATACAAACCTCAATAAACCTCTCCAATCGCAGCGATTGATGAAAGCACTATAATCCCTTTTCACCGACTTTCGTATCCCTAGACTTTTTAAATGATAGATAATTACCTACTCTTCTTTATTTCTTTGTAAAGAAAATTAGAGACCTTCCTCTCTCCTCCCTTGTTTAAAATTTTGATGTGTTTATATTTATTATTCTAGTTATTATATCAACATAAGCAAGTACCTAAATAATCTGCAGTAATGATTTTAGATTTGATAAAGTATTTATAAAAACACTTAAACTTTAAAATAAGTACACGTACACGATTGTAATTTTTTTGAAGCCGTCAGTTTTATGGTTTTATGTCATCAGTACTCATCAGTTTGTAGCTTAGCTGGTAGCGCGTCCAACGCTACAGTTTTAGATAAGGATTCTTACGGTTGGGTGAGAGGGTTACTGATTAAAATCCATGCGTTTTCCTCCTAAAGCCCTTTGCGTTGCAGGCACTGACCCTGGAGGCCCCGTCTACTATGCTGACATCTCTTTGAGGCGCGCGTGGAACAACACGAGCTGATGTCACGAGCCTAGTTCTGATCGTAGTCGGAGGGCGAGCCACCCAACGCTTGGGTGCCTATGATGGCCAGGAATCGCCCAGCGACTCCCAACATCAGGGGCACAGATAAGGTACAACCGGCAACAAAAACCTGCCTTGGTAATATTCAGAAGTCCCTCAAACACGTCCACACCTGACCAGTTTTCCTCAAAACCGTTTCTAATACTACTCTAACCGTAAAAGGGCAATTAAAGGCTCAGCCCGACCTACCGTAATGGCTTTAATAAGTAAACAATGGGTAGGGCGGAACGATACCTACCGTGAACCGCCGACAGATGTAAGGCTGGCCGCATACGTGCCGTTTCCTTATTAGGAATTCAGATTCGGAATTCCGAGAGACTTGCGTTTTTTTAAAGTGAAAACTTCTTTAGCAGCGTTGAGCACTTTTTTTGGGATGGGTATAAAATGTTAAACTCGCGTTAGGACACGTGACCGGATCGAAAATTCGTAAGACGGATGATGCGTCAGGACACGTGACCTGATCGAAATTTCGTAAGACGGATGATTCTAAACTGCACGACGTTAATGTTCAAGTTTTCATTTCTGCCGGCAATCCCGGAGTGTAACCCGTTGTTTTTTTTTTGTTGAGGATGGGACATCATGATATAACTCCTTCCACTCTGGGCGGAGTGGAAGGGAGTTTCAGACTCTTACAGACTAAAACCCATATCGTGTTCCTCCTAATGCCCTTTGCGTTCCGGCCGCGGTGACTCTTTTGAACAAATTCCGCAACCCTGGCGACTAGCTTATGCGTTTGAATTTCAGTTCTTCCGAACCGAACGCACGGCTTGTGAAGTAGGCGTCAGGTTTTTTTTTGCATTCGGCAAAAAGTATAGAAACTTATGCGCTTAGTGGAACATTTTGTTGGTTTGGCAAGCATTCAGGTCTCCGAATCTAGATTTTATCTTTCACGGTTGGCGCAGTGGTTGAGCGATTGACTGCTGCGCAGCATGTCGCGGGTTCGATTCCCGCACGGAACAAATATTTGTACGACCTACAAGTATTTGTTCCGAGTCTGGGTGTTTTTCTATCTATAATATGTACGTATTTACAAAAAAAAAAATGTATATAAGTAGTTTATCAGCCATTTCGTTACCATAACACAAGCATTAAGTTGCTTAGTTTGGGACTATATGGCGTTGTGTGAAATGTCCAAGGATATTATTATTTTGTTTTCTTTCTCGGGTCTCTGGAGACCCGGTCCTTTGGTAGGCGTACGAGGGGCCGAAACCAACTCGCAGAGGCCCCGTTACACAATTTCAAATGTAATGGGGCACCATTATTATTATTATTTTTTTGTTTTCTTTCTCGGGTCTCTGGAGACCCGGTCCTTTGGTAGGCGTACGAGGGGCCGAAACCAACTCGCAGAGGCCCCGTTAGAAATTTCAAATGTAATGGGGCACCAACCGGCGATTATCCCTGTATGCACTGTGAAAGTATTCCCAAGGACAATCCCCGGTTGGAGCAAGAATATTGCAGAATATGGAAAAAAAAAAAAGATGAAACGCTATGGGTTTGGGCGGTTTAGTGGACTGATAATCGTTTATTATAGAACTATTGGCCCCTGCCTGACCACTAACAATATACACGGCTTTTAAATGGCAGGGGGTGACTTGCACACTCAATGAATGGGCCCCCGAAAACGGTCGCTAGCACAAAGTGACGTAACGCCAAGGAGGCAACATAGCCTGAGGTGCTCGAGGAGTGGAGAGGTATACCACGGCTATCAGGACAATCCCGGAAGTGCGGTCAAGATCCCTACCAGCATCTTACTGGATTATACATCCTTCTCCCGAGCACGTGTGCTCTAGCGAATCTCCACTCAGACCGGCCAATTAAGGCAAGAGAGAGGTGGGAGCTCTGTTCCTCGTCAGTATTCACTCTGGCCAGCCAATAAAGGCAAGCCGTAGATGAGGAACAAGACTTCTCCCGGGAGATAAGGTTCGTGGGGTCGCTACTGCCCAACAGTTCGCCACAAAACTGCCTTGCGGATTGTATCTCTCTTTGTCTGGCCCCTCACCCTAGGTATGACCTAAGGTTCATCGGGACGCGCAAGCCCCACCACGACGTCAACGTAGAGATACTGCAGTAGGGTTATTATTATTATTATTATCTGGAAAACTATCCAGCAAACCGCCGCGTTCGTATGCGACCAGCCTAAACAGTGGTATGTTGAGGCGGTATTTTTATTTTAGGATTTTCCTGTTACCAAGCAGAGGTGAGACGGGTTCAATTACAATGAATAATATATTCGAATTTAGCCTGGAAGTTTTCAGGGAAAATTATTGTGATAAAGTCGTAAGCTATTTCTATTTATTTGGCAAAACAACGTTTGCCCGGTCAGCTAGTATTAGTAGGTATAGATATTATTGATGCCTATTCAATATTTCATTATTTGCGGATTCCAAAAAAGGGACATTAATATTTACTCGATTCTTGAAACTGCTCTCAGACAGAATTTGCAGGAGATTTCATTGAATTTCCTTGTCTAGTAAGCCTTAGGTAAGTTTTTCTGAGGATAATATGAATTCGTATTTGAAATGTCAATACGAGTGTTATATTTGAAGGCCTGTGTGTATGTGGATTGTGGACGTTAAGCTTCTCGATGTTACTCCCAGAAAGAAACCACGCAATTTAATTTGATAAATCGACAATCGCTAAAATCAGAAATTACATTCTCTCAGGCCCCCGCAGAGCAATATTACCGGCGCACGGCGTCTAGTGACGGTACCTAGACCTACTCTTCTGCAATGCGATTCTGTAAATATCCCATCGTGTAAATTTAGGTGAAATGAAAATGAAGCGAGCTGTCAATCCTGGATACAAACAAGATGGAATTACAGTTCTCCTAACGCTCACTCTACCTAAATTTTCACAGTGTAATGTTGATGAAATATACCGTCTGATAGAATCCGTGCAGAAGGAGTGCGTTTCACGTACTAAACCAAAATACGCTGGGGTTGTAGTTTTTCACATTCAAAATTCACTAACATTATATTGAAATTGAGTTTCATAAAAGGCAGAATATTTCAAATCATGAAATCAGTAAATGTATAATCAAATATCAGCGGGTCTAAAAAGGCAACTTTAGCAGAATCAGAAAGCACATCGCGCTACCCGTCATTTTAAAATATTCCCAATCAACCTTGAACCTAATGCGTTAGCGATAAGGATGAATGTTGTGTGATTAATATATTGATTCTAATATGTTTCTCCTCATGTGAGCATTTTAGGTTCTTCCCAAACGAGTATCGCTAGTAACTGCAGTGCGATTCTGTAAACATGTCGAAGTGAAAAGGCTTAGGTGAAGTGACCACGAAGTGAGGTGTCAATTCAAGAAATCAAGTTGGAATGACATCTCACCTCACTCATGTTTACAGCCGATCTATTCTGTCGACATCTCACCGTGTACACTTAGGTGGAGTGAAGGACAAGTGAGCTGTCACGCCATCTTGTTTGTATGGTTTAACAGCTCACTTGTCGGTCACTTCGCCTAATTTTTCACTTCGTTTACAGAATCGCACTGCAGAATCGACCGACTGATCGTTGATGGCACTTGACGGCAGGAAACCCCATATTCGTTGGCGGGCCTACAGTAGCCCACGGGCCTGCCAGTCGATTTTTCCAACATGCAAATGAAGGCGAGGGTGAAGTCATCACGAAGTGAGCTGTCAAACCGCTTCACCCAAGCCTTCGCTTTTACATGATTACAGGAACGATCGGCTTGTGTCGAGCGTCCTTGTGATAGAGAGTGTCAAAGCGCCTTTGAGGTGGTAAATTTAGAAAAGCAGGGTTCGATGTGTAAAAAAAAACACGTAAAGGTTCCAAAATAATCACTTTCGAGCATCCTGATGCAGTTGGTGGGATTTTATTTTAGTTAAATCACGGATTTAAAACCACCAAATGCATAAGACTGCTTGAAAAATGTTTTTTCTTGAACCTGAACGGAACCCTATTATTTAGCCTCCGCTGTCTGTGTGATCGGTAGACAGTTGAAATTTTCAGTGAGTATTTCTCATCATCAGTCAAACCAGATTCAGCTGAATACCAGTACTTTACGTGGAGCGGCTGCCTACCAAACCTCCACAACCCATTAACTGGGTAACACGGTACTATCCTTGGCAAGACTGGTGTCAGATTTTCTGGCTTCTGACTATCCGTAACGACTGCCAAAGATCTCCAAACGACAGCCGGGACCAACAGCTTAACGTGCTTTCCGACGCACGGAGTAAACTCGGTATGTTAAGTTGGTCACCCATCCACAGACCAACCTCGGCAAGCGTTGCTTAACCTTGAAGATCGACCCGTGCGGCTGTTATTATTTAGCCACAAGCTCCTCACTCAGAGAGTATTTCTATTGCCACAAAATTTAAGAGGCTCCCATACAAACACAAGAATATTTAGGTCGTAGGGTAATTCTTTTTTTTTTGTTTGGCAAAACAACTTTTGCCGGGTCAGCTAGTATATCTTAACCATCTTCAGTAAAAGCTACAATACGAAGGGTGACCGTCAAAACTACAGCAGTAGGTAGGTAAATAAATCTAAAACAAAGCGTACCTACCTAAGCTATTATTTACACACGCACGTCAAATAAAACAAGGCAATTAGGGGTCAGCGAGCGTAGGCATGAACCCTTCTCAACTGCCCGTGGCATTTACGGAATGATTAATTTGGGAACTTTCCGATGTCTGACATTTGTTTGGAAGTAATTATAACTGCAAATAGATTTAAATTACAGAATTTTATGAAATTCATCTTAAATTAGGAAAAGTGCTTAATGTGAGTTTTTTTTTGTTTGTATGGAAACTCAAAGAAAAATTACCAATCATAATATGTACGTGTGAAAAGGCTCAGGGGATTATGGTTGTATATAAGGGGGTGATTAGACCCCCTCCCCCCAAAGCATCATCATCTGCCTAGCCTTTTCCCAACCATATATTGGGGTCAGCTTCCAGTCAAACCGGATTTAGCTGAGTACCAGTATTTTACACGGAGCGGCTATCTACCAAACTTCCACAACCCTTTAACTGGATAACACAGTAACATCATGGCAAGACTGGAGTCAGATTTACTGGCTTCTGACTATCCGCAACGACTGCCAAAGATCTACAAATGACAGCCGGTACCAACGGCTTAACATGCTCTCTGAGGGTTTTAAATATATTTTACCTTTAATTATAAAATAAATAGGTTTTGAAGTTTTTCAAGAAACCGGCCCAAAATTTACAATTCCCCGTCCCTTACCTATACCTACTGAACCATAAATTTTGTAAAAATAATCCTTTACCTATAGAGAAGAAAAACCTATTAGAAGTCTTTTGTGTTAAAATAACATGGTCCAAAAATAAAATTGATTCGGAACGCGAGTCCGACTCGCTGTCGACCAGTTTTTTGGGATGATTAGAATGTATAATCACTGTTTTTCATAAATTATACTTTAATGTTAACTGATCCAATTCATCATCCGCCTAGCCTTTTCCAGAGAAGAAAAGGAACAAATAAGAACACGATTTTTACATCGTAACAAAAAGTCCCACAAATCCATCAGTCGCTTGTATGTCATCAAAACTACACAGTAATTGACATTCAACCCCACATTAACGAAATATAGGGGTAGAATCAATAGAAGGGCTATCAAGTTGACACCGATTGAACTTCGTATCAAAAAACTGTGATTGACGAACAATTGTAACTGCCGTTCGTTATTCGTAGTTAAGTAGCGGAAATAATTCGGAACGGCTCGTTCGGCCTACTATACTGTTGTTATAAACGGTGATACAGCTAGATTGCATCTAGCAGGGATTTTGTGTCATTTCTTATCATGCTTTACATAGTGGGTCCAATATGATGTGACGTGTATCTGCCAAAAACATCTCGTCTACTTCAGACCTATAACTTGTCTGCCTTCTATGCATGAGTGAACCAGCATCTTTTGTGCAAGATAGCTTCATCATAGACCTCATCCATCGCTATCCATCTGACGTCATTGTGGTCAAGAGCAAGCCCGTTGGTACATAATAAAAAAAACATAAATCCATCACACTTTCAGTGACCTTCATAAATATTATATATACAACGTGTAAAGGTTCAATTTCGATCTTGGCGACCGCGACGTATCTACACAAGACTTAGGGTGGGTTTCCACCAGAGATGTGCTATGAGTATGCAGCAATGCTGCGAGAATGTGAAAGCTAAGCTACGGAACCATGTGACCGTTTCCACTGATGCTAAGTTATGTAGCGGTGCGAGTAAGATGTGTTATGAAGATGCGCCGCACGTAGCTACATCACTCACGACGACCCATAGCAGGCATCCATAGCACGCGTCCATAGCACGCATCCATATCACGCATCGATAGCATACATCCATTGCACGCATCCATAGCACGCATCCATAGCACACATCCATAGCACGCACCCATAGCACACATCCATATAGAACGCATCCTTCCACTTAAAAATATCTTTGTTGAATCCGTTTCCACCAGTGCTAACTATGTGCACCAATGAATATGATCGGTGGATATCAAACGCATCCATAGCAACGTAGCATAGCACATCTCTGGTTGAAAAGCACCCTAACGGTACGCGTACACCGAATCCGTCATCGGCCGAAGTATGCTCGGGCGTCATCGGCCGAACTCGACCGATCAAATCAAACGTAAGTAAATGGAAGAGAGCGCATACACTGCTACTACCGACGTCGTCCGATGACGCCCGAAAACGGACGATCAACTGACGAGTCCGAACGTGTTTGGATTTTTTGTCAGTTTTACCGGCTTCTACAGTTCAGACTTCATAAGTTCCACCGACAACGGCCGTTATCGTCTGCAGTGTATTCAGTTGAACGTCCGAGTTACTCGTCCGAGTAGTTCTGTCCGCCATCGGCCGACAAAATCGGTTTTAGTGTACGCGTACCGTTACGGATGCATGCGACCGACAAGACTCGTATGTAAGTGTTCTATAGTAATTTATATATAAAGCAGTGGGTCGCAGTCGCACGTCTTTGTCACCAAGATCGGAATTTTACCTTAACAGAATATACACAAAAACTTGTTTAGGGGAATTGCGTTTATCTACCCTGTTACACGTTGTATATCAGTGATTTTTTTTACTATCTTCTCTTCTCAACACGTATCCGCACAAAGCTAAGTGTTTGTGTTCTCCAATGCTCTCCGTTTTTCCCGGTCTTAAGCCACCTGCTTTTAGTCTATTACTACCACATTGATGAAGTCATCGGTCTGCCTGACACGTCATTTGGCTTGGTCTTTCAGTCAGTTCTGAGTTGCCAATCCAAATTTTTATATCTACTTACTATTACTACAGTTAATCAAGTTAGCGACCTTTCAATTTACCGACGGCTAATTTAATCTAGAACTGTACCTTTATTAATGTGCAATCCTATATACTCATCATCCTCATTATTATAGAAACCTTCTACCAATAGACTGCCAAATTATAGGCGTACCTTGCTTAGTTTGGGGTTCTAAGGTCTCAACTAAATATCCATTGCCAACCTGATTCATGCACAACAATATTGTTCACAGATTTACTATGATAGTGACAGATATACTATCGATAGTTCTAAATTATTAATTTGAAGTTATTGGATTAATAAACGTTTACTATAATTACACCATCTAACTCGACAAAATTTGAAGACTCCTCGGAAATGTAAAAATACAATCAGTCTAACAAAAAACGACAATGTTTTTACCGTAGAGTCTTCAATTGCAGAATCATCGGGAACGTTTAACCACAATCCCCTTTTAGGACAAAAGCACATATTTGTGTGCAATGGTTCGAAAGGTTCCTAGGAAGCGGCGCGTGTTATTTCTAGAGGGTGTGTCGTCCGTGCGATGCGATTTATTTCGAGTGTCCGACGCCGTACACTGTCTGCAAAGCTGTTTATTCACACTATGGGGTTTTGTTCCTGCGATTTGGTTGTGTTTTTGGGGCTTAAATTACATTGATTTTGGGGTGTGAATGTTCGTGAGCGGAGTGTGTTTATTCATGAATAATTTATTAAGGATAGTTGGTTGTTGATTTTTCTTTAATTAAAGATTACAGTAAAATTCATGCTTTAATGAAGCGGGTGTGTTTTCCGTGCAATGCGATTTATTTCGAGTGTCCGACACTGTGCGTAGGTACCTGTCTGCCAAGCTGTTATTCACACTATATGGGTTATTTCCATGCTTTGTCCGAGCGATCTGTGTCGGTTTTTGGGGTTTTAATTGCATTGATTTCGGGGTGTATGTCTTGGAATAAATTAAGGAGATGTATGTCTTGTTTTTGAAGAATTAGATCAAAATTTCATGTTTTGGTAGAGACATGTTCTCTATAAATATTTTACACATCGCTAGAAAAAGGATCTATAGCATAATTACAAAAAATGCCAAGTGCTTGCTTATCGTTATTTTTACATGAAACAGACCCAGTTTTAATTAATTGGGAAATCAACAAATTTTCTGGGCGGAGCAGAAGTGTAACTCTTACTAACTAAAACCCATCCGTGTTCCTCCTAATCCCCTTTGCGTTCCAGGGCTGTGGTGACTCTTTCGAACAAATTCCGCAATCCTGGCAGAAATAGACCGATGACTCCGAATGAATACTCAGATAATACTTATACTAGCTTTGCTATGTCTTTTTATAAATGTACTAGATTTATTTATTATATTTAGGATCCCAAACAGTCAAAGACAATTCAGAGTATATTACAAACTAAATCTGTACGTATCGTCCTTGATTGTTGCGTACTCAACATTATTAAAATTTTATTTCTCTAAGTTACGCGAATTATTATTATGTTCCAGAAGCTAGATAACTTTATACCTACATGACGATATTTAAAAAGAAATATTTAGTCTTGAACTGTAGATAAGAGCCTCTCATTTGACTACAACGTACGGAACCCCTTATGATCGCATGCGTGTTTATCCGTGTGTAAACTTGAGATAACAGTCCAGCGGCGCTCAACCTGAAATATAAAGGTCGGCTTGAATATGCGACCTTCACGCGTTTTCATGTGCATAATGAAACATGAGAGTATGCGTTCCCCGTATATTTTATTTTTTATTAAGAGGAAGTGAAGTGAATAGTCGAATAAGTACTCAATATTTTATTTAAACTTTAATATGCGTGATTCTGTAGGTAGGTAATCAAAAGTGTTTCAATAGGTACTGATAATTGTTTTACTGTTCCTAATTTGAAGACGATATGTTTATTAATTTATATAATTATGCTTTTTGTAGGTAGGCCAACTAGCGGCCTCATCGCAGCGTATTAAATATATTTTGCACCTATTTTAAGTAATAATCAGCTGTTTAAAACAGAGATACTCGACCCTACAGGACCTTTCCAATCGTCGTTTTTGTGGACCGCCGACCGTGCCGCTCTGCCGCTAATGACAAAACGAAAACATTAATTGGGTGTAGTGCGGCTCGGCAAAAAGGTTTAGTGCCGCTGAAAACAAAATGTCGGGTGGTGTCATGGTGTGCACAGTTCGGTTGCATCGCTTTTTTCTTTCTTTATTTATTTCGTATTATTTAAAAGATACTGCAGCCTGATATAGGTAGGTAGGTCTACCTATTCTATACAAATAAACAAAATGTAAGTGTCTGTAACGTAAAAAACAGGTGTTTTACAAAATGCATATGAAAGTATATATGCCTATGATACCTACTTATTAAAATGTATAAAAAATATATTTTTAACATTCTTGTTTGTCTGTTTGTTTAAACCGGCTCCTCCAGCTAATCTTCTAAACGGATGGACCGATTTTGAAGGGACTTTCACGTGCAGATAGCTGAGAACTAACTTCTTATAGAGGAAGGTAAAAGAAAAGGGTGCCGTGCGAACGGCGAGTGGCGAGCGGCGAGCGTTGGATGGCTCGCCGTCCTATCAGAACCCAGGCCCGGGTCGAGGATGGCGTGTTGTGTTCCACGCGCGCCTCAAAGAATTGTCAGCATACTAAACCATGTCAGAGGCCCTTGAGGCGGTTTAGTAACTCTGATTCTGGGGTGGGTCATTAGACCTTACTGCCTACACAATAAAGAAAGAAAGAAAGAAAGAAAGAAAAATGTTGTTGTTGTCAATAAGAGGAAGAAAACTAGACGGGGCTCACTAGGGTCAGTGATTGCCAGGGTACAGCCGGTCGATTCTGTTGACATCTCACCGTGATCATTTAGGTGAAGTGAACGACAAGTGAGCTGTCATGCCATCTTGTTTTTATGGTTTGACAGCTCACTCGTCGTTCACTTCGCCTAAGTGTTCACTTCGACATGTTCACAGAATCGCATTGCAGGAATTCCGTCGATAGAGCCACCACGGGCCGTGAACGCAAAAGGGTATCAGGAGGAACATGGATGGGTTTTAGTCAGTAAATTTGACACTCTCTTTTCCTCCGCCCAGAGCGAGAGGAATTATTTGATTTCCCATCCTTAAAGAAGAAAACAAAAAAAGGGTGCTGAACAAAATTAAAACCCATAAAAATACTTTTCACGCGGGCGAAGCCAAGGACTGAAGCTAGTCTAGTTAAATGAATGGAATCTTATCCGGTTTGCTAATAGCGATTACATTCACTCGGTAATTACGTTCATGTTAGCGATTACATCAGTTAAAGTACTCTACTTCAGTTAATTCAATTACTCGATATAAGTAGACAGAAAACAGGCGTTTATTGCCTTGAGTAAATTTGCGAAACGTAAAACGTTTATAATGCAAAAAAAAAATTATTTATTAAGTAACGACTCTTTTTAGAGTTCCGAACCCTTATAGGATCGGTTGTCTGTCTGTCTGTCACAGTCGATGTTCTGCGAATCTCCTGGACCGATTCGGTTCAAATGTTGTACATAGATATACATACCTATAAATAAACATGGATGCGTAAAAAAATTAAATATGTTTTGAAAATGTGGTTTATTTTTGAGGCGAAAATTACAAAAGTAAAAAAAAAAAGTTTTTTGATATTTATTTTTATAAGATATTTTTGACCATTTATTAGATATTATCAATTAAAATAATGTTTAAAAACAACCTATAATTTTTTTTAAACAATAACCTCTTTAAAGATCCATTCTAAAGTTATTAAAGAATCCCCCCTCCCCGCCCTTATCTCCGAATTGATGAATAGTACTATAAAATTCTTAAATATTCTGAGAATACCCATTTAAATGTAGGTATTAATGAATTGCGTACGCTCATTAGGTAAAACGCGGCAAGATCAATAAACATCACATAAATACTCGATCCAGCCTGTATTTCTTGTACAAGTTATTAATTAGAATAAATTATAAGTTTTAAGAGCGTGGCGTTGAGTATAAAATATTCATTTTATGCAAACTAATATATATTCGTAATTATAATACCGATTGAAAGACGAAACATCGATATAAATAAGTTAACTGAAACAGACACTACTAGAGATAATATTTTTATTCGTAAGTACTTATTAGAAGGATGGTAATATTAGAAAAATAAATAGAAACAGGATTCTAATATTTGTATTTATTGAAATAACATCTATATCTAAACAGAAAACACGGTTTTAAACTACTTATTTTAAGTGTGCCTAAAAGTAGTTAATAATGTAGACTAGGACGGAGAAACAAACATATTTAAACTGAGTTTTTTATTTTATTTTTTACTTGTATGTTGTACTTACCTACTTAATAAAGATTATTCTATTCTTTTCTATTTTATTTTGTAGGTATGCACTACTATCACATACTATTTTCCTAGAACTACAAATGTTATGTTCACAGACTAATTTATGAAACTGTGGCCCTACAGAAGCATTTTCCTTAAATGCGAGCATACTGTAGGTACATTTATTTTAAAAGTGCATCCACACCGTTAGGTACTTCTTGTGGAGCAACATTTCCAAGTGTTACTGGGTAACATCCGATAGCAAAATGTTATTTGTTGTTAGTATAAGTTAGTCATAAGTTGAAGAATGTTATCGTGTTGCATTCTGTTGCTGCACAAATAGTAACTGCGGTGTAGACGCACCTTTAGAATATAATTACTATAGGTATGCTAAAACAAAATGACCATCGATTTTGCAAAAAAATTAAGACTCAGTCAGCAAGCACTATGTGACCGTAAATTTTACAACAATTTTAAAACACTAAGAGCAAGCATTGTTATTTTCGACACACGAAATCAAGTGACTAAGCATATCTCTAAAATTCATACTTTTTTCCATAGATACGTACACTTAGGTACATTCAGGCAGACTTAGGCACACTTA
This sequence comes from Ceramica pisi, assembly GCA_963859965.1. NCBI lineage: Eukaryota > Metazoa > Arthropoda > Insecta > Lepidoptera > Noctuidae > Ceramica > Ceramica pisi. The sequence continues at coordinate 18,070,939 of OY982535.1, read as the reverse complement.
TAACAGTCCAGAATATCAAAGGAAAATCTACCAACATATTTCCACATACAACGTCAATTTTCCAGTGTGGAGTTTTGCCTCATTCTATTTGCTCATTCTAGCCAGTTAGCTGAGAGTCAGCGAAGTGTTTAATTAGTAAGTTTGCGAACTTGCTCTCTATAACTGTGTTTTCCATTGAAATCACTCCGTTGAACTAAATGTGCATAACTATATCAAGTCCTATCGTCTAGTAATACTAATAGGATACTGCAGAATATACACAAATATTAAGTTAGACACATTTAACAGCAGATTACATGTATGACCAAGCAATTTAGAAAACAGCACACATCATTCTGACACCAGTCTTACCAGGCGGTCTAAAAGACCACTTTAGCAGAATCAGAAAGTACATCACGCTACCGGTCACTGTCAAATTTTCCCAATCAACCTTGAACCTAATGCGTAAGCGATAAAGATGAAAATGAAATTTGACAGATTGTTGTGTGGTTAAATACGATTCTGCTGAAGTGGCCTTTTTAGACCCGCAGGGCTTGTCGTATTACCCATTTACTGGGTTGTAGAGGTCAGATACAGACGCTCAATGCAAAATACTCGTATCCAGGTGCATCTTGTTAGACTGGAAGCAGACCCCAATATAGTTGGGTAAAGACTAGGCAAACACTACAAGAATAAATTAAAGCATACATTTCTACTAATATATTTCTAGAAACTTAAATCAAATCCCTAATAGAAACTTCACTGAAAAAAGAACTTAGAATCGCAGAAGAGTCTTTCTCTGGTATCACACGATCCGTTGAGTCCTGTTGGCTATCCAACAGCTATTCAGTGGAGTCGAGCGATAGGCGTCGCTGTCATCCACTGATCATGTTGACATCCTCCTCCTCTCCGATTTGGAGGATAGCCTTCTGGATCATCCTCTTCAGCCGCTTGCGAGACTCGTGGGAACGGAGGGTGCGAAGCTCTGAGGCTACGAAGTCGCCGAATATCTGGGGACAAAGGGCAGGTTAGCAAGGGCATCGGGCTCAAATCCAAACTGCAGAGTTCAATTGAGAAATTCCATAAATTCAAGACGTAATTTCTAAGGCCAGAAAGAGATGATGATGACGAGAGACCTCATCCTATCGGCACCCTTCTACCAAGGGGCATCTAGACGCACTGCAAGTTACCATAACTACAGCCCTCGCCAAACTTTGTGAACGCTCTGAAGTTAACTACAACGGGGGCGCAGTAATAAATCTCATACAAAAACAGCCCCGCGCGAGGCTTGCGCATCGGAAAAACTAACTTCAGGGCGGTCACAAAGTTTGGCGAGGGCTGTACCTTGTTGCTATTCCACTAATTCACATTAAGCGTTTCTAAACGACTTTTATAATGTGCACAGCATCTTTGTGGAACCCTCTGCCTGCGTCTGTGCATGCCATGGCCCCTAATCTCTTCAAAATTCCATACAGTGAACAGGCTTTTTCTGGGTAAGCTCGCTCCATCGTCGATTTTGTCTTTGTCTTAAACAAGAGTCAAGAGCAAACATAACTTAAACAAAAAAGAAAGGCAGGATGAACTAGACTCATAATGGACTGGCTAAAATTGACAGAAAAGCGGATAAAGTGGATATAGGAAGGGCGGCCTTTATTTTTGTGCAATCACCGGCTCATAATAAGAATACAAAGGTCATGTTCTATACTCTGTCAGTTTTTTGAATGGACGAGCTAGGTGCTAAAAGAAGAGATTTTTATTGAACATCAAGATACATTCGAGTTGCTTCAACTGGTATTTCTCAGCAGCTACTAGGATTTGTGGGCAACACCAGTTAGGTGTGCCAATCTCGTGTCACGGTGTTTGTTATCATATAATTCCTCCAAAACGGCTTGACCGATTTTCTTATTTTTTTGTGTATGCTCAGTAGGTCTGAGAATCGGTTGTACGGTTAGCTAGTACAAATATGACAAAATTGTCGTTCTGGAACCCAGAATATAATGTATGAATTTCGTTACAATTATCACGGTACAACAACAACAATAATATTTAAAGTATTTAACTGACGCAGCCCCATCAATACCTGCGTCGACAGTCGGAATGGACGGAATTTATTCGATGGAATTGAAATTGATCAAATATTTGATATTTGAAATGTTCAAAATTCCTCGCCATAGCCCAGTATTAAATCGGGCCTATTGCCTGATTTTAATAAAATATGCCTAATTTATTTAAATTTAGTATGAAATGCACCTACATATACCTAAACCGAAAGTATTTCTAAACACATCAAAAAGGTAATTTAATATGCATAGTAGACGGGGGACGGGGCACGCTAGAGCCAGTGCCTGCCAGAGTTCCGGAATTTGTTTGAAAGAGTTACCGCGGCCCTGGAACGCAAAGGGCATTACGAGGAACAAGGATGGGTTTTAGTCAGGAAGGAACTTACACTCCTTTCTGCTCCGCTCAGAGTGAGAAGAGTCATTGAAAACGTGTGGAACCGCAGAAAGATGATGATGATACTGAAATCGTTAAAGTCATTAAAAACGTCATCTCACCTGACATTCATCAGCATTCAGTCCAGGCCGAATCCTCGGCGTGGGTTCCTCAGGCCACATGAGAGGGTTAGCACTGGGCGGCAGCGGCAAGGGGGCTGATGCAGCCACCCTGAGGGGCTTGTGTAGCCGTCGACTGGGGCTGCTACCGGTGCTGTTGCCGTTGTTCAGCAGCAGAGCCGCGTGCGCCCGCGCAGCTGCGCCGAACTCTTCTTCTTCATCAGCTTGGAATTCCGCTAGCTGAGTGAGAAAAGTAGGTATTCAACATCATTATCACATTAGCTGAAGGACGTCCGACTACTGGACATAACCCTCCCCCAAGTGCGTCTCGCATCAATCGGCTTCCCGCGACTCTCACCAGGTCATTGGTCCAACATATGAGAGGCCTTCCAACATCGCGTCTTCCGGTATGCAAAGTAATGTAAGTAGGTAAGTATAAATAGAAATCAAGCTATTTATATTTAGCAAGGAAACACAAAAAGAAATAAAAATAGCAACTAAGAAGTTAGGTGATTAAAGACTCATAATATAAAAATCTAACAAGTGCGAGTCGGACTCTAAGACGAAGGGTTCCGTACCACACCTTTTAATTTTTTGTTATAGCTGTACCTAATGAAAATACAAACTCTTTACTAACTGAAAATGTCAACTGTCTACCTATTACGATTGATGAGATACATCCCGTTGATAAACGGACGGACGGACTGTGGACGGGGTTTAGAAATAGGGTTCCGTTCAGCATTTATCTCATTTTCGTTGAGGGGGTACGATACTAAACCTCAAAAAAGATAAGACCATAAGCGAATTATGGTTTTATTGTGACAGATATTACAACAAACGACAATAGAACAGAGTATTTATGTCGCAGCCAACTGGTTTAATAAGCCAATGGATTTAAGGGGATTGGACTTCCCTATGCTCCCAAATGACTCGGTTAGATAAGTCGTTAAACACTTATTATAGTTTAACAATTACGACGAATAAAACAGCTAAGTAAAGGACTTCCTTTAAATAAATAAATCTTTATTCCAGACTACATACAGTCCTAGCCTAGCCGTTTTATTTATTAAAAGACGGGATGTTATTTTGGCCGCTGCTGATAAAATGGAGACGTTCACAAAAGCACTATTCATAATAATTAGATAGAACCCTTTACCCTCTTTTTCTTTTCAGTGAAATGTATCAATCGCGTTAAAACAACTAGAAACCTTTATGTTACTTCCATACGGCCTCATTTCGTTTGACTTCGTATCTATAATTCCTCACAGCGCAGCATGTTTACCTACGTCATACAGCCATGTGATTACATTCACAGGGGCAAGGTAACTCAGACCTTGTAACAATGATGTTAAAGTTCATTTTGTACAAAAAGATGGTGCTCCATAAAGTTTCGTTCCGTAACAGAAAACAATAATAATAAGGCGTAGGTACGTAACATTAATTAAATCTTTGTCATACTTACCTACGACTTTTCATTTAAAATTATATTATTTTATTATACCTATGAGGGAATGAAACAAGTGGCTATTTATTCGTTAGTAAAAATAAAATGACGATGAGATCGAATTAAATTGTGAATCACAGGCTGGTTCTATTGACTGCCTTTTGAGTTTCGTTAGTTTGGTGCGGAACCCTAAATTGTGCGAACGGAATTTACTATTGGTCAGTTTTTTAGGTTACTATACTTTTCTATGTCAATGTACTTGACAGGACTCGGTATTGCGATTGCGACTTTGTTCTACCCAAAAAAAAAAAACTGTCTATGCATACGATGATCTGTTACATAATCTGTGCCTGAAACGTCATTAATTAATTGATTGTGACATTTCTAACCTCATGATTGTAGGAGGTAGAAAAACAATAATTCAACGAATAGTATAAAAATGTGGGACCAGGGAATAATATTTGCAATATTCCGTCACCCAAAAATGAAACATATGTTGTTAACACATAACTTTTGATAACAGTCAACCGATAAAATCCTAACTCGGTGACATTCCGCTGTCAACAAAACACAAAAATGAAAAATTGTAAACATTGATAACATTTTATCGAGCGCGCAACAGTTTGAACAGGACCGCGACGTAGTGAGTTACCTACTTACCTCTAAATTAACTGCGTCAACTGTCTCGAGAGGGTCGGTAGAGGGCGCGCGCATCAGGAACGAGAGGGCGTCGAAGTACTCCCACCCACTACGCACAACTTGGCGCCGCTTTATTTTCCGCAACTCATTGTTCAACTGTGTCCGCAAATTGTGTATCTTCCTGCTAATCTCCTCAGACGTCGTGCCAAACATATCCGCCAAATAATCCAACCTCGCCTGCCGCGCGTTGCGGTCCTTATTCAACGGGTTCTTCGTATCCCATAACTCCTTACATTCCTTCTCCATAGTCTCAATCAACTTCATCGTATTCTCCGAGTTCCAGTGCACCTTGAATTTCGCACTATCGTACTTCATTTCTCGCCTCGAATACTCCCTCTCACTCTCCGAGTCCATTTCTATTTTCGGAGAATACATATCGAACGAATTTGAATTTGAATCCATCATGAGTGTCGAAATTGACGTTGTAATATCGAAAGCGCTCTAGCGAGACTGAGGGGTACGGCGGGCGAGAGCAGCGAGACCGGTGTCTGGCGGAGCGGCAACGTCGCTTACGTAATAATAGCCGCGCGACGTTGCCAGCCGGAACGATAGCGCGTGCATTTGCGTTGCATAGCACTGACTTCAAGGCGTTAAAGAGGCTAAAGAGCTGAACCATATAACCATATTAGTGGCTATTAGCGCCAGATGTATTAACAAAGGAAGTTTTGTTGGGGGCTTAGCCGGCACTGCTACTGAAAGTAGGCTAAGTAGATACAAACTGCGATCAAAAAGTGAAAGTGCGAGACGATAGTACGATACGGAGATGTGCCTTCGGAAATGTGATATTTATCGAATAATACACGCATGAATAGTATTCTAAAGTACTAAGTACTTAGTTAGAGACGTGTGTACACGCTAGTCCTAGTCCCTAGATAGATTGGTTAACAAGTTTAGAGGACATGTAAGTAGTTGAACGTCGGGCGTGAAATAAAGATTTAACGAGGAACACGTGCAGTATGAAAGTCATCAAAGCTGATCGTAAATGTGTGTCCTGTTTATAGTATAAGCGTCTCGTCTGTACGTGTTCATCAATTCATCGTTCGTCGACACATCGGTTGGAGAAACAAACCAAAATCATAGTTTCTGAGCAATAGTACCTAATAAGAAGAGGCTAAATGTAGAAGATATCTTTATCATTTAAATGAAAAGTTATATATAAATAACACAAACATTAAGTACCTAAGTTTCAGATCGAGTTGATTTCAGAATGAATAAGTACCGACGCGACGAAGCATTTAAATTGCATCACTAGGTACCTATACACATGGTAATCAAATAAAATGTCAGGTCAGCAAAACAAAGTAACTACTTACGCAGGTAACTCCACATTCAACAAAACAAATAACTTTCAAACCTTGAAACGGGAAAATTCTGTTTCAATATGAAAACCAGACTACCAGTGTAAAAGACAAGCATTTCCCTTTGAGCGCGTTCTCTCTTACCTTTTCATTTCAAATTCCTCTACAGGATGGAGCCGAGAACATTCCCGGATATTCCCGGGAAAACCAGCTCAATGAGTAGCGTTGGCCAATTTAATAACAAATGTCGGGACGGGGCGGGAATGGGATCGGAAACGACTAGGGCTGTCCATATCGATATTTAATTTTAATGATGATAGTATTTTATTGCGAAAGTTTTCCGAACTAATATCTCGACTTTAGTGATGAACCACCAAAGCAGTATTCGTGTTTAGTATTTCTACTAAAGTAGTATTTGTTATTTAGTTTGGTACTCATAAAAAGTACACTGTAGCTAGTGCTGTTACTAGTTTTAGATTATTGTGTTTTGCTTTCCATACAAAAGCACTTGTTAGTTAATTCCTGAGTAGATTATGATGTCATTGGGTTTATGGGTATATCCCATTTTATACCATCAGCAACTTCACTCGGGATAGTGTTTGATGTTACGTTACTATAGCCAGATTTGATTACATACAGCTCACAAAATGTATAGAGGCCATACCTAGCTATTAAGCTAGGCAGAGTTTCATCCAAATTCCCTGCTCTGTCTTCCAGTCTGTGTTTCCTGATAGCTACAAACTGGAAGTCTTTAAGTCAAGAGTGAATAGGTTACTTCTAGGCAAGCGTGCTTCATCTTAGACCGCATCATCGCTTACCATTAGGTGAGATAGTGGTCAAACACGTGCCTACCAACAGTAAAAAAAAAACGTTCAGCATAGTGCGTCCACACAATACAGACTTATGTGGACGATCCACAAGACGTGATTAATTAATAGACATCCTGTAGGTAACCTGTTTAGATGTCTGTTAACCAATCACACCATAATAAATTTTCACTAACAATATTAATAGAAATAGATAATAGGATTTTTTTAGACCCAAGAATACCAATGCTTTGTTCCTTCCTGTTTTTAATTAGAATGTAAAAAAACACATCAAAAATTCATTCACGACATGCAAACGGGAGCACTATCCCGGGACAAAGAACAAATTAAATGGGACGCGTCGCATTACACCAAGTGACCAGCTAAATGACAAATAAATACTCGGGACAAAGGGCTACCGAGGGTTGCCTCGTCATTACTCGGGAACGACCGCAAATAACGAAACGATTTCGGTGCCAAACACCCCGGGATTAAAATTTTATGATTTTTGTTCCATTGTGAGTATTGTCATTATTTATTTTCACAGATACTTTTATAAACGAAAATAAAATTATGTGTCAAATACATATTTTAAAAATAATTATTAATTAATTAGTATCAGCCTATGCTCTCTATGTTAATGTTTTTATGGCGTATTTCATAACCAAACGGCAAAAAAATAATCCTCGCCCATCTCAAAACTGTAATTATTAATTCTGTTTTTTTTTCCAAGATTCGGTTTTCACTTCGCGTTTCCTGTGCATTTTCAGTGATCAGGGTTTATTGCGCAAAACGAAAAAATCAAATCATTCACGTTAGAATTGTCCAACGTAATGACAAAAATAAAATACACACGAGGGACTGACTGACGCCCTCGAGCGCTGTAGTGTGGCCACGTAACACGGAATTAACGAAATATTTCTGAATGGATTGGTATTTCTCATGGAATTAATTAGAGTACTCTGTACTGCCGCTATATTTTGTTTAACATTATTCAGATATTGTTTTATGTTACTTAAAGGCTCCTTTTATAAATCTAGAAGTTTTTTATTATTACTTGAGATAGGTTTGCTGTTGACTTATAGTCTAGGTCAGAGTTGAAAGAGACAAAATCGACGATGTAGCGAGCTTAACCAGAAGAAACCTGTTGAAGTGTTCACTCTAACTGTGAGATTAGTTTTATATCACATATCACGTACCTATCTGTAGTTTTAGTTTTTTATTTTCCTGTAGCTTTGTCACGTCGTGCCTGTCCGAAGTCTTGCTTATATTGTGAGCAGTCAAACTAATATATTAAATACAGGACTTAGATGTTCGTTTGTAGATAGGGATAGCTATTACATTCTTGATAGATATCGTTTGACTTTTGAATCTGTTTCTGCTTATCCTAACGCACCACTGCACCGTTTCCTTTGTAGAATCTATATAAATTAGAATGATGAAAATTCATGTCCCGAGAAATATAAAACAAAAAAAAATTTGAGCGACACAATTTTCGTGATACTAAAACATTTTTGCAGGAAAACCGTTAAATGGGTAAAGTGTTAACTCAGTTTTGATCTAAGGTTTTGATATTATGTGGCAATTCTTGTTTTAGGATTCGAAACATTAAAATAATTTTGAAGAAATTCCATACTTGGCTTGACAATTGGGGCTAGAAATTGAATTAGGTATGGAATTTGGACAGAAGATTGAAAGACTTTTCCAAATAATTGATTCAATTATTTATTCATTTACCCTCATATTGGAATCCAAAAAAGAAATAACAACAACGGTGCAAAAATAATTTCGCGTGCAGCTTTTCCGACCAAAAAAGTAACAATCATCGTGCTGAGCCTACAACTCCACCAAAAAGAAAGTAATATCATTACAGTAACCCAAACATTTTAATCATGTAATAACTCTGAAACAGTAGCTCAACCACAAACAGACATCGGGCGACTATTTAATCAATTATTCCATTAACTTTATATCCGCTATTAACTATTCGATGGCCACAGTGGATACTTACGTTAGTAACACGCGCTTTATTGCTGCGTTCAAATTATTGTATGAATTTATAAATTGCGCCAGGCTTTTGTATCTGATGATGATTGCATTATTGGGTAACTAGATATTTATGTTGTCTACATTGGAATTTCCTAATTAAAATCCAAAAGCGTGTTTGATTATTAGGCTTCGCGCCAAAGACATTGACGCCAATTCGATGAATTTTGGTACAAAGATATAAGGGACCTGAAAACGGTTAAGTGCAGGCAACTTTTTGCGAAAGTCTTAGAGAGCGAAGCCACGGGCAATAGCAATAATTAAAAGTGGAATCATGTGTTTATGAATGTTTATCACTTAAGTGCCTGGTAACTCGATTACGAAAATTCAAACTAATTTTAGTTTATTTGCTATTTTTGAGACTGAAGTCAATGATAGCAAGGAAGGTGATAGGACTGAATGAAGGAAAAAACGTGTTGTGCCGACTCCAAGTAACATGGGACATGGTGATGATGATTCAATTAACTAGTGTGCCATTATGCATTATTAGGGTCGTCAAGTCGAAGCTCCAAAGTCGACGCTGAGTTTCTAGCCTGTCGGTTTTCTACCGGTTGCATTTTTACAGAATTGCATAATTTAATTCCGCTAAGCCCGTTCCATCATCGGACCACAAGACGAACGGCGATGCGCCACCGGTACATGGTCGACATCACAGCCACACGCACAAAACGTTTCGGGAACACATTCATAGTGCGTACAGCTAAGGAGTGAAATTCCCTGCCGGAGTCTGTGTTTCCTGATAGCTACAACCTGTACCCCTAGCACGAATTTTTGTAGGTTTCGTATCGCAAACGTATCGAGTTGCCGATACGATAACGTAAGCCAAGAGTGAATAGGTTAATTCTAGGCAAGCGTGCTCCATCTTCGAACATATCATCGTTCCTATACCATCAGGTGAGATAGTGGTCAAACGTGTGCCTATCAATAGTAAAAATAATAATGTTTTCTGACATGAAGAATTAACCTCCATTTTTAACCAAAAAGTGAAGCAAATTCATGAATAAATCACAAATTATGAGCAGGGTATTCAATTGTAACGGATGCAATACAGGAATCTGAATTAAATTTTCAGCTATTTTTTAATGAGTAATCAGAAATGTTTTCATGAAAATGTAATTGAGTTTCAACTAGCTGACGGACAGCTTCATGAACATGTTTAGGTACTGAAACATAACATTCTGTTTTCTTTTGTGTGTTTGTTGTTCTGTGCGTAGACCTCGATAAAGTCGCAATGTTGAGGCAGTTGCATATCATATCGTGGCATATCTTCCTAATTTTTCATTAATACCTTTAATTGTAATTTTTGTGTATTTTTGGTATGCGTCATATTGACCGCAAATAAACTCTTTTTCTTTCTTTCTTTCAGTTGTATTTTTTAAATGAATACTCGTAAATTGAAGTTTCATTGTTTAAACTTTCCTTTTAAAACTTGTAAGTATGTTATGCAGAGAGATATTTAACTATTTTGTCTTTGAAATTATTTTGGACACTATCCCTGAAATTAAATCCTAAATCCTGGCCACTTACTCAATGTCCCACGTCGGAAATCCGTGCGGTTGTGTCCCGTACAATGATTATGACGTGTGGACTGTTTGTGTGCCCCGTTGTTGTCCGAGTGTTTAAACTGCAGTATTTAAAAAAAAGCTTTTTGTAAAACAAAATGTGTGTTGGCTAGACTAGAGTCAAGACTCAAGAGCAAACCGATCTCAAATAATCAAAATGTAGTTTTAATGTTACTGACTTTAAAATCGTAGGAAGTGTATTTTCTGAAGCAGCTCAATTTTCCTAATTAAGCAATAAGATAGATAATAACTTGGAAGTTGGATGATCATTATATTATTTTTTTTTTACCCTGTACAAGACATGTCCCACAAATTGCAAACCAAATGCTGGCCACTTGCACTTTGTCCCACGTCGGACATTCACGCGGTTGTGTCTCGTACAATAATTATGACGTGTGGACACTGGACTGTACCTATGTGTGCACTGAGTTGTGTGTGTTTGTGTCAGAGTCTATAAATTGAACTGCAGTTAGTTTTTCGTAAAACAAAATGTAGCATCAACGTTATTGACTTCAAAATGTTAAATAGCGTTTTTTCTGAACCTGGCTGTAATTTTCTATGAACTATATGGCTGTACACAAGACAGATAGTACTTGGATTATTATTTTAGTTTTTAGGGTTCCGTACCCAAAGAGTAACCAACGGAACCCTGTTACTAAGCCTCCCCTGTCCGTCCGTCCGTCTGTCTGTCAGCGGGCTGTATCTCAAGAACCGTAATAGGTAGATAGTTGAAATTTTCACAGATTGTGTATTTCTATTACCGCTATAACAAGAAATTATAAAAATTAAGGTTTATGTTACGGAACGTGTGCGAGTCCGTCTCGCACCTGGCCGGTCTTTTTTACCCTATACAAGACAAATAAAGGACATGATATGTCCCACAAATTGCGTGCCAAATCCTGGCCACTTACAATTTTGTCCCACGTCGGACATCCGTTCGGTTGTGTCCCGAACAATGATTGTGTCGTGTGGACACTGGACTGTTTGTGTTCACTGAGCTGTGTGTATTTGTGCCAGAGTGTATAAATTCAACTGCAGTTGATTATATAGATGCCAGCCAAGCAATTGTTGATTCTTTAATCATTGTCATTGTTTATTAACTTGATTTTGGGTGTAGATATTGTAGGTACTCTTATCCTGTTTACATTGAAAAGTTAATTTATAAATATGAGTTTACAAATTGGAGTTTTTGATGCAAAATGTTCAAATGATAACAATATGAACAGGTAGGTATATTGTATATTGGATAGTACCTACAGGATTGCAAAATAATTACAGAAGTGCAAGAGGAGCTCGTGGCAAAATAATAACAGCCGCACAGGTCGATCTTCAAGGTTAAGCTCGCTTGCCGAGGTTGGTCTGTGGATGGGTGACCATCTTAACATACCGATTTTCTTCCGTGCCTCGGAAAGCACGTTAAGCTGTTGTTCCCGGCTGTCATTTGGAGATCTTTGACAATCGTTACGGCTAGTTAGAATCCAGAAAATCTGACACCAGTCTTGACAAGGAGAACCGTGTTACCCAGTTAATGGATTGTGGAGGTCTGGTAGGCAGCCGCTCGACGTAAAATACTGGTTTTCAGCTAAATCCGGTTTGACTAGAAGCCGACCCCAATACAGCTGGGAAAAGGCTAGGCAGATGATAATAAGAAATGCAAAATAATTTTAATTTCATAATGTTCCTGCTTTGTGTCTTTGTAATTTGACCGATTTTCGGAACTAAGCTCGCCTTTGTACATGAACCTTATTATAATGAAATACCATCAGCGGCATCGGTATGTCTAGGTATACCTACAGTATACTGTAGGTAGGTTTTCCAGTTTCTCTTTGTAGAGCAACAAAATGCAACACGATACATTAGGTAAAATTCTTCAACATTTTAAATTTTTGGTCACTGTTTTAACCGACTTCCCAAAAAGGAGGAGGTTCTCAATTCGGTTGTATGTTTTTTTTTATGTTTGTTACCTCATAACTCCGACAATTATGAACCGATTTGAAAAATTCTTATTTTATCTGAAAGGATATACTTGCAGATTGGTCCCATTTAAATTTTATCAAAATCGGTTTTGAACTTTGGATTTTAAATCGAAATAAGTAGCTGGAATTCGTCTACTTTGATGATAGTTTTATGACATCCAAGTAATCGAAATTCCGTATTTTGCTTTTCTGCGATTTTGCAGTGGTGTTATTAGGTGTGAGGTACCACTAAAAAGTGAAAAATAAAAAAACTTTTTACAAAAAAAATACAACAGACTTCCAAAAAAAAATAACTTTAATTTCGGAAGTCGGTGTCAAAATACCAAGAAACTAACAAAAACACCATAGTTATTTTTTACTTTGTAGTGTATTTTTTTTGGAAGTCGGTTGTATTTTTTTGTAAAAACTTTTTTGTTATATTATCGGATGTTGCCCACTAACACTTGGAAACTTTGCTCCACAAAAAAATAACTGCGGAATAGATGCACCTTTATGAGCAAAATGCTGAAAGAATTAACTTTCAAATAAAACGTGAATTTTCCAAATCGGATTGTGTTCGAAGTTCTGAGGTAAGTATAGATAAATCAAACAAAAAGAGAATGGACAACCTCCTCCGTTTTTTCAAGTCTGCTAAAAAGGCCACAGACCGCGAGAACAAAGCCACAGGAAGTTAGTAAGTATTTAATACATAGGTATTATTCTGTACCCGTGGGACGTGTGTGCGCAGGCGCAGGCGCAGGTACACAACATTATAACGATGGTATTGTCGGCTCTTAGGCTATAAACCTGTAAATTAACTATGATGCCCTTTTATTTTTTTTATGGATGGGAAATCTTCAAATGACTTCTTCCGCTTTGGGCGTAGAAGAGGAGGGAGTGTCAGACTCTTACTGACTAAAATCCATCCGTGTTCCTCCTAGTGCCCTTTGCGTTCCAGGGCCCAGGGTTTATGATGCCCAGGTATTGTAATCTTTTTTTATTTATTTATTTACTCAAAAACATAGGATTGTGGTACACGTTAAAATACAGTTTTTACAAAAAGAAAAGTACTATTTCTACAAACGTGTGGGTGAGCACTGCTCTCCTAGCTAGGTTATGAAAACCTGTGTTAAGGTAAGGTATTGTAATCGTTAATGACTTCCACTTATCTCATTAACTCTTCTGGGTGTTAAATAACAAATACGGTGTTTTTGAGTTTATATTAGAAGGTAGCACTTCAAATAATTAGTTTACTACTCACGGTGTTTGATACAAACTTTCAAGATTGGTTTGATTTTTGGTACATTTTACATGAGATCAGAACCACTTTTTCTTTTAATGTCCGTTAAAAAGTTTTAAGTATATGTTCGTTGCTATCTTTTGGTGATAAGGTGGACGAAGAAAATATTGCCGAACCCTTAATTTAATAATAGGTCGGATGGGACATCCACTTGTTGCATGTCGTATCTCCATCATCCCATTCTTTTCTTGTCAAAAAATTGGCCAAGTGCGAGTCGGACTCGCGTGCAAAGGGTTCCGAACCAATTTAACTTTTTCACTACAGACTTCTTATAGATTTTCCTGTAATCTTTAGGTAGGTATGGAACTGTTATTTTGGAGACAATGGGAGGGGGAGAATGGTAATTTTTGGTCTTAGTTCTTGAATAATTTATCATCCAATATGGCATCCCAGTTTTTTGATCACTTTTCGAATGTCGACCCAATAGAATGTGTAATCCAATGAATTTTGTCGATGCCCTATGAGTTTCCCCTTCCCCTTTTTATCCATCCCGCTTGGAAGTAGTACATTTTTATTAGCATATTATACCTACTTTGTTAGTGATTTTATTTAATAACAAAAATCCTTGTCATTCCTAAGTAATCCTAATTATTCTAATCAATGCACGAAATGTAATGCAATGTTCTCACACAAAACTGTTCAGCATGAAAACGAATGTTTTCTTCTGAAACCCTTATCTTATAACGTACCTAGTTATGAAGAACACAGCAACAGCAACCTCACAACTGAAACATAAAACATTGCCCTCGTCCACAACATTTTCCAAAAAAAAACTTCCACATTCAAATGAATGGGAAAACTTTTACAAAACTCAAATAAATGTAAAGTCAGAAACTTTTACTGTGGGACAACTCAAAGTCCCACAAGTGTCGTATATTAATTAAAACGAGACGACGCGTCGCCTACCCTCCCTCCCCCCTGGTTCAGGAATACCCTGCACCCCCCGCTACCCTCGTCTGCACGAAGGATAGCGAGGGAGAGTGCTGGATTAATATCTAAATAATGAGGACGATGCCACGCCCTCACTTAGCAACGATAGCAAAAAAGTGTATGAATTTAAAGTAGATTTTTTTTTACTTTTGTGTGTAAAGTAGTCCTCCTCTATACGATTGTTCATTATGTAATCGATAGACGTAGGACTTCTTTGGGTTCAGCAAAAAAAAGGCAAAATCACATTTCTTTTAAGTTCTTAAGCTGAAATTAATTATTATGGGGAAAAACGAAAATGTTTCGAATTTCCCCATAATAATTAAGTTATATATATATAAGTTTCCTTATTGACAGTAGCATCCTATGTTACTGTCAAAAAGGAAACTGATACCGAAATTAGCCATAGCGAAAATATGTCTTCAAATTCAATTTCATTGACAAACAGTAAAGGATAAGCACTAGGTACTACGATACGACGGTCTCCATAGCCCCCGTATCCCTGTCTCATACTTATTAGGTACTTGAGACAGCACTACAGTTTTCTTCATCTAATCTCCCTTGATAACCATCATGCTATCATTTACTACCTTTTTTTTTTTTTTCAAATTATTCTTACATCCATCTAAATTCCTATTCATCACTTTTTATGCTTATCATCTGTATATCATACCTACTTTTTCCCACAGCTGGACAAAGTCCTCTTTTTCCTTTTCCCCTCAGTTCTGTCTTTTACTAGAGTAATAACTGTCACATTTTGATTAACTTACAAATTACAAACTACTTATATAAGAAGTGAATCATTATCTATGTAATTAAAGAACAAACTATATACACTTAAAATAGAAAAAAAAAAACTCTTAACTAAAAAATGGCATCAAAAAATTCGTCCCCATCGCTATCGACTGGAAGTGAGCCCAAAAGACTGGCTGCATTGCCACGTTGTATGGCAATGCTTATCCTCTGTCCAAGGTAAAAGCCAGCTCTTGGGTCACGCGAAGCGTCAACTAAGCGTTTTGCAAGATCTTTAAATAGGACGTGAGCACTCGGACCCCACGGTCCAAGAGTTTCAACCCCAAACGGCTCAAAAATGTAGTTGCCAATAAGGCTACTATATTTCCGCCGTTTGAGGTTTTCAGCAGCCGAAGCCGCAGAACTAGAGTAATTAGGTAATTTTAAAGTTTTATTAGGACAGCTGAATGCAATCATTTCAACCTGAAGACAGCTACTTTACTTCTTTAATTTATATCACCACCACATAATAAGCGCAGAACAATCACTTTAAATAATTTGTTAATATTTTTACTTTTACGCCAAAATAAATTGAAATAAAAAATAATTCTCTGTTTTTTGCAGACCCTCCCCAACCATATCTCTCGAGACAGCTCTCGAGATGGGGCGAACTCGAAGCGACGGCGGAAAAAATGTCGTTCCCTGTGATTTACCACCTGTCACCCTGCCTACCGCGCACTATCCGCGGGATAATGTTCACGCTTCGATTGATGAGCCGAGGATATTGGATAGGGTTAGCTGCTGTTCTTTATTGATAGTAGCGAGTCCGTGTTGATAGCGGACGGGTTTATCAATAGATTTATGCGAGGCTCGGTATTTTGTCTTGGTTGGGTATGTTTTTGACGTTTTTAGGGAAGTAAAATATGGTTACAGATGATATTAAATGTCATCAGCTTGCTGTTCTTTGAGAAGTCCAGGCTGTGAGCGGTTATTGGATGATTTGATTTGAGCTAAGAATATTGAATAGGGTTAGGTTCCTTCTTTATTGATAGTAGCGTGTCCGTGTTGATTCGTTACATGTAATATGATGATTTTTTATAGTCATAGTACAGAAGTTGTTGGTTATGGTGTTAGTAACATAGTCTTAAGAGGTTGTTGGTGTTTTACAAATAACCCTGTATAATCATCAAGGATTTAACTTTTTAAGTTTTCTCTATAATATCGCGATACATCTATCTCTGAAGTGTAAGACCTACAGTAATCAACGGTTGGAGCTCGCCTGCTCGCTTTCCACAAAGCAACGGTTGAACGACTGTCATTAATCAAACGCTTGACAACTTCGTTTTCTCCAGATCCATTTGCTAAGTAATCTCGTAGAAAATACACAGAATCAGGAACACAAGAAGCAAGGTTTAGGTTTCTTACATCTGAGGACCAATCTGGAACTTAAAAAACGCGGGTATATGCACTAATAAAGTCACGCTTCCATACATAAAACTACAGAACTCCACCTACAACGATCCTTTTGTTTCGTACTTACGAGTATTTACCGTACCTACAGCATTTCATAAAAAATTTCAAGTCCTTTATTTTTCGAAATTAAAGAACTGATTTCAAATTAAACTTCCTATGCATAACTAGGATAGAGCTAAAAACATACTAAGACTATTTTTGAAAAAAAAATGTTATAGCTGAATTAAACCGTTTCATATGTATAGAAATAGAGATGTCTAATTATCTTTTTTTTAAAATTAAACATTTCGAAACTGGGGCCAGAGTCTGCTATTTTTATAAATTTGTCATTCCGTCACGATCCCATTGTCATGCCATTGTAATTTTGGTAAAAGTTCGTAATCTGCTAAATTCATAATGGCACGGTCACTGGCACGTCAGTGGTCTCGTAATAGAATTGCGGTAGTAATGCCATATTGCCATTATTATAAAACCGAGTTAAATTTGAGCATTTATTCATGCCAGATTATATTTATATTTAGTTTTACATATTATTTATTAGTGTTATAAGCAATCAGAAGTAGTGAGAAGTTCGTAAATACTAAATCTGTCATGTACGAGATTACCATTCATATGGCTTTCTTTCAATGAAGTGTCAGTGGTCGATCATTGGAATGTCATAATGACGCCATTATGATGCCATTATGTTAGTAGATTACCAAACTTGTCAAAATCAATCATTTTGAAATCAGTGATCGACCATTCTGACACTATTGTAATAGCAGACTCGGGCCCCTGTTCTCTACAAGCTTATGCGTGAACTAACTAAAATTGGTTCATTCATTTTGAAAAATAAGGACTTGACTGTTTGTATGCAATGCTGTACGACATAAATGCTCCCAAATAAACGTTTAGAAGTTTAGATTCATATCTCAAGTACATCTCGGCGACGATCACTGTCTAAAACTTGGCATACCTCATTTTGCAAACTTCGACAATTTGAGATAGAGATTAGAACGCGAAAGTTCGTCAAGATACGGGCATTGTCCTTCAGAAGAAGAACTTTTCTACTGTTTGATTTACAGTCGTAAATCAATGAAGAAGATAGCAGTAAACCTAGACACTACCTATATTAATAGTAAACAGCTAAACTAGTGTATGGTTGAACGCTCTAATCTCAGGAACTACCTACTGGTTTGAATTGAAAAATTCTTCTAGTGTCGGATAGTCAAGGAAGGCTATAAGAAGGAGGATTTTTTTTTTTGGCTTTTGTAAGAAAGAGGAAAAAGGTTATTTAACATCACTCTACGACCAGGACCATAAAAATTAGAAAACGCACAAAAATCGAAGACGTAACAACAAGAATTAGGAAACTAAAATGGAAGTGGACTGATCACATGATAAGAGGCACTGAAAAGTGGACTAAAAATATAGTGTCTTGGTACCCAAGAAACAGTAAAAGAAATAGAGGCAGGCAGTTCCGAAGGTGGGAAGATGAAATTAAAATGACAGCAGGGAAAACATGGACAAGAACGGCGCTAAATAGAACGGAGTGGAAAGAAATGGAGGAGGCCTTTGCCAAAATAGGGCAAACAGACCAAGTTGCCGGTGTCACTGACTCGCAAGAGACTTAGGTTAAGTTATTATTATAAAAGTGTAATTATGTCTGAAATAAAAGGCTTATATTATTATTATTACGACCAGGACCTAAGAGCAGAGCATTCATGAAAAATGTGACGCAGGCAAAATTGCGCTGGTCAGCTAGCTAACAATAAAGTTTTAGAGAAATTAGACAGATTGAGACGCTAATTATAATGTGAAACGTCTTCAAAATAACTACGCAAATTGAACCTCAGATGAAAAACTGTAAATCAATAATGGCGAGACGTGTTAACTAACAATCAGTTATATCTTTACACCTGGACTTGTTATACGAGTCGTTTAGGCCCTAGGCAATAACGTTAGCCCAGCTTAACACTAAACCTGATATGATACGTTATCGTTTGAACCACTTTATCCAGTAACTGTGCAGATACGCAGCCTGGGAAAATATCTTAATTAATACTATGCGTGCAGTTCGCTGTTGGATTCCACAGTTTATAAATAGAAATTCTAATACTTGACTTGAGTTTCTGTCTTGTTACTGAGGTCTCAAAACTATCCAATAGTATC
Organism: Ceramica pisi; assembly: GCA_963859965.1. Lineage (NCBI taxonomy): Eukaryota > Metazoa > Arthropoda > Insecta > Lepidoptera > Noctuidae > Ceramica > Ceramica pisi. The sequence goes on along the minus strand of OY982535.1, from coordinate 18,052,015 downwards.
TCGAAGTTCCTGCTTTATTGCTCGTAAATGCTTTGTGTCATTCTATTGGTTTTTATCGAACATTTAAATAAACTTTTAGTCCTCCTACCTAATCCCAATTCATTTGTGGTAGAATAGAATAGAATCTTTATTTGCTTAGAATGTAACAACATGCAACATGTTTTTTTCTTCTTTTTTAATACGTCTATACTCTCTTCTTACATACTTTTTCACATCTCAAATGTCCAGATAATATGACGATGCGGAATCCTTGTCTATGATCAGAAATCGCCAGTGTTGCTACCGTATAATTTATTAAACACTAGCTTTTGACCGTTACTTCTTTCGCGCATGTCTCGTTTTTTCTCGTTCCCGTGAGAATTTCGAGAAATCTTCCCTTAGTTCTCTCCTACATTCCCTATGAAATCTACATGCCACATTTCAGAGGGCCTAGCACGAATATTTTTGACGTATAGTAACGTAACGTATAATTTTACCATAGTTACAATACTCGTTTTGCACATAATATCTATTCGAAATAGATATTATGTTCATATTTTTAAATGATATAAATTGTGTATGACTCATAAAATTAAACCAAAATACTATAGGTTGTAGTTTTTCACATTCAAAATTCACTTACGTTAATGTTGCTATACGTCAAAATTTTCGTGCTAGGCCCTTTGCTCTCTACGACTAGTAGTTCTGGCTGTGCGCTGTCTGTCAGACGCCATAATTAAGGTCGATTTTTCTGTAGTCTGATAACTTTAATTTGGTGAATAAATATGGCAGTTTGAGGTATCTCCTATACAAAAGCTAACAAACAGATATATTTATTCCAATGAAAGTCATCTGTCTACTTATGGAAAAATCAGCACAGCGAAGCGATGAAAATCTTCTTTTAAGAGAATAAGTAGAGATCGAGCCCACCTAGCTAGGCCTTTTTTTTTTAGGGATGGGAAATCATCCAATGACTCCTTCCGCTCTGGGTGTAGCGGGAGGGAGTGTCAGACTTCTACTGACTAAAACCCATCCATGTTCCTTCATTGACCTTTGTGTTCTGGAGCCACGGTGTCTCTTGCGAATAATCCCGCGACTCCGGCAGTCGTCGGCCCTTTCGGGCCCCTCTGTGTGCTGACTCTCTTTGAGGCGCGCGTGGAACACTAACGCGCAAGAAAAAGAAAATTCTAGAATTCTATTACACGTAAGGAGTGGTATTCCCTGTCGGTGTCTGTGTTTCCTTATACTTAGCTACAACTTTGCAATCTTTAAGTCAACAGTGAATAGGTAACATCATCACATCTTCGCTTTCCATTGTTAGAGAAACGAACTACCTACTCTCTCTCCTGGTTCTGTTGGAGGAATTGAATTTACCCGTGACATTGGTACCTACCTACTTTATTATTGAAAATGTATGAAAAATAATTAAGACGAGAAAACATATTTCAGAGTCACTTATATTTCTAATACTATTTTATTTTATTTTATTATTACTAGCTGACCCGTGCAACGTCGTTTGCGTAACATTTTTCATGAATGCTCCGCTCCTATTGGTCTTAGCGTGATGATATATATAGCCTATAACCTTCCTCGATAAATGGGCTATCTGACACTGAAAGAATTTTTCAAATCCGACCAGTAGTTCCGGAGATTAGCGCGTTCAACCAAACAAACAAACAAACTCTTCTGCTTTATAATATTAGTATTGATACATATTTGGAAAACTTACAGCTAATTATAAAGCATGGTTGGTTCTAAAATAATGAGGGCCAATTACAAGTTTTTACAAATTTTCCATTAATGCTCCGCTCCTGTTTGCCTTAGCGTGATGATAAATAACCTACAGCCTTCCACCATAAACGTGTTATCTAATACTGAAACAATTTTTCAAATCGGACCAGTAGTTCCTGAGATTAACGCGTTCAAACAAACAAACTCTTCAGCTTTATAATATTAGTATAGATTATATTATTGGCATCGCAAGAGTAACTACCACAGCATTAAATCTTCAAACGTGGTGAATCAAAAGCGTTTCGAACACAGATGGCGCTAGTTACACCATCGAAACTACTTCATTGAGGAAAACTCCCAAGGTGATTCAAAGTCCTTGTGGGGACATATTTTTTATTTTTTCCATTTGACTAGTAAGTGTTAGGTGTATTGTGTGTACCTATTAGTATTCTCAGAACATTTTAATTTATGTGAATAATTTAACCCGTTGTGTTAACTCATTTTTCGAATAGTCAAACATTGTTAGATTTGAGCTATTCGAAACTTTCACAAACCCATAATCATATTTATCATCACATACCTACCTATTACAGATTATTTCGTTATTTATGAGCACCCTCAACGAAATTCTTTCCCTAAAATGCCAAGTCCGAACCGCATACCTGTCGATCCTTGCCCGAAGTCGCAAAAAACACGAGCAATCTCGAAACACATTTTAATAGCCGTTATTTAGCCGACCGGTGACGGCACAAAGGCGGTTATTTATCGCACGCCCTCTCTCATTGCTTCGCCGAAGCACGCTTCAAAAACAACCTACATGCTCACCAAATTATCGAAAACTAACCTTAACACCACGCGTTACAGTTACATTTTAATTAGCATTCGAAACGAATACGACGTTCAAATTCAAACACGCGAGACTAGTAATCATTCGATGTCCGATTCCAGTTTGTCTTATCGGTTTTGTTTGTTCATACGATTAGCGACCTTAAGCTTCTTTAGTCTGAGTTCAATTCAAGGTTGTGTTTTCCACCGGAATAATATTCATATTTCGTCTGGAAGTCCGATAATGAATCGGCGTCGGCGACGAACAAGTTCGGTCGATTCGCACCGTTTTCATGTACAGGTGTATTTCAAGACTCCGACGAGAATTATATTCGTGCCGCAATTAGAGATTGAGAAGTTTAATTTGTTTTCTGTCTTATTAAAATGATCGATCACTTATTAGCTGGAATTGAACATGCCAAAGATTACGTTAGAAGATAACTCGCCAATATCTGTAAGGTGTTATTATGGGACTATTAAAATAATGACAACATGGTCTCTAATTAACGAAACGTCTTGTGAACAAAAATAAAACAGCTGCTCATACTACTTACATCGTGCTGTTGTTTTACGTATTATCAGGGAATTAAAAATAAGTCCACCAGTTGTTTAATGTTACCACGTCACTAATTCGGTTTCCCTTCTCTAGTCTCTTGTTGTCTCTTTCTTGTCTCTTCGAGTGTATCCGCTCCCCCAAACCAAAATGAAGAGACTGAAAACGTTTATCAAATACTTACTATCTGACCCGTGCAACGTCGTCTGCGTAACATTTTTAATTACTGTTCCGCTCCTGTTGGTCTTAGCGTGATGATATATATATATAGCCTCCCTCAATAAATGGGCTATCTAACACTGAAAGAATTTTTCAAATCGGACCAGTAGTTCCTGAGATTAGCGCGTTAAACCAAACAAACAAACAATCAAACAAACAAACAAACTAACTAAACTAAAACTTCTTTTATTTTTTTAATTTTATTGTCAAACATAGGTAGGTATTTGTTGTCTTTACAATTTTACTCGCCAAACTTATAAGTTTGATGGCGAGAAGCGCTTGTTGTTGTACACATTCTTATGAATAGCCAACCTTAAAACTACCCACTCCCATTATGTACCTATTAGCTGATTCACACATAATTATAATTTTGCGGTTTGGGCTTGTTCCTCTGTAAAGGCAGAATCCTCGTTATCGAGAAACAAACTCCTTAATTTTGATTTTAACGTACCTTTACTTAACTTAGGGCTTTGTCTTAACATATCTATTTTATTAAATACTTTTGGCACAAAATACTTTGAAGTTCTTTCCCCATAATAATTTCTTACTTTTAATATGTAGTGACTAGCTGACCCGCGCAACTTCGTTTGCATCACATATTTCAACAATGCTCCACTCCTATCTCCTATTAGTAATAGCCTGATGTTATATATAGTGCATAGCCTTCCTCGATATCAATTCGAACTACCAGTTCCTGAGATTAGCGCGTTCAACCAAACAAACAAGCAAACTCTTCGGCTTTATAATGTACTAGATGACCCGTGCAACGTCGTCTGCGTCACATTTTTCGTTAATGCTCCGCTCCTATTGCTCATAGCGTGATGTTATATAGCCTATAGCCTTCCTCGATAAATGGACTATCCAACGCAAAAAGAATTTTTCAATTCGAGCTGGTAAGTTCTTGAGATTACCGCGTTCAACCAAACAAACAAACAAACTCTTCTGCTTTATAATATTAGTATAGATTAAGTAGTATAGATTGCATAACTTATCTGAATAGATCACCGTAAGATTCTCCCACGCTGTCTTTTTAATGGTGTGTTCTACTGATCTGTTTTCAAATCACCACCAAGGCGAGACAGATGGTAAAACAAAGACTGCTATACCTACCTACCTACCTAGTTATAAAGATAATGCAGCAGCAACATCTGCCTGGCACTCATTAAATTTAAAAAATCTTCATTCCATTTTTTATAAACTTCTCAAAGTGAAGAGTATCTTAGTAGAATCCACACCAACCACTATAAAGAAAAAATAGAGACTTCTTTACCAAATCCTTTTTGAAAAAGAAACTACAAAATCCAATAGTATGATCGGATTATCCGACCTTTTCTGCTCCGAACAAGTCAAACAAGCAAAACTCGTAAATAAACTAAACAGTAAACACATCACGGGAATCTATCCCGTCGTATTTTCTCGTCTCTAAGCGAAATAAATCCCTTCAAAGGCAGAAACCGCAAAATAAAGCAAAACACACGAGGTGCCAACATTATTTATTCACTACAAAGAGAAATCGGGGGCGGAAGCGTGAAATTGAAAGAAAGCCGCGGGTAAAAAGCAAACTATGGTAGGCGCCAGATAAAATTGCAATAAAGTACATTGACCTTTCCCTAATACCCGAACAATAGGTAAGTTATGAACCGTTTTTATTATAAAGAACGTTAAGGATCACGATAGAAGTGTATTCAGGACAGCTTCATGTCTTTATTTCTGTTTTTAACCGACTTCCAAAAAGGGAGGAGCTTCTCAATTCGGTTTGTATTTTTCAAGTCAAATTGGGTCAATGATCTTTATTGCTCACTAGCTGACCCGCGCAACTTCGTCTGCGTCACATTTTCCATTAATTCTGCGCTCCTTTTTTACTTAGCTTAATGATATATAGCCTATATCCTTCCTGGATACATGGGCTAACTAATACTGAAAGAATTTTTAAAATCGGACCAGTAGTTCCTGAGATTACCCCCTACAAACAAACTTACAAAGAAATGTTACCTCTTTATAATATTAGTATAGACTAGCTGACTCGCGCAACTTCTTCTGCGTCACATTTTCCATTACTGCTCCGCTCCTATTTGTCTTAGCGTGATGATATGTAGCCTATAACCTTCCTCGATAAATGGGCTATCTAACACTGAAAGAATTTTTCAAATCGGACCAGTAGTTCCTGAGATTACCCCCTACATACAAACTTACAAACAAATTTTACCTCTTTATAATATTATTTTTATTGCTCATTTATCCGGCGCCTACCATAGTAGGAAATTTTTGGGGGAGAAGAAAAAAACAGGGAGTAAAGAGAATCTCGAAATAACAGCGAATGTTAAGGATAACAAGCAATCGAGTTAAGTTTCAGCTCGTGGGCCGAGGTTTGAAAGTGGATCAGAAGTGGGAGTTAAAATTTTTCTTTCATCTGTTTTTCTGGCTCGTTGCCAGGTAAGCTATTTTAAATGAACTCCTCATGTGTTCATTGACGAGTGAAGTGGTCGGTTCATTCATGAGAGACGAGATTTTTTTACGGCAATTTGTTTCAGTTTGAGTGTACAGATTTTGCTGTGATTCAGTCCTTCGAAAAGTGCCAGTTGGCTACAGTGTTGATTTCTCACCATTTGCAGTTTTCAGTCATGAATAACCTAATTTAAAAAGAAAATGATAAAAAGTAAGTAGGATATTTAATACAAAACTCAACATGAACTTACTAAAAAGGTAACTTTAGTAGAATCAGTCAGTGCATCAAGCTACGCGAAACTGACTCCCAATCAACCTTGAACCTAATGCTGTAGCGATAAAGATGAAAATTAAATTTGACTGATTGTTGTGTGATTAACATTATGATCCTACTAAATTGGCCTTTTTAGGGTTCCGTAGCCAAATGGCAAACAACGGAAACCTTATAGATTCGTCATGTCTGTCTGTGTCTGTCCGTCCGTATGTCACAGCCACTTTTTTCCGAAAATATAAGAACTATGTTGTTGAAACTTGGTTATTAGATGTACTTATTCTGGTAACCGCATTTAGATTTTCACACAAACATTGAAAAAAAATACAAAAAATTTTGGGGGTCCCCATACTTAGAACTGAAACTCAAATTATTTTTCATCAAACCCATACGTGTAGGGTATCTATCGATAGGTCTTCAAAAATGATATTGAGGTTTGTAATATATATTATTTCTAAATTGAATAGTTTGCTCGAGAGACACTTCCAAAGTGGTAAAATGTGCCCCCCCCCCCCCTGTAACTTCTAAAATAAGAGAATGATAAAACTAAAACAAATATATGATGTATATTACCATGTAAACTTCCACTGAAAACTGGTTCGAACGAGATCTAGTAAGTTTTTTTTAATACGTCATAAATCGTTAACCGCAACTTTTGTTTATAATATACTTATACCTACAGGTTTGTATGGAACCCTCGGTGCGCGAGTCCGACTCGCTCTTGGCCGGTTCTTTTAAAATCTGCTGCTGTAGTTGGTACCTATCACCCATTTCAAGGAACTTACTCAATCACCCTGTATAATCGTATTCCTTTGTGTTGGCACTAACTTCAAACTGCGGGTTAGATTATTGTTCTGGCATAAGTTCAAAGGAAGCATATTTTCAAACTCTAAAAAGACAAACTCCTGTGCCGGAGTTTAGGGTATTCCAAATGTGCAACCATTTGCAGTTGCTATTTGCTTCCTTGATAATTCTAGATTTCGTAAAATCATCAAACATCATAGTTTCGGTGACACAGGTAACACTCGCCTAACGCGAATATCGGATGACCCCGAGATTAATTAACATGGCAGACCCAGCTATACGACAAAGTTTCCTTCGGTAAAAGACAAATACTGTCGACTAGTACTTAGTCAAAAACTATAAGAACCCTTTTCTATTTAGGGATTGTCTGCTAGTTATCCCTGAGTCCATCCAAAGGTTGGTAGATTCTGTAAACATGTCGAAGTGAAAACTTAGGTGAAGTGAACGACAAGTGAGCTGTCAAACCATACAAAATGGATACAATAACAACTTACTTGTCGATCACTGCACCTATGTGTACACCACAGAACAGCTGTGTGATTCTGTAAACAAGTCGAAGTGAAGGCTTGGGTGAAATGATCACGAATTGAGCTATCATTCCATCTTGACTACTAGGATTAACAGCTCACTGTGTGATTACTTCACCCAAGCCTTCATTTGCCAGATATTTGCAGAATCGACCGGCAGATTTGTTCTGTGGTATACACGGGAGATGTCGACAGAATATACCGGCTGGTGTATAGTAAAGTATATACTATCCGTGTAATGACCGATTTCTGAAGTTTTTATCCGTGATTTATCCATCCGTTAACGCTATTTATCATAACGATCCGTTAATGGTTATCGGACAAATAAACTACCTATAAAAATCTCAGAAACCTTGCATCAGTCAGTCCTCATCCCTAAAAGAACCGCTTATTACATGCCATTATTATGTAAAACAACATGAAAAGTAATAGAAAATCAAATTCTTTTCACGAAAATGCGATGTCGTTTTGTCTACCAGCACAATCTCACTGTTGTCTACCGCAATCTCAACAGAAAGGTCTTTCCCCAGGGTATTATCTTTTTGTCCAAGCCAGACGCCCGCAGTCCCATATGCAAACATTTGGAAATTTTATTTTCTACTTGGAAATAAAACTGATTTCACAGCTGAGTGGAATATAAAGTAGACGATGCAGTGTTTATGATCTATTTTATATTTTATTGGTTTGTGTGTGGATAGTATCCGTTTATATTTTTAAATCGTTGATCTATACTTCTATACTAATATTATAAAGCAGAAGAGTTTGTTTGTTTGAACGCGCTAATCTCAGGAACTACTCTGGTCCGACTTGTTAAATTCTTTCAGTGTTAGATAGCCCATTTATCGAGGAAGGTTATAGGCTATATATCATCACGCTTAGACAAATAGGAGCGGAGCAATACTGGAAAATGTGACGCAGACGAAGTTGCGCGGTTCAGCTAGTCAAAATTGAATGAAGAAGGGATGTCGAAATCTGAAAACAGTTCAGTATTTTTACAGTGAAGTTTTGAGAGATATCTCTTATAGGAAAGGTTTTATTTAAAGCATTTTGCATGAGGTCAAACTTTGTCGAAACGTTGTAGCCAAGGCGTTAGACGCCTTAGCTGAAGGCGAGACACTACTGTGACATGCCCGGATCCCAGCCCCTCTGTAGAACTACCTAAAAAAACACATTTGTGCGAAATACAGTTCATTGCGTCCGGCATGAAATACACAGCGTTTTATTTTAATAAAACTGAGGAAAGATTGTCATCGCAGCCGAGGCGGAAAACAAGCCTGTGTCGAGTGGCAACGCCGAGAAACAGTTATAACTTGACAAATGCCTACGTCAAACGACGTTTTCCAACACACACGAAAAAAAAGAAAAAAAAAATCATATCCATAAAATGGCTCACGGATTTTTAGGGTTCCGTACCCAAAGGGTAACCAACGGGTACCTATTACTAAGCCTCCGCTGTCCGTCCGTTCGTCCGTCTGTCAGTCAGTGGGCTGTACCTATCTCAAGAACCGTAATAGGTAGATACTTAAAATTTCAACAGAGTGTGTAAATCTAGGTATAGCCGCTTTAGCAACAAATAATAAAATTTAAACTAACATACAGGAAACGTGTTTTTTTCGTACGAAACCCCTAGTGTGCGAGTCCGACTCGCACTTGGCCAGTTATTTCGTACTCCGACAACGTCGATTTTCAAGGGAGTTGACCGGTGGTCAGCGGAGATCCGGCTGACCGGCCTGGTACGATAAAATAAGTTTTAGAGTGTGTCATATTTGAATAGGTGTAGAACCTGGTATCCAGACAATCCATGTCAAGAGCCGCTTTCTGATTACGGAACTAATGAAATAAAAGAGAAAAGGAAGAAAGAAAAATAATTTATTTGCTACCAGTATATGAGGCATACCAAAAAAAAAAAAAAAAACAATTATACACATGAAAAATTGGGAAGATAAGCGTCAAATCCGCGCAAAACGGCCATCTCTCAGCTTAATGCTGGGACTCGTGTACAAGACAGAGCCACAGCGCTGGTTTTCAGTGACAGTCGGCGTTGACAGTTTGACGTCGATCGGAGCAGCATAAAAACTTTTTACAAAAAAATACAACCGACTTCCAAAAAAAAAACACTACAAAGTAAAAAATAACTTTAATTTCGGAAGTCGGTGTTTTTGTTACTTTCTTCGTATTTTGACACCGACTTCCGAAATTATTAAAGTTATTTTTTACTTTGTAGTGTTTTTTTTTTTGGAAGTCGGTTGTATTTTTTTGTAACAAGTTTTTTATTTTTCACTTTTTAGTGGTGCCCACACCTAACAACACCACTACAAAATCGCAGAAAAGCAAAATACGCAATTTCGATTATCAAAGAATCATCTAAATAGTCAATTTCCAGCTATTTCGATTTAAAATCCAAAGTTCGTAACCGATTTTGATATGATTTAAATGGGACCAATCTGCAAGTAAATCCTTTCAGATAAAACATTTTTTTTTTAATCGGTTTATAATTGTCGGAGTTATGAGGTAACAAACATAAAAAAAAAACATACAACCGAATTGATAACCTCCTCCTTTTTGGGAAGTCGGTTAAAAATAGTAATAATAATGAAATAAATATAATACGTCTCGCACAAAAAGTAAATAATAATAAAATAAGTAAACGAAAAACAATAATAAACAAATAAAATAAAAACATAGACCATATTTACAGACTGTTGCGTAGGTCACGTTGGATAAACTAATACCTAGTGGCGCGCACAAAGCTAAAATAAAATAGTAATAGTATTGAGATAAATTTTCACATTTCAGACAAACCACGTGCCTACATGAATAATCATGAAATGCTCAGAAGTAGCAGATGACTTTCTACCCAGCTTACCGTCCGGAAAAACAAAGTTGACTGAAGTACCAATATCAATATAGATGCTGATAAAGTGTGCTTTCTGGCTTGGACTAAAAATATCAAAGCCAAACTGAACAAATGGCTCTGATCCGGTTACATTTGCATGAACAATGCGATATCAAGCGATAGCAATCCGGTTGATTGACGGCTGAAGCTTGTATTTATTGCTACTTGACAATATTGAAGGGTTTCTCCTGAGAATTTGTATAGATAAGTAATTTCTCAGTTCTTACATTTATCAGCCTTATGTATTTAAAAAAATCAACAGATAATTATGATTAATTTAAATACTGTTGAGTTGATTCATTACTAAAATTGAATATTTTATATTTTATCACTAGCCGTCCCCCGCGGCTTCACTCCCGTTTTACCCGCATAATTCCTATTCCCGTGGGATTTCCGGGATTAAAACTCCTATCCTATGTCCGTCTCCTAGTTCTAAGATAACTCCGCACCAATTTTCAGCCAAATCGGTTTAGCCGTTCCTGAGTTATTAATAGTGTAACTAAGACGACTTTCTTTTATACTTATATATATAAATAGATATTTAAACAAATAATATGTACCTATGTTAGGTAAGTTTTAAAACTGTCTTCAAGGAAAAGAGGAGGAGGAGGTTCTTAATTCGATGCAGCCAGTTTTTATATAGGTTCTGTTAGGCGGCAGCCGCTGAAAGTCTCTTTTTTTTTTTAAATACCATATGTTTTACACTGTGTTTATTTCACAAAGGTACACACACACACACACTATTTGAACCTCACTTTTTTTTTAAGAAATTAGAGAAATTATAACGCGGGAGCGCGGTTTAATGCTAAAATGACTCGTCCGTGTTGATTTTATGTTAACAATATATTGCTGAGTTTAGCAATTACTTGCCTACAATTTACGGATTTTACAGTAGGTACGTTCCCCGATTACTCAATGACGCCTTAACCGATTTATTTAATTCCTCTTTTTTAGAAAGGGGGGAAGGGAAGGGTCATCGTGGTTGTTTTCATAGTCATCAGGTCAAGATCTGATTATAGGATTCTGAAGGAAGCGAGGGAACCAAAACTCAAACTCAAACGTTTTTTTTAGAAGAGTTTTATCTCGGACTCGAAAACAAATAGAAAAATATTGGTGATCTGGTGAATAAATTCGGAGACAAGCAACAGAGTTCTTCAATAAATGGTAGCAAATGGAGCGGGATTGCTGAAAAAGCATATCCGTCTATTGCTATATTCTGCTGGTGGATTCTATAAACATGTCGAAGTGAAGTGATCACAAAATGAGCTGTCAGTCCATGTAATCAATATGGTATGACAGCTCACATCGAGATCACTTCTCCCAAGCCGCTCCTGTGGGATATCGGCTACGACTGGGTACTGCGCGCCGACCTCCCTAGTGGCGTCAGCGTTGTCTGCTATGCTGACGATACACTGGCGCAGGGAGGGTTGCGATAGTCGTTGAAAGGATCTGGCAGTTGGGTCTCGAGGTGGCCCTGCACAAGTCCGAAGCCATGTGCTTTCATTGATCTCGGAACAGGCCACCATCATGATCCCAAACAACGGTAGGAAGGGGTTCACATCGGCGTCGGGTCGGCAATGACGTACCTAGGTCTCGTCCTCGACAGCCGGTGGAACTACATCGCACACTTCCGACGTTTGGCTCCCAGGCTGGGGCGGGCAGGCTGCATTCAAGCGGCTTCTGCCCATCTAGGGGGTCCAAACGCCTCCTGCCGGAAGCTTCATGCGGGAGTCTGCTCGTTACCTCAACGCATCCCAAAGGGTCATGGCCATCCGGCTGACCCAGGAATACCGCACGGTCTCTGGCAAGGTGGCAAGCTTCCTTGCCGGATTGCCACCATGGGATCTGGAGGCGACAGCTCTCGTGCTTATTTTTGAATGGTGCGGGGAGGCGCAACGCCGGGGCGAGACTCCTTTGCCGCGACAAATCGCAGCATGGCGGACGGAGCTCTGCAGGATCTCATGTCGGTATGGAGACAGCGACTGTCAAAACTCAGAGCTGGGTACGACATAATTGCGGCGATAAGTCCCCTCTTTGAGGAGTGGCTAGAGCGGCGCTAGGGCGTCCTCACCTTCCGCCAGACGCCGATACTCACCGGACTCGGTTGTTTCGGGAGATACCTGTTTTAAATTCGGCGGGAGAATACGCCCCGATGTCAATACTGCGAGAATCACCTGGAGGACACGGTGGAGCATACGGTGGAGGTCTGCCCTGCATGGGTGGAGCAACGCCGTGTCCTCGTCGAGTCGATCGGCGGTGGCGAACTCTAGCGTCCGGCCCTGGGTCAATCTATGGTCCGGAGCGAGGAGGCATGGGAAGGCGGTCACCTTCTTCTGCGAATCAGTAATGGGAGGAGGAAGCCGAACGTGTGAGGGAGAACTCGCGCCCCGGCTGCCGCAACTGAAGAAGGCGCCTCGGGCATCGGGAGTCGCAGGGCGATTCCAGGCCATCGGAGGCGTGGGCCTGCGGATGGCGAGCATTGGGTGGCTGGCTATCTGATCCGAACCAGACGCGGGTCGATGGCGCGCTGTGTTTCACGCGCGCTTCAAAGAGTTGTCAGCAAAGTAGATGGGGCCCGCTAGGGCCAGTGCCTGCTGGGGTTGCGGAGTTTGTTCGAAAGAGTCACCGCGGCTCTGGAACGCAAAGGACATTAGGAGGAACACGGATGGGTTTTTATTCAGTAGGAGTCTGACACTTCCTTCCGCTTTACCCGGAGCGGGAGGAGTCATTAGATGTTGTTTATTTACGTGTGGGATCACTTAAAAAAATCCGTGGTAAGTACACCCGTACCTCACCAATTATGTTTACTGGTGTATCTTCGGACATTGACTTCCAAATTAAAGTTATTTTGTACTTTGTAGTGGTTTTATTTGGAATTCTGTTGTAAATATTTAAACTGACTTCGTTTATAAAACAAAGTTTTTTTTTATGAAAAAGACGTGATTTTATGAGAATATTACGAATAGTTACCAGTGTTGGAACTTAAGGAACTTTAATATAATAGGCAAGACTCTGCCCAAGTTTATACTATGCCTCTGTGACAACCCTTGCGTTGGTAGATTAAATTAAATTAATTCAAAGACTGTGCTAAAACCAAAGGCCCCTAACGGAAACCAACAAATTAAACTACTCTATCTCCCCACAACCATTTAAATACGAGTAAAACTAAATTGCTCATTCATTTATTGGCTGAGCAGATAAGATAGGATACATTAAATCAACCACATAAATTGCCCACGCGCATAATCATTTAATAATACTTAACAATACCTCGTCTATTAATCTCATAATATCAAACGCGTAGATACGACTTAAGGTCACCCATCCTCCTCCAATAGGGTAATCAGAATCTAAAACAAGTGTTACAATCCTTCAACATTCATACATCTTAAACTCGTATCGAAGTTTAAAAATAGAACGTTGAGAGCTCATCAGTAGTCTGCGCGCGCGCTGGCGCGAACCTTCGGGGGAACAATAACTAGCTGTTCGGCCGCCGGTGTCGAAACACGAGGTCGCACGAAGGTGAGCCGAGTGCTAACACCACGATCACGACATACGCACACATTGACACATGCATATATTTATAACAACCAGGGTTCTGGACCCCTGAAACTCACCCGTCCTCCCCTTTTCAGTCCTTGTCTGCATAAAATTGCGGGGGACACAGTAGGTCATGTTGCACTGGCTGTCTAGTCTATTTGTGTGGTATTTACGTATAGTTCCGTCTGTGTATGTACATTGTAACGCCACACACACAAACAAAGCCTCGGCACGCAAAAGCAAAACATGCTGTCGAAAATTTTATGTATGGTCAGCAAACAGAGTTGTTTATTTGATTTTCTTTAAAATACGTTTCATTTACTTAATCGTTTTACCTCCGGTGAGATTAAATTGGTTGGATGAGAGAAATATTGTAAAACTGTTGTTGCAGCTCTGTGGCTCTAAAAAATAAGAAAAAGTTTCATGAAAATACAAGCCGTTCTAAATCTGCACCTAGACCAAAACAAACATTCTCTGGATGGAGTATAATTTTAGTTTTAAATAGTTCAATATCAACTTTGCATCTGCATTACAAATTCACACCATGTTACAGAAAAACGAAATTGAGTCTGAGTTGCAGGTTACATCAATTAATGGGGCCATATGGTTGGCGCCAGATAAATGTGTAATAACGGTCATTGACCCACATTGTGTTTAAGTTTATATGGCGCCTACCATATCAGGGCCGATAAAATTGCATCATTCTCATATTTAGCCGCCTTTTGATGGTGACAGCGTGACGGTAAACGGCTGGTTTGTTATTATCCTTTTAAAGCGCTGTTCTTTGATTTTAACTTTGATTATCGTCCACGGGATGATTAAAGCAAAATAAGTAGCAATGACAGACAGACCAAGTCACACCATGACGGTACTTTTCTTTTAATAATTTCCATAAAAATCAAACACTGTCCAAAAATGGAAACCGATCTCGACATCAATATAGACGGTGCCATTTTTGAATAAGAATAAGAAACAATGGTTACAAATTGTGTTATACTAGAATGTTTAGTTTCTTTACAAATTTAGCAAAAAAAATTGTCGTCTAACGTGTTTTTGGCGTCCCGGTAGCGAAATAGTTTTACTCTTCCTTAAACTAACTGATTGAGTGACTCAGTGACTGACAGACAACGCACAGCCAAAACTACTGGTCGTAGAATGCTGAAATTTGGCATTTAGGGGCATTGTGGAAGGGAAGGGAAGCTTGAAGAGGATTTTTCGAAATTACTATAATAACCGGGAAATACACGTAAGATATCGCAGGCTAAAGCTAGTTCGGGCGGGTATATTATTGACTAGCTGACCCGCGTAACTTCATCAGCGTCACATTTTCCATTACTGCTCCGCTCCTATTTGTCTTAGCGTGATGATATATAGCCTATAGCCTTCCTCGATAAATGGGCTATCTAATTCTGGAAGAGTTTTTTATTTCGGACCAGAAGTTCCTGAGATTAGCGCGTTCAAGTAAACAAACTCTTCAGCTTTATAATATTAGGTAGTACCTATAGATTTATTAATGTATTTAACTTCATGTACAATAGTGGTACATCGGTGAACTTAATGCAAAACGAGGCCTAAGCCTAGGCTTTTTATATTTTAGTTACCAATTAAAACTTCACAATTTTATAATAAAAATACCATTTCATATTTATTTCCCACTAGCTGACCTGCGCAACTTCCTCTGCGTCGCTCCGCTTATATTTGTCTTAGCATGATGATATTATAGCCTATACCCTTCCTCGATAAATGGGCTATCTAATTTTGGGAGAGTTTTTTAAATCGGACCAGAAGTTCTAGAGATTAGCGCGTTCAAACAAACAAACTCCTCAGCTTTATAATATTACTAGCTGACCCACGCAACTTCGTTTTGCGTCACATTTTCCATTAATGCTCAGCTCCTTTTAGTCTTAGCGTGATGATATGTAGCCTATAACCTTCCTCGATAACTGGGCTATCTAATACTAAAAGAATTTTTCAAATCGGACCAGCAGTTCCTGAGATTACCCCCTACATACAAACTTACAAACAAATGTTACCTCTTTATAATATTAGTATAGATTAAATATTTCATCCAAGTCTTGTCTGCTATCGGTCCACCGCAAGCGGGCTCAATAGGGCGTCATTTGCATTGGTAATACGACCGCTTGCGTATTGGTAAACAGAGTGATTTACCGCGCCTCGCCGCGACTCGCGACAACCGCTCCGGCGCCGCGCCGCGTTCTGTCATAACACCCGCGACGATCAATCACGTTTGTGTGGTCTGAACCTTTTCATGTTATGTTTGTAGGTACTTGGGAAGATTGTAGGTATGTTTTGTTGAACAGGAAAAGGACTGTATGTATACTTAGTCATGGTAACGATATCTATACTGTGGTATAGTGCAGTCCTATTATAGAAGGTAGGTAGATACTAAATACATATTTCTACATTTAAATTTAAATCACAAACTGTTTCGTAAACATCCTCATTGTTGGCTCAATTACCTTCAGTTTATAATTGATTTTGCCCAGCAGTGCGACATTCTATGCTAATTATATATGGGGATGGTTTTTGCCTAAAGGTCATCCCACATCGTTTTTTTCTGTCTTGTTTTATTTTTCGTTGATAAAACGTAGGACTTTTTTATATATCTATGCATATTGGTACCAAGACTGGGTGTGTGCGTCACAATGGCTTCATCTAAATTATGTGCATGCTATATTTTCTTTTTAATAAAATTTTCAATTTAATTATGCGTACAAAAAACAACTCTTGTGTCTAGACCACTATTATCATAGTCATTACACGCTCATGTTAATTAATTAAGTAGTGTCCACATTTGCATTGGTAATAAGGCCGCTTGCACATTGGTAAACAGTGAGATTTATCGCGTTTTGCCGCGACTCGCGATCACTGCACCGTTCTGTCATAATAACTGTAGCTTTCCATGTAATATTAGTTTGTGTAATACTTGCATTATGCCTAAAGAATTTACAGACGAAATGTTAAGTATTTAAAGAATTTCATTATTCTTTTTCTATTCACACTTGGAATAAGAACACATTGATTTAGTGATGCTGTGAATCACTTTGTCTCCCTCTCAATCAACCATGAAAATCTTTTGAAAATGTTTAGACATTTAGAGACAAACAACAACTTTTATTTAGTCATAATCGGGTTGCTTAGCTGTTCAACAAAAAAATCCAGACTATCATTTATAAGCAGAGTAAGGATTTCTATATTTCTAATTTCTACATCACCTCCCTTGCCTTTAAATAGTAAATACATACGTTAATTAATAAATTACGTCGTGATTTGCATTGGTAAACGCATTGATTTACCGCACCTCGCCGCGACGCGCGACATCCACGCGGCTTGCATGGTCGTGTCAGATTTACTACACGCTCGATCGATCATGTCGCGGTTTGTGTGGTCTGTTTCACATTTAGAGCTTGGGAAAATATCAAATCATCTATCTCATAACTTTGGTGCTAGTATGTTTTTGTTAGTCAAAGTGTTATGGGAAAATGCTACAAACAGAATGAAATAAAAAATTCAAAATTTTATTTTAAGTTGAATAGGTAGCAGTTTTACAAATTGCGCCCTTTAGTTAAGTTGCCTGTTCATTTGCTTATGCTGCCATAGAATGATGAAAGTTGGTCAGTTTGCACAGGTTTTTTAACCGACTTCCCAAAAAGGAGGAGGTTATCAGTTCGGTTGTATGTTTTTTTTTATGTTTGTTACCTCATAACTCCGACAATTATGAACCGATTTGAAAAATTCTTGTTTTATCTGAAAGGATATACTTGCAGATTGGTCCCATTTAAATTTTATGAAAATCGGTTACGAGCTTTGGATTTTAAATCGAAATAGCTGGAATTCGTCTACTTGGATGATAGTTTTATGTCATCCAAGTAATCGAAATTGCGTATTTTGCTTTTCTGCGATTTTGCAGTGGTGTTGTTAGTTGTGGGGTACCACTAAAAAGTGAAAAAATAAAAAACTTTTTTTCGTTTTTTATTTTATTCTGATAATATGGCGCTGCAATGCGTCACGAATGTTCGCGGCGCGCGGCGGCGCGTGTAGTTTGTTTTAACACAATAATGTGCAAGCGCGCAGGATCAATGGTGGCTATGGTGGCTCGCGTCATGGCTAGCTCTAACAGAATTCTGACAGTAATCGCTGACAGAGTGAACTGTCCGTATGTGGTTCACTGCTGTCAGTTACATTTGTCACCGTATCGTGTTGTTTGAATTGAATTTTGATTTAAAAGAGTGTCCGTGGAGTTTCTTGCACGTTCTTCTCCATACAGATCTACGCTTTGGAACGTGCAAAAAGCTTCATCGTATTTTTTGGACCGAGCGAACTTGATAATTCAAAAGTGCCTGTAAATAGTCTAATTGAAATAAATTATTGAATTTTGAATTGAATTGAATACGGCGTTAAATAAATACTCCTAATTATTAAACACTAACCCGACACCTTTTGGGATGCCATCATCAGTATATTGCTCTATAAGGGATAGATTCTAGCAATGCCTTTAAATTATGTGTATAATCCACATTCCCAATCTTATAAACTCAAAAAAACAAAGACCAAAGCTCATCAAACAGGACAATAGTTCCCATTACGTATTTTTCTCAGTTCGTTCCGTAAATCCAATATTGATAGACCGATTTACGTATGGCGATCATAACTGCCGACACAGCCGTCCATCCGCATTCTTCGTCTATTCAATTTATTTATAGCTTATAGCTAGAAACCAGACCCCGTATTTTGTTATTCATACATAAAACATACATGAACAAAAATATTATTGAAGAAACTATGGCTTTTAAATTTCTTTTGGAAGTCGTTTTTTTTTTTTCTTAGTGTAAATAATCAGCCATGGAAATTGATAGACTTAAAGCTACTTGGTTTAATGGTCAAGTCGGATAGGAATTATTTGGCATGTAAATTGCATATCTTTGCAATGAGTCAACCCTAGCTAACGTTTCAGCATTCGAATATTTATGGCTTACCTATTAACCATCACTACATATTATAAAACAAAGTCCTCCGCCGCGTCTGTTTGTCAGCCTGTTCGTGATAAACTCAAAAACTACTGCACCGATTTTCAAGCTGTTTTCACCAATGGATAGAGTGGTTTTCGAGGAAGGTTTTAGTATATAATTTCTCAAGCGGAAAAAGCCGCAGGCATCCGCTAGTATTACATATTTCACATGACTGTCAGCGTTTTTAATAAGTGAAGGCATAGCGTAGTTAATAATAAGTGACGGGTGGCATTATTAGTGGTGTCATTTAGGAGAGGCCTCTGTCCAGTATCATGATGATGATGTTACAGATAGGTACCAGTGTTTGGTCTATCTAGTACGTTCCACCATCTTCGACGTCAGTTTTACATAAAGTCAAGGCCTCCAAAAACTATTCCTTTACTATTGAACTACGCCATGCCTGTGACAATAGCTTAGTTCGTGGAAAGGAATTTTGTTTGAGACGTTGTCACCGCTCTATGTCAAATTTCTTGAATCTTATATAAACAGTGACCACCATCAAAACGCCCAGTGCAATGGTCCTGGATATCACAACGAAATTTCCTTTAAAAAACAGCGGCAGTAAGAAATCATAATTTCCACTTTCCAGCAACAGGATTGGAATAACTGGATATGAAGTGCGTTTCTCTATAACAAAGTCCACAGCCTGGATGTATTCATAAACAATCTAATTTTTTTAGGGATGGGAAATCATCAAATTAGTTACTCCACCCGCTCTGAGTGGAACAGAAGGGAGTGTCAGACTCTTGCTGACTAAAACCGATCCATGTTTCTCCCAGTTCCCTTTGCGTTCCAGAGCCCTGGTGACTCTTTCGAACGAATTCCGCAACCCTGGCAGGCACTAGCGTTCATAAATAATCTATCTTGTTGCCGAACATCCCTCGCTTTTATTGATTTGTATTGACTGTATTGAATGCCACTCGGTGAAGGCTCGCCGTTTTTTACTTTACTGTCAGTTCTAGGTATTTTAATAATTCACGGCATTGAGTAACTGCTGTTTTTCAGGTAAAAAAGGGTGTCCTGTAACGTAAGATATGGGATGAAGTTCTTCCCAATTTTCAGGTTTCTCTCTGGTTTTAGCCAACCAATAAACGTCCTAAAACCATCATCATTAATATTTCAGCAGAAAAATGACCCTATTTAATTCTGCCAAGCCTGTTTCATCATCGGACCGCAAGACGAACGGCGATGCGCCACCGGTAGGTACATGGTGGACATTTTACCCATACGCATGAAATGTTTTGGGGACATTCATTGTGCGTTCAGCTAAGGAGTAGAATTCCCTGCCTGAGTCTGTGTTTCCTGATAGTTATAACCTGGGAGTCTTTAAGTCAAGAGTGAATAGGTTACTTCTAGGCAAGCGTGCTCACTTAGACCGCATCATCGCTTACCATCTGGTAAGATAGCGGTCAAACGAATGCCTATCAATAGTAAAAAAAAATCATGCCTTCCTGTACCTACCCAAGATTGCTTGAAATCTCATAAAAAACCTGTTTGTACTGACTGTAACCATGACGGTATTGAAGTACCTAGTAGAAGCCTGTAAAAGCCGAAACTTTAAAAGAGGAGGTGAGAAACATTGACCTTCTAGTGATGAAGTTTCAAGAAACACTGTACGAGTATAGAGTGATCTGGGGCCCAATTCTGCTAATTTTATTTAACTCACATGCTATTGATATTCAATTGAGAGTCAATCACGACTCCATTACGATTAGAACAAATTTGGTATTCTGCAAAAACTTGTATGTAAGCTCAATAGAGTCGTAATGGAATCGTAGTGCAATTGTAATTGACTCTCAGTTGAACAGTTATAGGTGTTGCCATTCAAAATCTACCAAGAAAATGAATGAACTATTGGTTTAATTTAAATATACGATTTATCCATTTCTGTGATTCAATTACGAACTAAATTGTCTGCAATGAATCGCCTTGTCGATAAATATGACTTTAACGATGTTAGAAAGAGTTTATTTCAAATACGGTGGCTAGGTACGAACTTTGGATTTTAAATCGAAATAGCTGGAATTCGTCTACTTAGATGATGGTTTTATGCCATCCAAGTAATCGAAATTGCGTATTTTGCTTTTCTGCGATTTTGCATGGTGTTGTTAGGTGTGGGGTACCTACCACTAAAAAGTGAAAAATAAAAAACTTTTTACAAAAAAATACATCAGACTTCCAAAAAAAAACAGTACATACTAAAAATAACGTTAATTTCGGAAGTCGGTGTCAAAATACGAAGAAACTAACAAAAACATCGACTTCCGAAATGAAAGTTATTTTTTACTGTGTAGTGTTTTTTTTTGGAAGTCGGTTGTATTTTTTTGTAAAGTTTTATTGTATGAGTATTGTATACTGCGCTGTAATATTACAGCATATTAACTGTTTTCTTCTATATTTTAGGCTAATAATATGAGCGTCCAACAAATTGAAGCTCTGATAGAGTATTTAGAAGGGCAGCAGGAGCTAGCCCTTGGACGCTGCTCACGGTCCAAAGAAGGGCGCAGTCTGTCGAAAAGGCTTTGGCAAGAGTGCGCCGGAGTTCTTAACAGCATATCGTCAGACTGCGTCCAAAAGACAGGAGAGCAATGGCCTCTCTCCTCTCTCCTTTCCATTCCATGCCTATAATAATTGTCAGGGCTCTCACTTCCACTTTTCCAACGCGGAATTCCGCATTGGGTAAATCTTCCACGGCATCCACCGTTGCCCTCATCGAGGCCCGCTTTTTACGGCGCTGAGCCAAAAGATAACGACGCCGACGGCGATCTTGCGCATTAGCTAATGCTAGAATACGCCATCGTAACAATAACCGCAGCATCTTTTCAGTATTTTTTTTAATATTTTTCGTTGAGTGGCTTGTAAAATCCTAAGATTATCTATTGTTGCACAATCGTACTTCAATCGTAAAATTGACACTCAGATTCAATTGAGTGTCCATTGATATAAATGTCAAATAAGAGTAGAATACCGATAAAGTCCACAATCGATTTACAATTGTAACACGATTGAAGAGCAGACTAGCAAATATTCCAATAGCAGTTCAATGGAATGTCAATGGAAAACCATTGGTCTTAAATTAGTAGCGGAATACCAGATTTAGTTAAAACTGCTACTGAGATCCAATTGATATTCAATTGAGCCATTCTTAAATTAGCAGAATTGGGGCCCTGGTATTGAGTGTAAATGCCCGCAAACCAGGACGCAAGCAACGCAGAAAAGGGACGATCCTCCGACCAGATGGTTGTAGTGTCCAATGGGCAACTGTCCGATGAATGATATTTGGACTTATGTATTTATGTTCAAATCGCACAGAGAACTCGAAAGAAACTCGAAGGCTCGTGAGCATATTCGCAAGAAGTTGGAAGAATCATTACAGCGGTAATTCGTTGGATTCATGTTTTCTTAATAATTTTGGTTATGTGTATGTATGTATTTATGTATTTATTATAGATTGTATTTTTTTTCTTCCTCTCGGTTTGTCTTTTCTATATGTTGCACCTACCATGCTGTCTCTGCACCACCCTAAGGTCGACTGGTAGAAAATGCCTATGGCATTAAGTCCGCCTTTGTACAGTGTTATTACTTGTGCATAAAGTTTTAATAAATAAGTAAATATAGAACTCTGATACCGCGATGTAGGACTTCATTTGTAGTTCGCTGCTGGCATTTCTGTTCACTTCGTTTGGTTTTCTTGTGGTGGCTTTTTATTGATGCCGCTACACGAGAACCCGGTATCGCCGTAGGGACTTTAAAGCAATTAACGAATTAAGCCTATGAACTTCAAACCTCTTGCAACTCTTTCATTGAAACGTGTGAAGTTAATGCCTTGCATGCCTTTGAAATTGCAATTGCCACACGTGACTTGTGGTGGCGTGCGCGCAACGTCTCGCGTCTGTCGTGACGTTGACGTCATGATTAATAGAAATGCGGCGCGCGGATCGTGCGCCCGCGCCGGCATGGCAGTAGAAAGCGGTGCGGTTTCACTTCGGATGCCGCTACTATGGAACACTTTGTTTGGTGCAAGCAAATATGTTTTGAATGAGTGAAATATATATTGGAGACGGAAAAGTATTTGTCAAAAAGTTAGCGCCCAAAGAGCTTTTAACCCATAACGCTCATGTCATTTAATTATGAACACTTCATCGTTTTATCTAACTAGGGGCCTTTCTGATATTTCTAAGGTTTCAAAGGTTTTTCTGATATTTTAATTAGCCGTTACGACGGTGAATGTTTTATTTCAGAAGAAACGTAAGCATTAGTACCCTTAACGAAAGCACCCTTCATTTTTCAGAAGAGTCATTTAAAAAGTAATGGCATTTACAAATATTTTCATAATTGCAACATACACAGCACAGCAAACAATTTGCACACATAAAAAACTGATTTCACGGGATGATATACAATTTTCCATCAACCTGTAGAACAATAAAATAAAAATTGGAAACAAAAGCCAATCAATTACAAACCCACCATTTCCAATTAACATTTTATCGTCCTACCCTCGCGTCACGCGTTGATTGTGGGGGTGGATCTGACGTAATCAAAAGGTTGACGTCACGGTTTACGGCTTAATAAATTGTCGTGGGCAGATATTAGCGAGGATGCTGTTTTGCGAGTAAATAATATTTCATAAGGAGTTGTTATGTTATTTCATGTGGGAAGATACACGAGACGTCATAAGTGTGGGTGATAATGTGACGTCATATTTTTGTGACGACAGAAGTGAAATCGGAAAATATTTTGTAAGGCCTTAGTAGTTTTATTTCTATTGTAGTATTTTTTCTATTGTAGTATTTTTTCTGCTTTTCATACGGAATAGTGGAAGCATAAGGAAAGACCACTGTTCAGCAGTGGGTGAATTCAGATTAAAAATGACAGTTATACCTACTACCTACCTACAATAAATTCCGTTTTTCATACGGACGTTCAGAACCCTAAATAATATTATATTTTATTCTGAAAAAACTGCTTACAAGAGGGCGAAAGAACTCCCAAAAGCTAGAACTTACCCACATACAGGATTTTCTTGCGCAGATACAGTAAGCAAAAAAACACGGTGTTTAATATGCAATTCTTTAAAATCAATGCTTCAATACAACATCAGAAAACTGTTATTACAGCCAGTAATAACAGTTTTCTGCTTGTTGTTTTACCAGCTTGATTGTAACTGTATCAAGGAATCCTACTCGTTTCCCAATCGCCTTTTTTTAAGGAACGGGCTTGCTTATGTCCTCGATTACGCCTAATGGAAAGCGATGGATGAGGTCTATGATGTAGCGGGCGTACCCAGAAAATGCGTGTGCACTTTCGCTTTGAAGGCAGAAGGGTTATACATATGTGGTATAGACCCTGGTGTGATGGTATCGATTCCAAATCGTCTCTCCGTTTGCCTTGCCGACCGTACTCAAAACACCCCATTCGACATCACTAGATTATCGAAACCCAAGGCCGTGTTTCGACACAGTATTAATAAGCCAATAGGTTTAAAATAAACGGTATTAACCAATGCCGCTGTGTACAAGACACTTTAAGACATATTTATCTTTAATGTGTTGTTTGTTCATCATGACATCATCAGGCAGCACTAACGCTTGATAAAAAAGTGGCATGTCATCATCGCTGTTGATTTAAGTTGTTAAAACGTCATTGTCTCACATGACCGTTTTATTAAGTGTTTGCATTTTTTTCAATGTTGATAGTGCAATTAATTTGCTAATTTGAGTGTTTCGGAGAAAAAAATGTTCGAATTTCCTCAGATACAAAAAATAAATGAAGGACTGGTAGTCAAATGATTAACTTAAGGTCCTGCTACTGCTGGTAAGGTTCTGCTTGCAAAAAGCTAACCTGTCTTTCAGAGACCTATATAAAGTCTACTGGGATGACTGGTTTTTCATCCTGCAACATCAGGCATAAAGATTTAAGCCCAACACTTCACATCAAAGATTTTAACCTTTTGAAATCAGATAAGGAATAAATTGGAAAAGATCACATTATCGTCCATTGCATCCGAATTTACCCACTGTTGGGCACTCTTATAAAACTCCCTTTGCTTGAGTCATTCACAACGCATTCGAATAAGACACATCCAATTTTTAAGATTTAATGGAGTTATTTAACAGTGATAATAAATCGAGAACCGATCGTACAGCTCGGAAGTGAGAAAGTTGAGATATCACGACTGACATTATATTTCAATCTCAAGACGGCCACTAAAATAATTAGCCCTTTTAGATGAAGATAAATCAAGTGAATCGAAATACAGTACGATATGAAGTGAGGTTGTTCTGAATAAGGAAATAATCAGAAGAAAATAAATGTTTAGTTATCTAAACCTGGTCCGGGTGATGTGATTTGTGGCTAATGGTGAAATTTGGGAGAAAAATAAAAACAATTAGCTAAACCATTGGCATTTGCATTTCATTGAACATGGATTTTAATAACCGGTTATTATACATTAACTACGAGTACGAGATAATTAATACCTCTACAAAGTTATTGCGTGATTCAAGAGTTTTGTTTCTCGGGGACTCGTCGAGCTTCATTGACGCTGCCATTTTCTGATGGACTCTTCTTTTGATTCTTTCAGGAGTCTCAGGAGTGAAAATGGTTGCGAATAAGGCTCAACTTACACCGCTGCAGAACGGAAACGTCAATTTGATGGCAAATTCACCCTTATTTCCACAACGTAAATGCACAAATTTCTTTTAAGATAAAAAAAGACGCGCGAATTCCACGGAGTTCGCGCATCTGAGCGGATTACGTTGTGGAGATAAATGTGATCTGACCATGTTAAGTTTCAGCCGATGGTGTAAAATGAGCCAAATGCGGCGGGCTTTTTCCAAAAACAAAAAAAAAATGTTAAGTACTTGTCTACATAAATATTTTTCGTGGTGGATTCATACAAAAAAGATCTGTAAATCAGTACTTAGTAGTGAATAACTAAAGATACTTATGATGACGCATTTCATTCTCTTTGTCATAGATTGAATTAACACCCTGCCTGATTTTTGTTCCTACCGTCCTACGTGAATAATAATTAAGAAAAGCCACCCTTTGAGTCCATTCGAATTTAAAGCAGGGATTTAAAATTGCAAGACCTCAAAGGAATCCTCTTTTTGTTCCCCTACAAGAGTTCCGAGGACACGATTCGTTCAAAGGCCGTATAATTTACCCTGAGGCTCTACTTACGATTTTAAAATAAAAGAGAATACTTATTACGGATTTTTTTCCGTAAGGTCACACTTCAGTTTTAATTTGGGTATTTTTTTTGCTTTCGAAGCGTTGTAGCTATTTAACATTAATTAACACATATTTTGGTAGGTACAAATCATAAATACTTGTAAATTATTTAGCATTTATTAACATGTACTCATTATTAGTTAATGTTTCAAATTGATATTGTTGCAAGTGTATTCTCGTAATGCCAAAATTCACCGAAGACCAACAGAAGACGCGTAACGAAGAGTCTGATACTTTTTTGGTTGCAACCCTATAAAAAAATATAATTCGATCTATAGTCTAACCTTTTTTTTTTTAGGTATGGGAAATCATCCAATGACTCCTCCCGCTCTGAGTGTAGCGGGAGGGAGTGTCAGACTTCTACTGACTAAAACCCCATCCATGTTCCTTCATTGCCCTTTGTGTTCCGGAGCCACGGCGGCCGGATCTATAGTCTAACCTAGAGGTAGTTTATGTCGGGTACATTAAGTGGGCCGCCTTTGTAAGACGTCTAAAGGGCTCCGTGTATGTTTTCTATTATTTCTACTTTTTTATTGCTGGACGAGCTTAACGCTTTAGGCAGCATTGGTTCACACTTGCCCAAAGCCGGCAAGAAAGAAAGGAAGAAGGGGGGGGGACCTTTCTCTGAAGTGGGAAACTGCAAGTTAAAAAAAACTTTTTACAAAAAAATACAACCGACTTCCAAAAAAAAAACACTACAAAGTAAAAAATAACTTTAATTTCGGAAGTCGGTGTTTTTGTTAGTTTCTTCGTATTTTGACACCGACTTCCGAAATTAAAGTTATTTTTTACTTTGTAGTGTTTTTTTTTTGGAAGTCGGTTGTATTTTTTTGTAAAAAGTTTTTTATTTTTCACTTTTTAGTGGTGCCCTACACCTAACAACACCACTCCAAAATCGCAGAAAAGCAAAATACGCAATTTCGATCATCAAAGAATCATCTAAATAGTCAAATTCCAGCTATTTCGATTTAAAATCCAAAGTTCGTAACCGATTTTGATATGATTTAAATGGGACCAATCTGCAAGTATATCCTTTCAGATAAAACAAAAATTTTTCAAATCGGTTCATAATTGTCGGAGATATGAGGTAACAAACATAAAAAAAAAAAAAAAAAACATACAACCGAATTGATAACCTCCTCCTTTTTGGGAAGTCGGTTAAAAATAAAATAAAATGCCCGAAGTTCTCACAACTTCGCATAGGCCTCTCTTTCTTCGAGCTAATTCCCACGCTCCTGTGGCAGCCTCTTCCAGGTTATATTCGCGCTGGGAATAACGTCATCTACCCATCTCGCAACGACCTACACTCCTTCTTCTCGACCTTTCATGCCAATTTATGGACACATACCTAGGTACCAGGAGGCCTTGCAAACCAGCCAAAGTATTGCATTTATAGTGCTAGAGTTTCCTCGACTCATAAAATAGACTAGCTTTTTCCCGTTATCTCGTATGCGCATACCCCTTTTTCCCGATCCCGTAGGAATTTCGAGAAATCCTCTCTTAGTGCTCTCCTCAAAGAAACTACATGCCAAAATTCAGCTTTCTTTGTACTTTCGGCTGTGCTTTGTCTGCCAGTCAGTCACTCTGTAATGCAATAATTTTACATGCATTGATTACATAGCTTAGTCTCAAAGAATTCAACGGCACGAAGTGGCCTGGGAGATTGATCGCAGATGGGATAGTAGACGCTGGAGCTTGAAGATGCAGGAATCGTGACCGCGTACCTACCAGAATACGCAATAGGCTTGTGTCCTGAAAAAATCTAATTAGTCCGTCAGTTAGATTATCCAAAAATATTTGACCCGTGTTTTTTCTTTTATTATTATTTCGTTTATTCACTTTAAAATACTTGTTAATTAAATTTTTAAATATATCTTAAAAATTATTATTATTATTATTATTCCTTTATTTTAGGCAACAGTAGCCCATACAAAATAAAATACACATTTACAACAAAATATAAAAATAAACTAATACATATAAAATTTCAAAACACTAAGACACCAAAAACCGGGAACCAAAATTGACGAAGTTACGACTTTTATAATTCTCAATACGTCACACCTTCGCATAATTTTTAGTGAGTCGTGACTTCACGAGCCCCCACTCCCGAGTTTTGATGCGTTTTAGCATAGTCAATATTTATTGATATACAAAAACAAAAAATACCTGTCCATTATTTTTCAATACTCTAACTGACGGACTAAATAGTTTTCAATTTGTGGATGGTGGAATCTAGCCTATTATGGAGCGTGGAACGAAGTTCGGTTAGGAACACGTGTGCTGGATGCGAGACGCAAAGGACACTTCAGAGATACCTTTTGAAGTGTCCAGCAGACGTCTTTCATCTGAAATGGTGATAATGACCATCGTCAAACGCATTACAGCTTAACTTCATTTATGAGTAGTCGACAATTTGATCAATCGTAATAAAATTCATAATGCTTCTACACCTGGCAGACAACCATTCATTGAAGACCACATAGCAAGATAAAAATCATAATTGTCAATTATCGCGTGAAACGTGTAAACTGTACGTGTTTTGTCTATAAAAGAAAGTCGTAAAAATAATAACCATGATGGGAATATTTTGGTCACGGCTTAAAGTGAAAATTAACTATAGCACGTTACTCAAGCGTGGTGAACGTGGATGACTCCTACATTGTTGCTTTTAATGGTTTTCTGCTATTTTAAGTGTTCTTCACATAGTTTTTGTAAAAATTCTGGCGTGTGCGTTTTTGTTGGTAGAAAGTTTTCAATTAACTTTAGGCATTGCGTCCATTTATGGAACGCTGATTGACAATGCCTTCGCGTGTTGTACTCCTTTTGCGCCTTCCCTAAGGAGCCCTGGAGCCGCTACCTGACGTTTTATAACGCTCAAAATACTAAACTATATCAACGTATAGTATTAATTAAAGTAAATTTATAAACCCCTAACCACCATGGCAGGTCGATCTTTCAGGTTAAGCAACGCTTGTCAAGGTTGGTCTGTGGATAGGTGATCATCTTAACATACCTACTGAGTTTCCTCCGTGCCTCGGAAAACAAATTTTCCCAATCAATCTCAAACCTAATGCGTTAGCAATAAAGATGAAAATTAAATTTGACAGATTATCGTGTGGTTAATATTATGATTCTAATATGATCCTGCTAAAGTGGCCTTTTTAGACCCCTGGTGTGATGCCATTCCATTCTTTGACAATAGCTAGCCTACATCTTCAGCAAAATCGTTTTCTGTTTTTATTGTATTCATGAAAGTTTACGATTTGTTGTGAACAGTGTTGAACAGCGTGAAATCAAGACGTCTTATCGCGTCTAGAATCCATTTCATCTCTGCACATGATTGGATTCGGATATGGTCTTTATTCTTAACATGTGTCCCGGTTACTTTTATGACACGGTTTTAATTGATCTCAGACTTTTCATCTAACACTTCCAATGGCTTTGCTCCAGAACGGATATTTTTTTCAAGACTTCAATCCACTTCATTCAACTTTCAGTCATTTCAGTCAGTCAACCTATGGCTTTCAGTGTGAGTTTCTATCGGTAAAAGAAAACAGTTTCGAGATGGTACATTAAGGTTAAGGATTTATTTTGGAACAGTTACCGTGGTCCTGTAACTGGATTTGATGATATATCACATCCAAAAAAAAAGTACCTCCAAAAACGGCCAATAAACAAACAGATTTCAGAAAACCTCTGCGTAAAACATTGATGTAGTTAAAATATTAAGTACGTGATTTTTACACCAATCTTCATAAATATTTGTTTGAAAATAGCACTAATGAAGTCCTGTCTTTGGAAATATTGCCATAACATGCCACAGGATGTAGTTTATTATCTAAACAGGAAGATGTTGCATCCTGTGATTAATTTAAGAGTAAAGCCTCGTCTTTATTATCTTGGCATACCAGAGATACGCCTTTGGGGATAGACTTGTGCTTATTAACTAGTGCAGATTTATTGTTAGCACCTTTTTACGATAATTTGTTTCCGTAGTTAGACGACCTGCCAATCAACATCTGCGGACTACCGATTGTTGGTAAGTTGAATTAGCTCCGATTTCTGAGTTAGGTATGCATTTGAAGACGAATATTTATCAAAATTGAACGATAACATGATGATTAAGAAAAAAAAAAATTAACAACATTACTTGGATTTTTCAGTTTCTGTTCAAGTAAAAAAATTATTATAAACAAAGTATAAATATTTTTTTAACTTTTATGGCGCGATCTTGTTAAGTATGTATGTAAGAAAGACTCTACGAAGCGAAAATTTTTTACGACCAATATTTAAACATTTTTTTTTTCACTTACAATTAAGACGGTTGATCGAGAAAATTGTGTTAGTTAACAATTGTTTAACTTGTTGAAAAATTAACTTTAAGTAAAATTTCCAACTGGAATAAATTATTTATAGTGTTCAGAATACACCATGTTTTTTTCAAATTTAAAAAAAATATTCAATACCCTAAATAAATTGATTAATGTGCCGTACTCGCTTTTGAAGCCACGCGTGCAACCTAAAAATGTCGCGCGCAGACCTATTTTCAGCGTTAAATTAAAGTTATAAATAATGGAAATAGAGTTCCAAGAGTAGGAGTTTTTTATTGGAAATTTCCACCTCTTTCAGATTCTATTTTTGAAATTTCTTAAATATTAATATTTTATGAAATTTTGGCAAAAAACGAAATGCCATTTTTTTTTCATCTTTAATTGTTTATAACTTTTGCAATTTTTTATGTGCTAATATACCCTTTTTGCACATTTTTCTAGGCGTCATTTCGAATCCAATGAGCTATCGCACATAATTTGAAGAGCAGTATCTCTATTTTGTACCATTTTCAACTTGTCGACTAGACTAATAATGAATATGTCTGCATTTCCTTTTTAGGTGCCTCGCTACACACAGGAAAATTAAATGGCTTTAGTTAGTTAGTTTTATGATTTATTAATAAATGCATAAGATGAGGAAATGTCCATGTAAGTCAAATAATGCAATTAATTAATGCGATACTAACAATGTATCAGGAAGAATATTAGTATGCGCTGCAGTGTAGGAAGCGACGCGGATGACCTGAGACTAGATAATGGAAACAATAGCTTTGTATTGTGTTACAGATATATTTTAAATACAATAAGTCCTTTATTTATTTGTCATCGTCATCATATCAGCCTAAAGACGTCCTAATCCGTGTATTTACTTTAAAAAAACAGACTCGATCTTATTTATACCTTGCCTTATTAATCGCACTAGTGTTTCATCTTTTTTACCGAAAACAAACAAAGGGTTTATCGAAAGACGAACAAAAATGTCGTCGATACAGGATTTATTATTTTCTCGTCTCTTTTTAGTGAATGTAAAACATTGCTACCTACATAGTCGGAATGGTATCATTGCTTATCAAAGATCTCGTAATGACAGATGTAGTTTAATTTCATTTATTCCTTCTCTAATTACTGCGGAGTTACACGAAATAGGTATGCAGGTGCCGACGTGAGTAATGTTAACTTGCTGCAAAGGTTACATTTGTGCCTTTTAATTAATATTAAAGCAATTTGAACAGAGGAGGGCCTACGTGATGAAAGCAGGTTTTAAAACAATTAATTTAAACTTGATATCGGCCTGTAATTGTTCGTGCTGCGCGGCAAGGGCCTGTGATCAGTAAATTGACCACGTTTGATGACATGCAGAGGGCCTTGCTCGAATGTTTTTGACATAATATCGTATTCGTGTCTAAAGTATCGTCAAATTTTACTTAATAAAATAATAGATATATTTATATTTCTAGGGATATAAATATATACTTAATACTCGTTCCGCGTATTATATTTATTTGAATTATTCTGTTTGTTAATGTTTTAAACTTATTTCTACTTTTTTAAATATTTCAAAAAAAATATTAGTTAAATTAAAAAACTTTTTTAAATTTAAAATATAAAAATAGCAGCCCACCGATATCGGGAAAGGGTCCTCCTGATAATGTGAGCCGTGTCCAGAAGTACCGCTTTTTGAATCAAACCCTTGATCCAGCTGCCCAACGAGAGCATCCTGAGGTGTTGGTCGAGGCTCATGGCTATTAAGCCATTGACCGACATGACTATCGGTACAATGATTGCGGAATCCACATCCAACATGTTGACAACCTCGCGAGCCAAGTCAAGATATTTGATTGGTTTATCATTCTCGGCTTTAACGAGGTTCTCATCATGCAGGATGGCTATGTCTACAATCATTGCACGCCTCACTATTCGGTCCGCCACCACTATATCAGGCTTATTTTTAACAATATTCCTGTCAGTGATGATGGACCGATCCCAGTACAATGTGATATCGACATTACCGAGAACTGGGTCGGGCGCATACCTGTAGTACGGCACCTCCGACTTCACAAGAGAGTATTCAGAGCAAGTTGCTTGGATAATCCTGGCTACAAGGTTGTGCCTATGCAAGTATTCTCCGATAGCTAGATGAGAACAACCAGAAATAATGTGGAGAATTGATTCTCCCTGACGGTGACATGCCCGACATACTTATGTCAACTGTGCCGTCCTTCACAATAAATCTCCGGTATTATTATTAGTTATTGTATTTATATTTCTATGGATATACTAATACTCGTTTCGCGCATTATATTTATAAGAATTATTAGAGTCAATATTCATATTTTTGACCTATGGTCGCATAAAATTAAACCAAAATACTATAGTGTTATGTGTTTATTCAAAATTCACTTCTTTTAACGAAATCTAGGTACCTACTGTAATTTTTTATTTTGCCTTTTAGTCGTTTGCTATCTCTTTCACTTTAAGGGTTATTGTAGTGACAGAAATAATTTAAGGGAGGTCTAAAAGTATCACTTGGTTTTTTGAGAGTTAGATTGATATGTCCATCAAAGTATAGACCAGGCTTGAATGGACCATCACTTAAATTGAAAAAAGCAACATTCCCTAAAAACCCTCTCTCTAATGCATTCTAGGAATTGTGTATTCGCTGGTCATCTCTTAAAACGCTGTAGATAATGTAGGTACAAAGCATTGTAATCATTATCATCTCTTTTCTTCAGTCCCATCTCTCACCCAAAACAATTGACGTTGAAAATTAAAATTTAACAGGCCAAATATTAAAAGTCATAATTACCGAGTCATTATGGGGAACGCCGCACGCCTGTTCAAACTAATTCGAGTTAATGAGCGCGACAAAAAACCGACAAAGGTGTTATGAATAAATAACCACTTAACAGTCGTAAAAAATGAAAAATAACCCTTATAAAAAATATAAAAAAGGTCTTTTATTGAGTGCGCCTAAGACGTCTCTGTCTTCCTTCGATGCTATCTTGTTCTCGGAAGGTTTTTCTCCGTCTCTGTCTTACTTGTTTATGGGGTGATATTGCCGTCCTTTTCTAACATCAATCGATACCCCTAGACACCCACGACAACCAGTTGTGAACGCCGTGTGGAGTTAATGGATTGGGGAATCGTTGTTGCTCCAGATACTTCGATTTAATTTAAAAGACTGACGGTGATTTTTGGAAATAACTTATTTTTGTAAAATATAGTCAAAAGAATATTCCTGTTTTGAAATTCTGATGAAGGTTAATAAATTTCTTGTTTTAATACAAACTTTATGTAGGATGTTTTGAGCTAACGGTAAGTGGACCTCCCGTCCTCTAATTGTCAATCAACAACAGCAACATCAACAACATCTTTTTAAAACTTTACGAACAAACAGCAGGCTTCTACCTGTTTAGTGAAAAGAAAAAAAAAACAACTTCCATCAAATTACCTAAACCTACTTCAATATAAAAAAATCTTCTTCTGTCGATCCGCAACACTGGCCCGATCCGCTCAGCATTCCCATCGATGGGCTGAATGAAATACAAGCAGGCCCGGCGCTTTGTACTCCTCACAAGAGCGGCAATTTATTTAACTTTTAGAGATCCGCACGCGTGATATACAGACGAAGGAAACTCATTAAAATTATATTCATGTGCACAACAAGTGCGGCTGATTTTTTTATGGAATTCGAGTTCGATGGTTTGGTAAGAATATCGTGGGAATGATTTTTTTGTACTTGTTTATTTAGCACTGTTTAAAATATCGACGGTTGTTTAATTTTTATTGATGGGTACGGACCCATTTAAAGCTGATTGTTCCCACTGTTAGACTCCTCCAAGTTCCCCCACGAATTTTCTTCCGAGGTCACCTCGGAGCAGCCCATTAGGTACAGACTTAAATATCCATCATGCCCCTGCCCTTAACCTATGTTTAGTACTTGGGGTCGAGGAAACACTTTTTTCATAACCTAATGCTATCTCTGAATTCCTTCTATTTTATTTACCATACTATATAGATTAAATATTTAAGTTATACCTACATATACATACATTAATGTAATCAAGTTAAGGGAGAGCGGCCTTTCCTGGCACAAGTGTTTTCACACTTAAAAGGGGAGATCAACCTCAATACTGTTGAACGAACTTCGTTTGTAATTGAATAAAATATTTTTTCATTTTTTTCATTTCTTCGGCTAAACACATTAAAATTGACTTCAAAACCAAGTAGACTTATGTGGCTCATACCGATACCAAGGAGATATCCTTTAATAAGTATAGTACACTATAATATTATAAAATTGCTCCATGAAAAAGTGATAATAATATTCTTGCTACATATTTTTGTTCTACAACTGGTCTTGTTCCTTCCGTGGGTGTTTCTTCCATATTCTAGAATATCCACAAACCTGTATTTAAATAGGTAAAAGTAACATTCTAATTATGTAAGGTCTGTTTTTGTGGGGAGAAATAAATAAACATTGTTTTTATTTAACACAACATACATTGTCATTAAGTTTTGAAAAATACACATCGATCTACTCACACATAAAGACTTAAAAACATTGTAGAACAAACAGCAGCCAAAATAACGAAATTCACAGCATAACATACAGATCAAACTCCGTAAAATTGTACAGAACCATGTCATCGTTTAAATATTTAAACACCCACCTTATCGGACCAATTTCCCACAGCACAAGAGAGCGACCACCGCGGCTAACTTCCCGTTTATTTCGACGCTCTAATTAATTATATTTAGTTTTTATGTGCTACACAATTAATTTACCGGGCCTATGTACGAAAGCTGTTATCTATGAAACTGTACATATGTTTTGGTTTACTAATTTAGTTTCTTATTTCAGATTTTTCGCAACATCATCTGCCTAGCCTTTTCGCAAGATCATCTGCCGAGCCTTTTCCCAACTATATTGGGTTCGGCTTCCAGTAAAACCGGATTCAGCTGAATGCCAGTTTTTTACGCAGAGCGGCTGTCTACCAGACCTCCACAACTCATTCACTGGGTAACACGGTACTCCTTGGCAAGACTGTAGTCAGATTTTCTGACTTCTGACCATCCGTAATGGCTGCCATATCTACAAATGACAGCCAACGGCTTAACGTGCTTTTTGAGGCATGTAGGGAACTCGGTAGGTTAAGATGGGCACCTTCCACAAGCATCGGCAAGGGTTGCGTAACCTTGGAATCGACCCGTGCGGCTGTTATAATTAAGCCACGAGCTACTTCAGATTTTTCGCAACAATTGTTGTTAAAGATGAAGCGGAAACCTTGCATCGTCATCTTGTGGCCCCTATCCCTACAGCCAACCAACCACTACAGCTCATGAAATCTAGAATCGGCAGTAGCCATCAGAAAACGCCGAGAGCCCGTGGAGAAGCCTAGGGGCATTTTGAAGACTCAGAACAGCTATCTAAAGTAAACTAAACCAAGAAACGACAACAACTCTTGTGAAGCCAGAAAAAAATCTGGCTCCACAGACATACCTTTCCATGCTTTCCAGCTATGTTCAGCAAAGGGTAAAGTTGCTTGCCACCAATGATTGCCATCTTGCCACCTGGAAATCCTTTACCCACTACGAAGACAAATGCAAGGCCGCTGCAGGCACAATAAGATAGGGGGTGCCTCAATGCGATTGAGGAGCTACGTATCAAACAATGCCTCACCTCTTTTCGTAGTCCCTGTACAACAGCACCTTTTGAAAGGATACCTTTCAAATACTGTCTCTTGGTGCCTATTGGCCTAGCTCTAATCTGTGTCCTGCTTCAGGAGGGAAGTGGAAATTATATTAATTTTTTCCTACTCCTCCGCGATACTCTTCCGATTCATTTCGTTGCGAAATCCAAGACAGTTGAATCGTTTCTGCGGGACTCGTCGGACTTCATTAACTCGGCATCATTATTAATTATATGGCTTTCAGAAGTTGCAGTGGTTGGCGGGCTTGTCCCACACAAAAAAAAAACTTTCGAAACACCACTTTCAAATATTTTTACGATGCGAGCGCTGATTCTATCTACAGTATCATTGAGGTTCATCGATACGATGAAGAAGACTGAAGATCATCGATTCCAAGAGAAACGATTTAATTGTCTTGGATCCCACAGCAGGGACGTAGCTACCGTCGTATCAGCATAAGGGGCCCTCAAGTACGCAAAACTATACACTTAGTCCCACCATCTCCTTCATGGCCTTTCAAGACAGTTCTGAGCTATCAGGGCCTATTTTGTTTAAAAAACCTACTTAAAACGGGGGCCCCAATAATGTTTGATATTGGGCCACTTTGAGCTTAGCTATGCCACTGTCCCACAGGAACAAAATACCAGGAAAGAACAGATATAGACGTAGAAAATAAAGAATAATTTTCAGTTTCCGCCATATTAAAAAGGAGAAATAACAGAGCTAGGCCAGTTAGGCTCACAGCGATGTTTACAAATGAGACAAGCCTAGTTGACAAGCATAATGTAGTAATATTAAGGCCGCTTATATATACCTGTGTTCATGAAGTATTACAATTACTTGTATAATCATATCGAGGACTACATAGGTAAATAACGGTCTCTATTTTCTCGGTAGTCAATTTCAAAAAAAAAAAAATCTTTCTTATCCTTATTTTCTTCCATTCATCTCTATCATCCCTAACTTCGGCATTCACTACCCTTTTTTTTTGTTAATTCGCAAACAAAGCATTCGTGGTTATTTTGATCGTTCACCGCCATCCCTTACTCGTTTCAAACTGTTACACAAAAGACTCAATACTGTCCACTAGACGTAACTAAAATCCTCCATCTCTCTACGATACTCAAAAACAATAAATTGATTACAAATCTCACCTCGTATTATGTACATATCGTGACGTAGACACATTAAAACCACACAAATAAAATACAAAACATGTAATTTACATAACATTAAAGCAACAAAAAAGTTTACGACTCCTGAGACAAACTAATTGGTATATTCCATGGGCACCATCGGTTTATGGCTGCTTAATTCATTGCTATACGGACTTGGCTGCTTTGAGTTGTAATTGACACTTAAGCGGCACATTTAATGGTTTGATCAATTGTATGGTTTTATAGTACTTTATAGCCATAAACTGAGGTGTTTTAGGGGTCAATGGAATTGATTGGAATAATATTATCTTTGTTTTATGTGGTGTCTGCTGTCTAGGTATGCTTTTATTGTTCATTTTTATTGTTTTCGTTTAAAACCTGTGGTCCCCCTCTGCAGAACTAAGGGTTTATTACTATATAAAAGCTGCGAAGGGCCAGTTCATATTGCAGGTGTCCATCTCATCGCCGTCTCCAGCCGGGCCCCATACATGTATACTCTTAACTTAAAAAAAAAACTGTTTAATTATTATTTAACCGCAATGATTATGTTTTGAAAATGAAAAGGTCATCACAGCCAAAAGACAAAGACCATACGTTACAAAAAATAAAGAAAACTGTTCTTCCGCTCCAAAAATAGACGCACATTATACGTACAAATATATAAAAAGTATAACACTAAAAGTACAGATAAAAAACAGAAAAAACGCTATCCTCTTCTGAGCAATGCGCAGGTTATAATCGTATACCTACTCAAAAAAAATCTTCCTCAAATATTGGTCCATTTGTGTTTCCTTCGCGGAAGCCACCTGTTAACCTAGTGTACCTAATTGGTCCACCAAATAAATTGAATTAGGTACTTTTTTTTTATTTTTTATTTTATAAAAAAACGGGGAAACTCTTGGCCCAAATCTCACCTGATGACTTTTTAGCAAATCCTTTGGTTGGGCAAATCAAATATTCATTCGACATTGCAGAATAAATGGATGAGTGGAGGAGCTCTTGCCTAAATAATTACATCCACCCGGGTCGATTTTCAAGGTTAAGCAACGCTTGCCGAGGTTGGTCTAAGGATTGGTGACCATCTTAACATACCCGCGACTACTTTTTGTCTCGGAAAAGTTGTTAAGAGCGCTTTCACAAAATCGAATTTCTCAGGTTGACTAAAGGTGAATTCCGCGCGTCACAAGATTTATATTGATTTTTGCATTGCATACAACAATTATTTAAAAATATTTACTTTACTTTTAATGAGACCAATTTTTTTTTCAAGCAATATAGTAACGCAATCTTAATTATTAAATATTTTTTACTTGAATTTGGATTATAATTTCATAGATAAAAATTATAGTTTCGTCCGGAAAATTGTCAATAACTCTCAGTTTTACAGAATTATTTTTGGTGTATTACTGTATGAATCGTAATAAATTGATTTGAACATTCCAAAGTAGAAGATACAGTTGTACCGTGGACATTTTTATAAATGATTAAATTATAATATCTTCGGTGTACCAAGGCATCAAAAGATTCCCTAAAGCAACATTTTGTGAAACATCCTTTGCGGAGTCAAGGATTTTACTGATATAAGTACGTGAACAAATTGAAATATTTATTTAGAACACTCCCAAGATAAATGATCAAACTGTCTTAGGCATATCTTTGTTTTTTTTAAGGCTATATCTAAAGCAAAATCACACATCAAAACTCGAATAAAACGCTAAAATTCAAGAAAAATTGTGATAGCCCTCTTAAGCCGTTGGTACCGGCTGTCATTAGTAAATCTTTGGTAGTCGTTACGGATTAATAGAAGCCAGAAAATCTGACACCAGTCTTGCAAGGAGTAACATGTTACCCAGTTAATGGGTTGAGAAGGTGTGGTAGGTAGCCACTCCAAACAGTAGTCATAAGTAGACCATCAGTTTAAAGATTGTCTTTCGAAAGACTTGACGTGAGTTCGAATGAGAGTCGAGACGGAGTATATCTGTCACCGGAAAGTGTCAGACGCCGTAAGATTGTAATAAATCTTAATTAGATTATATTCTCGAAATATTATGAAAAAATTGATTAGTATAATATAATATATCCCACCAAAATTCAATAGTTTCCAATACATCCGTGACTTATTTAGAAAAAAAAAGTTTACAACTTCACGAGATATTTTACAATCTTACAGAGTTTGCCATTATCCGGTAACATATCCATGGGGATTTCCCCGCAAAAAAGGCAGCCATTCTACGCAAAATACTAGTATTCAGCTGATACCGTTTGACTGCAAGCCGACCTTAATCATGGTAATGGGAAAAGGTAAATATTGGAAAAGGCTAGGCAGATGATTGCAGAATTAATGGATCCGTCATCGGAATTAACTTTCAACTACGGATGGTCTAAAGGGAGTGTTATACAAGGTGAAATAAATTTATGGTAAAAACTTAAAAAAAAAACAAGTTTTATTAGATTTCGTGTTCTCCTCAGCAAGCCCTTTCATTTGATACCCAAACTGTGTTAGTGCAGAAAAAATAACTAATCCGCCATCTTAGATGATACGCTATCGGAATTAGAATGACCGAATGACGTCGCATAGCTAAACATGCATTGTCATCCAAAATAAACGAGTATACCAAATTTCAGTTAAATCCGTTAAAGGTAACTAACTGATTTAAAATTCTGCAAGTTAGTTAGGTAAATATTAGCTTGTAATAAGAAGCTACGGAAACCGATCGTTAACAATGGGGTCGGAATGTTACACAACTGCTGCTGTAACAACAACCCTCAACCCTTTATGTGACAGGCCCTGGGGATGGTTGCAGGATTATAAACGGAATTTTGAATAATTAATACCCCCATTTGTCTTTCGTTGTTATGGAACATATTTTTCCACGTCCTTCTCTGTCTCCTCTCGATTCTTAAAGGTAAAATTCGACCCACTACAAAATACTAACACGAAAAACCGTATGATAAGTTTTAACAGGGATAAGCAGATTTTAAATCAAAATTCTCTGTAGAAAGCTTGCATTTAGAACCTGTAAATCAGCAATTCAATAAATCATGTATTTAAAAAGCTTTTATAAATAAAACCTAAGTTATCCGAATTCCGAATTCTCAAACTTCCAAACATAAGAGCATAATGACTGTTACACTAATATTAAAAAAAAGGTGAGTTTGTGGTGGGTAATCTCTGGATCGACTGAACCGATTTTGGAAATTCTTTTACCAATAGAAAGCAAACATTATTTGTGAGTGTGAACCAGAAAAATACCGCCCACCGAAGGGGTCAGCTAGTCTATATCTATACTAATATTATAAAGAGGTAACATTTGTTTGTAAGTTTGTATGTTTGTATGTAGGGGGTAATCTCAGGAACTACTGGTCCGATTTGAAAAATTCTTTCAGTATTGGATAGCCCATGTATCGAGGAAGGATATAGGCTATAAATATATCATCACGCTAAGACAAATAGGAGCGGAGCATTAATGGAAAATGTGACGCAGACGAAGTTGCGCAGGTCAGCTAGTTGTCTATAAACCTAATATTCCAACAACAACAATAAACCCAGTAATTAAAAAAATCCCCTCCAGAACAAAGCACACGAGCCGCGCTTGACTTGAACAAATTGACACCTATCCATCGAGTACCATCAGAGAACCGGTATGACGTCAGAGCCATAAGTGCCGACCACCCTGGAGGTACGTTCATTAGATATATATCGATAGTTTAACTGTGTAGTTCTGTTAACTTATTCAAGCTTGTTAGCGGACATGGATTTTCAATTTAATTTTATTAAGGAGTTTCTGACACCTTTGGTGTTTTCTTATATTACTTTTAGCTTCTTAAAGATCAAATGCTACTAACTGACATCATTTTAATTAGTGTGAAGACCTTTTTTTTTATTTATTTGTTATTCTATTTCCCGCGGTTTCACTCCCGTGGCTCATCCTTTAGGATCCATGTGCTTATATGCTTATATAAAAGTAGTCTTAACGCACTAAGCGATAATATAGGATTCTATCACTGAAAGTATGTATATTCGAATCATTAGGTACTTCAAGCGATACCTCTACAGTCAAAAATGTTTACCTCTTTATGAATAAAATAGTCCTCTCGGTGTCCCAGGTGGCCAGAATTTCGGCTAACTTCAACGGAGATTACCCTAGTAAGTACGTAGATGATATCATACGGCAAAAATGTGTGCGCAAATACAGGTGCACTGAGGCACTCACTAGACTCTTATAGTATCTCCTTTACCCTCATAGCCTCCTTCTGCAGTTCCAACGATACAATCGGAAAAAGAAACCTATAAAAAGTCCAAACAAATAACCAGAACATCGAACTCATTATGAGTTCTCTCCTATTCCCTTAACTTTCTACCAATATCAAACTTCACTGCACTTTCCCCGCTAACTTCAGAACAAAGTTAAGTTGAAAC
This sequence comes from Ceramica pisi, assembly GCA_963859965.1. NCBI lineage: Eukaryota > Metazoa > Arthropoda > Insecta > Lepidoptera > Noctuidae > Ceramica > Ceramica pisi. The sequence continues at coordinate 18,010,352 of OY982535.1, read as the reverse complement.
AAGGTTCAGTTGTTACAAAGTTCTGTCATATCGAAGTGCTGAAACTTGTCCTGTTTCGATTTCGTTTGTTTGGTTTGCTCCCGTTCAATGTTTCGGAATTTAGTAGTTTTAGAAGTTGAGCGAAAATGGGGAAAGTTTATTGGTGGAGGCGATGGCTTATGTTAGAGTTAGCCACGATCAATTTACCTGTGGTCCCGTTTGTTGTTTGGAGCCATTCAAGCCGTCTGTAATACGTTTCAAACTTTTTAAAAGTTTTTTGAATATCATTTCACAATAGGATTTTTATATTCAAAAAGCGTGTATTTATATGTGTTCCACTTTGCTAAGATCGTATCACAAGAACAACATTTGATTTCGTCATCTTCCATCTTTAATTTTTAACTCATAGAAAACAGCAGGCGATTCTGTAAACTTGTCGAAGTGAAGGCTTGGGTGAAGTGATCACAGAGTGAGCTGTCAATCCATGCAAATAAGATGGAATGAAAGCTCGCTTGTTGTTCACTTCACCAGGTGATATGTCGAAAGAATAGACCGACTGTTCATCCAAGTAATCAAGATGAAATGACAGCTCACTTTGTGATCACTTCACCCAAGCCTTCACTTCGATATGTTTGCAGAATCGACCGGCAGTTGCCTTTTCTTTCAGTAATCATCAGCAGCACCATTTATCCCAATTTACATTAATGGATTTCAATACTCGTATAGTTGTTTTATTGCTGTGGTATAGTGCCCACCAAATAATCTATATCAGACCGAAACAGCACGACAATCCTCTTTAAGCCATTAAAAAGTTTCTCCGGTTGGCGTGAACCTAATCCCCCGGGGGTCGGGGGTGTCACACATCAGACGCGGTCTCCGATAATTACCACTACGGATTGAGCGCCGAGAGAGTTGGGGGACCAGTTAAGTTTATTTAAAAAAAATATAAATTATAATTATTAGGTTGCGGTACCTAATTTAATTAACCTAGTGTTAAAATAGCCTGATAACAGAAGATTAACATAAAGTTACAGTTTTGGAGATTGGTAATGTAATATTTATATATATAAGTATATATAAATTATATCATTTTTTTAGTTAAAACCTTGAATGCAAAAAGTCTTTTATAAGATGTAAGAATGAATAATATGTCCGGCAAATTAGCTTAATTAAAAAGGAATTAGGAACACATGATTGTCTGCAAGAGATTGCCCTGTGCTTATTATGGGGTAAGGATAAATAATAATAAACAATTAAATAAACAGTGTCGAGAATAGTAAAATTAAGTTAATTAAAAAGGCATTCCTGCATGTGGTAGATACTCCAACTACCTACTATCCAAAAAAAAATATTGGCCGATACCGGAGAATTGTAAAGGAGAGGGGGATGAAAAATCTCCCCCGATCGGCGTCATCGTAATCCCCCGGGACGGCCGCACATCAGGCGCGCTGTCCAACAATTACCGCAACTCGCCGGGAAAACTCATTTATTTGGTTTAATCTGATTTAAAGGGCAGCTGGCCAGAAAATTTTATAATTTTACCATTTTCATAAAAATTATCTTCTTTTCAGATTTTAGTTGACTGGATCTCCTTTAGATACCAGATAAATGTGAATGTGAACTGAGGGACCTGCACACTGACGCTTGTTAATGGATTTATCCTATATTTAATCAAATATGATCCTAGCTGAGGTTTTCTAAAGATCATCACACCTGTCCCAGTGTGGGGAATAGTATGTCAATAGGTCTATATAGGTACATATTTCTAAAAAGGACGCAACGCCCGTCTAAACACTTGACTTGAATCTTGTAGTCCTTTTTCTCTGTTATAGCCACGAGTGGACAATAAGAGAAAAGTTCACAGTTATTATAAAAACAATTATTTGTCCCATTGCAGCCTCAAGTTCAGACTGTAAGAATCTTGGAGACAGAAAAGACACGCGCATAAATCGCTACGCAAAGAAAAGTTCGCATTAAAAAAGCCAATACCGTACAAGGTCGTCTACTGAAGAAATCTACTTATTCCGTCAGTTAGATTATCAAAAAAAATTTGACCCATTTTTTTTTCTTTTGTTACGTAAACCAAAATTGACGAAGATACGACGCTTTAAAAAATCTCAATATGTCACGCCGTGGTATAATTTTTAGTGCGTTCTGACGCCACGAGCCCCCACTCTCGAATTTTGATTAATTTTATCTTTGTCAATAATCTTTGATTTACGAAAGTAAAAAATACATGTCCTTTTTAACCGACTTCCAAAAAAGGAGGAGGTTCTCAATTCGGTTGTATTTTTCAATAGGTACTCTAACTGACGGACTATATAGTTTTGTAATTTATTGATGATGGAAACTAGCCTATTTTACCAGGACGGAGACAATACGGACCCACCCAAAAATAAGCTTGAAGCTCTCCACAAGGTCGAAGTCCAGACAACTATAGGTGATTGTGGCTATCACACTTAATTTTATTAGCAATATTCAAAGCCGTCAGCAATCACGTTCCTCTTCAAGCAGAATACCAATTAGGCAACCTACCTACCGCATCGTCCCATCCTCAGACACCTTATAAATTTATTCACGACTACTTTGTTCCCGTGACTTTTCATCCAGTGTCGGTCGTCCGTCCAATATCAATCACCATCATATATATAAAATTCTCGTAATGTTAGTTACCTTACTCCTCCGTAACGGCTTTACCGATTTTTACCAAATTTTATACCTATGCATTTTCAGTAGGTCTGAAAATCAGCTACTATCTATTTTTCATACCCCTAACACTTTTTTTTTATTTTTTGTCATTTTTTTTATTTTTATTCTTTTTGATGTGGAATTAAAAAATACACACAACCCTAAATTTTTACTCTTCTATCACCAACCCTTATTTTTTAATAGTAATTTTATTAATGAACTAGCTGACCCGCGCAACTTCGTCTGCGTCACATTTTCCATTATTGCTCCGCTCCTATTTGTCTTAGCGTTATAATATATAGCCTATAACCTTCCTCGATAAATAGGCTATCTAACATTGAAAGAATTTTTCAAATCGGTCGAGTAGGTAGTTTCGGAGCCTATTCAAACAAACAAATCTTTCCTCTTTATAAGTGTAGAAAATGTGACGCAAATGAAGTTGCGCGGGTCAGCTAGTCAATATATAAAATTCTTCCTTTACCAACTGATTGAGTGATTGAGTGGGTGATTGACAGACAACGCACAGCCGAAACTATTGGTCGTTTATAGCTGAAATTTGGCTTGTAGTTTCCTTGTGGAGTATAGGGGAGGACTAAAAGGGATTTCCCAAAATTCCTACGGGAACGGGAAATAACGGGGTACCTATATTCGTACGAAGTCGCAGGCAAATGCTAATCAATATACACGGTGCCATAATATTCGTCATTTTACAAAGGCGGCCCACTTAATGAACCCGATATAAACTACCTCTAGGCGCGATAATTTATTTAAATAATTAATTAAGTTTATAATAAAATAAGTAATGTCTTAGAATTATGAAACATCCCGTTAATAATGTTTAGGTACGTATCAACACAATGCCGCCGAAAAATTCCGCACCGTCCTTAGAATCAAGACTCGGACTGCGCTCGCCCCTGGATGTTTTCTGTTCTCCCGTTACTGGTGACTAAGTGACTGACTGACTACGCACAGCCGCCGTGTCTACGGCGCGTTAGTGTTCCACGCGCGCCTCAAAGAGAGTCAGCACACAGAGGGGCCCGAAAGGGCCGACGCCCGGCGGAGTCGCGGGATTATTCGCAAGAGACACCGTGGCTCCGGAACACATAGGGTAATGAAGGAACATGGATGGGTTTTAGTCAGTAGAAGTCTGACTCTCCCTCCCACTACACCCAGAGCGGGAGGAGTCATTGGATGATTTCCCATCCCTAAAAAAAAAAAAAAAAAGAACGCACAGCCGAAACTACTGGTCGTAAAAAACTGAAATTTGGCATGTAGCTTCGCTACACTCCTTAGCGAAGCACTAAGAGAGGATTTCCCGAAATTCTTACAATAACGGGAATAAAAACGGAATATGCGTGTACGAAGACGTGGACAAAAGCTTGTCGAGATATATAGTACTGTAGTTTATGTCTTTCGACGATGGTTTTCCTATCAGCGTAAAATTAGAATTTGAAGAACTGGACGCATCTTTTTGATTAACTTACCTGACTATTCAGAAGTGCCTGTGTCTTTGTGCTGTGCCTGTGGTCTATTAGTTGTTAAGTGAAATTAATGTTTTGTTTTTGATTGAGATATTTAAAAAATATTTGTATTCGTTTATAAAATATCTTATTACTTTGGACTATTCGAACTCTTTACACGTTGACATCCGGTCACGCAAGTGTCACGCAAAATCCCGGGAGGATAATCCCGATAACGGGATTGTTTCGGTCCGTAAATTCAGCGGCGTGACAGCGGCTTCACTCCGGGATTCGCCGTAATTGGCATTCCGCTCCACAGTGACACCAATTAGCGGGCACCCTAATTAAAACGATGCTTTATTACTTACGAATTACTTTCACGGCTTTTAAAAAGTTCAGTTTATTGTGATGAATTTTGACAAGTTCTTGTTTGGTGCGAAAGTTGATTATACGAGTATTTTATAGGTTAAGGCGGGGTTGCAGTACTTTTTAAGATTTTTAACGTCTGAAAATCCAATTAATTATGAGTTTTTTTATGAATAAAAATCATTACATGAAAATTGAACATACCCTCAAGTAAATAGTAAAGATAGAAACGCGATTTTGAATGATTGGCTCGATACTTTTTTTTATCAAACATCACACTAAATTACAATTTTAAACGTGTACTGCTAAGAGATTTTATCACGAATACATATAAAAGTTATATCAAAAGATAGAGCTTTTTATTTTGCAGTAAATGTTGAAACCGTATTCTATTATTTCTTTATCAGTTTTCGCCAGGAAGAAAAAACAATCAAAATTTAGGCATTATTTCGCTCGCCGGACAGTCGCTATTGTTCGTCAAAACACACAGTACTGCAACCTCGCCTTAAGTAGTTTGATGGGTTTTCGTTACATGCTGTTGTAATGTTAGGATCTTTTTTGTTAATTTTAAACTAGATGAGACCGGTGTTTTCTAGCTGACTCACCCTGAGATGAAATTACGAAACAAAGTCAGAGGTCAAAGTCTCCTTTAAAGTCCATAGAATCGTATTGGTCAAATACAAAGTAGTTCATAGTTGTAGTGATTTCAGTAGATAAAGTTTCCGGAGTATCAGAACCACAGTGACCTAATTATAAGTTGGTACGATTTTAGGCTGAAACAGAGGTTAGGTATGCTCTCCCAAATAAATCCACTTCGGGCAGTTAACCTAAATAATTTTTTAAACTGAGTTCCCCACTTAAATCAGAATTAGATTCTTTTTTTTTATTAAAAAATTACAAGCTAAGCAAACATTTTCTTCTAATATCTAAATGCCCATCTATCCAAAGCGCCCGTTCCGTGTGTGAACTGAGAGTCTGCGAATGAAACTGTGGACATTCAACTTGTCCCATCCGTCTGCGTCTCGTCGTTTGTTTACACACCGGCTAACAGGTGGCGCTAGTAGCTATCGTTCTCACGGCGCACGGCGATTTCATGTTTATTTTGTGAGGGATTTACGTCGAAACTGCTCGACCGATTAATATGGAATCTGATTTATTAGACAGGGTGTTAAAATGAGCGTGGTGTGTAGAATAAAGATCAGAGGGAACGATTTCAGTGAAGTCAATAAACAGTGTTGATAAATAAAAATAAATAAGTAATGAATCCGAAGAATGTTTGCAGTTATTTTTCATTAGTTTTGGATCTTTCGAGTAAGTACTATAATTATGTGAATGGTAGGTACGTTAATGCTTTTCTTTCTTGATCAATTTGATCACTGACTCTGCAACTTGATTAATCTACGGTAGGATATTTTTCTAGTTTTAGCCTAAACTTCAGCCTGTTTCTTTGGCTGACCTGTATGATGGACCATTAGCTTTAGCAGTTTCTCAGGCAGAAAACGGTCTACATGTGTTGGCCCATTGATTTAAAAATGAAACAAAACGCTACCTAACTGTTAATAGGACTTCAACACCAGAAACCTCTTTATTAACCCAAAAATCGTTAATCATAATCAATTTTGAAACCCAATCATCACGCTCACTAACTTTCCTATCGTTAGCAAGGGTGATACTTCCATAATTAGCTTCATTATATGCAGTAGGTAGCGGGGCAAGTCGGGGGAAGTCGGTGTGAGTCGGGGGAAATCGGGGGTAGCCGGGGTATCACGAGAGGGGTAGTTGCGGTAACACGTGCCGGCTGTAAGCGACGACTGAGGGTTAGGTCCATTTTTAATATGATTTATTAATATAAAAGTGCGGTTAACATGCTTTAACTATTGGTGTAATATAAAAAATGGTTGCTTGTTATTGTTCTGTTTTTGAAGGAATTGTTATGTTCTCGGAATTAACCTCGCAAAGACTTGAGACTATTTACAGGTGGGTCCTAGCCAAATCCAGTTCGATCTATATTTGCGACCGTACTAAACCTCCTACCTGCCCAGTAAAATAGATAGGATAGCTACACATCATCCTTCAGCCAAAAAACTTTTACTGCTGGATATAGGTTCACCCTAGTCATTGCTTCATCAACCTGTCCTGTGCCTCTCATCACCTTCATCAAATCATTTATTCATCTTTTAAAGCGTCTACCGCGGAAGACTTGGGCGCCACTAGAAAGCTATAAATACGATAAAAGTGATACTTAATCTTAAATAAAATCACTACACCAAAACGACTTTTATCAGCTCTGAAAAACTAATCCAAAAAAACTGTGAATACACGATCTCTATCCACTAATGCAAAGAAAGGTATAAATGCGATAAAAGTGATACTAATCTATAAAATCACTACACCAAAACGACTTATACCAGCTCTGAAAAACTAATCCAAAAAAACTGCGAATACACGATCTCTATCCACAAACGCAAAGCCAATCTCAAAATACCAGTGCAAATTCGTTTCGGCTTTGTTAGTCGGCACGGCAGTGTAACAATAGCTTACCCTAGGGGGTGGGCAGTAATCTGATTTAGAGCCACTTTGCGACAGGTAAAGTGCTCTGAACGCTGGTTTAACTTGTTTACGAGAATAACCCGCCTTTTATTGGGTTACACTTTTGTTTAACTGCTGGTAAAGAGCGGTGGTGAGAGGTTTTTGGGAGGTGGTAAGGAAAATTGAGTGTTTGTGGTGTGTTTTGGGGGGGCAGTTGATATCTTAGCGGATGTCAGTTTTTTCGATGCTTGCATCTCGAATTGGTGGTTTGGATTAGAAGGACCCAAGAATAGAGTTAACTTTCTGTAAATATTTTTTTGTAAAAATACGGAAGCCGATGTAAGACTTCTGGTAATATATTAATCAAATTGGCTGCGTGATATCGAGCTAGATACTGAATCCAAAGGCTTGCGCGTGTGAGAAATCAAGAGCAGTGTGATCCAAATGTTTTTTAGGTCATATCCAATTTAATAATCTTGCTACATCATGATTATTGCCAGTGTTTACTACTACTTAGACACCATCCGCGATGGAAAACAAGTCTTCATATCCTATCACCATCAGACGATCTACTTCCAGTCAAACTTTTAGTCCACCGATAAGAGATACACACCAACTGCTAATGCCTTGGTAAGTGCCCTATCCAACAATTTTTGAGTTCTTACTACTTATATATACTTATCCTTATCCAGTCTTTGACGTTGGAAAACGAGTCTTCACTCGTTTTCCAACGTCATTATTACTATTGATAGGCATACGTTTGACCACTATCTCACCTGATGTTAAGCGATGATGTGGTCTAAGGTGGAGCAGGCTTGCCTAGAAGTAATGTATTTACTCTTGACTTAAAGACTCCCAGGTTGTAGCTATCAGGAAACACAGACTGCAGGAAATTCCATTCCTCAGCTGTACGCACAATGAATGTATTCCCAAAACGTTTCGTGCGTATAGGTGGGATGTCCATCATGTACCGGTGCATGGCGCGTCGCCGTACGTCTTGTGGTCCGATGGTGGAACGGGCTTGGCGGAATTAAATTATGCAATTCCGTCGCACATCCCCCAAAATGCAACCGATAGATACCGACAGGCCAGCAACTCGGCGTCGATGCTCAAGACTTTGGAGCTTCGATTCGACGAGCTACCGCCACATCAGCCGTATCAAAGATATGGGGCTCCGATGTATGGGCGCAAAGCTATACATTTAGTCCCGTTACAGCTTTCGTGGCCTACGAAGACAGTTCAGAGCTAGAATGCTTGATTTGTTTAAAAAAACAATACTTCTAAAATCGGCCTCCCCCCCCAAAACTGTTTGATACAAGGCCCCTTTGAGACTAGTTACACCACTGATCTCGCTCCATACTACTAAGCCAATTATTGATTAATATAGGCAATAGGTACAAGAAGCCGTACAGTAGACAACAAGAATTAAGTAGCAGCACGATTCAGCCATTATCCCCAGGATAACATTCAACTTCTTTTAATACCCCGCAAATTACTGCACCTCATAATAATATACCGCCATAAAAATAAGCAAATTACCACAAACATCATGGTGCAAGTCGTAGTCAGTCAGTATTCACAGTTCAATCTCGGCACCGTATCGAATTCTCAACTTCAGCTCAGCCATTTTCCAAGATAAATTGGTACCCCTGCCATTCTAAATTGAATCTTATTTCATTACTATAAGGTTTGGTGACTTTTGGTGGTATAGCGACTGTAAAATGACTGCGCGTAACGCTAATGGTCCATGAAATTGGCCGTTTGCCGATAAATATAAGATTTTTAGACATTTCAAATGTACTGTTAGGTTAGGCTTGTGATGTTTGAGTGAATTCAACGTTTTGTTGATGATATTTTTAATAATATTGTATTTTTGATGCTTGAAAGTTTTTCTACAGTTGGTGCAAGAACAGACCCCAGTACATCAAGCTACAACAATCTGTCAAATTTTATTAATAGACTTTCAATTTATTTTATCACTAAAGCTTGAGGTTCAAGGTTGATTGGGCTCAACCGTTTTTGAGATAGAAGAGGGCGGAGAGCGCTTAGCGCTTAGCCATTACTATAAAATATTGTCAACCTTGAATCTCAGTAAAGCACCTTGTTTAAGGTTAAGAAATTGTTGCAAATTGTAGGTGTAACATTATTGGAAGTATAGAAATCGAGCTAATAGCAAAAACCCGATTTTTGTCTTCCTAAAAATCGATTGTTATTTATTTACCTTCAATAACTGTCGACGCAGACACGAAAGTCCAACGAGACTTATAACACAACATTTAGAACGCCAAAATGACATTTTAGGTATCTTACCTACGAGTTTCCATCTTATATCTCTCATTCCGAGACCTAACTATATTTTATACTAGCTGACCCGCGCAACTTCGTCTGCGTTACATTTTCCATTAATGCTCTGTAGTGCGATTCACTAAGGCAGAACATCTTTACAACCAAGAAATCATCGTTGAAACATCTGTTAAATATATGCCACATCAGATGTTTCAACGATGATTTCTTGGTTGTAAAGATGTTCTTCCTTAGTGAATCGCACTACTGCTCCTATTTGTCTTCGCATGTGATATATAGCCTTCCTCGATAAATGGGCTATCTAACACTGAAATAACTTTTCAAATCGGACCAGTAGCTCCTGAGATTAGCGCGTTTAAACAAACAAAGAAAATCTTCAGCTTTGTAATATTAAGTATAGATATAGATTAATTTGACTGGACTTATTTAGACTGAACAATGATAGGAAATACTGAGATCGTTAGAATTAATATGTTGCCATAGTTGTTTCATTCATAGATAGTCCTAATATTATAAATGCGAGAGTATATATATTTGTCTCTTTGTTAGATACCTCTTCACGTCGTAACGATTGAATGGATTTAGACGAAACTCGGCGCACAGATAGACCATGACCTGGGAATTATGGCATAGGATTTGATTTTCATCCCGGGGCTTTCCTTTGGGATAATTTTCTATTTTAACGCGTATCTTAACGCTTTCCCTCTTCCTCTGCCTCTATATCACAAGTGTTTCTCATTGAAACGATTTGTATATTTTGACTTGCATAAGCATTAAGTGCACTAGTATTTATCAGTGCCGGACGTCGTGCCATAGACAACTGCTGAACTGTGTTCTGTTTTGTCTGTGGTGTGACCAGAGACGTAGGGTATGCCCGGTATTAAATAAGTTATAAATAGGGAAAGTCAACATCGGCTTTGTTTGCCAAGTAAAAATATGGAATAGAAAAGGTTTTATTTAAGTTGTTTTTCTTTTTATTTTGTGTTTGTGCGTCATTTCTTGCGGAATAAACGTATTTTCTTTCTTCTTCCTTTCTTTTCTTTCTAGTTGCTCCAGTTATATTTTGGTGCACATCAAAGAAACGATCGTTAATAATGCTTTCTGCATTAAATCACAATACTTATAGACATCTTGACACTTAACTTGTTGGTGTAATATTAGCAGGTTCTTACACAATATCAGTAACCATTCCATTTCAGTCTAGAAAAAACTTTCGTGCAAATATACTTACTGAAAACAAACACGTTGTCATTACACAGGCCGGCCAGCATGCAAGATTATTCACTCGTTATTATCAACTATCTGTCTGTATGTATTTATAAACCAGTACCATTGTTTGTAGGTAGCATGAGCGGTGTTATTAATTTGCGCAAGCGCAATACATTCCACGTTTCAAAACATGCAGGAAACGGCCGTGACTAAATGAAAATATTTCTTCCTCAGTTGTGCAAACATCGGCTAATAATATTATAGCGACCATTTTAATCAGACTTCTTTCGCACCTTGTGTTTGCACCTATTTTATATATGTTTTGTATGGGACAGGGAGGGGGGAGGGGGGTCAAGATAACTGGTGGTTAGTTGCCGGAGTTGAAGTAAACAGAGTGATAAGAATACACCACATAGCGCTGATAAGATACGGCCAAACCAATTACAGCCACGAACCATTCGCATGACGCGGTTTAGGTAACCAGTTACTTTTATTGTTAACCAGTTTGGTATTTTATTGATGTGCTTGGACATTAGGATAAAAAGGGTTCTGGTGTTATCTTATTGCTCCCGTGTCGTAAAACTTAGTTTTATCATACTTACCAGTACCTAGCCCGTAAAAGTCCTGGACCACTCCAGACACTTGGTCTCCAGCAAATAGACAACTCTACTTGCTGCCGACTCGGACACAGTGTCACATTTAAATTTCTTTTTTTTTTCTTGACATTCGGACACCACCAATTTATTGAAACTGTTTTGTACAATCACTCATCTAGGACCATTAGAGAATAGTGCCAACAGCAATACAGATTTATGATCGCACTTGATGAGCCTGTTGGTGGTCGTGTACTTTTCGCATATGTATATGATACTGCTGTCCACAAGTTACTCTTTGATTAATAAGGAAAATAAAGGTAAATAAGACAGTTACCCCAGTACCCCGGAAACATACGTGGTGTCTTAAGGGTCAGCAGATGTTCTTCTGCTTACCGTGTCGACAGCAATATTGTAGTGTGTAAGACTTATGTAATGTGTGTATTCTATAATCTAGGCAGTAATAAATGAGATTCCAATGAAGGCACTTGTTTAAATCATCATCCTGGACCGACAACCTTACATGGCGACCCTGCCAGGATGAATATGAATGTTCAAATGTCATACTTAACCAGAAGCTTTGTTTTCTTGCAATCAAAGGCTTTCCAACAATGTTGCATCAGCCAGCGTAAATAGTAGCAGCATCAACCAGCATTATATCAATACTAGCTGACCCGCGCAACTTCGTTTGCGTCACATTTTTCATTACTGCTCTGCTCCTATTGGTCTTAGCGTGATTGATATAGCCTATAGCCTTCCTCGATAAATAGGCTATCTAACACTGAAAGAATTTTTCAAATCGGACCAGTAGTTCCTGAGATTAGCGCGTTCAATCAAACAAACAAACTCTTCTGCTTTATAATATTAGTATAGATCAACCCTCGGAGAAGCTACCATAACGCTTCTGCTTCTTAATTTTATTGAACCACGCAAACTGCGAGACTGTCTCGTTTTGTAAGGATTTTCCTAAAGAAGTAGTTACGCGTTTGACTACTATCTCACCTGATGGTAAGCGATGATGTAGTCGAAAATAGGGCACGCTTGCTTGGAAGTAACCTTTTCACTCTTGACTTAAGGACTCACAGGTTGTAGCTATCAAGAAACACAGACTCTGGCAGGGAATTCCACTCCTTAGCTGTACGCACTATGAATGTGTTCCACAAACATTCTGTGCGTGTGGGTGAGATGTCCACCATGTACCGGTGGTGTTCGTTTTGTGGTCCGATGATGATGTGTGCTACAATATCGCATTGAGTCTAGCTTGTAAGGATATTTGTATGTATGTATAAATAAAAATATTAATTAATTAAATTACTTATGCTTTTCCATCGCGCATTCCCCAAAATGCAACCGGTAGAACACCGTCAGGCTAGCAACTCGACGCCGATGCTCAAGACTTTGGAGCTTCGATTCGGCAAGCCCAATATTGCCATGATCCTCTTGGCTCGTTTCTTAATTGACTCAAGGGCATCAAGATGGTATCTGGCAGATCCGTCCCAAATATGAGAGCAGTACTCCATACACGATTGAACTTGCGCTTGATAGAGTTTGAGCAGCTATTCCGGCGTGAAGTATCGTCTCACCATCACCAACTTTTTAACTCTAAAAGGTCCAAAATAGAGGGAAGATGTTAATATAACCCCAAGAAACTCAAGTTGGTCAGTTTATCGCCACGGTTGCACCTGGGAAAGCTGAATCTGGGTAGATTTGGCTCGTTTCGGTGAAAAACCGACACGCTTGGGTCTTAACAGCATTGAATTTAACCAGATTGGCATCGCCCCATTCAAATACAACCTGTAAGGACACGTTCAAGCGCTCAACCATAGCCTCCTGGGGAGACTGAATCTGCGACTCTCCAAGCTCGTAAGTAGCAGATAGGTAATTAAGCTATTTACAAAACTAATTTTACAAGCTTCTGTAATACGTGACATACCGAGACAGCTGCATACTGAGATAGGTTACATTCTTTAGAATTAGGAAACGATATACTTACCCAGAATAGAATACTCATTAATATACCTACCAATCTCGCTCTCTTTTTTTCACCAGTCTCGTTTTCTTCCATCCAATTACTGAAGCCGGTTGTATTCCATACCTAATTAGACTTCGTCATCAAAACCATCCTGTTGTTTTGTCACGACATCGGAATACTTTAAAAGAATTCAGTGAAAATACGCTCAACGAATATTTTAAAGAGAGATACAATTCACGATGTGAAAGAAATCGTTGTTTTACTTGGCACGCCGCCATCTCCTGTTGCTTCTCTTAAATCGAGGATGATCCGCAACCGTTTCTAAGTACAATAAGACAAGTGATTCGGTTTAAAGAAATATTACGCTCAATAAAGTTCAATGTTAGGAAGTTTTGTATTTGTCAGAAGCAACCGTATCTTCCTTTCTTCTTCTATTATTTTTTTAGGGTTCTGAACCAAAAAAACGGAACCCTTATAGAATCACTCGGGTCTGTCTGTGTGTCTGTCAGTCTGTCCGTCTGTCACAGCCAGTTTTTTCCGGATCTACTGGACTAATTCTGTTGATATTTGGCACACATATGGACTTCTATGACCCAAACACGACGGACGGACGGACGAGTTACGTTAATAAATAAATTTTGAGTATAGGAGTCACTTTTGGGGGTCCAATTAGAAAAAGAAAACAAACTGTAATGTGCGACAATGAAAGAGATTGAATGATAGTTTTTTAATGATTTTAAAATAAATAGTTTGTAAGTTATTTAAGATTTTAGACCAAAAACCGCAATCCTGCCATCAACTGACCCTAGCGGGCCCCGTCTACTTTGCTGACATCTCTTTGAGGCGTGCGTTCAAAACAATCCACCGTCGTCGAATCGGTTGGCGAGCTACCCAACGCTCGCCGTCCGCAGACCGTTCTATCCTAGGCCTTAATAATCTTTGGGATCTCCAACACCTGTGGTTGGCTGCTAAAGTTTCTTGCGAAAATAATCGGTTGAAATAGTGACTGTTAGGGGAGGCTTAGGCACGTCCAGTGCTGCACGTCTTTCAGTTGAAATAATGAGGATGATGACAGAGGGGGTCCTTTTTATTGACAGGTTTTCTTTAGTTTGTTATATATTTTGTATTTAGTTGATAATTTATTTTCTTTAATTTTTAAGTTTTGGTGTGTCGCTTCTGGCGGAATAAATGCTTTCTTTCTTTCTTTTACTAATTTTCACATTCGCATCGCATTCCAATCTCAATCGCAATCTGTCAAAAATGTATGAAAATGGTTGAGCCGAATGGTGCTGGCGCATGCGTCATGTTCGTGAACGGGCGCCGTCAGTCGGAACTGGTAATTTCTCAGCTGCCATGGTTGATTTTAATTATTTCTTTGAATTGTTCCTCTTTTATTCCGGACGCTTTTATCCTGCTCGTCTTTTACATCATTCTCACATGTACAAATGTGTATAATTTCAACCCGATGTAAATAAATCTTTGTAAAAATTTATTATTTTTAAAAGAGTGTCCGTGGAGTTTCTTGCACGTTCTTCTCCATAGAGATCTACGCTTTAGAACGTGCAAATAGCTTCAACTTTTTGGACCGACCGACCTTGACAATTCAAAAGTGCCTGTAAATGGTTTAATGAAATTAAATGCTTGAATTTTGAATTTCTTTTTTCACAGTTTGCGATTGACTTGCGAATGTGAAAGTTGTTTAAAAATTAGTAGTATTGGCCCTTAGATTAAAAAGAATGAAACCTATAAAAGTATGATGGCCCAGAAAGCATCGAAACCCAAGCAGAACCATCGCTTAAGTGTATAATGGTATGGTGGTATATTTCTTCTTCTTCTTCACCACACTTTCTCTATTCTTTCGAATCTAGTACAGAAAAAATTGATTCATACAATAGAAGAAAAGAAAATCGTGTTGTTAATGTATTCCACAAAATGGGAATTCCAAGCATGTGCACACAACTGCAGTAATGCGATAAGGTCAGCTTTTGTTTGCCAGAAAAAAATGTTTACTCAGGGGGATCTAAACAATCCCAAAGTAACAACTCACAGAAACTTCATCACGTCGTTCTGGAATAAGTTGAAGAACGTGATAAATGTTGCTCAGACTCGACCGTCTAGCATTCTGTACCGACTTATTTCTTTTCAGTAATACATACATTAGACGTGACGTTTCCTTGCGTGGTCGAATCAGGAATGATGATATCCGCAAGAGAACCAAGGTTACCAACATAGCCCGAAGGATCACCGAACTAAAGTGGCAGTGGATGGACAGGGCACTTTGCTCGCAGAACGGATGGTCAATGGGGCCGAAAAGTTCTCGAGTGGCGAACGCGTACCGGAAGACGCAACGTTGGAAGGTCTCCCACAAGGTGGACCGATGAGCTGGTGTAGTCGCAGGTAGCCTTTGGATACCAGATTGTGCATCTGGTATCCAAAGGCTACCTGCGACCGGTGGTTGTGGCGACAATTGGGAGATAACTATGTCCAGCAATGGACGGCTTGCCACCACAGTGGATCACATTTTTTTAAGCATGGAAAATCATCAAATGACTCCTCCAGCTCTGGGCGCAGCAGAAGGGAGTGTCAGACTCTTACTGACCAAAACCCATCCGTGTTCCTCCTAATACCCTGACTCTTTCGAACAAATTCCGCAACCTTTGCAGACAATGGACAACTGGAGTAGCATTTTAATGGATAGACGTAAGACGCAGCGTTGGAAGGCCTCCCACAAGGTGGACCGATGAGCTGGTGAAGTCGCAGGTAGCCTTTGGATACCAGATTGTGCATCTGGTATCCAAAGGCTACCTGCGACCGGTGGTTGTGGCGACAATTGGGAGATAACTATGTCCAGCAATGGACGGCTTGCCACCACAGTGGATCACTTTTTTTTAAGCATGGAAAATCATCAAATGACTCCTCCAGCTCTGGGCAGAGCAGAAGGGAGTGTCAGACTCTTACTGACCAAAACCCATCCGTGTTCCAGGCTCGTGGTGACTCTTTCGAACAAATTCCGCAACCTTTGCAGACAATGGACAACTGGAGTAGCATTTTAATGGATAGTAGCTAAGGTTAGACCACAGAGTAATTTAGGCCGATTATTCCATCAAAGACACGGGAAATATTAGGACGAGGTAGGCACAGAGCCGGGAAGTGAGACAGGAAGGAAAAAGGCCGAAATTTAACATTGGGGGAATCCAGCAAAAATATTATTTTTGGTGCTGACAGTCACTGCGATAAGCCGTTTAGTATTAGGTAATCCAGCTGTGGCTATGTTTTCTGATAAAAATAAAGTTGATGGCAGGGCTGCTCGCTGAGTTGAAAATAAGAAAGTAAAAGGCTTAAGCTGATAAACAAAGCTGTTCTGGTCTTTGGTTGAAAATCTAGAATCTAAATTAATGATTTGGTATATTCTGATAGCAGGTGTAGTATTTTCTAATTTGAGATACATATTACTGGTTTCTTTGAAAATTATGAACTGGAGCAATTAATCAGGTACCTGAAAGACTAGCAAAGAGTATATTATAATTTCCAAACACGTACAGAAAGCATCTACCTACTCCAAAAACTTTCACACAGGAACTATATGTTTAATTAAGATTTCATTTGAAATGCAAAATCAACCTAAATATATATCTTAAACCCTCCAGTTTTAATACGCTCACATTATTTACACTTTATTTCAGATTTACTACTCATGAATATTGCAAACCTCTATTACTAAGTTTCATTAATAGTTTTTGTTATCATAAATTACAAGAGCACTTCCCTCCATTCAAACCCTAAGGTCCGTCTACAATGGCATTTAACTGTATCAATAAAATAATTATCCAATCATGAAGCAATTTACTCGGTTTGTCCCCGTTTTGTGCATCTCTTTCTGTCTTATTAATTGCTGTGATAGCGCCCTCTCGCTCGTTACGAAGCGGCAACATTTGAGGACGGTGACACGGTTCGCTCTTGGCGTCTGGGATACAGCTCTGCCAACTTTTTTCTACAGCTTCTTTCACCTTTGTCTCTTCATGCATAAGGTAGTTTATTCCTTGCCGTGTTGATATTGTAAGTTTGTATCAAGTGTACACTTTGGTCAACCAGTTTGCTGTGGCCTCTCGTGCATTTTCTCTAGTTTCAAGGTCTGGTCTGAACGCAAGTAGTTCTCCGTATAATTTTCCAAATAAAGACTTGTAAATTAGTTTGTTTGCGTCAAGCACCTTATACGTTGGAACGGAGAGACCGAGAATGTGGTGTCTACCTACATACAAAATCGTAATTCGATCTCATGCCGTAAATCCACGCAGGAACCATAATATCGATGAATTATAATAAACGACAGGTATTCAAAAAATATGTTCCGACATTCTTTAAGAATTCTTCAATGTCAATCGTAAACATCCTATTGACAATAACCCCCTCAATAGACCGGTTTGATAAGAAGGAAGAAGTTTTAGAATTCTAATTGCCATAATGAGCATATCCAGCTAATAAAATAATTACCGTAACAAGGACTGTGTTCTGACAGTATACTAAGATAAGTAAAGTGTTAAATCCCCTTCATGCATACATTATTTTTTTGCCATGCTTAAGAAGTCACTATTCTTTAGAGAATAGCTACTACTAACGCATCAGTGCTTCACATCAGTGAAGAAACGCGACAAGTAATCGGTAATGACATGTATGTTTACCTAACAATGAGTAAATTCTTGTCGTTTACAAAACAAAAATTGTTATATTTGGGACAATATAGGAACCATTCTTGTTAGAGCACACCTTAGATAATAAAACTTATACGCAAGTGAGTCATGTAATTACGAAGCACCTCATGTGGACAATGATTCCCATAGACATAATAAATGAATACTTCTGAAACGCGACGCCAACCTTCATAACTCTGTCAATTATGAAGCGATTTGAAAAATTCTTGTTTTATCTGAGAGATATCTTGCAGATTAGTCCCATTTAAATTTTATCAAAATTGGTTACGTAGTTTGGATTATCAATCGAAATAGCTGGAATTCGTTTACTTGGATGATGGTTTTTTGTCATCCAAGTAATCGAAATTGCGTATTTTGCTTTTCTGCGATTGTTAGGTGTGGGGTACCACAAAAAAGTCAAAATACGAAGAAACTAACAAAAACACCGACTTCCGAAATTAAAGTTATTTTTTACTTTGTAGTGTTTTTTTTTTATTTGGAAGTCGGCTGTATTTTTTTGTAAAAAGTTTTTTTTGCAATGTGGTTCTGTAAACCTCTGACCATATAATCTTAGATGAAATGGACATGAAGTGAGCTGTCAGTCTATGCAAACTAGATGGAATGACAGAACTTCACTTCACCTAAGTTTACACATTGGGTTGTTGACAGACTAAACTGGCAGATCTTACTTGAAGACAAGACTTGTGACCTTTCTTACCGAAGCCCTAATAATCACATACGGCTGTATAATTATTTTATTTCATCACCCAATATTTATTGTCAACATAGGAAGTCAATCTGTCATTAAATTTTTATTTCTGCGTCATTTATTCCTCATCAACATTCTATATCCCGAACATGCTTCACACTTTAGCAACCCCACAAAAGAAAAGACTTACAAATAATGATGAAGCAATATTTCTTCCCCGTTGTTGCGTGATCATCAATCTTCGAATGCGTGTTCCTCATCACTATATCACCTCACGCAATGAAGAGATCTTAATCACTGGATAGATAATTATGTCTTTAAGTGAGTGTAAGTGATAGCTTTGGGTGGTCTTTACAACAGAATTGAGTTTACTTGCTACTGGTAATGGTTCGCAATAATTCAATAAAGCATCAGAAATAATGTGATTAATTTATTGAATATAATAAAAAAAAAAGTGAACTGACAATGGTAATGATACAGACGGAGATATTCATAGCATCGAAGTAAATTTTAATCGTTAATGTGGAGTGGATCTAAGACATTTAAGAAAAAAAAAATGGAATAGAAATAATTCAATCAAACACAAAAAATTCAATAAGATCTTAAATATGCTCCAAAAACGGACTAACTAATCATGATGAATTAAAAAGATTACACGATCTTTACAATTTTGGCTCAACAAAGCAGTCATTTGTCGTTGTCATCATAAAGGTTTCAGCACTGATCTTTGTCTTGCCTGTTTTACACAAATTACAGCCATAAAATTTATTTCGCAGCAGAAAGGAGGAAAAGTCCCAAAAAGGATTGCTGAAACAAAAACGACTCCTCATTGATCACAGATTGTGCGAGATGCTGACAATTGAGAAACGGCCCATAAGTGTGTGATATATGGCCGTTACGAGAACTAAGCTGTCGTTGGAGATATTCAAGAGGGGAAGATCCTGGAAACATACGGACTGACAAATGCTAATGTAAGTATATCTGTGACTTTATGGTTTTTCTTGGTAAAGTTACAGAGAGACATCCTTTTATAGTTTCCACGAAAATCTGAAATTAAAAAAGTGAAGTACACATGTGGAAAGAACGATACAGGTAAACATAGGTAGTGTTAGAATTTCAAACTCTGAATTTAAAAAGAATATTATGTAGGAAATTAGGTATATGTCGATAATGATTACTACGTGCAAATTATTATACCTACTCACTCAAAGATTAATGATGATAAAATTGATAAAGCTATAAATATGCTCGATAAAATTTTAGCAATAAATTAATGATGAATGATTGCTTTGATAGGACATAAACACGACGTATATTTACTGAGACCCGTGACTTTGTACCACGTAATCCATAAGTTAGCATAATTAATGGGCCTAGAAATACGGCTATATTAATTACAAGTTAAGTTTAACTACTAACTAGCTGTCTTCATACATTATGGTGAATAAATCATAGGAGTTTATGACTTGCATTGTGTGGTCTTAAGCTAAGTTTAGAACTCCCCATGTCTTGCCTGGTACCGGAGATTAAGGAGCTATTTCTGGGAGATAAATCACAGCATTCCAATACACGATTAACATTTAATAGCACTAAAGTATACGGTATAGCAGCAGGCTCAACACCAAGGGAAAGCAATCATATTATGTTTAACATTCCGTACGTGAACGTATTGCGTCAAGTTGATTTCAGAAATGTTGCCTTCCTCAAGACAAATAAAATATCAGCTACGTGTATTAATAACTGGAGCACTTAAAAAGACTCAAAGAAGAAAATGTCAAAATATCATAGACTGTCCTTCGTTTCTTAAGACATCATCTTCGTCAAGCCTTTTTCCAACTATATTGAGGTCGGCTTCCAGTCAAACCGAATTTAGCTGAGTACCAGTATTTTACGTAGTGCGGCTGCCTACCAGACCTTCATTACCCATTAAGTTTCTTTAAACATATCAATCGTATTCGCCATTTCCGAACAGCTCCTAATGCTTCTTTTGTACATTTTAATAATTAGTATTTTCTGGACTTATTTCTGGGTCGACTTCATCAAAAAGTACCTACTAATTCTTATTAATTTCACCTTCTATTTCGCTCGTAAGTTTCCAAGTAGTCTATCAAATTCAAAACAATGTGGACTGCAGACAGACAATTCGTAGCATTACTTGATACCCTGTTGGCAAAACATACACCCATAAACAAGTTAAATGTCTTTATTTATTACCAGCTAAGTTCAACAACTAACTGGCCATCGTATATAATGGCTTCAACTGTACATAAATCTCGACATATGGCGTGATCTGTGAACTACTGAACTAGTGTAGTTTGTAGTGTTGGTTCACCGTTTACGCGATTGCAACAATTTATTGAATGGTCGGTACATATAGTTGAGAATGTATTGAATGTTATAACTATCTAACTATTTGTTAATGGCGATAAACTAAGGCTAGTGACTTGACTTGCCTGGAGGAGGTCGTGTGAATGTGGTGTACTACCGTGTTGTAATACTGTTGGTGCTGCGTATTTTGAACCTCCTTCCAGGAATTAGCCTGAGTTTTAATTATTGAGCCGTTGCAGGATTAGCAAAATAGGCCAAAAACCGACCATAAACCGAAAAAAAAACAAGGTTTCTGATTGGGGGCTTCTTTAATTTTAATTTTAAAAAAGTTTTATTTTATGAGATACAGTCCGCTGACAGACACGGATGACCAACGGAGATTTAGTAACAGACTTTCGTTAGATAGTCTTCTGTACGGAACCCAAAAACGCCTTGAATGTTCAGTCATCCCCGCTGCTACTGTTGGATATCTACCTAATCAGAGGCAATGCAGAATCTTGGCCTATCCAAAAACAAAGCTATTTATAATAGCACCGCCAATACTAACATTAGAAGAAAATAAAGCTGCCTGATGGAAGAAAGAGTTCTTATCATCATGTCAGCTGAAAGACGTCCACTGCTGGTAAAAGAGTTCTACTATTGGTTTCTATAATGAGCCATCTTCAAAAACTGACACTAAACCTTTCGACGACAATGATATTATATCAACAACTAGCTGACCCGCGCAACATCGTCTGCGTCACATTTTCTAATACTGCTCCGCTCCTATTTGTCTTAGCGTGATGATTTATAACCTATAACCTTCCTCGATAAATGGGCTATCTTACACTAAAAGAATTTTCAAATCGGACCAGTAGTTCCTGAGATTAGCGCGTTCAACCAAACAAACAAACAAACTCTTCTGCTTTATAATATTAGTATAGATGTTCAATGATCACAGAGCGATGTATCATTTAGAGCGGATTTCACCAATAAAATTGATCGCGATGAAGCTGCGTTCAAGAGTTGCCAGTATCAATATTCCATAGAATATAATGACATTGACAGCTCGAAAACGTGGTTCATATGCTGATCGCGTTCAGTTTCAGATTGATGAAATCCGCCCTTATTCTGCAATCATTGCACATAATAGTACGCTTGATAACCTAAATGAAAGTCTTTTCTTTATCTCCGTCCTCATCGGCAAAAAAGGTATTCAACACGCATTTCGTATAGTAATGAGCTTCAAGCGTGGCACTCATGTCAATTAGACCTTCAAAGTGTTTTCTCTTGATTCCGAATACCTTTGATCTCAATTCAAAGTACCGATATGGTTTCGATAAAGGACATTAAGAACTTTATCAATACAGATTGTGACCAATCGAGGCCAATATTATCTCGAAATGAATTCCTCGTGCAAATTATTGAAATAGTTTTGAAGCAATTTTTCACTTTAATGTTCTAACATGATCGTCATTATCATATCATGCCGGAATAGTCTTCCACTGGGAATAGGCTTCCCCTATTTCTGTTATTGGTACTTCAGTTTTGTGCAGTATTCATTTTTACGTACATTTTTTTAAGGCTTTTTGGTTTTCCTTTGTTTGTATTTAGCCTTTCTTCATAATATACATTTTGTTAAAGTTTTTTTTTTAAATTTTGATCTTTCTCTTATTTATTCAATACTTAACTACTTTAAACTTACAATAAATTAACAAATATACTAAACTAACAAAAGACTAAAGTATAGCCTTAAAGAATTCGTCCTTTTTACATTACATATTTTATTACTTACAAAAAAAATATTAAAATAATAACTCCGGTATCGGATAAGAGGTCCTAGATCAGGACAGGACGATCCGTGCCCGGAAGTACCGCTTTCTCAAGCCCCTTGATCGAGCTGTCTATCCAGGGTGAGACTCGTGGCTATGAAGCCATTGGCTGACACAACTATTGGTTCAAACAATGAGCCCTGTCTACATCCCACGTTTCGATAGCTTCGCCGACCAAGTCAAGATACTTAATTTTTTACAATTTATAATCTCTACATTCATTTTTCTCTCGTCCTTTTTCTTTGTAGCCAACCTGCAAAACATACCTAAGCAGTTTTATATTTTCTGCTAAAATAAAACACGCCTAATGTTTATTCTTTCTGTATTTCTGCACCACTTCCATTTTCATTTCTTCTAGCTTTTCCCCGGACTTTATTATTCTTTTTATTTCTATGTACCTATATAACCTTCTTCGTCAAAATAACTTAAAAGTCAATCAATCAATCTTTATTTGTGAACACAGGTATTACAATATTGGTCTTATATGTATAAATATTTTAGTAGAGCTCTATGTCCTAACAATGAAATTGGTGTACAAATATATTATGTTTTTAGCAGTCCGAAACTATACAATACAAGGTCAAGCTCGAGTAAACAATGTCAAATTAAATGTATTATAAACTAATAATTAATCAAATATAATTCGTTTTCTACAAGTATGTCAATGGAAAATTATATTAAATGTCACATTTTATCATATTGTAAAAAATAAAAAATCTTCACATAGTAAATATTATCAAAATATAAATTAGTCAATAATAATTCATGTTTACATGTATGTCAATTGTAATTAAATTAAAGGGGTGATAATGTCATATTTTATCATTTAAAAATTCTTCGATAGAGTAATACATCTTATCTATTAGAAATGAAAATAATTTGCTTTTGAATTTACGGACATTATGTTCACTCCTTATACATTTTGGTAATTTATTATAGACCTTTGGAGCCATTACAAAAATACTGTTTCTGTATAATGCAGTACTAGATCCGATTGTTTGTAGTCTTTTTCTAGTTATTTAGAAATCATTACACCATAGTTTATTTCCGTGTACATACAAAGTGTGTCGTGCTTACATATAGACGCTCTCTCTTCGTCGTAGTATGCTGTCGAATCATCATCTAATTTTTATTAAAATTAGCTATCTCTATATCAAATAAATAGCTATCTATGACAGTGGTTAAACGCGTGCCTATCAATATATTTTTTTAATAAAATATTCTAATGAGTTATTGAGACATCAACAGAAACAAGATACTGTTTGGAACTTGTTCCATCATGTTGTTTTTTATTATTTTTCCTTCATTCAAAGTTATCTCGTAGTATTTTCTCAATATGCTCTCTCCTTTCTCTATTACTTTATTTATATTTAATCAACTGCTTTCTACACATTCCCTCACACCTACATCATGTTCTTTACCAAAAAGATCTCACGGGGGTTTTAATGGGTACCGTTCTTAATATAAAGCACCTCCAACAATAGTTGATTGTCCATCCTCACTCACAAACCCACAATGTGTGTCACGCTCTCTCTCTCGTCTCATTACGCTAATGGCAATTGGGCCGTCAAAACACTGCCGACTGCACGCCGCGAACCGTTATCGTGGTTTGCATCCACGGTCGTTGGCCCCGTATTCGCGCACTAACTACAAATCACTTCACAGATTTCGTAAAACTAATGGTCAGGGTTACCACATGTGTGAATTGACTTTTTAAACTAAGTTGGCATACATTTTAACTTCTTTAAATTTTAACAGCTTCGATTTGTTTATATGGTCCTTCAGAATAAATGTTTGCTCCTTCGATACTTGTTCAGATTTCTCAGTAAACGATGAATCTATAGTAATAAAATAACAGAAGCCTTTATTTAAAGTATCTTAGAAGGACATAAAGAACAGTGATAGCCCTGTTAATGGAGCAATTGCTTTACAGTGAGCGGTGCGGTCAACGTACTTCGTGTCACGCGACGCCGAGCGCTCTAATGCGCTTAGATTACTGCCTACTACAGCGACGAGATTATCTAGACCTCTCACTATTACCTATCTTACCCCTGATAGTTCTGAATCTGTGAGATAAAGACCAGCAGGGAAGGTCTTCACTGTCTGGTCCTTCGTGTGCTGCATTGGCAAGTATTGCGCGAACACTGCTATTTGCTGAGGTTTCGTTCGTACATGCCCTTTGTTGCTTAGTTGTTCTTTTTTATGTCCATTTCGGGAGAAATTTATGTTTAATGGATTATGTAAATGATACTTTGAGATATCGCTGCATTTAAAGGGTTGGTAATGTCGTTAAGGCAAGATATATTAAGTGATGCTTGGTGCTGATTGTGGAGTGGAGAGTCGGGTATTGTTCATTAATTATTTTGCCGAGAGAGCTGCATAGAAAAATTTGACGAGATGAGTTGAATAGATTGAAGAGGAACCTAATATTCTCCCGTCATATCTTCCATTATTTGTTATACCCCGTACTATATATACGAAAGACAAACTAAATAAATACGGACAATATAAATTTTCAAGGAAAGACAGTCACAAGAATACTTACAAAACATGGAAACAAAGACCAAGACATAACAAAATAATTGCATTAAACAGACATTAAAAACAATGAAGCTTAACAATATGAATCACAAACCGTCAACATTGATGACTCAAACGCTGAACCACTTAAAGAAAATTGAAACAAAATATTCAATAAACGCGAAGACTTACTGAAGGTGAACTGACATTTAAATCCTACTAACACCTTAATCGGCTTACTGCTGTTCTGAACATAGACGTCCCCAGACTGTCCCCGGCCACGATAGGTAATAGGATTGCGATCCCTCTGGCATTTGCCGATAATTCGCTAAACAACTAACGATCTATTGTCTCCCAATTCCGCAGCTTTGGGATTTGAAATCGCTTTGATAAAGAAAGAAGATGGCAAATTCATTTCTGATAAATCGGTCCTGTAGAGTTTCTGTGGAGTTCCTTTCCTGTGATATAAATAATTCTGTCTCTTGCTTAGACTGGAAAGCCGGCCCCATCATTGTTAAGAAAAGGTTATACCTACGCCAGATTATGATAGATCCACGCTCTGTGTATGAAGTATTCTTACCCAGAGTTTGCATGTTCGATTTTAATGCCTTGTTTGACATATTTCGATTCTGAACGTGCAGAACAGAAATAATTAAGACCAAAAAGGTTTTTAATATATTGACGAACAATTCTGGTAGTAGCTACAAAATATAATGAGTAAAGTGATGCTATACTTGCAAGATTTATGAGCAATACTTATGATATTATAATCTTAACTGAAGATTTTATTATATTTTGGGACGAAAAGGTTTACTGACTCATCTTCTTACGAGGATGGACGACCACCGACGCCGATAAAGATTTTATTGGGGACCACACATGAATAAACAATCGTAGTGGCTAATTTTCTGACAAATATAACTGATGATCTTAAGGACAGATCTTGCCGACTGGTTTTAAAACCCTAAACTCTGATCCCTAGTAAACCAAAAAGTCATAAACTGATTTTTTTTTAATACAAGACGGGGAAACACTTGGCCCAAATCTCACCTGATGGAAAGTGATGATTAGGCCGAAGATGGAAGCGAGTTTCACCCGGAATCCTCTTACACAGAGGAACTGGCTATCATACCTCTAACTGCCGGAACACAACAATGCTGTTAACAGTTTTGTCGCTCTCTCTTGAGAGCCTTTGATAATCCTTAACCGGAAGCGTCTTGTCAAGTCATCTTCGACTGATCTAGAACCAAAGATATAGGTAATAAACAACAAACAACTGTTTTTTTTTTATATTTTTATGCCTAGAACACAGTAAGAGTACTCTAAGCTCTATTTCCTCTGATTTGCGTTAAACCTAGCTATCATGTTTATTTTTAAGTTTTATTCCATTATTGAAAAGACCAAGATATATCTCTGTAGCTTTTAGTTACTTACACATTTATAGATATTACTAATACAATTTCTTCCACCAACTGGTGCATATCTAGAAGGCTTGATTGGTTGGCAAAGATTATTGGCCAGTTATTTTAAGTCAACGCCAGAATTGGTTCGGATTTCAGATAGACTGACCTATAAAGGCGCTGCTGAAGAATCTATATATATGAATCTGTAAGTTGTATTGATTTAAATGCTTCCCCTATTGGTAGCTTATTGTTAACTTTTTATACAATAGTCGGTAGGTAAGTAGATTTTTTTTTAGCTTTGAGCAAGAGTCGTGGTTAAGGCGGGGTTGCAGTACTTTTTAAGATTTTTGAACGTCTGAAAATCCAATTAATTATGAGTTTTTTAATAAATAAAAATCAATACTTAAAAATTGAACATACCCTCAAGTAAATCGTAAAGATAGAAACGCGATTTAGAATGATTGGCTCGATACTTTTTTTTATCGAACATGACACTAAATTACAATTTTAAACGTGTACTGCTAAGATATTTTATCACGAATATATATAAAAGTTATATCAATAGATAGAGCTTTTTATTTTGAAGTAAATGTTGAAACCAAATTGTAATATTTCTTTGTCAGTTTTCGCCAAGAAGAAAAAACAATCAAAATTTAGGCATTATTTCGCTCGCCGGACAGTCGCTGTTGTTCGTCAAAACACACAGTACTGCAACCTCGCCTTAATGCTCGTATCTCTCTGTTTACACGGAGACAACGTTTTCCTGCAATGTGACAATTACAAGAAGGTAATATTATGGACTTGTCCAGCAGAAAGCGGTAGCTAATCATACGCGTGGGCTCTTTAAAAGAAAAGTCTATCACATAATAATCTACCACATTAACATCATATTCCCACGATTTTTCTCTTGCTATAAATTGGTTTGGTTTGGTTTCTTGTCTGCACATTGGTGTACATCAAAGTATAGACGAATAAATCATCTCACGTAGACCAAACTAATCCCAAAAAAGAAAACATCGACGCATCTGTTTTACATATCAAATCCATTCTGAAGCAACATATTTATATCACTAGAGAGTTAATATAGCATGCTGCTCATCACAAATCATAAGTCGGGGCTGTCAAAACAGAGCGCCATCAACAAAAGGGGCTCGAGCAGGAAGAGCGGCTTCGACTTCTAATGGATTTATTTAGATGTCATTTTTTATGTGGGCGGGGGCTCCGGCAGACGCCTGGCTTTCGTAGTGTGGATACGACATGGAGGATTTGGAATTTGCGTTTTGTAGGGAAAGAGTAAAGTTGTTTGAGAATTGTTTTAACATTGTTAATGAGTGAGTTTACTGATACAAGAGTATTAGTGTTTCCGATAAAATAAATAGAGATGTTTATTTCTAATCCTTTTGGTTTGGTATCTGGTAAAAAATAAACTAGCATAATGCCACTTTACAATTTAAACGTACAGTTTCGCATAATCAGATTTATTTGTTTGGTTACAGCGTCAACAACTGGAAACCCATTTTCTGACGGATTTTAAGCCGTGACCACAGTCCGCTGGAAATTAAAACAACTGCACACTTATATTCAAGTAATGAGTAAGTTGCATAAAAATAAAAGGACTAACGTACTCTTGACAAACAACAAGGTGTCAATTTATTCGCCAAGGTGTCTCTTATTACAGGTTGTCAACATATTATAAAACACCTACCACATTTACTTCACACAAATGTCATTCAATCAAACAAAGGGCTTACGACACAAAATAATTAAAATCACAAATAAATCAACTATTATGATTCACAGACAACATTGCATTATGATAAGTAATAAAATAACCTAGAATGCTGACCTAGCTCACAAACACACAATACTTCCTCAGTCCACTTGGCTGCTTTATATAACCAACGTTGAATTGACTCGCTTGTAATTTAATAATTCAATGTATTACGAAAGCAGTTACAACCGCAATCGCTATCACGTTGCGTTACGCAGTTGTAAATGCGAAATAACTTGATTGTGACTCAGTTGGAGTATCGATATGGCATCGAACAAAGCTGCCAATACAAGTATTGAGATCATGCACAACAATACTTACTCGAAATCAATCAACCTTCCTAGCGCTTCACTATTGAAGTTGGCTACAAGCTAAACAAAACAATTTTGGCCACTTCGAAAAAATTCGAAAAAACTAAAAATATTAGAAGCGCATCCACACTAATCCATCTTGATAAATGTGAGCCCTCCGTTATCCCTCGAACGAGTGTTCCGTCTCACTGATCACAGTCTATGTGTGCGTGTGCCTGACTCGCACACATGCGCACTTTAATGCATTTCACACTCACACATGCTCACCTCCCCTGTACCTACATGCGTTGGGTACACTGTGCTTGTGTGCGTGACCCGACATTGGTATTTTGATTGGTCATGCATTTCACGTGTTACGGCTTGCGGGTATAGACTTGCGCCCGGGCAATAAACGCGGTAATTTACAGCTTACAGCGTACCCTGTCCGTACCTAAGGAGGCTGTATTTTTAAGAGAGATAAGGGCAATGTATTGATGTGATACAGGGATATCAAAGTTTATGGTGCGTTGTAGGTATTATTTGAAAGTATTATTGCTTCTCTGGGAATTGGATTAGACAAATAACTCGTGAATTTTAACACTTTTTCACAATTTAGGTATTTTATTTTGATTTGATCCATTGTTTGAAGTTTTTATATAAAAAACCCAAAAGTTTTGCGGCTGAGTAAATATTACAAAATCAGAGGTATAAATAATTGAACTATGGCTGTCCAGAAGGAAGATAAAAATCTGCATAGCCTTTTAAAAAAAAACCAAGGTAAGTACAGTGATTCTTATTATCTAACATGCAGCTGTCTATCAGTAAATAAACCCTTAGCACACGTCGGGAAGGGAAGTAGTAGTATCAGAATAAAATGTCATATTAAGCAATTTGTTTTGAAGTTGAAAATAGACAAGTAGCAAAGACCAAGGAAGAGCAATCAATTAAAGAAAGATATAAAGAAAACCGCCAAATGACGCACCAAAGACACAAAATTAAAAGAAAATAACATAATGCCAAATACAAAGCGATAACATATTTTACACTTTGGAACGCAAATAAATTAATGTGAGGTTTCTTAACTTTATTCGGATAGATATTTGAATTCAACAGCCAATGGGATACTCCGTGAAAGAACTAACGTATAACCCGATGTCGCCGTAGCATACTTACAGTTCTAACCAAACATCTTAACCGCCCTGAAGTTAGTTTTTCCGGTTTTTTTTGCTGTTTTTGTATGAGATTTATTACTGCGCCCCCGTTGTAGTTAACTTCAGAGCGGTCACAAAGTTTGGCGAGGGCTGTACATATCTCCTTCCATAAGAGCTGTTTGACACCCGTCATCCCATCTACAATATTATTTTCTTTCTTCTTCTAATCTTTATATATAATTCTATTGTACGTGTGTATGTCACTGAACTCCTCCTAAACGGCTGGACCAATTTGAATGAATTATTTGTTTGCTTTTGGGTGGCGCCCTGGATGGTATAGATTTACAAATCATCCCGGCAGATGGCGCTGCAGTCGGACAACAGGACAACGTCTTTCGGGTCGCTGGTATTTACTTATATAAAAATCTCGTGTCACGGTGTTTGCTATCGAAACGGCTTGACCGATTTTTATGATTTTTTTATGTACATTTCGTAGGTCTTCCTTTTTCAGGCCAGGTTCGTAGGCATTTTTTTTATGGCAAAACAACGTTTACCGAGTCAGCCAGTAATCACTACATATTATAAAACAAAGTCCTCCCCCGCGTCTGTCTGTCTGTTCGCGAAAAACTCAAAAAGTGCTGCACCGATTTTCATTCTGTTTTCACCAATGGATAGAGTGGTTCTCGAGGAAGGTTTTCTATACAAATATCATAAAGAGGTAAGTAACATTTGTTTGTAAGTTTGTATGTAGGGGGTAATCTCAGGAAATACTGGTCCGATTTGAAAAATTATTTCAGTGTTAGATAGCCC
This sequence comes from Ceramica pisi, assembly GCA_963859965.1. Lineage (NCBI taxonomy): Eukaryota > Metazoa > Arthropoda > Insecta > Lepidoptera > Noctuidae > Ceramica > Ceramica pisi. The sequence goes on along the minus strand of OY982535.1, from coordinate 17,979,771 downwards.
ATTTATCTAGGAAGGTTATAGGCTATATATCATCACGCTAAGACAAACAGGAGCGGAGCATTAATGGAAAATGTGACGCAAACGAAGTTGCGCGGGTCAGCTAGTAGTATATAATTTGTTAAGCGGAAGAAGCCGCTGGCATCAGATAGTGCATAATATGCAGCAGGGGCAAGCTGAATGTAGGCGTCATCGGAGAGGCTTTCGGAATATAACTGCGAATGGCCTATTTTCAGCAGTTGTAGCGAAGATCTATTAATTTGTATGCCCTAGCATACAGCTTTTAACAGACATTATTTGACGGCTACTTAGGAGTCCATACCCGAAGAGTAGCCAACGGAACTCTTTTACTGTCTATGTGAGCGGGCTGTAGGTATCTCCAGAACCGCAATAGGCAGTTGAAACACAGAGTGTATTTCTATTGCCGCTATAGCAACAAATAATCCCAAAAAAATTAAATTAAAAGTTAAGAGGTGTCTGTGGTAGTTATTAATTTATCTTATTTTGTCTTGTGCGAGTCACAAATTAACACACATTCTAACTTTATTTCCTCTCGGGGATAAAAGGTAGCAAAATATCTGATAGCTTTCTATCAGAAAAAGAATATTCACAATAATTGGTTCAATTTAAAATGATGCGATTCCAGATTGAATGAACTGTAGATACAAATCAGAGATAAGAATTCATTCATGTGCGAGATTATAGTAGACCCACAGGATACAAACTTTTGTTCGAATAAAAAAATCTATCACATCAATTTTTGTCTGCTGCATGGCTTTTTTGCACAGACCAAACTATATTTAAAAGTAGGTAAGTACCTATGTACAGACTTCATTACTGGTGATGGGTAAATAAATGTATCCATTTATTATTTACACGCAAAGAGCGGGTGTCGTATTGTCACTGAGAAATATTCTTACACAAAGGGCCACCATAAACCGAAAATAACACGTTTTTTGTAAACCCCTTATTTTTATTTTTTTTACTACTGAAAGGCAAGCGTTTGACCGCAACGCGTAGACGACGCATTTTCTTGTGGTAATGCATTTTTACTAATTTTATATTTGCTGTTATGGCGGCAATAGAAATACACACTCAGTGAAAATTTCAACTGTCTACACTTTTACGGTTCTTGAGATACTGTCCGCTGACAGACAGAAGGATAGACAGCGGAGGCTTAGTAATAGGGTTCAGTTTATTAAAACAAAATTTTGAAAATCCATAATTCCTCCCTAAAAGATAGCCCACGGTAGAAGGAAAAACCGCAGTAAAAAAGATGACGAAGAAGAAAGTATTTAATACTCGTGAAAATATTGTCAAGCAGCTTTCATGAACAGCTCCGACCCCAATTAGGCTCAGCTTTATCCGTCCTCATTCAGTTATGAATTTTCTTGCTTCATGATTATTGGTTTCACCAGCAAAGTCACCTGTCTATTATAGTATCTTTCTCGTAAGTATCTAGCTGAGGAGCTCGTAGCAAAATAATAACGGGTCGATCTTCAAGGTAGCCCCTCGGCTACCTTGAAGATCGACCCGTTGTTATTTAGCTATGGATGGGTGACCATCTTAAGATATCGAGATTCCTCCGTGCCTTTGAAAGCACGTTAAGCCGTTGATCCCGGCTGTCATTTGTAGATCTTTAGCAGTCATTACGCGACGTTAGCCAGAAAATCTGACACCAGTTTTGCCAAGAACTACCGTGTTAGCCAGTTATAGGGTTGTGGACGTCTCATAGGCAACCAACCGCTTTACGTAAAATACTGGTATTCAGTTGAATCCGGTTTGACTGGGAGCCGACCCCAATATAGTTGGAAAAAGATTAGCCAGTTTATGATAAGACCGTCTGATAGGCAACCAACCGTTTTACGTAAAATACTGATATTCAGCTGAATCCGGTTTGACTGGGAGCCGACCCTAACATAGTTGGAAGAAGATTAGGCAGATAATGATAAAACTAGGAGGTTCGTAGGTATCCATTAAATTACCAAAACCACTTATATTTAAATCTCATTTTCCTAGTCCTCCGCTGTACTTTTCTAATTAATTTCAATGTGGGATCCAAGACAGTTGAGTCGTTTCTCCGAGACTCGTCGGGCTTCATTAGCTCGACGTTTTTCTGGTGGTCGCCACTGTTGATTCTGGCTTCCGGAGTTGCAGTGGTTGGGAATGTGTGGCGGGCTTGTCCCTATATTTACATATTTCGTTGTAATAAGATTATTACAAGAAGTATCTAGCTTATCATATACCCTATGAGCCTATTTAGAGTAACATTGAGTACAATTCAATCGCGTAATGCTTCTTAAGAGCGTGTATTCCGTCCACTAGCGCCGCCAATAGTTTTTTATTATTTGTGGTAAATTTATGACACGTAGATAAAAAACCGCTCTGTAGTGCACTGAAGAAATGTATTTATTATGTTTTGGAAGTTATGTTTTGTACTTTAGAACATAAATAGTTGCCATAGTCGATATTTTTGCTAAAAGTGGCCACTTTTAGCAATAATTGCCGTTTTGGCTATTTAGCCATGAGTTATGTATCAAAAATAGCTGTCAAAAAATAATAGATACATTTCTTTAGTGCACTACAGAGCGGTTTTTTATCTACGTGTCTTAAATTTACCACAATTAATAAAAAACGATTGGCGGCGCTAGTGGACGGAATACACATTCTTAAATTGAACGTGTTTGCGAGGTTATCGTCTGTGCAAAGATTATTTTATGGTTTGAATATATTTTACTTTTTCATGAGCTTCATCTTCCTCACTTTATTGCTAACTAGCTGACCCACGCAACTTCGTCTACGTTACATTTTTGGTCGTAGCTTGATGTTATAATAGACTAAACCCTTCCTTAATAAATGGGCTTTTCCTTCTTCGTCGTTTCATTTCTTAACTTAATTATTTTTTTTCTTTAAGGTTGTGTAGTATGCTTGACAATCCGTCGCCACTATTCACGCCCCTTTGCCTTTCTAGTGCACTCATGCAAGGGACCATTGTCTAATGCTACCTTAATTTGGTCGGTCCAGCGCATACGCGATCCACCACGAGCTCGTTTGTCCTCGAAGTTTCCTTGTACCACAAGGCGCTCTATGGAGTCATCTCCACGTCTTGATACGTGACCGAGGAAAGTGAGAATTGGAGCTTGTACGACAGAAGATAGACGCTGCTTGATACCTAGGTCTTGTAAAATGGACAAGTTGGTTCTATGCTGGGTCCAAGATATCTTAAGCGTTCTCCTCTAACACCACTTTTCTAGAGAGAGAGAGATCTTCATTTTCTCACTCTCTCTCTCAATGTACAGGTGTCACCACAAATAAATAGGCTAACACTTGTCTTTAAGAATTTCTCAATTCAAACCAGTTGTTTTTGGGTTTGACGCGTTCAATCAAACAATCAATTTCTTCAGCTTTATATTATGAGTTTAAAAGCTCATACCTAATTTAAATACCAACAGTAGTTTTTTGCTTCCGTGGAGTTTCTTGCATGTTCTTCTGACTTCTCCATAGAGATCTACGCTTTGGAACGTGCGAGCTTCATTTTTGGACCGACGGACCTTGACAATTCAAAAGTGCCTATTAATGGTTTAATTGAAATAAATGTTCGAGTCTTTGAGTCTTTGCTTCGCCTATGTGCCGCAGCATTCGATGAGTCCCGAGTCGAAGACCAATAATTAGCGTTGATTGATATGACGCATATTTTAAAAATATTTTGTACCTTTTTTAGGGATGGGAAATCATCAAATGGCTCCTCCCGCCCTGGGTGAAGCAGAAGGCAGAATATTTTGTACCTAAGCTGGAATTTTCGCTGCTTGCTGGTTATTTGTGTCTCTTCCAGATGTTACGTGTATTTAGGAGAACCGGTAATTTTATATTCTTATTGGTAGACCTGGGACAATTTATACTTAAATCATTGACTATTTAGGCATTTTAGACTATCAACTTTTTGAGTGGGTGTGAAAAGTTTTCTCTACCAACTGGCCTACTCCATCCGGCCGGTATCTTCTTCTAATAGGTATATGGGCTCGAATTTCCTTTATAGCCCGCTGCTGTGGAAGTTCGTAATTTTTTCGTAGATAGTACTCACAAATAGAACGCTTTTTACAAAGTTTCAAGATGCGGAGAATCATGATTTACGAGATAAAATTCATTAAAGTTTCAAAAATGTACGAAAATAGTACGCCATTTGCAAATTTTTAGGTTAGATAAATTGTCATGGTAGACGTCAAAGTTGACATTTCACGTTCCGTTGACGTTAGAAGTGTTTTTTGTTCAATTTTAAGTCTTGTTTTTTTTTCATAAATATAATATTTTTATATATTCACATACTCAAAGTATGTAATAAATGTGAACCAAGTGAAGTGTCATTGATGCAAGAGCGAGCGAAGCGAGCTCTGGACTTGTGGGCACCCCGACTCGGACAGGTTAGGTTAGAAGGGAATGGCGGGGTCGAGTGAGCGAGCGAAGCGAGCGAATAGACCCCGCCATTCCCTTCGTGGTTATTTTTTTATAAACTACTCAGAAGTAGGAGCCCCGCGAAGCGGGGCTCCGTCGACTGGGCCTCCGGACTGAATATAAAACTTTTTGAGGTTAGGTTACTATAATTAGTTTTTCTCAAGAACGGTTTGTCGCCTTTACATGGGAGTGGTGCTAGGGCATAGGGGGCACCTCCCCTTCCCTCCTACTGCTAAACGATACTCAATTTTACCTCTTTTTCTAACTCAAATGCTATTCTAACCTCAAAACTTTAACTATGGATATCTCCATAACCGTGGGGCTCCGGGGGGTGGGGGTGGCGCAGAGGGCACCTCCTCCCCCCCACCTCCCCCCTCCACCCCCTCCCGACCCTTAAATCAGCGGGCTATAAAGTAAATTTTAACCGGTATATGTAACTAGCTTACCGGGCAAACTTTGTATTGCCATATCAAAAAATATCCTACGAGTTATTTGGCATTTTTTTTATAGGTATGGCAAAACATCGTTTTCCGAATCAGCTAGTTATTCAATAAAATGAAGGTTTTCCCAAGTTAGTATCCTCAACAGCCATATTTAGTTTTACCGCCAGCTATTATTAATTTTCTATACTTGTCGCGTAAGAATTACAGTCCATATACGAGAATGACTAGTGAACAAACACCGGCCTCGCTCCCGTATAAAGAAACTATAAAATTATCTCTATTAAGGCGTTTGTGTAGGTATTCCGACTGAACCAGACCTATTCTATTCTATCTTTGAGAAATAAACCACCCTCTAAGATATACTTGCCCCTTTTTGAACCCTCAACAATCAGGGTTGCTAATTTTTTTCTTTCGAAAAATATTTCAATTATCCCGATTTACTTGGGAAAACCGAACTATGTGCTAGTTATTAGAGTAAAATATATTTTGAATAACCTATTATTATATACCCTATCATTATATTAATCGTTTGGAATCATTTTTTAATTCTTTGACGAAGACCACAATAAAAACACAAAACTGAAAAATCTTACAGTGAATTTCCTATCCCTATAAATAAAAGAAATTAAAATCAAATGTCATAATTTAAATTGTAGTAGGTACTGGGTGCCTTAATAAAGAAAAAAAATATATATTATTGTTTATTTATATATTTATATTCATGTAAGGTTTTAGGGTTAGTTGGCCAAAACAGTATTTGAGATAGTTACTTTTTAATGCCTATTCAGTATTTAAGAATAAAATATAAGTAACAATAAACCTACCTACAATTAAATTAATTATATAGATATTATGTTGTTTACCTAATATTATATTTTGTTTTACCTAAAGAGTGACAACCCTAAACCCTCACTCACACATACAAAAATTACAAGTCCAAGTCCGCTTTATCGCTTGATTATTCCGCAGCGTCTAGCCTCAGAAAATTCCTACAGCACTACACCGCTTGAAATTCAAATGACAATAGTGTGTGTAGATTCTAAATACATTCAAAGCCGCTACAGCGCTGCAATAAAAGTGGCGTCTAGTACAGGACAACTTTGAAAGCGCTTGATTCGCTGGAAAGTTTTATGTAGAATCGATATAGCGGTCGTGCGATGTTGCCGTACTGCCTACCCTGTCCCCTCGAAGCTGGGTCTTTGTACTTTTGGACCGAGAGGCGGCCTTAAGTTGGAGTACTCGATTATTTTTGGAGGAAAATTCTTTTTTATTTTCATGAGGTATTGGACATTTTCCGCTTGTTTCAGTGAAAAGTTTTCCTTTTGCTATGTTTTTTTTTGATTTTATTCAAAGAAAAATGTACAAGCCATGCAAAATGTACATACATGAAAGGCGGGTCTGGATTCTTGCTGTTTATTATTCAAAGATTTGACTTGATGACAAATATGATAAACTTCTAATATAGGTAAATATTTAGACTAAGCATTTTTATCAAGCACACAAGATAAATAGTAAATCGAAAAACCATTATGTTTCGCAGATAGTTTTAAGTTGGGGTTCAAGACAGTTTTATATATTTCCCCGCATTATTGCAAACACCGTATTTATTTCATAAATCTTGCGAGATAATAAACTCTCGATAGATAATATACTATGAACACATTATTTCAAGTAGGTACAATTAAACCCATCCAAATTCTATAGTTTAGGTACAATATGAGTGCCCCTGTGTCATCAAGATAAAAGAGTTTACATTCTCACGCGATAGATTATAAACTTACGGTGTTTTCAAGAACCCGGTGACATATAATTACGTAGGCAGATACGTTGGTATATTTTAGCTACATCTCCAACTGCTAGAAGGCTATATTTTTTTTATAAGTAGCTTTCGCACGCGACTTCGTACGCGCATACCTATCCCGTTTCTTCCCGTTCCCGTATAGCGTTTATTCTTCCTCATTAATTAGGCTTACATACAAAAAAATATTCCAAATCCAATTGGTAGTTCCAGAGATTAGCGCTTTCAAACAAACCAACAAACGCGGGCAGCTTTATCATATTAGTCATCATCTTCCTTCCCTAAGGTATCCCATGCTTCACCCAAAGGTTATCTAAAGAAAACCTTTTGCTAAGCCTCCGCTGTCCATCCGTCCGTCTCAAGAACCCTATTAAGTAGAAAGTTGAAAATTTCACAGATTGTATATTTAAATAAATATCTATAGGTACTAACATTATAAAGCTGAAGAGTTTGTTTGTTTGTTTGGTTGAACGCGCTAATCTCAGGAACTACCGTCTCGAATTGAAAAATTATTTTTGCGTTGGATAGTCCATTTATCGAGGAAGGCTATAGGCTATATAACATCACGCTATGACCAATAGGAGTGGAGCAGCAATAAGAAATGTTGCAAGCGGGAAAAAAGCTTCCGTTGCGTGCGCTGCGTAAACGGTTTACGTTACGCAAAAATCAAGTATTACGAAATTATTCCTCTTAACACTTCTAAAAAAAAGTCCTCGACAGCGTAATAATATGTCTATCCCTTTAGGTTAACTCACTATAACCCTTTTTATGGAAATCAAATTTGTTCTAAAATAATGCATTGAAGAGTTTGTTTGTTTGATCGCGCTAATCTCAGGAACTACTCTGGTCCGACTTGAAAAAATCTTTCAGTGTTAGATAGCCTATTTATTAAGGAAGGTTATAGACTATAGATCGTCACGCTAAGACAAATAGGAGCGGAGCCTTAATGGTAAATGTGACGCAGACGAAGTTGCGCGGGTCAGCTGGTAATAAATAAATAAAATACATTCTTTATTACACAACAAGCCATCACATTAAAATATACAAAACAAAAGCAAGAGCATTTCAGGCATACACAAGAAAAATTCTAAAACCGACCCTAACAATTACCGCGCTGTTACCAACTGCGTCTAAAATCTTTGAAAAGGCAGTGTGTGACCGCGTGTACTCATTTTGTGAAAAATATAAAATACTTGATGACTGCCAAAATGGTTTCCGTAAAAACAGGTCCACAACGTTAGCAGTCTACAAATACGTAAGAGGCTCTAGCTACTATTAATAATAAAAACTATGCCATTGGTATGCTGCTGGATATGACCAAAGCCTATGATAAGGTGCAATTTAAAATACTACTGGACAAGTTACATGGGATAGGAATACGAGGAAAAGCTCATGAATGGTTTGCATCATACCTAGAGGACAGGGTGCAACTAGTAGAAATCGAATTTTTTGATAGGGGTACAAATGAAATCACTAAAATGAGATCCGACAGTAAAATAGTTAACGCGTCAATTCCCCAAGGGAGTGTAATAGGCTGCTTGTTGTTCCTTGTATACATAAATGACCTTCCTAAAATTATAAATGGACCATGTGTTCTATTTGCGGACGATATCTCTCTGCTCACGTCGTATCATAGCGATGACGATATAAACACCAAACTAAACTCCCTTCTCTCAACAGCTGTAAACTGGATGGATAACCATAATCTAGAAATCAACTTCATCAAAACAAAATTAATTACCTTTCATCCCCATCAAAAACCCCCCTTAAAATTAAATTTTACTTTTAACAATACAAAACTTGAACAAGTCAATGAATTTACTCTCCTCGGTTTGTCTATAGACACTCACTTAAATTGGATATCCCATATACAGAAAATAAGAGAAAAACTATCAAAATTTGCATATGCCCTACGCGAAATTAAAAAAACTACCAACCTGCAGACTGCACTTGTTACCTATTATGCATATGCCCAGGCATGGCTCAGCTATGGGGTCATGTTGTGGGGTAACAGTACAGATTCACAAACCTTATTCATTCTACAAAAAAAGTTAATTCGAATAATAACAAACATAAATCAAATAGATAGCTGCAAACCATACTTCCGCAAGCATAAAATACTCACACTTCCCTGCCTATATATTTTAGAATTATGTAAATTTGTCAAAAAACATCTAGATCTGTACACAACTTGCGAAGAGACACAAACAAGATTCAGTTTTCGACACAACAAAAACAAAATAAACGTACCTCAATCCCGACTCAAAATGCACTCAACCAGTCCTTTGGTAATGTCCACAAAAATTTACAACAAACTGCCAAATGATATTAGAGAAATAAACAAATCAAACATATTTATTAATAGATTGAAACAATTTCTAGAATCCAAGTCATATTACTCAGTTAAGGAATTTTTTGAGGACAAATCGATTACAAAGTAAAGTTATTCTCTCACTTATTCACCAAACATTTTAAAATATATATAATAAAACTTAAAATACTTACGTACTTTTAAAAACTAAATATAAATACCTGCATATAATAACAAAATTTAATTACTTATTACAAATAATAATTCAAAAAAAAAATAAAAATTACAATCATTCTTATTTACTATTCCTATTCAATAAACATACTATTATATACCAATAAACTTATTCACCAAACATGATAAAACATATATAATAAAACCTGAAATACTTACATTGGTAGGTACTTTTAAAAACCAAATATAAATACCTACATATAATAATTCAAACAATTTTTTTCAATAATTCTTATTTACTATTCCTATTCAATAAATATACTATACCAATAAACACAGACCTAATAAATATATACATAATTATACATCCAATTTAACATTTTTTTTAAATAATTTTTTATACTATTTCATACCTTGACATACTATTTAGCACTCTTCCTCTCTCCTATTATTTGCAGTGCCCGACAGGGTCCATATTTTGTTCTTTAACCATTTTAAACCATCTTTGTAATACGTATGGAATGCAATAAATTATTGAGTATTGAGGCTTTTTACTAGGTCACAAATATTTTAAATACTCTGACTCCTAAACTAGGTAACTAATTTCAATTGCCACTATAACAACAAATAATAAAAATCAAGGTTTATTGTACGGAACCCTCGTGTACGAAATAGACTCGCACTTGGCCGGTATTTTTCTTCCATTATATTATATCCTATCAGCCGTCACGCTACCAATAACTACCTTTCTTTCATATCGCTCCACACACAATCATCTTTGGCCTTCCATTCACAATTTTCTTTGGCCTTCCTCTCCCTCTCCATCATTAATATTCATAACTCTTTTAGTTGCATGCATTTCATCCCACCTCATCACATAACCATACCTAGACAAGCGATTCCCTTTTAAATTTTCCGTCACTGGTGCCACTTTTGAACTACCTCTAATATACTCATTTCTCACTTTATCCATTCTCGTTACTCCAAACATCCATCTCAACATTCTCATCTCCGCTACATGCAATCTATTTTCATCCGTCTTTTTCTCAGCCTAACATTCTGAATTTCTGATCCATAAATTAAGACAGGTCTTATCACGGAGTTGTAGATTTTCCCTTTCAACTTGATGGGCATCCGTGGGTCGCTAGTTGTCCCTGTGATCTGTCGCCATTTCATCTATCATGAGTTAATCCGGTGCTTTACCTCGCAATTTATATGGTCATCTGGACAAGCTACTTTATTAGATTAGTATTACTACTTAGATTACATTTTTTGCCTGTTCTGATCCTCTTCAGACTGCAAGGCAAAGGCTCTCTTTTTGCCATTATTCCCGGTTTTGGGCAAAAATTCAACCAAAATAGTCTTCTTAAAAATACAGTCTATAATATAAAGTAGGTGCGCCTACGTCTATAGATTTATTGTAGTAGTGTTCAGTATTATTTTCAGGCCCACCTGAACGTGATCTTTACAAAAAACTCTAAAATAAATAAAGTAAGCAGACCCACCATTACGCGAAACATGCAAAAATTTAAAACGGCCCCATTAGCACTTGGTGTTGCTGCACTTAAAAATAATAAATTGTTACACACTAACCGTTATTGTGCAGTCACGAAATCACGATCGCTTGCTATATTATAGACTTTTAGCGAGAAACATTTGCTTATTGTATCGGTCTTCTGCTCTGAACAAATTCAGCATAATGTTGCAAAGAAAGAAAAAAATATTCTTGTTTGCTACAGTACAGAATTGCAGAATAGACGTGCATTTAAATGCTGAACTAAGTTCTCTATAAATCCGGCCAGGATACTTTTATAGAATAGAATAGAATAGAATACTCTTCATTATGTACACCTTAGGTTACAGAAAAAATAGATGAAGAAAACATTACATCGGGTGACACAATGGCCGGCCTTATCGCTAAGAGCGATCTTTTCAAGACAACCTTTGGATGGATTTTAAATAATAAGGAAATAGGTACAGTTCTGTAGGTAGTCTTAGGTGTACGATTTATAATATGAATAAATATAATTATACATAAATACAATTATAATTATGAAACAAAAAGCATAGAACCCAAGCAAATACGGTCAAAGAGAAAGGTAGTGATGTTTGACCATTGTTTTAAAAGTGGACAAAGATTGAGCACTCCACCTCCTCTTCTCCTCTTTTTATCCACTTTTTATCCCGGTAGGTAAGTATCTTGGTATGATTTTTGATTCTCAAACGGGTTAAACCGCTGGCTCTCCATCTATAGTAGTATATAGGTACCCCTATATACTACTACTAGCTGACCCGCGCAACTTCGTCTGCGTCACATTTTCCATTACTGCTCCGCTCCTGTTGGTCTTAGCGTGATGATATATAACCATTAACCTTCCTCGATAAATGGGCTATCTAACACTGAAAGATTTTTTCTGAGATTAGCGCATTCAACCAAACAAACAAATAAACAAACAAACAAACTCTTCTGCTTTATAATATTAGTGTAGATTATACTAGCTGACCCGCGCAACTTCGTCTGTGTCACATTTTCCATTACTGCTTCGCTCAAAAAACAAAAACTAAATAGGTGGGAAAACAGCAATCCGATCTTCATTTGTTTTTTCGAGTTGTACAGTTTTGTTCACACTTATTAACACGATGTGTTCATCAGATTCAGATATGGAATTTTTCTGAAACTAAATCGTGTTTTTATTTTTATTTTCCTTTTATTCATTATAAAAAGCACAGTGTTTACCTCGGATGAAAGATTTATTGAGTCCCTCGAAGTATTGGCGAAGTAAACGCCGTCTCGGGACTTAATAAGTTACTTTCAAACAATGTCCTATTTCATTTTGATCCAGTTTTCTCTTCCTGAACTTACCGCGTTCAACCAAACAAACAAACTCTTCAGTTTTATAGTAAAGATAGGTTGTACTTAGGTACATTATTTTCAGTAGGTATAAGCGTGATAAGCCTCTGTAACATTATCTTTTATATAACAGTACTATATACAGTTCAAGGAAAGCTATTTATTTTCTGTGTAAGAAATGAGTCTTCAATAACTTCCTTACTTAAATAGAAATCGTAAACAAGAGCGATTTTTCGCAAGGAACAGTCTCTCGTTTCGAAAACACACTTTTTCTCGCGCAAAATCACTCAAAGAACAACAGATTCAAATAAAAAAAAACTATACATTGTAGTTTAAATGGATAATTTTAATTCAGAACGAAAAAAGCAAAACGGAAGGAATTTTGGAAGTAGGTGATTGTTTCTTCGCGTTTTAAAACCGTCTTCCGAAATTAAAATTATTTTTATACATTGCGGTGTTTTTATTTTTTGAAGTCTTTTGTATTTTGATTGAATCAAGAATGAATTTTCGCGACAAAAAGTCTCTTTTAACTTGAAATAAATTGAAAAACAGTCAACAAAAGATTATTGGTAAGTTGATTGAAATTCTTAGTAAAAGGCGCTTTTCATAAGATTCTTCGAAGCCAACAATAGTGAATCTGTGGTCGGGCTAAATAAAGTCGAACGTTTTTTCGCGCACGAACCTCGATTAGATTAACAGTTGTTCCATTAACTGGAATGTTTGCCTTCTCATAAAAGTATTCTCAATTTTTAGAATGAAGGGAACTTCAATTTTCTTAATGAAATAAGGTAATTTTTTGCGATCATTCAGGAGCTCGTAGCTAAATAATAACAACCGCACGGGTCGATTTCAATGTTATGCAACGCCTTCCGAGGCTGGTCTGTGGATGGGTGACCATCTTAAAATATCGAGTTTCCTCCGTACCTTGGACAGACACACATCCACAGATCAACCCTGGCAAGCGTTGCTTAACCTTGAAGATCGACCCGTGCGGTTGTTGTTATTTAGCCACTACTTTACCAAATCAGTACCTACAAATTTACAAAGATAATTGTAAATTTTTACTGATTTGATAAATCTCTTGTGTCGTCACTAGTCGGTAAAAAGTGTACCGAAATCTTACGTCACACGAGTTTTTAACGCACTGTGACGTCTTAATTTTTTGTGAAAAAAAACGAGTGTCCTATATTTTTTCGAAATCTATCCGACGGACTAATTAGTTGTTTTTAGTTATCTACCCTATTGCTGTCTTCGTCTCATCATCAGTACTCACGGGCACGAGACCATCTCCAAGCCTGCTTGGAGCTGCTAAGCTGTTGCCAAAATACCGCCACATATTGAATTGAATGATACGAAATTTAAAAATTGTTTGAAACGCACACTACGCAAGCAAGCATATTATAAACTAGCTTCTGCCAGCGGCTTCGCCCGCGTGATCCCTAGGGAACATATTCCCGGGATGAAAAGTAGCTTATGTGCTATTCCAGACTATAATCTATCTTTGTTCTAAATTTCATTAAGATACGTTAAGCCGTTCTGGCGTGATTAAGTAACAAACAACCAAACTTTCACATTTATAATATTACTCGTTTGGTGTAAAGCGAAATTATAACCATCTTCCTCTCGACATTATAATTATTAAAGGATATTGCAAACTGTCGTAAGCCGTTTTCCGAAGCTACTCGCTAGCCTCTAGGCGCCAAGCTAGCCGCCTGCCTGTGCGTTCGCGACCACAGAAATAATCCTAATAGCATGATTCAGTATTCACGCGCGATGGCTTATTATTAGCGTTTTTCATGTATAACTTTGATGTTTCTATATCGATTTCGATGATTATTTTTTTATGGAATAGTTAATAATGTTAACTTTTATTAATGTTAATTAGGGACGACTGAGAGTTTTATAAACGTAAGAGTAGACAAATACAATCAGAAAGCTTCGAAATGCTAAGCTATCGGGAGTTACACGTGTTATTGTTCGTCAATCATAAAAGATAGACATATGCTGTCGTTGGATATTTTTTATATAATTTTAAGGAGAACATTTCCGTCATACATGATTTCTGTGTAGCTTTCACCATTAAGGTTGCACACGCGACGGAAGCTTAAAAAATGGAGTAACTTCTCCCGTTTTCCCAACATTTCCCTTCACTGCTCTGCTCCTATTGATAGCAGCGTGATGAAAAGTATACTATAACCTGCTCAGAAGTATGAATAATAATTGTACCAAGTTTCATTAAAATCCGTCGAGTAGTTTTTGATTCTATAACGGTTATACAGACAGACAGACAGACAGACAGACAGACAGACAGACCGACAGACAGACAGACAGACAAAAATTGTACTGATTGCATTTTTGGCATCAGTATCGATCCCTAATCACCCCCTGATAGTTATTTTGGAAATATATTTCATGTACAGAATTGACCTCTCTACAGATTTATTATAAGTATAGATATAGAATAGAATAGATAGATAGAAGATTAGGGGAATACATTGATGATAAAAATGCTTGGTTCAATGCTGGTCCACTCCACAGCGACTAAAGTGCCCAAACTTTGATGATTTGATTTGCATTCTCTTTTGCATTGTATTATTTTAGTCATAAATTATTTCGCAACGAATGTAACCAGCATTTTGTAAACAATGACAACTGGTTTAAAAGAGTGTCCATGGAGTTTCTTGCACGTTCTTCTCCACTGGATCTACTCTTTGGAACGTGCAACTGCCGCGCTGGAGACGGGGTCGGTGGGTGTGTTATGTTGCAGAACAACCCGCTGCTCTTGTCGATAGTGGCAGGATTAGCTTCATTTATTTGACTGACAGAACTTGACTATTCAAAAGTGCCTGTAACTGGTCTATTTGAAATAAAGGATTTTGTATTTGTATTTGTTAGAGAAATGCCTGAAGAGCCCGATCGAATACCAGATCAAGCGTCAATATCCTTGGACATTTCCTCCTCCTTCCTTCCATCCTTAGGATCAAGCGTCAATGTGAGACACCAGAGAGATTCCGATCACTTACCCAAGCAAGGTGGACCGATAGCCTGGTGACGGTGCGTGGTTGCGAGTAGCCGAGAGGCGGGACGGCACCAGCCGGGGATTACGGAAGTCGCATCAGTTCCCGCGATCCCCGGCGTAGGTGAGAGATGGAACACCGGGGTGGTTTTAGTCAGTAAGAGTCTGACAGACCCCTCCATCCGCCCCAGGGTGGAGGACATCCATGAGGATTTCCCCAGTAAAAAAAAAGGCCGGTGTCCAGCAGTGGACGTCTTTCGGCTGATATGATGGTGATGGTGATGACCCAAGCAAGTGTTGGTTTGGAATCTCTGTGGAAAAGAAAGTATGGCCGTCCGGGTTCTTGAGTTGTATCATACTGAAACCTTATTAATACACAAATGCATATTCGAAATCAAACGAATTCAAAGAGACTGTACAGTGTAGCTTAGGCTACAGTCAAGATTTTATTAATTGTTATCAACAATAACGTTTATAATTGTAGTTTTATAGTAAGTTTTACGTTGTAATGACAGTAAGCATTTTGTTTTGTTTTTAGCGTTTTTTTTTTTTTAATAAATACCTTTATACATATTGATAGACTCAGAATAGCACAAGTTTAAACCTTAGTGGTTTTTGGTTGCTATGTAATACTAATAATCCTGAACTCTATTGTTTAATTGACAATGAAGGAAAAAAAAAATTATTTGTATAGTAGAGCCGTTTTTCCTATGATCTGAGGTAGTTAGAGCCTTAATTAGTTTTGACTAGATATCATCACAATAGTTTAGAGTGCCACTTCTACTAATTTTCACATTCGCATCTCAATAGCAATCTGTCAAAAATGTATAAGAATTAAGGCTTTTTTGACAGTTTTCGATTGACATGCGAGTGCGAAAGTTGTTTAGAACTTAGTAGAATTGGCCATTTTTTTTTTCTTTTTTTTTAGTGACGGGAAATCATCAAATGACTTCACCCGCTCTGGGCGGAGCGGGAGGGAGTGTCAGACTTCTACTGACTAAAACCCATCCATGTTCCTTCATTGCCTTTTGTGTTCCGGAGCCACGGTATCTCTTTCGAATAGTCCCGGGACTCCGGCAGGGTAGAATTGGCCCTAAGGTTTTGTTTTAAGAGATTTTAATTTGTTTTCAGCAGTTCTAATTCAAGCGAACAAAAACGATTCTTGGGTAAGAAGGAAACAATGAAAATTAATACTTTAATGCAAAATGCAAAATGAGACAAGACAAAATATTAGTACCTACATAAATTGCAAACAAGAACAAAATATATATCAATTAGGCTGGCGTTTTAAATGGGACTTTTTACGTTCTGTGAATAATTTCCTCGTTATTCTGACATTCCTTTATGTTCTTCGAATACTTAACTTATCCAAATAAGAATAAATTCGTCCATCAAAACTGCAGATAAACAGTAATACGTATCGCAGCTGTCGAATTTCTCTATCCATCCTTGTCTCACACATAGTTTTAGAAAGAGGTGCTATCGTTCGCCTGTTTCCGGCTGGCAGCCGAAGAAACCCGAAGAGACCGCGGGAAACAAGTTCGTCTGTTTTAGTACTTCTTATTTTAAACTCTGTTTTTAGAGGTAAGTTTACGATGTACCCGCATAATAAGTTGGTAATAATGCGACAGTAGAAAAAGAAATAAAAGTAATGTAAAAAGTTATTGCAGGGAACGGAGCGGCGATATTTTTAGTTGCTACGTTTAATAGTAGGTCTGTAGAGTTATTAAAGTTATACTTTAACAAGTAATCAAATATAAAAGTACGTCTAGAACTGTCTGTCTGTCTGTTCGCGATAAACTCAAAAACTACTACACCACACCGATTTCCATGCTGTTTTCACCAATATATAGAGTGGTTCTGGAGGAACGTTTAGTATATAATTTGTCAAACGGGCGAAGTCGCGGTCATCAGCTAGAAATAAATATGTTTAAACGAAGAACAAGTTTTTGGTCGTAGATTATACTGCCAGAAAAGATTTAAAAAAAAAACAAAGAATCTAAAAAGTATTTATTGTTACAGCACTGACGTGCATTACAGATTGTAGACATAGACTAAAATTCCTTAACGATGGTATTAGTGGGTACCTACAAGCATTAATATTAAATTGATCATGTTGCCGATTGCAAAAAGAAGTAATTTCCGCTGAGTAGAAACAAAATAAAAAACCTAACTGGTAATTTAACAAAAGAACTAAGCAAGTTTTTCATCTCAACTTATAATATCAAATTCCTAACACATAAACTGGACGATTAATATGCAAATTCTCAATTCAACAACTTAATTATCAAAGATATCAAAACAGGTTTTGAATATTAGGCACTAATAAACATAATTGTCAACACAGCTTATTTTTCCGAAGGTAATGTCAAAAGCGAAAAATCTTTAATTATATCAATAACAGAGAAACCCGAAGAAACAAATATTGTCATTAATAAAATAATTACCTAAAATATATAATAAAGACCAGTTTTGAGAATACAGGTAATTACCGATACAATATTATAGGTACCTACGGGTAAATATTATTGCGCTGAGCCCAAAATATTTGGGAAAAGCCAGAATGATTAACTAAAAACAAACCAACTAAGTACCTGGTTTATTGTTTTGAGTTAATCATTTAATAATTATTTTTATTTAATCGTATAACTAGGTACTAGTTGACATTTAATAATTGGCTAAGGTGGGTACTATACCCTACTATTCCATAAATTAGAAATTGCCATTTGAAGTTCTTTTACAGTTTCTAACATGCAATTTAACTTATTTGACATTATTGTGTTAAGTTCCGAGACGAGTAGGTATATCACTAGTCATTTCGTTCATTTTTGCATCTATTTTGAAAGCCATTCGATTATCAGCCAGTACTTTTAAAATTAATTGTATTTGCAAAAGATTTATTTTTTTAGTGCTCTTTGTCTAATTTTTTTTGATTTTTCACTGGATTATAGTCATCAAATATTCATCAAATAATTTTAGTGAATGTATCGTTGTAGCCAACGGCGATGTATTCACTTTATTCTTGGATATGACTGTTTCTTTATATTTATTGAATAAATTCCTTGAATAATTTCTCGTCTCATTGTAAGAACATTTATTAAAATTCCTTTTGTTTCAAGGTGACTAACGGTAGAAACATGAAGCAATTATAATTTACTACAAACATGCTGATGCAAAACTAAACAAAAATGCTTACAACCGTTAATCTTCAAGCTAAACGAATCGATTTCAAATCAAATTGAGAAAAATTGGAAACGCAATCTAGCATGAATCCATTATAATAGAATTGCAATCATTTAGCTGTGACCAAGCAAATTTGTTCTTTCATTTCTTTGAAGGAAGATAATATGATGGAACTAATAAATTTATAAAATACAACTAAAAGTTAAAATCTGCGGTACTATCAGGCAGAGCATCAGCATGTAGAACAAACAAATTAATACAAACAATAGCGGACGGTCTGGCGCGTCTTATCCATCGTGTTTTGTTAGTGGCGTTATTAACAGCAGTAAACATTCAGTGGCCGTGGGCAGTAGGTATGTGTAGGTACTTAGTGATGTTTGCTCGCCGACAAGGGACGACGGCGAGGGGCCCTGTTGTCAGGGGAGCCTCCCACAGCGCGGGCCGGCGCCGCGTGGCCCCGCTCGACGGCAACAGCCGCTGCCGCCACGGTCGTAGATACGGGCGCAACCTGCCGCACTGTACGCAGCTTACTAGGAGCGCAGAATCACTAAAGAAATCTCTCGTACAGTCGTACCGAGTCTCCCCCAGTCACGTTGACCTCCCCTGCTCCCGCATTTACATTACAATCGAATGATGAAAACGGACGTCGATCTCGCACGTAGAGGCCGTGATTAAATGGACGTTAATACATAAACGATTGAACTGTAACTGTGTGCATAACTGAACTTGTATTGTGGTTAAATAGATACTCAGTCTATTCATTTTCCGAATGTAACCGAACACTCGCGCGAAGTGAGTCTTGCTGTTTGCTCATTTTGTGTTTTCTTTAGAATTATTTAAGTACTTACATGCATAATGTATGAAATGTTACGATGTATGCCCGGAATAAGCGTTTGGATGTTGTATATATTACGGAATAGATTCTATAAATATTATGATTTAACAATTATTCATTTCCATAAATTCATATCGAGGTCCGCCTAGTTGTATTTTTGCATAAATAATATTTTCGGTGTTAATGAACATGAATGACGACCTCAATAATCAAGAGAGTATTGTTTTCAAACACACGAATGATGACATTCAGCTCGCTTATCCAAATAACAAATGCCAACTGATGCTTTAACAAGTTCCGCATAAACATGGCATATTTGCCTTTTATTAGCGATGCACGATGGCGCGACGAGCCGGTCCGATAGGTATTGTTTGCATAATAGCTCACCCGTCAGCCAGCTTGCCTTGTGTGTGCGACGAGCGTGCGTGACGTCGTGTGTCTGGGGAGTTGCGCAGTGCGCGCTGATCACCCGGCGAGCATACTGCACAAGCGGTTATTTGACACATTCCCCTTGACTTACCCACATGCTCGTTAAATGCATCACGCTAAATTGCTCCTTATTTCAAAAGCGCAGAGTCCAACACGTGTACGAGTCGTAAAGAAAATTTAAACACAGCCGCGCGCCGGGCTCGTGCATGGCGCAAGAATGCGCGGCGGGATCGCCTCTTGTTGTTTATGCGCTCCTAGTGAATTTGCCCGCTATGTCGCGGCACGCGCCATCTTCTCTACCACATCAGTGATCGGACTGGCAGCGTAGTCTTAACTTGACATCTAGTTCCAAACGCCGATGCCGCTGCTATGAGCGCCACTTCAACAACTAAATAATATTTTACTCTGATAGACTACTTCTTTGCTTGATTACCGACTATTGACATGCATCCGTTTATTGTTACTTTTGTTTTCGTGCTGCATGCGATGACCATCAAATGTAAAAAAAAAAGTGAGTTTGATGACGACGGACATACGCTTACGTATACTTACAGTACTTACTTACATAAAAATATATTATTTGAATATTTTTGATAGGTACTTTCTGTACACCTACGATAAAATAACATACGCGGCAACAAATTTTAAAAACCAAAAACAGTTCTAGCCTTCGATTTTCATCCGTAGTATATCTATATTACTTAGCTACTTACGTCATTCATTATTTATTCTGAATGAAGATCCAAAAAGAGTAAATAAAACCTACAGTTGAATAGCGGCCCACAAAGAGACACGATACGAGGGCTCCGCTGACGTTAGAGAACGACCGACAACATGTTGATAAAAACGACGCAGCGCCGCGGCCGCCATCGCCGAGCCAAACATTCCGCTTAATAATTTCCTCCACTTTATTTTTTATCAGACAGACACGACACGACCGCGCCGATCTCGGGTTGTTTCAAAGCATTCTCCACTCCGGTACAAAAAAGGAATGTCAACCACGCCAAAATGATCCGTAAGCATCGAAGTTATTAGGGTACCATAGGCTGACGAAATATAACAGAAATTCTTCACGTGTTTCAGAAATTGTTTACATTTTCGTAGCAATGAAGGTTTCGATGGGGATCATTAAAGCTGAGCGATGCGCAGAATAACAGTGTAGAACGGGTCTTATCTCAACAGCAGACGATTCCGTTTGGCATGTAGCAGGAATTGAGAAGGCCATTTGCCTCGTTCCATCGGGTTGAGGTCGTCGATAGCGCAAGCGAGACGGCAATAACGGAATAATACGGGCAGCTCCTGCGATATTCTGAGAGCCTGGTAGCTGAGATCGTTTGCGTGTCGGTCGAGGTGGCGCGGTGCTCGAGGGCGCACAGTAATTCGAAATATCCGCTAGAGGAGAAACAATCGCATGCTTTCCATTGTTCTATGAAGGAAAACTTGTTCGAGTCTCTTTCTCTTTTAATTATATCACAACGTACTTGAAACAATTTATAACAGCGGAATAAAAATAAATGACAATCAATATTTTTTTACTCATCTTATCAAAAAGTATAAGCATATAAAAATCTCAACTGAACATGTCCAGCGTTTGCACTTGGCAGGTGACGTAGATAAACTGGCATTGAAGTCAAAGGCCGTACCTACTATGCAAATGTGTTTCAATTAGCACAGGTGATACTTGATAAAACAGACAAACACAGCACACTTAGCATGGCGTACTTTTTGCTATTGTAGAATTATTTGCAGAATGTAGAAATTAAAATAGATCAAATGAATTAAATAATTTGAGATAAATATACTGGGCCTAGAGGAATTTATTGAAATCTATTCTTATGTTATGCGGATATGTTAATTATAAACGGTACCTGTAGGAAGATCAAATAAACGTTTGAAAAAATGTGAGATAGAACAGGACTTACCTAACAGAAGGAACTATTTAATATGGTACCTTTACCTTATCATCAATTGACTTCTTCATAACTCTTTGAGGTAGGAGTACCTAAATACTGACCTACTAATTACTACCAACAATAGAAAATTCATAAGTAAAGGCGGTAGGAAATGGGAAATGGTTCGAAATATGCGTGGTATAAACAGATAGACGAGTTATATATTAGATACGACCTGCTATGCTATTCTCTAAAGATTCAGCCTTGCGCACAGCGCTGCCGCAGCGGTGAAACTCAGTTTTGTATTCACTAAGCCGCGTAAAGCTACACTAGCGCTCAAGGCTGTGACGGCCGTGAGTTAAAACTTCCCAACGAACGAGCAAATTGACACTTTTGACAGTTCTTCATACATTTTGGTATTCCCTACGAAAAAACAGCGACGAAGTCGCTTACAGCCTCGCCCACAGCCTCGTTTCGAACTGTCAAATCCAAAAGCTACAAAAATCGCGCGTTCGACTCTTATTTTCAACTTTTTTTTCCTTAAAAGTATATGAAAATAGCAGCTCGATTGATTATAAAGCTTCATTTATTAGAAGAAGCTAAGAAAAGTGACGATTTGTCGCTCCAAACTCTCTTTTAACTAACCTAATATCTCTCTTTGTGCACGGGAGGGGAACGCACTGGTATGCTTAAAATACACAATGTTCCGTCAGAACAAGCATTATATTATAAAACAATACCTCTAGTAACGTAATTTTATTAATATCTCATGTACCTATCGTAAAATATTAATTGTCCAACTTATATGTAATAGCCACATTTGATACATAAACAGTGAAAATACTTTTCGTAATACTCACATTTCAGTAGGGTTATTTATTTATCCGATTGGTCACAGAACTATCTAAAACTTTCAAAACAATATCTGCTGATACTGACACAAATAAAAGTTTTGAAACTAAAAACTCAAGTAGTTAAGTTAGCTAGTCACGTGTGTTGTTTTTTGTTTACGTTCGTTTTCGTCGTCGCGTTGCGTTGCTCGAAATAGGCAAAAGAATCGCCATTCAGCCTTAAAATGTAACAATTAATAAGCAGTAAATTCTTTACAATACTTCAAGATAGGCATTTATTTTAAATTCTTAACCCCTAAAACTCTCAGCCGAGATTGCTCGATTATGATTAAAAGATTCGTTCTCAAGGCTATATCTCAAGGCTCTCATTCGTTCTCAAGGCTCGTCGACGAGCTCGCCGACGAGCCAGCCTTGAGATCGACCGAGCGTGTAGCGCTGATTTAAACTGTATTCACTAGCGTGGCTGTGCTCGTCGACGAGTTTCACCGCTGCGGCAGCGCTGTACGCAAGGCTGAATCTTTAGGGAATAGCATAGCAGAGCGAGCGGCACTAGCTCGCGCTCACTCACGTGTCCCGACAGCTGAGCATTTGTTCGTTTTCCGAGTGGCTGCTTCCAGTAGCTTCTAACATGCTTGTTTCTTTACGATTATTTCTCACAATACTCAAATTGATAACTCATGCTGCTGAACAACTGAACAACGTTGACCATAAAAATTAAGAAACGCTCTTTCGACTAAGCGTCTTTTCACGGGGTACTTCTTTTCAGCTCGCTGTGTGCCCTGTCAACGAATAGACAGCTGTTCGTTGACACTGTTGGTGGGTTACTGTACAATTACAAGGAGGAAGTAGTTGCAGTAGGTAGCTAATCAGTAGAAAGGTGAAAGATAAGGAAGATATATATATATATATATATAATAATATATATATATCTTCCTTATCTTAACTTATAGATAACTGTAGGTAGGTATGATAGGTGGTCGTGTCTCATAAACTATCTCCTGCCTAGGTTAAGAGGGACCAGCACGAATATTATTGACATACAGTAACGTAACGTTAAATTTTACCATAGCTTACAATACTCGTTTCATATAATATTTGAAACTAAAAACTCAAGTAGATAGTTTTACTATATTCTAATACTTAAAGATAGGCATTTATTTTAAATTCTTAACCCCGAAAATTCTCAGTCGAGATTGATCGATTATGATTAAAAGAATTTGATTCAAGGCCCTACTAATTCGTCTACGAAACAGCGACGAGAGGCTACAGCTTAAAGTTCGTCGACAAGCACAGCGACGCTAGTGAATACAGTTTGAATCAGCGCTACACGCTCGGTCGATATCAAGGCTGGCTCGTCAACGAGCTCGTCGCAGCTTACAGCCACGAAATTGTCTTTTAGAGAATAGCACTGCTGTTCTCAGACCTAACCAATATACACAAAAAAATCATAAAAAAATATAACCGACTTCCAAACAAAGCACTAAAGTTTAAAATAACTTTAATTTCGGAAACCGGTTACATTTTTTTTTGTAAAAAAAAGTTTATATTTTTCACTTCTAAGTGGTGAAACTTAGGCGACGTCATCGTCTACGCAGAAATTGAAATAATAAAAAATGCTCATAAAACAAAAATTAAAAAATACTAAGCCAAACCGAATCAAATTTTTTTGGGACCAAACGGCGAGAATGCTGCATCGAACTAAAAAGAATCATAGACATCGGATGAGTAACCTCGGAGTAATCGATGTACTTACATAGATTTAAAAAATACCTACTGTATTGAGAACCTCCTCCTTTTTTGGAAATCGGTTAAAACTCGGTCAATCCGTTTCGGAGGAATTAGATAAAAAAACACTGTGACACATCATCTGCCTAGCCTTTTCCCAACTACATTGGGGTCGGCTTCCAGTCAAACCGGATTCAGCTGAATACCAGTGTTTTACGAAGAGCGGTTGCCTACCAGACCTCCACAACCCATTAACTGGGTAACACGATACTTCTTGGCAAGACTGGAGTCAGATTTACTGGCTTCTGACAATCTGCAACGACTGCCAAAGATCTATAAATGACAGCCGGGACCAACGGCTTAACGTGCTTTCCGAGGCACGGAGGAAACTCGGTATGTTAAAATGGTCACCCATCCACAGACCAACCTTGGCGAGCATTGCTTAACCGTAAAGATCGACCCGTGCGGCTGTTGTTATTTAGCCACGAGCTCCTCACAAAAACACCGTGACACGAGATATTTAAATATTAGACCAGCTTTACCCGCGACCTCGTACGTGCATATCCCATATATGTTTTACGTACGTGTATTCCCGTAAGAATTTTGGGAACTCGATTCATCTCTTATTCCTCCCCTACACTCCGCATGGAACCTACATGCCAAATTTTATCTTTCTACGACCAGTAATTTCGACTGTGCGTTGTCTGTCAGTCACTCACTAAGTCCCTCAGTAACGGAAGAATTTTATATATTAGGATTAGGATAAACCGTGTGCTCCTTAAATAATGATAGGATGTTTAAAATAACCTTTATTATAAGTATCTGTATTTAGCTGTTTAACCAAATTAACGGGACTTAAAAGATGTGTAAAAAATTTACCTATCTAAATCAGTTCAATCCCACAGCGAAAAACTATGACCTCGAAAGATGAACGGAACATTGGCTTACATATTTTTAACTAAATAACATATTATACGTATACATACAATACATACGTAGCTAACATAAAATAATATTTTTAATGACGTTGAATGAAAAATAAATAGACGTGGGCTACCTTATATGGACAAGCATATTGCATCATAATTCCTTACTTGACAAGGAAATGACGCACAAACATTTCTAATTGAATTAAATATCGATAAGGGACACAAAAATTGGTTTTATTAGACTTCTACGGTTCCCAATCAGCCTTCCATTTTTAACTTAGTTACTTTTAGTAAATTGATTTTCTAAATTACTAATAAAAAGCGAAATAACAGTGATCCGACTAGGCAATACTTGCAATTTAGGTTCTAGCTTGTGTGATTTATTTATCCTTAATAGTACCAGAACATGTGAAATAATTACAATTTAAATCTTTGTCAGCTTGATCCAACGAAGGTATAATTTGGCAAAATCACCTGAAACTGGACGGAGTCCTATTAGGTAAGTTGATTTCATCTTTGTCCTCTCTGAGGCTTTCGGTTGCGAGAATCACATTATGAAACTTTCAATCAAGTGAACCTTTTGTTATTACTATGCACTACTTTGCATAATAATAATTGGCAAATAAATCAGTTAAATTTTAACTAAGGCACAAACTAACGCATCTGCGATTTTCAAATCCTACCATTAAACGGGCGTGCCACAGGGTCCAACTCTTCGTCTTCCTCTGTTCCTGTTCTCTATACCTACTAACTTATATCAAGAATCCTTATACTCATGATCTTAAGCAGTTTGCTTAAATATCTACGGAAATATCAATCGAAACCACAAATCGTCTGAAAAGCAAAATTTTAATACCATGTTTTATTGTTATTGGCTCGAACACCGATGTTATTATCAGCATTTGACTCGCTGAAATTTGAATACCATTCGGGTTTATTAGACAACCCATTCATTGTCTTTGGGCAAGCATACATACAGCAGAATTTCGACACGTCATGTCCAGGTTGCAAAAATTTGCTAGTTAACTTTAAAAATTAATCAAACAACACATAGCAACAACTTTTCAGGTATCAAAGTATGTTTTATTTGTATTGCTATATTAAGGTTAAGAAATACTTTCTTGAAAGAAATAATAAATTTAATTCACCTTTAAACAATTATTAAATAGGTAAGAAAATGTACCTGTCTGTTTTCCTTATTCATTGAAAAGGTAAATAACATTTCTCAGACAGGCAAACAACAACTCGATCTCGTTCATGGTACGATGACAGACTCAAGGCAATAAATTTTTCCCTCCTAATTTCCATTTTCCCGCCCAAAGCGTCAACGCGATTGAATCTGTCTGTCATCATCGATATCGAAGCCTACATTAATCTAACATTTTCCCAAATGAGAAACACTATTAAAAAACCAAAACTAACCATTTGTAATCCTTATTTTGCTCGCAATAAAGTCGACCTAGCACTTTTTCAAGAGTAACATTAACTTTGTAAACGACCACAAGAATTCTGTTTTCAAAACTCGTGACGAAGCCCGAGGCATCACTCGCAGTGTTTCGCAATCTAATCGTGTATTGGAAAGAGACGAAGAATTAATGATAGTTTATGTAAAAGTGGGACAGCGAATAGTAATAGAAGAGGGTTCAATTGATTGCGGAGGGTGTTGCGCCCTTCTGTGCAAGTCTATTCATTCTGCACACCCCGGGGCGGGTGGGGAGCCGTGAAGCATGCTACGAGCTGTTTTTTTGTTTCTGTCTTTATTTAATTTCGCAATGGAGGATAATTTGAATATGGCATTTACATGGCGGACATGTTTGTCCATACATTGTGTGTGAAACATACATTAGTTATGGCTGTCGCATGTAATGCGCTTATCTAAAAAACGTGGCACGTAATGCTAGAAATAGGTACGAGTTTAATATGTTTGCATTTATAATTTTTGTATTCGTAAGTCAATTAAATTATGGTGTAAGTGAAATGAGAAACATACTTAACAACGTTTTCTGTGCAACAAAAATAGTTTTGCATAAAAATCTTCAAAGGGGGTTAAGTCAAATCAAGCCCTTTGACTTTAAGGTATAAAAACTCTTTCTCATTTTCTAAAGCAAAAGTTTTCTATCTTTCGACGATTAATCCAACGACAATACATAGTTGACATTAGCAACAGCGAATACGTCAATACTTTAAAATCTAGTTGAAGTAAAATTAAAACATTGTTTAATGTTTTAATTTTACTTCAACTAGATTTGTAAATTGATAAATCTTTCAATCAATAAAATAGACATTATTGACGAAGGCCTTCAAATGCAA
Source organism: Ceramica pisi (assembly GCA_963859965.1). Taxonomy (NCBI): domain Eukaryota; kingdom Metazoa; phylum Arthropoda; class Insecta; order Lepidoptera; family Noctuidae; genus Ceramica; species Ceramica pisi. Next base: position 17,952,578 of record OY982535.1, on the reverse strand, counting down.
AAATCCTTAAAACTATTTAAAGACGTTATTGGGAAAACCAATGAATTACATGCAGAATGTAGATGATAAGGCAAAAAATATACTTAGTATGAAAATTAAGGCTTTTTTGTCAGTTTGCGATTGACATGCGAATGGAATGTTGTTTAAAATTGATTTGAATTGGCACTCTGCAAGAAAGGTATAACGAGAAATGTCAAGGAATAGGTTAGCAAGAAATAAAATCCACCGTCTGAAACCTAGAGTTTTCAAAATAAAATTACAATACAATACAAAACAGTATCATCATCAAGCAATTTATTTATTTGAATACGCATACTTCCTAATTTCGTAAAATCTCACAGTACCTTACATATTAGTTCAACATTATTCAGTCATAGTGGGATGCTACAGCTTCGGCTGATTTTAAACATATATGCGTTAGTAGCCATATAATTTTTTAGCAAAAACTGGTGAATGGCTAACTAAGACTGGAATAAGAAGTGATGGTTTACGAGGCTGAGATACTCTGATGACTTTGTTTACCACCGCAAGCAGAAGCTAGATGAGTTTGACCACGAATCGTTAAACGTAAGAGATAAGGCATGCTACGTGGAGCGACGATTTTCGCAAGGTATAGCAGCTGTATGAGAATTGCCGGAAATCTAGTTGAATGGCGCGCACTAGGAGAGGCCTATGTCCACTGGACTGCTATAGGCTGATGATGATAAGATTGACAAAGGAGCGCTTGTAAATTAGCACAGAAAAGAGAGGCCCTAACTTGCGGTACCTAAGCGAAATTGGGCTGAGGATGATGATGATGCTCAGGTTAAGTTAAACTACCTACATTGGGGTCGTCTTCCAGTCAAACCTCAAATTCAGCTGAATATCAGTATTTTACGTGGAGCGGCTGCCGCAGAACTCTACAACCCATTAACTGGGTAGCACGGTATTTCTTGGCGAGACTGTAGTCAGATTTACTGGCTTCTGGTAATCCGTAATGACTGCCAAAGATCTACAAATGACAGCCGGGACCAACGGCTTAACGTGCTTTCTGAGGCACGGAGGAAACCCACACACCCATCCACAGACCAACCTTGGCAAGCGATGCTTAACAGCCGCACGGTTTGATCCTCAACCCGTGCGGCTGTTTTTATTTAGACACGAGCTCCACTGCGGCCTGTGAAACAGTATTCAAAGTTAATAAAAACATTTTTCATCGAAATCATCGAAAAAAAAACACTCATCAAGAAACTTCGCAAAACAGTAGGTATACAATATTTTTATCGCGTCGCCGCGCGTAATTTATTAATCGCAACCCATTATCTCTGTTAATGACATTGTTATCGCCTCTAGGTAGGTTAATGATAATGACCATGTATCAGCGTCACCCGCCTTCTCCAAGTAAGGACGTTTAGGGTAAAAGAATTTGTTAAGTGAGCCTTACTTTGCTGTTGGTTTATATAAGGGTCCATTATTAATATCTACAGCTGGTTTAAGGAATTTAGATAAATTAACAGTCGTGGTACTTTGTAGGTAATTGGTCTGACACGTGAAGTAAAAACCAGCGGCCAAGTGCGAGTCGAACTTGCGCACGAAGGATTCCGTACCATTATCTATATGCAAAAATATCAAGTTTATTGTATGGGAGCCCCATTAAATATTTATTTTATTCTATTTTTCTTAGTATTTGTTGTTATAGCGGCAACAGAAATACATCATCTGTGAAAATTTCAACTGTCTAGCTATCGCGGTTCTTTAGATACAGCCTGGTGACAGACAGACAGACAGCAAAGTCTTAGTAATAGGGTCCCGTTTTTACCCTTTGGGTACGGAACCCTAAAAAGCAGTATGTGTAAAGCATCTTGTTAATTTACCACCTTCTGCTGGTGATATAACATCATTTCGTGTTATGGAAAAACTCGGAAAAAGGTCAGTGTTAAAAGTGAGATAGAGTCATATTATTTTTCAGCCCTCGATAAATCTCCTGAATTATAATAGCCTGTATACTCGTATTTCGATAGTCTTGGATCCCTCATTCCGAAGAAAACAAGAAGAAAAGAATTTAGGCCACTATAGGTAAATGGTGTCATGCCTAGACCATGAAAAATTCAGATCCAACAATTTGAATATAATCTTTAAATTGTTGAGAATTAAGAGCGTGTATTCCGTCCACTAGCGCCGCCAATCGTTTTTTATTAATTGTGGTAAATTTAAGACACGTAGATAAAAAACCGCTCTGTAGTGCACTAAAGAAATGTATCTATTATTTTTTGACAGCTATTTTTAATACATAACTCATGGCTAAATAGCCAAAACGGCAATTATTGCTAAAAGTGGCCACTTTTAGCAAAAATATCGACTTTGGCAACTATTTATGTTCTAAAGTACAAAACATAATAAATACATTTCTTCAGTGCACTACAGAGCGGTTTTTTATCTACGTGTCTTTTTTTTTTTTTTTTAATACAAAACGGGGAAACTCTTGGCCCAAATCTCACCTGATGGAAAGTGATGATTAGGCCGAAGATGGAAGCGAGTTTCACCCGGAATCCTCTTACACAGAGGAACTGGCTATCATACCTCTAACTGCCGGAACACAACAATGCTGTTAACATTGTTGTTATGGCGACAGACTTAGACATGAAAATTCTTAAATTTACCACAAATAATAAAAAACGATTGGCGGCGCTAGTGGACGGAATACACGCTCTTAAAGCATCCATCATCATCTGCCTAGCCTTTTCCCAACCATATTGGGGTCGGCATCCAACCGAATTTAGCTGAGTAGGTACCAGTTTTTAACGCGGAGCGACTGCCAACCAGACCTCCACAACCCATTAACTGGGTAACATACTACGGCACTCATGGCAAGACTGGGGTCAAAGAGAATTAAAGCATTTTACTGTTAAATTTTGCTTGGAAATGTAATTCCGGACCTCAGACAATAAACCATAAAACTAATATCACTATCAAAGTGACATTTAACATGAAACATTTATCTCTATCTAGTTTTATTGCTCTACACGAACAGCTCCCGGCATCACATAGTGACAAGACCGGCGTTTGCGCATATCTCCGGTCAGAGGCTATCGGGCTCTGTCTCGAATGTGCCGCCTTGATGAACTACCTACTCGGTACCTTCTGATAACGTATTATTATTGGAGGATAAATATAGTTCGCATGATGAGTTATGTGTCTGAGTCATTAACTAACATACTGTTACATGTTTGAAGTTAGTCCATGTTATATAATTACTAGCTGACCCGTGCAACGTCGTCTGCGTAATATTTTTCATTACTGCTCCGCTCCTATTGGTCTTAGCGTGATGATATATAGCCTTATAGTCTAACACTGAAAGAATTTTTCAAATCGGACCAGTAGTTCCTGAGATTAGCGCGTTCAACCAAACAAACAAACAAACAAACTCTTCTGCTTCATAATATTATAAGTATAGATAGTATAGATGTCCGCTGCGGACTTTAAATTGGATCGTTGCCATTGTTTGTGAATTAGAGATGGATTCCTACAGTCCACCGACTGCTATATTATGCTGATGCTGATAATCTTCATGGTCTATATCATTGCAATGATACATGCAAAATTAATCATGCAGCCGTATTTTCAGAAATACCATCGAACCATCCGAATTTCAAGCAATTTATTTATATTCTCCCCTTTGCTATCTGATCCTTATTGCAAGATAACTTGTACGGTCCATTCAGATATCCTGCTTTAGCAAAGTGTTGGACAATGTCTGATCACAATATATCAACATTAAGATATCTATTCTGTCGACATCTCACCGTGTTCACTTAGGTGGAGTGAACGACAAGTGAGCTCTCATTCCATCTTGTTTGTATGGTTTGACAGCTCACTTCGTTATCTCTTCACCAGCATTCACTTCTACATGTTTACAGAATCGCGCTGCTGAAAAATAAATCAAAATAATAAGCAGTTACAATTTACCCTAAACCCTCATTGTTTAACCAATGAACGTAAAGGAAAACCAATCAGAGACTTGTCAAAGTTAATTAAAATAGTATAAAAGTATGTTTTTACGAGCGCGCCCATATTTCCTATTATTTAAGTCTTCATTGTTATTGTCGTCCGGTGGTCATTTTGGCCTTACTATGGGTTTGCATTTTTCGTATTTGGGAAGGAGTACCTACTTATTTTGCCGTATAGATAAATACTTTTTCTTGCGTGCAGTTGATCATTTCTAAACAGGGTGGTTTTAGAACAAAAATTTTTTACGTATCTAGTCTATGAGTAGAGCATCATCAAACTTTCATGTAAGTATTTCTTAAACATACAGATATCAAGCTTCTGCCAACAGTTTTGTATTAACAAAACTGTTGGCAGAAGCTTGATCATCAGAAGCACTAACAAATTATTTTAAGTCACAAGGGAACATACTTCTGGGATGACTTCTATGTCTTCTTGGAATTAGAGTAGGTATCTGTGTGCCAAATTTAATCACGCACAATCCTTTCAGCCGTTCAGCAATTACTTTACAAACATCCGAACTCTTTAATCTATACTAATATTATAAAGCAGAAGATTTGTTTGTTTGTCTGTTTGTTTGGTTGAACGCGCTAATCTCAGTCTATACTAATATTATAAAGCAGAAGATTTGTTTGTTTGGTTGAACGCGCTAATCCCAGGAACTACAGCCGGTCGATTCTGTTGACATCTCACCGTGTACACTTTGGTGGAGTGAACGACAAGTGAGCTGTCATGTCATCTTGTTTGTATGGTGTGACAGCTCACTTGTCGTTCACTTCGCCTAAGTTTTCACTTCGACATGTTTACAGAATCGCACTGCTGGTCCGTTTTGAAATTTTTTTTCAGTGTTAGATAGCCCATTTATCGAGGAAGGTTATAGACTATATATCATCACGCTAAGACAAATAGGAGCGGAGCAATAATGGAAAATGTGACGCAGACGAAGTTGCGCGGGTCAGCTAGTTTATAATATTACTCTGCGGGACTAATCCGCTTTACACTGTTCTTTTCTCGTTAGTGACCTAGAACTTTTCAGCATTCGTTTATTATCTATGTAGGTACGTTTTTATCATTTTATATCGATATCCTTATTTAATATTTTTTTGTCATAAATTGAGTAATGATTTGTCAACGATTAAAATCTCTGATTCCATTCAATATTTTTATCGGTACTTTCGATCCGTATGTTTTTATTTTACAACTAAGGATTAATACAATTTTATTACTGTCTCTTATCTAATCTATTTACTTTATAGGTGATTCTTTGAAACGTAGTTTTGACATGTTTTTGACTGAAGAACACGTTAACTTAATATACAATTTAAACATCAATTACAGGTTTTATAGTAAATAGAAATGTCTATAGAGGCCTAATATAGTTAATTGGAATTACTTATAACAAGCAGTAATTAAGTCTGCAGAAAACAGTCAAAACTAATTAATCTGGTATGTCCCCATGCCGCTTTTTATTGAATTATTAAATTTTATGTGGTCTTAATGAAGCAATGTATTAAAATAACTACGTTCCATCGATATTTGAATATTTGTCTCTTGTTATGTTGTAATTTGTTTTCAAAATAATAGTATATATTCGTATTATTATAAGTAAAAAAATGTCCCCGACTAAAATAATAATTCATCTGGCGCAATTTGTTCAAGCATGATTTCATTGTAAACACAAAATATTTGATAGAGTAATATCGACTCGTGATTGGCCGCGTCCGTCAGTATCGATCTGCTACACGAAGTGCTCGTGCGCTAGTGTAATTTTGCGAAAAAGTACGTTTAAAAGTTGTGATCTGGCGTTTGTCAGGTAAGTCGTATAATTAATCTGTCTTCTTTTATGGATTGTGTGTCTGTAGCTATGTTTTGCAACTAAACCAAAGTCTGTGATAAGGTTGTTTATTCATGTTAATAATACCTATGATTCCATCCGTTCATAAATATCGCTTCGATTTTCTAAGAATTCCTAATTGGTCTGGCTCTCATTCGTCTGTTTTCATCTGGCTTTTATGACCAGATGAATTTGAACGGGGCAGTTTATTTTATTTTTTATTAAGAGTTTGTAAGCGTTTTGTTTAAAACAAAGATTTTTAATTGTTTTTTTGTTATTAAGAGTTCTTAATGGCCTGCGCACACTTGTGTATGGCATGGCAGAGGATTTTAAATATGTACTTCAATCGAATTTAATATTTAATCAATCGTATTAAGTAAGGAATTTTTTAAATATTTGTTGTTTCAGAGGAAACTTAATCTTTAGATCGTTGAAATATACACCTTATTTCGATTGAATAAGTATGTACCTACTTAGGTAATTCATTTGATGAAATTAAAATCCTCTACCGTCCCGTCCACTAGTTTACCCAGGCCATAAGGGTTTAGTTTAAAATTAAGATCTTTTGATTTGTGCTATAACGTGTTACCTACCTATTGCGTTAAAAATTATATTAAATGGAACTTTGAAGAAATCGTGATTAACTTACTTTTAAGTTTAACGAATGTTAAATAAGACCAAAAATGTTACGTTTTACACTCAAATTAGAATTTAATATAAAATTATGTTATTTAAGTGAAAACGTAGATGTGACTGTAAATATTTCCTTTTTTGTGTCCGTTAATTCACGGTAAAGTTGATTAAAGATTATTATTTCTCATTCATCTGCCTTATTTATAATTAATCTGGTTAACCAATTAATCAGCACAGTCTTAGCCCTAAACTACTGGGTAAAAATTATTGCCTTTGATGTATGTTATAAAATTAAATAACCTGGACAAGCTAACATGTTAGTTATTATCAAAAAGAAAAAAAAAAGTTGAGCCATATCAATGAGTCAAATACACTCTGTTTCAAAGAATCACCCTTATAAAGAAGTGCTCATTCATACCATACAACTACTCTTACATGTTTCTAAGGGTTGACAATTAGGCCCTGCTATGACGGGAATCCGTCGTGAAAAAGGAATAGTGCTATTCGTCCTGTAAAGCTTCGTCTCGGTCTCACAGCAGAATCATGATTTCATTGGCATGTCAATAAAGACGGGCCTGGCCAAGATACTATAAATTTTATTAATTGCACCACAACAGGTACAACATATCCAAACTTCGTGCTGATTATAAAGTCTCCTTAACGTGTTAACCTTCATGGACAGTCAATATTCTACTTATAAAAACCAGTAGTTTTTGTAGTAGCACCGATTACAACCTTCATTGCTTCACATCCTCATGAGATCACGGCATCGATGAAAAACTTGCCTCGCCTTGCCAGCTTCCGGCTTTGAGTCACACCCTATAGTGCTAATGGTGTTTTTATACGAACTGTTCCGAACACGACGAAATGGAACACCCTTACTTTAGGGTGACGTCAACCCATTACAGTGCACTTACTCTGGGTTGCTAATGACTTTGCCGTTCGAGGTTGATATAAAATTAAAAGATGTCAGAAAGATTAACTTACAATCTAGGATCCCGGAACTAAAGAAAGAAAACTTTAGAAAGATTACTGAATTTGGTCCTGGCCACCGGAGTTCTGGCGAAGATTACGAGTATCTGCTGAAAAGTGCAGGTCCTGCTGTTGCAGCTATGTTTGAGAGAGTCTTATGGTAGGGATGGAGTTAATCAACAAAATTTAGAAACATTACTGAATTTGCTCCTGTCCACCGGAGTTCTAGCAAAGATTATGAGTATCTGCTGGAGAGTGCAGAACCGGTTGTTGCAGCTATGTTAGCGAGTCTTACAGTAGGTAATCGAGTTACGAGTATTTGACGTTTTCAGCGGAGCTCGTGGACTTGTAAAAATAGCAGCACAGGTCGATCTGATAGCCATCAGATCGACCTGTGCTGCTATTTTAGCAACACTTTTCGAAGTCTTGGATGGAAAGCTATCTACCATACCGAGATCCTTCCGCGCCTTAGAAAACACGATTAGCTGGTTGATCTCGCCGGTAATTTGTAGATGTTTACGGGTACCTGGCCAAGAAGTCTGAGACAAGTCTTGTCAAGGGGTATTGTTTTACGTAGTTGCTGTGGAGGTCTTAAAAACAGTCATTCCATGTAAAATACTGGTAAGTACTCAGCTGGATCCGGTTAGACTGGAATCCGACCCCAACATAGTTGAGCTGAGGCTGCGTTTGCAATAGATATGTGCGAGGATGTCAATAGAGTCGCTTGCGCTGAGCGAGACTAGAAAAATGAAGCTATTCTATTAGTTCGTCACAAACAAATCCTTCGCAACGTAGCCTCGTAAGGACGTAGGCGTCGTCGTAGGTTGACTGGTAGAAAATGCCTAAGGCATTAAGCCCGCCTTTGTACATGTGTGCGTAAAGTATTAAATAAATAAATAAATAAATCTCTGGTGGAAATGCAGCTTAATGATGATGATGAATTAAAAAACAAATAACAAGCTATTGATGACGCTTAATTACTACGACTATCATTTCAAAACTAGTTAACATGGTCTTCAATTTGCAAAGGAAGCCATATCCATATTCCATATTTAGCAGACGTTTGCGGCTCATAAAGATTATGAATTGTTTTACGACTTTTTGTTTTAGCGGCAAAATTATAACTTAATTAACTACATTTCATTACGATGTTTCTGCATTACTGGTCTAATAAATGAAGTGCATAATTTATTTTACGATCAAAAGATGCTTCCATTTGTGTACAGTCAGGTAAAAGGGATTGACGTGGGCGATTATGTGATCACGTCATTATTATCATCATCATATCAACCGAAAGATGTACACTGCTGGACATGGGACTCCCCCAAGTGACGCCACAACAACCAGTTCTAAGCGTCTCGCATCCATCGGCTACCCGTGACCTTCACCAGATCTTCGGTCCACCTGGTGGGAGGCCTTCCAACGCTGCGTCTTACGTCTATCCATTAAAATGCTACTCCACTTGTCCATTGTCTGCAAAGGATGCGGAATTTGTTCGAAAGAGTCAGGGTATTAGGAGGAACACGGATGGGTTTTGGTCAGTAAGAGTCTGACACTCCCTTCTGCTCCGCCCAGAGCTAGGCTTTTTTTTTTTAGGGATGGGAAATCATCCAATGACTCCTCCCGCTCTGGGTGTAGTGGGAGGGAGTGTCAGACTTCTACTGACTAAAAACCCATCCATGTTCCTTCATTGCCCTTTGTGTTCCGGAGCCACGGTGTCTCTTGCGAATAATCCCGCGACTCCGACAGGCGTCGGCCCTTTCTGGCCCCTCTGTGTTGCTGACTCTCTTTGAGGCGCGCGTGGAACACTAACGCGCCGTCGACACGGCCTGTCGTCACTAGACGGACGGACGGCGAGCCACCCATAGTTCGCCGTCCAGAGCTAGGCTGGAGGAGTCATTTGATGATTTTCCATGCTCAAAAAAAAAGTGATCCACTGTGGTGGTGAGAAGTCCACTGTTGGACATAATTCTCTCCCAATGGTTGCCACAACCACCAGTCCTGTGCGTCTGGTATCCAAAGCCTACCCGCGACCTCACCAGGTCATCGGTCCACCTTGTGGGAGACCTTCCAACGCTGCGTCTTCCGGTACACTGTCGCCACTCGAGAACTTTTCGGCCCCATTGACCACCCGTTCTGCGAGCAAAGTGCCCTGTCCACTGCCACTTTAGTTTGGTGATCCTTTGGGCTATGTCAGTAACCTTGGTTCTCTAGCGGATATCATCATTCCTGATTCGATCACGCAAGGCAACTCCAAGCATTGTCCTCTCCATTGCCCTTTGAGTGACTTTAAATCTTCTGTTGAGGCCCATTGTGAGCGACCACGTGATCACGTAAAATTATATCATGTAGGTAACTTGTTTAATAGGAATACTTAAATTACTGCACAAAAAAACGAATAATAAGTCACATTGAAAAACGTGTTCTAACAATGACGTGTCTAAAATAAGACCAAAATAAGCCTCGAATTAAGATCTGTACCTATAAGACCTATGATCTGATAGGTCTTACCGAGACGGATTTTAAGGACACTTAGAAAAATTTTACTTTTTCACAAGAAATAGGTAGTTTCCCCAAGTAAGGCTTTGCCGCCTTTGTCCATAATTTCAATGATTTAAGAACTCCAGATCTTTCGAGACCTACTTGAAACTCGGTAATGGTGCAGCAAAAAAGGTGACTGCTAGGCCGTCCATCCACTCACCTACTCAATTTCTACCATCATAAGAGCATGATCCCCGAGGGTTAACTTGGATGTCTTTGGGGCAGATAGTGACCTCGATGGAACAGCAGCAGGAAGCAAATTGGGAGCTATGTAGTAAATAACGCTCCACCTGCTCCATCTGCTCGCATCAACTACGTCGCAGAAGTTGCGAAGTTTTGAGCCAGCTTAATTTGAAACACTGTCAAGCCAGCAACACCCTTTTTTCTGAATGGGAAATCATCAAATTACTCCTTCCGCCCTGGGTGAAGCAGAAGGCAGTGTCAGACACTTACTGAATAAAACCCATCCGTATTCCTTCTACTGCCCGTTGCGTTCCAGGGCCACAGTGACTTTCGAACTCATTCCGCAACCCTGGCAGGCACTGGCCCTAGCGGGCCCCGTCTACTACGCTGACATCTCTTTCTGATTCCCGCGCCTTGTTCTGATCTGATAGCGCCCTGCGACTCTTCGATCTTCCGTTGTGGCGGCTGAGCTTTCCCTCTCTGTCAATCGTTCGGCCTCGTCCTTCGCTAGCATTACTACTTCGCGGAACGACGAAGCATCACCCAAAGGTTGACTGGTAGAAATTACCTTATGCATAAAGCCCTCTGTACATCTGTGAGCATTATGTAAGAAAAATGAAGGTACCAACTACGCGAGTTTTCTTTACAGCAACTCTGCTACTAAAACTGCCAGAGCAACTAAAAACTCGAAAATACATCACATCGCCTAAGCGACTGGAAATCTTAAATCTTTGGTACAGAATCTGCAGCAAACACTAGTAATAAAGAATGTTTACGATCCATTGTGAACAGTTTACGACTGGTCCGGCCACGATTGACTTCTGACCATAAATTGTGTTTTCTATGTCGCTCTTCAACATTATTTCTTGGTTTTCATCAATATGTAACTGAATGCTAGCTATGTAGATACATTCATGCGGGTGTAGCTTCGCGGTGGTCGATGGTAGAACTGAAACCACACTCAGGTTTGACATAATGGTGTACAGAGTACCTAAGAGAATTTATTTTAGTTCAATCTTAGTTGTGATGCCACCAACTGTATCATCCACCGACTGCTTGTTTGGGATTTGTTTGGAAATTTGAAGTCATTTTTGCTGTCGCGGAGAGGAACGGAGTGTCAGACTCTTACTGACTAAAACCCATCCGTGTTCCTCCGCATTTCCTTTGCATTCCAGCTAGTCTATTCTGTAAATAACCATTTCGATATCGACTTCACCTGAGTGACTAAGCTTACAAAGTGAACTTTATTTCAGACGTCATAAGGTCTTATATTTATACGAATTTGAAACTCACCTCGGAATCCGCTGTCGAGACACGAAAATGTTGTTACAGAATAGCACTGCAGGGCCGCGGTGACACTATCGAACAAAATCCGCAACCCTGTAAATAGGTGGTTGTCTGTTATATTTTATAACATCTCTCTTAAATATGACTACGCAACTCTGTATTATATACCCTGTAAGTATATGAAGGAAATAATGTCATAGTTTATGTACTTACCCATATCATGCCATGACAGTACCAATTATAAAGAGTTTATAATATTTATTGCCACAATCCTATTTTGTTTCTAGTTGAAAATCGTAATCGCGTTTACCTAGTATTTGTGTACCTAATGTAATTAGTGGATTTCCCAATAGAGCTGTTTTATTTAGCTATTAGTCCGGTTCCGGTCGGACCATAAGGTAAATTTCGACTGTTAATAAATTTAACCACAATTGAATTATTAGTCACACGAATAAGTTCCGCTTCAAAATGCAAATACTTACTTTTATTCTATAAATTTATTTACTAATTTTGTACATTTATAAATTTTGTACAGAGAAAAGAGCACAAAGGTACAGCTTATTTCAAAAGAAATTTCTACCAGCAGATATGCGACAGAAGATTTTGATTAGACACGTAGACACAGTGTGTCAAGTAACAGAAGGAAACTTAAAACAGACTATAGGTACTTACTTAACTGAAACAAATTAAATTATTATTCGCGTCCGGAACGTTTGTTAATAAATACAAATATAACCATTTTAATTATATATTTTATATAATTTAGACAGACCCATAATATATCTATACTATATATTATTAATATTACAAAGCAGAAGAGTTTGTTTGTTTGTTTGTTTGTTTGGTTGAACGCGCTAATCTTGGGAACTACTGGTCCGATTTGAAAAATTCTTTCAGTGTTAGATAGCCCATTAATCGAGGAAGGAATAAAATCATCACGCTAAGACAAATAGGAGCGGAGCAGTAATGGAAAATGTGAATGTGACAGCTAGTATATTAAAGTATAGCTGGTATATCACATTATTTTGTGCTAGGTAGGTAGAGAGGTAAGAAGATTAACTTATCAAGAGATAGTCTCTTGATAAGCTAATCTTCTACATATTAAATCACAAATTATTTATTAGAAACTTTTATTAATAGCACTAATTAACATTTCCATTTTAAATGCTCAAAACTTACATCGGTACACCTAAACTATTTATTAGATAGATAAGACATTAATGGTGGAAACCCACCACCACGGAGAGGCTACGCACGTGTGTGAAGCTTCGTTTTGCATGAAAATATATGAGATTGTCTCCACTGCAACTCTCCGTAAGATGCAGTGGACATGCTACGCATCATTGGCTAAGGCATGGCTTGCTAGAATATGGCGACCACGTAGCTCAACGCTAAAACGTGCATCGCCACGTTTCATTTGTACATAGTCGTGGGCTTATAGCGTGAAGGTACTGCAGTGGAAATGTAAACCCATCACGTTGTGAAACAAATGAACCCACGCAGCAAATATGCGCCGCTTGGCCGTGCATAGCGTGCACCGCAATGGGTTTGCGGCTTTATTTGGTATAATGATAGAAAATGTACACACACGCACATTCAACAGATCAACGGATGGTTTGTTCTCAACAGTAGATTATTTCGCAAAGAAAATTGTAGCTTTCCATTCCGTGACTTTGTGAAATAAGTCTTTCCCAAAGTTTTTTTTTTTTTAGTTTTTCTGATTTGTGTCTAGCGAGTTCATTTCATTGTTTGTCTAAACGTTGAGCAGATACTAGCCGGTACTGCATTCGTTATAGGGATAACATTATCAGTACTAGATAAAAACGTCAAAATATATCAACATTAACCTTTTATTTTCAAAAGGTCCTACCTACAAAGTAACGTAGGTAAGCAAACAACAACAATGTAAATTAAACCGCAAAACACCGAACAAGGAAAAAAACACATTTGTAACAATAACGAGTTAGGTGCCTATGTTCTTGTTTATCACTTTCCATGTACTTAATTAAACGATTACGAGTTCATACAGGTTTCCAATATAATATCGAATGTTATGTGAAAAAAAAACGTTATTATGCAATGAGCGGCTTAGCGACTAATTAGGTTAGTTACGTAATTACAAGCATGAGCTGGTCGATATTCAAGGACTAAGCATCGCTTGCCGAGGTCGGTCTGTGGATGGGTGACCATCTTAACCCAAGCATCCTTTATACCTCGGAGAGCACGTGGGACCCGTGCTTTCCAAGGCATGGGTGGAATCAATGACCTAATGGGTTGTCATTTGCGGACCTGTATTGGTAGTCGTAACGTATTGACATAAACCAGAAAATTTGACAGCAATCTTACGGTTTTGACATTAATTTCCTCAAAAGATTTACAATCACTTAAGTACAGAGAAAAACAATATTTTAACTTAAAATTACATGAAGTAAATAGGCGTAGTGACTTAGTTCGTTTGTGTAGGGCAGTTTTAACTTCCGACCCCAACATAGTTGGGAAAATGCTAAGCGGATGATGAATAAAAAGACAATCAGTTTAGTTATCGTAATTATAGGTTAGTGACAGTTTCAGGACCCTCGATCACTTATTTTTTACTTGTGATGGGTTTGCTCTTGACTCTAGTCTCTGGATCAGAGATGACGGAGACAAAGTCTACGATGAAGCTAGCTTACCCAGAAGTAGCCTGTTCACTCTAACTTTGAAAACTTTAGGGTTGTAAGCGTTCGGAAACACAGACGCGGGCAGAGAGTTCCACTCCTTTTGCTGTGCGCATTATGAAAGACACTTGGAAACGCTTAGTGCGAATTGGTGGAATAGCAACAAGGTAGGGATGGTAAGTTGTAGTGCGTCTGGATGTCCGATGGTAGAAGCGGGCTGGTGGGATGAGGTCGTGGAGCTCTTGGGCACACTCTCCGAAGTATAATCAGTGAAGAACAACAAGCAGGCTAGACCTTGCGGCGATGAGCCAAGCTGTGTAGCTTGATATCCACCGCACATCACCTAGTGCTAAAACTTTAAGGTATGTCAACATCCATGTTTCATGCTGATTCTAACCGCTTTTGGCCAAGGCAATTGCTTCCACCCCGCTGTAGTTAGGGACCGTTCAAGTATTACGTGAGAACAAATGGGGGGTGGGGGGTCTTCATTAGGCTTATTTTTAATGACAAAGGGGACGAGGGGGTTAAAACGGACAGAAAGACGGACGGACAGCGGATATTACTCCGCTGTCCGTCCGTCCGTCTGTCCTTTTGACACCAGGCTGTATCTCATGAGCCGTGATAGTTAGGCAGTTGACATTTTCACAGATGATGTATTTCTGTTGCCGCTATAAAAACAAATACTGCAAAACAAAATAAAATAAATATTTAAATGGTGATTCCGTCAGCAATATTTAGGTACTTATTTTTTGTTTGTAAATATTAGTAGATTTTGATTTGGCATAATTATAGCTAGTTCATTAGTTTTACTCTCTCGCGATGCTACACAAGTTAGAATTTATAACAAAAGTGGGGGAAATTGGTCCCGTGCGAATAAAAACTATTCCAATGCTTACGTAAGCATAGGAGGGAGGGGTAAGAGCTTTGATTACTATCGCTGACAAGGGAAGGGGGGTTTAAAAATCACTAAAATTCTTCTTACGTAATACATAAACGGCCCCTTATTGTATAATACGAATATTGTAAAAGCGAAAGTAATTCTGTTTAAAAAAACTTGATCGGTCGTAGCCCGTCAAACAAAATATGAAAACAGCTGGACTAGGCGCGCACTGGTGACTTTGGTCACCATGACAATTTATATCTCTCAAGATCAAGATCTCAACATTCATTTATTGGTCACAATTCCGAAAGAGAGAAATATACTGTCACGGTAGCAAAAGTCACAAGTGCGCGCATATGCCTATACTTACTAAAATAAAACGTGAAGATGAGAAAAACACCACACCGTACAATTAGAAGGAAATGCTTGTGGTTGAATCATTTCCTCTTCAGCTATATTGGTTTTGGTAAGCGCGGGCGGAGATCGGGATCCGTAGTAAATTATAGGATGTAAGTACCTTAATTTAAAAAATAATCTTTATAGGTGCTGTGAACGAACTGTTCATAAAATTCGCATCCATTATATGCAAACATTCCCATTCTTCGATCAGCAATTTCAATCGGCGGAATTCAACAAAAAACAAATATTGAATGAACGGCCGGTACGATGCAACGAGATTGTATGGCCCATTCATTGAACATTCATAGCCTTTCATGTGTTGGTAGTAGATTATCTTCCTTTGTTTTATAAACCTTCTTAAGATAGTTTAATGGGGTGTAGTCGTATTTATCTACCACCTTTTTCCCGACTATATTGGGAAGCCGATCCCAATATAGTCGGGAAAAAGGTGGCAGATAAACCAGCCCCAGTGCGGCTTCCAGTGGTGGCTTCCAGTCAAACCGGATTCAGCTGAATACCAGTATTTTACGTAGAGCGGCTGCCTACCAGACCTGAAGACACCTTGGCAAGACTGGTGTCAGATTTTCTGGCTTCTGACTATCCGTAACGACTGCCAAAGATCTACAAACGACAGCCGGGACCACCAACTTAAGGCGGGGTTGCAGTACTTTTTAAGATTTTTGAACGTCTGAAGATCTAATTAATTATGAGTTTTTTAATAAATAAAAATCAGAACATAAAATTGAACATAGGGTTCATGTAAATTGTAAAGAAACACGATTTAGAATTACTTATTGGCTCGATACTTTTTTTATCAAACATGACACTAAATTACAATTTTAAACGTGTACTGCTAAGAGATTTCATCACGAATATATATAAACGTTATATCAATAGATAGAGCTTTTTATTTTGAAGTAAATGTTGAAACCATATTGTATTATTTCTTTATCAGTTTTCGCCAAGAAGAAAAACAATCAAAATTTAGGCATTATTTCGCTCGCCGTACAGTCGCTGTTGTTCGTCAAAACACACAGTACTGCAACCTCGCCTTAACGTGCTATCCGAGGCACGGAGGAAACTCAGTATGTTAAGATGGTCCCCATCCACCCATTTGCAAACCAGCCTCGGCCAGCGTTGCGTCCTTGAAGATCGACCTGTGCTGCTGTTATTATTTAGCCACAAGCTCTTTGTATTATGCTATACCAAATGATTTAATATCATTCGTTTTAGTTGATCAATCTCTTCGTAAAAAGTCTTGCGTTAGTCGGTAGCGGAATTGTTCGACAAAGTCACCGCGGCCGTGGAACGCAAAGGGCATTTGGAAGAAAACTGGAGTGTTTCAATCAGCAAGAGTCTGACACTCCTACCTACTTCGCCCAGAGAGAAAGGAGTAATTTTTTTAAACAACTTTCTAATATTGAGAATTATTGAACAAGTTTATTACTTCCAAAAAATACAACCGACTTCCAAAACAAAACACTACATGTTTTTTTTGTTTCTCTTTGTTTCGTTTTTTTGACACCGACTTCCGAAATTATAGTATACCTAATACATTACAGCAGCGGCCATCAAAGAGCCATTGATGGACGACGTGTAAATGTGGGCCGAGGCGTAGCCGAGGCACACAATCATGCGTAAGTCCATCAATGCCTAGTTGTGGCCAAGGCTTGTATAGTAGGTACGTTTCTCAAAAAATGCGCGGAAATTAAAATACACCTACTTTTCAAAATCATATCAATATCGAACAACCAACAACAATAATAATTCCCGCGGAATTGTTCATTTATTACAGCTTTCTATTTGCAAGCCAGTTCGAAATTTAAATAAAACCTTTGATTAGTAACCTCCTTGGTTGCCATGTTTCGGAATATAAGATCGTTCCGATTTTAAATGACACGATAAATATGAATTTAGTATGTTATTTATTTGGCCGCATAACACGATAGATATGGATTTTCAAACAACTTTTAAGCAACACTTACAGCGGACCGGCGTGTTATAAACTGGTGTAAACAATAAACAGAAATCCCGATCCATTTGCTATCATTAAGTTCCGTTGCCTACCTCCGAAGTTCTTCATCAGATCTTCACAGAATTGATATGGGCCCAGTCCAGGATATTATTCTTAAAAAAAAACGATACATCCAAATCGGTTTTAAAAATATCGCTGAATAAACATTTTCATGGGATCCCGTCACTAGATCCTGACTTATATCTTCCATCATCAACTCAGTAACATGAGATGATGATTACCAGGCACAAATATCTGAGTTGCGTTAGATTGTATGTGCCTTTAAAAGTTGAGGGTTTCCCACGATTTCCATGGCATTCCATCATCAGATTCTGACTTCGTAACAAAGGGGACCACCTCAGGAGTATAAGAAGAGTTTGTGAACGATACCATCAGCTATTTGGGACCTATATGGGCAAAAGTCGATTATTATTGGAAAAAAGTAATATGACAAAAGTATCCAACCAAATTACCATATTTTGTTGTTGATAATTTATAACATTATATTAAGATCCAGAATTCCAGACAATGTCGAAAATTTATTATTTATTATTTTTTGACAGTAATATGATTTGTAATTTAGAACACAATAGTCGGAACCGGCTCAGTTGCCATAAATATATTAAAAAAAAAAAATAGTTGCCAAAGTTGATATTTTTGCTAAAAGTGGCCACTTTTGGCAATAATTGCCGTTTTGGCTATTTAGCCATGAGTTATGTATTAAAAATAGCTCTCAAAAAATAATACTTAGATACATTTCTTCAGAACACTACAGAGCGTTTTTTTATCTACGTGTCTTAAATTTAACACGATTAATAAAAAACAATTGGCGGCGCTAGTGGACGGAATGCGCCCTCTTAAAAGTAGAGTTATAAAATAAAACCACTGAAAAATATGTCTGTACTCATATTTGTAGGCCAAAATTCTGACGCAAATGAGTCATTTGCTTCGCCCCTTCAATGAAGAATCGACAATATCTCAAAAACCAATTGTGATAGCGTAAATCTGTAAGTGAATTTACATTCATCTGGTATCACACTGTTTAGAAAGCTAGATTACATATACGAGTGAAGTTATTTCTTTAACAATCTAAAGATAACTGTGACGAATTTTATATTTTTTTCAAAAAAGACTGTGCAATGGCATAATTTCGATGTCCTGACCATATTTTTTACAAAATGTTGTATTTCTGTAGTATTGCATATTCCTCCTCTTTTAATTTACTTGAATAAAATGGTTTACTAATTAGAAATCTACTCTTTCTATAAATAACCACGTCTTTTGCAAGCTGTACACATATGCAACGCTCTTGGTGCTCTTCATATAAGTATGGTTTCCTTCTAAAATCGTATTTTTAACACTTCTGAAATAGGACCTTTGAAACTTTGACCTCTGGATATAAATTTTTTGAAACTGATACTAAATGGATAATATTTCTGATGACAATATCGAAAATTTTGCAATCAAAATTACTTTGGCGTAAGAACTCGCTTATATAGGGTTTTGAATGGGTATACTAAAATTTCCTTTACATAGAGAAGACCCAATACAACTTGACAAGAGTCAAGGTCTGCTTTTGTAAGTAATGGGTCTGAATTAGGAGTGAATTTATCCTTTTGTTTAATTGATTTTTCAAAGGTGAATTTTACTTCGTTTTGAAGATTTTGTCTGCGTTTCACGCAATCATTCCGTGTGTCGCTTGAGAGTTTTTTTTTATGAAGCGATAGCGTTATGACTCATTTAAGAAGAGTATTGTATAGGTAATCATTTTTTCTATAATTTAAGAGTATCAATGTGTTTTAATTATGATAAAAAGAAAGCCAAAATGAAAATAACGTATGTCATTCGCTTCACCACCGTCTTGATAAAGAAAAGGCGATATCTCAAAAATCTGATTAGTTTAGATTCATCTGGTGAGTTAGACCCAATGAAATGTATGAGCGAGCGATTGGGTATTACGTATTTGGAAACTACCACCAAATTGTCAATACTTCAAAAGGCAATATTGATTATTGGAAAATCAAATTGAGTTGTGTCTTAGAACTTGCCTGATATGAGGATACTGATCGGTAATAAAAAAATATATTTTAGACTCAAAGCATTTATTTCAAATAAACCATTTACAGGCACTTTTGCAATGTCAAGGTCGCTCAGTCAAAAACATAAAGCTATTTGCACATTCCATAGCGTAGGAGAAGAACGTGCAAGAAACTCCACTGACACTCTTTTAAATCATGTGATGTTATACAAAAATCTTAGTTACAGGTACTTGTTTCTTCACGTGAGGACAATGCAAAATAAAAATAAAACTTATTACAAGGACTTAAAATATAAAGATCACCAGTGGTGGTTAAGAGATGACCAGTCAACAGACGGCCCCCGTTCACGAACCTGACGCAAGTATCATTCAGCTCAACCATTTTGAAGGGAACCGACTGATCCAACATACGCGCCGCCATCAGCGAAACATTTGAGTGACCAAGCTCGTTCATTCGATGGAGAATAGTCTATTGGGGCTGGTAGGCATTTTGAACAGAAGAGGCGAAACAACCCGCGCCTTGCATAACACTCTTCCAAGTTCCTAATGCTAAGAGGAGTCAAGCAATGCTAGATATTGACTGTTTGTATCGTGTATCTTATCTTAGAGATCTTACCTAACGACAACATATTACTTTCCGACATACCTACACGCGAACGAAGTCGCGGGCAACAGCTAGTAGTCAATAATTGCAAAAACAGACAATGATAAGTAGGACTAAAGTTATTCTTATCTTTGATATATTAATTTAAAAGAGCAATGTACATACTTGTTAATTTAATAATCAATGATAAGAATAAGTACCTACTAGTTACTACTAAGCAGATTGTTTCTGTGTTTCACCCAACAGTTTAGAGAGTGGTTTGAGAGTATTTCTATAAAACGACATCGTTAATGTGGCTCATTTAAAGAATAGATTAATAAAAGAGTCGTAAAGGTACCTATATAAGTAGGATAAAATAAAACCATGTAGTAAAATATGTCTGTTGTCTTAGTTACAGGCCAAAATTCTTCCGCAACGGAATAATTTTTTGCGACATGTCGATGATTAAATGATGATATCTCAAAAACCAGATGTGATAGAATAAATCTGCAAAAGGATTTCGATTCATCTGGTGTTATACTATATGGTACACATAAAGTTATTATGAACCAGGTTATTTCTGTAACAAATTGAAGAAAAACGGGAGGCATTTGGTAGTTGCTTGTAAAAGTATGTTACAAAATTTCGTTGTGCTGGCTATATTTTCACAAACCGTAGAATCCTTGCAATATTTTACATAGCTCCTCTTTTTATTTATTGAATAACATGTTTTATTAATTACATATTTACTCAATTATTTAAATATCCGCATCTTTTGCAGGCCGTGAGCATACCTAACCTATGTAACGCTACTGATTCTAATAATGTTTGTTTTGCTTGTAAAATCATATTTATTTACATTTCTTGTATGGAACCTTTAAAACTTTAAACCTTAGGATATAAATCATTTGGAATTGATATTAAGTTGACAATATTTTGGAAGCTAATATCAAAAATTGTGTTATCAAAATGAGTTGGCTGTAAGAGCTATGGCTGGTAAAATTTCCTGGGATATGAAAATTACCGTAATGTGAAGGCAATATTATAGAAATCAGATTATGACAGGTAGTAAGTAGTAAACAATTATTTTGTTTAAAAGAATTAAAAATAAATTATTTCTTATTTTAGTATTCCAGCCGTATTAAAAGCAATGGTTCTATGAGTCGCTTGAAACAATTTTACGAAGCGACATCATAATGGCTCATTTAAAGCATAAAAGAGCATTGTAGGTACTATATTTTTTTCATTTATGAAAGAGTGTTAATAAGGTAAGTAAGTATGATAAAAGAAAGCCACTGGCAAAGAAAGTTCGGTAGTCTTTGTTATAAACCTAAATCTGGCCGCAAAGGAATCATTCGCAGCGACATCTTGAAGAAAAAAAGACGGTAACTCGAAAACCAGATGTGATACAGTCAATTTGTCAGTAGATTTAGATTCATCTGGTAGCATACTATATAAAACACATGGTATAATGTACAAGCGAGGTTATTTCTTGAACAAATAAAAGGAAAACGGGAAGCATTCGATACATGTTTTTTAAAAATCTATGGAATAATTTCGCTGTGGTGCCAATACTTAACACAAAATGTCGAATCTGAGCATTATTGCATGCTCCTCCTTCTTTATTTTATTGAATAATTTGTTTAATTAATTACACATCTACTCGTTAATTTAGATATTCGCGTCTTCTGCAGACCGTGAGCAAAGGCAACGCTCTCGATGCAATCTTTCTAATGTTTGTTTTGCCTCCAAAATCATATTTCAATACATATCCGAAATAGAACTTGTGAAATTTTCAACTTTAGGATACAATTATTTGAAAACTAATACAAAATTGAATATATTTGTGGAAAAAATATCACAAATAATGGTTATTAAAAGGAGTTCGTTAGAATTTGACTGATATAGGTAAGGGTTGTGAACGGGGAAATACATTGATTCAATTTAAAGGGAAGTCGATAATTTAAAAATCAGACACTATCAAGTAAACACGTTGTCCTTTCATTCGATTGTTTAACTTAGATAAAATTTTACTTCCACATTGAAGATTGCAGCAGTGTTACAACCAATAATCCGGCAGCAGGCTTGAGAGAATTTGTTTTAAGTGACATCATTAGAGCTCATTGAAACATAGAGGAACATTTTACAATCATTTTCACATTAGTGAAAGTATACTCATAGGTGTGAAAGTGGGATAAAAGTTAGCTACAGAAAAAAAATGGCCAATAGTCTTTGTTATAGGCCTAAATTCGGCCGCAGGGGAATCATTTGCTGCGACATCTTGATGAAAAAATAACGATATCTCGAAAACCAGATGTGATAGAGTAAATCTGCAAATGGATTAAGATTCATCTGGTGCCAAATTACATGGAACACATGGTGTAATATATGAGTGAGGTTATTTCTTTAACAAATTAAAGAAAAACGTGAAGTATTTTGTTGTTACATCAGAAAAGAAGATTCATTGGCATCATTCAGTTAAGGTACGCATATTATCCATAAAAATAAAAGTTTGCAGTGTTTTTAGTAATCTTAAAATTTCCATTTGATTGAAATGGATGGTTTCATCGAAACATTTTGAGGATAATACTACTTTTTCCCCAACAGCATAATGTCAAGCGAATGTTGTTTTGCACTGTGCTCATTGTCTATGTCTCTATTCGAGGCAAACAAGGCCAAAAAACGGTAAAATAAAAAATCTGCCAACTGACATCGATTCTATCGCGTCTCGTAAAAAACGAACACAATGCGTCGAGAACGCCACGCGTCCCGCTACCCTCGGACTGAGTCGGCAAACCCCTGAATACGACAAAGTCCTTTGACAAAATCTTCTCAAAATTGAACCATATTGCACTAGTAATAACGTCCCTGTTTTTAAATGTCGTAGTCGAAGTACGACGTTAGAACTTTGTCGTAGCAGCAAAGGTTAAATTGAAACAAGCTTGGAATCCGCCGGCAAGCGACGCGACGTTGCCGTTCTTGGCAAGCTACAACGCTTGCTCCTCTATGTATATGTGTGTTCTGGCACAACTGGCGCCGAATATTTATTGTATACTAACAGAATACTGACTAACGCTTAGGGCGATAGGGTTCTATTTGCCATGCATGCTTTATTCTGTACTTTATGTAGCCGGCGTTAGGGTTGGGATTAGGATATTGTTTAGTTTTAGGATGGTGTTTAACTAAGCAGTTTTTCTATGTGACCGTCCAGGTGGCTATGTATAGGTTGTTTGGCTCGTTCGATACGCGGGACGGCGGACTTAACTTGGATAATGGTTTCGCAACTAATAATTAATTTAGCAGTGAAGGTTTTACGAAGGTAAATATAGACTTCATGAATATGTTAACTGCCTACCAATTATATCTCGAGTTCTCACGGACCTGCGTGGGAGTGTGATTTAGAGATGTTTGATCCTATCTGGTTTAAGTACTGTCTCGTACTGATTGTATTATTACTTCGACATAAATTTACAACAGGTTCTTAATTTATACTTGAAAGTAAGATCAGTAACTACTGATAAATTCAAGATGTTTTTTGATAGCAAAAACTTCAGATTAAAAATATCAACCAAAAGATGAAGGAATAAAGTATCTTCAACAAGACAGTACAAAGAATCCGGATTTTAAAAACAAGTTTAAATCAGAATTCAAAAAAACATCGAAGTCTTAAATCGTCTACATGAAATACACGAGAAATGGATCTCAACAGTCAAACCTTGGGGTCTATTTAAATTTCAAACCTCCACGAATAATTTTAGGCCGTTTTGATAGATAAAGTCATGTTACGTTATTTCTTATACTCTTCGACAAAAAACAAAAGGATAACGAAACTACTAAACAATAAGATGAGGCCGAAAAGAAACAACGGAGAAGGAAGATTTAGAAGAAAACTAAAATAACCGAACGAAAAAGAAGCAGCTTTGAAAGTGGTAGTGCAATTATGGGAGAGACCGATTCACTACCCACACCCACTTTGTACCTAGTTCCTACAAAGAACATAAAATTAAGTAGTCGATTGAAGAAACTCAATTAAAACCAAAACAAAAAACGTAAATGCTACCGATAGACGTAAGATATTTCAATGTTCTACACCCAATAAAACATTTTTTGGGAAAACATTTCAGGAACGCATCATCGCAAAAATGCATGTAGGTAGTGCCATGATTCAAAGAAATCAGCAAAAATGAAAAACAGTTCGATCGGAGGAACGAAAAAACATGTAAACGCAATAGACCTACCTCAAACTCACAAACCTTATCACAATCAAGCTATCGAAGAGAATTATCTAGATTCAGAATTCAAACTTGTCACTACAAAATACTTAATATCTAAGTAGGTAACCATGTAAAATGGCTAAGTGCTAGGTAGAAACTACTTCAGAATCGTGATAATGCATTGGATAAACATAATATATTGTGCAATCTAATCGGACAATGTGCGTAAATGATAGCGGTAATCAGATTATAGTCTCCGATACCTAATTTTAGTGTGGATATTGTACTCAACGTGCAAAAAGATCCTATTACGCAAAGTTCTGACTAATATCCTACTAATATTTGAAATACTAAAGTGATTTTTATATTATCGCCCCTAGCTGATTTTGATGAATGTTAATACAGAAATATGCGAAATCCTATATTAACGCGACTAGTTTTCTATAATTGCTTCCATCCCTATAATTTTCCTCTCCGCCACTTTTCTACTGGATCTGTATTATTGCTTGCTTTAATATCGTCCTCCAATTAGCTGCCTTGTCAAAGCTAGTCGTCATTATTCGTTCTTAGCCATTTCTTCAGTACCTAATCAATGAATCCATCATCACTGTTCGTGTGTTGGCCTTCTTCTTCTTCGTGTCGGTAGCACGACAATAGTATAAATTTGGGTGGTGCAATAATTGCCACTTTTACAGCATCGTTAGTTGCAGCACATAGGTCATTTTAAGCAATAGTTGGCCATCCAGAAATTGTCTAGAAGTACCTACATCAATCTATTATCGGAATCTATTGGTAACAGGAATCGTCAATGGTTAGTTCACACGGACTTCCATCGTCGTTCAACTGCTTGTCTTAATTATATCTATTAGAGTTTCCCCGTTATGTATAATAAAAAATATATCTGTAAATTTTCAGGGGTTTGTGATTAGTTTTATTAGCTTTCATCCGCGACTTCGTACGCGCATATCCTTTTTTTACCCGGTTCCGTAAGAATTTCGGGAAATCCTCTCTCAGTTTTGATTTTATTTGGCATGACGTAGCTTCCTTTGACGAAGCTACTGGTACATGCCAGATTTCAGCTTACTACGACCAGTAGTTTCGGCTGTGCGTTGATATTATATAAGTCAATGAGTCAGGTTTGCCTTTTATGTATATTTAGATAGATAGATAATCATATAGATTTCTTCTTTTTGGAGCGTTAAATATAAGGCTTGATTATGGCATCAGTATTATTTCTGACGAAAAATGCCTACTAGCCTGCAGCAATTGCTTCATAGGACGCCGGATTTGATTCGAAAATGACCAACTAAAGCCCAGAAATGAGCCTAATTTTTTACAGAAGCTGCCTTAGCAAAGATTTTTAAACGGTAACACTCGGAATGAAATAACCCTAACAAAATTATAATTAATATTAATTATAAATTGGATAGAATCTGTAACAACTCAGCAATTTATTTGTTTCTGTTGCTTTGATTTGAGCTGTTTAATATTATAGATTGTTCTTATTTTTTTCGATTAGACTTCAGAAAGATAGAAAATAATCAATAAGGTACTTACATAAGTACTTCAGCTGAGCTGTTTGGAATTTGGGCTCACTTAGGTTGGTACGATTAAGCAAAATTAGAAAATAAATATCCCAAGGAGCCCGCGAGAACGTTATATCTACCTATGTAAATTACGAAGCTTTCCATTGGGCAAACTCTTTGGCTTAAAAACATAAGCCTTCGTTACCATTTTCATCGGAGTTTCAATATCTAGAATCCAAAACGGTATCCGTCTCTAAATGGAAGTTTCTTTTTAATTACCATGCATATTCGATACTCGTTTCGTATCATTCAACCAACTTTAAAACCAATTTTACGAAACATTTTAAGGAAAAAACACCGGAAACTTCTCTTGCTTCCATAGTGTTTTTTGTTTCTTCTAATGTCTCGTAGACCTCAATATTAATAACCACTGCATCTCTATATCCTAATACTACCTAATTTTCTTTTTGGCTCCTACTCTTCAGAAGCCTAATTATATGTCCTTAAATTAACAAAATCTGGTACAGCACCTCAAAACGCATAGCTCAGAATACACTCTAATGCACTCCGTATATCGCTATACTAATTTACAATCAGAAATGACCAAAAAACCATCAAAACTTCATCAAATACATACAATCCTTATGCCAAATATCTGGCTAAGCGCAAAGCGGCAACCTCGCAGTCCAGTGTAGTGCCGCCTCTGGTAGAAAGCGGCGGCGTCCGCGGCACGTTTCTAATCTGGACTGCGGGCTGCGGCAGTCAATGACTCCGGCACGGCACGCGACTCGGCGACACTCGCTCACATATCGAAATATACATGCACTCGGTTTTAGGAAGTATTTTGAAGAATTATTATGTATCTACACGCAGTAGGTATAGCTCATTGTAAAAGATGACGGTCTTTCAGACATTCTTCCACAAATTAACCTTGTTAGAGAATAAAACCTTGCGTAGGTATTCTAATCTTTGTCATATAAGGAGTTCGTGTGCAAAATGTCTTGCAATTAGACCCAGCGGTTAAGGCTGTGCATGCGTTGTTTGTCAATTAATGAAACAATAAATTCGATTTTTACGAAGCAGGATAGCTTACGCCAAGAAAACTATGCCTACAAGTGGGTGAGCCAACAGAAGATAATGATAATGAGTAAATTGGTTATACCTAAGCATCGGTAATCTTTGCGGAGAAAAATAAATACAAGACAGGGTTGAAAGATACGACTATGTATAAAGAACAAAGACTATGTAGAAGAAGATCCATCGATTATCTTGGTATTCTTTATCAAGCATGATAAAGAAGATTTCATGCTCTGTAAAGGCGCTGAAGTCGAATTTAAAAATAGCAGTTGGTAATAATAAAGAGAAAACAAGTATCGAATCAATAGTGAAAACGCAGCCAAGTTCTTAGTCCCAACTCATTTGATAACCTACCTAATTTTTTTTATTGTCTCCAGGAATATTTACAATTTAGTATAATTTTCCAAATATTTATATCCCGAGGCTAATAGTTTCAAAATTCCTATTATAGTAATGTAAAGAAGTAAGATTTTAGAAGCAAATCAAACCATTGTACGGAGTGCATCAAGCGCGTCGCCTATATTCGCAGCTTTGAAAAGAAACAGGTTTTTAAATAAATGGTGCCTAAATAATTAAACATTAAATTCCATAAAATTGCCATAAATGAATTTTCAATACTGCACAGAATCTAACTTTTATGAAGAACACCGAAATACAGCATAACGAAATTACGCGAATGACTCTTTCAACAAACTAAACTTTACCTATTAAATGTTTTACGTTTTCTTCTGATTTTTAAAACAAAAATCCTTACTCGTACATAACATAATGTATCCCAAATAGCATAGAGCCAGATTAATCTAAATCTACTTACAGATTTTCTTTATCACGTCTGGTTTCTGAGATATCGTCATTGCTTTATAAGCAAGGCAAAAGACTCTTCTGTGGCTGATTTTTTGCCTATTTCAAAGACTACACATACAATGTAATCGTGAATTTCTTTTCTTCTACTCACTAACACATCAATACTTATATCTAAATTACTGACATGATTATAGACTGCTCCTCTTTGCCTCAAATTTTAATGACCCATAACAGTAACATTCTGTACAACTTCTCTGAAGTGTCAAACGGAAATAAAATCACGGGTATCCTCCATAACTAGTTCCCTTATATTACCGTGATAAAACATAGCCTTCATTTTTGAAAGAAGTACCTTGGTTGGACGGTTAACGTTGGTATTTTCTTAACACTAGCAGCACAGCAGGTTATACCTACACCAGATGAAGAACAATCGTCACTCATTGAGACTCTTTGCTTGTCTTATCTATACTTAATATTATAAAGCGTTTGTTTGTTTGTTTGGTAGAACGCGCTAATCTCAGGAACTGCTGGTCCGATTTAAAAAATATATCAGTGTTAGATAGCCCATTTATTATATCATCACACTAAGACAAATAGGAGCGGAGTAATAATGGAAATGTGACACAGACGAAGTTGCGCGGGTCAGCTAGTGTTTTCATAAATACTTCGAACCGATGATTTCTATGCCGTTCTGAGGAAAAAGATCTCTAATAATCAAAATTTAACCCTAGCCGAAAAACTCGATGCACCAATACTCAGACACTGTCCGGTTGCTCGTGCTGTAGGGATGAATAACACGTGTCTAATGTGTAATTGAAGATAACTATTACTTACCCTTAGTTGATAAGGTATTGATGTACTAACCATTGGACCACCGTTGTCAAATAATTATGATTACATATAAATGACGGCCTGCACAGTGCACAGCCTGCACACAACAGTACCGGCTGAAAAAAATAATAACAAGAAATCATTGTAGTTATAGGTACATAACATAAATAACAGACAGGTTTTTGAATATTATCAAATAAGCAGCAAAAACCGTAGCATGTATCTTGTGTTAAAAAATCCCTGAGGACCTATAACGTTTTTTCGCGGTCAAAATAAGCGTCTTGACTCAATTATTATCGCAATTTGCCGTACTGGAGCTTGTAACGTTACATTTTACAGGGGGTACAATGTGAGGTCACAAGCACTCACCTACCTAGGAGGGGAATCGTGCTAAAAGGAAAAAGGACAAATAAATACTAGTATAAATTTAATGAATTACACAACGAACGTCTAATGAATGAGAAAGATGAGCGGACGTGAGATGAAAATGAAGTCTTCGTTGAAGAACCGGAGGACTGGAGGGTCCGTTGAAGAACCGGAGGGCCGGCAGGGTCCGTTGAAGAACCGGAGGACTGGAGGGTCGTCACTCTTCAGAGGGCTGGAGAGGATGGGCCGAGTAACGTCTTCCTCCCAGGCTCGTTCAGCCCAGGCATCAAGGTGTCCTTTAAAGGCGGCAAGGAGAGAGGCCGACTTATCAGGTTCGAGGAGGTAAACTTAGAAACGTCCTCTAAGTCTACTCTTAATATAGGAGGGAGGGCGACTTCTCTGGTTCCCTGGAGGCAAACTGTCCTCTCAGTCACTCTTAAGAAACTTTTTCAGACTGTATGCAGCTATGTATTAATTTATCTAGGAAGTTTATAGAGAGCGTAAGTACAAAACAATAAGACACACACTACAAGCTGAATCATGATATAATTACTTTATTGTCATTATTTTTGTACTAACTCATGTTTTCCAAGAATCAGCTATGAATGAATCAATGAATGAATTTTAAATTTCCAGATTAAAATCCAATATAACATACACATAGAAAACATAAAATAAAATAAAATGACAATAAAATAAAATAAATGATAACTTTAGAAACCACCAATCATGTTATCGGCGCATGGTAGGACTGCTATGAAACGCATGTAAGTAACTAGAAGAGTTATGAATATAAATGTGGATGGATGGAGAGGGAGAGGTAGGCCAAAGAAGAGATAGATGGATTGTGTGTGGAGTTATATGAAAGAAATATATATAGTGATATGAAAGAAATATATATTAGGTAAGTATATAGAGAGATATATATAAAGTTTTGGAAACACATTCATAATGCGAACAGCAAAGGAGTGGAATTCCCTGCTGGAGTCTGTGTTTCATGATAGCTACAACCTGGAAGTCTTAAGTCAAGAGTGAATACGTTACTTCTAGGTAAGCGTGCTCTATCTTAGACCGCATCATCGCTTACCATCAGGTGAGATAGTGGTCAAACGCGTGCCAAAAAAAAGTAAAAAAAAAGTATATATAATAAGGATATATATCAACATAACCTGATGCTATCATAGCAGCTGAAGCCTGATAAAACAGAATGGAAGAAAAAAACGTGTTGCGCCGACCCCAAGTAACATGGCGTAGGGGCAGGAAGATGATGATGATGCTTTCCAAGAAGCAGTTTTAAGTCATAAAGTAAATACTAAGAACTTAACTTAGAACTTAAAACAACCATTGGAATAATCAGAATACCTTTCCTAATTAGTCATTGTTTGATGTGATGACTGTATGGATTGTGGTATTTTGTCAACTGCCACAAACAGATTTCCTGCTAAAGGAAACCGCAGTTGACGCCTCGTTGTATCGATTTGCGTCAGTTGATGAGGGTACCTAGATAGATACTAAATGGATACCTTTATTCAAGTTAGGTTGGTTTTCGGATATTCTGCGTTCGACAATGTCGCCAGTTTCCCTTTATTGCAAATTATGATTGGCAACATTCAATAGTGACATTGGGTGAAGACGAGCGTATTTTTTTGAGTTCAAAAATAGCCCACAAGAGCTCCCAATCCTCATTCGCGAACATTGAACTAGCTCCCCAGGTGTCGGCAGCGACAAAGCGCCGCTATCGCGCTGATAACGCTATCAGTCCTTATCGCCTTCCGCTGCAGCTGCCGACGCAGATATTTAGCCTTGATGCACGCCCGCCGGGAGCTATCGAGATGTTTGTTATATTCGTATGACGAGTGAATCTGATTTGCTATGCGGAATTGAGCCTGGAAGGAGCTGTTTTCATGAAAGACTTGCAGAAATTACGGTGGAGATAAAAGTAGATTGATAGCATTGCGTCATGATTTAGCTACAAGGTTTCTGTAAGTCCTTAAATTCAAGAAATAAGTTAATTTTCTCGTAATCTTCAATTTATTTAAGACTAGCTGACTAGCTGATGCCTATGCTGATGCTTGATAAATTATACTACATTAAAACCTTCCTCTATCCATTGGTGAAAAGAGAAAGAAAATCGAAACACTTGTTTTTGAGTTTATCGCGAACAGACAGACAGACGCGGCGGAGGACTTTGTGATTACGTTAAATTCCGTGAAAAACAAGTGCTGGTTTTTGCGCTTGCTTCGATGATTTGTGTTCGTTCTTTCTTTCCTTCTTCTCGGTGTTCTTTTTTTTGTTTAACCTCGTTTAGAATAATACTTACCCTTTTTAAGTGTTTATTTTTTTGTGAATAAAAAATATTTTCTTTCTTTGAGTATAATCCAATTAAAATAAGGCTTAATTGCATTATTTTCCCAAGTACTCTCCCACTAATTGCTCATACCTAACTCCCAAACAATGGAAGCACCTACACTCAAAAAGAAACCTCATTAAAAACACAAAGAAATTCTCCACTAGATTCATTCACAGTCTGTGTGTCGGCGTCATTCTCGATAATTGCTGAGTCAGTCGCCGCGGGCATGGTAGCAGTAAGTCCGGTAGCCGTGCCGACCGTCATTGTTTGTCTATGTGTCTGTACTGTTTCCGTTCAATGACTATCGTTATTGTTCTATACAGCCTTTGGTTGAGTAAAATATATGCCGCTATTGTTCTGTTTGGGTGTCGTAAAGTGATTAGGGTGATTGTGTAATGGCTGTTGCAATTGGCCGAGTTTTTTTTTTTTTTATTGGGGACAGAGAAAACAGGACCGAATATTGTCCCGTTGGTAGTTCTCGTGGTCGTAAGCGCGGGTGGTTTCGATTTCCAGGTCGTGCGTACTAACCTGCCTTTTTTGTAGGCGTGAAAATGTGATATTGAGTTTTTCCATGAAGAATTTGCTAGTACCAGTCCCGGAGTTTGGAAGTTGGTAGTTGTACGGGTAAAGGTGCATTTAAATGATAAACTTTTTGTTAGTGTATTGATCTAAACACCCAAAACTGTGATAAATATATATGTAGATGATCGACCCGCGGCAAATGAGTCGTTCACCGATGATAGGTATGCAAATACTAAAAACGATTACTCAAATGTGTGATTTTATTAATTTGCTGTGCGATGATGTCAACATGTGTTTGCTCGTACAGTAGGTAGTTACCAACCCCATACCTCGAATAGCACCAACGAGCTTTATCGTTGGTCTACTGCCTCGGCCGTGTCGGATTGTCGTCACATCGACTATGATAGAAAAGGAATATAGAGTGTTACCTGCGTTTGCGTCAGCACACATAGGCAATTGTGTAGTAATATACTTAACCTGTACCGTACTTGGCTAATCGCGGTTGAAATTGACCGTAAAAGCAATGAAAGCTGCGAGCAATATTTTGAAATCTGCGCTCTAAGTACCAAAATAATTTTCTCTTTACAAAATTGTTCCAAACGATTGACTACACAAGCCATTAATTTCTTCATTACCTCACCAAGTAAAATCTGTGTTTAGAGAAGACATAAAGTTCTCGATAATATTCAAAATCACTGCTAAATACATAGTTTACCGTCCATAACTGATGAAGTTTCTATGCATATGTATAGCCATTGCCTGCCTTAGATGGCTGTGCATATATTACTAACTGCTTTTAAATTGCCTCGCTCAGTTGACGTGGTAATGGCACTTAGCCCTATTATTAAGTGGGGCCCTTTCACGTTATGTAATCTTTGCCTAGAAAGTTCTAGATTGATATATTTTTTTACTGACGTGTATTTGTTATTATAGTATACGCCAGATAAACGTGGAATAAACTACATTGAACCACATACATTTATTGACTTTCTTAAGATCAAAATCAGAAATAATGACATAAAGCTGTCCTGAATCGACTTCTATCATGATCCTTTACGTTCTCTAGTAATGAAAAACAGTTCTTAATTTAAATGGAGTATCTACGAAGAGATATTAGGGAAAGGTCAATGTACAATGACATTCGTGAAATAGGCTGAAAATATAGGCCGTCATTTTGCTTTTACGTGATTATACGAAATTCAGTAGCAGCGTGAAGCGTGCATTCACATGAAACAGGTCAGGCGAGCGTGATACGTGAATACCAATGGAGCTGAGAGAATTTCTGGGCTGACGTGACCCCGGGCGCTTGGCGTGCTCGAACGAAACAAACAACGGTGCAGGATTGCTTACTGAAATATTTTCACGGTTTTCTGAAATAAAATTGAACCGAAAAATTTTCACTGTGATAAAAACTGGACGATGAACGTGACATTATTTACTATGCCTTAGTATAAACAGACATATTAATTTAGCCTCTTATTATGCTCCACAAAAAAATCTCATTTTGACATCTTAAACCCTAAATTCCCTGAATCGCGTAATAAGGTTTTGCTTTTTAGTGATGCCTTACTTGAGATCAACACAGATGTGGCGCTCGCCGGCCGTGGCCGCAGCACCGGCGGCTCGCGCGTGATTGGTCACGGTTCTTACCTAACTGGGCCGTAAAATACTTTTTAAAAAGGTTGTTTTAAATTTTATTAAATTACAAGGCAATCATCAAAGCTGATGGTCAAAAACTTTTAGAGCATTTAACAAAAGGTATTTTCATTAGAATAACAATAAGTTTAATAAAATATTTCCTTGCTGATTTGGGATTTTCGTAACAAATATTTGGTATGTCTAGCATTTTACGCCACACAGATTTCTAAGGAATAGATAAATTATTAGAAAAAAAAACTCATAGATCATTCATATTCCATTCATTCAGATTATAAATTCCTAAGCTTATCATCTAGACATGCACTCTATCATTATTTCCGGCCGAAAGCGTGACACGCTTGACGGAACGTGGCACGCTTTCAACTCACACTCTGCATTCGAAACTTGTCAATTAACTTAATACAATATTTATGTTAAAAAATACACACAAGTTATATTATTAATATTCTTGCAAGAAATGTACAGAAATAACCTGTAAAAGTATATAATTTGAATTTACAATATCATTTACCACACTTGACATGTCATGACAAGCTTCGCAAATTTATCTTGTAAATGAATTGGTTGAACAACATAATTTTGAATAATAAAATATTTATTATTTTGCAATAAATATGAACTGAATAAATTTACAATATCATGAAATTAGCTGCCTCAACTCGTCACGCGTCATAGAGTCGGCAAGCTTTAAACTCAGAATAATTGGAATACGATACTTGTCAAATTATTGTTCGACTTATCTAATTAGTACAAAGATTACATTTAAGTAAATAAAGCAGAACGGACGCTTTTAAAAGGTGTAAGTCACGCATGACAGAACACAGCACGCTTTCAACTCACACGCTGCATACGAACATATCAATTAGTTAGACGTTTGCGAAAAAAATATAATAACGAATGATACTTAGTGGCTATTATTTTATTAGTAAGCGAGAAACATTTGACTATAAATCTATTATTTATTCGTTTCTCCGCCGCACAATGTCACGCGTGACGGGAGCATACACTTTCTATTGAAGTTTGTGTGTAATTTTCTAACGTATATCTGACCTATTATTGTTGGTCTTTACGATTGATTACACATAACTTGTTAATGGTGTACTAACGAAGGTAATGCAAATAAAAAAAATAAAACTACCAACACCACAAACTAAAATATTTTCATCGCTATCAATCTTATAGCAAAAAAAAACTACAAATAATCCATTAATTTTATGGCCAATAAGTCCCAGTGAATGGAGTATAAATCAAAAGGAAGGAAACGGAAAAAAATTAAAAAATCCCGACAAAATAACAACCACGGTGTCACGCCGCGCCGCCGCGCCGTGCAAATGGAAGCACGGGACAGCACGATCACTATTTCTTTTTCTTTTTCCGCAAGCATTCTAGCCTGCTCTATTGGGATGCTGATTGCGTGACATTTTTTACTGTCTGATTTCAGGAAACAAAATAGGTGATGAGTATTTTTTGAAATATTACAAATACTTCTAAATATGTATAAAAAAATACATATTACTGTTTCCTATTTTAATTTTTCGAAAATTATGGGACGAGACTTTTGCATAGAATAGTTTATTTTCCTTTTCATAGACTCGTCACAAACTATGTCATAATTACAATTTATTATTCTAGTCGCTCGCAATGGGCCTCATTGGCTTAAAGTCAGTCAAAGGGCAATGCTTGGAGTTTCCTTGCGTGATCGAATCAAGAATGATGATATCCGCTAGAGAACCAAGGTTACTGACATAGCCCGAAGGATCACCAAACTAAAGTTGCAGTGGGCAGGGCAGATTGCTCGCAGAACGGATGGTCGATGGGGCCGAAAAGTTCTGGAGTGGTGACAGTGTACCGGAACACGCAGCGTTGGAAGGCCTCCCACAAGGTGGACTGATGACCTGGTGAAGGTCGCGGGTAGCTGATGGATGCGAGACGCACAGGACCGGTCATTATGCCGACGCTTGGGGGAGCTTATGTCCAGGCCAGCAGCAGTGGACGTGGATGGATGCTATGATGTTCATGATGATTATTATTCTAATTAGTTTTGTACAATGATAACACAAAATAATGAACTAACAGGTTACACCGCGTTAACTGTTCAACCATTAAGTCATTTTAATCTACCTATAGCGATGGACGGGTTCCTTCTACCATTAAGAGGGTTTACGCGTGTCGGCATTTCATACAACTTAAGTCCTTAATCTTCGATGTTTATGAACTGATTTTAATGAAACTTGGTATGGTTACGCTTCAAAGCCTGGTTTAAATAGTTAGTAGAGAACATTTTCTGAAAAGAGTACAGGGGGATAGATAGAGTGATTTTTCACTTTCTATAGAAAACATAAAATTGTCCTCACTCTTCCTCTAAACTCTTTTTCGAAAATGTTCTCTACTAATTACTATTTAGGCCTGGCTCTGAAGCGCATACCAAGTTTCATTAAAATCGGTTCATAAACATCGAAGAATAAGGACTTGAAAATTCGTATGAAATGCCGACACGCGTAAACCCTCTTAATACTAAGACTGTAGAAAAAAATGGCGGATAAAGCCATTTGTTTACTCGCGTGCTAAAGGCACTTCAGCTTTCACTGGTCATCCATTTCTTCAATTTATACAGTTTTTTTGTATAAGTATAATTAGTAGCTAATTATTGTGTGTAACGTTCTATTACCATGCTGGATTGATTTATTGAGACATGTTTTTTCGCTGATGATTAAGACGTCGAGATCTAAGAGTTATTACATGTTTTTTTCTTCTGTTACATGTTATTTTTATTGGTTTGAGGAATCCAGTAATGGACCATTTTTATAAGTATGGGAAATCATCAGATGACTCCGCTCTGGGTGGAGCGGAAGGGAGTGTCGGACTCTTACTGACTAAAACCCATCCGTGTTCCTCCTAATGCCCTTTGCGTTCCAGGACCGCGGTGACTCTTTCGAATAAATTCTGCAACTTTGGCAGTTCCAGGACCTAACCTTCATACCAACTGTTCTAAGGACTATGGACCTGTTTATCTTCTTACTGCCAGACAAAACTCCTTTGACATGGTGGGGCAGCATGAAGAATCTGACCTGACTGACGATTGTCATATTGTAAATCCTCGACAGACGGACTTGTCCCCGTGAGCTAACGAGAACCGACGGGAAAAAGGCCAGGAAGAAGAAGAGTGAAAGGCAATACTAGACAGGAGAAAATAATAAATTCACAAGTAACAACAATAACTCTTAACTCGTGGCAAAGAGTACCAACCAGTTGCCAACATTAGAGTACCTACTCAAATTTTCTACCTAAAATGACACCTATTTACTTTCCAAATACTGGTGCTTTTACTAAAATTACTGTAGGTAGTGAAAAGGAAACAATTACGGGAGTAAGTACCTACCGAGCGGCCATTAGTTGGTAGTTAGTCGCAACACTAACGTTCGGTAGCCGCAATAGGGCTGGCACGCTCGCGCTGTGATTATTTTTTATTGGTTTATCGAAAATATATACCCATTTATAAAACTGTAGGAACAATAGATGCACCGGTTAAAATAAGAACAATTAATTTAATTGTAGTGATTGAACAACAATAAAACACCACAAGTGGCCAATATCATATCTATACTAATATTATAAAGCAGGAGTTTGTTTGTTTGTTTGTTTGTTTGTATGGTTGAACGCGCTAATCTCAGGAACTACTGATCGATTTGAAAAATTCTTTCAGTGTTGTGCCCATTTATCGAGGAAGGCTATAGGCTATATATCATCACGTTAAGACAATTAGGAGCGGAGCATACAAGGAAAATGTGACGTAGACGAAGTTGCGTGGGTCAGCTAGTCTAGAGATAAAACGTCTATGAGAAGTGTTTGCTTTCAAATCAATCACTTTTTCAACTTAAAAAAATGTGGAAGGCATGAGAGGGAACGAAGTAGGATAGACATCCTAACTAATATTAAAAATACGAAAGGGAGTTTTCATGCTTGTTACGATGTCATGCTTATAATATCACTAAACTGATTTGATGAAGTATAGGGATCCTTTTTGAATGGAAAATCATCAAATGATTTCTTTCACTCTGGGCGGAACAGGAGTTGTCATACTCTTACTAACTAAAAGCCACCCGTGTACCTCCAAAACACCACTTGCGGTTCAGGGCCGCGGTAACTCTTAAGATAAATTTCGCAACCCTGGATAAACGGGACCCAGAAGTAGTTTATAGGCTGCACTACATCTGTTGCGAAAATAAAACTTGAATGTTAACGATGTTGTGAGTAGAAGCCAGTCAAATCATAAATACTAACTTCTCAGCACTTTTCTAGTGTTTTTTTTTTACTATTGATTGGCATACGTTTGACCACTATCTCACCTGGGGGGCTACTCTCTAAGCGCGACGTCCGTAGTTTCGGGCTTAGTTGCGGGCGTATTCTACTCCGTATTATCTAACCACTAAGAATTAATGACAACAAAATTCAAAAGTTACAGTCAAATCGAGTTGTCATTCATTTTTAATTAGGGTTCGGGACTAATCGTAAGTCCGTAGGTGATACGGATTTACTGAGATTACCCCCTACATACAAACTTACAAACATACAAACTTACAAACAAATGTTACCTCTTTATAATATTATATTATAGTATACTATCCAACACTGAAATAATTTTTTAAATCGGACCAGTAGTTCCTGAGATTACCCCCTACATACAAACTTACAAACAAATGTTACCTCTTTATAATATTATAGTATAGAAGTATAGATTAGCTGACCCGTGCAACGTCGTCTGCGTAACATTTTTCATTACTGTTCTGCTCCTATTGGTCTTAGCTTGATGATATATAGCCTATAGCCTTCCTCAATATGTGGGCTATGTAACACTGAAAGAATTTTTCAAATCGTATCAGTAGTTCCTGAGATTAGCGCGTTCAACCAAACAAACAAACAAACAAACTCCTCTGCTTTATAATATTAGTACTTATAGATAATTAGTTACTCAAGCGAATCAGATTTAACTGTATTAAAAAACTGGTGTAATTCGAACAAAAAAACTTTATTCTATTTAAATGATTGCCAAAAACATTCTGGAAATAAAAACAATGATTAAAATCGCGGCAGCCCTGAAACCCGTTTAGCAACGCTTGCCACAGTACAGCCGCCGTGCAGTGGTTTAACAACTCCGCTCTCTGGCTTCGTCGTGAATTTGTGATGCGACGCACGAACGAGACACATTTAATTTCCTTGCAGCTTTTTGGGCACAGCACCATGTGAAATTAATGTTACATTTCCATATAGGTTTTCAAGACCATTGTGTTATTGCTTTCTCTTTTTGACTTCGGCAATTATGTGGTATAATAATATACTTGTAAACGTAGAATCAGCTCTTTTTCTCGCGCTTTTGTTTTGCTCTCCCCCTCGGCTTTTATTTTTTTTATTTCTTAAGAACCTTCTCCTGATAGTAACAAATACAACAAAAAAGAATTAGTGAAATCGGCCCTGCCGTTCACGTGTGACGCGATGACCAAGGGAAATAGAGATTAATTTTATATATTAATATAGGTTACTGACATTTCATTTCCGCCTAATAAGTTGCCTGCTGCGATTGGAATTAAAGGTGCATAGCTCTTACCAGTGGCTTCTTCCACGTGAAAGTAGAAGATTATCTTAAGAGATCATACTGCCGGGATAAAAGTATCCCATGTTCTTTCTATCCAGCACATAGTCTTCGTATTCGGTCCTGAACGGCTGAACTTCGTTCGATAGCAAACCAACAGACAGATTGCTTTCAATATGGATGTAGATAATAAGTAGTTACTGAAAATTAAGATGATTACAAACATAAAACCCAAAATACAAGAAATAAGAAACGAAAATAAGTATCACAGATTCAGCAGACATTTAAGCAAAGCACCAATTAAGCCGAACTGATTAATTTACGAACTTCTAATGGAAACTTGGTAATTAAATAACAACGTATTTTTTTTAATTACACATAATTGAGTTAATAGTCCTCATATTAATTATTTTGATGCCAACCCTACCCTTTATATAACTCCACAGTAACAAACCTCGCAGTGATTCAACGCTCACTCAGCCTCATTAGAGAGACAACAAAAGCGTTGTAGTACTTGTTGTTCGTAGTCGACGCACTAGTTTACGCGCGACACACATTTATTTAAGTTCTAATTGCTTTCCGCGGTACGGGGCGGTAATTAGAGTTGAGTCGCTTTGAGCGTGCGACTGTGACGTAGTTTTGTATTTATTGTTAAGACCCTCTTAATTCAAGCTGCAGAAAAACCTTAATGCAATGAATTTAATTGTGTTAAAAGAATAAATATTTATTTTTCACAGTCACGGTACAGATAAATGAAACTCCATTCGTTGGTAATAGCAGAAAACAACCCAGTTGTTAGAGTATCAAAAGTGACCATCATCATTAAAAGGTTCGTACCACCCACTGCTGATTGTAGACCTCCCCTTGTTATACAAGGTTTGTCCAGGTTTCGTCGTCCACCACGGTTGGTTGTCTGGATCTGAGCAACCATCAGCGATCTGTCATTATTCAAGCCTGCAATGTCTTAACCAAACTGGAAACAATTTAACAAATTATGTTTCCCGTGGTAATCGAACCCATGACCACCGCTCGGTCACGGAGGCAGATATATTATTATGATGATGATAATAACGTGACTGCCTTCTGGGTCTCGAACAGAAGAAGAAGGCCGTTTTTGGGGGCCGAGTCACCCGCGTCCGTGGGAGAATACCCTTCAGCGAATCCCTGCACGTGGTCCCCGGGTGGTGCTAAAAAGGTGACACTAACCGCCTCCGTGGTCTAGTGGTTATACTACCTGATTCAGACCCAGAGGTCCCGGGTTCGATTCCCAGCAGGGGCAAATGTTTTGCTCGGTTTGGTTGGTGGTAGGACTTGTTCTAAGTCCGCCTGGCAAGCTACCACCATCATGTCTAAGTCTGTCGCCATAACAACAATGTTAACAGCATTGTTGTGTTCCGGCAGTTAGAGGTATAATAGCCAGTTCCTCTGTGTTTGAGGATTCCGGGTAAAGCTCGCTTCCATCTTCGGCCTAATCATCACTTTCCATCAGGTGAGATTTGGGCCAAGAGTTTACCCGTTTTGTATAAAAAAAGAAGGAAATGTAAAAATCATCCTCTTCATCATCATCATCATCATATCAGCCGAAAAACGGCCTCCCCCAAGTGTCGCCACAGCAACCTGTGCGTCTCGCATCCATCGGCTAAACGCAACCCTCACTACCTCATTCAGTACTGTGGAGGGGTAACTGAATTTCTACGGGAAATTAAAGAGGTTTTAACATTGAAATAATAATTAGGTATATTGGCGAGCTCCGCCCGAATTCATCTGTCTCCTAAACAATAAAATTTCTATAAGCTTCCTATTACAAAAACATACGCTATAGTTTTTATTCACCTTTCCAAAGATTTATGAGTGGCCAATGCGAATCAAACCTGGAACACACATGAGCATCACAAACCTCGGACTCACATGAGCGCCACAGTACCCTACACCTTGCGGGAGGCTGCGCCAAAATTGCGTCTTCCGGTTTGCGGTCGCCACTCCAGAAATATTCAGAACCATCAACCACCTATTCTGGAGTGCAATGTGCCCTGCCCACTGCCACTTTAGTTTGCCAAGTCACTATAATGTATACTAAAAATCTATACTATATATTATATATTATCTATACTAATATTATAAAGCAGAAGAGTTTGTTTGTTTTTTTGTTTGTTTGTTTGTTTGTTTGGTTGAACGCGCTAATATCAGGTACTACTGGTCCAATTTGAAAAATTCTTTCAGTTATAAATAGCCCATTTATCGAGGAAGGCTATAGGCTATATATCATCACGCTGAGACCAATAGGAGCGGAGTAGTAATGAATAATGTTACGCAGACGACGTTGCACGGGTTTTTTTTTTTTTTTTAGGGATGGGAAATCATCCAATGACTCCTCCCGCTCTAGGTGTAGCGGGAGGGAGTGTCAGACTTCTACTGACTAAAACCCATCCATGTTCCTTCATTGCCCTTTGTGTTCCGGAGCCACGGTGTCTCTTGCGAATAATCCCGCGACTCCGGCAGGCGTCGGCCCTTTCGGGCCCCTCTGTGTTGCTGACTCTCTTTGAGGCGCGCGTGGAACACTAACGCGCCGTCGACACGGCCTGTCGTCACTAGACGGACGGACGGCGAGCCACCCATAGCTCGCCGTCCACAGGCCCGCGCCTACGGTGGCCGGAGGTCACCAGGTGGCCCCCGACGCCCGCGGCGTCCACCACGGCGGCCGGGATGAGAGGGTCTCCTCTCCCGCTCCGCCACCTCCTTCGCTAGCATGACTGCTTCGCAGAAGGAGGCAACGGCGTCCCATTCCGTCTCGCTCCGGACCATGGCTTGGACCAGGGCCGGACGCGAGAGGTCGCCGCCAATCGCCGTTTCGAGGACACGGCGGTGCGCCGCCCAAGCGGGGCACACCTGCACAGTGTGCTCTACCGTGTCCTCCGGTCGATCCTCGCAGTGGTGACACCCGGGCGTTTCCTCCCGCCGAATTCGGTGCAGGAACCTCCCGAAACATCCATGTCCGGTGAGGACCTGCGTCAGGCGGAAGGTGAGGACGCCGTGGCGCCTCTCAAGCCACTCCTCAAAGAGGGGACTTATCGCCGCTATTGTGGCGTGCCCTGCGCTGGGTTGCGATAGTCGTCGTCTCCATGACGCCATGAGATCGCGCCGGAAGTCCGTCCGCTGCGCGACAATTTGCCGCGTCAGCGGAGTTTCCCCCCGGCTTAGTACCTCCGCGCGCCAATCATGCAGGCGCGCGAGGACCACCGCCTCCAGATCCCATGGCGGCAATCCGGCAAGGAGACCCGCCGCTTCGCGCGAGATCGTGCGGTACACGTTGCACGGGTCAGCTAGTAATATTTAATGCAGAAGAGTTTGTTTGTTTGTTTGGTTGAACTCGATAATCTCAGGAACTACTGGTCCGATTTGAAACATTCTTTCAGTGTTAGATAGCCCATTTATCGAGGAAGGTTATAGGCTATATATCATCACGCTAAGACAAATAGGAGCGGAGCAGTAATGGAAAACGTGACGCAGACGAAGTTGCGCTGGTCAGTTACAATATTATAAAGCGGAAGAGTATGTTTGTTTGTTTGGTTGAACGCGCTAATCTCAGGAACTACTGGTCCGATTTGAAACATTATATCAAAGATAGCCCATTTATGGAGGAAGGCTATAAGCTATATATCATCACGCTAAGACAAATAGGAGCGGAGCAGTAGTGGAAAATGTGACGCATACGAA
Organism: Ceramica pisi; assembly: GCA_963859965.1. NCBI lineage: Eukaryota > Metazoa > Arthropoda > Insecta > Lepidoptera > Noctuidae > Ceramica > Ceramica pisi. The sequence goes on along the minus strand of OY982535.1, from coordinate 17,909,923 downwards.
GTTGCGCGGGTAAGCTAGTTATACCTACTATAAATAAAAAACTATTGATACAATCACTAAATGTTGATTTTTAACTACAAAATAAGTTGAACAGGACTTGACTTCTACAAGATCTCAAAACTTTTTACGGTGGAAAGATTGCATAGTGAGACTTGGCATTTTTTTATTACTTTTAATGTATTTCAAAATCTTCGTGTTACGTGAATTGAACTCGTACTAATATCGCGTGAATCGAAATTTGAATTCGATATTGTTACCGCTATCCATAAATTCGTGTTCTCGATATCGTGATTTCACGCACTTGTTTTTGTGATTCACTTTTATTTAATCGGTATTCAATACAGCAGCTAGTTTACAAAAGGCCTCTGTAAAATTATGGCCTTTAGTCGAATTGCTTGATTGATTGCGAAATTCTGGACATTCCAGGCGTCAGCTGACTTCTCAGACTATAAGTAAGTACCGATCTTTATTGACGCCCCGCTGCTCTATCGTATTCTAGCAATCCGAAAACACTTACCTAAATAAATTCACTATAAGAAAGTTTAGGTTTTGCAACTTCTATAGTCAATAGGCCAAAACTTTCCTTAACAGTGAACTAACCAAATCGAAACCTCGTTAGGCAAATAGCAAACCATCATAAAATTCATACCTAAATTAGAATTCGTGACATCGCATAATTAGCTTACACACACTTTCGTCTCCGTCAACTTTCTCGTAAGGTTTCCATTTCATATAAAACCTTATTATATTAACTTGAGCTCATCGGCCGCCATACATGGAAATGTTAAAAGACGAGTCGTTTGCCGAAAGCCGACTCTTATAAATGGTAGTTCTTCTTGTAGATATAATCGCTTCGCCTTCGGAAACTCGTGTGATTTCGCCAACGACCCGGCGCAACGTATAGACGATAGCGGTGAAAGTGGAACTAAATTATTTGGAATTCGTGTCTTTAATTTTGTATAGATTGCCGAAAAGTTGATCATTCATTGATCCAATTAGGCTGAGAGCAGCACTTTTTGTACGTAAGTCAGAAAAACTTAGGTTTCTAGCTCAATTTAATGTAATCAGAGCAATGATCAATACTCGTATATTTATCTCAAGAATAGAACCTTCTTCAATCTGTGGTTTGGGATGATGTACAGTATTGTTGATAAACAAACTTATTTTTATTTTTTATTTGTGATGGGTTTGCTCTTGACTCTAGTCTTGGTCAGAGATGACAGAGACAAAGTCTACAATGGAACGAGCTAACCCAGAAGGAGCCTGTTCATTCTAACTTTGAAGAGATTAGGGTTGTAAGCGTGATGAAAATGCAAGAGCGCCAACAACTCGTATTCAAAACAGGATTCTTCCAGGAAACACTGACGAAAAAATTACACATACTAGTTTTAGAAATATATGGAATATGTACAGGCCCAAATAATATAAATATAATATATTAAATCGTCAATTCAGTAGACTGGTCTAAGCCTAAGAAGCAATTAAACACCAGACTTTGTCATCACTTAGATTCTATCTGACTGCTAGGTACCTATACATATAAAAGTAGTACCTAGGAGCCCCCTTTTTCATTCCGTCAGAAACTACATAGAAAATAGAGCAGTCTACTCGTTATCTTATCTTACACGACACATCCAATTGTATTTACTATTTTAACATTAAGTATCCTTATCTACACCTAGGTACTAATGACCCAACAGCAATAAAATAAAGATGCTCTTTAAGTCGCATCTAATTTACTCAAGTCCAAAAAATGTAGTCGAACATTCGACATTTCGTTATCAATTACCACATATTCAAACTAAAATATAAAAGTAGTGAACCTTGACGACAGTCGCTCGGGCCACCGGTCACTGGCAATTTGTTTTTTTTTTCTCTCGCTCTCGCGTCAATTCTGCGAACGCGAAACTGGTCGAACTGGCCTGCGCACGAGTTTTTTCGGCGAGCAACTCTGGGCATGCGCTGGGTTGCCAGATTAAAGTTACGGGCGATTGGATTTATTACAACCCTTGAGTTTTTTATGTGGGAAGTTTTAGTCGGGGTGTTGTGTGAGGTGGAAGAATTGGATTAGCGATAAGTTTTTGAGTAAGTTTGTTTGAAAATGAGATTGGGGATTAATATCACTGTCGAAAAAAGAGTTTTAAATAGATACATAAACTAGGTACTCGTTAATATAATAAAAACTATTGATTCAATGGAAAACCGGTTATTCCTATGTAGGTTACCATTGAAAACATTTTACCCAAATGAATTCTGTGAAATATTCATTACTTCGTAATTTAATTAACTTAATTAAGTTTATCTACATCAGATACGTGGAAAACATACTACTCAAACAATTACAACAAAACAAATGTTTTTAATTTTAACGAACTAAAAATTCCTTACCAACACAAATGAGCATAAAAATAGCTCGCAAAATTCAACTTTGTAATCCATCATAATAACGCAGCGCATTATTTAGCCATAATTGAAATAAATATTGGGTGAAAAAAGGTTCCCTACGTGGCAACCTCGGAGTAAATGTGGCAACATTCGCCGGTCTCCTAATTGACGAGCGCCGCTAGCATACTAATGGACAGATTAAAATAGTTTTATGGACCATAAACGTTAGTCAATACTTAGTCACTATGTCGTTAAAACGTAGCGCAGACTAGAACATAGTGCGCAAAGCACAAATGTCAATCTATTGGTCAACATGTGCTTTTTCTGCCTTTCGACCAGTTTGTGCCACATATACATAATTAATCACATCGTAATCCAGCTAATGTATTCGATGCCAAATCGATTGTATCGAAATGTACCTACATTCGTGATAGGATTAAATGTCAGATTTAAAATTTAAAACCGTGGCCTCAATTGGAAGGTTATGTATTCGTAACATTATGGATATCGCTCAAAACCGTCGAATTTTAAATCCACTTCTCTTCATCGTATAGATACTTTGCTTGTATACATATCGCTCTTATTCGCAAGACGATACATTTAACTTCGAGATGACAATCCTTCTTCTCCTTACTTAATTTGTACTGTTGGACACTCTTAAGATGATATCTGTGGACGCAGTTTTCCGAAAGTAAACAAAATTATACTTTTCTAGTTGCGAGAACATGCCAATGACCAATAGCACTTTTGATGCCCAGAGTCGGACGAAGGGACGATGCGGTTACTCAAAATCATTGTTAGAATAAAGACTCCTAATCGAATATCGGTCACGATGCCCAATTTCAAATTCAACAGAGATTAGCCTAAATTCTTTCCTGTTGCACCCATGGTCCGATGTGAATGACGGGGAGGGGAAATCAGACGCAGGAATACTAATGCTTTTGGAGGCGCGGGGTCGTCACACCACCAAGCTTCAAGCTCCCGAGAAATTCGAGACAGACCAATCCTATAACACTGCCTGACCTGAAGATCCGACGTTCAGCATTCGTGCTTACAACTCTTGACCCGAGTCAGCAGAAGGACCAATGAGACCAAAGTAAATATAATAAGGAAATAATATTTATATCTAATGAGTTTTTTTGTCCCCAACCATTGATTCCGCGAACATAAATACACAACTTATTAATTTACCTACTATAAATTAAATTAAGGAAAATAAAAAAGATTATTTACAACGTTCACAAACAACCTGTGCTATACGGTTGGTGTTGAAATTACCTTATTTGCATGTAAATGTTCAGAATGGGAATGTTTGTTCCTAAATAACTGTTTAATGCAAATCAGAGTTCAATTAAAGATGCTAATTTCAAAATAACCATTAAGAGACAGACTTCACTCATAGAGACTTGCAAAAGTCCAATAATATTGCACTCTGCTGGAAGAATGACAATAATAGGCGATCCTATTGAAGATGAGAAATATTGACAATATTGTAAATGGTTTAATGATGATATTAGTAAAGTCACTCGAGAAGACTATGCACAGGGAGGTGTAATTGAAGAAATAAGTAGAAAACACATGAGCATGTATCAATCTTAGAGATTTTGACAAAAAAATAATATTGTTTAAATACACATACGTGTTTCAACCTCGCAATGGATGTTGATATGCTCATCATGATTTAGATGAGTTAATTACGGAAGTTATATGTGTAAACTTATACAGTAATCTTATTGATTACCTATCTATTGAGAAATCTTTGGAAACTAGTACGACAAACTTTGTAGCCAGTATGCAAATATATACCTACATATATTGTAGAGTTTAAGGGACGCTTATAATTACTATCTAACTATCATCAAACCTAATTTCAGGTACATATCATATTCCATACATAATCTCGCAAAAACCAATATCAGCAAAAAACAATGAATATGAAAAGTTATAATTTGATAGATTCAGAAGAACCAATGATGAAGTCTGAAGATATTATCATTTGACAAGAGACAAGGGTCAAAAGTTTTGACTGTCGATATCTGGAATTTCGGAGTTCATCTAAAATTCTGAACAAAGTTATTGTGACAGTAACATCTTTGTTTGATAAGATTTTTTAATGTAGAGTTGACAAGACCTGCGGTGCGATTCTGTAAATATGTCGAAGTGAACACTGAGGCGAAGTGAACGACAAGTGAGCTGTCAAACCATACAAACAAGAAGGCATGACAGCTCACTTGTCGTTCACACAACCTAAGTGATCACGGTGAGATGTCGACAGAATCGACCGGCTGTCATTCCATCTTGTTTGTATGGTTTGACAGCTCACTTCGTGATCACTTCACCCTCGCCTTCACTTCGACATGTTTACAGAATCGACCGGCTTTGTACTTATATTTATAACGTTTTTCTGTGTGTACATAAATAATAAAGTAAATAAATAAGATTTGTTTTTCTTGTAATCAATAAAATAAAAGTCGAGGTATTCCAAAAGAAAAGTTTTACAATAACATTGACATTCCTGCAATTGCTATAGCGATAAAAAGAGTGGTGATCAAAATTTGATGAAACTAGCAAACAACAGGAATTTCTTTCAGAAAACCTATCTATACTATATATAAACAGTTAACATTTGTTTGTAAGTTTATATCATCACGCTAAGACAAATAGGAGCGGAGCAATAATGGAAAATGTGACACAGACGAAGTTGCGTGGGTCAGCTAGTAGTATATAAGCAGGCTTGCCTATGTCGGACTAAAAAAGGTTCGGCTATGTGTACAGAGTATTTTAAAATGCATCTACAAAGAGGAATATTGACCTGAATTCTTTGGAGCAGTCCGGAATTTGCGGACGAACGAATTTAACGATATTTCTTTCACGGGCAGGCCCGGGATTGGAATTGTGTCCGAACATCGAGCTAGGCCCGTCCGCTCCCCTATGCAGGATCGGATGAGACCTCTTCAGGGAAAATAGATGCGACTATTTGTTAGCAAAATTTATGGGTTTTAAGGTGCGGACTTCACTCGATCGATAACGATCAACTGATGGGATGTTCGATCGTACAGAGTTCTTTCGTCGATCAATCATCAAGCATTTCCCAACAACCAAATTGATATCTTTTGCTTTTTTTTTTCTTCCTAATAATATCTCAAATTTGAAAGGATTGGTGTTTGGATGTTTGGTAATTAAAGCCGTCACATTGGCAGGTCGAATTTGATTGTAATTTGGCAGACAGGCAGACGGCTAGAGCTCTCCTCTATCAGGATTAATGGTACACTTCTCTCTGGAGCACATTTCCGTTAGGATTGTTCCCAACTTTCACGACGACAAAACCTCAGGCAAAAGCTAGCATCATACTTTATAAGGGAACCAACATCGACAGGTCGATCAACCTCACTCTGGCAACACCTTTAGACTTGCATGTTGTCAAGATACAGCAATCATGGTTGCTCGAGACGCCAGATGCGACAACCGTTATTACCGCAAGGGAATGTGCTGGGTAATGATGTGTCCTCGGTACAACCACGGTTGACGATAAAGAGCCCGTTACGGAGATGGGCCCGTAAATGGCTTTGGATGCAGTTGAGATACTTGGGACAGTTTTTGATGTGTATGTGACAGAAAAGATTTTAGATGCATCTAAAGCTTTTTTAAGCATCCACTGGTTGTATTGTACTATAAGAGTACAGGCTTTTTTTTATAAGCCCGAAAATACACTGTTTTGGAGGAAAATGTGACACCACGGGAGAAGCCAGTTGCATAAATATTCGATAATTGGCTGTCAACATTTAACAACTGCCGATGAAGAGTACCTACATAGGTATCACATATTCAAACAAGCATATCTGATATTGATATACTCGTACATGTCGAGACAGCTACTCGTCTCACCAGTGCGTTAATGTCACTAAATTACAGCTCGCAGCCACCCGTGCGCACGCGCAAGTTTTTCGCACAACGCTTAATGACATCGCAATGTATGCGACAACGACGCGAATTTTTATCCGTTCAATGTTTTAGCACTTAATTAACTAGCTAACTGCAGGTGGACCCCGAAATTGATCGGTATATTATTAAATAAAAGGTGCAACAGTGATCGACTTTTCTTGGACAAGAAAAATTACTTTATTAAGTTATTTTTTGCAGGCTTCGTAGCTATTATTAAAGCTTCTGCCTTCCCTATCGTCTGTCTATAATTTAAAAATTTCAAACAAAAGGCGATAATAATAATATAATTGTAAACATTGTAATACCCTAAATAAATAGAAAAAAAAACAAAAGGCGTATCTCTGTATTCATCAAAATTTCGATTGGATCTACATTGCTTTTCCGCTAGTGACTATTTTCATGTGTGAAGCAGAAACAAAGCACGGTGTAGATCGTTCTCGCGATTCGGGGACGACAATCACTTGCTCAACTTTGTTCTCACTTGAAGCACTAACTATGACGACCTCTGGATCTGCCAGTCCATCTATTTGCTTTATGTTTGTGTGGGGAAAGCAGACGGCGACTAAACACGCATCTTTTTTCACTTTAGGTAGACTGTTTTTATTATTTGCGTTGTTTGATTTTAATTGTCTCTGTCTCTCTTCTCTTTTTGTGTGTTTGCTTGATCTGGTAGATATTTGATGTTTTAGCAGTAAAAATTAGGTGTGATATATATTCTGAGTTTCTATTGATACTAAAGATAAAGAGACGATTTCCCTGCTTTCTCTTTATTGTCACTCTCTCTCCTTTATTTGTGCTTATGGGACTCAGTTTTTTTATAACTGCAACGCATTGCTGTTTTGCTATGCCTGACAGATATTTCATGATGTTTTTGGATTATGAACTACCAATGAGTTATGGTCTTATTTCGGTTTTTCTAGTTTCCAAACTGAAGATGAAGATATGAAAATTCTCTCTAGCTACTGTTAATGTAGCATCTGTCAACTCACAAATGATAAACTGATTTGAAAAAGACATGCCTTAGCAGCAAAACATCAAGTTTTCGATCACACTCCAACTATCGTTAACCAAATAAATCATCCCCAAAACTTTTAGCTTACAGATAATAATGATGATAAATGACGGAAACTAGTTTCCAACAATAAAAAAGGCATTGTAGCCCTAACAAGGCTCAGAACCTCAACAAGAGCAAAGTGCGAGGCAATCAACTAAAAGCCAAATCATTTTCCAATCCCATTTCCGCTGTCCGTGGCGTCTGGTGGAAATGGCACGGAACAAAGGGGGATCACAAAGGCTGTCCGTTATCCCCAAGCACCCTACGACCCCCCTCGCGAAGCTACGAGGGGGACTTTAACTCCCCTTTCCACCCCCGAGGGATCGCGTACACTAATTGCACGCTTAAATTGGGGTAATGCACGCTCGTACGTATTTTAATAAAATACGAGCAGGATCAAAGCAGCCATTTGTTTTAGTTAGCGGAGATTTTCTTGTCGTTTTTTGTTTGGATTGTTTTAGTTTTAATTCCTCGTGTGTTTGTCGGTCACGTTGCGTCTAAGTTTGTTTTCTGACGCATTGGGCTAATTTGCTATATGTTTATCTTTGTATTTTGTATATATAATTATAAAAGCAGAAACTTCTGTGAACGAAAAACCATTTGAATCACTCGGAATAAGTTTCAAACAAATAATGTGATTACATTGCATCAATGGGTAGTTAGTTGTTACTTAAGATTACGGTTCAGACAATTTAACCAGCACTTACATTCTCAATTTGGGCACAAGTAATGGACAATTCCATACAAGATAAGTAGGACAGTATTGTAACGAAACGGCTATAACCGTACATCAGCCAGATCAATATCGTCGATCGTAAAAACGATTGCGTGTCAACGAAGCTAATCTCATAAACAACCTATTTTCCGAAGCAATATGCTGCGCCGACGTCACGCCGTCACGCCGGCACGTTGTCACGCACACACTGCGACAAACACGCTGACTCATCACGTCACCAGCTCGGAAAACCAACGCAGTTCAATCCAAAAGCCGTAAATAAAACATGTTGCGCTGTCTCCCTTCTGAGTATTCGCGTTATTGAGTTACGAAGTCCCCGAAGCGTTTTGCCGCCAAAACAACGTACATTTTGCCCCCCGGCGCGCGTAAAAACATCCACAGAAATACTGAACGCGAGCGACAGAGAACAACCTTGTAGGACAGAAAGGGACGGACGCCTTAATATTTTATCAGGCATCTTCTCATCAGGAAATTGCATCACACACCAATTTCAATCTTGAAGTAAAGAAAATAGAGTTGAAAATCGCGCGAGTAATTTTTAGATTGCGTGTGTGCCCTTACGTCGGTGAAAGGAAATTACAACCACACCCACGTATAATGTTGCCGCAATAAAAAACGTGTAAGAACAAATAATGAGCGGTTACTGGCGTGGCGAGAGTCTCGACCGAGCGATTTCATCATTTTACCTTCATCTAATTGATTAAAGGGAATCGTCGGGACGTTTAAGCTCGTCGTTAACGTCTCGAGGAGTAATGAATGATGGATGAGGCTGGTCCCGCAAATCTGATTACAAATTCAAATGGCGGATGCAGATGAAGCGAGCGCGGCGGTTGATACTCGCTGTGAATGAGGGCATCGTGATCTCGCATAGATACACGATAGTTCACCATTATTGTCATTCAAAATCTTCGCATCAACGCTCTCTGGCGGCTCTTCTACTTTCTTTTGTGTTAATGTAAAGACATTATATCAACACGGTAATTCAGCTTTTGATTGCCCATTTGCCGCTTTTGCTTTTAGTAACTAAGATTTAATGGTTCTTGTTGCACCGTACATTACCCCTAGCTTTCGAATACGATGCTTTTCAACTTAAAATTGTAGAATATTTACTAGCCTTAATCATTCATAGACAAAACAAAAAATTTCTTTTTTGTTTCAAATTCTTCCTGAAAATTACTTTCAATATTCCAAAAAGCAATCATTTTGGTCAAAATAATTAACATCCAGAAGAATAAATACAGTTTTAAAAAAATCATTGCCAACTACACTTCAGCAAAAAATACACCTAAAGCTACGGAATTAAATGAAGAAGACAAAAGGCCAACGAATCTAACACGACACGTTAAAACTGATCAATTAATGTGCGTGAAATTCAACAGTTACTATTAATAGACTGCCCAAAGAGGCTCAGAGGATTACGTGAAGCTGCCAAAATAGTTAAAACTAAGATGTGCCTGAATCAGTAGGTAAGTATAACAGTTCCCGTATAAGAAGTGAAATCGCCTAAATGCCCTAAAAGGTGCCCAAGGAGCTACAACGCTATTTGCTAAAGAGGACGACCAATTCTTAATGCAAAGCGAACCTTACTTACCATCAGAGATAACGCTAAGCCGAATAATAATGAACCATGGATTTATTTCATGTCTTACGATATAAACGAGGTGCAAACGATCTCAAAGAAGAAATTAACGAATCTTCGACATCTTTCCTCTTCGACAAGCCAATTTCGATGCGCGAACCTTACTATACCTAGACATTATCGTATCGTTATCGTTGTTCAAGGGTTTTTTATATAAATATTATCTCACGATTAACCATCTAGCAAAATCTTCTTTTAAAAGCCTTAACTTTCTATTCGGCAACAATTTGGCTCAAACCTGTATATTATGAAACTTGGTGTTTTGCCCAGAAACATGCTACAACCCTGGCATCACTGATGATAAAGCCATAGTTAATGCTCTTTAACTTTCCCAAGAATATACCTATGCCTAATGCTAATCCTATTCAAAACCAAATAAATACTTGCAATACAGTGGAAGATATTTGGCAACCAAAAAGACTTGGTTTACGTCTGCGTGAAAGGAAACTCTCCGTGTTTCCCAGAAAACTGCTCTATTTCGGTCACCTCTGAAAATAGAGCCATGGTTCATGCTCTATAACTTACTCCAGAAAATATTCTACTGGATGCTAAAACTGTTCTAAAATACATTTCACAGTTTTCACTATTAGGGAAGATTCTTTACAACGGAACAGAAAAAATATAGTCCGCGTCTACATGTAATGAAACACTTTACGCCATTGTCCCCAAAAAATCTGTGACTCAGGCATCACTGAAGATAGAGCCATTGCTGATACTCTATAACTTACCTAAAAAAATATTCCTGATTTACTTTCAATAATAAAAATCTTAGCAACCCAAGAGATATGTCGCGCGTGGAAACTCACCGACGTGCCCAGAAAACTGTTCTACTTCGATCAACACTGAAGACTGAACCATGGTTGAAGCCCTATAACTTATCCCAGAAAATATTTCTATTGATGATCAAAAACCTATACCCTTTTAATACTTGGGAGATTTCTTAGCAACCTAAAAGATTTTATAAACTCACCGCTACCCAGAATTCTCTAACTTAGTCATCAAGTAGATCCCTTAGATATTGATGCTTTTATACTTAATTTACCTGATCATTTGTGGTGACGCTCAATACCGTTTTCTTTTTAAATTAAATACTTTTAAAATTAAGGGAGAATTCTGCAACTCAAAGGTTTGACTGCCGTCTGCATGAAATATAATATGATATGTGTGTGCGAAGAAATGCTAAAACTCAGTTATCACTGAAGATATGGATATGGTTGTTGTTTTCTAACTAACCTCAGAAAATATTGCAATAGATAATCAAAACCGTATTGAAATCTATTGAACACTTTCAATATTTGAAAAGATTTGTAACAATCCAAAAGATTTAGCTCTCGTTTGCATTAAATGAACTCACCTTTTTTCCCCGAAAAAAATATCTAACTCAGTCATCACTGAAGATAGAACCCTGACTAATGCTTTAAAACTTGCCCATGAAAATATTCCTAGAGATTATCTAGATCTTATTAAATTTAATTTGATACTTTTAACATTAGGGAGATTTCTTAGCAACCCAAAAGATGGATTGCGTCTGTATGAATAAAAACTCGCCGTGTCGCCCAGAAAGATGCTCTCACTCAGCCATCGACTCATCACTAAGAAATAGCCACTAATGAATCTTGCTTTCAGGGTAAGCTAACAATCTTCCTGTTTACGCTTTTCTCTTGTACCTTCTTACAATAGTTCATTTAATTACGGAAGCTTGTCAGTTATTACCCAACCACCGCGTATATCGGCACTGCGGAACAACGGATGACGACAAAATTATATACGAGGAAGCCAACTTCCCGGGAAACACGTTCCTATTTTATTTGACTATTTCACATGGATTGACCCATGTTTCGTTTTGGTACCTAATTCACATGCTGTTAATCGTTATAACAATGCTCAGACTCGATGGGAGTGTGACCCTTAGGTCTTTGAAAACTGGTCCTAAATTGCCGCAGCACACTGCAATTGCCGTAATACTTTCCTATCTTGATATTTATCAATACATACCTCACTGTTCAAAGCCCTTAGAGTCCTAAGTCACCTCTACTATTGCCAGGAATTGCAAAAATCACCGACCGCGTTTCAAACCAATGTGCCTGTTGTAAGTACTTACAACAGGCACATTGGTTTGAAACGCGGTACGTGTACATTAGCCGAGCCGAACGAGTACATTAGCCGTATATATTTACCTACATTGCGCGGTCTCTTGCGCATTTTCTCTATGTCTACATCTTTATAATCATCAATCATCTCCGCCGTCGCGTCTCAAGTACCTTTAGCTTCTAACTACACTTAATTATCTTTATTTAATTTATTCAAAACGTTTATTTTACACCGCAGATCCGACATTATATTCTGTCTTTTATTAAATACCTACCTGTTTATCTACTAACGTTTTTCTGGCATTTTGCCATATTTAAAATGTTGTTGATTGTATTTACGTTTGTACCAATGACGCGCGAAAAAATACTTAAAACTTTTTTGTTTTATAAACAAGAAGAATCTAATATATATATATATATATATATCTGAATTTAATTAAGGGAGGCGCTTTGTAGGAGAACTTAATTTTCCAGCCGATGATTTCTGGCTTTCACGCGGGTGAAACCGCGTGTGAAATTAGTAACATTATATCTAAATGTGTAAGTTTATACGTTTGTGTGTAAATTTTTTAGACGTAATTATGTAACTCCACCACCCTTGGATAACTGTTAGACAATGCCGAGGGCATTAAGTCCGCTTTTGCAGCTATTATGTGCTTGAAGTCTAATAATTGAATCACCGCTGATCGACTACCTATGGATATGTAATTGCACAAGGTTTGGTCTGCAATGGTTGATGTAGACCTTTGTATTTTATCCAGCTGTTGGGTCAAGGTCCCCTCAAATGCTTCCACTATTCCTGGGTGTTGATTTCTCCCACTATTTGTAATGTCAGGTGGGTGAGATTAAATAAAGGTTCTCTCTTATATTTTCTTTTTTTATAGAAACACAGTTTTTTTTTAATCCCAAGGGCCAATTACAGTTGCTGGTTTTTCCAATCCTTACGAACCGAACACTCGCACTGGGGTTGACCTCATGGATACACCTAGTAATAAGAATAGAGGTACCGGATAATATTCAAAGGCCATTTTAATCGCACAAGTAGCAGGAAAAAGAGGATTTAGGTTCTTACAAAAAACTGTTGATTCAGAATCTATTTTGTTCGATGATGACATCATCATTCGGCTATAATGACGCATCGCATCATGACATAGCCGCATGATGCACGTGACTTGAATACCTAAAACCGCATTGGTACCTACTCCATTTTGTATCTGAAAAACTCATCGCTATCGAACCATGCCATGTAAGGACATAGTGTGAACGGATGCCGTCTCCTTTAAATAACTCATTCAAGGAATAGTTTTCAAAGGGATCCGAATTATTGGTGATGTTGCCTTCTTTTATTGCCATATCTAGTTACCTATCTACCTCTATAGCCCTGAACCTGAAGTTTACTGAAGCTACCTCGTAGTTACTAGCGTAATAGTCTGCCTTTATTATTGTTCCGTCTCTGAAGAAAAAAGATTTGTTAAAGCAGAATCCTGACAAAAACTTTTTTCTAATCCCGATTTTTCCCGTTCCCATAAGATAATTTTCCACAAATCGAGCGTAATATCTAGTAGAAACAATAACTACCTAGTTAATTAATTTCAGGAGTCTTACTTTGAACACACACCACTATTTGAGATTTACGGCGTCGTTGGACAAATAATCGTATGTAAAATGTGTAAGGGCTTTTAATAATAATAATACTAGGGTACACACAATCACGTCAGATACACTATAAGGACACAAAAGAAAAACTTAAACAAAAATTTCAACATAGACTAAACACAATATTAAAAACACAACTGCATTCAAAAAACACAATTAAAGCTATCAACACTTTTGTTATACCTGTTCTGACATATTCTTTCGGAATTATCAACTGGACCAAAACAGACCTTAAATCCATGCAGCGAAAAATTCACACAACAATGACTAAATTCCGCAAGCACCACCCAAGATCGTGCCTCCAAAGGTTAACTCTACCGAGAAAAGAAGGAGGCAGGGGTCTTATTGATATATTAAATTTGCACAATAGACAGATCACAAGTCTCAGACAGTACTTCTTTGCCAAATCTACATCTTCCATACTACATAAACTAATAGTACAAAATGACCAACACTCAACACCTCTTAATTTAAAAGATACAAATGAACAAAATAATGAAAAAGTTACCCATGACAAAACCAAAATTCTTGAATGGAGCCAAAAGTCTCTACACGGAAGACATCGCCAAGATTTATGCCAATTAAATGTCGATACAGAGGCGTCGAACGCGTGGCTTAATCGAGGTGAACTTTTCCCAGAGACTGAAGGCTTCATGCTTGCGATTCAGGATCAAGTAATTGAAACCAGAAATTACAGAAAGTATATTATTAAGAACTTAACCTCTGATACATGTAGAAAATGCAATAGCTCTCCAGAAACGATCCAACACATTACAGGCGCGTGTAAGTCAATAGCCCAGACAGACTATAAACATAGACACGATCAAGTAGCTAACATAATACACCAAAAACTAGCCCACCAATACAAATTTATTGATTCTTTAGTACCTTACTACAAATATAACCCCGAAAAGGTGATGGAAAACTCAACAACGAAACTATATTTTGATCGTGCCATTCTCACCGACCGAACAATTCATTTTAACAGGCCGGACATCACATTAATAAATAAAATAAACAAAACAGGATTTCTAATAGACATAGCCGTGCCAAATACACATAACTTGCAAACTACGATCGCAGAAAAATTATCCAAATATATAGAATTAAAAGATGAAATTACCCGGCTCTGGCATCTACAAAAGGTTACAATAGTTCCTATCGTATTATCTACAACCGGAGTAATACGTAAACAATTACATCAATCCCTTAATTCCCTAAGCCTTCCTGCAAGCACTTACCAACTACTGCAGAAAGCAGTGATACTAAACACTTGCAGGGTAGTAAGAAAGTTCCTGCAGTGTGAATCCGATAACCCGCACCAAAACAACTACACCAACACCAATACACCCCCATCTATCGCACAGGATACTGCATCTACATTTATCCCAATTGATGAACACTTGGCTTAGGCCCGTGCCATCAATCCTCCCCGGCTTGCCGAGGAAAACAAATGCAAAACAAAAATAATAATAATAATATCCTTGGACATTTCACACAACGCCGTTTTGCACACGACATTTTGATCGACCCGACAGCGATATGCAGATGACGTGCTTCAATTAAAATTCAGACAAGACGCAGACAGTACTGCTTTTTGGTCATCAACAGCGCCGTGAGCGTGCCCTCATCGGCGCGTTAAGAATACGCCGTGTGCATGGGCTCTAAAGTGGTCCTTTGTTCCGTCGCAGTTTGCGTCTGAAGTGGAGGAATGTTGTCTCCGGCATCTCATGCCACAGCGTTCCATTCAAGAGACCTGAGCAGAAGAAAGGTAAACTGTAGGTGTTGGCTTATTAAGAAATCATCGAGATTGTTCAGGATCGTAACCATTTAGAATTGAATGTACCTACTTCCTTGCTTTTTTCCTGCTGAGATAAAAATCGTCGAATTTCTTTCGACTTGTTTCTTTTTCTTCATCTTTTACTACCCGTAGCATGGTGGAGGGCACCGCATCAACTGCTCCGATTATATTTGGTCCGACCACCGTTTGGGACTTCGGTCTCTAGGACTGTTGTCCTCTATTTTACCAGTAGGTAAACATAAGTTCCATGTTGTTGGATTCTCTGCTAGCAATAAGGCCGAAATATTCCACAAAATGTTGCAGACAGGTTGAAAACAAATTATGTTCTTTTTATCTTTCTCCAGTTTTAGTTGTTGACGAATCGATACAGTTTTTGGGTGGGCTATCTATAAGTAGGTACTAAGTATATTTTACTAGCAGACCCGCACAACTTCGTCTGCGTCACATTTTTCTTTAATGCTCCGCCCTTTTTGGTCATAGCGTGATGTTATACGTAAATATAGCCTATAGCCTTCCTCGATAAATGGGCTATCCAAAACCAACATATTTTTAAATTCGAACCAGTAGTTGCTAAGACTACATATAGTATAATAGATAGGCGGCACAAGCACCTCATCCCAAAGGCGTAATAGTACATTGTTATCCTAGGTTTGAAAGCAACTTATACTTAGTGCCGAGACGGTCCCGTTTGGCGCCCGAGCGTAACGAGGGCGTCAATAGTTCGAGGGACTAAATAAGTCTTTCATCATTACGAATTAAAGGAAAGTAAATATAAAAACATGAATTAGCTTAAGAAATATTCATATCTGAAACTGATGAACTCAGCGTGTTGATACAAATCTCTGTTATACCAAAGTCTGAAGAAAACTCGAAAAACAAATGAAGATCGGATTACCGCTTTCCCAACTAAATCGTTTTTTTTTTTTCACCCGTAACATTTTCATTATTTTTTTTTATGATGTGATGTTTGTCACTTGAAAACGATTCTCCCTAGTCGATCACAGAAAAAAAACAAAATAGTCGGGAAAGCGGCAATCCGATCATTCTTTGTTTTTATTTATTTATTCTCGTTCATACTTTCGTTTAGCAGAGATTTGTATTAACACGATATATGTTCATCAGATTGAGATTATGGAATCATTCTTTAGCTAATTCGTGTTTATTTTAAATTTCCTTTTATAAATAAAATATAAAAAATAAAATAATCTTTATTTCGGATAAGCAACATCCACATGGGTTAGTAAACAAAAAGATAACTTATTCCTATGTTAGTAAACTTATAATCTATTTAGAGACAAGGATGTTGTTCGAGATACATCTCCGAACAACATCCCCTAACAAAGGAGAGTCGTACCTCCCCGCTATGGTCTTTATCCGTAATAAAAAATACAGTGCTTACCTCGGATGACAGACTTATTTAGTCCCTCGAAATACCTAATGACGCCGTGTCGGGACTAAAGGAGTACAAAATATGGAAATAACGTGCATAGAACCATTTATTCGACAAAGATAAAGTAAACTTTAGAAGGATTGGTTCCAGCATAGGATACGAAATCGTCGCTAAATTGAGGGTAAGTGAAATATGTGGGTAAATATTAGTTCTTCATTTTAATGGAAAACTCTAAAGATAAGGCCTTAACATAATCTCCAAAGGGAGGAAAGCAGATAAATCAAGGATCGTGCAAGGTTACCCTGTTACCCAAGCACCTTTTAATCAAGATCAAAATCAAGATCCTTTCATTCGCGTGACAATCTGAACTTGGCGAAACTTGGATTTAATGGGGGTTAAATAGCTTGAGGCTCGAATTAATGTGCCCTGCATAACTTAAGATTCTACAACTCGTAGAGGCTAAGTTACAAGCAAAGTTTGTTTGAAACTTCACACCGGAATATTTCCGAGGCAGTCCAAGTTAGTGACGCCGTTCGCAGCTCTACCTTTGCAGCTAGGGCATATCTTTTTTTTCTGGCTCAAGATTGAATAAAAAAAAATAAAAATTAGGTAGTCACAATAATTTTCGTTTTTGCATCCGTGTATTTTTTTTTTCATTTTTTCTTTAATCTTCCTCTTATTTTATAAGTGAAAGCCATACCTACGATGTTTGTAAATCAATAACGCCTCAACGGATGAACAGATTTGGACAAAATTTTGATCACGTAGGCCATGACTAGGAGCAGGACGAAAGAAGTATTTTATCCCGGTATAGTACCTACCTAAGTGATTGATGAAAAATTGACAAGTTTACCACACATATAGTGATGTGAAAGTCTCGTCGTTTTTATGTTTGTTAATCAATTACGCCTTAATGGTTGAATGGATTTGCATCAAATTTTGCACACGGGAAGACTATGATCTAAGTTAGAACATATTATGGTTTGTTTTATACTGATAGGATGTTCTAGTGGAATAAATATAGACATTCACACATAAATGTGAAAGTAAGTGCTCTGTAACATTGGGTGTTTGTTAATCAACTACGTCTTAACGGCTGAATGGATTGTGATGAAACTTGGAGCGCTAGTTGACTATAAAAAAAATTAGGACATAGAATACTTTTTATTCCGGTAGTATGTTCCAGTGCGCTCGTTTACGACTTTTACGAGATCGAAGCCGCTGGCAAAATGAAGCCTAAAAAGTCGGATTCACGCATTTCGTCAAAAAGGCAATGCTGTTGCATTCTGAAAGACCAAGAACGTAATATTCCAAACATAGATACTTAATTTAAAACAAAATGAGATGTCCTCAATTAATATAAGTACGGTAAAGGTGGCCTATTCCCGCAAAAACTGACATTACCATACATGGTGCAATTAAAGTATGTGCGACTCATTAGGCGCACGAATACCGGAGCGCGCATTTTTACAACGAACGAACGGTAATGCGTAACAAACATCGCTCAGCAAAAACACATCAGCGCTAAAAATATACTCGGCAATCGCACTGCGCAACGACTCCAAGTTAGTGCCGCCGCTGGCACCGAAACGATAGAGCGTTTGATGTAAATGTGTGTGCGTGAACGAAATTCGTGTTTTCGTTTCGTAGTTTTACACCCGTGTGCGTAAAAGCAAGAGTTTGCGCACGTGTGAGTATGTTTTCAAACATTTGATACGTCCGAATGAGGTTATCGGCTTGTATGTGTGCGTTCACAGTGAGGGTTTACGTTTTATCCGTTTTGATAATTTGATTCTCGTCGGATGGTATTATGCTGAAAGGGTCAAGTGCGTGAATGGTTTATAAAGACGTCGACGGGATGACGTGGGAACTTGTCCGCTTATTATTTATGCGTTTAGAATTAATCCCTCCTTCGGTGACGTGAATGCGTATTATGTTGGATGAAATGTTGTTTGTCTTTGGATTTGTGACGGCTGTTTGAGGCTTCAAGTCTGTTACATTGTGGGTTATTGAATGTGGGTTGAAAGAGGATTAGTGGCCAAGACAAGAAAACACAGCTATTTAATTAACAACCTCATGCTAGAGCTGAACTGAAAAACATATAGAAGAACAAAAATTACAGAATAGACCCCGATCTACTATCTACCTAATAACAATTTGACTTAGTATCTGAAATTGCATGTAAAGTACCAAGCAATTAAATGCCTATAACTGTTAGACAGAATGAACAAAGCATGGATGCACAAACAAGAAGAAAAAGGATCTATCGTTCTCGCAAAAACAAATGTAAATCAACACATCAATATAAGATCTAATTGTACACAGTTACGCAATAAATAATTCTTATTCTATTCTTATTCTTATTCCAATAACGAGCCACCAATATCTAAAACCATCAAGTTCAACCTAGGCTAAACTAAGGCTAGGCTAGACAAGGATATGTCCGCCAGACATCCAATTAACATTGTTAATAGACAGATTGTCAATCACTTGTCTATAGTTGTAGTCTATGCCTAAAAAAGGCGTAGGAAACGAGTAGCATACAAATTGCTGCTTCCGAGACTTGCCGGTTGCATTTTCAAGTTCAATAGAGCAATCTAAGCGAGCAACTAAAATAATAAATCTTAAGAAGGTGCAAAAAACACCGCTTCACCTTTGTACTTATTTTTCTGTTTTCTGCTTCTCATGTTCTTATTAAATATGTGTACATAAATTGTTAAATAAATAAAATAAATCTCTAATTATTCAATTTATCCTAACAGTAAGTATTTGTTTTGTTCACCTACGACCAAGAATGTTCCTAAGACCGATCAGAATTTGGTCGGGAAAGCATATCTAAATAAAATACTTATTTCTAATTACGTAAAACAATTTGATTTCATCATCTGTCTAGCCTTTTCCCAAGTATATTGGGGTTGGCTTCCAGTCAAACCGGATATAGCTGAATACCAGTGTTTTACGTGGAGCGGCCTACCAGACCACCTCAACCCATTATCTGGGTAACAAGGTACTTCTAACACGGTAAGACTGGACTCTGAGAGATTTACTGGCTTCAGACAATCCGTAACGACTGCCAAAGATTTACAACGACAGCCATACCAACGGCTTAACATGCTTCCCGAAGCCATCTCATCCCCAGACCAATCTTGGCAAGCATTGCTTAACCTTAAAGATTGACCCGTGTGGCTGTTATTATTAAGCACCAGCTCCAGGAAAACAACCTGACTTAACTTGATGAATTCACAACAGCTAGCTACAAAAAATGCCGTCATAGCTGTAGTCACCAAACTGTCCCGATTATAATGGGAAAATTATCATCAGGCTTGCGCAGTTTTCATTGCTCGATTGGAATAAACGAGCCAGTTAAAAACACACGCCCTTCAAAGAGGGTCCAAGCATCTTCACAGATGATCTCGCTAGCTTTTCATGATTCAAATTCCACATCTCATTCCCAGATTGGAAGTATAGCAAGACGACTGTGGCCGAAATATTTAATTTGAAAAGACAGTTGGTTTCAATGTCAGTAAAAAATAAATGCTTCCTTCTCCTTTGTCATCATCATCCTCTAGTCCCTTTCTGCAAGTCTGTATTTATTGGGTTCGCGTGAAGTCGCGAGGCCGACTCACACTAGACCGGTGTTTTCTTCGAAACTTCTACAGAAGATCCGCTGTCCATCTCAGCATTCATCTCCTTTCTAGCTGCGTAAAGATGAAGACTACTTAACCAACACAGTCTTCCAAGAAGCATCAGCTATTCCCAAATATGTCAAGTGCAAGTTCTCCGTATTACGCACTTAGGTGGCGCAGATGATGCGTATGCGCATCTCGTTAGCGCCACTCTAGGCCTTTACAAACACGTTTCATGTGTGCATGTTTGTTTAGTTCCCAATGCGGTTCAGAAGGACTTATCTGCTTATTATATTTTACTCCATTTCAAATTTAAAGAACATAATGTATCGAAATGTTTTTATATACTTAAGTAAGATTTCTGTTATTGATTTCGAAACGGCAAATATTAATTATTGCCATTTGGTGAATTAACAAATTGGTGAAACTCTCTTTCATTCTATTGTCTGTGCTAAGTGCTTAGTCTTTCCAATTACACGTCTTTCAGATCGTTCCTTTTACTCATCAACAATACCACCATCATCAGCCAAGAGTTGAATGATAAATTCAGGTTTTGTATCGCTGTCAGCGATAAGAGCGCCATTGTACCCATGGAATGAATTTTTTATAAAATATATTTGTTGCCGATTTGGATAACAATAAAATTTGTTCTATCAATCCATACCAGCTCCAGTGCTCTCGTCAATCGCACTTTATTCAATTCAGAATTACTAAAACAATCTAACCCTACTGAAAAAAAATCATTCTCTGCACTGTCTACATCAAAATAATTGGACTTATAGCTGTCATCTTAGTAACGTCCTTATCCCCCCAATATATCAAGACATTTGACTGTGTGTCTGTCCGTTTGTTAATGTATGTTCGTATGTTAGTGTCGATGTGTGAAGCACCATTAGGAATAGTTGACAGTTAACAGGCGTTCAAGACTCGTTTGATAGGAATGTTCACGGTGTTACTCAAATGATTGTGGCTCGAATTAGAAATACTTTTGATAATGTGACTGCCCGCTTCAATAGCTTCATTGAGTTATTACACGGGAAGATATGTTAGAAGAATTCATTGTGGAACTTGTTATTTAATGTAAGCGCCAAGAACAGCTTTTTCTTAACCGTTACCTAATTTCTGGGAATATTTAAAATATTTTCTTTTTCTGAAGGCCAGAAAAATAAAATATTTTAAGGCCTAAACCTTAATGTTTTTATTTTTGCAACAGCTTAGCAAGTGCACATGAAGGTGCTGCCTCTATCATTTTAAGATATTAACAACCCTAATCTTTTCAAATTAAATTAGAGAGAACATGCTACTTCTGGGTAAGCTCGCTTCGCTCTATCATAGACTTTGTCTCTGTCATCTCTGACCAAGGCTAGAGTCAAGAGCTAACCCATTTCAAGTAAAAAAAAAAAAGTAATACCTATTATGGCAAAAAAATCAAGCAATAAAAAATTACGTCCTTTCCTTTATTGTCTAACAAGCATTTCCATCCCTATCATTTTACTAAAAGGCTTTAAAGGGCTTATAAATCATGTAATTAAGCCTGAAACTCTTTAACCTCAAACGTGCGGTCAGCCGTTGAGAATGATAGAGCGTCGTTGTGGCAAGCCACATGTCTGGCATATGGCGTAAAGACATTGCCAGTGCCACTCCGGTCGTCACTGGCAAATTACGGGCTTTTGTGGTAACAATGGCAATTGTCTTCGGTACTAATACTTTAATATACGGTTAGAGACCATTGTTTAGTTTGAAAAAATGTTACATAAGAAAAGATGGCTTGGGTGACGGTTTCTTACAAATTCAACGATGTGTTTTTTGTTATTTCAATGTTTCATGGAGACGCAATTCAGTAGTTTCAGGTGTTGCATGTTTTCTACAAATTGACTGCGGCTCTATATTGAAATTCGTAAGGAGCTACCTTAGTACCTATTCTGTTGAATCGAGTAGCAGGTCCCAGAAGGGAGACCGATGACCTGGTGAAGGCTTGAAGAATCCACTTAATGCTCGAAGCACAGCGGGTCTAAAAAGTCCTTTTAAGCAGAATCAGAAAGCACATCACGCTACGCAATAAAGACACCTTTTTAGAGGCCCTTGTCTCGATGTGGTGACACTTGGGGACGGTCTTTGTTCAGCTGTATGCATTCTTTAGCCCGAAATTATGATGATGATGAATAGCAGCGCAACGGTGCAGAGTCAATGATCATTGAGAGATGACTACACCGGCCACAGTGCAGCTTGAATGCCGCTTTAATAGACTACAGTGATAAATTTTATATCTCATAATCTTATTCTAATTTAAATGCTTTAGTATGACAAGCCTGACAAGCCCAACACAAACGGCCGCGCACCGGGCGCAGCGTATCCGCGATATTTACCTAAGTACAAACGTGAGGCATCGCCATGTTCTCTTCTTCTAATTATGAACTCTGCTGAAGGAAGTTGATACTCATTTATCAAATGGTCTGCCCCGACAGTAAGGCTTACATCTGCCTAGCCTTTTCCCAACTATATTGGGTTCGGCTTCCATTCAAACCGGATTCAACTGAATACCAGTATTTTACATGGAGCGGCTGCCTACCAGACCTCCACAACCCATTAACTGGGTAACACGGTACTCCTTGGCAAGACTGTTGTCAGATTTTCTGGCTTTTGACTATTCGTAATGACTGCCAAAGATCTCCAAATGACAGCCGAGACCAACAGCTTAACGTGCTTTCCGAGGTACGGAGGAAACTCGGTAGGTATGTGTTAAGATGGTCACCCATCCACAGATCAACAGCGTTGCGTAACGTTGAAGATCAACCTGTGCGGCTGTTATTATTTAGCCACAAGCTCCTCTTCAGTACCTAAAGGTTACCTTTATCCCAATTTGCTTGGTGTCGACGCAACAACAGGCTGCGTCTTTCAAAAAAATAAAAAATAAAACGCGAGTGAAACCGTAGAGATGAACTATTTCCTATTTATCAAATAGATAAATAGAAAATCGTACAGCCGCGCGGAAAAGATACGTTAAAATGGTTGCTGTAATCTGGAAATTTGCTTGTTGCTATTCCACCAATTCGCACTAAGCGCATAATACACACAGCAAAGGAGTGGAACTCTCTGCCTGCGTCTGTGTTTCCGAACGCTTGCATCCCTAATATTTTCAAAGTTAGAATGACTTTGAAAGATTAGGCTTCGTAGACTTTGTCTCTGTCATCTCTGATATAGAATAGAGTACTCTATTCTATATCAGAAGATATAATATCTAAAGAGCAAACCCATTTCTAATAAAAAATAACACATTTTTTGATAAGATGGAACAAGACAACAAAGTTATCGGTTCATACGGTTATATTGCAGAATGGCTGACTAGGACAGTTTAAATCTGCCATACAATGTTACTGAATCGAAGTAAGAAAAGTAATACGTACTATGTTAAGTCCATGAGAGACTGAAGTCCGACGGCGACGCAGACCTGCGCAGTGCGTGCGTGACGTTTCAATGGACAACCATGATGGATAGGGACCCCTGTCTCCGACACGCCATTGTTTTGTACTACATATCGCGGGCGGTGCAGTTCATACGCGATAAGCGTCATATTTAAATAAATATTATTAAAATAGCTGTCGAATTAGAATAAAAGAACTAGCAGCCATATATTTAAAAATATAAGGCTGCGTTTCCAGCAGAGATGTACGAGGTTTTGTGGCGAGGGATGTATTTGCTAAGAACCAAAAGAATCGATTGCGCTGAGCTGGGTTATGTTAATGAAGCGATTCTATTGGTTCTTAACAACACATCCCTTTGCTACGTATCCTCACATATCTCGCGCATCTTCTGGTGGAAACGCAGTCTAACGGTGCCTGTCCACGCGTGGAGTGAGGCAGTGGAGTGGAGACACGGAGAAATATTAACCAACTGCCATTGCTAAAAACCCGTCTATCCATTGGTAAAAACAGCCTGAAAATCGGTGCAGAAGTTTTTGAGTTTATCGCGAACAAACAGACAGACGTGGAAGAGGACTTTGTTGTATAATATGTATGGAGTGATCATGTAAGTCAGAATGTCTTTGACTCACGTGGTGCGGAGATTTTATGCAATTATTCCATAGGTTATATTTCTCCGTTCCTCCGCTCCGCTGCATCGCTCCGCTGTAATGGACCCTTAATATCGGGTTGTACGACCATTGAAGAAACACCAATTTTAATGTCTCGCGACCCCTCCCGAAGATTGCCGACCACGTGGTGAGCACACTTCGGTTTAGACAGGACAATTTGTGGCGTCATAAAAACTTGCTGTACGCCCTTTCGTTATAACCACATAAGTTAACGTGTGCAAAAATTAATTAGAAAAGTAAGTATTCCTGTCTGTACAGACGCCAGCACATCAAGCTAAAACAATCTGTCAAATTTCTTTAATAGATTTTCAACTTTATCCCCACAGTGTTGGGTTCAAGGTTGATTGGGAAATTTTGACAGTTTCGGGTAGAGCGAGTAGGGCGAGCGTACTTCTAGCTGTGTGGTCACATGCTGCTGTATCCTTTGGAACCGTGCGTTTTACCGCTGTAGTTTTGCGGCTTTCCTTAATTTTAGAAGGAAAACTTCAGAATAATTCAATGAATTAAATTGGATCATACAGGTTGATGATTATTTTTAGGGTTCTGTCCATCTCTCTGTCTGCCCGTCTGTCCGTCTGGCACAGCCAGTTTTCTCCAAGTCTGCTGGACTGATTCTGTTGAAATTTGGTACACATTTGAACTTCTGTGACCCAAAAACCGACGCTATACGTAAATAAATGAAGTATTAGTATGGAGTTCAAAGTAGAAAAAAAAAAGTTTCGTCAAACTGTATTTGTATGGCATATATCAAATGAAAGAGTTTACTGTGAGGGTTTTAATTTTAATTATATTATTTTAATAATTTTAAAATACTTAGTTTTGAAGTTATACAAGAAATTAGACCAAAAATGACCATTCCACACATCTCCGAAACTACTGAGCTTAAAAAAATGCAAATAATAGTTCTATACCTAAAGATTACAAGAATACCTATAAGTCTATAGTGTCACAATAACATGTTAAAACTTTAAATTATCTCGAAATACTTTGCACGCGACTCCGACTCACACTTTGCCAATTTTTTTAGAATTTTCTTCTTCTGAAATACTTAAGTATGTTTGTCTACATACTTACCATCGAAAAATCTATACCAGCCCAAGGTGACTCATGTTTAAGAAAAGGTCTGTTTCTATTCTCAATATTTCTCCCGTCTACTTAGGTACCTGCTGAAGTAGTCGCATGAAGCTGTCTAGTAACAATTCCTCTCAGTCTCTTGAATCCAATATCTTCCTCTTTTTCCTGCAGCTTCACTAGTGTTAAAATAGCCTCCAACCTCCTCCAAGGTCCCATCTACCTCTGCGAGTCTAAAAGAGGCCACTTTAGCAGAATCAGAAACCAAATCACGCTACCCGTGACTGTCAAATTTTCCCAATCAACCTTGAACCTAATGCGTTGGCGATAAAGATGAAAATGAAATATGACAGATTGATGTGTGATTATTATTATGACTCTCCTAAAGTGGCCCATTTAGCCCCCCAGTTCTGTACCAAAATTCTTCAAAATCGACGTTTTTGGCGTGAATGCATAATATAGGCAATTAGCAACAAGTCACTTTCGTTTTTATAAAATTAAAGCTGCTTTCAGACTACGATAGCATAGAGTATATCGCTCATAGCACTAAAATATCGCACACCATACATTGTTAATAATATATAGTACAGTACAGTGTGATCGTGTCCATAACAATGAATGGTGCGCGATATTGGTGTGCTATGAGCGATATACTCTATGCTATTATATTATAGCGTAGTCTGAAAGCAGCTTAAGTTAGGATTATTGCCTCCAAAGTCTTGCTAAATTAAGTAATTTAATTTAAATGTCTAGTGCTTTTGCTCAATATCTTGAGCTCATAAACATTTTACGATCGGATCAATTTTGTTTTGATCGTAAAAGGTGTGCAAAAGAAATTATTCCAAGTACTGCAGTACCTACTTGGAGTATTTCTTCTGATTGAGTCGTAAACCAGTCGATAAACAACTACAAATAATATCAAACATTAAAGTCAGCTTGATTTTTTTATATGTAGTAGGTACAATAATTAATTAGTATCATTTGTATTTTTGTTGGCAGATACATTAGTTCTATTAAGGGGATGATTCCTGAGTAATAATATTTATTTAGTCCGACAGATACTTTAGACTATCGAAAAATGTTGGACACGTATTTTTCGCCTTATCAAATCAATAAAAATTGATAAAATACATCAAATATCAGAAGTGGGAGCTTGTGACGCCACACGAGTTTTCAACGCACTGTATCGTCGTATTTTTTTGTTTACGTGAAAAAATGAAATACCTATATGTGTCAAATATATTTCGGAAATCTAACTGAGGTCCTAATTAGATTTATTTAGTCATACCATATACAAAAGGAGTAATTTTAAGTCTATAGTCTATACCATAACCACACCCATTTTGATTCCAAACTATATCGTGAAACACTTTCCTTACGATCTTCAACTTTTACTTAAGTACTTAATTACACACTTCAACTTATCTTTATTGCTACGATTTTAATCTTCATTCGCATGTGTTTTCTTTCTGTCTCCAAGTATTAGTCCAAAATCGTTGTATTGAGCTAACTTTAATATAGGAAAAAGTATGTTCTATTTTTATTCTTAAAGCTTTGAAATGAAAAAGCCTGCCATAGTAGGTAGGTATGTGGTTCCTAGTAGCTACAACCTGAGAATTTTTAAGTCAAGAGTGAGCAGGTTACTTCTAAGCCGCGCGCTCCATCGTCGACCTTATCAATGCTTACCATCAGGTGAGATGGTGGTTAATCAATAAAAAACAAACATAAACATATAATTATATCCTTTTTTTCCGTTATGAAGTGAAAAGTGACTGTTATTTTTTTCATGATAACCGGTAGAATAAAAAAACAAACTAAATACAATTTTAATTAAATTCAAAGTCTAATCCAACCCATTACAATAAACTGCTAAACACTATAAACTACAATCGCCGTGCTCTCTCCGTAGACCACACAGCTATTACAGTAATAACTCTAGCACAATGGCGCTAGCCGCGATTGTATGCGCAAGCGCCGGTGAAAGCGACGCGACGCGCAAGCGCAACATCAATGCGGGCCGTCTGATCATCACTGTTAGTCATTATTTCGTTCTGCTCTCGAGATATCAATGATTTGTATGACAGATATGGCGAGCTTGAGAAATAATGAGGTTGTTCATAGGATTTGAAATGTTTATTGTAGTTTTATGGCGTTGAGGCGTTGTTGTAAGTGGCATGCGGAGAGTCTCTTCGTGATAATCTTCAAATGTACTTTACCGATAATTATAAGCAAGACATCCATACTATACTTAGGTATTTATTGACTTACTTACTTATAAATGCTTTCAATCTACCTGTCTGTCTGTAACCTTTCGCGAATAGACGTATTGATGTATTGGAAAGTTTTGAATTTGGCTGGGATATCTATACTATCTATACTAATATTATAAAGCAGAAGAGTTTGTTTGTTTGTTTGTTTGGTTGAACGCGCTAATCTCAGGAACTGCTGGTCCGATTTGAAAAATTCTTTCAGTGTTAGATAGCCCATTTATCGAGGAAGGCTATAGGCTATTATATCATCACAGTTAGATAAATAGGAGCGGAGCGATCATGGAAAACGTGACGCAGACGAAGTAGCGCGGGTCAGCTAGTATATAATATTATAAAGCAGAAGAGTTTATTTGTTTGTTTGGTTGAACGTGGTAATCTTAGGAACTACAGCTCCGATTTGAAAAATTATTTCAGTGTTAGATAGCCCATTTATCGAGGAAGGCTATAGGCTATATATCGTCACGCTAAGACCAGTAGGAGCGGAGCAGTAATGTAAAATGTTACACAGACGACGTTGCACGGGTCAGCTAGTCTTACATACGATCAAAACTTACATACGACAAATCGATGTTTTCATAATAAATCGAGAAACTATAATCTAATCAAAATTTATTACAATCTTACGGAGTCTACCATTTTCCGGTGACATATACATACCTACACAAACCTTTCTCGTTTGTGGTTGTTACAAGTAAAAATCGTATAATTTCTCCGACTTTTTAACTACCTCCCTACCTAGTTCAAAGGACGTAGAAACAGAGAGAGGCCGAAAGCGACATTGTTATACCTACCCATACTATTTTGAAGAAGAAGAAATGGAGTTATTTAAACGTCTATCTGCCTATACCGAACCCATTTTGATTCTTGACCTTATCATGATCTTGATCACTATGCGCGCTCTTGATCTTCAAAGTTAAGTAATTAACGAGTAAAAATCAATGAACACCCAAAGATAAGCCTTGATTAGATTTCTTCATTAGGTAACTACCATCTACTTTCAACTTTTCGATTTATTCATTCAGTGGGACATTCGCTTGCGGAAATGAGTGTTATTTTTTCAAAAGGAACCCCATTACACCGTCATTGCTTCCTGGATTTTTTTAAGGATAAGAAATTATCAACTAACTCCTTCCACATAGAGCGGGAGTGTCAGACCTTTACTGACTAAAACCAATCCGTGTTCCTCCTAATGCCCTTTGCGTTCCAGGGCCGCGGTGACTCTTTCGCTCTTTCCGCTAACCTGGCAGGCTCTGGCCCTAGCGGGCCCCGTCCAGCATGCTGACACCTCTTTGAATCGCGCGTGAACCAAACGCGCCGTTGACTCGATCCGCGGGGTCTACTCTCTAACGCGGGGTCGTAGTTTCGGCCTTAGTGCAAAGCGTTTCCTACTCTGTATCAATCACCTACGGACTTACGATTAGTCCCGAACCCGAACTAAGATTGAATGACAACACGTTTTCACAGTATTTGTCAAATCGTATTGCCAGGTGATAAGCAGTAGAAAACACCCGTAATTATGGCCAAAACTATGGAATTCGGGCTGAGAGAGTAGGCCCCTGGGTCTTATCAGACGCAGGCCCGTAGGTACTTCTTGGGCTGGTCTCGATGACGGTTTCTATATCCTATCCTATCTTACTTACTAATAATGTTGTTGTTTGTTGTTGTTGTTGTTTGTTGTTGTTGTTGTTATTGCAAGTATGTATTTATCTTAAAATATTATTTAGTTTAAATTAGCGTCATATATACATATATTATTTTTTTTGTAATAGGTATTTATGCATTATATGTTATATTTAAAGTTTACTGTTTTATTTTTTACTTTTACACACGTCTACATCTCTTTTATTTGGCTCTCCTTTCGCAGGTATGCTGGAAGAGATTTCACTAGAAATAAGCATCACCTTTGTATTTATATATTTTCCTATTTTTCTGTCTCCTTTTTTTTTGTTATCTGCTTGTGTGTGTGTGTGTACCTACATAAATTGTTAAATAAATAAATAAATAAATAGATGTTATAAATGCGAAAGTTTGTGAGGATGGATTGATGGATGTTTGTTACACTTTCACGTCAGAACGCCTGAAAGGATCATCATTAAAGGCACGGATTAATGCTAAATACATATATATATGTCACCGGAAAGTGGATATATCTTTCGAAGTTTGCCACTTTCCGGTGACATATATATATATATATATATATATATCCCAGGAATATATTCCCTAGGGATCACGCAGGCGAAACCGCTAGCAGAAGCTAGTTCAATAATAATTATGAAGATAACTCGACTAAGGAAATGTAGGTACTAGGTAACTTGTTTTATGATGTTTTAAAAATATGTGAACGGCAAGAACGGCTTACAAAACTTACTTTGAACAAACATTGCTCGGCAACGGAGGGTGTGTAGGTAATTGAGGCATGCATGGAGAATAGGAGGGGTGTATATCCTGCTCTCCCTCGCACTATGTAATTGAAAACATTCTGTATCTTGTCGATTTATTAGTTCTTATAAATGTCCCCGTATTTGGTTATTTTTGTCTAGAATTAGATCGTTGGTATTCAGTTCTTTCTGAGAATCGTAGTTGGGAAAAGGCTAGGCAGATGATGATCATCCTCATCAGATGATATGATCCAGTGAAAAAATGGGAACTTGGTTGACAAAAATCTGTCATCCAAGTAAACATAGCATTCCAGCTACCTATTTTGGTTTAAAAGCCAAACTTCTTAACCGATTTTGATAAAATGTATTTGGGACTTATCGAGAAGTAATACCCTTTCTGATAAAACAAGATTTTTTCTAATCTGTTCAATGTTCATAAATGACGGAGCTATTAGGTAACAAACACAAAAAAAACAACTGAATTGAGAACAGAGGAGGTTCTCAATATGGTTATTTATTTTTTTGAAGTTAAAAATCAAAATAAAATATTATAGGTACTTATGATTGTCTGTGCTGAACAAATAGGTACCTACTACTTACATATTTATACAGGGTAATGTCCGTAAATCGTGCAATTTTTTTATAAATGATTTTGAGGTATTATCGAGGGATATACGAAAAGTATCAGTTTACTATCCTGAGTGGAACAGATTTTGCAGTTCTGCTTTCGATAACTCGAAAGCCACTAAACATGGACCCTAAGTTATTCAGTCAAAATCGTTGCAAATTAGCTCTCGTATAAGATAACCCATTTCAAGCAACACACTACCAATCACCCTGTAGTATTTGTTCCAGCACTACTTTGCTCAAAAAACAAACCCACCAAACGTTCTCTACTAAAATTATAACCACTCACTTAAATAACTTCGCGAGGCAATCCATCGGATCCCTGCTGAGCGGCACAGATAACCGGGGGTAGATGCGGCGAGCGATGTTTTCAATTTCCGCACCCCTACACCCCGGGCCGGGGGTAATTTTATTAAAAACCCGGCGCTTCGGCCTCTGAATATTTATCTCTTCATGCATGCTGATACGTGAGGGAGATGCTAAAAGGGTTGCAGTTTGTTTTATAACTTTTGAGAGGATCAGAATGGAATGTGGTGATTTTTTATTTCTACAAATTGATGCATGAACCTTGTAAGGGACTATTTGATGCGAGGAAGTTAAGTTTTTGTTAAACAAAAAATTTTTTGCCTAAATCTACCTTGAATTATAGTTAACGTATCTATAAGATAAATTACCTAATCGAAGTTTTCAGTCTACAAAATATTTTACCATACACTACCCGTTTTCACTACAACGTTAATCTTCAATTTCCAATACTGGGAATTTCTTCCGTATAATAGTGCAGTTATAACAAACAGTCATAATTATATAACAAACACACACACAAAAAACGCCGCGCGTTCATATGTAATTTGAACTATTAGCCCAAGACACAGAACTCAAATTACCAAAGACGCCGAACGCTTTGCAACCGCTCATGGATGTTGTAAGCCACTAATATTAAACAAGCTTAATAAATTCGTTACCATCTCAAATAAATAATAATCAACAACTAATCTTCCTTCCTTCTTGGTAGATATCCAACTTGTCTAAATAACTGGCATTTATTGATTTCGTTTCTAATCTATGAAGCTTTAACTGACAGTTAACAAAATGGCGATCTAAAATTGAATCGCAAAGTTTGTTTGTTATTGTGATTGAGTGCGGAAGAATTATAATATAGGGACGGGAAACAAAACGGTAAGAAGTTTATTAATTACCTAACACTCTGTGTGATGTAAAAGAATAGAATTCCTAAGTCCCTTGTAACAGTGTGTTTCAAGATTCGATCACCTATGACATCCACCTTCCAAACGCAGTGTTTTCCAGAAAGCATTGCGGTTTTTTGAGGAAATGCAAAAGAAGACACAGGCTTCGTGATTCTGACCAATCTTTATCCTTTCTGAAGTGTTAGTTCAAAATATAAGCAGTAAAGCCCATGAAAATTTTAAAAGATACGGTTTAAAATTGTGGCCAGACTCAGTGCAACATAGTTTTTTTATGAGGATACCTCACTCCTTTTTATATTATTAAATTCATCTTGAATCTAGTCGGCAAAAGAGTGCATCATTGAATATAAATTTTGTAAATATAAGGATATCTTACTACTAATTCTTATTGGTAGGTAGCGTTCACAACCCATTCGTTTTTGCTACCTACCCAACGTCACGACTTTTTTCCTGTACTTGTTATGAGGTGTAAATAAATAAACGTCAACAAATTCTCGAAACGGTGAGGTCGCTCCGCAAAGCCTGTAAAGCTCCTAGGAAACTTCTGTGCTTCTGGGCGGAGCTTGGCTGGCGAACCTAGCCAGGACACCTACGCACAACGGACCGAATGGGAGTCTAAGCGAGGAAAGCGGAGTCCTTAATCTATTGGTAGGGTTCATAACACATTCTTTTTTCGACAAACAGAACACAGCCTTAACTGTCGATTGGTACTTGATATTGAAACATGAAACTTTGCACGTTTCTAAAATCATTAGGATAGCAGAAGGAAGGATTTTAAATAAAAAGGTAAAAAGACCAAAAGCGAAATTCTGAAGAAAAGGAGGGGAAACCCATCGAGCGTTCGACCAAAAAACCTAAGGATAGGTATCCCTGGAGGTTTGATCCTGGGATCGTTCAGCCTGAGGCAGAGGGATCATTTTTACGACTTTTTGATCTTAAGAAAATACCAATACTTCCTTATAGCTACAATTTATTCCCCACTTCTGAACAAGGAAAGACATCAACAAACTTAAATGGAATTGTGAATCTTTTCAAAAGATTCACGACTTTGGGAATAAAAGCATGTAAATAAGACCAAGTATTTCCAATTCTCTGTAAGTCCCTCCTGAAAGCCTTCCTTCTTTCGAAGAGTTTCATGTTTTCCCTTTAATTTGAATAAGAATTTTGACATTATTATTTGGTTTTGGCTTCCTTACTGCCTTGTTGTTACTCGTCTGTTTGAAATGACATGTCTATAACTTTACTGCCTACTCATTTATTTAATTGATTTTATTTCTCGTTTTTTTTTTTTTTTTTTTTTTACTTTGTATGGGTTTGCTCTTGACTCTAGTCTTGGTCAGAGATGACAGAGACAAAGTCTACGATGGAGCGAGCTTACCCAGAAGTAGCCTGTTCACTCTAACTTTGAAAAGATTAGGGTTGTAAGCATTCGGAAACACAAACGCAGGCAAAGATTTCCACTCCTTTGCTGTGCGCATTATGAAAGACGCTTGGAAGCGCTTAGTGCGAGTTGGTGGAATAGCAACAAGGTAGGGATGGCAAGTTGCAGTGCGTCTGGATGTCCGATGGTAGAAGGGGGCTGGTGGGATGAGGTCGTGGAGTTCCTGGGCACACTCTCCGAAGTACAATCTGTAGAAGACCGACAAACAGGCAACCTTGCGGCGATGAGCCAAGCTGTGTAGCTTGGTATACACCAGTTTTACGTCACCAATGAGCCTCTTAGCTCTGCGTTCCACCGAGTCAAGCGCGGCAAGCTGATACTTAGCTGAGCCATCCCAAAGGTGGCTGCAATACTCCATGCAGGATCGGACTTGTGCTTTATAAAGAGTTAAAAGCTGCTCAGGCTTGAAGTATCGCTTCACCCTATTTAGGATGCCCAGCTTTTTGGCCGCAGTTTGGGCTTTGCACTCAATGGTGGCGCCGAAGTTGAGACTGGATGACAGCTCCATGCCTAGGAGCTCGAGCCGATCAGTCACTGGAATAGATGCAACCCGAAAAATAGGAGTTTGGTTGAAACATCTCCTTTTTGCGCTAAAGAGAAAAATTGGTAAAATTTATCGGGTTTTTAAATAATTACTAAAAGAAAAATACAAAAACATGGACTCAGTGGACTGTTTAGTTCACTGAGTCCATGTTTTTGTATTTTTCTTTCATCTTCAACTCTCCCTTCGTTTTCAAATGATTGATTGGCAGTTTGCAGCTGACCACAAAAATACTTTCTTGATTTCCATCACTGTGTTCCAATCTGCAGCTTTGATGATATGCCCCGAAAGTATGCTAATTAAACCAAAACTTTTGAAATGAGTATAATTCCATATAAACAAAATGCCAGAGCCATTGTTTTAAAAATTCCACGTTTCTTGCTATAATTATCAAACAACTCCTTCCTTTGTGCGAACTGACACATGCGAAGCCGAAACTTGGCAAATTTGCACAGACGCTGCAAAAACATCGTGGGTTCCCAGAACGCCTATTGTCGGGACGTCATTACAACGCGCAATTTTGTCAGATTTCACATCCCCTTTATGTAAGCCAGGGTTATTACAAAACAACAACATTCCAATCAAAATTCTACTCTAGCCTTCTTTAAACAAGACTGAATTTCGCTTGTGTCGTTTTGTAAAGCAGGGATTAATGGGATACCCCAGTTATTTCGTTCCGGGTGTCTCAGCTCCAATTTCAACTACGACAGCGCTGTATCGCTTCTATTGTGTGTTGTTCACTAAACGCCGCTAACTTTGCAGCGCTTTTCGCTTTCCGATCGTTTCAATAGAAAGGTGTTCGGGAATTTTCAGTTTCATTGTCAGGAGACCTTTCCGTTTGAAATCCCGACTATTAGGTATTTACAATGGCACCTTTTGTTTTTTTTTTCCCGGTGTTTGTTGCAGCATATATTTTTTTGTGGAAACCTGTTTGGTGAAGGATCATAAAGAATTTATTTATGGCGGTAAAGGCGTGCCATTATGTTATGATTAGTTGGTCGCCGGTAGATAATTACAGATGATGAGATAATGTTTTTTACTTTTTTTTTCTTTTTGTATTGTTTTTTCGTTTTGTTGTAAGTACTTGTTATGCAAATTGTTTGTTTTGTTGTAATGGGCTTTGGTGGGCTATTGTGGTACCTACTTATTAATTTGTGGATTTGATACTATTTTTTTCTATTTAGGTACTTACCCATATTAAAGCAGATACCGTAAGTTTTCTTGTTTAAGTACCTACACTATTTAACCCATAATAGGGCATACTAATCTGGGAATCGGAAAATAATGAAAAATAAGCGTAGGTTTTATCGGTAGAAAATAAATTTTGTTCCTTGAATGTTTAATGACTGATTGATAAGTCTTTGAATAGCCTTTGTACAACAATGGAATACCTACCAAGAACTCATTATTTAATTAATGAGCTGAAAAATATGGTGGTAAATATAGATATTACCTTTGCCTTATTAAGGGTTAAGAAAGTTTTAATTTTTTTCTACCTACCTACCCATATAATATGCCAATGATAGGAAGAATATTTTCTGGTCATCATTCCATCGCCAGCATATGGCTGCGTTTCCACCAGAAATGTGCGAGGATGCGTACCTATAGCTTGTTTTGTGTCCTGGTGATCGTGGGTTAGATTCACACGGGAAGCATACTTTGTAAAGTGGTCCTAGTTTGGTTAGGACATTGCAGGCTGAACCACCTGATTGTCTGATGAAAAGATGATTCCGTGCTTTGGAAGGCACGTATAAGCCGGTGGTTTCGGTCGCCAAATAAACCTTTTAGGCTCTAGACAGACGGACCGCATTTCAACTGCAATCCAACCGCAAATTGCAGTTCGGATGCTTTGAATGCAGTTGACACGACTGCAATAGAACTGCAAACCAAACGTGCAGTCCGATTGCAGTTCAATAGCAGTCGGCGTGCACGGCGTGTCAACTGCATCCGAACTGCACCATACCCGCCCGCACTATATAAGTAGTTCGGATGCAGTTCAATCGCAGTCGGCGTGCAATCGTATGAACTGCACACCGACTGCAATCGAACTGCACGGTTGGTTTGCAGTTCTATTGCAGTCGTGTCAACTGCCTTCAAACTGCATCCGAACTGCAATTTGCGGTTGGATTGCAGTTGAAATGCGGTCCGTCTGTCTAGAGCCTTAGAGGCCCTTCAGGCGGTTTAGAAACTGACACTAGGGTGTGTGAGGTCGTTAGACCTTACTGCCCACAATAAGAATGAGAAGAGAGGATGTGTTTTTTTTTTTTTTTTTTTTTTTATGCAAAACGGGGAAACTCTTGGCCTAAATCTCACCTGATGGAAAGTGATGATTAGGCCGAAGATGGAAGCGAGTTTCACCCGGAATCCTCTTACACAGAGGAACTGGCTATCATACCTCTAACTGCCGGAACACAACAATGCTGTTAACATTGTTGTTATGGCGACAGACTTAGACATGATGGTGGTAGCTTGCCAGGCGGACTTAGAACAAGTCCTACCACCAACCAAACCGAGCAAAAAATTTGCCCCCGCTGGGAATCGAACCCGGGACCTCTGGGTCTGAATCAGGTGGTATAACCACGAGACCACGGAGGCGGTTAGTGTCACCTGTTTAGCACCACCCAGGGACCACGTGTAGGGATTCGCTGAATGGTATTCTCCTACGGACGCGGGTGACTCGGCCCCCAATTCGCCACGCATCCTCGTGTTAAGCGTCCTCCACACTATTCCGAAGTTGCACGAGGCGAAGTGCTCTCCGAAGTTGACCGAAGTCCGAAGTAGGTGTCCACACACTCGAGCAACTTCGCAAGAAGCTCAGTCCCCCGTTCCCCCCGTTCCCCTCACGAAAGGCATAATGGATAACGTTCATGTGGCAACTGCCGTTGCAATGTGTACTCTCGCTTAGTAAAAATACGTGCGTATTTACTATGGCTGACGCGAACCGAAGTGAGCCGAGTAGTGTGGACAGACGCTTCGTGTTCGAACTTCGAGTCCTTTGACTCGGGCGCAAAAACCGTCAACAACTGGAAGTCGCCCGAGGCGAAGCGAAGTTGCACGAGGCGAAGCGAAGTGCCCCTCCACACTATCGTACTCGCTCAACTTCGATCAACTTCGGGAATAGTGTGGAGGTTACTTTACGATAACGGGGAGGGGGGGTTAATTTGAAATCTTGAGCTACTTGCTCACCATGATTTGTACGCCTCCTGGCATAACATACTTAGCGCTCTTTCGTCTTTCGTCATTTATAATAAGATCTGTAGGTATATATGTAGGTACCTGTGTTAAGGCGCGTCCCCGAGCAAAACGCAGCGCTAGCCGTTTTTTGTGCAGTTTTTTTGAGCTATCTACTCTTTATCCAAAAGAAATACCAACTAATAAAAAAATACATTAAATTTCTACATAATCTTGGCTTCAAAATGGTAGATTTTATTTTTATTATTAAGTATAATGTTTAAGTAATCTCCTCACAACGAAATCACAGAAATGAGAAAAAAATACTGAAAAATGCATCTTCTCGAAAACTAACGATTATTTTGATTTTGTACTTACACTAATGGATAGGCAATTTAATTATGAACATTTTGGTAGAAGTATTATTTTCAAACGACCAAAATTAGATTTTATAACGATTTTTTTCAACATTCTGAGCGCATTCGCTATTGTATCTCTTGCGCTGTTATTGAGGGAAAAAATGCTCAAGGTTATTTGCTCAGGGTACGGCCTTAACAAATAAAACTGATTCTGATTCTGATTCTGAGGATTTGCTGGAAGCGCACTCTTGGTCTATGCTAGATCCAGGGTTGCGGTATTTGTTAGATAGAGTCACCGCGGCCCTGAAACGCAAAGGGCATTAGGAGGAACACGGATGGGTTTTAGTCAGTAAAAGTCTGACACTCGCGTCTGCATCACCCAGGGCGGAAGGAGTCATTTGATGATTTCCCATCCTTAAAAAAAAGGCTATGCCTCCTAAGATTTCTGTCTCCTCATGCCTACCGATTTCTTGCATCATCCCAACCCTTCTTACCTACCCACGTATTTCATTAACAAGTAGGTATAAAGATTTTTTTATGACCTACAATCACCAAGTCATAAAAAACTTCAATACATTCCGTATACCTACAACACAATCATCGGACATCAATTCTATCGCTTCAATTTTATTTTTATTACTTCGTCCAAAGGCAGTCGTTACGAATTTTCTAAGCGATTAATTCGTCGGCGTTCGGGCAACGTCGGGAAGGTTCGATAACGATCGCAACCTGCCCACGCGCACATTTGAAACCCTCCTAAATTAATGTTAGAGGCATATGTATTGAAATGTGTTCGAGGATTTAAATTAAGCAGGTTTTTGTCGTTTGAATTATAATCAACGGGTTTGATTGCTTATCGGAGCGTACCTAATAATCTCATTAGAAATATGTTTTTCAACACACTAGAAGGCTCATAATGCAGTGTGTTTCACAAGCAATGCGTTTTTTTTATATCCGCACTTGTGTGGAAAAGTAGGTAGGTAAGTGCCTACGCGGTTGGCCCCTGCTTTGCAGTTTATTACAATACTTACATATTTTCAAAATAATAAGCTGGCTGACAGCCAACCCCTACTGCACAAATCGAAAACAATGCATGATATTAAATCTGGACGAAATTCCTCATAACTTTTGGTTACTAAGTGGGAACCTCATTCGTTTCATCGAAAGTATTTTGTAAAACGTCGTTTTATACGCGTGAACTCTCGGCTGAATTCAAAAATATATTTTCAACCAACTCATCGAACAAACCAAGTAATAATTAGGTAGAGTGACTCAATTCTGATAGTAATGGTGATATAACACGGCGCGGGCGAAATTTAGTCACAAATAAATAAGTTGTGACTAAATTTTGCCCGCGCCGTGTGTTTATCGAAAGCCCCGGAAACGTAGAGGACCTTCCTATCTACACCTGCAGTGCATTTCTGTAAACATGTCGAAGTTCTGTAAACATGTTTTGACAGCTCACTTGTCGTTCACTCCAACTAATTGATCATCACGGTGGGATGTCAACAGAATCGACCGGCTGTTCGGATTGACAACTAAATTCATTCACTCAAAGATACAATTACAAATTATCCCATGGGAACATATTCCCGGGATAAAAGTAGTATTAGCCTACCTACTTATGTGCTATTCCAGACAGATCCAGAGTTATCTAGGTATATATGTACCAAACATCCAAACCCGTTCAACCATTCCGGCGTGGTTGAGTAACAAACCTGTCAATCCGTTCAACCGTTCCGGCGTGATGAGAAACAAACCGGGAGGAGTCATTTGATGATTTCTCTATCTAAAAAAAAAGTTGTTAGGAAATGGGCGAATAATTTAAACGGCTTATTTATGAAAATGACTGTGTTTATGCTGTTTACTTTTTAATTAAAACAATACCCAAACATCCGTCCGCAACGGGAAGGGTGGAAAATGTTACTTAGATTTTATGTCATACGAGTAGTTAATTTCTACCATAATTTTATTCAAGTTAAGTACCTAATTCACATTTCGGCTTAAAGTCGCCTTGTTCTCAAAATTTAAGCCCCAAAATAAAAATAAACTTGAGCAGATGCAAAATGTTGGCCCGATGAATAACCCAAGCTGTTGGTTATAGGTAGGTTGAGCAACCAATGCCAGCTAACTACATTTAGGTAGGTATATCCGTCACCGCAGAGTTTGAGAAGCTGACTCATTCGACTTTAAAGCCGAACAAGCTCCGTGTTTTCTGAGAAAACTGCCTATCCTATAAATCGGCAACAAACTATGATCGTTGAAGTTGCTACGATAGGAAACCACATTTCGAAAACTAAAACAAATTATTGTTTTTAGGATTCCGCGCCTTAAAAGAATAAAACCGAACCTATAAGATCACTTTGATGTCTGTCTGTCCCTCTGTCAAGACAAGACCCTTTATCTCGAGAACGCGTAGATGTAGGTATCGAGTTGAAATTAAAACCATCAGGTCAACACTCTGTCTAAAGTCCTTTTCTTTTAAAAAAAGTTAGAAAACTAGCTATTTTCTTATTGTTAAATATTTTTAATCGAGTGCCTCCGTAGGAGAACAGGGATTTTCACTCTAGTTCGCTTTGTCCGAAACACAGATTTGCCTTGCGCACGGCAACTTCCATTAATGACGTTGCTGCGCGAAGACTGCAGTGAAGCACACAGGAATCTTCTGTCCTTCTGGGCAGAGCAAGCTTCTTGTCTCGAATTCAGCGGGAGGACACGCCCCCGGGAGTCACCACTGCGTGGATCGTCCGGAGGACACTATGGGGGTCCCTGCTTGGGAGTACCTACCGCCGTGTATTTATGAAGGCGATCGGCGGCGGTGACCTCTCGCCCTGGCCTTGGTTCAATCCATGGTCCGAGCAGAGGAGGCATCGGAAGCAGTCACCTGCTTCGGCGAAGCAGTAATGCTAGCGAAGGAGGAGGTGGGCTACGTGAAGGAGTCAAACCTCACGCCCCAGCCGCCGAAACAAGAGAAGGCGCTCGGGGCGTCGGGAATCGCAGGGCGATTCCAGGCCACTCGGAAGGCGCGGGTGGGCTTGCGGACGGCCGCAATCTGATAAGGACCTGGCCCAGTTCGACGTGGGTGCGTTGTGTTCAACGCGCGCCTCAATGACGTCAGCATAGTAGACTGGACCCGCTAGAGCCTTTACCTGCCAGTGCCATGGTTGCAGAATTTGTTCGAAATAATCACCGGGGCCCTGAAACGCAAAGTGCGTTTGGAGGACTTTGGATGGGGTTTTAGTCCGAAGAGTCTGATACTCCCTTCTACCCAGAGCAAAAGGAGTCATTTGATGATTGCACAAAAAGGGAAGGAAAAGGTCAAGGCTAGGCAAAACCAACGCGTTCAGCTCACGTCCGCTGTGTCGTGCACGGTGGTGAAACTGCGCGTGCATAAGTTGTTCGCGTTTGTTCAGGCGTCAGGCGTCAAGCTGGTGTCACATCACTACAATGCTGTCTGATATAGATAATGATATTTAAGAAGTTTAACTTCTATCTGCTATTATTGAAGACAAAATGGCGTATCCGCTAGAACAACGGATCGCTGTTCTATTCATTTCTCGATGATTTAATGTTAATCTTGGATTCTTGGTTGAGCCTTAATGTCGTACGATATGCGTAGAACTTTTTTTTTTATTTTTTTATTTAAAACGGGGAAACTCTTGGCCCAAATCTCACCTGAT
This sequence comes from Ceramica pisi, assembly GCA_963859965.1. Lineage (NCBI taxonomy): Eukaryota > Metazoa > Arthropoda > Insecta > Lepidoptera > Noctuidae > Ceramica > Ceramica pisi. Next base: position 17,868,768 of record OY982535.1, on the reverse strand, counting down.
GGAAAGTGATGATTAGGCCGAAGATGGAAGCGAGTTTCACCCGGAATCCTCTAACATAGAGGAACTTGCTTAGGTAACTGAGTACCAGATCCTCCTCAAATCTTTTACGCTTTCAAAACAGTTTGTATCCTAAGCCAAAAAATGGAAGACACGTCACTTCTACCAATCCGCACTAGGCCCAAGCGGCCTGCAGTCGCTGCCCTGTAGCCATTGCTCGCGCGAATATACGAGTACCTACGTCCGTCCGACGAAAATGATAGTGCGATGGTGCGTTTATTATCTATAGATATCTATGGTTCAAACATACCAATTTCTACTAAATGTCCTATTGAAGGTCCAAAACCAAATGGTTTAGTTTTCGTCGCGCGACCATTGATGCATCGTATTGATCGGACGATCATCCGATCAATTACTGATCAGTACCTATAAAGTAGGGTAAACTTGCCTAATTCGTACTTACGCCTAATTCGTACTCCACTTAAAACTCGGCTTTGGTAACAGCTATCAGCGCCTCTAGTGTCAAAAAATAGAAATAACAGTCGGCCATTTCACCACCTGACAGAAACATCTGTGAAGCTGCTCTCGACCAAAATATTGAAAAAATAAGTTTTTTTAACTATTGTTGTAATATTTTTACACATTTCGTAAGAGTTTTATTCAAATAAGGTCGTGTATAACCTATTTTACGATTTGATACGTAGGTATTAATGTGTATCTTTGCGATTTCATCTGACGTGTTGTCATACTCGTAACTGTTGTTATTTTTTTTTGGCGGTAAATTTAAAATTTGTTTGGGCTCTTGCTCCTATTTCGTACTTGAGTTAAGTTCTTAAAACGTACTGGTACGATTTAGGACCGACCATCGAATCGACGACCATCCGTCGAATTTGTTAAGAATTACTACTTGTTTTAATAACACATTGTTGATTATGATGCTGATTCTCAATACTGTATTACATACCAATGAATAGATCTCAAAGTACGAATTAAGGATATAGCAGTACGATTTGGGATGAATGGTCTTAAATCGTACTTTTTTCGTTTTTTTTTAAATTGTTTATTTTTGAGAAGTTAATAAGGTTTATGTTAAATTTGATCATAAAAACAATAAAGCAATTTAGCAAACAAAAATTACTTTTAATTAAAACTAATTTAAGTATCTTTCCTAATTTTCTAAATATGACGGTTTTCTCTTAAGGGGTACGAATTAGGCAAGTTTACCCTAGGTACTGAATGTCTAATGGTGTTCGGCTCGCGCGACCAATGCTCATTGTGAAATTCACCGCGCTGATTTCTGTTTTATGCCTACAGTAGGTATGTTATGTGGTCTACGTTTTTTTTAAACTCAATTAAAGACATTGCTCGATAGCAGAAACTTTGCATATCTGTTATGAGCCATTTCGAGAATGATCTCATTGTTCCAAAATAGGACAAACGTTTTCTCATCGCGCGAGTGCATCGAACGATGATGATCGCATCGCACCAGCGCGGCATCGTACGAGCGACGGCAGTAGGACGAAGCCTAAGGGTTGCAGAATCGTTCGAAATTGATACATCCTCCCACTCTCGGCGGACTGGAATGGAGTATCAGACTCTGAGAGAAGTCATTTGATGCTTTCCCATCTAAAAGAAAATAAAACGCCCTCGCGGTGGATGTTAGCCTCACAGAGGGAAGGCCTGTGTGCCAGCCGTAGGATCCTAGGTTGGTTATACATGATGCTGGAACCTAGGTATGTGTCTCGCGATCGCGAGACACATTTCTGCTCGAGTTCTTGCAGTAGGCGCCTTCATGGCGGCTGGGATGGCGATGCCAGGTAGATAACGCACGTGCCGTGCTTCGGTCTTAGCAGAAGTGAGCAGTCATTTTACTACTGCCGTGCCGCTATGCCGACTCTTCTCAGCAATAGATGGATTCAGTCTGTGGATTCAGTAGGTACATTTTTATATAACAATAGTCCACAGCAAGTGTGCGCTAACACAGACGCATGCTCTTCCATCACTCTCCTGGCGGTGGACGGCAATCCAACCGCAGAAAGATCTATGGGTGCTTCCCAGGGCACGGAGGCAGCCGCATCAACTTCAACAATCCAGGCAATCGCAGAGAATTCCTTATGGGAAATCCCAATACCTATGTTCCTAACACTTTTTGCCCAACCTAGGAATGAAACCTTCGATCAACAGACGATCGACGTTTCATCATCACGTCAGAATCACGCTACTTATAGGTATTTTAGCCTATGAATCTGAACCAACTCGCAGAGACTGAACAAGACGTTGCGAACATGCGATGTTCTGGCTTCGAGCCATTGTCTGCTGATTCATGTTAATAGCATTCTTACAGCAAACGATTGTGAGTCTTGTGGCGTGACATCATTCGTGCATCATCAGTGAGGTTGTTGTAAAGAATGGCTTGACGATGATGCTTCACTTGGCTTGAAGTTTGTTTAATTTTACAATATTACCGTAACTCTCATTGCCGTTATTTAAATGAGTGCTAGCGCTGTTAAGCCGCTAGAAACGAATTCTTTTGGAAGAGAGGTAATAAGTCGCCTTGTTTCGTGTAAAGGCCAAAATCACGAAAAGCTGATAAAAGAACCTAAAGAACAATACATCAAAAACCTAGGTAGGTATAGCTCAACAATAAATACTTTCTAAAACATCATCACAAAAGTTCACAACTCATCAGTTCCACGAAAATCATAGTCTATTCAAACCATGGTCCGTGCATTAAACGTGACTGTTTTGAAAATAAATCGCGGTATCTAGCGGACGCGTCGACGCAAGCTGTCTCTATTTATCGCGCCATATCTCTCCCTACAACAATACAGACAAAATAAATAAATGTGCTCGCGCCCGGATCCGGCGACCCTTCGCTATGCACGACGCACGTAATCCATTCCAAAATGTCCGTTTATTCTTCTATGTGAGCCGCTCGCAGCAAAAAACAACGCACGAAGATCGACCGAGCACCCGTGCGAGAGGGACGCAAACACTCGGCGACCGAACAGCAGCGGGCGGGGCACCGCGGCGCGCCCTCTCATTGGCCCGCTACACGCAGCGCCCGCCGCCCGCGTTCCACAGCCAATCAAACCACATCTTGTTTCTCACGTCCCGCGCCCCGCGAGGCCCAAAATACCGACCTTTCACGAATGCCAACCCGATTCGATACGACCGAAAATGCCTTAGTTACTTCTCGCGCGCACTGGTGACTGGTCGCTTTCGCTCGTTTCCAGCGAAAATACTATCAAACCGTTCTCGCCGACTCTATACTAGCGGCCGGTTATTACGCGACGTGTGCATCGCTTCAAGTGCGTGACATCCATCAGCTGATTGATTCAGGTATTAATTATAATTTTATGTACAGGTATTCCCTAACATGTAATAATAAGGGTGGTGAAATTAGTTTTTCGATATCTAGCGAGAATCGTGAGATAAACGAGTATTTTTGTGCCGGATGATCGAACGTAAAAGCGGTGTCCTCGTAATCAACGTAGGCCGTTCGGAGCGGCAACGTCGCGCGTAAATAATAGGGTAGGCGCTCGGTCTTTCTCTCGCAGCTGGCGCGGCGCGGCAACGTCGCGCTCGCCGGCTTCATTGTGCCTCCACCGCGCGCTCCGCGCCGCGTGCCGCTCCGTGCCGCGCCGCGCGTTCACCGCCGCCGGCCGCCGCGACTCGAGCGAGACGCATTCACTACGCTCTGCCAACGCAATATACCTACAATACCGACTCCACAACTTACTCAATCACGATTCACGATATTCCTTCGCATTTGCAATTAGATAATAACTTAGGGTTAATTCTAGACTTGACATACTCACTACATAACCATTTTTAACTGCTTATATAGTCAGGTATATACTTTGTTATTTACTTTTTTATGTACTAACTAGATATGTATTTATACATACCTAAACAGTAAAAATACTAGAAATGCAACAATGAGAACGTCTTCTTAATTATTTTAACAACATTCTACCGGTGGAATTATAAGCATAAGCGCTGAAAACTGATGAAAATAAAACTTGTTTACAGAATATCGAGCGGGTGTTGGCGGACTCGTGGCGCACTCTGTCGGCAAGGAACGTAGAACGACAGGCGGGGCGCGCGGGGCAGGGGCTTCCTCCCCCTACTTCAGTTTTGACTGCGACGTTGTGAGGAGAGGACGCGCTGCTGCGTGCCGCGAAAAAGGATCGTTCGCGCGGCAACTTTGAACAGTGACAGTGTGAAGGAGTTTGTTGTGACAGAGAATGTGTATCGGATTGCAGTGCGCTACCAAACGGATGCAGTGATTTGGATCACAATACTTGGATTGCAGTGATTTTGGATTTGTATTTTTCACTTTTCCAACAATCAAACTGGGGATGCATAAGATGGAGCTCGGTGATAGCGTGTACGCCGCTGAGCGTATCATGAAGAAGAGAATTAGAAAGGTGAGCTTTATTTCTTTACAAAACATTGCCGTAACAGATTCTAACCTTGCGAAACTTGCATGCGAGATCACATATCAGCGGCTGTTCGATTGGTGGCTTTATTTGTAAACTGCTTGTTTCGCAACGCTTGATTGTTTTTGCTTGCACCGAATTTCAAAACATGCTTATAAAACGCTTTATATAAAATGCATGGCTGAGCATGATCGTAGTTTACATTTTGTTTATTAATCTCAGTATTGTGATGTGACGGCAGCTGTTCAGAAATTATCGCAAGGGTTTTGTGTTCCTTTTCACGGGTGTTTTTCGATTCTTATTATTATCAAGAGTCCCCTTACATAAGTCTGTATAAAGACTGGGGCCCGCAGTGAGAAACTGAATACTTCTTTATAATCGGTGCCCTTCTCGAGATTACATTAAGTTTTTGACAGTAAACAAGTTTGGACGAGCCGTGTGAGGGGTAACCTTGCCATATTGTAATATGCCTTTTTTCATTATCTTTTTTGGTGTTCCCCGTTACTAACCTGATCCCGATATTGATAACAATAAATTCTGCTTTTGGGTGTCGTTTTTTATTTGCTTTTTCGTTTTCCTAACTGCATGTTGGGTTCACTGGGGGATTCATTGTCGGTTTTCGATTTAAACGCAGCTTGTAACGGGTCTTTTGAAACAGGAAATAGATTCTTTCGATGACTTATCATCTACCATTAATGACTACTAGCTAAGTCTCAATTGTTTTAATCGAGCAGTCAATACTAGTATAATAAAAGACGTTATGAAACAAAATCGACTGACTGAAATGAATCCCAGTATTGTTAGTAAGTAAAACAAGAACACGGCGTCCAGTGAAGGTAAGTGTGCTGCCAAGACTACGAGGTGTTAATAAGGTAAGTGCAGCCAATCATGTGGAAAGACTTGCCATTACGACATCATAGGTAAGACTGATCGCAGAATAAACATTAGATGTTACGAAATAATGTTGATAGAGGACTTTGTTCTTACATTCCTTACTCCTGTGACCTGTCCTTCATTGTGAATAAACTGTGTTTTCTATTGATAGTCTTCGAGACTTCTAGAAAATAAGAACACAACTTTCTTTTATGTCTTAAGAATATTTTCCCCTTTGATAAATATCGAGATTCTGTTTTGTTGTTGTTTTATCTTTCCCTTCCATTAACTTTAGTCATAGTAAGTCGAAGATTCCTCCTATTTAGTCTAGTTGTAATAAAATCAATCCGATGTATCGTTACCGGTGTTTTTAAACTTTGTCGAAAACAGCTGAAATGGTGGAAATGGTGTTTAATCTTTTCCATGGCGATCGATGCTATGATATAACTTTGATGTCACTCTTCCCTCTTTTAATTGATGATTTTACTTCTAGTTACTAAAAAAATACTTAAAGAGTTACTTTTCAACTGTGTCTCAAAATAAATGTTGTAGGCACTTGGGTTTTTAAGTGAATGAAATACACGATAAAACCATTTGAATTTTCTTCTGCTTTATAAAATTGGATGTCGTACATTTTTTAATAATAGGAGATTTGGCTTCGTTATGGGTGATCCAGAATATGGCAAATCTTTCCAATGGTTAACTACGAATTATTACTTAGTATAAACAAAGACAATTTTATCCTTATGATTTTAGAAACTTGAAAGGTTTCTTTCTTACATTATATTAACTTCTCAAAATATGTTAAAGATATGAGTAAAATATTGGTCTTAGTAGGTACAGGAATTCATTTCGTGTTCTAAACTATATATTGCCGTATACCTTCAAATTTAATCCTTATCGTGTCTGTTTTATGTGACTTGAATTCGTTTGTAGTTCGTAGTGCCACGTGTCGGACGCTCACGTGTACCTAGTGGATACTTACCTACCAACAATTTGTGTATGTCTTTCCCGCGGTTCTTCTATTTGGATAAATTGTGAGGTGTACAGCAAACTAGATTTATGCTGTTCTTTCTAATTAAGATTTCTTAGATATAAGATGAAGTCTGGAAGCGAATCTAATATTTATTCTAAATATATGATTACTTATCTACTTTACTAAGATAATTTAGTCCAACTTAACATATGGATCAATAAACTGCGATTAAGTATGCCTGTACTTTGATTTTTTTAAATCAAAGCGTCCTCTAAACTTTGTAACATTATGAAAAATGTTTCCATCGTCATCCTCCCTCATCACCTCACTCCCGTCCCTCTGTCTCATCTGTATCACGAAAAGGTCAGAAAATAGTAAACTACGTCATTCGCAAAGCGTAGGACGTTTCTTAACGCCCACCATATTAGCTATATTAACTACTACTTGCAAAATAAACCTTATCAACTTAAATAACTTATATTAAAGCATAATAAGCCTTCTATAAAATTTGTATAAACCTATCAGACGAAGCACTTTAATCAAAACATTCTTGAAATACTGAGAATTCTCTTTGAATTAAAATTCTGATCTCAATTTTGTCTTGTAGAAAATAAAGTGCGATTCTGTTAAAACGCTATTAAAAACATCTCCGATGTAAAAGCGTAGCTCGTTCGTAGAAGTTCCAACTACGTAGTTTTCATAACACAATAAACTACAGATTTTCTTTCTTAGAACTAAAAGGCATAGGTACGGTATCTCGGTATTTTTAATGGATTTGTCCAGTAAACAAGTTTAATATGAAATTCTGACAGCCTTCGATTGAAAATTCATGCTTGAGCACTGTTTTAAATCTTTACATCATATTCTTCTTTAAATAATAAGAAAGTCTGACGAAAGTAGAAGGTACAAAGTCTAATAGGGTAGAAATATCGTATTGCGATTTTTTCTAATAAAATTTATCGTTTTGCTAAATTATTAAAATACTTCCCGATCTTTTCCACTCCCTCCTCTCTTCTGCTAATTTGGGCATTGCGGGCCAATCCTTTTTGTTGGAGCAAAATGAAAGACTAATACAATTAGATAATGGTACAGAAACTGTAATGGCTAGACAAGAGAGCTTCAGTTCAACACCATACCTTACCTCCACCAAGTTTTGATATTGATGTTACAAAAAAGAACAATGCGTTGGTCTACTGCAGTAACGAGATATACCTATCTAAAACCAATCATAGGATTAAAGCAACCAGAAGACGAACTCCAAATTGGAATTTGCTGTCTTGCAAAACTTCTCCATCATTGTTCAGTTCAAAGATATCGTCTATGTAGTAAAGTATTTTCAGTTGAACCTGTTCAAGAATCTCATGTTTAGCTGGCTCACTAAACTATATGAATGTAGTATCTTGCTATTGAACACAGATTAGACCCACCCACGTTGATCTATAAATCCAGATGGGCTTTTAACGCATTACAAATGTACAACTCTTGAGGTTCCCAATCGTAGGCAATTAAAATATTTCTCACAGTTCGGACTTCCAAAGTTCCAATCAAAAGTTATTTAAGGCTATTATTATCGCCTTCACCGCACCTCCTAAAATAGCACATTTGGTCCACCATACTCTACTCCGTTATAACACGGAAATGCATAATAAGCGCACCTTGTTTTTCCAAAAATTTACCGTTTATTTTAAATACAGACCGTTATCATAAATCACGATTCATTAGATTACAAGAAACACAATCAATTAGTACGACACGACCATTTAACTCTGTTCCAGTATTATGATAGGTCTCACTCATGCCGCCAAAAGTTTCCAACGCCCGCTTACTAGCGCCCGTGTCAATTTTAGGAAACTACTTAATATCAAAACAAATTCTAAGTAATAACAGAATTTACTCTATTGCTAACGGAATAAAGACTAATTTCGTTTACAGCATACTCGCCTTGTTATCGGCCAGCGTGGTCTATTATAAACGAAACATCTTGAAACAAGGAATTATGTGTTTTATATACTGTGCATAAAGCGCAAATTCGTTTAACTACCAGGCGTCAACAGAGAAACTCCTACAGAGCTCTGTAGCCCTGGTATCTCGGAGCAAACGCGCCAGTATTCGGCTTCGACCGAGCAGTCATCGAGTTGCGCATGCTCCCCGCCGTTTCGTTCAGCCAATCAGCGTCGAGCAATATTCCGGCCGGCAAAATATCGTAGTGTGTTGCAGCGATATAAAATAAACTTAAGTTTTTTTTTAATTGCGTTGTTTTCTGACGGTTTATTATAATTTTTAGTCAAAGTTTTTATGATATTCACTGTTTCATTGGAAAACTTTGTCAGATTACTACTAGCGCCATATTTACTTTAGGTCGTACCCTGTACTCTGTTAGCTAAGTGTCGTACGACATAGTTCCAAGGCTATTGGATAGGTGGCGCTATTTGCAATTATTAAAATAAGAGGAATTATTTAAAATACTGTCGGCTTATTTTACGTAGATATACTACCCGTAAAAATAGAGAACTTCAAAAATACATTTCAAGGTAAACTTTACCCTGTTGTTTCTACAACAGAAAATTGTGAACCCCTAAGGACTCGCCGTTTGACAAAAAATATAGGCAAACATGGGGAAAGTACCTACTTAATTTGGGCCCTATGCCATCGGATAATGTAACGGCCTTTTTCCAAAATATAAAAAAAGCTCACAAGACGCAAAAAATAGATTATCCGTTATAGGGTCACGGGAGTGTGGTGCCGATAATAATTTGAAACTCGTCCGGAGTGTGCACTCGGAAGCGACACAAAGCGGTCAAATTTTCTATAAATAATCGCTTCACAATGCTTCACCGTAATTTTATCCATCCCTGTATTGGAATGAAATAAAAAAGTGCCGGGGGAACAGAGGGGTCTGTAGAGTTGACACGTTTATTAAACAATTTTTATGATTTATTGTGTGTGGGTTGCACGGAAATGAGTTCAGCTGGATTCTGCCAGTAATGAACTAGGTAAAAATGTTGTCTTAATCTTTTGCCAGTTGAATAAGTATCTTGATATCGGTGATCTTTATCAGGCAGGACTCTTCATTTTCTCTGGTTCAGCTTCTGACTGGCCCTTCTCTTCTTAATTGAAACTTTCACCTACGTCTCACTCGAAATTCACCTACGTCTGTCCTATTCCATGTCACTTGATTGAGATTAGGGTAAAATTTTAGTTTGTCTTTAAGTTTCCATGTCAGCCGTCTCGATAAGTTATTAACTACTTAATCTTGGCGGTTGAAGTCCACCATTCTGAAAGGATTCCTATGCGCAGAGCTTATGCAGTCGAATGTGTACCGTTTCCGGATCTTCTCCGTGCTCTTCTTCCGTGGTCATCTCGCGCAAGATTCAGTCTTCCTTTTGGTAGTGATATCAGCACAACTAAAACCTTCAAATAACCCAAAAAGACACATTATCTATCACCAAAATCTGATGCTGCTAATTTTGACGGCGTAAAATTTGACATTTTTATTATTTCTATTAGAGCTCCAAAACCTTTAGTTGCAAGTACAGTCCATAGACATCTTTGTAATGCATCGCTCAACATACCTTGGGTCTTATATACTTACAACGTAGGTACAAATCACCCCTCGAAATATAGAAAAAAATCCTATGTGAAGGGTCCCCTATATTTAGAAAGCATACTTAATCGCAAGCACGACGCTCCGAATATTAAACTAGTGAATGGGGAAGCGTCATATGGGGACCCCACACAATTAAAGCTGAGTCTGCATTGTCTCATGCACGCTCGCGTTCGCACGTCGTTACACCACAGCCGAATGCCTCCGTACTAACGATCAGGTGATGCTAAAGCAAAGCCGCCAATTGAAAATCGCTTCTATCGAGTCGCCTTACAGATTGACTCTAATCGATTTTATTCCGATTGTCTGTTTGAAACCAGACTCTTATCATCGACACCGATCTCAGCTTTTTAATACGTCCGTACCATTTTTGAAAGCTGTGAACGACGGCTGAGCTGGATATGGACACCGTTACAGGAGTGAGGAGCCACATTAAAACGCAGAGACAAGTTGGCGCTTGGCGCTCCGCTGGCGTCATTATAATAATGCGCCTGTTGGCCGCCGCCGCCGGTCGTTATGCCCCACGCATTATTATGTAAATGTAAAACGAAAAGGAAAGGACGGTGTTTTTTTGTACACCTTTATCTGATTCAGATAAGGATGGTAATTAGTGAAGGATATAGCGGGTCGGCGCCGCAGGTGAGATGTTCCCACGTGATGCCACATTTCTAGCCATTGTTCGGCAGTGAAACCGCGCTCGTTAAAATATCAACGAACGCTGCAAGCTACGAAGCTACCTATAATTATTTCGCACTTTAATTTATGACTAAACCAAATAATTGCACTCGTTGCATGTCACTTGCCGTGCAAGCGCAACTCATCTATAATAACAACAATATTTGCACATTGTTTAATATGTTCAATAACAATGGAATGTAATCAGTTACGGTGCTGTTATGAAGGGTAGGCGAGGGCCAGGGTATTACAGAATATTTGTTGTCTCCCTGCGGCACCCCTACGCCAAAACCACCCGCTCGTCATCATTGTGTTTTTTTTTTCTTATCTGGCGTGGAACCCTTATCTCTGTCCCGCCGTGGGGTGTGATCTCGCTTAATTGAGTTATTACTGACGTATTTATTACGGGATTATAACGAATGTATCTTTCATTTTACCCTTTAATTTCGTTATCCTTTTTATCTTTTGGATATATTTTCAAAAATAGTAAGCGTTGCATCTCATTATGTCTTGAATGAATTCGCCTAATTTAGCACGCGGTGTCGAATTAACGAATGGAGCTGCCACACGTCCCCTCGTCTATACTAGTCACAAGTGTTTGCTCTCCGACTTGGCCACAAGTGGCGAGGCGAGGGTCGGAAGCCCCTTTGTGTCAAACAAGGGACCTGCTTACCTTGCCAGAACCGGTAATTTGTACAAATATACCCCAATACGCATAGTCGTATTACGAAAACGCTGTATCAGGGTTCTGATACAATTTGCAGGGCCCAAGAACGAATTCTACTATACTTTGACAATTTGGTGAATTTTTTTCCTGCTCAGTGCTCTTGTAGCTTGAAGCGTGAAGAAGCCGATGACAATCGGTACTTGACAAGTACGTCGATTTAATTGTCCCTGAGTCGATGACCGTGCGACCGCTAAGCGCAGTCCCCTTTCTGAACAACCGTTTTATAATACCGATATAATTGTACACTACTGTTTATTTCTGGCATACCCACTACTCGCTGCTGTAAGTACAACCAGAAAAAAAACCATGACTTTTATACTTAGTTATAGTGCTTCCCGTTCTGTATCATGAAGATTGCACGTGGCTTCTCTATTCATACTCTTAACTGCATTTTCTAATTCTAACTCTTAAATGCAACAGCTAGATCTTTAAAGTAAAAAGAGTACATATCACTCGCTTAAACATTGTTGTAATACGCAATCGTCATAAAAATAGGATATCAGTTTTACAACACCATAATAAACATACAGCCACAAAAAATAGAGCATAAATTGAAACACTCGTATCTATCAGCCGTTCTCATCAAGCGCGACCGTAATCACAGCCATAACTAATTCAATTCACACCTCCTTCGTATAAAAATAATTACTATTATTTCATCCATTGAGAACGATAGTAGTAAATAAACATTCAGAGGAGAATAAATACGTCCGCTTCGCAGCTCTATCGCGAGCTGACTGACGCCCGGCGCGGCATGCCTCGTGTTTGCCGCCGTTTCGCCGGCCGGCTGGCAGACTTGCTTACCTTGTCTGGCATATCAATTTTCTCTCGCACACACAGCTCTGGTTTCAACCGTATACTGTTCAGCATTTCTGTGCTCCTAGTATTTGAGTTACGAAAGAATACGCGCGATATTGCGCCGAGCTGAATCGAGAAAGAAAAAAAACATCTTCCTTTGAAATTGTATTCTTACAACGTTGACTATTTTTTTTTTATATTTGTGACCAAGGAAAAACTTGTTTTTCTTTATTGTTAATGTCGCATTGTGGCAGTTTATGGTTTTATGATGTCATTCCGTTCGAAATGGTAGTTACATAAAATGCAGATTTATTCGCCGATTCAAACTGCGTCCAGTAGGTAATTTGTTTTAGCGGTGTTGACGTCCGCATACAGAAAGGTTAGCATATCATGGATGGAAATGGACACTGATAAGTACGTCACGTCCGGCTCCGCGGAGGTCCGTACGTGGTGTGAATAAACACGAGGTCTGGGGTGTGAACCTCGTCCAATTTAACCCGTTTGTAATGCTCGACGCGAGGCCGACGCGACGGCAAACTATCGATGGTAATTGTTTGCTCAATAAAGCGTCCGTCTGTTATCTAACTGTCCTACGCACTATGTATTAATGAACTTACATAAGTAATGTCGATAGGTTTCCATATACTTAACTGTAAATCCACTGATTAATGGACCATCTGTTTAAATGTCTTTTTAGATGTTGTCTAAGTCATTTGGATCTGAGAAACACTTCATAACTTCTCTGATCCCTCTCTTCATCTCAAAAAGTACCTACCTAACTCTGAAAACGATGACAGCATTCAATAAATCTTGATTCCAACGCAAACAGCAAGCTAGCATCAAATAGAAACGACAAGTCATTTCCAAGCGCCTCTGAAAAATGAATCACGACATCGTTATTGCGCCAATCGCCCGCGGCTCGAAAGACTCACGACCCGAGATTCATCCTGTCATTTTTCCACCTAACCTCACCCTCCTGCACTCCGGATCTCTCCATCCCTTTTAACGCCTCGCGACTCCCCCGGTCTACAAAATTAAACGCAGCAATTGAATTATATTCGAATCTACACCGTCGGGTGCTTTAATATTGAGCCTGTTATTCCTTGCCGTGAATTCTTCTCTTTAAGTGCTTCGGTATTAAATTTTAATGCTCTCGAAGTGAGCATTGCCTTCTCGATAATGCAATTACTAACAAATTGTTAAAATCTTCGTGGTATCAGTCAGTATTGGCATGTCATTAATGCTTCTGAAGTAGGTATGTTTTAAAGCGAGTATTTGTCGCGTTTACCTTTTTTACTCTCATACTCTTTGCTCACGAATGAACAAAGTTGTCGAACAACTAGAATGAATGGCAAAATTTCCACACGTATTATCAATAAGATTGCCTTTACGATAACAGAGCATAATGCGCTAAACCCCACAACAACTTACTTGCTAAGAATAAGAACTGTCTTCGAACTAGTTGTCTCCAAGTATTCCAGTCCTGTTAGCGAAGTTACCGTAAGTAGGGAGGACGCTAATTAGCGTCAAAGCGTAGGTCGTGCGTGGACGCGTCACGCTTTCCTGATGCGTCTCAAAGCAGTCCCGCATTCGTATAACTGTCTGTAAACTGAACTGTGTGGTTTTAAATGACTAGGAGATCAGATTGATCTGAAAGTAACAAATTGAACTAAAGCTAATGAAAAAAAGATATTGATGGTGTATCTCGATGATCTGATACTGTTCCCAGGGTATGGACAGGAATTTAATCTTCACTATAGACGGAAGTACGTAGTAAGCGATCCACGGTAGCATACCTGTTTTTGATTGGTAACTTTGGCAAGAGTCTAGTTTCGCAGTTCGAAATCCACTGATGAAGATAGCAAATATTGAAATAGGTACACGCTAGAAATCGATTTATTATATCGATGATATAATTTATTTCGGAATTAACACATTAAATGGCTTGGTCTACAACTAGAAAATTAAATTGACAAGCGAATTGGTAACTGAGTTTTTATATGAAAACTTGACAAGGCATCTTGATTTAGAGCTGATTTCACCAATGAAACCGCGATTAAGCTGCGTTCAAGAGTTGTCAGTGTCAATATTCCATAGAAAATATTGACACTGACAGCTCGTAAACTTGGTTCCTAATATGCTGATCGCTTTCAGTTTCAGATTGATGAAATCCGCCCTAAATCTCATATAAGTGAACTGTATCATGTTCTTATGAGAAATGAAGATTCTTAAAGCTATAAGCATTTATACTATCTTTGCGTTGATTCACTTATTGAAAGGAATACAAATAGTCTGGATGTGTATTTGAGATTATATGTTTGTAAACGCGGCCACGATACAGGAGAAATGTGGGGCAAAGATTAAAAAACATAAACAAAAATAATTTCAGGTAACTTGATTCATCTGAAGTGATTTGTTTGACTGATTGTCGACAAGGAGCAGTAACACTGTTTTCTTTGGCCTTTAATTTTACTTGTTTCCAGTTAATACGTAAGTTACTTGCAAAATTGCTATTATTCGAATAAGCTCTTTAGCTTCCACAACTTTAAAAGTCAATTCATCATGAAACAGATTTTTAATTAAAATATTAACAAACAAATAAACAAACATCGGAGCATCACAGTCCGTTTAGTCAAACAAACCCTTTCACGGTTCCGCAGGCGTCATTCGGGCAATTTGAGAGGATTCATGTTTAAACGCCTGATCGGTCCCGGGTGGGGCTGCTAACTGGGTTCGAACCATTAATCTAACCCTCCCCACCCTCCCTGGCCCTCCCTTGCGACCTCTCCGGTACGAGCGCGAAACAATTTGCAATAGTTTGATGAACGAGTGGGGATATTGTAGACTTGTTACTTTGCGCAAGTTTGTTGCGGTTTTGCTGTGCTGTGGTTGGTATGCATATTATCTAACTAGCTGACCCGTGTCCACTTCGTTGTTTCTTCGGTATTCGAGTTAATATATAGGTAGCCTGTCATAGGCTAAACACTCTCGCAAATAAGGTGGCTTTCTATCGGTAAAACAGTTTTCAAAATCGGTTCAGTAATCGATCCAGAGATCAGAGAAGGTAAATTTAGAGATTTTGTGACGTTGTATGGGGGAGTTTGGTTGGTGGGGGTTGTGGGGGACATGGAAGTTTAACACCTGTCATAACTGACACCAGTGACATGTGGAGTAGGTAAACGAAGTAAGTAATGAAAACAAACATAAGTAAATTCATTAGCAATGTAATACACTAAACAGTGACTTGACCAAAGTTACTGAAAAGCACCGACACTAAAATTACATTTCAGTTGAGCTTTGTTCACTAATTTTACCAGCCAGTCTTTTCTGTTGACGTCTCACCGTGTTCATTTAGAAGGAGTGAACGACAAGTGTTAGGTCATTTATTTATTTATTTATTTATTTATTTGATAGGAAACTCAACAGCTTTTTTTTTTATATACAACATTCAATATATGGTAAAAATGTCCTATGGGGTTCTGAAGCCAATTATAGAGTTTCACAGCATGCATTATATAATACTAGATAGTTAGAGAAAATTTAGCTTGCATATTGTAGCTAGGAAAAAAAAAAAAAAAAAGTTGATGGTTTTAAATTCTTGACTAAAAGAAAAGAAATATATAACAACTAATAAACATTATTATACGAATATTATTAACTTACTGGTGAGTATCTTCATAAGGAATTTACGAAAGGATGCCTTGGATAACTGGAATATATCCAGGCTTTCAAATTTGGCTATGTATAAGCGAGGTAGTCGAGTCATAACAGCATTCTGCCCATAATTGGAACGGTGTAAAGGTACACTAAATAAGTGGGTGTGTCTTGTGCGAGACCTTTGCGTGCAAAATGCTATGCATGACAATAGGTCACTGCAGTCAATCTCTCCGTGAAGAATATCAAATAAGAGCAGCATGTCTAACATTTTACGTCTATCATTGAGTGGAAGCAAGCAATAGTGACTACAGTCTACAAGATATGAATCATGACGTTTGTTACCTTTAAAGTTTAAAAATTTTACAAATCGTTTTTGGAGACTTTCAATTCTAGATATGTAAACATTATATTGGGGTGACCAGATTGGACCACAATACTCTAGAATGCTTCGAACATAGGCACAGTATACAATCTTAAGACTATGGAGGTTTCTGAATGGTTTACAGGTGCGCATTACAAAACCAAGATTACGGGAGGCTTTACTGACTATGCTATCTATATGTTGAGAGAACAGTAATTTGGAGTCGAGCATAACACCAAGATCTCTGACTACATTGACTCTTTCAATAATTTTAGCGTCAAAACTATACAAAAAGTTGATTGGGTTTTTGCAACGAGTAAAACTAATGCACTGACATTTTGCGATATTAACATTGATGTTATTTAATGAATAGTATTGGTATAATGAGTTAAGATCACGTTGTATGAGTTCACAATCTAGTTTCGATCGGACACGCAGATATATCTTCATATCATCTGCGTATAAAAGATGCTTAGCATGTTTAAAACATGTATGGATATCATATAAGTACGCACAGTAAAAAAGAGGTCCAAGTAAGGATCCCTGAGGCACTCCCGACGGTATGTTTACGAAATCTGATTTATAACCTCCCACAACAACGGCCTGCGAGCGCTTAGATAAATATGAGCTGATCCATCTGAGTAGGTCACCATGGATGCCAAGGTATTGTAGTTTTGAAAGCAGGATAACATGATCCACACGATCGAACGCTTTTTCGAAGTCCGTATAGATCACGTCAACCTGCCCACAAGTTTCCATATTACAGACAACATAGTTACTAAATGTAGCTAAGTTAGATGTTGTTGAGCGTCGCTTGATGAAACCATGTTGATAGGGGCCTATGCCACTGGCTATGGTCGAGTAAATGCTGCTATGAACGATTTTCTCAAACACCTTGCTGAGAGTATTGAGAATAGATATCGGGCGATAGTTTTTTTTTCATTCCATAATATCTCTATGGTTTGACAGCTCACTTGTCGTTCACTTCGTCTTAGTTATCACTTCGACATGTTTACAGAATCGCACTGCTGTTCATTTTCGCTCGTAGTGGATTTCGCAGTATCAGGGTCGCAGTTAACTAACGCAGTTACCATGAAAAGCTCGCCGTCGCCCGTTGATTGAGTTTCGTCACAGCTAGTTATCCCAATATCCCACATATAGTATTCCTCTTTAGCGTTTATTTTAATTACAATGCGACACAGTGTAGGTACAGAGGGTCTAAAGAGGTCACTTTAGCAGAATCATAATAATAAGAAGCCACTTAAGCTTAACCACACAACAATCTTTCAAAGGACATGGTAAAAAGTGGCCTATGAATCAACACATGCGCAGGGCCTGATTAACCCTTAGGCTAATTAGGCTGTAGCCTAGGGCGCGAGGATCGGGGGGGGGGGCGCGCTGAAATCGTGTCTTCGCATGCACTAATCTAGTCTATCATTGCATCTACCCTGCATATTTCAACTAGACTGAGACAAAACACAAACTAAATGCGCTTGAGAGTCCCTGATTTTTAACCGACTTCCCAAAAAGGAGGAGGTTATCAATTCGGTTGTATGTTTTTTTTTTTTTTTTTTTTTTTTTTTTTTTTTTTATGTTTGTTACCTCATATCTCCGACAATTATGAACCGATTTGAAAAATTTTTGTTTTATCTGAAAGGATATACTTGCAGATTGGTCCCATTTAAATCATATCAAAATCGGTTACGAACTTTGGATTTTAAATCGAAATAGCTGGAATTTGACTATTTAGATGATTCTTTGATGATCGAAATTGCGTATTTTGCTTTTCTGCGATTTTGGAGTGGTGTTGTTAGGTGTAGGGCACCACTAAAAAGTGAAAAATAAAAAACTTTTTACAAAAAAATACAACCGACTTCCAAAAAAAAAACACTACAAAGTAAAAAATAACTTTAATTTCGGAAGTCGGTGTCAAAATACGAAGAAACTAACAAAAACACCGACTTCCGAAATTAAAGTTATTTTTTACTTTGTAGTGTTTTTTTTTTGGAAGTCGGTTGTATTTTTTTGTAAAAAGTTTTTTTAACAATAAATTTTGACATTTTAAAAAGCGCGCGTGAATCAAACTGGGTGAGTGACTGCATTTAAAAAACCGGCAAATTATTTATAATACAGTAAACACAAACTTTTGACAGTGAATTTAATAATGATGATAATGATTTACGAATGATGACTGTTACCAACAGAGCTATTTCCACTAATACCGTTATTGACTACCGACTCCTACCTGTGATATACCTACCTAAAATAATTTATAATTATTGTTTAAATTTTTGTATAATTAATATTGTTGAATCAATGTTATGTTCATTGATTTAATAATCTGTATCTGGAAACTGGTCACTGTTTTTTATTATTTTCATTTATGTTTTATTATTTTTACTGTTGTCAATATGTTTAATATTTATATAAATAATTCAATTTCAATACAATCTACTCAAGGAATTTCAATTTTAATCTTCATTGCAATAATTTAGTTTAAACTAATTAATCTAATTTTTATAAATAGTAATTAAAAAAAGTGCCTTGCTATGTTATGTATTATGTTAATTTATGTCAAATTTAATGTCAGATGTAAGTGTCATATTTGCACAGAACATAGCAATGTACAATTTATGTAGGTAACTTTTTTTTTACATAATATGTCGTTAGTGTTCCTAAATAAAAATCAAATAAAATAAAAATAAATTAGAAGCAAAGCAAAGGAGTTAAAACAACTATATTATGCCACTGATTTAGAAGAAACCTTTACAGAAGAAGCGTCCACTTGGCGCAGTTTTTAAAATCTGACACCGAGACCGAGCATTCTATTTCTAGCAGAACCCCAAAGGGTTTGTTGCAGTTAATAAATTTTTTTAATATTTTATGCATGTTCCCGAATGTGGAGATAATATTAAGGTGGAAGCGCCAGGGTAGCCCGCGAAATTCAAATATTTTGATGATTTTTGCAATTTGCCGGTCAGTGTGAAGCTGTATGTTAAATAAAATACGATTCGCGGCCGTAACGCATAATCATCTAAAGAATTATACCCATTTTAACTATCAATATAACCCTCTAAGTTCATACAACTCGATTGAATGACTTTTTCACGAAATTACATTCAATCGAGTTATATGAACTTAGAGGGTTATATTGATGATTCAAATGGTTATAATCCTTTAGATAAATGCTCTTTACGATCGCGAATCGTATTTTGTTTAATATACAGCTTCACAATGACCTGCAAATTGCAATCAGCACTAAGAGTATAAAATTAGGTACTTGCGCTCTACACTCCGCCAGCAAAAACTTGCAGCGCTCTCGCTAAATGTACCTACATAGAAAGTGATTTTTTACAAACTATTAAATTTGAAAAATATTGTGGAAAGATTTGCAAACGCTAAAGCACGAAAAAGGACTTTTGTATAATCTATACTTATAATAAATCTGTAGAGAGGTCAATTCTGTACATGAAATATATTTCCAAAATAACTATCAGGGGGTGATTAGGGATCGATACTGATACCAAAAATGCAATCAGTACAATTTTTGTCTGTCTGTCTGTCGGTCTGTCTGTCTGTCTGTCTGTCTGTCTGTATAACCGTTATAGAAACAAAAACTACTCGACGGATTTAAATGAAACTTGGTACAATTATTATTCATACTCCTGAGCAGGTTATAGTATACGTTTCATCACGCTACAATCAATAGAAAAAATGAAAAAAAAAAAAATTAAAATGTGAAAGTTTGGTTGTTTTTACTCAAT
Organism: Ceramica pisi; assembly: GCA_963859965.1. Classification (NCBI taxonomy): domain Eukaryota; kingdom Metazoa; phylum Arthropoda; class Insecta; order Lepidoptera; family Noctuidae; genus Ceramica; species Ceramica pisi. The sequence goes on along the minus strand of OY982535.1, from coordinate 17,848,891 downwards.
CACGCCAGAACGGCTTAACGGATCTAATGAAATTTAGAACAAAGATAGATTATAGTCTGGAATAGCACATAAGCTACTTTTAATCCCGGAAACATGTTCCCTAGGGATCACGCGGGCGAAGCCGCTGGCAGAAGCTAGTCTAATAATAAAAACTTAATTACTATAATTTTCAAATAAATCATTCATTAATTGCAAACGTGAGTGCTCTTTTTTTTTAACAATAACAGACGTGTAAATACGTATTAAAAAATACTCAAGTGGAAGCAACTTCACAGACTAGATGACCACGCTCATGGTCAATGGCAATGGAAACTAAGTTGTCTATAGAAACTAGTAGCCTGCAGTCACTTGTCATGATTTTGGTCTTACAATGCGTGAGGTACTTTGCCTTTATGTACGGTTTTTTTTCTTGGGATGGTAAAATCATCAAATGAGTCCTCCCGCCCTGGGTGGGGCGGAAGGGACTGTCAGACTTTTACTGACTAAAATCCACCTGTGTTCCTTTGGATGCCCTTTACGTTCTGGGGCCACGGTATCCTGTTTAGAAAATCCCGCGACCCCAGCAGGCTGCCTTTAAGTACGGTCAGCATAAAAAAAATGGTTTTCCACCCTGAGGTTGAATTTCATGCATATTAAAGGACAACTTTATTTCGCTTGCAAATCGATCTGAAAACTTTTGTAGGTATTATGAACCGTGTTAAAATTTTCACACTACTACTCTACTCACTACTTTTAAGGCCGTCCGTAATATACCTGGCGAGGGCGCGTCCTCATAATTAGCCTAGGGCGGTCAGAACTCTTGATCAGTCGCTGCACATGCGAAACCTTTACCATTATTCCTAGTTTTTTTTTTAAATTACATTTTAATGATTAGAATAGAACGGACACTTTTTAATTACGAAACCATTTTAAAAAGTAACTCACTTGGGTTTTATAACCCGGCGCCATTAATTTAAAATGAAACAAAGCAGTCTCAGCGCTGTAAGATTTTTAGTTACCTACAAAAAGAATAAAGCGATAAAAGCGCTGTATGACACGAACACTATTGACACTGACAGTCGATGAAATGACAGTTGACACTTTGATGTAAGTAATGTATTTTGCACCTGATATCAGGGAATCGGCCGTCGACCTAAGTTACCACGCTTTCGTATGTTAGAAGAACATAGTAACACTACTCTTCACCATTTTTTGGTGAGATATAAAAAGTCTGGCAGCTCTGGGATCTTAGTCCATTTGGTATGTTTCTATTGTTTGGTATGTTTTATAACCTCAAAATCCGAAATCATTTTGGATATTTTACAATTCTGAAAAGTGTCCGTGATTTTAATTTAGTTTCAGTCGAACATATGCATTATTTAAAACACAGATAGTAAATTCACGTCTCTGTTGGTTCTTAGGCGAACGATGTATGGGCATTGAACAATGTCCTTTCGTTTTAATCTTTATCGCTAACGCATTAGGTTCAAAGTTGATTGGGAAAATTTGACAGTGACGGGTAGTGTGATGTGTTTTCTGATTCTTCTACAGTGGCCTTTCTAGACGTTCTGCGAAATGATTCAGGCTTTATGTTCAATCAACTGGATAAATTAAAAATTTAAACTACATTATTACGTAGTTCAATAATCTTTTCTATGTTTGCAGATACTTTGTCTAAGATTATTTTCGCAAATTTTCAATGGTATTTCCCGCCTTTTATCTCCATGGCCAATTCTTATTTACCTTACTGATATTTTACTAAATCTCCTATAGGTACACAAAATACTGTCTCTCCACAGATTCCCCATCCCTTATCCCATTTCATCGTTGGTGGCGTATCGCCAAATCTTTCACTAAGCTATAGATAATTCTTACTTTCGTATACCTAATGGTTTATTGGCTTCTCCATCAAGCAAACACTAATGTGTACTATCTATTATGTGTATACCCTTTGTCGGGGATCCAAAATAAATAAATAAATAACACTCATTAAATAATAAATTCCTACACGAATTCCCATACATAATTATTCTGCTATTTTCTCTCTCGTTTCTGTCCACATTATTGAGTGCAGACCACTGTACTGTAGTCTTGACGGATACGGACGGATTTTGGCTCCGTGCCAGCACTACTAATATTGTATTCTGTTGTTTGCTCCCCCCCTACCTATCCTTTCAGCTTTCGAGAATGTCTCCCAACACAATATTAAAAGACATTTTGACACGATCGTTGCAAAAGATTATTGTTATACGTTAAATAAGGGGGAATGTTCGTTTTTATTAAGAGAATGGAGAAAGAAATAAAACGGTGTGACATCTGCTTGTTATTACACTGTAATAATTGTGAGGGTGAGGGAAACGGGAGGAGTTTATGTGTGAGGGATAGGATTACGAATTTTCATTATTGTTTTGTGGTCTACTTTTGTTTCTACTTGGTCTAATGAGGCTTGCACAAACCAGCGTTATCTATAACTTCGAGTGTGTTGCTATGTGTGGGCCTTTTTATATGAAATACTTGTTATTTAACCTGGTGTTAGCAGTTACAAACTAGTTAGACAACTAGTTTCTGCAAGCGGGCCTAATTCTCTACTAGGTACTATAAAGAGAAGACATGGACCTGTCATCTAGTTAAGTGTGGTAAATGTCTTAAGACAAGTTTTATGAAAAGCAATCCCATCAAATACTCATACGCAAAAAAAAAATCGAGTACCTACTGTGATGATGGAAATGGGGGCGTAAGGAAATCAAACAAGAAAAATGTAGTAATAATCGAATTATATTGGCGACCATGCGCCCAGCTTCAAATCAATACCAGGAATGTCTATAAAAAAACACTTCAATTCTTTTTTTCATCATTCAAAACGTTACCTTTTTCAGGTGACCGTTCCAAACCTTCCTTTTACATACGGCCAATGACAATGCTTATAAAGCCCTGAAGCAATGAGTATTTAACCTTCACACTACCTTGTAAAGCGAAAGCCTGTTAAACAAAGTAGGTACTCCAATAATTAACGCTTTTATATCTGTCAACAGAAAATGCCGTAAGAATGTAAACTATTCGTGAAATTGTAAACTATATTCTTGACTGACATTGTAAATAAGACATTGAAGTCTTGGAAACTATTGAATTTCGATGGGATCAATAATGTACAAAACGATTTTTTCATAATAAATCGAGAAATTATGATCTAATCCAGTTTGCAATCCGTAGTCTGCCCTTTTTCGGTGACATATTCAATAGAAGTGCTATTGGTTTCTAATAGAAAACAAATGCACTAGGTACTTACTATCTTATCGTGCAATGCAAGCGATTATTATGTGCTTCTATTTTTATTGCTTATCTAATCTTTCAGAACGCAAGTTAAAACGAGCAAATAATCTACATTTAAGTATCGAATTATCATCACTTAATTGTACATTATAGATTACATTCGATTACTATTGGAACAGCAGATACAAGTTTACTGGTACGATATAAACACCCTCTTTTATTTTGTAGCTCGACGGAACCATTTGATCGTGCCCGTGATATCCCCTTCATGAATTCTCAGAATAGCCACCCCCAGGCTATGCTCTGTCGTTGTCAAGCATCCTAATCTTAGAGTAAAAGTGATCTCATTAGTGTACCTAATATACGAATGAAATGAAACTTGCACCAAATCCAGTTCTTAGTTTCGGACGCACTCCTCATAGATTTTGACAAGCAAAGAAAGAAAGCATCATAGTTATCTTTTGTAAACATCTTGGTTGTAATGCTCTTACATCGTAAAATAATGTATATCGATTATATGATTGCTAATTAGAGCACCGCACGGAATCAAATTACCTACTGATTAACCAATAACCAAACAAAGGGGGAGACGAAAACAATGTCATCGTCGCTAAAAGTCGAATTAAAATCAAAGCTCTCAGGCACACGGCACTTAATTAGTGTTTCATAAATCTATAAGATACCTCGTACCTAAATGAAAAAAACGCAGCTAAATGCAGACGCAACGTTGGAACGGCTCCCAAGGTGTGGGTGACGGGTAGTCCAGACGCAAAGGAGCGGTTGTAGTGGTGACACTTGGGGGAGGCGTAGATTTGTCCAACAGTGACCGTCTTTCGGCAGATATGATGATGATGAAATAAAAAAAAAACATCTAGGCAGACACGCAAGGAAGGTCTTCATCACGAAGCATGTCGATGTTCTCATCTAGTTTAAATTAACATGTAAAACGAATACTATCGATTTACAAAATAAATATAATTTGTTGTAAAGCAGTCCGACCTGCGTGTATAATGGTTATATAGAACATTTTAACAGAGATGGATTAACGTTGAACCAATAAGAAGCGAAAGACAAAAAGGGAATCGAGGATTATATATTACCTACATAACCAACCGAGAGTCAAAGCACAAAGGCCGAAGTCCCGGCGTTATCCGGAGCTTTGCTTTGCGCTGTATTTGAATACAAACCAACAACGATATCTATAGTTAGGTAGGTTTCAGTAGGTAGCGTCAAAAGAATATTGAAAAATATCGATGTGTGTCCGGCTAAGCTTGTGAAGCTTAACTCAATAGCTAGGTTTCAAGTGAAAATAATGAACTAGTAGTACAGCCATGGTTTGGTAGTTGCATTCCTACAAACATAGATAGAATGAAGGATAAAGATGTTAACATTTTTAAAATGACTCTTGAAAATATTAGCCCACTTTGCAATGCTTAATAACACAGGGATGTATGGAAAAAACTTCAGCCAAATCAAAGTTAAGTATAAGTTAAAATCATGTTCATTCTCGTACTTTAAATAGCATAGGTTTTTTTTAAATAGCATATCATTTGCAAAATTTCTTGGAAATATGGGAAAGCGCAAAATTGCTGATTTGTTTTGTGAACGCTTAACTATAATACACTTTAAGGTACGATGCCGTAGCTTACTGTAGACCGCAGCAGAAGACGACGAGTCTGCTGCTGCTGTCGGCTACGAACTCGTACCTTAGACGATTCAGGATTTTTTTTCCACGCAATTTGTATTTCCGAGTAAATACCTACGCTTTGAAATTGATACAGACGGAGATTGAAATCGTTGGAGCGCTCATTTTACCAGCCACATCAAATATAGTCGGCTTCGCCGTTAGGTACCAGATAGAGCTAACTTTGAAGGTACGCCTCGGTTTCGAGGAATGAAATTGGGTTTGAATTCTACAACTTAAGTTGGACGGAAATTCAAGATCCAGTTTATAATTTATAATTAATGTTGTTAGCAGTTACGAGATTGACTAGGTAACTGAAGATACCTGAAATTTAATAGATCCTTTCATAGAATGTGGAGGAATTGGTACGCGATAATTATTTGCTTCACAAGTCAGACCAATATTCTCACGGAATTTGAATTTGTTTACGTCCGAAGTTGTTAGCATAAGATATTATAACTTTCAACATTCTATACCTACTTTTTTAAAGAGTTTCTAATAACCCATACAAGTCCCACTTAACCTCTCATCTTCGTACAATGTTTAAATGATTTATACCCTCGTTACAATCAGTGCTTAATTTGAATATGCGGGCATCTAATTTCTGTGCACATGGATCTAATCATATGCACTTAACTGATATTTATTTATCAAGAGACGATAAGTGATATATGGCGGTGAAGATTTGAGATTTATTGGAGTCTTGCGATTGAACACAATTTCATTTGTGTGGATAGTACCTACTTACCTAACTGATATTGAGATACTCGTAAGTATCTAGTAGCCAATTTAAAGCCTTATAACCAACCAATAATTCTACTCATAATTTAAGCAACTTTCGCAGCCGCAATCTGTCATATTATATGTAGGCAAATAAGAGGTGTTTTAGATAGAACGTTGCTTTTAAGAGTTAGTAGAATTCGCTCTCTGATAGTAAGCGATATTGAGGGCGACGTTGTGGATGGTGAACTTTGCTGCTTAATTTATTTTCCCGAGACTGGCAGATCGGAATCTATCGTTTTTAGGCCCTGTTGAACCCGGTCCCCTTGCTCAGACAACCACAATTACGACAAAATGCCACTGCTATGTGGATGATATTCTACTCGTCTCTGAAAATGATCGAACGTACCTAATTTTCTGTCAAACTATTCATTGTGTATATGTGTGTGTAGAATCTTGGATCCCATAGCTATCGGACTATGAAACACAGTATCCTGCAGAAAGTTCGCCTTAGCGATATACACAATGAATAGTTTTATAGGTACCTATGTTCGATCGTTTTCAGAGACGAGTAGAATGTCGTCCACATAGCAGTGGCATATTGCCGTATATTTGGCTGTCTGAAAATGGGTGTTAGAAAAGGCTAAGAGGAATTAGTATACCTATTGTGCAGTTGTGACACATTCTCTAAAAAATACACACAATTAATAGTTTGACAAAATTAGGTACGTTCAATCGTTTTCAGAGACGAGTAGAATGTCGTCCACATAACAGTGGCATATTGCCGTATTTTTGGTTGTCTGAAAATGGGTGTTAGATAAGGCTAAGAGGAATTAGTATATTGTGCAGTTGTAACAAACATTCTCTAAAAAATACACTCAATTAATAGTTTGACAAAATTAGGTACATTCAATCGTTTTCAGAGACGAGTAGAATGTCGTCCACATAACAGTGGCATATTGCCGTATTTTTGGTTGTCTGAAAATGGGTGTTAGAAAAGGCTAAGAGGAATTAGTATATTGTGCAGTTGTAACAAACATTCTCTAAAAAGGAGATACTTTAGGAGAATCTCACAACCAACAATCTGTCAAGTTTCATTTTCATCTTTACCGCTAACGCATTAGGTTCAAGGTTGAAAAAAACGGGTGGCGTGATTTGCTTTTTGATTCTGCTAAAGTGGCCTTTTCAGAACTTCAGATCAAGTTGGAAATTCCATCACCGATTAGGTATGTTCAAAGCTTTGAAGATTTCACTCCGTTCGTCTTACCATTGCTCTAGTTTTAACCAATGTAGGACCATCTATAAGTGCCTTTGTTTTCGTATAGAGAATGTAGGTAGGTACCTATTGATTTCCTACTTAATACGTTTTGTTCATCCTTTGGCGGTTTTATCCTTGTCTAATCTCTTGTTTACTCTCGTATTCACTCGTTTTAATCTGAGTGGTAGTTTTACTAGCTCTATGAATCTTTATGAACGTGATTTTTTAGTCCGTGTTTTGAGATAAATTTTAAGTTAGTGGTAGTTCCACCAATATTTCCTAGATAGGTAGGTACCTACCTTTATTATACCTAACTAGGTTCTGCCACCGGCTTCGCTTATATGTGAATTTCAGAAATTTTATTACCTATCCTAAGGAAACATATTGCCGGGATACAAAGTAGCCTAATTACCTATGTGCAGCCTTTCCAGTCTAGATGTTATAATCTATCTCTGTGCCATTCATGTAAACTGTACCTACTTAGTATTTATAAGTAATATTAGTAACATATTTGTCTCGTAAAAATAGAAAAGATACTTATCCTATACGATACTTTTAGCACCCATCATAGCTACAATCGATCAACTACATCAACACCAGCTATCAACACGACTCATCTCATCAACACATCACCTGCTAATAGGGATTATCGTTAATTATTCGCGTTAATTGCGCCGCGGCTTCCGATCAACGCTAATTGGCGTCTGTGCTTCCGAGACACGGTCCGCCCATGGCGCGATTACAACCATCAAAATCGCCATCAACCATCCACACACAACCATCCCAAAATCAACCTTAACGCCTCCGCTTAAGGGCCTTGTTACCGATATAGGTAAAGTTGTACGTCGACACAGGCGCGCGGGGGTGGAGTGAGACGAAGCGGGGGTGGGACCCTCTCCCTTCGCCCCGCCCGCCCCGCGTGTCGGCCAATCACCGCGCGACAACCAAACGAACTCACCTTGCCCACACGTCCCAGCGGATCCTTTTTATTTATTTTTTTAACGATTATGTCTTTGTTTGGTTTCTGACTTTGTAGTTTAAATTGACTGTTGAGTTGGGTATTTATTAGTGCTTGTTGAATACAATAGAGGCTTTTGTTTGAGAATGGTTTGGCCTTTTTGTTGTGGTTTGGGAAAATAACTTGACGTTTTATGATTTAAGTTGTAACTTATTTATCTTTTTTATTAATTTTAGTACCTATTCAGTTTTTGCTATTTAAAGAAAATAGTAAGTAAGTAGTACCTACCTAAGTAGGATGTCTCTCCTGATAACTTCGTTCGCAAAACATGCAATGATTAAATAAATAAGAAAAAAAAATTAGCTTAGGTACCTTTAACTTCATACTACACATGTCATGGGTCTAGCTGATACTTTACAGATATCACAATTAAACACAATAAACCATCTTATATGTTCTACTTTACTTCGCGGATATTTCATCCAACGATACAATACTACACTTAAACGCTATTAAAAAATTGTAACGTAACTAAAAAAATTAAATCCTCGAAGAACGCGAACGCCGCTGCAAAGTCACCGCTTGCACTCCAGTTTTCACTCACCCTCCGTCTGCAAAACCAATAAGACGCGAGGGTCTGAAATCCCCGCTTCATTTGTGAAACGCCCTAAACACCAAACGCTTCAAACGATTTAGAACCCTATCTAATAGTGATAGAGTGAAATTTAGTGTGAATTGTTTAATCAAATTAAGTGCCTAAGGTGAAAGGCTGGTAATAAAATACGCTATTGCATATTGGGGAATGTCCTTATGCGTGTTGTTATGGCTCGGCCACAGATGTTTTTGTCGTTCGTCAAAAGTTTTGAAGACACAACTTTATTATTGTGAGTAGTGAGTATAGTGTTTCCAGGCGTCCGGATAAAGCCGGACACAGTCAGGCTTTTTGGTTGCGTGTCCGGCCAAATTAGACGGTGTCCGGCCTTTCCGGCTTTTGTTACCTAGGCCTTAGGTGTTGGTTCGTCCGCTCCACCCACAACACCTTGTAGGTACCTATGGCTAGCACAAGCGAGCAGACTAACACTTTTCCATTAAGTACTTAATATTGTAATGCATATTGAATGATAAATAATAAAGAAAACTGATTCACTCAACTGAATTGTTGTTTGATTAGATTTTTTTTTCAATGGCAAAAAAAACATATTTTATTTAAAACTTATATTAAACTAAGACAAAAAAATTAAGAGTGGTCGGTCTTTTTAACCCAAATGTCCGGCTAAACTGGCTGGTCAGTCCGGCTCTTCGGTTTTAAGACCTGGCAACCCTAAGTGAGTAGGAACTTTTTGTCTTTTTGCTAAAGAACTTACAGAATGGACTTTTATGTACCTATGTCTACCTAGACTGCTATACGTACTGCCTTAGGTACCTACTTAGGTATCTAGATGATAATTATAATGATGTCCGCCCCTCCATACTAATAATGTCAAGTTCCTACCTCATTAAATAAGTTCCTACGAGATACCTAGGTACTTGCTGATTTCCTAATGTCATTATGTTTTCGACAATCATACCTGCGTAATACCTACTAGATACACTGGAGAACAAAATAGTGGTACTAAATACCTACCACACGCACTTTAACCCCTTGATGTGAGAAACATGAATAGGTTCGCCCGGTTTCACTGTAATGTAACACGCTCTTACACTTAAATGAACGCCAAAAATGTCACTGCAGTATTCGATATTCAACTCTCGGCGCTGGACCGAGCGTTGAAACTTCAACAGGTGTGGTCTAGTTTTCGTGGAATAGGGCTAAAAAGTATTGAGACGAGTACCTTTTGATCCAGGGTAGCGGAATTTGTTCGAAAGAGTCACCGCGACCCTGGAACGCAAAGGGCATTAGAGAGGAACACGACACAACACACACACAACGCGAAACAATTAGAGAGGACACTCTCTTGCGCTCCGCTCAGAGCGGAAGCAGAGTAGCAGACTTTCGAGTACCTTTTGATGTTTTAACTTTGCTATTATTTCTATGCTAGGTGCTGTATTGGACTTCGTATCTTGTGACATAAATAAATAATTAAGCGTATCTAAGCTTCAAGGTCTTCCACAAGTAAGGAATCTCACGTAGGTACTTAAATTTCGCCATGGCCGTAAACTTGCCGGAAAAGCTCCGATTAAGAAGAGTTTAGATGCTTCACCCAAAGCGTAAGCAGTCATTCGATGAGTTCCCAACCAAAAAAAATGTTATTTGGTATAAGGTAATCATTTATTGAGTAAAAAAGCCTAGTCTACACTACATCAGTTGTAGCAAGATGTAGTTAAATGTAACGGAGGCAGATCTCACGACACAGGGAATCTGCGAGCTTCGGCATCAACGCCACACAATAATGTATAATTTCTTATAGTGGGTCCACACGACATTACGAACTTTATCGCACAGACGAAATTTTACAGAAGGTTTTTATGGAAGACTAGGTACTTATTGTAACGTTATAGTATAACTATAGGAATATAAAAAATATATCTAGATATGACTAGCGGCTTCGCCCGCTTGAAAAATTATACGAAAACCTTCCTCGAGAACCACTCTATCCATTGATGAAAACAGTTCCTGTTCTTCAAACTAGGAAAATCCTGTATTTTGAAGACCAGTTTTCTAATACGCTTCCACGTTAAAATTCTGGTATTCAGCTGACACCAGTTTGACTGGAAGCCGATCCCAATATACTTAGTTGGGAAAAGGCTAGGCAAATAATGAGTTTTCTAATACTTAGGACAGATAAATAGGTTAGGTACCTACCTAAATAAACTCTTCAGTTTATCTAGGACACATATCAGATTTACCTATTAATAACGGCCTGAATAAATGCAGGTTCGTAGAAACATGGCCGCCAAAATAAACCTGCAGCTTTGCTTTGCTAAAGAGGCCTTTGGTCATGCGCAGTGGACGCCAAACACGGCTGAATCTGCCAGTACTCGAGACAGTATAGATCATACCGATATTATGCCGCGCATTTATACAAATACGTGTGGTTACTTGTTGAATTTCGTTCAGGAGTAAGTTCTAGTGATTGGCTTACCTACCTTTAAATGATTTTGTTGAAGTGGATACTTCGTGAATAGTTTTCCTAGTACAAATCAATCACGATGTTGTGTACACCACGTGATAGTAGGTAAACAAAGTACGTTTTGCGCAGTAGGTTTAAAAATAGCGGCATTTTTTTTTCGGTCGGTGCTTCCTCGCTTTCCGCGTTTTCTTCGTCATTGTGTTTACAACCTTAGCTCTGACCAAGATGCTATTGTTTTGTTTCAAGTTTGACTTCATCTTTATTTCGCTTATTTGCGCCTTATTTATTTGTTTTTAAATTAACTTTATCGCGATATTGATAAAGTAAGTACCTATATTTTCTATTGACGCGAATGTTTCGTTGCGGTCAAAGTGTGTGAAGCGCATTAGATTTCTTAAGTTTTAACTTACTGACCGTGGTCAGTTGCTTCTGTTTTGATCTAATCTATCTAGGTATCTCCAAAGAAATTCCTCCAAGTAAGAACCGTAGTAGGTAGGTACCTACCAAGTTCGGGTCATTTTAAACTTTGTAGTCTTCTTTGTTAAGTTGTTTAACACCTCACCACCGCATGATATCGCTTGCAATCTCTCTTCCTGTGCACAGTAACCCGCTTGCTGATAAGTTAATTGGTGTAGCCTTTAGCAGCTTTATGCATGTGAGGGCTCACGCTCGCGCTAACGGTGCCAATGTGCGCGCGGCGCGCGGCGCAGGGCTCAACCCGCGCCAGCTGGCGAGCAGGTGCGCCCCAAACAACCGCAACTCGCACTTCGCACGCTTTCTCGACACAACTCTTTATTTATTAAAACATCACTATGCGACTCTCGCGCCGCTATGTTTTATCACAAGCTCGCCGTCCACACTAATGTCTATCTGATATCTCGCGCTTCAATTTCAAAAAGCCACGAGCAAACGGTGGTGCACCTAAATATCCGTTTTCGCCGTAATGTTATCATCGCATAAAATCTGCAAGGCTATGTGCAACCCTCCGGCGCCGCGCACGCCACCGACAGTCGCGCCGCGTCGCCGAGCGGGGGCACACCGCCGCTACACTACTTACGTTGTTATGAATAAAAGTTTTAACCGTCTTCCATTTTCTCTTTTCAGAACAAAGTGGAGTACTACGTGAAATGGAAAGGCTGGAAGCCGAAGCACAACACGTGGGAGCCGGAGGAAAACATCCTGGATCCGCGGCTCATCCAGAGCTTCGAGCGCGGCGAGGAGCTGCGGCGGCAGGGGCGCAAGCGCGAACGCGAGCACTCGCCCGAGCGCGCGCGCAGCCCCTCCGACGAGCGCGCGCCGCCACCCGGCAAGCGCAAGGCCGAGGTGCTGTCGCGCGAATCGGGCAAGATCGGCGTCACCATCACCATGAGCCCGCCCGCCGCCAAGCGCCACTCGCACGACTCCTCCAAGCTCAACGGCGGCCGCACGCCGCACTCCGCGCACTCCGCGCACTCCACGCACTCCGCGCACCAGACGCACCAGACGCACCAGGTGCAAGCAGCGCACGCCGCGCAGCCGCCGCCGCCGGCAGCGCCGCCCGGTAGGGCCGCCGCGCCCGCCTCCCCTGCCGCGGAAGCCGCCGCGCCTAGGACGGGCCCCAGACGAGCGCCGCATTCCCCGGAAGAGGCTGATGCCCATACACCTCCGGAGCGCGAGCGACGCACCGAGACCCAACCGACTGCGACAGCCCCTGCGGAGCCGAAGGGCGCCCAGCCTCCTCCGCCACCCGCGCCGCAGCCCGAAGACGAGGAGGACTCGTGGGGCGAGGCGCCGGTGTCGGCGCCGGCACCGCCACCGCCGCCCCCGGCACCGCGGCGCGGCGCCGCCTACTGGCTGGCGCGCTCGCCCGTGGCCGACCAGATCTTCATCACCGACGTGACTGTGAACCTGCAGACGGTCACGATCCGCGAGTGCCGCACGGAGAAGGGCTTCTTCCGGTCGCGCGAGCACCGGCCGCTCGACGTCACGTAGGGAGTGTGTGCCGGAACTGTGTGGGACTTGTACAGATATTGGTAGCTAGTATTTATTTAGTTACTATGAATGTTAAACCAGAATGATGGAGTGAAGTGAGGAGTCCTTGTAGGCCTAATGTAAACGACACTAGTGTAGTGCTGAACTATCTACTCGCTTTGGGATTGTTGCGATGCGAATATTGTACCTATGTACCTAGATGGAAATTGTCTATTGACAAAGCTACAGGGAAAGGACACAAGAAACACGTTATCTTTATCACGTCCTTCTGTCTGGACCTTGTACGGTTTCCCTGTGACTTTTGAAAGAAATTTTACAAATAAATAAAATTAAATGACCACCAGATGTAACAATTTAATAGACAAATTGTTGTCAATTGTTAAAAATAGAGACTTCTATATTTTATAATGTTGAATTTATTGATGACTGGGTGTGTACCTCCAAGTAGATAATGAATAAATTATGACTTTAAAAATAAGCCTAATTTAAAAACCACTAATACCTTCTGTATACCTTCCATTATTTAAGAGGTCTGCCTGTGTATGTACCTAAATGTAAGAAAGGATTGTTTTACCCACTGTACCTTTTCAAAAAATAGGTTGTTTGTAATTTTAAATTGAATCTTGGATGAAATCATCAAGTGAAGTCGAATTAGTATTGCTGTAGTCTCTTTACTCAAACATTAATTAATTTAATTGTATCTTTGTAAATTATTCCCTAGTTTTGTTTTTTCTTTTTATTGTTGTTGTTATTTATGTGAACTTAATTTAATGTTAAATAATTTTCCATTCACAACTTTATCCCAGTCTAGGAATATTTCATTTTATTTTTGTAACAATATAGCAATAATATTTATAGTACCTATCTTAAACACTTTGCAACACTGAAAGCATTATTATCGGGTATTTTAATAAAACCGGTGTGTTTGTGTGAAAAATACTTCAGACTTGTGTTTTAATTAAGTAATAACTATTGGTTTATAAAATGAACTGACTGTTTTTTTTTGCTGAGATACCTACATGTTTGTGTAGTCCTGTGCTAATAAGTTATTTTTTAATACTTATAATTTTAGATCACAAGATTCCGAACGCTTTTTGTGTTCCTCTTATTGTTATTTGGTTCCTTTTATAATTAAATGATAATATTAATGCCTTGAATGAATGTGGATGGAGTCTCCTATTATTTGAGTTTAATGTACCTATATTATTTTACTTAATGCATTTGTATGTGGAAAGGGTGGTTTATGTAAATATTGTAAATATAATTTTAGAGAACCTGTTTTATAATGTGATAGTCTTTCACATAATAGTCTGTAAATAAATGAGAATGAATTAGACGCAGTCTTTTATTTACCTGAGAGTAGGGAGGTGGGAGGTGAACATTGTTTTATCGCTCTGATTACAGCTATATAGATCACAACATTATAAGAAGTGCATGCACAGACCGTTGGCGAAAGAGCCACGTGGAATGCAACATGAATGCAACCAGGCTAGCTAAAAACACAGTATAAATATTTATACTGTGCTAAAAATTAGCAAATGCATTCCAAATAGAACTACCTACATATTGCTAGAAACGTAATTTATTTTTATTTTTTCACCTTGAAATAAATGGTAAATACTTCGACTTCACTGATTTTTTAATAGTAACTGCCAACCGACCGCTTGCAGTTGGCATGCAGAGATGAGTAGGTAGATATTTAAAATTTGGTCATTCTCATCAAATATTAATGAGCGCCCCAGACCCTCCATGGTCCTCCATAGGATCAGCACCAATGCCATAGAGTACCAGTATTATAGTAGTACTCTATGCCATAGAGTACTACTATATGATTTTTGGAAACCTTAGATTATATACCTCTAGATGTAGCCACCTCGTGGCCGCACATGAGACAGCACTATAAAACTTCAATGTTGCTATTATGGAAACTTTTCCCTAAATATGACCAAAAACGTGAGGTTGTTTCGTTGTAACAACTACATACTAAATTATTATTAATGTACTAATATGAGTCGCATAGTGTCATTCATATGAAGAGTGCAAAATTATTTATATTATTCAACATATAAAATTGCCAACAGGATTCTAATGATATTAATAGTAATATTTTAGTAAAACAATCTTGGAACATGTTACATGATACTTTAAATACTTACGTAACTATTGTTACAAAGCAGAATTAAAACTTTGATGGTTTATTTGATTGAACAAACTAATCGCAGAGACTCGAGAGGTCTATTTTATGAAATATTTTTGCCTCGTTGTTTGTACATTGAATTGAAGTTTTTGTATCAAACAATGTGACACGAGAATTTTATATATGAAGTTTACTATATATCTCAAAGTAATCTGGTGAACAAACCATTTATTTTATTGAATTTTATTTATACTACTTGCACTTTTTATTACAGAGTTAAGGGAAAAAAAGACGACAAGGTATGGCAACACAACGAATATCAAGTTATAGGTTATGTGGAAAGAAAAATAAACGATATCGCTAGAATTACGCCTAATTTTCATCGAAAGCCATGTCATTACATAAACACAAATGTATTTCTTCAATCAGTGCACAATAACTATTAACATTTGCATACTTACGAGTGAAAAGTAACATTCTCATCTTCCTTTCATTCTGTGTGGCTTTTGCAGCCTAAAATACTGCACCATCCCATTATATAGCACACAAAATGCACAAAACACTTAACTATTGGAGTCTATTTCTCATAAATGCACTAAAACTATTACTTTCATTGCCGAAATTATCTAAAAACATAAAAAACTGACTCGAGTCGACCTCTCAGTGACAGTGACAGGCCTTTGTTTGGCTAACTTTCCAAAGTTCGCCAAGCAAAAAACCGGCACGCCGTATGAGACAGAGCATGTTATGTTTTGTCTCAATTTTCTCACTTGTTTCGTATATATGCTTCTCACTTCCACACTTCCCTACAGTATCATGGCTACATCTAGAGGTATATAATCTAAGTTGGAAACAGTATTCGACGAAGTATTTAATCTAAGTATTCGACAGATCAACATTATTTTTAATAATTATACAGTCTGCCTTCAGTTCAGAAAACCTTAATTGTATCAAGTAAGGTAACATTAATAACTATTTTTTACGAACCTACATTTGAGGCACATTATTGCGATCTTTACGTACCTACTTCTTCTGCCTCCTCCAGATTCCCTCGTCTTGATCAGATTTTGTTGTGATGATATTATTTTACTGATAAAAAAGCAACAATATAACATACTGGCAACCCCGAAGCTTTAGCGTTCCATTCTTGAGATTTCACAAAATCCGGCATTCAAATGAACCATGGACCTCGATTGCCACAAGAGTAAAAGAGAGAGAGGTGAATTAAGAAAGATGCAATGGTGAAGATCAGAAGATCTAAAATGTTACAGCGCACTGTCGTGCTGCGCATCTAGAGTATATTATGTTCTGTGCTGCGCATAGTTTGACAGTCAATAAATTGAAATATTGACGTTTAGCTCTCGGTTTCGAATCCGCGTCAGACTCCGGACTCGTAGTCGTACAGTGAACACAGTTTAGTGAATAATCTAACGATTGGTCGCTAACCCTGTACTGTTTATGTTTTAATTCGGGTGTAGGTTAGACAAATCGGGCGATGGAGTGGTCGAAAGATAGAACACTGAAGTTGATTGAGTTGTTGCAAGTGAATGCCAGCTTGTGGAACCCGTCTTTATGTGAGACGAGGAGAGACAAACAAAAGCGGCGAGAAGAGTTGCGAATGATCTCGGATTTACTGGGGATATCGGTGCCGGACGCTACGAAGAAAATTCAACATCTTCGTACACAGTACAATCGAGAATCGGCGCGCGAAGCTAGAGCTTATGCTGAAGAGCCCAACGACCGATATGTCAGTAACTGGTACGCCTTCGAATATCTACACTTCCTGAAATACTCCAACAAGCCTTACAGGGTTCTGCAATCGGTAAGTGCCTCTATCACATAACACAACCTTTTTTAATAACATAATTGCAATAAATCAAATTGGGGTGAAGTAACCAAGGGGGCTAAATTAAATCCTGGATTTGTGCATTTCATAACTTTTCCATGCTCATCAAACTGATAATTTAAAGATCAACACAACAATTTTGTTTTTATAATTTCGTATGAACAGAAAAATATTTTTTATTAATAAATCAAACTTGTAACATTTCAGGAGGACAATACTGAAATAGGTGTTCTGCCTTCACACTCAGAAAATACAGTGAGCGAATGCAAACTCACCAGTTTGTCACCGCCTCCCAAGATCTCCAGAACCGAGCCGCCTACAGTCAAGCCTGAAGTCAACTACCCCGCAATACCTAGACCCAGAGATGAATTCTCTGTGTTTGGAGAATACATAGCCAATGAGCTGCGATCATTGAAAGGGGAAAAGAACCTACTAGTTGCAAAGAAGAAAATACAAGATATCATATTTGAAGTAAAGATGGGGATGATTAGTGAACCGAGAGCTGAGCAACAGACTTTAGCAACTGTGTATGCGAACACTACGCAACCACACAATACTACTTTGCACAGTAGCAAATTGTATTCAACTCCAGTAATGACTACAACTGCTCATATAGAACCCCTCTCTGCCTCTCAAACCCCTACTACGGGCATCAGTGAAATAATCATAAATGGTGCGTGTCATTATTCAAACTTTAAAGTTGACACTCAATAGCAGTGTCATCCACTTCCTGGGGAGGAAGTGGATAAGAATGAAGGTTATACAATAAGTAATTAATTGTTAGCAGGCCTAAGAAGTAGAGTTTTACCAACAGAACCATAATAAATATGGTTTTAGGCAAACTCTCTGGACTTTACATTGCTGCAAAATCATCAATTTGAGAAAGTTTTGGTGATACAGGCAAAAGCTATTATAGTAAGGAATCCAAATTTTTACTTGGAAATCATAAATTGAACTTTTTCAATAACTAAATGAAAACCAATGCTGTAGTAAATACTTTATACTTGCACTCAAGTATTTTTGATTTGTTGTTATTATGTGCCATTTATGTTTTACTACTAACACAATGTCAAAGTCCATTTTTGTATGGCAACTTCAGTGATTTTAACTTTACCATCATTAAAATGTGAGCAATAAAAACATGCATAAGAAATCCTTGTTAAAACTGAATGAAATTTTTGATTGTTTCTAGTCATGCATTTAGATTACTTTCTCATTTGGGAAACTGGCAATAATTTTTTGATAAACAAAATTTGTATTTTTTATGCAAATAATGTTTTTATTATTTCATGGTCTACAATATTTGTAGTTTACATATGTTTGTTGCATACTATTATGAATAACTTAAATAGTTTTATGTATCATGCCTGTATTGAGTGGTAAGGCATTTTAAAGTGTGCCTTCAGGGCCAAATCCGAAACTATGAGGAATATCTAAAAACACGGAAAGGAGTATCAAGCTCGATTTTGATGAAAAGCAAACCTGCATCATTGGAATTTTGGAAAATCGTTCCTACCCAGGAATCGAGTCAGTTGGTTTTGGAAAATAAAACACCCTGTATTATTATACCATCCGAAAGTGTAGCTAATAAGGATCAAATTCTGGGAAGTAATAATACATGGCAAACTAAAGAAAACACCAAATTTTTAACAAAATACTTAAATTTCCAAAAAGAAAATCTCAATTTTTGTTTCAAAAATCAATGATTCAGTATTATTTTCATCAACATCGGACCGCGGAATCTCCAACTGCATCATTGGATTTTTAAAAAAAATATCAGTTTTTACATAGGTTTACATAGCTTTAGTAAAAAAAAACTAAATTGTTAAAAATTTGAGTATTGCTTTAGTTTTCAAAGTGTTATTACTTCTCAGAATTTAATCCTTATTACCTACACTTTCGGATGGTATTTTTTTTTTTGTTTTAAAACCAACCGGTTCGATTCCTGGGTAGGAACTAGCAACAACGATTTTTCAAAAACCCAATAATGCAGTTTTGCTTTTGATCATTGATTCATCATAGAGATTTGCTCCCGCAAATCTCTACTCCTATACAGATACCGGCACGGTTCTTGAGCGCTCGGCGGAAAACTGGGGATCGCTTTGCGCTTATGACAAACTAGCTGACCCGCGCAACTTCGTCTGCGTCACATTTTTCATTAATACTCCGCTCCTATATGTCTTAGTGTGATGAATTATAGCCTTCCTCGATAAATGGGCTATCTAACACTGAAAGAATTTTTCAAATCAGACCAGTAGTTCCTGAGATTAGCGCGTTCAACCAAACAAACAAACTCTTTTGCTTTATAATATTAGTATAGATATATAGATAAAACGCACATACCTACGTAATTTCTTACTGGTTCTATGTTTGAAAGAAAGATTAAATAATTATTTATTCTCTCTCTAAGATCAAAGAAAAAGGTAATTAACAAGTGTTTCTAATTTAAAATTATAACTTAGTTCTTATAAAATCTACTACAGTAGGTACCTATATGTACCTACGTACTTTTTTTTTGTTATCACTTATGACCTCGAATTTCATTCGTTCATTAATGAAATGAATTTTTTTTACAAAAAAGAAAAACATATTTTATAAGAATTATAAATTATACCCTCCGTAGTCGGGTGTTGTAGTACGTTACGGTGATATAGGAGTGACACCTTCCATTAAATCGTTTTCCACTGTTAAACTAGTTCTAGCAGTTGGCATTTCATCATCATCTTCCTCATCACTATCAGTGAAGTCACTATCACTATCGGAGTCGGCATTAACTCGAATAATCAATTCCTCTGTTAAAGTATCAACCAAATGATCACTTCGTTTGTACTCCTCTTCAATATTTTTAACTTTTTCGCACAGTTTACTCCACTCGCTTGCACCCATTAATTCTACCTTTTCTTTTATTAATTCAGTCACTACTTTGACGCTCCAAGTAACGTTCTTCCTGGATACGTACCCTCTAATCGCAGCCGATGCCATCTCAATCGGATTGAGATCTAGGTGATACGGAGGTACACGAATTACGTCATGCTAATATTCTGCCAATATTCTGTCTATGCTGAATTTCTTGTACCTGTTCTTGTTAGATTTTACTAAGTTGTATAGTTGAGGTTTCAACATATCCTCACTATATTCTATGCCTTTTTCTGTTAACCAGGCCTGTAGTTCAGATTTTTTGGCATTTGATGTTGGTGCCGGGTCATACTGTTTATTATGGTAGGAAGCATTGTCAACTACCACGACGGAATTACTTGGCAGATTAGGTATTGATTGATTTCGCAGCCATTTTTCATAGTTATCAAAATTCATATTGTCGTGGTAGTCGCTTTTCCTACCTGCTTTAAATGTGAGTAATGCATTTGGAATAAATCCTGTCGCGGACCCAGCATGAACAATGACTACCCGCTGTCCTTTTGAAATAGCTTTTTTAATACCTTTAGTTGACTCATCTGACCAGGCTTTGGGAGTTGAATGTGAAGAATCTACATATGATTTATCCGTATAAACTATAGGCCTTCCTTCAAGTCTAAACTGGGTCATTCGTTTTAAATATTCAATTCTTTTTAATCGAATATTTGAGGTCTCTATCAGCACCTGCCTATTATTTTCCGTGTTCTTCCATTTGAACCCTAAACTTTTGATAATTCTCCCCAAACTTCGTTTAGAGCCTTGAAAATGTATATCCTGCTGCAGTTTTCTTCGCAGTTTTTCTACAGTGGGCAATTCTTTTTCGGTGAAATGAAAATTGTGTATACACCTTATAATTACTCCCTGGTTAAAATTATCAAAAAGTCGTTTTTTTCCTGGTTTAGAACACCAGGAAAAAAACGACACAAATACAGAAAGAAACTCATCGCCACAACTTTCATTCACAATTCGCCTCACAGTTGCAACAAAAGTGTTCGTAGCGTCTGCTGTTCTTTTTTGAACTTGTTTTAAATTTCTGACTCCTTCTTCAGCCTCTTTTTTCATAAAACAGTTTACATGGTAAATCGGTTTTCTGGCTTGTCTATTTAAAACAGTGTTTTTCCTTGGCATCTTATACTTAAAAAGAATTTAAATAAACATGTATACCTATACAAAACTAGCTTTTGCCAGCGGCTTCGCTCCGGTTCCCCCCCCCCCCCCTCCCTATATTCTATGTCACACAGGATGACAGGACCCATCTTACAGCTGGTGAAAGAATTTTTGAAATCGGTCCAGTGTATTTGGTGCCTATTCAATACAAACTAACAAACAATCAAATCTTTCCTCTTTATAATATTAGGTAGTGTAGATGTAGATAATACTTTTATTTATATTTCGAAACAAGTAAAAATAGAATAATTGAACGAAAAATAGTTTTGGTATAATTACAAACTGACATGAATTATTTTTTTCCCGCTTTTGCTTTCGATAAATATCACCTTTAATTATAATTAAAAAGGTCTAATTAATAAAAAAAAACACATAAATTGAGTTCTAACTTAACGGATAATTTATAATGATACAGTTTAAAAATTGCTGTCAATTAAATTGGCCGGAATTGTATTCGTCGTCGTGAGGTACATGCAACAAGAGTAATTGGAACAAATCTCGAGTGACGGCTATGACGCGATGCGCTACGGGCCAATCACTGCACTTTCCCCGCCCCCGCGCCTCACAACATACCACCAAAGGGACCCAATAACTCACTTTTGCACACTGTGCTTTTGCGCAGGTGAAGGTCAGTGCTCAAAAATCGTGCCGATGATTGTACTGTTACTATTTCAGTATTGAAACTCCGATCTCAACCAAAAATTTGTAAATAATGTGAGTAGGTATAGAACACTCTAATTAATTAAAATGAAGTAGAACTTATCTTTTTTTTTTATTTTTTTTTTTTTTTAATGCAAAACGGGGAAACTCTTGGCCCAAATCTCACCTGATGGAAAGTGATGATTAGGCCGAAGATGGAAGCGAGTTTCACCCGGAATCCTCTTACACAGAGGAACTGGCTATCATACCTCTAACTGCCGGAACACAACAATGCTGTTAACATTGTTGTTATGGCGACAGACTTAGACATGATGGTGGTAGCTTGCCAGGCGGACTTAGAACAAGTCCTACCACCAACCAAACCGAGCAAAAAATTTGCCCCCGCTGGGAATTGAACCCGGGACCTCTGGGTCTGAATCAGGTGGTTTAACCACTAGACCACGGAGGCGGTTAGTGTCACCTGTTTAGCACCACCCGGGGACCACGTGTAGGGATTCGCTGAAGGGTATTCTCCTACGGACGCGGGTGACTCGGCCCCCAAAATTTCACATAACTGTCTTGAAAGAAGGATACCTAAAGTCTGTTTTTTAATCCCGGATACTAAATTGACAAACTAAGTGCAAATGTCAAAACTGACAGTTTGCTATTTGCACTTGCCAATTTAGTCTCAGGGATTAGGAAACAGACTTAGAATAAATAAGTGTATAACTTATTTATTCTAAATATCTATGCTTATATCGATACCTCTGGGCTCAAAGGTCGTTATAATTTATACATCAGTGGCATTAAGGCTGACCCCACATTAGGGCGTGTGAGTAGCGCGCGCTGCGTGAGCGTCGCGCTGTGAAGAGTGCAAGCGGCGCTCAAGTCGCGTTCTTGCCCCTTCGCCCGCTATCCTTGCCGCCCGCTACTGTTCCGATCAGGCGAGCGCCGCGTGCGCGCCGCGCTCTCGCTACACACTTCACACGGCGGCAACACTACGTTTTATTACGCAGCGCGCTCGCGTCGCGCACACGGCGGCCGCTTCGCAGATACGCCCGCGCCGGAACGCGCGCGCCTAATGTGGGGGAGGCCTAACTCACTGAAAGGTAAAGTATGTTCCACATGGATGTAATCTAACATCCCATCCAAGGTGACTTTGGTTGCCAACCACGAATTGTGTTTGAATTTGGATTGCATCTGCTATAGAATAGAGTGATCTACATGGATGGTAACAAGCAAGGTCACCTTGGATGGGACGCTGGATTACAAACGTGTGGAAAATGCTTTAACGGTATAGGTACTTCTAGTATTAATAGAGGTACTCATCGTTTTAGGGACTAAACACATTTATTCAGCTCCATTCAGCTTTTGCTCATAGGAAATAACGATTTTGTATGGAGACGCGTAGGTACGCGTCCTTTCAGCTTTCCGCGTCTATTCAGCTTTCGCGGAA
Organism: Ceramica pisi; assembly: GCA_963859965.1. Classification (NCBI taxonomy): domain Eukaryota; kingdom Metazoa; phylum Arthropoda; class Insecta; order Lepidoptera; family Noctuidae; genus Ceramica; species Ceramica pisi. Next base: position 17,825,822 of record OY982535.1, on the reverse strand, counting down.
AACAAGTTTAAAATGAAGACAAATGTGTTATTATCATGCGAATGCTATAGCCGCGTACAGCTCTGTTCCGCCGCATTCAGCATCGTACGCGGCGGAACAGCGCTTTATACGGGTGGTTCTCGACTCCTTATGTGACTGACACTGGCATGGTCACCATCAGAGATTTTAATTTTGACAACATAAAAAGTGGTCGCTAATTAGTCGAAATTAGTCGCCAAATATCAAAATTAGTCGGTCATTAATAAAAAATATTTTTTGTTGGCAATTTTTTGTAACCTCTTCAATCTAGCTCTTGGCCTGTACCTTAAAATAATCTCATTAGGTATATCTTCTAAACTAAAACCCGACTAACTTTGTGACTGAAATATTGCGACTTATTAGCGACTAAATTTGGGAGAAAACAAATCTTCACTAGGTGCCCTAGCATTTGAGATTTAAATGGGCCAATCTGGGGTAGGCCCACCCCACATCATCGGCCACCTATAAACCCTAAAGTAGGTTGTATTACCTATCTGCTCGACGTCGGTGACACACGTGAAAGCTTGCTCATTACTCTAGTACCAGGAGGACCGCGATGTCGTCAATGGAGGAAACTATTTGTTATTCAGGAATACTATTTTAATATAGCCAGACAGGATACCTACTTGCATGAGAGAAGCAATATCACATTGAATAGCAGTTGACTAAGTGCCATAATTTCGGTACCTACATAAAATTTGGTCGACTTCTGAACCTGTTACAATCGTGTTTCTAATAACGAATTCTATTATTTTATTAGTGTGAATAGCTTGTGGAATAGCTGCAAAAACCATTTTTTTTTGCAACATAATAGCACTCGACGTGTCACAAAACAAAGTAAGGGCTCGCGGCGTTGACAGACGTGCGAGCCGGGGAACCTGTCGGATCGCCAAGGAACTTTCCAATCGAGCCATAAGTACGCGTACTTGGTGACACACGAGCGAAAAACGTCCTCATGCCACAAGTACGCGTACTTACTCACACGTTTATCACCAACTTTATAACTTTTGAACCAGTGACCGACTAATTCTGATTTTTGGCGACCTATACCTACGTGATAACCGCCATATTATGCCATATCTCGTAAACTACTAGAGTAGGTACTAATTTGGCTACTAATTTCATCTTGCAGGATACTAATTTCCTATATAAGTTTCAGGAAAGCGAAAAGCTCCTCAAGCTGGAATTAACATTCAAAGTCGTGGTCCTGCTGAACGAGAGCGCGAAAGTTATATCTCAGTAAATACAAATGTTTCAGTTCTGTTTTTTTTTTTTACAAAATTAGTCACATATAATGTACTAATTATCTGTATACTTAGGATAGCTGTAGTATGCCTCCTTTTTCGGCGCTCATGGTCGTCCTGCTGAAGACAGCGTGACTACCGCCAAACTATCTTCGTAGTCGATTTTCTCGAAAATTACGAAGGTTTTTTTTGAGTGCTATTAGGATCTATTGAGTACTAATTATTTACCAAATATGGAAGCGATTGGCGTCGGCGGTCCTGCGGTACAGTACGAATAATCTAAGTTTACCCATGCGAAGTACGTCGCAATCGATTGCGCAGGATGTCAATTTGACAAGAAACATAGAAAAGCGCATGCGCGGGTACGTCGCGTATGCAGTCTCAGTCACTCGTATACGTTTGATGCACTACCTCCTACTTGTGCCTCGCTTCCTCAATGCAATACGACTGTTGGTGCGAAAAGTGTTAAACGTTGTTATTGTTTTAATTAATTATTCTGGTTTTTTCTTACTGTTTGACTTGTATTTTGTGTTTTCTTGTAGTGTATGTGTTTGTTGTGTTACTTTGTGATCGTGTTATTATTATTGCATGCATTTTTTCAAAATTCAAATATAACACGTACACAAAAAAAAACATAATCTTCGAACGTAACACTTTTCTACGCGATGGGACCCTGCGCGGTCGTCACTAACAGCCAACTTCGCATGGGTAAAGTTAGAATATTCGTACTAGGTACGGACATCTTGCCGTCTTCGCAGCATATTCAGCGCCGTACGCAGTACGCAGTAGATAGAAGCGTTTCAGCGGAGGTAGCACGCTATGACGACCTTTCTGATTCTTGCGACGCTGTACGCGGCTGATAGAAGCAGAGCTGTATAAGTGTGACCAAAATCGTTCAGCGAAACGCGAATGGAGCTGAATAAATGTGTTTAGTCCCTTATCTATAATATGTGTTGATATCAGAATTTTGCCGCGTAATGGTTTACATGTTAGCCGGCATCGTTAAAATAGGTAGGTATAAAATAATATGGTTACAGTGAGTGACCACCAGTATTCATTTAACTGTGGTCGGGTGCGCCAGTGTCAAGCAAGATAAAAATAATTGGCAGAATAATTATCAACAGTATTTTTAAGAGGAAAATGAATTTATTCTACAGTTACTTGCACAAGTTTTGAACTTAATTCAGGTAAGTTACTTACTTTTTAACGTAGGACCTTATTTAGTAATGTCCTTACCTACATAAAGATAAGAACTAAGTATATTTACTGTTTACATTATTTATCGATCAGCGTCGATGCAACTAAAGGTTTCGTACTAAGTGTCGCCGCGTCACTACTAATTCCTGTGTGTGTATTTCTATGAAATACCTACCTTTTGTAGCTAGCTAAAAAGACACAGCGCCTGCCGCTATTTAGTAGAAATACAATTAAACCAGTGATGCGCGGCAATGCGTCGCAATACGAACTTGTACTTATCAGCAGCAGAACTTGTACCTAGGTACTTATAGACGGCAAAGGATGAATGACCACCCACTAGGATTTTTTGACTGTTAATTAACTTCGATCTAATTAGCCATTATTGGCCTCTTTTATTGCCGTTATGAGATCCCACATTGGATGTAGCATCAGCTGAATCTTTGCGGAACTGATGAGAGTGAGATTTGGTAGAATGGTAGTTACATTGTTGTGTGCTTGGGATGCCCTTGGCAATGATGTTTTTTTTTTCATAATTATCCACGCGTTTATCACGGTAAGCTCCAATAGATGACATAATAAGTGGAGGTATCTACCATTTGCGGCTTTTGACTCAAGTCCACTCCTCCCATGTGCATATTAAGGTATATCTAGTTTTTTGCATATCATAATAGGTAGTACCTACCTACTAATCTTTTTTCCAGATAACTACGTCTATGAAATAAAATTGAGTTATGTTGACCACCCGGAACAGATGGCTCAGGTTAATCTTCAACAAGAGGTGGACTATCTACACCAAGTTCGTGTTGAGTGGTTTCTTGTTCGCCTATCGTGTCGCCTTCCGCCAAATCTCACATGATTTCTCTAAAGCTCGTATATATATATATTGTAGGTACCTATAAATAAATTGATCCTCGTCATCATTCTCATTCTATAACTCATCATCAGAAACGTTACCGTGTTCAGTGGCGTAGCTGGATGACCAAGGGCCATAGGACAAAAAAAATAACTAGGGGCCCCTCAACTGTTCAGGTTTTATCAATATATATGTCGCAGTCGGATAATATGATCTGCCATATTACTTACGGCTAGCCGTTATCAAAAACAGGGCCATTTTGAAATACGGCGGTTCAACGATTAGCCGGATTGTTATTGCGATATGTTCTTCAGTAAAGCCACGTTTAGCCGCATCCTTTTTAACCGACTTCCCAAAAAGGAGGAGGTTATCAATTCGGTTGTATGTTTTTTTTTTATGTTTGTTACCTCATAACTCCGACAATTATGAACCGATTTGATAAATTCTTCTTCGGAAGTCAAAATACGAAGAAACTAACGAAAACACCGACTTCCGAAATTAAGTTATTTTTTACTTTGTAGTGTTTTTTTTTGGAAGTCGGTTGTATTTTTTTTGTAAAAAGTTTTTATATTTCTGTGGCCGCATCGTACTACTACTAAGGGTCACCGCACACGGGCCACCGGCCACAACCACAAAACGCCGCCACCGGCATATTTCCTGTAGTTTTCGTACATTTTATATGGACTCGCCGCACACGGTTGACGCTGGTGGCCGCCACACGCTACAATCCTAAATGTATGAAAACTACAGGAAATATGCCGGTGGCGGCGTTTTGTGGTTGTGGCCGGTGGCCCGTGTGCGGCGACACTTAGATTGTAAGGTGACTTTATACGATTTTTTCATAATATTTATCCAGAAATGATAATCTACCTAATCAAAATGTATATTACAATCTTAGGGAGTCTGCCAATTTTCGGTTACAGATACAACGTATTACAGAATAAATAAAAGCAATATTTTTTTACTCATCATTATGAAAAACTTTTAGTATGGACCAACCCCAAAATCTTAGAGGGAAAATTATCTGTTCAGTACTTACATTTTGTCGGTTATGCGCACAGAAAATGGGGGAGTCGATTTGTCTTAGGTGTTCATAATGTTGAGTACAATGAACCCTTAAGAGATGTTGTCCGATACACGTTGTACCTATATCTTACGGTGGGTGTGATTAATTGAAAATGATTCATAATTTTTGATTATTAGATAGGTACTAATAATGTAACCTTAGTATCGATAAATGAAATAGATTTTCAAAAATAACGTAGTACGCTATGCGTCTCTCTGAAATGAAAGATTACGAATAGGTAGGTACTAGATATCATAAACCTGATTTATGGGGGAGATATGCCTCTTAAGAGTAATAGGAACCTACTCCTATTTTTTAAGTCGGTTAGAAATAAATAAACTGTCGAAGAGTAAGTACCTACCTAAGTAAATGATGAAATAGTTTTGGTAGGTTTTCGGTAACATTAAAATAAACTTAAAGAAAGAACACACGGCATGTTAAGATAGTCACCCATCCGCAGACCAACTTCGGCAAGCGTTGCTTAACCTTGAAGATCGATCTGTGTGGCTGTTATTATTTAGCCACGAGCTCCTTGAGATAATTGGAAAATATATTGGTTGGTGCCGCGCCGCAGCTGATAATATGCGTAGGTACGATACCGCTTTAACGCTTTACCTAACTCTTAAAATGTATCTGCTGTTGGTCCCGTCTGTCATATCTTTGGTAGTCAAGCCAGAATATCTGACACCAGTCTTAACAAAGAGTTGTTACCCATTTAATGGGTTGTGGAGGTCTGGAATGCAGCCGCTCCACGTAAAATACTGGTACCTATTCAGCTGAATCCGTTTTGACTGGAAGCCGACCCCAATATAGTTGGGAAAAGGATGGGCATAGCAAACCTTTATCGCCTACACCCTAACCTGCCGAAATTTACCAATTTTGATTTTAAATTTGCCGTTCTCTACTTTTTTAAGTCTTGAACTTTCAAAGACTCAAACGACTGTAGTTTTTTTTTTATTATAGTTGTACTCTGTGCTCTATTGATCTATTCTACACTCTCACTCTGTATTTTATGGATCACTGCATGCATCCGTAGACAGAGTATTCTTTAAGACTGCATCACTCTTGCATCACTGCATTACTGTCAGTGATAGGGATAGGCAAGTATAAAATATTTATCGTATTTTTAACGACATTTATCGTGTCGAAATTTTTAAAAAGTATCAGTTGATAAAATACGAGTCAAAAATCCGTCCGTCCGTTTCTGTATGGTTATTCGTAAATTAAATAAATGTTTCCTAAAAAAACAAAATTCGTAAAATGTAATAGATCCTCGTAAAGAAAATTTTGTTTTCTGTCATGAATATTGTTAAATATAATATATTTCTATTATTAGTACCTTTGTTACCTAAAGTTTAATACGAAACCAGTTGCAATAAAAATATAACGAAATTGATACGAATTCGATGCTCTAAGCAATATCAAAATTCGAAACTTTCGTCAAAGGTGTGAAAAACCTCCAGTTCATGTCATATATGACAAGTGCCAAATAAAAGATGGACAAGGCAAAATTTTTAGGTAGGTAGGTATATTTGTTGATAGTAAGCTAACATGGGAACCCCATATCGAAGGAATTTATCGAAAAAGTTAATACACAAACACTTTCATTAGCGTATTACGGATATTCGGCAATCTTCTGAATCGATTTTCAAAGCGCAAAAACGATGTATTCGGTCCATGTGTGGCTTAAAATCTACTGAATCTTGTGAATCTCATTTTAGATCACTAAAATTACTTAAACTTCCAGCTATGTACATTTACGAAACTGCTTTGTTTGTCAAAATCAATTTACATCTGTTTCAAAAACTCTCTGATGCAAAAAAAAACTCCAATGCGTTCTCAGTATGCAAACAAACTGTGTGACAAAAAATGCAGAACCGCTTAATGAAAAAGAGTTTTTTGGCATGGCTCCGAAAATGTTACATAACAAAATATGCCCATAATTAAATTCAAAAAGATTCTCTACTAACTATAAATGGAAAAATGTTACTGTTGAAGATTTTATGAATGATAATCATTATTAGTATTTCATAAAGTGGTAAATACCTAATTACCTATATGTATTATAATGTAATTTTAAAGCCTGTTTTTGAGATTTTTAATTATGACTGTTATTTATGAAGTTCTTTAAATACTGTTATTTATTTATGAATACTGTTATTTATTTATGACTGTTATTTATGAAATTTTTTATAAGGTTATAGTTCCATTTGTCATGTAAGAGTTTAATTTTGTTTTCTTCGTATGTTAGTAGTTTAATTGTTATTTTTTTTATGATTTTTCGTTTTCTTTTCAAAATTTGTACACCTTCACGGCAAAACATAGCGCACTTATAATACATAATCTTAGATCTTTTAAATGTAAAAACCTATGTTTCACAAATAAACACTGATCATTTTATGGATAAATATCGACGTTTGGATATTTTTGCCCATCCCTAGTCAGTGATCTGTCATCATCTGTCACGGCCAGGGTCACGTCACGCGTCAGTGTATAATAATAATACTAGGGAAAAAAGATATTATGATATTACCACGTATTATTATACGTAGTATCTCTATGTAGTCTGTGGATATTACTATACTCTTTGGTCAGTGTTGTGCGTGATTGCCGGCTACCAGATGTTTTTGTTTTATTTGTTTACCTGTGCTAATATGAAAAATGATAACATCAAACTAAAGCAAAATTGTTTTGTTAACAGAATGATGATATTTATATTAATCTCAGCATTCATCTGCTTCACAAATGCGAAGATTGGAGAAATTAAAATTATCGAAGTCTCTAATGATATTGAAGATGATATCCATTTCGATAAGAGATTCCAGCCCACCTGGAGTGACCTGGATACACGACCATTGCCCGAATGGTATGATAGGGCTAAAATAGGTATATTCCTTCACTGGGGCGTGTATGCCGTGCCTGCTTTCGGATCTGAATGGTTCTGGACAAACTGGAAAGGTACTTATTCACTCGAAATAAAATTGTTTTGCAATTCTGCTTTCTGTATGTTATTATACGCATCATCTCTTATATTATTTACTTACAGTTCATTTTTATTTTCCAGCAAAAGACAATAACCAGAAATACGTGGACTTTATGCAAAAGAACTACCCACCAGGCTTTACATACCAGGAGTTTGCTCCCATGTTCACAGCTGAGTTCTTTGATCCTGCAGCTTGGGCTCAGCTATTTGCAAAAGCTGGAGCAAAGTAAATACATACATTTTGATTTTTCAAGTGCTGTAGCTTTAAATGAGAACGCCATAATTCTATTTAAAAATAACTTTGTTTCAGATACATAGTCCTCACAAGTAAACACCATGAGGGCTTCACTCTTTTCCCATCGAAGCGTTCATTCAGTTGGAATTCTGTTGATGTGGGTCCTAGACGGGATCTGGTAGGTGAACTTGCTGCTGCAGTTAGAAAGGAGAACTTAAAGTTTGGAGTATACCACTCCTTGTATGAGTGGTTTAACCCAATTTATAATCAGGACAAAAACAACAATTTCAAAACACAAACCTTCACTGACACTAAGTTGTGGCCAGACATTAAACAGCTGGTCAATGACTACAAGCCATCAGTTATCTGGTCTGATGGTGACTGGGAAGCTAATGATGACTATTGGAGATCGACAGATCTTCTAGCATGGTTATACAATGACAGCCCAGTCAAAGATGAAGTGGTTGTCAATGATAGATGGGGTATTGGCATCCCTGGTCATCATGGAGACTTCTACAACCACGCTGATAGATTCAATCCTGGTTAGTATCATTGATTATTATATTTATGGATTCATAAAAAACCAGGTATTCCTAATATTCAAATCTGGTGCAGGTTAGTGCAAGCCATGCCAGTCTGTAATTCTTCTGTGAATACCACTTTCATAAATTTTATATGAATCATTTCATACATTACAGGAGGGGAACTGTTCTGTAACTTTAGCTTCAGTAACCAAGTGTGCTGGTTGCCTGTTCCTTAATTTCTCTATTTTTTTTCTGTTTAGGTAAACTACTAGATCATAAATGGGAGAATGCTTTCACAGTTGATAGCAAATCATGGGGGTACAGGAGGAATATCCAGCTTAATGAAATATTGTCTTTTGATGAACTGCTTTACCAAGTTGTGTCCACAGTTAGTTGCGGAGGTAAAAATAACTTCATATAAAATTGTTTTCTTACTATGTGCAATATTATTATCTAAGTACTGAATTTTAACTGAAACTGCTATTTTCAGGTAATGCCCTCATCAACGTAGGCCCAACTAAAGAGGGTACAATAATACCAATATTTCAAGAACGCTTGTTAACTCTAGGAACATGGCTATCTATAAACGGCGAGGCCATTTACAATAGCTCTCCCTGGGTTTACCAGAATGATACAGGAAATGGCAAGGTTTGGTATACTTGTTCTAAGGCAGCATACAATGCCGCTCATCCTACGCGCCCACCAAGCAGGGATGATAAAATAAACGCGATCTATGCTATTGTACTTGAGTGGCCAGAGAAGAATGTGCTCAGACTCTTTGACATAACACCTTATTTGCACAGTGGCACTTATCAAATTGAGATGTTGGGCAACAAAGGGCAATACCTGCCTGTAAGTATTTATTCTTGATAAATTAATGTTTGCTATTGTATCAGTAAACACTTAGCTAATCTATCTGGATCATTAACCTTAGCACATATGTTGATGCTTTCTCTTATCATGTTTTATTTCTTTCAGTGGAAGATAAGTAATGGAGAGGTCTCAATACAGCTGCCAGATATTACAACGGTGAAATCTCAAAATGCTTGGACATTGAAGTTTACTTTAAAATAAATTAGAATAGTTGTTTAACATTATTTTTCTGTTTTCGTAAATTTTAAAATTTGAATTAATTAAATAAAATTGTTGCTCATTATTAAGAAGCTTTTTATTGATTCATTTTGGCCAAACTTACAATGCGATTCAAATGAGAATAAGAACGTCAATTACCTCTATCTGTCAAATGTCTCTTGAAAAGTACGGTTTGCAAAGAAAACTTAGTTGCATATTGATAAAAGTTTATTTTACTTTGTTTGAAGAAGTCTTAAATCAAATTTAAATAAAAACATTCAAAGTCATTATTCGTTATTTTAAACCCATACCAAATCACTTTTTTCACTCAATATTTATAAATAATGATTAGAAAATAATAATCTTGCTTTGCTCACCCCACCAAATTGGTTTGAATTAGCATAACGATTTATTTTCTCACCACAATATAAAGAAAGGTACATAAAATATAGCACAAAAATACATAACAATTGACAACTATGACGTTACAATATGGCTCTTAGTCGATCCTATTCTTATTTAAAACGCATTGTACGTTACACTCATACTTCAAAATGAAATACGCAGGAAATAAAGAAATCATAAATATAACATCAAACAAGTGTATTCAATGAAACTTGTATAATATGCAGATATTATCACTACTTACATGGACACGGTTATCCTTAGGAATTAAAATAAAATATGAACAACATTTTGTGCTTGAAAGTATTTTTGTAAATTACGACAGTTATAAATGTTATAGGTAATTTTAAATACATAGAGAAAAGCAAAAGGTTGCATATAGCAATAACGATGGCGTTAGGACTTCTTTAAAAAAAAAAATTATATTACAAAAAAGCAGTTGTATTGTCAAATGACATTACTGCACAATACCTTAAAGGAGTAAGTAATTATATGGTGTTCTATCTAAGCCCAACAAGGTGTTGGAAATTAATTGTCAAATCGAAGTAACCTCTTTTGCAATACTTAAAAGCTCCTATTTGATAGCCAAAATTCTTTTCAGTTTTCATATACATTGTGGCATACAAAAATAAATACATATGATTAATGTTCATAATATGGTTATGAAGCTGATATTGCATAGCATATAGGTAGCTTTATATTTTATAATTGCTAAAATAACAAATTAAGCCATTTATTAGATTCGTTTACTTTGCTCAATTTGCTTTCTACAATTTGTTGAAGCAATCGGACAGTCAGTCGTAAATTTGAAAATAAAATATTTACTTATGTAATTCATAATTCTGTATCTATCTTGAATACAGATTTCGTTGGATGCATAAGCTAGATACTTCATAAGCAATTCTGTATTATACGTAATATTAACTTCTATTTGTTTTTAGAATTGTCTTCTTTTTGTTAACATTTTACTTGGTTAACCTATTGAACGCCAGAGCAAACACGCATAAGCTTATCCACACGCGAAGCCACAAATTCACCTTAGTTAGTCACATATATGTGACAGTGGTGTACAGCGTAAGCATGACCAGTGGCATTCAAAAAGTTTTTAATTTCCCGATTACTGGGAATCTGTCTCCTATTTCAAAGCCCAGCAAACACAGTATATCATTCTTTATAGTCACGCACATTACTCTGCAAAGCACCATTTACTGAAGCACTAAACTGACGCTTATGTACTATAATAAGTACAGTTATGTACATAAAGAATTTATTGTTCTGAACAAGTGCAATCTCTATACAGACCAGGGTATTTTTTTTTGTTTCTTAATTTTGCTTTACAAGCTTATGAAAATAAAGTATTTATTTGGAAGCTTAGAGATAACATCGAAGAAGTAAATGACATTAGTGCTATATATAATACAGAAAATGCTTTTTTGTACTAATCCTAGTGCTTATATTTAAAAAACTCTGTTTAAATACATTTTATATAGATTAGGTACAAAGGTTAACTAACAGTTACAAGCTAACTTACGAATAATATGGCTATGTGTATGTATACTAGAAGAAAAAAACTACTTGGTACTGGTAGATAAGATAAGCTTATACTTTGCGGAATTAGAAACGAGAATATGTTTCGCAAGGCAGATTGTTTTGCTGAATTAAAAAACTTTTATCTGACGAACAAAAACAACAGCTCGAAAGTTTTTTTTTTTTTAAGTTTAGCAAACTATATTTGATCTTTAGTTAAGATTATCAGACTATTGAAAAATCAACCCTAAATAAAAAAATAAAAAGCAGTAGCTGAAGTTATGTTGCTTTTTCTGCTTCATTTAGGTATATCGATAGTCAATCAGTGGTATCTGTACCATTGATTGACTATCGATCGCCAGAAAATGAAACTACTCGAAACTGTCAAATCTACTTTGAACCTAATGACTCAGAGATAAAGTTGAAAATCTATTAAATAAATTTTGCCAGATTGTTGTAGCTTGATGAGCTTGGCGTCTGAACAGTGAAAGTATATTATATCCATTTAAAGTTATACATCAATTACTCGACACTAATTCCATAGTTTACCGATAAACAAAGCCAGTCCACTAACAATGTTATCTCTGAAAATATTATCATAGGTACTTAAATATTTTGGAATGTTCCATTTATGTTTGCCTTGGGAAATTCTTACTATACACTAGTTGCTGTTATTTAAATGCTTCATTACCAATAACAAGCATAATTTAACTTTCAGCGGTTTCTACGTAACAAGCATAATTTTACATTAAAAAGGGGGTCCTAAAATGTATGCTAAAGCTACATTGGTCTTTGGAAGATTGGAAGAAGAGATTAAAATATCTACATCAATTTTAGGTTCTAAACTTTATAAAGAGCTTATTGTACCTCCCCTGTATATTTGGTGCAACCTAGACAACTGTAGTACACTTTTATGTTATGTAAACTCCTTAATTTTGATTTTAATATCAATTTTGGATAAAAAAATACCTAAACAGAAACAATTCATTCCAGTACCTAAACTTACAATATAAACTTACGCACTATATACAATGTTTACATAGAAATAAGCGAAACAACGTTAACTCGTGGTACATAGCAGGTTAGGCGAATACATACATTCTAACATACTAAGGCCATAAATTTGTCTTTCATTGTAGCTGTGCGTTTGTGTTTTCCTAGTTAAACATATTTCGAACAATGCTGACTGATTTATTTGCTTTATAGACAATCCATATTCAATATTATAAATGCGAAAGTAACTCTATTACCTTTCACGTTGATCGAATTGATGTAGAGTTGTAGATGTACCAACGGAAACCTAGTACTACGCCTCCGCTGTCCGTCCGTCTGTCTGTCAGCGGACTGTATCTCAAGAAATAATCAATCAGTCAATTGCCACAAAGTGTGTAATTCTGTTGCTGCTATAAAACAAATAATAAAAATTAAATTAAAGCTAAGGGGGCTTCTATCCAAGAAACGGCTTTTTTTTTTCGATTTAAGGTACGGAAACTTTCGTGTGCGAGGCCTGCTCGCACTTAGCCGGTTTTATAAAATCGTTTGTAACTTAGCTTCACATAGTCAAAATTACATTTTATAGCTTGTTTCACAATATACTAGTCCGCCGGTGTCGCAAGCAGGGTCCAAGCGGTTCAGGAAACTTCTCACAATGCGAGCTGTATCAAGGAAGGAGTACCTTTTATGCAAGCGCGCAACGATAGAATGTTTAGAGCTCATTTAAATTGCCATTGGTATTTGTGCAGTGTGACTGACGACTGTTGATTGATTGAAATGCACGACAATTGTACAAAGAATTTAATTAAGCAAGCATTGTTGAAAATACATTTAACTGACACCTTTACACCAGAGTAACACTTACAGCCCAAAACCAGGTTCACCAACGTACCTTTAAAGCAGGGTCTATAGGCTTATCCCAAGCAACCCGGCTATCTCCTTCAGCTATGAAACCGACTGGAGTCTGTCCCTCGTTCTCAGGAGTTCTAGCTCTGGTAGAATAGACACCTGCTCGTTGAAGAACTCTTCGAGAGCTGGTTGGGAGAGCATGGTAGCTAAGAACTGCTCCAATGTGATGGACCAGACACCGTCGGGTTGCGTTTCTTTGGATGGAGAGGGTTTCTGGCTTTCTTGTTCCGGTAAGGTTGCGTTGCCGTTGGGGTCCAACTGGTAAGTAAAATGCGAGGTGAATATTAAACCAATGTACATTGTGACACTTAAAGGATAGATATTTATTTATTTTTCAGGTTCAGGGTATTTTTTGTTTGCTCAGAAAAGACTGTATTATTAACTCCGATTACGACTTTTTTCACCGTTACAAAAATATCGTTGATTTTATATCACGTAAAAATGCACGGTTTCTGTGAGATATGCAACGGGAGCATAGCTCGGAAACCTTGGAAGTGAAGTGGTTCCATAATTGTAAGGAGAGCTGACTTGTTCAGCGCAATTTGAACACCGTTTTTTTTTTTTTTTTTTTAGGGATGGGAAATCATCCAATGACTCCTCCCGCTCTGGGTGTAGCGGGAGGGAGTGTCAGACTTCTACTGACTAAAACCCATCCATGTTCCTTCATTGCCCTTTGTGTTACGGAGCCACGGTGTCTCTTGCGAATAATCCCGCGACTCCGGCAGGCGTCGGCCCTTTCGGGCCCCTCTGTGTGCTGACTCTCTTTGAGGCGCGCGTGGAACACTAACGCGCCGTCGACACGGCCTGTCGTCACTAGACGGACGGACGGCGAGCCACCCATAGCTCGCCGTCCACAGGCCCGCGCCTAGGGTGGCCGGAGGTCACCAGGTGGTGTCCCCCGACGCCCGCGGCGTCTACCACGGCGGCCGGGACGAGAGGGTCTCCTCTCCCTCTCCGCCACCTCCTTCGCTAGCATGACTGCTTCGCAGAAGGAGGCAACGGCGTCCCATTCCGTCTCGCTCCGGACCATGGCTTGGACCAGGGCCGGACGCGAGAGGTTGCCGCCGATCGCCGTTTCGAGGACACGGCGGTGCGCCGCCCAAGCGGGGCACACCTGCACAGTGTGCTCCACCGTGTCCTCCGGTCGATCCTCGCAGTGGTGACACCCGGGCGTTTCCTCCCGCCCGATTCGGTGCAGGAACCTCCCGAAACATCCATGTACGGTGAGGACCTGCGTCAGGCGGAAGGTGAGGACGCCGTGGAATTTGAACACCGTAAGTTACAATAACGGTTGTTAACATACAAATAGCTTAAGGTGTAGTTACATAACACATTTTTCTCACCACCTGCACGAAAACGTTACATAAAATAATAAAAATAAACAATAATATAATGAAATACAGTACAATATTATTGCCCGGAGGTCAATAATGTGCTTTGAATTTAGAACTCAAAATAGTTCGCAAGACATGGCGAACTATTTTCTCGTAGTAGGTGTGAAAAGTGGTGAACGCTCCTCAGGGATAAAGGTGTCTTTGCCTTGGGCTAGCTTGAATCCCTCGTTGCATTCAGAATTATTAGATTAGCTCCAGTTAAGGTGAATGCTCCAACCAGCCCGCGAAATTCAAAATTTCTTGCGTTTTTTGCAATTTGCAGGCCAGTGCTAGGTTGTATGTTGATTAAAATATTATTCGCGGCTGTAAGGCGTATGTAGTTACAGAATTATAATCATCAAAATCACCAATACAACCCTCCAAGTTCATAAAAGCCTAGGAACAGAAAAAAATACAGAAAAAGTAATTCCTAGAGCTTTATGAACTTAGAGCATTGATAAGACACTTCTTTAACCCCTCTGTGCATAATTTACTATACCTGTGCTTCAGGCTGCTTGGCAGCGGCAGCTAGGAACAGACTGTCTTGTGAGATCTCACGGTCCAGCAACGGACGGTGGTTCAGTTCACCCAGTTGTAGGAGGAGGGTACCTGGAGATAAAATAATATATGTTTTATAAGATTGATAGTTTTTTTTTTTTTTAGAGGAAATAATTTTTTTAATAGGGGGTTTCTGAAATATCGAGCAGCTAAGTGGTCGCGCGGGAGCGGCGGCGCGGCCGGTGCTACGTTGTGTTGGGCGTGCTGGCCGCGCTAGATACACACTCACCAGCTAGTACGACAGCTTCATACACAGCGTGCTGCCTCTGCGTGAGGTCGTGCAGCACAGCCAGCAGCTGCAGGAAGTGGTCGCGCGGGAGCGGCGGCGCGGCCGGTGCTACGTTGTGTTGGGCGTGCTGGCCGCGCTAGATACACACTCACCAGCTAGTACGACAGCTTCATACACAGCGTGCTGCCTCTGCGTGAGGTCGTGCAGCACAGCCAGCAGCTGCAGGAAGTGGTCGCGCGGGAGCGGCGGCGCGGCCGGTGCTACGTTGTGTTGGGCGTGCTGGCCGCGCTAGATACACACTCACCAGCTAGTACGACAGCTTCATACACAGCGTGCTGCCTCTGCGTGAGGTCGTGCAGCACAGCCAGCAGCTGCAGGAAGTGGTCGCGCGGGAGCGGCGGCGCGGCCGGTGCTACGTTGTGTTGGGCGTGCTGGCCGCGCTAGATACACACTCACCAGCTAGTACGACAGCTTCATACACAGCGTGCTGCCTCTGCGTGAGGTCGTGCAGCACAGCCAGCAGCTGCAGGAAGTGGTCGCGCGGGAGCGGCGGCGCGGCCGGTGCTACGTTGTGTTGGGCGTGCTGGCCGCGCTAGATACACACTCACCAGCTAGTACGACAGCTTCATACACAGCGTGCTGCCTCTGCGTGAGGTCGTGCAGCACAGCCAGCAGCTGCAGGAAGTGGTCGCGCGGGAGCGGCGGCGCGGCCGGTGCTACGTTGTGTTGGGCGTGCTGGCCGCGCTAGATACACACTCACCAGCTAGTACGACAGCTTCATACACAGCGTGCTGCCTCTGCGTGAGGTCGTGCAGCACAGCCAGCAGCTGCAGGAAGTGGTCGCGCGGGAGCGGCGGCGCGGCCGGTGCTACGTTGTGTTGGGCGTGCTGGCCGCGCTAGATACACACTCACCAGCTAGTACGACAGCTTCATACACAGCGTGCTGCCTCTGCGTGAGGTCGTGCAGCACAGCCAGCAGCTGCAGGAAGTGGTCGCGCGGGAGCGGCGGCGCGGCCGGTGCTACGTTGTGTTGGGCGTGCTGGCCGCGCTAGATACACACTCACCAGCTAGTACGACAGCTTCATACACAGCGTGCTGCCTCTGCGTGAGGTCGTGCAGCACAGCCAGCAGCTGCAGGAAGTGGTCGCGCGGGAGCGGCGGCGCGGCCGGTGCTACGTTGTGTTGGGCGTGCTGGCCGCGCTAGATACACACTCACCAGCTAGTACGACAGCTTCATACACAGCGTGCTGCCTCTGCGTGAGGTCGTGCAGCACAGCCAGCAGCTGCAGGAAGTGGTCGCGCGGGAGCGGCGGCGCGGCCGGTGCTACGTTGTGTTGGGCGTGCTGGCCGCGCTAGATACACACTCACCAGCTAGTACGACAGCTTCATACACAGCGTGCTGCCTCTGCGTGAGGTCGTGCAGCACAGCCAGCAGCTGCAGGAAGTGGTCGCGCGGGAGCGGCGGCGCGGCCGGTGCTACGTTGGGCGTGCTGGCTGCACTTGCTAGCCCAGCTAGACCGCATGCGCGCACGCTTTCTGCGCTTATGTAGGTGCTGCTACCTGGACCATGAGCACCTGGTAAGTTATAATATTCACAAAAAGAAGTGTCCAAATTGTCCTAAAGAACAAGATGCACGGCGGTGAGATGGCGGTGGGCCACGGGTGTCCGGTTTACGGTGGATATAAGCCTACCACGAGCGTTGGGTTAAAAGGGCGCTCCCCGTCCGATAAGGAACAGGCGCGGGTCGACGACGGCGCTTTTGTTCCACGGGCACCTCACATCTACTATACGGGCCGCGCTACGGCCAGTACCTGCCAGGATACGGAAGTTTGTTCGAAAGAGTCACCGCGGCCCTGCAACGCTGCAAAGCGCATTTGGAGGAACACGGATGGAGTCAGTAAGAGCCTGACACTCTCTCCCAGTCCACCCAGATTTTTACAACAAAGTTACAGTACATACATAATTCCCGACAATATAAAATATTTTGCTTTTATTTTTTTATTTCATTGAGGTTGCCAGCGGCTACGCCTGAGTGAAATTCGAAAACTATCCGAAGGGAATGAACCAATGAGCCAGCGGCTTACCTGTTTGGCTATTTTCGGAGTCGCTCTTGTCCATTGATGCACCGTCTCCGCACACTTCACTTATGGAGCGCTGTAGAGAGCCTGGCTCAGGCGATGCAGGCTCGTCTTCTACACTGTAAAAAAAACATTATGGTGGTTAACTTTGAGCGGTGGGAAATAGTACATTACTCCAGCAGCCAGCAAAAGGGGCATTGATGGACGAACGGGTAAATGCGGTGTGAGGCTTTTAGAGTACTTTTCTTAAATAATGCGCGAAAATTAAAATACAATTACTTATCAAAACCAATGAAGAACAACCAACATATTCCCGCGTAAAATGGTGGCCATGTTTCGGAGTAAAAGATCGTTCCATTTTTAAATTACACAACAGATATGAGTTTACTGTGTAATTTATTTGGCTGCAAAACACGACAGATATGGATTTTAATACAATTTTTGCCGGCCGCTGTTCGGCCAGTACAGCAATTTAGATTTATCTCGAAGAAGGTTGTCAAAATAATGTTCAAATTTCTAAGCATGTTTTGTTAATGTTTTTCGGGAAAATAGCTCAAAATAAAATCACTTTAATCAGTGCCTTGCTTGGATATCTTTATATTGTTAGACGTAGGTACTGAATGCTGTCTATCTATTTTAATGGGCCCCTAAGCCCCTTATATTTAAAAGATTTTATAACTTACGTATCAAAGAACGAAATAGCATCAGTAGCGAGCTCCTCGCCGGTGTCGGTGAAGTGCGTGGGCCTCAGGTCCCGGCGCGGCAGCAGCGGCGGCGCGTGCGCGGCGTACAGCGCGCGCAGGCGCCGCGCCGCCTCCGCGCGACAGCACAGCCCCAGCGCCACGCTCAGCCCGCGCGCGCTCACCATGCCGTCGTCGTCGTAGTCCATAAGCTACGGTTACAGTTAGTCTAGGTCAGAGATGACAGAGACCGAAGTCTACGATGGAGCATGCTTACCCAGAAGGAGCCTATTCATTTAACTTTGAAGAGATAAGGGTTATTAGCGTTCGGAAACACAGAGGCAGAAAGAGTTTTTTTTATATACACACAAGTTCTTTTTGTTTTGGATAGGAAAAATGTGTGGGGCGTTATAAAACACGTGTTCAGGGTGCGTTATTAGCTAAAAGCTTTGGGGCACAAGTCGGCTTTTTGACGATTGAAAGCTTTATTGGCAAGACAAGATATTCAGATTCTTCTAATTTATATAACCACCGCCGCCACGGCGCAGTTCAAGCTTGTCAAAAAGTTCGCAAACGGAACAAATTCGCAGCACGAAAATGTTCGCGACTTGCAAACGCTCCTTTAAGTTATGTATTTGCTGTCACAGTTTAAAAATCCATCTCTAATTACTTATATCATTCAAATAATTTGCAATTTAGTATACCTTAAACATCCTAGCGGTGATGGCTTCAGCGAAGTCTCCCTTAGCCCAGGGCGAGAGCGCGAAGTACAATGTCTTGAACTGCGTGTAGTCCAGCCTGTATGATTCGTAGGGGGCTTCTAGACGTTCGCAGGGTACCCTCTTAGCCCATAGGAGTTCTTCACGAATGGCACTGAGGAGTTCCTGGAGATGATCAGGGATTTAAATATCATAGGTTTCATGGATTTATTTCAGGATTCAGACATAATATGGAATACATATTATCTCATATCGACAAGCCATTATATTTTATCCACATGAGATAATCTACCCTCGTGGGTCTGTGACAGTCACGGTCTTAAAGCGTGTCAGTACTGAATGAATACCTGCGGGATTTTAGCTCTACAATTTTTTTTCTAACGTTCCACACCATCTCTCTCCCACAGTCAAATCGAAGCGATAAAAAAATACGAGATGGTAAAAAAATATCAATCTTGGTAGTAAAGTGGTAATTGGAGACGACGAATACATGATTTTAATATGACTGTAAGATTTTAACAGGGGTTCGTAGTTCGGACTATTACAAGTTTTATTTTACACTAGCTTTTCTCGGCTTCGCTCGCATTTGAGCATATATGTTCTCTCAAGTCGTTTAACCATTACGGGAGCGTTCATTTTGTGTTCGTGCGTCATTTCTGGTGGAATAAACGTATTTTCTTTTCTTTATTTCATTTTTTAAAACTTTTTTTTTTCTCAAAATTACAAATGTATGGTCCGAGTAAATAAAGTTGTTTACTAACTTGCAGCTCATTAAGTTCAAGCAGCTTATCCTGCTGCAGCGCTCGAAGCGTGTTCTTTTCGAGGCTGTCCTCCAACTGCCTGACGACCCTCAAGCGGTGCTTTAGTCGTAAGTGCTCGATGATTTCGCTTGAAACACTGCCTCCATACGAACGGTACGACTGGTATATCAGCTCTTGGATTTTTATTGTCTGTAAAAAAAAGATAAGGTAAGATTGTTGGTTGGTCGGCGGCAAGATGGGAATAGGACATAGTTGTTATCGCTGGTAGAACATGGACGAGACCCACACATATTCGATTAGAACAAAGCCAGACCGATAGTGGGGGAAGTCGGAATGTAGTTAGAACTTTTTTCTGCCTGTTCAGTGGAAGGCAGTTGGGCAAAAATTCAGTAGTACATCAGTGTCACCAGGTGATGATATAAAATAACATTATGGCACGCCACGGTCAAACTCTACAGCTGCCTTACCATGGTTTGTGCCCTACCAAGGCAATGGTCCCCACTCCTTACTACTTGTAACCAGACCAAAAGGCAAGGAGATAGAACTTCATGTTTTGGTATCGGTTTACAAATCGGGTGTGTAATTTACCCATGTGAGAAGTACGCAGCATCCCTTAAATATTTTAATCTTACGACTATATTTAGGGCTCCGTAGCCAAATGGCAAAACCGGAACCCTTATATATTCGTCACGTCTGTCTGTCCGTCCGCATGTCATAGCCACTTTTCTCCGAAACTATAAGAACTATGCTGTTGAAATTTGGTAAGTAGATGTATTCCGTGAACCGCCTAAATATTTTCACACAAAAATAGAAAAAAAAAACAATAAATTTTGGGAGTCCCTGTACTGAAACTCAGAATTTTTTTATTCATCGAACCCATACGTTTAGTATCTATGGATAGGTCTTCAAAAATGATATTGAGGTTTCTACGACCATTTTTTTCGAAACTGAATAGTTTGCGCGAGAGACACTTCCAAAGTGGTAAAATGTGTCCCCCCCCCTTAACTTCTAAAATAAGAGAATGATAAAACTAAAAAAAATATATGATGTACTTTACCATGTGTAAACTACCAGCGAAAATTGGTTTGAACGAGATATAGTAAGTACTTCTTTTTTAATACGTCATAAATCGTAATTCGCAACTTCTGCTTATAATTTATAATACCTTCTGGTTTGTACGGAACCCTCGGTGCGGGAGTCCGACTCGCACTTGGCTGGTTTTTAATTTAAATGCCTCCGTGGCCGAGTGGTTTAGGCGCTTGTGACCCGGTGATCGTGGGTTCGATTCTCACGAGAAGCATACTTTGTAAAGCTCCAATTTGGGTAGGACATTGCAGGCTTGAATCACCTGATTGTCTGATAAAAAAGATGATTCCGTGCTTCGGAAGGCACGCATAAGCCGGTGGTCCCGGCCACCAAATAGCGGTCGTTAAACCATGTCAGAGGCCCTTGAGGCGGCTTAGAAACTGAGACTAGGGTGTGTGGCGTCGCTATACCTTACTATCCACACGATTAGAAGAATCTTAAGACGTTACTTACCCTCTCAGCGGTCCGTGGTTCCGTAGACAGCGCCATAGCTTCCTCATTGTAAATGCCTTGAAGGTAATCGTTCAGGACTTGCATAGCCTGGCCATCTTCAGTACATTTGAGGAGGATATCTCGGTTGATATCTAGGATGGTGAGGGTCACCTGCAAAAGAAAAATTATTAGTTTTAGGTAGGTATACTTTGCATTCGCACAGCGTTATCTCTGTCACTCGAAGAATCACCTGACGAAAACATTCATCTATAATGATTGGACTTGTTACTCGTACAATCAACTCGTTACTTATTGGTACACACATGTTATTTCAAATAAACATTTTACCAAATGAAGAATAACAATAAAAATAAACAGAGGACACAACGGAAGTGACCATCAGCCCCGAACTAGGCATAGCCTGTATCTTGGTAGCTCAGTATTACACCATTTACACCGCTTTATTCCTCTGATAAAAAAAAAGTATGATTAAGGTTTGCATTGGACCTGTGCGATAGTTTTTTATGGTTCCAAAGGGTTACCAAAGGAACTCGTATTACTAAAAAAAAAAAAAAAACTAAGACACCACTGTCCGTCCTTTCGTCCGTCTGTCTGTCATCTGTCATGTCTGGGCTGTATCTCATGAATCGTATAGGTAGACGGTTGAAATTTTCACACATTTTGTATTGCTATAGCAACAAATTATTAAAAATAGGTTTATGGTACGGAACTATTCGTGTGCGAGTCCACGAAATACATTAAAAAATAACTCACCTGGAATATAACTTTCGCGCCATCATAGAAGAAGCAGTCCATGACATTAACAGCGCATTCGTAAGGCATGACGCTGATGAAAAGCGTGAGGAACCAAGATAAGGAGATCATCTTCATCATGCCCAACTCATCGAGTTTGGCGTGGAGTTCAGGGAGATGGACTTCTGTTAACTCTTCTAGTACTCCTTGATCTACCTGCAAGACAAGTTAGAAGTCAGAAGCTGTAGAAGAAAGTGTCAGCCATCGAAATTCCAATGTGAGAATGAAATGACGCGCTTTACATAAGGTATAAGGGTCAATTTATATCATACTAGCGTCGAATCGTTACATAGCTAATTCACCCTTATCTCCACAACGTAATGCACATAATTATTTGTTCTGAGATATTTCGTCTCGCTCTGAGTTTTGTATCGTCACCAGCCACTGTGTCCAACCCAAGAGGTTTACTTGAATATCAGAAAAAAAATCGCAACTTACCAAAGCACCAACCACCCTAGTATTATAATAATCAGGTAACAAAGTCTCGCAAATGGTTGCCAAAAGCCAGAAGGCCTGCTCTTCAGGGCAGTATATTAGCAATACTGATGCTACTATGTTCATTGCTTGGCAGTAGCCGATCTGTGGGTTCTTGAGTGCGTATGCGCATAGAACGCGACGAAGCGCTGAGATTCCTGAAATTAGGAATAGGTAGGTAGTGGATCGACTTGATTTCATTAAAAATAAGAATTATTTATACCGAAAAGTAGACGAACATCGAGTGTGGAAAATCATCGGGGGAAATTATCAAAAGAATAGAATAGTTTTTCAGGGTACAACTGGGCCTGAAAGGCCCGGGTAGCTCGCCCACATGTCTGGGACCTGGGACGGTATAGCGATAGATGGGACAATACAGCGTGTCTCAGAATAAACGCAATACATCTTGAAGGGTCATTGTACTCATAATTTAAAAAAAAATACTACAGATCTACACAGAAATCGCGAAAAAGAAATCGACTGAAACAAAATGTATGAACTGATTTTTTCGCGATTTCAGGCGGGTTTCATTGTAAAAGTTGTTGTACAATAACCCCTTAAGCGGTATTGCGTTTATTCTGATAGACGTTGTATAACTGCATTATGATTGCCTTCAAGGGTCCGATAGATCCAGAAGACAACGGCGAAAATAACAAAATCATTGAAAAGTCTTACCAACATCATTCTGAAAAGCTCTATGTTCAGGTAGCGACCGATGAAGATCCCTTTCAATCTCGTCATTCGCCTGAGTCTTGGTCGATAGAGCCTTATTCACCAGCCGTTCATACAGGCCTTTGTTTTGAGCTTTCTGGAGTATGGACCCTGAGAAAACGCTCCATAATTCACCTCGGAGGAGCTCTGGAATGCCATTGACGACAAGTTCGCTACCTTCAGTTGTTTGGTACATGCTTACTCCACGGCCCACTTCGGCCATGTGGTCTTCCCATTGCTTCTCCTGTAATTAGAGGAGACATTTTTGTGGAGTGACTGTCAATTCCAGGATTTTCAAATTAGACTTATTTTTTATACAAATTAAAAGATGTCTAAAACACACCAAAGTGATTTTTAGACCTAATTCATGCTTACGGACAATGCTTATGGCTTTTCATACCTTAAGCTTTTAAAATTGTATCTTCATCAAGTTGAACAAGAAAGGGGTCAGCGGATCAATAAAAAGTTAAAATAGGAATTTCGTAAAACATGTGTACTTTGCTATTTTCTTTCAAAACCATACCTAACCTATAGCTCTATTTCTCCTTTTCAGCCTACTCTAACAATTTCTATATTAGAAAAACCCAACCAGAAATTTTTAAACAATATTAAGTTCGAAACCAACCTTTTTTTGCTGAATCTGCTTGATAGGCGAAGTCTGATGCGTTCTGAACAGCGTCATAAGTGGGGGTTGCGGCGTCCATCCCTCGACTTCACCCTGAACCAGAGCCTTGGTCGCCTTCTCCCTGTACACATCACTGCATATTCACGCATTTCAATTAGTACACGGAAAATTACACCTTAACTATAAATTCCCAAAGTCGAAAGTTGAAATCCGGTGTTAATAATGCTGGCTGCAACATGCTGGGTTAGACGAAGGCGCCTGTTAAAAACAATGCAAAGTCAACTGGAAAGGAAGAACATAGATTAAACGAGCACAGATTTTTGTTGTTAAAACATGATAATGAGATTCGATATTAATGTTTAATATAATAGGGAGTATTACTGCACTGTTTTCCCACCAGAGTGCAGCATTAGCGCAAACCGTAAAAAGTTTTTTGTCAAGTCGTTCAAAGCGGGAATAAAATTAAAAAAATATAGTAATGTTTTGAATTGAAAGTAGGCATAGAATATTTCAATACAATAATACATCAGTGCTGCGTATTTAGATGTAAGAATGAAGGAATCATCATACATTTCCGAAAGACATAAATGTACGCAAATTGTGGGAAGCGACACGTTGCCCCTACGCAGAGATTTGCGTAATATTCCCTATTCGACACAGTTTTAAGATTAGTGACATAAAAATATATAAAAATACGCTATTTAAATTCCAACTGGTACAAAATAACATAGACAAAAAAACTCAAGACAAGGTAATTTTAAAGCAAATTAGATATACCTCAAATTAAAATTCATATTATGGCAGGACTTAGTCTTGGAGAGTCACATCAATCGGCAAAATGATGATGAAAATGATACTATAGTAGAAGAACAAGACTTACCAAATATTAGTCACCCAAACATGCAAATAGAGCAACAGTAACTTACTTTGGCAACTTAGCAAGGAGTTCCGATATCTTATGCACCAAGAAGTCCCTGTCGGATATACTTCCGAAGAGGAATGAGGTGTGGTGAGCTGTAGTGATGAGGATACTGCCTGAGTCTCCAGAGGAACTGGCGGTTCCACCTGAGTCTGCTCGTTCCACTTGGTGGACGTTGCGAAGAGGTATTGTGAGACGGACTAGGTTGCGGACCTGGGGGGAAAGGGCGGTATTACATAGCAATTCATAGACATGGAGCGATACATTTAAGGTGCATTTGTGAGAGGTGAGAACCAAAAGAATTGCTTCATTTACCTAGGCGCGCTACAGCCTAGATAAAAATGAATTAATGACGGCGATTCTATTGTTTCTTAACAAACACATCCTTAAAATATTTTTCATGTTTACCAATCCTTAAATAATTAAACCCTTTAAAGAACCAAAGAGATCAATTGAACATTTCACAATGCATTTGCTTCTGCCCGCAACTTCGTCCGCGTAGCGTGATGATATATAGCCTATAGCCTTCCTCGATAAATGGGCTATCTAACACTGAAATAATTTTTCAAATCGGACCAGTAGTTTCTGAGATTAGCGCCAAACAAACAAACAAACTCTTCTGCTTTATAATATTAGTAGTTATCTCACCTTAAGGAAATCGGTACTAAAGTTTATTTATCAAGCAAACCTGGGTTGTCAGTACAGTGTGAACTTAACTTATATACAAGCCTATACTATGCATAAAGCTATTCTTAGATAGCTCGTGCCGACAATGAAGAAGTAAAGATAATGAGGTTATCGTTAGCCAATAAACATGAATATTGATAAAAGGTTTAAAACTATAGTCCTGTCAATTTATAGTCCTTTACAATCAAAGATGTATGTTTCTTCTTGCCACACTAGATAGGGCTTATTTGTACAAATGATAACTTGATTTTCGCTACAGCAAAATAAACTCTATTCCAATTGAATAAGGAATATTTTAACGCGTCAGGTTTATTTTGGAAGTCTTTAAGCCATTAAGTATTCCGTAATGGAAAACCTCATTAACCAACTAATTTTATTAGATGAACTAACTAACGACCTAAACCGTTAATTAAACAAATAGAAGTCCTAACCAATATTAAACAGCGATAAATAAGAACAACAAAGGTTGCATAAACATAACTTCTGACTCACAAGAGCAATGATAACCAACTTGGTATAATAAATAGCTCATAACTATTTGCACATTATATTCCAATAGCCTTAATAGTCAACATTACATAATCCTTATAGCTATCGCATAAGGTCGATAATTGTGTGTGAAAGTAGCTTATAAACTGACACTAATTCGTGATGGCAATTATGCGGCTTATAATACATTTGCCACTCATATAAGGTAGATAATTGCTTGTTTGGGTAGAGTGAAAATTGGTAGGTATTTCATAATAATAATGATGCGATTTTATTATTGCTTTTATAAAAGAATGGTGCATTGTGCATTGGTATCTTTATTTATTGATCAGCTATCGCAGACAAGTTCGTTTCTGACACAGGGATTCCCCTGTTATGATGACTATTCTTTATAAACTCAGTAATCATTTAAAATTCTTTAAGCACATAATATTATGATGATAACTTCGTTATCTTGCACAATTTATTGCACCAAGGATGATACAGAGCCCAACTGTTTAGGTACAAATATTCATTACTAGCTGACCCGCGCAACTTCGTCTGCGTCACATTTTCCATTATTGCTCCGCTCCTGTTTGTCTTAGCGTGATAATATATTATAGCCTATAACCTTCCTCGATAAATGGGCTATATAACACTGAAAGAATTGATCAAATCGGACCAGTAGTTCCTGACATTAGCGCGTTCAACCAAGCAAACAAACAAACTCTTCTATTTTATAATAATAGTATAGATTAGCATAGATGAAAAATAGATAAATCAACTTGACTCAAATGCAGACATGGGCGAAGGTCATTCTTTCAAGGAACATCTTAACACCGCGATTCAGAAAATTGACTTCACACGCTAACGCTATCTATCGAATACTGCACGCAGTTGATCTCTAGGTATAGTCCAGTCTAAGTTTGATAGATGGCGTTATTTCTATATTTTACTTCGGAAAGACTATAATAATTATAATTTAATTAATTCATTATAAGGTATGAACTGATTACAATGAAACAAAAAACTTAATATTACTACAATTTACGCAGTTTATTGTTATGTATAAAAGTTACGTGAAGTAATAATGAGACTAAGTGCGCATAACCCTAATTTTAATTCTGGAAAACTTTAAATTCAAATATCTTTTGATATACTGAACCGATTGCAATGAAACAAAAACTAAATGTTACTCATAGTTACGCTCAATCCTTGTGTGTAAAAGTTATTTACATTGATTTCGCAGATTTTACGTGATGCCCGAACAAATAAACAGACAAACAGACACAAATTCTAAAAATGCTGGAAATGGGTTCTATTGGTTGTTCTTTAACACCCTAGCTTTTTTTTTGGATTTTTTTTTCATGTACAAAAACCACTTTTCTACAATTTTATTATATGTATATAGAAATAATTTAATTAATTCATTATAAGGTATGAACTGATTACAATGAAACAAAAAACTTAATATTACTACAATTTACGCAGTTTATTGTTATGTATAAAAGTTACGTGAAGTAATAATGAGACTAAGTGCGCATAACCCTAATTTTAATTCTGGAAAACTTTAAATTCAAATATCTTTTGATATACTGAACCGATTGCAATGAAACAAAAACTAAATGTTACTCATAGTTACGCTCAATCCTTGTGTGTAAAAGTTATTTACATTGCTTTCGCAGATTTTACGTGATGCCCGAACAAATAAACAGACAAACAGACAAACAGACACAAATTCTAAAAATGCTGGAAATGGGTTCTATTGGTTGTTCTTTAACACCCTAGCGATTTTTTTGGATTTTTTTTTCATGTACAAAAACCACTTTTCTACAATTTTATTATATGTATAGATAATAAATTAAACCTGCGGCCCAAAAAGGCCTCGATAAGATTGTAGAATTAAAATGCACCATGAAACAGGATTTTCTGAGGATGCCTCGACGGACACAATATTGCAGCAGGTTAGTCCACGAAAGAAGATTCCGCATGAAAAACAAGAAATTTAATAATCATTTTTGTGCCTGTATTTTTATTCAGATATTATCTGAAATGGGTAAAACCTCCTTATTCAGCTGTAAAAGTTCGATTTGGCTCTGTTGAACAAACGTAACAAACATGAATTTCCGTATTGTTCATTTAACGGTAGGCACGCGCAGTCGCAATACCAAGATTGTCATAAAGTTTGAAAATGAAAAAGTTATTTTTCTCTTATTTAACAGTTTTACATTCATTGTTTTTCCATTGTTCTTCAGTTTTATCAAATGTTTTACACAGGGCGACTTTTAGTACTTAAATGCGCGACACTAGCAGTAGAATACTAAAGATTGATCCACTCACCGCCTTGAGTAGGTGCATCGTTAATGTTCACTACAAAAACACGCCGTGTGAAACCGGGCCCTTACTTAGCACAACCAAATTAAAAACTCAAACTCACCCGACTATCAAAACAAATGAAGTTTTGCGAAAGATACAGTCTTCCCCAATTATGTCTCTTATTATACGGAGTCCATAAGGTGCATTCTTCCGTGCCATCCAACTTTTCGTTCTGTGGCAATCTGAACCTTAGCGTGAAGAGATTGGATTGCTTCCTGGCATCTAAATCTCTCTTTAGGAAAGAAGGCTTCTTTGGCACGTTTTTGCTAAGTTTCGTCAGGAGATCCTTGTCAATGTTGAATGACCCTGTCTTGTCGTCGATTAGCCTGGAAAAGTAAGGACTTGTGAAGAGAGGTTTCATCAAATAGACATCATGGTGGGTGGTGGTGGTTGGTGGTCATGTTTGTTGCGGTTGTGTTGTGTCTGCAAGGAATTTAAATGTTTTCTATTCTATTCTATTCCACATAGGTAAAGGTCAATTCATACTTAGCAGGGCAGTACCGTTAAGTACATTTGCTACTGCGCAGTGCTCGAAAACTCGAGCTGCCATTAAGCTACCTGCGTAACACACCTACCTATTACTACTGAAAAACAAGCGTAATGAAAGTATAACTTAATGAGGTGTCGTCTTAATTGGCTTCAGATCGTACGAGTTAATGATGCAAATTTCGTCGTGCGATGAAAATGTTTCCTGTGCTCGCGCAATGATTGGCAAGCTTCTCTTAAAGAAATGTGTCCGAGTCTGAGTTTCATTTCATCTCGTCGAGCGACGAAATCGCATCTTTAACTCGTACGATCGTAAGCCAATTAGGACGAGACGTTTATACGATTTTTACGGCGAGTAACTAGGCATTAGATTCAAGGGCATGACGAAGGAATAAAATAAATCTAGGGCATAACTTTGATAGGTACATCAGTTACAATAGGTCGACTGAAACAACTCTGCCAAAATCAATGTCAGCATCCAAAATAATCTTACATATACATATAAGAACTTACTTAAAAAAGGACTTATACTATGAGTATTATAAAATCAAATAAAGATACCTACCTACCTATCACAACATCCAACATTAAAAAAATACTTGTTTAATGACATCCTACATTTAAAACAAGATAAACAACAACAAACCCCAACGAATCAATTAAATTAAATCACACTGCTGTCATTATTGATAACAGCTGATTCATATAAACAGCCGCCCGGTAGGTTTTGTTTTCAGCGTATCAACAAATTCATGTAATCTCATTTTACTCCAATTATTCGCAGTTCACACCTCTTTTGTTATTCGAAGGTCACTAGCTTGAACCATACGATTCAGAGACTATTATAATAAAACTATTGGATTCAAGTTGTAAGTATACACAAACCGTCCTCGTATATTGCTCTTTCCACTAGTGAAAACAAATAATCATGATAAATAATATAATCAATCCTCTCAAAACTGAAAATGCAACATGTCATCGCTATGAACATTTTTTGCTATGGCAAGGGCAACTGCAAAAACCCCGAAAAAGAAATCAGCTGTTCAGAACATTTTGTTGATTTTGTTTTATTGATTTTGTTTATTTTGATTTGATTATTTTTACCATATTCTGTTGTTTTATTATTGTTTTTAGATTATTTTATTGTTTTTGCTGACTCTCTGTACGTGTTGGTTTTTACTATGAGTGCGGAGAGTACCTAATTGAAATAAAATAAATAAATAAATGTATGACGGAGCCGGGAGTCTATATTTTTTCGCTATTTTAGTGTTGTGTTCATAATGATGAGTAAAGTTACCTTAGCCCATAGGAGGAACCTATTGCGTTTATTCTGTTACACATTTTATAAGAACGATTAACGTTTACTCAGCTGCCAGCTAACGTCATAAATGAGACGTGAACACGGAGGGAAAATCACCAACTGGATGGACACAAAGATGCAATGGGAATTATGCAAAAGGGATTATTTTGTTGTTTATTAGAGACTAGCTTTCGCCCGCGACTTCGTACGCGTATATCCCGTTTTTCCCGTTCCCGTAGGAATTTCGGGAATTCCTCTCTTAGTGCACCCCTACGGAGTGTAAGGAAGCTACATGCCAAATTTCAGCTTCCTACGACCAGAAGTTTCGGCTGTGCGTTGATAGTCAGAGAGTCAGGTTTGCCTTTTATATACATACTAGCTGTCCCCCGCGGCTTCGCTCTCGTCAATTAAGTATTCATTGCACATATCGAGTTTTCATTGTTTTTAAGATGTATTCTGCTATTCGGGTCGGAGACAAATCCAACGAATCAATAACCACGAAAATTGGTTCAGCAGATCTCGAGTTATAAGTGTTGTAACAAACCCGTCTTTGTTTTATATATATAAAGATATAAAAAGTTATAAAAACATATCGGCGCAAATATTCAAACAACAACGCGCAGAGCGCACGTGCAACGAAACGTCACGAGTTACTCATGCGGCGAGCCCCGCCTTCGGCGCCCCACCAGTCGAAGAGTGAAAGGCACAGTGTTTATAAAAGGCGTGCGCAGCGCGGGAGTGGTCATTCGTTCGTTGCCTTCCGAGCCAGTCGGTCGTTTTTGGAGTGAGTTATATTATTTAAATATTGTAATTGTTTATTTATTTTTAAATTGATTTAATTATACAAAAGTGTTACATTTATTGAATTAAATTATATAAAAAGTGTTTTAAGTGATTTATAAATAAAACAGCATGAGTAATGAAGATGCTTTTATTCACGAAGACACCCCTCCTCTTATATCAGAAGAGGGGACGAATCGACGCCAACAACCTGCTCTGGCAAACACAGGAACATTGGCTCTCCTGGCTAATACATTCAAGGATACAATGTGTGAAATGATGATGCAAATGTCTCAAGAAAATCATGCTGCTCTTGCTACGATGATGAAAATGTTTCATGCTGAAGAGAACCGTTCGGTTCGCATTTCTGATGTGTATTTTCCAAGTTATGACCCTGATAAAGGCACGGACGTGAGAGAATGGGTAAATCTGATTACAAGAACTCAAGAAGAATACAAATTAAAGGATCACGAAGTACGTCTTAAAGCTGCAAGTGTTTTAAAAGGAAGGGCGCAAACTTGGGCCGATGATTGTCTACTGAGAACAACGACTTGGGCAGAAATGAAAGAAGACATGTTACAAACATTTGAGCCAGAATCTCGTTATTTTTCCGATGTACTGAAATTTAGAAGATACACCATTAATGACGCAGATAACATACCAGAATACATATCCAATGTATGGAAAATGTTTAAGAAAATTGTCAAACCTGATCCAACAGAAGAAGATGCTGTTGAATTTGTGATCGGTAGTATACAAGAAGACGAACTCCGTACAGAGCTTCTAAACAGCAAGTGCAAAACAGTCCCAGAGCTAATAGCGATTGCAAAAACAATGCGAAAACGTAAGCTTCCATCAACACAAGAGCGTTTACCCAATAAAAAGCTAAAGTTCAGAGATTTGAGAAGAGTGAGTATGTTCTGTTAAGAGAGCCTCCAAGACTAGGCACCAAATTAAGCCAAAAGTATGACGGACCCTTCGAAGTAAGAAAGGTTTTGCCACACGACAGATATGAAATTCGTCGAATTAATGGTCGTGGTCGATGCAGAAAGGTTTGCCACGAACATTTAAGAAGAGCACCACACTTTGGAGTTCAAAGTAACGTGGCCGTATCGGCAATGAATAGAGACATGAACGAAAACGAGACATATGATGAGAACAATAGTGCTTAAATAAAATTAACGTTTACAACGTTACGTACGCAATCATAATCGCGTGAAGGTATGATAAACGATGAGATGAGGTTGGACCAAAATGAGCGTTGAGGCTTTGAGGTTCTATGACGTGTGACCAAAATTAGCGCTGAGGCTATGAGGTTGATATTCAAAACGATTTCCAAATCAAACCAAAATTAGCGCTGAGGCTATGAGGTTGATTGGCAATCAACGAGACTTAAATTTCAAAACTAATGAAGTTATTTTTGCAGATGCTATGAGATGTTGGCGCAGGGACGCACCCATCATCAGAATGGCCGTATCGGCGCAAATATTCAAACAACAACGCGCAGAGCGCACGTGCAACGAAACGTCACGAGTTACTCATGCGGCGAGCCCCGCCTTCGGCGCCCCACCAGTCGAAGAGTGAAAGGCACAGTGTTTATAAAAGGCGTGCGCAGCGCGGGAGTGGTCATTCGTTCGTTGCCTTCCGAGCCAGTCGGACGTTTTTGGAGTGAGTTATATTATTTAAATATTCTAATTGTTTATTTATTTTTAAATTGATTTAATTATACAAAAGTGTTACATTTATTGAATTAAATTATATAAAAAGTGTTTTAAGTGATTTATAAATAAAACAGCATGAGTAATGAAGATGCTTTTATTCACGAAGACACCCCTCCTCTTATAAACATACTTTGTTTTTTTATTCTATCAAGAAAACTACAAGTAATCGTGCTTTTAAAGTGTAGGTAAAATTTATAAAATGTATCCTACATATTTATTTATATAACTAAAGGTTAAGTACATAATAACGATGCAGCACGAGATCAAACGAATGCCAATTATGTATCACTAGCTGATGCCCGCGGCTTCACCCGCGTGGATGTCAGTTGTTCAATTTTATACAAAAACCTTCCTCGAGAAGCACTCTATCCATAGGTGAAAATAACATGAAAATAGGTGCAGTAGTTTTTGAGTTTATCGCGAACAGACAGGCTAGTAATATGTAGTGAAGGATTTATTGATTTCTTCAGTGCCCCTTTAATGTATTGTTACACTAGTCGATATACTATGTGTGAAACACGTCAGATGCAAAACCACCCGAATTGAGGTTGCTCACCGTCTCCAATTTGCCTCTATGGTCAGTAAAGTCCCGCGAAATAAAAGTGACTTCGATCGATACCCATCAAGGACACTAAGGACAGCAAATCGCGGATCATCGTCGCCTTGCGTTATGACTTACTACCTGCCCCCGCGGCTTCACTCCCGTGTTATCCGCATAGTTCCCGTTCCCGTGGGAATTCCGGGATAAAAACTATCTGTATGTGATGTGTAATGTGCCCTTTCTCGGGTTTCAAACTATCTTTGTACAAAATTTCATCCAGAACGGTTCAGTAGTTTAGGCATGAAGGCGAGACAGACAGACTGAATTACTTACGCATTTATAATATTAGTAGGGATGTAAGACACTTTAAGGCTCAATTTATATTGCCGTCAAAATGCGAATTTTTGTAAATATATTTTGCATAGTATATTGAGATTTATATGTGAATACTGAATAGTACCTATAACGTTCATATTAGATAAAAGTTGAAAATTTGCGTCTTTCGAGGAATTCTTGCGCATTTTCGAGGATTCCCAAAGCTACTGTCGGCGCCGTCTGTGGAAGCCGCGGGAAATGATGCGAAGTGAGAGAGGAGAATTAGGTAAACAATCTAGACTAGTAAAGAAAGAGCTGCTCCATTAAAAGCCAGGATGTCACTTAGGCCACCAATTAATCGTCGCTGTAAAATGAAAAGGCTAGGCCACCAATTAAACGGCTAAATAAGCTAGTCGAAATTGACAGCACTTTCGTTCCATTCCGCTTCGCAGCAATGTAAATTGAGCCTTCGTAGGTAGTGTGCAGCATGTTGCGCACATCTCAGCGTGCAAATTACTTCAGCAAGCATTTTTCATATTGCTTCTCAAACAACATACCTACCATACTTATCTTAATCCAGTTCACACAAAACATGACTACATAACCTACATTGTAAGCATTGCCTATGTGTAACACGAGATTACTTTCTCATAATCAACCTAATGCTACACACTTAAGCCTGATTAACGTTGAAAAGCATGTACTTTTTGCCCTTCAAAGTGTGAACCGCCGAATAAATGTCGAGCCTATCACCCCCGTAGGGTTTAACGGCAAAGTTGAACTGTCGAAACCGAAAAGCCCAGCCTTGAACCTGTGACATGAAATTGCAAATATACTGTTATCGATTGTAAATTATACATTGAAATGAAACAGAACGCTTATTACCTATGTTAATAGAAACCATCTGAGATAAATCGAATTCGAAATGCGGAAAACCAGTCGTTGTGACGTAACACACATGGCAGTGGACTATGTAGTGTATTTAAACGCATTACATAGACACATACGATTTCAATTGACGTAGAAAATATCCTTCAGAAAATATCGAATATTGGTTAAGACTGGCTCTAGGGAGTCATCATCTGCCTAGCCTGTTCCCAACTATATTGGGGTCGGCTTCCAGTCAAACCGGATTCAGCTGAATACCAGTTTTAACGTGGAGCGGCTGCCTACCAGAACTCCACAACCCATTAACCGGGTAACAGGTACTCCTTGGCAAGACTGGTGTCAGATTTTCTAGCGTCTGACTATCCGTAACGACTGCCAAAGAACTCCAAATGACTGCCGGGACCAACAGCTTAACGTGCTTTCCCAGGCACGGAAACTCGGTATGTTAAGATGGTCACCCATCCACAGACCTACCTCGGCAAGCTTTGCTTAACCTTGAAGATCGACCTGTGCGGCTGTTATTATTTAGCCACGAGCTGCTCACGGGCTCTAGTGTATGATACCAAAATTATACCACGGGCGCTTTGTATCGGAATAAAAATTCTTTGTCCTTCAATCCAGGTCATGGTCCTACCCGCGTGTCATTTAGTGCTATTCAGGCGATTAGACCCAATGACGTATTATTATATAGACACGTCATAAACCAACATCGCGGCGCTTAAAAACGGCGAAAATGCTAGATAGCTACTAATACGCATGAAGAAAGGGAAAGAAAATATGTCACCGTACGGCGGGATACCTGTTGCTAGAGGGAGATAAATATACATCTTCAGTTACGTCGCAGGATAAGTAATAGTCAAATTGACATCAAAACAAACGTAGTGTCGCGCGACAGGTTGGTGCGTAACTAAGCGCGATGTGGCCAATTGGCTTCATTTCATGTTGTCATTTTAGAGTGCGGACAACGTATCTATAGTTTTATATATCATTGATTAGACCTGATTGATTAATTTATAAACATTTCAACTTTCATTCACATTTGCGTTATATGCAGAATAGTAGGAAGAGATAGAGAGATTTAGAAGAAGGAAAAAGGAGAGGCCCACGGCTAGCAATCAGACACAATAATTGTAAGCTACCAAAAAAAGATAATTAAAGAGCAAAACAACTTACTGTTTCATAGCAATATTAGCCAACTGCTGCATCAGAGCAAAAGTCTCATTCTTCCTCAAAAACAATGTGAAGTTATGTTCTCCATCCCTGGTGACCACTTTGATTGAGTCAGGAAACCAAAGACTGCTGGTTTTAGCCAGTTCTGTGACGTCAGCCCATCGGATCTTGATCGAAGTTTTTCGTCCTAATATGTAGGAGTAGAAGCACATGTAGTGGACTGATAAGTACATCCAGCCTTGGCGGGGCATCGTCCCTTTCCAGTAACTGTAAATTACGAAACATAAGTATTTTGGGTTCATGTGGAACGTTTGTCATACTTTGGTGGAATTTCGCATCAGGCAAAGAGAGTTGCTATCTATTATTATAAACTTAATTTAGCGACATGAAGCTATATGTTCAAGGTCACGGCATTCTCGGAATAAGCCGGGCATCCACCCACTGCCGCCATGAGTGATATTGGGCTATAACCCTGGAATATTGGCGATCGCTTCAGTTATTAGTAGAGTGCTATTTTAAAAATAAGTGTACAGAGCCTCAGAGTTTACATTTTGTGTTGTGTAATGTCGTGGCATGGTGGCATAAAACTCGTTGTGATATGACGTAGTAGGCCTGAAAGATTCGTTTGATTCGTGTATCCCGCGCCACGACATAGTAATGTAAAGCTTACATCATCAAACAGGGAATGGACTTACATACACACATCAACACGACATGACATGACGTGAGCTAAGTTTGCTCGCTTCGCTCGCTCACTTTAGCTCCCGTCATACCATTCGAACCTAACCTATCCATTCTAGGTTACCTAAGCTCCCTGTGCGCTATGTTCCGCTACTTGATTAGGCAAGTCATTAATCGATATTGTTCAAGCCTCTTTTTTTGCCTTTGGTTAATTTGATGTGCAATCAGTATACATACTTGATATGAAAAAATATATCATTGATGTAAATAAATTGACAGGTGATAAGTTTTTGTTTGATGTGCATTTAATATGATTCAGATAACGACGGCTGATGTGCATTTAATATGTGTGTGTATATGGTGGTAAGGAATGATAATCCTTGCGTACTAGATAGTCCAAAAAAATATCTATCGCAACCAACAACATAACTCTACAACAAAAAGTCAACACAACTCTTTGCCTGTATTACTCTGAATTCAGCCTATTGTATGTCTAGCATGAATCACACAGGCAATCAATTCATTGTGGTTATGCATTGCGACACAGGTAATCAAGCATCACTACTTTCAAATAAGTATTATTGGGGACAGTCAAACGAATTATTATAAAAACCGCTACTTACCTACAGGAGTAGTAACATACCAATTTTTCATCTTTGGGCATACGGAACCTTTCATGGAATTCATAGTCCACATTTTTGTATGTGACTGTGTCTTCATCTAGATGACAAAGAGAAAACAAAATT
This sequence comes from Ceramica pisi, assembly GCA_963859965.1. Taxonomy (NCBI): domain Eukaryota; kingdom Metazoa; phylum Arthropoda; class Insecta; order Lepidoptera; family Noctuidae; genus Ceramica; species Ceramica pisi. The sequence continues at coordinate 17,789,179 of OY982535.1, read as the reverse complement.
AGTCAAATTATTGGGTGTTATTTTAGCAAACATATGCAACACCCATTGATAACTTTTTGTAATTTTAAAAAGTATTGCGGTATGTATTTATAAACCTGAATTTCGCCAACTACTAGTAAAAGAAAAGCCTGGGATTTTCTCATTTCTGAACTATATTGAACTTTTTTTTTTTTTTATTTGTGATGGGTTTGCTCTTGACCTTAACTACTATAATGAATTTACTTTTTTTTTCAAATCCAGGACAGTATCTAATGCCAAACTACCGTTAACTAAGAGAAAAAGTCAAATCATGACTACCTCAAGTACAAAGAGTACCGATCACAAAAATTGCCGCATTTAAAACAAAAATAGTATTTTATTTAAAGAAGATTATACAAGTATTGAATACCTTCAGTAAAAGTCTCTTGTTCCGTAGCAATGAGAGAGTTGATCTTGCAGCACACAAACTCGGTGACTTCTTCCTCTGTATCAAATGAGTGCAATGTCGAACATACATTGTCAAACAACCACTGCCAGTCCTGGCGTATTTCCGGCTCAGTCAATGCGGTGGCTATTACTGTAAAATTTTTGCAATTTTTAAAACTCATTTTGTAATGCACATGACATCACGTCTATTCCGCCTGATGGGATAAGCAAGTATACTTAGTGTACATTTTCATCAGAATTTTTTATTTTAAAATTTCACTAACATTATCATGATAATAACAACTTATGGAAGCCTGCATAAACAAGGACAATAAATAGTTATTGATTTGAACAACATTAGAAAACAGAAAAATGCAGTATCAGATTACATTAAAACAGATAATCACACATATTTCAATAAAAGTGAGTCATGTCTTTTGCAATCGACAAAAACAAACAATTCAAATATTTAGGTCTAAATGTTGTGCTAAAACAAATGATTATTTAAAAGAGCTTTAAAGGATTCAAAAATCTTTTTAGTTAAGGAAATGTTCAATGTACAGTATGCTGAAATATCATAGCCAACTAGAAATACATGGTGTGTATTCTCTTATTAGTTAGTTTATACCAGGTTTTTTTTATTTAATTATTTGGAACATAAAAATATTCAAGCCCATCATTTACCATAATCAGTGCAACCAGATTGATTTTTGACTTCTTAAATGCTTTTAATTAAGAAAAAGTATGTAAAATAGATTTATGCATTACCATAGTATACTTCTGAGTTAGGTGTCTGGTGTAATATTCTATAGGGCGCAGGCTTTGTATCTCGGACGCTATCTAAAGTACCCACAAGAAGCGAAGAGAAACCTTTCGATTTTCCATGCCCTTTTCTTCTCTGCAGGACGAAGTACAAAGACGTGTCATCGGTATCCCTAAAGGTTGTACGAAAATATTATTGCAATTTCGCAATCTAGACATACTTAGAAGATAAGCGGCCATCGTAAATATAATTACCAAAGTGCAGTTTTTAAGAAAATTTCTTGCGGTTTAATCCACATGTCGATAATTCACTAAACACAGTCAACGATCACTATTTAATTTTTGAAAATCGCGAACATCGTCCAGTCTCTAAAATTATTTTTGAAAACAAAAATTTCGACAAGGGCACACAAACCATACGTCAGTGACACAAACAACAAAATATTACTTGACACTATTTTTTTAATTTACGCTATGTCAGTTGCATTTTTTATTTATTTGATATTTGGAATAAAAGCCTTTTGTCACATTTTATTAACGTTGACATAAAAACCGAAACACCAACTTTGGAACACTATCTAGTGTTCTAAATCTTTATTTATAGTTTCGGGTTGCTTGACATTGAATCAGCCAGCCAGTACATGGCTGATTCTACTAAAGTGACCGCTTTAAACCCGTGGTACACTATGCTTGTTCTGTAGCCGGCAGAAGGACATCAAGCGTGCTGTCTTTATAAATTATAGACAATATCCAACCATTACCATACGTCGATTCAGGGGTGTAGAATCAAAACATGCTACGTCCGTCGAGAGAAATTTTACAGGAAGTAATAAACCTTCGCATATTTTATATCAACAATTAAACTTGAAGGCATCTACTCATGAAAAATGAAACAAAATACAATCTTTCTACTGATATTATATTCAACGTACCCACGGAATAAAAAAACACGAAAAATTGATAAAAACTCTTGGTCTTAACCAGTTTTGATCCCAAACTGTGGATATAACCATGTTTGATTCCAACTTCATAGGACTTAGTCAATAGTCAAGTATGATGCAAAGCAGTGTGACCAACTTTAATTTAGAGATCCTGCCCCACTTAGGCAAGGAAACCACTGACGTTATGATTTATACGTCAGTGAAGGAAACTGACAAATCCTGCCAAAATCGAAAGCACAAAATGCCAATATAATTTAAAAATTTAAAATAAATAGACACATTATTTTTTGGAGTTTTATTTAAAAATAATTGATCTTATAGGTAGTCTAAAAGTGTACTGAAATAAATTATACATTCGTATTAGCATCGTATTCTTCTTGAGCACTTTCTTTATACCTACATCGCTTTTGTCATTTGTTTAATCATTTCTTTAGTTGGCTGGAATGAAACGCAGTCACCATATTCACTAATGCCCTGTTTAACATGTAAATTAGAGGCGACATGTTTATTAATAAATCGATTCCGCGTTTTTGTTTTTATGAGGTTGATTTGCGAGAATATCCTTTCACAAGCAGCATTCGACATTGGCAAACACAACAAACCTTTTACAAAATTATAAACATTAATGTATTTTAAGTCTCCATTTGAATTTCGAATTTTATCAATGGCACCCCAAAATGTTATGGGAAATCCCCGAACCAAAGGTCTTTGCGTTAACAGTGTTGCCATAGGCATTTTAAAATTCCTACTTACTTTTTTTTACTTTCTCGATACTGCATCCTACTCTTTTTGTGGGCTGTAGCGGCTATACTGCCAAATCTGTTAGCTTATATTGCTAATACTGCCAAATACTGCCAGATTTCTAAAACGTCAAACAAAACTGCCAGAGAGTAAAATAAAGGGCTAAACCTGCCAAAAAGGCAGGATCCTGCCACATATGGTCACACTGATGCAAAGGATGCTACGTCGTCGTACTCCAGTGTTGCCAGAAGGTTACATTTCTTACATTTTTCGTAACTTTTGACCCCCTCGCGTAACATGTAAGTAATTTTTGTATTTAAGGCAATTTTCGTAACTTCTGAGAACAACGAGATTTGTAATATTAGATTTTTATTGCAAACAGTTTACGAACGCATTTCAATTTAACGCACCTAAAACTGCGCATCTAAAAAGTATTTCACTCCAGGGGTTTATATATTTAAAGAACAAACTATATACACAGAAAATAAATAAAAAAGAACTCCTAACTAAAATATGGCATCAAAAAATTCGTCCTCATCGCTATCGACTGGAAGTGAGCCCAAAAGACGAGATGGCTCTGAATGGAAAGCGCCACGACAAAATGAATCGTAAAATCTTTGATTTAAATCTTGATTTGCTTGAGCGTGTGCGCGCACTTTTCGTACTTCGCAAGTTCCCGCCGTACGCGGTTTCGTAGCTACAAAAATGACTGATTGTGATTTGTTTTGTTTCCTTGCGTTTTGTTGTATTACGTGCGTGAGTGAAGTTCTGATGAATACATTTATATCCAACTAAAATTTTATTTTGTTGGCAAACTGCATGTCAAAAATTGCAACTTTTACTAATAAAAATACAACATCTGTATTTTATTGCAGATGCAAACAAGTAAAATATCTACACAGAAACAAATCAACGATTTTTGATTACTGTGATTTGAATTACAACGAGTTTTACATTACAATATTAAAAATAACTGATGCCAGGGACAGGTTGGCGAATTCGGTGATTTTTTTGTCTCAAATTCGTGATTGAAGAAAAAAATAATAGAACAAAAATTAATGAAGAAAGAGATCATCAGTATTTAGTACACAATAAAGAGTGATGACTGAGTTTTATCCTAAGGTTAAATACACCATTACACTTCATAATTCCATTATATTCTGCCATTTTCCCCGCAGACCCCATCATCTACCTAGCCTTTTTCTCAACTATATTGGGGTCGGCTTCCAGTCAAACCGGATTCAGCTGAATACCAGTATTTTACGTGGAGCGGCTGCCTACCAGACCTCCACAACCCATTTACTGGGTTACACGGTACTCTTTGGCAAGACTGGTGTCAGATTTTCTGGCTTCTGACCCCCGCAGACCCCAAAAACACGTAGGTAATTTAAAAAAATACAATAATGTAACTTTTGGAGCAAAAATGTAACATTTTAGGAAACGAAACGTAACTTACGACTCAAGGGCCCTGGCAACACTGTCGTACTCGCTACATCCTTCCAGGGCTGGATTCAGTAAACTAGTGCTAGATCATAATCAACTTATGAAATTGTACTTAATAGGATTGGTGTAGTAAGGAGTTAGAAAGGTAAAAAAGTTGTGGATCAAGTATTATTTATTTATTATAATCACGGTACATTATCAGACACTAACTTAGGTACTTATCGCGGTTTAGTTAAATAATAAAAAATACTGCAAAGAACACACGAAACTTAACTTAATTTTTGGCAACGTCTATGCAGAATACCTAAAACAATATTAAAATAGACTATACAAATGTTTGAGAAGCAAGAATTTGAAACTAGTGTTTCCCAGACAAGTTTTAACATCGGGAAACACAGTTTTTTATAATTTTGCAAAATTAAAAAAGCATTCAATATTACTGGATACCCCTCCACATCATATCTGGGTGATCATGAAAAAATAAACCCTGTAAACCTTTCTACCCTGAAGATTAGTGACAGATCGTGAAATAATTACTATTTTCCAACACTAACCCCGCCCAGGGTGTTTTTCGCGAAAATGCAAACATCTTTCAAATTGACCCCTTTTTCTAGTTTATAATGAATTAAAATTAATGTGTCGGGATTCACTACTATTAATACTTCCGACTACTAAAGAGTCGAGTACCTTGGAGTACCTACTCGACCTGCAAAACGGCCCTGGCAAAATTCAAACGTAGCTCACTTTTTTCGCCACATTTGCCTACCAATTTTGTGGTTGCGCAGTCCGTTTCCGTGCCTGGTTTTTACTCACAGGCAAAAGGAGAAACATCCATATTGTTTAAAAATTATCAGTTTTATAACAAAAATCAAGAATTCTTATTTAAAACGACTGAAAACTGACGACTTCTTTACACAGAAAAGTATCGGCGGCCATTCATTACTGTTTTGATCACAATAGATAGACTGCTCTTATTGGCTGTCGAGAGTGTAGCCAGTTTTGATAGTGAACTTTTGTGGACATAACCATGTTTGTTCCCAACCTCATTTTTTAATCAAAATAGCTCGGGACGTAACCAAGTCTGATGCCCAACTGTTTTTTAGTATGAATGGTAGTGACGCAATGAAAACATTTCCATCAAAATATTATTTTCGGTAAAATGTGGACATAACCAGTTTTGATCCCATACCCCCAGCTATCCCAAAATACAACCAAACAAACATTAATCTGCAAACTGTAGGTAGACTTTGATTTGAGTGTCACTGATCGCACTTAAAAAGAGAGTAGGGCTCATTAATAATAACAGCCACACGGGTTGATCTTCGCGGTTAAGCACAACTTGCCGAGACTGTTTTGTAAACGTTTGACAGGAAATCTGACACCGATTAGTATGGCAACAATATAACTTTATCAGGTCCTGTCAATATCTATAATCTATTAATATTGTTTGTTTGGTTGAACGCACTAATCTCAGGAACTACTGGTCCGATTTGAAAAATTCTTTCAGTGTTGGATAGCCCATTTATCGAGGAAGGTATATAATCACGCTAAGACGAATAGAAGCGAGCAATTATGGAAAGTGTGACTCAGGCGAAGTTGCGCGGGTCAGCTAGTAGAACATAATTTGTTAAATGTGGACTTACTACATCTACCAACCCTTGGCATACAGTCATGAACGACATATTTAATAATGAAACTCTTTATTGTTCAGTCGTGTCACACGATGGGTAGGTATCTTGATTCTCACGTAATTTCATAATTCTATTTCAACAGCAAGTACCTATATTAATATTATAAAGCAGAAGAGTTTGTTTGTTTTTTTGATTGCTTGAACGCGCTAATCTCAGGCCACTATTGTTCCGATTTGTAAATTTATTTCATTGTTAAATAGCCCATTTATCGGAGCATTAATTAATTAAATATTTAAATAATGGAAAATGTGTTGCGTGGGTCAGCTAGTCCAAAATATAGGGTTTGACTTTACCCCGCGGGTACGAAATACTAAAGAAAAGGAACATTTACTCATAGAACCGATAGTGAAGCACTTTGTGGTTTTTTTTTTCTGTTCAAATGAAACAACATAATTAGGCAAGTCTTTTTAATAATTATTAATTAATAATTTAAACAATCGTAATTAACGAACGGTATGTGTCTGAAATTTTATGGTTAAAAATAGGAAATTATTAATAAAATCATAATTTACGAATGATGTTCTTTTTCAGCAATTTTTCTCTGGGTCTCTGCCCAACTTCTTTTATTTGCATCAGAATTAACTATATTATGTATTTTACTGAAAACCCACAAGCCGCCTAATGCACCAAATGGATAATACATCCATATCCAATTATTTTTCATGTAAAAAAATAACGGAAACTGAGCTATTTTGGCTGAAAAGGTATACGGGAATTTCATGTGACGACCAGATTTTCTGAAAAACAATAAAACTGTTAGCAAATAGTAAATCAAAATCAAGGTCATCTTTTGCTTGGAGGCCCTGAGTGCATGGCCATTAAAACTTTATTATCATATACAAAACTTAAAATGAAGTCTGTGAAGTTCGCCATTTCGCTGCCCACCCACTTTTACAAGAAAATCTCAGTCAGTCTCACGGAGTGTGATGTGAGTACCGAGTCGCCTTTTGGTTTGATTCTACCTGTACCACTCATTTACGACTACTTATATGGGAGCGAGCGGGTGACCCACCAGAGCGTGGGGTATGTAAAAGATAGTTGGTAAGCCATGCTTGGTGCTACATAACGTCTAAAAATATAGTTTAATATTATTTTAGTTTGGGTTACCCTGCAATTATTTCACGATCACGCAGTTGTTTTTCTAGGTAGTCATAATATCGTGTCAAGTCCTTAGGGAAAATCATTTTGTGGTAATAATATTTTCAATTTTGGCTGCAACAGAACTGTCTGTCCGACTGACAGCGGTAGAAAGTCAATTTTGGAAACTAAGGACTGATATTGACGGGGTAAGTAAACGGGTCAGTACAATGGGGAACAATGATTTCGTGAAATCAGCAGAATAAACTACGATTTAATTATCATCTAAAAAATATTTTCATTCTGTTGTTGAATGGGTTGAATGATATTCGAAAAGAGATATTTATCTTAGTTTATTTTTAGATATCTCTTTTTTTTTTGTAAACCAGTTAGTTTGGTTACGAAAATGGATAAAAGATAGAAACTGGAGGGTTTGATTAATTGAGAATTTGCTTTTAGTTTGGGATCAGATATCCCAAAAACCAATCATTTTCGAAATTAATTAATTAATTATCCAAAAATTCGATGTCGTTTTGGAAAAATTGCTCCAAATCAACATGCATTCGGCTATCACCATAATTCGTTTCTGCTGTTTCGGCCCTAAATTGCCATATTTTCTTCGTGCTTTCCATTTATGGAAGCACACTCATCCTTTAGACCAAATGCATCAAATTAACCGACGAACTTTGTCATTAATTTTGAATGTGCCTTGGACGACCGAGCTTGGGCTCAATCTTCTCTTCCCATCCGCATGAGAGGACTCAGCGTCCGCAAAATTTCTAGTATAAGTTTACCGTTATATGAGATATTTCATATCTCCGGTCCACGGCACTGAGGAATTAATCAGGAATTATATTCCACACTAGTTGGTTTTGATGTGCCGTGCTTCACCGATGCCATCGATGCCTGGAAACTCGCTTTCCCGAATACTGACCTATTTGACAATCCATCTTCCCAGAGGCGGTGGGACGAGCCGCTCTGCAGCGTAGTTCAGAATAACTTACTGTCCACTACTGATGAGCGTGCGCGCCTGTTGCCTGTGGGAAAATGGGAGTCAAGTCTTTGGCTTCATGCACTACCGTCGCCGAACCTAGGAACTTTGTTCGACGACACCATTTTCCACCTCACTGCTTCTTTGCGTTTAGGAGCCCTTTGTTGCTCCTCCTCATCGTGTTGTGCTGGCGCTGCAGCTGCGGCTGTGGAAAACATCAAGCGGCGTAAATTTAGTAACCTCGGATATATCGGTATATAATATAATGTATAGAACGGCTCGAAAATATAGATAATATGTACCAATATTTTCGAGCCGTTTGGGGTTGAAACCCTACGGCCGTGGGGACCTTGTGCTCAAAGCCTTTTCAAAGAAATTTCGAAAATGCTGTTTGAAACTTCCCGAGACCCAAGAGTTGGATTTTACTTTGGGCAGAGATAAAACATTGCCATTCAACTTGGTAAAGCGGTCAGTCTCTTTGATATGTACATTACCAGCTGACAGCGTTGAGGAAGAATTTTTTGATGATATATTTTAGTTTTTTTTTTTAAGTTTTGTAAATTTGTTAACTGTACCTATTTAGAAACTGTTCCGTGGCACTAACAAGTCTCGAGTTTGGAGTCAGTTACTTACCCTGTCTGTATCAGCCTTTACGCAAGCTTTTTTTCATAGAGTTTTAAAGTTTTAATAAAATCATGACATTCAGTTTATTTCAGAACCATTTCAATAGGTATCCAAATAGTTTTGAATACTTAGTTCGAAAATGTTCCGCTCAACCATAGATCTACTTTAAACGTCCGTGATCTACACTCGGACAGTTCCTGTCAACCATGAAGGTATAGATAAATATGGAGTCCACACTTCGAATACCTACTTGAAGCAGAAATGAAGTATCGCTATCTCGCTCAATGTGGTCAATCTCTCTCTTTCTAAGTACGGTGACCATTATTCTTTTTTCTCAGGACAGCACTTGTAAGTAGTTGCTTTCCGTTGAGTGGACAATATGTACCTATGCGTATAAATTACGCATAAAACAAGCCGTTTGTTACAGTATAAACGTTGGAATGGTTATTTTATTATTAAAACGGATATATAGGAGATGAAGTTCATGGAGTACTACTTAGTTAACCCGCTCCAACGAAGTTGCGGGCGAAGTGCTAGTAATTATATAAAAACCTCAAAAATTACATAAAAACACTTTCCAAATTAAAATCATTTATTAACTATTCTTTTATACATGACTAACGATCATTGCTCTGTGTACTTTCTGTCTCCACCCACGTAAATCATTGAGTATATTTTCTGTATGACTCATAAGTAAGCACGTATACGCTTGTTAAAAATAGTATTTGTTATTTTTTAAGCAGTATGGTTTCATGCGATTCATTGCAATAAATTGAGTTCTTGATCGGATGTTTAATTTCTTGTAACAGAGGAGTAAAATGTTGTGATACAATATTTATTTATTTTCGATGTCATTTACTCTAAGTGCCAAAACTTGCACTTGATATAGCCAGATCAGCTATTTTCACTATAGACTCTTCATGTAATGAACTTGATATCTGAAAATTATATTTAAAGAACATTACTTTTTGCCATAATATTTCAACTACTATATTGCTAAAAACATAATAATGTGTATGGAGGTTCCCGTTCGGTAGTTGGACCCGCCGCCTGATTCAGTTACCGGTAATTCTTGACTCGGTACATTGTTTGAAGCTCGGGCCTTGTTCCCGATACCAGTCAGCTACATTTTTTTTTGTATCCGAATATGTAATATTGTAAATGGAAACCAATAAAAACCTAATATGGATAATTCAAATTTTACCTTGCTAAGTCATACTGCTTCTTGATTTGTAAACTGCTGTTTGTTTTAAGCGCCTTGTTGTTGGATCGTAATCTGATTCTTGAAAATGCACTTTCATAAAATTTCATTTTCAATGATGCCACAGAGTACATTATACTATATACTAATGATGCAATGGATGGCCACAGTTTCCTCTGAGTACTATTTTTAGGAAATAAAAAAAACACTGTTGGTATATTATTTTTTGCTCTAAATAATTAATTATAAAATATCTAATAACAGACATTCGTTCCCCGTATGAGTATGTGTATGATATAATGCCTCAGAAACATGTTCACATTTAATTAAAGGTCCCGGAGAAAGTCCCAGATAAATCCTCAATATGGTCACACTACTTCAAAATGACTTCCGATGTAAACAAAAAGTTAGAATTACAATAAGTCAATGAAAATCGATGAGAACCTATTTGATCTTTACACAGTTATCAGTATACTCATTTATTAGTACGCTGAACATATTGGTTAAGCGTTATGTGAAGTAATTCATAGAAAATACAAAGAAATATGTTTAAAATGACTCAATGTCAGAAATCACGATTTAAACACTTACACGTGAAATTGTATTTCACTTTATGGACACCACGTATTACCGCAACCGTGCTCTTCACAACTGTGCACAATTTCTTTGATTATACCTTCAATTACAGACAAATATTTCAAACAAAGCTGTGAACCGTAATGTAAACAAGCGCCATGTTGGAACATTTTAATTGACAACTTGACATATTGCGGCCAATGTTGCCACATTACCAAATCCCAAGGAAATGGGATTAAAATTCACATTATTTGCCAATCACGATAAGCATCCGTGACCAACAATTTTAGGATTTTTTATATCAGTAATCGTAGTTCAACTATTTATTTGTAGACACATTATCTGAAAGTGTTTTACTTCAGATTCTGTTAGTTTGGTGAGTCTTTTTAAGAGGTTATAAGGAGATTTCAAAAAAGAGATTTCCACACTAAGTCCACACAAGAAAGAGAAGTCGGCCACCATAGAGTGAGATAGAGTTGCGTAGGTATTTGACTCAAACAGTTGTTCCAAGTCTGGACTCCATATTTATCTATACCTTCATGCTGTCAACCGAATCAGCCTTTACTGTATTTCTGGACGAAGTTATCAATGTCACACCATCTGAAAAAAAAAACGTTCCCCTCTCGCCCCTGGCTTCCTGGTTTCCGCACCCCCTTCAATTTGTGATTTGTGAAATTCTTGTGAATTGAAAAGGCAACGTTACTTGCTCGCCATTATCACGAGAATTTTAATATTTGACTCCACAATATTCCGTTGAAATGTGTGATAACGAAAAAGAAGAAGCAGCTAATCTGGTTTGTAGATCAATTTTATTCGTCTTGCGTCTGTTGTAAAACCATGACTTGAAGACCAAATTAATTGTTTCAATCATTTGTTAGGAGTTATCATAACATTCGTTTTGTGTAATTTGTTTTAGAAAGAGGAATTCGAATGGGTTCTCCGTGAAGAAGTACACGCAATATTACATCAACTTCATACGGTTTTAGTCGTAAGTCTCACAGATAAAGATGATAATAAAATATCATTTGTTTTTATAGATGTGTTTTTTGAGACAAGATTTGTATTGTAGGAGTGCGCTCACAGATTTCCCGTGCCCTTGTACGGCAACGAGGGCCAGAAACAAGACAAATTCATACTGACATCACAGCCTGAACAACTGAAATGTATTGTGACACTAACAGGGGACAGTATAACCCATGCTGTAAGTACCTATAAGTATAATTAATTGTAATCAATACTGTAGCAGTAACATTAGTCAAAGTTGGACTAAACACCAGTCATATCCATGAACACTGTTTCCAAACTAATTTTTAAATGTTGAATGTAATAGATGCTGTTCTCTTGTCAGGACATAAGTTTCAAGGTGCTACGGCAAATGCACACAATATGCCGTACGTCAATCAACCAGGATGGGCCGTGGAAGCTTCAGCAGATACAGGATGCAGCCAATCATTTGCAGCAGGCTATTGGTTATATTGATAATGTGGACAAACATTATGTATTTAGGTATGTGCCATCCTAATATAATTTAGTATGCTATTCAAAATTAGTGTTTGCATTTTAGTAAAAAACTGCTAAAAGTAGTGTTAGATATTTTTTAAGTCTGTTTTCAGCACAAAAAGATCCATGTTTATGCATGACTGCCTAAAAATAAAAGTGGTTGCTAAAATTGAATCTTCTACCAATACTCCAACTCCCCATTCAAATAAGTTTTACATGTTAAATTATCACAATACTTTGCACACTCTGTACCACTTATTTTATTATGAAAGGAAATAACCAGCATCCTGTATAGTAAAACATCACATGAACGGTACTGATATGACCTCAACATACATGACAGAGAAACTCAAGGTTATGCATATTTATTTCACCTGAATAACAATATCAGATGTTTACCGTATCTGTAGATGATTTTAAGTTATGTTAATTTAAGCAGGTATGCATTATTACATAATTTGTTTCAATATCTGATCTCAAACTTAAATTATCAATAGGATTTAATCATGAATTACTACTGCATTTTGTGAATCATTTATGGTCATGATTAAAATACTTGCTGATAGTGCATGATTATCACATGGGGAAACCATGCACTAATAGAAAATCATTATTTGAAATATGAAATCTAGTAGTTGTACAAGACCATAGACAATGGGAAAGTTTTAAATACTTTCGGAAATGCAAAAACCTTTTTATTCTTTTCATCACAGTTTTATTAAAGTAATCTTTTAATTGCAGATCATCAGAAGAAGTGCTCCACATAATACAGTGTCTGATTGGCTCTCTCCAACGAGCCCGAACTGCTTTAGTCTTACCAAAGAAAAAAGCTATTGATGAGCTTATGAAGAGTAGAAATATGGTATGGACTTTTTTTCTATTTAAACTTAGGAACTCCAGTTCCATATACGATTGAGTGTGCAGAAAACAGAGTCTCTACATTACTCCAGTTTTATAAACAAACTGTAAAGAAAATATAACTGAAGCTATTTTCTGAATAATATAAGCACAGCATATTGTAGTTTGTAGAAAGAAACCATAACTCATCACATTAAAATTTATTTTCAGAAGGCCCTATCTCCAAATCTGCCAGAAGACTTAGCAATATCATTCTACATACAGTCCCACAAGCTTATATTTGTTGCGTACCAACTGAGTTCAGTTCATGGAACGATGAGGATTGACTCATGTCAGGCAGACTGTGCTGTACCATGGTTGAGTGATGTGTTGTTTATGTTAACGGCAGCGCTCCATATGTGTCAACAACTTAAGGATAAGGTACATTAAACCTTGGTTATTTTCTGTATAGATACTTGATAATCTAGAACACTACTGGGCAATCTTGAGCACTACTGAGTTTACCGGGCTTTGTATCATTTTCAATCAGACTTTAGTCAATAACAGTTTAATAGCAATGTGTAAGGCTATTGCCTATTATGTAACCATGTAATGTCAAATAAACTTCATATTTTATTAAAATCAATATTGTTGACTTGGACATGACAACAAAATTGACTATTATAGAAACATATTTATCTGATAAAGATAGAGCAGTTATTATACAATCCAAAAATTGTGAACTGTTGTTATTGCTGTTCATACAAGCTATATCCTTATCAGAGTTACCTAAAATATTTTTTGGTAAATATTAGTTTTCTTAGGACCTTCAGGTTTTTTGAGTTTCGAAGTACCTGTTTTTATCTGTAGGAAGTTAAACTGTACAATCAGTACTTTTATCTTTTTGACGCGATATGACAAGAGTACAGCTTTACTGATAACAGTTCGGCGTTTCAGTTTTAAAATTAATCGAATTACCTAAATTGTGGATTATTACTAAGTTTATTGGCGTTTTTAAGATAACGTATCATCACTCTGATGATGTATTGTTGCCTTACGTCATAATATTTTTTTTCTTGTCCATTGTCGGCAGCCAGTATTTTATCAGCTTGGCTATCAGTCATCAAACTCAATGAAAAAATCAAGTGGGCTGATGATCTCTTGTTGTTTTATATTGAACTGAAATTTACCTGTTGCCACTTATAGATACTTGATAAGTGAAAGTGATTTTCTTTTCTTTTTCTCATGATATTGTTATTTTTTTCAGCTGTGCGTCTTCTCCCAATACAAAGATTTCACAGTGGGATCAAGATCTGCCTCCATGGTGTTTAACTAAATATTACTTACCGGGATGTTACCTAATTCTCAAGTGTATGTAAGCATTATATACCTAGTTATGCGTAATATACAAAACAATTGTATGTAAGTACATGTATTTATTTAGTTATAGTTATTGAGTCCATTGTTGATATTCTTGTTGAGTATGATGTAAAATAATGTATAGAAACTAATGTTACAACTAACTATAGGAACACTAATCTTGGGTCTGCCATGAGTGTATATTTTGAGTAATAGCAAAGGGGAATTAAGTATTTTGTTAATTTATTTCTACTACTTACCTTATTTATGGACAAGATTACGTTCAAATTATGATTTAAGAGTTATGTTGATTTTATATTGTAAGTAAATTGTTGCTGGGTTTGTCCGCGTATTTATGTAGATGAGTTCTTAGCTTAATAGAGAGCACAGTAAGCCATCCTCTGGTCAGTAATGTAATAACTGAACAATATCTGAAGACAATGGAACAAAGTTCAACAACCGATTGTCCCCAATTGGAAGTAAATACTTAGCTCGAATTCGCAGCAAATTTAGTTCAATTTTGATTCAGTTTATCCGCCGGCCGGATGGCTCTAGTTAGATAATGTACACAACGCGTTGTAGAATACGACAAAGCAATAATATTTTCTACAAGCAACAAATTAACGTATAAAGTGTAAGTGCAAAGTAATAATCTAAAAGCCCTTGTGTACGATAATGGTATTTATGCCGTGGCTATAAAGTCCATTTCAGAATGCAGGACCAAAGTCTTATGCGGTATTATTTAACTTTCTATTTCTGTAATGAGAGGCTATTTTAAGATGTGACCCTTTGAAAGTAGGTGGATTGGGCGCTGGCGCGTAACCTAAATTAATTTTATTAATTCATTTTGTAATCTTGAATGGTCGGGTTTTTTTAGTAATCTTACAATTTTTGCGAACTGCTTTTTTAAAGTGGTGTGATTCCTACTTCACTTGTCATCACGGACTGATATAAATGATGTTTAATTATATTTCAAAATGTTGTTCAAAGGGTAAATAAAAAAATGCATAATACAGCAAAATTATTTAATTAGTTATTTATTTCTATGTTAATTAATAGATCTGAATGTATAGTTAAAGGAATTATAAATTGTATAACTTGAAGCAATAAAGCTTCTATCTTTTGTGTGTATTGCCATAGTTAATGAAGATACTAATTTATACTTAATAAAATATGTACATGAATATAAATTTGATAATCAAATGTTAAGAAAAGGTCTGTCAAAACTAAATAAAATATGTATCTTTCTTTCTAAAAGTTTGCTATTTATTTTTCA
The DNA here is from genome assembly GCA_963859965.1 of Ceramica pisi. Classification (NCBI taxonomy): domain Eukaryota; kingdom Metazoa; phylum Arthropoda; class Insecta; order Lepidoptera; family Noctuidae; genus Ceramica; species Ceramica pisi. Next base: position 17,773,755 of record OY982535.1, on the reverse strand, counting down.
AATCTAAAACTACATAGTGGGAAAAGTGTCTGTTACTATTTAAAAAAAAAGTAAAAGATATAAACAAAAATAATTATAGTTGCCAAAGTGTCATTGTAATTTCCAATCTTTATTTCTATATTTTGTATAAAATTAATGTCATCTTCATATTGCATCCGTAAACTTAATCAAATTGTGAATTGTGAATATAAATGAATACATCATGGTATGGATGCTTTTGCCTTCAATGTTTCCATAAAATATTTCTGAGCTATTTCATAGTCAATTAAATACAGTGGTGTAAATGCACCAAAAATATCGATGTTTCACAATTTGTATCTTAAGTAATTTTACATAAAGGAATTCCAATTTCTTATAAAAAATGTGATAATAATTACATCTCTGGGTAAGAGGTAGATAAGGGCCAATTTTGCTTCCCACAAAGTCCACTCAATGAAACGAATTTTACTACATCTTACTGACTTTTTTGCTGCATATACTGGGTGAGTTTTGAAGCAGGTCTAACACTATTACAGCCTGGGACAAAAACACAAAACAGGTCTTAAGATATACCTTAAACTGCAATTATAACATGCTTAAAAAATCTTACTAACATCAAATTATCATAACGTTTTGTAACATGACCCTGTGCAAAACCTCACCCTTTATTTGCACAATTGGGAAACTACCAAAAAATAATATCTGAACAACAAGTTACACAAAATGCTATCAAAAATACCTTATCTCTGCCCGTATAATGATAATGTGTGAAAATTCCAGGTGATACATTTCACTCACTCGATAAAAAAGTAGGATAACAACAGTCTATTATTAAAAAAATTACAACCTTTTTTTTGTTGATTTTATTCTTATACAGGGTTATTTGTAAAACACCAGAAACCTCTTAGGCAGTGAAAGTACACATGATTATAAGCAACTTTTGTTTTGGTAAAACTCCGAAATCTCGAAAAAAATATCAGCTGTTTCATACAAAATGCAGTATTTAGCCAATGAAAATGTATGAAACAGCTGATATTTTTTTCGAGATTTCGGAGTTTTACCAAAACAAAAGTTGCTTATAATCATGTGTACTTTCACTGCCTAAGAGGTTTCGGGTATTTTTTCAATTTCCCTGTTAAATTGACTATACTAGCTTCTTTGCTTAATAATTTATCACATACACATTAATAATGAAAAGGTTGTGTATTATTTGTTTTTAAATTAATAAACCTAATATGTAAATATGATAAGGTGCTTGACCATTTTGAAAACTCGAACAGAAGTAAAACTGAATGTGTGTCACTCACTAGTGATTCATATTGGAATTAATATCTTAATTTAATTTTTTTAATACCCTAACTTAGTCATCAAAATTCTTATTCTGTAGTGGTCAAGTACCCTTGAGCTTAAGTGCATGTATTTAATCTCATATTTTACACAAATATGGTCACGAGATTCGAGTGGGTTAATAATATCAACATTGGGAAGCACTAAAATTGTGAAAAGATTTTTTTATGAAACAGTATAATTGTAAAGTATTGGCGAAGGAATTGGCAATGAATGTTGAAATTGTATTTTTATGCACATATTGATGATAACTTTGATAAGTAATAAAATTGTTAAACGCACTTTCTGAATATTCGCTACTATTTAAGTCTTGTGAAAAACTATTTAAAAAATTAATTTATAAATTGAGACTGCACTGCTTATGTGGTCATTGTCTGCCTAAGGTCATACTTGAGAAGCATTTAATTAATAAAAAAATATTCCAGTTTTATTGTTTTGAGGAGAATGGCCTCAAATGTGTAAAGAACCATCATGTTCAAATTATTCATTTGACATGTTTGACAATAAAATTATTGTACTAGTATTATTAGGTAGTCTCAAGACTATTTTTATCTATATCTACTGTATAAACAGTTCATGTGATTGTGTTGTATTTCAATAAATCAAAATGCTGTTATGCAGAATTTGTTTTCATTTATCTTCTTCTAATATATAAAAAATTGTGTCACAGTGTTTGTTACAGAACTCCTCCGAAACAACTTGACCGATTTTAATAAAATTTTATGTGTAAATAGGTGGTAGTCTGTTTTTTATTTGTATATATAAAACAACGTTTGCCAGGTCAGCTAGTTTACTATACGCGTACTTAACCTGACTCGTCCGACGAATTGAGAGGAAGAGAGAGAGGCCAAAGAAAAGATGGATGGATTGTGTGTGGAGTGACGTGAATGAGAAGGGAGTCAGTGATAGCATTAGGCAAGACGGGTGATAGGACAGAATGGTGGAAGAAACCTATGGTACAGGTCGCGTCATGTAAAAAGAACGCTGGCGGTCAAGCTGCGCATTAGGCTATTTATCGATCTATTTGGTGGTATGAGGAGGGGCGCGGGGCGCGCCGTGTGATCGCCGGTGTGTTCTTGGTTCGTCAGTCGACCTTTGTTTCCTGCTCCGTGTCCACGTCACGTTCGTTCTCAAAATTTCATCGCGCACAAAAGTTTTATATAGAAAAGAGAGAAAAATTATATATGACGTATATTGTTTTATGAAGAGAGAGGCTGATAATAATGCAGTTGATAATTTAAAATAATGCTTGAAACGGACCGCAGAGGCAAAGGTTAAAAAGATTCGAAAATAAAATAGTAAAAAACATTTACTTAAGTTTTGGTAATTAGATTAAACATTCCACACTGAATCAAACATGTCTTTAATTCAATTTAATGATATTCCAGCATATATATTTTTTCAATTTACCTACCAATAACCAATATACGACGCCGCGAGCGAAAGTCTAGTTCAAAAATAAAACAATAGGCCTAGTACTTTCGTGCGCGAGTGTACCCATGCGCAAACACACCCCCCCCCACTTTCATGCAGCGTTATTTTTATGTGACGCGACCTGTACCGACCTTAAGTTGCATAGGATAAGGGCATGCTCGTAAAGAGGAGCTTGACGGCTTAACTTGACGTAGGAAATAGACATTATCATCTGGGCCTACTGTTTATGCAAGTATCAAAGTTGGTCTTCAACAATAGTAGACCTCTGGCTATCCTATCGGAAAATAGAGGCGTGATGTAATGTAAAAATATAATAGGCTGCTAATCATAATAGCTGCAATTTTATGTTTGTTTAATATGTGTTTTTCTCCGTTGCCCGTCGTAGTATAACACATAACATGACATGTTGTTACAGACTCTTAGAGGTGGAAATCTGTAGTATCTACCTAGCCCCAGGAAATGGTGTGTAGCTGACAGTATTATCCTACTAATATTATAAATGTGAAAGTTTGTATGTTTGTATGTTTGTTCGTCAATCACGCAAAAATGGCTAATGGGATTTGAATGAAATATGGCACACATATAGTTCACATCCTGGAATAACACATAGGCTACTTTTTATCCCGATAAAAGGCATAGCTTAATGGCGGCAGAGGAGGAAGTGGAAATCAGACGTTTCTGCTGCCTTAGTACTTCTGATTCACAAGTACCAGGAGAGCATAAACATGTCGAAATATTTTCGGGTCTGAATTTGTGAGCGCCAAAGATTCTCGAGTACCAGGAGAGCAGAAATATGTCAAAGTATTTTTGGTCAGGTATTTTTTTGCTGGAAAATAGATTGGCTTTCATTGCAAGCGTTCATTTTTGTATGTTTGGATGTTTGTCCGTCAATCACGCAAAAACGGCTGAAGGGATTTAGATGAAATTTGGCACTTAAGTAGGTCACATCCTGAAATAACACATAAGCTACTTTTTATCCCGGTAACATACATGACTTAATGGAGACAGAGGAAGAAGTCGAAGTACAAAGTTTCTGCTACCTTAGTACTTCAGATTCAAAAGTACCAGGAGAACAGAAACATGTCGAAATTGTTTACCGGGCTAGAATTGTATTACGAGTGCTAATAGATTCACAAGTACCAGGAGACCAGCAACATGTCAAATTATTTTTGGGCAAGTTTTTTTTTTATTAATCAGAGCAGAAACTTTTCGAAGTATTTTCGGGACTGGAATTCCGAGCGCTACAGATTCACCTGGAGAGCAGAAACATATCGAGGTATTCCGGTGCCGGAATTACGAGCGCTACAGATTCACAAGTACCAGGAGAGCAGTAACATTTCGGAAGTTTTTTTGGGGCTTAATATGAGCGCTTTAGATTCACAAGTACCAGGAGAGCAGAAACATGTCGAGGTATTTCGCCAGAAAATTACGAGCGCTACAGATAGATTAAAATACCAGGAGAGAAATATCTGAAAGTTTTCAAGTTGCTGGTGAGTGGTTAGGATGCAGAAGTACCAAGAGAACAGAAACATGTCGAACTTTATTCCGGACAGGAGTAATTATGAGCGCTGAAGATTCACAAGAACCAGGAGACCAGAAATATGCCGAAGTATTTCCGGGGCTGGAATTGTGAGCGTTTAGGATTCAAAAATACCAGGAAATCAGAAACATGTCGAAGAATTTTCGGGGCTGGAATAACCAGCACACCAGAAACATATCGACAAAGCTATTATTGCAAGCGGGTTGGATTCAAGAGTACTAGGAGAGCAGAAATATATCGAAGTTTTTTCGGGGCTGGAATTGTGTGTGAGCCCTAAAAATTCACAAGTACCAGGAGAGCAGTAACATTTCGGAAGTTTTTTTGGGGCTTAATATGAGCGCTTTAGATTCACAAGTACCAGGAGAGCAGAAACATGTCGAGGTATTTCGCCAGAAAATTACGAGCGCTACAGAATAGATAGATTAAAATACCAGGAGAGAAATATCTGAAAGTTTTCAAGTTGCTGGTGAGTGGTTAGGATGCAGAAGTACCAAGAGAACAGAAACATGTCGAACTTTATTCCGGACAGGAGTAATTATGAGCGCTGAAGATTCACAAGAACCAGGAGACCAGAAATATGCCGAAGTATTTCCGGGGCTGGAATTGTGAGCGTTTAGGATTCAAAAATACCAGGAAATCAGAAACATGTCGAAGAATTTTCGGGGCTGGAATAACCAGCACACCAGAAACATATCGACAAAGCTATTATTGCAAGCGGGTTGGATTCAAGAGTACTAGGAGAGCAGAAATATATCGAAGTTTTTTCGGGGCTGGAATTGTGTGTGAGCCCTAAAAATTCACAAGTACCAGGAGATCAGAAACATGTCGAAGCATTTTCCAGGCTGTAATTGTGAGCGCTAAAGTTGTACAAGTACCAGGACATCAGAAACTTATCGACAAAGTACTTCCAAAGCTTTAATTGCAAGCGGTTAGGATTCAAAAGTACCAGGGGACCAGAAACATGTCGAAGTATTCCCGGCACTGGAATTGAGCGGCTATAATTACGAGCGCTACAGATTCACAAATACCAGGAGAGCAGGAACATGTCGAAGTTCTTTGGTGTTGGAATTATGAGCGCTATTAATTTACAAGCACCAGGAGGCCAGGAACATGCCGAAGTTTTTCAGGGCTGGAAATTGAGAACGCTATAGATTCACAAATACCAGGATAGCAGGAACATGTCCAAGTTCTTTGGGGTTGGAATTATGAGCGCTATTGATTCACAAGTACCAGGAGACCAGGAAAATGTCGAAGCATTCCGGGGCCGGAATAACGAGCGTTACAGATTCAGAAGTGCCAGGAGAGCAGAAACATGTCGAGGTATTCCGTGGCTATAATTACGAGTGCTACAGATTCACAAATACCAGCAGAGCAGGAACATGTCGAAGTTCTGTGGTGTTGGAATTATGAGCGCTATTAATTTACAAGCACCAGGAGGCCAGGAACATGCCGAAGTTTTTCAGGGCTGGAAATTGAGAACGCTATAGATTCACAAGTACCAGGGAAGCAGAAACATGTTGAGGCATTCCGGGGTCGGAATAACGATCGTTACAGATTCAGAAGTACCAGGAGAGCAGAAACATGTCGAGGTATTCCGTTGCCATAATTATGAGCGCTATTGATTCACAAGTACCAGGAGACCAGGAACAAATTTTTCAGGGCTGGAAATTGAGAACGCTATAGATTTACAAGTACCAAGAGAGCAGAAACATGTCCAGGCATTCCGGGCCTGAATTACGAGCGCTATAGATTCACAAGGAGACCAGAAACATGCCGAAGTTTTTTCAGGGCTGGAAACTTCACAAGTATCCGGAGAGCAGAAACATGTCGAGGTATTTTCGGGGCCGGAATTATGAGCGCTAAAGAATCAAAATAACTAGGAGATCAGAAACATGTCATGTTCATGTTTTTTTGGGGCTTTAATTCGACCAAAAACATGTCGTCGTTTTTCCATGCAGGAGTTGAGTGGCTTGGATCAATAGTCCAGGAGAAAAAACATGTCGAAGTACTTTCGAGGCTGGAAATATGAGCGCTAGAAATTCACAAGTACCAGGAGAGCAGAAACATGTCGAAGTATTTTCGGGGCTGAATTTGTGAGTGCCATAGATTCTCGAGTAAGCCAGGGAACAGAAACATGTCAAAATATTTAGGGTAGGTTTTTTTACTGGAAAGAAGATGGCTTTCATTGCAAGCGATTCAAAAGTACCAGGGGACCAAAAACATGTAGTTTTTTCCGTGCAGGAATTATGAGTGGCATCGTCAGTGGTGGCATGGATCAATAATACCAGGAGAACAAAAACATGTCGGAGTATTTTCGAGGCTGCAAATATGAGCGCTTAAGCTTCACAAGGGTCTACCAGGAGATCACAAACATGTCGAAGTAATTTCGGGGCTGAAATCTTACTTTCAGCGGCACCGCAAAGACTCACAATGTCTAGATACCTGAATCATGAAGATGCAATTCCAAGGATGAGACAATGAGGCAAAAAGTTGCGCGGCAGTTCTAAAGTCTACGCAGACGAAGTCGCGGGAGGAAGCTAGTATATCATAACGCTAAGACAAATAGGAGCGGAGCAGTAATGGAAAATGTGACGCAGACGAAGTTGCGCGGTTCAGCTAGTAATGTATAATCTATGGTAGCTAACTTCAACGCAAAATAAAGCTGTCTTCGTTAACTTATTTTGTACGTCATTGAAACGTCATAGTTAGTGATGTGCCTATATAACTTCGCGTTGTATTTTTAAACTCAATACCAAGTAGTTAGAAATCCAAAATATCTGCTATGTTTTCGAGAACTGTATGGTCTTAATTATATTGAAGTGGCAGCTGGTAAATATAACAAATAAAACCTTTGAGCACTCAGTATTTCAAATTTAACGTCGAAGTTCCTACGCTGACTCTGGGAGTGAATTGAAATCTAACAGTGTTTTTGTTATAATTATTATTGTTTTTTTTCCATAATAAATTTTATCATGAATATGTTATTTTTATCATTTTCATGAATGTGGTTTTATTAAATATTTATGATTTCAGACGCAATTTGAATTGTTCCTGAATTAATTGTATCGATTGAATTGAATAAAGCACTGATTAAAGTAAGTCTGTAATTTTATCCTGTATTTTGTTATTTTTTAAAAGGAAAAAAATATTTTACTACAAATAATAATGGTCTTCATTTTATCTGGCATACACTTTGTTATAACTGGTAGGTATAACTCACTTGCAGGTTGCAACGTACATCACTAAATTATTTTGACAGCTGACAAATGTCAGATTTACAAAAATAAATCGTCAAGAGTTGAGGCGTTGAAGTTTGTTTTCACTTTTATTTTGTTATTATATTGTAAATTGTAGTTGTTTCAACATAGAATACAGACATGGTTATTCGAATTTTCGGTTGGTTCGGTCTCGTTACTATTATAATCACTGGATTGTTTGGTTTTGGGTTCTATTTAACATTTCTTGCGTTCATCGTCTCCTTTCTGGCTGGGTAAGTTGATAAGAAGGCGTAATTTGTTTTAAAAGAATAATATTATTGTTAAGGGTTGTTCAGTTATGATTATATTTTATACGCGCGCATTGGATAGCATTATTACTGTCGAAAGTTGCTAGGCTATTTATTCGCCTGTCGGTATGTAGGACGCCTTTGCGACAAGTTATAGTCAGGAATTTTGTATCATATATCGGGTTTTTAGCTGCAGTACTACATTTAGAACGGTTACTATCTAAGTTTGTAGTAACGTCTTCCTTATCAAAACATTTATGAGTGTTTCTATTTTCAGAATAATAACAATTCTTTACTTCACCTATGATAACAAAAAAGTATTCTCTGTCGATTTGGATTGTTTGGATGATCCATTACAACAGTCAAACTTCTCTATACAAGTACCTAAGGTATGTGTGCATCTTTGTTTACAATTTAAAAGAAAGTGTTTGGGACGGTTAAATTTTATTCAGTACTTTGTACCTTGGTATATAAAGGTATGATTTATTATAGGACCTATAGTCTTACTCAGTCATCAATTTGCTGCTGACTAATACTAACTAATACACAATAACTATCCTAAACAATCCTACTTTGTTTTACATTTCAGGTATTGGAACTATTTCAAAAAGAGACTCCTTTACCAAAATATGACAACAGGATCACGGGTAGCGAGACTGTGGACTCATTCCTTAACGAGATAATAACGATAATCATAAATGATTATGTGACTCCATGGTACGAGATTCTGACAAGTGACGAGGAACTTACAAACCATTCTATAAAAAGATTGGTGCTGGCTGCTGGTGCTAATGTAGCTAATAGGTGAATAACAAAACACTGTAAAACTGCCCGTGATTTTATATACGTACATCCCGTTTTTCCCTGTTCCCGTAGATTTTTTCAGGAAATCCTCTCTTCTCTTAGTGCTTGTCTATATTCTGCAAGAGGAACCTAAAAGCCATATATTAGCTTTCTACAACCAGTAGGTTATATTAGGATTAAGTTCCTTGAATATGCTTAGGCTTATCTTATAAAATTAGAAATTAATAAAAAAAAAACTTAATGTTTATCAATAGTATGTATACAGTATTGTTTTGAAACAAATTTAACATTAGTTCATACTTGTATTTTCATGTGGTTAGGTTTTTCCTGTACCTAATTCATTATTCACACTTCACTTAAAATGTATGACAAATGTTAACTCATATCATATTGTTTACACACAATGTCATAATTATCCTGATTTATTGATGTATTGCTGTGTGTTAAGATTTTGAAATTCTTCATTGCAGAGTCAAATGTGTTGATTGGATCCATCTTCTCTCTACACGTGTTCCAGAAGAGTTGACAACACATCTAAAACTATTCAAACAGTCAAGGGTGAGGCTGAAACATGTAGATCTGATGAGTAACAAAGATGTGTCCAACGGGACATCTAGACCTAGCCCTAAGAAACAAGACGAAAAGAAGACTCACAGAAGAAATAAAAGTGAAACAGATGTTACATGGCCGCCAGGTATTAATTATATTTTTCTACCACTATCTCACCTGATGTTAAGCGATGATGCGGTCTAAGGTGGAGCACGCTTGCCTAAAAGTAACCTATTCACTCTTGAATTAAAGACTCCCAGGTTGTAGCTATCAGAAACACAGACTCCGGCAGGGAATTCCACTCTTTAGCTGTACGCACAATGAATGTATTCCCAAAACGTTTTGTGCGTATAGGTGGAATGTTCACCATGTACCGGAGGCGCATCGCCGTACGTCTTGTGGTCCGATGGTGGACCGGGCTTGGCGGAATTAAATTATGCAATTTCGGCACACACTCCCCAAAATGTAACCGATAGAAAACCGACAGGCACGCACCTCGGCGTCGATGCTCAAGACTTTGGAGCTTCGATTCGACGAGCCTATCATTGCCGATGATCCTCTTGGCTCGTTTTTCCAATTGACTCGACTGCTCAATCAAGCTGGTATCTGGCAGATCCGTCCCAAAGATGAGAGCAGTACTCCATACACGATCGAACTTGCGCTTGATAAAGTTTAAGAAGCTGTTCCGGCGTGAAGTACCATCTCACCTTTGCCAGGATCCCCAACTTTCTAGCAGCCACATTAGTTTCTAAATAGATTGATACATTTTTAGTTAGAAACATAATAAAGTATCTAAGTTAAGATGATCAAATTACCAATTCTGCATAAAGTTAACTTATCAAGTGTCGTCGCCTAAGAGTACGACCACTTAGTTCGTGACTAACGTAGACCAATTTCGGCAACGAGCGGCACTAACACTTGCAAGCCGAAAGCAACAATCACCACTGTATAAACAACACTGGCTGACCCACCTTTGGTACTCCGTTATCTTACCAATGTAAATAAGTCATTACAGTTTTTTTATTCTTTGCAGAAGCGCAAACATTTGGCAAATCGAAGTTTTACGATAGTTCTGAAAACATAAGTGGTAAGACACTGAAGGATATATTTTTCGAACTGGAATGCTCCATAGAGAACAGACAGTTATGTCGAGATATTTACTGTATGGATGCTGAAAAAGAGTATGGTAAGTCAGACTTCATCTTCATCTTCCTGTATTAATTCCAAATGGACAAGGACCCCAGTCCTTGCAGCATGTCTTCTTTATCGATACAACTTTGTTTGTCATTGTGTCATCTCTTAATCTCATAGTCATATCAGCTTCTTCCTTTCTACCAATAAGAAGTGAGTCAAACATTCGTTTATTCATTCATTCTCACATGAAGGAAAGTCTCTCAGCAATTATACCAATGAGGCACGAATTAGGTACTTCACAGGTTACGCGCTAGTCCACGCAGCATCACGCCATTGCTCTTCCAGGGTTCCAAATGGCGAAGAGAGTTTGTTCGAGGTTGCGGTATTTTTTCGAAAGAGTTACCGCGGCAATGGAACGTAAAGGGACTAAGGCTCAATTCACACTGGCGCAGAGTCGAGACGTCGCAAAGCGTCACGTTTTTCAACTGTTCTGAATTCATCTCTATTAATAATTTAATACGGTACGAACTTGTGTTGCGAAAATTTGAAAACGTTCGGCGACGCGCGTCAACGGGGCGTAATATATCGCGTCGCGACTCTTCGACTCTGCGCCAGTGTGAATTGAGCCTTAGAAGGAATACGGATGGGTTTTAGTCAGTAATAATCTGACACTTCCTCTCCACTCCGCTCAGAGCAGAAGGACTCATTTGATGATTTCACATCCTTAAAAAAAAGCATTCGAAATGTACGCGCGTGTGTGTATGTGTGTGTGTGTTCGCTTTGTTGTACTCATGTAACCCAGGTATGACTGAGTGCTAATGAGTTTTTACCAGCCTCTTTAAGAAGTTAAAGTTTTTGCATGAGAAATTTCTCAACAGCAGCCTGGAGTCTGGATTTGTAGACTCGACCCCCTATTGTTGTGTATTTCACAATTTAAGGACAGGATAGCTGGGATACCAAACATTTTTAATTGAAGTCCATAAACACCTCTGTCAATCACTTTCGGAGATAAACGCGTGATGTAATGTGTATGAAAATCTATCTCCCCTTGTTTCCTAGAATTGCTGTGCGAAGTTTCCGAAGCTGTGCTGTACTTGATCGCTCCAGAAGAAGCCTGGCGCTGCCACGCTCTGAAAGTGATACTGATCGAGTTGTTATCAGCTGTTGTACTGCGACCGATGATCAACTTGCTCAGCGACCCTGATAATATAAATAGAACCATTATTAGGAGTGTAAGTACTCTTAAATTGTTGTTGTACATTAGGATCCTTGCATTAAACCATCAACCAACAACAACTACCAAGTGAATGAAAGGTAAATCACAAAATTATATATTACAATGAAAACGTCATTTCGCTAAAAAAAACCGGCCAAGTGCGAATCGGACTCGCGCACCGAGGGTTCCGTATAAACCTGTAGGTATATAAGTGAAAGTTCACCCATCACGACAATCGAGAAACTAAAAATGTAAGGCTTTCGGAATTTTTCCTTTATATGTGCTAAAACATTGCTTCATGCCAAAGGGAAACGCCCATTTTAGGCCAAGTTTCGCCCATCTATGTAAAAATGACTAAAAAGATACTAATTTAGTAACTTAAATATTGCTATTATCAGTTTGTAATGAAAACACCGGAATCAAAAGCCGATTTTTATAAGACACTCAATCGTTCATTGCATTATGTAGGTAGATAATGGTGGCTATTCCTGTCAGTGTCAAAGTAGGGATTGCAATTCTTAATTTCACAAAATGGCGATTCACTAAATACCGGTTACCAAAATCGGTAGGTATATGGCAAATATTTTTTTTTAAATGTTTACATCATTTATTTTATTTCTTATGGGATAAACAAAAATGTTTATCAATATATGGACTTCTATATACGATTTATACGATCCATTGAAGCAATGCCGCGTTTCCGGTTATCCGCAAGAATATCGATTTGTCCATAAACCGATCTCACAGCTACATCCCTAAATGTCAATAATTGATTTACATTGAAAAATCACAGTTCGTTATTTTGGTGCTGTTTTAAAGTGATTTGTGTTTTTTCTTGCGTTTTACATCGGATATTTTGACGACTTTGCTTACGATTATGGACCCTGAAACCGCTCCTGATGACGACCTTGGCTTTACATTGGATTCAGTACCCGCTTCTCACGACGACACCGGCTTGCCAATGGATACCATACCTGTTTCTCACGAAAGACCACTAACATGGAACCTGATTTACATGAACGTTTCCCACGGAGCGATCTCTGTTGCAATTGTGGTGTAAATACACGAAAACTTAAGAGATTGACCGTAACCAATGTGGAGGTGCGATCTATAATTCAGCAATGGATTGCACCACTACTAGTAAGTTATTTACCTATTTACTTTCTGTAAGAACATAACATAAATAATAAGTTGGTGACTTTATAATAATATAATTATTATAAAGTCACCAACATCGTTTTATTAGTCCTTCATCGTTTCGTTTATATTTGTGATTTATGAAGTCCCACCGAGTTCTATGTTAAAAATAGCGGTTGTTTTTGTTGTTGTTGTTTTGTTGGATCTATGATGTCAATCCTAATGCCTATCATTTATTTCTTCCATGGGCAGAACTTGGCCAAAACTTCCTAAGCAAATGGGCATTTCCCTTTCAAGATTCGAGGTCGACTGATAGTACCCTTTTAGTTTTGATTCCCTTGCGAGTAGTTGCGAGTTTGAAAATATGCGGCTTAAATTGCTGTTTCTTTTGATTGCGTTGACATAGAAGTTTGATTTTGTTACAGCTTAAAGGTATTATAGACCTAAGTATTTGATATGAATTTGAATTTAATATCTCTACGCGTTTATGAGGAAAGGGGTAGTAAATATTTTTATGCTATGATGTAACTAAAAATTTACTGTTTACGCAATTTTTCCTTTAACTGTGCTATAAAACGTTGCTTCGTACCAAATTTCAAGATTATGAGTTCACGGGATACCCTGTAGGTTTTGATTCCCTTGCGAGTGTCGAAAATTTGCGGCATAAACGGCTGTATCTTTTGATTGTGTTGGCTTAGAATTTTGATTTTTTCACAGCTCCAAGGGACCGTAAACCTGAGTATTTGATATACATTCCACGCTTGATTATGCTTGATACATCCACGCGTTCCCTAGTAAAAGGGTCTTGACAGACGGAAGGACGAACAACAAAGTGATCCTATAAGGGTTCCGTTTTTTCCTTTCGAGGTACGGAACCCTTAAAAAAAAAACCTACTTCTTGCTATGCTACACAAGTGCAACAGTTTTTAGGGTTCCGTACCCAAAGGGTAAAAACGGGACCCTATTTCTCTTTGCTTGTTTGCTCTGTCACCAGGCTGTATCTCAAGAACAGCTATAGCTAGACAGTTGACATTTTCACAGATGATGTATTTCTGTTGCCGCTACAACTAAAAAACAGAATAAAATAAATATTTACGGGGGCTCCCATACAACAAACTTAGTTTTTTTTTCCGTTTTGTAGATAATGGTACGGAATCCTTCGTGCGCGAGTCCGACTCGCACTTGGCCGCTGGTTTATTAATTCCCTTGCCTAAAACCGATTGATTTTGAAGCATTGTACAATTTAAAAAAACAAGATACAAAAGTATCAGGATTAGCATACAGATTATTGGTATCGTGTAGTTTTATTTAGCTTAGTATTGTGTTCCATTGCTGGGCAAGCGATCCTTCCAAATCTCTCAGTCTGGATCTATCTCTGGCCAAGTTTGCTCCGTAAAAATGAACAACGACAAATGTAGGTACACACGTGTGTGCACCGTTTACTTTAGAACGTGCCTTGTGAGAATGCAAAAATCACGGGCACATGAGCCTACACTTCTACTGTTTTCACAGTGTTGTCGAGATTCGTGTCTGCCATCGGAGCTGTTCCTAGTAGTCATCCGCTGCTGCACCGATGCCGAAGAGTTGGATGCAACGGTAGAACTCGTCCAAAAAGATATACAGAAATTAGTAAGTACAAAATCTAACATTACCTCAAGCATTGAGCTTCCTATAATAGGGATTCAGCCAAACGATAACTGAGGGGCAATTTGGACGATTCCTGAGGAAAAAACATACTAATCTATTTAGTTCGTCAGTTAGATTTTCGAAAAATATTGGACCCGTATTTTTTGCTTTATTACATCAATAAAAATTGACGAAGATAAAACGCATCAAAGATCAGGAGTGGGGGCTGGTGGGTGACGTTACTTGTTTGTAAAAAGTGTACTTCAGTGTCGTTAAACGAATTTTTAACGCGTAGTGCACAAACTGCGTTAAAAACTCGTCTTATTCAAAAATGAAAAAATACATTTTGCAAATCTATGTGACGGACTAATTAGATCTTTGTTATCTACCCTATTCTGGTTAAATACCAGAATTGCGCCTGCATTGGCGTCGCAGTTGCAATCTGACGAAAAGTACGTGAAATTATAATTTATTTAAACATGGGAATAGGGCTTCTGATGTGTGCGTGCCGTCTGACGGGATAGGTCACTCAAGTAGCAATTGTCTACAAAAAACTACGTTCGACACTTCCTTTTGTTTGACTCGCATAAATGACTACTGTCTGGCTTAAAGAGATCAAACAGTGTCGGCATTTCTTCTCAAAATTTGTTAATTGCCTTCACCATCGCCAACTAATTAAAACTCTCAAAATTGCGACTAGAGGTGCGACTACTTTTTAAATTGTATACCGTTTATCAGCATTCCAGAGACAGCGCAGGCGAATGGGAGTTGCAGGACCGTCAAAAGCTTTCCTCCTTACAATACTTGACCCGAATTATCCAAGCACGAAGGGCTACTTTAGGACCTCAAGAAGGCTTGGCCCACAGTGCTAATGTGGACAAAGTGTCGGAAGAAGTTTTAAGGTCATTGAAGTTTTTGAGAGCAACTGCGGCTTGGAGGTCAAACGCACAGTATTTGTTGGAAATCGAGTTGAATGAAGCTGGTGAGTTTTTATCATTTAAAAGGAATTTTGAGAATGGTTACCCAATCCTAAAGTTGCGTGGAGTAACGTTAGGTAAATGAAGCAATTCTATTGGTTCTTAAAAAACACATCCGCACATCTCTGATGGAAACGCAGTCTAAAAGATCCGAAAAAAAAGACACCTACTCGTCGGGTTATACGATGCTTACTATATTTTTCAAATCCAGTTTGATTAGATAAACCATTTTCAGACACTGGTTTTACATCAAGTATGACGGGCACTTCAAAAAAGAAAATGTCATGATTTCTGGCTGAAATATTCTTTTCCAACCGCATATTTCACATAAATTAGTCGATTCTAGTGTTCATGCTAGACCTTATTCAAATATAAACAAACAACCAGATAAAAAAAAAAAAATTCATCTGCAGACGCACCGCACACATCAAAAGCCGTGCTAGACAACCTGCGTTCCTCCGC
Source organism: Ceramica pisi (assembly GCA_963859965.1). NCBI lineage: Eukaryota > Metazoa > Arthropoda > Insecta > Lepidoptera > Noctuidae > Ceramica > Ceramica pisi. The sequence continues at coordinate 17,758,045 of OY982535.1, read as the reverse complement.
GCTAGAGCTGTGCGACCTCTACCTCGCTCCAAACCTGCCCGCCGTGATGGGGCTGCCGGAGAACTGCTTCGGTGAGCTCGTGAGGAAGATCACCACCGAAGGCGAAGAGTTTACTAATAACCCTGTGTTGTGCTTCGATGATGTTCAGAAGTGTGTCTGTGATGCGTTAGAGGTAGGCCTAGAGATTTTGCTTATCTATAATATAAAAAAATTATCGCTGAATGTGTTGCTAAGCGCAAATCTCGAGAACAGCTGAACCAATTTCGCTAATTATTTTTCTGTTGTGTTTTTTATTATCAGGAGAAGGTTTTTATGTGAATAGGAAAGTTGCTAGTCGACGGAAGCGAAGCCGCGAGGGACAGCTAGTGATAATATAGACTTTGATTGGGGTGGGTTAGATGCAGTAGAAAGCCCCTCATTATCATCATCATATCAGCCGAAAGATGTCCACTGCTGGACATAGGCCTGCCCCAAGTGTCGCTACAACAACCAGTCCTGTGCACCTCGCATCCATCAGCTACCCGCGAACTTCACCAGGTCATTGGTCCACCTTGTGGGAGGCCTTTCAACGTTACGTCTTCCAGTACGTAATCGCCACTCTAGAACTTTTCAGCCCCATCGACCATCTGTTCTGCAAGCAATGTGCCCTGCCCACTACCACTATAGTTTGGCGATCCTTCGGGCTATGTCGGTAACTTTGGTTCTCAAGCTCCTAAAAGGAGTGTAAAGCCTTTATAATTCTTTAAAGCGTCCGACAAAGATTCAACCGTAATAGTACCGTCCCATCTTCTTTCGACATGCTGTCATCAATTATTCTCTCTTCAGCAGCCGGCCATAATCGCCCGCAAGAACGAAGGAATTTTATATCAAAATATGTATAAGCGACGCTAAAGGACTATTATCTGTTTTGGTTTTCGTAAATAAGTTTTTTTATTACCAGGATGACCCGTCATGGCAGAATGATTATATGATGGATAGTGAAGACGGTTCAGATAAAAGCAGGTAAATATACTTGTCGCCACACCTACACTGAAATGTGTATTTATAAAAAAAAAAAACATATGGCAAAAAAGGATTTTTTTTTACAGTAACGACTTAAAAAAGGACGAAAAACCCGAGACACGGAAATACAGCGGTAAGTTAACACACCCAAACCCCAATAAACAAACTAATTCTTTCCAACTTTCCATTGCGCCCTAACTTACCATATAAACCCATCCAAAATGTGCAGAAAAATGCAAGAAAATTATGAAGTCATGTCTCAATCAGTTGCCAAAGTTGTTTCTGAAGTCGAAATACAAGTACGAACTTCCCAGCAAGTCGTCGACGTTCCCTCGCTCCCTCACACGAAGAGTACCAAGTAACAAGAGCCACACACTACCTAAATGCAATGCGTTTGGTATTACATTTCAAAGTGAAGTTCTAGACCCTAACGCTAGCACTTCATTTGGCGTTCTCTCTACATCGCTAATACAAAGTTGACCCTAATTAGAAAGTGACAAGTTATATTTTGCATTACGCGTTTTCCTCCACAACTATTGTCTTTACATCGTGAATACAAAATCAACTTTATTGCAAGTCAAGTAAAGTACATTTTGCATTTTTTGGAAAATTATACGCCAAGTGATGTACCAGCACACCACATAGTTGTTTGCGTATCGTAGATCCTTGCATTGGCAACTTGATTATATTGCTAGTTAGATACCTTTTCCTGTACTTCTTTTCTTACTTCTTTTTGTCCACTCTCTTTTACTCTAGTTCTGTTGTCAGCGAAGTGTTCCAAATATGAATAAAAGTACGTGGCCGAAAATATGACAGTTTAAATAAAATGCCTTTGTAGAGCGTGGTCTCTCTCAATCATAGCAGTGTCTCTTTCTAAATCTCGATGTCTGATATTTACGACTTAGTACTGTGATAGCCTTTACTGATTCTTAATTTTCTCATGACGATGCATGGTATACATTATGTATGTATATGTGCTCTAGCAGTAAGGACTACTAACGGTATTTACCAGAATGAACCATCTTTGATTTATTTAATTTATCAGCCACCAAAAAACCGGACTTAGTTTGAGTACGTATGTTCGTGACAACCTATGAAATCGGATTTGACAGCTTAGTAGAGAGGGATAGAAGATCGCTTTACCACTACAATGTGCGAAAGAGATTTATTTTCATGTCTCTCTCATACTTACTAGTAAAGCAATGTTGTATCCTGCTGTCAAATGCCTTCTTAGATTGTCAAAAATATAGTATTGGATTTAGTTTGAGTATCGATGGAAAATGCCCCATTTATAACCACTCTAAAACAACCTCATTCCTTCCCAACTTCGCTGGCAAGAGGATCTATATTTCTCTCTAAACTATAATAGTGAACTGATGTGATAGTGTAGTTCTACAGAATATTTCTTACGCACGTCTCTGTGTGCGTAGTATTAGTAGATTTCATGTCGATGTTTAGTTACAAAATGTATTGTGTTTTCAGGTGATATGTTGCCAGTACCGGGAACAAGGCACAATAGGTCTCGATCAGATATCGTTGGCAATTTTGCGCAGAGGATGGTCAATGAAAGTGCAGGTTACCATTTAGTTATTTAAATCTTTTGTTTTGTTTTATTATGTAAGGGGCTCTGTGTTATTCTGAAAGCAACCCCGAAAAGAACTGGCTTTAATAAAAACGGTGCCAAAAGTTTAGTCTTTTGTCATGTGACGTCATAAGACGGCAATTTACAGCACTTAATTTTGTGGAATAAAACGACTGATGACCTTGTGAAGGCCACAAGAACCCGCTGGATGCGAGACGTAGAGAATCGGTCGATGTGTCGCCAAACGTGGGGAGGCCTATGTCCAGCCGGTCTATTCTGACGACATCTCGCCGTGTGCACTAAGGTGGAATGAACGACAAGTGAGCTGTCATTCCATCTTGTTTGAATGGTTGACAGCTCACTTGTCGGACACTTCACCATGTATACAGAATCGACTGGCTGTACTGCAATGGCGATGATGATGATTATGGTTTAGTTTACTGACTTTCATGTATATTTTCTAGGACCTTCCAACTTATCGTCTGCCAACAGCAGCAATCTATCTCTGTCTCATTCAGAAATCAGTCGGAATGCGAAAAACTTAATGTCGCCTTTATCAGCTTGCATTATTGAAACTGGTACGTATCTAAAATCCTCAGGCTTCGGGCTTTCGGGCGATGTCCTAGCTGCGATAACTTTCTGAATAGATTAAAAAAGGAAGAGAATTTTATGAAAATGTCTGCAAAATAAGTTTACGGAAACTTAATCCTATGTGGTGAAACGGGTCATAAGTAAACAAAATAACTGTTCCCATAGTCAGACAAGTATTTTTTGTCCTTGATACTCCTTCTATAATTTTAGTGGAGGACATAAAGGTAAATTTTTTGTTTTGAAACCTCGTTAAATTATGTTGTGATTTGATTAAACTATGATTTTGGGAACGTTAGAACCTATTCTAAGGCAACTGGAAGTCTAACTTTTATTAATAACTTAATATGTAATCCAATGTCTATAATATTTATGTTTATTTTACAGCTTTAGTACAAGACAAAGGACGAACATTCGGCATATACGCCATAGCCGTAACCAGACTGTCAGACAACGAGGTTTGGCACATATACAGAAGATATAGTGATTTTTATGACCTTCACGCTTCTGTGAAAGATAAGGTCAGTAGTACGCATCTTTGCTTATCAACTTTGAAACTCAAAGGACAAGTAATAACGACTTAAATTCCTCTACAGTGGCCTGAGCTGAGTAGTCTACCGTTCCCAGGGAAGAAAACATTCCAGAACACATCTAGAACTGTTTTAGAAAGTCGGAAACGGATGTTAAACAGCTACCTTCAAACCTTGGCAAGTTTGTCGAGAGATGCAAAGTATATGACTCTGTTGTCCCCGGCCTATTTAGGGGGATTCCTTAGTCCTGAGAATCATGCTGAGAAACATAGTAATACGGTAAGTTATTTATAATAATATTGTAGTATACTTGTGAGGGTATTACGCGACGATAAAGCCGCGTAGACGTGACGATTACGTTTACGTTACGCGCGGCGTGTTCGTTTGACGAACGCTCACGCTAAACTCGCAGGATGCCATAGATTGTAGACATACCGCAAATGTGTCTAACAGATGGCAGAAATAAAAACTAGGTTCATTTGAGGTACTTATAAAAGATAGTAGTTTTAATAAAAGTTTTTCTATATAATAGATTATGGAATGTTCGAAATGCTTTAACCCCGAATGCGAAAGGTAGTAGTTAACAATGGTAAAGGCTGCAGAAATGATCTTGGCTTTCCCGCCCTTATTTTTCCTATGCGCATGACAATAGAACCAAAATGCTAAGAAACTGGTTCGTTTAAAATTATGACTAACATTATAACTTTCTTTCAGCTTGATGCTCTACTTGTAAACTCTCTAAAAGCCGGAATGAGGACGTTGAAGAATATGCCTGATCAGTTCGCGAACACAGTTGATGGGGTCATGGATGGTAAGAGAATGATAACGGAGATTTTGTGTTTTTTTCTGAACATCCGTTTTTTATTCAAAATTCCAATGTAGAATTTTAATTCAGAATGTGCTAATCAGTATAGCAAACGTACAGGAACTGGTGTCAGCACAGACTTGTCATTTTCAAGTATATTTTACCTACAAGTTTCGAATATTCAACACTAGGTGGTATAGTCAACGCCGTGCACGTTCCCTATTTACATTTAACATTATAGTCGGAAAGTTTTTTTTTTAATAAGGCCATCAATGTCTATTGTCTATGTTGCAGGGATTTCAAAAGTGTTCCAAGGTAAAAACGACGAGAATTATTACGATGGTTTTAAAAGTGGAAATTCTTCCGACGGACAGGAGGTAAGGAATGTTTCATGTACAATTATTTCAAAAAATATATAAAACGACAGGGTTTTTTAATTGTTTGATTATGTTTGACAGGAAAACGATGAAAGCGTGGCTCTAAAATTGTTCGAAGAAGTGTTAGGAATAAGAGGTCTATGGCTAAGGAGACGCCTGCTCGCCCCCATTAGGACATTGATTGCAGATAGAGTTAATAAGTACGTATTACAAATTGTTTTAGTAACTTTAGGTTTACTAATGCCCATCTACGAAGTGACACTGCGCACTTGTTAAGATACATACAATTGGGAACTTTATTTCGTACACAATAAGTACACATTTCAGGGAGGGAATTAAAGCTATAGAAGTCCGCAGCTCGAATGCTTCACGCATACTGTACAACACGAATAATAATAATTGATAATCACACCCACCATTTTACAGCCGTCTATATTGTCAGTGGTCAGGCAGGTTTTTAACCCCGGAGACTAAATTGACAAGTGCAAATGTCAATACTGACATAAATGCTATTGTAATCTATGTCATTTTGCCATTTGTTTGGAAAACACACCAAAGTCTACAATAATTAATCAGTCCACTATACCACCCAAACGCATAGCCTCTCATTTTGTGGATCGAGCATAGTGCACATTAAAAGGCTAGATAGATGATGACAGGGATAATCGCCATTTGGTGCTCAATTCCATTTGAAATGTCTAACGGGGTCTCTGCGAGTTGGCTTCGGCTTCTTGTACGCCTACCAAAGAACCGGGACCCCAGGGTCCTGAGATTGTCAAATACATATAAGGTAATAATTGGGGTTATTCATATCTTTGATGTACGTATTTATCTTTTCAGAAAGGTGCTAGAATTCGTATCGTCCCTAACTTCTCCACGAAATGTCGTCCAATACCTAAAGGCATTCAAGTAAGCATTTTCATTTTACCAAAACGATGTTGTGTCTTTGTTTTTGAGTGTGCCTAATAAAAAAAAAATGGTTTTAGACAATGGTTGACCAGTCGAGACGGTTCAAATTATGGTAACAGAGATGCTGCAACCAAAGCGAGAACGAGAGTTGCTGCTAAAGTCGCCTTGCTTTCCGCTTGTTCAGGTAAAAAGAGATATACTTCATTCTAGCATATTGACAGCTAACCTTCTCACCTCTTTGAGAGTGAGGCGTGATTTTTTTGTGTCTATGTAGTTTTGAGGCTACAATTGTATTGTGGCTTGGAGTTTTTGATTATTCATGTACGCGCACATGTCACTTACGCTACGTAGCAGTTGTGCGCCACAAAATGAAATAGCATAGTATTATCTTTATTCTTGATAACTATGAGTCCATAACTGTTAGTCAAACTTAAGCAAAGTTATGCCAAGTTATGTAGATTTATAAACCATATTTGACTCCAAAAAAATTGTTTTCAGATGATTTGCGACACATAGTTGGCTCGGACACGGCTCGAAGAGGCTTGTTGACAGTATTTGATCTCTTCCAAAACCAGGAGATCAATAAGCGATTGATATTCGTGTTACTTGAAAGTAAGTATTAATTAACTATGGTGTGTACAATTAATTATTAAATAATAACGTGTTGGTGAGTATCATCGTAATCAAATCTACAGTTAGAATTGTAACTCAAATCTATGAAAGCTTTTTTGGCTTGTGATCCAATCAATTATCATTATCACTAAATATTATAAAACAAAGCCCACCGCTGCGTCTGTCTGTCTGTTCGCGATAAACTCAAAAACCACTGCACCGATTTTCATGCTTTTTTCACCAATAGATAGACTGGTTCTCGAGGAAGGTTTTTAGTATATAATTTGTCAAGCGGGCTAAACCGTGAGCATCAGGTGGTCAAGTATAACAAAAAAACTTCTATAAGGACAGCGAAGTGTCCTTAGGTCATTTGACAGTATACATAGTTGATATAGTTGTTATGACAGTTGCAGTTGTCAAAATATTGTTTGCTGCTGATGCAAAGTAGAATATTTCGTATTATCCCATGTCACTTAGGAAAAACACAATCGTAATCGTAACAGTAAATTTATTTGTTTTTTTGTTGTTAATGCTAAACTATTTTTTTTCAGCGATGCTAACGAATTTGTTTCCCGACAACAATATACCCGAGTTATTCAAGAAGATGTACTCACATTCACCGCGTGTGCCTCCGCCCAAGAAATCCGCTAATGTGTAGTTGTCACAAAAATGGTGGAGTGGAATTATTTTAATTTATAATATCGAAATCGATAAGTTGTATTACTTTATGTCATAGCTTGGATGCCCCTATATTGATTTGTTTGGTTCCAAAGCAGAATTTTTTATGAGGTAGAAATAAGATTCAAAATAGTTTGCGTTCTGCAATACTTGGAGATTTTTTGCATGCTAAATTAATAAGAAGTTATTTATTAAAATCTGACAAAGCTATTATGGTAAGAAAATGTCCATTTAGAAGATCAACGAATGAATTTTATACAGCGTTAATGGCTTGATGTTTTTAAAAAGGGTCAAGCGATAGTAACGCCACCTATTGAGATTGAAGTTTATTTATTTTGAAATACGTCTACGCATTTGTATGGCAGATTAATACAATTATAATTAGCACAGTGCCAAAGACATTAGTCATTACTTAATTGGCGATGTTAATACGAAATTGTGATATATAAAAATGTACCTAAATTGAAATTCTAAATATTAGAAAGATTCTTTCCTTCTTTATTAGTTAATCAATTACTAATTAGTAGAAAAATATACAATTTAATAGTTAATTTTATCAGTTTATTGACGTGGAATGAAGTAAAAAGAGCTGATGTTGTATTTACTTTGTTGGCTGCGTAGAAACAAATGAATTAATTTTCATAAAGCTTTGGGTCAGACGCTTATTAGCGTTGATTTTTATAACCCACCTTTTGGCTTTGCTATCGGGTAAACAATATAACAGCAATGGTATAAATAGAGTATATAATAAAATATAATTAAAAATATTTTCATGCATACTGGTGCTCTATTGTGTCTCCTGATTGATAAGGAGGAAGTGGAATTTATATTTTTTTTCATTCTCCTCCGCTATACTTTTCTGATTAATTTCGTTGCGGGATTCAATACAGTTGAATCGCTTCTCCGGGACTCGTCGGGCTCCATTGGCTCGGCGTTTTCCTGGTGGTAGCCACTGTTGATTCTGGCTTTCAGGAGTTGCAGTGGTTGGAAATGTGTGGCGGGCTTGTGGTGCGTTCCAAATCGGAATTAGAAAAAAAATATTTTGCACATTAAATTGAGATCTGAAAGAAAATGTGAGTGGCGAAATATTTGTTAAATAACATAAGTTAATTTATTGACATTCATAGTTGAATTTATTTATATTTTGTCAAGCAATTGCAAAATGTATTAAGCTAGGCTTCAATTTCGAGTGCCTCAGACTTTTTGTTTGTTTAAAAAAGTTGCCTACATGAGCCATATTATTGTTATTTTATGTATATCATCATAATTATATGCTACGAGTACATCTTGAGAATTAATAATTTAACGTGGAATTAAAAGCAATATTATGTAGCAATAAATGATATTAAGCAGATACATATCATAGTTTCACAATAATATAATATGATAGTTACATACATTCCATCGATTCAGATTATATTTTTATTGTAATTAAGTACCTAAGTATTTATTTGATTATTAATAAAGCCATTTTATTAAGAACATGTTCTTATTAATTATCACACATCTGTTGCAATATTTTCAGATGAAATTAACCAGCGAAATATGGAAAGACGTGGGTCCGGTATCTATACCTAACCCACGTCTTTCTAGTTACTACTACAGGGTGAATTTTTAAAGTGTGCCTTCATGGCCAAATCCGAAATTATGAGGAATATCGAAAAACACTGAAAGGAGTCGAGCACGTTAAAACTGCAACATTGGATTTTTGAAAAAATCGTTTGTAGGTATTGAACCAATTCAAAATTTTTCAAAATTTCTTGCGTTTTTTGCAATTTGCAGGCCATTGCTTGGTTGTATGTTGATTAAAATATTATTCGCGGCTGTAAGACGTATGTAGTTACAGAATTATAATCATCAAAATCACCAATACAACCCTCCAAGTACATAAAGGGCTAGGAACAAAAAAAAAACAGAAAAAGTAATTCCTAGAGCTTTATGAACTTAGAGCGTTGAATTGATGATTTTGATGATTATAATTCTGTAACCAGCCGCGAATAATATTTTAATCAACATACAACCTAGCACTGGCCTGCAAATTGCAAAAAACGTAAGAAAATTTTAATTTCGCGTGCTGGTTGGAGCATTCACCCTAAGCTACGCTTGTCGAGGCTATCTTTGCATCGAGTATTCTCCGGGTCTCGACTCCGTCTCTCATATGTAGATATTTGATATGTTGATTTTTTTTGTGAGACGCCTACGAAATTTTCTTCCCTTTACCACCAAAATTGCCTTAGCACAATCTCTTCTTCTCCCAATCTTGGACTATGCTGACGTCAGCTATCTTGATCTCACCCAAGACCAGTTGGACAAGCTTGAGCGACATTAAAATCTCTGTATCTGGTTTATATTTGGGTTACGCAAGTATGACCATGTTTCTGAATTTCGTACTAAGCTCAAATGGCTTCTTATTCGTCTTCGCCGGGATGACCACATCCTTCCTCTGCTTTATAATGTACTATTTAATCCTTCTACTCCTATTTATCTTAAGGAACGCTTTCAGTTTCTCTGTGACACCCATTCTAGGTCCTTGAGATCTACGGAAAATCTTAATTTAAGTATTCGCATGCATTCCACATCATTTTTTGACAAGTCATTCACTATTCAAGCAGCTCGTTTGTGGAATGCATTACCCATAGATGTGAGACGTGCTCAAACGCTACCAACGTTTAAAAAAATGGTGAAGGAGCATTACCTCTCACTATAATTTTTCTTCTCCTTTCCCAATTAAATATTTGATAATTTTAGTATATTGTTTAATATTGTATGTGTTTATTTTATATTATTAAGTCTAAATAATATTATGTATGATGTTTGTACACTGACCGCCCTAAATCTAACTTCTTTAGTTCAATCCATCCTAAGGTTGTCTGCAAGAGATTGCCATGTGCGATAAGACCGCCCATTGTACCTACACTTGTTTTTATAAACGTTTTTCCTGTACTTGTTATGGTGTTCAATTTATACTTATATTATAAAGCAGAAGAGTTTGTTTGTTTGTTTGGTTGATTTCAGCCAGCCCATTTATCAAGGAAGGCTATAGGCCATATATCATCACGCTAAGACCAATAGGAGCGGAGCAGTAATGAAAAATGTTACGCAGACGACGTTGCACGGCTCAGCTAGTAAAGTATAATAAATAAATAAATATTTGACAGTCGTTACGGGTACTCAGAAGCCGAGAAATCTGACTCTAGTTTTGCCACTGAGTACCGCGTTACCCAGTTACCTATTGTGTTGTGGAGTCAGTAGCTCTATGTAAAATACTGATATTCAGTTGCATCTGGCAAGTCTGATAGCCGACTCCAACATATAAGTAAGTAGTTGGGAAAAGGTTAGGCAAATTATTCCTATTATTATTGTTTAAGGTGATTCATACGGGCTGTTCCCAGCAATTTCCCCGCGAGATGGCGTTAAAGTCAACATTTTTAGTTTATTTGGGTTTTTGTATAATTGGAAAATAATTAAGTCGTAGGAGTAGCAGTCGCGGTTACCGGACACTGCGCTCTATCGAATAGGGTCATATCATTGCCACAAAATCCACCCAATTCGACACATAATCCGATTATAACATTTGCTATTGAATATAGTATCGTTCGTAATGATTAATTTTAAAGAATGAGTGTCTGTGTTTAGTGTATAATCCGAGACAAAAATGTATGGACGGTCGGTTGGAGCATACACCTTCAAAAAAAACGTTGCTCCACACTAGGAATTTCTCCTGTACCGTGGGTGCGTTCACAAACATACCAACTCACGTTCACAAACAGCCAGACCCGTTACAAGTCAAGATAGGTCATACAAATGTTTGTACCGGGGAACCCGCGACACGCAGCGTAGCAGCGCACTCAACCACTGCGCCAACCGTGTCGTCGTGTCATTATTAGATATTCTCTTAGAGCCTGCTCACATGGCGTATTTCAATGCGCCGACGACGCATGTTTTATGAACGCGCGCTCATAGCGCTGTAGATGACCAAAAAGCAGCACTGTTTGCGTCTGAATTGCGTATAAAGCGCTTTAGCGCGCGTCATCTGTACGCCGTTGGCGCTTTAAGGGCGTACCTTGGAAATAAATGGTAGCTCGAAAGCGCAGAGGGGCATCGCGCAGTCCTCGCATGCCTCCACGCGGAAAGTTCGAAATATCGAACCCGCCAAAACATCAAAACGCCAATTGATGAGTACCTACATCTTCCATGTGATCATATGAAAGAGCGCTTGTTGCTAAGTAAATCTCAAACATTATTTCTTTCTTTTTTGAGCCGCATGATTTTCGACGTTTATCGAAAAATTTTAAGAAAAAATGGACCCTTGTCTCCGAAGTTTGCATATCTAGGTACTAACATTTAGGTACTGTTAAAAAAAAATGAAAATCGTACAGCTCCGATTTCCAAATAAAGTGACACAGGTCCTGCCTGCAAGAGCTCCACGGAGCATATGAAGGACTGAAGAAATGAGAGAGATGCAAATACATAAGTGGCTTGCTCGGAATAAAAAAAAAGTAAGTGCTAAAATAATTTTTCGGATTTGATATCATAAAAGTATTTTTAAATTTAAATCCGTTCAGTTGAAACCTCGATAAGGTTATTTTATACCTATATGTTAAAGTAGTTTTCATAGCATCAATCTTAAGCGTTGCGTTTTGTAGCTAAAAAACGGGTTGCACTCCGGGAGTGTCGGCAGAACTGAAAACTTGTGCATTTTTGAATCATCCGTCTTACGAATTTTCGACCAGATCACGTGTCCTGACGCGAGTTTGTCTTACGAATTTTCGATCAGGTCACGTGTTCTGACGCGAATTTAACATTTTGTACCCATGAACCCATCCCAAGAAAAGTGCTCAATGCCGCTAAAGAAGTTTTCATTTCAAAACGTAAAAAGAAATTTGTATTTTTTTTCTATCGAGAAAATTTCTTCGTATCGTGTATTCCTTCAGTTGGATACTTTATCATTATATTTAGTCAAAAAGCATATACCACAATTTCACATTCCCGTTCCAGGAACCTTACTAGACACGCTGAATAAAAAAACGGCCTTATACGATTGAATCACCTGAAACAAATGCTGTGTGTGTAAATGCTTATGATTAAACATTTGTTATCACAAACACTCGAAGTAAATATAAATACTTAAATCGTTAGCTGCATCAATAATAGTCATGTAAAATAAGTCTTCAACGGGCTTAAACGATCGCTTAGCTTCCATCCCATACGTAAAAGATAAAGGTGACACAAAATTATTCAAAACCAATAATTATGCAACATGAATTGAACGCATATTACCATGCAGTGAAAGACTGCCAAATGCCTGGTAAACGTTGTGACCACTTCTCTCTAAGGGTTGGGAGCCCGCCAGCGGAGCCCCGCTGCCAACTTGCTCCCGTAAATGTGCCCATATTCGGACCGGACTAATTACCAACAATAAATTCTTTGATACGTCTCCAATCTGCTTAAAATGTTTGACCTAATTAGGTTTACAAGGTTTACAGAGATGTCGCGAAAGAGGTTTTTTAAAGTGTAGAACAGAAGTGTGGAAATTTTAGATGAGCATACTTTAAATCGCAGTTTTTAATATTCTATCTCTGATTTGACTTCGGACTACTATTTTCAAAGTTCGGTTAAGCTAAACGAACACACTTGTATGACTTAGAACTTCCTATAAACATTAAAGCTATTCATCTAATTACACAAGAAAATCCTTAAATCCAAATAACACTAAAACATTCCACAACGGTCTCCATACATTTCAATTACGCACATTAGCGTCGAATCGTAATTTATAACAGAGAGTGCCACAATTTGAGCACGTTTGCTGACGATGGGTTCCGTCTGCGGGTCCCGTCACCCATTGTCGTATATCCGGGTGTTCGGGCAGACCCGGACATGTCCGCTACCTACTTGATGAATTGATGGCAGATAAAAAACCTCAAGGACTGGACATTGATCTATATGCGAAAGATGCGGTGAAAGTGATTTCATTGAAGGACAATGATTCATTCCTAAAGGTCAATAGGGTTGTTTTATGGATAAGTAAATAATATTTTATTTCATCTGTCAGTTATTTATATATCTAGCTATGTAATGGCCTCTTGGTCACTGAAAGTTTTAACTTCTAGTTTCTTCCACAACGAAGTTACAGGGGTGTCGCAAATGGCACGAATGGCTTCGAGAAAAGAATGGTACGGCCAGGGGCACGGCCGACCATCCTTTTCTACGGGCAAAGACATATTGGCCACGGATTTTGACATAATATACAAAGATTACGCATCAAAGTTCAGGAGTTGCACGCGAAATTTCAAGGCAGTCTCTTTATTTTTTGTTTACGCACACAGCCAGAAGAAAAAGAATAGTTTTCAACATTTTTTTGGTACCTAATCTAACTAGCGGACATGATAGATTGATGAAAGTTAGGGTGATGTGAATCCATATTTGCAACTTTGAAAAGCTTGTACTCGCAGTGCAGCACGCGATAAACTGTTTATTTTTTTAAATTATTACCCTAAAAATCAATAACTATGCATTTTCGACATTTAACATTCAATATTTGTGTAAAGACACCTAAATTTGCAATAGTTTAAAGCCCAACCGGGGACCAAGATAAGACCCTCCATAGAAGGTCATATCAGTTTTTATCGAAAATTGACAATGTTATGTATTGCTTTAGTCCGATGCAAAATATTGGCAAATCGTGTACGTTACCACAATAGCCTGAACAAATTAGTTTCGATGCTATTGTGCCACAGTATGCTTGAGGTATCCCCCATCCACCACTATTATTATAAGGTGGGTGGACCATGGAAGGCCACTCTAACGAATTCGTTTATTTGGTCTTCCAAATGGCCTTGAAAGAAACGGACTCCAAACAAGGCCAATATAATCAATCGTTCGACTTAAAAATAGAGTTGTAATAATTCATATACTTATCCACTTTAACTAAAACTTCATGATATGCCCTTTCATCCAAGCGAAACATTAAATGCTCAATATATTTTTATCATCTATAAAAACAACTCAACGAACATTACTTGAACATCATCGTATAACTAAAAATATATATTAAATGGAAATTATTTAAAAATAGTAGTAATGAGTATTAAGTTGAAATTAAATAACTTGCAAATGCGTTTTATAATAAAATTAAAAACTTATTTTTTATCTAATATGGCCTTTCTAGCAAGGCCAACCGTCTTTTGGATTGGCCTTATAAGTGACGGCTGTCCTAGGATCACTACCAATATTTTACCTTAAATCGAGGCAATTTTTTTTGTACCATATAAATCTTATAGGTATACACACATATCTTATATGTCACAGTAAAACATATGAGAAAATAGTAGGTTATTTAGCTAAAAACTTATTCAAAATTTAAAAGAGCGTGGCGTCCATGGTCCACCCACCACATGTGTTGGCATTGAAGGAGACATTTTCAGAGGCTGGGGGGAAAAGCTTCCTAAAACTTTGATTTGATCCCCTTTCGCATGCCCTCTTCATTAAATAACGCCTTTAAGTAAGGGGCCAATTTGAATTTGAAGCGCTCTTTCAATTGTTGGTCTGATTGCTTCATTATTCATAGGACGAGCGATTTACCAAAATTTTACTTCGGTCGGGTGAAAAACTTAAAATTGATACAGAAAAAATTACCATCTTTGTAGGGCCATGTAGCTGTGGTTACGTTTAAACTGTTGCAGGTTTAGGTGTCTTTATATAAATACTGAATGTTATTCGTAGAAAATGCATATTTTTTTTTACTTTTAGGGCAAAAGAGACTCAAATTGCAGATTATCATGTGGTGCGCAGCGAGCACTTGTTTTTCGAAGTTGCAAATTTAGACTTTCTCTACTCTAAATGGTCTATACAACATACCAAAACACTAGAACTACATCCAGCTTTGCGATTTTAGCCTTGTTTAGCGTCGATTTCTACTGGGCTTTTCTAAATTTCTACCCTAATCTCAAACTGCGTTAAAATTCATGCTGTGAACTTATCATATTCATAAGCGTATATAAGGGGGGGGGGGGCGTGAATATATTGTGTCTCTGTAGGTTAAAAAGTTGTCCAGATACAGCACTTCAAACGTCGGGATTTCAAGCTCGCTTCGCTCGCTCTTGTATTTTACAGTCTCTCAGTTCTAACCTTTCCTGTATGAGGTAAAAAGTGGCAAAAAATTATCTATTCGATAAAGGGCACAAACATTTTCGAGCTCACTTTGCTCGCTCTTGCAGTGTAGGTACACTCTCTAAATTCTTGAGCTTTGCAACATCACTCAACAAAGTTACTAATATCGTCCCGGGATTGTGGGAAGTTTCCTGGACCTTCTGACTATGACTGGCCATTCCACTTTTTATCGTGCACTACGAATCTACTTTCTTATTAGGTTATTATCATCTCGGGTGGGGGCCAGGCACCCCAGGAAAAAAAACCTAGATACGCCAATGATCATATTGCCCCCTGCACTCTCCAGGGAACCTACATGCCAAATTTCAGCTTTTACGACTAGTAGTTTCGGCTGTGCGTTGTCTGTCAGTTACTTACTCTGTAACGGAATAATTTTATATATCCTATCCTACTAATATTATAAATGCGAGAGTTTGTGAGGATGGATGTATGTGTATGTATGTTTGTTACCCTTTCACGAAAAAACTACTGGACGGATTACGATAAAATTTGGTATGTAGGTAGCTGAAGACCCAGAATAACACATAGGCTACTTTTTATCCCGGAATTCCCGAGGGATCGGGATTTACACGGGAATAACGAGAATTTATACGCGGACGAAGTCGCGGGCGGCCTCTAGTTAGGATAATATATTTATAATCATTTCCATAACGTAAGTAGGTACGCTTATTTATTTCCTCACTGTCCCTACTGCAAAATGTACGTCTGATTCTAAAAATTCTTTACCTCAAAAGGTAAACAATTTCATGGGTAGTGGTTCAATTTAATTGGGGGATTATCTTTTTTTCCGCTTGGTAGGGACGGACCGTTGTCAAGGGCGTCGGCGACAGACGACAAATGATGCATCGCCGATTGTTTAATGCGCGCCAGTTAAGTTCTAGGCAGGTGATAAGTTTAGTATTAATATACCTGGGTGATCGCATCTAGGGATTAAAGTACCAACTTTGTAGGTACACCTGCCGAGGGAGATATGTTGTAGTCTTTTCTCCGTTGCTCTTTGTTTTTGTAATCATGATATCCAATGGACCCTCCTCGAGTGGAGATAATATAAATCATTCTGCAATGCCAAACGTCCGTCGCACTCTAGACAGCCAGCACTCAGTAATGTAGAGTCTGGCTCACTAATCCTTTGAAACCACGATGGAACTCTCACACGGCTCTTCCCCGAGTCACGGTCAACTGGCCTTCTTAGGGCGAAATGCCACCGATGCTGCAATTAACATAGCCACATTCTGGGCCAAAACAATGTAAAGAGTTAACCATCCACTCGAATAGAAGAAGACTATCTTTAAATTGGCTCTTGAGATTTCTTAAAATCATCTGCCAAGCCGTTTCCCAACTATAGTGGGGTCGGCTCCCAGTCAACCCGGATTCAGCTGAAAACCAGCAAATGGAGCGGCCAGCTACCAGACCTCCACAACCCATTAATTGGGTAACACTGTATTTCTTTGTAAGACATGTGTCATATTTTCTGGCTTCTGTCTATCCGAAACGATTGCCAAAGACCTCTAAATGACAATCGAGACCAACGGCTTAACGGAGGAAACTTGGTATGTTAAGATGCAGTCACCTATCCACACACCGGTCTCAGCAAACGTTGCTAAACTTTGAAGATCGACTGTTATAGTTTCGCCACGAGTTTATTTTTCTTTTCTTTATTATAGGTATATTTTTCTCTTAGGGTAACCAAACACAAGCTTGGGTTATGATCTTCTGTGAGTCAAAGTTGTTAAGCAATTTCTGTGAGGAAGTGCATAGCATATTCTGAAAGGTGACTTTGACAACAGCTGCTGTGGTCTCTGGTTCTTTGCTTGTCTCTATGGTTTGGTGCCTGGAGCAGCCATTACGTTCGCCCCTAATAAAAACTGGCTGTGGTCCCAAGTTGTGTGTCGTCTGCTTACGTGGTAGACTTCATGAGACAGATTTGTTCGCGGGCTTGCTTGTGGGTCATGTCACTTGACCACACACCCGAAGGTTGCATTATAAAAACTAGGGTATATCGCAACTTGAACTGGGGATGTTGCTTGCGATTACTGACTCTAATTTAGGTATGCAACTTTACTTTACTACTTTACTTTAACAAAAAATTATTTTATTCACGCTTAACAAAGCCTCTTTGATAATAACCACTCAAAAGCTGAATAACGATCTGCCAACATACCTACCCTCCCATTACAAAATCGAGTCGCATTATTTTCACTTTGACATCACTTTAAATCACGTGAAACACGCAGTTATGTACTCGTTCAGCGGAAGCGTTTATAAACAAAGGCGCCCACTGTTTTAAAAGGCAAAATTGTTTCCGCCATTACACTGGCCTTCCCAAAGTCCCTGCGCCAATAAATGTAGGTGGGTATTTAGCAGACTATTTACTGCGCGACACTCCGCTCGCCGACTCCACTAATACTCTTAATTATTTTTGCTAGTGTAAGCTGTTTTTCTGACGGGGAAATGCAATTGCAACATTTTGCATCCCGCCGCCGCCCCGACCCCCGCGCGCCGCGCTCCTCACCCCTCTCATTACGTACTCTGCGAGCGTCCGCTACGGCTGAGATCGCAGAATAATTAGACTCTAAATCAAGAGTAGCAAAGCGGTCAACCGCTTGAATGTGGTATGAATAGTCAATCGTCATTAAATTGTTCAGCTTTGGTAGTCTAATGCGTTCGGGCAATAGTCTGCTGTCGACCACTTTCATCTTGAATGTGGGTGGCGTTATTGCTCTCGAAAAAGTCGAAATCTTTCGGCTGCGGGTAAAATATTGTGTTTTTTTGTGAGATTCCTGATAAGTGCTGAGGCGACTTTATCTGTGAAGGCCTAAAGCATAAATATCCTTTTCTTTTCAAGAAAATTGTATCTAAATTGCGAAGGGATTTTGTTTTTGGAGTGATTTAGAGGCGGTGGCAGAGCGGCACGTGTGAGCTGGAGCACAATGGCCGTGTTCCAGTCGAGA
The DNA here is from genome assembly GCA_963859965.1 of Ceramica pisi. NCBI lineage: Eukaryota > Metazoa > Arthropoda > Insecta > Lepidoptera > Noctuidae > Ceramica > Ceramica pisi. The sequence continues at coordinate 17,739,839 of OY982535.1, read as the reverse complement.
GGCGAATAAAATTAAATTAATAACACGGCCTCAGTGAAGTTCGCTTCAAATTTAAGCAGTGCAAGATTTAAACGACAGCTCACATTTCGTAGGTACCTACGTAATTATGCCATGGCCGCCCCGCCCGCTCCCGCCCGAGAGCGGGCGCAATGTGCCAAATCGCTTACCCGCGGCTCTGCACCACTAACATTTGTTTCATACACTTTATGGCTGAATATTGTGAATAAATTAAAAGAGATTTTAACAGGATGTAGTCATGCGCGACGCAACACTTTGTTCAAAATCTCTTGTAATTTATTCACGTTGTAAACAGTTTTTAGCGGTGTCAATAATCGAATACCCTTTGTGACGTCACATCTAACTCACAGTACCTCTGTCAAACATGATGTTTGCTGAAGATTATTTTATCGCTTAGGCCCACGTGCTTTCTTTGCCTGCACCGATTGTCATACTTCTCCTTAAGAATGTAACTTAGCGAATGGACAACTAGAATCACTTTTAAATCTTTGTCTCTGTCATCTCTGACCAAGACTAGAGTCAAGAGCAAACCCATCACAAATAAAAAAAAATAAACTTATTAGGGGAAAGTGAATACTTAACTATCAACGCTGAAAATTAATAGAAGTCGCATCACAGTTGTAATCAAAATTTACTGCGACATAAACTTTGCTTATCTATTTACTTTGTAGTGACCAGAAAAAATCTAAAACATTAACGCTATTTGTTATCACAAGTATTCACAAGCTTTCATTATGTCACACCTAGCAGTGTGTGAGATAATGTGTGAACAGAGCTGGACATATAGATGAGTATACCCTCATCGTCTTCCTCGCAGCATTTCATGTCGCCTTTACAAGCCAATCTCATGAATACATATACTTAATCACGTTACACCAGATTTAAGATGCAAAGCATTCATTTAGAGTAAATTATTTAGAGGCTCTTTGAATCGTCAAAGTCGGTCAGTCAAAAACATGAAGCTATTTGAACGTTCGAAAGCGTAAATCTCTATGGAGAAGAACGTGCAAGAAACTAAGCACTTTTAAATCATGTTATGTATTACAAAAATCTTGGTTCAACTGACTTCTATCTCAAAAACCACGGTAGGGAGATCCCGTTATTTCTCATCCGACATCTAGATTCGAGTTTGCCTGATAGTGGTATCTCTATCCTGAGTCAGCGGTGTTCGCCGCGCTCCGTTGCACCCCGCTTCCTGTCACCTTTGCTACAGACTTTCAGTTGATTTCATCGTTGTACTACGCTCTACGCAAATGTGTGTGGAAATTGTGGTATAGTTATTATTTGCCAAAATAACTGTGGTCTTAGTTAAGGTAAGAAACTATTGTAGCCTGCGGTATAATTTTATTGAGGTTGAACCTAAAAAAGGGAACAAAAATGATAACTTTCCATGAAAGTCATAGTTTTCATTGAAATGGAGAATTATGTACTTGTACGTAATAATAACATTAGCTTATATTTTAAGCTAGCTGACTTGGCAAACGCTGTTTAACCATATAAATAAAAAAATAGCATACGACCTATTCTCAGATCTACCAAATATAAGTACACTAAAAAAAATCATAAACATCGGTCAAGCCGTTTCGGAGAATTTTGATAACAAACACTGTGACACGACATTTTTATATATTAGAATTTAAGTTACGTACACGATATTTCTTAATTATTTTTATTTTATTTATTAAGGGATAACAAGAAACTACAAAATATTATATAATACACACAAGGTTAATAATCCACAGACAGAAATACTTAATGATCAGTGGTTGCCACTAGACGAGCATTACCAAAATTAGCAATTATTTTGAAAAAAATAAATAATTTACTACAAAGCTAGCTAGCTAAATAACCAAATCAAATCAAAAACAATAACATGATAACAATTAAAATATTTTTTTATAATATTACATTTTTATTTTTCGAATAAGCAAAAATATCAGTATCAATGAAATTTGAATTATAGGATTCCAACATTCTATGAATAGGGTAACGTAAGCCAGAGTTCATACGACAAGAAATAAACGCGAACAAAGTACGTGCATGAACCTGGCGCACATGAGCTGTTCGGGGGGCAGAATAACACAGCGTTCGTAGTTAGATCAATGGCATCAAAACGATTGTGAACAATATCATGAAGCACGTAGGCTTCCAGGTACTTGCGTCGGCTCTCCGAGCTGAGAACCTTGTACTTATCAAGAAGTTGGGAGTATGACAGAAAATACTTAGTCCTGTGACATCAATAGTACAAAGCACGAAGGTATTTGCACTGGACCCTTTCTTTTGCAACTACGTACTTTGATAGAAGATGTTCCAAATAGGGACCGTATATTCTAACTGAGAGCAAATGAGCGTCTTATACAGATAGAGATATGTTGAGGCACGCTTAAATTCTGTTGACGATCCCATCAGAAACCCTCTTATATATACATATATTGACTTTGACCTCAATATGCTGGTCCAAGTACAGTTTGCTATCAAAGAGAACACCTAGATCTTTCACTATAGTAATATTATTTATAGGGTTACAGTTAAGGTTGTAACTGAAATTGATGATGACATTATTTTTAGTAAATTTATATAGTTATACTAAGTGTAACTAATATCCCCAAGTATAGGGGATGCTAAGATGCAATTTATTTTCAATTTAGTTTCAAGTGATACGCACTATGGACGACTGCAAGTCTAAAATGACTGGCAGTCGTCCATAGTGCGTATCACTTGAAATGCCTTTATGTCATCAGCATACATTTTTAAAACATTTCTTGATATCATTGATATAAATAACAAATAACAGCGGTCCCAGAATAGAGCCCTGTGGAACTTCGGAAGTAATATTAACAGAGGCAGACTGATGACCATCGACCACAACTCTTTGTGACCGGTTTTCGAGGTACGACACAAACCAACGCAATAACTTTCCGCGTATTCCATTGTAAGCAATTTTGATCAGGAGAATCTCATGATCGACCTTGTCAAAAGCTTTTTGAAATCTGTGTAGACTGCATTTATTTGCAATTGCCATCAATATTTTCAAAAAGGTATAATTAGCAAATATTAATAGGTTAGATGTCGTAGATCGGCGCTAAAGAACCCATGTTGTTCAGGAATAATAATATTATGCAGAAGAGGGTAAATCTCGTTGTGAACAAGTCTTTCAAAAAGTTTTGACAATATCGGTACCATACCGGTCTTGTAAACCACCCTTATGTACTGGGGTAATGTTAGCTCGCTTCCACACCACCGGGAACACACCTTCATGCAGACACTTATTAAAAAGGATATAGATTGGCTCACAAATATTAACAGCCGTAGCCTTAAAAAAGGCCGCCGGAAGACCGTCGGGTCCTGCCCCCTTAGAGTGGTCCAACCGTTTCAACTCGCTGAGTATCTTTGACTGCTAAGCACTCTTCCTCTCTCCTATTATTTGCTGTGCCCGACAGGGTCCATATTTGTTCTTTAACCATTTTAAACCATCTTTGTAATACATAAGGAATGCAATAAATGATTGAGTATTGAGTATTGAGTATTGAGTATTGACTTATCGATATGCAAATTAGAAATTACTGATTAAGTCACTATTCTCTGTGCTTTAATTTAATTTGTAGTTAGGTGCTTTCGAGCAGGTCTTCAGTCTCATTCTATTCAGTACATGTCATGAAGAAATGAGAGTCACCTCCTGAAACCTAGTTTCCCTTTAAGTTTTCTTTACATTATTTAAATATATTTATTATTATTTTTTTATTTGTGATGGGTTTGCTCTTGACCTTAGTCTTGGTCAGAAATGACAGAGACAAAATCACTAATTGTATCTAAATCTAGGCTAAATGAATCAACCCAAGCGTCGACTTTTTTCAACATTTCACGACATAATAATGTTGATAAAAACTGACGCATATAAAATATCAGTCACCAAGAATGACTAGGCCATCAGACATCCAACATCGGGATTATGGTGCGGAAGAGGTGTGTTGATGTGCCAGCTCTCAACACCTCTCCCGCACCACGCAGTTTCCATGAATGTTCTCAGTTAAGTAATAGGTAACTCTACAGTCTACTAATTTGTTGTGAAATTAAATTTTTCGCTAATTTTTGTTTCAAAAACTGGGACTACAAAACCAATCTTTACAAAATTCTCCCAATTCCTGAATTATGAATTCGAAGTTGCAAATCGCGCTACCCGTCATAGTAAAATTTTCCCAATCAACCTTGAACCTAATGCGTTAGCGATAAAGACGAAAATGAAATTTGACTGATTGTTGCGTAATTAATATTATGATTCTCATAAAGTGGCCTTTTTAGTTGATTGGTAAAATTTGATAGTGAAGTTTAGTGTCATGACACTACCCTTCACTATCAAATTTTCTGATTCTGCTAAAGCGGCCTTTTTAGACCCCCTGATCTATTTGTCATACTTTACTTTAACCTGCAAACCTGTAAATTTTCGTAATCATGTAGGAAATTCAGAAATAAGCCTATAGCTTAGAAATACTGCCCCACCCTTTTACAGCCCCACATGATACCTACTATAACTAATCCTACATCAAACAGCTCGGTACAGTCGGCAGTAAATAATCAAATCAGTTTGATTTATTAGTTTCAGCCCGGTATGCTTATTAAACGGCGGAATGGAATAGCAATTTGATTGTGTTCGTCTGCGGTGTCTAATCACTGTGTGTGTATTGTTTGCTGAACGTTGTTTAACTTTTAGAAAGCATAGGCGCATGTTCGATGCTGAGCTGCGATTGGAATTGGTTACCCTGGGGGTAACATTACTAGGAATCGTAATGCTATTACAAAATTATAGGTTTGGTTTCATTTATGTGAATTTTCGACGAAAACCTAATTTTCGACGAACATCAAAATTCACCACTCGTTAAAATCTACATATAAACGCAAGATTGGAGATAACACAATTCCATTTCATAATCATTTCTCTAAAATTGAATGGAATCACTATGAAAACAGTACCTACATTATTTCTTTCCTAAGAGTTCCAACATAAATAAAAAAAATGTGAATGACTACAATATGATTCTGATAATGTAGTTTATACAGCCAGCATTAGTCCTCCACAACCCACGAAACGACTAAAGTCATAGCGCACAGGAAATACCCAAGCTACAAATACAAAACCCTTTATTTAAAATATAGAGGTACCAGTACATAACAGGTACTTTTTAATTGTCAAGGTCTGTCAGTCAAATAGATACAGCTAGTTCTACCAAACTCGCTACAGCAAGTTGTTCTGCAGCATACACACACTCACCGACCCTATCTCCGCGGCAGTTGCACGTGATGATATCTTTATTGGATAGCTTGACAGATTCCAAAAACTCATTGGTTTTCAAGAGCCTGACTTTCCAATCTTGCTGAAAAAATAACAACTTAAAAAAGCTCTATCTCTTCATATAAACTTTGAACATTTATTACGGCTCTAATTAAAGTTTGGATTTAATACTTAAGATTTATCTATAAAAGATTTAGTTTTTATAAAAGGACTTTTGGTTTAAAAGTATTAAAATGAATGAGGCTTGAGAATTGCAAGAGGTTTTATACAAAGTTTGTAATTTGTTTGTATTGATTGCACGAAAAACTAGAGTTGAACAGAAATAGTCGTTGAGTTTCTTTTTAACAGACTTCAATAAAGGTAATTTAATATATAAAACTTTCGTGTCATGGTGTTTGTTATCGAAGTTCTCCAAAACGGCTGGACTGATTATTATGAAATATTCTGTACACATTCGGTAGGTCTGAGAAAAGGACGTAGGCTATTTTGTAGTTTAATTGGCAAAACAACGTTTGCCAGGTCAGCTAGTATTTTATAATTTTATCAGAATTGCACAGTGTTTTACATTCCATCCAATTATTTTAATTAAAGATGAAGGAAAAAACGGAACCCTTATAGGATCTCTTCGTTGTCCATCCGTCCGTCCGTCCGTCTGTCAAAACCCTTTATCTCGGGAACGCGTGGAGGTATAGTGTTGAAACTAAAACCATATACTCAGGTGTACAGTCCCTTGAAGCTTCTAAGTTAAAGTAAAAAAATACGGCCGTTTACGTATATTTCGACACTCTCAAGGGTATCAAAACGTATAGCGTATTTCCCGTTGCCCTACAACTATGAAATTTGCCAAGTAATACCGTCTTATACTACAAGTATAGGAAAAAATCAAGTAATTAAATCATAAAAAATATAGTAATTATTTAAAGTAATATGACCCACAAAGTACGGAACCCTCAGTGGGCGAGTCCCACTCGACTTTTGCCGGTTTTTTCTGTGTGATGGAGCTAAAACAATCTTCATCCGTTTTCAATACAGCACCACATGTAACCTCAAACCAAGTGCTTACATTGTTAGTCCAGCCATTTCTCTAGGACCAATAAAAAATCTCCAAGATTGTCCTGAATCAACTGGCCTGGCTGTCCGCAGTTGGAGCATTTATTGAACTTTTGCCAAAACAAATGTGTAGAACGTGTGATTCGATTGCCTTGTCTCACTTGAACCAAGGTTACTGGTTCAGGGCGTTTCAGAATAATATTAGTCTTTAGTAAAGCTGTCTGCAACGGATGTCGGATGACTAATATTCCCTCGCTGAAGTGGGTGGGACTGGCTTATGATTTCTTGTTTCAATATTTGTATGCAGGGTTGCTGTCTTTGACTGCTTGTGTAAGTTAAGACTGAATGAAGTCTTAAATAGGAATATGAAAGCAGAACTGGTGGCTATTAGAATTTCTGTTCGTCTTATGTCAATCTATTCATGTGCGTTCGTTATAAAGGTGTTAATTTGTGGATGTGGAATCTATTCAATAGCAATTTGACTTTGAAATTGATGCTTTCATCTGGGAAATATCAAATAATTAGCTTCTATCTGTATCTCATAGACTGTTTTTTGTTTTTATGCTTCTTTGTTGGTATGCTTCCTCTGTATGCTCCGCCTAGTATCCGAATAAATTCTTAGGTCTAAATAGTAGTTTATTTTTATAGTTCATTACAGGGTCTAGTTTATTACAAAGAGTTATTTAATGAAAATCTATCTTATCTACGGTTACCTACCGGTTACAAACCCGGCAGGATTTACAGGAACATTGAAATCCATCGAGATCCCATCTTTACTTTACATAGCATACCTAAAACAAAGTTGCTTTTCCGTCTGTGCGTTTATTTATACTTTAAACTACGCAACAGATTGGTTTAGTTTTCATCAATAGACAGTGATTCAAGACTATGGTTTATATGTAGGTATAATTCGTTCCAAAATTCCTACGGGAACGGAAAAAATGGGATATCCATGTACGAATTCGCAGGCAACAGCTAGCCGCAAAATAAAAGAAAAGATTGTTTGCCCCACTAAGGATCTTAACACCCCGGTCTAGGCAGGTCCTCCACGTCCTAATTTTTCACCAATAAACGTCCCATCAATTAGTTTCATGCACCAGAACACTTGTATCCTAAATTCACACGATGATCCTCGTCTGGCAGTTTGTGGCCAGAGGCTACGACTTGCCAGTTAATTGTAATCAAGGAGAGCAGGCCAATTTGAGTGGCGTCCGTACTAATGTCTTGTTACGGCTGCGTCGCTCCGGCTGGCCTAGGATTGGCTTCTATTAGTTTATTAGCTTCGTAATCGATTATATTGCGTTACCTACGAAAGGGATGGAGCTCATGGCTAAATAACAACAGCCGCACGGGTCGATCTTCAAGGTTAAGCAACGCTTGCCAAGGTTGGTCTGTGGATGGGTGACCATCTTAGTATATCAAGTTTCCTCCGTGCCTCGGAAAGCACGTTAAGCCGTTGCTCCCGGCTGTCATTTGTAGATCTCTGCTCCACGTAAAATACTGGTATTCGGCTGAATGCAGTTTGACTAGATGCCGACCCCAATGTAGTTCGGAAAAGGCTAGGTAGATGACCTACGAAAGAGATGGGTCTTGGTTGTGGTTCTTTCTTGCTGGGTAGGCATTAGTCTAAATGTTTCGTATCTTACTATCTAAGACTGCAAGCTGAGTCTCTTTATTCGAAACAATTCAATCATGCGTGCACTTTTCTCACATTTCTACGGCTCGACAGACAAACGAAAAATATTGAAATCTAATCATAGAAAAGGTGAAAACAAGAGCACCTAGCCTGCACGACATGCTTTTTGTAAAATGTCAACAAGAGCACCTAGCTTGCGCGTCATACTTGGTGTATAATGTCAACAAGAGCACCTAGCCTGCACGTCATACTTGGTGTAAAATGTTAACAAGAGCACCTAGCTTGCGCGGCATACTTGGTGTAAAATGTCAACAAGAGCACCTAGCCTGCACGTCATACTTGGTGTTAAATGTCAACAAGAGCACCTAGCTTGCGCGGCAAACTTGGTGTAAAATGTCAACAAGAGCACCTAGCTTGCGCGTCATACTTGGTGTAAAATGTCAACAAGAGCACCTAGCCTGCACGTCATACTTGGTGTAAAATGTCAACAAGAGCACCTAGCCTGCACGTCATACTTGGTGTAAAATGTTACCAAGAGCACCTAGCTTGCGCGTCATACTTGGTGTAAAATGTTACCAAGAGCACCTAGCTTGCGCGTCATACTTGGTGTAAAATGTCAACAAGAGCACCTAGCCTGCACGTCATACTTGGTGTAAAATGTCAACAAGAGCACCTAGCCTGCACGTCATACTTGGTGTAAATGTTAACAAGAGCACCTAGCTTGCGCGGCATACTTGGTGTAAAATGTTACCAAGAGCACCTAGCTTGCGCGTCATACTTGGTGTAAAATGTCAACAAGAGCACCTAGCCTGCACGTCATACTTGGTGTAAAATGTTACCAAGAGCACCTAGCTTACGCGTCATACTTGGTGTAAAATGTCAACAAGAGCACCTAGCCTGCACGTCATACTTGGTGTAAAATGTTACCAAGAGCACCTAGCTTGCACGTCATACTTGGTGTAAAAGGTCAACAAGAGCACCTAGCCTGCACGTCATACTTGGTGTAAAATGTTACCAAGAGCACCTAGCTTGCGCGTCATACTTGGTGTAAAATGTCAACAAGAGCACCTAGCCTGCGCGTCATACTTGGTGTAAAATGTCAACAAGAGCACCTAGCCTGCACGTCATACTTGGTGTAAAATGTCAACAAGAGCACCTAGCCTGCACGTCATACTTGGTGTAAAATGTTACCAAGAGCACCTAGCTTGCGCGTCCTACTTGGTGTAAAATGTCAACAAGAGCACCTAGCCTGCACGTCATACTTGGTGTAAAATGTTACCAAGAGCACCTAGCTTGCGCGTCATACTTGGTGTAAAATGTTACCAAGAGCACCTAGCTTGCGCGTCATGCTTGGTGTAAAATGTCAACAAGAGCACTTAGCCTGCACGTCATACTTGGTGTAAAATGTTACCAAGAGCACCTATCTTGCGCGTCATACTTGGTGTAAAATGTCAACAAGAGCACCTAGCCTGCACGTCACACTTGGTGTAAAATGTCAACAAGAGCACCTAGCCTGCACGTCATACTTGGTGTAAAATGTCTACAAGAGCACCTAGCTTGCGCGTCATACTTGGTGTAAAATGTCAACAAGAGCACCTAGCCTGCACGTCATACTTGGTGTAAAATTGAGGATCAAAGAAGCAGACCAAGTGACAGGGTCTCCACCCTGTTTGCTAGTTTGAGTGGAAAGTAAAATAAAAGATTGGCTTTGTGAGGAATGATATAAACGGAGTGCATATCAGCGTAATGGTTGATAACGAGAATAGAAGAAAAAATCATCGATTGAACCGTCCCGGGGAAACATGGAGCAAAGACAGGACGATGAAGCTTCTCATGCTTATCAAACTGCTACTACAAAATCAGCGCTATTCAAGTCCTCGTTTGGTTGATTACAATTGAATACCCTCTACATGAGGCGATCTTGAGACCATTGATTTCTGCAAGTCTCCAAATGCGTCAAAGCGTGTTGGTAAGCGATAGCCCTACAGTATAAAATATGTATAGGTATATAAACGCCATTGCACAATTTGGCTTCGGGCAATACCTCCTGTGAATTCCGTTTGATGTTATGATTAGGAGGATCTACAACTAAGTGTAGGTATTACACTAATTAAAGTCTTTAGTGCCAAAGTTTGAAAAGTTCTCAGGCTAAAATAGAGTTTGAAAAATACGGCGCGGGTCGATGTCCACAGGTAACTTGTCGATGACAAATGACGTTCCATTGTACGTAATTGAACATTACGCTTTCACTTAATTATCTTTTATGACAAAGTTCCAATGCATTATAAATCAGCATAGTAGTGATATGGTGCCTAAATACTAATTTAATTGAATAATAGTTAACAATATTCAGAAACAATTGAATTTTCGTAGTCTTTGAATAACAAGTCATTTCATACGCGAAATGAATCGTCAATAGGTGCGTTCTGAAACTATTATTCGCAAATAATTTAGAAAAAACAAAAACTAAAATAACGATAACTTTCTTTTGTGGCCACTTAACTAGATATTTCTTGTGTTTTCTATGACCTAAAAAAATAAGTGTATTTTTCATATAATAGTTATACTATCGTTTCGTCGCCAGGTACGTTTTGGCCATCGTTCTTTAAAATAATATACTTATTGACTTTTCTTTGTAACTAATACTTATACATTATCTTGGGAACTTATTTTGAATTCTCTGAATTATGATGATATTTGAGTCACACGGAGCCCACAGTTGAATACCGTAAGTCCAGATAGGCCTTAAGGCTAAGAACTCACGGAGCGATTTTCACCCGCGACCGCCGCGGTGGTGGAACTGCGGTTTTATTTCTAAACTCACGAGACCGGTTATTTGCGCGGCACGCAGCCGTCGCGGTTGCGATCATCGCCTGCAGACATGGCGGGCGGGCAGATCAGTTGAGATCCAGACCGCCATTTATTTATTTATTTATTTAACACTTTAAGCACAAATGTACAGAGGCGGACTTAATGCCATAGGCATTCTCTACCAGTCAACCTTTGGGTGATGTAGAGACAAATAGTGGTAGGTGCAATATGGAGAACATAAAAGCGATTGATATTAATATACAAACATACAGAATACATAAATATTATATAAACTATGCATATTACATATATAATATAACAAAATTTTAATTGAAAAAAAAACATACGAACATATTTATACAATTAGTACCGATAGATAGTTAGTAGTATTAGTAGTTCGATTTTAATATCCATTTTTTATAATGTTTGTTTAATTTAATTTTAAACATGCACAAACATTAATTATGCCACAAGTCACTGGTGCAAAATAGCATTGGATTTCTCATGATTTCTGTACCCATCGCCCCCCGCTGGCCACCGCGGTCGCCCGCCAACCGATCGCAGAGCGCGCGGGCGCCACCCGCCTAGGCTGCGGGTAACCGCGGCCTGCGCTATTCTACTAGTTGCCCGCCGGTGCAGCGGGAACCGCAAACAACCACGCACACCGCGGGCGTAAATCGCGTCGTGAGTTGTGCTTTAATTTTTAACATATATATCTGCTTTCTACAGAAGCTGCGGGCCCGAAACCGCGGCGGGCGCGGGTGAAAATCGCTCCCTGAGTTCTTAGCCTAATATGGTCTTATGGATCAGCACTTTATCGACAGAAATGAAATTGAAAAGAATTTCTCCCGAGGAGCCAGTACATGCTTTTGCACCTAATGTCGAGCTCTTTTCGTTTTGTTTCAATATGCCTTCTACATGTCAGTTGCTGGTCCAGGTGCATAGCCAGGTATTTGACGCAGTCGCTTTGCGGGAGTTGATTATGACTAAATTTAACCGGTGGACATTGCTGGTGTCTAAGCGTTACGGCTTCCTGGATAGACTTTGTTGTGTTGGCACGAATCTTCCATTTGACAAGCCAGTGATGAATTTCACATTACATGCCAGGACTGCGGTGTCATCTGCATAGGTGGCAATTGTCACTCCAGGAGTTTGTGGAGTCTGGGGTACTCCTGCTAGTATGTCATGGAAACCAGAGGTCCTGTCATCTTCTTTTACTTGAAACATTCTCTCGGATAGATAATAAGATACCTGGATATTTTAATAGGAATGTGACAAGTGTGATTTTATTTTACTTAGTAGTCCCACAAGCAGGACTCTGTCAAAGGCCTGTTGTGTGTCGACGAAGACTGAGGAGCAGTATTGCTTGGCCTCCAGAGCATTTCTAATAACGCGGCTCACTCTGTGTATTTGTTCTGTGATGGCATGTTCTGGTCTGAAGCCAAATTGATGGTCTGGCATGATGGACATTGATTCTAAGAGACGGCGCAGCAAAAATTTCTCGAAAAACTTGAAGAGTACTGGCAGCAAAGTAATAGGCCTGCAAGACGTCACTTCAAAGGATGGTTTTCTCGGCTTGTGGATCATTATAATTTGTGATACTTTCGACGGCAATGGTAAATAGCCTACCCTAAGCATACTATTAAAGATAGTTGTTAGAAAGGCGATCACTTTATTGAGTAGTTCCAGTAGGACCTTTTTGTCAATTAAATCGAACCCTGGGGCTTTTATAATATCTAACGCTGTGATTACCCGCCTTATCTCTTGAGGCGATACAGGTTTGATTGGAAAATCTACCTGGAAATTTTGCATTTGAGTATTATTTATATCGCCATCATCCAAGCCAGTTCCGGTTCGTTTGGGACGAAAATATTCGCGAGGTTATCAGGTGGTGAGGATGATTGCAAATGTGCTTATACAGAGCATCCTCTGCATCTTTCATAGCTTGCCTGAGGTCCACTGTAGCCTTATTGAAGGCCAGCTTATCAGAACCATGGCGGCTAGTGTGCCACACAAGATGCAATATTAGTTTATCTAAAATCATTTTGCGAATTTCCAGTGGGACTGTATTATGTCTTTGTGGAATTTATTACTTTCGTGTATGCACTTCCAATTGTCTCTTCAATAATGCTGGTGAAATGAACTGCATTTTCAATATCCTCATTATTTTAAGGCTATTTAGAGCTTAAGTGACGTATTAATGATACTGGGGAACTCGGTCAGTCAGTGGGTTGGTTCGGATGTTGCAATTGTAGTTAAATGATTCACATTAACGCACTTTTTTTTCTGTCTTCCTCTGGTCGTGTTCAGTCGCGGCCCCTAGTGGACATGCTTTGAGTTCCAGTCTCCTCCTGATAAAATGGTCATTAGACATGATAATCTTTCTTTAAAAAAATATTTACCCTATTCCAAATTAACAACATATTGTCTTATCCTTAAAAGCCATGCCACTTTTCTAGTCCTAGTAATATTCATTAAATCAAAACAAATACATCTAATGTATAAAAATCTCGTGTCACGGCGTTTGTTATCGATCTCCTCTGCAATGGCTTGACCGATTTTTTTTGTGTGTGTTCATTAGGTCCAATAACAGGTCGTAGGCTATTTTTATATAGCAAAACAACGTTTGCCCGGTCAGCTAGTAAACGTATAAAGTTACTTAACATACTAAACAATGACTATAAAAATTATGCGTATCTTAGTACTGATGATCAATAATTGCTTTCTTACCGAAACGAAAAGTTTTAAAAATTCACGTTCTATTCTCGTGCAGCTGTCAGCAGAAATACGAACACGGCGAACGGTTTTTTGTGCTTATGAACTTCGTATGTCATCTGTTATCGGCATCATTCAGTTAACGGTAAAAAATACAGGTGGCATTTACATTTATTTAGATATGCCAGTATTCCACATTACCTGCAGTATCTCAACTATGCTGCACTTTCTCTACGGAACCCTTCGTGTTAAAGTGCGACTCGCACTTCGCTGGTTTTTTTTACTCACTATGATAAATGATAAAGTTTCACGCCTTTCTCCTTCCTTTTTTAATGGCATTATAAATAAGGTTTTGTGTCTATGTTTTTCCTAATTAATTAGAAAAGGTTATCATTTAGTCGACTGTTAGTAGATTCAACATGTCACATCGACTGATGTGATTGTTTAAAACATGTGCCAAGCTATTTCATTTGTTATTTAGTAACCTACCTTTACTAACAACAAAAACTCAATACTTCCAACAGAAGCTATCAAATATTTCCGCGAAAAGATAGAAAACTTTATACAGAGTAAAAGTCTTGGAGTTTAATAGAACGAACTTGTCTAAGTGTGTCCGAGCTGTCATACAGTTGCGTGGATGGCACGCAGCCATAGCTTATCTATCGGGAGTTACTCGCACTAAATAAAATAAGAATTTGTATTATAAACGCTTATTTTTATTCTGACTTTTGGAGCAGGATATTTGAGAAATATATCTGAGAGTGTAGATAACATCGTGTTTTCAACTGCATCAAAACTAGTTTGCCAAAGAATTTTCTTCCTTAGTATCGGTATGTATTAGGGGCTCATATAATGAAACACACTCCTGCATGTTTCATGTAATGTTGTGAAAGAAATATTAAATGAAATAAAATATTATCATATAAAAATCTCGTGTCACGGTGTATGTTATCGAATTCCTCTAAAACGGCGTGACCGATCGTTATGAAATTTTTTGTTTATATTTGGTAGGTCTGAGGATAGGTCGTAAGCTATTTTGTTTTTTCTTTTATTTGGCAAAACAACATTTTCCGGATCAGTTAGTCTTTTTCTTCTTATAATATATAAAAATCTCGTGTCACGTATTTGTTTTCCAACTCCCCCGAAACAGCTCTACCGATTTTCATGAAAATTTTTGTGTAGGTATATTTGGTAGGTCTAAGAATAGGTCATAGGCTAATTTTTATTATAATGTCAAAACAACGTTTGCTCGGTCAGCTATTCAGTTAATAAAAATCGTACTGAAAACCACATTAGTCGATTAGCTAGAGACTGTTGGCAGAACTAATAACAAAATCTGTATGCCCAATTGTGCATAAATATTACGTAATTGGAATATAATTATATTTAGCCGACCTCAATATACCTAGCTGGGAAAAGGCTAGCTAGGCAGATGATGTGCATTAATATTATTTATTCCATTAATATTATTTTATGTTTTAAACTTACGTCATCGTCGTATGGTCACTAACATTAGTTAATAAGGAGTTACTTCGTGATCATGGCGCTTGCAACAGTGCCGAAATATCGGAAACTCGCAAGTAAAAAGGTACATGGTAGCAATCCCGTTATTAACTATTACCTGTCTACATATTTTTGATACAGTTACTTTTACTTTATTTTACATTATGTGTATTGTGCGAGTCCCAAATAAAATACTTTTCTTTCTAATATTATTTAATTTTTGTTTAAATTTTTTGCGTTAATTCAGGTTTTTATAGTAGTGAGTTTTTATTTTTAAGAGATTGTATCTCTCGGTGAATATCTGTATTTATGTAATAAATAATGATTTAATATACCTGTTAAAGCGACACCGATTATTTCACCATCAAACAAACTCGAAACCACTAAACCTTGAGTACGATTACACTGAAATCCTCAAGGTATTAGGTAAACCAAGTCAAGTAATGTGGCGGCACAATTTGATAATAGATTCGTGTGACTATGATTAAAGCTCTAGGGACTTATCTCACGGCACTAGCTACTGGATCCAGGCAGAATATTCCAAATTATATCTAGGATAGTAGGTCTACATGACACAATTGTGATATTGGAAGGAGTTATTTAGGATTACATTTGAATGGAATTGGAATCTGAGATGATGAACTCTGTGCGACCTCTTTTGTCTTTTTTATAAGGAAGTGCCAAGATGACAATCGCGTTCAAAGAGATCAACATTCATAGTGCCGATTCTACTATTCGTTTAACGTTCGCATTCGTATGACATTCGCAAACTGTCAAAAAATCATTCATGTCTTTGAACGCTATCTATACTAATATTATAATCTATATAAATCTCGTGTCACAATGTTTGTCCTCAATGGACTAGGTAAACTACTTAACCGATTTTGATCAAACTTCGTAACTATCTGTTATTTGATCCAACTTAAAAGATAGGATACTTTATAACATCACGCTACGAACATTAATAAAAAATGTGACGCAGACGAAGTTGCGTGGGACAGCTAGTATTAGTATAGATAGCGAAGCAGAAAAGTTTGTTTGTTTGTTTCATTGGTTGAACGCGGTAATCTCAGGAACTGCTGGTCCGATTTGAAAAATTATTTCAGTGCTAGAAAGCCCATTTAACGAGGAAGGCTATAGGCTATATATCATCACGCTGAGACAAATAGCAGCGGAGCAGTAAAAGAAAATGTGACGCAGACGAAGTTGCGCGGGTCAGCTAGTTGTCACATAAATTAACTTAGGACGGATTTCATCAATGATACTGAACGCGATCAGCATACTTATAAACCACGTTTACGAGATGTCATTTTCTTTGGAATATTCACACTGACAGCTCTTGAACGCAGTTTAAATGTACTGATCGCGTTCAGTTTGATTGGTGAAATCCGCTCTTAATCTGCCTCTTCTTTCAATTTCAGCCAGTTCAATGATATTATCGAAACTACCTATTTAGGTATTTAAATGAAAATATATGTATGACAATCATTTACATAGTAAGGTAGATGTAATAGATGCAAACAAAAGCCTCTACACCTTCACACTTAAAACACTAAAATAATAGCTTAAACAATTTTCTTTTGATTTACGAACCCAAGCCGCAGTATGAGCCTATAACTCATAATTTTCAGACTAGAAAAATATTACCCACCTTTAATTACAACAGCTAACAGCAGAAAACCTCATATTATAAACATGAATTATTATTATATAAAAAAGATTGTGTAAAAGCGTTCGTTCACGCTACCTACGTCATGTGCCTGCGTCACAAAACCATGACGTCATTAGACACATTTCATTCACTCCTGTATTATTTGTTCGTTCGTTTGTACGAAATTAATGGTTCCATTTATCGTTTAAAGGCCGTACGTCGATCGGTTTTAAGTTTTAATTGGTCAAATATTTGTGTTTGTTAGCGCCTTTAGCTGGTGAGGATCGAATGTTCAATTTTCAGTAACTGATTTTCTTTTCGGTTACTAATTTGTCCCTTGTTCTGCTCTGATGTACGTCGGATTGTATTTTCTATCCCTTTCTTGACATCAGTCTGTCAGACTTCTTGGTGTAACCATACATATTTCGAGGATGTAACAATGTAACTCTACACTTTTTTCAGTAAGGAAAATTATCCTAAACTTATCAGTGGTTACCTAAGTATGTGGTCAATGCTAGGTCTTCCTTCTGTATATCTGAAGCCTACCCTGAAGTGGGACAATAACAGGTTATACATTGTCGGTCCGATTCCCGTCGCACGCCCACTAAGACGGCTAGTTACTGCGACACGAAGACAAGCTGTGTGTATGTATGTTAATACGGATTATATGGCATGGCCCGACAGTTGAAAGCCGGGACATTGGCTCAGCATTAATTAAATGCAGTGTATGCAACACGTAAATGCACTTTAGTGAGCAGTATAGATGCCTACAGTTGAGTTATTGGATTTTTTGTTG
Organism: Ceramica pisi; assembly: GCA_963859965.1. Classification (NCBI taxonomy): domain Eukaryota; kingdom Metazoa; phylum Arthropoda; class Insecta; order Lepidoptera; family Noctuidae; genus Ceramica; species Ceramica pisi. The sequence goes on along the minus strand of OY982535.1, from coordinate 17,722,372 downwards.
AGAACCATTCCTGGATTACAGTTGATTTATTAAATAGCTTCGGGGGTTTTCGGAGTAGGTAAGCTGTTTTATTAGACTGCAGCTTACTTTCCATTTTGAAATACACGGTCCAATTCTTTTGTTGATATGTTTTGTCTGCATTATTTTATATCTGTACTGTTGGCTTCAAACACAGATTCGTTGGTTTGTTCGTTATGTTTTTACAGAAATCAAACATCTAAGCCATACCTAATCAAGTGTTCGTAAAACCCAATGATCAGCAACTAACACTGAAATAAAAACGAAACACCACATCAAAATGTCCGCCACAGATACCAGGCAACCAGAAGTCGCATGGAACATGAACTCACACACGAACAAAATATTCGCGCAGCGACGACGAAAACGAGATTTAAATACGGAACACAGAAAAACCGTCCCAATATAGTTTGTAAGTTATCGCATAGATGACATCAAACGAATCGACAATTCAATTCAATGTCAGAAGTTGCTGGCGCACTGGCCGGGAAATTCACAACTAAGTTGAGGCGAATTTTTGAAAAATATGATATAACGGGGCAGGGGGCGCGGCAGGGTTGCTACAAGTTTGAAGAGGAATCGGGCCCTCGGGGGCTGTGATGAATCTTTCACGCGTTTTATCGCTTTGCATCGGGAATCGAACCTCGGAATCTTCGCTCTGACGGACAATGTAGGTATTTACGCTGAATATTTTGGATGAAATGTTAAATTGTGTTATTGAATCGCCGAATTTCTGTGCGGAGTGTCTGTTTGGTTTCATTAGCATTGTTGTTTGTTTGTTTTGTCAGGAATCTTGGAACAGCTATTGGAATCTTCCAATTTTAGCCGTTTCATTTCAATCATTTTGAGGGTATTTATTACCAGAATAGTACTATCATCTGAGGTTTTTTTTTGTGATAAATAAGTAGATTCACTACAATAATTTAGATTTTTCATATTTTACCAGTCCCTAAAAAGTTTTAGGTAACTTTCAAGTGCAATTTATAAACTGTCAAAATGCCAGTCGACCTATCCATCAAGGCTTATGCATAAATGCGATCTATAATTCTCATAGATTACTGTTATCCGCGGCTGCAAATGGTGCATTGCTCTCATCTATATCTCCATGTATCTCAAGGTAAGCATAGCTACATTATTGATAATGTAATAGTCTTGTCACAGCTACCTAATTCCCAAATGATGTCTGTTGTGTACTCTATGCGTAGAGCATCGATTTACCGGTCACATGTTGGAAGTCCGATATCCGTTACCGAGATCAGCCGTTCTTTTCTATAAACATCTGTAAACTTAAAAAGTTAACATAAAGTGAACTAAGTACCATTCGTCTTGTTTGTATGAATTGAAAGCTCACTTCACGTTTACTTCACCTAAGCTTACACGATGATATGATAACAGAATCCCACTGCTGTTAAGCATCATGGGCTGTGGAGGTCTGATAGGCGTGTGTTAATTAAAGGCACATTGATCTATATGGACACTATAGAGCCACTCAATTTCTTTTTAACCGACTTCCAAAAAAAGAGGAGGTTCTCAATTCGGTGGTTATTTATTTTTTATTTTTATACATGTACTCCGATTAATCCAAGGTTTTTGATCCGATTTCAGTGATTCTTTTTTATTTCGATACAGACATACTTACCGTTTGGTTCCGTCATTCGGTTTGGCTCAGTAGTTTTGATTTTATGAGCCTATTTAATTTGTTTATTTCAATTTCTGCGTAGACGATGACGTCGTCCAAACACAACTTAAATGAGAAAAATAAAAACTATTTTACAAAAAAATATAACCGACTTCCGAACAAAACACTACAAAGTATAAAATAACTTTAATTCCGGAAGGTCGTTAAAACAAAGGAACATAACCAAAAAAATATTAAAAACTTTCATTGGCGATGAAGTTATAAAGTTTCAAAGATAAGTCCGAAATTAACTTTGACGTCAAAGTCCACTGCGAGAGGGGTGGAAATATTTGTTTAAAATATTTATTTGCTTTTCGAGTAATTTTGATTATATTTTCACTGTTAATATTGTGTTTTTTGCTTATTTTTAGAAAAACTGTATCTATACACAATAAATATACGTTTTCAAGCATATTCTATATTCGCATGTGAGTTTCATTATATTGCGGAGCACGATCGATTGATTGATCACATAATACTCCAGTAGTCCGCAATGTAATGTAACTTCCAAGCGAGCTAGTTGCAGTGCCGGATTAAGCCTGCGCGGGGTCTGTAGCTAATTTTACCAAGGGCCCCCTGAACCTAAAACCTTCGTAAAATTAAAACGAAAATATCCAATTAAAAGAATTATAGTCCCCCTTTATTATTTCTCTCGGGCCCCGTGGCCCTTATGTGGCAACTAGGTCCATAGGTTTTGCCTACATTGTCTGTATAGACCTGATCCGGGGCGGGGAGATTTCAGACGGTAGCTTGGAATAAAAGGAAGAAAACGAGTTTATTTGCGCAAAGTATGACCTAATTAGTGAATCCTCCACAAAAAAGGCCATCACAGTATGGTAAGAGTTTAGGACTCGTATGTGAAATAGATACAAGACGTTACGCGGTTTTTCAGAGACATGTTTTTACTAGTCCAAGTGCGGGGCCTCCAATGCGCGGGGCCCGTAGCATTTGCTACTCTTGCTACGAGGCTAATCTGGTACTGGATAGTTGCACTTGGAAACGTAGCTTTGTATATAATTTGGCGTGAACTTTGACATTTGTTTACATTGAGAATTCTCTGACTTACCTTCCTTATTCTAGAACTAATTTGAATAAGAACTTTAATGAGACAGATCGAGTAATTTCAAGTTTTCTATAGAAAGGGAAAAATTACTCTCCATTTATTTAAACTATTTTTGAAAAAGCTCCTAACTATCTTTAGACTTTGTGTCCCGGAAATTGTTCAAAAGAGTTACCCTGTTGGCCCTTGAACGCAAATAGCATTTGAACGAATGTGGACGGGATTTAGTCAATAAGAGTCTGACTCTCCGTCCCGGTTTGCCCAGAGCGAGAGAAATCTTCTGATGATTTTCCAGCCAAAAAATGTACCTTCCATTTATGTATGTACCTTGTGTATGCAGTGTCATTAAAAACCTTTCATTCAATTTCCAAGAATAAAAACTTGTTGTGTTACATGCGGAATAAACGCTCATAACGCATTTTATTTCTATGCATTGTTTCTAAATTCCAATTCAGCAGTCACACAACGCTACACACACCTTACAAAATGTTACATTCATTCCACTGTCGAGCATTTCGACTTCTTACCGTCGCGGTTTACGTACACTGCAGGACATAGTTGGAAGCGCGGAGGTTGGCCGCATGCTGGCCACACTTGAGTCTGCCTCAACTTGCATGTTTACCCCTTGTTACGCCGTCTAATGAACTTCAAGTCTGTTTAGAGGAATTTAAAGGAAACCGAGGTTGGTAATGGATTTTGTTTATTTGGTATGTCATCGACTAAGTATATCTATGTGGATTACAACATCATTGAGTATATTTTTGAATTGAAGAGTTCCAAATGTGTTGTCTCCAGATATCAGCCTATAAAATTTTATAAAGTAAATCATAATCATTTTATTTCTTTGCAAACATGGGTATAGGACATACATAGTTGTTTTTATAATGATAAAGTTCTCCATATTAAAGGTTTACAAATTCAAATAAAAAAAAAAAAAAATATTTATCCTAACATGTAAAATTCTTCCGTTACTGAGTGACAGCAGACAACGCACAGCTGAAACTATACTGGTCGTAGAAAGTTGAAATTTGGCAAGTAGGTTCCTTGGGGAGTGTCAGGGAGCACTAAGAAATGATTTTCTGAAATTCCCACGGGAACGGGAAAAACGGGATATGCGCGTACGGAGTCGCGGACAAAAGCTAGTATAGTATAAACACATTGCTAAAACTTATATTATTTACCACTCAAAAATTATTTACCTGCACTGTGTGTAATATTTGTTTTTATGAAATTAATGTCTAATGTTATGACATTTAACACTACTTTTAAAAATAGCTGTTTAATACTTTCACACTTATAAAAATGAAGAAACAGACCACATAGAATAATTTACGCAGAACATGACTAGTCCGGGTGTAAGAAATTTGCATACCCACCTATTTTTTTAGTAAAATCAAAACTTTGTATTGCCGATCAAATTATGGGGCACGCACGCAATAAACCAATCGGGTTCCTGATATTAATATTCAATCTATATTAGTTTAGTTCTAAAGCCGATTAGCTGAATATTCGGCAGATATTGAACTATAAAATATTGCGTGTTTAGTTTTTTGCAGTGTTCGAGCTTTTGAGGTCGATTTTTAGGGTTCAAAACAAAAAACGGAACCCTTATGGGATCACTAGGGTGTCTGTCTGTCCGTCTGTCACAGCCAGTTTTCTCCGGATCTACTGGACCGATTCTGTTGTTTGGTATACATATGGACTTCTGTGACCCAAATACGGACGCATTATGTATATAAATATTTTTTTTTGTATGGGGGTCACTTATGGGGGTCAAACAAGAAAGTAAAAAAAAGTAGGGTTTACTATGTAAAACGTTAATTTCGCTATTATTAATTATATTTTTTTCATAATTTTAAAATAAATGGTTCAGAAGTTATTCAAGAAATTAGACCAAAAATTACCATTCCTCCCTTATCTCCGAAACGAAGCTTAAAACAAATGCAAATAGTAGTTCTAAAGACAACAGGAAAACCTATGTGAAGTCTGTTGTGTTAAAATAACATATTAAAAAATAAATTGGTGCGGAACCTTTTACACGCGACTCGCACTTGTCCAGTATTTTTTAGTTTTATAAATATAAGTTTATACAGTTTGTCTAAGCTAAAATAGTACTGAATTACCCATACAAAAAGAGATATGTAGTTTGTGAGGATGGCGATGATGTTTGTTAATCTTTCACACAAAAAAAACTACTACTACGCTACGTTTGTTTTTTTAGTTTTAGAGACTAATTCGATAGGTGGCAATGTCAAACTCCTAATTGAAAAAAGAAAGAACAATCACTTGAAATGTCAAATTACTCTCTGGGATAAAAAAAGTATCTTGTATTCTAGCCTGTCGTCTTTCGGCTGACTGACGCGATGGACAGTCACATCACTATTTAGTACCCAACACTATTTTTAGAACTTTGAGAAACGATTTCAGGGTCAAACCTGATTCCAAAATTTAATTGTTTAAGGTTTTATTATAATGTTTCGATTAATCTTTTAGAAAGTTTTGTTTTGTAGGAAAACTTTTAAATAATTTCTACAGGAATGTGTCTAAACGAAAATTCTGAATGTATCAGCTGCTTATCACCCTGGGTTTTGGTCGTAAATGTCTATCTATTCACAAGTAAAGGGTAACTGTTTTATGAGTGAAAAGGGAGAGGGTTGCTAGCTTGTTACTATAGTTACGTATCACACCCATTTAAGTTCTCTTGTACTGTGTTTTGGTAACATAGGGATGTTTGCTGAATAAAATAAATATATTTGATTCGTTAGATTGTCAAAATCAAAATCAAAAGTCATTTATTCAAATTAGGCTGAATGCCAGCACTTTTTGAACGTCAACGTTTACAAGAAGACAGTCCCCCAAAAACGCCCGCCCGTCACCATTTCCTAGTTTTTTAGCTGGGAAGAAGAAGTGGCCAACAAACTCCCCAGCAAAATCTAAAAACATTGGACACGTATTATTGTTTTATTAAACCATTAATTTACGAAGTTAAGCGCATCTTTTGAGAGCGGGGTCTTGTGACGTCACTTCTAGGTTAAAAGACCGCCACGTAAAATTTCAACGAACTGTATTTACAAATTTTTTGTATGCTGAAAATAGAAAAAAAATGAAAGAAGAAAGAAAAAGAGTTTATTTGTGGCCAATATGACGCATACCAAAAATACACAAAAATTACAATTATAAACAAGAAAAATTGGGAAGATATGCGTCAAATCTGCGCAAAACGGCCATCTCTCAGCATAATGCTGGGACTCATGTGTGTAAATGCTTAAAAAAATCTAAATCTAAAATCTACCATTTGGACCAAATCATTTTTTGAACATTGCAACTCTTTATCATTTACGGTTCTTGGGATAAAGCCCCCTGACAGACATACGGCTGGATTGATAGATCGACGGACAGACGGACAGCGGAGACTAGTAGTAATAGTGTTCCATTGGTTACCTTTTGGGTACCGAAACCTAAAGACGAATTTATACTAATATTATAAAGACGTAACATTTGTGTGTAAGTTTGTAAGTTTGTATGTAGGGGGTAAACTCAGGAACTACTGGTCGGATTTGAAAAATTGTTTCATTATTAGATAGCCCATTTATAGAGGAAGGCTATAGCTACATATCATCATGCTAAGACTAAAAGGAGCCGAGCATTAATGGAAAATGTGACGCAGACGAAATTGAGTGGGTCAGCTAGTCAGTTATAATTTGACATTAACGACTCTACCAACTGTTGAAACCAGGCAGAATAAATTAAAACATTGTTAGTATAAAGCTTGCCCCCCTCGTGGGATAAGTGAAATCACACTCAGCTGAAACAACAGCGCATGACATTACCGTTAAACCCATTTATTTCCTTCTATTTAGTCGCACAATTTGCACCTAAAGATACGCATCTAATCTACTCTCCTGCCGGGTTTGCATTTTTCTTTTGTACTGGAGACACTTACAAACGGTACTTTTTCTTTTCTTCAGCTAAGACAATTGTATTTTAATTGAAAAGATTTATATTAAAAGAAGGCCGAGATGAGGACGAATATAACTTGAGGACGAGCATTTGCGCAGTCAGTACGTGGAAACGAGGGATTACACGCATGTCGTCAAAAACGCAAGTGGTCGAAACGAAACGGAACTAGGGGGCTATTCTCTAAGCTCGATATCCGTAGTTTTGGGCGGTTTAGTTGCGGCGTATTCTACTCCCAATCACCTAACCACCAAGAATTCATAAAAACACGATTTAACAGTTACTGTCAAAGCGTGTTGTCATTCATTCTTAGTTCGGGTTCGGAACTAATCGTAAGTCCGTAGGTGATACGAAGCAGAATACGCCCAAAACTAAACCCGAAACTACGGACTTCGGGCTTAGAGAGTAGCCCCCCTAGACAGACACGCAGTTCGGCAGACACGCAAAACGACAGATACGCAGTTCGGCAGATACGCAACATGAGAGATACGCAGTTTGGCAGACATGCAACACGACGAATATGCAGTTCGGCAGACACGCAACACGACAGCTGTTCAGTTCGGCAGACACGCAAACGAAAGATACGCAGTTCAGCAGATACGCAACACGAGAGATACGTAGTTCGGCAGACACGCAACACGACGAATACGCAGTTCGGCAGACACGCAACACGACAGCTACTCATTTCGACAGACACGCAATACGACAGATACGTAGTCCGGCAGACACGCAACACGACAGATACGCATTTCGCCAGATATTTGAAACTACACACCCAGATTGAGACAGACAAAGGAATTAGTAAAAAAAAAAGAGTAAATAATTATCAGTATTTTTAATAAACAAAATCAGAAAGCAATGCACTCGAATCAGATAACTTAAGATCCATTTACACATGGCCAGTTAGTAGTTTTATTTTCTTAATTGAGATGGGTTTGCTCTTGACTCTCTCTAGTCTAGGTCAGAGATGACAGAGAAAGTCTACGATGGAGCGAGCTCACCCAGAAGTAGCCTGTTCACTCTAACTTTGAAAAGATTAGGGTTGTAAGCGTTCGGAAACACAGACGAAGGCAGATAGTTCCACTCTTTTGCTGTGCGCATTATGATAGACGCTTGGAAACGCTTAGGAATTCGTAGAACAGCAACAAGGTAGGGATGGTAACTTGCACTGCGTCTGGATATCCGATAGTAGAAGGGGGCTGGTGGGATTAGGTCGTGGAGTTCTCACACGTGGAGCGCACACTCTCCGAAGTATTTTTACCTTGTTGCAATTATATTGTAAACCATTGCATAATAACACGTCTCTGCGTCGTTGACTGTTTTTGAATTGTATTTTTCATTATCCATTTTAATAAGAAATAAATAACAGCAAGCGAATTGAAACCACCAAATAGATCAGACCTATGCCGTTTTTTTAAATGTCCGAGTAGGTACCTTCATTTCAATACTATATCAAGGTCACAAGGTTGATTAGGTCTTACCTAATCAAGGAGATAAATGGCGCCAGCAGTGTAGTGAGTGCAATCAGACATCTTGACTGAGATTTTCTTGCGAATTTGGTCCACGGGTAAGCATAGAGTTTGAAACGAACATGGTGCATGGATTTGACACGGCTTAACATAACATGCTTGCTGCAAATAGTACAATTCGGCCTGTAACACCGGCTAGTACTCTCACCTTAATAATTTGCAAACAAACTTTTGTCAAAGCAACTTATTCAATTTATAAGCAGGTATTTCTTACATTTTTCGGAATGAAACAAACAAAAAAAACGAATGTGTTATTCTGATAGTTGGCTGAGGGTCGCAGTGGCCCGCGCCCCGGCTTCGCCTAACTGCAGTAAGTGTCGGAAAACTTTCGCGAAACATCTTTTACTGCCGCTCGATCGACATGTTAGGTTTTTAGATTTTCACTCGAACGAGCAGAACGGTCCCTTAGTTATGGGCCAATGTCTTACTTGTTCGGCCATTTTGATTTTATATGCTTCAGTTGTGTGAGCATTTTACTTTGTTTTGCGGTTCTTGGGAATTAATATGAGTGCTCTAGCTGTACCTTGTTAACACAAAAACTTCCTTTGCCATTGCATTTTTAAGTTAAAGCTCTTTAAAGATAGCTTCAAACGTATCGATAATGACAGCAGAGCTACTTGCGATCTCTAAAGCCTTATCATATGCCGTTGATTTGCAGTCTTCCAAGATTGTTATTTTTACGGATAGTAAAAGCGCCCTCCAGCATTTGGCTCGTTGCGCCTCTGGTTGTAGAGGTGTACCGCTAGCCTATGCTGTTTTGAGGAAACTTTATGATTTAGGTAGAAATGGTAATTAAAGATCTGATCCTGCAGTGGGTGCCATCACATATTGGTCTAAAGGGCAATGAGGAGGCAGACAAGCTAGCTAAACTAGGGTCAGTCAATGGAACAGAAATGTATATTTTTCCTACCTACTCTGAAGTTATGATGCACTATAAAAATCGCATGACGATTGGATTGAATATTTTAACGATAAGTCTAAAACAAAGGGTATATGGTACAAAATATTGCAAGAAGAACCACCTCGCATACCTTGGTTTGCTAGCCAGACCATTAACCGTAAACTATTGGTTGGCTTATAAAATTCGATCCGGTCACATGCCACTAAAGGCTTTTGCATTCTTATGAAAAAAGTAGATTCTCCTAATTGTGACACATGCCAAAAAAGAGAGGATGTGCAACACCTTTTGGTTGAATGCGTTAGAAACCAATCTCAGAGAAATATTTTACTTGATACTCTTAAAATTAATAAGGTAGATGTATGTATTTTTCTAAGTTTACTATCGAAACCAACCTCAAAAGAGGCCAAGCTGGTATATAATCTGTTTTTTTCTGGTTAATTAATTGGTAGGTACTTATGTTAATTAAGTATAAGTTATACATTAGTTCACAACTAAGACTGACAACTTTAAATATTACTAGATAACATGCTGCGATATTTGAAAAACAAAATAACGCAGCATATCAATTAAGTTCTCTAAAAAAATAAATAAAGAAACCCTTCATAATTATTAAATTCACAGGTCAATTTATCCCTTTCGCAGCCATGATTGAACAAAAAAATATTAATTTAAAGATAAATATTTAAGACAACGCACGAGACAAACATCGTTAATTATACGTAAATTACAAATTCCTTGTAGGTTTCAAAGTCGCAACCAAACCGAGTTTTATAAAGTGCTATTCAGAAACGAGACATCATTGCTAAGCATTCTCCAGTTACCAAGAAACACTGTAGAAACTCGAAACCGTGCTGACAGACAGGAATAACTTAATTCCAATGAAGAGCACTTAAAAAAGAATTGGTCTTAAAAGACAAGCGCAATTGTTACCGCTCTTCAGTTGTGCAGACGCCGTGAAAATCTGTAAAATAATACCCCCGCACTAGTTAAGCCCGTCCCTAGCTGACGATACAATAAAATAAGTAGTACTCAGGGACTAAACTACAAATTACGAGAGAGCTTGCTCAGCTTAAAATAATTAAGATTCTTTGTTCCGCTTGATGGCAGCACTGAAGAACTGCTGTAGAGGATGGGGATAGCATAGTATTGCAGTGTCCGGTCAACACAGTCGAATCTAGAAGTTTCTTATCGTAACTTTGGAAAGTTCCCGTTTAATTTTACCGTAACAATCGCAGCATTTTATCAAATGAGCAGACTTGTTATTTTTTATTGGCGCACAAACTTTTTTCGACAGATGTTGGAGTACTTTGCTAAGTGAGGGTAGCTGGTACAGCGTTATATTGTTAGTTTTGCTCGTAGTCATATTTTTTGCTTACTTTTTGCGGACTTATTTAATTTCGTTTTTCTCGTCTCAAGGTTTTGAAGTCTCACACTGTGTAATATTGTTGGGCATATTTTATTGCCCATTTCTTCTGTTAGTATTTTATGGGTTCTTCGTTTAATTTCGTCTGCACCACATTTTCAATTAATGCTCCGCTCCTTTTAGGCGTAGCGTGATGATATATAGCCTATAGCCTTCCTCGACAAATTTTAATGGGCTATCTAACACTGAAAGAATTTTTCAAATTGGTCCAGCAGTTTCAGAGCCTATTCATTTCAAACAAACAAACAAATATTTCCTCTTTATAATATTAGTGTAGATTTTCCAGCGCTTTACTTTATTGAAATACGTACTCATAAGTATTTGTATTTTGTAGTAACATTGTATGCCCTTCCTGCGGTCTGTTTGTAATCTCTTCATAATATCTTGACGGCAGAATCAATTTGCATAAAACTATGGCACAAGGGTAGACTATGTCCTGAAATAGGACGTAGGCATTTTGATCCCGGCAGTATCACTTGGAAAAATGAAGCCTCTGGCAGAAACTAGTTTTCCATAACGCCAAAAATGGTATATAGAGTTATTTAAAAAAACAACTTTCTCAGCTCCCTTTCCTTAATTTCTCAAATCTCAGCTTACAACACCAAACCTACAAATTATCCTAACAAAAATGACAACCATCGCAAAGCAAGTCGTAGTAGCAAAAACTAGTTGGTATTTCACACAAGGTAAGTTTGAGAGGTGTCAGCGTCAAGTGGCCGCGGCGTGCGAACTATGTCTTTGTTTAGCAACGTCTGTGGCGACGATGTGTTTATTTGATGACAGCCATAAGAATTTCACACTAACGCTACTTGCATAGGAAGTTTTGGGGAGAGTATATGATTTATTAGAAGTGAGATAGAGATTTTAGGTCTAGGGGGTCTTGAAAAAATAATTTATTCAACGACATTGGTTATCAAAAACTAGTTGGTATTTCACACAAGGTAAGTTTGAGAGGTGTCAGCGTCAAGTGGCCGCGGGGCATGCGAACTATGTCTTTGTTTTGCAACGCCGTCTGTGGCGACGATGTATTTATTTGATCACACCTAAGAATTTCACAATAACACTACTTGCATAGGAAGTTTTGGGGAAAGGATTTGATGTATATTAAGAGCGAGATGAAAAGAGGTAGGGATTTTAGAGGCTCTTGAAAAAAGATTTTTTCAACGATAATGGTTGTCAAAAACTAGTTGGTATTTCACAAGAGGCAAGTTTGAGAGGTGTCAGCGTCAGGTGGCCGCGGCGTGAGAACTATATAATGTCTTTGTTTAGCGACGCCGTCTGTGGCGACGATTTGTTTATTTGATGACACTACTTGCATAGGAAGTTTTAGGGAGAAGATTTGATTTATTGAGAGGGCGGGTGTATAGTCGAGATTTTAGGTCAAGAGAGTCTTTTCCCGTCTCAGCGATAACAATTTTCTAAAACTCGAAAATGATTGACATTGACATACAGCACCGCCATGTGGTCTACTCCTAATATTTTGGAGTTTTGATAATGAGTGCTTTGAGCTCAAGATTGCTTTTGTCGAAAAATTTATTATGTAGTCAATGTTGACGTGGGTAGATACTCAATATTAAATATATTCACGGTGATACAATTTCGGAAACAGAAACATTCCGTAGACAAAATGTTATCGAGTTGGACCGCCCCATTATCCGATCAAAACAACTCAATTCCACACCAAAGCACAGCAAAAATTATTGGAAATGACATTTCAGAACCCCTATCTTCCACCAATCACGGCTCCAGAAGTCCCGACACTTGTTATCAACACAGTCAATTCATAAAGTCGTGTCCTAAAAACGTGATACCACAAAGAGTATCGTTCCAGCGAGGGAGAGCGAGGTCACGCCAGCTTCAGAGGGCCCTTCGCTTTGTTCCACGGGCAACAATGCCTCACTGAGGGTCCACAAGAGCATACTTGTATCGGATGCAAGCGATGTTTCGTTGGCGAGGATTAGGGCTTGCGCCCAGGACTGTACTTAACCACAAGACTTTAATGCGAAAGAAACGGTTCAAAGGGTCCCTTGAACGTTGAGAGGGAAAATTGACGGTTCGAGATGAGGGGATAAGGTACAGATGGATTTTGGGGTCTTTATTTTTGTTTTTGGTTTTTCTCTGAGGAGTATACCTACGTCCTCGTATTGGTATATTCGTAGTTCATCGGGTATAGGGAAATTGCAATCATGGTGGCTTTTGATTATTATATGTCAAATCATGGCGTTCTTTGTAGCATACAACATATAAACACCTCTCTATAACATATTTTGTTTTTTTTTATACCTATAACATGTTTGTCTGAGTTTACAATCTAGAGATTTCCAATCAATCTTTAGGTACTACCTACACACTTTGATTCTGTATAAAACTACGCATTGAGAGCGTACAATTTATTACTAGACTGACACGCGATAGATCTACGAGTAAACTCCCTTGAGATATGTAAATATACTGAAGAATTTCCGATATTTTCTTCTTTAGTGTTACTCTGCGGTAACGGCTCGGTTTTCCCAAGTCCGTCCCTGTTCGCGGAGAGTAGTAATTATACGATATTTATGCGAGCTGCCCCTCCCCCACTCTTGTCTTGAGAGCTTGCTAAGAATAAAAGCGATATGAGTGTCGAAACTTATGAGCCATAATTCTCTTTTAGCGAACAAATTTTTCTGTCAACTTAGGAACTAAATCTTTCAAGCCACCAACTATATAGGAACTTCAATTCAAAAGCGATCAAAGCGATCATAAGGCTTGTAAGCTAGAGCCTGTAATAATGCAATAAAGAATCCTCGTCTTTCGCTTCTCTATTAATAAAAGTACGCCATGCTAAAGCCGCGTCCGCAAAGCCACCGCGTAACGGCTTCCAGTTGAAATTGTAAAAAGTTTAATATTTTATAAAAAGTTATTAATCACTGCGTGGAATCGTAAAATTCTTTGCAAAATACAGAAACAAAATTTTACATTTCCAAGTTCCGTGCTAGTGTAAAAGTTTTCATAAAATTTAATTAATCTCACACGTATGTGTTCCGCGCATTTTTCCATGAAAACGTTTAAATATATCGCTGGTTGCACTGGCTGAGAACTGAGAAGTAGGCAGCAGCACACGTTACTGCGTAGGAGTACAAAGTCCAGCTAAATACCGGAAGGCGTGAGCCCTCCTCGCTTTGTTACTGCGACAATGAAAAGGAAATGTCTTTTCCATTTTTCCAAGGTTCAAACCATTGAATACCTGCCCATTTGATAATACAAAGCGGCCTTAGTGAAGCACGGTGCGGATTTTCGGGATTATTAACGGCAAACAGTAAGAATTATTTATTAGCAGGTTCACTTCTGAAGTGCTTAACAATAAAACCGCGTAATCTATGTAATTAACCGTAGCGCACACACGCGCACACACGCGCGCCACCTTACACAGACGTGACGTGCGAACGTAATTAAACTAGAACCGAATAGGTTTTTAACAAATGTTGCACTTAATTATTATTTCCTTGGTCGCAAGCTGTATGAAAGGAATGAGACTTTCGGAAAACCACGTGTTCGTGGGTTGGTCGTGTGCAATTGAGCAGCACCGAGCACCTTTATTGCAGTGCCCACTATTTTCTGTGCAACGGGTGCACGGCAAGAAATAAAGGAGCCAGAACAAAAAGGACATTCTTTTAAAGTTCTTTATTTCAAGGGATTGTAGCAGTAAAGTGTGGTTTAATTGCATGGTAGAACTTTCACAGTTCCACACTTTTATTTGTATTCGATGAATTTAGATTCGATTTCTTTTAGTTCGCGTATCGCGCGCGCCTCGCGTTCGAGAAATATAGAAATAGCTGCAATTTTCTCGGCATCTCTACTTTTACTGTAACAATAATAAAACTACGGCACTTAATGGAAACTCGTTTACGTTTGTTTTTTTTTTTCGAGTAATGAATTCGCTTCGATAGGTAAATTGTAGGCTTACGATTGCGTCATTGTAGTTCTTGTGTTTGAGAAGTTGGCGTGTGTTCGACTTTGTTCTGGAAGAAGGTCGTGTCGTGTCGCAAAAATTATCGAAGTTTCTTGTGTCCAGTGAGGAGCGACTTGGAAGTTGGTGGTTGTTGGCGGCGACCGGTCACTTCCGTCCCCGTGCCGCGCCGCTCACCTATGCCCAGTGCCGCCATGCCGCGCTGCTGCCGCGAGACAATAGCGAGCCAATAAAACTTTTACCGTGCGCTATTATTTTGGAAACATTTTGCGAGATGAGTTCTATAAAATTTGTAATTTATTCAAGCCTGTTTGGACGATACTTCCACTTTATTGATGTTTACAGAATAAGCTCTACACCAACAGGATTTGTTACGTTTTACTTTAAATCTCGTGAGCTGACAGATTTTTTGATACAATAGAAACTAGTCCCGTGTGTTGTGCCGTAGTAACATTGCACAAGTATTGAACTGTGTTCAGGAACTTGAAAATGGTTCTTGTTGTTTGATTTGTTATAGGGCAACGGCCACCTTGTAAAACACACAAAATGTAAAATATAAAATATATAATAGGTTTCCATATAAATCTGTATTCCTATTATGTAGAGAGCGTATGAAAGTTTCAATTTAGTTGGAAATTCTATCAAATTTTTTGTTTGTAAAGTAAAAGTACGCTACAGAATTTCCTGAAAAAAGATAGACGATCTTGTCTTTGAAATGGACTTTTTCTTTACAAAGAAAACATTTTACCTGTTTATATTTTGGATGTTTGTGGGGAGGGGGGAAGTGGGGGGTTTAGTGGTGGGAGTGTGTGTAGCGGGGGATGAGATAAGAATCAAATAGATGTTGTTTCGCTGCATGGCGCTCTGTCGCACGGCCATATGCACGTGCTGACGTGCGACCGCCACGTCTTGACACTTGCGCTAAGGTATTGTTACACTAGTGGATAATATCTTAGCCGCAACTGTACGGTTACGCTATGTTACTGTTCTCGGATATTCGGAGCTCTTTTCTTTTACTGGGTTAGGGGAACACTCGAGTTTCTAAGATGTTGCAGTTTTTGGAAAAGTTTGTTCCTAAATATTGTACTGTTTGTCAGGTTGCACAAGTATGTAAGGAGCGCTTTGGATGTCAATTATAAATAAGATTTCAGAAGAAAAAAATGGAATAAAATATTTTATTAATGACTCTGAAAAGTTTTAGGGGAAAGCAAGTCATTATTCGTTAATATATTATATATATTTAGTGGATCATAAATACACTGCAGTAAAATAATCTCAGCAAGATTGAGGCAGTGATCCACGTGGTTAATAATTGTGACATGTGGAATGCGAGACATACAAACATACACACCTACCTAGCAAGTTTACATACAGACACCGTAACGTGAAATAGTGTCGTCTACAGTAGCCTCAAGATATTTCATTCGTCTGACAGATAAACAAATGAGAGTTGTGATAAAAGCTATGTTTAAGAAATATGAAACGTAAGTCTTAGTAAATATAACACAACAATTTACAGAGACTCCGCAACTAAAACGTGTAAAGGAAAGTAACTCATTTAACGGTAAAAATAAACTGCAAACTTTTATAAAACAGAATAATGTAAAATATGAGGGTGAGTGCGATGGGCATGTAACAACGTAAAATATTTCTGGTAATATTGCGGTAACCTACGACAAGCACTTGTGCGGTGTTCAAAGAGATTTTTATAAATAATAGCTTTTTGTGCGTAGTACTATGTTTTCACGGAATATTTAACAAAAACAACGCATTAGCGAATGTGAACATTATTTTTATACCAACTTTCCACAATTGTTCCCGGTTTTATATGTAGACGAAGTTGCGGTGAAAATATTTGTCGCTAGCGACGTGCAATGGTTTGCTTCGTATGCGTGGAAATTTTTAAAATGTGGAATACCTGTCTGTAAAGTTTTAATTTAACCGAAAAAGCATCGTAATATAAAACTTTGTCGTATAAACGAAAAACCACTTTCCACTTAAAATTAATTAACGATAATTCAGTGCATAAAAGCATCAAGACTACAGACTCGCGCTATATTTTTCACCTGAAGTATGTTTCGGCTGACGTAACAGTCATGAAACGTATTTTGGTAGAGCGATAAGGAAATGACACAAAGAAAACAAACTACAGTCCGCTTCGGCCGAAAATTTGTGAGGGCGGCGGAGATGCGGGCGCGAGCGCGGGAGAGGACACGGAGCCGGGCGCGATAGCGGCACGGGCCGCGTCAAACTTGAACGGTGTCACAGATCGCTCGCACTATCTACCTTTGCATTCGTTTCGCTCTTTCCCCTTCAAACAAAGAGCGCTCTAATTAATTTTGAGTTTTTTTAATATCGGTATTCGTATTCTGTCTTACTGCGACTCAATTAGCGCGGTAGGAATTCATAAATAGTTTGAAAGCTTTTTAATTGAATGTTCGTTGAACGACCCATTAAATAACGCGCTAATTCAACGATTTGCTTTGCTCGAAGTATTAGCTCTCCTTGTTAATTGTCTAAATTATTTGCTGATAATGCTGAAAATATACCTAATTAAAGTTTTAAAAGGATTTAAAAGCTTTTACTCCGTTTTTCATCTGCTGTGTTGCAGAGAAAATCCTAAAGACTGAAAATAGTTTTTATAAAAATCCATCAAGCTACAACGGTCAGCTACGGAAAACCGCTAGTGCTCCGTTCACTAAGCCTTTGTCCAGTATAAGGCTGTTAAAGAAAGAGCTATAATAGGACAGACATTTGTAAGATTGCCTCCACTCGTAACCCAGATCGATATATCGCAGGCATTGTATATTCACCAGCCTATTTCAGGTTAGAAATGTTAGAACCGAACGGACACGCCACGCGAACACGATTGACGTATTATAGTTTTGTCTTGGAATAGCCTTCGTAGAAACGATTCAATGGCCGTCGACCCATTTAATTTAACAGACAATGTATACTGAGTGCACGGCGGCGATTTGTCAAGGGAATGAATTTCAACAAAGGCCGTATTCATTTGAATGGCAACTTGTTGTATGAGACCGTTTTAATTTCATAAGTCGTTTATCATAATCAAGGGGTTGGTGGACAGTGCTACAACCAGCGACCAGCAGACCCATGTCAGTGTCTGGAGGAAATGTCACATACCTGCTCGGACAATGCGGACATGTTGTGGACACGGCTTTGCCAGACTCGTTTGGATTTGGCTTAAATGATTTAGCTGGTTATTTTTTGAAGTACATGGCGAAACTCCTTTATCGTTCGGGTTTCTCGCAGAAATACGTGTGACCGAGATATTTGTCAACTCGCTTGGGTGATTATAGGCACCGGCGGAGTCGGGCTGTGAATTTATGTCGAGACATTATAGCCTACGGTGGAAATAGATTATCTGTTTTACCTACTTACGTGCGACAGTGATATAAAGCCAAGCCAGTTTCTTTTTCGCGGCTAAAACTTGGGCTACATTTATTTGGAGATTCCTAGAGCCTATACGTATCAATTAACATAAATAAAGAAGAAACGAAAGACGAAAAGCTTTGTTAAAGTTTCGCTAAATTGAATTCATTGGGTTCTGAAAATAGTTTAGCATATACAACGTAAATACTTTTACCTTTCGTGCTGAAATATTACTAGTTTTTATGAAACAAAAAGCCTCCTCCACAACATTCAATCATCGAGACATAGTCCGGATTCAAGTAGATCGCTAAATAGTTGGTGGCAGCCGACATCCCTAATCTAATATGCCCGATTCGGGTCCGGCGGCCGGCGCGGCGGCTGTGGCGGGTCGGCACAGCGGCGGCGCTGCAATCTTCGACCTAGTGTTGTAGAACTGCGACGTTCGCCTCTCTATTACCTCGTAACGGCACACTTGGACCCTCGCTGACACAGACTAACTATCTCCATGAGTTTCGACCTGTTTCAAATGTATCACCACGTCACTGTTTTGCTAGAATTTAAATTAAAGCCCGCAGTACTTAACTCCCTCGTTCAATACAGCTACGTAATCAATACCTATTAATTATTTCGAGTACGGCAGGTGTAATTGAAGAAAATTTAGCCATGTAATCTGTTACAATCGATCGCTGGATTTTATTTCCGCGAATTCTTCTTCGTGCTATCGTCAACAAGTAGATTAAATTCACTTCCGTCGTTATAATTTGAGTTGCGAGTGAGGTTTAATATGTACGTAGGTAGGTACACGTTCTAAGGGTAATTTTAAACATTATAAATGTAATTTGCGTCCTAACATTAGAGTGGGTTATAAAACATTTATGACAGGATCTTTTCATGGTAGTAATGGACTGGATTAAGTGAGGAAAGCAGGTTGTATGCATAAAGTATGATACAAAG
Source organism: Ceramica pisi (assembly GCA_963859965.1). Taxonomy (NCBI): domain Eukaryota; kingdom Metazoa; phylum Arthropoda; class Insecta; order Lepidoptera; family Noctuidae; genus Ceramica; species Ceramica pisi. The sequence goes on along the minus strand of OY982535.1, from coordinate 17,703,513 downwards.
GAGGTATATTCAAATGTGCAGTATATTCGGAGTGTGTTGAGTCAGATTGTTGACTGGAGACGAGCTCATCGCTATTGTGAAGTGCGCCATAGGGGATACCCATAGTACGGAGCCTTGGTAAACGATCGAAATCTAAATAATAAAGATCGAGAAGCATCCCCCTAGCGGGATAGGCTTAGTCGTACAAAATTGGAGTAATAAAAGAGGAATGCTCGCAAAAGTTTTGCAATAAAGCCAACGAGTATCGACTGTTAAGGAGTAAAGAGTTCTCCGCTGTAACGCTACATAAGGGTGGGCTGTTGCGTGTTATCAGACCGAGGATTTCACGTGTAATATGTGTATTCTGGAGAATTATTAACATGCTTTTGTTTTGAGAAAAATGTGCTCGGGTTTTTTCATGAGGATTAGAAGTTATTTTGGGACTTTCACGTGCCATTTTGGCTTGTAAAAGGAAAAGGGTTCATGTATTTCAGGCTTTTTTTAACTTTTATTTTTGTAGATTTTAATGCCACTGCATTAAAATCTACTCAACTCAACATGAACAAGGTAATTTTAAAAGTTAGTTACCTAAAACGAAAGAAACAGAAATACCTAGTTTTTCCCAAAAATATGCAGGTAACCATTTTAAAAACTTACCTCTGCCATCTAAACCATCCTCCATATGTGAGTAAAAGTTCATTTCTCTAGTAGGTAACATCTAGAAAGTTCGATCTTATTTACAATTTTAGCTCACTTTGGGAATATAGGACACGAGTATGAACTAGGTAGCCAGCTAGACTCATACTGGTAGATGCATCAACGAAATTACAATGACGCGGTCGGCGAGAAATTCATACCGGATTCTGAAATAGATACCTATAGCGAAATAGTTGCAGGAACTCATAATATATGTATTAATATCATTCCCTTGGGCAAAGAAAATGAAATGGGTTAATGAAATATGTATTTTTCTGTTTTGGTAAATATGGCGTAAAAATAACACACATTTGTACTGAGGGCGAGATCTTTGAGTCTCTGTTTGGGTATCTAATAAGTTTCTCAGCACAGTAGGTAATTCTTCTAACACTTTGAGGAAGTTTTGGTACAAAATTTCAAAACCAAAATCCTAAAATCATCAATTGAAAATCACACTCAACAGACACGAATTAAAAACCCGCTGCATCAATAGTTACACCTGCCGCCACCGTCCATTCAATTTATAGTACACATCGCCAAATCAGCTCATTCGCAGCATTCAAAATCACCCTCGCCCATATTTGAGCACGCCCTTTGTAAGTATGCCCTAATGAAGGCGCATAGACAAATTAAACAGAGCCCATAGAGTAACGAGTCCCGTTCCAAAGATGCTTCTCTAACGTTTTTCGAGTGTTTCACCTGGAAAATAATTACATGGTTTCAGTGACGTATGGGTGCTATTTAAGCTCGCCCTAAGAGTAATGTCGGCGATAAACAGGAGCAATTAAAACATTGCCACGCGACGCACGCCTTTCTTTACACCGTCGGTAATAGAGATTTGTTGTGAGCGCGTTTAGTTCTACTTTCTAGAATTGCGAGATGTAGAATTTGTTGTTAGTACGGAATCATTGCGGAGATAATGCTGCGATTTATCTGTGTAGTGCTGTGCATGCTGATTTGAAGAGAAAATGCTTCGGATTACAGTTAATTCTACTATCTGAAGCGCTTTTCCACATCGTGAATAAAAAATAAAGGATGAGTTAGGACGAGCGTAATTTTTGTCAAAATGAGTCGAAAAACTTGCAATTTTTGAGTAAGCGTGATTTTATGTGTGGCTCCATACTTAATACTTATTGGAAATAAATCAAATTCAGCATTTTTTCAGCAACTCAAATTAAGCAATATGCATGACTCATTTCAAGATTGACAAGACTTTCTTTACACCGTCGGTAATAGAGATTTGTTGTGAGCGCGTTTAGTTCTACTTTCTTGAATTGCGAGATGTAGAATTTGTTGATAATACGGAATCATTGCGGAGATAATGCTGCGATTTATCTATGTTGTGCTGTGCATGCTGATTTGAGAAGGAAGTGCTTCGGATTACAGTTAATTTTACTCTATCTGAAGTGCTTTTACCACATCGTGAATTAAAATTGAAGGATGAGTTAGGACGAGCGTAATTTTTGTCGCTCAAAATGAGTCGAAGAAGAAAATTTTTGAGTGAGAGTGATTTTATGTGTGGCTCAGCCAGCGCAATAGTTTTGAGAAATTGTGTTAATTAAAAATAAAATTAAGCATACTTTCAAAGATACTAAAAAAATGGATTGCGCTTTTAGTTTTATTTTCAACACTTGCGAGATGTAGGTAGATTATGTTGTTGGTAATTTCTGATTTGAGGACGAAGTGGATAGAGTTTAATTTGCTTTTTCGTCCCTGAACTATCTGCAAATGTACAATAAACGCTAAAGAAGTCACAACGAGCGCAACTTGAGTCTCTCATCTGATAAATTGTGAATTTTGGATGGATTCCAGAGATGGACGCAATTGAAAAGATCTTGAATGTGCCCTTCAGCATACGTACTTTCATCGACTCACTTTGAGCGGCGTAAATTACGATCCCCATGACAAAGGTCCGGCAATCCGTACTAGGGAACGGTACACACAGCAAAACAGTTAAGTGGACAGGCAATTAACGAGCATAGCGGTACGCATGCAACTATCACTGTTGTCGTGTGCGTTTAACTTTTATGCACAAAACACGCTCAGACGAGCAATGACAAAGACATTGCCACTTAGCTCACGCACACTGTTAAAATACAGATGGAAGTGTAATTAGTTCGTTGGTTTCTTTTTTGCATTGCGATTCATACTGGTATGAGTTACTGCTGTTTCAGTCAATGTCTTTTATCAGTTTCGTGATTTTCTGATAGACAACCGAACAGTCTAAACCGGGTAAGTTATAGATGATATAACAACAAAATCTCTAATTTTAACAAAATATAACAACGGAACCTATAACTTTATTTAATATAGCGATTAGTTAATATAATGAACGATTGATATAATTTTAAAATAATTAATTGTTTTATAAGCATAACATACATTAAATATAACATCGTTTGACATAACGTACATTAAATATAAAATCGTTTGACATACCACTCAATAAATATAAAACTTATTTGGTCTAACATGATGAAAACGCCTACTTAAAAACAAGAAAGCAAAATTGCATAAGTAGTTAAAAGTGTTTTTCTTTGTTTTATTCTTTGTGAGTTCCATCGTTGTAATAGTAACCTAAGTAGATATTAAACATAACTAGTAACTGATTGAAACTGATAGGTCGACGGCTTCTATTTATGGGTGGTTTAAAAAAAAATAACCACTAACCTAACCTATCCGAGTCGGGGTACTCTGAGTTGGGGTGTTAACCATAATGACGTTTTTTTATATATATTAAACGTTAGACCTAATGATTTTCGATAACATAAACGATATATCAAACAACGTTATACTAATTAAGTTTTAGAATAAATAAATGTTATATGTAAAGGAGTTATATACCAACTGGTTGGTATATATCTCACGTTGATTATATCTTATGAACGATAATAAAATGAAATTAGACCAAATGAGTTTATACGTTATGAGACGCACCCGTCTTAACCTTTGTCTCTACAAACATGACATTTTGCCCTAGGTTTTAGGTTTATAACGAAGGTAAGGAAGAAATAAGGAAGGAATTTAAAAAAAACGGGGGAAATAGGGGATGGCAGTTGGTTCTTCGGAAAATTGCAACGAGCATAGGCTTGTTATGTAGAAATTTTCATTAGAAGTGGTAATAAAAGTTTATTTGCCGTTGAATATGTTACAATGGTCGTTTTATTCGAGTGTGATTGGTTTTTAAATTACTTTCCAAGCATATCCAGCTGTCAGGACTTATGCTATCTATCAGCTAGACGTGATAATAAGTTTTGTTATGAACAAGGTATTATCCTGTTCATGTTTTCACAAGATTGCTAAGCGATATAGCTATGGCAGTTAATTGCTTGTCGATCATATTCAGTGCTGACACTCAATGCATCGGAGTACCCCGTAGCTTGTGCTTGCGTGACAGGTGAATGCTATTTATCGCTGGTTGAAAGCCTGACTAGATATGTCTAGTCATAATCTATACTTAATATTATAAAGCAGAAGAGTTTGTTTGTTTGTTTGGTTGAACGCGCTAATCTCAGGAACTACAACTGGTCCGATTTGAAAAATTCTTTCAGTGTTAGATAGCCCATTTATCGAGGAAGGCTATAGGCTATATATCATCACGCTAAGACTAAAAGGTGCCGAGCATTAATGGAAAATGTGACGCAGACGAAGTTGCGTGGGTCAGCTAGTATGTGATAAAATTACGAACAAATAATTTAAATTCTGGATGAAAATTCTTGATGATCTTGTGATCAGGCTTTCCTTTAGTTTTTTTTTCGGTAATAGAATAAAATAAACTACTCTTTATTTTGTACACCATAAGTTACGGAAAAGATGAATAAACTTAACCCGAGATTGGTATTGGAAGGCACATAAAGTCATTGGCAGAACCATTGCCAATGTCTGGTCCTTTCATAGATTGTACCAGCAGTGCTATTCTGTAACAACATTTTCGTGTCTCGACAGCGGAATCCGAGGTGAGTTTCAAATTCGTATAAATATAAGACCTTATGATGTGTGAAATAAAGTTCACTTTGTAAGCTTAGTCACTCAGATGAAGTCGATATCGAAATGGTTATTTACAGAATAGACTAGCTGATTGTCGTCTCATCGATCTATGAGAACAAGGGAACACTAAAATTCACCCGTGTTTGCGCAGTCGCGCACAATTCATCTGTTTAATATCACCTTCGTACTTGTTTAATATTTTTTGAGACTGCTCATCATGATGAAAATTATGACACCAAAAATGTCATCTGAATATAAGAGTCAAGTTTGGAGGTCCTTCAAAACGCAGTTTGTTGGACATTACTAGATCGAGAGTAACCATGAGACTAATAAAGATTTAATCTCGATTGTGCCAATACTGATAACATTATTTAGTCTTTGACGTCTGGATACGCATGATAGGGGAGAATTTGAATCTAAAAGTACCGTACCCAGACGCACCGTGTATAGGTGTATTGTACAACTAGTCTGGAATGTGTACTTGAAATTAATGGTTTTGTAAACACTAGAACTAGAGGTGAGTTTGCAAATACGCTGCATCTAAACAGCAAGATGGTTAGTACTGCGTAGTTTATGTGATTTTGAATCTGAAAGAAATTGAAACTACTGGCTTTAAGTATTCTGATTCCTTTTTGGAGAAACTTCCTCACTCCAATCAACTCATTCGCTATGAATACGAAAAAAAAACCCTCGCAAATGAAGGTGTCACAATATAAACTTTTATAAAGTATAACTAGGTTTTGCCCGCGGTTACGTATGTACATTTCCCGATCCTGTAGGAATTTCGGGAAATCCTCTTAGTGAGTAAAACCAACACAGACGTGAATTTACTTTCTGTGTTCTAAATAATGCATATATTCGACTGAAACTAAATTAAAATCGCGGACACTATTCAGAATTGTAAAGTCCAATATGCTCTCGGATTTTGAGGTTATAATTACATTTGGTGTGTTTAATTGTTGTCAATAGAAACACTCCAAATGGACCAGATCTGCCAGACCTCTCTCATTATATACTAGCTGACCCACGCAACTTCGTCTGCGTCACATTTTCCATTTTTGCTCGGCCCCTTTTAGTCTTAGCGTGATGATATATAGCCTATAACCTTCCCGGATAAATGGGCTATCTAATACTGAAAGAATTTTTCAAATCGGACCAGTAGTTCCTGAGATTACCCCCTACATACAAACTTACAAACATACAAACTTACAAACAAATTGTACCTCTTTATAATATTAGTATAGATTACCAACAAAATGTGTGATATAGAGTAGTATGTTCTTTTAACATACGCAAACGTGGTAACTTAGGCTGACAACCAATTTCCAGGTATCAGGTGCCAAAGCCATAGACACTTTTTTAAGTATGGGTACTGATTTTTTTGTTTGATGCAAATAACGAAAGCTAAAGTCTGACAGGATTTGGGAGGATGAAACACTAAGTACCTACTTGACTACTGACTTTTAATACATCACAATGAAAATAAAAATTGGTCGTCGGCCAAAGCTAGCAGTTATGAATGATAGTATGTTAAAAGTACATACTATCACTAATCTATGCCACATATTTTGTTACTGAGAAAAAATAAAGGTCTGGCAGCTCTGGTCTTAGTCTAAAAGTGTTATCTGCAAATTGCCAAAGTGTCATCTATCAATTCATTGGCTGTCAGTGTCGATGTTGCTTGTGTCACACAGCGCTTTAATCCTTTTTTTGTTTTTGTAACAAAAAACTTACTCATAGATAAGAGGGCCAATTCTACTAATTTTTAAACAAATTTCGCATTCGCATGTCAATCGGTTACTGTCAAAACAGCCTTAATTTTCATACATTTTTGACAGATTGCGATTGAGATGCGAATGCGATGCGAATATGAATATTAGTAGAATAGGGAATATGCATAAAAAAAATATTTATTATCTAAACACTTTATCTAAAAATATACAAAAATATATTACTAACAGTGGAAATAGAATCAAAATTGCTCGAAAAACAAACGAGATATAATTATTTTAAACAAATATATCTGTCCCTCTCGCGAAAACGCTGTTTTCTATGGCAGATGTATAGACGTCACGTAATGTGACGTCAAATTCCATGTCGGACTTCTCGTTCTAAAAGTAATCTTTGAAGCGTTATAACTTCATCGCTGATGAAGATATTTAAAAAATATTTTCTTGAGTGTTTACTGGAGCTTAAGAGTAATTCATTTTATAAATAAAAAAATCGCGTGCATATTCCCTATTGGCACTCAGGCGTTGAGAGTGGTTTGTTTTAATTTGAAAATAATAGCGTCGGGAGATAAAACCGACATTAATTAACTTTATCAAATTTTTCGTACCTATAAAGTGTCCGTTCTATTCTAATAATTAGACAACAACTAGAAATTATAAAGGTTTCATACGTGTTGATTCATAGGCCACTTTTTACCATGTCCTTTGCAATACAGCAAAGTTTAATTACCTCAAAGAAAGATAGCGGTCCACTTAATACATTTTACACAAACCGAACCGGTTTTCCATATCCTTAGAGTTGTTTGCAAGCAGTTGTTACTCTATAATTCCGGGGAACTCAAGGCGAGCGCAGTTATTGGTAGCTTACAATTTCCCAGCAAACTTTAGTTAAGGTAACCGGAATCTGGCAGTTTGTAGTTGCACACTTAGTTTGCTTCTAATACATACGAGTATACCTGAAATAGAAAAGTTTACACGAGTGTGTGTAAATAGTTTACACGAGTGTGTGTAAACGGTGATTAAATGTTATGAAGTTGTAAACGTCTTGTTGGTTTTTTGATAATTGACTTGGTGTAATTGGCAATTCCTTGCCTCTAAAACATGCACTAAGCATGTTAATGTTGTGTGATAATCTGTAAGAATACTTATTAGGTACACTTTTCTGATACAGGCATGACGTGCATTTACCTAGTTTCAATTCCTTCTTATAAATATTAAGATACACATAAAATAAATACTTAAATATTAACAGATTTATTGAAAAAGATATTGCATAATAATAAAGCAAAAAGTATTGTTAAACATTTATCTTAATTTTTGTCTTTACTATCATAATTTAAAAGTAGGTAGGTACTACTGCTACTGTACTTAAAGATTATAGATTTATCAATAAAAAAACCACATGCTTACTTTAAATACGAATTATCAGAATTTAAAAAATCATATGGATAGTTTTTTTTTAAACTAAGCTTAGTGTAATTTCATACTTTGCATCAATACATGTCTGTACTATGACAGTAAATATTTTTTCGACACATTTGCTCAAAAAATGCATTTACGAAGCCTGTAGGAATGTTCGAAAGTTCAAAATTACAAACCATACAATGGAGCGTGCGGTAAAGTAGGTACTCTCACCTAAGTGCCTACTTTACCGCACGCTCCGATGTATGGCGCCGTGCCGTGCGAATTCTTTACGGTATTTTTTTAAATATCCATAAACAATATAATTATAAGAATCTAATCCGTCTGCATCCGTCAGCAAAAAACGCTTCCGTCTGCGTCTGCGTACAGACGCTGATCGACTTCGTCTCGGGATTACATTTGTCTACTTGTTTGTAAAGACCAACTTACAGCACTTGTATCATAAATAACTATTTCATTCTTTTGCAACAAAATCAAAAACAGTTTCCTGTCTTCTACTTTCTCTTTTCTCTGTAAAATACAAAATATACTCACAAATAAAACGCCTGATATTTTTAAGTTCATGTTAGTTTCTAAATTCTAGTGATATTTATTAGTTCCGTGGAAAGCTCACAGACTATTAGCATTCATGTTTGTACGTGTACGTTCCAGGAAATACCATAATTATAGGTAATCTTTATTATTGTTCTCTCCACCAGAGAGAGCTATTATCTATATCTATCTATATCTTCTATCTATACTTATAATAAATCTGTAGAGAGGTCAATTCTGTACATGAAATATATTTCCAAAATAACTATTAGGGGGTGATTAGGCATCGATACTGATGCCAAAAATGCAATCAGTACAATTTTTGTCTGTCTGTCGGTCTGTCTGTCTGTCTGTCTGTCTGTCTGTCTGTATAACCGTTATAGAAACAAAAACTACTCGACGGATTTTAATGAAACTTGGTACAATTATTATTCATACTCCTGAGCAGGTTATAGTACACTTTTCATCACGCTACAATCAATAGGAGCAGAGCAGTGAAGGGAAATGTTGGGAAAACGGGAGAAGTTACTCCATTTTTTAAGCTTCCGTCGCGTGTGCAACCTTAATGGTGAAAGCTACACAGAAATCATGTATGACGGAAATGTTTTCCTTAAAATTATATAAAAAATATCCAACGACAGCATATGTCTATCTTTTATGATAGACGAACAATAACACGTGTAACTCCCGATAGCTTAGCAGTTCGAAGCTTTCTGATTGTATTTGTCTACTCTTACGTTTATAAAACTCTCAGTTGTCCCTAATTAACATTAATAAAAGTTAACATTATTAACTATTCCATAAAAAAAGAATCATAGAAATCGGTATAGAAACACCAATGTTATACATGAAAAACGCTAATAATAAGCCATCGCGCGTGAATACTGAATCATGCTATAAGGATTATTTTTGTGGTCGCGAATGCACAGGCAGGCGGCTAGCTTGGCGCCTAGAGGCTAGCGAGTAGCTTCGGAAAACGGCTTACGACAGTTTGCAATATCCTTTAATAATTATAATGTCGAGGGGAAGATGGTTATAATTTCGCTTTACATCAAACGAGTAATATTATAAATGTGAAAGTTTGGTTGTTTATTACTCAATCACGCCAGAACGGTTTAACGGATCTTAATGAAATTTAGAACAAAGATAGTTTATAGTCTGGAATAGCACATAAACTACTTTTCATCCCGGGAATATGTTCCCTAGGGATCACGCGGGCGAAGCCGCTGGCAGAAGCTAGTTTCATATAATTCATTAACGATACCTGTATAGTTTTAAGCACTTTCACATACAGAGGTTTTCGAGAAACAGTCTATCTTGTACAAAGCTAGAAAATGGCTTGTGAAACTCGAGTATGGTCTAGTACGGGGGTTCCTAAACTGTGCGTCGCGACTCCCCGGGGCGTCGCAGTGCTTTCCCAGAGGAGTCGCATACCGCCACAAAATGAGACGCAAATGCTGCAATTGGCAAATCAAATGAGAGCTTCCAGTAGAGCAAAATCTTTTAAAGATCTAATCTGTAGCCAAAATTGGTGTGCTTGCAATAAATTGATATGTGTCCAATACTTATCGATCGTAAGCACACAATTTTATATATATTTTTCAGTGAGTTCTAATCAAAAAATCAAATACTACTGTCTCATTAATTGTAAATACCTACTTGTTTTCCCAAATGAAGCAACCACAAGTATCTTCTTTTACAAAGATGTCGCAAAAAAAAACATTTAAAAGGAGTCACACTATACAAAAGATTGGGAACCTCTGGTGCAATAATTTTGCAGTACTCTGGATCGATTGCTCGATTCCTTTAATGGAGACTTCTCTTTACTGTAGATGTAATACTGGTGACTCAGTATTCAAGGAATAATTGAACCTGCTACTTATTCAGAAACATACTCTTAAAGTATCATACTCAACCAGTATAAGTGCGGTTCTGTAAACATCTCACTGTGTTAGCTGAGGTGAAGTGAATATGAAGTGAGCTGTCAAGATACTCACTAGACATTGCTCGAGGCGAAGTGTCACATCACTATCCCATAGCTATGAAACGTTGAACAGCTTCATATAGGTACATACTCCAAAAGCCACTCCCATATACGCGTCTAATTTAGAACAAATTGCCATCATTCGACAATAAGAACCGATAGCTTTATGATGAAAAACAGCCCTCGCATAATATTTGCGAGTGTTCTGCGCTTTATTTTACTAACACTCCTATATATAGACATGCAAACGCGTGCCGTTAGCGAATTTATATTAGTTGAACGCACTTGTGCACGGTGGATGCGTGCAAACGCGTTTAACAATGCAAATTTATTCTAGTTACCGGATTAACGGTTCATCATCGAGGCACTTGCGGTAATTATGTGAACAGGCCGCGGTATCCTCGCGAATATTCGATGTATCATTCGCTGGGATTAACTGCTGCTGATTAATAAAGCGCCTGCTTTTCAAATTAAGGTGGTTAAGTTTTTCTAATTTGTGCTTTGTTTGGTTATGCATTAATCAAATGTGTTTTTACGACTACTTGGGCTAAAGATGAAGCTATATTTTAACTTGTAGTAACGATTGACCAAATTTTAATGTTTTGGATTGGCCCTTATTTCATTTCGGTATCATTTTTAACTCTGGTATTTTTTTAATAAGAGTCATCAAAAGAAGCCCTAAACGCTTGAAAGGTGCAAAAATTTCAAAAATACATTCTTAATACATTTAAAACGACTCGTAATAAAATATCAACCAATCTACTGCAATTAAGCTACTTTAAACATATTATATTGTCGTACGGATAGGCGGACTTTGTGGAGTTACACGCCAACCTAATTAAATTGTGCATGTAAAGTTCTCTACTGAGCTCGCTTGTGTCATCATATGCCGAGTTAAAGTACCATGGTTCACTGGGAAGCTGCAGAAATGGGTAGAAACAACATATTTTTCATAATTTGTAACGTGGACAATGGGCTTGTGTCCTGAAAAATCTAATTAGTCCGTCAGTTAGATTATCAAAAAATATTTGATACGTATTTCTTCTTTTGTTACGGGAACCAAAATTGACGAAGTTACGACGCTTTTAAAATTCTCAATACGTCACGCCCTGGCATAGTTTTTAGCGTGTCGTGACGTCACGAGCCCCCACTCCCGAGTTTTGATGCGTTTTATCTTTGTCATTATTCATTGATTTACAAAAACAAAAAATACGAGTCTATTATTTTTCAATACTCTAACTGACGGACTAAATAGTTTTGCAATTTGTGGATGATGGAAACTAGCCTATTCCGTCATGTGGTACTTGAGTTATGCTGTGTTTTAGATGAAAGCGTAATGGCGAACAATTTTTGTGAAGGTTTTTTTGTTGGAATGTATTAGTTTTGTTATTGTGTCTATAAACACAAAGTTAAGGTTCTACTGTCTTGTCCCCCTCTTTTTTTTACCGGTCTTTTGAGATCTCATTAAATATACGCAACTAGATGCCGTCACATTTACATTTAAATTCACTAAGGTACAAACTCCGGCACAATACACCTTTTGACACACGATTATTATTTATTTTTTATTTTTTAGGGTGTCCGTACCCAAAGGGTAAACGGGGGCCCCGTTTACCCGGGTACGGAACCCTAAAAAATATTACACTAAGACTTCCCTGTCTGTCTGTCTATCACCAGGCTGTATCTCAAGAACCGCGATAGCTAGACAGTTGAAATTTTCACAGATGATGTATTGCTGTTGCCGCTATAGGAACAAAATAATAAAAAACAGAATAAAATAAATATTTCAGGGGGCTCCCATACACTAACTTGTTTTTTTGCCGAAGTAACCTATTCACTCTTGACTGAAATACTCCCAGGTTGTAGCTATCAGGAAACACAGACTCCACGAAAACACAGATTATTCTAAACCAACGAGACTACAAAAATGAAACTAAATATTTCCATCAATATAAACACACACGAAAGTTAAATGGCGGACGGCTTCATAACGGTCAAACGTCCTAATAAACCGCGTTCATATATTGTAGTGTTGCCGCAAAAACATTTTCATTTTAGCATTTTATTGAGCTTGTTGTAACTGATTTACGTGTTGTCCGTTCCGGCCGTTTTTAACCTTTCCGAGAGCCGCATCATAAACGGTTTAGTGCCGGTTATGGAGCTCAAATTACGAAGAATGGAAGTATAGCTCTCCCTCATTGTCTGCCCTTTATGAAGGGTTCGAGTATATAAAGGAATACAAGCGAAATGTCCCGTAATCCGAATAACATTTCTGTGACCTATAAAAACTTGGTGAGTGGCGAAATTGTTTTAGACTACATATACACTGTGTACATTTACTGGACAGAATAAATGTGTTTCGTGATGTAAGTAACTTTTCTATCTTTTGTTGAGCAAAGGGTAAAGGCTTCCTTTCTGACGCTCTTGAAGTTTGTACGAGTGAAGGGAGGTCACAATCACAATAGATTTGTATCTGAAAGTCTCGGCCTTACGTTCTGTGAATTTTTACGAACCTTTTTTGTAATTACTATGTCGCAACTAGGTTGAGTACCTATGTGAGTGATTCGCATCACATGCCCAAAGAAATAAAATCAATCAGGAGTATCGTAAGAAAGACCAGTTAATCGCGTCGGATATCGGCAACAATAAAATGGAGACGTCCTGAATTGCGCGCTACTTGAATGCGTTAATAAAAATCGTGGGGAGTCGAAATTAAGGCTCCTACACGAAGCGTCGTCATTAGGGCCGAAATAGGGTTGTATCCTGGTGGTTGTAATAAGTCATGTCTGCCGCAGGACCCCCGCCGCCCCGCCCCGCTCGCCGCGCCCCCCTCCGGACGATCCCGCACCATTTCTCGCCCTACCCTGAAGATTATCGCGCACTAAGTATGATCAATAGTCAATTTAACGGGCAAGTGGCTAAAACTGGTCAGATTAATCAGTGACGAGGCAAGACTTTTAGTCAGTTGTCATTAATTAGTGCTGTGTCTAATGACATGTTAGTAACATAACGCGTGATTTCGCTTTGATTCTTTTTTGATTGAGCGTGTGTCCGAAATTGCTTAGTTTTTCTATCATATCTGCGCGAGATTACTTTCTAAAGGTTGGATTATCGGGATGATATTAGACAATCTTTTTGCTGGTTTACTATTTCGAATAAAAGCCAGTCCTCGGTGTGGCTCGCAATCATTTTGGCACGCATTTTATCAAAACAAAATTCCATGTAAATTCGTCGCGCACACAAATCCTAAGCGTAAGCTTGGGGCACTTCCCTGGGTCCCGGTATCAGTTCAGTCCATAAACTAGCATCCCGGCGCCCCCCCTCACCTCGCCCCCCTGCCGCATCCTCGGTGGCTCTTCCGCCCGCTTCCGCTCCCTCGCTCGGAACATAAGCTGTGCCATTTTTTAAAATGCGTGCCTCGGACCTAGTAGTTCTACGTTATATCGACGTTTAGAACTTACTTTTATTTTCTTCATGTAGCTCGTTTTGTTCAGTGATAGCGAACGGCGCAGTTTTTCAAAGTCTGTCAGGTGCAAACGATCAGTTTATTTCCTTGATGGAGCATTGTTGTGAGTTATTGGCTTTGGGAGGATGGAAAATAATGGAAATTTCTGAAGCTCAGTCGTCATTGGCACTTCTATACTTAACTATAATTTTGTGGACATTCACAGACTATAGGGTAACTTCAATTTTTTTTATGCAACGTTTGCATTCGCATCTCAATCGCAATCTCGTCGAAATGTAGAGAAATTATAGGTGTGACCGACTTATGACAGAATCAGATTGCGACTACATAAAATGCGTATGCGAACGCTGCTTAAAATAACTACAATTACGTCTTTCTTCCACTTTTTTCGCTTATTATTTCTGAAGTATATCATGTAAGGATTACAGTTCCTGTCAGTGTCTTCAAGAACTCAAATCCTATTATAAGCCATTAAGTGCGAAACATTCCGATCAGATGATCTTTCTCCATACATCTTGTAACATGCCCAGATAAGCTGTTTGAAGCGCCACTAAAACCCTTGACATCGCCTGTTATTAATTTGGTCACCGCTGTTAAACCAGGTACCTCCTCATGCACTATCGTAACCGTTAATCCTTATGGTAAATGCAAAAAATTTATAGTTAGGTATCACAAAAGAGCCTTATCTGTCAAACTAACTGTTCCTATACAACAGTTAGTTTGACAGATAAGGCTCTTTCATATTGCCTACCCGAAATCACCGTTTTTTTAATTTCTCACATTTTCTAGCTTTGCATGTGAATATTTTAGGACGCATTGACACTACACACACACTACAAGTTGCGTGAATGTCAAACGTCAAATGCACCAGAGTGCAAATTCTACTAATTTTCACAATGGCATCGCTTTCGCAACTCAATCGCAATCAGTAAAAAAAAAATCAGAAAATTAAGGTTTTGTTTACAGTTTGTGATTGACATGCGTATGCGAACGATGTTTAAAAATTAGTAGAATTGACCCCCAGAAATGTTACCATCTCTAGGCAAAAACTTCCTCAGACTAATCTAAACGTATTTCCCTTCATACGATCTTCTGCGATCAAATTTAAACAGCGTTCATAATTTTCAGGGTTCCGTATCTGATAGATTCAAACGAACACCTTTTATTAAGCATCATTCATTTCGTCATCATGTATGTTTTCGGGTTGTGTCTTATGAATTGATATACGTAGACAGTTATTTTTTTACAGTTTGTGTAATTTAAATTAATAACTTAAAAAATTGATAACTTACATTTAAAATAAAAAATACGAAGAGAGGTGAGGAAAATATAACCGCCATCTAAAACAAAAACATTAAAGTATAAAATAATCTTAATTTCGGAAGTCGGTGTTTTTGGTTTTGTATCTTCGTTTTTTAACACCGACTTCCGAAATTATAATTTTTTTAATGTTCTAGTGTTTGTTTTGGAAGTAGGTTATATATTTTTGTATTTTTTATTTTATTTTTCTCTTTTTAGTGGTGATCTTGGACGACGTCTTCGTGTACGCAGAAATTGGAATAAAGTAAAATGCTCATAAAATTGAAACTGCTAGGCCAAACTGAATCAATTTTTTACAGAACCGAATGGCAAGTAGGTATGTCGCATTGAACTAAAAAAGAATCACACAAATCGGATCAGAAACCTCGGGAGTAATCGGTGTACATACATAAAAAAAACAAAAAATACCCGCCGAATTAAGAACCTGCTCCTTTCTTGGAAGTTGGTTAAAAATTTAAGGTCTTTAAAATTACTCTCGTACAAGAAATGTGATTTTTACGCTTTATGGTAGGTTCGTGCGATAACTATACATATTCTTGAACAAACTTATTTATATGATATAGTGAGCACGATGTGTTTTATTACACACACCCCTCCGACCTGGTGTGCGACACACGGCGGTTATAATGTTAGCGTGGCCTCGGTTATTAGTAAGGTACACCCTTCTTTGACCGTATAGTGAGACACAATTTTGTATAAGTAGCTTTATGACGTCATGCTACCAAATTCCGGAAGGGCGAAAGTGTTGTTGGTTATTCGTGGTCTTTTTTTATTATTGGTAGGCATACGTTTGACCACTATCACATCTGATGTTAAGCGATGATAGGGTCTAAGATGGAGCACGCTTGCCTGGAAGTAACCTATCCACTCTTGACTTAAAGACTCCCAGGTTGTCGCTATCAGGGAACTCAGACTCAGGCAGGGAATTCCACTCCTTAGCTGTACGCACAATGAATGTATTCCCAAAACGTTTTGTGCGTATAGGTGGGGTGTTCACCATGTACCGGTGGCGCGCCGTACGACTTATGGTCCGATGATGGAACGGGCTTGGCGGAATTAATGTAATAGTGATGTAATTCCGTCGCACACTCCCGAAAATGCAACCGATATAAAACAGACAGGCCAGCAGGTCTAAATCTAAGTCTGAAATACCTAAAGCGGGCCAAACACGTTCAAGACATTTGTTCAAACAGGCTGGTCAAAACTGTTTGAAAACAAATCATTTTTGGTCAAATTTCGCCAAAGACATTCATGCCAATTTGATTAAACTCAAACTGTCCAGTGTCCACCAACCAGTCTGTTTGATCAAATTACTTTGACCTGCATTAGGCATTATTCAGGTATTCAGCAGTGTTATTTTGTAAAAACGTCACCGTTAAGGCTGAGGTGAAGTGAAGTGTCAATCCATACAAAATGGAATGTCAGTTCATTTCACGCTCGCTCCATTTAAGTTTAAACGGTGAGATGATGACAGAATAGACTGCCTATTGGCCTAACTCAAATCTGTCTCCTGCTTGATAAGGAGGGAAGTGGAAATTACATTTATTTTTTCCTACTCCTCCGCTGTACTCTTCTGATTAATTTCTATGCGGGATCCAAGACAGTTGAATCGTTTCTCCGGGACTCGTCGGGCTTTATTAGCTCGGCGTTTTTCTGGTGGTCGCCATTATGTATTCTGGCTTTCAGGAGTTGCAGTGGTTGGGAATGTGTGGCGGGCTTGTCCCAATAAAAAAAAAAATGATTAGACCAGACTGTTATCCACTGTCGAAGGGTGCATCAAGATAAATATTGTCTTAATAGCTTTTTCCTGCGGCTTCATTCGAGTTACAGTAGCCTATAAATATCTCCAGCATATTATCATATATACATCTCTGTACCAAAATTCATCCACATCGGTTCAGCGATTTGGCGTAAAATCGTAACCAACAAACTCACTCAGGCATTTTGAATATCAAGTTAGGATAGGATAAGGTTACGTATAATATACTGTTTCTAAAATTCGATTATACTAAATAAGTTTTTAGGTCTATCCTGGCATTATGTAGAAGACATATCCAATGGTTTCAACCATTCAAAAACAGTTACATCTTTACTAAAACCATTCAAAAACGCATAACAACGTGATATCCTCACGCAAACAACAATAAGTGATAACCCAAACCTCAGTACATCTAAACCAACACATTTGTGGTACTCTACAGCGTGTTTACAACTAAAACGTGTACATGCTGTAGTTTTTGCGAGAGCTTAGTTGTCGTGACGGGCGACCACTCCAACCGCTCCGCTGCCGCCAAGTGTGGCAATTAAAACTTGCGAATGTCAAGTGTGGTGTAGCCAGACCGAGCTTTATTATTTTTTATTTCATGGCAACAAATGAAGGTGAGGTATCTTAGTTTTAGATGTAGTAAGCGGATTATTATTCAAAGCATTGTTTAAAATGCGTTATGGCATTTCGGTGGGTTTAACAGCGTGTATTTGAAACTAAAATAAAAGCTATCTATATTAATGGATGGGCTGAAAAGCAATATGGATCGAGTTTGAATTTGGGTCAGATCTGACTTGTATATTGATTAGTATCAAAATAGAAAAGTTGTAAAATTATTTCACTGGAAAACGTTTTATTTATTGATGAAATAACGCTGCAGTAAAATAGATTGGTAGCTCTTGTCGAAAGGTAGTACCACTGATACTTTATTTAATTATGTTTATGCTAATAAGTCTCAGTAAACACCGCGTTTAAACTCAGTCGCACAAACAATTTAAATATTTCGTTCCGAAAATTGGGTTTGAATTTGTGAACGGCCTACAACAATTCAACTCGGCAATCTTGACATAGTAATAATAATTTAACGTAAAAAACCTTCAAACATGGTAGTATATATAACGTTTTTATGTTCCCAGTAAAAATCACATTCACGTTAACTTCACGTTGAAAAGATTGGTGCGTCCTATAACGCAACCATTTCAGTACTCGACGATATACAGTCGATTCATTTCAGAACGAGCGAGCATGAATCCCCAATGGTAGCAACATTTAGAGACGCATACAAAAATCGTGTAACAGTTACGAAAGGCTCATTGTGGGCCATCAAGTAGGTCATTAACGATTTCATAAAAGGCTTAGAGGGCTCGCTTCCCTTTCCCCGTGTCATATTTTTCATGGGCTCGACCATTTCCGAAGTGCTTATGGCGCGCGTTCCTCAGGTAAACGCGTCGTGGGCGCCGCGAATCGATTCGCCACGTCCCTACATGCGCCTCGTATAACTCCACCTTTATGTTTTTATTCGCCCAAAATCTTGTTATTTTTATTCTTATACACAGTAAGTTTAACCTCTTAAGTATACTTGTGGACTGTGTACGCGAAATTGTTTGTAGGTATTTTATATTGCTCATTATTTTTTCTTGTGAAGTCAAGTTTTGTATTTTAAGGGATGTAAAATGAGTTTGTATTATTTGCTTGATGACCTCGTATGGGGCTCTTCTTGGAAGGCGGCCGTTAATTTTGCTGTCTTGACTGATATTCTGTTTGACCTACGTATTAGTAGTCATTATAGTCGTTGTCGAACGCCATGTTTCCGTAAAATTGTTTGATTGACGTACAATTTTCTACTATTCATTTGTTAGACTTTGAAGTTGTTGTAGAAACATATTTTTAAACGTTTATATTTTTAGTTGTAGGAATTATAATCACCTAAATTTGTATCACAGCGCGGCTTACGATACTATGATTTTGGAACAGCTTTCAAAAAGTTTCTAATTGGTAATAAATCAGAATCAAGAGATTGTGAATTTGTTTAATATTGTAACAAGGATTCAAAAGCCACATTAATAAAATGATTAAATGTCTCTTAATTATTATAAATGTCAGAGAAATGTAAGCCCATTAATCGAGGTTGCAATAATGAGATAATTATATAATGAGCTCCTGCAACCAGAATAATGACGTTCTCTATGTAAACTTAATTTTCCTGGAGTTTCATTCCGACGTGTACACTACAAAGTAAATTGTGTGTAATAATTGGTTTTATATATAACTAGCTGGCCCGCGCAACTTCGTTTGCATCACATTTTCCATTAATGCCCCGCTCCTATTTGACTTAACGTGATGATATATAGCCTATAACCTTCCTCGATAAATGGGCTAACTAACACTGAAAGAATTTTTCAAATCGGACCCGTAGTTCCTGAGATTACCCCTTTTTCTTTTTTTTTTCTTTTTTTAGGTATGGGACTTCCATACAAACTTACAAACTTACAAACAAATGTTACCTCTTTATAATATTAGTATAGATATAGATGTACCTAATTTGTTTACTCAAACCGCAAGTCTATGAAAACTATAGCTATTATATGTCATATTAGCTTTTGCCTGCGACTTTATACGCACATATCCCGTTTTTTTCCCGTTCCCAAAGGAATTTTAGGAAATTCTCTCTTAAGTAGTTGTCTCTACGGAGTGTTGGGAAGCTTCATACCAAACAGCTTTCTACGACCTGTGGTTTCGGCTGTGTGTTGTCTGTCAGTCACTCATTCAAACACGATAGTAACGAAAGAATTTTATACAATAGGATTTTTATACGATTGAATTGAATCTTGTTGTCTAAGATTCAATTAGTATTAAGGTAGGTTTTTGTTACACTAACTGTATCTACAGGTTCTATAGCCAGATTTTGATATGAAAAAAGAATCCGAACAAACCCAGTCGTAGGCAGAAACTAATCCACGAAATAAAATCGAATCGCTGTTCCACAAAAACCAATCAATGCTCAGCATTAAGATTTTCTCTAAAAGTATTGTGTGTAAGTTTGACATTGTTATTTTTAGTTTAACAAAAAAGTAACCTCTAAGGATTTTCAAGTCAAACTGGGGTCGTAGAGGTCACCTTTTAAAATAAATTTAATCTGATTACACAATATTCGTGACGACTTAAAAGTAGGTAAAGTTCAATTGTTTTTACTAAAATAAAGAATTTAGATATCGAGCTAGTCACGGAAACTGATATGTGTTACTTTAACCTCAGAGAAGGTTAGCCTTAGAAACCTAAATACTCGATAAATCTAGGTAGGTTATCGTTAGAAACGGTTAAGCGAATAGTTATGGCTTGAATACCTGTCATGTGGATGTATACTTGCCTCGCCTTATCTCAACTATGTTGGAGTCGGTAAGCAGAAGCATCTGAGTACCAATTTTACCGATTAAGGTTCTAAAAAGGGCACTTTAGCAGAATCAGAAAGCACACTTTCTGATTCTGCTAAAGTGCCCTTTTTTGGCCAAGCTACCCGTCACTGTCAAATTTCCCAATCAACTTTAAACCTAATACGTAAGCGATAAAGATAAAATTAAATTTGACAGATTGTTGTTGTGGTTAACATTATGATTCTAATATGATTCCACTAAAGTGGGCTTTTTAGACCTCTGACCTCCACGACCCAGTAACTGCGTTTCACAATACTCCTTGACAATACTGTTGACCGATTTCTTGGCTCCTGAGTACCCGGTTACGACCGTCAAAGTTCTAAAAATGACAACAGCTTTACGTGCTTTCTGAGACACGAAAGAATCTTGGTATGATAAGATGGCCACCTTCTCATGGCTTTGGAAACCTATTGATTTAAGAAAGAACTTTCTTATGTAAAAATACAATTGTAAAAAAAAACAGTTTTAATAGGGGGCCAATTCTACTAATTTTCAAACAACTTTTGCATTCGCATGTCAATCGTAAACTGTCAAAAACCCCTTAATTTTCACACATTTTTGACAGTTTGCGAATGAGATTTGCTCGGATTTGATATTGATGGGATTTTAATGGAATTTGATGATTTTTTGCTCGGTTTGCTTAGTGGTAGGACTTGTTCTAAGTCCGCCTGGCAAGCTACCACCATCATGTATAAGTCTGTCGCCATAACAACAATGTTAACAGCATTGTTGTGTTCTGGCAGATAGAGGTATGATAGCCAGTTCCTCTGTTTAAGAGGATTCCGGGTGAAACTCGCTTCCATCTTCGGCCTAATCATCACTTTCCATCAGGTGAGATTTAGGCCAAGAGTTTCCCCGTTTTGTATAAAAAATAAAATAAAAAAAGAGATGCGAATGTGAAAATTAGTAGAATTGGCCCTCAGTTCAAAAACACAGCACAATAAGCTATCTAATGCTTTTGTGTATTACCAAAAATGCTCAAAGGAGCCCTGCAAACTGCATCGTTTAATTTTGCTTCGGGTTTAAAAATGACAAATACTTACGCTTGCAGTAACTCACGCTGCAAGCAACTAATACTTTTTCTTCCACGTCTACCCCAGAGTGTAAACTAAATCTTATTCAAAACAAGAAAACAAGCACTAAGCAATCTCTTTCCTTCATCACAACTACTTTAAGAACAATCAAGAGAAAATTGCAACAATTTATATAACCAGAAGACTGGTTGCAGCTAATAAAAACTATAGCACCTGTAATTGACACTGTAAAATATGATAACATCTTAGCTGGTGTAAAATCACGGTGCTATTCTCTGAAGGGTTATGGGGTGTTGTAATAGTACATTTAGATTAAAGGTCATGAGCACACATGACATATCAACTCCGATTGGGATCTTCACCGTGACGATTACGTTACGATTCCGATTAGTGTGCGTTGAAGTAGGGTTTCATACAAAGAATACTTACTGCACAGCTCGAGTTGATACGGCGACGATACCTTTCCGAGTTGATGTGACCTTTATCCGATTCACAGTCCCACTAAGAGCTGGTGGCTAAATAATAACAGCCGCACGTGTCGGTTGTCAACACTTGCCAAGGTCGGTCTGTGGATGTGTGACCACCTTAACATAGTGAGACTTTCGGACTCTCGAAAAGCACGTTAGCCCGTTGGACCCGGCTGTCATATGTAGATCTATGGCAATCGTTACGATCTGTTAGAAGCTACAAAATCTTACACGACTCTTGCCAAGAAGTGCCGTGTTAACCTTTTAAAGGGTAACACGGTGGGGTTCCACGTAAAATACTGGTACTCAGCTGAATCCCATTTGACTGGAGTCAGAGTCAGAATGCCTTATTTGTAAACGTAGGTCAAATAACAACAGTGTGTGAGATGTTATAGATAGGTAGATTCTCCATGTTTTGCCCAGCCAGAGGCGTACAAATATATTAAGTTAACACTGTCGAATTTTATCACACATTTAACTTTTAAAATATCATAAGGTGATAGAATTATTTAAACTTTCACAATAATAAAAAAAGGGTAAGGGGGGGGGGGTAATAGGTTAAGTTATAATTCATTTTAATGCAAATGTCAAACAAAATTTCAAAATCGTCAAAATTGTAAACAGTATTTATTATACAGGCGAGGTCAAAGTTTACGAAAGAACTGATTTTTTTTTGTGAATTTTTATTTTTATTTAGCCAGTCATGTATCCTTAATAGGGAAGTCTATTTTTACCAACAGAGCACAAATCCCACCTCCAGGTTGCACCTGTAATTGACACAATAAATAAAATATGATAATATTCAAAAGTGCGGGTTTACCAGATCTCGGTTGTGGAGCAGTTGAATCAATTGCCGCCGCGTGGCTAACGGGCCACGAAAGGCGATAAGCTTAACTTACGACGTCTTTTGTATTCCACTGTACTTTTATTTTGATCTTTGTGTTTTAGATTTTTGAATGTACGTGCTGATTCACGTGGATTGTGATTCTGTATTATATGTACTTTAATTCTGTTTGCATTGTTATGTGGAAATTTTTTTTTCTTTCTTTTTGTAGACATGCGTTTGACCACTATATCACCTGATGGTAAGCGATGATGTGGTCTGAGAGGGAGCACGCTTGCCTAAAAGTAACCTATTCACTCTTGACTTAAAGACTCCCAGGCTGTAGCTATCAGGAAACACAAACTCCGGACATGATTGTTTTCGATGTTCATGATTTAAACGAAGTATTTTTATTTTAGCTTTTTCCCGCGACTTTGTTCACGCATATAACGTTTGTTCCCGTTCCCGTAGAAATTTCAGGAGATGCTAATTTCAGCTTTCTACGAAGTAGAAGTGGTCCGCTGTGCGTTATTTGTCAGTCAGTCAGTGTAACGGAAGAGTTTTATATATATTGATATTGTATTTTCTATGAAAGTTACTTGAAAATATGAAGTGCGATGCAAAGATTTGCTTGCTAGACAAAGGTTCTTAACGATTAAAATTTTTATTGATTACATCTGCATTAAGCTGCTTTCAGAATACGCTATAATGTCGCGGGACTATTCGAAAGAGATACCGTGGCTCCGGAACACAAAGGGCAATGAAAGAACATTGTATGGGTTTTAGTCAGTAGAAGTCTTACACTCCCTCTCGCTCCGCCCAGAGCGGGAGAAGTCATTGGATGATTAACCATCCCTAAAAAAAAAAGACTACGCTATAATATAATAGCATATAGTATACAGCTCATGGCACAACAATATCGCGCACCATTGTTCGTATACACGTTTAGACTGTACTATACTATATATTATTGACAATGTATGGTGCGCGCTATTGTTGTGCTATGAGCCATATACTCTATGCTATATATTATAGCGTAGTCTGCAAGCAGCTTTAGTCGGTGTAAACTATACTATGCTTTTTTCATGACGACCTATTAAAAGTTCGTTTTCCATTATTTCCAGATGCTGAACATAAACTGTACAAAATACACGAAGCAACTTTTTCCATGTTTTCCACGAGGTCTTCCGATGGTAGGTAATTTGAATAATATGAAGCAATATTGTTAGGTATCGTATCGATCACGCTACCGCGTACCCTTTTGATGCAAGCCGCTATGAAGGCACTGTATACTCACTAGTCACGGAAACCAATAACATATTCGTTTGAATGTCAGTAAGAATTCACAAAATATTATCAGTTGTATTGAAGCTAATAAGTAGTCACGAAAGAATGTATCGACTTTTACTTGAAAATATTATGTATACCAATGTTGGTTGTGATGAAATCATTTGATTGATTAGTCTATACTAATATTATAAAGAGGTAACATTTGTTTGTAAGTTTGTATGTAGGGGGTAATCTCAGGAACTACGGGTACGATTTGAAAAATTCTTTCAGTGTTAGATAGCCCATTTATCGAGGAAGGTTATAGGGTATATATCATCACGCTAAGTCCAACAGGAGCGATAATAATAGTCGCAAGACTGGAGCCCTGACAAAACTAGGGTCTCATCAGACCGAGGGGATGATGGCGAGGCGCTTTGGATGGCTTCCTAGTGAATTGGCATGAAGAAGAACAACAAAGAGTGAAATGGATATCGTGAGGGGAGAAAGAATTAACTAATTATAAGTAAAAAAGATTCTGTCACCTTTTCTTCGCCATGTAAGGCAAGACATGAATTCTCAAAAAAAAAAACACAGTTTCTAAAGACTAGGCAGATGATTGAAAATTTTAATGTTATCACTTTTAATAAAGAAGGAGGAGCTCGTGGCTAAATAATAACAGCCGCACGGGTTGATCCTTATGGTTAAGCAATGCTTGCCAAGGTTGGTCTGTGGATGGGTGACCATCTTAACATAACGAGTTTCCTTATGCACGTTAAGCCGTTGGTCCCGGCTGTCATTTGTAGATCTTTGGCAGTCGTAACGGATTTTCAAGAAGTACCGTGTTACCCAGTTAATGGGTTGTGGAGGTCTGGTAGGCAGCAGCTCCACGTAAAACACTGGTATTCATCTGAGTCCGGTTTGACTGGAACCCGACCCCAATATACTTGGGAAAAGGCTAGGCAGATGATGATGACTTCTAATAAAGAAGGTTCTAGTGGAATTTATCCGATTTATTGAAACCGATGCTTTTGTCTAAACGGTAATAAAAGCCATTGTTCTGCATATACGATCCGAAACAGCAGAACACCAACAAAAACTAACTCCAAACGCAATAACAGACAAACCAGGAGCCGCTTATCAAGTCCGCATTAGAGCGTAGTATTTCATTCTACAGCTTTTATAACTATTCACCATAATGCGTGGAAGGCAACCTTTGCGAGGCCCGGGTATCGGCAGGAAGTCCCGCCGGGCAGGGGGTCATTAGCCAAAAAATAAACGATCACACTTTGTGTAATGGTGAAAATTTCTGCTTATTTTACGACTCCTTTTTTTTCGGGTTTAGCTGAGTTTTTGGAGGTGCACTTTGAAGTTTAAGTGAGCCTTTACCAGCCAGCCAGTTTTTTTTGTAATTCTTTTCGGGTCGCGTACTTGACGAAATTTTGTTAGATTTACATAAGTAAACCTACTGTGCTTATGGCACAGTAGCTAGTCATTAAAACTTGAGATACTTGAAATTATGATAGACGTTAGAATAGTTCATATCGTGATTGCTACCATTCCCACGGAGTTACTCCGTGATCACGGCGCTTGCAACAGTGCCGAAATATCGGAAACTCGCAAATAAAAAGGTACATGGTAGCAATCCCGGTATGAACTATTCTAATGTTAGTGACCATGAAAGTTTAAAACAATATATGATAGACGTATTTGGAAAGAAGAGAAACCTATATTTAAAAGTGATCGAAGGCTGAATTACACATTACTAGCTTTCGCCCGCGACTTCGTACGCGCATATCCCGTTTTTTCTAGTTCCCGAAGGAATTTCGGGAAATCCTCTCTTAGTGCACCCCTATGGACTGTAAGGAAGCTACATGCCAAACTTCAGCTTTCTACGACCAGTCGTTTCGGCTGTGCGTTGATATATAAGTCAGTGAGTCAGATTTGCCTAATACGAGTAAATTTTACAGGAAGAAGTTCGGAGATGCACCTTGAAAGGCCTCCGTATGAACACGTCCTATGAGCAAAACATCCTATTCGCAAAATGACCTATTAGAAGAGCGTCCTATTGTCAAAGTACAGGTAGGGTGCCTGTAAAGTGAAGCGCGGCTGCGGAGCGGAGAAACGGAGAAAAATTAACCAGCCATGTAAGTCAAAATGTCAGTGAGTCACGTGGTGCGGAGATTTGTAATAGACAGGCACCTTTATGCTGAAAAATTACCATCGTTTGGTATGGAGACCTAGAAGGTACTAATATTATGATTACATCGAAAATATAGAAAACAGTAGTAAGTAGTTAGTAAACTGTCGTCTAAAAATACACCATGATTCTTGCTCAAAACAAACCTAGTAGCATTGTTGAAACAAATCATATTCTCCATTTTCCCCGTTGGAACGCGGAGATAAAAAGCTTACTCATTCATTTTTCTCGGTTCCTATCAGCAAACACACAGACATAATTATAACGTTTTATATTTATAATACTGCGTTCTGTTTCTAGCTCGTACAAAATAATATTGTAGCCTGAATTCATTACCTACCATATAATTATTGAGAAATGGTTGATGCTTTATACGAATCCAGAAAATGTTACTGACTCAGAACATAATGGATAGGTAATCAAAAATAAAATAAAGAAATTTCTGTTAAAACAAGTTTCATATTCTTCACCTACTAAGACGTCAGGAATCTTCAGGAGACCACCGGCACCGGCTTGCATGTCTGACCAAAATATGAACGTACTTGAAGCAAAAGTCCTACTCATAATATTATAAATGCGAAAGTTTGTGGGGATGGATTTTTGTTACTCATTTACGTCAGAACGCCTGAAAGGATCTTCATAAAATTTGGCACAGAGATTGATTATATTCTGGAATAGCACATATTCTTATTCTGGGAGTATGTTCCCTAGGGATCACGCGAGTGAAGCCACTGGTAGAAGCTAGTACATAAGGTTCATCTTAGTGTTTTGTTGTTTCTGCCTAGCCTCATGAGAAAAGGCGCTGGTTTATGAATGTATGTGGAAATATCATACATTTATAAACCAGAAATTATTGATTGGAGCTATCAAAATCTTACTTAATACCTTCAATGTAGGATTTTTGGTTATTTTATCGCGTTTAGAATGTCAATTAGATATATGGTTTTTCTCCATACCTAACACTGAGGTTTCGTATGGAGAAATACCATAACCCACCCCTTGAGTTCCCATTCCATTTTAAACAAAATTACTTTCCTAATAGTTTATTTGACGTCTCGCAGTAAAGATAACTGTAAGTCTCGATTGTTATTGTTTTAGTTTTTGGCACCGCGCAGGTTATTCATGATCAAATATTATTGTGCAGCTTTTTGCGTTTTGCAATATTCTAGCGTTATTTCCGTGTGTGTAGTATGTATTATTCAAATTAATTTTCTTTGGAAGTTAGGACGGTGACGGCTTTGGATTCGTAATAACGTGGAATCTTTTTGACGTTATGTAAATTTCTCTGAATATAATTCACATGGTATAAATAAGTTGTTAGGGATTTGGCTTGGAGAAAGAGCGTGAAATTTGTACAGATAAGAGTTTTATATAAATAATACATGATAGCATATAGAATGTTCGTGACTTTTGACTTCACTTTTGATGACTTTAGAGAGAAATATAGTATAAAAATCGAGAGAAATGTCAATTAGAGTGAGTGAGTGATTAGAGAGAGTGTCAATTAACTTAATTTATCACCATTGAATGCAATAACAACAAAAATTAAAAGTTCATTTGACATAATGAAATAAAGGTAATATTTAATCCATACTCAAATATCGAGGATTATTATTTAACATTCATCGAAAAAGCCTCAGTAGCACTCGAAAGTAAATACATTTCAGAAACGAACTTAACAGATTATCAGTGCGAAATTAAGCTGCATTATAATTATTATATTTCGGTTTCGAAAAATCCGGCTTTCTGTCTTTGGCATGAATAAATAGTGTTTTTAAAAGCGTGCTCTGTTTTTGTTGGGGTTCAAGTAACAAAGTAGCGGAGCTATGTCCACGTTGGTACATATATCATTTTTATCGGTCGCACTCGGGCCAACCGTTTATTCATTGCTTACCTATTGCATACGAGGCTCAGTGACGACTGTTTCTACCATTTGTTCTCGATGAGTTTTTTTTTTACTGTTTGTGGCAAATAAATCTCTATTTGGTTGGGCTCAAATCTGGTTAGATTATTAGTAGAACATAATAAGAATGATAACTTTCCACTAATTGAAATCGTGGAGGTAAAGACAATATTATGAAATTATTTACACCAAGATATGGCTTAAAATAAAATAAATTGGATTGCACGACGACAGTGCCAATTTTTTAGTCTAGTTGACTAATTGATAAATGACATTTATTATAATTAGGTTGTAAATAACACTTTTACACGTCAGTCTTGTTTAATCATTTAAAACTAGATAAGGCCGGTGTTTCCTAGTTGTAATGCTCTGAGAAGAAACACCGAAACACACTCAGAGGTCAAAGTCTCTTTTAAAGTCCATACAATCGTACTGGTCAAATCATATGACAGCAGGTTAATGTCTGAAGTAGTATTTTGAGGAAAACTGAGGAATTATTGCTACATCAAAGAACCCCTCCAAATCAATTCACAAAATCACATGAAACACTTATTCACGCTACGCAGAAGTATGCTACGCTTTTCGTAGCAGGTGCTACGGGACTTAAGTGAGAATAATTAAAACTTAAATCTGAAGTCCAATAATTAAAGCACTTCCCGTTATACCCTATACTAAGTTTGCAGACTATATATACCAAGTTAGTATAATCCAAGTTGGAACAAACCCGTATTAGTAACTCCTTACAACTTCGTAGCAAACCGCTACGCGGGCGACGTAGCACACTGTTTCTTTCTCTTTGTAAACTAGCAGTTTTATTCGCTGGGATTGAGGTTTTTTAAATAAGTTTTAAGTATTAAAAGTGCAGCATTAATCCGCCTTTTGTTCGCCCTAGAAATTACTTGATTTGTATTCATACAGCATTATTGCTACGAATACCGTTTCTTGTCACTTCTTTTTTTGGTGCATAGGGAATATGCATAAACAATATTTGTTTTATCTATACAGATTTCCAAAAAAAATACAATTCTATGGCAGCTGTATAGACGTCAAAGTCCATATCGGACTTCTCTTTCTAATTGTAATCTTTGAAGCTTTATAATTTCATTGCTGATGAAGGTATCTAAGAAAAAAAATATTTAGTAGAGCTAATAAGTATTTTATTTTGCAAATAAAAAAATCACAGGCCTATTCCCTAAATCAGCCGACTTTTTCGCAATAACTGTTTTCTATATGATATCAATAATTATGGTCTAGAACCTATGGACTACTATTGTCGTGTCTGTATCGATCAGAGGGCCAATTCTACAAATTTTGAAACAACTTTCTCATTCGCATGTCAATGTCAAACTGTCAAAAAAGCCTTAATTTTCATACATTTTTGACAGTTTGAGATTGAGAAGCACACAGAGCAAAATTACTTCAGCACTAAAATCTAAAGTTTAATATTTGAAAAGTATGTGGTAATACTCATTGTAAACTCACTTCAGAAGCACTTTCAGACCTACGGTACGGTGTAACTGGGTACCAATCGTACATTCAAGTGAGATCGTATTTCTTTTTTTAGAAAACGCCGTTTAGTCAACTATGTATTGAAGATGAATGTGTATCGTTTTAACATTCGTTCTGAAAAAGGTACCGCAGTGATTTATTGATAACTACTAACATCAGTTGTTGAGATATTGTGCTTTCACAAATTAGACCGTATTTCTTACTGAGACCGCAGGTTGAAATATCGGTGCTGGTACTTCGAAAGAGTTGAACGGATGAAATTACGTTCCATAGTTTTGTTTTAGGGTAAGAAATACACTGTTTGAGTTATTGCCGGAATTAGAAAAGACTTGGTAATATTTCTTCGTCCTTTTATTATTTAAATGCACAGTTGTCTCACGTACCCGCTCAAGTTTACACTTTTACGCTTTTTCGATTTATTGGCAAAAACCTATCTTGTTACTTGCATGCACCATGATGTATGCCTAGTTTTATTCGATAGAATGTAAAAGTTCATTCAAACAGCTCATTCCAATAAATAGTTACTCAGGAAAAAGGCACTCGGCAGTCCAAAAATCCGCTTCATATTAAATGCGCATTGGTAACAGTAATCAGAACATACATCGCGTGAGCATTACCGACTGATTTGTTACACATGCCTCGTGCCTCGTGTCAATAGACGCTGTACCAATTATTAATGATTACCAGTAAGTATGGAATCGATGCCAGGCAGCGTGGCTTCGAAGAAACGATTAAAAACTTAAAATAGACATTGAATTGCATGTGTTTGTGTTTCTTCGTCATGTCACATCGTGTCTTGGTAGAAAATGTTTTTATTTTGATTGTAGAATTCTAAATGTTTTAAATTTGAAAAGGAACCCAATCAAATGATATGCTACAGAAGATGTGTTTTGAATTAAGTGAAAAGTACACCAAGCGTCATTGCATATCTAATCAAAAGTGATTGCCAAAAGTAAAAAAATATGGAATTCAGTATGTGACATTTCGACAGTGAACTATTCACAATAGGTACCGATCGTCGATAATATTTTCGTTTCATGTAAGCCTTTTTATTTTCAAGATAGGTACCGAAAACCCAATTTTTATCACTTTTGAGTTACTCTCCCTTATTGATGTTTTCTAGGCATACAGGAGTTTCCTTCGGAAAATTGGATTCTAATACCTAACTATGTATATTTATGTACTAGCTTTCAGACATCATTTTCCAGGAAATATAATACGTTGGCCTATGTTAGCTTCTTTTCACAATAAAGATACTGTCATGCTCTGATCACCGTATAAAATGGTTTCATACTGAGACGATAAGAAAAACATCCCGACCCCATTCAGGGTGACATTTTGTCTACTAAAAACACGACGCTTGCTAACTACGGCTCAGTTTGCGTCGTACTGCAGTAGACTTTACATATGTATACCTTCTACATATGTATGTGCGGGGAAATTCAAAGCGTGAACTATTTAATCAACTCATGAAATATGCATTCGCCGAAATTCTGGCTGGGCCCGTCCATCAGCAGAAGGCCTTATCGACGACGGCGCTTATCATCAACAGGTCCCACTACCAACTCGTGTGCTGTTATCTCTTGCTACAAATAGTCACAACTACATTACTGGCAAGGAGCCCTAAGTACGAGCTAAATATTTGTAGAAAATCGACTGTATTTTTGAGAGTGTAGAGTCTGTTTTAGTGGGGTGGTAGGTCAGTGGTGTGGTGCATAATCACGGATAAACGCATTGTCACAGTGTATTACGGG
Source organism: Ceramica pisi (assembly GCA_963859965.1). NCBI lineage: Eukaryota > Metazoa > Arthropoda > Insecta > Lepidoptera > Noctuidae > Ceramica > Ceramica pisi. Next base: position 17,672,246 of record OY982535.1, on the reverse strand, counting down.
GCCGCTCGCCTAATGCACCTAATTCACGACAATGTAGACAAGTCGTTTGCAACTATACTTGTTATTATTTCAATTTGGGTGTGTTTACTAAATTTTGTTGTGGCTCCCAGTGAAATGGCGGCGCACGCTTTGTTTTAATGACGTAATTTCAAGTGTTTTTCACATTTTTGGGGCTCAAACAAAGCTTTGTTGTTCTGTATAATGAGGTTTTAGCTTCCAGATGAATGGAATAATGATATATGTGTACATACGTTTGTGGGGATTTTTTCATGTTATGGTTGAAAAAGTGAATTACCTTTATTTTTACATTTACCTGTACACTTTTACATAATGCTTGTTTAAGCCAGTTCACAGTGTTGCTTATATTAAATGTGTGTCTACATCATCATACATTTCTTTACAAAAAAAAGCTTCTTCCAATAAGAATTTGATAAAAGAACACTCTTAAATATTAACTGTTCTACAAAAGAAAATCCAAGCATTTACTGAGTTGCGCAATCAATATCAGATTTTATTAACTAGATTATCTCCATAGAAACGGCTAGCATACAAGTGCTGAAGAATATCTCGACTTCCTACCAAGAAATATACAAACATACAAAAACCCATCCTGCAATATTATCGCTATTGCGCGTCGTGTCATTGACACCTCATAACTGTGGTTCTATTTTTAAAATAAGAATCTAGTGTTATTTCTTTTGCTTCCTGAAAAATAATATTTTTATATTTCTTTGTACACAATAGTGGTAGATAAAGCATGCCTTAATGACATAAGGCGCTTTAAGCTATGTGACTTATACATTTCTATTGCTGTCAAAAATTAGACATGGTATGCTCCTTTTTTTCATTGGTCCTTTTACATAAGCTATACATATATTTAGGATGTTACTGTACTGTACTGTTGTATAGCTAAAAAGTTCACAACTACAATGCCATCAGTAGAATGGGCATTGTGTGTTCATCGTAAGATTCGTCTTAGACATTCGAGCCATACTGTCTATGTATACAGAGAAGTTCTATATGTACTAAATTAATTAGTATTCCAATAATGGACATTGAATGTCCTCAATACAGGATATCAACGTTGTATAAGCACTTTATATACCTAGTTACCATTACTTAGAACAACGTGGAATACATTAGTTCTAACAAGCCTCTTGTAGAATTTCGCCGTAATAGAGAGCTAGTTAGTTCTTGGATTGCATCTTCCAAGTTTCCTTAGAAGCCTAAGCAGGTCCTTCTAAGAATAGATCGTAGACCTACAATGGTCCATTAGGTTGACGATCTCTGATTGTTGTTAACACTGTCTGTTAGTGGCACATACAGTCAAAGAGCGATGCCGCACGTTGTTTGACATCCTTCCATTGACCTTTGAACCATCGTAAAGCTATGATTTCGATGAACAGGGCGGCACAAGCAAAACTGCGGTGATGCAACGCAACGCACTGCTGTTCGACGATGCAGCGTCTACGACGAAGCAGGATACGCACAACTGTCACGAGCAGCTTCCCCCCACGCCGCTTCGTCTCCCTCGCCCCCTTGTCCGTTACGCGTGCTCTCGTCGACGTAAAGCTCCGTGTGGAATATCTCCGTCGTCGCAGCTTCGACGCAACACATCGATGGTACCTCTCTAAGCGATCAATTGTATGCACACTCGTCTTCACACACTCATTCCCGATCATTCGCGGTGGGAGTCAAGCGAACATGTGGTGTTCATTCTCATTCATTCATTCACTCGTTCGTTTCTTCGTCTGTACCCGGCACTAACCATGGCACACTACGATACCTTTGTTTTGGACTACCTAGAAATATATCTTGTAATGTTAACTGTGGATTCAGTCCAGTTAGACTTCTGAGAATTAAACATACATACATTGTTAAACAGTTCCAAGACCCACTGATTGATTGACTGCTAGACAGGGTAGGCTAAGCCCCTGAAGATAGTAATGTGATCGGTAGAATACATTCCTTAAACTTCTGTGGAACCTTTAAAGTTGGACCTTTGTTTTCTTCTTGGTTTATTAAACGGATGTTTTGAAACACCATTGAGGGGTGATTCGGACTTTTTTTGAAAGAGCGATCGCGGTCGTAAACTGTTAAAAAAATCCTCTGAATCCTTTTCAAACCGACTTCCCAAAAAGGAGGAGGTTCTCAATTCCGTTGTTTTTTATGTTTGTTACCTCATAACTCCGACAATTATGAACCGATTTGAAAAATTCTTGTGTTATCAGAAAGGATATACTTGCAGATTGGTCCCATTTAAATTTTATCAAAATCGGTTACGAACTTTGGATTTTAAATCGAAATAGCTGGAATTCGTCTATTTGGATGATGGTTTTGTCGATGGTTTGATTGATTGTCGCTGAGATAATATTGCCATTTGAATTGGAAAGTGTTTTAAGTACGAGAATTGACCTTCAGATTATATCTAGCAGGGTGTGGATACCATAGACTTTACTTTTTGCCTAGTCAGACAGCTATAAATTATAGGTGTTGTCGGCATGACGGAATATAGTTTGTTATATGGCGATTGGCGAGCGCATGAAACGACGATCAAAATTCTAAATTATTTTTCGGTAGAGGTGTATATTTTAAGGCAGGTTTAATATCTACAAAAGTTTAGATACATACACAAGTTGTTACTTTGTAAAAGTTATTTCGGCTGACATCAAACATTGTGATCTATAACTTCTACACTGTTATAAATTAATTGCCCTTATCACTTATCCTCTACAATATAATTCTGATATAAAACTAATAACTTACCTCATACATTTTAACATGTCAAATGCGGCCTATTCAGTAGCCGTAACAGAGCAAAGATTTATTGCACGTACATATCTGGCTAACAGAATCACTGTAACATTGTCAAGCGTTTACTCCTAACATAATGCTCAATGGACTACGTTTAATTACGATACAATGTGCCAGATATATGAGGGTTTGCGACACATGTATTTGACAAATGTTCAAGCAATATCACCGATGTGTCACCGGCAGAGTTAATGAATCTCTCTAGAGTTTGGCAGGTAGTGGGGGGTGGGCTAGCCCATAAATATTTTTTTGGCTTGGATTTTTTTTAACTATACCCCAATATAGTTGGGAAAAGGCTAGGCAGATGATGAGGAATATCGAAAAACACTGAGAGGAGCTTCGCGCCCGATTTTGAGCAAAACTAAAACTGCATCATTGGATTTTCGAAAAATCGGTTGATCTAGCTAATTCAAATTTGTTTTAATCGTAATATATAAAATTCTTCTGATACTGAGTGACTTAGTAAGTGAATGATAGACAACGCTCAGCCTAAAGTACTGGTCTGGTAATTCCTACGGGACCAGAAAAAAACGGGATAAGCGGGTACGTAGTCACGGGCACAAGCTATATTGCTTTTTAACGATGATTTTGCGAATACCTATTGAAAATCGGATTTCTTCTAATTTTGTTAATCTACCTGGAACCTCAAACCAGCTTATAAATTACTTTTAAAACCTTCAGTTTGTTTCTTTAATTAATTCAAGCTTTACGATTTAGATGATTTTCGTAAATATAGAATTTTCTTATATTTTTTCAAGGGTTTTTTTTCATTAGACTGCTCATAATCGTTATGCTGACCTAACCCAATGAGATTTTTAATAAAATAATTATTAATTAACTACTTTCACTAAAAAGAGCAATCTCAATAAAACCACAAATATATATCAGCTCAACTGAGCTGATACCTATTTGTGGTGCTCTTGAAAAAAATGAAAAAATGAGAAAAGAACCGACGAAAAATTCCAACACTGGGGTGTCCAGAATCATGCTCTGGACCCATGGAAATCGTTTGTGCGTCGATGTCAGATACACGCGGTATGTTTTTATATTTTTCAAAGACATGTTTTTCATAAAGTCAACTATTGAAGCATAACGTAAAACAGAATCAATTTAGGCCCCTTCAATTCATGATAGCGGCTATATAACGCTGTGGACCCTTGAGGTCGAAAACTTAAATTTTTCATGTGTAGCCTATACTTAAGCAATACAAATTAAAACATTTTCTACTCCACCTTTTGTAGAGCAAAACTACCTGCTGACTGGACAAAAAAACAAAAAAATTGATATCGTCAGTGATATGGTTGGTCATGATACATTTTTATCAAAATAACAATCACCGATGATAAAAGAAAAAAAAAGAAAAGAAAAGAAGTACTCACAACCTATCAACCTTAACATCGCAACAAAAGCGCAACAAAAATAATCGCAACACTTAACCGACAAAGTAAGACGCAATTGAAGAGTTGCAACACTTTAACCGACGAAAAATTCCAACACTGGGGTGTCCAGAATCATGCTCTGGACCCATGGAAATCGTTTGTGCGTCGATGTCAGATACACGCGGTATGTTTTTATATTTTTCAAAGACATGTTTTTCATAAAGTCAACTATTGAAGCATAACGTAAAACAGAATCAATTTAGGCCCCTTCAATTCATGATAGCGGCTATATAACGCTGTGGACCCTTGAGGTCGAAAACTTAAATTTTTCATGTGTAGCCTATACTTAAGCAATACAAATTAAAACATTTTCTACTCCACCTTTTGTAGAGCAAAACTACCTGCTGACTGGACAAAAAAACAAAAAAATTGATATCGTCAGTGATATGGTTGGTCATGATACATTTTTATCAAAATAACAATCACCGATGATAAAAGAAAAAAAAAGAAAAGAAAAGAAGTACTCACAACCTATCAACCTTAACATCGCAACAAAAGCGCAACAAAAATAATCGCAACACTTAACCGACAAAGTAAGACGCAATTGAAGAGTTGCAACACTTTATGCGACGAACAGTAGCTTTAATTACATTCCCCGTACGTCGCGTCGTGTCGCAGTTACGACAAAACGCTGCGACGCGCGACACGGTGGCGGTAAAACGCTGGCTTTATGATTATTTGCTCAACAAGTAGATAGTTTTGATGGGGACGTGTTACAATTACATAAAATGACGTTATTACAGTGCAGGTGATGCGTTCATTAAAATATTTTATTTGTTTGTTGCGAGTTATTGTGTTGAGAGGAGAGCCGAATGTTTGGAAGTGTGATTTGTTTTTTTCTTTAGTATTCAGATTACAATCTGCCAATATGTTAAACAACAACAAATACTGAATATATTCGATGTTATTTAGTACTAGCTAACCCACGCAACTTCGTCTGCGTTACATTTTTCACTATTGCTCTGCTCCTATTGATTGTAGCATGATGTTATAGCATTCCTCAATAACTGGGCTATCCAACACTTAAAACACTCCGATTTAAAAACGAGTAGTTCCTGAAATAAGCGCATTCAACCGAAGTAAAACAAACTCTGTAGCTTTAAAATATTATAGTATAGATTTACCGAAGTTTTTTTTCCATGAAACCATTGGTTAGTTTACTTTTTAATTGAATTCTATCATCATGTTGCAATTTTGAAGATGTTGTACTGGGAGAATGTTCTATAATTATTATCAAAATATTATTCTCTATTAGGCTAAGAACTCAAGGAGCGATTTTCACCCGCGACCGCCGCGGTTGCGGGCCTGCAGCTTCTGTAGAAAGCAGATATATATGTTAAATATTAAAGCACAACTCACGACGCGATTTACGCCCGCGGTTTCTACAGAAGAACCGCGGCGGTCGCGGGTGAAAATCGCTCCGTGAGTTCTTAGCCTTATGCTTGCACTAACCCGTGTCTAAGCAAGAAACAAGTCACTATCGTATTTGCAACATTAAGAGCGGATTTTACCAATGAAACTGATCGTGAGTACATCTAAACTGCGTTAAAGAGTGAAAAACTTCCAGTGTCAATATTCCATACAAAATAATGACACGGACAGCTCGTAAACGTTATTCACATACGAATCGCGTTCAGTTTCTTTGATGAAATCCGCCCTAAGTTAGGATTTACCAGAATTTTTAATTCTTAACTCACCATCTATACATATTGTGTGTGTTGTCTAATATTCCTCAACTAGCTGACCCGCGCAACTTCGTCTGCGTCACATTTTCCATTACTGCTCCGCTCCTATTTGTCTTAGCGTGATGATATATAGCTTATAACCTTCCTCGATAAATGGGCCATCTAACACTAAAAGAATTTTTCAAATCGGACCAGTAGTTCCTGAGACTAGCGCGTTCAACCAAACAAACAAACTCTTCTGCTTTATAATATTAGTATAGATTTCATTCCAGAAAGTGTCCTCTGAAGGCTTCAGGAGAATATCTCAGGGATATAGCCATAATCACTAAACTTGCAGGCGGATAGTTGACGGCAAGATGTTATCACTTTAATTACTATACCTACCTTCTAAAGTTAGTACCTGAAAGCTGCCTACATAAACGAGGCACGGGGAATACAATATCTACAAAGGTAGGGTTACATCAATCCAGAATTAATGGATTTAGCTTAGAATAGATTTATGGCCCATCTCTTTCTATTGTTAGGGAAGATTACGTCGCTTATAAGCTGCTAGGAAAACTGGTGGCTCGATAACGTCTGCTCAACATATTGTGTGTGGTATAATGAAATCTGGAATAGATTTCGTAAATTAGTGTAGTAACATAAACTGACTGGATAACTATATGATTAGTTTAAATACTGACTAGTGGATCCATATTTCAAATTCTGATTATTTGGAATTAAAATATTTGTTTTGTTTTGTTGTTTAGCCTAACTATTTAAGAAACAAACATTTTATTTTTATTTTGCTTCTGTAGAGCATCAAAATATTACCCCAAATTTATAGTTTCCTTTGGCAATGCTACAGACACCCTTCTAAATTACTGTATCGGGACAACTTACTGGAATCTGCAGTTGGCTGTCAACAAGGTGACCCCCTCGGGCCAGTGATTTTTAGTTTAGCCATTCACCCAATTGTTTGCAAGCTAAATTCAAAATTTAACGTTTGGTATCTTGACGATGGAACCTTGGGAGGCGAAGTAGATTCAGTTTTAGATGACCTAATTTTCTTAAAAAATGAACTCCATTCCATTGGCCTTGATCTCAACCTTTCTAAATGTGAACTATTCTTAGCAGAGCATACTGACAGACAACTGACACTTTCAAAATTTAATACAGTAGCACCTGGAATCCAAATTATTGATAAGAGCTCTCTTCGTCTCCTGGGATCTCCAATCTTTGATACTTCGTTTCCCGATTTTATTGCAGAAAATATCCAAAAATTCGATGACGTTTCGGAAAGATTGCTCCAAATCAACATGCATTCGGCTATCACCATCATTCGTTTCTGCTGTTTTGGCCCAAAATTGACATATTTTCTTCGTGCTTCCCATTTATGGAAGTACACTCATCTTTTAGACCAAATGGATCAAATTATCCGACGAACTTTGTCATTAATTTTGAATGTCGCCTTGGACGACCAAGCTTGGGCTCAAGCTTCTCTTCCCATCCGCATGGGAGGACTCGGCGTTCGCAAAATTTCTAGTTTAAGTTTACCGGCTTTCATATCTTCGGTCCACGGCACTGAGGAATTAATCAGGAATATCCTGGCTTCCACACTGGTTGATTTTGATGTGCCGTGCTTTACCGATGCTATCGATGCCTGGAAACTCGCTTGCCCGAGTACTGACTTACCTAACAATCCATTTTCCCAGAGGGGGTGGGACGAGCCGCTCTGCAGAGTAGTTCAGAATAACTTACTGTCCACGTCTGCTACTACTGCTGAGCGTGCACGCCTGCTGGCTGTGGGAAAATGGGAGTCGGGTCTTTGGCTTCATGCACTACCGTCGTCGAGCCTAGGCACTTTGTTCGACGACACCACTTTCCGCCTCGCTGCTTCTTTACGTTTAGGAGCCCCTTGTTGTTCTCCTCATCGCTGTCTCTGTGGGGAAGTTGTCAACAGCCTCGGGCACCACGGCCTTTCTTGTAGCCGCAGTGCAGGCCGTTTTGCGCGACACGCTAATTTAAATGACATTATCCGACGAGCTCTCGTCACCGTCGGCGTTCCAGCCGTATTAGAACCCAATGGCTTGGCACGTGACGATGGCAAAAGACCGGACGGCATGTCTTTGTTTCCTTGGAAGATGGGTAGACCTTTAGTGTGGGACGCAACCTGTGTCGATACTCTTGCGCCATCCCATCTTCCTAGTTCATCGTGTTGTGCTGGCGCTGCCGCTGCGGCTGCGGAAAACCTCAAGCGGCGTAAATATAGTAACCTTATTGGTAACTATATTTTCGAGCCGTTTGGGGTTGAAACCCTAGGGCCGTGGGGCCCTTGTGCTCATAGCCTTTTCAAAGAAATTTCGAAACGGCTGGTTGACACTTCCCGTGACCCAAGAGCTGGCTTTTACTTTGGGCAGAGATTAAGCATTGCCATTCAACGTGGCAATGCCGCCAGTCTCTTGGGTACATTACCAGCTGACAGCGTGGAGGACGAATATTTTGATGCTCTACTTTAGTCTTTTGTTAGTTTAGTATAATTTGTTAATTTTGCGTTTTAAGTATGTTATTAAAAATATCTCTTTTGCTTCTTACTATGATTATGCTTATATATTGAAGTAGGTTTTCTTATTTAACAAACTGAAATTTTACCTAAAATCGATGGCTCACGTCTTTCACGACAGTAAAAATAGTGTTATTAGAAAGATTCAGGCTTATGCAACATAAGAAGAATTAAAAAAAAAACATTGGCCAGTAACAAAATTAAAATGGAGAAAAAAAGACGGCACATTCAAATCCGATTCGGCATTCAAAAACGCCAGTCGTAAGCGCTTTATCGTCGAGCATTGTGTGGTCCTGCCCTAACATGACCATAATTCAGGATACCTTGCCAAGTTATCGCCAGTCTTTGAACCCATGTCCCGTACGCTAATCGACCCACTGTCAGAAGCACTTGCCCCTTCCAAACCATCACACAGACAGCCACATATCCTGAAACTTTTGCTGCTATTCATAGACGAAAATGAACCTTGTTTAAACGTGATAAGAACGTGTCAATGTTTGTTTTCGGTAATGTGGCATGTCAATAACTTGAGTAAACAATATAGTTAGATGTAGTTTTATGCTTTGATGATTTGTATCTAAGTGAAATGTTTGAAAGCCTGTTATTGATTCTATGATGAATATGTTTTAGGTAATATTTTCTAGTGTTGTAGATTTTTGAAAATGCTTGCAAGTTGTGGCAAGTTTTATTACCTATCTTTGAGACCACATATGAAAACAATTACTAACAATTTTACTTAACTATAAACCCATTAAAATAACCGCTACTCTAAACGCGAGTGCGTGATAATTTCATTAATAAAACCCATGTGTGATTTTCTCATTAACACATTGTACCAACCGAATTACCCAACACAAACATTACAACAATGAAATATCGCCTCTTATAACTATAATAGTTACATTAATATCCTCTTTAATAGTACCGTACCAGTCAGCAACAATCGGCGTGTAAAAATACGACCTATTAACTACAGCCTGGCCAGTACATTATATTTTATACAGGTGAAGCACCACACTTAGATGAGCTATAAATACGGCAAACAGCGTGCAAGATACAATAAAAATGAATTATTATCACAAAATGTATTCGTACGTAGCGTATTTATTTTTATGGTATTTCTTCTGTTATCTTTACTTGATATAAGAAGGCAAAGTTGTTTTTTTAGGCGTTCTCAGGACCGCTAAAGCGATTTGCGCTGCTCTCGCCATGTTTAGAGCCTTTCTTTCCTCAAGTTATATAAGAAAAATATTATTATGATGTGCTTAATGCGGAATGAAGGGGAATGCGTATTCAAATGTTTTAGTGGGTTGTAAGCTTTGCGATAATGTGATTGCTACAGTTTAATTTATTAGCTGCTGCTGTGAGTTGGTGAACTTTTCCGTAAACAGTGCGATGGGTTATTCGTAATAATGGGATAAGAATGAGCACTATGGTCACAAGGGGCGACCCCCACCGAAAGTGATAATCGCGCCATCACTTTGCTGTCGTATGGGGGACAATATCACGATAATACGTATCATCATATTGCGATAATCAATCTGCCTGCCAGACCTGATGATAATGGCGATATTACTCTGCGTTCCTCGATATTTCACCAAGTGGTGGGGGCTTAGTTCAGCACTGGACATTTACATACAGAGCAAATTGCTAGAGAAATTAAGTTCCGTGAGACGGCGAGGCGTTAACTAAGTGTGTCACAGTAAAATAAATTAAATTCAAATGGACTGTTGAACGTACAGACTTCGGGCAGATGAACTCCTTGGTTAGCTGCTAACGTGGCCAGATCTTGTCGTAATTTAGTAGCTGAGATTGTCTCGCTGTTAGTGCGTAGTATCTGTTGATATGTAACTCTCTATTGTATGTGTGTCGCAAGAATCTAGGTACGTACATGCCTGCATACCAAATAGGTTTGTTGTTTGTTGTGAACGTGTTAAAAACTGAATAGGAGAAGAACGACTCCATTCTATGTTTTTTTTTACGGATTTATGTTAACGGTTCTCGTGTTGTTAGCAATAAAGCAGATTGTTTAATATAAATAAAAAAATATTTATTTGTAATGTTCAATCGTTATTTTTTTCCAAAGAATGACAAACAAAAGAAGAAAAAAATACATAAAGGTTAGTTAGGATTCCGTTTTCAACTCGGTCAGTTGAGTTTTTTCCAGTTTTCATACCATAGATTGTTGAGGTATTACATTTTGAATAAATAAATAAATTCTCGAAATAAAAAAAAATGACATGTTTTTGCTCGTGTTTTTATTTGCTGAAAAGATTGATGCCACCCCAAATTTTCGGCACCTTCACTACTAGGTAATTTCCAAAAAGCCTTCCCTAGTTTATTCGTACATCGGCGAAAACCTACTCCAACACAACAATAGAGTGATTAACCCCTCAGCTGGGTCTTGGAACAAAGAGTGCTCGCGTACACTATCTGGCACTAAACCAGTGGCTCCCAATCTTTATTGGTCCGCGGACCACATTGACTTTATTTTTTTGGCTGAACAAAAATCAGAAAAAAAAGTGTATGGTCTGGCAGTAAAATTAAACCATACATTCAAAACTTGGCAATTCTTTCAAAACAGTTCAAACAAGTGACAAGGATTGTCATGGAAAACTATAGATTAAAATACACAGAACTACATTAGTTACGTACAAATAGCTTCTCGTTTTTGACTGACTGACCGTGACAATTTAAAAGTACCTGTAAATTGGTTTGTGAAAAAAATGCTTTGAGCTTTGAAGAAGTCAATGTTAAAATGTCAGATAAAACTCAAAACCAATTTGCACCAGTGGTAATTTTAAATAGAAAAGTGCACCATTTCTGTCTCAGACCACCGGTGGTGCATGTACCACAGGTTGGGAACCATCGCTCTAAAGGTACCGCACTTCGAAGCTCCGTACGCGTACTATTAGCATGCAAATGAACGTACCAAGTCTCCTCAGAATATGTTGTACATATACGCTGAATAATCGATGGTGTTGAAAGCATAAATTTTAACGCTAATATTCTTCGTTGTAAGTAGGTTTTGCACTGAGCGTTTCATGTTAAATAGTTGAACACTTACGTGGCACGGTTAAAAAGTTTAGACGGTTGGTTGAGACGTTGTTCATACCTGTTTTAAGTTTGGTGTCCTTGTACTTTCTGTGCTTCGATTTTTGAGAAAATATGTATGAGTTTTGAAGCTTCTAGATTTAAGTATTGTGTGATAAAGAAATTAAAAAAAAACTGGAAAAAGGAGTTTTGAAGATAGATATGTGCGTAGAACCGAGTTTCAGAACATTTGCTTTGCATTTTTTTGTTTTAATTTAAGCTTTTAGGGTGTCCTAGATCTCTCGGTCAAAACATGGAAAGTAAGAAGTAATCCATGTCTGTAGAACCCGTTGGAAGATATTGATGAGAAATAATATTAATGTGCCAAGTTTCTTGGCGTAAGAATATTAATTCATGATAATTACTAATATACAATACCTCAACGGTTTTAGTACTTACAAGTTATGCCTGAACTGATTTTACCATCTGTCAGAAATTTGTAGTGCAAATAAATCTGTCTCTTGCTGTACTGGTATAAGGTCTAAAATTGCGTGTAGTGTTTATATTTCATGTCATTAGTTCTGTATCTGGATGTACTCCTTCATTACCTAGTTATATTAGAACGATACTCGTGATAAATGCTGATGTTAATAGCTTTACTATGAAAATCAAAATGTTTAAATCAATGTCATACGTTCTCTGCCTTATGCGAATATTTTTCAGTGTGTGTATGTCAGTGAACTCTTCCTAAACGAAAAATCCTTGTTTAATATATCTATGAGTCCAGATAGATAAAATAAACAAGGATTAATGACATTTTTGTGTATTTGAGTTGGTCCTTTCTATTTTTCCCTAGGTTTCGCCCGCGACTTCGTACGCGCCAATGCTGTTTTTTTACCGTTCCCGTAAGAATTTCTGGAAATCCTGCATGCCAAAATTCAGCTTTCTACGACCAGTTCTCTTTTTTTTTTACGGCTGTGCGTTGATATATAGTCAGTGAGTCAGTTTTGCCTTTTATATATGTAAAAGATGACTGCTTCACCCACATTATAAGCTAACTTTCGGGCAGGAATGCGTCTGCAGATACTGTAGTCTCATGTAAAATATCTTGATTATTTATCAGGAAAAAAACTTACAAAGGAGTGTAGAGAGAAAGAGGGTGATTTTATACTAGCTATAGAAAGAAAAAATGATCACTCCTGCTCTCTAAATTTTTTCCAAACTTCTTAAGTCTTACGTATGCATATAAATTAAATTAAAATTATTAATATTTGTTACCGAGAATCCAGACACGCCAGTTTGTATGAAATTCTGCGAGGAGTTAGACTATATTCCGCTTTATAAACTGTTTGAAATAGGTTAATTAATAGAATAGGATTCGATGGCCCAATAACAGTTCTGCTATGCACTATTAAGATCCTTGAATGTAGCGATAGCGTGTAAAGTACAGAAGTGAGCCCGAACTGTGCCAAAACAGTCTGTGTCGAAGTCATTGCAAGCTCTGATTGGTTCGAACAGGAAAAGCAAATAATAATTCGTAGATACAGTCGAAGAAAACGGGTGTGCGGTAGATTACGATACTTTAAAAATGTAATAGACTGTTCTAATTATTGTAATTATTGTTCCAGGTTGCCTGGAAGAGATCGCAGAATGCGATAAGGCCGTTAATTGTATATTTTGTTAGTTTAAGGTTTCCTTTATGTATGTTTCATTTGGTGTACAATAAAGTAAATATAAATAAATAAATTAAAAATTAGGTAGCTAGGCCTCTTCAAGATTTTCCTGGTTTTCGAACCAGAACACTCTAGGATAGGGTTTTGGTGTTACTCATCACCTAATAACCATTTGATTTAAACAATCTTTACAAAGTTACAAACCTTACAAAAACTGGTTAAGTGCGAGTCAAACTCTCACACGAAGGGTTTCGTACGATAAACTGAAAAAATGTTTCTTGTTTGAGTGACCTCTTTAATGTTTAATTTAATTTATATTATTTTGTGAACATTTTAACTAACTGTCTACCTTACGGTTATTGAGATGCAGCCCGCTAACAGAGAAACAAACGGACGTACGGACGGACAGCGGAAGCTACGTAACAGGGTTCTGTTGGTGGCCCTTTGGATACGGAAGCCTAAAAAGTTACTTTAAACAAAATGCGAAATTAAATGAAGAGTCTCTGTCGCATTCAAAAAAACAATAGTGTGCAAAACTCTTTTCCTGGGTATAAGATATCTTGAATGGATTTTCTAACAGGCTTTTCAAAAAGCCCAAGATTTAAAAGTGTATTCAGTATTTTTATTCTGTCTTGCATTTAATTTAATAACTTAATGTGCAAAAACATTAAAGAGTTTTGTTTTGCAAACTACAAAGTTAGTGTTAATTAAATTAAGATTATTCACGTTTTGTAACTCTTTGCGAATTGACTTAAACGTAGCTGTTTTAAATGCACCTTTTGAATGTGCCTCGCCTTTGAGGAAAGTTCGTATCAAGTTTGTACTTAGTTCATGTGAACTATGAGACAACTATTTCTCATTACTCTTAAAATTTTCGTCACTTTACTTCTTGCAATTAGGTAATTAAACCTTCGAAGCCTTTGGCAGTGTGTGATATAGAACTAAATGGCCTATTAAACAATAGGCCATGATTGCATGGCCTATTGTTTACAAAATTTAGTGTTCATATCTCGCGAATGATATCGAAAAAAGACATACCTACCTACGTCACACGTCCCACTAAAAAACCTTGCATCGAAAAACAATATTGAAAGCAAACATGCACACACAAACTGCACAGCACAATGCAAGCGTATAGCAAAAAAATCCGTGCAGTAACGTCATTACGTACGTTCTATACCTGTATGGAATTGTGAAGTACTGACCAATATACCTTTTGCGTTGACATTCACAGTCATGGTACTGCCATAGTAATCCGCTTAACTCGGCTGTGGGACGGACTGAGGATCACTGGGACTCCTAACAGGTGATAGTAGACGGATGTTCAATATTTTGGCGGGCCTAACGATCGCCGAGCGGTTTTTGTGAAAGCGAGACGACAAAGTGCTGGTTATAATCGGCGCTGTAATTGGATATGTTCTGCAGCTGGTGGCTGGTTTTTTTCAATGGTTTTGATACTGGTTTTTGTACTGGTTGTATTTGAGTACTCGGGATGAGTCTCCCGAATAACGGTGTTAATTGAAATCAGTCTAGACTGTTAACTGTACTGGAAAACCTACCTATTTTCAATAAAGACACGTCGACACACGATAAATGTACACGTCAATAGTTGAAATACTGATTTGAATAAAGAATCTGCTAGATTCTTTATTCAAATTTTCTTATAAGTATTTAGAATAATACTAGGTAGTTATTATTTCCTTAAGAATAAGCTTGTTTGTCTTTGAAAATAAGAAAAAAGTTTTCTTTCGCGAAATTGATAAGAGCATTCAGGCTTAGCTATTGCTAGTTAAAAAAATTTCAAGATCAAGTACAATATAGCATAACTACAAACGAAGTTAATATATAATACAACCATTTGTTGAGTACGTAGAACGTCCCAAGGTTTTTAAAAGTTATGTTTAGTTTAAATCTCCTCATTTTATCCCGTGATGTGTATTATGTGGGACTGAAAACCAGCGTTAACAGTTACCACCTAACTTTAAGAGTTTATACCAACACGAGTCGACGGTTATATCAGGTTAAACTCTAACGGCGTCCTTATGTGATGACTGGCTACCTGTTACCGGTCTACAATTAAAAATTTAAAACCTGTTTTGAGCTTTAAGTAGTACTAGCTCACCTCGTACTCGTTTAAGTTACGTTCCGCTAAAGGAAGTAAAGATAAACGCACGTCAGTCGCTTGCCTTTCTTTCCTTTGAAATATCCAAACAAATTAGCCATCATGCTTCTATTTTACAAGACATGAGGTATGAAGCTATGAACATTGCTTGGAAAGCGTTATTTCACGCCTTGGTGCACTTTTTACTAAGTAGTGACGTTACAAGCACCGACTCCTGAACTTTGATCCGTTAAATGTAATATTTTACAGATTTTGTGAAATAAATTACGTGTCCAATCTTTTTTGATAATCTAACAGACCTGTGGGCCAATTCTACTAATTTTCACATTCTCATCGCATTCGCATTTTAAACGCAATCTGTCAAAAATGTATGTAAATTAAGGCTTTTTAGGGTTCCGTAGCCAAATGGCAAAAACGGAACCCTTATAGATTCGTTATGTCTGTCTGTCTGTCTGTCTGACTGAAACTCAAACATTTTTTTTCATCGTACCCATACGTGTGGGGTATTTATGGATAGGTCTTCAAAAATGATATTGAGGTTTTTATGATCATTTTTTTCTAAACTGAATAGTTTGTGCGACAGACACCCCCCCCCCTAACTTCTAAAATAAGAGAATGATAATACTCAAAAATATATATGATGTACATTACCATGGAAACTACCAGCGAAAATTGGTTTGAACGAGATCGAGTAAGAAGTTTTTTTTTAATACGTCATAAATCGTAAATCGCAACTTCTGCTTACGGAACCCTCAGTGCGCGAGTACGACTCGCACTTGGCCGGTTTTTGACAGTTTGCAATTGACATGCGATTGAGAAAGTTGTTTAAAAATTAGTAGAATATGCCTTAGTGAGGCCATTGGTGTCCGCTGTAGGCGACAAGTACCGGAACGACTATTGAGGCGACGGTTGGGGAAAGCCTATGTCTGGTAGTGAACTTCTTTCGGTTGAAATGATAATGATGATCATTGCTTAACTGAAAGTACCTACGAGCTTTAGCCACAAAATATTAATAAGAGTGAACAATTACAACAATAGTATAAATCAAATAAAACAATACGAGTTAAATTAATAACGCCTACAATGTAACATCGGTGTTATAACTAATATATTGGCGTTATTAACGTTACTAAACTGTTCACATTTATTCTGCCACATGTGCGACCGGCGACATTTCTAACGTTTATCAAGAGCGTTACCAACATTTTAGATGTAACAATAATTGTAATTATAACAGATTACTCATTAATAAGTAAGTATTTCAAGTTAATGGCCACATAAACAGCAGTTGCAGGGCGGAGGGAACATTTGTCAACAAAAAGTGGTAATTTTCGTCGAACGTATTTCCAGCGCGGTTCTGGCGACCGTTACGCAGTTGCTCAAAGTTTCACTGTGTCCGTTTAGTGGGCTTGTAATTAATGTGAAAAATTTACGCCATTTTATATTAATACCTGCTTGGGTTAACGCATGCTGAGGTCGGTAAGTGCATTGGTGACCATCTTAACATACTGAGTAACTTTAATGCCTCGAAAAGCTCGTTAAGCTATGTATCCATGAGTGGGTACATTTTTGACAGTAATTCTTGGTAAAGTCCGGCCACGAAGCAGGAAGAATTTCGTCCGTTGACCTGTTATTACCTGTCTCTGTCACTCCCGCGTAAATAGAATGAGTCTCGCTCGCACAGATGCAATGGCCGCCGTCCTCAGGGATTGTAAACCTTTGCCTGAGAGTGTAATGTTTCTTCTTGTTTGCAAGTGTATGTCACGTAAAAAAAGAAGGAATCGAAATTAGTTAAACTATATGATAATGTAGATAAAACTGTTAGGCGAGACGTTTTCGGAAAGTAACGCCGATACAGAGGAATCGGTTTCTGATTTTTGATTTATTTTTTATTTTTGCCGTATTAGTAATTGTAACTCGATTTTTATAACTTATAATATAAAATCTAAAGACATCATTTATGTGATAATATTTTTTTTTATTTTCTAAGTTGGTACTTTCTCCTTCAAATATTTCATGTAAACCGTACTTAACCGGTTCACAGTCCCATGAACCACATGTGGTTCATGCTGATTGTTTAACTATTGTGTCTGCATTGCGGACAGTGAATGTGTTAATACAAAAATGTTTGTGACCACTGTCAGTAGGTAAAAAGGTCATTGTACGAAATTCTTCCTGCTCCGCGACTGGACTTTAGTGGCTTTACTAGTCTTGCCAAGAGGTTTTTACATAGTTACTGGGAGGTGGAGGTCACATAGACAGCCGCTTCTTTCTTCTTATCGTATGGGCAGTAAGGTCTAACGATCTCACACACCCTAGTGTCAGAGTAACTAAACTGCCTCAAGGGCCTTTGACATGGTTTATTTGACGACCGCCATTTGGCGGCTGGGACCACCAGGCTTATAAGTGCCTTCCGAAGCACGGAATCATCTTTTTATCAGACAATCAGTTGATTCAAGCCTGCAATGTCCTAGCCTCTTCACGTGGGAATTGAACCCACGACCGACAGTTAAAATGAAATCCGATCCTAAAATAGTTGGGAAAAGGCTACTCAGATTCTTTAGAAAATTCGCTTCAACATGCGATAGTTACTATGCTTTTGGGTCCATAGTAAGTAGGTACCAAATTTCCCAAATTAAAATTATCTCGTATCCAGGTGCCTAAAAAATTAAGGATCAGGAGTGCAATTCTGTTTACGGCTCACCATGTACACTTAGGTAAAGTGAAAATGAAGTGAGCTGTTAATCCAATCAAACAATACTGAATTATCGTTCACTTCACGCTAATCTCCATTTGATTTGACACGGTGAGATGCTGACAAAAGAGACTGGCAGTATAAGTTATTATTGTTACGAAAACTTAGGTAGGTAGGTACTTAAAGGGTACAGAACCACAGACTACTGAAGGTCTCATCATATTTAATTACGATGGAAATGGTTTTGCAGTTCGAGAAGAAGGGTAATATTTTCCATGTTGAACAAATGAATTTAAATATAAACTATCACCAGCTCTAAAAAAGAAATCATTATTAATATTAATATAGAAATTCAGGATCATCTTATTAATCTATTAATGAGACTAATTTCACCTACAAGATTTAATCTAGGAGGAGCTGATATATTAGAAGATACTAATAAAAATCAATGTGGTATACATTTATAAATAGTTTTATTAATTTTCATCTCCTTTACTTTTTTTTTATTAGCGTTATTTATGTGCATGCCTGTAAAGCAGTCGTTTTTCATTTCCATAAATTATGCCCATTTGGCGAATTTTATGCATTTTTTTGTGACCGTGATAAAGTGTAAAGTGATATTTTCGGTAATGAACAGTGAAATTACTGGTAGGTATATTTTTGGTTCTGGTATTCGTAAAATTTGTTTTGCGAAGTCTAAATACAGTGTTACTACTATAATACTAGATTAGTAGTATGGAATAGTGCATGGGCAAGTCCGCCTGGCAAGCTACCACCATCATGTCTAAGTCTGTCGCCATAACAACAATGTTAACAGCACTGTTGTGTTCCGGCAATTAGAGGTATGATAGCCAGTTCCTCTATGTAAAAAAATGGGCCCCTTTATTTTCCCTAGGGTATTTTTCCTCGGGAAATTTTCTGAAACTCATGTGGGTGAAGCCGCTGGTAGAAGTAAGTAGGTAGTACTTTAGTAGGTGTAAATGTTTTTAAACTGAAATTTCGTAAAAGTATTGTCTCAAATACAATTGAGAGATATTTCCGACGAATCTGCCTTTATGCATTGCCTAAATAGAAAACATGCAAATTTCGCATTAAGCACTGACATAATATCTTTAGGAAATAACAAGATGACAATACCTTCATATAACTATTGCCAAATAGTACAATGATCTCACTGAATATTGCATATAATTAAATTTTGTAGAAAAAACTTTTTATAATAAATAGGTACTACCGACTTCCAAATAAAAACACTGTAAAATATTCGCAAGTAAGTGTTTTTTGACACCAACTTCCGAAATTAATGTTTTTCTATACTTATAGTGATTTGATTTGGAAGCCAGTTGTATTTTTTTGTTTCTTTTTTGGATTTTATCTTTTTAGTGCTGATCTCCACAGCTATTAATGAGCAATAAACAAACGATAAAAAACACTAAGTTGAACATGTGCTTACACTTCTTTACAGCGTACGGGCATGATGTTATGTTATGAACTGGTTTAAACGAATCGACGAATTGAGAACCTTCTCTTTTTTTGAAGTCGGTTAAAAAGCTATTAAAAATGTTTTTTTTTTTTCGTAACGACTACACCCAACTCATTCTCCGGAACTTGCATGGCGATAAAACTATCTTATTCTACTTACTAGCTCATATTCAAAATCTTACACAAAAAATTAGTCTTCTAGAAAAAGAAATTCCAATAATAAGTTTATTTTTTTCTCACTGTGACCATAACAGGCTCTACTATGATAATAAAGCCTTCATACTTACTAGCTCATATCCAAATTAGCAAGCTGAACGAGCTATTTCTAGGAGATTTTTATTTTCCTGACGTAAAATAACATGGTGATATTGCGTCCCTACTAATCAGCTAATATTGCTCAGAAAATCATAATTCTATATGAAACATCCAATCCCAGAAGAGATGAGAGGAGCTATTAACGTCATTAGGCGATGCATTGATAGCGATCCGCGCGTAGCAATAATGTGTGGGATTAACGACAGATATAATACATGGCGAGTGACAGCCCGGATCCGTCGACGTCGGCGGATGGGTTGTACGGTGGTGGTACATCTGTGTCTGTTTATTTTTATTATGTTATTGCTTGTTTAATAGGGTGGTTCTTAAGAAAAAATGTTTTTTTTTTTTAATTTCGCGGGACACTACATAATTTGATAATATGACAAAAGAAACTATTTCATTTTTTTTTTTAAATTTTTTAACTGACTTATAGGGGTCGCTTTGAATTTTAAATGAAAGCTCAAAATCTTTATTTGTTGGATTCTTTCATTCATAAAATTTTCCGCCAAATTTATAACTTCGCAGCCGCCAAAGTCGCAGATTCATGAATACTTTTTTTTATTCATTTTTGTAGTAAAAAAACAAACGCAATACTTCACCGATGGATGCAACGTTGGTTGTACAGAAGACGTGTTGAGGGCAGGCCGAGATAAGGAGCTATTGTCCATGCAAGATTCACTTGCACCTAAAAAGTGATATAAACAGTTAAATGAAACGTTAATGAAATCATCATTTAAGCCATCTTTCAACGCTTTTTATAAAAACTTTGCCAGCTGGTAGCGACCTCTAAATCTTAACAAAAAAAAAAAAATAACTTATGTCATATTTAAATGCATATAATCAAATGACAAAGTGCCCCGGGGATAATTCAAAAGTCGAAAAATAAGGACCACCCTATTGTTTATGATTTCAATTTTTTTTTTAAGATTAGCATAACTTAAAACTCATTCTAAATAATAATGATTTTCTTAAAGCGCAGAGCTACCTTATTTTGAACGTTGATACCTAACTAAAGCAGTAGAGAACCTTTTTATCAAATTACTAGCTGTCCCCCACGGCATCGCTCCTATCAATTAAGTATTCATTGCACATATCGAGTTTTCATTGTTTTTAAGATATATTCTGCTATTCGGGTCGGAGACAAATCCAACGAATCAATAACCATGAAAATTGGTTCAGCAGATCTCGAGTTATAAGTGTTGTAACAAACCCGTCTTTGTTTTATATATATAGATTGGATGAGCCAGAGTTGTAACGTAGCGGTAGCCAGAAGGCCTACGACGCTGGTATGACGACTGAGAGTCGTTTACGATGGAATTGTCGAAAAAGCATTACGGGGACATCTCTCCTTATCGTTGCTCAGCAGTGGACAATAGAGGTTAAAAAATATATATTTTAAAAGCAGTATGAAAATATCATAATGGGCTGAAATGCCATAAGTGTATGCCTCTAGTTTCTGAAAAAAAAAGGGCATCCTTGTCAATGAATTCACAACAACAATACATATATTTGCTGAAAACGTCACCACGTGTAAAATGAATAACTCTGAAAAATCTCATCCTTGAGTTTTAGTTTTTTTTATTCCCATTTTTAGTCATAAGATATGTTACTAAAAAAATTGACTATGTTGTCCGAATTAAATAAACAAATTCAACTTAAATTAAATTAATAGTTTTCAAATAAAAATATTTAAATTGAACGCTCTAAATTTTACGAAGTTATTTAAAGAAGAACTTCGTAAAACAGAGCGTTCAATTTAAATAAATTTTTATTTTTGTACGTAAATCTGGTGAACTAAAATATGATGAGTTTTTAATTTTGAGTCATAGAACAAAAGTCTTTGATTATGATGTTTGTAACACAGTCTGAGAGGTTGTCGGTGTTTTAAAAATAATCCTGTATATAATAATGAACAAACCGACCGAAACTAAACAGGCAAAATTTTACCTTAGATTGAATATCAGATTATAATAATAATATAACAATAATATATAATATATCCTTGGACATTTCACACAACGCCATATAGTCCCAAGCTAAGCAACTTAATGCTTGTGTTATGGTAACGAGATGGCTGATAAACTACTTATATACATTTTTTTTTGTAAATACATACATATTATACATAGAAAAACACCCAGACTCGGAACAAATACTTGTAGGTCGTACAAATATTTTTTCCGTGCGGGAATCGAACCCGCGACATGATGCGCAGCAGTCAATCGCTCAACCACTGCGCCGACCGTGTCGTCATTATGTACATAATCTAGCATTAACAATCCAAAGATTTATATTAAAAAAAAAAACAACTACAAACCCTGATGGATAAAACCACTCATGCATTTCAAATCAGCTTCAACTGAAAACTGAAACCAATTTACAAATGTCACAAACCTGGTAGACTTGCATGTCGCAGTCATGTTTGAAGACGAAAATAGATAGCAATCGATACCACACAACGACGGAAAGTTGCCAGAATAGGTTATAACGGTTTGTGACAATCTGCCTTTAATTAGCGACTACTTTCAATCGATATTTTAGCTGTTAAGTCAAGAATAGGACTTGACTGTTATTGTGGTTTGTGTCGTTGGAATAGGTGAGAAAATTCTCAGGGATGGATTATTTATTCAGTGTGAGAATTTTATTGTAGGTTGTAGAACTTTATTTTAATTTAAAGCTGGAATTAGGTTTTTCATGTGATTATTAAATTAAAACTAGGTTTGTCAGACCTAACTACCGAACCGCCTTTGTTGGAAGCTCGGTCGGATATTGGTTACCTACCTATGTACATGAGAAAGATTACATTTAGTTTTTAATTTTTTTTCATATAATTCTATGTTATATTTCAAGATTATCAAAAAAATGAAAGTTTACATATAACATTGACCATATATCCTATTAACTCAAAACATATACTGTCACAATTGTGAACATAAAACGCAGGTCCGACATCGGTTACAGATTAGGTAGTTCTAATAGATTACTAAATAGGGGTCTAAAATACACAAAAAAAAGCATATCACGCTACCCGTCACTGTCAAAATTTCCTAATCAAAGAAAGTGTTGTCAGATTGTTGTATGGTTAAAATTATGATTCTAATATGGTTCTCCTAAAGAGGCCTTTTTATTAGACCCTCAGATAGTATCCATGACACTTGTACTTAGTTGGCAGTAGCCGAACTAGTTACGAACTAAGTCGTGTCAGTTCGACAAAAAGTCAATCATTAAGCGAGAGTACTGTCCATGGAAGGAAACAATGCGCATAATAATCAGACAATCTGAATGGCGACGCTAATTAGGTCTGACAGTGACAGAACGAACAGTGTTTGCGTAGTGCAGGCCGCACTCATTGTCCCGCCGCCATTGTCCCCGCCGCTTTGTCGTACGGAATACACTGTTTGTTACTATTGACTGTTTAGTTGCGGATTTGTTTCCGAGGATTACAGCCTTTCGCTCGATGGATAACGATTTTTTTTCACAATTGAAAATACCAATCAAAATCTAATGAAAAATATTGACATTTAGTACAGTCGTCGCTAAAATGATTACGTCGCTTGCTCCGATACGCTCTAATGTAACTAACATCCGAATAAAATAATGAAGATAAACCAATATTATTCGTAGGCGTCACTAAAGCTCGCACCAACTTATTCATACAGTTACTCATCGGAAATTGTGATTTGAACATTCGGGATAGAGATTATAATCGCTCGGCTTTTATTTTAGGGGAGTTAGTATTATGTTTGCATATGTGTAATGTTCACCGCTTAGTGTAACTCTGTCAGTGTCAGGCCTAATTAGAGCCATTGAAATTGGCTGATTAATATGCGTAATGCCAACGTGGTGTATGTGCGTTGCTCTATTGTGGAGGCGGCCGAGTGAATTATGCACATGGAGTGAAATGACGTGATTATATGCGATATTATCGTTACATATTGTCGCCGCATAATTATTAAGTGTACGCCAAGGACATAGCTCGAAAAGGTTAAGTGTCAACTGCAGTAACCCGTTTGGGTAGGTATTTAGTTGATATAGGATTTCAGTCTTTGCGAGCCTCGTCGAAATCCGATTCCATTCGGATCAACTCTACAGAATCCTGAGTTGTGGGATTTGCAGGAAAGACAGCCATGTCTTCCCCAATTGGTTGTCTCTTAACTAAACCAATAACTTCAGCTGCCCCCCACTTCAATGTACGCTTGCCATGCGGTGCGCAAAGGGATAGTGCTATTCGCCCTGTATAGCTCCGTCTCCTTCTCACAACAAAATCATGAAAGCATTGACACCTCATAGAGCTGTACTAGCTCGTTCCCATGAATCGAATGCAGCGCTAAACAATGTGATGTCAATTGTTAACAGAATAAATTTTATAGTATTACTGAGTACCGGGAATGAGGAATGAAATTAGTTCTGATTAAACCTTTTATATAATTAGGTCACAGTTTCAATTCACGGAATTTGAAAATAATATTACAATGTGTGTGAGAGAGTAATTCTATAAATTGGTG
Source organism: Ceramica pisi (assembly GCA_963859965.1). Taxonomy (NCBI): domain Eukaryota; kingdom Metazoa; phylum Arthropoda; class Insecta; order Lepidoptera; family Noctuidae; genus Ceramica; species Ceramica pisi. Next base: position 17,647,938 of record OY982535.1, on the reverse strand, counting down.
GAACAAGTGTCAAAATGCAGATGAATAGATATAACGGAATGCGTTCTGATCAATTGTGTTCAATGAAGTAAACTTAATACACCTAACTACAACTTTTAACACTGCATAAAATAAAATTTCAGCTGTCAATTAGGTACAAGATAGATAATTTCAGGCAAAACCATATTGGTACGTGCATGAACGGAACGAGTTTTCGGGGATTACCTACTTAATAAAAGTGTCTTGTCACACAAGAACATTAAAAAGTAGAAACATAATTACGACCATGTCCACGACATTTAAGCCAACATAAAAACATAAAACAAATCCCTATTTCGAAACCCGCATCAAGCTCGACTTAAAGCCCTCCAAAAACAAGGAGTCCACACGTCAAACTAATCCAAATATTACAAACGCTTGAGCGGTGCGCACAATGGGATAACCATCTGTCATCCGGACATAACGAACTTAAACTGTGCCTGCCTGTACAGCGCTCCGAACGCCTGTCGGGCCCAGGCCTCGCAGGCGGATTGATTTGTCAGCCCCATTGTTTAAACGGTATGTTACATTGATAGTTTTAATTGTTTAGCTTATTTGCGTGTTTTGAATTGTTTTGTATTCGGATAAGGGTTTTGTTGGTGACTGTACCTACCTATGGTATGGTGGCAGTCTTTGGGTATGTACTAACTTACTGTAAAATTCGTGTAGGTAGATCCTGCAGGGTTGCGAAACTGGAATACAAAGGGAGCAGCGCCTAAATCAGGAGAAGTCATTTGATGATTTCTCATCCCCAAAAAAAGGTTCATGTAAGTGATTGTACCCAAACCAGTCTAACATGAAATCTGCTAATGAAGATACTGTCGAGAGTTATTATTAGCTGGTTCTTTATTTTTTTAAGTATTTTTAAATGAAAAGGAACAGTTTTCAATTAAAACTTGTCAATAAAGAAAACAGGTTTTTACAGACAGCTCGAATGGCGAACCTTAGGTATTGATCAGAGGAAGTGGCACAGACAACGTTTTTATGTCGACGTGATGGTTAATAAAAGAACTATTCAAATGTTCGACTCACTCAATCAAGATCCGTCGAGTGTTGTTTGTCGAATACTTAAAGAAAATTCATTAATTTTCTTCACCTATTTTAGTTTTGAAACCTTTGATGGCTAGAAAACTACCAAGAAAATATTCAAGTTTGAAGTAACAAGAGATCTCAATCAACCGCGAACGCGAACAATAAGCATTTCTTTGTTTAAGTAAACTTCAATCAATTTAAGATCACTTTTCACGGCAGTTCGCGGCTGCTGGCTATAACTTGCCTGGTGTTGTTTCTATCAAAATTAGAGGTTGCATTCGTGGCAGGCACCTCACCAAGAACCGGCTTGATTACACCTTTAATTAACAACAAAACTTGGAAACAAGGTCATTAAAAATTGAAGAGCTCTTTTGAACTAATTAAAAATGGGCGCGTCTCCGACACAATTTAGACTATTTAAGTGCTTACGCGGCCCGCTTCTGTCCAAGTCCAAGTTGTTTCGAATGAAGAATTAATTATGAAGAGAGTAAGGCCAACTTGGCGGGCGGGAACGGGCGACTTGCGAGTTCAAACCGGTTACAATTTGTGGGAAAGTAGCAGGTGTGACACAGGCCCGGAAAACTTGGGTCGCTCCTACATACGCTTTGTTGCCTTCTCGGATGATAAAGTTGATTTGAATCGCAGATTGTACGCTAAGTGTTTTAAATGTAGCTTCACTGTCACACAATGGGCCTTATTTATAAAAAAATACTTTGTTAACGTATGATGTTGTTTATTTAGCAGATTCTTCATTCATACTCTCTACGGAAAAATTGAAATAATGCTTATCTGTAAGATTCAAAATGCAAGTCAAGTTCTCTACATAAAACTTGAATTAATATTCTACTAATCAGCATATTAACATATCATGTAGAGCCTTTTCTCTGAACTTTCAGGGCGGATTCCACCAATGAAACTGATCGCGATCTAGTTGAGTTGTCAGTGTCAATATTCCATAGAAAATAACGTTCGTAAACTGCAGTGATATTCTGTAACAACATTTTCGTGTCTCGACAGCGGAATCCAAGGTGAGTTTCAAATACGTATAAATATAAGACCTTAAGATGTGTGGAATAAAGTTTACTTTGTAAGCTTAGTCACTCAGGTGAAGTCGATATCGAAATGGTTATTTACAGAATAGACTAGCTGCTCGTAAACGCGGTTCATATGTTGATCGCATTCAGTTACGAATTGATGAAATCCGCCCTTAGTCACTAAGTTCTTTAGATTACTAAGTTCTTTATTAATTTTTTCAACAAAAATTGTATTTAGAATCTGAAAAACAGTTGCTAAACAGAGTCGAGATTTTTTTTGAAGTAAAGCCCTTTTTAAGAAGGTTTTCATAAATAAAGTTTCTTGTTCCTGTACTTTCCGTCTCACTGTAGTTACATTATTTGCAGTTAGCACGCCTACATAAAATTACGAATATTACACTCAAACCGACCTCTATAAATATTCTAAATTGTTGTTAGAACCGCACCAAAATATGCTAAAGAGTTTTAGAGATTAGGCCGAGTGGACTTGTGGACAGACAGACACGCACGGAAACTGTTTTATAATTCATAGTAATTCCTTGTAACATTATTTCGTTTAAAAGATTAATAAAGGGCGTGATGAAGTAATTTAAAATAGAAGTGGGCGGTGTTGTGGGCGGACCATTTAGATGAGGAGTCCCTACGACTTTTGTTCTAAAAATAACATCAAGACATGTTGTATTCATATTGCATTGTTCAGCCGTTGTGTATTTTTAAATGGAGTCATTTGAATTAGAATAGTATTTATTACTTGCTTCTACTGGTGGACTTGATCCCTGGAATACCATTGGGATAAAAAATATCCTTGTTTTCTTTTTATCCAAATCCGTTCGGCCGTGACGAGGAAACAAACAGAAAAACAGGCCGACATGCAGACAGAGTTACTTTCGCATTTATAATATTTCCAAGTCAGCAAGATTGTATTTATCTCAGGGTTTTAAAACAATCAAAACCATCAAAAAATAGTTTTTGGTATGCTTGGCTTCAGCTCTTTTTTTTGTGTCGTGTATTAATTACTTTGCATACTAATTATTGTAAAATTCTAGATCCTAAAACGTAACAGACGGTTGTGTTGCTGGGGAGTTTGTTGGCCACTTCTTCTCCACAGCTAAAACGCTAGGAAGTGGCGTGACAGGCGGGCATTTTGGGGGACTGTCTTTTGTAAAACTTGACGTTCAAAAAGTGCTGGCCCTCAGCCTAATTTGAATAAATGACTTTTGAATTTGAATTTTGAATTTGCTCTAGGATTTGAGCTCAAACCTGCACAACGCTTTATTGACATAAACCCACGCATACATCTAGAATTAACCCCCGACGGTTTACAGCAATAGCAGAAATTTTCCACAAACACGTTGCTATTTTTTGTACAAGCCAGTACTTATTTGTAAATCTTTCTTCTCGAGAGCAGCGCGACAGAGATTGTGACGCAGGTGTCCCACACTGGAGCCGTAATTTGTGTCGCAGTCCAAACGTTGCTGTCTCGGAATAATTTGACTACCTACTTATTAAAAAGAAAATTTCTTAATTATTTTTTTTTGCGCTGGAGAAATTTTTGTCAGTAGCTTTTGGTGTTCTCTAAAGCTTCAACTAGGAAAAATAATGCAAAAAATAATTGTGATGATAGAAAGAAAAATGTTTATTTTGAACTCACACATGAAAAACAAAAAAGTAAAATAAATAATAAGTAACAATAAAAATAAATTTATAAAAGATGACAACACGAATTTTATTTGTGCTGTGTGAAGCTAAAAAGGATTGCATATGCTGCGATATTTATATAAAAATATTTTAAGCTGAGCTGGTATTCTACTGGGCCTGTGATGGTGATGGTGACTGTGGAATAGACGCATAGAGCGCAAACTAAAAAAAATATGTGATCTTTTTTTAAAGTTCGCTTAATCTCTACAAATAATGAAGGGTTTTAGTAAATAATTGTAAAAACTTGACGGTGGAGTAAAAAAAATTAACACTTCAGGATACAAAGTTGTGGTCAATAAACTAGATCACTCATTCCACACGCCTGACGAAAATGCCATGACACAAATTTCCGAATTCTCAGCCTTCCTGGTCTTCATTTTAATTTCAGATTTGCTATTAATAAATTATCAATTAATTTGAAAGCCATCCCAGAAAGTTACAAAGTTATAATGTTAAATATTTTTATAGTTATAAAGTTATAATGTTTTTTGAATGCACCATCAGATGGAAAAAGAATAATATTTCTTCCAGATATTATACTTAATGCCAAAAATGAATTTGTAAAACAAAAATGGACCATTCATAAAGAAAAAAAAAAAAAAAACAATATTTCACAACGACTTTTAGCATCTAAAATTGCGTTTAAGTATATCAAAAGAAATGGTGCGGGTATTATTAAACAGTTGTGGACTGTGAAGCGTATAGTCTAGTCGACAAGTTGAAAATGGTACAAAATAGAGATACTGCTCTTAAAATTATGTGCGATAGCTCATTGGATCCGGAATGACATCTAGAAAAATGTGCCAAAAGCGTATATTAGCACATAAAAAATTGCAAAAGTTATAAACAATTAAAGATGAAAAACAAAAATGGCATATCGTTTTTTGCCAAAATTTCATATAATATTAATATTTAAGAAATTTCAAAAATAGAGTCTGAAAGAGGAGGAAATTTCCAATCCACTCCCGGAACTCTATCTCCATTAATTATAACTTTAATTAACGCTGAAAATAGGTCTGCGCGCGACATTTTTAGGTTGCATGCGTGGCGTCAAAAGCGAGTACGGCACATTAATCAATTTATTTAGGGTATTGAATTTTTTTTTTATTTGAAAAATATATGCTGTATTTTGAACACTATAAATAATTTATTCCCGTTGGAAATTTTACTTAAAACGTCGTTCTTTTACGTCGATGGCTTTCATGCCATCGTCAGACATAAATCAGCCTCTTTGCTCGGCAGAGTGCGGGTCAGCTCCAACTCCATCCTGAAGACCATAGCGGGGAGGTACGACTCTCCTTTGTTAGGGGATGTTGTTCGGAGATGTATCTCGAACAACATCCTTGTCTCTAAATAGATTATAAGTTTACTAACATAGGAATAAGTTATCTTTTTGTTTACTAACCCATATGGATGTTGCTTATCCGAAATAAAGTGTTTTTTTTTTTTTTTTTTTTTAATATCTACGTGTCTTACATTTACCACAATTAATAAAAAACGATTGGCGGCGCTAGTGGACGGAATACACACTCTTAAACACAACTTGTAATACTTTGATTATAATAATTTTTTTACTTGAACAAAAACTGAAACTATAAATATTTTTTTAACTTTTATAGCGCGATCTTGTTAAGTATGTATGTAAGAAAGGCTCTACGAAGCGAAATTTTTTTACGACCATTATTTAAACACTTTTTTTCACTTACAATTAAGACGGTTGTTCGAGAAAATTGTGTTAGTTAACAATTGTTTAACTTGTTGAAAAATTTACTTTAAGTAAAATTTCCAACGGGAATAAATTATATTTAGTGTTCAGAATACAACATATTTTTTTCAAATTTAAAAAAAAATATTCAATACCCTAAATAAATTGATTAATGTGCCGTACTCGCTTTTGACGCCACGCGTGCAACCTAAAAATGTCGCGCACAGACCTATTTTCAGCGTTAAATTAAAGTTATAAATAATGGAGATAGAGTTCCGGGAGTTAGGAGTTTTTTATTGGAAATTTCCTCCTCTTTCAGACTCTATTTTTGAAATTTCTTAAATATATTTTATGAAATTTTCGCAAAAAACGAAATGCCCTTTTTTTCATCTTTAATAATTGTTTATAACTTTTGCAATTTTTATGTGCTTTTGGCACATTTTTCTAGGCGTCATTCCGGATCCAATGAGCTATCGCACATAATTTTAAGAGCAGTATCTCTATTTTGTACCATTTTCAACTTGTCGACTAGACTAGGAGTATCTTTTAACCGACTCGACTTCCAAAAAAGAAGGAGGTTCTCAATTTGGTTGGTATATTTTTATGGATTTACACCAATATACTTTGTAGTGTTTTTTGATGTGTTGCTGTTGATGTTGATAGTTGAGCCGTCTGTCCTTGTATATTCTGTGAACATGATTTCTGAAAAGTCCCTATACTTTTTTCTTCCTCGCAGACGAGTCCAAGATAAATAGTTCTGGCAAAGAGGAGAGAAGGTTTGACAGATCAAACCTTCTCTTCAGCCAGAACTATTTATCTCCCAACACTAAATGAGAAGCGGCTTCAGCGTGCACAGTACAGTCACATAATTGTTTACCCGTTAGATACAATAAAGGTAATTGCTGCTGACAACCCAGTTTATATCAGTATTGTCAAGCGACATTATTTCAATGTGACAATCTAAACAATGGATATCCAATGTCGTTGCGATTAATGCCCTATTAACTGTACCAATGTTATTGTGTATCGTTTTACGTTTATTAATAAGTTAATGAGGTGTTGGTGAGCCTTTGATGATGTTATTGGTGTATGAAATGTTGGGGAAATAAAACAATGGGTTGTGGAAATGAATTGTTTGCTAGTCATATTTCGGCATAATTAGTTGGGCAAAGAAATTCAAAATTAGAAATACGCATACTAGACATTAGAATCTCGAGATACCGTGATACCTAGTTACCGAGTGGTGCAGGTCATTAGGTAGTCTGTCCATGTACAATATGGGAACTGTATCCAGTTGATCTTGGAGCAGATTCATATATTACCATCCATTATTCTTACCCTTATTTGAGTGGCAACCCTTATTTGATTGGTATTCCAGAACGGAAACTCATTTAAACCACTAGAAATTAAAATGGTCGTATCCTCACTAAAACCAGAAATTAACTTCACATAAAATATACAAAAGTTGGTAAACCTCTTAAATACTTTAGTCTCAAAACCCAAATTACAATACAGCTTACATTTGGAGAAAAAAACCAGTTCGGTTCTCGGCTATATTTTTAGGAGAATCGAATTGAACTTCACTATTTTTTCGTACCACCTCGCCTTTAGAGAGGGGCTAAAACATTTTTTCCTTGAAATAAATTCGAAATATTCTTTTTTTTCCGACCCATCGCTTTGAATACCTAAATAGATAAAGTGCTTTTAATGGCATGTATAAGTACCTGGCCACATAATTGATTTTGAGTGTAATTCCGCAAACGAAGCCCTTAAGCATAGGCGGAGCAAGAGCGGGTGTAATATAGACTTAGGTTGTATATTATGTACTTGGATGTATGTAGTTATATAGACGTAAATTGGGTCGTAAATGTTCAACTTAAGATTTATTGATAATTAACACCTTGGGATGAATTATGTGCGAGGCTGTGGAACGTTGTCGGTCTGATAACATTTTTTTTCTGGCGTATTAATTTACAGAGTACAGGGAAATATTTTGTTGGGCTAACTTGTTGAAAATACTATTAATTGTGTGGTCACACTTTTACAACGAGACACAGAATGTTTTGAAATTGTAAACATTTTCATTTGGTCAACTTTGTCGTCATAAAACTACATTTTTTAATTCATGAGTTAACTAAACAATGGGCAAAGAAAATAATAACATTTTGAAACACGTCATTTTATAATTTTACATCTATGTATCGTCCTCTATGTTCACCGTACTAAGGGAGTATGGGAATACATATCTCCAAAACATAATTACAAGCAAGGATCCGGTGTCCGCATAAAAACAATAAGCTTACCGCGGTAAAATTTCGTAGAGCCTTTACCTAGGGACGGGAGAATCAGGGCAATAATAATATGTATATTATATTCCTCCTCGATGGAGCCTGTCCATTAAAATATTATGTCGGTGGAAATCAATTTAAAAATGATGCTGTATTGTGCCATTTTAAAGCTTCTGGAATAAAATATGTTAATAAATAATGTTGTTACTCATCTCTGTTATTGAAAACTTAATTATTAATTTAAAGGGTTAAGTGAAAGTACCAATATGCTTTTTAAGTTAAGTAATTCTATAGTGACATTTTAAATAAGTAAGTTACTGCAGTATGGTAATTTTTTTCTAAAAGTCTTGAAATACTGACGTATTTCAGGTATTCTTTACTGTGCACAAGTGCACAGTTTAATCTATGGACACCCGTTATTTTAAGAAAACGAATCTCGGTACGAGTTTTATGCAACATGTTTGATCATATTTTTTAATCACTATTTGCAATTTGCAAGCAGATTTTGTTGTGTTGGGGTAAAACTGTCGTTAGAGTCTTGCCCTTATAAAAATGTATGAAATCGGTTTGAAATGTTACTTACCCAAGACAGACATCATCCCACTTCTGATACTCACACTTTTAATATTCCCACATATTATATCAGTAAGGATTACATAATAGTAGAGAGCCCAATCAGTTTATTCGAGTTCTGTCAAACAGGACACGATAAGGATTCATTTGAGGGTCACACTGCCATGTCGGGTGTTCGAGCCGACTGCAATTAATTCCCTTAATTGCTTGTCATCTGTTGATCTGCCTTGCACATGTCATTAGTCAAAACGAACGTTATGTACGACATATTCGCCTTAATACAAGTCTAACGGATATAATTAGGTAGTAATAGGTGAGGCGTGATCTCGAGATTAATAGCCTGCGAGTAATGCGTGATTGATGGGCCTTCAAGGGTTATAGATATTAAAATTTTAGCGTGACTAGCGTTGAGCTTTGGTGATGAACGAGGTTTATTCAAATTAATTATATGGGCATAAAATTCGTTTTTGGATACTTCCATACTAATATTAAACTTGTAAAAATAACACTGTCTGTCTGTTTATTATCTTTTGAAACTTGGAACACGAGAAAACTATGCTTACATTTTTCTTTTTTGAGGAGTGGCATGTTCTATTGGGATGGTTCCGACTTGCAATGTCAAATAAGAACTATGATTTTTAAAACTGCTGCAATAGAAAACGTGTATTTGTGGAGTAATTTCTAGTGATTGATATTGTGAGAGAATCCGCTCTAACGTCTACTCCTAACCACGAAAAACGATAGCAACCCTCCCAAATCCAGGTAATCAAAGGCTCAGAACTCAAAGTCTATACCATGACGTGTGTAATCACGAGCCGTCACAAAATATAAAGGCAAGTGCTCTACAAAATCTATTTACCGGATTGTAACAGCTATCTCGAAAACAATTCTATCAGGTTGCGTAAGCGTGGACCGAGAAGGACAGTAAAGCGAGGACACACGATTACGCCTGACAAGGCAATTAATAAGGGCAGATGGCGATTGAGCACGAGTCACCCGGTCGCTCGGAATTAATCATAGGCACGACGCTATTGCGTGTGGACAGACACTATTGCTATTGAGTGGCTTACTATCGAACATGCAATCTTCTGTTTAAGATTTTTTCTTTCAAAACTTTCGAGTTACTGGTTAAGATCATAGTGATTCTTCTACCCTTTCTTCAGTTGAAAATTGTAAAAAGATGTTAAAAGCATCATGAACCCTATCACTATACCAGCGCTGCAGTAGTTTAATAATTCCAAAGTATGGAATCCATACTAAGGCAGATTAAAAAGGTTCCTTCAGCTTCTTGAAATATTCACTCCCTTTTCACCAAGGACCATGCAAAGGACCTTACATGTTCACAGGACTCCTTTTCAATAGACTACTTGTATGTAGATCAAAACAACGTTTTCAAAAGAAAAAGGTGCATAAAACATAGTTAAACTACGAAATGTATAACTATGGTTTATGGATTATTTGGTAATACTTTTTGGAAACGCTTAGATGCAACAGAACAAGCATCATCTACAAACCCCAAATCTTCTTTTCCGTTAATTTTGAACAATTTCGACGAGTAGTTTACATTGTAAAATGATTCCTGGAATTCGTTTCTCTTTGAGTCAGAATACATCAATCTCAGATAATATTATTAATCGTTACCGTTCATTTCAAGGAAAAGCGAACACAAAATTAGAGGTATTGTAATTTGTAAGCTTGTGCAAAAAGTAACGCATAATACTTTCTATGTATTCAACCGATTTTGTCCCAGTGCTGGGCAAACTCTCTCTCTCTTTTCCACACCCGTCTGTTTTATGCTAGTGCGGATCGGAGTTTCCGAAAAAAAAATCACTGCTACAAAATTAACTTAAGTGAATAAGAATACTTAGCATTCCAAAAATATAAGACCCTATATAAATATCAATGTCAGAGCAAATCGAGAATTGACCATTTCACGTAAAGTTTGGCCACCTCAACCTAACCTGCCGCGATCACATCATGAAAAGGCCAATTCGATGGCTACGACAACAATATAGGTGAAACAGCGGGTTCCATTTATACACTTCGTAGTTCTGCTCCACCGTTTGTAATGGAGTATTTTATTGTTTTGTGTAATTCTAAAAAAACTGTGGTTTGAATCGAATGTTTCCAAAAGTTTATTTTCTGCACTGGGGAATAAAACCTGGAAACGGTTGTAGTGTCATTGTATGTTGGATTGTAGGTACATATGTAAGCACTGCAGGGTAACCTTTAAGTAAATCTATTAGAAATAGAGCTACTAACTGACAATATTGAAATAGAGCTACTAACTGACAATATTGAAATAGAGCTACTAACTGACAATATTGAAATAGAGCTACTAACTGACAATATTGAAATAGAGCTACTAACTGACAATATTGAAATGTTTTATGGATTCTATCTATAGGTGCGTTCGAGTGCATGAATAGCGTATATTAAAATAGATCCTAGAACTATATTAGACTGTTTATAGACTAGATGTATTCGAAATCCGTAAACTGGATTTTAGAACCCTTTAGAAAAGCTAAAAGTTTTCTAAAAAAAAACTTGATAAAAATAAAAGGTAAATATGAGGTATTTTTAACAGATTAACTAACAAAAAATAAAGTACGAAGCTAATTGAATTTCATATGTTTTGCTCGTTATTGGAGTAAAAACAATGTATTTTCTAAACAATTGTCAATAAATGTAATGATCATGCAATTGATTATGCCTAGATTTTTCTGCACCCAGCCTTGCCTTGTGTTACTCCCGTCTTAACACAAAATACACGAATTTTCTCGGCAAAATTCGTTGGCAATAGCAAGTACATACGTAATAAGGGCAACGTATCAGTCTTCGTAATGACGTTTTACTTACGTGATTGTTGCTGTCAGTGCGTCGATGCGAGGTACCCTCATTCAAACTTCTCGCTATAAGGGAACTCGTGTGTACGGACGGACTTCTTGTAAATACTTGTGATTGCATTACATACGGAGTTTGTTATATGAGTTTGGTTAGCACAATGATTCTGTTGATGCATTAGTTGATTAGAATTTTCCGAAAGTTTTCATGCATTGTGTGTGAATGTTTGCTACGAGATTTCATAGGCTTGCTACGAGAGTGCTACAGAAACGCTACGAAAATGCTACGAATTGCTACGAGAATTAAATCAATCACTAAAACAATAAAAATCAATAGAAACAATCAAAAATAAACTTTCATAGCTTGAATAATTCTAGCTATGAATTTTTATTTTTGATTGTTTTTGCTCACACGTAGTCGAAAAAATTCATGCAATGTATTACAAAATTACCTACGTAATCCAAAACAAAAATAAAAACCAAGAAACTAAATAAACACATGTACCTAGGTCAAAAGCGAGTACGTCGGATGGTATTATGCACAATGCAAGCAAGACAGCAATTCCATCAAGTACAGAACGGGTGGTGATCTCGGCTTCGCTTATCGGGCACCTGTGGACTCTTGAATAAACCCGTCCATTTGACGAATGGGAATCTCCTTGGTGCCACGTACGATGGGTGCATACGTCTGATAGTGTTTGCTTTGTGAAATTTTTATTATTTTTGGTTTTAAAGGAGAATAAGTTACGTTTACTGACCTAGGATGATATTTTGGGAAAAGTTTTTACCGGTGGTTTAAATTTGTTAATGCAAATTTAAAGTACGTCAAACTACTTACTCGTAACTACACATGCGAGTAAGTGAATTGACGTACTTTTAAATTTGCAGAATAATGTGTTAGTAGAATAGTATGCTGTTGAGAAGATTAAGGAAACGATTAATGGGCTGTGTGAAAGATGATATGTCTCATTATAAAAGGGGTTTTACTGAGAAGACAACTGATTGAGCGGTATGAAAGAGGGAGACATGATATGCCGTCCTCAAATAAATTACGACAAAGGTCAAAAATGATGGTGGGGACAGGAGTATGCTGTTGATGTCAGTAATGCTTTTGGCTTATTCACTAAGGAGCTGTTAAGCTGTGAGGAAATAAACTAGGATCTTCAAGTTACTAAAAAGGTTTATATAAAACAATTTCTTTGATACTCGTAGTCATTGTAATTTTATACTCGTACCGGGTCCGAATAAGCTTCAAACTTCATAAAATTTTACTCCTTAATTTCGTTCACCCATTCAAAATTCCAGCCAATGTAAAGAGAATATAAATGATAAACAATTCAGTTGATACAACGGCGATAAGCCGACGGTTCACGTACGGTTTGTTACATGGCTAACGATTATAACTCTGGTCCAAATGAGCTCTGTGCCAACAACACTCCATCAGCGCATTGGCAAACATTACTGTTGACTAAATAAACCGAACAATTTATTAAGTATTTTTGAAATACATGTGCGGGTAATTTTGTGGTGTTTTCACCCAGTTTTCATGTATGATTTATTTTGTAGGGAATTGACTAGCTGCGTAATATCGGTTGGCACAGTGGCTAACTGCTTTTTGTGAAACGACAATGAGTTCCATCAAGTTTACATTTTTTTCTATTTCGTTGTCATGTAAAAGTGTTGTAAAAAGGAAATTCATTTATTTAGCATGGGCTGAAAGTTCAGTTCATGCTAAATAAGTGTATCATTTTTTTTTCTTGTAATTTCAGTCAGCCGAGAGCCGATTTCGAGAATACTTAGTTCCATCTTCTAGTAAGTGTGGGTCACTCACTTGAAGATGGAACTAAGTATTCTCGAAAATATTTTTCCCAGATCGCTCCACGGTAGATATCAAACATAAAAAAATGTTTGAATACATAGAAAATTGTTTGTAAAGCAATAAGAGAAAGAGCATCGACCCTGTTAGTACCTACTGGTAATGAGAAGGATCAAGTAACCTCAGTATTCGCTAATGATTTAGCTTCCCGTCAATAGATCCAGTAACACAGAGACAGACAAATTAATTGGCCTGTGATCCCTCTACAAACCCATTTAAACTATTTATACAATCGGCATAAAATAAAACCAAATCTAAATATTATCGTGATAAAACACTACATAAAAAAATCTGGTTCAATAAAACTGTTTAGCAAAAACAGATTTATAGCGTTTCATGAAATAGAAGTTGATTTGATTATACCCTCACATTCGTCCATAGTCGCAAATAAATCTACTTCTATTTACCATAAAATTCACTGAAGCCAAAATAAAACTTATTTTTGCACCATCCTCTCTGCAAACGAAAACGTAGGTACCTGAATTGTTTGCGCAAAATTCCTGATTCATTTACCGTGTACGCCAAATAACTGGCGGAATTTCGAAGATTCACATCAAACAGTCATTGGGGGCAGCACATTTTGCGCATATATATATATTATTGTAAGGCTTGCCAGGTGTAAGGCTCATCTCAATTTCTTGCCTTACAATACCACGAAATCTGTCGCCGTCGACCGTCGCGCCGCGCCGGCGTGCTCGGCTGCAACGCAAATTAATACACGTTGCGACCCTGGTTTTAATTTCGGTAGGCGCTTCTGATTTACGATGTCCATATGAAAGAGCGGTCCGTGCGTGCGTCCTGTCAATTCTGAGCTTCAAATTAATATGACGGCCCCCTCCGACGCCCTTCTGTACTCAACCTGCAGGGGGCAGGGCAGTTTACAAGTCGGTGGAACTATAACTACGCCTTTTCATGTTGGTAACGTAGAATTAGTTGGTGGCTATTCATTACGCGTTGGAACGCGGTGTGATGTTGATTGCTTATTGAAGTTGTTAATAGTTCCGAATGGGTGCAAGCGTGGAATTTTAGTTTAGTTTATAAAATTATCAACCATTTTGTAGTTTTAAAGTGGGTCGTAATTTTTAACAAACGGCTTTAGCGTTTGCTTATGGAAAGTTCCTACAGGTTTGAAATTTATGTTATAAATAAATGTTTTTTAATTTAATCGTTTTAGTGATTGCTTGCAATTTATGTTAGACATACATTTGTCTGTTAACAATGTATGTAAACTGGATAACAGAGTTTGTTTGAGATTAATCATTTACTGCAACAGTATTTGAAAGATGAATCTAAACTAATACCTCACAAACGACGTATTTTTACTTCATTCGTCGTATTTCTCAATTTCAGACACAATTTCATCCAATCTCTGTATTCAACTTTGATATTTTACGAAATTGAATACAATTGAATTTATTAGCAGTATTATTTCTTAGAGAGAAACAAGATTTTCTACAAAAAAGTGCAGGTAGATTGTAGAAAGGTGCAGGTTGGCACATACGTTGCGCAGTCGGCATATTTCGATATTGAACGCTCGACTTTAATGCAATCTTATTTTGAAACGTACTGGCAATCTGCTTGATGTAGATACTCTACGTAGTTATAGCTTGTCTGAACTCTCAGCATTTTGCCGTCGGTTAAATATCATTAGGGCTATCGGATTTTTTCTCCTTTCTAGACTTTATTGACCTATTTAGTAGGACTGCTTGTTTTCAAGAGTTACGGAGGTTAGTGCTTATAAACGTTTGGTCGACGATGGGGCAAGTAAAAAATGTGAATACTGTAGCAAAAGTACAATTTTACATTCGGTTGTCAAGTCAGCTTGTTTGGATGTAAGGTGGCAATTACCATGGAGATGTAGTAAATAAAAAATAAAAACATGTAGTTGTAGGGTGGTCCTTATTCCTAAGTAAAAATGTTTTTTCTTAAATTTCGCGGGATACCAAATAATTTAATAACTAAAGAAACTATTACTTTAAAAAAAATTAACTGACTTTTAGGAGTCGCTACCAAGGTTTGAATTTTAAATAAAAGCTCAAAATCTGTATTTGTTGGATTCTTTTATTCATAAAAGTTTTCGCCAAATTTATAACCTCGCAGTCGCCGAAGTCGCAGATTCATGAATACTTTATTTGAATTAATTTTAATAGTAAAAAAAAAAACGCAATACTTCACCAACGGATGCAACGTTGATTGTACAGAAGCCGTTTCAAGAGGAGGACGAGATAATGAGCTATTGTCCATGCAAGATTCACTTGCACCTAAAAAGTGACATAAACAGTTAATGAAATCATCATTTAAGCCATCTTTCAACGCTTTTTATAAAAACTTTGCCAGCTAGTAGCGACCTCTAGATCCTAACAAAAAAAAAAAAAACTTATGTCATATTTAAATGTATATAATCAAATGACAAAGCGCCCCGGGGATAATTCAAAAGTCGAAAAATAAGGACCACCCTTATGTAGTGTGTAAGGAATGACATAAAAGTAAAAAAAAAAAAACTGGCTGATGATGTTGCACCGACTCCAAGTAAGAAGGAAAATGGCTAGAAAGTTTACGACTATCATGCCCCCATGCCCCCAGCTTCAGTCTTACAGTCTACACGACAATTACGTATGCGCAGACTTTGGACTTTGGTATCAGCTCAGCTGAGCTGTTATCTATTTGTGGTTTTATTCAGATTGCTCTTTTTAGTGAAAGTAGTTAATTAATTATTTTTTTTATTAAAAATCTCATTATGAGCAGTCTAAAGTAAAAGAACCCTTGAAAAAAAAAACATGAGAAAAAAGCCGACGAAAAATTCTAAATCATGCCCTGGACCCATGGAAATCGTTTGTGCGTCGATGTCAGATACACGCGGTATTAACTCTAGTTAGTATAAGTTTACGACATTGATGCTAAAAAGCGGAGCGTTCTAATACAGGTATTGTTTGCTTAACTTGGGGCTCCAAACACGTTTAAATGTGATGTTATATTATTTTGTATGTCACAATAAATTAGTTTCTGTGTATTTCATTTGATTTCATTCATTCATTTCATTTATTTCAGTAACAATTTTAACATTGTGTCGAAATTTCACACTGTAGATCAAAACATATTACTAATTCATTAATTAATCAGAAAAAAAAACATTTACACTTTCCAATAAATAGAATTAAAAAATATCAAACAAATAATTCAATTATCCTATCATATTACATGTCAAAGGTATAATGCATAATAACGTAAAAAAAAAGAAAAGTATAATGTAATAAAAAGATGTCAAAATAAATAGTGGTAAAACAAAATATGTAAATCAGATTCGTCCATTGCACAAATGTCGAATCTGATTATAATGCACAAATTAAATAATATATTATAATAATAAATTAATAATTTATGTTGCCTCCTTGGCGCTACGTCACTTTGTGCTAGCGACCGTTTTCGGGGGACCATTAATTGAGTGTGCAAGTCACCCCCTGCCATTTAAAAGCCGTGTATATTGTTAGTGGTCAGTCAGGGGACAATAGTTCTTCTAAAATAAACGATTATCAGTCCACTAAACCACCCAAACCCATAGCCTTTCATTTTTTGTTTCCATATTCTGCAATAGTACTGCTCCAACCGGGGATTGTTCTTTTTTTTTTTTATGGATGGGATATCAAAATAAAAACCCATCCATGTTCCTTCATTGCTCTTTGTGTTCCGGAGCCACGGTGTCTCTTGCGAATAATCCCGCGACTCCGGCAGGCGTCGGCCCTTTCGGGCCCCTCTGTGTGCTGACTCTCTTTGAGGCGCGCGTGGAACACTAACGCGCCGTCGACACGGCCTGTCATCACTGGACGGACGGCGAGCCAAACCGGGGATTGTCCTTGGGAATACTTTCAGTGCAGACAGGGATAATCGCCAGTTGGTGCTCCATTACATTTGAAATGTCTAACGGGGCCTCCGCGAGTTGGTTTCGGCCCCTCGTACGCCTACCAAAGGACCGGGTCTCCAGGGACGAAAGAAAGTAAAAAAAAAAAAAAAAAATAATGTATTTGTGTGTTTGCACAGGCTTTGTAGAATGTCTGTGCAGACAAATGCCGGTGGGATAGATTTTTTTTAATTCGGAGCTCAAAGCCTACGCGATATCTCAATCATCGTATGATCTACTGTAGTTTACGTTTAACATGTTTCGCAAAGTCAAATCTATTTATAAGTCCGTCGCTTTTTAATTCCACCGTCTATTCAGATAACAAATCAAGCAAACAAACAAATCATCCCCCATAACTTATAGCCGCCTAAAGAATAAGGACTATATTATTATTTCTATCCCTGCAGGAAGTAAAACAGAATACATTTTACGCAGAGTCAGCAGTATGAAACAGGAGATTTAAACAGCAGGTGTTACTGTATTTTATGTAAAATATTAAAATGGAACCGCGTCTGCTGGAAAGTTACAAATTAGAGACTCGAATGACCTTTGCCGTTTAGAGTTTATGGTCAGGCTTCATTTAATATGTTCGCTGAGCTACAACGGCATACAGCTTAAAATATATTCATTGATATTTGACCTTTTACCTGAAACATGAATGAATAAATCTGAAATAAAGGATTAGGAAAATATTTTGTTTAAGAGTAAATTTTATAATTTAACAAATGTCATCATGTTATTGAATTTTGGATTTTTGCAGTGTACAAATCATTTCACAAAAATTTATAATGTTTGCGTGATTATGAGATACATGGTCAAATATATACTCGTATGTATCTGGCTTATGTAACTTCAGTGAAATGAGACAATACTCATTGTTTCTAGATTTAAATGCAACATGTACCCAGATTTTTCTCGGAAAATTGAACAGGTGCCCACCTCATAAATTTTGGGTATGCAGGACCTCATGTTTTAATTCCAGATTAAATGCATCGATTTTTTAAGTTGCAGCATGTCAGTGACGTTATCAAGTAAATCCAAATTTCAGCCATCTGTACTGGTAGTATCGATCTGAAATAAATTTGTGTGCAATGTTCTAAGAACCCTTGTCCTCATTTAGTTCTTTGAGAACAAATAAATAAAAACTAGTTGAGAGTTTTGGATTTATATGGACGAGGACGTGTATTATATATTAGATTATACACTAAAATGTGTTGAGGATAGATGCACATGTAAGTGCATCTATCAAGCTAGTCTTTTATGTTTTTTCATTTTTTGCCCGCATTTTCGTACGCAAATTACCCATTTTTTCAGTTAGTGTGGAAATTTCGGGACGTATTGTCGAATATATAAATATCTCGTGTCTCGGTATTTGTTATCGAACTCCTCCGAAACGGCTTGACCGATTTTCTATATTAGGAAGGCATAAGAATAGGCCGTAGGGCCTCTACATATAAACCTTTCTCTTCAGTCACCATTTCTATTGATGAAAACGCATTAAAATCTTTTGCGTAGTTTAAAAGATGCAGACATACGGACAGATGGAGAAAGCCACTTTGTTTAACAGCAAGAACAGATTTTAAAACGTTCGTTTTCGAAGTACATATTTATTGACATTATAGAAAACCTCCACTTTTTTTTATTTGGTTTCTAGGTAAATTATATTTGCTTTTTAATATTTCTAGCAACGTTAAACAAATATCCACAATAACACTCTGAGCAAGCGCTCGTTACAATCCAGCAGGCTATCGCAGTTCGTAAATTGCTACAAAAATGAATCTTCCTAACACGCATCGTATAATACATTTTGGCTCAATGTGCGCACGATAAAATATGTGAACAGGTGCTTTATCATATCGCAAAGCCTCGTGTCAAGCGGCGCGCCCGGATGATGTACAGGCTCCTTACGGGCTTACCCTCAGCCCCTGCAGCATCTCCAGGGGAAATTAGACAACGCCATAATAGATTTTTCGGGAACCCTCTTACTTAACAAACTCCCCAACATTAGTCTAAAACTCTTTTTCAACTCAACAGTTGGAAAACTCGTTTTTATTATTATTTATTTAACGCTGCATTTCCAACTCTTTCGTAAAACTGCGCGATGAAAATTTAACGCAATTTGTTACTCCACAATAATTACCAAATTACACGGGGCTACCTCGCGAGCTCGCCCTAATCAAAGGAGAGCTACTAAAGAGAATAACTTATTCGATTTATCCGCTAATAGACCTAGGAATAAACAAACAAGATTAAGTTGGAGTAAGCGGGCTTTATAAATTTATGGAGTGAATCCCTTAATTCCCGAAACTGATGTTAGAATTTTAAGTTGGCTGTCCGGTAAGATTGCGCGGAACTTGCTTAATCCACCGGAGTGCGCAATGTTGGCCAACTTGTCTGGGCCAGCTTGCACCTACTTCAATAGTTTTGTGCATTATAAAGCGTATTACTTTGGAACGGCTTTTATTAGTAAACCGTGCAGCGGATTAGACGAAGGGTCTTCGAACTTCAAGTATTTACCCAATCCCTAATTGTGGCTAAAGTTGTGCTGTTATATCTCGCTGTGAAGTGAGAAATTGGCTCTGGAAATTCTGATATGGTTATTCCTACAACTTATCATTAAGAAACTTACCAAAACATTTCGATTTTGGAACTAATTTTATACTGCAGGACTGAAAGCTACCTACTAGTAAAACTCAGGGAAATACGAGCATAGAACTGTTGTGAAATATCGACTATAAATCATGTAATCAATTTTCATAGTCGTTTATTGGACGTTTTTAATTGCATTTTTTAATTTATTATTTTCAATAATTGCGATAATTATTTTCCAAAATCACAACATCTAACATAATTTTACCTGGAATAAGAGTTATTACCAGCCTATATCTAAAGATTATATTAATTAATTTGAAAACTCCAAACACTTCCGTATTCAAACTGTAGTAAAGAGCGATATATCCACGCGTTACTTATAAGTACATATTTGTTCGAATTAGTTAAGTCTCTCAACTTTAGATAACACACTCTCACGCTTCGTAATGAATAGCTAAACTAATATAACTTATGGAACAAAACTGACGGTTAAACCAGTTCCCTTGGACCTTTCTTGCCCCCTTCACTCTCCTAAACCATAACCTATAGAGGGGTTAAATTTTAGACCTTTAACAGACCTTTCTAAGTTGGTGGTATTCACCGCTCTTTCATATAGAGCTCGTAAATCAACGAGTCCTAGTTAAATTAAAATATTTCCACAGATTCGGGCAGGTACTTATTGTGTTAATAATTTGAATGGTCGCCGCCATCTTGGTATTTAATATGATTTAGATAATAAATTGAAATTAATTGGAAATAATTTCTTATCTCTAGTCACGGTATTGTTGTAATATATTTATGTTATCGGAACATTCATAATATTGTTCTTATTTGGAAAGACAGCTCTGGTAAAGCTTACTGCCATATTTATTCCTGGATAAATATTCCTACGCTATTCCTACTTGACAAATTCTCCGCCATGCAGCAACTCATAAGCGGCGCGTACGCTTCTTGCCACACGCTCGAAATTGTGCTACCGCGTAGCACACACTGAGCTACGGCGTAGCACACACGGAGTTTCGGCGTAGCCTGCTTTGTGTTACAACCCATACCTCTTAAGAGTGTGTATTCCGTCCACTAGCGCCGCCAATCGTTTTTTATTAATTGTGGTAAATTTAAGACACGTAGATAAAAAACCGCTCTGTAGTGTTCTGAAGAAATGTATCTATTATTTTTTGATAGCTATTTTTAATACATAACTCATGGCTAAATAGCCAAAACGGCAATTATTGCTAAAAGTGGCCACTTTTAGCAAAAATATCGACTTTGGCAACTATTTATGTTCTAAATTACAAACATAACTCTCAAAAAATAATAAATACATTTCTTTAATACACTACAGAGAGTTTTTTTATCTACGTGTCTTAAATTTACCACGATTAATAAAAAACAATTGGTGGCGCTAGTGGACGGAATGCGCCCCTTAACGCATTTAGAACGAATTGGAGAAAGTAATGTATTTATAATGTATGTTTATATCACTGTGTAAGTTTTAAAAGTTTACTATAGTGTGCGTTGGTACTATGCTAAATATTGTGTTAGCCAAATTAAATCGCCACTCTAATCAAGTAAACTACTGAAGCAGAAATAATAATTCAGCCGAGCATCCTTGCTACGAAGGTGACCCATCATCTAAAGTTCTCAAGTCATTAAGGATAGATTACCAGATAAGAACATACCCACTTAGTAAGTCTAAGTTGAAGATAATTCTCGTTACCCACACACTCGTATTACAGCACGTTCGCACACATAAAGTTGTGCTCAAACTCAAACCGGAAGTCGGGCCCACATCAATCTGACGCTAATGTGTTGGCATTTATGTAACTTGTAGTAGGATACAATGTTGGTATACCCGAAAAATATGTTGGGGTTATGGGAAACTGCCTGTGAGATAAAAATGGTCAGGGTAAGGGTTAAGCAAAACACGGTGATGGTTTTGAAAATGACCTTATAATTTACAAACAGTCAGTTCATTATATTGTTTTAAACTTTCATGGTCACTCCGTGATCATGTAATCACGCTTGCAACAGTGCCGAAATATCGGAAACTCGCAAATAAAAAGGTACATGGTAGCAATCCCGATATGAACTATTCTAAGTAAGTTCATTGTCACAGTGAGTGGTATGGGTTTTTGTGTTTTACATGTTCTTCCTTCTAATGCTTCACTGTTGTTGGCTAATAGCTTCTTTTCTCATGTATCTTATTAATAATTGTAAGGTTGAGACTATCCTATCGGTTTTTTATGTTTATTTATGTTCATAGTATTTAAGACGAATACTAACCTACTGCGCCAACTACCACCGCAATGTGACTCACAGAAAGCATCGCGGAAAACCCCGTAGATGATTTCAGGACGATCTAGAGAAAAAATAAACAGCGGTGGTTAAAACTAGCCCCGAATCGAATAAGCTGAAGGTAATGGGGAGAAGGTTTTCCCAGCGGTGGGATGAGGCGGATACACGTTAGGTAGTAAATAATAATTGCTACTCTTGATGTTACAAATATTGATGTTACAACCTGATCAACTTTTGGGGGCGAGTCACCCGCGTCCGTAGGAGAATACCCTTCAGCGATTCCCTACACGTGGTCCCCGGGTGGTGCTAAACAGGTGACACTAACCGCCTCCGTGGTCTAGTGGTTATACCACCTGATTCAGACCCAGAGGTCCCGGGTTCGATTCCCAGTGGAAGCAAATTTTTTGCTCGGTTTGGTTGGTGGTAGGACTTGTTCTAAGTCCGCCTGGCAAGCTACCACCATCATGTCTAAGTCTGTCGCCATAGCAACAATGTTAACAGCATTGTTGTGTTCCGGCAGTTAGAGGTATGATAGCCAGTTCCTCTGTGTAAGAGGATTCCGGTTGAAACTCGCTTCCATCTTCGGCCTAATCATCACTTTCCATCAGGTGAGATTTGGGCCAAGAGCCCCGTTTAGTATATAAAAAAAAAAAACTTACTAAAAGACTGGTTTCTGCCAGCAGCCTCGCCTGCGTTATAGTGGAGAATTATCCCAGGGGCACATAACACCTGGATGAAAATAAGTAGTAATCAGTGCCAATTCTACTAATTTTCACATTCGCATCGCATTCGCATCTCAATCGTAAACTGTCAAAAATGTATGAAAAGTAAGGCTTTTTTGACAGTTTGCGATTGCCAAACGAATGCGAAAGTTGTTTAAAAATTGGTAGGATTGGCCCTCAGGTTATAAACTTCATTTCAATTTAAATTAAATCCGCTCAGTAATTTTTAAGAACATCTATCCTCACAAACTTCCCAGTTATAATATTGTTAGAAAATACTATAATAATAAAACATTTTCTTTTTAAAATGTGTCATGATTCTGTACTCATCCTACAAAAACATCCCCAGCAGGAAACAAACAAACCATCACTATACACAGGATTATCCCCCTTCAATATAACGTAATGCAAGTTCAGTTATTATTGCAATAACATTTTGTTTTAACCGGATAACCGGGGACCCGCGCCCGGGTACCCGCCACTCGATACCCGTTGCAGAAGATTATCTTGGCTTTACCGGAACAATTCCGCCGACCAATAGATAAGGCTACAATCGATTAAATTCACTTCTAGGTACATATGTTGGAGGTTTTAAATGAAGGTAATTTTGTTTTGTTGCTTAAGCTTTTCATTGGAAGTTTTATATTATTATTGAATACCACCACTATAAGTTAAAAAAAATACTCTAGTTTATTAAATAGATAATCATGACAATATTATACTAAGTCGAACTACTGGACATAGGCCTTCTTACAGTTTCGCTACATCGACCGGTCCTGTGCGTCTCACATTTAGCGGATTGTATTGGTTTATTAGACACCCAGATATTATCAGAAGGCATCTGTATTCACACACACACACACATTTCCCATTCTACAACTTGTAGCAAGTTATCATAGTTCTGTGCTCATGATCATAAGTCACTTGTTAAAAGGAAGTATCCATTATCTACGTATGGGGCTGAAAGTATACATAAATTGATTTTGCGCTGATTATAAATGGTTAAAAATAAAGGCTTGCACAAAAATGGGAGCGGAACTCTCTGCCTGCGTCTGTGTATCCGAAAGATTTCAACCTTCATATCTTTAAAGCCAGAGTGAACAAGCTCCTTCTGGGTAATCTCGCTCCATCGCAGAATTTGTTCGTGTCATCTCTGACATAGACTAGAGTCAAGAGCAAGCCCATTAAGAAAAAAGGCACACGTCCTCTCCTTTTCAGTAAATATTGCACAAAATATCACATCTAACAATGAAGTTCTTGGGAAAACTAACTTTCCATAAAATAACCATCCCAAAGCAAGTACCTAGTGATCACATCAACCCAATTTTTCCCATGAAACATAACTAAACCAACATCAATTACCTAACGTCAACATACATAAATTACACAATATAATTATTATCTATAATGGGCCGAAATCCGCGGAATTCTAATAGGTTGATAGGATTATATGAAACACATTAATGTTATTCGATTTAGATTTAAATTACCGTTGCAACCGGTCGGTAATGCACGGCATTTGATTAGATTTATATTAATGCTTAGGAAGCTTAATTGAATATACCAGATATGGTTTGTGCAGTTAAAATATTTTAATCTAACGAATTGTTGGTATTGCTAATGCGGTTTGTTTGAAATTTATTGTTGTAATAGATTCTGTGTATCTCTGTTGGTTTTGTTTTTAGTTCAGAGACTAATATAGCTTAGTGGTGTGTGTTGTTATTTGTGGTAGAAGTATTAAGTTTATGAAGTCGACTTGCAATTTGTTAAGGAAGAAATACTCTTCAATATTTGTGAAGACACAACATGCTCGGAATTTGAAAGGTATTTATATATAGTTCGAGTAATCCATAGCGTAACCGCTGGATTGCTCGAACTTCATATGGATTACTAATTCTATACAATGCTAAATTTATAGATTATTCTAAATCTATCCATAACCAATCAAATAAAACACCTTACCGTCTATCACGGTGTAGTCTGTTTATTAAACCAAAGGCTGACGGATAGATACTGCCTTGTGGCATTAAGTTCGCCTATGTACTACATCAAATGAAACAAGAACGAGTCGGACTCGCGCACCGAGGGTTCCGTACTATTATACAGGGAAATTGAAAAAATACCCGAAACCTCTTAGGCAGTGAAAGTACACATGATTATAAGCAACTTTTGTTTTGGTAAAACTCCGAAATCTCGAAAAAAATATCAGCTGTTTCATACATTTTCATTGGCTAAATACTGCATTTTGTATGAAACAGCTGATATTTTTTTCGAGATTTCGGAGTTTTACCAAAACAAAAGTTGCTTATAATCATGTGTACTTTCACTGCCTAAGAGGTTTCGGGTATTTTTTCAATTTCCCTGTATAAAACATGAAATGTTTTTAAATTTTCACCGGCAAGGTCTATATTTGTTAGAGAATTTTAACACTGCAGTGTATAAATATTGCTGTTGCTGATCAGCGCCATCTCTTGATCGCTAGTGGAATTAAAGTAAATTTTGTTGATGATTTCTAAAAAAGTATGTTATTTAATGACAATGTTTTATTTTTCCTGTAATCATTATATGAACTTCTATCATATATAATAATTTCAGATTTTTCTCTATGCAAACTTCGCAGAGCGGGGGGAATGGTCATTTCATGGTCAAATTCGAATACGATGCACCCTAAAATTGTTTGAGAATGTGCAAACGCCTCTTTCATATGATAAACCTGCATTACATTCTTTCATATGATATACATTTTTATTTCTTATGTACCCTATTTGAAAAATAGTTGAGCAATCGTCATCTAATCATATTCTTTTCAGTTTGATAGCATTAAAAGTTCTTGGGTTATCCAGCTGTGACCGACGGACAGACTTAATCACACCATAAGAGTTCCTGTTTTACCATTTTGGTACGGAATCCCTAAAAGGAATAAAACAATACAAATATAAATGATACTAAACTAAACATTCGATTAATGTAATAGGTATACCTAAGTCGCACCAACTATTCATCGGCACAAGTTGACAATGACTCTGAAAAGCCGGCTGTTTCATTTACTACTCATGCAAAAACAAGCACATTACTACATCAGACGTCAACTACAAAAACTTCAAGTAACGCAGGTACCAGTTTCTCATAAATGACCACCCACTGCTTAAACAGATCATCATCATACATCATCGCCAGCAAAAACTCACCACCCCGTAAACTAACAGGTAAGTATAACACTCACCTTAATCCCTACAAGCGTAGTGCAGGGTAATTGCCAACTTATGTCGCCGAACCAATCGCTTTCATTATCCGCCGGCCCACCCGAGTGTGAAGATTATTTCGGCTGCCAAATGCAGAATATATTCGTTTTAATACAGCACTGCCGACCGACAATGCGATACGCGAAATCAGATTACTTTATTGAACAGGAACAGATCATGAATGAAATTGATAAAATCGTCTGCGGTGCGAATCGTGCGATTTATATGAGTTTTCAACGATATCCCGTATGGAAGAGTGTTAGATTGATATTTTAGATAGCGCTGTTTTGTTGTTTGTACGGTTCGATGGTTTTGATGTGGTTCCATTATTGATATTAGTTTGTTTGTGGGGTTTAAGTTGATGGGTGTTGAGATATTGAATCATATAGAAACAGTTTAGGATAGATTACTACATGAATTGATCAAAGTAAAGTTGCAACTATTGATGACGTTTCATCTTGCTCTTATATAAGGCACCTTTGTGAAGGTGCTACTTCATATTTATTTTATTCAAATCTTTTTCTGCTCTTTCAATTACAGCAACGAAACTACAATAAGCTGCTATCCATACATCTCCATATTCTATCACAGCTCTGCTTATTCACCTTATAGAAAACTCGCGCGATATATTTCTACAGCTTCCGACATTTTCAGCGGCGACACGGAACCTATTGAAATTGAATCTAATAGTCGGCTACCTCCATCCCGGTTTTGTATAGAATTTCTTAATAATTGGACGTTTGACCTCTGTATCCAATTTAATTCCCCTCGTTACCTACTCGAATAATACTTAAAGTAATTGCTTGTGCTCAATCCGAGATTTTCGTCGAACCACTTAAGTTAACATTGCACAAATTGTATATGGCATCACAATGCTTTAACAGATTGGTCCATTTTCGTTGGGCGGAGGTAAATTGGTAGAAAGAGGTCGGTTGCTTTCTAAATAGAGTCACGTAACGTATAAGAAGGCTCTGTATAACCGGCAAAGGTGACTCTGTTAACAGGCGTGGGCTGGCTCGAATAAAAGGCCAGTAGGCTGAACGAATGAACGAAATTGCCTTTACGTACGGAAACACATGTCTTGAAACTGAATTTCAATTTCAACTTGTAAGATTTTCTTTTCTCTTTTGGTTTACGCATGTGCTAGCTGAATTAGCTTCGGTTTTCGTCACCTGTTTTCGTAAATGTGACGAGGACCCGTAAGCTGTGTAGGTTTTTCATAAAGTAGACAGGTTGCGAGAATTAGCTGAATGCGACGACTGAGACGCACATAACCGTTTGATATTTGACACCGGCCTCATCTAGTTTAAAATTACCAAAAAAGATTGAGGTGTAAAAGTGTTATTTACAACCTACTTACAGAATAAAGATCATTTATCATTTCATTTATCATTTATCATGATGTGCCGACAATAGGTCTATCTATATGCAGCAGTGGACGTCTTTCAAATGAAATATTGATACTGACATACTATAGTTTTTAGGGTTCCATGCCCAAAGAGTAACCAACGGAAACCTATTACTAAACCTCCGCTGTTCGTCCGTCTATCTGTACGTACGTCGGTCTGTCTGCCAGCGGGCTGCATCTCAAGAACCGTAACTAACAGGCAGTTGAAATTTTCACAGAGGATGTACATTGCCGCTACACAAGAAACGTTTTTTCGGTTTACTGTATGGAACTATTCTAGTGCGAGGCCGACTTGCACTTGGCTAGTTTGCGTGTGCCAGCAATTATATGTGATCATGGAATCACATAATACCACAAGTACTGGCACAGGTCTATAACTACGACCAAATAGACATTGCTTTGAGTAAATTATACGACATGAGGTCTAGTACACCAATTCTCTCTAATTGCTCTTCGAAAACGGGTATAATATTGCTTTGGGGCAGGCTACGGTTGGTAACATAGGTCTTTGTTGGTATATATTAGAATTATGATATTCCAAGAAATTTGAAATCTCTTTATTCCAAATTTCGTTTTTTCGGATAAATTAACGTGTATTTTTGTGTCCTTTAGAAAGAGTATTTGTTATATACCTAGTTATAGTTAGTATCACCCATGTTATCGTACGAGAATTGTACGTTATATTAGGTTTTAGGATAGGCTTTTCCATGGCTTTACACACACACTAACGGTCAACCGTGGGGGCGGCTGACCACGTGGCTGACCACGTGGCTGACCGCGTGGCTGGCCGCGAGGGCGGCTGACCCCGCGGCTAGGCGCTATTTCAGTTTAATATGCAACCGCTTGTCATTTGATGGCGGTTAAGTGCGTACAATCACTAGCGGTTGCATATTAAACTGGAAATGAGGCCAGCCGCTCAAACGAACTGCTAGTGCGTAGGAGAGCTTAGTCTTACCTTTTGCCAATGACTTTTTTTTTTTTTACAATGAATTGTGTTTGGAGCCTCCTTTTAGACAAACAATGTCTGTGTTAGGAGACTCCGCTCTTTCATATCTTAGATAAATCTTACATAATAATTTACAGCATGTTGCTACTTTTAATTTAAACATTTGATTATCATGTGTTAAGAAGCGTGGTGTGCTGTATTTAGGTGTGGTGTGTGTAAGATGTAGTGAGGTTTGATGTGATGTGCAGTGTGTGGTGTGATTTGTGGTGTGGTGTGTGGTGTGATGTAGCCTGATGTGGTGTGGTGCAGAGTAGTGTTGTGTGGTGTGTATCGTTATGGTGTGTGAATATATTACTCATGATAAACCAGAAGGGCTTCCGTATCCTCATAAGTAAGAGATTTAATCCAGTTTGTTATCATTTGTCAATGACTGACTTCATACGTGCGTATCTCGTTTTTTCCCGTTTCTGTGGGAATTTCGAAAAAACCTCTATTAGTGTTCCCCTACACTCCTCAAGGAACCTACATGCCATTTCAGCTTTCTACGACAAGTAATTTCGTCAGGGCGTTTTGCGCCAGTTACTCAGTAATAGAAGAATTTAAATATTAGGATATCCTGACCACTAACTGGTTCTTCCGTTAACAATTATCACATTTTGTAAACATATGAGTACATTACTGCGATTTTTTAACAGAAGGATTTAGGGAATTATTCTCTTACTAAAAAAGCGTTCAAATTCAAGTTCCAATATTATCTCAACGATAAATCAATGCCAAAAACATGTCAAAATATAGAGATATCACAGTTTGCGATTGCGATGTGAATGTGGAAGCTTTTAAAAAAGATCGCCCATCTGAAAGACTTAATGCACGTCTTTATTCAAAATCCCTAAATTCTTTCTATTCAACTACCACGTCTCTTAAGATGTTAGCACCGTCTTTATCTCAAACACAAGGTGCACTTCAAAATAATCTTGTTCCACCTTAAATATTGAAACAATATACAAGAAAAGCCAACACACATATTAGTGGGAGGACGCTTATCGTGTGGAACAACACGCTTACCCTTACATATTTATTTTATATATTTATTCAGTATTACCGTGATTCGTACCACCTGTTAGCTAGTGCCCGCTTGTACAAGGCCGTTCTGAGGCATATTGGACGGAGGTATTATATTTTTGGGTAAGTAATGTGAATTCAGGTGTTCTTGTTATTAGTTTGTTTGATTATTGAATATGGAGGAGTTATAGGTACGAGAGAAATTGTTTTGAAAGGTACAAAAGGAAATGTAAAAGTTCAAATACTCATAGAAAGTGGAATGTACGATTCGAGGAAATTTTAATACATTGCCACCAATTCATGTGTTGTTTTTTACGTTCTTTATCTTTGTGTATTTTAAGTGGATTTTTATATAGTTTACCACAATCACCACACTTGGCAGTTAGAAGGTGGGTTGGCAATCGCAGCTGCTGTTGCAATGTAGAGACCAGTTGTTGTGATGGCACTTGGGGGAAGCCTATTTCCAGCAGTGGAGGTCAATCGGCTGATGTGATATGATGAAGCGGAATATTAAGTGATCATTCGTATTGAAACGGCTCCAAGAAGGTATGGGTTGTAAAGGAGCAGCTTGAAATTTGTATTGCACGATAGAGAGTTTATTGTTCCAAATTTTCATAATTATCTGATATAGGTCTGATGAATTAAATGAAATAAGAGAGATTGGAGGATAGCATGACTTGTCAAAGAGGAGATTGGTAACGTTTTGTGCCAACTCTAAGTAACGTAAGTATGTAAAAAAAGTAAGTATATATTTTTTTGTGTATTAGTGTTTGTTTTCCTTCGAGCCCCAGAGTATAGTCTTGTTTCCTTCATCAAACATCTGTGTTCCCTAACAGCTGCAACACGGGGTCTTCAAGTCAATACTCAATAAGTTATTTCTAGACAAGCGTGCTCTATCGTCGACCACACCATTGCTTACCATCAGGTGAAATGATGATGATGACGCTCTATCTTCTTATATATAAAATGAATTGCTGTTCGTTAGTCTCGCTAAAACTCGAGAACGGCTGGGCCGATTTCGGTAATTCTTTTTTTGTTTAGTTCGCCAGAACACAGGGAAGGTTTAAAAGTAAAAAAAAATGGGTACTTCACGGGAGCGAAGCCGCGGGGGACAGCTAGTCTATATATATAAACATGAATTGCTGTTCGTTAGTATCGCTAAAACTCGAGAACGGCTGGGCCGATTTCGGTAATTCTTTTTTTGTTTAGTTCGCTAAAACACAGGAAAGGTTTAAAAGCAAAACTAAAATGGGTAGGTAGAGTAGCCAGTTGACGGGAGCGAAGCCGCGGGGCACAGCTAGTCATTTATAAAAATACTTGCTGACCCGCACAACTTCGTCTACGTCACATTTTTAATTAATGCTCCGCTCCCTATTTGTCTTAGCGTTATGATATATAGCTTGTAGCCTTCCTCGATAAATGGGCTATTTAACACTGAAGGAATTTTCGAAATTGGACTCGTGGTTCCTGAGATTAGCGCGTTCAACCAAACAAACTCTTCTGCTTTATAATATTATAGTATAGTATAGATTTATCGTATCATAGTGCTTCTTAGATATTAGACAAAACAAATCCGTTACTTAATACAAGAGTGTTTAGTCATAGAAATCAATTTAGGAATTGGGAAATTAGGCATCTCAAAGGATCAGTTAATAGAAAAAAATACATACAAATACTATTGTACAACACACCATGCACGGTGCTTTGCTATAAGATTAAAATCGGTCTAATATTTCAATTCAACGCTGAGATCCTGCAACACTGGATCTTATTATCTTATGGAAAAATTAAAGTAATTTGCCTTCTATTTGTTCTGAGTGCCAATTCTACTAATTTTCACATTCGCATCTCAATCGCAATCTGTCAAAAATGTATGAAAATTAGGGCTTTTTTGACAGTTCAAGATTGACATGCGAAAGCGTAAGTTATATAAAAATTAGTAGAATTGGCCCACAGGTTACTTGAGGTTGCTTGAGCAAACAAACAAGCTCTTCAGCTTTATAATATTAGCATAGATTTGTAAACTATACTTTACCAGGTGCTGAACTATCCATAAAGGCAGAAATTGGTCCAGTATTTCAATCCATCGGCTTGGATTCAGTGGCAATATAGTTGGTAGTCTATAATATCAATATTTTATTCCGAACTAGCTTTTGCCCGCGACTTCGTACGCGCATATCCCGTTTTCTCCCGTTCCCGTAGGAATTTCGGGAAATCCTCTCTTAGAGCTCCCCTAAACTCCCCAAGGACCCTATGTGCAGCTTCATACGACCAGTCAGTAGTCTTGGTTGTGTTGTTGCGTTATCTGTCAGTCATTCACTCAGTAACGGAAGAATTTTATAAACCAAAATGAAAATAAAACTAATACCTATAAAAAAGTGAACGTAAATTAGCCAAAACTTATAAAGCTATCGGTATCTAAAAATCTATGCGTACTTCACCTAAAAAGAAATAATTAAAATGTAAACTATTAATAATTTGTAGTTTGAACGAATATTTAATTAAACACTACCAAAATAACTTATACCTATTTTATAAAATAATAACAAAAGGAATCTTAAAATAAATTATCAAAGACTAAATTATGTATTGTCTGCCAATAAGGTCGAACGCTCTGAACGTCAATTCGCATCAACTGGCAAAAATTGTATGAAGCTCGCGCTTTTGGCCTCTCGCAGGTCAACCTGAGAAGATTGGCTTCTGCTTAACCCGACTTGCCTGTGAAGGCTTTAATATAGTAATAAAGCCTCCAGCCAGGCTTTGAAGCTCGCGCTCGGACGCCCCGCCTTTTTATACCTTCGGCCGCGAGACGCGTCGAGCGCGGCGACCACAGGCGCGACCGATTCTCGAACGTTCGCGACCGGCCGGCCGCACTGCGCGCTTGGCGCCTAGCTGCTAGGGCGGTCGCGAACGTTCGAGAATGTTCGTTTTACGAAGCTACTCGCTAGGTGACTCGCTAGCCTCTAGGCGCCAAGCAAGCTGCCTGCCTGTGCGTTCGCGACCTTACACAAAAATAATCCATAAAGCATGATTCAGTATTCACGCGCAATGGCTTATTATTAGCGTATTTCATGTATAACTTTGGTGTTTCTATACCAATTTCTATGATTATTTTTTATGGAATAGTTAACAATGTTAACTTTTTTAATTAGGGATAACTGAGAGTGTTATAAACGTAAGAGTAGACAAATATAATCAGAAAGCTTCGAACTGCTAAGCTATCGGGAGTTACACGTGTTATTGTGCGTCAATCATAAAAGATAGACATATGCTGTCGTGGGATATTTTTTACATAATTTTAAGGAGAACATTTCCGTCATACATGATTTCTGTGTAGCTTTAACCATTAAGGTTGCACACGCGACGGAAGCTTAAAAAATGGAGTAACTTCTCCCGTTTTCCCAACATTTCCCTTCACTGCTCTGCTCCTATTGATTGTAGCGTGATGAAAAGTATACTATAACCTGCTCAGGAGTATGAAGAATAATTGTACCAAGTTTCGTTAAAATCCGTCGAGTAGTTTTTGTTTCTATAACGGTTATACAGACAGACAGACAGACAGACAGACAGACAGACAGACAAAAAATTTACTGATTGCTTTTTTGGCATCAGTATCGATCCCTAATCACCCCCTGATAGTTATTTTGGAAATATATTTCATGTACAGAATTGACCTCTCTACAGATTTATTATAAGTATAATAATAATAATATAATATATAGTATAGAAGATAGATATAGATAGAAGATAGATATAGATTAGTAACCTGTGGGCCAATTCTACTAATTTTTATATAACTTACGCTTTCGCATGTCAATCTTGAACTGTCAAAAAAGCCCTAATTTTCATACATTTTTGACAGATTGCGATTGAGATGCGAATGTGAAAATTAGTAGAATTGGCACTCAGAACAAATAGAAGGCAAATTACTTTAATTTTTCCATAAGATAATAAGATCCAGTGTTGCAGGATCTCAGCGTTGAATTGAAATATTAGACCGATTTTAATCTTATAGCAAAGCACCGTGCATGGTGTGTTGTACAATAGTATTTGTATGTATTTTTTTCTATTAACTGATCCTTTGAGATGCCTAATTTCCCAATTCCTAAATTGATTTCTATGACTAAACACTCTTGTATTAAGTAACGGATTTGTTTTGTCTAATATCTAAGAAGCACTATGATACGATAAATCTATACTATACTATAATATTATAAAGCAGAAGAGTTTGTTTGGTTGAACGCGCTAATCTCAGGAACTACGGGTCCGATTTGAAAAATTCTTTCACTGTAAGATAGCCCATTTATCGAGGAAGGCTACAGGCTATATATCATCACGCTGAAACAAATAGGAGCGGAAAATTCATGGAAAATGTAACGCAGACGAAGTTGCGCGGCTCAACTAGTCATCTATAAATATTATTTTAGCTGAAAGACATTGACTGCTAGACAAAGGCCTTCCCCAACCGGGGTACTATGCGTCTCGCATTCGGCTGATTCCCGCGGCCTTCACAAGTTCATCGCTCGACTTTGCGGGAGGCCTAAACAGCTTCAAACTGCTTCTCTCTCTTTCTCTAGTATGTGAGACTGTCATTTCTCTGTTTCACAAGTTTTATTGATACTTACCTACTTATATTTTAACAAAAGTGTTGAAGATCCAACGTCTTACTGCGCCACGAAGATCTCTCGTTGAAGGTGACCGCTTCTCGATGAGACCGCAGTTTCAGACTCGATGAGCAGCATGTTGATGTAACTCTTATGATATAACTCTTATACTAACGAATATATTTCCAGTCATTGTATTGTTTAGTTTGAATTCTTAGTTAAGCATTTTCAAGACATTTTTTTAATTGCATGATCTTATTTATCTGCGTAATTCTCAAATGAGTGATATACCTACGTACAGTGTGTTCTTTGACATTTGCATGATAAATATTTTGCGTAATTTTCTACCCTGGTAAACTTCCTTTTACATTAATGTAGTGTGTAATCTAGCATCATATAAATATTCAGCAATGCTAACATTTGCTGAATATTTCATGATTGCTCACTAATATTTAATTAATTAAAATATGCATAGTAGGATTAGGGGTTTAATTATTAACAGAGTAAATAAAACAACTGGTTATTGTTTGAACAATGTCCATATTATATTTATTACCACATACACACGGCACGATGTGAACCTTGTCTTAAATCATTGTATTATATAAGGTATATGTACATTGCACAATGTGTATACATACATCGCCATACACGCGCGCCCCGAAAGGCTGTATGATTATATATCTCATAGTATTATGTACGTTATATAATGTAATATTCCAATAAGAAAGTGCATTGGTGCACGAAATCGGGGCGGCGGACATACCCACCGCTTTTTACAAAACGTTTTGATATTATCATTATTTTAATAAAGAGATGCCGTAAAAACTAATTTTATTCATCATTACGATTTATATCCATATTGTATACAGATTCATGTAACATATTATACACGAAGAAATGACGAAAATAATGCGCCGACGCCGCGACGGGACAGTCGCGGCACGTTCGCCTATCGTTATCTCCCTCTCTAATATTTTAAATGTACATGACACCAAATTCGAACGTATATAAATCCAAATTTATTTTAATGTAAAATCTTAGGTAATTGATTTTTATTGCTATAGAAAATCAGTCAGCACGCGAAGCACGCAATCGAGAAGTAACCGCGAGAACGAAACCAAGCGGGCGGCATTGCGCGGGGACTTGCGGGAGCGGGACGGGGCTGCTCGACGACGCAGCCGGCGGCGGCGGCTCGCGCCGGAGTTCGTGCGGAGCCAGTGTGCCAGTGCGCCAGTGCGCCAGCGCCTGTGCGCCAGTGCGCCTCCGGTTCTACGCGAATTAGTATACCTTTGGTCCAAGAAACTCTTAGTTGGCCATCGCCGAATATGCAAAGCTACTTGATCTATGGCCGCCGCGGCGACTCTACGAACTTTACCAGTCTGTCATTATTAGATTAAAATTAATTATTATCTTTAATATAAAGTAGATCGAGTCTAAATAAACGTAGAATGTTATACAAAATATAATAAATTATCTTTTTTAATTTTATTACATACATATTATAAATACGATAAGTCGCAATATTAGGATCACATAACGAATTTTAAAATAAATTTGAGATCTCGCTTATTATTACGTAGTCTTTATTCTGATATAGAACACGTCTAAATGGTGACTGAAGTAACTCAACTATCGCGTATACGAACAAGCGAGAGGGATCGCGCGCCGCTCGTCATGACTGCGAGGTGACTGCGCGGTCACCACGAGCGAATGCACTTAGAAGGAGTGGCTTCCGACGTACGGGCCATATTAGCTACCAAATAATTCTAAAGATAATTCAAAATATTGAGTACTAAATTATAAGGTTCGAAATTTATAATAGTGTAACTAAAAATATCTTCAAGTAACAATTCAAATGATAAAATGTAAAAGAAAAATCGAAGAACTAATTTCACTTAAATACTTAATAATTGATATGACAGAGCCGGTGCGCAACATAGCCCGCACCCAGAAGCCCTAAGGGTGATACTAAAGAAACTCACAAACATTATAACTTAACAACAATAATGAAACTAATATCCGTCAGCTAATCCTGATTGCTGAATGAATCTAATATCGACCAGATGGTAACTCGGTGCGTCGCCATACTTACATTATGACACATTTTTTAACACTCGATGGAAAAAGTTGTTTGAAAATTCGCATTTATGGGAAAACTGAGTGAAATTCCAGATGTTTTGGCATGTGGTAAATGCAGTTATCGAATTCAATATTTTTCCATGTCCATTACTTTTAAAGGGAATTTTATTGCTAATATTTTGTGTGTCATTTTGAAAGCGTTAAAAAGAGTTTTTAATATAAGGGTGGCGACACACTATCGGCTCGATGGTCAGCGCGGTGGTACACTGCGCTTGTGCATCATCTGTCGCATACAATTACACGCCACACTTCGGCGTCTACCTAAACGTCTTTTTACACATGCGGCTAACTATGTATATACAATAATTGTCATTATGTATCGTCTCGATGCAATCGCGGCGAACCGATGGCTTCTCACGAACGCGGCGAAACGAACGTCTCTCACTATATGTTTGTCTGTATGTTTGTACTCGTACTCGCACGGGGACAAGCGGCCGTGTGCGCTTCTCCTACGTTAAAAAGGTCGGTAAGAAAATATAATTATAGTGAGGATGTGAGAGTGAATGAGACGGCCGACGGCGCCGGGGAGCGCCGCGCCGCGCCGCCGCCGGCCCGGGCCTAACAATATAACATCTCATCGTAATAATTAAATATTCTAAGAAAAAATGTCTTAAATACCTATAACACCGTAAATATAAAACAAATAATTACGTTAATTAATTTGTTAGGTATGATATCGATATTCCGACCATCCTAAAGACTCACACCTTTCGATTTCATTATCAATTTCCTAGCTAACGTTTTAACAACATAATCGCGGTCGCGTCTCTTGCGGTGTGTGCGGCATGGCGCGGCTCGGTACGGCGCGTGCGGCCTCGGTGCGGCCCGGTGCGGCTCGGTGCGGCCCGGTACGGCTCGGTGTGGCGCCTGCCGCACGTGACGTCATTTCAGCGAACGAATTCGGCACGAACGAACATAAAACGCGAAGCGAGCGCGCCGCTCGGCGACGAACGCACTCCATCTAACACTCCATTATTCAATTAACTACATACTCATAAGTAATAAATTACCTTTAAAAAGAATATTGATTTATTTCGTATCATTTTCAATATTTTTTTTTTGTAACAGGAAACATTTATATTTATAACGTATTTATATAATAATAGCTTTAAAAGATTGTTTATTATTATTACCTAAAATTTAATACCTAAATTTATAATATTAATGTTTAATTGATGTAGGTAATGAGTAATAATAATAGTAAATAACGAATGAATGCAACCGAGTGCATGTAAATAGCGAGCGGCGATCGCACGCGCGGTTTGGGCGTCTAGCAGGCGGTCGTAGCGCGGCGCTACGGCGTAGCACACGTAGCTCTCGTAGCGCTCGTAGCGGGCGCTACAGCAACTGCTACGCGCGCAGCCCGCGTAGCTGCCTAGCTGTGAACCTAGACAAAGTGGTCGATAAAAATGTCTCCAGTACCTAACGAATATGATTAATGAATTGACTTCATATTTTAATCTATTACCTCAAACCTGCGCCTTTGGCTGTAATTTTTTTAATATCCCTGTCTTTATTTTATTGAAATGTTTGTGTCGTGTAACTATACCGTCTGTACGAAATATTACTGTTATTAATTATTATTTTGATTAAAATTTTAAATACAACTAAGTACTGTGTGACTCCGCAATTCAAGGGGAGCCGCGTATTTTTCTCAACAGTGGTCTTATATTACGGTAAATACAATGTAAGAAACAATGAAATATTTATTACGTAATGCACAAAATTGTTATTTATTATAATTACAATACCTACGTTCAAAGGTACAAGATAGAAACGAATTATCTTAACGCGATGAGAGATATTCTGAAATGTACCGACTTAGCTTTCCAAACGTCCTTATGAATCGTAAATATGATCATATTATCCTTAGGATAAAATTTTATATCATAATACATAATATTAGAAAGTATGTATACGCGTAACTAACGTAGTCTTATACGGAAGTAATCGAGAAACTTGATCGCTACTGAAACAGAACAGCCGTTCAAAGAGGTGATTTTATACAATTCGAATTAGGCGAAAATAATTACATTCATAGGTAAAATATGCGTAATATAATTATAGTAGTATAATAATTATGTTAATATTTGACATTAATATTAAAAATAGATAGAATAAAATATGTGTGTGTGACGAGCGGGGGGCGAGCCCGGCGTCCTACTTCACACTGCAGAACTGTCTACCGTCCCGCGCGTCCGCGACCAGGACATACCTTACGCTGAACTATGAACCATAAGTATTAAGATATACCTCCCTGCAATTAAATCCTCTAGATGCACTTTATATTATATGAAATGTATTTTTTTTTGGAGTTTAAATCGTTTATTACTCTGACAACACATCTACGGTACAGTCGAAAGCGAGAAAAATTTGAAAAAATACCTGTTCAATCGATAGACTATCTCTCGTTCACACGACAAAAAGTAGATTATCGTTATTTACAATAGACGGGGTCACAAGACCGGGTCGGTGGGGGGTGTGGGGGGCGAGGGGTGAGGGGTGAGTGGGGGTAGGGTGAGAGTGAGGATGAAGAGAGATGTGGATGAGAAGAGATGTGGATGGGATTGGGGGAGGTGAAGACGCCGCGGTTGACGGAGTGATGTTGAGAGGAGGTCCGGTGGAGTCCGGCTCCGTCGGTGGCGCGGGGCTGGAGGTGTGCGGGCGGGCAGCGGGCGGCGGAAGGAGGGGCGCGCTGCCGCCGTCGCTTGCGCGTGCGCTAGGCGCCGCCACACCGCTCGCCACCTGCGCAACACAACACATGTTACTGCTAATTCTGCTCTTGAAGTTCATCTAGTTACAAATGAGGAAAGTACGTTACGGCAGTTACGTACTGTAACTGTTCAGTATTTAACCATTTATGCAGCAAACCAGTAGTACTTCATAAACAAATGAAATGCTTGGTCATAAGTCTTACGAGACCATTTAAAAAACATTTTGTGTAATTGCTATACAAGTGTTCATTTTCGCGGCGCTATGAACACACGCCGACATTTTTATTCAGCGTAACGACATTTTAATAGAGTGGAACGCAAAAGCACATTAAAAACAGTGTAATACTCACGTAAAATATTTGTGCTATAACACTTTCAATGATAACCGTTGGTAAACGCCGCAGGAATCAGGGGTCCCTGAAATAAAAAAAATAAACAAAGAGTCAGTATTAGATAGAAGATGTGTTCTGCCCAAAATTATTGGCATGCAGTCGAGGTTATAATTGAATAGAAGTGTAAACCGTTCAGGCGAACATTAACCTCTCGGGGGGCAGATTTAAAGGCAGTAAGTTTGGTGTTCGCAGTCGATAGAGTGGTAGCGGCTCGGTGGCCAACAAAATAAAAACAGTGAGTGGATGAGTTAGAGCAAGCGCGCGACCGCTCGGCAACGGTAATTACACCGCTTGTTCTCCTTGATTTACGGTTATTGCCCGTGGGGCATTCCCGTTACCTAATAAGACCGTTTTACACCCGGGAACCACATGCGCCGGTCCGGCCCGCCTGACGGCCGGACCGTTCATTCTCTCATTAGCGACGTATTTGTTTTGCCCCGGCGATTACGGGCGATTGAGTTAATATCCCGTTTGATATATGACGCGCCTGAAACGGAAGGGTAGCTCAGTGTAACGCCGCGAGCGAATGACTCAAATTAAGCCTCGGGTAACAATTAGTTAGCTCGGTCGTGTCCAATACCTGTTCTACATTTAATTACACATCGGCCCTTGTAGATTGACTGTATCCCCGATTATTTGATCAACGGTGGCGGCACTCCGAATTAGTCACTGTTCTAAAACAAATGCGGGATCGTGCGCTTGTGTTAAAGTTCATATGCCCGTGTAATAAGTTGGCAAAATTCAGCGTTATGATCGTGTACAAATTAAAACAGCTTTCGAGAGCAGTTTGAAAAATGTCTCAAGATAGCACGACGTGAGGAGTTAAGATCTCGGCGGCGATGGT
The DNA here is from genome assembly GCA_963859965.1 of Ceramica pisi. Classification (NCBI taxonomy): domain Eukaryota; kingdom Metazoa; phylum Arthropoda; class Insecta; order Lepidoptera; family Noctuidae; genus Ceramica; species Ceramica pisi. The sequence goes on along the minus strand of OY982535.1, from coordinate 17,608,013 downwards.
GCAGTGTGGCGGCGTGGCGGCGTCGACAAGCAATGAAGACTGATGGCGTCTCAGGGAAGCAGTTATGGAGCGCGGTCGCAGTTTTAAAAAGCCATTACCCGCGGCAGTGCACCGCGTAGATTGCGCCCCCGCCTCCCCCACCGCGCTCATATTTCGGAACACTTTATAATCGCATCTCTCACGCTTCACTCGCTCGCTAACTTATGGTGATTACACTTTAAGAGCGACAAGGAAGATCGGTTCCATAATGAGATTGGACCGTCTCGCTAAAATTTTAGAGTGTCGTCGGCTGCTAATTGCGTCTGAGTCTGGAGGCTCGGCGCCCCTCCCACGCCGCACTGCACGGCACCGCGCCGCGCCGCGCCGACACCGCGCACACTTAGTGCCTTATCCCGCGATGACTAACTGCTAATGAAATTCTTACACCGGCTAGACACACCAAATTTACTACAGCTCCCGAGAAATAAGATTGTGTAAACACACAGTTATTTTTCTTTCCTGTTACCATGAATAATGCAAAAATGAATTTTAACATCAGAGAACGCGAATCAAACGTCCTGAGAAAAACAAAACAGAACAAACATTAATTTGAATGCTGTGACAGTTGAAAGTTCTCGAACAAGGACAATTTTGGGAATTGCCTTCATTTGGGCGTTACTGAAGGCATTTTGAACATGACGTAATAAATGAAAAAAGTTAGAATCAAAAGTTATTAACTTTATCCCATTCATCATGAAATAAAATAAGTATGAGAAACTTTTCTTATATTCTTTCTATAAAATACTTTTTATATCTAGGATTGCTATATAATTTCATTTCTCGGATCTCGTTTCATATTCTAATTCTGTTGCTATAAAATGAGACAACAGTGAAGTTTCGTGTAGTCTGTGTCACGAACATACCATTTCACTTGCCGTGAGTTTCGCAACAGGTGCCTAAGGATTATATCAAGAGGAGGAACACTGCGCCCACCTGCCTGTTAATAATATCATATTGCGATCACCAAATTGCCCGACAAGCGAGACGTCATAAGCTAGGAAAGCTCTGAATCGGATTCGCAGAGGATGATCCGTTTCTGAAATTGTCGTTACACATTTCTGTGAGCACTTACTGGGGTGTAATTGAGAGGCGCGCGGCTGACGGCGATCGCCGGGAATCCAGAGGGTTGCGGGCTCGCGGCCTGCACGTAGCCCACACTGTCGGCAGCGGAACCGTACACGTCGAGTGCCGGGCCCGGCGAGCTGGCGGCCGGGAAGCCGGCGCGGCCACCGCCGGCGTGCGGCGACGCGGGCGGCCCGAATCCAGCCGCGGCTGCTTGGTAATTGTTCATCACTGGGGACATGACATAGCCTGAATTAAAAATGTGCTGTTTCGTCTTCATCAGCCTAGCTGTCTGCTGGGTAGGGTTGGACATGGCGAAGGCTTTCCTGCTTTCAGGTTTGGGGATTGCCTTTTTAAAATAGGCCTCTCAATTATAAGGAACTCAGTCCCTGATGACGCTGTATATCTTATGTTAATTTACTACTAATACTACGTATCTAATTCTACAAAATCTTCATAAAAATTATTCGCAAGCTACCACAATAGACTTTGATTCAGTGAAAAATTCCAATCTGGATTCACCGAATATGCGATTTTAAGACTAAAAATCGTTTAAGTCAGGCTTGCTCCAGCTGGGCAAAGCTCACTGGCTCGGTGACGGAAGCGAGATAGACAGTGAGCCACGTGTTTATTCAGCCAGCGAAAATGCGAAACATTTTGCCATTCGTACTGGCCTTTTTCGTATCACTGGGCGACGCTTTTCCAATTCCAAGGTGTAATTTTAACTCTGTTATACCTACAAGTGCTGGGGTTGAATTAGTCTTTTATTGCTGTTTACTCTTTAATATTGACAAAATTTACTGAATTGTGTGAAAAGCAGTCGACACGTATTTAAGGTCGTATCTTCAATTGCATTTGAAAACGTAGCATCGATTTCTGGTAAAATACTAGGAAGATGGGAACAAACAACAACACATAAAGCAGTAATAGAAGCGCTTATTTTCGTAACTAATGTTATGATGACTTGTCACCGGCGAGTGATGAATGATGTTGGTGTCTAGTGTGAAGTCAGTGCTGTCAGTATGAGATATATATACAGTGGTGTGTCCCGAGGTTTGGTGTGTAAGCTCTGTGGAATGATACAAGTATGTCCTTTCAGGGATGACGTTAATGGGCCGGGGAGCTTACCAGGAACTTCTAAGTCTTGTGACACAGAGTCTTAAGAAACAATTAAAGGTGCAAGTTAATGGTAAAGCCCCAGGTTAGTGTACAGCCGCGGTGTGTAGTGACGTGAAGTGAAGGCATGTTGGCGTCCTCACCTGAGAGCGCCTGCGCCAGTAGCGGTGTGTTGTTGTTCGGTGTCAGTTGGCCGTTGGTCAGGTCAACTGCAAACATACACACGGTTCGCATCCGCTCCACAAACACGAGTGACGCACACTCGTTAGTGAAAGCACACACACATTCATGACTGAACCATCGAAATTTTTGAAATTTAAAAACCGAGGGTGAGTTTGCCATCCCGGCTACACCTCATCTTTCCTCAATTTAGCATATTGAACGGTAAAGTGACTATCGATGTAATCCCAACTCAATATTAAAGTTTTCTAGCGCGAATAAAGTTGAAGCGCGTAAATGCATGAATAATTTAACCGTTGGAGACAGATGCGGAGCTGACGAATGAGGACGGAGAAGACTCCCCGGGCTCAGATTATGTCGGAACAAAAAAATATCACGTATGTCACGTGCATTCAAATGAAAAAGAGAGCTCGAAGTTTCGCGGGCATAAATCACAGAGGGCGAAAAAACTTTTACAAAATATCCAGTAAATTATCCGACGTGAGTTCTCGGTGGCACGCGGCGGTCTGCTTATTGAATAGGGAAGGGCATTAGCATACGGCGCACGTCGGCGCGTCTTGCGACTCGAGACGCACCCGGCCGCGTCCGCGCGCGCCCGTCCGCCGCCGCCCGGCCGCGCCCGGCCGCGCACGCAGCCTCACGCGCCTATTTAACCGGCGTAAACCCGAGAATAAATAACGATGAGAACCGTAACTGAGTTACACAAACTTCAGCCTCCAGTCGCAATCTACATGCGCACCTACATGTTCTACTCATTACTTAAACATTCCTACAGCCACAATTGAATTTCAGCTAAATCTGACAAAACTTAGGCTTTAGATTCATTATAAACGTAACCCGACATCTCAACAATAACTAGATTAATATTCGTCCCAAATTTTTTGCTTGCTCATAGTGTCACCATTTACCCCTATTGGCTTGTACGACAAATTTTATTTTTGTCAGATGCGCGAGTTATGATTTAGTGTGAAAAATGGAGGTCCGCGGTCGCACCAGGTGATTACCGGCCTGCGAGTGACTTTGCGAAAAAAGTACAATATAAGTAATGGAGGATGAATGATAGATGGCGCGCGGGTGCCCACTCCCGCGCCCGCGAGCGCCTGCGCCCGCCCTACTAAAATGCTGACACATTTTAATAACATTACTTTGCGATGTGAGAGGCTATTTATTTGAGGGCCCAGTGTAATAAATAAGAATTCGAGTGTTGGCGCAGACACGTCTCGGGATCATTAATATGTCGATCGGTCTTAGTTCATTCTTTTCCCATTACAACGAGGCGCTCGGCGATCGACTCCTTATACTCATTAATTTGAAGAGGAATGATACCTAATAGGTCTTCTACGAGAAATACAGACTGCTGCTGTCAATAAAACATTCCTGATTCATCAGTAAGTTGTAAAATAAAAGTGTCATCAGTTAACCTGTAAAAGCGCGGCGTTTTATTGTTATTAAACGTTGTTTATCGCTTCAATCATACTTCACGGGTCGGTTCACAGCAAACAAAGTCACAAACAGGCCCAACTAAGTTGGGTGCGAAGCGTGTTCCTGACCTCAAATAATTTACGACTTGAACAATCCAGTTTACATGCGAACGGCGCGAGACGAGTTATCTACAGCGGTCATATCTGTGTCGGACGTAGCTCGCAGCTAATAGATGGTTTGCAAAGGCATGTTAACGCATGTTCAACGTGTAATTTGTGCGTGTAATAGTTAAAGTTTCTTGACGCTTTGAACGTAACCGAGGAGCTAGAAACGAAGACGCGAACAACAAAGTTTAAAGTTCAAAAAGTAGATGCACGTGTAATTATGGAGTTTTCTTCGTTGATAAACTTTTGGCTATTAAGCTTGGTATTCCAAATCGCTGGCATACGCTTTGTTCGCTACCTAATTGTAAGTTGTTTTTTCTATTTAATATCTTTTGGTAATGTGGTTCATCTAAATTATATTTATGTAGCGTATAAGTGGAGAGTCTCACCTTACGGTTGCGGGGCGCGGGGGGCACACATTCATCTATAAATTCAGAGGCCGTCTGGTGAGAGCTATTCGAACTTTCATAATTGCGAAGTTCGGGCAAACTTAATAATTCTTCTTCAGAAGTGGGATGACGGCCGAACGAAATATTCACGGAGCGTACTAGCGACGTAACACCCTCCTTGGATCCACTATATTACGCGGGACTTTTTATGTGTTACAATGTCCCTGGCTCTGAAAATCAGCTCCGAATTTTAAGGTAGGAGTAGGTAAGTATTTTATTAGCTTTACTCATGGAAGTAATAACAAAGAAATGGAAAAGTTAGAATCAATATTCTTTTGTGTGGATATTAAAGGTTTTCCATATTTCGTTTTGTTCTGTAATAGCTGCAGTATTTATGGAGGAACACAGATTTTAGGAGCAATATGTTTGATGTTTATTTCTGAAGGTATAATCGTTTAACGTTTGGTTGCTTTTGTTATTGTTTGAGATTTCCAAAGTTAAAACATGGTGGAGTGTAGAGCTTTGTGTCATTTTTGGCTTATAAGTTCAGCGTAGCTATAAATAGCGGAAAGTTTATAAAAATACTGTGAGTAACTTAAAATGGAGAGTTCTCGTCCATCACCTAACAGATTGTAATACTTCATTTCCCACTTGGCACGATTGAAATGTTTTATTTGAGCGTTTACCGGAGATCCTCGCACGTCTCGCCCAAAACGTATATTTAATAGGTGCCATCAATAACTCACCGTGAAGATGATACGCTTTTGCGGGTTTTCGATCGTTTAACCGCTGGGACTTATCTCAATTGCAAATTAATCGAATTTCTATGCTGGGTGTTGTGGGGCAGGCCAGCACGCACGCGCGCGAACACATTTGTAATTCAAAGAAGGAGCCGCTTGTCCCTTCTGTAAATCTCAGGAGTGTTCGAGGCTACCTGTGTACTTGTATAGCGGCTGCCTCATTCAATAAGGTACTCACTCGGTCACGGCGAACGTCACCCGAGCTTCCGTGGTTCAGCCATAGAATGGAATTAGTCGGATAACACGTAAAGCGACATTAAAGAAGCGAAAAGAAACTCGAGAAATATGAATATTCATAAAAAACACAGATTATGAAATAGAAAATTTTCAAATTATCTCTTGCTACGGATTACTAAAATTCTTCAATTAAAATTACTACCCATGTAGTCAAATTATAATGTTACTGAAACCTACTTGCGGATTACTTCCACTTACAACTACAAAATCCACTACTGCTTAAATAAGTACAATGTTTTTTTCTCTATTCTATGATCAAAAGTATTTTCTTTCTATTCTATCTGCGCTTTATCTTAGGGAATTAAACACTTCAATTTGTTACTAAATTATACAAACTCGCTGCCTAAGGCAAATAATGACAAAAAATACAATAACACTATTCTAGAATAAAGTCTTAAAGCTAAACAACAATAAATACATCTATAGAAAGTTTGCACCACCAATCACATTATTTTGTTTTACCACCAATTACTATTCTAGTCGCTTACATTGCTACATTTTGTACAAAGAAAAAGCAAATTTATTTCTCAGCTTTAAAGTTGTTATTTTTTTCACAAAAACCTTGTAAGTCGACACTAATTTGAAGCTCTTCTAATGTACAATAAGATATAAAAATCGCCCGAAATAATTTAAAGTAGCTAGCTAGTCTAGACTATCGGGAATTTGACTATTTGTAAGTTTATTACACTCCAGAAACTTCTACGGAGACAGCCTACGCGGTATTGCTTATTTTTAGTCTAATTCTTATTCTAATCTAGAGTCTATTTAACATTTCGGCTACTGTTGATCTAATTTACTTCTTAAATCCGAAACACTATGAAATGTCTACCACACTTCAGTCTTTACTCGTTCAAATCTTCCAAAAGTAACACACATGATTACACTATTCTAATGTTCAACGATAGTGACCAAACTGTAATGTTCAAAATCAAAGTTACTCGCCCTAGATGTAGAGGACGTCACACTCCGTTGGCGAACTGCTGTTCTCTTGGTAATCACAAACTGTTTGCTCGCACACAACGTGCGTGGATAGGTATAGGTAGGTTCTAGGTACTAGTAGGTATTTACACAAATTGTGTGTATGTAAATCCCTTATCCCCGTCCGGAGCAGTTTAGAGAGTGTATCGGCTCGTTGGTGAATGCGACACGGCCTATAGGCTATTAGGGCGGTCAGACTAACGCACGCTCCGGCGACGTCCAGCGCTCGTGTAGGGGAGAAGGGACTCACTGTGCGTACTCCGCACATTGCGCAGGATTTGTGCGCTCAATACGACTAACTAGAAGAGATTAGTATGCTAATAGTGCCCATTATGGACTCACGGACACACTCCAATTCGGTGGAATTCTACAATAAAAATTTATGGACGATGGAGCTCGCTAGACTAGCGCATTTATAGTCAAAATCTATTGGCATCCATAAAACAAAATCTATCTAAAGTAAATAAAATAAAGAAATAAAATTTCTGACCCATCCAAACACAGCACTCGTAATGCTAAATCAGCGTGGGACCGCTGGCTATAGAGGTACACTATCAACTAGTATTTACATGAGTATCTAAACAAGTGCTGTAGAGGTTAGAGCGGAACGAGGTCGCACTCAACTCCGACCTAAGCAACAAGCACTAAACGTAACAGTTACTAACACAATTAACGGTCAAATATCTTAAATTACAAATGGAGTTGGCACAGTGCGCGACGCGCGGCCACTCGCCGCCTCGCCAGCTAATTATTTGGATTCGAACCGACGGCCGTGTGACCCTTCAAGGAATTTCGTTTCAAGGCGCTAATTTGTCGTAACGTCGCTTCCTTATTTTTGTTTTTGACTTTGTGTCGGACGAGCTGTTAATTTATCTCGATTCCGGAGAGTGGAATGATACGGAGCGCGATTTGTTCGGGTTTAAGCATTCTCGGTTCGGATAAGAGTGCAAGTGAGGATCGAACTATGCAAAATAGTTGTGTGGGTGTGTCTGGTTCGCGGGCTGCATTCTGAGGGCGAGCGCGTAGAATGTGCGGAATGTTGGCGGTACGGCGGCGGCCGCGGTCGCGTGCCCGCGTCCACATCGCTTACCGGCTTGCTGGGTGGGACGCCGCGGGCACCACGCTGCGTGTGCCGCATTGGATGAGTCAGAAAAACGAAACGCCAATGTTAAAGTACGTCATAGACTCGACAGTGACGACTCACTGAGGCATCATAATCAAAGTTCACCGCACGCTAGCCAACTCCACGGTACACACTCTATCTCTTCCAGTTTATTTCGGTCGCAATCGATATGCGATGGTAAATAACTGAGGCACTGATCGACCTCTATTTATAAACGATCAATTGGACAATAAACGATAAAACGTTTTGCTTATACAACGGCAATTTCCTTTATTTTAAAATATAGCGGCTTCACAATATCATAGACTTACGAATAATGATATAAGACGATATGTCAGAACAGCGATAAGAACATTAAGTATTATTATAAACGTATGATTATAAAATAGACTTAATTATTATTTTAAAGAATTTGACACATGGGTTACATTAATACAATCATGAAAGATTTGTGCATGATGAACGACACCTAACTAATTAATTTACGTATTTAATTTTAAAATATTGGAATTACTTCCTGAGGGATACCGCAACTCAGTGAATAGAAATATTTCAGTATTGAAATTGTTTACATCTGAGTACTATGTATCGTGCTATATGGGCAAACCTAGTCGGGCGATTGTGGCACGCATCTGCGAAATCGGGCCTTACTGTACAAAAACATTTGTTTTTGCGACATTGCATTCCTTGATTCGAGAGGGGAACGTGGGGCGTTAATACCAAAGAGCTATTCGCTTGAGAAAAGATTTATTTATGTTCGTAAGAATTTCCGGGAGCCGTTTAGAAGGTGTTCGGTGTACGAGAGGTGGCGAGAGGTGGCGAGGAGGCCTGGCGGAGCGGCGGCGGCGGCGCCTCAAGAGCTCTGGCCGAGCACGCCGGCGGAAACGTAGTCCGCACCGAGCAACAGACGACTGTCCGGCGGTATTACTCCCACTACACCTGCGGCAACAAAATAAAAAAGCTACAAAGCCGGCTAGCGACGAGGGTTCCGCCAACAGAACCGCGCTTAAATAAACAAACACTCCACATGAAAGGAAAAACGTTACGCGGAACCCTGATAAGAACTCAGTGTCTTATTCAAAATTAACATGAAGGGGAAAAACAAAAGATATAAAAAATATCATTACAACGAGGAGTAGAAGAGGAAGAACAGCGCCCTGAGCTCCACTCATCGAATCTTTATGGGGAAACTTGGAATTGATAGTTTCCTGTTTACTGTTTTCGGGCTATTTAAAATTGTTTGCACGCACGAAATGATGGACTGGCTTTATTAATGTAGTTGGAGGGCTGTCTGCACGCACGGGCGCCACCGTCGCGCTACCGCCACGCCACCGCCACGCTACCGACCCACGCGGCGGGGCGGGCCCGGCTCATTACGGTCCGTGCCTACGTATTGATTCCATCATCAAAACTGTATCAAGAACACGGTGTTATTCACTGAATAATACATTCAGTATTAGTATATTTAAACACGCAATGGATCACGTAAAGGGGAAGTCAATTTGAATGCCCGAACACTAATAACGATTACAGTCGCCGTAGCTGGATGTACGGTCATTTGCTCAATGAAGATATAGAAACGGAACGGGTTCGTTCCAGTAATTGGGTGTAATGGTAACTAAAGTAGTGGTCACACGTTAAGGGTACACTTACACGACGCGATATACATAATACTTCAAGCTTACTTTATGTATGACTAGTTTAGAGGATGGCGATAAGGACGGTCGCACACGTAGCGATTTAATGATCAAATGTTAACTTATAGTTACGTAATAATTTCGATAAAATACCTTAATTTTGACAAATAATTATTGCGAGGTGTGGTGATTTATAAAGCAATGATTTATTGCTATAGAGTTCGATGATTACTTAGACCGACCGTGGGAGACAGAGCGTCCCTTGTGGTTGCACCTTGAAGCTTCATTCAAATACACTGAACCGCTTTACAATAACAATAACACGAAGAAGGTAGCGTAAAATAGATGCATCCAAAAATATCATACAACAACAACAATAAATATTAGTATCAATAACATTATCATTTAAGCAGTGTAAATATTTAAAATATAATAGAGAAATAACTTTAAAATTAAAATTAAATACATACATATATTACAATATAATTATAGCGAATATCCAATAAACTATTAAAATAACACTTTTCAAGCTCGATGTATTGTTTATTTTATCATTATAATGAGTCAAATTATATTTACGAATCTAAACTAATGCTAAACCGTGACAATCTATGCAAAGAAAATTCTAAATGTCGGTTAGTTTTCATCCTCTAAACTTAGTAATTTCCAAATCTATTTGCGCTAAAATCTTATCTGTCTAATATTAATTTAGTTTAGTCTTAGATAATATAAAGTTACTATGATGTAACGACTGAACACAACAATGGGCGCCCTAGCCGTTACTTGAATATGTTTTCATTTATTCAATGTTTTTGAGAACCAAAAATTGAATAAATACGTTATTATTCACTCCAGCGAGTATGAATAAATAACGTTGTTACGTATACGTTGAAATGCGTCAGTCTCGTTGATACGTAAAAGTATTATTAATTATTTATACGTATTATTACGAGCTATTGCTACTATTGAATTTATTGTCGGACAGTATGCCGATAGTTGAGGGACAAGGACAAATTACTTGTTATTAATTTTATTGTTTTATACGAGCCGAGTCCCGACTCATTTTGTATGCATGCGCGGGGATTTGGGCCACCCCCTCTATGAGTTTTAGTTTTGTTTACAATTTACGATAAATTGTCCGCATAATGCGATTGAACAACTGTATCAAACTTTTTATTGCTGTCAGTGGATTGGTTAACTTCGTTTGCTTTTCATTTGTAAAGAAAATCTTTTGAAAAGTAAGGCGCACGTGTGATGAAATTGTTGTGTCTAGTCCATACCTAAGCCCTATCTATAGAAATCCGCTAGAAAAACGCTACAAACTACAGCATGCTATGTAGAGGATATTGATATAATGATTACTGATGCTAATAAAGTTCTACATCTATTTGCCGCTATCATTGTTACACCTAAGATAAGAGAAGAAGTTAAAAAGTCTACATGAGGCTAACGTTACACGTCTATCTATCGCCGAGATTACTATAATTTAGTCCGGACTACGATTTTTAATAAATATGCAAATAAGATTATGATCTTAGTTGTTTCAACTTGTAAAACTTGAATGCTTTGATTAACTTGGCCATCACGGTACTTGTATTTGAGTTTCCAAAGAATGCGGCATTCAAGTTTTTCTCGAACGATTTTCGTCCGATGAACCACGAGTAACGGATGAACATTTCCGCGAGTTATTTGACCGCATACTGAAACTATATGTAAACTATGCCCTAGTGGCTTCATCTTTTCCCGAAACGTATTTAACGATTCTGTCTTCCGAAAATTGTTAGTAAATATGTATTACAGAAAAGTGTCCTCGTACGCCGCGCAACTACAGAGCCACAAATTATTTGACATTAATTCCGTCCCATTAGAGACTAACAAACTTGTTTATACGTTCGAAAACTGTCTTCGTCGCAACGTACGTGCAGTCGTTTCCAAGTTGGAGGAAACGACTAGTTCATATTAAAGGCGCGCGACGAAGTTGTGGATCGCAGCGCGCGGCACTTTGTCATAGCATCTGCTGCATCAAAGGACGTAACCGCGTTTTACTTCATAATCAAATTATAAAGGCGATGCGATGCAATGCTACATTCAAATCGTGGAAATTTATTAACCGACTCCTGGTCGTGTAACTACGGTTTCATAATTTAGGGTCGACTAAATATTGGTGATGTAGAAGACGTTACCAATAAGTCGCTTTGGCGTCGCATGAAGAATGCTAATGGCTGAAATGACGCCGGCGCACTTTGCACGCACTTAGGTATCACAAAATGTGGGACGCATAATACTAATTTTGTGATTATGTACCATATTCCCATATATCTAACTATCGTTGTGTGTGAATCGCCTCTTTTACAATGTCTACTATTAGTTTAAGAACCGACTTAGTTCAAGACTTGGCAAGCACATTGTTTAGCTAGCTACGGTTTTAAATTCGAGAACATCATTACATTAAACGGTACATTCGGACAGAGTAATTATAGGGTTCTTTGGCTATCCAATTATATTTACAATTCAACGACTGCCCGCAATTGTTTTTTAACGACAAGGAGATGGGACTGTCTCGCGTGTCGTAAAGCGGTTGAAAAGTAATTAACGCGGAACGATTTGTACAGCTAATGCTGAAGAAAAAGTTGACCGGTCGCGCGCCGCTTCCGTGCGATAACATCAATCGTTGTTCAGCGACGGAGGCTCCGGAGACCGAGTGCTCCGGCTCACTCGAGTCCTGCGCTCAATTAGAATTTCCAATAGTGTTCACGTTTCTAGATTCTGTCTGCGTCCAACCGAAAAATTCTCGCGGCGTGCCCCGGCCCGGCCGCCGGGAAAAAAGTGGAAAGCCAAAGCTTAGTGGCGTAATTATGGTGGAGCGGAGGCAGCTCAAACACGGAGTGTGGACAAATAACGAGAAGAGTGTTTGTGCAGCTGCGGTCCGCACTCGCCGCGCCGCTCCGCTCCCCGCGCCTGCGCCCGCTCCGAGCCTCGCACACGGCCTACTCTTCCCGAGCACGCGACCAACTAATCCCGAAAGAACAATAAGAACCGCATAAAAATTAACATTCTAGTCTCATTCGGCGGGATCGACTGGAAGCCGGTGGACTACTTTTAATTAGTGGGAATTCTTTTTCGTCCGTCCCGAGATTTACATAGAAGTCACCACAAAAAGGACGTCACTTTTTCAGTACTTTTGTTTGAATCTGTTTAAATCTCTTTTAAAAGCTTTCGCTGTTAATGAGGAGCGGGCGATGGTGCGATACTAGCAGCGGGCGGGGCGGGCGCTCGCTCGCTCGCCCCCAGGCGCCGAGCGCGCAGAGCGGGGCGAGCTCGTGTTTGCGCTATGTTTGTTTGCCCGACGCGTAGCATTTGAGAATCGTTAGGGCGAATCGTCTGTAAACATGGAGCGACGCGCTCGCAATTGGCCGGATTGTCTCGACAAAATTCTGGAGATAAACAATAAATAGCATTTCTCAAAACATGGACGTTTTGTAATTGACGGCGTGGCAGATTTATCTAGATGGTTCAGTCATTGTTAGGGGTGTTAATTTGTTAGTAAAGTTGTTAGTGAGAGTTCACACGAACTTTTGCCTCGGCGAGTTAGTTGAAATGGGAAGTTAGGACATAGTCACCACAGCAGATTACGAAAATTAGCGTATGCGTAGTTAAGTTTGTAAATGAGCAGCATGTCAGTAGTAAGCGAGTCGTGTCGACTGCGAGATAGACGTTAGCGGTTAGTGGAATGCATTGTCGCGGCGCGAGTTCACAGATGCATGGCGTGTACATTGTAAACCCCGCTGAGCTCGAGCGGGTGGTATGGCAGGAGAGTCGCCAGGTGGTGGTAGTGATTGCCGGACAGTTGGTGGTGCAAGCTCGCCAGGGGATTACCTGCAGGGTATGGCAGCCCGAAGCTAGGATAGCCCGAATAGCTACGTCCTGCCGCGTAGGCGGCGTACGCTGCCGGAAAACCTGCGCAACAAACAAACACAAGTTAATACGTGACCGCGCCGCCTCGACTGCACATGAGAAGCGGAGCTTAATCGCCGAATCGCATGCTTTCATTCGGCGGTATGTCGTTTCAAATGTTGCTTTTTAAATGCTGCGTCGCCGATAGTGATTCATTGGCCGATATAAACATTCGGTATGTAACACGTGTCCCGGTGGCCCAATTCTAAAATAGAGCCGTCACATAAAAGGTAGGCAAGTATATCGCACACGCTCGGTACGACATTGCTTTGGACAATGTCCAGCGGATGATATTTTGTAAACATCGTTTAATGTAGCACAGTATAAGTGGACTAACGACGGCTCCATACTGTCGTAACAGATACCTAGTGTGTTTCATTAACAAACTTACTGAATTATCAACAAACAAAATTCTACTCTATGTCAAAACATGTCATTAAGTCTAATGTGAAACAAATAGTACGGTGGGCGGTCAACGTGGCGCGTACTATGAGTTTCGTTAACAAAATGAAGTTGGATATAAAATGTAGGATGAATGATGGCCGGGCGGTCCACGGCTGCTACGAGTACTACACTGGATCGTTTATCATATTATTGCCAATCAAAATAGTGTGTCTGTCAGGCGGCGATCCATCACGTGCAGACGGACGCGGGCGCAGGCAGCGCCGCGTGTACCGCACAGCGACGACAACATTGAATGAATCTACTCCGCCAACCAACACTTTAACTGAATCAGTGAGTTAATTAATTACTGCCATCAGCCGTTTTGGCATGTACCCCCGATTAGCACTTCAATAGTCCGCTTACGAATGTCGTGTACGAGCTAGTACGTCCTCTATGAATAGAGTTAGGAATGGTCTGACTGATGCGGGGAGAGCAGAATATGGAGTGACTGTTGAAAATATAATGTGAATCAACTTACCGTCAGGAAGAGCACCCAATGACCACATGAAATCTAGAAATGTAAAAACATTTACATAAATCGATCGATTCTTACACCTTACATTTATATATTTGTGTTTTTATTATAGACATGAATGTTATAATTTGATAGTATAGTGAGAAGGTGCCTTGAGACACTATTTTGCTTGGCGAGAAATTTTGAGCTTACGAGTATTGAGTATATGGTGAAATATTATGTCTAAATCTAATTTATATTTATATAAAGAGCATTCTAAGTTTCTAGATGGCAGACTACTTTCAAACATTTTCTAAAGTGACTCCAAATATGGGGTATGTTAGTATACTTGAGCATCAGAGTAGATGACATCCCTTCACTTGACAATGTTAATCTATTCTACACATTGTTAGTCTAGAACTAAACATGTTAAACAAACAGACATTTTTAAATATTTTAGAAATGAATTTATTAATACTAAATTCTACCAAAATTACCTACTTAATAAGTTAATAAGTACAATTAATACTATTAGTTTACGAGAGCTATGTATCTTAATACAAATATTGGGAGTTTCAAAATAGACCATACTGTTAAACCAGTAACAGCTGATCGAGAAGAGTCGGAAGGTATACAACTAAAATATAAACTAATAGTGAACATATGTTTAGTCGTAATTGCATTGCACAATATTATAAATATATATGTAAAGAGTAAGGATTCAAATTAAATTGATTACCTAATTTTATCACAAGTACTATGGACACACAATAATTTAAAGGAAATTTGGATTTACCTAATTTAAATATTTCTTTACAAAACAATATTGTAAATAAATTAACATAAATAAATAAAATGTCTAATGATCTCCATAAAACTGATAAGAAACATCCACATAATAGGTACCTCTTTCCTTCCACTGATAACATTTTTGAAAAGCCGACATCAAGCTGTAAAGCTATTCATGGTAGAGCTAGAGATTTAATATATCATTTATGAAAATATTGTCAAACAACAGTGTCACCGTCCGCAACCATGACAATCTATGCTCTGCTGCTAAGTTAGTTACTTCATGGATGGATGTGTAGCAAAACTGGCAAGAATCATCGAGACCTAAAGGTTCTCGTAAATAGTTCATATTAAAAAGCTACTCAGAAATCAGAAAATACCAGGCTCAACACTATAAATCTTCTAACTATGTAAGAATGTATGTATTTTAAATCAAATAGAATTAAGCACCTACTACCTGGTAGAAAAATATTGCTCTCTATCAACCCTACGCAAAATTGTTCCAGTTTTCACTCTACTTTTCATCAAAATGTATGAATATTTATATAAAGTATTGTATAAGAACTGATTCTATAGCTCTTCTAAATTATTTTGGTACACATTTCGAAAATCTGCTAACTAACTGATTCTCTAATGGCAATTACTAAAAATAAGACACTTTGGATATTATCAGTTTCCTTAAAGTACATTAAAATTGTCACTTTGGCTTGGTAGGAGAACAGAGTAGGAATGTAAGAAAGAGCTAGGAATGGACAGGAAGCTGTTTCAGCATAGAGGAATGCAATGAAGAGTAATCTGAAGGTTCTGTCTGAGAAGCCCTGGCTGGTACGCGACTAGAAGGGGTGATGCGGATGTTGCTGAAAGAGGATCGCGGATCAGAGGGGCAGAGGGGTGGGGATCGTGGTGTGGGTGAGGGGAGAGTACAGGGTCTGGATGTCGAGCGCGTGGGCGTTGAGGAGTTCGGAAACAGAATAAGTGAGTGGGGGGAGAGTGAGCGGCGCGAGCGCAGGGCGCGGGGGGCGCGGCGCGGGGCGCAGCGCGGCTAGCGCGCGGCGGTAGGCGGCTGCGGCCCCCGCGCCTGCGCCCGCGCCCGCGCCGACCAGCAGCTGCGCGGGCGCGTGCACCGGGTACGGCGCGTAGCGCACGCCGCCCGCGCCGGCCACGCCGCTACCTAGCAACTCACCGTACGCGCCGCGGCCAGCGGCTCTCGTCTTGGCCAAGTTTGCTGGGAGCATGACTTCTTTCGGTTGTGCTTTTTTGCATTCCACCTGTAACAATAATAATGTAGTTTAATATCTTGCTTTAATGAAAGCAAATAGCTTTAGAATACATTAGGGTGCGCATGACATAAACACATCGTCTCTATGTTAATATCGTTCGAAATTGCAACTATGTATGTTTGAACATAAGCATAATTATGTAGATAGGTGGACTACACAAGTAGTAGCCACCAACCAAACAGCAAAGTCCCATAAATGAAAATTCACAAAAAAACAATCAGTGAATTTCCTTCTTCTCAATTCATCATTTTTTCCTTTTTGCTATCGTTTTTGTCATATTTCATTCATTGTTTGTACTCTCAGCTATAACTGGAGTCAGCAGAATGAAGCAAATATCTTCAAGATCGGGTGACTCGCAAAATTATGGAAGAAAAGGGGCGACGGAATCGGTCGACAATCCGTTATGCTTCACGGTTCGAGTAACAAATTGAATTTTAATTTGCTTTACCAAGTCAAGGAGCTTATCATTGAATACTTATTATACAGCACGACAAATTTTACGAGCTCCGATGTAATTATTCGCTATCATTATGTCGAATCTTATAACTTGTTTGCTAACCAACCTGAGACAAGACCTGTTGATGTCGAATTTAAAAAATATAAACATTTTTCAACGATAAGTGGATTAAGCTGTGAAAAATATCGGCAAATTTAAGCGAGGCTATAAATAAATAAAGCATCAACGTAATCCCGCCGCTCTACCACGGACTACGAAAACCAAAGTAAATTAATGTACCTCATAATTAAACCCTACGTTTAATCGATCCATTAAGTAATTTTAACGAACAGCATGGCTCTCTTCAGTGCTTGTATCTCGCCCGCGCGGGCGGGGGCTGGAGGCAAGTATAAATTACCCAATCTACGCTAACCTAAACCTCTAGCAATAGAATTTTCGCTACGGAGCGCCGACATTACAGAAAAGTATATAGGCTTAAATTAAAGCCGCCCGAATGAATGACTCGGGCTTGGTTCATTTTTCAGAGACGATTTAAAAAATGATGTGGTAAGAACAGATCGGAACATTTAAAGTCTCGCCGGAGTTACATTTTTCATAGTGGTGCATAATCGCGACGTGTCCTCGTTCGGCGAGGGGTACATAAACTCGCGTCCACATTTGTCACGCGGCCGTCACAAGCCGACAAATGAAGGCTTTGCCACGCCGCTCGCGCACTTTGTGCACTTTGCACAACTTTCTGCGTCGACATGGAACTACGTGCCTTTGCATTAACGTGGGGAAGTGAGTGAGCGAGGCTTTACTGCGCTGAGTGTCTTTCCACCAAGTTTTATGCCTAGATAATGCTGAATAATCAACACGTAATATTAAAGTTGGGGACTGAGATTACGACGGCACATAATAAAGCACGTTCTAAGCCATACGACGGATGTAAAAATTGTTGAGATATTACTATAAAACGTATAGCACTACGATATTTAAAGTGGTGTTGTTGCTCCAAAACACAGCGAGAATTGTGTTAGGAATATCGGTGTTAAATCGTCCCGTAGCATGGACGGTATTCTTCGATCGTCCGCGACATAAAAATAGTGAGTGTCGCCATTTGTCAGGAGCGATAAAGTTTTACAAATGAACAGGCGCCTACGCCAGCAGTGGCCGCCAGCGCGGTGGCCACCCCCCATTTGTTCGGCAACACGCAACCAAGGGGACATGCCAGATAAATGCCAGCCTAACTTAAAACTCAGATAGGAAACATCGTTTGTTATACTGTCACATGCACCTCCGTCTAACACGGTCTATCTAATTGAATGGAGAAGTCGAGACGAAACACGAAAACACAATCTGTTCTGTGTAATCAGCAGCGGAAAATGATTCCGTTTTAAATCTACCTACAATAATACGAACAGCTATGAAGAAAATTCAGTGAGGGGATCCGACGTTAATTGATGTCGCGTCGCTGGCGAGTGGAGTGGGAAACAAAAGCTCACAAACAATTCGCATCGGAGTTCGCAATCCCGATCAAGCGTTGGAGATCGCGACGCAGTTTAATGACACGAAAAATAACAAAGGTAAATTGTATTTAGCCCCCGCTAGGTAGGCGCGCCCTCCCGTCGATATATCGACCCGGCGGATCGAGTAGTGTTCGACACCGCCGCCGACGCGAACATCTCGGTTTAACCGAGCGGACTTAAGATGTGCTTCAGCGCGGTGTGGCTTAATGCGGCCCCGGCGAAGCACCTCGCAGGAAACCTGCTCCTAATCCCATCGATGTATGAGGAATTTAATTGTTTCGCGAGAAAACACAGCGTTTTATGCTCCACCACCTCGCCTGAACATTCGCACGTAAACGTGAATTTATACGAATCTGAAAGCAGTCATTAAATTTTCGCTCGATTGATTTTGAGTGAAAACCTTTTAAGGTAAAACAGTAATGTCAATAAATTCGTTGGAGAAGAACCGTGCCTACCTTTCAAGAACATTGATTTCGTATTTCATCGGAAGGCAGAGTGTTTGTACATTAATAAATTATTAAGTTTCTGTACAGTTAATGTAATTTTTTGTTGCTGTCACGAGAACAATGCCGGACTTTTTGCTTCACATTTACCTGACTTTAATTCAATATTAAAGTGGAAGATAAATGAGTTAAATAAATGTAAGAACTCTTCAGGTAAAACATTTACATTTTGAAAGATAAAAGGCAGCATTACCATTTTATTCATTTGTATAGGTATTGTGGTGTGTAATATTGCGGGTGCCGATGAGTTATTACGGGCGGGTCCTGGCGGGACCCTTGGAACAAAGACGCTTAGATTCAGCGATGCTGTTGTAAACTGATACAGAACCGTTTCAGAATTCGTGATTGTAGCGCGACGGCAACTCGTGCCCAGTGGCCGGCATTGCAAACAAAATTCCGCCGTAGACATTATTCCAAATTCCAGACGCTTCCTTCCTATATCAAGAAACTACAAAATAAAGACAGTTCTAAACTACACGCTCTTCGGAACGACTCGCATGTGTGTTGACGTTAAATGCATTTTATAAGATTCTGCGTTTGTTTCTTTGCATCTTTATTTCTTTTACTTTGAAATACTTGTGGAAGACTATGGGCAGCCGGCCAAATAGACGACTTTATAAAAGGATAAAATATCTCAGCTCTTCCTAAACGAATATAAATTGGCGCTATGAACGAGTGGCATTTTGATTTGAATTCGGAAACGAGCTTGATAAAAGGAGACTAGAGAGACTTACTTCTAAAAATGTGAGACGATTTTCATATTAGCGGCATAACGCAGTAGATTTAAAAAGTCAAGAAAGTACTAAGCAAGCAACTTTGCTGGAGAGTAATGCGGTGCGGGCGTAGCGTACGAACATACGTGAGAGATAAACGGAGACGACAGGGGGAAGGGTTAGATGGTAGGCGGGGGGGGGAGGTGAGGGGGGCTCGGCGTGCTCGCTAGATAAGTTTATCAGGGAAACCTCTCGCCTTCGTATTGACAGAGCGTCGCAAGCCTGGCCCTGATTGCCGCTAAGCGGAAGCCGGAGCGTGGGAACCGGAGGCAAGGTAAGAGCTCCAGAATTACATATTTACCGAGATAAAATTCTAAGAGTACGTTCATGTAGAGCTGACTCAATAAAACTAGAATTCACTTTTGAAAAACCTCCTCTAGCTTTTAAAATATCAAAGCGAAAATTTGGCATAAATATTGTGCATTAGCATTTAAGAGACGTGGGAAAATACGTTGTATAAAAATATTCGAGATAACTAGATAGCTCTAAAGAAAAGTACTACCTACAGGCAACGTACAACGTTACGTAAAGGAGATGAGTCACAAATCTTGCGCTCAACAGGTCACGGATAATGAAATACTCTGCCGCACCCCGGGAGCTCTTTCCATATTTACGTAACTGTTGTTCGAAGAAATAAGATAAGCGCGAGTCGACGTTTTCCGTTGAATTTCGGCACGGTTACTTAAAGTGTTGGAGTGTTTACTGAGAGGGTGAAGACTCGGGACGCGCCTTGATGGGCTGTAATGCGCGAAATTCAAATCAGATATAAGCGATCGAGTGTCGCGTCGCGTCGATAAGCGAACCTGCAGCGTTGCCGCCTTACCGCCCGGCGCCCACCGCATTGCACACGCTTATAACGATACGAAATTCTCAAACGTTACGCCAAATTTTCACCTCGATGCCCTTTCGAATATTCAATAAAACGTGTCGGCGAAACACGTTTCTATTTATCAATTTTTATGACATTCTACAGACAATCTTTACGATGCAAACTCTAATAGGCATGAACACTATAAATAGCAACTGTTTTACGTCTAAAGACCTACTAACGTATTCACTTTAGCATATCAACTACAAAGTAGACATTCAAAGAAGCGAATGAAATTCACCTGCACAAATATCGAGTGCACACATACTATGCTACTAAAGACATGGAAATAATACTCTGTCACATTCACGTTGTATTTTAAATTACAGCCGCACATTTACCGTCATAGAAATGTTAGTTAGACATTAAATATTAAGGGGCGGCATACACGGGCGCGGGTGGCGCGGCCTGCAACATTCATTGCGGTGCGGAAGCCTGTCAAACGCCCGCGGCTATTTCTGGGAAATCGATTGCAGTCGATGGCACCGACGAGTTTGTTACGCGAAACCTCTAAGACGTTTTACATGACACGCTTCACGGCTATCAATATCACATTGTGCAGCCAGTTTTAGTTTTAGTAAAACGATGTAATTCACATTTTCTTAGAAATTTTCTTGATAATATCTAAAGTCAAACTACTCGATTTTAGAATCTACAGTGCACAATTGAAAAAGTAAAGCTATGTAAACTTTTAAACAGTTCCGCTAGTTGCAGCGCAGATCGACAAACAACTTGGATAACTTCAAACATAATCCAATTTAATAGTTGAACAAACAAAATACCAATTAAATTGAAAGCAAAACGAGCAAAGTGTATATTGGCAGATACTCAGCGGTATTAGCGGCGTTTGCAATTGTAAGCAAACACACGATTACAGAGCACTCGCTGCTTAACTAATTCGTATCACGCTTAAGAGCCGCTCGCACATGAGCGGAAAAAATATAACGATTGTGGACGTCCGGCGACCGCAGTTTACCCGATTGAAACGTATAATGAAATTTGTATTTGGCTCAGAAATTGCCAAACAAAAACCTTGTAAAATTGTTTCCATGTACGAATTGAAACGCATCAAAAAATTCCTCCGCGAAATTCAAACGATGTATTGGCTCTGTGGGAGTCCCTGCCACGTTACAGGCGTATGAGTGCAGTTTGCATTAAAGTAATTGTTGAGTGTTGACCCTTTGTGGTCGCACTGTGTTCACGCAGCTTCAATTTGCAAAATTAGATGCTGTGATACACGAAGTGTCCATTTTTATTCATCAAACAGCATTGCTTTCTTAATTTAAATTTACATGTCTTTTGTACGCACATGTTGAATATGGATGGAGATTTGATTTTGATTTTTCCACTGTTCTACGAGTCTCGTTAAGGCAACAATATAGTTTCACAACAAGCTAATGTCGCCTTAATAGAGATAGTAACAACAAATGAACATAAATCAGAAACTTGCTCATCAGGGTAAGGAAAGATAAACCAAAACGTACAAGACAAATTCAGGTGATATTCAGAATTAATAACAGCCCGCGAGAAAGTTTATGACGCACGTACATGTATAAGCTGTAGCAATTAGTTGTAATTAAGTAGGTTGGAGGTCGGGCGCCGCTTGCCGGTTGCCGTCACACTACCGACTAGATTAAGGTCTCCGGCACGCGGTCCCGCCGCTCGTAACTTGTTTTGCATGAATCTGTACGCGACTTTCATATGACTCTCTGGAGGAGACTCAGTTCAGCACCTCTAATGTAAATGAAATTGTGTGCAAGAAATAAAGCAGGGCTTCTCGGCCGCTATTTATCGCCGCTCGCGTCTCCTAACTCCCACGTAATGGGAATGTGGAGACGACGCGGAGCGCAGTAATGAACCGGCCTGCCTTAACGTATGGCCTTTATTGATGACACCCGCGCCCGCGCCCGCGCCCTCTCCCGCGCCCTCCACACACTTACTACTTTATTGTCACCCTACGCAGCCATAGTTTCAATTACGACGCTTCTTACAATACTTTACGCGCTCAGAGCCGAACACATGCTCCGCTGAGATCCCAGGCTCGCCCAGTCCCTTTGTTGGCTTTAATTACTATTCAAAGAGGTCTGCTCAATGGGTAATTAATCACGGAATAAGATGGATTACGAACTGGTTGATATTGAATATGAGTGATTAATGTATTAATTTTGTCATTTCATCTCCATTAAGTTGGGTGCATACTTTAATATTTTGATTGGAATTATGAACAGACTAGCTTCTGCCAGGGTCTTCGCACTGTCGCTAGGGAACATACCTACTCCTGGAAATATATTATAGCCTATGTGTTATTCCAGACTAAAATATACTTCTGTGCCAAATTTCATGAAGATCCTTTCAGGCGTTCTGACGTGAAAGAGTAACATCAATCCATCCAGCCACACAAACTTTCGCATTTATAATATTAGTAGCATCATTATTTTGTGATAATCAAATTAATCTAATCAAAACCTAAAACTATGGATGTTTAATTATTGTAACATTTTGGTTAGATTATTAATTATAACATGATTGTGCAGATTATTGGTGTATATAGAGCGGCCGTGGGGTGTAGTGAGGGCCCTATGGGCGGTGTGTACTCGGCTCAAACACAAATTCTGGCGATCGTTACCTGGTACCACGTGTGATTAATTAAACTTCTTTCACGCTTCGAATTTAAGTTCGAGTAGAAATCGTTAATGGCCGGAAAGGCCTGTTGAGCCATAATTTACGTCTTTTCGTTCGACTTCAGCTACTTGCGTCATTTGAGAATTGCGTGCTGTGTGCCTTATAACCATTAAATTTATATACGTACATAGGAAATTAGGTAGTTGTTCAAATAGTGATTGCCGCCAGAGATTATGATCGTAACTTGTAAATTTTTACCTTAGAAAATATTAAGCTTTATTATTTTTTTTTATTTTACTCGTGTTATTAATGTAAAATTAATCTGTTATCCGTGTGGGATCGAAAATAATGTTTACGTTAATACCTTCTTACATTAATGTTTCAAACTAAAATGATCATTTGTACTGTTGTAAGGATATTTCTGTAATCAAGGAACAAAATCTTAGAGATACCGAAAGTTGATATCTCTGGCATGCAATTAAAACTTTGGTACAATAAAACGATGATATCGCTCTATGGTTTAGGTAGTACTATTACTCACTTCTCGAAACACCTTTTTCCGAATTTGAACAAGTAAGTTGAATTAATATCCTTGGACATTTCACACAATGCCATATGGTCTCAAGCTAAGCAACCTAATGCTTGTGTTATGGTAACGAGATGGCTGATAAACTACTTATATACATTTTTTTTTTGTAAATACATACATATTATAAATAGAAAAACACCCAGACTCGGAACAAATACTTGTAGGTCGTACAAATATTTGTTCCGTGTGGGAATCGAACCCGCGACATGCTGCGCAGCAGTCAATCGCTCAACCACTGCGTCAACCGTGTCGTCAAAATTAATTCTGGGGTTGTCCATGCACCGTGGCGCGGGGGACAAAATGCGTGAATTAACAGTAGTACACCTAGGACATGGCGTGACCTGTGTACTTAGGACAGGGTGTGGCATGTGTATTATTAATGACACGGCACATGTTCCGGATACCTCTCTGCATTATATCTCAATTGGTGTTTCAAGTTTGTTCGAAATTTTGTGGACGAAATAATTAAATTCTGTATTTAAATTCTGAGGGAAGGAAATTATGTTATAAAAAATACTGGCTGAAATGTAATGTCTTTCTACGTGAATGTAAAAAGAGGTTTTAATCATAATCACCAGACTTGGCAAACGGATTAGTGATGATACCAATTTGTTCCAATCTACCAAGAAAATTCTCTTGCTCTAGTTTTCTTGTATCTTGAAATAGAACCTTTAACTTTTAAAGACCCTCCTGGAACAGCGGCTAGTGGCACTGGCTCAATCAAAAAATATATGAACAAGAATTGTCATATCAAGTTGTTATCTTATCAAGAAGAAACCTACTAATTTACCAATCTTAATGTAATACCTCATTAAAGCCACAAAAAGTTTGATAAAATGAGAAAAGCTAGCTGGCAACAGAGCCAACCATAATCTTAATTCTAAAGCTTTTCTTTAACAAAAACAATCAAAATTTTATCAAAGAAAAGTCAAGAACCGCAGACAATAGTATCGCAAGTAAAGAACAAAATGGATTTCAATCTTCTTCTACTTACCCTAAAAAGAAAAAGTGAAAACGTTCATTTCAAAATATCAATCCGGTACCTTATATTCAAGTTTCGGCATTCAAACGAAGTCCTTTTATACTTCAATCATTACATTCTTTCTGAATAAAAAAGTTAGAAAAGGACTAGACAAAATCCATCCAAATCTTGGGCCCACAACTTGCCAATTGCAAGTTTCAATGAAAAAGGACGGTCGCACGGAGCGACTGATATATAGAAGGCGCAAAAATGGCCGCGGACGAATCGATAAAGCTTAGAAGAAGCGCGCTGGGTCCTGCTAAAACGGCAAGTTTATGGTAATCACGGCTGCGGAGGACCCGTGATTGATTGTTGCCGACCTACTGCGGCCTGGCCACTCCCACCGCCACACGTGCTGTCCGTTCCGTTCTACAACTATAATTTTCGTAAGAACCTTTTTGCGAACGTGCCCGCCGAAACTATTTATTAATGGCAGCCGTGACTATGTGCAATAGTAAAGCTCGCCCTTATCTGTCTATCCATCGGCGCGGCCGCCACGCATGGGTGTGTGCCATTCTTTAATGCGGCAGTAACGACAAGGGTGCGACTTCCAGCCCTAGCCCTGTTAAGACGCTGAGAGAAATGGCGATTGAGGATCCCAAGATTTAAGTGGCAGTTTCAAATGTGCCTACTTTTAGTGTTATTTCCTAAACGGAAACCATTTGTTTGCCTCATGCACGATCGAGGAGAAAAATTTACGCAACACTCGAGTATTTCTCAGAAGTGTTTATGCGAGAGATTGCTCCGAGGGAAGTGCATTTGCGCTATTATATTGGTTTGTATCGTTTTGTGAAATGCATATGAAAATACGAGAATGTACTTTGAAAATATTAAAACGTGTATCGGTGGAGTGCGTGCGCCTAAAAACGAGGAGTTGTGTATGAATCATCGAGTCCTGCTGTCACGTTGTTTTGGGAAACCATTAGTTAAACGTCCAATAAAAGTAGTGGAGCTCGTGAAATAAAACCGCGCCGGGTGTGTGCACTAGTGTGGTTTACGTTACTACTACGTGGAACTCGGCCAATCTACACCAACTTGTAACTCGCCCGTAATGGCTACTGAAATTTCCTTCCGCAACTCAAAAATACATTCTCGCCCAAATATGACACGAGATTCGGGAGCTCTTATTTTATAAATATCGCTGTCCTAAGTTGTAAGTGATATGTCTCATGGAACTTATGGTTTTACTTTTCTGTTCCATCGGTAAGACGAAGTTGTGTAAAAACTTTAGACCCCGAACTAAATATTTAACGGTATTCGTGACAGAAGGCCGTGTTGTGATGAAACTTGGTAATCGGGACATTTAGTAGAATATTTCTTGAGGCCAAACTTGATGCGTACACCCTCATATATCGCGGGGCAATATGACTTTAACAGGTGCGAGCTCGTAAAGCAGAGCAGGTGTACGCGTCTCGGGGACGGTTAAATCCGGCAAATAGAAATTGATGTTAGTAGGTGAAATCTAAACTACACTATATTTTAGCCATTTCGAGGCGCGTCGGTGCTTTGTTGTTAAAATTCATGGTAAGCGGAAGCAATTAAGGGAGTAATATGTAAGGACGTAATGGAGTGATGGGAATTTGTTGCCAGCGTTTTAATGGACGTCAGTATTTATGTTTCAAAATGCAACACCGCGAGCTTCCCTGTCTCCTCGCATTAATAATTATCACAATCATTTATAAAGCAATTATATGAGTACTGTGTCTTATTTAAAACGTCATTAAGTATTTAGTTAGTGCCGACTTTATTCCACTGTTGTAAATGTTTAAGATTATAATTACGGTATACACTCTTATTTCGGAACAGAAAATCTGAAAATTAAATTGTCTCTGAAATGTCAATGTACAATTAGTAAGATAATATTTCCTACTCGCTGTCAGGTAACTCGTCCTTTAGAAAGCCTTATTTACAAGGTGTGTTCTGATTGCCTGTGATGGTTTATATTTATTTTAAAGTATCTATCTATAAAACTAGCACCGTCAATGTTCTAATTATTGTATCCAACAAACAAAACACTTGCATCGTGTAAAAGAACCTATTGTAAAAAAAATCAAGTAAATGTCTAATTTGTACATTGATATTAAAAAACCGCTGACAATTTTAAAACAAAATTACAATTTCAGCGTCGCCGTTTAAATCTGTGTCATTTACTCCTCGGTCATTAAACACAAAACCGTCAAAGAAATAAAGATATTTTTTATTATTCAAAGTGAGCCACGGTATCACCCTATCACTCCGTGCGGGAAGGCGGAGCGGCTATTAGCTTAACGACCATTTTAATATAAGAGATGACATATTAAATTTACGAGGGCGAGCTTCCCGTAGCGTAAACGTTGACGCTGACGTGACGCCTCTGTCTTCTTTATTGCGTACGTAAATATAACTATCAGATGTGTTTATGATATGCTAAGGCGAATTTTTAATGACCGGAATCGTTTACGAGTCACGTACTCACTGTACAACCGATGATCGTAACTTTAATACTCTAGCATCAAGAGCGCTTTAAACAAACACTGTCTCCACTTTGTGACTCAAACGTCGCATTGTTTACGAAAACTGTGTAAAAACCGAGCCTGTAACATTGATCATTTTCTCCGACACGCTACAAAAAAGGGACGAAATAATAAGCGATTAGTTTCCAGCTCCGTCGTATATACATTACGCGGATCGCAGGGAGAAAAGTTTGCTTCATGCACACCTCTCGTTTCGCACGGAAGCGAACCGTAATTACTCTAAAACACTACCCATTTGTTTGATGTCTTTGTTCGTTGTTTGCTCCACTTAGGGCGAGCATCACCCTTGCGATTCCGCCCGACACATGCCGTGAGTTTCGTACAGCCATTTTGTGCGAGACAATGGGGCAAGACACAAAAAACAAGCATTAATAATCAGGAATATGCATCGACAACGGGAAAGGGTGGTATCTGTTCCCCAGCCCTTTCAGCGGGGACGACAGATAATGGCGGTAGAAACTTCAAGCGACGAAGACAATAGTAATGGCTCGCACCGGTATGGTAGGCACCGTGGCGCCGATTTTTCGTACTTTTTCTGCGTACTCTGTTCTACGTTGAGTAAGTGTGTAGGGCCCATTGTTTCGGCGAGAGAGCGAGAGTGATTGAATTGTTTAATATCACTCGCTTTCAGACAAAAAAAACTGTTAACGTGACGGCGACACATTATGTAAATTAATTAACAAGCGGTAAGTGTAATATCACAGCTTGTTTCAACAATTCAAAGATAAGAAACGATCACTAAACTTAATGTTGAGTGGAAATATTTCGTAAAATTAAAATGCAGTGTTGACCAGCTTATGTTTGCTTAATTATTCCTTATAGTGCTATCAATCCTCACGTGGACGGCCACAGTAATTTTATGATGACCCAAAATTTACATTAACATACTAAAGTGGCATTAAAGAAAGACAATAGCGATATTGTGTGCGTGTTGTAGCTGCTACAAGTTAATCGGGGGCAAGCTTTATGGGCGCACATGATTGTAATAGTCTTGTAAAGGGTGACTGGTAATGTATTACGACAAATGGACGCCGCTAAACGATACGGCGACAGTCAAATAAAAAATCACTTTCTCTTTCCAACTTTTTCTCAATTTTTTTTACTTTTCGTCCACGATAACTGATGATAAAAAGATTTGATTATGTTAGAAATCGAACGAATAAAATGCATCGTTAAAAGTTTGAATGCACCTAACGTAATTTCAAAGCGAATAGACGGACAAACGGTTCGGACTAAAGCGCTAACTACTGCAATTAAGCCGTTAATCTATCCTGTGTTAGCAAAGTTCATGGCTACATCTGGAATACACATGTCACAGTGCCGCCCCACCCGCGTGGTGGGGAAAAATCTAAACACAGTAAAAGCTAGCTTTAGTGGCGTTTTATTGGCTCCATTTGGAGCCCCGCCAGCTCTGTTCCTTCTCCTCTAATTGATATCTGACCAAAACGTTCACTTTTCCTACGTAGATTGCTTGTAGACAATTGTAATGTGTTTTGTTTTATCTGTCAGCCAGCATTTAGTCGCAGAGACACTGGTTTTAACTGAAAAGTCCAGTTTTTTTGCTCTAATTTTCCAGTATTTATAGTTATGTATAGTAGGTTCTTGGTCAGGTTGCACTTATCAATGTATCTGATACACTGAAGTTAAAAGGCAAAGTGTTTTTTTTTTCTTTTCGTTCGCCGATAAATGCGAAACACAAAGAATCGGATGTTGTGACGACACTTCGATGTCCTGCCTATGTCCAGCAATGCTCGTCTTTCGGTTGATATGATGACGATTATTTTTGGGTTTCAGTCAAAGCCCAACTACTCCTACATCAAAAATGAAACATGCTTTGCGTTAAGCATGTTTCATTTTTGATGTAGGAGTGCCATTGCAATGCCATTCTTATTTTCAATTCACGACATGTTTTAATCAAGACATAGGTACTAAACTGGTTTCACCAATCCGTCAAGCTTTGTCATCAAGGAAAAGTTTCTCCAAAACAGTTAAATGTGCTTGAGTTTAGAAGGAAAACTATATTTAGCAGTGAAAAAGAGAGTTATTTTTCTCCTGGCAGTCAAGGTGTTGATACCCAAACAATAAGGCTCTTCACACCTTAACATGAAATGAACGTAAATAATTAAAATCTCTCTTTACAACCCTTCTCCTTATGCATTATAAGTGCAAATGAATATCTAACTCCTGAAGGAAGGGAACATGAATAAATAAAGAATGATAACTTGGTTCGTGTGCTCGATGTTACAAGTTACTTATGTTGAGAACTTTCCCTCATTTGTCTAACATACGAAGTTTTAGGATAACATCTAATCGGTAAAGTCGGATTGGAAGGTTTTTGTACGAGAATAAAGTGGTATTATTATTGAGTTTGCTTTCTAGTGTTTTTGCCAAGGATATATCCATTGTTTATGGCTGTTATGTGCATATTTATTAATTAGAACTTTATGTGTAACAGTGGTTCATGAGCGGACTTAATGCAACAAGGCATTCTCCATAATTAAGGATTTTTTTGCCTATTCAAGCCAAGAGACATTTTAGAATATAGTGCTCACTAAAATCTACAGCTTTGTATTTGTTTTAATGATTAAGTTGAGAGTGTGGCCATGCCGGAAAATCGCAGGCCACAGTTTTGGCAGGAGATTTTCTATATTTTATATTTCATTTTAATCTGGTAAATTTTATATCTCAGATATCTATTAAAAAACTATTTGCACTTACCATTTTGTTGTTGATTTCATGAAAATGTATTTCGCACACTTTATCTACTATGTCTTCACTTTGAAATGTGACGAATCCGAAACCTGGAACAAACAAACAGTGAATTTAGTTTAAGGTACAAAAACAATGACAAGTAATTTTATCAAAATATTCATAAAAAAGTGTGTCATCCATCCTAAGGTTATAATTTTACATTGATCCGGTAAAAAAACCTATTAGAATTTGGACTAAAACTCAAAACCTCAGATTTTCAATCTAAAGAGTTTCGACCCAACTTTCGAAGTTATCAGAAACATAAAAGTGTCGGCTTTGATATCGTTTTAATTAAAGGCAATTCGCTTTAAGTTAATTTCAAAAGGCGCGTCAATCAGTTTTCGACAACACCTATCACAGTATTGTAGCGGGTCGGCTCGGGCAGACACGGCGGCTTTGTGCGCCAATTTAATAAAACTTGCGCCGCCTGCGCGTACCGGCGACACGACCAAACAATACCAGCCCTCCTTTAAACGCTCCCAGACATTCACGTGGCCGCACAGCCAACCAACTTCGCCTATATGTTCCCCGTCCGACTCAAAAGATCGTTCAAGTTCGCCCCCGCACGATTCATGAATTACAAATTGCAATTTTGAGTTTCGCATTTGAATCGCTTTCCGATATTTACACGATCCATGCGACAACTTACGACCTAGCTACAATCTGTCGCACAAATAAATCCATCCAGTTCGAAACACGACGCTCGGCGTGTCGTGTTTCCCGCTTCGCAATCACCTGACGTAGACCAAGTTTCCGCTTAAAGTGGCAAACAAAACAAGGCGATGAGCAGGCGTGTTTCTGTCTGCTAACGATTAAGACACACACACGTGACGTATCCACCCACGACAACAAATAGCATTAGCGAGCCGCTCCGCAAACAGTCGCTAGTCGCTGGCGCCGCGATTATGCTGACACGTACACGAACACCGTATCGCACAACTTCTGTTCCCGTGTCCACGTGTTGATATGGGCACGTGAGAGCGACATACATCTTCATGAGTCGGGATCAACGTCGTCAATCCCAAAAGTTATACAGAACCGTTTCAAAACTGAACTTGTCCGACAATAGCCGCGGGCGACGAGGCGCTAATCGATACCCTTGTAAATGTTACGGCCGAGCCGATACTTATAATCTGACAGTGCGGCTCTTTGTTCATATTTAGTTCATCACCTTTCACGGCTTGGGCTGCCCTAAACAAACAGCACGCTCCGGCCCGAACTAGGGCGCACTTGGTATTTCACGCGCGGCCGGGTGGCTTTGCGTAGGAATCGAGGCAAAGATAGTAACACCCCGAAAAGGCAAATAGGGGATCAATCGAGTTCCGTTAGATGACCGTATTTTCTTTATGCATTATAAGGTCGGTGCGGTATATCAAGTGAATCGCTTCCGCGTTATTGCTTTCCCAATAAAAACGATTGAAAACATTCCCCACTTACATAAAACATGGTGTCAGGAAAGCTGTAGGGAACTTGATAAGGCATTGTTTTGATGTTTGGATATTATAAGTGAGTCAGAATCCTCGTAGGACAGATATTACGTAGCGGCGTGCCGAGTGGTGAGTGCTGCCGGCTCCCCTTATTTATGCGGGTCCGCAAACCGAATAAAGTAGGAAGTAAGCGACATCGACGGTCGCCGAGTAAAGTTATCTGCGGGCGAGATGGCTGAGCAAATATGAAATCGGAGCGCACGATCAAACTAAATGAACTACTTCTTAATGGATTAGCAACGTTAAAATCACCAATGTTTTGCTGCCATATACACAAACTGAGCAAATAAATACAATACCCGTAAAGTTTGTAGATGAAACGTTAAGAGAAAAAGGAGAAATAGCATTGTCACTGACCACGTAAAAAGTTTTGGGTTTCGTGTTGCCTTTGTGTGCTCGCTCTAGATAAATGGGGTATTTTCGTGAAATTCGTCCGCGTCACTTCTCGTAACAATGGCGAAGATAAATAATCTCTGCGTAAGAAAAGGATTCCGTAAACATAATTATTTGAACTCGCAATTGTAGCTGTGAAACGCTAATGAAAGTTCTCCTGGGTCGCTTCAGGAATTAACTTTATTTTTCTCCGACTTCAATTATACTGGGTACCTTTACTTTTTAAGCGGAATACTTTAATTAAATCTGGCGGCTTATAGGTGATCTGCGCCGCTGTGCACTGATTGGTCCTTTACTCTGTTTGTTCAATTAAATTCACATCAATACGTTTATTTCCACGTGGAAATTGTAAATACAATGTTCAGCAAATTGTGACTTTTCAAAGAAGGTAAATCTTGATATTTTAACATAAAGGACTGTCTGAATACAATTTCTAAAAATATGGCTAAAGTATTTCATTTTTATATCAATATGTCTTCGATATCAATAGGCCTATTTCCTTCCTCCCCTGCTGTCAAGCCCGTGAGCCGCCACTACAGCTACGCAAACGGCGGACGATTTTTATTAATTCCCATCGAGTTCGCACCTGCGATAGCGGCGCTCGTTATTTTAATATAAGAAGCGAGAGGTTGAGGCAAAGATTATGAATGTGTCTCCCGATATCGGATATCTCGACACATCTGTCGGGCGGCACGTGGAGCTGACAGTGGGCGGCTGCCCCCTCCCGCTCGTCGCCCCGGGCGCTCCCCCGCCCCCGAATCGGGGCCATAGGCAGTATAATCTGCCCCGCCACTGTATGAAACACCGGCCGGTGGCGTTTATGGCGCTATAATAACCGTATAAAACGCGACTTATTGTAGGCGTCGATAACGGACGTTATACAACCTTAGGCCTCCACTTTGTGCCTCGCCGACGCTCCCGGCTTTACCACATTTTTTCTATGTTACCTTCGCGCTCCCGAAAGCTATAATGGAATTTATTGCGATATCTTCCACTAATGTAATTCCCGCAGTATTCATTTGTCTAATTGAATATTACATTAGCACATACATTATGCACAAGGTACTATTCCAAGGCATACACTAAATAAGACATCGGTAGTTCGCCTTCGATTTGTATTTTTGTTGGCACACTAATGCAGAATTTCCTCTCCGACATGCAGATTTTCTCAAGATGTTTTCCTTTACTGAAAATAAATATTTACCTGCGCTGCGAAAAATTCAATGGTGCAAAACGTGGATAGAACGTGGCTCACGTACGAGATTAATTCTCTATCGATCCTATCAATAGGTACTTGAATTTAGCATGGATGATAGCACAGAGACGTAGCCGTAC
Source organism: Ceramica pisi (assembly GCA_963859965.1). Taxonomy (NCBI): domain Eukaryota; kingdom Metazoa; phylum Arthropoda; class Insecta; order Lepidoptera; family Noctuidae; genus Ceramica; species Ceramica pisi. The sequence continues at coordinate 17,575,125 of OY982535.1, read as the reverse complement.
TATGTACTACATTTTTACTACTTGTCATTTCCACAACAACAACTGTATACAAGTTAATAAACAGTATCTTGTTACACAGAAAATGAGTCAACAGGACTCATTGTAGCGTCAATTTTGCTTGTTTTTGTACAGAATAAAAGTAATGTAGTATGTCGGCGATAACTATGAAGTTTTCATTAGGAGCGCTCAACAAGCTCTCAGGCGATCGCGAGCTGGCCGGCGCTCGACGTCACAACTTTTGTTATTGTTTTGCTTCATTATTGTAATACGAAATACGCGGCACAATAATTAAGAGCTCCTCGCCTATCGCCCCTCTGACGTCATAGTTAGCCAAAACTTTTATCAACGTTCTCTCATCGTGACAGAATGTTTGCTACGTAAATAATTGCCGTATTGCTTCTGAGCTCAGCTAATAATAACAAGTTAATCGCAATAATTATTATCGAGAAAAAGGCTGGATATTAGAAAACGGGATTGGTTCCGTCGAGCTCGAGTGCTGTTACGCGATCAATGTTTATTAGAAACCTATTAACTGAACATTTGTTTCCATGTGGGCTTACCTAAGTACCGACCTACCTACCCTCCAGTTACCTTCATGTTAAAATAATTCTAAGTTCATATTAACGCATGAAATCACTGTAGTGACGGCCTCGACGCACGCCTATTGGATATCGAACCAGCTCCAATCAGTTTTTTTCAGCTTTACGTTCAATTAATCACAGGAAAATATCGCGACGTCGGCGTCACTGGATGGCTGAGGTAAAAAAATATATAACATACCTATAAAAAGTCTGAAGCACCTAATACGAATTTTATGTCTATAAATCACACTAAAGCTGAAACTGCAGAACGAAACGATTCTTTTCAAGTTATTTTCTTATCAACATTACAGGAGAGTATTACACTCCAGTTTGTACTAATGGATGATTGATCACACTTTCATGCAAGTTCTTATTAGATATTTATTTCTGTTTTAAATAGCACGCGGTATGTAGGTAAGAACAACAGTCATACATTACCCTGCTATATGATAAAGTAATCTATCGAGTATTCAAATAGTTGATCGTTATAGCCGCTTCAAAATAATACGTGAATCCCGTGCCAATTCTAATGCATTCGCTGCGAGGTGCAAAGTCTAAATGTAAACTTTCGGCAAGCTAAGAAAATGGGAGATAAAAGCTGGAAAGAATTGGCTCATCCTCATTTTCTCTATTGTTAAGTTGAATAGGACACGAACTATCAACTTGCTAGACGCGCTGATTGTGTGGAGACACCTTTATTGTCTACGTTCAGGTAAGTAAAACAGAAACACTGCTCCTACGACGCTTTTTCCGTCAAGATGTTCAACTTTTAAAATCCCGAAGTTTGCCCAAGTTGTTTTATTGCTTCAGAAACGTTTTAAAGCTTTTGACACAAAAAGAATTTTCGGACTCGTCCCGTAGTGTTTGGCGAAGAATTCGCAACATGATTTCTTATAGAATCGTGCGCTGTAGTGTTGTGACGTATCTGCTGCGTGGGCGGACTATCTAATATAACGGTAAATGTTCTCTTAACGTGTTTACTTGAGATTTTCTTTGAGGAATTATCAAAAGGGCGTGAAAGGAAATTATGCCATAAATCAAACACATCGAAGAAATTTTTTAGAGCGATCAGTAACAGGAGCAATATTTGGGCGAAAGGCAGTTAGGCCGCAAGCGCCAGGACAATTTATCAAGGGCGACGGTACCCTCGTCCAATCGGTTGATAGCAATGCCATAAATATTTACTTTAATAAGATTCCGTCCTTTTTATTCGCGTGTGTTTTACGACACTGTTTGGCCCGTGATGTCAACCTGGTCGCAGCGTAAGCGCATTGTTTTTTATAGTGTCGGAATTTGTAGCGTAGCAAGTGAATATCCTGACCCTGTCGTAATAGATTGTAAAGCTCTGGAATGTGCGTATCGATTGTATAAAGTTTGGAGGGAATACAGTACGCAATCACAGTTGCGAGGAACGACCATATTTTGTTGTTATACTGAATATGCTGAGTAACCATGTGGCCAACTCCTAATAGACCCTAGTACTTGTTGATTCGTTAAAATAAGTATACAGTGTCTCTGTTAATAGCCTAGAAGACATTATTTAAATGAAATCTTCAAACCATCTTAATGGTAATTTCCAAAATAGTTTTAGTGATGGTCTTCGTCCAAATCAAGACTCACTAGGTAGTTCTTGAAAAGTTAATTATTTTTTTGCATAGGGTAAACAAAATAGGAATCAAACAGAAGGTTTGTAAGTCAGTAATTTCTTAAGCAGAGGCTAGACTGAAAATTATAGTTCACCCACAGGATCGTTTACTGCATACACTATACACAGTGTAGAGGTTTCATGTGCAATTGTTCAGCAGTAAAGAAATAAATCCAAAGCTTTCCATTGGTTGGAATTGAAACATAGCTCTACAACCTTAACAGGAGTTAGAGCAGATCGTAAATACAAAAACAGCCAAGGTTATGAGGTTTTAGTATGTAAAACTACAAAAACACCACCTATTTGAGTCACAAAAATATTGTACGGCAAATTGTAAAGTTGATCGTTCGTCGCACGGAATGAAGCCATAAGAATTTGATGAATTTAATACTAAACTATAACCCGAATTTGCGATTTATAGCACATAATAATGTAAATGGAACATTGTTGAAGGGAGACCAATTTTTCTATGAACATCATAAAAATTGTTTTACGATGGGTAGGGGAAGTCTAGGTGGAACAATTTACTAAGTAAGCTACATTTATTACAACCACAATGCGGAGTTCCTGTCCCGTTCTTAGTATTTTATTAGTTTAAACAGGGCATTCATAATTATGGTATGTTTAGTGCTGACTTTGGTAAAATGTGTTCAGCTTTGAAATGTTTTAAATAAAATTAAAAATAGCCTTAACTATGATGGTCAAGTACGACCAATTATGATTACGTGCTGGCCATTTTATTTTCCACTATTTCTGGTCCCATGCTGGGCGCCAATATTTTCGCCGTGTGATGGACGGCTAATTTGTATTGTAGGCATTTTTATGAATAAATCAGGCATCAGGCTGCCCACATAATATCCTAAATGTTAAACGTTGGTAGGCACTTTTATTCGGATGATTGAGAAACGTTAAATGTCATTATTTTGAGGAGAAATAAAAAATATTTCAATAGTGTCTCTAACATCGACGCACAAACGATTTTCATGGGTCCAGGGCATGATTCTGGACACTCTAGACTTAGAATTTTTCGTCGGCTTTTTTCTCATTTTTTAATTTTTTTTTCAAGGTTTTTTTTTACTTTAGACTGCTCATAATCGTTATTCTGATCTAACCCAATGAGATTTTTAATAAAAAAGTAATTAATTAACTACTTTCACTAAAAAGAGCAATCTGAATAAAACCACAAATAGATATCAGCTCAGCTGAGCTGATACCGTAATGTATTTGCGGTACTCTTGAAAAAAAATAAAAAAATGATAAAAGAACCGATGAAAAATTCCAATTCTGGGGTGTCCAGAATCATGCCCTGGACCCATGGAAATCGTTTGTGCGTCGATGTCAGATACACGCGGTATATCACTGCCGCACTCGCCCTAATGCACAAGGTCATTGGAACTAAAACAAGCCTTAAATTAATTATGGTCTTTTTGTCACTACTACCTCAGCCGGTCGATTCTGTCGGATCACTTATGTAGGTAGAGTGAACGACAAGTGAGCTGTCATGTCATCTTGTTTGTTTGGTTTGACAGTTCACTTGTCGTTCACTTCGCCTAAGTGTTCACTTCGACATGTTTACAGAATCACACTGCTGATTGACAAATAAAACAATATAAACGTATGTAAAATGTTAGCATAAAAATTACTCATGCATAAAAGTGAGAGCAAATCGAGAACAAAGAGGTATAACCATTATAGTTCGCTTAATTGCTTTTTAACTCAAACGAGCAACGAGTAATTAGATTACAATGGTGAATTTTATTTGTATGTTTTGTCACTTTACGTAAATGTACCGACAGTTTCACTTGATCACATTAACATGAATTTGAAAGCGCAACTTTGTTTTCCGAACTGTTTTAAACTTTTTATTGTTCTGATGGATGTGTAGTTAAATGTTTTAAATTATTTCCATGCTACTATTTTTAGATGTAAATTTCAACCATGTCATGTTTTAAATTTATGTTTTTTTTTTGTAAAAGTACACGAAAGGCTTTTCATTAAATTTCTACCTATACAGTTTGATGATTTTGTTATTTTCCAATATTGCCTTTTCAAAATACAATACAATCTCAATTTTCAAATAAATAAATTAATCTCTAATTCCGAACAATCGATTATCCCGTTCGATTATATTTAATTTACCAAGATTACAGAGAAGGTATCCGAGGTACTCCGGTATGATTGTTGCGGTCATTCGGCATCGCGACAAGATCGTCCCGTGAGCGCGTAATCCCGGAGGGCGACGTGCCCGAGACGCGAGGGACGGGATTTGCGGGATCATCGGACACAAGACGGGAATACCCTTGTTGTGGTTACAACACTACTCGATGTTCTCTGCTATTGTTCAACCAACGATTCAGTTTATTTACAGAGAGATACTTGTGTTACTAAAAACTATTCCTTCTTTTTAAAACCTACCGGTTGAAACTTTAATATAAATATTATATCGCGATAGATGAAATGATACAATAACAACGGGAGCCACTCGTGCAAAGTTATAATATTCTATACTGAATTGCTCTGGGAAAAAAGTCCAATGTAAAAGTTATGACGGGGGCGAGTGCATGACTCTGATAATATCGTTTTAATTGCGAATAGGAGTGAATCGAGCGCGAGGGGGGAGAGGCAACATTATGATGCGAGCGGCACAGCCGGGACTTGCGCAGATTGAGAATGAAGAGGCCGCACGTACGCCACGGTTCACTTGTTAAGAAGACCGCAGCGAGAAAACCAAATATTTACAATTGCATCCGAAATACAGAACTTTGCACTCGAAAAAGAGCCACCTTAAAGTTGCTGGATAAAGTTACGAGGGTTGTATTTCGAGCTGTCCCCGCTTGAGTTCTCGAGTGACCAGTCTCGCACCGGTCCGGGTTATTGCGGGACCGACCTTGTTTGCACAGCACTACAGAACTGTTCCGTGCTGATTTTGGCAATATTCCTTGTTCCACGCCACGAGGCCGCTGTAATCGTGATACGATTGTTGCACTTTTTGATTGTTATTATGACATGAAATGAAACATTTTCTGTTTGTGTTTCAGCATAATTGTAAAGTTCAGTAGGTCCACATCTATAATATAAAAATGAATAGCTAAATATGTTGGTAAGCGCATAACTCAACAAAGCCTGGACCAATTTGGCCAATTCTTTTTTTAGAATATTCCTTGAAGTACGAGGATGGTTCTTACGGAGACAAAAAGATTCGTAATAATACTTAAAAGTCAATTTGAACTTTAATACCATTCCATAAAGTTTAAGTGTTAGTGGAGAGGTTTCGGGAAGGCAAAACAATTGAGTGACGTTTGTATCGTATAAATATTGACATTAGTCAAATACAAATTGTCTGTAAGTAAGAGTAAGAGAGTAGTGGGGTAGGTAGGAAGACAGGTAGACAGTTGACGGGAGCGAAGCCGCGGGGTACAGCTAGTTCCAAATATAATTTAAACTGACGGTCGATTTAGTTTCCAACTGCTACTGTATGCTAAAAAGTATTAACTTTGAAATAAATTCTATACAATACTAAATCCAGAAACAGAATACGAATTGTATTGTCAACGGAGTCTGTAAATCTAGTAATAAAAGCGTCCACTCAACGTCGCAATTCACGACATTTCTTCAAGTAGCGGCGGGCGAGGACGGAGTTGAGAAGTCTTAATTTGTCTCTTTCCAACCAGAGACAAAGTGTATTTCTTAGCTTTGTCTATCGCGATCGCGGCGGTCCATGTCATCATGGTCTTAGTCTAAACGATGCACTTTCTTGTTATCTCAATGCTGGATTATTGAGGTTTATCCTTTGAGTAATAACTAGATGTAACAGATGCGACGTCGATGATGAGCGTTCTTTGTAGCGAGACCTAATGATGTCGAATATATTCGTCGATAAAGTGCTCGTCGTATCGTCTAAATTTTCTTTTTCTGTTGCTTTTTAATGTCAGTCGTTTATTAAATTATGTTTTGATGGCAGTCGTTACGGAGGCACACAGACTTACCAACAAGGTGACCTGACTTTAACGTGCTCTATATTTATCAGCAATTTATGGCTCATATTACCATACTCGGTTACCATAAAATCCGTTTTCAAGGCGAAAACAATGCTTTTCAGTGAGTTTGGTCGAATACTTGGTGAAAATTGCAGGACGCATGAAATAACAAGGTTTTCGAGGCATTTCATTAGTAAAGGTCGCAGTAAAAAATAAGCCAAACTCCATTAACACCTGGATGTCTTCAGCTCCGCGTTCATACGTCCATCAGAAAAACTAACGAAAAATCGTTCATCGGTATAAAGGGTTAAGTCGATTCTCAACACATCAACGCTTCATCCAGCGCTTTGTTCACGATAAGGACTTGAACACACACAGAGCACCTGTTTCGAGTGGCGAGCAATAAGTGCTGAACGTATTTGCGTAGCGCGATTACGCGTCGCTCCAGCCGAGCTTAAATTGAGCGTTGAGCTGAAGCACGTAATGATTTTAACGACTGTTCCGATTACACAATAAAAAACTTAACATTCTTTGTTTAAAAACTATTGTACGAAAAAGGTTGTTCCTAAAGCTGGCGACCATTGCAGACCAATTGGATCACGGAATTATTACTATTTAAGTGTTATGCTTATCTCGAAAAAGTTCCAGTCCGATTCACGGTCTACTAAAAGCTCGTAAAGCTCATCTAATCAAAGCCGTTAAGGGGGCATCAGATTACAAATTTACAGGTAGGTCGGCCAATAAAGATGAACGTAAGAGAGAGTTAACTGCGCGAAGTAATCGCGGGCCGAAACGTTGTTTTACGAGTCCGACTTTGCATATCCCGACAGATGTTAGAACAATAAACCCGAAAGAGACGCCGGGGTATTGTGCCGAGTTGTTACTTGTTATTCCGTCGAAATCTATGTTTTAAAGGTTTAGAGACGTGTTCAACTAGAATTTTATGAAACAACTGCGCACCGGTAGGGTTACACTTTGATTTTTAATGCTCTCGGTGTGGCTCGGTTTGTGACTGCAAACTTTGTTATGTATATTTTATGGCAATCATCAACAATGTTACGACTGAATTTATGTGTTACATCTCCAAATACGAGCTGTATTAGACATTAATGAAATAATATGTAATATTGACATATCCATTGCCAGTGACACTTTAAAAAAAAAATACAGTTTAAAATAGGTATCAATAAAATAGGAAAATATTTCAAATTACATCTGAAAAGTATTCAGTTCAACCATTTCACTAGTATCTATAAATTATTTTCATAGAACAGAAATTTATTGTAAATATTTTATTCGAATGGTGAAAATCTCATCCACTACACGTCGAATAAAATCAAACATCTATCACATTTAAAATGGCCGCTGTTTCATTTAAAAATCGAATCCTCTTTCACATTCAAATTTGAAAAGTTGTCGGTGAGCGTCCGACCCGCTCGGTAAAAGGGTATTACTTATGAATCAATAGTTAATGAGTATCAATGGGAGGCTTTTGAAACTCGCCAGCCTCTGTGTGCATTCTCGGCGCATCATTAATATTGAAAGTTACTCGCCCGTCCATTGTCTCTCGAGTGGCCGCCTCTTTGTATATTATGCGTCTACTTCTGTACGGAAGCGAACAACTCATTTCCTTTACACAAAAGTTTTACTTGCAAAAATATTGCATCGTCCCATTTTCTGAGGCGCGTCACCCGATTTTGTTGTTTTGCACCAATTCCTATTTACTTCGGAAAGTAACGAAATTAAGTATAATTACGGATTTAATGAACGCTAAAGATGTTTGTTAATTTTAAGGGGTATCTGCACTTAAACGCCACGGCCCATAACGCGCGTTAGGTTTTGGTTACATTTAGGCTTTATGCGCAATATACATAATAATGAAAACGGCTGCGTAAGCACAGATAATAATCATATGTGTGGAGGCATAACCGAATTGCACAGTCGGCATATGCGATTGTGGTCGTGCGGATCCGTTCTATTCGCGTCGTTTCGCCCCGAACTAGTTCCAATCAAATGCGAGCACCGATCGTATGCGTTCGGCTGTTGTCGTAATGTTTATAAACTTAGGCCGGGGATCTAGGAAACGGGAGCCAATATAGGCCGCTGCGGGCGAAAAGAGCATAATAGGCACCGGTAAAAATACTGTCTGGAAAATTCGATGGCTGTGAATAAATGAAGTTAGCCCCTTACTATTTTTCCCGTGAAACTATTTTAATTAAAGCCGCTCGAATGGAAGGAGTTTATAGAGGGACAAATCGGTCGGCGGCCGATAGATTGGGAATGTTCAATTTCGGGGGCGGCCTCTCGATGAAGCTTGGAGCCTGCCAGTAATTGTCGTGATCATTAACATTTACGATAATGACGAGGATAGGATTGACGTGGCTGGTTATCGCAGCATCCGATATGGCGGAGACGTCGTATAATCCTCACTAGAGCACGTTACGCCGCCGCGAGATCTAGTTCGAGACGAATGCTTATTTGCTGTTTGGTTACACGCGGGTAATATGTAATAATTGATATCAAGTTTTGTTCGTCAAGTTAACACAGTGATTGGTACTAGAGGCTGTGAGTGTGATATAAACAGTTTCAAGACTATAATTCTATCAAACTTGGAATTGTTTCCATGAAAATTACTACTTGAAAAATATTCACATAAGAGACAAATGTACTTACGACTTAAGCATGTTTCAAATATTTACTCGTCTCAATAATCATGTAGCGACCTACTTAAATGATTTGAAACATGGTTGTAATTTCTATCAAAATGTGAAAATAATTCGCGTTACAATTGTACATCTGATCATGAGAGTACTTCCAGCAGAGAAACATGTTTAGACGGGAACATAATGGGATTAAATTTTCAGACAGATGTGTAACAAAATTGGAGGATACATAATGTCATGTCTCATTATTTCAGGTCAAGATTTACGTAGAATTTATCCGATGTTTTTATTTTAGATTTTTCGACGAAGCTCGGTTTTGATTCTCAACGTTTTTAAGAGCTGTTGAGCTGATTTGATAAACAGTTATAATCTTTAAAGACACAATAAACCTAACAAAAATGCTTGAAGGTAAAAATACCTGTTTGAAATGTTTTCACTAAGCTAGTTGGCCTATTTAGGTAAGCCTGCTTAAGGTTCCTAAGTTTGTATTAACTTATGTTAAGTTGACACAAGACCCAATCAATGGATGTAAATAAATAAAAGAATGCTGAATCCCGAATTCATAAAATTAAATCGTAGTTACCTAACGCAATATTTTTCAAACTTTTCTTGAAAACCTAACACGTCTACAACCATATCAACACAAAAATATTCCTAAAATCTATTCCCCACGGAAAACATCTTAGGGTACCCTGAAAAACGTAAGAAACCCTTCCTCCACTCGACACAATGGCTTACACTATTACTTCAATCCACTTAGTCACACACTGTCACGCTAGCATTATAATGTGCCTGTTTCGAGTCACGGGCGAGTCATTAAGGCTTTGGGGGATGCTCTCGTCTCGAAGAAGCCATCTGCATGATTTGCGCATATTAATAACGCCGAGCTTGCATGTAAGAGCATACAGCCATACACGCTATAACGACGAACATATTATAAGTTGGCGATGAGCGTTTCGGTTTAATTTAGACAGGGTTCCGCCGTTTCCATTTTGAAGATTTGCATGTAACAGGTTGGGTTTTCGTTGGAGTTATCGAAATGCTCATTTAGCATGGTTTTGTTGATTTAATTTTGACACGACATTTCCAGGTCAGTTATGAATTTCATGAACTACTTTAAGATTTAATAGGTGTCTAAACACAGATTGTTGCCTAAGACAATATTATGTTTCACACATAGCCAGAATGTTGACGTTTCCAGCAATATTACTAGGATTAGCATAATGCTGGCAAAACTATGTTTCACTACGTATTTGTGCCATAACAGGTGTAAATAAGGTCGAATAAGTCATTTCGACGTAGCCTTGGAGAGGTGAAAACGTAGGAAAAGTACCGAAACAGTTGTTCACGAAAACTATGAATTACGTCCTCCAAGTAAAGAAATAATTCTGCCGAGTTTTTGTACGTAAGCCTGACGTGCCTTGATAACACGTGAAAAACATAAATCTTTAAAACCTACGCATAGAATTTCGTAAAAAGGTGTCTTTTTTTGAGGACGTGTATAATCTTTGTATTCAGAAAACTTTCTTCAAAACCTTTATGCCAAGACGTGGCGTGTATGCACTTCGGCAAAGACGTAGCCTCGCGATGAGTAGGTACACTATGTAAACACACCTTTAAATGAGATATTAGGCTGAAGTCACACTCGCAGCGGAAAGCGGAACACTTTTGAAAACACTTCTGTATTCAAGAAACTTTGGACAGTGTTCATAAAACTGCTAGAACCAAGTAATTAAATTCTTTTCACCGCATAATATAATCTTAATTAGATTTCCAAATAAGAAACTGCGTTAAGCTAAAATTAATGAGTGCTAATTAAACTAAAAACAAACCAGAGTAAAATAACGAACTCACATAATGTCTTGGTCTAATGACTTTAATTTATTTCATGTAATATTGTGTGATAAATAACAACTAGACTATGTTTTTAATCAAGATAAAGCTTAGTTCACCCATATTTTAGTGAAAGTGAAAATGTTTTTGCGCTATTTTGATCTCGTGTAACTGTATTTATATTTTAACGGTTGGTATTCCGATTAATTAGGCTGAGAATGAAGTTCATAACTCTTCAATGTGTGCATGTAGAGCGCTTTTCACAAACATTCAAGGAAAATGGGTTTCCGCTCTCGCTTCCGCCTGCGTTTGAGCTGGTCCCTAGCCCAACCACTCAACTCTCTGCGGCACGCCACACCCCCATAATGATGCATCTCGAGAGATACAGCATAAGGCTTTACAGATTTTAACTACGCCACAATATTTATCTTTCTTTTTACGCGTGGTCACGCACACATTTCTTGTTTTTTCTTCAAGCCTTTTTATTTATAAGTCTTAGGGGAGGGCTCGTACAAAAAACGCTTTGTAAAAAATAACAGAGAATTCACCTCTCGATTTTATATAGCCAGATATTTCGAGAGGTTTTGTTTCTGAGTTTGACGCAGACTGACGTATAGATCAAGCAAACTGGAAAGATAAAACTGTGGGTGTATTTAGGTACTAGAAGATTGGGGTGTTTTTCTGTTCTGAAATATTCTTAGTGTTTGATATTTCCTTGTTAGTATTTTACGCGTAGGTAGAGTATTGAAAAGAAGTAATCATGTATTGATATTAAAAAGGGTATATTTGTGGTTTAGATAGAAGGGTCTTATATGATTGAAATGTGGACATTACTGTTAGCTTTTCAGACTGAATTTTTATACTACTATTGCTAGCATAAAAGGTTGACATTTGTGTCAAACATGTCAAGTAAAACCGACTACTTTGTCGGTTAATCTGTCTAGCCTTTTGTCAACTACGTTTGGGTTCATGTGTTAGAGGGGAGACTGCGTATAGGCAAACATTGTGTGGGACGCCCTGCGGCACGATGGATCGATGATTTAAAGAAGGTGGCTGGCAGCGGATGGATGCGAACTGCTCAAGACCGGGATTGTTGGCGCTCTTCGGGGCGGCTTACGTTCAGAAGTTGACGGCAATTGGCTGATATGATGATGATTATGAGGATGATGATCCAGTCTAATATAACAGTCTACCTTGGTGACATACATATCTCAGTAACTGGGTAACATGATAATGCAAGACTTTATGACGTCATACTATCGTAACGACTGTCAAAGATCAACAACTGACAGCCGGGACAAATAGCTTAGGCAGGGATGGTCACCCATCTTGGACTAACCTCAGCAAGCAACTTAGCAGTGAACTCCTACTTTGTCATAGATACACAGAGCTGTGAATGAACAAGCTAAAAAGTAATACCTCAGTTCGCTTTGACTCTCTCTTCGACATTGCACTTACCTAATTAGTAGTGCAATACTTAAACAAAACTTTGTTTGACTAATGAAACACAGTATTTTTCTGTCCATACTTTAAGTAATATTACTTCTTGTCAGACGATACGACTTGAGATATTCTTGTGAAGAAAAATATAAGTTGAAATGCTAAGATTTTTATGATTAAATCTTTGCTTTCTTTGAATTCATGAAGAGGTGTATGAGAAAAACAGCGACTTAAGACCGATCTTTTTATATTGATATCTATAGTTTACGCCAGATAAACGTGGAATAAAGTACATTGACCTTTCCCTAATATCTCTTCGTAGATACTAGAACAATAAATTTAAGAACTGTTTTTCATTACTAGAGAACGAAAAGGAACACGATTGAAGTCGATTCATGACAGCTTTATGTCATTATTTCTGATTTTGATCTTAAGAAAGTCAATAAATGTATGTGGGTCAATGTACTTTATTCCACGTTTATCTGGCATAAACTATAGCATTGTTTAAAAAAAAATGTGAAGGATACTTTGAATACCCTATCTAAAACACTTCATATATTTGCATACCCCCAAAATTTTCATTTTAAACTCCGACTACGATATTAATATAACTACAACTCTGTAAGTTACCTAACGGTACAACAATGTATTCATATTGTTCATATCATTAATTTTTGCGGTCCAGTGGCGGGTCCAATTCCCTCCTTGCCGGGGAGGAGTGACGTTGCATTCCCTCGGTGCTCGATGGTCGCTTCTAATGAAGTCTCGTGCGGCCACAAAGCCTCCCCCTCCCTGTCACTCCCCCTATCGCTCTTAAGAATGCACCCCCTAAAATGTGTGACGTCAATGTGACGGCATTTTTATCGCATCTATTAAGAGTTATAAAAGTGATGTTTCGTAAAACTTTTCAAATAAATCGATGACTAATAGCAGTTTTCCGGGACTAAGTCCGACCTTTTAATACCTCGTGGTCGCTTGCTTTATGCTTCAATTTGTATAAGAGATAGATAATGCAAAGAAATTTTCGCTCAACTGCATAAAATTTAAATTCTTATTATCCAGCAATATGAAAAATTATTTATTACAACTACATTTTATGTAGCAATATTCTTACATCAAAACCTTTAAAACGAGTTTTTATCGAATAAAGTAACGCTGAAAGAAAACGCTGTAGTGTTAAAATAACAATATCAAGCGAAACATCCATTTGCGCTCGTATTTTCTTTTTGAATTACATCTCTGGTAACAGCGGAACATTTTAAATTTTTATTTTAAGCACGAATATATATCAAAAGATAGAACATGACCGCTCGAATGGTACGCAGATGCGACGAGTCCAACTGATCCCGCCCGGGGGAGTGAGAAACAAACATCGTATAAAAACTTGTGAATATTGCCAACAATTCGCAAAAACTTGTAGGTAAGTGAGCATTTTTCTCGTTTGTAACATTTCTGCGTAGTACGCGAAATCGGCCGTCTGCCTGAAGAACCCTGCGTGAATAACTAATGAAAGAAAAATGAAGCGCTCAGCGGCCCCACAAGCGAATTACACGACCTCTCCATAGCTAAAGACGATCAAGTATTTTATTTTGCATATTATAGCTTCATAAAGTTCTATTGAGATATTTTGCAAAACCTTCGTTATCTTGTAATGTTTGATTATTGAAAAACGGGAGATTAAAGGATTGGTTATGGCGTCGTTTCCTGAAGAGATTAGTTAAATGATGGGAGGGGTAGCGAACTTTCCTTTCTTATCGCGAAATCTGTTAAATCGCTGCTTAGTCTTTTATGTATGAAAAACTGGCCAAATGCGAACCACAGGCAAAGGTTTCCAATCTTCTTCTATCTATCTATACTTATAATAAATCTGTAGAGAGGTCAATTCTGTACATGAAATATATTTCCAAAATAACTATCAGGGGGTGATTAGGGATCGATACTGATGCCAAAAATGCAATCAGTACAATTTTTGTCTGTCTGTCTGTCTGTCTGTATAACCGTTATAGAAACAAAAACTGCTCGACGGATTTTAATGAAACTTGGTACAATTATTATTCATACTCCTGAGCAGGTTATAGTATACTTTTCATCACGCTACAATCAATAGGAGCAGAGCAGTGAAGGGAAATGTTGGGAAAACGGGAGAAGTTACTCCATTTTTTAAGCTTCCGTCGCGTGTGCAACCTTAATGGTGAAAGCTACACAGAAATCATGTATGACGGAAATGTTCTTCTTAAAATTATATAAAAAATATCCAACGACAGCATATGTCTATATTTTATGATTGACGAACAATAACACGTGTAACTCCCGATAGCTTAGCAGTTCGAAGCTTTCTGATTGTATTTGTCTACTCTTACTTTTATAAAACTCTCAGTCGTCCGTAATTAACATTAATAAAAGTTAACATTATTAACTATTCCATAAAAAAAGAATCATAGAAATCGGTATAGAAACACCAAAGTTATACATGAAAAACGCTAATAACAAGCCATCGCGCGTGAATACTGAATCATGCTATAAGGATTATTTTTGTGGTCGCGAACGCACAGGCAGGCGGCTAGCTTGGCGCCTAGAGGCTAGCGAGTAGCTTCGAAAAACGGCTTACGACAGTTTGCAATATCCTTTAATAATTATAATGTCGAGGGGAAGATGGTTATAATTTCGCTTTACACCAAACGAGTAATAGTATAAATGTGAAAGTTTGGTTGTTTGTTACTCAATCACGCCAGAACGGCTTAACGGATCTTAATGAAATTTAGAACAAAGATAGATTATAGTCTGGAATAGCACATAAGCTACTTTTCATCCCGGGAATATGTTCCCTAGGGATCATGCGGGCGAAGCCGCTGGCAGAAGCTAGTATAAAAATGTTACTTTAAAACCATACTAATATTTTTGTTTTTATTTTATACACGAGTCATCAAGTAAAGGTTTAATTTTCGGAACCATTAAAATGATTTAACACACTTACTGCTAATAAGTTATCTTTAGGCTTCCAATAGGTACAACTTTTGGTATTCAGGTAGAAACCAATTATTTTAGTCCGAACGTTTCTTCATCCCTCGCTCAGGTGTTTTGCTATAACCTACAAAGAAATGGCCTGCTCATTAGCAACCTGACGACCAGTCTATCCTCCAAATGGCAAGTTTTCGGGTTTACTGCCTCCCGTCAGACCTTTTTAACCCTTCGGGAAACTAATATAACATCAAATCATTAGGATAAAGATCCATATAAAAGAAGTATTTTCCATGAAAAGTTGAACCTCTTTCAATATCAACTTGATGGCATTTTGTCGATGAAGTCTCTTGCCAAGAAGTTTAGTATTTGTTACCGAGTCGAAAGCCTTGGAATAGACGCTAAAATGTTTATCTATACGGAAAATATTCTGTATCAGAAAGTGTTTACGATTTCCAAGTTAGTACTTATTTGACAATGCATTGGATACAAAGGCGGGTGCAATTTGTAAGTGTTTCTGTTTTAAAAGATTGGATAGTTTCGAATTTCAGAAATCGTTTTAAGTATTCATTGCATCTTTAGTTCATAAATATCTACAAATATTCAATAAAAAAAATCAAGTGGTGGAAGGTTTTATACACCATTGTTGTGTTCTTTAAATTATAATTCAAATATTAAACAATTAAAGTCATATTTTATTCCCATTCCTTAAGCAAATTGCTGCTTAAAGCTCTATAGTTATAAAATTAAACATTATTATAGAAATAACTACATCGCTTTGAAAAGATAGCACTTCTAACTTCATTACATACTGCTGCATACCTATTAAGTCGTCAATAATACCACTATTTACGTACAGTGTGTGGAAACTAAACCATCTGCGATACACCGCCATTGCATGTAAACTAAATGTATTCTTATTATTATAGTGCGCCATAACACGTTTGTTTCTTAAAACTTTGATACTTACATGTGGGAAAGTGCATGTGTTTCTGTATTATATCGAAAAAGTTTGTGAAAAAGGATTTATTTGACTCCCGATACTTTTGAAAGTATCTAGGGGTGGCTCGGGTTGGATGTAATCGATTAAAATTCTGAAACACGGAAAAAAGGAAATGGTAAAAGCGACAAAAACTGTTTTAGATAGTAAATATTCGAAGTTTTGTAGAACTCTATCTAGTTAGTTTGACGCTATGTATTGAAATGAACTCATTGTTAAAGATCGGCTCACTTTAATAAATAATTAATTTAATCTCAAAAAATCTTTACATTCTGGTTACAAGAAACACTGGACCCCACACTAGGATACCCTGTGTCGTGAGGTCCAGTGTCTTTCATCACAAGGTTTTTAAGTATTTGGAATTTCAAATTTAGTTTTTCTTTTTATTCGAATTTTCGTACGATTCATAGCTCAGGCAAGTTTTTCCGTCATTCAGCGAAACACACATATCCACAATTAATCAATTCTCGACAAACTTCTGAGTTCTTCATAAAGCAAGAATATATTTACTGTAGGTCGTCAGCAAATCCTCAGTCGTGTCTTACAAATTGTCGCCGGGCCCGGGGGCTACGCGGTGTTATGAAAACTCCGGGGCAGGTAAAGAGAAGCCAACAATTTGTACACCGCTTACACCCTGTATAAACATCTTCATCTGTGTTATAGATACCGCTGTATTTTATGTCACCCTGGTACGTTTCGAGTTCGTTAGGCTTGGTTGCGGTTGTTTTGGTGGCTTTTTTCCTTCTTTTTTACGGAACTAAGTGGCTTAACATGTTTTTAGATAAGTATTTGACTGCTGTTATCCTGGTAGCTACTCGATTTTTTTTAAATATTGCCGAAATATAAAAAGGAAAATCTTTCAACATCTTCTGTAAGAGCGTTTGTAATAAAATGTTGTAGCCGACGGCTATCGTTCATTCACTGAAATAGGAAACAAAACGAACTATAAAAACACAGTCGTTTTCATAAAACAAACACCGCGACAGCTTATTAAAAATACAACGTTATTGACTCAACCCTAATTGACACTAAACACTACTTCCTAACTACGTGTAAGCACTCTGTAAATATGTGCGCAACACGTTACTCAAATAGCACAATACCATTTTCAATAACAGTTAAAACAATGATAATAATATTGTCACAGGCCATGTGGCTTTAAATACCATCTTAATAATTACCGTTGTCGAAACAATTAAGTTAATGGTTCACAAACTGCGTCTACACTCAATATTTATGTACGTTCATTGGCAAATCCTTGTATATAAGTAAACAATTATTTTCCCTAATTGCTAGACCGGGATACCGCTTCCCATTACACCACTAATGAACATGAACGTAATAGATATTTCTGACCTCCCATGATATTATACAAATCGTTAACGTTTGAAACGAAGGTTTAGTAAACATCTTAATTATATGAAATGGAAATTATATCTTTTCGTATATTAAGATATTATTATTTACTAATAAGTTTGTCCGCACGATTGTTATGGCTCCAATAAAATAAGGAGGAAAATGTGAGTGTTATTAGAAAATATGATATCCGATTGTTAATAACGCAATAAGTAACAAATCAGTTCTAATTGTGTTTTCCTTTTATTTATTGGTAATGAGCTGAGGATACTATCGTCGGAGTAAAGACTAGTTGGGAGTGAAGCCTAGCAACAGGCTAGTGTGATAATAGAAAGGGAAGAAAGTTTGCCGAATTTTCCGTGATTCAACAATACTTTAAAGGTCTTCTTCATCCTTGGCCGTTAACCTTTAAAAAAACTTTTCCACTTCATCTTATCCAAGCTTATTTTGAGACTAGTCTTTATTGTGATTGAATCTTAAACTCCCTAGACATGTTCACCTAAATAAGTTAACCTTTCATACTACAATGTAGGTACCGAATACTTTTTTCGCTCTCCCCATTTATTTAAGTAACCACACGCAAAATCTATGGCATGTAAGCTGTCTTCGCAGGGCTATTCCGGCCACAGATAAGCCGAACAATAAAAGTAAAATCAGCGTTTGCGTGCCACTGTCTCATACATGACCCTGAGCGACCTACTCGCCCCCATTCCGCTACGCCGCAATGATACCATCTACGATACGCCGTTAGTGATTTGTTGAAACCTTAATTACAGTTCGTTCGTAGATTAATGATGTTACACGGGATTTTTTATCAGTGATCTAGATATTCGTAAGGGTAGGGTCTGTTATGAGCGCCAAGCACGCCGATAATTGCCGTGGTCTGTGTAAAGCGGATGTTTGATAAAATATGTTCACGCACGCCTGATACGGCGAACATCGCAGTTCCGGGCGTTTACGCGCAAAAGGCCTTAAATATGTCGGGTATAATACTGCTATAGCTTATTTGCAGCCTATGCTTATGGTGTCCCAGTTTGCTGGTAGAGCAGATTTTTTTCATAAATTTTATGATACTGCCTACTTTCAAACTTCAGTTTTTCGATTTTGCGTCTATGTTATACAATGATGAGTAGGTACTTTCACGAAAGTGCCAAGCGGCAATATAGATTTTTGACATCAAATGTCAAGCAAGCATATCGAAACTTCGTCTCGATATTTCGCCAAACTTCTCATACGTTCTGTTCGCCTGTTCACTTAAATGTGTAATCTAATTAACTCGCAAGTTGTTAGTTGAACAATTTTCAAGAACATGTAGGTAAGCGCTTCTGTCTTTGTTGGTATACGTACCCTTGTTTACTCATAGAAAATCACTGAACCAATGCTGATGTCTTTTCCACATGAAGTAATTACTCTATGAACGTAAAATGGAGAGCAATCATTGCACGGGTTGTCTTGAGTAGGGTGTTATTTGATGTTCAAAACGAGAAACTGAATAGGTGTGTTTACGTCAAATGCTGGACATGAACTTACTCTTAAGGCTGACTTTCCAGTGGAGCGGAGAAGAGAGGTGCGGAGAAATATTAACCAATGGAATTGCATAAAATCTCCGCTATGCGTCAGTCACTGAGATTTTATGCAATTCCCTTGGCTAATATTCCTCCCCTCCAGTGGACGGTCAGCCTTATTTTACAGACTGTTTATAAAGATTTAGTTATACCTGCTACCTACAGATTCTCCTACCTAAAAATTAATATCTCTCATCAGAGAGAATAAATCAAGCATAAAGTCTAATGAAATCAGAATCTCATTATCACCTCTATAGTTTACACTCCATTAACAGTTACATAGTAAGTTAAAAATGATTGCGGTGCACTCTCATCAAAGATGCACTGCCACTACATCTTCAAGATTCCACTTGAACTTTCATGAATGAATAAGAAAGTGGATAGTGTTTACTTCGCAAGCGATAACTATGCTTTTAAGTGCCAGTAGTAGAATTGCTAAAAAGTTTGGTTGGTTGGTTACGTGAATAGCTCTAATCTCGGAGTCGGGTTGAGTCGGGGCTCGAGTCACACGCGACTCGGGGCTGCCGTAAACACGACTCGGCTGCACTCAACAAAGTTCCACGATTACAAACCGTCTTTAGACTAGACTCAACTTTTCCGCCTAATACTAACATTGTGGATCCAGAAAAGGTATTCCTTCCTTTCTTTACCGACAGTTTATGGTAATGCTCTATAGCTTTGTTTAAAATTGCACGGTACTTGTTGGTTAGTACCTCCGTGGTTTCAGGTGCAGCACAATGCCAAGTTTCTGAATCTTTGTTTGGTTAACTGATAATGTTCTAAAGTTGCAGTTTTTTGTAATGGCTCAGCAGCTTCTTTGTTTCATTTTCTTCGTAATGTTGTAACTAGGTATTTAGTTTTCTTTTTATTCAATTAAAAATAACATTTTTGTTTAGGTTTTAGTACTTTTAATTTAATTTTTAACATGTTGCTAACATAGTTTTTAAATTAGTTTGATGTTGCTGTTCAATTTATTTTATGCTTTACAGTTTAACCAACTGTTAAAATATATCCCTCAGAATTTGTAGCTTAAACACTTATCATAATAACATTAAATTGTACCGAAAATCAAGTGTTAAGGAGAAGTGTGAAAGCAATATGGGCCAGCGGCAGATAGGTACCGGCCGTCGCCGGCGGGTTCCGGCGCTTATCACGGCGATAACGCCGCACAGCGCCGTACGCCCAGCGACCGGCGCACGGACGGTTTAACCCACTTATGTTTGTTAATACGAGGATGTAGGTAAGACTGTTTGTGTTACAATTGCTGGTATTTTTTTCAATTTGCTGGTAGGGTAGCTGTGCGTTAGTGAACATTCTATTTCGTTAAATTGGTCTATAGGTATTTAAGTAAACAGATCTTTTGAATTAATTTTGGATTGAACATGTAACCGTTTGTTTTTGTGTTAAATATTCAATATCATGAGTTTTGTTCGTTTCAAGTAACTTGGTATTAAAGCAATATACAATTGATATTCATAATTATGCTAAACTCTTATAGTTCTTTTTAGAATTTTTTGGGTTAAAAATTACATATGAAATATTTATACATTGATATTTGATATATATGAATTTTAACTCCGATTTAAAAAGAATGGTTTTAGCTTTCTGATTAACTAATGAATGCCGAAGAGCATCAGCTTTCTCCTTTAAAATTATTACTATAAATAGGGGAGTACGAATTTTCATTAATCAACGAGATTATCTGATGAACTTGCTATGATGATCAGTAACAGAGCTACTGAACCGTCCACAAAATCGTTTATATTTACACTGCAAGAACACAGTCCCCTTTGGCTCCAGCGCCTTATCTACTAATCTTGTTAAAGAACATTGATCCCCTTTTTATAAGGCGATCGAGTAGAAACCAAGATAACTGCGCTTATTTCCCAAATTAGTTTCCAACTACGGTGTTATCGAAACTTGTATACGGCTCGATTGGTCCAATCTGCGTAATATTACACAAGTTCTTGATTAAATTTAATAAAACCAAGATGGTTACCTAATTGCGCGGGCGAAGTTTCATTAACGAGTGTTCGATTCGCACTGTTCCGGCAGATCCGATCGATCTGTCGTATCCGAGTATCCGCGAATCCGCGCCCCCTCAGATTGCCCGGACAAAAGATACGCGGGGCTATTACGTGTCTTACTTCCGACCAACTGAGATTGCGTTGCTCGGTATTGAAATTTTGAAGTAAAAGTTTTTTGCATATTTTGCGGAGTAGTTTTGATTTTCGTATTACATTGCGATTTGGAATTAAAGTTGGCGGTTGAAATTTTTTGGTTTTATATGGCGAATGAGAGGATTTTGCTTATGGAATGGATTTTAATAAAAAAAAAACCTCAGGTAGTTTTGTTTCTTAATTAATTCTTATTTACGAATAAATAAAAGTAATGTGTCTGGATTACGATGACGTTATTGAGTACCACATACATCAGACATTAAAATATTTGAGTGATAGAACCGCTTGGCCGCCGGCGAGCATGAGTCACGTGATGACGTTGACTGCCCGGGCTTCAAATATCAAACCGCGGGCAGCTGCACGCCAGATGTTTATGTTTACGTTAACCTTTTTTTAGTGGCCTCCTATTAGAGCTACCACTCAAGTGTATTGTTATTTGTATAGCTGAGAAACGGCTCCTTATAGTTACGTTAAGTGTATGATAACGGTTAGTTTCTATATTTTTTAACTAATTTGTAAACATTGAATATTGGTGAAAAAAACACATTACGTGAACTTTGAACAGGAATAATTTAAAAAGTAAATCGATAACATATATATTTTATGACTTGTATGGGTAGCTGGGTTATATCTAAAAACGATAAATAACAAACAACATACTCCACCGTACAAAAACATATATAAAAAAAAAAAATCTACCACCAAACATTAGCCATTTCCCGCCATTTTGCATTATTTACCTTCCGACCCACGGAACAAAAATTCTAATCATAACGTAAATTTCGTTTGTTTTGTTTATGTTTTGGCTGAAATCTATTGCCCAGTAAACATAAAATGCGATAATAATTACTTTTTAGTCAGAACAAGTAGCTAGACTTAATAATTAATAAATTACGATAGCGTTCTGACAACATGGACGCCTTGTGTAACAAGGGTTACGAAAAAGAATCAAAAACATAATTTAACTTACCCAAATGTTGTAATTCACTTGCACACACATTAACTATAGCACATGTCACCAATAAATCATTAATTCACATCACAAAACTCACAAACAACTTATTAAACACTTTTATTCGACAGCTACGTGATACGTAACTCGCGTCATACCACAGACTGAATTTGAAATTTAATTTCTTTTAAAAAATGGACTCGCCCGTGGCCTGTTTCGTATTTTTAGCATGTAGAAATGTATAAAGATTCGAGTGGAAAAGAGCAAAATGATACAAAATATCGTTGGTTAGACAGAAATGGACATAATTTGTTGCCAGGTCGTTATTTTAAAAATAGGAACTGTAGTTCCGATGACGCAATCTAGAGCAAAAAAAATTTAGGAACTGTAGTTCCGTAAGCCAATCGAGCGGAGAAGTATGTCTACAACATTCTGCGACTTTGTGATTATTTACATATACAACAGTAGAACTCACACTACCATCTGAATGAGCCCCTACAACAAAACTCACGAACTTTTAACTTTTTAATCAATCAAAAGCACCTATTTCCATCACGTCATCCTCCCAAGTCTTTCAACAATCGCAATTTACGTAATAGCTTCTCAGAATTTTAATTCTAGGTACATCACATCGTGCGAATCGTACGATTGAAACGTGCGAAATGAAATCAAGGACGGCAGCCGGGTGCCGGCAACCGGCAACTGGCAACTGAGCCTGTAGGTACTCCCCCTTAATGAGATTTATAAACGTGGTTGATTCCACGATTACCCAACGTCGTAAGATTTGATTCTCTTCAGATATCCTCAGAATGGCGCCACGAATCACTACGAGTTACTGTTTTAATTATAAAAGGTGATCATGATTTTTTGAGCATTTTTCGGCCTATTGACTTTTCGAGAACGTTTTAATTACCAATTTAGTTATCTTAATTTATTTTATCAAATGAAAGTGACTTTGACAAAATGGTAGCTTGTAACAAGTCGTTGCAAGTCAAAAATGTTAGGATGAAATTAAATTAGTGTGTAAAATTATTATCAAACTAAACGGAGGATGTTCTAAACTAAGCCAACTAAACACTCTACGAATAAAACCAATATTAATATTAACAATGTTAGTTTAAACGATAACAGTGTTACGGATAACTCTATCGTGTTAACAGCAGTTGAAAACATGCCGTGTTGCACATAGCCTCGTTAACTGAAGTCAGAAACTTAACATGAGCGCGGAATATCGGCGGTTGTTGCTTATTAAACTTCGTTTTACCTTGAAATTATACCGCGTTTGTGCATCTTGCGGTACTGCCTTACTCTGTATACTGTGGTATTTTGATAGGGAACTGATTGTAATTAGGTATTCATTAAAACTTGTATCGTTTTGAAGATACTGTATGTCGTTAGGCTGTGGACTGGAATGGTTTTTGAGTGAGAGCGGATTAAAGTTAGCTTAAATAATAGTAATCGTTACTGCATCCCGTACACGTTAACTTGACACTTGTCTCATTACGAATTAATTCTTGTGGATTCAATTAAAATCGAGCATTTTGATTTCAATGAAAATAATATAAACGAAATGGTAGTCATGCTAATACGTTTATATTTTTAACGTTATTCGAGCCAGGTGCCAAGTTAACTCATACCAGGGTAGTACCTTGTAGAGCCGAAAAAGCGAGTAATTTTAAAACAAATGTGGCTTACGTCTTTATAAACCAGAAAACAATTGAATTTTGTTAAGTGTCCGGAACAATGTTCAGTTATTCCAAACAAAACAACAAAATTGGCGTAAACAATTTTTGATGAGTGTATTTATTAACATAATTGTCCCAATAACTGCCACCACAAGGTAACAAGCGCCATAAATATTCACTGAACTGTCGTATTTCACTGACAAAACGACATAATTATTTAGTAAAAATACATAAAATTTGAATTGCAGTCGTTAGTTGCATTATTTTAAATTCAAAAGCTTTATTATACATGACACATGCTCGCACGGTTTGTAAATGATGCAATTACAGCCACCAATATGTTGTTTGTTTGATTTGTTAATTCGTATGGGAAAAAGTGCTGTATGCGGGACAATGTATCATTGATTTTGTGTTAATTATCGCGTTTAATTGCATTTATTGTCTTTTTGTTTGGACACTACACGCTGTGATTCAATGCGAGGTTTAGTTACATTGTTTAATGTTCCATAAAGAGTATATTTTATTTGCTATAAGTATGCTACCTATACCTGGATTGTTAAGTCTATTATTCATGCTTTAAATATAGTATGTCACGTGTTTCTCCCCAAGCGTTTCCTTGGCCTTTATCAAAGGAAGTAGTTCCACGCTCATTAGCAAGCGGACGACAAATTCCTTCGTTCATAATCTGACACCGGCTTATATTATACGAATATTTCCTACCTACCAACATAACTTCACTCAATACAATATACAAAATCTTTAAAGCTAAATCAAATAAAATCGCAGAGAACGAACCCCTTGCAACAGGTTATACACATTCCCCACAAGAGACTGCAGTTGCAGAAACAACTCTCCATTCTAAAGACTCAGACAGCTATTCTGGCTACCTGTTAAACCGAATAAAAATCCCGTGAAAACTAAACCAAAACGAGCAATATCGATACAAAATCGAGAGGAACAAAATGTGCAATCGAAACACAACAGCAAATCGGAACTAATGAAGCGTATTTTATCAATTATAGTTATGAAACGTTGAACGAACCGCCGACGAAAAAAACCGCTCGTCCAGCGGCACCGACGGGGGTAAAACGGGAAATAAAACGTATTAATTTAATCGAAACTCCTCTTCATTAGTTTCAGTCGTGTGGTTGAATGGGCAAACAAATAAAAATGTTTGATCTCGCCAGTTATGCAGTTGAACGATATTCGAATCATTACAAACGGGTCGGACGCCATCTGTTATACTTGCGGTCCGTGAGTGTAGCTCCGATTTTTATTGTCTTTTATGATTTGTGTGTTTGTGATTGAGTTTCTTTGATTGGGATTTGAATGTAGTGGAGAAAGTTGAGCTGTTCGACTTCTTTGTAAATTCTTTGATTGTTTTGCGTGTGTCATACGGCTTATTTTTTTTTTAGAGACTAGAGCGAGGTAAAATTAAGATTTCCTCTCTTGAGATTCTTTTATTTATGGTTACGATTTACCCTCCTGCTTTTTTTTTTTTTTTCTGCTGTTTCTCCTGATAAAAATAATAATAATTGATTATTATTTTAATGATTTCCTGAACATGAAAAAAATTAAATGTTTCAATTTGTACTAATCAGCACGACAAATCAATATTTACTGTATCCCGAGCTTCATTCAAATTTGGTCCTTGGATTTTCTCTCGCTTATTATTTTAAACAAACAATCTAAGTACTTAGCTGGTTTAAAAACACCGGGTATTTTTTAATGCAAATGTTGTACGATTCCATCTAAAAGTGTTTGACCAAACCAAAATAAGTGAATACAGAAAATTCTGCGAGTACACAGCTCAATATTTTTTGCAGTACACAGCTCAACATTTTTGCTGTTTACAGCTCAACATTTTGCTGTAGATACAGGTGGGATTATTAAGTGGAATTACGTGATTGGATTGATAAGAGGATAAAGTTATTAATTAATACTTACAGTTTTGCGAGATTTTTTTGTAGGTTTTATTGATCATTGCTATTCCATTCAATTTAAATACTTATTGTTTTTTGTATAATCGATTATAAGTTTAAATAGATGGACTTTCTTTTTCATTTAATAAAAGTTTATTCGATAAAAATATGAGCTAACGAAAGGTACTAATTAAATTATAAATAAGTTTCTTATTAATTAACTAAATATAGAGAAAAATAGTACCACCATTAATAAATTCAAGTAACAAATTTTCCTACATTTCTTTTCAGTCCACAAGAAGCTAAATAATAGGTACACAAATAAAATACCTAGCTTAGCTCTATACGTTGTAAGTTAACTACAAATTTCAGTTAGTCGTGACCTGCGTTTCTAATAAAATAGTATATCTAGTTGTAAAACCTTTTTAAGGTAAACGTTTTGAGATAAACTACGTACCGTAAGTAATGGAGATGAGGAGAATTTATTCTGTCTATCGCATTTTTTAAGTTCTGCCTAGAAAATGTGCCTACGTTTTTATGGAGTAGATGGAAATTTCGTACTAAATGAGGTACGGACTGCGGTACGTGTTTTTGAGTGGGATAGTAGATGACTGTTCGGTCTCCTCATTCATTCCATTTTTTTACGACATTTCTTTTTCGGAATAGATGACTTTCTGTTTCAGCTGAAATTTTTGTTTTTATGGTTTTTTCACTGAAATAAATGCACTTGGTCTACTTTTTCGCGACGATTTGTTACAAAGATATGATTGCAGTCATGGGGTGCTTCTTACTAAAAAACACTACAGGCCAAGCAAAACTTAAAAGCTAACAACATTTGCGTCTATTTCGATCTCTCTGGTTCGCACTAATAAGCCGAGCCTGGCTCACGTCTGCGAGCTCTCGACGCGACTCGAGTGGCCACCGCGTTCGTTAGCGGCCGTGTGACGAGCCCCTGTGTCCCACTCCTAGCCTCTTTTCATTAGGAAGTAATTCCAAGTACCTGCCACTCTTCCACCTCGTTCCTCCACGTTTGTGAGCAGAGAGTACTTCTGGCCGCTGAATCAGGTGACGCTTTTGTCACTAGATTAAAGAGAACTCGCTTTCTTAGCGCGGCGGTATTCTTCGTGAGCTATTTTTGGTATTAAGGTCTTGGTTAAGCGGAATTGTAGGATTTAAGCACTGCTTTTCGTATGTTGGGAGGTTTGCATGAATTATTTTCAGATTAAACTAACATTGGTTTAAAGTGAAACAAAATTTGAAAAGCAAAAACAACGTTTTATAAAAATACTATGCATAAGTTTTTAAAACAAACCAATAGTAACACAAACAAATGCAATCGCAGGTATCTCACATATTTTATATGAGATCCAATAAAACTGCGAACATTTGAAAACGCATAAAAAGTGTGCGTGTTACAGATTTAGTCTAATATTTCATAAAATTCAGGTGTCACCATGTTTCATTAAATGACGAACGAACGAAAATGCGAGCCGTCAAGTTTGACGTCGCTAACGGCGTGTGAAAGCAATTTGGTAATGCACTTTTTATCTTAGACATTACTCGTACTGGGTGTTTACGTCGAAAATAAGAATTCTTCAAAAACGGGAGCGTTCTACAAAGTTTTAAGCTCGGCTTTAGCCTAAATAAACCTCATATAAATTCAACAGTTCACGAATCACTGAACGCAAATCGTAGATAAAGTAGGAGCCCAGTCTAGTCAATTCTGTGTAGGAGACAATGAACAAAACTGTATGTATTTGTTGTAAAGGCATCCGCACGCTCCACTTACGCCACTATTATCCGCAGTCGCAAATTGAACCGAGGACTTAGCCGGCACACTCGGCGGACTCCGGGCCTAATCGCAAAAGGCTCTATATGAGAGAAAACTTAATCCCAACAATTACACTAATGATTACATAACACTGGGGACGCAAAGTATAAACAAAAGCATCTAGTGTCACGCCGCTGACCTCGCGCCTAGAGGACGACTATTAAGTAGGGTCGGTTCACTTAAAACGACCTCCGGGATTTGAAACCCCGATTTACTGGACATAGAATGAGCAATAAAAATATAATTACATTGTTTTACTCCGAATTAACGAATAATGTAAGGAAAAAAGGCGAGCAAATTACGTATTTAGGATAGAAAATCGGTACTAAATTACACTTTTGGGAGCGTTATAACAAAATAGCGTATTATTTAAAACACACCGAAGCGACAGTTTTGGGTATTTCGAGGTAGTTATTTATTGTGATACTCGACCAACCTATGTACTTACTAGATTTATTTCAGGATATATTATTATTATGTACACATTTGTTTGATTGTTTATTGAGTTTTGAATATAAATCGTTTTCATATTTCTGTCGATGATATGTGGGTCGTTCAAACAATTAAAGCTATTAGAATTCCACGTGGCGTAATGTTTATTGATATTTTAATGACGGGCCGTATGTGGGTTGAATGTGGGGAGGTATGGTGAACACAAAACCTTCGGCCTGCATAAAACTTGCTTGAATATTTACGCAAAAAGCGTATCGTGGGATCAATCGGTGTTTATCGTTGGACGCGATCTGTAGCGCGTGTGTAGCGCACGTAGCGCGCGTATTATCGCGCTCGGCGATCGCGAAGCGAACGATATTAGTACCATTCGTCTTTGTCGTACCGTTACCTAATTTGAATAATCGTTGGTGAGAATGCAGAGTGATTTGCCGCAGCGCGCCACCGCTCTCAGAGAACTTCAAGCACTACTAATGCCTTTAAGATTCATGTACGTTCCATCTGAATTTAAAAAAACAACGTCTAAATTTGCTCCACATTAAAAGATATTATGAGGAAAAATGTAAAAAAGATATCCGACCATTACAAAGGGAGGAGGGAAAAAATTGCCAAGTGAGAATTTTCTCATTACGCCACAAATCAACTGTTAAAACAAATATTTAAAAAGAGAAAGGAATCCGTGGACTACAAAACGCTCCTCACCCTGGCTACTGGCAAATGCGAAATCCGATTTAATTTATTTTTATCGCGGGGCTTTATAATTTCATTTTCGCACTTTCCATTTGGAGAGGAGGCCCGCGCCCGCGGACTGCCGCTCTATCCGAATGAGATCTCCACGAAATCAGGTACAAAAGAACGATAATGAACGCTCACTGCTTGCTACGTAATCTAAATTATTATACGAGTCGAAATTCTTACTTGGCAGCGAAAGAAATCTACTTTATCTCGGGCAACGGGAGATGTTTAATAAAATTAAAATGTCAGAGTTGGGCCTTTTCGATGTTTACGGTGGCTCTGCAACAGTATTTCGATTCAAATCTTTCTCGTCTAAGGAAAACGCTTTAATCGTGTCTGTCAGTCAGTAGATTTCAAATGAATGACTGAGAGTTTCATTGGACACTGGGAATTTACGAGTAAATAAAATGAGTCCAGAAGTTGCAAAGACGATCCTTCCAGAAGTTGTGACGTGAGATCACAGAAATTACTTTAAGTTCTAACATCGGATTGAATTAAATGTTAAAGCTCAAACTGTGTTCTAAGAGTGAATTTATTTACGTTGTGTCTCGGAGTTTATCCGATTGTTGTGTCGGTTCGATTGGGACGAAAATATCAGGCGGCCTGTCTCGGGGAGTTAGAGATGCGGAGCACCTCGAGTGCTGCGCGCTGCTGGGTGGCGGCTGTCACTCCACGTCGCGCACTGCAGCGAACGGGACGCGCCAAACTTTCCGCTGTTTCCTGAAATACACGGTAACACTCGCCCCGCCGCACCGGCGCCGCTCTTCGATTCCACCCTCTGCACTAACTCTATTTTTCGACTTCCTTTTCCCTGCCCGCCGTACGACTGACTTATATTAACTTCATAACTTGTTAAACACAACTTTTAGAAATATGAGATAAGTAAGTAAGAGCCTTGGAGAGATTCGAAAGAAATGTTTCAGACGAATGATATCTATATGACGCGCCGAGGTTCACTTAGGTTTTTGTTGGCTGCATATCGTATTACTGGCGCGAACGACCCGAAACGTTCGGTATTTTATTTAATAAGAAAGGTCGCGCTATAATGGCGGATGATGGCTAAGCCATTCTGTAAAACGTAATCCGAATAGAGTGGATGTCTTCCGAAATAACCGTTTCGGTAATCACGAATTGTCACACCAGTGAACTGAGCTGTAATTAGGCAAATGCAGCATGTAACGCGGAGTCGGCAGCGGGCCGCGCCGCGCCGCCGTATTGTTCACCGTAATAATTATATAACCGTACTTTTACTACACAATTAAAATTTAAGCGTTCCTAAAATTGTACGGAAGATTGTACGGTACTCTATTTCATCTCGACGGAGCGTGGCGAGCTCCCTAAAAGGTTGTTCCTAAAATCAGAAGTAAATGTTACGGCCGTGTATAAATATTAAGGAAAGAGGAGCAAAATTTGTGTTAATATAAGTTCCAAGCAAACCTAGGAAAAACATAAAGCCATTAGAGAATGAAACCCGATGCTGGCTACAAAATAGAGTGAATTAAGTTTACTATTGTCAAGGCAGCGGAATATGAAAAAGCAGCGTTTTGTTAAGACGAATCCAACAGAAAGGTTAAAATGTTCTCGTCAGCAAGTTTACCGGCGCACTCTGAGTTTATAAAGCACCTTATTCGAAATAACAACGCGAACCGCCGCGGATGTCTAACTTAAATAAGATTTAATATTCCTATCCGGCAGGAAACTTCTTGAAGGAGCGTGTGTAATCAAAATCTGCACTGGGAAACTTTCTACGGGAATCTCCGAGCAATTGCAGAACCGGCTCGCCGGTTAAAAACTAAAATGAACTTGTCGCTTAAAACTAATTTCATTCCAAACTTTCGTCTTAGAATAGTTTTTTTTTATCATGTTTCGCGCTTTTTCCGTTCTAACTTGTGCACAGTTTAAAAATCAATTTCTTAGAACTCGCCAAAAGGGCAAGTTGCGAGGTGTTTACTCCGGGCCGCGACTACGGGCCGATGTGAACGAAAACTTAAACCTCTTCTCGCTCGCTACCAGAGGATTTTCTTTTCGAAATTAACCAACTTTTGGAAAAATATTTGCAAACAAGTTTCCTCTACACAAAAACGAGTCTACCCTCACGAAATCTTTTCACAGGTTACACGAAGAATATTAAAAACAAAACTTTTTTTAAAAATAAAAAGTAAAATTTTCGTTCGTCTTGTATTTATTTATTGAAGTTTCTGTTGCGCGACGTTTCGTCCTTATATTTCTGTTTACCGGCCTCACCCCTATTTGTTCTTTGTGTCGCGTTTTCCTTATTGTCTACTTATATTTTATTTTGAATGTTGCACCCAGTAGCGGCGAAGAATCAATGAGATGGGGTGAATCAATTTGTGATTTCAATATTAGTAAATTGGGATAAATTCAAGTGCTGGAGAGAGGAGTTAGCGTGCCTCTGGAGAAATCTTCGGAAGACAGAAAAACTATTAAACGTGACTAAGTACATTTGCGCCAGAGCGCGCGGAGTGGTCCTTGTCCTTCAAGAGCGCAATTAGTCCGCTTTTTGCTGCACTCGAATGCTTTGAGTAATGATTGGACGCTGAGCGCGACCGGCTTGTGGTTGTTTACGCTCGCAACAAACGCTGATTTATCGCCCTGCACGGTTCGACCACTGCCTCCGCATTTAGCTACATAAAATCATAATTATACCACCGTCTAATATTAATTTCAGTTGATTTGACACCCAAATCACGATAAGGACTTTGTGATATAATTATTATAGAAATGCGCCCCAGTTCTGTTTTTGGTAGTTACAGTGAACGAATTGCAGCAGATACGTACATTTGTGGAGATATATTATCGTAGGTTCCATGTACCTACAGTGTATGATGCAAATGTGTAGGCGTGGCGCAAGAAACTTGGCAGCGAGCGCGCGGTCGCGCGATCCTGCAAATCTGCGCGCCTTGCTTATCAGCTGTGATTCATACTTGTGTCGTATACAATACGACAATGTAGGCGCTATGACCCTCCGTGTGTACGAGCACTACGAACAAACATTACGAGAGCATGTGGCGATGCTACTTAGTAACTGCGCGCCACCAGACTTCATTTTATTCTGTGGATAAGGACGCTCATATGTCCCAGGGTTTCACTGACGCTTTGTCGACGGACGAAAGAATGGATCGTGATGAGAAATGTTCTGGAATAATTTATCTTTGGGTTAGTTTGGGAACTAAGCTCATCTCCAGCAAGCTGAGGATGACGGCTTATGTCTTATTCAGAAACGCGTTCAGAGGTAGACATGAAACGTTGCGGACAATAGTAGAATAAAAATGATGACTTGCAAGGTTGTGTGGAGGCGAGCCAAAACATCGTCGCGCGATACTAAACAATACCTGTTCCGTGGTGAAACAATAGAACAACAACAACATGGCGACGTTAACAACATTTTTTCAGTTGCAGGTCGTTTCAAAAATATAGATAAGAGCGCACGTGCCGTTTATGGCTGAAGATGTTGAGCGAGAGACGGCACAAAGCGGCTGAGATTTATTGGCCCGCCGTAAACGCGCGTAAGAGGAAGTTTGTACACTGGCGCTCGACGAATCGCAATATTTAACGTTCAACTATTTCCATCAATTTGTTCTATCAAGAAAGGAAAAACTTAAATTGGAGCGATTAAAGCGCGCGCTGGATCGTGATTGATTTCTTGCGCGCGGAGGCGCCCGCGCTGCCCCCGACCATTGTGCCCCCAGATTTATTTCTGTTTCACCGTTTTTATTGCGTACTCGGAACTTATAACGAAATAGTTACGGCTGTTAAAAGGTTTTATTGGTTAACCTTCGGCGTGTGCGGTCATAAAATAGATTCGTAACCAAAGAAGCGTACGCATACAGCTAGATTTATAACTGTATCACGTGAAAAAGAAACAAATTTGCCCTGCAGAAGGATATAAAACAGGAGATATAGCACGAATTTATCGGTAAATTGTGGAAATCTCAGTATAATAAAATATCTTCTATTGAATATTGTATGAAAAGAGTTTTACGGGTCTCACTCATTTCACTCCATTTTACTACCTACCTTTTTATGCAGGACCTCTATATCTCGGAATAAAAAATAGCGTTTACGGTGGATGTAAATTGCGTTATTAGTGATGTCATTGGAGTTCTTACCTGAAACAAAAGAATGAACAAATAAATAGGGGAAGATGGCAAACAGAATGACAGACTGCAATTAAAATTGTTAATATCTCGGTGATCAGATTGAGAGAAACGGCTCCCCCCGAGACTACGAGCAAATTCACTTAATTTACCGCTCGTGTTGAAGCCCCGCTAAAACTTTACGCACTTAATAAACTCCGAGACGAATTAAAATTCCGTCGGTTTAGTAACAATCGTGTCGGAACGCCGTTAACTCTTTCGGCCGGCGCCGAGTTATTAATAAGGGACACGGCTCGGTCGCAGTGATTTATCTACAAAAATAATGACAGCGGCCGCGACTAATCAGAATTAACAAGTTTATGGCGGCCGGCGGATTAGCGCAAGTTGTCGTGTCGCGCTTCTTTATTTAAATATGCAAATTATTTTTGAGTGTGCGCCGTTCGAGTTCGGTTGCAGGTTGTTTAGCATAAACAAATCGGTGTCGCTGACTTGCTGTACGCGCCGTCCCCGCGCCTTCCCCGGGCCTTCCCCGCAGCGGCCCCGCAGCCACCCCGCACCGGCGCCGGCGGCTAAGTGTTAGACAAGCGCCGGGAATAAATAATCCCACTGTTAGATGCTCGTTCCTCGAGGGCCGATCGTAAATCAGGACGAGACGAAATTTCCGTCTAATGTGAATGTAAAATTTAGAGAACAATGCCGCTGTGTAGTCGCAGAACTACCTCCCTTTAACTTCCTTGAGAGCGTTAGTTTAAACGCGGCTTAAACCTGATTAACTGAAATTTATGAGCTCGACTCACTTATCACATTAAACTAATATCAAAGACATTCTTGTTAATATTAAATAACACCTTCGGGTCTAAACGTTTTGGTCTGAAATTCTATTTTTGGAATAATGGTTTACCAGAATGTTAATTATGTAGATTGTTTATTAAACTATATCGTTATTATAAAAGCCAGTGTCCCTTTTATAATTAACCTATTAATTATATATACCTATGTTACTTTCCTAGAACGTTATTTATCATTTAATATTATTATTGTTCTTTTTGTTTGTTATTTTTGAAAAACGTATCGAAATATCATGGTTGAAACGTTTTTTAAAAACTTTGCAGAAAACTTTAGTGTTTCCATTAAACACGTCAATTAGCTCAAGTGGTATCTTGATTAAACATTATTTTCATTACACGACAATCGCATTAAAGTATGTAAAGTAAAGCTTTTAAATCGGGTACGTATAAATAAACATTTAAGTCTCTTCAGTAGTATGTTTGTTATTTAAATCATTTAAGTACTACTTGCCTACCAATTCAAAATGAAATAAATGCTTTAACTGTGACCTGTAGGCAAGGTATTTCAGTTAATCTCAATATTTTGGGAGCAATATCTTTGAATATTCTAGTTTAGAGGTTCCAAAATGTCGGTTTATTGGTGTCTCAATACCTGCAATAACCACAGAACCCAGGATTAGGTGAAGTTATCCGCTCTGACACTCCCCAGGACTATTGTGTTATAATCCAAATAGAGGACCTCTTCACACTAACTGTGCGCCTGGTACTTTCACTGAAGCATGATACAACGTACTTTTTGTATGTGAAATAATTCTTAATCTAAACACTTTAAATTAAAGATAGTAAGTATACAATTTGTCTAATGTTAGTGCAAATTAGATAAGCAAATGTAAACACATAACGTAAAATAATGTAACCACACACTAATGTATTTGGTTTTAATAATTTCAAATAACAAAAAAAGCGATTACTACATGACTATTCTATTCATCGAAATGTATAGCAACCCAAAAATATATGAAACAATTAAACTGTACTTTGTACATTTAAAAATAAAAAGTACAAGCTGGTTTTACAAGCAAGCTCATTACCCGAGTCCGGTTAAAGATGTATCTGACAGAAGACTCCATTAACGTGAAGGGCCGACGGGTTAAATAATAACTGAGCCTCGAGATTGTAGCTGTAACCAGCCTTTAATATTGCACTGTGCTTATTAATATTTTTTCCTTGAGTTTGTATGTTATTTTTTGGTAAGGAGAGAGAGATTTTTATTTTATTATTTAGTTAATTATAGGTTGAAAGCTGTATTAAAAAGCAATAAACCTTTATAACTACTTAGTCCAATTGAATGTTTCGATCCTTAAAACAAACAAAAATTCTTTTTTTTAGAAAGATAAATATATAATATGGCTTCCAAATTTATTTGAAAGCCTTATCATCGGATTTTCTGGAGTGGTATTCTCGATTTTTGGCACCGACTTCCATAATTAAAGCTTTTCTGTACTTTGTATTGATTTTTATTTGGAAGTCGGTTGTGTTTTTTTATAAATAGTTTTTTAAATGTCGCATTTTAGTACTGGTACTTCCAACATACCACACATTCCAACCAGTATAATAATATATCAATTAAATAGTTTATCTCCGAAGTCTTTCATCAGATCTTTACAAAAATTAAAATGGGATATTTGGAATAAACCTCTATCGAATAAAACAATTACTTAGCAAATCCGTCTTTATGTGACGGACGAATTATAAACATTTAAAATAAAGAACACTTAATCTTTATTTTAAAAGCAAAACTTTGCAGTTGTGTTATTTGAATTAGACAAACTAAATTAGAAACAGTCAAACCTTTACCGAACATAAAACTTTAAACAACACCAACAAGAACTAGAAATAGCGAGATATTTGAATTCAGCTGTATTTAGAAACTCTTAAGTGGTGATAAACAATTTATGATGCCAAATTCACCCGTATCGGTACTTTTAGTGTACTTGGCAATATCTTGAGAGGTACCAAGAACTTGTAAGAGATTCCGTGTAATCCTCGAGTGAGATTTATACGAGCCGCGTAGGTAACGCAGTGCGGCTACGACGTAGTATGTAGCTACACGCTACGTCACCTAGCCGCGTAGTCGCGTAGCAAGCTACGTAGCACTTCGTAGACGTGTAAGCTTTAAAGTGATTCTGACTGAAATATCATTTTGTACGAACACTAGTTTCAGAAGTTTCATTTTTATTTTGCTGTTTCACTACTTTAAAATGAAGTAAGTACGGTTTTAATGATAACATTGTGTGGTTTCCTATTTATTTTGAAAGAGAAATGTTTGTATATTAATTAGGATGTTCGCATAAATTTCGAGGATTTTATTTTACATAAATTAAAACATAAGCCGAATACTTTACTGACGTTGCTCAAATTTTCGACAGAATAGTCAAATATTTTTTGGATACTTATTAGTGAGGAGAAAGCCCGAATAAAAAAAATCCGCTAAGTCAGTTCATTGCTTTCATTTTGGCGTCATTGTACAGACGTTATTTCACGAGATATTCCGAGAACTCAGTCGAGGTACTTGGTAATCGAAAAAGACTTATATTCTACGATACGCGGATAAAATAAAGGTTTATTCGGCGAAATCGTGTTCGTCTCAATACGTCGTACGTTGTAGTACGGGGATTATTGTAGCAAAACGCGAGTAAGCAAATAAAGTGATACGGTGAATCACCTGCACGCGAGGTGTCCTTCCCACGCGTTTTAGCGTTCTTCTAAGTAGGTACAACGCTAATTTGCTTTTGTTCTTACGTTCACCCATTTACTTTAGCTATTTCGGTTCCGTACGCACTCGAGCGAGCACACACGCGTGGATTAGCTAGTGTACTTAAATGAACAAAGTGAATATGTGATGTTTAAATTTCGCAAATATTAACGTAATTTCTCGTTTTGCAAATGTACACGGTTTAGGGAAAAGCTTTAACGTGATGCTTTCTCAGTTTGTTTTGAATTAGATTCTTGGGGTGTATGAATTTGTGATGTGTTTGAATTTAAACGGGTTTGGCAGAAATGACTCGTCATGGGAATTAAGAATTTAAACCTTTCTACTAAATTGTCTTTTATACGTAAAGTTATTTAATTTCAAGTTATTAAATTTAAACTTAGGGTAAAGTTTTCTTTTATTTGATTTAAATTGCAATTTATTATTTAACAAAATTTCAGGGACCATACCCAAACTTCCAACTCACAAAACTAGAAAGTCAAAACGGCGTATCATTGCTTTATAACTCTACCACCTTAAGCAAATAATAAAAAACCATGACTCAACTCTCAAAGAGTTTAATATCGCATCGATTAGCCATAGGAAGTCGAACTCCGTTAATCAACAAGCGGGTAAGATAAAACCGAAAGTTTAATCGTAACTCACGTTATGATTACGAGTTACTCCTGTCATCAAAGTTGTTGAAACGCTGAAGGGAAGCGTGAAATCATTAAGGCTTGAGATAATGCGGTTTGGCTAATGAAGAGAGTCCTCTACTAGGCAACTCGGTGACATTCGTGTGTGTTCGAGTGGGACCTAATCTTGGTAGTCACGTTTGAGCTTCTCTGTAGAGGACTGGTTAAGTCTCATTAGCAAATGTACGGTTGGCTTTCATTTCTTACTGTCGTGTGATTTGTCCTAATTTTCGGGTGAAGTTTTTTTTTCAGAGGCTCTATGTCTAATTATGTATTTACGCGATTTTAGTCGTATATTTGGTGGTTTACTTCTTAATGCTGAGACCTTTTTTGCGTCACAGATCTGTCATTTTTATTTCACTTACTAGGCAAACTTTTAATCAATCCTTTACCTTCTGATATCTCTTCATCTCCTTTACAAACCTACATTTCTAAATCCCCAACATCTATAATTACACCAACATCCACTAAGGCATTAAAAATAAACCGCTTCACGCACACCAAGATACCCACATCTTCCCTAATAAACCCTACAATTAATTACCAAACATGAACATAATTTGGATGTCCAACTATTCGAGATCAAATGGTAAGCCGGCCTGACGAATCCCATGATGCCTCCCATCTCTGCTTAGTTGGATTAGCTCGCATCATTAATCGTTGGAATTGCGTTCGACCCTCGCGACCCGGGAATCTTCAATTAGAAACA
Organism: Ceramica pisi; assembly: GCA_963859965.1. NCBI lineage: Eukaryota > Metazoa > Arthropoda > Insecta > Lepidoptera > Noctuidae > Ceramica > Ceramica pisi. The sequence goes on along the minus strand of OY982535.1, from coordinate 17,537,290 downwards.
AACTTTAGTATTACAATCGCATCGATTGGTACCTCTGCTTTAACGGAGTTTGATTTAAAGTGGGGCTGCGAGGAATAACTTGGGAGTGTTTTGGTTTGTGTGTGTTTGGAATTATGGTAGCTTATTGGGTAGAAGGATCAGTTTAGTAAATAATTTGGCGTTGATATTTGATCTTGTTTCCCACCATATTTCATTTATACTATCACTAGCTGACCCGCGCAACTTCGTCTGCGTCACATTTTCCAATACCTGCTACGCTCCTATTTGTCTTAGCGTGATGATATATAACCTATAACCTTCCTCGATAAATGGGCTATCTAACCCTGAAAGAATTTTTCAAATCGGACCAGTAGTTCCTGAGATTAGCGCGTTCAACCAAACAAACAAACAAACAAACTCTTCTGCTTTATAATATTAGTATAGATTTGGTAGTAGGTATGATCATCATCTAGAGTAAATTTTACATTTTTGAGCTGTCAAAGCAGTTTTCAATCTATTCAACTTTGAAGGATTTTTTAAAACGCCAGAACATTCAGTGGCTTTCCATTGAACTGCCAATACGTGAGCACATATTTTTTGGCATTAATTTTCAGTCTGTATGTATAGTGAAGCCACGATAGGAACGCCAGGCTCGCAGAGACGTCAACGATCAATCAGGCGTATGACTAGCGCCATCTATCAATATGTCATAGAGGACGACGTGCCACGCCAGATGGCAGCACTGCCCGAAGAGAAATTAGAAAACAATTTTCGGCAAGTGATACCTATACTACTTCTTTATCAGTATTTATAGGCAGTTTGGGTTAATTTATTAGTTTTGAAATTGTTGTTTTTAGTTTGGAAATATACCATCAATTTTATTAAGTTGTACATTGTTGAATTAATGGCTATCTGGCTGGTTTGAGAATTATTGGGCAAGATTATCTGATTAAACCGGTGTTATTACGAAAAATGAGAAGGAAAACTTTATGGAAGTATTAAAATGCCTTGAAAAATTCACAAAAAATAACGAAATTACCGAAAAAACAGAAGTAATAAAAAATAATCACGAATAACATTTTCTAAAGAATTTGCCTAATATATTCATTGAAAATAAAGCCTCATTTTATAATGCGGTAGAAGATGATCTTTATTTTTTTATTACGGCGGAAAGCGGGCCGTTCGGTACAATTTAATCACGAATTTAACGTCCGCGGCACGTTCCCGTTTCGGACACTTTTATGACATCAGACACTCGGCGTTAAATGCTGAGGCTTAAAAAGGGTTGATAGCGAGGCGCCTGTCACCTGGAAAAGCTTGGGACATAGCGGGACCTTCATCATAGTGCCACCGGACGTTCATTGATAATTAATGGGTTGTGCCAGTGAAACGAAAACAAACGACTGGTGGCACGCGCACGATAACGATTAATATCTTCGCGGCGCAGCAAAAACAGACCTACGTTCGTAGCCTTGGTGTGATAAATCATATCTCCTCGGGCACAAAAATAAATGAAGCTAATGATAAATGACGACGAATACGAAGAGTGCCACAGTCGATTGAGTGGAGTGAATTTGAAAATTAAAAAAATGTCTTGCGAGGGTGGGATGCATGCAAAAAATAAACGAGGGATCTTTGCTCGCAGTCCATCCATATAAAAAAACCTATATTTTACCTCAGTATAATAATCCAACATGAATTTAATAGTTGTAACGTGATTGAGAGTCAAAATATCTGTACAAAACAACATGAATTTTATTTAATTATTTACTTTATGATTATTGAATCCTTATTTACCTACTCAATATAAACATTAATCTACACAGAGTAAATAACAACACAATAATCACAGAGTAGTATAATATATAAACCTTGCTATATATATATTCCAAATAAAATCTACATAAGTTACGTATTTTTAGGCAAGCAAACTCTCGATGTAACAAATCTCGTAGCAGATTTCGTAGCAGATTGCGTAGCCGCGTAGCCATTTTGCAGGCTGTAAGCCAGCTACGTTAGTCAATCAGCTGTGTCTACCAAATGTACATTAGAATCACTACACTACCGTACTAGCTACGACGTAGCATATATCTTAATGTATCTTGTAGATAGATTTTCATGATCCAAACAGATATATTCTAGAAGGGATAGGAAAATGTTGGGAAAAACAGAGACGCGTTATGGAAAACTTTTCTTCAATATAAGATAACTACATTTGAGATTTTGGAGGCGTTACTCGGCAAAAAGCTCTGTTTATTGTCAATCATTTTGTAAGGAAAAAGTCCCTAGTAGCGAACTGTCAAATATTTATCTTTTTCTCTTATTCTAAGCAATGTCAATATTCTTTAGAAGGGAACGTTGGTATGTAGAATTTGTTTCTTATTCGTTATTTATGATTTTGGTCTTAATAAATGTCGCTTGATTGAAAACGAATATTTGTACTGAAATTATTAGATAAGTTCTTGTAGCTGAAATCAGTGTTTCAAAGAGAGTTTCCCTTTCTTTGAGGTAATACAATAAATTATGATAGAATTTAGAATGGAATTGTATCAAAACGCTTTTGACTATACCATTCAATTACAAGCGAATTAAATATAATGTTTAAATGGGTTCTGTACCTGTACAATGGTTCAACAAGGCAAGTTTTGAACTCCCATCTTTCTCAATCATAAGTACCCACCCACCCTAACGAGTGCATATTGAAGTGGATATCATAAACATATTTCAAAAGGTATGCTAGTATACCTTACTTGATATTTACTAGATATTTTAATAACTGACTTCATTTTAATTTGAGCTTATGATTTAAATCTACTGTATATAAACGATTGCAATACCTATTTTGCTAATTCAATTAAATGTTATGTAGAAGAAAGGCTGGCAGCGACTATCCATCTATCTGTTCCATTAACTTAACAACAGTTGAGCAAATAAAAGCCTCCTGTATTAATATATACATAAACGACTATATATACATACCAAAAGAGCTATTTCACATATTACCAATACCAATACTACCATAAATATATAAAGAGCAATACTTACTCACTTAAATAAAAACCATATCTATTGACAATTCGTCTCAATCGTATAATTTGAAAAGACTCTTTATTTGATTTTACGATAATGGCCCCAGAAGCGAGTCCCGGCCGTCCCCAGGTACCTTATACATAGTCTCGGAAATTGCGTTAACCACATTCGAGTACCAGGAAATTAGAAACGTTCAAGGGTATAATCGAATGTCTCTCTCTAGCAGAAATAAACTTGCCGTATGTTATCGATGAGGTTCTGTACCCACTTGTGCGTAATGCAACGTGCTTTGATTTTTCGGTTTCCGTTGATAACGAATAAATTGATTTTACGCTCGCGCTTTGATGTTAAAAGGGAGATGTAATTCAAGATTTAAAAAAAATGGAAATTGCTCAAGGATTTCTTAGTATTTCGATTGGCTCTAATCCTTAAAAATTAATTACTGCAGTATCATAAAAGCTGCTTTTGCACGTTAAAGATAAGTGCGTGAATGTCGCAGACTAGAATATCCTTAAAGAACTTTGTGGAACAATTGACGGGAGACGGGGAGACTACAAAGACAATTGAAATTCGATTTGCTTTCAATTTGAGCGCTCTCACTCCCTTTTGAGTAGGAGCACTGCACTAATAAGTTCTGATTGTTTCAATACATTTTTCTGAAGATGAAGTTAGTTGTCGCCGGTACAGACGGCGACAAACGGCGCTAATTACGTTAGTGATCCCCGTCCCCGGCCCCCAAAGTAAACGACTCCGCTTTCAGTGTAAACAACCGCTCAACTTTACCAGGAAAAATTCGCAAACCCACTTATTTACGTCTCAGAGGTATACAGTGACAGTGCGACGACATAACAACGTCGTACGTACTCCACGTACTCCACAGTACCAACAAATTAGGTTAGTGTACCGCTCTACAAATAATACTTCTTCAAACATTTAAGAAAAGAACGTTTCTAAGATTTCAAATAAATTCCATTATAGTTAAAAAGTTTCGAATGTTTTTGCATATTTTTCAGCGTTCAAGAGATTCCCGAACATTAAAACAAGTTTTACCTGATATTTATTATAATATCTGTTTGTTGTACTTTAATTCTTAACAAAATTGTTTTAGGCATATTGTGAGCTTAAATTTCAAACAACTCCGCGCCGAGGGTAAGGCCGTGTACTAAACTAATATAGCAGAAAAAAATATTGCAAAAAGTCAGAATCTCAAGTCGAGCGCGAACTATCCAGATATTATATTTCCGAACGTATTGATCCCTCAGGATACTATGTTCGGTTTCGTTTCGGTAGAAGTTTTCAATCCCTCTGCGTTTTGGGAGTTGCACTGGACAATCTTATCAGGGAAGGAAGAGGGGAAGATTTTCCACTGTCCGGCGCCCTCTCACCTTGGAGGATTTCCCAGGGCGCCAAAGCGGCCAGCCGATTGGATTTCAAATTATTATGCGTGTATTTGACCGGCAAAAGATTTACATTTTTTAACGTCGGAACTTTTTTACGGAATTATAGGGGTTATGTAGGGTCTGTCGTTGGGATTTGGAATTGAATATTTTATTTGTGTCGGTCGCGTTACGGTACATGTCTACTTTTGTGATTATGCGCGTTTTAGTATAATTTACATATGTAAGTATGTTTTGAATAACATGAGGCGACTTGGACGTAAATAAGTTTATTATTAAAGTAAATGTCGGAAAGTCAAATATGTTTTACATTATTGTGATGCCTTTGTAGTTTACATTGTCATTTAACCTGAATACTAACACAAACATACGCAAGCATAAAGGCAATCTCTCAACATTTCTATCTAAAACTAGTTAAACAAGTTCCATTTTAAAGTGAACAAGTAGTGAAAGAGCTCGCCATTTTAGTAGATGTAACTAATTGTCAATAGGGGAGGGTGGTAGGTAAGTGGTGGTAGGCGGTGGAAGCAAACGAAAGTTCTTCGTAGAGATCGCATTAGAGACCGCGCGGCCCACGACTGTCGGAGATAATGCCATTGCAATACCCGGGATCCGATTGTATTGGCAAATTGGATCAAATGCAGCGCTCACCGTACAAAAGATAAGAGCCGGATACGGGTATAGCGGTAATATTATGTTGCGGCTATCTTCCCGGATCGCCCCCGTGTGCGGCTCGTGACGATCGAAACGATCGCCCGTAATCGTTTCGTGTAGTTTCCAACTTTTTTTAAATCTTTCCATTCTGTTCGCCGTTTCTTTTGTTGCGGCGCAATCGATTTTCAACCGGATTATCAGCTTATATCATTTTGTGAGCTCATTCTCTGCTTATAAATTTTCATCGACCTTTTTAATACAATGGGTCTCAAAATGGAGGGATCCTATCTTGTTTATATTTTTATTCCCTCGAGTGAGCTGAGATGCTGAATGCGAGGTTTCAGTGTTGAACGATAAACTCTGAAAATATCCTGTATTTTATGAGCAGCGTGACAGTTAGTGTTACCTGCATAACATAGATATAACACCTCCAATTTTTTAACAGACGTAAATCTGATAATAAAGTAATGTAAACGCGACGGTTGCAACAAACATATCGTGAGCAACAAAAAATATTTGTAATAACGCGCGATATGGAGCGCCGCGAGCTTTACGTACCGATGTTTTTGCGACCAATGAAAAAATATCGTCCATGTAAACGACAATGCAGATTATTATTGCCCGCCGGGGACACATAAAGAGTAACACAAGAAACATGGCGGATTTACGCGGCGCACAGATAAGATACGACACCTTTCCGATGTTGTAGTCGTCTGTATCACGATGATCGTCCAAACAGCGGGCCTCATTTTCCCGTCGTTACGGGGTGAATTTTAAATTCGCTGCGAGGGTGTTCCACTCAACTATGTATGAAGGACCGGCCTCTCCACGCGACTCGCATCCGGTCGCACGCATACGCTATGAACCCTCATTGTCTGCCCGAACTCAAGGTAAACCGATTACGTGCTAAAAATTCATAAAGCCATTGTCATCTTCGCATAAAGCTTCTACATTTAGTAAGCAAGCTCGGCAATTACTCGTGGCGTATCATCGTGACGTCAATAAACCAAAATGCCTGTAGCTTAATAAAAACATAACGCTGAAACTCGGCTCAACGGAACATCAGATAGCTACGTTTCAGAGACGCGAAATTAATAATATCATCAACTCTCATTGTTAAGCGAAAAATATCAATTGGAACGTGATAAACAATACGGCACGCTTAGGTTATCTCCCCTTGACTTATGATATCATTATTTCCCTTTTTGCAAAAATTTACCGAGCAAAAACAAGAGCGCGGTGGGCATACTAATTCTCGTCGGTCAATATATTGGTATCGGCGGAACGCCCGCAGGACCCTTTCTAATATTTCCAGAAGTAAATTCTTTATGCAATAAAACAGAAGCAAGCAATTTCAATGTTAAATCTCATAATTCAAATTTCTCTCGTTGTTTACCGGCCACGCTTCGGCGGCTATATAAACTCTCAAAATCTACCCACATCCGTAACGAAAGCCTGCACCGTTATTTATGGAAAGCCACGTTTCATTGTTGTTGTCGGTTTTCATTTTAACGCTTAATTTTTTTTTTTCTATTTATTGTATTTTTGTGATCGTCGGTGCCTACAAAATGATTTGTTTTTCGGTTTGCTCTTCCGACGCGCTTAATTCCGGTGATATGTGATTTATGCGTGCGGTGTGAGCACTCCACGTATACATACGTTCGGCACAAAATACATCAGGCCAGAAGACCAATGCCTTTCCAAGATTCTGTTGTTTTGCGTCGTGTGAATAAGGGTCCATTGTCGACCTCTCAAAAACCGACGCGATTTACCGGAAAATATCGCTTATTTGCATCGCCATCACATCTGTCCATGCGAACGTAAAACATTCGGACGTAAAATCGAATGGACGAAATAAGATATAAATGGCCGCTTGCACATAGAATCTCGGATTTTACAACCATCTCGTATATCTTTAAGTGAAATATGGTCCGATATCATATTCAATCGTCTCGGCATTATATTCTGGAAACTTAGATAAGTAAGTAGATACTTACCGAAAGGAAATTTTTATCCTTTGCAATTTTATAAATTTTAACAGAATTTATGGCTTCTAAATAATATTTTGAAGTTTTCTATAGTATGCAGCCGATAAATCAGAGCGTAGTTCCGCAGTATCTGTGTACAAGAATAGATTATACAAACGATGTCGTGAAGAAACGTGCAAACGGATTTATTGAAGAATTTGGATGGCGAGTATCTTCGGGCATAAAATCTTCTAAAGGTATATGCTTCTATCAACTAAAGAGCAATATACATTTTAAGGTGAATATTCTTCAATCTATATAACGTAAAACTATCCAAGTGTTATTAAACTGCACTTTCAATTTTCATATCAAAAGCTAGGTAGGATCGATCGTATCCGACAGACTGGTGGCTGGATTGTGTTCGTCTCAATGACGCTTTTTAGTCGGGGTTACGGTTTTATGTGTGAACGGAAGAGTCAGCTTCAATGACGGGGAGTCTCGCCTCTAGTGCGTCCTTCACTCCGCGGTCCTATCATAAAAATGTAATTAAAATTCACATCATCCGCCCCCGACTAAGTTGGAGAGACCGGGATAACTATTCTATTGTTTTGTCATGTACGACGTCACAGTTTCATCCCATTTAAATTACGTATACAGCGAAATCGGGTTGAAAGAATTTGTTGGAACTAGCTTTGTTCGAATTAAACAACAATAAAGTGATTTAATGGGTGCTCTTAGCGCTTAGAGCGATTTCTTTTTAAACAATCTAGTATCGCGTTCGGAAAACACTTCTCGGAAATAACGAGATACGTAAATTACATTTTGTTCAACAATAGGTACTCGAATCGTGCCGGGGTATCTTGTAAGATGAGAGTTATATTGATTCGCAAATACGAACTTATCCATGCGAAATGAAATATACTTAAATCGGAAATCCTTGAAAGTATTACACGATGTTTTGGCCCGACCCATATTGTTTTATTACTTTATACGTTCGATATGGGTGGAAAATAATTTTAAAGGATTATACGGCTTGTTTATCAAAAACTCGGCCTTACGACCAGTTTCAGGCAAACAGCGTGTATTAATAAAAGCATTTAATAAAAAAATTAACTTTCAATCCTTTCCCCAACACGTCAAGCGCCCAAATTGTTTGACAAACACATCAAACGGCCGCAAAATTTTAATTCAAACATGTAAAAATTTTTCAAACGTAATTTCATTTTGCTGTTCATAAACATCCTGGGTAAAATTACGGGTAAAAACGTTATATTACTGGGGTGGTGACGTCACGATGTAATGAAGGCATAACTCACTTATCTATCGCGATACGTACCTGGAATCAAAAAGAAAGAAAGTACATTAGTAGAATAAAAGAAAGGTGAAAAGTTGGCACGCGAACTGCTAACGTTTATAAATAAAAGCGAACATTGAATTATTGCGAGGAGACAACGCCAAGGTGCGGTAGAATATCATTTTTCAAGAAGCAAGTCGCCTGATAGTGGGTAATGCTTTACACTGTGAGGTTCCAACCACGGACTCGACCGGTATTCTGATAGATAGGAAATGAAGACTGATTATCCTCGCGTGACTTTACAAGGCTCACGGCAAACCTGTGGGGACCTACTTGGATAAATATTGCGTTTGCGAATCACTAGATTGTTCGTCGAAACACTGTGGTAGTTAGGTTGGAGTGTGTAAATTTTATCTTTATGCGTCATAATCACGGGTATTATTTTAATTTCGAAGCTTGAAATACCTTTCAAGCTTCGAAATTACAGTAGTTTTGATAGCTTTTTTTCTAAATATTTAATTATTTTTGTGGTTTTTAGTAACTGCAATCATCATAATTTTCTGAAATATAAGATCTCTCAGTGATGGCATCAATTGATCGGCCAAAGATTGCTATATTTGGAATTAGCACGTTGTAATAAGTTAGTTTTGGTAATTTCATTGAATAAATCATTTAAGTATTTATAAACAGGACAATGTTTCCCTCTTATTATGACATAAATAAATTGGGATAGGGAAGTCATTCTTCGTCAGAAACCAGAAAGAAAAATTAAAAGTTTAGCTTCCACTGTCGTATAACTTTACGGCCTTTGTTACGGTAAACCTTAAACAATTTCGGAAGTCATGTAGACTTCGTAAAATCTAAAAATCCACGTGAAAAAGCAAAATTTAATCCATTAATGCTTTGAAACCTTTTATCAAAACTTTACGCAGCATAGAGCTTTTTTTAAATTTTACTGGACGTGGTAGTAAAAGAACCGGATGTTATAGTGCAATTTGGGAGAGACCAGTAAAGGAATGTGATGGGCTGGATTTACGAACAATAGCTTTTTATTTAACTTTTCTAAAAGAAGAAAACTAATCGAATCATGAAAAGCCAAGTTTTTGCGACATAAAGCTCAACAGATTGACTCAGACTGGTTTATTCTATAGGCGTATTCTTTCACGTATCCATTCATCATTTCCCCTAATTTAAAACTGAGTAGTCATATCTACAAAAGCAATTTTTACGTTCGTTAATGTTTGAGTGAACGCCCTCGCCGCTGAACGTTATAATTAATGGTTTTAGTATTTTTTCAGTAAGGAGCACTGAAGTTCAGGCGATTAAGTGACTAACATGATAGAATTATGTCGACTCACTAAGGTAAATAATAATCGTGGTAAGCCTCTGACCCATATTCGACAGGGGGCGTTGGCGTGCGTGCGAACAATCACGGTTAGAACCAGTTAATGCTTACACATATACAAGGCAATTATATATATTTTTGTGTCCTCTATCTTTCCGCTCCTACAAGTTATCGCTCAATTAAGTACCGCCATGTTTCCTTGTCATTTGAAACACTTAACCAACATTTAATAAATTTTATTGTCAACGGACAAATTAAAAAAGTTTGTTTTACTGTTTTACCCCACTTCGGTGTAGAGTTTATCAAAAATGTTTGAATTTGAATTTTGAATTTTGAATTTTGTAACCCCAATGAGATTAAGTTAGTATGCCAGACTTTTTTCGTAGCAGATGTTGATATGAAAAGTAATGGTTTTATTTGTGTCATTGTATTCTCGATTAAGCTACCCTACGACGCAAAAGTGAAAGGCAACGTAACGTTAAAAATTAATTCGAAACGCGAAACTCTCGTTTATTTTTATTTTGGGAATCATTTATTTTCGTCAAACAATTAGGCTGCGAGCCCGCGTCGGTCGCAAGGCCTCGGCAGTTTGGCGGAAGAAACTCCACGTCACATCGACTCGCCCCCTCAAAAAAAGGGTTGGTTTCACGCACGTTTTTTGTTGCATAATCCCACGCAACGCGCGAATCCCATCCCGCCTTCGGCTAATGCGCGCAGCTCGTGCGGACCGACCGACGTTGAGACGGGACTTTAAAAATGTCATTTCCAGAGCGCCAAGTAAATCCAGATTTGTTGTTGGTGAGTGACTTTCTAATTCCGCTGGCGGGAAGAACTTTGTGAAACGTATACCGTGTTCATGAGACCTGCTAGTGACCGCGAGCAGCCCCGCAGCCTAATCCGATCCGCGGACCAGAATTGTTGCCCAAACTTGTGCCGGACGAGCATCTCCCCCCCCCCTTTCTCCGAACCCGCGCCCTGCCCGCTGTCACCCGCCCGCTTTATAATCACCTACTATACAATACGATATATACTTTGATTAATTTACACCACAAACTGGAATAAAGTTTTGTCCGCTAAAACAGAACCGTTGTTTTGGTCCTGCCTAATCCCACACCACCCGTGAAAGTTGATTGTTAATCTGAAACGGATACTTGTTTGTTATGACAACTCGCTCAGTAGTCTATATAAACATTATTCGCTAAAGTTTTGCTCACTTACTCTAAGTCTAATCCAATAAGTCGATGAACGTGATTGAAGCTTAGTCAAACAAGTGTATAGAAAGACAGGGCGACGAACTAGAGGGACTTATGATCCAGAGGGCGTTTAGAGGGGTAATGTACGTTTATATAGGTACAATTTCTGCCGTAATGTACACCCTAGCGTTAATTGCGCACCAGACTAGAAACAAGCTTTATTTTTATTTTCATGTGAGAGATTTATTCGACGAAATGATCGCCTGTAAATAATGGTGTGCTTTAGCTGCACTGGTTGCCAATGTCACCCGTCTCAATGTTTTAGCTGTAAATAGATACACAGAGCGCCATTAATTACGACACATCACTCGCACACTCATTAATTTGCAGCTGCATAGATTAAACTGCTGATATTTTTCCCAGCTCTTTCATAACCCGGTATCTAAGCTCGGAGCACGGAGCAAGTCACACAGAGTGCGGCATACTCCTGCGAATATTCAATTTCGAAACCCGTGTCCGGACTTTAATTTCGTTTCTCCGATGCTTCCAATTTCTCTGTAATATGATGGATTGCATAAAGTAATCGATTCATGGAATTCGGGTGGAAAGCAGAATGGGTAGCTTACAAGGCAATCAGCGGGCAGCAGGAGGCTTTATTAACCCGTCAGGGTAGTGCGGGCCCGGCTAATCAATCGCCGTTCGCGTGTCGACCGTACTATCTGTCTTTGGCCGATTGGACCCCGATAACGCCGCCGACGCAAGATTACCTACCTATACGGGAATGGCCCATTTATAAAATTAACTTCTTTTATCTTCCCAAATAGACGATATAAGAGGAGTAAATAAGTCTAAAGAGCTTCGTACGAAATAAATAGGCCGATGAATGTTCGACTTCGATTGCGGACTAGCCCTGCCTGGTACGGTCGCGTGGTGTTCACGTGTGAGATATTTAGTGCTAAATAAAACGCACACTGATTTTCACGAGTGTTAAACTATGAAAATCCTATTAAAATTGGTGTTTCCGTTAACTAATCTAGTTTTAGCACCGATTCATATTTTTTATTTAAAAAAAATCAGCACGCGTGAAATGTGTGGAAATTAAAAAAACAAACTTGCAATATTAGTTCGACACCTCAGTCCGCTGCATATAAAATAAAATTTAAATTACATCTTTTAAATATTGAAACTCTTTTAACCATGACAACAAAGTTAGTCGAAGCAATGAAAATTACTTTATACACTTCAGAATTTTCTAGTTTTCATAAATCACCGAGCGCTGAATGCCAGAGATGGAGAAGTTTAAAAGTAATGTCGGGTAAATTCTCAGCGGAACTTTCTATGAGATTAAAGTCATAATTTACTTGATGAGAGGGCATTATGTTGTCGAATATGAAACCGGCTACCCCATTACAGAACTGATTTCCCTAAATGGGAGTTTGCAAAAATTGTAAGCGAAAAAAGGCCCGGGCCGAGATAATTCCTAAGTATCGCGAATTTCAACCGTTATAACCGTACGTCTCCGAGATAGCGAAAGGGACGGCTCATTAATGTCAGCACGGATCCGGGGCCAGTTTATGCCAACCGATACCTTTAAGGTATTTACAAAGCAGCTAAGCGGGCGCAATCGAGGCGCAATGAAAAAAAAGACGGCGCACCCCGCGTAATCCACGCGAAATGCCCTTTAAGAGCCTCACAATTTAATGCTAAGTATAGCAATCTCAAGACGACGTTGAGCCGGTCCTCCGAGAGGGTTGAAAAAATGATACACGCGGGGGTGAGCGGGAGGGGGCAATCACGGTTAGTTAGCGGGGCAGCTGCTCCCGACCGACGATAACACTTAAGGTGTTTTACTGTACTTCCTCCGGTACATTGAAACACAAGTTTTATTCTCAGAGTTTTCAACACAGCAACATATATAAATAAACGGATATAGTAGGACCGCAACACAACGGGAAAACGTTTCGCAATTCGCAGGATATTGCGTGCGATAACGAATGCATTTTGAATATAATGAGTAATAAGCCGGCGAATTTAAAATTTAAAGCGTGCGATAAACATAATCAGTTTTATTAATCAGAATGTACATAGTTTGAAGCAATTTATTGGACAGTGGAGCTCGTTAAGAGGATGAGCGGTAAAGCTCTCAGTTTAAATTATGTGCCAGCGTTCCATTTAATGTAAACAATCATTTCGATCTTTGATATTTTCATCTACACGATAATATTTGTTTATTGCTTCGACTGCCAGTGTTAAACTTTTGATGTCACTTTGTTAATTGGAAAGATGTCTTTATTTCGTATTTTGATTTAAATTGATGAATGTAAAGTGGGTTTATTTATTTTGATTTAGATCATTACTTGTACATAAATCATCATTTTGTATTTGAATTAATTAAGATTTCGTTTTGAGATTGTCAGAGAGTTGAAGCTGAATTGCTTGAGATAACAATGAACAGTTTTCAAGGTGGTACGCAGTAATGGTAGGTATAGCACTCGCAGTAATGGCCAGTACAGAATTAATTAGCGGGTATCGCTTTATACGGAGCGCGACAGGTGTGCACGTGGCTTTACAGCGCCATTAAGTTACGGAATACATAGGGGTTGAACCGCTTGAGCGATTGACCCCACACATTTCCAGCTTTTATATTACAATACCGACCTTTATGAAAAAATAGAAACTTCTCAACAGGAAAATAGAAACTCGCCCCACTCTAAAAGAGGATAAACGCGAAGACAATCGATCGGCTCGCACGTATTCGTATGCTAAGCGTGTATCCCTTCATTACCACTACACACATATAATTATATTCCAGCCACGCTTAGTTAAGATATAACAGTGTCGCTACGCTTAATCAAATCGCTTTCCAAATAAATGGAGCGTAGACGAATCAATAACGAGAATTCAATTTACAATTCTACGTACATCACTGACGTATCAATTGTTCAATCTAAGCGAAGACAGATAAACGCACAGATCCGCCGATTGCTTTCCGATGAAAAAGACTGGAGATTCATCGATAGGATGCGCGACTCCCAAAGTGAAAAATGTACATTTGGATGGCGTTAATTCGTTTAATTTCCGGTGAGAGGGGGGAGGCGGGTGAGGGCCCAGTCCGTTCAGATTAATTCAGCGCAGAGCCTGTCACAGATAAGGACACTGAAATAAATTGAAAATGTTCAGAGATTGATTTGAATACTCTCGAGAATATATCGAAGGCAGCCAGCGAAAAATGACAAACCGCATTCTTATTCAGAGATTTTCATTCCGTGAGCGAGACTAAGCGAGAAAAATGCGACCTAATGAATAAATTATGCGCCGCCTGGACCATCAAAAATGAGCGAACGTTCAATTTGAAACAAAAAAAGAAAAAATATAGGCAACAATTTTATTTCCGTGATACGAGCTATCCAGATTGCATTTGAAACATTGAATATTCTTTGGCAATACTGAGATAAAACGTTCAACAGTTTTACTGCTACTGATTCGCAAATAGCCAAATCTGAAGATTGTCTATTAAATGGTTTATAAAATGGTAAAATTAATGCAATCGGCGCGAGCGAGTCGAGATGGGAGACATCGTTCGTGGCGTTCGTGATCCGAATGTCAATGAAGTCGAGTGCCAGCAGCGCCAGACCCTCAGGGCCCGGGCCCCGCTGCTAAGAGCCCGACCCATCATTTACATATTGCGATTTTGTATCGATAACAATTAGGAGATGGAAAATCCGCCGTGAGATGTTTAACAATCAGACTATTCCACGTAAAGTTAGAAAGCGAGTTACGGCAATCTAAGTGGCTTCTATTCGTATTTACTAGAATTTAAACGCGCCACTTAATCGTAAAGGTAACGTTACATGACTACGCAAGCAAAACAACATAAACTTGCAAATGAAGACACGCCGCAACGAGCGCACAGCGTACACTCCCTGCCGTGTTCCAGTGAAATTCAGAGAATCAAAACGTCCGAACATGAAACAAATTGATTGCTGCAGAGGCGCTCGCCTGGCGCCAAGCTCGACGGTAGATTGGTAATAGCGCATGCTAAACTTATTAGCCAAACGGAAAATGGTATTAGTAGACGTACTGTGCAGCCCAGCCTCCCGTGAAACTTCATTCGTACGTCAAAGTTGACAGTGTTGCTCGTAAGTGATTGTTGCAACCAATCAAACACGAGCTAAATTGACTTCGCTCGCTTCGAACAGGGGTCCAAATTAAGCGCGATAAACAAAGTTGGAAAAGGTCCGCTGGAACTCGACTGAAAATAGATTCAGTGAGTGGAGTTTTAATTCAGAAAGATAACAAACGTCAGCGTCCAGTGAAATGGCCGCTTCCAAAACGTTAAAACAATTTATCCTAGGTAATCCCGAAGTGTCAGACGATAATAAGAGTGACATTTAGAGCGGGCGAGCGCGGCGGTTAATTCTGCAGCGCAGTGGCGGCCGATTGTGACACCAACTAAACCCTGGTGCCAACTTAAACCCATCAGGTGGCAACCCTTGCCTACGACCCAATATTGTCGACTCACTGACACAACAAATAACTTTGTTTTCATTGTCATCTAGTGTTTTCGTTATTCATTTTTGTTGCGCCATATTCGTGCCCGTTATTGGTTTGGCTAACATATCACAATGGGTTCACGCGGTCACGTGATCCAAATGACGTTCAAAGGTTTCACAACAAAGAGACCGTCAGTCTACAAAGCCATTAACTAAGAACACAAACTGTCCCATTACGTTAAAACTACACCATCCATATTCCAACAGTAACGAAAGCAATTATTCGCATTCAGTCAACAAAGACGCAGACGTACGGTACAAAGGGACCATTTCATAAGTTAAAGCGTTATGGACGATAGTTATCTGCGAGCAACTAGTGATGCAGTAAATCCTAAGAGTACACTTCGCAACTATCCCTTCCTACGTCTCTGAAACCTGAGCTCTTACTACAGGCCAGAACTTAAATTGTTTCCTGCGAAGATTTCGGCGAGCGATAACGGGAATTCCACGAACAACTGTCTGAACTTGGATATAATTTCGTAGCCGAGATTCGATGGTAAAATCGTTGAAGTATAAAATTCGTATTACCTAAAAGTGAGTCGATTTATCACTGTAAAAATAATCAAACTATTACTCAACTAAGATGTAGAATTCTGCGCTTTAAATAAATGACTTTGGAATTCGAGAATTTCATTTCGTTCCAAAGTCGATTTCGCTGTTATCGCTAGTTGAGGATCTGGGTGGTTGTAAGGTTTCACATGTTAAATCTTTTGTCAGATGCATCGTTTCCATCGCGTGTGATAAAGTGGTAGTGGTTACAGTGGATCGTGGCCACACAATTCCCTGCGAGGATTACGGCTGAGAGAGAAAAGTAAGACGATTAATCCCAGTGGGTGCGGAACTGGAGAATTTATTATAAAACGGTTGCGTTCGAAGCAATGCTCGGCGACCGCGCTGTTCAATGCACTATTGGTGTGGTTAGTCGACTATTACATTTAAAATACTAGTCTGTTTATTGAACATAAATACGAGACTCGTATCCTCTTTGTTGCAATTTGTTCATTAATTCAATGGTGATTTCTGTACATTATTGACACTGTTGATTTACGAAACCTATTTAAAGTTCTCGATATTCCCTTAAATGTAATTGTAATGCAAAAATTTCGTCATCATTCAGTCATGAACTCCGAGTTTTAAAACAAAAAACACCTACTAGAGGCAATTTTTTGCTCTTTTATTTTCACCCTTCATTTTTAAAACCGCTAACCAAGCACGGAAGTATGAAAGTAAGTACAAATGTAATTATAACTTAGTAAATAGACTGTAGGGGACCGGTGATTAAACCAGACTTCATAACCACATCTTTGTTAAGGTGGAGTCCGAAAGTCCAATCCGTTGTCTGAACCAGCCCTTTTCCATTGTTTTGTTTTTAATAAGTAAAGTTATTTTAGGCTGCTTAAATTATATCCCATCACTAAATTAATTTCACATTCCAGTTAAATGTAAACGTTGACCTTTTGAAGTCCAGTGTTTATTTAAAGAACATTAGGATAAGTCACGTGGAACTTTTTTTGGACTGTGTAGATTTTTAAAGTGAAATTAGGAGCTAGAATGTTTTAAGTTTTCAGCAAGCTGGACTTTTTTTATTTACTATCAGTTTTAGTTTTATTGCAATATATTTGAGAACACATGAATATTTTTGGAATTCTTATAAATTTCATTAAAGTTATTTCAGACGATCAAAACATTATTACATTTTAAATGTTAGTAGCCGCGTGTACCGGAAACCGGAAGTTGTATTTCGCGCAACTTAGGAGGCTCTTATCTCCGGAAATGGACAACATGGAAGGGTTAGTTAACCGAAAAATAAATAATTTTAACCTCATAAAGAAATCAGGGCAAAGTTATTGTGTGTGGAAAATATCATCGAATACAATGGGGGGTCGGGTTGCGTGACGAAAAACACGGTAATATTATGTACTTTAAGCAAAAGGTTATTTAGTGAATATATCGATTGTTTGTGTCTCGGTAAAGAGCTTAGGTAAATGTCAAGAGCTCACGTGCGCAAATGTCAGGAGGCTTTACCTTCCGTCAAGTTTACGAATAATGTTATAGTGAGTCAACATTTAAGTGTGCCGTGATTTTTTTGTTTTTGTTTCGTATTTTCAAGGGATTCAGGTTTTGAAAACACGGTCAATTTGTAGTTTTGGGCAGTTTTCAGATTCGTGCCTTATGAAAAATTAAAACGACTGTTAGAACTGTTTTCGTTAAATTCTTTTGTGTCGTTAATCTAGTGGCCCTGGTTTCTATTCCCGGGTAAGACAAAATGTAATTGGGTTTTTCTTTCTGGTGTTTCACAGTAGCAGTCTAGAGTCTGATTGATGACGATAGCCTTGGCCTCTTTTACCTACATGGAACTTAAAAGATAAATGACGAAATGTGGGTGTTACTCTAGATGGGGGCCGAGTCACCCGCGTCCGTAGGAGAATACCCTTCAGCAAATCCCTACACGTGGTCCCCGGGTGGTGCTAAACAGGTGACACTAACCGCCTCCGTGGTCTAGTGGTTATACCACCTGATTCAGACCCAGAGGTCCCGGGTTCGATTCCCAGCGGGGGCAAATTTTTTGCTCGGTTTGGTTGGTGGTAGGACTTGTTCTAAGTCCGCCTGGCAAGCTACCACCATCATGTCTTAGTCTGTCGCCATAACAACAATGTTAACAGCATTGTTGTGTTCCGGCAGTTAGAGGTATGATAGCCAGTTCCTCTGTGTAAGAGGATTCCGGGTGAAACAAACTCGCTTCCATCTTCGGCCTAATCATCATTTTCCATCAGGTGAGATTTGGGCCAAGAGCTTTCCCCGTGTTGCATAAAAAAAAAAGATGCTCCTCTGTCTAACTTTTCCGGGGAATAAATGCGTGATGTTATATGTTTTGAGGTTTCTGTGTTTCCATGTGAGCTTATTAAAATATATGTTGCCTTATTTGTCGAGTCGCATACCTACCTTAATACTTATAGGCTCTTTTCATCAGTATCTACGCCATTCATTAGTCAAACGAACGCGACACGTATTTAAAGGATCATTTGTACCAAAAACAACAATGAAAGCCACTCAATCCAAGCGAATTCATTTTCTCTGCGTAGCATGACATTCTAATTTAATCGTATGTGTCACTGTCAAATTAGAGATACTACACCATAAGCGGATCTGCCGCACTGACATTTCCAAACATGAGGGGAACAAATGGTTTTGACATTTCAAGTGTTTAAGCGACCTTGGATCTAATGCGGAACACCTAACGTGATGGTTGGTGAATCAGCTATAGGCACTTACGCCATTGTGCTAACGGATACGATGTTCTTAGCAGAATTGAGTGACACTGCGGATTGTAATTGCTATTGTTAGGCCGTAGATGTGTGTTACGTCGTTAAGGAATTTGAGATAAAAACGTTGACTAAGTGCTTAGGAAGTGATATGTCGTGTGAGCTTTGGTTTCAATTAGAGCTATGTACTTTCGGATACAGACGCTTCTTGCTTGCTTATTTTTTCTCAAAATTATAAGGACAACGAAGGATTTTTCTTGGGACCAGATGATGAACGCGCTATTCACCAAGTTGCTATAGGCATTTGTAAAGAAAACGAAATAGTAAACCTTAAAAAGGAATAACTTACAGTTTCAAACTATCTAGACAACGATACGAAGTTTTATCCTCGGAGGAAAAACTAGGGGAGGGGTGTGGGGCGCGGGGAGTGACGTCACTCCTGACGGTGTAAATAATTGCGCTGTCGAACACACCTGCCGGGGAAAGAAAATTAAGCGAAACGCAATTTGACTGAGTGATGAAGCACCAGAGGATCAGTTTAATGAGGAGTTACCGACGAAAAATTATACTTACTACATGATTTATAAACTCATAATTTTATCATCATTAATTTACCAGTCTACTAAACTAATTACTCATACAGCAATTTAGATAAAGTTGAACGTTTTGAAGCGTTTATAAATTATGCATTACGTAGTAGCACCGGCTACATTGACTCAAAGCAATGCCCCGATAACATTTCGTGGAGCGACACACGACTCGCAGTCGCGTTTATGTGCTCCTTGCATGATAACCCCCCTTAAAGACAACTACCTACGCCAATCTACTCCCGACAACTCGTAAAGAGAGACTCTTTTATCCATATTACTATCGGATTACTTTTTATTTCAGTCGAATAACCCACTCCGGATAATTAGCAATAACAGTTACGGTCGCCAGCGGCGCGAATGAAAAGTTTGTCGCGAATTTTTTCGACTCCTAAATTGCAAAGGTAACAGCATGAAGCCGGCCGTGTTTATTAACAAATTCATAAACATTGACTTGCGAATAAAATGGCCGCGACTCCCCAACGTGGACGAGCAAACACGTTCATATTTTCATGGGATTCAAATAAAAATAAAGTGGATGACCAGTGGCGGTCTAATTTAATATGAGCGGGGACAACTCGTCATATGGATGATGTACCTGCCTTTGTTTTATTGCTTAGACGGGTGCCAGAATACAAAAATGTTTGAGCGCCAGACGCGCGCTTGTCAGCTGTTAAACAGTTTTATTATTGCCGGACGAACATCGCACAGCCTATTTGCATAATTGAACGGCCACTTGGATCCACTAGCATTGTTATACTCTGCCGTTCCATTTGTCAGATTCGCCGTATCATTTATGCATGTAGCTCATAACGAGAGCCGCGCCGTTTTTCTGGACTATTCATTATTTCGTCTTTTGTGTTGTTTGTTATCCGGCGACCACTCTTATCCTAAGAATGGTCGACGTAGAAAATATGTAATACAATGCCGACTTCCCTCCCTATTGACACAAACGACCGCATTTTTGTTACATGAAGTTGAAAGGGCTTAATCTGGAATTTGGTCAGGTAACACAAACATTTGCTTTTTGTTGTGTTCCAACAAGTCAAAGAGGGGCCGTGATAGCATCGCTTGTTACAGCTTAAGGCAAAGCAGTGGGGCGAGGGCTTTATAAAAATAATATAACATCAGAGTGCCAATTCTAATAATTTTCATATTCGCATGTCAATCGCAAACAGCCTTAGCAGCAATAAAAATTTATGAAAATTAAGGCTTTTTTGAGAGTTTGCGATTGATGTGCGAATGCGAAAGTAGTTTAAAAATTAGTAGAATTGGCCCTCTGACTGCGAGATACCTCTCTATCATGATCCTTTACCGCTTATTGGGATATCTTAAAAGGTTATCTCGTTAGGTGAGCTCTTCCTTTGTAATGCAACTTGACGCGTGAAGTAGGAAGACGTAGCGTTACCTTTAAATGGCTTGTAGACGATATGGAAACAAGGTTAAGTGCGTATTCAAACGCGCGTCGTAATGAAGAATTGTTTGTTGAGTGGGGTCGTAGGCAAGTTAAGACATTGGCCCCGATGTTCCGATCAGATCATCAATAAAACTGCTATAAAATCTTGCAGTGGCCATACGTTATCTTAAACGCATAAATGTTTAATGGCAAGCGCACTGAGCGACCGTATGCTCTCGCAATCCGATTTTAAACTGATGACTTTTAACTGCTTTTACGGTAATAGCTACTTAACTAAACTGCTGGCCACTAAAGACGCTATTTTTACACTTGCTTGAGTAGTTTGAGTACTTATATAAAAGTGTTTTACTATGGCTTTACATATTTATGACGACTAGAGAAAAGATTACAGGTATATTCCTGTTATTTTTTAAGCAGTTCTTTAATGAAGGACTGTCCTCAAAATCAACTTGAAATTATTTTTCGGGACAAAAAAACTCTGAATTACTTTCAATCTGATCACTTTAATTATAATAAAATAAAACTGACACAAAAATCGCCGACATGTTGGGACTCATTTTGTTACCAAAACCATAAAACATTGTCTGGTCTGACATGGTTTGAAATATTACCTATAATGAGACCTGTCAACCTGAACCGCTAAAACACGTTGTGGGACTTTTATGGGAAAATATGGTGACATATTGAAGTAAATTATTGCAATGTAATATTTTAATTTTAGTCTAGCTCTGGCATGATTGCCAAATATGTGTTGGGGACCTATACCCAACAACCACTGGCCTATCTTTCACTTTGAGAACAATTCCCAGTGCAAAACTGGATTAGTCGTGATTTTATAAGCATTGTGATTACTCGTTTTATTTAGGAATATTTTTGACTGCTCAATGTTCAATATAAGTTTTAAGAAAACATATCTATACATCTATACATATAAATAGAATTGGAGTGTCTGTTTGTAATATTGAAATAACCGTTTGTTTACTAGATGTATATGAATATATATACGGTACATAACACCAAAACAACATTGTTTAAAATTTTTGTCTGTCTGTCTATTTGTTCCGGCTAATCTCTGAAATGGCTGGACTGATTTTGACGGGACTTTTACAGTTGCCAAACTTCAGCGACGTTTATTTAAAAAAAAAAAAACATCGACTGTTTGGCGGAACGAAGTTCGCCGGGTCAGCTAGTTTTATATAAATTTTTGCTTCTTTGCCAGCCTTAGTGGGTTAAAATGTACTAAGACTTCATGTTAATGTATTCTGCCCCTGTGAAATCAGTCAATCAATCGGTGGGACAGAATGCACTATTTACAAAAATGTAGCGAGCCTACTCTGCCCCTCCCCCCCCGTATTCAGTGTCAATAATTGAAGATTGTACTAACGACATTAATTCCTCGCATGATACTAACAAACATTAAACAAAAGCATAACTCTTCTTCCACCAGAATCAGCGGAATCAAGGATCCCGCAGAATTATTTTAATATTTACTATCGAACAATAAGCCTTATTCTGCGAGCAACTGGTACAGGGTGTCAAAGTCACGATCACAAAGGTGTAAACAAGTGTTGCTAATTCCTTTATCCTATCGTGATCAAAGCTAAGGCAGCCAGTGGAGAGGAAATAATAGATACTGTCTTCCTTTCAGTCTGCAGGTTTCCATTTTTGCTCCACATGAGGCCAAGGAACATAAAAATAGCTTTAGAATGCGGTTGATTAGTTTTCGCAATGGTATTTTGAGCGGCAATTTTTTTTTCACTGTGCGGCAATGTGAAAAGATACAAAGGGAGAGGACGTCCTAGAACGATCTTTCTCGCTTCAGAAAGACCAGATGCGTACTGCTTGCAACCGGCGTGCGTCTATGATCAGAGTGCCGATTCCACAAATTTTTAATCTACATATTGAAATTGACGCTTTTTGACAGATTTCGACTGAGTTGTTTAAAAATTAGAAGGATTTGGCCCTCATATGAACGTTAGCGAAGTGTGTTCATTATGTGCATGGTTTTACAGGTTTAGTAATTTCCTTTGAAAAATATCTCTCTATATGACATACCGTCGATTTTTCAACAGTTTTAGGACAGTATTTATCCAACACTAAAGTAACAGTATATACGTATACATGAATGTAAAGGTACCTAAAACCAACTATTCGGTTTTACCCTTCATCTTTAAACTTTACGCCACTACTACATGAAAGATTTTATTAGGCCCGTTTTGTTACGAAAGTTGTAACAATTAAACCCGTGTAAAGTAAGCAAGGTTAGTAATTACGTTATAATCACTGGTCAAAATGTTGATAACTGTTGAAACAAGGGTTCCGTTACCTAGTATTACGGTATGGAACAACTCCCGCGGGGGATTTGGGGGAATTCACGTTGTATTATAATTTCTACGTTGATTTCGGTAGATTTTACTAGCTGTTCTTATCGTTATTGAGGTGATAAGTCGATTGGCTTTTACGCTTCTGGCTTTTTAATCGTGGCTTATGTCGCGACGGAAAAATGTCCATGCGAAAAAGAATCTAATCCTAAAAGTAGAAGAGGACAAATTGCAGTGGACAAGGGACATCCCTAGTTAGTTTTCTTGGATAAATAGTGATGGATTCTACTAGTTATTTACCATACACGACGTTTTTTTCCGCAACTAAAGGAAATTCAATTTTGGTGGTCGGAATTTATCCGCTTTCACATCCATCAACCTGATTTATGTCCTCAGAAGTCTTATGGAACATATCGGAAGCCTATATCCCTCTTAGTTAGATCCGTACCTATTAATCTTTGGATGTAACTAAGTCATGCTGTTAGATTGTTCTCGTAGACGTACGGATTTCAGTGGCGTTGAAAATGCTGATGCATGAACCTTATAGGTCCCTCTGAATTTCATAACCAAATATTGGCGTTGGTTTTTGTGAGAATTCTGATAGAAACGTACCCGTAATAATATAGTATTTGTTTGAAAACGGAGTGGCAGGAGATCCCGAGGAATCTGAGATTAAAACAGACCGATGCAAATACAACGTAGGTCCAACCTTCGCAAGACTTTTATTGATACATTAGTTTTTTCCCGCGATTTCGTGCGCGCATATTCCGTTTTACCCGTGGTTCCCGTAAAGTCTTTCTCAAGAATTTGGTCATCATATACCAGAGCAAAAAGAATTTTCCACATCTGACTGGTAGTTCCAGAGATTAGCGTGTTCAAAAAATTTCTTCAGCTTAATTACACATTTTAAATTGCAGTATTTTTTGAAATTTCAAAAATCTGTTTACCTACTCGGCTCGTTTTGAAATCGAAGTTGCGTGCATGAAACAGTTTAAATAATTGTTTTAATAACATAATATGCGGTTACATTTAAATATCCACTAAATGCAAATTTGATTTGGTCGGATTTCGCTAGCGTAGAGTTACGGTTTTTGGTTTATAATGAAATCAAATCGCCATTTAACATGGTTTATTAATGAGTTATAGTAATAAATGTAGCATATCTGAATGTTTATGTACTGCGTGGGAGTTTATTGTGTGTGGTAGAAAGGTATTTGGAACGAATATGTATAGTTTCGTTCACCTTTGTTTGTATGTTTATTATTTTATTTTATATTTCTGTTTTAAAAAAAGTACTATATATTTGAAAATAAAATAGGTAATAGGTAGATTGGTGGTTAAAAGTTTTCATTGGGTAACGTACATATAAAAAGATACTATTATTTCCGTCATACCTAGAAAATGAGAATACTGAATTTAAAACACTAGAATCTGTGGTGTGTACAATCCGTGTACCTATATTAGAACAATAAACTTCCACTTGATTTTTTCCCATAATTGCTCGCTACAATATGCCTGGAACTATGCTAATCGCAGCTATGCAGCAAAATTAAAGCAAAGTAATTAGATCGCTATTAACATTTTCTTTACTTTTTGCTAATCGCACAATTTTTCAGCATCCCTCTCATTTTCCGCCCAGTTCATGTCAAAAGCCACTAAGCAGATATTTTAATATCCGAGAAATTATAATACTTCCATAAATCTACAACATCTGCCCAGTATTTTAAATGGCTAACCTTTCCTTGAACAGCCTTTCAGTATTATGTTCCATATTTTTTTATTAAAAGGCAAAATTAATCGAGAGGCTTTGCAGACATCAAAACAACCCCGGGCCATTGTAAGGTATGATTACAAGAGGTTCTACAAAGTAAATGTTAATTTTTATTACACGAACAACACACCTAAAAGTACCGACGGCAGATTGAAGGGTTTTCAACGCTACCGTAAAATTCATCGCTTTATTGATATTAATTTGGAAAATGTTTTTTTTTTTGTTGTTTTTAGTACACTATGTTTAACAAAGAATCTGACTTTTTAGAATTTTAGAACGTTAATTTGTTTCGGAAAATTTTCTACGCGTTGCTTTTGTGGTAATTTTGTGATATGTCTAAAAGGATGAAAGCTCTTATTTGTTTTTTGTAAAAGTGAATGTTTATTGTTATTTATTCGTGTTATTACTATATTCATTATTAAAATAAGCATTAAATTGCACAGAAATCGAATGACTATATTTCAGCTCTTCGCGTAATCCATTTTTCTTAGAAAATCTCTAGATTTTCATCACAATTTCTTTATTATGAATAATTTTCACTAGATTAAACTTAGAACGCGAATCAAATTTAACAGCTCTGCGCAACGCAATAAACCCATTAAAATCTGATAGACTTGATATGCAAATTCCAACAAAACCAGGTGTAAATTCAAAATTTACGTCTTAACCCTGTGAACGCGACCGCCCAATCAAAGTGCTTCATTTATTTTCTTACAATGGAACACAAATGAATGAACTCGATTAAGCCGAATGCAATTAATAGGCACGAATAACGGCGCTTGTGATTTATTAGTAATAGTCTAGTGTTGATTGACGTTTTTAATTTGGTACTAGGGGTGTAGAAGTGAAGGGTGTAAGTCTTAGAGGCGCCTGGGCTGTCACGCGTAGACAGGAGATGGCCAGCTCCTCGGGGCACGCTTCTGTGTTCAAGTTAATAGTTTCGTGGTCTGCTGGTTAGTCGTTCGCGTTAGAGGGTTAGAATTGTGAGTTATTTTCTTTTGATTCTCCTTGGGATTTGAATTGTTGTGTGTGTATCTTTTTGGTAAATTACATTTATTTTGGAATTTGGTTACAAATATTACTTTTATACGTCAATTTTCGTCAATTTAAACTTGATGAGGCCACCGTTTCGTAATTAATTACCCTGAGAAAATCACAGAAACAAAATCAGAGATACCCGTGATTGAAGTTGAAAATCGTGATTGTAGTTTTTGAAAATATAATTTTACCATTATATTTTGCTCTTCTCGCATACCTAGAAAGACAGAATCCTCATTACTGAATACAATTCCAAATTTACCAAAGTCTAAATACAACGCATATCGCTTTCAAATACCATTTAATTCGAGCCATGAGCCTAAGTGACAATGTCATTATTTCTACTAAAATAATGAAAATTTAGAATTACGCGCATTACCTACATTACGGCAATAATCGTAGTATTCAAACGTTTAGCGAAACAACGGGACTAATTAACGAAATAATTATCGCGGACATACTAGGCGATTCTCGTTGTGGTGACAATTTTATTTAACATAGTACTGTTGATCTGGTTTTCAATGCGTGCCGCCATTTTGATTAGCATCCTCCCCTTAATGAGTAGGTTGTATGAATTCTGTTTTTGTTTCAAGAAAATCTTTCAGGTATGGAAATGTAAGAGATAAAAGGGTAGGTTTTCAGCTTACGATATTAAAATATGTTCTTTTTTGTTGAAATCAGCATAATTTTAGCTAAACTTTGTGCAAAACGGTTCATCAAATACCCAAATAACACGTCAAACATTATAATTGTCGACCTAACTACGTGTAGGATCAAATTACGATCCCAATGTTTTGCATATAAGCCGGTGATACTAATAATAGACGGGATAATAATATGGGAAAACGTTAATTAAGTACCTATGTAAATGCGGGAAGATCTAAATGATCGACCACGAGCCTTGCAAATTACTTTTGTGAAACACCTACTAAGTGAGTGTTGGACTCGCCACGACACCGACTTACTCCTGCCAAACGAAAATGGAACGCTAACAAACGTATGTGACATGCGATTCTCAATTCTAACTCCCTACTTTTACAGTCCAAATTTGATTGATTTATAAGGATCACGTCGGTTGTTGTTCGTTTAGCAGGAGTCAATTATAACCTTCGATTCGATTTGATGCCCGTTTGGTCCCTTGGGCAGCTCGCTGCTCGCTTTGGCCAGCAAAGTTTAAATTAATTCTCGATTGACACATCAGAATCTATCCAATATTGTGATTTTAAAATACATTTAGGACCCTTTTCACAGTAAATAAAATCGAAATGTTTAGGCTTTTGAAATCACTGTTAATTAGAATTTAGATGTGGAGTGTGTGATTATTGGGGTGGTTACAGTTTTATTGTTCGAGTATGGTGTAAAGGCCTACGAACAAACCAAACATTTTCGGCCCGATAGGGTCTTCAGGCATTATTTACAAATAGTTATTCATCAAATAGATAATTGACACCATTTCCACAGGAAATCTAATTTCTCAACACTTTTGATTTTAATGATCTTCCAGCAATTTTCCACCAATACAAAATAAAAGTTTAACTACAAAATAATATAGCATTAACAGTGAACATTTTATTGACATGAAAGAAAAAAGGTTCTACTTTATAAAGGACCGTAATCGATAAAAAATTAATTCATTTTAATTTTCTGCATAGCGTTGTCACAATCAAACCAATACAAGATGCTCAAATTATTTCCCACCACATGTTTAAAACATGTCGCTTAAAACCGGTGTAATTTCAGCAAACATTGTGTCCAACACAACAATTGCAAGTACATTTTTTGGAACGATAGTGTACGTAAGCACAGTTCTGGTAGGCAGTAATATTTTTGTCTGCTTGTGGACGTGCACCACGGAGCAAGACAAACGTATAAATCTGTTCGCCGCACACATTCGTTGCGTGCTTCACTCTGCCTCGGATTTATGGGCCTCGCCCCTTACGGCTCCATCAAAACTTTCAAAATACACCGTCTTGCAATAAAACGTATAAATATTATTACAAGAATTACGAGCCTTTTTCCTATAATGCGTCATTTTAGCACTAACTTATAAATTTTTCAAAAAAGGAATGTCAAATGTCAGTTCGGTATTTGGATTGTTTCGTGCGAAAATTCTTTATCTCCAGCACGAAATTGCTGAGAAACATCATTTACAGCTACAAAAGCACAATCAAAATATTTTAATGGAAACCCAATTTATACAGCGGACAGTTCGGATAAATATTTAAATTATCAATACCGTCCGGTGGTTCCATTCAAATATTCCTATCCAAATAGTTTATTGGCTATTTTAAAACTTCAAAAGGTTCGGAATCAATTTTGATAGCAAAGGACCTCAGTTCTGCAAACTAAACGATACGCACTGGATGTAAAGCTTTGTGTACCTATGTGTTTTTTATGCAAATTTCCATTTGGCCGGTTGATATTCGCAAGCCAGTGAGTAAATTCGTACCGAATCGCGTGTGACATTTAATTGACAAGTGAATAAAATGTGATGCGCTGTTGTTGGAACATTGGGCTCACCCGACGTGTGCCCCGAACAGCTGTCAACAAAATAAACTTAAAACAAATATAAATTGGTCACCTAAAGGGCGGTTCATCGGCGGTCGCGTCCGACGGAATCTAGTTAATTAAAATTGTTTTAATAAACTGTGTGTTTAAAAGAGATTAATATTCTGCGGTTATTGAATCAATGTTTTTGCTGCGTATTAACTACAACCTCAAAATATTAAACAAACGTAGTCGTTTCTGTTTGTTGTCATTTATCATTATAATTGGTAGGTATTATTGGCAGCAAATTTATTATGTCTCGAAATAATGGGCTTTTATTTTTGTTCGGTGGCCGAGAGCTTTCATATCAAGTCAATCACTTAAATGTTGTGTTCTTACGGCTGTTATTCAGGCCAAGAATTAGGACACAATGTGAGTAAAGCTAAGATTTATTTTCTTCAGTAAAATGGGGAGGTTATTCTCAAAACCATTCGTAATTGTCTATCGAGATATTCGGCTTTTGATATTCTACCAAAACAAATTCTCAGCACTAAAATTCTAAAATCGAATTCGGTCGCCATTGCATTGTAGACTTTACACAATGCGACCAATTTTATTTATATCCAATCGAGTTTTATATTAGCTGCTTGTATAAAACAAGTATAGTATAGTTGTGTACCGGAAGTGTAAACCAGAGTCATGATAATTACGAGTCGGCGACTGGCTCATCCCGCACACCTGTTGCCGGCAACGACTTTAACTAAAATTTAGTGGCATACGTGTAACACGCCGTACGCGCCGCTTGTATATAATTTTCGAGCGGTTAAGTAATATTACGCGTTGGCTACATGTACTGAAGAGTTAACGTTGTTTTTAGTAGAGTTTAGTTGCAAGATATAACTTTAATGTTTTAGTTACGACTTGTTTTGTTAAGTTGAGTTGAATTTCTGTTGTGTTTTCACAAAAATCTCCTGGTAATAGGGTTTAGACCCACATTTAATCATGCATCTTAACGGACATGAGACAGATTATACCTCTATGAGAAGGATTGGTAGGTATTAGCATTCACAGAAGAACATCAATCCATTAATTACATCATCCTGTGGGTACAGACATGACGTAGTGATTATGGCAATATCCTACCTACAAGATCTACCATTTAAGCTCTGCATTACACAAACCTATGTTCAAGACATTAATATTAGGTTATGGATAGAGTGAATGATTAAATTCATCATAAAATCTTGTATATAATTGGGATGATCTTTTAAACCTAATGTTAATAGTTTCTTGTAAAATTTTAACGAAACGAAATACATATATCTCATGAAAATTAAAATTAATGTTAGTGGAAAAGGAAAATACAGATACGAATATCAAAATTCCTCTGCAGAATTTCTCGATTTCTATGAAAATGTATCGTGTGGCTTGAAAATCGTAGTGAAAGGTAACGAGCGAGTCGCATCGACATATCGAGATCCGCGCAGCCGGCGGCGGCGGTGGCGGATGAATTTGTCGTGCCCGAGGTGCATTGCGTTCCACACCCGCTACAGTTTACTGTGCCACGCTTATGAAACGACCAGCCCCGAACTGCCGACACTAAAACTTTCAGTGGATTGTTACATTCGAGCCAACTAAATAAAGGCTATAGGTTTTCACCCGGGCCTTTTCATGGGCGTCGCCTTTACGCCGATTTTATGTAGCATGAGCAAAATACAGCTGTAATTCCAACACGGGAAAATGTATATTACTCCGAATCCTTAGTAGAATCTGACAATGCGGGGATTTTTCGAGAGAGCCTCGGGCTAGGTGAGGGTAGTCGCGACTCGAGTTTGTTACATAAAAATCCCGTTATCGCGACGTAGGTCGACAGATTACTTTCTTGTTAAGAGGATGAAAACAAGAGTTAGTTCGTTTTCTACAAGGAAATAAATATGAACTTTTTTAGGGTACTTTCTTTTTATAACGGTACGAACATTTTAGCTGCCTTTTATTACACTATTTCAGAATAAACGGCCAAATGGAGGAAAATTTCTTAGCTGGTAAACTTTTACTGTAAATATTTTAGTAAGGATACAGTTACAGTCATTACCTAACTGCGGGTTTATATAAGCCAGCACATTTGTAGTTCGTAACTATTTACTATTTTTTTACTCACTGTAGTTTTATGTTACCTAAAAAAAAACAACCGAGGCCCTGCTACATAACCAACTGGCAGACTAATGGACTTTTGCGCGATTCTTTAGTATTTCTGTAAGTCCCCATCCTTCATCACATCAAAACCGCTTCAACAAAGTGTTGACTGGTAAGCCATTTATAAACGCAGTTGCATTAGAATGCGATACAATTGGCTGATAACTTTGAATCGAGCTCAACACAAAAGTAAATGCGATGCTATCACTCACAGTACAGAATTAAACAATACAGAAGGCCAGCGGCGCGCGAAACAATTCACGTTAATATTTCAAATTGCGCAAAAGTAATCAGTGGATTTATTTCGTTCAGAAGTGGGGATGATCTCTCGGCCAAATGGCAAACACGCAATTTGTCGCCGGCGTTAAATCGACCACAAACAAAACGGCCCCGGGCACTAGCGCCGCGCCATCATTCACCTGTGGTCGCCCATGGTAATGAGATGGACCTACTGTTCAACATATTAGGCTGATTGCAATTGTGCGATCGCCAGGCGAAACACCGCGACCACACCCCACATTCTAGCCGATTGAAATAGCATACGCGCCACGCTCACAGAATTTCATGAACGACACAATTGTATTATTATTTTATGTAAGAATTCAAAGGATTTGGGTCGCATTTTGAGTTAATTATTTCTAAATGACCCCGCATTGATTTTTCATAAACGTTACAGAATGCGTGTGTAAGTGGTCCTAAGATATTTTTTTAAAGGATCGTAACTATCAGGTTAATTGCTCGCAGAGGGGCGCGGAGGAAATGGTATTGTATTTCATCGTGGATATGTTAATATTTAGTGTCTGAATGGCGCATTATCCTTTGCAGATGAGTGATTACTAGCAGAAACATGAAACAATAAATCAGGGATAATTTTTCGCGTTCGAATAAACAATGGGATAATGTATTATGAATTCGCATTTTGTTTATGTGGAAGCCACAAAAAGCGCGAGCGGTGAGCGCTGGCAGCGTGACTGTGTGCCGGCTCATCATTACTCAACTGCGGTCGGTCGGGTAATGAGATGGGCTTCTGTGCCCAGCCGCATTCTCATTGTCCGAACACCTGTACTATCCACAGAGCAAACCAGTTCCCTATGAAAATTCATTGCGGAAATTACTTCAAATGCATTTTCAACCACTGCCACAAGCCTATTGCGGTGTTTACAATTTTGTTCTGATAGATATTTTCATATCCGCTTTTAAAGTATGACATAAATTGATTTGCCAACCAGTGCTGGCAACCAGCGTAGATAAATGTAATTTGGCACGTTAATAGTTGCCATATCAGTTAGTGTAAATAATTAAAAAGTACCAAAAAACATTTCCGTTATTGCTTATTCATAAATCTGCGATAGGTCCTGTGTAATATCTTAGAAGGCACCGTCCCTCATCCCCAGCTAAGTAATACGTTACCGAAGACTCGAAAATCCACCAAAGAATAAAGGTGCCTTTGTCCTATATCAGAAGCATTGCTTTAATTTAGGAGACAGTAAATTATTAGGGCCATAAATAAAAGTAAATGTTAAAAGCAGCCGAAGAATTTTTCCGTAATTTTATTACACAAAAGTTGAGGGCATTAAACGAACCTATTTGATATCAACCGAAGCAAGTTGGGCGATATCGCACGGGGGAATGACATGAAGAGATTTCCGCAAAAGCAACCCTGTAGTAAATTAACGGGATAATGCTCTTTAGGCGCTAAGTTTTACTCCGTGTAATTAACTTGGCCTTAGTAATTAAGATGGTTAATAAATGGGTGCGTAAGTCGCTTTGTGATAATTATTCCAGGAATCCTTTAATATAACCAAACAAGGGCGAATAACTTGCACTTAAGCGTTCGTGTTAATATGGCTGAAGGACTCTAGTTATGTTTTAGAGTGTAACTTGGAAGCCGTTGGGCGGAATTACTTTATACTGCTCCGGGATATCACTCCTTTAATGAGACGTATCTTGTTTTAGTAAGTTAAGATAGTCGTCATGTGAGTATTTTACTATGTTTTAATTGAATTGTGTTTTGGATTGCTTCTCATAGTGTTATTTATAGTTGTTTTGAAGATTTGTTTTCGTTTGGAAGAAAGAGTTCGTGCTAATAACAAATTAACAATGGTTTTTGTTTTAGAAATATTTTTCAGAACCTAAGATATTCTAACATTGCCAGTGTTGCGAACTTATTTCGAAAGAGTCACTGGTCACCCTAGAACGCAAAGGGCATTAAGAGGAACGCGGATAAGTTTTAGTCAGTAAAAGTCTGACACCCTTCCAAAGAGCAAGAAGTCATTTCATGATTTCCCATCCAATCCAAAAATCAAACAAGGATATACTACAGTCACCCATCAAAACTAAACCAAATCAACGGAACTTCCGTTCAATTTACACCCAGCTCTACACGTCCATATTTCACGCCACAGTCGGGTATAAAATCCAATTTTGAATCGAAGCACCTCACTAGTGGCGTCAGTAAGAGAAAATAATTACCGAAGGGTGTCCCAGGGGCGCTTGCATGGCATCCTGTCAGAAACTACGGACATGGATAGGTAGAACGCTGAAATTGCCTATTAACAGGATTACATTAAACCACTTGACAAGGATTAAAATTGGGTAAGAATTTCGCTGTTACGTTTTCAGTGTGTAGGTGAGAAAATTTATTGGATTTGCTGATGGAGGTGTTGATTTAGTTGGAGATTGGAAAATTCATTAGAGAGTATTTTGAAGAAAGACTGAAGCAATGGCTTCGATGAAAAACTGCCTTATTAGGCTGCGTTTGCATCAGAGATGAGTGGGGATGCGAAGCGAGGAATGTGTTGTTAAGAACCAATACAATCGCTTGCGGTGAGAGAGGCTAGGTAAATGAAGCCCGTCACCCATTTCTGGTAGATCCGCAGCCTTAGACTCGTTTTTTCATTGTAAAAGGAGTAAAGAAATATCATACATAAAAAAAAATCATAGGGTAGGTAAATAACAACAAGGCAGGTCAACAATGAGAAACCCGTAAATCGAATTTCCCCGACAAAAAGTTAATACAAAAAAAAAAACACACCACCGTATCATGAAATAACAGCTTTTTAAACCTCTGTTAATTGTACATTTTACTATCAGAATTACTGTGAATCTACTGGCAAGTTATTATCGCGTGCGCGCCCGAAGCATGTAAGTAATAACAATGAAAATTGCCGATAAACGGCACTACACTAACACCCAGTAATAATTACAGCACCATTGACTTATTTGTTCAGCGAGTGCTTCGCTTATTGTTCACGTAGCTGACAATGTAAACGCTGTGGACAATTTCTGTCGTTCTTAGAATGACTATTCAATTGTGGGCACTTTATTTACCTTAAGGCGAAGAAGGTCGTGAATGGATTTCCACTATGTCATTTCCCGCACTCACTATTTTTTTAACCATCCTTTTTGGGGCTTGGCCGGGCAGGAAGTGATTTGCTAAAACACACTCTTAATGTATATTGTAAAAGTGTCAGCTTCTTAATGCTCTATTGACGATCAATGCTCGTGGTTTCGATTTATTGCTATTGGTTCTCAACGGCTATTGTTGTTGATTCCAATGGAATTATTGGCCGTATTCAGCTTTTGCCGGAATGTGATTTAGTTTGCTTGAATTACGGGTACAGGGGAATGAGGTTTTGAATAAAACGTGTGTCATATTTTGGCGTCTTTGTGAAGCTTAATTTCATTTGTTTGAGTTTTCTGTATATATGTATTTATATATTATATTATATATATTAGTATAACTTAAAGTTTTTCGACTATATTGATGTCTTGACATTTCCTTGATGATTTTAATAACTGAAGTGTCAAAGTCACTACATACTTGTTAACAAAATTCACTCATTTCAACACACTAAAGTCTATAAATAAAATTCATAAACGTTACAATTCGATAACCCGTAGTAATATCGCAAATCAAAATGATTCTCTATTATTTACACTCGCTAATCCCTCAGAGGCTTCTTCCGCAAAGTGTAAACAAACTTATTTCAACCTTTAATTACGACATTTTGGCTGACGAGGTTAACGAAATAATGGTAGTTTTTGGAAGCCATGATAATACCGGAGTTAATTAATGATGAGAAACTGTAGGAGCTGAGCTTATTACATATTAAATTAAAAGGTTTAACTGTGTTAATGAATTATCGTGCGTGTATTTAAGGCTTAATTTTAAGTGTATTGATTGCTGCTGTAATCTGATTTTCATTATATTTTAATACAGCAGTAATAATGTTAAAATCGTGGGAACTAACATAATTAATTTTATATCGTTGTTTTTTTAACGACATTAACACGGTATTGGTTGAAAACCACTAAAGCTTCTATTTCCAAATCTTTCTACGCCAGACACATACTCAAACTAATAAACAAACAAAACACAATCACTAACGCGTAATAAAATCTCAGTAAAATCCGTATATGTTTACACACACTGCTCAGCATTCAATAAAAGCGAAGTACTGTATTTGTTTACTTGCAAAGTAGAAAGAAGTGCCATTCCGTAAACAGGTGATTATAGAGATGTCCCAAGTGTTCGCTATCCCACTTTCTCATATCGATGCATCACGTGAGATGCATTCGGAACCGCACCTCTAGGGACGAGCGGAACTGGGACTTGATAAAGTTGCAATATCGATACAGTTTCGATAGTAATCCCTGCAGATGTAGGTAGGCAGCGTATTTTCGTACACCCAATGTTCGTAAATGACAAAAAATAACTTTAATTTCGGAAGTCGGTGTTTTTGTTACTTTCTTCGTATTTTGACACCGACTTCCGAAATTAAAGTTATTTTTTACTTTGTAGTGTTTTTTTTTGGAAGTCGGTTGTATTTTTTTGTAAAAAGTTTTTTATTTTTCACTTTTTAGTGGTGCCCCACACCTAACAACACCACTGCAAAATCGCAGAAAAGCAAAATACGCAATTTCGATTATCAAAGAATCATCTAAATAGTCAAATTCCAGGTATTTCGATTTAAAATCCAAAGTTCTTAACCGATTTTGATATGATTTACATGGGACCAATCTGTAAGTATATCCTTTCAGATAAAACAAGAATTTTTCAAATCGGTTCATAATTATTGTCGTAGTTATGAGGTAACAAACATAAAAAAAAAAAACATACAACCGAATTGATAACCTCCTCCTTTTTGGGAAGTCGGTTAAAAATAAGGTCCCGCCGCGGTGTCATAGAAATGTGTTGTGCATTCTAAATTTTCAGGTTTCAGTTTGCAGTGTTATGTCAGACTCATGCACTAATGTAGTACCTAGTGAACATTATCAAAGCTTGAATGGTTATAGGCTGTTGAATGAATGTATTGTGTTAAATCTCGATGCTTCCAACATGATTAAAGCACGTTCGAATTTAGAAAGCCCTATTTTAAAATTTATTTAGTACAAATAGATGTTTATGTCCGATGCGTATGTGTTATAGCGTTATTTTATTTTCGATATTTTTTAAACCTTTTCATCTAGAGTTAGCATTGTTGTTATTTCACGTCACAACTAGCAACAAGCTACGTCTTAAACTTTTATAATGCGTACGAATTCTAGTAACTTTGTTTAACAAGAGCCATAAGTTATGGAATGCATTGAGTCTAAAACTTATGTTGTACTCGAACTAACTTTATTTGGTTAAACTATTCCACGGTTACATGTTCAGGCCCACAAACATCAACTTTGGCTATAAATCGTTAAAGTTTAATTATAAAGAACAGCACAAAACTTGTTAGAATGAACAACAACCACTCAAACTCGAGATTGTTTTAAACTGAATTAATTGTAATACACGTAATATTAACAGGAGCTGTTGGCTGGCCGCAAGATGCATCTAAACCCTGTGTATTCCCGTCCCTCTCCGGGGATGGGCCACGTGCACCCACTTAGCACACGCCGAACACATTTACACAAACCAACAAACAACCCACAAACCATACATATAAAGATCAAATTCCTTTGTACCGACGTGCTAAGTAAGATTGCAGCCTTACACAGTCTGAGAGCTCTACTTCAAAAGCTTTGCCGGTATTAGAATTGCCTCGACATGTACAAAAATAGCGAAATTGAAGTGTTTCGTGAAGTGAATTGAATACAGATAAGATTATATAAAAATCAACCGAAAATCTACCAACATTTTATACGATAGATTATTTCTTCAACTTGTAAATATTTATTGCATTTGAATTGTAAAATAAGTTAACGATTTTATTACACACATGGTGAAAATTTACGACAATAATAATTTATCAAAGAAAATCGTAAACACGGCGGTGAAAACAAAAGAGAAGGGCGTGGAAACGTTTGTACGTGGAGGGCATAAAGTTTAAAAATACTCTAGTGATGTGCCTTTCTCTGACTTGTGAAATTTTATGGCACTCGAAGAAAACGATCGTCATTTATGATTCACGCGATAGGCTTCTTTACACATCACGAACTGTGAGGAATGAAATATAGATGGCACTACTCTTATGCAAAGTGAGAGGTGAAATTTTCACGGTAGCTAGCACGCACTCGTAGAAATGCGTCCCTCAGGCGCGTGAGGTGGTTCGAGCGACCAAATGGAATCCGCTCCGCAGAGATTGCTTGCGCTAGTTTTTTTTTTTTGTTTAATATTTATGAACTTTGTCTCTCACATGTCGCGTTTACCTTTGTGTAATGGCATTTACTTCAAGCTCCGCTGACACTTTGAATGCCAAACGAACGTGAACATATTCAGTAACGCTCGGATGATTGCCACACAAGACATCTTGCCAGTCTCACTTTACCGATTCCACAACATGCAAATTCATATCAGGCAATAAAGGATTTATTCCCATTGGTATTTTATATCCTAAAAATTAAATTATTAGACAGAGACAATGGAAAATATTTTGCGAAGGGACATCGTTAATTATTTTTTCAACCGGCAGAGGTCGTAAATAAAAGTAAAGGGTGCTATTAAACGCATTATTCGCGCATATTTAATGTAGTGAAAAGGCTAAAAGGTTTTTATTTTTCACAGATTCAACAGCTTAACATAAAAATCATCCTTTGAATTAAGTCTCCATTCAACACGTGATTTATTAACTAAATAATGTGAAAAAGAATATTAAACATTATCAAAAATTATGTTCCCGACATATTCAGACATGAACCTTTGGCCGGGACTGTAATATCAAAGAGATTTATAGAGAAGTCATTCTCTAAAATTCGACCTTTTTTATTCCATCTTCAGGACACTTTTATAGAATGTCATTTATTCTGGCCTTAAAAGAACCTCTAAACTTTTAAAGCAGCAAAAAGCTTTCTTTTAGAAATAAGCTTTACTGTAGTTGTTAAGAAAAGCGTAACGGACATAATCGGGGCCTCATTGAAATAGGTAATACGTTTAAATTATTAATATAGGATTTGTCGGGATATATCGGCGAGTGTGGGTCCGCGTCACCGAGGCGTAGCCCTCACAACGAAAATAGATAATAAAATGTATTGAAATGGCTGCGGGCCGGCTTATCCGGTTGAAAGTCAATGAATATTTGATTTCAATTTTTTTTCCCGCCGTCACCGTGAAGTATTCACGCCATACCTAATTTGATTTTCGCCATTCCGCCCGTTCGCCGGGGCAGTTTGCATTCATATTCAGTTTGAATACGCGTTTGGGTTGCCTCTTGCCCGAGTTTGATACAAATAAACAGCGGATATTTTTACATTTCTTGCCAGGATAACCCGACCCAACTGATTACGTTCCGGGGATAATAACCCGACTGTAGTATTAGGGGAGGCCTAAGGAATATTTATATTAGATTATTATATGCGCTATTCATATTTAGGTACGCAACAACATTACACGACTCGTATAACAACGAATCGTCTGCGCAGACTGAGCAGGTAAACGTCCGACAAATGAAAGTTTAAACGTCCACACTCAAATGTATTCTGGGCACGTCGCCGTGTTTTATTTCAATGTTTATCTAATTACAAGCAGAGGGATCTCAAAATATCATCCAAATGACACGCAAAGGGCACAAAAGTTGGAAGTTTGGAAAACATGGGTAAATTATTTTATGTCTTACAACGACAAGAAAGGGCCGTTTTTCCCTCGGCGAGGAATGAAACAGGATTCGTTTTTGCGAACTTGCATAAATGACGGCGCAACGATATTTCACCGAGCCTGAATATTTGGGTCAACCTGTTTTTGTGTAATGGGGATTACAAAAGCAAATTTAACATTGTATTTGCTGTAACTGCTACAAGGGAACCTTCGTTGGCAACAAAAGATGGCTCGCCTTGATACGATTTTCGTGGATTTTAATTAAAATCTTACGCGTTGTGGGAATAATGAAAGAAACTGATTACGTGGGCCCGGACTTTAGTGTTTTGGGACACAATTTATTGGCTTGTTTATGACGATGTGTAATATTTAGGAAAAAAGTGAAAGCGAGACCATCGAAATTGAAATAGTCAGATTTCAAGCGTAACTTCGCTTTTACCCTCACAATAATACAAAATCTCCTGCCGAGGAAACCGTATATTTTATCCGGGCGTCGATTTGTTATTTATTAGCCGGGAATAGTCGTAACATGGGGAGGGAGCACAATACCGAAAACGGTGCGCCTGTTTAGTGACGATGCCACCTCCGTTTCGCTCCGCTACGCCTCAGCCGCGGCGCCGCCACCGTATCGTGAGCTCCCTCCCTTTCCTGTTCGCTCAGCTCCTTACCATCAGAAAGGAGTCTCTTTAGATTTTGACATGTCTGTTTAAGCTGGCCAGCTTTCATTGAGGGTCGAAGCCTATATTTATCCGTTGCTAGTTAACCAGTGACGACTTTGTGGCGAAGACGGCCAGAGAAATGAGGCGAGACAAACAAAAATGATATGTTTCCGTGTGTGACATGCAAGCCTTTGGAAGTTCCGTTGTTTTTGTCAAGAAAAATAAGGCGCCACACCGCTCGTGCGTGGCTCGCCTGGCGTAACTTACTGCTCGGGAAGTAATAATATCATATTATTACGGTTTTGAATTCCGTTCAGTTTTATTGTACTATATTTTTGTTTGGAATGACTTGAGTTTTGTTATTTTGTTCGGCATCGTAGACAGCCGAAAATAGCTACCTAATAATAATAAAAGCGAGTATTATTTCCTAACGCTGCTATTTGGGATACTGATATTTGGGTTGTTATTATTCCTAAGTCCCTAATCACTAAGCTCCTCAGAAGGATACCTATACAAAGCCATTATTGGCATAGTTTTATTAATGTACAAGACATTAATAATTGTATATAGTATTAGGCACTCGGGTAGTATTGGGGTTCTTATTTATTAGGGTTCAGGCTCCGTTGTTGTATTATAGGCTTAGTAAAGTAATGACAACTTACCTCTGTGCCTATTGGTCTGTTTGTCGAACATTAGCATGGCGTCCTCGATCTGTAACAAAAAGACATAATATTAGTTCAAAATTCTGAAAAATCGTGAGGAAAAATAGCGAAAAACAAGGGCGTCGTGCGCGATTTGAGCCCCGCCCCGGCAATAAAACACTCCGCCGTTGTAATAACGAATAAGCACCGGTACAGAGTAAACCACACGCTGCAAATAAACTTTGATAAGCGGGGGCGAGCAGGTAATAACGTATTCATAGAGAAATAAATGGAAAGTCGGCGGTTAGGACGCGAACAA
Organism: Ceramica pisi; assembly: GCA_963859965.1. Lineage (NCBI taxonomy): Eukaryota > Metazoa > Arthropoda > Insecta > Lepidoptera > Noctuidae > Ceramica > Ceramica pisi. The sequence continues at coordinate 17,497,159 of OY982535.1, read as the reverse complement.
TACACGCGAGCGGAGATGCGCTGTCACCACCGCGACTCGCTCGCACCTAAATTCGGCGACGAAGGAGCATTTTTAAAATTCCCCGTCCGCCAACAAAACAGTGATTAATCTGAAATGGAACGAAATTGCATCGTAAATATTCATGTTGACGTCGACGCGTGACGCCTCCACATACGTAATTGTACGTACGACTTAATTATAAATTCCTTCCTTATTAACTTTTCAGATGCGTATCAGATATGTCATGTTTGGCGGTACAGGCGGGTACAAAGTGCGGCCGTATGAACTGACCCACGTTGAAAAATGTACGTGTATACAAAAGCGGGCAAGTTCGGTTTGACAGCGTGGCCCGTGGGTTTTGTCTCGGTAGCGTCGCCGGCGCGGCCGTCCCTTGGGCGACATTACGCGGGTAGCTCGACACGACGCACTCCCGATGATCGATGTCGAATACCCGTAACAGGTGACCTTTCGCTGAATTATTCCTACCTGTAGAAACGTTTGTTTAGTGGTGATTTGTTTGAGCGGGAATTGCCACGCTTTTGTTGGCCGAGCGGCCAGAGCAACCCTCTTTTGTGGTGAATAAAAAAATAACACCTAATTTTCGGACATACACGGACGCTGATTTATCTTTGACATTAATACCGTCTGAAGAGAAGGTAAAGGATCTCGTTTATTTTTTTCTCAAACTTTATCATTTTCGTTAGGAGTGATCCTATTTGTTCACGTGTTAAAAGTAGTTGGGTGCGACGTGGGTTGGTACTGTGAAGGGTGGGCTTTGGATGGAATTTACTCAAGGATAGAGAACCTTTGAAAACAAAGGTAAGTGTTAATTCAAAGTACATGGCCAATAGCGGTACGTCTTCAATACGTTCTTGCTTGATAACAGTTTTCAGAGCTTCCAAACTGTATCGGTATCAGGGTAGTATCAAAGTGCAAAACTATTCCTTAAGAAGAAACAAAGAGCGCATTGGTACACCTTTCGAACATTTTATCGGAGCGGAATTGTTTCGATATCGCTACGATATCGACATGAATAGAGCCTTACAGAACCTATGAATGTAGTATTCAATAAGATTGAGTACTGGCTACGAAGTGCTTCAGGTCTATTTTCGTTATTTGTAGAAAAAATAATAAAAGTCGAAGGTTTCAAGCACAAGAGTAGCATTCACGGTACGTGCACTATCGCCTGTCGGTACGCTCAACATACTCATTTTCCACAGTTGACTCTTACAACTTGCATGGGAAAATAACCATCAGCTACATTATGCTTTCCTGGTACTGCAATATATTTAGAATACTGCAGTCATTAATTTCCTTTACATTGATTTTTCAGTAAAGCAATGGTTCAAGAAAATACAATTTCTTACTACCGTATTCGAAGTAAATGAATTCTCTGCCTAAAAATAAAACCACGAATGAAAAAGTAATTAGGTAAAAAAGCCTGACAATATTCCGAAATAGCAAAGCAATAAATATCTATTAACTTACATAAATGATGGAATTTATTACTCCAGTCAGGAGACGGAAAAATAGACCAATCGTAACACATTTTGTCATAATACGATGGTCCGTGGTTTGACCGAATCAATAGAGATTTGTTGGGAAAAATAGATTATGCTGTATTCCTGCGACATAGATTGTGACCTAATGCGGTATTGTTACGGTCAATTTGTGAGGGCTACATCGCGTCATTACCTTCTTTCGCATTTGTGATGAAGTGCGTGCGACAAGGACGGGTATAGCCTTTCGGGGTCGTTCCCTTGGGCGACGTTACGGTGAAACCGAACTTTGGCCGTGATCAATGCGAACCTCGGAGGTGTCTTCTGAGTTAATGTTTGTATTTGATTACTGATCGATTTAATTTCTGCTGATTTAAGTTTTAATTTGTTCGAACGTTTTGTGCATTAAGGAACTGTTCTGTTCAAATTTATACCTGACTATAATATTCAAGTATTGCTTTTACAAGTCAACAAGTTGAAGTCAGTTCGGAATATATCGTGGTAACTCGTAACATAACGTTAATAAGCACAACCTCATAAAACTTTCCTTTTGAGAACTACTAACATTTCACAAAATATAAGTAAGCCTGTAAAGAACCCAATTTTACACCACCCAGCGTCACGTAACAAGTGGTCTAACAACTTGAGGCCAAATAAGAACATTTATGAACGCATAGAGGCGTGACCGCTCTAATTCGCCTTTTAATATTCGGCCGATGTGTGGTCCACACGGTTATCCCACCAACTTTGCTAATTCCACTCTTGGCCGAATATTTTTCACAAGCAAGGGTAAGTGAGCGAAATTGGAGACAATGTCTGCCGACGGCCGGAATTTTTATAGTTCAACGTACATGGCGGGAATAAAATACAGGATTTAGTGAATGCTTGGATAGAGTATCGGGTTTAGTCGAGTCCCTTTTTGGTCAAGGAAAATGCCACAGTTTAGTAGAGCACTCGCCTGAACCGCGGACTTCTAATGAAGTAGCTGATACAAAAAAGGTCATGTTAGTAGGTAAATAAAAACCGGCCAAGTGCGAGTCGGACTCGCGCACCGAGGGTTCCGTACAAACCTGTAGGTACAGATTATAAGCAAAAGTTGCGGTTTACGATTTATGAGGTATTAAAAAAACTACTTACTAGATCTCGTTTGAACACATTTTCAGTGGAAGTTTACATGGTAGTGTACATCATATATTTTTTATAGCTTTATCATTTCATATTTTAAAAGTTACAGGGGTGGTAAAATGTCCCCCACATTTTACCACTTTGGAAGTGTCTCTCGCGCAAACTATTCAGTTTAGAAAAAACGATAATAGAAACCTCCATATCATTTTTGAATACCTATCTATAGATACGCCACAAGAATGGGTTTGATAAAAAAAAATGAGATTCAGTAAGTATGGGGAATCCCCAAAATTCATTGTTTTTTTTTCTATTTTTTTGTGAAAATCTTAATGCAGTTCATAGAATACATCTACTTACCAAGTATCAACAGCATAGTTCTTATAGTCTCGGAAAAAAGTGGCTGTGACATACGGACGGACAGACAGACATTACGAATCTATAAGGGTTCCGTTTTTTGCCATTCGGCTACGGAACCTTAAAAACAGGTTGTAAACGAAAGATCGATGAAACAAACATAACATTAACGAACAATATGACAGTTTTATTTAATCAACATTATCATAAGTGACGTGTCCAAACAACGTAATTTACTTCGATAGTAATCTTGAAAACTATATGTGACTGTTACTTAAATATTTCATGATCATGAATGGAGCAGTTGTTACAAAAGGGACAATTTTCTGTAATGTCTGTACGTTTGAGTTAAGCGTCCTCTATTATTAAGTACTTCATTTAAGGGAGTGACGTGAGTGTGTCCCTGGGGATACCTGTCGCGGTAATTCGCAATGTGTACACCTCTATTTTTTATTTTTGTTGTTAAGATTTAGGGGGATGTTAGGGGTGTAATTATACGATGTGGGAGTGAAGGACTATAGTAGTAGATCAAAGTAGTAAGTGGTAGTCTTTTATTTATATATTTCCATCGATTATCAATACTTAATTTTCTTGTAATATTTGAACTGAGACAGGTTCATTAGTAAGGCTTTGAGTTGACTGTCTTTGAATTAGATTCAAAGCATTAATAAACAGTACAATTCAGTCTTTATTGGTACATAGTTTCTTCTTAATTCATTAACCTTCAATCCACATCAATTTCGCGATTAAAGTTAGTGAAATGAACTAAAACAACTCGAAATTAAATGGCATCATTCAAAACTTTCAATTATTCTAAAATATCTCGGTAATTAAATTATTATTCGACTGAGACCAATTTAAGTAAGTTTGGGAATTAATTAGCCTCGATTCTCAGTTTTTCACAATTTTATTTTTATGACTATTTTTTGCTTGGTTGGTAATCAAATATTGACAAAGAGAAGCCTGAACAAAGGTCATCAACAAACTCAAATTATTCTAGTTATAATGTTGACTTCGCGAGCGCATAAATAAATCAGAACGCATCATTAGAAACATGTCGAGTGACGTCATTACACACAATGAGCACTGAAACAGCGCTGGCATTACATTTAGTATCGCGATCCATCAAACGTGCGATATCGCGATCGCGCAGCCAACATTACGCGATGAACTAATATCTGAACAATCACGCTGTTTGTCCGCGCGTGCATCGCGACTGATTTGTTTGTTTGTCAGCGTGTCTCGTGACGTCACACTGACGTATTTCTAAACACACGGTGTTTATACGAGCGTACGTTTACCCCGAGGCTTTCAATATGGCGGAAAATTGGAATTTGAAAAAATGTTTTATTGTTTTTTGTGTTTTTTTATTTTTTTTTTATTTTAATCGTACTACACTTGTCACTGATTATTTTATAGACTAACTGGTTTATTTTAAAGTAAATTATATTATTTTGTCTTTACAATTTACATGAATACCAATTTGGAAGCTCCTAAACACAGGATACACAAACAACATTCCAACCATATAGACAAGTTATCTGTTTTTAGATGCTATGCAAATTAGATCCTGAACAAATACCCATTACTCATTCTCCAACTAATATTTAGAATTCAAACTGTCAGTTGTTACAAGGAATTCCGGAACTATGCATCTTGTTACTTCGGCCGGACTTGCGGATGGTCCAGTGTTGGTCAACCTCACGTCAATCAAGGGGGTGTAGCTAACAATGCTCTCGGTCTGTGGATCGTCTGTAGGCAGCCTTAGAAGGAGTTCGGCTATATTGGCAAACTTTGACACGTATTTATTGTTGAGCTTGAGTTTCGCCTTATTATTTGGTTTGTAGTTGTGGCTTTAACTTTGAATGTTTGATAACTTTTCGTTTCTCTTTGAGGTTAAATTTAGCAAGATTACAACGAAACCCCAAATTAGATTATCCGTGGAAATAACGATTTATTGAATATTTATTTTCGATCTCACAACAACCTTATTTACCGGACACTCCTTATAATTTAGTTGCGAAAAAAAAACTGGCCGCAAACTCAATAAATAAGAAACACAATAAGAATACTCTTCGAGAAATGGCATAAAGAAAAAGTTTTAATTTGTTTAAATATTTCCGCGGGTATGGAGTTCAGTGGCGCTCAAGTTTCGTGGCTCGGCATTAACTTGCCCGCGGCTTGTAATGGGACAAGCAACCTGCTCTTAAAGGCGACATAACAATTAACTTGAAGAAGAAAATATTAGTAGAGCTAATAGAGCCACTCAGATACACTCCGGCCTCTGCCCTCCATAAATAACACCCCTTCCCGACTACAGACAGTCTACAATTTTGTCGTATTTTCGTAATGATTCTCAGCGGAGGAAACTCCCCGAGGATACCGACGTTTTATCCTTGTACTTTTATAGGCGAATTGATTGGGAACCACTGGAAATAATCTCAGGATGGGATTAGTTTTCTTAGGAAAGTTTTCCTGGAGAACTCGCCGTTTCCTTATTAACATACCCCTTAAGTATACTTTATCGGACAACAGTAATTAAATATAAGAAGTCTTTCGACAGAGCTGGGAACAAATACGGGCTTCGTTGCTGAAGAAACTGACGTCGTGTTGTTTACGAATGGTAACTAATTGCTACGTCAAATTACGGAGGGTTTTACTACAACGAGTATTGGGGATTTAGATCGAAAATAGTTACCAAAGTGTTTTAATAGGATTATTGAAGTTCAAGAAGTTATTCAGCGGGTTATTGGACTTAATCCTTTGCTTACGTTCTGCTGTTTCCAAATCAATCAATAAATAATTCATTTAAATTTGAAGTATATAATTTACTTTGAAATCTGACATGAATAGAATGTTGCTTCATTTTAAGGAAATCCGAATGTAAATATGCTTCGTTATAAAAAACAAATGTCATAGTGACAAACTAAATCTTCTGTATTTATTTTTATAACGTGCCAACGAAGGTTACTCGCAGTACTTACTTATTATATTTTTGCTATGTACAGATAGCCCATTCAATATAAATAATGTCCGCGTGATAGCCGCAGTGCCGACACAAATTCAACCGACTGACTCAAGAAATAAAATCGTATTTTCAACGACAACGCCAACACAGTCGTTCTCAACAATTTCCATCTTATGGTTTCTCTCTTACTTTCAATTTTCTAAACTACGATCTAGCTCATAAAAACTCCAAACGTCAAACTTACCTATACAAAAAAAAAATTACGTAAGTATTCCGCGATCCGTAAAAAAATCGGTGAATAAAATATGAGGGAAGTTTAGGAAAACCCGAAATCGTTTTTCGTATTTGAATAATCACTTTAACAAACAAAAGTCGGCCGAATCTGCTTCATTACTTATTAACCTGCTCGAGTGTGGGACAAACAGGAAATATTGCGGAAAATAACCACTAGATTCATGTTTTTATTGAATTTAACGTTTAGGCAAATATTATTTTCAAGAGTTTTAGGCGCTGATTTAAAATGTAGGTTAAACTTGGTCCTTTTATAGGCTGAATTAAGGATTTTTTTTATTCTTTTCTTTTCAAAATAAACTGAAGTTCCCGTGAAAATCTGATTGGGAACATTTTGCAGATTTTCCTTATTTAATAATTAGGAAGACCGCAGTAGATGATTGGAAATCCGTGTGCCCGAAACCGTTGAAACACTTCAAAAGACATCCATTGTTATCAATAGACCTGAGTGAATTGATGTCTCCAACATCAAAGGCACATTGAGCTTTGTATAAAGAACTTCTCTACGCCATAATAACATTGGCTTTCTTTGTTATTGGAATAAGTACAAGTAAATAGAAAGGAAACATTTCACTTCAGTTATTTCCATGTCGAATAATATTGTAATGGTGAAACGTCGCTTAGTACAAGTACTCGCTCCATTTTTAATTACGTGACTCGTCCAATCATGCAAACTGAACAAAAAGTCATGATCCAAACCCCCAGCTTTTAATTATTGGGGTATTTTCCAAACTTTGTGAACACTTCAGAAGTTGGGACCTGGCCTGGACTGCGGGCCGGTGTTAATTACCAACTTTTTAAAAACTGCAACTCATAATAGACAGCTCGGTTGAAAGATGAATGATGTGTTGGCTTCCAAGTTGCCATTTTTTGCTCAACTTCGCTGGAAATTTACGGAAACATGAATTGTTGAACAACAACAACATGAATTTGACGTTAAATATTTTATAAACGACAGACCAGTAATAAATGGACACTCAAAATTTCAAACGGTTGCGACTCATCCATCGCGATAGGCGCCAAAGTGGTTTTATCTAATAGCCTATCATTACTCAGTACACACAAGCAAAAAGTTATTATTGAACGATCGAACGTAACACAAATAGAGGTCTAATTGGCATAACCACCAGGTTTGAATGAAGGCGAGCTGGCCGACGGACACCCTTACCAACCTAAATTTCCTTGCTCCGAGATTGAAACTGTGTTGCAAATGGTGTTTTACTTTAATTATTCACGTGAGCATACTGTTACATTGATAAAATGTAGCTAATACCTAATATAAACAGCTTAATTGCGACCGAAACTTGTGCAGGTTCGCTTAATTGATTTACTGTGTCGGTCGGTATCGGATAGTATAAATACGGTCTAGATTATACGACCGAATGAAAAATGGCGATCGAGCGAGCGTTCGACGGCGTGCAAGCGATCGCTACCAGCATAATGACGCTACTGAAGTTTCACTCGTTAGTCTTATGTAGATTGTTGCCAGTCATTACCTATGGGAAAAGTCACGCTTTCATACGTTCGCCTCCATTTTCGAAATTACTTATTGTTTACGAGACTCGTCAGAGTGGGGATGAACGCAATCTGTACCCGCGCTTGCCAAGCCACATAATATGCGCCGACTACTAACTTTCAATACTCAGATAAAAATGTGTGTTATGAGAAAATATTTCCTCATACACTTTTATCCACTGTGATTTTAAGTGACACGCGAGTTGTATTTCTAATATTACATTGTTGGCTTCAGCGGTATAAATACAACAACAGAATTTACCCTATTACCGTCTTTGCGTATTGAATAAAGATATAATAATATTGTTACAGATCCGAAACAGTCCTTTCCAAAGAAAATAATTCTTTCATCATATCTGATTTGTTGAATTATGCCAGTGACGTTCCCCGTCTTGGATACTCATCTTGAATAGAGTTGACATCCATTGTGATATTTTATTATTAGTCTGTGAGATGCAACGAGGCGGGTGAATTGTTAAATCCTCACAATGAGGTTGTCTTCGTCGGGTCGAGTGCGCAAAAGTTGTTCAAGGATCTCAGTTCCGACGGGAATGTAAAGGGAAGGGATTAATTGTATAATCTTCAAATAAGACAAAGTTGAAGACGGCGGTCGGCGAACGGATTATTTATGTGTAGTGAGGGAGCGTGTGACATCACGCCTCGCCCAAGCCACGCCACAGCCACTCCACTTCAATCTGCATATAAATCGGATATCGATAATGACGTCGCTATCGCAAGCTACCCGAAATTCGTTCACAATCCGATAAGCCTTGCCCGTGAAAGCTCTAATCCACAGAAGTTTGGATGACCCCGATAGTGGATAGACCTAGTCTTCTATTATGTAAATTATCAGCCACATGAAACTTTCGGCCGGCCACTGCGGTCGCTAAGTTTGCGGCCGGAACTTACGATATTGACTTAGAGTCGTATCTCGTATCTGTCTGAGGATCGAAACTAGCATGTAACAATAGATGGAATGGAAAATCCGTTGTAAAATAAATATTTAATGTTTAATATCTGTTCGGTCGTAGCAATAAACGGGGTAATACCGTATATCCTGAAAGCGTTGAAAAAATGGAGCACAAAAATGAGTTTTAACGTTTACTACGAGTATGAGTGTAAAATTCCGTGTGAAAATGAAGAGATCGTTGTGCGTGCGGGGGCGCCTGCTGCTGGTAACGATGGGCGCAAATGACCCGCGCACGAAACACGACCGCGTCCGTTCCTCGACGCTCCACACTCCACCAACTTGCCTATTACGTATATGTCAACGCTCTACGACTATTCTTTTTTCTAACAAAACTACGCTACGCCGTAGCAATCGTAGCGGCAGCGTAGGACGACGTAGCAGTGCTACGAACCAATAGGTAAATCGATTTCAAATATTTCAATTAATTTCCTAACAGATCTCAAGTTTAGCGTCACGAAATGGAAAGCTCTTTAATTATACAAAAAGCATGACCCTTTTCAAACTTCGTAATGAGACTCAAAATAAGAATTTAAATTTCAATAATTATTCATTTGGCCGGTACAAGTGGGCGATATTGCGAAGTTGCGGCGCTGTTTTTTCCATTGACGTTTTCGAAGGAAACTTTTTAAGCGGTCTCCTATTGAGTGCATGTAACTTTCCTTTTAGTCTAAAGTACTAGCTAAAAGAAACTTAGTGTGATTGGCCGTTCCATTTGGCCGATACTATGTTACCTGTAAAGATACTTTTATCATCGTTGTAACTATCAACTTTTATGTCTTTGATGTACTTACATATATACGTGGAACTGCTAATCTAGGAGGGACTTTGTTGGGACTTGTTTCAAGGTGAACATAGTCCACTAACTAAACGTATTCGGTTACTAAGCGAGTTTGGTTTGCGTACTGTTTGCCGCAGGGAGGCAGCGTGGTAGATAACGCGATTGGCACTTCCGACGTTTAGCAGACGGGAGCACCTTCCACAGCGCGTTATTTTTATAAGGCATGGGCCTTGCCCTGACCCAGTTCCTTTTAATCCATCGCTTACCTATAAGGTTTTATTGGCAATGGCCCATTACGACCTACATTATCAACATCATCATCCGATTTTACTATTTCCAGTCACGTAAACTTGAACGATGAGTATAAACCATAAGGCAGACAAGTTTTCCTATTGGATATGCGGAATTTGGGGAGAGGATATCTAGAGGTCAATGATCGAGGCACGCGACACTCACCGTGCCTACCTTTTTCTTTTCCAATCAAACGGTTTTATGAAAGACCTTTTATTCTTTGAATAATTATTCAACTTTGCGAATATTTTTTGGGGATGTATGTGAATAAGTAGAATACATAAACGTAGAAGGCGTATTTTCGCGAAATACTTTCAATTACCCCGAAAGCAAAACAGTATCAATTTACTCCGTAACCTCTTTTTAGGGTTTTTTTAGTACGTGCTCCAGTCAGCTCCTAAGACAAATATGAATAGGGAAATGAATTATATGAAAAGCTCCTTCGTTGTGACGTGTGAGAGATTGCGTCGCTTTGCGTCGACCTCCGAATTTAACCAGTCGTTTGTGTGCCACGCAAAACTTGCCTCGAGGTTACATTAAGCCGATTACCAGCGTCAATCAAAACCCGCCTTTTTCTCAGATACCGTACGCAGAAACCACCAACCGTACTTTAACTAATGTCTTTATTTCGGGAGGGTTTTTTCTCGTTTACGGATTTGTAATGTGCTAAGTAGGCATCTAAATGCTTATTGCTTTTGTAACAAGTAGTAACGGTTACGTCGAAACTAATATTTTCCGGCAGGTCCTTGGAATAACGATACGGCCATTTTCCGGGCGGGTGGTCGCCGACCTACGGCCGATCGAGGCGCGCGGCCTTCACTGATAAATTACGAGTCTTAAAACCAGTGGCAGGTAATTCTGCACAAATTCCAAGCTTCTGGCCCTCCGGCCTGCTACAGGAAAGTTTCAACGATTACTTTTACTTGTAATTTATGTCTCAGGGTACCGATAAAACGATGGCACCGAAGAGGGTCACAGGTGAGTCCCCGCGGAATTTCCTCAATTTTTTAAGGTGACTTTGAGGAAAGGTTTCCAGGCTTTTAACTGCTTAACTGCCCTCATATAAATTATGAAGTTCGATGGGCATGTTAAGTACAAGTTTTATCACGAGCGAGGTCGAGAAACTGCCGTAAATAAAATCAGAGGGTTGTTACTTTGGAGGAATTGTTTTCGTCTGGCCTAAGGAGGAGTGGAAAAATTACACACGTCTTGAGGAAGGAAAATAATAACATAATAGATGCTCGTGTACTTGAAGAAAATGAAGAGGTCCGTTGTGTGCGATATAAGGCTGGGTATAGACTTGATTAATATTCGTTAGATGAGGCTTGGGGTGGCGGAGAGCGGACTGATATATCGGCGGCCATCTATCAGACGGGCCGCGCCGCAGCACGCTGCATGCGTACGCACGCGCCTGCCAACACCGCAAACAAACGCCGCCATGCTTTGTACATTGCTATTATGCCGAACTTTAAATCTAACAGTAATATTGATGAGTGTTCTGACGGGACGTCTAATGATGGTACTAGGTACCTATGTTTGGAAGTACTTTTACTATCATTTTGCGCAGTTATGTGGAAACGCTTATGTTTTAATAAAATATTAATTATGTTTTCAATTAAACCGATACTGAAGACTGAAAAATGTATCTTTGACGTAAATAACCACAACAGGCAGCTGGTTTCATTATTGAAAAATAAATAAATCCATTATAATAATCGCGTTCGACCCGTTGACATGCATAAACAAAATAAATGTGAGGACACAACAAGGTTTGCGAACAACCTAATCCATTTATTGTGAATGAAATAAAGATTGTGAGATTGGCTGGATCACAACGCACTTACACAAATTTCGTTCCCGTGTCTTCAACGATGAATAATAGATGTTGGCCACAGTTCGACCTCTCTGCTCCTCACGCACACATCTTCACAATACCCCCGTCTTAAACACACTAGCTTACTTCCACCAATACAATATTATCTTTATACCCTCGCCGCATTTGTGGAATACCCACCGTCCATTGATTAATTTTTCGGGTCTCCCCTTTTAAATTGCTCCCGTAGAAACTATCTCGAAGGCATTATCGAGGTAAGCCATAAATAAATTTAAATGTTCTTCGCGAAATACCTCAACACATTTATAATATCTGAGAAAGGATAGGTGTAATAAATATCAAGCAAGTGAAATACAGCTTTATTTGTTTTAACCCCTTCTATTGTACGAAATGAAAGAACGACAAATATTTTGTAATAGTTGGCAGAATCTAATGAAATGAATATTTTGTATGTCACAATAATTCAGAATTAAAAGCTCAGCATATGAATTAAGTGAGCAAGCTTTCGACAATAATTGAATTACGCCCTAAGTTAGGCGGCAACATAGATTTTACTTTTGGAATCCGCTTCGGAATGCGTGCATAGGAATTATTTGAACATTTACGCCGGTAATGTTGCGGCAGCAACGGATTCACTCCGCTCTATAGCACCGCACGAGATTTATGTACGGTATTCAATATATCTTGTTTGTATCTGCTCAATACGCAACCAACCCTCAGGCTATTTCATTAATCGGAAACATATCACGTACCGAAATACCATTTCCATCCATTTTTGTACCTACCGGTACTATACCAGATTTTTATACAACAAAAACTTTTGTTCAGTGATAGGTAAAAAGCGATTTCGTAGAGCGACGATAAATAAAAACGAGTGCCACATTTCGCGAAGTTACTTTATAAGCGGAGCACATCGGGCCGGCGCGGCAACTGCAAATGGCGCGAAACGACAATTTTAAAGCACAACATTGAATATACATAATATAATGTATCTGGCAGCGCACGTGCGGGCCGATTACTCGCCGCCCGCGCCGCTGAGCCGATCCGCGCCACGCCGCTCGACTTGTATGCTGGCGCTTTTAACGCATTACCATGAATAATATATACTCAAATTGAAATGTCGCATTCGTGTCGCTCGAGCTGCCTATCTGCTCTCGCCGCGCGACGCCCGACGCGGACGCCCGAGAGCACCGAACCTCCTTCTGTATTCTGCCCCTCGATTCGTTCTGCCAATAGGCTTTGCCATTTATCGAAATCACTGAGCTCTTTTTTGAAAGGCTAAGTTGAATGGAGTTTCGATTGATTTTCATATCACATTGTTCAAGAGGGTAAAATACAACGTACTCGATAGAAACCCTTATTTTCTTTCCCATCGAAAATGTTCGAAATTTTAATTCGACTCTGTTACGAGAAATTTCAAACATTTTATAGAAATATGTGTGTTCCGGGATCGTTGTGACAGAATTATAATTTGTCGCGCATCGTTTGACTCCTTATCAAGAACAATTTAACGTAAAGGGAGTCTTAATTTCCTACTCAAATTAAACGCTTGTTAAAGCAGACCAGAGATAATTATTACAAGATCTAAAGGCGAAGTAACAATATAATTTTGAAAATTACTTTCACCAAATAGTCCTCTCTTCTTTGTACAGCGCTGGGTAAAACGGAAGCGCCACAAATTGCCGACTTAAATATTTAATTTGTGAAGAAAACGGATTAGCGAGTAATTGCTGAGAAATTAATACGAATATACGTACAAAACGCAAAGTCGCCAAGAAACAGCCGCCGATAGCAACCTCCACGATGTGAACTTCGGTACATAATTTATAGAGGTCCCGATTAGTATTAAGGATTACGTAATCATTATGCGAATTAAGTAAGATTTCCTTGGAAACTATTAAAAGGGATCTCACGAACCTCGACCCCTAAGAACGCACAAAGCGAGGGTCACCTTCAGAAATCAAAGCCGGCCTTTATTTATGACCTGGACTCGGCTGTCCTATTTGGCTAAGATAAGTCCCTGTATTATACATAACAAAGTTTATACTGTTAAGGACGGCCACCTTACTCCATCTCGGAGTAAAGATAAGATCTCCATTAGTGGTAGATCTCATTCATCGTATGCGTGAAGCCGGCCGAAGGAGCGGTCTCTAGCCCACGTAATTACACTTATAGGGGGGCACACAAACATATAGGCCCGCCTGAAATCTGATATTCGCCTCTTACATCTTTACTGACATCCTGCTACGGATAATTGCCGCATTTTTGTATTTAATCTTAAGCTTGAAAGGAGCCGGAAGCCTTGTGTACTCTCTTTAGCCAACCTTTCGGAAAATGTGATACCAATTTCACCATCACTTTCACTAATTACTTATTTACTTGGCTTGACTTGAAAGGATATATCCAAAATAACTAAATTCAGCTCTCGACTATTTTCCCAGTATAACTTATACGTTGTATTTCCATGTAACAATAAAATAGGGAAATCTCTATCAGCAGTAAGTCGTAAAGAGGTAAGCACTGAACCGGAAAATGGGTATGGGCAAGACTGTATCCCAACTTTATCCAAAAGGATGTATCTTTTGGGAGAATATTTGGAATGCCTAGGTAAAAACAATTTCAATCTCAAAGAAGGGGCTTTAACCGGATTCCTTTGCTTTAAATTTTATGGTATTATCACGTGTTCCTATTCTTCCATATTATTTATATTTAAGGAAAATATTTGTAAGATTGAGATTTCTAGAGATATCTCTATCACTACAACAAAATGAGGACCGCAAACGGAGGTTTGCTACATATTTTATAAATAAGATGTTGTAATTTGAAAGGCGAGTGATGGTCTGTAGTATCTGTGCGGGTCTCAGAAAGCCCGTGCTAATCTACGAGGGAGACAGGCCAGGGCTCGCCTGACTAATCCGAGTGGCACTACATGGGACAAATAAGTTTGTTTAATGCTCAGAAGTAAGCATTAGTGCCGAGTGTTGCGTTGGCGTGAGGGTCCGTACGTAATCAGATTAATTAGATGATTTTGCGGGCGTTATTAAAAGTTGAGCCGGCTAAAGCGCAGCTCAGTTACCTCCGCCAAGATAGCGGGCTTATGCGCTGCATATATTTACTACTTAGCGGATATTATACGTACGCCGGGAATGCTCTTTAATGTTTTAGTATTTTCGACTGAGGTTGCGAACTCAGTGCCGTTTTGTTTGTGCGCCACAGTGGGCGGCTGGAATAATTCACTTAAGCTTAACTGGGAAAGATAATTAGGATTCTACGTCGGTTGATGCAAAATGAACGCGAAAAACAAGGTGGAAGATTTTTTGCGCTCATTCAGAAATTGAATTTTATATTTGCAGACGAAAGTTTTAACGAGACGAACCTATTTTTTTCCACGCTTAGGCACACATTGAAAACAGCGATTTAATTTTCGTAATTAGACGGGAATGGGGTTCTCGTGTTCCTCATTGTACGTTTTTTGCAAGGGTGACTTTTGTGTGCAGTTCGATGGGTTGAGTCTGGATGTAGCAGATGAATTCAGAGAGCTTTTGTATGATGCAATGTGTGACGATGTGGGAACTGGTGGGCGGTCGGTGGCGGTAGTCTCTTAGTAGCGGAGCACGGGCCGCTGGACATGCATCGCGCGACCGAACACGGCCCGTGTGCTGTCAATCATAAAACAGAAAAAAGTCGGTGAAATTCCAGTGGCTAACTCCCTGTTTAGTATAGACGGACGGACGGGCGCGCGAACCTTTTAACACAAAGCCGGGCTGCAACTGAAGTTACACAAAGCGGTCACATAGTAAATACCGAAAATATAAAAGGTTCGACCGCACGTTGCATCATTCTGATATTTACTTTCCTTGTGTTAAACGTGCTTTCGACTTGAATTGTGTTGTGATTTTTTTTCTTTGTAGCGCTCGTTTTAAAGGGCGATCACCGGCATTCGCACGTGTGCCGGTCCGATAATTCGCAGTACAGCGATTCGTCGAGTCCATTCTTTTGTTATTTCCTCTTTGTTCCCGTAAAAGGTGGCTGCATTGTTTTCTCGTCGGAATGGCTCGAGATTGCGCTAAGAGTCGAGATTAGTGACAACGTGACGCGTGTGTGTAACCACCCTAATTTAGTTTCGATAATGCTTTAACTGTACCATAGTTGAGAACTGCTTTTAGAGAGTTTGTTTTGTATTTATAACGTTACATTGTTTCAGAGGATTTATTTTTATTTTATATCTTTAGTTCAGTCTTTTTTAGTATAAAACCTAACAAAGGCTCTCCTAGCTACAAGTAGATGGGCAGACGACCGGAAGAAAGCAGTTGGGGTAGAAGAGAAAAGAAAAAAACCGGTTGTACTAGAACAAAGATTTCTATGCTGGAAAAAGAAAAAATACAATCCTAATTATTAACAAAACTTTGTGTCCTTTTCTTCTACTCTACTAACACTGGTCGTGTTTCAGTGCCTTACAACACGACGTATAATAACACCAGGAGATTATATTCGATGCAAATTATGCAAATCTTCAATTGAATCAAGGTTTCCTGTCACCGGACATCTTATATTCATGATGTGGCGGATCACGGTTTACTAGTCTAAATATTTGGATAAGCTGCTTGTAATAATATAGCTCTATCTTATATAAACTGAGGTTATTCAGATACCTACTCAATTTATCATAATCAAGTTAACATTTTTCTAAGAAACATCGGATCAGAATGGGTATTAAAGTTAATCTCCACTTGAAAAAGCAATCTAACAAAACGCTGAATGTATTTATTTGTTTCAAACCTACTTAATTAAATTCTAAGCAAACTTTCGCATGGAAAAATCCGAAAAGGAATATTCTGGTTTATTTAAGTTAGGTAGATCGCGAGTGCCAGGCGGCATTATCGTCCGATGAAATGGACAGTCCGGTCTCTTGAGGAGGCAAAGGGTTCGGTTCGGAGGCACTCAATAATTGAAGTCGTTGAAATTCCGGGCGGATTGTTGCGGCGCCACCTGCGGCGGGGGCGGGGGAGGGACCCGTTTAACGGGAAACAATAACGGTAATGTTTATTATAATGCCCGATTTATTGGCGATTCTCATTTACGGTCCACGGTCCGAGTTAAATTCGCGCGGGCTTATTAACGCACCGCACGCGCCACGCGGTCCATTTTACTGCGCGGTCCGGCTTAACGGTCCAACTGTAGCTTAATTAAAACTAAAACGACACTGTAAATACATCGATCACACCTAATACTCTTTGTGCTTGAGGGTGATGTAGACGGGTTTCTGCGGCGTAATGATCGCGAATAGAGATGGGTATCGAGCGGACTGTAGACGAGCTGGTCGCGCAATGAATAATAATTAAACGGGCATTATAATGATGGAGGTGAGCCGTTTCTGAGGTAATAGCACGCGTGCCGCGGTAAGCCTGCAATTATTGGAGTTCGTAAGTATCGCCGCAATATTTCGCTATTATTTTGTGTTGAAATAAAGTCGTATATCGTGAAAACTCATTACCTTATAACACCTTTTATACGTCCAATTAAATCTTGGTATTAAATAAATTGAGTGCCTTTAACTTCACAGCTTTTTTGCTGTTAAACAGTGGCTATCTTTATTTCCATCAATGTGAAAATAATCGTGATGAACGCGTTGGCTCTTATGAAAACTTATTTGACTACCAAATGTTTCACAGAACTGGCCATTTCAAACTCTGAATTTACAATGAAAACTGTTGAATTTCCTCCACTCTTCTGAATATACTATCTAATCAACGCTATTAATCTATATGGAATGGATTAGATTTAACTTCTAAAAACATTTAAATTATACTATGACCGACACTACCTTTATGTAAGTACTTAATATTTAGTAGTACTTAATTCTTCATCATAATTACCGAATAAAGAGGTAGAAATTTTATATCGAATAGTTTTCAAAACATTTCAGACGTTTGTATATATACAAAGTCGAATGTAAGTGATATCATAGCAGACGAAGCACTACCAAACTATTTCATGGTTCATTATTCCTCATCTGACGAGTATAAACTATTAATCGATGCAGTAATTGTCAATCATTAGGTCCAACAGTCACGTTGGTAGGCCTGTAAAATATCATTAAATAATGTAATTAACATCCTGGCAACACTACGTTTGAATGTTGCCAGCCCTCAAAACATTACGTGAGGTCACCCGCATGTTATGTTCAGGTTTGTGACAATATTTTGTATTCGAATAGAGAAAAAAGTGTTGCGGTAAAAGTCGATTTTATATTCGAAATATATTTTAATCTGTGTAAGTGTTAAAAAAATTGTGAAAACACAGAGGTGGTACTTTTCAGCCCTTTATGTTTCCTTTTAGAAAAACTCATTGCAGATCAAACAAATCTACGTGAAATATTCTACTTCTATTCATACTGAACTAGCTTCTGTCTCCGACTTTGCCGCCGGGACAGTCGGCAGTTTTTCTAAGCAACCACAATCCCAAAATAAAAATTACCATACGCCACACATGGTTTACCCATATTACCCAATAGTACCTACCTATGTAACAAGTTAAGATGTGAAGAGGTGAGAAATAGACGACAGATGGCCACAGTTATTTCGCATTTAAAACATTAAGTAAGTATGGATTGTTGTCAACAACTCTTAAACAACCACAACAGAACACCATCAGAAAAGAAAACGTATAAATATTTGTATGGCATATTCGCTTGAAAGGATAATCGTTCACACGACGTAAGGATTCCTTAAGGGTGTGGGTAATTTATGTGCTAATACCTCGGGACTGGCCAATGTGCTAATGAAAGGTAATACATAATTCAACCCGTGAATTATACACTGGCATGTAAATCGATATTTGCACCAAGTAACCGCAAATACAGTACCCGTGAAATCACACGTAGAACCGAAACGGTGTAAGGGAAGGGCGAAGATATGATTATTTGATAATGTTATGTAAATTGTGTAATTTCTAGGGTTTTGGACTGCTGAGTGAGTTGTGGGTTTAGTTTGGCTTTTACTGGGGAGGATGTGGTTGTGTGTTGGCGTTTGAGGGTTGTTAATCACGGTGTATCTTTAATAGGATGACACATTTTTTTTTGTCATGTACACCACTTAAGTAAGCCACATAAAAGAAAGAAGAAGAAAACATAGCAGGGTCGCTTTAGGAATGTTTTTGGTCACAATTTTTAAATGGATTCCATTTCTCTACACCAATGTGGAAAATTGTATTCGCTTCTACATTAAGTTTGTGAAAAATTTAATACAATGTTTGCTGAGCGATTTTATAGCACACAGTATTTTATTATTTTACATACGCTGTGAATTCCTAACCAACTATAATCCCTTGGTCATTAAAAATTGAAATAGTTGAGCGGTTTCAAGGATTATGCAAAATGTATATACTCCTCTTTAGAACTTTAAATATTTGAACATTGCAAAAAATACCAACGAGATAGCTTACCGCAAACGACTGGGAACGTTTGTTTTAAAGTTCATAACAATTATAACCAATACTATAAACTATTCTGTATATTTTATTTTGAATCAAAATGGAAAAACCCGTTCGGCCGGCCATGCGGCCATGTACGGGCGTTGATTAGTCCGGTTGAAACAAAAACTATTCCCAAACCGATGCAACAAACGAAGTGGAAAAAGTCGATATGAGAGTGGTAGCGCGATCTGATAGTAGAACGTAAACGGCAATCGTCGAGATGCGTTTCACACTGAATGCTCACACTTTTTAAATGATTACACTGTCCCCCGCAGCCCATCGCGGGACACACAAATCCTGCCTACCGCACGGTCATAACCATTGATTGGCTCCGCCAGCCGGACCACAGCCTGCCGCACGCACAGTTACAAAGAAATGTGAACCAATTTCAAAAAGAAATACGACATCTGAGATTTTCATTATCCCCCGCCATTTTTCTGCCCTTTTTTCTCTGTGACGCTCTATAATGAGCTGTGGTCTCGAATTATTCAGATTAAAATACTAGACATTGCTGCCATTAGGAAAGTTTAATAATAGCGTGCATTGAAATTGTTACAAATCCCGTATATTTGAAATATTAAAAGCGTTTGCAAGCAGCCAAATACCTTGTGTTAAAATGGGCAGAATAAACAAAATAGCATTTTCGAGAATCAAATGTGTGGCATTGTAGGAAAATATGGGGCAACACGCGCATGTAGGTATAAACCAGTTTGTAAATAGAACAAATCCGCTATCAGCATAAAAGGTTTTACTAACGCACGACATGGGTATGAATACTATATCTATTATTTTTGTAACAATACCCCAGAGTAAACTCGACAAAGACAACACGCTGGCCGGTATAAATAAAAACGTATCAAATAACTGAATAAAATGAAAAACCGTCGGTCGGGAGAACGAATTCATTCGTCGGATATGTAAAATGTTAAAGCATTCATCTATCCGCAGGTCCGCACACCGGAATTCATGGGCGAATGTGGAGCATGCAAACTGCCACGACAGCAAACCTCGCCGCATCAAAACAACAAGCGGCACATTTGATTAAAATAAATAAAAGGAATCATATGACGCGGGGCTCGCGCGCCGCACCTCCCCCGCCTCGCCGCACCGCACCCCACAAATATTCAAACGTATCAATGTAACAGCCCATCAATATTAAAACAAACTCAACTGTATGAATACAATATTCGTTCCATAATTCAAATAAAAAACGGTTTCCGAATTACACGCGAAGACTAGCACGCAATCGAACCCCACAGTAATCACGTGTAATCGACTACACGAATACCTATATCATGCAAATACTTGAAGTGCATAACGTCGTAAATATCTCAGGAACGCATGTTGAACCCGAGAGAGACGCAACACTCTAAAATGGCACATCTATTATAAACGGAAGCTAGGGTATCGAGTTACAAATCGTACAGAAAATCTAGACATTGTTGGCGGAGCTCCAATCGAGAAGTGATCATATCTGTCAATATTCTTTGAGCATACGATGCATTTAAACCCGTTCTATTACAGCATTAAAGTAAAAATTAAAAACCAAATATACCTATCTATTTGACCTCCAAAGAATCGTTTACAAATCTCTGTCCGAAATCGTAGTAAAGCAGAGCCTTTTTAATCTAATTATGACAATTCAGTGAGTTACCATTTCGCGGGTTCTTGACAATTTCTTTTAATAACTTGGCATTTTGTGGAGGCCTAAAACAACTTTTTAATTAAAGATAATCAGGCTGAAATGTCAGCAATAACGCGGTGTCATGGAGGCAGCGGCAACTTCATAACTCGGATGCGGCCCTAGTTGACGGGCCATCAGCAGGAACACGTTTTATTGGTAATTATGGCAAGTGGTAAAACTTAACTTTGTGGCGAAGCTCGGCACGAGAAAATGCACATTTGTGGAGTTTGTAGTCGTGAAATGAATTCTAGTTTAAAACAGAAGGGGTGCTTCCGCTGAACGTAGTTAGGTGATATTGCTCTCGTTAGAGTGTTGCGGTAGAGGGCACTCCGTATTATATTAACTGTGCACCTATACGAATTCCCGGCTAGCGTGGATTGTGGCGCTCGGCACCTTTGCACCGTGTCTAAGTATGTACATAGACGACAATCTAAACAATTTATTCAAACAGTCACAGTCGGTCATAAACTACGAACTCGCATGTTTCGGTATACCTAGTTGGTGGCTCGGTGCAACGCTACCCGTATATTTACAGCGCTGTCGAGTTGTCAAGTTGCGCGGCAACATTTGGCCGACATTTACATACAATTTCATATTCATATCAGAATTAGGTGGCGGGAGGAGGCATTCGATGCCGTGTGGGACGACACTACGGAACTAAGCAAGTCTGCTGACTTGACAGCCAGACACTGAACCAACAATTTTGCGCTTAGAGTTTTTATCGAGAGGCATTTGCATATGAGAGAAGATAGATAGAAAATGTTCCCAAATGTATAAGTTCGTTCATGTTAGAGAATTTTCTGCATATTCATATATGATGCAGTTCCTAAAAAAAAAACAATAAGTAGTAAAAAGTAAGTAATAATCAGTTTTTATAGAAGCGTTAGTATAAAAGTAAGGGTTCTCTAAAATGTTGCATGGCAGAAAGTTCTGAACGTTCAACTCTACGTTAACATAGTGAAAAGGCTAAGTGTTAATAAACAAGGGTGCAACTCCTTATCAAAAGTCTTGAAAAGATATTTCAAAGCTCGCTTTGTGTTGTATAATTAACATTTCGATACAGCGAAATTAAAAGACAAACAGAAATCTTGAAGACTTATTTACCATCAGTAAGTAACAATAACTTGTGCATAGCTGATGCGAGCAAGACAAACCAAAGAATAAAACATTGCAAGTTATATTGAATAAAAACTTTACTCTTGCATACTAATGCTAAAATTTGTATTCGCCTGAGTTTGCTTGACTTTTCATTAAGTTTCTCGTTTCGCCGGGCGAGAGATGAAAATCAAAGTAATCATTAAGTCTGATTAAGCGTCTAACAAATCGGACTTGGCATAGCTTCTTTGTTTTTGAACTAATTAGCGATAATTAGAGAAAGATCTCGTGAAGATTTTCATTTTATCTTATCACTTATCATATACTCTGAACATAGGAGTAAGTATGTATAGAACCATGAACTAATTAGGCTGTATTAACTTATGCCATACTCATAAGTCAAAACAAACGAGTGACATTGAAGAAACAAATTCGAAAACAACTCAAGAAACATTTACAAAAAAACTCGTCCATTTTTGTAGAAAGTGTGCCTTGAGAAA
This sequence comes from Ceramica pisi, assembly GCA_963859965.1. NCBI lineage: Eukaryota > Metazoa > Arthropoda > Insecta > Lepidoptera > Noctuidae > Ceramica > Ceramica pisi. Next base: position 17,474,782 of record OY982535.1, on the reverse strand, counting down.
AATGGGATGCATTCAAGACGGAGCTAAAATAAACTGCTCACAATGCAACAGTCGATGTGACAGAACGCTGTGCCGACGCGAAGCGGTATAAGAGTGCACTTTAGTTAGGAAAAGACAGGTACTCCGTGTGCATTAGGCGAATTAAAAACTTTTCCCTGTGCAGCTCTTCATTTGTTTCCGAATGTAAAGGCGAAACGTTGCGTCGCGTCGCTCGGGCACGAATCACAGCGAAAGAGTTGAAATCAAACACTTCTAAACGTGGAAGCTTCAAAGGACACGAAATGAGCACGTTCAAAGTGAAACGCATCCGTATAACTTGCAAAACGGCCCGTGAACAGGTAATCGTAGCGATCGGTGCAGAAATAAGTTTGATGTGATGGCCACCGAACTGTGCAATCCCATTGCATGCGGGGCGCACTAAAATACGTGTTTATGTTGTGCGCCCCTGGCCCTGGGGGAAGCGCGATCAGCTTTGAATAAGTTTAGATTTAAAAGCGATGGGAATTTAAAACTATTAATTATATAGATAGGGAGGTTCATTTTTGATAGGTAGGGAATTTTCGTGTTTATGTGTTCCGAACCTCTTTATAGAAAAATGGAGCCACACGGTTCGGTTAGTCTGTCAGTCTACCAAAATTCAAAATATTTTGAAAATGGGCTGAAATGTAGTGCTTTTCTTATTATTGCTTTTATTTTAAGTGTTGTTTTTAATAACCAGACTTAAAACAAGAGCCAACTAACTACACTTACTATTTAACATAAGCAAATTTCGTTTCAGGGCGGCAGCATAGTTTGCGGTTACAACAATATTCACTTTTTAGGAAAAATCACAAAACTAGCCAAATAAAATATCAATTCGTGAACATTATTGTTATATATACCAAGCCTATTTTATTGATAGGATCAAACCAAAACTGGAACTTTTACACAACTATTTTGTAACTCATAAAATATTTAGTTGCGTATAAAACCGCAGCGGGCGAACGCGAGTCCCACCTTTGAAAGCCGTAACTGGCTATTACACATTTAGGATAGAAAACCTTTGGCAAGAATTACTAAGGTCAAATGTAATAAATTTAGTTTTAGCCCGCAAACTATGTGGTCGGAGATTTTTGGGGCAGGTTCGCCTTTTGTTTCGCCGATGCCTACTTTATCCCCTGTAATCCATTAAGACACATAACGAATAGTCCGAGGAGGGATTTCATTGACAGCCTCTTAACTGCGCGTTGCCGCGGCAAAGATTTGTAATGTGTTTACGAAACCCCTTTTTGTACGACACTTTGGGTTGGGATGCGGTTTTCTAAAAGGCTATTTGTTATGATTTCAAACAAGGTCCTGTCAGATAAAATGGCTTTTGTTATTTATTTTCTGGACCGGATATTTTTAAGGCCTTCACGAGAGACGAAACAAATGTTTGGTTCTGTTATAAATCGGTGGCAATGAAGATTTTCGGGTGCTTTGCTTTTCATCGATAACTTCGGGCTGGATTTACTTTGCTTGGTATTGAGAAATATGACTTATAAAATTCAGCGTATAGACTTTTACTGGGGACGTTGAACAAGAAAAGTTACTGATATTTATTCCCAGTTCGAGAGGCTCTGTTTTAAATTATACGTTACAAGGATAAACACGTCCCTTATCCAAATAAGGGAGAGATCTAGCAAAAAATAATTTATGGAGCCAAACTTTTTGAATGTTTTTATATCAAACCTAAACGCAATAAATAATAAATCAGTAAGATTCACAAAGCTCTCCTCAACGTTGTTTTTAAGTTCAAAAAAGATGTTCCACAGAATAAAAATAAATCACTCCCGAAGAACTTGCACAATTGCTTTATGTTTTTCTCGAAAAGAAACAGAAAAGTAATAACTTCTCAACCAATTACAACACTCTAGTTACATTAATCCAGTGAATCCGGCCATTTCTTCCGAAAAGGAAAGTTTCAAAACAACTTGCCCTCGAAAAGAATCCCGAAAAAAGCATAAATATCAATGGTGAGGAGGGCTCGAAGCGATCTGCTCGATGGGACAAACACGCCACCGAATGCGTTTTACGGCAAATGATACCGAGATTCGGAAATGATCAATTGATATAATATTCTTTTCTAACCGAGCCAAACGTTACCCTACTATCGAAGGTAGGTTGTAAAAATAACGTCATGCTTATTACCGGGAATACTAATTACTATGTAGGAAAACTACTCTAACCGTAACATTATGAAATCGTTAAAATTTTCCCCCTGTGTACTGTTACATGATTTCATTATTAACGTGTATTCGCACGCACACAAACCCGAAAATAAAGCCTACACTTTGATATGATAATAAATTAAATAAGCGTCATAAATACCACCACCAAAATTAAATTAACGGATTATTTGCGTACGCAAATGTAAAGTAAGTGATTAAGCGTTTCCAACACGTGTTCGCTCCCAAAAGACTAATACGTTATGTGGCATAATTACTTTAGGTAAAGCGGCGCGCCAGTTTAGGGAAGATGAAGAAGAATCGCAGGTGTAAACGGCCACCTATTGCGCTTTCCATCACGGCCACCTCGTTTGTGTGGCGCCCGGCTTTCCCTCGAAAATCAAGCTAAGATATGAGACTACGCGGTCGATTTTGGCTCGCACTGCTCACTGCTGTGGACTACAACCGCGTAGCGCATTTGCGGTACGGCCACAGCCCGGACAACGGAACATTTAGAGCCAATTCCCGGCTGGCTTGTTGTATGAACAATTAAGTGTGCCAACCTGCCCCCGAGCGGGAAGAAACGTAATGAATGTTTACTGCTGCTAAGTGGTATGTCTAATGCCAGTATCGTTAAACCCTAGAGGTGTCCCATCACACGACCGTTTTACGTCACATTTCCTCTCGTTTCTTAGATAAAAATATTCCCAATGCAATTGAAAATGTAACGATAATACGACACCGGAGCGAATGCAACTTCAACATTATTAAAATGATGTAAACACAAAGAGATACTCTCACCGCACCACCATTAAAGAGCCGCAAACGCTTCAGGAACTTACCTGTAATGATAAAAATAAACATTTAATGAACATTGAGCTCCATCGGGTGTAACAATACGTTGTCTAAGTCTGAACAAAGCTCCGTTGGCCATAATGAGCGTTGCGCGCGGCGCGTCAAACATGTAAGCAAACAATTTAGGCACGCCTGAGTAAATACGACTGCGAAATATCTCGGGCCGGGCCTGAGTGCGGCTTTTCTCGAGTTTGCTCGTGGGCGGCTATACCTCGAATTTGCGCTGAGCGTCATCTTTTCAACAAAGCTTTTGTTGATAATGAAATACAAACACTATTCTTCAGTCAAATTCTCACGGCGGAGCGGATTGTTTGAGGCGAATGTAAAGGTTCTTTTCATAGCCGTTACAGTTTAACTATTTACATTTCTTTATGGATATTTTATACTTGAGGGCATTTGTTTTGGCTTATCGAGGTTATGCTTTGTAAAGTTTGTTTATATACAGCTAGCTGTTAATATTGTATCAGGCTCGGAGCGCGGCTCATGAGCTCGGCTTCCGCAATCCCTAGTGTTTAAAAACGCAATTAACAACAGAATAAACACACATTGAAAACAATAAAGATTACAAAGGATTATTTTACAAAATTCTAACATTTACACGGAGCGTGAAAATAAGTGGCTCGTAGGTGGGTCATATTCACGGTTAAAATACGACAATGAAGTTTACTCGGAGGCAGGATGAGTAGAGAATAAATTAATTTAAATTAACTAAGCGAAAAGGGCCTAAGAAATGGCCCCAGTTGCTAGAATCCGGAAGCTTGCTTGTATTTTAATAGCGTCGAGACAAAGGTGCAGATACAAAGGGATTAGCTGTGGTATTGTTCGTGTGACAGCACGGACTTGAAGACAATGACTCGTAGAACTAGACAAAAATAAGTTGCGTTGTACGGGGGTGCGTTATTGCATTTAAATTTTAGATCTACACAGCGAACTCACAAAGGGGGAAAATAGCCGGAAAACCAAAACTTATTCAATTTATTTACGTTTCGAATGCGATAGCCGGCTGTCATATATCTCCAGCAGTTACAGTGCCGTACTAATTTAACCAACAATTTATTATAAACTCTCCACACATCGTAAACGCCTTAATGGGTTCTAAACATTCAAAAACAAGCCGCATGTAAGAGCGAGCGCACATTACGTGAACTTGCGACTTACGAAGTCTAAATAGAAGCGCTCTACAAACTCGGCATTAGGCTACAATACGCGGAGTGCACGATTGCGCATACATTAACGTCTTGTCCTTTCGCCGGATATCTTGCGAACTTCGCCGTGGCTCGCGACGATTTACATTGCTTCCGAAATGTAAGTCTCGCTCCACATCTAACTCTCCACCCGACTATGCGTTAAACTATTTTGTGTTTACGAAAGAATGTAAAGAACCAGGAGTAACGCTTTTCCGTGTTTTTCCGTGTTTTTACCTTGATAGCGTACGAAATTTTGCGAGTGTGTTTGAGCGTCGTGCAAGTTTTTTAGAAAGCTGTTCCGCTTTTGTGTTCAAGTTTCTAACTTTTCTGAAAGTAATTTAAGATTTAGGAACAGAATGGGCTGCGTAGTACTTCTAGATGTTTTGATTTATGTTGTTTCTTGAGCTTTCGTTCCTTTTAGAATTTTTGACGCTTTCAGGCTTATTAATGTGAAATTTCTATGTCCATTTCTAAACAGATTTTCCCATATATAAAGTGGGTAATTCTATCCAAAAACAAGCCAATTACGCAATAAACAAACACAACAGCATCCCGATTACACATGACACAATAATCACAATACCTGTTCAGAGATATCTGTTTAATGTTTAAAGCAAGGTTAACAAAGCCGGTCTCATTACGCTAACGAGACTGAAGCACTATCTAATCACAGTTCAGTTGCCAAATTACGCGGTTCACTGTTTAAATGTGGGTTTACTTTAATCTCGCGATGTAGACAGTAATGCTTGTGGATGCCTACGTTTTGCCGAATCGTGGTACTTAGTCGGAGGTTTAGGACGAGTTTTAAAAGGCTTGTGGTTTGTATCTTAATATGCTTGGGATCTTATTGGCAGATGGTTAAGTTAGAATGGAACGATTTGAGTTTTTTGCACTTTATTATTTTCATTTTTGATCAGAGGGCCAATTCTACTCATTTTAAAGCCAAGTTCAGTGTCATGTCATGTATGGAAATTGAGGCTTTTTTGACAGATTGCGACTGAGATGCGAATCCGAACGTTGTTTAATAAAATAAAATTGCTAAAATGGCACTCAAGTCTAGTGACTCCTTGAAATTGACAACTACTTACCACTTACTGTTTTGTGGCAATTTAAAAAGTCGGATTTTACAGGTGAATAGAGAGATAGAAGACCGTTATACCACTAAGTGGAGAAAGAGATTAATTTGCATGTCTCTTTCATACTTAGGTACTACTAAAGCAATGTTGTATCCTGCTGTCAAATCCCATTTCTTAGATTGTCACGAATTATATATCACATAATTTATATCAGTGTGCCAATTATATATTTTTTTTTTTAATTTTATTCGCATTTGCATGTCAGTTGCAATCTGTCAAAAACGTATGGAATTTGATGCCTTTTTGACAGATTGCGAATGAGCATACGTTTTTTTAAAGTTGATAAAATCAGAGCAAAGACAAGTTGTGTAAATGGAAATGGAATAGTTTTATACCAAACATGTCCTCGTATCTACATGTCTCACAAATGCACGTGTTTATTTGGTGCGCCAAATGCAAAGTCGCCGTAAGAGCACTCATTAATTCAGTGCCAGGAACGCCTCTTACGATAAGGCTAACACTGGTTTCTGGAAAACATACGTGGTTCTGCGAGCGTACCATCGGCTCAGATACGTTTATCGTTCGCAGTAAACCACTACGATATGTCAGTCTCCATGGGCTTTGAATCACGGGACGCATAAACCAACCAGTTAAACAGAACCACAATTTGTACGAGTGCCAAGAAACACTTCTTTATTCCGACGTCTTTGTTACCATTTTCGCTTGAAAGCGCCAACCATTCACTCAGAGCTGACGCGTGCAATACGCCTTATTGTTTTAATTTACTACACGTCACACTAAACGTACACATGAACGTTATCTTTATCGTCGAATAACTTTTCAAGACTTTTCTTCCGTTATCGCTCTGTGCGGCACTCTATAACTCTCTCTCATCGCTCCACTGACTGATATTTGCAGAAAACCAACGGTAATTTTTCACACAACTCTTGTATTCAGTATCTTCTCGTGTGACGCCGTAAGTTCGCATCGGCGGGTGCGCCAGCTAACTTATCACTTAGCCACGAACAAATTAATCCAAGAAGATTACCGTCTTAGTACTATGACCTGTCCCGATAACTCAAGAGCGCTGCCGCTCGTCCTTTATCGTTCTGGGCTCGATATTGCCGTAATTTATTCCGCAGAGAGCCAAATTAAATATAAAACGTCGTTGCGGTGTATCACTGTTAGTGACTGTGATAAATGAACCCATTAGTAACGCGAGCTGTACGTTTTTTCGGTTCATCCGGCGGCGTCGACGGGCCGGGGGTTGCGGCGAGCGGGAGTTTGTGGACAATTTCATTAGAAAACGTTATAAGTGTGTTGTCGGGTGACGGGGTGACGCGGGTGACGTAGCGGGGTGGTCGCGGGGCGGAATTACAAGCGGCGCGATAAATTTCGTCGCCTCGCGGCATTAGGCTCGCGGCGGAATAGGGGCGCTAGATGCCGTGGCAGGGCTCCGCAGCCGCTGGCGGCCGGGAAGCGTTGATCCTTGCGAAATTAAAACAAGGAACGTCCGCGGCGAACTATAAAAACGTCGTATAAATCTCGGCGGCGCTCTCGATGTGTGGACTTCGGGGCTTTATCAGAACTCCTTGGTTATTTGTGTTACACGGCGTACAGGTGTGCGACCCGGATGATATTGATCGCGATACGCCCGGAGGGGATACGACTTTTTTAAACTTCTACAATAGTTTTATTTCTTAAACGTTTCTTCTTTGTTTACAGATTTTGATTTTTTTGTTTACTGACAGGATTGGTTTTTTTATATACCTTGCTACAAACGAAGAGTAGTTTTGTATCAGTTATATTAAACGCTACATTTTCCTGAAAATCTTTATTTTTTCCTCGTCCAATCAGGAAAAAGCCCACTGAAAAGGTCAAATGCCTGTAAACAAATAGAGATTTTTTTTGTTATTATGTGTTTCATCCAATAGTGCATGCATTCTGTTATATGCCATATCAAATCGCAAAAAGCCGCGGTGTAGGTAATACACTAACACAACAGTCTATTTGGCTGAAACTATGGGCTTGCTCTCCATTTACAAAATCTAAAACAAAACAATCAAAAAGTTTTGCAACGGCCATTCTGAAACCTTTCATACTCGTATACCTATGTTGTTACATTTTTAAAACGGTTTACGCTCAATGCCCAACATGTTGCACTATTCATGTTTTTTTTTGTCTATAAACAAAACTCTAACTTACTTTTTGGAGCGTTACCTAGAATTGTAAAATTCAAGTTCTAGGTTTAAAACCTTAAAAAATAACTTTCAGTTGGCAGTTCTCAGAAAAGGGAAAACGAATCTACAAAAATCCAGTATTAAGACAGATGTTTGCTATTTTTCATATCAAATTCCTAGATTTACTTAAAAAGCTGTGGAAATTTATAACAGACTTTATAATAATCTGCTAAAGAAATAGACGTTATTAGAGTGTAAAGCTGTGGAAATTTATAACAGACTTTATAATAATCTGCTAAAGAAATAGACTTTATTAGAGTACTAGCTGACACGTGCAACGTCGTCTGCGTAACATTTTTCATTACTGCTCCGCCCCTATTGGTCTTAGCGTGATGATATATAGCCTATAGCCTTCCTCGATAAATGGGCTATCTAACACTGAAAGAATTTTTCAAATCGGACTAGTAGTTCCTGAGATTAGCGCGTTCAACCAAACAAACAAACAAACTCATCTGCTTTATAATATTAATATAGTATATAGTATAGATGACATTTTTCTGCTGCTCATTAAGACTTAGAGGCGGAGGCCTCTAAGTCTTAATAGATGCAACCAAATATTAATGTTGTACATCGAACAGCCGTCATCCTATATACACCTGTCCTTAAATACTAAACCTTAACCTCAATCCAACTCAAACGCATCAATTTCTTTCATCTTTCAGCATCTTACAATCAATCTCATCAGTCAACAACAAAACAAGCCCTTATAACTACGACATAAAGGTGTTTTGGGTTGTTGTTCGGACTAGTAGTTCCTGAGATTAGCGCGTTCAACCAAACAAACAAACAAACTCATCTGCTTTATAATATTAATATAGTATATAGTATAGATGACATTTTTCTGCTGCTCATTAAGACTTAGAGGCGGAGGCCTCTAAGTCTTAATAGATGCAACCAAATATTAATGTTGTACATCGAACAGCCGTCATCCTATATACACCTGTCCTTAAATACTAAACCTTAACCTCAATCCAACTCAAACGCATCAATTTCTTTCATCTTTCAGCATCTTACAATCAATCTCATCAGTCAACAACAAAACAAGCCCTTATAACTACGACATAAAGGTGTTTTGAGAGACGTGAGCTATTGAATGTACAGTCGCGGCCAAAGCCACTAGTTTAATATTAAATGATTAGGTACTGAGCTGGCCGGTTTCGCCATAAAAACTACGACACTTACTATCAGTAGCACTAATAAAAGAGAACTGTAAGAACAAAGTACAATTGTAGTGACTGCGACATTGTTATAGTTTGTTTACTGGATTATTGCGGTTATACTTCGCATGGTAAGCAGGGATAGTGAAATTTCGTTGTTAGTTGTTCTCTTATTTGAAAGGTAACGCTCATGGTTCGCGAGAAAGTACCTATGTTTATATTTCCTTTGCTCCTTTAGAGTCAAATACTTAAAAAAAACCAACAAAACGGACATAATTGTTGTGTTCAAAAACTAGAAATTTTGCAACATCCATTCCTTTTACACAGAAAATGAGCACTAAGCTATTTTTAATGCATCCTCTAAAATAACATGATTAAAATAAAATTTAAACTTGAAATGAAGTTTCGAAATTTTTGTGGATGGATTTCACCGCAAGATTTTTTGTAGTGATTGATCTTATAGGTACTAGTACTACACCGTACAATCTGTCAACACTTATAGTGCCCAGTTTTATTCGTAATTAGTACTTCCTTGAAGTAATCGTTATCTGTCGGCAGCCCATGCAATGTTGCTCCCTAGTGAGAATGCCTTAAGTGCTTGTGTTTAATGTTTATTTTACTTCCATTTTATTTTTTACCTCCCCCAGTCTTATGGTCTCTTTAAAAGCAAGCGACATTAAAGGGTAAGAAGTCAGGTCTTGATTTCTTTTGAATTGTCCTTTCTGTTGAGTTTTAAAGGTCGTGCTGAATAAATAAAATTACAACACGCATAGTGTTGTATTTTTATTAAATTTTTAATTTTGCTACTTGTTAAATGGAGCTTGACATTGTGAGAAGCTAGAATATTTTTGAAGACAAACTTATGTAGTGTTGCCTAGTAAAGCGATCGATGGTGTTTGTACATCTCTTACAAGCAATAATGATGTTCCTAAAAGTTGGAACCCCAGCGGAAAAATACATCCAAATGTAGAAAAAGTACTCAAGCAAGTCCAATAATGCTGACCCTCAATTCAAAGAAGAAAATCAAACAGACATTTTACACATCAATACAATTTTAACAAATAACGTGCAAACTCTCAAGGACCTCCACTAGATTTGTTTTCATAGGAACGCTTTGACGAATGCCAGAGTCAGCCAACCGGAACAAAAGTTAGATCTGTTTATTATAAGACAAAGAGATTCAAACTCTCTCTTAGTGTAATTGAGACAGTAAAATGTACTTCAGTATTCTTGTCCTCTTCATGTATCGAGTTGTTAGTGTGTTTTTCTTGTTTGTTATTGATAAATGCAGTTGTAACGTTCATGTTGTATTTTCAATGAGCATTGTTATCTTCTTTGTAGTTCACAAGAGCTTTTGAATCGCTTTCTGTGTTACTCTTTGAGATTAATGGTATTAGATCATTTCTACTTGTTTCGTTTCATTTTCCTTTGCTGTGATGTCTTTGATTTTGCATAGACTGTCCAAGTAGCACATATTATAATCTAAGGCAACGCTTTCTTTGTCGACTAGAAGATCTGCTTACCTCGGGTGGGCTACATCAAAAACCCATACAAGTGACGTTAAAAGGGTTCCGGCTTCCACCATACCTACGTCATAGTGTCAATTTGGTGGAGGACGCAAAAGCGGTGACGTTTTTTCAGATTGACAGCTCCACCCGAATCTAAAACTTGGCCACCGATGCCCTGATATATGAGTTGATATGACAAATCAGACAGTTTATGACACCGAGAATAAAGGTAAATTTCGTGGAAGTTTCACAGATATTGAGGTTTTATTTTTAGGTTTTACCTTGTATTTGAGTTGGGTATATTTTCTGTGTTTAAATGTGTAGATTTTTCCTGAAAATGTTCAAATATCTTTTGGTACATCAAGCAAGTTTAAGCTTTCTGAATATCAGATCAGATCAGTCCCAAAAACAATAGCTCATTCCATAATTGCTGTCTAGTTTTCTGCTACCTTCCCTGATTCACCTGTCAACGCTACGAGTATTGATAGACCCTCCGTGCCAAGACCGCACGTCTCGATCACATTATTATTACATCCGGAATATTGTTGGGATTTTCCTTAATAATCAAAGATGTATTGCGTCAACAGTAAATCAAACCCTCAAAATGTATGACGCCAAGAATTTGGTTACACGGGTACCTCAGTAAATTGTAAGGTTCCTTATTGACATGCATTACGGTGCGCCCTGCCCTATCGACATTCAGCGCGACACGCCGCTTCCGCGCCAAATATTTATAGCCTACAGCAATTAGATTTTTACAGCTTTTAACTTAGTAAAACGAACTTTTCACAAAGATACATTATCTAATTCCATCGCCGCGGATAACAGTTAAGCAGGTTTTATTACTTGGACGTTGATGAAAGTACGCCTTTATTGATTTTAAGGACGGCATTTGAAAGTATTTAAAGCTTCGTGTTGGGTCATAAAAAGTTTTAGGTTCGGTAGTTAATAGACGTAATTTTTAAAAGGCGAGACTGAGGAAATTGTGTACGTAGAACGCCAAAGTATTAAATATCCGAACAGATATTTCCCTGTAATGAATATTTTGATACTTTGAGGGTTCTTATTGAAAATTTCGAAGAGGATCAAGTAAACGATGATAAGGATTTAGCTGTAGGTAATGGAACAGATAAAGTATACGAGGGGATGTATGGAGGACTCAAATCATCGCATATCCCGAAAGATGAACGTACGTACGTCCCTAAGCCTCTGGATATATAAAGATGAGGTTACATTTGAATAAAATTTTATTCGTAGAACTTACAAAGACCATAAAAACGTACATACGCGCAGCATTCGATTCGAAATCATATTATGACTTTTCAACATGTATGAATGCAACTCGGCTTCCTATTTCTCGTTCCTTTGCTATATTGAATCCTCTATGTAGTTTCTCCGTTTTCAATCTGGTACGTAGCTTGATGTTACGAAATACAGCAGAGATGAGATGATATAAAACACATGTTGCGCGCAGTATGAGATCTCCCCACCATCCAATAATTCAAAAATGAGTTAAGCTCCACCATCACGGTATGGTTTATTGCAACTTATTTAATGGCAATTCCTTGATTTACGATCTTTTGTATTATGACGAGACCTATGAAATGAAGATTACGCCTTTACGAATTGCGAGAGTTTCTGTTGTGCTTTATTGCTGCTAGGATTGGATTTGTGTTTTTTTTTGTTAGTGTTGTTTCAGACTATACCTTTATTTTCATATATTGTCTTACTGGTTTCAGTTTTGTCATTATTCGACTCTTGTTTCTATTTTCAATCAAAAGTCATAACATCATAACGTCAGAAGTCACCATGATCCACCAAAACCTTCCCCAAAGTTTTTGATTTCTGAATAACCACATTAATATCTTCATAGACCTTATCAAAAATCCTCTAGAAACTTCAAAGCCATTATGACAAGAATTTAGCGAGTCTGCTCTCGTAGTGGCCTGGTCGTTGGTAATTCCATTAATCTCTTACATTAGCATCGAGGGCAGGTCGCCATTTGATCTGACACGAAACCAAGCTTATACACTTAGAATACTTCATATTAATGCTTCTAATGAAATATATTTTCTCTGCGGTTTCACTGAGGATAACGGCGAATATTATAAGGATCTTTTGTGGTTTATATTATTACCCTTATAAAGCAAATGTTATTTGATGTCTATGACTATAGAGTCGTGACTGAAGGGTTCAAAGGGACAGTACAATTTAAGCGGTGACCTTTTAAATACCTTCATGGGATAATACTATTGGTTTGGGAAGCGAAAGAGCATTAATACTTTATATACGTACCGTTTTCATCAATTTCGCCACAATGTAGGATGTTAGTGGAAGTAACTGTGATTTTATGTCGCCCAGATTTGTATTGTCATTGCTAACTTTGTCTGTATCTTCTGTATTATTACCATTTAATGTACTGAATTTATTTGCAAAACTGTACGTATAGGAAGGATCATTATTATTGCTCCAAGAACGGTAGTCCCAGTAGATTTTTAGTTCGAATAAACACAGACAATTGATACCCGCAGTTACACAAAGTTGCTCCTCCCCCTTTTCCGCTTCGTCTGCATTTTGTAAGAGCTAAGCTTTTGTATTTAGTATCTACGTTTTGTAGATATTTTGTTTTCTCGCAGAAATCCTCATGTATTCTAATGTTACACATTCACACGATTGATTCTTGCACTATCCGATACAGTGTGCTTCCTCAGCCGATCGTGAATTTCCCTTATAGTCACGACACCTCCATTTATACCCAAATTCAGGCGAACCCACCCGAACACCCGAATAATCCACCGAGGGCCGTTCTGCTCTCTCGTTTGTTGAAACGCCAAATCGCAGCGCATTATTCTAATTCGCTTTCAGGATAGCTTTCGAAGAAGCTATTTATTTGCGGCGTAAGCTCAATCTGCGTCCGATTTCTAACCACGCACTTTGAATTACGCGTATTTAAAACAATATTCCTGCAAAGGAGTCCTTAAAAAGTAACCGAAAGTAAAATTTGTTACAATAAAACAGTTTTATAGGCCTGCCGTATTGATAAACGGCTCAAGTTAGTTGCAAATGAAATCGCGTCTACTTCCCAGGTCTCAACACCGATAGCAATTATAATAAATTACAAGAATGAAAGGAAATAACTTTTCTTATATATCATGATATAATGTCGGAGCACATGTGGCAATCTTTATTCCACAGAAGTGCCGCAGAAGTGAAAGATATTTCAGATATAAAAACACGTGCCCGATGCTAATAAACTTGGGCAATATCGGAAAGGTATTTTGTATGAACGGTTTCCCAGGGAGGCCAGAAAAAAGGGACATAAAACGAGAAGAAACGAAAGTGGAAATATGGCCAAGTCATATTTTATTTACTGCATACAATCGAACCTTTATCACGGTTTGTATCGAGTTAGAGTGTTGCTTGTGGGCTCCTACGTTTAGGGGGATGGTCGGCCCGGGCGCTGTTGCCTTATCTGCTTGTTTATATTTTACAGCTGTCAATGGAACACATTCCTGCTATCTGGGGAAAAGTTTGGCGAGACATGTTTGACGGCAGATTGTGATGGCCGCACTCTGTCACCGCGTGTCACACCATTGTGTTTTCATGGGCCGTACTTTTGCGTCTCAGGAATAAATTATAACTTTGTTGTACAATGTTAGTCGCTCGGAAAACTTTGTAGATGTACCAACCTACTAAATTGTACGTCTGATTTTGATATTCGTGCTTTTATTCCGAGGAATGCAACAAACAGGATACAGAATTTGACTTTTAAATTGTCTAGCACGGTGTTCTCATAACGATTCATCTACTAAAACAATGCAGCGTACTATATTTGAAACAAAGTTATAAAAGAGATTTATAAATGTAAAATGCAGTATCCTGATAGCAATTTAAAATTCGCTTTTCAAATCAAGCAATAACAAATTCTAACGTATTCGTTGAATTGTTCTGGAAATGGTAAGCTTATTTCAACATCGCTCATATTATATCACTGAATGCTTACACTCACTCGCTTTTATTTGATGTTTGCATAACAGACCAATTTAGGCAGCCTCAGCTGAACGAAATTGCACATCCTATTGTACCAAACGTGGAACAGAATAAAATTAGAGCGCACCGAAAACATGTTTGCATTGGAAATATTACTACATCAGCCCTCACCGGCCGCCCACAGCGGAGACAATATTCTGGCGGCCTCTCCACGTCTTTTTCATATTTGCAACACTAAAACAAACGTCGAATGCATAAAATTTACGTGAGCGAGCGCAGCGGCGACGCACGGGTTAAAAATAAACCTGAGAACACGTCGAGCGGAACAAGTAAATAAACCTCTCGGGCCCAACTAAAGACACCCAAGTGTTCTATCGGTGAGACTCAATAATTGGATTCGAAAGAAAGGAATTTTAGCGAAAAAAATGTTCGACAATTTGTCAGTCAGCTTGGCGGGGTCTGGGCGACATGATCGTGCTTCATCATCGTTTTTTCGTCAAAGTGCCTGCCCCTGCCCCGCGGACCGCCCCACTAGGGAATTCTTATTACTTTGGATACATTCCGCGTATACTAAAATCAACTTTCCTTAAAAGAGCTTTAATTCTCTCAGTTCTGAATGGCGGAAATCGAGTAGCTTTATTACTTCGCGCACGCTTGCTTTTGTTTTTTTTACGATATCTAAAATGTGACGTTACGACATAATACCGCAAGTGAGGAATGTGTAGTGATGGCTCAACTTGACGATAAGATTTAAAGGACACACATTCTTTTCTTCCACCGAGATAAAACACACGTCTTTTATATTCAACAAATTACGAGCTGTTATTTTTTCATTGCCCATGACAATTTAAAATATAAAATGATAACAACTCGAATTTTTTGCAAATTATTTAAATAAAATAGGTTAGTTAGCACGCAAATTCAAATTCAAATTTAATTCGATAAAGTTTGACTGAGAACATATCTGTAGTAATCTCATCTACATTAATGCAGTTTGCATAATTATTTTACATTAACAAACTATCTCACGTAAACCCAAGTATATAAAACGTTGAAATAAATATGATGATAACTCATGCATTGATAGCGAGAAGCTTTGCAGTTTAGCTGCTGCGGGGCGCACCGGCGCGCACAACACCGCGCGTGAAAAATACCTTTTCATCTTGGGAATTCGTGCAGAGATACCGAACTCTTATATTTATAAGGTGAAACGAGAAATAAACAAACCGAATGGATAGAAAAAAAGGAGCGTACGGTGTCTCGCTCGCTACGGCTGTAGATCTCGCTGATTGTGAGAAACGCCGCGCCGCACCTTGAATTATTTGACACTTTGAATTGTCACCTTCAGCCCGTTTCCGTTGTTATTTTTCGCCGTTTCCTCCCCACCTCACCGGATAATGCGTAAGTGATAAAACAAACAGAAACTTGTTAACAATACACCAGTTACTTTAGTTTGCGTACGGAATGTTAACATTAACAATATAATTCAAACTTTGTTCCGGATGAACCCGTCGCGGAGATACTTGAGTAAACATTGTTCGTGTCGATCCCCGGCCATTTTGAATTTAACTATTGAAAATAACCGTAACTCGGTAGTGAAACAGGTGAACCTGGATTTTTATGACAAAGTTACGATTATTTCGTGTGTTAAACTTATTTCCGCGGGGCTGAGCTTTTCGATAAGAAATTAAATTCTGCCGTGTGACCAGGAAAAAATGTGCCGTCTAATATTTTATCTTATTTTATGTATAAAACAGAAGTGCCGTGACCAAGATGCGTATCAAAGGATCTCATCCGAGTGAAATATTACCTTTCACGTGCAATTTCTTCCGGGAAGTGTCGGCGCGTCTAGTCCAATCAACATGGCCGTTCGCCTAATTATGTTTACCGTGTCCCGCTGCCTCTGTGCACGACGTGGATTCATTCCATCCCCTCTAAATGTTTATAGGAACTGATTATGTCGCAGTACGCTCGCTGGGACAACATTTAGGCTAATTCCACGGCATTTACATAACGCGTGCCTATTTGAGTGGAATATGTATGAACATGAAAACATATAAACAAAATTCAGGGATTTTTTAACATAGCCGAATTTGATAGGTTTCGAATTAGACTTGATTTAATTTCGATTATTTTTTCGTTTCAAATACAAATGCCACAATGTGATCTTCATCGTCAAACTGATCTTTACGTAGCATTTTTCCTCAAACCCGTCATAAAATAAATGAATTAGCATACCTAATTGTCCCTCGGAACGGGAATGAAAAAAGAAGAGCCCCTCCGCAGAATCCGGTCGGATTTCTACGAGGCAATCAAAATTTAGGAATAATTTAACAGCTTGATCCACATGCAAAACCTTTTTTTATAGGAAAACTTGATGTGAGAACAAAGAATTATATACGGCACGAAGACAAGGGGATTGCCAAATTAAAATACTTTAATTAACGTCAATTGGGAAGATGTAAGAGGCGTAATTGAGGCAAATCAGCTTTGAGTTCAGTTTGGTCCGCTTAAAGAATTTTTACATACGCGAGAAGCGAGCTTTTTCGATTCTCGAGGAGCTTTGAATAAGATGGCTACTGTATGTTGCGAGTTCATTCGAATGCTTTCACTGATTTTTTTATATATAACACAATCTTATTATAATGTCGAGATAAGTGAAACGTACCGGTCCGATAGAATAATCAATGTAACGCTAACATAACGTATTCATGTATTTGTATCGTGCGTAGTGATGCTAATTGTACACAGGATATTAAATATTAATTTCACATGAATGCATGAAACGTTATTGTATGTAACGTATAGATTTGAATACATTAATATAATTGTCAATGTCAGTCATTGATTTATGATGACTGCGTTTGTGAACTAAAATTTACGGAACTCCAATGAAAAATCGTAGCAACAAAATTCGTAGCAGCGAATCTCGTAGGCCGTAGCACAATGGCGTAGCACTGAGACCAAAAGGAAACCCTCAGGCTTTTAAGCTAAGTCTACATGCTTTGGAAAACCGAGCTTACTTCCAGTGTTCTGAAGCAAGCGTCGTTTAAACACCGAAGGTCGAGCAGAACGTTCGTTCCATAGAACTAGCCTGGGTCTGGTAGCTATACCTACCTGAATTGCTAACTTATCCTATAGCACATTAGCACAAGTTCTGTTACCGATAGTACAAGTTAAATTGCTACATATGGCAGTACAGCAATCTCCTCCAACACTTGGTTTGTTATATAACTCAAGTAATTCCCTGCGAATGGCGACTGAGTTATACAGATTGCGTATCTCCTATAATCATAATAATTATTGTTAGTACGCTCAGGATATTAATATTAATTTCGCGTGAATGCATGACACTAACTCAAAATTAGATACGACTGTAGTTGAGGGCGTTATTACTGTGTGGGATTGTGGCATTGATTTAATTTGAAGGTCTGAACGTCTGAAGCATGAGTATGAGAGATTATGAAAAAAAAAATAAAAAATCGATGCCCACGTGTTTTTATTCAACGATCTACATATCCACCTTCTGTGTTTAAGATGCTTTGAATCATAAAAGTTGTATTTTAATTAAAATTATAATCTTCCAGTGGATAATTTTTGTGAAAAAAAATCTATAGTAGGTATCAATATTTTTGTGACTTCTACGCAGCTAGAGTAACCTGGTCAAACTGCTCGGCTCATCAACTACTTATACAATCACCTTGAATGTAAGAGATATTTTATAATCAAAACCTGAATTTTAATATAACTACCCACCTATATATAAATTATAAATGAGTCCATTATCAAATCGATTATAGGCCTCATTAAGTAGCACAATTTGTATCGCTTTATACTAAACCGCAAATGCACGATATTGCTGATTAAACGGAAAATCTAAAAGCGATATAAATTGATCGATTTTAATATTCTATCAGACATATTAAGTACCTGAAAAGACCCACCCACGAATGACAATAATAATAATGGCGAATGAGGGATTTTGTCAGCATCTTTCTTTCTTTTTGTTTTTTCTTTTCTTTTATTTTTTAATAGTATTCAACCTTTACGATTTCATAAGCACCTATGAAACAATGCAAACTTTAATCTGAGGGCCAATTCTACTAATTTTTTAACAACTATCGCATTCGCTTGTCAATCTCAAACTGTCAAAAAAGCTTTGATTTTCATACATATTTGACAGTTTGATATTGAGATGTGAATGTGAAAATTAGTAGAATTAGCTCTCAGAATAAAAAAATAAAACGTAAATTAAATAAATCTTAACACATAAAGTCAGAAAAAGTAGCACACCTTTCCAATAAAATGGAATACACTAAACGAGAATTAATAACATCAGCAGGTAGAATCGTTTCCCGTCGGGCCAGTAACTTCGCTATTTTTATATTGCAAATGATCGGCTTAAATCGGCCCATCAACTCGGACATTGTAACAGGATCAAGCAGTTGACGCGTGAATTGTATTTATAGCATTTCAATTGAGTTTATAAATTTATATTCCGTGTAGCAATGTAAAAACATTTCATGCAGTCAAAAAGTATGGTGGCGTTGCGATTTTTGTACAAACGTTGCTAGATTGGGGATTTATACGAATCTGCTTTTACGTTAATTAAAATTCAGTTTTACTTTTTGAGCAGTATGTTCTGAATTTTTGTAGTGTTGGTGGACTTAACATGAGTCTGAACTGCCAGTTATGAGTCCAACTAGTGACTTAATCTCAATAATCTCTCAAATCAAAAGAAACATAAGCTCACTAAACTGTAAACTCAACCACCTAATAAAATAATGAGTCGTAAGTACTCAACGAGACATCGGAAGGGAATATCGATTGGAGGTTTCTCATTACTTTTTTTTTCGAATTTGCCCTTCTTACGAGTCGAGAGTGCGACGTTGCCCGCGGCTTCGACAATTACGAGTACAGCACTAGACGGCTAATACAAATCGCTTGCCCGGGGGTGCGTTTATCCGGAATAGGGTTACCATCTTAGGAAAAACGGGCTTTTTGAAGAAAATTGTGGTGTATGTGTTTCTAAATGCTCGGCCCTTTTTCTGTGCAAGGGTGTGTAATTGTGTTTGGATGTTAACGCAGAAGAAAAGACAAGGAAAGAAAAAAGAAAGGTTTGAATTATGGCCGAAATAAATAGGCTGAAATAAATTGAGGGGAATAAGATTTACCTGGAGCCATGGTTCGGCACAGTGGAATGGCTTTATGTGTTAAGCTAGCTAACAGGAAAAATGCTCTTAAGTATCACATGCGCTTATAAAAATATAAGGGACTTCGATAAAACTAGAATTTTCAGGCAACCCTAATCCGAACCCAAACCTCGCTCCATACTTCATGAAGGAAAACTATTTCATCTCTGTTGCCTCATTTTGCTCATACAAAAATAAACTCACGCTCCTTCATAATAGGACACAATTTCGTTTCTATTTATATTTCAAATGTGTCGTACGATAGGAACAGTGTTGAACGATATTGTTTTTAAATTCATATTGATGTATTATTTTACGAACCAGCTAGCTAGGACTTTTCTTTGATCGTCTAGACTCTAATATTGGTTTCTTGAGAGTATATTTCTTAGTTTTGTATACGTAATCTGGTATTATTTAGGTATTCAGATTTCTGGGAAAAAGTATGAAAAGATTTTTCATTTCATGAATATATTTTTGTCTATAATAACTAAAGCTGGTTAAATTATATTCCGACTGATGATTCTTCTAATTTTCAAGCAACATTCGTATCGCAGTCGCAATCTGTCAAAAATGCAACAAAAACATGCGAATGCGAATATTGTTTAAAAATTAGTAGAATTGGCATCATACAAATATTGGCCAAGTGCGAGTTGAGTTCCTAACGGATTCCAATGAAAATTTAATCATTTACATAACGCGTCCGTGTTTAGGACACAGAAGATCATATACGTAACAAATTTCAACAGAATCGGTCCAGTGGATCCGTAGGAAACTGGCAGTGACAGACGGACAGACAGACACCCGAGTGATCCTATAAAGGTTCCGTTTTTTATTCGGAACCCTAAAAACTAAACTTTAATATCAATACACAATGTTAATGAAAAGTTTTATCAGTATTGAAATACTGATAAAACTTTTCAAATCAAATCACCCAAAAAAACACCCTCCGTTATTGTATTCTACTTATACCTAAATCTGAAGTCGCTATTCACCCTTACGATACAAAAACTGTACAAATAAACGCTTGGAAACTCCTCGAGGAATAATTCCGTGGTTCTATAAAAGGAGAGTGGGGGTAATTAGTTCCCTATTAGAATAATATATTGGTACTGTAGGGGCGTTTTGTTCCGATGCTAACAAAAAGAAAACCTCTCAATACAGATTCTGAAAGTGTTCGTAATTCTGTTCAAACCTTATGTTTTTTTAAGTGGTATTTTTTGGAAGAAAAAGAAAAATTTTGAAGCGATGTGTATTTGCCGTAGCTTGTTTTGGCTTTGGTCAACAAAATCTATAGGTTCTAATAATATAAAGCTGAAGAGT
This sequence comes from Ceramica pisi, assembly GCA_963859965.1. Classification (NCBI taxonomy): domain Eukaryota; kingdom Metazoa; phylum Arthropoda; class Insecta; order Lepidoptera; family Noctuidae; genus Ceramica; species Ceramica pisi. The sequence continues at coordinate 17,454,071 of OY982535.1, read as the reverse complement.
TTGTTTGTTTGCTTGCTTGATCGCGCTAATCTCTCCTGAGATTAGTACTGGTCCGATTTAAAAAATATTTCAGTGTTAGATAGCCCATTTATCGAGGACGGCTATAAGCTATGTATCATCACGCTAAGATTAATGGGAGCGGAGCACTAATGAAAAATGTGACGCAGACGACGTTGCACGGGTCAGCTAGTATTTCATATATTTAATTACTCATAATTGTACGTTTGTGGATATTCCGTTGCATTTTTATACATATTTTGTGACTTTTAACACTTTCCACTGAATTTTTTGTAATATATTTGAAGGAAGTTGTTTTTTAAACCCCTTTCATCAATGGGTCATTATTGTCATGTTATTGTAAATGATAGGTTCAACGTTTAATTGTTATATTTTCAAAGTTTCACATCACATAATGTCTTTTCCCCTTTGTAGGGTTCCGTATCCAGAGACCACACCAAGTAACCACCAAACTGAACCCTATTACGAAGCCTCCATTGTCCGACCATGTGTCCGTTCGTCTGTTTGTCAGTGGACTATACCTTAACAACCGTAATAGGTAGATAGTTGGAAGTTTTTACAAATTGTGTTTTTCGATTTCCATAAAAAAATAAATAAGTTATATTCAAAATTAAAGGAGCTCCCATACAAGAAACGTGTTTGTTCCGGTTTTTGGTACGAAACCCTTCGTATGAGAGTCCAACTCCCACTTGGCCAGTTTTTTGTTTAAATATCAGCTCTCTTTATTGGCACAAACTTTTCTAAAACTGAAACTAATATAAAATTTGATACTGACATCCATTGAAAGTTATTATTGTATTAACTATGTTCGCGTTTTCCCTCTAATATTGAGTATTGGGAGGGATGCCCTCCGGCTATAGATTGGCAATCTGTCAGTGTAACTCTCTATCACTCAGGCTCCGATCAATCTTCAGAGTAATTCCAATCGCTAGATAATTCTGTACGATGTAAACAATTGAGATGTCAGAATTAAGGAGTTTGGATGTATTGAACTACAGTACAGTTTTGTTTTAATTGAATGGGTTTTTTGTTCTGTTAATGGCACCAATGGATAAATCACGCACAATGAGTAAATTTACTCTCAAATAAACATCCTAATCTGTTTAGAAAATACGAAATATTTTTAGATAGGGGTAGTACTGGGAGTTTTTCAGTTACTTATACTATCATAAGGTCATACCATTGGTAAGAATATCAGTTCTGTGACAATAACTCTATTATGCTTTTCTTTCGTATCAAATAATACATAATATGTTAAAAAAACAATAAAAGCGCAAAGTTCTAAAAATATTTCTTGAAAACTATTTCAGTACAATAGCGTGAGCAATCGTGTAATTACTGTGACGTAATTGAATCCGTCCAACGTTTAAACTATTAAAACTAGTGCCCTTAGAACTAGTATTAATAGCGATTGTAGTAGTTAGGTCTCAATTAGGTAGCATTACCATAATACACGGTCATTTGTACAAGTATTGAAAAAGCTTTTCTTTTCTGTTATATTTATTTGACGTAAAAGGAACTATAAAAGTCATATTCATGACTTGCTTTGACAAGTATTTAGTGAAATGGCCTAAATAAACAGACTTTTTTGTTATTTTATTAAATGTACCTACCAAAAAGCAAGGATTTTAGAGCTGTGCGACAAAATATTAAACAAGAAATAAGAGAGACGAATGACTGAAATGCAATTCTAAATTGATATCGAATTTACATGTCGCAGCGCGAGTGTCGCCGGTGGTCGGCGCTAGCAGCCTTCGATCAACCGTCAGCGCATAACCAAATTAGAGCAATTTAAGTCAGGAAATTGGAAATGCTATCGGGCGCTCGATGCGCTTGCAACAGGAACGCCACTACCGCACTGGCATTTCAGACATCCACCGTTTCGGCGGCCACGGCTAATGTCGGAACAATGCTCGAATCTGGACGGACAGATCCGAACGGCCCCGAAGATAAACGACAACCATGGAGCGTTGTAACAACTGATTGATATACGGCCTCCGATGATATCGTAGCTAACTATCGTGTACCGAATTCCTGACCCGCCTCAGTTACAGTTCGAGTACTGTTGACATTAAACGATGTTTAGATAGTGAGCGAGCGTTAAAGTTGACTACCTATCGCTTTTCGACCGTTTGCTTTGGTCAAATACACTCGATACATCCCCTGAATTTTGCAATAACCACTGGGTGTATGTCCTACGATAACATTGTCTGTAAATAAAAATAAGTTCTCAAGTACGCTTTGAGTCCACTTACTTCAACGTTTTCCTCAGCTTAGATGCTGATATTTTCTCGATATTTTCGTTAGATGATGTCTTCGAGTTTCAATAATATTAAAATCAAAATTAACCACCAAAGAAGCTTAGTCGAATCAGAACTGTTAGAAAGCAGTTGCACAAAGTCATTCGCTCAACCATATGCAGAGCAAGTCTGTTCGCAATTCCCGCCACCAGTCGCAGTCAAGACTCGAAGAGAACATGTCGATAGCCGATACAAAGTTAAGAGCGTATGTTGAGATATGACAAGTAATCGTGCAAGTTGGATCGCAAGACTTGCGTACTAGTTATCGGCGGAGCGACGGTCAGAGTTTGGTCTCGCTCGACGGCTAAAACAATAGCGAATCAAGCATGCAACGGAACTTCCTCAAAGACACCCTCTTGTGCGTGCGACGCTTAGCGAACGCGCTCACAACTTTATATTGGTTGGGAAACTTGAGCGTAGCCTCGAGCCCTTCATTCACCAGCGTAAGGCGTAAAATTAGGAGAAAGCACTGCATTTTGATTAAATTTCTAACACAGCCACATAGCAATCATCCTCACTTCCTCCTACTAAATTATGATTACAGTATTTTAATCATTTCATATCGTCTAACTTAATATTAAAACGTGGGAGTAATTTGACGTAAATTCTCCCAAATATAACGAAACAATTACGTCGGCGGATGAAAATATAATCGGTTATTTTTCTCACGTTACCAAATCTAAAAATAATATTCACCGAGAAGAAGCATTTTTACTTAAGCATTCCGGCCAAAATTGTTGTGAATAAAGTTGTCCGCTTAACATTAAATATAAGATCGCTTTAGCGAGGCAGATAGACAGATAAAGACGGCATACATTTTCATGAGAAGAGAAAAAAATAAAATATAAGCAGTCCGTGGTGAAATTGTGAGGGGCAAGTGTGCGTTTTCTGTCGACTGGGGGCAGAGATTGGCAGACAGGGGTTGCGGGCGGGGTGGCAGAAGAGCCTAACCGTCAGCCGGCCGGCAAGGGAAAGGGCACTCTCGCACCGGACGTTGGAGTCAACATTGCGGGCGTAGCGCCTCCCAGATAACTCTTAATCGGTGCTGGCTCCAGCGATTACACCGGTCGTTCGGCTAATTAATTTTTAAGTCGGCATCGCGGACGCCAGCTTCGACTTTCAAGTGAATTCGACTACGATTTAAATATTATAAGAGTTCTGTTTTCTTCTCATTTTGCCTCTTAGGCTGGTTTTGAAGTAATGGAAAGACCTTGTATGAGTCAGTAGCTTGTCGTTCCGTAAAAGCCTTAAAAAATATTGAGGAAAAGGGTTGTTTAGCATTGAAGCAATGACTTGTCAATACGTCTCTACATGTCAAATAACTAACAGGAAATGTGGTTTTGGGACTTGTGATAGTTTTTTAAAAAGCTTGTCTGTACTTAGTATCTATTTTATGAAACAATTGAGTTTGAAATAATTATATTTTCCATCAATATACCGGTTTCCAATCTAATTGCATGTAAATTAATACCAGTAAATGGAGTGACTGCCTATCCAACTTCCACAACTTAGTATCTGGGTTACACGTTAACCATTGACAAGACTGCTGGTACCAGAGTTTCTGGCTTCTGACTTTCTATAACGACAGTCAAAGATGTTCAAATGACACCGGGGACCAAAGTCTTTTTGTGCTTTTTCATTAAGAATAAAAATGCTAAATAGTCTACTAGGCTTTGACTTTTGATAAATAATTGTAAAGTTAAGTACATAAAATTATACCCTAATTTAGTTTCACACAATTTAGCTCATGATTGACAGATTGTGACCCTAATGGTAAAGTTCGTGACACTTGTAATTGACTTTTCTAATAAGTACCTTCACGATCTGCTTGATACAATATTGATCTAGTTGATCTGTATTTTAACTTAGCTATACAAGTAATGTTCCTAACATCGATGTGATGAGCTAGCCACTCTTGGATATTACTTATAAAAGCTTGGTAAATCTTCAGCAACACACAGCCAAGCCCCAAATTACTTTAAAATATAATTTATCACTTAATATTCGTACTCTGCAAGATAACTCAAGAACACGTGAGCACTTCATACACAACTGGATTTGGCAAATTACCTTCACCTTAAAACGGTTCAGAAAATGTATGCCCGGAAGTAATTTCTCGTACGTGTTTGTTTTAGCTTAAGCGTTCTCGCGCCATAAAATTAACCCGCTGCAATCTGGTAGTTTTTTACTCGCCACATCTGTGCAGATTAAACTACCGAAGGCACGTTATCTCCATAACTCTTTACTTCTATCCCGGCAGTCCCACTTAAAAGTTCCCCAATGAAAGAATGCTCTCACGGAGAAATCTTTCGAACAGATCGCCATTATGCATGCGATAGGCAAAGCTGTGTCGTGACGGACGAAATTTGCGAAGACCGTTCGGCCTATAAATCCGGCAGTTCCTAAAAGGCACCGTCGAGCAGCTTTCATCAGAGAATTCGCCATTATCTGAAGGAAATCGTTACCGGGGTCGAACCTCGCCCACCCCCGAGCCGACGGGCTTTCATTTACGGCGTTGCGTGCATGCGTCCGGGCCGCGGCTTCAGGTGCCCGTAGGCATTGTGTTCGGTATTTAAGTGGCTCATTTGATATTCTGAGACAGTTTGCATTCGAAAAGCTCGCACGTAGAGAGCCGGTATCGGGACATCGGAGTCACGGAGTACGAACTGTACGCAGTACGCACAGCGGGACTGTGCGGAGTGCGTAGCGTACGCCGGTGGCAGTCACAACGCTTCGCCGTGCGCTCGCACGTGCTCGGGCTACTTCGTAAGATTCGCTCGGCTCGCACGAGCCACACGCACGCGCCGAGTTTGCGCAATGTTTATCCACAAATACACTAATGAAGGCACCTACAAAAGCGACTAGATTGTTAATTAAACTTGCTCAAAATGTGACACCCTTACGAAATGACGCCGCCGGCCCGGGAGCACAGTGCACGGCTTCAATGTTATTGAATTAATTTGTAATCAGAATTCTCGGTGTGCGTTCTTGAATGTAATAATGGTATTTCGTAATTTACTTCCTTAGATACCACTATGCATAAACATTTAGGCCTGTAAAATGGTTGGCATTGGAAGCCATATTTGTAACGCACGATCAAAAATAAGTGCAATTTTACTAATAATTATCAATGAAACCATGTAAATATTCTACGGTCTCGAGATATACCTATACTAAGATGTTTTCAAAAGAACCTGGTACCTACATTGGATGTCGTAACAAAGTTATTTTTGTTACCCACGTGTTTCGATCTGTTCTCATCAAAGTGAGACAGACCATGACTCTCTATAGATTATTCTGGTAGTCTATAGATTTATTTGTCTCATCAATTTTTCTTTGCATCACGCATATAATTAGAACAATTGCGGTTACAAAATATTTCGTAGTCACAAAAAGTAATTCAAAAGACCCCATCATTAGGCCGCCGACCAAAAGGAATAACCATTCCCTTAATCATTATTCTTAAAGACTCTTCATTAAATTCCTTTTATCTCTCCCGGGATATTTCCTTCGCTCGGCATCAATCACATTCACTCCGAAAAACTCGTTGGCTTTATTCTAAACTCTCATAATAGGTAATGAAGGTCTTGATCGGCGCGGCGCTGGCGGTTGCCGGCTGCCTCGCTCCGATTACTTTGAGAGCTGGCACAATGACTCCCGGCTGTAGCCAATGTTGAATTCTGAAAAGTTCCTTAGTCCGTATCCATGCTAGATACGGGGCTAATTACGACGAAACTTTTGTAGATAGACACCTGCGCTGAGTCGCGGCCGCCAGACAAAGACCAACTTATCGCAGACTTACAGGCACGCGCGCATCGCCACGCGAATATTAACTTTAAATAGTCACACAAAGATCCCTTTTCCTGTGATGCCATCCGAGAAACGAGACGATAGATTGGTGCTAAGACGACAGTCTTATTCAATATCGACCTGAGACAATAACGGCACAAATAAATTGTTTCCCTGATTTAAATCTCTGCTTTGTTATTTAGTATCCATTAAAACAACATTAATTTAGTTGAAAGCTTCAATTTCACATAATGGCGTTCGTTCGGAATAAAAACAGTGTATATCTACAGTTTAATCGCTCGAAACTAAGCCGCTGTATTATGAATTTCCATCAAAACAAGTAAAGCGGGTACATAATCACAATAACACAGTTTGCAAGTTTGACCGACACGCCAAATTTGAGGGTAACGTGTTTAATTATTATGTGCACGGAATGATTTAGCTGCGGGTAAAATTAGCGTTGCCTAATAACAAATGAGACATGACAGTGCAAATTCAACTACACTTTTCCAAAAAGTTTCGTGTAAATTAAATTTGGCGAGCGAAGTTATCTCAACTTTGCGCGCGCGACGTGGCTGCGATGCGTGGAATATGTCGGCTAAACGCTTCTATTCGTTCTGCTAATGGCCGCCGCCGGAGCTCTGCCAGCCAGTACCTACATAGTACTACAGTACCTCGCCACAGTTAACGAGGAGAAACAAGAGAATGCGAGTACTCACCGGTCCGAATTGTTCGAAGTAATTCTTTACGTCTTCAAGCGTTGTGGGTGCCGAAAGCCCTCCTACGAAAATCTTCTTTGTCCTGGTGACCATCTGTAACAAACAAATTCAGTCAGTACATATGAAATCAAAAAATATGATAACAATGAATCAACACGTAAACAAACAACTGTTATTTGCAAATGGCGAAAATATTTTATCAACGATTTTCAATGAATTCCGCTTTTTGGTAGTTATTTATTTTTGTTTTGGACCATCGGCTTATATACGAACAGTAAGCATAAAGGGAGCATTGGTAGATAGATGTTTCGAGAATCTGCATAATTTGTACGGATAATTCATAACGGAAAAACAATTGGAGGCGAAGTAAAGGCAACACAGCGGGCGATCGAAATGTTCAAATAATTACTGTTAATATATTATGCAATCCCCCGCGGAGGTTACTCAAGAATTCCTGAAGAACGCATAATACATAATGGTTCTGTGGGATAATAGCAACCACAGACCGACAATGTTGGACCGTGTTCAGACTTGTTCACAGAAATTTGTTTATTTAGCTTCTTAGTCTGGAAATAATTCCTTTACTGAATCTCACAGATTTACTTAAAAGAAACGAGTGTAGTCTTATTAAACGTAGATTCAACGCTTAAAGTGCGACGAATTCGATCGCTTGAAAATAACTCATTTATTTCTTTAATGCATATTGTAACAAATAAAGTGTAAACGTTTAAAGGGGGATTTTATTATTATGTCAATATCGTTGCACGGCTCGAACTCAAAGGCGAGCTACCTGTTTTCTTCTTGAATATTTATGCGCGGTAATAACGGGGAAAAAATGCACGCCGCGTCAAGTTAACAATGGTCGTCGAGATTTTTACGGGGTTTCCTATCGGTAACGAGGCTGAAAGCTGTGCTCGATACTATAATTATGACGCCGCGACAAAGTTAGCAGATGTTGCATGAACGTGAAAGGGACCAGGTACCTTCGGGTAGTCCGGGTTCCTGGCTACCTATTTACGTATCAGTTGACCGGTACAGCTAACGACAAAAGTCTAACAATTATCCCCCTGTGAGCTGTTGTGTTGGCGTTTTTCAAACTCGACGGTCGTCCGTGGAAATGTGGACTCAATTTCCACGTATTGTTACAGTTTACTCTCATAACTTGATAGAATTATGTCAGGTGGTAAAGTTGAGCCTTGAGAATTAAAATGTTTATAGCCCTCGCCTACAGGTAATGTCATAAGCAAAATTTTTTGCGACAGTAAACGTATTTTACCTACATGGCCGAATAAATTGTCAGAGGTTCAAACTCAAGGATACAATCTCATATTAAGCTCGGCGAGTTTTTAGCAAAATTAAATAATAAAGCCATTATATAACAATACATACAATCCCTTAAACCTTTGAGGCACTAGAACGGAGAAATATTATTACGTCTCGGAAAGGAATCCCTATTACTATGAGTGGCGAAAGATAATAGCGCTGTGGAAATTGAATAAAACAAGATTCGGTAACGTCTAATGTAACTAATGTAAGTGAGTAAGAGGGCCGGAGTTCTGGGACGATCCCAAACGAAATCACACTCAAATGTACGTAAATGATGAATAAGTGGCATGGCGGGGGTGAGACGCGGCGGGCGGGGTGGTCTACGTGTCCAAGTGGCGCTCCCCGCGCCCCGCACCCTTCCTTCTGCCTTTTCCCTGTAAATCTCAAGTGTGACAACGCTTCCCCTCTTCCCCCCGTCATGTTGTTTCACCGAATCAACGCGTTTTTCTACTGTTTAATTTTTTTTCATGCTACTTTCAGCCCGAGCTTGTGTTGCCAAAGTTGGATTATTTTCAACTGCGAACGGAAGGAAGTTCGTTATTTTATGGTTAAACTGTGAAATTAGTTCTTTGATTCGCATCGTTACAAACAAACCTCTCTTTTCGAAAATCGATTCAATTCGAGTAGGTATATAAAAATACTATGAAATCGTAAGGTAAACATTTGGGCCGTAGCCGCCAAAATAAACAGCATCTTCATTGGGCGGTTCAATGCCCTCGAAATAAGAGAAATAAACTTTTGAAATTGCAGTAACCAACACTGTTTTATGATTACGAGTAAATCCGTACAGAAATAGCTATAATGCTACTACTGCTGTGTAACTTGACATACTTTATTAAAATCTGTGTTACTAAACAATTAAGGACATTGTTGCGTTTTTATTAAAACGACTCTATTCCATTTAAACCCTTATGTTGTTAAATAAAACATTTATTTCATAATTACAACAATTTTGCTGAAAAATTCGGATCGTATGCATATTCCTACATATTAATTTCAAAGGGGAATTCTTTGAAAATTGTTTCCAACAAAAATATTTTGATTAAACCTTGAGCACCGTAAGTTACCTTTATATCATTATTATGTTGCTATAGTTACAGCCGTAACCCCAATGAAACCAATGAACGTATAAAATTTTAGGGGAATATTTTTCCGTGTTCAATATAAATGATATACTGCGAAGAGGCTATAAAAATAAGGTGCAAACGGATCATGATTATACTTTTTATTTACGTACACAACGGCCAGTCTGACTGATCGATAATCGCAATGCCCGGGTAATGTTTGAACTGATCATCCAACCCTTTTGACCGTAAAATACGAAATTTGATAGATTTATATTCAATACCAAGACACGCGATATGGGGTTTTACCTATACACGACTAGCAAACGTATTTTACTACGTTAGAATGTATATGGGTCGGCCCATAACGAAAATGATGAATAAAACTGATATCAACCGGTAATATACTGAATTATATACGAAATTGTGATTAAACTGATTAACAATAATTACGTTTTGAAGTTTGAATATTATAATCACGGATTCATATGACCAAAATACTCGGGGAGCGATAAATAAAAATTTGATTAAGCGGCATTTATAAATGGGATTGTAAAGGGTGGTCTCATGGGAGTGAGTGTCGGACTGCCCGCCCGGCACGTCAGCCCAAACTGTTGGCAATTACCTTAAATGTGGACAACGCAGTTCACTCCATTGGGAAAATTATTATTCACCGCATATCCAATTTTTAGCTCGGGCCTCTCAATTGGTACAGCGTACCTTAGATTGCTCGTATTAATTGTCACGGTTGACAATTGCGTGCAACCCTAAGTTAATTATGCGTAACATTAAATTAAATAAATATTTTTCAGCTGTTTTCATAGAAAAACACATCTCCATAATTGAATGTTATTTTTTATGAAACAGTAGCAAACATTTTTCGAAAATCTTTATTACAAACTCATGAAAACAAATCGGCAAATTGATGAACTGAAAATAAACGCAGCGAGCAGTGAAAATATTATAAAGGTTTGTAAAAACAGAATTAGTTTATTTTGAATTCAACTATAGCCACAGAGCGAGACTGAAAAATGTAGGTACGTGCATCGTTCGCCAAACAACATTAGCGTCGTGCTCGTTAGGACGCGGCAGTAACCGTCACAGTCATTTTGTTGTGAAAAATACAACAATTTAATTTAGACTAACTTGACCGCGGGCGGCAAACACCGAACGGCCGCAGCACGACAAAAAGCTACACACACCAATTAAGTCCAGCGGTAGCACGGCAGCGTCCCTTTAGCGACGTGCCGGACCGGCTTACGAGTTGCTCTAACTCAATTCATAATGTGCCACTACCGCGGAACACGCTGCGCACAAATTTTTACGTTCCCAACCAACAACGCTCTCGCACCACACAGAAATTGTCGCCACCGATATTTTCAGTAATAAACGCCATAAACTTTATCGGTCGAAAAATTAAAACGTCCGTACACGTGCATACATACATTTTTCAACCGTTTACACCGAAGGAAGTAAAATATAACGGTGTACAATGTTTTTATTCTGAACGTTTGTAGCGCAACGTGACAGCGCCATGAAACTAAATGCATAAATGCATCCAACGTCAGCACTCGTACAATTCCTTCGAATAGTTATTTTTTATTGCTCTAAATCCACTCTGCGTCGCACACCTTTTTCGCTTTTTCTAAAAAAAAAGTGTTACAGCCAGCGAAATCCGCTTAAAACATTTTCTTTCAAGAGTTGTGTGCAACAGGAAAGAGTGAATATACCACTTATTGCGGCAGAAGCGGTTCGGACAATATTAATCAATTTTTACACAGAGAATTTGGGGGGATCGTCGCGCAGGCGAGGGCACAAAGGTCGGGCCCCCCCGACGCTGACGTTGCATTTCATTTTTGTTTGCCCACAGCCTCTGGCCCGCTTGTCTGTTCTTTGTCTTCCTAAATAAATGCGTATTTTTGAAGCACCCATTTTTTATTATTACTACACCCACAGGATAGAATGTGACCTCCCTATCACTCATTCAATTTTTTGTTCACTCCACTTTGTGCGTTTTTGGAAAAAGCTCTGGTAAAAGTATTTTGGCGGAAACGAAAATCGATTTTCGTGCATAAACTAGCGTTCCATCGTGCGAATTCTTGTTACAAAATTCGAACTGCGCATGAGCCTGGTATAGAGCGTATGCAAAGTTCGTCTTATTCGTTGGCAGCATTATAACTGTATCTAAATATGTATCGGTGGCGTTCGCCTCGGCGCAGTGAGCATTTCGTATAGATAGGGGATGATCCCGTCTTCTCGTGTCGCACACCTTATCTACTTCACAGCTCATTAGGTCCCGCACGGGGTGCCTTCGAACAGATCTATGCCATTTGTAACAATACAGAGACCACACGGATGGCAAATGGTGATTCCAGGGCTTAGGGTGCCAGTCTCGTTAGTTCGGTGGGAGCGACACGACGTGAAATAAGTACGTCCTCGGTTGTGTCGGTGTGGCGTGCGACGTCAAGCGACGCAAGACACTAACCGCGTACGTTCTAAATGGGACACATTAACGAAACGTTATTGCTTCTCGGCTTCACCGACACTTGCACAGTATTAATCTCTATCTCGTACTGATGCTTGCTGTCTGTCGCTCCCAGACTAGTTAATTCCGACAATAACAAGTTGCCGTACCTATCCAGCTTGTAGTGAAACCGAGATGATTTAGTATTTCTATTCTATTAACACCTGCACGTGCACTCGTGTATACCAGCATTGTAAATTAAAATTAACTATTTACTAGAAATATAATAAACGACACTACTCATATTACAATGGAATTTAATGAATAATAATAATGGAATTTTGCGAAGCAGACATACGTTTCCATTCAATATCCGATAAAGCAAACACAAATAAGGTAAATACGCAAAATACGAATACATGTAAATGAACAAACTTCTTAGAATTACATCGTGAGCTGAATAAATAACGCCTGATCGATGCGTTGATAAGCCCATGAAAATTTTTAAGAGGATCTGCACAATGGTGGAAAGAAACGGATGGAGTAGGTATGAAGAGGCCCGGGATATTGCTTCTTTCAGTTTTTTACGTCCTATTACTCGTACGCAGCCCTCGGCGGGCGAACAAAGGACCACTTCATTCTATACAGTTAAATATATCTACGTAGTGGGCGGCCCTAGTCTTTAATGCTGTTCGATTGTTTATGACATTTTCCCGTTTCTATCGATAAAACACTGAACAGACTATTCAAATAACTGTTATAGCCATCACAAAATCGACTGCTTCGACGTTACATCAGAAATGCTCGCATGAGAGTTCTCTGGAAACAATAGCAGCATTTAGGATCCTAAAAAGTGAACCGGCTCAGTGCACTTGTCATCGAAAGCCATTCGGAACACATCAGTGCCGCACCTATGTAAGGGTGGGTCGTGGAGTGTGTGCGTTCTTTCTTTTATGTAGCAGCACCCGCGAGTGGATGAAAGCGAGACGTCGGGACGCCTACGCCTTGCCGCTAACTCCCCTTTCTTGCTAAATACAAAAACTATGCCTATACCAACCCCAGGCTATTGTAAGATTGACTGACGCTGCTTTGTTTCAAGTATGCAGACGTGATGTAAGTGTACAAGATGGGTGTGTCATTCAAATTCCGCTACCATTTTGAATATTCAAAACCGAATATTTGTATATCGTCAGCAGTTCAATAAAATTTGAATTTTGCGTGACTGAAATACAATTTACCAGAAAGATAAAGATAAAAATTCAAGAACTATGGATTGTTTCGAGAAAAATACGTAATAAACAGGCCGTTTCAGAATGAGCTGTATCGCTGAAGATAACGCAAATGAACTTTCCCAAGTAAATCATAATGTACCTAAAGATTCCTCTCCCTATTAAAAGTGAAGGATACAAGATACTTGGAATTTTCTTTTCTGCTACGCATAATCAAATAAAACTTGATTTTATGTTTCGAGTCAAATTATAAGCCGAGGGGAGGGCGAAATAAAAAGTGAATAATGAATGTCGAGGCCGAGTCCCGGACCGCGCGACCGTAGCAATTATTTTGTTTCGAGTACCATCAACATGGTTCGTTCTTTCAAATTTTCATACATTAAGCAAATGTCGAGAATGCGTAATAAGGACCTAAATGTTGTAAGCCGTCGCGGGGTTGCCAAGAGCATTCATTAAAACACCGGGAGACTGGACAATCGGACATTCTTTTAACGAAACTTGAACTTTACATTTGTATTTATTCTTACTTTTACTCAGTTGGGACGCTTTATGTGGATAAACAATATAAGTCGTGGTAAAAAGAAGCTGCGTTAAGGAAAACTTAGCACTTACACGTTTTGAAACATGCAGTACCTTATGTGTCCGCAGTTGTTTTATCTGTCTACGTTTTCTTGTGACAGTATTTTGTACCTATGTACTTATCTTTTCAGTATAAATTCCACTGTATTTAGGAAACATTGTACATTACAAAATCCAGAAAATTCTACATTCTTTATACTTTCTAGCACTATGTATATTTTCTTGTTTCAGACTTCCGGAAAACAATGTCATCGATTATCTAATTGAATGAACTATTTGCATCATTCAAATATAAACAAACACAAACAACGTCAACATAAAACACTTCTCCTATTTGATGTGTACCTACCTACATAAAATTTAATTGATGTTAGACTAAGTAATGTCTCGGGTAACAGAACACTTTTCCTTCCACGACGTCGTGATACGAATACATTGTAAGTATCACTTAAATGTCCTTACGACGAACTACTTGACGTCACCAACCCTCCCTCAAACGAATGTATGGAGCTATTCGTAAGACTAAATAAATACAAACTACAGGAACAACTGTCGTCTATGACGGAGGCTGCCTACAAAACATGCAATCCTTGTGAATGATAGCCGACTGCCTGAACTCTATATATCCCGTATATTTTTCTCTATCCTTACAAAAAGAAAACGGCGTCCCCACAACAACACATTGGAAAACAAACCGTGTTACATAAGGATATCAGTTGTATTTCTAGTGACACTTGTAGCGCGGTTGAGCGCTTTCGTCTACACATCGGTCGATAGTGTTGACGAACAAAATAAGCTCCCCTCCGGGCGGAGTGCGGTGTCAAGAGGCTATAGGATTAAACTTAAACTGGGTTTGCCCGCAGTTTAATTATACAAAAGGTATGTACTCTGCTACTCACGAAAATGTTCTACTTCTCTCGCACACATGTTGGAAATTAGTTAAATTATATCCTTTACACACAGTTGAATGGCAAATAGAATTTAAAATTAGACGTCTGGAAAGTGGTACCAAAGGACGACAGTAAAATATTCATTCCTTAGTAACACATACAAATACTTGATATATTTATTAATATGTCTAGTAGGGATTTGTATGGAAAAAGGAATTCTCAATTTGTATTGGTATCATGCAATATTTTTTAATTCATACCCGAATTCGGCAATGGCGCAATGCAGAATTAAACTTTGCACAAAATAATTACCTACATAATATATAGCTTATATGTACGGTGGCTGAATTAAATTTAGTTTGTACTCGCCAGAAACGTAGTAAATTGTGCGTTTCGTGGAAAACTTTTGCACTTTTATAGCAAGGGAGGACCAGAGTCGATAAATTTTAAGCGTCCTCTTCTAACGTGCTTGGTGAAATTGAAAACGTTATATTTCACGATTACGAGATCGTAATCTCCTTTGAAATTTAATAATGGATATCATATGACATGAAAATTTTATTACCTTAATAGTCGTGGAAGTATAGATAACGATATACGACTTATTAGCGCATTTGACTGTAATAAATCTGCATGTTTGCAAAAAGATATTCTGTGACATAAGGAAAAAGGAAATAAGTAATCCGACATTAACTTTCGGCGGTGGGTATCTGTTTCTGAGAAAGAAATAAAGAAAATGAATCGGCGTCACTAATTGGCCGGCCTATGAGTCGGTGACGTGATGAATCTCGGACGAATGAATGAATGGTTCGGAAGCGAGTCCCCGCGCCCCATACGACACATTCTCGCCCTCGCCCCCACCGATGGGTGTGTTTGACGCATGATTTATTCTCCATGCCGGTGGTCCAGAATTTTGGAGTGCAACATACAAAACAATTCTAGGTAGATAAAAGATGAAAATATTTCACAGCGGACAGCAAAGGATGAATTCAATTTAGACGCAGTGTTGTGCGAATTGTGAAGTTAAATAGTTTGATAATGTAGCGCACAGTTTTAATGTAAAGCATATTTTGTACTTTTTATGCTTGGTTGTAAGCTGTAACTATAAAAAATACTTTGTAATTCTCTATAGCTTAAGTGAACACCAGCGGACAGAACGTACTAGACAAATGTACCAAGTTTTATGAGTGGTAAGACATAAAACTAGCTAAATGTTCGTCTTGTACTCGTGGTGCTGACGACGCTTCCGTTTGCGACCAGCTGACACGCCGCAATATGGCCGACTTCCGTGCCACGCGACCACGAATAACGGCACGTCCCTAAAGGCTTCATGTTTGGGATCTTTGAATATTTTCCTAGGTCTTGCGTTTACGTTTCATTACTTTTGCCACATAGAACGTCTAATCAGAGAATTCGTTTAAAAAAGCACATTTACTCGCACTCAGTCTATAACGACAGCAGTAACTTGTGCCAAATTGAGGCTTAACTCAGCGTTGTAGTTAATTTTAATAACCTTCGAAGGATGGGGAGTTTGGCGCCGGGCGAGTGCGAGGAGGATGCAGGGCGCGGGGGGCGAGAGGCGAGAGGGCGAGCGTTGCGCAGGCGCATCAAGCGCGGCACTCTAGCACGCGCCACTACTCGAGCGCCCTCGAGCGGCCACTCGGCGCCCGCCGCGTCGAATTGAAAAGATACCTACGCCGACACCGCACTGAATATTCGCTCAACGTATCAAAACCGTAAAATGCAAATCTATGCACTGCGGTCGTCTAGAGTGCTCAGCGAACCCGCCGGCTCGCGTACCGCGTTTCATCAAATGCAATATGACTCAAATTATCATACACAAGTAGTTTGTCAACGGAATCACACTGTTGATAATGACTACGACTTTTTTGACATTGTACTCCATAAAAATATTCAGTTTACTTTTTATAAAATTCGCTAACTTGGAATACATTTTGCATTTACCGTTTCTACTAAATTGGAATTGCAAATCCTAATGCTAAAACATGGCAGCGCGCATCTTTATGTGTAGCAGTAGTTTTCCTCTAATTCGGCGAATGTATACAAAATCAAATTACAACATCCATCTAGCTGCCCTAATAGTGTCCGGGACACGTTAATAGAAAACGCAAACGAATGTGGTGCGACATGAGATGGAAGCGCGGGGTCGCAGGACACCCCGCTCTGTTGAACCGTCACACAAACAAACTTGCGCATATGTATGTACGTCCCAATTTATAATGCGGACAAGCCACACTGAAATGGATTTACAGCTGCAAACCTGCTTGTCTTTGATGAGGGTCTATTTTAAGATGCGCCGGGCGCACCGACACATTCCAATATTTCCAGCCGATATATTATTATTACGTTCGAATCCGAATCGATGCCGTGTTATAAAATTTATTACGCACTCGTCTCCTCGCCGTTTCTTATTTGTAAACAGGCGCTTGAGTAACTCCTCGCGGGGCCCTCGATAATGTTTGATGTCTCGTTAAAAATAAAATCACCCGTCGATCGACACTAACAAATCCGTGACTAATTTGTCGACTGACATATGGGGGACAATCTAGAAATAATACGCTGACGTTCGACGTAAGGTTATGATTAAAATTTTAATGAGATTAACTACAACGAGGTGAGCTTTCCGTAAAAAAGTGTCAAATGTTAATACACCAACCTATATTTTTTCTAAGGCCGTAAAAATAGAATGACGTAAATTGAATTAATCTGTAGTATAAAGTGGAGTGGTTCTGTTTAGAATTGGGCTTTAATTTCACGTAGTTAGGGGCTCGGGCCCGTAAAGCCAGTGAGCTAAATGCTTCGGTTCTAACGGTTTGTCGCAGATTTAGGTGGCATGTTTAAGTTTCGTGTAATCCGCTGTAGGTAAACTAAAGTCCGCATTGTCTTTTAGGCACGCCTACTCAGTATGCAAGCGTTTTCCTGCACATCCGTTGTACGCGACCGCGGAAGGACTTCCGTACACAAAATACTATGTTTATGTTCAGTTCTTTTAGAATTTCTCGTCGCAGTTGACTCTTCGTGCCGACATGTTGCGACACTGAACACAAAATATACTTACATACTTTAAAATCTTCACAGAATTACCAAGTTTGGAGCTATTTAAGGTTAACTTTATCTTGTACATTAAAATATGTTATTTCTGTCGCTGTACTAAGTCTTGTTTTTCAATCCCGCATGTAAATTACAATTATTTGTTAAGAATGTAAGTGTGTATTTTTACAACAATTACTTTTTCTGCTCCCCAAATGAATATTTATCCCGAAAGCGGTGTAGTGGAGTAGTGGCTTTATGGACGGATAGCGTAGTTCGAGATATTTGCCGCACTAATCTCCATTTTAAGAACGGTCGTACGATGCTCAAGCCTTGGATTATGGAACTTGCGTGACACTAATTAAGTCGGAATTAAGGGCGAGCCTATATCAAGAACCGCAGCGGGAGTTATAAATGAAAGGGTATTACGCGTGTTTACTATAACAAGCAGCAATACGCCGAGAGCCGGCAAAAACGATTCATAACAAATAGATTGTACGCCCACATCCCGAAACACTATAAATTACGCATCGCTCCAGCGAAACAGATCTCAAATTGCTGCTCAAATATTCATTCAAAACCACGATCTAATCTATCAATGTATCGGAGTTAAAATCGAACTTACAATCTGTTAAATATGTCGTTGCTATTACTTTAATCCTTTCGAGAAAACGTAAGTTTAACGCAAATCCTACTTAACGTTAACTTTCACCAAAGTAGACAGTCGCTGATGGCTCTCAACATTGACGAGTTAAGATGAGTTTATTCAAACTTTTCTACTTATTAACTTGTGTATTAAGGGCTTATTTGTGGAAGTTGGTCGGTTGTATAACTATAAGTTAGTTTGGTGTATAGATAAAGATTGGGCATCGGTTGAGCGGTATTGGGAGCGGTAGCCGCTGTAAGCTGCGCTCTAGACTTAATCCGCGCGGCGGGCTAACGGCGGCGGTTAGGCCCACTACGTAAATTTGTGTAATTTGGAATGTAGGCCAAGTGCCAAGGGATCGGCTGGCGTACGGCAATGGTGATTGATATGACGCTATACTGAGCAGCGTCTTGCCCCGCCGCGTCCTGTCAGCCGCGAGACAACCCGATGCATTTGTAATGGGATCGCCGTCTATATTACTGTAGTTTTGTCGCTTCAATATTGTCAGGTGACTGGGTTTGCTCTTTGATGTTATTTGTGAGCCGCGAATATTTAGTTTTGTTATTAGCAGTTTTGACTTACCTACTTAACAAAATCATGACTGAGTTCTTCAATATATACATGTCATATCAGCATTTATGATTTATTATCGGAATGTAATGAGTTTTTATAAATAAGATTCAGATGAATTACCACAGTTACTGTATAATTAAGACTTCCGGTTGCTCGTTTAAAAATCAATCAATCCAGCCAAACCACTTAAAGCTAAACAACCAATCTATCTATCCAAAAATAGAGTAATTATACCTCCACACTGCGCTTCGAATTTCCGACCACACCGTGAAAATTTCGCAAGCACGTTCCGAAGCACACCACTTACAACGTTTCACTACTCCTGATACGTCGGGATGCAAATTTCAAATTCTGGTTTCCACTAGCGAGTTTTAAAGCGATCCATCTCCTTCGTTCTATAGAAAATATAACGTGGGGTCTACAGCGATCGCTTCGAAGCGTAGCCGCGCTGTGCACAACGAGTAACTGAATTTCAAATACGCAAAATCCTGTGGTTGCTTCTAGCGCTCGCTCTTCAATTTATGCCATTAGTAGCCTTCCGCCCTCTGTAAAATATATAATGTGTACGTGAAAATAATTTGAGACCAAAGGGTACGAGCTGATGAATTTGTTTACCGCAGGTTACAAAAGGTTTTCGTATATAATTTAATAGAATTTTGCAAATTCTGTTTTATTTTTGTTGTTCTTTTGCCGCTGTAATTATACAAGGGGCTTCCATTTAATTGGACTATGAGAAATGCTGTTCAGACGAAATATTTTTGTGCTCGCGTTTAAGCGGCTGTAGTAAAATGTAAGTGTGTTCAAGGAATGTAATCCTAAACCTGGCCATGTCTCGGAAAGCTGGGGTAACAAAACAAACATTCAACGAAATGATAGCAACAAAACCTGCGTCAGTTTTGTAAATTACAATAAACCTTACAGCAGATCGTGGGCAGAATTCGAGATGGCTCCTCGTGCGCGTGACAATAGGCTTAGTCGAGACCGGCACGCTGCAGGAGCGAGTCCAGTCAACTATTAACGCAACCATTTCGCTGATACACTGATATGAACGCTCTCCGCTACCCAACTATCATAAGCTACGACATTTTCGATCAATATATTTATTTCATCGTACAACGCTTAACATTTCATATAACATGAGTGAATACAAAAACGATTGACTAAATAACAATGACACGTATTATCATAAACTACAAAAGATTGTCCACGATTGTTACCGAATAGATCGGCCCACGATATCGGGCGCACCGGTGGAGAAGGACGACCTCGTTATTATTTGATAGGTCCCATGATGAAAATCCTCGCGGCACGCAACTTTCTTGGCGTTCACTCGTCAGAATAAAAACGATATTGTATGGCATTTCGTTGGCTTCGCCAACCCTGAACATGAATATGAATAGAACGTCTGGAAGCCGACAAAATGAGACAATATCCCGACAAGCGTTGAAGGATTGTCCTTCATCACGCACAAATTTGGGCTAAAAAGAAGACGAACGAGCGCAGCCGGCGCGCTCTATGAGTACTCGCTCCTCGGGGCGATCGTAATCGAGTACGTCGATAAAAATTGAATTTCTACCTTTTACCCGTAAACGACGGGAGGACAGGGCGAAGATTTACCTATAACGCTATCCTATTTACAGACTGGGAAATTCTATTTGCTTAAAGGTCGAATGGAGGCAATATCGTGGACGTCGCGACGCGGGCGGGGGATGCAATAAGCGGAGCGGCCAGCGGCGGAGCCGTCGCCAATTTAAAGAAAGCCCACTGAACCGAAAGACAAGCGCATTGGCGGCTCCCGAGCACGCCGGGCCCGACGAGCCCGCACCCGCTCTCTAACGCTCCTCATATAATTTTCAATCCAACGAGCTTTAAAATCGATTGCTCTTTGTAAGTGCAAAACGAAACATGGGGCGGGCAAACTAACCTACACCTCCGCTAAATTAACGCTTTAATCCGACAATTTTCATCGTAAAAGTTAAATTGAAAGCTGCATTAGATTTTAAAACAGTTAGTTCACTAACTGTTAGGCTATTTTATATACGCTTCACTTAAACTTCACCTCTCGTTAAAATCTGTTCCGTTTAAAATGCACCCTTTTAATGCGATAAAAGTGAATTTATTTAGCTGTAATTTTTGTGTCATAAACATTTATTGTCGACTACTCATTTCTGACGCAGAAATTAAAGACGAACTGAAAGGTAATATCGAGTGGATGCTAGTTTATGTATGAACCGCTTTATAAATATCTATTTGACTGTCTGACCACTCTGTTTGTCTATTTGTCTCAATGTTTGCGTAAACTTTATTTGGATTTCAGCACGATTTTAAATATTCTCCGGTACTTTCAGCGTTTTTATTCCACGGCTGCGCAGTCACTGGCTACACTAAGGAGTAAAACGATCTTACTCCTATTCAGTAAATCGAACTACACCAATTAGCGATAATGAACATTCAATTTCAGAGTTAGCGAACGATAAAGTTGAATTACATTCCTAACTGTACCCAGCGAGATGAGATAGTTGCAATTTTGATTTTACGAATGTACCATTCGGATTTCTGTACGATTCCAATTTCTATGTACCATACCGATTCCTCAGAATTGAAACCCCAATAGGTATTCAACGAAAGTTCGTACGTACATAAATTAAACCGCAACGTTTATGTATTAGGGTGGATAGTTGTATTGAGTGAGCCGGGTCGGCTAGTTTCATTGGTGCCTATAAACCTTTCATGCAAACTCCCAAATAGTATGAACAAGTGCGTAATGTAGAGGCTTATCTGTCGCCTTAATACCTGTTTAATGAAAGGGTTTGATCGTAAATCTACATGGTTAAACTTAATACACCGTCCTATTGGGCTTTACCCCCGCCAACGGTTAGTAATTAATGTGCTACCATCATAGAGAAAGTTTTACAACTACGGGTATTGAAACTACATAAGTATGAAAGTTTGAATCGAGCCAAGAGAGGTGTTTGCGTTTCACTTTAATTTGAGTTAAAATAAGTTTAAGCGATTACTAGCAGGTATGTATATTTTAAATGTGTGTTTAAATAATTTGTGTTAGCTTCGTAGTTTTAATTATTTCGCTGGATTTGGATTGTGTGAATATATTTTCATTAAGTCATAAAAGAACTCTGTAAAGACCCTTATTGGTCTGCTGTTTTAAAGTTTAATTAAAACCGAAAATCTTCCTTGTTTTAATTTTCGTTTATTTATAATGATGGCATTAATAATGCTTGAATATTAAAGTGTTCATTACACAGTAAATGATTGCGAAAATGAGTTTCCAAAATTCCAAGAATTATGTTGAAATATTAATCAAGCGGAAAATATTAAAACTGGCTCATTTCAATACTGCTACTCAATCGTATTGTCTGTAGAAATGAATATTGCAATTACGTTGAAAAATTCGAAGATTATCGAGGCTTTAACTGCGAACATGGGAAGTTATGAATTAATAAGTGGGGAGCCCTGGGCCTGGTTTCCCACGGGAAGTCGTGGCTGCGCTATAATAATAAGCTTCAAAACAAACTACTAAGTAATTATAACAAGAACAACTACTATTATTCAGTCAAACAGCTAAAGGCAGTGTTGTTTTATATTCAACTACGGTCATTTACAAGGTAAATATGAGCTGTTTACTTAAACGACTTGTTGGTCTTGCATGTTGGCTTCTGATCTTTAAAGGGGAATATTCAATGTTCAATTTTATTGATTGATCGTATTAAGTACATTATTGAGTTCCTGGAAAAGGTAGCGTGTCTTTTGGTCAACAGTAGGTACAAAGTAAATTGACGTAATTTTATTGAGGGTTGAATACAGGCCCAATAAGTGAGGCAGAATTTCTGATATCCCCGCTTTAATATGAATACAGTCATGAGAAATAAAATGCATGATTCAATAATGAATATTAATAATACATACTTGAAAGAAATAGTTCCGTTCCAGTCTAATTTCTCAATCATTTGAGTACTTTTAAATTTAAACGGACAGGCGACACATAATGTAGATTAGTCTAAACGAAATTTTCTTTTGAAGTATTAGCAAGATCGAGTCGGTGATTTAAAAATTAGAGTATTATATTAATTATCTATTAATTTTCCTTTCCTAGAAGGACTCGCTGTGATGAACAGGAAATAACTTATGCAGACCATGCACGAAATGATTTGATAAAAACAGGCTGGTATAAGTGTTTCATACAGTTTGATTAAATTGGCATTACTGACTGTGGGAAAGTATGATCAAAAATGAGTTGTGAATGTGTTTATAATACAATACAAAATTTCGTACTTCTATTTGATCAAACAGTTTGAACTAGCTTGTTCGATCAAACTACTTGAACGTGTATGGCCCGCATTTTTTTGGCACTCGTTTGACCACTTTCTCACCTGATGGTAAGCGATGATGCGGTCGAAAATGGAGCAAACTTGACTAGAAATTGAGGCTACTTTTTACGCAGTTCCGCGTCAAACTTTCCCCTGCGTCAATTTGCAGGTATAGAACTTGTAACAGCGTTGCAAACCATCAAAATAGATGGCATACAACCTTGTTACGGCGTTGTTTTCTATGAAAAGACCTAGAAAACTCGAAGGATTTGTATACAATGGAAGCCAACTACGTTTAAAAGTTAGCAGGTGGAGTTCGTTGCAAAATTTTGGTTGTACAACATTTTAAGAATTTTTAATGGCTTCACTTTAAGCTAAGTTTTTCACGGCACACCTGTTTTGTCGGAACTCGTCACATTTGTAAGAACACAATATTTTTTGACTAAATTCAACGACGTTCATTTCAAAATATTCCAAGGTTGTAATTTTGATCATAATTACTAACCACTTAATGCATACTTTTGATGTACCTAAAAATAAATTAAGAACTAGAGAGTTACTAATAACTGACAGAAAGATCAGTATTTCAATTTTTCCCATCTATTTGATCTTCGGTTTTCGTAAACAGTATGAAAACTATTAACGTTTCTAATTCATAAATGTGTTATCTGCTATGACCGTTAACATCAAAAGTATGGTAGCGGCCAGTTTATAATAAAGTAATCGATGATTTTTTGTTCACTTCGATATTTCTGGCTGATGTTTTAAGATTGGAAGGTAATTTTAGAGAACGTTGAACTTTGTATAGAAATCTTTTAATTTGCGAATTGTAGGCGGAAGAAGTTATTTAAAGCGTGTAACTTTATTTTCTACTTAGTGCTACTTTGTTATGAAAATACGTACGTCAAGTTTTAATCATTTTTAAAACTTGACGGAACGGTTGGTGCAGTGGATGAGTGATCGACTGCGGCGTCGCGTGTCGTGGGTTCGATTCCCGCATTGAACAAATATTTTTATGGCCTACAGATAGTTGTACCGGGTCTGGCTGTTTGTGTATGTGACTTTGTATGTTTGTTAACGTATCCACGATACAGGAGAAATTCCTTGAGTGGGGCAACGATTTAAAAAAAAAACTGTGATTTACAGAATCACTTCTTATAACAGACTGTCCTATAGTTTGATAAAATAAACCTTAACTCGAAATAATGGCGTTCGAAACTACCTCCTCAGCAACTAGAACTAAGGAAATCAATACCGAAACAGATATATTATACATAACAAACAAATCTTAGTGGGTTAGCTGTGCGTCGACATCCAAGTTCCATCTATCATCATCCCCCTCTTCGATCATTAGACATGTTTGTCTCTGCCCAAAGACAAGGTACACCATATTGCTGTTAACGTTCATTGAAGTTTCTCGATGTGTGTTTATGGTTTTAGCTATAGAGTATAGAGTGAGTCGCAAAAATGACGCGCAACAAATTTGCTATAGTTTTAAGGAAATGTAATGCAGTTTGCTCTTATGCGAGCCTACATGCATTGCTGCACGCAAATTTTTGTATGTAGTCTGCTGTTAATAAATTTTAATAAAAATTAGAACAGACTTTTGACTTACGTATGAATTTCAGATGAAAAATTATTTGCAAAACTAGCGCATTTTATCATCTCTAGCCAAAGTTCTCGTCAATCGACACTTCAAATCCGCGTGAAAAATTAAATCGGTCCATGCTCTACGTATTTTATTACTCTTCAATTGGCACAGTTAATAATAGACCTAAAAAAGCAAATGCATTAAATCGCGTCCGGCAATGGAAAGCATCTCTCGATTGAATAGTTTAAATTTAGTCACAGTTACTCATATAGATATCTTCTCCATATTTATATCTTGAGTTATGACGTCAAATACTTTTCATCAGTCATCGTCAATTTCTTTGTGCAACGCATTTCTAAGAATAAGGTCAGACTAAAATTGATCTATTATTGCAATAAAAAGTGTTTAGTCGTCTGTTCTGAAACCATTAGAGTAGCACGCAAAGTTTGTTTGTTTATGTTTTACTTGGCGCTTTGACTGACTATTGTACTGGCACCAAAAATATTATGGAAGGAAAAATTGTTGGTCATAATTTTCTTTCCGTTTTTATGACCTCGTAGTTTAAATACCATTTTTCGTTATTGTTTTTGATGCATCGACTTAATAGCTGGACAAGAAAATTTGTAAATTGCTATCTTAATTTTCGTTAAGTGACTTTTAGACTTAACGGGAGACAAAAAACAGGTGTTGAAATTGAAACTGTATTTCTTACAGAGGAAAATGTTCAGCACTTAACCGAATTACTTATCTAAGTATACATTCTGTATTTATGTGTACCTAAGTATGAAAATTAACCTCCTAAAGCCCTATTGGAGCCAAATCGTCCCCAACTGTCAGAACCCGTAAGACCCGATTGGGGCCAAGCCGACTCGCGCGATTAAAGCTCTATAGTAAAGAAAGGCCTTTGTCAAACTGCGAAAAAGCGGCGCGATGCTTGAAGGGGTTACGACGTTTATGCGTACGGGCGTTGACCGGGCGATGTTTTATTTATATCCGGCTCTTTGATTATAAATGAAGTTTACCATGTGGGCGTGTTTTCTTTGAATATTTAACCTATCAATGTATGACACCTGTGCGTGATAGACGCGTTCCCAGAAAACTTGATTGAACCTTCATAGAAAAAACTGTTGATGGCTTCGTGTTTCAACTTTTGACGTTTTATCAGGAATAATAAGTAGCTAAGTTAGTAAACTTTATGAAACTACCACAACGTGAATTTTAATGTGTTGTATATTCTCCATTTTTATACTGGCTGAAAATTACCGTCGGCTTTGTAGAATATTTTCATCGATATGTAGGTAATTGGGTGTTACATTGCTTTAGTTTTTACTCCGGCCTCGAACTAAAACTGTTTGTTCAAACAAAAAATCAATTTGCCCGAAAAATTACTTAAAGTACCCAACATTTCACTGCTACAATCTAACATCAGATTTTCATAGTGAAACGCAACAATGAAATATAAGGTACGTATCACAATACATTTTTTCATGGGACATCACGCAAAACGTAAATTAGCTGTCATAATAATGCGAGGAAATGTAATTGTATCATCTACATAAACTGCTTTCGTAGTAGCACTTGAGTGACGGAAATATATATTTACAAGGCCAGTAATGGACATAGTAATATGCAGATGGTCGCGTATTACTCATTACAGACGGTTATAGAAATTTGTGACGTCATTTGGCCGTATGCATTATCCTTGCTTTGTTTTTCCCATAAATGCTGAGCTTTATGATACAGTCTGTGAAGATGATAGTTATAAATAGAAGGTATAATTCCGTATTCTGTATAAAAAATATTTTCAGAGGAAACAACGTTTGGTAAAAAGTTGATTTTCGATAACAAATGCTTAAAAAACATGCTTGGCGATCGTTAAAATATTTCGTCGAGACTTTATAACCTTCAAAACAACCCTCAAATAAAATCTAGGGTTAAAATTTGCGCCCGACAGACGACAATAGGCGCGCCCCCCAACACATGGGACGAAATACCGTCTACAGCGGTGTTTGTGCGACTGCACACCCCTGCGGGCGCCGGCGGAGGGAAAGAGTATACAGAAAAATGTATAGGATATAAAACTGAACAGAGAAAATGTATAGGATATACAGCTATACATTTGCGCAGCCTTTTTTTTCTCAAAGAAAACGTTGCGAAGGACAATCTGCTCATCTTTCCAAACATTATAAGAGTTAATTGAGGGTAAAGGGTTAAAGCGGTGCTTGCAAACAACGGGCTGGGAACCCGTAATTATGTGTGCACTATTACATCTTTTTAGCCCATATATTACGGCTATAAGTGGCTTCAAACGGCTCCAAAGTAACTTGCAGTATATCCTAAAATAATAAAATAAAATTGAATGTGAAAGACGTTTCAGATGTTTGATTCAATCACGCCTCGATGGCTGAAGAGATTTTGATGAAACTTGGCATACGAGCTGACCATGACCTGGATTAATTCAGAAAAAAATTGATCTCGGTACGTTTCCTTAAGATGAAAAAAAAAAAATGTGAGCGAACCAACGGGTTGAAGCTAGTTACAGATTGGAAAATTATTGTGTTTAAATCATCAGCAATTTAGTAAAACTTGAGATTTCAACGTGGTGGTAAAGAGTTATATTAATGAATTAATAGGGCGTGTAAATAACCTGTGCTTTCCGAGAAGTCGTTAATGACGGAATCGCGGTAAACAATGTAATTTGTATCTTTTTTGTGTCATGGAGTGGCGTAGGTAATTAGTGAGGTACTTAAGTTAAATCAGGGAATTTGTTATGATTCTATTAAGGTGTGCAGTTTAGAAAATAATTTATATGGAACAATTAACTGTAAAATAATGTGTTTAACAAGAAAAAGCACGTCAATTTTTTTTTGTATTAACGCTGCTGTGGATTTCTTTTAGGAAATTAATTTATTGTTCTTGTGTAATCATTTTCTATCAGTTATGTACCATGTAATTAAAATAAGAACATCGGAAAATTCTGCACATTACATATTCAACATGTACTGCAACAAAGAATGAAACAACAAAAGAATCTATCCAGAGCATTGCTTTTCGTGAAAAGTAAGCTGAAACTTTTTCTTCATTTTCAACTTCCTAACCGCTCCCTTATCAAGATGTACTAAGCTTCAATTTCCGACTTACACCTTTGTAATGTTTTGAAAGCCTGGTTTGGCTTGTAAGTTAAGTCCAAAACAAATCTAGTACATGAAGTATTTTCTATTATGGGGTTGAAAATCTCTTTTTATTGATATCATGCCCATTATGAATGTCTAAGGTATATTAATGTATATCATCGATATTAACGCGATAAATTAATTAACATAGCACTTGTATTCCTGACAAATTATGCCTAAATTAATAATCAGAAGAGTAGGAATTTCATTATGAAACTAATCAACTGTCAGCTACCTATTCGGTATCAAAAATTTAATACGATTTTCCGTTACTACTTGTACAATCAGTACTGACTTTGGTGTTATCTGTAGGAAGTAATTATAAATGAAAATAAATTAGTAGTTTTTTTATCAAAATTTTGCTTTACACTAGAAATGAATTAAAAATATTTTTGCTCTCAAATCAATTATTCCGAATACAATTTATTGAACATAAAATACATATTATTTGTAAGATTGAAATATAATTTATCACGTTGAACTTTAATTTTGGGAGAGCGGCGCGTCTCTACAGTTGATAACGGCTAAATGGGGAAATAAGCGAGTTAAAAGCGACGAAATCGCGACGTGGCTAACATTTTATAAGCGACACTGAAGCAGGGCAGGCTAGAGCCGACGTACTCAGTTTCCTACAGGTGTCATAATTGCAGTTGCTGAATTTCAGACACTTTCAGACACGTCAAATTTCAAACGAATAAAATTATACATGAAAATAATCTACGTCTCAATTTCCTACATTCAAAATTTATAATAACGAAAACCTGTGACGGCTGCTAGATTTTTTAAATGTATGAGACTTATACTTAAATTGAAAAGATCTGTTTTCGTTTTTGTTTTTTACAGTATTATGAGAATTTTAATAAAATTGCCGTAAATTGAAATGTTTGATTTCTGTAAAATTACTGCAGTTTAACAGACTTTGCAAATAATTTGAAAATTTCTGCCCTATAAAATGAATTATCCATAAAATTAAAGAATATTTTAACAGAATAGATACAAAACTTCGTTATCCACAAAACACATTCTTTTCGAGTTTATTTTGTACTACAAATTATGAGTCATAAAAAATATTCCAGCCAAAATACAGCCCGCCAGATAAATCTGAGAACTTTGCGAACTCTGAAACTTGAACAGATGGATGCAATACCGCGCTTATTTTGTTTCGTGAGCCAAATGCGTGCCACGTTTATTTTTAGGCCATTTCAGTTTTAATTTCTGAGCATTAATAACTTATCATATTTATTCTGACAGCACGCTAATTTCCTACGCGCCATAACAAAACAATACAAATAGATCTATGAATTTTAGTTCTCTACAAAATTGCCCACCGACTAATTTAAGAAAAAAGTAGGTAAACTTGAACCGTTCACGGCTAATATCACCGTTACATGCGATTCCACAATTTTATTTCTAGCTATTAGTGTAGCTTATCTTATCGCAATATTT
Organism: Ceramica pisi; assembly: GCA_963859965.1. Lineage (NCBI taxonomy): Eukaryota > Metazoa > Arthropoda > Insecta > Lepidoptera > Noctuidae > Ceramica > Ceramica pisi. The sequence continues at coordinate 17,424,888 of OY982535.1, read as the reverse complement.
AGGCATAAAAACAAAATATCGTGGTTGTTGTGAGTCAATTTGGATCCGTTTGCGTCAAGCCAAGTAGCCGGCCGAAGATTAGTACTATGAGCGTCTGGATGAATATAACAGGTCGATTGATCTGTTTGTTGTTTTTAGGGTCGAGAGGAGGGAGCGACTCGACGGCGCCGCCCCGGTAGGAACCACTTGCGGCTGGGGCAATGTGCATCCGACGTGGTGCACTCTTCAACTTTACCAAACTTTGTTCCCGAAATAAACTTTTTACAATGGAACACTGAAACCGGTCACTGTAGCACGGAACTAACTGTCGGTACTAACCCTGAACGTTGTGCAGGTGGGTTCCGTCTCGAAAAAAGGCTGCGGTAGCACTGTCGTGTGGATGGGAAGCACTGAGTTGAGCACTTTGGACATGTAACGTGGAGCGGGAGAGGTGAACACGCGAGTGTCGCGCGGCACGGGCCGGCGTCGTGGAGAGCGCGGGGACGGACGCAGCGACGAGCGTGAGCGACGGAGCCGCTGGGAGTGTGGCCGGCGCCGCGCTGCGCTCGGGGGCAGGTTCGCGCACGCGTCGCCCGCCCAGCGCCGCCCCCCGCCCCCCGCATCGACCGACCACCCCCACCCCCGCCCACCTCCCCCGACGCCCGACCGACTGTTTTTCTCTCCGACCGGGGGACGCACCTGATTTTTTCCGTGATATTTTTTCCTCTTCGCGACGCGATCCGTTCGCTTTCATTACGGTTTCGAGTTTGATTTATCACCGCGGCGGCTCTGAAATATTCTTATGGAACTTGGTGTCGAACGCTCACCTACTAATTAGCATCGATTCATCGTAAGAAATGAACAGTGATAAATGCACTCTAACCTTATTTCACGAAATAAAATCAAAGCCTTCGATTTATTGGCAAAATATGCACAAAGTATCTTCCCTCGAGAAAATACATTTATTTTTCTCACAGAAAAAGTATATTGAAAGTCCTAATCAGCTGTTTTGCATTGCTTAACGTTTTGGCAAACGTAAACAAACTTTTTATACTAAAATAGCCTCGTGAAATAATAATTAGTAAAAAAAATGTTTTTTTGATAAAACACATAAAACAAAAATTATTTCAATAAAACGCAGCCAACTCAATATTATTCAAGGGCAGTTAAGAAACTAAAGTGCGCTCGTAACAGCAAGCCTGGCGCGTAGCCCGGCGCGTAGCACGTGTCTACGGCGTAGCAAATCGGATGCAGGGTCTACGGCGCGCCCAGCGATTAGTATTCGCCGACCACTCGTGTCCTGCATAACCTCAAGAACTTAACATATTTGGCCGCGATTCAAATTTAATGTTTTCATATTTGTGTCATAACTTTCGGTAAAGGGGAAAACAAAAATTACCCCTGCGAAGGAAGGGAGTTATTTGTAAACGGCTGACGTCTCGGCATTTTTATACAAAGTACGGGCCACCCTTGTTCCATTTTGAAATTGTTTAGGCGGTTGGTATGCGATTTTGTTTTATAGTTTAGATGAGGAATACTATCGTGATTCGTGGGCGAGATTGCGGCGGTATACATCCATCATATGCGTTGCAATAAAAGTTCTAAGACACTGACGAATGTAATATGGAGTAGAGAGTCGAGAAACACAAAACTTGGTCTTTGAAACATTGTATTATTTTACAATAACTTGAAGCACTTGAGCTATTCAGAACTCGGTATAAAGCTATATCTGCTACAAATATGTCACGTACAATGTGTTGTATTTGTTTGAAATCATTTATTATGACGACTACTAAAGAATGGAATTTGTTGCCGGCTCTTGTGTTCCAGTAACTTTAAAATCCTGTGCTCTTGTTTCTAGGTAAGCGTGTTACAATAATTGATTTCTTCATTGTTTTTTTTTATTTCTAGATGAGAAGTTCTCAGAAGCAGTTAATACTAATGTAGTATGAAAGTTAATTTAAACATTGTAGCATAGTGGATTGATGACAACTTGTAGGGTTAATTCACTGAGGATTTTGTGAATTAAAAAAAAAGTATTTCGATTATTAAGAAAAATTATGTTGTAAAAATGTAACTCTAATTAATATATGAATATCGCCCTTTTTACACCCATAAAAACTAACGGACATTATTCTAAATTCATACAAACGAGTATCAAAAAATTGGTAGCACTTTGCTATTAACTATCGTGTCAACTCGACCTAAAACACACGTCAAAGCGGTAACTCGATGACGTTCATTAAAAAATATGTTCCACAAACAGTTTTTACAATGTACAACATGCTTTTCAACGGTTGAAATTAAAAGTAATCGCGGCCGCGCTACGGAAGCAGAGATATGAAAAATAATAGCCATGTCTACCTGGGCAGGCGGATATGCGGGCCCGATTAAAGGTACATGGCTTAAATCTAAATGCCTCTACTTTTGTATTTTTTGGGGATAAAGTATTTTTCCTCATTTTTTCTTTTTTAGAGTCATCATCAGCTTGTGTTGTTCATGAGTAATTAAACAGTTGTTTTTGGAGAGTTATTAACGTTTTATGAACGACTAGTCTTACATAGAGGGATCATGTTAGCCATAGATTGTAGAAGTCTGATAGGCAGTAGAATACTGATGTTCGTCTAGTTTGACTTGAAACCTAACCTAAAAATACCCCATAGTTAGAATTATACTGAAATTTCTTGCTAAATGTCTTTTCCTATATTTTATTTCAATAAGTTTTCTTCCACCTGTGTTAATCTACTTTAAATACCACCACTATCCCAACGCTTCGCTAACGGATTAGTGATCACACCGTGTTGTTACGAAAATGCTGACCATCACCCTAACATAATCTATAATGCACATCACTAATATTCCTGTTAGCCCTTCTAATTTATTGATTATGTTTGTTATATTTCTGCGAACCCTTTGGATGTGGGTAGAAAAGGCAAACCAGAGAAAAGGGTGAATAGTATTATTTTGTTGAACAACAAACTTTGGCATGTTAGTTTGAGAATATCTGCATTATTTTTAATGCTATAAACATAGATGCTGTGGGCATCTTTTAATATGGTTATTTAACTTTTAAGCTTTTAAAGAGGATGTAGCGCAAAGAAAAAGCAAATCCCAAAAAGTACGTGAAAAATAATAATTGTCCGCAAAATTCAGAATCATCAAAAAGTTTCAACAAAGAAGTACAACAATCGATGCCTATCCAATGTTTCATCGCCAAAATAATTCTTTCGTTCTATATTAGAAGAAAAAAAAAATTAAAGAAAGAAAGAAAAAGAGTTTATTTGCGCCAAGTTTGATGCATACCAAAAATACACAAAATTACAATTATATGAAAAATTGGGAAGATATGCGCCATATCCACGCAAAACGGCCATCTCTCAGTTTATTTATTTATTTATACGACGATTGCAATGGGGATATGAGAAATAATAGCTTTCTCTACCTGAGATTGGGGTGGGACTGAAGGGCCCAATTATAGGTATGACTTTAATCTTTGCTGTACTGTTGTATGAATATTAAAAGTCAGTTTTAATATACGGAACCGTTACGCTTGTGTGTCAAAGGGTTTAGTTAGTGTTGACTGTTTTATAGCCGCATAGCTTATAGAGGTATTAATTTGTTTGGACCTACATAATTATACGTTCATTTAATTTTCATGCTAATTCATGGTAACATACCGATGCTAGTTTCTGAGGTAGTTTTAAAATCATTTTGACATTTTTTCAGGTAAATCTACAGAAAACTGATAAGACAATATGCAAGTTCTAAGTTATTTGTTTTGTTCTAAGTTGAATAAACAAGAAAGGCCATCGAAGCGTCTGTGTGTTTTTGAAGGTCTTGTAGCAAACCCTTCTTTTTTATGTTACAAAAAATATAATTAAAGCCCTTAAAATCCAAACCTAAGCTTTGCTTACTAAAAACATCCATCATACAGAAATATCTATCACAGTGTTCGCAATTAATATTCTCAGATTGCATCACAAAATATTGACAGTAATGTTTTAAAAACAGCGTCAAGTCGTATTACATCAGTAAAAGGCTCCTTTTGTCTGGTGGCGTGATTAATTGTATGGTGCGCAGCATGACAGCAACGCTGTGCATTGCGTGACAGTGGCACTGTCGCTCAGAAACACTGAATGATTAGCTGGGTTATTGTTGGATAGACGTAGAAGTAGTTGGTGTAATTGGATTATTTCTGATGGATACATACAGCGCTGTTAAATTATTATTTCTCTCTCAAGTACATTGTTTATTTCAGTGATCGTTTAGCAAAATATACACTGGTATCTGTTTGTGTACAGGTATGTGTATTTGACTACTTTAACTAAAATAACAGCACCTGTGTGATTAAATGAGTTAAAGGCATCCATTAATTGTTGCCCAGAGTGACAGCAACGCTGTGCATTGCGTGACAGTGGCACTTTCGCTCAGAAAGCTGAATAATTGGCTGAGTTATTGTGTGATAGACATGGACGCAGTAGTTGTAAATGGATGCATACGTGCTGCGCCGTTTAACTTTTAATGTCACTCTGAAGAACATTAATTATTTTAGTATTCTTAGAGTAAAATACACTTGTCTATCTGCTTGTGTAGAAGTGTATGCGATTGTCTGTTTTCTTCATGAACTACTTAAATAACAGCATTCTTTGAGAATAAATAAGATAAAGGCAACTATCAATTGTATGCAATGCGTGACAGTAGCACGTACTTAATGATTAGCTGGGTTGCAGTATGATAGACACATAATTACACTCTTAATTTTGTAACGCATATTTTTTTTGAGTGTTATAGGCAATAAATTATTATTTGTTATTATTCATAGAAATTGTTAGTAGGAATAGGCGCGCTAAAGTATTGGGGAAAAAGGAGATGAAAATTACACTAGTGCTATCACTTTTTGCAATAAGTACATGAAATCTAGTAGTTCTGATACCTAGTGTTGGGGAGAGTCAAATAAAAGCAGAAAAGGAAAAAGTCCAGCCACTGGGTTGCAGTGAAAAACTGAGAATCAATAATAATTAGAATGCAATATCGATTGAATTACTACAGTACAAGTAATTTGATTTAAGAAAATGAAGTTTACGCGCGTTTATAACCTCTCTTGTTATATTTTCCTAATAGATGCAAAAAAACATTAGGCAAAATATTACCGTTCCAAAACGAAGCAAATATCAAAATATTTCATTTTGAAAACTGATCTCGTAATACAGATACGGAAAGTTACACGTTTTTCAATATTATTTGCTTCTTATCTTGGAGCACCTATCTTGAAGTTGTTGCGAACTTAATATATTCCCAAGATACTTTCTCCGTTAAACATCTTCAAACTTTATATCGCTACACTTTGCTACATATTTTTGGTATCTCACAATTTAATAAACATATTTTCTAAAAAACATTGGAGGTGAAGTGTTTTCTGTTTACTTAGTTGTAATTTATGAGAGGTGCTGAAAGTTTTCTAATATATTTTTGATATTATGAGTAATTACTTTATTCTGTAAATAGACCTTTGTAAAATATTTCAAATAAGCAAAAAGAAGCTTCTCAACAAAAATAGCCTTGTAATTTTAGTAGGTAAACAATAAAGTCTTTAATTTTCAGCGGAATCTTTTTCAGACTCATTTTGTAACTATTTAAAACACTCATTCACAGTAAACTTAATGTTACTATGCAAGGAATCAAGTTTTCTCGTAGAAACCAATTCTATTCACCTACACCAAATATATCTCAAAATACCAGTAACCGAATAACTAAACAATTAAACTGCACCCACATACAGCACAAGTTAAACTTGTACGGTAGAATGAGAGCATTCGTTAACAGTTAAATCAAACGCCTGGCTTGGAAGTGATACTAAGTTAAGACGGCGAACGGCGGGACTTTCCTAAACGTCTAGCGCACCAGTTGGCCACAGTTAGTTTTGAAACGTAAAGATGCACAATTTGCTGCAGTCATCGTCAGTTTTAGTTGGCTTGAAGTTTGTTTGCACTATGGAAATTATAATAGTCAGCCTAGTACTAAGAAATTCATTGTCATGAGTAAATTCTTGTTTTTAGGTTTCAACCCAAAAGTTTAACGTTATGTGATCAGTTTTGTCTTAAATTTTAATATAAAAAGCACTCAGATCAACTGTAACCATTTTTTTCAGTTTTTGGTCTTCTTCTGTACTAATATTATAAAGAAGTAACATTTGTTTTTGTAAGTCTGTATGTAGGGGGTAATCTCAGGAACTACTGGTCCGATTTGAAAAAATCTTTCAGTGTTAGATAGCCCATTTATCCAGGAAGGTTATAAGCTATATATCATCACGCTAAGACAAATAGGAGCGGAGCAGTAATGGGAAATGTGACGCAGACGAAGTTGCGCGAGTCAGCTAGTTTATCCTAAATTCGTACCACTGACTATGAAGTCTTACAAGTCAAAATTGAAAGTACTTTTCTTTTTGCGTTTTCAAATTTTCCTTGTTTGCACTGGCCCAATCCTTCCCTTTGATCAAGTTTATAAAACCAATTAAATACCAAATTGTGTCTCATTATTTTGGTTTAACAACTGTATTTTTACTTTTTCTGTCACATTACAATTAAAACTCTGTAATATCTACACTAACATATCAGACACATCACACACTGACCATACATCTTTGACTTTTAAAATGAAGAGACATGCAAACAATATTGACGTTGTTAATAACGTCATACTGCAGGTACATGATTGGTTCACTGCTAATAGTTTAGTAGTGATTGTAACATAGTATTGAATAGGGAGAAACTAGAATTCGTCGATGAAACAGTTTTCCTGGGGATTAAGCAAGACTCAAGGCCACAATGGGGTCCTTATTTAACATCTTTTGCAGGAAGCGTAAGTTCAGCAGCATGTGCTGTTAGGAAAATTAGCCAGTTTACAGATGTTGAAGCAGCGAGACGAGTCTATTTAAGTTACTTTGTAATACAAATAACAGTATACTGTCTTAACTTCAGTATAATGTCTTACGGTCTTACGGTATCTTACTATGAAGACGGGCTGCTAAAATCGAATCTATTTTCATTTTCTAGAAAAGAACTATCAGAGCCTTTTACAATCTCCGCCTGGCGAGATTCTCTAAGGGAAATGTTTAAACAAATTAACATAATGACGGTGATAAAAATATCATGTACGTTACAAAGAATCTAAATCATTTTATTAAACGAGTTGACAGACATAACTAGAAACAGAAAGAGGTTTCAGACTTGCTAAAGTAGGAACATCTTTCATGGGATACTGTTTAAAGTGTTATTATAAAATACCGCCTCATGTATTCTAGAACTAAATGAGACGAAATTTAAAAATTGTATAAAACGCACACTGTGCAAACAAGCATATTATAACTAGAGCAGTGCATTGACGATAAAAATGCATGGCTCAATACTGGTCCACTTCACAGCGACTAAAGTGACTAAAGTGCCCAAACTTTAGTCGCTTAATGAGATGTGAAAACATTGTTGGACCTGCTGTAGATTGTAAAATTATCTTTGCATTGTGTAGAATCATTCTCTTTTGTATTGTGTGAGTTCACGCATAAATTATTTCATAAGTGTCCATGGAGTTTCTTGCACGTTTTTCTCCATAGGATCTACTCTTGGGAACGTGCAACTGCCGCGCTGGGGATAGGGTTGGTGGTTGCTGCAGAATAACTTACTGCTCTTGTCGCTAGTGCGGCAGAATATGCTTCATCTATTTGACTTTGCCTGAAACTGGTCTATTTAAAATGTAGGATTTTGAATATGTATTTATAGACACGCCAATCATACTACCCTTATAAAACAATAACCTTCCATGTTCAATCCCTAGGGTTGTCACTGAACTTTGTGAGTCTACCAGCAAAACGATCTGTGTGCCGTCCAGTTAAATACGTAAGAGGATGCGCAATCCCTAATTGGATCACAATCGCACTGACGTAAGGTACGCTTCGCCGCCGGTCTATGGGGACCGGTAAGAGTCGACGTCTCCGGCGGGCCTCCATGTCATGCTCGGATAGTTTCGAGTGAGCACCCCTAATCAGTGCTGAAAAGTTTACCGAACGGTAAGCGTGCGTGAATACTTCTGATTTGTTGTACTGACGACGTAATTGTTGAGGGTTCGGTTTTTGACAAAGGGTCAGTAAGGTTTTGGCGTCATGAATATTCAAAGTTGAAGTAAGAAAATAACGATTATCTGTCCATCTTTTGAAACTCTTAAAAATAGTGGTCTATCTACTTTCATCTCATAATTTTATTATAGCCGGTCAACCATGACGAGCCAGTGAACCATGACATTTCGATTATTGCAAATTTACTGCGACCGAAATAATTAATCGAATAAAACTCTACTAAAAAGCAGCTACAAGCAATAATAATTAAGATCGCAAACAAATCTGAAGCCAGTTGATCGACGCGACTTCAAATCCGAAATAACAACAATTAAACAAAGGCGAACAAAGTTAAATCGTAATGATTGCGCGACGATTGCGCCGCCGATCGAACAAAACAGATAAAACTCTCATCAAATACAATCAGTGGTTGCCTGGACAGAGCTTAAAACTAGGCCTCTGGATCCCGCCATTTCCTCGGGGCGAATTTCATTACCACTAGCTTGTCCGGTAATCCCAAGCGGACAAGTGCCTTAATCTACCCGCTTTCGGTTCGATTCCGACTCTTAAACGCGCCACTTGCTTCATTTTTACGTATAATCCATTTTTAATTGCCTTCTCACTGTACCATTATTAAATTTTCAAAGAGAAATTAATTACGGAGATAAGTTTGAAGGCCGTCAATGCGACAATAGATTGTATCGGTGTTAATTTGGTAAAGAAAGCCGAGTTTAGAGAACACTGTTATCATTGATTGACGTAATTCTTGGATTAAGATTTTATATTAGCAAAATGGTCCGACATTGTTTGACAACGAGATATAAATCTCTGTTTGATGTTTCTTTGTTATTAAATGCAGATAGAATCAATTATTTAGAGGCTTTTGAAATTGATAATTGATAGGTACACTGATGATAATCCGAGCCTAATTATTATGTACATTTTCAGTCTCACGGCTAAGCTACTATGAAATTCATTTGCATTCATAACCAAGCTTAAGAGTCGTAACAATTTCTAAGAAGTTATCGAAGATTTCAAATGGAATTCTCATGAATACCACTTGATGACAAACCGATAGCTTTTAAATGTTCAAACAGAACATTTGGAACGCAAACACAGTTATAATAAAACGTGACGCGCGATCGACGCGCATCTCTGTCTGTCCCTGCAAATGGGCGCGGATAAATCGAAGACTGCAGTTACGATTAGTCGATGATTAATGCTCGCACTGCGACGCCATCTGCTGAATTAATTGCTTCATTTCCTCTCGACGGCACCAAATGGAATTTTGTATTTCGATTCGTAAAACGTTCGACGTTTTTGTCCGCCCGGTACACTTGTTCAGGTGTGTTATGGACTCTGTGATTTATTATTACTTCACGCCCAAACGAGACATTTTTGACACATTTTATTTTCAGTGCTGTGAAGTGCTCGTTCCATACGCGTTTTAGGAAACGCCAATTATTTTTACTTACAAATACCCACCTACACAAAAGATGCCATACACTGGCACAGAATTTAGCGTCTTAAGAACGAGTTGTAGATCTTTGTGCGATTCGAAAGTTTCCACAAAGGGGGCCCCGCATGATTTGTGAATGCGTGTAATTTTTCAAACGTCATATTTTTTGCAACAGTTCCACGGTCCTACGGAGTAAAGTTCGCTATTGTAGAGAAACGACTTTTTGGAATGTTTTCGTCTTTCCCTAGCGCTTTGTTATGGAAAGTTAGATAGTGTTGGTCGCGGGAGCACCGGTGGCATCCGTTTTCGCTTAATAAATTTCAATGTTCAATAAGGATTCGGGTTGGGAGTTCTGCTATGACGATGTTACTTGATGTCGAATGAGTTTTAGAGATTGTACGAGTTTGTGGTCGAGCGGTGAGAGTGCGAATATTGGATTTTTCAGCTCTGAGATGTGATAAACTAAACGGCGATCGTATGAGTAAATAATGGACAGATGAAATTGCTCGCAGCCTTTCTGTTAGGTGATCCTTTGTCGGATTGGTTTGAAGTCGGAGAGCCGTGGAGGCTGTCGTGTGTGCCCGCGGCTATCTGTTGATAGCTGTCGGCGCATCTCATTCAGATTGACGGCTTTTCAGACCGAACTAAATAGAATTTTACAGCGCTGTTTTGTTGTAGTGTCAGATATCGCTCTTTGATAAAAACTGGAGTTCCGTTAGATGCATCTATTGTATCGTTCTATCGGGGAAGTAAGTACTAACACAATATAGTAAACCGTACCTTTTCGTATTTAGTATCAGCTCATGTTCATTCATGAACAAAGACATTATCCTGACTGTTAAAATAAAACTTTGAATGTAATTTCTTATCCGATATACTAAACACAATCAAGAAAATACACAAGTAGTTTTGTACGTGTAAGGTGATCCATTGTAACACAGCGCAGTTACAAAACACAAGGAACAAGAGAACACAAGGCACAAATCCCCTGGTTTTATCAAAGTGCGTCTAGTTCAAACAAATGAAGTAGTTTCCGCGGAAACTCGTCAATTCCCAGACAAAGACGCTCTTCGTTTGACATCATTAATATCCAAGGAACACGAATGGCAGCGGGTGAAAGGAGTGCTTTCACGGCTCGCGACGATGCACTCATATTTCCGGATTTCATTCCCTCCCGAGCGCACTATATTACACATAGCAAATCCAAATGTCATCATAACGTAACCCTGCCCGTGTTCCCTGTAGATTGTATTAAACAAAGGGGAATTAAATAGCAGACAGTGCGGTGTACCGAGCCGCGACCAGCGCGCCACGAACCACTTTATTCCACCTTCTGTACTGAATGCGCCCCTAGTACTTACGTCACGCATTCCAATTTTTATTTTTTGAAATAAGCCAACGTGAGTGCGAGTAATTTTGTTTGTGTTTTTAAAATCGCTGCGTATTTTTGTGGCACAGTTTTTGTTACACCGATTATTGCCATCTAGTGTCACAGGAGCGAATATTCCAGTAGTGTTATCTTCGTGACAGGTCCACTCTTTATTTTCCTCATACGCCGTGATAAATTGTCGCATATCTTTATAATTCACAAGTCAAAAGTAGAACCAATAGAGCTACCTACCCAACTGTATACTGTAGAGCTCGAAATGTAAATTTCAATTAATTTCATTAATTCGTCATTGTATTACAAAACAAACTGATTAAGTAAATAAACATTAGGCGTTTTCGATTACAATTTCACCGTCGAAATGGCAGTTACTCAATTAACATAATCCCCGTTGCGAAAATAAGCAAAGTTAATTTTAGTTAAAACATGGAACATTTAACGTTTTAAATTCGGCGTATTCGTATTCACGGGTGCGCACTGATCATTTCGAATTCGCTATGTAGGTGGTCGTTTTTCAAAAAGCGATTTCACCTCCAACTACATTCATTTACACATAATAATTGTGTTCGGTCGCGGCTGCCGACTCATTATCATATAAATGAGAGAGAAAAAGCACCGGTTGGCCATTAATCAAGAGAATGGAGCAACAACACTGGCTAATACACTTATCAACTTTAATTCAATAATCCGCGGCGCTCAGCCTGCCCTCGACACTCGACTCGACTTTTCGTAACGTGAAAAATAACTGGCGAATGGATCGCACGACCTCACACACTAATCCCAATTAATTGTGCAATACTACAATGCCATTGGAAGTTTTCACTGGACTTTCATTATAAATAAAAACGTTTTGTATAACCTGCGAAGCTTTTTATTTTGCACTAAAATTAAAATGAATACAAACATAACGAAACAACAGTTACTCTAGAAATAAAATAAATTTAATATAAAAATCATTAGAACAATATTTATTACTAATAAATTCAAGACGTAAAATTCAAACGGATGTAATAAATATCAAGCACAAATAAACCTGTGTGTATTCATTTTAAAAAAGATCACAAACAAAAAATCGACAATAAACTGCCAATAGGGCAGGTAAATTAGGTTTCGTGTTTTATATGCGAACAGTATTTATTTTCTGAATCCATGTTATATTATTACCTTTTTCAGATTTTTTTGTAGCTCAGTAATATTTGTTTTTTATTTAATTTACAAAAACATAATAATGTTGCGTTTAACAGTACAAAACCTCAAGAAATATGAAAAAGTATTATAAATTTAAAATATTTAAACATAAAATAACGAAACGGAAGAACATTTTAACAATAATAATTAAAGAATGTGAAGTGTAAAGGCAACATTTCCGCAATAAAATCCCTATAAATATAAGGCAGTAAGCCATTAAAGTTAACTTTTGTTTCACAAACAGGTAAAATTGTTATTGCTATAGCCAAGTCGCCTAAACTTGCAAAATTATTACAAGGACATAAATAAAACGTAGAGGCGTAGCTCGTAGCCTTCGTAGTGGCGTAGCGCTTCTACGGCGTAGCACTTGCTACGGTGCGAACTGAAAATTTGGAGCATCTAAACTGTTAAACTCCTTAAAACTATTATCATAATTCTGAGCTAACATTCTGTCATGGAACTGGTCTTAGCTCTGTTTTCAGCAATTCCCTGCATCCTTTACAGTACACAGCTATTAATTTAAACTCTGGACTGGACTGTGCATTGTTTCGCTATTTGACACTTTACTTGTTAATTGTTTCCTATAATTTTTATAGCGGTTTGATTTTATTTGGCTTCCAGACATTATGGTCCTAGGAAACAAACCTTTTTAAACATTACGGTACATTTCAATTACTTTCGGCAATACTGTTTCATACAGGTGGGTGTTATCAAATAGCATTGCCTGATGTCAAAAGATATTTCCATTTTTTTATTAATTTTAGCTTGTCATATATAAAAAGGTGCATTGTGTGACAGTGTAACTAATGCTTTTACATCTAACATTTAAAAGAAAACTATCGAACTGGTACCCCCTGACAGTATCAAAACCAAGAAAATCGCCTCAACATTAATTTAGTGACAAAGTCTAAGTAATTAGGCAAAATATTACATTATTATAATAAGTCCGCTTTGTCAAAATTTCGAAATCAGCTCCGCTCTAGTTAGGCGATCGAAGCTAAGGTTTTGCGAGGCAATTTCATGCTTTCGTGAACTCATGCACCAATGGCCTACCGTCTGCGGCATTGGTGCTCAAACTGTGGTTTGCGGACCACTGGTGGTCCATAAGAATTAAAAAATGGTCCACGAAAACTACTACCATACTACTACTATAGTCCAAATCTTTCAACTCAAAAACAACTCTGATATTAAACTTATATTTCTATAAGAAATTTTGTTTTCATGGCAATGCTTGTTAATTTTAAATTTAAGGGACCGTTCCGTACAAGTTTTGAACTTATAGTATACAAGCTACTATTCGCGGCTTTACCCACATAAAAATAGGAAATTTTCAAGAGAACGTACAGGAAATGGTCTTGCCAAGTGTTATCCAAATCCGATCACTGATTTAGACACGAAGAGGTAATAAACGTACAGAAAGACGAACTTGGTAATAAAAAATGTTTCTAGGCTTATATTCGTAGTATGCTTACAAACAAGAAATCAAAGTGGTCCCAGGGCCAAAAAGATTGAGAGCCACTGTACGGTCTACGGTCTACCCACTGGAGAAATTTCACTGACACAAAGTTATGATTAATTGGGGTAATAACACGAAGACTGGTACATTGTCCTGACCGCCCTAATCCAAAGGGATGGAATACACGGACCCAGTGCAGTGATCGCTTCCTAAAATCCTATAGTTCATCATTGTTCGTTCATTTTGGAGTGCCTGCTTTACAACCGTAAAAATATCTTTAAAATTTTTAATGTTGAATTTGTTTGCCAAGGGGCAAACAAATTCAACATTAAAATTTTTATAAGTGCCAGAGAGAGATTCTTGAACGGAGAAAGTCATATTATTATTATTGACTAGAGACTGCACTTCAAGAAATATCAGTATTTTTCCGACTCTTAATAGAAGCGAAGCTCCAGATGTGTGTGGGTTTCGTTTTCTTCTCTTTATTTTCTATCATAAGACACAAATTGAAAGAAAACTCAATACATACATTGTATATTATTTATTCAACATATGTCATAACAAAATATAATTTATGCTCACAGACTTTCAAACAAGTATTTTGAATGACACGACTGTCAAACCCTCCCTAATAACTTTTAACGTTCGACCCTACTTCAGGCGACATTACTGCAAAGTTAATACAATGAAGCCTTAACGCAAGGAGGTATAATAGTTGATTGGCTAACGGTTATGTTGTAACGAGTTTTTAATTAAACGGGAGTAGATTTCATTACTTAGCGTCGAGTGCCACGTGTTGCTCTCAGACGCAGCGCTCCAGCGCAAAAGTCTAAGCTTAGATTTTTCTCGAAACAATGCCTATACGGCTCCGTGCTGGATATTCCTTACAACAGTTCTGACTTTCATAGCGGAGACAAAGGAACTTCCTACGTCCCAACAAAAACTCATCCACGCCAGATGATGTGTCTATGGCGAGAAATTGCAAAAAAAAGAAAAAGTAACTTGTGTCGCTATGTATGTATGCGTGGAATTTTAAAACGAGCCGTATTTTTGCTCCATCTGAAGAAACTATAGCGGATGCGAGAAGATAGACAAAAGAGGCTCACTATACTTTGTTAGGTATCTGAGTAGAAGCGAATGTAGATGAGCTGCCGTCGCCCCCGCCCCGCGCCCCTGCTAACTACTCGTACAAACACAAAAGTCCTTACATAAATCTTGTCCTCGGGAACTCGTGGCGCCGGCTCACCTCTCTGCAGAGGTAACTACGCACTCTCACCCTCCGATGAATTCGATAACACAACAAATTAGAATTTCTCCTCGCACCCGCCCGAATAATGATAAAAAACTCGAATTTACAGCCCTTAGCGCGTAAGTACGTTTTACAGAGTTACACCTGAGTGGCTTCTTTATTTTGTCGACACGTTTACATACTGTTATTGAGCATATAAAACTGCTTTGAAGATACATATACGTTTTGTAGTGAAATGAGGTTTAAGCGTAGCTACAATAATGATGATATCGCTCGTTACTGTATTAAACTCGCAAAAAATACATTTGCAACGGACTACTACATTACTCTTGAATAATACTTAGCAGACTGAACGTAAATCTTAGTAATGCATCATTTCTCCGTTAGATAATAAGACAAACGTTCTCAACTCAATGAATGAAGAGCATGTGCATGTCCCAACAAGCGAGATAACTAATCCAAGTCAATAATCACAATAGGTGCTGTTTCGATTCAAAGGCACAGGCACAAACCCACGCAGATTAGCACCTTACATGAACCATCTAAAGTTTATAATCCATTGTGATTAACATTACTGTCAACGTAATCTTATACATACCAGTGAATGTTCACAGGGGAACTTTCATGATGGCAAAACCACCTTTACTTAAGGCTTTTGGATTTAATTAACAATTTCCTGAAAGTCTTTGTCATGTGAACCACAAGAGGGTGATATATACTTAGATGTAAGTATATTTTTATGTGCGTAAAGCTAATTAATTTTGCTTTATGCTATACTGTGTTCAAAGAGAAGTTAAGTTGATGTATTTGAAGACTAAACACCTTTTCGAAGAGATGATGTTTCTGTATGACATTTGTAACGGCAGATATGACTGCTCAGATTTGAAAAATAAATTAATCTATGTTGTACCTAGAACTGTCGTGATACGTGGGAAGTGCGCACGCCCTCTATCTGCCATTCCATCTTGCCGTACTAATATTGGAGTTCACGCGCCTATCGCATAGCAAATAATAAATAATTATAAGTTTTTTTTTCGGACATAGATCTATTTACAATTATTTAAAATACTATATTTAAAATACTCTAATGCAAAAATTAACAAACTAAATTTAGTTTATAACTGTAACCTAAAAATAATGAAATGTGAATTCACTCGCATGCCTGGTTAGTTCTTATATAATTTGAATAGTTAACATGTGGATAACGTTGTAAGTTACACATACACTATTAACTTTAGATACTTAGGGCTAGTTTCACCGGTTACGGATAAAGTGTCGGTTAGCCTATTAGGAACTTATATGGCAGATGAACTAAAACTTTTGGTTTCACAGGTGTCGGATAGCGATATCTGGCAGATTTATTAAGTAGGTATTTGAGTATTATAAAGTATTATAGTATTATAAGTGTCGGTTAGTTATCCATCAGATAACTAAGCGACACTTTATCCGTAACCGGTGAAACTGGCCCTTAGAATTTTTAATTAAGAAACGTTTGTGTAACCGTTTGTTTTCACAAAGAAATAAATAAATAAAGAGAAGAGTATTAGATAGATATTATCGCACAACTTTGAATTGCAGCTGTTTATTTAAGCGACAGTGTGATAGCCTATTATTATTTATGAGACGTTTTCAGAGTTGAATTAAGATTTTAAATGCCCCAAGCGACAAAAGGGTTGTGTCGGAAAAATGTTAAATAATTTTCGTGTAAAATAAACAGTTCTAGTACTAGACAATTGAAGGGTTTATTTTCAGATTCAATCTTCGACAGCTAACACTTTAATTTTGAGTAAACCGAACGAATGTAAATATGTATTAACATAAGTGGTTTCAAGAAATAATGAAATCATTATACATAGCGAATTAAACTAAAATATATGTTAAATATATTATGTCCATAAAAGCTAATTAAATAAATTATTCGTTAGTTTAAAAAAATATATTTATAACAGGTATCATTTAAAATACTGAGACGGAGTAATATTACTATATTTTTTTTGCAGAGGCCCCGTTATGACATTTCAAATTTAATGAGGCACCAACCGGCGATTATTCCTGTATGCACTGTGAAAGTATTCCCAAGGACAATCCCCGGCTGAAGCAGTACTATTGCAGAATTTGGAAACAAAAGATGCAAGCTATGGGTTTGTGTGGTTTAGTGGACTGATAATCGTTTATTGTAGAAGAACTCTTGGTCCTGCCTGACCACTAACAATATACACGGCTTTTAAATGGCAGGGGATGTCTTGCACACTCAATGAATAAGCCCTCGAAAACGGTCGCTTGCACAAAGTGACGTAGCGCCAAGGTGGCAACATAGCCTGAGGCGCTAGAGTAGTGGAGATTTATACCTACCACGGCTATCAGGACAATCCCGGAAGTGCGGTCAAGATCCCTACCAGCATCTTACTGGATTATACATCCTTTTCCCGAGCACGTTTGCTCTAGCGAATCTCCACTCAGACCGGCCGATTAAGACAAGAAAGAAGTGGGAGCTTTGTTCCTCGTCAGTGATATTACTATTTTTATTATACGTATCGAACGAAATTTTATAGTCTTCATGACTGAAAATAAATATACTATACTGCCTAAATTTAAAACTGAAGAGGATTTGAGACCTCTAAAATTTATTCCGGCACACATAAAATCAGTTTTCCTAAACCACGAACCTCCGGTTTAAGGGTAAGCTCTTTCGCTAATAATTCCTCCATGTACCCTGCTAGGTATATGTACCCTACACGCATGTATCTAACACGTATGCTACATCATCTTGATACATAACGCACACACGGATCCCGGTTCACAAGACTAAAGGTGTCCGGGCTTACTCGCAAAATGGATGTGTACACATTGCGTTTAATTATCATCAATTAATTATCATTACAGCGGCATTGCCGTATAAAACCCGGTACGTAAACAATTGTGCGATGCTTTCAAACAAACTGCTGTACGTTGTAAGGAATTTGCGTGAATTTCTACAGGTACAAAAATTTCGTTTGCGATTTAGGGTGTTTTATTTAGCGTTTGTGGGTTTTTTATGCTATTTTTAAATATTTCAGTTAAAATGTATTTGTGTGTCTTGTTTAGAGCAGTTATTGTTGTTATTCTGGCATATAGGTATGCTGGAGTACTTCAAGTGAGGATTCACCTGAGTTTATGAGGACGTGATGAAGCCACTGACTCTGAAATTAATATGGCCACCTACTCGGCTCAAAATACATATTAAAAAGTACCATCTATTTTTACCATTAATTTTTCAGACAGAAACCAAATCCTGATTATAATACTACCCTAGTGACTACTACGGTAGTATTATGATCAGGATTTGGTTTTCTTTTTAATTAACCTCTGTTTGTTCTTCTGCTGGGCAAAGGTCTTCCCCATAGTTTTCCAAAGTTATTTGCGTCTTGTCTTCTCCGACCAATCCGTCAGGAACGAGTCCAGATCGGCACTTCAGCATTTCTTTGGAATCACCGTTTTAAAATGTACGCTAAATGTAGCTTGAATAGGGCACCATTCTAAAGATAGCCCGACATATCGCTTGTGCCTTCCATTTCCTTCAATTAATTCTAAGAAGCCACTTGAAACTATTACAACAACATTATGATACCACTTTCCCAGAAGAACGCGTAACCTCTTGTTTAGGTTTTAACTGCTAATAAAATATTACTCGTTCTAATTTCGACACTGTGTAATATTTAAACAATGATGAAAAATTTTTGTCAAGGGCGAGTTGGTGAGTCGTCCAGGGAACTCCGGAGATTGTTCCCGTTTGCCGCGGCCGTGCATCAAATATTCTACAAGTTTATTCGTACTAAACGCTTTCACTGAAAATGAGACTATAAAGTTTCCGGGCGACGCGAAATGATTCTATTACGAATATGAAATGTTATTACCTCGGACGGATTATAAGCAGGAGCAGGTTCTCACAAATGAAATTGCTTCCCTCCTTTGGAATCCATTTTAAGGATGAATGATATAATTCTTACGAGTAAAGACTTTGTCGAGTTGGATGCGTTTATTAGAATCGTTCTCAACAATGGTGACAGCGTTCGCAAATGCTGTCGCTAAAATTTGCCACTCACAATACTCAAAAAAATAAAATGGCAACATCAGATAATTTGATTCAATCAGGAATATCTTAATTAACTGTTTTTGTAACAGATTATCAGATAATAAAATACAAGCGTCGATAAAAGCTCAATTCAAATTGAAAGGGCTCATTGGATTTTTAGAAAATTGGATTTTATGTGGAGGGGCGGCAATAACGCGCTTACTCGTATATTTTAAAATAAATTGCTTATTATAATACCTACGGCTTATCGCATTTTAGCCATCGTAAACTGCTGTGAAGGCAATTTAACCAACATTGAATAGTTCGGGGATGTAGTGTAAGGCGGATATGGCGTTACTGGCCTATTGTTACATTTGCTATAACGATATTGTAAACTAGTCATTATGATAACGGTATTATTATTAAACTTTCCTATTTCGATCCCGAAACAATTGTTCTACTTCTCGTGTTGCTAGGATACGGCTCAATATATGGGTTTCGACGTGTTTTTGATCATAGAAATTATTTCGTAGAATAGACTAAGTTAAATTGGTTCTTTCTGCTTTTATTCTAGTGAAAAAATAGTATTAACATATTGGCAATAGCTATGTAACTACGAAGGTATCAATTTCTTTTTTCACCTCATGACAAAGCCCTATCAAGATGAAACATTCCACAATTTTTGCTTACAGCTACGATCTGAATTGGAAAAATACTTTATTTGCTACAACATGTTTTTATGTGCTGGCAGTGATCGTTCAATATTTTTATAGGCTGCGAATGCAAACGGCCAGATGGAGCGAAAAACTATACAAAAACACATCACGAGTTGTCAGAAACAGTGCCAGATTCACTACTTCCTCATCCTAGTGTTTTCCGGGAACCAATACAATCAAAAGCAATGTTCACCCTGTGTTTGACCATGATCATAAATTAATAATCTTCTGTTGATGGGCATTTCTTACAGGTAGGTACTACTGTTGTACAAGTATTAGGAAAACGATACCTTTACTCCACTAACTTTCTCGATCAATCTTACCTGAAAAACAAAGAAAACAAGCAATTAATACCGCAGGCCAGGTACATTTGAATACACCATATTTATTGCAACAGTTATACGTTACAGGGTGGGCAGATTTCCAAGCGGATTCGAACCTAAGACCGTTGGCATGACTTGAGACCAGATGTTATAACATATTGGCTTTAACGACCTGAGTATTTATGCCTATTCTGGTTAAGCAATGGTTCAAATCGTGTCTGTCTGTGTGGCCTAAGCTCGGTAAGTACTGGGTGAAATTGTAAGTATCGTGCCATAAAATTTTCTCAATAAAGAGCATTTTTTTTTTACCAATTAATTTCATACAACTTATTTTTCCATAGGTATTGTTTGTACACTGGAAACCCTATATGATGAACTTTCTCTATCACTCAAAGGTTTGCTGGGAGAAAACTCAACTTTGAGTTAAGCTCGCCTTTGAACATATATTTTATTATGACTGTATCATAAAAGTTGTTTTGGTGTACAATAAAGAATTAAGAAATTAAGAAACTAATTGAAATAGGCTTGTGTTCTGAAAATAACTAAATAATCCGTCAGTTAGATTATCAAAAAATATTTGACCCGTGTTTTTTCTTTTGTTGCATACTATTCTATTAATGATTATTTAGACGATAAGAATAGTTGGTCGCTGTGTTGAACGCAAGACAAATTATCATGTTCCTTGTGTTTAAGTAGATAGTATAGTAGTTTAATGACAGGTTATATGAGTTCATATAATATTATTTTATTTTTATTTTTTTATTTCTTTTTTATTTATTTATCTGACCATGTAGGTATTTTTTTTTTATATACCTATTTAATCCACAAACGTCAACACTTGCTTAAATGTGTATTTTGTTTTAGTGTCACAGTGCTAGTGATAAATAAAGTATATATTTATTTTTGTGTCATGTAAATTTTAGAAGGAATTTTGAATTTTGGATCACTTTGCATATTATTATTAATTGTTGTAAAATTCTAGTTCCTAAAACGTAACAGACAGTTGTGTTGCTGGGGAGTTAGTTGGCCACTTCTTCTCCACAGCTAAAACACTAGGAGGTGGTGACGGGCGGGCGTTTTGGGGGACTGTCTTTTGTAAAACTTGACGTTCAAAAAGTGCTGGCCCTCAGCCTAATTTGAATAAATGACTTTTGAATTTTGAATTTTTGAATGTTACGGGAACCAAAATTGACGAAGTTACGACGCTTTTAAAATTCTCAATACGTCACACCTTTGCATAATTTTTAGTGAGTCGTGACGTCACGAGCCCCCACTCCCGAGTTTTGATGATCTTTGTCAATATTCATTGATTTACGAAAACAAAAAATACGTGTCCATTACTTTTCAATACTCTAACTGACGGACTACATAGTTTTGCAATTTGTGGATGATGGAATCTAGCCTATTATTTGATTACTCTCTCCATACAGTAAATAAATTATCTGCAACAAAGTTAGTGTATAAGTGAAGTTGAAAGTTTTTGAGAGAAAACGTATTTAACAACATAATATACAACTTTTCAAATACAATTTCTTGACACTGTAAATAAACATTGTGAATTCTTCGACAATCAGAAATAGTAGACTAAATGACATGTATTTAAAAAACATATATACAGCTAGTTCTATGATAAGAAACATACCCGCATCTTATCCTGGAATCACCTGAGCGTAACTTCTAAATATCAAAGGAAACAGTTACAAGTCCTCACCTACTTAACCCATTACCTCTTGCTTAGGATATGTTTTTAGTGGTCTCGGCTTACTAAATGCTCGCTATTCGATGTCAGAGATTTCCTTTGTTGGTTTGTACTTGCACAAGTGTTACTAAGAGTAGAGTGATATGATAAGACGGGATATTCTTTTATTTTTAAGAATCGTTTGAATTTGTATCTTTGTCATAATCTGTATAAAAGATCGGTATTTATACCCATAAGTATGGTAGACGGCAGATAAACTTGCATAAAGTATCCCTATAATCTCTGTAGATACCCGAACAATAAATGATGTACCGATTTTCATTACTAGAGAACTTATAGGATCACGATAGAAGTCGATTCAAGACAGCTTTATGTCTGTTTTTGTTTTTGATATTAAACACTTCAATTAATTATGGTTGGTCATTGACCTCTATTGTACATTTATCTGGCTCCTACTCTAGACCAGTTTTAACATTTACTGTCGATAAGACGCTACAAGATTTTATTCACAATTCTTTTTTAAGATTTGTAGATCGAGAAAATTATCTCGTTACTGGCTGTAAATTAATGGTGAGTAACAACGATGATTAGGTATTTATTTCCAAAAGTATATTGCTATTGTTCAATTTAATAGGATTTAAACCATAAATGGGGAAATGTGGGAGTAACGCCCACACTAAAATACATAAAGGCATTATGTTGTATTGAAGCTGATTTTTTTAATAGCAAAATGAAATACTTATGAGCTCTAGTATGAAATGATTTGTAAAAACCTTCATCAGCTATGAAGTTATAAAGCTTCAAAGATTACAACTAGAAGAGAAGTCCGATATGGACTTTGACGTCCAAGTCAATAACGCCTATACAGCTGCCATTTAAAACAGTTTTCGCGAGAGGCACAGATATATTTGTTTTAAATATATCTGTGCCTCTCGCGAAAACTAGATATATCTAATAATTATATCTTTTTTTTTTATCAATTTTCATTCTATTTTCACTGATAGTATTATAGTTTTGTATAGTTTTAGATGAACTGTATAGATAATAAATATTCAAGCGTATTCCCTATTACAGTCCTTTACGGAAAACCGAAACACCATAAATTGACAGTCAAAGAAGTGACAGTTACGTATACAGTCAATAGCACATCCGGTTATACAAAACTGGTAAATTTCTCTAAACGGTTTTAAACCTTAAATGATGAAAGTTGAGTACAAAATCGAATGAGAAAATTTGACAGTTTATGGTAACTGCGCAAGAGGATTCCGGGTGAAACTAGCTTCCATCTTCGGCCTAATCATTATTTTCCATCAGGTGAGATTTGGGCCAAGAGTTTCCCGCTTTTGAATAAAAAAAAAAAACTTGATATGCTGTTGACTGTACGTACCCCGGTATTTAACTGACTCTGACTTGTCTAACAAGATCACGTGAATAATTTTTAAATTATTATTGCATTTCATAATTAATAGTTCTATACCTACAGTAATTACGACTAACTAATTATAAATTGATATTTTATTTACTAAATAATTGTTTCAGTTTTAAAAATATTATACTAAGGGTTTGCGTTCCGAAATGTTACCATCTTACGGCCGAAACCAATATCCTATCTATCACATACTGGAGATAGAAAAACAAATGAAACAACAGAAAACCTATATCATTTTCATATTGTTTCATTTGTTTTGCTATCTCCAGTATGCCAAATCTGGTGATAGTTAGGTTATTGGGTTCGGCCGTTAGAAATTACTGTTTAAAATATAGAATCGACATGCTTTATAAGAAATAACTAGATTTATTTATTGTTAAATGTTTTTTTTATTTTGTAAGTAGTTTAAACTTTTTTGGTAATTTTAAGCTAGATGAGGCCAATGTTTCCTAGCTAACTACCCTGAAAAGGAACACCGAAACAAACCCAGAGGTCAGTCTCTGTTAAAGGCCATACAAACTGTAGGTACTGGTCAAATGTTTGCAGAATTGAGTCTATTTGCAGTTAGCGTTTTAACACGTCAGTACCTAGCGCATGCAACATGCATGCATATTTGATTTATGATATTTAACACTGACAGACCTAAATCTATCTCCTTTTGTCTAAGTCCATTCAAAGGTTGTCTGTAAGGAATTGCCCTATTCGATAAGACCGCCCATTGCCATTTGTATTATAACTTTGTACAAGTAAACTTTTGTCGCGTCCTTTATAAGAGGTGAACAATAAAGTACAAAAAAACTCGCTAATCGCTTCCGCCTCTGACAAGTTCACAGCCTAAGGTCCAGTGCAGTGGTGCGTGAGGCCCCACAACCCACGGGCCGCGTGTCTCTGGCAGCCCATGAAAACAAATCGTTCATAATAAAGCATTAGGTGTAGGACCTTGTACTGTCTTCAGTGGCTGTTCTCGATATAATTGGACTCGTTGCGGGTGTGTTTACAGCTTTATTGTAACAGTAGTGAAGAATTTTTATCGTTATTATTGTTGTGGCAGTAGGTATTGTGGTTGCGAAAGAGATTTAAAGGAACCAAGAAATTGTAAATACATCTTGTTAACAATCTTGTTGAAAAAGTTACTTTTTGTCTTGATAATTTATTGAACGTGCCACAAGAGGAATCTGTTTTAGTGTGTTTTTTCTCTGGATTCGAACAATTAGTATTATCATAGTTAAAAAAAAACTTAAGACAAAAAGAATAAAAAACGGTTAGCCATCACAGTGGGCTAAGGCTTGAAACAAAATGGAAGTGCGGATAACCGCAACAGAAAAACGCATGAGAAATTCCCTTCAGATTAGATCCAAACCTGAACTTTCTAATCGCTTGACTCCGTGGCTCTAATTTCACCAAAAACCTCCTTGCCAAAACCTTACTATCAGTTTCCTGATAATCTAAAATTGTTGATTCACAAAGTCAATTTAACAAATCTTTGCCCATTTATTAAGGTCTATTTTATCTTTGTCTCTGACAACTTGTGATTAATAATTTCCATCCATTGCCTACGCACTTACACGCCACTTTGTAATTGTCGCTTATATCGTTAATTATCTGTATCGCTTTATTTCAATTATGTTCCGAGAGATTTACAACGAATATTATTTTGAGAATGACATAATATTGTAGTTATTTTTCACAAAAATCGAATGAATCACTTCAAAAATATTTGACGTTTATAATGGTTACATTTACTATAATTATGATTCTTTCCAATTCAGCAATAAAGCGGCCATGAAATACAGAATAAAATAAATTATGTAAGTAAATACATTTTCTGCTATCATATCAGCAAAATTCCACAATCACTCATAAAATACTTCTACCTAACGTCTTTCTAATTACAGAACACATTTGAGAAGTGCTGAAAATTACGTTTTTGCGAATCTGTATCATTAGTGTAACACTGAGTGAAATTGACTTAATATCTCATGAAAATATCTGAGTAATCGCTCCATATAATAATTCCAGTGGCCGCAACATCTTGACAAATTAGATTTTTAGCGGGTATTGCTGGCTAAGACCAAATTACAGCTGACTTTGAGTCGAGTGCAGGCTTTTAAACATGAATTAGAGGCCACGTCGCTCAAACGTTAATGGCGTATTGTGACTGAGTGAATGTCACGAAAATTATGTGGCCGTATCGAGATTTTTAACCGTAGCACGGTTCCGATGGTTAGAAGGATGATGATTAATTTATGATAGAGTGTTGAAGCAAGGCGCTTTTACTTGAAATTTAATAACGTTCAAGCTAAAATTTTATTCTAGTTTACGCTCACAAAATATGCAGATGCATAATCGCAATAAAGCCTTGCTAAAAACTCGATTTGACTCACACAAGGCCGAAGTTAGGGGAGAGCTAACCACCACATACAAAATGGATGTTCCATCGTACCTTTGCGTCCATATTAAATATTAATCCAAACCAAACCGAGTTAAAGCGATCATAACAATTGCGCTCACAAACTTTTTGTTTGTTTTTCAAAATCCGCTTAACAAAACATACGTTTTAAATTTTACACGTATGTCTACAATTGGTAGGTCGGAGTCATGATATTATAACATTGTGGGCAGCATCGCGCGGCGTAGCAACATAATCGTGCCAGCCCGCCATCTGCCGGAAGTTTTACAATGTTTATGAGTTCCATCGGGAAGCGTACATAAATTCTGACGATTGGACGTGTACAAACGATAACGATACAATGGTTTGACCATATTAAGCCCCGTAATTGTTTACAAGTAGCCAAGTATAGCCTTAAAACATTATCGTGGACCAAGTGTCTGTTTGACCATCAATCCACAAAACCTTTTAACAGAAGGTTTCGCACCAAACACAGTTTATTGATCCAGAATCTTCTTAGTTTCTTCCAAAAGACATAAACTTCCGAATATTTTATAAATAAAGGATTGTAAATCTTGTTAAACTCGGAAACATAAAGTTAGCCAATGATATACAACGTAACAAAGTTAGCGGACATGTACAAAACAGGAAAGAGTCTCAGAATCATTTTAAATTCAGTATTAATCCTCGAACCCAGTCCCGGGCATCGTTTCTTCCATACTTTGTGGGATTTCCGAAAGAAAGCTGCTCCTACAAACTTCTATCCAAACTCCCGTGTAATCTTACTTATAAAAATAAACTTTTGCATTAACTGATTTCGAATCAGGGGTGAGGAAGTTTTGCAAGGTAGGCCAGCCTACCGCCCACCGCGTCGCTTCCGTACAAGTTGCAGAGTCAATCAGCCAGAAAATAGAAACAAATAAATACACGCTTAGGTAGTTTTGACTTGATAAGCGTAAGTAGAGTTGGGCTCAAATTTATGGAAGAGTTCGGCAGATAATGTAAAAGTTGGCAGATAAGACAGGCTTTACTAGGCTTCGGCGCTCGCTCCGGAAAGCTGAATATTACTGACTGAGCCCGAGTACTTGGGACAGGTTATGTTATAGCAATATTTACGTTGCACACACGAACACTTGGACAGTTTTGTGGCGCTACAAATTGAGCATTCTGTATCTTAGAACATCAACACTTTGTGTGCGAGTGTGTGTGCTCGTTTTCAACTTCACCTTTTAAATATTTTGTTTTATATTTTATTTTCGCTACTAATATTATATTTTCCGTGACTCGACTTATGAGTACATTTAATTTGGTCAACACTTCAAAGGAGAGTCTTGTTATATTTGCTACAGTAGCAGCCAATTGGCAGATTTAACGTTATCATATTTCGTATATTTAGGAATTCTTACAAGTTATTTGATTCGTTCGAGTTCTTAGTAATTTTATAGAAACAGAATCTTTCAGAGGTCAGAATAAATATTTTTTCGCCTAAAATTATATTTGGATTTTTTTATACTAGATCTATTTTATTAAGTAAGGTGTCATTGATATTAATGACATATTTATTATAACAATAACCGGCAAAGTGCGAATCGGACTCACGCACCGAGGGTTCCGTACAAACCTGTAGGTATTATATAATAAGCAAAAGTTGCGATTTACGATTTATGACGTATTAAAAAAATACCACTTACTAGATCTCGTTCAAACCAATTTTCGCTGGTATTTTACATGGTAATATACATCATATATTTTTTTTAGTTTTATCATTCTCTTATTTTAGAAGTTACAGGGGGGGGACACACATAATACCACTTTGGAAGTGTCTCTCTCGCAAACTGTTCAGTTTAGAAAAAAAATATACTAGAAACCTCGATATAATTTTCAAAGACCTATCCATTGATAACCCACACGTATGGGTTTGATGAAAAAAAAATTTTTGATTTTCAGTTCTTAGTGGGGACCCCAACATTTATTGTTTTTTTTTTTTATATTTTTGTGTGACACAAATCTAGTGTACTAAACAGAGGGTCAATTCTACTAATTTTTTACAACTTTCGCATTCACATGTCAATCGCAAACTGTCCAAAAAACCTTAATTTTCATACATTTTTGACATATTGCGATTGAGATGCAAATGCGATGCGAATGTGGGAACTAGTAGAATTGACACTCTAGTATATGAATGACAGTAACTTATTACTGAAAATTGAATTTTTCACTTGATTTTTTTTTTTCGAGCAATAGGCATTTTAATCAAAAGTTGTTATCTATTATAAGCTTACATTGATATGACGGAGAAACGTCCGAGCCCTACATTTTGAAATGTAATATTAATCAAGAAAAGTACTTTTTCCTCATCTTTATTTCATATTACAGATTTAACCAATCGGATCAACACAAAAAAATATACAATTATTATTATAATTCGAAAGTTACAGCTGTCTAAATTCGGTCTCAAAGCAAAAGTTCAACAAAAATCTTTGTGAACGTTTAGCATTCTGAAACGTTTGTCTCTGCCTGGCGACGCCTAAAATAAAATACATCAAAGTTAATCGAAGTCGACTCTCAATTTGAGAGCAACATTCTAATGTCTTAAAATCCTCTGTGAAAGGGTCTCGGCCTTTTCATGCAGA
The DNA here is from genome assembly GCA_963859965.1 of Ceramica pisi. Classification (NCBI taxonomy): domain Eukaryota; kingdom Metazoa; phylum Arthropoda; class Insecta; order Lepidoptera; family Noctuidae; genus Ceramica; species Ceramica pisi. The sequence goes on along the minus strand of OY982535.1, from coordinate 17,396,826 downwards.
AAGGTCTTGATTTTCGATTTTTTTTATTCCCCTTTTTTTTCGGCGAGCGGTGGAGATACGTGTCGTACTTATACCGAAGCCGGGTGTAATTAAGGTGCAAAGATACCCGAAGTGTACCGCGTAGAGGGGCTCAAGGGCCCTCCACGGTCGGCCGTGTACTCAAAACCGATGAGTGTTACGTAGTCTGACTTTACTCCTCTATCCTTGCGTTCAAAGATTCAAACCGAACTTAATTGGAATAAAGTTGCGGTTTTTGTTGCCATTGCCTCGTTAATATTTCTCTTTGAGTTCTTTCTAGCGTGGATTTCAACCTCCGTGTCCTTCGTATCAAATTCACCAAAATGAAAGTTACTTTAACGACGTTAGATTCTCGAGACGTGTCAAGTCAACTTATTACAAGTTACGCGCACTAACCTATAATATCGCGCACCTAAACAAACTAGGAGATGAAACAGACAGAAACATCGAACCCAATCTTATTATGGTACCCTAACTTATATTCCACATTACATTAATTTCTCCGGAGACGTCTCGCAAACGAAGCAATAGCAGCTGCCTGCCCGGTCGCATGTTTATTGAGAAATTGCCTAATCTCGAAGAGCTACAAAACAAAACCACATCGGAAATGTTGAACTAAAGTATTTCTTCTCTCTAAGGATGCTAGTGGTGGTACCCTTGTCTGCGCTAACCGATCACACCCTTAAGGCTCCCGAATTACTGTCCGGGCTGATTACCGCCCCCCCCCCCCCCCCCTCCGCTCCGTGGCCCGCTGCCCTCCGGCCCTCCGCCCCAGGCCCTACGTCAACTATTATTTGTGTTCCCTACTTATAATTTGTGCGCTGGAAAAGTTCCACAAACACCAGTCATTTTATTAAATATAAGAAAACTTCCTCGGAACTTTTGTAGTGCGCTCCGGGATCGCTTGTTATTGTATTAGTTATCCAGTTAAACCAGATAAGATCTGACAATCGTAACTGCCCGATTATGTCTTTATTTAATTTACAATAGCGAGAGAAACATTCAATATTACACGATTCTGTACAAATAAATCTCATTTGAATAACTCGTAAACCTGTTTAATGAATTGTTACTGAGTTTAATAAGTAATAAATATTATGTAGGTGTGTGCGAGCGTTTTACGGAGAAAACAAATTTCAATTTATTGCCTACTCTGCTTATTCTCATTAGAGTAAAAGATGAGAAAAACATTTTATCAGAAGACTTCAACGAATATTTTCTATCGTAAATATCCTCTTCACAAGCCATAAAGGTACACACAAAAAGGCAAGAGATTTTTAATGCTCTTATATTCTTGATTTTCCTTCAAAATGAAAAAAATGTGTTCATTGGCGCGAAACAAAATCATCGTCCCAGATACGTCTCTCAACAACAAAAGCCACCCGCGTGCGTGTTTAACATACTTTTCTTTAAACAGAACGCAATATTTACTGGCTTTCATGTATCGTCTTAAGGGGATAAATAATGGAGTTGCAAATGTGTGTTTGGCATACGAGGGTAGAAGAACAACGCTTCTGTGGAAGGAATATGATAATTTGACGTAAAATACGTTGAAAAAATACATTAGAAGGAAGTGCAAGCGGCTGTGTTATTGAGGCTGAAGAAAGGTAAAATTGAGTGGCCAGTGTTCCAATCCTGAATTAAAACATGAAATGATGTAGGTATCTTAAGTAACTCTAAACAACCGAATAGTCAAATAACTTTCGTCTCAAAAATGTAATGAGCGGTTTGACAGTTTTTGTACGGAAGACATGTCAAACAAAGAAAATAAAGAATAATTATTTAACACATACATTCACAAACCGCCTGACGCCGCCGACATAATAATAAAACATCTGAAAAATTAAATAAGTTTGCAATAATTAAATCTAAGGCCCCGCCCCTAAGACGACCCACTGACCGCCGAGTTCCTTAATTTTGGTGTTAAATAAGGAGATCTAGACCGAAGACGATACAAAAGGTGAGCTAGTACAATAAATTCACACTATCATTTACACAAAGCATCTCGATGTCGAGACAAGTGCCTGTTCTCTACTTGGGCTAACCAATTGCTGACGGGTGATTTGGACCATTTAATTAATCGGAGGCAATAAAATATTGTAACATGGTTTGTGTACCTATTGTTACAAGTGCGAGTCGGACTCGCGCACGAAAGGTTCCGTACCATTATCTATAAAAAGCCCATTTATCGAGGAAGGCTACGGCCAAAAGGAGTAGAGCATTAATAACAATGTGACGCCGACGGTCATTTTTATTTCAATAATTCGCTAAGTGAGAATTCCTAAATGCTTTCGACATTGTCAAAATTAGCAGAATTGGGCACCACATAGTAAACAAAATACCACAAAAAAAGTGCCCAATGACGTTAGTGAATTTCGCAAAAAAAAAAAGAATTGATTCTTTCGATAAAAGTAATGCGACCATTGAAAAAAAAAACAAGTCTTATGAAACATCAGTCCCTCTCGACTTACCTCTAATTTTGTCAGTAATACAGAAAACTACCATTTTTTCTAAAACGGTAACGGTAAATGTGAAAACCAAAATGACGTACAAACATAGTCCTTAATGAACATATACGTTCAAATTAAACTCACGTTAAAGTTATTATGGGAACACCTATCTTCTTGTAAAATAACTATCGCGGTCGTTATCGTCTATGTTGGAGGAGCGTTCACAAGTTCCAGTCAGATTGCTTGATTTACTTGCTAGTTGTTTTCTATTCAAGGTATTTTTTTTATTAGAACAAAAGTATCGTCGCAAAATTTTGACTAGTGAACCCTGTTTGATCACAATATGTGTGGAGGACTAGATTATCTAAATTAGGTAAAAAATTGAAGCCAAGTAAAATGTTTGATCACGTTCAGTACACTTCAGTTTAGTAACTTTCCTGGAAAAAAAATATTACACTACTGTCAATTTTGCAGCTTAAGGTCAGTTACAAAGATTACATGACGAGTATTTCTCTTAAAACGGTACATGAAAATAAAAGCAATATTTAAATCAAATCGACCGTCGAAGTTTCAATATACCGAGCGATGTCATCTACCTTGATATAAATTGAGTATACTGACCCACTAAACTGTTTAGTGCATATTGAACGGAGCTCCCAAGACGTAGGGCGGAGCATGTCCGACGCATCGGAAGATGGATCGCGCTAGTAATCAGTTTAATGCATTATGCGGTTAACTACAACCAAGATGGAAGCGCACAAATATTAGTACGAATTAACCAGAGACACCTCTTGTGTTGGCGAGTGTACTTAACAAGAGATGAACAAATATTTTAAGAAATTAAGTCAGAACATTTTGTATGTAAACTGAGCTTGTTAGATAAAGTGCAACACTGCGGTTTGTTACTAGATGGATTCGCTCGCGATGATTGATAGGATAATGATTGATAATATGTCATTAGCACGTTTATAATGGGATGATTGATTAAGATCAAATTACGGTGATAACGACGTAACAATTAGCGCATATCAATAACCAGATATTAATAATAATTTACACAAATTTAAACGAATTGAAGACGTTAAATAACATATTGTCGGTTGTAATAATTGATGAACAAACAATACATGAATATTTAAAGTTCTTGCCATTACTGTGTCTGTGACACCAACAACGTACAAGGCCCAAAAGTAAGGTGCACATTTAAAAGATAGATGGCGTCATTCGGATAATTCTGTTATCAGCTGCGAGAGGGCGCCCCTGCGCTCGTATACTTAGACGGCCGTTTCCTGCGACGTTAAGTCCTTATAAAGGTAACTGTTCCACTGAAAAACTCCTATTTCAGTGACAAAGCACGCTTTTAACCATCCAAGTGAAAATTCTAAGAGATTTTGTGTTTACTCGAAGAGATACTATCCCTATTGTTGCGAGCGAATAAAGTTTACTTGATTTTTACCTACGCCTATGGTTTCCCCATTATGTCGCGAGAAGTGGCATGAGCGGCAAAACAAATAGGTACGATTATATCATGTCGCACATTCAGCAGATTACGAAGTGTAGCTATCTCTGGAGACAGAAATATCGTATAAGCATAGAAACAGAATTACTTTCTTACAAAGTTTAGATTTATTGGCCATTGCGTAAGTTCGCTCGGCAGCGTTTAGTTGTTCTTAATACTAAATCATATCTGTATGATTACAGACTGCTGACGGCTGAAAATAAGGTGAGCGACCGATATATCGGAGACTAATTTATAATTGATGATCTTTGCGTAAGTATGGGTTTTAATACTGTCGAGTTAAAAATATGTCAAGACAATATGATGAATAGGCACAATGCAAATAAAGATTGGGTTCACATTTCGACTGAAAATGACACATTCGTTAGCAACAGTGGGGTTCGTTTTATCGGTTCAGTTCTCCCATTCAACGTGGCATGCAAAAAGTAATTTGAAGTAGTGTGACGCATGAGCGCTTACTTATCTATTTTTGAAGGAACGTAGTCCGCGATCCGTTAAATAGACTTAAAACGAGTGGAGCTGACTTCCGCGCATGTGTGCCACGCACCGCCTCACTCGTCTCCTCGTCTACCGACTGCGAGAACATTACGAGAATTATTCTCAACACTAAAACTTATTGCTGCCTTACAAACGAGACTTCAAGCTTTCGAAACCATTTGTTCTCATACTTTGATTACATTTAAAATAACTCACAAACGTGTTTCCTTCTATATAGTAAACCTCTATCAACATTAGTGCCTATCAAACATGACTGTTTTGTCAAAGCAAATTACTACCAACTAATGAGATCACAACAACAACAAACAGCACCCAGCCATAACAAATCCACACTATTACGGTTAGTTACAATAATTAAAAGCGCAAATCTGATTTAAACTAATCCCGCGCGGCATGAGGTTTAACATTAGAGGCGTGTGCGATAAACACACTGTTATGTCTAAACAACCATTCCATTATTACCATAACAAGGTACAATCGCAGGTGAAAGTATCCTATGAGCTGCCCATGGAGTATCAGAGGGCGAGGCGCAGTTCCGCCAGTGGCTAGTAACAATGACGACGCAGATAAAGAGGGTCGATAACGTGAAATAGCAACGTGAAAACGTGGCGAGAAAATAGCATTATTAACCTCTCGGGCATAATACGCGCGCCACTGCGCCAGATATGGTAATGATTATGTAAATCCTCCACTCACAGGTACATCTCAGGAACGTTATATACTTATTAAAACCAAGATTGCCACACCGAGGATCCCATCTGACAAAAACTTTGGGGCAACCCTCACTTCGCAAGTGTTTACAGGCGCTCAATTTTTACGACGTTAGTAATTCGAAATCTCGGCTTCCCTGAAATCGGACCATCGGCGTTGCAGTCTTACTTGGCGACTCTCTTTTCAATTTTCTTAGTTTCCCGCTCGACGCAGGCAAGCATTGTATGGTAGATTCTTATCTCTCTCAAAAGCTATTTAGCTAAATGGAATTTACAGAGCCCGCACTGCAGTTCGACGAAGTACATTGTAATATTTAAAATCTTGAAATTTGAGTCTAAGTCCAGGCATTGTATTACGTGTCTAAGATTTTTCAAGATTCATTTTACTGTGTTCCGGTTGCGGTTTCTTTAAATTATGCACTTTGCCAGATTGAAACGGTGAGTCCTTTTTGAAACGTTCCAGACTTACACAAAGTATAAAGGAGAGTTAAGTATTATTTTAAGCGTCTTACTTAGAGTTTTGTTTCAGTAGTCGATGAACATTGCTTAACAATTACACAGCAGCGTTGTTGGAAATGTTTAACTTTAACCTAATTGAGCCCCGTTAATCAAGAGAACGAAGTTTTCACAAGTGCTTAAATTATTTACCTCAAACATAAAACATCGACATTCAAAGCGTTTCTGGAATATTTTCGCTTACACAGACGTCGGGCAGAACACAAAGTGAATTATACGAATAGATAATATTGAAAGCGAGCTGAGAGCATCAAAAATACTGACGCTGAATCTTGTTAATGAACTTAATGAGTGAAGGAGCCGGGAGTTGTATTGCGAAGGAACTTCACGAAAGCATCTTGCAAGTTTCAATTCCGAATGCTGTTACAACAGTGGGGAGACTTGAACAAGTAGGGAACAAAATGAAATGCATCATAAAATAAACGCGACGTAATTTCTGTCTCATATTTCAACATCTTCGGTTGTGCACGGATTGTTCATATGCTTTATTTTTATTTTTACCTACCTTGTGGGTCGTACAGTTATTTTGTTCTGTCCGTCGGTGGAAATAGACTTGTTAGTGTGCAATAAAATATCTTATTTGTGTCATAACACTTAACTACCGTGGCGTCGTACTGACAATATTATATCTACAACCGGTAAGAGTGTATCTTCCAACATTACTTTATTTACTTTTGTACAAATACACCCATGTACCATGTTCCGTACATAACGTGGCGCAGGGTTCAGCACACGCTGGCATCGGCAGGAAACGAGCTTCACTTTCCCCTTTCACGTCGAGCAAGAGATCATCTATTTCTTTACATGAATGCTGTACCTGAATTCGACTGTAATTCTAAAATCTCGCAAAATAAATTGCTTCGTGCAGCACAATCCAACCCTACTCTAAATAAAAATTAATTTCAAAAGAAATATGCTGATGTAATTAATTTAAAAGCTACAGAAAAGAAAAAATGAAAATGTTTTCATCGTATCAAAACTTCACTATTTCAAGCCGAGATACTCGCGAATAAAGACTTTTTTTATTTTAACGTCAAAGTTTAGTTCGAAGTTCACTAATTTAACATCGAACTGGGAGCTCCTAAAATAACAGATTACAGCAGGCATAATCGTGAAGTTTTTACTGTACGACGTAACTCGTACGTAGTTATGCAAATGTGTGAGGCTCGTTTTTGCTAGGATTAAGGTTTTGGGTCTATTGTAATGGGAAGATTTGTGTCAAACGCGGCAAATCCAACGACCCGAACAATTACACGAGTACAAAATGATAATTTGAAAGTTAATTCCGAAATAAATTAAAATACTGTATTGTGTTTCCACACAATTTACATACCGCAGCGATAATAAATTTTGACAAAAACCACTTACGCCGCATAGACTGTCGGAAATATAATCAATCTTGTTTGCAAAAAGACACGTTGAATAAAAAGGCATTTATAAAAAAGGAGACAGCAAAATTGACACTAGATGTAATAAAAAGATTGGAAAATAATTTCGACAAAAAGCAAGTCTCCAAAATTCACGTCAGACACTCAGTAAAATGAAATACGTAGCCGGCACCGGCCTTCGGCAAATGGTTTAATATCGAAATGTGATCACTTAGCGCAATCTCTTACAAAAGAAAAAAAAAACACAGGAAAAGCCCCAAATGTACTTAGCTTTTACCAGAAACCGAAATATGTTTCAATTTTTATTAAAACTGGCAAAAAGCAAAATTGGATTGATAGCTTTTCAATCCAATCCTTTATTTGGATGATGTGCAGAAATGCGTTTGTCTGTCTGGCTGATTTTTAAAGAATGTTGTTTTCGCATTCCGTACGGTTGAGCAGCGTTTAAATTAGAAAAGGCAAAAGTTGTGGAGCACAAAGTTGTGGCTGGCGCACGACCCCTCTTCGCCACTTACTCAAATGAAATGCGTGCTTACCGGGCCTTTTGCTTGAACCCTTGATGTATAGGTTCTTCTACGAAAACAGCCATTGGTTATGAACGAAATTAAATCAATTCTGCCGCCCTGTTTCCTAACGTAATTACAACTTTTTGGACTTGATTTATCACTAAATATAATGTACAGAAGCTTCCGAATGCTTTTACAGTGTTGTGATTTACAAGCTTTTACTTATACAGAATTTATTGTATGTAAATATGCGAAAATACTAACTTAAAAATCACGAGAAAACGTAATGCCTTATTATTGTTTAGCTTTGGTTATTGGAAACTAAAACCTCATTGTTTAACATTGAGTTCCACAAAATTTCAAATTAGCGTAACCAAAAAATCGCTGTCTAAAAGAAAAACAGTACAAAACGAACGTGAAATGCATTCCAAATTCACTTTTGAAACCAACACTAAATTGCACTTACCTGCTGTAACTTTTCCGGAAAATACTATTGGCCCAGTAAAAAGCGATCCATCACGCCATTTCATTGATAACACAATAATCCACCGGGCATCAAAAGCCTTTAGTCCTTATATTGATTTCGATGTTATTTTAGGCTCCTACAAAAATGTATCCATGAAACCGTATAAAAAGTATGAATAATAAAAAATACGTTTATTTATACGAGGGAAATGAAATTCGTGATATTACATTTTAATAATACGGAATGTTGCACGGCCATTGAATTCTTCATAGCTGCAAAAGCACCCAGGAGAAAAATATTTACGCTTTTTCGAAATGCAGAAATCAAGTAACAAGGAATCGGTTTTAGCGGTGAGGAGCGTTAGAGACCGGCTGCTGAATAAAACGAGAACTGCCGATGTAACGCTTACCTTTCTCAAGTATGAGCTGGGAATTGAAGCTGCACTGCCACGTTTTATTGAAATGGTCAGTAATTATCTACTTTTGAGATCTGTGGGTAATTGATTTTTAGGGTTCCGTAGCCAAATGGCAAAAACGGAACCCTTATAGATTCGTCATGTCTGTATGTATGTCTCTCTGTCTGTCCGTCCGTATGTCACAGCCACTTTTATCCGAAACTATAAGAGCTATGCGGTTTTTTAATTAATTTTCTTAGTCTGTAGGATGCTTTTTCAATAAGGAATAATTTTCAATGGACAAGCAAACTGCATTTTATTTCTGAGAAACTTGCTATATATCAAAATGATAGAACTGAAACGAGATCAATAGGTTTGTAGCCCTTTCTATGCGCGTGTATCTGACATCGACGCACAAACGATTTCTATGGGTCCAGGGCATGATTCGTCGGTTCTTGTCTCATTTTTTCATTTTTTTCAAGAGTACCACAAATAGGTATCAGTTCAGCTGAGCTGATATCTATTTGTGGTTTTATTCAGATTGCTCTTTTTAGTGAAAGTAGTTAATTAATTATTTTTTTATTAAAAATAACATTGGGTTAGGTCAGAATAACGATTATGAGCAGTCTAAAGTAAAAAAACCTTTGAAATAAATGAGAAAAAACCCGAAGAAAAATTCTTAGTCTAGGGTGTCCAGAGTCATGCCCTGGACCCATGGAAATCGTTTGTCGATGTCAGATACACGCGGTATATACATATGAACTTTTGTAAGTACTCCAAATAACTACATGTTTCATTTTGAGTATGTATGAGGTCAAATTAGAATATATAAAAAAAAAACTATACCATGTGACATAATTAGCAAATGAAAGGGTTTTTTGTGAGGGTTTGAAAAAGGATTTTTTTTTTATGATTTTATAATAAACAGCTTTGCTGTTATTCAAGAAATTACATGAAGGCTATGACTACTACAGTCCAAAAATGAGCCTATAAATTAAATTAAAATAATAATTCTTCACATACATGTCAATTACTGGAATACGTTTAAGAAGTCTTTGGTTTGAAAGTTATACGTCAGAGGCCCTTGAGACTGGGGTCGTTAGACCTTACTGCCCACACGATAGAAGTTATAAAAAAACCAGCCAAGTGCGAGTCGGACTCGCGCACCGAGGGTTCAAACTTGTAGGTATATTATTATAAGCAAAAGTTGCGGTTTACTATTTATGACGTATTAAAAAAAACTACTTACCAGATCTCGTTCAAACCAATTTTTGGTTGAAGTTTACATGGTAATGTACATCACCTATTTTTTTTAGTTTTATCATTCTCTTATTTTAGAAGTTAGGGGGGGACACATTTTACCACTTTCGAAGTGTCTCTTGCGCAAACTATTCAGTTTAGAAAAAAAATATAGTAGAAACCTCAATATCATTTTTGAAGACCTATCCATAGATACCCCACACGTATGAGTTTGATGTTTTATTTTTTGATTTTTTGTTCTAAGTTTGGGGACCCCGAAAATTTATTGTTTTCGTTATGTGAAAATCTTAATGCGGTTCACAGAATACATCTACATACCAAGTTTCAACGGCATAGTTCTTATAGTTTCGGAGAAAAGTGGCTGTGACATACGGACGGACAGACAGACATGGCGAATCTATGAGGGTTCCGTTTTTTGCCATTTGGCTACGGAATCCTAAAAATGAGCTGTTTTGATCCCCTCGCCCACGAGTCACTCCTTGTCAGTTCTTTTTTCTTAAGTTTTCTCAAAAATCTTTATGTACTCACTGTAGTATAAACTCGATTCTAAAATTCACATTTTTATTAATAAAAACCAAATATAAAGTATCAAGTCCATTTCGGTCTCTACCAAAAAATCTTCCATAACATAACTTGAACCAGTAAGAACCACAAAGCCATAATCCCACACAATATTTCTCCATCTAAAAGAGGATAGGCGTTGCCCAGTGCAGTCCCCGACCTAATCACGAGCGAGTCCCGCGTGCTATTTGCCTGCCCACCGCTTCGATCACTCACTATAACGATACATTCACTATAATGATTACCTCACGTTTTACTATCATTTATTTTGTATTAGGTTGTCTGTGGAAGAACATATTTTTCTTTTATTTTTCTCGGGGATAGTTGCGTTTTGATTATGCTCCGCTAGCAGTGTAGAGGTTGGAATTTATTTCATTATCTTTACTTTCTTACCCTTATTAGGGTTTCGTACCCCATGGGTAACCATCAAAACCCTATTACTAAACCTCAGCCGTCCGTCCGTCTGTCTGTCGGTCAGCGGGCTGTTTCTCAAGAGCCGTAATAGGTATTCAGTTGAAATTTTCCACAGACTTTGTATTTCTATTACTACTGTAACAAAAAAAAAAATAAAAAAACAGGAGGAGGTTTTTTTTGCGTTTTATGGTAAGGAACCCTTCATGTGAGAGTCCAACTCGTACTTGGCCGGTTTTTCTTCTATTCATTTTGAAGTCGGTGCAACATCTTGTTGTCTTGTTCTTTAATACTTCTAGATTTGTCGACATCTCAAACAGAAGACCCCTTGCGATGTTTAGTTAGATAGTTGTTAGGGTTCTGCACCCGAAAGGTAACCAACGGAATCATATATCCATCCATCCGTCTGTCAGCGGGCTGTATCTCAAGAACAGTAACAATTAGACAATTGAATTTTTCACAAAGTTTGTATTTCTATTGCCCCTATGACAATAAAAAAGAATTAAAGGGGACTCACAGAACCCTTTGTGTGAGAGTCCGACTCGCACTTAGCCGGTATGTTTTAAATTCCTGCAAATCAACCTCATTTTAGTCTTCTCAGTAACAGCTAGAAATATTGAAGGAAATGTATTTACAGTAGCGAAGTATCACTATAAGCAATTTCGCAAGACGCGTACGTCAACAGTTTAAGCCTTGGATTAGATACGAGACTCCTTCGAGTTCTTTTCCTCATTGTATTTACTGAGAGACAGTGTAGTCCAGCTTAATCCAGCTTAATCGATAAATAAGCACTTAATAATGTAATTAAAAGAACATAGAAGAGCATTTTATCGGAAATGTGGTTTAAAGCAGTTTCTGTTTTTTTTTTTGTTTACTAAGAGCGAATTTCACAGAAACTATCGCGATCAAGCAGCGTTCAAGAGTTACCAGTGTCAATATTCCATGGAAAATAATGACACTGACAGCTCTAGATTTTGATCGCGTTCAGTTTCAGATTTATGAAATTCGTCCTTACTATGTCTTAGAACTAAAGTCAGAGTAAGTGAATCAAATCAAAATTACAATTTTCTCAACGTTTGATATATTTTGTTAGCATGATACCAAAATAAAAGATTTATATCATAAATGAATCCGGAAAATAAATCGCTTCAATTCAATTTCATCCCGATATCTACGTTCTTGCTTCAATCTAAATTCCTTTTTCATTTCAGATTAACCGAGAAACATGTACGCGTATAACTGTATAAGTGAACACAATAATATAATTTTTATCCCAGAGTCGGATCTGCGGCGGGGAAGCTAATATCCTTATTTATTTCCGTTGGGTGTTCGGCCGCTAATTGCGAGTCGCTACCCAGTGATTTTCCACAATCTCGCTTCTTATTGTAATTACTTGCGATATTTATGCGCAACTCCCAGTATTAATAGGAGATTTTCCTATTTGAAATTGTTCTTACTCAGACATTAAACACAATCAACGCCTTCATAACCACAAGTAAAACACACCCAATTCGACACTTACTGCTCTTAATTAAAGCTGTAATATATTGCAACGTATAACAATGACATATCAACAATACCATTCAAACCGTGCATTTCAATGACAAATGCATCAGAACTACTAAGTTAAATAGTAATTTAGAGTTGATAGCAAAAGCTTCATTATCCAGGACGCTTCTGGTTTGGCACGCAGTTAATAAACGCTTTAAATACATTTCGACACAATTTCATTCACAAATTCAGTGTTGGGTTGTAGCATTCGACATAGCGAGAGATTCGCTATAATGCCGACTACTGAAATGCAAATAGAACTGATTGGCTGTCCTCAGTACGTCCGCACTTTCATACCTGTCTTTTGCCGTCCATATTCTCCAACATATTCGCTTTAAAAACCTGATTGGGTGGAACGGGCGCAGTTGGTCAACTGTTTGTCATTATATTATTTTATTTTATACTGTGGTTTCATCTTGAATTTCGGAATGAAGAATTTTCGTGACGTTAATTTATTTTCAGGTCAATATAAAGTGTTTGTGCACCATTTCAATTTGTTTATTCAATGCTATTAATATCTTTTAATTCATTGGTTGAAAGTAAATGCCTTCGAAACTGGAAATGTCATACCTACTTGGAGTAAGTAATTTAACAGATTACATTCACGTTAGCCACAGATTATACACGTCTAAATCCCCACAGTGTATCAAATCCAGCTTCACAACACCCACTAAAATAGTCTCCGACATCAAAACAATAACATAGCCAGCCGACGTCTGTTGTCTTTCACGCACAAATCTCCCAAGTCTATGCACGTTTACGCATTGCAAACACGTATGAGTGCATAGGGCGAAACACATAGCTACTCGCTACTCTGAATGCGGTATTCAAATTCTAAGCAACGTGGGTAAGCTGCTGTTGTGAATTGATAAGATTAATGTAAGCGAAATCGTCGGGTGGATTGACGAGGCCGCAATGCCGATGCTTGGATGATACGTAGTCATTGATTACTGGATGTTAGCCGTCTAATGCGTGCTCACTATGTATTTGAAACTGCTAAGGCTTTGCTAAGCAGGTAATGTATGCGATGCGGTGTGGTTAAGCCAGTTTCGGGCTGGCGGTTTGTATCTAAGCTTGTAATGTAGGTACGAAGTGTGTAGGTGTATAAAATTGCAGGGTCGAGGGGATTTCAGGACCGGGACCGTGGTCCCGGACTACACCTGTGTTATTTTTGAGGGGTACTTTGGGACCACAAGAAAAATGAAGTACAGTTACCAAAAAAAAACTAATTTCAAATATTGATCTACAACTGCATAAATTACTACTTACCGGTACTAAATGAAGGGTTATTTAAAAAATTCAGGGAAAGAACGGTCAAAGTCATCCTGAAACTGCTTTTGAGTTATTCAATCCCGCAATAGGAAAAGGTTGAAAACGTACAAATTCCCCAAAAAATACCTTTTAGTTTTATACATAAAATTTGAAAGTGATTAATTTCTTTGTGGTCCCAAAGTACCACACAAACATAATATATGTGCAATCCGGGACCGCGGTCCCGGTCCTGAAATCCCCTCGACCCAAAATTGCAACCATTACTGTTTATTGGAAATGGCTGACATTTTTTGTTTTGGTCCAGGTGGTATTTTTAGGGTTCCTTACCTTTGGGTAAGGAACCCTAAAAATACCACCTGGTAAATCGGGACCCTCTGTCCATCCGTCTGTCACCAGGCTGTATCTCATAAATCGTGATAGTTAGGCAGTTGCAATTTTCAAAGATGATATTTTTTTGTAACAACAAGAACTAAACAAACAGAATAAAATAAACATTTAAGGGGGCTCCCATATAACAGACATGTGTTTTTTGCCGTTTTATTCCAACTCGCACTTGGCCGGTGTTTTGTTGACTAAAAAAATATAAAGTGTGGGTAGGTGTAGAAAATCATTTGAAATAAAACATTCTATGACTTAATGAGTCAACATTATATTTTTAAGACACTCCGTAGGTACTTAAAAAAGCAATCAAAAAAATAAAATCTCGAGTACAACTTATTTATCAAAAGTGCGGGATACAAATCGAAAAATTTAAGATTTCAATATCGTAGGATGCACCGATAAAGAGAGACAAAGGAACAGTATATCTGGTAGATATCTCAAGCGAGGGCTTACGAGCATAATACACGTTGACAAAGTGGAGTAAGCTGTGTCGCATTTCACCCGTACTTACTCTAACTTATTTGTTGCATGGCGGAAGAATGGTATGGAGATTTAAAAAAAAAAATCTGCATGAAAAAATCCAGAAAGGAGATTATAATTTAGTTGCCTATACATTTTTTTTTAGAATAGAATAGAATAGAATAGAATAAAATTTATTTGCATAAAAACATGGTATGGAAGATGGTACAATAAATTAAACGCATGCTAAAAATAAAAGGCTTATGTTTAACTTACCACCAGATATAGTAACAAATAGCAGACAAAAGTAGTAAATGATCACCAAAATGAAACTCGCATTTTAATGTAAAATTATAACCAAAGTTTTAACACTTTGCTATCCTATTTAAGTAAAATGACTCCAAGTAAATCATGAGTAACCCAAAAATAGTAAATGATCACCAAAATTAAACCAATCTCGCTAATGGTCATGGTTCTAACCTAACCTAACCCACATGTTTCACCAGCCATAGAGGGGATCTGACGCAGACACGTTACTATAGAATTTGAATTTATATACTAACTGAATATTAATTTGCTCGCTAAGATTTGGCGATCATTTACTAAATTTGGTGGTCGAATAAAATTTAAAGTGGAGTCGTGACTATTTTCTGGTTATTTTTGGTTACAAAACTAAAGGGTAGGTATCAAAGCATTTTATGGTGGTCAATATTTATTCCCTAAATAAAATTTAACGATGTTCTTTTTTTCTTTGTGGAGCTCGTGGCTAAATAACAACAACCGCTCAGATCGATCTTCCAGGTTAAGCAACGCTTGCCGAGGTTGGTCTGTGGATGGGTGACCATCTTAACATACCGAGTTTCCTCCGTGCCTCGGAAAGCACGTTAAGCTGTTGTTCCCGGCTGTCATTTGGAGATCTTTGGCAGTCGTTACGGATAGTCAGAAGCCAGAAAATCTGACACCAGTCTTGCCAAGGAGTACCTACCGTGTCACCCAGTTAATGGGTTGTGGAGGTCTGGTAGGCAGCCGCTCCACATAAAATTCTGGTATTCAGCTGAATCCGGTTTGACTGGAAGCCGACCCCAATATAGTTGGGAAAAGGCTAGGCAGATGATTATTTTCTTTCCGAACATCCGTAAAAAACGGAACCCTTTTAGGATCACCCGGGTGTCAGTCTGTCTGTCCACCTGTCACAACCAGTTTTCTCCTGATTAACTGGACCGATTCAGTCATTTGGTATTTAGTAGTAATTTGCGACAAAAATACGGCCGCGTTACGTAAATTAATTGAATAATCAATTTTAATTTGTCTAGTTTTACCCCGAAAAGTGATCCCTATCACTTTTCGGGGTAAAACTAGACAAATTAAAAAAAAAACAAACTTTCGTGTGACATATCAAACGAAAGCCCTTTTGTGAGGATTTTTTTTTTATAAAATTAAAATAAATAATATTTTTGAAGTTATTTCAGAAATTAGACCAAAAATGACCATTCCCCCTCATCTCCGAAACTACTGAGACTAAAATGTAGACAAAAAGGCAGATTACAGGAAAACTTATAAGAAGTGTATTAAAATAACATGTGAATTCTTAGTATGCGAGTCCGTCTCGCACTTGGCCAGTTTTTTATTTATTTAAGTAACTATAAGAGTTTAGTTTATAGTCAGATAGTAAAACGAGTTTTAATTTAACTAGCTGACCCACGCAACTTCGTCTGCGCCACATTTCCCATTAATGCTCCGCTCCTTTTTGTCTCAGCGTGATGATATATAGCCTTAGCCTTCTTCGATAAATGGGCTATCTAACACTGAAAGAATTTTTCAAATCGGATCAGTAGTTCCTGAGATTAGCGCGTTCAACCAAACAAACAAACTCTTCTGCTTTATAATATTAGTATAGATTTACTGAATAATTTGAACCAAGCTAACCAACATTTTAAATGAGTGTAAAATATATCTGCATATTATATTTTCCAGTATAATATGTATTTTCCACAAGAATAGCAATTAAAATACAATATCGTAAACATAGTTACAAAAAATGTGTTTCAAAAGTAACAATTCCATATTCATAGTAAAAGGAATCGGAGCTGAAAAATATATTTTGATTAGTTATTTCAGAAATATTTATTAAAATATATTATATTTTTCTGATGACAATATAAAGGCACAGGATTTTTGCATTGATAGTTAAGGCCCATCGTTACACAGTTATTGTTTAATTAATGTTATATTCAGTTTGCCTTTCATATTGCTTGTGGTAGCGTCACTTCTTAATTTATACGGAACATTTTCACATTTTTATTGATAAAATAATAAAGGCCAATTTTTTAATAGTCGTTAACTTTTATTTCAGTTATTCAGTTATAAAAAATGGCCACTTGTCAGCTTTTATAAAAAAGTAAATATATCAAACTATATTCATTATTTGAAATCTTATCTGATTATTGAAAAAAAAACTGGTCTTAAGGCAGGTACTTGTCTCACCGCCGCGCCGGCGAGAGAGAAGCGAGTTAATCTGAAAACTCGAAATGAGTAAGCGAGCAGCGAGTAGCGAGTGAGTAGTTTCGATAGTTTTGTCGCTCGGATTCAATAATAAATTCATTTATTCAGTTAATTAGTTATAACCCAATTAACACAAAATCATAAAATCAATCATTTAAATGTGAAATAGCAAAAAACAAATAACAAAAATAAACAAGCAATAAATTGAATTTTACATAAATTTCAATTTATTTTTTAAATATGTCAACTAAATGAAATTGAAAATGTCATTAAATTAAAAAGTGTCAAAAATTAACAAAGAGAGCTTTTGTGCGACGGGCGATTACTCTCACCACTCGTTCCGGCCCTACTACAAGCAGAAATTACCGCTGGTTGGTGAGTTTTGACCGCCCAGAGAGCATCGCCGAGCGAGTATCGCTGAACGAGTACTATCTTTGGTAGCTCTTGTCGTTGCGACCAACTACTGGTATGAAACGGCTCACCGGCAGTGTGAACAGCCAGCTAACAACTATAAATGTGTGTTTCTCTTTTACTCATACGAGATCTAAACCTTTTGTCCCTTTCCTCAGCGAGAAAATAGTCGATAGCTAATCGCTTCCTAAACGGCTGTGAGACAACTGCCTTAATGGATAAAGTAGGTATTTTATTAAATTATGTCACAATAGAAATGGGATTAGGTACTTTTGGCTTCCTTGTCAATATTTTATTGTTTCTGGATGTCACAGCCACAAAATAGCTTCAAATGAACCCCCTTCTTTTTGCGTAAGGGGTTAGAAAATTATAGACAAGACAGAAATAAGTCGGAAGACATCCAATTTAACAGCAAAACAACTCCAACGTTCAAATTTCAATTCCCCAAAAATGGTTAGTTATTAAGTCAAGTCGAATTAGATTTCTAGTTCAAGGAGCAGGTGTGGTTTTCGTATCGCAAAATCTTATTTAATTGAATGATAACAGCCGCAAGACGGCGCTGTGTTTATGTAAATTTTGACTCAGTTATGTATAGGGGGAGCCCTCAGACGATTAGCTGTTGTCTGACCGAACCGATGCTTTACAATGTTTCATTTTAGTTTTGATTGAAATTAAGCTTGTTTCAATTAAAATTTGTGTGTAGAGGGAAGAGGTTGCTTTTGTTTCTTGTTACTTCATTATTGTATGCAGTAATTTGTGGGAAAATTTCTGACTAGACAGAGAAAACTGGTCGATTACGGGCTACATCAAATCTCGCTTTCTATGATTACCCATAAATTTTAGATTTTATTTTTAATTAAAAATAAATATTACGTCAAACCGATTAACATCATTGAAAAACAATTTGAACTACACAAAAGGAGTTAAGTGTGTATTTTTATCAGCTCATTCAAACGGCCGTAGAGAAATTTGCATTAAATCCATTTACGGCGAAGATTATAGGCTTTCGGAATAGTCGGCTTGGCGCCGCGGCCGTATTCCGTACGGGGACGCACAATACACCTCGATTCGGATTACGCTATCGGCCCCCGTCGGCGTAAGTGGCTACGTAGCCTTAAATAGGCACTTACGACGCCGCAATGAGATGCCTCACAGCTTCCTTAGGTAGATCGTGCGAAGATTGTGCTATCACCAACGATACGTGACGCGTTTTTTCGCCATAATTGAATTATGACAGGCCGTGAGGTGTTCGAGTGTGATATTTACGATGGCACGATACACTGGCGTATCAACGAGCCGCGTGAGTTATTGTTATGTTTGTGATAAAGTAAAGAGTTTTTTACGGTGCGTGGGGAAGCTACTGACTTTTAGATAGTATTTCTTTTTTGGGATGAATGAGTTATAGGTGTGTTGTGCTGAATATTAAATAGAACAGTTACATGTTAGAATGTTTTTTCTGTCCACTCATTTATGTTAAAGCCGTTTATCCTGTTTATTATCAAGTAAATGTAACAGAAAATTAAAGGTTGCTTTTATTTTCAGTTACATTTAAAACAGCCTACCTATAAAACAGAATGATAAAAGATTTCCCATATCGTTTCATGTAAGCTTACTCCAACTATATGACTGTTTATATAGGCTAAAGAAAAACATGTGTTGTACGTGTCCGCCTCATATATTTCAGTTCGTATTGATACGATCATATTATATACCCTTTGTGGCAAATCAGAACTTATTTTCATCGAAAAAAGCGTAACACCTACCGTAAGTCGACACCGGGTGCCATCAAATTCTATGCACATTGTCGGAAAGCAATTTTCACTCAATCCCCTCTCGTCAACAAGTACAAACTTAGGCGGCGCACGTGCGTCCCTATCAATAGTATAACAAATAGGCTGATATTTCGTCAGAAATAACCCGAATCAAGTTTCAGTGCGAAAGCTTTTGTGTGTGGCAGGTGAAAAAGTGAGAGACTTGATTTATTCGCCACGCCGCCGCCTATCGCGGGATGATTGAACGGGAACGTGTTTATACAGCATCGGCCACACCGTGAAATATGACAACTGAAATACGCTCTCGACTGTTCTCTATTTTTAATAGTTGCCGTCTGTAGGGGCGATCTTGCGCGACGTGCGACCCGCGTGCCTCGCTTTTTAATATCACAAATATCGGGTCCGTACGAATACAAAAATTTGATTTATGTCAGTATTGCGAGTTGTATTGTTTCTTGTGCTCCGGGCCGGGTTATTCTGTTTCTGTCAAACGCCTTCGTAGCGTCATGCACGGCAGTCTTTATTGTATGCGTTGTTATTCAAATAAGTTTTCCGACGTGTGATAGCTAGGGAACAACTTTAACACGGAAAGCCGTTTAAAATTCAATTCCAGATGTACCTATTCAGTGTAACAAAATTTTAATTATGAATGTTTTTTGCCAAGAAAGTCGTCGCGGTTTCAATTACGTTGGGAGCTAAGAAATAATATTTACGATATTAGCATAACATCTTGCCTCTGAGCTGAGGCTGTTATTTACTATGTACGAATATATTTAAGATTCCTTTTATAAACATTCAGCTCAAAACGTTGCCTCAATAGATTTATGATTTGGATAAAAATCATACGATTGTGTGGAGCAATTTTTTATCTACGGCTTCAGTCGACACCTCTTATAAATTTGGGATATCTATTACTTATATGTCCCGGGAGAACTTTCGACCGGGATTATACCACAAGCTACATACTAAGCTGTCTTTTAGTGAGGGATCTTTTAATATTCCTCCAGCTATTTTCTATTTTCCAGGGCAATAAAGCCCATTCCACGTGTTCCCCTGCTCACCTTGACTATAGATTCTTGTCAAATGGTAATTGCATCGCGCTCAATAAATTAGCAATTTTAGCGACGTCATCATCAAGTCATTTGTCACTGTGATAGAACACTATTTACGGTGGTATATTTTAATAATTATACTATCGGTGTCTGCGGTATGTTGCCAATCTAGTGTAAAATTAACTCCAAGCCAATAAATTCGATGTAAATGAGCGTTTGATTAATTTTGATTATTCATTTTTACTCGAAATTTTATTTGAATATGTCACCGGAAAATAGCAAAACACCGTAGATTGTAAAATAGGTACCTTTTTTTTCTAAATAGGACACGGGTGAATTGGATTTTAGATAGGATATAATTTACTAGCTGACCCACGCAACTTCGTCTGCGTCACATTTTCCATTAATGCTCGGGTCCTTTTAGTCTTAGCGTGATGATATGTAGCCTATAGCCTTCTTGAATAAATGGGCTATCTAACACTGAAAGAATTTCTCAAATCAGACCAGTAGTTCCTGAGATTACCCCCTACATACAAACTTACAAACAAATGTTACCTCTTTATAATATTAGTAAGTATAGATTAGCAAAAGTGGCGATTTACGATTTATGACGTATTAAAAAAATAATAATAACTAGATCTCGTTCAAACCAATTTTATTATTACCATGTAAACTACCGGCAGATATATCAGTATCTTATTTTAGAAGTTACAAGGGGGGGGGACACATTTTACGACTTTGGAAGTGTTTCTCTCGTAAACTGTTCAGTTTAGAAAAAAAGTATATTGGAAACTTCAATATAATTTTCGAAGACCTATCCATAGGTACCCCAAACGTACGGGTTTGATGATTTTTTTTTGAGTTTCAGTTCTAAGCATGGGGACCCCCAAAATTGTTTTTTTTTTTTTTCTATTTTTGTGTAAAAATCTTAATGTGGTTTACAGAATACATCTACTTACTAAGTTTCAACAGCACAGTTCTTATAGTTTCTGAGAAAAGTGGCTGTGACATACGGACGGACTGACAGTCAGACAGACATGACGAATCTATAAGGATTCCGTTTTTGCCTTTTGGCTACAGAACCCTAAAATTAACCCCTATTTCCCTTGGTCATCACATCACGCGTGAACGGCTGGACCGATTTCGCTAATTCTTTTTTTTATTGTGTTTGTTACTGTCTGAATAAGGTACTTATAAACGAAAAAAAATAAGAAAGGTGCAATTGACGGGAGCGAAGCCACGGGGGACAGCTAGTTAAGAATAAAATTTGACGCTCATGTATTTTTCTTTTACAAATCTAACTTTGATGATTATTTTCCAAGAAATATGTGAAAAAGTTAAATGTATTACAGAAAATTCTTTTGCGAAGATGCGTAATCAAATAATATTTTGTTGTGTTATTTCAACAAAATACGATTCTAAATTTATTTTTCTTAGAATTTATAATAAAATATCATTGTACTTATTTACATTGAAATGAAATCTTAAAATCGACCAAAATAAATCTTTTAATGAAGAATTAAATTATCTTTTATGAAGAGGGATATCATTAGAGATAGTACTAATAATTACATTTAATTTTTTATGTTATGAAAAACGTTTTAATATGCCAAAGGTTCACCTTTATTGCTGTGTTCATTATGTTACTGATAAATAAAAGATATCAAGTTAAATATTTCTTTGTCTGAAGTCTTCCAAACATAGATCGATTGATATCAGAAAATCTGCGCTGCTATGATGTTCCCATGACATTATGGTACGGCATTGAAAAAGGGATAGCCTTTGTGCTTGTATAGCTCCATCCCCCTCACACCGAGATCATAATGATTTTAAAAACTCATAGTAGGCCCCAGGTTTTATTCAAGTCAACTCCTACATCAGTCATCAACAATACTAAGAATTTAATTAAATAAAACATTACGAAGGAATTATTACGATGAAAAATGTAGCCTTTTCTTGTAGAATGATTAAGAGAGGATTTCGCCAATGAAACTGATCGCAATCAAGTTGCGTTCAAGAGTTGTCGATACGGTATATTAACACTTTCATGGTATTCAATAAAACGAATACGAAAACGCGGGAACATAAACCTTAGTACCAAAAAAAATGCTACTATATACTGATACCAGCCCGACAAATACCGTTGGCAAGAAAGACAAGAAATAAAAATAAATGAACAGCTAAAAGATCAAGCTGCTTCCAGTCAGTTTCTTTAAGTGAAATTGACCAAAACTTTCATTGCATTCAATAAAACGGTCACCAAGAAAGATGTAGCAATACAGATCCTACCACGAAAAACTGTCACCAGCTACCATACATACCAAAATCAATGAACCCAAGTACACACGCGTGCAATAATACGTACGCAGCCTGTAGGTACCCACATGTAGCTACATACGCCGACAGACGATATTGACTTTGATAAACGAGCCAGTCAGTGTCGCCCTACAAGAAGCCACGTCACTTTGGTGCAGTGCGGTTCCTACATCTTAACCCAACCCTTGTTTACACTCAATCCGCGTAGTTTTTACGACTACTAACATGATATTATGTCCAACAGAACGCTTATGGAAGTCCTTTATTTGTTTGATACAGTTTATGGCACGTAAGTGGAATATTGTAAGTGGGCACAATCGTCGTTTTTAGACGTTCAGGTATGTTTTGATGTTTGCTCTCGTGAGATTTGGTTTCGTTTATATGTGATGGGGTCTTGTTTTGAGTTAGTGTTTTTCGGATTGTGTTTTGTTTGGTTACTTTGTAGATTTGTTTGTAAGAAGTTCTGCGGTTCAGCGATTCTGTAAACATCACACCGTGTAAGATTTTTTGATGAAGAACAGTGCCGGATTAAGCCAGCGCGGGGCATGTAGCAAATTTTACCAAGGGGCCCCCTAAACCTAGAAATCTTCGAAAAATAAAAACGAAAATATCAAGTTATGTAAATAAAACAATTTTAGCGCCTTTAATATTATTTCTCACAGGTTTTAGGGTCCTTATGTAGCGCCTTAGCCCATAAGTTTTGCCTACTTTGTCTGTATAGACCAGATCTGGGGCAAAAGAGTTTATTTGTTCAAAGAATACCAAATTAGTGACTTCACTCGTATGGGAGATAGATCCAAGACGCTGGTGTTCAGCGACATGGTTTTTAAGTCCAAGTGCGGGGGCCCCCAATGCGTGGGGCCCGTAGTTTTGATAGTCTTGCTTCGTGGCTAATCCGGCACTGGTAAAGTGAACATTAAGTGAGCTGTCAATCCATATAAACAAGACGTAATGCAGTTTAAGGATGAGGATTCTTTCCGAAAAAGATCTATTTTTAAAAACTTTTTTTTTTAAGTTTCTATATAAAATGTAAATACAAATCTATTTTATGAAAAGCAAGAAAGATACCATAATAAATTATCTCTTATCAGTAAAATCAGTTTTTTGTAGTTCAGAAAATGGAATGGCGATTTTCAAGGGTGAAAAAGTAATTCACAGGATTGATTCAATACTCCATATCGATTTAAAAAATCGATGTTTTGGCCTTAAAAATCAAATATTCGATTAATCGATCTCAGATCGCCATCACTAATGTAGTTCACTTTACGCTTACTCCACCTAACTTTACACGATAAGGTGTTGAAAAAATAAATCGGCAAAACCAGTAAAATAGACTGGCTGTATCTATTGAAGATTTAATAAAAATGTTTAAAATCTTCACATTTGTCGATAATCTTATTCGAAGACGCGTTAGCGCACTTCAGTTCAGCGCGAGAGTCGAAAATGATTTCTAGCATCTGTGATACGAGCATGGTTTTAATGACAATTATGACTTAATAAATCCAAGTTGGTATTACGAATAGAATAGAATACTCTTTATGTAAGATTGTTGGCATAAACTATATGTGTCTTACGATTTCAAAGCCTCAAATCGTATAACAAAAATTTCATGGATTTTTATTAAAGGTTAAACTTTATGCATACTTCCTTAAAAATCGTGGGCTGTAATAAATTGTAAGCATTCATAGGTTATATGAAAGACATTGATACATGCACGAGTCCAACTCACGATATCACGACATCGTCGTTCTCTTCAAGGTTTTCTAAAACAAATCGAAATCTACCTTCTTACCCTAAATTTTTTTCAATATACCACTTGTAACATTAATTCTTTAGCCACAGTACCAATATTTTAAAACAAGGTTTGCATACCACTAATTTAAAACAACGTTTGCATTCGTATGTCAGTCGCAATCTGACAAAAAATCCTCAGTTATAATATTTGAATCGTGTTTTTTCTTTTGTTACGGGAACCAAAATTAACGAAGTTACGATGCTTTTAAAATTCTCAATACGTCACACCTTCGCTTTAGTGAGTCGTGACGTCACGAGCCCCCACTCCCGAGTTTTGATGTGTTTTATCTTTCTCAATATTTATAGATTTACAAAAACAAAAAATACGTGTCCATTATTTTTCAATACTCTAACTGACGGACTAAATAGTTTTGCAATTTGTGGATGATGGAATCTAGCCTATTCATAGTGACCAGCCATTACTGCTCTGTCAAGAGCGAAGTAAAGAAGACGACGAACATTCAGATGTCAAATTTTATTTGCCTATTTGCAATTTTTGTTTTTCCTATCCATTTTTTAAAATCTATCTATCGTTATCGCGAATTAGGTATATTAGATTAATAATAGTTTAGATTAGATCTTCTTTTGTAATCGATTTCTAAAAAAGGAGGAGTTCTCAATTCGGTTGGTATTTTTTTATGTATGTACCCTCTAAGGTTTCTGATCCAATTTCAGTGATCCTTTTTTTAATTCATAAAACCCCTTTATTTGTCTCTTGCCAGAAAGCTTAGAAGAAACAACAGAGGGAATAAATCTGAAATACATGCACCAGTCGAATTTGAACTACTTTCTCTCAGAACTAACGTTCTTCTCTAACACGCTGTAAATTCAATCTCCCTACATTCTTTTAATAACATATCCCTTGCCCATTAAATCGAACCGTAACATAATACCCTCACACAATTTAAAACGTAGCTCTATTAAAATTATGAAAATATACCTATTCTGTATAGTAAAGGCTTTCGTTATCGTTAAGTAACGTTAGCGGAGAAGGCCGGGGCTTTCAGGCGACTGGCTGATAGCATTTACATAATATCGGAACAGTTCCGATACACCTAGGGATCATTAGCCATTGATCGGCTTACGATATGGAATACGGCTTTGGCTAGTGGTGTTGATAATAGCTTTAGCTTTTATGTTTTGTTTGGAACAAAAGGTTCAATTTCGTGCGCAAACATATGTGTGGAAATTTTGGTTAAAATTATTTTGCGGAGCTGTATTTTTTTATTTAGATTTATGAAGATTATTTTTTACTGGGAGCAGGTTTATTCAATTTGTGAATTGTAGAAAATATAACAAAATTAATGTCTTTAAAAAAAGTCCTATATTGCCTCCTCGGCGCTACGTCACTTTGTGCTAGCGACCGGTTTCGGGGGCCCATTCATTGAGTGTACAAGTCACCCCCTGCCATTTAAGAGCCGTGTATATTGTTAGTCTACTGGTCAGGCAGGGGCCAATAGTTCTTCTATAATAAACGATTATCAGTCCACTAAACCACCCAAACCCATAGCGTTTCATTTTTTGTTTCCATATTCTGCAATAGTACTGCTCCAACCGGGCATTGTCCTTGGGAATACTTTCAGTGCATACAGGGATAATCGCCGGTTGGTGCCCCATTACATTTGAAATGTCTAACGGGGCCTCTGCGAGTTGGTTTCGGCCCCTCGTACGCCTACCAAAGGACCGGGTCTCCAGGGAAACGAGAAAAAAAAAGCAAACGAATAAGGTTATTGTTATATCAACACATAAACGTTCAAAAGAAAGTAAACACAGACCCCCACCTTACCCAAAGCCAACATGCCTATGACACAAAGAAAGCTAAACTGCATAAACACTCGACTCTCATTACCACAACCCCTTAAAATATCACAGCCGATTGGATACAAAATAATCGACAAATTGCGCAGAAACTTAAAGGTGCATATCTAGCAAATAGCCACTGGTATTACTCAGCAAATAACCATAAGCATTAGCATAATATTGAAACGTCAGCGATATGGATTCCGCAGCTCATTAACGTAATTGATCAGCTTTCCGCTAGGCCCGAATCAATCGCACGTCCTACCATTGATTTGCATTAATTACCGTAGCGAATGTCACATATCGCCCTCACACACCAACTCGTTATTTTGATGGACTCCGTTTTGGTTATCGCCGATGGACTCTCAGTGGCTTTTAGTCAAGCTCCACGTAATTAGTTGCTTTCCAAGTCATATCTACAGTTCGGAAACAGTGACAGTCCTGTAATGATACAGTAAACAGATTAGTCGTTTTAGCTAATCCGTTAGTAATGAATGTCATTAGTGCTACTCGATGCATGTGCACAACTGATATGTCGTGGTCAGCTTCTGTGTGTGTGTCTGTGTATGTAGGATAACGCACACATGGCGACAACACATATAGGTAATACCATCTATCTGGAAACAAACATCGCAAACAACAGTGAGGCTCTGTTTCAAAACATACAACTTTGACATCTGCCAAACCAGAACAAACACAATCCAGCGCAAGGCGGTGGTACACACCCGACTTAAATCAAATAACTGTATTGCTTTTAGCTTTGTAAAGCTTCAAGTGCAATAGCGTCAGTGGCGGATGTTCCACCCCCGTCTCCAGTCTGTAGTCTATGATATTGCTCCACGCCCTTTACATGTTCGGTGGGGTCTGAAGGCGGGAGGCGCGCGGGCACGCACGCGGCACGCTGCCGCCACGCCGCCGCCACGCCACCGCGCCGCCACCTCTCCAGAGATATCGCAAGCGTGACGCCCGACCTAACTGCTCCAGTTTATCCCTTTAATTGCCTTTTTTCTGGAGAGTGGCTTTAAGCGCTCCCGCCATATCTCCTCACGTCGCAATTACGGAGACGTCTTATGATAAATCTGCCGTAATTTGCATGAGATAGCATACGCTCTCAACTTTCACGCGAAGCTTCCTACTCTTGTCGTTTATTACGTTAGGGAACGTTTCCGAGAATGAGAATGAGCTATTTAACTACTAACTAGATAGCGTTAACTATCGTTTGCGGCTGAAAAATCCGAGACGTGAATTGTCGGTCCCACGTTTTTATTTTTCTTGTTCCGCGTCTTTATTTCGCTTGTAATCGCAGTTCTCGAGGGAGGAACTTTGTTTTTCGTGAGAAAATTTGGGGAGTCACAGAACAACAATTTTAAGTCAGATGCACTTTCATACAATTTCTGTGCTGGAAATAAGACGGTAAGAGGCAAACAAAACAGACGGTACAATCTCCGTGTTGCAACGTGGCGAATTGGCGGCCGACACCCCAAGGCTGCGGAGCTCTCCTCGCCAATCTCGGCGTTTTTTCCAAGTTGCCGGTGCCAGTGAGGCTGTGTACCCGTGTGCCTGCAAGCCTGTGCTTGTGAGGTGCTGTGCCTGTGAGCGTGCTGCGCGAGCGAGCGCCGGCGGCAGATATTGTAGCGTCAGCGGCCCGCCCTGCGGACTGCGACGCTGCGCGGCTATTTGTCGAACGATGCGCCAAAACATCGCATCGCAATCGCACGGAAAAATTATTCCCCGCTAGATTGCTACTCTTCGCTTTTTGAAGGTGCATTTACTTTGCAGGTTGCGAGTTTTATATTGTACGGAAGATGAGGTACAGATTGTATTATCTTGTTGGCAAGCTTTCCGATGCAATTCTCATTTCGATTCGATACGAAGGTAAAGCTCTGTAGCGTTTTTGAAACTCGCTGATGTGGCGAATTCATTCAAGTGCGTGGAAGGACTGATCCAAATCAAGGAGTAGTGGTAATGGTGCCTAATTAGAGATACCTGTTTCGAGGTCTGTTAAGGAGATACATAACCGATAAGCTTGACAAAATTTGTTAGACCAGTTTCACGCCCTCTGCGAAGGAAAGTCATGACCCCTGTCAGATCATAACAACTGTTAAAAACAATATAGATTACTCAGACACTTTATTAGAAGAAATAACAGTATGATCAGTAATAATGTAGTAGATGAAAAAGTTTCTTGCGTACTCAATCATTAGAAACATTTAAAGGTTTCATGTCGAAGAAGGGGCACTTTTTACTTCAACTGATTAGAATTTCCTTAAGTGTGTACCGATTTCAAGTGGTGACGTTCTCGAAAACTGGAAACCGTTAGTGCCGTAACTAAAGTTTTAACTTTAGTTAACATCGAAGAAAAAATCCACAAGCACAATGAAACACGTTGATCGAGTAAGCAATACCAAAACGTTAGTACTCAAGAAATATTTAGAAAATAATGCCAATGTGTTTAATAAACCGCTCACATAAAAATGCAAACAGCCCCTAATGATTCCCAAAAAAGAGAACATCAAACAGTCCTTAAAAACAAAGTTCAAGTCTAATAAACTAAGGTAGTTTGAAACATTAATGCTACCTACCCGAGCGGTTAAAAAGATGAAATGAGCTCTAGTCTCGATGGTCGATAAACTTATTACTGGCGAAGTGTTCGGTGATCGGCGGAGCGTGGGGGCGGGCTTGTGCGATGACGTGTCATTAGTCCTTTATACTCAAGTTATATCGGACCAAGTCTTTGTAAAATGTTTTGTTATTAAAAGAGTTTTATACGTCTTGCTTCCAACTTTTTGGAGTGGCAGGGTTGTAAAGAATTTTTGGAAAGTTTTCTGTAATATCACATGTGTCAAATGTTATTTTATGGCTGTCGACGAAGTTATTATAAGTGGGTGGCTCCTAAAATATATTCTATTTTACATATATTTTTTTGTTCTTGCTTCAAGAGTTTTGACATTTCTGCTACCCAAAATTTGACTTCACAAATATACCTACCTAATGTTATCTATAATCACCTGAAGAAATTCTTGAATAGAGAAAAATTGCACGTAGGTAACATTTTTGATAATATCTCTAGTATAATCGGAAGCGAGTAATACATTAGCTACTTCCATTGCGCCTAGATATGTAAAAGGAGCTACATTTGGAATAAGTAGCGAATAATTTTTCTACCTCCATCATAGAGAACAGCCGGAAAATGAGAATGAATAAATGAATATTTCAGTATCACTTACATCTACATTATTCTAGTATTTGAACCGCTACTCTACCTTTTAGGGAGGTCATTTATATACCTGTTTCAGGTGATAAGATCGCATTAAGAAGAAAATATCGGTAGGTACGGAGTATGTTACTACCCTAAAAGCTGCCACTATTTTCTTGTTACCTCAGTCCATATTTCAGAGTGAAACTAGTGTCAATAAAAGGGTGTCGGTCTCGTTCGTCGGTGCTCCTGATGAGCTAGTAACTCGTAAGGCGGACGACCCATCATGTGCTATGACACCCCATTAACCCAGGGCGGACTGCGCTTGCTAACTTACTTCGCTAATATGTTTCGAGACGCGACTATGTATGTCGTACTCGTGTAGCTATGTCGACCGGACACGATGCTGGGGGCTTGTAAATGAAGCGACCCTGTATTATGGAGTTATTCCTCACCTACCTACTCTCCAAATATATGATATGTTTACATTCAACAGCTCCCCTTAGTGACCGCGCCCCGCGTACCAGAATTTCAGTTGAAAAATACGCGCTTTACTCTAGGTGTCTGCAAAATAAAGCAAGCCGTGTTTGACTAATAGTGCGAATTAATTTTTATTACAGCGGACCCAAGTTTCCAATTTCATACATGGGTCGAACGAGCTGCAACAAAAATATTAAAGTGTTGTATTAAGCTTTGTCCTCTTCACGTTTCGCGCGTCACGGGTGACCAATTTAAGTATTAATAAAATGACAAAACGTGACCCGGGTACCGGCCGCCATCCATCACGACCGCACGTCAAGTGGTGGCCGAGCGATTAAAAAACTGTACCTAACCAATGTACGCCTCTCCACAGATAGGGAAAGTATTTCGGGACACACTCACCCGGTAAATGTTCTAGACAAGGGTGAGATTAAATATTAAATTCGCGGTTAGGAATTTCGGGTTGAAAAGTAACGGCGGTGGGCATGCGCAAAGCCGCACTGATCCCCGGCCTTTTCAAAATCCAGTTTACAGCGTTAAATTCGGACTAAAAACAAAGGTGTGTAATTTTTTATCAGGTTCGAAATAACACCGGTCGGGAAGGTAGCCGGTAGTGGCGTGGGCGCTGGGGAGATGCTGCAACATACGTTTAAATTAATGAAATTAGGTCTTCTCTGAAATATTCAACAAATAACACAAACATGAGATGGCGAAGTTGGGCGAAGGCGCGTCGTGTGGCTCCGCGATAACGCTACTAATGATTGATATACTCGCGCGTCTCTGTTCAAACTAATGACAGGGTGAAGCGTGTTGACTTTCAAGTTATTAATTAATATCGCTATTATTTAGGCGTGGTGATTACACATTTCCCGTCACATCGCCACTGTGTAAAACTGGGATGATGTAAAACAGGGTTTGTTAATAAAAGTGTATTACAAAAGTTTGTCGAGTTTTTAAAGCTATTCGTACATAATATTTTAAGTAAGATAGCGAAATTACGTACGAGTTGGATTCTCAGTAAATTAGTAGAATACTTCAGTAAATGATTCTTTTCTGAGAAGCCTTTCAATCTCTCTTTAACACTTTCGCGTGCAGAACGTATGGATACGTAAAAAAATCGAGATACGATGTCGCACAACGTATCGATACGTCAAATTTTATGTTTCTCTATCAGTCAGTACGTAAGGAAACGTCCGTTTCTCATATAATGCTCCTATAGTGACGTCACAGTGCCACAACATATCAAAATCTTGATTTCGTAGAGTCACACAGCATCGTTATTTTAAGCGTTTTGTGGGTGCTTGTCATACATACAAAGACACCTACTCACAAGCGCAGAACGTGCATAGTCGTCAACTGGAGTATGCGCCGCCATACTGTCAGTCGGGCTGTGCACCGACGCATGTACGTGTGTGAAGTGAGCTCCCGTCCCGAGTTACGAAACTTTTAAATCGTAAGTAATCACATATTTTTTACTGGATTTGAATAATAGAGTGTGTATTATATAGAATACAATAATTATTTTCATATGTGGGCAACAAGAGTAGTTTTATTTTAGTTCAAATTATAGAAATTCCATTGTTTTAGAGATTTACAAAACAAAGCGAGCCAGAAGAAAGAAAAGTGACAATACAAGCAAGGATCCATCACAACCATGTTCTTCGGGCATAACATTCGATTCACACGTTTTTTGACTAGTAATGTTAGTTTTACTAGATTTTATTTAAGTTCACCTATTTCAGTCTCGCTAAGACAATTTGTCTGTGTGTGTCTGTAATAAAATCTAGTAAATTACATTTGACATATGTCCTGTTGTCCGATCGAAATAATATTTCGTATATGTGTGTAGATTTGATAACAATGCTAGTTTATGCCGTCAAATATAGGTATATAAGGTTGCTTTAAAATATTTATACTGATAATTACACTTACTTTAATTTCATTTATTTGTTGTAGACGGAAAAAAGAGCACGAAACAACAAAAAAAAAAAACAATATTTCAGCCAACTTCCTCTGGTGGTACTTTGCCGGACCCCTATGCTACTGATGGTTCAGTTTTTGATGAAGATTATGATCCAGCGGGTGACCAAAAATACCAACATGATTGGAGCTCTGAGAACTGTAGTAGCGATGAAACCAGGGCTGATTACTCTGAAAATGAAAACTATAGCGAAGAACAAGAGGAAAGTAATATAAGTAGTGGTGAAAGCATTTTTGATACCCACAAAAATAAGCGAAAATGCTATAGTTCCACGAGCGCTAAGAGTCAACACAAAAAAAAGGAAAGTTACCGATGATGAAGATGCTGACACAATCTCTATACATCTACCCGAGGACCCTGAAGGTAACCCACATTGCATAGTGCCGCCCTCGCCTCAGAATCCAGACCCTGAAGATCCCGAAGGCAATTCAGACTGCAGGGCACCATCCTCGCCTCAGAATATAGACCCTGAGAACTCCGACGGCAATCCACATCTCATGATGCCGCCCTCGCCCCAGATTCCAAACCCTAAGGACCCCGAAGGCAACTCATATTGCGGGATGCCGTTCGCGCCTCAGACTCCAGACTCCGAAGACCTTGAAGGGCCGCCCTCACCACGGATACTAGTACCTGCGAGCCCCGAAAGCAGCCCACTGCGCGAGGCGCCGTTCAAAAAGAAGACCAAATAGAAAGAACAGCTATAATTTCAGAGATACGAATCGGCAAGAAATGCTCAATTTTCATGGATTATGTCTTTTGATGGGACAGGTTAACGTTCCGCAAAAACGGAAACTTTGCACGCGTATATTGCATCACAAGGCTGATTTTTTCCTTATTTGCATAGGCCATAGAAGAAAGTTTTTTTGTTTCATTTGTTGTGTTAGTTTCAGTAAGGTTTATATTTTTTAATTACCTATGTTGATTTTGTCAAAATAAAACACTTTATTTCATGTTTTAAACAATATTAATATTACAAAAATTGTGATATTAATATGAAAAATTGTGATTTAAATAACTAGTTATAAGCAAGTACAAAAGAGAAGTTGCTTTGTATTTTTTTATCTCTTTCTTAATTTCAATAAAAACATACCTACATAGAACAGTGTTTGTTTTAATGTATTACAGTCAACGTTGCGTGTAATATAATAGATTAGATGAGACAAAATGAAGCAAAACGTATCCATGCATCGACGTTATGACACGTTTTGAATAATATATCAAGTAAGGTAAGATAAAATGAAGCGGGACGTTTCTTTACGTCGACGTAATCAGAAGTTGCGCGAGACATATTAGGTAAAAAAAGACGTTAAGGGGTACAACGTCTTCATACGTCGACGTAGTAAGACGTTGCGTGTAATATGATAGGAAACGAAAAATAAAATGCAGCACAACGTATTAATTCGTCAACGTAATGATACGTTGCGAGTAATATAACAGGTATCGAAAGAATAAATGTGGCACAACGTATCCATACGTCGACGTAGTAAGACGTTTCGTGTAGTTTAATAGATTAGGAAATATATAATGTTACAGAACGTATATGTACGTCGACGTACACATACGTCTTGTATAATTTAATACGTTTTTAAGGATAAAATGTGGCAGAACGTAACTACACGTCGACGTATCGAGACGTTGTGTTTAATAAAATAAAAAAAAATGATTATATGTTGCGGAACGTCACCATACGTCGACGTATAATGTCGTTCTAAGCATAGTTTATTACTCAAATAAATAGAGGTACCAATGAACGTCTATAAACGTCAAAAAAAATGTATGGGGGAAAACAGTGCTCCATCACAAGTTTCGAAAAAGTGAGCACCGCGCGCGAATGTGTTAATTTTAGCAAAGTAAACAAAAGCAGACGAACCATTTGAAGCAACCCATGAAACGCTAAAAAGTAAGAGTGGAGGAATGACTGATGAAAAATTATTTGTGTAACAAATCTGCAGTACCTACCTACTCTGTTAATTAAAAGTTTCAACGAGATCTCGTTCAAAGGAATAGTCGTTGTCCAACGGTCCTAGGTCATAAAAACTATAGAGAACCTACGGCTCATGGATCGAAAAACTGGCACTACAATTGGATAAAGTTTTTTATGGTCCTTCTATAAAATCAAATATTATTTTCAACTTAAATAATTTGCAAAATAAAATAAAATAATTATTTTTATGCAACGGTATTATGAATTACCTATGAATCTTTTATAAATAACAATTGGCTTCAAAATTAGTATTGTTATTCGAGATTTTTTTTTATTGATAAAACTTCAAACACAGTAAATTCATCATCTGCCTAGCCTTTTCCCGACTATATTGGGGTCGGCTTCCAGTCAAACCGGATTTAGCTGAATATCAGTATTTTACATGAAACGGCTGCCTGTAGTTCTTGGCAAGACTGGAGTCTGATATAATTAAAAACACAGTAAATTAAATAGCTTTACTTTTACACTCGAGTAAATTCAGATATAATTTCGCACAATGTAGGCAACACATCATCTTAAGCTGAAAGTTGTGATGAAAATTACTCTTTCACACACACATGAAACAATTCGCAACAATGAACCGATCAAGAGTGAGTACTTTCGACGAAACTTTTTAATTTAACGAAAGTATTTGTCGTAAAAGCCTATAATAAGAACTTTTTTATTATTAAAGTAATTGTTGACGAGAAGTATGTTCGAAATTCATAAAGTATACGAGGTGGAAGAGAAGTTATGAGGTCTCAACATGATTAAATGCAATTTCTTTAGGAAGTATGCTCCACCCAGTTGTAGGTGAAAGTTTGCCTTTGGATGACCGGATTCTTGCGTCCCAAGGTTTTGGCGATATTTTATGAAGGTGCTTAGTCTTTGCTCGTAAGATTTTATATTAATTTATGCAATGTGATTGAGAAAATTAGCATGAAAAGCGTTATGTTAGCTGATCGTATACCTAGTCGCATATGAGGAAGATTGTTGAGAAGAACCCAAAAGTAGATTTTTATTAGCCTCTGTAATCCTTTTGCATAAATTTTAAGAAAGATGAAATTGTAATAACTCAATTACTTATGAAATGTCATTCAAGTGCCGAAGGGATAACCTGACAGTGCGCAGTGTTCCATTTTTTTTTTTTGTAATCTGGAAATAAGTAAATAATAATATTATAAATATTGCTCCACACTATGAATTTCTCCTGTTTCGTGGGTGCATTCATAAACATACAAACTCACAAACACAAACAGCCAGACCCAGAACAACTATCTGTAGGCCATGCAAATATAATATTATTACTAGCTGATCTGCGCAACTTCGTCTGCGTCACATATTCCATGAATACTCCGCTCCTATTTGTCGTAGCTTGATGATATGTAGCCTTCCTCAATAAATGGGCTATCTAACACTAAAAAAATTTTTCAAATCGGACCAGCAGTTCCTGAGGTTAGCGCGTTAAAAAATACAAAATCTTCAGCTTTATAATATTAGTATAGATATAGATAAGTACCTATTTGCATTTGTTATTCGGAGATAAATTTTCATCTATTTCCCTAATTTGATAAAACTGAAATAAACAGCTATTTATCTTTATAGTTACCCTATTTTATTTTCAATGGAATGCTGCGACTCTTGTCGTTTGCATGTGCAACGATTGTGAATCCTAATCCCCATTTTTGTACCCTTCAAGACTCACGTTTCCAATGTTATAATTCATATACATCTTGACAAACGATCTCGTTCACGACTTCACATGCTCTCGTGTCTACGTCAGGTGTAAAGGGTAGTAAAAGTTACAACAGCAGACCGCGGGTTTGCCCGTCACGCCATGCCCAAAGTTGGCGTGCAATACATTTTGCTTTCTTTACGAATACCACGGATAACGGGTGGTAAACAGTCGCGTATTTTGTTAGTTTATTTATAAACGTTGGAAATAAATTGAGTGCCTAAACCGCTTTAGTTTGGGGTTTTAAAAAAGGATTTCGTACTGAATTATTCAGTGAATTTTTGTGTTAGAGGGGTTTGGTGGAGCTTACCTTGGTTAAGTTAGCTTTAACCGAAAGTTAGCTGCTTAAAAAGTCAATAAATAATAGAATACGTTCTAAGTTACCCGTTTAAAACTACATGGCATTATTTTTTACTAGGTAACTGAAACAAGGTCAATAACAAAAATCCTTTTAACCCTAAAACGTTCATCGCGAGGGTATTTTTAACAAAAATACGTTACGTTTAAAAAATGATTCCACGATGACGCAACACTTACTCGTAACTTTGACCAGCTGTACCGAGCAACGCACGACTTTAAAATTATGGCAATAATGAAAATTTTTCAACATATTACATTGCACACAGTATATCAGAGTTTCAAAATGCATGAACAATTTTTTCACAAACCGATAACTAGCATTTAATATCCATTACTAATTACTACGTAAAAACAAACTATATTGTATTGCTAATTTTTAATCTCAGGTATTTTTATTGATTAAAATAACCAACGCATTGCGAGTCGGACTCTCACATGAAGGGTTCTGTACCATAAACCGAAAAGCACGTTTCTTGTCTTCTTGTCTGGCAGCGCCCATTAATTTTTAATGAAATTAAATTTAATTTTAATTATTTTTTGTTGTTATAGTGGCAATAGAAATACACATACTGAGACAATTCTACTGTCTTCCTAAAAAAAAAAAAAAATTTTTTTTTTTTTTTTACATACAGGTAGACAATTGAAATTAAGGTTCTTTATATACAGCCCGCTTACAGACAGACGGACGGACGGGTGGTCAAACGGACGGACGGACAGAATAGGGTAATCCGTTGGTTAGCCTTTCGGTAGGGAACCCTACACAGAAATACTTAAAATAAAAATATTTCAAATTTTCTCGCTTCTTATCGTAAAAATAAATTATAATCTATTATATCTAATATAATTATATAAATATCTAGTATATATATAAAACATTTTTTTTTTCAATTATTTTTCAAGCGGATTGTTTTCCTGTAGGCGACTGAGTGGGCTGGGGAGCAATAGAACAGTGAAGTGACTGACTTATGATCGGACTCTCATAACATCACACTTTCCCGGGATACAGTGTAGGTACTTTATAAAATAATTAAGTACCTACGTACTGGTATTACTTAGTATATTACACATAGGTATTAAAAAGACGCTTATTTCTTGTCACAGAATATTTTTCAGAAATTTGCTAGATTACTAATCTTTTTTGTCTGTAAACTAGCCTACAAACAAAGCGTGTTGATCACTTACACGTCGTCATCTCCGAAAATGAATCCTCAAAATGAACAAAACAAATATGAGAGACGACCCCTATTAAGGGAGATTTGACTTACAACCAACTTAACTCGTGGTCAGTCTTATGATTCAAATAATTTATTAACCCTCCTTTTAACTCCATCTCAAAACTACCCACCCTCCGGGGAAAACTGGACCACACATTACTATTATGTTTAAAATTCTTTGTGAAAATTTAAAATTAATTCTGTATATTAAGCTAAATAATGAAGGGGAGAGCCAGGGAGTGATGGAACAGATGTAACGAGTGACTTATGGAGGGGACGGGGCTCATAACTACCGTCCAGCGGCGCATAAGTCCTGCGACCGCACACTGGAGCTGCACCCCGGTTTACATCATTCACGGCGATGTTGTATTTAACGTGGATATCTTGATAGAGTTTGTAAATTATTACGCGTTATACAGGGAGCTAGTTGGGAAGATAGTTTCGGGGTATGTGTGCACGTAATAGCTGTTTGAGACTGAATAAAAGGTCAAAAGAGGTAAAAAATAACTAGAGTAGATAAAGAAACATATTTTGACATGTTAATAATACATCAAATAACCAATTTAATGAAGCGTTATCGCATAAAAACTTTACATTTTCATTAAATCCTCCCCAAATAGTTATAAAGAACTTCGTTATTTGGCTGTCAGTCAGCTTTTAAAAGCCCGACAACAAAGTTAAAACGAAGTAATTAAAAAAGAAAACACAAAATACTTACAAAGTCGGAAGCTCGGCTCTCTTCACTTAAATTACTTGCGATTACACCGACAAAACGTTTTAATGAAACACGTTAAATCGCGCCAAGTGGGCCCGCCGGCGCGCGCCCGCCAGCGCCCATACCCTCCACGTCTGCCATAGTTCGGCAACTTCACCACTTACTGCGGTAGGTAGCGGGTAGTTTTTCCTCAAATATCTTAGCCGTAAGTAGAGTTGAAACTACTTCTGCAAAGTCCATTAAAGAGTATAAACTCACGCCGCGGTGATTACAAATGCCGCCGATTTCGGCGACCGTTTCGGGGTCGATTAAAGCTTTTTAATTGAAATCACCTGTGATAAACTTTGAGAAAACAAACGAATCGCTCGTGTTAACCAAATATAATCGCAGCTCTGTGAATCAAATTACCCATCGATCACAGGTTTACCGTGAGCAATTCAAATCTGGGTACTTATTTAGGTAACTAAGTTATTTTTGTCTGTTTGCGGTAAAAGGTGAACCTTTGATCATCATTTATCCTTTTGTCTCTGGGTATCATATTCAAGGAAATGTCGATGCGTACGTTTGTTGAGTGACATTTTTATTTTGGGAATTATTTTAGACAGGCCAGTGATTATCTACAAATGCCCAATTTTTTCCCAATGAACGAAGAGAGCGTAAAGTATAACTGTGCATCCATTAGAATTAAAAGCGTATATGTTTTATTTCATGGTACAGCATCGGAGAGCCACTGCAGTCGCTTCATATAAATATGTAAGCGGAGGAAACGCTGACGTCTGCGTTCCGCCGCGTCGTTGCGGAAACCGCGTCAATTAAGTTGCCCGCGATGACATATTAGCCTTTGTTCCCCTGCCTCCCCTCTCCCACTACGACCGGTATGTACTCGCAAGAAACTTGCAGTATGTACTGCCAGATAATAGATAGGTAATGTTGCTCGCGGCTGTGCGTGATTTCCTATGCACTTGGTTCTACGTTCTAGTTTATATTCTATTCATCTGCATCCGAGGTTAATATGTTATTGCGATTTGTATTATGCCTTGCATTATAGCAGCGTATTAATGGCCTACCATACGATGAATTTATATAAATTGTAAGCTTGTGTCTATTAAGGAATATTTGGACACAAATAAATAGGAAAACTTGTGACATTTATGAAAAATAATGATTCTTCTTCACTTTGACATGAAAAATATAATGAGGACTCAATAAAACATTTCTAAGAATACTCCAGACAGGTATAAAAAGAAAGAGATTAAAAATATATAAAATTTTAATATCTGCCGCAGTCATCTGCCAGATGCTGACTGGACAATTAAATACCGCTGAATCAATTCTAAATTAAATAGATCCACTGTGAAAATACAAAGTTTAGTGACGTCAATGTCAAACAAAGAAGATGAAAAAAGTTTTTTCTTCCAATTCCATTTTGCTTTCACCATTCCTCTTTTGCAGTCTCTAAAACTTTTCAAAATAAGAGGTTTTCCAGGGAGTCTCAATTATCGATAAAGACGATATTAAAAATTCGTTTGTTTTGTTCTTAGCTTGCGCCTTGGAAGCGGTGTCCCCTTTTTTTCCATTGTTTGCGTAAGAAGGGAAAGCAGAAGCGGCGGCAAACGATAATCAGAAATTTGAATTTCGCCCCCACAAGGCACTGACAAAATCATCCGATTTTGTGCGTCGTTTATCATAGCAATTAATTAGGCGAACAAAAAATATTGTGTTGGTTTTTCCGAAAATGGTTGATGTCAGCAAACAGTTTGTTGTGCTGTAACTTTTCTATTTTGTTTTATCTCAAACCGCTACATCAGGCGGCTAAGGTACAGGCAATCGATAGCGAGGTATAAGCGGAATCTATATTCATAATTCACATATCTACATAGTAGCCGTTCGGTGGTATGATGAAGGAACATGGTCTAAATTTATTCGTGAGCATTACAGTGTAACATGTACGAGGCAGTGCTCCCTTAATGTATTCATGTAATTCGCATAGCCGGGATCCCCTTTGACCGGCCACGCAACACCGCACTGGCTGCCCGGATAGAGTAATATAACGTGATGTTTTAAAACCATCCATCACGTTTAATGTCCATATAAAAAGAAGGAGGTAGCGTGCCGACTCTATCCGCGGATTTTTGAATTTGCGCTCGGTACGATTTTTTCATTCGGTTTTCCGCCTAAAGCAAGCTAGCCGCGCCACACTCACTTATCTTTAGCATCTCTAAAGGAAATTCACTTGTTGCAAGACGCCCCGACAACCTCAAGTTTTATAAATGTTAATACAAAACAACACCGTCGACTTTCTCATTTTCACCTCACGAAACTCTCTCGCGTCCGTTTATTGCGGGTGGAAATTATCAATTGACTACACTCTAGTATTCAGCAGTGCAAATACAAAAGCAAGAGCTTACCGTCTATTCTGAGCGGGGTCAAATAAAACCTCAAGTATCAGCTACTTGAATGTAAAAACGTTGGGATGCGGCCGAGCGGGGCGGCAGAGGCGAGCCTGACGCCAATTTACATTAAATGCGGCTTGCATCCACCAATGATAACTTACACTTGCTGGAGTCGCAAAAATAGTGTTTACTATTGTGAGCTTAATATTTCGTGTTAAGTAAAAACTTGTAAAATGATGCGCAGAACAAAAACTCGTAGCTCAGCGAAAAATTTTGGTTCTTGAATTTTGGCTTCAGTGAAAATTCACAAAATAGCTAAGATATGAACTGGAGGACAAGTAATTCAGTTTTTTAAATAAAAAAACTTGCGAGCTGCATGTTTGTTTAGGATAGCAGTCAACATAGACTTTATTAAATAAACTTTCAGAGACAATAAATTAACAGGTGTTGTAACTCAAGTAGATTGATACTTAATTCAAACGACGAGATCAATGAAATGAAGTTAATTTTACGATTGATATTGTTAACCAATTAAATTGCTACAAATTCATCAAGAACAAGTGCTGCAGCGCAATTTGGGCAAGGTTTTCCAGCGATAAGTGCGAATGATTGATTCATTACAATTTGATTCGTACTTTCATTTACTACTAAAAGCTCACAAATGGTTTTTTATTGGAAATCATGCAACGATGCACATTATATTATGGACTGTAAATAATTTCGTCTGAAATTCCAAGTATTTAACTTCACATTTCATACTTCGACTATACAGATATTCATTAAATGCCTTTAATGTTTCTGTAAATAATTATGTCTATATATCAAGTATTCTACTTTACTCATTAAAAAAAATACTTTATCTTCTTATTATTGATACCTAACTATTAATATCTACCTATTCAATTATTATTAACATTTTAACACAATATCAACCGCTCAATAATTTTACTACCCGTACAATATTTTGATTGCGCTCAGCTTGTCAAATTGCTGTCAAATCCAGAGATATTTTGTTATTGCAAATAAACGTTTGCAAAAGCATTTTAAATAACTCAATCAGATTTACTCGTGTTTTCACGCTTCCTTGCATAAAGTGTTAATTTAATTTATACAGTTTTAAAATAACTTCTAAGTCACTGGACCAAAATCAATTATTTATTAAATAAATAATAATAAATAATAAATAAATAAATATCCTTGGACATTTCACACAACGCCATATAGTCCCAAGCTAAGCAACCTAATGCTTGTGTTATGGTAGTACGAGATGGCTGATAAACTACTTATATACATTTTTTTTTTTGTAAATACATACATATTATAGATTGAAAAACACCCAGACTCGGAACAAATACATGTAGGCCGTACAAATATTTGTTCCGTGCGGGAATCGAACCCGCGACATGCTGCGCAGCAGTCAATCGCTCAACCACTGCGCCAACCGTGTCGTCGAAAAATAAATACTTGATTGAACCTCGTACAAGGCAAACAATAACAAAATCAAGTGTAGTTTTTTTTGTAAATAGTAAAATACACTTGGCTCGCTCCATCGTGGACTTTCTTGCTGTCATCGCTGACCTAGGTACTCGTAAGACTCAAGAGCAAACCCACTCGAAAAAAAAAAATTAGAAACCTTCGCAATTATAACCAAAGATCACTTTTTCCAGGAAGGCAAAAAACACCTACAAAAACTTGCTAAATGAAAAGTACCTCTTAAAAAAACATAACACAGACATCCCACACCCCAAGCCCTTTGATGAACATCCCGTTACAATAAGCAACCCTCCCGGTACCTTTGCACAAGTTCTTTTGCCTCCTCCACGCTTTTTTTCATGCGAGCTACTTCTGAATTCTATTGTTTTTATTACCCTAGTAAATATGTGCCGAACCCCACTGCAGACGAAGCCATTATAGTATCGTTGCTGAATTCAAAAACTGTCTGCATTATGCAGGGTTTCAAAAGAAACCTTTGAGTTTTTACAACTATGAGAATATAAAAATTATACCTTCCTAAATGTTACTGCCTACTAAATAATTTTTCGTCTATCGCAACTGTGTTTTGGAAGGTAAAAGGGATAGGATTTGCTATAGTTTGCCGATGTTTGGTCCTTAACTAATAGGTGACCACCCTAATACCCATTTATCAGTCGCAGTTCCAATTTCCGGCTAGAAGTGGTACTTTTAATTTTAGAGCTTCGTTTCCTTAGTTTTGTTTTGACCAGTCATTTGTTTTAGAGTCAAAATGGTTTGTCTGTTTCCTATTACCTAAATCCAATTGAATCATGTAATCTTAGAAGTAAATAACTTTTTATCTGTGCATATCCGACAGTAAACCTTGATTATAGTAATTGATTGATTGGTATAGTTTTATGATTTATTAAAGCCGTATTAAATAAAGGGTTTAAACTTGGTTTCTGTGTGTAAAGTTAACAATCATGTTGTGTACCGATACATGTATTTTGAAGTATTGAAATTGTAATGCTGATTATAAAAAATTTGTCTCTCTAATCTATAAACCTATTTGTACAGCATAACAAATAAACTTACTCACGAAACGGGAGGAAAAGGAAATGGACTAAATAGACTGTTATGGTTCAATCACAGGAGCATCTAGGTTACGGACGGTTCCGAGATCACAGGCCGCATACTAAATTATTAGCCCTTAGTTATTTATGCACCATCTTAATAGTGAGCCCGAGTTATGTCCAGCCTGAAATAATATTTTGTGTAAATGTTCGAAAATAAACAAGCCGCGTAGAACTGGTTACTTTACAGTCACAATATGTCGTAACTTTGCAACGCTACTTCGCCGTTTTGTGGCAATTTAATGTCGGAATGAGTTTATTATAAAGGTTTAATTTTCAATTTACGTCTAACCACAACGTGATGAAATGTTATCAAAAGCTTACCTTTGGGTGTGCTCTTCGGGGGAAGGCCACTTTGGGGTCAATCTGAAATTGAAAACACAACATTTTAATACAATTTGAATCAAAGGAGATATGTTTAATGCGGGGTTGTTCTAATTTCGCGAGAGTAGCGGGGGAGGGTTTGGTGGGGTGACTTTGCGAATGTAAAAAAATCACTGAGACGCGACGAGCCCAACTAATCATGGACCGCACGTCCGGATGGAAGCGAGCACGATAAATTCGCATCGCCTCTGTGGCTGCAATGTCCAGTCCTAAAATCCCGGCTGCAAAAAACCATCGGACTGAAAATCCTGCGCCGTGGTGCTGTCACTCGATTTCGCCTCTCGTCTTTTTCATGTAACCGAGCTCCACTATTTCATACGTGGCACTGTTTAAGCCCTCAGATTTTCTCCCGGCAGCGAGCGGTCGCTCCAGGTCTTTTTGCTCGTATCTCGACGCGCCGTTGACCGCTATAAACGCAAA
Source organism: Ceramica pisi (assembly GCA_963859965.1). Taxonomy (NCBI): domain Eukaryota; kingdom Metazoa; phylum Arthropoda; class Insecta; order Lepidoptera; family Noctuidae; genus Ceramica; species Ceramica pisi. The sequence goes on along the minus strand of OY982535.1, from coordinate 17,353,393 downwards.
ATATAAACCCAAAGAAGCTACCTTTGACATTTTAGAGGTAAAACGTTTCATTTCCACTCGTGCTAACCGTTTTGTCGAACGTTTTCCACATTCAGCGGAAATGCTCCTGGATTTTTTAATGCAGGACTTACTTATAAAAATTACGAATGTATAAAATGGGCGGTATATGGGCCTGTACATAAAATGTATTAAGACTGTGAGTATAGGATGCTGCCTTGCGATTAAAATTTTCATTTATACCTCTATTGTTTTGAAGAATTTGTGTTAAGGAGAATACAGTCTAATTCTATTCATCAAAGTTTAAATATGGCGTACATTTTGAAGGCGTAGAGGCACAATAGACGCGCAGCTGTAGGCATCCACGTCCGCGTAATTACGAAGCAAAAGCGTGAGAGAATAATTTAAAAGATTTCGCCCAAGAGGACTGCATTATTACAATATCAGGGAAACCGCTTTACAGCGTCATTCATACATTCTTAATTATTTAATTATCTTCTGAGTGCGCCACGGCACGCCACGCCAGCACAAAATACGGTGTAATTTGATTAAATTGGATTTCAACCAAGACAATTTGTATTTTTTTGATAAAAATGTAAATTGTAATTATTATAACGAACGCGCGGCCCACGTGTGGTTGACACAAAAAATATCACTACCCGCAAAACGGGAGATGTAAAACGTTGTTGGAAAGCTTTTAACCGCCTCACGCAAGCAATTTTGTAAACGTTGTAAAATGACCACGAAAGTATACAGAGCAAGCAGAAAAATCATAAAATCCCAGATGGTGGCGCTAAAGCGATTAAGCGGGTCGATGATAAATTTTAACGAGTTATTTTAATGGAGGCGATCGCAGTCAGTGGCTAGCCGGCAGGCTGCGTCGATAGAAAAATAAAACCAAACTCACCAAAAAGACTGTTTAATACGTGACCCCGTGATTTTTTTATTGTTTCGTAAACGTTTAACGATAATTGCTTTTTGAAACGACGCCTTTTGTACATCCAAAATGTCATTCCATTTGTAATTGAATACATAAAATGTGGTAGCGCCCTTATCTACAAGTCCATTGCTACTTTTGTAACAAAAATGGGTAAATGTGAAAAGAAGGAACGGAAAATGAATAAAGGAGGGTTGTAACGTGAGCTGATCTTTGATCAAGCAGGGTGAACAATCTACGTACATTTATTTAGCTGGACATAAAATTACTATCTACCAGTCTTATTCGTAGTATGTCATATCTCTCTGAATAGTGATCAATAGAATAATTTTAACCGACTTCCCAAAAAGGAGGAGGTTATCAATTCGGTTGTGTTTTTTTTTTTTTGTTTTTTTTTTATGTTTGTTACCTCATAATAACTCCGACAGTTATGAACCGATTTGAAAAAATCTTGTTTCATCTGAAAGGATATACTTGCAGATTGTTCTCATTAAAATTTTATAAAAATCGGTTATGAACTTTGGATTTTAAATCGAAATAGCTGGAATTCGTCTACTTGGATGATAGTTTTATGTCATCCAAGTAGTCGAAATTGCGTATTTTGCTTTTCTGCGATTTTGCAGTGGTGTTGTTAGGTGTGGGGTACCACTAAAAAGTGAAAAATAAAAAACTAACAAAAACAACGATTTCCGAAATTAAAGTTATTTTTTACTTTGTAGTGTTTTTTTTTGTTGGAAGTCGGTTGTATTTTTTTGTAAAAAGTTATTAACGAAAATATTACTGAGACTTCACAGTGTATCAAGTCTGAGTAGTCTTAAAATAATCGAGTAATTATTATTTTGCTCTATTCAAAATGAAAAGTTAAGTTATGCTACGGCGTAGCAGTCAGATCATCGGCGTAGCGACAGCGTAGCAGTGTAACACTCTTCACATGTTGTTCACTATTATCAACGAGTAACATTTCATGTTTCAAAGAACAATACTTTCAAGTTAAAAAGTTCAATACTCCTGCGCAAAATGACAGGAAAACATCGATACAAATGTGACATTTTGATATGGAGCCATTTGCGTGATTACAATCGACGCAACGGCGCACCCTCTAGCCGACTTCGACCTCCCCCTTCCTACAACTTCCCTTACGATAAAGATTGACATCACCCACCTTAACTTTCGAATTATCCTAACTCGAATCCCCCAAATAAACTAAATCCAGCTCTAATCTATACAACATAGAATACAAATTCATTTAAACCGCACGAAAATTTTAGCGTGTCATCGCAAGAAAAGATTGTAGGCGAAAGCACATTAGTGGGATATCACTAGTGGTAGCGAAAGAGCATGTTCACTTTATGTACTCGCAACGATCGCAACGACGTAAAGTCGATTACGTTAAATTTTATATTAAGCAAACAGTTTCATCGATGTGTTGTGTATTTTCAAGTCATTGTGGTAACGTGCCGCAATGAAAGTTCATTGTATCAGTTTACTATTTAACCTATGACACCGGCACACCTGCTGTTATTGAAGTCAAAATGCCAGTTTTGGATAGTATTTCGTGCACCAAGTTTAATGTGTTTTCAAGACGTGGAGCTAAGTAGACACACCTACACTAGCAGTATTCTAAAGCCGAGTTAATAATCAAACGTTCTCCGTATCGTGTGCTGAACCGGAGTTAATAAGCGAACATTCTCGGAACGCAATTCGATCAGCATGTTGTTAAATCCTGATAATTAACAAACGTCACACGTCGGGCTTGAGTTACGGACAAGAAAGTTTAATGACGCGCACTCACTGCAAACGGTAACTGAATTTATTTACGTGCAGACGACACGTAAGTGTCGCCCCGGGCGGCGTTAAGTGGGGACCGCATCATTTGCTGTTCAGTCAGCAACGCGCACTCTAACTCCTCCTAATTGGAACGAATTTGGCTGCAGGTGCAACACTCGACTTGGCTCAAGATTAGGGGCGAGCTATTGCGAGTATATTCTGCGCAGTTCCCCTTGAAATATTCGATGTGCAGCGCGACTTGCGGCTCGCAGCCCGCCGCCGCGCGCGCCGTCATCCACGTGCGGCGCCGGCGTGCGCCACTAACTTGAATTAAATTAAGAACAATATTTACCCTCCGAGCCGAGATAAATGATATTGCACACTTAAGCCCGAGTTAATGTTTAGTGACGACTTATGTACCCACATTCTTAGCATAAGCTAGTGAAAATGCTATCGCTGGAACGAGACGCCCTAATACATGCTCCGAACAACAGACAGAGAGGGCAGAACAGAGACACCTCAACAAGAAAGACTTAACGAGGCGCGCTTCAACGTAGACAAATAACAGCACGCCAACAATTTCACGTGGCGTTATTTTAATTGATATAGCTTTAACTCATTCTGTACAGAAAAATGCAAACAAGTTGCGACGCGATCGGAAAACACTTGACACAGATTGTTTATAAAGTAGGGTTTGCTTTAACGCTCGGTGAGACAAGCAGTAATGAAACCGGCTAGGGCGGCTCGACAAACGTCATTACTGGGGCACGCATAAATATGCAAGGCAGGTAACGCACATTTTCATGCGACGTCGCAAGAATTTTATCGCTCGTTTAATTCTGTGAGAAAAAAAATGGGATTCTTTTGGGTGTAACACGAGAGAGGCGGCCGCGTGGGAACCGGCCCGCTGCCCCGTGGGCCAGGCTTCGGATCTAAGTGCAGCCGAAATATATTTTATCCACTTTGTCAGATATTACTTTCTCTCAAACATCACGCCGAAAGCGTAAACGGCGGAAGAGGCGAGACGTAATCTTATCCATCAGAGGCACCGTATTCGTTGGGCGTTAATGTGGCCGCTTTGTGTTGTTAGAAGCGCGCCTATTAACGTGTGTTTTATTCATCGCCCTTTTCCTCCGTGTGTTCCACGTCGGCTACAATTGCTAGGGACCTTAACGACATAGTTCTCTTTTCTTAATGCCCTTGTTAATTTCGTTTACATTTGTTTAAGTGTTAGCGCCGTTTATTTACTTCGCTCCAGACGGAGCTGTCACGCTTTTCTATTTTATGTTATAATCGTTTACTTGTGAATGATGAATTGTACCTGCTGTTGGAGTAGTTATTTTTTTCTTTCTTTGTACAAATACGGAATATTTAACATTATTCTTGTGGAGCATTTCTTTGAAGTGTAGGCAGAACTTTTCTCGTTAAATTGGTAGATCTTTACTGGCTTTTTACTGTTTTAGTTTTGATTCTGGTTTTTAATGTTCATAGGTATTTTTTTTTTTTTTTTTTTATACAATACGTGGAGACTCTTGACCCAAATCTCACCTGATGGAAAGTGATGATTAGGCCGAAGATGGAAGCGAGTTTCACACGGAATCCTCTTACACAGAGGAACTGGCTATCATACCTCCAACTGCCGGAACACAACAATGCTGTTAACATTGTTGTTATGGCGACAGACTTAGACATGATGGTGGTAGCTTGCCAGGCGGACTTAGAACAAGTCCTACCACCAACCAAACCGAACAAAAAATTTGCCCCCGCTGGGAATCGAACCCGGGACCTCTGGGTCTGAATCAGGTGGTATAACCACTAGACCACGGAGGCGGTTAGTGTCACCTGTTTAGCACCACCCGGGGACCACGTGTAGGGATTCGCTGAAGGGTATTCTCCTACGGACGCGGGTGACTCAGCCCCCAAAAATTTTCTTGTTTAAATAATATAATAATAATATAATAATATATAATATCCTTGGACATTTCACACAACGCCATATAGTCCCAAGCTAAGCAACCTAATGCTTGTGTTATGGTAACGATATGGCTGATAAACTACTTATTATACATTTTTTTTTTTTTGTAAATACATACTGTATATTATAGATAGAAAAACACCCAGACTCGGAACAAATACTTGTAGGTCGTACAAACATTTGTTCCGTGCGGGAATCGAACCCGCGACATGCTGCGCAGCAGTCAATCGCTCAACCACTGCGCCAACCGTGTCGTCACAAATGGCAAAACACATTTGGAGTATATCTGTATAGATTAAAATTAATTAGTTACTATGTCCCTTGGTAAGCGAATCAAGCGTGAACGGCTGGGCCGATTTCACTAATTCTTTTTTGTTGTGTCTGTTATTTTCAGGAGAAGGTTCTTATGAAGGAAAAAATAGGAAAGTTGCAGGGTAGCCAGTGTAACGGGAGCGAAGCCGCGGGGTTAGCTAGTTATATTATAAAAAATCTGGATTCGTTATTCACTTTCCTTAAAGAAAGAAAGAATATAATGAATGTAGCACATACTTGAAATATATAAAAAGTACAAAAAAAACCTTTACATCGATTTTACAAACATCCTTACCATGCATGAAAAGAAAACATGTTATTTCAGTACTCACTAAAATCCTCTACTATAACTCGTCTTAAAATCACTTCTAACTCCAACCCCAGCGACCTCCACTTAAAAATTCAATAGTTCCACAATTGACAGCGAAGGTACAAAGTTTAAGCTTATCTAGCGTTTCAGGTCAGTACCAAAGCCGGGTGGGCATTAGCACAATGTGGTCGGTATTCTCGTGAGACAAAGATTACGCACAGTTCGCCAGGCTACGTAGATAACAACGGCTGGCTGGCCACTGGATGTGCTGCACCTTTTGTGTAGCTTGCTTACAATTTTGGCGGACTAAGGCGGGCGAGTTGTTGGATGTGGATGTACGAGTATATACATGTAACTGTGTGTTCACAGGAGTTTGAAAATTGTGGTTCCTGAATGGTATGAGTTAACACATTTTGTAGGACCGCTGTATTGTCGGATTTTATGGAGTTTTCGAAAACATTATGCACTGTTGGACACTTGTATCAGAAATATATCGACCGCTGTGTGTTATTCGCTCCGTTAAATACGTCTTGTTGTAGCACGGATAATATATGCAGATGCTGTAACCAACACATCCATAACTAGCCTGCACAGCATATACTCCAATATCCTTGGAGCAACTTCATAAATCCAAGAACTCGATCACGTCAAGCGCAGAGCCGTACCGCTAGGCAGTTCTCTAATCCTGTTTGTTTGATTGATCAATGACCTATCTAGTTACCAAACAATCTACGTCGGCCGGCCGGCAGACATCCGGAGCAGATATTTGCAGTCAAAACAGACTTAGGGCCAGTACGAACTGCACTCTGCGCATGTCACTCCGCTTCTGTATTATTTATTAACTCCAACGAGCTTCCGATGTTACTTTATTCCATTGTGCAACTATCTACGGTTCGTGATGTCCGAGCCGGGAAGTTCCGAACTGACACGACTGGGAGAAACGAGAAACTTTTCGTGCATAGAATGAATGCCTGTCAGCCCAACGTAAACATGCAAGCAAAATACTTGGTATATTATTTAGTTTGCGGATTGCGGATAGCTGTTGCTACGGGCGTCGGATTGTTTGCAATGTCACCGCGTACGAAAATTCTGCGTCGAAAACTTTCCAGGTTCTTTTAATTTTGGAGAAGTGAATTTTTCTTGAAAATAAAACAGTGACAATTTTCTCTGCTTCTTTCATTTCGAATGGAAAACATTGAAGTTAAATAAAATTGTTTACTTAGTAAAATGTAAATGTTTTTACAGTGGAACCCCTCTGAAATAATATAGACAGAACTGAAGAAAATCTGTCACGAGGAGGGAGCGGGCGTTCGTAGGTAATGCTGGCGAAGTCGGCAATGTTATTTGGCGAGCCGGTGCAAGTAAAGGACTCTATATTAAGCATTCCTGTCCCCCCAATCTCTTCAGGTGGGCGGGCGCGACATGAACTCTACTTCAACTTATTATTTCGGGGCCGCATGCGAAGCGTTTGTTTTTCTCCGACCTACGCCTCTAATATACATTTACATATGTATCATAAACTTAATCCTTTTATTAAATTCCCCGGGAGTTTTTTTTTCTTACCAATTTTTCTTTTTTATCTCGTGTTTTTAAATTTTAAAAGCCAATCCTATAAAAGCGTAGTGCTCTGAACGGCGCAATTGTTTTACGGCCAGCTGTTATCTTGCACTAACTAAAAGCCCACGGTTTTAAAAGTGCCTTTATATCGTTCATCATTAATAAACTCGTTATAACGCTAATTGTTCCCACAATCGGGCCTGGGCGTGACATTAAAGCGACATCAAAAATGTATGTTCACTATTTAAAGATTCCCATTTCGCGGTGGTCGCGTGCAACCGATTTACGAAAGCGACTGGCCCCGTGCCCATTAAAGCAGATTACGGACGAAAAAAAATCAACGAGCTCTTGGCGTTATGAGTTAATTTTGTAAGAATAACGCGGGCGTTGGTTAGTATTTCCCTTTATTTTGTGTTCCGGCTGCTCTGTTTGTTTAAACGGGTAATCCAGCGCAAAAACAAGCCGAGACTACATTATGTAGCGGTGCCACAAATGTGTGTTCCCAATGTTGTCGGAGCATAATCGTCGGACGATAAAAATCACTTAGCGAACCGAGTAGCCGCTCTAGACGTTACCGCTAACTACTAACTACGGGGAGTATAACATAACAAGAGCGTTTACGTGGAACGAGACTTGTTATACTTATTTGAAAATTAACTTTCACTTCAGAAATATTCTGCAACGCTCGGTCTGAGAGAAGCTCTCTAAAACGGAAGAAAATGCTAAATCCCTTCAAGTAAACGTGGTGAACTATAAGTGCTAAAGGAAACCACTCTATTATGTTCAAAGATTTAAGATGCTTGTAAGCAATAGAGATTTTGTAAAAAATATTTAGAAAATTATGCTATTGAATTATAAAAAGTTGATATAATGCAGCGTGGCGCAGTATTCAGTAGCAAAATGTACTTATATCGCAGAACGCGTGCGCTCCATATTTTAAAGGTGTCGATAAGAGAAAAAAGGAATGTCCCCGAGTTGCAAGCGCGCCTGGTCTAAACGTGTTTACAAGTTATGCAATAATTCAAATAGCGTACTACAGCAAATTTATGCTGGTGCACGGTAACATACTTCAATGGCTGCATTGGAAAGCATTTTATTTCCATGGACGTCGGCGACTAGTATAGCCGTCGTATTTTCGAATTCAGCCTGGGAACGGTGAACGTGTTAGGTGGCAATATGAATTTATGATCATGGCGAATTAAATGCGTTAAAGGGGAACGTGATTCGGCGGAATACGCATCGGAAATTAATTAAGGACTTTTACACTTGGCTGACTGGCCACTGACTGCTTTTCGTGCTTCTAGTGTTTTGTACCCGCAATTCAGAATATTTATAGCATATTGTCGTACTGTTTTATTATTGCTGATGACAAAAACTGTACCTACACATTTAACGGTCCTTGCAGTTTTTGAATTTATGGATACTTTTATATTAAAATTGTAGCTGCACTTCTGTTATTCATTGGAAAATGAAATTTTACTTAGATTTGTTGCGACCTTTCATAGTAAAAAAAATTCAACGCATTTTCATTTTAATTTAAAAGTTACAAGCAACACAATAAACGCTTTTCATTAGCCATGTACAAAGTGCCTATATTATTAAACAATTTATAAGCAGAACTTCATTAAGTAAGAACGCATACCTTTAAGCCAGGCAAAGGTATTTTTGCTCGGAGTCTCGATAAATTTCTGGCAGTTTCTCGTTGTCTCGTTAGGGCTCACTAGATGAAATTTAAGAGTCATCTCAGGCTGGCGGGGGCTCCACACAGATCCGGCCGCGACAAAAGGGAGCCCTAGGGACCGCGTACAGCGGGAAAAAGAATTTTTAATTGGCCTCCAAATAAAAGCCCATATAACTTACAACATAAAAGGCTTTTTTTCACGGCGCAATTCGTTACGGACCGCGGTTTTAACTATTTTAGCGAAATGTTTCAAAAAAAATAACGCTCATTTTTTAATTGACTCTCACGCAGGCTGCTTGTTGTCGTATCGTATTTTCGCAAAGAAAGATTGGCCAGATAAGGCGTCAAACACAGACGGTGAAGAAGGAAAAAAATACGCTCCGCTTCTATAGTCATAATGGCTTGATAGGCCCTAACGGCCACTTAAAATGAAAAGTGTGTTCCATTTTAAACTTTATTCATTATACAAAAGTTCTTGTTAGTGTAACAGACATTTTACTTTCATATTTTGGAGGAAGTCTGAAACAATTAGGACAGTTTAATCGCCACCTCTTTAGGATGCTCTGTTATTTTAATGAAACGGAGAACATTGTATTACGCTAACGTCGTGTATGTATAGCTTTATAAATCCCAATTCCTGGGTTATCTACGCCTTGTAAATGTCAAAATGGGCCTTTTCACTTTCAGTTAAATCTATTATAATTGTTTCTATTCTCTGCTACTTTATTATTATCTTCGCAACATTTAAATGTAATTAAAATAAAGCTATAGTTTTACTTAGCTATAAGTTGATTACATTTTTCGGCAGTATTTGCTTGCTCTTATTGACAAAATCAACACAAAGGCTCGCTACGATATTCACATTACAAATTAACGCGAAATATAGGTAATAATAATCATTATACATTCCAAAAAGAATTGTTGGTCAAATACATTGTCACAGCATTTCCGTCACTTCAGCGCTACAAAGTGCATCATATTTTTAAACAGCCACCGATATGAAACCGCATAAAACATCGAACATTTCCTGTGGAAGTGAAAATTTTAATTTTCCGAAAAATTCCGCTGCTATATTTTAAAAGTCGTGATTTATTAATGCGGGTTCGTAAACGCCATTTATGCCGTTTACGGTGGATGAGAGCAGACATTTGTGTCGGCATGTGTCCGCATGTGTCGCGCCCATGGCTCGTCAATGACGTTTTGATTGTCCTCTCCACGTCGGTTCCTATTCGTCCATAAATTTGGCCGTGACTGTCTGTCAAGGGTTACTTCATATCTCGTCAGTTTTACTCAATTTACCGACCCTCCTGACTGACCACAATATATATCCTTTTTATTGTATTGGTGTTTTGACTGTAGAAGTAACTATTATGACTAAAACTACTTTAATAGAGAAGATCTAACAGCGACAACATATTTTATTCTAGTACAAACCACCACAACACAAGATGTTTTGTTAACCTTAAAGCGAACATTAGTCTGAAATATCAGCTCCAAATCCCCACTAAATCAGTGTAAAAGTAAAACACAGTACCAGCATCTTCTAACATAAATTCTAAGTCAACTAAGCGGAATTGGTTACTACAAATAGTTGGAAGTTATGGAGCCGTAGCCTGTCAGGTCTAATTCACTGTAGTATTACAGCACCAAGTGTTTTATTGACGTACAATGCCTCAAGCTGTGCCAATCTTGTACTGATATTGTTTAGTGGGCTATTCACGATATATGGCTGGGGGTTATTTAGGTTTGTGACGTTTTTCGGGCAGGTAGTGTAGCTGTAGAATATACTGAATATATTATTTTACTAACGCATGCTCAAGGCCGACCGAAATTAAAGTTATTTTTTACTTTTTTAGTGTTTTTTTTTATTTGGAAGTCGGTTTTATTTTTTTTGTAAAAAGTTTTTACAAAAAATACAACCGACTACCGAACTAACCGACCCCAAACCAAACAACACCACTGCAAAATCTCAGAAAAGCAAAATACGCAATTTCGATTACTTGTATGATAAAAAACCATTATCCAAGTAAAAGAATTCCAGCTATTTCGATTTAAAATCCAAATTCGTAACTGATTTTGATAAAATTTAAACAAGACCAATCTACAAGTATATCCTTTCAGATAAAACTGAAATAATTTTTCAAATCGGTTAATAATTGAAAGAAAAAAAAAACATACAACCGAATTGAGAACCTCCTCCTTTTTGGGAAGTCGGTTAAAAATAGAACCTGCAAAACAGAACTATCTGCGTCTGCAACACGTTAGCTCGCGTCATCAGCACGTTGTCATCATGTCGTAGGCACGTTAAAAAACGCCATGTGCAAAGGTCCTAAGAAGTTTTCCTTCAGTTTAGGAGAATATTTGATGATTGTGATGATCGGGGTACATTGATAAAATATTGAATCCTTATTTTCAGAATACTAAAATGGTTATTACATTAATGAATACGAACAGAAACAGTTAGGTTTCACATTTTATAAAATGCAACAAATTGATCCCAAAACGAATTTTAATAATAAAATTTACGTATATTTTATCTCAGTCGCACCTGTTAATAGCTTGAAATAAAAACAAACATTTTTCGTGTATTTACTAAAAATGCAAACCATTTTATAGATTGTAAAAAATAAATTTGGTAAAAATCGGTTTATTTTTTGTGTTGAGCCCTGAAGCAATTTTAATTGTGGGCCTTTCAAAGGGCGGCGTTAAACCTAAATTCTATAAAGCTTGTATTTATTTCATAAATCATTGAAAGCTTTTATATTAATTCTCACACTTTATACAGGACAGATTTTGATTTTTATTGGTAACACCTTTCAGGAATAATTTTAATTGAAACAGCGAAGTACATGTTTTCAAAATTTGTAATCCTTAGTTTTTAACGATTTTAGGATATATAAAAACCAAGTTGCAACTAATCTTTTTTTCTTTGATAATAAAAACGAAACCTTTCGTTTGATCCCTCGTCCGTGAGTCACTGCAGGGTGCCAACTGAAAACCAGCGCTGGGTGTCTGACGCCCAGCATATGCTGAGATGGTAACCCTTTCGGCATGGGCACGCTCAGCACAATTTCATTATACCATTCTTTTTCTATAATTTATGTTTCTGTTTCTCTTATTTATTATTTTTTATATATTTTTTTTTTCATATTGTGTTTTTGCTGTTGTGTTGTGTCTGTATCGAATAAGTGTCTTCTATTCTATTCTATTCTATTCTATTCTATTCTATATCCAAAACTATTAAAGGCGATGAAAAAAAAAATTGTTCGTCATCTAGGAGTGGCGGCCATATTGAAATTATAGTACAAGCTTTTGCCCACGAATTCGTACGCGCATATCTCGTTTTTTCCTGAACCAATGGCAATTTCAGGAAATTCTCTCTTAGTAGTTCCCTACATCCCCTAAGAACCTACATGCCAAATTTCGGCTGTAAGTACGTTGTTTTTCAGTCAGTCAGCCAACCACCAGTAATGGAAGAACGGTTTATATTAGATTTTGGTAAACAAGCCCTAGTTTTATAACGACTACTAGATTACAAATGATGAAGTCCTAAATTAAAATAGTATCTTGAACAGAAACATTAAAACCCAATCGTAACAAAGTTAAACAAGAATATATCTTTCTCTACCATCAACTAGTTATTTTGAAACGTTTCAAATCGATGAGCCTTGGAACAAACTTGGATGAGGAACTAAATAAGTTTCAATATTTCTTCTTAATAAAATATAAATGGGTAAAGTTTAGTTGTAAACTGAGGGATGGAGCGATCGCGCTTGTACACGTTCAATATCGAATTGAATTTATTGTGATATATATTTTATTGTTAATTTATCAAATACAATCTTAGTAAGAAAGCGGTTTCGTGATTAGAAGATTGGTCAGTTAGTTACAGTTTCGGTTAAATTTTATATGATTGGTTTTTATTTTCGTGCTTATAGATAGGTAGGCACTTATAGAGTGGGATTTTCCTTTCACAAGATAATGGATAAAGTCAAATTGCAGGTTTAAAGGACCAGAGTCGGTACGGTCGGTCAGTATTTACACATCACCGATTGTAATAAACGGCACCAACTGCATCAGACTGCTTTAAAAGTGTTTTTTTTTTTGAGGTTGGGTTTACTGGAACAAGTCATTTTTTTATTTTTATTTTGATATTGTTTCTTTACTTTATAGCAGATACAGAATCATGACCACGCACTTCTGGAACAGTCCGTATATAGGATAGATAGGAATCACAAAGTTCTAATAAGCTTTATCAGAATATACTTGCAAATAAAACTTCCAAAAGTTATTTCACTTCATCTCTCTCTTTCACAAAATATACACACCAATAAATAAGTAACAAAAAATATATTATTTAGAAGTAGAATATAGCATTATGGCCTTTGATTCCGTACACAAAGGGGGCCGGCACCATGTGCACAATGTTTAGTGGTACAATCGTAAACCTTTCTATAAATATTGATGACGCTGAAAGCTATTATGTTCAGGCATACTCCCGAAAAATGTGAACAATTTACGACGTAAAGACATGCGATTAACTTCTCTGTTGTACAGAATTGAAACTGAAGTAATAACAGTAGAAGGTCATGTCATTTTGAGTCACGAATTTACTGTCTTCGTCATCAACTTCACCATCCTTGGTTGACTGATAGAGAATTCCTAAGGAATAAGGGCCATGCTTTTGTGCATGGAATCTCTATATTTTGGTGTGACTTCCAACCCAACTCTATGTAGGTTTGTTTTCAGATGGAAAATCAAATGACTCCTTCCACTCAAGGCGGAGCGAAAGGGAGTGATTCTTATTGACTAAAGTTCCTCTAAATTTTAGAGGAACACTGATGAATTTTAAGTTGTCTAAATGTTCTTTGCGTTCCAGGACCGCGGTGACTCTTTCGAAGAAATTCCGCAATCCTGGGACCATATAGGTACGCTGGATATCAGTATTTTACATTACGCGACTGACTATCAGTATTTTACAGTAGCTGGATATCAGTATTTTACAGTAACTGGGATGCCCGATGACAATACTGGTTGTAGGACCAGGCTCCTCGTAACGTTTTTTTTTTAATATTTTTATTGTAATTTAATGTTATGATTTATTTTATCTATACTAATATTATAAAGCAGACGAGTTTGTTTGTTTGTTTATTTGTTTGTTTGTTTGTTTGGTTGAACGCGCTAATCTCAGGAACTACTGGTCCGATTTGAAAAATTCTTTCAGTGTTAGATAGCCCATTTATCGAGGAAGGCTATAGGCTATACCGCGTGTATCTGACATCGACGCACAAACTATTTCCATGGGTCCAGAGCATGATTCTGGACCTGGGGTGTCCAGAAATGTTGGAAATTTTGAAAATTTCGACAAATAGGTATCAGCTCAGCTGAGCTCTTTTTAGTGAAAGTAGTCAAGTAAAAATCTCATTATGTTAGGTCAGAATAACGATTATGAGCAGTCTAAAGTAAAAAAACCCTTGAAAAAAATGAGAAAAAAGCCGACGAAAAATTCTAAGTCTAGGGTGTCCAGAATCATGATTCTGGACACCCAGTTCAGGGCATGCCCTGGACCCATGGAAATCGTTTGTGCGTCGATGTCAGATACACGCGGTATATCATCACGCTAAGACCAATAATAGCGGAGCAGTAGGTAATGAAAAATGTTACGCAGACGACGTTGCACGGGTCAGCTAGTTGTTTATAAAAAAAATGTGTATATGGTGTTAACCTATAAGTAATTGTTACACTTAATAATTGTAGGCTTATCAATTGAAGAAACTGAAAATGTGTTGTGTAAGCAATAGGGAATATGCATAAAAAAAAATATTTATAATCTAAACACTTTATCTAAAAATATACAAAAATATATTACTAACAGTGGAAATAGAATTAAAATTGATCGAAAAACAAACGAGATATAATTATTTTAAACAAATATATCTGTCCCTCTCGCGAAAACACTGTTTTCTGTGGCAGATGTATAGACGTCACGTAATGTGACTTCAAATTCCATGTCGGACTTCTCGTTCTAAAAGTAATCTTTGAAGCGTTATAACTTCATCGCTGATGAAGATATTTAAAAAAAATCTAGAGCGTTTACTGGAGCTTATAAGTAATTAATTTTATAAATAAAAAAATCGCGTGCATATTCCCTATTATTGGCTAACCTAAATAAATAAATAAACAACCGTCAAAGACACAATGGACAACAGCTTGGACCTACGGCTTAACATGCTTTAAAAGGCACCCAACCACGCATCGGTCTTTGCCATAGCTGAACCTTGAAGATCGACTTACGCCGCTGTTATTATTTAGCCACTATTCACTCTCCTCAAATTAATAAAAAGGCAGAGGGTCAATTCTACTAATTTTAAAGCAATTTTCGCATTCGCATCACTCAAAATGGAGGCTTTTTTGACAGTCTGCGACTGAGATGCGAACGCGAACATTGCTTAAAAATAATAGAATTAGCACTCAGGTCACATGTTATAATAAAAATTCCGGAATAGAAATCAAACCTTCAGAGTCAGGTCAGTCCAAAAAAATAAAACATTGTTATTTATTTGGACCGGCTCTCTATCAAGGTGCAACCCTAGAAGATAGACTTAAATAAGCTTGCTAAAAGGTAACAAGAAAGCAGAAATAACTAGAAAACACACTTTGTTGTGCGTCTTTTATAATGCGCACATCAAAGGAGTGGAAGTCTCTGTCTGCGTCTGTGTTTCCGAACGCTTACAACCCTAATCTTTTCAAAGTTAGAGTGAACACGCTATTTCGGGGTAAGTTCGCTCCATCTTAGACTTTGCTTCTGTCATCTCTGACCTGGACTAGAGTCAAGAGCAAACTCACCTCCAATAAAAAACAAAACACACACACACACATCCATCGGACATATTCTTCGTCTTATTTTATAGTAGGCGTTACAAATACAAATACAAATACAAAATCCTTTATTTCAAATAGACCAGTTACAGGCACTTTTGAATAGTCAAGGTCTGTCAGTCAAATAGATGAAGCTAATCCTGCCGCGCTAATGACAAGAGCAGCAGGTTGTTCTCCAACATAACACACCCACCGACCCCGCCTCCAGCGCGACAGTTGCACGTTCCAAAGAGTAGATCCTGTGGAGAAGAACGTGCAAGAAACTCCAAGGACACTCTTTTAAACCAGTTGCCATTGTTTACAAAATCATGTTTACATTCGGTGCGGAATAATTAATGAGTAAAACTATACAATGCAAAAAGAATGAGTCTACACAATGCAAATATAGTCTCACAATCTTCAGCAGGTCCAACAATGTTTTCACATGTTCATCAAAGTTTGGGCACTTTAGTCACTGTGGAGCGGACCAGCGTTAGAAATGCTATATCATTATAGATTCACTAATAAGTTCTTAGAAACTCAGCACCTGGTTATTTCTTACAATAAAAAGAGTGGGCGAGGACAGACTTTTACACCCTTGTTAGCTAAGGGACGGTGTGTATTATATCTTAGAAGGTCATTTTTAGGGTTCCGTACCTCAAAAGGTAAAAACGGAATCCTTATAGGATCACTTTGTTGTCCGTCTGTCTGTCTGTCTGTCTGTCTGTCTGTCAAGACCTTTTTTCTCAGGAACGCGTGGAGGTATCAAGCTGAAATTCATATCAAATACTCAAGTCTATGGTCTCTTGGAGCTGTGAAAAAATGAAACTTCTAAGTCAACGCGATCAAAAGATACTCCCGTTTATGCCGCAAATTTTCGACACTCGCAAGGGAATCAAAACCTACAGGGTACTTCCCGTGAACTCAGAATCTTGAAATTTGGTACGAAGCAACGTCTTATAACACAGATAAAGGAAAAATTGCGAAAAGCATAAATTTTTAGTTACATCATATAATAAAAATATTTTTAATAATTTTAAACTTATTACCCCTTTACTCATGAACGCGTAGTGGTATTATATTGAAATTCTTAACAAATACTCAAGTCTATAATATCTTTAAGCTGTAACAAAATCAAACTTCTACGTCAACGCAATCAAAAGATACAGCAATTAAAGCCGCATATTTTGAAACTCGCAACTACTCGCAAGGGAATCAAAACCTAAAGGATACTTCCAGACGACCTGGAATCTTGAAATTTGGCATGAAGCAACGTTATAAAGTACACATATAGGAAAAATTCCGAAAATCTTAAATTTTTAGTTACATCACATAGTATATTTTTTTTAATAATCATAAACTTACTAGCTGACCCAGCAAACGTTGTTCAGCGATTAAAAAAAAAAACAGATGTTGGCCGATTCTCAGACCTACCCGATATGCACACAAAATTTCATGCAAATCGGTTCAGCCGTTTCGGAGGAGTTTGGAAACAAACACCGCAACACGAGAATTTTATATATTAGACTTGCTGACCCAGCAAACGTTGTTATGCGATTAACAAAAAAAAAATAAAAAAATAGATTTTGGCCGATTCTCAGACCTACCCGATATGCACACAAAATTTCATGCAAATTGGTTCAGCCATTTCGGAGGAGGAACCCTCGGTGCGCGAGTCTGACTCGCACTTGGCCGGTTTTTTTTATGGCGGATGTGTATTTTTTATAATATGGTTCCAAATCGCTTGTATGGTAAACGGAGCCTTAATACAAATACCTACGCGTACGTCTGTCTGTCTGTCTGTCACAGCTGATTTTCCACTAGAATCTACTGGACTAATTTAGTTGAAATTTAGTAAGCTTATCAATTTTTGTGACCCAAACACGGAAGCGTAACGAAAATACTTAAATACATTTTGAAAATGGGGTCACGTTTTGGGGGGAAAATAGAAAATAAAAAAAAGTTTTCCAACAGTATCATGTGCCATAATAAATGAAAGTGTTCAGTCTGTTATCTGGCCAAGAGATATCGTTTTACTCAGCAAAATAGATAGTGGAGATATGTAAAGTTCAAGTATACAGGTGCAACTGCTTATACTGGAAGTGGACCCTAGCTTAGTAAAGGCTATTGTGAATGTTTTAATTCTAAATCTACATCAGAGTGCCAATCCTAATAATTTTCACATTCGCATCGCATTTGCATCTCAATCGCAATCTGTCAAAAATGTATGAAAATAAAGGCTTTTTTGACAGTTTGCACTTGCGATTAAATTAGTTAGATTAAAAATTAGTAGAATTGGCCCTCAGAACATGAAATCAAATCAAAACGGTCTATTAATTTGACGCCCGTAAAAAAATGTGTAATCCCCCTAAAGTCTAGACCCTTTTCAATATCATGATAATACAATTCTAAGCAAACCTTATGATTTGAAAAAATAACTGGATTATCCGGAGCTTGAAAAATCCTCTTCAAGGTTTTAATTTTCTTCCGAATCTTCAGCCAACGCTGTATTTTCTTATAATGAATTTTCGATTAAAACTTCCTCTTTTTTTTAGTATCGAGGCTTTTTTTGTTAAACGATAGATTTAAAGCATTTTGCAACCTACGTGATTTGTGTAAATTGTATAGTGTTTGTATCAACAGTTTTCGAATACAAACAAAGCGCAATTAATTCAGAATAATAATAACAGCGCGGAGTCGTTAATAGTAATTGTTTCGAATTTAAACAATACTGTCAATTGTCTATATAAAATCGTGTCGTGTAAACACAGAAGCGATCTTCCGCGTTCGTTCGTTCTATGTAAATTGCGAAAATGCTCTCTCTTCTCGCTCGATTTGCGAGGCTTCGGCTAATCTTCCGGCAGTCGACTACAATTTAATCAAAGTAAACAACGACGGGAGCTGTAATTTATCTGGATTATTTCGTGGCGAGCGATAGTAATCGACTTTTTTCTCCATCTGTACACAGCGAACGCTCGGAGCAGAGCTCGTAATGTGTCTCGAATCCCAAGATACAAAGATGATTATTATCTACATAAATGGCAAGACGTTATATAAATAAAAGTATCTCTTATGTTTTTACCACTATACTAGGCGAAAACTGTACGCTTTATCGAAATATTTCGTTGTATTTGTATAATAAAACATTCGCAACAGTTGACCCATTCGTCTGTTCCTAAAATACATTCGAAGCCAGAATAAAGGGACAATGAACGTAATAAATTGACGTAAATACACAACCATTTCCATCATACAAAAATACGCCTAGTGTTTTATCGTACAGCCGAAACTAGAAACAATACAACTTTTGGCTAATGAAACGCAAAATGGTGACTAAATGAAAATTACAGAACAAACTTAAAAAAAAATTAACGCTTGGTATTAATTAAAAATCCGCAACTGTAAGTTTGACACAGGCCACAAGTCAACCGGCCGAATTAAAATTGCACGTAATTTAATTGTAGGAAAACAAATTTTCGTGTATAAATATTAAAGGCAGCTGTGATTTAACACTATATGGTGGCGGCGGGCTTATATGGCCGGAGGAGAGGTAAAATACAACACCGTAATTAATGTCACCGTGTCTGTTCACTTCTGCGAATAATTTTACGTTTATCGAGGTTACCTTTCAGTTTGTGTGGAAAACGGTTGCAAGTGCTGTTTCGCACGTGTAATGATAGCTTATCAAGTATTGTAATGGCAGCACGCTGCTATATAATGAGCGGTTGATGTTACCCGTTCAACCTACCTACATTATCCTTGGTTTATTTTTGTTGTTAATAAGACCAGTAGCTATGGGATTAGTGTGCACTTTATGTCTAAATAAAAACCTAAAGTTTGGTTCAAACTCTAATTGGGAAATAAAAACTGTATAAAATTATTGATATTGTCCGACTTCAAAGAAGAAGGTTTCCGAACAATGAAAGTACTTGCATTTTTCATGACACTTTTCAACTGATCATCTTCATCACTCATCAACATACGTAAACGCAGATACAGACAGTCAGACTGAAACTTTGTTTTTTTATTTTATTTAGGAGTACCTAGTTTTTCAGTAAAATAGTAGTTTTTGTACGGAAAATATGTCAAACAGATATTTTTGTTCCTCAGGAAGAAATCACATCGCCCACATTGATAATTTATTATACGTCAGGGATTCTTAACGACGTTTTTTTTTTTTTTCATGTAGTACCTATGTAGTATGAATATTTATAAATTTAAGATAGCTATTAACACCAAAACAAAACTCAGCAGCTATGGTAATAAGTCCCCTCTTTCAGGAGTGGCTAAAGAGGCGCCACGGCGTCCTCACCTTCCGCCTGACGCAGGTCCTCACCGGACATGGATGTTTCGGGAGGTTCCTGCACCGAATCGGGCGGGAGGAAACGCCCGGGTATCACCACTGCGTGGATCGACCGGAGGACACGGTGGAGCACACTGTGCAGGTGTGCCCCGCTTGAGCGGCGCACCGCCGTGTCCTCGAAACGGCGATCGGCGGCGACCTCTCGCGTCCGGCCCTGGTCCAAGCCATGGTCCGGAGCGAGACGGAATGGGTTCGCCGTTGCCTCCTTCTGCGAAGCAGTCATGCTAGCGAAGGAGGTGGCGGAGAGGGAGAGCAGACCCTCTCGTCCCGGCCACCGTGGTGGACGCCGCGGGCGTCGGGGGCCACCACCTGGTGACCTCCGGCCACCGTAGGCGCGGGCCTGTTGACGGCGAGCTATGGGTGGCTCGCCGTCCGTCCGTCTAATGACGACAGGCCGTGTCGACGGCGCGTTAGTGTTCCACGCGCGCCTCATAGAGAGTCAGCACACAGAGGGGCCCGAAAGGGCCGACACCTGCCGGAGTCGCGGGATTATTCGCAAGAGACACCGTGGCTCCGTAACACAAAGGGCAATGAAGGAACATGGATGGGTTTTAGTCAGTTAGTAGAAGTCTTACACTCCCTCCCGCTACACCCAGAGCGGGAGGAGTCATTGGATGATTTCCCATTCCTAAAAAAAAAAAAAAGCAGCTATGGTAATCGTAAAATAAAATGTCTTCAAGAAACGGAAATAAGAATAACAGCTCTGCAGAAATGAATGATTCCAGGAACAATATTATCAAGAACAAACAGAATAGTTTAAAGTTAACCAATAGTGAATAAGATTGATCATTTCTTGATTTGAGTGGCCAATCTAATCTCTTTTAAGACACGCTCCATTGAAAGCAAACAACATTCAATCGTAATTTACTTGAAACGTAAACGTCTTGTATACATCTCTTCTTATTTTTCAGACTTAGGAATTTAAGTCGATAATACTATTTTTGGACGAAGTTCCTTATTGCACGTTGTCGTTCTCATTGTTTTTGCGAGTTGACCGAAAAATATGTAAGTAACAATGAAAATCAACACCATAAATCTATTTGCAGTGATTTTTGAGGCGCTTCTCGATCACATAAGAAACTAAAACTTTCAACGTCAATTTTGAGAATATGCAAAAATATTTAATAATTTTTACAATTTTTTGAAGATATAACTTCAATAGCGGCGTTGAGTACTTTTCTTGGAATGGTATAAAATATTAAACTCGCGTCAGGACATGTAACCTGATCGAACATTCGTAAGACAGATGATTCAAAAATGCACAACGTTATTGTTCAAGTTTTTACTTCTGCCGGCACTCCCGGAGTGCAAACCGTTTTTTTTTTTTAAAAAAAGGAACTCCGTTCCAACCGGGTTTCCACAAGACACCTCTCTATTTTTTTTTACTCTTAACTGCAAATAACAGGAGTTCTTTATTTTTAGAGATTGATATGTTCTATAAGAGAAAATTTTTACTATTTCTTTTACTACTCGTCAGCAACAGTAAAAGCCTATGATTATCGTATCTATGTACGAGAAGAAAGGCTAAGAAAATCATATATTTTGTGAAACAAGGCGAACAAAAAATGGCGATCCGAGCAGTTTCAGGACTAAGGCTAAATAAGCTCTTGAAAATACGACGAACTCAGTTTATTGAAGGGTTATAAATCTGGAACATTTCTGACAAAAAACTGCCTCATAGCAGATATAAAAGGGAAGAAAATAAATGGTAAAGCTCATTTTAATATCTTATAAAAATTAATTAAAGAAAAAAAGGGCATTTTATATTGGAAAGAGGTGAGAAATTTTTTTCAGAATAGGTTTATATTCATCATTATAATGTACAT
Organism: Ceramica pisi; assembly: GCA_963859965.1. Taxonomy (NCBI): domain Eukaryota; kingdom Metazoa; phylum Arthropoda; class Insecta; order Lepidoptera; family Noctuidae; genus Ceramica; species Ceramica pisi. Next base: position 17,331,810 of record OY982535.1, on the reverse strand, counting down.
TTTATACGAGGAATAATATTTGTTGATTTTCGATTTTAATGAGAAGATGTTGTATACTCAAGAATATATTCCAAAATATGCGTTTTCATATACCACCTCATATATAGATCTTCTTTTATATAAACTTATAGAAACAAAGAAACACCATTTAATTAAACCAGCTAACTCAGTTGTACAAAAACTCTGAATGAAATCTCAACAAAAAACACAAAATAAAGTTTAAAGTATGACTTTATTATCCTTCTACTTTTTGTAAAATTACTATCAAACCTATTTTGCATAGTTCGCAAGTTCTTTGGGCGAATCTTATGAAGTAAAAAAAACTTTTTACAAAAAAATACAACCGACTTCCAAAAAAAAAAACACTACAAAGTAAAAAATAACTTTAATTTCGGAAGTCGGTGTTTTTGTTAGTTTCTTCGTATTGTGACACCGACTTCCGAAATTAAAGTTATTTTTTACTTTGTAGTGTTTTTTTTTTTGGAAGTCGGTTGTATTTTTTTGTAAAAAGTTTTTTATTTTTCACTTTTTAGTGGTGCCCCACACCTAACAACACCACTCCAAAATCGCAGAAATGCAAAATACGCAATTTCGATCATCAAAGAATCATCTAAATAGTCAAATTCCAGCTATTTCGATTTAAAATCCGAAGTTCGTAACCGATTTTGATATGATTTAAATGGGACCAATCTGCAAGTATATCCTTTCAGATAAAACAAAAATTTTTCAAATCGGTTCATAATTGTCGGAGATATGAGGTAACAAACATAAAAAAAAAAAAAAAAAAAAAAAAAAAAAACATACAACCGAATTGATAACCTCCTCCTTTTTGGGAAGTCGGTTAAAAATAACTTCAAACTAACTTAAGTTTTTCGTATTTTATAACACTGCTATTGAACTATCGCGGTGCATTTTTTTTTTCATACTTTTATTGAGTTCTACGTTTGATATATTATGCTCGATGGAGTTTGAATGTGTTTTGAGTAAAGACTTACCTTTTTGCCATCTAATTCGTGTGTTGCTTGAGCTAATACTTTGTCTACGCTAGCTGGGTCGCCGAATGTGATGAAACCAAAGCCCCTGGAACAAATGAAAACACAGATTGAATTACAGTCAAACACTTAATATATCCTATGAGAGCAACACAATATTACATATCTTTGATTTGAATGTATTTGAGTTAAGAACTTGACATATGCCTTATTTTGACAGGTTTCCAAGATTAAGTACAGTTTGAAAAATATCTCAATTTCAAACGCTGAATTCACAAATAATAGCTTTTCTTGCAATAAAGCTTGGTGGAATATTTCAACTCTACAAATACCGCATTTACTCGTACAAAAATCTGCAGGACAGATTTTTAACAAAATTCTTTATTTCCACCTACATTTAAAACTCGACTTGAAACATTAGAATCGTGTAGTGTCCACAGAAACAGTAACAAGTGGACACGCCGATAGGAACTGTCTCACTGATTGCGCGACGACCCGGCACTGCCACCCTAATGACGCTTATACCTATTTGTTTTGTACAACCTTCAAGTTTGTTCAGCCACTTTTTAAAAGTAAAATACGGCTTTGGAATATCTTATCCCGGTCTTAGTTCTAGTGATAGAATTAAAGGTAGATTTTCTCGGAGATTTTCGTTAAAGCCTAAAGTGGAACGAAGATGATAAAGACTGCAATATTTTTACCGTAAAACTGAAATCGCTCAAGTAAGAGGAATCCTTGGTTTTCAGAACTTTATCTGTTGATGTTACGTTGTCGAAATTTTAACGAAAACTCATTTACCTAAAACATGAATAAAATCAGCGTTCCTAATTCTTTTTGGCGTAATAATCCAAATTAATTCAAATGATTCGTCCTAAAAACACAAGTTCATAAAATAAAAATCAGAAAAGTGTCCAGTCCACAAGACATGATTATATAAAGATTATTCACATCGAAGTTAATATTTCAAACAAGTAAATTGAATAATAACACAGCGATTTTCAGTAAGCGGGGCGCTGGCCGCGACCGGGAGGCGATAAATAATAAAAAGCCTTCTCCACTTTAGGACTTGCAAAAATCACAATTTATAGAGCATTTTAATTTCACTTAGCCGATCCATATTTTACATGTGGCGGCGCGCCCGACCGTTCTCGGGCCTCGAATTAATACTAAATTGAAATTGTAAAAATGGAAATACAATTTTCTCGTTGTACACCGACGGCTTGCTACCTACAGGTGTTGCCAGAAATGTGTTATAATAATAACAACAAGGCTTCCTTAATATTTTTGAGTGGGTCTGTTCCCGGGAAAACTGTCACGGACGAAGCTAGCTCGGTTTCTTTGTGAGTTTCCCGTAATTCTTCAATTGCTCTCGAGTTGGTTTGATTCGGACAGTTTTAGGTTAGGCGTTCTCGGAACTAACATGATACTAGGGAAAACATTGGTTCTCGGGATTTTTGTTTCGGGGTGTGTGATTTTGTAGTCTTGATTTTGATGTTCCTTTTAGTTTTGATACCTTCCTATTTTTAGAAACAGTAATGAATGTATTTAGCATATTTCAAGCAGCAATTGAGAACATTGTTTAGGATGTAATGACCCGAACATGACTCAATATTCCCCAAAGGTTTCAAAGTTTTTGCTCAATACAACGTAACAATATCAGACAAATTCTATCATATCTAAGTAAATTAATTATATTCATAAAACATAAATGTCAACGTTTTCCAAGATCGAATTTTGGTTCAAAATCTACCTGAAAAGCTTAGTTAACGTATTTACGATATTTTCTTTTCACCGTGATATAAAAAGATCTGAAGTACACGCTATAAATAGAAGAGTGATTTAAATTCAATTTTATTTTAATAAGCAGGCAGCAGAATTTTTAGTCCTGGTGTTTCCCGGCTTAATGCCAAGACACGCTTCTATTAAAAGAAACGTGTACCTACTTACTTAAAAAATGTGAACAGTGGTTTCCTGGTCTTTTTCCAGTAGTTTTTTTTTTCTTTTTAACGAGCTTGTCAAATTATGATCAAGTACCGTCTTTACCTACCGTCATAATTTGACAAGGTCTGTTAAACCTAACTGAATGAAGCGAATGACAAATTTAAAGCATTTACGTACGTAATCAGTACCTACGAATATTTACCTAAGTAAAAGTTAGAAACCTGAAACCTCCAACCTGTAACCTATAATTTTAATATTCATACAGATAATCTTTAAAACACACTGAATACAAAATAATGTCGCAGTACCTACAATTATCAAATCCGAGAAATGTAAAATTTAATCAGCCCCCAGCATATTAGTTAATGCTTAAGTACCAATCTCTTTTTATTATATCGTGCAGTTATACACAAACGCTCATTTCATTTTGCTAAAAATTCACGTAAGCGGTTTCATAATGGAGTTTTCCTGTGATACTGTATGCCGGAAAAAACCTTTTTTTAAAGCTTATGATAATGTGAAATGTCTTAAATTAATTTGAATTTCACCACGTTTCGACAGACGAGTCTTATCACGTGTTTAATTGGTTTTTCTTGGGTAATGAATTTTAGGAAGAAACGCCGTTTTATAATGTTGTTTCAGGTATTTTCCCATTCCTTATTTCCCAGAACGAAGTAAGAGGTGACTTAAGGATAATATAAAATGAATGGGACTACCCGTAAACTAAAATCGCTATGAAGCAATGCCAATCCGTGTGCCAACGAAATTATGTTCATAAATTATTGAAATTTTATTCCTTCCGAAGTTCCACGCAAGCGTACCGTACACAAAAGCTGTCGTCGATAAACTCCGTTTTATTAGTATTTCATACATCCAAAAACAATCGTACTCATCGTCGAGAACGCATTAAATCAGCTCAGGTCTTTATAAGATTCATGGCTTAATACACTCGCATCTCATACTGGTATACGAAAACGTATAGAGGGAAGGGCGTTCGTGTATGGAAATTGAAAATAACGAGGGCCTCCGTTCACACCGCGCATCAAGCCGACTATGTGCAACCCGACCACTTCTAATCGACCCCATTGCACCTTCCGATAACCCCTATCTGGCCCGATCTTCACACCGATACGGCGGGCGGGGGGGCTCTCGTAAACTTGGAGCCACTACGCCAGCTACGAGTGGAGAGGCCCTTTACCGAATGGAGTTACGTCGTACTTATCTTTAAGGGGACGTGCCTTATTTTCTTCCACTTGCAAAAGAGGAACAACTCAATTCTCTCGTACAAAACGGTGATAATAAGCTTATGAATGGTTTTTGTTATTCCAATCGGTGTAAAACATTTTATGTGAGCTTCATACCGTGAGTTTCAATTTCTGACAAGTTCCTTTCTGTTTCTTCATGAGTAGTTTTATAAATCGATAAATAGCTCCATAATTATCCTCTAGCAACTTATTAATGCCATACTTTGGGACTTGGTGCCTTAATAAAGAAAATTTTTATTTCTTTATTTATTTATTTATTATGTATTTTAAGATATTCCAAACTTTCGGTTTAGTACAGGATGCTGTTGTTTCGTGTCCCTCTTTGGTTATGCACAATAGCGCTTAAACGGCTCCGCCGGTAGCAGGCCAAACCACGCTCCTTTAATTTATGTATGAGGAGATTTTAATACCACCGTTACGGTTATCCGGTTACAACTTAAACGAATCGCTTGTCAGTGTCCACTAGTGCTGACCAATGGCATGACAGGGAAAATAAAAATGTATGGACCGATCAATTTGCCAGCCACGTTATCTACTAAAAATGGTGGTGTTTTGTCTGCGTGTTTGAAGATATTTTTATGAAGATTTTTAACAAACAGGTAACTGAAACGATGGTGAGTTACTAAGAAAGTAGGCAGCAATGCAGGATTGAAAAAAAAAACTTACTTGACAAGAATATCGAATTAAGGAATATTTCAGAGAACTGATCAAATCTACTCAAATATTAAACAAAATATCCAAACGACAAAAACCAACATGATGCCACAAATATTTATTTTTAGGCTGTTAATTGTAACACACAATAGTTATTTGAAATAAGCCCATTGTTTTCCGCGGCGTTAGGCTCGAACTATCGAAAACCGGCGATAATCCACTGCGATTGTTTGGACAAAACTCGAAGAAAATAAATATACGAGAGAGGGGTCGAGGTTGAACCCTAAACCGCAACGTCAGAAACAAATAGCGGTAACTCCTGTATTCATGGTTCATGGCTGCAGGCTCGGGTGGAAACCGATAGCAATTACTGGCGAAATTAATATCACGCCCCAAATACTGCTCGCACATTTATACGTATCGAGTGCAATATTGTCTCCTTTATTAGTCCCCGGGACAAATGCTGGCTGTGTCGTAATTCCACCCTTATTCCCCCCCATTGGCGCCTTTCTTATTTAATCTTCAAGGTAATTAATGCTCCGTACTTTGACCTGCCGGTGACGTGGTCAGTACTCAATACTTCTATTGGATCGTTGATAAATTAAGTAGATTTACTGCTCGCCGCAATTCGGTCGGCATGAATATAATCAATGATGCAATTTGTAAGGCAAACAATATCGAATTTGGCTTCTCTATTACGGTAGATAAATCAATAGGTATAGGTAATTGTATGTGATGTAGAGGTACCAATTTCAGACGAGTTTAATAGCTATAACTCTCATGTTTCGTAAATCAATATTTGGTTAATATAGGATGTTGCAATTGTACTCTTGTCTACCATGTTTGATCGCTTCCATAATGCGAATAACTTACTAAAATAGTTAGTTATTGTGTTCTGTTTAAGTAATACCAGAATTTGTTTAAATTAAATGTGAATTTAAAAGAGAACCCGTAAAATTCTCGTCAATTTAATACTCAATAATTTAACTTAAAAATTATTCGTTACTATAAAGTCAAATTACTGAGTACTTAGTTTGTTGCAAGATTTCATTCAATACGAAGCCTTGAAATAAATAATATTTCACTCCAAGTCAACAAACAGAAAGTAAAATTAGAAAAATGTCGGAACACCAAAACTAATTACGCAACCTCTATCAACATTAAGTACTATTAAGATTAAGACGCGGGACTAAATACGGACTTAGAAAAGAAACTCAGCCCCAAGGCCTACTCAAGTCTACCTACTCACACAGTTTTATTTCTATTACATAAGAAAATATCTTTTAGTGAGTACACAGCCTAATTAGCTTCAAAAACAAAACAGTTCGTTTACCTAAATATTTTCTATACAACGAAAGTATAAAATATACCGCAGCGAAATTAAGTAATCCAATAATTAATCTAAATGGACCGTACAGCCGAATGGTTCAAAACAATCAGCTCTGCCGCAAAATACGCGCATTAAATGAAGTGAATGGCCGCCTCCGGGGGATCCCTGATAAATTAAATTGATTAGAATCCTGTTCGATACCGGCCGTCGGTGTAGCTCCGCGTAAAAATAAAGTCGGGTGAAAAATAACGCTCCTAGCTCGCGATTACTGTACAAACCACTTAGAAGAATAATTCCTTTTAAATTACTTCTTTTTCTAATCTCACGAACGTAGTATTCTTGTCTCCTTCCATAAATACGAATAAAGACAACACAACACTGTCACGCTAACGTCTCAAAATTATCCGGGCCTGATTAAAAAGCACACATTCAAGAAAATGACGTCGGAATTTTCAATATAGAGCGGAGGAACTCGGTACGGGGTAAGGTTGAACCGGCGATTAAAATTTAAGCCCGAATTTAGACGGCCTAATCTCATCGCGACGCCGGTTCACTGCATTTTGTGACCTGACAAATAAAACAATAGGGTTGTGTAATGTATAATGACGTCTAGGTGTCTATCGGGCGCGGAGGGGTGCAGGGGGCGCACGTCGCTGCGACTCAGTCTTATCGGGCTGAACACACACCCTGTTTATTTATTACCAACCTAGTAGCCTAGTGGTGGCTTCGCGACTGCTACAAGTTTGGTAGTGATACCCGCATGCCGTCTGTTGTGCAATGTTGTGTCGTACGTCGATAGTGCTGGCTTGAACAATAGATACTGTTTGATGTTACTGCTCTGGTGAAATACGAGCTCCTGTTTAATTCCTGAAACTGTGGGGATTTGTTTACCATTTGACTCGTGCTGCAGTTTCAGGTTGAATATTTCCTAAGGATTATTTTCTTTAGTGGATGTATTAATTAGATATATATAAATCACGTGTCACGTTGTTTGTCCGCGATGGACTCCTAAACTACTAAACCGATTTTATCAAATTTGCACACCGTGTGCAGTTTGATCCAACTTGAAAGATAGGGTAGCTTACATCTCAATTTATAGTCGCAATATTATTTAGGAACGGAGCGTTAATGGAAAATGTGACGCAGACGAAGTTGCGCGGGTCAGCTAGTTTAATATAAATTTGACTGAGTAGAGTGGACAAAATGACACAAAACATTAGTAAATATCAATCTACTAGCTGACCCGCGCAACTTCCTCTGCGTCACATTTTCCATTACTGCTCCGCTCCTATTGGTCTTAGCGTGATTATATATAGCCTATAGCCTTCCTCGATAAATGGGCTATCTAACACTGAAATAATTTTTCAAATCGGACCAGTAGTTCCTGAGAGTAGCGCGTTCAACCAAACAAACAAACTCTTCTGCTTTATAATATTAGTATAGATTATTAAAAAAATTAGAAAAATAAATCTTTAAATTTAAATACAAAAAAATCCGCTTTTCACTCACAACTTTAAGTAAACACCACCTCTGTTATGAGTAAAATTACTTAACTCTGGCAAATTCAAGCAATGTGCTATTTTACAACATTTTCTTCTGAATTCCCTTCACGTGTACTCGCATTTTGCATCATAATAAAGCCAGACCGTCACTACCCCGTATTTACCGACATGGCTTTGTAATGAACCTCATGCCTAAGGTACGTACACACCGTATCGATTAGTCTGATTTGAACGCCACCGCTGAATTTGATTGACTATTCAGGATAGTAATTGTGTAACAATCAAAGATTAAAATTAACATTTAATTTAACTTTGTTTATGATCGTACGAAACTTATGTCTAATATATAGTAGAAAATATTTTCCGCAGTTAGGTTAGGAATCCTAAATCTAAGTGGGGATTTCATAGATAGTCCAAAAAATATTGAAATGGGTATATTCTTATCGAACCTTTCATAGTAAGGCTGATTTTGCAACGGCTAACAATTTCTTTAATTGTAAATGCAAGGCACAAGGTGCAAGCTGCGCAATCGCTGCGTGAATGCGGCGTAGTTTTCTGTACAACCATATCTTTCTAATACTAGTACATCGTATGCATATGCACTAACACAGCGTCTACGCCACGTCAACGCTCACGCTAGACACACAGTGCGAAGCCACTCTAAATCTGTCGATCTCGGCCGAGAGTATCAAACAATAATATCGAACCAGTCTATATGCCCCTTACTCCCACGTGCATGTTATGGTATACACGAATCCGATTAGAACGATTCGAACGCCATGTTAGTTGACAATGTCGGAGTTACCCGCTTTTGTTTTGCTTATGTTTGCCCAAACTGAATTAAATCGGATGAGAATTATTGTTTTGACTATTATTGTGATGCGTTGCGCTCGCGTTTGAGCTGAAAACTGGATTATCTAAGGTAATATTTCATGTAGATGATGTTTGTTTAGATTTACAGTTAAATTTTGATGTTGGTAAGCAGTAGTCCTAGTTCGAAAGTGACTGTCTGTCTGCCTGTGTTTCGGTTTATTTACTCATCATGTCTTAAGGCGCGTCCCCGAGCAAAACGCAGCGCTAGCCGTTTTTTGTGCAGTCTTTTGGAGCTATCTACTCTTTATCCAAAAGAAATATCAACTAATAAAAAATACATTAAATTTCTACATAATCTTGGCTTCAAAATGGTAGATTTTATTTTTTATTACTAAGTATAATGTTTAAGTAATCTCCTCACAACGAAACCACAGAAATGAGATAAAAATAATGAAAACATGCATCTTCTCGAAAACTAACGATTATTTTGATTTTGTACTTACACTAATGGATAGGCAATTTAATTATGAACATTTTGGTAGAAGTATTTTTTTCAAACGACCAAAATTAGATTTTATAACGATTTTATTCAACATTTTGAGCGTATTCGCTATTGTATCTCTTGCGCTGTTATTGAGGGAAAAATGCTCAAGGTTATTTGGTCAGGGTACGGCCTTAAGGGCTAAAGGGATTTGGATGCAACTTGGCGCAAAGGAAGACCGTTTCCTGGTTTACGTTAAAAAAAATACTTGAGGTCAGAAGACATTCTTATGATATTGTGACATGACATGTGATATAACCCCGCTCTGATAACTCATGAAGATTACTGTTATTTTGTCAGTTCAATTGTGTATTTTGTTGTTACAATTTAATAAGATTATAGTACGTATATTTTTTGAGTATGATAACAGTTAATCACACTCAAAAAATAAAAAATACTAAAAACCTAGACCTAACCCAACCATCACATATTGCACGCACGTCATAATCAGCTGACACAACATTTTCTTAATGCCCTTCGTTTGACAGTTAGCCATCATAAGTGTCAAAACCAACTTAACGGCCATAATTCATGGCATATTATTGGTTTACCGTGCATTGGACATTGTTTGTCGAATGAGTACAAGGATACCGCGATAGAGGCTGTATACTTAGTTAATAATTACATAAGCCACGTCCATAGCCCAGGTTATTGATTGTGCGTCTAGTATTTGCAAACACATTGCCGATTGTCGTGACGTTGGCTAAATAATTGTAATTTAATGCAAATATTTGAGTAGAGATGTTGGTATTTCTGAAGATGTTAGGTTGGTCATACATCTACTCGTAATGACGGAGAAAGAAGATTACGCTCAAATGTAAAATTCTTGTACTCACAAAGCGTTCAAATATAAGTCGCAATATCATTGCAGCGTCTGCAATCAATGACAAAAACATGCGTTTTAGCGCTCAAAAAATACAAAAATCACCACTCCGATAATTTTAAATTATAAATAGAATGTTTATGATACTTTAATTAACAGTTAACACTAATTCAAAGTAGAAAGTAGTAGTACTATTAAAGCTCGTTGGTTTTACCAATAATATTCGTTAATATAATTACTATTTAAATATTGTACCAAAGTAACTAAATAACGATAAAATGTTCACAATATCAATAATATTTTCACAACATTAACACGTATGTATAAGTACCTATTTATTTCAAAATACGCTCAGTGTATACTACCATTTGTAATGCAAAACAAATACTTAACACATGAAGAGAAAATTTTAATTAAACGAAACAGCATCACGATTCCACGAATCGCTTTAATATTTCACGTGACAACTCAATTATTTAATAAACATCGCAGTGACACACGAAACGCGTTGACTAAATTACAATATATTTATAAAACTTACTTGAAATAGTTGTAAATGAAAATGCGTCAACCATTTTAAAATAGTGGACAATAAAACGCTGGTAATAACCAAATTGTTAATGTGTAAATTATTCACAGTATGATTGATGAGAATTTCACTAAAAGTGGGGTAATTTTTAATATAATTTTTCAAAACTAACTTTCCTAATTATGGCAATAATTAATGTAGCTTTGATGACTAGTTACTCGTTAGTGAATCAGTTTTAAAAAGGGTATATGCTTAGGGCGAGGTATTGGTCCGTAGTTACCGATGGTTTAAAATTATGGGCACCTAACCAATGCACGTTTTTCGGTCAAGATTTACGTTGACCAATGGTCAAAAATACGTCATAGCTATTAGTTGAAAACTAACAATTGGTCGAAAAATGCATACTACGAAATTTTAACCATATTTTTAGTTAACTACGGTTCAATATAAATTTTTCATTCCGATCATTTATTATTAATATTTACTTTATTCATAATTTCTGGGCTTATTTTATAAATTTATAAATATTTTTAAGAAAATAAATAAAGATAATAATTTAATTTAGTCTTTTAGTTAGTCTACTAAAATAGAATATCAATCATTGATGTTTTTTTGATAAACATAAATGATATAATTTCTTTAAAAAAAGGTGTCGTATTATTTAAGCGATGTACCGGAAAGTGAAGCCAATATTGTTATTATGTCGATTGTAAGTAATTTCTTCTCATCAACGAGTCCAGCGGGGATAAAAAGGCCACTTTAGCAGAATCAGAAAGCACATTGTGCTACCTATCACTGTCACATTTTCGCAATCAACCTTGAACCTAATGGGCTAACGATAAAGATGAAAATGAAATTTGTCAGATTTTTGTGTGATCAATATTAAGATTCTACTAAAGTGACATTTTAGCCCCGCTGGACACGATACCTGCAGCTATGGCAAACTGAGGGTCTACGAGGGTTGTGGAAGAATTGTTCAAAAGAGTTACCGCGGCCCTGAAACTCAAGCGGCATTTGAACAAGGCCGAGTTTTAGTCAGTAAGCGTATTTCCCATTTCTTTGTGTTTTTTTTTTCAATAAATATCATAATATCAATATAATCAATAAATATAATCAACAAATATCAAATTTCAATAAATATCATGATTATTTTGAGTTAATTGATTTCTTCATTAAGATTGGAACATAACAAAATTGCTGTTTCCTGCTGCTGCCTAGGAAAGTACACACACAAGTTTCACCATTTGAAACAAAACCGAATAAAAAGCACTACAATAATTTATCCCAAACAGTTAAATTTTTAATAACATAAACCTATAACTGTCGAAAAATTAATAAATAATGAGTGTGGTTACATTACTGGCCACACGAATTGTAGCTATTAACCAGGAAACCATCCGTCAGAACAAAATAATGCATTCGTAATAATTATTCAGATGTTGGTAATCTATGTACTGTAATGTAATTAATTTGTGGGCTCTAGCGGAAAGCTCTCCTGTTGTAGATTAATGGATGGTGATTATTGCAAACGAGTACTTTACTGTTGTACTGGTTGTTTACTGGGATGCTCTGTTTTTTAATGTTTTTGGAGCTGATTTTAGGAAAATCGGTATTTTTTCTGTTTTGGACGATATACATTTAATTATAACCACAGATGTGTGAGCACTATTTCGTACTCCTAGAATAAGTTCGATCGGATTCCGTGCCATCATATAAAACGTGAAATGTTTAAAATTTTCAGAGGCAAGTCCTATATTCGTCAGAACATTAATTCATCACTGCTGTATCTATTGCAGTTATAGACTGCCATCTCTTGACCGCTACTGGAACTAATGTTATGTTTGTTAATGATTTCTGATAAAATGAGCTATAGAGAAACCGATTTATTTTACTTGTACACTTTATATAAATTTATATCACATAGGATAGTTTCAGATATTTCAAACTTCGGAGATAAGGGAACGATGATTTTTATTTTTTTTTCGTCAAAAGTCGAAAACCATGCAGCCTAAAAAATAAATAAAAATGTTTTAGAATGTGTTCGTTCATATGATACATGACTTAGTAGCCTCACTTCGAATTTTAAAGAAAGGGGCTCTTTCAGTTTTATTTGCAAAATACCTTTTCATTACTCATTCTCGGAAAGTAGATCTGAAGTTGCCTGAGGAGCGGGTTGAAAGTATTACTTTGCAGCCCTAGGGAGAATCGTTTACAACTGACAGTCATCAAATCATAAGAAAAACAATGATGAAAATGTTATGGCTGACCTGTCACAGAAACAATACTTTTGCAAACGCACAAAGTGGCACGAAATGTAACTTTTATTTTTTGGAAAATCAATATTGCTTAAAGGATAAGGTGAAACATTTTACTAATGATTTTTTTATCGTTATTTAGATTTCTGAGGCGATTTAGTTCTTGCGCAGACCTTTTGTCATGAGGCTCGTGGATAAGCTTTCGTGGATCTAAAACACCAATTGCCAAACCTTCTAGCTGTCTCACGTGACTAAGCGCCCTTTTCTGTTTTTCTATAGGTTATTTGCTACTTCTACATTATTATTTTATTTTATTTTTTATGAGTAAACGAATGAATATATTTTGTTTTAAACTAAGCAAGTTCTACATGATGATAGTATAGGTAGGCAAATTTTAAGAGGGTTTACGCGTGTCGGCATTTCATACAAATTTTCAAGTCCTTATTCTTCGATGTTTATGAACCGATTTTAATGAAACCTGGTATGGATACGCTTCAAAGCTTGGTCTAAATAGTTAGCAGAGAACATTTTCTTAATATTATTCATTATCATATATACATTAAAAATATATTCCCGTTTTTTTTTTTCATAAACCAGGTAGGCACTGGCCTATGTAGATTTTTTTTCGAGTCATATATCTATGAGTAAGTACTCATACTATGTTTCATCATAATTAGACACAGTTTTCGAGAACAAGCATCGACAACCGGACGCAAACTCCATCTACCATCTCATTTAAAGACCAATGATAAGCTTCTATAAGTGCTTGCGTGCTGAGATCACTACTTGTAGTGAACATAACTCATCTGACCACAATTTTGTGCTAAAATATCGTTTTATGTATCGTGCCTTTCAACCGTTTAATTTATAATGTGTTGACATGAGATAGGTTTGAGTGCTAAAAGTAGTTAGGTAGTAGTTAGGTATGGTTTTACATGCTAACTACAAAGGCTAAATTGTGTTAAGAGATAGTTTAAAAATAAATATTTTTGGGGATTCAAAACAAATGTATTAAAACGGTATGTTCTCTCCCTTAGATCTTAGTGTAGAATCTAGCAATGGAAGGCGACCAACATCGGTTTAAAAACTGTCAAAGCTTGTGTACAATTCCTAAATACTTATCGAGGCTTTCGGTGATACTGATTCATAATAAACTGGAGTTGCCTTCGATTGCCTTAGGAATCCATTTTTAACTATAGCTGGGTATCTATTTAATTGATTTTCTTTCTTTCAACATGTAACAAAGACTTGAAATATTTAAATCTTCATTTTACTTTGTCTATAGATGTATAGATAGGTTTACATCCCATAACTCCACCGTAAATAAATGTTAATTTACTAGGGACACCTCTGTTTTATTTCATGTAGATATATGCAGATTTAAATCCATTATCAATTTTAATATGTATAAATAAAGGGGCACCTGTAAGCTTCTATAAAGTTCTGAAGGAATTCTTGGAATTTCAGAAGCAATAGTTCTACAAGCGAAATTTTTGCAATTTAGATCAAGTGTTTTATAAGAGTTCCTGTCAATTACAGCGAAGCGAGACAGTGGAGCGGAGAAACGAAGAAATTTTAACCAATGGAATTGCATAAAATCTCCGCCCCACGTGACTCACTGACATTTTGACTGACATGATTGGTTAATATTTCTCTGTTTCTCTTCTCCGCTGCCTCGCCCTGCGGAAAGTTGTTAGGCAGTGGAGCGGAGAAACGGATAAATTTTTAAACACTGAAATTGCATAAAATCTCCGCACCACTTGAGTCACTGACATTTTGACTGACAGGGCTGGTTAAATTCTCCATTTTTTGCTCCGCTACCTCGCTTTGAGCAAATGGACAGGCACCCTTAAGGTCTATGTCGAGTGTTTTGTTACAGTAACTACTGCGATTGGATATTGTTTCTTAGAATTTGATTTCATTTAGCCCCATGTATTTCATTTTTACTATGAAAAGTCTCTTTGCTAAGTATAGCATCTATTATGTAAAGTAGGTATGTAGCCAAAAACCTACAAAAAATACTTCCAAAATATTCTATCAAGGATTCCATTTTAAACCAGCACCATAATAAACTCAAACACAGTAATACAAAATAAGATAATGTAAACTGAATTCTAATTTACAGTGTAGAGGCTGCATCCTAGAGTGCGCTCAGTCGCCGGTAAGTCCGGGGTCTTATTCATAACACCATAATAACGTATTTTAATAAACTGAAATTGAATAGCCGCCAGTGTACTTCCGACCGTCTCGACTGCACTAAGCACTATCTAAATCGCAACCTCCGGTAAGGACGGCCAGAGCTCCTCCAACATTATTTCCATTTCGCCAAAATACATTAGGCAATAGTTAGCCATTAGGAGGGTATTATTTGACCAGGCAGAGGTGGCGTGCTGGCGGGTCGTTTTGCTTCTGCGAAATTTACACTGGCAGATACGTACCACGCTAGCAGACGGTCCGATATTAAAACGTCTGCAGCTTTTGTGCAGGAAACTAACTGGAACCGTTTAGACCGAGAGCCTCATCCGCGCTGAAGATAAAAGTTTATGAGTTATACATAAAACGATTTTCAAATCATATTTATGAGTGTCGTCCGAACATCTGCAATGGCTAGTTCGCGAGGAAATTGAAACCGTCGAGTGCATAACGTTTTCACGAACAATTTAAGTTGGTATTGTGCTCAGAACGCCGCGAACGATGCGCTTTTTGCAATGGTCAGCAGATCCGGCAAAACTTTATTGTTGTTTTGTATGTGCCCCCTTCGGTGTCTATTGCCGTTTGCGGGAATGTTTGTGTAGTTATATTAGGAAAGTTTTCTGGCATACCCAGAATAGTTTGAAAGTACATACGTTTGGCTCATTACAGATTAGATGCGCGATATATATTCCTTAGCTGCGACAAGAAACGAGTTATCCTTCCAACATTGTGGCGAAGTCAGCGAAACTTGAGTGTAATTTAATTTGCATCAAGGCCAAAATAAAGGCGTCAGCGACAACGGGGCGCAAGTTTAATGACTCGGGCGACTTGCCTAAATCTGTTTAGTTAGTACACCGAGTGGCGACAGACAGAACTGCTAATGAATTATTGTCATCGTGAAATATGCAATTGACATAATTATCTGTGAGCTTTGGACTAACTAATTAATAGAGGTATTAAACATCAAAAGGCGCTTCTGTATTGGTCACAAATCACAATATGTGCAACACGTCTGCGTTTATCTACTTGAACATTCAGTCGTTCCTTTTACCATGTTAAATGCGTCCTTTAAAGTTTCAACCGCGGTTTATTTTACGTATATTATAGCTAGTGTATGACATAATCCTCGCAGCATCGCACAGCTCCGTCACGCTCCGTGAGTCAAAGTTTTCTGTTGCAACTAAAACGTTTCTTAAAATGCATTAATCATAGTATTCCGAGTCGCTTTGATATGAAAGTTTCGATCCTATCCCCGTATTTTAAAGTTTATAATGGCATGCACTCAATCTTCCGTGAACTTGGGCGTATCGCATGCGATATCTTACTTCGCTTTCGGTCCTACCGCATGTTTTGCATTTTCTTTGAGGGTTCGAGCCACAGTACGTCTGAAAGGGTTTCACTTCAAAAAAGGGCACATGTATAATGGGGCTTAAACGTACATTCACGGTCTCACCTTGATAAGAAATTCACTTAATTAAAATAAACGTTGAAGACAAAATAAGTGGGTACTTAAGTTCACAGTAAGAGGAGCACCCACAATCATACTAATATTAACCGTAAGGAGCCATCGCTGAAAATGAAACGCTCCTTTAATTTTCTCGAAATCACCCGAGCTCGATCTCGGTTTTAATTCGACAAGGAGAAGCTAGCAATCAAAAGAACTAACGGCGGCTCCAACGAGGCATTTCCATACGCGAGGGGGCTTTGCGAACGACACGGTATTAGTTCGCAACTGATTACATTCCTCGCCGCCTCCGCTGCAAACGACTCACAATGAAGTAGCGACGAATAAACTTCATTACGCCGAGTTAAGCATGGGAAATTATAAGGAGGAATTATCTTCGAATGGCGGCGGTAGCACGTACGCTAACACTTCGGGATTATGGCCTAAGGCACTCGTAGGACACGTCGCCTGCCCCGCTCATTGTCGCGCCGTTCACATTATACGGCTTCAAAGTTAATATGCGCGAGTACGTCGGTACCTGGAATGTTCGTCGTATTCGATTTGGGGGGAGCGGCGCCGATGTAAAGCGCTGCTTTTTCGCTTTGTAAAATTGGGTTCGGACGCCACTAGCTGACGAAGTGCGGTCCCTTGAGAAAAGTAAATAGTGGCTCGGTAGAAGGCTTCGCCAGAGGAGATCTAAATCGGTCTTTGTCTCGTGCTAAACGCTATTCTTTTGAGAGATTTTCCATCTTTGCGGAAGCTCTGGAGTGGATTGTATTGGATGTCGAAATTGAAGGCTGTAGCGTATTTTATGAACCTATGTTTCATATTACATACTATACGTATGTGTGGAAGATTATTGAAAATGTCGTAGGTACATATTTTATTTTATGTAGTAGGAAAACCATAAAAAGTTGTTATTTCGAATGAAACTTTCCCCGTTATTTACACAAAAAGCCGAAGTTTTAATCAATGCCGATTAATCCCGCTAATCTATTATCCAAATGTGCTCCATAACAGTGAGTGGAAGTTGGTAACTAGGCACTCGGCTGTTTGTCGTTCAGCGATCGTGTTTACCGCTACAAAATAAGTTTTAATTAATGGATTGGTACTTGGAGACACGCGTGCGGCCGGGGACAGCGTTCCGTTACACGCCGTCAACCGGACGCTGCTGACCTCTCATATATGTTACTGTTAAAGTATGGCGACATTAATTGCCCCATTCCCCCGGCGAAAAGCCACAGAACCCACTCGTCATTTTATTAATAAAAATGAACCTCTTAATTACAACAAACAAGGTAAACAAACCCGTAATACTACCTTATCCGATGACAGACCATTGCACAAGTTTTTATATAAATTCGATACTTAACTAAGGTGTAAGTACAAAAGCGTAAGAAAAACAATTTGCCAACATAACTAATAACAGGAAGTCACCTCGTTACTCACGAGTGAATGGTAGGTCGCCAATCTCGCGAGCGCGCCCTCCACTTCTCGACTTAATGAATGAGAATAATTTTGCCAAAATACTTCGGAGAGACGGGACACACGCCCCGGGAATTTTTCAATTTGCAACTGACATAATGTAATAAGAGTTACACCGTGAGGATGCCGGCGTAACGTAATTAATAACCTGTGAAATATTACCGGTTACAATGAATTTAGAGGATAAAAGTTGAGTGATAAATTTAAATAACAAGAGAGAGACGTGTGTACGGAACGTACCCGAAATACTTATGAATAGTTTGTCCGGGGTGATAAGTGGGTGTGTCTGGGAGCTTTACGGGAATCGCAAGTTTGTATTCGCCAGCCTAATGAACGCGTGAACGCGGAATAACTTCGCGAAAGCTTGAATAATGTATGCTTTAACGAGATGTTTTTCTTGAGCGAATCTCATTAACCCACTTTCTGATTGTGTGAATGTAAACTTTGGGAAGTTCTTATTCTTTAGTGAGAGGAATCTTTTATGAGTTCCGTAAATCAAATCATCCTCCCCAAATTAAATGCCAGTTTTTTCCTCCATTTAAATGTTATCTGGAACATCGATAATGTTTTTAGACGTTGTTCCATATTGTTCGAAATAAAATCAAAATTTTATAAAGGTACGGCTCTGTATTAAATCGGGTCTTACATAATCACATACAGATGACTGGCTAAAATCGAATTCCCTTTATTACGATCATAAAATTTACCGATATTATCTCAAGCGAGCCAACTGGGCTATAAAAGTAATCCTTCTATTTTAATGGTCCTCCAACCTGCGGGATGCAACAATGTGTCCAATTTGCTTCGCAGTTATCCGCTCCTGACACCTTCGCCAATTTTATATGAGAGTACAATTTGCATGTAACAATATCTAACTTTATCTAACACGTACGTTTTGATGTTCCTCTGTCGGTCTCGACTCAAAAAACTTACTCGAATTCTACGGAACTTGAGATCTTACTTCCCACATAAAAGTTTATTGTTGGTAAGCAGTAGCGATAAATTAACGTTACAAGATGTTACATGAACAATGGACTTGTTTTTTTGCTGAACAAGAACCAATATAGCATTTTAAATATTCACATAAAATCCTTCGCCCGGCGTTGTTTAATCGGCGCGTTAAATTCGAGAAAAGTCGAGAACACATCAAATATTAACAGAGCTCGAGCGTTGTTTCGACAAATGGGATAATATCGCGCTCATGCATCTAAATCTAAACACGCTTATTGTCAGATAAAACTAAACCGTCCGCGTGAAAACGATTCGGTAATTCGTTCTCTATAGAAAATCGAACGGCCTGAAATCGTTTCTTTTTCTCGGATCCCCCCGAATCACCATTAATCAAGTGGAACTCTGAAGTTTCACGCTACCTACCGAATCTAATTTCGCAAACAAAGAAAACGAAAACCTGTCTACCTTTATCAATCAAAACTGTTTGAAAATTCTATTCCGTTAGTTCGCAGTGCGGAGTCGTGCAACGGAGACAATTGGAAAAATGTATCACGAATAAAAAGTCGTATCGGAATGTAATATCGAGAGGACGCGGCTCGGAATATTCTTGTCAAGTGAAAATAAAGGGTCAGGAAAATACAGTGACAGGTTGTGAGTGGACGGTGGTCATCCGAAACGGGCACAAGTTCCGAATAAATAAACCCGGGAGCAAATAACGACGTCACCTTCACGGGTGCTGCTTGTCAGAGAGCACCTGCTCTTGTGACACATTTGTGACAACCAACTCGGGCTATTGTTAATTTTGCTCCAAGTGTATTCGCTCCCGAGAGGGACTTTCTTTGAAAAGGATTTTATTATAGCTAACATGTTCAAGTTTTGAATGCTGAGCCTTGCGACGTATTGGTTCTAGTATAACATTGCATGACGGAAGCAACGAAGCTATGATTTATAATCTTCGCTTCGACTTGGAAAGGTTTATGTCTTTCGAATGCTGCAATAAAAAGCGTAATACTTAAGTTTCCAGATTTTTAGGTTACGGCCACGACGAATGCCAATGTGGAAACTTTAAACGTTTACATCCAGCGTGACAGGTGTTCCTACTATCATCGTTTACGATTGCGACTTTGTACAAAGTCGGGTTTTACGATTTTTCTTTCCAAAAGCTAATGACAAATTAGCTCAGTTTGCAATACTTCCTTATACTTTGCCATTGAAAAGCAAAAGAATAAACATTCCGACTTTTTATATTGAACAAAATGACGATACAAAAGCCATTTTATTGCTAGATAAATGGGAAAGAGACAAGTTGGCAAACCGCGGACCTTTCCAATCCAGAACTTTACCCGAAATAAATATTTTCGTTGTTATGTGTCTTCTTTATTTTCCCATCTACTTCGCATCATAACGTAACTATGATGAACTAGCCATGACAAGTCACCAGGCTCACACAAGTACTATCAAATTAACTATTTGTCTGTCCCCCACTTGGGTGAAACAAAACAGGTGATCGTTCATATTTTCTTTATTCAGACAGCAGTCACCCTTTGCAATATTGTCTGGGTTTCACCTTGTAGGTACGTATACATATGTACGTAGGTGACGTGACAATCTGGATACTGAAAGGTATCCGATACTACAGGTGACCCATCAATCAAACAAAATACTCTTGATCGTAGATATTCAGGAAAATAATATTATAATTTGTACCACAAATTGCAATAATGAAACAGGCTCAATGATTAGATAATAAAAGCTTTGTTGATATATTTTAATAACCTTTTTTAAAAATATAAACATAAACTACTTCTTTGAACCCCACTAAAATGAAACTACTATAAGCAAACTACTGTAACAACGGAAATTAGAATCAATGTAAAACCATATAATTAACACTATCCCTTCTAAATTCAATTTAATAAAATCGCAAACGCATTAAAAAGAAAAAAAAGTCTAGCCAAGAATCCAAGCAGCGCATTTCCATCGCATTTGACTAGCCAAACATATCAGACGCAGGCTGACTATCGGCCACCACTGACTTCATTGGCTTCTCAAACTGAAAAAAGCAATTTCGCCAGTCTTTTGTCGGTGGTTGGCATATTAAGGAAGCAATATTATGCAGATTGGACAGAGAAAAACCATGACTTTTAACAATCTGAACTAGCAAATTAAAAGCTCATTAAGCTTAGCAATTTTGAAACTGGTTTGACTTTAATAAAATGTTAAATGCGTGAAGGAATCCTGTTAATTGTTCCAGTTTAAAAGTAGACGCAGCCACAACCTTTAATATTTAATGACGGACATTAAATTTTATATAAAAAAGTACCCAACCACACACAAGCTCGGTGGAAATGTACGAACTTTTATTTTATTTTCGGCAGTCCGATGACCCCTGAACTCGGTACCCCAGGGCTCCTCATTCTCCCGCATCTGTAAATCCCCTCCAATCCTAGACGTGTTCCGTTTTGTTTCATAGTCCTACAGAGGAATGTTAAGGAAGCAATATTATGCAAATCCAAACGTGGATGCCGCAAATATAAAAAGCTCTCGTTCGCGTCACACTTTGCATCTCAAGGCTATGCAACCCACTGATACCGGGATGCCCCAAGAGAAAAAATGAAAACGCAATTTGAAATTCTATGCGTTTTAGAAGCACCTGCGTAAACTCTGTTACAGTGCTCGAGAAAATAAGAATTTGCTAGAATAAAAATTCTATTCGCTTTACTATGCGCGTCTACGTAGTAACGTGGCGTCTGAAGATAATATTTTGTTCAAAATTCTGAATAGATGACACAACTTCAATATGTAACCAATCATACATTATGTATCTATATCTAAATTAACGGTTCAGAAATTTTATTAATAATGTGAATAAAAGTTAATTGTACTTTTATTGGGTTTTTGGACAGTTACTGGACCGATTTCCAAAATTCTTTCACCTTCTTCACTTATATGCTGTATTTTATTACTAAAACTACGCTAGTAAAAGATAATTTCAACTGAAAAAAAGAAACATTTTTAAATGAACATATGAAAGAAGTCAGGAGTCGTAAGTTCGTAAGTCGGGGTATATTATCTGTAACGACTATCGCATCCCTCGTCATATTGCCCCTAGCTATCAGCGCGAAGGGTGCGGGGTGATACACTGTCATCCGCCCAAGGTTACCAGTGTCTCCAAAATTCAGGATCATCTTAGGATTTACTTGTATACTGTCATTAAGGCTACTGTTCCAGAAATTCTTTTAGACAGACGTAAAAACTTTTTTGTTTTAATTCTTGGTTTTATTTTCGGCCACATTTCTTAGGGAACGATATGGCAATGTTTGAAGTGCACATTGTTCTTAAACTAGACGATCCTTTGTCCCCAAAAGCTGCTACAAAGCCACGTACAATTTTAATCCTGGTCTATGAATATCTAACAAACTATGTGCTAAATAAGATAGGTAGATAAGGTTAGATTCTATCAAGAGATGGTATGCTAACTTGATTTATCTAATAGTACGGGCACGTTAAAATCAAGCTAAACCGATTTCCTTACACTGACTCCTGCCAGCCCTATAACAAGACTGGGGCCAGTCGAGTGGATTCATACGATGTGGGGCTGATAGCTACAGCCGATGTCGGTCGTCAACGTCGCTTTGTCTTGTACACTGACGCCAGCAAACCGAACCACGAGTATTTGCATAACAATGGTCCGAATTTGATGCGTACCTATAAAGCACGACTATGTATAAGGGGTAAAAAAGGGCAATTTTAGGCATCATCGATGCTGGTCAAAGACTCATTGGAAGTGCTGGATTTTGGGTTTTGAAAGAGAAAATTCGTAAAATTTACTGTGTGACGCACCTATATACAATTTCATATTTAAAAACTCCAGTCACCTTTAGGTCATTATGAATTTCTTCCGGAAAGAAAGCATGTCATTCGCAATAAATGCTTCAGAAGATATACTGTGGACGTTATTCGAAGTAGGTACATTATGTATAAACGTCCACTAGAATTTTATAACATTGGCAAATACTGACCAGATTCGACAGGAAAGTTTTCGAACAAACCATTGTCCAGTTGACAAAGTGCAAGCGCTTCAATAGATAATACGTAGACGTCGATCTCGATCAAAATCAAATCTGGTATAACATTTCAATGCGAGTTCGGCTCCCAGATTCATAGCTTGTTCGTATTATACCAGTTAGTTCCCCTTGCATGGAACAAGATGAAGCTACTCACTCAATAGTCCCATTGTCCGCCACTGAAGATGTTATCATAGAAGCAATTCAACCAAGAGAAGGTGACATTAATTGATTTAAACGTTAGCAATAACTGGATGCAGCACTAGTTTTATTTTAGACTGTGTTACACGATATCTTCGCAGCTTTAAACTTTTTAAATGACGTACAAAAAGTTAAGCCACAAAAATGAATTCCGTCTGAGAGTTACATTTTTCTCGGAGATACCGCCAGTAATCTGCTGGAGCAGCAGGAAATCTTCAGCCTCCACTCCTTCCTTAATTAGCAGAATATTTCAGAGAAAAAAAGAAGCAACAGGAAGCATTGCAAAGAGTAATAAAACGAAGCGGCTCGTGACCGTTATGGCTGCCTAATGGAGTCACGTTATCTGGAGAGGCGAGTAAACAAGTTTAGAACGATAATTTAGTTAAAATCAAAATTGATCGTGCAATTTATATAAAATTAAAGATGCTGAATTTTACTCTTGATTTTATTTATATTACTGCTGTTCACTCGGAGTCCTGGGAGTTCGTTTAGAATTTGAATATGGATTTTGCTTCAAGATGTTGTTATTTTGTACGATTACAGACGGCGTTCGCTATTGATTTATTATATTTTTTGATGTAACTTTTTTATGCTAAGAGTAAGCTGTAATATTCTAATTATAAAGAGCTCACCCATAGAAAGTGAGTTATAAATATTCATCAAAATCATCTGCCTAGCCTTTACCCAGCTATATTGACGTCGGCTTCCAGTCAGGCCGGATTCAGCATATGTTAATTTGTATATGACAAATTAATTTTCTAAAAAAAAAGTAGTTACCTACGCAATAAACTAATACCATAAGTGCTCTTTCGCAACAACTAAACTGTATAACCGATCACATTACCAAAGTTCTGTTAAAATAACTTTTTACAAATCCCACGTAAAATGGCCAAAAAGAGAACTTGATTTGCGACTTAACTTCCATGCTTTGGCATTTAAGTCAACCGTAAAAGCATCGAATAAATTGTAGGTCAGAAGGGACAGATAAAACGAGAAACGTATTTCCTCTACTTTTTTCTTTTTAACTTATTTTGTAGAATATTGACTGGGTTACTTATATCTCTCCATTTCTGCTTGCTCTGTGATTTTGTTGTTTATTTGTTATGCATGATTTGGCAATTTTGGTTGTAAGTTAGATATTTTAGTGACATTTGATTATTATCTACCTATCTAGGTTTTGGTCTGAATTAAAACATAACATAAGCTCGTATACGGTTATCAGTTTTTACTAAATTAAAACACTATTGAGTTTCGCATGATGCCTTTACGCTACATTACTAAAAAAAGCGCTCAAAATGTCAACATAACCTAATAATTTAGATCAGTACTCGATGGCCACCACAACTTACTTAAGAAACAAAATTTTTATCGAAGCAAGATAATT
Source organism: Ceramica pisi (assembly GCA_963859965.1). Taxonomy (NCBI): domain Eukaryota; kingdom Metazoa; phylum Arthropoda; class Insecta; order Lepidoptera; family Noctuidae; genus Ceramica; species Ceramica pisi. The sequence continues at coordinate 17,307,440 of OY982535.1, read as the reverse complement.
AGCTGTGATTTGATCAACATTGCAGATAGGCGGAACGAGCGTTTAAAATAAGAGAGAGGTCTTGTCAAAGTGTCGGCGCTTAACACTTTCATAGCGCACTCAGTTTCAAGCATCACGACTAAGACATCTGAACTTCATCCTCGAAATGAGTATCGGAAATTTACATCAGCTCGTAATACCGTACCGGCTGAGCCTTTATTGTAAACGCCGTAATTTGAATTTCGTCTTTGATATTCAAATGAACCTCTACTTGAGACACTGCCTTAGTTATTTGAGTTTTTGTAAAGCAATCAAGTTTGTTTATAGGAGACCGTGTAATTGTAAATCTCGGTCTGTAGTCTTAATTAATGCATAAAATCACTTTCGATTCCTTTGACGAGACGCCCCTCCGTAAAACTGGAATAAACAAAAAGAAAATCGAGTCGGGCTCTTTTAATTCTGTTGTTACACGTAATAAAATCGGTGACAACCAGCTAAGGCTTTTATGCAGTTTGAATAAACCTCAAAGTTGTAGTTCAAAGGAGGAGGCTCGCTCACATAACGCTCGTGTGGGTTTCCCAATACGCTTTTGCAATTGATGGATGAATGATTTATGATGCGGCAACGTGACTTCAACCCTTTACGACGAAAAACGGAAATTGTCATAATCCCCAAGATTTATTGATAAACACATTTATACAATCGTGTGCCGCATGACATGTATGTACGTCTAGCATTTACAAACGATATTTAGGGTTCCTAATTTCCATGCGGATAACGGTTTGCGTGCGCCCGATCACTTTCCGTGTTGTAAACTTTTCATTCCGGCCGTCTGTCTTGAGATCGAATCGATATCGATGCGGTATCGACGAGTCACGAATTTGACTTTAACATGAATTACTACAAACGTGGAAGAGTCCGATGACGTACCAAGGTACACGGTTCGAGCGTGATTTTGTTAGCGAAGTTAACTAGATAAATTGTCTCAAAAGGTAGGGCGATGACACCTGCCGTCCCCGTGTGTCGCGCACGACTATGTCAACGATCAAGTAAAACATCGCAACACATCGTTGCAAACGCGTGTCTAGACGCGCTGAAAGTAGAGTTCATTAGTGAAAATTATAAATAAGTTTTTAAAATTTCAAGCCATCGTGGCAGTAATTACAGAGGAAGCAAAGCGAAAATATTGCAAGCTCGACAACGTGTCGACAAGGCGTCGCGTTAGCACGTTAGCGTGCATTCTTTGCTTGCGTTCATTAGCATAACAAGTAGTTTCGTTAATCAAATGTACGAAATTAATAGCACAGTTTAGAGTCGACGTTCCGCCCGGCAATCACACGGCCATTACAAATTGCCAGCAATTACAGCAACACCGCCCTCCCCTCACCTTTTGCGTTCGTGACGGTTTTTTTTTGCGCTCATACGGTAGGTTAATACTCCATCGTAGTTGGCGTACGTACGTCATTAATGAATAATTGAGAAGCAATGCCTTTTAATTTATTTATAGGTATGCTTATCTTTGTTTTGATTTTTGGATTTCCTCTAGCTACCTGACTACTGTTTTGGGTATTGGTCGTCGATTTCATATTTGTAATGATTTTATGAACTTCAGTTTCAGTACAGTCATTCATTGCTTTTATTTTGGAAAAGAACCCGTAATTTTATAAATTACAGTACATTGCATTTTTATGATCCAGATATTACCAAAATAAAATCTTCCGGGAAAGGTATTAGTTTTAGAAAGAATAGATTGTTTTGGATAATATAGGAAATAAATTCTTCGAAGCGATACATAAACAACCCTTCCAACTAGAATACTAAGTAACAAGCAGTAGCGAATGTTCCAAGAACTAACGTCCGTAGATCCACAGATATTTATTTTTACTCACTCAAAGGTGTATAAAGCTCTCCATTCCTCATCCTTTGAATGATGTTATCGCGATTTCCCAAATGTTTCGCTCTTTTTGATCTAAATTCTTTATATTTGGCTTTGCGTTTCGCCTTTTCCTACCACACATCACGATTCTTTTGTGGTGCGATAAGATTTTGTAAAAAATCGAATGTTTATTCGAAGTGGACTGCAGCCGGAATAGTTCGGCTTTTGTTTTTCTTTTTTTGTTAACACATCAGAGTAGAGAATGTAGGATTTTTAGGTACTTACGTAAGTTGTTCGTAATTTATCTTTATCAAACGATTTTATTGCATTATATGGGATTTCGGAAAAGAAATAAGAAGGTGGGACTAAAATGTAAAGAGTTATTTTTGATGATCATAATAAAATAAAAATTACCTAAATATACATATGGAGTCAATTTGAATAATTATGTATGATGTCGAAAAGCATCATAATTTAATCTCGACATCGTCAAAGTACAAAATTCCACACCTCAAACGTTAAAAATGCAAAAAAAAATAAGTTAAGTAAATCTTTGTATTATTAAGCTTATCATCAAATTTATTCACGGTCAAAGTTTTAAAGAAGCCGCTTATTCAGAGATAAAAAATAATAAAGATATTCATGCGATCAGAAAGTGAAGAAAACCTCAAAAAAGAAAACTTTAATTAAACTTCTAAAAATCATTATCAGATAACATTATTCATTAATTTTAAATGGTCTCAGGCGAGCCGATGCCTGATAATTTTTGCCGCGCACCAAGAAGACAGGAAATGACGTAAAATTTATCTTCGAACCGGAGGAATTACTTTCTACCAACTCTGCGAAGAAATGGAAATCTGTAGGTTTATAACTTCGGGAGAAAATTGTTTTTTCCGAATCGGAATAATATTAGCTTCTGGTGATGCGGCGACTTTTCGCTACAAACGTTATTAAATCTTTTTTTTTAATGTCACGTCGCAAAATGGCTCATTTGCGATAGAATCCCTCGGTGGGTTTTCATTAATAAGGGCTTACAGAGAGTCAACAAATTTTTCGCGGCGCCGTGTATTTATTGAAGGGACGGTCGGCTATAACCCGAAAGGAATATAACGCATTCAAATATCAAGGAAATTTATCAACCTCCTAGCATCGGGTCCAATACGTTTGGGTCGTTTATGGCATATTACAGTCCAGGAGTCGTCAGCTCTCTGCCGGAAAAGTCAATTTGTCGCAGATGATTACGCACGACGACTGACCAGAATCTTACTTAAACGTGCAGGTTTGTCGACGTCCGCTTCATATGAATTATGAATAAAACGAATTGAATTTATTATATTTTTCTCCATTAGAGCACTACATTTATAGCTCTTGTTTATTACGCACTTGAATACGTTATACATCCGACATAATTTTGCATAAAATTTGCAATTCCCTTTTATAATTCACAGGTGTAAAACATGGTTCGTGATTATGCAAACGTCTTTAAAATAGCTTTATGAAGCGAGTCTATCATAAAGTTTTAATCTAAATATATTTCCTTAAATGCCGTAAAATACACGTGAAAAACAAATAAGTTACGTTAAAAAACACGATTTGTTATTTGGATTGCGTGTCACGAGACCGTTCGACAATCCGATGGAATGTTCTACATGACGTACAATAAATAATGCCGCAGCTGCACACAGCCGTGTGGACGCTGCCTAAGCGTCCACTGAGTGGGTAGTGTAACTCCATGGGCGCGTTTCGCGACGATGTTCTATTACAAAAGGGAATTGGATCTTGATTCATTGGTTCGGAAAATCGGCAGCGTACCTTGATAATTTCATTTCTGTACAATTTGACCGCGTCCGTGGTCAGACGATTCTTGGGGGCCTCCGCGGACCCGAACACAATACAGGGACTCCCCTACGGTTCTCACACACAATACTAAGCTTTTATTGCCTCCTTTTACAATCTCCCATTACCTCCAAGGCTTCAACGCTACTGGGAATCAGTTTTGTAACAGTTTTTTTTTTCCTTCGGAACGATTTTCGTGTCCATCAAGTTTCGACGCTGATCAATGTTATTCTACTCAGTCGTAATCCTCTTTCACGCTATTACTTAAGGGGATTTTACAGAAAGGATTTTTTAAACTCTATTTTTCTGGTTTGGAATATTTACTGGTTGCAATTCTTTAGATAAAATCTAGCCAGCTCGCCACAACACGAGGTACAATAACGGTGACACAGCTATTGATGGCGGGAGTAGCATCAAAAATATTGCATTAGAGGCTAGCTTTATCGCCGGTTTGTGCCGCGGCACGGACTCGGCTACTCCCCGCTCAGCTTTTACACAGATTGTATTGGCGCAAATACGACCTGGCAATACTGTAAATACACTTGCTGGCGGCACAAATTGAAAAATTTGTAAAATTCATGAATATGAATAAGTGTTCCGTACCCGTGAATGGGGCATCAATTATGCAAAATGTACTCGTATTGCATTGATCGGTCGCCGGACTGCGCCGCGGACGGCCCGGGTTCGATTCGCTACGACGAGCTGCTACAATCGATATCTCGTATTCATCAACTGCCGAGTTATATCGATACTCATTTAAATGTCCTCCCTTATCACATATTGGCAATGTTCATCCAACAATGTTCACGTAATAAACGTAACAATGAATGTGACGGTCCGATGTGATCGCTTAAAGTGCCCACGCACCACTGTCGGAATTTTACGTCGAAATTCGACTTTAGCGGCATATAAATAGGAGTGCAGACTGTGTCTATAATTTCATATTTTTGTATGGATCAATTTAGACCGTTTTATTGGAACAATCGACAGTTCAAATGTGGATGTGTTTCAATTAGAAAATGTTGTTGTGCATATTCGAAACCTGTGAAATTCTGTTCACGTGTATAGTTTATTTGTTGGCTTAGTTAAAAAAAAGCTGTGGTTTTAACAAGAGAGTAGTGAAAAATAATCCAGATAGTGGCACTGAAGTAGTAACGCGGCGGCGCGTACGTTGTTCGGAGCGCACCATGTCAACTTCAAATTACAGGGCGCAGGAGCCGTGTGCCCTGCGTCGCTTCCCACTTCTTCCATTCAAAGCTTTGTGGACTGCGGACTGTTTTTCAGCTTAACTTGCACTCTTTATTCCTCCGATAGACCAAATGGGATAACAACAGTTGCACACGTTCGCTTAACGTTCCAATCTCTTCATAGACTATCCATATAAACACTTTTATTCAATCAGCTGCTTTTTCTTTTCAAAAAGTCTTGATTTCAATCGTGGTTTTCACTTGAAAAGTCTTCAAACACTCGTAATGATGTAGTTAAGTCGAACTGCATGCCTCTGATGTTGGAGTTTAGAAAATTTCTGCAGAGTGCAACTATTTTTTATTGCAAAGTGGGTATGATCCTGTGTGCGATTTAGATCGTTAGTGGTTGTGCTTGTAATAAACTTATTTTAAAACGAATCAACACAACAACGCAACAAAACCACCCTAAAGTTCCCTTTTAAGCAGTACATTTAAAAATAAAATGAGTAAAAAGAATTCATTAAGCCACCCACGTAGATAACATACAAACAGTTCATGATAACACCGCGTCGGTATGTGCGAAATTTGTAATCTCACAAAAATACATGGAAACCGACGCGTGCATTCCGCTAATGAAAGGCTCTCTTGCATTATTTCGCGAGCTAACAAACGTGGAAAATAATTTACGTTAAAAGATCGCCTACATTTACATAATTATGTAGGCAAACATAAACTTTATTCACGATAAAGTCAAATTTATGTACACTTGAAACGAGCGCGTGGATTTATAGAAAAAAACCTAGAATATAATATTATTTAAATATTTAGACCTATTTATATTCGCCACGACACATACATAACGTATCAATCCCACTAATGTAATGTTACTTTTAGATTTCACTTATGAAGCGTTCTTATTAATATTTATCGAATTGAAAGACCTAGTAGATGAACGTAATTACTTAAATTAATGTAACGGAATTATTTTTTGGACAAACTGTTTCTAGAGCACATAAAAGCTAATACGTTTATTTGTCAGACCTCATTTTCTCGCTGGAATTTTAATTCTTTTCGCGCTTTACGTGAATTAAAGTTACGACGCACAATATAATTTTACGACCACTAAAAGAATTCACTTAAAAAAGAGAGATTTACATTTATATAAGTAGAGAGAAAATGGTGAATCAAACAAAATATTCGAGTGGCATTAAATAAAAGCAATCGATTCCTCTCGGGCTCGCAAAGGGCTTCGTCTGATATCCTGCATGTAGTCGAGCCCGGTCTAACCCGGCACGTTCCGTCAATAATTTTCTTGAAACATCACAGATCTCACTCGAGAACAAATCGAGGTGCAGTAAACATCGAATAAAGCGACTTGTCTATAAAATATCATTTCTAGCTCTTTTGTTTTTCCATCGAATCCCGTTCCACAAGTGGGCAATAATTGAAAACGAAACTGTTTTGCGCGGGGCGGGTTCGCGAGACACAGCATAAAGGCGCTCAGAATAGATTGAACGTATAAAATTTTCAGTCGAAATTCGCACGAACCGCCGCCGCGGGAGGTGCTCTGTATCTTTTTACTTTGTAACCTTACTTTTTATTCCATTAGCGCGCGTGTGAGGCCCCTCTAGCCAAATATCGTGGAATAATAAAAGCTGTTTAGTAACGATAATGCGGAACGCAGCTCTCGCTACACTAGCCTAACTGAATTAAACTTGTGCGATATGAATTTTGTGTTTATGCTTATTGCCACGGCGAGTTTGTTTTTCATCTAAGCAATTATTTTATATTAAAACTAAAATTGCATTACAGGTACAACAGCACTGTAATGCCTTGAATTATAAATGCCTACGTCAGAACAAAGTTTTACAATGGACGTCTGATGTAAAAAAGTTAGTCACATTTAAGTCTGGAAAATCCAGGAGGGTTTCAAATAGTGATCCTCTTGGAGCTCTCTCTTTGCTTTATATGCGCATTGTACAACGCTATTGCTCTAACACAAAACTTTTTATTTCCGTTTATAGCGAGTCAATCGTCCGCGAACATTTTTCAGGCAAACTTTAACAGTGGAGGCAATCGCTCCTGAAATTCGAAAATGAAATCGTTCCGAGCGTCGCCAAGATTTATCGATGGATGTTCGAATTTACTTTGAAACTTTCGGGGCATAAAACTTATGACACGTAATCGTATATTCCAGTCGAGATATCTGCGAAAGGGAATCTTCTAGAAAATTAATCTTGTTTCGTATATTGTTTACTCAGTTCGAGAAGTGCGTACCGTCATCTCGATCCGAGATAAAATGTACAACTTCAATATTGAGGTAAATGTACGTTGTGATATGAGAAATTACAACATTTGGATGAAATAACATGTCTTTACTTGATATTAAAGGATTTTTATATTACACGTACATCCGTTGGCGCTTGCGACTAAGTTGACCACTTTTTTGTTTTAAAATGACTGTAGATATCAAACCCTAAATTAAACTAAAGCAACTTTGTTATGTCGTGGGTAGGCACTCTATTCGTATAAGACCAAAATACCTACTATTATACTCGTAAATGTTTAGAATGTTGGGCTATGCTAAAAGGTTGCTACCTAATGAACTATCGATTTTTTTTATTGATTTTATCCGCATTTATTCAAAATTCTGTTAAAATATAATAGAAAATCAAGCTTGTATACCTTCAATACCTATTCTAAGATCGTAAAACAATAGTAACTACGAGTCAAGTGCACCTTCGAAGAGCCAATAAACCTGAACACTTTGTACCGAGTCGATATATTTTTCATTAATTCATCTCATTCACACTACGTCTAGACTGCCAACGGTAAGATTGCTTATCTCACAGTATAAATAATACATGAGTTAGAAAATATGAGACCAAATGTCGTGGACTTTCATTTTGTGCGGACCGGTACAAATTAAAAAGATTTTATTGGCATTCTTCCCATGGTCTTTATCAACTGAAATAATAGGAGCCTTTTGCAAACATTGAGTGTAATGCAATCAGGGGTGTGTTAAATCCTTTTCAGCTTTATTTTTTTTTTACTTTTGTCTAGCCCCGAACACCGGAACAGTATTTCAGATTTTTTTAGAAAAATTAAAATGCTACGAAGTTTTTTAAAGAAAGAGCTTTCTTTTGCTTCGCATAGACTTCGTAAAATTTAGAGCGTTCAATAAAAAAAGGGCTCCAGAGAGAGGAACCTCCTAACAATGCGAGTCGTGTCTAGAACTATCGCTGTCTGAATCAAGCCGAGGTGTTGGTCGAGAGTCGCGGCTATTAAGCCATTGGTAGATACGATATTATTGTAATTATAATGGGTAGTTTAACAATAACTAAGTTAATAATTGACTTTGATGAAGCATCATTCTATTAAATCCTAATTATTAGAAGCTACTAATTTGGTTGAGTTTATGTTGGCTGATCTAGCTTTGAGTAGAATTACAGAAACGTTATGTTTACTATGTGTTTGTGTTGAGTTGAGCCAATCAAAATCAGCGTTTATGCAGTGTACTTACATCATATTATGGAGTTATTACATACTGGAATTTAATGCGTACTTTCAGTTTATGGGAGTACTCTTGCTTAATAGGGTTAACAGATCCCGGCTCTAAAATAAAATGATTGGATAACAGATAATCAAGACAAAAAGTCTACATATCTATACTAATATTAAAAAGCAGAAGAGTTTTTTGTTTGTTGGTTTGGTTGAACGCGCTAATCTCAGGAACTACTGCCTCGATTTGAAAAATTCTTTCAGTGTTAGATAGCCCATTTACCGAGGAAGGCTATAGGTTATATACCATCACGATAAAACAAATAGGAGCGAAGCATTAAAGGAAAATGTGACGCAGACGAAGTTGCGCGGGTCAGCTAGTCTATAAATTATTATTTATTATATCATTGTAAAGAGAAAATATTGGATTTTTGAGTTTCTTTGTACAGAATATAAGCTCTGAGATTTCTGGACCCATTTTTACAAAAAAAAACTTTTTACGAGTAAAAGGCTTTAATATCACAGTCTTACAATTGTTTTTTGTTCTAGTATATTATAAAACGTGTTTGACTGTGTGTCATACACCTTAAATTCAACAATTTTCTTCTGTAAAAATCAACTAATCACAAAAAGAAACCTCAAGTCTTCATTTAAAAAAAATCCAACCATTTGTACTAGATGACCTATTCTTTACTACAAAAGATATAATAACATTTCGACTTATCCTCGAAAAAGATAAACAACTGAAAATTCTGGACTCGTTTCGTGAGATAGTCTTTAATCCTATTAACCGAAGCTAATGTTAATATTTGAATTGCTTTTAAGAAAGCGACTATGTTGTACCATTAAGCTTTATTTTTGCTGAAAGTTTATCACATTTCAGCCATTTAAATATAGACTGGATTTAGTGAGATAGAAATACATTACACCATACTTATTCGTACATTTATCGGCTTATAAAACCTGGCTTAGGTAAATAAGGATTTACTTAAAGTAAGAACTAAAAAGAAAATAAACAAAAACCGGTCAAGTGTGAGTTGACTCGCGCATAAAGGGTATCGTACCATCGCCATTATTATTTAAAACCACTTGATGTCGATAAAATCGGGCCAAAATCCTCAAAAAACACGTCTCTTTTATGGAGACCCCAATATAATTTATAAATATTTTTTTAGCATTTCAAGCCAAATACGCAAAAAAAAAACGTTTCTAGTAAGGACCCTTCAATTTTTAATATTTTTTTTTTACCGAGTTTCCTCCGTGCCTCGGAAAGCACGTTAAGCCGTTGGTCCCGGCTGTCATTTGTAAATATTTGGTAGTCATTACGGATAGTCAGCAGCCAGTTAAATCTGCCTCCAGTCTTGCCAAAAATTACCGTGTTACCCAGTTAATGGGATGGCTGGTGAATCCAGTTCTACTCTCTACCTTCTGCAGTCCATGAGATAAATCCCTCTGACAGACAGACGGATAGACGAAAGGACAGCAGAGGTTTATTAGTAGGGTACCTGATGCGAAAAATTGTTACAACTGATCGAGTAGAAGTCCTTCCTTTTCCAAAAAAAAAAAAACAAGTTTTTAGTGGCCACAAAATGTAACTAAACAAGCAAATGCGATTTTCACCAACTTATTAGCTTTGCAACCAATATTCTGACTTATCTGTACGACATCAACATCTGCCTAGCCTTTTCCCAACTATATTGGGGTCGGCTTCCAGTCAAACTGTATTCAGCTGAATACCAGTATTTTACGTGAAGCGGCTGCCTACTACTACTACTACCTTCACAACCCATTGACTGGGTAACACGGTACTTCATGGCAAGACTGGAGTCAGATTTAACTGGCTGCTGACTATCCGTAATGACTACCAAAGATCTACAAATGACAGCCGGGACCAACGGCATAACGTGCTTTCCGAGGCACGGAGGAAACTCGGTATGTTAAGATGGTCACCCATCCGCAGACCAACCTTGGCAAGCGTTGCTTAACCTTGAAGATCGACCCGTACGGCTGTTTTTATTTAGCCACGAGCGCCTGTACGACATAATATAAGTTAATCGCCATAGGAAGCAATATTGACGCCCAAATCAATCACCTCTGATATGTAATGATGCCTATTTGTTCCTGTCCGACATTGCAATGCTTAATCCTTGGCACACTGCTAACGGCATGTTCGCATAAAAATATCAATCGGTATAGAAATCCTCCACTACGCAACACCATCAAGCAACTATAGCCAATACCACCCAGCAATACAGAATATTGTCCCGTAAAAGCAAGGGAATTGACAGATTGTATAACTAATTGTGTTGGCGACTGTATCCGATTGGGACGTCTTTTTTAAGTTTTACAGAGAAATATCAAACGCTGATATAATGCTTTTTTTTTTAGGGATGGGAAATCATCCAATGACTCCTCCCGCTCTGGGTGTAGCGGGAGGGAGTGTCAGACTTCTACTGACTACAACCCATCCATGTTCCTTCATTGCCCTATGTGTTCCGGAGCCACGGTGTCTCTTGCGAATAATCCCGCGACTCCGGCAGGCGTCGTCGGCCCTTTCGGGCCCCTCTGGTGTGCTGACTCTCTTTGCGGCGCGCGTGGAACACAAACGCGCCGTCGACACGGCCTGTCGTCACTAGACGGAGGGACGGCGAGCCACCCATCATAGCTCGCCGTCCACAGGCTCGCGCCTACGGTGGCTGGAGGTCACCAGGTTGTGGCCCCCGACGCCCGCGGCGTCTACCACTGCGGCCGGGACGAGAGGGTCTCCTCTCCCATGCTGCGTAATCGAATTGTCAGTATATTTATTCTTTATGAAAATATTAACTTTAAGTGTCTACATAGTTTCTTCAATAAATAATTACTTTAAATGAAGTAGTTATTTATAAAATACTCTAAAACTAAACGAAGCAAAGGTGCGAGTGCCCATTTCTAAGCGTAATAGCAATTTCAACGTCTTAAAACTCATTACGTTTGATTTAATTTTATGATTTCATATTCTAAATGTTAACTTCTTCGACATACCTTTTAGGATAATAAAACAGAATACTCATTTTATTATCTTAAATGTTCTATTTAAATCTGTTGAGAGGTTTCATTAATATTGAAGTATTTAATAAAAGAGAATTTCGTCGTCCTATTAGAAATGAATGGTTAACAAAACAGTGCCTTCATACCTTAATACTTGGCCAGAGAAATAATAGAATATTTTGCATTTCATTCGGCACAAATTAATGAACAAAATTCATATTTCAACTTCTACTAGTGTTAATTTTAATTAAAATATGTCTGTGAAAATGTTCTTTTATTTTACTTGTAGATTTGCCAATACGTTAACAGGAGTCGCGAATGTTAGACGACGCATGTAAGAGCGAGCTTAAGAGTGAGTATTCCGTCCACTAGCGCCGCCAATCGTTTTTTATTAATTGTGGTAAATTTAAGACACGTAGATAAAAAACCGCTCTGTAGTGCACTGAAGAAATGTATCTATTATTTTTTGACAGCTATTTTTAATACATAACTCATGGCTAAATAGCCAAAACGGCAATTATTGCTAAAAGTGGCCACTTTTAGCAAAAATATCGACTTTGGCAACTATTTATGTTCTAAAGTACAAAACATAACTCTCAAAACATAATAAATACATTTCTTCAGTGCACTACAGAGCGGTTTTTTTATCTACGTGTCTTAAATTTACCACAAATAATAAAAAACTATTGGCGGCGCTAGTGGACGGAATACACGCTCTTAAACCAAATTCAAAGAATCGCCTCATAAATCAAAGGAAGAATAAAAATCTAACCTACGCTGCTACTGTATCTGACCAGTACTAAGAGAAGTCGTTAAGCAAAATCGTTATACCCACTTACGTTGCTGGGATCCTGGTAAATTTATCCAAATAGGCAATAGGAGTGAGTGGTTGGGTGCAGCGGGCGAATGCAACAGTACCCGGGTGGTCTTGTTAGTTCGACCCAATCTGGTTCGTCCGACCCGACGCGACCATGTTAGCCGGCGTGCACACTCGCTTTCTTCGTGTTACAATTTAATTTTCAGTTGAGTTGAGTTTTGTTTAGATGTGCTGGTTGTGTAAGTTTTTATTTTTGTGTCTGAAATTGAAATAATACAAGACTACGAGACATTTTTACCTGCCAAGGTAGTTTGCAGATTTGCATATAATTTTACAGTAATAATGTGAAAACGTATCTAATTTCAATTTAATTGATGGAATTAATTTACTAAAAAGCGTGAAAGAGCAACGATAAACAGACAATTAAACATCTAAAAAACTAAAACCTATTCTTACTGAAAATAAGATGATTTCAATCTAAATAGTCTAGTCAACAAGTGCTTTTTGTTCAACTTTTTCTTGTAGTCTTGGAAAAATATGAATGAAAAAATTTAAGTACCTACCTATACAAAAAAACTGCAAAAGTTATAAACAATTTACTGAGAAAAGAAAAAGGGGTTTGTTTATTTTTTTTTTTTTTCAATTATCTCAAAATCCAATTAAGATCTTTGAAATCTAAAAAAACATTCCAAATAAGAGGAAATTTCCTGTAAAAAAATCGAAACTCCCAGAACTGTATTTATAATGTTCTCAGAGGGGTGAAAATACCACCAAAAACGATTACTCTGGCTTTCGCAAGCCACAACCGCTTCGGCCACTTTAACAATAAACATGATTTAAACATATAAAACATCAAAATAAAGTAATGAAAAAAATCAGGAACTTCAGGATTTAGGAACTAGATATATAATAATCCGCCGGCAGTATTGTTTTATCGTGATTTTTCAATTAGTTATGCAATAGTTAACTAACAGTTTTGTTCTGCTTGAGCATAAGCATTGCAAATGCGACAGTTGTCACACTATAAATCTGAGATTTGTTTCCTTTAATGGAGCTATTCATAAAAGGCTTCAGGATATATCCCCGTAGGAAAAACCAAATCAAAATCTTATATATAAAATTCTCGTGTCACAATGTTAGTTACCTTACTCCTCCAAAACGGCTTTACCGATTTTTACCAAATTTTATATCCATGTTCAGTAGATCTGAGAATCGGCTACTATCTATTTTTCATACCTCTAAGTGATAAGGGTTGTCCACCCCTAACATTTTTTTAAAGTTTTGGACAATTTTTTTTGTATTTTTATTCTTCTTCCATCATCTCCTATTTTTTAAAAGCGATATTATTAATGAATAATGTGACGCAGACGAAGTTGTGCGGGCCAGCTAGTATATATATACTACTTAAATTTACGTTGGTTAAAAATTAAAACTAATTCAAGTTTTAATTTTTAATAATCGTAAATTTTTCGTACAACGTAAATCATTGAAAAATAGTTTTTTTTTATAATTTTAATTATTAATGATCAAGGCTGCATGGGAATGATTTTCTTAATTTTTGTCTCCTATTGTTTAAAAAATGTTACTAACGAATGCGTTATTTATAAGACGAATGTTTTTTTTTTTTAAATAAGATCTCTGATGCGAATGATTATTGTGTTAAAAAAAGATCCATAAAATAAATTATACTGTTCAGAAACTATTGGTTCTCATCCTCTACTTAATGAAACGAAAATACATGAGTTGCGTTTTAGGAATCAAAACAAATGTTTTTTTACATTTCGACAAAATAAAATTAACTAAAAAAATCGGAGATAAAAAGTCATCGAATGATCATTAAAATTTTTCCAAAACTGCTGAAAAAAAGTTGAACAAAAAGCAGTTGTTGACGAGACTAAAAAACCGAAACTTGATCTACTAAAAATCTAAAGACAACGCATTCTAAACTGCTGCATCTAGAATAATAAAATTTTGCTTATGAACACCAGGTATCTCAGTAAAATAATAAATTATAGGTTATAATTGACACTTATTTTGCAAATAGGTTACAAGTCTTCCACGACAACATTTTTTGGTCATATTAATCTAGAATAGGCCGGTGTTTCTTAGCTGACGATATACTTCACCAGTTACACACTACCCTCAGTATGCGCTACACTCAATTCGATCGAGCTCAGTGACGCATCAGAACAGAATTGTTAGTCCGCCGTCCGATCCGATCGGACCACCACCACCGACTTAGCACTCCCGAAGATTGCGCGAATTGTGCCCCCATCGACACTGTGTTACCTGATCCTCCACTTTGTACTTAGAGGGAGGTAAGTTGCTCTGAACCGATTAATTGAGTGTTTAGAATTTGAAATCTGTTGCATTGTTTTTGGTTGTAAAAAATATTTATATTAAAATTTTACAAATGACGTCTAGGTACTGATGATTACGAAATATGGACAAATATTTGCAGTTCTTTCAATTGGTTTCTAAAAGCTTGATTAAGTCTCTGATCGAGGGTCAATTCTACTCTTTTTTAAGCAAAGTTCGCATTCGCATGTGATGGCTGATTCCGGCAGAGATGCGATTACGAACTTTACTTTAAAATTAGCAGAATTAACATTCTGTAGTAAATGGCATATCAAAATAAAAAAAGTCTTTGCTCTTTTTACGTTAATAAAGTAGGAAGGTTTTAGTAGGTACAAAACATAACCCTCTAAAATAACACCTCGACCTTTCTAAAAGTCAACGTCGAAAATGACATCAACTTATAACATAACCCTGCATGCAAATTTTAAGTAACAAACCAATCACTTTTCAGAACTAACTCGATCTCTAACCCCCTTACGTGGTAGCCGTGCGATACGAGTATGTCGACCTCCGTCATATCATAGCTAGTTGATAGCTTCATGCGATGGCCGATTAATGAAGCCGACGTACCACAGAACGCTGCCGTAATAGTTTTACGACTAACCCTCCCCCCAACCCGTCCTAACCCCCTACGGGCAGACTCGACTACTTGATTATGCATCCGCGGTACTTCAGACCGATTATCGAACTACTAATGAACGTTACTACGAACATTTTAGTAACTGTTGTTTTTGTGGGGAAGTTGAACACGGCCGTCAGTAGCTGAAATGAGGGTATTTTTCTCTTTAGGTACTAGTCATCATTGCCTTTATTTAGCGGTAAAGTTTCAGCTTGGAGTAAAATGTCAGCACCTATTTCACTCTGAAGATCTTTTTGATACTTAGAAACGTCAATGAATAAACACTGCAATTAACGGTTTGAATATGTAGCATTCAAGTTTATACTAAAGTTTATAACTCATTCCTACTACACATTCTGAGCGACCTATAGACACATCGTCTCTAACTAGTAATAGTCGTCCTTTCCTCGAATCTATAATGCAGTGACGACTAACGGCATAATTGCATCTTAATAGATTGCCTGTCATTATATCAATTAGTAGTATGAATTTACAACCACGTACAACATAATATAGGGTTGGGAGCCTGTCGATAACCCGATAGTGCAATAGGGCTGCGCAATCGGTCAGAATAATGCGCCGATGATGCCCCAACATTGTTATTAGATACGCTATCCTAGCATAGAGATTTGATGCTATCGAACCTATTGCTAATACGATATTGAACGAAAAAAATGGATTTTCGGCGATGAGGATGCAGAATTTTTCTCTTGGTTCTGAATACACTAAAGACGGCTTTAGGATTACTTTTGATTGGATTTGTGTGCATTGAAATAGGTAGAAAAACATTTGAGTAACCTAATTTGAATCAAATATAATATTTTCCACCAAATCACGAACTACCTCCAGCTCTCAGAAATCAATATCGACAAGAAAAGTTTCAAACTACCTAGCAATCAAAGCGAGAAAACTAATAAAAACAGTTGAAAATCCTTTCAACTATTGCTTAATGATTCGTTAAAATATGAAAAAGTATTTGAACCATTTGCGAGGCAGCTACTAATACGACGTCGTCTTAAGTAGAGGGGAGAAGACCGGGGAGGGGGGGAACTCGCAATCCCTCTCATTTAACACCGCTCTATTCCTCTGTAGGTGTTTGCCGAAGCGATTTCAAGGAAGGATCCTCCTTTTATGGTGCTACTTACAGTCTCATAGTGATTCGCGGTTTTATTTTGGACGGCTCATGTAAAGGCGCGTACATTTTTCATGTTACGAATGAAACGAACAGTAATCTTTGCATTTATGCCGTGATCCTTTATTGATTTTAGATTTTTAGTGGAAAGCGAAACGAATGAAGCCGGCGTGAATGGAGACGCGCCGGCTAAAGCCGGTGTAAGCCGAGAGATGATATAAACTGCTATTCACTGGGGAACATATCAGAGAACCCTGAAGTTATTCCTCTGTACCTATGTATAAGCGTTTTGTGTTCTGCAATTAACAAGGCGTTTGAATGCGAACGATGCAACAGTATTGAAATTACGTTGTTTTGTAGTTTGAGAGGCGAGAGATTTTATATTATGTGATCGAGACAGTTTTGTTTATTTGTTTATGCGTCACTAGTTTCAGCAAAATTTTCAGCCAGTACTCCAGTTATTTGGTAGCTTTCTGAGAGTTTTGAAAATTGTCAGTTTTGTAAAATTCAACGTCCTCTTTCAAAATATTCGTTTTGCCTCCCCGTATCTCTGCCGCTTGCACCAAAATATTGGAAAAGTGGCACACAAAAATAGTTTTTCGACGACAACAGTACTCCCTTCAGAGTCATGGTCGAATGAAACTAGTTTTGAAAAAAAATCCTTATTAAATACAACAGACTCCCAAATAAAGAGAAAACTCTACAAAATAAAAAATAACTTTAATTTCGGAACTCGTTGTTTTTGTTAGTATCTTCGTATTTTGACATCGACTTCCGAGATTAAAGTTATTTTTACTTTATAGTGTATTTTTTTGGTTATCGGTTGTATTTTTTTGTAGATAACATTTTTTTTTTTCACTTTTTAGTGGTACCCCAGATCTAACAACACCACTACAAAATCACAGGAAGCAAAATACGCAATTTCGTTAACTTGGATGACAAAAAACCATCATCCAAGTTGTAAACCAATTCCAGCTATTTCATAAAACAATTTTTTTTTCAAATCTGTTAATAAATGACGGAGTTATGAGGTAAAAAACATAAAAAAATACAACTGAATTGAGAACCTCCTCCTTTTTGGGAAGTCAGCCAGTTTAGAAATGGATATTTTTGCGTAGGAGTACGTCAGTTAATTAAAGAATCGGGACGCCAACGCCATCTAGTGGCGATCAACGGAGTCTAGAACACTGGCCGACAGAGGCTGAGCAGTCTATCGGTGGCGATCGAGCAAAGAACACGTTTAGAAATCGCCCCGTGACCGAATACGGAATTGAGTGATTATTGTGTGAGAACATTGTTATTGTGAATTTGATTTTTTTTTGTACTTGCACTTTTTAGTTTACTATGGGAAGTGTTGGCCCGTGTGTACGCCTACTGTACTTCCAATATTCTAGCTGATGTAACCTAGACAGTTGTACCATCTCCGACATATTTTTAATTTTCAGAAACGTGGTAAACAAACTTCTGACAAATATAATTTATTTACAAAAGAAAGCCAAAAACGCTTTCTTAGCGTTTACAATAAAAACATTTCCCCAAAAAGGCTTTTCATCAATGAGCAAAAGTTAAGGTTCCGTAGAACAAGTAAAATAAGATTTCTTTTTCAAAATGGCCGTCAGCACAACCATGTTCAGATGCTTTGCTCGTATACATCAGCATACAAAGCCGCAGTTAGAAGCTAGTTAATAACTAAATCAAATCGAATTAAACCCTTAACACGAAATGGAACTTTTAAGGAGTTGCGGCTCGTTAAATTATGATAAAAGGTTTCGTTTTTACGACTTGAATAAAACCATGGTTTTTGGTTAAATACTTAAAGCCTACAAATAATAAACTTTCCGGGTGTTATCAACACGATACTTTACTGGAACTTGTTTCAATTTGATTTAATAAAAACGGTACCATCTTACTGGGGCAGTCGAGTAAAAATCGGATGTTTATGTTTTATTTAAGCCAAATTAGCTAATGTCTTTGTAGTCCATCTGTTCGGATATTATCTAGAGGTAAAAAAGCCACAGGATTCATCATCAGTTAAAAATTTATTTTCCGTCCGGGAAGAAAGTTAAAAAAAATCAACAATTTCAAAAAACCCTCCGGTATCGTAAAAACTCTCAAGGAATGTCACATTTCATCTCAAAACTTCATCCATTTAAGAGAAATCCGATATAAATCCGTTTTTCCTGTTCACCGAGAGAACTCTAATACCGTAATTAATTTTCTTTTTTACAATCATAACTAAACCAATTTGTTTCACACCTCGGTATAAATTCCGACATTTATAACGATAGGAACACAAAGTTAACACATTTTTTTTCTTCACGAAAACCCTCATTTCCCTAAGCCTTAAAGAAAAAACAATGAAAGGAGACCTACCATTAAAATAAATAAAAGGAAATAAAGCACCAACCGCAAATTATTTCACTTACCTACTTCTTTTTATAAAAATGCGAACGACGCATTAAATTTTGGGGAGAAAGGAAACTCCCTTGTAAGCAATATCGAGCAGGCAAATTTTTCAGATATTGCCTTCAGGTAGAGCACATTTATTATGTACCCGTATATATTACTCTTGATTCATTGACTTTCGATATTGATTTACTTTGCTTGCATAAGCTGTAGTTGGCCAAGACTGCGGTAGGCAAACTATACGGCCTTTGATATGAAGAATTAAGGGCGAAGTTGGAGTGTGCGAACACTGGGAGAGCCTCAACTTTGACGGGACACAGACAAGCATAGATAGATTGAAACCGCAAGAAAACAGTGATGGACGATCTTTTGAATGATAACCTTTTCCGTATCATATTTCGACCAAGAAACTTTAGATTTACGGCCCTTGTATCTCTTTATCATTAAGTTGTCCAACTTTATTGCTGACTGTAAATATCTCTCTATGCAAGGCACGGCCTCCTAATATCGTTGTTTACGGCAACAACTTCTAAACTGTTATCACTTTCAGGACACCAGGACGGTACATCTCGCCCGTTGCCGATGTCCGCCTGATTTACGGTTACGATAAGGTGTCGACCTACAAAGTTTTGTGCTTCCCTACGCGGAACGCAATCGCGTAAGATTTAAAACCAGTAAATACCACACGGTTTTTGGTTTAGTATCACATGTTCTAAGGTGTGTTTACTTGGTAATGAAATTTAAATGTCACCAAATCAATATAGTTTAATTAATAAGACGATGGGCTCTGTAAAATACCCTTTAACAATAAACATAAACAAAAGACGTTTACGTACATTTAGCTGAGAGGCGGAGCACGTAATGGCGGGCAGGCTGCATTCAGATTCTAGCTGAGGCGCTCCAATATCGGCTCTTGGTATATTATTACAAGGCGGAGGGACGCGGGGCAATATTGAGTTGTGAAACCGACGATTTACCTAACAGGAGACGCTGCTAACGGAGCAACTTTAGCTCGACACTTTGACAACTTATTTCTTGTCTCCAGAGTTGCTAAACCACTCTGTGTACGTAGCGGCTTGATTGTTGTTCGTCGAGATACTGATTGTAAATGCTTGTGTTCCCACAATCGCTTTAAAATCAATAAAGTAGGTACTATGCTTTTATTTACAATCTCTGCATCAATAACACACGTAATGAACGTTTAAAAACTTTAAGGTACGCAAGGGTCGGAGGAAAACGCAGAGAAATATTCGAGCTATGCCCAAAGCAGTATGGCTATTAACGGAACTTAGTTTAGCAACCTGTAAAGTGTATACCGAAATCCTCATTCAACTCGTCCAAACGCTTAATTCAGTTGGAATAATTCGAGTTCTATTGTTAAGTTCCTAAATTTGAAGTCCAACATTTGAAGTCCAACATTTGAAGTCCAACATTTAACTGCTTACAATTCAAAGGTAACCGCAAATTTCGAAACGAGTGTGGCTCTCTATAGAAGGAAACTTATTTGCAAACCGATAACTTTTAGTACGAGTCGAGTTGGTCAGTTCACGCCGTCGGTCGTGGTGGGCTGCCGACCGTCGCTCCCCAACTATGCAACAAAGCATTCCTATGCCTCTGATATCGTAACAATATTTCAAAATTTGCCAATTAGCTTCATGTTCTGTTTAAATTAAGGCTGTCGTTAACGTTAACCTGAATTGTCCTGCTATAAAACTGCATGCTCAACCTGCAAGGTATGTTGAAACTTTTCCTGAATATTTCTGCGGCTTTCATAGCAATCTGTCAATTTATCGTGGCTTCAGAACGCGAAGTACATGCAAACAAGATGAAGTTAGTATTCCTGGGAAATGCCGATAACGAAAGTTAGTAAAGTGAATGTATCAGAACATACCTCGACCGCCTCGTTGTGGGATCTTTCATAACCATAACTTCTGTGATTTCGCCGAATTTGCTAAAGTAGTCTCGGAGACTTTCTGTAAAGAAAAGAAAAATGATGTTTAAACATGGTGAATATTTGACGAATTCTCAAACATGTGGGTTAAAAGATTTGTTTAGGATATATTTACATTTGTAGCTATAGGGGCGGCTAAAGAGTTAAGGGTATATATTGTTCTTCAGTACGGTTCTCTAAATTGTACATCGAATGCCTTAGCGTTAAGTGCACTTAAAGAAAGGTTTGTGAGTAAAATCCTCACAATAACAAAAGAAGTTCGCCTTCTAAAACACTGCTCTCCAAACAAAAACACAGGTAGGTATTATTACCAAATTCGGTTTTATTTATGGACCGGAGGCCTTCTTGGGTATTTTTCCGAGGTACGTATTGGTACATCGACAAAGAACTTTCATGGCACATTCACTCAACACTTCTACACAATAGAAGGGTCTCGTTTTGTAACGTTGAAACCTTTTCGATTCGCAGTCCATAAAAGTAAAACGATAAGAGTCATTCCCTTCAAATGACTGAAGGAATCGTCAGGCAAATGTTTGAGAGCGCGCTGCTCAGAAATGTTCGTGGTGTTTATCGTGTCACAAGAGATTTGATTCGACAAGACGCTGGGGTATTTAGTATCATGTTTCTCTATTTAAACTGGCTTGTTAAAACGTCTCGTCTGCCTCAAATACATGCAAGGAGCATCCGCGTGGAGATTTGTTTGCGACTGGCTGTATGACTCACTAATGGATAGGGAGGGTAGGCTCTCCCTCTAAAATGAATATGCTGATTTCCCACGTCCGTGTTTTTAGGTGTATTTTACATAATTTCCGGTCAGCAACCGACACGTTACACTGTCTAATCACTTTTGGTGTTCGCAGATGCACCCTACCTTAATATCTACGAAATAATTAACATGCTAAAGTAATGTAAAGGATATTGAAACTCATTTTATCGCGTACCTATCTACCAATATTTACTCGATCTAGATTGTGATCATAACCAAGCCGAGGACGGTAAACAACCGTCAATAATCTAGGTATCCTGCGTAGTACTATGTACTTACCTCCCGTTATAACGATCGGAATTGGTTGAAAACAAAAGCTCGATACTAACTTACTGTAAACCTGTGAAGTTCCCGATTAATACTAATTAAGAACAAACAGGCCAATCACGAGAGGCTTATTGCGGGATACATTCCAATTTAAACTTGCCCTCAATTCGATAACAGGGGGCGCTTCTAAAACCAAATGTTGGTCTATGTTTTTAAAGTCGATTTTAGACTTGTTTCGCGCGGAACTTTTCTAATCTGACCGCTACCCCGGCCTTCGGTTCTGCACTTCCAAACAGTAATGAAAAGTAACGATTGCATGCTGACTGTTCCATTAATCACCTCCAACATTGTGTGAGGGTACGTTTTTAGATCCGTGAAGAATGACCTCGTTGTTTAATGGCAAGTTTTTTGGCTGCCACGATCTAAAACTTCAATTAGGAAGACTAACTCCTCACGTAGTAGGCTTAAATTGCCACTTTATTTTTGTGTTACCCAACGGTCACTAACCGTTGGGTAACACAAAAATAATGTGAGAAAAAATCTAGACTCAGGTATCTTTCCCGAAATTCTTTCTTTTTCGAAATTAATCGATTTTACACACAAATCTCAATACCTAGTTAATTTTAAACTTACGGGCTAACATGTAAAAATAAATGCAGCAAGCAGTAAGTATTAAAGTAAAATTTTGATAAACATTTTCATAACTAAAAGCTGAAGTGTAGGTAACTTCATTGTAGCTCAGTTTCTTTTGTTTTTATATAGGTGCTATGTCAAATAAGCAGTTTAATGGTAAGTATATTTCTTATTGAATTGACTAACTTAGAATGTGTATGGATTTTTACAGCTCGTAGACAACGATGACATTTAACTTCTACTTGATAACTCCATGTGTTTGTGCAACTGAATATTGACAGACGGACAGAAGGTGATCGTAGAGGCACTTTCTTTTTATATGAGTTACGAAACCTAAACATAACCATATTGCTGTTTGTTAAGTGGCTTGCTATCTATGCCTACGTTTCACTACCAAACCCACGCTCCAAACATCAAAACCAGCACAACACGAAAAATAAATTAATTAACGCACAATGATGAGTACACAACCCGCTAAACTATTCGCAACCCTTGTTATCTACCCTCCGGATTTATATTTTATTTAGATGACGCCTACCAGGCAATACTGCGGAGGACAGCGACTGGATTCGGCACAGTTGTTCAACCACCATAAAATTAGCATTTGCTGGCGAGTAGCATTTTCATCTGAACACAGACCGAGTCACCTGAATTATTCGACCGCTCTTCTTTAAGGGTTGAATGTGTTATTTTTTTCCGTGGTGTGTTAAGCTACGCATTGTTTTTAATAAATTTTTAGTATCCGTTTTTTTTTCAGGATAGTTTATTAAATCACCTGAATTATTCGATCGTTTAATGTTTTTGCAATGCATTACTTTATTGGAGTTTTTAGACGAGTTTTTTTTGAGGATATTATTAACCACTGTAAAGTTGGCATTTGCTGTCGAGTAGCATTTTCATCTGAACACAGTCTGAGCCACCTGAATTATTCAACAACTCTTCTTTCAGGGTTGCATTTGTTTTTTTTTTAATTTACTGTGACAGGTTTCATAAGTCCAAAAATCAGTAAAAATGATGCGTATTTTTAGATTTTTAGACTTATGAAAGTTTTTTTGAATTTCATAACAATTAAAATTTGCTGGGAAGTAACATTTCAACTGCAGTACTATTCTGTAAATAACTATTTCGATATCGAGCTTCACCTGAGTGACAAAGCTCGCTAAGAAAGCTTTGTCACACATAATATAAGCCTTTTATGAAAACGAATTTGATATCTCACCACAAATTCCGCTGTCGAAACAAGAAAATGTTATTACTGAATAGCACTAATACCTGAACTACCTGAATCATTCGTCTGTTTTTTATAAAACTTATAATTTACTTATTTTTTGGTTTAGTGCAGTATTCAAACTTTGAAAGTCCATTATATAGCAATTTATCTTGACCATAAAGTGACGAGCAAGAAATGAAGTTTATTTTTTTTCCGTTTCTACCTACAAAGTATTTAGAATATTCAAATAGTTAACTAATATATTGATACAACAATCAATTCATAATTTTACCTGAAATAGAAGCGTCCACTAAAATATACTAACGCTATAAGTATTTAATTTATAAAACCCACCGCCACCACCACAGCACCGCAAAAAAAACATTTAATTTCTTTTTTATAAAACATTTACAGTTTAATGACATATTGCGTCTAGCTTGCAATAAAATTATTAATATTGTCAGTGGGGGGAGGTTGGGAGGCGACGCAGCACTTGCTCAACCACCATTAAATTGGAAGCTGCCACACTTCCTGAACTAGCACCTTGCTACTGGATTACTCCGTCATTATATTAACAGTTTAATTTTGATGAGTTCGCCGGAACTACGTCGTTTATATGTTTATAATTAGTGTTGTGATCAACTTTAGGGTGGAGTCATTTGTAGACCTCTAGACATGACATCATTCAGAGCTTATGCACACGGCGTATATTTCACGCACCGTAGACGCGCGTATTACGAACGACACTCATGGCACTGTAAATATGACCAAAAAGCATTACCGACTGTCTGCGGCTCAATTTCGTTCTTGCGCCTTAGCGCGCGTCGTCGGCGCGTTAAGTAAATGCCGTGTGTAAAGGCCCTTAGGAGTTTTTTTTTCTGGATCCATTTAGAATATCTTTGGTATTTGGCGTTTTTAATCATGATAATAGTATAGATAGTCCGTAGTAGTAGGGACCAACAACAGTTACAGAACTCTTAAATTATATTGACTTAATTGTGTCAGCAGAATACTAAAAAATATCACGTTCTAATGTGTTCAAATAAATAACATTTGAAGCGTATCGAATCTTTAGCATTGCAATGCAAGAGTAAAGTGTATTAGTGAACTTGGAATTAAAATAGACGATAAACAATTCAGATAATAAATAAATATAATTAACTAAATAAAAATGTGCGATGGACAATAAATCTAAAAGTGAAACAATGACGGACAGTTATCAAAATAAAATAATGTCAAATATCCATTCTGGTCCTCCCTGTAATTGTTCATCCAACAATAATTACGCGAATTCTAAAACAACTTGGAATTCAAATGCTCCCTAATTGGCAGTTTTAATCTACTAACTTTCGTACAGAATTCAGCAAAAGTAGGGAACAAGTTATCGTGGTCCGCGGCGAAACGAATCAAAACCTTCTAACTGAAATTTATAAATTTATTTTGCCAAATTATAATGACTGAAGAGGATAATTTGCTTGATTTAAATTCGGATCGCTTTTATGGTGTTTCAGAATAGGCTATATTTCTTATTAAAGTTGGACGGAAACTTCAGGCTCTGCTATTGTTGACACTGAAATTACTAGTTTTTGAAATGAATGCATTAATTTATTCGGTGAGATTATTAGATCCTCCATTGTCTGTGTTCTTGGTAAATTCTAACTAGCTTTTATTTCTATTTTTTGACGATTTGAAATGTCAAGAAAGAGCAAAAATAATATAAGGTACTTCAGACAAAGGAATAAATCGTGAATCTCAAAGACGCGTCAAACCAATACGCAACCAACATGTGCGGGTAAAAATAGATTTAGATGTTATTTCTCGCGTAGTTTACTTTGTTACCTTTTACAGAAGTTTGCCAAATTATTCGTCGTATGTGCACGGGGCCTACGCCACTTGTGCAACCACCATAAAATTGGAAACTAGCCGGAGTCCGGCGAAATGAACGGACACATTACGTAAAAACAATATTAAATTCAACGTAAACAACGATACAGGTGAGCTTTTTAGTTATCCTAGTTGTATAGAAGTTCAGTGTGTCGGTAAAACTTGGAAAAGGTGTCAGAGTGCCAACGCTACTAATTTTCACATTCGCATCAAAAATGTATGAAATTATGACGACACGGTTGGCGCAGTGGTTGAGCGATTGACTGCTGCGCAGCATGTCGCGGGTTCGATTCCCGCACGGAACAAATATTTGTACGACCTACAAGTATTTGTTCCGAGTCTGGGTGTTTTTCTATCTATAATATGTATGTATTTACAAAAAAAAAAAAAGTAGTAGTTTATCAGCCATCTAGTTACCATAACACAAGCATTAGGTTGCTTAGCTTGGGACTATATGGCGTTGTGTGAAATGTCCAAGGATATTATTATTAAAAAAAAAAAAAAAAAAAAAAAAAAACCTTTTTTGACAGTTTGCGATTGACATGTCACATGCGAATGCGAAAGTTGTTTAAAAATTTGTAGAATTTGCACTCAGATTGGAATCGGCATTTTTAGACTTTCTTAAAAATAACGATGGAGTGTGTTTATAATAGAAAGCTGATTACAATTTAAAATGGCAAACAACATGAATTTGCCTATTTGAGTGTTTGAGCCTTTTACACCCTTTTCACTCAACTACGAAGATGCCTAATTTAAAAAAAAATAACAGCAACGTTTAATATTTTTATGTGCTCTTGACAGAGTGTCATTCTGTCAGCGAATGCGATTTTCATAATGTTTGGCATTATGAAAATCGCAAATATTGAACACTTGACATTTTGACAGCGCCTGTCAATTTCATCAATTTTTGACGTTTTGGCAATCGCCTTCGCGATCTCGGTGTCTAGAAGTGTATCTTGTAGATTTAATAGACAATACCACTAAGGATAGAGTTTCTTGTAAACTTTACTTGGAACTTGGATAAGTTTCTGTGCAAGCCCTGTCCTTAAATTGAAATGGGTACCAAAATAGCTCTACTTGCTTCATTATTAACTATTGAACTAAACTATTGGGATATCTTTGGGCTTTGCAGTGAGGTTAGCTCTGCACTATATAGTTGTTTTAATTTGATAGCGTTTGTGAAGGATCTTAAGTGAATTTGATATGAGATAGTTTGATAATTTTGTTGGACTTAAGGTTCTGAAAGGTGGTTCTGTATGTTTGGACTATACATTTTAGCGAGTGTCTTTAGATAACATATTCATATTAAGTTTAAAATATTCTAGACTGTACTAACTTTTTCCCACTACTTTACTCGCGTCCCATCTATATCTGTATCAAAAATCATGAAAGTCGATTCGGCAATTTAGGCGTCTAAGCCTAACAATAAAAATCCAAACTATAATCTTAGTTTGAATTAGGGCATTTAATCGTTCAATTTTTAACTTAGAGTCTGGGGGATTTTCCTGCATTACCTATATGCGGCTAAATATAGCCTCCTAACGTTTATATCCCTACACTATAACGCGAGTCTCTCATTACTAAGGCACAGAGCGGCGTGACTGCTGCGCAGACTACGTTACTGCAGAATGCACCACATGACACTCAAGTTCACTGCGTCTATGGGGATGCACCCGCCACTAATGCCTTCAATAATTGGCAGTCGAAGTTCCAATGTACCCAATCACGACCTCAATTCGATAAAGACCCACCAGGAATGTACCACCTAACCTCTCATATTATTAACTAAACTTTTGGTACATTGTTTGTATTCACGAAAAAGTATAACTGAGAAATGACGCATGAAATAGAATTTCTAACCAATTACATTACGGCAACGCTACCTTTTCTTGTGTTTTACTTTCTCGTGAAAGTACAACTTAGGGAAAAGAACAAATAAATCTATTTTTTACTTGAACGCTTTTAGTAAAAGCTCTGTACAATTTTTGTCGCAAAAATTTCGCGTGTCCCTACACCAATTTTGGGCAGTCTTTCATGTTAGCGATAACCACTTTCATAGCGGGTACCAGTATAAAATTCAATTACCTAATTCAGTTTTAACACTTAAACGTACATTGTTTGCTGGCAAACGATAGACCGCGAGGCCGAGCCTACAAAGGCTTTGCGGGGGTATATTCCCAAATATTTTACACAATGAAAGCAAGATTAACAAACAGTGGCTACTCTTTCTGGTCGAGCTGAGGTATGGCGCCTTGTCACGCGATACCCGCTTACACTGAGAAAATAGAGAAAAAATGAGAATAGATATTAGGATTCGGACGATTTAATACCAGTTTATTTTGGGTGTTCACTAATTTATGTGCTAGATACGACATTCGGGGAAAATGTTTGTTGTTCTGAAAATTAGAATGAAACTAATTTGTTGACGAACATTTTATTATAATTATGTTTGCGGTTTTCCAACTAATGGTAAATGGTTTTGATGAACATGTGATATGTTATTTGATAGTCACAACTAACAGTAAGCTTTGAATAAATCACGGCTAATCATCCAGCAATTGATTAATTATAAACAAAGGATTTAATGCATTTAGTGATTTGGAATTAATGCTAGTCACTGACATATATATTATTGGATACAGCCACACCCACTTTTTATAGGAGATTATCCCGTTTCATCCCTACGGTCAAAATATTCCATTCCCAAATTCAAAAACTTAGTTACAAACCCGTTGTCCACCGTATTACTAGAATATATCTTATATTACACGCTATACAGTGTAGAAACGGCAGTCTTGTCCGGCAGCTTTGAATGCGCCTGTGAAATATAATTTCGATCGGACGGCAATCAGGGGCCGGTTGAAGACGGAGCGTGATGGGACTTTGTAAAATATTAAATGTAGCGCTTGTGAGCAAGCTACAGTGCATCGAACAAGTGGCTTGTAAATATTTATTATATCTATTGTCACTGGACAAATGGATGTTATAGCACTAGTGCTGTAAAAGTGAGGTTGAAGGTGTGATTTAGAATTTTTGCTTTTCAGATTTCCGCTGTAATGTGAGACGTTGTGTTGGAGTTTTTTACTAATTATGTATTAAGTTTTATTTTGTTTCGTTGTACTTCGCGAAAACCTTACGATTTTCGGAAAAACCTCTCTTGGTGCTCTCCTACTCTCCTCAAAAAAACGTCATGCCAAATTTCAGCTTTTTGCGACTAGTTTCGGCTGTGCGTTTTCTGTCAGTAACTAAATCAATCAGTTACCAGATTTTATGGAGTTTCCAGGAATTTACACCAGTTAAAGAACAATTGACATCAACCACTCACATTTGCCATAATGTAATCCCTACACTATCCTACAGCCATGTGAGCCATGTTACCGTGGAAAATTTGATTCGTTTGTTATTTTAAACCCCAAAAATTAATCTAACCCGAGTCATACAGCCAGAGAATTCTATATCAGATAACAAACATCCTCGTCTACTGAAACGGACTTCCGTAAGATGACCATAAGGATTCGTCTCCACCAGAGATGTACGAGGATGCGAACCAACTGAATCAATAGAACCAATCGCTTTATTTACCTAACCTCGCTCAGCACAAGCGATTTTATTGGTTCTTTCTAAACACATCCCTCGCTAAGAATCCTCGCACATCACTGGTGGAAACGCAGCCTAAATATGCCTTAATCAAGACGAACCATGACACGCTTTACCAACACCTTGGTCTAGGTTCAATAATCATCTGCCCGAGCTGCGGTTCGAAAGAGTCACCGCGGCCACGGGTTTTAGTCAGTAAGAGTCTGACACTCCCATCTGCTTTGCCCAAAGCGGAAGAAGTCATGTGATGATTTCTCATCCATAAAAAAGGTTCAATAAATAATCATAGTGATTGCGGCATTTGGCAATATTTCTTAATGAACGTTCAATGTCGTGGTCAAAATGTCTCCTCCATATTCAGAAGTTAATCATTTCCTTCTGGATATAACGGTGTATACTTCTCCAAACTCGCAAATCTGCTATCCCAGCAGCCTTTACCTGAAACAAACAACAAAACATTCAATATTTGTTACATGTTTAAGGAACATTGCGTGGGGTTGGGCCCTGGTATAAAATACCGCGGATTATATTTTACGACATAAACCCTGGCGTCTTTACCAGCACACTTGTAGATCAACATCTAGCTAATATTTATTCGGGACACGGAAAAATCTTACTTTTTATATATTCCGTACAGTTTATTTGCATCTTAAGATGTAGATGTGTTCTTATTTTCAATAGGTTTATCGTGCTTTGAGATGATGTTTATAAAAATTCCGCGGTTGTTGAGGATTTGCAGATTTACTTATTTATTATTTTACTCAAATTGAAATGGTGATGGAAATAGCCTACCTATACTAAAAGGTTTAGGTAGTTAAATAAAGTTAAACCATCTTGTTGAGACTTTTAACACAAACACTTATATTAATCAAATAAACTTGTTGTTTTTACATTGGTTTTGAGTTTCATTATATTCTTAACTGAGTTTTTTAATAAAAAACCGGCCAAGAGCGTCTCGGACTCGCGCTCCGAGGGTTCCGCACCATCATATAAAACGTGGAATCCTTTTTAATTTTCATCGGTGATGCCTATATTCGTCGTACAATTATAACATTGACGTGTACATTGCAGGTTTAATAAAGATCAGAACTAATGTAATGATGATTTTTGAAAAAGTGTGCTATTTAGACACATCGTTTGATTGTTCCTGTAATATTTACATAAACTTCTATAACATAGAATATTAAATTTCTAAAGGAAAACTATGTGGCCCAAAAAAAAGAAATGTTTGAGAATGTGCAAAAAGCGCTCTTTCATATGATATGATATGCCCTAGTAGCCTCACTTTTTTAAGAATCCTTTTCAGTCGCTGTTGCAAAAAAAAATATATTTCTTTGGTGGAAGTGAACAAACGTCATCCAAAACGATTGCAAATTTCAAGTTGATAGCATTAGTAGTTCTTGAGATATTCAGCTGTGACAGACGGATAGACTTAGTCACGCCATAAGGGTTCCTTTTTATCATTTCGGTATGGAACCATAGTATTTTGTTCCGAGTCTGGGTGTTTTTCTATCTCTAATATGCATGTATTTTACAAAAAAAATATGTATATAAGTAGTTTATCAGCCATCTCGTTACCATAACACAAGCATTAGGTTGCTTAGCTTGGGACTATATGGCGTTGTGTGAAATGTCCAAGGATATTTTTTTTTTTTTTTTTTTACTTTCTCCTGTCCCTGGAGACCCGGTCCTTTGGTAGGCGTACGAGGGGCCGAAACCAACTCGCAGAGGCCCCGTTAGAAATTTCACATGTAATGGAGCACCATATTATTATTATTATTATACATCAAGATTGTTTGCCTTTATTTAACTAGGTACCTAAAATTTCATATAATTATTTTCTAACGGAAATTCTTAAAAAACCTTAACTTATAGTCTGACATATTCAAACTATGCTTACTATGAACCTCGAAACCCAGTATATACCCAAATGAAGTCATAGAAAAAGAACTGTGTAAAAGTTCACAAACTGTTCATCCCAAAACGTTTTAACCCCCCTACTGAAAGACCTGCTTAACATCGTCAACGTAAGTGCATAGTACCTAGTGAATTTTAACGTCCAAACTTGTCCGTACGTGAAAAATCCTTGCAAGTGAAGCTGTATCATGGTGGAGGTTGAATAGATCACTCCCTGTAGGAAAACGTCAATCGCCGGCTGATTTATAGAGGGCGGGCTTCCACGGCGGCGTCGACTAAACTGTCCGGACTTTTGCTCGTGTTAGCGAACGCGGCCCACCGGCAAACAAGTCACTCACCTGCCGACTCTCTCATCGAAAATGCGAACCCTAGTAAATGCCTTTATAAACGAATCCATTTTAAATTCGAATAGTCTACCGACAACACGAACGGAACTTCCAGACATGACATGCGTGTTAACGAAATGTTGGCGCTTGGTCAATTTCAACGTGAAAATTTTACACAGTTTACCTACGTCGAATTTTCGTGACTATATTAAAATAACATCCTAATGGAGCCGTCCGCGCCCGGGCGCTGCTAACTGAGCCTGCTTTAGTTTCTACTTTAATTACTGAATTCAGTCTAAAACAAATAAAGAATCGTCTGTTAATTTGCAAGGGGTCTTTTATGCAAACTTTCAGCGCAAACTTGACCTAAGAATTCAATCAGGACTCGGGTTGGCAATAATTGCACGATCCGAGAGTGCACTATAGCTAAACTTTTCATCCCGTTGTTGGCGTTCTATTGAAATCATCTTAACGCTATTCGTAGTTCTACACGCCATGGTAATAAATTGCGAGTAAACTACTTACAATCGGGAAAAGTTAAAATTTAATCTCAAAATGCAGGCAGAAATTTAAAATTACGACATGATTTAAACAGATTGTCGGACGAACGCTTAAAACGACGTCATTCGTGCAATCTGCTCGAGAATTTTAGTATCGGGAGATAGCCGGCGGATTAATGTATAAAATATAAGATCAACATTTGCATTTACGAAAATATAGATATAATTGAAACGTTTTAGGGGCATTGAAGAAGTTTTTAGTTCAATTTAGCGGCAATCAGGACGGCCGTTGAAGACGGGGCGTGAGCCGAATGCTTAAAATATTAAACGTGCCGGAATGATGGGACGACGGGACAGCGGCCCGCCAATTTGATATCTGTGTCAAATCAAATGAGCGCCGACGTACCCTAAATATATGATATCTCACAAATGTTTGCGATTATTCGTTTATTTCGTGAAAACAATGTTTTTATAGGTAATAATCGTGTGAAAACTGAGTGTTTTTTGCCAGTAAAGATATCAAAAACCACTCAACTTTATTTTGAAACTCCATTTTATTTCAGCAGATTGAAATGTTACCTGTCATCGCGATTTCATTAAAATGGTCTCATTTATTTAATGATCTGCTTTCGCATAAATTAACGTCGGATCTTCACAATAAGTAGAAAAGTACAAAAGAATACAAAGTCAAATTAACGTCAACATAACGTTAAAAAGGGAAAAATGTAAAGCAGTAATAACTAAAAATAGGTAAAGATAAAATTGTGACAGCTAGAAGGAAACGGGCGCAGCCGAGCGTATCTCACGAATGCAGCGGCGCCCGTTTTGATTTTAATTCAAGAAAATATATTTTTTTAATACTTTGTTTACCTAAGCATATATTTTTTTGAGATTTTAACGACTACGCATTTAAAATATTAGCATTAGATCTGCTAGCTTATTGCGTTATTGAGGATGTCTGTTTCTGCTGTATGTAGCTATAGGTATGTTTTAGGTGTTTCGAAAAAGACTGTAATGTTGAAACTACGACCTCTCCTACGTAAGTATTCTGAAAAACTCTCACCATTAAAATAAATGAGCGATGTGAGCTTTAGGTGAGCTGTCAATCTCTAACTTTACATGTAACGAGAGTTTCACGGAACTTGCTTGTAGAATGCAGCAGCTATAACAAACAAGCCGTCACCTCAATAATTCTATCGATCACAATTAGATGATTTTCAAAATTAATATCATGTTATTATTTATTTATTCATTTAAGGACTACCAACAAAGCATACACCAAAATACATGATGAAGTATACATTCTGTAGTGTAGCCTTAATTATAGGCTGCCACGGCATGCATCGACTATAGGATTAGGAAATTTAGTGTAGTTACAAAATTGATTTGACTTATTTAGATAGGTTGGATTAGTCAAAGCAATCAACTTAGTTCGACGATATACCAGTTACAATACAATATATTTTTGAATCTTTAAGTTAGTGAAAAAGACAGTAAAAAAATAACGGTTTTCACTCCAGGACTGCTAGCAGAAGTGAAAACATGAACATTAAACGTTGTGCACTTTTGAATCATCCGTCTTTATTATAACCAAGATACCTACTTTAAATTACCATTGCAAAATAAACTTAACTTGCTGATTCAACAAAACGTAATTAAATTCATTATTAACAATAAGCCCGCACTATTGTAACATTAATTGTTTTTTTTTTCTCATAGTTTATTCAGCATTTCCATTGTTTCAAACAGTAAATCATCGGTTTCATAGGTTGAAATCAACCAATCGTTATTGCGTACATTGTTTGGTTTGAAACTGGCAACATCAATATGTGTATATCTCTTTCAAAACTTCGACGGTGCCTGTCGTGAAATATTTATCATACAAACAAATGAAAAACGAACCAATTAAAATGGGGTGCATAGCTACATTAAAAATTTAAACGTGATAACAGATTGGGTTATGATAGTATCTTTTATTTTGATTCGCGCCTGAAACTATAATTTAGATGAAACAATATATTGATATCGGTTTTCTTATTTTGGCTACATGTCAATATTAAGCGAATTTCAAAATATCATCACAGAAAAATTGCCCAAAATCACGATGAAATTCGAAAATAGTACTTGAGCTTGTGTTTCCATCTTCATATTAACCGTTTTCTGTACCCACTATATATTACCGCTTTAAACGCTCACAGAAATCTGAAGATAGCAAAAATAAATAATCCTGGATCAAGAAACTGAGATAACAAATAGAAGTGTCATAGAAAAATAAATATTCCTATTCAAGGAATTAAAGCAACGCGGAGGAACTGTGAAAATAAATCAAAATACAAAAGAAAAGCCAAGTCTCTTGTAATACAGAAAGAGTACTATTTCATATTTTTACTGTAAATAAATTTGACTTTTTCGCATTTAAATTTACAAATTTTCCGGAATGCTAGGCCGACGCAATCGCAGTCCTCGACCGACGTGCTTTCTAGCTTTATTTGCTTCATTTTCAACGAGATTCAGATTGCCAAGAAGTTTTGCGTTCAATTTATATAATATTACCTTTTTCGCTGTTCTAGTGAACCGTCATTCGGCTTAATCATTTAAAAAAAAGACTGTACATTTTGTCTGTGGAAATTAAAATAATCCATAATACTTGAATAAAGAATCTGCCAATTAGTATTTAAAGGTACATGTATAATATAAGAAAGGGTAATAAGGTTTTTAATATATGTATTATATACCCTTTTTTTTCAGCATAAAAAGAGAATTGGGTCATTATTTTTTTAACCACATCCCTACTTTAATATTGATCATCAGA
Organism: Ceramica pisi; assembly: GCA_963859965.1. Lineage (NCBI taxonomy): Eukaryota > Metazoa > Arthropoda > Insecta > Lepidoptera > Noctuidae > Ceramica > Ceramica pisi. Next base: position 17,272,839 of record OY982535.1, on the reverse strand, counting down.
TTCTTTATTCAGCTCTTTGGATGATTTGAATGTAGAATTTTAGTTTTTTTTTTTTTTTTTATAATCTCTTTTTCAAATATTTATATTTTTGATGTTTTTATGAATTACCCTGATTATGTGTACCTAATGTTATCAAAAGTAAATAATTATGTAGACACACGTCCCAATTGACGAAACAATTCATCTCACATGTATATATATAAATACCGGAGTGCCAATTCTATTAATTTTCATTCGCATCTCAATCGCAAACTGACAAAAATTTATGAAAAATAAGGCTTTTTTGACAGTTTGCGATTGACATGCGAATGCGAAAGTTGTTTAAAAATGTGTAGAATTGGCCCCGCACCCTAATAGACACCAACCAAGGCCCACCTCTAACGTGTCGTGTGCCACCATCAGACAACCACGCTCGATCTCCACGCAACCCGACCCTGAGATTTCTGTGAAAGGCCACGATGTCCCCGTACCCCTAGCACCGATGGCCTCAAATCGATGAACTATAAATCCATTGTCTAAGTTTGCACAGACAGAGCTCCTCTGGACTCAGAAGATTAATTTTCTTAGTTTAGATTGTTTCGTGACCCATTGTGCAAGCGATAATTGGATTTTCTCGACTATCTGTGATTTAGTTACCTCTGGGCTCGGATTTGTCGTAAAATTCAATGGTGTAATACCGGGTGCTTCATTTATATGGAGGTGAGTATCTGTGATTTTGTATAGCGTGAAATTAGTAAAGCTCAAGTGTCGGTCCAGAAACAATAAGCTCATTATTTGAGACTTTCTGTGGAATCTGTTATTATTACTTTGCTTGTAATTTAATTGCGTTAGAATCTGTGTATAACACAATTGCCCTAGATAGAATAGACTTCAAGCAGTGCTCTAGAAATTCAAACGTTTGTTTCATGCATTATTGAACATTCGTTGTTTTTTTAAGGATTTCTATTGTGTTTTGAAATTCTAAGTAAATTTTTTGTACTTCAACATGGATGTTCTTAGAAACAAACCCCTTTAATTAAATAAAACAAATCTGCACACAAATCTCCACAAAGCCTTTTTGTAACAAGGAAAACAATAAAAAAACAACTGCAATGACATTAAAAAATAATTTCAAACGACCCTTTTTCAGCGTAAGGTAAATTTTTGTGCACTTATCTCAAAAACAGCTGTATCGTTTTCAGGAAGGCTGTTACATTAATTTCATGTCAAAATGGCGTCGGAATTAACATTGTTAGCTGATAGTAACAGTGTCTTTTTCTTAGCGGTTAGCGACAGCAGTAAAATTGTATCGTTTTATGGTGATCGTTAAACTAAGCTTGGTGTGTGGTTTTCATCGCATGTTTAATGGTATTTGTTTACTGCAAGCTAAGCTGAAACATTCTTTGTAGCTTGTAAAGCAGCATTGCTCGTTGAAAGCTTTTCTCAATTGCTTACCGATGGCCCTAGTTTAGCTGTGATGCTTATTTTGGGAGATTAGTAAAGATTTTAATTTTTTTTTATCATTATATTCTGTTCATTAAATTCCTGGGCCTTTAAGAATCAAATCTCTTAATCCAATCATTACATAAAGTGAAATATTGTTGATTACTGTAATCTACGTTATTAAATTCAATCAAAATAATAGGAGTAAGAATTTCTCACCTCAACTACATTGAATAACGAGCAAGGGTCATTTTTTCGTCGTTCAATTCAAAAAGCGAAAAAATCTCAACGTCAACATTTCAATGATGATATGTCAAACGTAAAAACCTAAGCTATAATTTTCAGCACACTCCACACTGGACTTCAATCACAAACCACGTCGCTTTTTAATTTTATTGATGCGTAAATCGTCAGGACTATTTTATGAAAAGTGTTAAACACTGCACAGGCTGGCAAATAAAACATTATTCAAGGGTTGACGTGACAAAGCTTTGGATAGTTTTTATCAAACGTCCTAGTTAGTGGAACAACGTGTTGTCATGAAATATGCGCGATTTTTTGACGTGTTCAAACGGTGTGGCGTGACCCTAATTGGTTGTTTTGATTAGCTTTTACGTCTAATTAAAATGTCGTGTGTCAACTGGCTGTGGAAAAGAGTTTGTTAGAATTGATTTGTTAAAAGGTGTTTTTAGAGGATGTTTCGACTGATTTTGATTGGAGTGGGAGTGTTTTAGTGGTGGAAAACGCCTTTGCGGAATTTGTTGGGTAGAGTCATCGCGGCCCTGGAACGCAAAGGACAATAGGAGGAACACGGATGGGTTTTAGTCTGAGACTGAGTCATTTGATGATAAGCACTCCATTCCAAATTACAACAATCCAACATCATAATAGCAGGGTAAAGATACCTAATAGCAACCGGGCAAAGTTCCCTATAACTTAAGGTTGATAGGTAATGAACTAAGGAACCATAAGTATTTATTTAAACAATTGTATTTATTTATTTAAATTTTATAACTTATAATAATAATAATTAAATGGTGTCATACTGCGATCACTGAATGCCAAAAATGGAAAATGAGGATTACAGTGATATTGTAGTTGCAATTATTATTCTCATATGCAACAACATTTGCAATGGCGAATAAAATCGAAAAACATCGTTGAAATTATAATAAACTAGCTGACCCGCGCAACTCGTCTGCGCCACATTTTCCATTATTGCTCCACTCCTATTTGTCTTAGCGTGATGATATATCTCGATAAATGGGCTATCTAACACTGAAAGAAATTTTTCAAATCGGACCAGTAGTTCCTGAGATTACCCCCTACATACAAACTTACAAACAAATTTTACCTCTTTATAATATTAGTACCTATAGATTTATATTAGAACTATTTTTTGCCCACGATATCGTACGCGCATATCCGGTAATTTGCTGTTCTCGTTGGAATTTCGGCAAATCTTCCCTCCCTCTAAGTGCTCCTAAGTGCTCCCTACACTCCCCAAGGCACATACATGCCAAATGTCACCTTTCTTCGACCAGTAGTTTCAGCTATGCGTTGCCTGTCAGTCACTCATTAACAGAAGATTTTTAAATAAAAGGGTGCAATTATTTTAACCAAACCCTTATAAAACACAGCTAATAAATAATAGAAAACTTAGGAAAAACCTTTCAATAAAAATAATACCTACGGCGATGCCTATTGATTTTTCTAATTGTGTTACCTACGTGAGTGTCGGGCGGCGCTTCATTAAATATTTCTTAAAAGATCGTAACTAACTTGTTAGTGAGAATAGACGAGGGTTGGTGTCGTCCCTTTTTAACAAGTCCGAAATTTAATAGAAAATCGACCTTTTAAACTAAAATTGCCTTTAAAACGATTGGTTAGTGAAAGCTTGGAAACGTAGGTATTGTTGATTATATTTGGTGCACGATCAGTATTTTTCGGGGAAGAATAAAATAGCTATTGTTACAATAGAATATTTGCAGCGCACTACAATAAAAAAGTGTTATATCTTGGTGTTAATTTGGAATTTGTTTGATGTTACATATTTTGTTGGCCGAGTAGTTTAATTATAGTAAAACAATTAAACGGGTTTAAGATCAATATTTTAGAAATGCATACCTACATAGATGTACCTGATTTTTGGTGAACACAAAAATATTATCCAATCAAAATTGCTCTTCTGGACAAATACTCACGTGTATTTGTCCAGAAGAGCAACGGCCGGCAAAGGTTGTATGAAAATCCATATCACTAATGCGTCTAACAACACAATAGATATTAGCCAGAAGTACCCAGACTAGTTTTTGCTGTTTTAAAGATTGTTAACAGTTCCATGAAAATGTCACTCGCTTAGAATGTATTCGTGTGCTAAAACACATCACATGATCTACTCGTACTACGAATATTTTTTTCCGACTCTCCTTTCGCAGTCACTCTGTGAGAGATTTCCTTAGAATTAAGCATCACCTTCGTACCATTTCCTCCAAATCGTATATTTATTGTATATGGGTGATTCCACTAGAGACGACTCTCTACATCAGTTTTTAAGTCACAATATTTGTTACTTTTTTATGTCAATGCAACAGATTAGATCTTAAATTAATAAATATAAACCCAATTTTATACTGAAGCTGAAGCCCATATTAAAAGTTCATTATTAAGTATATGATTTCGGGCTAACTGCAAATCACACGATGTTGCACCCGCGATCACTTTAACAGTTAGTAGATAATTCATTATACATTTTTATTAAAATATTATTTTATGTCTTTACAGTTAATTTTTTATCGTTTGTCAATATAAGAATGAAATACAATAATATTTTTTTCACAATTAATAAAGATTTTTGTGCTCTTGTAATGTAATCTGAAAATGGCACTTTATACCTTCTAATTTTGGTACAAATTTTGTCAAACCTTTGCAGCTCTACTGTCATTCCCTTGTCTTATTTCTTATTACATTATAGTCTACATGTGTGACAACGGGAAGCTCCTTCCCATAGAATTATCACGGTGACGTTTATCAGACAAATCTCACACCAGCGCGTCTGAATTAGCAAGCGTCGCCATTTAACATGTCCCAGTGTTCGCGATTAGCACTATACGAGGGAGGGACGATAATTGGCAAGCTCACCACATATCGGACGAACGTAGGTTTTTGTCAAGACTTTTGCCCTGAAAGGATGCGACAAGCAATTGGCATTTTCTGATAAGAAAGCGGTTAGCTAGATGTCATCTATAGACTATAGATATTACAAAATAAGACACACACACACATATTACTTCGGTCACAGATAATATAATACAAGTACTTCGGTAAAGTGTTACGTGGGTTTTCATCACAACATTTAGACCTATGAGGAAGCATCAGGCGGACGACTCTTTTTCTAACTAAGGAAAGAGATCATTGATATAGAAGTTTATCACTACAGATTAAAAAACAAAGTGCTCCACCGCGTCTGCCTGTCTGTCTGTTCGTGATAAACTCAAAAACTACTGCACCACCAGCTCATCTCTTGGAAAATTAAGCGTTCCTATTGATGGATCTAACAGACGTTGTCGGTCTGAATATCGATGATAGTAAAGCAGCGTTATAAGTAGGTAGGTACTCGCCTAATTATACTCGCTTAGGTAGCGTTTTCAGCGTTCCTTTTATTTACACTGACAAATAGTCCTTTCTTTTTAATGTAACATTTTCCTGCAACGCTCCATTGTTGCACAACGAGTTAGAATTATTCCACCGGCCAACAATGATAAACTGAGATTCCAAGATGAAGAGTCGCAACGACCATTAAAGTTTCAAAAGGTTCTCTTTAGAACAATACAGTGAAAATAAAATAATTTATACAGGAAAGCTTAACTTCAAAAGAGTCTTTCACTCAAAAATAAAGCGTGTTGTAGTACCTAAACAAGGTGGAACAATGTTTTGCATAACAAAGGAAAAAAAACACCTAAAGGAAAACATAAAGCCACACTTTATTCGCAGAATACTTATTCAAATGAGGCTGTCCCTTCTAAGTTTGTTTTCAATCAAAAACTCGCGCAGCTTTGTCCCGCTAAACTTTATAAATGAGGCGATTATCCACGGTGCGGCGTCGCAGGTCCCCTGCACGATAGGTGTGTGTGTCCGGCCGCAGCGCTGTCGCCCCGCAGCCGCCCCGCAGTCGCCCCGCAGTCGCCCCGCGCCGCCTGCGCCACTCGCCGGCTGCGTCGCGCTGATAAACCGCTGGTCACCTGCGCTGCATGAATTGCAGCGCTTTTTAACTTTCATCCCGCTAAGTCCTTTAAACTTCATCCGCTTTAAACGCCCGCGTTTTATTTATGATTTAGACGCTGACAACTACACAGACAACTTTGTAAAGTTTTCGCAATATCCGACGAGGTAAAAACTGTGTTTTTAAGTCACAACGCCATTATGTAAAGCAGAAATTCTTCGTATAATTAAATAAATATCAACCGAGCTCGCAGACGGCATTATCTAAAAATTCAAAAGTACATACGCAGCCGAGGTTGGTAATAACGCGAACGTGAAAAGAGTACAATAACACGACCACAGCCGAGCCTAGGAATAGTACATCAAGATTAGCTCGAGGCTGCAGTCTGATTACGTCGCCTCGCTATGTAAGAAGAGAGCCCGTCGCAGCCTCCTCCGATTCAGAGATGAGGATTTGTATACACTTTTTCTGAAAAATAACTTTATTTTCTCGGAGCGAAGTCGCTAATCTCAAGAAGTCAATAATATGCTAATTTAATCCGTCTCAGCCACATATCAGAAGTGTTAATATCTTGTGCTCCTCCGCTTGCTTCGTTACAGGTCTCTAGAAATTCTTAATAAAACCGTGTAAAAAGTTTTCTTTTTATTGTAAAGTAAGGGGAAGTGTTATTATTGACGCTCGTACAAAGAAGTCGGCGCAACAAGGTGCTCTTGCATTTGTTCTATCTCAAGTATTATATTGTGCCCCGGGCACTTCCCACTCGCGCCTTCCGCAACTTTCTTTACAATTTCCTTCTTGAGATTTTCTGTTCAATTAAATTATATGAATTCAATTCTGCAGTTTTTCATGGATCTATTTTGCGATCCGCGTTAAATATTAAGTTAGTATCGGAATCAAAAAATAAATGGAATAAAAGTGGGCAATCGCCTGTTCAAAATGAATTGCAAACAATATTACATTTTGGAAGCAATCTACGTTAACCCAAAAGGGAATGATGTGGCAGCTCTTTATATTGCAATTTTTGTGTCCAAACAAAACGAATTTGCCGCGCAATCAAAGCGGGAATCCGATTGATGACATGGCGGAATAATTGTTTCGTGAAATTGAAAATATCGCGGCTTGTATTCTGTGTAACACCTTATGAAACATACTTTTGAACGCAATTTATGAACTCGCTCGACTTTGATATAAAAAGAATATGGAAATAGCTCGTATAGAGGGTAGCAGCGATAATCTAATAGGTGGATTACTTTTTATCCTTAGAATAATAACGCATATTCTAAGTTTTTATCTTTTCTGGGTCGAATTGATACTAACTTTTATCGCAATAGGGGAATCTCACGCCATGCAAACATAATGTCTACCTACGATTTCTATTTCAGCATAACATGTGAGCAGATATACGAAAGCGTAAAACTCTGAAATATCTGTCGCGTAACTCCAAACTCAATCTATAAACAGTGTAACGGTAAAACTAAAGTAAAACATCGGAACATCGCACCTGTGACAAGTACAATAAAACTTTACCAATAAGCCATATTTCACAGTCGACTTCAATCTCAAATACCAATATATTATGAGGCGATTTCCTACGTAGGTACATAATTCAAAGAATCGGAGATAAGTTATCGGAGTCCCGCATATTCATAGTGTCGGAGTCGGTGCGGTGTCGCTTCGGATTACATAAACTGCGGGTAGTCTGGATGTGTTTGTGCCCATCTAAGTAGGCAACTTGCGCCCGCAAAGCACTTTGGAAAAGAGAGTCGTTGTGAAACGTTTTCTTTTTCCTAACTACGAGGTTTGTGTAGCGAGTGAGCGACACAGCTATAGTTACGTCTGTTCGTCTGTTATGTCAAACACGTGGGCCATCGCGTCACTGGAGTACAAAATGTAATGTAAATAAAACGCCGCTGACACAGCTTAGCGCACTGGTTGCAGTTTTTGAATATTCGAATTTGGAATACTGAATGTTGCAAAAACGGTTCTTGTTGGCTGCCAGGAATTGCTTGCTATGCTAGTTTTGGTACTGAGGTATACGGCCTCCATTTATTTCATCTGCAATGGTTTTGTACGTTTGTGAAAAGATAATTTTAAAGAATATTAGTAAGCATTATCAATATTTAAATTAAACATGAAACGGGGTATTTCTCGTATTTTTTAGTTTGCGACAACGCTTCTTGCTGTCACAAACTGTCATAAACATCACTAATTTCTCCGCATTTTAACAAGGTTTTTCATTGATTCTGATATGTTTTAGTACCAAAATTGGTTTTCAGATTGCACAAAATACCGCTTTTCATTACAATCAAAACCATTCAGAATAAACTCATAATAAAAACCGACTCTAACAAACAGAAATAAAAAGGAAAAACTGTGTATTTTTTTCCTTTATTGTGAGTATAGCTGATACAGAAAACCGGGGTTTCTAATAAAACTGTTCATATGTACCAAGTGATAATTACCACAATGTAATTCCGCTGGTTTTCTTTGCTAATTCCATAAACAAACGAGCCACTTGAGCTATATTGCAATCCGATTAGTATTTATTGGATTTGAATCGTTCGATGTAACGTTTTGTTTATAGCTCAATTGATTTTGATCGTTCAAACTTTTTACACAATGTTAATTGTGACTTTGATTGACGAAAGGGTAACTTTTATTACAATTTCACGCTGGTTTCACGTATTGGAGGCAACAGATGGCAGCTCTGAGGCGTCAAGTGCAGCACCTGTCAAAGCGCTAATGTTTTCTCATCAACTTCATGTTTACGTCATATTTTAAAGGAAGAGGACCTCTCGCCTCTTTGGCGCTAACTAGTGGCGTAAATTTTCCAGGAAACCCTCATTGGATAATCCTCTTCCAGGAAAATCTACTGGAGGATTTACCACCATTGGCTTCAATAGAGGAAATGCATGAAAAAAATATTCACTTTCAACGCAGTTTGATGAAAAATTTACAAAAATAAAAAAACAACAGTGAAAACAAACAAAAATTGTTCGTTGAATCGAGATACAACTATTTAAAACAAATATATTAAATATTACATGCATGCACATTTTCAATAATTGTATGATGATTTGTAGGAAACCAAAATTGATGGAAATTTGACGAAATAAGGTTTCAAGGGAAATGATGTAACACAACAGTGGACTTTAAAATACTGAAATGAAAATACTGTTCATTGCACTTTAGAAAGTATCTAAGTAGGTACAGCAAGAGTGATTAGTCTATAATTCCCTGTGCTCTACCCGACCAATACCTGAGCAAAATTATATATTATAATGACGAACAAAATTATACAGTAGCCAAGTAATACTTAGGTCGTTACATGTCCAGTAAATTGATAATGGGTAGTCTTTCAGCCATTTTTCTATTAAATGGGTATACCTACCACAAGCGGCCATTTTATGTATTATCATCATTATAATAACTACATGAATCAGGATCAAAATTCACACAATCTTGTCTGTATGACGTGCCAATTTTATCATAATTCCATTGTGAGAAAGAGACGGAGGTATACAAGACGAACAGCATAACCCTTTTTCATATAGGATGAAAATGGCCATAAAACGTCATAATTGAGCAGAACACTTTATTTTACCATTTAATTTTTAACCTCAAAGTTCCAAGGTGTCCAAATCCAATACCTACAGTTTAATCTTATCTCGATCCATCAATTTCCAACCCTAACAATTGTCCAAGCTATTTTAATCAACCCTTCTATAGCAACATGTGGCATATTGTAACAAGTATGTAGTGCCAATTCTGTGTTATCCCTTTGACCACCCTTTGACCGGAAGAAAATGCTGCCCAACCAAGTTGGAAGCGCAAATTCTTCGTTATCCCTACACAGCCCTTGACTGGTAGAAAATACCTTAGGCATTGATTCCGCTTTCTTCCTATTACATGAAGTCTAAAGACATAAATTAGGTAATTATTCCTACACTTGTATCTTAACGCGATACCCACCCACACCAAAAAACATCACAACTACCGAATCAATTTCCATTCCACACAATTTTTCCAGCGCACCAAAGACAAGCTGTTTTAATTAACCCTGCTGTAGCAACATGTGACATGTTGTAACAAGTTAGAAGTGCAAATTCTTCGTTTACCCTACACTGCCCATGACTGGTACAAAATGCATTAGGCATTAAGTCCTCTTTTGTACCTATAACATGAAGTCTAAAGACATATTCATCCTTAATACAGTTGCATCTTATCGCGATACCACCCGCACCAAAAAACATCACAATTACCGAATCAATTTCCATTCCACACAATTTTTCCAGCGCACCAAAGACAAGCTGTTTTAATTAACCCTGCTATAGCAACATGTGACATGTTGTATCAAGTTGGAAGTGCAAATTTTTCGTTATCCCTACACTGTCCATGACTGGTACAAAATGCCTTAGGCATTAAGTCCGCTTTTGTACCTATAACATGAAGTCTAAAGACATAAATTAATCCTTCCTACAGTTGCATCTTATCGCGATACACCCACACTAAAAGAAAATCGCAACTACCTAATCAATTTCCATCCCTCACAATTTTTCCAGCGCACCAAAGACAAGCTATTTTAATTAACCCTGCTGTAGCAACATGTGACATGTTGTAACAAGTCGGAAGTGCAAGTTGGTCGGGTGCTTTGATCCTCGGTCGTGAGGTGTGCCCGCGTCGTGCCTCCGCATAGTAATCCATCTCGCTAGACAAACTCGCGACTAATATCTACGAGAACTTATGGTGGTACTCGGATTTTAGACGCGCTTTGTGCTTTCATTTGCGAATGGATTTCTGAAAAGGGGGCTGCTCGCCTTACCTAACAAATCCTGTCAAAAAAGGTTAATTTTAATCCTTACTATAATATTTGCGACTAATATTTACGAGAACTTATAGTGGTGGTACTTGGATTTTAGACGCTCTTAGTGCTTTAATTTATTGATAGGTTTGTGACCGTGTAAAAACGGGGAATTTTTGCCGTAGAATGACGTATGTTACAAATTTATACCGGCTAAAATGTTTAATTTTAATCCTATTTTAATAACTCATGGATGTAATGATATTTGGATTTTAAACAAGATCAATGTTTTTATTTGCGGATGGTTTTGTGAAAAGAGGCTCTTCATGGCCTTGGAATGATGTTTGTGTAGCAAATAATTACTGGCGAAAAGATTAATTTAAATACTAAAATATGACGGCTTGTCAATCAAGTCCGCTGAACCGATTTAGATAAATTTCGAAACACGGGTTTTTAAATAACCTGGTCTAAGACATAGGTTAAATTTTATCCCGTTAAGTTCATGAATCCATTGGCATAAATAACTACTGTAAAATATAACTAAAAAATGTGCTATTAAATATATCAACCAATCTATAAACAAAATGCCCATCGAAACCTACCATTATCATTGACTAACAACAAGTTAAATAACAATAGACGACAGTTATTTACATAAAGCAGACATCATTACAGCAAATAACAACTATTATTAAAATGCCCGTCAATAATTATCGTATAAATGGCATGCATTATAAAAAGCTCGAAGCTAATAACGGTCATTTTGTTCGGTATTCATCTATCAAAATGAATGCCTAATGAAAATGTCGAATTTGAATATTGACGAACGAAACGTACCAACTAAAATATTATTTGATAGATGCCTGCAGTCGTTCGGGCTGCCGATAATTGAATGATGGAATATTAACATACGTAATAGATACAGACTACCTATTGTAGATGTATGTTGTGAGTTCGTATGCGTAATGTTATAGAATTTGAATAGTAATATAAATAACTATTCAATGAGTTCTTTTAATTTCATTTTTTTTTTTCCAAAAACGGTTTTAAAAAAAAAAATATGTCAAAGGAACTGAGGGCCAATTCTTCCAATTTTTAAACAACTTTCAAACTGTCAAAAAAGCCTTAATTTTCATAAATTTTTGACAAATTGCGATTGAGATGTGAATGTGAAAAATCGTAGATTTGGCTCTCTGATATTTTTTATAAAGCAACCTATTCATTTATGGGTTCCGTAAAAAACGCAAATGAAATCGCTTGTGTTATAATTCATTTGGTGATCAAAAATCCGAGTGTAAAAGTTACATAGATCTTTAAGAGGGCGCATTCCGTCCACTAGCGCCGCCAGTTGATTTTTATTAATCGTGGTAAATTTAAGACACGTAGATAAAAAAACGCTCTGCAGTGTTTTAAAAAAATGTATTTATTATTTTTTGAGAGTTATGTTTTGTACTTTAGAACATAAATAGTTGCCAAAGTCGATATTTTTGCTAAAAGTGGCCACTTTTAGCAATAATTGCCGTTTTGGCTATTTAGCCATGAGTTATGTATTAAGAATAGCTGTCAAAAAATAATAGGTACATTTCTTCAGAACACTACAGAGCGGTTTTTTATCTACGTGTCTTAAATTTACCACAATTAATAAAAAACGATTAGCGGCGCTAGTGGACGGAATACACACCCTTAAAAAAATAGATTAAAAATATGAAATTGTTCATAGCGAATAAAAGAAAAACAGAGGCTCGTTTATCAGCCGCTCACAATTTTATGAAATTCTGCTGAACTTTAATTTACCATTTCAATCTTTGATCAACAGTACAATGTTGATCAAAAATACACAGTGTGTTATGGACAGGAGATTCAAATTAAATATCTCTATTTGCTTTACAATGGTTGTGAATTTTATTTTAAAATATAACACGGAAATTGCGCTTTTTTCTTGGAATTATTGGAACTGAATAAACTACTTGTTTAAATTTTGAAGCAGGACTACAAAATAAAACATGAAGTTCACTAATCCTAATTTTTTTTTAAAAATCCGTTACTGAAAGTTAACATGTATATGTTCCTGGTAGGGAAGCACAAAGAGAGGATTTTTCGAAATTCCTACGCGAATGGGAAAAACGGGATATGCGCGTACGAAGTCGCGAGCAAAAGCTACTTGGAACGTAAGTAAAGGGTTCCGTACCATTATCTATAAAAACGGCAAAAAAATCAAGTTTGTTGTATAGGAGCCCCCTTAAATATTTATTTTATTCTGTTTTTTAATTTGTTGTTATAGCAGCATCAGAAATACATCATCTGTGAAAATTTCAACTGTCTAGCTATCGCGGTTCTTGAGATACAGCCTGGTGACAGACAGACAGACAACGAAGTCTTAGTAGATCCCGTTTTTACCCTTTGGGTGCGGAACCCTAAAAAGCAGTTTTTACTATTTCTTTCATTTTTTTATTGGCCATCGTAGCTAAGGCAATGTTGTATATGTAGTGAACAAAATGATTACCTATATATCAATGAATCATGTTCATGTTGTTTGATCATAAATAACTTGTGTTAAAAACCATTCCACAACATTAATGAACACACAAACATTACAGAGACTAACAAGTAAAGTCACCTTCCACATCCACACTAAATAGCCACCTATTTTTCTATGAACGTTAAAATATGCAAACTAGTGGCAATAACAGCTGTTTAAGCTCTTGTGGTATTAAAATAATGAGTGTTCCTCCGTGCAAGGTCACGCCGTGCAAACAATCGGATCCTGGTGTAATCTCCACTTCGCGTCAGTTGTGAGTGTCTCGATCGCCGTCATTACTATGTTTGGTGCGACGTCACAACGAGCTTTGCTTGATAGTATTGCTTTGAAACTAGAAAATAATTCGAACTTATTTTTTTAATAATTCATACGCGTCTATTATACTCTCTTCTTTACGAGTCGATGATTTTTGGGCCCAGTAGGTGGCTACGTTAATTGCAGCGTCTGTGGCATTCATTTGATCTCCCAAAGTACAGATTTACTGTGTATCCGACGAGTCTATGTAACCGTATTCCGTATTTATGTTAACCAATTTCGAGGACAACAGTGTCAATCATATTTTTTTTTCTATAGTGAACTACTTTTTATGTATGTTGTTTTGTACTCCTTTTTATTTAGCAAAATACTTAAAAAAAAATTGTGATGTCCATACTCAGCAGTAGCGTGATAATTTGTTTTGTTGCGTTACATTTGCGTTGTTAAGAAATCATAAATGAATAAACAAAATAAGTGTGACTAAGTGACCATATCTAAAAACTAGGATTAAGGGTCCTCAATAGCGGACAGGCCAACCCAATCTTAAGTCTCATTAATAAAACACGAAGAAGGTACTTGCATTTTATGTCCCAAAACACTCGGTATCAAAGTCATTGTGGCTGAATTGCAATGAGACTTTGAGATTAAAACGTATCTCGATATTACTATCCCATCTACTTGTACATTTAAACGAAGCATATCTACTCGGAGACAGTAATCTACTTATTTATCTGTCTGCTGAATAAACTGAGAGTAGTTGCATGCCCGCAATAAAAATTAAACTTTTGCGTCTCATGTTACTTTTAGGGTTCCGCGTCTGTTTTAAGAAAACGACTAGCAACAGTTAAAAAAAAATCGGTTAGGTACATTTTCTTCCATGTAATTATTTTTGTTTCCTAGAAAGCCTACTTTTTTATTATTTAATGAGCTTGTTCTTGACCACAATCACGCATGATGGAAAGCGATGGATGAGGTCTATGATAGAGCGAGCTTGCCCAAAAGATGCTGTTCACTCTTGCTTTGAAGGCAGATGGGTTACATGTGGACGGGAACACAGACGGACGAGTACTTTAGTGGAAAGAGAAAAAAAATGAGTGCAGAAAATTAAAATACAACAAAACAAGCTGAAAAAACGAATTATGTTAGTAATAAGAAAATTATTTCAAGAAAATTCAAAATGTTTTTCGCATAGAAAAGCATCGAAAGTTAGATACAAGAAAATGGATTAAAAATATAACGAACGTACTCGCTCATGATAAAATCGCACTTGACTGCTTTTTCTATAGCCAGACTTGAGCGGATAATAATGGAACGAGCAATTCGCGAGAGCAGACGATACGATATCTTCTAACAGTGTTCATTGCACTTTCGCGACATCTACCAACACTATAATGTTTCACTTTTTACTAACTTGTATATTATATGAAACTATGCAAAACAACGATAATTTCGCTAAACAAAAACCGATATTTATTATAGGTTTAATGGACGCATGGGTATTTAAACCCATTATGTTTTGCTGAATGAACACAAAAAGTCTTTAAGTTAAAGTGTCTGGCTGTTTTCGTAAACTCATTCTGTAACATTAATTAACAACCATATGAGTAAAAAATAAAATGACTGATTCATATGAAAATGAAAGGAAATTGGTAATTGGAAATCTTAACTATCGGATGTAACCAACGCTGATGAATTTGCTTTCATGAAAACGCAATTTTCCGTGAACTACCAAAATTAGATCTACCTTCCTATTTTCGGAATACCTATTACTTTACCATTAACTTCATCTCTTAAAAATTACGAAAATCATGTCAGGTATTTTAAAATTCACCCAAAATACGTGAACAAAATAAGCAGATTTCTCTATAATTCGGTGCACACCTGAGCTAAATTCCCGCTACGTGCGGTGCTAGATATGACGGACAGTATAATCTGACAAGAAAATCTAGTTTACTCGCTAATCGGCCCACTAGATAGCTATTGTTAAACTGGACGCTGCACCACCGAAATGTTGTCGAATCGAACTAGAAAATATTTCACTTCTTTGCACCACGACCAACTGTCAAAAAAGTCAGCACTGATCGATTCAAACAGGAGCAACTGTACTGATTTTTTGGAATACAAGACTGTGTTAGTAAGTAAAACAGCGGTCACATATCAGAGGTCTTGCAACTATATTTCACTCACAATATGCATCTCTAATCCTGAATACACTTAACCTAATCTACCTAATACCAAATTGCATTGTAAACAAGCCGGCGACTTGTATTCGAGTACCGCTAGTATAACTTACTCGCGTGTACGAGCGGTAGCGTCGTCAATAATTCATGCGGTAGGCACGTCGTACCCGCCAGCCGTTCCTAATTGATTCCTGATGCGGTGAGCTGATCGCATCACTGACTCCTTGTACTGCCCTCCCAGGACCCGTCCGCTTCATTACGCACTTACAGGCTCGTGCAGAATGAGGAAAATCGTAAGAAATAATTTTATTATAAAATTTCATGTGAGCCTCTGTTCTCGGGGAGCGATGAGCGTGGCTTTTTGCATTTTTTTTTTCCCGAGTTAATTACTCGGTAACATGATAAGCAGCTAAGCATGATAAGTGGATTACTTTCCATTCACTAGACTTAACTAAGTTAGTAAGTTGGGAACTCTCGTACCTATCAACAGTTACCCTATTCTAATAAGCGCTCACAGAAAAGGTCGTATAATTCGGATATTTACGTACGAAAGTACCGTTGAAATTCAAAACTGAGTAGTCGAGTAAACAATCCGTAATTTCAATTTCAAATACAGTTAAAAGCTCCATTTTGTTGGAAACTTATGCGGTGCAACTGATTGTCATTCGTGGCACATACATAATCCCGGCGGAGAGTCCATGATCTTGAACGGGGACTGACAGCCGGCCGCGGCCTTATTCAGGAATACTATGCTGATACGCAACGTTAATCGAATTCGAATACGCGCCACCGCTGCAGTATCCATGTCCATCACGAATTCACGACTAACTCAGTTACTTGCTGTGCTAACGTGCAAAAACTTTAGCAACGTAACTTAAATCTGGATTGTATTTTACGTTTTAAATGGGGAAAGGTGTATTCTCATTTATCATTATTTTACTGTACTACTCATACCAAAAGAAATGTAGCCCATAAAATATAATGATCCCTTCTTGGAATTAATTTTATTTCTTTTGGTCCTATACCGTATGATTTGCAATATAACGTATTTCCCCAATTTCTTATCTTTCAATATTTGCACCTACTTCTTTCAATGCTACACAAGGCATCACCAAACACACTAGGTATGGCCAAATCATAATCAAATCCATCAAAAATTAGTCCCCCTACTAATTGTATCTTCAAACCTAGAATTGGCCCTCCAAGCACCACGACTTTCATTGGACCACACAAGACAGCAACAGACATGCCGTTTAACTTCAGTAGGTACTGTCGTAAATCACAGAATACTACCGCCGTCCGATGCCCTTCCTTGCTCGTTATGGCACTACGTGACTTATGGAAATAACGGTCTGTGACAGCCCGTTGACTTACAGTTTCTAATTGTGATATGCACTCCTTATTCTGTGAACCAGCCGTAAAATTGTGGGCTCATGTTAAATGTAGGTCTTTAACGTTGACTTTATTCATATTGATATTATGATGGGGTAAAAATTATAGGTTTGTTTGACAGTAAAACGAATACTGCAAATCAAAGTTACACGATCTACAACACATTTTATGAACAAACACACACACACATGCTGAACAGCTGAAAGATAATCTGGTCTCCACTTTTGAACCAATGTTACAAAGAGTTAAAATTGTTTATTTGTTTGTGGAAGGTAATCTCTGGAATGATATGTGGAATGGTGATTTTTATTTTATTTATTTATTTATTTATCATAAACTTAGGGCTAAAACTATCATTACAGATTTCTTAACCTAATGCGATAGTCTTACATCTATTATAATTTATAAATCTATTATAACTTAATAATACACACACTATTACAAAATATTATACATTATTATTACAAAAATCTACCGTATTATAACACAAAACAAAAATCAGTCTCTTTACGAATTCACTCAAATGACATACGTAAATATCTACTTCGACATGATGAAGCGACACTTATTGTTGAGTGCCGACATAGTCCGAAGGCAATTCACTGTCTTGCTAAGTCCTACACGGGTCCCGGCTACATTGCTCTACGAAGGTTGAGAAGATCTTGCAGCACATGAGAGTGAAGACCAGCTGGACTTTGTGGGTCGAGAAGTTTTTTTTTAACTTTTGATAGGCCACTATCTCACCTTATGGTAAGCGATGATGCGGTCTAAGATGGAGCACGATTGCCCAGAATTCACTCTTGACTTAAAGACTCCTAGGTTATAGTTATCAGGAAATACAGACTCCGGCAGGGAATTCCACTCCTTTGCTGTACGCACTATGAATGGAGTTGGAGTCGTGCCCAACACAAACTTCAAGTCGTTCGTGGTGCGGGTCCCAACTCACCAATGTAGAGTTTTGACCGAAGGTTGTCGTGTACCGACGTTTCCGCGGCCAGCTACGCGATATCAGTCAGCGAAACCCGACGCGACGCCGTCATTTCATGTGCAGTTTATAGTATTATATTCAAGAAATGTAATATGTATAAATTTATTTATAGTTAGTGTTTTATGTTTACGTATTGTATGGGCTCAAGATGCCTGAAATAAAGGATTTAATTAAATTAAATTCCTGGGTTCTGGCGGTCAGATATGCAGTTGTTCTTTAGAATATAGGGTATCCTGTGATACTAGAAGCCAATCTCAACATACCTAGCTGTTGTTAAAAGGCTAGACTGATCAGTATCTTAAAGATGCTTGTATAATCATACATTTATTTATACTATATGCTTTATTTAACAGCAAAACACAAAGAAAAACTTAAACTAATAATATACAATTGGCGGCCTTATCGCACTCCGCGGTCTGTTCCAGGCAACCTGGAATGGAAAGAAATGGGCCTACACTTGGTGCAAATATAGTTTAATAATTTTAACCGAGAAATCTACATAGGTAGTAGGAACTATACTAGCTAACATATGTATATGTATTAGATACTATATTGTACTGCTACTAAGTATAGTAGACACAGCTTTAAGCAGTATAGTAATACTGCTTAAAGCTGTGTCACTATTTCACAAACGTGATACTCTTTTGTTTTCTCTATCTCTTCACTGTAGACTTACCTCATCAAAAATCTAGTCATCCGACTACTCAACGTCCCACAATTGACTTCATTAATGTTTACTCTCTTACAAGGGATGTGCCACAACTTTTCATAGTCCCCATTTGGTAAGCAAGCGAGCGCATAAACAAATTGGCGCGCACATCTCATTAACGTCACTCATACCGCGGCGTCGCCTGCTGTGTTTTTGTCCGCGTTGTCACCAGGTGTAAGCTCTCGCCTCCGGTATTAAATAACTATGTAACATTATATTCGATTATACTAACTATCACTTAGAGGGGACGGTTGTAACAGTTTGAAGGTGCCTGCATGCTAGTGCTGGGTTTCGTTGATGCATGAGTGAGTTGTTTGTTTTACAAATATGATACTTTTGTGGGATTTCCACATAGTTATTACGAGATTATTAAAGATTGTGTAACTGAACAATGTTTAAGATTTAATAACTCTAAGCACATATCTGTAACTAACCCATCACTAACAACTTATGGGCTAGTATATATCTACAGAAAATATGAGGTTTTTTTTTATTTATTTAAATCTGTTATGCCAATGTGATTAACATCGTTCTGGGGTCAAGCCCTCACATTTTTGAGTTTTCGATTAGATATCGCTTGTAGAACATTAATTTCAGTTATACATAGCCTTTGTTTTCATGATTGGGTACTTCTGTTTTCATCAAACTCACTTATATTATTTGAGCGTATTCTCTTTCAAGGTTTCCGCCGTTTCATTCTATAAAAACAGAATCTACAGAAAACCAGTTTTCAATAAAAACATTCCCACTAAAACTACTCCAATAAACTTCATTGACGCAAAGGATTTCTGCATGTAAGAACGAGCCAAGTAAGGCGTTCATTGAGTTTGTTTGTATCTGCTTTTTATTCTGAATTTTCTTAAGCCACTGATAAAGTACTCACTGTTTCTGTTAAAAGTTCTTTTGTTCACAGGTATTGTTGTTTTGTTGGTAACGAACGAAAAAGGAGCCTTATATGCTACAACGGTTCAAGAGGTAAAGCTGCAATTTATTCATTCTCCGTTCCTGTAATCAGGAGCTCAACTATTCCAAATAACTCGAAATTTTGGAATTTGAGGGGCAAAAAAGGCCACTTTAGGAGAATCATAATATTATTGACACAACAATCTGTCAAATTTCATTTTCATCTGTATCGCTAACACATTAGGTTCAAAGTTGATTGTGAAAATTTGACAGTGACGGGTAGCGTGATTTGCTTACTGTTTCTGCTAAAGTGGCCTTTTTAGACCCGCTGATCTTAGTAAGAATACAAACAGAACAACCGCCATACAAACAGTGACATCTAGCCAGAATCTATTCTGCCATTGTTAACTAAAAAAGAAAACATTCTCAATAATTGAATATACGCATTCGTATAATCCGACTAGCCCTATTCGAATTTACTCGTGGTATCTTCCAATCCATATGGACATCGTACAGGTACATTTCCGCGCCGATATTTAGGATGGTTGACAGTTATTGGGAGCGGCGAATCTCTTTGGATTAGGAAGAGGAGAAGTGTCCGGTGTTGCGACAGCTGAATGCGTTCCTAGTACCCATCGTGGAGTTGAACATCATTTTAGGTGGAATCCACCTGTCGTAAGTCGAACTGTCAATGTTGATAGAACAGCCGTAAGCCCACCACTAGGCTTTTGAAGTTAAATCTGTTTTGCTTGGAAAATTGGCGCAACCGTCATCGTGACGATTAAAAGCAAAAACATGCAGAACGGATCCACTGTTGGGAAAAGGCCTTCGCTTATTCCTTCCAGAAACTCTTCTAAATAAATAAATTTGCTCGCATCGACCTTCAATAGGACATTCAGTATATATCGGTATGTTTGAACTCACGGGCACTATCATTTTCGTCGGTCAGACGCATCATCGCGATGCAATAGGATGGCGCCTTACTGTAGCGGCATCATTCCGCGTCGTATGAAGCTCAGAACAAGTTTGTAACTACGTTTTACGACAACACCTACCCTACTATCGCGCAATCGACTGTACAACAAAGAAACAAATAGAGGAACTGTCGTCACTCGAACCCTGAGGGATTGGCAAGTCTTTGCTCGTAGTGTGTGGGACAATGAGAATGCTATCGTTGTAAGGAATTTATTTTGAGATATAACTAATTATATAACGTTGTCATTTCAGCTGGGAGACGTCAGACGTCGACACTGATGATCAAAGGCCTCCCCCAGCGTCGCCAAATCAATTGGCCCTGCTTCTTGCATCCACCGTGCTACTACCCGGTCATCGCTCCACATAGTGACAAAAGTTTTACTGTAAGTTTATTAATTTTTAGGTACTTAAGAAGGTATCCTTGCTAAAGCCATTGCTTTTAATTTTAATTGACGAAATGCTGTGAGAAATCACATGACTACGGTATAATGCTTAACAAGTTAATATCAGAGTAGATCTGGTGCAACAAAATACATCAAAATTCATGTAGTAAAGTAAGCAAAGTTATTATAGCAATTACGATTTGCTTTTCTGATTAAATACAGCGTAACTAATTAAAATCCTTCCCATGACTGGCTAAGATCGGATCAAACCCGCAACAGATATTATACTAAATAATAATATAATCGTTGCCGGCGGCCATTTATAATTTCACTGTTCAATCACTATTTGCCCTAGTCCGCAAATATGTACCTACTAGTTAAGTAATTTCTTAGATGCAAGAAGTGCTGGACATGACGTGTTGTTAATTGAAGCTAGCATTAAATGCCATTATTTTTCTTGAAATTTTCTTATACCTACATCGTCTTTGTTGCTATCTGTAGGTATTTGTTACATACATTGCAGCAGGCAGCTGTGTTACTACTACCTGGTATTTTTTTAATCATCAAGACAACATGGCTATGTATACTTGACAACAAAAATACTATCGTCGCGATTGGTACCTAACATAATTTGAAATTTTTAGAAAAAAAAAACTCAGTTGATCTTGTTCTTCTTTTCAAGTCGACGATTAACTCTTTAAATGATATTATAAGGGCCCAGTAACTTTAATTGCAGCATTGGCGGCATTTATTAAATTCCCCAAAATACAGATGTATTGTACTTGGACTACTCCAACGAAAAAAAAATCATGTCATGAATCTTATCATCAAACAAATTATGTTTACTCAACTAACGTCTGTTGTGCTAGATCTATCAATCTATGTTTATATTTAAAAGCAGAAAATGACTGATTGATCGATCAACGCGCAGCAGAAACTACTGGTCGTAGAAAACTGAAATTTGGTATGTAGCTTCCTTATAATTACTCCGTATGGGTGTACTAAGAGATTTCCCGAAATTCCTACGGGAACGGAAAAATACGTGATACCTATGCTTGTACGAAGAAGCGGGGATAAAGCTACTTTGAGTCTTTGGAAACCTATCGGTGCAACAAATTCCAGTGCTTCTCCGTCATATCCAACATTTCTATAATCCAAGAGTAACACAATACGCTAACCATAGTACTTGCCAACTATACTCGTGTCAAAGTTCCCGTACAGTTGGTACGTACACTGTGCTCAGTAATTGCAACTGCTAGCAACTATGTACACTTAATATCCTATTAAATGTTGTTTTTAAGCTTTATTGTCGTATATATTGCGCCGTAAAATTGAACGTTACGTCTTGACAAGTGTCTTGCTTGTATGCTTAGGTGGTATGAAGACGAATTGCTGATTTAAAGGTTATTTTGATGTGTTAAAAGCATAATCTCTAATTAACAACCTACCCAAACGAACTAAACTTGGGATCCCCCCGGAGTCCCTGCCGGATCTGTGTTTCCTGATAGCTACAACCTGGCAGTCTTTAAATCAAGTGTAAATAGGTTAATTCTAGGCAGGCGTGCTCCACCTTAGACCACATCCTCGCTTACCATCAGATGAGATAGTGGTAAAACGCAAGTCTATCAACAGTAAAAAAGGGGGAATAAATAAAAAGTATTTTCTTACTTTTCTTCAGTTTGAACGGTAAGATTCCGTGTCCACATCTATTCTATACATATAATAAAATCGTAGAGTTGCCGTGTCTGTACATTGAATATTTTCGCATAAAAAATACATAGAAATGTCAGAAAAATGACATAGAACACAAAAAAGCAGTTTTTGAATTTCTTTTCTGTTTGTCTGTGCATCTGTTTGTCTGTGCGTTTGGAGGAGCATCACGCATAAACCACTGATTGGATTCAACATTTAGGTAGTTCGAAATATTAAGTGATAATCGGAGCAACATTAAGTGTTTATTTCATCAAAATCGACCCACAAAATCAAAAGATATCGAATTTTAAAGTTTACGAAGAAACTTCATCGAGCGCTAAAATAGGTTGTTAACATTGAGACTTCAGATACTTGCAATGCCATCTATTGAGAATTTTTTTAATAAGAAATGTGTGAAAAGACCCCTAAACACTGTATTTTTGAGTTATTTTTTAATTAAACTGAAAATGTAGCAATAAAAGTGAACATTTTATTATATTATCATTATTTATCGTAACATGTAAGCTTCTAAGTTTGAACTTATGAGTAGTTATGAGTATAAAGACAGTTCAGTTACGTTGTAGATCGATAGATGGCGTTGTACTTATGACGCGTTTTTCTGAATCGCGGTGTTAAGATTCTCCGCAGTAGCATGAGGTCAGCCCCATGTTTTATGTTGTCGTATAATTTGTCGTACAACTTGAAGTCGTATTCGTATTATTAATAATTATTGAAATTATTAAATAAATAGCTACGGAAGTAAGTATTTGATTGAATGACTAGATTGTTTTTCGATTTACTGGGAGGAGACTGAGGGAGGAGAGGACAGTCTCCTCCGGAGAGTTACCTGTATCCATAAGTAAACTGTTTTACTAACAGAAGAGGTGAATATTTGGTATTATGTTTCAATGTGGCTAAACTATATCAGCCGAATACGTCGATCTTCAAGGTTAAGCAACGCTTGCCGAGGTCGGTCTTTGAATGGGTGACCATTATAACAACCTAGCTAGCCTTTTCCTTACTATATTGGCTCGGCTTCCAAACAAACCGGATTCAGCTGAATACCGGTATTTTGGGTGGCGCGGCTGCCTACCAGACCTCCACAACTCATTCAATGCAAGATTTCAGTCAGATTTTACTGGCTTCTGACTATCCGTAACGACTGCCAAAGATCTACAAATGACAGCCGGGACCAAAGGCTTAACGTGCTTTCTGAGGCACGAAGGAAACTCGGTATGTCAAGATGGTCACCCATCCACAGACCAACCTTCGCAAGCGTTGCTTAACCTTAAAGATCGATACGTTCGTCTGTTATAGTTTAGCCTTGAAGTTCGGCCCCTGCGGCTACGAGCTCCTCTATAATAAATCGATTCTATGGACCCAGTAAAACTTTTTTGATAATATAAAATGTTAAAACAAATTAAATTAATCAGTGGTCTTGGTCTACAATCAGCAATATTGTCAGTAAAAATCGGCGAAAATGTGTTTCTTTTTGGACTGTTCTGGACGAAATTTAGAATCCACTTGATTCAGCACCATTCGTTCCATAGTTGGTTTTGTTGATTTTGATTCAAGATTAGTTTGTACCAGGAGATTAGGTACCGGGGCTGGTCGGCACTTCAACCGATAGAGATGATACAGTGCCCTGCATTAGGTACCCTCTTCATAATTATATTCTTAATTCGAGAGAGAGATACGTAGCTGAACGTATATTTTGTAAATGCAATCTATATAAAGCAGAAGAGTTTGTTTGTTTGGTTGAACGCGCTAATCTCAGGAACTACTGGTCCGATTTCAAAAAATCTTTCAGTGTTTATAGTATTTACAGTTTATATATATATATATCATCACGCTAAGACAAATAGGAGCAGAGCAGTAATGGACAATGTGACGCAAACGAAGTTGCGCGGGTCAGCTAGTATTTAATAATTTTCACGACGTTAGGTTCAGCGGTGGGATCACAAAAGCTTTTGCTTAACACTGTTTAAAATTTTCAAAAAAATAATATTTATGTATCGTACATCTTTTAATGTACAACTAGTAATAATGAAATGCATTGTATTATAGGCTAAGTATTTTATTTATTGCAATGCGATTTATCCAATCGTTATTGTAGAGGTAGAATGCTATAATTGCAAATGAATAACGGATGCAGAGCAATTTATTTATACAACAATGTAGTTAATTCGTAATTGAACCTTAAAAACGCTTTACAGTTACAGCAGTTTAAACAGAATAAAGTAATTTAAAGGCTTGTTTGAAAAAGTCAGCTAAAGGGATATGGAAATGATGAAATGGAGAGGGAATCCAGACTTACTACAGTAACTCCATCTACGAGTAGAAACTACAGTATAATGCTCTACCTTAAGTATAGGGAACAGATTCTAAAAAGTAATCTTGTCTGAGTAACAGTTAAGACAATTTTAACAAACTCTTTGTCCTCTACGAATCAGAAAACATTGCATACAAGCTGTATTAACTTAGCAGTGCTTACCCTTCTCGATACAAAGATGCTCCAGAAATTGTACTGATTGCCAATAGACCAAGGAACTGTGCCCAGGTCCTTTGCTATAAATTTGTCAACTTCTGCAATATATAAATGTCTTGTCGGAAAAGGAAGAAGTTAAGGATTTGATAAATGTGCCAATCAGTCAACATTTAGATGCAGTATATAATGAGAAATCTATCTATACTAATATTATAAAGAGGTAACATTTGTTTGTAAGTTTTTAAGTTTGTATGTAGGGGGTAATCTCAGGAACTACTGGTACCTACTATATATCATCACGCTAAGACAAATAGGAGCAGAGCATTAATGGAAAATGTGACGCAAACGAAGTTGCGCGGGACAGCTAGTGTGCTATAATTGTGTACTATATCTAGTTTCTGGATATAGTACAGCAATTCTGAATAGATTTATTATTTGATGTAATGCAATTTTAACCATCCCTTTTTCCTTTCCAAATCAGCTGTCGTAACGGAACTCTCGATAGGTAACTTAGCACTACTCAGGCCAGTAAAAAAACTCTCCAGAAATTGTACTAATTGACTAAAGAACTGCGCAAGCGTCCTTTACTCCATATTTATTAACGTTCATCAGTATAAAAGACGCAATTCACTATTGAAAAGGTAAATTCTTCTAAAGAAATGATAAAACAGACAATCAAGAATCTGTACTGTTTATCAGACAACATTAAGATACAGTATATAATGGAAACCCTATTCGAGATTGGTGTAGTTAAATAATCTTATTTGGCAAAAGGGTGAGGCTATTTTAAAATCCCACTGTCCTGTAAGAAGCAGAGGACACAGTGCACTAACTGGGCTGCCGACCACTGAGCGGTACTCAAAGACGCTCCAGACATTGTACTGATTGCCAATAGACCTGCGAACTTCGCGTTTTTTGCTCTATACTTGTCAACGTCCGCTGTATAAAAGTCGCAATGTCTTGTATGTCGCACACAATAAATGCCCGTAGCGAAATCCAGTTACGGGGAGCGAGCCTCGACAATTGATAGAGAAACTGTGTGCAACGATGAAATTTAAAAAGTCATTTATTTCGAAATGCTTTTTCTCGGAACGCCCGCGGCTCCAGCGATATCAATTTTATTTTCCGTCGTGGCTTCTACCGCGTAAGGACAGCGGTATAGGGAGACAACTCCAAATGTGACCTCCGGCCTTACAGCGAATATACAAACTTTAGTATTTTGTTCTACAAGTTAGTCGTTATTTTTATATTGACAGCAATGAATGTCGTACAAACTTATCTGGACATGTTCGGTGTCGCATTCTTGGTTTCTGTTTTGTTTTGTTGGGAAATAATTTTATGGTAAGATGCTTAGTTTTTGTCGCAGTACTTACCGCTACTGACAACGAGTAAATACTACCTAAGATTTTTATCTTTTTAAGCTCACATATCTAGTAAAAACAATGACTAATAAATCCATCAAACGTCATTATTCATAATTAACTTTATTTTACTATATTTTACTTAATTATCCACCTTTAGTTAAACTGAAAATTTTTTGCAGATACAGTGTAATTAAAAATATTCAAATTACTCCACGAGCAAAACAAACAATAACTCTATAGAAATTAATTTGTTTTAATTATAATCGTTGACGTTGCAAAAAAACGTATCTGTTATTTATGCTCTCAATATTTGTTTATTTTAATACCGTAAACATTATAATATTCAACAAAATATTCGAAATTTACAGGTAGTTTTTGTTTAATTTGTCTGAGGGCCAATACAAAGTATCACTCTATCAGCGATAAATGACTGTCAAAGGAAAACTGTTTCGTATTGACTGCCAACGTGACATTTGGGGCAACACTTCTCCAACCCATAAACCCCTTTTCGCATTTGCATGTCAATCGCAAACTGTCAAAAAAGTCTTGATTTTATACATTTTTGACAGTTTGCGATTGAGATGCGAATGCGATGCGAATGTGAAAATTAGTAGAATTGGAACACGGATTTTTAACAGTCATTTTCACTGGCAGAATATCACTCTATTCAGTAGGAAAACTCTTGTCGAGTCCCAATATCATCTCAGTGACAATCCATGTCAAAAACGTAGCAAAAAGTAAGAAAAATACCTATAAGTGTTTTTGACAAATTTCGAATGCAAACGCCCCCTAAAAATACGAGAATTGCCTCCCTAATCCCAACGTATCACAAACTCTTTTTATTAAAACTATGTCAGCCAGCAACATAGAACAACGAAATTAAATTTTAAAAACAGAAGACAAGCGGCCGAGCCCAGCTAATCCGAAAGTCGATTTAAGGTAGCTAGCGAGCATAGACTATTTTTATTTTAATCCATTTTCTTCGTTGTCCGTGGATCACCGGACATCCGGCTGCGCGGTCAATGTAATTAAGCTTTGATCGCATAACGACACATTTTCTGGACGTTGTTCGTCCACAATTATGAAATACCGATGTTGGCTTTCTTTTTCAAAGTAATATTTTATAAATTTTAATAGAGACACATTGCAAGACTGTTTTATTTTTGGAGAATGTTTGGGTTTATTTTTGGAGGGGAGATAAGGTGTGCGTATGATTTATTTCCTAGGTATTTTCGCCGACTGCCCAAGAAAAAAGAAATCTGTTTGTATCTCTTGTTAGATGGTTAAGTGAGTACTAGGTTTGCTTGTGACTTCATATGCGCACATACCGTTTATCTCTGTTCCCGTAGGAATTTCGGCAAATATGCATCGATTTAGTGATCTAAAACCATCTTCGCATTATATCCTTTCTAATGAAACCAGTTTGGGCACATCGGTTGGATGGTTTCAAGTTTCAAAGTCATGTGCGTGTGGATTGAGTGATCTTTTTTTAAAGTTCGCCTCTACAAAAATTGAAGGGTTTTAGTAAAAAAATGTAAAAACTTGATGGTGAAGTAAACAAAATTGCAGTAAAAAATGTGAAAAATTTTAGTAAAAAAAAATTAAAATTTCTAGTGCAAGCCACAATTATCTGCTCAATGCGCAATGATTACTCAATCCACACATGTGTCCAAATAAATCGATATAACTTTCTGAAATGACTTTCAAATTAATTGAGAAATTGTTAATAGCTTTAACAAATTCTTTACTAAAATTTGAAATTTAAATGAACACCGTTAAGGCTGATAATTCGGAAATATGTGTCATGGCACATTAATGAGGCGAGTGGATTGAGTGATCCAGTTATTTGACCATAACTTTTTAACCATAAGTTATACAATTCTTTTACTTCACCATCAAGTTTTTACAATTTTTTTATATAGCCAAATTTTTGTAGAGATTATGTGAACTTTAAAAAAAGATCACTCAATCAACACGCACATTTCTAAGTCTATAACAGACAAATTAAGTACAAGTCTGATATTAGGCGTTATGAATTTAAAGTACACGTGACAATCTATACATGTTCCAGCTTACCAGAATTCTAAATAATACCAGCGATTCGATGCTATTTTTGATAGAAATCTATAGAATTTAGAAAACGCTTCTTCGTATTGTCCTAACAATATTGTATCGCACCTGCCTGCAGAGATTTAAATCAAAGCTTAGTTTCAAAAGAGGAATCATCCAAATTAGCAATACACATTTCTTATCACTCAAAAAACTTTGTATGAAAACAATTGAAGATAAAGCGGACCTAAGAAAACCTAACAAATAGATACTTAAAAAGCTAGTAACGTAGATCGTCTATTACAAATGCTAAGAGGTTCTAAGGATCTCATGAAGCACTTACACATAGAATTGAAAGCCGCTACGAAGTAGCCTGCTGGATAAATAACGGATAGCCTTCAATCGACTCTTAAAACTGGTCTGGCATGATAAGAAGCATTTACTGTTACTTACTAGGTTTAATTCTGGAGCCTATTTATGAGGAGCTCGTGGCTAAATAATAACAGCTACACGGGTCGATCTTCACGGTTAAGCACCGCTTGCCAAGGCTGGTCTGTGGATGGGTGACCATCTTAACATACCGAGTTTCCTCCGTGCCTCGGAAAGCACGTAACGCCGTTGGTTACGGCTGTAATTTGTAGATCTTTGGCAGTCGTAACGGATTGTCAGAAGCCAGTAAATCTGACTCCAGTCTTGCCAAGAAGTACCGTGTTACCCAGTTAATGGGTTGTGGAGGTCTGGTAGGCAGCCATTCCTCGTAAAACACTGGTATTCAGCTGAATCCGGTTTGACTGGAATCCGACGCCAATGTAGTTGGGAAAAGGCTAGGCAGGTGATGAGATGATTCTGGAGCCCACATAGGCTGCATACCTTGGTATGATTCAATTTACAGATACCTGATGTTTTACACTAGGACTCTCAGAAAAGAGGCATTCTATTATCTATAATGTTTTCCAAAATACAACATTTTTGGGATTTAATTGACCAAACCGTATTGTGAAATTTCAATAGCGCCGTCAATCAATGTTGGACTTTTTATCCCACTACCGCAAAGTGAAAAGAAGGATTATGATTTTTGAAAATCGTTTCTGAGGATAGAATACGACTTTATACTAGTCCAAAGAGGCATTTCGATATTGTCTCGGAAATAATCCCTTTGTAACTACAATTTAATTTTATTGCATGCATTTATTTTAAAACTAACTGACCCGCTAATGCTCGCTGACTAATGCTCCGCTCCTTTTTGTCTTAGCGTGATGATATAGCCTATAGCCTTCCTGGAGAAATCGAATCAGTAGTTCCTGAGATTAGCGCGTTCAAGCAAACAAACAAACAATTTCTTCAGCTTTAGATACACTGCAATGGGCAAGTAGGGTTTGCTTTTGACTCTTGTTTAGAGGTCAGAGTTGACAGAAACAAAGTTGACGATCGATGGAGTGAGCTTACTCAGAAGAAGCCCTAAGTATGAAGAGATTAGGATTGAATGCGTTCGGAAACACAAACGCAGGTAGAGAGTTCTACTCCTTTGCTGTGCGCATTATATAAGACGTTTCGAAACGCTTAGTACGAATTGGTGGAATAGCAAGTAGGTAGGAATGATTACTTGCAGTGCGTCTAGATGTCCGACGGTCGACGGGACCGGCGTGATGAGGTCGTGAAGTTCTTGGGCAAACTCGCCCAAGTACAATCTGTAGAAGACCAACAAGCAGGCAACCTTGCGGCGAAAAAAATTAATTAAGGTGAAGGAAAAAAAAAACAGAAAAAGTCATTCCTAGAGTTTTATGAACTTAGAGCGTTGTATTGATGATTTTGATGATTATAATTCTGTAACTACATATGTCTTACAGCCGCGAATAATATTTTAATCAACATACAACCTAGCACTGGCCTGCAGATTGCAAAAAACGTAAGAAAATTTGAATTTCGCGGGCTGGTTGGAGTATTCACCTTAAGCTAATATTTCTAAAGAATCAAAAGCCAAAGTTTAAAATCCACAGTAATGCGGATTTTACTGCTGCATCATAGTAAGTTTTTTGCTCTCTGGACTGCGGCTTCAATTTAGTAATGGCTGCTAATAAATTGTTAGCTGCCAGTTTAGATGTTTCTAAATAATGATTTATGTGTAGCAGAACCATCGATGCGGAAAATACTAGCACAGTCACTATAATTTTAAATGAACAGCTTGCCTAACTATTCGAATAACTAAATAATGCAATTATATCCTGCTGATATTATACCGCGTGTATCTGACATCGACGCACAAACGATTTCCATGGGTCCAGGGCATGATTCTGGACACCCCAGTGTTGGAATTTTTCGTTGGTTCTTTTCTCATTTTTTTCAAGAGTACCACAAATAGGTATCAGCTCAGCTGAGCTGATATCTATTTGTGGTTTTATTCAGATTGCTCTTTTTAGTGAAAGTAGTTAATTAATAATTTTTTTTATTAAAAATCTCATTGGGTTAGGTCAGAATAACGATTATGAGCAGTCTAAAGTAAAAAAACCCTAGAAAAAAAACGCCGACGAAAAATTCTAAGTCTAGGGTGTCCACAATCATGTCCATACCTATGCGTTACGCTTTTGTATGGTTGTTACTCAAGCATTATATTTTGATGTTTGGAATACACTCATCACGAAAATGTTGAAATCTACTCTTTGAAACGTACTTCATATCTGTACTGACCGACCTTAACAAAACAAAAACGGCTTGTAAATGGTTTCATTGAAATAATTTTGGATTGAACTTATGACCTAAGGGCCAATTCTACAAATTTTAAAACAATTTTCGCATTCGCATGTCAATCTCAAACTGTCAAAAAAGCCTTAATTTTCATACATTTTTGACAGTTTGCGATTGAGATGCGAAAGCGATGTGAATGTAAAAATTAGTAGAATTGGCACTCTAGTCAAGTCAATCTAGTCGTTATTAGATTGAGTATGTCTACATGACATATGACTGATGTCTATGTGATAATTGATAACATAACATAGGATTTTTATCCGGCTGCAGGAGGAACACGGATTGGTTTTAGCCAGTAAGAGTCTGCATGACACTTCCTTCTGTTTCGCCCAAAGTGGGAGGAGTCATTTGATGATTTGCCATCCATAAAAAAATAGCTTTTCTAAGTTGCAAATGAGTAAATCCTGTAAATGTGTCCGAGTACATTTTACCTATAATATAAATCAAAAGAAGTTTGAATTATTCTGCATTTGAATTCTAAACTGTCCAACTGTAGCATTCACGTATTTGATAAGTTCCTGAACTCAAATTATCAACTCGGAAACCGGTAGTTATATAGCTAAATAAGTAGGTAACCCCAAATTAAACGTCATTTCCCAACCTATTGGTTTCTTACTACTTCGATTAAGCTCTCTATTCTTACCATCTATTTGTATCTAATAAGACATCAAAAGCCATCATGGTTCCATTATAGGAGAGAGACGAAGCTTCGAATAACGCTATCCCTTTTTCCCAACATAACCACGATTGCATTAAGTCGTCTGATCTGATGTAATGTCAAGTCAAGGTGAACTTGTTTACTTCGTCTCCAATATAACTGTCACCAGTTTTGACTTTTAAAACTATGGTAATGTTACCAAGCCGTCCATCAAACGGACCAGTACTGAATTCGCTCCCTTTAAATAATCTCATGTATTTTATTCTAGTTATTCTGTGATCTTGTTGCTGTGATTTGACTCTGTTTTGTTATTTGAGATTTAACATCTGCTGTTTCAAGTTTGGGGACATACGAAATTAGGTTTCAATTTAGATTGGTGTTTGGAGGCCATATTGGTACACCTATTTGATAATGTTTGTTTACATTACTGTATACTGATATAAAAATTGCTACAGCGAATTCACTTAAACAAAACGTTCTCACTCTTTGAAAACGATTTTATTATTAAACAGCCTAAAAGTTTTAGAAAAAATAAAATCTTATCTCTTTAAATTTCCTCGAGCCGAGCACGAACTAAATTTGTTTGTAAACGGAACACTACAAGCAGTAAAACCTCATAGCGCTGTATATTAAAAGATTACGCAGACTCTCAATAGAATGAAAATATTTTCATGCTGAGTCCCGGCACCACCTTGTTTACTGAAATAACCTCATCTTCAATACGGTATCATTTTCAAGAAACAATTTCCTTTGAGTCATGCTCAAACAAAAATTAATTTATATCGTTCCCGCTCAAAATGAAATCATCACGAGCCCTAAAAGCGTTGAGAGGATCAACTGTTATGACATATTACTTAAATTTACGTAATACTAACACCATTCAGGCCCAAGGCGTCTATTACGAGATGTGAAAAGTAAAACGTTTATAATACGAGCGGGAATGAAGTATGGGCGGTGGAGTTAGAAAAAGAAAAGATAAGAAAATAATGCTCCCTCATATATCATCACAATCGCCAGAATTCTCGAGTTGGTCCGGGGATGGCCGGCCAACCCTCCTCACGCGGGAGGATCTCCCGAAATATTTAACTAAGCAAATCGCGTTTCTATGGTGCCTAACCTCTTGTTATAATACCCTATTTTACTATGGCATTAATAACGGTATTAGGGATTTATTACGACGAACGTCCGTGGTAAAATTGCGGTATCTAGGTATCAGTTTACTAATTTTAATCGCTCATCCCTAACGCAAGCTTCAAATATCTCATTTACCAGTGCATATTTACTACGTTGCTACTGCAAACTATCATTAGGTTCTTAATTACTATTGGTAATGAATAACCTGCCCTAAACCTCCGATAAACATATATTACGCACGGTCCGCAATTTCTAACAAAATCATTAGCACATGGGGAAACCGACACATTTGTGTAATCGGTTCAAAAAGCCGTCATCGACAGCCTAAATTAACTCGGCACCGAATCTTGGCGTCAGAAACACGAGTTGGTTAACGAGTTCCGACCAAATGTTTGGACCATTTCACTTGCGTGCGCATACAACAAACTATACAAATTATTTCTGAGAAGTATTTCGTCACGCATACTTGGGATTTGTTCGACCCGAAACTCGGTGACTTCAGGCATCATTCATTCAGGAATTGACTGGACAACCCAATTCTAGTTAATGGCTAAAGGGTTGTCAATTATATTTCGAGTACGGTACGTACGAAAAGCCGCAAATAACGGTCTAGAATACGAGTTCGAAACTCTAATGCGTTATTGCTTTACTTCTAAAGTCGTCTTTAGACATGAAATATGTACGTTAACAACACAAGAAACTCAAATACGCTTAAATACTTGTTATAATTTACAACAAGAGCACCACTAATACTTTTGTAACAATATATTTCTGTAGCACTCAAGTTAAATGTCGGCGAACCTATCCAGGTTTTAATGAAAACAGTGCTAACAAATTGCCTGACCTTGAGATCCTAAAGATGATTGTGAAATCCCTGTCATTTTCACAGCTAAACCACGATGAGTGGCGGAAAATTATTAAGAAATAATACGTGGCTAAAGAGGCCACTAAGTGAAATTACATAGGCCGATGACAGCGCGATTTCAGAATGGGGGTAGATAAATAACGCAATTAGCAAGTTGATTGATAGTTCCACCAGGAACCAAACTCGGGATAGTTATCTAATACCTTTTTTGTTATAGATAGGTGCGATCCCTTTTTGGTATATTGCCGTGGGGTGTTTACTTCGTCATCGTGATTTCACTGTATGTTGGAGCAATATTAGCGGTTTTATATGGGCATTCTAAAAGCATTAGGACACCGCTGATGTGTTTTTGTGAGAGGGGCTTACTGAAATAGATATCTTTATTGTTATATACTCTCGTTTCTAGACGTGAAATAGACATACAAAATGTATAGAAATTATAATTGTCATCTCACTTATTGGAGTGTATAATTGTGTGGTTGTACTTAACATTAAACTTTTTCTTGTCCAGTGAAATTATTACCAATACGCTTGCCAAATGTGGTTTTTACATCTAACAACAGTAATTGCTAGGTAGGTATTTATCTATATAGTACCAGTCACTGTATCTTTTTAACCGACTTCCCAAAAAGGAGGAGGTTCTCAATTCGGTTGTATTTTTTTTTTATATATATATTTGTTACCTCATAACTCCGACAATTATGAATCGATTTGAAAAATTCTTATTTTATCTGAAAGGGTATACTTGTAGATTGGTCCCATTTAAATTTTATGAAAATCGGTTACGAACTTTGGATCGAAATAGCTGGAATTCGTCTACTTGGATGATGGTTTTATGTCATCCAAGTAATCGAAATTGCGTATTTTGCTTTTCTGCGATCTGCAAAATCGCAGAAAAGCGGTTTTGTTTGGTGTGGGGTACCACTAAAAAGTGAAAAATACAACCGGCTTCCAAAAAAAAAGACACTACAAAGTAAAAAATAACTTAAATTTCGGAAGTCAGTGTTCTTATTAGATTCTTCGTATTTTGACACCAACTTCCGAACTTAAAGTTATTTTTAACTTTGTAGTGTCTATCTATTATTAGACGGAGGTAACTAAAATTTCACCATCATCATGGCATAAAATAATATAACATCCTAGGTACTAATATTATAAATGCGAAAGTTTCTGAGGATGGATGGATGTATATTTCATTTTCACGTCAGAACGAAAGGATCTTCATGAAATTTGGCATAGAGGTAGATTTTATGTATGCAATTACACTTAGGCTATATATATCCCGGGATAATATTCCCTAGGGATCACACAGGCAAAGCCGCGGGCAGAAGCAAGCCTACATAATATATAAATCATACAATACCAGTAGGTATTGTATGATTTATATATTTATGGCTTCAGCCGGATTCAGCTGCATCCCAGTAGGGATGCAGCTGAATCCGGCTTGACAGGAAGCCAACCCAAATATAGTTGAAAAAAGGCAACCATAAGCAGATGATGATATCTGAAAAAATTATACTGCTGGACGTAAAATGTGCTTTTTTTGTATCTTTTTTTTTTTAATTAAAATAAAAAGTTTATAAGCCCAGTTTGTAAACTGATTGTAACGCAATACGGTGTCGTGAGACTCCCATTCATTGCCGTCAATTTGGCGTAATGTTATCAATTGTTGAACCAATAAAATAAATCAGAGGAGACAGTTTTAATTGATACCGCTCACTATTAACTGCGAACCATAGATGTACCAGTGAAACTAAAAATCTGCTAAATTCAGTTGTATGATAAAAATAATCTGTTTTTTTTTTCGTTCGGTATGAAAAAATACAAACTGTTTATAAAAAAAAGTCGAAGAAATGAAAAGCACACACGGATATATTGGAAACTATCGAATTTGGATAGGATTTATGATTTGCTAAACAATGTTTTATATAATATTGACGGCACGGTTGGCGCAGTGCTTGAGCGATCGGCTGCTGCGCCGCGTGTCGTGGGTTCGTTTCTCGCACGGAACAAATATTTTTATGGCCTGCAGATATTTGTTCCGGGTCTGGCTGTATGTGTATGTGACTTTGTATGTTTGTAAACGCACGCACGATACAGGAGAAATTCGTAGTGTGGGGCTACGTTTTTATAAAAGAAAAAAAAGAAAAAATAATATAAATATAAGTATGGAGAAATTATAGTCGAATTAAAATGTATTACAATCTTACGGAGTCTGCCATTTTCCAGTGACATAATTATCTAAAAGATCATCAACCCA
The DNA here is from genome assembly GCA_963859965.1 of Ceramica pisi. NCBI lineage: Eukaryota > Metazoa > Arthropoda > Insecta > Lepidoptera > Noctuidae > Ceramica > Ceramica pisi. The sequence goes on along the minus strand of OY982535.1, from coordinate 17,236,818 downwards.
AAAAAATCTTTATCACTATATATTTAAATGAAACCAAGTAACAGGACACTTCTAAAAATCATTAAACCATAAATTCGCAATGGATCCCAAATTGATTCAGTTCCAAATGAGTAAATAGATAATAAATTAATTATTACATTGTATAGACCACAAATTGAAACGTGACCGCCATGAATAGTTAAATGATATGACATTTGTACTGAATAAAATTGATATTACTGATAGAACATTGTGCATCACCTTTATTTGTTTTGCCAAATTAAAATATCAACTATTTATTGTGTAAACGGTTGTGGGTAAATAAAATTGTGCGTCAATGCTCATTCATTTGCATTTTTAATACCTATGCCATGTAGTTTTAAACTGAATCCGGAATATGGTATTAAAATAGAATTCAAATTAATGCGGTTTCATGAAAACGTTATCGTGGTGACCATATTTTTGTTTTTTTGCTATTGCACTGGTGAATAGAATTAACAGTTGGGGCTCCTTTGTAAATCAACAAACAGGTACGCAAATACCTACGCAGACAAACTGTAAAGCGAAGTTTGCTAACAATCAGAGCGCTGGCACAATAAAATAGCACTAGCCTTTGAGTCCAGCAATGATTGAGGCTCGCGGCCTGTTTATTTACATATCGACTCAATTAACGAATACACCGGAGCTCATTATCCATTCAAATCGCAATCGCAGCTTTCCCACGTTAGCCGATTTTCCAGCGAAAACTCAATGAAAACTTCATAACAGTGTTGACTTTACGCTCGGAAACGGATCGCGTAATGGCCTTTGTCGTGCACAAAAAGCGACTGATCCGGCCCAGATCCGCTTTGTATAGCCCGCTTGCTTTAGTCACTTGACAACATAATTATCGACTGTTGTGCAGCGTCGAAACGAACCGGTCAACGCACCGACGACGTCGAAATAGACGATGCTACTCCGCTGTTGCGACCGCGCTCTAAGCCTTTATGGGCTTCCTTGTTTTTTACAAGGAGTCCTGCCATAAAGTAATAAAGTCCAAATTGCACTGCCGTAAATTCAGCCAGGACGCAAAAGATAAGTACTGTGGGTAGTTGACGTTCAGTCTAATTTTATTAGGTCGCTTAGGTGCATACCAGTCTATGTCTACTTATAGCAGTTGCGCTTACATTGAAAGCAGTAAATCTAATCGATTGTCTATTAATGAACCATTGGGAGAATGGATGGTGCAACTATCCATCTTCCATGTTTCATTATGTCTGTTTAAATCTATGGCTATTTTGTTGGCGAATGTTGTTCTAATAATATAATAAAGTTAATCTGAAAGTGATATGAGTCGTGAAACACAAGAGAAGCAACAATTTTATGCGGCGAACATCTCAGTAACTCATCAAAAAGTCGGTTTCCGAACCTCGGGCTAGAGATGCACTTTAACGTGGCTCGAGGCATTGCAGCAAAATGTGACCAAATGAGTTCATCTTTGTTCCCTAGATGGCGGTGTACACAATCTTTAATTTCAAAGGCAGACTGAAGTCTCCGTTTGTAGTGTTGCGCCAATAGAGGTCGTTTCTTTATTTGTTCAGGCTAAATTATTGCTATTTCATATCATAATTATTATGGTGCTTGGACCTTGCTTTATCAAGAACATCTGTTTGAGAAATCATACATAGATTCTGCTCTTTTCTCGATCTAAGTCTCCTACAAAATACAAAAAAAAACCGATTCATGTTGTAAATAAAGCAGCGACTAAATATATAACACACTCGAATATAATTTATGTTTGAAAAGGTTATAAAGGGGCAGCTGAAAATTCTATTGCTCACACTTTAATCCCTTCCGGCTTGGTTAGTCCCAGAGAGCATACCTACCTTTTTGAAAACCACACCTAATAAACAAGTACATTTATATTTTAAACGAAGTCTACGAAAGTTGAGAAATTATAAAGAGCAAGCTTTAATCGAGGGCAAACCCTTTAAATATGTTAGCACGTCTTGGAATACCCAAAACAATTAAGAAAGAGATAATAATTTAGCCAAAATGACACGTGCTTTCTCAATAATTCACAAGGGGCATGTTCAGAAAATAAACTTTAGTAAAGGAGATAATTTATTCTGGAGCAGTTTACAAATAAGATAGGTGTTTGATTTAATAAATCTACATGAACAAACGAATAAAGATTTGGGTGTTATAATTCAAACTAAATGTTAATGATGACATGTGCATCCCATAAGTCAGCGGAAGGTTAAGAAAATAACATTTATGATATTATGTAGTTATAATTAGTAGTCTAGGATTTATTAGTAAACCCACACCTTGATCTAATGCTAATTTGTATTACCTACTGTAGAAAAACTGTTTTACTAAAGAATATAACCGACTTTCAAACAAAACTCTGCAAAGTATAATATAACTATAATTTAGGAAGTCGATGTTAATTAAAATACAAAGAAACAAAACAAAAAACACTGACTTAGAAAGAAAAAAGAAAGAAAAAGAGTTTATTTGCGGCCAGTATGACGCATACCAAAAAATAAAAACACAAAATACAATTATACACATGAAAAATTGGGAAGATAATATGCGTCAAATCCGCGCAAAACGGCCATCTCTCAGCAAAATGCTGTGACTTCCTTTTATTTTTAACTTTTAAGTGGTGATACTTGAACGACGTCATCGTCTACTCAGATATTGAAATAAGCAAAAATGCTCATAAAAAAAGAACTCTTCAGCCAAACATAATCAAATTTTTACGGAATCACAAAAATCGGGTCAGAAACCTTGGAGTAATCGCTGTAAATACAAAAAAAAACCTCCTCCTTTTTTGGAAGTCGGTTGACAAAGTAAGTAGGTAGGTAAATATTGTAGTCGTAGGCTATTCGAAGTGTGCACTAGCTTCTGACGTTTTAGAATTGCGCTGGCAAGCCTTTTTTAAATAAAATATTTTAAGCTTTCATGGGTATCTAAATAGATCTCAATGCTAGCTATTCCCATATAGTAAAAGATATTCTAGGGGAAATTAAAATATATTTTTATAAATATATCGTTCCTAAAAGCGTAAGAATAGTTATCGCTACCAAAAAAATACGAATAGTTATTATAAATCATTTTTAGATCACGGAAGAACGTAAATTAGTGAAGCTACGTATAAAATTAAAATGTTAACACATTTTCGAATAGCCGGAGGAAAATCAAGATGTCATAAAGTTTGACTATAATGATATGAATGACAGTTAGCGACGTTTCAGAGATGTGGTTAAGGAAAATAACTTTTAGTTAAAATAGTTCTGTTTTGCAAACAAAAGAGTGATTTTACTTTCCGTAACATTTGCCGAGATTTCTTGTAATAATTTTTTTGTAAGTAAACTTAATATTTTTTTAGTAAATTTGTATAATAATAAAAAATCCCTCTTGATAATATGCTAGCACATACAAAAACAACAAAGAGAATACATATATCAAGAACTAATAAATCAACTTATATTATTTAAGATGACACATGCATCCCATATGTTAGAGGCAGGTTATTTTTATTAGTTAGTTGGGACACAAATAGACGCTGGTTACTTTGTTTCTTTCTAGAAAAAAGGTATGTCACTCGTCAACTTGAGACAGATACTCTACGACGCTTCTGTCCTGATGACTGTACCGGGTACGGTCGGCAAATAAGGCATGCGATGATATCGAATGTCGTACCAATTTAGATACTGTTCTTTTTAGGATTAATTAAAAGGAGGTAGATAGTATTCTATCTGGAACGAAAATATATGTAGAATTTCCCTTTCAGAAATAAACATCTGATTCTATTTTATAGTTCCAGGAAATTTGGCTCTATCAAAGAAATACGGCAAAATTCTCGGATTGAAAAGGAACAATATTAAAAATATTTTTGAGTACCTACATTGATTTTCACTATTGAATTTTATGGAAATCATACGACTATAGTTTCTGCTAGTGGCTTTGCTAAATTATCCCAAGGAAACAGTCTCTGAGATACCTGAGATAAATAGCCTATTCTAGACCACAACTTACCTCTGTGCCAAATTTTATCCAGATTCAATCAGCCGTTCTAGAGAGATTGAATAACAAACATTCATCGATTAATCCATAAATCCAAACTTTCGTATTTTAAGCAGGAGTGAAAACGTAAGGTATTTTTTTTTCTTGTGATGGGTCTCTAGTCTTAGTCAGATATGACAGAGACAAAGTCTACAATGGAGCGAGCTTACCCAAAAGGAGTAGCACCCTGTTTACATTATATACCTACGATGGATAAAAAATCGAACTCTATAACTTACTATAATAGCTGACGCTACGTTGTTTTGCAATACAAAAAAAAACCCTACGACCTATTCTCAGACCGAATGAATACTTACACACAAAAATCGAACAAGGCGTTTCGGAGAAGTTCGACAACAAACACTGTGACATAACATTTTTATAAATTAGATTGCTATTCACATTAGTCATGATAAGTATACTGATCTCATCATATCTAATCATACTAATCTAATGTATCTCCACTAGCTAACCCGCGCAACTTCGTCTGCGTCACATCAATTCGTCCTAATTGTCTTAGCGTGATGATATAGCCTATAGGCTTCCTCGATAAATGGATCATCTAACACTGAGAGAATTTTTCTAATTTTTCAGATTAGCGCGTTCAAGCAAACAAACAAACTCTTCAGCTTTATATTATTAGTATAGATTATATTATACGTATAATTCCTTTTCACATTACCCGTGTTTTGTTGCTCTGCTATCGGTACATTCACGACATATGTCAATCTCCCGAGGATCGATTATAATTAGACAAGCGGGTGGACATGTTCTACATATTTCTGTCGTCGCTGCACGCCAGTTACATACTACCCGCTTTAATTATATAGCGATAATGTTTATTAATTAGTAAACAAACATGTTGACTATTAATAGCGTATTAGAGGGGTATCGAATTACATTTAACCAACATTGAGTGGGATTTAATGTTATTAAGCTGAATTAAGCTTTTTATTATTATACACTAACTTCTGCTCGCGACTACGTCTGCGTTCACTTAAGATCAGAATAAAAAGGGTAACTTCAGGTTATAAACTATTTGCTTGCCAAATATTTGAACTTATACTGGTCAACGTACCCACGTTACGTTGTAACGTAACGTGGGAAATCATCAATGTAAGTTAATTCTTTCGTTACCTACCGTTGGCTGACTGTGTGAATGATAAAGAACGTACAACCGAAACGGCTTCCCTACTTGATTTCGAAAGTTGATGATTCCGGCGATTTCCGTTGAGCGTTCCGTTTTTGCCTTTAGCTACGGAACCCTAAAAAACAGTGATAATGAAAAAAAAATACATAATAATATTTATGTCTTGTTCTATGCTGATTATGTCCAAAATATATGTTAGATTATTAATTAAATGTCACGGACAACAGTAGGCGTTTCGAACCGACATACTTTCGAATTAATAAATTACCGAACTAATGAGCAATTGTTGTAGGGTTTTTCGTAACAGGAATTTTCGCACAAACGTGACATCGCACCAATAAAGCATCGATGGAATAAAACATCGTACATCTGAATTATCGACACACCGTGTTCGATATAATAAAAATTGAATCATCAACTTTCGAAATCAAGTAGGGCCCGCCAAAACTACTGGTTGTAGAAAGCATAAATCTGGCATGTAGGTTCCTTGTGGAGTGAAGGGTGCTCCCCCAAGAGAGGATTACCCGAAATTCCCGCGGGAACGGGTAAAAACGGTATAAGAGGGTACGAAGTCGCGGGCAAATGCTAGTAGGACAACCTATATATTTTTCTGCAGCTTCGTTTCTTCAATAATAAGTATTATATGGCACTCAAAAAGCAACATTTTAGCAACATTTAAAAAAAAATTAGATCTGTTAAGTCCAGTGATTTACTCAAAAACAAACTAATAATTATATCCCCTTATATTATTAGTTTAGATAAGCTGTTTTTAATCGTTATTATCTGTAAGTATTACCTCCAGTAAGCCTAAAATAAACACAAAAATAAGATAAATGCAATTTAACTGACAATCTTCAGTATAACCTTTGTTTTTTCGTTCTCGCAAAAAAAGTACATAATACAATGTGCCAGAGTATTGTCGTAATTTTCGACTAATTTTTACAGTTAATTTTATAATTTAATTAAAAAAATAAGAAAGTTTTGAGCAAGGAGTCTTTAGCGCTTAAATAAATGAGCATCACTGAACTGAACCCCTTTTGTTTCACACGGTTCGACCGCTTTTGTAATTAATACTAAGTTTTAAAAAATACAGTTTGAGAAAATTAAGCCCCTTTCATGTGTTTAAAGAAATCAGGTCAGCACTCCTGATGGTTTTTAAAGTTTTGCATTATCAGCACATTATTTATTGAAACCACATGAAATTTTTTCATGGTTTTGATTTCTTTTGAAGGGGTTCCTTGCAATAATCTTTTTTCGAAAATAAAAGCAACTTTAGTTACTCTCTATAAAATCAACTATCTGCCAGTGAAACTGACGTCATCGGGTACAGGCGTTTATTTCAAATAAACCATTTACAGGCACTTTTGAAATGTCGAGGTCGGTCAGTCAAAAACATGAGGCTATTTGCACATTCGAAAGCGTAGATCTCTATGGAGAAGAACGTGCAAGAAATTCCACGGACACTCTTTTAAATCATGTGATGTTTTATAAAAATCTATGTACTATATAATTAATTTTGTTTATTAGCTTCTATGTTAAATGTAAGTATTGATGGAAATGATTGACTATATAGGCAAAATAAACAACCTAACTAATTATATTTATCAGTCTACGTTACCACCAAAAACATAATACCTTTGAGAATTATTAACTCGTTTGCAATAATTTCCTCTAAAAAAATTACATATTCACTGTTCCAGACCCGTTTAGCTGTAATTCAGATTATTTAGCTAGTCTACTTCCTACCAAAGAGCTGCTAAACACGGTTTCCTTTAAGTTTTCCAGTCAGGTGTTAAATTAATGAGTCCTTTCAAATAGTGTTCGCACATTAATTAGTTATTTTCATTTAGAACTAGTTCGTAATTCAAGAAGCAGTTGTTTGCGACACCGCACGTGACTCTAAGAAAATTACGAGACCATTCCATGCACTTGGTTATTTAGTTAGGATAGTTTTTGCTTGGCTGCTGTTGTGTTGGAAGATTGCAGAAACAATGGATAAACAAAGTGGCCTGTATTGGCTCTACTATAACATTCACATTATAGCATCGGATCTGTTTATAATCGTCAGGGATGAGGAATTTGCCAGGGTTGCAGAATTCGTTCGAAAGAGTCACCACGGCCCTGGAACGCAAAGGGCATTAGTAGGAACACGGATGGGTTTTAGTCAGTAAGCTTCACCGAGGGTGGAAGGAGTCATTTGATGAATTCCCATCAAATGACTTAAACAACGCAAAGTGGATTAGGAGGAACACGTGTGCGTTTTATTCAGGAAGAATCTCTCACCTAGAGTACTAGCTCCACCCGGAGCGGGCGGAGACATTTGAAGACCATCGTCCGTCATAATCACTATCTCCATATCAGCTGTAAAACGGCAACTACTGGTGTTAAGCCTCCGCAAGTGCTGCCACATCGACCGGCCCAGGGCGTCTTGTATCCAATGGATCCCTTCAACATCTCTCTGTCATCATCTGCCTAGCGTTTTCCCAGCTATATTGGGGTCGGCTTCCAGTCAAACCGGATTCAGCTGAATATCAGTATTTTAAGTAGAGCGGCTGCCTACCAGACCTCCACAACCCAGTAACTGGGTAACACGGTTCTCAGGCAAGACTGGAGTTTCTGAATTCTGACTATCTGTAACAACTGCCAAAGATCTCCAAATGACAGCTGGGACCAACAGCTTAATTAACGTGATTTCCGAAGCATGAAGGAAACTCGGTAGGTTAAGATGGTCACCCATCCGCAGACCAACCTCGGCAAGCGTTGCTTACCCCTTGAAGATCAACCTGTGCAGCTGTTATTATGTAGCCACGAGCTCCTCAACATCTCTGTAGAAGCCTTTAATTCCTCTTTATAAGTATAAGTTCTGTTCCTGATTAACTTAGATAGAACTTAAACCTAATTTTAACATCTTTATAAGATCGAACAATGAATAAACCTTTATTAGAAGTGCAAACCGATGCTGGATCGGTGATGTATCTACGTAGAAAATTTCTAACCAGAATCTAGAAACAATAATATGTAAGTCTGTAGATACTTACAGGGAAAATTCGTAGGAAGAATTATGCTATTGAATTACAATAGATACAATCGTTTCTTTAACAAACGCAACATAAAAATATAAGATATGTATTAATAGTGAGTACCTACATACATTCAACTGTTGGTAGGTACATACATTAATTGCTACTGGTCTTTAAACCCTGATAATACTGCATGTGGCTTTCCAGTCCTAATGGAGAATAATATATTATTCCGTTAATCTCAACTCAGCACTCAAATCGTAATGTAAATTGGACCCATCAATCCTAGTACATCTCCGCTCTCAACCGTTTAAATCCGAAAGAGTATAATTGAATCTTCCAATTAAAAATATTAAAGCAGTCGAGATGATGAAATGGAATTAAAATCGTCACTCTATCTCTCTCTAGCCTCGATATTGTCAACAAAGTTCCCTTTAGCTTCTCTCTAATTTTAATTGAAAATTCAATCATTTATTCATCTGATCGGCGTCGTTAAGGTTCTTTAATGGCTCGTGTGCCTTTTTACTTCATTTTACTTCATTTTTACTCGGTATTGTAATGGGCAGCTAATTTTCTTTATCGAGAGTTGAAGGCTATAGGTATTATACAGGTTAAAGTGAATATTGTCGATTAAGGTGCCTTTAACAGGTAACAAAAGATAGTTTACCTTTGAGAGACAAAGCGGTCTATTGATAAAGTATTTTGCCTTGTTATAGAAATGAGCACTTTGTAGTTTATTATGCTGCTAACAATATACTAGTACCTAGTTGGACATGCTCGTTTAATTTGCTTGAGCCTACTCATATTGAATCAATTTTCTTTTTTTTAATTTACTTATGTCTATTTTGGTTTGATATGTTTTTTTTTTTGAGATTTGCCTAAAAAAAATACAGTTTGTATTTTTATATTTATTTATTTTTATTATAAAAGCAGCACATCCAAAAAGGCCACACCGTTCGTACTCTTAATTTTATATGTTTTCAAAATGATCAGATTATCAAGCCTTGTAGGTACTTACCTAAATCCGATTGCGTATAAAAACCGGCCAATATCCGCATATGAAGGATTCCAAATCGTATACTGGATAATCACGGATCCTTTCATGGGTCCTTTTAATTTTTACTTTTACCATGTTTTGTTATAGCAGTAACACAAATACATATTCTATGAATATTTCAAGAGTACCTATTACGGTTCATGAGATAGGTATACTCGGCTGACAGACGGACGGACGTCGGGCACTTATTAATACTAGGGTTCCGTTGGTTACCATTCCGTTCCGGAATTCTAAAAAATACTCTAGTATTTCAATCGCTTATTCCAACCAAAGGTTGACTGGTAGAGAATGCCTATGGCATTAAGTCCGCCTCTGTACTTTTTTTGTGCTGAAAGTGTTAAATAAAAAATAAATATTACAATAATAATAGCAACAAAATGCAATCAATTATTGCCTCTTCTTTGTCGTATCCTTTTATTCTCATATTTTCTTTCACGGAATCATTGCCATCATTTTATCGTAATACTTGTTGCCTACATACCATATCTCTGTACTTATCTTCACAACGTTATTGGCCCATAACATTAATACAAAACCGTTAATAAATATCCTGACCGCAAAAATATTAAGAGGAAAACATCTTACTTTATCTGGTGGAGCGTTCAGTGCACTCCCTCTAAGTCCGATAAGACTGTAAGTTTCTCAAGTAGCTAACATATTTTTGTATGAAACACATATATTTTTAGTGTTTTAAACAGGGTGTTCTAGAAGTGTATGGTCATAATTAAGGGCGGTGTTCTGTAGACATCCTGTATAATTATGTTACCGAGCAAATACGGTAACTTTATAGTACCTAAATCTAGCCAGATTATAAATTATTTTCGATAAGACACGTTTTATAGAATTCATTAATTGATTAATTTACAAAACACCGGCAGTTTATTACCTCGTAAGATTTATTCAAGATAGCCGGGTAGCCGATAGATGCGAGACGCAAAGGACCGTTTGTTGTGGGGATGCTTGTGGGAGACCTATGTCCAGCAGTAGACGTATTTCGGCTAATATGACTAGGATGATAATGATGTGTTTACAAAAGGAAATAAAGAGAATAAAAAACAATACAATCAGCTAGTTAGACCGATTTTTTCATAAACTCATAAGAAAAAAATCAGTCACGTAATGTACATACTTAATTATTTTCTTACAAACTCTACAGCATTCTCTTTTCTCATTTTTCACTAGCTCCTACCATTTTCTACTAATTCAATAAAACCTACGAAGTTGTACCTACACAATAGTGTAGATATCATATGAAATATGCCACCCAAATTTCCTCTATTTGGGTATCAATCAACTTAATAACTCTTTTATTTAACCATCTTTCTCCTCAGATTATTGTTCATGGAATGGTGTACATAACGGCATGAACTATCTTATTTCTGGGAAGGAAACCTCAGTGCCATTTCTACAAATTTTTAAGTAACATTCGCATGTCAGTCGTAACTAAGCAAAAATGTGTGGAAATCGAGCCTTTTCGCCAGGATGCGATTCATTCAAACGTTGCATGCATCGCATCTCTGCAATTTGACTTATTTTTAAATTAGTCAAATTGGCTCTCTTTTTTAAGGCAGCTTAGAAACTACCTCTGAAAAATCACGTCTCAATTTAAACGAGGTACTAAACCCTTATTTAATGTACTATATAGGTACTAAACTATAACTTAACACCAAAACCGAGTGCTGCCAATAAACACATCGTTCCTGGAACATACATCAAGTGATTTACAGTTGCTCCTCACGTCCAGACCGCACTTTTCGTTTCGTCATCACTCATCGTTGGACCAGCGGGCTTGACTTTCGTTTTCCACCCATCAATAATACGGTTTTCGAATGGTTTATGTAGGTAACAAGTTAGTTTATCGACTACTATTAGGTAATAGAGGCTTTGGGCCTGAGTAAGTCTATATTTTATGAGCATTGATTGATAAAAGTGCGGTAAGTTTTATTGGCTACATTTCTATTAAAAGCTCCTTACTGTAAAATCGTAAAATGTAGCTATATATTTACGTAATTTCATAGTCATTCTGTACCTAAAGAAATAATAAAGCATGTTTTCATTGTGATTCTCACGCACTAAATGTTTTAATAAGTTATTGCTAGACATAAGTTCTAGGTACCTTAAATGCTAGAACAATGTTATTTAGTAATGGTTTTTTGGAAACAATAGTCAAGACCATAAGTTAGTTCAAATATCAGGTACGTTCAAGAGTACCTACCAATTGATTTTAAACAAAAGAAATACTGCGAACAGCTATAGTTTTATTCGTACATTTACTATTCTTAGGTACCTGTAGAACAACAAATTAGAGAGAAAATCCGTACAAAACCAGATTGGGAACTAAAGAGCTATTTGCGGTATTGTGTAAAGCAACAGGAGACTGATGGACCGTTTTGGTCTGTGGCCACTACCAAAGGCTTTACCAACGTCGCTTAGGTATCTACCAGCGGTCCATTTAACCGTATACTGGTCGTAATAAAAGGACACATTTTGGTTACACCGTTTGTCTACAACGCTACTCCTAACGCCATCTATGCGGCGCGCGCAGAATCACAATTTCTTAGGGTGAGTTTGCAGGGTGAAATTGGATATGTAACTACGATTTAAATAGAGTTATAAATTGTTATGGGGTTTTTGCAGTGCTTTATTTTGAAATAAAACAAAGGTCATGTAGTTAAATTTTTGTCATGTAGTTATAGTACGAACCAACGAGGATATTATAATTAGTTTTCTTCCGAGTTTGTTTCATTTTAGGCTAGTGAGCGTCCACTATTCTAAGAAAAACTGTGGCATGTCTGCTTGGGTAAATTACCAAGCAGAAATGTCACAATTTATTAATTTTATCATAAAACATTTTTCATTGAAAACTCAATTCCGGTCGAAAAAAATTACTAATAATCGACACATGCAAAACACGTCTTAGAAAACATTTTCGCAAATGAGAAACAATAAGTGCTTTCGCAGCTTTCAAGGCAAGCCAAGAACTCAAAGTTTGCGAGAATTTATTTCATTCTTATGGTCGTATTATGCCGTTCTCAGCTACACAACATAAATAATAATGCGAACCGTTATAGGGTCATTACAGTGAGAACGGGCCGAATGACGAGGCCACGCCCGTTCACGTATCGCACTAAAGTCATTGCTTATTTTGAGTGAGTTGTACGGAAAACGGTTTCTGTCTAGTGTATGTGCTTTCTTTCCCTGTCTGTCAGAATTCTAACTAAATTGATCTGTGACTAAGGGCAGTTTTCACCAATGAAACTGATGCAAGCTGCGTGCAAGAGTTGTCAGTGTCAATATTCCATAGAAAATAATGACCCGTCAACGTGATTTCATATGTTCATCGCGTTCAGTTTCAGATTGATGAAATCCGCCAGGTATTCCCAATTTTCCGAATATTCCATCACTTTGAATCAATGAACAAACAAATACCTAGTGATTGTTTAAAGCCAAAAAAAAACATGTTGACGTTTACTTTATGTACTTTGACAATTTCTGGTTCAAAACATAATAGCGAAAACTTCACTCTATTAAAATAAAAATCCGAATAGGAGACTAAATTCGACTATTTTTTCATGTTTTTCTTATTATTTTTGAAGCTTATGAAAGTTTTACTTCCAAAAACCCTATCAAATAGAAGACAATTACATATAGTAGAATAATTTTTGGTTAAGTTTTGCAAAATAGTTCAATTCTTTTAATAATAAATGATTATATAATACAGCGGTTTCACACCAACGCGGTTCGTTGCGTGTAAAGTATGGAAACGTTAGACACGTTTCCATACTTTACGCGCAATTAACCGGGCACCTACTTCGCTCGGTATACCTGACCTTAAAATCTCAAACCCCTACCAACCTGATTATAAACATCTGTGTTACATTTCATTGATTATTTTAATATTACCTACTTAGGCAACTATTAAGTTTACTAGCATGATAATTAATTATTTTCATAGCCAGTGTAAAAATATTTTTTTTTTAATTACCGCTTTTAATAAGTGGTAATTGTACCAATTTTTGATTCTGGCCTAGGAAATACCGACCAAGTGCGAGGACTCTCACACGAAGGGTTCCTTACCACAAACCGAAAAAAAGAACACGATTCTTGAGCGGGCTTGGGAGCCCCCTTTAATTTTTAATTTATTTAAGTCTTATTATTTGTTGGTATAGCGGCAATACACGCTCTGTGAAAATTTCAACTTACCTATTAAGTTTCTTGAGATACAACACGCTGACAAACAGACGGACAGAAGCAAGCACGGACGGTCAGCGGTGACTTAGGAATAGGGTTCCACTAGTCACCCTTCGAGTACGGAACCCTAAACAGTGACATTAAGGAAATGACTTGCGCTATATCGTGACATTTAATTACTTTTTTTTGGTAATCATCATTATCGCTGATATAATGTCACTATGTCTAGAGTCCCTGGTTGGCGTTGTAGTGTGCCCTATGTTTCAGTCATGAACCTCTTTTCGAAACGACCTTTCTAACAAGCCTATTAAATGCTCTATTGTCTAAATTATTATTGTCTCTAAGCTTAGTTAGGTACTGTTTCGTATAATTGAATAGGTCTGCGCATTGTTTTCGTAGTTTATGAGAACAAAAACAAAATACTGAATTTCAGTAGGTATTTAGTTTTGAGGATTTGTAAGTTTCATCACGTGCATCTATACTAATATTATAAAGCTGAAGAGTTTGTTTGTAAGCTTGCTTGAACGTGCTAATCTCCAGAACTACTGGTCCGATTTGGAAAATTATTTCTGTGTTAGGTAGCACAATTATCGAGGAAGGCTATAGGCTATATCATCACGCTAAGACAAATAGGAGCGGAGCATTGATGGAAAATGTGACGCTGACGAAGTTGCGCGGGTCAGCTAGTAGACGATAAAATGGTACATGCAAAAGTGATGCGCCAACAAACCTAAGTAGATTTTATAAAAGAGATTAAATATGAATTTGTAAATTTTAGAGTACCGTACCCGAAAGGTAATCAGCGGAATCCTATTACTAAGCCTCCGTCCGTCTCTCTGACAGCGGGCTGTATCTCAAGAACCGTTATAGCTAGACGGTTGAAATTTCCACAGAGTGTAATAGGTATTCAAATTAATGGGGCTCTCATACTACAAACGTATTTTTTTTTTTCGGTAAATGGTACGGAACCATTATTCGTGAGTCCGACTCGCACTAGGCCGGTTTTTCTTTTTCCTAATTAAAGATCCAAACAGGCTCCTAAATTTATTTTCGTGTAATTTTACAGATATCGTCCCTACATATTTCGCTTAACAACTTACCCTTTTCCAAACCACAGCTACGCATAAATATCTCACGTCAGAACAATCAGTATCTCAAAAACATGTCCGTTACTTAGTGTAGAGGTAGACTTGTGACGTAGCCAGTATCTGCGAAGTCTTTGCTCTCGCCCATTGAGTCCGCGATGAAAGCAGGGTCATTACCTGAAACAAAGAAGGAAAGCCGCTCAAACTGCGCATAAATCGTGCCACCCTGTTTACCTACCATAGCCCTTCCTACCCGCCAAAGAAAAACCCAGCCTACTTTACCTACGTACAACCCATGAATGAAGCCTTTTCTCAACTCTTAATACATTTATATGTTTTTAAAGGCGGTTCTTGGAAAACTCTATTAGAATCAGAACACTTTTTTTAATGGAACATTTGCGCCTCGAAACTAAAAAAAGCTTTGAATTGTAAATTCGCGATAACAGATTCGGTTTTTTGAATTGTGTTGAGGTCGCTTTTAAGCATTCCACTCTATTTTAAATGTCATAAATAAATTTTCATTTATATAAATTTTAAGTATTGCTAACACTGACGTTTTGCATTTGAATGACTGTTTTTAAAAGTTAAATGGAGATGTTTGTATCACTGTAGACACTTACAAGTTCATGAAAGGGTTTTGTGAGAGAAACGAAGATATATTTTCAATGTATTTATTGTGATAAAGGAGGATGGTGACAATGTATACAGGGTGTTGGGTTCAGTGAGTAGATTTAGTGTATCATATATATATTTGTTGTGGCAGCTGTTGATACAAGCAGTAGTAACAATTGAATATGGCTGTAAATCAGCGCGATAGCAGACCGGGCTGACCCCTCATGTAAATGGCGAGTTGCCTCCACCCACTGTCTCAGGGTTGTGGTCCAAGTCTCAAGCAATAGCTGACAATCTACAATTATTTAGTAACTAGCTTCGACCGAGTGAAAATCATCAATAATCATGAGGGATCATTTTCCCGGGTAAATAAATTTACATACGTCTACTCGCGTTTCATTTAAATCAGATTGGAAGTAACAAACAAGAGTCGCATGTATCTGATCTAAATCTAATATAAATCTAAACTAACAGTCTATTTGCGGAAAAAACTCTGTTACTTCCGATCTATTTAAACTAATTATTTAACTGAATAGCAAAGTCTAAACGCTGAGGTTTCTTTTTCTGAATTAGGTATAGATAGCTAATATACTTTACTTCTAATAAAATTATTATATTAACTTTAACACTATTTATTAGGTTTATGAATTTCTATTCTAGGTTAAAAAAACAATTTTGTATATGTACCTACTTGCTGTTTATACATAAGTATCCTCGAAATACAAGACAACTAGTTTATTTATAAAACTTGTCTAGTTTGGACTATAAAACATAGTAATACTGTTTATATTATCCCTATTACGGATGTCGTTTTTTTCCTGTTATCGAAGATTTAGGATTTGACCCGAATACACATCCTTTAAATTTCAAATTAACCTATCAATTCACATTTAGCAAAAGAATTCATTTTGTTAGGAATATCTCACAACAGACACAGTTTTTTTCCTTATAAATTAAGACACCTTTTCCGAAATATTATAGTTTTGTATTTTACAAGGTCTTAGATAAAAAAGAACCTCATAAATTAAAATTGCTAATTTAAATCAGTTAAAACTAAATTTTCACAGTAATAAGCTTGTTAGTGTTACAATCGGGAAAGAGTAGGTTTAATAGTACATATAACTATAAAGATCGCATTATCTATGTGCCTTTCTGGCCAGGACTAGTGTAGCTACTTTCAAATAATAAGGAGCTTTATATTAAGCGTTACTCACAATTTATATTAAATATATATAAATACGTATTAAGTATTGAAGGTTTTAGATACTTAAGATCTAATTTAATCATTACTTAAACAATATACATTGCCTCAAACAATATGTAGATACTCAATTATACTCCTAATCTTTCCTAAATAGTAATTACGAAAGCGCTCTAAAATATATGACATAATAAACGTAACGTTAAACACCTGTTGGCGGTCGAAATATGTGTTTACTAGTTTTAGAGCTTATCGTAAATATCACGGAGCATCACACACCGAGATTCTATCTGATGCTTAATTAATGTGACGCATGAAACAAGCCGCGACTACACTTGGTTGGGCATACGCCAGCCTTCTCTTTTTGCTCCACACATGTAGCTCACAACATAACTATGTATCGCATTCTCTCTAGGAATGAGGCACTGAATGCGACGTCGCCGACGACCACAAATCAGTAGCCACTTTGTTCTTTCACGGCCGCCAACGTTTCTCTGCCGAGAAATCGTTATTGATCTATTTTTAAAGTGATTACTGTCTGTTGTTATCGTATTGTTCGCTTTACGCTTTGTTTCTGATGGTTAAGCCTAGAATAGTCGTGTAGCTACCAAAGCACGTACATTGTCAAGCCAGACTCTCGACTACAAACGCAGAAAGAGCGGAAGCTAATTTAGAAGATTTTACTTATTGTTTCGGTACTGTTTGTTATGCAAAAAAATGTTGCTTCATAATGAGACGGAGAGATTCTATTGTTGTAGGAGGTAGCCTCTAACAAAGACATGTTTGAATTATGTTTACCTGTCAGAAAATATAAAGAAGGTTATGAATCAGATCTCAAGTAATCATTTCGGTGTGGTTGTTTTTTTTTTTATTAAAAAGTATAGACGGATGAAAATGCCTAATATTTTGAAGTCTTTGTGTAGGATCATACAAAGATGATGTGTAGGAAAACGTTTGAAATTAAATTGAAGTCAGAAAAGAACGAATACAATGGTAGTCTGTTGGAGGCTGGGTCGAAGTCTGAATGCGACTACATCGACTTTATAATGCTGACGCGACACAATATACCCATTTATAAGGCGTTTTCCATACGAGCTGTAATTCAAATTCAGATTCACTGGATGCCTAAATATTTCCATTCAGGAGTTGAGAAATTGACTCGACGGAGAAAAGACTCAAATGAAATATTTTTCTTGGGAATGGAGATATTTTAATTCAAATAGAAAGGTTGTAGATTAGGCCGTACATTCAAATTTCAAATACATCTTGATCTTTCCTTTTATATATAGGCCTAATTTAATTTTTGCCAAACCCAAAAGCCGCAAAACGACTGAACTGAGGCTCTGGAAAAGTGCGAGTGCCAAAATGACAAAATATAAAGGACTGGCTTCTGCCAGCGGCTTCGACCGCGTGATCTTTAAGAAAAATGTCCACAGGTAGCTTAGGTGTTTTTCCAGACTATAATCTACCTCTGTGCAAAATTTCATGAAGATCCCTTCAGGTGTTCGGACGTGAAAGAGTAACAAACATCCATCCTCACAAACTTTCAAATGTATAATATGACTAGCTGATGACCGCGGCTTCGTCACTTGACAAATTATATACTGAAACCTTCCTCGAGAACATGCTATACATTGGTGTAAACAGCATGAAAATCGGTGCAGTAGGTTTGAGTTTATTGCGAACAGACAGACGCGGCGGAACTTTATTTTGTAATATGTAGTGCTTAGTAGGATTGATCTCATTTGTCAATCCCATACATTTACAATCGTATCTTTCAAACTTTTATTTCGCAGTAATCAAAGTAAGCTTGTCAACAAAACTTTGGATTGTCCATTGCGATCCCTAATCCTTCCTCTTATTTTACTTCTCCTGGATAATAAAGAAGAAAATTACACTTTCTACTTCATGATGACTCATATAGACCCGCGATAATTGCTTTTGTACTGCCGAGGACGTTCCAAGGATTAATTAAAAATACATATGGCAGGTTCCCACTGGCTAACATTTACTGTTTGCCAGTTATTTTAACGTGATGTTTATTTTACGCGACTTAATCCTCAAAATGAGGTTGTATTGGACTTCTAAAATGTGGAAAAAGTTTGAAAATAGATACTTATCCTTTTTTCAGCCATTTTTATCCCCGTGCAAGGTGAGGTAGGAGTCTCGATTAAATGTCATGGATGTTTTGTAAAGTTTATCTATACTAATATTATAAAGAGGTATCATTTGTTTGTAAGTTTGTATGTAGGGGGTAATCTCAGGAACTACTGGTCCGATTTGAAAAATTATTTCAGTGTTAGATAGCCCATTTATTGAGGAAGGTTATAGGCTATATATCACGCTAAGACAAATAGGAGCGGATCATTAATGGAAAATGTGACGCAAACGAAGTTGCGCGGGTCAGCTAGTTTGATATAAAGAAGAGTTTTACTTTTGTGGTAACTGGACTAAATAAGTTGAAAGGTAAGGCAATTTGTTTTGCACTAGGGTCACAGTTGCGAACAAACATTTTAAAAAATTGATAAAAAATAATGTTTTATTTTAATTCATTTTAAATAAAATTAGGTATAGTTTCCCTCCTTTTCGTGTTATATGCACTTTATAAAGACTCACACTGTAGAATAGTATTTTTTTTTAATAAGTCTTAACTCAAATACCCACCTATGCGCATTTGCAAGTGGTTTTGTGATCATCATCATATGCCTAGCCTTTTTCCAAGGTATTGGAGTCGGCTTCCAGTTAAACCGAATACAGCTTAACTAGGTACTTCATGGCAAGACTGGAGTCATGTTTTCTGTAATGTAACAATGCGTAACAACTGTCAGAGATCTGTAAATGTTAGCAGGGTCCAACGGCTTAACGTGTTTTCTGTCACCCGTCCACAGACCGACCTCATTACCAACCATAAAGATCGACTCATGCGGCTGTTATTATTTAAACACGATTTCCTCTCGCCTTGTGATCATGAAAAGACGGAAAAAACAGCACAAAAACTTTTCTATAGATTGATTTTCCTGTCAAAACTAAGCAGCCCACAGAATGTATCTAACTAAAACTTCTTATCTACCTCCAATTGAACGATAAAAGGCGACATATCCCTTACATATCACTCCATACATTTATCTTGGTCTAACTGCGATTCCAGTAAGGGAGGGGGAGATAGCAAGGCGTTTTCAAACTTGTAAAAGAACTGTCTGCCGTCTTACATTCGCTCGTTGGAAACTTCCACTGTACTTAGAAGCAATAAATGGAATCACTACATAGTGCACGGACGAAACGATTTTATTCATTCTATTGTTCAAGTTTATATTGTTTGCATATTATGATGGTGTAATCTGTATTGCGTGTGTTGTGTTTGACTGCGTTTCGTGCAGGCAGTTTGAAAAGGTATAATATAGGAAGGAAAGCTGTTTATATGCCAGAAGAAAAACTGTAATGCAAGTCTATGTCAGGGACGGACAAGACTCTCACCTAATTTTGACTTTTAGATTAGTGGAACTCAACATGATTGACGTCTTAAATCCAGTCATCATACACCTAATGGGTAATTCACATACAGGCAAAATTATATACATTTTTTAGTTTTCTATCAGATTAAAATCTAAAGATGTAATAATAAAATGTAGTTGCTAACGGAAAGAAAACTATTACCTACCGTTGCAATCAACAGGAGAGATGAAAAGACACTTCATGAAGAATGGTGTTCTATTGTTGAAGATTCAAAGCATTTTTTGATACAAACAATATACTGCAGGCACTTTTAAACTGCCAAAGTCGGTCAGTCAAAAACATGAAGCTATTTGCAAAAGCGTAGATCTCTATGGAGAAGAACATGGAAGAAACTCCACGGACACGTGTCCGTTCTTTTAAATCATGTTATGACTTACAAAAATCTTGGTTACTTCAGAAAGAAAACTATTGGTCCGTGTATTGTTTTTCTGTTTATGAAACTGGAGTGATACCCTATAAGAGTCTCACTTGAATATTAAGGTGAAGTGAGTTTGAGTGCTGTCAATTCTTTACAACAAAAAAAAACCTTAGATCTCAGCTTATACATTCACATTCGTATATCAGTCGCAAACTGTAAAAAAAAGCCTCACTTTCCCTTCGTTTTTGGCAGATCATGACTGATATTCGAATGCGAACGTTGTTTAAACAATTAGCAGAAATGGTAGGTACCCTGGTCAAAATATTGAAAAAAAAAATGTGTGTTTGGCAGTTTGTGACTGCGATACGAAGCGAATGCTTATTAAAAATTTAAGAATTCGCCTTCAGCTAAGTTCACTTTTATTCGTGACAATCTAAGATTTCGGATTAGACAGCAGGATACAACATTGCTTTACTAATAAATATGAAAGAGACAAGAAAATAAATCTCTTACGTACTGAGTGGTAAAGCGATTTTCTATCCCTCTCTATTCAGCTGTCAAACCTGACTTTTAGGATTGCCACAAATATAATAAGTTTTCACCGTGACATTCTTACCGTCTAGCTGCGTGTTGATTAAACCGATTTCCAACTGTTACAAGTTTAAAAGTACCCAGGCACACCTAGGATGTGACTTTCCTGTCATTGCACAGCACCTATCACCCAGAGATAAAGTAGTAAAGAATCAATATCAGCGACACTCATGCTTTTCAAACCGTAACACTGTAACACAACCTGATGGCATATATACCATGTATGGAGGACGTGATATTTCCCAGGGTTACACGTTTCAACCCAGATATTTCATTTTCAACGTATCACATCCTAGCGAATGACCATTTTTTGGGTTCCTTACCCAAAAAATAACCAAACCTGTCCGGCTGTCTTTCTGTCAGCGGGCTGTATATCATGAACTGTATCAATTAGACACTTAAAACTTTAGCAGAGTGAAAATTCAACTGTCGCAGTACCTACAAGATTTTACTTCCTTAGTGTGCTAGTCCGGTTTTAGTATTTCTGAAAAACCTAGATTTCCTTATCATTACAAGTCTACACTACATGAAAGAACGTAAACTGTCCTCTTATCGCATTACGAATGGCCATCATCTTGTTGTCTGGCCTCAGAGGATTCCACACGATCATCTAGACGTTTCATTTTGTACCTAAACTGATTCAACTTCAGCGATAACCATCTGACATCTCTATATCTTATTTCTGACACAATATGCCAACAGCGACGATCTCACGCACTTCCTCCTATTCCATGTTCTTGTCATTAACAATAATAGAAAACAAGTAATTAATTACATAAATGAGACTACTTCTACGAACCGCAGAAATAAACTAGGAAACAAATCCCTAATTACTACTAACATAATAACTTTCTCACATACTCCTTACTTTCTATTTCCAGTTGCCATTGTGGTTTCAAGGAAAACACCTACTTAATCATCAATCCCATGTCACTAACAAACCAGTAAATCATAAATATACAAAATAACACAGTTGTCAGAACACGACGTTTCTGTCTAAGTCGGTACGCTCTGATTCCGAACAGTGAGCAATAGAAATAACCTCAGACGTTGACAAATAACTGTACGGCTTCAAATTCGCGGTGCGCAATGCAACAGATACTCGTGCGTCTTGTGAGCTTGTGCCACGTCGATGGCAATAAGCGATGCTCGTTCTTATTACGGCGAAAAACAAAAAGAGCGTGCGCGATGCTTGGTTGAAGCGAAATTATACATAGTTGACAAATAGAGCCGACTCCGCCGACTGCGAGCCAATTCACAAAACGCTGCGCTGCATCTTGTCGATAAAGTTTCACTCGCCCCGTTGCCAATGGCGCAATATAAACCCAACTTCAGTCTCCCAATATTTTTATCAATTCTTACGTTTCCCGACGCTCCGTTCATCGTCATCATTCGCATATTGACTGAAAACGTTATCCTTCATACTTAACGATAAAAAAATCTTTCATTTTACACACGAAAGCGTATCGTAAGTATAAAATTATTCCGCTATCTCCTGCACTGAAGTCCCGATTTCACATGTCGTAAAATTTTTACTCTCCCAAGATTTTATCGGCATATGAGTCTAAAATATGTTAAAATATCGTCGCTTACTGTAAGCTGACGTGGCGATGCCTATCATTGTAGTGCATGCTTTTAGAAGCGACGCACCTGTTCTGGACTTATTTATGTATATCCTGGAGCATGAATAGCACCATTCGGGTCGTCTAACAACGTTTGTGGTGTGTCATTTGCGGCACTTTTGATGAAAAAAGGTTTGAACAATGGTTGTGCATGTGCATATTAGTTAGTTTAATGTTTATTTAATTACGACATATTTAGTTCTGGATGGCAATACTTGGAACTGCATCTTCAGTACACTGTATTTTCAGTTTCATTTGACAGCTTTTCAGGTTTATGCCGTGCTCGTGCGAAACGAATGGAACAACTAAAATTAATAATCTAATACCTACCCACATCCGCACATATGGAACATTCCATAAACTTGGAATATTCCATGGATTAAAAAGTCAACATGATCGATGCGACCCTCGAAAGTGACCGCGTTTCGATGGGAGGCACGGAAATAATTAGAGACGGTTAAAACCAAGCAGATCGCATTCACCGCATAATGAATGAAACGTCACCGTTACGTCGGCCGACGGCACTCGAATGATGACGTCATGCGACTGACTCGTTCGAGACGTAAACCGTTAAACGCATATTGCGTAAGTGAAAAATGTATCGCGTTTTGTGTTCGGCTTCGAAATTCGAACGTTTCACGATGATTTAGATTCAGCTATAGAACCTTTCTGTATGCTTTTGAAAACAGAGTTTTGGCACTGAAAAATACAGCCTGAAGTAGGTTTTATTTTAAGATTTTATTTAGCCAAATACCGTGGCTTATGGTATTATGATACCATGTTAGGATATGATTAACCACTGTGGTAAAAGATGTCACCACAAACTTAAAATAATCTCATAGTCTTTGACCTGTTAAGCATACTTATGCTCACTGCAGGTTAATAATACTTATGCTCACTGCAGGTAATAGTTGAAACAAACTCTCAAGTTATTTTATACTTATGCTCACTGCAGGTAATAGTTGAAACAAACTCTCAAGTTATTTTATAATCTTATGAAGTTTTCCACTTTCCGTTGACATGTACACCGCTGGTTAAAGTAGTGGTCAGACCGTCCTTATAGTCAAGTACCATCGTACTTTCAAGTAACCGTAGGTAAATTCCTAAGGTATAGAGTGGCCATAAAGAGAAATTATGTACCTGTATCACTAGAATAACGTATCTACGATAGGTTTTCATTCGTGTGAAATGCAAGATACTTCCATCTATAGTATTACACGAGTTAGTCGTTACAAACGACTTATTTGTTGCATTTTCTCTCTATGTACGACATTTGTAAGAGTCTTACCATATGCATTAGCCCTCATTATATGTAAAAAGTCAGTCGCAGTATAAAATCATTTTATGCATCAAATAATTTTGCAATACCCTTTTCACATGGTAACGAGATTTCCTTTATCAGTCAAAGTCTAGGATCTGCTTAATAGTAACTAAGTTTTTGTGGGCTTTTTAACAGAAAACGTGTAGTTTCGGGCCAAAACTAGCTATTGGTTTAGGGTAGAGTTTTGTACTTTCGTAATCGGATCTATATTTCAAGAGATGACCAAGCAAACAAAATAACAATGAGGTGATGGCCAAGTGAATGGGGTTCCATCTTATCATGAAAGCACGTTGAGCTGTTGGTTCCGGCTCTCAATTGTAGATATTTGCCAGTCGTAATGGGTTTGCAAGAATCAGGAAATCGGACACGAATCTTGCCAAAGGGTATCGAGTAATTCAGGTACTGCATTGTACGGGTCAGATGGGTAATCACTCCAGAAAAAATACCGGTACTCAGCGACATCTGATAAGATTGGAAACGGACCCCAACACAGGTAGTCGGGAAAAGGCTAGGCAGATGTATACAAAATTCAATAAATTCAAAATTCAAAAGTTATTTATTCAAAATAAGCAGAGAACCAGCAGTTTTTGAACGCCAACTTTTACAAAAGACAGTCACCCAAAACGCCTGCCCGTCACCACTTCCTAGTGTTTTAACTGTGGAGAAGAAGAGGCCAACAAACTCCCCAGCAACATATTGATAGGTATAGTTAAGTACATATAGTTTCGATTTACTCCAATAAGTTGCAGTTTTATGTCATGAGCGTTAGTAAAATCTTTTCGATTACGAACCGATTAGATCAGAGTGCTAATTCTACTAATTTTCAAGCAACGTTCATATTTGCATCTCAGTCGTAATCTGTCAAAAATGTATGAAAAATTAGGTTTTTGAAAGATTGCGCCTTAGATGAGATGCACGTTGTTTAAAATTTAGTAGAATAAGCCCTCATATCTGAGGGCTTATTCTACTACGAACTAAGAGACCTCTACTAGTTTTGTGGTCTCTGGTTAGCATGTTTTTGACAGAATTTTCAACCAAAAAAAAATGAGTCAGACACTACCGCCGGAAGACCACAAAACCGCTTATAAATAAGTGGATTTAGGAACCATTTTAAAATAAACAAAAAGCAAAACGAATCGAACTACAAATGAGTTACCGTGACGTTCAGAATCAAGGGACCGCTGACCTTTGTTGTCAGCTCTAGCCAAAAATAGTCCCAATGATTAATTAATGTAGAAGCTCTACTCTCCTAGTGTGTGATATAATAGTAACTGAAAAAATACCAAGTCCCAACTGTAGCCATTTTTTATAATTAAACGCACGTGTGTTGGAAATTGTAACTTGAAACTATAATGAGTTATGTTTTTGTAACCGTTCCATATGTGGTTATTTAATATTTGGATTATTATTTTATTATTGCGTAGGTCCTGGATTTAATGAACTATGTCATTAAGCAACTAAAAAGCGTAGTGAAATATTTAAAATCGATTATTCTTTATTGCACACCGAAATAGTATCATAGCTGTTTTACAAATCTATCTAATCTATCTATCTTAATGTTATGGATACCTATAATTGTGGCTGACTGCGATATCTACCGTGCAACCGTTTTGGATGAAATGAAAATAAAAAGGTTCCATACATGTTGGTACATATACAATAACTATAGTTTACGCCAGACAAACGTGGAATAAAGTACATTGACCCACATACATTTATTGACTTTCGTAAGATCAAAATCAGAAATAATCACATAAAGCTGTCCTGAATCGACTTCTATCGTGATCCTTTACGTTCTCTAGTAATGAAAAACAGTTCTTAATTTATTGTTCTAGTATCTACGAAGAGATATTAGGGAAAGGTCAATGCACTTTATTCCACGTTTATCTGGCGTAAATTATAGAAATGGTATAACCACAGATAATAAACCTGTTTTAATGCTAATAGCACTACTACACATCCTACAGTTGACCTACATCGCATGACCATCCGATATCAGTGAGCAGTAATACGGAACTGATCGGAAATCAACGCGAGATAGCATACCTATACAAAATCAAGCGTAATATCAATACATGGATAATACTGTTATCCGTTCAAGTCAACATCAAAACAATACCCACTGTGATACGAATATGCATCATAGCACATATCGACGCATTATGCCAATTCAGTCCAGCCTGACGTACACACACCATAGTATATGTACATATATATACATACCATGTTTGATAAATCCAAAACATCGATAGAGATTCGATAAATGGACGGCAACAGTTACAATCGAACTCGAGCCGGGATTTGGCAAAACAAAACAAAACGTTATAAATATCGCGAAACCGCAACGGATAGAATCGAATATGAGGGAAGTAAAAAAATATTAAAATTTTGAACGATCGCAATCCCGGCTATCGGTATCAAAGCACGTCCAATCAAAACGAGACGTGACAATGAATCAGAACCTTTTCGATTCTCTGAATAGCCTCGCTAACTTATTGACGGTCCTTTATTTGCTGATTGGTGTTTGACACCTCAGCGGGAGCGGATTCCGTTGGTATTTTATTTAATTAACTTTTGCCGTTGGCTGCGTTCGTGGGACGCGGACGCGACACTGAAACACAATGCCGACTAATTTACGCGCGGTTTCACTTTAATTTTTTACGGTTATTTTTTAGAACCCGTTTTAATTATTTTGATAACTCTTTAACTCCTTCGTTTATGCAAAATCTCTTTGTTAACGAATCAAAATTACGAAGGGCTCTCTGCAGCGGAGTAAAGCGCTATCGAGCGTTGAAATGTCAATTTTTTAAGTCGACTCTTTTGCACTGAGCGAGGACGAAGCTCAAACTAATTGAAAGAAACTGCACCGAACGAAAATACAGGCGAAGTTGAATTCCCTCCTCGGAAAACTGTGCGGAAGATAAGCGATAATAATTCTTCGTAAAATGTCACGAAAGTTCATAACTGATAAAAGTTTAGTCCCTTTTCTGAAATTTTAATAGAGATTTAATTTTCGCGAGTGCCCTAGCCGCCGCGCGCCGTCGATATCGGCATTAGCCCTCACCCTTGTTGTCGCTCGCACTGTCGCACACATACACTGTCTGTCTGTGCGTTGTACGCAATCATGTATTGGATTATACAGAATGTAGTGTTAGCAGTAACGCTAGCACATGCCCTGCGGATGCCGTCATGAGTCATGACTGCGTCAAAAGTAAACTCTTTGCCAATTCTAACGCATCGGATGTATTCGATGCCATTTTCCTCAGTTTGAAAATTTACTTTTTTCATTGATTTTTTTTACTATGACTATGACTACGGATTTGTTGCTATTGACTTTTTGAAACCGTAGATGTTAATACGGTTTCTTCTACCGTATATGTTAATAAGGCGTAGGTAGATGGAGAACAATTACTAGAGTAAGACACTAACATTTCAAGTTCTGTTTAGTTAAAAACCGAACAGATTCGCAACACCAACAAGGTTTATTCTTTAGATCTCACTAAGAAACTATTCCATAAGCGATACATGTACTTGGGTGAAACAAATTGAAAAGCAAATAAAAAGGCTTCTCGATAAAAACGACGTGAACTTTTTCAATTACAAACTTGCATGGGGCGGCTGATGTTAAGTATGAAACCTATAGACTTTATTAGATCGCTGCTTGACGATATGATATTTTGCCTTTGTTATACTGAGAAGGGATTTTACTCGACTGCGGTGGAGCTAAAAGAGGGTAATGCATTAGCTATTTTTTTTTCTGGGTTACTACGATTTTTTGGTTTTGTTTTCTACTGTTTAATTACGTTCAAATGATCAATTCAGTGATGGATTGTGGAGATTGTGAAGTAATCACTGGAAAAAAACCCAGATTTGCACTTCTTGTCGTCTTCCCTTGCAGCTTAAGCCCCGCTTGTTCCATGACTTATCTGGGCCCAGTTACACTTGCACTTACACACAATATCTGAAAGAAGTTTACTTTTCGCCAGCGTGATGACTGTAGAAACATGAATTATGCGACAGCTAGAGGAAAATAATTTGGTTGAATCTTGTAAAATCATCAAGCATTTGTGACACGCTTAAAGCTCTAAACAATGGGTCTGCATTGGAACTGCACGTTAGCCCCAAAATTTTAGTTTTAATACATTTGACATAACTACATTGTGACTGTCATAAAACGGCGCAATCGTTTCGTTAAACCTGTACAGTCTTTTCCTTAAAACTGCATGCAAACCGATCACCCATAGCGCATCTTTCCGTTTTATTTTTTTTTTTAAATATTGATAGGCTTACGTTTGACCGCTATCTCACGTGATTATAAGCGATGATGCGGTCTAAGGTGGAGCACGCTTGCCTAGAAGTAACCTATTCACTCTTGACTTAAAGACTCCCAGGTTGTAGCTATCAGGAAACACAGACTCAGGCAGGGAATTCCACTCCTTAGCTGTACGCACAATGAATGTATTCCCGAAACGTTTTGTGCGTATAGGTGGGATGTCCACCATGTACCATGTTAAAACTATAATCCGACTGCAAGCGGGCTTCAAATGCAGGCCGACTGCTAAGATCTTTAGACACGATGGAACTCCTTTTAAGGCGAAGTGTCCTCTTCCCATTTTCAGTGATGAACCGCGTACATCAACTAGGTAGATAGTGAAGATACTTACTTTGTATGCACATACTCGCAGTAAGGAAATTGGTATCGTTAAGTTTATTATCGTACGCCGTCGTCACCTTCGTTCTTTGTCATGTAAAACGTATTTGTTCTACAAAATGATGCGAATCTAAAACTACTATTTATTCCATACTTTTCCTGTTGACGTCAGTACGTGTTGGCTATTTCCATAATTCATCAGATTTGAAGTTTGATAGTTTTTTATCGGATCTGTTAGTTGTTGCTTGATTCTTATCGTGCATTGAATTTGTTTGGTGTGAATTATGTGAATGATTTAGTTGATTTAGAGCCGATTTTTCAATAGTCAGATAATTTTTAACTGAAGAATAAAAATGGCTGCTTGACATATTTTCTATACAAAAGCTGTCAAACCAGAATTTTTACTACTCTGATAAAACTTTTCAATAGTCAGATAAATTTTATCAGAGGAGTAAAAATAATAGGTTACTTGACTGGATTTTTATTTCATTTCTCAAAAACAAAGAACAGATAAGACGCAGTAAAAATAGAATGTTTAAAAATCTCAAAAAATATTTATTTTATTTTTTCAGAAATCTTGCTGTTTTAATAACATCTATCTAAAAAGTATTCATTCATTAATATTTTTCATAGTAGTCAAGTACCCTTTTTTATACGCCGTCATGGAGCTTAGGTATCTAAAATGTTACAAAGAGGCACAAATAGTTCCTGGATAGTATTATTTGTTTTTCCATTTTAAGCCTAAAATGTATAAATTGTAGGTAAACTCAATCATTTCAATAAATAAACTAGTTTAATAGTAAATAGGAACACAAGCTTCATCAGTACATTTTCGAATAAAATCCACTCAGAACGTTCATAAAATTAGCTTTTATTCATTTACAAACACATTTTCAATTCAACAATTAACAGAGCGTTTACAACTTATAATTACAGTCGCAAAAAAAAAACTTGATTTAGCATTATGAGTCTTCATGCGAAGCTTTACAACGGAACTTTGTCACGCGCGATTTCAAACTATATTTCTTGAAAGTTAAGGTTGAGTTTACGTTACTGAAAACTGAAGTACGTAAGATGTTTTCAGTATAACCGGTATATATAATTGAGTCATTAGTAAGGTAACACGAGAGGTGCGAATGAGTCAAAGGTGCGCACGATAGGTAAATGCAATTTCCTTCCAGACTATGATCTTGAATAAGTGCATTTATTACAGCATAGCTCGCTACAGTTACTTAGACGAATATAGGGCTTCGTACAAAGGGACTGTATGTGGTACCCATAAACTTAGATTGCATGTATTTTAATAAGTAATTTCTTAGCATGTGGCTATGTGTGTGTGTGTGTGTGTGTGTGTGTGTGGTGTGTGTGTATGTGGCTGTGTTGTATGTGTATGTGGCTGTGCATGTAGTTGATTTAATTTTGATCATATCATCACAGTTTTGTATGCCTTTCGGCGGAATATAGGTTGGACCAATCATTATATAATAAGATCATTGTACCCTGTGTTCACAAAATAAATGAATTTTGAATTTTTTGGATTTTTTTTTTAATTTCATGTTTACAGCTAGTCTATTCTGTAAATAACCACTTCGATATCGACTTCACCTGAGTGACTAAGCTTACAAAGTGAACTTTACTTCATTTTACGAATTTGAAACTCACCTCGGATTCCGCTGTCGAGACACGAAAATGTTGTTACAGAATAGCACTGCTGGGGGTCTACTCTCTAAGCACGAAATCCGTAGTTTCAGCCTAAGTGACGGGGGTTTTCTACTTCGTATCATCTACGGACTTATGATTAGTCCCGAATCCGAAGTAAGAATGAATGACAACGTGATTTAACAGTCATTCATTCTTAGTGGCTAGGTGAAAGGGAGTAGAAAGCACCCGCCACTAAGGCGAAACTACGGACTTCGGGCTTAGAGAGTAGACTCGCTAGTTAGGGTAAAAGAGACCAGTATTTCAGTATTTTCAGAAACGTAGGTGACTTCTTTATCACGTCCTTTTTTTACATTTAATAGGCACGCGTTTGACCACCATCTCACCTGATGGTAAGCGATGATGCGATCTAAGATGGAGCACGCTTGCCTTGAAGTAACCTATTCAGTCTTGACTTGAAGACTCCCAGGTTGTAGCTATCAGGAAACTGACTCCGGCAGGGAATTCCACTTCTTTGCTGTACGCACTATGAATGATTACTTGTATTTGATCACCAAGAAATCAGGTTTCTGTCTGGCCAAGGGATGTTATTCAATTTCTGGATTGAGGAGGTCAGTTAGGCAATCGCTCCTTGTAAAATACTCATCATCTGCCTAGCCTTTCCCCAACTATATTGGGGTCGGCTTCCAGTCAAACCAGATTCAGCTGAATACCAGTATTTTACGTGGAGCGGCTGCCTATCAGACCTCCACAACCCATTAACTGGGTAGGTAATACGGTACTCCTTGGCAAGACTGGTGTCAGATTTTCTGGCTTCTGACTATCCGTAACGACTGCCAAAGATCTCCAAATGACAGCCGGGACCAATAGCTTAACGTGCTTTCCGATGCACGGAGGAACCTCGGTATGTTAAGATGGTCACCCATCCACAGACCAACCTCGGCAAGCGTTGCTTAACCTCGAAGATCGACTTGTCGGAGTTATGAGGTAACAAACATAAAAAAAACATACAACCGAATTGATAACCTCCTCCTTTTTGGGAAGTCGGTTAAAAATGTAGGAAAACGTTAGCATACCATTCTGTAATGCAGTCTGTCAATTAAAGGAGTACCTATAGTTTAATGAGTTTGCGTCATTGTTTCACAATGAACCAATCAAACATTACCTATTGTGTTTAGTTTTGCGATAAAATCGTTTGAAGATGCGGAAAACAAACATTTTCAAACAACAATTTCTATTCTGTACCTGGGTATTTATTAGTCATTCATTCGTTAACCATACAGAAATGAAGACAGATCATCAAAAAATCGTAAAGAAAATCCGTGATTTACGCACGAATGGATTTTTAGCATTTGTGTCCGTAGATTGTTTCATACGCTTGCTGTTTAACGATCATTATCTTCATCAGCCTAGCCTTAAGTCATAACTCATACCAACCAACCAACCAACTTTTTTTTTTGGTCTAAATGCCTGACGCATGCCACGTCGTTCGGGGAGGCACGACGTGGGTATGTGGGGCTTGCACCCACTAAAAACACTGCCTGTACACCTACTTTCACCTTTGACGGGTGGGCCACGAGTACTGCTACATACGACTTTCGCGACCTTCCGGCCCCGTCTTCTTTGGGCTCTGAGGGCCCCCAACCTACCAACCAACTAACTCAACCCAACCCAACTTCACTATTTTGGGCTCAGCTACCAGTCAAAATAGATTCAGATGAACACTAGTATTTTACCTACCTACCAGACCTCCACAACCCATTAACTGGATAGCACGGTAACTCTTGCCCAGACGAGTCAGATTCACTGGCTTAAGTACTGGCAGACCAACCTTTGCAACTGTTGCTTAACTTTGAAGATCGACCCGTGCGGCTGTTATTATTTAGCCACGAAGTACAACTCAATAAAAAATACTATATTGGAAACATTGCAAAGAAAATCAAACAATAAGGTGAAGAAAACCGATTTATTTGCGTGAAAAATACCTCATTGTTTGTTTAATTACCAGCTAGCGATAGCACAAAATTAAATAGTTGCACTCTTATGTGGGCCATAGAGGTTCCAATAATTTAATCAAAGGCTAGCGGTTTAAACTGTTTGATTTGGTATAAATTTTAGTGTGAAAATTTTATTTAAAAAAATATATACTGTCGTCAATTCTCATGCAGTAACACGAAATTTCGTATTTCTAAGTATTTGATCAAACAGTTTCAACCAGCTTATTTGATAAAATAACTTAGTCGTATATGGCCCGTATGATTGATACAGCCGTTGACATACATGCGCGTTCGCGTCACTATTCTGTTGATTAAGGAGTTTGATCTAAAGGTCTTTCCTTACCGAACAATCATAGACTGATGATATCCTTAAGCGCAAAAACCATACGTAGTAAGTATGAACTCATGTGTGAATAAGTTTTATTGATTGTACACACCCAAGACGTTTTGTCGAAGTTCCATTTTTTTGCAAAAGCTGGAAGATCACGAGATCGATAATTTTATTGAATTATTGAGATAAACATTTTTTATATGAGTTGCGAGATATTTGGTTGAAAGCGACATTTGGTTTTCAATAAAAAGAACGTGCAGTTACGTGTTATCACCGCTAAAGATTACTAAACTTCAGATTTATAGATCGTTTGCTGGGTGCGCATTTGTATGAACACAGAACGCAAAACTCGACGCAGAACGCAGACCGCCTTTTTTATTTTTATTGTCAAACATAGGTAGGCACACTATTTGTTGTCATTGTTTGTTGTTGCCTTGGCGTTGTGTTCGGCCACTTGGCATTCCTAAACAATAACCAACTAAACTTTTAATTGGCAAAGCACACTACACAAGGAACCCACTCCCAGGAACATACAATCTCCGTCCATACATCTACAAGGTACCACAAATGTTCCAATAAGCCAGATATAATTTTAACGTCCAATTGAAACAGTTCCCCGATATCGTTGAAGACATTTATCATCGCCCAAACATTATTACATTTAATTAAAGTTTAAAACAAGTGTCGACCGATATTGGAGGCGGGATTATCAGATCTATTTGCAAACGTCCAAATATCCCTAAGTGGAAATTGTTAGATTGTGGTGGTACCTCTGGGACCTATACCTACCAAGTTTATGTCGTTATGAATGGAAATCTTTAAGGAGATGCTAGATGTTGTTTTTTGATGTTGAATGTTTTTCTTGCTTTTCGTTCTAAGAAATAATACTTTGGAAGTCATGAAAGTGAGTTTTTTATCTGCCTAATCCAGAGAGAAAAAGTCAAATATTTTTTCAGCGTTGATTTTTCAATTGTTATTGTATTTTATTTGCGAAGTATTGAAAATCCACCCTCAATGAAATTTCAATTATAAATAAAAATGTTTTTACAACGTAACAGAGCCATTTTAATATTTTGTCCCCACCTCTTTTTAATCCATTCAGCATTCTACCAGATAAATGCACAGCTCCTTTTACAAAACATGCCACAAAAACGTAGCACTTTTCATCCGCGAGAACGCTGCCTCATCAATTGAACATACTTTACTCTCTTGAGGTCACAGTACACTAAATCCCATCTGCATAAAAAGCAAGGATCAGCAAAGTAGAGTCAGCATAATAGGTCCAGAAGGTTGGTTTCATACAACGAGCAAAAATCAGGCGCACGCACACACGGATATATACAAGTACGGAGATATCAAACGAATGCCGGTCGCGAGGGCGCTTGTACACACTGTACTTGAAGCGTGTCTATGAGGGCGTGCGTTTTCGCTCGCTGTGTGAATCCTACCTTCTGTACTTATCTATTTTGCGAAAAGCAGAGTCAGCAAAATCAGGGAAATGCATTGTCTGGCGGAGCGTAGCGCGGGCGGTGACGCGAGTCCGCGAAATGGCATTCGTTTCGCCCGATACGCGTACTCTGACCATTTTAATTGGTCTATTGTTAATTAAGTAACGTTTCAACGTTCACCGCAACGTCACCGGTTAGCATTAAAACCGTTATAATAACTTTTAATTCCGATCATTGTGATTTGAGGTGGGTCGCCCGGCCATTTGTGAATTTTGGTGAAAATGTTTAATGAGAAAATGGATTTAATTTTTATCAGTAGAATGAGGTGCTTTGTTATAGTATGAAACTTTTACCACTCTTTACTAGCAAAAATGTACTTAATTGCCACTTAAAAGAGAAACAATGTCAAAGCGAAATGCTCTATAAATTCATAGCAAAAGTTTTCGTAGATCAATTCGTACCATTACTAATTGCGCCATCTGCCGGCGACATCTGAAATGATGGCACGCCCAATCTTATTACAGTAACTAGACAATGCGATTCAATGAGTTGCGTGAAATAATCATCAGATAACTAATTGAAAGTTATAAATAATGTCGTCACGGCGTGTCCAAAGAAATTCGTCTCAGTCGCCAGTGGATTGAGAAATTACTATTAGAACAATTAGTTTTAAGCGAAAGCTGGTCATCATTTATCTCCTTGGGACAATCAGATTGGTTACACGGTTACGCGAATAGAATCGCTGTACAATTATTTATAGAGAAAAGTACCCGCATTTAATTCTTACGTCTTTGTGTCGTATGAATGCGTCACTTGACGTGTCGTTGCGTCAAGCTATGATGTATTTGTTGATAATTATAATTGCTCATGCCTAAATAACAACAGCCACGTGGGTCGATCTTCAAGGTTAAGCAACGCTTGCCAAGGTTGGTTTGTGGATGGGTGACCATCTTAACATATCGAGTTTCCTCCGTGCCTCGGAAAGTACGTTAAGCCGTTGGTCCCGGCTGTCATTTGTAGATCTTTGGCAGTCGTTACGGATTGTCAGAAGCCAGTAGGTAAATCCACAAAGGGTAAATCCGACTCCAGTCTTGTCAAGAAATACCGTGTTACCCAGTTAATGGGTTTTGGACGTCAGGTAGGCAGCCGCTTCACGTAAAATACTGGTATTCAGCTGAATCCGGTTTGACTGGAAGCCGACAATTTAGTTGGGAAAAGGCTAGACAAATGAGATGATGATTCTCGCCAGTGCACCACGTAATTGACTTCAATCTTAGTGTTAAAAGATACCTCATGTTTCTACCTATCAGTTATACCCTACAAATAACAAACTTAGGCCCACATGTTCAAATCAATCTAGTAATTGATATTTTGTCTCTTAGTTTAAGACTAATCTCTTATTATAGAAAATTTTCGACGCCATCCGGGAGGTACTTTCTTTTAAGAAGCGGTATCCATGGAAATTATTCCATTATGCTAATTTTCTTTCCTCGTATTTGAGTTATGTGCGTTTTACGCACGCTTGCCTTAGGTTTTCCAATTTATCCAAAAGAAATATAAATGTTCTACCATAAATGGATAAGTAATTGTGCTTTCAACATTAAAGAATTTCTGGCATTGGAAAATTAGAAATCTATAATCTATATCTATATAATTTATAAAAGAAAGTCGTGTTAGTTACTATTTATAACTCAAGAACGCCTGAACCGATTGGGCTGAAAATTAGTGGCGTGGTAGCTTAGGACCAGGATACGGACTATGCGGGTAAAACGGAAGCGAAGCCGCGGGGGACTGCTAGTAAGAAATAAAATACATCCCAACTAGTAGAATTGTTACAAAAGTAAGTTTTTCATGGTGTTTGTTATGATGTCTCGTCAAAATTGGTAGTTTTTTAATGAATTTTTTTGCAGTCATAGATGGGACTGGACGCAGATATTGGCGACTTGAATGCAATCAAAGTCGCGATCAAAAGCTAGTTTTAAATATATTGACTATCTTTTGCCCAATACATCGTACGCGCCTATACCGTTTAGTTTAGTAGGAATTCTGGGGCACTACACTCCCCAAGGAATCTACATGCCTTTCAGCTTTCTACGACCAGTGGTGACTTTTACATTGACATTGTCTGTAAGGTACTCACTCACTCACTCACTCACTCACTCACTCACTCACCAATAACGAAAGAATTTCATTGGCATATAGATCAGGGGGGCTACTCTCTAAGCCCGACGTCCGTAGTTTCGGGCTTAGTTGTGGGCGTATTCTACTCTGTCTTACATACGAATTTACGATTAGTTCCAAACTCAAACTAATAATGAACGACACCACGATTTAATAGTAATTTTCAAATCGTGTTGTCATTAATTCTTAGTGGTTAGGTGATACGGAGGAGAATACGCCCTTAACTAAGCCCGAAACTACGGACTTCGGGCTTAGAGAGTAGCCCCCCAGCTTCAATGACGGCAATGTGTGTGAATGGATTACCAACCGCAAGGTGCAACACCTATAAATTAAATCCCAGCAATTTACCTCAAACAACTGTCAGAATACAGACTCATCTGACTTAGTGTCGACAGTAGAAATTAATACACGGTGTTTCCGGTCTTACCAACTATGACATAAGGACCATTCTGATAAATCATGACGGCGTCAGAACGACAGACGATGATAGTTTTATTGCCAGAGTTGCATTAACAAACAAGATCGTTAATCACTCGGAATTACTTTAAAGACAATAAGACGAAAAGAGTTGACTAGCTCAAAATACATGCATCTTGTACACAAGAAAGTTCAACGGAAAGGTGACTATAATTTTTGGATCGTCCGTGTTATTTCACTAGGCAATAAGATTTTATCGCCGCTTTCGGTTTTTAAAGTTGAATTGTATTGTATGTATAGTGTAGTTCTTTTGCCGTTGACTATCCAACAGGCACCATGTTTTTTTTTTTTTTCAGAAAAATGTAGTCTGTGATCGATAGTGTAGAAAGATTTCTATCAGTGGA
Source organism: Ceramica pisi (assembly GCA_963859965.1). NCBI lineage: Eukaryota > Metazoa > Arthropoda > Insecta > Lepidoptera > Noctuidae > Ceramica > Ceramica pisi. Next base: position 17,199,977 of record OY982535.1, on the reverse strand, counting down.
AAATTTTCGTAATCGAACCAGCTCCCCATGATGGAACATCATTGAATGACTCTTTCCAACCTGATTGAAATCGATTAAAACCTAACCGTTCCTCCTAACGCCCTTTGCGTTCCAGGGCTGACGTGACTCTTTTGAACAATTCCGAAACCCTGGCAGGATAACCTTCTCTATAATGACGACCCAATGCTTCTGTTTTGAAAAAGGGATGGTGCTATTCGACCTATACAGTTCTGTTTCTCTCTCACAACTGAAAAATGATGGCCGAGCACGTCATAATGTTACTTCCAAAGTACTTGTTACAAATAAACCTATCCTCTTTCAACTCTTTATAATATTAGTTTATATAACAGTTTCTTTCCAAAAATAATGCCAAATAAAAGTAAATAGAACGAGTATAGGATACCTCGGTTCTCCCGCAAGCATACGCCGAAATTACTTGAGAAGTTTGAAAATGTAAAAAGTTAAATAACAGCAAAACAATCTGTAAGAGTTGTTTCATTTCCGTGTTTGTTTTGAAAGCTTGTTAGGTAACTGAAGATTTGGGACAACAACTATTATTGTTAGATTAGGAGAACAAGGTGCCTTGATCGTCATCATATTTGCATTAAGATGCAAGTTTGAGTCACTAACAGACTTTGGTTTATACTATAAATGGAAAGTCTTGTGAGAGGTCCACTCAAATCTGTTTGGTTCTTTCTTCTAAAGACCATCTTCGACACTAATCTGCATGGTTCTAAAACGACAGCAAATATGAGGACTATCTTACGGGTTCATTTCATGATTGTCTGGCAGATTGAGTACATATATGGCTACTTTGGTATTGTTCGTCAGAACATTGATCTTCTCAAAGATATGAGTTAAGCTGCACGATCCGCTTGCACTGTCCGGACAGGTCCACTCAAATCTGTATGGCTCTTTCTTCCAAAAAAACACCTTAGACATGCATTGTATAGATTCAATGTCTTTAGCATTACCTATATAATTTTTTAGATGAAGTGGAATATGTAACGATTATTTTGTAAAACATCACATGATTTAAAAGAATGTCCGTGGAGTTTCTTGCACGTTCTTCTCATAGAGATCTACGTGCTTTCATGTTTGTGACTGACCGACCTTGATAATTCAAAAGTGCTTGTAAATGGTTTATTTGAAATAAATGCTCTGATTTGATTAGATTTTATTTGATTAGAGACAAAAGATAAATTCTTTCACTTTCAGCCAAAATGAGTTCATGATCACTCGGCAGTATTCTCCATAAAGCAGGTACCTGAAAACGGACGGCGCCGTCGTGTCGAGCCTAGGAAAAAAGGCGAGACGTCCTAGACCTACCGCAATGGATATATGGTAACGAAGTGTAGTAGACTGAATAAAAAAAGATGTATGGGATTGACATGTACTTCCGAAATATCACATGGTCAAGCACAATCATTTTGAACTTTTGACAAATGGGTATCAGTGATAAAACATCACACTGTCTAAGGTTTCAGAAAAGCAATATCATATAGATAAACAAACAGAAAGATAAGACACTCAAAATCGTTTTCCCTGAAACAATTATCCTTTATGAATAAATACGAAATACAAAATAGGTAGGTACTACAGGCAAATAGATAAACTCAAACAGAAGAAACAATCGATTCCCACTGCATAATAAAAAAGCTCTTCACCTACATTGCCACCTTTACAACTTCTAGGAAAAAAACAAACCACAAATAATATTCTTTCTTTACCTTGCACTAAACAACATGTTCCAACTATCAATTTCCCCGCGTGTTTAATGATTCAATGTATTTCTTTGCGTTCGCGCGGAGACCTTGTCATTTCATGTCAGGGTACGTCTATCATTAGACTTTTCCCTTCAATTAATGTAGAAATAGACTCTTGTAAATTAGTAGTTGCAAGTGTTTGACACGTCTGTTTATAATACGTGGCATTGGATGTTTGTTATTTAGGCTCATTTAGTAATAATACCTACTATGTAGTTATTTAAACGAGCTATGCTTTGTCGTTGATACCACCAGTGTGGAACTTGAAAATTATCCTACAGGATCATACAACAGTGATAAAACTTATCTTGGCGCACGGTTTTGCTATGTTTTAGTCCAAAAGGACGGGAACGAATACTTTGAGGTAGGTATAGTTAACGTAAGTGAATTTTGAATGTGAAAAGTTACAACTCCATAGTATTTTGGTTTAATTTTATGGGACGAACACAATTAAATATCATTTGAAAATAGTAATATAGTATCTAATTCAAATAAATTTTATATGCGGTACGAGTATTGTAGCTATGGTAAATTTTACGTTACGTAACTATACGTAATGTAAAATTTACCATAGCTATAATACTCGTTCGCCAAAGTAACGCTAGGCCCTCAGTACCCTTAGTATGAGTTTTTCGACTCACGTTCGAACGCGTTCGATTGCGAGCGCGTTAGAATTTAGTATGGGAAATTAGGTTCTACGAGTGACCACCAGGTGGCACTATAACTAAATTCCCATACTAAATTCTAACGCGCTCGCAATCGAACGCGTTCGAACGCGAGTCGAAAAACTCATACTAAGGCCTCTGGTCGTGGTCATTCGCACTCAAAGTGTTATGCAATCTCGTTCAGTAGACATCGTTATACTTACAAACTTTGACATAGGTATAAATAATTATAAAACTTAAGGGGCAATGGACCCAGGAGGTTTTGATAGTGGTGACCGTCTATCGGATAATGCAGCAGTGGGAGGCTTCCCTTAAAAGAGACCGATGACCTGGTGGACGCGAGTAATAAATAAATAAAATATCTTTATTGCAGACATAATTTATTTGTAATGTGTTAAGTAACAACAGAGCCGGTCGACGAGTGGACTTTTCGGTTCGGGAAGTCGGCTGGAATGAAAATCTTGTAACTATTATATGAATTGCATAAGCTGTGGATAACGGTGTGAGTTTCACATTCATATAATATGTTTGTTTATATTATTTGCGCAGATATAATGTGTTACTGTTTGTTTGTCCCAAATAAATAAACTCTTGATTGTAGTTTTTAGGTACAACAAACATTTACATAATAATTTAAATTTTAGACCAAATTACGCCGGTACATAATTTTGGCAGATCAATGTGATTCCCTAAATAATTTTGCAAACACGCAGCGTGTTCTGAAACCGCTTCATCCAAATTGTTCCTGAAAATTATTATTACTTGTATGAAATCATAGTAGTTAAACTATTTACCCGAGGCAGGTTACGATAGATTAGTGTTTTACGATGCCTGAGTGCTAGACAATACATTATCTAGTTGGAGAACTATGTTTAGATCGAGTGAACTCCTAACTACAGGATTTGTAAGCGGGATTTAGGTGTTATTGCTAACTTGCTGTGCGTGCGGCTTTTCTCGTGAAATAAGTTATTTTCGTTCTTCAAATAAATGTCTAAATAAAGTTATTGTTACTTAAAAAATGCTGTGCGTGCGGTTTTTCTCGTGAAATAAGTTATTTTCGTTCTTCAAATAAATGTCTAAATAAAGTTATTGTTACTTAAAAAATGCTGTGCGTGCGGTTTTTCTCGTGAAATAAGTTATTTTCGTTCTTCAAATAAATGTCTAAATAAAGTTATTGTTACTTAAAAAAACTTCGCTAATATGCATTTAAAATAGCTCACCTTAGATGAGTTTTGACATAATACTAATTAAAAAAGGTCACCCATATTGCACTGCATAGAATCGACACCTATGCAGTTTTTAGGGCTCTGTAATCAACAAGGAACTCTGATTATTATTTTTTTAAATCTACTATTTTTATAAAATATCAATAACATTAAACACACTAGCATAAATATATTTCAGTTGGAGTAAGCCTTTAGATACAAAAATAACTGACAGCATCCTTCAATTTACTCTACACATTACACAAATGCAGATCGTTTTAAATAGACTGAATCATACCGTGAATGTACTGTGCGTCACTGTTGCGCGTGCGCATGTGTTTCGAATCAGGCGCAATGTACCTTGTTACGATCAGGCGCATCGAGTAATGAACAGCTTGTACTAATATGAAATAGCTAATAAAATGTTCTAGAACAATAATAATGCTGTTGGTCTAACAGTGAATATGTGTGAATTGAGTTTTATTACTGAACATTTCACTTTGTAAGCTGCACTATTGTTTTTCTTGACGAAGTCGGAGATTAAAATGTTGTAATTCTGTTTTGATTTATTTAGGTTTGGCTGCGGTTTAACGAGACGATTTGCACTTTTAGTAATTGGCTGAATTATTATATTGTTTTGTTGTAACATATAAATAAAATGACGTCTCTCTTTAACGAAACATATTTTACGCCAATAATTTTCAAAAGACATGACCAGTGATACTATAGGAGCGTGCCTAAGTATCAACATCAATGTGCCGCAAATACTGTTACAGTTTTAAAATTGTTATATTCTGCAGTTAACAGATAAAAAAGTTTCACGAGTCTAAAGGCAAGGCAAGAAAAATAAAGATTAGTTTTCACTAAATAACTCTACTTTCCGATAAGAGATGGCGCTAGGCGTTGGCGTGGTTATCGAGTTTATGAATAATTTTCTACTATTTGACATGCCACTAAGGTGCTATACTAGAAAGGTTTATGTAGTTAAATAAAGGTAAACTATTTTGATGTCTTTTTGACCTGATTGAACATTCAGGTAAAAACTAAGGTATGAATCCTAAAACTGCAACTTAATCACAGATTGTGTATTTATTTTGCCACAATAACAACAAATAATAAAAATAAAGGATTATGATACGGAACCTTTCGTGTGGGAATCCGTCTCACACGTGGCCGGTTTATTTTAAAAACCTTAAAACTTTTGTCGAGTTGGTCAATATTTTAGAGAGATACTTACTAAAAAAAAACCGGCCAAGTGCGAGTTGTACACGCGCACGAAGGGTGTCGTACCGTTATCTATAAAAACGGCAAAATAGTAATAAAAAATATTTATTTCATTCTGTTTTTTTAGTATTTTTTGCTATAGTGGAGTCTCGGTAATAGGGTCCTGTTTACCCTTTGGGTACGGAATCCTAAAAAAAAAGTATTTTTAAATTCAGTTAAACATTTCGAGTATTCCTATAAATGACCCAAATGAAATTCAATCACAGCATGCATCCAAAACAGTTATACCTATAATGGTACCCTTATTGCGACCAAAGATAAAATAACCTCCATTATGTCATTTGCCTCAAAATCTTATAAACTCGCAGATTATAAGTAAATAAGTGCACGAAAACAAATGATTACTGTTTTGTGATATAATCATGGGAACAAATGGAAGAGGACAATACCTATGCTCTTCGGTGTCTCTTTGATTAGTCCCTGCCAGCGGCTTCATCCGCATTTAAATATCTGAAGGAATATATCCTGGGATAAAAAGTATTTATGAGCTTCTCCAAGGACCAATCTATCTCTTACCAAAATTCATCAAAATTGTTCCATCGATTTAGGCATGAAAAAGGTAACAATCAGACAGACAGACTGTGTTACTTACATTACTTTCGCATTTCTAATATATAGTTATAGTTCCATTATTAGATGAACACAAATATTCACAGATATTCGTTTTCACTCAGTTCGAAAAAATAGTGAAAAAGTAGTTGATAAAATGTTCACTTGTGTAAATTATTCAGATATTTACAATGAAAATTTCTGTTCTATATTCTCTAGTAAAATCAGTCCACCCAAAAAACAACTTATTTAATCAACCCTCACATAAATGTCACGACCTATAAAATTGCAAGCAAGCAACGCCAAACAAAATATAAGTCCAATACAAGTCAGCTGAGCCTTCTAATCCTCATACGACGTCACGGTAACTATCTATCTGTTTCAACTTAGTAGAACGAGTCTAACAAGACACTTGTCCACGGGAACTTTAGTTCCAGGTCGTTACGTTTCTTGTCTTACGACTATAAGTCTTGGAAGTGCATTCACTAGCCTGGCTCCTGGTTTCTTTGGTCGTTTGTTCTGGTTGTGAGTGATGTTTCTATTTTTTAGTAACACTTTTTGAGTTTAGTTTGTGGCCTAACCTTCCCAAGCGTCATCATTTTTAAACAACGTTCGCATTTGCATGTCAATCGCAAACTGTCAAAAAAGCCTTAATTTTCATACATTTTTAACAGTTTGCGATTGAGATGCGAATGTGAAAATTTGCGGGAATTGGCACTCATCTTATAAAAAGGACGTTTCTTGCAATGAGGTCCTACTACGATGTCCTTTAACAATCATAATTCCGGTGTAGACGAGAGACAAAGCTATACACGATGAATACACTGTTCTTGCTCTTTTTATTGGACTTCTTACCTACCCAAGCATTTAAGACATGACGATGAGACACTTCTCCATTTCCAATCATATTTAAAGGATAAGTCACGAAATTAAACTGATACTTTCGATTTTCTTCATACATTACCGAGTTTTTCACTCACTTATATACTTTACTAGCTGACACGCGCAACTTCATCTGCGTCACATTTTCCATTATTGCTCCGCTTCTATTTGTCTTAGCGTGATGATATATAGCCTATAGCCTTCCTCGATAAATGGGCTATCTAACACTGAAATGTTTTTTCAAATTGGACCAGTAGTTCCTGCGATTAGAGCGTTCAACCAAACAAACAAACTCTTCTGCTTAAAATATTAGTATATAGATTTCTTTCTCTCTTTCTACAACATCATGTCAAAATGAACTTCACAAAATAATTAGTTAATGTTAGGGACAAAATTTTCCTCTATCTGCAAAAGTAAATAAGAGTCGGGTTGATTGTCCTGTGAGCGTCGAACGTGATTAAGTGTCAGAGATACTACCTCTAGGCCGAATGTCAAAATTTAAATATCTCAGTCACATAGTAACCGAGAACTTGTGTGATGATCAGCTAGTCTATTCTGTAAAATGACCATTTCGATTTTCACTTCACCTGAGTGACTAAGCTTACAAAGTGAACTTTATTTCACACATCATAAGGTCTTATATTTATACGAATTTGAAACTCACCTCGGATTCCGCTGTCGAGACACGAAAATGTTGTTACAGAATAGCACTGCTGAAGGCAAATTATACTAATTTTTAAACAACTTCCGCATTCGCATGTCAATCGCAAACTGTCAAAAAAGCCTTAATTTTCATGCATTTTTGACAGATTGCGATTGAGATGCGAATGTGTAAATTATTAGAATTGGCACTCTAAATATTGAAAGGGAGCGTAGAGCATTGTCGGTCAGTGGTAATATGCTGGCACACAGGTTTGCCCGGTGTCTTTGCACAAGTTAAAATAACGCTATTTAAAGCGTTTTGCCAGACGTTCTACACCAGTGGCCTGTGGGCGAACTTTACACAAATTTTACTCTACGCATCCATTACAATAATGTGTTCAGGGTTCAGGGAACTGTTCCGGCTCCCTCGATACTGTAGTGCATATTTACGGACGCCAGGACTTTGTATATTTGTAAACGCACCGTTTACGCACGCACGTTATTATTATTTTAAAAAAAAGTATGAAATGTATGTCTGAATTAAATAATAAAATGATGTTTTTATTAAATTTTAAAATGCACCCTTAATATTTAAAAAAAGTGTTTGGTAAATACATCAGTGCGCAAGATAGGTACATCAATCATTTACTAAGGTCTTGTTGGCTTTTGAAGACATATTGTACATTATTGGTAATAGGCATGTAATAGGTATTATCTTTTATGTCTTAAAGAGATTTTGTCAACGCACAAGCGTTCGTCGACAAATCTCTTGTTGCTGCTTGTTAATAACAAGAGATTATAAACATAAATTATGGTTCCAATAAATAACAGTTACGCAAGTAGCTTTTATTCATCATAATCCACTAAGATGCGTAAACAAATTTTATTTTACGTCATCAATGCATTGATCACGTATTCAAATTAATATCAGATGATCTTAATGTAAACATGGAAGCAATCAATTGGGTTTACTGGAATATTTGTAATAGAAGAGAGAAATCATGTGAAATTATGTAGGTTCCTTATTTGACTACGGACCGAATATGACAGCCAAATCTGTCAGCAACTGCAAATCATGTTAAACATTACGCGCGAAAACTAACCGCGGGGTTATTGACCGGTCTGTCACTCAATCTTTAGCGCGTTCGTTGAGATACTCGTGGTTCCGTTCCCGTGTGAAGTGGCTCCGGCTGGAGTACCTGCGAGGTTCCTCTCAATATTGCCGCGACGTGCCCGAGATGCAAAACCGCAGGCCAAAGACAGACTTATGTTACCTACGACATGTCATCATCATAAATAATGTATAACGTCCCCGCCGACTCTGAATTATTCAACGTTGACGGCCACTTTATTAAATTTGTCGTTTTATGAAAATATTAAGCAACCCTGTATAGTTGAGTAAAAATTAATATGGAACGAAATTAACATTTACAAATTAAAAGTTTCGTATTTTGTTGGCGCGACTAATTTAAATTGCGTTAAATTAAGTTTGGAGTAATAGAAAACAAAACATTAAATTGATTTTAGCATTCTGAATTAAATGTTTAACTCATTTAATTTCAAATGAGGGCTCATTTTAAAGCCGGGTTAAAACCAGAGCTTTATTCAAGTACCTACGTAGTGTTTAAATAAAACATAGTTAATTTGTAGGCAAAAGGCAGTATACGTATTGTTGGTACTGGTGCATATTAACTTTCAAATGCTTTGAGTGTCTATTGAAGAAAAAAAACGTAAGACCAAGCTAAAGGCTCGAGATTGAAACTAGGACCCCACAACACGATATGATTTTAGAAATCTGGTACAGAGAAATCAAATTAAGAATGTGACTTAATTACAGACAATGTCTTTTCTACCATGCATACACATCTCGATTCCACATAAAACGCACGTCCTTATTCTGCACTAAATATGATGCAACAAAGGTACAAGGTACATCAATAAAATTGTAAACATGTTAGTGCCAATCCTAGTCTGAGATTTCGAAACTTTGGAACGACTAATGAATGCATCGAAAAAGTGTCAATTCAATTTGCATCACTTACATCCCAATCAGCATCACTAACATATGAAAGTATTCTTACATGACTTTATGTCTCAATTCGATACAAAATATTCCCAAGACACGTCCCAAATCTACACAGATTGTGATGCAACATAGGTACAATACATTAATTCGTAAAGTTTATTTAGATCTTCCGTTGGTTTTAGTCAAGAATCAGACTTAGCCAACTTAGTTTCATGATACGTGAATTGTCTTTTCTACCATACAAATATCCACATAAGAAACAACATGTATGTCTTAATTCATTATTAATCATTCCTTACACACGTCCTTATTCCACACAAATTCACAAATGATGCAACAAAGGTAACACTAAGGGCGGGTTGTATCAAACAGTTGGTTAACGTAACATACGTACGTCAAAAAGTTACGATTACGGACGATGTTTGACGTTCGTTAAATTAGAAGCGTTGTTTCAAAACATTCTGGTATAAATTCCTGCTCATCCCAATAGCTAAGTTATTGACACGGGTCCTACTTAAATAGCTTTTTTTGCATTCCACCACTTATTTGTGTCATCAGAAGAACTGGTATTGAGTAATTCAAAAGAATTATCAAAATATTGTTCTATTTGACGCAACTAAAGTTACGTCAACGAGTGCTCAGACTATTATATCTATGGCTCAGACCATCTGTTAACGTAAACGTTATATTTTACCTGCGTTAACGCTGACATTTTGTGAAACAACCCAATTTTTTGATTTGACGATAGTTAGCACCATTTTTAACGTTTACGCGTGCGTTAAGTGTAGTTGAAACAACCCGCCCTAAGCCATAAAGCTTTTTTACACATCTTCGGTTGGTGTAATGTATGTGGAGCATGTTCTATGCAATAATGTGGAATATTATAGCCCGCGGGGCAATCGTAGTCTTTGATTAAGAAACTTTGGAACCATGCATCGAAACATATAAATTTAATCCGATTAACTATTTTCGATAAAAGATAGTTATGAATCAAACTAAGCTTTACAAAACGTTTGTCCCTTCTACAATATAAAAATCGACAAAATGAACAAAATCGTATGTGTTTCCATACCATACAAAACATTCCTATCATACGTCCTTATTCTGCACAAATTGTAATGCAACAAGGATACAAAACATTAAGTCATAAAGTTTATTTTAAACATCTTCGGTTGGTGTAATGTGAGTGGAGCATGTTGTGTGCAATAATGAGGAATATTATAGTACCGCGGGGTAATCCTAGTCTGGGATTAAGAAACTTTGGAACCACTAATGAATGCATCGAAAAGTTCCGTACTCTCTAGCAATCTACGAATTGTAGGGCTGCACTGTGTTTTAATGGTCTCGTTATTTTTATTTTAATAATCCGAATAGGATTGGGATCGAAATATGTTTTCCCTGGTTATTTCTTTTGGTTTTGGTTGGTGGTATTTACTTTGTGGTTTTAGTTTTTTTGGTTTTACTTTTAGTTCTAGTTTTTTTTTTTTAGATTTGTGAATTTATTTGTGATGAAAATAAAATGCGTGGCGTTTGTGCGACTCATAATTATTATTGGGACCAGGTATATAAAATAATGTGACATCAATTTGAAGAAAGTGGCAAAGGACTGCGTAACGAAACTTTGATGTTTTATAAAATTCTGAATCTTTTTATTTAATATTAGTACGAATAGCCACAATTACATGAATCTGTTGGTGTGCCTATTAACTATGGTGCAAATATTGCGAATAGTTTTGTATGCGTTTGTTTTAATCACCCTGGATTCTCTAAAGTTTTTTAGAAGTATGTATATATCTTTGAAACCATACGTTATTATAATATTTCTTACGTTCATACCTAATAGATTTATAATTATAATATTATATTTATGCAAAATGGTATTTATTCCTTTATGATTAATTATCACTGCTGAGGTTAGAGATCTATTGATTTAACGTAGACAGTTGGTAAAGTATGTAAAGTACCTACCTACCTCAGGTAATTTTGCGAGTCAAATCCTACCAACCAACCTATAGAAATCAAAAAGTTCTAAGTAGTCATCTGCGTGTAATTATGTGACTCGAAAGTTCTAAAGATAAACTTGAGACCAGAAACTTCCATCAGTTTTCATAGGGTTGGCAAGTATGATGACAATATTTTTATATTGTAAGCTTTGCCCGCGACGGCCGCGACTTCGTACGCGCAAATCCCGTTTTCCACCCTTAGCCTTCCATGGCATATACAAAAGTAATTTTCCACACCCGACTGTGTTTCCAGAGATTAGCACGTTTAAACCAACAAACTCTTCAAATTTATTATATTATTTATTTATTTATTTTACAATTGATAGGTACACATAATAGATTTATAGATATTAATATTTGGTATTAGCGTTTAGTATAAATGTACCTACAGTTTTTCATTTAATATCTTGGCACAAAAATAAAGAGGAAGAACTCATAGGGTACCAAAAAAATCGTAATGTAATTTTTAAGCATACATAAAAACAAACAAATTACAAAACTGCCAGAATAACCCGTTATCGTTATGAAAATATCAACAAAGTATGTGATATTGTGTGATATTGTAAACTCTGTGATTCAGATAACAAAGAAAGATTTCCAAGTAACAAACTGTCAATATTTTTACCTTCTGAAAATAGAAGTACTTAAAATAATCTAAAAAATAAGCGAACGAAACAAGATATCGGTTATCAAGATAAATGAGTAAATTCTCAGAAAAGTGTTACAGACAGATGTACGAAGGGAAACATTAATAGCTACAAGACTACGATTCCCTCAGAAAAAGGTATTTTTTCGGAACGTCTTAAAAATAACTGTTACTAATGTACTCAATGGTTTACTCTATAAATCAGTCAAAGACTCATTAGTAGGGCTTTGTAACCGAAAGTAGTTTACAAATAAACAAATAAATTTTAAAAGAACGGTAGTTTTAGATAACATATGAATGTGGTGTTTGTACAGATAACATTACAGGGTTGATCGCGTTGTATAGTTTATGACTTTTTAAATCTATCCTGTGATTACCTAATAACATTTCGAATATATGAATTAACAGACTTGTTTGTATTCCCATTTATCCAATCTAAATCAGGATGAAAGAACTTTTAAAATATAAACATCACTAAAATCCGAAAACTGACGTTCCCGCAACTCAGTGACGACACTTCGAATCACTGAAACCGAACTTAACCCTAAAATGAGTGGGGGGGTACTTAAGGTCTTGCGTTATGAAATTAAACGCGTCCAAAACATGTTGTAAACCGTTAATGAGCCGAACGGATGCCGCAAATAGCTGATACAAACGGGTGAATTAGCCCGCATACTTGCTGGCAAGCCACGAAGCGTTCTCAAGGGCCATCCAGATTTGAAAGGATGACGATCTCGCCGCAAAAGAGCCGGCCGCAGTGACCGGGTCAAGAGTAGCTGATGAATTTTTATTTGACGCATTAAATGTGTAATGCTGACGTATAAAGACTTTAAGCAAGAATTCTGAGGAAAGAACTAGGTTTTTTCACGTTTTAAAATGTAGAAAGCAGGATGGTTTTCTTACAAAATGGTATAAACCAGTTTCTAGTTAGAAATTACTACAGAAGACATCACTTTAATTCAAATGTTTAAAATGTTTATATCTAACAATCAAGCTTTAAAGTAACAATCAAAATTTTTACATCCCAATAAACGAAATGAAACATTAATCGCCTCAAATTTAATCAATACACAACTTAATCTTAACAAAAGCGCTCAGGAGACTTAAAGAGACGTTTCCAGTACAAAATAAATGTGTTTGCGTACCTAATACGTAAATAAAGTAATGTTAAGGACCATTGGGGCAGAGGTCAAGTGCACAGTAACAGAGCAACCAACATTCCTGGCCTTAATGATTACTATTAAGAAGGAGAGGGAAGGGCCAAGTTCAATATCACGTTGGTTGAGACCTCTTGAGTATTGTTGTTGGTAGTAATAGCTAACTCTGTTGTTGACAAATAATTGTATGTTTTGTGACAATCCGTTTAGACGATGATTACGGTTTTTGTTGTTGTGATTTGTGGCAATATTGTTCGGATATTTATTAGTAGAAATATGATTAGAGTTCAGGGCCTCTCTGGATCAGGTAGGTAGATTAACTAATCGCGTATTACTATCAAAATTAAAGAAATACATACATGACTTAGTGAGAACAGATATATCAAATAAGTTATATAAAATATATATAAAAATAAGTAAATAGTAAAACTAAGTAGTATCTGAGATGTTAATTACAATTACTACGGTTTTTGTTGTGTTTTGTTTTTGTTGTTATATTGATAGTAGAAAGATGATTAGAATTCAAGGCCTCCCTGGATCAGGTAGATATGTCAACAAAACGCGAATAACTTACTATCAAAATTATAGAAATACATACATGACTTATTGAGAACGGACATACAAAATAAGTAAACAGTAAAAAAAGTTTTATCTAAGATGTTAATTACAATAATTTCGGTTTTTGTTGGGTTTTTTTGTTGTTATATTTAATAGTAAGTATAGACCAAGGCCAAGACCACCCTGGATCAGGTAGATAGGTCAACATATCGCGTATAACTAACTAGCAAAATTATAGAAATACGTGACTTTTTGAGAACACAAGCAGTGGTTTTATCTGAGAGGTAAGTCTAAATGCGCAAAAAATAAAACATATATTTTTAAAACGTTGCCCCACACTAGGATTTTTTCCTGTATCGTGAGAGCGTTTACAAACATACAAAGTCACATACACAAACAGCCAGATCCGGAACAACTATCTGTAGGTCATACAAATATTTGTTCCGTGAGGGAATCGAACCCGCTACACGCGACGCAGCAGCCGATCGCTCAACCACTGCGCAAACCGTGCCGTCGTCGTCGACAGATAATATATCAGTAGTCAGTGATTTGCTATCTTTCACCATTTTTACCGATAACAGTATTAGGTCACGCCAATGTCCGGTGCAATTCCGGTCCTACCAGTAACATGAGGTAATGCCCGTAAAAGAAAATTCTGTACTTAGGTACCTAAAATTTTTGTAGAGCTATTAAATCATCATTATTATTTGTCTATGCTTTTGTCTGTTTCAAATTTGATTTAATGTATTTGGAAGTTATTTAAGGAAAGAAATAGAAGAATCTCAAACATAAGCAGCATAATTATATTAATGTATTGGTTATTATTATACAAAAGGAAAATCAAAACATTTCTGTCTCTAATAAAGAAGACCTGTTTAGATTTACGACTCAGCAAAAGCCTCAAGGCAAAAACCAAAAAAAAGAAGAAAATCAAGTTAGTACATCAAAAGGCTTTGTACTTCAGGACGTGAAAGATGGCGAGTAGCATGGGGCCCGGAGCCTTCTATCTGTCAAAGAATTTTTAAGTGTCATCGAGCAGTGAATGGGTTCGCGTCAGGCGCGGCCACTTACACACGGAGCGCTTCTCGACCGGCTACTTGCCTCGCCTGGAAAACAGCCGATGTTTGAAATCTGCTCATATTGCTGAATATCTGTTTGGGGTTTGAATTTTGAATTTGGAGTTTCGAAAATGCGGGTATTTTTTTAATGCTTTTAGTTCGATTTATAAACGGCAGAGGTGGACTGTATTAGACGATGGTGATAAAAGGCCCACTTGCACAATACGGTTACTTTTTACTCCGAGTTAGATTTAACCTGGGGGCATTATGTATGAAATATTTGTTATTTAATCTCATGTTAGCAACTAGCTCAAGCTGGCTTTTGGTATCCGAATACAAAGTTTTCACCACGCGAATACGCGATCGTCACGTACATTTGTATGGTAAAATCTAAAAGCGCCATCTTACGACGCGACGACGTATTATGGCGACGCCTAGAGTGAAGAAAATACAATGTAACCTCATTTTAAAATCAAACAAATCATGATAAAAGGCCCACTTGCACAATACGGTTACTTTTTACTCCGAGTTAGATTTAACCTGGGGGCATTATGTATGAAATATTTGTTATTTAATCTCATGTTAGCAACTAGCTCAAGCTGGCTTTTGGTATCCGAATACAAAGTTTTCACCACGCGAATACGCGATCGTCGCGTACATTTGTATGGTAAAATCTAAAAGCGCCATCTTACGACGCGACGACGTATTATGGCGACGCCTAGAGTGAAGAAAATACAATGTAACCTCATTTTAAAATCAAACAAATCATGATGACTTAATGTATGAGACACTAAAGAAGCAACCCTATCGTCTACCAACTAATTGCACACTAGTAATTATTGAAACAAATGTTAGCTTTAGATCAAATCTATTTCCAACTGTCTCTAAGTCGATTTTAGTGTGACAGACTGCACATAATAATTCAAATGGTGCGAAAATAATGGACGACATGTATCGGTTTTAGACCGTGAAGCTTCTAGACAATAAACCATCTTGAAGCATTAAACTGGTAGTCTGCACGTGTTCACAAAACGATTTACAAAACATATTATGCTGGATACTTTGATTTGCAGGTGGCATGGTTGAAATAAAATAGTCGGCTTTCGTTTTACTTGTGTGAAACAAAACTATTTATACTCTGAAACTAATTAGGTTCTTCAATCAGAACAAAACATTTTTTTTTTTAAACTAATGCGTCATAAATAAATTACCTAATGAATGATGATATTGAAAATAATTACAAAAATAATACAAGACTATTCCCAGGAAAAGTTCCAAAGCTCCATCGATTGGATAATATATACAGTCGTTATACAGATTAATCGCATGACTAGAATATATACGATTGTGTAGCCATAATGTGCGATTAGTCCGAATTTATCTGTTTTATATGCAAAACACGCCTTATATGCAACGTAGGCATTAACTAAATTGTATCAGGATTTCAGGCTGAGTTGATAAAACCAGGATTATATCGATGATCGACGTAAATAATGTACTTGCTGCTTAATATTAAATATGTTAAAAGGTATAAATAATTTGTATCGACAAAAATAATCTAAAACCAAGTTACTGATTAGAAAATAATTAAGTACCTAACTTTTACGTGCGTATTCAGTCGCAATCTGTCAAACACCCTCTCATTTTGACAGATTGCGACTCCAATGCGTGTGCGATTGTTTCTTAAAAATAATAGGATTGGCCCTCTGAACATCGAAAAGTAGTCAGAGTTAAGAACATATAAAAATGTAGTTTAGGTTGCTTTTAATTTTAAAACATTTACAAACAATAATTAACTCATCAGTCCTCTTTCACTCATCCGAATAAAAAAAAACCGAGAAAAAATCAATTCGTGTAAATCGCTTAGGGCGGATAAAGTAGGTCGCTTGAGGTCGAGAGCGACAATGCCTCGCGCGCACATCTGCCCTCTCAACCGGTAATCGCGGACTACTTGACTCCGTAGCAATGCTTTCAGAGCTGTTATGAAGAGCATTATTTTAATTATTATCTCATTTATGTGAGCATAGAAGCTGAAGCTGTATTGATCATGGTGGTTGACTGCGGGTTGGCAAAGTCTGGGAAGAGTCGAACTACTTCAGTACTTTGTTGTGATGCGATATGATCACAGCAATCCTAGATATAATTTTTATTAAAAATACCATAAAAAGTATGGGTTGCAATGTAGTCGTAATTGAAACTTTGTGATTAATGATTTGTAGAGTGTGTTGTTCCATAATTTTAAAATTCCAGAATGCAAACATTAATTTCAGTGAATTTCATTCTATATTTAAAACATCGGATATCGGATAAATAAAAACCGGCCAAGTGCGAGTCGGAATATCACACGAATATTTCCGTACCATAAAGGTGCCTGTTTATTTGCGCGGAGTTAGGCAGCGGAGCGGAGAAACGCAGAAATATTAACCAATCAAGTCAGTCAAAGTATCAGTGACTCACGTTGTGCGGATATTTTATGCAATTCCATTGGTTAAAATTTCTCCATATTTCCGCTCCGCCGCAACGCTCCGTTTTATTGCACAGGCTCCCTTAACGGAAAAAATACGAGTCTTTTATGGGAGCCCCCTTTATTTTTTAATATATTTTATTGTTATAATTATGTCGTTATAGCGGCAATAGAAATACACACACACGCTGTGTGAACATTTCAACTGTCTATCTCTTACGTTTCTTGAGAAACAGGCCGCTGACAGACAAACAGACGGACGGACGGACATGGGAGGCTTAGTAATAGGGTTCTGTTGGTTACCCTTTGGGTACGGAATCTTAAAAGGAAACTCTTCTTAAATAAAATCTTCATTATATCACGAGTTTTTTTTTTTTTTGAGAAAATTATCTTAACTTAGGAGCGAACCGTATCCGTGAGAAGGATAGTCACTTGAATAAAAGAAGTCTACGAACTAAATTGTCACAAAGAAATATTGACGTTCCCCTCTAGGGACTCTCTCATTATCTTACATTACACTGTACAGATTTCGCGCCTACTCTGTGCTGTGTGTTGAAGAGAATTATTTAATTAGATATTCTTACACTGAATCTAGGAAAAACAGAGTGTAATCTGGTTTTTTTATGGGAAAGTTTTTACAGTTTCTAGTGCTAGTAAGTAGCTATTTAAGGTTAAAAAAGTTTTCAGCAATTTTAAATGTAAGTACGAAAGGCGCACTAAGAGCACAGCTAGGTTATTGACAAAATAAAATAAATTCGACCGAAAAATAACGTTTGACATTGCTAGTTTTCAATACTAATCAGGGAATATGCATGTGATTTTTTATTTGTAAAATGAAATACTTATTGACTCTAGTAAACAATCATGAACTTATTTTTTTAAATACCAGCGATGAAATGATATAGCTTCAAAGATTACAATTAGACAGAGAAGTCCGATATGGACTTTGACGTTTAAAGTCCATGACGCCTATACAGCTACCATTGAAAACAGCGTTTACGCAAGAGGGACAGATATATTTGTTCAAAATAATTTTAATATTTTGATTCTATTTTTATTGTAAGTATTATATTTTTGTATATTTTCAGGTAAACTTTATATATAATAAATATTTTTTTCATGCGGTTTACAAATTGTATTGCATTATCTCGCTATATCAGAGGGCTTAGCACGAATATTTATGACGTATAGTAACGTTACGTAAAATTTTACTACAGCTACAATATTCGTTTTGCACATAGTATTTATATATTTGAATTAGAAATAAAATTCATATTTTTGAATGGCTTATATTTAACTTACCACCAGATATAGTAACAAATAGCAGACAAAAGTAGTAAATGATCACCAAAATGAAACTCGTATTTTAATGTAAAATTATAACCAAAGTTTTAACACTTTGCTATCCTATTTAAGTAAAATGACTCCAAGTAAGTCATGAGTAACCCAAAAATAGTAAATGATCACCAAAATTAAACCAATCTGGCTGACCAATCCCGCTAATGGTCATGGTTCTAACTTAACCTAACCCTCATGTTTCACCAGCCATAGAGGGGATCTGACGCAGACACGTTACTATAGAATTTGAATATTATACTAACTGAATATTAATTTGCTCGCTAAGATTTGGTGATCATTTACTAAATTTGGTGGTCGAATACAATTTAAAGTGGAGTCGTGACTATTTTTCTGGTGTTAAGTAGATATTTTTGGTTACAATAAGGGTATCAAAGCATGTTATGGTGGTCATTATATTTATCCACTTTTTGAATGATATAAATTGTGTATGTCACGTAAAATTAAACCAAAATAATATGGGGTTGTTGTTTTTCACATTCAAAATTCACTTACGTTAACGTTACTATACGTCAAAATATTCGTGCTAGGCCCTCTGATACATTTACAGCAACAACATTACAATTACCTCTATCTCCTACAAATCCAGTCTAAACAATTTATATAAATCAAAGTTCACAAATTATAGGTAATAAATCGTGAATACGTCACTAAATGTAAATGTACGCTCACACTGAAACAATAATGACTCCGATACAGCAATCTCCGATGGCAATTAAGACTGTACCGGTCGGTACACGGCTAAAACGAATGGGCCTCTTCAATCAACGAATCAATCTACAGTCGCGAATGGTCGCCACTTGCCAACGACAGCTCAACAAATTTATTGCCTCGAATGGGTGGTAATTTTCAAATTTCCAAGCCTGTTGATCGCCGCTCGGAAAGCGCAACACTACGTGACTACCAGTCGCAAATTACCGCTTACTTTGTGTTCCGCGATCGCATATAGATTGGAATCAGTGCCGATTGTGGATCTCTCGTAATTTGACTCACTGTTGTACCACAGCTTCTATTGTCTGTACAATTTATACGTTCGCAAATGAAGCACATTGTACAAAAGTTTAGTAGGCGAAATATTTATTTTCAACAGCAACGTTGACGTTAATGATCGGGGAATATTTCGAAATTATACCAGAACCCTTGTTTGCAATTAGTTGGGAATGAATAAAAAATCTGAAACATTGTCTGAGTTTTTAAAAATCTCACATAAAATTTCCGAGTGGAAAATGGCGCTATTAACAATACTTGAGCAGGCAGAACGGCCGCGCGCTAAGGCCGCGCTCATCGGTTCCGAGTCATTACGAGTTTTGCTCGTCTCTAGCTGAGCTTAAGCCCAGTTAAGGTGCGGCCTGATTAAGTCGAGCAGACGTTGGCCCGTCTGCTTGCCAAAACCACTTGAACCAACACTCTGACGACGCCGACTACTACACGTTATATTAAAGTTTGGCAATAGTCGCTAAGTGGATGCCTGATGTTTGCTTAGTGTGCTTTTATCGTTGGTACCTCTTACTTTCAAGTTTCATGTAATTGCGTCTATACCGTCTCCGTTACGACCCTTTGTTGTAAAACCAGATAATATTCTTACCACAATTTTACTATGTTCGTATAAAAGCTAAATCTGATAATCTGGATTTTGCTCGAGCTTTGCAATAGTGATGTTATTAGAGAGCATAATTTAAGTCTATTTAATAACCAATGATATATCTAAATAAAAATGCTAAGCTATTCAGTCCAGTATTTATTATGATACCGACAAGTGTCCCTACACGTACAAGTGTGTATTTAGTTAACATTCAGTACAATAATGTCCTACACAGCAATAACAAACATTTGTTATATTAAGCTATCGCAGTCACGTAGGAGATACAGGGACCACGACTCCTGAAGCTTCTGCTTGTTCCTCCGAGATCTCTTTCAGCGTTTTACCTGAAAACAAAGAAAAAAAGGCGTTAATTTACAGCTTTGGAGTGCGGCCAAACATTTCAGCTAGCCGTCTAAGTTGGTCTTGTCGCAAAATGAATGAAACAAGTGGACGTTTAGGCACGCGTTGTGTTCCTGATCGGTTATCAGGGCGGCTGAGAGATGGGCTGAGGTGAGAACAGACAATATAAAACTCATTTATATCCCGTCATCGCGACGCGTGACGCGAGACTCGTGACACGTGCCAAGGCGTTTTCCAATACGCTCATTTATCACACGCCCCTCAACATAATGAGACGCATCCCGGCTCCGCACACACCCAAAATACTTTAAAATTTATTTTTATTAAAATTTCCATTAATTTTTCTTAATAGAATTTGGCAACGGATAAAATTAATGAAATATCACGACTATCCTGACGGCTACGATTATTCATCGGTTCTAATGGCAATTGAAATTCAAACTTGAAGTAACCATAAATTGAAACATTTCTATTCTGAAGCAGACAATATTATTGCTGTAACCACTTATCAACTTCTATTATAGACAAAAACATTGCTTATTTTATTGCATTAAAAAAAAACCTGAAATTTCAACATTTATACATACAGAACAAGTAGGTACCTAAAAAGCTGAAGCACAATGTACGCAAACTGATTGCTGTTCCCTATTTTATTGAACAATCATAAAAGCGATCGCAATTGCCATCGAAGTTCAACTTGATATCGTCGAATAATGAGCTGTCACTCTTATAACAAGCTAATAAAGACAATAACGAAGTCATTCTATCTGAATCTTGTGTTGTTACGTCAATAAAGTTCAATGAAACGTTTTATTTTGCACGCTGTAGTGAATCATGTAGATTTCCTTACTACATCTTTTTAGAATTTTTATTACGACTGAATATATCGAATTACGACTGTGCATTCCTTCCTGTGTACATACATCTAAAAGCTCCACGAACTTTTTGAAACGTCTTGGCAAGCAACATATTTCACAACATTTGTATATTAATTTTACCATTAACAACACATATTTTTAGAGTCGTTGATACCGATCAATTTTAGACATTGGAAAATAACGGGAACAGTGGGGAAGTCACATGATGGCTTCACTAACGTCTGATGACGCAAGCGCACAGAAAACAGATTTAAATAAACCATAACAATTATGTTCGTGGTTTGAGTCGAGTCGAAAACTTCTAACTCATTCGGAACACAAATAACATTTTTCTTACTGACATTTTTCTTACACATTTTTATAATAACTATTTCGCATACTGCACGGGACCTGACGAACTGGTGCGCTCGTTGAAATTGTTGTCAAAGTTTTACCAAGCATTTTTTTTATACGGGTTCATTTTTTTGTGCGTACGACTAACGTAATAAACATTAAAAGAAAATAATGGCTGTGTTACATCATAATGTAACGCTTAATGAGCGTTTATTGAGAGTGACGAGTCATTGATAGCAATTAATGATAGTAGAGCAGTGCATCTCGACGGCAGCGTGGTGTGAGTGTCAGTCACGCGGTGCATGACGCGTGAGCGGCGGGCGCGGCCGGCGTGCAGCGCGTCACGCGCGTGACGTCGGCGTGACGCCACTTGCCGGACTCCGGCAACCTCATCGTAAATCATGGAATATTTCACAACAGCCGTCCAGCGGCCTCGCACAGAATACGCGAATAACTACGCCACATCTCAAAACAATCATCCCAGCGTAAATGTTCTAATTCCGTCACCTCTTACAGATCTTCAAAAACTCAATTCCAGAAACAAACACGTGCTACGGCTTAAACAAATAAACTGGCAATTTTCATACGCAAAACATTTAAATGCATATCGAAATAAAACAATTGTCATTTATCGTGTGAAACTTCCAAAAAGGTGGGCAAATGAAAAATCAATCCAATTTTTAATAAACTCAATACAAACACAGGAACAAACAGCGATATTAAACAATAGCGCTCTGAATTTGCTTTCAAAATAAACGTGCCAAAACAACAAAAGATAATCTACGTATAGCGCTGACAACAGGAATACAAGTTTCAAAAATCGACAATGAATAAATATACCACAGGAAGTATGAGGCGCTAGTGGATAAAAAGCACAACATCACAATTTGGATGTAAGCAGTACAACTGGCGACCTCACCTGCATTTTGCGCAGTATTGCTCGATTAATGAAACAACGAAAATATTCATTGGCAATCAAACAGCCAGCCGGCACTTGCGCAAATATTGGTAGAGAGAATCTGCGTTAATACCCACTCGAATAAAAAGATAAAAACCCTTAAATTATTGAGTTTCGCACAGCGGCGCTCCGCTGATCAAACAGACGAGCAACTTACGTACGCTGCTATTTGTTTTCTGTCACTAAATTGTTTACATTACTCGTGAACTAAAATGCTCCCTTAAGCAACTAATTTTGTTTAGTCTGGCTTCGGAAAATTGACTTTTGAGTTTGATAGAGAATGGATTATAGTGATAGCCACTCTTCTTCTGAGCATGTCGATGACAAAATTCAGCAAGGGTAACAGCATTCGCTGATGTAGCCATAAGGTCCTCACATATACAGGTGACAGGATATGCGGCGCAATACAATACGAAAGATGGGACATGGACTGCGGAGAGACGCCACGCAAACACTGAAGATCAGAGTCATCCGAGAACCCACCTGAGGAGGTGATCGCCACTGAGTTCGGTATCGGTACCACAACAATTAAGACATCAGCTGAATGTATAGTTATTAAGAAGGGGATAATTTGTTTACGACGTGTTCACACTAAACCGCTTATCTGATTGCCGTGAATGTTTAATAACATAAGTGTTAGCGGGGGTTTTATCAAAATATATTACAAAATGATTTATGAAATTTTGCTGTGCAAAGTTACTGTGCAAAATCGCTGTGATTTCTTGGCTGCTCTGTAGCAATTTTGTGGTGCATAGTGTTTTAATTAAACCGACTATAGCAATAATATTTGCACATTAATCGAAAATAAACATTTCGGAGTGGAGAATGGGGATATTTTTGCGAGGATTCGCGCATTATTAGAATATTAAAAAATTGTTCCGTCAATTTGGGTTGTTCACGCCAGTTCCATTAAAGAGCACTTATTGAGCAAACGTCCTCTGACAGGTGGTAACGATTTTGATTTATTTAATTTGTTACATCATGGGGAGAATATTTAATTTGTCAGATGCGAACGCTGGGAGTGAAATTGCCAATGGTATTTGGATTATGGTGTTTGCATTAAAGAAAGACAGGGTTTCATTTCGACGTGTACTTTTTTAAGCATAAGGATAAATAACTGTGATTGGATGTCCTAACATTCTGACGTTTAGTTATCTGCACGTTGTGCAGCATCTCAAAAGAAGGTTTCTTCAAAACAAAACTCATCCTTGAATAATAAAATTACACGTTAGTACATAAACAAAATATAAAACTACTCAATTTCTTTTCACATCATAGTTTCCCGAACAAAAACTGTCGTGCTACGTCGTAATAATAATTTTTACAACTTTGTATAACAATAATATTATATTCAGAGCTTCATACAACAACGTACATTCGTTATGAATATAATCTCTTCTGGCAGAGTAACAAAAAGAGATTGGGTTTTAATCCTACCGGAATATCTGCGAAATCCCCAACAAAGGCGGCTAATATTTCGCTGAAAATACATATTTGATGTGCCTACCAACATACTTATTACTGATTGATTTACGGAATGGGCTTTCGCTCTATTCTCTGGCCCAATGTATCGCGTTGTTTTCTTTCTTTCGGCCGTCCACACGCAGCTTTCAAAGCGCGTGAAAAATTTAACAAATGACATTGTGATAAATTGAACACGAGAGTTTATGCTTCAAAAATAACGCATTGCCGATTTATCACAGCTACATTTATATCATTAGGGACATAATCTCTGTAATTTTCCGAAATAAAACATGCTATTATCACGTGCGAAT
The DNA here is from genome assembly GCA_963859965.1 of Ceramica pisi. Taxonomy (NCBI): domain Eukaryota; kingdom Metazoa; phylum Arthropoda; class Insecta; order Lepidoptera; family Noctuidae; genus Ceramica; species Ceramica pisi. The sequence goes on along the minus strand of OY982535.1, from coordinate 17,175,830 downwards.
CGTAAAAGTCAAAATAGTGAAATATTGGTTTTTCAGTAGCTACTTAGAAGTATTATCTCTTGAGAACAATACAAAAAGCACGCGAACGATGTTTCAAAGTTTTTCTTTCGCATTAAAATCATAAGCACTACTCTCGACGATAGATGCAGAGGCGTCAAAATAAACCATAATCCCCACTAAGTAGATAACATGTGACTTTCTGTATATTCCGACATTCGAGCACAAACACAATACGGACGAGTGTAACCTTTCAAAATGACATTTCACTGGAATCCATTCGCTGTGCGTGACAGTACCTACGAATAATACATTCATCAAATTAACGAAAAAGGGGAGATAACTGGCAAGTACACAGGTACAATAAACTTTTCAAAAAAGCGCTTCGTTTTATGATTGCCAAAGGAATCGGTAGCATCTAATTTAATATTAAAAAGCTATTTGTATTAAAGGAATGTTAGCGCTAACGGTCGGGACACGTGGGCAATGGCGTGACCGCACGTGTCGCGCCGATAAAGCTTGCTAATTGAACGTAACATAACCCGCCATAATCGCGTGTAATGTGTATGTTTTGTCATTTACGATTGGCTAATTAAAGTTCTTTGAATTTTAACACAGTTTTTATCGTAGTACACTCGTTATGCGTGGGCTTTATAATAACAACCACATGACATGCTCCCCGAATTGCGGTGTATTTATAGTCCGCGCTCAAACTCGAATAAAAATAGGGATGTCGAACATTACAAATTGTATTATTTTATTTGGTGTGCGTGACAGTCAAGGCGTCCTAGTTGAATTTATTATTTGATCGATAGTAGATACGTTCAATACGTACAACCTCGCCCTTAGCTCTGAGGAAATAAGCACAGGTTGATACTTTAGTTATTTAAATCTGTGCAGGCACGAATCCGGACGACATTTACTTACATATTGTGGGTCAGACAAAGGTGGTTTAACCCGACTGCGGTAAAATGAAACGCCGGAATATTATTTACTTTGTCGTTTATATTTTCTTTTAGGAATTTAGGACAGGCCTGAATGTGAGTGGAGTAGGTATCTACCTACTCAGAGATTTTACTATTGTTTTTGTTGTGCTAATATTTTACAAGAAACTGAGCAAGGAGAATATTTATAGATAAATTAGATAAATAACCGCGGCACTCCTTTGTCTTAGGTGCCATTACGCACAAGCCTCGTATACAAACAGTGTGAGCACAAACAAATAACGGTGTGCCTTACAAATATTTACCCGTCTGCAGGAATTCGACCTGGAACTGAGCACGGGAGGCAGATGCTCCACTTGCGCTATTACTACTAAATACCTTTGACTTGCATTTCATCTACGCATGCGGTTATGTCGGAAGGTTGTTATAAACACCTACAGCAGTATAGTATGAGCATCAGGAACGCCAGATTAACTAGATAAGACATTAATTTTACAAATATTTAGTATCCTTATTACATTTTAGTTATTTTATAAATTATATTATTAATTGAAATGTCGCAAATACATCCTGTTTTGTTTTTTTTTTTTTTTCTAACCAGTAGGTATGTGTGCTTCGAAAAAGGATTTATATCTGCTTATTGGAAACTCAATAATTTCATCTGCCTAAATCAATCAAAATAATAATAATAATATCCTTGGACATTTCACACAACGCCATATAGTCCCAAGCTAAGCAACCTAATGCTTGTGTTATGGTAACGAGATGGCTGATAAACTACTTATATACATTTTTTTTTTGTAAATACATACATATTATAGATAGAAAAACACCCAGACTCGGAACAAATACATGTAGGTCGTACAAATATTTGTTCCGTGCGGGAATCGAACCCGCGACATGCTGCGCAGCAGTCAATCGCTCAACCACTGCGCCAACCGTGTCGTCACGCCAAAATATTTAAAACCAACTTGAATTTACACTGTAAACTACCTGTTACTATAGCTTATTTACATCTTACGTAGTTTAACATACCCCTAATCTCGTTTACGGAGATGCGGGACGTTGCGAGTCGCGTTTACGAAGAAGCGATTTATACGCGGCGTTGCACGGTACGAGGCTCGCCCAACGCACCGCGTCTCCGTAAACGAACACAGGACTTAGGGTGCGTGTTTATTTTCGCGGAGCTGAGAAACGGAGAAATGATAACCAAATCATGTCAGTCAAAATGTCATGACTCACGAGGTGTGGAAATTTTATGTAATTCCATTGATTAAACTTTCTCCGTTTCTCCGCTCCGTTGTAATGGACAGGTGCCCTAAGGCGCGTTTATATGCGAGGAAGCATAGCGAGGGATGTGTTTTTAAGTACCAATTGATTCAAGATTCAAAGCATTTATTTCAAATAAACCATTTACAGGCACTTTTGAAATGTCAAGGTCGGTGAGTCAATCTTCTGCATGTGAAATATAAAAAGAAAAAAAAAACTTATTACAAGAACTTAAAATATAAAGATCATAATAAGCCCTATCATATAATAGCATCGCTTGTGCTGAGCGAGGACAGGTAAATGGAGCGATTCTATTAGATTTTAAGAAACCCTCGTTCCGCAACCTCGCACATCCCTAGTGGAATTGCAGCCTAATCCTACTAAAAAGTAAACAACGTATTTATACTACCGAGAACTAATAGTAACTACCAGTTAGCCTAAATGTTAGTACTAACTAAACTAACTTGCAGCGTTGACAAGATTTATAGTAGTTTTAATTACCACTGTTAACTAAGCGACTTCCGATACTAAATGCGCGTAAATTAGAAATGTTAAAACTTATTGTGGTCGTGTTTTGCGTTGTCGAAATTATCTGGGGCAAGAATCTGTAAAGAAGCAGAAAAAAAAATGGTAAGGTAAAGACATGGTACTTAATAAAAAACTTTTTACAAAAAAATACAACTGACTTCCAGTCGGTGTTTTTGTTAGTTTCTTCGTATTTTGACACCGACTTCCGAAATATTTTTTTTTTACTTTGTAGTGTTTTGTTTTTGTAAGTCGGTTGTATTTTTTTGTAAAAAGTTTTTTACTTTTCACTTTTTCGTGGTACCCCACACCTAACAACACCACTGCAAAATCGCAGAAAAGCAAAATACGTAATTTCGATTACTTTTCGAAACGAATTCCAGCTATTTCGATTTAAAATTCAAAGTTCGTAATCGATTTTGGTAAAATTTAAATGGGACCAGTCTGCAAGTATAAACCTTTCAGATAAAACAAGAATTTTTCAAATCGGTTCATAATTATGGGAGTTATGAGGTAACAAACATAAAAAAAATACAACCGAATTGAGAACCTCCTGCTTTTTGGGAAGTCGGTTAAAAAAGGTTCGTCAACTTGAAGTATTATATCTTAAAGTATTTTAGTTTTTAATCGGCTCAGTTAAAGTTTTCATCAAAATCGGGTTTTTGCACTCATCATCTCAGCTGAAAGGCGTCCACTTCCGCACATAGGTCTCACCCAAGTATCGCCACAGCAACTGGTCCTATGCGTCTCGGCTACCCACGACCCTCACCAGTTCATCGATCCACATTGTGGGAAGCCTTCCAACGCTATTTCATCCGGTACGCAGTCGCCTCCCCAGAACTTCTCGGCCCCGTCGACCATCTTTCTGAGAGCGAAGTGCTCTGCCCACTTCAGTTTGGTGATCCTTCGGGCTATAACGGTTATCTTGGTTCATTGCGAATATCATCATTCCTGATTCGATTGCGCAAGGAAACTCCTAGCATTGGCCTCACCATTGCTCATTGGCTGTCTTGGTTGTTTTACACTATACTTCTTATATATAAAAATTAATTGCTGTTCGTTAGTCTCGCTAAAACTCGAGAACGGCTGGGCCGATTTCAGTAATTCTTTTTTTGTTTAGTTGGCCAGAATACAGGGACGGTTTAAAAGCAAAAAAAAAATGGGTAGTTGACGGGAGCGAAGTTGCGGGGGACAGCTAGTTCTTCATAATTTTGGATTATTGACCATCCACGACCACTTGATAATTTATTCATCCTATGTAGTAACCGTTGTTTTCAATTAATTCAAAACTTATCCAGTTTTCTATGCAGTAATCTGCTCCGAGTTCTGGCTTCGCAATATACAAAGATGTAGGTAATTCATCGACGGTTACATGATAAGGATTTTATTTATTATTATTTATTATATACTTTATTGTACACCTCATAACAAATACAGGAAAAACTTTGATCAAAACAAGTGTACAATGGGCGGTCTTATCGCACAGGGCAATCTCTTACAGACAACCTTTGGATGGATTTAGCGAAAGAAGTTAGATTGGCGATTTTGTACATTGGCTAAAGAAAGTCCTAACAATATTAAAACTAACGAAGAAAATTTGTACCACAAAAAAATAAACACACCGCCATCTATCCCGCCAGCGATGAACTTCTGAAAGAAGGCATCGCTGTATCAGAGTTTTCTGTAAGATTTGAAGATAAATAACAGTCCGAATATCAACTATCGGGTGGTTGCCCACCAGATACAACATCCCTGTGGTCGGAGGATTATCCCTTTTCTATAGGTTTGCAGGGATTTACAAACTGTTCCGCATACGCTATAAAATTTTGTATTCATAACTTTGTATAATTTGGGCGTGATATTATTTGTTTGTTGAATTCTTGATCTCATTCCATGTCGCAATTAAATTATTAGAAATAAAAATAAGTTAAGTACGTACTTATGAGATGATACGTTAAAATGATGGAAAACAAAGTTTGATAAAGAACATAATGTGATAAAAGAATGATAACAAACGTAATAAAAATATGCTGTTGTTATTGTTTGTAAATAACTTTCATGGGTAGGTACGGGGGTTTTTTTTGGAAATCATCCAATGAGCCATTCCGTGAAAAATTGCGCCGTTACTAAGTGGGACAAAACGGACAATAAAAAAAATAAGTAAGGTTTTATTATGATTCGATGCGGCATTTATCAGAGTTTAAGAAAACTGTATATTATATCACTAAATGTATATAGCTTGAAAAAAAAAAAAAGGAGTTTTAAACATCAACTATGGTGAGAACTGTCCATTTAGTAACGATCACTAACTTAATATTTTATCAACAATATGAGCAATTTTTTACATATTTTTAACAATTTTAGTTAAAATGAATACTATAAAATTGTAAAATCGATTTCATTTACCCATCTGCAATATATTTCTAGCTTTAAATCACGTATTAAAATATTTTCGTCACGTTTTAGGTCAGTTCGACTTATATCTTTAACTTTTTAGATAGTTAGCACCTTCAAATTTAATTCAAACTATATTAAATAAAAATGTAAATCAAATTCTACTATATTTCATCCTAAATATATATCTTTACTAGTAATAAATTCTGCTTAATAGACGATAACTTGGTGTAAAAATTTGTGACAGTGACCAAATAAGAAATGTCATCGTGACTAAATGGAAACACAAGCGGTGTTCATAATAAACTTTTAATAAGTACTAAAACATATTTAATAAATCAAATACAACTTATTTTTCATATGCAATTAGTTGGCAAAGTTTGATTGTAAAAATAAAGTATTTTGTTTTTAGTAAACAAAACATTTAATTTTAACAATTAAATTTTGCTTTATGAAATTGTTCATATTTCTATTATCTTCACACATTTCTTGGTAACTTAATTATGTAGGAACTTAATATCTACGTATTTGCGATTACTATGTATATGATTCTCCCTACAATAATGTAAGTCAATCCGCTTCGTAAATAAACCGAAAGTTAATCAGTCTATCATATAATATTAACAAAAACACGTAACTTCCATCTTAGTCGCAGTTGGTAAAAATTACACCACGTAAACTTAGCCTTGCGTGTCCATTTCGTCACAAAAATTGTTCCGCTAATATGTCACGACACTAAATGGACGTGACGAATCCCACTTTACTAACAATAACGACGACAACATTCAATATTCTTTGTTATTTTATAGGGAAACATTAATTAATTACATGCGCAGATACATGTAGTATAATTCGCAAATAAAATAATGTTATAAGAACTTACCGGTATCACGTTATAACTGTGACTATAGTGGACTTCTTAATTGCGACGTGAGTCGAATGCACCTTTCGTCACTGATTACCGTGTCACGACTGCCCGATGGGTAAAAAGAAATGGCTGATCTACCATTATAATGTAACCATGAATAAAAAAATAACTTCTTTTAGTAGTTTTGTACTACTGAAAGCAAATAAAAAGGTAGTGACTAAAGTGGAATGTCCGCTTTGATGCCAATTTGATTATCACTTATTTCAAGAATTTGATTGTAATACAATAAGATTTGTTTATAAAATTAATGTTAAAATGAAACAAAAAAGAGCATTCTTTGAAAGCTCACAAAAAACGATGAAGTGTCCCCTAAAAAACATGAGCTTCGGTTAGTTAAAGTTACCAACAGGAGGTGTGACACGCAAAAATTACCTGTTTTGTTCTTTATTTTTATTTTTTAGTCAGTTAAATTAGCAACAATTTACTCCGTTTAACATTTATTTTTAAAGCTAATGAACTGTAGTGTACATTAAAAAAAAACACATTCAATATGTATTATGATGGTCTTGTAAATTATTTGTATATTTTTGTGACAGCACTTTTTCCGGATGGTCAATTTTTCGCGGAATGGCTCCAATGACTTCTCCCGCTCTGGGCGGAGTGAGAGGGAGTGTCAGACATATACTGACTAAAACCCATCCATGTTCCTTCATTGCCCTTTGTGTTCCGGAGCCGCGGTATCTCTTTCAAATAGTCTCGCAACTCCAGCAGGCGTCGGCCCTTTCGGGCCCCTCTTTATGCTGACTCTCTTTGAGGCGCGTGAAAAGTATTTACACGACACTTAGACCAATTGAAACAAACACGACCTACCCAAACCATCCGAGAATGGCCAGATCAATGTAAATCTTCTCAGGGTCAGGTTGACACTTGACATTGTATAACAGTTGAATTGGATCAGCACTTTCGACCAGCGATTTCGTCCGCGCAGATTTAGTACCTACAATAAACGATTTTCCCCCTTTTGAACCCCTTTAAGGTTTTTCTAAAACACCATAAATAGAATCCGCGTGTAAAATTTAATGTTCATAGACCCAGTAAATTCCCGATATGTCAAATATAGGTTTCCTTTTATATATTGAAAACATAATTATAGATATTTTTGTAGTGTAAATTTCTTATAACGGCGTTGAGCACTTTTCTTGGGATGGATATTAAATGTTAAAATTGCGTCAGGACACGTGACCTCATCGAAAATTCGTAAGACGGCTAAGTAATTCAAAAATGCACAACGTAAACTTTAATGTTTAAGTTTTCACTTCTGCCGGCACTCCCGGAGTGCAACCCGTTGTTACTTTTTAAAAAGAGAAGTTTCCGCAATCAGTGTCAAGCCTTCTAGTATGACTGTATGACCTGCCTAAGTCAGCATGGTTCCGTTTTTTGATAGAGACAAAGCTATACACGTCGAATAACACTATCTCTTTTTCACAAAGACTTTATGATGAAAATAACGTCATAGTAGGGGCTGGTAAGGAAAAAAATTGACTGAGTTTTTCCATCACTGATTTTCTTAACAGGCCACCTATATTTGTGATCGGTTAGAGGTATCCTGGTATTTCACAAACGACCTCTAACAATCATTTTCGGGAGATATTCAGATAATACGCCAGTATAGTATTCAGTAACACCGAAGGATTATATCACAAGGACAGTGACTAAGACAGCGGTATCCAGGTATCCACTTATGTTCTAATATCATAGGTAGGTACTGTTACTGTGACCAATCCGAATACCAGACTAAGTATTTATGGTTTTACCTACACTATTATAGTTCCTTGTCGCCAGTGAACATTTAACGAGTTAAATTTAGTTCACGATGCAGTGGTAACTTTAAAAGCTACTTACTTAAATGTGAAACTCCGCAGATGTATGTATTAGTTTCGTCATCTAACGATAAAAACACGTGTAATAAGATAAATAATATCAAACTATTCCACTGCTTGGCAAGAGCCTCTTCCTGTGCAAATAAAGGTCATCATCATTTTGAAGCTATGGTAAGCACCTAATAATTTTGCAATAACGGTCACTGACCCACCTACGTTTACTGACTTTCGTAATTTCAAAAACGGAATTTAAGACTTTTCGTTTTAAATTTCGCAGTTCTGAATCGACCTCTATAGAGATCCTTTACATTATCTAAGGTCTTAGTGAAAAACGATTCCTAATTTGTTTTTGGGTACCTATGTAGTGATGTTATTTCAACATTTATCTGCCGCCTACCATGTCCACAGAAAATAAATCTTAGGAGACTGTTAATGGCCTTGCAGCATCATCCTGTCCAGAGACAAAATATTTCTGAGAATCGAAACTAAATGGCAATCTAACAACTGTCAAAAGTCCAATAACTTTGGGTTATAGGTAGGTACCTACACGTGTTTTTTTCGGTAGCACATGCCAATCTCACATATTTTTTCCTTTTTGACAATCGGAGCTGATATAATCATCCTCTCGAGAATTATGTTCCTCTCTGAATTCTTTAATTGTACCGTATTGTAACCGTAAAGTAGTTTCTTTATTTAATACTTCATGCACACAAATGCACAGAATTAGGTGCAATGATGATGAATAAACTTGTTCATAAAGTACGCTTAGAACTAGGCCCTACTAAGGGCCAGTTTCACCGGTTACGGATAAAGTGTCGGTTAGCCTACTATGAACTTATCTGGCAGATGAACTAAAACTTTTGGTTTCACAGGTGTCGGATAGCGACATCTGGCAGATTTATTAAGTATTTGAGTATAGTATTATAAGTGTCGGTTAGTTATCCATCAGATAACTAACCGACACTTTATCCGTAACCGGTGAAACTGGCCCTAAGAGTAATAAATTCTTAATAACGATATTGTTCGAAGAGCACTTTCAATCCAGGGAGAGTAAATGAGGTTTGAGTTTGCTTTAAAAGTTTGTATTTTCTCCTGTAACTTTAGTTTTAGCAATATTCTTCTTAAGATTTAAGGCGAGCCTAAGCAAGTCGTAACCATATTATACTTTGAAAGGGCCACTGTAAATGTATCTTTTTTACCTGAGTGACAGATTATTTATTTAACCGACTTCCCAAAAAGGAGGAGGTTTTCAATTCGGTTGTATTTTTTATTTTTTTTTATTTTTATGTTTGTTACCTCATAACTCCGACAATTATGAACCGATTTGAAAAATTATTTTATTTGAAAGGATATACTTTCACCTGAGTGACAGATTATTTATTTAACCGACTTCCCAAAAAGGAGGAGGTTTTCAATTCGGTTGTATTTTTTATTTTTTTTATTTTTATGTTTGTTACCTCATAACTTCGACAATTATGAACCGATTTGTAAAATTCTTTTATTTGAAAGGATATAATACTTGCAAATGGGTCCCATTTAAATTTTATCAAAATCGGTTTCGAAGTTTGGATTTTAAATCGAAATAGCTGGAATTCGTTTACTTGGATGACGGTTTTTTGTCATCCAAGTAATGGAAATGGCGTATTTTGCAGTGGTGTTGTTAGGTGTGGGTACCCCTAAAAAGTGAAAAATAAAAAACTTTTTACAAAAAAAAATACAACCGACTTCCAAATAAAAAAAAAAACACTACAAAGTAAAAAACATCTTTAATTTCGGAAGTCTGTGTCAAAATACGAAAAAACTAACAAAAACACTGATTTCCGAAATTAAAGTGATTTTTTACTTTGTAGTGTTTTTTTTTATTGGTTTTAAAATAATAAAAAAAAACACTTATCGAAAGTATGCCACACATATCTAAGCTTTATGCAAAAAATATCTGACTTCTGAAAAAACAGCCCATAACATAGAGAAATTGATTGTACAATTTACACAGTCATGATAAGCATTAAATAGTTTCAGCTTTACGGAACTTTCAATTTACTGGGAATTGTTGTCAGAACTGGTAAACAATTAAATTCCCTGTCTGTACCTTCTTCCATAGAAATGCGTCTTCACTTGAGATCGTACAATTTATTCTTATCTTTATGTTTTGAACATTAAAAGGGAAACGTGATTGCCATCAACTGGAAGACTCAATTTTCTTTTTAATTTATAAACTTTAACGACGCAGGCATTTTGTATTTATGTCATTTTCTCACGAATAATATAGTTATTGTATTCTTATAAAAATATACAATATATTATTTCGTTATCGAAGAGCACTGGTGACAGAGAGAGTACTCAATCTGGCAACAAGTGTGTTTATCGTGTTAGTAAATAATATATTTTTTAATATTTTATATTATAAACTGTGATCACTCTTCAATCGCGGTCGACACTCCACTGTGTCCCAATGAGAAAATTATTTATCCATATTTCTTTACAAATAGCATAACATGTAAGCTTAGCGTATTATTCCGTCACAAACCGCCTACGTCCGCCATTTTAACTCATCCGACCTATCTTGAACTGTCAATCTCTACAATTTGAAAGAGGGCCACTTTCCTGCACATAAGGCGTGCGTACACCACCACATTGTTGTCTGCACTCAATACAGCACAATGGACCCCCACCTTTATCACAAAAGATACACCGGATATTAAAAAAGGACCGCAAACTCAAACGTAGGTATATTTTTGTTGAAGGCTCGCGTTTGCTGAAAATTTTAATCTGGGCCTATGGAAAAAAAATACACTCTTTGGATGGGACGAACCCAATGAAGAATCATACCAGAGCAACATAGTCACATAGAGTTAATAGTAGAAAGTTCAGATAAATCCAGAAAGTGCCATTATGTTAGCATTTCACCGTGGAAACTTTGGTGAAGTGAGCTTGTTGTGTCTGTGGATCCATAGCTTAAGATGGTGGACTGGCAGTTCTCACTCCACGCTCATTTGACCTCAATTTAAGACCGTTTAGTCTTGAGAAAGAAAACGAAGGAAAAACTACTCATTTACTTTGTGAACAACATATACTACTTGTGTCAGTCTGCGTCGCCGATATTAAAATAACGCTGGTAAAGGTATCTTAAACAGAAAGTATTATAACTCTTCGAAATAGATCAGCAGTTCTTGAAATCTCGAACAGTACCTATAGTTAAATACAAAGTAAAACTCGAAGAAAAACTGTTGGTGACCTATCTATTATTTCCCCAATTATTATCCACGTAAAAGTATAGTCTAAGTCAGGTATCGATCACAAACTTACGTAGCAATTTACTATGAAAAAATTTTAAAGGTAATAATTGTAGGCTACCGTGGTCAAAACTTTTGAAGGCCGCTTTAAATAGTCAATATTAGAATATTACTAAAGATTATTTCTAAATCTGTGAGATATTTTAAACGCTGTTAAACGTCTTTATTAACTCTAATAAACGACTTAACTAAACTTTGCCACAGAACTAAACAACAACTATAAAACTAAGTAGTCATACGTTCTTGAGTTGTACTGAGAAATCGTGAGTCTGAATTCATTGAACAATTTTATTGAACTGTCCATACAAACACACTAAGAACACTTATAAATCTAAATTAGCTTCTTAATAATAAACGAGTTTGACCTTAATCTTTTGCCTATCTATATTGTATCTTTTGTTATAATGGGAAATGCCACAGGAACAAATTTTCAGACACTTCAAAACACCGATTATAATTTAGAAGAAAATGAAAAGCTGTTTTGTTTGACTAAATCAATCAAAAGTGTACAAGTTGGGGCGAAGTTCGAGGCCTGCCGCCAGGGTTGACCCGGCCACGTCATTATTGGAAGGGATAAGTCTCTTAATTAATGCAGGTGCGCCCCGAGCTGTGTCAGCCCTATCCCCTGACCCCGTCGACCACACTCAAGTATCATTTTTATACTAATAGACTGGGTACAATCCCATTTAAAATAATTAAAGTGTAACATTATGCAAGCCTCGCAACAGTTTGCACTGGTTGCGTGTGCTAATGTAAACCGTAACGTTTACCTTGTTTATTTACACGAACTGAACGTAGAAAATTAACTACAGATATTTTTGTTGATTTTAGTACGAGTGAATCACGACGGTGATTTATTTCACAACGTTTCGTGTGTCACACGGCTCCTCAAATAGTTGGATCAATAGATCTATCTGCCAACATTCGCGTCAATCTTTGATAGCAACAGCGAGTACCCAGTGTATCATTTGGCTCTGTTGATCTACGACGCACTCGTCAATTTGACAATGCAGCCCATTCTGACGTGACCCAAATCGCACCGCATGCCTACGTCCACTATTCCGATTTATAGATCCTGTGCGTACATATACACAATTTCATGAAACTCAAATTACAACAGTGTTAAGGCATAAAATATGACGTAAATATTGCGCACACGTCTCGTTCTAAGCAGGTTTTCCAAACTTCACTCGTAAAATTTTCCAAACGGGATCTTAATTTTAACTGGTTGGTGATTTATGAATAATTAAAAGTGATGAAACAGCCTAAGTTTCAACTGTTTTGCGTTACTATGCAGTGAGTCATACGTTCTTTATGTCGTTAAATTTTCGTAGCTATGTGCGTAACTGGTATTTCATGGAAGCACTTTATTAACGGATTAAAACAACGACAAAAGTTTTGGTAAATAGGTTGAAAGCCGAGACGGATTTCAGTCGTAGACCGAATTTTCTTATGAAGCAAACATTTTGAGGCAGATATTTTAGCCGTAATATAGGCTAAAATATCAGTCGCAAAATATATATTTTCCGCAGACATATTAGGCATATTTCTCGGTGACCTAAAAGGTAACTGGGGGAATCCTCACTCCTTGACATTTGATTTACACGCTCTCTAAAGGAAAACAGCAACAAAATATGTAGAGTATGTAGAAAAAGAATATGAACCTTAATAATATGAATTCTGCATGAATAGGCACGCGTGTGGGATAAGCTATAAAGTTCGTTGGAGTCGGGAAAAATTCCCGAAACTAGTACCGTGTGGAGGTAAAATTCATAACGCGCTTAGCAGTTCGGCTCACCTGTCTCGTTAAACTTCGGAATTTTTAAATTAAATTCTGAATACCGCCGACTCAACAAAGTTGCGAATTCTTTAAATTCGGTATCGTAATTAATCTTTCGGTTTAATAAACAGATCTAGAGGCGGACAAAGAAACCGGAGTGGTTTATTCCTTATTAATGGTGGGGATGACGCTAAATCTTGTAATTAATGCAGGTGCTCGCGTCTGAACAAACTTACCGAGAGGATCTTCGGCAATTATCGGAAACTCGCTTTCTGTTACACGTTACGCGGGAAATTATTATGCTATATTAATTCTGCTAAAAGCTTTTCGGGGGTTTTAAACGTCGTTCAAGAATGTAATTGTTCAATTGAAGAGCGGCTTATAACTTTATGGTGTAAGTGGCACTCAGGATTGTTTACGGCCTTTCTCTGCTGTTAAGGAGGTCAGCGAACTATTAATTGGTAAGTATGTACTCCGCTTTAATGACTTATTACGAGTGGCAGTGATAAAGTAGTAATGCAATCAGAACGAGATTATGGATGAAAATAAAAACTCACTTTCCATTAATGATTGAACAGTGAAACAGTGTTTACCTGAACTATTAAAAACCCGTTGTGATTCTGTAAGCATGTGTCATGTCAATATATGAAATGACAGGTCACTCTGTTATCACTTCACCCAAGCCATCACTTCGACATGTTTACAGAATCGATCGGCTGTAATCTTTATACATATTATAATAAAGTCGTAAAGTTGCCGTGTCTGTACATTGAATATTTTCACATAAAAAATACATAGCAGTGTCAGAAAAAAGACATTTCTGTCTGTATGTATGTTTGTCTGTAAGTTTGCAGGAGCATCACACATAAACCACGGATTGGATGTAGGTAGTTAAAAATATTAAGTGATAACCGGAGCAACATTTAGCGTTTATTTCATCAAAATCGACACACAAAATCAAAAAAATATCGAATTTTAGGAAGGAACTTATCGAGCGCTAATATAGGTTGTTTTCATTGAGACTCAATCTATTTAGAAAAGTTGTAGTACAACAAATGTGTGAAAAGACCCCAAATGTATTTTTGAGCTATATTTTTATTAAACTTAATATGTAGCAAAAGAAAAGTGAACATGTTATTATCTTACCATTATTTTTCGTAACGTGTGAGCTTCTAGGTTCGAACAGTTTACGAGTACATTTGATTGTTCAATTACGTTGTCGATAGATGGCGCTGTACTGATGACGCGATTTTCTGAATCGCGGTGTTTAGATTTTCCGCAGTAGCACGCCCCCATGTTTTTTGTTAATTATGTTGAGTTTATAAGTTATATATTTAGTTAAGCTAAGGAATTGAATGAGAAGATTGTTTTTCGATTTAATTATCGAGTTTCCTTTGAGGAGAGTTGTAAACTGCATCCATAGGTAAACTGTTTTACTGACATGTAAGTGGTGTATTTTTGGTATTATGCTTCAAAGTGCCTAAACTATAACACCCAAACGCGTCGATCTTCAAGGTTAAGCAACGCTTGCCGAGGTCGGTCTTTGGATGGGTGGCCATTATAGCATACAGTCGCAATGGGCGATCGACTGTTATTACAATTTAGCTACCACCTCTTCATTCAATTAGTCACTTCAGTCAGTACCTACTAAATATCAATTTTAAAAATTGATTATTATTCACAATAAATCGATTCTATCACTATCATCTACCTAACCTTTTCCTTACAATATTGGCTCAGCTTCCAGACAAACCAGATTCAGCTGAATACCGGTATTTTACGAGGAGCGGCTGCCTACCAGTCTTCCTCAACCCATTGTCTGGGCAACAAGGTACTTCTTGGCAAGACTACAGTCGGATTTTACCGGCTTCTGACTATCCGTAACGACTGCCAAAGGCTTAACGTGCTTTCCGAGGCATGAAAGAAACTCGGTAGGTTAAGATGGTCACCCATCCACAGACAAAGCGTTGCTTAATAGGAGCTCGTGGCTAAATAAATCAGTTCTATGAACCCAGTAAAACTTTTTTAATATCATGAAATGTTAAAAAAAAATCCAATTAATCAGTGGTCTACAATCAGCAATATTGTCAGTAAAAATCGAAGAAAATGTGTTTCTTTTTGGACTGTGCTGGACGAAATTAAGAATCAAATTGATTCACCACCATTCGTTCGATAGTCGGTTTTGTTGATTTTGATTCAAGATAGGTTTGTACCAGGAGCTAGATTACCTGGGCTGGTCGGCATTTCAACCGGTAGAGATGATACAGTGCCCTGCATTCTGAGAGAGACCAAAATACGTAACTGAACTTAGATTTTATATACGCAACACATCACATCATTTTCCGACGTCCACGCGAACGAAGTCGCGGGCACAGCTAGTACCTAACTAAATAAGTGACTAAGTAGAGCAACTATCATAAAATTAAACATCATCTTCATTGCACAAGTGCGTTTCAGTCAAACAGCCATCTATTTCCAACTGGCAAGTACAGCATTATGGCAGACATTACAATACGTATTGAGGTGACGTCACTAAACAGCTGATCGACCAGTCCCCTTCGTAAAACGCGTTCGACGCACGAAGCGACTGTAAGCAGAAAATGTACATGTTGTCTATGCTTTTTGACTGTTACATCCGTCTGGTGGCAACGTCAGCAAGGTACGACACTAAACGCACTTCTGGAGTATGTTATTGATTTTCACCGCCCGATGGGCGGGGCCAATTCTGTGCGAAAGGGATCACGCGATCGCCTCCTCATTAAATCAGAAGAGGAGCATCAATTTCACTCCGTACAGTTTCTAATTAAGGACGTACCCATTAAACAACTATTTAAAATAGGTAGAGCCTAGTGGAAAAACATTTTGCGAAAATTATGGATGTCGAAGTAGAGCGCGGCGTCACGAGTTCAGATATATCATTTTAATCTCCTTGTATGTAAAGCTATTCGCAGAGTGGAGTTACAGTAAACTTGGAGATATATTACGCTGTTATTTAAAATTATTTTCAGTAAGTTAACCAAACAAACTTGCGTGTTGGAAATAATGTTTATGTCGGAATGACGCTGTGGAAACTCATCAAATCACTGGAACGGGGCACTTTCCAATAAAGTAGAAAAAAGCAAGGCTATCGTACCTCGTTTTCTAGGAATCAGCTTCGTTAGTAACGCAAAGGATACGTCAACGGCCGGATGGCGTCCAATACAGTCAATGGCCAGTGAATCCGTGTGGAAATTCCGGGAAAACCTTTTTAAATTTTCATTGGACGACTGTCTTGTTCTATTTGTAAGAAAAGCACTTTATGATTTTTCCAGTACAATATAACAGGAAGAAAAATCAGACCAGAGTAATTCGAGAAAATTTCTCTAACGAAATTGATCAAACAAAACATAACACAGTAAAAAATAAACAAAACAAAACAACAACATTACACAAATCAAGTTTAAAAAATCGGAAATCGAATCGAATCCCGTCGATACGTGCCGAACGCGTTATAAACACGGCCACAGATAACAAAATAAAAATGGCGCACTCAACTCTTAGAACGAGAGAGGCGAAAATTGTCTTGTCCCGGTGACATTTCCCTGAGTTCATGGGGTCAGGGTTGGGACGTACCGGAATCGTGACGCGGCTCATTCGTGTCCTGAATAACAATACTACACGTTTAGAATCCCGACTTTGAATCTGCATAACAATATGTACACACACTTCGATCCGATTTCGTAAACCGGTGTGAGATTGAACGCGACTTTTGTTCAACGTAATTTATGTGTTGATCTTCCTAATTCAAATAGTTGAGGCAGTGATAGATTATGATTCAGCTGTCGTGTCTGCCTTTATTTCTGATCTATGACTGAATGTATTACAATATGTACGTATGTAAATACAAACAGTATTCATTACGTTGTCATCTAAATAGAATTTGTACAGATAATTTTGTATCAGACGAAAAACAAGGATCACATGATGGCGTCTCATTTATTGAAATCGAAATAGAAATTCTTTCAAGCATCTTTATTAACGCTGAGTCAATAACCTCTATTGACGTCTGCTCTACCAGAAGTTTCTAGTGCTCAACCATTCAGGTTATCTATAAAAGTATCAGGCACAAAATATTTCAAAGTTAACGACTGGAATCAAAGTCTTCTCTGCTGTAATTAATTGCACGACAGTTAACAACATTCATTACATAAAAATATTCCAAGCTTTCCGGACTTTACTACAATTTACTCCACACAAGCGTCAAATAAAAGAAACAAAATAATTTTCGTTTGTGAAATTTAAAACGACAACAAAGGCGGAATGTTTTGAACATCTGTCATATTAATAGCATGGCCACATTGTATGGAATTAGATGACATTTGGAGCATAGTCAGTCACAACAACAACCGAGGTTGGCAACACGTCTCGATGGATCTATGCGAATTTAAACTTCGAACATTGCCGTGTACTAATGAAACATTCTTAACAACCATCAATTCGCAATATATTGCAATGTGCAATTACTACAACAGACGAACTTTTGATGCGGTTTATTTAAAGAAATAATGTCTAGAGCTGTCACGGCTGATTAGAATTTGTGTGCAAGAAAGTAGATTTTAAATAAAATCAAGCACTTTCACTCAATTTGCGAATCGGTGACTATGCCAATAAGAATAAATTCTATTACTTCTGCTGTAGGTATATCTGGGGTTTCCCTTCGCCTCGTGTCTGCCGAACCTTAACCACTTTCAATTAGGTCTCAGTTGAACAATGGCAATTCGAAACTGGGAAAAAGTAAAAAGGCGGCCTAACCCGGCACAATCAAGACTCTCAAGTGCAGAAACATAAATGAAACCATTAATTATCCGCGAACCCAGTTATTCTTCCCTCCTGCCCTCCTCTGCCCGCACTCCATTCCGCTTTTATATTTTTCTCTTTCCCGTTAATTTGTCCAAAGTTAATTGAAGGGATATTTCAGTGAGGGACGACGTAAATAGCTCAAGTTGAAACAATCCAGCAGTGAGTTTTCAGAGCTGCATAACAAGATGATCTCAAATTATGCTTCACCCCAGTTTTGATCGTGACGCTCTGCCAGAAAATTCTAATTTCTTTCGAGAGATCTGTGACTGCTTATCGAAGTGTGATGTTATTAATGGGTTGGAGTTTGATATGGCTGTAAACAGGTTGAAACGAGAGGAGGTTTAATTAAACCTTTGTAAAGCGCGTTTGGCTCGTACATTTTTCACGTGAGAGCTAAAAGGGTCGCAGCGCGTCACCTAGTGAAGCGAATAACTGGAAGGATTGACGGCACGCCCGCGCCGGCGCTGCATTGTTTACCAAAACAATGGCCGACCTCTGCGGAGTCATTAACCTACCTCGGATGTCAGCGCAGCGCACCGAGTTCGCCGTGCTGCGGAATCTTAACTCGGCTGAATCCTAAAACTGGATATTTAAATACGCCATGTGTTCTCATAAAACGAGCTCGTCAATTAATGTCGTTGTTAATTTAATCGTGGTATCTGAAGCAATTGCGACGTTATGGAAACAATTGATTATTTTGATGCTATAAAACGTTTATGATAGAGTTTTATCGTGACTGAATCTAATTACAATCGAACACGGGTATTTTTCATTCATTCATTTATATTACAGTACTTTACATGATTATTAAAATTAAACCAAAACATTACATTTTTTTTTAAATATTATTATATCTCATACAATAAATATTCCTTTACAGAATTAGTGGTAGGTACAATATCCCAATTAACTTGTAAAATTTACTTTTGTTAGGGCTTCATCGATACTTTCCATAGTGGTTATGAAAGTTATTTTAAATCTAATTGCCAATAATAAATTACTAGGACACAAACAAAAGGGGTGTGTATTGGTTTCACGGCAGGGTTTCCTCGTTGAGGCTAATGACGTCAGGAGTTCAGGACACGTGACGATTGCACGTGCTTATTACAAGAATACCTCTATTTAAATCCCAGTTTCCAGCCAACCACTATGCCTGTACCTAAAACTCACACGAAGGTTTCCGTACTAAACACAGAAAAAAATGCACGTTTCTTGTATATAAGAGCCCCCTTAAATTTGTAATTTAATATAATTTTTATTATTTATTGTAATTGCGGTTCTTAAGGTACAGCCCGCTGACAAAAAGGCGGACGTTCGGACAGCAAAAGGTTAGTAATAGGGTTCCGTTGGTTACCTTTTGGTACGGAACTCTAAGAACCGTTAAATACCTGTTGTGTAGAATCGTTCGGTACATTTCGGACCACACACGACACTTGGCGGACAATTAGTTGGATAATTACGACATGGTACACTCTGATTTGAAGGTCTAACTTGACACTTAATGACGTCCCAGTAATCGTAAACATTATACAGTGTTCATTAGCTTGTGTTAAATTACGAAGACACACTAATATGTCTTCAATATTAAAATGATGATGTCTGAGTGAAATGCAGTTTGAGAAACTGAAATTCCTCACCAGATATCTTATAATGCAAATTTTTCGGAAGCTCTTATTGATTCCCTTCATCTTCCTTGTCAGACGCACAATGTAAGCCAGTCATGTGGGTACCGTCTACACTTTACAGTGCCACATAACTGGCACGTTTCTACTAACATGTAAATCTTAAACAGACCAACAGTGTTGGCATATTTCAGTCATAGTAACTCAAGTTTTTATGGCATTCTTACTAACCGCGGTGATTGACGGTCAGTCACTGAAGTTTCCGAGAACTTATTTAGTTTGTTATACGGTACATTTTCCGATGCGCTTGGGAACATTTCACTCGCAATAACAATAGTAAAGGATTCCCGGAAACTTTGCTACTGTCAACTGTTTTTTCGACGCGTCAAAAATTGTTATTTCTCACTTATAATTAACGTTTCAAAAGTGGAAAATAATGTTTTGGGGAGGCTATTAAAATTTAAAATGGTTGAACATTTATTGGCGAATATTGGCAACATGTGACATAATATGACGTTGTTTCAGCTGCGGCGAGTTGACTGGAGCGTCCTCCTGTCAACGGACACGACAATGAGGAGATTGGTGTCACGCGAGCGGCCAACAGCGCCGTCCGCCGGATGACGTCACGAGAACCGCCGCATCCGACGTTATCACCTGGACCTACCGAGCTACATCACTACATGAAACCGACCAGCCAATTATTGTGTTCGCTATTTCAATTAAAGTGTTGCCAAAAATTGAATGTCAATGCGAAAAGAGGTCATGTTATGAAAATTGATTTACGACTTTTTCTGGTCATTTTGGTTCGTTTTTGTTTTTTCTGCGATAATTGATTTTTGATTGACTTGTGATAATTTTGAATTTTGTGCGTAACATTTGAAACTGTTCTGTAAACTTCCTCTTTTTGACTGGCGATAGGACACCTAAAAGAAACCTACACAAAACTTGAAGTTTCCTTGCCTTCAGAAAAATACTGACTTGCATTTAAATAAACTAACTTGTATACTTTTTACTAAAAATGGTTAATTGGATAAAATCAATGTTGACTGGTTCCAATCACAACAGCTATACTTAAACAATTTTTTGAGATCAAATCAATTTTCATGAAAAGTCTAAAGGGTTGATTTTTAAATAGTCTAATAACTTTTACTATTTGATTGGATTTGTATAAAAATATGCCAATTTTTGATTCTTCCAATTAAAGTTACGTCAAAAAAATACAACCGACTTAAGCCGCTGTTTTTGTTAGTTTTTTCTTATTTTGACACCGACTTCCGAAATTAAAGTTATTTTCACTTAGTAATTTTTTTTTCTGGAAGTCGGTTGTATTTTTTTGTAAAAAGTTTTTTATTTTTCACTTTTAAGTGGTACCTCACACCTAACAACACCACTGCAAAATCGCAGAAAAGCAAAATTTGCAATTTCGATAACTTGGATGACATAAAAACTATCATCCAAGTAGACGAATTCCAGCTATTTCGATTTAAAATCCAAAGTTCGTAACCGATTTTCATAAAATTTAAATGGGACTAATCTGCAAATATGTCCTTTCAGATAAAACAAGAATTTTTCCAATCGGTTCATAATTGTCGGAGTTATGAGGTAACGAACATAAAAAAAAAAAAATACAACCGAATTGATAACCTCCTCCTTTTTGGGATAACCTCCTTACAGCTGCAGAAAATGAACCAACCTTATAGATGAAAAGAATGAATGAACAGCTTTAAACCAGTTTTGTCTGGTCAAAAGTAGTTCTAAATATTTTTTTCAGTCAAAAGTAGTATTAACCGATTAACAGTTTTAACTGTGACACATACATTGTCTCGCCAAGTGTGTCTTTGTTAAGTAAATACAATCTGAGTGTCGTTGAGTACATGAACAGGTCCATTGCTAAGTTAAGATTGTTGACGAACATACGGCTCTTAAACTATACCTGCATACATTTAATGATGCACATTCCAGCTAAATACCTACATAATTATATATCCTATGGTCATTACGTAGGTTGGGAGGTTGGTTTTTAAACCTTTTCCCTTTCATGAGTGTTTACTTGAAATATTTTTTACTGATTTAGTTTTGACACCAACACGTAATTTTCATCTGAGTTTCGTTAAGAACATGAACAGGACCATTGCTCAGTTAAGATTGTTGACAAACATACGGCTCTTAAACTATACCTGCACACATTTAATGGTTACATTTCAGCTGCTACGGTCATAAAGTCAGTGAATAAAAAATTAAACGTTCAACGTTTGTATTTTATATAACAAATAACTTTTGCCGGCGACTTCGTACGCGGATATTCAGTTTCTTCCCGTTCTGGTGGGAATTTCGGGAAATCCCCTACTTTACGGAACATGAGGAGGAACATGCCAAACTTCAGCACAGCAGTTACACAGCTTAATTGTTTTTCTTATCTTTTACCTATAGCATTAAGATGTCCTAGGTAAACAGCAGACAAAAGTCAATCAAATATGGAGGAAAAACACATTGATTGACATATTTTTGCTACTCAGTAGATTTACGAAACTCTCTTACTAACTAAGAATGGAAATACATATTTCATTTAAAAAGTACAATTTCAACCATGACAAATTGTAATAGACGCGGCTCATAATTGCATCCTTTGTTCGAACCCATTACTCGTCAGTCCTCAAACAAAAGTGAATTTTCCAGAAATTCTAGAATGAAAAGGAAATAAAAGTATTTTTACGAGTATTCCTGTCTGCGTACTAGTTATAATAGCCATATCGTTAATCCATCCCCACACTACGAAGTACTTTGATGGGCTTTTGAAATACTCTGATGGTATTTATATCTAGTACATTAAGACTTAATTGGCCTGACCATGGTTTTTAGTGCGCCATGGTTAAAAGTTAATAGATGTTAAGAGCTCAAAATAGTGTTGGCGATAATGCTTGGGCCTCATCAGAAGGCTTAAAGTCACTCAAAGGTGGTTGGACGTTGAATCAGGAATGTTGATATCGGCAAGAAAACCGACGTAGCCCGAAGGCATTGAGCAGCCCACATTGCTCGTAGAACAGATGCTCGATGGGGCTGAAAATTTCTGGAGTGGCGACCGCGTGCTGGAAGACGCATCGTTGGAAGGCCTCCCACAAGGCGGACCGATGACCTGATGAGGGTAGCGTGTAGCCGATGGATGTGAGACATAAAGGACCAGTTTTTGTGGTGTCACTTGGGGGAGGCCCATGTCTGGGAGGTCGGAAAGTCTTTCGGCTAATATGACATACTAGCTGACTCGCGCAACTTCGTCTGCGTCACATTTTGCATTATTGCTCTACTCCTATTTGTCTTAGCGTGATGATATACAAACCTAACCTACCTCGATAAATGGGCTATCTAACACAGAAAGAATTTTTCAAATCGGACCAGTAGTTCCTGAGATCTTTCAACACAAACTCTTCTGCTTTATAATATTAGTATTTTTTTTTTAATATTTATAGGCGTACGTTTGACCGCTATCTATATCTATATATATATATATAGATATAGATTTAACCAGTTAATAAGTCCCGTGTAACGGAGCGAACCTTTTACCTATTTATTGTACGTAAAAGTGAACCACATTTTACCTAGAAGTGATGTAAAAAGCCTCACTTCTGAACTTTGATGCGTGTTAACTTTATCAATTTTCATTGATTTGATAAAGCAAAAACAATGTAAGTCCAAAATTGTATTAATAAAACTGTCGGACTTATCAGAATCATACTTATTTATCCAAGAAAAATCCCTGTTGGGCACAGATAAAAATTCAAATAATATGTTTCTAGTTGCCTTACAAAGCACTATGGTAGGCGCAAGATAAACTTGCAATAAAGTACATTGACCTTTTTCTAATATACCTTCGTAGATGCCCGAACAATATTGTGAACCGTCTTGCATTTTTAGTGAACGTAAATGATCACGATATAAGTCGATTCAGGACAGCTTTATGTCTTTACTAGCTTTCACTCGTACTTAGAAAGAAAAAAGAAAAAAAGAAAAAGAGTTTATTTGCGGTCAATATGACGCATGCCTACAAAAAATACACAATAATTACAATTATAAATATGAAAAATTGGGAAGATATGCGGCAAATTTGACTTCGTACGCGCATATGTGTTCTTTTTTTTCGTTCCCTTAATTATTTTGGGAAATCTTCTCTTAGCGTACCCCTAAAGAGTGGGAACCTATATGCCAAATTTCAGCTTTCTACGACGAAAAGTTTTGACTGTGCGTTGATCGATCAGTCATCAGAAAGAAATCGGTTTCTGATATTAAGAAAGTCATGTAATGTATGTAGGTCAATGACCGTTATTGCACATTTATCTCGTGCGTACCTTAGTCAACACCCAATTGCTGTGCTACATTGCTATGTACATTATGTATACCTTTGTGATAAATTGTGACCTTTACCACAATGTAAACAATGTTCTGGGAAAATTGCTGCGGCAATCAAACTGACGTGGATTGTAAAGCTGTTGAAAGTGAAAATCCATAACTACTATTTATTTTATTACAAAATTAAAAATCAAACATAAAAGGAAAATATTAGAACAGTTATGAATATCATTGCTTTAATATTTCAATACGCAACAAATATAATAACTGCTAATTTCCATTCATACATTTTCATATAGCAGAAAATTTTCCATTCGATTTGTTTCCAGAAATACACGCCAGTTCGAGCAGTTACATGCTTCGATATCTTTCTGATTGTCTGTCCATAGTTTTACCTCGTTTTTATTTATATTTCGTACATAAGTGCAGATTGGATTAGACTGTATCGCAGGAAAATCCTTTATTCCTGAAATTACGGGATTGTAAGTGCAATGATTGAAATGTTGGAGCCTTGCCAGCGACTTGTCTTCGCTTGAAACTGAAATCTCTAAACATCGTTATTACTGAGACGTGAGTTTGAGTGGTCAATGTCCTATTACAGAACAGTCAAAAGGCATTAAGTGCTATATTGTTATGAGCACACGACCGAACAGTTTTTTACAGTTTGGCTTTGCATAATTTTACTCACAATAAAATATACGTAGATATTTTCAAGACAACATTAGACCATGAATCTTTACTACATGGCTGCGCACGAAATTTTGAAACCGGGGGACACAAATGACACAAATTCAAATGTAACAAAACACTATCCATCTTCATTCCACACGACAGCTCTCATTTCATCGAAACACTAGAGCCCATTTCAACAAAAGTACTATTACAGTAAAAACTAATTTGAGAAAACCTTCAAATAATAAGGTCGTTCATTACGCGAACAATGTATCGCGACTGTACCAACATTGCATATGAGCGTTGCGTCATTCGTGCACAGTTGAAGGCAACTGCACTTAGGCACCTACTATACAGCGCTGCGATAGATTCGTGCAGCCTTTTATTGTCAACGGAGTGTAGATGAGAAAATAAATGCAGATGCGGCACTGCGTTACGTCACTTTACTCAGTTTGACGTCATTCTTGCATCATTTCTTATTTCGTAAAAGTTTTCGTGTGATTTCGCAAAACAGTTAAATTACATGTCATTATAACTGTGTTTTTCTGGTAAACAATGACAGTAGAAATTACGAAAAGTATTTTTTCATTGGGAAATCGTATTTTGGTAATCAAACTTGCTAGGTAGGTAAGTCATTTACCAAAGTCGAACTATATCATAGTTCGAGTTTGATAACTGAATGACAAAGCAAGAGTTATAAATAATATTTATAGCGGTTTTTAAGTGGAGACATTAGACATAAGTTGTCGTTAAGTGATATCATATTACTCAGGTCTGAATCACTTAAAGCTAATTTTTAATTTGGGAATAATCTAAGTGTGTTTAGTTGCGAAATATTTAGGTCAGACACAATACTACGTTCTTTTGTATGCCAAAAGTCAACTGGACAGGCAAGAAACGCAATTTCTTCCAATCTTTTAAGTCCAAATATCTTATTCAATGACTACTTGATCTATGACAAACTACTCAACCTATTTTCCCCGTTCTATTGAATACAGACTCTGTCAGCTTTTTGTTGTACTTTCTGATAGTAAGTAGAAGCTATTTTTTCGTAAGTATAGCTTAGCTAGCTGTGTGCTACGCATCCAATTGGCATCGAGAGGCCGTGCTGCGCGCGTGTGCGTTTGCAGGCCAGGCAGCTTTGTGCCAGGACTTGGCAGCAAACGTCGATACGGACAATTTGGGACCAGGCCGAGCCACCTAGCCCGTTATTGGATTGTCATAATTTAACATGGCGTGTACCTATCGGCTTTACTGCCAGGAACAACGAGGATAAACTTGATAGTTTCCACGCCAAACGTATTAATACGCCAAATGTAACGAATATTGTGAACTTTTCCGCAGAGGAAAAATAAAGTAAAACAAAAATTAATGCAGACGACGACAATGAAAGACAGTAAGCGATTGTTATAAATTACTTTCCTGACAGTTTTGTGTTTAAAAATATAATAAGTTTATAGCAGAAGCAACGGTAAAAGTAAGCAAAAATAAAACGATTTGACGTGAATTTGTTCTTTGAACTGTGTGAACTTTGTAATAAAAGGAATAAAAACTATTTGCACGACCCTTTTCCTTGACGGGTGAACGGACTAAGTAGGTATCTATCTACTTTGGTACAGTTGCAGCATGTTTTAGTGGCCATGTAGAATGTAGGTTAGGTACAAGATGCTTTAACACACAAAGCACATGCACAAGCATGCGACTTTAGTCAAACATGTGAGCGATCAAACAATTGTTGGCTCCGATGACTCAATGGGAATCCGAAGACGCTGTGTTTAGGAGACGGACACCGCTAGTGCTACGTTAGTTGAATTTCGAACTGACACTGCTGAAGTTTGAAACCTGGAGGATATTTTGTTGAAGGAGACGAAATACTCAACAATACAAGCTAGGAAACAAATGTTAACTAAGAATATCTCCAACGGCTTGAACACCTGTAGTTTGTGAAGCTTTTGTACATAAATGGTATGATGGCTATACAATTGATACAAACGATGGTTAACTGTGGTCTCTATTTTTAATTATGCAACCGCCTTATTCTCATATTTTGAGATAGAATAATAAGTACGTGAATTGTCCACAATCAAAACTTACATAATATGTTGTAGGTACTTACGTATCGTTAAGAAAGTTTGAGTACAAAGGTGAATGATATATTGTTTTAAACTTTCATGGTCACTAACATTAGAATAGTTAATACCTTTTTATTTGCGAGTTTCCGATATTTCGGCACTGTTGTAAGCGCCATGATCACGGAGTAACAATACCGATATTAACTATTCAAAGGTAAATGGTTTAAAATCGCAGAAGAAGATCAATGAAACTCTGGATGAACTGTGTGAAAGGTGGTTGAAAAGGAAGTGACGACAAAAATGCTTATTACTTATTCCCTACCAGTCAATCTTTGGGTTAAAAATATTACACTCTGGTAAGTGATACCAAGAGATAAGATGTAGAGAATCATCATCACCATCATATCAGCAGAAAGACGTTCACTGCTGGACATAGGCATCCCCCAAGTGTTGCCACAATAACCGGTCCTGTGCGTCTCCATCGGCTGCATCCATCGGCCACCCGCGACCCTTACCAGTTCATCTGTCTACCTTGTGGGAGGCGTTCCAACGTAGAGAATGATGAGTTGTTAATCAACAAGGTTAATGACAAAAGAAGCATACAATAGGTACAATTAGGAGCTCGTGGCTAAATAATAACAGCCACACAGGTTGATCTTTAAGGTTAAGCAATGCTTGCCGAGGTTGGGCCGTGGATGGGTGACCATCTTAACATACTGAGTTTCCTCCGTGCCTCGGAAAGCACGTTAAGCTGTTGGTCCCGGCTGTGGTTTGGAGATCTTTGGCAGTCGTTACGGATAGTTAGAAGCCAGAAAATCTGACATCAGTCCTTACCAAGGAGTACCGTGTTACCCAGTTACCTAAAATTATTTGTGGAGGTCTGGTAGGCAGCCGCTCTAAGTAAAATCTGGTATTCAGCTGAATCCGGTTTGACTGGAAGCCGACCCCAATATAGTTGGAAAAAGGCTAGGCACATGATGACAAAAGGTACAATTAACAAAAGAACCATCTCTCAAATCCTAGACAAACCGCATCCTAGAAAACCAGAAGTCCATCGGTCACCAACACACCAAACGATTGCACAGGCTCACAGACTCGTGGGAAACGCATGTACCTGCATTATTCGATGACAATGCTGGCTGGTATAAAAAGATGCGGCCGACAATACCCGCTCTGAAAGAAAGAAAGAAAGAAAGAAAATGTTTATTTGGAACAAGCACAGGAGATACAGCGTTTAAAAAGATCATTAAAACTAAATTTTAATTAAAATAAAGACCTGTGCGAGGCCAAAAAGGCTCCTATCTCAGCACGATGCGGCGACATTTGAAAAAAAAGACAAATACCGCCGCGCTGGTATTCTGATAGGGCCCGCTGTGACGCCACGGTCACACCTACCCACATTATAGACTTACAATAATAATTAAATTAACAAAACCTACCAATATAAAATGACTTACATAATAATACAATTAAAAAATAAAACAATTACAACAAAAGCTAAAGTATATTATGACGATGAATGAATGTATCCGGATAATAATAAAATAAAAAATAAAAAACAGGTATCTATATCTGATCTGCCACCGTTGCTCCGTGTCGCTTGTCAATGCTCCAGACTATGTTATCTATGGTCTATTGACAAACGACAGGACGCCGGCGCAGCATTGACTCATGGCTGTCAAGTGTCAATGTCAGTGAGATAGAACTTGGAACGTCATAATAATAAATGTTAGAAGTAAAGTTACTACACTAGCTAATATGTAATTACAGACTAACGTATGCTTAACATAAGACAATAAAGTGGTGAAACCATAAAATATTAAATAAGATAAAGTGAAAAAAAGTGTGTCGCTGTTGTTAGTAACTTGTGTTGTACGTGAGTCGGGAGAACAACTTACCAACAGATATCACCGTTGTTGTAGACAAAGTGAAAGAAATTAATCCGTGCACTAAACGTACGGAACTCCGCCAAGGTCACCAGTCAACTACGTGCAGTCCCAGGGTAAGTTAGTTGGTTTCTTTTTGTAAGCGTAGCAAGTGTTGTTTAAACCTATGTTTAAAAGCACCAACTGTTTTTAGAGCACGAAAAGGTGGTGGCAAGTCATTCCAGCAGCGGGAGGCAGCGAATTTAAAACTACCACGAAATGCAGCAGTTTTGTGTGACCCAGCTAACATAAGGTATGAAGATGCTCTAGTTTTAATCCTATTTACATCACGCGACCAAGAGAGTTTGTTATATAGATAGTCTGGTTTTTTTGTGAGAATAGTGCCAAAGAGTAGGGTAGCCAGTGGAAAACCACTCTACCACACACAAAACAAACACAAAACCACTCTGTGGAAAACCACCAACCATGCCCCGTTTACACGAGTGTCCAGCCAAATGAGAGAAGCTGAGGAAACTCAGTTTGCTTGTATATTAATTATTTATTGATAATTAAGCAACATAGACCCTTTTTTTATTAAAACTACCTACTTACATCATTTATGTTTCAGGGTTTTTTTGCTGTTCATTTAGTTTTAATATGCTTGACGAGTGGATGGTGAAAATTATTTGGTGAGTGCAGACTGCAGACAAATGTTCATTTTTGCCATAGAAGGTAATCTTGCAGTAGTTTTAAGAGTAAGCATGATCAAATGACTGCTCTAGTTTAGTTAAAGTATCTAAGGCTAAGTTATTATGTACACGGTCTTTAGTTATTTTTTTATGGGATACTAAATATAAATGGCTATTCATATCAGTTAGAGGTATCTCATTTATGTTATAATACGTATTATAACATAAAATAACCTGTTATAAAGCTTAAATAATGTCTCGAAACCTTTTAATCTTTTTAACCTATGTCAACTCTAAAGCCGTTCCTTCTAGCTATATGCCGTCGTGTTTCGTTATGTGCCGTTACTCAGATTGCCAAAATCCAACTAACAAACACAGCAAATACATCAATAATGATCACCGCGCTAACCAAATGACAGCAGGCCCTTGCAACTGAACCGGATTACGATAGCGATTAGCGACTGTGTATTTACAGCAACGTACAGCGCTGTAAAGCGACGTACGACGCTGTGGAACTGAACTAATACGGACAATTTTTTCATGAATGAGACTTTTGGTGATCTTAGAATCGCGCTATTTCACTCCACTTCTGGTAACTTCTAAAAAAATGCTCTCCGCGATACGGACTGCCATAATAGGCAATATTTTTTCTGTTTCCATAATATCTTACAATAACTTTAAAAGCAAATCGACACGCCTTTCGTTGATTTGCTTTTAACACAAACACACACACCACCACACCACCCCACACACCACTACAGATTTCATCAGTATTAAGTTGTTCGATGTTTCCAAAATGTCGAATTGCGCAATATAGTTGCCCGTGTGTGTCGCTTAGTGCAGCTTAAAGCAACGTACATGCAGCGTATCCAGCGAACACGTTTGCGTTTGCACGTTAAACGCTTCTCCTCAGACCCTCGAGAAGCTACGTGTAGTGTACGCAATACGCGGTGATGTAATTACTATCACGTCACTGAGTATTTTCTTTTCAAACTGCAATGGGTAGCTATTCTAATATTTAAAATTCTTCCGTTACTGAGTGAGTGACTCACAGACAACGCACAGCGGAAACTGCTGGTCGTAGGAAGCTGAAATTTCGCACGTAGGGTCCTTGGGGAGTGTAGGTGAGCACTAAGGAAGGATTTCCCGAAATACCCACGAGAACGAGAAAAAACGGGACATGCGCATACGAAGTCACGGGAAAAAGCTAGTTAGTATATATGGCAAGAACAAACTTAGTTGCATACTAAGATGTAAGTTATAGCAATTTCTATAGCACAATTGCTCAATATTGCACAACAATTGCCCTGTTTTGCCGTGTATCTAAGGTACAGTTACATATTAAGATGTAAGTTATAGCAATTTCTATACCACAATTGCTAAGAATTGCTCAATATTGCGCAACAATTGCCCTGTTTTGCCGTGTATCTAAGGTACAGTTACATATTAAGATGTAAGTTATAGTAATTTCTATACCACAATTGCTAAGAATTGCTCAATATTGCGCAACAAATTGCCCTGTTTTGCCGTGTATCTAAGGTACAGTACTCCGGCTTAAAGCGACGTAATACAGCGTATTCAGCGGACACGTGTGCTGAACGTATTAACACGTTAGACGCTTATGACAGTTAAGTAACACCTCAGGGCCGCCTTCGAGAAACGACGTGTCGCGCACGCAATAAACGTTGATGTAATATTAGTAGTATGTATGTACTGGCTTCTTTTGTGTGACATTGCATTTGTTCGCCAAAACAAACCAACTGAAGGGATTATAGATAGACAAGTGAAAAAGCAGGCAAGAATTTCGTCCTTTAATTAAGTGTATAGTAGGAATGAGTGTATACATAGGGCATTGGATAACCCAGGTAAATTCGAATTATGTAGTATACGGTATCGCATGTCGTTTCTTAACCAATGACGTCTACCGCTACGATCAAATTCGCAGACATAATCGCCTTTGCCGTAACCTTATACAGTGGGTTGCCAAATTAATAGTTGAAATCGATCTATGGATAAGTGACCAGCAATTACATACCCACACTCCTACTCTATTAGCTATAACCGTATCAAATACCGTTGCGCGGTTAATTAGAAGTAAGCCTGCTGAGGACAGTTATAGGCTGGTATAGGGAACATGTGGGAATATTACTTAAAGGGGACAGCACAGAAGTGTCAATTTGAAATATTTATAATGTAAAAGATTCAAATTTGCTACGCTAGGTGGCACGATCTACGCTTTATACGTTCCCTATAAATACTAATCCAAACGTTTCTCCAATTCAGGGTGACTTGGGAGGAATAGATGCTCGATACGATGTTGCCATATCAACATGTTGCGGCGCCCTCGACAACATAGTCGTAGACACGGTGGAGACAGCACAGGCGTGTGTGGAGCATCTGAAGCGACACAACATAAAGCGAGCCACCTTCATAGCGCTGGACAAGCTAGAGCATCTGCGAGTCACGTAAGAACAGCGGAGGAGCTTGTTAGTGTACATTTATCTTACTCATTAGAGCATACAGAGAAACACAGATAGACGACATAAACGAACATTAAAGTCCCATGATGACCGTGACAGTCAATACAGCTCAATACTCCGATACTACATTCCTATCAAAGCAGAGCCCACCAGAGTTTAGGGTATCGACCACCAACCGAATAATTTACCTCCCGAGCACCTACTAATTACTATACAAGCTGTCTCCGCAATCTGCCTCTGGCTACATGTAAGCCAGTGTACGACCATTAAGCCAGCCTAGATGCCCATTAATTTAATAGCGAGTTTTCTTTGCCAGGCGGCGATTAAACGACTACTGGAGTCCCGACTAATTCAACCGGGGTTAGTGCGCTAACCGCCCGTTAGCCACGCTTACGCAGCTTAACTTACTACAGATTTATGCATCGGACCCACTCCACAAATGGTTTCACACTATATCGCTATTCAAAGGATTAGAATTTCAGTTTAAAAATTTACAGGTGCATTTTTGCTAGGTGTTTATTTTAAATGACGCTATAGATAAGTTGCTATAGATAACCTGTAACAGAATAAAACAAAAAACCATCTTAAAGGGGTAATTTTATTCATCATTATGAACAACTTTCACAATGGGAACAATACAGTATTTTTTTTTCGCGATGTGTTGGTTCGTTCCATAGTGCGTTGGTGTTTCATAATGATGAGTACAATGACCCCATAAGAGGTATAGTGTTTCTTCTAATAAATTTTATATTTATAGGGTACATCTCTGCATAACTGAAATACAGGCGTCATGTGACGATATCACATTTGATACAATATACACCGTTTCTTTAAAAGCGTTGAATAAAAGGTTCCTTTAAATAAAAACATTAAAGGTGATCCAAACGTTAATAAATCACCATTGTATCAAATATCAAAGTGGAGTTAAAAACTTTAAAACAATCCAAACGAATCCATCAGAAAGTTTTCACTTTCCACTGACTTCAAAACGTGAGTCAAACGTTTAAATATTGGAAATTAAAACGTCTACAAGAGGTGCGACGTTCGTTAGTCGGATAAAATATTCTCGCTTATGCTAAACTGTTTATGTAAATGAAATAAGTTGTCGCCTTAGCTCTTGATTACAAAGAGAACTTCAAGTAGTTTTGTTTACGGCTTAATCGCAGTTACGTTTTGTTTTCCAGAGAGTTTATTCACAGCCCGACAGGTGCGAGTCTACAATAAAAGGTGAAACATTTTAGTGCAAAGTTCATACAAACTAAAAGCACTTTAATTAATAATTGAACAAACTCGTTTTTATGGTTTTTTGGCTGGAGTTAGAGCGACGTTGATATCTTGAGGTAACTGGATGTTCCATCTTAGTTTAAACTATTTTTCCGGAAAGGAAAACCGCTTTTCTTTTTGTTTTCAGTGTTAATATCGTAACTGAATACTAAGGTGTCATCATAATTGGCTTACGATCCATATCGTCACACGACGACATTAAACACACATTTCTTTAGAGTGTCCTCTCCAATCGAAGCTTGTAAAATATCGCGCGAGCAGGAATTAGTTTCATCGCAAGAAAATCGCGTTTTTAACTCGTACGATCGTCAGCCAATATGGACGACGCCTAAAGCTTTAAAAACATAATAAAACCTTCTAAAACTCCGACTTTTCATCGCAAAACAAATAAAACTTTGCACCCCAAAAAAACTCAACAAAATCAAAATGCAAATCCGCAGAGTTATTCTTTCGATCCGTCCTTAAAATAAAATAGAGAATACGTAGAATAAAAGTAAATCCCTAATTCTGACTCGTAATGAAATTAAAAACTTGCGCCGGCAGCTAGGTAAAGTTCCCAGTACTTGCCCGATCCGGTTGTGGTAAGGGGTGCGAGGATCCGATTTCTACATTATCAATTTACAATTTCCCATCTAGACACCTAAATACTTGTGAACTACTAACAAAGGGATAGTTTTAATTTGTTTAGGTCCAAAGCAAAACAGTTGGTTTATATCTTTTGAGATTTTTCTTGCAATTAAAGGAATTGTTAGCACTTTAAATGATCTTGGTTTGGCGCAGGGCTTAGTTTTAAATAGTGCAGGAATTAATTAATTATAATTAAAGGCAGCTTTGTTTGCTTATCATTCAAAATTTAGTCCAGTCAAAAGTCACGCTTGACCTTTTATACAACAATAGAAATACATAAAGAAATAAAAATGTGAATCAAACATTCCAAAAAAACCTTCGTATCTTTCAATTTATTTACACTGGTATTCAGCTGAATCCGGTTTGAATGGAAGCCGACCTCAATGTAGTTGGGAAAAGGCTAAGCAGATGATGATCTTTCAATTTATTGCAAAGTAGGTATAACTTACTATACTCAAACTTGAAAACAATGACTCTACAATACTAAACTTTAAAATAACGCAACCTCTTTTAATATAAATTGACTCACTTTTGTTATCATGTCGAAGCCGATGAGATGATTGATTTATCAGAACTATTTGTGATAAAACTAAATCTCTACAAGTACTTCTATATTGCTAAGGTAA
Source organism: Ceramica pisi (assembly GCA_963859965.1). Taxonomy (NCBI): domain Eukaryota; kingdom Metazoa; phylum Arthropoda; class Insecta; order Lepidoptera; family Noctuidae; genus Ceramica; species Ceramica pisi. The sequence continues at coordinate 17,141,763 of OY982535.1, read as the reverse complement.
CATATCTTATCATTGACTAGACGACCCGCGCAACTTCGTCTGCGTCACATTTTTCATTACTGCTCCGCTCCTATTTGTCTTAGCGTGATGATATATAGCCTATAACCTTCCTCGATAAATGGGCTATCTAACACTGAAAGAATTTTTCAAATCGGACCGGATTTCAGATTAGCGCGTTCAACCAAACAAACAAACAAACAAACAAACAAACTCTTCTGCTTTATAATATTAGTATAGATAACATTTTATAGCAAACGAGATACCTAAATCGTAATAAAGATATTAGAAAAACTAGATAGGGAACTATCGATAGATATTAGGTAGATTTGGTACAGGATTACCAAAGAACATAATATCTAGTTATCGAGGAAAAATAGGTCCACGTTTTGTGCTATACATACTTCTATATATATCATCTCAACTATATACAACAAGTAACAGAATAAACGCAATATCTGACAAGGTTATTTGTAATCATCGTTGGACAACCCCAACATCGCCGAAAAATGCTAATAAATATATGGGCAGGTCGTTTTTTTTTTTTTTCGGGATTACTGTTTCAGGTATACGAATGTATTAAAAATATCGTAAAGGGGTTATTTTTTGCATCAAACCAGAAATCGGAAAAAAAAAATTATACTGCTAGATCGCAAAAAAACAAAATATCTATTTATTTATCGGGGTTTGGTTTCTGTAACTAGTCCTGAGGTTGAACTGTTGTACGTGAACCATGGTGGCCGTTATTCTATTCAGCCAACCTCACTCCAGGAGCCTGATTGAGATTGGTCTCCCTGTTTATTCAGGATATATGTAAGAGAATTCGGTTTCCTATTGTTTGCTCTCTATTTTTTACCTCATTCACAATCAGTGGGGCTAGCGCGAATATTTTGACGTATAGTAACGTTAACGTAAGTGAATTTTGAATGTGAAAAACCACAACCCCATATTATTTTGGTTAAATTTTATCGTACATATACAATACAAATAATAAAAAAATATGAATATAATATCTACTTCAAATAAATATTATGTGCAAAACGAGTTTTATGGCTATGGTAAAATTTTACGTTACGTTACTATACGTCAAAAATATTCGTGCTAGGCCCTCTGTTCTGCAACCATGCATAGGTTACTTCTAGGCACGCGTGCTCCACCTTAGACCGCATCATCGCTTAACATCAGGTGAGATATAGCGGTCAAACGTACGCCTATAAATATAAAAAAAAAAAACAATGTGCCCTGCCCACTGCTACTTCAGTTTGGCGATCCTTCGGGCTGTCGGTAACCTTGGTTCTCTTGCGGATATCATCATTTCTGATTCGATCACGCAAGGAAACTCCAAGCCTTGATAAATCTAGAGAAAATCATTAATGATGTGGCTCCTACAAAATGACGTATATACGCACACCTTCTTTCACAATATATTATGTATGTTACGTTAGGTATGCAGTAAAAATTATCATCCATAATCAGAATGATGCAAATCATGATTACCGAGGTATTTCAGAGTGACGTGAGCACACGCCTATTTAACGTCATTTGGAGTTCGTTGGCGCCTATACTCAGACCTGAAGTTATGATTCATAAAATTATTCAATTATCTTGTTGCTAGTTGCTGAGCAATTGAAATTGCTATGGAGGTTTTCAAATGTGGGGCTTAACAGTGGGTTTTTTTCTGTCTCGTACACTTACTTTTTGCTGTTAATCTCAGTCTCGCATATAATTGGAGTAAGACCGAGAATAATACCTATCTATCTATAAGGGGGTTTTGGTTTCCGCACTTAGTCCTAGAATAATACCTATTTGTGGATTGATTAATACCTATAAGAGTGCCAGAGGTCGATAAAATTGTAAAGCACCCATGCTTTTGTCAGCAATAACCATGTAGGTACTAACGATTCCAGTCTAAGCGAGGGATGCGTTTGTGAAGAACCGATAGAATCGCTTTAATTCGCTCAGCGCAGCGATTCTGTTGGTTCTTCAAAAACGCATCCCTCGCTTCGCATCCTCGCATATCTCTGGTCGATAGGTACGCAACTTTATTGTGAGAACTGTCATAAAGGACCACATTCTGTGGTTTTTCTAATTTGGTGCCTTGCTAAACAAAATCTGGATTTTCCCACTAAATTACCATTAAGTATACTATGTTCTTGTCCTTTTTCATCGATTTTATGTTCTGACTTACATAGATCATTTTCTTCGTTGACTTCGACGATTTAGGATTATGCTATTTGGGCTTAAGAGACTGATTAAAATCGTACATTTAATGATGAGGTCAATGAGGTCCTGATTGTAACACTAGCTACCGCCCGTGGATACATCCGCGTGTAATTAATACTTCCTCCTCTGTACCTCTAAATATTAGCTAGCGTATGAGTTTTTCTAATGTATAAGCAATAAGTATTTCAGTACAATTTAATCAAAGTCATAAGTAGTAACATAATATAACACCACCACCAACATAGTACGTACACTAAGTTCGCAATGAACATTTTGACTTTGACTTTGGTTTTTGCATGAAAGTGTACCAAGTATTCATCCATCCCAGCAAACTTTCACATTCATAATATTAAGTAGGAAAGGACAGGACTTCCAATGCTCAGACACAAAGCCCCCATATTTGATTAACGTCTTCTATTCCACATAACTCTTCGATTCAAATTAGAAATTCTCAACGATAATAACGATGAAAGTTTCCTAAGGAGCAGCAATTTTGTTAAATAGCGAGGTTCTAACTAAAGGAAGGCTTCGGATACGTGACGTCAGTTCTGAGAAGCTACCGTCTGAGGGGGCCTTTTGAATTATAGCCGCCGTCTGTCCCACCACTTATCTCTGCATAATGATACTAGGTTCGGTAACATGATTCTAGTGTAAGTCTGGGAATTTCGTCTTGTGTAATAATTTTGGTGCCTCCTGTTTTATGGTTGGCTAGTTTTGTTACTAAGCAAGACGAAGGTTATATTTTCAAATGAAAATAATAACCATGTTTCTCTACCCTTAGTTTTAAATTTGTAATAGCTTTGGGTTCGGTTACAGGATTCTAGTGTAGGTAAATCTGAGAGCCAATTCTACTATTTTAACGACTTTCGCATTCGCATGTCAATCGCAAACTGTCAAAAAAGGCCTTAATTTTCATACTCTTTTGAAAGATTGAGATGCATCATCTGACTAGCCTTTTCCCAACTATATTGGGGTCGGCTACCAGTCAAACCGGATTCTGCCGAATACCAGCGTTTTACATGGAGCGGTTGCCTACCAGACCTCCACAACCCATTAACTGGGTAACACGGTACTCCTTGGAAAGACTGGTGTCAGATTTTCTGGCTTCTGACAATCCGTAACGACTGCCAAAGATCTCCAAATGACAGCCGGGACCAACAGCTTAACGTGCTTTACGAGGCACGGAGGAAACTCGGTATGTTAAGATGGTCACCCATCCACAGCCCAACCTCGGCAAGCGTTGCTTAACCTCGAGGATCGACCTTGTGCGGCTGTTATTATTTAGCCACGAGCTCCTAAAAGATTGTGAAAATTAGTAGAATCGGCACTCTGGTTTCGCCTTGTGTTAGAGCCTGCTGTTTTACGGTTGGATGGTTTTGTTACAAGGCAAGACGGGGTTTGAGAAACATGGGTATTATTTTCATTTACTTTTAACTTTCAGCCGGAGAAGGCAACACACCGGGAAGTGTTGAAGGCTGTGTGAGAGACCTTTGCTCAGCAGTGTATAGGTTAATAAAAATGAATTGTATTCTTAAACTTTATAAGATGCTTTTGTGCAGTGGGTGTGGAAAGAGAAATCACAACTTAAATTATTGTAAACCATTTCTGCAACAATTGAAGATAAAAGAAATCAGAAAACGGCTATCTCAAGTGAAGGTTGTACTTAAAAAATCGCACCGTCTCGACGTGTAATGTCGTCATGAGATAGGTGGGTATTTTAAAACAGAATGTCAAACGTAATCTACACAAACTATTTAGACCTCATCTAGACATAAAAAGGGATTTCCCAGACAACAAATAAACCGAAAATAGGACAGGATATAACTGTCCAATATCTATTAGATTTAATTCGAAAAAGACGGAAATAAATATCACCATTAAGTCAGCTTAATGCCCAGAGCGTTGTCATTTAGAAAGATATAAATGTATACTAATCTTCTTGAAACGAGACATAATATAATTTATCTAATCCCATATGTTAAACAAAGACTACAATATTATTTGACTTACAAAATACGTGAAACATTCCTTGGGAATACTAGTACGGATGCCATATTAATTTTAGGAATGCTAAATACGAGTACAAGTGGTGGAAGTAGGTACTAAAACGTAGTTAAATGCTTGATGTTAAACAGAGTTCTGATATTTTAAACCACAACGTTAGTGCAGCCAAATGATTCCAAATTGTAATATTATACATTACTACGTATCCTCGGTTTCTGAGAACAAAATAAGCGACTCGTCACAAGTTAAACGCAAAGAACCGAGGCGTTATTTGAATGTTGGCTGTTTGAAAATCAATTTTAAAATATAATATATGAAGGAATGAATGTGAAGTAAAAAAAAACACAAAATAATATTTCTCGATCAAAACGAAATTTGAAAAAAGGGTCGTTTTAAATAACCATTTTCGAGTTCTTATCCAGAACAGTAGTAATCTACGTTTCGCTGATGATATTGTCTTTTTCTCTTCCACAGCCACAGAACTAGAGCAAATGCTACAAGACCTTAGCTATGCGAGCCTTGAGGTTGGACTTAAGATGAACATGTCGAAGACCAAAATCATGACCAACAGCTCCAAAAGGAACATACACGTAGACGGGGAGAATATACAATACGTCCAAGAATACATCTACTTGGGCCAAGTAGTATCTTTCCAGGCAAGGCAAGAAAAGGAAATTGCAAGACGTACGGAAAATGCCTGGAAGAGCTACTGGTCCATGAAGGAGCTATTTAAGGACACTTTGCTTATGACACTGAAGCGCAAGCTGATGGACATGTGTATTCTCCCAATCATGACATATGGTGCACAGACTTGGTCCTTGACTAACATCCAAAAGTCCAAAGTCAAGGTTTGCCAACGTGCTATGGAGCGCAGTATATTAGGTGTTAAATTGACAGACCACGTCCGAAACACTACACTGCGCTCCAAAACGCAAATCGTCGATGTGGCTCAAAAGGCTGCTCAACTTAAATGGGACTGGACAGGACATGTATGCCACATGCCGTTCAAACTGTGGGCCCGTAAAATACTGGATTGGAACCCTGAAAAAGCGAGACGAGGCCGCGGCAGACCGCAAAAGAGATGGCGGGACGACCTGGATGTCTTCCTTAAGAATTGGAAGGAATGGAGGGAGGCCTTTGGCCAGCAGTGGGACAGTACGGGCTAGTAATAATAATAATAATACAGAACAGACAGAACAATTTGAAAATGGCGCTATCTGAATGAACTGAACCGATACAAGTGGTTGTTGAAATTCTTTCAATAATTGCAGCTTATAATTTGTTACATTTAGTTTTGCGACTATTTTCTAGACATATCTTGTAGAACCCTCTTTTTTACTCTACGTCAAAACATTCGTGCTAAGCCCTAGCCTAGCACAAATGTTTTGACGTAGAGTAACGTTTAATTTAAAAATACCGGCCAAGTGCGAGTCGGACTCACGCACCGAGGGTTCCGAACAAACCTGTAGGTATATAAGTAAAAGTTCACCCATCACGACAATCGAGAACCAAAAATTAAAAATTAGGTTTTGATTCCCTTGCGAGTAGTTGCGAGTTTGAAAATATGCGGCATAAATGTCTGTTTATTGCGTTGACATAGAAGTTTGATTTTGTTACAGCTTAAAGGTATTATAGACCTGAGTATTAGATATGAATTTCAATTTATTACCTCTACGCGTTCATGAGTAGTAAGAGGTAGTAAGTTTAAAATTATTTTATTATATGATGTAACTAAAAATTTACGGTTTACGCAATTTTTCCTTTATTTTTGATATAAGACGTTGCTTCGTACCAAATCTCAAGTTTCTGAGTTCACGGGAATTACCCTGTAGGTGATGGTTTCCTTGAGAGTGTCGAAAATTTGCGGTAATTTGCGGCATAAACGGCTATATCTTTTGATTGCGTTGGCTTAGAAGTTTGATTTTTTCACAGCTCTAAGGAACCGTAGATTTAAGTATTTGATTTAAATTCCAGCTTGATACCTCTATGCGTTCCTGAGAAAAAGGGTCTTGACAGACAGACGGACGGACGGACAACAAAGTGATCCTATAAGGGTTCCGTTTTTTCCTTTCGAGGTACGGAACCCTAAAAACTACAACTCCTTGGAATTTTTGTTAATATACCATTTATATCATACAAAAATATTAATATAGAATCCAATTCAAACAAATATTACCTATGTGCAAAAAGAGCATTATAATTATGGTAAAATTTTATGTTACGGTATTTTTTTGACATTAAAGAATGCGTTTCTCGGTACATTTCTGCTTGCAAACTCGACAAAACGTAGAGAGCTCCCGATATTTTTACTGAGACTGTAATTTTGCATGAAACGTAATTTTAGATACCTTGTTTAGAACAGTAACTTAATCCCCATTTAACTATAAGTAAATCTTCATCTAACTATAAAAACGTTGGTCATAACTGCAGAAAATGCATTTTGTCTCTGTTTAAATAAACACCGAAAGTAAAAAGCTGAAATTAAAACAAGCTGGTGTAATTAAGTCCTAAGTCACTCGACAATGTATAGAATTTTTGTTTCTTCGCTCACTTAACCAAATTAAGCAGCGTTAAAACTCATTTCTCAAAGCAATTTCATAGAGGGAGTCAATTTAAGGGCGGAAATTGCTTCATTTAACGCTACTGGTGACAAAATAGGCTCAAAGATATTTACCTATTTCCTATGTAACCCGATTTGTTCGTAGACTAAGACAATTACTTCAGTTTCTAATTAAATAAAGTAATGATTAAGTTAAATCATGATACGAGTAATTAGGTGATTCTTATAGTTAAGCTAATTTGGCGTTGTAAAGTGCCGCCTGTTATTTCTTTTGTTAAGTCGGATTTATTGTTATTGTATAATTAAATGATTTTGGGGGAGTCGGTCCTATTTTCTGTTTTAAGCACCACCGTGATGATAAAATAATGGCAAACGTTTGAAAATTCGTTGTTTTTATAGGCTCCAGGGATATATATGAGTAGGTTTAGGTACCTATCTTTCAAGTTTCTGGTAGGGATGTTTGATCGAAAATATTTAGGTGATGCTCCGATACTAATTTCAAACTGAAACATTAGAGCTGCCGGAATTCCGTAGTTTGCTGTAACTCACGCACCACAAACAAAACAGGTTCTGGTCTTCATCAAACTGATATTACCCCTCTCACATTTGTACCACCCACGGAAAGAGATAGAGCATATTCCCAGCTACAATTCTCTAATACAAAGTTTTAGCATAAAACGATAGCTTAATTTAAATATATTATACAAATTGATACTGGTGGGCGATATTAAACGCAAAATTCAAGTGCCTTTTGAGCGTAGCAATGTTATTGGATCTTCTAGGAAATTGAATTTACGGCAACATAATAATATTATCCACCCCATTGGTCTACTGATTACGAGAGAGGCTTAATCTTGAAGGCTTGCTTTTGATCTCCAGGTAGAGAAAATAATATGAAGGTTGTTAGTTACCTACTTTTAAATTATTCTTACATTAGAATTACGTGGGCTGTTGTATCCATACATTTATGAGGAACCAATCAGGCCATGATTCATTTTTCTGATATAAAAAGTCCTGCTCCGCCTTGCGTCGTGTTATTCATTGCTGAGGGTCGTGAATGAGACATCAGGATGGTCGATTTCTACTTTACAAAGTCTCTACACCAGTCTCTGACCTTAGCGTCATGGAGTGCATCATGCAGCTTGATGTTGAGAGTTGAACGGATTTGATAGAACCATCCTGTCACCATGAGTTAGCTGTACGAGGTTATGACCATCTTTCCTTTTTCAATTAAAAAGTAAGTAAGTCTCAATAAAATTTGTCTCTGAAAACTCTTGCAATGCATTTTAAAAGTAATTTAGCAACTACCTATTTTATTGCGTTATTATAGTAATTATAGTCGATAATAATGCATCAGGTAGAGAATGTAGGGACTCGGTATAAATCTCATGACCCAACCCTCCCCGGTGGTCGTTGCTCGTCGAACGTTGTACTATTTCTGCATTAGTATTGTTTAAGTCTTTAATGTGTCATTATCTCCACATCATCATCTTCCTGCCCTTATCCCATGTTACTTGGGGTCGGCGCAACACGTTTTTTTCTTCCAGTCTGCCCTATCAGCCGTCAAACTTCTCCCTTTTCTTTCATATCGCTTCTTACACAATCCATCCATCTTTTCTTTGGATGTCCTCTCCCTCTCCATCCATCCACATTTATGTTCATTACTCTTTTAGTTAAATGCGTTTCCTCTCTCCTCTTCACATGACCATACCAAGATAAGCGATTCCCTTTTAACTTTTCAGTCATTGGCGCCACTTTTAAACTACCTCTAATGTAGTAATTTCTCACTTTATCCATTCTTGTTACTCCACACATCCATCTCAACATTCTCATCTCCGCCACATGCAATCTATTTTCATCCGTCTTTTTCACAAAGGAAAAAATCAAATAACGGAAAATAGTCAATAGTACAAGCACTATTCGATATTAAGCAAGAGCTAGACCAATAGACACAAAGAGTTCATATTATATCTTCCAAAGAGATCACGACCCTCAGCTTACAGGAGAATAATGCATGGAGATGCCTAACCCACTGTAATGTAAATCACCATATCCTACTAGTTGTGATGCTAATCACGTCGAACTAAGTCATCATGGTTTCCATGACCTGCCTCTGCGGCGCCACGCGTCTCAAGCCGATAATATTAAATCCTTCATCAAAGTATTTATAGAAAATTCATCACATAACAATACGGTTTACGAAATAATGTATGTATGCTAAATGTTGGCACGGCATTGTATTGATGATAAAAGCTTTATGAATGACACATCGCATTAATGCATAAGTGTTGACAGGTTTTCAACATGGTCATTGAGCGTTGGTGCCGAAAAATAAACAGGAGATTTCTATGAAAACATGACATTTAGTACGGGAGAAAATGAAAAGGACGATCTGGATAAAGATATAATACCAGCAGCAAAATAATGAACTTATTTCTATTTTCAAGGAACACCTCTTCAATACCAAAATCCTGCACGCGGCGTTTTCTAACGCGCTTTAAACGAGTTTCAGACGCAGACAGTGCTGCTTTTGTTCATCTACAACGCCATGAGCGCACGTTCGTAATTCATAGGCTCTAAAAACACGTGAAATATTTGCAGTTTGTGTCATCTTTTTTGTTACCTGGCAATGCTGCCTTCATCTAAATCTAAGCACGCTCTTAGCTAATTCTTACAACTGATTCAATCTAATTACATACTTCTTTTACAAACCCACAAACTATCAAGCCGCTATTTCGGTAATCTTGGCATGGACTTTTCAACGCACAAAGAGGCTTCTTATATCAGCATCTTCATAATTCTTTTTCGGGCCGCAACCTGTCTATACAATTTGTAACGTGCAAGTTTACGCACCGTGAAATTATTCCTCACACCTCCTGCATGTGTCGTCCTTGTCCCACAGACTACAGGCGCATCTTCACGCATGCTGATCTTTCGACTTGAGTGCGCCTCAACGAATGCACATACAAAACAACCCAGCCAACTCACAGAGCCCCTTCCTCACCAACTGTCACACGGCACAGGGGGGTTCCGTAAACGGTCGGGTAACACCTAACAAGAGCTTCGGAGTTTACTTTGTTATGCTAACAACGTTGATTTGTTTCTAGTTTTGTTTTTCTTTTGGATGGAATGTTTAAGCCGTTTCTTTGCCATTCCGTTCGGTATGGGGCATTTTCTGTTTAGAAGGGTTGGGCTTGCTAGACCATGAACGGTCGTGCTTCTTTATCGACCTTGGATGACGGGGGTTTTACCACGCCTACACCAGCAAGCCACTGGCTGCAAGCTGGTTGCAGGTGGAAACGATGCGTTAGATAAGTGACCTAGTTGGCAGACTCTCTGAGTGAAATAATGACACAATACTAAAAGAGATAGCTCTCAAACCGCTTAGTAGGGTACAGTTACCACTGCTCCACAGGCTCATACGTATAGTATTAAACAGTCAGTTCCTGGAGGAAGGACTGGATGCCAAAGATAGAATTCCAAATGTTATGTGGCAGATTGGGAACGGCAAATGTCTAACGGTATACATTATACGAGTGCGTGGTGCCAGTGATGATTATGAAACCGGAACGTGGTCGGTCGCAATGGGTGTCATCAGTAGGCTTAAAGTCACTCAAAGGGCAATGGAGAGCCCTTGCAAGGAAACTCCAAGCATTGCCCTCTGGCAATGCTTGGAGTTTCCTGACTGATGGTCGATGGGGCCGAAAAGTTCAGTGGCAAGGTCGGTGAGGGTCGCGGGTAGCCATGGATGCGAGACATACAGGACCGGTTGTTGTGGCGACACTTAGGGAGGTCTTTGTCCAGCTGTGGACGTTTCATCATCATCATCATCACATGATGATGACGTGATGATGATGAAAAATTAGAGGCTGAGTTGATTGATCATTCCTAAATTAGAGGCTGAGTTGATTGTCATTCCTAAATTAGAGGCTGAGTTGATTGATCATTCCTAAATTAGAGGCTGAGTTGATTGATCATTCCTAAATTAGAGGCTGAGTTGATTGATCATTCCTAAATTAGAGTGATTAGTTGCTGAGTTGATTGATTCCAATACTATCATTCCTAAATTCTTATAATATTCGTCATACATTTTAAACTGCGTAATTTTAGAACAAAATAAAATACTTTATTATTTACAAGATACGGATAATAACATAACGTAATTTGTTACTTCCGAACCGTCTTATCAGCTTATCCGGATTTAAAGGATTACGATTACATTATCGTGATTTGGATTTAGTTTCGAAACTGGTAAGAAAAACAACGCGTGTCAGCTGATCGCCCACGAGGTGGAAAGGTTACCGTCGGATCTACAAGAGGGCGGTAAGCTACTTCGTATTATTGTGGTATTTTTATCCGACTTATGTTGTTGATACAATTTACGTTTTATGCTGATCTGATACTATTCTGTATTGCTGGTTACGAATGGGTTTTTTATTTTATTTTGGGAACATATTTACACCGAGGTCGACCGAAAAAGAGGTGGCGTGACGAGTCGATCTGGACGCACGAGAGGCACGAGGTGGAGCGAGAAAAGAATGCTTGGTAGGACTTGGGGCAGCCTTTCCCAGTAATGGTCTGTTCCATTACATATGGGCAAAATAAAATAAAAAATACTTACTACATGGAAATGTTCGCCCTTGTCTTGAACGTGGCCTACAGGAAAGAGTGCCTCAAGTGTCCATACTAGTGCACTTTTGAGGAGCTAACGAACGTCATTGATGCTGCTAATTCACGCCCACCTACTGGGCCCAAAGTCAACCAACCACTCTTAAAGAAAAATACCTAATGCTTTTAAACCAATGGAATCAGATATAACCACAACAATAGTGACCCTCTTTAAAAACTCATTTGGCTTCCCAAATAGTCGCGATTTCAAATAAAAATGTTAATTTCTATTAACAAAAGCTAGAATAGCAGTGGACACGAATCGAAAACGAAAATCTGTTAAAAGGCTAGAATTACAGATGAGATTGTTCATTTTAGAGGATCTTGCTTCGTTCCCACTGCCAACATATGAAGCTTGTAACTTTTAATCAGCACTTAGTGGCACCCCGTTGAGTTTGTGGAAAATTGGCGAAGAAGACTATTCTAAAACTAGTTTCTAATTAATTTGTTTTCCCATACATACTCCCAATTTGTGAGTGAAGAAATTGAATTTGGGAATTTTTTAAACTCTACTTTCAAAATACAATACCCTTTATTTTAAATAGACCAGTTACAGGCACTTTTGAATTTTCAAGGTCTGTCAGTCAAATAAATAGGCTCATTCTGCCGCTCGAGCGACAAGAGCAGCAAGTTGTTCTGCAACAAAAAACACTCACCGACCCTATCTCCAGCGCGACAGTTGCACGTTCCAAAGAGTAACATATTATGAAGAAGAACGTTCAAGAAACTTCATGGACACTCTTTTATATCATGGTTACATTAGTTTTGAAATAATTTTTGCGTACGATTATAATTCAAAAGAGATCCCCGGAACATGACATCAAATTTGTTTGACGACATTTGATGTTTTCCTTAAAAATAATCAAATCAGGAACCAGCCATTACATTACAGTTACATTACAAACAAACATTATGTCAAGAAAATCAAACGCTTGTTTCGATAATCGAGAGTGGAAACGGAATTTATTATTATAGGCATTACGTCGTCCATGACGAAAATGATGTTGAATAAGTAAATTCCTTCAACTGTAACTGTGTGCAAATACCATATAATTGTACGCATCCTCAAATATTGATACTGTCACGTCACCAGACGAAGCAGTGCAATAAAATAAATCAACAATTACATTCTCACGTAGATGTAATGATGTAAAAGATATGTTACATTTTGTACAATATAAATTAAATTGTTTATACTTTGAGTATTGTTATTCTTGCAGTAAGACGCACGTGAAAATATTCTGTTCTTTCTTCAGCAGAGAAAAATATCTCTTCTTCTCTCGAAAACGTTTTCTTTTCGGTGTTCTTGATAATCTAGAACTACAGTTAGTGACTATATTACCTATACACATTCCAGTCTCTCGCATTTCACATTCATAAGACTACAGTTGATGTTTCTTTAATTTCCAACCACTCTACCAAAGCCAGAACTAAGCTCAACCAATTACGACCCGGTGAGCTCCATTTCAAAATGCACCAATCAAATTCCATCCTAAGCTAATGCAAATACGATTCTGCGTTCGACAGGCTAACTATTACCACAAGAATATCCCTCTGAACTGATTAGCGGGCAGGGAGATGCCGCCAACTGGCACGGGCGTCGCTGGCGCTGGCCAAACTGCCCGACTCAGCATGCCTCAATGAACGGATTGTCCAATTAACTCCATTCATATGTTCGACGCCACTAACCCACACGCTAAGAGTCTTTTTCAGGCTAATACGATCGTTTGTTTGGAAATTGAGCGCCATTTGCAATAGTACAAGCTTGTGGTTATTGAGCAAGTGGAAGATTTTGATGAAGTTGCAGTTTTGTTTGTGAATAGTGTTTTCGGTGGTGTTTCTGTTGATGAAGAAGCATATTACCGAATGTTTGATTGGATTGTCTCATCTCTCACAATGATTGGCCCCTGAGTCCCAACAGTGGGAATGTAATAGACTGATGTTGGTAATGGGCTAGTCTATAGATTGGATTGCAATCGGAAAGGCCAAATGGCATACAGTGGAGGAAGAAAATAATCCTTTCTGGATAAGCAAGTAGCTTTTAATGCTGAGAACCGATGCATGATTTTCACAGATTGGGGAAAATAGCAAACCAAACCACTCTACTAACAGCTTACCACGGTTTTGTTAGCTCTATTCTCAGATACGGTGTAATATTCTGGGGCAACAGTACAGATAAAGAGCGTGCTTTCAATGCACAAAAATGTTGCAATAGGGCTATCTTTAACTTATATAAAACTGACTCCTGTAAGCCATATTTTAAAAAGATTAACGTATTAACACTGCCATGTATCTACATATTTGAGGCGGCAGTATTTGTTAAAAATAATATTGGCATGTATAATTACTACACGCGTATACGGCCTAAGGACAAATTGCGCACAGTACCTAGCAAGACTCATTTAATGCATGAAAGTATCACAAATTTTTAACAATATTCCGGGGCCTATTAGAGCTATTATGGAAATGAATAAATTTAAAAAGAACCTCCATGATCTGTTAGTAAACAAGTGCTACTACTCTTTAAAAGACTAATTCCTATCAGACAAATCACTGCTCCAATACAGTTCCCCTCAGTCATGATGCGTTCAGTTGCCCACTGATGTGTACCTTACCTTATTCGTTTCGTCTGTTTTTTATCTTAATTATATAAATTTTAATTTCGTATGTGTGACTATTGTATGCCCTAAGGGCGGGACATAGCTGATCGCAATTAAATTATTTATGACCTGTATTATGTACCTACCTATGATCCACAATAAAGATATTGATTGATTGATTGATTTAATTAATTAATCAGCATTCACATTTTGTTACACAAAATCATTCACAATCAACACCATAATGGGTGAAATCGGGACAAAATGTCCTTACCAACAATACAGCAACACACAAAAACGAACTGCATTTTAAAATGAACATTTTAATTTCGGCACGAAAATGCAAGTTTAATTCGGAGCACGTATTGAAAAGTGCCAGCATCAGGGACAAAAGCTATGAAAAACTTGTGTAACAGTAAGTAAACACACTCACTTCCTATTGGTACGCCCAAAGTGGGGCAGCTACAGGAAAAAAGAAGCTCAGAGCATTTCACGAAGACGTTCCAGATGTTTCTTTCTACAGATGCTTTGTTTTGCCAATAGTGTTTTTAAAGTCAAGCTGGGTTTTTGGGAAAGGTTTGACGTTGTGATTGCAGGTTTTGTTTGTTTTTCAGAAAGACGATACAGTTTTTGACTCTGTTTTGTTTCATTTATTTAGTGTGGTTTGTAACAAGCTCAATACGATAAGGATAACGCTAGGAATATTAAAAAAAATCATTCAATCAATCAAATAGGGATAGGCTTTAATGTATTGATTTTGCATTACATAATTACTCAAAAATAGTAATAACAAAAAAAACTCTACCAAATGGAAACTTCTAGACTCGTATTTCAGTAAAATCGAGTAAGCTGTCACTAACATATAAATTATCTGTGGAAATTACAGAAATGTGTCATCGCGAGCGTCAATGGAATCGATAGAAATGCATTTAAATTAATAACGGCGGACGTCATAGTAATTTTCTAATTATAGTAAGCTGTAATAGGTGCCTCTAACTTTCTGTTGTCCTGGAAAAGTTCCGATAATTGTGGCGAAAACACATATATTAGATAATTTTAGAATGTCTAATTGACAAGTTTCTAGGAAAGGAATTAGTTACGCTTTTCGAGCTAATTCCGCAGTCTGAAAGGTGAGTTCGGGATCATAATAATCGAAAAGACGTTTGCTGCTGCGTCTAGTTCAAAATATTAATTACCTTTTATTTCGTTTCAAAACAATTGAAAGTTTTCAGTATGAAATAAAAAATCGGGCTAGTTTGGTTTCAAATCGATTGCTTTTATAGCATTCATGAACGTAAGATCAAAAGCGTTCGATACCAGCAGATGTCGGTAAAGTGCGCAATGATTGCATTATTGTGGTTAGAGATATGAACACTAACAGTATGATCCAATTTAGTCGCTTTTACTCAAATCACTACCTACAACTCATGTGACCAACATCAAAGAAATCAGTTGAAGTCTTACAAACACTATTTTTATGCTCGGAACCAATTTGTCATCGCAGTTTGCTAGAATTCTAATGTATCACTTTGTTTCCTAATTTCTTTCATACTTCAGAGGTAAAATAATTTTTCAATTTTTGTTTAAAATAATTATTCTAATAATTTAAAGTGAATAGTGTAATAGCGAACGCATTATTGAAGAACTTTTACACTTTACCAGCCAAATAAGTATCTTTATAAATTCTTTAAAACGATTTATTATACTGAGCTTTGTTCTCTGAAAAGAAAACTTTCTGCTGTTGGAGAGCCTGATAAACAAATGGTAGAAGTTTTACGCAAATAAAGAACGTTAGAAGTGTTTCTTTTTGTAACAAATACAACTCTTAAGAGTTTTGTTAGGTGATAAAACTACGAGTAACTAAATAAAAGATGGTGGAGATAGAATAGACATGCACCGTGTAGGTTTCGTAACCGTAACCCACGGAACCCTATAACTAAACCTACGCTGTCCATTTATAAGCCTGACATCGGGCTGTATTTCATAATCTGTAAATGTGTAGATTGACAGTTGAAATCATTGACAGAACGCGTATTTCTATTGCTACTATAACGCAAATAGTAAATATTGTAATACTCTACCCCATACCCACATAAAAAGTGTTTTATTTTTCGGTTTATGGTACGGAACTCTTCAAGTGCGAGTCCGACTCGCACTTGGCCGTTATTTGTTTCTGTGTGTGAGAAATGGGAGTGCTTCTGTATCATCTGTCGGACCGATTGCGGCAGCACAGAGCGGCGCGTCCCCCCACAAAGGCAGTCTCGTTACAAGCTAATACTAACACGTCCTCCAGGCAGTAAAAGGACCGTTTACATTTTTCACCGTGCTAATTTTATTTGACTCGCCCTGAATATATTATGTCCTGTTATTACGCCGCCCACCCTCCGCAAGCGTTTAATGCTAACAATGAGGAAATTTTTCTTCTCTTTAAATTGTTAACATTTAATTTTGGAGAAAATGTAAAAAATCTGATATCATTCCATTTTTATTGCTCATTAAGATTAACTTTTATTTTCTTGGCGCGTTTAATTTTAGCCGTGATTTCTAGAATAAAAATGTTTTGATGTGAAAATACCGGAATCCACGTACAATATAAATATTTTATAGCTCTCACGCTGTGTTTAGATGGAGATAGAGCTTATCGATTAACGACATTCGAGTCTATGGTGCTGACGTACAAAACAATGCCTTCTACTCGTTCCACGCAAGATCTATGAAGATATAAATCGAATGTTATTTTTGCGTAAACATAAAGCGTTATCGAACTGACGCACTCGCTAGATCAACGTAAATAAAGTCATTCGATTCATAAACAGATAATAGATAAATATTGGATCACAGATAAATGCTTCTCTCAGCCGCAAAACGTTTAGGTTTTTTGTAACGAATCGATTGGTAGCATCGCTGCACTCCAATCGATTCTCATTAATTTGTTCAATATCAGCTGGTCAGTGACTGACACTGATTGTCTGCTCACCCGGAGATTTATCGAACTGCTTGACAACCATGACGACTTAAGACTTGTTTCATCATTTTATTGACTGGCTATAAATCAACTGTTCGCTGGGTGGTATTCATGTTACGGTAAAGGTAAAATTAAACTCAAAAGCGTTTTAAAATTCCCAATGAAAATACCCGGCAAATAGTTAATTTAATTAGATTTTAAAACTAAATTCTGCGACTGGACGTTTTCTTAAATTGGGCCATTTCTAGAAATTAATCTTATAATTTCCACAAACGCGACATTATTCAGCTCCGTCTGAGATATGAAATTAATAATTCATAAAATCTTAAGCTAAGATTTAATCTCGTTATGTTAACTTACGTTTCTTCCACATCTACATCGGATTGTACAGTCAAAGAACTTCTTGTGCAATTTATTGCATAATTCTACCTGAAACAAGAACAAAATGTGTTAGTGCAGTTCCATTAGAACATGGCTACCATTTGCGGTAATTAGAAACATTGCATTTGCTTTATTTTATAGAGCACACTAGCTATAAGGTCTCAGAGCAATTCTTTGTGTTTAGCGCAAACACCCCTACTATAAATCCCCGCAAATACCAAGCGATCCGGAATGTTCGTATTACACCTAAATGCCATTATCATTTACATAACTGCCATCATATTAATAAATACCAAACACTAAATTCCAAACTTATAAATGGCTATGCGAGGGCTGTCATCTGATTTAGTGGCCGCAACCAAATAATAATTCTGCGTAACTAGAACGTTGGAAAACAAATTACAGTAATAAGATAAGCGGCCTGCGATTCCTAGCTGTAAATAAATCAAGCGGTCTGCAGCTTCAATTAATTCGGCCGCCATTAAGATAATCCGAAATGTTTTTTATCAATAAACAGACGATGATCAATGGGAAGAACCTGAATCATTGTTAATTAGTGGATGTTTTAATTATTGGTCACGCTGGCCGGTGCGCGAAGGCAGCTGAAATCCAGAAGCGTTGATCCGAAACAATCGAACCCAATAATAGCATGCTTCGATCGCTCTAAGTATATCCGCGCCGACCCCGTTAGCAAGTCTACCTGCCCGAACATTGCAACATTAATGGAGGCACCGTGTCATTTGTTCTTAAATATAAAACCGCCACTGTTGACCCACTCTAGGCTTGACGTTTCCAGAATTATCCACACTCTGTTTTAGTGAGATTTTAGCTCTGAATATTGTAGTTTAATGGAATAAATTATGAATTTTTAGCCAAGTATAGAATGGAATGGAAATGGAATATTGGGAGTGATTTGCGCTGTTTGGATGGAGGAGATATAAATAGTGATGCAGTTATTCGGAGTTAGCAGCATGTGACGTCGAGCTGGGAGCATGTTTTGGTAAATAGGAGTGATAGCATACACGACAGCTATTCAAGCTGTCAGCGAAGCTTAGATTGTGCACCGTCAGAATATTTTATAACGTTTGTGTGTACATAAATTAAAGAGTATTTATAGCAATTTAATTTTTATCACTGACAGCTTCAGTGTGGCAGTCGGTTTGCATCAAGGGTGGCCTAGAGGTCCAGAGCAGATTGGAGACGTGGTGGCAAAGACTGGAGAGTGTTGGCCTGAAATTGAGCAGAACCAAGACAGAAAAGCAGTTCTGCGATTTCGGCGGTCTGTCCAGTCATATGTCGCTTGTTCAAAGGGATGGCGATATAGATCCAGACGTAATGCATCGAATCAACTCAGGATGGATGAAATGGCGACTAGTCACTAGAACAACTTGCGACCCACGGATTCCTCTCAAGTTGAAAGAAAAATCTACAAGTCCGCGATAAAACCTGTCTTAATGTATGGATCAAAATGATGGGTTATGAAGAAGACGAAGATGAAAATAGATTACATGTAGCGGAGATGTGAATCTTTAAATGGATGTATGAGTAACGGAATGGATAAAGTGAGAAATTACTAAATTAGAGGTAGGTAGTTTAAAGGTGGCGCCAGTGACGGAAAAGTTAAAAGGGAATCGCTTGTCTTGGTATGGTCATGCAAAGAGGAGGAATGTAACTAAAAGAGTAATGAACTTAAATATTGATGGATGGAGACAGAGAGGAAAGCCAAAGAAAAGATGGAGGGACTGTACGAGGAGCGATATGAAAGAAGTGTAGTTAGTGATAGTTTGACGACTGATAGGGCAGAGTGGAAGAAAAAAACGTTTTGCGCCGACCCCAAGTAACATGAAAGCCAGACAGGCTAGACGGGTTACGACGATTTTAACTCGCATGAGGCAACTTTGGAGAGTTAACACTATCTAGTCTGCTGTTTTACGACGATGTGGTCGAGGCTTTAGCACGCTTGTCTAAAAGTATTCCGTTCACTCTTAACTTCAAACTCCCAAGGTTATAGATATCTACTCTGTAGCTTTACGCGTAATGAAAGTACATATTCCCAAACGTTTTATGCGTAGGAATGGGAGGTCCATCACTGTCATCTATCTGTAACGGACGAAAGTGGCTATTCTACTAGTTTTCAAATAACTTTCGCGTTCGCATCTTAGTCACAATCGGTTAAAAATTAATGAAAATTAAGGCTTTTTTGACAGGTTGCAATTGACATGTAAATGCGAGATTTGTATGAAATAAGTAGAATTAGCCCCTTAAACCTGTTTACAAATTAATTTTTGCATGCTTGTTGCTATTAAAACTATCCACCAACCCCAGTAAAACCACAGCTCTCCCTACAAATAAGGAAGTCTCAATGATTTCGACGTGATTCGGCGACGGCGCCTCCACCTCTATACATCAAGGACTATGCCAGTAATATATTAGCACGAATGTGTCTACACATTGACAGTGCACTTACTATTAGCCACGGCTGGCTAGGTGCGTTACAGCCGTGAAACGTTCTAAACGATCCGATCTGTAATTTGGTATCATTCTTAGGTGCGAATGAAATGTTCTCAAGGCAGTGATGGAGTTGTTTTCGTCTGGATTGTTCTATGAGGAAGTAGAGAGAAGGGAGTAATTGGTAGAACTGCTCAGTTGTACAAATACGGAAATGTGAATTGACTATTACCGTTGAGTTGATATTTTTATGTATAAATATAATTAAATAAAAATAGCAAAATTACAAAACTGGCTTTTATGTAATTTTTGGTGTATATTAAAGTATTTCGTTTTCTTCCCACAGTAGCAAAGAGGAGGAGCAGCAGTAGGTTTCTGGTGGTAAAATATATTTTATCAGGATACTTAGAATTATTTTAAAACGGCTTATCGCTCTGAGGATAAATGTGAGGTAACACATAATGTTATCCTCAATGCAGGGACCACTATATGTACCTTAAGAAATTGGCTAATCTTTACCCAGCTCATGTGACCTACGCAATGGAAAAATCTAAAGAAGCTAAACGCAACTCACATTTATATACCGGTCTTACAAGTTTTACCGAGAGTTTAAGTTTGAGAGAACCTTCGGAGATGCCTAATAAATGTTTATAAATGTTAGGACCATGTCTAGCCGTAACTTGAAAGGTTTATTACTGACACTGCAGAATTATGTCCTTACTTTAAAGACTTTAAAATCCCAACTTGGATTTAGCCAAACATTTAAGTTGTTACTAGAGTCTTATGTGAGAAACACCGTCTTATTTGACAATAGCAGCTATTGCAATTATTACTTTAGAATCCTTTATTGGGGAAAATATAGAAAGGGAACGCTATGCTCGTCAGTAGACATCGAATCAGATAATAAATCCGTCTGAATCTCGTCGCATGATTCACAGACTCCGAGCCTAATGCAATTACTACATCACTGGCCGGATTGATAGATGAAAAGTCTGCTATCTAAGTCTGCCATTAGAAAATTAACATTCAACTCGGAGTAAGAAGCCTACATCTATAATAAAGTTAGGTTCAACCTGTATCACACAGGGACCTAATACTGTCAATCACTTGAAACAAAGCCTACCGAGGGACCCTCTAATCCCTAAAGAGGTAGGAATGACAGTAGAGACAAAACCCAAGCTCAAACATAGATTTTACGACCACATTAACTGACATAACAATTTCGCCAGCGTAAACATAGCATTTACTTGAAACGCCACCCATCCAGTAGCACTCAAACTATCTTAGAAACGAACTGCGTATAATTTCCTCCGTGAGTCTGAGATTCAAAAAGAGCGCTAAGAAAAATAAATAGCACTTGTATCTCAACGCGACCATCTCATCTGTAGCGAGACGGCAAGTTTCTTAAGAACTAGCTGCACAATATAAACAGCGTCTGCGGTGTTTACGTCAAGCCTCAACCGCGAAATTTTAACAACTCAGATATGTGTACATTTGATGTTAAAACAATAGACCTGTAGTTACCATTTACTAGTTGTTAACATTTAATGGAGTTCTTCGTGGTTAATGTTACTCCAGAATTACCGTCGTGATTGAGTGCCAAGAATTCGTGGCAGCGACTGGAAATACATTGACATGGGCTCGCTGTCTTGTTTGTATTCCTTGAAAGAATTTGTGGAAGTACTTCTGTAAAGGTGCGACTACTATTAGAAAGTAGGTGTAGTACGTCAACGGTGACATAACTCTTACGTTGTGACAGCGTGCCTGTCTTAATTTAAAGTGGATTCTTTCAATCACTATTTGTTTGGTCACATGAGGTGTTTTGTTACGAAAATAAAAAGCTTTTCTGAAAAACCGGCAAGTGCGATTTGGACTCTTAAACGCTAACATAAAGTGAAAATAACACGTTTATTATATTTGTGTTTTTATTTGGTGTTATAGCGACAATAGAGATACATAACCTGTGAAAATTTCAACTGTCCACCTAATACGGTTCTTGAGATACTGCCCGCTGATAGACAGACGGACTGACCTTCCATCGCATTCGTTCTGAAGTGAGTGGTACAGCCGGTCGATTCTGTCGACAGCGCACCGTGATCACTTAGGTGGAGTGAACGACAAGTGAGCTGTCATACCATCTTGTTTCTAGGGTTTGACAGCTCACTTGTCGTTCACTTCGCCTAAGTGTTCACTTCGACATATTTATAGAATCGCTTTGCAGATATACTTTAAATAGGTACTTTACCTCTAGATTACCTATCTCATAAAAGAAAAAAGGAAGAAGCATAAATCTCCATGACCGTCGCTCCGTCAATTATTGCCTCATCACAGTATTTATTGGGACTTAGCTGTACGCGAGACGAGTCGAAGCGCTCGCTGAAAATAATCTATTTAAACTTACCACTGAACCAATCTAGGTCAACTAAGTTCTTACAAACTCAAGTGTCGTAAAATATTAAAGGAAAAGTAGAGCCTTCAAGTTTTATGGCATGATCTCAAAACATATTTCTCAGTGTAGATAAATATTGGCCATATGGGAACCGCTTGTCTTGGTATGGTCATGTAAAGAGGAAGGATGAAACGGTAGCTGACACTATGGACATGCTATTCTCTTTGACTTTATAAAACGTCATAAAATATCCCACGTTGTAAATTGTGAAAATTAATATTATTTGAAGCAATAGCATTTAATGTTGTTTCTCTTTACAGGTTAGTACCTAAATTATAATAATTTGTACTTATGTATAGAAATAAGTTGTGTGTGCAAACGCTTTTGAAATTCATTCATGTCTAAAAAAATAAAATTAATCTTTACAGAGCAACAACTTGGCTTTTTGTTTCAATAAACAACATATTACATAAATATGGTAGCATGGAGAAGGAGAGGATGGCCAAAGATAACGTGATGGCTGATGGGACAGTATGGAAGAAATAAACGTGTTGCGCTGCCCCCAAGTAACATGGCATAAGGGCAGGAAGATCATGAGATAAATATTGGGCAATTGGATGTTAGCTGGATAGCAACGGAATTGCTGTCTATGTCAAAGGCCATTGCAAATTTCGTGTCTCACATCCTCTGAAAGAACCGTTCCGTGTCCACAAAAACCGTAAGATATTTACGTACTTACCTACATATAAAATTTTACAAAGCAAACAAGATAAGGTCTGACTCTGGGTTGCGTGTGTGTGTTATCAGATCGTTTCATACGTTTCATAGTCACAATGAAGTTTTGTGTGCGTACGCAACGAAACACACTAAACAGTTCAATGTACTCTGATAATACCAGTAGGTATCTTATGACAGTGATCGATTGTTAAGAAGACTTTTAACTTGAGCAAACATACGCACTGGGTATGAAAACAGAAAAATCTCTCGAGACGATATTATGCCTTCACGTCATCGTATGACGGATTGCAGTGGAAATTATCAGCATCAGCAACTTAGTACCGTGAGAATGTGTTACTGGCACACAAGAATTTATCAACATACCAATTTGAAAATAGAATTTTGTAGAGAAAAAATATTATGGATCAAAAATGAAAGGGGCTTATGAGAGAAGGCGCAATAAGTGTGCCAATTCTACTAATTTTCACATTCGCATCTCAATCGCAAAATAAAAGCTGTTTTGATAGTTTGCGATTGACATATTAAAAATTAATAGAATTGACCCTTGGAACCCTTCGTATGCGAGTCAGACTCGCAATTGGCCGTTTTTTTAACCGACTTCCCAAAAAGGAGGAGGATCTAAATATTTTTTGATAATCTAACTGACGGACTAAAGGTTTGAAAAGTGACGTAATTCAGAAAAAGTTTTAATCATGAAATTCGGGTCTGTATTTACAAATTAAAATTATCACTCTCTCTTTAGTGCTGTTTTTGTCATTTGAGATAACACGAGATTATTGTTTTCTGTTGTCAAGTGTATTAAATACTGAAGACGTGATATTTTGTTTGTTCTCTATTTTGTATGCCTCAAAGCAAGTGCACAGATGACAGTACTGTACTAAAAGATGCCAAAGACAAGATTAACATCTCTCACTCAAGTACTTTGATCAAAGCATTTACGTATGTTGTGCCTTCTATTATCAAGAAAGTACAATCACATTACCAAATGACGATTTTATTCAAAACCTGACGAAGATACCTTCGCTAACAATGAAAACACACCTAGGTACTGATTTTATGGCGCCTACAAAGTTGTAAACAATAATAATATTATTTACAAGCACGCGGTTTCACACAATGACGTCATATTGATTTGATTTTGCTTAATGCATGTTCCCGTAACCAGTTGTCGTTTGTATGTGTGTTTACTGGCTACCTAGGTATTGATATTAAAAAGGTATGAACAGATCTTCATTAAAATTATATCTAGATATTGCGATTTGTCGCGGAATTTGTTAGAAAGAGTCAACGCGGCCCTTGATCGCAAAGGGGATGAGGAAGAATATGGATGGGTTTTAGTCAGTAAGAGTCTGACAATCTTTTCCACTCCGCCTAGAGAGGAAAGAGACATTCGATGATTTCCTATCCTTTAAAAAGAGATAGCTATTTGTTTCCATGTTTACATTAAGATTCATTAGTAACGTCAAAAGATGTAAATCTTTTCACGTTACGAATGCAGCAACTCTCAGTGAATTAAAACTTCAATTAGGTTTGAAACTGTGTCACTTAGACAAGTGGGTAAAAAAACAAAATTTAAAAAATTTAGAAAATTACCTATCGAGTCTAGAAATTATTTAAAATTATGCTGTCCTTTTAATTCTAAGTATTGTAATGAATTTTCTTGGATCCGTTATTATGGTGATTTTGATATTACACAATCCAAAAAAAAAAAAAACAAACGAAAATAAAACTATAGATAAAAAAGAAGCCGAACTCTACCTACTTTGAAACATGCGGCCGGCCCAGTAGCACATGTTAAAGAAACTAACGACATAATGACAAAGGGTAAAACGTTGATTGATTTAGGCATGGACTAATTACAGGGCTGAGGTACGAAAAAAAATGTTTTTGTAACAAATTGTTACAGCAAAAAAATTACGAGAAACCGTAATGACAGTGCCGATTAGCGTTTGAAATGTTTGGTCGGTTAGCTGAAGTAGAATATTATTTAGTACCAAAAAAATATAATTATATATTTTTTAATATTCTAAAGCTGAAGAGTTTGTTTGTTTGCTTGAACGCGCCAATCTCAGGAAATACTGGTCCGATTTGAAAAAGTCTGTCATTGTTAGATAGCCCATTTATCGAGGAAGGCTACAGGCTATATATATCATCACGCTAAGACCAACAGGAGCGGGGCACTAATGAAAAATGTGACGCAGACAACGCTGCACGGGTCAGCTTGTGTTAGTTTATTAGATAAAATGTACGATTTTTTGACGGGTCGACTTGATTGTCTTTCTTTAGCAAGCAGAGGCACAGAACCGGGAACGATAGAAATAATGTAGGCAGGCCTTTAACCAGCAATGGACAGTTTAGGCTATGTATCTATAGGTTATAATAAGATAATTATACAACCTTTTTTCCCTCGGTTTTGGTTAAAATATAGACGAGTGGGAGACAAATGATACGCAAGTCAATCATGCAATATGGCAGACGAAAATACATCGTGTAACATTATTGCGCAATAATTTGTGTTTTAAAACTGGGCCTCCGTGCTTTACTAGTTAGTTAATAGCAGTAAAGATCCTTTCAAAAGAGTTGTCGTCTAGGAAAGCATCCAATTTCGTAATCGTATATCTTCTATCTATCTATATCTATCTATCTATCTATACTTATAATAAATCTGTAGAGAGGTCAATTCTGTACATGAAATATATTTCCAAAATAACTATCAGGGGGTGATTAGGGATCGATACTGATGCCAAAAATGCAATCAGTAAAATTTTTGTCTGTCTGTCTGTCTGTCTGTCTGTCTGTATAACCGTTATAGAAACAAAAACTACTGGACGGATTCTAACGAAACTTGGAACAATTATTCTTCATACTCCTGAGCTGGTTATAGTATACTTTTCATCATGCTACAATCAATAGGAGCAGAGCAGTGAAGGTAAATGTTGGGAAAACGGGAGAAGTTACTCCATTTTTTAAGCTTCCGTCGCGTGTGCAACCTTAATGGTTAAAGCTACTCAGAAATCATGTATGACGGAAATGTTCTCCTTAAAATTATATAAAAAATATCCCACGATAGCATATGTCTATCTTTTATGATTGACTCACAATAACACGTGTAACTCCCGATAGCTTAGCACTTCGAAGCTTTCTGATTATTTTGTCTACTCTTATAATCTAAAAAAAAAGTTAACATTATTAACTATTCCATAAAAAATAATCATAGAAATCGGTATAGAAACACCAAAGTTATACATGAAATACGCTAATAATAAGCCATCGCGCGTGAATACTGGATCATGCTTTAATTAAGGATATTATTTTTGTATAAGGTCGCGAACGCACAGGCAGCAGGCAGCTTGCTTGGCGCCTAGAGGCTAGCGAGTCACCTAGCGAGTAGCTTCGTAAAACGAACATTCTCGAACGTTCGCGACCGGCCTAGCAGCTAGGCGCCAAGCGCGCAGTGCGGCCGGTCGCAAACGTTCGAGAATCGGTCGCCGCCTGTGGGCGCCGCGCTCGAGGAGGCTCGCGGCCGAAGGTATAAAAAGGCGGGGCGTCCGAGCACGAGCTTCACAGCCTGGCTGGAGGCTTTATTACTATATTAAGGCCTTCACAGGCAAGTCCAGTTAAGCAAAAGCCAATCTTCTCAGGCTGACCTGCGAGAGGCCACACATAAAAAAATAAATAAAAAAAAGCGCGAGCTTCATACAATTTTTGCCAGTTGATGCGAATAGACGTTCAGAGCGTTCGACCTTATTGACAGACAATACTTAATTTAGTCTTTGATAATTTATTTTTAGATTCCTTTTGTTGTTATTTTATAAAATAGGGATTAGTTATTTTGGTAGTGTTTAAATATTCGTTCAAATTACAAATTATTAATAGTTTACATTTTATTTCTTTTTAGGTGAAGTAGTACATAGTTTTAGATACCGACAGGTTTATAAGTTTTGGCTAATTTACGTTCACTTTTTTATATTAGTTTTATTTTCATTTACGTTTTAGTTTTATTTTCATTTGGTATATAAAATTCTTCCGTTACTGAGTGAATGACTGACAGATAACGCAACACAACCAAGACTACTGACTGGTCGTATGAAGCTGCACGTAGGGTCCTTGGGGAGTTTAGGGGAGCTCTAAGAGAGGATTTCCCGAAATTCCTACGGGAACGGGAGAAAACGGGATATGCGCGTACGAAGTCGCGGGCAGAAGCTAGTCTGAAGTAAAATTCTCGTAAGCTACGTAAAAAGCGTTCAAATAATAATTATACACTATCTCAGTGATAGTGAATGTCAAAATGTAGGGAAATTACAGGTGTTTTTGACCGTGCACGACTTCGAAGTGTAAGCTTCATAAAGGTTAATTCACACATAGCCGGGCTGTGTCCGGGACGTGAACGAACTGTGGTCAGACAGGAGTTCATAAAAATATCGGTGCGTACATTTCATAAGTATAAAATGCCAGGGACATATGACGGACTATTATTATACGGCATGATTAGTCCACATCCCGGGCACAGCCTGATATATGTGAGAATTAACCTTAAAAATACGAGAATCACCCGCTTGATCTAAAATAACCATAATTTTACTTCTCCCTTAGCTTTTCAAAAATTTTAGGTAGTTACTCTTAGGGCGGATTTCACCAATGAAAATGATCGCGATCAAGCTGCGTTCAAGAGTTGTCAGTGTCAATATTCCATTGAAAATAAGGACACTGGCCACTCGTAAACGAGGTTCATAATAGGCTAGATTCCATCATCCACAAATTGCAAAACTATTTAGTCCGTCAGTTAGAGTATTGAAAAATAAAGGACGTATTTTTGGTTTTTGTAAATCAATGAATATTGACAAAGATAAAACGCATCAAAACTCGGGAGTGGATGCGAAGGTGTGACGTATTGAGAATTTTAAAAGCATCGTAACTTCGTCAATGTTGGTTCCCGTAACAAAAGAAAAAACACGGGTCAAATATTTTTTGATAATCTAACTGACGGACTAATTAGATTTTTTCAGGACACAAGCCTGTTATGTTGATCGGGTTCAGCCGGTCGATTCTGTTGACATCTCACCGTGATCACTTAGGTGGAGTGAACGACAAGTGAGCTGTCATGCCATCTTGTTTGTATGGTTTGACAGCTCACTTGTCGTTCACTTCGCCTAAGTGTTCACTTGGTTAAAATTTACTTTATAGCCCGCTGATTTAAGGGTCGGGAGGGGGCGGAGGGGGGAAGTGGGGGAGGGGGTGCCCTCTGCACCACCCCCACCCCCCGGAGCTCCACTGTTATGGAGATATCCATGGTTAAAGTTTTGAGGTTAGAATAGCATTTGAGTTAGAAAAACAGGTAAAATTGAGTATCGTTTAGCAGGAGGAGGGACGGGGAGGTGCTCCCTATGCCCTAGCACCACTCCCATGTAAAGGCGACAGACCGTTCTTGAGAAAAACTAATTATAGTAACCTAACCTCAAAAAGTTTTATATGCAGTCCGGAGGCCCAGTCGACGGAGCCCCGCTTCGCGGGGCTCCTACTTCTGAGTAGTTTGTAAAAAAATAACCACGAAGGGAATGGCGGGGTCTATTCGCTCGCTTCGCTCGCTCATTCGACCCCGCCATTCCCTTCTAACCTAACCTGTCCGAGTCGGGGTGCCCACGAGTCCAGAGCTTGCTTCGCTCGCTCTTGCATCCAATGGCACTTCACTTGGTTCACATTTATTCCGTACTTTAAGTATGTGATTAAATAAAAATATTATATTTATGAAAAAAAACAAGACATAAAATTGAACAAAAAACACTTCTAACATCAACGGAACGTGAAATGTCAACTTTGACGTCTACCATGACAATTTATCTAACCTAAAAATTTGCAAATGGCGTACTATTTTCGTACTTTTTTGAAACTTTAATGAATTTTATCTCGTAAATCGTGATTCTCCGCATCTTGAAACTTTGTAAAAAGCTTTCTATTTGTGAGTACTATCTACAAAAAAATTACGAACTTCCAAAGCAGCGGGCTATAAAGGAAATTCGAGCCGAGTGCAAAAAAAAACCTGTCTTTTACAGACAAAAGCCAATCAGAAAAATAGCCACAACGCTTTTTACTTAACACTGTAGCGTTGCGGGAGCTACAACGGAACCCAGATGACGTTTGTGGAGATAGTTTATGTGCTAACTAATAACAATAGCCATTTCTGACAGTCCGCAGTGCCAGTACCTACACAGCTCATTGTTCGTGGCACTAGCTTGGCGACCTGGAACTGTGTGGATTGGTTGTCCATGGCTTGTTCATATAACTGTGTATACTTTTCTCGTAACATTGACTCGCGCAGATGTTAAAAGTGATTTAATGTACGTAGAGTTGCTTTGAACTGTACCTGTTCTTAGGTACCTACACTTGCTACGAGTAGGTACAAGGATTTGGTTTAATTTTGAAATATTTTCCACTGTTGATGTTATTTTTTCTTAAGATTTTTAGCAGATACAGTGTCAGTTTCACTAATTCTTTTTTTTGTTTCGCCATATCAACCTTTAAGTAATCAGTATTCTAATAGAACTCTTAATTTCTTTACCATGCATTTATAATTATTATTCCTGATATATTAAACTCTATCATTGATACTAACAACAACTATTGTATTTACAAGTGTTAACATCAATTTGAAAGTAAGATAACTATATTACTAACCTAACCTAACCCACGATAACTCTAAGGTCGTATCATGAACAGTCGCCAGCACATTAACCTGCAACAATCTGTCAAACTTCTTCAATATTTTTTTAACTTTATCACTCAAAGAATAAGGTTCCAGGTTGATTGGGAAAATTTGATAGTCTCGGGTACCTTGATGTATGCTGGCGACTGTACATCGTACCTCCTTGCTCTTAGTCGCACTCTAGACTAATATTATCAAGAGGTAAGATTTGTATTTTTGTATGTAAGTAACAAATAAACACAAAAAACTACCGGACCGATTTCCAAAATTATTTTACCATTACAATGCTACATTATCTCTGAGTAACATAGGCTATTTTATTACTAGAAAAAAAGAGATCTACGAAAATTGCAATAATAAACCTGCGCGAACCAAGTCGCAGGCTTAGTGCCAGTGTTTTATAAAGATGTCAGTAAACAGTATACCGTTAACAGACGCTTTTTTATGACACGGCTACAATTCAAATGTCTAGACTAACCCCGACACTTGATCGCGATCGCAATGCAGTCCCACCACTGTCTCGATTGAAAACAATGTCGCTGGGTGACGGGGCTTTGGTACTCTGTGGCAACTTTTAGTTGCATTTGAATTTTAAATACCGAATTCGACATAACTGTCAAATTTTGGAACAACAAACACTGTCATACTGCCATAGGAAAATTACAAAGTTTTTTCCTCGCAAGTCAAAGTTGGGGTCTATTTAATATTGTTGCCAGTCGGTTACATTGATGACATTTCGACAATTTTGTTAGTTAGTTTTTACATACATTCTCTGCTTTATTAAACACCACCTATTTATTAGATAGGATGTCCGTTTTTGTCAATTTTTTTGCATTGCCAGTAATATTAAACAGGGTTCAGAGTGCCAATTCTAAAAAAAACACATTTGCATCGCAATCTGTCAAAAATGTATGAGAATTAAGGCATTTTTTTTTTCATTTATTAAAAGTTTGCGACTGGTATGCGATTACGAACGCTATACGAGTAGAATTGGCCCTCTGGTTGCAGGTATCACTATCATTACATATTACCTATAAAACAAAGTCTGTTTGTCTGTTCGCGATAAACTCAAAAACTACAGCACCTATTTTCATGCTGTTTTCCCAATGGATAGAGTGGTTCTTGAGAAAGGTTTTAGTAGAAAATTTTCTAAGCGGGCAAAGCCGCGGGCTTCAGCTAGTATAAATTAAGAGTTAGAGATAACTGTCAAATTTTTGAGCAACGAAGTCTATGTCGTACATGACAAAGTTCACATTCCATGCCATTCCATTGCAATCTATTTTTCAGTGATGTTTTTAAACTATTGGTCACCTAAAATACACAAAACTAAAGTCAAACCTTAGTTAGTGGCGGTGGATCGAAATTATAATCCAAGTATATACGAAGCCATTTTGTCAAATGACCTTGTGACGTTATACACTGTTACTGCAATAAGTACATGCTACTTATTGCAGTGACACTGCCATAGGCCCTTAAGAGCGTGTATTCCGTCCACTAGCGCCGCCAATCGTGTTTTATTATTTGTGGTAAATTTAAGACACGTAGATAAAAAACCGCTCTGTAGTGCACTGAAGAAATGTATTTATTATGTTTTGAGAGTTATGTTTTGTACTTTAGAACATAAATAGTTGCCAAAGTCGATATTTTTGCTAAAAGTGGCCACTTTTAGCAATAATTGCCGTTTAGGCTATTTAGCCATGAGTTATGTATTAAAAATAGCTGTCAAAAAATAATAGATACATTTCTTTAGTGCACTACAGAGCGGTTTTTTATCTACGTGTCTTAGATTTACCACAATTAATAAAAAACGATTGGCGGCGCTAGTGGACGGAATACACACTCATAATGCATAACCACCACTAATTTCGTCCCACCACTATCTTTGTAAGACCATCTACCTCTATCTATCTATCTATCTATCTATCTATAGACATTAATGTTCGTTACTTGTTATTCATTCTGTTCCTTATCAACTTTAAGCACCGAGAGGGCAGACTAGAGATCACTTACCATGGCCGTTAAATCAAGTATATAACCATAAAATAATAATTAGTTTTACGCGACACATACGATACGAGACTTTAACGCCTAATTAAAGGAATGGTTTAGAACTTATAACTAATTATGAAATAGTCGACACGCTTACGGAAATCGTAAAATGTTAAAGTTTAACGTCGCTTTACTACGCGTGCTAAAAATGTTATTTTTACGATAAAAATATACAGTCTGAATAATAAATAACAGACATTCGTTTTCTTCGTGATTTTGTTGCGCGATGTGTCAGTGTGATAGTGATAGAGATGCTTCATTTGATTCACTCTAAAAAATCGTGAGATACGGAATCAATAGGCTAGTTTCCATCATCCACAAATGGCATAACTATTTAGTCCGTCAGTTAGAGTATTGAAAAATAATGGACACGTATTTTTTGTTTTTGTAAATCAATGAATATTGACAAAGATAAAACGTATCTAAACTCGGGAGTGGGGGCTCGTGACGTCACTAACCGCTAAAAAATATGCCACGGCTTGACATATTGAGAATTTTAAAAGTGCCGTAACTTTGTCAATTTTGGTTCCCGTAGCAAAAGAAAAAATACGGGTCAAATATTTTGTGATAATCTAACTGACGGACTAATTAGATTTTTTCAGTAAACAAGCCTATTCGCAAAATCCGTCACATTTTCAACGATAGAATTATTACACTTTGACAAGCTCGACTACGTTAAAACCTAATTGTCACTGAAATATTCTTCACGCAAAACAGCCGTAATTAATTAGGTTCCACCGCAGATTTCATCAAACCTATTGGTTCTCTTATGGGTCGTTGATCTTTCGTATTTTTAGTACTACTACGCTAAATAATAAATCATGGTGTTTTACAAAAACTGCCTACGCTTCCACAACGTATATTTAAACACGTGAAGAAACATTTAACACTTCGATGGTATTTAAAATATTTGTCAGACGTATCATGGGGGAATTGTCAAACAACAAAAACCCTTTGTAGGTCGGCCTATTTGTCTTCGCGGTAACAAAGTGTCAAAACAGAGATTTCAATCGTCTATCTCGAGTCGTGGGGTTCCAATCAAAAAGCGCCTAACATCTGATACTTTCCCGAAGAAGACTAGTGCTAACGGAAACAAATGAACTGTTGCTAGCTGAAGGCTATCTAGAATAGTAAAATCGCGCGAAGGATTCTGGTCTTTATTGCGGTTGGATAAGGCTTTATTTCGTGTATGTAAAGTGAAGATAAGCAAACAGGTCTGGTCGCTTTCAACGCACTGCATTCTATTGCAGCCGCAACGAGTCGGTCTGAGAGACATTTGACACGTTCTCTCTGACAATAATATGTGTGTGTACACCGGAGCGAAATATATGCAAGCAGTTCACGCCCATTTACACACCTTGCTCAAATTAGAACGAATCGCTACAACTATTATAATAAATTAAACCAGTTTACATTTTCCATACGCTTTCAGACGGAGAAAACAAATTCCGGCCTCGAATATAAAAATTTATCAGCCTGTCATGTATAATTGTTGCTGATATTCTGATTTAAAATTGAAAAGGTATGCTAACTGAAGCTAATGTGTTCCCAAGAATTTTAATTATAAATTAATGTTGTCAATAAATCCCACGAGAAACGTGCAAGAGTCGAATCGGGAAATACGAAATACCGAGTTAGTCATCAATGATAACAATCTTAACGTGACGCGTTAAACACTTTCACAAATCATCAAATCCATTCAAATTCCCTTTCGCTTCGTTTATTAATTACACGGGCGAGTTATCCCGCGTTGCCCCTCGCCCCCCGCCCACCCCTGTCTCGTCCCTCGCAACCCTCACTAACGCCAATAACTTGTTTATCGCGCGACTGCGGAAACTAGATCCCTAACTCCGATCGGAAAATATCCCCCGAATTTCCTGCACGGCCGACACAACTTCGCTTTACAACTAAGTAGCACGATACAAGAGGGTTAATGCGATTTTATTATTATTTCTCACTGTTTTACACCAATAGGGAATATGCATGAAAAAAATATTTATAATCTGTACAGTTTATCAAAAAATATACAAAAATATAATACCAACAGTGAAAATAGTACCAAAATTGCTCGAAAAACAAACGAGATATAATCATTTTAAACAAATATATCTGTCCCTCTCGCGAAAACGCTGCTTTCTATGGCAACTGTATAGGCGTCATGGACTTTGACGTCAGAGTTCATATCGGACTTCTCTTTCTAATTGTAATCTTTGAAGCTTTATAACTTCATCGCTGATGAAGATATTAAAAAAATAATTTCATGATTGTTTACTAGAGCTAATAAATATTGCATTTCGCTAATAAAAAAATCGCACGCATATTCCCTATTATAATATATAATATAAGTAACAATTGCAATTTCACTCCATGCCAGCAGCTCATAACACTGAGTTAGCTAACATTTACGATTAATTAAGCTGATCAAACGCACGACAAATATACGATCTCATTCGTTTAATATTGTTTAATCTTTGCTTTATTGAATGAGACATAAGATAACTAATACGATTTCAATCTGTCGACATCCAATTCGACTTCTGCGCTGTAACTCGTAATAATTCAAACATTGACGCCTTTCAGAATAATAATTACTTATATCAGATTTATTAATTAGATGTAGTGGGGACGTCTCTGGGGTCCGTCTGGCGGTGCAGCGGGCGCGTGCGGGGGTTGGAGGGGTTGTGGGGAGGGCTGGGCCGGGTGGCTTCCGCACCGCCACCGGAGATTGCGTCCCAGCCTCCTGCGCAAGCCGTCTAACTCAATCATCTGCGTGAAAATATCGAATAAAACTTGCTCCCGGCGACACTTTTAACTGTACACGTGGGAGGGAATGCGCCAATTCGCTATCGTAGTTTCGTTTACAGAAACGAAATAAAAATCATATTCGTATTTGAGCCGCGAGCGATCGGCGGCGCGCGACGTTCTCCGTCTGACCCGAGTCTGGCCGAGGTGTCATCGTATCTGGTGACGCCGTGCTTCCTGTTTGAAAGAAAACGTCTAAAATTCATTAGCTCATGTGACCGCCGAGTATCTCGGCCGTGTTACGTTCCAACTAACAGAAAAAAAACCCGCAGCGGCCGAGGGCACATCGGTTGGCACTGCCTGTCTTGACGGCGGGACGTCAAAAACATGCGTGTGTGAGACTCGACATCAATCAATGTGGGCTGCTTTTATTTTTGTTCGGGCTCTGCTGACGACTGCGACTTATTTTTAGGGTTGCGCAGGACTACTAATGAACTAGTCGATTGTGATCCTCCTCTAACTGATGACTCATAAAATATACATCTATTTTATTCTCTCTTTCTCCTAAACGACACCACCGTCATAAGTTATATCCTCCCCTTTGTGTTTAGATTTCGTATGCCTATTTATCTGTGAATCCAATTTTAACTTTCAGAGCAAGACCTTAAAATTCCCTTAAGGCCTATGAATAACTGGCTCTACGCGACTGGGGTTCGATTTCTTACTGCAAAATTAGCTATTTTTGTATGTGTCTTCAAAAATCTATGGAATTTTCATGTTTTTTTTTTCTAGCAGCAGCTTCATGGTTTTGTTTACTAATAGTAAATCCAGTAGAATTTCTATAAAGCTTTCATCCCTGCAAACAAAAAATGATACAGAAAATATATCACTTATTTTATATCTAAAAGTGCATAATTATTTCTTCGCCTTTAAAAACAATATTCCTAGCTCTAAGTAGAACATAAACGTTATCTATAAAACGCATAGCCGAGGCACCCAGTGCATCTGCCTTTAATGTAAACTTCATGTCTGCACTGATATCGTGTACGACATCTGTCCGTGACCACTTCTATCAGCGAACGTTGTGTAGGTCAGATTTCAATCCCTGCGCTTAGTAATGGGACACTCACGAGCTTTGACGACACTGTCTGTCTCTTGCAGCGACACACACGACTGTTGCTAGCGAAACAATCAAGCTAAACAATGCTACATCAAAGATCCACAAATCACAACTCAAATTGACAACTTGCTAAGTCGTTCTTCAACTTCTTTGAACTAAACTATTAAACAACTGTCATATTTCATACGAATTATCATTACTCTAGAGCTTAACCCTTATGATGTTAGTCTTCATGCTGAGCAGCCATTACAGATGCAATCGTTACTGTGATCTGTACAAGGAACACTTACTTTCAGGAAGCTATCCTAGATTTATCACTCTCTCAAAGGCGCGCTAAATACCGTTACAAGTGGTGACATAAACATCCATCATGTCAATGGACAAATTATTTGTTGAAATAACGAGGTGCCTACAGATGAGAAGTAAACTATTCCATTAGCTAAAAATTCGTTAGACCACACGTCCACACTAAATAACGTAACAAACGATACATATTTTTAGAAAAAAACAGCATCTTTTCAACGATTCTCTTCTTTCACAATTATTACAATACGCATCACTAGTACGGATTACAGAGACGGATTTAATCGGAGAAGCTTATGTTTATAGACGAAGGAATTCAATGTAAAGATTCCTCCATTCGAGATTCTAAAACTGTATTAGTTCAGAGCTATCTGCGATGATCTCTTGGCCTTCCCACCATAAAAAGTATAATAGAACAAGATAAGCGCCCAAGATCTTCAGACTTTAGACTTGGAGTAGTTATCCTTTCTGCAAAGACGACAAACAATATTTCTGAGGCTTGGAGCATTGCCAAAATTTGTTTTTAATGACAATTTATACACGCATATGTCCGCTCTTTTAGTATTTGCTCTTTTTAGTATTTCTTATTTAGTGAACACAGTAGACATTCTGCAAATGTAGGTATATAGCATCTACTAATAAACCACTACGAATAGCAGAAGCAGTAAAATATCAGTGAAAAATATTTGTGCATTAATTCCGAACGAGCGTTTGTCTATTTTTATCGTATATCTTTCGTCTACGTCGTCAGCCGAAACGCGGCGTATGAATCAAAATTGTGATTGTTGTTTTTTAACTAAGCTCTAAATATCCTGACCTATAACTGGACGGATAGCTCAAAACGTCGGCCGAATATTTATAAATACGGTAGCGGAGTCGGTAATGCGCCTCGACAGACAGTTGCTAAATTTCAATGTGCTCTATTTCGAATTTGTAGCTTCGGCTTTCACGTGGACAGTGAATATACTGGACAGTCAGTCTTGGACAGCCTTTTCGTTAAAGATTAAAGCTGACACGACGAACAAAATGACACTAAACGATCATTTGGAGACGCGTCACGCTACTAAGTAAACGGGAAATTGAAACTAGACTTACACGAATTCTAAGAAACGCAGAGGAAGACCTAAGCTGTCCGTACAGTCTGTAAATTTAAACTCAACCAAGAATATTTGTGGATACTTAGAAACATCATAAAGAACTATTTTAATAGTGTTATGACAAGCTTGAGCTTGATGCTTAATTTTAAGAATTTATTACGATTTCAATGAAAAATTAGGAGAGGTTCCTGTACAATGCGTTAAAAAAAATAAAACAGGTTGAACAGGACGACAAGATTCGCAAAGATCTAAAAACACATGTTTCAAGACGATAACAAAGTCCAAAGAACTATTTGCCTACTTCAAAAACTTGAAGCTAGTGCATTCATAAAACTGAAGTAACCGGTATGCGACCGACTCAGCCTCTCACTATAATATACAATTCAGGTATGCTTACGAGAATCCCTCACCTCTATCGGGCGCGCTGCACATGGGAGGGTTTCAAAGAATTATATCTAGTTGAACTAAGTACGCTATTGGCAGAGCGTTCGAATATCTCGTGAGTGCGAACTGCAGCCGTATATATTCTTAGAGCTTCGGAAATACCCTAAATCCGACGTACATTGTGGACCATATTACTTCGTGCACTTACATTTGTGCTCGCTATGGACTGCTCAGCCAAATTTTTGAATTATTCCCCTATGAAGTGAAGACAGTTTATGATCGCGTATCCTATTTTCTGAAAACGCTTCAGTAAACGCTCCATATTGCCATCCATTTGGCTATAAGACTTGCTCTTAGATTATCTAAATAGTGAGTCATAGAGCAAATCGTACAAATATTAGCTAAACAAATACCTTGTGAAGTTGGAAATGTTTGTTTGACTAGAAATAGTCCAAATAAAGAAGTATTCTCGGGAGTTAGTCCATTTATTTTGGCAATAAACATATTTTCTGAAGACTTGGGAGAGGAAGAGTATCATGGTGGTCATAATCCCACACAAGTAACAAGAATCGATGCAGGAAATCAAATCATTCACTTGGTAAATAGGTATTTATGCTACAACATGTGCTATCTTGAAACTAACAGAAAAGTGTAACATCTACCAAAATATTCGATTGTTTATCACATAAGGGTAAAACAAAGCAGCTTTGAAGCTAATCCATAATGAGCATAAAACAGAACTAAATTGAAGTTAACCTACCAGACATGAAGCGCTTTGATTCAATGAGCAATTCATCCTTTACGCGATGACGAGTCCTGTTCAGCCAATGAATGTGTTCCTTTGCAAGAGTGGCTCGTATCTAAGACGACATTCCCAATCCAGTCACACACGCCTCGCTCCTTAAAGCTATTGTATTGATTCAAAAGCTCCCAAAAATCTGTAGACATGTAAGCAATAAATGCGGGGGAAGGATCTTTATAGCTGTGTGTGTTCGTGAGAGCATGCTTGCGGACGTAATTGCATCTCTAGGCGTTGTGACATCGTTCCTCGTCTTTATAGGGCAATTACTGTCGTTATCTGGCATTGATATTGCATCTAATTTATTCATGCTCCCATCTACATTTGAATAAATACATGCCAGCTGCACTGACCTCCTGGATACGTTTTTGTTATTAGGTAGATACTTTTCGCGACTCACAAGTCGTTATATTAACATAACATTAGTCTTCATCTATGATAAGGAATGCTACAAATGCAACACAAGCATAAGCATTTCAAATGAGCTGTCTATTTTGGTCACACAATTTTGAAGGTGAGTCTCGTCTATATGGAAGTTAAATTGTGAAGGAGTGGATTGTCTGAATATTTCATAGAGGAATGCGGTAGTAGATGTGCGATATGCAAATTCAGGGGCATGTCCTGCTGAAACCCGATTTTGGCGTTACGCAGTCGAGCACCTACTCTTCACGCCACGAGCTGACGCGTCCCATACGTGCTGACGTCACCGTCTGATGCAATTTTGAGACTTGACTTATACTCGCTTAAGCTCAATTTTCTTTGCGATATTTCGGAATATTCACCAAATTCAGAATGGCGCATGCATATGTAGTAGACATACAAATGAAGATTACTCCAATCATGCTATCTGCTTAGCATTCGAATGCCGGCAGAACTGTAATAAGAATAGCTATAAATTGAATAATACGAGTATATTTAAATAATGTCCTACAAATGTTATGGGTGGTAATCAGGCTTATTGGTGTATAATACTGCAGATAATTTAAATAAAATTGTTAAGTAACGTAATTGGTGAAACTTAATTTCGCAATGACGAATTTCATAAATGAATAACTTTTCTGCGTGTGCCAAATTAATTAACGTTAACTTCTGTTATTGTTGTATTGGCTGAAGCTACGGGACTTAATTTACTTTTATGCGTTAATAAATGAAGAGTTTATGGTCCATTGTCAAACATTTGATATATTTGAATACACAAAGCAAAACGGGTATTATAATGACGACGTTACTTTTAAAGTCGTATTATTTAGCTTCATTATGGTTCTTTATGAACACTGAGTCATGTTATGACACAATAATAAAATGTTCTCGTTAATTTTATCACCTATTTAAAATCTACACCAGCACACACGATATGAGATATTCATCCATTCATAATTTTTGGCAACGTCCACATGTATTTTAGTATTAACGATCTTGGAGATTATTCGTCGTAAAGGAAGGTTGTATGTCAACAGTTTCTCACAGCCCATTCTTTTCTACTTCAGCTTCAATCTTAACTAAGTGAAAATGTTTAATTTTGGGTAGATAAGGAAGTCAGTTATCGCGTTGACATCCTGATTTTTTACTCGGTAAGATTGTGTCGGGTAGAGTAAACACAAGATTCTTATCTGGAAAGAAAACATTAAGCTTTATCAGAATGATAGAACACCTAGTTGTGCCCAAATATCAGGCGCCAGGATACTTGCGAGCGAACTTATCGCGGTGTGAACCACCGTGTTTGCATGTTAAGTGGAATATTAGCTAATACTTGTAATAAAATCTGATCGTTCGAGTACCTACTTGCTAGTTCAAAAGATTAGGAGAAGAATAAAAAATTGATAACAGTTTTGAAACATGGTTTTCTGTGCATATGTCATCAATATTGTTACGTCAGCGGAAGAATGATATTCATAAATCAGGTTAAATTTAACTCTCACAGTTTTTCTAAGAGGTAAGTTAGAAAACTGTGAGAGTACTTAATCTCAAAGTTCTTATTTTGTTTCCATTTTCACTTTTAACGACTAGTTGGATTTTTGCTTCTCAAAGAGAAACTTTCTCAACGGCGTCCTTGAAACCTTGAAAATACATTTTTTTGCACGAATCGATTACTGGAAATTTTAAAGCTCTATCTAGATCAGCTGAAATTAAAGCGTTACTTAAATTGACCATCACATTAATTTTAGTAGCCAGCAAATAATTGATACTTAATAGTAGGCACTACGCGCCCATTTGTGTTCCCATTCCGATGTATTTTCAAAGTCCTAAATCAATTTATTAAGTACCTAACTAACGTCTGTTCCTATCACAAAATAAACTATCCTACACCTAACAACCTCGAGCCAAAGTGCCATAATCCAGCAATATATTCGTTCTAACCTAGGTACTAAGTCGCCGCAGTCTAGTCTGAGACACTAGATGTCCTAGATGAAAGGAAGGTATCAATCAGACTGTTCGCGCCGAGCTACCCAATAGTGATTCATTTGTTCTCCCCGACGGGATGTAAAAACTCGTCTAAAATTAAACGTCTCTGTCCTACGGGATGTTGCATTCTTCATTTGTGGTTGAAATGGTGCACTTCCGACTAAAATGGTGTGTGACTTTTGTAGTTGGGTGAAAATTAGGTGGACTTTTTAATTAAGTTCGTCACAGTTCTCATAATTACCTATTTTATCCTGTATTGCGTGATTGATTAAGTTTGGGTTTGTAGTATCTCTATTGTAAATGTAATAACAAAATTCAAGGAGGTCAAAACCCTCGTATTTATTAAAATTTTAAGGCTCACACTCCAGTCAAGACATTGCCAAGTCAAGTCAAATCAAATCAGTAAATATTTGTTCTGATTTGGTCTGACCGAAATATGTTTTTTTTTTCCAAAATCGCTGGCCTAATTTAAGGGTTCTACGTTTCACTTTTATCGAATTAAAATTTTGACATTCTCATAGCGTAGTGACGCTGAGTCTAAATGAAACTACCCTAAAAATTCAAAATGCAACATTAACTGTAATTGGTATTAAGGCAGAGCGAAAACATGATATTATGATGTATTTCAGCCACACTCGGAAGGCTTTTTAATTCATATAGGTTACGGCGCAGCCGAAAGGTTCGTCTGTTAATTTGACCAAAACCGAACATTTGGCCGAAACTGGACGAAACCGAAACTTCGGTTGGACACTAGTTCTCCGGGAGAGTGTAAGTGTAAAATTGGAGGACTCCATTATTACATAGTTTTCTGCATCGAGGTAGGGCTATAAACGACTGCCAATATTTGAAAGTTCAGGGCATGAAAAAGTATATAGTTCTTCAGAACCATATATTTACTAGAACTTCAGATCGTTTACCTAAAAGTTACCCAATCATTTTATTTAATCGTACTTATTCCTAACAGTGTGGTGTCTCCTGGTATCTTTTAAGTCACGGTGTTATGTTAGGGTCCTTATCTTATTATGACACTTATTTCTCAAGCTTTGTGACAGCAACCCTTGAAGTTAGTAGTAGCTGTCATATTACTGTACAGACGTTTTTAATAGCAGGTACTTCAGTAGCTGTTAAAATTATTTGTAAATGATGATTGAGTAAGAAATGAAGGAACTTATATGCTGTACCTACGCGTTAACTTTACACCTTGCTCGACACATTTTGAATGCCTTTTTGAGGTTTAAATTAAATTGGAACACTTCAATTTCGCTTAAAACTATATAAAAGCGTAAGCATCACTATTACCATTGCGCTTATATTATTTTCATCGAAATTGAATTGATCAACTTGAATTAAAATGTCAAAATGTAATTCGGGCCAGGTGCCAAGTTACGCTTACGGGATGTAGTTGTACCTACTTACTTTTTAATTTAAATGTGACACTTGGGTCTACTTTCTTTCAGACCACCTATTGCCAATAAAAAAGAAAAAAATCGTTTGCGAACGGCATAGTGACTTCTAAACAATAGAGCAGCACAGAATCCGAGCCAAACGCAAAGAAAGGCGTACATTTTCTGAATTGACATTAACCAGACCACATGATTATCCCTTTGAACTAAAAATATCCATTGGAGGCAAAAATACATGTAAATATTCCCCCTTTGTTCATATACCTACTTTTATCTTGACCTACGATAAACTCTTAAAAAGTGAGTCGCAAAAAATTTATTTTGGCTAGCTCTAACTATATGTAGGCGTATCCAATAATAAAATTTTATAGAGTTATTTTAAACGATCAAATGAAATAGAAAAAAACAGCATTTCCCTACATTTTGCCGAGTTATGCTAGCAAAAGTGTTTCGGACAACTGATATAATAATTATTTTTACATGAAGCGTATTTTTGCAAAAATCGTGTCTTTGACTGATTCGTGACGCCTGGAAACAAAATGGATTTTTATTAAATAGTAACCCTGTGTATACATATAACAGTTCGAAACTCGAGTATCTAAATGTGGTATAGATCCTACTCCAATTTCTAAATGTGTTACCTATACAAACTCTAGTTTCGAGCTGTTCCTTCAGTTTCCATATCAACGAAAACCTAGAGGAAACGGCAGAACGCTCATTAGCATAAATCAGCCAATACTGTTGCCAAAAATAGCAACAGGAACAAAAGTACGATTTCCAATACACATACAGTACATGTTTCTAATAATATCCTGAGTTATCTCAAGAAAACTTTGGCCGAAGTTTGACCTATAAAATGGTACTGAGACATTTTTGTTTCACCAAAGTTACCTTTACGGGATCTTTAATATGTTAATGTTATCGAAAATAACCCAAAGACTTTGTTTGGGGTTTTCACCCGCAACTCTTTTATGGGAAATGTAACTTACATATGGTGACTTTTCATGAGGAAAGATATGGAATTTTTACTATTGATAGGCACAC
The DNA here is from genome assembly GCA_963859965.1 of Ceramica pisi. Taxonomy (NCBI): domain Eukaryota; kingdom Metazoa; phylum Arthropoda; class Insecta; order Lepidoptera; family Noctuidae; genus Ceramica; species Ceramica pisi. Next base: position 17,098,746 of record OY982535.1, on the reverse strand, counting down.
GTTTCACCATTATCTCACCTGATGGCACCATGATCTCATCTTCGCTTACAGATGTGGTCGAAGATGGAGCGTGCTTGCCTAGAAGAAACCTATTCACTCTTGACTTAAAGACTCCCAGGTTATAACTATCAGAAATCACAGACTCAGACCAGGAATCCCACTAGGGATAGGCATTTGCAGTAGTGCGACATTGTATTTTCAGCTTGTTCTGTTCCGTAGCAGGTCAAAAGCCTTCCTTTCTCTTTTCTATTACTTTTGGCTTTAGGCTTGTGTGGACCAAGTTTGTCGATAGGCGTCAAGCTCATCACGCCATCACCGGGACATTACGCCACGGACATTAATAAATGCCATTAGAGGTACAAATGAGCTTGTCCTAGCAAGTCGTTACAAATATTATTATAACAGCAATTTAAGTAAGCGCAATGACGTTTAACATCAATACAACGAAAACATTTCACAATGTGGATTAACTGCAACTCTATGAATTTCATTCGGATGTCGTATTTCATAACTCACGTAAACTTTTATTGCTTTACAACTCATTTGCTAAGACGAATTAACAATAAAGTCTCATTATTAAGTATTGCTGAATTGCACATAAAATGACCAACGACTGCAGAAAGGGGATAAATTACAGCTTTTATGTCACCCGCTTCCTATTACACGATGGTATAATTCCATTTTAAATAGTTAAGGTAACTTATATCTTACCTACTTGGTATGTAATAATACCTGGAGAGAGTCCAAGTAGCGGTCTTGAAAAGTCCAAAAAGTTTTGGATGGTTTCTTGTAAACCTCGATATGAAAACCAAGAATTTGAAACTCGAGAGTAGGAAAGCTTTGGAGAGAACTTGACTCGGTCTAATAACGTTAGTTGAAAAATCCACAAAGAATATCTTGTTTAGGTTTTTTTTATTTACGATAATTTTGTTCTTGATTTTAGTCTAGTTCAAAGATGACAGATACAAAGTCTTCGATGAAGTGAGCTTACCCAGAAGGAGCCTGTTCACTCTGATTTTAAAGAGATGAGCTTTTACAAATCTCATCTCTTTAAAATCAGAGTGAACAGGCTCGCGAGCGCATTATAAAAGACGATTGGAAACGCTTAGTGCGACTTGGTGGAATAGCAACAAGGTAGGGACGGTAACTTGCAGTGCGTTTGGTTGACCGATGCTTGAAGGGGGCCGGTGGGATGAGGTTTTGGAGTTCTTGGGCTCGCTCACCAAGTACAATCTATATCATTCAGAATAATCTAAGTGTAGTTTGAAACAAGAATATCAAAAGTACCGTGTTTCCAGTTGATTTTCTCTTACTAAATTGTGACTAATCCGTCGCCTTCCGTGTTAGAAATTAACCAAAACTACTAATATGACAGACGATGAATTATGTACAGTCATAAAGAAAACGCCGAGCCAGTAGTACTGACACTTTAAAAGACATCTAGAAATGTGAAGCACTTTGATTGCAGAATGAAGCGGTTGGCTGTGCAAACCACGCTTCGTTTGTCTGTGTGACTTTTAATGCGTACCTTATTAACCGTTTATGTACTATAAATGCCACGAGTAATCGGTATGTAGTCTTTTGAATTAAATTATTGCCAGCTTCGGTTACGCGACTGTCATTTTCAGAAATTTAGTAAGTATTTGAAGCTTTGTTTACTTCTTGTTTTCTTCAACATTTTATTCTTAATTTGCCATTTATTTATTTACAATCGAGATGGCTGTTATTCCATTGACTTTCTTAGATTTTTTTCAATATTTCTTCTTAATATAACTTCGGATTATAAATAAATTATTTCCCAAACCTAGCCTCCACTCGTTAAAAATAAAGAAACGATACAAACTCTAACAAGCAGTAACTCAAAACCTTATGACATGAGTGACGCCGCCAACTTAGCAAAGAAAAACAAACAACCATTTTGACAGCTTCAAACGGAACATCTGGTGAAAAAAGTTGGCCCTTTATTAACATGAAACGTCTTACGTTAAGCGACAGAACTTCGTTCTTGACTGTACAATATACACGATAAGTGTTGCTTTCCTGTCACGGATGTGAACGTTTGCATTTGTTAATTTAGTTGTTACCGGTTTTTGTCCTGACTCGTAGGTACCCGGCCATTAGTCTGGTTCGAGCTGATTTTTACTGCTTGAAACAACACACATGTATGCTAATTTTGTTAAAAGACAAATAGGTGGCCACCTACTTGCCTATACAGAAGGTTTCCTGTATTAAATGACGAGGTACTTTCCTTTCATAGCCCTTTGGCTGAAGAATTTTGTGCCTTGCAAAATTTTGGAAGTGTTTTGATATAAACGAGAGAAAGTCGTAAATTATCTCAAGGGATGAAAGGCCTAATATTATCTATCTATATCTATATCTTCTATCTATCTATATCTATCTTCTATCTATATCTATCTATCTATCTATACTTATAATAAATCTGTAGAGAGTTCTTCTTATAATAATTCTGTACATGAAATATACTTCCAAAATAACTATATAGGGGGTGATTAGGGATCGATACTGATGCCAAAAATGCATTCAGTAAAATTTTTCTCTGTCTGTCTGTCTGTCTATATAACCGCTATAGAAACAAAAACTACTCTACAGATTTTAACGAAACTTGGTATAATTATTTTTCATACTCCTGAACTGGTTATAGTATACTTTTCATCACGTTACAATCAATAGGACAGAGCAGTGAAGGGAAATGTTGGGAAAACGGGAGAAGTTACTCCATTTTTAAGCTTCCGTCGCGTGTGCAACCTTAGTGGTTTAAGTTACACAGAAATCATGTTTGACGGATATGTTCTCCTTAAAATTATATAAAAAATATCCCACGACAGCATATGTCTATCTTTTATGATTGACTCACAATAAGACGTGTAACTCCCGATAGCTTAGCAGTTCGAAGCTTTCTGATTATATTTGTCTACTCTTATTTATAACACTCTCAGTCATCCCTAATTAAAAAAGCTAACATTATTAACTATTCCATAAAAAAGAATCATAGAAATCGGTACAGAAACACTAAAGTTATACATGCAATACGCTAATAATAAGCCATTGCGCGTGAAAAATTAATCATGCTATAAGGATTATTTTTGTATAAGGTCGCGAACGCACAGGCAGGCGGCTTGCTTGGCGCCTAGAGGCAGGCGATGCGTTGCGATATCAAAACTTCACGCGAACGAAGTCGCGGGTAGAAGCTAGTATGTAATAATCCCGGACTTGCATACCCGCGTGTCAGGTTTCATCAAAATTCGTAAACACGTGAAGAGATAACATACAGACAGACAGAATTACTATCGAATTTAAATTTTTGTATAGGGTTATTCAGCAACAAGAGTTCAATATTTTGTAAAATATAAATAAGCAATTTCAAAACTGTTTCACCGGCTTTTTCTTGTCTTGTTTATTTGTACGCATTTTATGTAGAAACTACTGAACGAAATGAGATTTTTTTCTTTTTTATGGTTCAATGTCTACAAAATAAACCACTGAAGTATTTGTTTTATATAGACATGACGTCAAGTTATACAGAAATAAAAAATAATATCACCCTACTTACGTAAGTACGTGGGCGGAGTCGGGAGGAAAGCTAGGCTGAAAATAATGACAAAGTTAAGTGCGTCTGACAGAACAAAAGTTTCATAGAAGATTTTATTTTATTACATTTTTCCTTGGAACAGTAATTAATCACTTAATATTTCCAGCATTTAGGGAAATTAATGGCAGTAACAGGTGTGCCAGAACTGTGATAGACTCTCTAAAAAAATAGATATTAACATATAATATAAAAAACATAGCAAATAAAAAAAAGAAACATAATGATAACCTAAACGAAATTTAAAAACCCTGTATATTGTGAGTGGTCAGGCAGAGTTCTTCTATAATAAACGATTAGTAGTAGTCCACTAAACCACCCTAACCCATAGCGTTTCATCTTTTGTTTCCATATTCTGTAATAGTACTGTTCCAACCGGGGATTGTCCTTGGGAATACTTTCACAGTGCATACAGGGATAATCGCCGGTTGGTGCCCCATTACATTTGAAATGTCTAACGGGGCCTCTGCGAGTTGTACGTACGTAGTTACGTGTTCTCGTACGCCTACCAAAGGACCGGGTCTCCCGGGACCCGAGAAAGTAAAATAAAAAATCCTAAACGAAAGACCTAATTTGTACTGGACAAAAAATAGCGTGTCATAGGTGCAGCCGAGGTATTTAATAAAGACTGATTGATTGAGAAACATGAAATATTCAATGATTACATGAAACGGAGCCGTCGTGCTAGGTCGGCGTTATGCCAGACATAAGAACCCAATGATTAACAGCCTAGTGTTAGGTCGACACAATTTTATAGCCCCGTTTTAAAATATATATTATTATTCTGTTTGATAGATTATATTGAAACAGCAATAATGGGACTGGTGACCAACTTATTAGAAGAGGAAACATTTGATTATCAATTTTATGAGAAACTAAGTAGAGCCATAATCTTTTAGCTTCTGATACTATTCCAAGTTATCAGAAGGTCGACAGACTTCATTTTTTATGAGTAAGGCTGTCTAGTTACTGTTGCAGTACTTTTAAGACCGGTCAAGCTGCATATCAAATATAGAAAGTATCAACCTTTCGCTTTCTTGCCCATTTATTAGCTTAGGTTAGGTTATCAACCTATGACACTCATAAGGCATTTACAGTTATAGCTTGTCATAAATTGACATTTAAAAACGTTCTCGACTGTCCTGAGTGTCAATTCTTATAATTTTCATATTCGCATCTCAATCGCAATCTGTCGTATGAAAAAGTCGTAAACGTGTGAAAAATAAGGCTTTTTTGACAGTTTTCGATTGACATGCGAATGCGAAAGTTGTTTAAAAAATATTAGAATTGGCACTATAGTCTCTGACTCGAGCGGAGTGGAAGAAGTTTGCTTCAAAAGGACTTACAATATGGATGTAAACTATTGTCACGGATCTGCCGCGAACATGAGATGAGAACTAGTTTATGAGGCCATGACTCGTCATCGCGTTGTAAACTATCCTCATTGTCATCAACGGTATAATTTGAGAGCGAGGTGACTCAACAGGCTCGCTTTACTTTTATCCCAGATGACTATTAACTGGTTGAAGTATAATTGTGCTTTTAATGCAACTTATGATAGATCTGAGAAATTGCGCGATTCAAAATAAACATTGGGTCGAAATGAACAATCGGTCGGACCAGTTAGTCTATTCTGTACATAACTATTTCGATATCGAGGTTCACTTGAGTGACACGAATTTGATACTCACCTCGGATTCCGCTGTCGAGACACGAAAATGTTGTTAGAGAATAACACTACAGATGCTCTAGACAAGAGACAGTCTGTAAGCGGTAGCATGGCGAAGGCGATCGTCAATGTCAAATGTCAAAAAAAATGTAATTGACAAGCGCTGTCGAAATGTCAAGAAATCAATCCTTACTATTTTGACAAACGCATTCGCTGATATAATGGCACTTTCTCTAAGACTTCAGGGCCGTCCAGAAACGCATTGGTTTGACGAAATCGTCAATCGCGGTAAACCTTTTAGATAATAGGTATGCAAGGAAACGGGATGTGTGGGAAAAGAGGGTGGCATATATCTACCCTGCAGCCCTATAATGATTGAAGGAAACATTTTTTTGTCACTAAATAGGCGTAGCTTTTCTATACATTATTCCGAATCAAACTTTTTAAGGTCAGAAACAAAAAAACAGCTCCCAAAAACAGCAAATCTTCACCACTTCCAAAAGAAATGGCGCAACAAAGTCTCCTTGTGTATAAAGACCTAATACCTACTTATGTGAATAAGTACACCTACTTAATAGTAAGGAACTTCAACAATACCAATTTAGAATACTTAGAAGTTTCGATCGAACTGAAAGGGGCCGACCGTCAGTCGTAATATCAAATATGAATGATTCAGGTAAACGACATGTTGTTTCAGTGCTAGGGGTGCGTGCTGAGCAACAGACGCTATAGCGAGAGCGGACAGCAAAGATCAACAGCAAACAAATACCTACTTAGCGGTGGACGTTTTTCACAGAAGAGCTTTGGATGAAAAATCACCGAAGGACACAAGTTGAAAAATTATATACAGGTATCGCTGGCTGGGGGGATGACTAAAGGCAGCTTGCAATTGCAGAGGCATATTTAAAGTAGGGCACTGCTCTTAGCTGATGATCTTAATGATGACATTAGCAGTGTTTTGGTTCTTGATATTAAAACAGTAAATGTGCAGGTAGCAACAACAACAATCAGATTTGGAGTTACTGCGGTTGCCAGTAGCGGCATTTTGCAGTCGAAAAATTGTGCAACGTTGTTTTTGTTGCTTTTCAACTGTTGCCCAGTATACATTGTCATCTCCGCTGCCAGGAAAGTCTGACCTACGCGTCACTAAGCCATCACCTTTATTCGCCTACATTACCTACCTTTCGACAAAAGACAGCTTAATAGCAGTCAATTTGAGCTGTGTTACCTAATAATGTTTGTTTTATTAAGCGTTATTTTATCGTTTGCTTTTCGTTTATGTTAGAAACTATATCACTGGATTATGGACAAATTTTATTTGAATTAACTTTTAATACAATCTTTACTGTTTTACGAAGATTTTAAGTGGGAAAATAGTAACTTTCTACATATATTTTCTATGTTAAAAGGATTCAAATAACTTTGTCATTAAAACTTTACTTTTGTCGAGTACGGCTTCAAATCCCAAGATGAAAGAAGCAGGAAAACATTTCTATACAAATAAAATATTGGAGGTTTTATTTACCATTATAAATATATATGTTTTTTCAATAACCTAACCTTTGAAGTTGTGGTTTTAATTAGGAGGATAACAATCAGTAAATAGTGACGATATTTGTTTATTTTTATAAAATGAAATTCAATTATTTTTAGACAATTTCTTCTACGAATTGCCGAAACATAATACATGCATAAAAACTGGAAAAGGTCCAGGCCGGGCGTGTAAAGGGTTCCGAACCAATTTGTATGTTTGAAACACTGTAGACTTTCTATAGGTTTTCCTGTAATTTTTAGGTATAGAACATATATCTGCATAAGTTTCAAAATTTTAGGCTCAGTTGTTTCGGAGATAAGGCGTTAATGGTCGTTTTTGGTCTAATTTCTTGAATAATTTTCAAAATATTTATTTTAAAATTATTAAAAAAATTAAATTAAAACCCCCACAGTAAACATTTTCGTTTGATGTGTCACACTACAGTTTGAAAAACTTTTTTTAAATTTTCTAGACTGACCCCCAAAAGTGACCCCCATACTCAAAATTTATTTATTTACATGACACGTCTGTGTTTGGGTCACATTGTCACATTGTCCATATGTACAAAAATTTCAACAGAATCGGTCCGATAGATCCGGAGAAAACTATCTATTATTTATTTATATATGCTTTATTGTACCTACACCAAAATATAAATACATAGAGAAAACCTTAAACTAAAAAATATACAAATGGCGGCCTTATCGCATTCCGCGATCTCTTCCAGGCAACCAGGGATGGAAAAAGATAGCCTGGACATAAAATGGGGCTACAATTGGTGCAAATATGAAGTTAACAATTTGAACTGGCTGTGACAGACAGACAGACATCCGAGTGGTCCTATTAGGGTTCCGTTTTTCACGGATTTTCGGAACCTTAAAAGAGTGAAAGCAAATATATTTGTGTAGATACCCCATACTATGGTAGGCACCAGATAAATTTGCCGTAAGTACATTGACCTTTCCTTAATATCCCTTTGTAGATAGCCGAACAATTAATTATGAAACGTTTTTCATTTCTAGAGAACATAAAGGATCACGATATCGATATGTATCGATTCAGGATACTTTTATATATTTTTTTCTGTTTTTGATAAAGAAACAAAAATTATGTATTTCAATGACCGTTTTTGCACATTTATCTGGTGTCTACCATAACATCTCGAATCGTTTCAATTTTTTCAGTCACAATTGTATAGATACAATAATATGTGTGAACAAGAATTGTTGAACTACATATATTTGGTGTACAATAAAAAATCATCTATCCATCTACCTAATCCTGTAACAACCCCACTGCCAAATATAATCTACATTATAATAAAGCTTTGAATAGTAAAATAAACGTACATCCGAGTTACGTGGATCAATATTTAAATTTAAACTGGATTGCCGGAACGTCCATACATACGAGATTCAAAGTAGGTATGTTAGCGTAAATACACGGAGTCTAAAATTGGACAATAGAGAATCCATTTGCTACCAATGTTTGATTTTTTTTCATCGGATTGTACCTCCGGCTATTCGGGTCGATCATAAAGTACTTTTTTCTTTATCTGCCGTTTAGTTTTAACTCGCATTGTACTTACATTTTGATGCATGCGTGTTTTACTTGTTTTTTCAATTGGTTAGGAAAGCCAATTTATTTCCAGCTTAGAAATTTTAATTTAGCTCTAAGGAGAGCGTTATTACAGGCGTTATATGAGTTTAAGGAGTTTTATAAGGTGTAATTAGACATCAATTTGTGAGCTGGGAAGGTCGGGGATGTGAGCAAGAGTGACGGTATCATTTTGTCACGTAATCGGATTATAAGAGCTGACGGTGCGGGCCGCCCCAACTTCATGCCTCCCCACACATAGACGACGCTTTTGTACTTTTTTTAAACGAAAAGAACAATTTCGGTCATTTTTTTGTGTCAATAATACTGTTGTATCGTTTACTGTTAACAAAAAAAAATACAGTTTTATAAATAAGTCTTGCTTTCGAATAGTCCATATCCAAACGTTATTACGAGAATGTGTACGTTTTTTTTTATGTTATTTTATATTTTTGAGTGGGATGAGCGTATTCGCGTTAGTTTAATGCAGTTTTCGAAAAATTGTTTCATTTATTCACATTATAAGTGGAAACTTTTATATGGTCATGTTTTATATAGATTTACTTTCTAATGTATTTCCTTCAATTTTATTTAATTCTATTAGCTTTATGTTTTTCAAAAATAAATAACATAAAATGCCAATAAACAAATAAATATGACAGAAGCTGTAATTGACTGATTGATTGATTGTCTGTTTGTTAACTCTTCACGTCTTAACGGCAGAAAGGATATAGATTAAACTTAGCACACGGGTAGAACAGTAAACCTTCATACGATACCTACTTTACTCATCCCAGGAGTATATTATATATAAATAAATAAATATTCCCTTTGGATACTTTCTAACTATCACGCAGGCATTGCAGATAGCAGAAGCTAGTTCATCTATACCTACTAATATATTAAAGCTGAAGAGTTTGTTTGAACGCTCTAATCTGCGGAACTACTAGTCGCGGGCAAAAGCTATTATTTGAAAATTAATTCTAGCTTTCCCAGATTTAATATTTTGATGTCAACCTTAGAGAATTCTAAATATAAAAACTTTAAAGTTATCCTAAAAAAAGAAGCTGTGCGAATTAAGAAAACAGACAGAACCATTTCAAAGGATTCCTTGGAGGATCGCCGAAAGCAAATAATATTTTCAAGTTTATTTGTCTATCCAACTAGTTCTGTTATAAATATATGCATTTAACTTCATTAATACCGACTGTTAATTTATTATAACTCGATACTTAATCAGAGAGATTATGCAAAACTTCCTCGATTTTAATTGGATTACTAATTGGGTAATAGCAGATAGGACACCTAGGACCTGTGATTACCTGGTATACGAAACGACAGTACCTACATGTTAAAATCATGAATATGAGCAATAAAACAAAACTGCAAAAGCTTTAGCCATTTTAGAACCAACATAACGATGATGATGATACTGCTAAAAAACGAATACTCCTCCCAGTAAAGCATCGCTAAAGGTACAAAATGCAAAATAAATGGCATGTACTTTTTAAATACGTAATTATAAGTCAGCCTGGAGTGGGTGTTGCTCACATAAATTCAAGTCACAAAGTACACGGCGCGACTGTGCGAGCTAGCTGTAACATACACTGCAACTGCAACTAGTCGGCGAACGGCCGCGACCGCGTAGCATTTTGTTACACGTAATCGGATTAGAGGCGAGTGTCGTCTGCCGGCGTATGCCGTCGTACGCCGCCGTATGCGCCTTGCACGGCGGCCGCATATAAATACGACCCGACCCTTACTCAGGATTTAAATACGAACTCCGACTAGATACAGAAATAATGAGCTTACCGTACCACCAAAGAAAAATACACTGAAATACGCTGCCTGAAACATTGTAAACACTGTACCGTTTGGCAGCTGAGCATACATTTTCCTATATGCATAAAAAGTGGCGGCGATAGGCGACGGAGCCAAACTCAGCCTTCCATTACACGGATCACTTGGCTTGCGATCAGGTTCACTAGCTAAAACCCTTCCTACAGCCATCCAAAATTACCCTGAGACATGTCATGATATATTATTAAACCATACCTACCGTTGAAACATTGCTAAAATTAAGACATCGAACAAAAAGATTTAAAAATACAACAACGTGTGAAAGTAAAATACATCAAAAATGTGCAGGTTACACTAAGATGCGCACAATATACAGAACAACAAGATATAAAGTAATCGTGCTCTTATCGTAATCATGCATAGCGAGTAGCGTGACATCGACCGTTAGCTCTACTGGCTAGTAAGCTCTCTATGGTCTCAAGCGACTAGTCTACGGTGTGAGATATGCTTCCGGTGGTTCCCGGGAAAGATCTATTTATGCGCTATGTTCCGCACTGTTTCTGTTGGTGTCAATAAGCTGTGTGAACAGGGCATGGGCGGTACAATCGACAAAATATTTCTCTCCGGAATCACGTCGGGCAGACTGTGTATAAATGGAGTGCCTCACTTACCAAACTTCGGAAGATGGCAACTAAGGTGCTCCACCACAATTACCGCTTGCGTAACCCTGGGAAAAATATTTTTCTCCGTGAATCTAACGTGTAAGTAAGTCTTATAACAGTGGTTGTTCTTATAATATAGGCAGGGGTTGTCTCAATCATTACTCCGTGATTTGCTCTGGGGTGTGGCTTTTTACAACTAGCATGCTGATTTACGTTACTGGTACTCTGTGAGGAAGATTCTGGTTTGTTCACTTTACACTATTATAGAGTGGGTTGTACTTTTGTGTTTGCTTGTACTCACAAAAATAAAAATTGGACATGATCTACTGAAAAATAAAAACGCTAGGGCCGCTATTCGGTGCTATAGATACAGTTATCAATGAAACTAAAACACAAGGACTATGTAGGTACACCTGCTTCTAACAATTGCAGCAATTGGTCACTAATAGTTGCTGTTGCTCGTTATACGATAGTAGACTGAGACAATAGTGAAGGTAAACAAGAAATACTTTACTTCTACAGTACAAGAAGTGAATTATTATAATTTGTCGCAATAATATTACCATTTATGAGTTAATACTAAGTGGTAGATACCTGGAAAAGATACACAGGTATATTATTAATAAATCCATTAGTATTATCTAACTACTTAAAATAAAACACAAGTTATATAATATCATATATCGCGAAAATAGAAGCGACCGAATAAGAAAAGTTGAGGATGTAACTGAGCGTGGGCGAAGGTAGCTATTGTTTTGAAGGTAACTATTTATAGGAATTAATCGCCATAGCAAAACCAATAAATATGTTTATAACCAACGCAAAGAAGCGAAAATAAAAGTACAGTAAGTGCAATGTCTTATTAGAACTAAAATGTCACGACAGTTTAGAGGTCTTCCATAAATAAATAGCTAAATCGGTTATAATCAAATGATTTACTCACTGCGAGATATTGTGGTCTAGATTCACATTACATACATTGATAACAAAATTATAATTAATGAGATAGAACACTCATTAATTTTCAAAGCGCGTCTATAAGTCATAACATTATTTTATGCGACACCAGCGCGGGCGCTTGGAAATGTGAATCGGTATGTATTTAGTTTGGAAAATAATTGGTAGGAGCAGAAAAGCATATTGTGAAGCAAACAAACAAGCATTGTCGAGTAGCCGGCGCGGCGGCGGCACGGGTGCGGTGTCCGGCCTGCGCTGGAGGTCGGCGCTCATTGAGCGCTCGCCAATTGAGATAATGGCCTCAAATGCAGATGATTACTGACCCATTCATTGGAAACCAGCTGCTAGTAGCTCACTACGTTCACGATTTATATCATTACGATACGATAGGGCACTTCTATTAAATTAAGTTAACGTTAACCACGCGTGCGCTGCGATGAAATGTATGTTTACCTGCGAAACTAATATATTGTAAATGCACGCGATTAACGGATAGCGGTTGAATTGTAGCGCGATGTAACGCAGCAGGGTTACGTAGAAATAGAAACGGAATATTGTGAACTTACTAATAATATGATTTTACGCGGCACGATGCATTTGCAGACTTGCGGTTCACCAACGGTTTATTACTAAATGAGAATCGTTATGCGTTGTGCGTTGCGTCAAATGCGGTGGTTTGGATACAAGGACGGGCTTTACACAATTAAAAGTAACAACCCAAAACGTGTTAGCACAAATGTTGTCCAACACCTGACATGGTATTATTTAAAGTAATAACAAACAAGAGCGCCTGGTTTATCTTATATATAATCGGTGCCGTTGTTAATTACTGGTTATGACGTAATTTTATTATTACGAGTGTGCAATAAAATTCAATGTACCATTAAGTGTGCTCGTGGCCCAATGATTTACTCTGTAACTTTCGTCGTAACCGAGATTTACGGTGTCACACAAACAGCTATTTTTGAAACAGTTCGACTCTCTTCACACTTTAATTATAGACGTACAATATGACAAAATTATATTTTAGCTTTGTGGTTTGCCTTGAAAATAAATACTGTTCCAGTTTATGAGTAGAGGAATGCACGTCATGTGTTCGAACGTTCTAAAAGTGAGGAAAATGTTTCGCAAAGTTCATATTTCAAAAGAGTTCGTTAGAATTGAAAATGATTGACGGAAAGCGACTCGGAAAGCTCAGCGATGGTCATGATTATTTTCGCAGAAAAATATTTATGATAATGACCAATCAATTCTCACTTGCATTGTTAGTATTTATTTCATCCTAGGCCAGCCTTTTCCCAACAATATTGGGGTCGGCTTCCAGTCAAACTGGGTTTAGCTGAATTCCAGTATTTTACGTAGAGCGGCTGCCTACCAGACCTCCACAACCCTTCTTGGCAAGACTGAAGTCAGATTTACTAGCTTTTGACACTGCATAACGTCTGCCAAAGATTGACAGCCGGGACCAACGGCTTAACGTGCTTTCCGAGGCACGGAGGAAACTCGATAAGTTAAGATGGTCACCCATCCACAGACCAACCTTAGCAAGCGTTGCTTAACCTGGAAGATCGACCTGTGTGGCTGTTAATATTTAAGTCTTTTAATTCAGGTGACAAGCGATGAGTGCGATCAAATATACAGATAAAATCGATGGCGACGTTTTCCAAACCTCGTAGTACATTTTGTCACTTTCTGACTTATTTACAATAAGGTGTCTAATATCGCACGAGATTCTTATCAACCGATAACTGCGAAAATAAACAAAAAATACACGGCTACTGTGGCGTTATACACTTATAGAAACGTTTTTATTCAGCCACATCGTGGTATCCACAGCCTGTGGTGGAAATCTTTCTCCTCAGCGCATTTTGGACAAAGTGCCAAGTTCTTGTTTTCCACAAAGTAGGATGAATTGTGATGACTCGTTCTAGAACGTTATGGCCGCCACATATTAAATTTTGAGCGGGTTACTGCCACCCTTTTATGGCTTTTGGACACGCAGTAAACGACGCTTAAGCTTTTGAAGTGCCTTGATATTGACTATCAAATAAATGCTTTTAAGTTGTACTTCCTTAAATATGTCAAGGTTGTTAATTGCACAGTTATTTTTAAATGCTTTTTTGAAAATATTAAAATCAGTTCGGTCACGGTGGCACTTTTTGAAATGAATCAAACTGTTTGGCAGGTCTACCTATATTTCTGATAGTCCATCTTATCTGTTTGTTTGTATGTATGTATTTAACAATAAATAAATTCTACAAAATGATCGAAAGACTGCCAAGTTTTACGGGCATTATTTCAGACGGATATAATAGTGGATTACGAAATGACCCATTCGGATATAGAAACATTTATGTCTCATACATAAGCACTCACTCTACAGACGTGAGCTAATCACTTTGAGAATTACAGACGTGTTAGAAGTACGGAGACATTCACGTAAACACTATACCAGACACGCTAAAACTAAATACATATTAGGTTCAATGCGCTACTTGACATGCTTTTGTTTTTTACCCGACTACGGTGAAACAGAAAGGAGAGTTATGATTTTGACCGGTATGTATCTCTCTATATTTTTTAATATTATGAGTAGGCTCACGTTTGTCTACAATCTCGCATGACGAAAAGCGATGAAGTGGTCAACAATGGACCATGCGAAGAAGTAACCTTTATGAACTCTTGACTTAAAAACTCTCAAGTTGTAGCTAAAAGAAAACTCAGACTCCGCAGAGAATTTCCCTCTTGGCTACAAAATAAACTTGTATGTGTTTTGGGTAGAAAATAAACTTTGAAACCATTAACTTTTATTTTACGACCAACTTTATTGGATTCACATAATCTAGCAAGTCACATGATGAATAAATTGAAATTCTAGAGACACTATTTTTAACTATCCAACTGTTTCGTTGTCTATTTTAAAATGAAAACGTTCATTCGCAAAACATAACCTTACTTTTCGATTTTATTGCAGTTCGTCTGTAACTTTGTCGCTGAGTATCTGTTTATTTGCACAAACAAGACACAATGTTTCTTGAATTATAATATTGGCCCGCAAACACATAAGTAAGTAAAATATATGGTTTAAAGAAGGCCACATAGAGTTGCATATCTGTTACATTTGTTTTATCTCAAGGATTTTTGGCTAGGTTTAAATTTTAAAATACTTTGTGTGCGCTACATATTATCTTTGTTCCTGATATACCGAGAATATTTACTTCTGTTAAAACAGAATAGATTCGGAAAGAACAATTTAGCTAGATTAATGCGTGTCTATGAAATCTATCCTAGTATATACATAACTAGCTGACCCGTGCAACGTCGTCTGCGTAATATTTTTCATTACTGCTCCGCTCCTACTGGTCTTAGCGCTCTTCCTCGATAAATGGGCTATCTAACACTGAAAGAATTTTTCAAATCGGACCAGTAGTTCCTGAGATTAGCGCGTTCAACCAAACAAACAAACAAACTCTTCTACTTTATAATATTAGTATAGATTCGATATTTATAAGCTGCAACTAGCCATACTTTTCGATTACTATGTTACCCCGCAATTTGTCTAAATTACATACAAAATGACGATTATCAACACGTAGTCAAATTTTATTAAGAGTAGGTAAATATGTACCTATGTACATATTTGCGCAGGAGTCATACTTAGATAAGAATAGTTAAAATAGAACAAGGATAAACTTGAATGTTATTTCATGTCTACATATTTTAGAATATTATTATTCTATACCTACGGACTTACGATTAGTCCCGAACCCGTCCCAAACTAAGAATGAATGATAACACGATTTCAAAGTAACTCTCACATCGTGTTGTCATTCATTGTTAGTGATTAGGTGATACGAAGTAGAAAACGCCCGCAACTGAGGCCGATACTACGGACTTCGAGCTAAGACGTCCGTAGTTTCAGCCGAGTAGCTTCCAAGATCGTGGACTACCTATTAAAAATCGTCATGAAATAATTCTCGCTTTCTCATCTTAAATACATTTTCGTCATATAAATTAATTTTCCATCTGTGACGTGGTCAGTAGGCAATATCTATAATAATAATAATAACATATATATATATCAGTCCACTAAGGGCGGGTTGTTTCACGTACACTTTACGCACGCGTAAACGTCAAATATGGTGCTAACTATCGTTAAATCAAAAAATTGGGTTGTTTCACAATACGTCAACGTTAAAGCATGCTAAAAAGTTACGATTACGGACGATGTTTGACGTTCGTTAAATAAGAAGAAGCGTTGTTTCAATACTATCTGTCATGGTTAACAGGGCTGCCAGTAGAAAGCCACATGTTTTCCTAATAAAAATCGATGGGAGATTTATCTAGTATGGCAACATTCACGTTCACGTCAAATTTAATCTGTGAGACTGTGCTATTATTATTATTGTTGTGCGAAATAACATTGTGCCATTTTTTTAACTGAAGTCGTTGTACTTGTAGAAAACTGTGTACCTATAGAAAAGCTATTCGTATACTTTGACGAAAAATGAATACATATTCACCTTTGTTAAAATGCCTTAATATATGTTAAACATTGCAATCTACAAAACACGTATATTTTATAATTTGTTGGACATTTTTTTACAGAGAACGGTCTATAAACTTCTCTAAAAATGAGAAAGATCGCTTTAATTTGATTGAAAAATATAAAGATGTGTTGTTTTGTAAAAAAAACAGACAACAACAGTAATATAAAAAAAAACAGAACTTGGGCTGAAATTTATCTCGACTTCGATTTGGCGTGTTAGCAATATAGCTACTTCCTTTGATACTCGGTATCTTGTGATAAATTTCTGATCATCCCAAAGGCTTAAATTATTAATACGTGCTTTAAATACCTTTTTCTTTCTTTCTACGCTACTTGAATCATCATCAGATGAACTAATATCGTCGATCAAAGACCAAACTCGCGAATAAAAAAGAGATTTCATGACGTTTTCACTATTTGACGTACGAGTAATTAAAGTTACGTGCTCAAACCATCTGTTAACGTAATCGTATTTTTTTAGCATGCGTTAACGTTGACGTATAGTGAAACAACTCATTTTTTGATTTAACGATAGTTAGCACCATATTTGACGTTTACGCATGCGTTAAGTGTACGTAAAACCACCCGCCCTAAGCTTTGAAACAACGCTTCTTATATAACGAATGTCAAACATCGTCCGTAATCGTAACTTTTTGACGTACGTATGTTACGTTAACCAACTGTTTGATACAACCCACCCTAAACCACCCAAATCCATAGCGTTTCATTTTTTGTTTCCTTATTCTGCAATAGTACTAGATTCGAATAGTAGTAGATTCGCTAGAGCACACGTGCTCGGGAGAGGGATGTATAATCCAGTAAGGTGCTGGTAGGGATCTTGACCGCACTTCCGGAATTGTCCTGATAGCCGTGGTATACCTCTCCACTCCTCTAGCACCTCAGGCTATGTTGCCTCCTTGGCGCTACGTCACTTTGTGCTAGCGACCGTTTTCGGGGGCCCATTCATTGAGTGTGCAAGTCACCCCCTGCCATTTAAAAGCCGTGTATATTGTTAGTGGTCAGGCAGGGGTCAATAGTTCTTCTATAATAAACGATTATCAGTCCACTAAACCACCCAAACCCATAGCGTTTCATTTTGTTTCCATAATTATTCTGCAATAGTACTGCTCCAACCGGGGATTGTCCTTGGGAATACTTTCAGTGCATACAGGGATAATCGCCGGTTGGTGCCCCATTACATTTGAAATGTCTAACGGGGCCTCTGCGAAGCTGGTTTTGGCCCCTCGTACGCCTACCAAAGGACCGGGTCTCCAGGGACCCGAGAAAGTAAAAATAAATAAATAATAATAATATCCTTGGACATTTTACACAACGCCATATAGTCCCAAGCTAAGCAACCTAATGCTTGTGTTATGGTAACGAGATGGCTGATAAACTACATATATACAGTTTTTTTTGTAAATACATACATATTATAGATAGAAAAACACCCAGACTCGGAACAAATACTTGTAGGTCGTACAAACATTTTGTTCCGTGCGGGAATCGAACCCGCGACACGCTGCGCAGCAGTCAATCGCTCAACCACTGCGCCAACCGTGTCGTCAAAATCTATGTCACAGGGAAATGACAAAGTCTGTAAGATCGTAAAATATCGCGTGAAATTGTATTTTTTTTTCTAAATTAGCCACAAATATATTGGAAACTATTGAATTTGGATGGGATTTATTATATACAAAACGATTTATTCATATTAATAACTAGAAATTATAATCTAATCAAGATTTATTATAATCTTACGGAGCCTGCCAGTTTCCGGTGACATCTACACATTTGCAACGAAAATAGAATTCGATGAAGTCATAAACAAAAAATAACACTAGACGATTTAGTTTTTACGGTTCCGTACCCAAAGGGTAACCAACAGAACCCTATTGCTAAGCCTCCGCTGTCCGTCCGTCCGTCCGTCACCAAGCTGTATCTCATAAACCGTGATAGTTCGACAGCTGAAATTTTCACAGATGATGTATTTCTGTTGCCGCTATCACAACAAATACTAAAACACATAATAAAATAAATATATAAGGGGGCTCCCATACCACACACGTGATTTTTTTGCCGTTTTTATAAATAATGATAGGGAACCCTTCGTGCGCGATTCCGACTCGCACTTGGCTGATTTTTCGATCTGGCAACTGTCAAAACGTTAACTCCGTAAATCCGAAATAAATTCTTTGATATACCGTTTCCTTCTCATTACTGGAATTACACGAACTATTAAAAACTATTTTGAGGAAGCGTTCATCAGTAAGCTTCAATAAAAATGAATCCTATAAAATAGTTGGATTGGCACGAAACTGCGTCGTAGAAATGTCAGCGAGGAGTGAATGGACTCAAGTTTTTGTTTATTTATTTCTGCATATGTCCGCGTGCATGTGCCAACAAAGCAAAGAGATCAGAAAAGACTCAAAACAATGAAGTCATTAGTCGTTGCTATTTCCAGCAAATAATGTTCGTAATAACTTCCATGAAATTGTAATTGCGTTTCTCGTGGATTTTTCTTATCTTCGAGATCTACATTAAGCACTTAACATGTTAAGAGTCCTATTACATTTTTTACGGAAATTCATGATTTTTGACGCTGTAATTATCAGCAGCAGTAAGATATTTTAATTATTTGATCCTGAATAACGATAGTGCCAGTCTCTTTCTTGTAAGTTAAAGTTACACATTTTCATTTTTCTTTTCTTGTAATTTACTATAAATATTTTACGAACTCAGTTTGCAAGAAAAAATGTCGGCGATGGAACTTTGACGGTCTAATTCACATTGTTACAATCAATTCTTTTAAAAGCTAAAATTACTAAAAGGTAAGTTGAATGTTTTACTTGTTTATTGGAGTTCTAGAATTTCTTTAAATTCCTAGAGTTTTCACGGAAAAAAACGTAAAGAAAGCCTAATTGAAGCCAGAAATGTCTTGATTCAGCGTCCATTATATTCCAAATAAAAACAATTTTATCAAATAAATTAATATGATATAAAATTTCAATCTACAATGAATACGTTTCATTAGTTTTCGTTTGTCAATATAATTAAACAAAATTACAATAAATAAAATTAAAGTACTATATATTCTGCGTCAATTCAGCGCGCGCGCTCCTTAGTCTCGCGCGAGCGCCCAAATAAACTATAATCCTATTCAGACTAGTAAGTATCAAAATTGTTTCGCGGACTATAGATGTACTCCCAACGCAGACCAACGTAACTTCGTCTATTGCAAACGAGCATTTACGATTCGTAATAGGACTCTTAACCCAGCTACGTGAAGACTATACTAAAACAACTTCTAGTTTATAAAGTTCCCACCGCAACTAGCTATTTAATATGTATTTTCAAAATGCATAAACATATTTTATCTTGTCATCTCCACACTAAGATACGGATAATCAATTTTTATGTTGCATCCATTCGATTTTGTTTTATGACTAGTTAAATGTATTTTTGCCGTCAACAAAGTTCCGAGTATGACGAACGAGCGATTGGTAAGTTTTATTTATTTTCGCAGTAGAACTGTATTTAGAGCCGCCCCACGTAAAATACTGGTATTCAGCTGAATCCGGTTTGACAGGAAGCCGACTCCAATGTAGTTGGGAAAAAGCTAGGCAGATGATGAGTAGAACTGTATTTAGAGCATTAGCGAGCAGTGTTGTGACGTTCGTGGAACCCATTGAGGACGGGTTAATAAACATTAGTTATATAACGAAGTTCAATGACGTGACACCGGCTGGTATCGGTTTCTAAGTGGATTAGTGCGGGCTATCACGGGGCAGCGGTGCAGTGCGTGCGCAGCGCAAAGGTCGAATGTGCAATCGTCTCAAACTATCGCAACTAGTCACAGCTGAGGCCCAGCGAGCTGTCACTCACCACTCACGACGCGGACGACACGAATTATTTCTTACATTGAACACTAGATTGTCACACGTCTCTGCCCATTGTAGAATTCCTCTCTATTCTATTCTTTAATTACTAGTTTTAGGTAGATCTGACCTCTGAGAAACGTTTTAAGTCCTACTAACTAAATCCCAATCCGACTTTGTGTGCCTTCGCTGTCCAAGTCTAGACCAGAGAGCCATTTCTACTAATTTAAAACAACTTTCGTGTAGCAATGTCAATTGCAAATTACTGTCAAAAAAGCCTTTATTTTCATACATTTTTGACAGTTTTCGATTGACATGCGAATGCGGTGCGAATGTGAAAATTAGTAGAAATGGCCCTCAGCTTATAGTTAAATATCAACTTTGCTTTGTGATTGACATAAACCTAACAATATTTCATTTTACTAGATTTTATTGGTGGTTTATCTTAGAAGTTTAAAGTTGACGTTGCAACAGGTACCTATAGCTATAACTTAACCCAACGCAAAAGAATCATCAACATTGGTGAATAAACAATATAGTAGTAATGCCCGAATAGATAACCCTCCACCTCCGTGGTCGAGTGGTTTAGGCGTTTGCCTTGTAATTGTGACCCGGTCGTTGTGGGTTTGATTCCCACGGGAAGCATCAGCAAGCAGGTCCCGGCCGCCAAATGGCGATCGTCAAATAAACCATGTCAGAGGTCCTTGAGGCGGTTCAGAAACTCTGACACTATTGTATGCGTTATGAACTGGTATAAACAATAAACAGACATGCAATCCCATCCCTGCTATCCCGGGAGGTTTGCTGTCATTTATTGAAGAGTTCCGTTGCCTGCCTCAGAAGTTCTTTATCAGGTCTTCACCAAATTGAAATACTCTCCTAAACAAAACAAGTGTCATCCATTTTTGTTAACAATTGACGAAAATATCGCTGAAGAAACATTTTTCCTCGGATCCCATCATCAGATCCTGACTTATACCTTCTGTCACCAGCTCAGCAATATGAGATGATGATAACCTGGCACAAATATCTGAATTGTGTTAGAAAATATACGATTTTCCTGAGATCCCATCATCAGATTCTGACTTGGTGACAATGGATCCACAATTGGAGGGGAAATCGGTGAACATACAGCCATAAAAAATCATACTGATAGAACCTCCTCCTTTTTGAAGGAAGTCTGTTAAAAATATGAACCCACCCGTGCGCTTCTAACAGGATCAAAGTGGCCCCGAAAAATATACCTAGACAGCAACTTTAAATTCATTCACTGACCTGCCTCACTACTTAAAAGAATGAGTAAGGCTTCATAAAGCCTTCGCGTCTGATAAATGTAACGTTAAATTCGGTCGATGCCCGCTTTATACCACAGAACGAAACAATTTTGTTTAGAATTCCGCTGTTTCTTCTACGTCATCATTTATTAACAAAACATCCGCAGAAACAGCAGGAAGAAATTTAAACGTCAAGATTATAGTTTTATACATTAATCACTTCAACATTTTTGTGTCAAAGAGTATATTTAGCGCTTTATTGAACGGGCTCATATTTGTGTCAAAATTTAGGACAGGCTAGAAAGTCGCTCCCGAATAGTGGAACACGGTTGAACTATTAACGTTATCGGACAACATTCTGGTAAGATATTCCGTCCAAAGTCACTAACCAGCCCTTCAGGTATATGAAGTCCCTGATATGAGTTTACAAACACACTTAAAGTAACAAAGTCACGACATTTAATCCCTTTCCCGGTATGTTATCGCAGTCGCTACGGAGTACCCTTTGCCTAAACTAATATTTGCATTTCCCTGTAAATAGCAAGTGACTATGTTTTGACGCCTACACATGCTTGCTCTGTGTTGTGTGAACGACGGTAGGTCGAAAGGTATTCTATGTAATCAGAAGTCAATGGTCCTTTATTAATAATGTTGATCTAACACAATATTGTGAAAATCGGAAAAGCTCGGGAGATAAACCGGAAAATTGATGTTGTGGGCGCGCACTAATCCCACATGAATTGTATATGCATTGAAAATAGCGATATCCATCCTCAGTGTCAATAACCGAGTCCATTTCCAAAATAATGTTTCTTTTGTTTTATATGTTTTCTGCGTTTCAAGAGCAGCTACCTATTTTATTTTATTTTTATGTCCATGTAAAACACGACACTGCTGAATAGCTGAAAAACATTTGATTTCGTCAGCGAATTTCGTCGAGATAATTGTTGGCAAACAAAAAAAGTAAAACAAAGTCCCAAATTACTATTAACTGCGATGAAACAGTAACGTTCTGTTTAACATTGAATATTTATAATAACTGTAGTCAAATTAAAAACTTCACCACATAAAATGTGTATGTAAGTAGTAAATGAACAACAAACAAACGGACGCTAATGGCTTTACGAGAATCATGTTAAATCACGTCGAATGTGGAGTGAACTTGTTTATTTTGCTGCATTCGTGGAGTTATCGTGTCATAGAGACGAGGCTTGGCCTTCATCCAAACACTTTCACTCAAATCATGTGGACATTGCACAAAACTGAAACGCCTACATATTCGTAAGAAGCGTTATCATACTTACTCTGAGCACCAAATTCTTGCGGCGACACAACAAAGTGGATTGCTGTTTTATTGAAATTTTATTTTGGGTCGTTTTAATAAGTTTCAACGGTCGCTTTAAAAGTTGTTTCAGTATTTTATATGACGGCGAATCGCAATTTCTAGAAACAAATAATAAAATCTCTACATTTATCTTGAATGTTGTTGAACTGTGTTCTAAAGTGGTGAGTGAAGCGACCAAATTGTGAAGCAATCTTAACTTTTATAGAAATAGAGAAATGGTGTGAGTTAGGGATGAGCGTGGCGGACATCCATTAGACGCCCTCGAAGTGCACGGAAAGGACCATTAATTGTGGCGACCGTCTCGGAGCTTCACCTGAAACATTACCTTCAGTAAACTAACTTGCAAACTTACCTACAAGATAGGTACTCATGTTTAACTGAATGCACTTTAGTAAGTTCATCGATTTTGAACACAGAGTTATTGACTGCGAATATTGCAGATCTCGAAGACAGGTGTGTGATAAAATGTTTAAAAACAATCTTTTCACTCTAAAAATATTTTGTCTATCTTATTAATATTAGACTTATAATAAAATGCTGATGCTTCAACAAAGGGACCTATTTTTAACATATCACAATGTAAGCAAAATATAGGTTTGAGGAACATCGCGCAGTACACATGACGAAATCTGAAAGGTAGAGACTTAATTTAGAAAACGGGACAATCGCTTTGAACGCATCCATCATGGATGATAACAGAAAGCGGAAGTTTATCAAGTTTCGACTTTATGGACCTGACTATAAAAAGTTAAAAGTTTCGGCCTTCATCGCTTTTCATTAAAATGCTATCAACTTTACGGAAGCACTTGGAAAAGTCTCTGCCAAAGTATTAACCACACACCAGCTTTGCTTTAATCAAGCATCACCATCATTTGCCTAGACTTCTCCCAACTATATTGGGGTCCGCTTCCATTCTGTAACCGGCACATTCAACTGAACAGGGCCTGATATAGCTGTTTAGCCGCTCCGGGAAAAATAATATTCGCCGCCCTTTACACTAACCATATTTAAAGTGATATTGTTTTAATTGTATAATATTCACATACGTTAGTCTAGTACGCATTAGCGTATCTAGGGTTTTTAAAGTGATATTGTTTTAATTGTATAATATTCACATACGTTAGTCTAGTACGCATTAGCGTATCTAGGGTTTTTAAAGTGATATTGTTTTAATTGTATAATATTCACATACGTTAGTCTAGTACGCATTAGCGTATCTAGGGTTTTTAAAGTGATATTGTTTTAATTGTATAATATTCACATACGTTAGTCTAGTACGCATTAGCGTATCTAGGGTTTTTAAAGTGATATTGTTTTAATTGTATAATATTCACATACGTTAGTCTAGTACGCATTAGCGTATCTAGGGTTTTTTCCAGGGGGGACCTGGCTTTGCTGACCTGGCTGGGTTGTGAAAAAACCCTTGTACAATTTTTAAGTCCGAACCAGAGATGCGACAAACAATATGAAAAATTGTTGCGGTGTGCATGATCCAAAGTGGAATATAAGGCCAGTCATAGTTAAAAGACCCAGGTACTCGTAGCTCCCCACAATCCCGGGTGATTTTAGTAACTTAGTTGATTGATGCAGGAAAGCTCAAGAAATTAGAGAGTGTAGGAATGTAAGCGAGCGAAGCGAGCTCAAAAATGTTTGTACCGTTTATTGGATATGTTTGATTTTCTCAATAACATCAAAATAGAAGTTACTTTTTTCTTGATTTTGTAATGAAATAGAAGAAAGAAGTTCAAGCACACACCGTTGAGAGTGTAAAATGCAAAACCAAGCGAAGCGAGCTCGAAAATTATAGCACCTTTGTTAATTTATCAACTTAATATGTGGATTGTGTAGTATTCAGTAAGAACCGGGTCCTAGGCTGGGTGGGCCTCCTAGCCCACCTAGCGCCTGTCTTGTGGTCTGCCCCGCAAGCCAAGACATAGAAGAAGAAGAAGACATGCTTAAAACTAGGTACAATTTCTAACTATTGGGGAAAAAAACCAATGGTTGAAGTGCTGTATCTCGAGACAGAGACTCTCAAACCTACACAACCATTAACTGGGTAATAAGGTGGTTCTTGGCAAGACTGGAGTCAGATTTACTAGCTTCTGACAATCCATAACGACTGTCAAAGATCTACAATTGACAGCTAATTCACAGCAGGCTTAACGTGCACGGAGGAAACTCAGTATTTTAATATGGTCACCCATCCACAGACCGACCTTGGCAAGCGTTGCTTATCCTTGAAGATCGACCAGTGCGGCTGTTATTCTTTAGCCACGAGCTCCTACTTTGCTTTAATCTAGCAAAATAAAATAAAAAAATGCCACGAGATCGGATCACCAGTATAGCATCATTCTTTCATAATGATAAACAATATGATTTCCAAATAAAATAAAGAGAGAGAGCTTGCAGTCTCATGTTAGTTACAACAGTAGTGGGAATGTCTTATGGATCATCTACATAAGATGACAAATCAGGCTTTGCTCTGTGACTCTGTATCGAGTCTGTACAAGCCTCTACATTTGGTATGTATCTACATCTTGAATTGGAGTAGGTTTACCCATTGCTTTGGAAGGCTTTTGCTATGTTTATTGGTAAATGATCTAATGGATTTTAAGGCAAATTTTTGCAGACGGTTTTCGTGGTTTCTTATGTGTGACTATGAAAATGTTTAATACACGTCTTATAAATGCGGAGACTAAAATTCTGAAGCGATGAAGGTCTGCGGAGCCCGCATGCGTACAAATAAATTGTGAGATTTATACCGTTATATTAATTAACGTTTTGACACCAACTAACAATGTACAGTAATAATTCGCACATAAATCCTAAGAAAATTAGTTAAACTTTATTGGTTTCGAATAATTATAATTATTCCATCTTAGGCAATAAGGAAATAATGAAAAGTCTTCATATGCATTTATGCAAATATTCTTATTCACAGACGTCCATTAATTTCAGAGCAGCAATAAGTAACGGTTACTTGACGGGAACTTTTGCCAGGTCGACGACAAAGTTGAAAATAATTATTTATTGAACATCATCTTCTTTATTAAATTATACTAGATCCCTAGAAGTATTTCTAAGGTCAATCCACCAGGACAATGCAACAAGATGCATCTCATCATGCAATAGGCTGCCACTTTTACTCTCAGTCAATTTTATTACTGACTAGCTTTTGGTCCGCTCCAAGTAGTCGTAGCGTGATATTATAAAGTATAGTCTTCCTGCCGATTAATGGACTATCCCACAGTAAAAGATTTTTTCAGTTCGATCCAGTAATTAATAGTAATTATCCTACCGCAGTATCTCTACGTTGACGTCGTGGTGGGGCTTGCGCGTCCCGATGGACCTTAGGTCATACCTAGGGTGAGGGGAGGGGCCAGACAAAGAGAGATACAATCCGCAAGGCAGTTTTGTGGCGAACTGTTGGGCAGTAGCGACCCCACGAACCTTATCTCCCGGGAGAAGTCTTGTTCCTCATCTCCGGCTTGCCTTTATTGGCTGGCCAGAGTGAAAACTGACGAGGAACAGAGCTCCCACCTCTTTCTTGCCTTAATTGGCCGGTCTGAGTGGAGATTCGCTAGAGCACACGTGCTCGGGAGAAGGATGTATAATCCAGTAAGGTGCTGGTAGGGATCTTGACCGCACTTCCGGGATTGTCCTGATAGCCGTGGTATACCTCTCCACTCCTCTAGCACCTCAGGCTGTGTTGCCTCCTTGGCGCTACGTCACTTTGTGCTAGCGACCGTTTTCGGGGGTCCATTCATTGAGTGTGCAAGTCACCCCCTGCCATTTTAAAGCCGTGTATATTGTTAGTGGTCAGGCAGGGGCCAATAGTTCTTCTATAATAAGCGATTATCAGTCCACTAAACCACCCATAGCGTTTCATTTTTTGTTTCCATAATCTGCAATAGTACTGCTCCAACCGGGGATTGCCCTTGGGAATACTTTCAGTGCATACAGGGATAATCGCCGGTTGGTGCCCCATTACATTTAAATTTCAAACGGGGCCTCTGCGAGTTGGTTTCGGCCCCTCGTATGCCTACCAAAAGACCGGGTCTCTAGGGACCCGAGAAAGTAAAAAAAATAAATAATAATAATAATATTCCTGAGATTAGCGCGTTAAACCAAATGTCAGCTTTATACTATTAGTTTAGAAAATGAACGCTAAAGGACGTCTACAAATGCGACCTAAACACATATAAGGGGGCAAGAAACATATTTAAAGCTTACTACTAAAGTGTTCTCAGAAATTATGTTTCTCATTATCCGGAGTTTAGATAGTAATATGTATTAGTTAGAGGAGCCGGTAGGAATGCCCGAGGTAATTACTTTCGCCCGCATCGAACTTAATGAAGGCTTAATTAAATATTGCATGACAGTGAGCACGATGATTAAGTGATGACGTCCAATCATACGTGGGTCTGATCTAGGATGGTACTTATGGTACTTGTGTTTTGAGAGGCTGATTTTAACTTTACTTTGCTCGTTTACTTTGTTAAGACAGGTAGAAATCAGCTTCGGTTTTGGTAACGGGGCTGTATTTTTTAACCATGTTTGGGGTTAGTTTTAATTCCCATAAATTGATATTGTAAGTAATAATATAGAAGTCTTAACTTATTTAGAGTTACGTGATGGATAGAGTGAGTAAAAAAACCGGCCAAGAGCGAGTCGGACTCGCCCACCGAGGGTTCCCTACAAATTTGTAGGTACATATTACTTTATATGGTTTTTTTATTATTCACTAGCTGTCCCCCGCGGCTTCGCTCCCGTCAATTAAGTATTCATTGCACATATCGAGTTTTCATTGCTTTTAAGATGTATTCTGCTATTCGGGTCGGAGACAAATCCAACGAATTAATAACCATGAAAATTGGTTCAGCAGCTCTCGAGTTATAAGTGTTGTAACAAACCCGTCTTTGTTTTATATATATATATTACAAATGTATGATTTTCAGACATTTCCCTATACTTGTAGTATATGACGGTATTACTTGCCAAATTTCATAGTTCTAGGTCAACGGGAAATACCCTATACATTTTAATTACCTTGAGTGTCAAAATAAACGTTTTTGCGGCATAAACGGCCGCATATTTTTTACGTTAACTTAAAAGTTCGATTCTTTCACAGCTTCAAGGGACTGTAGAACTGATTAATATGGTGTAATTTCAAATCGATTGCTTCACGCGTTCCCGAGATAAAGGGTCTTGACAGACAAACGGACGGACAACAAAGTGATCCTATAAGGGTTCCGTTTTTTCTTTTCGAGGTACAGAACCCTAAAAACTAAGCTATACGAGATAACCAGTGCCATTCATGTAACTAAACATACCATTATACATCAGATTCATAGTCGTTACCGAGTTAACAATAAGTACGAGTAATCTTCAAGAGAATCCGATATTCTGGATTCCTTCCTGTATACAGGGTAGATACCTAAGTTTCATAATCAAGGTTAGTGTTCAAGGTGCCAAGGCAACTGTTCAAGGCAAGTGCCTCCCCATTGTTCGGTTAGACATGTTGTTAAATGCAACCAGGAAGGGTGAGTTAAAAGGACCAGCTGTTTTCGAACCATACAGCAGCAGGACTAATTACATCACGAGGCTCTTGCATTTCAAAGGGGAATGATTATTAAATATAATATATAATGGCCTTTACAGATATTTTGATCCTTATTTACAAAATCTTTCATATGTATGACCCTATGTTGTGATATCCAGAAAAAAAATAACAATCTTGAAATACTTACAGTTTTTAACACGCTTGATGAAAACTGTACACCTATTGCCATTATTGAACGACTGTAGCATCAAAAGTGATACATAGAGCCTATGCATACGGCGCGCGTATTTTTAACGCACCGACGACGCGCGTTTTATGAACGCACGCTCACAGCGCTATATATGACGAAAAAGCAGTACTGTCTGCTTTTGAATTTCGTTAATCTGCACGTCGTCGGCGCGTTAGTAAAACGCCGACATACCACGCTCATCTCTATTCCTCTCAACAATAAGTAAGTTGAAGAACTTAATAAAATACCGCTTAGCATTTATTTGCAGAACTAGGACTTAATAAAACGGGACTTGGATGACTGGATGTGTGTGATTTCCTCCGGCTCTGTCCGGAATAGTAATACGGTGCTCTGAAGATCTTTCATGGCGTGAATAATATTTTGGGCAAATATGAGTCGTTCACAAAACCCAAGTAGTGAGGATGATGTTTTTGTAGTTTACCTAAGTATTAAAATCTTGCCTATTTTGTTTAGTTTTGGGCGTAAGTTTTGAATTTAGAATTTCCTAGAAAAAGGATGATGCCTGAGTAAAAAATTATGATTCTACCAGCTGCAGCGGCTTCACCCGCATGATCCCTAGGGAACAAAATTATTATTATTTCCGAGATGAAAAATAGCCTCTGTTCCAAATTTCATCAAGATCCATTCAGCCGTTCTGGCGTGATTGAGAAACTAACAACCAAACTTTCGCATTTATAATAATATTATAGTTAGATTTAGTCAGATTTGTTCCGAAATTGACAAAAATAAAACGCATAAGTAAAAATCAGGAGTGTGAGCTTGTGATGTCACTACTAAATAAAAGTATACTGAAATGTGATGTCATACGAGTTTTAACGTAGGTACTGTCGTCTTAATTTTGCATTTACGTGAAAAAAAGAAAAAATACGTGTCCAATACTTTTTAGAAATGTATCTAACAGACTAAATTTATTTTTTTATTCATCTACCCTTTTCACTCAATCACCTTTAATAATCCATTGCATTGTGATGCAACTCTATTATTTGTTGTTAAACCACGTCAGTTGTTTCAATTATTAATCTATTATATAACCTCTTCCCTAAATAGTCCTCGCTTTACTCTATTTCTCCACTTGCTTCTGCAAAACCACGCAACGGACTTGGAAACGATTTTCACTCATAGAAAGAGGTATAACAGAGGAAGATGTGTGCTAAGCAGTGTCCCGAGCTACTTTCGAGCAGCTAAGACCTGGTTGGCAATCACGAAAACTGACCCGAAGAGTTAAATTCATAATCTTTGGGTCCAATGTCAAATCCGTGCTGCTCTACGGGTGCAACACGTATAAGGAGACAAAGGGCATCTCACGCCGAATCCAGGTCATGCTCGGATTTCACTGACCATCTCTAGCGTAGAGCTGTTAGAGAAACGGAAGGAGAGTCCGATCGACCGCCAGATCAAGCGCCGCGCGCCGTTGCACTTGGTGGAGGTGGAGGTGGATTGGTCACAACGCGACGCACCGTGTAGGGCAGAAGGGACGAGCATCAGAATGACGTGGAGCGAGCTGAAGAATGAAGCTCAAGACCGTTTGCGATGACCATTAGCCCCTTTCCGTAGCTGTAGGGTACATAGGATCTTAAGTCAATAAGCAGGGGCGGGTCACTTCCTATTCCTACTAGTATTAGCAATGCAAGCTTTGTAAGGATGGCTGGATGTTTGTTACGCTTTCACGGCAGATTTTTTTTCAGAATTTCTTTGAATTGTTCCGCTTTTATTCCGGACGCTTTTATCCTGCTCGTCTTTTACATCGTTCTCACATGTATGTATAATTTCAACCCGACAAAACTTTGTTACAATTTATTATTTTTAAAGAAGTGTCCGTGGAGTTTCTTGCACGTTCTTCTCCATAGAGATATCTACGGTTTGGAACGTGCAAATAGCTTCAACTTTTTGGACCGACCGACCGCGACCTTGACAATTCAAAAGTGCGTGTAAATGGTTTAATTGAAATAAATGCTTGTTTTTTTTTTGAGTTTTTACAGAGATAGATTTTTATCTCGGGTGTAGGTATTCACGCTAGCGAACGCTGGCAGGAGTTTGTCTTCAATATTAACAAAACAACGAACAAATATTATTCGAAAATCTATTACACTCCACATCTTTATTGACTTTACATACCTATTCAATTATAGATTCGCATCTAATACGTATAAATACATACCTACGTACATTACACAAACATATTATACGCACACAGACGGATTGCGTCAATAATGTCTAAGAATATATCTTATTTATGTGTTTCACCTACATTATCTAATTAAATGTGTGAACTTTAAGATAAATCTAGTGCTAAATGAAATTAGGTAGTTTTAAATAACTGAGGTAGGCAAATAATACGCCCTAATAAGGTCGTTATGGGCACTTTGAGGTGAATAAGGAATATGCATGCGATTTTTTTATTTGCAAAATGAAACACTTATTAGCTCTAATAAACAATCATGAAATATTTTTAAATACCTTCATCAATTATGAAGTTGAAACGCTTCAAAGATTACAATTAGAAAGAGAAGTGCGATATGGACTTGACATCTTGACAAGTCCATGACGCCTATACAGCTGCCATAGAAAACTGCGTTTTCGCGAGAGGGACAGTTATATTTGTTTAAAATAATCATAATTATCTCGTTTATTTTTCGAGCAATTTTGATTCTATTTTCACTATTAGTAATATATTTTTGTATATTTTTAGGTAAACAGCTGTATACATTATATATATTTTTGTCATGCATATTCTCTTTTATTTCAGAGGGCTTCTTGCGAGTTTTTTAACGTACTTGATCGCGTAGGTGTCAAATTGTACGAAAATAAAAGGGTTTCCGTTATCACCAGAGAGGCGCTTATTCAATTTCAATACAAATTGACATAATTATGTAATTACGCTAACGCGATTGAGAACATTACAAATCTCGCACTAAGGCCACAGGTTTCAGTAGGTTTCAGTAGGAGTTAGCCGTTTCTGGATATACATAGGTACTTATTCCCTTATATTGAATGAAAGTGTGTTTGTAGGTGACTAACAATTAAAAAGCAATAACTATTTGTATAAGTGAGTGAGTACCTATGTGATGCTGCAAAAACTTGGAAGCTACCTTTGAAGGATTTATTAATCTTCAAGACTAAATGTTTTCAGTCTTTCCTAGTTTAGGAAATACTGATCGTTTTTTTAGTTAATTAAGTAGTCTGAAGTATATGAAACACTTCGGTATGAACCTTTCAAGAGGTTTAAAGTGGCATTATAGATACACCTATACCTATATATGCTTTTCAACGATCACGATTCCATTAAACTTCATTATTATAGTCCTTGTCTATCCTCGTAATGTAATTAAGTACAAAATTCGAAAAACATTTTGTCTGTATCAGTTCGTTTCACTGAACAGAGAGAACCGAGAAACTAATAAAGACGCTTTTACGTCCTTCTTCAAACACTAAAAGATTTTCTACACAGGGAGAACTTACAACAATCTTTTCTAACCACTGAGACAAATATTTATTGCGGAAAGTCAACAGTTAATTTATTTTCTCTTTTATAAAAGAAAACGCAAGAATTATGTTAAAATGCTCCAGGATCTAGAACAATTTTATATCAACTACGTAGTTCCACATCTTGTTTGAAGAAAAAAGATGGAAGAATTAAGTGGATAAACATAAATATTTTACTATGAGCTGCTGTAATCTTATCTTTGAGCTCATTCATTAGAGGTTTTCATTATGAAAAAATGTTTATGGGAAATTAAGCTCTGCTACAAGGGTCTAGGTTATAAAATCGAATACAAAGAATGCTCTTCTGTGGAAATCAGTTCGTGTTATAAAAAGTGTGGGCAAAGCTATATATTATTATCCTTTACCTGATTAACTTCGAGGTGTACAGAGTATTGCTATTCGAATGCACAAACGAGGAAATAATAATCGCTTTAGTTGATTGGGAATTCACGTCCACGGATATTTTAATTCTGGCATGAACACATAATTATGTATTTAATTTACTCACTGTATTTTTCCCATGACCTAACATAAAATAAGCTTTGACATCGGTACTCCAAGCATAACTTTTCAATGGTAGCATGCAGATTCGACTAATCAAAATGTTCTAGCTGCCTCATATAGAGGGCCAATTCTACTAATTTTTAAGCAACATTCGCATACGTATGTCAGTCGCCCTCTGGCAAAAATGTATGGAAATCGAGGCTTTTTTGACAGATTGCGCCTGAGATGCGATTGTGAAAGTTGCCCTAAAAATAGTAGAATAGACCCTTAGACATTGAATATATAATGCTCCTAAATACTCCACAACAAATAAAGATTGATGTGAATGGCATTTATTTTGTGATTCCAAAGACCCCATAGTATTCCAGTAGTCAGCAGCTTTTTTTTTTATTGACATTAGTTTTTTTAGGATTCCGAACAAAAAACCTTAATAGGATCACTCGGATGTCTGTCTGTCTGTCCGTTTTCTCCGGATCTACTGGCCCGTTTCTGTTTTAAATTTGGTACACATGGACTATGGACTTCTGTGACCCAAACACAGACGTGTTACGTAAACAAATGAATTTTTTTAAGTATGGCAGTCAAAGAAGAAAATTTAAAGTGTTTCAAACTATATCGTGAGAGATATCAAATGAAAGGGCTTACTGTGAGGGTTTAAATGATATTTTTTTCATCATTTTAAGATTGACATTTTTGAAGTTATTCTAGAAATAAGACCAAAAATTACCATCCCCCCACCCTTATCTCCGATACTACTGACCCTAAAATTTTGAATAAAATCCACGGCTATACCTAAATATTACAGGAAAACCTATAAGTCTAGTGTTAAATTAACATGATAAAAAAAATGGTTTCGAACCCTTTGCAAGCGAGTCCGACTCGCACTTCGCCAGTTTTTTTGTTGTTATGGCGATTGAGCTGAGAGGAAGTTCAGTGTTTTGGGATACGAGCCCAATTGGTATTTTTCCTTTATAGGTCTACTATAACCTCGGTCAACGATGTGATAAAAGCACAAGATCATAATCATAATTCTCATTCATCTGATAATTAAAGTTAGATAGGTATCTACTTGGATAGGTATTTGGTACTAAAGTATTGAAACACGCATTGCGCGTAAATCACTATCAGATAGTTCGCTGTTATCAAATCTCAACGTTATCACAAAAAAACTACGTTCTTACGCTTTGCCTCACTTACAGACGTCACTTGTGAAATCTGATAGCAGACACTGATTTAGGACCAAATTGTATGTTTTGATTGCCAACATGTTAGTTCAACTTATGATCCTTCGCAACTAACGGTGTCACTATTTCTTCTCTCTCTCTCTCTCTCTTGTGATCTTCTCTATCACTGAAAAGTTTTCTGGAAGAAAACTCAATTATGAGATATAAAATTCGCTTTTGTAACGCATTTTATTGCGAGTGTAGGTATAGTATTACAAGGAGTCTTGGTGTTCTATAAAAAAATGGGAAAATTCTTCGAGCTACGATTACGCGTCATACTAGCATTAGTTCTTTAATAAAACAATGCTATTCTGCATTGTAAAATACCAGTCACTGCTCTGTAATTATTATTGAAAAGCACATCTCGCTTGTAATTCTACGCCCGCCACGCATCGTAACGTCAAAATCGAGAGCATTTTCTATTAGTTGGTCGAAGAACAAATATCACACCGTGACTAAAATTCGAAAAAAATAGTCGTAGCTTTTAGACCGCGCTTCACGCCGACGTCAATTAGCATGTCGTTTGAAGACACGCTGCTCCGTCGTTTAACAAGTTTCATGTGGACGTAACATCAAAAAACTTGAGAATTCGAATTATGCTCTGCTACCGAAGTTTTAAAGTCCGTTGTTGTGAGTAGAAGTTGTGAAATGTGGCATTTTGTGAAGTGTGACAGCGGCTCGGTAGCATCAAGTCGTGTGCGCGACAGATGAGTAATGACAACAACGCAGCGGTGTCTCCGAACGTTCCCAGATGTGCGTCTGGATGCACGGATTGCACGAGTTATGCAAGGAGGAATATTCCTTGTTGGTAATACGAACAAGAATACTGAGGTAGATTGTCGACCTCACCGGGGAAATTAAAAACATACGATCATCAACAATTCTACATAAATAACAAACGTGAAATATCGAGATCAAACGCTAGCATAATTCAGGTCGTTCTCAACAATTACTATTTGATTTATAAAAACTGTTTAAATCACATAAGATACAATTTAAATTTTCAGCGAGAGACGTACGAATGTTGTGTTGCCAACATGTTAGTAGGCAATTTGCATAAAATTCGTTTACCTAAACAATAATTCTTTGCTCAAACATGTTTCCGCAGACAAAAAGTGTCATAAAGCAAAATTGTTATGACATAATAAATTATTAGTAACTTGTATGAACCACATGTGCTTCCACATCAATCAACGTTCGATGAAAAGTTGAAAAATACCTACCTACCTCAAATGTAAGCCATCAGCAGCACGTGTGTAAAACATGAAATCAAAATCATAAAGTTATTTGAACGTCGCGGAAAAAGATAAAACTCTACTAAATCTCCAGAGTATTAACAATAAAAATAGTTATTTATCACTACGGACGCATCTCACACTTGTACTCTCAACAAGATTTCTTTATTTACGCTTCCAATCGCTCAACGCGACACTGTAACAAAAACTTTATTACTACTAGCGCCGCTTAAGAAGCTGCGCCTGCGCACCGCAGTAGATTTCGAGCCATAAAAAAGAAAACAAATAGCTATACTATATTTCGAGTCACAAAACTATTTTTTAATCCGATCTACAATCCGAATACTAACAGTGTTGACACATATTAACGCCAACAAACCTTAGCCCTGTCGTGCATCAATCGTTAAAAGCTAGTCACAAGTCAATGATATATTATTTTTTTCATTCCTGATTTATGTTCAGTAAAGAAATGTTCGCACACGCACTCCCATGTCTATTTGCGGCCAGGCCGAAATAACTGGCAAAACGAAACGAGTATCCGGTCCCTAGCCGACTCCCAAACTGCTGTTTGCTCACACACGACCACCGTGCGCTTTGTAAGAGGGATTATACCACGATTTGCGGTAATGTGGTTGCCTCTTCACCGGGAGCACTCTTCCCTCTTTGACCACTTGCTAAATCCTTTCCCTGTCAGATCATTCGGGAGTGCAATACCAAGGAATAATGTTCTCCTCTGGCTAATGCAGCCCGATGCGCTTTGAAGCTTTGATGAGCACCTGCGGCTTTCAATAACCCACATTGATTTAGAATCGCTGCAGTTACTATTTTAAGTTTGTAAATAATGGACGTATTCACGCTCGCTGGGTTTGTTACTTTGGATAATTTATAGAGCCATGCTTCAAATGTAAGTAGTTGTGCTGACAGAAACTTTATTAAAGCAACTTGATTACATTTTTATTAAAGTATTTTTACCGTTGCACAGATTCAGATACTCCTGCTTATTCTTTCACAATACAATTTTCGGAGATATTCGACGTTTGAATATTATTTTGCTATTATATATCTCTAAACGTTAAAGCATCTGTTGAGATTTTGAGGCCAACCTACCTCAGTGTAGGTACTGCTCGGTTTCGTTTTGCACTAGTCAATCTGTCTTAAGAACTTAATCGTTAGAGTGGGGACACTTGTTCACCGCTCAATCCTGTTGTAACAAGACGCTTTCCCGATAAATACGGTGCACGGATGAATCAGTGCTTATTAGTGGCGCCAATTCCAAGCCAGGTAATGTTCGTTGGGAACTAAGTTTGCACCTGATTGGTACCTAAGTTCGCGAGTTGGCTACGTCGTCGCGTACCTCCCTCAAAGTGGAAATTAAATAAGGACAATCCGTTCGTTCTGCATCACAGACTTCGCTGTTGCATTATTCAACGTATGCAAAATCTCTGGATTAATAATAGATGACGACGAAGGTGAATTCCTCGCAATCGACTAAGGAATTGAGTTGTGACCCTTTCAGAGTGCGAAACGGGTTCGCGAGCTTTTGTGTTCACGGGAAATTGAATGATAATTTCCATCATTTAAAAGGAATTGTTCGAGTTTATCTATGCTACAGATATCTCGTTAAACCAAGCTGAAGTTACCGCTTGAATATGCTACTTTCGCCAAAACATTGAAGCAGGATAAAATATTGCCTACATCTACCCCGCCTACAAAATTGTACTCCGCTTGAAATGAAAATAGAACTGGTTTTGACATAGATACATGGGACGAACATATCGTTGTCATTTGTTGCATTTTGAAAATACCAAAAAGTTCAAAAGCAACGAACGATTATCTCATTAAATCTGTCTTGAAACGCAGAAACATTCAGTGTTATTTGTCATTGTCTGACAATAGTAGGTATACATCTGTAAGTCGCCATGTAAGATGTCATTAATCTAGGAGTTGCGAGCACACAAACATTTCCAATCATCAATTGCGCATTGAATCCGTGAAGCGTGTTCATAAAGAGTCAAAGGGAACTGTATAACAAAACGGTTCAGTAAAAGTAAAGACGCAGTGCGCACGAGCACGATTGAGGAAAACAATCGTCGTTGATAATAACCGTAACGAGTCCGGCGTCGATCCCGTTTGCGTCTGTATTGTGTTGAGGGCAACGAGCACGCAACCTCACTCATCAACTGGTTACAGCTAAAACTTTAAACAATGCTAGACTTCAGAACTTCCAGCAAACTCTTGCATTGATTACCGAAACAACGTTCTGGTGATGTGTCAATATTTAAATCGTTATTCTAGTAATGTAGCCGTCAAATGGTTTTAGGACTACATGAAAGATTTTTAGCTATTGGTTCTGGGTAAGGTATAAAGTTTGATCGATTTAACGCTTTCGAGAGAACTCGTTCGTTTATTTCCGGAATACTATTTATGGAATCGTGAAAACTTTTTACTCAAGCAAGATGCAAGTTGAGACGTTTTGTCTCGAAGATGGTAGACTCGCTTAGAGAAAGATAAAACGGAGCAGGGAGAAAAAGAAAGGCTCAATACTAGGCAGATGCAGAATAAAAATATAAATGCTCTTACAGATTTATTATGAGCATTATGAATGCAAGGTACTTAGCTCTGAAGTCGCAGTGACATAGGAATAAGGCGTAGAAAAAAAAAAAAAAAAAAAATGCTTCGACACGTTGCCGTTAATTGCTCGTTGCCCTACAGGCGAAGACTTTCTAATCCTTATCGACTCTACCTCTCCTCTAACATTTGAACTTCGACTTATGCAAATTATAACTACAGATGCTTTAAATAACGGACTTTACTATATTATAAATATGAATATTTATGTAGAAGTGAGCAGTAAAGTTTCAGAATTCTATTTCTGTTAAAATTAGTTAAGTCTGTGCAATGAAGTATCATGTTAATGATACAACAGACGCTTCCAATAAGATAATGAATATCTTTTGTTCGACAGCTAAACACCCACTTTAGCTACTGTAGCCGTTTTAACAGTTAACAGTGCAGGCAATAATGAGTTAGTTTAGTAATACATATTAGCTAAAATTTATTTATCCTTGTCCCATTTCCTAGTCTACATGATTATTGCTTGAACGACGAGTGGCTGTTACAATTGCTAGATTTGACAGCAAGACGGATACAAAAAATTGGTTGACAAGAACGTCCGAAGGAAAGTATCATCTACGGACATTAAAATGTCATTACATTTTGATGTAAGTTCCCACTAAAATCTTTACGTATAATTGATGTAGGTATGTTCTCATGATATTTACGTTCATATTGTTTACTCATATCTATGTTAGTATCTAAATCAACGTGGACCATTACAATTTCGTCATTAATATCTTTATCATTAGTTGTAGACACAAAAACAGTGTAATAATGTTCGAAGCATCGAATGTCTTGTGTTATGAAATTGATTAACAGCTTGTAACACGTTAAAACATTTTAGGGGTCTCTTAAATACAATAAGCTATGTTGGTAGATACTTAGGTATGTGGGAGCTAAAGTGGGATTACTGTAAATTTTCTCTCAAAACTATACCGTTTAAGTTGATAGGTAATAATAATTATATTGATGAATAGAATAGTTGACTGATTTTCCTTGCAAGACCCGGATGTGAGGAGAAAACAATTTAATTCTTACTTTACGTATTAATAGAGCTCATTTTAGATGAATGAATGAATGAAATAATATTAATAACCTGCGCTTCCTTCATACCATTCCAAATATTATCTACGAACATGAGAGCATCAAGAGAACGCATTAGCGAATGTAATACATTACTGAGATAGTAGTATAAATACAGTGGCATGTCGTTGTTGTCAGCCAATTTATTTTTGTCATTATAAATAATTTATTGAATAGTTTCTATGTGGATGCTACCTGTAACTCTACCTAAGTACTTCCGCGTTAAAATTTCACCACAATTTCATAAGAGGACGACTTGAATTGTTCTCTAACTAGATTCTTATTGAATACTTTACAGACATTAGGTAACTGTCGTACGAATCTTGCGAATTTGATAAATATGTGCGAACAAGCATCAGACTGCAAAATACTGTTAATGTTGTACAACAATATATGCCTGTCACTCTTATCAAAAGCTGTGATTGATTTTTTTGTGAAACATTTGGACAGCTCGATAATTGAAGACTTGATATTTCCAACGCTGAGATTATGGAGTCTAGGGCGCTTCATTCCCTATCAAAAGACGATAACGGTTGGTGTGTCCGTATGTCGTGATACAAATATCAAAAATTATCTTATCACACTAACTCCGGTAAGGTGCAAACATCTTAAACAAATAACGTCAGTTCAGTTCAAATTTTAAATACTTTAAAAATTCTACGCAGGACGTTAACCGGCGACAGCGTGTTTAGTTAAGAATAAAGTTGGCTCGGAACCGGAAAGAAAAACTAGGCTCATTATAACGAGAACAGTAAAACGAAAATTGGCAGAAAATGATAATCACGTGGTGGACACCACGAGACAATTTAAAAGCAGTCTAAAAGTAGTTTTGCAAAACGATATTAAGGTAGCACATGACTGCAAACCGTTTGGTTTTCACTATGTAACCGAGTCTTGCACAGTATGAGCTCATTTCTGACAGTTCCCGGTCATAGGCATAGAGCGCACGATCTATGATAGATCCGATAATATCTCGAGTGTTTTGCTTGTAATCGCTGATGCAGCGCCCTAGATATCTCCAGAGAAGAACAAAGTTGGCATAGATATTGAGGATCAAAGTGCGGCGTGGGCGCACGCCCCAATACCGCGGGCGGCAAATCACTCGCGCACGCGCACCGGACCTTTTGCGTATGCATCGCGCAATTAATTTGTTTGTACGCTACAGAATTGATGTGCTTCATTACACTCCCGCGCAAATTAACATAAAATAACTATCTACTATTTACTATTGTTTTCTAGAAAATACCCTTTTACAGAAAAAAATCTTGAACCTTTATCCAAATTTTGATTGATGCTGTCCTACCTGCGTTAAAGGATTGGAATAAAACAATAATTACTATTTCTTTATGTATTTCAAATG
Organism: Ceramica pisi; assembly: GCA_963859965.1. Taxonomy (NCBI): domain Eukaryota; kingdom Metazoa; phylum Arthropoda; class Insecta; order Lepidoptera; family Noctuidae; genus Ceramica; species Ceramica pisi. The sequence goes on along the minus strand of OY982535.1, from coordinate 17,058,558 downwards.
ATTCACAAGTTATTATCAAATACAAAATATTACTTAAAGCCAATTGTTGTCCCGTCCTACTAAGTATGAATAGACTATAGAGTCGAGTCGACTTGACGGAAACGCGCCGGTACCGAGCTTTACGTACTTGAGATTGAGGTTATGTTGTGATAACTGTTTGGAGCAAAAGCCGGCTATGAAACTGTAACTGGAATTTGCCACTTAATTTTACTAGTGATAAGAACTAAAATAGCTCGCAAGCCCATGGGGTGGAGAGGTCGGAGAGGCGATTGAGCCTGCGCACGCAGCCGGCATGGCCGCCGCCGCACACCTGATTGCCAATACAACCCGATAACATAACTGAATTACAGCATATTACACACGTTCACGACGCCTTAAATACCTCCTGGATGCATCTCACACCGGTATTATCACGTGCACCACTTCTGCACACCGACAACGACAATTTCTGAACACGTTAAGTAATCAGCTGATTATCAAACTTTTACCGGTGTTTATGTATCCGACACGGTACTTCGTCACTGGAAACGATCCGCGTTTCTCATTTCACGGTCATAGGAGGCGGTCTTCCGCGAGCTAAGCGGGCGGTCAGCCGTCGCCTGCCCGTGCATCGGATGCACTTCCGCTAGAGGCTCGGGCGGAGCGCCAGGGACCGACGAGCGTACCTGGACTAGTCTGCCAGCTGAGGCCTCCGACGAACATCTTCCTGCAAGATAAACAATACCAATCAGTCACTGAAAAGAGCGCGACGAGCCGGCTTCTCGGGACTAGGGACGTACCCCGGGTCGTTGGGCACCTCCGCGGGGCTTCTGGCCACATCCTGATTCTGGGTTTCCATGAGCTCGATCGCCGACGGCGCGGGGCGGGCCGGGCGGCGCACTACGACTACGAGCGAGCGACGACGCGGCGGGGACGGCTCCCGGAGTCGCTCGGTTGCACTACCGACTACCGGCACGAGACTGGCGCGCCGCGGCGCACCCCTCCACGCAGCGGCCGCCCCCGCCCGCCCGCGCCCCGCATCGCCCGCGCCGCCGCCGCATCGATTCATTCACTCCGTACACAATTATTCATACGGGGAGCACGACGGACGCGGGCAGCGCGTCGGCAGCACCACGTGAGCGTGCAGCACGTGCTCGCGCCCCCCCGCAACCGCGCGCGCCCGAACCCGCCCCGCCCGCGCCCAGAGCACGCCCACCGCGCGCCTACACGCACCACCACCCCCATACACCCAACTTCCAAACTTTATCCGAAACTAATATTAATAATTAAGTTCCAGACAAAACTTTTCAAAATACTCCATTTCATATTAGGTATCAATCGACGTACCACTTTGTATTTACAGAACTATACAATTATTATTGATCTAGGTATTTCTTCCACCCTTCATAATAATCTGCTACTGCATTAATGTTACATCATATCATTTCGCACGATACTATCAAACGCACTAAGCAGAGATTGTGTCGTAGCGGCGCGAAGCCTGTATAGCTGACGTCACTGAGTGGCTTGTCAGACGCTCGTAGCACCGCGCTACGAAGCTGCTACGACTGCTTAATATACGGACATTTAACAAACTAAAATTTATTTTCGCATTTGTCGAGTTTAACTACATTTTCCTTGCCCCGAAATTATTCACAAAAAAAAAATACCTAATTTAAAATTTTGGGAAAATGTAGGTACCTATCATCTATACTAATATTATAAAGCAGAAGAGTTTGCTTGTTTGTTTGTTTGTTTGGTTGAACGCGCTAATCTCAGGAACTACTGGTCCGATTTGAAAAATTCTTTCAGTGTTAGATAGCCCATTTATTGGGGAAGGTTATAGGCTATATATCATCACGCTACAACAAATAGGAGCGGAGCAGTAATGGAAAATGTGACGCAGACGAAGTTGTGCGGGTCAGCTAGTTTAAAATAAAAACAATCTGTAGGTACCTAAAAGTTGTCGCAAAGTTTTCTAGCGATCGATAGTATAATGGATTAAAAACTCGTAACATTGAGAATTTACTTGATCAAAAATTAAAATTAAGTTCTTATTTTACGTAGTCGGAGTATGTCTCGTATAAACGTTTATTTTAAACGAATGTTCGAAAAACTTTTGATAGTTATATTGTAATAATATTATTTACACAAAGTAGACACCCTCACGGATTCGCCTATACAGTCGCGTGATCAGACAGCCTTTCAGACGGAATTGAAAAGGTCTCAACACAGCCTAAACAGAATAAGATTTTATATAGCTTCTACTACCCCGAAAAAGGGTCAAATGTGAAAATACACCTGCATTACTCCTTCATTTTTATGAGTCACAACAAGTTAATAATAAATTCTAGCAGAGCGACGAGCTAAGAGCTTTTAGGCTTCTAGTCTATTTCCAAGCTGTTCACTGTACTGACAATGTCTGCCAACATAATTTAACCATTCCAGTTAGTGGTTGCGGCTGTGCTGAAAATATCATTCGCTTCAGATCAATACTGAGACCAAAATGCCGTACTGACCCGGGTCTAACAATAGAACAACCTAATTCCTCTCGTATTTTGTTATTCAGACTGGATTTACTCTTCAGTCGTTTGCTGGACCTAGGCAAGACTTGCTTATTCGACAAAGTTGACTGAAAACAGTGCGTAGTAACTTAGGTACCAATCTTTCGAAACTTGCAAGTCATAATGGTGGGTCCGGTCGGGGTTTCGTTGGATCTTTGGCGTGAATAAGATACAATATCTGTTCTACCGGTCGATTCAGTACATTCTCAACGTGAAATCCTGAAGTGAGCTTAAAGTGAACTGTCATGCACTCTTAATTGACAGCTCACTGCACTGCTCACTCATCTTGGGTGAAGAGATCATGAACTTCACCCATGTTTTCATGGTGGGATTTGCAGAATAGAATTACACTACAGTTACAGATCAAAAGGTGTAAACTTTTGCACTTATTTTGTTTCTAAGAAAATAAATCTTGCTTCTCATTCCTGAGGTCAACGAAATTCCCACCGAGTCAAACGCTTATCGGCCTTTAACATTAAAAGTTCAGATGCTATCGAAAAATACGAGTGGGTATATCCACCAATCTGCTCTCTGAACAGCATTATGACAAAATACCTCATCCTTTTTTTTAAGTCGGTAGAAAATTAAGCCGACATCTCTAAAATCTACAATAGATCCTCTGAATTGCATTTAAAATCACGTCTGGGCTTAAAATACAATTCGTTTTTTATCAATACTGAAACTAAAAATGCAGAGCTTGGCATGTCTAGGAATAGAGCAACCCAATTGTTTTTTTTTTTTTACTATTGATAGGCACGCATTTGACCACTATCTCACCTGATGGTAAGCGATGATGTGGTCGAAGATGGAGCATGTTTACCTAGAAGTAACCTATTCACTCTTGACTTAAATACTCCCAGGTTGAAGCTATCAGGAAACACAGACTCCGGCAGGGAATTCCTCTCCTTAGCTGTACGCACTATGAATGTGTTTCCAAAACCTTTTTGTGCGTGTGGGTTTCCACTATGTAACAGTGGCGCATCGCCGTTTGTCTTGTGGTCCGATGATGGAACGGACTTGGCGGAATTAAATTATCCAATTCCGCCGCACATTTCGCAAAATGCAACCGGTAGGAAACCGACAGGCTAGCAACTCGGCGTCGATGCTCAAGACTTTGGAACTTTGACTCGACGAGCCTATCATTACCGAAGATAATTGTTTCAACTGGTGATGATTTTTCAAAGAGAAATGCATGGCTAAAATTGGATTTACTGCATGGATGGTGAAGTGAAATCACGATAAAAAGGAAGCTTCGTCCTTCCGTCTTTTAATGACGAGAAATCGCTGTCGGAAATTCCTTTGCCAAACTTGGTAATTGTTTCAACTACCCTTTGTTTTTAATTTTGCAATATTTAGCATCAGGTATGAAGCAGTCTTCTGCAGCAATACGAAAAGTCTGTCATCTTTTTTTTTTTTTTTTCGAAAAAGAAATATACCTACCAAACAGTAAAGACACACAAACAGTTCAGAGGCATTCCACATTTTGTGCCTGCTGGATGGACGTACACGAATACAAAATCCATCTCGGATCAATACGGAAACTAATCTACCGTGCTGACCCTGTCTAAGAATAGAGCAAACCATATTCTTCCTTGAATGCTGTTTTATGCGTATTAGGGATAAAATCAATAGCAGAATGCTAATTGAAATGTGAGAAGATGAATGCTAAGAGAAATGCATGGCATTTCTCTTAGCATTCTGCAGCAACTCAGCAAACTGAAGAAAGACTAAACCGGAAATAATGACACTTGATCCGTGTATCAAAAAGCAAAGATGATGCGTAGCATGAATCCTGTTGCAATTCATGCACATTTGTGCCAGTGGTGCTGGATGGACGTAGATAGGTACATGAAAACCTTCCATTTCGGATCAATATGAAAACTAAATGCGCCGTGCTGACCCCGTCTAAGAATAGAGCAGACCATACTCTTTTTTGAATGCTGCTAGATACGATTCAAAGATATAATCAGTAGCAACAAGCAGAATGAGCAAAGATGAATACTGCGAGAGAAGAGGTGCGTAGTTACGCGAATGAATAGAATTGAGCATTTAAGGACTGAAAAACACTTACTGAAAAGTGGTGCCAAAATCGGTTGTGAACTTTAATATGAATATGGAATTGAATGGCTATTAAGTCACTCGGCTCAATAAGATTAGGAGAAAACAAAAAAAAAAAAAAAATAACTGTGTGAGAGATGAAAACGGTGATGACAGGGTAACCAAAACGCATAGAGATGACCCCAAGTTAGAGAAGAAAATACTTTCTTCTAGTGCGCGTAAAAATGGGATACCTTAAATGCAGTTAAAAGTTGTATTCTATTTCGTAAATCATATTTTATAGGAAGTTAACATAGACGACACGGTTGGCGCAGGGGTTGAGCGATTGACTGCTGCGCAGCATGTCGTGGGTTCGATTCCCGCACGGAACAAATATTTGTACGACCTACATGTATTTGTTCCGAGTCTGGGTATTTTTCCATCTATAATATGTATGTATTTACAAAAAATATATATATAAGTAGTTTCTCAGCCATCTCGTTACCATAACACAAGCATTTGGTTGCTTAGCTTGGGACTATATGGCGTTGTGTGAAATGTCAAAGGATATTATATTTTTTTTATAGGTTCCTGGAAAATTCACGTGTCGGAAAATCCATTAAGCTCATAATTATGATAGTCGAAGCGAATACTCGTACTGTTTAAAACTTCACCAGCACCATAATAGTATAACGATAATTGACACTTCGAAATGAAAATGCTAAAAGGAGAAACAGTTGCAGTGGTGGCTGCGGCAGTACAAAAATATCATCCGTTTCGGATAAATACTGTGATTTAAACTGTAACCAGGAATAGAATAACCCAGTTCTTCTTCCAGATGACGTAAGAGGTAGTTGGGGCATTATATCGAGCATTAAAATAGCCTTCATGTTGGCAAATGGAGATATTGGTGATGAAGATAATTTGGTCCACACCGGTCAAGTCTAAAAATTGATACCAGCACGTAGATGGGCCTTCACGATCCCATCCACAGAGAAACACGAGTTTAACTCTAAAGCTGCAACCAGGAATAGAATAACCTGTTCTTTCTCTCGATAACGTACCTAAATAGTCTCTACGACAGCGAATGGCGATATGAAAATGTACTGGTGTGTCCTGGTCTAAGATGAAGACTTTTAGGATTCCAACCGTAAATAAAAAGTGGCTTGTCTCTTCAAGACAAGTGAGCAAGATACATGCCACCCATAACGTGCTTGTATCACAAGGTCTGACCATTGCTTTTAAAAAGAAATAAAAAATGTTTAATGTCTGCTATTTCCTCCACTTTAAACATTTTTAATTGCCACTAAAAAATACTCTTATACCTCTTTCACATTATAACGTCCTCTTTATGAAACCGGCCACTATAAACTCAACAATATGGAATAACTTGTTCTCCCCGTAAAACTTGGGAAAGCTTAAACTGTCGTACAAAATATTTTACGAGAAAGATTCAGTTTTAGCCTACACTGAATAATGTAACAGTAAATTTTTCCGATTTTGTCTGCAGGCACATCCGTTTTTAAGGCGTAAATTGTTACCTAGTCACTTTTTAGGAATCCGTACCCAAAGGGTAACCAACGAAACCCTATACTAAGCCTCCGCTGTCCGTCTGTCTGCCCGTCTGTCAGCAAGCTGTATCGCAAGAACCTTAATAGGTACAGTTGAAATTTTCCCGAGTGTTTGTCGGATTCCTTCCGCTTTGAGTCGCACTTAGCTGGTTTTTCGTAATGATTATTTATTTAAAAAGTTGGTGCATCTTTGTTGCCTGCAGACACTTAAAAAAAAAACTTGGTATTATGAAACCAAATCTATTTCACGACATTCGGTGGCTTGTATTTAATTTATAATCAGGCTTAAAGTGGGACGGTAGTGGCAGTAAATACTCTTTTCACGTATTCCGTTTCATTTGGATGTAACCACCAATTTGAATAGCTACGAAAAATAGTGAATACTTTAGTGCACAATCAATTTGGTTGCACCGAGGATTGCCTTAACGACATTAATACCTACTCTGTACATAGGTACGTCGGCCACACCCAATCACCCACAAGGTTAAAACAAACCTTATAAATATACCCAGCAGATAAATGAATGCTGAAATTGAATATCATCAGAGATCTTATATTCTAAAAATAATATGATATATTATAACTACTCATTTCTAATGCCGTTCTCGTACTTAAAAATCTTAAGCATCAGGTCGCGAAAAAGTATGAAAATTAGAGCTTTATGTTATTTAACAGTGGCAAAGATTCTTAAATACGGGAAATTGCCTTTGGTAAAGTAGGTTTAGATAGAGTGACAGTTAAAACAAAATCATACACAGAAATGAATTGATAAACATATTTTTTATTACATGACTTCTTATATGAGTACCTACGTTATATTTGGCATGATTGGGCAGTGCTACATTACAGACTGATTGACATTTAAGTCTACGCTAGTGCCGATACTGCTCTTGCTTATTGCCAAGTTCTAACCAAAGTTGTAGAAAAGCTGTTCAATGTGATAACAAAATCATTTTCAACTAGGCACATGTTATTTGTCTATAACGTGTTTTTGTTTGATCATATACATTTAAATAAGGGAAATCAGACGCCTTCATAAAAAATATAACAAATGATTAGTTTGATTACTGATCCGCAGATTTGGAATCTCTTTTTCATTATTTAAAAAATCATTGTTTAAAGCTCCGGACATACTGACGCAATTCCCGCTCAGGATACGAGTAGCGAAGGGAAACGAAGCTTTTAGTTATTTGGAAGTCACGTAGCTATTCGCGACAGTTTTAACGTCTCACGACACATTCGGCGCAGTGATTGTCGTCCCGAATCCGGTCCGTATTCGGAACGTTTCATTTTGACCTTATAATCAGCTTTGCACCGATAAAGCAACTTCATTTCCCTTTATTGCGTAATAATTTTTATTTTGTAACGGGCAGCAAGAAGAAACCAATTAACATTTAAAAATATTTTGGAGCGTATTTGGTCGAATTAACTCTAACGTGTATTCTCTATCGTTTATTTGTGACAATCTAAGACATCGGATTTATCAGCAGGATACAAGATTGCTGTAGAGTAGAGTATGAAGTGTATAAAGTAGTAGAGAGACTGTTTCGCTGTTATCTAAGAAGCCCGAAAGCCTGACCACTTTTTTCATAATTTTCACTGTACAACGCCTTGGACAGCAATATCTGTATTGTTGTTCATGTTCTTGTTAATAATAATAATAATAACCAGTCTTTCCAGGAGGTAGGAGTAGGCAATCGATCTTTATTCTTATAACCATCTAAATGATTAGTCATTACAAGAGGTATTTTAGCTACAGCCTGAAAGGTGCAAATGGGGCTGAGAGCCAAGCCCCAAAATAGTTGTATAGCTGCAGCCGGCTAGGCTGAAAGTCGATAATGGGGCTCAGAGTCGAGCCCCAAAATAGTTGTATAGCTGCAGCCGGCTAGGCTGAAAGTCGATAATGGGGCCGAGAGTCGAGCCCCAAAATAGTTGTATAGCTGCAGCCGGCTAGGCTGAAAGTCGATAATGGGGCTGAGAGTCGAGCCCCAAAATAGTTCTATAGCTGCAGCCGGCTAGGCTGAAAGTCGATAATGGGGCTGAGAGTCGAGCCCCGAAATAGTTGTATAAAGGCTGAGCTGATTGACTGAATATTAAACTTGAGAGCAATATCGGCACTATAGTCTTCTTGATCAATCACAATTATTAGGCAAGCATATTAAGCTTAAAAATAGTTTGAAACTGCTTATAACATGAGCGTATTTAATAGTAATCACAGTATGGAGATTCGTTGGCATTACATTTAAAACTGCGCCGCTAATGTCCTATTTCAAAACTTGTGATAATTCATACACTGGTTGCCTTTGTAGAGTTTCATGTACTGACGGTTGCATATCTAGATTATACCCAAATTCATTCAATAATGTGGCATTAATTATATTATAAAAAATTGCCAAATCTTGAATTTTGATGGGTTACTGATATTGTAACATGCCAATCGCAATAACTTACATCAGACAATACTTTGCCAAAATCGTTTTAAAACTTATAATAATAGACAAATATTAGAAGCTAAGCTTGTTAGCTGGTAGCTGATATTGTGACATACCAATCGCAACAACTTACCGTGTAAACTAAGGTGAAGTGAGCTGTCAACCCCTAGCGTAAGGAGGAATGACGCTCACTTCGCTTTAACTTTCCGGTTAGATCTCTATAGAATTAACATGCAGAAGGCGATTCTCGACTACGACTCTTACTTTGCACACGGCGTTTTTTTCGCTTCAGACAGAGACTGTTTTTTGTTGGTCACCCACAGCACCGTGAGCGCGCGTTCGTAAACGTGCGTCGTCGGCAAGTTCAAAATATGCCGTGAGTATAGGCTCTTATATTGATTCTCATCACACGACATTCGAGAAACTGTCTTCTTTTGAATTTGGTAATCATAAAAATAACTTGCAGAAACAAGACAACTTTCACATTTATAAAAATAAAAATTCACAATTTGAAATGGGACATTTACGTACAGATGACTGTTAAAAGTTACAGTACATTGCTAGATAAAATACTTACTAATCTAGAGATCAAAATATTTCACTATTTATTAATAAAAGTACATAACGGATAAACAACCACATTCAGACGTAAAATGGCAATAAGTACATCGTTTATTACTTCTAGAGGACACACAGCCACGACAGCCATTAATAAATACCTAAAAGGTACATACAACCTATATATGAGATTCAGATTAGTCCCTTTCAACATGTAACAGAAAAAACGCAATAACCGAAAAGGAAGTCATTGCACTCATCATTATAAACAATTTTTACTATGGGATCAATCCCTAAATCGCGAAACAAACCTCTGATCAGTACATTTTACAGTTATGCACATATGAGGCAGTCGATTTATATATTTTTTTCAGTGTTGGTCCCACAGTAAAAGTTGTTTATAATTATGAATACAACGCCCCTTTTCAGTTATTATGTTTGTTACACGTTGCATAGTCAAAAACTGCACTAAGTGGTACTATATTTGATATTGAAGTCTGTAAAGACGATCATCAAAATTATATTAATCACTAAAGTGAAAACACAGCCATTTAACAACACAGCACAAAGATCATTCGAAATATCGAATCTTTGGAAACAATCTTAAATAACATATAATTAATAATAACAAAGTTGTAACTTCAAAGTTCAAAATGTCTAAAACTAATTTACATCAAACATTATTTTGCCAAAATCGTTTTAAAACTTATAAAATAGACAAATATTATAAATATTGCAAGCTAAGCAAATATCAGGCTGGCAGTGAACAAATAAAAGCCTTTGCCCAAAAAAAAATATTGCAATGAAAAAGCGCAGACTAACTTAAAAAGTATAAAATAATAATAAATAAACGTAACATTGCACAAAAGCTAAAAAAATATTGCAAGCAAATCATAGTTAAAGCAAAAATATAGTCGCCAAAGCTAACAATATTGCAACTCGAAAACAATCATTTCAGTTACCAGAACTGGATATTACTAACAGAGTATTACTAACCAGAACTGGATGTTCGTGGATACAAATGTTCGAAGCAATAATAAATTAATAACCTTTTTTAAAAGGTATAATTGCTGTATTATTATTTTTTTATTAAAATGTCTAAGCAGATCGAAAGGTAAGGAATGGTTCAGTTTAATATATGTTTTTAAATTAGTGAGGCTGTTTGCTGTTGTATTTTGATATGCTTGATCAAAATACAACAGCAAACAGCCTCACCGATGATGCATCTATGTATGGATAACATACGACGCTGTTATTATTGGGAATTATTCAGTTATCTGCTAGCTACTACTGTCAGCGATTTATATTATAAATTGCACAAATAAATTAAGCTACGGATGTAATTAAAAATCACCCGTGAAAGTCAGTGTTTCCTTTTGAATAAACATTGACTTATTCTTGGACTAAAAGTAAAGTGCCTTAAATCAACAAGTGACTTTAATAGATGACAAAACAATACCTTTGGAATTATAATAAAAAAATTGATATAATATATCAAAATTTGGCTGTAGGCAGTGTGTAGTCTGCATGTATAAGCATAGTAATTCACACGTTTGAAAGCAACACTTAGTGTAAAGCTGCTTTGAGACTACGCTATAATATAATAGCATACAGTACATAGCTCATAGCACAACAATATCGTGCACCATACATTGCTATGGACACGTTCACATTGTACTGTACTATATATTATTGATAATGTATGGTGCGCGATATTTTTGTGCTATGAACTATTATATACTCTATGCTATATATTATAGCGTAGCCTGAAAGCAGCTTAAATTAAAATCAGAAAGCGTAAAAATCACAGGTACACATTTAGTACAATATTTGGCACAATTTCAGTATAATAATACAAATAAATAATAACCGCATATTAAAAAAAAAAACAACATCAAATATTTTGACGATGACTTATAAGAACTTCTTAGCCTACCTTGAACAACTTTTTGATCTACGAATTAACCTACATTTTTCCTTATTATATAACTCTAAGAGATTGTAATGAGTACTATAAACTGTAATATTCATGATAAAAGTACTGAAAACATACAAGTTTAAATCCTCAGCTACGAGATAAAAACGTCTCAATGAATAATAAGTGATTGGAATCCCATCAAAAATAGAATTGCTTGATTTATTAGAAAAACAGTATTAAAAAATATTTATCCAAATTTCATACCTAGTCAGTTTTAAAATCATCACATGAGGAATTTAACCCGTCTTAGCATAATATACAGTCAATAAACAAACCCTATGGATAAAAACGCCTACAGAAAACTTTAGAGCCAGTTTTTGTAATCTCTAAGAAATTATATGTTAATAAGCATATAATTTCTTAGAGATTACAAAAACTGAAAAAAAGAAAGTAACTTTTGCTAATAGACTGAGATCCCAGAGCTACCAGACCTTAGGTACCTACTTATTTGCTTTAAAACAAAATATATATGGAATGGACTAGTGTTATTACTTAAAGCATTTTTTTTATATAAAATGAATTTCAGTAGTCAAGAAGGTAGTTTTACATCATCCCAAATCCTAGCAGACTAGCTTAGTAGCTTGAATTATTTGCACCTAGTAAATAAACCGAATTTCAGCTTTGTGAATAGGATTTCACTAGAAGGCGACCAGTAGGCTAATTCACGTAACTAAATAAGTGCTGTTGCAGTGCAGTTGAAGTTAAGTTTCGATCAAAACAACGCTTTTCTTATTCTCTACCGCTGTCAGACACGCTCGCAATAACGACATTCTACTGTTGTGCGTCTTTGGTGCGTGCTTCGGAACGCAACATGGTCGGTATTCTACTATTTGTTTGAAGTCTCAAAATTACAGCTTATAAGTTTAAGTTTTAATATTATAATAACGTCATATTCATTGAAATGTAATCGATTCTATTCGAATATTTAGTGAGTAATATTTTTTTTCTCTCCACCATAAGTAAGTTTGGTAGAGTTTGGCTGTCGTGCAGTTGGATGTGCAGTTTATCACTCAAACTACAACTGCACTAAAACTTAATCGGTGCGTCATAAAATTACGTGAATTAGCCTTCTGCTCGTACATTACAATGTAGTCATTGTTATGGTCTAAGTCTGGTTGGTCGCCTTGTCAATTATGCATAGTAGTTCTTAACAATAATAAAACATCGTAGTCGTATAACACTACAAATAATACTGAATCCGCACAATCCCAATTTGTACTTTCTGACAAGTAAACACACAACCTTTAGTACTTATTAGTATAAAAACACAATTCCTACATAGTAAAATAATTTTCAGGTAACTTATAGAGGTAGATAAATTAAACATTCATAATATTATGACTATAATTATAACCAACACCTAAAAAAAAAAAAAGATTATTATTAGGGGAATATTTTAGTTTTTTTACAAGGTCAAATTAAGATTAAAATACCTAACACATTTTGTAAAGTTTCGCCAGTAAATTTATTCAAACTTCATAAAGCGTCTCAGTTTTTATTTTATTGGCGTTTAGATCCAAGTTGGCCAAACATACATTAGCAAGGCATTATTTAGAAAGTAAAAATGGAAGCAGTTCATAGACCTATAACATAACCTGTCAGGGTAGGAATCGAGGTTTTTGCTTTTATATATAACTGATTTACAGCTCAATGTTTCTGCACGAAAAAAAATACAGTTATAATCACTATATTAATGGTTCTTATATACTTTCAGCTGTTGGGGTCTGATGATTGCTGAAATATATTCAAAGACGCTTTGCTAATAGAATTATTTAGTGTACTACGTTATGATTGCTATTTTCGTACCAACAACTTGGTATGTTCTGCAATTTTATATTTGCACTATTTCTACAGCTACATTTTTATAAGGATGCTACTATGTAAATATTGATTATACCACATGATAAAAGGTTAAGGGGATTATTACTTAGTAATTATATGAGATCCAATAATGTTGAACTATAATGGAATGAAACCTGGAATTCACTTTTTATTCTTTTGGGAATTTTCAGCGTTAGACGCTAACAAAGCCGACAGAGTGGCGTGGGTGGCACTCAATGTACCTGATGTAGGACTTACGATATTAGCGGATGAATGTCCCACGTTATTATTGTTCAGCAAACCGCCACTGGTTCCTGAACTAACGATAGTAACGTTTGGCGGTGGTGTAACACCATTCGCGAATCCAGTCGACAGAACCTTTTGAGTATTATGCATCATAAACGACTTGGCAGCTCCCGCGCTGCCCAAAGTCAGAACCTTCTTCAACATAACAGAGGAATTACAGGCATTATCGATCATATCTTTGGTAGTAGAGATACTGTCGTAATCTGTAGAACTTGCTGTGACAACTGTACTTATCTTTGGCGTTGATGTGTGCAGAATCGGACGAACGGCTGTGACGTTGAAGGTCGCGCTCGAAGCGGGAGTCAGGTTGGTCCGATTGATGATGTTCCGCGAAACGATGGCGTTGTGGAGAATGTTCCCGGTCGGGAATGACTTAGAACTGACATTGACATACTGAGGAGTGCCGATGATGGTCGCGTTGGATGTGCGCGTCCCGAAGCCAATGATCGTACTAGCTGTACCTTGAGACATTACGGTGCTGAATGTACCCTTGGTGTTGATTGGTATTCTGCAAACAAAAGAAAATAAAATGTTTTAGTCAACAGCCTTTAACTTCAATATCAACCTGAACTGACTATAAGCTCAAATACACCTACATCCTAACTAATATTGCCATTATGGTTGCTTATAATGCGATTTCCACTAAAAAATGATAACAATTTATCAGTATTACGAGCCATTTGTATCCCTCTGTAGGGCAAAGGCCTCACTTTCGTCTTTCCATTATTCTCTTTCATTTGCATTTATCTCTGTCCAATTGTTTATAATTATAAACGGTGGTTTCAGTCGTATTACAAAGCCAGCCCACTTAATGTACCCGACATAAACTACCTCTCGCGCGATTTTGTTTTTGTAATAGGTCATTAAAAATAAATAATGCATTAGAATTATGAAACAGCCTGTTTGTAATGTTAACGTATTAAAACAATGTCGCTGTTCCATTCCTCCCTGCCCTTGGAACATAAAGCTTGAACTACGTTCACCCCTGTATGGTTCAAACTACTGCACGCGTCATGATGAATACAATTTTATTTTTAGGGTTCCGTACCCAAAGGGTAAGAAAGAACCGCGATAGCTAGACAGTTGAAATTTTCACAAATTACGTATTTCTGTTGCCGCTATAACAACAAATACTAAAAACAAAATAAAATAAATATTTAAGGGGGGCTCCCATACAACAAACGCGATATCAATAATGGCAACAGGTAGGCACTTGAAATATTCACAAGATACTCAGTTGTATTTAATAATAAATAATAACATTAAAATAAAATAAATATTTAGGGGGGGCTTTACCAAGTCAATGGTACGGAACCCTTCGTGCGCGAGTCTGACTCGAACTTGGCCGGCTTTTTTTAAATATTAAAGAAAGAAAGAAAGAAAGAAAGAAAGAAAGAAATGTTTTTATTTGGGACTCGCACAATACACATAAAGTACAGTAAGTACAAAAACTAACTATAAAAAAAAAAATATATATATATATATATATGTTGACAGATAGAAAAATCCTAAACGCTAACACTAATTAATCTGTGCGAGGCCAAAAAGGTCCCTGTCTCAGCGTATGCTGCGATATTTAAATAAATCACTGACGTATTCAGTGAAATAAATATATATCACAGCGCTGGTATTATGACAGGGCCTGAAAGTGATGTCACGGATACACATACGGAACACATAACTATGATATAAATATATAAATATAACAAATGGGAGATAGAATAAGATATAAATAATAATTAAATGTAACTACAAAATAAAATAATAATTACATATTAAAGTAAAATCACAGAGTAAAATTAAGCTCAATGGCCCAGTGCTCCAGTTACATTTGTCTCTGTCATAGACAAATGACGGAACGCGCGGGCGCACTGTGGGAGGCTATGGTCGGTTGTCAAAGATCATAGATACCAGATAATAACAAAATAGGACTTTCGTTGGTAGTGGTAAAGGTATAACACGTGCTTTTGTCAGTGCTACGAATATTTTCGATTTAAGTGAACTTTTCGGGTGTGAAACTCGATCGAAAGTGTTCCTTGTGTTTGTGTTCTTGGTGTAAGGCTTGTTTTTCGTTGTAAGTGTCCTTTTTAACAATAGTTATTCGAGATGAACTCTAAAAAGCCCCCTGATCCTGACCCCCCGGATGAATTATTTGATCTCTCCCCCGGACTAACAATTACCCTCCCCCATGACATCGTAATAACCCCACAGGACCCGATTATGGATACGGATACCCCTAGTCGCAAGAGGGCCGCTAGTTCGCCCCCAGTTTCTTCCAATGTCAAACACAAGATTGCGAAAAATGTATTAGGCAGGCTTTCTTACACAGCTAGAGACAATCCACCATATATTGTGAATGTTTCGCTCAAAGACGAACAAACCTCAGGCACTGTGCTACAACCTATCAAGTTTGGTATGTTTTTGACGATAAATAACGTGAATAACGTACGTCTCGATGGGATCAAACGTATAGGCAGAAATCGTGTGTCAGTTGAGTTCAAGTCGCACCAGGATGCAAACAGTTTTCTCAACAATAAAATTATTTCCCAACACAATTACATGGCTGCCATTCCACAATACAACATAACAAGAATGGGAATTGTTAGGGATATACCAGTTGAGTGGTCAGAAGAGGAAATCATTAAAAATATCCAGGTTCCAGAGGGATGTGGCTCAGTTATCAAAGCCAGAAGGATGAACCGGAAGGTGTCCTCTTCTGGTGTGACTGAATGGAAGCCCACACAGACTGTTGTATTAACTTTTGACGGACAAATACTACCTAAGCGTGTGTACAGCTTCTATTCGGCTCTCCCAGTTGAGCGTTACACTTACCCAACGGTTCAGTGCTATCATTGTTGTCGCTATGGACATACCCGCACACTTTGCAGATCGAAACCTAGGTGTTTTAAGTGTGGTGAAGATCATCCAGGTGATGGATGTGAAGTCACCCGTGAATTGAGTTTCTGTGTTTCGTGTAGTGGCAACCATTTCGCAAATGACAGTGCTTGTCCTGAATTGGGCCGACAGAAGAGCATAAAAGCTCTGATGGCGGATAAATCGATCTCGTATGCGGAGGCAAGTCGGGTCTTCCCACCTGTTTCCAGATCATATGCTGAAGTCTCCAAGTCTTTCCCACGTAACAAAGTAACTGCAAATAAATCGCAATCTCAGTCCTCAAGTCCCATCCCAGTAACCCAAAATTCATACCGTAAAACGGTATTTTTGAAACCCAAACCCCATATCTCCCTTTCACCCGGTTATGATAGACAAGCTCACCTGAACCTCACCCAAAATTACTCCTTTTCCCCATCACAAAACGGCTGTGCCCTTCCAATGGAAGCTCCAGAGCCAATGCTTCACAGACAGAATACCTCAACGAATATTTTAAATTTAATTACTGACATGCTAATGTCTGCTCTTGCAAACCCATCCCAAGCTATACCTGACCACGTTGCATCAAAATTGACCACTATCCTAAACTATATCCACAACATTCCATCCCCTGACATTTCTCCAGTGGAACGTGAGGAGTATTACTCCCAGAAAGCCTGATCTTTCTTTTTTAATTAATAAGTTTAAACCATCAATCTGCGGCATTGCTGAGACATGGCTCTTGCCTGGAAGCAATTTCAGGTTGCCGTGTTTTGCCAGTGTACGCCATGATAGATCTGATGGATACGGAGGATGTGCCTTGCTCATCAATAGCAAGGTATCATTCTCTCAGATTCCTCTAACCTTTGTTGGCGATGACATAAATGTTGTTGCTGTGAAGGCTGAGGGTATAAATATTTTTTCTTTTTATATTGCGCACCCACAACTAGAATATCTTTCAGTTATTAGGAATTTATTATGCAGTGTTAGCGGTCCAATGCTTGTCATGGGTGATTTTAATTGTCACCATTATCGTTGGGGATCAGATACTTGTGATAACTTTGGCATTGGCTTGCTGGATATATTGGATGAACTCAATCTTTCCCTTATCAACGATGGCAGTGCTACGCGTAGATCTGCACCTGGTCAGAATAATAGCTGCATTGATTTAACATTCTGCTCATCCAATATAGCTAGCCTTCTCATTTGGCGTCGCTTGGATATGACCTATGGAAGTGATCACTACCCCATCATGATTGAATTTCCTACCAAGAATATCCCTTTTAAAGTTTCCCCCCCTCTTTTAAAACACCAATTGAACTCTGCAGACTGGGATTTATATGCTAAAATTCTGGACCTAAGAATATCTTCCCTTCCAGAAGTTAACAGGGATAACGCCCAGGATTGTTTCTTGTCCTTCTCCTCCACCATTGCCTCCACTGCTGATGATTGCTTCCCGTCCAAAAAACCCCATTCTGGTAAACTTCCTTCCCCGCCATGGTGGGATAGGGAATGCACTAACATGGTCAAGGCCAGGAATGAGGCTGAAAAGACAGTCAACGGCAATATGAACCTGGATAACCTTATTGCCTTCAAACAGATACTAGCTAAGTCCAGGAAATTCCTTAAAAGGAAAAAACGCGAAGGTTGGTCAAAATATTGTAGTTCGCTGAGTCCCTCCACCCCGGTTTCCGTGGTTTGGCGAAAGGTGAGACGTTTTAGGAGCAGTTTAGCACCTGCCTCCTCCTCTAACAACCTCACGGAAGAACTGGGACACCATTTTTTCTCAAAAATCGCTCCAGCTTATGTTCCAAGTGTTGAGGAAACCAGTGTTGACATTTATGATGCAGACAACATTGACGAACCAATGAACATGCCTTTTAGCTTGGAGGAGCTAGAAACTGTGCTATCCCACGTCAAGGACTCCGCGCCGGGAGTGGATGGATTCCCGTACTCCTTTATTTCTAAAGCTGGTCCAAAAACTCACAAATATTACCTGGACCTGGCTAATTTCTGTTTTATCTCTGGCTACATTCCCACAGAGTGGAAGGTTCAAGTTGTCATTCCGATCCTAAAACCAGGCAAAGATCCTAGTGATCATTGCTCATACAGACCTATTGCCTTATCGTCCATACTCATCAAACTTTTGGAACACTTAATTAAAAATCGATTAGTGTGGTTGGTGGAAAACAGGAAACTGCTCCCAACGACTCAATTCGGCTTTAGGAAAGGTCTGGGCACAGCTGATAGTGTGGGTATCCTCACGTCAGAGGTCCGGCTGGCCCTTAGTAGGAATGAGTCTGTGGTTGCTGTCTTTCTGGATATATCAGCTGCCTATGATTCGGTTCTCCTCCCTAATCTCAGGCAAAAGCTGCATGAGCTGAGAGTCCCGGCTAGGATTTGTCGTATTATTGGTAGCATTTTTACCAATCGCACAATTCAATTGAGAATACCAGGGGGTGACTCTGAACAAAGATCGGCCTGGAGAGGATTACCCCAAGGATCAGTTCTCAGTCCCCCATTATATAACATTTATACAGCCAACTTGCCCTCTTCCCTTAATTTTGACTGTAAAATCCTTCAGTATGCTGACGATATTGCACTAATGGTATGTGGCAGTTCCATTCAGGATGCCGCTCTTTCGATGAATGTCTCTCTGGCCTCATTAAACCAATGGCTGCTTGACAATGGTTTGTCCTTAAGTGCTCCAAAGAGTAAAGCTGTCATTTTTACACGCAAGCGTTCTGTGCCTCCAATAGATATTAACATTAATGGTCAAAGCATTCCAGTCGAAGATAGGGCCAGGTTTCTGGGAGTAACTCTAGACTCAAGACTGTCTGGGGTCGATCACATAAACAACACGGTCAAAAAATGTGAACGTTCTGTGTCGGTCCTTAAGGCTTTGGCTGGGGTATGGTGGGGAGCTCACCCCTACACCCTTAAACTGGTCTATAATGCGCTGACCAGAAGTGCTATGGATTACTGCAGCTACCTTCTTGAGCCCTGTAACAAAGAAGCGCTTAAACAATTAGATAGCATACAGTCCAAATGCCTAAGAATTGTCGTTGGGGCTATGAAATCATCTCCCATAAATGCGCTGCAAGTGGAATGTGCAGACCCACCCCTACACCTTAGGAGACAGTATTTGGCAGATCGCTTCCTAACTAAGGTATTTTCCCTCTCATCCCATCCCTTGATCCCAATTTTAGAACTAATTGACCTTTCCTTTAATAATTCTTCCTATTGGAACCATAAAGTGGTTCCCCTATTGTTAAATAGGTACAGAGAGCTTAAAAAACTCTCCGCGCCTATTTGCCAATACCCTACTCTTCCGGTCTTCTCCGCCGCATACGAGGCGATTCATTTCGAACCAAAAGTCGTTTTGGGATTAGGTTTATCTAGGAATTCTCAAGACGCTAGACATGACTTTGAGTCAGCTGTCAAACGTTATTGGGAAGGATGGAATTTCTTTTTCACGGATGCTTCAAAATTCTCTGAAACCGAATGTACTGGTGTGGCAGTTTATTTTCAAAATTCCAAAATAGCTTTACTTTTTCAATGCCCACCAGAAGCATCAGTCTTTACAGGAGAGTGTATTGGTATTTTAGAAGCCATACACTATATTAAATCTCATCAGATAACAAGGTCAGTAATTTTCTCAGATTCCCGTAGTAGCATTCAGGCCCTTAAACAAAATCAACTTCACAGTAAAATTAATAGTCAAATCATTATAGATATAAAGAACTTGTTATTTGATTGCTCCCAAAACGGCTTGGACATCGAGATAACCTGGATCCCCGGTCACTCGGGTATTGTTGGCAATGAGTGCGCTGATTCGTTAGCAAAGTATGCCACATCGAATCCGGTTGATCAAAAGCACTACGTAGCGCATAACTACGATTTGCGGAATGGTGCCAAACCCAAGTTATTTAACTCGTGGACTGAAACATGGAAGACGACTTCTAAAACCAAGGGCCTCTACTACGCTGCCATACAGCCTGAAATCCAGCGTAGGCCTTGGTTTTTTAAATATCCTAAATTGTCGAAGAGAACTGTTTCGTCCCTCTGTAGACTCCGACTCGGACATTGTTGTAGCCCTGTGTTCCTGAACAAAATCCACGTCCGGGATAATTCCCTGTGCGAGTGCGGCCTTGCGGATGGTACTTTAGACCATATTTTCTTCTGTTGCTCCCTAAATAATAAATCCTTTGACCTATATAATAAAATTTCCAAACTTAACATTCCCCTCCCAACCAACTTTCATACCCTCCTTTCCCACTTCTCCCCTAAACTAATCAACATTTTGGCCACATTCATTAACGAGAATGACTTAAAATTTTAATTAGTGCGTAACGTGTGTGTAAATAGTCTGTAAATTATATAAACTAGTAGTGTTGTAGTGTGCTTGTAAATTAGATTATATGTTTTACTAACCCATGTGTTCGTTTCAGCTACACTAACACCTACCACGAAGTAAAACGGAAAGTTTGACGGACTGCCTCTCTGTGCTACCGTCACCACGTGACACTGGCAGAATAGTCGAAACCGGCTCAGTTGCCATAAATATAAAAAAAAAAAAAAAAAAAAATAACAAAATAATTGAATAACAAAAAAGAGTTCTACTTCTCGAGTTTAGCTTCCAAAAGGTATAAATAAAATAAATTTTGTGTGTGGTGTTGTCAGTAGAGCTTTGTCCCGCTAGGTTATTGTTTGTTTTCTGTGGCTTTGTCGCAAGAAAGCGTTGTACTGAAGACACGGACAAATTCATCAATGCTATCTGCGTGCAGACCCTGGGTAAGTTGCTTATATGTTTATGTAGTCTCCTTTTGGATCTTTAATAAGTGTTGCTTGAAATTTGTGCTAAAAGTACCAACTGTTTTAATAGCACGAAACGGTGGCGGCAGGTCATTCCAGCAACGAGAAGCCGCAAACTTAAAACTTCCACGGAAGGCAGCAGTTCTATGGGGCAAGGTCAATAGGAGGTAAGCAGATGCTCTTGTTTTGACCTTGTTCACATCTCGCGACCAGGTTAATTTACCGTACAGATAGCCTGGTTTTTTTGTGAGAATAATGCCAAATAATAGGGTAGCCAGATGAAGCTTTCTCCGGTCTGACATTCTCATCAAATTACCCTTATTTAAAAATGGTGTTACGTGAGATCTAGGAGGGACATTAAAACAAAATCTTGCACAAGCATTCTGTACCCGCTGGATCAGCCTCTCACTCCTCCCAAGTATGCACGCCCCATACACAGTGTCAGCGTAATTCAGCTTGGATAAAATAAGTGACTCACAGAGCATGACACGCATATCCACACTAATGTAGGGACGGACACGGTATAATAGTTTGAGGCGGTAGAAACAATTTCGCACAGCCTCCATGACGTGAGTCTCAAAATGCAGTTGCTCATCAAATACCACCCCAAGATTACGAGCTTCCTGCACCCTTTCAATGGAACACCCGTCAATCTTCAAGTCCAAGCTTACATTACTACTCATTTTGGTTAAAAATTCTCTAGTACCCAAAAGCATAAACTTTGATTTAATTGGGTTCAAAACCAGAGAATTTCTCTTCGACCAGGCTGAGACCCTACTTAAATCCTCATTCATTTTATTTACAGTGGCAGCAGTCTGCTGAGGATGAAATGGTAAATACATCTGTAGATCATCAGCGTATAGGTGGAACTCAGCGTTGAGCAGGCAGTTTATAATGTCAGCACTGTAAGGGATGAAGAGCAGTGGACCAAGGATAGATCCTTGTGGCACACCCCTATCCACGCATTTAGGATCGATATTATATGAAATGTTAAAAATACCTTGGTTTTAATGACTGTTTAGTAGTCATTGGATACATAGATGAAGTGGGTTATTACTGTTGTAAGACGACTAAAAATGCCACCGTGAATCAAAGTCCAAATCGCCAAGCCATCTCCTCGCCTCTCGCAACCGTAGGCAGACTGCATCTGCGCATATCGCAACAGCATTGGCCGAAGGCAACCACTGATTGGGTTCCGAAACAATTGTATTCTTGTGTAAATAATGCTTATTTCAGCATTACTACTCATATTGAAAAAAAATACTTGAAGTTGTAGTGCAAGCAGAACATTACTATGTAGTTACTTATCGAAAAAAAAACATTTTTAGTAACATGTTCGCGAACGAAATCGCGTTTGTGTAGTAATTAACAAAACTGACAGTGAAAAAAACGCCAAAGAAAAACGCAACGCAAACAAACACTCACCCTCGAATAACCTGTGAAGTAGTCCCAGGTATGTTCTGTATGGTGACAGTGGCTTGTGGCAGATGGTGCACAGTCCTCTGCCCAGCGGGTGGAACGTTAGAGCTGGTGTAGTAATGCACAGTGCTGCCAGTGATACGGGGCGGCGCGGCGATGTGGGCGACCGGCACACTATGCACCATACCGCTCGTGGTTGACGCTACTGTGATGCACTTTGTTTGGTTCACTGAGAACTGAAAAGAGAAAAATATATATATATATTTGTGCATAGGTACTATGCCCTTTCCGAAAAGGTTTCAGGATTCAAGACACCTGTTGTGAAAATAAGACAACAACTTACATTACTAGTGTTCAAGGTAGTACCCAAATCAAATTCGTCACCAACCAATGTGATAGTATCAGGATCAGCTCCAGTTAGATTCTCTATGGTTTTCCTTGCATCAGCATCACTACCAATGTTTCCCAAGTTCCTGCTTAAAAACTCTATGTCAGAATCTAGTAAGCCATCCACCAAATGATTCTGACCATCCTCAGGGTCTTTGCAGAGGGCGAAGTCGTCATTCTCCAGCTTTATATCTTCTACCTTCATCCCGTCGACATCAAGGTCATCCATGTTCTCGACTTTAATACTAATGAGATCATCTTCATCTTTCATTTCCTCCATTTTTATTTCATCCAAATCTTCAACTTTTATTCCTCCAACTTTCATGTCATCCATATCCTCGACTTTGATATCAGCAAAGTCTGTATCTTCTTTCATCATTGGAACATCCGAAAAATCTCTGCTGTTTTCGCCGTTGCCTATATACTGGCTGGCATCAAAACTGTTACTGTCAAAGTTGTCATGATTTGGTTCTACTTTGATATCTTCTATTTTGTATTTGTCCTCCTCTTGTATGTTGCTTGTGCAAGGCTGAGGGCTATTGGCGTTGCTTATGTCGCCACTGAGGGCGCGCTTGAGGACATACGCCTTTATTTTCCTCAGCATAAACAAAGGAACCTTGAAGCCTGTCAGTTCTCCCAGCATGGGGAGTGAATTGTGTTTGTATGCATCACTGTTGGCCAGTTCTTCAATGTCTTCTAAGACCTGAAAGACAAAAGACTCAAAATGAATAAATAGCTCAAAGAGTACTAATCTTGTCAGGAACAGAAAATGATAAATAACCAAAATTACCATGATATAAGTTTTCCCGCCCACAGCATTAACCAAGTTATGGCTGGCGATCCATTCCTTGTCTGAAGAGTCAGCAGGATATCTGAGTAGACCAGCATGCCTGGTATACAGACGGCCACGAGAATTACCCAGACCTAGTAACTGGAATAAGAATATTGACCTGATTAGCTAAGTATGTAAACAAGTTGTCTAGTAATATGGTTTGTTTTTGATAGATTATGAATGTGATCATCAGAACCGATTCTGGGATTTGTTTCTTCATGACAATATGATCTGAATACTTGCAATTGCATACCATGTCAGTACCAAAGTGTTTGATGTAAAATATTGTGATGTACTAACATTAGTACAAAATTTGATAGATATAATTTTAGTCAATAATTATATAATACAGTAAATGTTTAGGGACAATTACCACGAGCGAGAGAATCGCGGCAAGTTGACATTTTTTCACTCATCGAATCGCCGTGTGGAGACGCATTCATAGAGGTGTTATAGAAAATATACGTGTCACGGACGATTATAGCGCCGCGATTTTCTGGCTCGTGGAGACGGTCCCTTAGTGTTAGTGGCAGCACAACACAAATACCACAAGAACAAAATGCATGCCTTAATAGAGACAAAAAGTGCTATTAGACACTTTCTTAGTATAATTTAAATTTAAAAGAAAATACCGCGTGTATCTGACATCGACGCACAAACGATTTCCATGGGTCCAGGGCATCATTCTGGACACCCTAGACTTGGAATTTTTCGTCGGCTTTTTTCTCAATTTTTCATTTTTTTCAAGGGTTTTTTTACTTTAGACTGCTCATAATCGTTATTCTGACCTAACCCAATGAGATATTTAATAAAAAAAATAATTAATTAACTACTTTCACTAAAAAGAGCAATCTGAATAAAACCACAAATAGATATCAGCTCAGCTGAGCTGATACCTATTTGTGGTACTCTTGAAAAAAATGAAAAAATGAGAAAAGAACCGACGAAAAATTCCAACACTGGGGTGTCCAGAATCATGCCCTGGACCCATGGAAATCGTTTGTGCGTCGATGTCAGATACACGCGGTATATAAATTAGTTATTAATTTTTCAACAAGTTTTTTATCAACAACTGTCTTTTCGATGAACTCTAGGAGACTTGAGACATAACTCAAAAAGGGACTCAAAAACCTATGCCAGTTGTTACAAAGAGCATTCTATAATTCCTTACTTTGTGAGCATGAGACCCCATAATAAAAAGTGTTTCTTGGGTCAATCTTGCTGGATTCCACTTCTCAGGGTCTCTGATGGCCGGGGAAGGCAACGGAGAAGATGATGCACTGTCTGTGCTATCCTCCTGTTTGATCTTCTTGCGTTTTGTAGTCATGTCAATGTCATTTTCAGAATCCTTCCTCTTTGGGATTGGACTCTGTAACTGTTCAAGGTTTTTTATGGGTTATAGCTCAGTTTTCTAATATAAAGCAAATAAACCATCAAAATTTATTGATTATTTCATTAAGTAGCAAACTATGTCCTTAGTAAAGGAACTTTTTACTGGGAAAGAAACAAAATGCATTTAAAATACTTAAGTGACCTTGTGAATAAAGAGCTTGAGAGTGAATCTTGAATACCTCATAGATTCTCAGTCTCTCACAAAATTGATTTGTTCAATATAATATTTAGTAAGTAGAACTTACAGTAGATGGTTTGACAAGTTTCGAGTCAACACTATTGCTGGATTCTGAATCACTGGTCTCGTAAGGTGACTGTGCCGGCCGGGGTGGTGTGGTGTATAATAAGCGGGTGGCATCCAACATGGCTCGACATACTGCTCTCACCTAAGAAATTAAACATAATTTATGATAGCTTATTATACTAACCTTATCACACTTATTGGAGGTAAACACAACCAGTTGCCGAAGCTAGTGCTAAAAGCCAGCCACTTTTTAAATGATGAGATAGAATTAGAAAAATATGTAAATCTGAGATATGTGCCTTTTCAGACTTATAGTTTGATTACTCAGTCAATTAAAATGTTAGTAATAGTTTAAAAAATTACCTGATCTTCACTAACAGATTCATCTCCCAAATTCTGTCTTATGTTGTTGACAGCAGGTACAAAGAATTTCTGAAACACAATGACATTTTCTCAACATTCAGATTCTGTGAATTAATACATTTATTGCGAAATGAACTGAAGAAACAATAAAATCTAATCACCTTGTAATGTGTCTATTGTATAACAGAGTTTTAGTTATGTTACAGGTGTTAAAAATTATAATCAAATATCAAACAAGCACTCTTTCATATTTCTAAAAACTTACTTCCAAATACTTTTTGATAACTTGATCAATCTCTCTTGTGACCGCTGACTGAATAGTTTGCCGTAACATGTCCAGAGATTTGTTGGCACTAGCCCTGAATTCTGCAATGGGTCTTGAATGTGGCTGCACTGGTCCAGGTAGACTGAACCTTCTGTGCATAGCCGCCAATGTGTTTATGGCAATCTGACGAGTAACTGGCTGCTTCTGAAATTTTCAGGGCCCATGGATTAATATTTTTAAGCAAATAGAGCAGAATTTAAGAGAAAGAAACAAAGAATGGTTTGTTTATGACATCTTAGTAAGATGTACCACTGTCTTATAACCATGACCATTTTATATACCATTTGGCATAGACCATTTTATAATATAGATCTTACATAGCTTGTCTGTTACACAAAACAAATTTTAAGATATAACAAATATATTCAATAATAGTATTAATTATTGATTAGAGACAATAAACAGAATAAATGAAGACTATCTTTTCTTGAAAATGGTCTAGCTCTGCGGTAAGATGACCCCCTTTTAATATTCTATTTTTATTTTAAATACAAAAGGCGTTTCCTGGCACTGGAATTCATTATTTACTCACTGACATTTTCATGGTCACTGTACAAAGCAATGGAAAATAATAACTTACCGCTTGCATATTGTTGGGTGTATTAGAACGAGCGTTCAATGATTTAGTAGGTGCCTGGAAGCCCCATGTACCACTGGAGCTCTCAGTAACTGGATTCTGATGCGAAGTATCTACGTTATTCCAATTCTTCTGAACCACCATTTCGAATCCCTGTCATATACTGTTTTGTTTGATTTTCATACCCATATACCCGAGAGATCATTCACAATCCTGTAATATAAACACTTGAAATAACACGACAATAACGCACAGATGTTGTAGTTTTGTTGCGTAGAGGAATTATTTCGTTTTAAATATAAGCAAACAGAAAAACGAGCTT
Source organism: Ceramica pisi (assembly GCA_963859965.1). Taxonomy (NCBI): domain Eukaryota; kingdom Metazoa; phylum Arthropoda; class Insecta; order Lepidoptera; family Noctuidae; genus Ceramica; species Ceramica pisi. The sequence goes on along the minus strand of OY982535.1, from coordinate 17,031,765 downwards.
TGAAAGCTTCGCAACAAACGAGAGGAGGGGAGGCGCAGAGGGGGTCAGGACAGGACAGGAGGGCGCACAAAGGGTGATCAGTGTTACAAGTTGCAAAATTTTAGAAATATTACTCGCGCGCGATCAGAATGGGATGCGACCTTTTGGACCTGAGACGCGCGCGGTCCGCCGGCCAGCCGTAGTGTCGGCAAAAGTTGCCAGCGGGTTTAAAAAGGCCACTTAGCAGAATCAACCAGCAATTCATACTACCCGAAACTATCAAAGGATTTGTCCATTCTCGACTTCGCGTGGACACGATGCTCGAAAAGATACAAATAAACAAAAAATCATGTTTGGTTTTTAAACGCATATTTAGTCAATACTTTTGTATCAACTTGTGCCTACGATATGTATTTAATTATTAAATAATTAAATTGTTTTATTCTTCGACATATAACGACACGGTTGGCACAGTGGTTGAGCGATTGACTGCTGCGCAGCATGTCGCGGGTTCGATTCCCGCACGGAACAAAATATTTGTACGACCTACATGTATTTGTTCCGAGTCTGGGTGTTTTTCTATCTTTAAAATGTATGTATTTACAAAAAAAAAATGTATATAAGTAGTTTATCAGCCATCTCGTTACCATAACACAAGCATTAGGTTGCTTAGCTTGGGACTATATGGCGTTGTGTGAAATGTCCAAGGATATTATTATTATTCCATTTATTCATTTTATACACATATATTTTACATTTTTAAACATTTCTATCAAACTAATAAAAAACATTTAAAAATATAAAAAATAGTAGCCCACCGGCATCGGGAACAGGGTCCAAGCTACCGGTGGTCAGGGCTCCCGAGAGAGGAACCTCCTCACAATACGTGCCGTGTCCAGGAGTACTGCTTTCTGGATCAAGCCCTTGATCCAGCTGCCCAACGAGAGCCTCTTGAGGTGTTGGTCGAGGCTCTTGGCAATAATGCCATTGGCCGTCACGACTATCGGCACAATGACTGCTGTGTTCACATCCCACATGTCGACAACCTCGCGAGCCAAGTCAAGATACTTACTTTGTTTCTCTTTCTCAGACTTCACGAGGTTCTCGTCATGAGGGACTGCTATATCAACAATCATTGCGCGACGCTCTAGTCGGTCTATCACCACTATGTCAGGCTTATTGGCAACAATAGTCCTGTCAGTGATGATAGACCGATCCCAGTACAACGTGCAATTGCCATTTTCGAGAACTGGGTCGGGCACATACCATAGTACGGTACTTCCGATTCCACAAGATTGTATCTCAGAGCAAGTTGCTGGTGGATGATCCTAGCTACAAGGTTGTGCCTGTGCAAATAGTCTCCGTTAGCCAGACTAGAACAACCGGAAACAATGTGGCGGATGGATTCCCCGGGTCGGTGACATGCCCGACATATGTCAACCGTACCGTCCTTCACAATGTATTTCCGGTAGTTGTTCGTCATCATAACTTCGTCCATGATCGCACAGACAAAACCTTCTGTTTTCCCAAAGAGGTCACCAAAACGCAGCCAGGCTACGGACGCTAAAAAGTCTACATCGGGCCCATGTAGGACCCGATAAAAGCGTCCGTGAAGCTCCTTGCTCTGCCATACCTCCCTGCGGTCGTTAGTATCTAATACCACAGGTTTGCGCCAGTTCTCGTTAGCCAAGGAGAGCGCGGTAAGGCCTTTGTCCACCGCTACCACATCTCGATTCATACCCACGTCGGCCTCTAGGAAGTATTCCCTAAGGCTGCATACCTCGCGGTTGTGCAGGGTCTTAGCATTTAAAAAGCCACGACCCCCGCACTTCCGCGGGATATACAGCCTCATCACCGATGACCGTGGGTGATGCATCCGATTTGCAGTAAGCAGTGAGCGTACCCTTCTGTCCAGGGCGTCGAGTTCTGTCTGAGTCCATTTGAGTATGCCGAAAGAGTACATCAACACCGGCATGACCCAACCGTTAAAGGCACGCACCTTGTTTCCACCTGATAAAAGACTGTTAAGTACTTTATTCAGGCGGCCAAAGAAGCGCTCCTTCAACGATTGTTTCATATCAGCAGCATTGATGCCTAACGCTTCCGACATACCCAAATACTTGTAAGTTTCGGTTGAGGAGAGGGACCTTAGGTGTATGGAATCCGAGAGTTGTGTTCCCACGGATTTCATAATCTCCCCTCGCTTTACATGCATGACCGCCCATTTATCCACACCAAATTCCATCCTGATGGCGCAACTGAAGTTTTCTGTCACCTTCAGTAGCTTCATCAGTTGCAAGTTGTTAGGAGCAAATAGTTTCAAGTCATCCATGTAAAGGAGCTGCGATATGACCTGACCACCTCTTCTCAACCGGAAGCCTTGCCCCGAACCCTCCAGCAATGTACTGAGAGGGTTGAGGGCCAGACAAAACCACAGTGGACTCAGACTGTCGCCCTGAAATATGCCACGCTCGATCCTTATCGGGTCACTGTTCACCCGAGTCTGTCGACACGCTGGATAGTGAAGGACCGTCCTCCACTGCCCCATACAAGACATCAGGAAGGTGCGTAGAACTGCATAACTTTATATAGCTCCAGCACCCTCATGAGCCATGTATGTGGCACTAAGTCATAGGCCTTCTTATAATCTATCCAGCATGTCGACAGATCCCTTCGGGAACGACGAACCTGTTGGCTAATGGCAATGTTAATGAGGAGCAGCTACTAGTACCGCGGGACCCGTTCCTATATCCATTTTGAGAGGCAGACATAATTGAATTACTATCAATATGATGGTTTATCTTAGCTCTCAAAATGGATGTAAGAACTTTATAGACCGTCGGTAACCACGTGATCGGTCTATAATTTTTAGGCTTCACGGTACTACCTGATTTATGGAGCAGGTGGGTTATTCCTGTAGTTAGGAACTGGGGCAGCGACCCTGACTCTAAGGCAGACCGGAATTGTATAATAATATTATTATTACTATATTTACATTACTCATTCTCCAGTGTTGCCAGTTCCCAACAATTAATCGTACCTATATTTTGTAAATCATTATTTACAAATCGATTCAAATTTTTATTTTTGAAGTTGAACTTAATCCTCCTTATTCTTAAAATAAAATTATTTTTATTGTTTTAATATAGCTGTTATTAAATTTGTAATCACTTACATTCATTCAAACTTGTTTTATCCATATAATTGGAAAACAAAAGTATCGAAGATGGTCAATGAATTTCGATTTTTAATGTACATAATATACTCGTATATCTAAACATTATTATTAAAAGGATTGCAACCATGAAACTTTTCTGTATATTTACACAACCCTATGATAGATCGTAGAAATAACTAATTTATAAATTAATTCAGAGTTTTTTCGCTAACGCTACTTGTCTTGAGAACTGTCATTTTCTATTTACTTTGATAAGGTTCCATCCCTTTTTGGTCGCACGCGGATTATATCACACATTATTCAATGGCGGACAACCATGCGTACAACAAGCTAAACATTCTCAGGAGCCGATGAATTTCCAAAAAAAAGTATTACGATCTACTAACGGCCGAACCCAATAACCTAACTATCACCAGATTTGGCATACTGGAGATAGCAAAACAAATGAAACAATATGAAAATTATCTCAGGTTTTCTGTTGTTTCATTTGCTTTTAACCGACTTCCCAAAAAGGAGGAGGTTATCAATTCGGTTGTATGTTTTTTTTTTTTTTTTTTTATGTTTGTTACCTCATATCTCCGACAATTATGAACCGATTTGAAAAATTTTTGTTTTATCTGAAAGGATATACTTGCAGATTGGTCCCATTTAAATCATATCAAAATCGGTTACGAACTTTGGATTTTAAATCGAAATAGCTGGAATTTGACTATTTAGATGATTCTTTGATGATCGAAATTGCGTATTTTGCTTTTCTGCGATTTTGGAGTGGTGTTGTTAGGTGTAGGGCACCACTAAAAAGTGAAAAATAAAAAACTTTTTACAAAAAAATACAACCGACTTCCAAAAAAAAAACACTACAAAGTAAAAAATAACTTTAATTTCGGAAGTCGGTGTCAAAATACGAAGAAACTAACAAAAACACCGACTTCCGAAACTAAAGTTATTTTTTACTTTGTAGTGTTTTTTTTTTAGAAGTCGGTTGTATTTTTTTGTAAAAAGTTTTTTTCTATCTCCAGTATGTGATAGATAGGATATTGGTTTCGGCCGTAAAATTGTATCAAAATACTTTTAATTAAGTTTGTCCGTTACTATAATAGGGTACACGTACAGCCGAAACTACTGACAGTTGAAAGATCATGTGGGTGGGTTCCTTGAAGAGTGTAGGGGAGCACTACGAGGCGAGGATTTCCCAAAATTCCTTCGAGAACGGGAAATAACTATGCAATAATGTGCGAACGAATTTTGAGGGCTTAAGCTAGTTTAAGTAATAAGAAAAGTCGTCCTAAAGTTCTCTCCAAAGTAATCCTGACCGAATGTTTTAATCACAAGCATTTGTGTGCTAACGACACGCCTAATGTTGATTCATTTAAACTGATTGTACGGCAATTGGATACCGAAACGAAGAAAATCAGAGGAAACCCAAGGCTCGGGCTTCACCCTGCCTAATTTCAACTGCCGGGCACTGGGCGGGAACTTATAGAAAAACCTAATTTTATTATATTTTGACCTAACTGTTAAGTGGGTAATAGACGGGTGAACTTATAGTAAACGGTTTTTAAAATCGCGAACTTACTTGGCTCGACGTCGGTGACACAAGAGAAACTTTGCTCAGGTACCAGGGGGACCACGATGTCGTCAATGGAGGATACTTTTTGTAAAGTATTCAGGAATAATATTATATTACAGGATACGTGTTTAAGAGAAGCAATTTCTTATTGAATATTAGTTGCCTTTAGTGCCATAATTTTGGCACATAATATTTGATCGACTACTGAACCTGTTACTATTGTGTTCCTGAAACAATCAAGAATTCTGGATGGCTCGCGTCTTGCGGCTCACGGCGGCATTGACAGTTGTGCGAGCCGATTAGCGTACTTACGAGCGAATAAGGTCGTCCAGCCATAAATCTCGCCCGTCTGTTATCCACTTTATTTTGTTTCCTCGGTCATCAGCTGTGCCTGCAATCCTGAGACCCACAAGAAATCTTCTCATATAAAGTCCGGCCGCGAAGCAGGAAGAATTTCGTCCGTTGACCTGTTATTACCTGTCTCTGTCGCTCCCGCGTAAATGAGTCTCGCTCGCACACATGCAATGGCCGCCGACCTCAGGGATTGTAAACCTTTGCATGAGAGTGTAAGGTTTCTTCTTGTTTGCAAGTGTATGTCACGTAAAAAAAGAAGGAATCGAAATAAGTTAAGAGTCCTATTACGAATCGTAAATGCTCGTTTGCAATAGACGAAGTTACGTTGGTCTGCGTTGGGAGTACATCTATAGTCCGCGAAACAATTTTGATACTTACTAGTCTGAATAGGATTATAGTTTATTTGGGCGCTCGCGCGAGACTGAGGAGCGCGCGCGCTGAATTGACGCAGAATATATAGTACTTTAATTTTATTTATTGTAATTTTGTTTAATTATATTGACAAACGAAAACTAAGGAAACGTATTCATTGTAGATTGAAATTTTATATCATATTAATTTATTTGATAAAATTGTTTTTATCTATACTATAATATAATATAATATTATAAAGAGGTAAAATTTGTTTGTAAGTTTGTATGTAGGGGGTAATCTCAGGAACTACTAGTCTGATTTGAAAAATTCTTTCAGTGTTAGATAGCCCATTTATCGAGGAAGGTTATAGGCTATATATCATCACGCTAAGACAAATAGGAGCGGAGCATTAATGGAAAATGTGACGCAAACGAAGTTGCGCGGGTCAGCTAGTTTGGAATATAATGCACGCTAAATCAAGACAATTCTGGCTTAAATTAGGCTTTCTTTACGTTTTTTTCCGTGAAAACTCAAGGAATTTAAAGAAATTTTAGAACTCCAATAAACAAGTAAAACATTCCTACCTTTGATACCTTTTAGTAATTTTAGCTTTTAAAAGAATTGATTGTAACAATGTGAATTAGACCGTCAAAGTTCCATCGCCGACATTTTTTCTTGCAAACTGAGTTCGTAAAATATTTATAGTAAATTACAAGAAAAGAAAAATGAAAATGTGTAATTCTAACTTACAAGAAAAAGACTGGCTTTATCGTTATTCAGGATCAAATAATTAAAATATCTTACTGCTGCTGATAAAGCGTCAAAAATCATGAATTTCCGTAAAAACTGTAATAGGACTCTTACACTAGATGATAATGTAGATAAAACTGTTGATTTTTTTGTAATAAATGTGATAGGCGAGACGTTTTCGGAAATTAGTAACTCCGATACAGAGGAATCGGATTCTGATTTTATAATTTTATTTTTTTATTTTTGCCGTATTAGTAGGTACCTATGTAATTGTAACTCGATTTTTATAACTTACTAGCTGACCCGCGCAACTTCGTCTGCGTCACATTTTCCATTAATTCTGCGCTCCTTTTTGACTTAGCCTTCCTCGATAAATAGGCTATCTAACACTGAAAGAATTTTTCAAATCGGACCAGTCGTTCCTGAGATTAGCGTGCTCAACCAAACAAACAAACAAACTCTTCTGCTTTATAATATTAAGTATAGATATATATTTTAAATAAGATATATTTCATGTTAATGAAATCTTTTTTTTGAGCTTTCAGGTAATATAAAAAATCTACTTCGCATGTTTCTGACGATTGTCGTTGCACTAAAGGGAAGCCTTTGATCACTAGCCATCCTTTTGCTTTTGATTGCTTGTCGTTAATTTTATTGTGGTATATTGTCCCACTCCTCCACAGTAGCTGTCTTCAGCTGTAAATTTTCACCAAAAAAATAACCACTGTATAATGTGTTCTTAACTTTTAGTATAAAATAACCCACGACTGCCATAACGTAATTGAAAAGAATAAAATAATTTAGAAACCCTTAACTTAATAAAAAAAAACAGTAATATCTAATATCGTTTGGGGCTGCCATTAAATGAACAATTTTTTTTGCAGTTTTGTAATAACGTGAATAATTGGAGATATATTATTGCTGTACTTGCAAGGCGTTGCGAACTTTCGAGATCGACACTCGACTCTCGTGCGCGTACCTGAGAGTTTCTCTGATTTTGTTCAGCAAGGCGTTGTGAACGTTCAGGTGAAGATTCTCCCATACGGTGTATTCTTGCTGCCCGTGCTTGAGAACTATGTTTAGCAAGTTGAGACCTGGCTCTCTTAGGCATTTTCAAATGTTTAAGAAAATGTTAATAGCGTGTAATATTCTAGCTCTGAAAAGAACTGTTGTGTAGCTCTGAAAAGAACTGTTGGTTAGCCCTGAAAAGAACTGTTGGTTATACCCTGAAAAGAACTGTTGTTTGGCTCTGAGAAGAACTGTTGTTTAGCTCTGAGAAGAACTTTTGCGTAGGTGTAGTTTTAAGAACGAAATCTAAAAAAAATCGCACGAAAATTATTAGACTTCGCGCACGACCGCTGCGTAGGGAGCCGACCTCGCGTTTGAGCTTTTTTTTTTTTTGTTATGCCTCTCGCAGGTCAACCTGAGAAGATTGGCTTCTGCTTAACCGGACTTGCCTGTATAGAATTAAAGCCACCAGCCAGGCTTATCGCGTTTGAGCCGCGCGGGTACCTTACTCATAGATCTAAACTCCCCTCCCGCACGCGCACCCCCGCCTTGGTGACGTCCACTTCGCAACGGGCCGTGCAGCAGAGATCGTAATATTTTAATTTCGCCATAATTTCATAACCAAACGTCCGATTTTAATCATTCGAAGACCAAATATTATCTACATAAACTGTACTTAGTGATGAAATACTTTATTTTGATAAGGATTAATAGCATGAGTAAAATAAACGCTTTTAAATGTAGTCCAAAAAAAAATCAAGATTTTTAAATAAAAAAGTGGTTGTTGTGCCTCACTCGACATAGATAGGTATAGTATGTCGCGGACTTTTTGTAGATATTTATAAGATCTACAATTAATTAGAACAATTTATGGTTCTATCTTTTATAGTTTAGGCAGCGTACGCAAAATAAGTAACTTTTCTGGTTGATTTTTACACCTTGTGTCCGAAAAACCCAAATATCTTACGGAACCCTATTTTTTCCAAAATAAAATATAGCCTATGTTACTCGTGGATAATGTAGCTTTCGAATGGTGAAAGAATTTTTAAAATCGGTCCAGTAGTTTTTGAGCCTATTCATTACAATCAAACAAACAAAAAAACAAACAAACAAAGTTTTCCTCTTTATAATATTAGTGTAGATAGTGTAGATAATATTAGTGTAGATAATATAAAATCTAAATACATCATTTATATGATAGGTAATAAGTTTTTATTTTTATTTTCCAACTTGGTACTTTCTCCTTCAAATATTTCATGTCAACCGCACTTAATACAAAAATGTTTGTGACCACTGTCTGTAGGTAAAAAGGTCATTGTACGAAATTTTTCCTGCTCCGCGACTGGACTTTAGTAAATAGTACGACTCAAATGTGTTATGAAAATACTACTAACTATGCAGCCACAGACTACATAGAGATACTACGTATCTGACGCAGCACAGACTACATAGAGATACTACCTACGTATTTCAGCGGTGTTCCGCTAGGATAATTGTGTTCTGTGGAATCTGTGGCGGTGTTGACCACAGATATTTATCCATACCTTCATGACCACAGACCACATAGAGGCTGTGTTGACGTACGTCGACGTTTACACCGGACAGTAAAAGTTAAAAGGTGCTAAAACTTAAAAGGTAAGTGATTTTATTTTGTTAGATTTGGAGCCCGAAACCGCGCGTGCTCGATTTCGTATTTGTAATACATTGATTGTTGCTATTCATTCAATACAAACATTTACGTTTGACACGTAGGTACGTAACTGATATCATTTACGATTCCACCACTGCTTGACTTGCAAGTTGCTTGCAGTCCGGTTTGTGAAGTGGGTGGAGTACGACGTGACAGTTTAGCAGTTTATCATTTTACGAAATATTAATTGGTAAGATAACCCGCCCACAAGTTAAACATATCGGTTGCTTGTAAAAAAACAATTTTTAGGCCTTCTGTTCGTTGTAATATTTCCTGTCTTTTGTTAGTTTTTAAAGCCTTCCAATCAAGCCTTTTGGACTTTGCACTTTGCTTTGCCACGAACTTGTTTTCGTGGTCTTTAAATTACCTCATAAACCTACAAAAATGGTTAACACTCAGTTTGAAAATATAATTCTATGTCTGTACAGGTTAGGGATCTATTTAAAGAACAAACCCACATTTTCCTGGAAACTAACTATCAGTAATTAGGTAGCTAGTACAATTGTACACATCTTAAATTTAGCTCTTTGCATTCTGAATTAAATTTAGTTACATACCTGCTTTTGAATGGAAAAAAATCTTTCATTAGTAAAATTACCTACTTCTCTGTTGAGTTTCATCTGTTTAAGCATTGCTTTATGTTGAGAAAACAACTTTCACTGTGAAATTGTGTGAGTTTTTTAACAAGCTATTCAAGTGAGCCAACACACTTCATATAGACTACATTTTCACATACAATTTCGACACAATCATTATCAATCTTTATCAGCAGAGTCACGATTATATTTGCTTTTGGAAATGGCCCTGAGAATGTATTCTTTGATAATAAAATAATATGCAACATTCTAAGCATTTAAATTATTTTTCTAAAGAGCTATGTTATTTTGGTGTACAGTTAAAAACTTACATTAATAAATAAATCTGAATGCCCATTTGCAGATAGTCCATGAATCAATCATTCATACCAAAGACTACCCTCTGGACTGATACTTTTACATTTCTAGAACAAATTAACTAACTACTCTTACAAAGAGTTGTGTGTTGAACGAAGATTACTCCTAAATAAGAATATGGATAAAGATAATTCAGGATCGGAGAACATGCACAAGATAACTGAATTGCCAAACATGCCAGTATTTATTGTTTTTTTAATTTTTTAGGGCCTATGGCCTTGTTGTTAGAAATTAGTTTAATGAACTGAGATAAATCTTTGTTGATGTTTTTTTTCTGTTATCTCTTACTTGTGTTTAGGTAGAACAGTAATTACTCAGTAGTACTTCAAGGATCAGTGGTGGTTGATTAACGGTAGCTTTATGTAATTATTTCCAATTTAGAAATTACAATATCAATAAAATAATGTAGGTGGAGCCTTGTGTAATATGTAGTCAATGATGTATGAATGAATTCACTTTTATCACGACTCATAAATCATTTTGTTAGCAAGTAGTACTATTTGCAGGATAGTAAATAGGAGTCAATTGTCAATTTATTACATCATCCTTCTACATGTATGTATGGAGATAAAATTGATCACACAATAGTGCAATAACTGTTAAAAGTGTATTCAGATGCTATCAAAAACACATTATTGTTTATACAATTATATTATCAATCATATTTTGGTATAACAATTTGCATTGTCTGGTTAATACTTATTTATTAACTTAAAGATGTCCATTCCCTAAGATCAAGCCACTATGAATATTGAGAAAGTTGTGAATATGTCTAACTCTGTCATTATAGGAAAAATAATTATAGTAGTTAGTATGCCTGTTGTGTAATAGTCACCTAAGTAATGTATTCTTTGAACTTTAATTATTAGGAGTACATAGTCTACGAAATTTTGTTTATTTTATAATGAATTTTGCTTACCAAGGTCAATACACCAGTATGTGGTAATGTTAATGTTTACATAATTTATTTTGATAAGGTGACAAATCTTAGTTAGGCTACAGAGTTTTATATACATTTAAAAAACTCTTTTGACAATTTTGTCACACAGGGCCTTTGGTTTTATGATTTCAACAGTAATTGAAGTTGATCCAAGTAGACAGTATATAGTTGTATTGACACTTTTCCTTCAAAAACCATATTTTAGCAAATACATTTCTTTGATTTCAGATAATCACCATGTCGAAAATCAAGGCTGGACCCGTTGTTGATGTCCTCGGTGATGAGATGACCAGGATTATTTGGGATTTAATTAAAGAAAAGCTCATATTGCCTTTCTTGGACATTGAGCTGCATGTCTATGATTTGGGTATGGAAAACCGTGATAAGACTGATGACCAAGTAACCATTGATTGCGCTGAAGCAATCAAGAAATACAACGTCGGCATCAAATGCGCTACCATCACTCCTGATGAGAACAGAGTTGAAGAATTTAAGCTGAAGAAAATGTGGAAGAGTCCCAATGGAACAATCCGTAACATTCTTGGTGGCACAGTTTTCAGGGAAGCCATTATTTGCAAAAATATTCCGCGTCTCGTGACAGGCTGGGAAAAGCCTATCATCATCGGCCGTCATGCACACGCCGATCAATACAAAGCTACTGACTTTGTTGTGCCTGGTGCTGGAAGCCTAGAGCTCATTTGGACGCCACCCAATGGAGGAGAGCCCATCAGGCACGTTGTTAATGAATTCAAGGGTGCTGGTGTCGCCCTTGGCATGTTCAACACTGATGCGTCCATTATTGACTTTGCTCACTCTTCATTCAAATATGCTCTTGGGAGAAAGTATCCTCTTTACCTGAGCACCAAAAACACTATTCTTAAGAAATATGATGGCCGCTTCAAAGACATCTTCCAGGAAATATATGAAAAGGACTACAAATCACAGTTCGAAGCTGCCGGTATTTGGTACGAACACAGGCTGATCGACGATATGGTTGCTTACTCGATGAAATCCGAGGGTGGATTTGTATGGGCTTGCAAGAACTACGACGGAGATGTGCAGTCAGATTCAGTTGCTCAAGGCTACGGTTCTTTGGGCCTAATGACATCTGTTCTGATTTGCCCTGATGGCAAGACAGTTGAAGCGGAAGCCGCTCACGGTACAGTGACCAGGCATTTCAGATTCTACCAGCAAGGAAAGGAGACATCCACCAATCCGATTGCGTCAATCTTTGCATGGACCAGGGGTCTCCTGCACCGCGCTCATTTGGACGACAACGCTGAACTTAAGAACTTCGCCGAAACTTTGGAGAAGGTTTGCATCGACACAATCGAATCTGGAATCATGACTAAGGATCTTGCTATTTGTATTAAGGGCATGAGCAATGTAAAGAGGTCAGACTACTATGAAACTTTCGAGTTTATGGATAAACTTGCTGAAAATCTTAAGAAAAGTTTGGGCAAGTGACTACCTGCACAAAGGATGTTGTGTAATCTGTGAATGATTTTTACCAATCAATTTTTACGTATGAATTTGTATCATGTCACAAAGGTAATGAGGGTATTTTATTTAAACCATAATTGTAACAATCATTATAATTTATTATTGTAATAAATGTAACTTAAATTATATCAAAATGTTTTTAAGTTTCAATTTCTTTATCACCTTTTCCTAGTGAGGGTCTCGATTGTTATTGTTATTGTAAACTAAAAATATCAATGAACATAGGTAGGTAATTGCATTGTTCGGTTACTTATACAGTTAATATGTAGGTAACTAGCTGACCCGTGCAACGTCGTCTGCGTCACATTTTTATATCGAAATTTTTCAAATCGGACCTGTAGTTCCTGAGATTAGCGCGTTGAAGCAAACAATTAAACTCTTCAGTTTTATATATATTCGTATAATGCGTAATAAACAAGCAGCATAAAGAGACTAATTAGGAACAATACAATATGATATTAGGATTTTAACAGGCAAACAGCGGATAAAAACTTGCAGGTACCTAATGGAAAACTGTTACTAGGTAGAATCTTGTTTTTGTTAACTTCGTGTCTAGTCCAAGTATGAAGAAAGTCTAAGCTTTCTCTTTGCCTTTTGGCTACACACAATCGCCCAGTATTTTTTCTCATTCGGCTTATCGAGGCTAATATTATGAACTATTCTTCAGTGTTTCACTACAATTTCCTGTTTAGTACCTACCTAAAACATTATATCGGTATCAGTATATTGACCCTGCTAATTAGATAGCGCTGCTACTCTGGTTACCTACCTAGTCATTTATTTAATACTAGCTGAACCGCGCAACTTCGTTTGCGTCACATTTTCCATTAATGCTCCGCTCCTATTTGTCTTAGCATGATGATAGCCTATAACCTTCCTCCATAAATGGGCTATCTAACACTGAAAGAATTTTTCAAATCGGACCAGTAGTTCCTGAGATTACCCCCTACAAACAAACTTACAAACAAATGTTACCTCTTTATAATATTAGTTTAATTAAACTAGCTGACCCGCGCAACTTCGTTTGCGTCACATTTTTTATTAATGCTCCGCTCCTATTTGTCTTAGCGTGATGATATATAGCCTAAGTATAACCTTCCTCGATAAATGGGCTATCTAACACTGAAAGAGTTTTTCAAATCGGACCCGTAGTTCCTGAGATTACCCCCTACATACAAACTTACAAACAAATGTTACCTCTATAATATTAGTATAGACTAGCTGATGTCCGCGGCTTCGCCCGTTTTACAAAATATATACGGTCTACCCAAAACTTTCCTCGAGAACCATAATTGATGAAAATAGGTGCTGTAGTTTTTGAATTTATCGCGAACAGACAGATACACAGACGCGGCGGAGGACTTGTTTTGAAATAATATGTAGTGATAGTGATTCTAATGAGTGGATTTGTAATTAGAGATCTTTTCCGTGAAAAACAGAATGCAATTGAGGAAAATGTTCCAATGAATAGAAAAATATTTGCATCGTCCAAGGTCTTGAACTCTTGGCTACTAGCGCCATGTGTACGGTACGGAAATTATGGAACATGTTGGGGCATCCACTTAAGTTCTTCGAATATCTCATAGATGGCAGATAATGCATGTTAGAATATTATAGACCATTGGCGTTCTTGTTTTCTGCTTTACTGTACCTACTTGCTCTGTAATTTCATATTATTTAATTACTACGAGTCTACGACTATAATTTACGTGCCATAAAACGTTCATTAAACTCTGGTTAGATAAAATGGTTACACGATTATGCAATTTACTTATCGTTTACGGAGCGTATCAGCGTTTGATAACAATAAACAACTATGTAGGTACCTAGCTAGTTGTAGGTAGGTACTCGTATAAGTGTCTACATAATATGCATGTAAGGTAAAGGTCACCCAGTAGGTATGTAAGGATCGTAGTAATTGGCGTTTTGTATTTTCTGCCTACATTCGTGAATGCAAAAAGGCGTTAGTTATACTATAGTAGGTAATACTAACTGACCGGGTAAACGTTTTGCCATATGATCTATTCTCAGACCTACCGAATCTATACTAATATTATAAAGCAGAAGAGTTTGTTTGTTTGATTGTTTGTTTGTTTGGTTGAACGCGCTAATCTCAGGAACTACTGGTCTGATTTGAAAAATTCTTTCAGTGTTAGATAGCCCATTTATCGAGGAAGGTTAAAGGCTATATATCATCACGCTAAGACAAAAAGGAGCGGAGCAGTAATGGAAAATGTGACGCAGACGAAGTTGCGCGGGTCAGCTAGTAGGTTATACACAAAAAAAAAATATGAAAATCGATTTAGCCGTTTCGGAGGACTTCGATAACAAACACCGTGACACGACATTTTTATCTACTACATACTCTTCTGCTTTATAATATTAGTAATTAGTAATACCTATATCTATAAAGCAGAAGAGTTTTTTTGTTTGGTTGAACGCGCTAATCTCAGGAACTACTGGTCCGATTTGAAAAATTGTTTCAGTGTTATAGCCCATTTATTGAGCAAGGTTATAGGCTATATCATCACGACTAAGACAAATAGGAGCGGAGCAATCATGGAAAATGTGACGTAGACGAAGTTGCGCGGGTCAGCTAGTGTATTTTAAAACTGAAAAGTTTTTTTGTTTGGACGAGCTAATCTCAGGAACAAATGGTTCGAATGAAAAACATGTTTTAGTGTCGGATAGCCCATTTATCAAGGAAGTCCATTCCCAGTCCAGTCCCATTTATCGAGGAAGTATAGGCTATTATTATAACGTCACGCTATGACAGGAGCAGAGCATTAATGAAATATGAGACAATGGTGCGCGGTTCAGCTAGCATTATGATCCAATTATTTTTAGACAGTTCACATTGATACAGAAAACGGAACCCTAAACAATGCGGTTTTCACAATAATTTGATAAGCGCTATACGTACTTGGATGATATTGTTTTTTGATATGGTCAATTTTGGACTTGTCAGATACCACAGCCCACACATTCGGCTAAAATTATCTTAACTGAATTCAGATAAGTATTTGCAATTTGTGGTTAAAACGCAATAAACAGCGTTGTGTAGGTTATTTATTACCTACCTATTTACAGATTTTGGACTCCGTAAATTAATATTTTTCGATGCCTATTGTTGTAAGTACGGTACCTACTTATTACTAACTGTTGCCCACGTTTCCACAACGTTCGTTAGCGTCAAACTCGTTAAACGGCACAAAAGACAATTAGGTACCTAGGTACATAAGATATTCCTTTTTCTAGCGCGGGTCAATAATAGTTTTCAAAAGTAAAATCCTCCTAAATCCATAAATTACTCCTCATAACATTCAGCTATCTGCCAGTGAAAGTCCCCTCAAAATCGATCCAGCCGTTTTGGAGAAAGAGGAGGTCTGAAATAAACACAGGCAATTTTTGTTTAAAATATCGTATATTTACGTTTTTAAAATACATAATATCTATAGGCCTATGGTGAGTGTCCATGTCCACGCTCCGTACCTAAATCATTACAGGTAGGACGTAGGACGCACTGGTTATAGACCCTGGTCTTAAGGGATTGTGGGATAGACGATCTCAAAGGTATCACGCAGCTTCCCGAATGCTGTACAGCCCAAGCGAATTCTTCTGACCGCCTTCTCAAAGTTGTGCCGTAAGGCGTAAGGTGCTGTTATTTCAATATAACAGAGGCCTTAGTGTGAGTTTTTTCGACTCACGTTCGAACGAGTTAGATTGCGAGCGCGTTAGAATTTAGTATGGGAAATTAGGTTCTACGAGTGACCACCAGGTGGCACTATAACTAAATTCCTAATTTTTTTTTTTTTTTTTTTCAAGGTACCGTCATGATGTTAATATCCTTAAACAGCTCCCTTAGGGAATCGCGCCGCTTGAGATTGTATATGGCTCTGATGGCTCTTTTCTGCAGAATAAATATGGACTCGATGTCTGCAGCTCGTCCCCATAATAAGATACCGTAAGACATGATACTATGAAAATAACTAAAATAGACCAGCGGTACCTACCTATATCAGTGAATTGACGGATTTTTTTGACAGCGTATGCTGCTGAACTTATCCGTCCCGCAAGAGATATTAAATGAGGACCCCATTGTAGCCTTGAGTCAAGCGTGATCCCCAGGAAAACCGTATTTTCGACGTATTCTAGTTTCTCTTTGTTCAATACTATATCGCAATCACTACTTTTAACATTCGGTAAGGCAAATCTGATGCATTTAGTTTTTTTCCCATTTAATACTAAATTATTAGCAGTAAACCAATTTTGAACCTGCTGTAGGGCGTTATTGATGTCGTCAAGATTTATGGAACGCCTGTCTATCTTAAAAATTAAGGAAGTATCGTCAGCAAATAATACTATTTTAGGTTGATTTTTCAAAAGATGGGGTAGATCATTAATATATACTAAAAAGAGGAAAGGACCCAATATTGAGCCTTTTGGTACCCCCATTTTGATTTTTAAGCCCCGAGAATTGACACCATTTACTTGAACTTGCTGCTGTCTGTCATCTAAGTAAGATTTCACTAGACTGATTGCAAGTTTACCTAGTCCGTAATGTCCCAGCTTTAGGAGCAAGGTTTCGTGATTTACGCAATCAAATGCCTTGGAGAGGTCACAAAAGATTCCTATGGCATCTTGAGCCTCTTCCCACGCTGTATATATGTGTTTTAACAACGTGGCTCCAGCGTCAGTCGTACAACTACCTTTGGTATAACCATACTGTTGATCGTGTAAGATTTTATTGATGTTAAAATTATAGAGCATTACTTTTTCAAATACTTTGCTAAAAACTGGAAGTACAGATACAGGTCTATAATTATTGGTGTCTTTGCTGTCTCCAGATTTAATAGTGGTATAACCTTACCTTACTGCATTTCATTACATCTGGAAAGACTCCTTGGTCCACAAATACATCTATATCTATATCTATACTTATAATAAATCTGTAGAGAGGTCAATTCTGTACATGAAATATATTTCCAAAATAACTATCAGGGGGTGATTAGGGATCGATACTGATGCCAAAAATGCAATCAGTACAATTTTTGTCTGTCTGTCTGTCGGTCTGTCTGTCTGTCTGTCTGTCTGTCTGTCTGTATAACCGTTATAGAAGCAAAAACTACTCGACGGATTTTAATGAAACTTGGTACAATTATTATTCATACTCCTGAGCAGGTTATAGTATACTTTTCATCACGCTACAATCAATAGGAGCAGAGCAGTGAAGGGAAATATTGGGAAAACGGGAGAAGTTAATCCATTTTTTAAGCTTCCGTCGCGTGTGCAACACTAATGGTTAAAGCTACACAGAAATCATGTATGACGGAAATGTTCTCCCTAAAATTATATAAAAAATATCCCACGACAGCATATGTCTATCTTTTATGATTGACGCACAATAACACGTATAACTCCCGATAGCTTAGCAGTTCGAAGCTTTCTGATTATATTTGTCTACTCTTACGTTTATAACACTCTCAATTAAAAATGTTTACATTATTAACTATTCCATAAAGAATAATCATAGAAATCGGTATAGAAACACCAAAGTTATACATGCAATACGCTAATAATAAGCCATCGCGCGTGAACACTGAAATAAGGATTATTTTTGTGGTCGCGAACGCACAGGCAGGCGGCTAGCTTGGCGCCTAGAGGCTAGCGAGTAGCTTCGGAAAACGGCTTACGACAGTTTGCAATATCCTTTAATAAATATAATGTCGAGGGGAAGATGGTTATAATTTCGCTTTACACCAAACGAG
Organism: Ceramica pisi; assembly: GCA_963859965.1. Classification (NCBI taxonomy): domain Eukaryota; kingdom Metazoa; phylum Arthropoda; class Insecta; order Lepidoptera; family Noctuidae; genus Ceramica; species Ceramica pisi. Next base: position 17,013,718 of record OY982535.1, on the reverse strand, counting down.
TAATATTGTAAATATGAAAGTTTGGTTGTTTATTACTCAATCACGCCAGAACGGCTTAACGGATCTTAATGAAATTTAGAACGAAGATAGATTTTAGTCTGGAATAGCACATAAGCTACTTTTCATCCCGGGAATATGTTCCCTAGGGATCACGCGGGCGAAGCCGCTGGCAGAAGCTAGTTAAATATTAAAGCTAAGTATGGTGCTATGGTCTCAATTATGAACGTGCACACTTTGATAGTCATTCCCCATATGTCTTCGGTCAACTTGATCTTAATTTGCCAGAAAGCTTTTATGACTGTCATAGGGACTAGGGACTTAGAACTGAAACTCAAAAATTATTTTTTCATCAAACCCATACGTGTGGGGTATCTAGGGATAGGTCTTGGAAAATGATATTGAGATTTCTAATATCATTTTTCTAAACTTAATAGTTTGCGCGAGAGACACTTCCAAAGTGGTAAAATGTGTGTCCGTTATTTTAGAAGTTACAGCCCCCCCCCCCCCTGTATATAATATGATGTATATTACCATGTAAACTACCAGCGAAAATTGGTTTGAACGAGATCTAGTAAGTAGTTTTTTTTAATACGTCATAAATCGTAAATCTCAACTTTTCCTTATAATATAATAGAGACCTACAGGTTTGTACGGAACCCTCGGTGCTCGAGTCCGACTCGCACTTGGCCAGTTTTTTTTGTGAAAATGTTTTTGTTTTTTACTTTTAAGTAGGTAAGGTTCTCCACACCTAATAATACCAATGGAAAGCAGCAGGAAAGCAAAATACGCAATTTCATTTATTTAAATGACAATCATAATACGTCATCCAAATAAACGAATTCCAGCTATTTTGATTTAATAGCAAAACTACTCAACCGATTTTGATAAAATTTTTACGAGACCACTTCTGAAGTATGATCTACCAACCACAAAGAGGCTGTCAATATCGATTTGGTGTTCTTTTCACACATTTGTTACTACTATTTTTCTCATTAAATGGCATTGCAAGTATCGAGTAAATGAAAACGACCTATTTTGGCGCTCGATGAAGTCTGTCTGTCTGTCTGTCTGTATAACCGTTATAGAAACAAAAACTACTCGACGGATTTTAATGAAACTTGGTACAATTATTATTCATACTCCTGAGCAGGTTATAGTATACTTTTCATCACGCTACAATCAATAGGAGCAGAGCAGTGAAGGGAAATGTTGGGAAAACGGGAGAAGTTACTCCATTTTTAAGCTTCCGTCGCGTGTGCAACTTTAATGGTGAAAGCTACACAGAAATCATGTATGACGGAAATGTTCTCCATAAAATTATATAAAAAATATCCCACGACAGCATATGTCTATCTTTTATGATTGACGAACAATAACACGTGTAACTCCCGATAGCTTAGCAGTACGAAGCTTTCTGATTGTATGTGTCTACTCTTACGTTTATAAAACTCTCAGTCGTCCCTAATTAACATTAATAAAAGTTAACATTATTAACTATTCTATAAAAAAGAATCATAGAAATCGGTATAGAAACACCAAAGTTATACATGAAAAACGCTAATAATAAGCCATCGCGCGTGAATACTGAATCATGCTATAAGGATTATTTTTGTGGTCGCGAACGCACAGGCAGGCGGCTAGCTTGGCGCCTAGAGGCTAGCGAGTAGCTTCGGAAAACGTCTTACGACAGTTTAATATCCTTTAATAATTATAATGTCGAGGGGAAGATGGTTATAATTTCGCTTTACACCAATACAAGTAATATTATAAATGTGAAAGTTACTCAATCACGCCAGAACGGCTTAACGGATCTTAATGAAATTTAGAACAAAGATAGATTATAGTCTGGAATAGCACATAAGCTACTTTTCATCCCGGGAATATGTTCCCTAGGGATCACGCGGGCGAAGCCGCTGGCAGAAGCTAGTAATTAATAAAGATTAAGAAGATATCTATATCTATATCTTCTATCTATCTTCTTCTATACTTAGAATAAATCTGTAGAGAGGTCAATTCTGTACATGAAATATATTTCCAAAATAACTATCAGGGGGTGATTAGGGATCGATACTGATGCCAAAAATGCAATCAGTACAATTTTTGTCTGTCTGTCTGTCGGTCTGTCTGTCTGTCTGTCTGTCTGTCTGTCTGTCTGTATAACCGTTATAGAAACAAAAACTACTCGACGGATTTTAACGAAACTTAGTACAATTATTATTCATACTCCTGAGCAGGTTATAGTATACTTTTCATCACGCTACAATGAATAGGAGCAGAGCAGTGAAGGGAAATGTTGGGAAAACGGGAGAAGTTACTCCATTTTTTAAGCTTCCGTCACGTGTGCAACCTTAATGGTGAAAGCTACACAGAAATCATGTATGACGGAAATGTTCTCCTTAAAATTATATAAAAAATATCCCACGACAGCATATTTCTATCTTTTATGATTGACGAACAATAACACGTGTAACTCCCGATAGCTTAGCAGTTCGAAGCTTTCTGATTGTATTTGTCTACTCTTACGTTTATAAAACTCTCAGTCGTTCCTAATTAACTTGAATAAAAGTTAACATTATTAACTATTCCATAAAAAAGAATCACAGAAATCGGTATAGAAACACCAAAGTTATGCATGAAATACGCTAATAATAAGCCATCGCGCGTGAATACTGAATCATGCTATAAGGATTATTTTTGTATAAGGTCGCGAACGCACAGGCAGGCGGCTAGCTTGGCGCCTAGAGGCTAGAGGCGAGTAGCTTCGGAAAACGGCTTACGACAGTTTGCAATATCCATGTCGAGGGGAAGATGGTTATAATTTCGCTTTACACCAAACGAGTAATATTATAAATATAAAAGTTTGGTTGTTTGTTACTCAATCACGCCAGAACGGCTTAACGGATCTTAATGAAATTTAAAACAAAGATAGATTATAGTCTGGAATAGCACATAAGCTACTTTTCACCCCGGGAATATGTTCCCTAGGGATCACGCGGGCAAAGCCGCTGGCAGAAGCTAGTAGATTATAAACCTCTCAGTCAAAACGCACAAACACACGTCTCGACACGGTTGGCGCAGTGGTTGAACGATTGACTGCTGCGCAGCATGTCGCGGGTTCGATTCCCGCACGGAACAAATATTTGTACGACCTACATGTATTTGTTCCGAGCCTGGGTGTTTTTCTATCTATAATATGTATGTATTTACAAAAAAAAAATGTATATAAGTAGTTTATCAGCCATCTCGTTACCATAACACAAGCATTAGGTTGCTTAGCTTGGGACTATATATGGCGCTGTGTGAAATGTCCAAGGATATTATATTATATTATTATATTATATAGTTAGGTAAGTAGGAAGCCAAACGAACTGCATCAATTCTAAAGGTATCTTCTTGATGTAAATTAGATTCACTTCCTACCTGTGTAACTGAGTAGGTTTTTACCTACGTAAATCGATTTCTGGTGACTATTCACGTACCAACTGTCGAAGATTTTCCATAACGAAGGAACCAACATTATTCTCCGATCAATAATAACCCAAAATTGGCCGGCTGCAATTCTTCAAATCGCCTATTCACTTTACAAATCGTTTTCATTTTTCTATTACAACAGCGATCCCCTATGCGGCAAGTCGTCAAATAACTTTTCTTAGTGAATTACCGGAGGCGGTTGACGCGGTTTCCCCTACAAGATCGTCCCTCCCGCGACTCCCGCCATTTCTCCCTCTTTGGAGTGGGCCGTTCGGAGACGGTTCGCGAAGCTCTCACGGTGCTTACGACTTGCTTCAGTTTGGCGGGCTAAGCGTCAGCCAACAGGCGTGTGCGGTGTGGTCACTCCAACTAACATTTGGCGGGAACGGAAAGCTCGCGTTCGCGGAATATTAATCGCAAAAACAGCGAATTATAAATCTTAAGTTTATGTGTATATCGTGAACAATGTCTATAAAATCGAGTCCTTTGATGCTTTTACGATGGTTCATCGTAATAAATATTATGGTAAGCTGATTTGTTTATTACAAAACTGTAGACATTTATCGAGTGGTGGTTTAATTCTGCTTCTATTGAAAAATAAATAGATATCCTAAACACTAACGGGTAATGTTTAGTTAAACACATTTTTTTATCTTCACTTAATTTTATTTTATAATGGCTTAAGATCTATGGGGTTGGTTTTAGGGTGAGATACCTAACGCATTCCAGGAAAAAATCTTGTTGCATAATTCATTGCCGAATTGTTAGAGGTTTCCCAATACCAAAACATATTTTCTAGTATTTAAGTTAATTTAAAAACTATGTATTTACGGATTAGTAAAAATAAGCCAGTACAGTATTTTACCGAAGCATAAACAGCAAAGTACCGACGCCTAATGTGCACTCAAGAACTTAATTCGCGGAATCGACACGCAATACGCACACAGAACTTCCACGCCGTCATTATCGCGCACAATTTAGCTCATGTTTTTCACTCGTCCCTCAAAGCAAAGTAACATCAAAGCGAGAAGTCGAGAACATTTAGTTCAATTACCATAAGATAATATCACTCGAGTCCAGTAACTGTAACCATTGCAACATCGTGCATGGAGACTGGGAGTCGAATCGATCTCCGCCCAGAAGCGTCGTTCGATTGCCGTAACGATGAACTTGCGGATCGAAATGCCATACATATCGAAGGGCGTAGATGCATGCGCCGATCGAGAACCGCTAGCTTGCCATATCAATTTACTAGCGCCGCTCTGGTGCACCCAATTACTAGCTCTGGTTCACATGATTCCTATTCATCAGCCTCTAGATTGCTTTAGTACCCATTAAAAGAATGTTCGATGGGGAAACATGATTTTTAAAAGTTTCGATGTTTATGATATGTGGAACACTCATAATTTTTCGAATAGCTGGGCCTTTCTGCGTGCAATTTACTCTCAAATACAGATAACAGGTCCCTAACTACAATAATTTATAAATGTTTGGTGGTGCCAATTGTGATTTTACAACAACTGCGGTAATATAAATGTTTGTAAAATAATAAGTTAAAACTTTGTGTAAGATAGCAAAATGCGAAACAAGATAGGTCCCCCAGTGTGTATATATATTATTTACTTATTTTTAGCCTATGTATGTATATATTTAACAAAAAAAATTGAAGCCTTTTTAGGGTTCCGTAGCCAAATGGCAAAAAACGGAACCCTTATAGATTCGTTATGTCTGTCTGTCCTTCCGCATGTCACAGCCACTTTTTTCCGAAACTATGAGAACTTTGCCGTTGAAACTTGGTTAGTAGGTGTATTCTGTGAACCGCATCTAAGATTTTCACAAAAAAATAGAAAAAAAATACCATAAATTTGGGGGTTCCCCATACTATTAGAACTGAAACTCAAATTGATATTGAGGTTTCTCATATAATTTTTTTCTAAACTGACTAGTTTGCGCGAGAAACTTCCAAAGTGGTAAAATGTGTGTGTGTGTCCTGTAACTTCTAAAATAAGAGAATGATAAAACTAAAAAAATATATGATGTACATAACCATGTAAACTTCCACCGAAAATTTGGTTTGAACGAGAACTAGTAAGTAGTTTTTTTTTAAACGTCATAAATCGTAAACCGCAACTTTTGCTTATATATATATATACCTACAGGTTTGTACAGAACCCTCGGTGCGCGAGTCCGACTCGCACTTGTTTTAGTTTTGATAAGACACGCGATTAACCACTATCTCACCTGATGCTAAGCGATGATGCGGTCTAAGATGCAGCATGCCTAGAAGTAACCTATTCACTCTTAACTTAAAGACTCCCAGGTTGTATCTATCAGGAAACACAGAATCCGGCAGGGAATTCCACTCCTTTGCTGTATGCACTATGAATGTGTTCCCAAAACCTGGGTACCCACCATGTACCGGTGGTGCATCGCCGTTTGTCTTTGGCACATCTCAATGCATGAGGTGAAAAAACCGTAGTATGGAGTGTTTATATTTGATTGAAAAACTAATTTCAACCCCATAAAGTTTTTTATAATAAAAAGACTTTCTAAGACGCTTAGGAGCAAGAAATAAGATTGTACATAAGTATTATAACAACAAACTGCCGTAAAGAAAATGTGGAATGGAAAATGGAGCATAAAGATAGTGAAATGATAAATCTAAGGTAATAGAATACCTATATGAATAGGTACCTACATACCGTTTTTTTATTTTATTTTTCTTCTATCTGCAATCAGCCCTTCCAGCTTTAATCAGATTTGTATGTCGTTATTAGCTGTTTGAGATTTTTCACATCCTATGATGTGTCATCTCCAAATTCGTATGTTAATAGTTATATTGACGCCATACGCTTTCTTTTGAGTCTATAGACTCTGAGGACTCTAGTACCGTTTTCTTAGTTAATTTCTTTGAATTTTATCGAGGAGTTTCCAGGCGTGAAGTATCAACGGGTACGCGGAGCAACGTACTTGGTGCGTAGTTGATTTAAATTACGTACTTATTTCATTTACGTGGTGCAACAGGCAGGTGTAAGATTTGCACGAACGGTTTTGCCAATCATTTCATTAGTAAAGGTCAGACGTTCTGTCAATCTGTTTTATGGTACCTACCTACTTATTTTCTTAGGTAGGTAGGTAGGTAGTAGGTTGGTAGATACATATTTTAAATGGAACGTAGAAAGCTTGTTTTAACTTAATTGTGGGATTTCCTTAGTAGTTAGTGCTCGAAGTGGGCAGTGGGAAGTAGATAGGTACGCGTAGTCATTGACAAAAGTAGATTACAAGTCTTAGAAGACCTTAAGGACCTTGGACTTTGGATTTCCTAAATACCTACTGAAAAGGCCTAAAACTATATTGGGTAGGTACCACAGTAAGGCTGCGTTTCCATAAGATATGTGCGAGGATGCGTAGCGAGGGATGTGTATGTTAAGAACCAATAGAATCGCTTACGCTGAGCGAGGCTAGGTAAATGACGCGATTCTATTGGTCCTTAACAAACACATCCCTCGCTACGCATCCTCGCACATCTCTGGCGGAAACGCAGCCTAATGCTCTGCCCAATTTTTTCAAAGAGGACACGTTTACTGTAGGTACATTCAATGTCTCTGCGGAAAGTGATTTCGTGCCAAAATACAACACCCACTAAATTACTTCATAACAGAGCTAATACGTCATTCTCACCAGTCCACCACACCACCCAGCGGCAGCGGGTGGTCAGCCACTTTGAATAAACTTTTGTTTCGCTGCGTCGATGCTCTTTGGTGCGTGCTTGCATTTTTAAGTCCCATTGACTGTGAGTCGGTCGTGGTCGTGCATTCCCATATTACTATTCAAGTCTTACAATCTTCATAACGTACCGAAAAAAACTGGCATAATAATATGCTTCATTGAAATGTACGTTATCAAACGTTTTTCGAACCAAATAATGTTTCATTGAGTGACTATAAACACCATTCTGTTAAACTAAGTGACAAAATCTCTACTTTTATCACTTCTTCCAAGATATAGTGTTTTCCTATGGGATAATGGAATCCAAACGATGATATGGTTTTATAGTTTTTTCTGACCAATTTTATTCAATCTCTCTCTTCATTTGCGTTGTGAATCTGCAGCGCTGAAATCAATTGGTCTTACGTCTATAGCTGACCTCTTCTCCCTTCACCCAATTACGCGCATCTTCAAAGCAAGGTTGCCTTTGTTGGCTTTAACATCCTGTAAACACTTCTTGGACCTCCCGTGGAGTCTCAGCCCCAGTACATCTAAGGCAAGCATTTCCGATATCACTAGGACGAGGCAAAACGTGTTAACACCATGTCTGGCGATCTTCAGTTCTTTGCTTGCAAGCATGCTACAACCCACTACTAATATAATAGTTAATTCATAGCTTCTGTTTCCCAATGTTGTCAAATAGGTAAGTCGATCTATGCATTGTGATATTGCAAAGATACTAACTGGCGTTAGAATATTATTAAAGATCCGTTTTTATAGCTTTTTTCTAAGGATTATAGTTATTTGTTTGACTGTCTCTAACTCTAGCTATTAGCATCTAGGTACCTACTTTGTGGACTATAGGATCAATTTGGTCTTTCCAGTCGGAGTTTTTACTAGGTATATTATTTTTCTTGGCTTTTCTATGTCCTGTCTCTAGACACTAAGACTTAATACACCTTTCCATTTGGTACTGCTGTAGAGGATTAGTCAGTTTATACTCAGTTATATACATATGAGGTGTACTGTTAGACGCATTACGAAGGACCATGAAGCGTAGCATTAGGGGCCTGCCTAACAGTGAGCGGAATTAGGTCAAAATGATGATGATGACAGACTTTAAGTTTCCATACACATTGCAAACGTTACTTTAAGCCCGTGTTATCGTGTAAGCTAGGCAGCTAAACGTTCAAACGATTTACAAGATTCGAGCGTCAGTTGAGTTAAATCGATCCCTGAATGCCCCTGATGCAAGCACCGCATTTCGTTGGCAACAAAGGTATTAATTTACTAAGAGGCTATTGTTACGTGTTGTACTTAAGTATTAATAGCGGGTCCCCCTGCTGCGTTTCACAGAATTTTGATTAAAGTTACATAAAGACGGTTGTATCCACGTTCGGTGTCTGATCTTCATTGGCGCGCGTGGGAATCGTCTCCGGCTATGCAATTAGGGAACGCCGGGAGCGGAGGGTAGTCAATTACTGCGCACTGTTTTTATTGCGACTCTCCTTGTCGATGCAATGAAACCTCAGCCGAAACATAAACATAAGCAGGCCCATAAACTTTATTGCTCCCCATTTGTTTCATTTGCACTTGCTGGATTCCTGGTTTCACACTAATTTGATTGTAAGTTAATGGAAACAATTAAAATGTTGATTGGATCTGTTTATTTGCTGCATAATTCTTAACATCCGTAAGTTAATTGCATTCCAAAACAGCAAGTTTAAAGTCCTCATAAATCATGAAAAAAGTTGTCATATCATTAGTAAAGACGGCTTTTCCTTATTGTTTATAATGTTTAACAAACGATTAAATAACTCACCTGTTGTAATTCAATGAATGGGAACGTGCCTCATGTTCCACATTTTTTTAATTAATTAGATTCCTTTTTTTCAACTCCTGTCGCTTACTCATGCGTAACAAAACACATTAGGTAAGCATTTCAAACCACCTCGTGCTCTCGCATAAAAAGCTAGTGAGAAAGTGATGCGAAAAAAAAATGATTAAAGGAAAAAAAACCATATCATGTCATATGTGTATTGCCGCGTCTTCGAGTCAACGACCTAAACCAATTATAGTTGCATAATAGAATGTTTTTTTCCAATGGTTGAAATTGGTTTTTTCAAGCCTTAGCCAATTTTCGATAACTATACAGATAGCGTCATAGTTGGTTAGATGGCTTTAGATATGCGAGAGGTAACTTTGTAGATACCTTGGTACTTTGGCACCCGTAGAATGTTTTAATTCGTTAGGTACTACTAAGTTGCATAGCAGACAAAAGTTTGTACGTTGAAACCTATCTATTTACCTACACTATGTAGGTACTTAAATAAAAGTGAGTCTTCGTGCATTTATTTTACTGTTTACTTTCTTGTATTGATCAAGCAATTATCGAATGGCTTTTTAGTGTTCACATGCGTTTTCTCTAGTAGAAAATTGAGAAACGAAATAGGAATTTGTGTTATCGAATTTCATGGGACAATATTTCTATGTTGACCTTATATTTGAGTATACCTGTAGACAATCATTCATTTTCTTCTTATGCAAACAACTTATCAAGACTGTTAAGAATGTATGTTCCTACTTATACGCAAGTATTTTTAGTCAATTGTCTTCTGGTTCATAAATTAATAAACTTGTGACAGTAACAATCATACCTTATTTCAATAAAAATTGGATTATCCAATTACCACGGGAGTTATCTCAAACTACCCTGAAATAATAAGTACTACCTACCTATTATAATCTATACATATAATAAAATAGTAAATCTTGAGGTGTATGTTTTCAATTGGCGCGAAAATTACTGAACAGAGTTTGGTTCAAATTTAGCTTAAATAATTTTAATCCTTGTTTATAATAAGTATGATGTTACTCGTGAAGGCTCTACCTGTTGCCTCTGAAATTTGAAATATCAGTGAGGCATTCATATACCTACCTGTAATTTGTAATTAAAATATCTAATATCTATAGGTACAACATTTACATATTTACATATGGAACACTAATGATTCTAATAGGCAGTGACGGAACTGCAGGCAGCGCCAGGCAACGTGTGCATGCACCTTAATATCCAATAATTTCAATTCTAAATGCAGTCGGTTTGAATCCAGCGACGATGAATAATGCAACCGATCATTGTATTTTGTTCAATCATTCAATCCTTTATGCGTATAAATAGATTTCGCTGAATCGTCTTATAAGTTAATCTTATTAATAGATACTAATCTCTGTTAACCTTTTTCGTACAATGAACCCGATTTCAAGTCGATTCCAATTTGATAAATTAAAGTTTTGATGACCACTGCTTTCATAAAAATCACTTAATAATACGACCAATAAAAATAATTGACTTGATAATTACTTATCGTGTTCTTACACACATAAGGTGCTATTAGAAGTCTTATAGATAGATTTAGACCTACGTCAGTCATAATAAAATTGATATCTAAAAATTAGTTGTCATCGACGCTACACCTGGTATTCACGGTAATTGGACTCTGATTTTTTTCTTTTGATTAAAACACGTAAATGTAGGTATCATCTCTGATATTAACAAAATTTTTGTGCTAATTGTTGTTCCTATACTTATTGTAACTATGTAGTTTTATGTCCGTTCTTTTCCATAAGAATCTACCTTTCCGTATGGACAGTAGAGTCACTTTATTATATTTATATAGGTACATACTCTTTTTAATAACGTAAAAAAGTGCCGTTCTAATGGCCTAATTGAAATATACGTTTCTCTGTCATCTCTGACCAAGACTAGAATCAAGACCAAACCCGTCCCAAATAAAATAAAATAAAGTCTTTGACTTAGGTTGCAGGAGCGTTGAATTTCTTTTTTTGCTTGGTTAACATTCGTCCCTTGAATTGAACACAGCGATCGACAATAATTATGTCACTTTAGGTCTTAAAAGGTACTTACCAAGTGGTAAGTAGCAACTTAGCCATCTTAAAAACTTAATGTGCTTGCAGGCGTAAAGTGAATTCCTATATTTAGCCCGACAGGACGACATAATTACGTAGCCTTAGGCGTCCTCCTAATTGGCTAACTATACGAGCAACAATGCGATTGCGATGCGATTTCGTCGCACGACGAGATTATAATAAACAATTAAACACACATTTCTTTAGAGTGTCTTAATTGAAGCGTGCAAATCGTCGCGCGAGCATAAGAATTATTTTCATCGCGCGACGAAATCTTGTACGATTGCTAGCCAGTTAGGACGACGCCTTAGACTGTAAATAGACTAATATCAACTCAGACGAAACCGTGGGGGTCGACGCATAATCTTGAATGAACTCACGTCTCCTCATCATGTTAATAATTTAAACTGGTGTACATTCTATCTTGTAACATCATACTTTTCCGTCCTGTCAAGCAATATTAAAGTTGTTGAAGCTCATGTACAGTTTATCTCATGTTTAGAGAATAGTTAGATAAGTTTGTGTGTTTCTATTAAGTAAGTTATGAATACATTGTTAGACGGTAATTAATTAAAATGAAACGTTTTAAATGCAATCCCTGATATTCAATGAGAAAGTTTTTAATTTAAACCTCCTATTTAAAAAATATTGGTGTGGCATCCAAGAAAAAGTATTTAGGTCTTTTTGGTTTCTACTTAGTTCTAAATGTGCTGATTGTTATGTAGATGCAGGGAGGTTACTCTCTAAGCCCAAAGTGCGTATTTTCGGGCATATTCTAATTCGTATCAGCCACTAAGAATCGTGGTTAGGTTTATGGTCGAGTTCATTCTTAGTTGTTCGGAAGTAATCGGGACTAATCATAAGTCCGTAGGTGATACGGAGTATTCACGCCTGCAACTAAGCCCGAAACTAAGTACTTCGGGCTTAGAGAGTAGTCCCCGAGAGCTAGGAATTAGTTGCTTTATAGTAACATTGATTGCTACTCTTTTTTAGTTTAGGTATTTGAATTGTTTGGTTATGAATGGCTTAATTCATCTGACACGTGAAAACGCCTCTACTAGCTATTTGATATTTGTGGTTACGTCAAGAATATGATATTGTTCTTGCCTATCTACCAAGAAATACATTTTCGCATTATTGTAATAAATGGTAGAGTTACATTGTTAGCTTTGAGCACAACGGATGGGCTTGGGTTTAGGATATTTACCCACTTTGAACGGTAAACATGTGTCTAAACCACTGCGGCAGTTTATAGCTTTGAATTTACGATCTTGAGCTTGTCACATAACCATGAGAGATAAAACAATGTTGGTATTTGGATAGGTACCTAGACCGTACGGTTTGATGGCAGGTACCTATTGCAATTGACCTTTTATATCAATTTTCAACCAACTTTTATCAATCAACTAGCTGAACCGCGCTACTCCTTCTGTGTCACATTTTTCTACTTACTTAGAATGCTCCGCTGCTATACCCTTGTTCAATAGTTCGAACTTCTAAAATTCTAACCATTAGTTCCTGAGATCAGCATGTTCAACCCAACTAACAAACAAGAACTTTATAATATTTAAATAGATTCTCGACAGTCGGTTGTGAAAAATAAAACTTACCTACCTACCCAAGTAACATTTAAGCGGAAAAATATTATAGATACCAGCGCATTACCAGCTATAAGCTTAATAAATGATGTAGAAGAGTGTAAAAATATGTTTAGGACTGTACTAAAGTATAACTGTACAACTGTATACAGTATAGCTGATTAACGGCTGTATTGAGCCTAAATTTTTACCTTTAGCTTTTAAATAGCATTGGAAAACGCTAAAATACAGACCGCATCGTAAAAAAACTGCGTTCAGCAACTTTATACGACAATAACTGTATATTGCTCTCAAATTATACTTTTGTATAACCTATTTCTGTACAAGAGCATTAAATATTGTTATAGCCCGAATATTGGTGTAAAATTACTCTATTGTTCAGCCTTCAAGTTAAGCTTGATAATAGCTGTACATCGGAAATCTAGGATACTCTTAGCAAGCTATTCACTTTATAATAGTGTAATATAATTCTATCTCCTGTAGAAGAGTTTAGATTTACTCCTTTTTAAAGCCTTATGCGATTGGCGTACATTTTTCCCTTTATACAGTTTTTCGTGTTTTAGAAGATTAAAGTTATTACTTTAGTGTTGGCATACACAATTATCCAGCTTATCGATTATTTTGAAACTAATATAGCTTAAAATCTGTCTATTTATTGGATACAAATAATAACAAAACGGAGTTATAATTTAAATCTTTTGCCAATTTGTTAAGTGAACAAGAATTAAGATGGATATAAAACCATGGAAAAAACAAAAAAGAACCGGCGGAATTAAAATAAAATTAAAAAAGCTTATTCCCAACCCCCACGGACAGCAAAATTCCAAGTTAGTATCACCACCATGCAATGAGTGTTCCGTAGAATCAAAATTGTTGGATCATGATGAAATTGCAAATATCTGTGCTGAAGATATGTATGTTGGGTTAGTAACATGCGGTGAGGGTTCTGTACAGGCAGAATTGGGTATAATGGAGCAAAGTATGGACAATTATAGCGAAATTGTTGAGTCTGAAAGTTCATTAGATGAAGACGAAACAAATCTAAATTTATTGTTTCGCAATAATATAAAAAATGGGCCATTGACAAGAATATTTCTCAAAGTGCATTAAAAAAATAATAAACGGAAGATTTCCAGAATAGAATAGAATAGAATACTCTTTATTATGTACACCATTTAAGTACAAGAACCAACCAGAATCCAAGAACAATACTACGTACAACGACTGAGGTAAACATAAAATCAATTGAAATAGACTGTGAACATTGGCACAATGGACTCCTTCATCAGCTCATTACTCTTTTCGATAATATGTTGGACATTCCGGATATATTGAGCTTAATTATAAATTTTGACGGCCTTCCTATATATAAGAGTTCCAAAAACGATATCCAAAAACCCACGTCCCACAAACATGGTGTTGTGGATATACGTGGGAAATAAAATTTCGTGATTATAACTTTGTGAGAAATAAAATTTCGTTTATTTAATTGATAATTTGTTTTTATTTTGTCTCTTAATTGAGGTTGGTCTTCATGTAAACAATAGATAAGAATTTCACAGACAACTTGTCAATTGTATTTACAGATGTTGCTCTTATTTTTCTTTCTTCATTGATTTTCTGTATTACAGGATCATTAGAAGACTTCCCAGAAACAGGTTCTGCTCCGAATGAACTCGAGCCTGGTGTTTTATTATTTTGATACATCTGCAATTAAACAAAAAAAGATTGGAACGCTGACTGAAATAGGTTTCCACTTGCTGCTTTGACTTTGAAAATGACATGTGCAATATCGAAAAAAACAAAGCGGATTGGCGAAGAGCGTCGTCGCTTGCTTAGATAAATTATTATCAAAGCAAGCGACGACGACGCTCTAAAGAGAGTTAAATTATCCATTTGTTTTATCCATATATATCGTAGGTACTTATCATATAAAAACAATCTTGTCGAACATAATCTATTATACTCGTATACGCTTTGTTTTAAAAAAAAGACTTTTATTTTTAGTATTTCTACTTTTTTAGAGCCTAATAGTTATATTATATATTAAAAAAAATCATTAAAAACTAGAAAAAAGATAAAAATGCCATAAACAAGGAATCAGATTGTTTTATCGAAAATATTTGGAACACTTTCGATAAAAAATCCGGTTCCTTGCTCACCGCCTTACGGGCCTTGGTCATAATTAGGTTTTCTATATTTTCAACTGAACCCTATTATTAACTGTATTGATGAATATGAATAAGACTTTAAGACAGCTTCTACAATACTTAAATACTAATGTACAGACAGTGTTACTCTTTAGGCTGAGATACGTTCTTAAATAACGACTCTGTTATGCAAAAAGCTGCATTAAGGGGTACTAGAAGAGCAAGAGCTGTATTAACTAAGGACACCATTTTATCATAACCTATAAATTGCTTTCCAATTTTACGAGATATTTTATTGTTTGTTTTTGAAATTTCAGTACAAATTTACAAAGGATTTTAACTG
Organism: Ceramica pisi; assembly: GCA_963859965.1. NCBI lineage: Eukaryota > Metazoa > Arthropoda > Insecta > Lepidoptera > Noctuidae > Ceramica > Ceramica pisi. The sequence goes on along the minus strand of OY982535.1, from coordinate 16,998,518 downwards.
TATAGTACACACAATTACGTTTACTATCAATAGAACAGTCCGGGTTACTCTTAAAATTGTTTTCAGATTTGATCACATATTTGTTGTTACAGAAAAAAATTATGTATATTCCTTATTTCGAAGGGGCGTGAGTTTTGAGCTTAAAACTAGTATATATATTCACATAAAAATATCAGTCGCAAGCATAACAACAACGATAAACAGGAAAGAGTACTTACCACTTAGTTATTAAATATATTGTTTCACATAAACTTCACATATGGTCTCTGCCTTGGCACATAGTAAATTTAGAAATGAAATGGAGAATGAATTCAACCACGAACACAATTATAATATATTTATTCTTCTATTAAGATTTTCACAAGCCTGAGTCTGCATATAAGAATAAAAAAGAAAATTAGTGAATGGAAGCTGTATAAAAGTATCTAAATAGTATCTTAGCCAGCCAAATAGTACAGCTGTTATAAAGCTAAATCTACACTTAAAGCTGTATAATTTTGGGGCCCATTTCAGAGTTACAAGGGTTGTATAGCTTGCTATACAGTCTTTATACAGCAACGTTTAACAGCCCATAGTAAACAAATAACCTATAAATACAGCTTTTATACAGTTTAAAATGTTACTTGGGTAGCTACCTTCCTAAAAAAATAAAATCTACGTACTTATCTACTTTTCAGAGTGCATTATCGTCATAGCCCAAAAACCTAAAAACAGTTATTGGACTGTGCAACAGAAAAACTATAATTGTTCAACTTATTCATCACATCACGGTCAACGCCATAATCATCTTCTGTGCCTAAGTATAATCGGCTATACTTTTAAAGATACCTAATAAATCTTAAGTGCTGTCATAAAACATCATCCTACAAATCTATCTCCACGTACTTACATGACATTTGAGGTTACAGTCTCCTACGGTAAAACAATTAGTACTAATTATGACCCCAAGCATTTTGTCTAATAGGTACGCAAATCCCCCATAAACCCAGCCCTGGGGTATATTTGCTAATGGAATTGTTATTATCACGTACGGTGCACAACAGCGCAGGAGTGCGGTTATAAGCTGTAAACTCGAAGGACTGGGTTCTATTCTAGCCTTCGGTGAAATAATTATTTTGCGGTCAATATAGGTGCTATGTATCTCTCTACTTTTAAGTAATTATTTACAGTATTAAACAACAGCATTTCATCATCTAACCGCACTTCTGATGATACAGTACCTATCTATCAATTAATTTACAACGATCTTGAAATCTTTAGTTGATTTAAAGTTTGATGATTGAAGATAAGCGTGGAAATTGGCTGTGGTGGTTAATTTCACATTATAAAAGTTTTATAAATTCTCTGGCTATGAGTAAATAAAAATCTTTCATTCAAAAGTCTATCATTTAATAGGTTTTTTAACTCAAAGTTAAGACGGCCGCTTTGAGCTGATCTCCCCTAGGTGTCTGAGTTGTCTGACCTTTGTAAATGTATAACATTATATCAAATGAAGACAAAGTTAAGTGAAGCACATTTAGCCCACTCAACTTATACAAGCCAGGTAAACCTATCTACGCAATGTGTATAGATACCTATGCATGAACAGGGCCTCTGGTCATCAGTACAGTACCGTTGCGTGTTGCTTACTGCCGTCAATGGTCAGGTCGCGGTGCCTATAACCTGCGCCCTATCGATCCGTATAAGTACAGCATAATGCCCCAAGGCATGCACTTTAACTAGCTTTGGAAAGCCCATCAGCCGTTTTACTACTTACCAGTGTGTTACTTAGAAACATATTATTACTTGTATTACCTAAGATAAAGTCTTCGGTATTTGACTGGTTTTATTTAATTATTAGATCTCTCGAAACTTGAGGACAGACTAGAAAAAAGTTTTAGGTAAGTAATCCCAAAAAAATACGGGAGTTATGTGCGTTTTAAAAGCTAAACTCTATAAATATTATAAAAAGGTAAAGTTTGTGAGTGTTGTAGGGGTAATCTCTGGATGCACTGAACCGATTTTGAAAATTCTTTTACCAATAGAAAGCCACATTATCTGAGAGTGTCATACGCTATATCTTTATTAACCTGACGAAGTGGGCGAGCGTGAGCTATAGTCTATGACAAACAGAGAGAGCATTAATTGCGTAGTAAGTACCCTTTTTGAACCTTCATTATATTGGTATGGTAAGGTATTGTAAGTAAGTCCCAAACATAATTAAGAGAAAAATTTATTACTCTAGGTATTTGAGGCAGGTATCTATCTGCTGCAGTCCCTACAACAATACTACCCTCGCGCTCGTAGCAAGATAGTTGCAAAAACTTTGTCGTAGGCAAAAATGTGGGTATTTGTCCAATTACAGTGTTTGTTCAAAAAATTTCAAAAGACTATTCAAATTGTACGTTTGAATCCTCCTCCCATTAAACTATTATCTTGTCAGCATTAAACTTTGTTTGGAAATGCAAATTAAATTGTTCATTGTGTTACATAGATTTTTAGATAATGTTATTTGAGGGTGACGTTAATAACTTGTTTACGAAATTAATGCCTACATCAAATTCATTAATTTATCATCAAAAACAGTAGAAAGGTTCTGCACTCTTGTAATTCGGTCAGAAAATTAGAACCAGGTTAAAATTCCGTTATAGGTCACTCTGAGCCGATAAACCAATAAACAAACCGACTTGAATGTTTTGATTGCGAATTTAATTTAATTACGTTACGCCTTTTACACCAAAAGTAGAATAGGCTTCTGATAAACCAGTCGTACAAACCGTGAGTAATTGAATGCCTAACATGCACGGAACTCTAAAAATCGATTAACTTCTTCCAAAAAACTAGCTCGTTAATTAACTGTAAATGGTAAAAAAAACTGCGCCTAAAATTTTTATTCATAGATCTATTACTTTTTTGCGACATGAGTGTTTAATTCAGTTAAGTAACCATTACACCGATGACAGGCGGTGTCAGCGCAGACGCACAAAAAGTTGTCGCGGACGTCGGCCGCAACCATGCGCCAGCAACCACTGACACATGATACACGACACACTTACCTCCATCACTAATAACTCTAATCAGGATAATTGTAATTAATTAACACAGTTAGTTCTAACAAAGAACAACGCAAAAAATTAGCGGTTGCTCAGGCGCACTGCCGCTCCAAACCGTTATTGTTATGGATGAACAGAATTCGCACTCTCTCGTGACTTCAAAGAGAAATACCACTGACATTTGTACTTGCTATTAAAGAAATACTTTTGACCAGTTCTTATCGCGATCAACATAAAACAACGTGGACGTGTAATGTATGTGCTTCTCCGTGTTATATACTTTATACGGTCACTTTGAAAGTGTAACATGTTTGTAGGTATGTAGGTGGAAAATTGGATGAATAACACACATTTATGACTTCCAAACTAGAACAAGTTAGTCGGAGTTAGCGCAGTACGTCTGGGAAATCAGCAATCAGAGATGGCAAGGAAAAGATTCGGTAGTTTCTTCTGTACTCATATTTTAAAGCTGAAGAGTTTGTTTGTTTGGTTGAACGCGCTAATTTCAGGAACTTCTGGTTCGAATTGAAAAATTATCCTAGTGTTGGATAGCCCATTTATCAAGGAAGTTTATAGGTTATTATTATAAAATCACGCTGCGACCAATAGGAGCGGAGCATTCATGAAAAATGAGATGCAGACGAAGTGGCGCGGGTCAGCTATAGTGTTACATAATGTTGGTAAACTTCGCTGACACAACTCAAACTTGTCTCGTTTCCAGAAATCAATGTTGTTTGCGATCGCCGTGGCCGCCGCCCCTCCGAGGGTGGCCCACCCCCGCTCTATAAATCACTGTCCGAATTACGGCGTTTCTATAATATTTGTAATCCGGTGCTGGGCACGCGGCTGAATACAACAATTGATACACCCTACCCGGTACCCTATGCGGTCCACTCACAAATTAATTGAAACTAGTTTCGTCCTCGTTAATATTTTGATTATGTCAAGTTCAAATCCTCTTGCCAAGCATACCTATATTTCAACATTCTTGGTTAGTTTAACAAACGAAGTAGGTAAATAAAAAACTTTTTACAAAAAAAATACAACCGACTTCCAAAAAAAAAACACTACAAAGTAAAAAATAACTTTAATTTCGGAACTCGGTGTTTTTGTTAATTTGTTCGTTTTTTGACACCGACTCCCGAAATTAAAGTTATTTTTTACTTTGTAGTGTTTTTTTTTTTTGGAAGTCGGTTGTATTTTTTTTGTAAAAAGTTTTTTATTTTTCACTTTTTAGTGGTAGGTAACTAGGTACCCCACACCTAACAACACAAGCAAAATACAAACGCACTAGTTGCCCATACGATTTTCGAAAGTTCCCCTCGACTTCTCTGGGATGCCATCATCAGATCCTGGTTTCCTTATCATGGGACCATTTGGGAAGTATTCCCTTTCGAACAAAAAAAACATTTTTAAAATCGGTTGGCAAGCGACGGAGTTATGCCCGAACAAACATTAAAAAAAAAAAAAATACAAACATCCGAATTGAGAACCTCCTCCTTTTTGGGAAGTCGGTTAAAAAGCGTTTTTCACTCGCTTCAATACTTTATTGTTCGCCTGATCATTTTCCTTGTATTCTCTCAATCAGGTGCAGTCTCTCACAATAGTTCAAGTAGCGGTAGTACAGGTTGCTAGTTCATCACCTACGAACACCATTACGAACCTGATTCCCCAGCTGGCTCGACGATCGCGAGCTAAACAGTTTGTATACGCATTAAGAGTCCTATTACGAATCGTAAATGCTCGTTTGCAATAGACGAAGTTACGTTGGTCTGCGTTGGGAGTACATCTTTAGTCCGCGAAACAATTTTGATACTTACTAGTCTGAATAGGATTATAGTTTATTTGGGCGCTCGCGCGAGACTGAGGAGCGCGCGCGCTGAATTGACGCAGAATATATAGTACTTTAGTTTTATTTATTGTAATTTTGTTTTATTATATTGACAAACGAAAACTTATGAAACGTATTCATTGTAGATTGAAATTTTATATCATATTAATTTATTTGATAAAATTGTTTTTATTTGGAATATAATGGACGCTGAATCAAGACATTTCTGGCTTAAATTAGGATTTCTTTACGTTTTTTTCCGTGAAAACTCAAGGAATTTAAAGAAATTCTAGAACTCCAATAAACAAGTAAAACATTCAACTTACCTTTTAGTAATTTCAGCTTTTAAAAGAATTGATTGTAACAATGTGAATTAGACCGTCAAAGTTCCATCGCCGACATTTTTTCTTGCAAACTGAGTTCGTAAAATATTTATAGTAAATTACACGAAAAGAAAAATGAAAATGTGTAACTCCAACTTACAATAAAGAGACTGGCACTATCGTTATTCAGGATCAAATAATTAAAATATCTTACTGCTGCTGAAAACTACAGCGTCAAAAATCATGAATTTCCGTAAAAAATGTAATAGGACTCTTAAGAGTCCTATTACGAATCGTAAATGCTCGTTTGCAATAGACGAAGTTACGTTGGTCTGCCTTGGACTCCCAAGGCAGACCAACGTAACTATAATCCTATTCAGACTAGTAAGTATCAAAATTGTTTCGCGTTGTACTCACAACGCGAAACAATTTTGATACTTACTAGTCTGAATAGGATTATAGTTTATTTGGGCGCTCGCGCGAGACAGAGAACTAATGAAACGTATTCATTGTAGATTGAAATTTTATATCATATTAATTTATTTGATAAAATTGTTTTTATTTGGAATATAATGGACGCTGAATCAAGACATTTCTGGCTTAAAATAGGCTTTCTTTACGTTTTTTTCCGTGAAAACTCAAGGAATTTAAAGAAATTCTAGAACTCCAATAAATAAGTAAAACATTCAACTTACCTTTTAGTAATTTTAGCTTTTAAAAGAATTGATTGTAATAATGTGAATTAGACCGTCAAAGTTCCATCGCCGACATTTTTTCTTGTAAACTGAGTTCGTAAAATGTTTATAGTAAATTACACGAAAAGAAGAATGAAAATGTGTAACTCTAACTTACAAGAAAGAGACTGGCACTCTCGTTATTCAGGATCAAATAATTAAAATATCTTACTGCTGCTGATAATTACAGCGTCAAAAATCATGAATTTCCGTAAAAAATGTAATAGGACTCTTAACACAAATATACATACCTCACGCACATTAACTGCCAAGTTTATGTCCTATGATGAATAAAGTAAGCGATTTTAATATCAAGATACTCTCAATAGAATATTGTATAAAATGCGAGTGGTTCGTAATATAGAGGTATTAACGCTAATACCCAATTATAGACTCGCATCAGATCGGCGCACGGTCCGGGGAAAGAAGATTAGGTTTTCAACCGCAATCTATAGGGGTGGGAGCAAACGCTATTAAAATGTTTCTATCTCCACTCACGGACGGGGCGTCACGTAAAGTTAAATAAATCGTACGATTACATTGCACTTTCTCACTTCAAAATTATATGTGTTCGCGAGTAATTAAAAAGTTACGACCATGTATCGTGATTTCTCTAACTGAGTATTGTTGCTGACATGTTAATTATTGCATTTGCATTTTGTAGGTACAATTTGCTATACTCTTACCTACGTTGTTTTTTACCCGACTGTTTAATTTCTTTAATAGAAGTCATTAAAATCTTCCGGGTGAGCAAATTGTACAAATATTTTTTCTCATTGGTTTTTGGTAGATATATACTGTTACTGATCTAAATATAAAGTTCAACACAATTACGAATGCAAAATATGACCTGGTCCAGCGCAGAGCACGCGAGGTATGTATGAAAAACTGGCCTTGTGGCCAGCATCTTGTTACACATTACACGCCCCATCGACTTATACTCAGTATTGACACGATCAATTATACAGATTACTGCAACGATTACTCACATATCGAGTTCCCTGTACCTGACCGTAACTGATCGGACTCTGTTTACTTCTTCAACTGTTTCCCGCCCATTAGTCTCGCATTACTTTATGGTTTATTTTTCGCAAGTTCCCATTTTTCCTTCTGTATTGTTTTCGCCTTGGAGGAGGTGAAAGCTAACAAGATTTCCATGCTATTGAAGAAAACTTGTTTACAAGAGCTCGTTCTATTTGCAGATGTTTAAAATAAGTTGATCCCACTCATAGTCTAGACGGAGCCCGGGAGGGTGCGCCCCCCGGGGAAATGCAATATTGCAAACCAATAAAGTCATCTTCATTCTATTTTGAACTTCGTCATCTCTTATTTATAAACGTTTTATTGAAAGAATTTTAATTTGTTAGCATTAAATTTTGAAGGAGAAAGTCTTGTGAACATAATAATTTCTATAATAATGATAACTATTAACTCAACATGCAACTGTTTGCATATATTGGTATGTAATAGTTTCCAAGTAAGCAATAAGGGGAAAGTTAAAATAGCTTTGCTATTGGAAGTAAATCCTAGTGAAACAGAGGTGAATTGATAGGTCGGGAGAAATCTGCAAACATTGGCAGCGTCCCAATAAACATGAATAAGCAATTACTGGATTTACTTGACTGGATAGATTTAGAAAATCACTTACATAACAGAATTTGATTTAATGAAAAAGTCAAATGAAACCGTATAAAACAGTCAATAACGATGAAGTCATCGAGTGGTCTTGCATTCAAAATGTTACTGTAGCATCTTTCAAAATAAATAGATATAATCCTACACAAGCCTAAAGTTTTGCTAACTAGAGAAAGTGAAACAGATTATACAAACCTCATAAATTCTAAATACTTGTAAGAAGATCGATCCAAGTATAAAAGACACAACAATCCGCCGAAGATAATGGCCATAATATAAATCAAGAAAAAATGTGATTCGATGATTTTTTGTACGCATTTCAATATCCATTAACTATAAAAGTTGGATCTCGTTTCGTAGAAAGAAAGTATTAATAGAGTATTATAATATCTGTGATACAATTTCCATTGTTGAGTTTGGCAAAATCGTGAAGCCATCCGCGCGTGATTCTCACTACTTAACGGTTCAACTTTGACATAGAAAAGTTCATGTCCAATGGTTACCTAACCATACTGATCAAAGATCATGAATCCAATTTTGTCAAGAACTAATAGACGCACCAAATAATACCTAGACGTGTTAATACTTATTGATAAGCATTCAATGGTGTCATGCATGAAAAAGCTAAATCATGAAACAAACAATATAGTGCACTAAACGCACCTAACACCTTTTACATAGCATACGTTTCAGTAGATTACGAAAGAGTCAAATCATGTCACAAACAATATTACCTCAAGGACGTCAGCCGTTAATACGATAGGTACTACAAAATGATGAAGCAATTTCAAGCAATACGTGCCTCTAATCTGAACTGCTTCCTATCAACGATAAATTTCCACGAGATTAGTATTATGATCATGATTAGCGACAGTCAGCAATACAGGCCACCAACATGGACAATAGATAACATAATATTATTTACACTTGTTTAATCTATGTAGATAGATTCAATATCAGTGCAGTATAAAGAGAGACGTCATAGATGCTGTGCTCATTGACTTGGATCGCAGCGCGAGGGCGCGCGTGCCCGGTCATCGACCACTACACGTCGCGCAAGTTCACTCGCGCATGGGAAGTAGGAGCTGCTGCGCGCGCGCAACCGCATGTCGGCGCGCTCACTGGTGTCACCGATGCTGCTCAGAAGAGACCGCTCACACCAACCTCACCTTTAAATATCCGGGATCACATTTTCAAACACTCACTACATAGCTTCATAGATAGTTAGGTAATAGAGAAAATATTTGCAGTAAATTATCCACAGTCCGGCTCTTAACTTCCTTGCAGCAATTATTGACCGTTGATTTACGAGCACATAAAACTCTGAAGGGTTAATTTTGTGTACAATTTTCTGTTTCCTAGGAAGCTCAGCTATACGGGAGTCAGCTTGCATAAACTCTATTATTATGTTGTTTTCAAACTACGTTTATGGGTTATTAAACGAAACACCCAAAAAAATTCGTGACAAAGGGAACTTTACGTTTTATGAGGGTACATGACGATTTTATACCGAAGAAAAAGTCATTTTGATTTTCCCCCTTGTTAAGAAATTCATGTGGAGCGTGTTTAAAGTCTGTAAATCAAAGCGAGTGTGCATAAGTTTGTTTCTTTCTACAAATGCCTACGCCTCGCACGTTACCTTCCGGTACATTGATTGAGTAAGAGGAATTGAAGTTTAAACAATCGTCATACATTTCTTTCTTAGGTCGTTAGGATTGTTAGGAACTACTCAGTAATCGGTATACGGCTCTACTGTCTTGGAATACGTAAGCGAGCTAAGAATGAGCCTTGATTGGCAAGCAGTACATCGCTCATACTGCACATATCTTATCGCTCGCGTGACAGAATATCAATTCCTTTGGAGATTTCCGCAATGAAACTCGTTCTTAACATTAACATAATTTTCTTATAATCCAATTTTGTCGTTCTAATACAGTTATTTAACTGTTTCGCATACTATTACTTAGTGGCGAATATTAATGTCGCTTTTGTAGTATCACAGTTGTAGTATCCTATTTAAATCAACTTGACGGGACCTGTAACACAGTTACTTATTATAGCTATCATGACCATATATTTATTTTAAATCTCTCAACTATGCAAATTTTTGCTCTAACAAATTATAAATTATTTCAATGGTTTCATTAATCCTGCTACAAATTTGTGTTGACTTATATTTTATATCTGTTTAAGAAGTTAAAAAATTACGTCTGATTTGTGCAGCTTGATTATGACTCTTTCTCCAGTGGTTAAGTATGCGGCGCTGCGCTGACTGTCATCAAACCAGACCAATTCTTTAAGTTTCTCCTTTAGCCAGGAGTAATCGACATGAGCATTCCCTTCAACTTTTTGTGGAATTCACGTAGTTATGTTTTTATTATTTTTGTACGTAAGTTGCTTGATAGCCGAGGTGACCGCAACGTGCAATATTCCCGTGCGGTTGGCACTTTACCTGTCTATTGTTCACACTGGCTGAGTGCTGCCTTTTGTATTGTTTTACCACGTCGTAAAATGCGTGTTGTTTTGCTCTTCGGTAATATTCGCTCTGAGATTCAACTTCACAGATGTTGTAGTTCAATTCTACTATGGGTAAGGTACACACTGCTTTGTATAGTTAACAAATTATGTTGTAATTGCATCGATATTTAAAAACATTTTTGGTATACTCACCTAATACTCACAAATTGGCTAGTTCAAGACAAAGATTTTAGTGTCCATTTATTCAATTTAAATAAGTATTTTATCTAGCAAATTGTACAGTAGAAGACTCACCCGAATTCGCCTCTGGCTAGCTACTAAGGTCCAGCAAAAGAACTGCCATGAGCAGAAAAACATAAACACGAACACACATTTTATGGTCATAAGTAAAGGATAAGGCCATTGCACTGATAAAGTAGTGATGGATAGAGAGCCAAGCGTGTAAAACAACAACACAAACCATATTGCATAAACAATACAAGCCTTACCTACCAATTAACAAATGCAAATAGCAATACATACATTATTGCTGTCACTTTCAAGTAGGTCTTTGTTGAATTTTCTTACAAAATTACACAGACCCACACACCAAATTACTGTTCTCAAAGTATGTCGGATCGGAAGTACCTTTTTACCTTGCACTTTCGTTGTTAAATCAAAAACTCGAAGATGACTTTGCATGAATGCATACTTAGAGAATGAATACTTACCCATAATAATGATGTAGACCACACAATATTCTTGGTCGCAGTAAAAACGAAACCCATCAATGGACCTCTCATTAGGGCTCCACTCCATGTCGTCATCAAGGAAGGCTTGTATCCTTGCCATCGCATTAGCTTCAGAACAAAATATAATATTTACTGGCAATAATCTACATGTTCATCCGCATGGAAATTAGAAATGTTATGGATTTTTTAACCTCTTTAACATGCAGAGAGGAAATAATGTGCAAATTGAGGAAGCGGACAGGTCTATATGTTTCACAGAGTGTACCAGAGAAGCTATACAACGATCCTTAGAATTTACGATGGTGGTCAGAGAATTCCTATTAAATATCCTAAGCGTTATTTAGAAGAGACAAGTATTACCGATACCAAAACTGTCTCATAATTTATTTATTAATGGACGTTGTATGAAAATTGGTTTCTTATAAATATCTACACTACAGGTTATTTATGTCATAATCAAGACGAATTTATGAATAAAGAATTCAGTAGCTGCTAAATCGTATTTTATAGCTTTATCAGTGAGATACTTTGTAGTACTTTAGATTACTTGCGTAATTTAAGCAGCGTTTCAATCGGTATTTTTAAAGCTGTTTGTTATTTCTTTAAATCTGTTATCTGTCCCTAAAATCGTACAGTAACAGCTATAAAATCGGAATGACAAATCGCGTCTTCATTCGTCGTACGTAACCCATTCCCATATATGGCTACTACTGCATAATACATTTGCGGTGAAGCTTATATATTTATTACCAACCTTCCTCACTATATTCTTGTCATGTCCCGATGTGTGAATTGCTTGTCTACAGGCTTTCTCAAGGTACTACAGTTACCTTCTTAGCGAGTTCAAAGTTGTCATCACAATTGTCATATGCGGCTAATTGCTGTAAAAACAGAGCATGTTCAGGTATCATGAGGTCTCACGACCCACGCCTGGTGCTACCATCCAGCAGATAGTAATAATCGTAGTATAGCGTTACGCTCTCATGAATACCGTGATCACGTCGATTTACTCCATTAAAACACACTCACATTTCATTTGGTTTGCAGATAAAAATCTCAGTAGAAGGGTGGGTAATTAAATAATTAATTATGCGCTGTTATGTCACGTAATGCAATTACACATCATGGTAATGACGGTAATGAACCGGTAATGGTACAAAAGCCTTGCGTTTCTACTTCAGAGAAAACTTTCCTGGGCTGAATAGCATTACTTGGATTTTAGAGAAATTTATTTTATTACCAGCTGACCCACGCAACTTCGTCTGCGTCACATTTTTCATTACTGCTCCGCTCCTATTTGTCATAGCGTGATGATATATAGCCTATAGCCTTCCTCGATAAATGGGCTATCTAACACTGAAAGAATTTTTGAAATCGGACCAGTAGTTCCTAAGATTAGCGCGTTCAACCAAACAAACAAACAAACTCTTCTGCTTTATAATATTAGTATAGATAATGTCATTATTATTAATGGAGTGTTAAAGAGTGATCAAATGCTATTCAAACGTCATTACAGCCATCAAAGGAATGAAAGTTATGTTTCACCTGATTCTAATCGTGACACTCGATGACTCGTTAGTGTCGCTATATTCGCAGATAAACGAGTTATTTGCTTTACACCAATCAGTTTTTATATGCATTAGAAAGGTAAGTTTCTAGAACATTACCGTTTTTTTAGACTTCCGTCACATACAATGTGTTTACTTCATAATGGCAAAACCGAAATTAACTCACAACTTGCACGACTGTGGGTATTGAACTAAGTATAGACTGACAGGTGGTTAGTGATTTACCAGGAAATTGATGAGAGAGCTGGGTTCGTGCTCGGGTCATTTACGCGGTGAAACCAAATCATACGGCTAAATAAGTTCGGCCGGATAATTGTTAACATTACATACAATCGAAGCAACCGCAATCCGCATGATAGGTACGGTAACGGACGCGTTTTTGCGTGTGCTCGTTTAGATTCTAACAATGCTTTCTTAAACAAAAAACTGGTTAACTCCAATTTGGCTGCATAGGAATTAGGTCACAAAATCACTACACTATAAAGAACACAATGTGTCCGTTAGTAAAGAAAGAAAATAATTACTTTATTTCTAACAAGACTATACATATCAACAGAAAACGAAGGCACTGCTCTGCAAGCAATCGTACGTGATTCGTTGTTATCAAAGCTTCGGAATCTGTGTACAAAGTGAATCGTTTTTCATACTCCTGTGAGATAGCTTCACATAACGTTTTTCTCATGAATTATGTAGTATGTTAGGTACCTAAATACTGACGTAGGACCGACCCTTCTTCCTTTCTGTATAATTTCATGTTCCGAAGCCTGAATAAGTAATGCAACGATTTCGAAACGTTTGATAAAATTTTAATTTCGGTCGATATTACATCGTAACGTTTCTTTACTGACAAATTGAATTTCAAAAAGTCATGTCATTTTTGGAATCAGGAAAAAGCGGTCCCAAGCGGAACTAGCTAGAGCCAGAACAAAAATAGCTCGTTTTAAGTTAGTTAATGGGATACGTAATTATTCGTTGTCAGAAATGTATCGTGGATGATGTATGAGCCTCGTAGGCGGAGCGGACATCCTCATATAAGCGAAGACAATGTTAGAACTAGGAATGTCATAGTAATTTGCAACAATGACATAATACACAAACACGAACGAAGTGGATCGAATCGTAATCCGCTCCTAAAACGCATTCGTTTGTTCACGTATTAGTGCATACGTGCCGCTATGAAGGATGTTTCTTTGCCAAGGTCGACATGTAAGTTTACACAAGAACGTTGGCCTCTATAACAAGTAAAAATATCCAGCGTGAAATTTAAAAATAACATAAAACCACGAAATACTTTGCAGGTTGTGTGAGGACTTGAGCATTCTTGGAAACGTCGCGTACCTACGCTTGACGTGATTAATACGCCTGCGTTATTACGATCATTGTAAATCATAGCGAGGGGTACGTTCCCTTGGTATGCAAATGCAAAGCAAATTCGCGGGGAAATATAATAGTTGTAAAAGTCGTGCTCGTCGACAGGCAGTAACTTTTTACGACTGGGTATAATTTTTCATTATAGTGGAACTGACTTTAGTTGTCTAATTGACTAGGCGTAAATTTGTTTTGTGCCATGAATGTTAAAGTTGTGATGTCTTCAGTTCCTAAAGGGATTTCTATTTAAATGACAGACCTACAAAAAGATTCTTATGAAAATAAGTATACAAATCCTATAACATAGGAATCAGTGTATCCAGGGTGGGAGGTTTAGGGTGCTCGGCATCTAAAAATCTTCCTCCAAAGGTCTTTATAGGCCTAGAGGCCCTCTCATCTTTCTACATAAGTATGAAAATTAACAATTAAAATATACCTTTATATTTCAGATAGTGCAGGCAGATAACAGAGCATCTTACTTGGGCGCCCGTTGTCGGGCCAAAAGCGACTGTGGTGTCAGCAACTCGCAGTGCGAGAGAGGCGTGTGCGCATGTCAACCGTACTACGCGCGAGTTGACAACTCTACCTGCCTTGAATGTAAGTAGCAAGCTAACAATTGAATAAGTTTAGGTTTCTAGAGGACCATAGCTCAGTAATAACAGCCGCACGGGTCGAACTTGAAGGTTAAGTAACGCTTGCCCAGGTCAGTCCTTGGATAGGTGATCATCTATTACATTCTAAGTCTCCTCCGTGCCTCAGAAAGCAAATTAACACAAATATACATACCTCACGCACATTAACTGCCAAGTTTATGTCCTATGATGAATAAAGTAAGCGATTTTAATATCAAGATACTCTCAGCTGTTGGTCCTGGCAGTAATTTTTAAGGATAGATAGTCGTTGCGGGTAGGATGCCTGTAAGTCTTACAACTCGTATTACCAAGGCGCTTGCATGCAGGCCCAGGTGGCCGCTCCTTGTTAAATATTTATCAGTATTTTTGCTGCATCTGGTTTTTTTTTGAGACAAGCCCGCCACACATTCTCTGCTATTGCAACTCCTGAAAGCGACCATCAGAAAAACGCCGAGTCAATGAAGTCCGACGAGTCCCGGAAAAATAATTCAACTGTCTTGGATCCCGCAACGAAACTAGATAATCATAAAGTACAGCGATGAAGTAGGAAAAATATATTTCCACTTCCCTCCTTATCAAGCAGGAGACAGAATAGAGTTAGAGGCCAATAGGCACCAAGGGGCATATAAAACTAACAACAAGCCAGTTGGCTTAAACCCTGTTTAGTTACCAAGCACCACAACTTCATTTTCACACACTTTTATCTATATGATCAATAAATGAAAAGTTCCTATCTGCAGCATACCGAGTATACTGTAAGCATACCGAGGTAGCACACGGATTCTTTTCTTTTAACGGTTACGTTTTTTTTTTTTTTTTTTTCTTTATTGATTTTAAGGGATTTTTGTACATGAAAATGACGATGACAATCCCATCGTACCTTATACTACGTAACAATCCGCCCTGTCTCGTCGATAAATATTGTAACCTCCTAAGTTTAAATGTGAGTCAGACTTGAGCCAAGTTTCACTGATTATGCCAATATGAATTTTCTCTCTGTTTAAAAGGTATCAACGTCTACTAATTTTGGCATAAAACTTTGTGCGTTCCATTGGGCTATGTTAAGTCTAATATGTTGTACTTGTGCTTCACCCATTTACAATATTATTGATTAAGTCCTTAATTATGCTTCCACGCTTTTTAATAAACATCGATATCACTTCTTCTATTATATACTGTACACTTAAACAAATTTTCTCCTCTAAAGTTTTCTTTGATAAAATTAGTTCTTTTACTTTGTGTAATATTCTCATAATCCTGGGACTCTTATCTTTTATTCTTGTATTCTCTTCTGATTCTGATGAGTTTTCCTGATGGTTGTGCATTAATTCTTCTTCCTCTGACTCTTCAGTAGCCCTGTGTACATGTTTTCCTTTTGTTTTATTTTTTTTGGAAGTCGATTGACCACGAATCACTCTTACTTTTACACTTCCTTCTTCTTCTTTATTCTCGTCCACAGTCATTTTGTTCAGGCTATTCTTATTATTACCCATTAAGATATCTTTGTAGGATATCGAATTACTTACTTCTTTGGAATCTTTACACTCTGATATTTGACAAATATTTTTTTGTTGAGCACTTCTTTCATGATAAAATGCAAAAGCCTTTTTGTAGGTGCAATTATTTTGACTCATTATATTTTTTATCTTTTTTTCTTTCACAAAAATCGGACAAATTTTATCAAGTGCCATATGTGGCCCTTTACAATTTATGCACACAAACTGGGTTGCCTCACAGTTTTCATGATCTTGACCACATTTGGGACACTTTATTTTCCTAGTAGGACATACTTTCCTTGTGTGTCCGAACTTCCAGCATCCGGAGCACTGGGTAACAGGAAAAACGTATGGTTCCACTATAAACCGGCACCCGTATGCATATATATACGAGGGCAAAGTGGAACTCTTAAAAGCCAATCGGATTACCGAACTGTCGACCCACTTTTTATCCTCAGCTAAGCGTTGTAGTCTTCTCATAGATACAATCTCATACTCGCATGTAAATTGTTCGATTATCTCTTTTTCATAGATATCCAGATCCACATTTTTTACTATACCATATGAGAGATTCACTTCATCTATGCTTTGACATCTATAATCGAGTTCTTGAAATTTTGGACAGTTTAGAAGTTTGTCTGCATCCTCTTTGTGTTTGAATATGATGTTAATTTTGAATGGGCTTTTATACTTAATCTTTAAAATGTTACTTATATTTTCGGCTTTTAAAAGCTTTGCCATACCAAATGCCTTTGGAAGCACTTCCTTAGATGATATATTTATAGCCCAACCTTCCAAAATTTCGTCTTTATCAATTATTGTATTATCATCCCGGTTATTTGTATCGGAAATTCTCCTCAGTAACCGTTTAGGTCGTCTATTAACGGTGATGAATCCATCATCATTTTCCTCTTTATCTTCTTCACTGTCCTCTCTCACTCTCTTTTTCGGACCCTTTTGAGACTCCATCATTTGGCTATCTTCAATACTTCCCATTAACATGTCGCCTCGTTGAAAATCTATTCCAATTTCTTCACGGCTCGGTATGGTATCCGATACACTAGAAGAAATACTTGTAGATCGTCCAAAACTATCCATTATCCCGGTAAATAACTAACATTTGGTTAGTAAACACAAATAAATTGGATTATATTGTAAAATTTAGATAAAATCGTAAATGAAAATTTTTTCACGTCAGTTCACTTGACAGGCTCTGACAGGAGTGAACGGTTACGTTATAAAATTAAATACTAGGCCAGGATTTTAGGTTTTCTTTTAAAATAAGTTGATAGGTTTTATGCGGTGCAAAGGTTTTGATCGACCCACTCAGATATTAAACATGCATTGGCATCTGGTTAGAAGCAGTCTCCATCATAGTTGAGATGGTGGCCCTCAGAATGACCCGAGGGTACCGCACGATCTCGCGCGAAGCGGCGGGTCTCCTTGCCAGATTGCCGCCATGGGATCTGGAGGCGTTTGGTCCTCGCGCGCGGAGGTACTAAGCCGGGGGGAAACTCCGCTGACGCGGCAAATCGTCGCGCAGCGGACGGACTTCCGGCGCGATCTCATGGCGTCATGGAGACGACGACTATCGCAACCCAGCGTAGGGCACGCCACAATAGTGGCTATAAGTCCCCTCTTTGAGGAGTGGCTTGAGAGGCGCCACGGCGTCCTCACCTTCCGCCTGACGCAGGTCCTCACCGGACATGGATGTTTCGGGAGGTTCCTGCACCGAATCGGGCGGGAGGAAACGCCCGGGTGTCACCACTGCGGGGATCGTCCAGAGGAAACGGTGGAGCACACTGTGCAGGTGTGCCCCGCTTGGGCGGGGCACCGCCGTGTCCTCGAAGCGGCGATCGGCGGCGACCTCTCGCGTCCGGCCCTGGCCCAAGCCATGGTCCGGAGCGAGACGGAATGGGACGCCGCGCGCCGTCGCCTCCTTCTGCGAAGCAGTCATGCTAGCGAAGGAGGTAGCGGAGAGGTAGAGGAGACCCTCTCGTCCCGGCCGCCATGGTAGACGCCGCGGGCGTCACGGGCCACCTGGTGACCTCCGGCCACCGTAGGCGCGGGCCTGTGACGACTGACGGCGAGCCATCCATAGCTCGCCGTCCGTCCATCTAGTGACGACAGGCCGTGTCGACGGCGCGTTAGTGTTCCACGCGCGCCTCAAAGAGAGTCAGCAACACAGAGGGGCCCGAAAGGGCCGACGCCTGCCGGAGTCGCGGGAATATTCGTAAGAGACACCGTGGCTCCGGAACACAAAGGGCAATGAAGGAACATGGATGGGTTTTAGTCAGTAGAAGTCTGACACTCCCTTCCGCTACACCCATAGCGGGAGGAGTCATTGGATGATTTCCCATCCCTAAAAAAAAAAAACATATTTGAGATTATAGGATAAGCAGATGAAAATTCTCCACTATATCTGTAGCTAGCCTGCCAGTCACTTCCCACACATTTGGCTGGTTGGATAGTGGACTTAGCAATGATTTTCTCGCAAAACTTTCCAAGCCAGTGAAAGCTTCATCAAAATCGACTCTATAATTTTCAACATTGATCGGAAAATGCGAGCAGAGGTATCCGGTAAATAATGGTTTTATAGCGCCTGCATTGAAACTGCATTTTATCCTTTTTTTCCTTGCACGCACGCTCAGTGCGTAATTGACGCACTTTGGATCGCGGTTTTCACTTCTCATTGGCAATACCTTACCTAATCACTCTCGTGTGGTCAACTCCGTGGTGAGACTAACAAATTACTTTCACTCGGATGATCAATACCCATAAAGTAATGGCGGTAGTTTTCTGTTTTCATCATAGGACATCAACATTAACTTTTGTATTTACCAAAAGTCAATTTAGCTTTCCATTCGTAAATTGCGTCGTTCTGTTTACCGACTTCGAAGATCACGATAAAGCCAAAGTGGGTTCGTTATTTAGATTTATTTCATTGTGTCATTATTATAATAGTGAAACGAGCGACTGAAAAACGAACGAACAATATATGGCTTCCCATTCACACCTTGCTTTCACTACATTTAGCGAAACCATTAAAATAAATTCTCAGAGATCATCATCTGCAGTGGATATTAATAGCACTTTAACGGTGGCAAAAAAAAAAACGTTTTTCTTGGAAATTAAAAATAATAACATTCCATTTTGTCTGGACTTTATCTTTATCTAACTTAAATCATCCAATTTCAGTTCGCCTATAGCAGGGTTCACGATACGGTTTATGCCAATTGGAAACGAAACGAACTCAGTGCTATCGAACAATATCGCAGATCTTTTATTGCGATAGTCCTATAATCCCACGCTCGTCTCACTTTCTTTGGCACAAAAGTATGGGACCAAATCAGACAACTGGATCATGTGGATTACAACCTCCAACGGTTCATTCGCCGATTAAGTTGCGTATTACTTCGAATAAGGACCGTCGTTGAGCCGAATTCGCTTTTATGGGATCTGCGATACCTTGACTGATATAACGGTGGTTTTATTAGTTTACTTAATTTGCGTGTCCAGGTGGATGTTATAAAGAGGAACCACTCACGGATGCGTTGAGTAACACACTTTACGGAGCAGCGCGTCCAGTCTGGCGGCATTTCAAACTAGGATTGAACACAAGGCCCGCTACCTCGCCTCGGCCTCGGTAATCAATAATCATAATATTATCCTATCTTGTCCTTTCTTGGAGTGTAATGCGTGTGTGAAATAAATGGAATTATTTTATTGCTGTGCCCTTATAAGTAGACTTTAAAGTGGCCGCATCTCGTGAGGAACAATGCGTCAGAGAATTATACAGCGACGTCTTAAAAGACGCCGTTTTATTCATTTCTTGCATGCTGTGTATAAAACAGGACTATTAATTACTGAACTAATTAGTTAACATGTTGTTATCAGCCTTTAATAAACGATGTAAATGTATTTCCGAAGGGAAGTCGAATTAAAATCAACAGGGCACCCTACAAAACAAGGAAGTCATTATACCTAAGAAGACATTGAACGCTGGAAAGGGGGTAACCGTGTGTCGGTTTGGATGCGAGCCGTCAGCTTGTCATCTCAAACTTCCTCGTGGTCAGTGTGCCAAGCGTGAGCAATCATCTGCACAACACAGAAATATAAACCGTTTGATAAAGACACAGATATAGCCGGACTTTACATCTGTCAGCTGGAAATAATTGAGCTCTTACCAATCTACCTTATAAGATACTGAGACTGCAAAAAACTGTACTCATTATTTAAATAGCAGTGCGTTACCCTGCCTTAATTCATAGATACTGCAGTGTTTACATACTCGTTAAAATAAAATAAGAAATCAATGGCTGGTCATCTACAACATTGTCACCGATGGTATATTAAATTGTCTGTTTTCACGCGATTCGCAGTTTAATTTAATATCAAGGTGCTTCGAGATAAAATTGTTGGCGATACAACGGTTTTAATTACCTACACGGTTGGAATTTCAATATGACTAACTAAGTGAGTCACTGAATCACAAAAGAAGGCAGTGAAGATTTTAAGTGTGTAAAATTTTGTTTCAGAATTATGACTTGATGATGAATTTCGCTTATCGCGATCTTGTCTCATCAAGTCATCATTATCTTGCCCTGATGCCAATTTTCGGGATCTATGAAGCAAACCTTCCATACTAACGTTTCTATCATCTTAGCGTTTATTCCCTTTCATTTCTGAAAGCTTTTTTTTTCAATGCCTTTTGTGCCCATTTTATCCAGAAAGAGGCCAGGCGCAGCTGAATTATTAACAGAATTGTTCTAGACTCCGAAGCTTTTGGTGATAAAAATCCATAATGTAATACAATACTACCTCCAACTGTGCCAATAACGTTTGTATCGAACGCCCTCCAAAAATAGAACGGCGGCTGTGCGGCAGAATATTATAGTGACAAAAGTTTCGCAGATGCTGAATGCAAGCTAGTGTTCCTACTTTTGATTTTATGATCATAATAATCATAATCATAATCATTTATTTGTCAGAATATGGTACATAACGGAGAAGAACCAAAGAGGTATATAGAACCTCAAACTCTATTGCGCTTGATAGAAGATGGGCAACTGTTTGGAGCCTATTCCAATTTCTAACTGTCAAAATGTTTGATGCTCGAGTTCCATACAGAGATTAGATATCAGGTGAGATTTAGGCCAAGAGTTTCCCCGTTTTGTATAAAAAAAAGAGAGAAACAAATTAAATTTGTGGATGTTTTTAGCTTGCTCCATTTTCGAAGGCTGGGCGCGCACTGTTGACTTTTGTCACCGTGACATATACTGTCACGGTCACAAAAGTCACCAGTGCGCGCCTAGCCTTATAGCAATTAGCTTTCGCCCGCGGCTTCGTACGCGCATATCCCGTCTTTTCCCGTTCCCGTGGGAATTTCGAGAAATCCTTTCTTAGTGCACCCCTACGGAGTGTAAGAAAGCTACATGCCAAATTTCAGATTTCTACGGCCAGTATTTTCGGCTGTGCGTTTATCGATCAGTCAGTCAGTCTCTGCAGCTTTAAGATAAGATAGATAGAAGACAAACGAGTCGATTGATTCATTAGCGAAATGTTTCAGACAAAAAAAGAATATCTTAGCGCAAAGATCTCATCAGCGTTCTAGTTTAAGGTAATATGACGCCAATAAATCCTTGTCTTCTAAAGCTGAGTGCAAGGACGCACCGTGAATATGTCCATCTCGTTTATTTGCGGTAGGTACCAATTTAAATAAACTTGTTGATGATTACGAGAGCGGCCCCGTCGGCAAGCCTCGACTGACTTATCGTCCGGTTTGCCAGCCGTAAATTGGTCCCGCTATCCTTCGAGGGTATGAAATGTAGGGACTCTTATCCATTTTATTTATTTACTACTATAGGTACGTGTCCGTTACTTCTGAACTACGATTGCTGTTTCTTCTGTGTGACCTCTTGCTTTAAACGAGTTTAATATGAGAATATTTGCACCAACTGGCTTTAGAACAACCTGTGTTTACAGAGGTAGTTTGACGATCACGTTACCGAGACATCCAAAACTAAAAATATAGCTACTGAAATACATCGGAAAGATAAATATCATTAAATACCAAAACTAGGTATCTAGGACGCAACTAAACAAAATTGCATGAAACTCATGGGTAAGAAATGGCATTACGAATGCAGAAAGCATCAGATACGCCAACGATTAGTGGTAATAACGGTATGTAGGCACAATTGGTGTTTATTGCTTTTTAGTTGAAGACAAACATTTCTATTGATATTTTAACTGGTGATATTACTGGTATATATACTTACTCAGATAAGTTTGGGACGTTTACTTTCTAAGGGCACATTATAGAAAGCGCTATCAAAAATTTAGTTCCGCATGTTCCGCGTTTACGGCATCATGGTTGAAAATATGACACATTCTTTTGTTTGAACAATCTAGGATTATGAAAACATATGTAGTTGAATCTGTTAATAAACTTTTCGAAATCAGTTTAATTCAGTTAAAGCTATCAACAAGTTATAATTAGCTTTGTTTCGGGAAACTTTAAATCGACTGTAAAGGAGTCGGACTCGCGAACAAAGAGTCCTGAACGAATTTATTCTTTTTTACATGTTATTTTAACTCTATAGACTTCTTATAGGTTTTCCATATCCAATAGGTAAAGATTTATTATCTCCATGTTTTTCAAATTTTAAGCTCAGTAGTTTCGGAGATAAGAGTGGGGTACCTACTCTTCATTTTTCGTCTAATTTTGCATTCTATTGCAATCTATCATAACATCAAAACCTTTTATTTTAAATATGAAAAAATATAATTAAAACCCCCAGTAGGTAACAGTAAATCCTTTCATTTGATATGTTACACGATATTGTTTAAAAAACTTTTTTTTTTCTAGTTTGACAACACATGTGACCCCATACTAAAAAAAAAATTACGTAACGCTTCCGCGATTGGGTCACAGGAGTCCATATGTGTACCAAATTTCAACAGAATCGGTCCAGTGAATCCGGAGGAAACTGTCTGTGACTGACAGACAGACAGACACCCGCCTGATACTATAAGGCTAAGAACTCACGGAGCGATTTTCACCCGCAACCGCGGCGGTCGCGGGTGAAAATCGCTCCGTGAGCTCTTAGCCTCAGGGTTCCGTTTTTTGTTTTAAACCCTAAAAACCGGATTTTCGTTGGATATAATGCAAAGGCTGGATATTTTTACCTCGTAAACACGCTGTTTTAACACACAAAATATGGGGACACGTAGGTATAAGACGTGCCTGGGGACCATGTCAAGGCATGTAAGCATGACATACAGTTTTTCTGTGCAGCACAAACGCCCATTTTGCATCCATTAACCCAGTTATGCATAGTTAACAAGCGTGCAGTTTCTTACGATGTAATATCGTAATTCAAACAAGATATCTTCAAAAACGTCTGTACGGTAGGTTTTTGAATATATTGTAGTTTTATCTCTCGAGATTGTGTTCCGTTCGTATTTTTATTCCGTAAAGTAGGTACCTGTCTACTTATTTATATAGTTTATTGAAAATTTTGGATGCTTCTGATAGCGAAAATTTATTGGATCCTGGGGTTTTTTTATGTTTGTTTGTCAAAACAGGCTTGTATTCGTACCTTCGATCGAAAGCCTTTCATACCAACTGCATGTCCATATTGGGGCATTAGGTATACCTACATATGTAAGTATCTTACTCAATTCTAATGTGTATTTCACATTTTAAAATCTCTAAAAAAAATGAACGCATTTCACCGTCATTTTGTCGTCTTAGCTTTTTCATTGTTTGTTGTTCTGATTTTTCTTTCTGCATTGTTTTACGAAGTATCATTGTTATTTTCAGAAAAGTTGCTTTCTTTTGATTACAAATTATAACACCTTGCATTCTCATGCAACTGATATAATTGTTCTCTGAATTATATTAGGTAGGTATCTCTGGGTGAAGAAGTTGTTGTCTATAAATGTAAACCTACCTAGACAACAATACTGCCTGCATTTTCACATAGATGCATCAACATCTTTCTTCTATCGTCGACGTCTTCTTCCATTCCGTCTTACCTAGGTATATCCATCTTCCATCTTCATCCATTCCTATAGATATGAATAGAAGCATACCCAATGTGATTGATATCAGTATCTTCGCTTAGTGCTCAACCCACACACGTGTAATTGCAACTATCTGTACTGTTCCCATACAATATACAAAGAAGGTGATTTAGGGCGCCTATGACTGGACAACCGTTATAAAGATAGACTTAGTTCCTATAAAAGGCTCGTATCTATCCGCCTGTCGCCTTCCCACTGTACTCAACTGGAGAGATCCGTCTGTGTGAATTTCGGATGTGAAATATCGAATGAATGAAAAGACAGCTAATGACACCGTTTCATTCACTCATTACACGTATCGAATCGACCTTGACTTTGTATAACAAGATTATAATCTACGGATTGGAAATCGAAAAGTCACGCACATGTACACTCTTTTCACGGTTGTCAGCAGCGTGCCAAATCTAATAAAGGTAAGTTCTTTGCGGTTTTCGTTTTGAGATTAATGTGTCAGACGCGTCGTAGATGGTTATCGCGAGGAATATAAAAGAATATTATAATTGTAACAAGCCGACAGCCATTCAAAGACGTCGGATCACGTACGCGCTAAGAGCAAACGCGTGTAAATACGTTTAATGATTTACCACAACCATCATTATAACTGGCTTTTAATTAAATTGGTGGCACGTTTGTTTATTAATTGATCTTAGCGCTAAACTACGTGTGTTTACCCTCTATTAAATTGAGCAAAACGTCGGAACTAATTAATAACGGACAAAGAGAAATGATGTTTGGACATGAAAAAAATATCCGCCTTCCAAAAAATGTTAATGTTTATATAACCGATTTCCCGTATTAATCTATGAATGGAGCTAATGGTATCACATATGTAGATATTGATCAGAGCTTGCGCCTGATCAATGCGGCTGTAGTTAATAAATCTCTCATGTTTATTCTAAAGTGTTAATCGCAGCTACTTCTGATATTCTTGTAAACTGCCGCTCGCATACCAACCGTTGTCGGTGTGACTCTATTATTTATCGTTTAAACGTTCGAAAGTCGTGTTATGCATAAACATTTTGCTTCCACGAACGAAATCCTGCTTTATCATTTTGTGAATCTAAATATAAACATATTATTTTAAAAGTGCCAACGAATGGCCTTAATACTAGTATTGTTTATGACATTGTAACGTAAATGTATGTACATACATTGGATGCAAATTGTCGGCCACACCCGTATAAACGGAGCAACAACGGTGAACTTGAAATTGAAATCAAATAGGGTCGCACACGCCTTCGGGTCGTGAACCCGTCAGTCTGCACTGTCACCATAGAGACTAGGACACGTAGAGGAGACAACGAGAGGTAGGTACGAGGCGGAACTGACCATTGAAACGTATCGTCAATAGCTTTGGATGATTGACAGACTTAGATTTGAATTATGAATTATATTCTGCTAATTCTCGGAACGGAGAATGCATACGGTCCGCTAGTTTTAGGGTGTGCTCGCGTGCTGAATTTTTTTCACTTTACATTAGGTATTCTATTTAGACCTAATAGAAAAATAAATTAAGTTTCATTCAAGCTATGCAATTACAAATTAGGTTATATATGTTTTCAGTATGGAAATCCATTATGAAAACCATGAAAAACGTTACATTTTTCGTGTTTATGATTGTATCGTCTTAGTTTATTAATAGGTTGTACGTTGTTTATCAGCCATGTTAAGTGTTTTTATATTGCCATTTCTAACAACTTAATAAATCTATGACTGTCGTTAGGTTCCTAGCAAAGTGTAATGCTCCTTCAGTCTAGTTAGTTATAGCATTCCGTTTTTTCAGTCTGAATCCAGTAAAGTTTTTTGCCACAAAATCGAATTGATGTGATTGTAGAAATAATTTATGTAAATCATGATCTCGTTGGTGATTGGAATATTCACAATATAAGTACCTACTTTTATTGTATCTTTCAAAAACTGAATTTTATAAGTTTTTATAGACTTGTATAGAAAGTAAATAAGATTTCACAATGGTGCTGTAACCGTATCGTGACTTTAAATTGTTATCTCTTCCTGAGATCATCGTAGTTTTGCAAATACGAATTTTATTCTTTCCGTTTTTACGATGAATTATGTACTAACAGTATTTGTATGTCCGTAATAATTGACAGGTGATATAAATGGTCGTTAAAACATTTAATATCCTGGCATTAATTGTTTCATAGGGTCGAAAACACTATTCAAATACTTAATAGTGATTTGACCTGGTGAAGGCCGCGGGAACTAATTGGATCTGAGACCCCACAGGACCGTTTGATGTGGCGACACTTGGGGAGGCCTATGGTCAGCACTCAGCACTAGAAGTGTTTTGACTGAAATGATGATGACTTGTTACAGCTACGCTATTGGGATCAGAATGCACGGTGTCAGAGCAGTGCACCTTGAAGGTAGCGTACAGCGCCTGCCTCGAAGGAGTCTGTCGCTGCTCCGATGGGCATTTGCAGTTCAGGAAACACACCTGTCTCTCACGTAAGTATTTTCATCAATAGTAACATTAATAGACCAGGTGAGCTTTGTCGACTCATAAAAACAATCAAAGATTAATTTCATGTTCTAGACTCCTCGAATAGTTTTGGAGTCAAACGCAGGTCGATTAATGAGCTCCTGAAGTAATGACAGTACTAAACTTTCGCATTCATATGTCAATCGCTAACTCTCGAAAAAGCCTTAATTTTCATATTATATTTTTGACAAATTCGATTGAGATGCGAATGTGAAAATTAGTAGAATTGGTACTCTTTTCGAATTCGAAACTGAGGAGCGATTCTCATATTTTTAAGAAGCATTCTCATTATAGTGTTTAGAAGTTTACGACATTGATTGTCGCTGAGATAATAGTGCGTCTTGAATTTGAATGATTTGTAAGTATAAGAATTTTAAGCTGTCAGAGATGTATCTAAAGTAATTTTTTCAGAGTCAAATTATAAAAACTGAAAAGACGACACTCTTTACAGTTTTTCTATTTCCTATTTAGCCCATGAGGTCAAGAAGCTTTGGTACCTACTGGTGTGGGAGGCGGTATAAAATAGTTAACTTGATATAAAGTCTACATTTACTTCCACCACTTTCATTGCAATTGGTCAAATGTTTATAGTACCAACTTCCGTCTACGGTTGGTAGTTTTTTGAATCACCAGAATAAGGAATAAATGGTGCTGGGAAATACCATCACGAGCCACTGATTAAACATCAAACAACAAGCCGATACAATCGACAAATAAATTGGATTTCATTTCCCAATGCTAATTTTTATAACGACTTAGAATCGGTACGTAAAAGGAAAATGCGTAACATTGTTTTTTTTAAGCGTAACACTTTTCAATGGCTGCTCAACTACCGTGGCGCGGCTATCAATTATTTTTTCATAGGAAAGATGTCATTGGACGTCATAAGCCGGTACTATTCATACTTTCATTGTTTAGTTCCTATAATTTAATAGAAATATATTTCGTCAGCTATGTGGGTTTTTCTATCGTAGTCGAATAATTAAGAATGAAAGAATATAAGAAAGAATTTTAAAGGCGTTGACGTGTGAGTGTTAACTGAGAATTTAAGTTTGAATTAGGAGATATTTTTCCACTCTGGTTTGGCTTCAAACGATTTTTTTTAATTGTGATGGGTTTGCTCTTGACTCTAGTCTTGGTTAGAGGTGACATAGACAAAGTCTACGATGGAGCGAGCTTACCCAGAAGTAGCCTGTTCACTCTAAATTTGAAGAGATTAGGGTTGTAAGCGAATTTTATCTAGATTTCAGGTAGGAATCAGATAGGAAAGGCAATAGGATTTTATTCCTATTGAAAGGGACTGCTGACAAGCTCTACAGAAAGTATTTTTCTTTATTGAGCTATTACTAATTATCTACTAAATAATTTAAGCAACAACTAAATACTTACCTATAACCTGAAACCTTTATCGGCAGGTAAATGGGGAAGTCAATTTTCAGCAGCTATCAAATTCAAATAAAATAATACATCTACTAGGATATTCGTTCAGTGGGTCAATAGACAAATTTGAAACTATTAGAGGAAGATTAATTAATCTTAACGTGATTTTAACGAACCACTTCGTCGATTTGCAAAGATTGGGAATATCAATTAAATCGGTTCAATCGAATCGGGTTTACCTTAATATCTTGGTAGGAAGTTAAAATATTTTTGGAAAAATAAAGCACATCTTTGATCTTAATAAAATTATGATCTATTAAATAATAAACTTTTAAATTACCATGACAAGGGATTATTTTCAAAGAGTTAACAATGTATCGAAACAACTTTCGATCTCGTCCAAATGTCCCAATTTCTTATGGAAAATAATACTAGTCACGGTTAAAGTTACTGTGTTGGATCATAACGAATAAGCCGTGTAATTTTATGAAGTGGCCCGAGGAAAGTACGGGTTGAAATGCCATGAATTTGACCTTCATTCCAATACTCCACGAGTAGTAGCGAATTCCTCAATTGAATAGAAAAAGTGTCTCGAATTCTCGTTAATTGGTTTTTCTACCTCATTTTGCCTATTCATCATTTGTTTGTTAATACTGTTTAATAGATCGTAAATAACTTTTATACAGCGGTATTAATTGGTAAATTCTAAGCCGAAGCTTGATTTGACGGCGCATGTTTTGTAACAGCTATTAAACAAACTGCCTCACGTAGGTACACAAATACCGTAATTTACCGCATAAGGGCTTGCTACGTCACATTTGGTAAAAGTCTAATAAAATCCGATAGCGGTTGCTTAATAATCTCCTCTTAACTGGTCTCAATGGTTAAGATGCTTTAACAGACCTTATTTCCGCGATTTATCGTAAGAGCTCTGTGAGAAAATGAACCAAGTAATTGTTCTGTCAAATCCACCAGCGCCTTCCATCGCCTGCTCATGTGAACCGCGCTTATTATCGCACATAATGTGGGTATTGTAACCTTACTGTGAGAACTCCTAAGTATAGCTTTATAAATTCTTTACATGCCAAGATACCACAATAAAGATATGTACGATAAAGAATCTGGATCAAGAATAAGGCTGACATTCTTGACCCTGTTACCTCTAACCGTATGAATATCCAAATCAAACATAATAAATTCTGAACGATGAAAGGTAGAATATGTTTCACTATTTAATATCTCGACCCGTATCTCGATTCGCGAAAAGGTTACAAGTTCAAATCAAAGTTGCGCGCAACAAATCATGAAATTATTTCGCGCACTCCACTCGAAACTAGAAACAGTTATACAAAACGGAATGATTGACGTAGTAATACACTTGTTATTTCAAACAAAATTGATTTAATAAAAATACGGATGGACTAATATAATAATAGATAACGGATCATGAAAAATAACGACAGTCAGGAGTAGGTCCATACACCTAACCAGCGATGTTGCGTGCCGTGCTTTACTGTTCCTGATTAACATATAATAGCCAATCAGATTACCATTTGTGATTTTACATTCACGACACTTCATCAAATTGAAGTCATTATGTGTTTAGCAGGCATGGGAAAATAATATACAATTTAAAAACATTTACATTAATTGAATCGTCAACAATGATATGATCACTTCGACATATAAGAATCAAGTTAAAACTTCAGTGCGATTCTGTAAACATGTCGAAGTGAACACTTAGGCGAAGTGAACGACAAGTGAGCTGTCAAACCATACAAACAAGATGGCATGACAGCTCCCTTGTCGTTCACTCCACCTAAGTGATCACGGAGAGATGTCAACAGAATCGACTAGCAGTACCTGTCCGACTATTAGAGCATATAATAGTAGACCGTATGGCTAGCCTCGGGAAAATTGCTACCAACCACTCAGTGCACCAACACTACCAACAGTCACGAAGTAGACAAATACCTCGGTGTATTTTATTCAACGACCAATTGGCGTGCGCCAATTCAGCATTAAGCCTTAAAAAACTGTATGTGCTACGTGTGCTTACGTTTTATCTCGTTATTTCAGCTGCACCACCTGGTCACGTCTGCTACAGCAACGAACATTGTCGCTTATGGGACAAGGAGAGTCGTTGCGAGTTTGTCATACTTAACCTTTTCGGAAGGTGTGCTTGTAACAGCTATTACAAACAAGTAGGAGACAAGTGTGTAGCAACAAAAATTCCGCCATATGCTACCGAGGCAGTGGTAGCAGAAATGGACGCAGTTATGGCTCCTACAAACGGAACAATAATCTACAAAGATCCTAGCCCAACAGTTCAACTAACGTCAAGCTCAGTCAACTCTTTTGGATCCCCGCTCTCTGTAATCAGTTCTGACGATATTCAGCCAAGCAAGTTACCTCTGTACACAAACAAAAACGATGTATTTAGCACTGACGAAGATAGCCCCTTGATGCAAGCTGTCATGAAAGTACCGAGTGTAGAACCAACGAAGCGATTACCCGTTTCGAATAGAAAAGACGGCGAGCCGAATGAAACGATAAGGGTAGACGAAATGACGGCTAATTTGCATGCAAATGACCAGCCAATTTATAGGGTTGTTACTCAGCCATCCGTGGAAAAGAAAACCAACAAGAAAGGCGGTGCGTCAAAGGAACAAGTTAATTCTGGTGGTAAGCCTCACAAGGGTGGGCATCAAAAGAAGTCTTCTCTAAAAGGTATTTAACATAAAACTTTGCATTTCTAATTCAATAAATTTACTTTAATTTGAGCAAGTTATAAAGGACACAACTATTTTCAGACAAGCACCGCATCCGTGCGGATACTCCAGTTTACGACCTTGGCCCTGCATCTCTCGGAATGCCGTGCATTACGGATCCGCAATGCCAACAAGTGGATCCTTACACGCGATGCCTCAATAAGAAATGTGACTGCACGTACCGAACAAATTCAACTTCAGCTTGCTCGGCTCGTAATAGAGGTTGCTTGCCAAACACGTTCCAAGTTAGTACCTACTTATATGTTTTCTTAAGGCTTACGACGAAACGACGTGGTTTATGCGTTTGAATATAACTTACTTGTAATTTCTTTTAAATCTCTGTTCAGATTTACGAATAGCTCAACTAGTGGTTTATACTTTCCAAAGCAAAGTTTGAAAGTGGATGATAGGTACCTACTTAGTGATTTCAAGCAGTGAAAATGTAACACGTCAGGATTTTTTAAAGAATATTGTTATGTTGAAGAGTTAAAAAAATATTTTGATTTGAAAAAAAAAATTGGGATTTTCCAAAGCAACTACAATATTTCTAGACAATTTTTTATACCGCGTGTATCTGACATCGACGCACAAACGATTTCCATGGGTCCAGGGCATGATTATGGACACCCTAGACTTAGAATTTTTCGTCGGCTCTTTTCTCATTTTTTCATTTTTTCAAGGGTAATTTTACTTTAGACTGCTCATAATCGTTATTCTGACCTAACCCAATGAGATTTTTAATAAAAAAATAATTAATTAACTACTTTCACTAAAAAGAGCAATCTGAATAAAACCAGCTGTCTGAATAAGCTAATCTGAATAAGCTCAGCTGAGCTGATACCTATTTGTGGTACTCTTGAAAAAAATGAAAAAATGAGAAAAGAACCGACGAAAAATTCCAACCATGAAAAAATGTCCAGAATCATGACCTGGACCCATGGAAATCGTTTGTGCGTCGATGTCAGATACACGCGGTATAAACCTTTTCCCCGGTGAAGTTCTTTAGTTTTTTGTTTAAACTTTGCCCTAACTGGGAATTTTTGTGTATCGTGATTCGTGGGTGCGTTTACAAACATATTAACTTACATACACATCAGCCAGACCTGGAACAACTACCTGTAGGTCTTACAATAATATTTGCTCCATGCTGGAACCAAACCCGCGACACTCAGCGCAGCGGTCAATCGTTCAACAACTGCGCCAACCGTGTCGTCAAACGGTCAAACCCGTCTAACCCGGAAGGAATCTAAAGAACTTTACTTCTGCTGCTATCTTTCCGTTGGTACTATTTGTCCCCTTTCCATGCAATTTAATTCTGGTGACATATATAATGTCATGTTGTTTTGTATACTAAACCAGAGCAAGAATTAAGTTTTCAAACTGTAAGCTAATTTGTAAATCTCATTTTAAGTGAACTATGTTGTTTTTATGGGAAATAAAGTTCTTCATTTACATTATTATGTTTCCAGTGCCGGTCAACAGGGACTTGTATAAGTTGGTACTTCGTGTGCGATGGCCGCAAAGACTGCCCAGATGGTTCTGATGAAAAGTGTCAAGGTACTGGTAAAGGTTCGTACACTCCGCACTCTTTGTCTTTTACGCACATCTTTCATCTTCATTGTTATCGTCTCATTTTCATACTTATTCTCCATTTTCATGTAGGTACTCATACTCCATAACGTATTTTACTAACTTTTTATAGGATTGTTCGAAAATTTTCTTCTTTCCAAGTTAACGTTTGTATTCGTATTTAAGCTGTGACAGGTATACCACTATTACTTGACATAATATTATAATATAATATTCAGAGCTATGTACGAGTATAATAATACGCAGATACTACTAGTGTCTATAAAGTTTCTCTACTGGATTTTATTTCACTTAGCATGACTTGCGTCATGACTGTATAATGAGTGCCGAAGGTTTATTATATAAAATAGGCGTGTTCATATTATTACGCAGTCATCTTTAATTTATTTTAATTGTTTATTTAAATAATTATGTCTGACCAATGTTTTTACGACCCGACTCCATAAAATCACAGCTAAACAATTAACTGGGAGATAGGTTTAAGTACAAATACAAATACAAGACGTCCCAGTCCCAAGTCATTACCACTAAATCATTTTGGCCAACACTCTAACGTCAACATGCTTTGAGCATCCAGTCGTGGCTTTTATAGGATATGGCCTTGGTTTCCAGAACTAACAGGGGAGCGTTGCCCCACAAACTCGTTCAGATGTGGCGGTCCTGGGTCACCATGTGTGTCAAGGGCTTCAAGGTGTGATGGTACTCCTCAATGCCCGGGTGGAGAGGACGAGAAGAACTGCCGGACGACGCGACGTAAAGGGTAAGCTTTATAGAAAACCTATGATGATAAGACCTAGGAATATTTTAAAATTGATTGAAGTAACATTGGCGTACAAAACTGTTCAATTCAGTTGAAATTTTTCTCTAAGATTTTGGACTTCTGAAAAAGCTAAATTAGTGTCGATTAAGTTTGCTCATAAAAAGTTAAGATAGGTAGCCTCAAATATCTGAAACGATTGTGGAAGCGCACGTGTTATTCAAAAAACCGTGAGATTATGTTCTAGCGCCGTTGAACTTTAATAATAAGCCATTACCAAACATAATTTGGTGATAAAAAAATAATCACCACAGCTAAGTTTGTTGCAAACTCGTTTCCTTCAGGTGTCCACGTCATACATTCCGTTGCGGTTCAGGGGAGTGTCTCCCCGAGTACGAGTTCTGCAATGCGATAATTTCTTGTAAAGACGCATCGGATGAGCCGCCACACCTTTGCAACGAACAGTCAAGGTAAGGATGGGTATTTTCATAAAGTTTTATCGTCTTACGGTAACTAAATTATCGTAATGGTTTTATTTTATTACCTACACTTGCCAGTTAACTTCGAAGCTTTGACTATTGACAATGCTCTAACAGTCACTGGCGCCGCCGCCGTATAAAGCTTGAGGCGCTTGCCACAAAAACCTTATAAGCTGTTAGGTGTATTTGCTATTGCATTTCGTAATCACTCCACGTGCGACCTGTAACGGTGTATGTCCAAATATTTGACCTTTATGGCAGTAGTTAGTAGTTGACACCGTTTGACATGTTTTCCGTATGTATTCAGATGGCGTGCGGCTGACTTTTGTCCGTTCCGTTGCGGGAATGGTCGGTGCAGGAGTACGGCGGTGGCGTGTTCCGGCCGCGATGGATGTGGGGACAACAGTGATGAAATAGCTTGCAGCGTTTGCAGTAAGTAGCCTAACTCGTATTTTGCTTACTCCTCCTTTTCTTTTCTGATCAATTTCGTTGCGGGATCCAAGACAGTCGAATCGTTTTTCCAGGAGTGGTAGTAGCTTGATTCTGGCTCTCAGAGGTTGTAATTGTTAGGAGTCAAGAGACCGGCTTGTCCCAAAAATAAAAAGTTATCCCGTGAACACACGATTGATGAAAAGCTGCCCCCTAAGTAACGCGAAGTTATATTTTCCATAAAGGGTCCGATTTTAGAACTACCAATCCAAACGATCTCAATTTTTCATTAATAATCTCAGCAGTTATTAATTTGTTAATTTATTATGAGAAGATGTGCCATTAAGACAGGCACCTAGATGAGATGCTGATGTGTTTTATCGAATTGAAACATAGGATTAGGACAGTGGTTCTTAACCGGTGGTCTGCGGACCACTGATGGTCCCTCCCTGGTAGTACCCGAAGTGGTCCGCGAAGCCATCCTTAAATTCTACATCTAAGCACTTTTGATTATTTTAACAGAAATTTTGTGAAATGGGCCATTACCTATGACTAAAAGGTTAAGAACCACTGGTTTAGGACATAAGAGATATTAATTAGGCAGTCACCTAATTAATCGAGAACTCGAAAAATAACAATGCCATTAATTCTTCTACCAAAAAACAAACGCAAAAAATTGTTCTATAGCTTGACCTATCACAGCGACGTGGAGTATTGTCGAAATCCAGTTGAAATATCAAAACACAGTATGCAACATAATGATTTCTGACAGGAACTGTTAGGTGACCACTTGACCAAACATGTGAAATATGAATGACCGTCGCTTTCTGCATATCAGCGATTCGATACGATAAGCGATGCCGTTACGCGAACAATAGTGTTCAAACGATGCGGCAAACGGCACTGGGAGGCAACGCAGTTGTGCTGACCTACGTTGAGCGGCATAACAATGTCTTAATTAACTACGTTTGTCTTTTTTTGCAGGGTGTCCCGCCCCACCGCAGCCTTGAACGTCAACGCACCGATAGAGACGATTAGTTGAAAATCCGATTGCTGGATCTCAATGCTCAATATTCTGTAACAATAAAACCAATAAAACATTCCTGCTTATTAGTGCTTCGATAAATTACGATAGGAAGTTTTAGACTCTGTTTAATTTTAGAAATTTAGCCTCATTTGGTTTTCATTGAGTAGAAACTCAAGTTGAGAAATAGTCGAATCAATAAAAATGTTTATGGTACAAAAAGGAAGAATGAGGAAACTTGATGAATTTCTGTATTCAGTGTAATGTTTTATTGTTCGACGAAAATTAATAAAAATCTTTTATTTCGGCTCATTTTTTAAAAGTAAGCTTAAATGTAAATATAAGAACTATAAATTTAAGGACGTAAGCACGACACCGCTGAACAAAAAATTCTGTCACAACTTTTTCTGATATTTTCATGCTCAGATGAAAATGTTTTTCTAATTTAAGTAGATATATTTAAGCCACGTATAAAACAAGACTGAAGATTGATAGCCCGTGAATATTATCAACTTGTGAATAAGACAGATCAGGATAAAACATACAACATAAGTAGATCAGGAAAAAGCAAGTAGCATAGACTAGAGCCCGCTCAAAAATAATGGTTGTAAATAATTACATTTTTTCACGAAAGTCATTCGTTTGGCACAGGCATCTATTTTCATATTCCACAGACTATAAAAACGTACAGTTAAGATTTTTATTTAAGTCTCTTGTGTTTTGTGTGAACTTACCTGGCTAAGCGCAGTCAAGTGTAACTTATTGTAATATAGTGTGGTTATGTGTGTGAATGTGATAATGTATTTATTAAATTAATTTCATTATAAAATACAGTTTTTTATTTAGTTCCTAACATAATAAAATACCAGACTCTATTAATTTCTCGAAAAGTCGAAATGTTTGAATAGGTATCTACAGTCATATTCTGTCTCACATATAGAAATTACTTTCTCACAAAGTTTCCTAATTTGGTGAGTATTGTACTTACCTACGATAAGAAATCCTGTGTGAATCTTTCGAGGAAACCTTTTGTTTTAAACTTAACACTTTCCAATTATGTGAAAGGATTCGAAAGACAATACCTTGTAAGTACCTAATGCCTATTGCTTTTACTTTTTGTTACTGAAAACCTACCATTATCCTGATTTATCCTGGTCTTAAATAGCATTTACGACATCTATAGGAAACAAATGAATGTAAGTACCTGGCTCAATTTAACTCTAGATTGAAGATCCCTTCACTTGTTGCTAGTTTTTTGCCCATAGCTCACTAGATGTCGCTTCAAGTAGTTTTCGTAGGCTACATAGACTCGACGAAAAAGTGACGCTACCATTTTTCTTTTTTTCATATTATGGTTATTTAAACAAACGAGGCCCTACTAAGCACTGCTTTCTTCTTAGCTTCTTCTCTCTATTATGATTATGGAGGAAAGCTCAAGTTGCGGCATTGATTTAACTAAAACACTGTATGTCAAGTGTCAATCACATACCTACACATTATTTGAACGGCTTTTGCTGAGCTGTCTCCAGGCCGTTTTCGATCCTAAACTGATTCCCGATCAGGCTGTCTGGCACAATACATTGAGGTCACTCATAATTGACCTCAATGTATTGTGCCAGTTGGACCAGCCAGCCTGATCGGTCAGAAGATCACTGGTTCGTTCGTTCTTGTCAATTTGTCAGCAGCTTTTGACACTGTCAATGGCGAGAGGTTATTGGCAAAACTGTCTGGCATTATTGACAGCCATTTTTTTAAACGTTTACCGAGTGACTTGCTACGTAATAGGTGATAAAACCTCCTTTTAAACTCAGAGAAAAGTAGATGGAGATGACTAAAAAATGGCCTGCCCCAGGGAAGTGTTCTGGCGCCCATCCTCTTTAAGATTTACAATAATGACCAATCTGCCGATGACCTCGCTCTGGCAACCCAAAACATTAATTTCGAAAACTCCTAAAAGACCTAGAAGTAAACCTAGATGTTCTTGTAAAGTATTTTATCCATACCTACCGCTCTCAGATTGATCCCAACAAAAACAGGCATGCGCTTTCTATCTTAGCAACAGTACCTACAGTTAGGTACTCGTAGATACACTCAGAAAATCAATTAGCAATCAGTCACCATTGCACACTGCATTATTCCTATCTGCTTGGGTGTTGCCCTTGATAGGGACTGACATTTGAAGAAAAGCTGCAAAAAAAGCTGCGATGTGTATTGCAATTTTCGATCATCGCCATCTCGTGGTGATTGTGGATGATTTCTGAAAAAGTATGCTATTTAGAGACATCGTTTCATTTTTCCTTTAATCTTTACGTACACTTCTATCACACAGAATAATTTAAAATTTTTTCGACACATTTGCTCATAAAATGCATTTACGAAGCCTGTATACATTATTCGAAAGTTCAAAATTACGGACTGGATGGAGCGTGCGGTAAAGTAGGTACTCTCACCTAAGTACCTACTTTACCGCACGCTCCGATGTATGGCGCCGTGCGTATTCTTTACGGTATTTTTTTAAATTTCCATAAACAATATAATTATAAGAATTCAATCCGTCTGCATCCGTCAGGCAAAAATGCTTCCGTCTGCGTCCGTTCCGGAAGCGTTCCATACGTGTTTTTTTTTGCGAAGAACTTTTTGCTCAGAAGGTTTGTCGCACTTTAATATTGAAGAAAAAATATAGATGTAGTTCTACTCGACTGTTACACTTATGTTTTTTTCGAGTGTATGTTTGATGTCATATTTCTTTGGCACATTGTAGCCTAACCCTGTGTCTTGATAGATTTTAGCTTGAAAGGTGTCGTTAGATTTGTCTAAACAGTGAGAATGATACTGGATAGGTATATAAAAATTAAAATATCTGAGCTTCAGTGCCATTTTAATAACTTCAGCTTTTTGTAACCTATCGAGTGGGGTATCAGTAGGTATAAAGGGCTTAAGGAGACAATTTAAAAATGTAACTTATTATATACCTAAATGCTTTTGTAAAAAAAATCCGATTGGTACAATATATAAAACAATTTACAATATATATAATTCTACTAAAATGTTTCACGCAGACGCATACGCAAAAGGAAGCTCGTTCTTATTTTAAAAACGCACACGTTTCCCCATTTGCAAATTCGCGCCATTTTCAATTACCGACGTCAAAGATACTCGTAGTTGCGACTTTTAATAATAATTAGAATATTACGTTCAAGCGAGGAATCAGATTTAAATATCGAATCCTCCACCTGATATCTTGAATGAGGCGCCAATTGCAGAAAATGGTCTCTTGCCGCCAAAATCGCGAGAACGCTTTTTAATGATTAACAATAATTTTTAATAGATAATGAAAAAGTTTGTTTAATTATCTATTTATATAATGTGTCGAAAAACGTTG
This sequence comes from Ceramica pisi, assembly GCA_963859965.1. Lineage (NCBI taxonomy): Eukaryota > Metazoa > Arthropoda > Insecta > Lepidoptera > Noctuidae > Ceramica > Ceramica pisi. The sequence goes on along the minus strand of OY982535.1, from coordinate 16,960,284 downwards.
TATGACACACGAGCGGATATTGGTCTTTACAAACTCGTGACTATGGTAAACCCTCGACTTCGTCTCGGGCTTACATTTGTCTACTCGTTTGTAAATACCAACTTACCGCTCTTGTATCATAAATAACTATTCTCAATGCGAACTTCTAGGGGAGAGGAGGGTGATTTTTTTACATTTTTCGTCAAAAGTCAAAACCCATGCGGTCCAAAAAAAGTAGCCTAGCTTCGAATTTTTCAGCCCCTTTCAGTCGCTGTTGGAAAAATAATGTAAACATTTTTATTTGCAGAATAGTTGAAAAAACGTCATCTAAAACTATTCGAAATTTTAAGTAGATAGCATTAGTACTTCTTGAGACATCCAGCAGTGTCAGAAGTTTAGACTAGTCACAACTGTCTCTGTGGTCGAGTGGTTTAGGAGCTTGCCTTGTGACCCGGTGGTCGTTGGTTCGATCCCCACGGGGAGCATATTTTGTAAACTTGTTTCCAATTTGGCTAGGACATTGCAGGCTGCAATCACCTGATTGTCTGATGAAAAGATGGATGATTCCGTGCTTCGGATGGCACGTATAAGCCGGTGGTCCCGGCCGCCAAAGGGCGGTTGTTAAACCATGTCAGAGGAGGCCCTTGAGGCGGTTTAGGAACTCTGACACTAGGGTGTGTGGGGTCGTTAGACCATACTGTCCACACAATAAGAAGAAGAAGAGAAAGAAGAACACCATAAGAGTTCTATTTTACCATTTTGGTACGGAATCAGAGAAGTGACAAATAAATCAGGTCTCGCAACGATTTACTCAGGCGCAATATTTTTGCAGTTGTTGCGGTAGGCGTCTGGATGGTCTTGATGCCTTTCATAGGCTTTTTCATTTATGATGGTTGGGAAAATAATTTGAAGTTAGTTTGCTGGCGGTGATGTTCTCTAGGAACTGTAAACAATTTGGTTTATTGCAAACAAGACAAGTTTTGGACATCAGTAGCACAGGCAAACATTCACAATCTCTGGTTCAACAAGGAGCTAAAACTGTGGTTTTCTTTACGAGTAGGTACATATACTGCGTTTATTGTCTTTCCAGACTCAGGCAAGCCAAACCATTTGGTTTCGGGTTCTTATGCTCCCAAGACGTCAATACAGTAAGGAATATAATAGTCACAATACGATGGGTCGTTAATCCGATTCGACCGGTGAGAGATCTTGACATTTCAAAGGATGTTTAATTGTCATAGGATGCAAGTATTTATTTACAAACCTCCGACCGCGTCGGCGCGTGCTTGACGCGAGCAAACATTCCGAATTGTTGAACAACAATCATGTTTGCGACTGCTCAGTTACTACCAACTTCGTTATCGCCAGTTTAATTAATTAAAATGGACCGAAACAATAGTAAAGTGCGTGTTTTCTTCATTAAAATATTAAAAATATTATTGACTCCTATATCAAGGTTAGTGTTTTTTTTCGTAAGTATTTTGAAACAAAGCTAAACATAGATATCTCCTAAATTTAGGTTCAAATATACCAATAATGGTCATCAATGGAACTTAATTATTCAATTCCAGACTTCGAAAGTTGACAAGAAAATGGAGCATGAGACAAACTAAAATTCTGTTTGGTGTTGGTACAACTATAACTATTATTGCAGTCGTAGCATATTTGTGTTGGTTATTCATATTTACGCACAACAATAATAAGCCTGAGAAATTAGATGAATTGGATGGGACCCCGCTATCGCACGTTCCATTAGACGAAGTATATAAGGACATGAAGCCAGTGGATGAAAATGATTACAATCTTTTAGATGAAGACCCAAAGGCAGAAGGTACGACAAGTTTCTTAATTTTAGAAGAAATAAAGAATTTTAAAATAACCCAAGTTAATACCAGTGGTCGGAAACGCTACTACTAAAAATGAAGTAATGGGTTCGATTCCCATACTGGGCAGTCCTAATAGGTTTTTCAGTCTGGAATTCCTCAGTGGGAGCCGCTGACTGGATTGGACTTGTAATGGCTGATGGGAATACGCTCGCCCCGACCCTTTTGGCGAAATCAGGGAGTACTATTCACACATCTGCCTAACCCTTTGAAGAATTTAGACATGATGATATGATGTTATGCAATTTGTAACTAAAAGACTAATATATATTGTTCTACGATTTTAGTTGGAATGATACAAACTCCGGGGTGTAAAATACCTTTAGCAGTGATGAATTACAGAAAGTACAAACGAAATATAACCATAAATGTTGCTGAAATGTGTGGAAAACGAGCCGTTTTTTTGCGAAAATATGATGACGATAAAATCATCGCTCGAATAAAATATCGAAAGATGGAAAAATCTACTAAGAATGTTCGCATTCAATGTTGTTATAAGTTTATAGTGGAAACTCTTTATAACCCACACGAACGTGATAAGTTATTGTAAGTATTTATTAATACCTAATTTCAACCACAACGGCATTGATTTCTTTATTACATTTGTCAAAACTTAGAGAAAAAGGACGCAGTTAAAAATATTGCTTAAAAATCTCAAAAAATGGTGGTGGCCTTTTTTGAGATTTTTAAGAATTTTTTTTCTTACTATCAGCGTTTTAAAATCTGTTTTAAACAAGACAGGACTAGTGGTATGTGAAATCACTCACTAGTCCCGCCATATGAAACATCAGTTCAATATGGCTTGTCGGACAAAGATAAGAGAATAACTACAAAAGCATTTGCTTCTGTTTTTCAACCAGTTTTATTTATTTTTTTACTAATCGTACTCTTTTAATAAGTTAATACCATCTCTATAATAAGTACCTATTATTTCATGTATATTTTTCATAGTATTTAAAAACACTATTCTAGCTGTCTTTGACCTGGGCATTCACCCCAAGCGTTGCCAGGTTGGCGGCCGCAGTCCTTGTCTTGTCTTTCCCTAGCCAAGCACTTTTGTCTAACTAGATTCTTAGAGCAGGTTCCTATTACCTTCCCTTGTAAAATCTACCGACAGCTAAGAGATTAGAAGATGTACTAAATAACATGGATGTTTCAGATTCAGTAACTGCACAAATTTCCGGGACGAATCCATAATAACTCTACAGTCTGATTTTATCAAAGTAATTTGCTCCGAGTTTGATGAGAAAAATGCATCAAATATAATCTACGATGACATGTACGCCTTCAGTAAGAAAATTCAGATCCCAAAGCCAGACACAAAAACTTGTAAAGTTAAATATAACGTGTTAATACTGGGAATGGAATCCATGTCTCTTCCTCGCTTCCTGAATACTATGCCCCGATTAGTCGGTCACTTTACAGATGACAGCTGGCTTGGTTTCCAAGGATATAATAAGGTACTTAGTGGTCATTCCCGTTTTTATTGATTACTTGAAGTTATTATGAAACATACAATAACATTGATTTATCAGATTGCAGATGACACATTACCGAATGTTATGGCAGCATTAACCGGTAAAAACATGACTTCAATAATAAGAGAATGTTATGGTGCAATGGATTACTGTAACTATCTTTTTATTTGGAAAGCATTCAAGGACGCAGGCTATGCTACAGCTTATGGTGAAGATAACGTAGGAAACATATTTACAAAAGACTACGCATTCCACAAGCCTCCTACAGACCATTACATGCACCCATTTTTTCTCAAGGAAGAAAATCATCACAATAATAAGTCATCATGTAGGGGAAAAGTGTCATCGGGACAACAGCTGTTAGATTACGCTGTAGACTTTGTTAATACTTACAAAAGGGAATCATTTTTTGGCTTTTTTTGGATAAACTCATTTAGTCGCGATGAAAAAAATCGCCCGGAATACGCGGACAAAATTATAGAAAACTTCATGAATCAATTGATTTACACGGGTATTTTAACAAATACTTTTGTAATGTTTCTAAGCGCTCACGGCTTACGTTTCGGTAAACAGCGCCTCGAAATGGAAAGCTTCTATGATGATCGTTTGCCAATGAAATTCATATGGAGTCCAGTACATTTTAATGCAAAACATTCTGATAAATACAAATCTTTGGCGATAAACCAGCGTCGCTTGACCACTCCTTATGATATTTATAGCACCCTCTTGGATATAAAAAGAATATCTCTGTGCAGTAATGCTAACGATCCAGCACCTGAAGGGTGTCCGAATTGTCACTCGATCTTAAAATTGGTAAATGATTCTCGCACGTGTAAGGAAGCGGCCATTCACGAAAAGTGGTGCACTTGCCACAAATTGTACCCACTCACCGTCCAAGACCCTATAGGACTGAAAAGTGTAAGTGCAGCTGTGAGTCACATTCAAGGAATGACTATGAACATAGAAACACAGAACTGCTGGAGTTGCGCACGCCCTATTCTAAAAAACGTTACCAGAATACATTTTTATTACGACGAAGACAAAACTAAAATATTTTATGTTGTGGCAATCACTATGTCACCTGGTAACGTTACTTATGAAGCGTTGGTATTACGGAAAGATGGGTATCATGTTGTTGGGCCAATCAGCCCTATATCTTACTACCAAGGTTTGGGTAAGTGTGCCCTTAGACGAAGAGACCGCCTGTTCTGTGTCTGTCAACAGGACTCTAAAATCTGCTAGTCATTCGTTTTAGTTTTAATATTTGGTCGTTCACTGTGCTCGATAATTTATTAGGAAATATTAAAATAAATCGCAGGAGGTTGTAAGTTCTAATTTATTAACTCCCTATACCTAACATGTGTCAATTTGACAGTCAGTTTTGTGATATTTCCGCGGGCGGTACTTTTTTGCCCATTGTCGTGATACGTGATCACTTGATCAGTAACTGCAGTTTGTAAGGCAATCTCTATATTTAGAGGTTGAAGATTGAAAACCGACAAAATCTCCATGCATTAGTTATCTCCGGACAGAGCGGACACCCGTGGAAAAGGATTTAAAGGAACACAAAAAGAAGAGGACAACTTTTTGGTGCAAATTGACCCATCCTTTGAGACTTAGGGTTTACTAGACCTAATAAAACTCACTTGCCTTCTCTCTCTGACGACCCAAATGACCTATTCGTGGCAGAATAATGTTCAGAACCGTCACATATGACAGGCTCTTTACAGACACGAACGACACCGGTTTTTTAGGTATGTTTTTGTGATAGAAAAATGACCATGCATAACACATAGATAGATATTTGCTAGGTGATGGTGACTACACCTACACAATATTATGACTACTACTACCTACATAAACTTGTATAAGCAAACGTGGATCAATTAAACAATTTGAATGTTTGGAAAGTGTGAAGCAGTAATAAAATACACCGTGTAAGGTCGAGGCCACACTGGCAGGTGCTTCTTGGCGCTGATGGTGGTTGCTCATGCAAGCTACTGCGTTTAGCTACACTAGTCCAGTCAAATCAAGAGGCAGAGAGAAATTTTTTTTAACCTTCAATAACTTACTACGCAGACACGTCAACAACAACAACTTTTAAACCGCCGAAATGAAGATATGTTATGTTAAATGAACGAGTTTATATCTTATTATCTCTCATTCCGAGGTGAAACACTAATGTGGCCGGGCTGATTTAACACGCAGTAACTATACCTATCGTGTACGCAGTATACGTGTACCCACGCTAGTAGCCCCCTAAGCTAAGCGGCGTGCTAGGTGGAGCCTAGGTGACAATGACATGCTCTAGCAAACCAGTGTATTGTTTTACTATTGCAATGTCCACTCTGACGCCTGATGACGCGATGCATGATTACTTATTAGTCGCCTGTTGAGTCTCCAACTGAACAGGCGAATCGGGGTCTCGGCTTGTCAAAAAATGGAGGACATATATATATCACCTGGCACCCGGCTCTTCCATAAGGCAGCAAGACACACTGTAGGGTTCGAGCTACGGTACTCACCAAACAAGGTACATTTGCAACCGGCTAACCTGCTGTAAGTTTTGTTTTAACATGACAACAGCGGTTATTGCTCTAATATCATTTTGTAAGCCTCGAATTTATCTAAGTAGTATGTATCGTATTCGTATCGTGAATTTTCCTGAAACCACCCTGCAACTGTGCGCGTCGCGCAGCTGACAAGGGCAGATATAGGTATATATCCAGACCCGATACTTGGCCTAAATAATTCGAATGTAATCAATCCAACTAATATAATAAATGTGAAAGTTTGTATGTTTGGATGTTTGTCTGTCAATCACGCAAAAACGGCTGACGGAATTTGGATGAACATGTAATTCAAATCCTGGAATAACACATTGGAGAAGAGAAATATGTCGAAGTACTTTTGGGGCTGGAATTGTGAGCGCTAAAATTTCACAAGTACCAGGAGACCAGAAACATGTCGATGTGTTACCAGGGCTTTCGGGACCAGAAACATGTTGAATTATTTCTGGCGCTGGAATTGTTAACGGTTAGGATTTAAAAGTACCAGGAGAACAGAAACATGACGAAGTATTTCCCGGGCAGGAATTATGAGCGCTAAAGATTCACAAGTACCAGGAGACCAGAAACATGTCGAAGTATTTCCGGGGCTGAAATTGTGATCGTTTAGGATTCAAAAGTACCGGTAGACCAGAAATGTGTCAAAGTATCGCCGGGGCTTATTATGAGCGCTACTGATTCACAAGTAGAAACCAATAAGAGACCAGAAACATGTCAAGATATTTTTTCAGCAGGATCCGTGAGGACGAAAGATTCACAAGTACCGGAGACCACAAACATTTCGAAGTAATTTCGGGGCTGAAACGAACCGCAAGTACTCACAAACTATTAGGATATCAGAATCATGAGGATGCATTTCCGAGGATGTAAGTATGAGACAGAACAGTTGCACGCCAGCTCTAATGTCTACGCAGACGAAGTCGCGGGCAGAAGCTAGTCGAATATCTTTGATATCATATCATTGATTGCGCCAATCTGTGCGTGGGTTCCATGGCAACATCACAAGCCTCGCCGCATCTTCGCACAGCTTCGGTGGAAAACCATCTCTCGTATCCTGATCATTTGGTGGAGCCAAATAAAACTGTTAGTATGGTTACAGCCATAGTGATATTACAGTAGCGATAAAACCATTAAACACAATTTTATTGTAAAACAGCTCATAACTAATCAGAATACGTTTGAAAAGTGTGTCTACACCAACCTAAGCCATTAGAACGCGGTACCTACCTCAGATTCTCAGACCTGGCGAGGTATTTCAAACTCCGTGATTTATATCAAAACGATACGAATAAAGGCTCATGAGTTTATATAATGGAAATCATCGTTAAAAATCTCCGAATTTCATAAGCAGAAGTTTCCGTTGGACGAAACCTAATACCTTATCAATGTGTTTTGGTTAACCTAGTAACTATTTCAATTTTTTGTGCTCAGTAAGCGTTCAGAAATGTGTCTTTGTACGGTGTCTCAAGAGGATCCTACTACCAGTACCACTCAGCTAGATAGGTACCTACACTATTTAAATTAGCAACAAGAACTCAAATGAAGCTAATGTGTGTACCAGTATAATGTTTTTAATTTCAGAAAATGCCGCAATCGCATCAATTATTACAGTACAGAGTCCTCAAGTTGGTCCGAAGACTACTGATTAAATTAATCTGTTTTGTTATAGTGGGGATGATATTGTATAACTTCTATTTTTGTTCTCCTAAAATAAGCTACAAAGTGGGACCACCCACTATTATCACTAATGACAGTAAGTTAATTTTTTAATATTATTGATAGGCTCGGTTTCAACTTTCAGTTCCTAAGTTCAGTAAACGATCTATATTTAGATCACTATATTTTATAAAGAATAAGTATTAGATATTCTTCGTTAAATCTACAAGCAAACGCCTGTCAGTCGTTTACACATATCAAATTTAAAAAAAAAGTAAAGTCACCTCAACCACGGTAATATTATCGTGCCTCAACTTTGAATCGTGAGCGTATTCCTCATGGTCGTTTTTTATGTCCGTTTTAGTTTTGAATTAATACATTCTGAATTATGAATTTCCTATACATTTTTGTAACAAAAAAACTTTTGAGGCCCGAAAATGTTAAAAAATATAATGTTTACTATATTTTGTTCCTGACTTGTTCCCAGCGAATGAAGACTTCAGAATCAAAGGTAAGTACGAAAAAAATTAGAACTATCGCGTTAAAATTCACCGTAACGTGAGGTCCTCGAAATGTCAATAAGGTGGAGTTTGTTTTGTTTAGAAGGGTTTTTATCGAACGAACCCGAAGGGTGTAACACTGTTGGCATACTCGATGTTGAATGGCACTTTTTCGGCGTCAAAAATGATTTTAATTCAACGTTTTATTCCATGCGCGTTATAAAACTTTTAACAGCTAAGTATACAGTCATAAGGACCTTACTTGCCAGGCAGTGGTGCCAACCTGTAAGCACAAAAACTTATAAACTGTAGCCCTCTTTCGCTCATTTGCTTGATCGCTATTGTCACATATTTGCTAAATATGTGCAGAGCTGCTGGGTTAATTGCATGTTACCTAATTGTTAAATAAAACTCGTTGTTACATTGCACGTGAGACAACTTTTATTGAGTGAGAACCCCTAGACTACCGAAGCACAAACATAGACAATCATTCTTGAGCACAGACTATAATTTATGCAAAAGTTACATTTATGCTTTTTTTTTTCAAAAGATCTATCAGCAAGCCGAATTTCCTTTCAGAAACTCAAGATTTCCTCATCAACACCCCAGGATGTCGTATACCAAATTATGCAAAAACTTTCAAGTACGCTGCACTAAAACAAATACCAAAAACCAATAACATGTGCGGTGTCCGATATATCTTTATAGACACCATAGGAGATGAAAAAATTAAATTTCATATGCGCAAATATACCGAACGGGAAATAAGATGCTGTTATCGATTTGCTAAAGAATCACCAATTCCTGGACACGAGCACGATCATCTATCGTAAGATGATTTATTTGAATTTTAGACATAAATAATAACTAGCTGACTCGTGCCCACTTCGTTGGGCGGTATTTTTCGGGTATATACCGCGTGTATCTGACATCGACGCACAAACGATTTCCATGGGTCCAGGGCATGATTCTGGACACCCCAGTGTTGGAATTTTTCGTCGGTTCTTTTCTCATTTTATTCAAGAGTACCACAAAGTATCAGCTCAGCTGAGCTGATATCTATTTGTGGCTTTATTCAGATTGCTCTTTTTAGTGAAAGTAGTTAATTAATTATTTTTTTATTAAAAATCGTATTGGGTTTGGTCAGAATAACGATTATGAGCAGTCTAAAGTAAAAAAACCCTTGAAAAAAATGAAAAAATGAGAAAAAAGCCGACGAAAAATTCTAAGTCTAGGGTGTCCAGAATCATGCCCCGGACTCATGGAAATCGTTTGTGCGCCGATGTCAGATACACGCGGTATATAAATCTTCATTTTGTTATAGGTAGTATGCAGTCCAGCGTATTTATATAATAGAATCAGTGGTTCCACTCCTTTGCTTTGCTACCTCTTTATAATAAAACTAGCTGACCCGCGCAACTTCGTCTGCGTCACATTTTCCATCATTGCTCCACTCCTATTTGTCTTAGCGTGATGATATATAACCTTCCTCGATAAATGGGCTATCTAACACTGAAACAATTTTTCCAGTAGTTCCTGAGATTAGCGCGTTCAACCAAACTCTTCTGCTTTATAATAATAAGTAGATTAAATACGGCGACTCATCATCGGGTCTAAGTAACTCAGTGAAAACACAACGATAGCGCGTTTTAAAATACTACTAACGCCATCTATTGTCAACATTTAGAACTAAAATATTTTATTATTCTTTATTTTATACTTTATAGTGCACCTCTTAACAAATACAGGAAATACGTTATTTTGTTCGTCTTAATTTATTCGTTCCATTAGGTACTGATAGGTTCAAACTTTAATACATTTACATCCTCCATCATCCCTTATTTTATCCCCATGGGGGTTGAATTTATCAAAATCCTATTTAAGCGGACGTCTTCATCATAGTAGCTCCATTTTTTTTAAATTTCAGTTCAATCTGTCGAAAATTTAAGAAGATTTATACAAACTTTCATCCCCTATTTTATCACCGTAGGGGTGGAATTTATCAAAATCCTTGCTTAGGGTATGCCTACGTCATAGTGGCTTTATGCATGCAAAGTCTCAGCCCGACCGGTTTAAAATTGACAAAGTTTCATACAAACTTTCATCCCCTATTTTATCCCCTTGGGGGTAGAATTGATCAATTTCCTTTCTTAGCGGATGCTTCGTCATAACATCTACCTGCATGCCAAATTTCAGCCCGATCCGTCCAGTGGTTTGGGCTGTGCGTTGATAGATCACTATGTCAGTCAGTCAGTCACCTTTGTGTTATATATATTTATATATATATATAATTAAAGATTACTATAGATAATAATAATGCTCAAGAGATAACCTAAATAATAATAAAAGCTCTACTTAGATTTTACAAGCTTTTCTTTACATGTTCAACATTCCTTGATTGCGTACGCTAAGTAGAACATCGTGTGTAACTAATCTTTTGTGTGACGATTAAGTATCTTGAGTTCAGGGGTACTCCGTTTAAGCAAACGAATAATTTAACCAACCACTGTTTAACTTTCAGGTTACTTACACGTACAGTTTACACCCCATGCGAAGTCTTTACGAACAATACAATAGTGTGGCTTCAACAAGAAGTCATTACAGTGACTTGTAAAAATAAAAAGAAAACAATATACAACGACGCTTATTTCATACTTAAGAAAATAGATGAAACTGATTCAAAACCGGGAACAAATGAGAAGAGTATGCAGTGGAACGTTCTCATGATAGGCCTAGATAGTATGTCTAGGACAAGAGTTTTTGATACTATGCCACAAACTACTAAGTACTTAAAACAACATAAATGGTTGGATTTCAAAGCATATCAAAAGGTAAAAGGACTAATATTTATAACCTTTTTTTTTATTTTTTTCCTCTGTGTAAGAGGATTCCGGGTGAAACTCGCTTCCATCTTCGGCCTAATCATCACTTTCCATCAGGTGAGATTTGGGCCAAGAGTTTCCCGTTTTGCATAAAAAAAAAAAAAACCTAACATCAATCTGTCTAGCCTTTTCCCAACTATATTGGAGTCGGCTTCCAGTTAAACCGGATACAACTGAGTAAACTGATACTCAGGTCAGATAACAGCAGCCGTTCCATGTAACCTACTGAGGTAACATGGAACGGCTGCTTATCTTACCTCCACAACCCAGTCAGGGCGCCTTCAAATTTGCCACTTAGTGCCGCGCGGCAGCAGCGCCGCGTTGCTTTGTTGATCGATATAAATAATAAACCCGCCGCGGCGGCAGCGCAGTTGCCACGCTGCGGCGTCGCGTTATTTCGTCAATCGACTAGTGATGATGAGCACGTGCTTTTATTTAAGTCTAAAAATGACCGAAAATCAGTTTGGAGAATTTATCGAAGAGGTTGAGAATCATCCAGCGACAAGGGATTCAAAGTCAGCAAGTGTATTAAAGAATCTTTCTCCAGCACAAATAGTTTTTTTTTTATTTGTGATGGGTTTGCTCTTGACTCTAGTCTTGGTCAGCTATGACAGAGACAAAGTCTACGATGGAGCGAGCTTACCCAGAAGGATCCTGTTTAATATATATAACTTTTAAGAGATTAGGGTTGTAGCGTTCGGAAACAGACGCAGGCAGATAGTTCCACTCACTTCACATTTGGAAACGCTTAGTGCGAATTGGTGGAATAGCAATACGGTATGGATGCGAGGGGTGTGGGGGAAGTGGCAGTGCCTCTGGATGTCCGATGGTAGAAGGAGGCCGGTGGGATGAGGTCGTGGAGTTCTTGGGCACACTCACTGAAGTACAATCTGTAGAAGACCCACAAGCAGGCAACCTTGCGGCGATGAGCCAAGCTGTGCAGCTTGGCATCCACTAGTTTTGCGTCGCCGATGAGCCTCTTAGCTCTGCGTTCCACCGAGTCGAGCTCAGCAAGCTGGTATTTAGCTGAGCCATGCCAAAGATAGCAGCTGAATAATATATGCACACGGATCGGACTTGTGCTTTGTTTAGGGTCAAAAGCTTTCCAGGCCTGAAGTAGGTACCGCTTCATTCTATTTAGGATGCCCATCTTTTTGGCCGCAGTAGGGCTTTGTACTCGATGGTGACGCCGAAGTTGAGTCTGGATGTCAACTTCATGGTTAGGAGCTCGAAAAAAACGCATTTTTTACCTCTAAAGCACGCCTGTGTTTTAGAGGTAAAAAAGAGACTAGATTGTCATCACCCCACTGGGACTAGTTCCACTAGTATTTTGAAGAATGAATTTTTTTCCAATATAAGAAAACTAGCTGACCCGCGCTACTTCGTCTGCGTCACATTTTCCATTATTGCTCCGCTCCTATTTGTCTTAGCGTGATGATATGCTCTGTTCCTATTGATTGTAGCGTGATGAAAAGTATACTATAACCAGCTCAGGAGTATGAAAAATAATTGTACCGAGTTTCGTTAGAATCCGTCGAGTAGTTTTTGTTTCTATAGCGGTTATACAGACAGACAGACAGGCAGACAAAAATTTTACTGATTGCATTTTTGGCATCAGTATCGATCCCTAATCACCCCCTGATAGTTATTTTGGAAATATATTTCATGTACAGAATTGACCTCTCTACAGATTTATTATAAGTACTAGCTTCTGCCAGCGGCTTCGCCCGCGTGATCCCTAGGGAACATATTCCCGGGATGAAAAGTAGCTTATGTGCTATTCCAGACTATAATCTATCTTGTTGTAAATTTCATTAAGATCCGTTAAGCAGTTCTGGCGTGATTGAGTAACAAACAACCAAACTTTCACATTTATAATATTACTCGTTTGGTGTAAAGCGAAATTATAACCATCTTCCCCTCGACATTATAATTATTAAAGGATATTGCAAACTGTCGTAAGCCGTTTTCCGAAGCTACTCGCTAGCCTCTAGGCGTCAACCTAGTCGCCTGCCTGTGCGTTCGCGACCACAAAAATAATCCTTAGGTATTAGCATGATTCAGTATTCACGCGCGATGGCTTATTGTTAGCGTTTTTCATGTATAACTTTGGTGTTTCTATGCCGATTTCTATAATTCTTTTTTTATGAAATAGTTAATAATGTTAACTTTGTTAATTAGGGACGACTGAGAGTTTTATAAACGTAAGAGTAGACAAATACAATCAGAAAGCTTCGAACTGCTAAGCTATCGGGAGTTACACGTGTTATTGTTCGTCAATCATAAAAGATAGACATATGCTGTCCTTGGATATTTTTTATATAATTTTAAGGAGAACATTTCCGTCTTACATGATTTCTGTGTAGCTTTCACCATTGAGGTTGCACACGCGACGGAAGCTTAAAAAATGGAGTAACTTCTCCCGTTTTTCCAACATTTCCCTTCACTGCTCTGCTCCTATTGATTGTAGCGTGATGAAAAGTGTACTATAACCTGCTCAGGAGTATGAATAATAATTGTATTAAGTTTCATTAAAGTCCGTCGAGTAGTTTTTGTTTCTATAACGGTTATACAGACAGACAGACAGACAGACAGACAGACCGACAGACAGACAGACAAAAATTGTACTGATTGCATTTTTGGCATCAGTATCGATGCCTAATCACCCCCTGATAGTTATTTTGGAAATATATTTCATGTACAGAATTGACCTCTCTACAGATTTATTATAAGTATATATATATATATATATACTAGCTTCTGCCAGCGGCTTCGCCCGCGTGATCCCTAGGGAGCATGTTCCCGGGAGTAAAAGTAGCTTATGTGCTATTCCAGACTATAATCTGTCTTTGTTCTAAATTTCATTAAGATCCGTTAAGCCGTTCTGGCGTGATTGAGTAACAAACAACCAAACTTTCACATTTTCATTATTATTTTTTTTCATTTTTTCTATTGATTGTAGCGTGATGAAAAGTATACTATAACCTGTTCAGGAGTATGAATAATAATTGTACCAAGTTTCGTTAAAATCCGTCGAGTAGTTTTTGTTTCTATAACGGTTATACAGACAGACAGACAGACAGACAAAAATTTTACTGATTGCATTTTTGGCATCAGTATTGATCCCTAATCACCCCCTGATAGTTATTTTGGAAATATATTTCATGTACAGAATTGACCTCTCTACAGATTTATTATAAGTATATAGATATAGATAGATAGATATAGATAGAAGATTAGACTTTTACTTTATGAAATTCAGTTCATTGATTTATACAAAATAACAAAAACATTTTCTTAGGTTTCTTTTTCTAAAACCCTTTAATAGTAACACTAACAGTAGTTTTTAAAGTGAAACTAAATGTGCAACACTGTGATGCTTGATCCAAGCGGTGCACCGCGCGGCACTTTGCGGCTAATTTGAAGGCGACCTAACTGGGCAACACGATACTCCTTGGCAAGACGAGGCAAGAACATAAGTTATTATTAGTTTAACTACTCTAGAGCAGCTGCTTTGCTATCACTGGCAGTACTGTAGCTGCTACGCTAAACGGTCATAGCACAGATGCTACGCAATGCAATCGCAGCACTAATGCTACGCAATCATAGCATAGCCGCTACGCAAAGTAGTCGTAGCACAACTGCTACGCAACGTGGTTCCTTTCTGCACTGAGTTGACATTATTTAATGCGGTCGTAGCGCAGCAGCTACGCATCGAGATCGTAGCATGAGTGCTACGCTACTGTAGTAGACTACGCAACGCGGTTGTAGCACAACCTTTACACTATCTTAGTCGTGCCGCTACGCAATACGTAGTCGTATCACAAGCATACGGTTTTTTTATGCAATCGCGGTACAACCACTTCACACCACGCGGTCGATTGCTGCAGGTAGGTACTTGGTACTTAGATTTTTTTAATCGTCCAGTCTATCGGTATGCGAACTATAATGTAGCTGGGATACTTTACATATAATGTGCGTCAAAGTCTTTGACTGTCGACTGTCCAATACTACGTAGGATGTGCATGAAGTGGTTGCCAAGCTGACTGTGAGTTTTATTTGTTTGCTAAACAAACAAACATTCCTGCGAAACGTGACGATCCAGTCAATATTTTTTAGAATCCAAACCTCATGCACACGTGTAATAGACTGGGAACACCTGTCTAGCGGCGCCTTATCGACTAGGCCCTTATTTTTCACATCTTGTTATTACCCATTTCTCTGCGACCCATCCTTTAAAATATACTCATTTTATTTTCAGGTTGGAAATAATACGTTTGAAAACTTGATGTCAGTCTTGACTGGCAAGATACTGTCTACAATCGACTCGACTTGCACATCTAATCTAGACAATTGTGAAGATTTCTTCATTTGGGAAAAGTACAAATATGGTGGCTACAAAACAGCACATGGAGAATCCAATTATCCATCAGAAACATTCAGTAGTGGGTTCAAAAACAGTCCAACAGATCATTACATGCGACCGTTTTTAAGTACAATAACTGGCAATTCATATGAAATACTGTGTACTGGAAAGAAGCCTTCAGCTACGCAATTGCTTGAATATGCTCACAAGTTTGCCGATTCCTATAAAACAAATGCATTCTTTGGAATGTTTTGGATTGATACCTACACTTCTTACATAGATATCCCTCAATACTCTGATACAGAAATAGTGAATTTCTTCCAAAAACTAAGTAGTTCTGGAGTGTTGAACAATACGTTTATTATCTTCTTCAGTGACCAGGGCACCAGTTTCGGTATGAACAGACATCCTGTGGAGTCTTTCTATGACAATCAATTGCCAATGTTATTCCTCTGGGCTCCCTTAGAGTTTCGACGCTATCACACTGATAAACATTACAATTTAAAAGTGAATCAAGAACGTTTAATAACCCCCTATGACGTGTACATTACGTTAGCAGATATACTTAAAATATCAAAGATGTCGAGTGAAAAAATCCGATCGGAAGCATGCCCACAGTGTAAGAGTCTGTTCGAAAAGGTGTCACCGAACCGTACTTGCGCAGACGCAGGTATTGATGGAATCTGCAGTTGTCATAACATGTGGCGAGTTTCTACTGATGACATAAGACTCAAAAACAGCATTTCGGCCGTTCTAGCACATATACAACAAAATTGGAAGTCGATCAAAACAGTCCCCTGTATGTCGTGTGAAAAACTGAAGTACCCTACACTTTTCAGAGCAAATGAGTATATAGAAGGCGAGAAAATGTATCATGTCATAGCCTTCTATGTGTCGCCTGGTAATTTAGTATTCGAGGGTGTGGTCTTTCAGTATGATGACCGAATAGAGGTTCTGTCAGTCCATAGCTTGACTCGCTACAACGACATGGGAAACTGTGCGCTGCATAGACAAGATCGACCTTTTTGTGTGTGTGCTTCTGATAGAAGCTGCATTCCAGAAGAAAATAAAAAGTAGAAGTATTCCAAATTATTCGAAACTATCAGATATATACCTACAGGTGTTCATCGCCTTAACAGAGATTGGTGAACGACCAACGCCAAGCTACGCGCAACGTCAATTTTTTTTTGTTCCGATCGCATCCATCGCATCGCACGCTCATCTTTTCGATATTCATTGTAAATATTAGCAATATACTGAATTTCAAAGTAATTCATGGTATCGATTACAACAGGGATATTGAAAAAATATCCAAAAGCTCTTAATCCTGACTTCGTATCATCACCCTGAATAACATTTGTTCTACGACTTGAGACCTCAACCAAACAACGTAGCCAAAAATAATTGTTTTAATTTATTTGAAGTCTTTAAATTCGCGTTAACTAAGCACGTGCCCTCATAATATGCCATGATAGCTAATAATATTATGTAGTAGCTAGCTAGGCATAGCTAATAATGTACAGCCACCGCGCGCAAGCTAAATAAAATTGGACCTTATCGACTAGCGTTTAACAATTTTTTGCGATTATTGTCAAGTTCCCTTGTACTTGATAATAAAGATACAATTGGTGACATGGGAGCGGTCTCCTTCGGTGAGGCAGTAATGCCAGCGAAGGAGAAAGCAAACGCGTGAGAGAAAGCCTCACGCCCCGGCCGCGGCGCGGGCCGCCTCACCAGAAGTAGACCTCAGATAGGGGATCAATAGTGCCCTATCTGTAGTGCGATTCACTAAGGCAGAACATCTTTACAACCAAGAAATCATCGTTGAAACATCTGATAAATAGATGCCACATCAGATGTTTCAACGATGATTTCTTGGTTGTAAAGATGTTCTGCCTTAGTGAATCGCACTACTGAGGAGTGTGTGATTTAAAGAATAATCATTTAGTTTATAAACTTTATTTAACATTGTAACATAAAGATAATTTTATTACAAAATCTTTGTGGGCATTACAAAGTTTTACTTAAACTGTTTTGTTTTATATTTATCAAGTTAAATATAAATAAAATTAATTTGTCATAAGTATTGCAGGATTGTTTTACAATATAATAATATTACAACCATTCCACAGTTTGTACCTTTAACTTCAATAAACCCTAATTGATAATACTGACAGTATCAAGATACTGGCACGGAAGTCATGGCTCTTAAATGAATATGTCTCCTTTTTTTTGTTATCTATTTGTGTGTGTACCTACATAAATTGTTAAATAAATAAATAAAATTATAAAATAACTTGCGAGATTGTAAACTTGCGACAAATTGTCAACTGAACGTTTGGAACGCTTTTTACGCATCAAAATTTGATAGTTTATAATTTCTCGACGTAATTCAGAGAAATGTTGGACTGAAATAAAATAGCGACCAATCAGAGCACGAGTCTACAAGAAACTAGGTTCTCATTGGTCTGTTAAGATGTGACGTGACATGTACGCCATGAGTTACGAATTAAATGGACCTTCCGATGTCCAATGTTGGTTTGGGTAACTTTGGGTGTGTAATGTTAGGTATAGGTAACTAATTTTTCATATGAATGCACATTCGGCTTAAATTACAGTTGTGACAAAGGTAAGTTGACGGAGGTCGCTACGCTCGCTCACTTTAGCTCCCGCAAACCCATTCGAACCCAGACCTATCCGTGTTGGGGTACCTTATGTTCCCTAAAAGGCGCGGTCGCACTTTGATCAGCGGTTAGATCAAATTGCACTTAAACAAGATGATAAGAAACAAAATGAAGAACATTATACTAAATCAAATTACCTATACTAAACGAACGAAAAACAGCTAATTATTTTTTATTTTTATTTCACGGAATCCAAAATGGCTCCATTCAATTCGTAACTCTATAGCGTACACGTAAGCTCACGCCAGCAAACCAAATGAGGGTCCAAGTTTTCAATTTAACATCACACCAAAGTAGATATTGTAAGTTGTGCTCTGATTGGCTCGAGAGTTTACAATGATTCAAGACTTACGTATTTTGCAATTATCCGGTGACAATTACAATTCCTGAGATCAGATCTATTTCAAAATTATAAAAGTATTGAATGATCTACTTTAAATAAATAATAGAAATTGCAACCCTTTAATGCGTACCCTGCGCTCTAACAGGAGTCTTAAATGTTAATAAGGTTCAATATTGTAATAAAATATATGAAACATCAAACATGAAGTGACTGTTCTGATTACTGGCCTGTTTGCATAATCCTTTCGGGTTGTGGTTCCGGGTTAGGGATGATTCGATTTTTCCTTTTTTTACAGTTTTACAGATTAGCTTTGTGAACAGCTAGTTCTTGTTTTAATTTATAGTCACGGTTTTCGTTCTGACTAGCGAAAATGTAACATTTTCTTTTCTCAATTACTTCCCTAATATTAACCCTTTCAAAAGCCAGGCTGTCAAAAAACTTACAAAATATAAAATACATAAATTAAATTGAACTAAATAGGTATTCGCTGTCAGCACTTACTATGGTTTACGCTAGATAAACATGGAATAAAGTAAATTGACCCACATACATTTATTGATTTTCGTAAGATCAAAATCAGAAATAATGACATAACGCTGTCCTGAATCGACCTCTATCGCGATCCTTTACGTTCTCTAGTAATGAAAAACAGTTCTTAATTTATTGTTCTAGTATTTACGAAGAGATATTAGGGAAAGGTCAATGTACTTCATTCCACGTTTATCTGGCGTAAACTATATCTCCTTTCACATAACCATCAACATTTGTTACTTTATGCTATAATATTTTTAATTGAGCTAGGTGATTGCGATTTTTTTGGGTATATCGCAAAAAGAGAGAGTTGAATAACAGCCAAGGCAGCTCCGTATAAATTCGTTGTCTGTAAATAAAAACATAAAATAATTAGAATAAAGATTCCTGCTTTGTACTATGAATACTATAAATTAAGGAATAATTTAATACAAATAATTTACATGATTGGTAAACCAATAATCTCCGAAATATATATAACTAGCTGACCCGTGCATCGTCGTCTGCGTTACATTTTTCATTACTGCTCCGCTTTTTTTGGTCTTAGCGTGATGATATATATATAGCCTTCCTCGATAAATGGGCCATCTAACGCTGAAATAATTTTTCAAATCGGACCAGTAGTTCCTGAGATTAGTGCGTTCAACCAAACAAACAAACAAACTCTTCTGCTTTATAATATTAGTATAGATATGATGAGAAAGTTTTGCCCACCAGAATTTTATTTAACAAAATTGCAACCCAGTTCATTCATAGTGGTCAATGAGAGCATGTACGTGAAGAACAAAGCTCATCTTAAAAAAGATATAATTATATTTTTTAAACTAGCTGACCCATGCAACGTCGTCTGCATCACATTTTTCATTAGTGCTCTGCTCCTATTGGTTCTAGCGTGATGATATATAGCCTATAGCCTTCCTTGATAAATGGGCAATCTAACACTGAAAGAATTTTTCAAATCGGACCAGTACAATGCTTTTTAAATAAGAATAATTACTTAGCTACTTAGCACCATATTGTGACGTCATAGCTGTCAATTCAAACCAATTCGGTAGGGTGAGCAAAGCAAGATTATTCTTTTTAAATTATTATTTATAAACATTTAGTGAAAAAAGTGTTTTGGTATGGTTTAAAACAACTAATAATGATTTTAAATAATTAAAAGTTTATTGAAAGTTTTTATTTAAATTTGATTTAAAACTTATTCAAACAAAGTAAAATAAACTGTTGTCAATATGCAACTAAGTTTGTTTTGCAAACCGCACTTGTCAAGAGACATTTGACAGATAAAGGTCATTGATGTTCCTATTCTCATTTGAAACACAACAAGCACATTCAAGAAAACAAACTCTTCAGCTTTATAATATTTTAAGTAAAAAAGTACAAATATAGATACACACCCATATAAAGTTGTCATCCCTCATAAGGCCGTAGAGAAACCACAGCATAGACACGAAGAAAGACATTAGTATCATGGGGAAGGGCAGACATTCAGTACTTTTTACCCTCAACACATATAACAGTTTGCTCATGGGGGCTGCTATAGTTAATATAGTAAAGGAACATGCCATCAGTCCTGAAACATGAAACATAATAACTTAGTAAAAGCCCTTATCTAATCTATGCTCGCTTGCCCATAGTTTCCTGGTACAAGGCAAATCTACATGAAATGAAAAATAATATTACAACAAAAATTAATATATAGTCTTTAGGCATTTACAGTAACGATTAATAATAATGATAACAATTTAAGTGTCATTGAAATAGTGACAGATAATTCAAACACATACCTAGTGTTTTGCAAAGTACCGCCTTATCATCCTCCTTAACAATGTAATATACTACAAATATCACAAAAGCAACTGCTCCAACAACCTGTTTTAAAACGGTTGATTTCTTAAATGTGTAAATGCTATATACTGCAGTGTATGATATCATTAATGTTACACCTATTGTATTGACTAAAATTATTATATTATCATGCTTAACTAATCCATAGAGAAACCAGAGGCAGCAGCTGTAAGTAGAAATGAGAAAGGTTAATTGTTTCAGTCATTTACATAGACTTATTTATTGTTTTAATTGGCTTTACTTACGATAGAATTCCGCAGACAAAAGGTAGCGCCGAAGTCTCGGCCGTCGTTCGGTTTACGACATATTGTTTACACACTAGGCTGAAACAGGTGTAATAGGTTATTTACAATACCTTAAGCAATTACAACTCGAAAAGTGATATTTTATACTTACGCGCCAGACAAAAACTGCAAAATTGTTGTTATTACGGCTAGACAGCTAATAACATTCTCAAAATCTGATAAATACATAGTGTTATTATATAGCTGTCCTGCTTTCTAAAGTTTATTTAACAATTATTGAATTTATTGATCGGACCATATTATTCAGAGAATATAATTTTTGTTAAATACCGTTTTCCATTACTATTAAAACTCAAATCGACACACGTAAACAAAACACTGCCCTCTCTTACTCTCTTCTTTGACACCACTGACGTATAAATTAGGCGTGTGTAACTCTTTACGGAACCGACTCACTGATCCGGATCACTGAAGTGATTCAAAAGATTCGTTCAGTATCAACGTTTCAAACGCATCATTTGGATCTGGAACATTACTCTCTCTCAATTCGTTTCACGACGCGTCACGCGAGCGGCGAGGCGAATGAGCCGCGTGGCCGGGAGTGAGAGAGAATGAGAGAACAGAGAACTGAAACACTAAGTAATTTATCTATAGACTCGCTCGTGGCGAGTGAGCGGGCGAAATAATTACAATCTATACAAGTCGGAGAGAGATAACAAATGAGGAGAAGTGTATCATATGCACGTAAAAATTACCACTAAGGTCCTTACGTATCAAATACTATTAGGTACCTAGTTATTTGCATGTAATGTTTGCATTGACCAGCTGGTAATAAATAAAGGACTAGCCGCTGAATGTTTCACTGACTCGGTCACGTACGAACCCGCAACGTAACATTGTATTCGAAACATTCTGCTTTATATCTTATGAGTCGATGATCCAAATGAGCCAAATGAAACATATCAGTGTTTCGGAACATTTCAATGATCGAGATGCAAATGTTCCAATCGCAAAAATGATACACTTTGCCCACCTCTAGTATAAATAAATCAAGTACGTCAGTGTTTGACACTGACATACTGAACCATCTACAAACGGCATAGTGGTGCCCCTACTATTTTCTACTCTTTTTTGTCAAGCTGTACTTGTGCATCTTTGATTGTGGTTTGGTTACGGTTTGGTGAATTGGTGGTTTTTAGGGTTCCGTTACCGAAGGGTAACCGACGGAGCCCCTATTACTAAGTCTCCGCTGTCCGTCTGTCCGTCCTTCCATCCGTCTGTCTGTCAGCGGGCTGTATCTCAAGAATCGACACAGAACAGATTGTGTATTTTGATTGCCACTGTAACAACAATTAATAAAATCTTAATGAAATTAAAGGGGAGTCCCACTCAAAAAACGTGTTTTTGCTCTAATTATTGGTGAGGAACCCTTCTTGTGAGAATACGACTCGCACTTTGCCACTTTTTTCACTACTTAGACTACGCACGCCACCTGTGCACGCCACTGCGCGTCGTCACGCAGTGGGACCATTGATTAAGAATGGGTGATTTTTCCTGCCATCAGTTAGATGGCATAGTTAGATGGCAGGTTTGTAAAACATGTACAGTCGCCGGCGCATCAAGAAGCTACGACAATCTGTCAAATTTCTTTGTTAGATTTTCAACTTTAAAACTGAACAGATTGGGTTCAAATTTGACTGGGAAATTTTGAAAGTTTCGGATAGCCTGATGTGCTGGCTGTACCAACTGGTAATGCGCGGTACCGGTACAAGATCTTTCGCACAGAACGGAGCGCGCTGCGCTGTAGTGCTCGGTAACCCCAGGAGCGCATTGCGACTTTTTGTCTCCGTGACAGTACATTTCTCTCTTGCGCTATTGTGAAGTGCAGCAGAGAGAAATATACTGTCACGGTGACAAAAGTCACCAGTGCGCGTCTAGCCTTATAATAATTATTATTATTTATATAATTGGACAACGGTGGTCCAATATATAGGTTATTTAACTTATCAACTAAGGGTTAATAGTATTTAATTTAGACACGTGTCTGACTATTGGTGCATCATGTTTTTCGGCTAGGGCTTTCAAAATGCTGTTGTTGCTAGTCCTCATTCTGCTTAATAGGGATTCGGTCTTTTTCCTCAGAATAGCATAGAAATCATCGGTTCGCGCTACAGCAAACATGCTAGGTGCGCTGCAGAATTGAAGCAACCTCAACAGTTAACTGTTGAGGTTGCTTCAATTCTCCGCACTCTGAAACTATTATTAAAATCATATTAATGCACAAGCAGAGCATTTAGCGCCCTCCGCGTGCAGTAGATCCACAAACTACCCGTGTAGAACGCTTGTTGCCTTGACCTCTTTACTACAGCGAGCGAACCTGTGAGCCAACATGTTGCATCTAGCTGTTAGAGCCCTGCATTTACATTCAATGTCTACCTGATCCACGGTGACATAGTGACCCAGGTATTTAAATTGCGTGACTCTCTTATGTGGTCGTCCATTGAGAGATATTAAGGGCTCGTAATGTAAATATTTCCCAGGAGCAACAAAGATCAGGCAATCACTTTTCAATTCGATATGAGGCTGTGAGTTACCGCATACCTTTCACAGACGTTCAACATCTCCCTGATTGAGCCGGTCGTTGGACCCAGCAGCACCATGCATGTAGACGGTAAATAAATACGATTTAGAGTAATCTTTATAGAGGAAAGTATATTTATCCTAAGTAGCACGATACGAAAAGCAAAGACTCACAAACCCTTAGGATATCAGAACCATGAAGATGTATTATATGGATGAGAATATGAGACAAAGTATGTAGTTGCGCGCCAGGTCTACAGTCTACGCAGACGAAGTCGTGGGCAGACAGAGGAAATATTTACCCTTATGTCAAAATTCCAGTTGCATTTTTAGACCCGCAGGTGATTGATACGAAAATAATTATGAATGCCCTTCACTCCATATTTTTCCTTTACTTTTGGTCTGGAAGTAAGAGAGCCAGCATTTAAACCTAATAAAAGTTCACCAAGGTCACCAGTAAAAAATGAAATCAGAAAAAGTGAACGCATCTGTGTTAATTATCTTCCTTTCTGAAAAGTGGCAACAATTAATGAAACTGTCAATGTCAAAAATTTGTTGTTCTGCACTCTTAAAGTTATCGTGCCTTCATTAAACTTCATTTCTAATAATTATCTGTTCAAAACAACACACACTAATAACGCTAATTTAATTAAGATGACCATACCGCCTCCATTATTATGGCCATGGTATAAATTATCCAAATAGTGTATGTAACCAGGAATTAAAAAAGACTTCTATAATGAAGTCTTTCAAGCTCATCGTCCACCAGTCTAGCTTCAGTCGTAAGTATTTTATTATTCAGTGTTTTCTTTACAGAACATAAAAAAATTGTAGCAAAAGAATTGGTTTTGATTGCCCCTAAAAGAAAAACTAAGGATCAGATTTGTAGTGCAATATTCCACAAAGTAAATAGAAACATTTTTTTAAAATAAATACCTAATCACTACAAGACTTTCATACTCAAACTGCGTTGCATTCCTTTTTAGCTCTCTACTTCCCATTCATTTAATCTCTATGAAATATTTAATTATTTTTTTTACTATTGGTAGGCATATCGTCGGTGATAGTCCAAATCTGCGGAACTAGCATTGGATAAATTCCGCGTACCTGCACTCTGCTTGTAAAGCGTTTACAGAGGAAGTTTAAATTAATATTTTTCTTATATAAACGGCTTTTGACCTCATTTTTACATGTAGAGTATTCATGAGTTTTAGGAACTGTTAACAGTGGAAACCTTATAAAGTCTATATTGTACATTAGTAGAAATCAATTAAAGTCTTGATAATGTTGTATGGCTAAATTTTCCAGATACGTGGAATTGTCCAATGTTAGTTCCGCGGATTTGGACTATCACCGCCGATATGTTTGACCACTTGCGTTTAATTGCTTGTACTAACTGTAATTTGACTTGTAGTAACTTTCATTAAAATATTCTAGCTCTCGACCTAATAATCAACTTAAAAGACTACCCTGGGCTGAAAGAAAAGGATATTGTAGAGATATATCATCCAGAAAATGATTACCCACGCCTGCTACTACAAGTTACAAGAGTGGATGCACCTGGACGTGGAAGAGGTATATGATTAAATGTAGCTGTACTTATATGATAATTATTTTTTATTAAACACATGAATAAACTTTATCCCACAATGTTAAACTCCGGAAGAATAATGCTATGCAATCCTCCTAGTTCTTGTTGGCCACAACAAAACTAGTACTCATTATATATTGTATCAAAAGTGTAGGTACTTATATATTTGTCTCAGCTTTGATATAATTCAAATATCATAAATTTTTTACTCATTTATGAACATGGAACATAGAAAAAATATATTGCTTATTGTGAACCTGGGGTAGCACAGTAAAGGGCGAAAAGGAATATTTTTTATTTTAATTTATTACATTAAACAGTATTGAAAATGTACATAATTATGAATATGTAGACTAGCTACGCTATAGACTATAGCCCCTAACTTCCATTATATTCCTTTATTCAGAATAATCAGTAATAGATAAAGAGATCATAATGTCAACCTACTGCATTATAGTAACATTGACACTATAAATAATCTCTATTGGCCTGTATTCATGAATATTGCAATTTTGAACATATATTTATAGGATGGAGTCTAAGTTGGTAGTGTGTTGACACTTCAAACGGACAGTTTTGTTCCAACATGGTCGAGACACATTCTTTTCAATGTATTAGTTAGTACTTAGTGAATAGTAATTGATTCTGTACTGAACACTACAGAGGTTGAGGAGTTATTTCACATAATGCCTGTCTCCCAGTTTCCCACGATTGTAATCTGTCTCATGATACATCACTAAGTATGTTCTGACACAATCCTATGGTACCTTTTTTTTTTTTTAGGGATGGGAAATCATCCAATGACTCCTCCCGCTCTGGGTGTAGCGGTAGGGAGTGTCAGACTTCTACTGACTAAAACCCATCCATGTTCCTTCATTGCCCTTTGTGTTCCGGAGCCACGGTGTCTCTTGCGAATAATCCCGCGACTCCGGCAGGCGTAGGCCCTTTCGGGCCCCTCTGTGTGCTGACTCTCTTTGAGGCGCGCGTGGAACACTAACGCGCCGTCGACACGGCCTGTCGTCACTAGACGGACGGACGGCGAGCCACCCATAGCTCGCAGTCCACAGGCCCGCGCCTACGGTGGCCGGAGGTCACCAGGTGGTGTCCCCGACGCCCGCGGCGTCTACCACGGCGGCCGGGATGAGAGGGTCTCCTCTGCCTCTCCGCCACCTCCTTCGCTAGCATGACTGCTTCGCAGAAGGAGGCAACGGCGTCCCATTCCGTCTCGCTCCGGACCATGGCTTGGACCAGGGCCGGACGCGAGAGGTGGCCGCCGATCGCCGTTTCGAGGACACGGCGGTGCGCCGCCCAAGCGGGGCACACCTGCACAGTGTGCTCCACCGTGTCCTCCGGTCGATCCTCGCAGTGCGGGTGCAGTCGCGAATCGGGCGGGAGGAAACGCCCGTGTGTCACCCGGGCGTTTCCTCCCGCCCGATTCGGTGCAGGAACCTCCCGAAACAAATCCTATGGTACCTGGATCTGACATTTTAATTAAATACTTTTATTAACCAAATCTTTATTTCTGTCCCTGTTACATCAGCGAAACTGTATAGAAGTATCACTTCTGAGATGAACATCTCAGTCATTTGTAGAGAGATACCTGATTCTGCTGTCTGAAATTATAAATAACCTCTATAAAATTTTATCCAAATAAAAGGTGTTACAAATTAGCTCAAACATTATGAAACAGTTTTGTATGACTGAAACTGCTTATGCTCTGTAATTTAACATCAATTGGATTTCTAATTGTTCATGATAGTGCTTGTATTTATGTGTCAACTTGTTGTAAATAGTGTGACAGATTCAAATGAAAGTAAATCCATGGTTTGAATAAATATGCTAAACTTTTTAAAGACAACTGATCATTGATCCTTGTTTTTTCACAGATACCATTAGCGTGGAACAGAGCATAGCCACAACTTTCCAATTGCGAACATTTGCTGATGTGTATGTGAACATCGTGAATGTGGTAGATGTGGCTCTGGACTCTGTTGAGCTCACATTCAAAGATCAGTATATGGGGAGGTCAGAAATGTGGAGGCTGAAGAACAGCTTGGTAAACAATTCATATCATTCTAAAATTAAAGATTAATTTTGCACTATTTAAGGCCCACTAGCACTAGCATTTCTATACTTACACTGTGATAGAAATGCTACATGGCTTCCAATATACTGAGATGCTGTGACATAAATGCGCAGTGCAGAGAGACTGTCTGAGTTCTCACGACCCGTCAAAATGTCCTTCTCGAGCCAGTGTGCCTCAAATTGGTTTAATTGAAATAAATGCTTTAAAGTTGAGTCTTTTTTGTTTCAGTTATTGATATGCACATGTTATGATAATTTAAATTGTAGTTTGGAAATTTTTCAAATTGTTTTACATATAACTTTTGTTAGTCTGACCAGTGACCATTTTAATAATATTTTATTAGGTAAGCACCTGTGTATACTTAAACAAGAAAATCGAATATTGTGGTGGCGCCATAAGATGTCAAGTCTACGAGATGTGGTCCCAGGGCGACAGAGTAGCTTGCGGAGTCATCACCGAGGATACGAAGATCGTATTTAGATCCTCTACCTCCATGGTCTACTTGTTCATACAGATGTCTTCTGAAATGTGGGATTTTGATATACATGGTGACTTATATTTCGAAAAGGCGGTAAACGGATTTCTTGCGGACCTTTTTGCTAAGTGGAAGGTAAGAATAAAATAAAATATTGAAAATCTTTACAAAATAGGTTGTGTCATCTTTCCATACATACAACTTTGTTGGTGATTATAAATAAAAAATGATAACCAATTTTTTTTTTTTATAGAAAAATGGCAGCAATCCTGAGGTCACCATAGTGCTATTTTCAAGAACATTTTATAAAGCTAAATCGCTAGAAGAATTCCCACAACACATGAAGGAATGTTTGCAAAAAGACTACAGAGGTAGATTTTATGAAGACTTTTACAGGTATTTTCAACAAATTATTGTTGTAATATTTTAGTTAACTGACTAGTGACTAAGAGACTGGCACTTTAGTCTGTACGTGGACGATGCCAAACAGCAAAGTTAATGGTGGCGTTCACTTCTTGATACTGAATTTTCTGGTACGTAAAATTGAAGAATACTTGAGCAAAACTGTAACAAGGGAATGGAGCAAATTTTAAAGTGTTTAGCAGAAGTTTCAGTTTTAACCTAGCATAAGACTGCGTTTACCTACACCATCAATGTGCGAGGATGTGTAACGTGAGATGTGTTTGTTAAGAACCAATAGAATCGCAGCACTAAGCGAGGCTAGGTAATTAAAGCGATTCTATTGATTCTTAATAAACACATCCCTCCCTTCTTTGACTGTAAACTCATATTTGTCATTCCATAGTTTAAATTTAGATAATTATAATCCTAATGTAGACCTATATCCTACTTATATTATAAATGCGAAAGTTTGTGAGTATGTATGGATGTTTGTTACTCTTTCACGCAAATACTACTGAACCGATTACGATGAAATTGGTATGTAGGTAGCTGAAGACCCAGAATAATACATAGGCTACTTTTTATCCCGGAGTTCCCGAGGGATCGGGATTTACTATTTAATATATACGCGGACGAAGTCGCGGGCGGCCTCTAGTTAATATATACTACTGCACCATATGTACACTTTTGTAAACTTGTTATTTTAATAAATTTTATTTTATTCCTCGCTACGCATCTTCGCACATATCTGGTGGAAGCGCAGTCTAACTCATTTTACTCTCACTCTGTTCATGTCTAAGTCATCCTCTAGGTAGAGCAGTTGTTTTCTCGTGACACGAAATGGTTGGTATAGTTAGTACAGCTTATTTTTCTATTACAACCTGTTTATATTATTTTGTTTCTTCACAGGGTGGCAGTTCAAAATGAAAGATACGAAGACTGGTCAAATGTTCTTCTACAATTAAGACGATTATTCACTGACTACCAAAAAATCGTATTACAATATCATGAAAGACCGAACTTGGAAATTCCAACAGCAATCAACTCCACGGCAGCTCAAGGAAACTTTCTTGAGGTCTTAAATATGAGTTTAAATGGTAAATCATAGTTCTTATTGCTTTAAGATTCTGCTTAAAAACTGCTAAAAGCATCAATATTACTAAAGATTCGCATGCTACTTAAATGTTTCACCGGTAAGTGGCAAACTTCGTAAGATTATAAAATGACTTGAGAGTTTGTTATATCTCAATAAATTGTCAACTAAACATTCGAAGTACTTTTTAACGCATCAAAATTTGATAGTTTATAATTTCTCGATTTTATTCCGAGAAATTGTAAACTGAAATAAGATGGTGACCAATCAGAGCAAAAGTTTACAAGAAACTAGACTCCAGTTGGTTTGTTCAGATGTGACGTCACATGTACTCCACAGAGGTACGCTTTGCCCGCGACTTCGACCGCGACCCGCTACCGTAGGAATTTTCTAATTGCATCCCTACACTTAAGGAACCGACATGCCAAATTTCAGCTTTCTACGATCATTAGTTTATGCTGTGCGTTTCAGACACTTAGTAACGGAAGAATTTTATATATTAGGATAGATAATATAACCCAGCAGTGAGTTACTGCATACTGCATGTAAAAGACTCATACTCAATATATTTTACATTACAGTATTTGAAAAACACTATCTGGACAGATGCTTCGATCGTACCGGCCAACTCAGTGTAGTCATCACGCCAGGCGTCGGCGTGTTTGAAGTCGACAGAGAGTTAACCAACGTTACGAAACAGCGGATCATAGACAACGGAGTTGGTAGCGACTTGGTCTGCGTCGGAGAACAACCTTTACATGCCGTACCACTTCTAAAGTTCCACAACAAAGACAACAATCTCAACTCTATAGACGACTACTCTATGCCACATTGGATCAACTTGTCATTTTATTCCACAAATAAAAAGGTTGCATATTCAAACTTTATTCCGAGAATTAAATTGCCGCCAAGGAAAAGTCAGGAGCCGTTGAGGAAAATGTATGAAGATGAGCGGAAAGGAAAGCTGTTGAAGGAGGACGAATATATGCATAATTCTATATTTGATTACGACGCGTATGACGCCCAGGTTTTCCAGTTGCCTGTAGCTCATAGCACGTGGTGAGACTTCCATTTACTATACGCTTAACCGATTTGAACTACAGGTATTTGAGCTTAGGAGAAAAACAACTTAATAGTCTGCTTAGAAATTTCCCGCTTCTGGGACACAGGAATCCTTTCTTGCAGGCCCAAAGGAAGGAAGTCCTTTGGGATTCATTTTCAGACATATATGTTTTCCTTATTTTTTTTTTCACTGCTGTTTACTAATATACTGCTCTTAAAAATAACATTTATATACAGAAATAACCATTATTTGTGTTTTGTGTAGCGTGCAAAGAGTGACACGCACGAAGAAGACGTCAGTGGCTGGATTAGAAGGCATCAGTCGAAGGAGTCCGCCCACGTCCAGTTTGCATCATCGGAAGATGTCGGATCCGGATATACATCACACTGTTGCTGACATACTGGCTAGTGGGAGTAAGACACATATTTTAAAATTGGAACTTCTTTCATATTTTGATTAATATGTATCTGTCGATCGTCTATTGTTTTTCGATGACAGAGTTAGAGTGAACAAACAACGAAACTGTTATAGTTGTTGCATTTTATTGATTAACTTTGATAGCAAAAACGTTTTTGACGCCATAAATTGGTACCTCTAGTCCGAAACGAACTCGCCACGCGGTATTCGATCTTCTTAAAAATGGCGAGTTTCTTGTATGATGAACACATATATATACCCAAAGATATATAAAACTATAGATACGTTGTCCGCACTCTAAAATGACAACATGAAATGAAGCCAATTGGCCACATTGCGCTTAGTTACGCACCAACCTGTCGCGCGACACTACGTTTGTTTTGATGTCAATTTGACTATTACTTATCCTGTGACGTAACTGAAGATGAATATTTTTATCTCCTTCTAGCAACAGGCATCCCGCCGTACGGTGACATATTTTCTTTCCCTTTCTTCATGCGTATTAGTAGCTATCTAGTATTTTCGCCGTTTTTAAGCGCCGCGATGTTGGTTTATGACGTGTCTATATATAATACGTCATTGTATATACCTATATAATTATGATAAATACAATAAAGCTAACTTTCGGACGGGTTTAAGAGCGTGTATTCCGTCTACTAGCGCCGCCAATCGTTTTTTATTATTTGTGGTAAATTTAAGACACGTAGATAAAAAACCGCTCTGTAGTGCACTGAAGAAATGTATTTATTATGTTTTGAGAGTTATGTTTTGTACTTTAGAACATAAATAGTTGCCAAAGTCGATATTTTTGCTAAAAGTGGCCACAATAATTGCCGTTTTGGCTATTTAGCCATGAGTTATGTATTAAAAATAGCTGTCAAAAAAGAATAGATACATTTCTTTAGTGCACTACAGAGCGGTTTTTTATCTACGTGTCATAAATTTACCACAATTAATAAAAAACGCTTGGCGGCGCTAGTGGACGGAATACACACTCTTAAGTCAATCAATCTAATATTAATTAAATAAAAATCACAAACGTTCGGTTCTGTGATTACTATAATTATGTAAGGTTTCTCTAAGATTCAATCTAAAATTATTATACCAGAATGGAACATAAAATACTGATTTACACATGATTAATTAAAAAAATTACTATAAATCTACAGATAAACAAGGAGCCTACGAAACAAACAGTGATGCGACGGACTCGCCCCTCTCTAGCAACAGACTTTCGCCTCGCAGCTCGATTTCGTCTCACAAGCCAGTGATTAGAACGGGGCGAGCTCTCATCAACCCGTTCGACCCTTCACATGTTACTGTCAAACTGACCAGTAACAGACGACGTTGGACGCATATATTTCCTAAAGGTAATTCAATTATACCATTCGTCATGCATACAATTATATTTGTAAAGATAAAATATAGAATCTATACAAATTAAATTTCAAGTCGTAAGAGGACCATGTAGGTTAATGTTTGTTTTGAAGAAAGAGCCTTTTGAGTGGATCTGTCTAGACAGGGCAAGCATTGGTAAATTTTCGCGCAGCTCAACTTAGAACTTTTATTCTAATATTCTCTGTTCCAAAATAGTTTTTGGGGGGGTTTTACTCAAGTTCCAAACAAAATTCTTTCTTTTGACGTCACGGTTGGCGCAGTGGTTGAGCGATCGACTGCTGCGTCGCGTGTCGTGGGTTCGATTCCCGCACGGAAGAAATATTTGTATGGCCTACAGATAGTTGTTCCGGGTCTGGCTGTTTGTGTATGTGACTTTGTATGTTTGTAAACTCACCCACGGTACAGGAGAAATTCCTAGTGCGGAAAAACGTTTTTTTTTTTTTTACATAAAAAACGGTTTTCTACGTGACATCATCTGTTAATTGGATGAATGATATTTATGACCAAACACAATTCGCCAGTTTATGTATTGTGTGTTTTGGTTGAAAAACAAATATTTATTATTTTCATTAATGCATACGGACTTATACTACCTACACTATAATCTGTTTTTCATACCATGATCAGGTCCAACTGGCGTGTTGATACAACAGCATCACTACCAAGCGCGGCCGGCTGGGGAACCTGCCTCCAGGACTGAAGACCACCGTGATCGCTGTGAAAATAATATACCCAAGGAGAATGGATCCTCCTCTATCATTAATAATAACCACTCTATTTATCAGGTTGATGGTGAGTAAATAATTTATGTTGTCAACTACCAAAGGCATCAGATATTACAGGAAGCGTCAAACTTTATGGCGGCTAGTGAGTGCGCCACTCGATGCGCAGTCCCCGCCCCA
Source organism: Ceramica pisi (assembly GCA_963859965.1). Lineage (NCBI taxonomy): Eukaryota > Metazoa > Arthropoda > Insecta > Lepidoptera > Noctuidae > Ceramica > Ceramica pisi. The sequence goes on along the minus strand of OY982535.1, from coordinate 16,927,312 downwards.
TATTGACGATGCGTTTCCACCAGAGATGTGCGAGGATGCGTAGCGTCGGATGCATTTGTTAAGAATTGCCAAGAGAATCGCTTCATTTACCTACCCTCGCTCAGCGCAAGCGATTCTATTGATTCTAAACAAACGCAACCCGCTACGTATCCTTGCACATGTTGTTAAAACAATAACAACCTGTAAAAGTTTTCGTGTCAACAGTCGTATTGCATTGAGTAAGCAGGACACAAGTATGCATCGAACGTATACGAGCGACTGAGACGCCATGCGCGACCTACTCGCGCATGCGCTGTTCTATGTTTCTTGTCAAATTGACACCCTGCGCAACTAATTGCGACGTACTTCGCATAGGCAAAGATAGAAATATCGCACTGTATAATGTACCACCAGTTGTATAAGCAACTTGTATACTTTTAACTCAAATAAAAAAGTGCTGATTTTCCCTGAAGTTTCAATAAATGGCTATTGATTTTGACAATGGTTTGTGTTATATAAATTTCTGATAATAGTTTTTAGTTTCACATAAAGTACAATCGACAGTGCTGCCCTCTATCGTAACGTTCACAGTCAATATTATTTTATAGGAAACGTCATAGGTCGCAAGCGTATGATCAGCGCATCAGGTACTTTAGCAGTACTGGGTGTCGCATCCGGCACGCCGTCCACTACCAACAATGCGTCGCTAGCGTTGCTATGGGGTGCTACAGGCGAACAAGAGTGGACTCCTGCCCTGACTACAGGTTTGTACCCACTGCTTTATATAAGGTGTGTGTATGTGAGTATGGCATTGGTTCGTTCATGTATAGAAGGCAAGTAAGTTATTCAATATCTGTTAGGCGTCGTCCTAATAGAAAGCGATCATCGCCCGAATACGTCATCGATGCGGTTTTTTGTTGAATGCGTCATCGCGCCGACAGAGGGCGCCTTCTGGGGGGCTATTCTCTAAGGCCGAAGTCCGTAGTTACGGGCTTAGTTGGCTATGGATTTACGATTACTCCAAAACGGAACTAAAAATGAATGACAACAAGATTTGATAACTGACAAATCGCGTTGTTAATTATCCTTAGTGGTTAGGTGATACAACGTAGAATACGCCCGCAACTAAGTCCGAAACTACCGACTTCGGGCTTAAACAGTAGCTCCCCTGGTTTCGCCGAATAAATTATCGTTTTTTGGTAACTTACTTGCCTGATTGTTTAGGACATTGATTTGATTAACATTTTAGTATAGTCCACTAGACTAAGATCATTGGTAACTACTCGTAATAATAAAATCAAATTAGTTTAAAGTTATGTTGATTTCTTAAGATTATCATTAGATAGATTGAGGCGATTTGCCATTTATTTAGCGTACATAAAACTATCTATAACTAAATATTATGACGATTAACTCTTGCCTTTTGTATAATATTTTACAATTTATAGTACAAAGTTATTTCTAATGCTGTAGCATTAGAAATAACTGACACTTAAAATAGTAACTTTTGCTATAAGATTAAACACACACATTCATTTAATAACTTTCAAATTCCTCTTCTAGATATTTCTTGCATGTAGTGCCATTGGATAAATAATGCATAGGTAGTTGCCCACTTCAGAAGAAGATCAACGATCATTCATTAAAACTAACATCGCACCTCTTTTGCACGAATTACGAAATTACTGGTTGGTGAATCGATAAACCAAAAATAGGAACATCTCAATAACAAGATACTGGTGACTCAAACTGTATACAAGCAGAAAGCCAATAAAAATAAAATGACGGGCGACCTTTTCCTAATTCAAACTATCAAAAATCTAAGGTGCACGAAAAATAAATATCTTGTGCTGGCCTGTTATTTATCTAGAAGATGAATTTGAAATAAATATTTATCAAATGGCCATCACAATCTTGTAAATGGGAGTCTAAAACAGAGTCCAATTAATCCATAATTGGTAATCTGTATTGGTTTTAAAATCTTGATAAAATATATATGTTGTTTTGATGTAAGTACTAAATGTTCACTTCACTTTTAATGTTTCATGATACCATCGCGTTGAAAAATTATCTTCAAACCTCATTGGATCGAAGCGAACCGAGCTATAGGTTTGATATTCCATTGATTGGATTTGCATTAAGTAGTTTCTGCATTATTATATGTGTTACTTAGTATTTCTATATAATATATGCGCTGCGGGGGATACATTTTTTCAAAATGTGCGCTTTTAAACAAAATTTACGCATCCATATTTTATTTATTTAGGTTGTCTTGATATTATTTATGTATTCAATAATTCTACACGATGTTCACATAGATCAAAGTAAAGTAAAAAGCTTATATATATCGCTATAGAATCCCTCTAAAGCACTACTACAATAACTATGTAGGCATGCATGATGTTACGATGAAAATTTAACAAAATATGTCTTGAAATCCAATTGACAAAAGGAACAGAGAATTTCTTTTCATTCTCTTTTATCTCACTTTTATTTAGCATTCTCCCGTGATTGGCTCATTGGTAGTATAATTATTATGTTTTATTCGCACAAGTGGATGGAGACATACATTATTTATTGCATGAGTTAGGTACCGTTATGCTTATACGAAATTTATGCTTCAAAATAACAGTAAAACATTGGCAATTCCATCATTTCATTGACATTTCATAATAATTTCTATTATACTAAAAATTTCTTTCAGCTTTTCGAATTATTTATCTTTGTAAATAACTTATTAAAATGTTTAGTTTTAAGTTTATTTATGGAAAAAATAGTTATATGGCTGTATGCTGTTTTGGTATGCTTGCAGGTAAATTGAATGAATTATTTAAAACAACCGTATTTTTCTTATGAAGTTTTGACAGTGGAGCAAGATTTATTTAGTTAGTTTTTACTATGTAGTTCTTGATAATGATGTAGTTGTAAAGAAACGACATTAAGTGAAAGCAAAATTATCGCCTCTCGCTTGCTTGTGAAGAGTTTAAAATCAACACCTACAAAATGTAAGCATGGATAGACAAGTTTAATTAGGTACAAGAGCAAGACCTGCCGAGTCGCGTTATCTTCTCAAAGGATGCTTGAAAACAAAGAACAAAGATAATGGCTGACCCGTGCTGTGCCTATCTCTAAAGAGCTTATTTTTTCTTGGGCCAAAATATTAGGGCAACTGCCATCTAGCGCTCAGTACTGTTATCACTGGAAAACAAATCGATGGTCTAGAAGACAAACGTGCTAAGTGCAGCACTTAGCACGTTTGTATTCTAGACCTTCGAAATATCACTTTGCGCTTGTTCAAATAAAGTTGAAATTAAATAAACTTCCTTTAGCCCGACACTATCAAAACAAGCCGAGCCGCGGGTCTCGGAATATTTATTTTCAACTTTATCTCAAGGCCAACAGTGTTGATATTGGTATATTAGTGACAACCACGCTGCCTATCGCTAGACATGTTATGAATGCCTATATATGAGTATGCAATCAGCCCTCTGAAATGAGTGAAAATATAGTAGAAATATGAAATAACTAATAATTACCCTTACCAGGTGTGGACTGGAAATCACTGACGATCCCGGCGTGTTTGCCGATCACCACGGATTATTTTCCGGACAAGCGTTCGTTGCAGAACGATTACCTCGTGTCTGATTACAACTTACTACCAGATGACGTCAACGCTGACTTTGCACAGAACAGAGCTATTTATAAGGAGCCACTGACTACTATGGAAGTCTTCAAAGAGTTGGTTTCTCAGAGATTGGCTCAGGTTAGTGAAAATTTATAAATGCGTCGGAAATAAATATCTGAGTGCAAATTCTACTAATTTTCACATTTGCAATCTGTCAGAAATGTATGAAAATTAAAGCTTTTTTGATAGTTTGGGATAGACATGTGCTGTAGAAGTAGCCCTCTGATCTTGTTATTTATTTATTAAAACTTCATGCAAAACAAAGGTACAAAAGCAAACTTATTGCCATGGTATTCAGTTTGCTTTTAGCAACCGCTGTCGTCGTGTGAACGGTCAGCTATATTCATTGGATACTTCAGTAAAGAAAAAGTTGTTGGTGAGTTTTTATTAGGTAATTGTCTGTAGCATGGATTCGAGTCCGGTTAATGGCCATAAGCTCCCTCCACGACTCCATACACCCGTGTTCGGATAATAGGCTTGTGTCCTGAAAAAATCTAATTAGTCCGTCAGTTAGATTATCAAAAAATATTTGACCCGTGTTTTTTCTTTTGTTACGGGAACCAAAATTGACGAAGTTACGACGCTTTTAAAATTCTCAATACGTCACACCTTCGCATAATTTTTAGTGAGTCGTGACGTCATGAGCCCCCACTCCCGAGTTTTGATGCGTTTTATCTTTGCCAATATTCATTGATTTACAAAAACAAAAAATATGTGTCCATTATTTTTCAATACTCTAACTGACGGACTAAATAGTTTTGCAATTTGTGGATGATGGAATCTAGCCTATTACAGACGTGATGGCTATACACGGCGCCATTTTAGTCGTCATACAAAAGTGGCCCACTTAATGTACCCAACCTTTACTACCCCTAGGTACGATTGTTTAAAAAAAAAACATTAAGATAATAGGTACAATAAAAATAAATAATGCATAGGAATTATGAAAAACCCTTTTAATAATGTTTGCGTATCAAAACAATGTCACCGATCCATTCCGCGCCGTTCTTGGAACACAAGGCTCGGACTGCGCTCGCTCGGGCTGCGTTCGCTTTGCTTCGCATCACGATAATCTATACTATCTATACTAATATTATAAAGCAGAAGAGTTTGTTTGCTTGTTTGGTTGAACGCGCTAATATCAGGAAATGCTGGTCCGATTTGAAAAATTCTTTCAGTGTTAGATAGCCCATTTATCGAGGAAGGTCATAGCTAAAGTAATCCTATAAAGAAAGATTATAAGTCTATCACTACTAATAACGTTCTTATAAAGGCATTGCGGTAGACTCCTTAACTTATAATAGCATTTGCCAAGCCTTAACATACTCAAGTGCATTAGTTTTTATATCTCGGTCTTATAGTTTGCTACAAGACTGACCTCTCAATCATTTATAGGATTTATTTTCTAGTAATAGCATTTCACAAGCACAGATATCCTCAAGACTAATTGCCTTTATATCTCAGTCTTATAGTTAACTACAAGATTATCTTTTAGGACACTTTTAGGAATAAGTCTTCTATAATTGTTTGCAGTAAGACTAAATAATCCTGAATAATATTTTGATCCAATAGTAGCATTTTCTGAGAGAAAAAGATATTGTAACATACTTGGCTACACGACTATAAGTTTTTGTCGTCATAATCTTGCTTGAGACTTTTATCAATCTAATAGTACTTAAAAAGAGCGATATAAGATCAAAAAAGCTTGTAAGTTAGTAGATTAAACACTTTATTAGCAAACGTCAACCATTTTTTTGACATTCAGTTTAGAAAATATATTGTATTATACAGTCTTCGTCTTCAGAAAATATATTGTATTATACATATTTTATAAATAAACTGGGAATCCACACCCATTCCAGCTTTCGGATAACACAAAATGTGTTTTTGTCCAAGGCCATCTCATATTTTTAAGTAAAATCAATGAAGATTTTGTCAAAAACAGTCGAGATCCAGAAATGCAACCATCTTGTTAATTACATCCTAAAAAAGAATGAAAATCAATCATTAGCAGGCAGACTTCAAGGGAACCCTAATTTATTTTAAAATGGAGGAGAGTTATTTGGACAGAGACTGCTATAAGTACTAATTTACTTACAATGGTTCTATAAAGTACTTTATGAAGAGCAATTTTAAAACATGGCGAATATTCATTAGAATTAATGAAATAATTTATTTACAACTATATTATTACTATATTATTATTATTTATATTCTAATGTGCTATTTTTCGAAGGGCATCGTAAAAATAACTACATGGCGGTACACATTTACAGTAAATATGACTTCCCCAAGACTTCACACACTATATTTACCATACATTATTAGTTCTGTTTTACAATAGTACAAAATAATATCTAGTAATAGCAATCTTACTTACGTTTTTATTAAATTGTTATCAAAAAACAACCGGCACCACAAGCCGAAGCAACAACAAAGATAACTTAATAAAATATACTTATAACTCATTATTAAGTACATTACTAGTGCCATATAAACAAGTTTGCTTTAGTATGATACTTATGCCAGATACTAATAAGAGCGTTTGTACTTGTAATTGTGTAGTCTCATATCAATATAGAAGCTATTGCGCTTCGTCAAGTACATTATAGGGCTTAGTAACATTTTATAAGTTGATTATAAGACAGTTATAGAAATAAACGCTTCTATAACTGCGCCCAAATCCAGCTTTGTAGCATGCTACAAGTTTCTTATAAGTAAAAATAAAAGTAGTCTTGAGATCGTTATAAGCACTGATTTTGCTAGTTGGGAGGCTATATATCATCACGCTAAGACAAATAGGAGCTGCAAAATGCGCGGGTCAGCTAGTGAATAATATTTTTTTATCGAATTATTGCAATTTTCATAATTTTCTTTTTTTTTTTTCAATGAATTTGTAGTAGTTATTGGACAGATGAAGTGGGCTGTCGTTGTAAGACGACTAAAATGACACGTTGTTTATCATGTTTCTTCTCAATTCCAGGGTTTCCAGCTCATAGTGGGGGTCAATGAGAACGAAGTGATAGAGTCTCACTGTCCGTCCACGGCGGCGCCGCCTCCGTCCAAGGTAGCCCCGCAGTGCGGCAAGCAAGTCAACGCGGCGCCCACCAAACGATACCTGCTCTCTATTGGAAGGATCTTCCATAAGCTAACGCTTGTTGGATCTACTATCACTGTCACGAGATATAGACCCAGGTGAAAATATAATCAACTTGAAAATTCTTCCTTTTTGAAGTCACTATAATTGTTTCAATTTTCAATATAACAACTCTTGGGGCTAATGTGCCAAGGGCCCTTGAAATCATATTTCATAAAAATGTGCCCTGAATAGCAAGCACAGCTTTCAGTGTTTAAAACTAATTAAATTTTTGAACTAGATCCAAAATAAAACAATTTCCAATAGTTCAAAGACATTTTGTTTGTAAAAGATCTTTTTTTTTTTTCACCTTCCAATCTTTAATATCACCTGTGGCACCATCTCGTTCTGCCTTGCATTTTATGAAATAGGTTGAGACCGGTTTTAAAAACAACAAAAACAACAAACAACAACAACAAACAATCAACAATTACAAAAAAAAACAACAACAACACACGAACAAAAAAACGAACGCACGAACAATTATTAAAAAACGCATGTTTTAATTTTCTCATATTTCTCTTTTCAGACATCCATACCCGCCATTCAACATCCACTACCGCTACCGATTCCACGCGCCGAACCACGATACATACGAAGTCTCCTGGGTTTCATTCACAACAGAGAAACTAGAAACCTATAACTGGAACTATATGGACCATTACATATGTACTAGAGGAGACACAGACTTCGCGCTGGCCGAGGTGATTGTCACGGTAATAGGCCGAACGGCAGTTATCAACTAACAGCCTTGAATTGCTTAACAACATTGCTGCCGGGCCTTTTTTTAACTTTGCTGATTGATTTACGTGTGGTGATACCCCTAATACTAAATTAATAAACAAAAACTTTGAGAATTAAATTAGTTGGCAACACTGCCCGCTTGAGTTTCGAAGTTAAGTGAACCCACTATCCGCTCTTAGATTCCTTTGGAACTTTGTGGGTCTCCCACTCACAGTTGCGATATATTTATTTATATATGCTTTATGTACATCAAAACATAAAGAAAACCTCAAAATAAATAATATACAAATGGCGGCCTTATGGCCCATAAAAACTGTTAATATAAAATGTTATGTTACTTTCTTGTCAATACAGCACGACTGATTCACTTCAGTTTAGAACACTAAAAAATAGAGGAGGTATTACTATACGTAAAAACTATAATAATACTAACAACAAAACACTTTTAGGCACTCAAATATTGGAGGTTCCGTACTCTCCTCCTGCCGCTACACAATCCAGCGACTAAACAGATAATGGACGACAATATGATCCACTGCGATATCTATCCGACGCCCACGAGGCACGACCTCGACCAACTGACGGATGGCTTCTTAAAAATGACTGAACAGTACTTCAATAAGGTCAAACGACCTAACAAGCAGAGGGTAAGTATGCCAATAGGATTTAGAGACTGGATTTCGTGTGGAATTAATTGATCGGCGCTGATGTTTTTATTCACAACTAGCTGTCCCCACCACGGCTTCGCTCCCGTCAACTGGCAACTTTTTTTTTTTACAAAAAAATCTCCTGATAATAAAAAATACAACAAAAAAAGAATTAGCTAAATCGGTTCAGCTGTTCTCGAGACTTTCGCTTAGCATTCAGCGATTAATTTTATATAATATATTATAGATGATGAGTAGGTGCACCCATATTGCGTAAAAAGTTTTACAACATTCACTGTGTGAACACTGACTCCAAGATGGTGAGCGAAATGGATGTCGTTGACTTGTCGAAATAAAAGTCAATAACATTACGAACCGAGGCTGCCTGCTACTGAACAATATTAGAGCCATTCTCAAATTCAATATGTAAAATTGAGTCAGAGGCTATTCTTATTGGATGCGTAGTTTGCGTACAGCGTACTGCATTTGGTGAAGCTTTTCCTCCTAAAGGTTGGAATGTGATTTTAATATATTTTCAAAAATATGTGTAGTATTTTATTTAACTTGTATGATTTGCTCTAAATTGATTTTTTCTAGTACATATTCAGCGCTGATCAATTAAAAATATCATTTCTCAAATCTAATCTCAAAAAAGAAACACAAAGACAAAAGGATATCAGGATTTTTTTTTTAAATTTTTGTCGATTTTTCAATTTAATTTTTATAATATGAGTATTTTTTGTGTATGTGTAACTATGTATATAAATGATTCATCACTTATAGACATTGTTCAGCATTTTCAATAACTGATGTTTCTAGGCCAGAATGTAAATATTTATCCAAAATAATGTTTATAAGTGGAGCATAAGCATGAGTAAATATTTGCACATTGTGTGACACGTAGATACCTACTACTAGCACTGCATGTACCGTAGAAGTGCACCCTTTGCTCAATAATATGTAGGCTTGCAATAATATTAGTCGACAATATCAGATTTAATTTCTATCAAAATTTATTACCACTACTGAAATAATTTCTACTAAATGATAACTCAAACATGAAATTATTACTTTCACTGTTGTAATTGTGTAAAAGCATGTTAATTTTCGATTAGCATCTTTGTAAGTGTCCCCACTGTCTTAAATGTGTCTCTTACTATTATAGGATGAAGCATCGTTCATGTTAAATGTCTGAATGTGATATGAGCAACTGCTTAGGCATGTTTACAATTTTATCTATGAGATTTAACTTATTTTTCTGTTGCACACTTCGTGTTATTTGTAATTTCTTGTTTGAGTCTGAGCGCATGATGTAGTAACTTGATAATATAATCCTACAGACCGCAGACCGGGCGTGACATGAACTGCCTAAGCATTGTGTAGACACTCGGCTTCAAAGCATTACTTTTCGAACTAAGCATCGCTATCAACATTAGCTAAGCAACAAACCAAATTAGGCGTCATCGATTTTGGCGTAACCGCACAGGTAGTAGCGTCGCTTAGCATCGATTTCTCTTCGTCGATATAACGCGATATCGTCTCCGCTCTGCGGTCAAGTTTCTGTGCTCCGAATTGTAAAAGTGCTGTGCCAAAGTTGCACCAGAAAAATGCCTCGAGATCGCGGGCCCTCAATACCGTTATTGGGTGCGTTCGGTCGGAGACAGGCGACAGTAGGGCCAGGCTAGCGGGCTGTGCGACAGCCAGCTGAACTGTGGTGCTGCAGATGGCGCTGGCGGGCGGCGGCGCGGCCGACGCGGCTCTGACGCGGCGCCGGCACTCCACGTCCATCCTCACCAAGAGCGCGCAGGTACCGCGACACTCGTAGCGTACACATGACCGCGCCGACAGCCCCCACCGACGCCCCACACCACTCTCTGACCACACACACGATGTCACTAGGCTCTACCAACACGTCTTAGGCTAAGTGTGAACGTCGATTTGGATTGTAGTGTCATGTGTTACGTTAGAGTCACGTCTACGCTAGATATAACTTTGTGAAGCCCACATCCGCCGCCACTCCCTCCGCCTCCACGACGACTCCTTATTGACACTTTTCAGTTTTCAGTTTGTGCCGCGATCAAATGGGGCAGACCTCCAATTTTTAATACTATGTACAGAATAAAATTTAACACGATCCAGAGTATAAGTCATCGAAAGCCCGGTTGCGCCCGGAGTAGAAACATTGGTTCCACTTGACGTCACTGATATAAAATCAATTGCGTCAGGTAGCCTCAATGGTTCCACCGCCGGGCCCAACCGGTTAAGAAATAATTGGTCTGGTCTTTTGATCGCTTGACTCGTTTCTTTATGTTCAATTCGGCATCAAAATTTTATAATTTCGTTATTTTCTGTGGCATATTTGCGCACTCATTTCATTGGCTCCATGAGAATCGGGTTTGTATCGATTGTCAATTTGTATTAACCTTACATTGGAGTGGCGTTTGACCTTCTAATTTTCACCCTTAACATTAGTAGACTAACGTTAACACGTTGATAATCACGACACAGTAGGTACTAATTTCACAATTAATCGTAATTTTATAGATAACAGTGCAGTGGAGGTCTTCGCCAGGTGGATGTCTCTTCTTAATGTTGACTGTAGATATTTGCTTGCATCAATCACCTACAATGCAATACCTGAATGAAATATCCTTTGTGTCGAAGATAACAAGTCATTTTTGATCGTTGAGTGAAGAGTATTATTTACCTAAACCAAAAATGTCTTCTTGTCCAACCGACAGTGGTCCCATTACAGAAGTTCTGATTTTATAGTACTCTCAAACAAGAACCACCACATTGTATATGCATACTGCGTATATTTGCACTGCTTATAAAATTATGCAATAATTATTATGCACGGAATGCACCAATATTGAAACATTTTGTTTGCTGGCTTCTTTAAATTATTTTTTGTAATAGTATACGACATAACACTTTTGAATAGCATAATACTAATGTTTATAAACTCCTTAGCATTCAAAATACTGTGAGCGATAAAGAATGTTCTCCGAATTCCTTTTAAAACAAGTCTGTTATTATATCCCAGTGCTATGCAGATAAAGTTAATCTGTACATAACCTTTGTGAGTCTATGGTATAACATAGGACCTTGCAAGCTCCTTTTAAATGTATGCATGGAATTGGCAAGTTTCTCGTGCCAATTCCATCAAACATTTCAACTGCTCGAAGTAACCTTATCTTGAGGGCAGTTCTTAGTATTATTCTATTTGGAATGTTATGATAGGATGTAGGTAACCTGTTGCCGTGTTAAAGTGCGTGTTGTGTGTGGTGTATCAGGGCGGTGTGTCCAACTCGCCGTTCAGGGAGCGTGTGGGCAGCACGCGCCTGCCTGACCGACCTAGGCTACGGATCGAAGCCATGTCAGTACCTACGTAACACATACCTATCATAGCCTGCGTTGACCGATTTTAAAGACAAAATAAAAAAACACCCAAGCGTGACTCGGAATATTCGAATGGGAAGCCCAAAGAAGTTGAGTTGTATGATACCTTCGCAGTTTAATTAAAACGAGTCTTTAAAACTGGTCAGTGATTTAAATGTACTTTATACGCGTCTCTAAGGTTTGCGTTTTCGCCTGGCGTTTTGTGACACCTAAATCTTTTTTACTTCAAAAGATGGTTTGAAAGTCTTATCCTATACCTGGGGTCTAGGATACTGAGAACGATAAACAGCCTAACCAAAGTGACGTTTCGTCTTCGACTATCTAACCATGTTTTTTAGTTACACTAGACACAACTACACAGTTACAAATGTTACGACTAAACAGACGCGTATAAACAATGCAATGCATACTCGAGATTGCTTCATGTCTGCCGCATGGTGTGCCCACGCTTGACCAAGTCTCTTCACATGTTGCTAACATTCATGCACTCATTCGTTCTCCTAACACACATTCAGTCATTCACCTTCCTCATGTGAACCAACTGTGCTTCGTACCTTTGTGCTCTTATAAACATTTGAATAACTCACTTATCTTGTCTTATTTATGTTTATTATTTATGTAAGTTGCACTTATATTTTAATTTAGATCTGTAAATGTTATGTAGCTTTTATTTTCCCTTATTTTCCTTATTTTCCATATTTTTTTTACTAAATTGACAAATTATTTTTTACAGATATCCCTTATAATACCAATTCTAATTCATGACACGGTTTTGTTTACTATCACTAGGCTATCATCGAATGCTTGCCCGTGCCTCTCCTATCAGTTGCTTATTCTTATCCTTATTGAATGTTTCATTGCAGCAACTATCACCTACTAAGTCACTAAATACTAGTAGTCAGAGTAACAAGTAAGTATACAGTTCGCTTCATCGATTATAAGGGCGTTTTAGAGTCAATCTTCTCAGATGAAACTTAACAACTTTATTGCTGAGGGCAGAAACCGAAAAGGGGTCGACTGATAACTTGTGTAAAGAATAACTGATATTACGTTTTTTCCCTGTTTCCATCCGATTTTTTTAAATCAAAATTTTATCCTACATCTTAAACCAAGAAAATAATTCACCTAACGGAAATCTGGGGGGCTACTTAGCCCGAAGTCCATAATTTCGGGCTTAGTTGCCCGCAACTAAGCACCTATTCTATTCCGAATCACCTAACCACTAAGAATTAATGGTAACACGATTTGCCATTTACTGTCAAACAGTGTTGTCATTCATTCTTAGTTCAGGTTCGGGACCAACGGTAAATTCATTCACAACTAAGCCCGAAACTACGGACATCGGGCTTAGAGAGTAGCCCCCCTGGTGTGTGCAGAATCCGTTGATTCTAAAAACCACGCGTTTAAAAACGAATGACTCCAAAACGCTCTAAAATCATCATAATTTTCTATAACTCAACTTATGCTTCGCAGCTTTGCGTTTGGAATTCTGCTTAATTATCATCGTTAGATTTTATATTCAAATTGTTTTAAAATGTTCTAATATGACAATGACTTCAGGGCCGCAGCGAAAACTGTTCTAGAGAGAACGCAATCTCAGACTGGTGAATGCGACGATACGTATGATGACGGGTAAATATTACTTTGATAATAACGCTTGATGATAGATTAATATTTTACAATAAGTAACAAATTTAATCTATCATCAAGCGTAATTTTCTATATGAATATAGATTATTTCATGAAAGCTATGGCCATTATTGCTTTATTCTTAAAGCTCCAAAAATAAAATCATGCTGGTTTTGGGGCTCATGTGTTATCATCATCGTCATATCAGCCGAAAGACTTCCACTGCTGGACTTGGCCTATGTGATAAGGCTCATGTTTTATATTATGTGATAAAGCCTGATAAAGACTGGCCGACTTCTATAGCTCTTAGTGCACTTTCAACCATGAACTGCACCTTAAAATGAATTGGTACACCTGTTTCAGTGTGCCAGAACCGAAATTAAAAGCAAACTCTTCATTGGCGGAGATAGTGGAACGCATGCGCAGTCCACAGTTGGGCGTGGGCTTCCTGCAACAGACCGTCAGCTTGCCGTCCCATACGTTTGTGTCTATATATGCCATACATTGGTTACAAGCAAACATGGAGGGCGTTACGTATGAAAGGGCTACGGCCATTATGGAGGTAAGATGAAAGAATTTCTAGTAGAGACCTTTGCCGAGATTTGTAAACGACTAGCTTTCGCCCGCGACTTCCTACGCGTATATCCCGTTTTTTCCCGTTCCCGTAGGAATTTCGGGAAATCTTTTCTTAGTTGAAAAAAAGTGTCGGGAAGATACATGCTAAATTTAAAAAAAAAAGCAGATAAGTTTGCCGATGACTGCTATAGCCTCACCGATACGACGCACGATCCTGCACTGCCAAGCTGGTACAATGTAGTTCAACAGTGATGCGATAGTGAGAGGAATATAGTCAGCCAAAGATGTGATAGTAATGTTTATAATGTTGACTCTATTCCTGGTTTGTCTTTGATCTGAAAAAAGCATTATTGTATGTACTTTTTGAAATAATTTACCCGAAAGACGCCCGTTTGCCTTTCACCGATATCTAATCTAACTTCTAAATAATATTATAAATGCGAAAGTTTGGATGAATATGTTTGTTACTTAATCACTCCAGAACGGCTGAACGGATCTGGATGAAAGGAACAGAGATAGATTATGCTACTTGTTATCCCGGGAGTATGTTCATCATGCGGGCGAAGCCGTTGGCAGAAGCTAGTCAAAAATAAAATATAAATTTTTGCAGAAATTACTACAAGAGAAAATGATTTGCCACGCATCAGGTGATACGACAAAACGTTTCGTCGTAGGATACTATATGTATCATATCTTGCCACATAAAAAAGAAAAAGGTTAGTATTATTCACTTGTTAGATTAGTAAACATAGTAATTATTGTCAAAAATAAAAAAGTTGTATCAAACCAGCCCACGCTGCCTTTTTAAGGATACATTTTGTTACTGGGATGGCAAAGCACTTACGACTCCTTTAGTACATTTCGAAAACCTTCGTAGATGGCGAAGATTCCTATCATAACAGACGCCTGCTTGCTGCCCATTAATATAAAAAGTCTACCAAGGAGCTACAATATAAGTTTTTGCTAAAAACAAAAAGCTGCTTATTAATATAAGACCCTATAACCTTTACAGACACTATGCCAGACTACGTTAAGCCTTTAGGCGACCTTCAAAGCTTCGAGAACGAATGGATGGAGGTGGAAGTATTAGGACCACGGTCGCCATTACTCTCCGCGGAAATTTTAATGGGGGCTATCGATATATCTGGTACCAGCCCGGTGACTGATGACACGGGAGTGCCGGCCTTCCTCTGTGATAATATAGACCCCAGTTATATGCAGTTGGGATCTGATAGTGACAGTAAGTATCCGGCTCGAAGGAACCATCAGATGTTGGTAAAAATATTTCGTGATAGTAGTAAAATTACAAGTTATTCTCATAAAATTTTCAAACGCAAGAATTCATGTCACAGACGGAAATGGAAATATAATTATGTATTCAGATAACCAAAATTCCTGTTTTTTATACTTTTACCTATTTTTATTGATCGCGCTCATTACTGTGGTTACATGGAAATTATATGGACTAAGTTGATGTAATAATGACAATGAAAATATTTATTTTTAATAAAGCGTCAAATTTTGGCTTACATTCAAATATAGCTGCGTGTAATTTTTTTTTTTAAATTTCCAGTGCCCTTATACAAGAACACGCACTTAGACATCGACATCAGCAACAAGAGCGACCGCATAGAGTGGGGCCACGCGCGCTACCAGGCCACCTTCCGGCCCGACCAGGCCTACGAGATGTGCATACAGTGGGCCGTCGCCAGCGGGAATATCGTCGCTGAACTGGTAACTATCACACGATATTTTTATAGAAATAGCTGTTTTCAAAAGCCTCGGTGCTTGGAAAATCTTATCTTAAAATTGAACATTTGATCTGCAAATAGTCGAAGAGCGCGATTCCATCGCTCGACCTATAAATATTAAACAAAATACGAAAAAAGTGACCGATTACACTAAAATTAGGTGAATACTCCTGATGTCTGTCTTGTTTTTTGATCATTATATTCTGTGAAATAAGTTGGCTTGGTTTTCTATGTTTTACAGCATTAAACATTAAACATTTACCTGTACTATTAACCGACTTCATAAAAGGAGGTTCTGTTCAGTAATTAAACTGGTTGTTTCAGATATTTGGCTGGGCGCGCAAGGCTCAAAGCTGTAGACTGCAAATGGTGCCTATACCAGCAGACCCGCTCGCTCTGCCCTTCACGTTGAAATCCGACCCTCTGCGGGGCCCTATCTATGTGCCGCTTAACGAAGAACCTCTGCTCAGGAGCAAAGTCACATTATTCGAAGGTACTTCATCTTTTCTGGTCACGACAACAAATAAGATTATACCTACTACATAATATGCTATGCCTGCATTAGGTCTTTTATTACTTTGTGATGAATACTGGCAAGTTTGGTTACCTATGCATTGTATGTATGTTGACAAAAGAAGATACGTTTTGGAGTTTACTGTCGGCGTACTGCTGAAATCTTAGAAGGAGACGTGTTAATAACAACGCTTTTTTTTTTTTTTTTTTTTTTTTTAGGGATGGGAAATCATCCAATGACTCCTCCCGCTCTGGGTGTAGCGGGAGGGAGTGTCAGACTTCTACTGACTAAAACCCATCCATGTTCCTTCATTGCCCTTTGTGTTCCGGAGCCACGGTGTCTCTTGCGAATAATCCCGCGACTCCGGCAGGCGTCGGCCCTATCGGGCCCCTCTGTGTGCTGACTCTCTTTGAGGCGCGCGTGGAACACTAACGCGCCGTCGACACGGCCTGTCGTCACTAGACGGACGGACGGCGAGCCACCCATAGCTCGCCGTACACAGGCCCGCGCCTACGGTGGCCGGAAGTCACCAGGTGGCCCCCGACGCCCGCGGCGTCCACCACGGCGGCCGGGACGAGAGGGTCTCCTCTCCCTCTCCGCCACCTCCGCTAGCATGACTGCTTCGCAGAAGGAGGCAACGGCGTCCCATTCCGTCTCGCTCCGGACCATGGCTTGGACCAGGGCCGGACGCGAGAGGTTGCCGCCGATCGCCGTTTCGAGGACACGGCGGTGCGCCGCCCAAGCGGGGCACACCTGCACAGTGTGCTCCACCGTGTCCTCCGGTCGATCCTCGCAGTGGTGACACCCGGGCGTTTCCTCCCGCCCGATTCGGTGCAGGAACCTCCCGAAACATCCATGTCCGGTGAGGACCTGCGTCAGGCGGAAGGTGAGGACGCCGTGGCGCCTCTCTAGCCACTCCTCAAAGAGGGGACTTATCGCCACTATCGTGGCGTGCCCTGCACTGGGTTGCGACAGTCGTCGTCTCCATGACGCCATGAGATCGCGCCGGAGGTCTGTCCGCTGCGCGACAATTTGCCGCGTCAGCGGAGTTTCCCCCCGGCGTAGTACCTCCACGCGCCAATCATGCAGGCGCGCGAGGACTATCGCCTCCAGATCCCATGGCGGCAATCCGGCAAGGAGACACACCGCTTCGCGCGAGATCGTGCGGTACCCTCGGGCCATCCTTAGGGCCATCGCCTTTTGGGGCGCGTTCAGATAGTTGGCAGCACGCTGCCGCAAGGAACGCGCCCACACCGGGGCCCCGTAGAGGGCCATGGACCGCACGACCCCCGCGTAGAGCCTCCGGCAGGAGGCGTTTGGTCCCCCCAGGTTGGGCAGGAGCCGCCTGAAAGCAGCCCCGGCCCGCTCCAGTTTGGGTGCCAAACGTCGGAAATGTTCCACGAAGTTCCACCGGCTGTCGAGGACGAGCCCTAGGTACTTCAGCGTCAACTCGACGCCGATGGAAACCCCTCCTACCGTCAGCAAGGATCCCGACGGTGGCGTATTGCCTCGGCCATGAAAACACATGGCCTCGGACTTGTGCAGCGCCACCTCGAGACCCAATTGCCGGATCCTCTCTACGACTGTCGCAACCCCGCGTGTCATAACGTCGGCCGCCTCCGCGTACGACCCCCCCTGTGCCAGCACCAGCGTGTCGTCAGCGTAACAGATGACGCTGACGCCGCTAGGGAGGTCGGCTCGCAGCACCCAGTCGTAACCGATGTTCCACAGGGGCGGCCCCAGAACCGAACCCTGTGGGACACCGCACGACATCTCTCGCCGGTTCCACTCACCGCTGTGACTAGGGTAGATTACTGCCCGGTCGGACAGGTAGTCCCCGACAACACGACGAAGGTAGGTCGGCACCCGATGATACCGGAGTGCCTCCCCAATGCAGCTCCAGGGCATGGTGTTGAAGGCGTTGGCGATGTCGAGTGACACCGCCAAGACAACACCACCCCGGGAGACCGCATCCCCCGTCGTGAGGGCTCTGACGCGCATGACGGCGTCCACCGTAGAGCGCCCCTTGCGGAAACCAAACTGGTTGTCCGCAAGATCCGGCCCCGTTCCCGCTAGGTGCCCGGCGAGGCGGTTTGCGATAACTCTTTCGAAGAGCTTGCCCACCTCGTCGAGCAACACTACGGGCCGGAATGCGGACGGCGAGTCCGCAGGGCGCCCAGGCTTCCGGATGAGGACCAGCTTCCCGGTCCTCCAAGAAAGCGGGAACTGGCCCCTCTCCATGCATGCGCTAAAGAGCCCCTCTAGTCGAGGCCCGAGAGCCTCCAAGGCCAAGGCCCAGGCTTTGCCAGGCAAGCCGTCGGGCCCTGGGGCGGTATTCTTGGCCTTGAGCCTTCGTACCGCCGCTCTCAGGTCTACCCCAGTCACAGCCGGGATGTCGTCATCGTCGTCCTCTAGGTCCGCTTCCGGCACCGCAGGCGGCGGAGCCATGTGCGGGGGAGGATGTTCCCCTCGCGCAGGGAACAGAGCGCTCACCACGTCCTCCACGAGCTGAGGCCGGAGACTCTGCGTCAGCGGGGGGGGCCCAGGTGCGGAGCTTGTTCCGCACCATAAGGTAAGGGCGCCCCCACGGATCTCTGTCGAGAGTCGCCAGCATTTCCTCGCGGGCCAGATCCCTAGCCCGCAGGACAGCGTCGCGGAGAGCAGTCTTCGCAGCTCTGTATCCCTCGTATAGCTCCGCCTCGATGGTATCCGCATCCGGTGGACGGATGCGGCGCCTGCGATGCCTGGCGTACCGGCGCCGCGCCGAAATGCACGCCTCGCGCAGAGACGCCAGCTCTCGCGACCACCAGTACACCTGGCGCCGGGCTCTTCCTGGCCGGACTCGGGGCATTGCCACGTCACAAATGTCGGACATGGCCTCCTGGAACCACCCTGCCTCATTGTTGACGTCGGCAGGCCTGTCCGGTGATGTCACCCAGGCCTGCACGATCGAGGCTTCCAGGAAGAGCTCCCGGTCCAGCTGATTAATAACAACGCTGTGTTTCAATTTTACCAAACAATATCTACTCGTCAGAAAATAAGTTCGAATGATTTAGTTTACTGAGCAAGTTAAATACAATGTATCCTACAAGATATTGTGTTCTAATTCGTTAAATTTTAGAGTCTAGGATGTCATTATACGAATAAAAAAATACGTATTCGTTTAATGGCATTTAGCTTATTAAAGCGATACAACCTTTGTAGTACAGGTAACCGGTTACCACCTTGAATTTATTTTTCAACATTTGAGGGTAGAAGTCTCTTTAAATAAAAACAAAAAATGTAAGCGATATGGTGCCTTAAAGTGTCACATTTCAACAACAAGAACTATGATTAAAAGTGCATGCTTATATGTATTAACATACATTCAAATAATTGTTCCCTGCTTGATTTTTCACTATTTATTGGAAGAAAGTAAAACCACTTTATTAAGAACTTCGCAAATAATTCGGGCAAAGTGACACTTTAAGGCACCATATTGCAATAAAAAAAAAAAATAAGTGTCCTTTACACATGATTCATCGTGCGCCGCCATTTTGTATAAAAATCAAAATGGCAGGTGGTGGCTATGCTAGCTCCCATAAAAAATGTTCAAACCCATTCTCAGGTTTCCCTGAGGACACGTGGCTGGAGCGTCTGTTCCTGTTCCAAGAGGCCATCGTGGGGCGCTTCGGCTTCATCAAGTGCACGGTGGAGAGCACGTCGCACGAGGCGGGCGTGGGCGACCACCTGTACGTGCACGTCACCGGCAACATGTTCATCCTCATCCCCACCAGCGTCAAGTCCGAGCAGCGCGCGCTAAGGGCCAAGCCCGCCAACAAGCCGCTCAATGCTAGCAGGTAACATCTTATCTATACTAATATTATAAAGCAGAAGAGTTTGTTTGTCTGTTTCGTTGAACGCGCTAATCTCAGGAACTACTGGTCCGATTTGAAAAATTATTTCAGTGTTAGATAGCCCATTTATCGAGGAAGGCTATATATCTTCACGCTAAGACCAAAAGGAGCGGAGCAGTGATGCAAAATGTTACGCAGACGACGTTGCACGGGTCAGCTAGTCATTTCTACAATTAAACTCCGTTCTGAGCCTTCATAATGACCTCTCCAATTGGCCTTTTTTTGACGTGGTGATATTCCATTAATAAAAATAAATATTTTTTTGCGTTACATTACATTTTGTCAGCTACTTCGCTCGCATGAATACCGAATATCCTGCAGGACAATCTTGTGTCAAACATGGCAAACTTGTGTTTCTACAGGATCAATCAGCAGTCTTTCTAAATAAACTTTTACAAGTTAATGAACAACAATACAATAAAATAAACCAATTATTTATGACGTCATGGTAATAGGCTTGTCCACTGAAAAAAAAATCTAATTAGTTCGTCAGTTAGATTATCAAAAAATATTTGATCCGTTTTTAGGGTTCCGTAGCCTTATGGCAAAAACGGAACCCTTATAGATTCGTCATATCTGTCTGTCTGTCCGTCAGTATGTCACAGCCACTTTTCTCCGAAACTATATGAACTATGCTGTTTAAACTTGGTAAGTAGATGTATTCTGTGAACCGCATTAAGATTTTCACACAAAAATAGAAAAAAAAAACAAAAAATTTTGGGGGTCCCCCATACTTAGAACTGAAACTCAAAAAAAAAAATTTTGAATTTGAAAAAATTAATACTTGTGGGGTATCAATGGATAGGTCTTCAAAAGTGATATTGAGGTTTCTAATATCATTTTTTTCTAAACTGAATAGAATGCGCGAGAGACACTTCCAAAGTGGTAAAATGTGTGTCTCCTGTAATTTCTAAAATAAGAGAATGATAAAACTAAAAAAATATATATGATGTACATTACCTTGTAAACAACCACCGAAAATTGGTTTGAACGAGATCTAGAGTAGTTTTTTTTTAATACGTCTTAAATCGTAAATCGCAACTTTTGTTTATAATATATACCTACAGGTTTGTACGGAGCCCTCGGTGCGCGAGTCCGACTCGCACTTTGCCGGTTTTTTTTTCTTTTGTTACGTAAACCAAAACTAACGAAGATACGACGCTTTTAAAATTCTCAATACGTCACGCCGTGGTATTTTAGTGCGTTCTGACGTCATGACCCCACACTCCCGAGTTTTGATGCGTTTTATCTTTATCAATATATTCTATGATTTACAAAAACAAAAAATAAGTGTGCTTTATTTTTCAATACTCTGACGGACAATATATTGATGGTGAGACTAGCCTATTAAATTGATTCTCATATACGTCCTGCATATAATAGAGGGAGATTAGATGTGAAAATTAAATAAACACATAATTAAGTTATTTCGCAATAACTACCGTATTAAGGCCGTACCCTGAGCAAATAACCTTGAGCATTTTTTCCCTCAATAACAGCGCAAGAGATACAATAGCGAATGCGCTCAGAATGTTGAATAAAATCGTTATAAAATCGAATTTTGGTCGTTTGAAAAAAATACTTCTACCAAAATGTTCATAATTAAATTGCCTATCCATTAGTGTAAGTACAAATTCAAAATAATCGATAGTTTTCGAGAAGATGCATGTTTTCAGTAATTTTTTCTCATTTTTGTGGTTTCGTTGTGAGGAGATTACTTAAACATTATACTTAGTAATAAAAAAATAAATCTACCATTTTGAAGCCAAGATTATGTAGAAATTTAATGTATTTTTTATTAGTTGATATTTCTTTTGGATAAAGAGTAGATAGCTCCAAAAAACTGCACAAAAAACGGCTAGCGCTGCGTTTTGCTCGGGGACGCGCCTTAATAGACAGCGGTGCTCTATTAATACATATTAAATATTTGCCGCATCTGAATTTTGATACCTTAGTCCTTTGCTATCAATAAAATTCCAACATTATGATTTGTGCTCTAAAATCCTCTTTACATCAACTTATCCCGTTTGGTTGGTATCATTGAGAACTAAGGTACCGTGTCAGATCCTTGATTATTTTTACCGCAAAAAAATTACCAAAAAAACATTATTTTAACAAAGAATATCTCAATTTATGTACCACATTTAAAATAAGGTAAGGTATATTTCTTAAAACTAAGTATACAATACTTACTTAATATGAATAAAGCTTAGACAAAAAATGTTCACTTGACGAACGTTGATAAATATAATAACTAATACACACACACACACACACACACCCTCCCTCACACATACACAAACACACACATACATACTATTTCGATGATAATATCGAATCGCTATTGCCACTAAAAAATATGATCATAAGTATATTTTACAAAGCGTTTAGCAGTTGTTAATGTAGAAATGTTGAAATATTTAGTATTTAGCACTGTATTTAGGACTATATATTTTTAGATTATTTTTATTACTTTCCAATTGTTTTATGTGTGTAGTATTTTTTTTTTAATTTAAAATCGAAATAAAAAAGATATCTAAATCTGCCGCCCCTTAAAATTTGCTGCCCTAGGCTTCAGCCTACTCAGCCTGCTGGTAAATCCGCCACTGGACAGCGGGAAGTCATAGATCCAATGTCAAGCTTAGTTTAGTGGAGAGAAATGACAAAAGGCAATTGTGGTCAACAGATACCCCGTTCACCCGGAAGTAGCGCCCAGTCCCCACGAGGGCTACATCACGAGACACGTCAGTGGCAAGAACAAAGACGATTACGACAATAGCCGGCGGGTAAGAGAATTTTAGTATAGAGTACTTGGGTCTGGCCTGGCCTGAACTGCGGGTCTAAAAAGGCACTTTTTCAATCATATTTGAATCATAATGTTAATCATACAACAATTAGTAAAATTTAATTTTCATCTTTATCGCTAAAGCATTAGGTTCAAGGTTGATTAGAAAAATTTTACAGTTTCAGGTGTCTTGATGTGCTGATACTACTTAAGGTGAATGCTCCAACCAGCCCGCGAAATTCAAAATTTCTTGCGTTTTTTGCAATTTGCAGGCCAGTGCTACTGCTAGGTTGTATGTTGATTAAAATATTATTAGCGGCTGTAAAACGTATGTAGTTACAGAATTATAATCATCAAATTCATAAAAGCCTAGGAACAAAAAATAAACAGAAAAAGTAATTCCTAGAGGTTTATGAACTTAGAGCGTTGTATTGATGATTTTGATGATTATAATTAACCGACTTCCTAATAAGGAGGAGGTTCTCAATTCGGTTGTATGTATTTTTTTTATGTTTGTTACCTCATAACTCCGACAATTATGAACCGATTTGAAAAATTCTTACATTTATTTTACCTGAAAGGATACACTTGCAGATTGGTCCCTTTTCAATTTTATCAAAATCGGTTACGAACTTTGGATTTTAAATCGAAATAGCTGGAATTTGTCTACTTGGATTGTTTTATGACATCCACGTAATCGAAATTCCGTATTTTGCTTTTCTGCGATTTTGCAGTGGTGTTGTTAGGTGTGAGGTACCTACCACAAAAAAGTGAAAAATAAAAAAAAAAACTACAAAAAAATACAACCGACTTCCAAGAAAAAACACTAAAAAGTAAAAAATAACTTTAATTTCGGAAGTCGGTGTCAAAATACGAAGAAACTAAAAAAAACCACCGACATCCGAAATTGAAGTTATTTTTTACTTTGTAGGTACATCGTGTTTTTTTTTTTTTGGAAGTCGGTTGTATTTTTATGTAAAAAGTTTTTCTGTAACTACTGTCTTACAGCCGCGAATAAAATTTTAATCAACATACAACCTAGCACTGGCCTGAAAATTGCAAAAACCGTAAGAAAATTTGAATTTTGCGGGCTGGTTGGGGTGGAAGCTCCACCCTGGCGCTTTCACCTTAAGTGTCCTTTTGAGACCTACTGGTAAAGACCGCAGGAAGCTGAGAAAACGAGATTTCGCGAAACGCTTGTGGAGGCCTGTGTCCAGCAGTGGATGTGTTTCGGCTGAAATAATGATGACTCGAGCATTCGTAGAAGTTTAGAAAGCAACGACGCTCTACAAAAACTAAACTTTTTCTATGAATCGATGTGATAGCATTGAGATAATAATTCCTCCCTTATCTTAGCATCCTAATAGCATAATATACACAAAATTTTAAATATTAGCTGACCTGACAGATACCAGAGGCGAGATGCTAAAATTTCTGACTTTATTCTTTATTTCTTAAGCCTTTCGACAAAGCTAGTGCTTTATTTCCGGTTTGATTTTAACATTACCAATCTATTTGCGGCAGGGTGTTGAAGTTGCATACTAAAAATTTTCCTACCGGCGCACATGGCTGAATACCAGTATTTTACGTGAAAAGATTTTACTTTTATTTACATATGTTGCGCAATTATGACGTGCATTACCTACTGTGTTTCGAGTTGCGCAATATATATTCAAAAGCTTTCAATATTTTGCTCAGACGGACAATACATTTGATATTTCAAAAGTTACGCCATATTTTTAAAATTTCGTGTGTAAGGAAGAGAGGATTTTTTAATGTTTCTTCTATTGCGTTTCACATGAAAATCGAAAAACTGAACTACAAGCACGTCTTAGTACCAAATTTCAATCTAATCGAAAAATAGTGCCTCCATCCGGAAGGTATAGCTGCAGTATTATGGGCTAGGAATAGGCTGAACTTAAGAATAGCCGTGGACTGCGATAAACTAAATTGAATGCTATTAATATTATTTCAGATGGGTTTCCTCTGGTCATGGAATCATATGATATCAAAGAAGTGGAAGTCATCACTGACCCCAGCGACCGGGGACGAAGGCTTCCAAATGCGAATGCTGAGAGACTTCAAACATTTCTGTGCGAACCAGGAGCAGAGACTCAGTCAGTTCTGGGATCAATGCTGGGAGATGCGGGAAAAAGCCCACGGCATGCAGTCCTGTTAATTTATAAGCCAAATGTTAAATTAAAGATTAGTGATTAGTGATTATTGAATATATTTTATTTTCTCAATTTTTCCTTTTATTTTCAAATTAATTTATGAAACGCTGGCGAACGACTTAGGGACCGTCACCACGAGCGAGAGAATCGCGGCGATATGCCGTGGTGCCACGTATTTCTATAACAACTCTATGAACGTGTCTCCACACGGCCTTAATATCGCGGCGATTCGACGACTGGAAAATCGTCATTTAACGGCGATTCTCTCGCTCGTGGAGATGGCCTCTTGGAGGAGTTCATGACGGATTGGTCGGAGAAGGCAACAAACCGGGTAGAGTGGAAGGCTATGAGGGAGACTTGCATACGACTTTGAACACTATAGGTTGAAAAAAAATGTAATGTCCCTTGTACTTCAGATCTCACACATTAACAAACTTGTGACCTTTTCAAGAATTCAGTACTTGCTTTATAAATGTGACGTTTTTAATGTTTAGATACTATGATGACGGTTTAATATTTAGGTAAGGCAAATGAATTCTATCAATGATTACTCAAATTGCAATGCTACGATTCTATGAATAGAACTTCTAATCCCGTTTCGCTGTAGGTATCAAAATAATGACACACATACTCAATTCGCTTCAAAAACACGAATAGTCTGAATTCTCAGCTGCGGTATTTAAAAGCGAGGTGACGCAACAATCGGAATATTTCTAGCAGCTGGGGAATCCTACGTACGACCGAGAAAATTACTAACGCCGAATTTCAAAGAAAGCAATGTCATTATTCCTGTGCTAAGTTTTTTGTAGGTGGAAAAACAACAGGCATGTTGATTTGGAGTATTTTTAGGAAGAGACTGAATATTTTGAATATATTGTTCGCTGGCGCGATTCGTTTTTTTAAGATTATTTTAATTTGACCTTGTGGATACAAACCTACTTACTTCAAGCAATAAAACTAATAGGATTTCTAATGCTCCTAATTACAATGACCTATGATGTCCGGTACACCAGAAATCACCCAGACTTGGCCTCATAGATTCGCAATGATGCGCAATATGGCCGCCACAGTTGAGCGGCTAAGTCTACTCAATAAAATAAGAAAAACACCAACCGAATTGAGACCTCCTCCTTTTTTTGAAGTCGGTTAAAAAATACGGCATTTAAAGGTAGGTATGCATCATTTTTGCGACACATTTTGATCTCACAAATAAGGTAAGTACTTACTTCCCGTGGACCTAGAATCATGGAATTTGGCAAGAAACAAAATCTTACAGCACAATCAGCAATCCGGCTGTTCCTGGATTGTCAGTTTTGGTATTCCCCGCTGAGGGTAAGTTTTAGCAAAGTAGCAACACTACCTATAGAAGCAACGCAATTTCCTTGAATTACTTACTAAGAATTTACCGTGACGTAGGTACCTTTTTTTTTTGGGATGGGAAATCATCAAATGACCTCGCTCTGGGCGGAGCGGGAGGGAGTGTCAGACTCTTACTGACTAAAACCGATCCATGTTCCTTCAATTCCCTTTGTGTTCCGGAGCCACGGTAGATATCTCTTTCGAATAGTCCCGCGACTCCGGCAGGTGACGTAGGTACCTACATCGATGTATTTTCAACTACAAAGTTAAGATTGTCCTTCAATCCTACTTATTTTATATTTTCTCGTTAGAGTAGTAAACTCCTGACTGACTTAAATTGATTCCCGTGTACAGTCGCCAGCACATCAAGCTACAACAAACTGTCAAACTTCACTAGATTTTCAACTTTATCTCGAAATTTTTAAGGTTCAATCTTAGATTCAAGATTGATTGGGAGACAGTTTCGGGTGACCTACGCTCGGTGCGCGAGGACTAAGTTAAACTCGCACTTGTCCGAGTGTCTCGTGTCACACAAATATATCAAAGATCAGTCAAGCCGTCTCGGAGGAGTTCGATATCAAACACCGTGACACGAAATTTTTAAATATTAGAAGATTACCTACAATATTGAGTTATAGTTGCTCAATCTACACAAACTTGCCGTTTTTCGTTGAACCTAAATCTATTATAATTACATAATTATATAAAAATTAATCCCTTTTTCCTTGGTCCATCACGCGTGAACGGCTGGACCGATTTCGCTAATTCTTTTTTTTGCTGTGTTTGTGATTATGAGTAGAATGTTCTTATGAAAGAAAAAATAAAAAAGTGGGAGCGAAGCCGTGGGAGACAGCTAAGTAGTTAAAAATATATATTAGTGTAAGTATATCACAATAGGTAGGTACCTATTATAATAATATGATTACTAGCTTTTGTTTTGCCCGCGAATATCCTGTTTTTTCCCGTTCCTTTAGGAATTTCGAGAAATCCTTTCTTAGTGCTCTTCACTTTCCCCAAGGAACCTACGTGCCGAATACAGCCTTTGATTTATATTTAAATAATCAGATTACAGCATTCTACTACCAGTAGTTTCGTCTGTTTGTCTGTCTGTCACGCACTCAGTAACGGAAGAGTTTCTTGGTGTAATAGGTACATAATTATCTTCATTGCAGTCTAAAGTGCAATCAATACAAATGCCTTTGGCACTTAGATCGCGGAAGCAGGAGTACCTAACAAGAAAATAAAAATATCTTTCAAAAATAACATTTATTTATTTATGTATCTTTGCTTATTTATTATGAAATACTGGTAATAATATAAAGAAGATAAACAACACACTTCACACAGACAGATTTAAGCATAAGCATAATCTATAGGTACTAATAATATAAAGCAGAAGAGTTTGTTTGTTTGGTTGGTTGGTTTTCCCGTTCCTTTAGGAATTTCGAGAAATCCTTTCTTAGTGCTCTTCACTTTCCCCAAGGAACCTACGTGCCGAATACAGCCTTTGATTTATTATATATAATCAGATTACAGCATTCTACTACCAGTAGTTTCGTCTGTTTGTCTGTCTGTCACGCACTCAGTAACGGAAGAGTTTCTTGGTGTAATAGGTACATAATTATCTTCATTGCAGTCTAAAGTGCAATCAATACAAATGCCTTTGGCACTTAGATCGCGGAAGCAGGAGTACCTAACAAGAAAATAAAAATATCTTTCAAAATTTATAACATTTATTTATTTAAGTATCTTTGCTTATTTATTAAGAAATACTGGTAATATAAAGAAGATAAA
The DNA here is from genome assembly GCA_963859965.1 of Ceramica pisi. Taxonomy (NCBI): domain Eukaryota; kingdom Metazoa; phylum Arthropoda; class Insecta; order Lepidoptera; family Noctuidae; genus Ceramica; species Ceramica pisi. Next base: position 16,899,241 of record OY982535.1, on the reverse strand, counting down.
CAACACACTTCACACAGACAGATTTAAGCATAAGCATAATCTATAGGTACTAATATTATAAAGCAGAAGAGTTTGTTTGTTTGGTTGGTTGGTTGAACGCGCTAATCTCAGGAACTACTGGTCCGATTTGAAAAATTCTTTGTCTTAGATAGCCCATTTATCGAGGAAGGCTATAGGTATATCATCACGCTAAGACCAATAGGAGTGGAGCAGTAATGAAAAATTTTACGCAGACGACGTTGCACGGGTCAGCTAGTAGTAATAAAATATGGTTGGCCTTCAACAAAAGTGAAATAATAATCTAGTTTGGTACTAAAACGCTGCAACTTTGGCAACCATTCCCAATTTTGCCTATTTCGTTTGAATTATAATATGTCCGGTTTGCTTACTTTCTTCTCGTATTCTACCTACCATTTTGTATGAACTATTTCACCCATTTGTTACGAGTTGGGCGAAAAAACCCGTTGGGAGTGGATGGATTTTTTGGCCTTCTGTAACTTTTGCTATTGTGGCTAACGCAGCGTTTTACGGTATTTATCTAGTTATTATGCCTTTCAATTTTGTATTGTGGGCGCCTAAAATATATCAATATTCAAATTGGTATACATAAATATTTTCCTACCTACCTACAAAATAAATACTTTAAAAGTACAAACCAAATTATACAATTGCAACTATTCCTTATTCTTAGTCGTACATTTCTTAAAATAATCAATCAATGATTTTGAACTGCCTAAACTAACAGGTTTTTCAGTAAAAATGAGACGTCGAGTAAGCATACTCGAAAAACATGGCACTTCTTTTTTACGGTTACTAACTGCATCAAGAGTAGACGATATATAATTTAAGGCAACCTTCTGAATCACGACTGTAAGCAATGTTAAAATATCCATTTCCGTGGCAGAGAATTTCAACTCTTGACATAAAGCCTGGATGAACCAAGAACCACTAGTGGGGTTTCTCCACGAGAAATACCCAGGAACAGTAGAACGAGCGAGCAGGAAGTCGGGATAAACAGGAATTTTGTCCGATTCAAACCACCCGTCTGTCTCGATGTGGTTCATGTAGTCGGTGCTTGTCAGGGTAACACCATCGTCGTAATCCTCTCCTTGACAGGCTTGAAACACGAACAACTTCGGCTTGCCAGCAAGTGTGGGGCAGTTTTCTTCGGTAAACCGTAACCACATTTTTTCTGATTTGTAATGCGTATCATATGCATACAACTTTCCCGGCTCTCCGTGAGTTAATACAACGATTAGTAGACAATCATTATCGGAGTGATTCATCCTGGCTGTATTTTCAATATGCTTCATGATTTCTGCATATTTTAGGTCACGGAAAACATCAACACTAAATGCCAACTTTTTTAAGCATTCTAACAGACTTTCACAATCTTTGTCAGTGCCGCCTCGCGGCCGCAAATCCAAAGCAGTGGCATAGTGATGGTGACTAAAAATGAGCGCTTTACCACGATACTTGTGATTCATGTTATAAAATTCATTTCTGTATGTACTACCGGATCCTGGATGTTGCGCTGTCTCTTCTTTTCGTTCCGCCATTTTATTAAGCAACGTATTTACGGGTCCACACTATGTTTGCAAAGAAACACTTCGATGATTCAGATACATAGATAGGTAATATCGTAAATTATTAGATAAGTTTAGAAGTGGTACTTAATCATATCAGCGACTGCTCAACACGCGGTAATATAAAGTTCTAAGCCAGCAACATTGCACGCTTTCATCAATTCACGATAAGAAATGAGAATCAAATTAGGAGTGAGGCGTATTTATCGAAACAGTTAAAAGAAACAGGTATTTCAAAGTAACAACATGAAACAGGTATCTCAGAACCGAAATAACAGCTCCTACCTATTTCGCCTGTTCCTCAAACAACCGTAGTAGCCGTAACTCGACATACAAAACGACCTGGAACAGCTGAAACAGTTTCAAATGGAACATGCTCCATTCTCTTCTCACTTATTATAATAGAAAGAGATAACATCTGTTCTTTGGAACAAGCTCTTTGCTCCTCTGGTTCATTGTAATAGAAAGAGATAGAACCTGTTCCCTGCCTGTCACTGTTTCGGACCTTTTCGGTAGCAGGATTATCTATGGTAGCAGGTACTGTTTCTGTATCTGTTGCAATCAATGAGTCTTTAGTTCCAGTGGAACAGGCTGTTTTATTGGAACAGGTTTTTGGAACTGTTTTCTTCTTGGAACTGAAACAGGTGAAACAGGTTTCTAATTTTATCTGTTCCAACCCACTCCTAAATCAAATGAATTGCGCAATGATTGCTGCGGTATTTATTAGACACGATGACTCAGCAACCAACCAGTAAGCAGCATGGGGAATCCTGCGCACATTTAGTGTGACCATGTGCAAGCTTTCGAATACAAATAATCGATCTCATCTATATAGGTATTACGAAAGTAAATCTACAAGCATCTATAACATACCTACCAATATCGTAACATAACAGTATTGAATAAATAGTTGATTCCCAATGACATATTTGATTCCCAATGACATATTTGATTCCCAATGACATATTGATGACTTTTTTAAGTGTGGCGCTTCAGGGTCAAATCCGAAACTATGAGAAATATCGAAAAACACTGACACGAGTCTCGAACACGATTTTGATGAAAAACAAAACTGCATCAATGGAATTTTGAAAAATCGTTTTTCCCACGCAGGAATCGAACCGGTTGATTAAAAAAAAAACACTGTACTAATACACACCATCCGAAAAAGTAGCTATTAGAATCAAATTCTGGGAAGTAATAACACATGGCAAACAGGAAAGAGCTTATTTTTAACAAATTATAGTTTTTAAATTTCTGACTAAGACTTATTTTAAATGATTTAGTATAATTGCGTAAAGGAGGAAACATATTATCGGACGCGAAGTCACAGCTTATGGACGCGGCTGAGTAGCGTGTACAGTCGGCATACGAACCATCGGACGTGTCCGTTCATCTATGGCTGGTAATCAGGGTTTCCAACTTAGGGGTTTTCTCCCCAAATTCAGGGAGTAAAAAAGTGCTCCTGTGAACCACCTGAAAACCTTCCTCGAGAACCACTCTATCCATTGGTGAAAATAGCATGAAAATTGCTGCAGTAGTTTTAAAGTTTCAGACAGATGTGGCGGAGGACTTTAACTTTTTACTTAAACTATAACAATAATCGACTAAGCAGACATATCTGCGCAGCGGGGCACGGTTGATAAAAAACACCACTGGAATAAAAAGTTGTTCTATCGTATCGGAATCCGGGTAGGTATGTATGTAGGTAACCGAAGTAGGTCAGATAAAAGCAATGACTATAGCTAGCTTGGTTATTCTGTTCTGATAGGTACCTACTTAAAATGCGATTAGGTATATTCAACTAAACACTTCAAGAGCGTAGTTTAACACAATAACCAATTTAATTACTAGTTATTGTACTATCTGAATGAATCTGATGAAACCTGAGGTGAGTTGGCCTTGGCGCCTGGCGGTGTACCTACCTATCCAATTAGTAAAGCAGTAGGTACCTCCCTTTTTTTTTTTTTTTTTTGTTTCGGCTGGGAAAAAATGCGTTACGCATACCCTCTCACTCGGGGGAGTGGGAGGGGTATGTGGGACTCCCCGGGCTAGCCCGGTATACCCACTAAAACAACCCAGCAACGAAATTCCCGCAACGTCATAGTGGGGGTGGACTGGGAGATCGGCGTAGCCTTTACGTCCAGTCCACCTCCGACGACCGCCCGCCTTCAAAGCGGGCCCTTCACGCCCCCCCGTTGGGGGAGGGCCGGGAACCTCCGACGATGATGGTGATGCGTGCAATGCAGGCGAAGGCGCCCCCGCGCCTGTCGCCCGCCCATCACCACCGCAGTAGGTACCTCCCTACGTGTCTCGGAAAGCGAACAAACTTGGCTTGCCAAGATCAACATCACAACGACCCGTGGTAAAACAAGAAAATAGAGTGGAAATGATACGACGTTACTGTAGCAGCTAATTTGTTACTATTGTAGGTACCTACTTACCTAAACCACGGAGCAAAATTCTAAAATAATTTTCCTCAATGTTATCACTACGGTAGGTACCTACATACTACATAATTATATAGATCAGATATACATATTATCAGAACCAAACACACTTGTTACCAGTAACCACAAGGGTAATAGGTACCTTATAGTTAAGTAGGTACCTAATAGTGATCAGCACTGCGAAGTACCTACTTGAGGGCAACAATTATATGATAATTTTTAGTGAACACGTGGCTAAATAATAAAACCCGCACGGATCGGTCTTCATGGTTAAGCAACGCTTGCCGAGGTCGGTCTGTAGATACTGAGACTTCTCCAGGCCTCGGAAACACGTTTAGCCGTTGGTCCTGGCTGTCATTTGTAGATCTTTGGCACTCGTTACGGATTGTCAGAAGCCAGAAAATCTGACACAATATTTGCCAAGAAGTAGGTAGGTACCGTCGTGTTACCTGGAGGTCAGATAGGCAGTTCCTCCACGAAAAATACTGGTAGGTATCCAGCTGAATCCGGTTTGACTGGAAGTCGATACAAAATAGTTGGGAAAAGCTAGGTAGATGAATGTTTTTTTTAATTACTAACTCTGGCTAACTGGAAGTTATTTTTGAATTATGAATCCAAAGTTGAATATTATTTATACTTTAGCATGAAACCTATAAAATTTTGCCATTCAAGTAGGATTTGTCACGTTAGGACGATTTTAGGGGAAGTCCCTTAAATCAATAAGCATGTAGTGAATCAGATAAGTACCTATCTCACAATCACTTATCAGATTAAGAATTTCATTTGATAATGGTAGATTTAAATTTTAAATTGACTAGATTGTAGATAATATGATTAAAATGAAAATCAACAACTTAGAATGAAATAAATTTATTGCTTATGTTTCACTAAATACATAATAAGCATTTATAAAAAATACAGACCAGTCATATCATTGAATCAAAAATCTATGAGGAGGTTATAAGTACTAAATAAGAAAATTTAAAATAAAATAATATGGTAGTGGGTTTCTAGAATATTTTTAAAGTTGAACAAGGCACAATTTCAATATACCAATAATTTAATATTATTTCTAATACAAATTGATGGTAACTCCTCACAGATATTCTGAATTATATTCACACTAAAGATAAATCAGTCATTAAGATCCTTCTATCACAAACTTTCATAAATTTGAAATTTTACAGTCAATTTTTTAATTTTTTTTTAAATAATTATTACTATGCAATTAAACATAATATTAAATCAGATCCGAATTATTATGACACGCCAGCATGCAATATAAGGCATTTTCATTCAGGCTATAAAAATATGAATAAAAAAATTTATTACTAACACAATTGGCAGAAATGTTTTGTGCTACTAACAACTAATACAACAATAAATGCTTTTACTTCAATAAAAGTTAATGTCTTTAGGTAGGTACAAACCTACATTTTTACGAAAAATGCTAAAAATATTTTAAAACATAACAAAAAGGTAGGTAACACTGTTGAAATTAGATATGTAGTAAGAAAAAAAATATAAGTTAATTCATGATACACAAACAGAATCAGCTTCAACCTTTGCAAAAAATCAAAACAAATAAAAAATCCTTTTTTACTTTCATGATATGTACTGTTTACTGTTAAAATTGATCTCTTTTGTTCTTCAGTTCTTTTGTTACATATGTAATGATAACAAATGTTTCTTATTAAGTACTTTATGTTATGCAATCTCAAACATTGTAGACATCTGTAATGTAGAAAATACATTCTGAAACACATGGTTGGCAGCACATCATTTCATTTTTTATAAATTTGAGCAAATACAAAAGGTAAAAAAAAAATAATTTCGAAGTTTTTGCAAACTTATTGATTTTAAAATGAGCAAACATTTTGCTAACCATCTCCTAGACTTAACATCACTAATCAGTAAGTCTACTTAAGAAATTTGTGACATGGCAAACTGCATAGTTATCTTAACACTAACCACCACACTTCATTTGGATACAATATTCTTTAAAAATTACATACTTACCAAAACAAGAAATGCAGAAACAAAATAATCTCAAAAAGTTTAATTTAAAACAATGCATTTTTTTGCTATTAAAACTTATTTTCAACAGCCAGTGAACATTGTTATCTAATTACTAAGAAGGAATAGTTTCCTTTTATATTTTTGTTTTTTTTTTGTATGTGTAACTAATATGCTAACAAGATATTTTATTACCTAACATAGGTACAAGATCAAGGAGTTTATTGGTGGGATTACTTTTTACCAAACACAAGCAGGCGAGTCAGCATGCTGGTGATGCAAGGAACCTGCTTCTGTTGATGCATGGGCATCAGGTCTGGAGTGTTTGACTCAAAATCCAGGGCCACTCTTTGACATACAAAAGTTAATAATGTCAAAATGTCTCTCTCCGTCCCCGCATGACGCAGCTCCTCACACAATGCTTGCATAAACCAGGAACCACGAGTAGTGTTTCTCCAAGAATAGTATCCAGGCACAGTCGAAAATACAATCAGGAAGTCTGCATGAACTGGGATTTTATAGGATGCAGAGGGAGATCCATCTGTTTCAGTATAGTTCACTAGATTAACACCACCATCCAATTTATCACCCTGGCAAGCTTGAATAAAGAACATTTTTGGTTTTCCAGCAAGAGTTGGGCACTTGTCACCAGTAAAGTAGTACCATAAGTTTTCTGGCTTGTAATGTGTATCTTTAGCATACAACATTCCTAGCTCTCCGTGAGTTAACACAGCAATAAGGAGACAGTCAAATTCAGTATGGTTCATGTCTGCTGTCTGCTGAACATATTTAATGACTTCTTCAGATTTCAAATTGCTCAATACCGTAACTCGAAAACCTAAGCCCTTGAGGACCTTGGCGAGATTATCACTGTCTACGTTTGTGCCAGTGCGTGACTTCAAGCTGTGAATGTCGAAATGCTCGTGGTTGAAAATAATTGCCATCCCACGATACTTATGGTTCATATTGTAATATGGTGCGTTTCTGTCAACAGGCATCCTTGCATAGCGGCGTGCGTTCGAGGAATCATGACTGCCTAGTGCGTCGGCTTCATCTCCGCCACCGTTCGCGTTTGGTCTTTGTTCAGTATCAACACTTCCATTGTCTTGAGGTTCTCCGTCCAACATTTTGATTATTTACTGCTTTATCAAAATGTAAGGGAAATAGGACTTCAGTGACGCAATACGTACCAGAATTGAATTAACGCCAACAAAATTGATGAAAATGTAGCGACAACTTGCAAGAACCGTGACAATCAAAAAGTCAATTTGCTCGCTTCTTCTATTCTATCAAACAACATTAAAGACATCTAATATTTTATCTATGTCAATGTCAAAAACCTTAGTCAAAAACAAACCTTTGACCATAGGTATCAGTGTTGCCAGGGCCCTTGAGTCGTAAGTTACTTTTCGATTCCTAAAATGTTACATTTTTGCTCCAAATGTTACATTATTGAATTGTTTTAACAGACTTCCCAAAAAGGAGCAGGTTCTCAATTCGTTTTATCTGAAAGGATATACTTACAGATTGGTCCCATTTAAATTTTATCAAAATCGGTTACGAACTTTGGATTTTAAATCGGAATAGCTGGAATTCGTCTACTTGGATGATGGTTTTATGTCATCCAAGTAATCGAAATAGCGTATTTTGCTTTTTTTGCGATTTTGCAGTGGTGTTGTTAGTAGGTACCACTAAAAAGTGAAAAATAAAAAACATTTTACAAAAAAATACAACTGACTCCAAAAAAATAAACACTACAAAGTAAAAAATAACTTTCGGAAGTCGGTGTCAAATTACGAAGAAACTAACAAAAACACCGACTTCCGAAATTAAAGTTATTTTTTACTTTGTAGTGGCGAAATATAATAGAATCTATGATGTGTAATGGTGTATTTAACCTTAGGATAAAACTTTGTCATCTCTCTATGTTGTGTATTAAATACTGGTGATCTCTTTCTTACGGGCCCTTCATTATTTTTTTTTCTATTCTTTTTTTCTTCAATCACGAATTTGAGACAAAAAACCTCGCCAACCTAAACCTGGCATCAGTTTTATTTTTAATATTGTAAATATTGTAATGTAATACTCGTTGAGGTTTCAATCACAGTTATTTGTTTCTGTTTAGATATTTTACTTGTTTGCATCTGCAATTAAGGCGAGGTTGCAGTACTGTGTGTTTTGACGAACAACAGCGACTGTCCGGCGAGCAAAATAATGCATAAATTTTGATTGTTTTTTCTTCTTGGCGAAAACTGATAAAGAAATAATACAATATGGTTTCAACATTTACTTCAAAATAAAAAGCTCTATCTATTGATATAACTTTAGTGATAAAATCTCTTAGCAGTACACGTTTAAAATTGTAATTTAGTGTCATGTTTGATAAAAAAAAGTATCGAGCCAATCATTCTAAATCACGTTTCTATATTTACGATTTACTTGAGGGTATGTTCAATTTTATGTAATGATTTTTATTTATTAAAAAACACAATTAATTAGATTTTCAGACGTTCAAAAATCTTAAAAAGTACTGCAACCCCGCCTTAAATACAGATGTTGTATTTTTATTAGTAAACTAGCTGACCCGTGCAACGTCGTCTGCGTAACATTTTTCATTACTGCTCCACTCCTATTGGTCTTAGCGTGATGATATATAGCCTATAGCCTTCCTCGATAAATGGGCTATCTAACACTGAAAGAATTTTTCAAATCGGACCCGTGGTTCCTGAGATTAGCGCGTTCAACCAAACAAACAAACAAACAAAGTCTTCTGCTTTATAATATTAGTATAGATAATAGTATAGAAGTTGCAAACTTTGACATGCAGTTTGCCAACAAAATAAAATTTTAGTTCGAAATAAATGTATTCATCAGAACTTCACTCACGGACATAATACAACAAAATGCAAGGAAACAAAACAAATCACAATCAGTCATTTCTGGTAGCTACGAAAGCGCGTAAGGCGGGAACTTGCGAAGTACGAAAAGTGCGCGCACACGCTCAAGCAAAATCAAGTTTTAAATCATAGACGTTACGATTGATTTTGTCGTGGCGCTTTCCGTTCAGACCCACCATCTCTGAGTGTAATATGGAGTGAAATACTTTTTAGATGCGCAGTTTTAGGTGCGTTCAATTTTGATGCGTTAATTGAATTGCGTTCGTAAACTGTTTGCAATAAAAATCTAGTGATATAAATCTAGTTGTTCTCAAAAGTTACGGAAATTGCCTTAAATACCAAAATTACTTACATGTTACGCGAGGGGGTCAAAAGTTACGAAAAATGTAAGAAATGTAACCTTCTGGCAACACTGATAGGTATGTACAAAACACTGAAAACACAAGGTGGGTTCTCACTAGTTTTATCGAATCGACTAAAAACGACGACTTCCTTATCGTTGTCATATAGCCCGCAATATTTAAATATCAAACGTTTTGACGGTGCTATTTACCTACGTTGCATTTAAATAAAATAAAAGACACCTCCTATTATTGAAAAAGGTCGTCTTTTCACAGATGGTTTCTCCTCTTTAGGGTTCCGTACCCAAAAAGTAACCAACGGAACCCTGTGAGAATCCAACTTCCACTTGGCCAGTTTTTCTGTATGTACCTGTTTTCTGTAGTAGGTACTTATGTAAAACAAATAGTAAAAATTTTACTTTGAGCACACAAAGCGAGTATAAACTCACTTAATTTGTTTACTGGCGTTAATTAAAAATTTACGGCAGAAACGAAGTCACGGAAAAAAATAGTTTAACTATGTACCTTTTTTTAAGTAGGTAGGTAGGTACACCGATGAACCCCACTCCATGTCAAAACTATTTAAACTAACGGCCCAGTATAGCGGGGGTAATGCCCGTATAATTTGGAGCTGAACGTGAAGATAAACCTCTCCAAAAATCTTGGATTGCGACTTTGCGAGGCATTTTAACTCGATGTGGTTGGCCCCAACATTAGTATTTCGCATTAGTATTTGTGTGGAATGCGTTTGCATGTAGCTAAAATATATATTGGGGCCCCTTTTTACCCCATTGTCGCGGCCACGAAGGTGATGGGCGTGATGGCTGTATCAAATGGATGGGTTCCGTTCACGGCCGTAGCTAGGGGGGCATTGTGGGGCAATGCCCTTCCTTAAAAATACCCTATACCTACCAAAAACTAAGGTAAATTATTATAATTCAATTGCCTGTTTATAGTTTGAGATTAAAAAATTGTAGCGATAGGTATCTAAACTTTTCTGAACATACCACAGTCGACTGACCTAGAGGTCAGTGATTCTGTGATATACATGGTGATTGATTTAGGAGCCCCGTGCTTCGGAGCAGATCATTTATGATATTTTTTTTACTTCCGCCCTACCTGTAAACAATGCTGCCGTACCTCAAATTCGACTCTAGCTACAGCCCTGGTTCCGTTCCGTCAATTCTAGCAGGAAGACGCGCAGTAAGCAGAAAGACGGAAACTTCTGCAGAAAGCTGATCTAGATCAAGTTAACTCATCATCAGCATGGAATCAGAGCCGGACCGTGAGTTTACGGGGCCCTGGGCTAATACTACTTAGGGGCCCACCTAATTACTATAAGTATAGAAAAAAATGAGACGGTAAAATATTTGATTTATATTATATTATGCCTTAGTGTTATACAACCGTAAATAAATTGACAAATGATAAAGCAACCTTTCTGCACTTTCTTTAATTGCTCCTCACATTCTAGGTTCTTAGTTGAATCAGCATTTATGGACAAAACGGCTAAATGGTTAAGTCATAAGTTTGCCATCGTAGTTCTGTAGGTATTTATTCTCTGTATATGCCATCCTGGAAAAGGAACGCTCGGCTTCACAGCTTGTGATAGCAATTCGGGAATACGCCAACAAGCTTCTTTTCATAAATTAATAATAGAAAAATGACTACGCAACACGAGTAGGACTTTGTCGACTGAAGTAAATAAGTTTTTAATTGGATGCATTCATTGACTAAATATCATCGGGATAATAGTCAATATCCTTACGTGCGCTTTCTAAATCAATGTGCTTTTTTCTCGCAAATCCATTAAAAATTTAAATTTATTGCTACATGTCTCATATAGGTACTTGACTTCTTTGATTTAAATCCGTATTTAATGTAACTTTTGTGCGCCGTGTATTGAATTTTTCTCTGTAGAATTATCAAGATACTTTGATGTAATGCGTCTTAGTTTCCGCATTTGTACTTAACTTTTTGGTTTTTTTTCGTAATCCTTTATCTTCTGATCTGATTGTTGCCTTATGTTGCTAACAAACACTTTTAACGACCCAATAAACTCATATCCTTCACAAAAATCTAAACCAGGGCTCTGTATTGTTTTATTAACTGAATTAAATATTTCCAAAATTTCTTACTGATTACATTTCAATGATATTTAAGGATAATTTAAATGGGGTTATATTCAACAATGTATTTTTTCTACATTGAATGTACTTCTATTCTTTTAATGTACTGCTTTAAAGAAAAGTATTTTAATTTTCTTTCTTTAGTGAATTACTAGTACAGCTTTAGACATCTATTTTACTTAATCATATTATATCTGCTATGGATATTCAGCGACTTTTGCCAGGCTGAATTTCCATAGAAATATTATTTTTAAAATAGTTGCAACAACTTTTGCGGCCATTACACATTCAATCTGGATCTCGATCCGCTACATTCCTCCAAAACTCTATTTCTACTAAATAATTAAAAATACTATGTACCTAAATAAAAATGATAAATAATGTTACTTGCATATGGCATCCCAGCTGGTTTTTGCAGCTGATGGATATCGGACTTCCTTAGAGAACGGTCGATCCGAGTAGTTGTTGACGGCTGCTCCTCTGACCTCATGGCTATTGATGCCGGTGTTCCTCAGGGGTCTGTTCGTCTCTGCAAACTCTTTTCCTGCTGCACATCAATGACCTACTTCAGCCTGGTCTTGTTTGGTACGCAGATGACAGTACGATTACAGAGAGATACTTGTCCGGCGCCACAACCGGCGGGGATGAAGTTCGTTCCTTGAGAGAGGCCATGGTAGAGCGGACAAATTTGACCTTAAGCCTTGTCTCCCAGTGGGGTGACGACCATCTGGTCTCTTTTAACGCCACCAAAACACAGGCGTGTTTCTTTACCGCAAAAAGGAGATTTTTCAACCAAACTCCTACTTTTCGGGGTGCATCTGTTCAAGTGACTGATCGGCTCGAGCTCCTAGGCATGGAGCTGTCATCCAGTCTCAACTTCGGCGCCACCATTGAGTGCAAAGCCCAAACTGCGGCCAAAAACCTGGGCATCCTAAATAGGGTACGTAGCGATACTTCAAGCCTGAGCAGCTTTTAACTCTTTATAAAGCACAAGTCCGATCCTGCATGGAGTATTGCAGCCACCTTTGGGATGGCTCAGCTAAGTATCAGCTTGCCGCGCTTGACTCGGTGGAACGCAGAGCTAAGAGGCTCATTGGCGACGTAAAACTGGTGGATGCCAAGCTACACAGCTTGGCTCATCGCCGCAAGGTTGCCTGCTTGTCGGTCTTCTACAGATTGTACTTCGGAGAGTGTGCCCAGGAACTCCACGACCTCATCCCACCAGCCCCCTTCTACCATCGGACATCCAGACGAACTGCAACTTGCCATCCCTACCTTGTTGCTATTCCACCAACCAAAGACTAGAGTCAAGAGCAAACCCATACCAAGTAAAAAAAAAAAAACAAAGACTTATAAATAATTCTAGCAAGATAGAGTATGAGAAGGAAACAGCGGATCACGATTGAGATGATATATATGTAATGGTAGATATGTGTAATGGTAGCCGAACATTTTAACTGTCAGTTCGAAGTAGCAACACCTGACTTGAATGGGTTTGAGTTATCGCAGGATTCGCAGGGCTGCAAACCATACGATCTGTTTAATTTAATAAAATTATGGATTCTCTCGCATTATCGTCTATTTTTGACTTTGACTTGACTTAGCTGGGGGCCCCTTGAATCCACGGGGCCCTGGGCTGAAGCCCAAAAAGCCATATAGTAGATCCGGCCCTGCATGGAATAGCGAACTCGAAATCGGTAGTATCCCGTTGTTGTAATTATAGACGAGCCCGTTTACTGGAGCATTCTGGACTGGGATAAGTTAAGTATTCCCTGATTGATTTTACGCTCGTTCAAGTGAAACGAGCTAGATAGTTGGAGTGTTCCATAATTTCACCATTATTCATTTATATTGGCTGCGAATTAAGTCTCTACTAAGAATTTAATGTGTGGGTTGCATTTTATGTATTATCTGATACAACGGTAGCTAAGCTCCTGGACTTTTCAAGATTGTAGGTATCTACCATTTTATAGTCTTACAACCGTACCTTATTAATGTAGATAGTACCAATCTTTATAGGCAAACCCTAGGGTATAACTAACGTCCATGGAACAACCAAGGACAGTTACACCACAAATAAGCATAAGGGTCAGCGCACACTGAACTGCAAAATGCTCGCGTATGGGCGAGGAAAATTTTGACTGCCCGACCATGCAGGTGGTATGCTCGCCCCTCCGGGAGCAAGCTCGTGGCTGCCAGGCGGGCGTGCATGACCAGTTTGATGCCGAAATCCGATGTTGGTAGACGTAGGTGTAAACACACGTCTAGTACTGAGTACGTTAATCAGTTAATCTCGCTGAGGCATGTTGAGTGAGAGCGCGAGCGCATGTAGAACGCGTACTCGAACACGCATCTTCAACCACGCTCAACCTTAACTCCATATTGAGCACGTCTAGGATAAAGAGGCGAGTTCGATCTGTCCAACCACCTCCACAAAACGTCAGGTACCTAGATTACACGTGTGATCTCGGCTGAGTGGGAACACATTCCACAGGACGCCATCAATAGCCTGGTGGGAAGCATAACAAGACGATTAAAAGCCGTAATCGCTGCAAGGAGAGGTTAGAGCACGTCACCTAGTGTCCAAGATAGGCAAACCAACATAAGCAGACAAAGTTACCATGATCCAAACTTCATAGTCGGGGATCGTTCATACCTGTATTAGGGACTTTCAGGTTTTATAAATTACCGTAGGCGTCTGATCGTCGCGGGCTCTTGCTCTAATAGGTATACTTGTTTTATGCTTTACGGGTTCGAACATTACATTCGTGTTAAAATATTGGGTTTTGGCCTAGCAAGTACTAACAACATCGTCCATCGATACAATCATCACCAAAATCCCCAGCAGCTGACTTACCTGGACTTACATAGAAGCTTGGTTTGTTTACAAAATTAGCATAGGCGTTGCTATGACAACTGTACAGCTACAATGAATTGACGATATTGAGAAGAATATCAAGCACGTCTTGTTTTTCACTGTAGAAAGAAACCAAAATAATATGTCCATTTTTAAAGTAAAACAATGGTGGTCCAATGATAAATTACAAAATGAACAAGCAAACGAAGGCAACCAAAATGCCAACTGTCTGAAAGTGGATAAGTTTAATTCGCATAATGATAGTGATTGTATATTGGTTGCTGAAGGATCATTATTAAAAGTATATAAGCCGAATTTAGAAGAGGCATCATCTCATACTTTGATAGAAACCCAGCTGAGTGACACTGTGCTACAAATTGAGACTGGAAAATTTACAGGGTACTTAAGTTGTCTTAATTAATATTATGTAGGCAGAGTTAACGAGCTTTGGAAAATCTAATAAGTGACTTTATTTTTGTAGGAATAGTGAAGATCGTCAGATTTTAGTGTTGCACCCACAGAGTTACGAAATTTACCATCTTAAGAGGAAGGAAGGGCATATGGAAGCTGGTAATTACAAGTGTGTGTATGGATATGGGTTCGAAGCATGGAAGTAAACGACACCTTTTGTTTAAAAATTGCAGGTGACCAAAATTACTTCACATCTATAATAAAACATTCGTTCACAAGAAAAGCAGACAGTCTGACTTGTGGTCCCTTTGGAAACATAAAATCAAGAGATTTTATTTGCATACAAAGTTTGGACGGAAGCCTGAGTTTCTTCGATCAAGACTCGTTCCTGTTTATGTGTGTGTTTAATGACGTCATCATACCATCACCTGTGTGTTATATTGCCAGCAGTGATTCGTTCGTAATTTGTAAATCGACTTGGGTGTTAGAAATATACAGGTGAGATCTAGGGTTATTGAAAAACCTACATAACTCTTGAAAATCAGTCAATGTCAATTAAGACTGATTTTCGCGACAGAGTATTTTGAGAGAAACGCAACAGTATATTCCATACAGGATATACTGCTGGTATATTCAGGTTTGTTAGCTTAAAAATGATATCGTTACTTGACATGGAGCCTTGTACTATTTCAGCTATCAACAGCTGAGGGAGTCTAGCGAACTAACTTTTAGACAAAATAAAAAGAACATCCCACAGTGGGTTTACAACGCAGGTGAAGAAATTTCACGCGTCCAAGTAATCCAGGTGAGTATCGTCAATCTACCCACATTTTCAATAAAAACTCTTTGGATCTATTTTAAATGCTCCATGTTTTTCTCCAGACAAGTAACAACTTTTCAAGTGTAGTGGCTCTTGGGGAAAGGCATATTTACTGCTTCCAAGACAATGGACTGATGAAGTACATGATTAAATTTGACTTTATGCCGATTTGTTTTTGTGCCTATCTCATTGGTTGGTATTATGGTAAGTTCCTTTTTCACAAGTATGTATAACAACAGGTTAGTTATAAAAATAGGATAAGTACACATTAAAATAACAATAATTTTTATTATTTCTTGGAGTGGTGGAGCTGGATATCAGGAAATAACCAAAACTGATCAGACTTACTTGCTAAAAACGTATGCCATATGTTTTTACAGAACCCGGGGCACGTTTACTTGTAATGGTAACGTCGGAAGATTCAAAATTATTTATCTACGAGGGCACAACTATGTTGTGGAGCTGCTCCCTAATAAGCCCTGCGATATCAATATCTCGATGCTTTCTGAAATCTCTGCCGGGAGGTCTGGTCACACTCTCTGTGAACGGAATAGTAAATGTGGGGTACTTAGGAACCGAGCCTGATCTCAACACAACTACTCCATCAATGATCAATGAAATTATTGATCCAGAACAAATACAAAAAGATTTGGAAATTGTAGAGGCATCGTTAAAGAAAATTTTAAACAACAATGAAGGTAAGTTACTTCTTTATAAGATAATATTAACACTCAAGTAGGTAGTTTAATTTTATTTGACGCAGTAGAGAAAACTGTTCTAGATGCAGATAGTGGGAGATCTTCAATTGAAGAAATAATCAAAATAAAAGCAGATGTAGGCAAGCCAGTACAAAATTTATTTCAAGAATTTTCTAAAGATAAGAATGAAGCCCTACATCTGTTGATGTGTCCAGTAATTTTGATACTAACATGTGAAGATCCCAAGTTTATACTTAGTGTTCAAGTGACTTTTGTTTGCGCTTCACCTTTTTCTTGTTCAGAGTCGACAATTTGTTTGGATGGCGTTAATGGGACAGAAATAATAGAAAACCAAGTTTTCTTGACTAGTGATGCTCATGTACCAGAGACTCGAGTGAAAATATTAATAACCATCACAGATAATACCGGAAAAATTGAAGTTTTGACTAGAAAAGTATTGTTACCAGCAAGTATTTACTGTTCGCCAGTCGAGAATGTTGCCGACAGCCGATTTAAGTTACGAATTCAAACAAACAATCCCTGCATAGAATTTTCAAGGATATTCACAGGTAAATTAAAAAAAAAAACAAATCGGTTTACTCTTTCCAAGAGTTTATCTATTTCTGTATTTCAGATTTTTCAGAAGATGAATTGAAAAAATATGCAAATACCATCACGTTGGCGTATAGGTCGACTAAACAAACAATTACTTTAAAAACGGATGGAGAACAATATTCACTGGAAGCAAACGATTTTACAGACATTATTGCCGTGCTAGACCATTTTCTAATTAAATTAACCGACCATCACGCACGAATGGGAGTAAAGGATTTCAGATTTAATATAAAACATGATAAGGAATACACTAGACAACTGATTCATAAGTTCTTAAAATGCGTTGAGACACACGCAAAGGAACGGAATAAATTGAAAGAATTAGAGGTAATTTTGAGCAAATCGGAACAAAATGTACCAAAATACCAATTAGCTAAAGATTATTGTTTTAATGTTGCCAGGATGACCTGAATGTGCTACAGAAACAGTTTACATTGGTTCAAAAACGACTATTGGTTCAATACGGTTCTTTACCCCCTGGAGACTGCGATCCTTTAGAATTTCTCATGAAGGATACACATAAGCGGTTGATAAAAGTGGTGCACGAAATAATAGAATCTAAGGAAACTGTGTGCAGGTAGGTAGCCAAGTTAAAAATCTATCGACTCATAGCATGTTGGCAACACTCTTTTAAATATTTTTCTCCAGAGCCGGAAGCGCTTTAGCAGCAGTTGGGAATCTCACTATTTATTTGTTGAAGCAATCTGCTAGGGATGACTTTAAGGTAACTCTGATAGAAGAAATGATGTCTTTGAGTTCGCTCTATGAACTTTATCAAGTAAGTGAGTGAAATGATAAATAATGCTTAAGCCTGCAATAGATATAATAAGCACAATATTTTGTTTTTCTATAGGAATGGGAGGAGGCAGTTACTCAAGCTATGTCCTATATCTTGAATAATGTGTTCAAGAACACTGAAAAGGATAAAGAGAAACTGGCTCCAGTAACCGAACAAGGAATACTGTCTCATATCAATCTAAAACGTTTCTTGAAACAAATGAGAATGATCTTCGACAAAATGTTTTCTGAGATATTAGACAACGATGATGCGGAAAAGGATGCACAAAAAGTGACGCGTATTCAAGAGTTTGTTGAAGTGATATAATTTGAACTTTTTAAAACTTGTGTACTTTACTTAATCTTAATTTATTATAACATTATGTATTTCTTTAAAATAAATTGAATTTTACAAACATTAACAAGCTTTATTTCATTACATTTAAGACAGTGGATATAAATATTAAAGGTAAAAAAAAACTTAAATTACTCTTAAGCGACGTGTAGCAGAGAGTACAAGACAAGGTTGAGATACAACAGATGTACCAGGAGCAGGAGTACCTTGTCACGTCATTTTTTCTTCGGGTCCTTTAGACCTGCGCCAGCGTTGAACTTAAAGAAAATAATGTCTCCGTCCTCAACAACGTAGTTTCGGCCTGTAACAAAAAATAATAAGTTTAGCTTTTCTTATGGACAACAAGATTAAACTTTCCCGCAAAGAATTAAACAGGGGTTTTTAACATTTCGAGTTACATTCTCAAAAACTGTCAAACTCAAGCATTTATTTCAATTAAACCATTAACAGGCACTTTTGAATTGTCAAGGTCGGTCGGTTCATAAAGATGAAGCTATTTGCACGTTCCAAAGCGTAGATCTCTATGGAGAAGAACCTGCAAGAAACTCCACGGACAGTCTTTTAAAAATAATAAATTGTTACAAAGTCTTGTTTTACATCGTCTTGAAATTATACATACATGTGAAAACGATGTAAAAGACGAGCAGGATAAAAGCGTCCGGAATAAAAGACGAACAATTCAAATAAATAATTAAAATTAAAATAGTAAAAATAAACCATGGCAGCTGAGAAATTACCAGTCCCAACCGACGGCGCCCGTTCACGAACATGACGCATACGCCAAGCCCATTCGTCTCAACCATTTTGAATGGAGCCAAATGATCATACGCATACGCCATCAGCTAGGCTTTTGAGTGAGCATGCCACTCCCAACCGCCAGGGTACATTCAAGTCAAAACAAAACTAAAACTGATAGCTATAGTTTAAGTTTAAGGTACACAGTTCTCACACATGTGCCGTTAATGTATGAAATTATACAATGCTAAAATTGAGTGTATACAATGCAAACACACACATTTACAAATTTTGCTATTATTGTATAATTAACAACAATGGATCAGTGCGTGAGTTAAATTATTATAAAAGTTATTAAAGACATCTATAAATATATTTAACAAAAACATTATCAAGTTTGACTTTGTCTGTTACACCCTAGATTGTCCTATGGAGCAGGACCAGCATGTTTCCAAGCATTATGATTTTGATTATAATCATCTAATTTGTATTATGCTTGTTGACAAACTGTGTTTTTAACATAAGTTTTAAATTTCCCTTAATTTAACTAAAATTGAAAAGCATAAAATATCTATTGTATCATTATTTAAAGAACTACTAATTTTACAAAAACAATTCGGGAACACCCCGACTCACTGAGTTATCAAGAGTGTATCCCGCCCGCCTGACCAAAACCACGACGGTTCGTTTTTAATACCGCGAAATTCGCATTTCTAATCTCGCTTTTGCGGTACTGAAAAACAGCGCGAAATTCTACGTGTCACACAGCGAGCGACACAATGGATATTCTGCATGAACGGTTCGAGGGTAGGGTTAGTTAGGTTCTTATCTCTCGCAGAGGAGACGTGAATTGGCCACCAAGATCGTGCGATTTGACCCCGCTAGACTTTTATTTGTGGGTTTTTCTCAAGTCGCAGGTCTATGCCAATAATCCGCAATCAACCGATGCCCTGAAAGTCAACATAACGCAAGCCATCGCTCAGATTCAGCCGGATCTATGCAGTAGAGTAATTGAAAATTGGACCTCTCGGATCCGTGCCACCGTTCGAAGTCGCGGTGGACATTTAAACGATGTCATATTTCATAAATAATAGCATAAATGGACCTTTCAAATAAAATAAAAAATACTTCTTTTATATTTCACATACAGCTTGTTTTATTTAAAATCAACATCCACCCGTCCTTGTTGAAAGACCCTTTATGTGTACTTTACATAATTCAAACAAAAATAGGGATGACGTGCAGCGTCAATCTGAAAGTTAACGTCAAGTGGAAGAAATATCTCGGAAAGAATATTGTGTAGGCTTAAATTGCTATGTTCAATTTCACTTCCACTCTGCGCTAGTATGAATTGATGACCCTAACTGTGCACCAGTGATTCTATCATCATACGATGGACTGTGAAGGACATTCCTAATTCATTGCTACTTATGTTAGACAAGCTTTGGCATTGTCTTTGTTAGGCACCACTGTAATCGTTAAGCAACTATGAAAAAAAAAAAAACTGGGCAAGTGCGAGTCGGAATCGCGTGCAAAGGGTTGCGGCCCAATTTAATTTTTTTAACATATAATAAATTGTAACACCACATTCTTCTTATAGGTGTTCCTATGATCTTTAGGTATAGAACTATATCTGCATTGTTTTCAAAATTTTAGGCTCGGTTGTTTCGGAGATAAGGGGGAGAATGGTAACTGTAGGTCTAATTTCTTGAATAACATTTTAACTATTTATTTTAAAATAATGATACAGTTTGAAAAACTTGTTTTATAATTTTATAGTTTGTTCCCCAAAGTGACCCCTATACTCAAAATGTTTTTACGTAACACATCCGTGTTTGGGTCACAGAAGTCCATAAATGTCTAATGAAGTTCAACAGAATCGGTCCAGTAGGTCCCGAGAAAACTGGCTGTGACAGACAGAAAGACACCCGAGTGATCCTATAAGGGTTCGGTTTTTCACGGATGTTCGGAACCCTAAAAACTGATGATTTACGTACCTTGTTGTCTGTATTTGCCAGCTGCCTTGCAAGCGGCTTCAGTGCCTTCCTCTTTGAAGTCCTTATAGTGCATCACTTCAGCCATAATGAAGCCTTTTTCGAAGTCAGTGTGAATCCTACCAGCGGCCTGTGGCGCCTTTGTTCCTTTCTGTGAAATTAATTCATGTTACTGTTATATTCAGAAAATATGTCCAAGGATATTATAATATTATTATCTCACACAAAAGGTCGTCAAGATTCCCAAGTTTAAGCAAAAGTTTTTAACTGCATCGTAGCAGAATAATAAATTGGAACTCTCTGTAGAATAAAAAATCTGCTAATCAGGTCTTAAACTAATCATGTGGTAAAAAAATCGGTTGTCAGTATAGTCGGTTTACTGGCAATAGTTGAACGTGACAACGTCATAAGAGAATACGTTTCACTGCACTTCATACTTGACGAAAACATGTATGTATTATTGTATAGCAGCTGTCCACGCGGACGCATCGCTCACTCAAGTAGGAGAGAGACAGAATGATGTCGAACGCTGCCGAACGTGGAGGCCGATTGTGCCTCTTTGTCGCTCGTTCCGCGCTCTCGCTTGCACTTCAAGCCTTAAATGGAACGCTTTAGAGTGATGTAACGCCGCATGAGTCATGTTTTTTGGTGCGTGCAGCCGGCTCCATCGAATTATAAGACGTTGGCACGTCAAAAATGTTTTATGTACAAAGCTGATGTTTCGACTGCTTTGTAGTAAGGGGCTCTTTGTCATTTATTATACATAGGCTGCAACTGAGAAAAATGGTAATAAGAAAGTCAAAAATTCAGCCTCATCAGGCGCTTTTGCGACAACTTTACCAATCAGTCATATAAGAACAACAGACATAAGAGCAACAATTAGAAACAGCTTCTCAAAAAGATCTTTGCTTGTAGTTGATTATTTACCTGAATGGTCCAGGCCTTCACCTCATCTGGTCCAGCGGTGAAGAAGTACTCCAGCTGTAGCGCTTTGTATCCTTGAACGATGATCTTGTCCAATGCACTGTGAGGAACCGGTGATAAGAATAACCGAGAAAAAAAAAACTTGCGTTTAGTTTCGGCCACCACCAGTCGATTTTGATCACTTCAAAATGTAATCAATTGGTCGAACGTTCATTGTAATTTAAATGTCATTCAATAAACTGGATCGATCTAAACGCTGCGATGGCTTTAGATCTTTGTTTGACGGCTAATACACCTTTTAAATATGCGGGTTGTTTCACGACGTAAACGTTAAAAATGGTGCTAACTATCGTTAAATAAAAAAATTGGGTTGTTTCACAAAATGTCAGCGTTAACGCACGTAAAACAGATGGTCTGAGCACTGGTTAACGTTACTTTAGTTGCGTCAAATAGAAAAATATTGTGAAATTTCTTTTACATTCCTCAATAACAGTTCTTCTGATGACACAAATAAGTGGTGGAATGCAAAAAAAAACTATTTAGGTAGGACCCGTGTCAATAACTTAGCTATTGGGATGAGCAGGAATTTATACCAGAATGTTTTGAAACAACGCTTCTTATTTAACGAACATTAAAGATCTTCCGTAATTGTTACTTTTTGACGTACGTATGTTACGTTAACCAACCGTTTGATACAACCCGCCCTTAGGAATTATCTTAAAAAATAAGTGAGAACCAAAGTTCTGTATTAGTTTGGTAGGGGTGAAGAAGGCCAAAGAAGATAATGGAAAGCTTTTATATAAAACTGGCGTCCGCAACTTCGTACGCGCATATCACTTTTTCCCCGTTCCCGTAGGAATTTCGGGAAATTCTCTCATAATGCACTTCCCAAGGAACCTACATTCCACCAGTAGTTTCAGCTGTGCGTTGTCTGTCAGTCACTCAGTAATGGAAGAATTTTATACATATTGATTGATTATATGGCAAGAAAGTTGATAGTTGAAACGATGGCAAAGAGAGGTGTACGGAAAAAGAAGAAGACATGCTGCTAGAACCTCAAATAAATTCATATTATACTGTTAGGTGAATGATGTCTTTGATTTGAACTACAAAATGTCACATCAAAATAAAGTAAAAAAAAAAACACTACAAAGTAAAAAATAACTTTAATTTCGGAAATCGGTGATTTTTTTAGTTTCTTCGTATTTTGACACCGACTTCCGAAATTAAAGTTATT
This sequence comes from Ceramica pisi, assembly GCA_963859965.1. NCBI lineage: Eukaryota > Metazoa > Arthropoda > Insecta > Lepidoptera > Noctuidae > Ceramica > Ceramica pisi. Next base: position 16,876,399 of record OY982535.1, on the reverse strand, counting down.
TTTTATTTTGTAGTGTATTTTTTTATTTGGAGGTCGGTTGTATTTTTTTTGTAAAATGTTTTTAATTTTTCAATTTTTAGTGGTACCCCACACCTAACAACAACACTGAAAAATCGCAGAGAGCAAAATACGCAATTTCGATTACTTGGATAACAAAAAACAATCATCCAAGTAAACGAATTCCAGCTATTTCGATTTAAAATCCAAACTTCGTAACCGATTTTGATAAAATTTAAATGGGAAAAAATCTTCTATCTGAAAGGATATACTTGCAGATTATATCCTTTCAGATAGAAGATTTTTTCAAATCGGTTCATAATTGACGGAGTTAAGAGGTAACAAACATAAGAAGAAAAAAAAAACAACCGAATTGAGAACCTCCTCCTTTTTGGGAAGACGGTTAAAAAATAAGGCCCATATATTAATATTCACCTAGTAAGATTGTGTTCCTTCATGAAGGCCTGTCGCTCTGCGGGCTCCATATCGAACAGTTTTAACTCCAGAGAGCCGGAGAAAGGTATGAGAGGTGCTCCAGGGTCATTCTTGTCAATCCATTCTTTCAATTTCGGCAACCTGAAAGTTATTGGATTTATTTTAGAATTTATACAATTTTGGGTACTACCTACTTATAATTACAAAAAAGGACATTTTTATTGTATGTTTACATCATCACAATTCACTTATATTTTACGAAGGTATCGATGAGGGTGTATCAAAGACTATTAAGGACGCTGTTACATTTTCGAAGGACTCAAATTTAGGTATCTAAGTCGCACACAGCCTCATCACGCGTACACACACATAGAACCGCTGCCTGAGCGCTCGATTTTATACTTCACTTATTAATCTTGATCCTTGATATTATTTTTTATTTTATTGATTCTGGAAAATTAACTGGAACTTTGAAAATGCATTATCTAACTGTTACTTAGTACCGTCGTCGGGAGATAAGTACCCAAGTCAGTATTTTCAACAGACTTCTTAAAAAGAAGGTGCTCGGTTCGACCCGTATGTTTCCGATTATTCTCTAAAACTGACTACTGATCCGATATCGTTCAGGTTTTCGTTGATAAATGCATAATTATGTTTTCAGGGAAGATTTTATTGTATAACTGGCTGATGCCCGCGGCTTCGCACGCTGTCGGTTATCGCGACCAAAAGTAATCATGAAATTTTGATCCCGTTCCCGCAGCCCATGGGAACCTATTTTAGGGATAAAAGTAGCTTATATCTTATTCCAGGCTATAATATATCCCTGTGCCACATTTTAGCTTTTATTTATTCAAGTTTCCGGTTGTCTAGGTTTTCATTATTTTTTAGTTATACATTACTCCACCACGGGTCAGTCAAAACGATGCATTTGATGTCAGCCATTTTGATATCTGACCTTTGCCAAACGGTTTAAAGTGATAAGACGTGTTGTTTATCGTAGTAAGTATTGGTAATTTTTAACAAACAGATCACACTTTAGAAGTAGTGGTCTCGTACAAATAATATCAAAAACGATTTTGTAGTTTTGTTTTTAAATCAAAATAAGCTGAAATTTGTTTACTTGGATGATGTATTTTGTCATCCAAATAAATGTAATTGCGTATTTTGCTTTCCTGCGGCTTTCTATTGGTGTTGTTAATATGGAGTAGGTACCACTAAAAAGTGAAAAATAAAAAACATTTTCCCAAAAAAAACAAAACAGCCAAAAACATTGGCTTCCGAAGTTAGTTATTTTATAAGTTTCAGTGTTGTTTTTTTTATTTGGAAGACGGTTGTATTTTTTTGTGAAAAGTTTTTTATTCTTTTATTTTTAACTTTTAATAAGCAAGTTTCTATTTAATACTTGAAAAGAAACAAAATTTAGGCGGTCTTATAATCAGTTTGAACACATCATTAAGAAAAACAATTAAAAACGGAAAACGAAACGAAAACAGGTTTTAATTTTGCCCATTTTTGCATTGACTTGTGTAATAAACTAAAAAAGCTTACAAATGCGATCATACTCCTTATGCCTGGACAAAAGCCTGGAGGTCTAGTTAAAATTTTTGGCGTATTTAATCTCAACTCCCGAATGATCATTGAAACTGTGGTATCAGCATTTTCGGTGAAAGTTAAAACATAATTATGGAAGTAGTGAATATATATAATATAAAATGAATCGCTGAATGTGTTGCTAAGCGCAAATCTCGAGAACAGCTGAACCGATTTTGCTAATTCTTTTTTTGTTGTTTTTTATTATGAGAAGTTTTTTATGTAAAAAATAAGAAAGTTGCTAGTTGACGGGAGCGAAGCCGCGGGGGATAGCTAGTCTATAATATATTTAATGAGGCAAACAACCGCGGCGGCCACAACTGCGTACATAAAATTGACACTCATGACGAAAATTTTTGTTTTGATTTTGGTTTTGATCCTATATTCAATCATATCATCGACCCCAAAACATATGCAAATGACACCCATGACAAATGGTTGTATAATTTTATCGGTGCTATCTTGGATTTTGTTTTTGACCCCATATTCGATATCAACGACCCAAAAAGCTATGAAAATGACACCCATGACGAAAAGTTGTAAAATTTTTGTCGGGGCCTTCTGGATTTTGGTTTTGACCCCATATTCGATATCTGCGACCCTAAAAACTATGAAATTGACACCCATGACGAAAAGTTGTAAATTTTTTGCTGTTGCATCTTGGATTTTAGTTTTGACCCCACATTCGATATCAGCGACCCCCAAAACTATGAACGTGATACCCATGACGAAAAGTTGTAAAAAAATTATCGGTGCCATCTTGGAATTTGGTTTTGACCTCATATTCGATATCAGCGACCCATGACAAACAGTTATCTAATTTTTGTCGGTGACATCACATCTCACCCCAAAAATCGTGAAAATATCACCCTTGACGAAGTTTTCAAATTTTTGTCGGTGATATCTTGAATTTTGGTATTTACCCCATTTTTGATATTAGCGACCCCAAAAACCACGATAATGGCACCCGTGACGTAAATTTTGGTGCGCGCTATCTTGGATTATGGTTTTTACTCCAGATTCGTTATACTTATTTACAAAAAAAGACGGTTAAAATCATAATCCTCCTCCCTCCCATCCACTTACAAACCTCACAGCCGACAACGTGACCTTACCCAAATCCTAAGCAGCTTAACCCCACCCATCGATTTCTCAACCATGTCAACAACTGCTTAACCCCACCCATCCATATCCCGATCTTACCCAACAGATTTCTAAATCATATTTAAGTAATGAAAGTATGATACTCGTACTTAATTTTATTTTTCTCCGAAAAAGTATCAACTCTTTCCTATCCAAAAAACGACTACGTACGACCCGCCACGGTCTCACACGTATACACACTAGAATCTTTTCTATTTGATTTTCGTATTTATTTTTCGCAAGAGAGCGATACACCCGTGCTTCCACAAGCGCTTATGAGCGCGGAATGATAGACCGCGCGTGCAAAATGTATGAAGAATTCGAGAAGTGTTTTTATTTTTGCTAATAATTAAAAAATATAGATATTTAGATACAAAAAAAATAGCTGGAACTATGAAGGACTATATATACCGCAATTTTTTATAAGTTTGAAGATAAAATGAGCTGTTAATTTATCTAAAATGGTACATATTCGGACCCTACTTTTTAAAATTTTCTACGATTATTGTGATGGGAAAAACGTGTATGTTCGAAAAATTTGTATCACGACCTAATTTTTTTTTTATTTACTTCGAGAGATTAATATGTTATCTATAAATTAAGCCCATGATATCGTTACTTTTGTAATTGCTTATACATTGAAATGGTACCTGAAAATCACTATTATTTGTAGAAAAATGTAATAGCGTCCTTAAACCACTTGACTGCGCATACAGTGCCCCGACGCACGAAAACTATTAGTGTTTTTGCTCAGATGTTAGGCAGCGGCACTACTAACCATTTTAGTTGTGACCAATTGTTAGACCTGTGGGCATGCTAAGTTTTTACAAATCGTTTTAATTTTTATGCAATTTATAACGCATAAAAATGCCTTCATACCCGGTGAATTTGTGTGGGAAACATTCCTAGACCGTTTGTTACAAAAATAATGACATAACTTTTCATCGGAGAGTAAAGACTACGCAAAATATTTTTGATTTGAATCAGATGATGAGCCACTGCAGGGGTCTATATAAAATGGTGGTTAGGTGAACGAGCACACTGTGAGAAGCGCGCGTTGATGTCTTTTGGAAAAGTCTCTTTCTTTCATTAGGAAATACTTATATTTTTATCCCTTTCTTCCCCTTTGTATTTTTATCGTAAAAATCTGTGCTGTTACGTTTAATGATTGAAGTCGATTTATCGATGATCATAAAATTACAACTAATACAATTTTTAATCAATTCACATGCTTACATTAAACACGTAACTACTTTTAAACGACTTTAAAAATAGGAGGAGGGTCTCAGTTTTTTCATCTGTGTGTTTGACATACATGTTTTCATTTTAGATTTTCGAAGATTTCAGAATTAAAATAAAAGTGGAAAGATAAGGTTAATAGGGAAACTTTGTTTAAACAAGATATAGCGCTGTTTGTTTGGATTGAGTATTTTTATAATGTTAAAATTCATTTTATCGATATCGACTATTTTCCTTTAATCAAGTATTGCCACCACTAACCATAGGCTACCTATGCAACTTGACCTTGAACGGACCAATTGCAGCCGCGCGTTGTTCCTCGTCCCCCGGCCCGCTGTAGTGAGCCGCGTACTTAGAAGAAATCGGCCTATACGCTCTCTAGTGGTTATATACTCTATGGGGTGTATAGTACAGCCACATTTTGTGAGTCGTATCCTAATCCAAACCCACACGCTCAATATTCCCCAAGGGGCGGTTAAACTTTATCCATGTGTGAAACACAGTCATTCAGAAGTGTGGTGGACACCAGATAAATGTGCAATGACGGTTAATGACCGACATACTTTTATTGACTATCTTAATATCAAGTACAGAAATAAACACATAAAGCTGTTCTGAATTGACTTCAATCATGATCTTATACATTCTCTAGTAATGATAAACGGTTCATAATTTAACGTTCGGGTATCTTCGATGGGATATTAAGGAAAGGTACTAGAGTTAAATATACTTACCATTTGTTCTTCTTTCGGATGTAGTCTTTTTCGGACAAATTCACAAGATATAAAGCAGGCTTGGATGTCAAGAACAGGTATTTGTTGAGCACTTCAATCTGGAATGACAATTGTGATTCTATTAGGTGTTGAGCTTCAAATATTTTTTTTTGTAGTATTTGCTACTGCTACAAGTTAAATAAATTTAAAAAAAATACAGCCAATTAATTTGCAATTAATAGAATTATAATTCTGATTTATTTTTAAAAAATACTTACGTCTGCTGCACTCCAATCACCAAAGCGAATGTGTTTCTTTTCATCTACTAAAACAGTTTTGATTTTCGACAATGAGTCCTGTAACAATGACAGAAGTGTTAAGTACTTTTAACGCTCGATATCAATCGCTCGAAACAATTTATCAACATTAATTATGTACTTTGTACCTATGTACCTGAAAAGAAGTAAGAAATTGTATCAATCATTATGAACAACTTTAATTGTGGGACATACATTTCTTTGCCGTTTCCTTTTCTTTTTCTTAGACCTACACTTAGAGACCGTCTCCACGAGCGAGAGAATCGCGACGAGTTGACATTTTTTCACTCATCGAATAGCCACGATTATATCGCCGTGTGGAGACACGTTCATAGAGTCGTTATAGAAATACGTGGCACAGACAAATTGTTTAGAGAAGCTGCTTTTTTTCTCCACTTTTCAGGATAAATCAAAAACTAGACTTGCAAGAACGTGATCCGCATTTGTTTTAAAGTTAACTCATAGACTTCTTCTGGGTTCGCTCATTTCATCGCCGATTTTGCCTCTTTCAACTCTGACACCTTTTTAGAAAGAAAATCATATTTCAAGTTAAAAAAAAATACTCACGTATTCAGATTTCAGTTTTTTGTCTCCACCACGGTTGACCAGCTTGTCGAGTTTCTCAAAGTTTTGCACCAGTTGCTCCTCGTCCTTCAACCGAAGCTCCTCTCCGATGGTCTCCAAGTCTCTCACAGGGTTCACTTCTCCGTCGACGTGGATAACGTCTTCATCATCAAAAGCACCTAAAAATATTCAACTCTATGGAATCGTTGTTACTAATGTACCCGTAAACGTTATTTACCCTCAAACAGACATCAACTTTGTTGTATTGTTAACTAGCTGTCCCCCGCGCTCCCGGCAACTGGCTACCCTACCTACCCATTCTTTTAAACCTTCCCTGTATTCACTATTCTGGCGAACTAAACAAAAAAAGAATTACCGAAATCGGCCCAGCCGTTCTTGAGTTATAAAATTACAACGAAAAGTGGCATTGATTTTTATATAATATTGATAAGTTTGATTTTAGAATAACGAGTAGGACATATCAATGGTACCTACATAATATCTATACTAATATTATGTAGGGGAAAGTAACTCTGCGTGTCTTTTCACGTCTTAACGGCTGAACGGATTTGGATGACAGAGATAGATTAGACCTTGGAGAAGGACATAAGGATTTCTATTATTTTTGATCGGCTTTCTGAGTTCGGACTACCTTTATTAAAGTTGTGATGACTGTGACGAAAACTAAACTTCATATACGGTTAGGTTCATTTGTATTTTTTTTGTTGTAACGCAGTTTTAAAATTATATCTTGGAGTAACTTTTTTTATTTTAGATGGGTTTGCTCTTGACTCTACTCTAGGTCAGAGATAACAGAGTCTACGATGGAGCAAGCTTACCCGACTTTATTAAAACTACTTACGGCACAAGTTGAAAATAGCGTCGCAAGCCTTAATATGCGACAGAAACGCGTTTCCGAGTCCTTGTCCTTCTGCCGCTCCCTTCACAAGACCTGCGATATCGACTACATTGAGGAACGCAGGCACTTTGCTGGAAAACAAAATGTTCATTGCTATCAAAATAATAATTGAAAGATTTGATGCATGTTACTTTTCCCATGCATTCCATTTTATGACGTCAACAAGTAATGGTATCGTACAGGCCTACTGCGTGGTGTCGTCAGCGTTTAATCTAATCGTCGTGCGATGAAATCTAATTCGGACGATCTTTAGCCAATTAGGACGACGGCGACGCCTGTAACTGTAAGGTGCTTTTCAGTACGGTTCAAGCGCGGTGCGAGAAGGACGTGGTCAGCTGACGAGAGTCAACATCCCTTCCACATCGGGTCTTAGGCAACATCTCAGTTTAGCGGCAGGCCTGTACTACTTTATGAGAATGCCACTGACCTGACAGGTTTGTGAAACTCGCAGAGGTAATCGAACCGTTCATCCGGCACAGGTACCCTACGTACTGAAACGAGAAAATCCGTTAGACATCTGACTACAATTCCAAATTACATTAACATTGATTAAATTATTGCTAACCTTATGTGTACTTGTTTCTGTTCATTGGTAGGTAGGTTACGAATAAAAGAACAGGTGATGTGGTGTACAAAATGTATTAAAGTCAAACAAATAATCTCAATAGCATTTTGTCAAAATTAAATAACAATTAAATTATATTAATAAGCTAATGACTGAAAAGGTACCTATTTTTTTCAAATGCGTTAGAAAACGAATCTAACTAAAATAAAATCGATAATGGAGTGAGATCATTGCCGTTCCATTTGGCTTGTTGCTGTCGTACGCTTACGTAACTTTTGGAGATATGAAGGTTTATGCATTTGTACATAAAAGGAATTTCTTTTAGGGGCATTAATTGCAGGTTGTAATATTGACGAACTCACAGGCGATGGTGGAAGATCTACTGGGTTAAGTGTTGGTTCTCTATGCAGACATTTAGGATAGTTAGCGAATGGATTGTCCATGGATCTTAAGCGCAATCCAACATTTAACATCAATTTGCAACGAGCTTCAAATACACTAAAAGCTTTTACGTAGATTGGCATATTTTGTTTATCTGTGAGAGGATTGTGTGTCTTTAAATACAGTGCTATGTAAATAAAAGCTGATGTTTGAAAAGACAGACCCGGATATTTCGGTCTAAACGCATTCACGGAGCAACATGCTTCTGTTAACATATTCCCCAAAGTCTGCTCCAAGTATCCTATGTTAGGCAGGCTTTTTAATGACAATTTTGGAAAGTTTTTGGATTCTTTGAATATAGTTATGTCTTTATATAAATTTGGTTTAGAAATAAATTTACGAAGACAAACGTCACTACAAAATAAATAAGATTTACCAGCGTAACTGGCAGCATACTGATTAGTGCCTATTGAAATTATTTGAGCTGGTAAGTTTTCGGCATATGTAACAACGCATATTCCGTTTTCGTAAATATAATCTAAATTGACTATATTGATTAAAGCCGGCATTTCAGGAATTTCTATATCCGCAGATGTCAAATAGCTATCTGGAAACGTCATGACTAAATCCATGTGCTCATTGCAGATCCAATAAAACTTTTTTTTATATTGCACTACACCCGTTTTATCGCCGAAATAGGTCCCCATATATTTATATACTTTCCTGTGAAAGCACACAGGACACATATTTTTGTACTGGGATTGTCTCGCTTGGAATTCTTCAACCGAGATCCACATAGCGCGCACAATTTTGGTCTCAACATTGCTTACGTAATAATGAAGTTTATCAGTTAGTAGCTTTATATGATCGATGGCTTGCTGTAGAATATGCCATTTGGATTGATTGCCATCAAGAAGATAAAGATTTTGATAATTTTCAGAGATCCAACCTCTAATTTTATGTTGCCTTTTTTCCCAATTCTCATATCTTATTTGGATTAAATCATATGGATAAGGTGGCATATATTTCAGAATGTCATAGTAGACTTCAGTTTGTGAATTCTCTAGAATTCTGGATTTATGAGAACAAATATCAAATATAATACTAGGAAAAACAAAGCTTTTGACATGACCTTTCGCTCGGTAAGGAGATACCGGTGCTCCATCTAAAACGTAGCCGCTAGTAACCGTCCGAGGATTAATAGCGACAGTTTGCATAGCTTTTACTATGTGGTCTTCCTCGATTCTTTTTCCTGCTTCCAAACATTTTCTCATTTCGATAGCCAATTCTGTCCAATGCATGTTTTCTAATACGGTTCGCACAGCGCTTCCTCCTGATATGCATAATAACTCATATTGTTTGGCCAATCTAGCAGCTAGTGTGCTCTGTCCTGATTTAGGTGTTCCTATGACACCAATTCTCAAAGGATATTCGAAATATGATTTAATAGCTTCACAAGTAATGTATTTCAGTGGATTTGTTCTAAACTTTATTACATTTTCTTTACCACTTATAAAATATATGAACGACCTATGGATTACCGGATAAAGTGCTCCTTTACGTTTTGCAATTTTGTAAGAATTCTGAATAGCCAGTGGATTTTCACAGATATATACTGGACAAAGAAGATGAAATTTACTGAAAAAATAAAACCCTCTCGAAAGTAATTTATCGGCAACATCGGTATTTACAATAAAAGTTTGCTCAAAAAGTGATTCACATCGATTTTTGAAGTTAGATAATTTGGATAAAGTATATCTGGTTACTTTTTTAAAAGGTTTCGTAGCATCTACTGATATTGTGTTTATACGATTTTCTATTAAAATTTCGTTCAATGATTGGATATTTTCATCTTCTGTATCAAATATTCCTTCTATTCTAGCATCTATTCTTTCACGTGCATCGTCAATGTTTTCCCACACACTCGAATCTTGAGGCTCGGGATTTTGTTCTACCATTTCATTGTAAGTTTTAAACAGGATTGGATCAACATTTGTAGTTCCAAATGGATCTGCATCTATTATCACGCTTTCATTAGAATTACTTTTTGTTAAGGGTGGGTTCAAAATGAAAGCTTTTTCGTATGCTTCTTCGATTATTAGTTTGGCGACGATTTGTTTTGTAATATTATTCAGCCATAATTTACGTTCAAGGTCTAACTTTGCCCCGGCAGCTTTTTTAGCCTCACTCTGTTGAGATTTCCAAGATTTCAGCATTATGGGAGAAACTCGATTGATTGCACTTTCTGCATTGTTGTCTAACTGAATCACCACATCAGGTATAGCATAACATGTCAACATGTCTTCAAAGTCATTGGGTGTTTTCGGATATCCATCTAGAACAAAACCTATTGGCGAACTAGAATTATCCCAAATTTTAACAATAAGTTTTTGCATTATTTTTGATAAGACAGGCGTTCCACGTTCTAAATAGTCATACAACATTCGTGTCAGTTCTTTTTCATTTCCTAAGATATCGGAAACTAAATTTACGTTTTCTTCATCCATTTGAAATTCTACTACACCTTCTTCGTCTATCGGCCCGTCAACAAAAACGTTTTCGTAATGACGTCCAATCTTTTTGAAATGTTTTGGCACCAAATATTCGTTGATAACGTGTGCAAAATCAATATATAGCAATCCAAGCTCTTTTGCTATGTGCTTGGATAAACTGGTTGCTCCACTACCAATGGCACCTATTACGCAAATTTTTAATCTCGGTATTTTTTTAAAAGGGACATTATAAAATTGATATTTGGTCGCGTCTTTTTGAAATAATTCTAAATACTCTTCCCTACAAAAGTAATGGATTTTGTTGTCGTATTTCAAAGAAAACTCTGGATTCCCTTCCCAGAGAATGTTACGATCATAATAAGTAATAGGGCAATAAACATTTGTTTCGCAAAGAAAACGGTGGTCGTTGAAGGTTACTAGATCTTTTAACGCTGGATCTTCTTCATCCTCTTCGGGAGTTACCGCTTCTTCATCCAGAGGTTCGACACCTCCAGGTCGATAACATTGACGTAGTTTTCGTAACATTTCTTGAATGACTTCTACGTCTATTTTACTTTCTAATTCAATTTCAATGTAAAATTTAGATTTATCCTCTATTTTTAGTTTTAAACTGTCCCAGTTTTCACGATATTTTTCTATAGCTTCAGTAAAAGATGCGATAAATTCATTTTTAGCAGAGTCTCCAGCTGCAGGCTCATTTACAGTGATAGTTTTAGTAGTTGATATTGAATCAAGAGTTTGAGTTATCATATCGTTAACTATATTTTGTATATCTGAATCTTGTAAGCGTAAAAGTTTTGTAGCTTGTAATTTGGTATGAATAAGTGGATCTTTGACCAAGACAATCTTTTGCCCAAAACTTCTTGATTCTTTTTCAGAAGTGCTATAGTATTGATAAAGTTCTTCATCGATTTCCCGATTTTCTATTAGACCTATCGTATAATCTGGACTTAACGTTGAATCGCTAATATACTCCCAGTATTCTGGGTCCGACGGAAAACCGTCTATAATATACTTTCCATATAACTGTTCGGATTGTGTATCCGCCTGATGTTGAGTATCGATCGCAGTAATTAATCTAACTATTTCTGTCATTAATTCTTCAGTGGTAGGCTCAAGTTCTTTTTGTAAATCATTGGCTTCTATATACTTGGTTATAGCTGTTGTTACGTCACCATCACCCAGAACAGGTATTGAAGGCTTGCTTGTTACTGTTAAAAGTTCAATAGGTGCAAATAGTGAAATGTTTCGATTTTTAAGAGCATTTTGACACTCCTCTATACTATCCAAAATAGGTAAAAAAGAGAGCTGCGTCTTGAGATCATCGAAATCACTTAAAAGATTTGGATCTATTACTTCTATTTTTTCGTCTTTTCTTTTTCTTTTTGGTTTTTCTTCTTCTCTTTTTATTTTTTCTTCATCTACTTCTGGATTTTCCTCTTCTACTTCTTCTTCTGCACCACCTTTTGATTCTTCTTCTTCTCCTTTTTTTGGTTCGTCTTCTTCTGGTTCTTCTTCCTCTTCTTTTGGTTCTTCCTCTCCTTTTAATTCTTTCTTAGCTGCTTTTATTTTTTCTTTCTCAGCTGCTTTTAATTTCTTAATTCGAGCTGCTTTTAATTTCTCTTTCTCAGCTGCTGCTTCAGCTTCTCGTTGTTTTTTAAGCAATATTTGTGCATTTTTCTCATTAATCGCGGTGGTTTTTATAAGTAAAGGAAGATATCTTCTTAATAGTGTCTGAGTAGATGAACACCAGTCGTCTAATTTTGTTTCTCTGCTCGTTTCCATTTCTTGCCATTCTAGAAGTCGAGCATCTTCAATAGTCGCTATGATTTCAGATAAAATTGTTTGGGTAGTAAGATTATACTTTTTTTCTTTTTCAGCTTCTATAAATGTCTTGAAATTCAAAATAGGTGCTTCAAAAATCCATGACAAACATTGAGAAATCATTGTTTTTCCAGAACTTTTCGTTCCTGTCACTAGAACTCTACAAATTGGTTCTAAATATTTTATTTTTAAATAAGGCCGAGGATTTTTGTAAAACGATATGAAATTATTAAGTGAAGACATTAGATATACATGTTTGAAGAACATAACAGCATATTTTGGTCTTCCTGCCACCGATCGTCTAAGCTTAAGTTCAACAGGACATCTATTAAACCAGGGTGATGCACAGTATTTGAAATTAACGACATCACAACTTATAACATCTAATCCGGGTACAGTACTTGCCCAAAATTCTTCCATATCTTCTACAAGTTCTTCTAGAAACAACGGCTGCGGTATAAGTACAGGTGGAATTTGGATAAAGAGTAATGTTTCAGCAACGTGATGAAGCATTTCACCGCATGAAGTTCGACCGTCTAGTTCGATAACCATTTTTGGATCAAAATCTTTTAATTTTTTTTCTAAGTATGGATATACATAAGTTTTATAATTGCATATTTGCTCAATTATTTTACTTTTATAATTTGAGGGAAGTTTAAAATTATATTTAGGATTAAAAACATTAGAAGCGTGCGGATCTTTATAATCAACGGTATGACATTTGCGAGGCCAACCTGGTTCTGGTTTATAATTTGAAAAAAATGGTTGATTTGTATACATGCCTGTTTTGTAGTTTACGTAGCTATTACCTCGCATTTTCAATAAATCTAATTCAGGACATGTTATATGTATAATGATATCCGGCTTAAGAACTAGATTGAATAACTCATCAAGTTGACAAAGAAGTGCAGCTAGTTTTGATTTAAAACGAGGTTTCTTGCTGATTATAACATTAGAACAAGTATCTAGCAAAAATTTTGGCAGTTCTGCAGGTATATCTTGTTCTTCTTCAAGAGATTCCTCCTGATGAACTGAAGCCTCTTCTTCTTCTTTACCTTCCTCTTGCATTTCACTACTTGCAGATGAAGGAGCTGACCCATGTGGTTGCCTTGATTTCTTTTTTCTCAAGTCGCGAATTGTATCAAACAGCATCTCATCTATAAACATGAAAGCTTCTTCGCCATACAATGTATTTATGTAGCAAAGAGGATTTCTAGAAGCCGTCACTAAAGGAAGGCCGGATATTACATATCCTCTATGTTGAACTACTTCTGAATTTATTTTTATCTTCAACATAGTTAATATCATATCATATAAGCACACTTTATTTCGTTTCATATTGAAATTCCAAGTATTCCCTGTACTACTTTTTTGTAATATTTCATCAAGTAATATATTTCTTGGGCATAAATGAATAACATTGTACTTTTTGGCCATGGCTTCACCAAGATCAAATGATCCAGTACCTGCTTTTCCAAGAATTAAGTAACATGTTGGCTTCGTGTTCAGGTGCTTTTCTTGAGCATCAATATCCGTCCAGATATCAAAAAATTTGGAGTCATCAAGAATGGGAGCTCCTGTGTTGTCCAAACCGAGTATTGCTGCTGCCAATAGCGGACTAGTATGCTCAGTCTGTTTTATTTGAGGATTGATAAACTTGGTCTTTCCGGTGTATACTTTGCCAGTACCTATTTTGATACTTTTTAGGTTATGTTTGTCTATAACATCCAAATTACTTTTGTAATTCTCAAATTCTATCATCCTAATTATTGTTTTTCAACATCAAAATAAAATTAAATTGTCAGTGCCATTTATGTCATGTCACAGTTTAACAATTGCTTTTTTTTATGAAAAAGGATTATAAAACAAATTGAAACTTTTTACTAAAATGCCTGAAGGCTTGCTCAGAAACTACAGTGCGAGTCTTTATTATGTGCAGTTGTGCACATACGAAAATGAGGGAAACTATACCTAATTTTATCGACGGAAAACGTGTTAAAAAACTTGATAAAAAAGATTGTTCATAAATGTGACCCCAGCGCATAAGAAACTGTAACTTTTCAACTAAATGATGCAATGAATCAAACTCCATAACGATCGGAAGTAATGAGCCATCCTTATAAAATTAAAATAGTGTAAATAAACTACCCTCAATAGAAAATAAACATGCATTTTTTACTATTCGGTAGCTTAAGAGTCCTATTACATTTTTTACGGAAATTCATGATTTTTGACGCTGTAATTATCAGCAGCAGTGCGATATTTTAATTATTTGATCCTGAATAACGATAGTGCCAGTCTCTTTCTTGTAAGTTAGAGTTACACATTTTCATTTTTCTTTTCGTGTAATTTACTATAAATATTTTACGAACTCAGTTTGCAAAAAAAAATGTCGGCGATGGAACTTTGACGGTCTAATTCACATTGTTACAATCAATTCTTTTAAAAGCTAAAATTACTAAAAGGTAAGTTGAATGTTTTACTTGTTTATTGGAGTTCTAGAATTTCTTTAAATTCCTTGAGTTTTCACGGAAAAAAACGTAAAGAAAGCCTAATTTAAGCCAGAAATGTCTTGATTCAGCGTCCATTATATTCCAAATAAAAACAATTTTATCAAATAAATTAATGTGATATAAAATTTCAATCTACAATGAATACGTTTCATTAGTTTTCGTTTGTCCATATAATTAAACAAAATTACAATAAATAAAATTAAAGTACTATATATTCTGCGTCAATTCAGCGCGCGCGCTCCTCAGTCTCGCGCGAGCGCCCAAATAAACTTTAATCCTATTCAGACTAGTAGGTATCAAAATTGTTTCGCGGACTATAGATGTACTCCCAACGCAGACCAACGTAACTTCGTTTATTGCAAACGAGCATTCACGATTCGTAATAGGGCTCTTAAATGATTGATGAAGAATTTCCTAAAGTAATAAAAAAGGTAGGTACCTAATCGGGGCGTCTTTCTTTTTGAGCAATTTTACGATTACCTACTGTAAAAATTTATGAAAAGGAAAAAACATTTTTGCTAAAAGAACATGTTTATTTTAAATTGAGGGTAATTACTTCCGATCATTTTGTTTCATTGCAATAGATCATTTAGTTGAAAAGTTACAGTTTTGTTTGCACTGGGGTCACAGGTTGTGAAAAAGCTTTTTAAAAAACCGATAAAATTAAAATAAAAAACAATTTTTTTCAATACGTTTTCCGTCGATAAAGTATAGTTAGTTTCTTTCTTTTTCGTATGTGTACATTATAAAGACTCACACTGTATTATACAATCTACTTAGTTAACTAACCAAAATTAGTCTAAATAAATGTTTCTAGTAAGTTTGGTTAGTTTAGTTGATTACATTTCCATGAGATAAGTGCACAAGTACTTATGCCTACACAATCGAATTTAAAGCTGTGTGTTTCCAATGCTCTCAAAAATACAACATAATAAAAAGGTAAGTAACAACCGCAATCCAATAACACGCGCGCGCACAAGCGCGTATACGCATACGTAGCGTTGCTATCTTGTTAACGATTTGTACCGATATTAGTGCTTATGCTGTTTTTAGGGTTCCATGCTGAAAGCAGTGCTAGATTTACTCTAGGGGCAGCAGTCGGGGCTAGTGCCCAGGGCGGAAAATTATCCGGGGCGGCAAAATTTGATAATTACGATTTTGGCACTTTTAGTTAAAATGAATAATCAAAGCAATTAAATTAATGTAAAGTATTAGATTGCAAAAATAAAAATAATTAGAAGTAGTTTTTTCGAAATATTAACAAGTGCGAGTCGGACTCGCGCACTGAGGGTTCCGTACAAACGTGACGTGTTTATGACGTATTAAAAAAAACTACCTACTAGATCTCGTTCAAACCAATTTTCGCTGGTAGTTTACATACATCAAATATTTTTTTTAGTTGATCATTCTCTTATTTTAGAAGTTACAGGAGGGGGGGACACATTTTACAACTTTGGAAGTGTCTCTCTTGCAAACTATTCAGTTTAGAAAAAATATATATTACAAACTTCAATATCATTTTGGAAGACCTATCCATAGATACCCCACACGTATGGGTTTGAGTTCTATGGGGACCTCCAATTTTTTTCTTCTATTTTTAAGTGAAAATCTTAATGCGGTTCACAGAATACATCTATTTACCAAGTTTCAACAGCATAGTTCTTATAGTTTTGGAGAAAAGTGGCTGTGACATACGGACGGACAGACAGACAGACATGACGAATCTATAATGGTTCCGGTTTTGCCATTTGGCTACGGAACCCTGAAAAATAGCTTCTGCCTGCGACTTCGTCTGCGTAGACTTTAAAGCTGGCGCACAACTTATTTGTCTCGTATTATTATATTATATATATAATTAGTAATAGATACTGATAGTTTGTGAGTCTTTGTTGTTCGGACTTTCAGCCATGGAAAAACTTTTGTTTTTTTTACTTAGACATGTGTCCTGATCGCCTGGTATTTGTGAATCTTTAGCGTTCACAATTCTAGTCCAAAAATACTTTGACTCGTTTCTAATCTGTTGATACATGGAATCTTTAGCGCTCATAATTCGAGCACGGAAAAAACTTCGACATGTTTCTGTTCTCCTGGTACTTTTGTATCCATTTATATATACCACTCACAATTCCAGCACCGGAAATACTTCGACATGTTTTTTGTTTCCTGGTACTTGTGAATCTTTAACGCTCACAATTCCTACCGAAAAAAAACGTTTCTGGCTTCTGGAATCTTTAGCGCTCAGTATTTCTGCCGAAAAACCACTTTTGTTTTTGGTCTCCTGGTACTTTTGAATCCTAACCGCTCACAATTCCAGCCCCGGCAATACTTCGACATATTTCTGGTCTCCAGGTACTTGAAATACTTCAAGAAATTCCTGTTCTTCTGGTACTTTAAAATCCTAACCGCTCACAATTAGGTATCCTGGTACTTGTGAATCTTTAGTGCCCACAATCAGCCCCGAAAATACTTTGACTTGTTTTTGGTCTCCTGGTACTTTAACTCCTTATGCACTTGTTTTCGACTTTTAATCACGGAGGTCACTGACGTACGTGTTGACAGACAACTACCGGAAACCTGAACCCTGTAGACTACTTCTTATTTTCAATTTAATTCATACTGTTAGTTTACACCTTGTCATGCGATAGTTGCTTATTAAATGCTGTGATTGTCTGTAAATGTTGCAGCACTATAAGATTTTAGTTAAAAGTGCATGGAATGTTGATCCTTATAAATAAGTTCTATTGTAATGTTTAAAAAATAAGGAATTAAAACCAAAATTTCAGTGTTATGGCAGCATTTTGTACAGAGCCCAGGGGCGGCATTAAGTTTAAATCCGGCCCTGGCTGAAAGGGTAACTAACGGAACCTTATTACTAAGTTTCTGCTGACTGTCTGTCTATTCGTTATTTTTCCGCTATAAAAACAAATAATTATAATTAAATTAAATGAGACTCCCAGACAAGAAACATGTTTTTTTTTTAGGTTTGTGGTATGGAATCCCTTGTGTGAGAGTCCAACTCGCACTTGCGCGGATTTAAGAGTTTAATGTACCACTTGCTAACCATTATTATTAATCATGATTAATAACAAAGGCAGTAAATATAAAAAAAAATCAGATACTTATTTTCATTAGGATCAATGGTGCAGAAAGGGAAGTTTTCAGCTGCGGCTTGGCTTTTTGTCAACACGTTGAAGAATGTTGACTTTCCAACATTAGGTACTCCAACAATGCCAACTTTTAAGTTTGTGCCTACTCGGCCAATTAATGGCTTTTTCTCAGGTTCTTCTACTTTCTTAGGAGGCATTCTGAAAAAAAAAACAAAGACTGATTGTGAGTTTAGACTAGTTAATCAATCATGATAATGGACTTGGATACACAAACGCAGGTGGACCATGACCTGAATAATATAAATACATAGGGCTAGAGTTGTGTATATATAGGGTTAGAGGCGATCTACTATGCGCAATACTTCCCATGGCACTGTGTGTTACAAGTGCCACAATTTTAGTATTCATTGTTTACCAAGCTTCTATATTTTTTAATAATAAATTGCATTTGCACAATTTCACTTGCTATTTTCACTATATATTTAAGCATAAAAAGTGTGGCTGAGTGAGCCTTGTAATAAAGATTGCACAATGAAAGTTTGAGGGATGTTGAAATCTGAGAGCCAATTCTACAAATTTTTAAACATCTTTCGCATTTGCATGTCAATTGCAAACTGTCAAAAAAGCCTTAACTGGTAACGCCCGGAGTGGAACCATTGGTTCCACTTGACGTCACTGATATAAATCGTAATGTCATAAAAATAAAGTATAAAATCAATTGCGTAAGGTGGCCTTAATGTGTCCACCTCCAGATCGAACTGGTTAATTTTCATAAATTTTTGGCAGATTATGATTTGAGATGCAAATGCGATACAAATGTGAAAATTAGTAGAATTGGCACTCAGATTGCACCATATTTTTAATTGCTCAAAGGAGGCAATATTGTACATTTTTCTCTCAAAACCAGTGGATGTGATGTGTGTGTGAGATGTAGTCTTTTTAACCCAAAGGTTGACTGGTAGAGAATGCATTGTTGCATTTAGTCCGCCCATGTAACACTATTGTACATAAATAAATAAATAATAAATAAATGTGATTGTGTGGTGGAAATAATATCCATGAAAACATTGATGCAAACAGGCCATCAATGTCGTAAATGAGTTATTTATGATTGGATATTATTGTGTCACATATTATATAAATAAAGTAGCTGACCCGCGCAACTTCGTCTGCGTCACATTTTCCATGAATGCTCCGTGCCCAAATAATATTGCGACTATAAATTGAGATGTAAGCTACCCTATCTCTCAAGTTGGATCAAACTGCACACAGTATGCAAATTTCATTAAAATCGGTTTAGTAGTTTAGGAGTCCATCGTGGACAAACAATGTGACACATGATTTATATATATTAAGATTTCAATCTCAAATAAAAGAATCATTCAGTCAATATTATTTCATTAGATTTCACCATGAAAGTATTTCACAATATTGATGAATAGGGAATTGTTGATACTATTCAGTCAATAATTATGTCCAGACCAGAAACCCCTTTCCTAATGCTCAAGGTTGAGGCTAGACGGATAGATAAATAAAATAAAATTTAAATTTAAGAGCAATATGCAGAATTTGTGTGTAAACTCTATAACATCCCTTTACATGAGAAATGAATATTTGTTTAAGGTGTTTTAGGGTACCTATGTTTATTTTTTTTTTAAATTAGGTACAAAGGTGGAAAGACAGAATATTAAATGCCTAGTTACTTTTTAAAACACCAAAATAGTTGCACAACTATTTTATATCTATTGTTTCACATGTTTCTATAGCTATTTCTTCGTTTTAGAATTTCTTTGCAATTAGAAAATGTGGTTTAGATGATGTGGCTAAAGCCCTAGCGTTGAGGGCTGGAAAATTTGTGTAGATGTGTGGAAGAACACTTTCTTCCATAATATATTTGTACAGATTTTTGAGGTGCAAGCTGCGCCGGTTCTAATTAAATTGCGATAGGGGTAAGATGAGGTGGGCTGTGATATGATAAGAATTAGCAATAATATTACAATTCATTTTGTGTTGTGTTTGTGTTAGTTAATTATCAAGATAACCTCTTACAATAAAAATAAATGCAGTTACCTGATCTATATTCTCCTGATGATAACAAGTTAAGTCACCACACCACTAGATTCAACGAATTGTTTGTACTTCGTTAAATATTGTCTTCAGAAGAGGGAAGAAAAGAAACCGTAAACGTGCAACTTGCTGGAAAATCTGTCCGGCAAATTCACATTCACATTTCACAGGGCAAGTTTGACTTAATTGACATTTCTTTGCAACAGATAAAAACTATCATAAAGCTGGGTGTACACAAGCGAATAATAATTCAGCAGTGCGATTCCTTAATATGTAGTAGATGTGAACACTAAGGAGAATAGACCGGCTGGTCAAAAGGGCTAACCACACACATCCGGGTTCCCCAAAGAGTAAAGTAACTATATAGGGGGTTCCCGTCCCTGACGGGACAGAAAACGGGACGGAGATAAAGCAAGTTCGTACAAATCGTATTTCTCCATCCCGTTCTGTGTCCCGTCACAGTTGCCAGCACATCACGCTACCCGAAACTGACAATTATTGTTCCCAATCAACCTTGAACATTATTAGTAAGTTGAAAATTTATTGAAGAAACTTGACAGATTGTTTTAACTTGATGTGCTGGCGTCTGTACGTCGTACAAAAATTTTCTATATTATGTTACCGGCAATCTTTATAACTCAGGTATTCTATCTATACAATAATACCTAGATAATTTGTACCTAGAATACCTGGAGCGTCTCGGTAATGTATGAAAAAATATTGTGAACTAGCTTGTGCCAGCAGCTTCGCCTACGTAATCCCTAGGGAACATACTCCCGGAATAAATATTTGTTTCAATGTTGGACAGGTGACCCTACGAGGGGCCGAAGCCAATTCGCAGTGGAAGGGCCTCTGCGAGATAGGTATATATTATGAATATTATTATTCCATTTATTTATTTTTATATACTTACATATAATTTACATTTTTATATATTTTTGTACAAAAAACATCTAAAATATAAAAAGTAGTAGCCCACCGGTATCGGGAATAGGATCCAATTGCTACCGGTGGTCAGGGCTTTGCATGATTGTACTTCCGAGCAAGAAGTGTCGTTGTGCAAAATAATCAGGGTAAATAATTACTTATTCATTTTGTACTTTGCCTAGGTATTCTACACAAGTACACAATACCGAAACGCAGCTGGCAATTTATGTAAAAGACGATAGCAGGGAAAGGGTAACGCTACGTTCACTCGACGACATTTTCTTAGTCAGATCAGATTTTACAGGATACGGTTAGACACAATACAATTTAATTGAATTATGCTTTAGTAATGGTTGGTACTAAGTTGAAATAAAACTCCGGATTGTAGATGAGTCACGAAGAATGCAAATAGATGTACGAACGTGAACTGAGTGATCTTTTATTTTCCAATACGTTTGCTTTTATACGATTTACGATAGTTACAAATAAGAGCTTTTCAAAATCCTGACCAATCATGTCACAGCACTTTGTTGTCCGTCCGATCCACGTGGCAGCGCTAGAGACGATCGTAGTTCAGCTCGCACTGCTCGCAGTGCGCCACCAGTGCGCGGGATTTCGGTGCGACGAAAGTATAAATATTTTTAAATAAGATTGACACGTAATTCGCGAACTAGTTCCTCCCGGAAGACAACTTGTAAAATGGTTTAGAGAGATTTATCATGGACCTCTCTGTGAACGTCAGCTGCGATACGGTCGGTGGGTTATGCAGCGTAAGTCTCCCAAAAACGTTGAAAAATAATTTGTTTTTCAGTCATTTCCTCCCGAATGAAAATTGTGATTATAGCTAAGCTAATAACTAGCAGAAACCGAAACGTCAGCTGTCTCTAGAGTGGTGGAAAATACGTCAGCTGGTCACAGGAACATGCATTTTTTTTCATATTTTCAGTCATACCCTCCCGATTGAAAATTGTGCCAGATTATAATCTGACACAATTTTCTAACTTTACCCACCAATATCTTGCAGAAAACAAAACGTCAGCCGGCTGTACCTACCTCGGTGGGAAGGTCGTCAGCAATACAAAAAATCGTGTCAAGAAGCAATACAATCACCCTGAAGGGGGCATCTATTGCCTAGGTACTTAATTCACCAGCTGAAGAGTTTTCCCTCGGCATCCTGCCAGCTGACTCTGTTAATTACTTACAGGATCATATTAACTGTCTGCTTACCTACGTTTTTTTTTATCCGGAAGGAAATGGCGTATCGAATTTAATAATAGTAAGACTTGTCTTAGAAATCTAAATATGTATAAATTGTAAGGGCTTTTCATTGAACATGTCGCATGTGGCTTTTTGTTGTGTGTGTTGTTTGTCATGTCGTTGTTTCCATTCGGTAGGAAATTACAGAAAAATATTTTTTTTCAACGTGTTTGGGAGGCTGCCACTGCTTAACCCACCCACCCAGAATCACTCAAGTTTTTTTAAAATTATACTTTTCTTTTAAAATAAAATGAATAGATCATCATCATCATCTGCCTAGCCTTTTCCCTAACAATGTAGGTATATTGGAGTCGGCTTCTAGTCAAACCGGATTCAGCTGAATACCAGTATTTTACGTGGAGCGGCTGCCCACCAGACCTCCACAACCCATTAACTGGGTAATAACACGGTACTCCTTGGTAAGACTCGTGTCAGATTTTCTGGCTTCTGACTATCCGTAAACTGCCAAAGATCTCCAAATGACAGCCGGGACCAACAGCTTAACATGCTTTCCGAGGCACGGGGGAAACTCGGTATGTTAAGATGGTCCCCAACCACAGACCAACCTCGGCAAGCGTTGCTTAACCTTGAAATCGACCTGTGCGGCTGTTTTCATATCAGTTAATTGCCGTCCACTGCTGAACGTACCTAAGCCTCCCCCAACGAGAGCCAACAATCCTGGTCTTGAGCAGTCCGCATCCGCTGCCAGCGACCTTCTCTAAATCATCGAGCCATCGTGCCGCAGGGCGACTCACATTACGTTTGCCATATGCGGTCTCCACTCTAACACATGTCTGCTCCATCGGCCGTCTGTCCATTTACAGACATGGCAGGCCCACTTCTACTTCAGCATGCTGATTATACGCACAATGACGGTGACTTTAGCGCGATTCTATCCTCCAGAGAAACCCCGACCGATGGAGAGATCTATCTCTCTCCATTGTACGCTGAGAAAACTTGAATTTATTAACCAAGCCTATGATGAGTGTCCACGTTACGGCACCGTAAGTAATTACGGGTAGGACGTTTTATAGACCCCGGTCTTGAAGGAGTGTGGCATCGATGAATGCCGCCCAGCCCAAGCTAATTCTTCTGGTCGCCTCCTTCTCAACTTAGTGCCACCCGCCCACCCAAGTCGTATAATATATATGTATTCTTTCTTGCACAACCTCGAGGGTGACGCCATTTACGTAAGCCCCAATTGGGGCCAAATGGTTTTGTCTTGCATACTCGGTGCGGTGCCTGATGCGTTAAAACCCTCACAGTAAGACTTTCATTTGGTATGTCACACAATACAGTTAGATTTTTTTTTTGTTTTCTAATTTGACCCCTATTCTAAAAATGTATTTATTAGCGTAAAACTTCCGTGTTGGATCACAGAAGACTATAATAATTAAGTATACCTTCAACAGAATCGGTAGACCTCGAGAAAACTGGCTGTAACAGACGGACAGATAGACGGAACCACAGATATAGATAGACCTAGATAACGCAAGAGCAACTATGTATGTATGTATGTAAATCGGGCTGGTTTCCGCAACTCCACGACTAAGCGCGTATTTTGCGTGTAGGTGGGACAAATGTGTCATTCGATCCACCCCAGCTCCCCGAGGAAGGCCAGCAACGCCTTGATGTTACCAACTATTTCACAGAGGGTACCTGGGTTACCGAAGTACTTGGCCCTGTAATCCGCGACTACCGGGCAGCTTAGAAGCAGATGTGCTGCTGTCTCATCCTCCTCCATACAGGCTCTGCACAGTGGGCTGTCAGTGGCTCCTATAGCATAGAGGTGTTTATTAAAAGACCCGTGGCCAGTTGTTACGGCTGTGACTGAGCGCAACTGTTGCTTAGTCAGTCTTAGGGCTTGTTTTGTGAACCGGCCATCAATAGAGGGAAGTGCCTCTTTGGCCTGCCTACACTCACCATGGTCAGCCCATAGCTTGTGATGTTTGTCTCTGGTGCGTTTCCTTACCAGATTGCGAAGGTGCCCGAAAGGCAGCGGCACGAAGGGTTCGGGACCAATTGGTGTCATACTCGAACCCCTTCTGGCAAGCTCGACCGCTGCATCGTTGCCTCGGGATTCGCTGTGTCCTTTGATCCATTGAATGGTTACTTTGTTGTGCCTACCAACCTGGTTGAGACGCTGGTGACACTCGAGAATCAGCCCAGAGTTAACTGTGTGGCTGTTCAGAGCTTGCAGGACGGCCATGCTGTCCGAAAGTATACGTATTGGATGATCCTTAACTTCCCTGGTTAGGATGGCTGATGCCGCCAGAGAAATGCCCATGCATTCAGCTTGGAACACTGTGTTGTGGACCCCCAATGGTGCGGCTATATGGATATTGAGATCCTCTGAGAAGATTCCCGCACCCAGTGCCAGTACCTGTTTTTGATCCATCGGTAAAGATCCGCAGCTCTGCAGGGCTTAGACCCTCGCAGCGATGATCCTCATACAGTTGGATTTTGTATTTTTTATCAAAGATAAATTGCTTGGGTACCCGGTCATTTAGTGCTGTTGTTAAGGGGAGATCATTATTGAGCTCCTTGAGCAGAACGGTGTGTCGTGTTTCTCTCTTACCCCAGAGATCCAGTGTTTTAAGGCGCAGTGCTGCCATCGTCGCTTCCTGTTGTATAAACAAGTGTAGCGGGGGCAGTCCCAGCATGGCTTCCAGCGCCGAAGTCGGAGTGGTCCTCATGCAGCCCGTCGTCGCCATGCAGGCTAGCCTTTGCATGTGTTGTAGCTTGTTTATAGCTGTAACTAGCTTTGCACGTGGCCACCACACAATAGCCCCGTAAGCTATCATAGGCCGAATTACTGCGCTATACAACCATAGTATTATTTTAGGAGATAGGCCCCACCTCTTCCCTATCATTTTCCTGCATTGCCAGAAGGTGATGCAAGCCCTGTTTAGTTTGTAGTCTAGATGAGAGCTCCAGTTTAATTTACTATCTAGTATAATGCCTAGATACTTTACCTCGTTAGACAACTGGAGTTCTGTGTTAAAGAGCTTAGGTAGCCGGTAGTGGCCTAGTGCTCGCTTTTGAGTAAACATGACTAGTTCAGTCTTCGTGGGGTTAACTGACAGATCATATTCTTCGCACCATCTTTCCACGATACGTAGTGCTTGTTG
This sequence comes from Ceramica pisi, assembly GCA_963859965.1. Taxonomy (NCBI): domain Eukaryota; kingdom Metazoa; phylum Arthropoda; class Insecta; order Lepidoptera; family Noctuidae; genus Ceramica; species Ceramica pisi. The sequence goes on along the minus strand of OY982535.1, from coordinate 16,851,197 downwards.
AGTGAGGTTGCAGATCGTTCCAGTTACCTTTCCTGGCACGAGGATTGCGAGGTCGTCTGCATACCCTATAGTGTAGTAACGAAGCGCGTTGAGTTTGGTGATTAGGTCGTTAATCACCAGGTTCCACAGAAGAGGGGAGATCACTCCTCCCTGCGGGCAGCCTCTGGCTATCAAGGCCAGCTGCTGCTCTTCCTCAAGGCGAACTACCCGTTTGCTTAACATATTAGTAATCCAGTCAGTTAGTACCTGCTCTACACCGTGTCTGGAGAGTGCGGCTCTAATGCTGGAAAAGTTTGTCTTGTCGAAGGCTCCTTCGATGTCTATGAAAGTGCCCAGGCAGGACCCTTTCTGGTGAATCGCTTCCTCAATCTGGCTAACCACCAGATGAAGAGCTGACTCTGTCGACTTACCCGAGCTGTATGCGTGTTGGTTACCATGCAGTGGTATTGCTTTTAAAGCGCCATCTCGTAGTTCCCTTTCACACAGTCTTTCCATTGTCTTCAGCAAAAACGAGGTGAGACTTATGGGTCGATAGGATTTGGCGCTTGTGTAGTCACTTTTACCTGGCTTCGGAATGAATATGACTTTCACTTCCCTCCATCCTTTAGGAACGTATCTAAAGGCCAGGCACGCTCGCATTAAGGGTACCAGTTTTGTAGCAACAGCGGTACCTCCCCACTGTTGTAAGTCTGGAAGCACCGAAGCACACCATCGGGACCTGGTGCCTTAAAAGGTTGGAAGCCTTTGATGGCCCACTGAAGTTTTTCCAGTGTAATCATCTTCTTTGCATAAAACCAGTCATGTTCTGATGGCGTTTGGATAGCGTCGTGCCATTCATTTACCTGTGCGAATACGCTCCCTGGGAAGTGAGTCTCAACTAGGAGGCGTTTCGCTTCTTCAGGTGTCGTGGTCAGCGTGTTATCGGGTTTCCGGAGTGTGGCGACCTCAGGTGTGTCCTGTTTCGCCAATATTTTCCTTACCCTGTTTGCTTGTTGGCATGATTCAATGCTACCACAGAATTTACGCCACCCTGTAGTTCTTCTGAATCTGATGCATTTCTTGTAGCTGGATTTGGCCGCGTAATAAGCGTCCCAGTCCTCATCACTACATGTGTTCATGGCTCTGTTAAGAGTCTTCCTTACCTTACCACGTTTGCGCTCCAGATCCGCGCCCCACCACTGTTGTTACCTGGTGTGTCGCGCGGAATCGTTTCCGGGCAGGCTATGTGGTAGCTGTTTATCAGCGATTCGGTCAGTTGTTGAACTTGCGTGTCGATCTGTGCCGTGTCCGCAAGAGACTCCGGATCGTCGTGTGTGGCAAGCCTTAAGGCGGTTGCGTGTGTATAGCGCTCTATCCGTATTGCGCGGATTTCGCCTAGGTTGTTTAAGTTGTATACAGACCTGGATGTCGAAGCGGATCCATCTGTGGTCTGAGCAGGAAGCCTCATTTGAGACCTGCCACCCGGTGATGAGTTCCGCTGCTCCCTCCGTTGCCAGAGTGAGGTCTATGATTGTACGACTGCGTCTGGTTACGAAAGTTGGTTCCGAACCTGTGTTTAGTAGGGATAGGTTAGTTGTGAACAAATAGTCAACTAATGCCTTACCCCTTTCATTCTGCGTCTCCATCCCCCACAGTGGATGGTGTGCGTTTGCGTCGGTCCCGATTACCACCTCATCTCCGCTGCCATCGCAGTGTGTGATGAGGCGGTCAAGATTGTGTGGGGGCGGTTCTTCCGCCTCAGGCATATACACCGAGGCGAAAACGACGGCCATCCCTGTGGCTCCACGCTGTATATTCAGCCTAGCTGCAGAGACATCTCTGCAACAGAAGTCGCTTAAGAGCTGTGCTTTAAGGTTACCTGTGACATAGATGCACGATCTAGGGTGATCATGGTCTGTAGTAACAAGGAGCTTACCACCGAGATTGGATAGTCCTCGTATTTGGCCTCCCCTAATCCACGGCTCCTGGATCAGGGCTATGGCCGTGTGTTGGACCTCCAGCCACTTGCGGAGCTGAGCCGTCGCGGTCTGACTGTGGTGGAGGTTAGCCTGCACGACTTTACAGGCCGACGAAAGGGACGCCATCGCAGGCGAGACCCGCCTCGTCACCCTCCAGTCGCAGCCCGGCAAACTGGTCGCCCTCGTCGAAGCCGTCCTCCCTCAGGTCCGAAGCCGGGGACAACATTGCGTCGTCCAGCTCCCCCCCCGATGAAGGGACGGCGTCCGCGGTGACGGCAGGGGCGGCCGACCCCGCTGCTCCAGCAGGTTCAGCCACAGTTGCCTCCGGGTTGTTTGGCGGGGAAATGGTCTCCCCTGTCTCTGCCAGCAGCTGCTTCGTTACCGGGTCCCACCCCCGAGGGACGTCGACAAACCGCCCGGTCGGACCTGGAACTTGACGTACACCGATCCCAAGCCAATTGAAAGTCGGCGATCGGCGCACATCAGGGTCGGAACCTGGTCCTCGGGGATACCCAGCACCACGAACCAGCATGCCTTCTGCTTCTCCGCGTGCAGCACTACCCACCTCTTCACGTCGATCCAGTGATTCTGGTAGCAGAGGGCTCGTCCAATGTAGGTCGAGTCCTCGTAGACTCCCTGGTCGTCGGGGATGGCGATGCCGCACCGGACCCGCTTCTGGATCTCCGACTGGCTCTTGACGACTAGCGAGGTGCTAGCCGGGAGAGCCAGGTTGGAGACTGTCTTCTTCAGCCAGGCCAAAGTGTGGTCATTTCCGCACCACAGCTTGAGGACTCCACCGGCGAACAGCAGCTTCGCGTTGAAGGTCGGCCCTGGTGTGTCCTGCATAGCGGAGCAGGCCTCGCTGATTATCTGCTTGTGGATAGCAGCGAGGATCTGGTCCGATACTCCCTGACTGATGATGCCCCTCTGGTCGCAGGTGATCGCGACGTTCAGGGACGCACTGGCAGCTTGGGCGTAGCTTCTATTTACAACCCGCTGGGACTGGTCAAGCCGCGGCCGCTTATTCTCTCCACGAGGCGATATCGTCTCGTTGAGGGCCCGCTTGGCCACAGCCTGATCGTTCCCATCGGGTTGCTGTGTCGTGGTTACCACCTCAGCCGGACCTCCTGCGGATTTAGATGGCGGTTCACTGGGTGATGGACGGCTAGTGCCGTGCAAGAGCAACTACTTCGCGGGCCGATTTTTGTACGTAAGCTACGTACAAAAGTCATAAGTGCCCACTTTCGCGCTCAGTCTGCATCGGTGTATAGCGTTGGCTTGGTGAGCGCTGGTGCAAGGCGGGGGGTGGGGCGAGATGGGCGGTGTCTTTGAATCTATTTGATTTTCTCATCACTAAATAGTGCTTGTGACGTCTTATACTTGGTTTTCGTACAGATCGTGAAACTTGCGTTATCTAGATCGATCTATATCTGTGGACGGAACCCTAAAAATAAGATCTCAAAACATGTAACCAATGGTGGTTTTCATATTTGAGTTGAAATAATAATCAAACACAATATTAATGGTTAATTATTTTTAATATTATTCTATATAATTATATTATTCTTCAAATAACTGATTAACTATGTAGTAAGCGCAGCCCATGGAGGCGACATTGGTGCAGGATTTTGTAAGTATGACATAACAACTGCAGATATTGACAGCATGAAGGAGCTTACAATCTGAAAAACAGTAAGAATGAACTTATTTCACATTGAAACATGTATGCAACATCTTATCAATGTTTTTTTTTTTATCTTACAACTCTTTAGTGGCATTTTAAAATTAAATGAAAAGAAACATTTGAATGAAAAGGCATATTCTCAAGTATCAATCAGTAACTTCTCTAATAAGTGTACTGTCTTTTTTCAGTTAATGGTTGTTTGGCCATCACACGGTTCAGTTCTCACTTACCTGTTTGGTGTCATCTGAGACTCGGGAATTAGCAAAACTAATACTGGAGCAGAAGACAGCAGTCCAAGCACACCATTTAAGACGCATCATAAGACCGCACATTGAAAACACCATACCTGGAAACAGTATTATTTGTTTAATAATAAAATGTAAGTCAAGGCATTTCATAGAGATAACAGAAGTGGTACATACCTAAGATATTCATGTAATCCGTGGTGAGGTCCTCAGCGGGAGCTGATGTTGGTGGCGGAGGCTTGAAACGACGTTCCCGATCAGCACGTCTTGGGTCTGATGTGAGTTGCATCTGAAAATTTAGAAAATAAGTAGTTAGGTTTGAATTTCACAACACAAAACGAAACTTAAAATTTGTTACCTTAGCTACTAGCATTATTACGAACTGTAATGCATATTTAAGCATTGACTTGATTTCAATAATGCTAATTACTCACCTTTTGGGGTTTTATTACGGGCCCACAAATAATTGAAACTTTCAAGGTATCGTTCTTATAAATGAACCAGTTACACAAACTCACAGCTCCCTGTGGTGACTGAAAACTTATACTGTAAACATTTATGTCTATTGTAAAAATTTATCAAATTAAGTATTTTAGTATTTTTAGTTTCATTTCAGTAATCCAGTTCACTCAAGACCAGCAAAGCAATTTATGTCACTGTCTTATGACTTGTCTTTTTTTTTTTTAATAATTTTATTCTTGACCATGGATACATGTCCTTCAGTCGTATATGACTTGTCACTTTGACAGTGTTGCCAGGGCCCTTGAGTCTTATGTTACGTTTCGTTTCCTAAAATGTTACATTTTTTCTCCAAAAGTTACAAATGTATTTTCTAATTAGTTACGAGTTTTTGGAGTCGGCAAAATGGCGGAATATAATGGAATCTATGATGTGTAATGGTGTATTTAACCTTAGAATAAAACTTTATCATCTCACTTTATTGAGTAGTGAGTACTGGTGATCTCTTTCTTAATTAATCTTTCTTCATTAATTTTTGTTCTATTCTTTTTTTCTTCAATCACGAATTTGAGACAAAAAAATCATCGAATTCGCCAACCTGAACCCGGCATCAGTTTTTTTTATTGTAATGTAATACTCGTTGAGGTCTAAATCACAGTAAGTAATCAAACATCGTTGATTTGTTTCTGTGTAGATATTTTACTTGTTTGCATCTGAAATAAAATACAGATGTTGTATTTTTATTTTTATTGCAAACTTTGACATGCAGTTTGCCAACAAAATAAAATATTAGTTGGAAATAAATGTATTCATCAGAACTTCACTCACGCACATAATACAACAAAACGAAAGGAAACAAAACACAGTCATCACAATCGAGTCATTTCTGCTACGAAACCGTGTACGGCGGGAACTTGCGAAGTACGAAAAGTGCGCGCACACGCTCAAGCAAAATCAAGTTTTAAAGTAAAGACTTTACGATTCATTTCGTCGTGGCGCTTTCCATTCAGAACCATCTCTTAGTGTAATATGGAGTGAAATACTTTTTAGATGCGCAGTTTTAGGTGCGTTCAATTTTTATGCGTTAAATTGAAATGTGTTCGTAAACTGTTTGCAATAAAAATCTAGTGTTACAAATCTCGTTGTTCTCAAAAGTTACGAAAATTGCCTTAGATACAAAAATAACTTACATGCTTAGAATAATAATAACGCATAGAAACCTAGTACGAGTGCAAAAAGTGAGGCAACTAAAACTTAGCTTAATCCGTCAATCCGTCAAACTTAGCCGTCAGTACTCAAGGCTCTATGTAGTCTGTGACTCAAGGTCACGTTCCGTCGAACACAGCTCGCGAGTAAATAATTGAAAATGACAGTTTGTTGCGTGAAAGGATGTTATAGCACATATCAGGAAAACAAAAAAAAATTGATAAAATAACATTTCACAAATAAGTACTCACATTCTATGCACTATTTTTACGTAAATCGATAAATAAAACAAAATTCTAATAACCTAACTTGTCATAACACAGTGTTGCTATTTGTGAGTAAAAAAATACCCACATTGCTTTCATTCATGTTTTTCATTTTTGTAATTTTAAAATACAATCAAACCCGATGTTTTAACATTGATTATAATTATAACCCATCAAGCATTCTAAACGCATTGAACAATATCTCATTCTTTATGCGATTTATTTCCTTTAATTTTGAAATAAATTGAATTAAACCTTCCGAAAAAATAAGTCATATTACATGAAAAATCATGTTTACCTTTTCCAGTTCCCAAGAACATAAAATACTTGCCTTGATAGCAAAATAGTAATGCGTCTTCCCATATTTTGTGGGTAACGGCTTGGTAATGGTATCACTGAAAGCTATATCTGTGTGCGTTAGAGGAACGTGGACACATTCGGCTCACGCACAGAAAGAAAATGAAGTGGACACACGATTGTGCTCGGGTTTTGTTCTAGACGCGGCTTCTATGCGTTATTATTCTAAGCTTACATGTTACGCGAGGGGGTCAAAAGTTACGAAAAATGTAAGAAATGACAATGACACAACATTTTTAGTCAAGAATAAAATTAAAAAAAAAAAAACAACATTTTTAAAAATATTTTTTCGTGTTTTAATGGATATAGAGCCCTTCAAACATAGTCTTTGGTTTTTTGAGATAATAACTTTATCTTTTCAATGCGGCTGCAACACAAATGTTTATGTTTGTAGGAGGCCAAAGAAGGCTCAGCTCCACTTTACCGATATCGCATTTGTTTCAATGATTCCACTTTAGGTGGTTCGCGAACTTACTCGGCTAGACGTCATCGGTGACACACGTGAAAGCTTGCGTCATTACTCTGGTCAAATAATAGGTACTACTCTTTGACTCTGGTACCTACCATGGAGACCGCGATGTCGTCAATGGAGGAAACTTTTATTTATTTATTGTATGAGGGAAGCAATTTTACAGTGAATAATATTTAGTCGACTCCTGAACCTGTTACAATCGTGTTCATGAAACAATAAAAAAAAATTGTTAATAATTAGTCTGAATTACTTCGACAATCAGTAATTTTTGCAACAAAATAGCACTCGACGTGTCACAAATCAAAGTAATGGCTTGCGGCTTGCGTCGTTGACAGACGTGCGAGCCGAGGTGAGCTACGACCAAAATTTCAAATCTGTTGGATCGCCAACGAACTTACTAGGCGGTTTTTATGTGCGCGTACTTGGTACACACGAGCGAAAAAGGTCGGCGAGCCGTAAGTACGCGTACTTGCTCGTACGTCTATCACCCACTTTAGAGGTGTTCCATTTGTGCTGCAGACTTTTTCAGCAATGTTTTTACATAACACTTAGAATCGGAATCTCGAAAATCTGTGCACCTTCGGATTATTTGATTTTCTTTTCATAAATAAACTCAAATACCTTACATTTGTTGACTGACCCTGACGCAAATAAACTCCAGGACAGAGAGGGTAGAACGCAAGAGCGAGCGCAGCGAACCCGAAAATTTTTCATCCCACCTCAGATAGGTTTTATTTTCTTTTGATCATTAATACTTAAATAGCAGTAACTTTATGACACTGATGCAAGAAAGGTCATTAACTTAGAGAGGGCAAACATAGTACCTAAGAACGAACAAAGCAAGCGCGAAAATTCATGCACCGCGGTTAGGTTTTATTTTCTTTAACATTAAAATGTAAGTCATTATAGGTCAAATTCAAACTCAAGCATTTATTTCAACAGGCACTTTTGAATAGTCAAGGCCAGTCGGTCCAAAAAAAAAATGAAGCTATTTGCACGTTCCAAAGCGTAGCTCTCTATGGAGAAGAAAACATTATTTTTGATTGCTTTTATATGTGAGGACAATGCAAAGAACAAATAAGTTTTATAACAATTAATGTACAGATAAAAAAAAAACCCAGTGGCAGGTAAGAGATGACCAGTCTCAACTGACATCGCCCGTTCACGAACATGACGCGTGTATCAGCACCACCTAGCTCAACCATTTTGAAGGGAAGCAAAATGATCCAACACACGCGCCACCATCAGCGAATCAATTGTGTAAACATGACAAGCTCACAACTGCCACGCTCGTTCATGACAAACAAGTTTAATGAGTGGTCCGACTCTGCCTCTGGATTTTGCTATTGTCTTGGTGAGATTAAGCACGCGTTTCTTATCCTCCCAGTTTGTTTTATTATCAATTCTGTTTTTTTGGTGTTGTATCTATTGTTTTGTGTTGTCTGGTTTGGGAATCTAGTTATAAGGTTAGTATTTTAAGTTTTATTGGCGCTCATTTCCTAGGAAATGAGTGCCGAAGAGCCCCCTGACGGGGGTGGAGGGATACCTCCTGATAGTCCTGATATGGAGATTTTGAAGTGCTCTCAATTATCTGATAATGGTCGCGTAATAGCTGAAATCAGAAAACGCCCCGGTGAACCCGAAATTAATATAGATGCGAAAAGAAATAAGCCGCCATCTGACTCAATTCAGTCCGTTTACACTAAACCCGGATTTGAGAGTGACTCCAAAGCACTCTATAGTGAGTCCGACAGAGCACCCTTCTCTGTATTTATTTCTAGGCTGGAATCAGACCCAAAGCAAGGCTTAACCCTGAATTCTTTGAAGTTTGCACAGTTAATCCACAATAAAGGGTTTAGAGGTGTTGTACAAGGCAGTATTAAATCAATGGGCCGTAACAGGATGTCTGTAGACTTTGTCTCATTTAACTATGCCAATCAATTTGTCAATGACCCTATATTAATAGAAAATAAATATATTGCAACCACGCTTCCATGTCACACGCATGGGAGTTGTTAAAGATATTCCCACAGATTGGACTCTTGAGGAGCTAGTTTTAGGTTTAGAGACTCCTCTTAACTGTGGGGAAGTTATTAGGGCTAGGAGACTCAATTTTAAAAATAGAAAAGAGGGTTCTGTTTCATGGTCTCCATCAACATCTGTAGTGCTGACTTTCTCTGGTCAAATACTCCCAGAAAAAGTGTTCTGTTATAATGCCTCCCTCCCTGTTTCCATATATCATCTTCCCACAATTCAATGCCGTAATTGTCTCCGTTTTGGCCATATTAGCTCCCAGTGCAGATCTAAGCCTCGTTGCTACCGTTGTGCACAACCACACCCTGGTGATAGCTGCAAAGTTCCGGACCAACAAGTTACATGTCTGTTGTGTGATGGCAGTAACCATAGGGCTACCGATGACAAGTGCCCTGAACATACGAGACAGAAGTCTATCAAAATGGTTATGTCTCAAGAAAATCTAAGTTACCGGGAGGCTTCAGTTAGGTTTCCCCGCCCCAAAATGTTATACTCCAATGTGACGGCTGGCCCCACCATGTTCAAACCATCTCAACAGTCTCCTTCTGAACCCCATCACTTCTCAGCCCCTCTTAATAGCCCTACTTCCTCTCCATATTCTACCCCTGTTAAGTCTTCCTACACCAAGACCATATATCATTCCCCAAGACCACGCCCAGACTTGGGAAAAACTTATGATACCCAAGCCCATACGGCAATGGTTTATACTCCTAGCTCTTCTCAACCCAATGGCTGTGCTTTGAACTCCCCTTATGTTGAAACCACTCCTCTTCCCACCCCTAATGACAACTTAATAGAGCTCCTGGCTTGCTCACTCATTAATATGTTATCTAAATTTAGTGACGCAATACCGAACAATGTCGTTATATTGGTTCAACAGCTCCTTGAATCCTGGACTCGCCAAAATGGAAAAGATTCTTCAGTGGAACTGTAGATCGATGCGCAGAAAAAAACATGAACTAATTTACCTCATTAATCGTTTCACTCCTGGCATCTTTGCCGTGTCGGAAACGTGGCTTAGGCCTGGAACTTCTTTTAGGGTTCCTGGATTTTCATGTCTTCGGGACGATAGAGAGGACGGTTGGGCTGGCTGCGCCCTATTGGTTAGCAGATCTATCATTTTTTCAGAGATTCCTCTTCCCAATCATGATCCTGGTATACATGTTGTAGCCGTTAGAGCCTTGGGCATATCTTTTGTGTCTGCCTATATCCCTCACCCCAATCCCAATCTTTTATCTGAATTTAACTCTATCCTTTCTTCCATCCCAAGCCCTTTGATTGTGCTCGGTGATTTCAATTGCCGTCACACCCTCTGGGGTTCCCATTGTAATGACCCCTGCTCTAGCTTTCTGTTAGAACTTTTAGATGACTGCAACCTTTGCGTCCTTAATGATGGATCTGCTACTCGTAGGGTTTCGCCTACCCAAAACATTAGTGTTCCCGACCTTACTTTCTCTTCCCCTTCCTTAATGTCATCACTCTCCTGGACAGTTCTCCCTAATTCCTACGGGAGTGATCATTTCCCCATACTGATTTCGTTTCCAAGTTCTCATCCTCGGTCTCCTTCTATTCAACCCTTACAAAAATATCTCCTTTCGCAAGCTGACTGGTCCCATTTTTCTTCCCAATTGGATTCAGAACTTAAAAACTTCTCCCCTATAACCTCCTCCAATTCCCTTATCATCTACGATGATTTACCTTGGTGGGATGCTGAATGCTCTGATGGCGTTCGAAAACGTAAAGAAGCAGAAAATACTTTCGCGTCTAGCTTAGACATGCCTGATTATTTGAATTTTAAAAAGACTTCTGCACGAGTTTGCAGATTATTGGCAAAAAAGAAAAGGTCTGGTTGGCTCAAGTTTTGTGAATCTCTGTCTCCTCGCTCTCCAGTTACTCTTGTTTGGAAAAAAATTAAGTCCTTCCGCAGAGCTAGTGCCAATCAGTCTTTTGAAGACACAACCAATGACCCTGGTTCTTGGTTAGAGGACTTTATCACAAAATTAGCCCCCCCTTTTGTTCCTAGTTTTGAATGCCTTCCAACTGTAGATCCCCCTTCTCCCTCTCCCTCTGATAGATTTGATGACCTTTTTTCTTATTCAGAACTGACATGTGCCTTGGAACATCTTCGTGATTCTTCTCCGGGTGTCGATGGAATACCCTATTCCTTTATTTCCAAATCCTCTTCTAAATGTAAATTAATATTCCTTGACCTAATCAATTCCTTTTTCGCTACTGGTCAAGTGCCAGAGTCCTGGAAATCCCAAATTATTATCCCTATTTTGAAACCTGGTAAAGATCCAAAAGACTCTGGTTCCTATCGTCCTATTGCTCTATCCTCTGTTTTGGCTAAGATCATGGAGAACCTCATCAAAAACCGACTTGAATGGTTATTAGAAACTAAAGGCATCCTAGCCAGGTCTCAATTCGGTTTTCGAAGAGGCATGGGCACTCTAGATAGCCTCAGTATCTTCTTATCCGATGTACGCATTGCTTTTTCTAATAATGAAAGCGTCCTTGGTGTTTTCCTAGACATAGCCTCAGCTTATGATAATGTCCAACTTCCAATACTCAGGCTAAAATTGCTACAGCTGAGTATCCCTGTGAGGATGGTCAACATCATTTGCAATCTTCTTATGTCCCGCTCTATTTCTGTCCGCCATCAGAACTCCCTCTCACCATCTCGACTAGTGTGGAAAGGATTACCTCAGGGATCGGTCTTAAGCCCTATCTTGTATAATTTGTACACATATGATTTAGAGTCTTCAGTAAATTGTTTCTGCAAAATTTTACAATACGCCGATGACATTGCACTTTACATCAGTTCAGCTTCCCTTTCAGACGCCTCAATTCGCCTAAACTCTGCCCTTCAGTATTTAAATCAGTGGCTTACTGATCATGGCCTGAGCTTATCTGTCCCCAAGTGTAACGCAGTTGTCTTTTCTCGAAAACGTAATATTCCCCCAATAAACCTATTTGTTGAAAGTGAACCCATATCGATCTGTGATAGGGTGAAATTTCTTGGCCTCATTCTCGACTCCAAGTTATCTGGCCTTTATCATTTGGATTACATTTCGAAGAAATGTGAAAAAGGTGTTAATGTTCTTCGTGCTCTCTCTGGAGTTCGCTGGGGAGCCCATCCCACTTCTCAAAAAGTTCTTTACAATGCCATAGTCCGTAGCCACTTTGACTATGGGAGCTTTCTTCTAGAACCATGCAACAGAATAGCTCTTGCTAAACTGGAAAAGATTCAGTCCAAATGCTTGCGCATCATCACGGGTGCTATGAAATGCTCCCCTATTAATGCCCTTCAGGTAGAGTGTTTGGAGCCCCCCCTACATTTACGTAGACAGTATCTCTGTGATAGATTTTTTTATAAAGTCATTCAAAATAAATCACACCCCCTTCTTCCTCTTCTTCGTACTCTTTTTGAGTTAATACCGTTGTCACGCTACTGGACCCATAAAAATCCCCCTCTCCTTGTTATCAGCTTCTCCAAATTTAATAATATGCACGTTTCTTTAGCCCAATCAAGTTTGAACCCCTTATTTGAAGTAAATTTTAATTCTTTACTCTTTCAACCTAAAATCATATTTAACTTTGGTATCTCTAAACATGACCCTGCTGCTAATGATAAATTCAACAGGATTTTAGCAAAGGATTGGCATGACTGGCTTACCATATTTACAGATGCCTCGAAGCTGTCAGACGATAGCAATGTCGGATCTGCTGTATGGATACCAAAGTTCAGAATAGTACTTAATTTTCGTAGTTCCTTATTTGGCTCCATTTATACCGGGGAGGCAATAGCTCTTTTGGAAGCGGTCTCCTACGTTGAGTCCCATGGTCTCAACAAATCTATTATTTTTTCCGATTCTCTTAGCTGCCTTCAAGACTTGGTTAAATCACCTTTTCGTTCTCGTCACAATTGTCCTCTTACCTTACAAATTAAACAACATCTTTATAGATGCTACTGTTTAGGCATAGATATAGCTTTGGCCTGGATCCCTAGCCACTCTGGAATTACAGGAAACGAGAATGCTGATTCGATCGCCAAATCGGCTACTCGGATTGGGATCGAATCGCATACATCGTGTTATGCCCGGGATTTGCGCTGTCTTGCTAAACCAGAGATGATGAAATGTTGGAATACTTTGTGGCAAAAAACCCGATTACAGAAGGGAAAATTTTATGGCTCCATCCAACCACTTATTCCTTCTAAATGTTGGTTTAACAAGCTTAAATTTTCGAGTAAACTGGCTACCTCTGTCATAATCCGCCTCCGACTTGGGTTTGTTTGCACCCCAGTTTTTTTGGCAAAAATTCATACAAGAGACAGTTCCTTATGTGAATGCGGTCTAGAGGAGGGTACTCTGGAGCACTTGTTTTTTTCCTGTCCTCGTTTAACTATTCCCCTTTACGACTCTTCTGATTGTCCTCGCCCAATTAACATCCCTTTCCTTTGATTGTCCTCGCCCAATTAACATCCCTTTCCTTTTATCCTTAGTCCATACACCCGCTGTTAAAATTCTTTATAAATTTATTAATTTAAATAATATCCAATTATAATATTTATTCTTATTAATTTATTATAAAAATATTATATACTATAAAAACTATTTAAGTATTTTATTTTGTACGTATTGCTATGTGTTTGATGTTTTAACTCTCATATGATGTGTTGTCTTATATATTTTAACAAATGTTTTGTCTTTTTTAACATGGCAAATAATGGATAGCAACCGCCACAAAAACTGAACAATAGCCATTAAAGTTACCTGTGCTATTGAGCACCGACCATTATTTAACTTCCACCTTGACATTGGCAAAATCATCGAATGTTTGTCGATGGAGCCATAACCTTAAAAATTGAATTGAATTGAACAAGTTTAATAACAAAATCTTAACTAATTACTTATGTAAATGGCTCCAAAGTACCTACTCACATTTACAAAAATTCGAAAAAATGCTTCTACTAACAAAACTATGGTTTATAATGACCAAGTAGGTAAGTACCTAAAAAACTAAAAATTATTAAAAAAAACTGCTTCAGTGCGTAAACTTACTTCTTAGCAATTTAATATTGCAAAGAAATAATAAATACATTAAAATATAGGAGAACAGAAAAAGGGTAAGCATTTTTTTTTTTTTGCATATTTAAAAAAACTAACAAGTGGACCCAGAATAAGCAAGCTAAAGTGGCAATGGGCCGGCCATATTAGCCGTAGAATCGATGACCGTTGTTGAGTGGAGACCGCGAATCGGCAAACGTAAGGTAGGACGCCCTCAGGCTAGGTGGAGCGACGATCTTCGCAGGGTGGCTGGTAGCAGCTGGATGAGAGTTGCCGGTGATCGAGCCAAATGGCGTGCACTTGGAGAGGCCTATGTCCAGCAGTGGACTGTTATAGGCTGATGATGATGATGATGATGATGAACTAGTGGACCCACGCGGCCGTGGCTGTGGAGCAGAACCAGTATTTAACCAAGCATTTTTATCATGGATATAAGCTTCCAATTTATAGTATACTTGTCTAGATAGTGTGCGTTTTATATGTTTTATATTTACTCTTATTTAGTTCGAGAATAGCGAATGGTATTTTATTATAAAATTAACACCATATCCCATAAAAGATTTGTGTGTCCTTTGGCTAATCTGAATCGGGGTTGATCTAATTTGTTCCGATTTCTAGTATTAAAATTATGCCTATCACAAATTTTGCGAAAAGATGAAATTTTTTCCGACCATACATTATGTTTTTATATATTATGTATTGACAAGGTACCGTCATGATATATATATATATTAATATCCGAATGCTAGTAATACAGTTCCCTTAGGGAGTCGCGCCGACGTAGATTGTATATGGCTCTGATAGCTCTTTTCTGCAGCATAAATTTAGACTTGATGTCTGCAGCACGTCCCTATAGTAAGATACCGTAAGACATGATACTATAAAAGTAACTATAATAGACCAGCCTCGCGGTTTCTATATCAGTAAGTTGACGAATTTTTCTGGCAGCACATGCTGCTGAACTCAGCCGTCCCGCAAGAGATGTTAAATGTGGACCCCATTGTGGTCTTGAGTCAAGCGTGATCCCCAGAAAAACTGTGTCTTCGACGAATTCAAATTTCTCTTTGTTCAATACTATGTCGCAATGACTACTTTTCACATTCAGTAAAGCAAATATACACTTCGTTTTTTTTTCGATTTAAAACCAGTGTACCAATTTTGGACCCGCTGATGGGCGTTATTTACGACGTCAAGACTTGTGGCACGCCTATCTATCTTATCTATCTTAAAATTAAAGACATATTGTCAGAAAATAACACCATTTGAGGTTGATTTTTTAAAAGATGGGGTAGTTCATTAATATACACTAAAAAGAGGAAAGGAGCCAATATTGAACCTTGTGGTACCCCCATTTTGATTTTTAAGCCGAGTATTGACAACATTCACTTGAACTTGCTGCTATCTGTCATTTAGATCAGATTTCACTGGACTGAGTGCAAGTTTACCTAGTCCGTAATGTTCTAGTTTTAGGAGCAACGTTTTGTGAAACACAATCGAATGCCTTGGAGAGGTCACAAAAGATTCCTATGGCATCTTGCGCCTCTTCCCACGCTGCATATATGTGTTTTAACAACGTGACTCCGGCGTCAGTCGTAAAACGACCTTTGGTAAATCATACTGTTGTTCGTGTAAGATTTTATTAGTGTTAAAATGATTGAGCATTACTTTTTCAAACACTTTTCTGAAAATCGGCAATACGGATACAGGTCTTACTTATTGGTGTCTTTACTGTCTCCAGATTTAAAAAGTGGTATCACCTTACTATATTTCATTACATCCGGAAAGACCCCTTGGTCCACACATAAATTGAATATAAGGTGGGACTCAATAATGGACGTGCACACTTTGATGGATATTCCCCATATGTCTTCAGTTAATTTAATTTTGATTTGCCGGAAAGCTTTCATAACTATCGTAGGTTTGGTATGTTTGAATTAGAATTCAACCGTACCAAATGAGACCTCGGCTGAAGAATTTAAAGCTTCAGTCGTTTTTGATGGTATATCGGTGAAAAAAATTGCAACTTCTTGAGCTACTTCTAAATTAGAACTTATGGAACCATGCTCAGTCTCCAGCAGAAATTCAGTATTTCGTACCTTATTTCTGTTAGTTTCAGTATTGATAACTTTCCAAACTGTCTTTATTTTATTATCTGCCGATTTGATCTTATTGCTAATGTAACGTATTGGCTTTATAAGCTACTTTGCATGTATTTCTCAAAAACTTAGAATATTTGTTTACATATCTACTTATTAAAGGATCCAGTGTTTATGAAGGGCTTAAGGCCATATAGCTCATACCGCGTGTATCTGACATCGACGCACAAACGATTTCCATGGGTCCAGGGCATGATTCTGGACACCCCAGTGTCGGTTGTCGGTGCGTCGGTTCTTTTCTCATTTTTCATTTTTTTTCAAGAGTACCACAAATAGGTATCAGCTCAGCTGAGCTGATATCTATTTGTGGTCTTATTCAGATTGCTCTTTTTAGTGAAAGTAGTTAATTAATTTTTTTTTTATTAAAAATCTCATTGGGTTAGGTCAGAATAACGATTATGAGCAGTCTAAAGTAAAAAACCCTTGAAAAAAAATGAAAAAATGAGAAAAAAGCCGACGAAAAATTCTAAGTCTAGGGTGTCCAGAATCATGCCCTGGACCCATGGAAATCGTTTGTGCGTCGATGTCAGATACACGCGGTATAGTCTTTCCCTACTTATCCTAATGCCTTCATACGCCCAATCACTAAATACAAACTTAGGGAAAGTATCTTTAGATTTATTTTCAAAAGTTGCATTAGATTCCTTCAGTACCACTGAAAAGAAGTTATCATAAAACTAATCGCATCCTCAATATTAGGTATGGTCAAGAACAGTTAACTTGTTTTGTAAGGCCTTATTGAATTTAGCTAGTTTACCAGTTGTAATTCGCCGTAATTGTATTTGAACTTCTTGCAAGGGTGCTTTATATGTAAATGTTACCATTTGACCACTGTGATCAGACGGAAGGTAACTAACTATGTCTTTAACTAAATAATCGCAATCGCAGAATACATTATCAATACAGGTTGAAGAAGTTGGTGTCACTCTAGTTGGTTCTGTAAAAACATTAGACTAGACAAATTAAATGATTTAAAAAGACTTAAAAAGCTACTGCTATTTAAATTATTTTCTAAAATATTAATATTAAAATCTCAATTATAATATTATCATCTCAATTATATAATAATCACGGATTTGTTACCTGCTAGGCTACAAGTTTCGCAACGACATCTTCCATTGTGGACAATTGTGGTTTCAAATAACGTAAAGTTTTGAGGGATTGGGGGTCTTTACACGCACTCTATAACATGCTTATCTAGCTCAACACAGGGCAGTTCGATGCAATGTTCCACTGACAAGCTAACAATGTCATTACGTTGCTTAAATTTTAAACATTTTTAACTAAGATGAGGGAACCACCGCGCAACATAGATTTTCGGTTAAAACAACTCCCCACACTATAATTTTCATATCTAATTAGCATCTGGTAATCCTTCAACCAATGCTCACTAAATATACAATGTTACTCATTGTTTTTTCTAAAAGTAATCAATTCTAATGTTTTGGAAGAGACACCTTGAATATATTATATTGATAAAATATTTTCAAGGCAAGTTGCTGACCCTCTTTCTGACATCTATTTAACAGAGAGCAAGAAGATACCTTGTTTTTGGTAGGCATAACTATTCTGTCAATGGTATCCTCTGTTGTTTTAAACCTACCTCTATATGACCATCCGTCTGTCTGTCAAGACTTAGTGGCTTTGCCCGCGTGATCCCTAGAGAACATTCTCCCGCATATAACTTTTTTTACAAAAAAGTAGGTACAACCGACTTCCAAAAACAAAACACTACTTGAAGTATAAAATTACTTTAATTACGGAAGTCAGTGTTTTGATTTTAAGTCGAGGAACGGTCGAGTGTCACCCCTAAATGCAGCATCCGCCTGCCCCCACTCCTCGCTACGCTACTTCTGTTTGCCATTTGATTGGTTGCCAGTTTAAGTAATGTCACAATTTTTTTTACTATTGATAGGCATACGTTTGACCGATATCTCATCTGATGCGGTCAAAGGTGGAGACGCTTGCCTAGAAGTAACCTATTCACTCTTGACTTAAAGATTCCCAGGTCATCAGGAAACACAGACTCCAGCAGGGAATTCCACTCCAGTACCTGCACACCTGCTTACCTTATTAATGATTCACAGTTCTCATTTTAGTTTTGCAAGGCACATTAGGTATACCTAATCCTTCCAAAACATATTTATCTCGAATAGTATTTTCCGAGTAATGGTCAAAATATGCAAATGAGCAATTAGTGTAACTGGCCGCAGAAAAAAGGGAAAATATTCGGTTTTGGTTGCCGCGCTGCCATTGGTCAGGCGACCGGCGCACGCCCACCGCCCGCGGCACGCACGCCGCTGCTTGCCGGCCATTTACATGTGAAATCTAAAATAATACAGTATACAATTTTAATAGTCGTAATGTTTTCAATTTGTATAGGTACCGGACAAGCACAATTCCCATTAAAAACAGGCCAAGGCGAGTCGGACTCTAATACGGGTTCTTCCACCTTGACTGCAATGACAAAGTTCCGGAAGTTAGAACCTTTTTGTTTTTTAAAGATAGGTATTCATCAAATGACTCCTCCCGCTCTGGGTAAAGCGGAGGGAGTGTCAGACTCCTACTGATTAAAACCCATCCGTGTTCCCTTTGCGTTCCAGGGCCGTGGTGACTCTATCTATTTATTTTTTGGGTTCCGTACCCAAAGGGAAGCCAACGGAACCCTATTTCTAAACCTCCGCTGTCCGTTCTTCCGTCCGTCTGTCAGAGAGTGTGTAGGGACAGCCAAACTCCAACAAAGTTGTTCCAAACTCCAGACTGCACTGAAAATGTACTAATAGAAAAATCAAAATGAGACTGCCCAATCCGGGAATCGAATCAATGTCCTCACGCTCAGCAGCCGTGCGAACGAGACAGTCATAATTATATAAGCTATAGAGAGTGTGACGTTGCATTTTTAACCGGCTTCTAAAAAAAAGGAGGAGGTTCTCAATTCGGTGAATATTTTTTTTTATGTTGTTAGTATGTACACCGATTACCTACTCC
Organism: Ceramica pisi; assembly: GCA_963859965.1. NCBI lineage: Eukaryota > Metazoa > Arthropoda > Insecta > Lepidoptera > Noctuidae > Ceramica > Ceramica pisi. The sequence goes on along the minus strand of OY982535.1, from coordinate 16,832,303 downwards.
CAGGTTTCTGATTTCTGTGATTCTTTGTTAGTTCGATGCAGCATACCGTTTGGTCGCCGTAAAATTTAATTCGGTTGGCTCAGTCAGTAGATTTTCTTTTATGAGCATTTTTGCTCATTTAAATTTCTGCGTATGACGTCGTCCAAGTTTTACCATAAGTGAAAAATAAAAACTTTTACAAAAATATATTATACTAGCTGACCCACGCAACTTCGTCTGCGTCACATTTTCCATTAATGCTCGGCTCCTTTTAGTCTTAGCGTGATGATATGTAGCCTATATCCTTCCTCGATACATGGGGTATCTAATACTGAAAGATTTTTTCAAATCGGACCAGTACCTAGTTCCTGAGATTACCCCCTACATACAAACTTACAAACATAGAAACTTACAAACAAATGTTACCTCTTTATAATATTATTATAGATAACCGAAACAAAACACTAGGTACTAAAATAACTTTAATTTCGGATGTTGGTATTTTGGGTTTGTTCCTTTGTTTTTAACACCGACTTCCGAAATGAAGGTTATTTTATACTTTGTAGTGTTTGGTTTGGAAGTCGGTTATATTTTTTTGTAAAAAAGTTTTGCACGTTCGCAGAACTTGTCATTATTAACAAATTACTTGCAGTTCATCGAAAAGTCGAAAGATGGCACCAGACTCGTGGTTGAAAAGCAAATTAAAAGCTTAAATTCAGATTTGATTCATGATAATATTTCATTTATTTAAATTTCATTCAGACACAATATTTGGTGATCATGACTTGGTTGTTTTAGTCGGGTACCTAATACCTATGCGTTCGTTTGGACTGTTGTCACTACAGACACGAAATTGTCGCTGATTCATTGTAATTTACGCGTGGTCGGACCGAGGATTGTCTTTTTCCGATCCGGGGTCCGAGCCGACACCGGGGAGCTGTTCGCATTACAGGTGGGAGCTAGGAGCTTGCGTGACCATGGAGCGCGTGTTCGGCGCTTGAGGGTCTCGCAATGGCGAGAGCCCGTTGCTCACAGCAGTTTCTGACCAGATAAGGTAGCCGCACTTACTGACGTGAGCTCTGTTCCCGAATATCCCGAGGTAAGAAACCACGTGGTTGTCTACTTAGCGTTTTTTCCCTTTTATCTACCTCGTGCGCCCCTTTATAATCTGGCGCCCCTAGGCACGTGCCTATTTTGCCTTAGGGATAATCCGCCTCTGGCTACATTCAGGATTATTGTAAAGCTGCTTTCAGACTACGCAATAATATATAGCATAGAGTATTATAGCTCATTGCACAACAACATCGCGCACCATACATTGTCAATAATGTATAGTATAGTACAGTGTGATGAACGTGTCCATAACAATATATGGTGCGCGATATTGGTGTGCTATGAGCTCTATCTATATGATGTTATATTATAGCGTAGTCTGAAAGCAGATTAAGTATTACCTAACTCACGATCAAAGCGAGCGAGTTAACTTTCGAATCCTTCATTAGGTTCGAGACTCAATATGACGCTCTTGACATAAGACACTGTTTTATATCTTCGGTGTATAATATACTATTAAATCACTTATGGCCAAATCTAGCTAGAAACCACGCGCATCTTGAAATTCCGGGAGAATCTTGTTTACCTATTTTATATTCCTTCCGGAAGCTGAGAGATTTTTATCTTCTGTGATTAATTCCGAGAGAGATAAGCACTACCGAGAATTAGGTCCAGATAGGAAAACACATACTTTACCTGATCAGGAATCGAGCCGATGGACCATGATCAAATATTTAGGTTCAGCCAGTAGCACTTGTACTCAGCAAAAAAGCTGTTTTTTGTATTTTTAACTCTTCATACATTTGTTCGAATAAGTACCTAGGTATTCAAGACCCGTGTAACAAAACATTGTCTTTCATATTATACACTTATAATACCTAATCTAAGATTTATTAAATGTAAAAACCTATGTTTCACAAATAAACGCTGATTCTGATTCATAAAAAGCTCGGTACACCCAGTAGCTGACACTACCTTCTAATGATTGCAAAAATGGTACTAGTATTTATTGTAACGGAAATACTTTGGTCCAATTAAGAGCGGGAGTGGAGCGTAGCGGGCGCGGGAGCGGGGGGGGGGAGACAATTAACTAATATGGCGGATTAATTAGTAGTCTCTCTGTGAACATCGCTCATACAGTCGTCATTATATAGCATCAGCTAGGTATATAGGGAATGGTTCTTGGATCATTACGCTGGTAGGTATTTAAATATCTTAGAGTAGAGAGGTAGGTACCTAATGATCTGATGCTGAACTGTTCCGTTTTTATGATCATTTGTTGACTTTGTTGTTCAGTCTCATTAACTGCACAAAGAGTAATGCCTACGAATAGAATAGAATAGAATAGAATAGAATAGAATAGAATAGAATAGAATAGAATAGAATAGAATACTCTTTATTATGTACACCATATAAGTTACAGAAAAAATAAATTAAGTAAACATTACATAGGGTGACACAATGGGCGGCCTTATCGCTAAGAGCGATCTTTTCAAGACAACCTTTGGATGGATTTTAAAGAGAAAGGAAATACAGTACTGTAGGTAGTCTTAGGTGTACGGCTTAAATGAATAAATACATGATAGATAAATAAATACAATTAAAATTATGAATCAAAAAGCATAGAACCCAAGTAAAAACGATCATAGAGAAAGGAAGTGATGTTTGACCATTGTTTTAAAACTGGGCAAGGATTGAGCACGTCTTACTGACTCGGGCAATGCATTCCATAGCCATCCAAGCTGGTGGAATGCATCGGCATCTCTATATCTATTATGTGTGTCATGAAGGAACTTAAAACGAACTCACTTGTATATCACATAGGTAGGTATAAATCTACAATAAGTACAGATAGTCTGCAAATAACCTCCTTACCAATGCTGTAAGAAGGTATCTACGGTGTACGGTGCCTATGTGGTATTCACAATACCTACACATAATCTACAAGAAAACCTATAATAACCTATATAAATTTTCTCCATACTTTGATCACAATTTTGGCATATAGACTATGAGTCAGAATCACCGTTTCCCCATTAGCTGTCCATTCTGAAAATACAACTTATTTCAATAATTGGATCTGATTCAGACATGATTCTGGCAAAATTAAGTCAGATTACTCGGCCAGCCTAATTTTATTAGTGATTTGAGATAATATACGTCATTACGTATGATCGTCGAGGGCAAAACAATGCTTGGGTGTTATTTAGATAACATATTTATTATTTAAATCGCCGCGGTAAGTATAGGCGAGAGGAGCCGGTAATTCGGTAATCAGTGGTTGCAAGTTCATGGTTACAAGGTCACCTGGACCCAACGAGATAATTGGCTTTATTGATAGTCGATGATGCGCTTTAAGTGATCTCTGGTGCCATCGATCAACTATTCTAAGAATAACCTTACCTGCGACCATATATACCTGGTACTGGACTGGTAGACATGGTCTAAGCATTAAGTCCGCCTTTGTACTTTTTTGTGCTGAAAGTGTTAAATAAATAAATAACTACGAGTATATTAAGCTTATAGCTTTTCAAATATCAAAGAGCATTGAGATATTTTAGACTATTCACTAAGCTACCTTCAAGCATACAATAGAACATACCTACTAGTTCGTTTTCATTAGAAAAAAGTCACGTTACCAACCTACCTCAAAAGTAACGGCATTTCTTAAAGACCCTTTCACTCTCCCTCACAATAGAAAAATTGAAATATCAAAGCAAAACGTGACACGTGCTGACTTCGGGCGTCAAATTCTTGCGGGGCGGAGTCCTTAGTACAACAATACGAGTCCTGGAGAGCCTAAGGATCCCTAATTCCAGGGTACAGGTCTAACTTCCGGAGACTGCTGCGCGCCAAATTGCCGAAGAAAGGGTATTGGGGCGCGCCATTGTCAACCGATTCCAACGAATAAAACGGAGTTAAAACATGTAGCGATCGAGTCTTTTGTGCCGTCGCGCACTCCTTAATTATGTGGAACAGTGAAAGGGTCATATTTTCTATTAAGTTTATACAATTCTAATACATGGTGTTTCAGTTTCGGTTGTATTTTGTGAATGTAGAACGCTTTGTATTTTTGTTTGTTTATGCTAAGCTAAAACAGAACTAAGAAGACAAGAATCTCAAGTTGATCTACACGACAGCTTAAAAATGCTTACACTGTCAGGTCCATTCAAATCTGTGTGGTCCTTTATTTATTTATCCTTTATATCAGGGGTTGGCTTTCCTCAGAAGACCTCAAAGACCCAGGTAAGTATTGCAAGTTTATTATTGTATAGATTTCAAAAGACACTTCAACCTCTATAATTTTTTCGGTGTTTCTTCTCAGGGAAGTCCCTCTGGTTATCATAAGCACGCCTAAAATTTATTTAGAGGGATGAAAACTCGGGAACTGGACATTACTGAGCAATTTTTACACACCACCGACATCACCTAGGTACCCAATACATTTAACAAATTGAATCACTCAAAATTCATTTATGCAGGTACAGCAAAACGCAATTCCAAATTTTTTAAATCCTTGAATCATCCTGTGTGCGTGATATCGCATGTGGTGGCACGGCGAGTGAGTGCAGGTCTATTGTACCCTCATGAGCAGATTACTATAATCATTGCTCACGTAATGTGGTAAATGATAAGGTGTGCTCTAGGGCTCAAAACATATGCTTTTGTAGCTCATTCGTTCCAGTAGGTACCCTCAATGGTCGTTGGTTCGAATCCGCGCCCGTTTTGGTCAAACAACCCTTGATGGAGGAATTTATTATGTACCTACGTACCTATAGGTTGTTGTTTGTTTATTATCGGTTTAATTATGTCAATTATACGAGTGTTGTTGTGTCTAACGAGTGCTAGTTAGATGGGATAATTTGTAGACAGTAGACTCGTCATGTTCTGTTAATGAACAGTAGGTAGGTCCACGATGAAATTTTAAGTAAAAATAATGGCTGACAGAAAGTATAGGTCTATATTAATTCGGAAAATTAGTTTCCAAAATAAATAGGTGAAAAATTCTTCGTTTTTTTCCGAAGTCAGTCCGACTTAGCTTATGCGTCGCATTCTGAGAGCTTTTGAAAATAACTAGTTAGCTCTGTATCTGTAAACGTTATAGCCAATTTATTGTTCCAAATCGTTTTTTTTTTTAAATTTTTATGTGGTTTTGTTCTTGATTTTAGTCTGGGTCAGAGGTGACAGTGACAAAGTCGACTATGGAGCGAGCTTACCCTGAAGCCAGTTCACTCTAACTTTGAAGAGATTATAAGGGTCGTTCGTTCTGAAACACAATAACTTCTTAATCTTACACTACACTTTACTTTATATCCAATCATCAAGTTTTTGAACCATTCGGTCTGTAAAAACAACACCTACCCACAGTACCTAACTAGCTACATTTCTGCTACTTAAAACAGCAGCGCTCCATCTTCAACTGGCATCTCCTACGTATTTACCTACAGCCTCCGATATCCTGAGCAAATCGCTCCAATCAATTGTAATTACAACACCGTAATGCTAGACCATTCGTTGCTAGCAGGCTACCTACGAGCTGCGTCTAGCTATAGGTAGATAGGCACGCAGATCAATCGGCGGGATCGGCTCATTATGCAGCATCCATGAGCACAGACGCGGCCTGTCATTACGGCAAATGGAGGCAAATTGCGCACATCTAACGCACTGCCGCCGCCGCCGAACCGACGGTAATGCCGACTGCCGGTAAAAGCGTGAACTCGAATCGTTTCGGTGTTAGCGTGTATGGTAATGAGGATGTAGGCCTATGGGTACGACTATCTTTGCTATGTACCTACTCAATGATGCAGGTAGGTAGATAGTCTTTGCAGAATTTGTTCGAAAGAGTCACAGCAGCCCTGGAACGCAAAGGGCACTAGGAGGAACACGGATGGGTTTTAGTAAGTAAGAGTCTGACACTCCGGCAAGATTTATTTTATAACTTCCAAACTTAGGTAGATATAAAAGGTAGACGGAATGGGACGCCGTTGCCTCCTTTTGCGAAGTAGTCATGCTAGCGAAGGAGGTGGCGGAGAGGGAGAGGAGACCCTCTCGTCCCAGCCGCCGTGGTGGACGCCGCGGGCGTCAAGGGCCACCACCTGGTGACCTCCGGCCACCGTAGGCGTGGGCCTGTGGACGGCGAGCTATGGGTGGCTCGCCGTCCGTCCGTCTAGTGACGACAGGCCGTGTCGACGGCGCGTTAGTGTTCCACGCGCGCCTCAAAGAGAGTCAGCACACAGAGGGGCCCGAAAGGGCCGACGCCTGCCGGAGTCGCGGGATTATTCGCAAGAGACACCGTGGCTCCGGAACACAAAGGGCAATGAAGGAACATGGATGGGTTTTAGTCAGTAGAAGTCTGACACTCCCTCCCGCTACACCCAGAGCGGGAGGAGTCATTGGATGATTTCCCATCCCTAAAAAAAAAAAAAAAGGTAGATATAAAAGGTAATACCTACCTATATGAAAAGAATAGTACCTACCTACATTGTATTAAGCAACTTTTTTAGTCCTGAGACGGCGCCAATAGTTCGAGGGACTAAATAAGTATTTCACCCGAGGTGAACACTGTGTTTTCATTACGATCGAAAGGAAAGTAAAAATAAAAACACGATTTGGACAAAGAAAAAATCCATATCTGAATCTGGTGAACTCATCGTGTTAATACAAATCTGTGCTATATTTTCAACTCGAAAAAACAAATGAAGTTCGGATTGCCGCTTTCTCGCCTATTTTGTTTTTTTCATCACTCATTCATCACAATTTCTATCATTGTTTATTTTATGATGTGACGGCTGTACATTGAAAGCGATTCTCCCTAGGACTCAAAAGTAATACTTTCAACCCGCTTCTCAGGCAACTTCAGGCCTACTTTCCGAGTATGAGTAATGAAAAACTAATATTTACAATAGTTGATTTGTAACTCCAATATAGATACAAACAACTAGACTAATGAAACTCACCGTTCTGGACACATTTGACATCGACATTTATGACTTTGTTGATGCACAATGAGTGCTTTTTATACCTACACGTTTGAATATACCTATTATATTCATGCGTTTTTGTAGGGATAATCTGTTTTTTTACTGTAAAATTGTCAAATACTTAAAGAAAATATTGGAAAAATCATTTTTAGTTGGGAAAGCATATTACAGTATTTTAGAATTTTTAAATGACAAAATGTGATATTGTATTATTATTTGGCATATATTTTGTGACATTCTTAAAATTAGATTTATAATTAGCTTATAGGATAACTTAATACAAATTTATTCTTAAAAAAAAATTATAGTTTGTGACAATTTAATAATAATTTTATTTTTTGATTGAATTCATTTTTTTTGACATTTTATTGATTGAAATTTATTTTGTGACATTTTATAATTTAAGATATTGACTTGAATAATTTAATATAATTTATTATTTAAAAATTATTTTTTAGCGTTACACACGCTAATATTTTAATAATTTAAATTAATACATTTTAATAATAATTTTGAGTTATATAAATGACTACTTACCTATATTTGTATGCCACAAGGCCGAACATGACTGATCTTTTTTTTATGAACAACTTGCATTCATTTTATATATACTCATGTCTCTACAAATAAACATGTTGTCTTCTCTTGTCTTGGTGCATATTAACACGAATCATAGGAACTTTTCTACTATGCGTAAAATGACATTGTGCCTCAGCGTGTTTTCACATCATACATTGAAATATTATAAAATATATATGGCTGGTGTACATAGTTGAAAATAAATAAACAAGAACCTAAGACTTTAATTTTCTTTACGAGAACAAGAAACTCAAATAATTTTAAGATTAGGTACAATTCGCTAAGCGTGCCACAAGCTGTAAACATTGCAATTTTTATTACAATTAATATTTACGCATCCGTTATAAATATTGAAGAGGCCTAAAACGTAATTGTTCCTCACTCACATTCACCTGTATGCAGGGTAAGGAAGATACCTAGCAATTGGTACTCATTCAAGAAAATCATCTAATTGTCACCGGTCTATTATTTGCCGTAATTTGCGTAATAAGCGGTGCCCTTGTGTCGTAAATGCTACTTATGCGCATATGTATATACTTACTCACGACTGTGCTCATGTGTTACAAGGTACCTACTACATGATGTAAGTGGATACCGGCGTGCATCTTTCTGAATAACCCGAGGTAATTTCCTCAAAAATAACCTTGATGTTGAGGTTTGGGTAGTGAGATTAATTTTGACCCTAGTAGGTAATCGTTGGAAACGGTTACCTACTAGGATCAAAATAGGGTAGCGTATTCAAAAAAATACCAACCAAATTGAGAAAAAATCTATGTAAGCTCTCATCCCTACTCGTACTACGACTACTCGACGTGTAGCCTAAATAACATAACTTAACAACCTACAATAGTAGGTAATGCAACCAGGGAAATGTATTGTTGTTTATAATATATTCTTTCAAAGAATGAACTTCTTTCTACCTCTATAGTAAAACATATCGTTAGTTACTTATTTGTTATTTATAAGACTCGTAAGTAGGTATTCATTAATGTTGATAAGGGTAGGTATCCTTAATATTTACAGTATGTGTCATGGTTCTTGACAATATTTGATATTTAATGCTAAAAAGAAAATTATGAAAAATACGTAACCATAAAAATAAAAATTCGACATAATAAATTATTTCGTAGACCGTGCTACGCGGAGTCTACGGAGGCGTAGAGGCTCCCAAACTCACTCAAAGACGACGACATGTTAAAACTTTTTTGAAATATTATTTTATTGAAACCTAATACTAACTAAAGTTTATATTTCACCATTATTTCTATTAGTAAATTTATGTAAAATAAAATAATAAAAAAACTAAGTACGTTTCGTAAAAATATCGATGCATGCATGGCGTAGCAGATTGATAACTTTTATATAATTAATTAAAACACACTGAAAAGTATATTTTCAATAAACAATGTCTTGGCACTAAATATAGGCACAATTTCTGATGCGTTGGAATTAATTATGGATCATGGTTTACTAGAACTTTGAAGGTGCGAAAGTGATGTTTGCGTTGTTTTATGAAAGCCTTTTTTAGAAAAGGACTACTCTTGCTGAGTATAGTATTGTTAATTTTTTTTTTTTTTTTACTGCCCTGAATTTAGTAGATTTTCGAAGAAAGATAATTATGTAGATCCGTTTGTAGCCTTAAACCTACTCCAAGAATTGAAAGGGTTAGGTACTTCAAAAATAGTTACCCATTTCGATTAAACACTTTCAAATAGGTACTATAAAGCACAACCAAAACAAGTACATGTGAAAGGCTACGCAAACAGCGTGATTATTTCTGACGCAAATAACATCAAATTAATATGCGGTATACAGTACCGCTAGTAGATACACATAATGTCATACAGGTCCTCATAACAGAGGAATTATTCGCACCAGGGAACGCTGTAACGAGCGAAATGACATCAAAAATGAAAATTATTTTTAATCGTGTCCAATTGGCGTGCGGCGTGACGAGCCTTAACCACTGGCTCTGAACTAGCCAAGCGTGGCCTTAATTAAACGGTAGCTCTGACAACTGTGCCGGCAGCCTGCCAGGCTATATTCCTGAGCTTTGTGTGTCGACTCTGCGGTGAGCAGGAATGTGGCTATGAGCGTTAGGTAGTGAACTGAACATTTCCATTGAACAAAGCTTTGAACTTATTTTTAAGTAAGAACCTTATCAGCCATACCTACTTAACCAGGCTCCTGCAGGCCGCCTGTGGCCCATCATGCTTGTCTGGTAGGCCCTGGCGCTTAGTAGAGTAGATTACCTACCAACTAAGCCATGTAGAGTTTTATTTTACATTTTTTGTAATGGTAGAACTGCTTTATGGTTCAGGAAGAAAACAGTGTGGGTTTGGGTGAGAAAAGGTCTTGCAACATGAAAGTAATCAATTAAGTTACTAAGCTTCCCTATATTGATTTGTTCGTGAACACCATTATTTTGTGAGGTTTCGCATGACCAGCATGATCATAATCCTACTTACCTACCTATAATGCATTTGAGTTATTATTTTTCTTCATGTGAAACTTCTTTGAGATTTTAAAATCCTAAGCATAGGATTCTACAACAAAAAGTATTGTGAGATGCTAAAGCTTCTTCTGAAAAAACAATTTACATATTTTTTTTTGTTTACTTAGAATTTTTTGTTTGTCTGTACCTAAATGTATTATTTCTCTTATTTTGTCCCAAATCGATGACAATGAATATTTGGTTCATATGTAATAATTAGTAAGGTTTCTATTAGAAAAGCCTTCTGAAATTTCTATTCGATTTTGAATTTAACTTTTCGCATAAAGGTACAAAGGTGGACTTAATGCCTTAGGCATTCTCTACCAGTCAACCAAGGGCGGTGAAGAGATTAGGTGGCAGGTGCTCTCTTTGAGAGGAACAATGATAAAAAAATATTAAAAAGATATCATAATGATAAATACAATGGGTACACAGTACATAAATAAGTTATAAACTTATAATACACATACATACATATTTACTGTGACACCTATACTATACACATAGGTACATATATATAATTATACAAAATTCACAGAAATCACCAACCTCAAATGGTGTCTTACTAATAGGTAAACGGTATAGATATTTTCTGCTTTAACCTTTAAATTTAATAACCTAGGTACCACTTATTTGATAAAAAGCCTGCAGCAATATGTACCTTAAATGGTAGACGCCAATTTGTTCCTTGGGTACATTATTATCACGTTAGAATCGTGAGTGGTTACCACCTTTATAAGTCACTATGTTCTATGTATCTACCTACACTGATTATCTAGGTACTTAATGTACCTCTAGTAGAATTACGTCAACCTCTATAAGTACACATGAGTAAATAAATATCGAACTAGATTAATGCTACCATCTTTAAAGTAAATGAGTATATCGAGATATAAATAAAAATAAAAGCCTTTATTGTTGATCTTAGTTTAAATAACAAAAGTTTTGTAAGCCTGCCTAAGAACTCATTACTACTAACAAAATGTTAGTATTATTTACCTATATTACTTTATTTAGGTTCATAAAAAAAATTAAATTCGGCAAACGGTAGGTAGTCACCCCTCAATTTGTCTTCCGACAAAGGCCTCCTCAAAGATCGCCATTCGATTATATCCTTTGCTGTTCGAGTTCATGTTGGACCCGCTATTTTCCTGATACCTATCATCTTCCCATCTCTTAGTTTGTCTTCCTCTATTCCTTTTGCAGTCTAGCGGGTACCATTCTGTTATTAGTCTTTTCCATTTTTCCTTCTTCTCTCTTATCATATGTCCTGTCCATCTCCACCTTAGTTGTTTGTATGTTATCTATGCATTCTTGAATTTAGTTTTACTTTTAATGTTTTTTAATTTTTCTTTGTCTGTTCTTTTGTAATTCTCTCAATGCCGTTTTGACAGACTTTTATTTTGTTTGCTAGTTGTTCTGTCAATGCCCAGGTTTGACACCCGTAGGTATAGTAAGCATGGCAATATACACATTATTTTAAACCTTTCTTTTTTCTTTTATTGGCTATATGCGTCACAGAACATAACTTGAAGTAGGTATTAGGCTTTTGTTCAGTATCATCATTATCATCTCAGTTTTAAGACATCCCTGCTGCACATTATAGACAACTCCTAAAGTCGCCACATTGACATGTCCTGTGCGACTCTGCAGATCATCGGTATACCTTGTGGTAAGCTTTTTCCAAAGCTGGGCTTTCCGATAGAAATGTTTCTTTCCCTGGTTATCACTCCAAAACCTTTCAGGCCAATCGGCCACTTTTGGTATAGCTATGTAATGTAACAATAGCAACAGGGTATATAGTATTGATCGATGTAAAAAGTCTCTATACCTTTATGACAGTGAGTGTTATACAGGACGGGTGCAACAGAGAATCTTAGATACCTATTTGATTGAGAGACCTTTTGTACGGAGGATACAAGTGAATGAGGATTACTTTAGCATTTGATTGCCGTATACTGTCAAGCGATACCTCTATAAGTTAACAAACATTCTACACGAATGCAACTTAGATACAACTAAAACATTCGTAAAAATACATAGGAATACCCGAAAAACTCAGTCCCTTCAGACGAAGGATTGCCAGCAGACTTCAAGTAACATAAGTATAACATAACAGTAAGTAACATAGGTAATTATAGATGGGACTAAGTGCCTGATCACACACATACCGATACAAACAGAAACAACAGTTAACTTCATTAATAGGGTACACTAACGTCTTCTAAATGACGCATAATTGACCGTAGTGTGCATAATTCATATATACAATTGCTACTAGAAAGCACCATTAAAGCAATTTACTTATATCGTTCGTATAGCGGACTTCATCACGTTTTGACTGCCCTGCTTAACCATATAATCACTACTGAAATATTTCACTCCACTTACAGTAATATCGCGCATTAAGTCGCTATCGCGTGTGTAATTACCTTAGTTGAAACAATACAAAATAATAAAAGCGAATCGGGCGCTGGCTATTTGCATTTCCGATGGACGATGGACGGTGGTCGGCGCGGCAGGTGTTTTTTCTTTCTCGCCGACTGCGGCTGAGCGAGCCAGAGCGAGAGCTCGACCACTCTCTGGTACCGTTCTGTTTCTCCTTGCCTCATACGAAATTATTATTTTGATTACGTTTAATTTGCATACGGCCTGCGAGCGGCTGCCCCAGGGCGCAGGCCGCGGCCGGAGCCGCCCCGCGTCGTTACGACCCCTGTACTTTTCTGTAATGTTTTCGCCATTTTCAACAAAATTCCTCACAAATCATATAATTTCAGGTATCATCATGGTTATTACGAAGAAGCGCCCGTAGTCCTCGTACCTCTGTAATAGGTCGATCGATGCTCAAATTCTTGATAACTACGAGTAATCAACATAGAACCAGCCCCGGCAGGCTTAATGATCCCATGTCTTCAATTATTGGTAATATCAGACGTTTAAACGTTCTAAGGAAGCTGACTGGCAGGTTTGGTTGATGGCAAGACCACTTAAGTATTCCTAAGGTCACATTTCTTAAACGATTGCTCACACGCATGCAATATTTATGTTTTAAATGTCTCCTGGACACGTAGGTACGTAGAGTCACTGCAAGATGTGATGGTTATTTCTTTAGAAATTGCGTCGGTTGAGAATTATCAAATATAATTCTTTGATTGTGCAATGGGGTATTGGAAACCCATGATCACAAATCTCAATGAAAATAATATAAGATTGTGTGTGATGAAGGATTTACTTTACGAAGCACATAATAAGAGCGGCCGGGCGGCTTCTGTTCGGCGCGCACGCATTGGCGTGGGCCGGTCCAATCGGCGCCCGGGACACGCCCACATGCGCACAATCTACTTTATTCTCACATTACTCGCTATAAAGCCCACGTATATTGTCTGCTTACAAAAGTTTGTTTGTCTATTTTGTTTGTTGAATCTCCCAAGTCGGATTTGACATGTATCTTTTGTTGCAAGATTAACAGAGATTGAGCTTTTGTTATTCATTGTAAAATACACATACGATCTAAGCTCGATCTAAGTTGCTCAACTTACAATTGGAATTTGCTCATATCATCAACAAATATAGATTTGACATCAATGCAACTTTATCACCTTAACAGAACTTTTTGTAAACGTACCTAATTAAAGGAGCATTCGCATCGCAGTCGCAAACTGTCAATAACACCTCTGATTACTCTATCTATTTCGAAAACTTTTTGACTATGATTGTCAGAGAGAATTTGGCGACTTGAATTTGAATACACAAAACGTATGAAAACTGGCGCTCAGCTCTATAATAGTCCGGTCATTCTTGGTATTGAAGAGCATCTTCTGCTACACAAATCCGTCTTATAAAAGGTACCTTTTATAAGACGGATTTGTGTAGCTTAACGCTTAACGCTTAACCTGCAAGCCCTCCATTTAAAAAGAGAAAAGTGGAACAACCCAACAATAACTTTTACAATACTATAACGTATCATTGGAGACAATTGGTTGATCGATAGCTGCCGGCGATAATCCTATTGGGCTTTTCATCGGGTTTGATATCCGGGACATGGTGAGGCTGGACCTAATGACATAATCGCGGCCCGCGGCGTCGATCGCGCGATCACAGTGATTACTCGACGAGCGGCGAGCGTAGCGGGCAGCGGGCCGAGATACTGTTGCAAATTGATTCGATGCTACAGGCATTGCGACTGAACACACCTGCCTATCTATATATAGTATACCTAGCTAGCTTTTTTCTGCAGCGGCGTTCCCATGGACTTTTCTACTGCAACAGTGCATTTTTCCCAAAAAAAAGTTTGATGGTTCGCACCGATACTGTTTTCTATCAGGGAAAGAAATTTCGTAATTGGCAGCCCAATTGTCGGCGCAATTACGAAATTTAATGATCACATTTTTTTTCAGTCGAAAAGAACTCGAGATCTATTAGACCGCTTTACCTATAAGTACCTGCCTAACATGTTTAAAAAATCGTCTGGTCCAGTCGAAAACACTTAAATGACCTATACGCGATTGCATTCATTTTTGTACCTATGAGTAACAAAAAGTAGGCTTATCTACTGACATGGCAGCAACCAAATTTTTTCACTTAGGTAGGTACTTTTAGGGATACAAACAAGTAAACAAGTTTTCCTGCAGTTAAAATTCAATAATTTACGTTGTATTTCCCCTCGTAAAAGTACAAAGAAAGAACTTTTTTCATAGGTACGCCAATTTTCTTTTCCGCCTTGCCTTTTATTTAGTACCTACCTACTGACTGTAGTTTGTAATCTACATTTGAGTATCGAGTATGAGTAGCTCAACTCACCCACTAATGGTTTGACTTCCTCTTTAATTAAGTTCAATATTACATACTACATTTGCGTTAGTAGGTACATACTTTGGTGTCTACAAACGGAATAAAAAATTAGTCAATTACCTATATTTTTTTCGATCGTCGTTCTTCGGTATAATTTTTCAAAACGGTTTGCAATACAATTCTGTAATCCGTCTGTTAGAGCCCGGAATGCTGAATTTTTCATGTTTTGAGAGTCAACGTAACTTCACTGTTTCAGCGTTTTATTTGGTAAACATTGTCGGACATATTTTAGTCCATTTTTAACCGACTTCCCAAAAAGGGTTATCAATTCGGTTGTATGTTTTTTTTTTATTTTTTTTTTATTTTTTTTTATGTTTGTTACCTCATAACTCCGACAATTATGAACCGATTTGAAAAATTCTTGTTTTATCTGAAAGGATATACTTGCAGATTGGTCCCATTTAAATCATATCAAAATCGGTTTCGAACTTTGGATTTTAAATCGAAATACCTGGAATTTGACTATTTAAATGATTCTTTGATAATCGAAATTGCGTATTTTGCTTTTCTGCGATTTTGCAGTGCTGTTGTTAGGTGTGGGGCACCACTAAAAAGTGAAAAATAAAAAACTTTTTACAAAAAAATACAACCGACTTCCAAAAAAAAAACACTACAAAGTAAAAAATAACTTTAATTTCGGAAGTCGGTGTCAAAATACGAAGAAAGTAACAAAAACACCGTTTGTAAAAATGAACATCTAGTTCATACATAACACGCACTCACATTTTCTGAGGCAGATTGCGAACTGACCATTCTCTCCACGAAATGCCTATATCTAGGGGATTCAGGAATGTTTTCACTATTTTCTTTGTGCTATTGTTATTGAGCCAAATAGAAAATTAAATAAAATTAGTTTTTACAAGACTCAAACACAAACCTACTAACATTATAAATGCGAGAGTTTGTGACGATGGATGGATGGATATATTGTTACTCTTTCATGTCAGAACGGCTGAACGAATCTGCATGAAATTTGAATCATAGATAGATTATGGTGTGGAAAATTCATATGTATATGTTCTCTAGGGATCACGCGGGCGAAACCGCTGGCAGAAGCAAGTAAAGGAATAAAGACAGGATAACAAGCACAGATAAAAACGAACACTCAGCAGCATTGAGGGCAATCTAGTCTGTTGGCTTAGGGTATAACGTCTTTTGTTACCTACCATCAAAACCAACCGTCAAGTGTTGGTTTCCGTCATCAATTTAATCCTCAAGATTTATATTTTCAATTCCTAATGTCCTCGAATGCCCTGTTGAGGAATAATACAGCAATCGACAGATCCTTACGTGTTTATTGGGCTTTTTTCAGTTTCATGACTGATAGAACTGAAATTCCCTGCCTGAGTCGGTTTCCTGATAACTACAACCTTGGGAGTCTTTAATTCATGATTGAATAGGTTACTTCTAGGCAAGCGTGCTCCATCTTAGACCGCATCATCGCTTACCAGAAGGAGAGATAGTGGTCAAACGTATGCCTAACAATAGTATAAAAAGAAAAAAAACTTAAGAGTTTCGTCTTTTGGGCTGAGAATCATATAAAATAACAACTTACTGTTTCAAATCCTAAATGAAATACTAAACATCTGGCTGTAGACCCAAGCCAGATTTTTTCCGCAGATAAGTAGATAGGTAGGTATTGGATACCTACTGAAGCCATTAACTTGCACAATTAATAAAAAATACAAAAGTTCGTAGGTACTCTACTAATCATTTTGAGCGGAAACCCAACTAATATCAAAGTTTTAAAAGTTTCGCGTAAAAGAAAAATATAAAATATTCAAATGTCAAATGAATAGGCACGATTCTAGTAAAAAGAGTCGATATCGCAGTGTTTTGAAAGGAAAGCGTCCATCGTTCAAGACTTAAACTCTTGTATGTATATTTAATATATTTTTCCATTTTTCCACGACATTGTCCCCACCAGTGTTTAGTCGCTGCAAAATAAATACAGGTCTTTCTCTGTTATTATTGTTTTAAAATTCAGTTTTAACTGTCACAACACTGCGACGGCCATATTGTGTCGGTGGAAAAAAAACGGTAATTTTCACACTGGCTGCATTTAATACATCTAGGTATGTCGGATATAATAGCCTGTAATAGCATTAGGTTTTCCATGTAGCTATGGGATTTTTTTCATTGTCCTACCAACTGTTGTTTTCTATTCATAATAAGAGGCTACGGCAAGATTATAGAGTAGTGTTGCCAGTGATACCTGTGTTTCCGTGGGACTGTAACGGGAATGCATTAACAAAAGACTCGGTTCGATTGAGGCCGCTTTTGCAGTCTAACATTTTCCATTTTCAAATCACAAAGAAACGCCGACAATTTTTACAGCGATTTCTTTGTCAAAACACTCTGTGATTCACGTCGGTGTTTCTTAGAATAATGAAGTAGTTTGATCGCAAAAGTTTTCAGAAAATTGCACTGATGTTCAATAGAATTAATGTTTCAAAGGAAATTACTGGTTGCTTTGAGTTTCAGTTCGTATTATATACTCCAATCGTGATAGATTTTCTTGTCATTTATGACGTTAATTGGTTTCTATCAATTACTTTCCTTTGCTGAATATTATTTAGTAGGTATTTGTAGAACCTTTGAGTAGGAATCTATTTTTGAATAACATATGAAGTATTCTAACTAGCACTATGTACACGTAGTGGTAGGTGGAAGTAGAACAAAATATCTGTTATTAGGTAGTACTTGGGTAGGTACTAGTAAATTTCACTAGCAGGTACATACCTAGCAACTTAGCTATCTTAATAGCTAAATATACCTGTATATTGATTTAGGTACCTACTTAAAAATACACAATTAATTTATTTACTTAGAAATAGATTAACTAATATGACTACATATTATAAAACAGAGACATCTCAAACTCAAAAACTACTAACTACTGCACCAATTTTCATGCAGTTTTCACCAATGGATTGAGAGGTTACGGTAAAGGCACCGCAGGCATCAGCTAGTTCACAAACTAAAGTCACAACATCTATACTTACTATATAATATTATTAAAAAGCAGAAGAGTTTGTTTGGTTGAACGCGCTAATCTCAGAAACTCCTGGTCCGATTTGAAAAATTATTTCAGTGGTAGATAGCCCATTTAACGAGGAAGGCTTTAGGCTATATATCATCACGCTACGACAAATAGGAGCTGAGCATTAATGGAAAATGTGACGCAGACGAAGTTGCGCGGGTCAGCTAGTTCTAAAATATAACATCAAAAATTCGTCCTCAACGCTGTCAGCTGGTAAGTAATGTGCACAAGAGACTGGCCAATGTTAATAGCTTCTGGCCAGAGTAATCGCCAGCTCTTGGGTCACGGGAAGTTTCAACCAGCCGTTCAAAAATTCCTTTGAAGCGCTGTGAGAACAAGGGCCCCACGGCCCGAAGGTTTCAACCCTAAAAGGCTCGAAAATATTGTTTCCAATAAGGTTACTATAGGTCGCTTGAGGTTTGCTGCAGCCGCAGCGGCAGCGCCAGCACAACACGATGAATTAGGAAGATGGGGTGGCACAAGGGTATCGACGCAAGTTGCTTTACACACTAAAGGCTACTCATCTACCATGGAAACAAAGACATGCCGTCCGGTATTTTGCCATAGTCACGTGCTAAACCAGGGTTTTAATACGGTTGGAACGCTGACGGTGAAAAGAGCTACTGGTAGTAGGAGCATTATCATCATACAGTTTAAATTAGCTTGTCGCGCAAAACCCGCACTGCGGCTACAAGGCCGTGGTGCCCGAGGTTGTTGACAACTTCCCCACAGCGAAGCGGGAAGTGGTGTCTTCGAACAAAGTATGCCTAGTTTCGCGGTAGTTCATGAAGCCAAATACCAGACACCTATTTTCCCATAGCCAGCAGGCATGCACACTCAGCAGTAGTAGCAAACGTGGTCATTAAGTTGTTGAAACTAGGTATGTCTAAATAGGTTATTTAGATCAATTATTTAAATACATATTGAATAGGTAGGTACAAGTAAATATAACAGAAATAGGAATGGTAAATGATGATAGATCCTTAGATAAATAATAATTCCTGCCATTCGTCTAATATGTCCGACTTTATGTCAAATTATCGTAATTTAAAAAGTCATTAATGAAAGAAAATACATTTGGTAGGAGCGGCCCCACGTGGGTCGCCGTAGAGCCCTTTTGTCTGATAATTACATGCTACGGGAGACCGCATCAAAGTAAATGCGACATAAAACTTTATTTTATTACTCTAAATTGTCTCAAATTTGACAAAGATTGTATCATAATTAACATAGTTGGAGAAATGAAATGATCATTCTGTCATTCATGTGGGTAGCGGCCGTTTGATGGACATCAATTTGGGTAGATAAATAGTTACGTTTGTATGAATTTGGAGACACCTGGCTTATTTTTAATCACAATTATAAAGGGTATCGAAATTGACAAAGATAGTTGCCAGATGGGTTTTTATTTTATTTCAAGATAGACCTACTTAAACAAAGTAGTTTTGGCTACACTTCAAATATACTTTATTTAAGTAGGTCTATCTCATAAAAAGTAAGTCGGCAGACGCGATCGCTTTTGATTTCGGGGTGTGCTTCTTCAGACCCACACGCACACACTCCACAGGGTATGCATTGGAATTGCACTGTTTAAATCCGTCAAACTCGTGCCATTATCGATCCAAGAACAAGTATCTACATTTCTCTCATTCCTATTATGCACGAAAGATTCTGGAAATATTTCTACTATAGTGCATAACAGCTAAGGAGTGGAATACCCTGATGGAGTCCTTTTTCTGATATTTTCTCGTAAATCAAGAGTGACTTCACTTGTTAGCCAGCCTGCTCCATTGCTCACCACACATCATCAGCGCTAAAGACTTATCTTGTGGTCACACGCGCCTACCAAAGATAATAATGAGAACCTTTGTAGGTATTTGAAATCGGTTAAAAAACTATTTTACAACACCTTCTCAAAAATGCGTTTTTCATTTACGAAGCCTATTTGAAAGTTAAAATTACGCACCATACAATGGAACGTGCGGTAAAGAAGGTACTTACGTGTCGTGCGTATCCTTTACGTTTTTTCATAAACAATGTATAAAAAATCCATACATATTACAAAACAAAGTCCTCCGCCGCGTCTGTCGCGATAAATTCAAAAACTTCTGCACCGATTTTTAAATTAATTTTACCAATGAATAGAGTGGTTCTTGAGGAAGGTTTTAGTAAATCGCAGTCGGGTGTTTAGAACTATACTCCTATAACCTACTCAAAAATTTATAAAAATACTTGTAAGGTAGCTAAGGCTTGATACATAAGCAATAAGATAAAAACAGCAGAAAATAAAATAAAGACGGTTTGGAAAGTTATAAATAATTAAACAAATAGGAACAAAAACATAGCGCTTATTACGGATTGGAGCCTGGACTCCTCACGGACTTATTAGCGATAACAAAGAAGGTGCTCAAGAATTTGTAAATTTCTTTACAAGTATCCCTATTAAAACTACTGAAGCCTTAGATTCCTCGCCTTCGCTTGTTTTTGATTTATAACAGGCGAACGTTTCAGCCTGCCCGACTGAATTTAATTTTAAACATAATATAAACCCCATAGTACTTAGTAATAAAAGCTTTTAAACAAGTCAAATGTAATTTGACCGATGATCTATGGGGATTGTTTGTACCTCAACTATCGAGACTGTATCGCCGTGCTTAGCTATAATATTTAATTTGTGTGCGGATCAAGGAGTCTTTCCGGACCTAATAAATTCAGTAAGGTGATACCACTTTTTAAATCTGGGTATAGTAAAGACACAAATAATTATAGTCCAGTATCCGTGTTGCCAGTGTTTAGGAAGGTATTTGAAAAAGTAGTGCTAAATCAGATGATCAACCATTTTAACACGAATAACATCTTGCATGATAGACAGTATGGTTTCACCAAAGGACGTTGTACAACTGACACATTGTCACCTTACTAAAGCACATCTTTAATGCGTGTGAGGACGCACAGGATGCCATAGGCATTAGGCTTTTGTGATCTCTCTAAGGCATTTGATTGCGTTGATCACGATACATTACTCCTGAAGCTCGAGTATTATTAAAACAGCGTTAAACTTAGTCAAATCTTATTTTTATGATAGACAGCAATTAGTTCAAATAAACGGTGTAAATTCGTTGGGATTAAACGTGAAAACGGGTGTCCCCCAAGGCTCGGTTTTCTTATTTTTGGTATATAGGTATCAATGATTTACTCTATTTATTGAAAGAAAATCTTGATATGGTGTTGTTTGCTGACGATGCCTCTTTATTTTTCATGATAAATAGACGGACCAACAATGTTAAGGACATAAATAACGCTCTAATGCAAAGCCAAAATTGGTTAATGGCAAATAATTTGGTTCTAAATGAAATAAAAAGAAAATGCATAAGATTTGTCTTACCTAATGTCAAAAGAAGTGTTTGTGACATAGTATTCAACAGGGAAATATATATAATTATATTTAGAGTTTGTCGATAAAACGGTTTTTCTGGAAATTATGCTTGACCCCAGGCTACAATGGGCCCTCATATTACATCTCTTTCTGGACGGCTAAGTTCAGCAGCATATGCTGTTAGGAAAATCCGCCAATTAACGGAAGTCGATACCGCGAGACGGCTATATTTTAGTTACTTTCACAGTATCATGTCTTACGGTATTTTACTATGGGGACGGGCTGCAGACATCGAGTCTATTTTTATTCAGCAGAAAAGAGCCATCAAAGCGATACACAATCTCCGCCGGTGCGTTTCTCTTAGAGAACTGTTTAAGATTATTAACATCATGACGGTACCTTGTCAATACATTTACGAAAACATCATGTATGTCAGAAAGAATTTACATCTTTTTAGTAAAAGTGGCGACAGACATGATTATAGTACTAGAAATAGGGACCAGTTAGTTCAACCAGGCTTCAGATTGGCTAAAGTAGCCTCATCTTTCATGGGGTGCTGCTTAAAATGTTATAATGAGATACCTCCACATATTAGAACTAAATGAGACAAAATTCAAGTCTTGTATTAAAAGCAGACTATGCAAGCAAGCATATTATAAGTTGGGGGATTATATTTGAAGATAAAAATGCTTGGCTGAATGCTGGTCCTGCTCCACAGCCACTAGGGAGCCACAACATATTAGAACTAAATGAGATAAAATTTTAGTCTTTTATTAAATACACACTATGCAGGCCAGCATATTATAAGTTGGGGAATTATATTGAAGATAAAAATGCTTGGCTGAATGCTGGTCCTGCTCCACAGCCACTAGGGAGCACAAACTAATCTAAATATTTTGGAGACATTGCTGGACCGGCTGAAGATTGTAAGCAATATTTGCATTGATTTGAAACAACAAGCATAGAACCCAAGTAAGAACGATCAAAGAGAAAGGTATGTTTGACCATTGTTTTAAAAATGGACAAAAATTGAGCACGTCTTACTGACTCAGGCATAGCATTCCATAGCCGCACCGCTTGAACCGTAAAAGATTTGTCGGAGAAGCTGGTGGAATGCATCTCTAATCCTAAGTTTTCAGATGACCGCTCATATATCTATTACGTGTGTCTTGAAGGAACTTAAAACATTTTTTCAAGGTAAGAGGGGGATGTAGGATTGAACAGAATACTGTAGAGCAGAAATAAAATATGAGAATCCCGGCGAAGACGAAGGGGAAGCCACTTGATCTTTGTGCGAAATTCAGAGAAGTGTTCATATTTGCGCAGGCCTTTTTGCCTCACTCTACTCACAAATTGTAGCCAAAACCGTGTTTATTCTAATAATTGCTTCAGCCAAATCTGCAAGGGCAGCTTGTTGGTAGATTTGTTAATCGTCTGCATAAAGATGGTAGTTTTTTGGAGATAGCGTTTATAAATATTTCGAAGAGTATCGGAGATAAAATGCAACCCTGAGGTACACCGGCAGTTGTATAACACCAGGAAGAGTTAGATTCATCTATGCATATACGTTGTCGGCGGCCATACAGGTAACTGCGAAACCAGTCAATCGCCGTTGGAGATATGTTAAGCGAGCGTAGTATGCCAAGCAGGATATCGAAATCGACAGTATTTAATGCATTACTAAAGTCTAGTAAGCAAAGAACCGTCAGACTTCCTCGTTCTATGCCTAACCGTATGTCATCGGTACCGTTCACTAAGGCCGTAGAGGTGCTATGACTAGGACGAAATCCGACCATTCCGAAAAGAGACCTTGACAATTCAAAAATGCCTGTAAATAGTTAAACAATTATCTAACATTCGTCTACTCGTTTGTAAAACCAACTTACCGCACTAATAATTAATAACTAGATATTACCTTTGCTATTCACGGACTATTGACAACACAAGTGTTTACGTTAATTATCTTATTCTTTATTATAATATACAACAAGTTGTAACGCAATCGAATAGAATGCAAAACAATGTATTATATTTTTTATTGTTTGATAATAAATTCAAAAATTAAAAGTCATTTATTCAAATTAAGCTGAGAGCCAGCACTTTTTGAACGTCAAGTTTTACAAAAGACAGTCCCCCAAAACGGCCGCCCGTCACCACTTTCTAGTGTTTTAGCTGTGGAGAAGAAGTGTCCAACAAACTCCCCGGCAACACATCTGTCTGTTACGTTTTAGGAACTAAAATTTATACAATGAGTAGAATGCAAAGTGATGAATACATGACACAAAACAAAAACAAAATTAAAAGCTAGCACACTATGATACTATAAAACAAGATACACACTCAAGCAAGTGTTGACATTTTTAGAAAGATTGACCTACATAGTCAGATAAATAAATAATAAAAAGACAAAAAAGAAAAATAAATAAACATATTATGTGAACACATATAGGTAACCTGTCATAAACTAACTACTTATAGACAAAGAACATGATAATATGTCTTGTGTTCAACACAGCGACCAACTATATTATATTGCGTTTATTTTAAGTGATTTCTCTACTTTTTCCGGAAAATGTCTACCTACTTATATGTAAGAGACAGGTCATGATGCGTGATTACAAGTACCATGTACTGCTTTTAAACCCGCTTGTGAAATACCATTATCTTATATATATTTGCTCTAGAATCGAGATAATTGATTAACCTATTGTTTACTATATCGATTTAAGAGACCACTCGAGCTCATCCAAATCTGATTCTGATTGATGGAAATATCAAGTCATCAAAATAATGACAGTCGTTTGTGTTGAATTGCATGATATTGTTAAATTATTTATTTCGATTTTTTGTGTTAATTTAAAGGACTAAGTAGGATATGGCATATTTAAGAAAACACTTAACCCAGAAAGATTTGGTAAACTTCAACAGCCAGATTTCAATGAAAGCTACTGTTGGTATGAACTTAACGGCGGAAAATGTTGTACACTGATTTGAACTTTTAAACGCGTGGATCTTTGTTTCGCGATTGATAGGTAATAAATATTAATGCGACTGTAATGTAGAAATTATAAGGAACAAATGAATACTTACCTATGCGTTTCATTACTGTACCAACAGGCAATACGATAGGGAAACTGACATTTAAAGCAAAAAATATTTCTCCTTTATAAAACAAAAGAGCGAGCAGCAAAAAGCGCTCACTCTTTTATTCGAGCTCGAGTGAAGCTCGATTTGGCAGATTTCATCAAAAACTGAACGCGATCAGCATATGGACCACGTTTACGAGCTGTCAGTGTCATTGTTTTCTATGGAATATTGACACTGACAACTCTTGAACGCAGTTTAGATGTACTGATCGCGATCAGTTTCATTGGTGAAATCCGCCCTTAGACAATTGATTCAGAAATAGGTAAGGTGGGGCACAGTGTTACACGGGGTACAATGTTACAATGCACATATCTCCGCCCCTGTCTTTTAGTTTTATGATGTGAGTATACACGTTTGTCAAGCTCATAAGCATCCATCTTTAAACAGTTGCCGTAGCCACAGTTTGTACCGTGCTTGAAAAATAACAAACAAAAAAGGTTTTTATGTGATTAAACGACGAAAAATTAGTTTCTAAGTTTTTAATTTCTTCCCGGATGTATTGTATTAAGGTAAGTGATGTTGGTTTTCCTTTATTTAATGTTTATTTGGCTACATATTACCGTTAGAAGTTTGTTGTAAACATAACTTAAAATACTCATTCGATTTTTTTAATTTGGTTTGCCTCTCCGGGACACTGTGTTACGGGGCACTGTGTGACACTGTTACAGTCAGCCCCAATTAACATATTTTTGTACTATTTCAAGGTACTAAAAGAAAATGGTGCGAAATCGTAAGAGGAAGACGGATTACAGTCTTCATAGTGAAAAAGATATGGCAGAAGCGATTTTAATGGTTGAAAGTGGTGTTAGTTTTCGAAAAGCTGCAAATTAAAAGCATGTTAATTTTATGACATTGCAATGATATGTTCAAAAGAAGACAGATGTCTATACTTTCCCAAATAATATTTTAAAGTAGTTTATTATTTATTAGAAGTGAAGGACTTTTTTCTAAATTTGTTAGTTTTATATTATTTTATGTTGTAACATTGTGCCCCTTACCCTTTATCAGGCTACCCCATATACGGGGCTCAGTGTTACAATCGACTGATTTAATTAAAGTGCAATTTAAATTAAGTAGTGGCTAATAATGTTGATGTTTGAGCTATTTTAATTAATGAGAGGTAGTTAAAGTTTATTTCCATGCCAAAAAGTAGCTGATTAAAACAATATTTTTGTCATTACAATCTAGTATATTTTTTTTGTAACACTGTACCCCACCTTACCCTACCTACTTCTTGTAAAAATCTTCTAAAAGTGAGAGGGCTAGTGAAAATCTTTACCTACCTTATATTTTCCGCAGTTTTTAGAGTTGCTAG
Source organism: Ceramica pisi (assembly GCA_963859965.1). Lineage (NCBI taxonomy): Eukaryota > Metazoa > Arthropoda > Insecta > Lepidoptera > Noctuidae > Ceramica > Ceramica pisi. The sequence goes on along the minus strand of OY982535.1, from coordinate 16,806,485 downwards.
GTGTGGAAAATGAGCTATAAGTAAAGAACAATGGCAATTGTCCATACTAAGAATTGTCTGGGATCAAATTGAAGCGTCCCGTAATGAAAAATATGTTAAATCATTTGGCGTTAGCTCCAGAATCTATAAAAGAGATTATTTTAATTTCGGAAAGCCGGAAAAAGAAGCTTTCGGTGTTTGAATTTTTAGGTTATGAATGAACGTCAAACAACAATTATCTATAAAACATCGCAGATTGAAATTAAATCATAAAGAGATAGATAATGTGGTGTGGTCTAAGTGAGAATAAGAGTATTTATGGATAAAATGAGAAAAACCCAAATAAATTCTAACCCTCGGTGTAGCGTAGTACTCAATTGTATATTTATTTATTTTTTTAACACTTCCGCACTTTCTTTAGCACAGAACACAATAATCTAGCGCTTCTGTAGCGTCTTGACAGACAACCACAGACAACATGTCACTGTCAAAGACAAAAGTAGTGCTGCACGTTTCGATTCGGTTTTCTTAGAAATTGATACTACACTGAAACGATCCTGTGATATTTTTTTATCCATTACTAATTGGATTTAAAAGTAGAAGCATTTCCTCTAAGATATCAGTTGATTAAAGACGAAAGAATAGAGAATTTCAATAATTATGTTAAAAACAAATCCAACTCTACATGGGTCGATCGATCGGAAGATATCAATCATTCGTTTAGTTATTGTTGCAGATAAATTGCATTCATACTATTTGTACTCACACCACTATTTTAATGTTAACATTTCGAATATACTTAAGTCCAACATCATTTGATAAGCTTTTAAAAACATAAAATAACTCCGGCTTTTAGGAGAAGCAGTGAATAATTGAAAAATCGTAGAAAATTTATTAAATTTGATTCGTATATATTGAATCTATGGACGCTAAAAAAAGTCCAGACCAAATTTTGCCATCCTTCTTTACTAACTTTATTAAACTTAGGTATTTGTGTACGATAAGTAAGTAACAATTAGATAGATCCGCTAATATTTATATATATTTAAGTTTTCTATTATTACCTACGTACTTTACAGTTTCACTAAAACAAAAGGAGCGAAAATAATTTAGTTGGAATGTTTTCTTTCTCGGGTCTCTGGAGACCCGGTCCTTTGGTGCCTGCGTACGAGGGGCCGAAACCAACTCACAGAGGCCCCGTTAGAAATTTCAACACTGGAATTTCTAATTGGAATTATTATTACCTGATAATCTTCTTCTATATCTATATCTATCTATATCTATACTTATAATAAATCTGTAGAGAATATATTTCCAAAATAACTATCAGGGGGTGATTAGGGATCGATACTGATGCCAAAAATGCAATCAATAAAATTTTTGTCTGTCTGTCTGTCTGTATAACCGTTATAGAAACAAAAAGTACTCGACAGATTTTAACGAAACTTGGTACAATTATTTATCATACTCCTGAGCTGGTTATAGTATACTTTTCATCACGCTACAATCTACAGGAGCAGAGCAGTGAAGGGAAATCTTGGTAAAACGGGAGAAGTGACTCCATTTTTTAAGCTTCCGTCGCGTGTGCAACCTTAATGGTTATAGCTACACAGAAATCTTGTATGAAAAAAATGTTCTCCTTAAAATTATAAAAAAAATATACCGCGACAGCATATGTCTATCTTTTATGATTGACTCACAATAACACGTGTAACTCCCGATAGCTTAGCAGTTCGAAGCTTTCTGATTATATTTGTCTACTCTTACGTTTATAACACTCTCAGTCATCCCTAATTAAAAAAGTTAAAATTATTAACTATTCCATAAAAAAGAATCATAGAAATCGGTATAGAAACACCAAAGTTTACTTAAGCCTCATGTGAACGTGATCTAAACAATAATTACCAATACATTAACTCAATAACACACAAGGAGTTACACGCTGACGGAGTCGCGGGCACAGCTATTAACAATAATATTGTGCGGTTCCGTATTGCGATATTTTTCAACAGTATTGTAGATTGACATATTATATTTCCCTACTAAAATACGAAAGTTAATCTGTCTGTTACATCAAAACCACTCAAAAATTCAAAATTCCAAAGTCATTTATTCAAATTAGGCTGAGGGCCAGCACTTTTTGAACGTCAAGTTTTACAAAAGACAGTCCCCCAAAACGCCCGCCCGTCACCACTTCCTAGTGTTTTTGTTGTAGAGAAGAAGTGGCCAACAAACTCCCCAGCAACACAACTGTCTGTTACGTTTTAGTAACTAGAGTTTAACAATAATTAGTATGCTAAGTAATTCAAAATTCAAAATTCCTTCTAAAATTTACATGACACAAAAAATATATATTATTTATCACTTCACTGAACCGTGAGGAAGGACATAGGCTACTTTTTTTACGAAAAACGACGGAAACGCGGACGAAGTCGCGGGCAACAGCTAGTAATATATAAAAGCCGTGTATATTGTTAGTGGTCAGGCAGGGGCCAATAGTTCTTCTATAATAAACGATTATCAGTCCACTAAACCACCTAAACCCATAGCGTTTCATCTTTTATTTCCATATTCTGCAATAGTCTCGGGGATTGTCCTTGGGAATACTTTCACAGTGCATACAGAGATAATCGCCGGTTGGTGCCCCATTACATTTGGAATGTCTAACGGGGCCTCTGCGAGTTGGTTTCGGCCCCTCGTACGCCTACCAAAGGACCGGGTCTCCAGGGACCCGAGAAAGAAAAATAATACTAAAACAACTTTTACTTAAAAATGTTAAAACTATATTTTTTGGCAGAAAAAGCTTCATCAATAAAATCTAAAATGCGAACTAATTACGACAACAGATAAATATTTTCCACCAGAACTTACAAATAAAAAAAAAGTATAAAACTAATTATGTAGATAGCTGATAGTTGCTGTTAAGTCCGATCTTAATTAAAGAAGTTCTATACAGATCTGGAACGGCCTTAGGTCGGCTACTCGCCGTGAGATGGCGCTTTTTTACGTTTTAATGAAGGTAACTGATTTAGATTGCGTATTCTATTTAAATTAAATCAAATGAGAACTAAAGTTAGGTAGGTACTTCTTATGTGTTGATGATAATTACTGAGAATACTTGCAGATAACTCTATAAATCTAGTGAAAACACTATTTAACATTCAATGCGTATGGAAGAGAGCCGCTTCTAATCAGACATTAAAACTCACAAATCGCTCTCACAAGAAACTTAATGTGTATACTTTATAATTAATTAAAGAATAATATTACCACGTTTTAGTCTCTAATGACCGCATTCTGTTTGTGGGTGTGGAGAAAACACGCCATTTGTTCTTTCACAGAGTGTTGAAAAACGTTGAGTGATCCGCCTACAATACGATCCTGCATTTGTATTCATCACCATCCATCCGTCTGTATTGGTGCGGAACCTAACTGATGCGTGACACGCAATCGATGGGCGATGCGGTGACATAGCACCACAACGGATAATTCAAATTATCGTTAATAAAAATATGGTCGAAAGGTTTTTGCTTGTGGTTTCGCCCACTTTAGCTGGAAAATAGGTCAAATATCTGTAGGTAGGGTTTTGTTGGTTTTAAAGTGTTAATTTGGCGTTAATGCTTGCGTTCCTTAGATTATGTTCGAGTCTTTGGTGATGATTGACAAATGATAAGTTCTATTCTCTGATTTTTTTTTGCATCATGGATTTGTCAGGAAATAGCCAAAAAATTGTAGCGTATAGTTTTTTGGTAGGTAGGTAAACTTTCTACGTTTTCTTTTCACTTTGGACTTAGATTCAATTGGACCGATGGCTACAACAAGAAATATTAGTCGCGTGCATCAAAGCCGTAACCATTTTGAATGGATGCTGATAATTCAGGCAGTGGTAGCAGGAGCGACGCGTGTAGCACAAAGAGCGGCAGCTGAGGGGGCGTCCGGGGCGGCGCTGACCCGCCTCGCCGATTGTTGCCCGCGAATAAAGAACACTAACCAACAGCCCCGTAGAAATTCATTTCGCCATGCTTTTTATTTCTAATAATAATCACCCGAAGAGAAAAACACCCACTCATTACGTAATTCCTACTTTTTTGTCTCATAATTAGAAACATGTTCTTGCTCCACAAAACCGCATGGGCATATTTTATAAGTGCTACAGACAAACAAGTCGGTTGCAACAAAGTGTTTGAAACGTCATCGCGTGTAATACACGATGTAAAATCGTTCCCGCAATAAAACCGTGAGCGTATTTCACAAAGCTCCATAAATAATGGTCAATATGTCGAGCGGTATTGTCGATGCTGACAAATTGCCCCTCTCGGTTGCCGCCGCATTGTTGGCTACCGAAGCAGCGTGGTACACTTTTGTCATCTCTCCCCGCACAATGCGACACGAATCTTCCGAATGACTTTTGTCAGCTATCATTTTCACTTCTATCCTCAACTGAATTGCAAATCGGTTTTATTATCTTCCGTGGGTCGTGAGTCTTCGTTTTACGATTTTATGTATATGATAAATGGGTATGTTTGTCTCGAAACGTTTGTCGCCGATAAATGTTTGGTTTGTGTATTGTGCGGAATTCATGAATGAAAGTTCGAAAAGAAGGCAAATATAATTGATCGGTATAGTGCTGTATAGCAGAATAGTGACGCGAAAAAAATATTGGAATGCTGTTGTTGTCAATATAAAATTCTATAAAAACGATTCTAGACGAAATTGTCCGAAGTGTAGCCTTGTTTTATGTCATCTCTTTTTCTTGAGCCTGATCTTTAGTAAAGTTTATGTAGTTAAAAGCAGCCGCATTACTTTACTCCCATATTTACCTATCCAAACACTACTGCAACTTTGAAGTAAAATTATTGATAAGTATAACGCAGTGAAATTCGCTTTATAGTTTCTGTAAACAATTTAGTTTTTTATCGTCGCTCAATTTTATGAAGCCCACTTAACGTGATAAGCCTACCTACAAACTCGCTTTTTACAAGTTTACTTTGTTAATCAATAATACATTTACCTATATTTAGTATTTACGTATTAAAGAGGGTGTGAACCGTGTCCCCGGCACTCCCTCCAAACTTACACATATTTGCTTTAAAATCGAACTACACAATAACATTATTGTTCCTTAACAAAAGCAAATTACTGTGAAAATGAAATAAAAACCCTCTCTTCATCCCCTACTATTAAGAGATGATGTAGCGATACTCTGCGCAAACGCAACTGTGAATGTTTCGCGGATCGCTACGCTTTGTACTTTCGTTACATTAAAAATTAAACTTTATGGGAATGTCTAAAAGTTTAAATTACTTTTGTGAGTTTCATAACACTGGAATAAAATCTAAAGTAACCGTGACGGGTGAATATGGCATAAAAACCCCATAAATCAAAGTCAAAAAGGCATAGAGAATGGGCAGAGCGGCGGTCGCGAGTACTATGTCACCAGCTGCTTACTCGGGCTCGCAGGGACATTGTAAGTTCCCATCAATAATGAGGGTAATTTTAGGCATTTTGTCACATTAGTGAGACGTATTGAACTATTGTTGTTTATTATTTAGAGGGATTATGCTTGTTTTGTACCATAAACAGTGGCCTTGCGAAGGTATACAGAGAATTAAATACAGAGCAAATTAAGTTTAGGTACTTTCAAGGGTTACCTAATTCGAAGAATTTTGACCGTTACTATCCTGATTTGACCTACTTTGACCTGACAGTTGACCTACTTACTTGGCGAATGAGAGTTAAGTACCTACGTCGTAAAAAGTGTAAGAGTCGATAAAATGATAGATTCTCTCTCTTTTTTTGTTTCTGAAGGTCGATAATATATGTATAAGTACCATGCGAATCGTAATATTCCACTAATATTAAAAATGTGAAAGTTTATTAGGATGGATGGGTTTATTGAACTTTGTTACTCTCACTCAATAACGGATTGGGAAGAAACTTGGCTCACATATTGTTTTTATAATTTTTATCCTGGGAGTAGATTGCGGTCGCTAGTTTTGCATATCTATTTATTTTTACTAAATATTTATGTAAAAAATTATCTATCTCTCTTTTTCGGTCTCAAGTTATTTGTGACCTTATAAAAATCTATGCACAAATATCGCGCCATTAATTTACTCAATGGCACCTACAACTATTTGTATACCACTCAGCGGGACTGATGTTTGTCCTCGTACAGTCACTGTTTGTATGTTTACTGCAACTGAACTTTTTGCGTGCTCGTCGACTTGTTCAAACACTTTGAAGTTCGAAACATGTTAGTCCAAGTCGATAAATCTCTCGGTTTTAGTTGCTTGGTTTATTTATTTATACCGCGACATTTCTACTTCTTCAGCATTCGATATTTCTCATGGTTATCTATGATTTGATAGCAATTTTTCTGAGGGGGAGGAACTTGATACAAAAATTTTGGGGATTTTATATCTGGAATATATCAGTAGCTCAATGTTTGCATTGTGTTCATTTGTTGTCAGTAGGATCGTCCTCTAAGCAAGTGACGTAAACATAAGTGGCAAGATGTGGATATCCTCCTATAGCGTCGTTTGTCCTCAATGCGAAGGGTCTTGACCTCGAGGAATGATTTTCACGTAGACTTTATTCCACCATGCTATCTACGCGGCGGTGATGTGGATGGCATCGCAGACTGTGGTCGCACCTATATGAGTACACCTCTGTCTAGCACTTTCGGGACGCAGTAGTGACGATATATAATGTACCTATGTGTCGTAGCCAGTTGGTTAAATCAGCCGTTTAAATTACGGCCAAGCCTTTACATTGTACGGCGTCGTTAAATCAGTGGCCTAAATGACATCCAGCCAATGCTAATACAACATTTAATGAACGGGCTGGTAGATACTTAGGCCGCTTATAGCATAGCCATATCGTAGAATTAGCCATTCCTAACCTTGACACCGGAACGCATATCTATTAGGCTATTTCTGTCTGCAGGGTTTAAAAGTAACCTAAAAAATGTGATGACGGTAGCAAACCCAGACATCCGTGTTGGGGTGGCCCAAGCACGCTGTGTCTTTAATTTCCAAATGACTTGGCTAAGCACTTCCCTAGCCAAGTCATTAAGTAATTAATGACTTCATTAAACGATACCAAACTAAGTCATTTGCCTAGCTGTTCATGCAATTAAATATGCCGCCGGTATCCGGTAAGGCTGCTGATAAAAAGGCGCCGTTCAATGAAAAGCCTATCCCGCTTATTAAACGGCTGAAGGAGCCCGTTGGCTGTGACATAATTATGTATTGTAAATAATATACCTACATATGCATACAATGACACAGTCTCAATCCTTTCAGGTTTCAAATATATTGCCAAGTTTTCAAACACCATAAACTTAGCCACAAAATTAGTTGTTCTTTCAAATATAAGCGCAAGACAGTTTTATTTGAGAACGACCGCCATTTGTGGTTAGGCAACAAACATTAAGTTCTAAGCTTTATGTCTTCATTACAAAATTAGGCTGTTTCGTGACGCAACTGTTAGTAGCGCGCGGTACGAATAATTTGAAGTAAAGTAGTTTAAAGTTACACTTAGCTACAGAAAGCATTGCATTTATTCATTTAGTTCACTATTTTGTTTTTTTTTAGTTATAAATAAAAATAGTATACCTATAGTTACAAATGAAGGATGAAGGCACTAATGACACACTCATTCCAATTGGTCAATGTTTGAACGCAGTGCTGCGCTTGAAAATATAAATCGCCGACGTCACCCAAAAAGCAGCAAGCTAAAAAAAAAAGCAAGCTAAATAAATGAATTAATAATAATAATAAAATAGGACTGGGCTGGACTCAGGGCTGGGCAAAATACATGCTTTGCTTTAATTGAAATACAAATTACAAAATACTGTACCTATCGCAAGTAATTAAAATACGAAATACAAAATATCTTTAAGTAAGGTATTTGAAATATAAAATACAAAATACAGTATTTTAGCTATTTTTATTTGAAATAAAAATTACAAAATAAGTAATCTAGACCAGGGGGCCGAGTCTGCTATTGCAATAGTGTCGGAGTGGTGGATCACGGGACCCTTATAGATTTGTCATGTCTGTCAGTCTGTTTGTTTATCCGTCTGTATGTCACAGCCGTTTTTTTCCGAAACTATAAGAACTATGCTGTCGAAACTATTTTACCACCTGTATGTGTACATTATGGAATGCAATAAACGATTTGATTTGATTTTGATTTGATGTAGGTATTCTGTGAACCGCATTAAGATTTTCACAAAAAAATAGAAATTTATTTTTGGGGGTCCCGATACTTAGAAATGAAACTCAATTTTTTTTTTCATCAAACCCATACGTGTATGGATAGGTCTTCAAAAATGATATTGAGTTTTCTTATAAGTATCATTTTTTGAACAAGATCTAATAAGTATCTAGTTTTTTTTAATACGTCATAAATTGTAAACCGCAACTTTTGCTTATAATATATACCTACAGGTTTGTACGGAACCCTCGCGCAAGTCCGACTCGCACTTGTCCTGTTTTTTTGCGTTTTGTTGCTGCTTTACCATCATTTAGGTACACTCTCGCGGTCTCCCTCGCACTCACACTCACGATCGCTAAATTATGGTGAAATGTATTTTATTGTTAAAATGCATTTTGAAGCCTCAAGTATTTGAAATACTAATTACAAAATACCTCGGCGTCAGGTATTTGAAATACGAAATACAAATTACATTTTAAAGAAGTAATTGAAATACAAATACCAAATACGTATTTGTGTTTCAATTACGTATTTTAATTACAAGTAATTCAAATACTGCCCAACCCTGGCCGGACCTATGTGCCATCAACCTAAATGGGTCCCAGAAACAGTCCCGCGTCGGTGGAAAGACTCCTACCGACAAAATTGGTCCACATTTACCTACCCAAAGCCGTGGGGAATGGAAACTAAGAATGAAAAGAAGGGAACCTTTGCTATGCAGAAAGTTAGAACATGTTTTATTTTATTTTATTTTATTTGTTCGGGAAAATAAACAGTTATACATTAATGTTATACAAAGTTATAAATACATCAGAATGACAAATGTATAACCTAACGACATTTTCCACAACATATTAAAAGTAATACTTAACAGTGCGCTATTCTAAGCTATTAAAACAGAAAAGTATTTAGTAGTGAACTTTACGGTATATAAATAGGCATGCAAATAACAGAAATGGGGAGGGAGAGAGAAAATAAATATAAAACTAACTATTATAATCCAAAATAATTTTGTAGACAAGACCTCTAAACTTTGGAGCAGAGACAGAGAAGAAGTCAATGTCTTCAAAGATTTTGTTGTATTGATTGGTAAGGCGGCGTAGGGGTGCTCGCAAACCTGCGTTTGTACGACAGCTACTTACTGCAAATAAAGGTCTTGCTCGCACCCCACGGCAAATTGTTGTTCTGGGCACCACATAACCAATCTTGTTGCGAACATCCATACAATCATAAGTATTGCACAGATCAAACAAGAACATCGTTTCCAACATTATTCTTCTAGACTTTAAACTTTGCAGATTATACTTCTTCAGTAGGTCATTGTAGGATGCATAAGTGCGATAGCAACGAAAATGCATGGCCTTTAAAAATTTTCTTTGAACTTTTTCGATCATATCGGATGTTGAAAATATATACCTAAATAATATATGGTTTTGTAGGTACATGTGGCTGCAAATAGGTAGGTAACTACACACTATGTTTCCTAATTCATCAAAATACGCGCAGCAAAACTATAATGAAACCCCCCCTGGAGATAGGGCTTTGGTTTTTAGGTCGTTCTGAAAATTCCCTAGCGAAGTGAAGTCTCCTTTGTGAACAAAAATCTCCCTTGCGGAATATCACAACGTCACCGTTACGTTTTATATCTCGAGATACAAGTAATTCCTTATATTCAGACCTATTACTTAATTGATATAGCATTACCTGCACATTAGGGGCCGGTCATCCTGCCCCTAATGCACTAAGAAAAATGTTAATAACTGTGCAATTTAACTTCGATTAATTTATACCTCTTCGGCAGGCAAAGCACGTATCTTGGGTATGTGTAGGGCCCTGTTCTCTTGGACGGACAGAGGCGGTTGCGGTTGCAGCCGCGGCTGAACGCCCCGCGCGCCATCTGCCGTCGCCCTAATTACTTCCTACGCTTTTCAACCCGACTGTACCCCGCTACTGGCTTTTGTTACTTACCACCGTTTAATTTTTTAAATGATAATTACGTGTTTATAAAGAAATAAGAAAGTACTCTACAACAAAGCGGTAGAAAGTTTCGGTTCCGGTCGTTTCCAAACTGTCGTAAAAATAGTTTTGTTTCTAACCGCAAACTACCAAAATATTTAAATAATATTTTGTTAAAAAACGATCACAAATATTATTTGGACATGTTTTAAAAGGGTTACTTATAACTTACGTTAGGTACATGATAAGTGGTTTCGTGGTTCCTGATTCCAAGCTTCTGGCAAAGCTCTTATAAGTTCCCCTACTCGCCGCTAGATGGTATTATAATTATATAGGTACCTGTCAGAAATATTTCACGCCTCTAAACTAAACAAGATAATGAGAATGATTCTTATCAGAATTACTTGATAATAACGGTCTTGCTTGTAGCGCTTATGCTTGTGTTGTCTATTTTATTTTGCAAACAATGACTAAAATTGGTTAGGTACTTTGTAAAACTTTAAAAGCCCAAACTGCAGCGTCGTTTCTCCTACCATCTACATACTGTCATAATATAATTTATTTATTAATAGGTATGCTATTTAAGTAGGTATGTGAAATAAATTAAATATATCTTTTAAGACCATCAGATAACTTAGCCACACTTAAATTGGTTGTTGTTTCAAATATTAGTGCATAATAGTATTTTAGAACAACCGCCATTTGCGATTAGGTACCTAACAGAAAGTAGGTAAGTTAAAAAAAAACTCAACTCAAAACTCAAGCACTTATTTCAATTAAACCATTTACAGGCACTTTTGAATTGTCAAGGGTCGGTCGGTCCAAAAAGTTGAAACTATTTGCACGTTCCAAAGCGTAGAACGTGCAAAGAACTCCACGGACACTCTTTTAAAAATAAGGTGCAGGTTCAGTATACCTCCTGAACTTATTTAACTAGGTACCCCTAAGCAGACGCTTAGGTAGGGTCCTAGAGTGATCCTAGATTCGATCATTTCAGCCGAAAGACGTCCACTGCTGGACATAGTCCTCACCCTAGCGTCGCCACAACCAGTCCTGTGCGTCTCGCATCCATCGGCTACTCGCGACCTTCACCAGGTCATCGGTCCACCTTGTGGAAGGCCTTCCTACGTTGCGTCTTCCGACACACGGTCTCCACTTCAGAACTTTTCGGCCCCATCGACCATCCGTTCTGCGAGCAATGTGCCCTGCCCACTGTCACTTTAGTTTGGCCATCCTTCGGGCTATGTTGGTAACCTTGATACTCTTGCAGATATCATCATTCCATCACGCAAGGAAACTTCAAGCATTGCCCTCTCCATTGCCCCTTGAGTGACTTTAAGCCTTCTGATGAGGTTTTCCAGTCCAAAACATTGAAGGCATCCTCCATTGCAGCCGTGATGAGTTTCGGTGAAATAACGACTCCTTGCCTCACACCTCGCTGCAGGAAAATAGGTTTCGAGGTCTGATTCTGAAGTCGGACTGACATGTTGACGTTTTTGTACAATTCATCAGCACCGTAGACCACATACCTACATACGCTGCGGCAGATAATACTCTTCGGTCTTCTGTATAACCTGCCGCAGCGTATGTATGTGGTCTACGGTGCTGAAGCCTTTTCGGAATCCAACTTTTTCGGGAGGCTGGAAGTCGACAAACCTGCGTGCGAGACGTTCATGATGACTCTGGACAACAGCTTGGCTCAGAAGTGAGATGGGCCTGTAATTCTTAAGCAGGGAATTGTCGCCCTTCGTGAAGAAGAGTACCACCACACCTCTGCTCCATGTCTGCGGTGTTTTCCGCTCGAGTATGACGGAATTGAACAGTTCCTGAAGGGCCTTAATGACCGGTTTTCCACCCGCCTTCAAGGATTCGGCCGTAATTCCGTCCTCACCCGACACCTTGTAGTTTTTAAGCTGCTTCGGAGCCATCCTAATCTCATAAAGGCTGACAACACACACAGGAATGAATACAGGAACGTTATAGTTTGTCTTCTAACCGAGAGGCTCGACTCTCGTATTTTTTGAGAAGCTTTCGCATTCACGACGTAGTAGTGTCAAACAAACGAATACCTACTTACACAATATCTGTGCACAATATTTACCCAACATGTTGACCAGTTTTGACATTTATTGTTGCTTAGATGATATTGTGACTTCATATGGCTGGCTTTTAAGTACCTACGAGAATTGGCCTTTAATGCAGTTTATTATTCAGTCTGTGTTAACAAAATTAACTATATTACTCTCATATTATATTCAATAACAAAGACATGCATTACTAACAGTGGGTAGTACCTATAATAAAGTTGTTTGAAGCCATCAATTTTATTTAAATTATATCAATTAACGTGAATATGTCTCGACTTAATCGAATGCTTAGTCAACATCACTTCTTGGAAATACATGAGTCATTCATTGCATTGAACTCAGGACTAGATGTAGCTTTATAGACTTATTGAACTAACTCTTTCATTCATCACTACATATTATAAAATAAAGTCATCCGCCGCGTCTGTCTGTCTGTCTGTCTGTTCGCGATAAATTCAAAACTACTGGACCAATTTTCATGCGGTTCTCACTAATGGATAGAGCTAGTATAATAATATTTTATTTTAATAAATTCAGTGACAGACTACAGACTAAGACAATTCAGCACAGCTATGATACTGTACAGCACATGTATCTGGAGTCCAATAATTACTGTACATAGCGTTTAATGTCTTATGTATAATCTAGTGATAGTTATGCCACAGGAACTACCCTTAATTCTTTCGTATCGATACTGCAAAAATGCTCTGACTGAATGGCTAAAGACAAAAACGTATGACGAGATTGAGAATATAGTCCAAACTATATGCTCTTAGATGCATATTAATAATAATTCGGTTTTTATTAATGGAGACTACTTTTTCCTCACTAGCACATATCCAATGATATTTACATACCATATACTATCATTAAACACACAAACACTCACACTCACTCACTCACACACACACACACACAAACACACCATTACCTACACACCCTCACACTACAGCGCGCCTTTGATTAATCATTATTTTATTTTTGTTTTACTTTATATTTTTGATTTATATCAATCTATTTTCTAATACCTTCTATTCAATAGCTTATACAAGTTGTAACTACTGGAAGAGCGGAACTTTCTAACACAAGTATAATGGAAATTCCCTGAAGACTAAATGTAAACGTATTCTTAAGTTATTGAAATAAACATTTATTTATTTATTATTAATGTTTTCTTTTTTGAATAATCCTATGACACTTAAATGATGTACTTAGCTTTACGATTTTTTGCAATCGGATCACTAACTTTTACGCATTCAGTAAACTTGCTAATGTTACTTCTTTATTATAATATAGGTATCAGTTTAATTAACTAGGTATCGTTGGACCAATATTCGACTCTCAAGTTGGGCAGTGTGTTATTGGTTTTTCCCATCAGGAATTTCTTGGTAACAGCGTGATACCTGGATGTGTGCCCGATTAATGGCAAAAAGCTCTCTACTTAAGTATAATATGGGACCCTGCTTAACCCTTCGGAGAAACATAAAAAAAAATCTTTACTTATGTAAGTCTATCATCATAATTTCAGCCAAAAGCAGTCCTTCTATGGACATAAAGAAGGAAGAGAGAGAGAGAGTTGGAAGAATCATTACAGCGGTAATTCGTTGGATTCATGTTTTCTTAATAATTCTGGTTAGGTATGTGTATGTATGTATCTATGTATTTTTATAGATTGTATTTCATTTTTCTTCCTCTCGTTTTGTCTTTTCTATTTATGTTGCACCTACCAAGCTGTCTCTGCACCACCCTAAGGTCGACTGGTAGAAAATGCCTATGGCATTAAGTCCGCCTTTGTACAGTGTCTTTACTTGTGTTTTAATAAATAAATAAAGCCTTTCCTAAGTGACTCCGATCGGTCCCATGTTTTTCGCACCCATCGGTTTCCCGTGGCCTTCACCAGGTCATCGGTGTACCTTGTGGGAGACCTGTCAACGTTACGCCTTCTTTATTAAGTGTAAAAGTAAACCTAATACAAACCCTTAAACATCTAAATAGGTAGGTACCTAATATCCTAACGTACGAAAAACAAAGCCGTTAGTAAACACAACCGACTTCACTCTCAAAGATTTTAATTATGAAACGTCCAAACATTTACGGCACTGACGTGTCAGCTCTTCTGGAGCGATCTAATTCAATTAATTTACTTTGGTCACCAATTACAGGAACAACGGCAAAGCGACCGAGCGCAGAAAACGCGAACAAAATACGTCTATTTATTATTTGTGCATTGTCCTGGATGCCTGGGCGGCGCCGCACAACAATGGAGGGCCATTATATCCCGATAAAACAATAAGCGCTTTATTAAAAAGACATTCAATAATTTATTTTATTCATATTTTATTCGCACCGGACCGGCTCTAAACAAAAGTGCTCGCAGCGCTAGATATAGCAGTACAAAAACCGCTGAATTTGTCGTGTTTATTAATTTAACGGATGGCATAAAGGTGATATTGATAGATTTGGGCTTTTGTTTTGGATTTTTTTCTGTTTTTTATCGGTACACATTTTTTTAACTACCTACCTTTGGTTGGTGGTGAGAGGGAGCTTTTATAAGCGGCCATGTAGCTACCGTTAAAGTGAATGTCAACAGCTCAGCTTATATAATGAAGAATAGGAATGGGCGGTGCACAGCCACACAAACAGCTGAACTATTCAGAGAATGTTTGAACAATTTGGGTCGCGCGCCATCTGTCGAGGGTCGATTGAGACATTTTTGCGAAATAGCGACGTAATTACAGACTTCCGCATCCGGCAGCGCGTGCGCAGACGTCGACGCTCACGCCCACTGCATGCACGGATTTATGAAACTTAACACTTTTGTCGAACAATACGCATATAAAGTTGCCACAGGCTTACTCTATTCATGTTTTATTTCTATTCAAACATTGTTGCACATTTTATTCCTATACCTTTCAAAAAACGACGCTACTTTGAACACGTATTGACTTCTTCAAATATGTAGGAATAAATAATCACCCCTAACCAGTTTCAATTTGTAATTAATTTCCATTATTAATTAAGAGTGTGCAATCATAATCACCTGGTGGGTTGGTAATCAAGAACTAGTGGGCGCTGACATTTGAAAACTAACTGCTGTAATCTATTTTACTAATATCCTAGCTTTCGCCCGCGACTTCGTACGCGCATATCCCGTTTCTTTCCGTTCCCGTCGGAATTTCAGGATATCCTCTCTTAGTGCTGCGCTACACTCCCCAAGGAACCGTTTTGCCAAATTTCAGCTTTCTAGGACCAGTAGTTTCAGCTTTCTAGGACCAGTAGTTTCAGCTTTCTAGGACCAGTAGTTTCAGCTTTCTAGGACCAGTAGTTTCAGCTTTCTAGGACCAGTAGTTTCAGCTTTCTAGGACCAGTAGTTTCAGCTTTCTAGGACCAGTAGTTTCAGCTTTTTAGGACCAGTAGTTTCAGCTTTCTAGGACCAGTAGTTTCAGCTTTCTAGGACCAGTAGTTTCAGCTTTCTCTAGGACCAGTAGTTTCAGCTTTCTAGGACCAGTAGTTTCAGCTTTCTAGGACCAGTAGTTTCAGCTTTCTAGGACCAGTAGTTTCAGCTTTCTAGGACCAGTAGTTTCGGCTGTGCATTGTCTGTCAGTCACTCACTCAGATTTGACGAGTTCATAATGTTCATGATCTGTATGTTATATACATACCTTAACTTTAGAATGTCTTATCGGAAATTTTCAGGCACCGATAAGAAGTTAAATACAAAAGATCACTCTCTCTCTCTCTCTGAGACTCTTATTTCTGCGGTAGTTAACAGTCCTATCACTATGTAGGACACAGTCCACCGTGTAGGTAAACTAACGTAAAGTGAAGTTAGTGTCAATCCATCATACAATCAAGCAGAAATGACTGCCGGGCTATTCTGTCAAAATATCACCATGTAAACTTCAGACAAGAGTCCCTATTCTACTAATTTTCAAATTTTCATCGCATTCGCATCTCAATAGCAAACTGTCAAAAATGTATAACAATTAAACGATGGCTTTTTTGACAGTTTGCGATTGACATGCGAATGCTAATTTCGTTTAAAAATTTGTAGAATTGACCCTCCTGTGTGAGTAAGAGGTGATCTATCATTCCATTGATTTTGAAAAACGTCGATGTTGAGTGTTGTCTCATTTTATTTCGAAAGATTTGTATTTGCGAAAATTTCAGTATTTATTCAATATATTTTCTAGGGACTAGTACTCACGTTACTGCTACTTACGAGACTAACAATTTTTTTTTTTAATCTTTATTTAGCCCTCACCTAATAAACGTCTAGTAACCAGTGTTTTTTTTTAACATTTCGTGAGATGGTTTACCTCGGCAGGCGGACTCAGAAGCAATTATCCAGTAACTAACACTTCACCCGCATCCACCAATTTCTATCAGGTGATATCGAGATCGCTGGTTCACGGAATAAAAAAAATTCGACTTATGAATTTGTATTATTGCCTTTCCATTCTCCTCCTGTCAAGAAACTTGCAGCTAAACGACACTTATTCAGGGTTCAGTGACAGGAATTCACATAATTAATTAAAGGTCCCGACACACATAACTGAGTGATTTATATTAGTCCTTCGGAATTCCAGTTTTTGCTCTGACACACGACATTCATTAACAACAGTCACGCGTTTGAAAAAAACTACCATACGGGTGTAAATTTTACAAATACACTAACAGCGGCGCCTTACTGCAATTTACTAGATCAACACTAATTGTGAAGTTAAAAAAAAAACTTTTGTGCTAATTCTACAATATGAGATATTTTTTTAACATCCAGTGTGTCAAGCTATACTGGTCAGCCTTAGCAAACCCTACCACATTTTGATTCATTTAAAGGACGTTAGAGCTTTGGAAAACGTGTATTTTCTTTTACCTATTGTGCTACGCCGTAGCTCGTAGCATGACTCATCAATTTAAAAAAAAAATATCTTGGTGAAGTTTTTCTAATTACATTATATTTATTTATTAAAACTTTATGCACAAGTAATAACACTGTACAAAGGCGGACTTAATGCCATAGGCATTTTCTACATTTTACATTTTTATTATAATAATAGCTTTTGCCCGCGACTAATTCGTACGCGCACTTCCCGTTTTACCTGTTCCCGTAGGAGTTTCAGGAAATCCTCTCTACAATCCAAACGAACCCACATGCCAAATTTCAGCTTCCTACGACTAGTGATTAATTCTGCTATGCGTTGTCTGTCAGTCACTCAATCACTCGGAAACGGATGACTCTTGTATATCAGGATTTGATTTTGGACATTTAGATAGATGCTTTTCTTTTTTTACCTAGCCACATAGGTAAGTATACACTATGAAATTTTGGTGTTTTGCAAGAGTATAAAGGCGCGAACCCACCGCGGTGCACGCTATCCACGGCCACGCGGTGCATTTTAGCTGCGTGGGTTCATTTGCTTGACAACGTGAGTCTACGTTTCTACTGCAGTACACGCGACACACCCACGTTTGACAAATCACAAAAAAATTGACGATTGTTGTGTGGCCCACCGCGGCACACGGAGAGGCTACGCTCGTGTGTGAGAGTACGCCTTGCATGGTAGTTTCTGCCTTAAGGCCCTTAAGGAAAGAAGTTTGCGTTTCCTGCAAACGTATGTTCAGCTCGTGTAGGGAAATAATAACTTAGAAATTAAGACATGCATAACAATATCACAACTTTCTTTCAATTAAACTAGGTACATGAAAAGAAATACCAAGCTTCGGCTAGAGGTTAGGGCCGGGATCGTTCCGCCGCCGTTTGATCGAGAGGCTGCGACGGGCTGCTCGCTGCTCGCCGACAAAGCACACATTTGCATCCACTTTGTCATTCATGTCGTATCCTCCAACTCATTCCTATTCCGCTTATATCACCGCAAAATGTAGAGCCATGGTAATGAGATTCAGACGTTTCCGACTTTCTTTTAAAACTTAATGATGTGTGCAAGCCGAGGGTAATGCCATTTTATTATGTATCTGCTACTATACAACTCTACTGATATTTTACAAATTATATACCCACGTCTCTTCGACTATGAAAGCAAAATTATATAATTACAAAACTGTAAACACAAAGAAGCTCGATTACTTTCCAACATCAAAAGAACAAAATAAAGCACAAACTAATAAAGTGACGCAATAGGAGATTGCTTTAATACTTAAAGTCCCCAAACGAGGGCTGATTGAAAAGCTCCCCTAAGCGCCGTCAAATGACAGAGCACAGTTTTCATTTTACTGAATAGATGCGCTAATTTGCATCATCTTTTTGAATTGCAAACAATAAGTATCTCGCCCTGTTACGGGGGCCCGTGACCTTTATTTCTCATCAAAAGTATTGATGAGTTTGGTGAAGTAACATTCTACATCAGTAGAACTTTGATGTCCTTATCACAATGCTTTAACTTTTTAATTATGCTCGTTGTTCTCGTTGATTAGCTGCAAGTCAAAGTGAATTAAACATCACGGGGCTGAACCCCAACAGCAATTTGCTGTCATTATTTTATCACGTCACAAAAAGACGAGTCGTATTCGCGGCAGGCGCGTATTTACAAATTTTAAATCCGCTCGTCGGCGGCGTGTGTGCAAACTCGACGCCCCCCGACTTTATTGGCGTCGTCGGCACCTCGTCTCTTTATTAACTAGTGTTTGATCTTCGTGTGACGCACGAGGAAATAGATAAATTGTTTGTTTTCCTCGCTGACGTCAATCGCAGCAAAGGGTCGTACTCGCTGTACCAAAAGTCTTTTATTTGTAGGACGTCTGGCGGAGTGTGTTCTAAATCATTATTTGAAGTTCAAATATTAATTTCTTCAGGCGCTCGACTTAGCGCTGTCATTTAAGCGGAACATTAAATGTAAACGAGTCAAGTGAAGGGTTGTTTTCATTTCCGTGATTAGTGCCGGCGCGTTGTGCGGAGATTTATCACCTCCCGGAACGCGGAGAGTGTCAGATGGCGCGGCGGCGGATGGCGGATATGCGCGTGTGACGAACCGCACCACTAAATTAAAACATTTTAACTTGACAGCTACCGTCACGGGTATACTGAATACGTTTTAACGGAGATTTGCCCTTCGGCGAACAGTGTCGGCCAGAATGTTGTTTGAATTTAAATTTATTTGAAAATAATGCGTAGATACGTAATGGGCGGTGTGTAGGCGTGCTGTTTGCCATTTATGGCGTTATAATTAGTGTACATTGCATATTATGATCGATCATGATCAGAGTTTTGAGCTACTAATTACAATTTATGTTAATTAGTACGAAGTCGATGGATATTAAAACATTACAGTTAATACCTGCTTTTTATATTTTTTTTGATTAGTCTGAAACAGACTATTAAACTTCAGGTTGGAGTCGAGGAAACACCTTGAAAATCTATGCAAAATGTAAATAATGACTTATTAACGTTAATCAGACATAAAAACACTCATATTTAATTCGAAAAATTGTAGGTTATAACAGCTCCTTCGCTTCCCTGTTCCAACTGCGGCTATGTCATTGCAATGGGAATGATCACCGCTACCGTTTTATGATGTGCACTGACAGCTCCAATAGTGATGTCGCCTCGCACAACAAAAAACAAACGACAAACGCGAAGCTTTTGTTTTCAACCAGTGAAAACCGTGTTTTCGAACATAGGAACAAAATAAGATAGGTATAGCGTATGCTAAATGCGTTCTCTTTTGTGTCTCGACGTTTCCCTTCACGTATTGAAGTATGGCAGATTAATGTGAGTTCGAAGAAGTCGATATTACTTCTGAAGGGGGTCTAAACTAAACCATGTGATTTACTACGACCGGACTGCGTTGTTAAAAAGTTGTAAACTGCCTGTGTTTCCGCCGCGTTTTGCAACAATGTTTTAGTTTCTTACGGCTTATATCTTAGCGTTTTGTATGATGTTGTTAACTGGATAAAACAATGAGCTTTCATGACTTAAGTACAAAGCAATGTTATTTTTTTAATTTATGAATGGGATCCCTCTACAACTTGCTACAGGATTATATCGTGTATCTGACATCGACGCACAAACGATTTCCATGGGTCCAGGGCATGATTCGGGACACCCTAGAGTTGGAATTTTTCGTCGGTTCTTTTCTAATTTTTTCACTTTTTTCAAGAGTACCACAAATAGGTATCAGCTCAGCTGAGCTGATATCTATTTGTGGTTTTATTCAGATTGCTCTTTTTAGTGAAAGTAGTTAATTAATTATTTTTTTTATTAAAAATCTCATTGGGTTAGGTCAGAATAACGATTTTGAGCAGTCTAAAGTAAAAAAAGCCTTGAAAAAAAAATGAATAAATTAAAAAAAAGCCGACGAAAAATTCTAACTCTGGGGTGTCCAAAATCATGCCCTGGACCTATAGAAATCGTTTGTGCGTCGATGTCAGATACACGCGGTATAGACGAAGCATAATCTAGTCAGATGTAATAATATAATATGAGTATTTTATAAAAATACAACATACAACATGACTGGGCGTTGCATCGAGAGCAAAAACTATGAATGTATGTAATGAATAACCTAGATACGACGGGTTAATCCCCATAGTATGTTTAATGTAATGTAAGTAGTTACCTATTTCATTGATATGAGCATAGATTCAAAGCATAACATGTGAAAACCTAATGGGGTTATTCATTTCTCATAAAAAAAAAACTCGAAAGTTATGAGGAAGAATAGGGAAAAAGAATTGTGCATATTTTTTTTTAGTTTTTTATCAATAAGGATACATTTTTAAAACAGAGTATCGATACCTACTTAGTACCTACCTAAAATAATCATCCTAAAAAGTATCCAATTAATTTATGGTTCGGTGTGGTGACACCATTTCTCGGAAGGTGTTACCATGTGTGGAGTCGTTTGACTCGCCGACAACGTCACTATTTATGAGTCCATATTTATCATAACTTGATAATGAGCTCTGGTTTATTTCAAGGCCAAGATCCGGCCTGTGCTTACAACAGAGATTTCAAAATAATTTATATTGTGTAGAAAATAAAATAAAAACATCGCTAACAAATTATACAAATAAACAATACAAACACTAAAACTGAATTGAATAAGAAAAAAGTTGAATTAAAGAAAGTTAGAGTTGATTACATGTGTAAAAAGGTAGGTGTGTGAAAAAACGAATAAAGTGCATGACCATGAGGGAAAATAAAATTCCCGAATAGTGTTGCCGTTTACTTAAATAGGCACCATTTAAGTATACATGTATTTGGTACTTTCTAGAATTTATGACCATTTATTATGGACTAGTAAGAGAAGGCCTACATAAAATTGGAATATAAGTATTATAAATGAATGATCAAATATTGTTCATCTGTAATTTTATCACATCATTGCGTACTTTGTGGTACATATCACTATATTATTTTTAACTGATAAACTGTAAAAGTATGTGGTAATTATGACTAAAATGCAAAACAATCTAGCTTTATAAGAGTAAGATACCACACACCAGATTGTTACACCCTATTAACCTCTAAGTTCCTGATTGTAGTTTGTCATGATATATGTGAAGGAATCCTTTATAGATCTGTGTTACCTCTATAGGTGACACAAGCTAGTCTTAGAAAACACGAAGCGTTTAATACCTTCCTTCAACTTAGATATAATATCTCCATCGTATCGTTGACAATAGGTACCTACTTCATGACCAAAAGCTAGCTGTCTAGCTAAATCTCTAACTGAGCAAGAAAACAATTATCATCATTAATCTAAAAGCTACAGTAAAGGCTAGCATGTTTCTGTGTACATAATGGCACTAGTGACTTTATGTAGCTTGTAAGTTAGACAAAAGCTAGACTTAAAAAAGACCAAAGTGTCAACTGACTCCCAACACACCAACCAACATGGAAATATGAAACACAAAATATATAGCAGTCGCACGGGACATTGCAGCAGGTGGCACAAAAGAGCGTCTATTTAACAACGCGTTTAATGCTTTCCTTTGATGTACACTATCTGCATCGATCGAGTTAAGGGCGGTTTGCACGTCAACAACCAACCGTTTGTTTTGACAGTGATTAAGGACTTTGTCAGTGGACTTGTAAATGAACTATGATTTGCTGACGTTAAATGTGTTTATGTTTTCCATCTGATTTTATGAAGGGAAGATATATTCTGTGGTCTGCAGGCGGGTACTGCGCTATCAAATCTCTTCTAAAGTTTAAACTATTGTGAACAGATCTCTATTGCGTCCAAATGTTTTATGTAAAGCTCTCTAACATAAGTTCAAAAATTGTAAGTAATTATCTGTATTTATTGGGAGCTATAGAATTTTTATTATCATTTATTATCTTCCAACTTCCCTGAGTTGGTACAGAGTGTAAAATTGAGATGTATAGACAGATACTTTTGTATATTTAATCAATACTCTCCAGATTAGGCACGATTTAAGAATTTCGTAAAATTAGGCTTTCCTTTTCTGAAACCAATCTGTGTAGATTCGTACCTACTACTATAACTGTGCCGCAATTCTTACCCCCAAGATACAGGCTAGTTTTGGGGTAATGTACATCCTCATTTTTGTAAATTTGCGATTAATGACTTACTTAAGGTCCAATGACCATTAGCTGGGGCAGAGGGGGTCCACAGAAGTCCTCCATCGCGAGCGGTCTTGAGCACCACGCTTCACTTCACTCCACGGTATTCAGATGCTCGTCGCTTCTGCCGACACGGTGCGTCATCAGGTTTGATGGGGTCGGCCACGCTTCCTTTTCTCTTGAGGATTCCTGTCCAGGATGAAAATTAAGAAGAGCCCGTAAATACTTGATACCTGGGATTCTCACCACTCTTGCGATCAAATATAGCCGTGCCTTAAGCACAATATTCAGCGTCTGCTAACTAACTTACAGCGCCTCGCTACATTAACCGGGCTCAAAGGATCCTCACCATCTGACGTAAAAGGCAAGCACTCGGAAAGTTACGGCAAACATAACTAAACCAGCTTGGAACACCTGCCTCGAGGAAACATAAATCATAACGAACAACTGTGCTTACCTACTTCTATGAGCTAAAACGAAATAGCTAATCTTTAACTATCTGTACTCGATAATTACTAGCATTCAAAATATTTCGCAAGTAACGAGGTTTTTAATAATGTGCCACCTACATTTTGGTAATGTGACTGTTTTTGATAAGCATTTAGACTGGCCAATGGTCAAATAAATAACTGTTACATAAATACTATAGTAGGCAGTAACTAAGTCGAAAAACGCTTTTTAGAGTGCTCAATTTTATAACCAATGGGTAACTACGGATAATAAAACTCGCTGTTAGCCGTTACTAGTTAAAATAGTTTGACTTGAGAATAACAAAAACTGGACAAGTGCGAGTTGTACTCTCACAAGTAGGGTTCTATACCGTCAACCGAAAAAAACACGTATTTTTATATGGAAGCCCTTTTTCATATAGCGTCAACAGAAATATAATAAGCAGCCCGCCTCAGTCCAGCTTTTGTAGACATCATCTCTCCCTCGCAGCCAAGAACACGTCGTGACGCCCCTTTGTAAGGAACTAGACCAGACGGCCTAGCACGAATATTTTTGACGTGTAGTAACGTTACGTAAAATTTTACCACAGCTACAATAAATACTCGTTTCGCACATAATATTTATTTGAATTAGATACCATATTCATATTTTTAAATGATATAAATTATGTATGACCCATTAAATTAAACCAAAATACTGTAGGATTTTAGTTTTTCACATTCAAAATTCACTTACGTTAACGTTACTATACGTCAAAATATTCGTGCTAGGCCCTCTGGTGATGCCTGAAGTCCGTAGCTTGGCTGTAAAAAACCAAAACTTATCCTGAAGTGCCGGGATGCTAGGTACACTAAAGGTTCCGTTGGTTACCCTTCGGGTACGGAACCCTGAAAACGATTTTACAATAGTTTTACCCGTCTATAAAAAAATGTAATTTGGTTAAAACATCGTGCCCAGTTTTTTTTTTTAAATTAGTTATTCCGTTAGCCTAGTATGGCAGAAATGAGAAAATTATACGACGATGTTTCTACACACATTAACTGTGCCGTACTGTATAATTATAGATTAATATTTAGGAACATTTGCCTATAAATTAGTGTATTCACACGACTATAACGGATGTCGAAAATTGAATTATTTTCGGTAAAGAAATAAATGTTTTACGAAATTGTTGAATACCTATACTTTTTTTCAACGTTCTTGCACATTCTTCTAAAAAAATGCCACACTATCATACCACACTATCATAATAATTATGTAAAATGACCACAAAACTTACCTACGTGCCTAAACCTTATCTATTTCTTTTCAGTTTCTTTTGTGCGAGAATCGAACACTCGATTTTATTAACTACTAGCATCCGCCCGCGACTTCGTACGCGTATATCCCGTTTTTCCCCGTTCCCATAAGCATTTCGGGAAATCTTCTCTTAGTGCTCTTTTGCTCTCTCCAAGAAACCTACGTGCCAAATTTTAGTTTTCTACGACTAGTAGTTTCGGCTGTGCGTTATCTGTCAGTCACTGAGTCACTATTTGGCGGAAATTTTATATATTAGGACATATCTAGGACGTATAGTTCTGTACGAAAATGACTGGCCTGTAACTGAAAATACTTTTGATTTGGCCCCATAGATATAATAAACACCATATTTAAAGTCATGAACCATCGAAATGTCAGATAACAATCTGTGGCTACATATTATAGCTTGTTGTTTTTATTTTTCGATCGAGAGTTTCTTCAATTGCCCTGGCGATTGAGTCGAGTACCTAGACTGCTTTAAACTGACTTCAAATTAAGACCAAAGATGTCTGTATAGAACTTGAATAATAAAGCTGTTTGCGGACACTTTCGTTCAAAATGTTCCTACAATTAATTTCCCAATTTCTGATAAATTTATTTTTAAACCTAGACTTGTCTTCCACTTACATACAAATAGGTAAGTACCGATTCATAAAATGCCTCCAATCTCCACGAACACAACAATAATGTGACCATTTCGCAGACAGGGGAGAGATGACTAGAATATAAAACAGTTAAGGGCACCTCCCTCATCTTATGCTCAATCAGTTCTCGGATAATTCGGTTAGGGACGATAAATCTCTGTTTAGCAAAAGGGAATTAGATTACGAGAAGCTCAATGGGATAAAGTCCTGCATTATGTGATTATAGATGTCACTTGCCATTGATTAATTTTATGATCTAACGAACGTTAGATGTGATGTCAGATTAAATGTTGGTTAGATAACACCCGCTTGTGTTTATGGGTAGTATTAAGGGTAGTTTAGATGCACACAAAGTGCTAGTGTCGTTTAATGGTAAACTGGGAACGTGAATCCATAGCCAAATGTTGTTGAAATTTTAGTTGGCAATAGCCCAAAGGAGTCGATAGTTTGTCAATTGTTGATAACACTCGTAGCACTATCGATGTCAATTTGTTCCTAGTATAAACAAAAAAAATAAAATAACACCCACGCAGGTCCATCTCTCTTAAGTAATGCTTGCCAAGGTTGGTCTATGGATCAGTGGCCATCTTAACATACCGAGTTTCCTCCGTGTCTCAGAAATCACGTTGTCATTTGTATATCTTTTGGCAGTCGTTACGATTGTTAGAAGCCAGTAAATCTGATTACAGTCTTGCTTATAAGTACCGTGTTACCCAGTTAATGGGATGTAGAGGTCTGGTTGGCAGCCGCTCCACAAAACACTGGTATTTAGCTGAATCCGGTTTGAATGGAAGCCGACCCCAATATAGTTGGGTTAAGGCTAGGCAGATGATGATGGTAAACAGTGGTAAGAATGTCTTAGATATCCTATTGGCCAAAACTAGTTGCCGTTCTGAAAGATTGACTTTGCTGGTAGAATTAATCAGTCAACGTGTAACTGCTATTAAGCATACTTAAGAATACTTACTTTACGATATCACGTTAGAGTTAGTTTCTCTTAGGTATAGTTTTACTGCATAGTTTCCTATAAATTCGACTAACACATCATTGTGTTCCAGCGCAGTGGTTGAACCAATATCAGCGTCTCCGTAGTCGCTGTATGGAACGTCTGAAGTATAAAGCGGACAGGCCTCTGATGAAATCAGACAAGACGCATGTTTAGAAGTCGTTTAGAACAGCAACCTCGAATATCGACCATTCGAGGTTGCTGTTCTTATCGAGCATCATCACCAATAGACAGTGGTCAAATGCTAACCGGCGTATGATATTCTAGTGAGCTCATAACGCAAGCGCTGAACTTCGCAGTAAGCAACGCTTATGCTTGGGTGTTCATCCATCACAGACTGGCTGAGGTCTGCTGTTGGTCCTGATTTTTATAGATTTTTTACAGTCTTTACAGCTATAACGATGGTCCAAAATCTGACACCAGTCTTGCCAAGCGGTATTTTGTTACTCAATTACTAAATTGTGGAAACTGTCCCGGACATAGTTAAGATAGACAGGCAGATTATCAGCTTCTACAAATTAGATTGACACATCATAGTGTTACAGCACAGTGGCAGTGGTCGGACCACCGAGCTTCGTGTCATTAATAAAACGCAGATTGAGCTAGGCCGTCGTGTAATGTAGCCGGTGTCGCAGATGAGCTCGGTTTTTACGGCACGAGCGCCCACCCGCAGAGGCGACACTTAATGCTGGGGTAAACTTAGCTTATATCACGCCATGCGGTAGATTGCGTAGCAGCTGGCGTAGCGGCACAGTGCAAGTGTAGCGCTGATGGCTACGGGTGCTACGAGTTTTGCAAGAAGATTGATTTTATGAACTTGTTGAACTTTTTGTGTTGCTTGTTTAGGCGTAGCTGATCAATAAAATCAATTACTACTTTCATTGTTCTTTAGACTACTTACCAACTTCTATTTATAGCATGTGCATAGCTGCTAATACATATTTGTAGCCACGTTAAATAACTTCTGTCGTATTACTTTGTTGTTGCGTTTCTTGTTGACTTTGGCGTAGCGTATGCTAAATATGTTTTCATCTTTACTATGCTCCCCTCGTCATTTGTGGTTTCAATTCACTTTTTACGATGAACGTCGCCCTCTTTGCGTCCCAAATTACTCCTAACCAAAAATGTCGTAATCACCACTATTTGTCAATCTAAAAGTATGCTTATTCAGTTGGATTAAAGCTCATATCCGGTTCAGTTGGTATACACTTAAGGCTATTGCAATTTATTAAAGTACTTGTGCCAAAATTCATTTGTGTGCGAGTTGATTAAAACAGTAGGTGTATCAGTGGAGGGTATCAGACAGTTAACTGTTTGTTTAGGACGCTGTTTAATTTTTAATCTTCTTTTTTTGTTTATGTTTTCTAGTGCATCTATTCTGGCGTAATTTCAATATATAGTGCTTGTTGTTGATGATTCAATAGCTAGTCAATCTGAATCTGTTCTAAATGATCCTTTAACCATATAATAAGACACAATTAGTAATTCTGTGAGTTATCTTAATTTGAACTCAATGTTTAGTATATTTTTTCTGAGCTTATTAAATTAACAGCATGGTGTTATGATATTTTTTTCTACATTTTAGAAAATTATCTTAAAAGTATTTTTATTAGTTTAGGCTACATAGCCGGGTGTGTATTCCGTCCACTAGCGCCGCCAATCGTTTTTTATTAATTGTGGTAAAAAGACACGTAGATAAAAAACCGCTCTGCAGTGTTCTGAAGAAATGTATCTATTATTTTTTGACAGCTATTTTTAATACATAACTCATGGCTAAATAGCCAAAACGGCAATTAATGCTGAAAGTGGCCATTTTTAGCAAAAATATCGACTTAAGTACAAAACATAACTCTCAAAAAATAATAAATACATTTCTTTAAAACACTGCAGAGCATTTTTTTATCTACGTGTCTTAAATTTACCACGATTAATAAAAAACAATTGGCGGCGCTAGTGGACGGAATGCGCCCTCTTAACTACTAAAATACTTTTATGTCTGTAACTTCTATATTGTTAATTTATAATTGGTAGTTCTATAAACACTACAATGCGCGCAATGTGAAGACTATTTAAAGGAAGATACTCAGAAAAAGTATTAAAATAATGGTAGGTACTAGTACATCATCCATCTTTAACGCCAGACGTATCGTAGGCAACTGCCACTAGATGGCGGCACAGGTCTCTTAAGGCTTTCGTGCTTTCCATAAAAGATTACTTACGCTAACGTTTCAGAGCATCCAAAGAGGCTTCCAAATAAAAATGCAGGCATCCACTCGGAAAAATATATTCAATTTTTATAAAATCAATATCAGGCATTTTTTTAATTCGCACAATTTTGTACAATATACATTTTACAATTACAGTTTTCAAGCTAACAATTATCACCAAATAGTTTTCAATTCGACAAGGACGCAAAAGCCACTGATATGGAACCAATATTGTAGAAAGAAACTGTATTTATTTATTTAAGTTATTTCAGGCTAATACAAAATAACCAGCTCGTTAATTTACAGTTAGTTATGTTTAGTTTACCTACATTTCTCATAAACAACGACATCAATGGTTTTCATTACAAAATAGAGTGAAAATAGTCATATGTCAACATATTTATTGTAAACCTGAGATCGCAATTAGCAACAAGTAGTTTATATAAAAAGTAAATCTACAAGTAGTTTAAACGAATCATCGTCTACCTAGCCTTTCCTCACTGTATCGGGGTCGGCTTCCAGTCAAACCAGATTCAGCTGAATACTACGTCGTACTAACGCTGAATAGGTACTAGAGCGATTCGCGAGAGCAACCAATCGGACCCACAACGGCCACAACCTATTGGGTCACCGGTACTTGGCAAGGCTGGTGTCAGATTTTCTGAGTAAAATTCATTTTAAGAAGTAAGATGCCACTCCTTTTTAATCATTTTTAGTAAACGCTTATTTCATAGTTATTATGATGAATCATAAGGTAGACATGGGTAGAGCACGGCTTTCGCAAAATAAAGTATAATTTCTAATAAAGTTAAAGATTACAAAATAACATAATTAAGAATAAATTTAGAAGCAACATTCATATCATCATCATGATATGAATGGTCATTAAACTTTGGTCAAAATGGTTGTTTATGAGAAAAGTGAACAAGAAATATTTGCTTAATTCTGTACAATAAATAAAAGATTTCTTTTGAAACGTGTTGAGGTATTGTTTCAATAAATTAAATCTGCAATTTTGGACTAAAGAGTGATTCTACTTACACTAATTTAACATATAATATCTAGCTATAATATGAGATAATTAATTATTTTAATAGTATCTATACTGTACAACACTTTTAAGTCTCACAACAAATACATACACGTAGGGTCGCGCCGAGCGGCGCATTGTCTATATTACACGTGTGCCTATGTTACAGTGTAGTGATATGTGGTATGTACAGCGAGCGGCGGCGGCGGCGGCGGCGGTATCACAGGAGCGGCGGGGCGTGGTGCGCGGGCGCCGCGCGCCCCCGTCACACCATTGAGCTGGGCTTCACGTCCAGCCCGTGCTCGGGCGAGCGCCCACCCGCGCCCCCCTCACCCTGGCTGTTCTCCTCCGAGTCCGAGCACGAGTCTGAGCTACCCTTCTTTCCACCGTTGTGAGTCTTCACGTGCTTAGCTAGATGGTCTGACCTCATGAACCTCTTATTGCACACTGGACACGCGAACCTTTTTTCCCCCGTATGTGTTCGTAAGTGTCGCTGCAGCTCGTCTGAGCGCGTGAATCGTTTTCCGCAGAACAACCAGTTGCAAACGAACGGTCTCTCGCCAGTGTGCCAGCGAAGGTGAGCTTTCAGGTGGGATGTCTTGCCGTACACTTTTCCGCAGCCGGGTATGTGACAACTGTGTATGTTTTTCTTTCGTAGATGTGCTCCCGCTGGCCCCAGCCTCTCTGCTTCCTGACAGTTGGGACAGTCACAGGTGGCTCGGCCAGCGTATCGACGTTGTGACCTCGGTGACGGTGCTTGTGCGGGCGGCGCAGGAGAGCCGGGCGCGTGCAGACCGAATGATCCTTGTGTGGGAAGCACTGATTTGTATGCGTCTTGCAGTAGATGAGGCGCTGGTGGTAGTAAATGCGCGCCACCAGATAGTGAATGTGTCAGTTGGGAGTAATCCTGGCCAGCATAGTTTGCCATCTGTCCACCGACGTCGAGCCAGCCGCTGTGTACGTCCCACCACGTGCTACCGACAGCGCCTACGCCACTCATCTCGGCAGCTTTGAGAGCACCAGTTCCTCCGCCGCCGCCAACATTGAAGGGCCACGACTCGTAGGGGTGACGCGAGTACATGGAGCCGAGACTTGCACTGGATTCACTTTTGCCAAGGAGTTGGTCTCCCGAAGACGGGAAATAGAGATCATTGCCGTAGGAGGGCGCGGCGGCACACGAGGTGGGGCCGCGGCCGTAGGGCGAGCAGGCGGGCGGCTGGGAGCGCGGCGCGGCGCCGGCGCCGGGCGGCGAGTGCGCGCCCGGGCTCTTCTTCCACGGGTGGAAGCCCTTGCCCACGGCTGCGTCCGCCAGCGGCGGTGGAGATTTACTGGACAGTTTGTTGCACTGGGCCGCCAGCATCGCCAGGGGCGTGCCGCGTAAGCTCGGATGTTCCTGGAACGACAGAAAACGAATCGTTAATTATTTTGAATAAAAAAGTCAATACTTTATTCGGGTTTAATTATCGACCTGTGTTTTAAACCGTGGGAATCGGTCGAAGTGTCAAATGAGATTTATAGCCTAATTTATATGTGAACTAATGCCGCGGTGTTCCGCTCGTGCCCCGAGGCTTCAGAAATAATATAAATAAATTATGAGAAGCTTATAGGTAGTGTATTTACAATTAGGTGGCGCGGTGACAGCTCCCTGCTGCTACCGGGCCCCGACGACGTAATTAATAAGAGCTGCCTACACGTCTGCCTCTCGTAAAGCTTAGCTCTCAATTTAATTGTTGTGGAACAATATATTTTCTTTATCTCTCATTTCTACTGTTCAGAAATCGTCGATGAAACATGAGTTCATTGGACCCGCTATGGTTTGAGAGCAGTCTTTATTTTATTATTATTGAAAATCAAAATTATAATGTCTGTAATATTAACAAACGGGTAACGAATAATAATCCGTTCGTTGATGTTCTTTTTGCCAAATAAAGGTGAGAGCCATAAGAGCATCCGGCCGGATATTTCACCCCAATGTGAGGTACAATGGTTTGATAAAAAAAGTTCCATTGTATGCAATAATATAATCCGGGGATCACGACACGGGTTCGAGACGCGAGGTACGCGGGGTGAGGGGGTGCGCGGCCACGCCCCTTATATTGTGATTGGCGCAGCTGTTGCGTCGCAATGTGCACCAACCCTTATCTTTGATGTTGATACCCTTCAGTTCAAACGGTTCAAGTTCATTCAGCTCATAAGTTTAAGATCTGTGAAATAAAATAATGGAAATGGAAAATGTGAACGCCTCTCACGCTGTCGTAATTGCCTTTGTTCACACGTAGGTATATTTTAGGTAAATTCGCAGTTCTTTATTTATGTTTACGAGTGCTGTTAATACGAAATTTTGCATTGACCATTGACTGTACGTACTTAGTTATTTTATATTTTGACACTGTCAGATAAGAAAATAATTAACACCGGCGCTTTAATGTCAAGATCTCTATTCGTAATCCGAATCAGGGACATGAATACAAACAGAGAAAGATAGCAATAATTACAACACAAAATGTTAATACATTTTGTGTTGTAATTATTGCTATAATACCTAGCGGTTGATGTGGGCCAGCGGCATTCTAGTAAATAGAAATAATGGGCCCGGCCCAGTGCGCTATCAAACGTCAACATCTACCGAGCTCACTTGTAAATATGGCTGCGCTCTCAATTAAGTCCACGACAATTACAATTACCATAAAAAAATAATAAAACTTCGCCAAATTGCGGCGGCGGCCACTTACGTCGTATGAACCCGCCACATTACCTCCACGAATATTATTTGCTCTCAATTATAGAATTATGTTTGTTGTCTTGATGTGATACTAAAGATACGATAGTCTCTACGTCCTTCATTCGTATCTAGCACGTGTTACGATGAAATTGATTTAAAAGAAATATCGCTTTATCAAAAAAGAGTTATAAAATTGACACCATTCCCGAAGTTATTTCGAAACAATTTAAAGATAATAGGTATAGGCGACGAGTGGTGGAATCAATGCGGGGCGAAGGCGACGGCGGCCGCTGAAGTCATAATTACCCTAGGCATTATGCTCCATTTGGGTGCAGGCCGAAACAGAGTGATATCGGGTAATTGGTCGTCAACTCGGCCTCAGCTCTCGGCTCTCAGCGAGATTGGATCAAAGCGTATAGATGACGCCGAGAGCCGACACGCCGACACGCCGGCGCCATTCCCGCATTATACAATGTTGATGGCCTTTTCCTTGTCAAAAATGACGAAGATCTTTTGTCATAAAAAATATGAGATGAAATAAAACGAGGTTACCTAATGTGAGCACAAAATTGTAGTATCACTGCAGTCAGGTAGTCGCAGCTGACAATGCTCACGGAATCATGTTTTGTTTTTATTGTTAAGGTAATTATGTGGAAAGGGTTTTAGCTTTAAAGGTGACTTTCAACAACTGGATACGTAAAAGTGCTTCTGTCAAAAAGCATTAGGTAATGAAAGTAGAGATATTGTGATCGATACCCATTTGATGTCTCAATTGCACAAAGCTCTCATAACTCTAGCTATAACAATTGCACAAAACGAACCGAAGGACCTTGAGAACTTTAGAAGCCTTACCATAATTAAGTAGATAATTATGTACTTGGTGGTGTCAATGAGTGGACGTGGCTCCATAATATGTCCTTACTATAACTTCTCGAAACTAAAAACGTCGCAAACGTTTTCTCTTCAAGACCCAACGCAGCGTTCTCGCTACTTGTTTCTACATAACGTCAGTGCTACACTTTTTGACGTAGCGAGTACGCTACGCGGCCCTACGCAGCGTCTACGAAGGCGTTGCCATAGCGACCACGCTATGCGGTACTACGCAGCGCCTACGAAGGCGTAACCGTAGCGACTACACAACGCGTGGTTCTACGCAGCCGTAGTGTCAAACAAACGTTCTATCTATGTGAAGATATTGGAACCTACTTCTTATTTTTTTAGATGCAGTCTAGTACTTACTTGTAATAATTAAAATTTACCTTTTTTAATAGTTGAAAAGTAAAAAAACTTGAAAATTCGTGTGTAAAAGTCGTTGAAAGTGCGTATGTCAGTAAGTAAAAGTATCATAAATCTTAATACCTAGGTACGTGTAATAATTGTTTTAGTAACTACCCAAACTTAAAATAAAACTCAACACCTGAATTTCGTCCGAGCGATGAAGAGTGATAGCAAATTATGTAGGTACAACTGCACGAACGTATATAAAACACAGAGCTGCTGAAGCAAAGAAATGCTGTTATTAGTAGATACTCTACGAGATAATTTGAAAGGAGGCCGGATGTATCAATGACTAAGCGTATCAGATAACTTAATAATGCAGTCAGCATTATTAGGTCAATCCGACACACTGAGGTCACGCTCTCCGATCTTAGATCAGTAAAAATATTTGTTTAAATTTACCCATTTTTTGCACTTCACATTAAAGCTACTATATGCTGAACTAATTGCAGTGAAAATATAACATGTCTTGCTTGAAAATATAAGAGTAAAATAATTAAATTAATGTGTGAAGCAATAAATCGTGGTAACTGAAGGCGAACGTATCTCACGGAGCGCGATGGCGGCCTGGCTTCGCGCAGATTGGATAATTTAAAATTATCTACCAAAATTATGATGAACCGAAATGAATATTCAAGCGAAACGCTTAGCTCTCGATGTGTTATTAAGATGATCGTGAAGTCGTTACTGACAAAATTGTATTTCATAAAATTCATAACTATACTTATGAGCTAATATTTTTCGACAACACGTTATTGAAAATAATGAGACTAATCTTTATTCGACCGACGACGATCACTCTCTACATGATAATAACATTGATTGGTTATTTAAATACGTTGATATTATAACCCGTAAGTTGATAGAATATAAAATGGGCAGTTAATATTATATCTTATCACGCAAAAGTTTTAATAGATCGCCAATAGAAAAGCAATATGATCATGAATATTCATGATCGATATAATCTATAATATTAATTTTAAGACCAGAAATCCAAAATTAAATACTGGTGGATAACATAAACATTCCACACACAAGTATGAATTCAATTTCATTAACGGTTTTTCGATGCATATGATTGTATCTTATTACAACATCAAAGTTTAAAGCGACCCACTTCTGTGGCAATTGATGTGATTTCGGTCGATAAGCCGAGACCAAATTGCCAATGGGTAATTGCACAATTAGGGAATTATCAAGTTAATTCCGGGTGAAACCGTACGCCGTCCCCGGCACCCCGGTCGCGGCGACCCCACCGCTCCCCTTCAATTCTAATGCAAACTGCAACCAACTAATTTGGGATCTAAAATTTATGACATATTGTTGGCTTTAATGTCGCAACAGAATTGACTCAAATCTATTTGATGCAAATGGATTCGCTCGTCTATATCTACTGACTTACCGAGCACATTGTGACATCGTTTTATGGCCTAACATAAGCTAAGTATGTTTTGTAATTTCCGCGTTTTGAAATTCTGATAACTATGCAACGTAAAGTAGCTTATTGCAAAATGAAAGTAGAATGAAAGTGGTTATACAAAAGTGCTGAACATTGTCTTTAAGAATGCGAGCTTGTTAAGAATGAGTAATCAGCGGTCGTTCATCGACTCGATCCAATTAATGAAGCGAGGATATGACATCAAATTACAAAATAATTTGCCGTCGCCTAGTCCGAGCTAATTATTCTACTAACGTTTGCAGCCGTTAAAGGGTTCAGAGTGCTATTTGTCATGTGACACTTACGAGGGGGAATATCGATTGGCTCTTCCTATAATGCTACACTTTTAGTTCGAAGCGCGCGCATGAGTTTAATGCGTAGTCGAGTGTAGGCCAAACGACGTCCGATGTCGTAAAAATAAGTTGTATGAATTAAGTAAAAGATAATGGCTTCGGAACATTATTTCTACATTAAGGTTCGTCTTGCACGCGAACGGTCTCGTTGATGTGTGAAACTCTCACTGGCAGCTTAATTACAGTTAATTAGATCACTTTTGTATCTTTGAATCGCTGTTGCTGCAGGATTTTCTTGCATTCATTATAGTTTTTGTGGCATGTTCGTTAATATTAAATGGTTTCGAGGAAACTGTGCTGTGGTGTCGAGAATGAACAGCTTTAAATATATAAGGCCTACTGTTGTAGGAGATCGCAAGTTGGTTTTTGATTGAATTTGAATTCAATACCATTATATTTATCAAAATTTCACATTTCGTGACAGTTCTCTACAATAACTTGAATGCAAGATTGATGAAGCTTCCTCGAAACGGCGTAAAATCGGAAAGTCTTTAAATCACCATATTCTGCGCGTAATGTTTACTATTTATTACATGATAATGACAGTTGTTTCACGTAAGTAATAATACGTTAACGTGCGAACAATCTTCAAGCACCGCTCGATTGACAACTTTATGACAACATTATAACGCTTATGAAGATATCCTTTAAATACCTACCTTTGATCTATGTTATTAGAATAAAAATTGTGTATTATCATAGTTATTAAAAAAAGTGAAATAAGTTTGCTTAGGGTAATTCTAAAAGTAATGTATTACGTAACAAGGGCTGTTAAACGTTACACATCGGAGCGGGAACGCGGATGGTGAGCGAAGGCGTGAAACCGCGCTAGTTAACAAAGGTCATTAGGCAAGCCACATGGCAGATCGCTCAAATCGAGCCGAAACAAATTATTTATTTAAATGGAAATTACCGTTTGTGAGGTGCCGGACGCTTTGACGCGCATGTGCGTCACCGTACACGGACGCCATATGTGGCTGGCCACGGTTTTTGTTCCGATTTCAAATCGTCATGGTCTATTGATTCATGCCAACTTTTTGTGGCCAAGCGATATTTTTGATATATGCCTTTTCAAATCATGTTACGTGCATGTTTATGGGTTCGCATCGCGACGTAAAAAATGAAAATTATGTAATTTTCTGACAGTTATGCTATGGTGTTTTTATGATGTCGATTTACGATCTAAGTATTATCATACAACACACAATACCCTGACGTATCGGTTCTTTGTTTTACGATCTAATGTAGTTACACATAAACATATGTAGACACTCTAAAAGTAAAAAAAAATATTATAGACCACAAATGTTCAGCTAATTTCCTCTGAACATTTACAAAAAATTCACGCTCGAATGAAAATCTATCCATATTTTCTTGAGCACATTTCCATTACAAGAACTTATCGATAACTCAGGTATCAAACAGCAAAGCGATCTAATAGCCATGTTTTAATATTCACAAGGAACGCCTAAGCTGTAATGTGCGCGTTTAAATTTGATAAGTCGATGAAATTGTGTGGTAATGTGTCGGACACGGGCGAGCGGCGCCCTGTATATCTGTCCGACAGTGTTCCGCTCCGAACATTAGCCCCAGGGCCGGGCCGGGCCGGACAAACGCCGGCCAAGTCGGATTATGAATATCTAGATGTAGTTCTGAATATGTTTGACGTGAATTATGCGTAGGAGTTTGAAGTGAAGAGGTAATAGTGATTTCAATATTTGGTTATTCAGAGATGTGTTTGGTATGTAAAAATTAATTTTGATTCTAATAAAATTTTAAAGGTTTGGACTTCTTTCTGCATTATTATGGTAGTGTCTAAAAAAAGTGATGGAACTTCTCAAAGGTATTTTCGACACATTTATTGTGCCACGTCAAAAACACGTCTGTCAAAAATTACCAACTAATATTTTGCGTGTTGGAATCTGCTCCAAAATGTTGTATTGTCGGTCGACCTTCACCGGCTGGGACCAGATAATAGGTGTACCAATTTGGAACCAGTTCCCTTGTGATAAAAAACAAGAGACGGACGAATGGAAACAAGGGACCCCCTTCTCCGAAGGCTTTGTTCTGTCTCATTGTAATTGTGTTCTAAAGCATCGCGGGAAAATATTATGTACCAACATTTTTATATAATGGAGCTGATGGCAAGTTCGAACAAGTTTTATATGTGTATGTTTAATATATGCGTAGGGAAGTAGAATAGTCGATAAAAATGGCTCAAGTTTAATTTTAGCTAAAAAACATGGAAGACGTCTTTATAACCAAAATTACCCATGACAAAGGAATGTCTAAAGGATAAAACTATACCATTTCCCGGGCGCAAGGAGTCCAATGCTTTCGTATGTATATTCTTCGCAAGCTATTAAACTAGAGTGCAGAGCTGGGAGCACACTCAAGGTCACTGTTGCGAATACGCTCGCGTTGCGTGCGCCGCGCGCCATCGCCGACGGCCGACAGTCTCACTCAGACAGTTCCAAGAAAAACTCGTTAAACTCACGTATTTTTGGTAGCAGCTTAATGCCAGTAATTTCCAATGAAATTATTATAATTAGCTCCATTTATACGATAGTAACAAACAAATAAAACGGCTGGAACAACGCGCCTGAGGGCACGCAACTCGCTTTTCCATTAGTTACGAGGCGACCTGCACCGATTTGTAGCACTATTTTACATTAAATTCAAGTTTACTGCTGCTGCAAATTGAACTCGACGTTTCCTTGACTTATTGATCTGGAAGGTTGGAGTCCTTACTCGTAAACCTTCTTAAAATTGAAATACAGTGAATAACTTTTCTGTTGAAATCGGATTGAGTAGATAATAGTACCTACGTCGTCACAAGTAACTGTCATCTTTTCGTGGATACGCATGTGTGTCGCTGTCGGCATTTAAATCGTGTCATTATAGCTACACGTAATTACTTAGCGACAAAAAAACAAATGTTTCGGTAGCCTATAAAAATGTGTCATTCAATGAAAACCGCAGTGACACATGTCGATACAAACGCTCACTAGGTACTAACAATAGTTGACATTTCGTCCGGTCGGCGGTCTCTGTATTGCGTGGAACTTTTTCAAAGACACGTAATTTCTTTCAACTTCTGTTTTTTACATTTAACTAATTGAACCGCGTAGGGTATTAATTGCTGAGAAAATTACCGGCGCAGGCCCCGGGGGCCTAAACCACAAAGAGTCCACGCACGACGCAATGGCATAGAGCAGTCGACTCATAAAAATGAACAATTATGCATTCAACTCTTTGTTTTACAACAATTACCTAAGACCAACGTTTCTAACATATTTTCTTTCTCGTAAGTGGGCTGATTCGATAACCTATGTGTGCCTAATTATATGTCTATGTTACTTACAAGTGCAAAAAGGTGCGTAGATAGGAACTGTGTTGTTGGTTTCTACCCTGTAGATACCTTCGTTACTATTGTATTCCAATAAATTTTTATGAATCGCGATATGTTGTACTTATAATAATAATATAATAATAAGTC
Source organism: Ceramica pisi (assembly GCA_963859965.1). Lineage (NCBI taxonomy): Eukaryota > Metazoa > Arthropoda > Insecta > Lepidoptera > Noctuidae > Ceramica > Ceramica pisi. Next base: position 16,767,762 of record OY982535.1, on the reverse strand, counting down.
TCTTATCCTGAACTGCTTTCTTCTTTCTTTGTATTGTGGTTGTCTCTTTAGTTATAAGATATCTCTGAGTTCAGTGTGCCTCTTGGCAAAGGCCTCCTCTAACATTTTCCATTGTACTCTGTCTCTAGCAACCCTTCTCTATTTTGGGCCTGCCGTCAGTTTCAGTTCGTCTTCCCATCTCTTACTCTGTCTTCCTCTGTTCCTTTTCCCATCTCTAGGGTACCAGTCTGTTACGATATTGCTCCACTTCTCTTGTGTACCACGCAGCATGTGCCCAGTCCATCTCCACTTCAAACTATCTATTCTAGTAAGTACGTCTCGTCTGTGACTTTTGTCTTACTTCTTATGACGGTGTTTCGTATCTTATTTTGTTTCTTAATACCTATCATACTTCGTTCCATAGCTCTATGGCAGTGTTCCAGCATGTTTCTGTGGTGTTTCGTAATGTTGTACTTAATGATAAGTAATTATCGCTGTTACTAATTACAATGCTTGCAGTTTTCCTCACCATGGTTCAGTTTCAATGTTTTGATTTAATTAACGATTGCTTTTCTATCATATAGAGGCTCCATTCCAATCTACTCTTGCGTGGGCGCAACCAGTTTCTATAACCAAAGCAGATAAGCCTCGACTAAGCAATGTGCCTGCAAAGTAGAAGTTTATATTCTGAAATACCGTACAGAATTAATACTGAGTTATGTTTTCAATCATAATCGTGAACCGCACCAGTAAAGTCCATTACTTACTTATAACAATAGCAACAATTAGATAATAAAACAAAAGACTATGATTTGGCGTCACGAAAAGTGGTGGTGGTGAACAATCGCGGGTGTATAGCAGCGATTAGAGGCGTTGAGAGGTTCGTCGTCACGTACCGAGCGGCGAAGAACAAAGCGGTGTTCGCGTATCTGCTAAACAATTGAACGGCCACAAAAAGTCCCATAATTCAATTTGCATCCCGCTAGATGGTAATAGTCGGCAAGAAGTGGGTAAGGTTAGAGCCGCCGGCGCAGCTCCGCTTGCAACGCTGAGAACGGCTTTCGCCGCTTTTCAACACTTCGACGAATCGATTAGATTGACGTGTTTCTTTCACTGATTTTACCTGCACGCTGTTAGCTGTTGCAGGCGTCGATGTCTACTTAGTTATTATATCGATAGGTGTGGAAATTAGATTGCGAGGCTGTTTAAGTAGCAATTTAACTACTCTCTTCAAAGCTCATTCTGAAAGCAAGACAAATTTACTAATCAATCACAAAAACCCCAATGTTGATATCAAGTATTATTTTAAGCAAGCGCAACTGGTAAGAGAACTCTGAACTGCATAAGAGGGTTGACCACAACCTTGTAACAACAAACGATATCTTAACAACTGTTACACATCTTGTAACTGGTACTGATATGGTAATAAAACAACGTTACGTGGTGGTATCGGTGGCGTGCGTGTCGACACTCGACAGCGAGGCGAGGCGAGGCGCGAGGCGCGAGCGGTCCAGTACGAGGCTAAGAGGTGACTCGCGCATTATTATGATAATGCAGGCGGAGCAGATGCTATCGCCGCTATCCGCTCTCGTAACACAATTGAATTAGCATAGCGGACCGCAGCGGGCGGTCCCCGCCACGCGACCACCAATGCTCCTCATCATCGATTCTATTCCAATACTTATCGAATCGAACTAGGCGACTATATCTTCAATTACATCGCCTTAATCTAGTTCGAGGATTCGTTCCCACATTGTAACTTATACTGCGAGGCTGAAAAACCGTTTTAGAAGAGTTGTCCCCTGATCATCTTTGTGAAAGTTTATGGCATCACTAATGCTGCTTATCGTTTTCGCAAGTAATAAAAGTTAACTGGCGGGAACGAGGTAATGTGGTGTGGAGCCTGGGTCTTACGAGCTTGACTCTTGAGCCACTTGATTGATTGTTTGGACCTGGTTTGGATCGCTCTGTCATGTCTGACTTTCCTTGATTATCGGAGAGAGAACTAGATCGTGAACACGAAGAGAGAAATGTTACATAGAGATAAAAATGTAGACGTGAAAATCGAATCACAACGGGCCGAATTCAGCCAATACAGTGCCCAAACTTCAGCACAATTTCGAAGCACATATTGGTGTATTCAGTCGGTTTTCGTGCCTAGGTAAATTGTGCTAAACGTCTCCACACGTCCGCTGGCCAGTTGCGGCGTGTTGTTATGAATGAACAGCGACTGAATGGACTCACCGCAACCGCAACGCGCCGCTTGTCAGTCGAGACCATTCCATCTACTTTAAATAATTGTTGTAGCACCATAGATGAACAAATATCGTAGAGTGGTTGCTCGGCCTTTATTGGAAGCTATTTAAATAACTAATGGCGGTCAATTTATGTTACCTACTTGTTGGTAAGTGTTTCATAGAGCCTAGGCAGCATGACGCAAGCGATACAGAAAAATTGCAGCTGATACTTACCACATTGAATTGACATAAGTATATCAGTAGAGTCTTATATAAACAGAAAGTTTAACAAACACACTGCACGTTTACCAACAGAACATATAGCAAAAAAAAAAAAAAACAAGCCGGTCGACAAACTCCTCTACAAAAGATCAACAATGTGACTGCATTAGGACTATCAAAGTCAGGCGGTTTAAACTGAAGAGCTGTCGAGTATTCATGGAGGAGCCGAAAGAGCTCGTGATATATGACCCTCAGCCCTCAGGGAGGGAGCTAATGGCCTCACGACTACGACCCTCTCCGATCTGGGGTAAAAAGGAAACGACGAAGATGTAGGAGTCATGATTTTGGAACGATATAAAGGAAGATTGTGTGATAAAATAATGGATGGGAAATGAAATGGCCAACTGCGACAGTAGGTTAAACACTTATACAGCGAAGCAAAGCATAGCCATTTTTATTATATTTTATTGAATTACGAAATATCAACAGCGTTGCAAAAACCGACTAGTGAATGTGATCTCATGGTAGCGTAGCAGTGCTATTGCTCTATGATTCATTTTACCACGATTCAGTTACCCGGCTCCATATTTCGATCTCCCCATTTAAAAGTAACACCGAATCCCCTTTGGTGAAGAGACATCCGGATTCATACCATAACAGTATGCCACGAGTGCGTTTAATGGCCACTACAATATAAGGAGCGTTTGTCTGACTCCTACAAATTGCAACCGGAAAATTTACTCTTAAAAGCCGGATGCTCCATAGTAAATAGTCGCAATTTCCGATATATCTTCTAATGTACGTGATGTGCGCGGGTTTTACGGTAATTGAAAAGGTAATTGTAATATTTATGGCTTCAGCCTTGTGAATATGTAGGATGATTCATTTGTTATATTTGTAGGACAAAATGACTACTTTTATAAAAGGAGAGATAAGAATTGTATCAGATATACAGGGTCTTGAGGTCATACGAACGTTGACGTCAAAAATCAAATCAAAATTCGATTCAGTCACAAAACATAAGTGACACCATTAGAAGTGACAGTCACTAAACCTTATAAATAATCCGTTATGGCGATAAGAGATTCGGCGGTTGTATGAATGGTATCGGTGTGGAGTGCTGTGGCGTGACTCCGCGGGAGGCACTCGACGGGGAGCCAGTCCGCCTGCCCAGCTCCTTTGTACCTCGCCTAAGTGTTAAATTAATTGTTGCCCACACACCAACACCCTTTAAATGCGAAGAAATAATCAATATTGATTCAGTTCCTCTCTATTAATGGCCACTAATATCAACATGACTTAACACGCATTAGTGTAATACTCAACACATCCGAGTTGACAGTAGAACAATGAAGACGCCGCTTCTGATTTTTTTATTCGGTAGAAGGCATTAATTAGTGGTGCATCTTCGAAAATAACCTTCTCCGTTGTCGGGCCATCAGATATTGACAGGGCGCGCGATGACGGCGCTGACGGGCTGCGCGGCGCCTCTGGGCCCGTGACTTGCAGCTTGCCTTCATTACGCCGCCTCGAGCCGCCTCTGAGCCGCCCCGGTACTACTCCACACACTAACAAGCCGGGCTAATGCAATGAGTTGCAAAATCTCAACCCATCATCGAGTCCAACCCAATTTTTTAATATCCAAAAACCATCCCTACATCACCCCTACAAAGATCATAATCTCTCAGCAAATGTAGACAAGTCCAGGAGCTATCTGCAGCGATTTTGATGACACTAATGACTCCTAAATCGGAGCGATACTTTTAAGTCTCAAGGGTTCGATGCGACTATATTAGTTTCCTGTGGCGGTTGGGAGCGGCGGAGAACACTATTAACTGAGGGCGGTTACAACAAAGAGCTACAAAAGAGACCCTGCGAGAGCAATCATTGAGGGTGATTGAGGCGGCGACCTGTGAGATGCAACAAATCTGACGACCGATAGTTTGTTTAGCGATGATTGGATGACTGATTGTTATAGGTTATCTTATACAATATCGACCTATACGTAGAGCTTTTATGAGAACTGAATAAACAATGCAAAAACAGCGTGTAAACCGGAAAATATTTAAATAAAATAAAGAAGAAATGCTTCAAAAAACAAGCGTACAAACAACACGTAGGGCATTTTGCCGATAACATCAGACAAGGCAGCTTCCATATTTTTATGTTATTATGACGCGAATGTAAAATCGTTTCCTGCACTGTTTGTCTGATTAGTACTAGGAACTTAGCCTTTTCTTGTGAGCCGAGTTTTTTCATTATACATCGTTAAGTTCGCGTCTATTGCTTAATTGCCTGCGATTTTTTTATTGTGGCAGTTAGTCTGAATAGGGGAATCGAGCCTTTACTGCTGGCCATTAGGTTCGTTGCATCGCCCTCATGGCCTGGCTATCTAAATATTGAGTTATAGAGATATTCAAACTTAAAGTCGGTTCGGAACACGCGTAGAGTACCTAATCGTGAATTCATGTGACAGTGAGGATGTGGGGTGGAGGAAGAAGCAAACTTCAGACGTTTATATTTGAATCGCCCTGTAGGTTCTATAACCTACCTATATAAATATGTATCGTTCACCTCCTGTATAGCCGTTGGTTATACCTATTTGCTCATGCGCAGTCATTCGTCTTCTTAACGACTTCTCACATTTAGTCTGACGCTCGTTATGGTCAAAACAAATACTTCATAATGATGCGTTAACCTTCAGGACTAGTTTTTAGGTGTAGATAACTAATGTTAGTCGAGATCTATGAAAAGGACAGTAAATGGGTTAGTGCATTTCTAAAATCAACATAAACCGAATTTTATTTTTCTACAATGTCAAAGAATTAAAATAAACTGTTTAGTCGCACCTTGTCAACTAAATGGAAGAAAAAGGGATTAGGGTATTAGATATTATTTCCTTCGGGCAGTCCTGACTACCTACAACCAGTGTAATTTCAAACAGCTGATATATTATATAATTATATTTATGTATTGTATGTTACATTTAAAGTTTATTGTTTTATTTTTAACTTTTACACACGATGTCTACATCTCTTTTATTTGGCTCTCCTTTCGCAGGTATGCTGGAAGAGATTTCTGTAGAAATAAGCGTCACCTTTGTACCTACTTTTCTGTTTCCTTTTTTTATATTTGTGTGTGTATATAAATTGTTAAATAAATAAATAATTTATTATTTACTTCCTAATAAGCGTGAAAAGTAACTAATATGCATAATTTTCTTCATTTACAGAAATAATTATGAACATAATTTAATTTTATAACATATATCTTCACTGCTACACTATAAAAATCGATCACTTTGTATGCATTGTTCAATATGCGTAACAAGGCACTTTACAAAATATGGAAATGAAAATAAATAAATAATTATTAAAAAACGTTTCTAACAAAGTAAACACCACACCACAACATGTTATGAACCATAAAAATGCATATTTTTTCGCAGAACCGTGTTCTGTACGGCTTCCTATAAATAGATACTTAAGTGATGTACCAACAACCGTTTACCACGGTTTGACAGTTCCATAGACAACACCACAGTTTTCATGTAATCCGGTGGAATTTACTCGTGGGGCATTAAAACTGGAGTCACAAAACGGGTTGAAGTCGTTCCTACACTGAAATGTCAGCTTTGTTTGCTAAAGTTTCGTTTTGGGTGAATTGGTTTTTACACGATTTTGTGAAGTTATTGGATTTATTTGAATCTTTTATAGGTTCTTTGCACCACCTGAGACGGTACTCTGACCATTGCTCACTTATCCTTTTTAATGCAATACAAACCGAAATAGTCTTAACAAGATACTTAATCCTACATATGTACAGGACCTACCTCTGCCACAAAAGAAATAAGATCAAATAGGTACCCTTACAAGAACGAGATATTGAGAAAGCCGTCGTAAGTGATACTTAAACGCAACAATTATCCGGCAACGGTTCATAATTAACGTCTAACTAGTATTAAAAGGTCTTTTGCGGTTGCAGGCAGGAAACTGCAGTTGCGTTGCGTTGCAGTTGCGGTTACGCCGTTTTTGTCCAGTGTGTGGATGATGCGTGAATTAATAAGCCCCCACAGGCCACACTACAGCTTTAACTGAATAATCGACGGCCGATCTATTTGTCCTGCGGTGTTTTTACAGTTTAAATGTGGCTCGTAACGCTTTTGCTTAATTGCAGGGAGTGGCGGTCTGAAAAATAACGCATTTTTAGATTCTGCTGAGTGTTCCTTTTTTTGCAACTAAGTACATAGGTGTAATAATTTTTATGGTAGTTGCAATATATACTTAACGCGTTTATATTTAAGTGATAATTATTAAAAAGTGTTTGAATTGAATAGTTACTACAATTCTAACTGTGTAGGTAATAATTGGCCGCGTGATTGATACTTCCTCATGAAAATATCAAAAAGATGTAGTAAGTACCTATAACATGAAGAGTTTCAAGTAGGTAAATCCTAATTACGAATCTTATTCACAAAAACATCAAACGGCTCCAATCCCACAGCTCACGCGACAAGCGAACCAAAAACTCAACAAGGCACAAAATGCGCGACAAAACAATTAGACGTGCGACAATAAATCGTTGAAACACGCGCACTGACAGATTTGCACTTCATTAGTGATTTTTTTTAACCCTATCGCTGCAGACGCGCGACTTACATTGTTAAATTTGTCGCCGGCTTCACGTCGCGTTGACGGATACCAACGTAAATAACTTAACGAGAAAGCTTCAGGAGACGTTTAGAACATGCTTCGGATTCGATTAGTAGAATGTAGGTGTCGACTGTGTTGAGTGCTGTCATGTCAAGGTTTTGATAAGTTTAGACTGATTGTTTGGCTTGAAACGCTATTAAATGTAGATAGCAATGTCCGAGGTTGTTTGTTCCGACATCTTTGTAGGCGACAAGCTATGCAGAAACTGTTTCTATATGGTGATGTAGGTATACCTATATAGTGTAGTGTAGTGTCAGATATAGGTACCTAACGTGTAAAAATAACACTAAAAACAGACTGATCACAAACGATTCGGAATAGCAAATAGATAAGATAGGAACTAAACTCTAATATAGCAAAATTATACCATAACAATAAAGAAGACATCAACATTATCTCAAACAACATAAATATCAATTGTAAAGATAATCAAGATAAGCGAGTCTCCCAAGCCACAGAGTATCAATCTAAAACCGTCACATTCACGTGACGACTGTTTAATGTTCGGTCGGAATGTCCCCGACTTGTGCGCGCACTAAATATTATTTCCCGACAGCTTCATTTAAATACCTTTTGTCAATGAACGGGTTAACACGACGAGTTGGTGCTATAAAAAAGAATTATGGCGGCCCCGTCGCTACCGATACGGTTTATTTTTTAAAATAATTGGTTCATGCGACAAGTATTTTAATTAGAATTACGTACTTTGGGATGCATGTGTTGTTCTATCATTAGGACGCTTACTTATTATGTTAGTATTTTTAGATGACAGATGTTTTGTGTTGATGTTCCTATACCTACTTATTAAAGGCAATGAAAGTGTTAGTAATTAGTTAACTCACACCAATTTCGGATCTTTCATCGTTATTTTTCAACAAAGTGGTCTAAATAACACTTAGTTTTATTTATATTGACATGAACTTGAAGTGCATTTTGTCCACTAACAAACACAAATCTTAGCAAAAAATACAAATGCCACTCAAAAAAAACTGCATCTAACTAAACATTTTAACTATAAGTGGCCTCATCCCGAAGTTAAAGTGTTTAATCCTAAGCAAACCGTAACACAAAGCACCGTTGCTATCAAAAGTGACGGATCTCAAAACGCATTGTAGCACCCGGTATTATGGTAACTCCATTTTACTTATTCAGCGATACTCAACAATGTTACTTTTGCGACAGAGTATCGGATTTGCGACTTTGGTGCGTCTCATGGTAGGATGACAAAGCGGAGTACCTTAATCCCCATAACAGCCATTTAGGAGCATTACAAATAAAAGTTTGTCGGTCGTCGGTTCGGTTGAATGCCACAATGGCCATTGAAGGGGCTTCACGCTGCGCGCCGTGAATGGGCCAGCGCCAAAAAAATCTATTAGGCACGCATAATGGTCCCGATGTATGGACGAAGTGCGGATGAGATGAAAGTTCCTGATTTGTTGTGTGAAGTGGTGACCGAGGTAGTTAAGTTTCACGGCTAGCACTGCATGAAGGATTTGAGGTTTAGCAGTGGTTGCGGTTTTAGGATTTGGCCAGACCAGTATTTTTTTTATTAATTAATCTATTTTAAAGGCTTTTAGTCAATAGGACTTGCCAATGCAACCCAATGCAACATAAATTCAGAACAACATGACTAAAAACTAGCAGTGAATGTAGACAAGACCTCACAGAATCTATCAGAGAAAGACTTCCAAGAATTTCTAACGGCAATAAAAAGTTACAAGATATATACTCTGCCCACGTACTTATTGAAAAACAGATCCATATCATGATTACCAATAATAAGACATACCTATTGTTCAATATTAAAATTACTAAATAATTTTGTAGAAGAATGTCCGATCTTTACTCGGAACAATACACATTGTTCTCAGTTACAAAAGCGCAATAAAATCGAACGGTTTGATTGAATTTGTTTGTGCGTTTGGGGAGTGTGTTCTCGTTGACAAATATTTTGCCGGAAGATGGATGGGAGAGGAAACAATCGGATTCTATTCGGAAGCTTTTGTTTGATTCGATTGGTTTGATTGAGTACCTACCCTTTGGCAATTGGTATTGGTAACATCGGGAAGTGGAATCAAGTGAAATATTTTTTTGTTAACTTAAATAATAGATTTTCAGCGCAAGATAGGCTTGAATAACTCGAGGTAGGTGTTTGAATTGATAATAATCTACATACAATAAAATAAATGTATGTACAACTGACAGGTACATGGGTACATGTCACGGAAACATAAAGATAAGCTATAACATGTAACTACAAAACAAGAGTCCATTAAAATTTTGTCCTACATGTAATAAAACTAATTCAAGAACAACACTGGTTATTCTCTTTATGTCAAGAGAAATAACAAACCAATTGAAATAAGGTACAAATACCACTTACTACCTTTTTGAAAAATTGAAAAGAGCCTCTTTTGACAGCTTCTTCTTTCTCCAAAGGTCTATGCATCATTTAGGCTTTACCGTCAATTCTCTAAATAAGCCAGAAAATATTATGTTAACATTATTTCCTCTCTCTCTTCCACCTCTATCTTAAGACGAACACAATACCAACTGAATCCCGATCCCGACGTTCCGCCCGGTAAAAAAATAATAAACCGTAACAACCATAAAAATAAAGTTTAAAATCAGTTGGGTCAGGTGGAACCAATGGTTCTACCTCCGTAGCTAAGCGGTACGCCAGAAAAATGATAAGCACATACTACGTTTGTAACAAAAAGGTAGGTACTATACTTTTTGTCGTAACTTCATACTTCACAAGCTAAACAAAACGCTGCAAAGTCTAATGATACCTAATGAACTATAATAGACACCTATCTAATTAAACAGGTGCCACTGGGAGGAGTTTCACTCGCACACCATTGTTGCTCTATCGGAAGAAGCATAGAGAGATGCCTCAGATAGAACCCAAGACAATGGGAAAAGAACTGCTGAAAAAAGGGCACCTTTACACTCAAGTGTGAAATTGTGTACAATTACCTACCTACGTCACTTAGGTTTCATATTATTATGCTGGTTTTGTTTAAGCTTTCAGGTTTAGGTATAACAAAAATACTGGGATATTTCAGCCTAAAAATCTATTTCGCTGTTAGAGTCAGTACCTATTATCACATCGCATACTTTTTTGGCATAATTTCATACTTCACAAGCTAAAAAAAATGCTGTAACGTCTAATGATATCTAATGAACTATAATAGACACTTATCTAATTAAACAGGTGCCACTGGGAGGATTTTCAATCGCGCACCATTGTTGCTCTATGGGAAGATGCCTCAGATAGAACCCAGGACAATGGGAAGAGAACTGGTGAAAAAAGGTGCACCTTTACACTGGTGTGTGAAATTGTGAAATTGTTTACAATGAGCTTGTGTCCTGAAAAAATCTAATTAGTCCGTCAGTTAGATTATCAAAAAATATTTGACCCGTGGTTTTTTTCTTTTATTACGGGAACCAAAATTGACGAAGTTACGACGCTTTTAAAATTCTAAATACGTCACACCTTCGCATAATTTTTAGTGAGTCGTGACGTCACGAGCCCCCACTCCCGAGTTTTGATGCGTTTTATCTTTGTCAATATTAATTGATTTACAAAAACAAAAAATACGTGTCCATTATTTTTCAATAGGTACTCTAACTGACGGACTAAATAGTTTTGCAATTTGTGGATGATGCAGGAATGTAGCCCATTACCTACCTAGGTTTTGTTTAAGCTTTCAGGTCTAGGTATACTTAACAAGAAATATTGAAGATTTTTTGTTTTTGTTAGAGTCATCACTTTTTGCTTGGGAAAGTTGTGTTCCTAAACGTTAAAATAAATCTCTAAAATACCAACTAACCTACGAAAAAATTGTATGTCTACCGTTCTTGACAAAACTACATCATATTAAAAAATATTTATTTGTGACACATACCTACCTAAGTAAAAAGACGTGCATATGAGATTTCAAAACACCCAGCAATCCAACACATAGCGAAACGATGTACCTATCGTTTCGCTATGTGTTGGATTGCTGGGTAAAACATAATATGTAGGTAGGTACTGTTTACACGATTAGGTGTAGCAACATGGTCTCAACATGCAGTTTCCAGACTGCGAAACGATTTTTTTATATTTATAAAAACTATTTAACATTCATACAAACTATTTCAGTACAGGTAACGCCGACATGACACTTAGGTAACCCATGGAACAATCATCATCCTAGCCTTTTCCCAACTACATAGGGTTGGCTTCCGGTCAAACCGGATTCAGCTGAATAGGTAGGTACCAGTATTTTACGTGGAACGGCTGCCTACCAGACCTCCACAACCCCTGAACTGCTACCTAAGGAACTATAACGTAAATTATTTGACGTCAAAGTAGGCGTTGGTACACTCAGCATGATATTCAAAAGCCGACGGAACAAACATTAATATTTTTAACAGATTAATTTCGTTTCAACTAATTTATAATGATTGTATTCAGAAATCCCGAATTTAACGATAAAAAGACTTTCATAAACAAAGATACCTACGTCGTAGGTATCTTTGTTTATTTTATACTAGCTGACCCGCGCAACTTCGTTTGCGTCACATTTTCCATTACTGCTCCGCTCCTATTTATCTTAGCGTGATGATATATAGCCTATGACCTTCCTCAATAAATGGGCTATCAAACACTGAAAAAAATTTTCAAATCGGACCAGTAGTTCCTGAGATTACCCCCTACATACAAACTTACAAACATACAAACTTACAAACAAATTTTACCTCTTTATAATATTAGTATAGATTTATGTAGGTAAAAATATATCTAGGTATTTATATAATTTTATGTGTAAGAATTTTTGCTTGACATTTTGTAACCTAACTGGTAATTGTGGGCAACTTAGTTTTTTAAATCTTTTAAAAGATAGAGTAAGAGGCATTATACTTCTCATCAAATTATTTTTTCACACCAAAATATAGCATGTTGTCTACAGGGTAGGAGTATGTAAGAAAGCTTTATAAAGCTCGATAGGTTAAAGCATAGGCTTTAGTTAACACTGTTGAGTAGAAATCTAAGCGGAATCGCCATCCCCCATTTGTAAATACACCTTTGTATACAACAGCTGTTTTGGAGCTGTCAAAGTTGACGTTAAAGTAGAAGTTCACAACAAACTTACAATGGTCTTATTGTTGGGCGGCGCCGGCAACGGCGCGTACATATCGGTGATCATTGCGAGAACAACACTAGACGTGACACATAGCACACTCGGAACTAGAACAAAGTGTCACTTGTTAAAACAACGCGGCGCGGCGGGCGCATACCGACGTGAGTGAGCGATGCGGGCGCGCGAGCGACGTGTGGCGCGCGCTCAGAAACGCGCGAGCGGACCGAGCGCGGGGGAGTGGGAGGTGGGGGAGCCAGTGGGCGGGTCCCGCCAATCCCAGCCTCTTACCGCGCCCCGCCCACGCCGCGCCCCGCCCGCAAGGTCGCAGCGGGCGTATCGATCGCACGCGCTCGCACGACCAGACTCCATTTTATTTCGGCGTCCCTCGATTTGCATAAACTTTTTTGTTTCAAATTATTGCTTAGTTGGTAGTACTTCGACGTAATGTTGGCTACAGTTGAGCTTTGAGCTTTCGAAGTTATATATGTAATAGGTAATGTTTGAATATTTACAAAGCCGACGCGATTGAACAAAATTCTTCAGTTTTTTATCTGAGGCAAACTTGCCAGGCCACTACTTTCTCGATAGATACGAGTACTTTTTCCGGTATTAAATAGGAGTGATATAAGAAATGACTACCTACTTACACTATTTTATACGTTTAACGTAGATACCTAAAAGGTTAAGTAGGTACAAGTAAAATATTTGGGTAGGTATTGGCTAGGTAGGTTGAGAAACCGAATGTAAACGCTGTTATGAAGTAAAATTGGAAATGATAATAAAGAGAAAAGGGTAAAAGAGCTTAACCTTGCAGAATAGAAAAAAATAAAATAATGTAGAGCCGAGAAATCGTCATTCTAGGTATGTGATGTGGTGAAATGAGATTAGTAGGATAAATAATGAGATAGGTAGGTAGGATTTAATACTATGTGATATTAGGTAAAAGAAGATCTTTTCGAATGCATATACTTACCTACATAGATTCAGATGGGATGAAGCTGCTGATGCTATATTTTAACTATCTTTGTTTTTATCTGATTTCAGAAGTTGTCGCAAGTTGCTCTTTTGACAGTAAGAAACCTAAAATACTAGTCTCTACCTAGAGGATTCGAATAGTGCATTAACTGAGTAAGAGAACAAGAGATTTACTGGCTTCTGATAATCGGTAAAGACTACTTATAATAAGACCTACAAACGACAGCCGGGACTAACGGCTTAACATACTATTCGAGGTACTACGGAGGAAACACGGTAGGTATATTAAGATCCCCAATCCACAAACAACTCGAAAGGTACCTACTAGCTCTTAAAGCTATAATATATGTCTACTCGACCGAGGTATTATTTAATTTCAGATCATTGCCATGGCGGCTCATCTCAGCGGAGACTAGCCATCGGCACGGGAGATAGGTATTATACTGCTCAATTGTACCCATGCACTCCCTCTTCCATAGTTCCATCACTCTCAGAATCTGATAGGACAGCAATCTGATACTACCAGAGAGAGGTCTGGTCTCTACAGAACCAACGCCTTAGCATGCTTTCCGAGGCACGGCAAAAGGTAAAAAAAAAAACTTTATTCAAAATTCAATTTTTTTTTTTAAAACGTTGCCCCACACTAGGAATTTCTCCTGTATCGTGGGTGCGTTTACAAACATACAAAGTCACATACACAAACCCCGGACCCGGAACAACTATCTGTAGGCCATACAAATATTTGTTCCGTGCGGGAATCGAACCCACGACACGCGCGCAGCAGCCGAGTTTGCTCTTGATTCTAGTCTACGTCAGAAGTGACAGAGACAAAGTCGACGATGGACTGAGCTTACCCAGAAAAAGCCTGTTCACTCTAACTTTGAAGAGATTATGATTGCGTTCGGAAACACAGACGCAGCAGGTAGAGAGTTCCACTCGTTTGCGCATTATGAAAGACGCATTATGAAACGGTTGGTGCGAATTGGTGGAATAGTCACAAGATAGGGATGGTAACTTGCAGTGCGTCTAGATAGATGTCCGATGGTAGAAGGAGGGCTGTGGGTCGCGGACTCACCAAAATACAATCTGTAGAAGACCGAAAAGCCTTTGCGCGATAAGCCTATAGCAGTGAAGCTTGGCATCCACCAGTTTTACGTCTCCAATGAGCCTTTAGCTCTGTGTTCCACCGAGTCAAGCACGGCAAGCATCCCAAAGGTGACTTGTCCTTGCGTGAGATATCGCAACACACTATTCAGAATGTCATTCTTCCAGGCAGCTTCCTACCTTCGAATGGCTCTGTGACAGCCTAGAGTTAAGCCAATAACACTTTTGCCCGACGTGAAAATCGAACCCAGAATCCCACGCTCTATGTCGCGTGGCAAAAAAGTTCTATGAATTTATATAAATGTCATAAAAACAAAAAAGTATCTAAATTAATATTTTTTGTGGCTTGAATTGTTATTGATTATATATTTATGGAGGTACGTACCAATGTGTCTTTCAGCCCTTATTTTTATCAACGTCTAATCTACCAACAGCAACATGCGCAAAGTTTACGACAGAAAGTATTGGTGCTTTCAAAGACAAACCTTTAGCCAGCGGAGGACTGAATCTGGCTGAGCTCAGAGCTTTGAACTGAACTTTGTGATTGAACTGGCCAAAAGCGGCTTAATCAATTCCCATGTTGAAGAGGGTATAAAATCTATTCCCTAACTCCATGAGTACCTATAACTGTTTCATTCCAACAAAATCTCAAACAACGTTCACGCTTTGGTAGAATTATTTTAACCTTTTATTTAAGAACTCATAGTATAAAATTTTAAAGGTAATTTTGTAGGACTCAAATCAGTCTATTTAGAAACCCCCAACACACAATTCCCCTTCACCATAACATCTGACAGAACGTTATTACGAGCTAATGGCGCCGGTGAACGACCAACAAGGTGCTAAAGATAATGAAATATAATGCTCACCACAAAAAACATTATAAACACGACCAAATAATTCGTAATGGCACGAAAAAACGGTGCCACGAAAGTTTGCGTGAAAAAAAATGATAGCGCCCTTCCGCAGCCGAGTTCCTTCAGACGATAAACCTTCTTAGAGGGACGTCGTCGCTTCGACAATAGCTTAAACGGCTAATAGTTTTATGACACGCATAACACCAGTAAAATTCTCCAACATACAACAATGTATATTGAACTTTATGTTACAGCTCTCAAGGTGCAACATCCTTTTCGGAGAAGACCGGAAATGACAGTCGCGAGGTATTATAGCGACATTAGACAGGGGTGCCATCGGGTTCATAAAATAGTGAAATCATGGTGAGGTGAGGGGTGCAGGGCGAAGGGTGAGTGGGCGTGTCCAGGATAACGAAATAAAAATGCTCAGCCCGCTCATGGGCGACCGTGCGAACTCCGCTTAACCCAATAAACATTTTAATTTGAACGCGAAACTCATGCTGAGATGTGAAATTACGGCAAAAGGGCGGCGTGTGCGGAAGAAATCAAATTACATGGAAATTTCAACGGAGATAACACGCCAAATATGAAAAATTAAAACCTGAGTTAAAAATTTATTGGGTACGACTTTTTCCATTAACAAGGGGTGTGCCTAGTCCTATGTGAGGATATAATATTGCCCATTCACTTAAATATATTTTGGGTGGGGAAAGTATGCACTAACATACGTATTCTTGAATCTTAAATAAGTATACCCATATTTTAATTGCCTCTGCAAAGATTGTATTGTAATCTCAGACAGTCTCGATCCAAACCCAAATTATAGAACGATTTTGATCAAACCTCATTCAGTCACCTTCTTTTAAAGACTCAAGAAAATGCACCTTTGGTTCTAAAAGATAGCTCAACAGTTTGACTAAGGAAGCAAGGACGGTTCCTTCACACATAGGTACACAATATATCTAACCATTTCTAGCTCTCTAACTACCAGACATCTTCTTATGAAAAGCGTCTATATATAGGTACTGTATAGAGCTAGGATCCCTATGTATACTAGGTATAAGGTCCAGGGCTGGGGTTAGGTACTTATGTCGGGCATCCGGATATGAACGTTGACAAAGCTAGATTTATCTGCCAGGAGTAACTTGTATTTATACTAGCTGATGATGATATATATCTACATCTACACTCTACACTAATATTATAAAGAGGAAAGATTTGTTTGTTTGAATTGGATCCGAAACTACTGGACCGATTTGAAAAATTATTTCAGTGTTAGATAGCCCATTTATCGAGGAAGGTTATAAGCTATATATCATCACGCTAAGACAAATAGGAGCGGAGCAATAATGGAAAATGTGACGCAGACGAAGTTGCGCGGTACAGCTCGTGCCATTATAAGCCCATAGCCTGCCTCGATAAAAGGGCTACCTAACACTGAAAGAATTCAAATCGGACCAGTAGTTCCTGAGAAGCGCGTTCAGATAGCAAACAAACAAAAAAGTAATTAAATAGTTAAAATAGAAAATAAGTATAGATTATATTTGAAGCTGGTCTTATGTTTAAGACTTTCAGACCAGACAACCAAGATACCTTGCCATGTAAACTCAACATTGACATAGGCTCAAAAAAATTAAAGAACCTCAAGAACACCACTAGAAGTGGGCGAATTATTGAATCTGACAAATAGAGATTCATCGTTTTGTCTTCTGCAACCACTTCAATCACCAGATAACCCACCAATCTTCAATTCCTAGCTATAACAAAATATTGTTCAAAATTCAAAACGTAGCTATACCATGCGGTTCCAATACCAAACATTTTGACATTTCAACGACCCATAACGCCCATAGAATGTTACTTGTCAAGAGCCTCAGGTAAAGTTAGATCCCGTACATTTGTGTCTAGAAACTAAATACCTATGTTTGCACCTACAAGTTCCCCAGTAGAGTACATAATATCCTGTATCCAGTTATGACCGTCGATACAGTCGGTTTGGCCGGCGTCGCTCGTTTCTGACGGAAATAGGCGGAAGTGCCCGACGCCGGACCATTCCGATCACTGGATCACAACCATTTTGTGTCTCAATACAGATGTATCAACTTACAAATCTATTCAGTCCTTTGAGTTGTTTTAAGCTGAAAGAATCCAAATTAACAATGCATAGATTCAAACGTGTATTTTAAGCTTGGTTTAAAAAGATTGGTCTTTGCTTGAAATAGGTAGCTGGCCATTTGACTTGAAATAGTTTTACAGCTGACTCTTACTGACTAAAACCAACCCATGTTCCTCCAAGTACCCCTTGCGATGCAGGGCCGCGGCGGTTACTCTATCGAACAATTCCGAAACAAGAAAGATGGATGGACTGCGAAAGATGACATGTCTATGAGATAGGGGGTGACCAAGTACCTACTAAGATGACGACTTATAGAGAAGAATGGAGGACGAAGATTGGTTGATACCTACCACTTGTAGGCTATTAGGCGGAATGAGTGCAGAAACTTTATTTGCAACTTAGAGACAGAAGAGAGGAATCTATATCTATACTAATATTATAAAGAGGTAAATTTGTTTGTAAGTTTGTATGTAGGGGGTAATCTCAGGAACTACAGGTCCAATTTGAAAAATTCTTTCAGTGTTAGATAGCCCATTTAGCCTATATATCATCCTAAGACAAATAGGAGCGGAGCAATAATGGAAAATGTGGCGCAGACGAAGTTGCGCGAGTCAGCTAGTAATAAATAACTCAACTCAAAAACCCATAAAAAGCACCTACTAATAAGAACCTACCACCTACCACGAAACCGTATTTCCAAAAACAAGCAGGTACGTAGTAGGTACGTGGTAGGTACCTAATCACCACCTCACCCTTTCGTTAAACAGTCAAACAATATCAAAAGGGCTGTCCCCAATAATGGCCACACTAGGTAATTGTCGCAAGTTGCGAGTCAAAGGCTCGATAGCCTGTAATTGTCTCATTCGACGCGACATACTTAGTTCTTGTCTTGTAAACAATGGTTAGCACTGTCAAACGTGAAGCCTGAATTAATATTTGTGTGGGAATATTAGTCTGAAGACTTAGAAAATCTTTTTAGAACTACTTTAATAAAATCGTTTGTGAAAATACTGGAAACGGGCTAGAACCTTTGTACCAGATTGCCATTGTCGAGGTCAAAACGGCTGGGGGTTATGCCAGCACTTATAGAAAAAACCCCTTAGACAGTATCTTGGTGTTATTTTGAAAACTAAAATGATTTAATTATTTAGGACAGGAAAGGCATACCTATAATCTGCCGTTTTTCAACTATGCTGGAATCGGCTTGCAGTCTAACTGGATGCAGCTAAATACCGGCTGTGCGATTCTGTAAAAATGTCGAAGTGAAGGCTTGGGTGAAGTGATGACGAAGTGAGTTGTCAATCTATAATAATAATATCCTTGGACATTTCACACAACGCCATATAGTCCCAAGCTAAGCAACCTAATGCTTGTGTTATGGTAACGATATGGCTGATAAACCACTTAAATACATTTTTTTTTTGTAAATACATACATATTATAGATAGAAAAACACCCAGACTCGGAACAAATACTTGTAGTAATCAAGATGGAATAACCGCTCACTATTCGATCACTTCACCCAAGCGGTCACATCGACATGTTTACAGAATCGACCGACAGTTTAATGGAAGGAAGGAAGCTATACAAACAGGAAAAATTAGTCGTTTATAGAATGATTTTATAAGTTGACCGAAATAGTAAATAATAGTTAGCAGCGAAGTACTATTACAGAAAAATAAAATTAATGTAACAAACAAACCTATTGAATTTCATGAAACTGCTGAATTTTGTGTAAAAGCAGCAAAATCTTTCGACGTTTAAAAGCTAATGTTAGTTTCGTAGCAAAGAGGATTCAACCAAATCGATCCAAGGAGGAAAACACTCAAATGGAACTCCTTGTTTCAACGTGCCAACGACCCTCCGGCGAATACCTACACAGAGAGGGTTCGAACGAGCTAGGTAAAGGTACCTATAGATACCTACAACATTTATAGCGCTCTACTTATCAATGTACTTGCTTAAGAGCTTCTTTCAGGATATTTTTCAAATGTATTTAGTGTGTAGTGTTTTCTATCTTGAAATAATCATCAATATTTTTTAAGTATCTATATGTATGTGTATGTAGGTATGTTTAGAAGAGTGTCCGTGGAGTATCTTGCACGTTCTTCTTCATAGAGCTGATAGAGCTTCATCTTTTTGAAGATTAAAAAGAGCAAAACCATTCGAGTTGGTATTTAATGTTAGTGAATAGTGTAATGCAGCACAAGTTTTACCAAATAAACATTACAGCGAAGTGAATTGCCTTAATGGAGACTAGAAATAAGAAAAGAGCTCTTGAACACCTTCTTAGTAAAGACTATTTAAGAGTATAAGTTTTTAATTATATAACTTGTTTATTTTATATACAAGGCTAGATTGTAATAAAAAGTAGATGAAAGCTAGAATAAGATATTGAAAAAAAAATGTTTTAGGATGACCAACTTTGACAAATAAAGGATGTCTGTAAATGGTTTAATTGAATCAAATGCTTTTGTTTTTTATTTCTTCGATTTTTTAAATATAAGTACCTAGACCTGAGTAGGTACATAAATCCTCATAGACGTTAGCTCACTACTCGGATGTTAGGTATGAGTATAGATATACAATTTACAGATATTAGCTATATTGGCTTATGCTCACAAACGTTGGCATTTGGTCAGTTGGTTTCAAATTATTTTTTCTTGAAGTCTTTCGCCAGAGAACTAAAGTCAATGTAATTGCGCGTAGAATCAGCATGCTGAAGTGGAAGTGGCGCGCCGGCCATGTCTGTAGACGGACAGACGGACGATGGAGCAGACATGTGTTAGAGTGGAGACCGCGTATGGGCAAACGTAGTGTGGGACGCCCCACGATGGACCAATGATGTAAAGAAGGTGACTGGAGAGTTGGCGCTCTTTGGGGGAGGCTCACGTTCAGCAGTGGACGGCAATTGGCTGAAATGATGACTCGTATCAGATTGGGAAGGTATCCCTATTGTAGAATGGTTATCTATCTATACTTAATATTATAAAGTAGAAGAGTTTGTTTGTTTGTTTGTTTGGTTGAACGTGCTAATCTCAGGAACTACTGGTCCGATTTGAAAAATTCTTTCTGTGTTAGATAGCCCATTTATCGAGGAAGGTTATAGGCTATATATCATCACGCTAAGACAAATAGGAGCGGAGCAATAATGGAAAATATGACACAGACGATGTTGCGCGGGTTAGCTAGTGTAAATATAAAATTTCAAGATTTGAATCTAAACAAAAATCTTTGAATAATTTGGAATTTGAAGTTTTAATAAAATTCTGGTATACAAAATACAAAAAAAAAAACCATGTTTCAAATAGACCAGTTTACAGGCACTATTTAATAGTCAATCAGTCAAATAAATGAAGCTAATTCTGCCGCGCTAGCGACAAGAGCAGCAAGTTACTCTGCAACAAAACACAGTCACCGACCCTATCTCCAGCGCGGCAGTTGCACGTTCCAAAGAGTAGATCTTATGGAGAAGAACGTGCAAGAAACTCCATGGACACTCTTTTAAACACTGACTTTTTACAAAATAATGGTTACATTTTTTAATGAGTCAAATGACAATGAATGAAAGACAAAGCAAAGATAATCTTACAATCTTCAGCAGGTCCAACAATGTTTTCACATCTTCATCGAAGTTTGGGTATTTTAGTCGATGTGGAGCGGACCAGCATTAAGCCAAGCATTTTTGTCGTCAATGTACCTACTCCCCTAGTTTATAATTATGCTTGTTTGCATAGTGTGCGTTTTATACAGTTTTTAAATTTCGTCTCATTTAGTTTCTAGTATATGTGGCGGTATTTGTTATAAAATTTTAAACAGTATCCCATGAAAGATGTTGCTACTTTAGCAAGTCTGAAACCTGGTTGAACTTTTTATCAAACTTACAAAAAAAAAACATAGAGATATAAGTTGTAAATCAAATCATACTAACAGGTAGTTCCTGAAAATTCCAGATCCCCTCTCACTAAAACCTCTAGGTAGTATAGATCTATACCTTTAATACAGAACGGTATTTACCATATTTTCATGGATAGCCCTCACTTAAAGGAACATATTTCTAAGCATAATGTTTGTTACTCCGTCGCTATAGCAATACAATTGTTGAATGTAGGCACACGGGCCACACGCTAGGCGCTGCCCGCGGCGTCGCCTGCGTTTGCCTTCAATGCTCATTGTGCGGCGTTATTCAACGATAGCCTTTTCAATTGCGCATTCTTATGAGCGA
The DNA here is from genome assembly GCA_963859965.1 of Ceramica pisi. Taxonomy (NCBI): domain Eukaryota; kingdom Metazoa; phylum Arthropoda; class Insecta; order Lepidoptera; family Noctuidae; genus Ceramica; species Ceramica pisi. Next base: position 16,746,203 of record OY982535.1, on the reverse strand, counting down.
TTGTATTTAAACAAATAGGTAATAGTTATTATGCAGTCGTGGTTAGATGCTGAAATGAACGTAGATCATCGACGACGGACGTCGGAGTTATTGTTGCATTGTTTATAATTATCGTATTATGGTGCAGGCATCATGATACGATAATTCTAATCATAATGCTATATGCTCCTCCTGTAATCCAGGGATTACTGGAGGAGCACCTATTTTTCAAGCAGGGATAGCAAAATGATTCTAGTGTTTAAGCTATACTCTGGCCTCATGTGTAAACAGTGATCTCCACTTGTGTAGGTATGTGCCAACATGCCGAGCCAGGATAATAGGTAAGCCAGTAAATTACGTACTTTCTCGAAGTACTCCAATCTTCAAAAATTAGCCTCGTGTATGTAATCGAAACATTATGTTAAAGACGGAGAAGTAATAAAAATATAGTATTTCTAGGCAGACTGCTTTATATATTTGAAAATAATGCTTAAAGCGCATTCAGGCCTTTTACTTGTTTCGAACCTTAAGAAAATATTTTCAGCTTTTTTTTTCAAAATGCATTTATTAACGTTGCTTTACGTAAACTGATTTCGAGTTTCAGTCATTTAAATACTGCAGCTGCTTGCGACACTAAAACAATCAAGTCTACTTTAACATGAGTTATAGAATTTGTATTTTGATTTATGATTAGAATAATAAACAAGGTCTAGTAAATAAATCTGTGCTGATCAATTAATTACTTAATTATAGGTGCTTACGTTGGAACAGCACACAATCAATATTAATACATAAAACATCAGTTCCTCCGAACTACGTCGAATGCGCATGAGCAATAAGATTACAGACAAAATGGAATCAACAAATAGTGTTTAATGTAGTTTGATATCTTATTTAGCTCTAGTAGGTAACTTTAAACAAAAAATAAAAAGTAGGTAGAACCCAGAAGATTTTTTATTTCTTAGAATTAATGCCGAAAATGCTTACATAATTAGGTATCAGTATGATTAGGGTTTCTATTCACGAAACAAGGAAGTTTACTCAATAATGTTTGTGTTTTACTATTATTTTTTTACTTTCATGAGCTATCTGCTGACTAGCAAACCCCAAAATATATAGAAATATTTTAGGGTAAGGTGGAATTAGTATGAACCGTAGAGTTTTGAGAACAATAGTTTTGGGTTTTAGTGGAATGAGCCTAATTATTTTACCTTCCAGAAATCAACCGGAAAAAGCTTGCGGAAATATTAGCAAAGGAAGGCCATGAACCGGTACTTGAGCATAAAATTTCACCCACCTAAAGCTAAAAACACCTTTGCATAAAACACCACAATACTTGGGCCCAACATTGTCACGGATCACGTGTCTTGCGCCGGCGCAGTCCAGCCCGTGTCGAATGCATTACTCGCGGCCCTCATCGCTCACAATACCCATTTCACAGTGTCCATCGAATCGATGACGACAAATCGAAATTACCGATTTCGTCATTCGATATTCGTTCCGATATAATTTCACGATACTTCGATAGCGGAAAATCGTAATGGAGGCGTCGCCGGTACCGCTCAGAAATCATTAAGGAATTGCAAGAGGTAAATGAATTAGAATTATGCGCTATCTTTGCGCAATTTATCATCTTACTTTATCTATAAGCGACTGGATTAATGGGTTTATTGATGTGTCTTAGTTTTGCCTTTTAAAGATGCAAGAAGCCAGAGTCTTCATAGGTACGAGTATTAGCGCTTTTGTACAGAATGACCCTGCCAATGCCCGGCGGTATAACTGTATGTAGCATTAATTGCTTAAGACTTTAATCGCCATTAAAATACATGTAATCTTACAATCCTGTTTATTATGTGTGTGTACAGTAATTGTTAAGTAAATAAACTCTTCAGCAAAGGGCATTATGTACAAAAACTCTCAAGCAGTTACTTTGTCACATGTTTTGTTTCAACATAAGCGTAACATTAGACCAACTTTTTCTTCGCCTTTGACTTAAGGCCTCTAAACACCTTCCGTTCAAGTCGTAAATTTGATCAAATTCTGCTGACGGGGAGTTGCCCCAAGGTTGATAGACAGTAAGCTGTGTAGAGACCTTAAGAACTTATAAGGCAATGAAAGATCCCATGGGGTGTTAGTGCTAAAGTCACAAATATATAAACAAACATAATAACAAATGCAGTACTTACTAATATCTTCATATCCTTGTGATCTGCGGTCACGGGGTCGATACTAACCTGGAAATAAAAGAGAAAATAGAATTAGCTTCACATTTAACACGAGCGGTTCACATTGCAGCATCTGTATCTAGCATTATATTATCCGTAAAATCATGCTTTTGAAAAGTACCTAACTTAATGTCGCTTTTTTTCATGGAAATATGTCATCATCATTGGTGGTTTCTGACAAAATAAACCGTGAAAATATAAAAAGTTGTTCTTGAAAATTAATGTTGGTTCTTCTAAAGACCACCATGAAAGCTATGTAAATTCAGTCAAACAAAACATCAAATTCGCATTTTATTAAACCGACCCGAAATTGATAGCAACAAAAACGCCAGCCCTTGTAGGTACAAAACACTGTTGATTTCCTATTTTCCCATCAGTCAAAGTAGGAAAACAAAAAACTAATTAGAAAGTCCCTAAAAAGTTAATATCATAAGTCGGGGCCGTACACACGAGCGAATTTAATTTGGAGCTTTTTTAATTACGCCAGGGAATGGTTCTGAGCGGGCTGGTTTCGGCGCCGCGCGGCCGCTAGCCCTGTAATTATGGGGCCCGTAATTGCGGGACCCAACAGTGTGCACCCCGGCCCCCGAGCCTCCCCCGCTACCTAGCCGCAGATAGCTAAGCCAGGGAAATTAGAATACCCGATTTTTTTGGTCATCGTCAAAGTTTGCAAAAATTGGTGTTGTTGTTATATTGTTCTTTGAGACTACAGAGGTGTTACTATGTGCCTCAAGTTCCAGATAACTTTGAGCTCTCAATGTAAACTCTCTCTGTATGGAACCTGTGAAATACAACAAATTAAGAACAAACGAAGTTTTCGGTCAGCTGCCATGTTTGATTGTCATCAAATAGCTAATTCCCTCAACCTATTTTCGTTTTCAGCGAATCGTTTTAGCGAAGTTGTGTAAGAACGTAAGAAGCGAGTTTCTCATGTGGCGAGTGAGCTCAAGCGCGCCATGTCAGCGTCCGCGTCGCTTCCCAACGATCGCTGGCGTTCGCAGAATTCCTTACATTGCGAGTAACTTCCAGTTTAATTACAAAGCCATGTCCAGCCACTGACGAGTGAATTCAGTAGATTAACTTTATTTAATGGGTGGGTTAATGCGTTGGTATGTTGTGTAAATAATGTTGAGTGGTTGAGGAAAATGCGTCATGGAAAAAATGTGTCATGTGGTGTACCAACAGGCGATATTCAAGATTGGTACTAAGAATTCTTTCTAAAGGCGAGGCGGACTTGATAGGCATTCCTGTCCGAGTTTTGCTGTGGAGTTCGATGCGCCACTTCTCCCCAGCTGTAGCAATAGTAGGTGGCGACGGGTGAGCGTTTCGGAGGACTGTTTTTTGTAATTGGAGAAAATGTGTCATGTACCAGGAGGCGATATTCAAGATTGGTTCTAACAATTATTTCTAAAAGCGAGGCGGACTTGGTAGGCATTCCAGCCTGAGTTTTGCTAAGGAGTTCGATGCGCCACTTCTACCCAGCTGAAGCAATAAACAAAAGTAGGTGATGACGAGTGAGCGTTTCGGGTGACTGTTTTTTGTTTTTTTTTTTTTTGGCTTTCAATAAGGGCTAATTCTCATCCAAATTTGAATTTTAAATTTTTTAATAATTTGCCAATATGTTCAAAGTTTTTCTTCATAATTTAGTCTATTTAAAAAAAAAATCAGTTTCGTTATTGAATGAAATCTAAATATAATAGCAGGTGATTGGCCTTCGCATTGTTTGGTCACCGCTCCTAACAGTAGGTGCGAGTGAACAAACTTAATTACGATGACTGGCTCTTGTAACTCCAAAATATATTTTAACATTTTAAGTTCATATTATGATAATTATATATTCGGGCTATTCGGCCAATGACTAATGTATACCGAACTACTTACTGTTAGGATAGACGGCTAAGATATAAATCTGAGATCTTTAAGTAACGTTTTACTTGGATTTTTTTTTTAAAGTTTGTTGAATTGCGCCAAGATGAGTTATTATGTTTAGGTATCTACTTATTCATACTTAAGCTTAATATAATACCTATCTACTAACTAATCTTAATTTAAAATACAGAAATTAAGTTTTAAAATTGTTCCTGTCTTTCGAGAATGATTACGCCTACGATTTAGGAACGCCATTGTACCTTTGTCCATGAAGGCATGAACTTTAAAATAAATGAAAAATATTTATCAATTTACAGTTAAAATCTAAGATCCATCCTAAGCGAATCTGAGTTCGAAAAACCAACAGCAGTTCCCTTCAATATTAGCATCCAAATATTACACTTCACACCACACAAAATTGGCCAGTATTGTTCACATATTTGCCTAAAATCAATTGGATAACAAATAGCATTATAGCTGAGAAATAACAATGGAAGAAAGGCGTCTCGCGGTTCATTGTCGAGGCGACGGCGTACCCCGGGAGGTGTTTGTGCCGTAATCACTCAGTAATCACACCAATTAAATATTTTTATTCCCATTCTACCTTTGTATGTACTGTGCCTTTGTCGGTATATTCGGTGAACGTCTTTTGTTTGTCAAATATTCAACCGTGAGGTAATTTTTTTGCGCACACCAAACCGTCGACGAAAATTAGTCGTCTCGCAATCAATGAAATAGCTAATTATTATTGTATTGTGATAAATTATTTTGTTGTTCGTTCGTTTGCAACTTTTTTTTTCTTAGAAAACGGCTGTGGTAATTAGTATTGTAAAGCGAAATTAATTATGGGTATAATTTTTAGTTACGGTTTGTAAGAGTTCATTGAATAAGACTAAGTATTTGTGAAGATATAGTTATTATTTATGTTTTATTAATTGGTAATTAAATAAGTTATGAAGCTTTTTTTCCACAGTTAATTTAACATCAATAAAGACATTTGTATAGATCGGAGAATAGGTTTTCAACGTGCATTCTTATTCATTTTCAAATTGGATTTTTTTGTTTTATTTTATTAGAAATGTTCGTATAAATAGCATTGTTTAAATTTTTAATGGACTATATAATATAAATCCTTTAGGTTGCATAAAATTAAAATAATTTTTCTTAGTTGTTCACGATTTAAAAGCTCAAAAAATGTTTTGTTTCCTCGAACAAATTTATCAAAAATTCATTATGAAAATCTCAATAAAAATCAGGATTTTCACCAAATATAAAAAATAAATAAAACAACATTTACCTCGTTGAAGTAGTTATTATTGACATTATGGGGGGCCGGGTGCGGCGCCCCGTGCTGCTGATAGTACGCACAGTTCATATCGCCATCCGATTCGACCACGAGCACAAAGTCACTAGCACACGCGTGACAAATTTTCCATGTCAAAGAAAATTTTGGGGAACAATTATCTCGTAACGAATCGATGCGGCGAACGAATCTCGCCTACTAAATGTTAATTGTAGGGTTCTTGGTCCGGTGTCGGAGTTGTTGCCGGCCCGCTCGCACACTCTCTCCGTCCCGCTCGTTTACGGCCCGGTCTGCGCTGTTTGTTTACGGCCGGGGCGGTGACTGGCGCAGGGCGGACTCAGGGCGGGCTTACGTACGTCGCACACGCAAAACGAATGTACTACGCACTTTAGTGCGTCGGGAAACTAAATCTCTGATTGTTTTAGTGTAAAGCAGAGACCCCACTATTCAAGTTCTAATCATGTTTTTTATGTTGCTGTTACTCATGGGTCATTATGAGCTTTCAGTATGGCGATTAGGAAGGAGGTATAAATTTATTATTATAATAAAAAGCAGCATGTGTTGAATGTGCAATTTGTTTTTAATTACAAAAGGAAACATTAAGTAGGAATGTTCTGAATACTTAACATTGCCTAAGTTTGAGGTGTAAGTACCTATAATATCTATCTATTGATCGTTTGTAACACTATTCCCCGAGGCAGTAGCTAAAGTCCATAGTTGTTGGTACATAATAAATAATCAAATTGTTGATACAAATTGTCAAACGCGTATTTATATTGAGGTGAGTTGAGTTGAGTTTTCAACAGCTTACTTTGTGACGGGTCGTCTGCTTTTATAAACACCTTTAATTACCAAGGACTACAAACATGTATACCTCTTTGCATAAACCACCCAACGAGGAAAAACGTCACTTTTAACTGTCCTTAGTAATGCAAAGAATTTTCCCAGAGACAAGAGGAAATTATTACCTCTTAAGATCCGGATTTCTACATTAATTTTATAACGGAAGACCTTGTGAAATTTAATGAGGCGTTCTCCTTCCTTTTGGAGATTTGAAATTGAACAACTAATCTAGTTCAACGGGTAAGTGACGTGAGTACGGAAAGTGTAATAAAAATATCTTCATATGCCTATTTAATAGTACCTATACTTAATGTGTTTCCAATTGAAACGTATCTCAGTGCGTTTAAATCTCTAACAAGCTTTTGACCGTGACATCTGTAATATGCAAGTTTTTTTTTAATATGGCACGTCAACGCTTGAAAAGTGACTGTTGGGCGATAGTATCAAGGTCAACAAAGCCAGCTTCGTTCTTCAGTGGCAACGTCCATCCTCAGGCACCAAGGATGGACGTTGCCACCGAAGCTGGCTTATGAAGAGGTGGCGAGACGACCTAGGCGCCCACCACTAGAGCTAGCTCAAAGAGGCTCAACAAAGAATACGAATAAGGATTTAGGTTGAACTTTGTCCAGCTGTGGAACAGTTTGGCCGAATAGCTCTACCCGGAAAAGAATCCTAATCACATAAATGTATCAAGTAGATTCATTTTGAGGTCATTTTCTACAAATGTGCCAAGTCTCATCCAAACCCGTCCAGCTGTTGAGACAGCGATTGATTATCAAACATCCAGACTCTCAAATTTATAATATTAGAGACAATTTTTACACCATCCAAAAGTAATAAATGTTTCCGGTTCATAATAAAGAACATCGGGATCGTTACCCATGCGACTATTATAAAAATTGCTCCATTTTTTACCGTCCCGCAGCGGAGGGGGCGGATACGTCTCCTATGACAGGATACGCTTTCCTTACAATGTTGGTATCATGCGAAATGGTCACGTGATACCCGTAACAGATGTTCACAGAGATTTGATTTGATTTTATGGATAGTTATTGTGTTGGAAATTGAGTGATTCTAAATAGCTAGGTACTTTTTTCCTTTTTTGGAATATAATTTTTGATTCTGTTTTAGAGATTTACAAGACTAGGTGGCTAGTTTTTAGGGTCCCTAACGAAAATCGGAATCTTTATAGGATCACTCGGGAGTCTGTCTGTCTGTCCATCTGTCACAGCCAGTTTTCTCCAGATCCACAGTATCGATTCTGTTGAAATTTGGTACACATATGTACTTTTGTGACCCAAACACGGACGCGTTACGTAAATTATTAAATTAGTAGTATGGGGGATCCCTTTTGGGGGTCAGACCAGAAAATTAAATTAAAAGTTTTTTGATCAATATTGTGTGACATATCCTTGAGTTCAATTATATTTTTTAAATTTTTCATAATTTTAAAATAAATGGTTTTGAAGATATTTAAGAAGTAAATTAATGACAAAAACTCCATTTCCCTCTTTGTCTCCGAAACTACTGTTACAAGTAAAAAAAAAAAATGGAGATAATGGATCTTTACCTATAATTCACAGGGAAACCTATAAAAAGCCTATTGTGCTAAAATACCATGTTAAACAAATATAATTCGTTCGGAACCCTCTGCACGCGAGTCCGACTCGCACTTGGCCAGTTTTTTTTTGTTTTCAGAGTTAGATTCAAATAATAATAATAATATAATAATAATAATATCCTTGGACATTTCACACAACGCCATATAGTCCCAAGCTAAGCAACCTAATGCTTGTGTTATGGTAACGATTTGGCTGATAAACTACTTATATACATTTTTTTTTTTTGTAAATACATACATATTTTACATAGAAAAACACCCAGACTCAGAACAAATACATGTAGGTCGTACAAATATTTGTTCCGTGCGGGAATCGAACCCGCGACATGCTGCGCAGCAGTCAATCGCTCAACCACTGCGCCAACCGTGTCGTCAAAAAATAAATCGTTTATTTATGTGATTATGTATATGCGTAGGTTTGTTAGTCTGTCTACTGTGACCTTTCCCCTCTAAACCCTAGCAAAGGTTCAATCACATTAACCCAGTAAGTACTTAGTTAATAGTTATTCTTATCACTGTGCAGTAAATCACTATGCTGAGAGTACCACACTAATACATAATATTGTTGAGATAGGAAAGCTATGCAGCAGATAACTCATGTTTTTCAAATAAAACTTGTCATGATTTTCGTCGCGATAATATTTTACACCACCATTAAATTAGTCGGTCTGCTGGTTCCGCCACTCACTTGATAACGTTGCCACCTTTAGAAACGATGTGACATTACGATAGAATATACCTACATACAGAAAATAATGTTTGTACACTGATCCTAAATCTAACTCCTTTCGTTCAGTCCATCCAAAGGTTGTCTGGTTGCTGAAGTGTACAAACACTTGTTTTTATAAATAGCTAGCGTATGCTAGCGGCTTCATCTGCGTGATCCCTGGAGAACATACTCCCGGAATATACATTTTTACAAAATTACATCCAAATCGGTTCAATGGTTTAGGTATGAAGAAGAAATAGACAGACAGAATTACTTTCGCGTTTAAAATTATAAATAGCATGGATTGTAGGTACTGTGCTTATTATGTGATGTGTATATGATAAATAAACAAAACAGAATAACAAGACAGTAACCGATTGCAAATATGCCAAGGATAGCCTGTCTTGCACTGTCTTACTGGTCAATAATTATATAGACATAATAAAATTTAAAAAAAAAACAAAACACTCTGAGACCGACTACAAAGTTCGATAAAACTATTGCAATGCATAGCATCGTCACTGTAGATTAGTATTTTTGTAGCCATTCAATAAAAAATACAAGGAAGAAGATTATGTAAGGAGCCAATGATGAAAAGTAAATGCACATACAAATAAGACACTAATCAGTTCTAGATAAATGATCCTTACGAAATCTATATCATATAAATATGTAGATAGAGACTGGTAATAGTGGCAATGCAACATTACACACTTAGATAAACTTACACTGTGCCCCAATAGTCAAGTTAAGTACAAACTAAAGATCGCACGTTACGACTTTAAATGACGAAAATCTGTGTAGGTAAGTTGGCGATAACTTACACCAGTTACCAAAATCAATGTTGAAACTAGAGGAATATGGAGTAGATTAACCATCAACGGTACGGTTTACGTAATGCCGTGTCTAGAAATCTATACGATAACTGAAGATCGTATTTAAAAGCGCGTAGGACTATTTGTCTTTGACATTATAGCTGACCTAGTTGACACTAAACACAAAATGATTGACTGCACCAAACCGTGTAACTGAATAAATATATCCATTAGCGTCACTCAAAAACGTTGGCACATATTTTTAAACAATTCAGCTGTCGTGATTTCCACAATGAGGTCCATCGATGTCACCGGGCGATAGGGCGAACATTTTGTATAGAATATAGAATAACATGCGCAAATGATAGTTATTAGAGCGGGTAGGTGCGGCGTGTGCGCGTAATTGTTGTAATCTCGGGGCGCACGCTGCGCCGGCGCAGGCGCGAACCGGCCAAGGAGCGCGGGCGCAGGGCTATTGTTCACTGTTATGTATGTAGTGCGAATATGGATTGTGGAGGAAGTGCTGTGTTGATTATAAGGAAGGCTGATTGGTTTAGTTGTTTGTTTGGTTTCATTATTTTTTGTGAGATTGTGTTCACAGGAGTTTCAGTAACAGTAAATAGTCGAGGCGCCATCAAGGCGCATAGTGTTTTTGATCCAGGAAGTTACATGTAGACATTGTTAAAACAAAATTTGCCTTTTATGACACTTATATGTTACAGAGCACAAGGGATGGTTTGTTGTGGCGATGCTTTGGTGAGGCCTATGTCCATCAGTGGACGTCTTTCGGCTGAAATGATGATGATGTTTTACAATGAACTCTAAAAGTATGACGGTAAGGGACTTATTCAATTTGACCTGTATTTTAGTATTGTTGAAACATACCTATAATATCTAGCAATAACAAGAATAACGTAATCAGTATTTTGTGAAAGCCTGGATTAAAATGCGTCGTTCAAGTTCCTTAAATGACTTCCATTATAGAGTTCAGAGTTTTGAAATGTGCAAATATCTTTGACTTTCGGACTATCTGATCGTCACCTAAAAAGTTCAAAAGAGCCTTTACATTTGAATTTGCCGCTTCAAATCTAAAAAAAAAACTGCGTCACAAACTTATTATTATAAACTTTCTACCCACTACTATACCCAAAACAAACACGCAAAATCTCCACACTTTCATTGTACCAGCACCTTCTCATTATGTACCGAATTCGACGCGTGCGCATGTCGGTCCGCCCTCGATCCGCCCAGCGCCGCCCTAGGACCCGAACCTATCCGATTGCAATCACAAAACAACTCGTACTTTTCCATTATTACATTTCGCATTACGGGCTCTATTTATGTGTGAAAGAAGAAATGGTGCTTTTTGTTGTACAATGTAGGCAATGAAAGGCCCAGCTGTGCTATTTAAGAAGTCTTTGGGCGATAGGTGAAAAAAGCAGGAAGGTATATATTAAACCTACTTTTTCAAATTAGTGATCATTTTAAATCTGCAACAAAGAGTCATATTTATTGAAATAAATATAACTTCTAATTAGACATTAAAATTAGGAACAGACAACCAGCCGGTCAACGTTATTGATTCCGCTACAAAAAACAAAAAACTCAAGACACTTTATGTAAAAGCTTGTTCAAACTGGGCTCAGCTACCACATTTTCTTACAAGACAATGGAAATAAAAACGTAACTTAACCTAATAAAAAAATTAAACAGTCATGCTACACTTTCAGGCAAAATGGAACCTATCTTATTCCTGAAACAACATTCCAACCCGACAGAATCGTTCGCACGCACCCCGTTGTTGGCCCGAAGTCTCCCGAAGTGCCCCGAAGTGCACTAGTATTGTGCAACCCGAGTGCACGACAGTTGCCCATAGAAGGGGTGCTACGTTTCCGGTTGCAATCTTACACCAACTTCCTTTGAACATCGGCCACAGATAACCGTCGGATTTAACTGGATCACCGAATGTATATGAACACTGGATTTAAACGGGCTTTGCTTAAGTGTTTGTGGGTAGTAAAAATATTGTTCAAATGATAGTTATTTATTATTCGCACATTTTTATTGTAATTGAGAAAGATAGCTTGTAACTATAAATATTCAGCCATTAAAATAGAAATAAACTTCGTGTTAATAATTATTAAAACCCGTGTGCCTACCTTGATTTTTTCATAGAAAACTACTGCGCTTATAAAGTCCTATTAATGAAAGGTGCAATATTTTACGCTAAATATCAACAAAGCATAACCAGAGATAATCTAATACACAGATATGTAGAACGTTGGACATTTCATTGACAACACGTGTGATTTGGTCTTTTGAGTGCACCGTATTGTTGACGGGCCCGGATTATCTCCATTCAAGCAGATTCATTCATGTTTCAATACCGGGACATCGGACGACAGTTTCCTATGCAAAATTTCGCGTAATCCCGGAATAAAGGTATTCAAAATGTTTCCGCTGATCCGTTGGGAACAGAGTCGGGACAATGTCTGTCGTGAGATGTTCACTTGACGATCCCCGATGTACGTCAGTCCTTGACACTGTTTACGAACATAATAGGATTAAGTGTAAAGGGAATATTGTGTTTTGAAATGTTGAATGCTGCATTAGATTTTATTGAGATAACAAATTGTAATACGTTTCGATATGTACTTTAAGGTAAGTACTGAGTAAGCACCTGAATTATTAATGTTTGGGTGGAGTTATATTTCATAATCTGATTACAATACACGTGCAGTCCTTGCAGCAATCTACAGGGTTAGCTTTGATGGTATATAGTTGTAATTTGTAGGTGTGCTTCCGGTTCAGTTCCAGTTATACGAACAAAATCATTTTATAAAATATTTCCATACCTATATGAAGTGGATGTATCGTGAATTTGTGACAGAAGAACGGCGCGAGCCGAGTGCCGACACCAGCGCCGCGATGTGCCAAACAACAAAATAAACCAGCCAACCCGTGTAATAATGGTGTTTCCACCCTGTAACAATAACTACATAATAGTCGAGAGCTTTTACGAGCTTTTGTGAGCTTGTCGAAGCTTCTACTTGGCGTTTTTTGTGATGAATGCCGCTCGTTGCGCCGCGCTTCGCTTTACGACTGGGGAATATTTTATTGAATACTTACGCCACGCTTAAAGATTTAGCATTGCTCGGAAGAGCCTTTTAAACGGGTTCACTGTTGGTGCCATCGTCATATTGTTTGGCAGATGAAATACTTTCTTTGGGTCGGTTGTAAGTTCGCAAGGATGGTGTAACTTACGTACCTACGTACGTACAGCTAGGTCGCAGAACATCGCAGCGGTCGAGATGAAACACGATCATACGCTGAGACACTGAGACACTGACAAAGCACCGATTACCATATAAGTGCGCAGTCCGTGAACGCGTTCTTCCATGTGAGAGTTGCTCAGTTGCGCACACGATGCTCGAGATGAACTTTTCCAATTATAAAAGAGATAACCGCAACGTATAAAGAAATAATAGCGGTTGTTAATTGAAAACTTAATCGAGAATTCATATTTCATAGCCGTACTCTTTTAGAAAACTACTTTCTCTATTTTAGGCGAGCTTATAAATATGTAGATGTTAAATTGTGTTAGTAATTAGATAATAGAATAAAGATACGTATATACTTAATTAAAACGCTTAAAAAATAATCAAAAAATCTACTGGCAATATTTATGTGATTAAAACCTATTCGAGTAAATAATGTTTATCAAAAATAGCTGCCCAAACATTTTGTTGCGATTAATTTGATTTTAGAGATTAGATCGATAAAATCGAATATCTTAGCAGAATTATAATAGGCACGATATTATTAAAACGGCGTGCATTGCGAATAGGAGACGCTTATAGCCAGTACATGGGCGATGTCCGTTGTTGAGATAAAATTAATGGCGGCTATTAAACCGCGAAACACTCCGCGGAAGACTTCATTAATTTCCCGCAACGGAATACGCCTCTAAACGCTGAGATGATTCGCCGATAGATTTATTAATTATTGAGCGTTATAGCGTTTCCTTATCTGACACGCATTCCAATTAGCCATCACTATGAAGTTTGAAAGAAGGCAAATCAGGTGAGTTTAGAGGTGGGTCGAGGTGTGGGGTGAGGTAGGTGAGGGGGGAGGCCGATAGCCGCAATAAATCAAGATATTATCTTCGGCGAGCATTACGAGCGCCGATACCAAAGGGTAAGTCGCCGGACCTCGGCTTTACGCACCATATGTACTTACACACGTCTCTACATCTACCGAATATGGTCGAATAGGTACTTATGTATATGGAATCGGGTTGTTTGTTCATCTTTATAATATAAGACAGGAACATCTACTTATTCGAATCACTGTAACTAGAAATTTTAACTAAAATACGCTTCGAATCTACTCATCATTTAAAATGAATCAGTTGCATGCTGCGAAAATTCTTAGGTTTTCATTCATTATTACCTAGTAGTTTCCGTTCCCAATATCGTAAGTAATATCTTATTTATAATAAGGATTAATATGCATCCATTAAGTTTACAAATCCACGTACCTACAGCTGAGAATACTAATATATTTTAGTGATACATAGTTCAAAATAAATCTTGGTTAATTGTCGTATGCTACGAAAATTCGTAGCACTCCGCGTAGCGTTGGTCTCGAATTCTTGGTTCCCGAAACTATGACATTGCATCTAAAGTTTGCTATCGATACTTATGTTATGTTTGGTGTAAAACAGTGACAGAATAGTTCTTTATTGAAAAAATATAAAATAGTCAAGATGGATGTTTTCGCAGTAATGTTCCATAGAGTGAAACAAAAAATTATGGCCCAAAGGCAATGAACTTGTTCTATTTTTTGAACATACCGAACACCGGTATTGACTAGTAAGCAATAAATCATCTAGATATATCTCGGTCTATCGATATCATTGTAATCTCTATGATATAATTTCGTTTTTTAACCCAACCGCGAGCATATATTTCAACCGCACAATCTAAAAAGCAATAATCAATGATACAATAAAGTATAATTACACACTAAACCGTATAATTTGTGAACCATTAATTAAAATTCAACTAAAGATGAAAACAACAAAGTTGTCTGGGAATCACAAATCAAACGCAACTCGGCGATGGCCGGGGGCGCAATAAATCAGGCGAGCGCTTAGGCCTTCTTAGCTTTTCTAGATAGAGATTTATCCCGTAATAACATGTTGTTTTTCACTAAATCAACCGCCGAATTATCCGGTAGAGGAGCAATGATTAATCGGCGAGGCTGCCGATGTAATGACGGGCGCATAGCGATGCGCTGGCGCTGCACGCGGCCCACCGCGCAGCGCGAACACTGCGCGCGCGCATGCCTAGCTGCGCGCCACATTCTAGGGTTGTCCACTCCATCACTATCATTGATGCGCTGGCCACCAGCGGTTTATACGTCGTTGGCACTAATGCATAAGTTTATTATAGTAATTCTTATCCATTACATTACATGGATAGCTTTATAATGATTTGAGCTTAACGAGATTTGCATATTTATAGGTGCTTATTGTTTTTGAAAATAGTAGTTAGAACGCAGTAAACCTGCAGTTGTGAAAATTGCATGTCATTTAATTCCAAGTAGATGAGTATGGCCAAGTAACAGTTTGAAGATTATAGATCAAACGTTACTATTATTGTGATTTACGACAGCTATTTCAGAGAACAAATTGAAAGAAATAGCCATATATAATCGCTTAGAACATCACAGTACAAAATATAGTTTTAAAATACATGAAAGCTTTCATTAAACAAATTCCTGTAAAGTCGACACGACTTCCATCTGACGTTCATCTGTAGAGGTTTTAATTAAAAGCTATCTTTAATTAAAGCAACACGCGACCGACGATATTTCATAAAAATAAAATAACTTAGCAGTGCACCTAGGAAGTCTTTATTAAGATTGCGATTGCAAAGAGGCTTGGGGAGCCACTTGTTCGAGAATTTGAATAATCGGCGCATTACAAGTTAACATTATTATGTATGGTCAAATATACCGCGGATTCAACATATAATTATGTACAGTGAGCGGACCGTATAACGTTCCGCATTCATCTATTAAGTCAGTCGGTCAAGAATTCTTAATGCTTTTAGTCAGCCATTTTGCGCTGCGATTTGGATATGAAAGCAATTATTATACTTGTGTTAGTACCTACTTATACGATACAACGTCTGAATCTTGTATGTCAAGTTAGTAATTACTGTAAAATCAGAAACACCTCAAATTATAGTAATTTGAGGTGTTTTTGAGTAACGACGGGTTATTTCTTCAGTCTGAAGGTGCATGTTGACCGCAGATAAAGAGAAAGAGTTAGTTTTTGTGGAGCAACAGAACGCAAAGCGATAACATTAGATAACATTCCATAACTTATGACCAACTTATATACTAACAACAAGTAACTTTTTGTTATCGGATGTTGCCCACCAACACTTGGAAACGTTGCTCCACAAAGAGCTACTGTGGTGTGGATGCACCTTAATAAGCTAGGTCAGTCTTGACTTTTGTATCCGTAGGTACTTTCTATTATCCTAACCTATCCTATCCTATCCTATCCAATCCTACTTCCTACTATAATATTATAAATGGGAAAGTTTTTGAGGATGGATGGATGGATGAATGTTTATTACCCTTTCCCGTCAGAACGTCTGACAGGTTCTTCATGAAATTTGACACAGATGTAGACTATATAGTCTGGAATAACATATTGCATGGTTATATATATCCCGGGAGTATGTTCACTAGGGATCACGAGGATGAAGCCGCCGGCAGAAGCTATTTTGTAATATTTCCTAAACTACCTCAATGGAATATCATTAATACTTAGTACCATTACTTTTCATTGACTTATTACAAGTCATTCAGATTAAGATAGCAAGACCAATATTTTCAATTTATTCATCTAAGATCCTTCTGCACAAGATTGTTATCACCCTATATAGGTACTACTTCAAATCAACAACAAAAAAGCTGTTGCAGCAAGTTTACTAAACTAGTTCGTAAATGATAAGTGAGACAGAGAGGCGCGGGCGACGGATTGATCTCAGAACGCGGCAAAATTGCCAAGTTTGCATACGACGGCATCGGCTATATTTCAGCCATAATGATAGCGAGCGAGCGTGATAATAATTGTTATTACTATGATCCACATCTGCTATTATTTTATAATTGAAGCCTTTTGGGTGAAACCCCACAATTATAAGAAGAGCCTAAAGCAACAAGCAACATGCATGAGGTGAACGAGTTTTTGCCTCGTTCCCTAAATTATGATATATTTACCAAAATGCATCCCATCAATAGGTCGTGTGATAAATCTGCTGTTACAAGGAAAATTTATTCGTTTCGGTTTTTTTATTGAAATAAAGATAATTGTTATTAAAAAAGAACGATGTTGGCGACCAATTCGGATTAGGGTCAATGCTTACCAAATAATGTTTAATTTCGAGCCCGTGATGGTTATTTGATCGACATAAGACTGAGTCATTAGACGCATCTTCTCTTCGAAATACTTAACTGAAGACGTGACGTGTGTCTAATGGGTCAAAATCCTTTTCAAGGAACGTGGAAATTAACTGAAGTTAATTCTGACGGATGACGTCAACCAAAACACGAAAGCTTATTAGGCTTAGGAGAAACAATGAAACGAGAACTGGGTAACAGTCAGGAACAAAAATACATGTAAAATATACAACACTAAAACATTTTTGATATGAAAAACGATTCCGATTTTTGCACACAACAAAATATCTTCAGAAAAGCATCGTTGGCCGGCCGCGATCATTCGATTAAACTTCGAAAAAATATTAATCGCTCGTATATCTACATAGCGTATTCCTGAGAACAGAGAGTTCATTATTTATTATGAATATTAGTCAATTTTTATTTAGTGAAAAAAAGCGAGCGGCCAGCCCGGCTGCAATTAACTGGCCCAACCCTGTAATTATGGACAGTAAATTTCTGGACGGCAGGAGTCGGGTATATTGTTCTATCTGGCTTATAAGGATTAGCTCACCGCTGCCAGGCATCGCTCAATTGAGGCCAGATATCTAGATGTGATCTGAGGTGGTGAATCGGGTTGGGATGCTGTCGCACTTTCGTGAAGGAAAACCATCGTTTAAAGATTTATGGAAGACGGAGATATAAGTGTGTAGTTATGTGGGGAACAAGTTATTGTTAAGTGTAGTTACCTCAGTTCTTTTCCTAGTGAGGTGTCGAAACAGAGAGATCTTTAAGGATGTGGTTATCCCCTCTTCGCTTCGCCTATGATTTTACAGCTATCATATATATGAATAATATTAAAGGCTCCCCTATTGTAAAGTGACCGTTAAAATGTCGAAAACTTACGACTATTATGGCGAAGCTAAGGAAAGTTTCGAAGTTAATTACATGTGGGCTCTATCTGAAGCGGGAATCGCGTACTGTGGCCTCCTAATTGAGTTTCCTATTTAAATAATTTGGAATGGGTCGGAGACCTCCTATCACCTTTACATATTAATAAAATTGTAGTCTGTGTTTTTAATGAACCGTTCTACTGGATACATACCAACATAATTAGAAAATTAAAACTGGGATCCGCAAAAGTAAAGCTGTAAGGATAAGTTATTGCTAATAACATCCTCAAGGCTAAGTATGCATTGCGTTTACCTTTAATTCTAGTGTAGCCACCCTTTCAGTTATTATAAGTATCTCGTTACACTTAACGTTTTAAAAGAATTACTACGGTACACCTAAGTATGGTAATTAGGTAAGTATTCGCAAACACGCACTTACAAACTCGTCCTTCGAACCCAGGATGTGAGATGTCACGTTGAAATAACATTCTCGCACTCGATAAATGATCAATACTTAATGTTTGAATTTAGAATTCGAGTTTATTTTCAAATTCTGGAACTAGGTATAAAGCTGCTTTCAGACTACGCTATAATATATAGCATAGAGTATATTATATAGCTCATAGCACAACAATATCGCGCACCATATATTGTCAATAACATATATAGTAGGTACAGTACAGTGTGAACGTGTCCATAACAATGTATGGTGAGCGATATTGGTGTGCTATGAGCTATATACTCTATGCTAGTATATTAACGCGTAGTCTGAAAGCAGCTTAATAAACTCTTTGTCTTCTAAGACAAAGAGTTTGAATTCCCCTGCAACCTCTTAAATGGAACTTAAATCACAACGCTAAATTCGACAGGTAGGTACCTACTGAAGTTGGTCTTTCTACTTTGGGTTGAAATTTACTCAAATATTAATCGAGTGTTTACAAAAACGTCCTCAAAAACC
The DNA here is from genome assembly GCA_963859965.1 of Ceramica pisi. Classification (NCBI taxonomy): domain Eukaryota; kingdom Metazoa; phylum Arthropoda; class Insecta; order Lepidoptera; family Noctuidae; genus Ceramica; species Ceramica pisi. Next base: position 16,727,527 of record OY982535.1, on the reverse strand, counting down.
AGGATGTAAGATGTCAAGTCAAACTGACATACTCGATAGATTTCCAATTAAGAAAATGACATTCATAACAGGAAATAGGTATCGATACCGACGGCGTACCGAGTCGATCTCTGACCCCTATTCATTCACAATTAGGCTCGTGTCACACACGTCGTGTTTCGTCGTGATTCGAGACACAATGGCATCACGTCATGACGAGGCAGAATGTCGGCCATTCATGCTCTTTGCACCACTCTCGGTTGTCTATTTTTTAATACACACGGTGAAATTGGAACGTTTTGTGTTTTGACTTTTTAAGTGAGTATGGTAAATAGAGAGTTGGTTTTCTGATTTTATTGAAGAATACTGGAGAGGGATTGGATGGACCATACAAAGTAAGCGTTGGTAAACTTATTAAAAATAGAATGGGCACTATTAAGGCGTTGGGAATGGGACACTATTTTATGGCCGCAAATTATTAATATCGTAGGAATTAGGTAGTAGGTACTCGTTGTATATTGAGAGACAGTGGCACATGATTTGACACATATTTTGGGTATAATCTACATACATATTTTAAGTTCCTTGAAAAATAATGATAAATATTAATTGCAGACTACATGTATATACAATTTAATAAAAAAAAACTCTTAACTAACTAAAACTAAAAATAAAACTATATTATGGCGTCGAAAAATTCGTCCGCATCGCTAGCCACTGGTAATCAGCCCAAAAAGCTGGCAGCATTGCCACGTTGTATGGCAATGCTTATCCTTTGGCCGAGGTAGAAGCCAGCCCTTGGATCCCGCGAAGTGTCAACTAAGCGTCTTGACAGTTCCTTGAATAAACAATAAACAGTTATTGAGGCAATAGATAATCAAGTTAAAACCAATTGCCAATTCATAAGAAAATACTTTAAAATAAATATGAAAGTAGAAACTCCCTTTTCGTGCATTGAACTATATTACTAGTAGTAATACCTCAATGTTTTCGTGGAGGTTGTTATACTGAGAACAGAGAACTGACTCAACAGCATAAAATAGTTAGTATCAGCATTCCCGTTATCAACAAATAACTAGCAAATAAACACTGTCCAACTACTTAAGTATTCATTTAAGATCGTTTTAAGTTTAGCTCATAAAATTTTCGTACTTATAACAATTTTATCTTTCCTCGATTTACACCCATACCTACTTCTGATTTATCATTTTTCCCATAAACATATACACGTAACATGCGTAAGGTAAACATGAAATAAAATTGAGCTAAAATATCTTTAGGTACTTAACTTCTCCCGAATTCCAAAAAAAAACCACCCACGATCCAAAGAAGGTAGATAGATACCCTTTCAAATTCAAAATTAATTTCAAGTCCGATAAAATAAATACTTAGCTTATGCCTCAAGAATGGACCAATAAGGGTTCGGAAAAAGAACAATGACCACAGCGGTCGTGGTCGGAACATACGCCGCGAATGGCGACCTGCGACCCACGATTTGCATACAATGTGCTGCGTGGGCGCATGTGGCGCATTCTTGCTGTGCACGTGTGCTTGGACGCGACTCGCCGGCTCGCTAGCGGCTATATTTAGTAATAGATAGTACTGTACAGTTTCTTTTTACATTTCTTGGATACAGTGTTTTGTTTTCTGTCGACGGCAGCCCAAATATTCCGACCGGTCGGTGCGGCGGTGACAGAGAAGTATGAGATAGTTTCGTCAGCTGTCACTATTGGCTGTCAGCGATCCACTTGGCCAGTAAGGTGGTCTACTCGCGTCAAATTTTTAGAGCAGTCTTTGCTTGAGACTGAAACAAAAGATGAAAGATGTTCCGGCCTGCAAACTACGATTTTCTAAGAACTGTAAACTATTGAATAGTAGTTACTACGTTTTCTTCCTATAAATCTGAAGGTTTAACAGATCCCAAACATTAATATCCTTTTTGCAATTTTTAAGCTGGTTTATCGGCCCCATTACAGTTCAACTCCCTGTCACTGTCGCCAAACGATATAGCGAATGATTCAGACCTACCACCTGTGTGGGCTCTGTATTTCAGCTCAAACACCTGTGTGGGCCGAAACTCTCAATCCTCTGACTATCCACACCGCTTCAATTTCATTGCCAGATCAAAGGGAGATGGCCATCAAACCAGCCTACCGAATACAATCAAATAGCGACACCACACACTAATGGTCTGCCTAAACATATTTCACAGTACGCAATCACGCTGGCATGTTTATTTGAATCGGCAATTTTTCAACGCGTTCGTACCGCAATGCAGTTGCCACGAAGATTTATTGCACGAGAGAGGAGTTGTCGGTTCGAATCAGACGCAACTTGATTAATGCTTGTCGCACGATCTATTTGCTGCCCGCGGCCCGGCAAACTGTTTCATACTAGGAAATAGCTCGTGGACTATTGTGTTTGCTGTTACGTGTCAAATAGTATTTTTTGTCTGTGATTTGATAGTGGGATTTAGTGTGTTGCGGTTTTGTCTTTCAGGGACTGTTTAATGTTGTTGCAAGTATTAAAGTGCCAAACTTTGTTTGGATTTTATTACAAATTAGTACAGTCTAGGTAAGTTTTCATTCATGCTGACGTTTATGGTCGGCGCCAGATAAACGTGCGTACATTGATTTTTTACTAATATCCCTTCGAACAATAAATTATGAATCGTTTTTAATGATTAGAAAACGTAAAGAATCACGATAGAAGACAATTCAGGATTGTCATTGATATTTAGAAAGTTGACTCACATACATTTAGTGAAATGTATGTGAGTCAATGACCGTTATTGCACGGGTATCTGACGTCTACCAATAGTTATCTTCGATTTCTGAATTAACCATCTGAAGTTGAATTTTCTTAAATACTTCTTTAGCCTGACACCTGCCAACATTTTACATTAAAGAAGGGATTGACACAAAACACTTAATTCAGAAACCCGTCCATAGACTAACATATTTTGCAAAAAGTGCACCCCAAAAACTTAACACAATTTTTCAATCTGTCATACGCAAAACAAAGTCAAACAGTTATTATAAAAGCAAGTAGCGTATCGAAAGCGTTGATAATTTCTCATGGTGCGGATCCCACCAGCCCTGGGGGTAAGCAGGGGAGTCAGTTGACCGCATTACGAGAGCGACAACGCCACCAACCCTCGGGGACTATTTATCAAATGATCATTTGATTTTCTTGTGTTTGATCACTGAACACATTAGAATTTGCAACAGCAAGTTTTGGTAGCTTCACTTTTTTGGGCAATGATTTATTTTTGTTTTTTTCATGTTTTTATTTTCGGCCTTGATGATGACCTACTCGTAATTATTTTAGGTCTTGTTTTTGTTTAAAGCTGTGTGGTGGTTTTATACCTGCAACTATAAAATTGCAGCTTCCTATGGTTGCGACGTAGCGTAGGTACGTAAGTCGTGTCATTTTCAGTCAGATTAATTTTTGACTTTAAGTTTAATAATCGTAGTATTTTATTTCTTTATAGTTTTTCAAGGTAGGTAGGTCCAGTGTTAGCTACACATTTTCATTTTAAAAAACAGATCACGCTCCATATTCATGTATATTTTAAATTGTAAAATAAGTACAGTAGTTTAGATTGGACAGGCCCGATTGATTTAAGGTTACATGTCAATTTAAAATTTACATAAAAAATAGCTTTTGCATCGGCGAGTTAATCAATGCAACTTTGTGTGCTTCCTCTATGAAGGATAGCGTCATTTTTTATACCGCCAAGAAAGTCATATAAAATTGACCGTTAATTAAAACTGTAAATATTTAGGAAGGTTCAGGTGGAATTCCCTGCCTGAGTTTGTCCTGATATAGCTACAACCTGGTAGTCTTTCAAGCGTGCTCCATCTTAGACCGCATCATCGCTTAACATCAGGTGAGATAGTGGTAAAACGTGTGCCTATCAATAGTAAAAAAAGGGTCCCTTAAAATTCATATGTGCCAATGAAAACTAAAATTGGCATCCCAGAATCAAACCCACACTCAGCAATCCCGTCCACTGCGCCCACTGACTGGCGCACCCTCGCCCTCACTCGAGGATACGTCTTATAAAATACGATCTGTTTTGATTGTGGCCTGGGGCACAAATCAATTAGGCCTCCCCTCGGCCCCCCGCGGCGAGCACCCGCGACATCCAACCCAGTGGCTCGTTTTATGACACATCTCACAACGGACCGAAAAGCGATTCATTAACATTCACCGACTTTATTAGGACCAATTGGCGCGCACTCCTCGTCTTCGTCATTATCATTGATTGGTTATTTTATTACTGCGCTGTAAATCAACTAGTTGTTAACGCGAACTGTACGGTGACGGTTGCTGGAAAGCTTATAATCTGCTGTATTGGAGGTTATTAGCGGAATTGCTTTTTATTGGTTTAATTAGGTGTGCAATTTTTAAGAGTGGATGTTGAGACTCTAGTTTCAAGTTTGCCGTAGTTTTTCATTCGACCGCAAAGCACCATGAACTAAAATCGATTACCTACCCCAAAATATAAAGGAGCAAAACATCCAACACGTGCCAAAAACTGCACTCGTCACACGGTAAAAATTACAAGAGTTAATAATACATGATCAATCGATCCGGTTTAAGTTTAGCACACAAAGAAAACCGTGAGAAAGAAGAAGTCGATTTTTCAAATTAAGAATGTATCCGGAAAAATTACATATATATAGCCATTATTAGAAGTTCTCATTACATAGCGATCATTCCTAAATTGTTACGTCCACGTCCGTAGAAACTGAACTTCCATGTACCCGAGATAATTTTAAACACACGGCTAGATCATTAAGCGTATCGATTTCCTATTAATCTTCCATTTAATATACAATCTAATATAGAAAATAATGACGTAATAGAGGCCGCCGGCGACAGGGTCGTTTCCCACGCCGCCGCGGACAATTTTTATAGTTTTTTATAAAGATGAAAATAAATTAAGTTTCGGTAATCAGACGCCGCCTGATTCCTGACCCGCTTCTTCGCAATATTTCTAAAAGCTATTACAAATACATTTATATTACCACACAAAAAAGCTCTCGGGCAATTTTCGCCACATAATGAGGCCATTATGGGGAATTTTGTTTTACCAACATAATAACACCGCCTTTTATTCGGGCGATCCCGTCTGTAAAGGACTTCGTGTTTTAAAGGACAATATTATTCCAGACTTGATGAGATTTTCGTGCTAAAATTTTAAGACTAAATTGCCATCATTATGTATTTAACGCTGCGGATTAAGATAACAGCGGTCGAATAGGTCAGCCATCTCGGAATTACTGATTGCTTAAATACACGAACGTACTCATATACGTGTGTACCTGCTTTAGTGTATTATGTGGGAAGGCAACTTAATACCATCTGCAAAATGCTTTCATTGGCGTAGGTTCCTACATGGTTCCTACCTAGAATACTTAGATTAGATTTTATTGTGCGTACGAAGTCGCGGGCAAAAGCAAGTGCTTTTGCCCGCGACTTCGTACGCGCATATCACGTTTTATTCCTGTTCCCGTAGGAATTTCGGGAAATCCTCTCTTAGTGCACACTTACAGAGTGTAAGGAATCTACATGCCAAATCAGCTTTCTATATGACCAGTAGTTTCGGCTGTGCGTTGCCTGTCAATCACTCAGTAACGGATGAGTTTTATATATTACGATTCAGTAGGAAAACCGTAACGTATTGTTTTTTACTGCAGGTGAAAAATACATGATCACTTTGGATGATAAACTTTCAATTTTGCTAATGCGTCTTAGGGTTATTGTAACTTTTTGGATTAAAAATTTCAACCAACGGAAAAATATCGTGGAAATCTTGTTCATTTCACCAGTATCATCTAATATTAGATTGAAAAGTCTACATCTCCCTTTATTCATGAGCACTATTGAGTTGGTTATGATGGGAATTGAGAAAATCCAGAGCTGATAACAGTATGTCGTAATAAAATCGTCTGTAGCAAAGGGTAAAATTATCATTAGGGACGCTTCGTTCAACCTTTACATTAAAACGAATTTCAAGACAGTGGCATTTCCTATCTACTAACTACGGAATCTGTAAAGTTCTGTAGGCAACTAAGCACCAACCTTTATTAATCTAAACAGAATCCTTCTCTTCTTTCGGCCAAACCTCTTCTGAGCATACAACATCACGCCATTACCGCGGCGCAGTCTACCACAAAATGCGCTGTCTAGTCTACGTGAGGAAAAAGCGAATACTTTCTTTCAGGCAAACCTCTTCTGAGCATACAGCATTGCGCATGGGCAGTGAGCAGCTGAGTCCGTAATGGTGCGCTCGATCGTGAGCTGTCCATTACTCCGTCACCGCGCGCGGGCGCACCCGACCTGCAGCCTACACTACATCACGCTTAAACGCACTGGCTAGCCTTAGTGGGGGAAAAAAGAATACTTCTGTCGAAGGATTTGGTTTGTTTTCGAAGGTTTTCTTTGTAGTATACCCGAAATTTGATAGACATAATTATTCTTCGACTGTAACTGAAAGCGTATAATAACTACTGAGGCTCAAGTCATTGTGTTTTTTAAGGAATTTTTCGCAAAAGTAGTTATGTACTACTTTTGCGAAAAGAAAAGTAGGTATGACAATAATCTGCATCTGTGCTGCTGTTACTTATATTACTCGCATATAAAAAAAAAAAAATCAAAACAGTCCTTATCAAAAGCCGTGATCTCAACCTAAATTATGTTAGTTACAAAAGGATCATCCGAGGACGGGCTCCGAACGTCGAACGTTAAAAACGTCGAACAAAAAAGTTCAATCACGAAGCGAGGTTGAAAATAAATTTAGCTATCGACCCGCCATTACAGGACACGTGACGCACAACATCAACGGATTAATTCCGTTACGCGATCAGAGAACCCTAATTATTGCATTATTGTGGCGATCTATCCGAGCCTAAGGAGGTAGGGATTGAGTTGATTTTGGCACGTCGTAAGATCGCAAGCGCGTGTTCGCGCAGCGTTGCGCCCGCGCCGCCCGCTCCCGACATTATCCTTGTAATTGGCGATTTTATGCAATTTATGGCGATTCGCGCAATTTACGAGCAGCGGACAAGTGGGCGACGCTCAGCTTTTTACCGGAATATAGCGAAATTGACTCAGGGTTTCAATTAAAATTTTTATATTCCGCAAATTACCTGCCAATTATATTCCATTAGTCAACGTTAAATAACCACAAAATTGGTTTTAGTTTTAATTTTTTGCTTAAATTGTTTTGCTCTTGTAAATAGTGATGAATATCTTGAATTTAAGGGTATTAAAATTTTAATATCTTGAGTATTAAATTAAGCTACGCAGGTATACTTGATTGCATCATCAAAAACGACATGCACTTTTTAAGACGTGTACTATATTAAAAATCTCCGAAGACATATTTTAAACTGCACCTTCTTCAAGATAATCTGTTTGACTTTTAGTGACTACTAAAGTCAGACAGGCGACAAGGTATTATAGATTTTAATATTGATTAGTTATAAAACCCGTAAAAGCTCTAACTTGTAAGTTAAGAGACTCAACTTTGCGTCGAATGACTAGGGGAGCAATGTGTTAAACTAAAAGCATAACAATGATTTCGTCAAAGAGACTTTGATGCAACTCACCCAAGAACCAGTGACTTGATCAGCTTATCAACTACGTGATGTCATCAACTCTGTGATTTTAACTTGTGTTCATCATTATAGTTTTGATGAAATAATTGTTTGTAAATTATAATACATCGATAATTTAATGTGGCCCTTGAGCAATAAATTGCACTTAATTTAAAGCGGAAAGTCGACGAGTCGCGATACGAACTCTGCGTAAACCCTCGAACGTAGTACCTACCCATTGCACACGCATGCAAGATAAATATTGCGTACATAATAACCTCTCTGGTACGCGTAATAACCCAGTGTGACATAAGCAGCTGCGTCTGATTAAACAATCCTGTACTCCATTAAAACAATATAATTTTGTAAAATTAAAAAGCCATTATCGATACATATTGAACATGTGTGACTTCGTGCAAAGAATAGTTAAGAAATTGCTTATGAGAGGAATCCTGATGGTAAGTCCAGAGGCTATGTTATTATTTACTCAGTTTATGTTTTAATTTAGTTAATTTGCAAGCTCTAACTTGATGCCCATGCGGCTGAGTCTTGATGTATCTTGATCACGTTGTTAATGAGCTGATCGATGAAACATTTAAATTAAGTTTGTTTACTTTGCATTATTAAAACGAGAACTAACCGAACATTGTAACTACACCACAACAACATCGTAGTTACGACACTGCTACGACACGGCTTCATTACTGCTACAACCCCAGTCTATAAGTAACTGCTACGGTTGCTATACGAAGTATTTACTGAAATTTTGATTTGACGCAGTGACCTCCTGAGTTTTGAGTAGGTAATAATTTTACACTATTATTGTGGTCAGTATTTAACTAGAATTTCCCCGTTTATTAGGTAAGGATCCCGGCAGATCATTGTTGTAGAGATCAATAGAAAGCTCTCATAGTGCTGTATGGTAATGACACATTTACTTTTGAACTTTTGAATTGAAAATCCAATCAGCATTCCTCTTAAACTTGACAATAATACATTATGTCTAATTTCTTAAAATGAAAACGATGCAAGAACCAAGTTTAAATAATTTTGCTGTTGTAACAGGTAGTTTATTGTTATGTATTAATAAATTGTTCTTATTTATTTCAAAACGATTAAAGCCACATTCCTTATCAATATACAATTTGTCTAGCTCCACGATTAAATAAAATGACTATAATCGTCGATATTTGATTAAAAGACGAGATAAATCAACCCAACAATTATGTGGATATTTGTCAAGCGCGAAATTTATTACCGACTAGCTTCTGCCAGCGGCTTCGCCCGCGTGATCCCTAGGGAACATGTTCCCGGGATTCAATGTAGCTTATGTGCTATTCCAGACTATAATCTATCTTTGTTCTAAATTTCATTAAGATCCGTTAAGCCGTTCTGGCGTGATTGAGTAACAAACAACCAAACTTTCACATTTATAATTTACTCGTTTGGTGTAAAGCGAAATTATAACCATCTTCCCCTCGACATTATAATTATTAAAGGATATTGCAAAGTGTCGTAAGCCGTTTTCCGAAGCTACTCGCTAGCCTCTAGGCGCCAAGCTAGCCGCCTGCCTGTGCGTTCGCGACCACATGATTCAGTATTCACGCGCGATGGCTTATTGTTAGCGTTTTTCATGTATAACTTTGGTGTTTCTATACCGATTTCTATGATTCTTTTTACTGAATATTTAATAATGTTAACTTTTATTAATGTTAATTAGGGACGACTGAGAGTTTTATAAACGTAAGAGTAGACAAATACAATCAGAAAGCTTCGAACTGCTAAGCTATCGGGAGTTACACGTGTTATTGTTCGTCAATCATAAAAGATAGACATATGCTGTCGTTGGATATTTTTTATATAATTTTTAGGAAAACATTTCCGTCATACATGATTTCTGTGTAGCTTTCACCATTAAGGTTGCACACGCGACGGAAGCTTAAAAAATGGAGTAACTTCTCCCGTTTTCCCCACATTTCCCTTCACTGCTCTGCTCCTATTGATTGTAGCGTGATGAAAAGTATACTATAACCTGCTCAGGAGTATGAATGATAATTGTACCAAGTTTCATTAAAATCCATCGAGTAGTTTTTGTTTCTATAACGGTTATACAGACAGACAGACAGACAGACAGACCGACAGACAGACAGACAGACAAAAATTGTACTGATTGCATTTTTGTCATCAGTATCGATCCCTAATCACCCCCTGATAGTTATTTTGGAAATATGTTTCATGTACAGAATTGACCTCTCTACAGATTTATTATAAGTATAGATATAGATAGAAGAAGAAGAAGATATAGATAATAATTCCACGAATGTTGGTGCGGTATAAAAGTCGAAGTTGCGTCGTACGAGTACGTTCGTAGGACAAGCCGGTAAGGCGTCTCGTCCGAAATAGCCCGGCCAGATATCCGCCGGTCTTATGACAGCCCGGGCGATATTTATGTCGCGCGGCCCCGCCCACCGCCGTGGCTCCATTCAGCCTGTTTGTATTTATTTCGTGCCTATTTATTTGTATTTGCCTTCGCTTTTGAATAATGCATGAGCAGAGCGTTTCCGTCGTGTGTAGGCAGCGTGACGCCGCCGCTTGTCGCAAGTCCCTCTCTGGATTTTTAGCCTCGGGACTCTTTGTGGGCTTTGCTTGAAGTTGGCTCTCAGCGTTTTTCGATTAGTGGTCAGTAATGGTGAAGTTTAGACGCCTTTATGTGAGTAGATAAAACCTCCCTTGAGGTCACGTAATTATGACAAAAAGGTGCTCGATATTGTTGCTTCCAACAATTTAGTGAATGTTTTGTCTTACTAGCATATCAGGCAATGTAAAATAAACGAATACCACTTTTCCAACAGCTTTACAGTGTTCATAGCAGCTGTAAGATAACCGATTAGATTATCCTACCATCCACAACACCAATCAACGTTAAATTAGATTTCAGCTTTCGTTTCGTGTTCTCACGGAGTTAATTAACATCGGGTGTGGATTAACGGAATTAATTATCGATAAGAGCTATTCGATTGGTGGATACGTTCGTTTATTATTTGTTAGGTAAATCACGGCGGTATCGACTGTTTCGATTGCCCCGCCTCGCGATTTACAGCCGGCGCGGTTGCATCAACCGACCGGTGATTTCACGTTTTGTCTCTATGTACTGTACCGACGGGACATTGTTCATATTGAATACATAAACATGAAGTATGAAATATATTTTATCTTTGAGAAAGTTGTGTATGAATTAAATCATTGGGGGCCGAGTCACCCGCGTCCGTAGGAGAATAGCCTTCAGCGAATCCATACACGTGGTCCCCGGGTGGTGCTAAACAGGTGACACTGACCGCCTCCGTGGTCTAGTGGTTATACCACCTTATTCAGACCCAGAGGTCCCGGGTTCGATTCCCAGCGGAGGCAAATTTTTTGTTCGGTTTGGTTGGTGGTAGGACTTGTTCTAAGTCCGCCCGGCAAGCTACCATCATCATGTCTAAGTCTGTCGCCATAACAACTATGTTAACAGCATTTTTGTGTTCCGGCAGTTAGAGGTATGATAGCCAGTTCCTCTGTGTAAAACTAGGATTCCGGGTGAAACTCGCTTCCATCTTCGGCCTAATCATCACTTTCCATCAGGTGAGATTTGGGCCAAGAGTTTCCCCGTTTTGTATATAAAAAAAAGACAATTAATCTTTTCTCGTCCGAAACAACGATGATACATTTTGATTGCAGTTTCTAGTACGAGTATTTCCGTTTTTAACCGACTTTCCAAAAAGGAGGAGGTTCTCAATTCGGATGTTTGTATTTTTTTTTTTTATGTTTGTTCGGGCATAACTCCGTCGCTTGCCAACCGATTTTAAAAATGATTTTTTTGTTGGATTCCCTATACTTCCCAAATGGTCCCATGATAAGGAAACCAGGATCTGATGATGGCATCCCAGAGAAGTCGAGGGGAACTTTCGAAAATCGTATGGGCAACTAGTGCGTTTGGAGTGTTGTTAGGTGTGGGGTACCACTAAAAAGTGAAAAATAAAAAACTTTTTACAAAAAAATACAACCGACTTCCAAAAAAAAAAACACTACAAAGTAAAAAAATAACTTTAATTTCGGAAGTCGGTGTCAAAAAACGAACAAATTAACAAAAACACCGAGTTCCGAAATTAAAGTTATTTTTTTAATTTGTAGTGTTTTTTTTTTTTTGGAAGTCGGTTGTATTTTTTTGTAAAAAGTTTTTTCAATCCCAAAGTGCTGATAGACTGCTGTTTGTCAATGTTAAAGCCAATACCTTAAAATGACATCGGTATCTTTCAAGTTAGTGAAGATTCAAACAAAAAATATCTGACGCGGATATTCGCGATAGTCGCGAAGATCAGACGTTCCGTTCGTCCGCGGCAAGCAGCTTCATAAATCACCCAGTGTGCACGCGACATTAACCGTCCACTTTATACGCGATTACCGATATATAATGAAATTATGTAAAGACGTTATGATCCCTTCAATTACTCATTGACAACGTGTTATTGTTGACTTATAATTGCAGGCTGACTAGCTTGCCACAGTTTTACGAAATCGCCTATCAACGCCAATTAGCTTGTGTTTTGCATCGCAATCCCACAATTGTGTGTTTCAACACAGATTTGTGCCAATGTAACTCAGTGTAACACATTGTTTTTTGTTTCGATGACGTGTTATAGCGGTTATGTTGCCTATAATTACATGTAATGCAGATTACGGTTTTGTTCTTGCCAATAAAAAGTGGAGTGAAGCCGTTTATTAACTATTCATTGCGACAGGGCAGGTCTCTAGACATCGGCATCGTTGCAAATCAAAACAATAGTGAGTTTGTCCAGATTTCCGTGTATTTTGTAACTTAAACGTTTTTTTTTTTGGTAAATAACCCAAACTTTTCAGAATCAAAATACCGGCCGCAAATAAACATCCTGACACCAAAAACGATGTCAATGCCTCGGAGTAATTATGAAGAAAAAAAACAATAGCAACACTTAAATATACTTAATATTTTTTCATCTGACAACATAATAGGCGTAATAAAAAGGAACACGTGCGGCATCGCATGACGCGGCTCATCAGACTCTCGGCTACGACTGTCTTATTGATTGTTTTAAGTCAAAACACAGCAAAAACATATTGCATGAGTCGAATGCTCGACTGGACTATGGCGCCTATGGTATGAGCTTCTTTAATTGGACTGTACACGTGTAGATTACGTGTAATGAAATTATAATTTATGTAGGTATTTCAATATTGTATTGTGGACGTGATTTAAAAAAGAATAGCTCGTGAGTATGTTCGTATGAATATGAAAACTTAAAAGCCGAGTTGGAAGGTTGGAACATTGACTCGTATTTTATTTAGCAGCATTGGAAAATGTAAATCTTCATGGTAATGTAGATCTTATGAAAACTAGGAAAAGACTATTTTTTGTTTCTAGGGATAATTTTATTTTTCTATGTCTGTTCTTAATCGTTCATGGTTAAGAAGAAGATTTGAAGGCAACTATTATTTATTTATTTCTGCACCATGTTAGAAGATTCCACTATGATCTCAATGAATCACGCCACAGACACAAACAATCAAGTCACTCTCTTGATAGCGCTCGTCTCTGCGTTGTCATAGCAACGACTTGTCTCCCGGTCCACTACCTCTCTATAGTTGATGTGTTCATTAAGTGCCCCACCTTATTTATACCCCCATGGGCCTTTGTTACTGCAGGGGTTTCGTGTTATATTAGGTGGCTTTGTTAGGTGACTTTGCACCGTGAGGAAAACCATGAAACTAAGAGGGTAAACTGACTTCTTTATTTCGGAAGATTCGGGTGAGTGTGATATGTAAGTACCTATTTTTAGTTGATTTATTATTCTTAAACATAATACACGATTCCACATGATACAGATTAAATCCGTTCACATGACACAAGACGAGACAAATAGAAAAACTTCAATGTCGAATTTTTTGTGGTGGTTCGCCGAAGTCTCAGAATGAGTTTAACTGTCACAAATGTATGATTAACGCATCACGCCGGTTACATTCCTTGACGGCGGCCGCCCGTTACAAGTTCATCCCATTTAAATTTAGCGCGGCGCGTGCCGTTCGCGGGACCGCGGGGAGGTGCGCGCGGGGGGCGCCGCCGTGGGCGGGACGCTCCACCATCACTCAAGTGACGAAAATTGACGGAAAATGGGCGGACACCGCTTGCCCGCGACGTCATCAATTACCGCGTCCCGACGGTCACCGGCGCGCAGTCTCAACCACAGCGCCGAGACGCATACCTAATATCCTTCTAAACGTATGCCATTATTAGAGCCCGAGTCAACTTGAATCAAAAATAGCAGCGAATACTCCAAGACGTGTAATATGTTCCAGCTTTTCATTATACTGGATTCAGGAAGACGGAAAGTAGCTAGACGCTCGCTCGTCCCGCAATCTGGAGCGATATCTCGGACAAGGATTATTGAGATGCAATCTAGAAGCCATCGATCGCTCGATAATTCGATCTAACTGCGCTCGCTATTGCTCAACCAGTCATCAGATCAAACCGTCGATATCTCGATGATACCTTTATTAAATGGTAGCTACGGCGAGCCCCTGTTCGGACACTCATAATTCACTTTTGTAAGTCACTTCTGGATAGATTTTATAGGTTCTAGCTTTTCAAACAAGCCTATTACCGCCGTCGGTTCGGAACTATGACATACAACTAGATGTAACGAGTAAGCTAACCGCAAATAAATGTCTAAAGCAGGTATTTCTTGCGGAGTGTTTGCTTACGTTTTCTCGAGAACGAGCGAACGCAGGAAGCCGCAAGCAGGGCAAAAGCTCGGCGATCGATTTTGAAAATTGCCCATAATTAGCATATCTCACTCGTCCGGACGACTGTGCGTTTAAAAGTGGGAACTCAACCACAGGCTGTACAATATTCCAGTAGCGTTTACTGAGTAACGGCAGGCGAAGGCGACGGACACAAATTGCCGGAGGAGCTGCCACTACGCAAATTGTACGGGGAGCGGATCGATTGTTCCCGCAAACGTCTTGACGGACACCGCTGTCAGACATTCCGAGCTCTCCCTACCTGCACTCGTAATCGCTGAAACTTTCGACTTCACAAATGTAATTCAAAATTACATCAGCCTAACAAACAGTTGATTGAATGTGCTATTTTGTAAACTATGATTATGTTGACGACAAACAACTGCATCACATTAGTACGCCCACGCGGCCGTGCGCACACCGCGTCGTTATTGATGTGGTCGAGACCATTAATATCCAGCCGACACCTTTCGGCTTTTTGATCGCACCAATTTTCATTTTATCGATTCTTTTGGAATCGTGTCTCGTGATATTGGAAACTTAGTGGTGTTAACTCAGTCATGAATTGGCTGATTTTGAAGGCTCGTTGAGATAGGTAGAGCTATTAAATATTACGCAGTCGCGAACGCTACTTATTTTGCCCTTGAGGTGAGCAGCGGCAGGCGCCCGTCGGTCGCGCTTGTGAATAATTTATTTGGAATCTAGATAATGCTTGTATTGGTAGCAACGAGTCACGTCTGAGACATTTGATCGTGTAACAAGGAGTGCGGTGCTGTGCATGCGGCTGGCCTGTAATGGTGGCGTAATTACGCAGCCATTATCAGGTGACCCCATATTGCGGTGGCCGGCCAGTGCAAACAGTGCGTCGACCACCTTAATGGACACTCTACGCTCCACTATGGCATGTAGGTTGGTATAGATTGTGAGACTATCAGCAAGCTTTAACAAACGTATAAAAGTGCTGTTTTAATTGTTCTGTGGCTGTTTGTAATGACGACTTGTCGTGTGTCAGCAAACAGATTAGTATGTTAGATAGACTCGTATTGTCCTGGTTTTCTAGTCACTCAACAATAAATATAACTATTAGGTTGTCAGTAAAGGCTTTGAGTACGTAATAAAATATGACAAACCAAATTTCATTTCTATTTAACAGTTTGGACGTAGTTTTCTTTACAAGGTCTTTTAAGATACACTTCTAAATTAGATGAACTGCAAAACAAAAGAGACAAACTTGTATCAAAACCACAATCTACCGTCGAGCATGATAATACAGAGAGTGACAACAAAGTGCGAGGGTATGGCGGCGACCGTCCGTCGCCACTCTTTGATGTCTCAATTAGTAACGCGAGAGAGTAATTGTGGCGAAATTAATTCGCGCCCGCACCCGCGCTGTTGCCTAGCAACCGTCTCGTTTTACTGACGACACAGGGCAGACAGGGCTCGGGGTTCGACGGATTATTCACTTTGATTGAACTCGCTATGTTGAGAATAATGTTGCTTTAACAGCTCATAGAACAAAGGATAGTAGGAATCAAGGAAACATTGAATTTTATTCTATTCTATTCTATTATATTCTATTCTATTCTATTCTATTCTATTCTATTCTATTCTATTCTATTCTATTCTATTCTATTCTATTCTATTCTATTCTATTCTATTCTATTCTATTCTATTCTATTCTATTCTATTCTATTCTATTCTATTCTATTCTATTCTATTCTATTCTATTCTATTCTATTCTATTCTATTCTATTCTATTCTATTCTATTCTATTCTATTCTATTCTATTCTATTCTATTCTATTCTATTCTATTCTATTCTATTCTATTCTATTCTATTCTATTCTATTCTATTCTATTCTATTCTATTCTATTCTGTTCTATTCTATTCTATTAACAAAACTAGCTGACCTAGCAAACTTTGTTTTTCCATATAAATAAAAAATAGCCGACTACCTATTCTCAGACCTACCAAATAAACACAGAAGGTTTCATAAAAATCGTTCAAACGGTTTCGGAGGAATTTGATATTTGTTATCGAATTCGTCCGAAACTTGCTTGACCGATACAATACACCGTGACAAAATAAAACATTTTTATTCATTTTTTCATCCAACATTAGTTGGTTGTACATAAAGTTTTGTATTTAGTCAAACGTATTTCAAACTTTCTTGACTAAGTAAGCCAAACATTTACAGCTGTATACTTGAAGTCTTTGGTTTACCTAGAAAGCGATAGGATAGAAAGTAATGAGGCTTACGATGGGACAAGTGAACTCAAAAAAGGTGGTAGGGAACCTTTAAAGGTACTGGTAGTGGGTTTCACACGTAGCCAAATGATACATAAAATATAAAAAGCATTTTCTAGTTGAAACTACAAGAAGTAACATCACAGTAGCTACTTCATAAATAACTGATTTGCTGATCCCTCTTCATTTCATCAACAACTTAGCTGTATCAATCATAGCAACAATCTTGGCTGTTCTCATTGTGGGTGATCGTGACTACAATGCAGGTTCTTCTTCTTGGCTGTTCTCATTGTGGGTGATCGTGACTACAATGCAGGTTCTTCTTCTTGGCTGTTCTCATTGTGGGTGATCGTGACTACAATGCAGGTTCTTCGATCTGTTAAGTAGCTTCGATGGCTCATTGAAGGTCATTTCAATCGAGCCGGTGATTAAGGTTGCCTATCAGCGAGCAAATCTTCGGCCATAAATTTTGATTCCAAAACAATTTGCACCTGACTATAAATCACTTGTTGAGATTCGAAACCTACGACGTCATAAGTGCTTCAGCCCAATATTTTCATTCTCACAAATCGATATCGAATAGTACTCGATCCCTAAGATACAGGAAGTGACTCGACATTAAATCGTAATGCATTTCACACTCAAGAGTGTTCCAAAGAGAGCCTTAATAAACCAATTAAGGTTCATTACCTAATGCAGGGCGGAAGAAGAATATTACTCGGCCATCATTACGACCACAAACTCCCCTTTGTGTAAAATATAGCATTTCACATGTTTGTTGAAAAAAACTACATGGCGAAAAGCGTTAACGGCTTTATCGGACGGGCGTGTGACTTCTGTTTTAGGGTACCGTTAAGGGTCAGCTCAGACCGAGACGCGACGCGACGCGACGCGACGTTGCGAAAGAGCTACTCAAAATACAACTTTATATTCTACACGATAAGATACACTATATATACAAGTGGCGCATTGCTGCGGTGCAACGTATACTGACTTCTCACAGTGAAATGTGTATCTTATCGTATAGAATATAAAGTTGTATTTTGTCAACGCTTTCGCAACGTCGCGTCGCGTCGCGTCTCGGTCTGAGCTGACCCTAAGATCGAATAGGTACGTGACCGTCACGCTTATCATCTTTGAAGGGTTAGGCAAAAGTGTACATGTTTTCTGACATCGTTTTCGATGGGTAGTCGACGATATTAGAAATTCTCAACTGCCTGGAGTTGTTTTTTTTTTTGCATTATTCTGATTTTGGATCTCCCGTATTTTAAGCTAAACTTAACATTCTAAAATAATTTCTTTAAATCTTTTTTTTTTACTTTTGTCTTTTGACTTTTGACAAATTTTTCATAGACTCGACTTTGAAGAGATTCCTTAATAAAAAAACCCAAAGGCGATGAAAGACTTACAGGAAATCTTACGCCAGAAACTATCCATAAACATACCCTTTTACCCGATGATGGTAATTAATCACCTGTTAACAGACAGAACGCCTTCAAAATATTTCGTGACGCAGGTATTATATGCTGTAACAATACCAATTATGACGTTATTCGGACAATGAGGTTTGCGTGAGGACCTTGGTCATAATTACTCTAAGACACTAGACGAGATAAACTTCACCAAAATCAAGCTAATATTCTAATAGATCATACAAGGAAGCTGGTAGCAAAAGTTGTTTTTTCCGGTATTTCTGTTTAACTTTTGCCGACGAGTCTCCAAATGAAAATTCGATTTGTGGGAAAAGTATAACCTGATTTTATAGGAACACTAGTGCTTCTTTCAATTTTTTAGTAGTAAAAAGAAAAACTGTTTATATTTTATGCTCTGTTATGGACTATTGACTGACGGTTAAGGGCTTTTGGTATCAGCAAACTGTGGTTTTTTTGTTTAGTCTTGAGTCTAAACAAAGGTCGACCTAATGCTTTAGACATTTTCCATCAGTCAACCAAACAAAGGTAGTGAAAGAGATAACATAGCAAATGCATCGTTTAATCTTCTGGAAGTGCAAAAAGTGTTTTAATCATGACTCAAAAATCGTGAGCATGAGCTTAAGCTGGTTTTTACTAAACCTCATAACTAGTCTGTAGCGAACACCTAAAGTCTACGGAACCACCTCAACATACGAAACAAAACAGTAGCCTTTTTACGTTGGTACAGTGAAAATGAAAAAGCCGCTAGCTTGTGGTCGTGTGATGAATGACTCCGTCCCCCTTCACTCCCATTATGCTGACACAACATATGGCTGATATGCCTCCGCATGGGGGTATCCACAATTGTTTGCTTTGTACCTGTGAACATTTTTAGTCTAATGGATTCTAGAGCTTTACAAGTATATATTATATTTAAAAATTCAAAAATAAATCGTTGCGAATTAAATATAGATTTCATAGGTACACAAAGCTACATGTATTACTCATATAAACTATGGTGGACTCTGGATTGTCGTTTGGAGGGGCTTGACCCGCTACGGGTAGGTTTTAGCAAAGTAAACACTAATAAAGCAAAGCCCAGACGTAAAACGTGAAAACGTAACAAAAAGACGGAGTTTCTTTTACATCCATCTTTATTAGAATGGATAAACAATACCTTATGTTACTTATATGATGTAGGTACTCGTAAGCATCACAAGACAATTATCTTCAGAGAAACAGTCGTAAACTTTTTTTCACGACTGACACGAAACCCTTTCATACTCCATTCAAAGTAGTAATACTTCGAATGTGAAACATTTACTGAGAAAAGTATTAAAGTGACATAAACAGCTGGTTTGAAAGGAGAGAGATGAGAGGTTCTGTTTGTTCAGCCAAGGAGGGGAGGGGAGCACAATGAGGCTGGAAGCGGAGTAATAAAAGCCACATTAAGTCAAGAGTAAGGATCTCTGGGTACAGACGACAGTGAATTTATCTGAGACACACACGTTGAGGTTTGATTGGAATGTTACATGACCCGGTTAGAGGAAATTCGTGTCTTTTGCAATGAGGTTGCCTCTGTTTTTCTTTCAAAGTATTTGTAAAAATGTAATGGTGTTTTCATTTAGGTGTTGCTATTACAAATTTCGTTTCCTTCTATAAAATGTTGTGTAAAACGAACTTCTATTATAGAAATTTTACCAGCAAAGGAGATATTAACGAATTCTAGTACATTTTAGAATACCACAGAAATGAGAATACATGTAAGTTAAGTGGACGGACCACGCCTTAATCACCGCCTTTAATTATCAGCCTATTAGATACTATTCATGCTGCTGAAGCTTATTTCAGGTGTTATTTGATCAAAAATTTAAAATCTAACAATTAGTTTCCACCGTTCCAAGCAAAGTAGGAATAATTTACCCGATCACGTATTCTGTACCATAGACGTTGGATTTCAAAGACATCGTGCTCTATAATTACGTATAATAATTCCAGCCGAACAAATGGGGCAAAGGACATAATTACAGCCATAGATTTAATTAAAGCTAGTTATGTGAAAGGTGTCCACTTTCACGCGCACGACGCGAGGCCCCGGAATCTTGGAAATTCAATTGCGATTCCACGCTTTGTAATTAATAGTTTTAATGACAGATACTTAATAGCTTTACAAACAGCGTTTGTCTACGAAAACGTTATCAGAAGTGGGATATTATTGTGAGTTTTTTCTCTAGTTAGATTACATAAATCATCGACACACGTGTGTCCACGATAAATCATTACATGTAAGCTGTAATTAAAAGCACGATTTCAGGTAAGATTTGAGAACAGAGTATATAATTAATTTTTGTGTTTCGTTAGATGAATCACCGTTGATTAGATGCGTTGCGCCCGCGCCGCTCGCTCCGTCAGCTCCGTGACCACTTGTTGTGTGTTGTGGATGCAGATGTTTACGTTATAATTACTCGCCGCTTAATGACCTTTTCACTACAACCGTCGACTACGTGCAAAGCATTACTTAAAATAGTTGATTTACAGAATGTTTGATAAATTAATGAATCCTCTGTACGAACCATAAATCAGTGTGAATTACCTTTTAAAAACGTTTTCTCGCACGTCCTCACGGGTGCGTTTATAGGAAAATTATAATAATTGTGTACGGCGTAATTACGTGATGTAATGTAAAGGCAAGCGATATATTGCCGCCAATTTGAATTCATGTAAAATATCGCGCAATAAATTTACATTTTATAAGTTTGCCCTGACGGTGGATGTACGTGCGATATCTCTGTTTAGGATCAAAAACTCGTATCTGAAAATTACGCATACCAATCTCACGGTGACCTGAGTGCCGATTCTACTAATTTCACCTTCGCATCTCAATCGCAAACTGTCAAAAATATATGAAAATTAAGGCTTTTTTTGACAGTTTACGATTGACATGCGAATGCGAAAGTTGATTAAAACTTAGTAGATTGGCCCTCAGGTCATACAATGACACCTATTAACATGATATATTACGTGGACAGCATTCTGATTACAATATTAGTGATCTATAATTTTCAAATGATACTAATACCTAGAGCTATTAGAACGTTTTTTATTACGTTATAAAACGTAGTGTCATACACTCAACCTTTTGTGAAATTCTCTTAAAAAACAAAGTTTAGTAAGCAAAGAAGTTTTAAAACAATAAAATAATGAGATACACATCCTTTTTCGGCTGTTCAGATCAACAGGTAATCTCGAACCTAATATCTGTGAGTTACATCGCGATCGCGATTGAGGGAGATTACGTTATTTTTATCCGCGTAAAAATATTCTCAGTATGATAATGCTTAATTCTTGACATATTTTATATAATGCGAGCCCCAGGCCAGTGAGCCGATACTATGTCTAATAAATTTATGGACCTTCATTTTCATGTTGATCGGCGTTCGAAATTATAATCGTCGCGCTTGGGGCGCGGCGCGTGAGTCGCGACTTGCGTGACGGAGACTCGAGACAGTGAGGGCGATGACGAACGAACTCGAGACGATCTCGATCCATTCAGAATAGTGCCACTATTTGAGTTGGTACTATGAAGATTGATTGCTACTAGAAAGCGTACAACATGCAGGCAGAAAAATAGATCTGGCTGGTTTTGAACTTTTGAACGATTTCCAATATAGAAAATGTTTGAATAGTCGATTTACATCGTTTCATTGACGTAGTAGGTCGATTGTTCCGTTTAGGTCAGCCTTACCTTTATAAATGCCGCTCGTCGCAATTTTATTTGAACGCCATCACCCTGGTCCCTGGTGTCTCGTACCTCACGCTTACTGTCTTTTTAATTGAAGGTTTTGTCTCGTCATTCCACTGACCTTTTTATTTTTGCCGATTTTGCTGACGTGGATGACGGAGTGAAGGAAGGGTTACTTAATCGTGACCTGAGGCGCTGCACTGGCAACCTGTTATATTGTTACGACCTACTGTTGTGATCTTTGAGCTGGCTTGAAATGTGAGTGTTGCAAAAACGATGCTTGTTCATAATTTCACTAAGCATGTCGATTCGCAAATGTATTTGTAATAAACTAAGACATTGAATAAGTTTGATGAGTTATTCAAAAGGTCAAATCCCGACCGTTAGAGCAGCAAATACCTTAGGTAATACCATTTCTTGTCAAATCACAGTTGTGCTTTGAATGTACAAGAAATTGTGTTTGCAGTGGTTCTATCAACTTATTGAATACAAAATTAAAGTTAGCTACGATTTTTAAGTAAGATCAGGGAGAGAAAATGTTTTTATTCCAAATTGGTAGAAATGGGAAAAAAACTGCCTTGAATCAATTTCATTGTTTTTCATAGTATCATAATCATAATTTCATCTTTTTCTTTTTTTCTATTCAAATATTTTGTACGTGGCCACGTTTTTAGCGGGATTGGTCACATTTCACAGTTTCCTCAGGAGCTGTCATCACAACATTTTGTAAATCAACCACCATAGATATCAATCAATGCCAACAGTTCTATATCATTACAGCAATGATTTTCTGTGTGATTTTAAAAACCACTGTAGAAGGCGTAATAATTATCTACAACAAGTAACATCAGAACCAGCTCCCCATAAACATTGTTCTCACGGTGCAAAATTTCTAAAAAACACAACAACAGCGTTAACTCGTAGAGCGAGGAAAAAGAGCGAATATAAATGTCAAAGTGAAGTGCGTAGGAAACTGTTCGCGGGGTTAAATGATGTGGAAACTGACATGCTGCTATGGGGACTAGTACGGTGTTCATGGTGGATGGGGCAGGATGATTGCGTTCTTATTTACACATCAACGATGAGACATGTCAAGAATTGTGTACACTTCACAATCTAGGACTAGGTTATTCTAATCCTAAATAATACTTATATTAAAAGATTTTGTTCTAAGGCTTAATTTTTTACCGAAAAAGAGTGTTCTAAAATTCAGAAAATTATGAGCAAAATAAGTTTCCTGAATCTGAAAATTTGATGGGATTGATTGCCGATTGTTTATTTATGCTTGTGTGTTGGTTTCCACCCGAAGTAGGTACCTTGTTATACTTATTTTGAATGCAAACAAGCCTGTCAACCTCTGCATAAAGCTATTTGATTATCCGTCTTTAAGTGGTTAGATCGACAATCTCCTGAAACGGGCAAATTCATATCAGATCGTCATCGAAGTATGAAGTCATATATTAAAATAAATCAAATTTATGAAGCACTAAACGTAACTGTCGGTAATTATTCAGCAGTTCAATATAATCATCAAGTTGAATGACTTATTAGGAAGGGAACATGGAAACAGCCTGCTTACTGCACATTAGTTTACCCAAGCATTAATATCATTCGGCCATGTACGTATCAAGTGTATATGCCCCATATAAATTTTAATCGCTTACTCAGAAATCATTATAATAATTACGTATAATGCGAGCAACATTGTGGGCTTAGGAACAAAGAGAGCGACACCTCGCCGCCGCCGCCGGTGGCGCGGGCGCAGCGAGTGACGCCATGACGTACAGGATCACAGATAGCACTGAATGTCGCTCGAGAGATCCTATCTTGCTTGATTACAAACACTGGAAATACTTTTACAATAGTCATGTGTGGCAGAAATAAATGTATCAACTTGATGCTCATTCCTATCTCTTCAGTTCAGATACGGGAAATTGGGCGGAACGTTAGATACTCACGAGATTTATTAATAACATTTAATTCCTCTCTAGTCTGTTCTGAAGCATACATGTGACCTTAAAAACACCGCAACTCTTGTAATAAGCTGATATATTATGTGCATACAGAATACCAAACCTCATTTTAAAGTTAAACGTCGCCATAATTACTCACGAAACTAGTTTAAACAATATTATTCATTACAAAAAGTGAGACCTTACAAGAAATTAAACCTTTTGAAGGTTGTAGTAGTATCTACATGTCCTTTTAATAACCAATAAAACATTTAAAAGAAACTATGAAGATACAATGCAATTACAAGTACTAGGCCGCGTATTATTGAATCATTGTTGGCGTTTCGATTAATTGATCATGTTTTTGTAAACGTTATCTTACGTTGTAATCGATTTTGTTAACGGAAACATGTTGCGTCTGGCCACGTGCTGGCTCCCAATGGACTTGCTCCGGAGAAAGCAAACTGCTGTTTTATGATAATCAAGTCATTCGTCTCGGGAATGTGCTCAGCGACAAAACGACTTGTTCAGGAAACGATGCACTCAAGGGTTCGGAGATTTATCTTTTTACTGAGGGGTAAAAAGTCACTAAAAGAGCCTTGACTGCATTTGTTAAAGATCTTGACTGCATTTTTTGGAAATTTTCCTGTGGTAATGTAAAATCGTGGTAAATTCAGTATGATTAGCAGTATTTTCAAAAGATTATCTCAACCAAAAATTCTAAGCGATGCTCAATGTACTTTGGTACTTACATTTTGTCTGACTTTTTTTTTATGTATGGGAAATCATCAAATTACTCCTCCCGCCATTGGTGAAACAGAAGGGAGTGTCAGACTCTTACTGACTAAAGCCCATCCGTGATCCTCCTTAATGCCCTTTGTGTTCCAGGGTCGCGGTGACTCCTTCGAACAAATTCCGCAACCTTGGCAGGATATTATCTGACTTGCGAAATCAATCTCAACCTAAAATTTGTATAAATATTTGTTGTTCAGAAAAATGCACTCAAGGTTTTGGAGATTTAATTTAATACTGTGGGGTATTAATGTCACTAATACCCCACTACTAAACTACTAAAAGAGTCATGACTGCATTTTTTGGAAATTCAAAGTTTTTTCAGTAACATCATAGATTTTCTTAAAGATTCCTACTATTTGAAAACCTTCACCTTTTTTTGAAGTCATTCATAGAGCCAATTAAACTTCTAATCGATGCCCAATATAAATTTTCCAACTTACGACATCAATCTCCAAACCCGTCATTAAAAGTTAAATATTTGCATATTTAAAAACACTTCTCAAATATTGGATTTAAAATTAATCCGCGTATAATTTTATCATAAAATTAATATAAATTTTATTTTATGCTAAATCGATTCGTGACCAGTCGATACCTCGATGGGTATGTCAGCGCATCAGAATATCTGCGAACGGTACAAATGTCAGTTTCACACTTATCTATGATCTCATGGGGAGGAATATTTAAGACGAAGCTCTTTGCCTATGAGTGCCGCTCCCCAACTAGATGTAACGCTTTATTATGGAAAACTATTGATGGATTAGCGTTTCAACGGCTATAGCAGTTATGAAATATAGGTGGTTGGAAGTAGGTGTGTAATTCTTGAGGTTATTAAAAACTGTATTATTGAATACATAAAATTGAAAATTAAAGGTTCGGATGACCAGAGACTTTAAAAAATATATAAATGTATAACACAATTAGACACAATTTTTGAATACATAGAATAATCTGAAAAGTTCATTTTATTTACGATTTCAACCCCACATCGTCCTACAAAATCCGGTGACTCAAAATCAACAAAAACCTCATTTCCATCTCTCTTGTACCTTAGAAACTCAGCCAGCGAGCGTCGAAATACCCCCATAATTATACCGAGTACGTTTTTATACGCGTGACGTCACAGGACAGGTCCCGGTGACATCCACCTCACCAATGGAGGGTCGACTCGCCGCCATTGGTGAGATTCGTCTCACATCTTACGATCCTTTGATTTTACATTGTTTTTTGTTCTTTTTGTAATCTGAGGAGTATTTTATTGTTCCTGTGATTCGGGGTAATTTTAACCTGTGATGAATCCTATTGATCATTAAGGGTCTACCTACTCGTACGAAGGTTCTTAAAATCTTTCCACCGGTCTTTGTGTGTAATAGGCTAGTTTCCATCATCCACAAATTGCAAAACTATTTAGTCCGTCAGTTAGAGCATTGAAAAATAATGGACACGTATTTTTTGTTTTTTTGTAAATCAATGAATATTGAAAAAGATAATACGCATCAAAACTCGGGAGTGGGGGCTCATGACGTCACGACCCGCTAAAAATTATGCCAGGATGTGACGTATTGAGAATTTTAAAAGCGTCGTAACTTCGTCAATTTTGGTTCCCGTAACAAAAGAAAAAATACGGGTCAAATATTTTTTGATAATCTAACTGACGGACTAATTAGATTTTTTCAGGACACAAGCCTATTTTCGCTGTAAAAGATGTGGTCGTTAGACGTTACTGCCCCCACGATAAGAAAAAGCTGTAGGTATAATGTTTGTAAAAATAAATTACCTGAAGAAGAGTGCTCTGGAAGTGCTTGGGGTAAAGCTTTGCCCATCATTGGGAAGGCAATAGCTAGCTGAACGGCTAGATGACAAATAAAAAAATTTTTACAAAAAAAGTACAACCGACTTCCAAAAAAAAAACACTACAAAGTAAAAAATAACTTTAATTTCGGAAGTCGGTTGTACTTTTATAGTTTTTTTTTTTTTCACTTTTTAGTGGTACTCACACCTAACAACACCACTGCAAAGTCGCAGAAAAGCAAAATACGCAATTTCGATTACTTGGATGACATAAAACTATCATCTAAGTAGACGAATTCCAGCTATTTCGATTTAAAATCCAAAGTTCGTTACCGATTTTCATACAATTTAAATGGGACCAATCTGCAAGTATATCCTTTCAGATAAAACAAGATTTTTTCAAATCGGTTCATAATTGTCGGAGTTATGAGGTAAAAAACATTAAAAAAAAAAAAACAACCGAATTGATAACCTCCTCCTCCTTGGGATAAACGAAAATATTGCCGGCTGTAATAATCCAATAAACTTAATATATTACGATATCAATAAGTAACATTTATCAGCCAAAAAAATATCTATCAATGAATGTATTATTTTAAATATACTACTTGTTACCTATATATAAGTCGCAGAGATGAGTTCTTAAAAATATTACTGAAAACTTTATATCTGATATTAAGATCAAGGGTTTAATGAGTATATTAATTGGATTGCAAATGGCGGCCATCGCTATGATCATGATTATTGGACCGGTTTCCAACCAAAGCTTTTTCTGTAGCCTTAAAGTTACCTGCAATTTGAAAGACAAATAATGACATTGCAGAATTAATAAAACTGGTTGACTAGGAGCCACTAAGTTAGTAGTGAGTTGTGGGATAGATAAGAAACTCTATAGGACTTGTAATGGTGTTTTAGTACTTAGATGAGAAAATGAAAAAGTACGCTATCATTAGTATTAGGAATGTTATTTATTATTTTAAATATTAAATTAATATTACCTATATTTTTGTAGGTTTATTCGATACTTTAAGTAGTTTAAGGCTTCATTCACATATCTATTTTCTTGTTATTTCTTACACACTTTTGTCTACATTTCTTTTTTCATTCTTCCTTTCGCAGGTCTGCTGGAAGAAATTTCTTAAGAAATAAGCAGTACCTTTGTACTAATAATTATAATTCTGTATCTGTACCGGTTCTCTTGTGTACATAAATTGCAAAATAAATAACATACTGACATCTACAGAGCTATCTCCTAAAGTGCAACTTGAATGAAATAAATGCAATGTTTGCTCGTCTTACGTCTACTTAATCTTTCATCGATATTATAGTGACAGCTTCTATTATTGGTGGAGGTACTACCGGTAATAGTCTATTTAACTGACTGCAAAAAGATGGAGGTTCTTTTATTATCAACTAGCTGACCCGCGCAACTTCGTTTGCGTCACATTTTCCATGAATGCTCCGCTCCTATTTGTCTTAGCGTGATTATATATAGCCTATAACCTTCCTCGATAAATGGGCTATCTAACACTGAAAGAATTTTTCAAATCGGACCCGTAGTTCCTGAGATTACCCCCTACATACAAACTTACAAACATACAACGACGCTTAACGCTTGCCCAGAAACATCTTGTTCACTCTTGGCAAGACCTCAGGTTGTAGCCTTCACCTGCCAGGGATGCGGAATATGTTCGATAGACCTCGGCCCTGGAACGCAAAGGGCACTAGGAGGAGGAACACGGATGGTTTTTAGTCAGTAAGAGCCTGACACACCCTTCTGCTCCGCGGAGAGCGGAAGCGGAAGTCAATTGACGATTTACCATCCTCAAAAAAAAAAAAGGTTTTAGCTATCAGGACAAAGTGACTCCAACGGTTTATAATATCTATTTGAGCACTTTTTTAAGAAAAAAAAAGTGATTTGCGGATAACTACGATGTGCTGAAATAATCTCTGGCGGTGTTCGTATAGGCGGCCTACGAGAGTTTACCCAAACGAATGTTAGGAACATAGCTTAAGGCTAAAGTTGGGAATATTACCTGCACCACCTCAAGCAATATCTGTACCTGCGAACACCGTAACCGATTTCACAA
This sequence comes from Ceramica pisi, assembly GCA_963859965.1. NCBI lineage: Eukaryota > Metazoa > Arthropoda > Insecta > Lepidoptera > Noctuidae > Ceramica > Ceramica pisi. The sequence continues at coordinate 16,699,096 of OY982535.1, read as the reverse complement.
GCAAAGAGGAAAATGTACCCATTCTTATACCCAGGCTAGCTATACATCTACAGAGTGTTGTAGAAAAGCGTGGCCATATTTAAAGGTGATATTCTATAACTACGGGCACGGAAGTGCTCCTGCCAAGTCGAGTAATCTTAAATTCAGTACAGCTTTTTTTAACCCGACGACTGTGAAAAACGACTAGAACTTTCCAAAAAAATTACTTTTCTTTTCGACGACAAGGTTGGCGCAGTGGTTGAGCGATTGACTGCTGCGCAGCATGTCGCGGGTTCGATTCCCGCACGGAACAAATATTTGTAAGACCTACAAGTATTTGTTCCGAGTCTGGGTGTTTTTCTATCTATAATATGTAGGTATTTACAAAAAAAAATGTATCTAAGTAGTTTATCAGCCATCTCGTTACCATAACACAAGCATTAGGTTGCTTAGCTTGGGACTATATGGCGTTGTGTGAAATGTCCAAGGATATTTATTTATTTATTTTCTAGCAGTTTGATGCAGTTAGTATCATCAAATCTGTGTTTGAACTTAAATAAATGCCATATTTTACCATATTTCCTTACTGTGTATCAGATAAAGAACATTTCAGTTTAACCCTTGACTATGTATGACAATGCATTTCTGAAACACCCTCTATTCTGTACCTACATTACGTAAAGTACCTACTCACCGTAAAACTACAATTAATATGTTAAATTTATACAGTCTCCTAATAAGTTTGTAGATAATCTTCATCAGTATGAGAGGCACATACTTTACAAAATGACCAACCATCCAGGTCTACATTGACACACCAGATAAGAGCCAATCAATTATCGCCTTATACGCCACTTTTTTTAGCTATTAAATTAATTTCTTAACTAGCGAATACATATGGCTACTTTATAGAGTTTTATGAAAAACTTGGCCGATCATGCGCATATTAATCATTAGTATAGAGAACACTTTAATAATGATTAACTTTAAATAATAGTGTTGCAGCACCTGTCGCAATAACAATAAATAGGAACAAGTATACACGAACCTATCCTTGCTTCCTGGTTATTATGTACAAAGTATTGAACATCCTATGTAATAGGCAATTTTTAAATAGAGAGGAAATAATTAAATTACCAAATTGTACCTTCATTATAAACGTATTTGTGGCTAAGGTCTTTCAAGTCACGTAATGTCCATATTCAAATGCAAAACTAATTAATGACATACAATTAGATCTGTGAACAATACTGACGAAGTCACTTCCACACAGCAAAGCATTATAACAAAGTAACTTTTAAATTAAACGGGAGGCGTATCCACATGGACTCAACTAGACAAAGACAAATAATACTCATTACTTTTAATAAACTTGATATGTAATAAAGTTTATTACTTATTTATAGATTAACAAAGTTTTTCAATTCCATATCATCTTCATTAGGCTGTCAGAGACAATAACTTTATCGACTCCGAATGGATATTTAAGGCCTGAGGGATGTAATTGTAACATTTTTTTCTAGTCACGTATCCGTCAAACAAATTGTTAGTGAGCGAGTTGAATATGTTGGCTGCAAATGTCAATGGTGCCCGGAGCCGCATGCGCACGCACTAGTCGATGTGTTCGCTATTAATGCGAAATAACTATAATTTAGGCGACGCCGGCGTTTGGCGTTTAACCGCCAGCCTCTGGAAAGGCGACGGAAGCCTGTCACAGGCGCAATTACAGTACCGAGAATCGGCATTAGTTCGTCGTGTTGAACTATTTATGTATGTAAAATAAGAGCAGCCTCTCGTACGGGGAAACGGCGATTGCACGCATCTCTCATTAAGCACTTTAGAGCAATTTGAGGAGTGGAGAAAAAGTCGGCCGAGCCGCGGCACAACATCGCGTGGTCAATTAAAATGTTGCCGCACCAGTGGCGAGTGCGAGCCGGCTCGCAAGCAACGGTACGTCCGCGCACAAAACGACCAAATAACACAGTCGACTTGTTCTGAATTGCTCGTATCCTCCGCTATCTAAATAAAGAGAGGACAGGATTAGCTGGTCCTTGATGAGCGGCTGTGACGAGGGCGAGGCGTGACCAGAACGGTAATTGGCACCGAACGCGTTACCGCTTCTCAGTTTCGACAGCGGTAATTAGCTGTTTAGTGATGGGCTTTCCTGGGGAGGAACGTTTTCGGAAACATATTGGCCGTTAAGTGTGTTTTAATCTGACAAATCGGTAAAAGACTTCTGCAAACTTCTTAATCGGAATCCAAACATACATATTTGTATGAAGGCCTACATGGCTGGTACAGTAAGCACGAGTCATCTAGGTAGCGGTGTACAAAACAAACAATGCCGTGATCCACCTGAGCCGCTGTTGCGCCGTGACTGGGAAGCGGTGCGCCCACGCAGCACGCACCGCTTGCGCTTGACGTGCCCGTGCCGGTCAGACATGTTTTCAAACACTTTCAAAATAGGTATTGTATCTACTCTGGGCTTTATAGTGAATGAATATATGGAAGGGAATGAGGGATGTGTTAAATTGTTCAGAGGTTTATTGTTTCTATCTTCATTGGTTTGGTGTTTATAATACATAGGTTTGTTGTTTATGTATGACATAAGAATATTTCTACAATTGCAAGAAACATAATTGCTTTCGTAAATGATATTTAGGGCGGGTTGTATCAAACAGTTGGTTACCGTAACATACGTACGTCAAAAAGTTACGATTACGGACGATGTTTGACGTTCGTTAAATTAGAAGCGTTGTTTCAAAACATTCTGGTATAAATTCCTGCTCATCCCAATAGCTAAGTTATTGTCGCGGGTCCTACCTAAATAGCTTTTTTTGCATTCCACCACTTATTTGTGTCATCAGAAGAACTGGTATTGAGGAATTCAAAAGAAATTTCACAATATTGTTCTATTTGACGCAACTAAAGTTACGTTAACCAGTGCTCAGACCATCTGTTAACGTAAACGTTATATTTTACGTGCTGTGAAACAACCCCATTTTTTTATTTGACGATAGTTAGCACCATTTTTAACGTTTACGCGTGCGTTAAGTGTAGTTGAAACAACCCGCCCTAAGACCAACCCAATCGTACTCGTAACTTCCTACAGTAAATATTTTAATGGCAATGATCATACTACAACATAAGTACCTATTAATTATTTCAACTAATCCGGTTTGCATGTTTTAGTTTTTATCTTTATTTGTAACCAAACAATAGAAGAAACAGACGTATGTAAAGCATGCAATAGAATATAGAGGACCAGCTCTTTGTAACCGCGTACTAATTGCAATCGTAGCAGTGGACATCAATCACCCGGCCGACGTAACAACGAAAACACTGTTAGTTTTGCCGCCGAATTATTAATTACATTCCCACAAAAAACTCACACACAACGCCGAAACGCATAAATTTCTTCCTTTTTCACCGCACAAAGGAGCCGGGCGGCTACAATATAACGCTAAACAGATTAGCCGCGCCCGACACGGCCGTCGCGGCATAATTTTTGGCGCCAGTAGTCCTGCCTCTAGATTAAACTAATATGAAAAGGAAATTGAGTAGAAAATGGACGAAGCCTCTATGTGTCATTAAGAATTGGTTACGCCGCTCCAAAGTGCCGGCGCAACCTTTATTATATTTGACTTCATTTAATTGAATTAACTTTTACCTTTTTATGAACTGCTAGTGATGTTCGGAACGAAATATAATGGCCTATTTTCAGATAATAACAATGACGTTTATGTGACGGATATTGCTGTATAAATAATAAACAGGCCTACCGATTTAGGTGCCGGACGGATAGGCGTAGAATATTGTTAGTTATAACTAACAGGCAACTTCAGTATGCAGTGATTTATTGGAACTGACCGTTAAAAAGATATAATATATAATTCAAGAACAATTACAGTTTCCTACTTAAAGTATTTCAAACAAATTGAGTGGGATTTATTATTTAGAACGGACGGCCGAGTAAACGGTGACTTGAATTATTATTCAAAGGCACGGCAATGTGAAGAAAATTTACACATAATGTTTTCTCTTACGATGGGGGATATTTGGCGGTCCACTCGAGCCGCGGGGGCGGCCATGAATAGTAATAGAGGTTGCCGAGGTTGGCTCGAGGGAGCGCGGCGCCTCCACTCACTCGCCGTAATGCGCCGCTTATGGTGCGTGCTAAATCGACAATACCCGGGGGTGCTCTGCTGACTAACAAACCATTTCATGGACTCACCTATTTGGGTCGGTTTGTCCTTAATATTTTAGTTCATGAACCGTGAAGATTTCTCCGTTAGAAAAGGTCTATTTATAAGTTTCGAATTGGATTTGTTCAACTCATTCAACATTCGTTATGCTTGTTTTACAATCAAATATACATGTATCAGATTTGGGCTAAACTATAGAAAACGTATCAGGCACAGGTACCTGGTATAAAGGTAAAGGTTTCTCAAATAATAGTCAAGAAATAAGTTAGGTTAAAATATCACACCATAGTTTAAAAGAGAGTATTTTCAACTTGAATTCTTTATGGGTATATTAAACTATCCAATCGTTTACGACCTTGTAGAGCCTGTCAAATAGGCCGTATTACTAAATAACTCTGAATAACCTAAAGACTACTCGTTGAAGTGTCGGCTACTTATCAAGTTATCAGTGATAAGAATGTTAGTAAGGCCATCTATACTAGGTTAGCATAAGGGGTGCGGAGGTCGGCTCACGGACTCACATTCATGAGCAGGTCCGGAGAGGAGGAGCCCTTGCCGCTCATGGCGATGGCGCCGGGTGTTGGCGCATGTCACACACTCACAGCACTCGCGGCGGCGCAGGCGGCGCGGTGGCGGCTCAGTGCGCCGGGCACTCGACTGACGCGGCCCCCACCGCAGCGGAGCCCCCACCGCTACCGGCTGCCTCATTTCTCACTATAATTTGCGTGCTGCTCGTTTTTTACCATTATTACTCCCTCGTTTTGTTTTACGTATTATCGAGTGCATCCCGCTCGCACCGGCCGCCATGCGCGCCCGGCGCCGCCCAGATAATAGCCGCGTGCAATTACGTCGCAACGCGGTGACGAGTGTCCACAGGCACTGCTAGCGCCATCTTGTGACGGGTGGATGAACTTGAAATACAAACAGACTTACCATTCATGAATAATTGAGAATACATAATAAATATTGTATGCTGTCATTCTTGATTGAAACACGACCATTTTTTTTTATCATAGGTTTGCCATCCACATTGTTATCTTTTCTATTTGTTCAATATTAGATGTCCATTTGGCAAACGGATCAATACCCTATGCTCCTAATCATAAGATAACTTCAAACAGTAAAAAGAATATCATACTTAAAAAAGGGAATAGTTATTATTCTTATCACATCACAACACAAATTTTTTCGTAGCAATGCGTAGCAGGCTGCGTAGCACGTGGTGTAGTACTAAAATACCTAAAAATGCTTTTCTTACTGATATACAATATGCAAAGACGTAGTTTATTTAATAATTTTAACATAAAATAACTGTGTACCTAATGCACGCTTTGACCCACTGCTACGTGTTAGCAAAGAAAATTTTCATCATTCAGATTATGAAGCCTCTCGGTCGTACACATCACAAAAAGTAGCAAATCCAACTCTCGGTATAGACACAGGTTTGAAGGATTATTTTGAGCTTGGAATGTTGGCCATCATAACATGGTTACTTACTACTAGATAAAATCGAGTCTCGAACCAAAATTGACGGCACGGTTGGCGTAGGTTGAGCGATCGACTGCTGCTTCGCGTGTCGTGGGTTCGATTCCCGCAAGGAATAAATATTTGTATGGCCTACAGATAGTTGTTCCGAGTTTGCCTGTTTGTGTATGTGACATTGTATGTTTGTAAATGCATCCACGATACAGGAGAAATTCCTAGTGTGGGGCAGTCTTTAAAAAAAAAAGCGTAAAACGAATGTACCTACGAGCATATTGTTTTTATTTTGTAGAAGACGGAATGTACTTATTGCTACTCTATTATCATCAGTTATTTAGAGTGTTCATTAAAAATACTAATTAAATATTCAAAAATACAATTTTACGAGACTTTTATACTGTTGTCTATAAAAAGTGAACATGAAAGTAAAGTAGAACGAATTTACGATGCCTCTCAAGTTGTTTAAAGCTTCTGGGTAGAGGGATCTCGTAGTTCAAGTAAAGCTGGAGATAATCTTTTATTGCATTTTTACTTATTCACTTTTTCCAAACAGACCATCACTTGATAAAATAGTTCCTCAATTTGACGTAGACTTACTATAAGATATTTAGGCTCTAGACAGACGGACCGCATTTCAACTGCAATACAACCGCAAATTGCAGTTCGGGTGCAGTTTGAATGCAGTTGACACGACTGCAATAGAACTGCAAACCAATCGCGCAGTTCTATTGCAGTTGGTGTGCAGTTCACACGATTGATTGCACGCTGACTGCTATTGAACTGCAATCGGACTGCACGTTTGGTTTGCAGTTCTATTGCAGTCGTGTCAACTGCATTCAAACTGCATCCGAACTGCAATTTGCGGTTGGATTGCAGTTGAAATGCGGTCCGTCTGTCTAGAGCCTTTGAAACACGCGTTAGTCGAAATGTTATTGAAAACATAATTTAACTGGGTACATCAAAACATCGCAAAGTATTTATTTGATTATTTAAGTTACTTAAATAATCTACTATGGTGAGCATTAAAAACGCCGTTATCTACAGATTTAATCGGTGATTAAACTCATAATTTACATTCGCACCGATCGTCAATTTACGAGACAGGTTTTTGATTTTCATAATGTTTTGTATGTTCGAGAGTCAGTATAATAATTTTGAAGATTAAATGAGTCTTCGGAACGCCCCAAGTCATAGAACTTCATATAGTAAAAGGTCAAAGGTATTTTTATACCTACCTGTACTAAGTTTTCGCCGTGTTTCATTAATGATAGAATTTATCGCTTGTTTCGATTACTGCTATATGTTCATAACGAAATGGGAATATTATATCGTCAATTAAAGTCATATCTAACAGGTTATAATAATTTAGGATTAAATCTTGATTTTGTATTTTTGCCTTGAAATTTTAATATTGTAACTTCAAAGTTAATTTGATTAAGATGAATGCGATTAATCACTAAAAAACAACTTGTGAAAACTTTGATAAGTTTATCATAACTTCGTTATATAAGATCCAACACTTTGGGTAATTGATTGCGTTTTAAACTGGATACAAAATATATTACCTACCTTATTAATTACTTTCAGAGAATTTGAAACTAGTGCAATTGGGAATAGAAACAATACAAATCACAAAATTATAAAAAAAATATTTTTATTTCTTCACTTCAATAAGAATAGACAATTTACAACAATTCAAAGGCACATGCTTCATTACAATAATTAATTTACAACTATGTATATTACAAACATCACATTTAAAATTCACGGTAACTTAAAAAATATTTTAAACATTACCTACGATAACACGGACACATGCAAGTACTCAGAGATGTCCAAAGTAAATAGAAATTTTAATACACACCTATTTTTAATCACTTATTGTCCTAAAGCCACTGGCGGTTGTAAGTTATAATGTCCCTGAAACACTGCGTAGTTGTCCTTCGTAGCACACTGGTAGGTGCTGATTGGAGCAGGGTACTGTTGGTACATCCTATGGTCACGAACCGGCGGGCGAGGATACAGGGCATCTTGCCTCACTTCAGGGTACCACCCTGACATCACACCACTCCCGAACATTCCACCACTGTTGTAATTAGGTGCACTCGGCATCGTTGGCATCATTGACGGCGCCACTGCTGCATAATTCAAAGACAGCTGCTTTGGTTCACTTGCGACGGGCACTGTCCCGTAGTTTGTGCTTCCAATTGATGAAACTGGCACTGGGGCTGGTGCTGGTTGTGGCTCTACTGGACGTTCCGTTTTATCACTTGAAGCACTGGATATTTCTTCCTTATCATCGTCCTTCGCTTTCTTGCTTTTCTTCGATACGTTCGCGTGCGTTTTCACATGTTTCGCGAGGTGGTCGGAACGCATGAACCGCTTGGTGCACAGTTGACACGCGAATCTCTTCTCACCGGTATGGGTACGCAAGTGTCGCTGGAGCTCGTCGGAGCGCGTGAACCTCTTGCCACAGAACAACCAGTTGCACACGAAGGGCCTCTCTCCAGTGTGCCAACGGAGATGAGCTTTCAGATGAGACGTTTTTCCATAAACTTTTCCACACCCAGGTACGTGGCACACATGTTCACGTTTAGCGCCATCCTTGCCGTAGTTGGGGCCGAAGCCGGCGGCTTCAGTGAGGCAGTTGGGACAGCGGCACTTAGCACAACGACGCTGAAGTTCTCTGGCTTCCTCCGTCGCAGCTGGTGTTGGTGGCCAGTACGCCGGGTACTGCGCGGGGTAGGCAGGCAGCTCACGCCACGCGGGCGGAGCGCACCAGGTGCCTGACGACGCACTGCTGCACGAAGACAGGTCGGAAGCCGGTGAGATAGCGTCACCGCGGCCATAGCCACAGCCGTAGCCTGACATCATGTTCATCATCTGCAAAGATTAACACATCATTAGTTAAAATAAACTTGCGTAAGCTAAAGGAAAGTCGACTCGGTCACTTTTAATTTTTTCAGTCCAACAAAATTACATTCAAATTGACCTAACAAACGAAACATTTACGGGGCAATTTACTCTAATATTAATAAACTCTCAAATTATGTTCAATAGTTGGTAGGCGGGCGGACCGACCTGTTGCGCGGGCGGATCCACGTATTGCATTTCCGGCGAGTGTGGTGACAACGTAGCGCGACGAAACCTTCAACTGGATAATTACAGGGCGGCGCACCGCTCGCGCCGAGACGTTTTTAATAACTGGCTTGGAATAGACGTAACAAGCGGTTGTCACCTCGCCCCGGCCCCTCTGCCCCGAGGGTCGGCGCGCGCGCACCCCGGGCCCGCGCCCCGCGCCCCCCTTCGCCCGCCACAGCCTCCGACACACCCCACCAAGCTCTGTGAGTTATGAGCTTACCAGTTCGGCTCTTATGAGAACGGGAAAGCCAAGAGAGCGAGACAGCCGTCCAAACAAAGCTAAAGGTTACGTTAAGTGTGTGTTTACTTTGGGCTTTATCGTGTACCGCATTGGGTTCAAGTCGTTAGAGGCTCTTAATTGGGTTTTAGGTAATTTGAACTTCTGACGAAACCGTCTTGGGCTTTTCATTTTATAAAAAATCATACGTAAATAGGAATATACACGGAAAAACACTCGTTGATGTGTTTTATACTACAAATAAGAAGAGGTTCTAAACCAAAAGAAAGATCTTTCAACATTTTTTTTAACACCTGCCAGAAAAATATGTTTGTGTCTGAAATATGTATATTTTCCTACACTTGTATTGTCGTGTCTGCATTTTTAGCATGTTCCACGAAATAATCTGTAATTGTTAAACACACAGACACCTCGAAACAGTACCACCACAGTCATACAAACATCTTTCTTTTGTAGGCAGATAAAATTCAGTTCCCAGTTCCCGAGACGCTTAATGTATTTAATTTTTTCTCTATTTCGGTCGGCAGTTCGCGGCAGACGCATGATTTATGCATATTCGAGCGGAGCCAAACCTTTAATTACACGTTGTTAAAATATGGCAGTTTGTTAAATCGTTCGCCCTGCTTTTGTTTTACCAAACACCGCGGCTCTTAGAGAGCAGTTCCCTTTTCTTCCTTCAACGAATTTTTATGTATCATGTATTTTTTTATTCTTATAATTGCCTCGCTTTCCAACAGCTTGTAGGTTTATTTGTACTTACATCATGTTTGAAGGCATGGGAAAGCTTATAAGAACTCGCTCATCAAATTACTAACTCGTAGTTTCGGGACATTTCAAATCATTGTGACTTTCAGGCCTCTCGGCAGAAACTGATATAATTTTTCCTTACAAAGAAGAAGGATCGCTGTCCGTACAAAATTACCCACGTGTATCAGTATCACGTGTATCGCCTACTTCCATTTTTGGCGTCTAAACAAATTGCAATGATATTTCGTTTGTCATATGTTTGATATATATTTCATAACCAAGCTCCTACTTATACTTATTATTATTAGATAATGTTTGCTTGTTGATCACGCACGCCTCAATGGCTGAAGGGATCTTCATGAAACCTGGCAAAAGTACGACATGTTTTTTCCCGGTGGTAAGTACCTACTTACTGCAATGAGGTACTTGTGTACGTTCCTTTAGCATAATAAGACATCTTTCAGCAGAACCAAGTGCTGAATACAAATGTATGCTGAATACAAATGGTAATCAAACTCAGGACTGTCTTTGAATGCTTGTATTTCATTAGAACTCTCTCGTTTTCAATCACTTAGAACCTCTATTGCTCCAAAACAACCGTGTAATCGATCACATAATGACATCATAGAAATTACACGATGCACTTGTAGAATTTAATTATTCAAAGAGCTCCAAAAAGCTACCGTAACAAAAGTCTTTCTCCGAAGCTACTAGCGACTACCGTTCATACTGTGCTAGTACAAATGGGACCTGTCGACATGTTTACGACACCCTAGAACAATATGCAGGCAAGGGACTCGGATGACAGGCTACTGTGTTGAAGCCGGCGGCCACAAAGCCCACATGCAGTGGACAATGACGACTACTAATGTCCTATGATCGTCTCCAGCCATAAATCAGGGAGCTACTGTGTTTTTGTGAGCAAAAAATGATCTGTCGCTGCTTGCCTGTCTTCGGACGTGTCGAGTCGATTGCATGTGCAATATATTGTGCCGATTGCTTTTGATCTTTGACATAGAACTTTGTGGATACGCGTTTGTGTTTGCCGCGTTTATTGATAGTGTAGTGTATAACGTGGGCTCATGCTGAGTTTACTGGTAATAAAAGTTATGCAAGTGTTAGTTTAGCTGTCATTGTGTTCTCAGTTAACATTCTTTACAAACGTAATTGCTATCTATGTAATTTACCTACTATTAAAGTTCCCAGAAGCTTTTTTTGTGCGTTATAAGTTTGCCTAGCTTTTCTCAAGCGTGTTAGGGTCGGTTTCTAGTCAAACTAGATGCAGCTGTGGATTTCCTCTCTGATCTCCATAACTTATTTGGTTATAACTTATTATTACTCCTACTCAATCCCATAACTGGGCATTATGAGCTCCTTTTTCCTTACTCCACTTTCAGAGCAAGCCCATTCACGTCCACAGCTCACGATATCATAATAAAATCATTAGCGAAAATATCGACATCTGAATCGCGCGGCCGCTTCCGCTCAAGGAGGCCGGTATATTACATTAATTACAGGTTTCTTATATCATGGGCGGGTAATTGGTTCTATCGCACGCTGTCCTCACTTCCTGTCTTTTGCTGGTCTTGTATTTGAACACCGGGACTCAAAAGTACCGGCTTGGTGTCGGGTGTCAACTATTGTGGCAGCCAGCGCGGCACCCACGCAATGCACTACGCTGTAGAGTAAATTGTGCATGCGACGCTCTCTATGGGATCTTGAGATTTTTTTCCTTGTTTTTTCGGCTATTGTGACGGTTGATAGCTGAATTATGATTTTAGTGTGAGATTACAACATTTCTATATACATTGCCTTATACGTCATAAAGTAAGAGCATTGCGTTTTAAGTAAGAGCTGAAGTTCTTGATTTAAAACGTTTGGTATAATTGGAAGATTCCCATTCTCTCGTCATTTTCCAAGAACGCTCACTACTGCTATTGACACCAAGACACGACTAATCACAAATAACTTACAAATAGTTGTAATGCAATCTGGAAGTTTTATAGCTTACTTAAAATATCATAACATAGCTTGGGCATGCAGTCAGATGAGTCTGCGTAGGTTAAAATTAAGTCTAACTAAAGTAGGTACCTACCTAAGTTTCATTCAAATATCCGATGTGCCATTTACCTAAGATAACCTTATCGAAAATCGAGATATGGCTCCAAAACTCCGCTGATCTCGGATTATCTCTTTTTATAGAAATCCGATATTCTCCTACAACAAAGAGCGTAAAAAGCTCAAATGTTGGTTTACAAATAAGTTTTACATTGCTTTTGTATGGCAGCGGACATTGTTGCTATCTGATCGGAATTCCGCTCATTTCGCGTCCTAGTATCTGCGACTAAGGAGTGAAGGGTGCATTGTGTGATGTAACCAGATCACCGAATGTACCTGTTCCAACAATGTGAAGCGCACAGGTTCGCACCGAGCGATGCTCCCTTGTCAAGCCATTGTCATGGGAGCTGTCAAATCTTTGCGTAACGCAGTGGCGAGATGAAAAAATGTGCATTGTTTCGCGCGGGTCGAAGGGTTTATCAGCATGCGTTAATTTAATTCGTTCAGCTCCTATTTTATGTCAGGTTTACAAAGTCAAACTTTTTGGACTGTTTCACATAAACTGAAGCTGTGTTGTAAAGAATATTTACTAGACAAGGTAGAGATCTCAATGGTGAACTTTCGTCTTTAGAGCTTGCGATTTCAGTAAGATCGGTTCCTATATGAAAGACAGGGTTGAAACGTATATTTCGTTTTAATTATGTACATAGAGACTTAAGACACTTAAATTTTAGAAAGAAGTACCTAAATGGAGCATTTTAACCTAGGACTTCCTAATCGTAATATGTTTTTGCATAGCAACATCGAAAAAAATAGCCACCATCCAACAAGTCGGCACGATGTTTGTATAGACTAACATACATCAAAAATCACACACAGAAAGTGAAGTCCGAGCGGACAGCACAAAAAATATACGGAGCGGAGTAGGTAAAAGATTTCTGCAGAACAAGACTCCCCGTGGAGTCGCGGCCGATATCAAACGGACGGGGCTTCATAACCTGACAGCCGAAATTACCCCACATCAGTAAAAACGACATCTCGAGAGCAGTTTGTTTTACACAACAAGCCGTTCCGATACAACGATGACACGTTTTTGACGCCAATCTATTGCTCTCATTAGGATCTTCTTTTTTCTAATGGCCAATTTTGCTAGTAATTAAGGCAAAATGAATGAGACTACCCATTAGTGTCGGGTTTATAGGGAGTGGACAAGCAATGTATTTTTATGATTATGTTGCTAAAAAATAATACGGACTCCTGAACTAATTTTATGATTGTTATTGCGGATTTTTAGGGTGACTATTAAAATAAAAGCTTACCTACCGCATTGATGCTCTGGAACCCATTCTTAATTTTATTTAGATTGGTAGAAGCATGATTTCAGAGTTAAAGAAAAAATACTCATTAGCTTGATTTCAGACATGAAATAAGCTCAGGACATTTTTATGGCTACCTACTGTATGTAACCTACCTATCGGCTACCAACCAAGGTACATGGGCGTCGGAGCAAGGGTTTGCACCTACAACCCCCTAGCATCCAATGAAACAGGTATAAAAACATTAAATTCCAGATTCTCAAACAACCTTGAACACAAAATTATAATAACAAATTGTCCAACGCGCTTTATCTAGCTGTGATTATTTTTTTTTCGCCATATTCATAATTCCATTTGGAATCGGTCTTCGGACCAAAAGTAAATTCGTTCTATGACAAATGGCGTTGTGGTTATTAGCATTACCCTCTCCATTGCCCTTTGACTGACTTTGAGCCTTCTGTGAGGCCCATTGTGAGCGACCACGTTACAGTTCCATAAGTCATCACTGGCAACACGCACTGGTCATAGACTTTCGTCTTAAGACACTGTGGTATGTGGGACGAGAAGATACCATGCAACTTCCCGAACGCTGCCCAGCCAAATCGGATTCGACGGTTAACCTGTTTCTCGAAGTTAGCCCTACCTAACTGGCCCGTTTGTTTTAGGTAGACGTAAGGAGCTTGGCAGAATTAAATTATGCAATTCCGTCGCACACTCCCCAAAATGCTTGATTAATGCCATATTATTCCAAGTGAGCGCTTTTCTAAGATATTTTGCATTATGTCTGGTGGATGAGTGGTTTGTGTAACCTTTGAGAGGGGAGGGGGTGTTGATCCAGGCAGCCACTTGAAAGGCGTTAGTCAGATATCTGCAGTCGTCATCTACATCATTTTGGTTCTTCAGTGAAATAGTTGCGGTACAGTTTTCAATGAGGCAGGTCTTGAGCAGCTCACTAGTGTTCATTGTGAGGATCACCGGTGTGTGATCTGATGACCCGTCTAGACTTGATTCAATAGTAGTGTGTAAGTTATATATACCCTTATTGATGAAGAAATCCTCTTGAGATTCGGGAGTTTCCTTGGATCGCTACGCTTGGGATTTCATCGACACAACGTTTCAAATCGCATCCACGATTTTTGGTACAGCGGGATCCCTAAAATGTATGTTTGGCATTCCAGTAACCACCTGCAATAAACCTATGGCCAAGAATATTAAAGTAGGTTTTGAACATGTCTGCATTTATTTTGTGTCAAGCAGTAAATTGAGGATAGAATAATTAGGCCCAATCGGTCCTCTAATCTAACAGCAGTAGCTTGTATATGCACTATAGAATATCATTCTATCAGTGAATGTCTCATACAACTACCATCAGGATAGGGATAGTGGTAAATCCTTTGATACGGAATGAGTTTCTGGACATCCCGTGCGACTGAAATTAATACGGCGTCTACTTTGTTAGCTTCAATTAAAGTCTCCAACTCTTGAATATTGGGAGCCAGTCCATTGATGTTCCAGATTGCAATTCTTAGAGGAGTCATTTATGGTGTTAGTTTAGTGATGGCTGTAGTCAGTAGGTAAGCCCATTAGGGTACTGATTTGTTGTAGGAGAAGGTCCATTTTTTCATTTGGTTTCATTAAGAGTTTTCCCATGGCTGTTATATTTTGTTGAGGGTTTTCTATGTGGCTAGATGTAATGACGTTGTTTCGTTGAGGAACCTTGGGGCGACCAGCAACAATATCAGATTATATTTTTGGTCCGACCTGCAATAGGAGTTCGGCTGGGATAGGGTGGAGCTTTCTGAGGTTATATTGGTGCAGATTACTTCACCAGGAAAGCTTGGAATGCCGGTTGCAATATTTCTTGGTTTAATTTTCCTTGACAGTAAGTATATCTTTGTAAAAAGCGCATTTGACGGGTGTGTTTTATCTTTCGTGGGGCATTCAGATGTTTTGTGGCTCTCCCCACATTTGACACATCTGTATGGCCTCATGCAATTGTTTTTGCAGTGGCCATATTGTTGGCATCTTTATTTACGTGGATCTTCAATTTTGATGCGTTGGTGATGGATATATTGGACATTGTTATCTAGTTTGTTATTTGGGCTAGGTTCTAAATTAACAAAAAAATCTCCTTTGACCTTATTTCCAGATTTTTCCAACTCCTGTTTTATGGCGTCATGTGGAGTAAGTAAGTAGCTAGTATGATGGTGGCCTTTAATTACTATTCGGTAGCATTTCGTATCTTTACGAGAGAAGATGTTGATTAGTTCATTAAGTTTTTAACAGCCAGTCATATCATTTGACTTGTTATTTGCTTCATATTAAAGGACCTAGTATACCTACAACTCCAATTAAAGGTGCTTAAGCGAGCGAAGCCATCAGAGAACTTAAGAAAATGGGTATCTTTCTTTAGTTCTCTAGCTTTTCGATAAAATGCGAAAGTTAGTTCTATCTATTTATTTATTTTAGGTATTATTTATGTACACACAGAAAAATAGTAAAAGTTAACATTATAAATAGTACAAAGAAACTGCTTATTACTGCTTATTATTTCTGTTTATTTTTTGCTTGCTTGCTATCTCTTTGATTTGACTAAAGAAAACTGCAACACGGGTTCTGAAGAGTATACTTTGACCCTCAAGTGTGTCCTTGGCTTGGGATGCTCTTGTATGTTCCGGGTTTATATGATTCGTATTGGCCATTTGTAAAACTTTGGAACGGTTAATTAAAAAGTATAAATTAGGTTTGAAATTGAAGGATAAAGAATTGGATGGTTTTTATAGGAACACTTGTATGAATGTGAATTCGGGCGGACCTCGCCAATATAATTATTTTAAACTACTAAATATCTTTAACTTCCCGTAGTTTCTGAGTTACCCCTCCACAGTACCTACCTACTTACACCCCTATGAACATAGAAATGCCAGGGCTTAAGCCTAGATATATAAACTAGCTGACCCACGCAACTTCGTCTGCGCAACATTTTCCCTGAATTTCGTTTGCTACAAACCTCACGGAGCCCGAGACCTTTCAAACGAATGCAAAACCGTGGAAATCGGTTCGTGCGTTCTGGACTTATAGCGTCAGGAAGGAAAACCCGACTTATTTTTATATTATGGATGTCTACCTTCGTAGGTACATATAAGCATTCCAAATTACTATTCTTGAGTACATTTCTTGCTCCATCCAGGTGTTGGAGCGTGTTAAATTCTGTGTAGAGTCAACGTTACCCAAATTTTACTGAATTGATACCTTATTTCCAGCACAGAAAATATATTGTCCAATAAATACCTACGAGCCAATGTGCTGAAAAGGACATAGATACTTTTATTCATTTTGGGCTTAATTATGAAAGTGCCAAACAAAAAAATTCATATTTGGAAATCAATATAATAATACCTACCTAGGTAGACCTATATTTTTCTTAACTCTTTTAATTCGCCGGAGATAATTCCTTCAGAACGTAAGAGAAGAACGTATTCTTGCGGTACATCACTAGCCCTGCACGGACGATGAATGATGACTTTTAACAACCAGCGCCATCTACCGTAGAGCGGCATAATTACAACGTGTCATGGCGACACCCATTTGACCCGTAGACAGTTCTCTGTCTACGATTTGACCCATTCGATCACAGAACACAATAACCTAGCGGATTTAATATTAGTCTATGCATTCGATGGCTGAACACTGACGTATTTCACGTCAGTGTGGCTGACACAACAAAGTCAAAGTCAAAGTCAAAGTCAAAGTCAAAGATTTATTTGCAAATAAATATGGTTATAAAAGATCGTGCAATAGTAGTATAGTAGCTTAACATATTCAATCATAACATAATGACATGCAAATTTTGGTATAGGTACCTACAATTACAATTAATCATTTATATTTAAACTGAAGGAATTCTTTTATATTATAGAAGGGATTCTGAATTAACCACCTGTGTAAAGCCCTTTTGAAGCGAACCATTGGAAGTTCTTTAATTTGGGTAGGAATCTTATTAT
Source organism: Ceramica pisi (assembly GCA_963859965.1). NCBI lineage: Eukaryota > Metazoa > Arthropoda > Insecta > Lepidoptera > Noctuidae > Ceramica > Ceramica pisi. Next base: position 16,681,926 of record OY982535.1, on the reverse strand, counting down.
ATATTTGAATACACATAGGATAGCAACTTCGCCTGTATAACTCTGTTTTTATTCTAGGATTAATTAGTCTATTAGGATATCTGGTTTTGAACTCACATTTATCTCCCAGTTTTTCAAACAACTCAGGGTGAGATTTGGTGAATTTACATATCTCTTCAATATAAATACCAGTTAGTGTAAGTATTTTAAGTTTCCTAAACAATGGTTTACAAGATGTAAGTGGGTCTACATTACAAATCGCACGTATACATCTCTTTTGTGCGATAAAAGCTCTTCCGATATGCACCGAGTTTCCCCATACTAGTATACCATAACGTAGTATTGAACCAACATATGCATGATAAGCCTGTAATGTGGCTTGTCTACTTGTTAGGTTAGATAAACGCCATAGAGCATAAGCAAACTTACATATTTTTCCACATATCATATCAATATGATTAACCCAGGAACACCTCTCATCTAGAACGATCCCAAGAAAAGTCATACTATCTGACTGTTGTATTTGTTTATCTTTATAAGTGATGTTTAAATCCATTTTATTCCAATTTTTGTTATGAAATTGTACATATTTGGTTTTATCTATGTTAGGTTTAAGGTTATTCTTTTCCATCCAAGTTATTGTTTGGCTTACGGTATTATTTATTTCTTCATTATAGTTTTCTTTAGTTTTAGGGATGATGACGGACACGTCGTCTGCAAAGAGTATGCAGGGATGGTCAGTTGCTTCTGTCAGGTCATTGATATATAACAGAAAAAGTGGGGGGGCCAAAATACTGCCTTGTGGAACGCCTGTGCAATTGTAACCTAATTTAGACCTATATTTCAGTTCACCGTTTTGATTTGACTTTTCCACAGCAATTTCTACAAATTGCGATCTATTTGTAAGGTAACTTTTTAGCCATGCATTTGCTTTACCACGTATTCCATATTTATCACATTTCTTTAATAATAGCTCATGCGATACAAAGTCAAAGGCTTTTGACATGTCAAAAAATACAACAGTTGTCGGAATTTTCTGGTCAATATTTTTAGTAACTAGGTTGATTAAGTTAAATGCCGCTGTGGTTGTCGATTTCCTTTTTTGGAATCCATGTTGTTCATATTTCAAGATTTGGAACTTATCGATAAAATTTATTAATCGCGCATGCATGACCTTTTCGTATATTTTTGCTAGAATAGGCAATAGGGCTATCGGTCTGTAATTTTCAACATGTTTTTTATTACCTTTTTTATGAATTGGTTTAATAGCTGTCATTTTTAATCTCTCAGGAAACACTCCCGTGAATAAGGATATATCTATTAGATGTACTAGTACCGGTGTAATAATAGGGCCTATGTATTTTATAATTTTTGTAGAAACAGTGGACACAACCCTCATATTTCTATCTCTGTCAAATTGTAGCTAGTAGCTCCCTCTCTCTTGCTTTTATGGAATCGAAAGGATTTAATTAGATTAAAAAGCAAATCGACCGAATCGATGAATGGAAGATAATATGCGACAGGTAGTTTTGCAAAATTTTGCCATAGTCAACTGTCACCCCGAACGTAAGCATCCATTATTTAATTAGGTACTACTTAGTACCAAATTTTTTCTTTGTTTATTGATACTTACCTACAAACAAGCTAAGTCGACCATGGAGAGCAACGGCCGTTAGAAACCGATACCCATCACGTCTGCGCGGAATCACTGCTTAATTTAATTTGAACCGGTAGGTAAGTACTTAGCTTGAACTGCCAGTACCTCTAAGGACCTATGCGTAGGTATTGTTGCACATAATGGTACGCTATCTAGTTGCAACAGAACTAAGTAGTAGGGAAAACATACCTGAACTTTATAGACATTATTTTTATTAGGTACTTACTAGCTGTCCCCGCGGCTTCGCTCCCGTCAACTGGCTACCATGCAAATTTCTTATTTTTTATTTCCTATGAACCTGCTCCTGACAATAAAATACACAACAAAAAAAGAATTAGCGAAATCGGTTCAGCTGCTCTCGAGATTTGCGCTTAGCGACAAATTCAGCGATTCATTTCTATATTATGGAAGATATGTGTCTATGTAATGTATAGTATTCATGCAGTGGCGGATACAGGGTTATCGTCTGGAGGGTAAGTTTGCTAAGTGATCACTTGCAAATCAAATAACACTATATTTTGCAAAAGTAGACCCCTTGGATTACTTTCGTTAATTCTTTAATGACTTCATTAGTCTGTAGACTACCTATTACTATAGATATCTGGGTGTTTGGTCGCATTGGATGAATGATGCCGCCTACATTTTCAGAAAGAAAACGAAGTTCTGGTAATAATTTTATTAAACGTAGTGGTGACACGGAGTAAGCTGTTCGCTTCACAGTAACAGACAGCAGGGGTGGGATATTGCACAGCGAATAGCAAACATGACAGGCGTCAGGCGTTTGAATCGTTCTGTAATTGCATAGCTTAGCCGTGGCGAGTTTAGGATCAAATGGCTTGTTGCTGTGTTAGGTAAATAAGAAATATAACAGATTATCGGCTCGAGAAAATTTATTACAACACACGTCACAAAACATACATTTGTACAACCATTTCATATTATAATTATACAATATAGTAAATAATGACTATTCAGTTTTAGATCGAGGAATGTTTTATCTCGTCACAAGGAGTTATCATACCAAATAGATTCAAGTTGTAACAAGTTTCCTGCGAGAAAAGTAATACGTATTTGACAGAAACTTAAGAAAGATTCGAGGCCCAAACAATACCAGGAAGGCCTATTTATATATAAAATTGCAGCCTCTTCACGCATGTTTTTTTATGAGTATTACAAGCTTTCTGAGAGTATGAGAATTAGGCTACGTCTCCACTCACAGCTCCCAGCTGAGTAGCACTGCATTGTCGGCTTCCGATCTATAATGTAACTAATCGTTCGATAGTGTCCTGCAATGTTCAACTTGTATGCATGTTGCTTGCAGGTGACCCCGTGGCCTAACACAAATGCAGTTGGCCCAAAAACTGTACAGCTTGATTATGGAAACGCATTTCTCGCAGTCAACAAGACAAGTCCTTCAGGATTGATGGAAATTAGATACATTAATCAATAATACACAATAGACTTACATTATAATTTGAATCACAAGATTCTATAAATATATATATGAGTGTTCTGCGGTTATTCAATTTCTTTCAAGCCAATGTGATTCCTAGACGTGTAATAAATAAATTCAATTTTAACCATTTTCGATTCTCACTGAGAGGATGAGCAATATAATATAATAACAAAATGTCAAGTTCAGACTTCTAAACAAGGGCAGATAGACAAATAAAAGCACTGTTTGTTAGGAATATTACGATGATGTTATTCAACAGGGTTTGCATTGATACTTCTATTGTACAAAGAGCTCTCATCCATACACACTCACACGCAATGTATCAACTAAACAGGAAGAGAAGGAAATTGTTTAACTTATCCGGCATTTGATTGCTTGTTGTTACTTAGTCGGAAATGAACATTCAAAATGCATAACTTATAAATAAAAAATAACTACAATCTATACTAACCAGTAGAAACACTATGGGTTCAAAGAAAAGCTATTAAAAGTTTAAATTAACTACTTTTTTCAATAAATATTTTTCACAGATATAGAAAACTTGAGAAACAGAAGTCTAATCATATAAATCCGCCGTTTTCAATAGTGTTTAACACAAAATTACATGATTAGCGAACGGAAAACCGAAACATTGGAAATATAGTAAATAAAAGAATAAAACAAGTGGCTTTGTTCGCAACCAAGCAAAAGTAAATAATACGGTTATCATTCCGAGATTTATAACAAAAAAGAAAAAAAATATAATTTTCAAATATAAAAAAAAACGAGATAAAACGGTTTTATACAATAAGGTTTCTTTAGTAAGTGACTTAAGCTAAATTTCATGACCTAGGTGCAGTAACCTTATAATTCGTCCCGGAGGAGGGTGTACCGGTTTTTAGACGGCGCTAACTTCTTAAACGTGGACTCGGGAGGAGTGGTCACCTTGACTTCTAGGTTCAATACTTGCTGGTCTGGGTCGGGACCGTAGTGGAACTCCCTGGAAAAGAAAGTCAATATTAATTAATTTTTGTTTCAAACCAATGAACAAGGTCTTTTCCTTCATTCTGGATAACAATCAAGGTGTCTTTGCACCAAGGCGATGCTGGCCTTCCTTGGGGAGCTGGAGCGGATCGAAAGACACATTTGTCCCACCTGAAATCATCAAATGACTCCTCCCGCTCTGGGCCACCTGCACGCAAAATACGCGCTTAGTCGAGAAGTTGCGGAAACCAGCCTGATTTACATACAATAATACATAAAAGGTATTTTTAGACTGCCATTTTCAACAACTTCATATTATGATATGCATTCTTATGTGGGAATTCTTGAGGGTCACAATACAATAACAAGCATTATATCGGCATCTGAGTTATTCAAATTTCTCGAGGCTTATGAATATCTCGAGCTCATTTTGAACGATATATTGTCTTGACGACTGTGGCAGGGCGAAAGAACTTCCACATTCGGTTGTAGTGATCTTTAGGTTTGGTTTCTATTGCCCACGGCTTGGCCCGCTTTAAAACTATTTTCATAGGTTTCAGTTTTTGCTCTAAAATAATCTGATATCATATACAGGGTTATTTGTAAAACACCAGCAACCTCTTAGGCAGTGAAAGTACACATGATTATAAGCAACTTTTGTTTTGGTAAAACTACGAAATCTCGAAAAAAATATATGTTTCATTATATGTTTCATACATTTTCATTGGCTAAATACTGCATTTTGTATGAAACACGGAGTTTTGCCAAAACAAAAGTTGTTTATAATCATGTGTACTTTCACTGCCTAAGAGGTTGCTGGTGTTTTACAAATAACCCTGTATAATATAATATCATAATAATCTCAGCTCAGAAAGTCCCGTCAAAATCATTCCAGCTCTTTCGGAGATTCGGTGGAATAGACAAACAGGCGGACAGACAGAGAAAAACAAACCAATATTAATGTTGTGTTCTAGTAAAAGTATCGTATTTACTTTCCTTTAGTAAAAACATATCATTTTCAAATTACAAAAAAACACTTCAATTTTAGTAATTCGTTTATAGATTGTGTGCGGTGTCGTAAGCGTGACGACATAATTATACATAAATCGAATAAAATTTCAAATGGAGATGTTGTAAGTGTCTGGACTCTTAAAAACTTTCACCATTCCTCTTATCATTATACCTACATGGTTAGCAACTTAACTAATTTATTTTCTCTCTATGCATTTTGATACACTGCACCGTTAAAATTAACATAATGTCGAATGCAATTGTAATTAAGATTATTTTTTCTATTTTGTCGCGATTCTGTGGGAAAAGGGCTTTAAAAAGGGCGGCCTACTTGGAAATAACAAAATTCTACAAATTATTATAACAATACAACATGATTAAAGACATTTTTTTTTGTAGTAGGTATGTATTAACCTATGTATTAACACATTTGAAGTTATTGAACGAAAACTAAAAAATAACTAGTTTTTTTTTGGTTACAGCCATTTTCAATTATCCATTGTCATGACCTACTTCTAGTTTTCCCCATCTATAATCCTAATTTATAAAATTCTTCTGTTACTGAGTGAGTGAGTAACTGATTGACAGACAAGGCACAGCCGAAACTTCTGGTCGTAGGAAGCTGAAATTAGGCTTGCAGGTTCCTTAGCGAGTGTCCTACAAGAACAGGAATGCGCGAAATACGGAATATATATGCATACTAAGTCGCCACCAAAAGCTAGTAATATTATAACGCTGTAGAGTTTCTTTGTTTGTTAGGTTGTTTGAAGGCGGTAATCTCAGGAACTACTGCTTCAAAATGAATTGAAAAAAACATTTTAGTGTTTTATAGCCCATTCATCGAGGAAGACTATATTATGCTATATAACGTCACGCTACGACCAACAGGAGTGGAGCGAGCATTAATCAAAAAAATGTGAGGCAGTCGAAGTTGCGTGGTTCAACTAGTCTATACAGTACAGGGTGGTCCAGGCCAGATGGATATAATTTTTTTTTAGGTAGTCGGCTTAGGGACCTATTTGTATCCGCCATCGCGGTCTCGAAGGCCCGATGGATTTCCTCTATTTTGATAGCCTGTCTTTAAACACACATACTTGAACACTCTTGTCACAACATTGCCCTATTGATTTTTCCGATAAAATTATTTTAAATACAAACGATGATAACATGATTAAATAACGATGTGAAAAGATCACCAACACCAAGCAGCAAAACATTACAAATTCTATTACGAGTGTGTCTTTATCTTGAGTCTTATCAGCAAGATAATCTAACTGTGGAAGGCAATCAGCTCGACACTTGAATGGAGTGAAAGTATGTGCCCAACGTATTTGAATATTGGTATTACTGACTGACTCATCTATTACTGAGTGTGTTTACACAGAAATTGATGGTTCATAAGTTTGTTTCTCTGGGTGTAGAAATCGAATCATAATACTAAACTATGAGTATTAGTACAAAAATTGAATCATTAATGAATACTGACTCATGGCCATAAACAACTAGGACATACTTTTGCCAATTATTTAAATACAATACTCTGTGTTATTTAAGTACACAACATATAACTTTACACAATGACATACAAGTACATAAAATTGAAGTTTCGTAATGTCGAAATAACGGCTATTTACTCAAGTTTACATCTTTACTTATAATAATATTATAAAGCACAAGAGTTTGGTTGGTTGAAAAAGCTAATATTAGGAGGTTCAAATAGAAAAATTATTTTTGTGTTGGATACCCTATTTATCAGTGGAGGCTATAGGCTATATAACACCACGCTACGACCAATAGGAGCGGAGCATTTATGGAAAATGTGATGCAGACGATGTTGCGCGGGTCAGATAGTGGTACAAACAGCAAACCCATTTTCTTTTGGTCTTTATATCTGTTTGTTCCCGCTAATCTTTCAAACAACTCAACCGATTTTGTTAAGACTTCCCAGATTAGATAAAGAGACATTGTGATTTTTAACTGAGCATACAAAACATACCTGTGCAATTTTCCAGAGTACAAGTCCAGCAAGAACTGCTTTAGTCTGCCAGGCTTCTCCATTTCCTTGTAGTCGGGGAACATGTACATGTGACGGAAGGAATCTATGGCGATCAGGGGCAGGTCTGTGATGGACTTGCCAAGGTGATGCAGAGGATGCTCGAACCTCACGCCGTCAGCCGTCAGGAAGTTCACATTTTCTGAAATGTTTATGTAGACAAATCAAACCCAAAGCATTTATTTTAATGCAACCTTGTGGAAACTTTTGACTGTCAAGAAGTTTGTTGGTCGAAAGTTAAATTTGCCTTACATCTAAACAGTGGCGGCCTAAGAGTGTGGCAGGGCTTTCTCCTGGGCATCACACAATCGAATCTTTTTTAACTTATAGCATAAAGTTGGTATAAGTCTTATCAAGGTAGATTCAATGTCACAAGAGCGGTTTTCATTTGGATGTCACAAGATACACTCACTACCCTCCTTTGCATCAAGGAGTCAGGTAACAAGAAGTGAGGTAAATATGTATCACTGATTCATAGAAACAGCTTTGATTTGTTACATATATTTGTATTGAAATGCAGGTGTAAAACAGGTACACACAACTGTGTGTGCACAGTCTAAATAGCTTCACAATTCGTGATACATTTGTCACTGGCCTTGACATCATAATTATGTATGAATAATAATAACTATAGCATTGATGTGAAGATTTTCTTGAATTAAAGCATAAAATTGGTAGAAAATTTGCAAAATGTAGGTACGTATGAAAATCTAACGTTTTGTGAAAAATGATAATATAGGTATGTTTTGAGATAACTGTGGAGAAAACTGTTTCCATATACTTACGTTTTTCTCCTTCTAACTCATTTTGAATAACTTCTTTGTACTTCTTTATACTTTCATTGTCATCAGGGTGGTGGAACAGAATCAGGAATGGCAATCCTTCCTCAGTAAGCTCTTCAGCATTCTCAAATGTGATTTCCCGGACCAAAGGTATGCACTTTTCTTGGGCCCATTTGTATAATTCTTCAAAGTTTAACAAGGAACCAGTGAAAGTCTCATCAGGCTCTGTAGATTTCTTCCTGTCGGTTCTAAACACCACAATAGGCTGACCTAGAAAAGAGTAATTATTGATTAATAAACCTGTTTGTTGCTAGGCTTCACATATACTTTAAAAAATGTAACATTATTCTGTCAAAAATTGTTACTATTAAAATTGCTTTAAATAGTGAATTACCTGGAGGATGCATCTGCTGGGAGGCATCACCAAACCCTACATGAAATTGGCACTCATCTTTAAGGTTAGCGGCCACCCTCCTGAATGTGTCATACTCCGGCTGGTCCCGTCTATCCATGTAGCCAATAAGATGCCTCTTGTCCTCACTGAGATCATGAAGCTCTTTGATAGCACCAAATGTGGCAACAGGGTCAGTTAGTTGTTTCTTGATAAAATCAGCAAAGGCCTCAACTGAGCGCTGTCCTAAGAATAAAATGTAAAAATAATTTTTTAACTGTCAGCTGTAACTGACTCTGTGACCGCGCCTTGTGACCTTGTTATGTTTGTGGGTTTGATTCCCACGGGAAGCATACTTTGTAAGCTTGTTTTCCAGTTCAGTTTGGCTAGGGCATTGCAGGCTTGAATCACCTGATTGACTGGTAAAAAGATGATTCTCTGATTCAGAAGGCACATATAAGCCGGTGGTCTCAGCCGCCACATAACGGTCTTCAAATAAACTATGTTACGAGGCCCTTGGGCCAATATAGAAACTCTGACACTAGGGTATGTGGGGTTGTTAGACCTTACTGTCCACATGATAAGAAGAACTGTCAGCTTCAGTAATTTGTATGGAATGCTTGAAATGGGTTTTGGTTATTTACTTAAAAAAAACATTTCAAGTAGGTGATAGACAATTGAATTGAATTAAGATTAGCAACAAAATACATTATACAAAGGTGCTCATGTTACTAACTACACCATTTGTAGGCATGTATGAACTGTTAGTAAATCAGAAAGTTACATGCTATTTTCTCACCTCTGTACTCCTTTTTCGCAGGCATACCATTCCGGAACATTTTTAAAGTGGGATACTTGGTAATATGGAACCTAGTAGCTACAGCTCCTTCCTTGTCACAGTCCACTTTACCCATGACCACCTTCCCAGTGTCATAACCTGCTTTTGTCACTTCATCAGCAGCCTCATCAAATATTGGCATTAGCATATTACTGAATTTGCACCATTCAGCATAAAAATTTATAAATACTATTTCATTGGAAGCTGAAATAACAAACTTTGTCAATGATGCTTATATCAATTGTAAATTGATACTACAAAAAACATTATGTATCAATTTGGGAAAAGTACTAACAGACATTCTAAATCTACATAAAATGAGTGAACTTTGCACAATATTTTTAAACAACAGCTGAGTGCTGCTATAAGGATTATAGCACTGTAGCAAATATTTCTACAATTACTAAGGGCAATAAAAATTTGTAGTGTGAAACATTAAAGAAAGAAAATACCAGCATTAACTTCATTGTGACGTAATTTTAGATAAGATTACTGATACATTATTTGTTTGTTTACTTTGAAGGCTTTATTAAATTAAAACCTGGCGATGTGGCTACTTTTCTGTTAATTCCAGGTAGGTACTTAAATGATTGATGAGCTGGATAATAATTTTATTAAAAATGTCTGAACTCACTTACAAGAAAAGAGGTCTATTAAAATTATCAATAGCAAAACAATTTAGTGCTACTATATAAATTTTTGCAACCATGATAAATTAAATAGTAGGATTGGTTACAAAAAGTCTAAAGTAAGTGTAGATATAGTAAGGTTGGTTTTAGTTGGATACAAAAATATAAACAATTGATTGTGTTAACAAAACAAAATAAAGATAACTTGACAGAATCAAGGAAAACATGTTAGTTTATCTCCGCAATACGGAGGAAAATATAAGCTTCTAGAAAACGTGGAGTAGGTATGTAACTCACCCAATACCATATCCAAATTACTTTGAGTAATTTGCACAGCACCGCTATCGGTAGGGTTGTAAAAACTATGGCATATCTGAAACATAACAATCCTCGGATATTAAGCAGCAATTACTTATTCATAATAGACCATAAAATCAACAATCCATTTATGCACTTTTAGTGAAAAGATTTTCAGACATTTTGACATCACAAATACTTACCAGGAAAAGGGCACACGCAAGCGTTTTGTAATTATATAAGTTAAATGCATTCCAATTCATTGTGACTCGTAAAACAAATCACTTTTTAAGAAGAAGTGAAAATATTACTGCCGCTACCGCTGCTGGTGTTCGCTGGCACTTGGCAGTTGGTTGGCTAACAGCAGCAGCTCACTTGGCACTTGGCAGTTGGCAATCTCTGGCAGGCAGAAAACCACAGACTATAATTTATAAGGATGTCCATGCATGATAGGTATAGTGTTACCTGTTCGTGGCATTTTTAGAGGCACACAGTGCTAGACACAAAATAAGTACCTACAACTTTTCATAATATTTTCGATCCTTGCACAACGGGTTTAGTGCCATGCATGCTCTAGCTAATAAAATTATAAAACTATTTGTCACAAAGTTATTCACGTTTTCGACTAAGAGCTGGTTTTTCAATTATGAGTTGTTTTATTTGAAAAATAGAACTAGCAGTTTGACTAGAACGAATAGAGATGGGCGACTCGAGTTACCTATCTAACTCGAGTAACTCGGGTCAGACCGTACGCGAGTCAGCCCGATTCGAAATATCTGCAAACCGAGTTGACCCGAAAAGCGCGCGCGGCGAGCGGGTGCGGCGAGTTTAGTTAGTGCTAGCCGTGCTAGCCGTCTAGTCCGCGAGTCGCAAGACCCGAACGACTCCGAGCGAGCCCAAATCAGCCCGACGCGGACGACCGAACGAACGTCCGAGCCGCGAGTGAAAGAGATAGTTCTCGTAGGTACTCGTTGTTGGTTTCTTATCACACGGTTAGTCAGACAGAACTGATGAGCGAGTTTTGATTGACATTGAGTTACCTACCTACAAGGTATTTTTTGACTGGTAGTCATGAATCAGAAATAAGTGCCATTACTTAGATGTTGATAAGCTTTTTTTATAGGTGTTAGTTGATGTGTATTTATAATGATTCATTTATATAGTAATAAATGTCTGATTTTTGAAAAGGCTCAATTTTGTTTGATTGACTACCATTTAGGCATTTACTCGACAAGTCGACGCCACGCAGCCCGCCGGACCCGACCCGACCCGGCGAACCGTGAACGTAGCAAACTAGCAACCCGCGGAACGATGCACCGAGTTGAGTATTTACTGACTCGGACGGACGACGCGGCGACGCGACGGACCTTAAGGCAGCTGAGTCGAGTCAACTCGAGTTGTAACCCGGGTTGGTAAGCGAGTCAACTCGAGTTACCAAAAAGTCGACTCGGCCCATCGCTCGAAGTTCAACCACTGCGCCACCGTGTCGTCATGGAGGTTTGCTGGACATTACAGCCCACATTACAGCCTGTATAGTCCAGTCAATAAAGGGGGCTCACTTCGGAAAATCGACGTACCCAGTATATTACCACGTGAAAACTTGTATTTGGGCATCTTAATTAAACTGTTCTCAAAATTCACAAATAATTGGATGTTCGCAAGATTTAAAGTCAGGGGTCAAAGGTCACAAAAATATATTTTTTTTTACATTTTTCGCCAATATTTCGTTTTCATAAATTATCAATATTGTAGAAAATTACACGACACTTTTAATTAAACAAAAATTAATTGAAATAAAAAGACACATAATTAAAAACAGATAAGTAACGAAAAAAAAAAGTTAGGTATTAATTTAGCAATAACTTATTACGAGTTTTTGACCGGGACTACCAGTTGACCCCATATGATTCTCTACAATATTGAATAGCGTAAAACCCATGGAAAACGAGATATTTAAAAAATAAATAAAAATATCAATTTCAGTGACCCCTGACTTCAAAACTTGCGAACATCCAATTATATGTGAATTTTGAGACCAGTTTTAAGATGCCCAAATACAAGTTTTTACGTTGTAATATATACTGGGTATGTCGATTTTCCAAGATATTCACGTAGTTTGGCCTAAGATGACTGGACTAGTAACGTATACCTACCTCTATTCCTCCTCATGTGCCCGCACGTGGACTGGAGCTTCTTTGTGGGTACTTCCGGGGAAAGAAATGCCACTATCTGGGACGGTGCAATAGGGGTGCGAGAGAAATAAACCTCACGCCCCTACAAAAGTCACAGGGCAATTCCTGGCCACCGTCGTCGGCGCCGGCCGCGGCCTACGCACGTAGAACGATAGGTTGCTCGCCGTCCGATAAGCTAGCTCCGCCCAAAGCGTTAGTAGCAATTTATTTATTTAATTCTTGATAATTTATCATCAAAAAAGAAAATAGGCGGTGAGGAACTGGGGAGCAGATGGTGGTTTTTTTTTAGTTTTGTCTTTTTCAAGATGATGTCGAAAACGAGGTAACCAGTAGTAATTCGTTCAGAGGTGTGGGTCTTAACTAATTACTAGTTACGCCGAGCTTTCTCAAATTTTCGCAACAAAAATTCGTACCGTAGCGAAAATTTGAAAACGCTCAGCGATGCGCGTCTGTACCTACCACTGAACCAGTTACCATACCACTGACTGAACCAGTTACCTCATACATCTGAACCAATTACCAATTTACCAGTTTACCATTTACCGCGTCTGTGCGCATCTTCGCCTGCAAAGCTCACTCAGGTTCGCGCGACACCGCGCACAGACGTGCGCATTCGCGCGTCAGCCGGCGGCGCCGACATCCACAGAACACAATAACCTAGCGGCCGACATCGGACGATGCACAGTGCCGAACTGAGTGGAGATAACGCGTATGCGAGGTCAACGGGGCGAAATATTTCGCGTCGCGGCGCCGACGCTTCGACTCTGCGCCAGTGTGTAAATTGAGTCTAAGATAGAATCCAATGTAAACCGAGGAGGGGTACCTACTTACTAACATTTTCGAACTCGCTACGCTCGCCTTCGCATACGGAATTTTCTAGGTTTTGTAGCCTTTCCGAATAAGTCGATCTCAATCCAGTTTTCGTGCGAATGTTCAAAAATCCTAAGCTATGCGTACAAAACTCCAAATAATCGCGCTCGCTATGCCGATTTTTGCAATTACCTCATTTACCTCCCCCCCCGTGCTTTCTCCACGCAGAGACACATTCTGCGAGCGAAATTCTGGATTCCGCACGTGCTCGTGGCCACCTTAGGGGCGCCGATGAGGTGCTTGCCTCAAAGTCGCGGCGCGCCGGTAATCCGATATGCATTTCACTGTACATACAATATACTTCGGAAGCTCTTTACAAAGTATGATCTTTTTAATTTATGTAAGTAAGTAGATACTTATTTATTTTTTTCGTTACCTAATAAGTCCTCCAGTTTCCGTCTGTTGGCGGGCTATATCTCAAGAACCGTAATAGGTAGACAGTTGATTTTTTTAGAGGGTAATTAAAAATTTAAGGGGGCTCACATATAATAAACATTTTTCGCTATATGGTACAGAACCTTTCGTGTGAGAGTTCGACTCTGTTCTGACTCTCAGTTTTTTTTTTGTGAACAAAAAAAAAACGACCAATTGCGAGTGCAGACATTGATTGATTGTGACTCATGACACTTTGGAACCCTGTTACCAAAAGAGTTTGGTAAAATCAGAGTGAAGATCTCAATAAGACCCGAATATGTTAAAGCTTTGTACCACCCACTTTACTTCAGAGAAACTATTATTAAATTCAGCAGCAGCAACTTTCAATTAATAATTTCTAACCAATACTAAAAATAGTGTTTCAGAAAGTACAACACTTATTTATTTAAAAAATCCAGGTTTCTCCCAAAACAGGTTCAACATTATATAAAAATACATTACTACATAATAAAAGTAAAGCACATAATTGGACGGATTTTATAAACATACAACATATTAATAATTATCTTAAATCTAATGGACAGTATAATCGAAATTCTTGTCAAACTACATAAATGGTTGATTCAACTCAATTGTTAATTACATAGTTGCAGGCAAAGGGATTTTAATATTAAAATCTATTTAAATTATTATGTTATAATGAGCTACAAATGCTTGTAGCACAAGTCTTATCAAGATAATAATGTTGCTTATTAAGTTTGCTATGAGACAAAATAAGACTGATATATTCATAGAAGAAACAATTTATAGCTGCCCAAGTCACTACCAATTTGGATACAATTATTCTGGCCAAGGTGGCAAATTATGTATGTGCTCTTAGAATAAATTAAACATTGCCCTGTCAACACAGTAAGACCCTATTGGGCCAAAGTGGTAATGTCTTACTATTGATCTTTTAATTTGCAGGTGCTGACAGATCAAACACAATAAAATTATAAAATAAAATTCTTATAGCTAGTCAGAACTGAGATTTCAAATTTAGAATATTATCAGCCAGCTGCATTCTTTCACTTTTTTACATTATTTACTTACAAGTAACTGAAAAAAATATTAGTCTTATAAGAATGTTTAGTTGTAATTCTATAAAATTAAAATCTTCAGTAGAAGTAGTCCTGACAATAAAATCAACACTGGTTTTACAGCATCACTGCTACTCTGAAAAGAAATTAAACACAAATTTAGTTAATGCTGAATTAATAAAATCAGGAGCATCAAAAGATAAACTGGATTCCCTTGAAAACTTGTTATGAAGAAGTAAGGTCGATAACAAATTGCAATAAGTTAGAGGATCATTATGATACTTACTATGATGTAGTAGTTGCATCTATCACCGAGGCAACAATCTGAACACACCCAGTCTTGGTACCAAATGTGTGTACACAGTGGCATGTAACGCTGTCTGGTTGTGGCACATTCCGTCTTATTTGAACACCGCTTCGATACATAATACTGTTTCTTCGCGCCTTGAGACCAATATGGGGTACTGCCCCATTTGATCTCAGTCAAACAGACATCCTGGTTATATTCACAGTTTTTGATAGTTTTCACACATTTCTCGTTATTATCCTCTTGATTTTCACAAACGTAACATTCCAGACTTAAAACTGTAAATAAAAGGGAAAATAACGTTTATTAACATAAAGATATTTCAAGAGTGACCGCTGCATCAACACTGTACTATTTGGTTATTTACCATTTATGACTGAAAGAAGAATAAGAACACAACGAAAAAGGCAGTGCTTGTGCATATTGTTGTTATAATGTGTCTTTGTTCAAAAACAACACATTTATTAAACTTTTTGATTACAATTCAGACGTTTCTTCTATTTTGTAAAAACGTAAACGACCAAACATCCAAACAAGTCAAACAACGAACATTTGCCACACCCGTACTGACAGTTGAGTGTTGCCAATGTGTATTTTTATATAGACCAAATTATACACATAACCAAAATAAGGCTCAATTCACACTGGCGCAGAGTCGGAGCGTCGTGACGTTAAATATTTCACCCTATTGATGCGCGAGCGTCCGCGTTGTCTCCACTCAGTTTGGCACTGTGCTTCGTCCAATGTCGGCGCCAGCTGACGTGCGTCTGCACGCGGACGCGCATCGCTCAGCGTTTTCAATTTTCGCAACTATTCCGAAGTTGCAAGAGGCGAAGTGCTCTCCGAAGTCCGAAGTAGGTGTCCACACACCTCAAGCAACTTCGCGAGGAGCTCAGTCGCCCGTTCCCCTCACGATAGGCATAATGGATAACGTTCATGTGGCAACTGCCGTTGCAATGTGTAATCTCGCTTCATAAAAATACGTGCGTATTTACTATGGCTGACGCGAACCGAAGTTAGCCGAAGTGAGCCGAGTAGTGTGGACAGACGCTTCGTGTTCGAACTTCGAGTCCTTTGACTCGGGCGCGAAAACCGACAACAACTGGAAGTCGCCCGAGGCGAAGCGAAGTTGCACGCACGAGGCGAAGCGAAGTGCCCCTCCACACTATCGTATTCGCTCAACTTCGGGAATAGTGTGGAGGCTACTTAAACGCAAAGGTAGCAACTGGCAAATATTTAATTAAAGACATTAAATTTAAATAGTAGCAAGTATGTAGTAAATGGTGCATATAGTCTCTCTCATGTCCAGTCGCCAGCACATCAAGCTGCCGAAACTGTCAAATTTTCCCATCTTTCTATCAATGAAAAGATGAAAATCAATTGAAGTTAGACGGACTGTTGCAGTGTCAAATGATCGTAGTTTTATGTTCTCTGAATGAAGCACAATACACGATTATAAATAAAGTGAGTCGAGCCGTCGTGCACCTCTATTCATTTTGTTTTTTTGCGTAACATGTCACACTGACAGGCAAGGAACATATTTTATACTCTATATAGGAGGCTGACACAATTTTGACATTTGTAATCCAACAAGACGAAAATTCTTAATTTGTTTCTGACGATCAGTAAATATAAATAAAAGAAAATTAGACTGCTGTAACGCTAAATTAAGAATGGAGGGAGTTTTGTGGAAGTGGACTAATTATTGGAACGGTATTCTACCATTAGTGTGTTGTCAATAGTACATTCCATGTTTTTGGATCCCTTTTATTCTAATAAAACATATTGTTTCCTCTTCAGGCTGGCAAACCAGGTGGTTTGTACTGGAGAATGGTATCATATCATATTACAAATCTCAAGAGGAAGTCAGCCAAGGTTGTAAAGGGTCTGTCAAAGTATCAGTTTGCCAAATCAATGGTAAGTATTTTTTTTTATTGTTGATGGGGTGGGTTGCTTAGAGCTTTAGACCAGGTCAAAACGTTAAACCATATGCTCCTGAAATTTCGAAATTGCTTGTTCATAAGTCCAGGCTGCTGATACACCAATTTGTAACTTCATAGTGAAAGTTGTTTTGGTTGAGTAATGTTCTGATACAACGGCAGTGTAAGTTGTAATTATGACATAACAAGGTAGTAGTAGTAGGTCTCACAAAAGGTCACATTGGTTAGGTTCTATAGGTATTATATTGCATTGGTATGCTGTTCATTATTACCATTGGTGGGAGCCTTGTTCCACCCACTGGCCAATAGTGTCATAGTATGTTTTTTTCAAGAAGCTAGCTAATTTAACTGTTCTTCATTTTTCAGTGAATGCTATAGACAGCACAAGGCTTGATCTGGTTATACCTGGCCAGCAGCACATGTACTTGAGAGCCCCTTCACCCCAGGACAGACAGAAGTGGTTGGTGGCTTTAGGCAGTGCCAAAGCTTGCGTGGACTCAAAAGAATTGAAAGGTACATTTTTAAACTTCTTGCATAATTTTGACTAAACACTGTGTTTGAAATAGCATTATCAGCAAGTTATAACAAATTAAATTGTCCTTGGAGTGATAAAAATTAAATGTGTTGTTGTTAAACGTTTAGGTACCTACTTTTGAACTTCCTCTTTAAATCCTTATCAACATGGCAACAACACTATTCGAGTGGTTTCTGTGTATCAAATAATATACATATTGTTTTACCTTATTATTTTCTAGCTGCAGCATTGGAAGACACCAATTCGTTAGGCCATAAGAAATCTGAGTTACGTTTGTACTGTGATCTGATGATGCAACAAGTCCATGCAGTGAAGAGTGCAGCTAATACCGAAGTTGGTCCTGATACCCAGGTGAATATCAGCTGTATAGTTTTGTCACCTATTCTTCAAGTTCTCTCATAATAGTCTTGTTTATCAAAGTCAATTAAGAAATTGAAGCAATACTGAGTGACCAAATTTACTCTTATCTTACTAAAGATAAGATAAGAAAGTTTGCTAAAGATAGAAAGTTTGCATGGATGGATGCTAGTTACTCAGTCACACCCACCGGAATGGCTGAACTGATCTGGATGGTTTTAAAGAGAGATTAGTCTGGACAAAAAAAGTAGCCCACTGGTATTGGGAATAGGGTCCAAGAAACCTGTGGTCAGGACTTCAGAGAGAGGAACCTCCTAACACATGAGCCAGTCAGAAGTACTGCTGGTACTTCTGAACACGGCTCGCATTGTTGTCTGCAGAATCCATATCCCACATGTCGACAACCTTGCCAGCCAAGTCAAGATAATTTGATTTATCTTTCTCGGCTTTCACGAGGTTCTCGCTATGCTGGACGGCTTCACTTCATGCCTCACAATTAGTCCTGTCGGTGACGATGATGGACCAATCCCAGTACAATGTGATATTGCTATTATCGAGAACTGGGTCAGGCACATGCCTGTAGTATGGCACCTCCAACTTATTATATATAATTAGGAAATGGATTAAGAATAATAGTGTAGTAGTGGTAACTTATTTTCTTTTTTTAATTCCAGGCTATTGAAGATGCCTCAAGTTTACTAACTGCAACATGTGATACCTTCATAAGAACTTTAGAAGACATAATGAGGCTAACCTCTCATGCTGGAATGAATCCTGTACCTTTTGAGATGCCAATACCAAATATTACAAAGAATAACAGTTCTAACAAAACTCCTAGACAAAGTATAAGTCGAACTGTATCACAAGAAAATAGATGAAATCATCATACTTACTATTTAAATTGTATAATTAGAGATATAAAAATCATAATATAATGTTATATTCATGTTTATAATGACAGGTGATAGAAAGTTTTGCTTTTCAAAATTGTATACCTAAAAGGAAAAAAAATTGCAGTTGTAGGAAATATCATTCAAGTTATGTATAGTGTATTATGTCATTTGATTAATTTATTGGCACTTGTTTATAATTTCCTTTGCAGATTAGATGTCATACTATTTTTTTTCTATGCACATGACCTGAACTATCAAAATATTTTGATAAAAGAAGATCATACACATATCTTTGTAATTTTAACAATGTTGTACTTAAGTGTTACACTTCCAACTCCCATTTGAAATGGTTTTTGTTTTGTTTCTTGTACTTATTATGTATCATGCTTGCATAATATTATACTCCTGTGATATAAATAAGTAAAGCAGCTGTTTATCACATATAAAATAAGGCTATCATAATGCCTAAAAATTAATAAGTTAATTTTATAGTCAATATATATTATAAATTGTTTGATTTACATACTTAAATATATAAAATTTTAGTCTATCTAGGTGACTAATTGGATAAAAGTATTGTTTGTATGTTTGTTTACATAAATGATGCAAGTTGAATCATATAAATATGCAAATGGAAAAAGAAGAACTGATAATATCAAAATCATACATTCCAAGTGTCAAATTTGCTTTTCCAGGCATCAAAGTGATTGTAAATTAAACTGTTTTGGCAACAACAGATATCATTGTAATTGTCTTTTACTCAATTGTTAAAATTGTACCTTTTTCACATTAATAAACAATAGAAATGTAAAATAAAAAGTAGGTAAAACAATACTTTTCTTTATTTAATTAATTAAAAAACAGAAAATACAATGATTACCATGTGGGTTCTCCGAACCTCAGAACTGTTTTCTCTTGTGCATCTAATTCAATTCCTGTCTTTTTTCTCATATAGAAAATTGTGCAATCTCTATTAGTACAAAGAACTTCTTCATGAAGGCTGCCTTGACATCTTTGGCACTCAGTCCAAAGTCTAGAAAACTTCTCCTGGAGTTGCCTCAATTTAAATATTTCTGAAATGTATATCTGCCTTTCTTTATCTATGCAATGATTGCATAGAGCTTTTACAGAATCATTCGGCATAACAGTTTTGCAACCTATACATTTCTCTTTTTTCTTTGTAAAAGCAGCCAAAGCACCTACTTTAGATGTTACCATTGCCTTGGTTCTAGTATGTTCCCCCTTCAAAAGGAGAGATTCAGCTTTCTCACCTAATATTGGTTCAAAAATTCTTAAAAGTGGTTTGGACAGCTGATTTTCTAAGTAATGGTTGAAATCTATGGGAACGCTGTTTTCTAATACATATATGGGATCTTCGGCTTTCATATATGCAGGTGTATTTTTAGTTGCACAGCATATAACATATGGGACTCTGTCACCAAGTTTAGGAGCAGTACCAGCATCTCGTTTTTTCATTTTATTGGCTAATTCAACATGAGCCTGTTTTGCAGCATAGTCGTGTTTCGTAAGTTCTTTTGTTATAACAAGTTGAGATATATCTATACGGTTGCACAACAGGTCTGCAATTATTTGTTTTGCATAATTAACAGCACCATCTGGATCTCTATCAATGAGTAACTTTTGGAGACATGTGCTCATCATATTGGATACAAGAGGGCAGTTATCTCTTCTTACAGTTTCAATTCCTTTGCAGTCCATTTTATCATATTTATCTGGTTTAGTGAAATAGAGGCCAGCATATCTCTTCTTATTAATAAGTAAGTATGGATAATATACTTTTTCGAACTCTAATTTGATGGGTTTGACAAATTTTGTTGTTACAAAGTCAGCAGCCTCTCTTCCTAACTCCATGCTTTCCTCAAGAGTTTTCACACCAAACTTTACCATTACAGAATCAGTATCACCATAAATGACTACTGCATCTTCATTATAGCCATTTGCCTTTGTATACTTCTTTTCTACTTCTGACTTAGTAAATTCTATCATTGTTCGACCATAAGCTGTTACACTGCCAGATATTTCTAGACATGGTAGTTTGCCAACTTGAGCTCCTGTAAATCCATATACAGAGTTTGCACTGATTTTTAAAGCTAATTGTCTACCATCAAGGACAGACCTCTTAAATGGATCCTTTTCATCCTTCAAGTCTGCTTTGGCCTTCTTTCTTGCAGCCAACAATGACTCCAATATTTCAGGTAAGAGACCTTTCCTAACAGTTGCCTTTACAAACATATTTTTTGAAGGTGTTACAGTTACATCATCATCTTTCAAATTAGTTTTGTTTTGCATGTGGGGTGGGACTAATGTGGTATAACATAAATTATGAGCCATCATGATACTTGGATACAATGAAGCAAAATCTAAAGTGGATATAGGGTCTGCATAATATCCTTTTTTGGGTTCAATCACAGTTGCTCCTTCAAATTGTTCATCTGAGCCTTGACCATGATAAGCTGGCATTAAATATCCTGCATCTTTAGCTTTCCTTAGTAACTGGCTCACTACTTTTATTTGTTGGCCTCTTGTAAGCAGGCAAAGCAGAGGTACCCCTGTCACTCTAGCCATTTCCATATAGTTGATAATGCACATCAACTTATTAAGAAGTTTGAGTGGTAGATATGCATCTTTCAAGCAGTACATTGCCAGTCGTCTCCTAGTTTGTTCACTTTCGTTTTGAAGGTCTCCAATTATACTGTGATGAACATCCTCTTTTTGCTCTTGAAGGAAATGGTAACTGACAGCATTCAAAGTATATGATCTTAGTTTATAATCTCTAACCAAAACAAGTAATAAGTCGAATGGAACCCTGCCTTCAAAATTTATGTTTTTGTTTTCCCTGCGCCCCATTTGCTTTGATTGTAATACAGCATCTTTTATAACAGATCTAACATTCCTGATACGCCCCAAAAAGTCAAAATTGTTCACTTTTAAATGTTTTGCCCTGTTTATGAGATAAGGCCAATCAAAATTATTTATGTTGTAACCAGTAATAATGTCAGGATCAAGTTCACGGAAGAAATCAGACCACTTTGAAAGCATTTCAGATTCTGATTGAAAACTCATAACTTGTGACCCAACTATAGGTGCACATGTGTTTAATGTGAAGACATTTCTGACATAAGGCTCTGGTTCACCCTGCCTTATAACCATTGATGCAATTTGAATTACAGGATCGTGGTTGGGCTCTGGAAAAACACCTTTACGTCCAGCACATTCAATGTCAAAACTCAATATTCTGAATGGTGCAACTTTGGACCACTCCCCTTCTGGCTGATGAGCTATAAATTCATTCCAGGCTATGTCTACTTCAATTTGACACCTGGACTCAGGTTTTACTTGTGAATCTTTTGATCTCAAGAACCATTTGTTAATTGGCAACTCAATCCAACTACAACCAACAACTGAAGTATCTACCATGAATCGGATATCAAAATCAATGTTGCTTTCATAGAATAAAGGATCCATTAACCCAAAACATGTTGGTTGTCGTTCAATTAGTCTTTTGGCTGCAGCAATAAGTCTGGGAAGTGCCACAGATACTCTTGCTAAGGTTATATCCTTATCTCCTTGATAGTACATAAGAGATTTAGCTTTCACCAAGCGCACTTCTAATGCAGTTTCTCTAATATTATCCTTATTTGAGCGCAAGTCTTCCAATATTGCCTTATTCAAGTTACTTTTGAGCTCATTACATGATGAATTTGTGAAGTTCACGGGAACTGTTACATAAAAATAAGGTGTGAATCCATGAACATGGCAGCAAACAGAATTTCCCTCCATAGTAATGCCATACATTCGCATAATAGGAACTGGAGCCAGCTGTGAGCCAGGCATGCCTGGCATAGGCTGTCCATTATAGTGATCTATATCTATTTGTTGAAAAACTAACTTATCTTTCTTTGGATCCATTGAGGGTGGTGCAGGTCGAGACCATTTCATGTTGGTAGACTGATTTTCTGGGCCTTCTCCAAGCACTTCTTGTGATTCAAACTCAGTATCCATAAAAGCAAGTTGCTCTTCAAAGCTACATGGCACTTCGTTATCTTCGTCATCGTCACCCGATTTAAATCTCTTTGGTGGCGGTGGTTTACCAAATTGTTTCCTTTTATCCATTATTTATGCTTTGCGTTGCAGAATTCAGTTTTCAATAGACAATATACTAATAATTGATAACGATTCCCGCCAAAATCTGCACCTGAAAAATATCATTGTTTTACTTTCAACAGCTACAACTATTAGTTAATTAAAATGGATTTCAGAAATTGTGAAAGATGTTTTTAACTTACCTTTGAGCTATTTATTAGTGTGAGATACAAAGTATGATTAAACTGTAAAATCACTTCTGTGCACTAGAAACCGTAAAAACTTGCTGTACGTTATGCGGTGAAAAGTCAGCTGTCACTCTGACAAATTGACACTTTGAGAAGTGATATAAGAATATGAATCTGCCACTGACACTGACACTGACGTATAAGTGGAATGTGCGTGTGCGTGACATTGACAAACGACATTGATGACAAACTGGATGACGTTTGTCGAAGCCAGTGTTGTCTGATTCTTAATCTAAATTACCCATAGTTAGTGTTGCTAACATGGTAGAATTTCCACTAAACCTGGTGGTAATTCAAGAATTTTATATCAAATGATGGCAAGAGCGAGCGTAGCTAGCGTGATTTGACACCCATCCTCGGACAGGTTCGATTTTCTTTTGTTAGACAAGTTACGGGGAGGCAGGTTTAAAGAGTGTGGTGTCTGCTGCTTGTCTAAAGAAAACACAGTATGTTGCTTGGGTGGGTGATAAACGGGAGAGCAAGTAGGTACGCGGACTTATGGCTCGACGAGTAAGTTCGTTGGCGATCCAACATGTTTGAAATTTTGTTCGTAGCTCACCTCGGCTCACACGTCTATTATCATATCACCGCGAGCCACAAGCCGCGAGTCATCCTTTTTTTTGTGTTGTAACACGTTGAGTGCTATTTTGTTGCAAAAATTACTGATTTTCGAAGCTAATCACACTAATAGTACCTACCTAATTATAACAGAATTCTTAAATCGATTGTAACAGCAGATTCGGATTCGGGAGTCGGTCAAATATTATGTGCGGAAATGATGGCATTATTAAAGTCAACTGCTATATGATATTGCTTCTCTCATACAAGTATCCTTCTGGCTATAATAAAATATTATTTTTGAATAAGAAAAAAAATCCTCCATTGACGACATCGCGATCCTCCTGGTACCAGAGTAGGTGAGCAAGCTTTCTCGTGTGTTACCGAATTCGATCCGAGTAAGTTCGCGATCTTAAAAACCGCATACTTACTAAGTATAAGTTCGCCCGTCTATCATCCTCCTAAAGGTCAATACGTAACTGCGTCTTGGTGCACTTAGGTTATTATTTGTTAGATTCCTAATCCTAAAAATAATAAAATCAATAATTAGCCGCATAAATGACTTGGGCGTTTTGAAGTGATGCTCCACCAGTTTGCAATTTTTTTTATGTGTGCGCCATTGTCAGCTAGGACAAACATATATGAGAGATTTTTCTTTGGAAAATCATCCGAATACCTAGGTACTTAAGTGCAACCTTGCGATGCTGTGGTGGGTCGCTAGCATTAGATAAATAAACAATTTGTGTATGAAACATTCTCTCACAGACTTTTCTACTAAAAGGAATTAAGGAGAAATCGGCCTAAGTAGATACAGTGAATAAGACATACATTTTCATGAAGCTTACCTATAGGTACAGAGCGCATTTTTTTTTAAATTGAGCTGAAATAATCATCTAAGGAGAAAAAATTATGGACCATTAAAGAATTGTTAAAAACGTAATAAAGTAAAATTAGCCTCTTTTTAAAAGCTTGTTAGAAGGTAGGTACTCAGTAAGGAAACAAAAACCACCGGTGGAAAAAAGATTTGTAATTCTTCCAGAAACAAAACCATCAAATACAAGAGATAAAAAGACCTGATAAGAAAATTTGTTAATGATAGATATAAATTTAAGTAGAATAGCACCAGTTCATAGGTAAGTATCTATTTATTTGTCGATCTCCGAAGTTCTTCATCAGATCCTTATCCCACCAGCAAAATATTCTTCTAAATAAAATAAATAACATCAAGATCGGTTTACAATAGGGAATACCTATGCATAATTGAAATACTTATTAGCTCGTAGTAAACAATCATGAAAATATTTGTATATCTTCATCAGCGATGAAGTTACGTAGCTTCAAATATTACAATTAGAAAGAGAAGTCTGATAATGGACTTTGAGGTCACAGTCCATGACGTCTTTACAGCTGCCATAGAAAACAGCCTTTTCGCGAGAGGGACAGATATAGGTAGTTGTTTAAAATAATTAAGTAGGTACCTACCTACTTATATCGCATGTGCTTTTCGTGTAGGTGTTTTGCTGCCTGAAATCAGTGAGCAAAATGCGATTTTGCTCACTGAGTGAGACAAAGTAACTTTATAATTTTTGTTTTCAGAAAGCCGCGAACATCTTATTCAGCCTTGGGTTAATCATACAATTCGAAACATTCATACTCTATCTCTTTCCCGCCATTAGAAAGAGAGAGAGACGGTGTTACATTAACATCTAGCCTCAATTTTGGCCCCTTCATAGAGGCCAAGGCTCAAGTGGCTGCTAGAAAGTTGGGGATCCTGGCAAAGGTGAGACGGTACTTCACGCCGGAACAGCTTCATAAACTGTATCAATTAAGCGCAAGTTCGATCGTGTATAGAATACCTACTGCTCTCATCTTTGGGACGGATCTACCAGATACCAGCTGCCCTCGAGTCAATTGAAAAACGAGCCAAGAGGATCATCGGTGATGATAAGCTCGTCGAATCGAAGCTCCGAAGTCTTGTTGAGCATCAACGCCGAGTTGCTGGCCTGTCGGTTTTCTATCGGTTACATTTTGGGGAGTGTGCGACGGAATTGCATAACTTAATTCCGCCAAGCCCGTTCCACCATCGGACCACAAGACGTACGGCGATGTGCCACCGGTACATGGTGGACATCCCACCTATACGCACAAAACGTTTTGGGAATTCATTGTGCGTAAAGCTGAGGAGTGGAATTCCTTGCCTGACTCTGTGTTTCCTGATAGCTACAACCTGGGAGTCTTTAAGTCAAGAGTGAATAGGTTACTTCTAGGCAAGCGTGCTCCACCTTAGACCGCATCATCGCTTAACATCAGGTGAGATAGCGGTCAAACGTATGCCTATAAATATTAAAAAAAGACCAGCCCTTTCGAAGTTCCGATATTGAATTCGACCTCAAAGACAAACACGATATGTAAAAGATGCTGTAAATGTTAAATTATGCATATTAATTATGTACCTAATATTTTCATTACATTGTACTGATCATAGGAATTAGTGGAGCGTGTCGCAATAACGAGCTATTACAGCTAACAGTTAGAGAATAATATCGAAAAGCATTCAGATAAATTACTGTTAGGGCCTCTTTCACCACCCTTGACTAAAGTATCGAGTAGACTAATCGCCAATTAAAGTCACCCGTAACTGCACGTTTCAATTTCACGACGTTCGAGTAGCACTAATCAATGATTATACTGACCAGTAACTTACTTGCGACGTCGTCTGCCAATTAGAGTGTTTACTTGACGGTTAACAAATTTTCACTCTACATTTTTGGAAATATCTCGAAAACCATAAGTCCTATCAACTCAATTCTTTTTGTAAAAGTGGTTTTGGGTCAAGACCTTTATTTTAAAACTAATTTCAAAACCCTATCACTTAAAACAAAAAATCACATTTTCAATCTACGTAATTATTCACAATACAAAAACCTTACATCTAAATTCGCATTTAAACTAGAATCTAACTAAACCTATGATGCGAAAATATCCATAAAACACTAATTAGAGAATGCTAAACCTAATCTTATCTGATTCAATTATAATTCTAATTAGTTTTCCTTACAATTTCCTTGTTTGATACGGTCGCGTCCACCATTACTTGCGTGCGCGGACGGGGTCTTATCGCCGACACTAACACAGTTTGGTATTTCTGTACAAGTGTAAAGTTTGCACTTCTATCTCCTTTAACTTTATCCATGATAATTTATAAATAAATCCACACGCAATAATTTCCTTACCAAAAACACAACAAACAATACACAAAATGAAATGACAAATGACAGCTAACCTGCCAATGACGTTTGACGAGTAACGTTGACGTAATATTGAACGAATGCAACGTATGATTTGTTAAGTCATTCACTTAACCGGTAAGTTGTTACTCGAAGCTTTATTTTCGCTTGTGAAATTGACAGAAGGTACTCGTAAGTTTTACTTGCCGATTAACTTTAATTGGGAAGTAACTAATCAACGCTTTACTTGGAGATGGTGAAAGAGGCCCTTAGTAAAATTGAAAAATACGAAGACGAACCTTGACAGGTCTTTTGTCGTACGCGAAGAATATGTACCTAACTATTGTAGAAATATACCGAAATTTACGCCAGTATAAAAACCGACCGATTTTTCATACAATACCATAATAATAAATGCTCAAGACAGCATAAGGGAGTAAATAAAATAGGCGCTTTATCGCGAGAAATTGCCACTTTCTTAAAACTGGAAGAGCCACAACTATACACGGGTCACTGCTTTCGGAGAACTTCGGCAACGCTCTTGGCTTATTCCGGAGTCGATCTCACCACTTTAAAACGTCACGGCGGGTGGAAGTCCAATACGGCTGCAAAAGGCTATATTGAAGACTCAATAGAAAATAATAGAAAATAAGTCGAAAATTTGTAAGCGTATAGTGGAAACAATAAGTCTGAATTCGACCTCGGACCACTTCCAACGACGCACAGTGTAGTACTTATACAGAAAGCCGATCAGAGTCACCAACGTTCACCGTTGTTCCTTTTCAATCCGCCACCAAAACAGAAACCTTAATCCCAGATAATCAAACTCAACTCAATGCAACTATAAAGTTGCCAAATACTGTTACTTTTAATGTGCAGAATTGCAGTAATTTTACTTTTAACTTTTAAAATGTTCCATTTTATTGAATTGGTACATCTACCTACAATGTTAATTATTTTGATTCACAATAAATAGTTATTTCAATCTATTCCTGTTTATTATTTTATCTCCTAAAGTGAAGGGTACAGGGGCAAAACAAGGAATGTCACATATAATTAATTTGACTTTTATATAATATCAGTAGTGTAAACTTGAGATCCTTTATGTAATATCTAAGATTACATATACGTACCTAAAAGAAAGTCCATACACTTTGAAAAATTAAAATGTAAATTACACAAAAACAGGGGCCCGAGTCTGCTATTTTTATAAATTTGTCATTCCGACACGATCCCATTGTCATGCCATTGTCATTTTGCTAAAAGTTCGTAATCTGCTAAATCCATAATCGCACGGTCACTGGAACGTCAGTGACCGGTCACTGGCACGTCAATGGTCTCGTACTCGTAATAGAATTGCGGTATTATTATAAAACCGAGCTAAATTTGAGCATTTATTCATGCCAGATTTTATTTATATATAGTTTTACATATTATTTATTAGTGTTATATGCAATCTGAAGTAGTGAAAAGTTCGTAAATACTAAATCTGTCATTATGTACGAGATTACCATTCATATGGCTTTCTTTCAATCGCGTGTCAGTGGTTGATCATTGGAATGTCATACTGACGCCATTATGATGCCATTATGTTAGTAGATTACCAAACTTGTCAAAATCAACCATTTTGAAATCAGTGATCGACCATTCAGACACTATTGTAATAGCAGACTCGGGCCCCTGGTTTTTGTGACATCCCCTGTTTTGCCCCTGTACCCTTCAAGTGTTCTCGCTGCTGAAGTGAATAGTTATGTGTGCTACACGAGAGCAAAGTTTTTTGCATCTCGTGCCTTTGAATCCTTCGCCACACTCAAGATTCAACTTTAGAACGACTTTGCTCTCGTGTTGCCCCGCCAACATCGTCCGTGGCAGACCAACTTTTAAGTTCTGATTATTTATTATCCGTCACCATCCCAACAGATTAGTTTTGTTCGGTAACAAGGGACATGAGGTATTTTGTGACTAAAACATCTTTCCAAAAAAAGGGCCAGTCAGCGTCTTGAGCCGTCGGCAGGCCTTCTTTGTGGTAACTCGATAAGGTAGGACTTTGAGCGGCCAGCCCTTGGACTATTTTGTACCTTTATAATAATACTAGCTGACCCGTGCAACGTCGTCTGCGTAATATATTTCATTACTGCTCCGCTCCTATTGGTATCAGCGTGATAATATATAGCCTTCCTCGATAAATGGGCTATCTAACACTGAAATAATTTTTCAAATCGGACCAGTAGTTCCTGAGATTAGCGCGTTCAACCAACCAAACAAACAAACTCTTCTGCTTTATAATCTATACTTCTCTACTAATATTATAAAGAGGTAAAATTGTTTGTAAGTTTGTAAGTTTATAAGTTTGTATGTAGGGGGTAATCTCAGGAACTACTGGTCCGATTTGAAAAATTATTTCAGTGTTAGACAGCCCATTTATTGAGGAATGCTATAGGCTATAAATTATAAAGATATCATGCATATTAGCCAAACTATCTCAATTTTTGTCTATCCAGGCGGAAAAAAATAGCTCTTACAACAGAGTTATTTGCGTGCGCTGCCTTAACAGTTGTATATAATTGAAAACAATGTATGGCAACCTGGTCCGCTTTGAATAGTTCTACAAAAAAGTCCGCGGCACCATATTTCTATCTTTTATATTTTAGCAGATAAAGTAGCTTTTATGTGTTAAAAAAAGTATTTTTCGATGTACTTATCTTTGAACGATTTTTTAAACAACAAAATATTAAACCTTATCGAAAACAATGTTATAATGATCACAAGAACAAAACAGTATGTCAATTGGTTGAATAGTTTCGAAGATAATATAAAATTACTAAATCGCAAAACGCCG
Organism: Ceramica pisi; assembly: GCA_963859965.1. Taxonomy (NCBI): domain Eukaryota; kingdom Metazoa; phylum Arthropoda; class Insecta; order Lepidoptera; family Noctuidae; genus Ceramica; species Ceramica pisi. Next base: position 16,652,346 of record OY982535.1, on the reverse strand, counting down.
CCCGCGCCGTCCATTCATTCACGAACCGCATTAGAACATGCTTTGTGCAATTACGTAATTTTTCTGAATCGTGTTAAGATTTTCCGCGGATTAATGACCCTCTCCAGTTATTATTTAACTTTTGTCGTTAGGTACGTGAGTTGTACGTAGTTGGTTGAATGTTGGTTGAATGTTGTTGGTCTATTGTTTTGGTTGCTCGGTTTCTCAAAACACAATTACAATATTACTTCGTTCTCATTCTTCGAGTTCGAAGCCTGCTGTGATATTTCTGTTTTTGGGATATCGGACAGTTTCAGCGATTGTTTATCATGCCTAAAAGGAAATCTCAACTTTCCCGTCAGACATCCCAGACATGAGACAAGAGCAGCTCGAGTACGCCGTACGGCAGTCTGCTCTTGATAATCATCTGCGCCTCTCGAGGAATAGAGAAAATATTTCGCAAGCACGCGCTGGGAAATCTAGCTCCGAGCGTTCACAGCGTCCGTGCTCGGGAATCTAGCGCTGAACGTGCACAGCGTCTCAGTGATTTAAAGCAGCATGTCTCTGCAACAAGGGATAGGGAGTCTAGCGCTGAGCGCTCGCAGCGGCTCGCTAGCCTAGCTACATACATATGCAATAAAAACAAAACCCTCCTTTTGGCAGTCAGGAAATAAATCATAGCACTCAGTACTAACCGAACCACACTCATCATTTCATCAGAAGTTAAAATGTTTACCGCCCAACGAAGTGGGCACGGGTCAGCTAGTATTATATATAGTACCTAAGTACCTATAGAAGATAAATGATACATAGGTATTAATGAAATTATTAATAACGAACCGAAATTCCAACTAATTACATCTGCTTGAAATAGGAGGAAAAATAAACAAATACCGTTGAATTACGAAGCATCTGCGGTTAATATCGTAAGTAGTTGGAATTCTATAAATATAGCCTTTTATGCACATGTAGGTAGCCGTTTGATAATGGCTATTCATGGTCCAAAAGTGTCTAAATTTATGAGCCATGCGTAATAGTCAAGGCTCGATGGTCGATGTCTGTCGTAGGCGCCAGCCTGGCTCAGCGTGATTCACCACTCTGCACGCAGCGCAGCATAACCAAATCTGAATTGCCATGAATGGTAATCTCGATCCGTTTTTTTTACACAGTTTATGATGCAGTTCAAATCTATGAGTGCGGGCTTGACTTAGTTACAGAGTCATTCCCAATCCGTACCTATGTTCTAGTATACATAGTTAGTCCAACAAAAAGGAGGATCTGTGATTTCAAGCTGCTACTAAACAGGTATAAAACTTTGTAGTTGGTGCTGGTCTGAAAGGTTGAACCACGGAACTTTTATTTTATCTTACTTATGCTTATATTTCCTTAAGTGCTCATTATCTACTATTACTAAAATGAAAATCTAAATAGATCATAACTATAAAACCAATGACCAACTCTTTTTTGGCAACTATCGCAATTGTGAATGTGCGTAGGTATGAGGTAGCTTATTCATATTCAATATCTACCGTTAACAATCCATTCCCCTCTGTTGACTTTGACCGCTAACAGGAAAAGATAAGGTACAATGACAATACAATACGGTATTTGGTCCAAATTGGGAAGCGAAAAGATTAAAATGCTTCATGTCTCATTACTTCATAAGTTGCGTTTCCACGTTTGTTGAGAACCGATAGAATCGCTACATTTAACTAGCCTCGTTCAGTGCAAGCGATTTCTATTGGTTCTTAATGAACACATCTCTTGCTACGCATCCTCGCACATATCTGGTGAATACACATCCTAACAGGCTCTCTTGACAGAATAGATCATCGGGTTTTCTTCAAGTAGTTATTCTAGGTATTTGTAGAGAGTATACCTAGTTGAAGTTAGTTTGAAGGATCTCGTTAGGAATAGGTAGGTACCATGCCTCACTCCAAAACCAATGTTACCTAAAAACCAGCAAAGCCAAAGTGAGACTGGCTGGGTGGCACCTACGGGGCTGCACAAGCAGCTGAACCTCGCATTGAACCCATGCGAATATGACGGCTCAAAGGCAGGATGGTTTTTAGCAGCCCAAAATAGAGATGAATCGTAAGGAAGAATGGGAGGCTAATGTCCTGGAGTGGGACAGCATTTGTTGAAAAAGAATAAATGCAAAATAAAGAAATTCAAAATAAACTTGAATCTTTCTACAGGGAGTTATATAGGTAACTACGTCATAAATCGTAAATCGCAACTTCTGCTTACGGAACCCTCAGTGCGCGAGTCCGACTCGCACTTGGCCGGTTTTTGATGTAAGAATTTACGAAGTAAGCTGCCAATCCTTCCATGATATGATGACGTGTATGCAAGTGCTATTAACATCATATCATATTGTTGTATCAATCACATTTCAGCGTCATGATCAACTAAGACATCACCGCGAGAGTCGGTAGTGGAGGCATTCCAGCTGTTGATTATGATATTGACTTAAAAATAACACATTCATTAAAAATTTAATCAATCGAGTATGAACTTACTCGCATGGAGGCTTATTAGCTCGGTAGAATAAAACCTACAATGTATCTTGTGTTTACAATTCGCACGAACTACCCGACGTTTCTCATTAATTTCTAGCAACCTTCCTATTTAGGTACGTACCTACCGACATAGTTAGTGGTTGATAAGTAGTAAGTTGGTAGGTATTTATTGTAGGATAGATACCTAATAGTTGCCTAATAATTTAACTTAATGAGCCGTAATAGCTACAGGGGTATTACTCAAGGATGGATCACCGAACAAATTGTTTGAGCTCTTAAAGATAAAAGAATATCAATGGAGATTCTAATGTGTAGAAACTTTTTGATTAGGAAGTTTTAATTGTTTCATCAAATTTTTCGCTAAGAAATAAATGCCAGTGAAAAGGATCTTAATCGTTTTCAATACTTTTTTTACCTCATACGCCGCCATATTTTGTCATAGTAAGCCAGAAGGCATCTAAGATTGTGCTAGAGATAGATATTAAAACAAAATATGCGTTGGCATTCACCCTAGCTTTGTCTGAAATATTCAAAAAAGTATTGTATTTTTTGCTTTTTTACTGTTATAACATCGAACTAAGTTTATTGTTTTGATTAATCAAACCTGTCTAAATAAATCAAATCAATTTTGTAAAAACCTTCAATTTCCTAATACTATGTTCAATGCATGCCGTGGCAGCCTATAATTAAGGCTACACTACAGAATGTACATATACTTCATCACGTGTAGGTACTTCATCATGTATTTTGGTGTATGCTTTGTTGGTTGTCCTTAAATAAATAAATAAATATATTTTTATTTTTTTATGTTAAGGTGTCTGTAAAGAAAAATACAAATTCACACTAAAATCTTTTTTGAAATAACAGCGGCTCCACAACACTCTGTTCGCAGGACGCCCAGAAGCTCTGGTAAGCTCACGTCAGCGTCGTTCTGGGAAGGCGTGCGATACGGCGGCGACGGCTGGCTGACTCCACTCAATGAGTTTCCATTAGGATGATGAGTGTTCGCTCTATTAATACCCCAGACGTGACAAATACATTATCGCCGCGATTCATTCACGGTTCAAATGAAACTGATTTTTTGAATGAGAACATCTTTTCGGGTTATTTGGAGGCGTTGACTTTTCAGGAGTGTGTTGTTTAGCAGTAGTAGATTAACTTTCGTAACAATTCAAAATGTTAACAAAAATACATATTCAACAAAAGGTATAAAAGCCTGTGTAACAAAGTTTCTTAAAAACGATATGTGTAAGAAGGATCGACTCTATGATTTGAATATTTTGCCAAAACATGCATTCTTATGCTCTGCTAGTGCTAGGGCCTTTTCTAACCATGTGACAAAAATACGAAGTCTATGCTGGTAAAGGACCTAATATTATCGACATAGGTAGGTACTTTTTATTATTAGGATATGGGAAATGATCACTATAATGACTTCTTCTAGTTGTTTCGAGACAAAATTAAAAGCTGGCCCACAATTTTTTTTCAGTTGACCATGCTTTCAGTATTGCTGACTTGTTACTCCATGAACACAGAAGCTTTGCGTATGCTTTGGTTTCTGGTGGGTACTGGTTCCACCAGAAACCGAAGCATGAAGCTAAAATTTAATGGCCGTAGGTACTGGTGGGTAGGTACGGAAGCTGTTTGAATATGCGTTCATTAAAAGATCGGATAGGTGTTAATACGTTTTGGTCGTACCCAAGATATTGCAAAATAGTTTAATGTCATGTAAAATTGACTTCAATAAATATAATTATCTTAATTGTTTACTTTAACGACATAGGTACATAGGTAGCTTATCTACCAAACCTGCAGGAAATATCCGTCTATAAACATGCTATTACCATTATTAATTGCTGATATTAATTAACTTGCATAAACAACATAAAATACAGCACGCAATATTAAATTTACAAGCGTCTTGTAATTAGAAAACTTAATTTGCTCTGTTAAAACAACCATAAGAAGATACGGTCTAGATCGGCGTTTATGATAGGTTCACGTAATATGCTTGTCTACGCGTCCATTTTTCATCGATTCTGATTGATGTACTTACGCATAAAACAAACAATTTTACTGCTGACAATAAAACTGGGCTGTTGTGCTTTTAATTATTTGCGAGTGTATACTACGGGTTTACTTTAACTACGCAGTAAATCGTGCATGTGTTATATACCTACCATCGAGATTTTAACTGTGGGAAAGAATGCTGTTAAATAGTTTAATGTCTTTAAACAATCAAACTAAATCGAATCTAGATTACACAAAGGATTTGTTTTGTATTGGTACTTGGATTAATTTCCGAAGTTAGTGCTTAATTGAGTTTTACTAATTAAACTGCATATAATTGCAATTTATGTTCACGAAACCTGTAAAGCGATCAATTTCACGGTACCTTAATTCCTTCGAATCGATTTAACAAAGATTCTTTACTGAGCATTGCTGAATTAGGATCCTACATCTTTTTACGTGCATCGTGCGTGTGGGTGGGATGTCCACCTGCATGTACCGGTGTTGCATCGCGGTACGTCTTGTGGTCCGAAGATGGACCTGGCTTGGCGGAATTATATTATGCAATTCCGTCGCACATTCCGCAAAATGCAACCGACAGAAAACCGACAGGCCAGCAACTCGGCGCCGATGCTCAAGACTTTCTAGCTTAGACTCGACGAGCCTACATAATTATATATTTGAAACAAAGTTGTGCTTTGATCAATCCTCGCTTTATCCCTGATGTAAAGCCTGGTAATAACTCCAATTTCTGTAATGTAAGACGTTGTTTTACATTCTCACCTTCTCTATAGAGGATATGGGAAAGCCTTTATTATAAGTAAGTGTTTGCTTCTGTTTTTTTTGGATTAACCTTTAAATGTCACCATAACATGCTTTTTTAAACTTGTCTATTTCCAAACGATGGACAGAACAAGCATTTCTCAAGCAGTTTAAGGTATCTACAACTTCACTATGAGCAGGTGTAGCAAAATCCGAGTGATTCAATTTCAGTAGAGTTTGCTTTCAATGAACGATTTTCAATGGTTAGTGTCTCTGTCTGACTAAGTAATTACTACTTTTTTTTTCGGAGGAATTCTTCAAAATGCGTTTGGAATTTTGAGGAAAATGACCAGGGAGTGTGGGGGAAGCGTTGATCACCATCAGCTCATGGAAGGGGCCTACTCCGGAACCTAGAAAGACTTTAAGTGATTACTAAAACTTTTTATTACTGTTGATGTTGACATAGCTTTTATAGCTTTGAAACTCTAAAAAACTTTGAAAATAGAAGCCGATTAATAAGGAAATAACAATTAATATTCAGACAACCGTTCATTCGGGCACTAGGCGACCGGTGCCGGAGCAAGTCTGAATCCTAATGAAGCCGTCTCTTTGGCTAGAGTTTCAGTGGCGACCCATGGGAATTGAATGAAGTTCACACGACTATCTGCAGGCACTCGCTGGCTTACCCAGTCAATTATACGGGGGGATATTTCGTCGAGCAAAATTGTTGAAGTCTTTTTAGATATTGAGATGAATATTAGAAAAAAAACTGCTTCGCAATTGCTGATTGCAGTGTTCAGGTCCAGGACCAACAGCGCTTAAAATATTTTATTATAATTAACAAGCTTTAAGGTAAACCTTCATTTATAAGTTTGTGTTCCATACGGAGGCAACAAAAAGAGCTGTTTATTATGACCGATAAAAAAAACCTTCATACCTACGTGATATCATGAATGGGAACCAGTAATTAATATCTTCAGGAATTGTCAATGTGTTTTAGCCACACAGAAAAAACTTTTCTAAACTTTACCTTCCTTTGTGATCTACTTTCGGTCCTCCCATTTACTAAAATGGGAGGACCGAAAGTAGATCACAATTTAGCACGCATTATATAATAATCCGTGGTGCTTGGCAACTGGGCTTAACCCAGTTGTATATGTCAGCTCTGTTCTATCTCCTGCTTGATAAGGAAGGAAGTAGAAATTATATTTTCTTCTACTGCATCACGTAAAATGTCATGTTAATTTCGTTGCGGGATCCAAGACAGTTGCATGGTTACTCTGGGACTCGTCTAGCTCCATTGACTCGGCTTTATTGGTTTTCTGTTAATTTGGTTTTCAGGAGTTGCAGTTGTGGTGGGTTGGTCCTAAATGGGAGCATACAGAACACACAATTACTCACCCGTATATCCTCAGTGATAAATACGAATAAGCGCGACAGTGGCAATTGACTGGCGACGAAACCTTTCCAATTAGTTAATTCGATTCGAAGATCTGTTGCGTCTGGCTTTTGTTCCCGTTGCTATGCTGTTGCCTCGGTTTGGTCTGTTTAATTATACACACCGCTGTCCGCTGACACGTTACTGATCGTCAAGTGCTCGTTCTCATGCTGACGGCGATACTGAGATCATCACAGTAGCGAGCAACAACGCGACGTAAATCACTCATCCCGCGACATTACTTCTCGGTATCGATAATTGAATAAACTCGTTCATTATGATGGAGTAATAAAACTTGGTCACACAAACGCTTCGTTTGTGTCGTTTTACGAGTTCTACCAGCTGCATCGGTTATCTTTATAGACTTGCACTGACCCTCGAGTTTTCAGAGCGCGTAAGGAAGGATCCACTATGCTTAGTAATTGATCTTAAGGTTGAGACTTGGCCTTTGAACCTCTAAGAAAGTTCTTCTTGTTTGATCATGCGTTCTGCAAACTCTCGCACGTTGACAGATATTTAGGTAGGTATGACTTTCAAGTAATGCATCCGGTCACAAATGAGACGTCGATGTTACTGAATCGACGAAAGCTGATCATGTCAGTGTGGTGCAAATAAGTCGTTTAAGCAGTCTGGCAGGATGCAGCACCGCCGCGGCTCGCAGAGAGCATGACTGGATGACTGAGCATATTGCAATGCGGCGCGGGGGAGCTTCGGGAAGGTTATCTTATCTCGGGAATGTGCCATCCCCGGCAGTGCTCGGTGGGTTGCCACTTAGCGCTGAGCCGCAAAGGGAACAGAAAGAAACTTTTGTTACTCAAAATCAATAACGCTTATCTGGGACGTTTTGTGTGCATAACGGTTACGGCACTGCCAAAGAAAAACTGAATATTTGAGTCATTAATCTTTGACAGCATATTGCTTGTTCAAAAATTAAATATTTATACAGTTTCATTTTTTGTGTAGATGTTTATGTAGGAATGCAAGTGAGATTTATCACTTGGTTTTGTTTGGTGACTTTAAACAGGCCGTTTTAATGCCAGAGCCGATGCATATTAAAATTGAAATCACCGGTTGGATTTAAAACATAATATTCACAATGCCGTATTTGAATAAAAATGTAGAGACCACTTATTGAATATTAGGTAGGTGCTTGATCTCAAAGTCACCTGAGTGATAAACTTTGGGAACTTTTATCTGCAATAAGATGACTTTATCGTCGGATGACAATGAAATGCAATAATAAAATAATTATCTGCATCACATGTGGAGCATCGACTTGCTCGGAGGGCAATGCACTTACTTCATGACGGTAAATCGATTCGTGGTTCTCTTCAAAATGCATCGTTTGTCTTCTCGAGCATTATCAGTTTTAGTAATAAATTCACACAATAGGATATTTTATGTAGGTTTTTGACCTTACTGCGTCTGACAAGTCGTTTCTCAACGTGAACACTTTAATGATATTAAGGCCATCAAAACTGTTTACAATCACAAAAGTCAACATAATGGAGTTATGGTCTTCACGTATTTACTTGAACTATGGTGTAAAATTGATGTGATTTACAACCACCGCTAGCCAGCTTCTTTAATTTAGTTTAGTCAAAACAAACCTGAACGGTTTCACAAGATTTTATTTGCATAAACTTTCCAGATAGGTAATTAAAGCTAGCTAATTAAGATTTCTAAACATTAAGCTCAGTGAGTACTCATGGAGCAGCTCCGTCGTATTTGACAGGCTTATTTACAACATCATAAATTGATCACAACCAGCTACTGTATCTGAGTTTGATATATTGTATTATGTATTTATGCGATGTCATAAATAACATAATAATATTGGCCCTACTTTCGCCCTCGCGTTTTGAAGTATAGACCAGAGTAGTGGCAAAGGTCTCGATAAGTAGTAGTATGTGAGATAGATATGTCTTTGGCAATTTGCCGGATGTATCTAGATAATGGTTCTAATTTGCATTAATGATGGGACACCCACAGTGCGTGATTGTAAAATGGCGTGTAAGATGTTGAAGAATTGAACGTTGGCCTTTGCGAAACGGATCTAGATCACAGGAAACGAGATACTCTTGAATGGCGTCTTATCAGCTGAATGAGTGTTGTCAGAAAAAGTCACAGTGATACGTCTGCTAAACTTTGGCCTCTGTATCTTTATCGTGCATGGTAGCGTCACGTCGCGTCGGACTCTACTGACTTTATATGCAATCTCATGTGGGCCGGTCGGTCGGTACTGCGGCTTTTGTTCAGTAAATGTTAGGATTACGTCAGTACCTCATCATCTGACTAGCCTTTTCCCAACTATATTGGGGTCGACTTCCAGTCAAACCGGATTCAGCTGAATACCAGTATTTTACGTGGAGCGGCTGCCTACCAGACCTCTACAACCCATTAACTGGGTAACACGGTACTTCTTAGCAAGACTGGTGTCAGATTTTCTGGCTTCTGACTATCCGTAACGACTGCCAAATATCTCCAAATGACAGCCGGGACCAACAGCTTAACGTGCTTTCCGAGGCACGGAGGAAACTCGGTATGTTAAGATGGTCACCCATCCACAGACCAACCTCGGCAAGCGTTGCTTAACCTTGAAGATCGACCTGTGCGGGTGTTATTATTTAGCCACGAGCTCCTCAGAGATTACGTCAGTACCTAAAGATAATAAAACACACTTAATCCAAGGTTTGCGGAATGACGAAATTGTATCGTAAAATGGGAATTGTCTCCGATATGAATAATAATTTACGACTGGAGAGCAATATTGTGAAATGGGTTAGCGAAAACATGCGTCTGAAGGGCTCTATACACTTTCCGATTAAATGAGAGTGCTCTCTCTCTACTACTTCTTTTTTCAGAGATAAGGTAAGTACATTTTCTGGACGAAATTAGGCTTTCAGAAAATGTCCGTAATTTTTTTTTTGTGGTGTCTAAATCCCTAACTTTACGTTGAACTATACTCAGATAAAGATTACATAGATAGAACAACAATGTCTTATGTTATTCAAGCATTTTCCTTAATGGACTGTTACTGGAACTTGACAAGTTGGTAGTAACAGGAATAACAGGAACTGATGTATTAGCAAACATGTATGGTGTAAGGGCTATAATAAAAGGCATACTCTATCAACGCCCACGATACTACACTTTATTTTCGCAAAACTTCTTATCTATTTTTTTGTATGATGTAGGTACTCGAATAAAAACCGATTGACGACATCGATGATAGACTGGGTTAAACGATAATGTTACAGCTACATAATGAAGGCGTGGGCGATATCATTAGAGGGTTTATTCAGTCTATTCATGGACTTGCGTCAATTTGTTTTACTTAATCGTCCGTTGTCGTCACTACACCCTTTGTAGCAGTCGTTATGACGTCACAGCATTCACACCAAGCTAACATTTGTTTTGATTTGTTTTACTAATTAAGTGTGTCTGCACTAGGTTATTAACAATGCTAGTGTTTATTTTGTTATGTCTACGTTTAAGAAACCACGACGGATTTGGTGTCAGTCGGCTCGGGTGGCTAATTTGACGATGTGTTTAACCAGTAGTGGTTGTAATTTGGTTGGTCTTTTGTGCAGGTAACTAACTGGGTATTCATAACGTAAAACAACATTGTAGGTAACACACTATTGTAGACTTTGGTACCTAACACATTTTTAAGAGTCAGTCAAGGAAAATGGTTATGTGGTTGTCGTAGCATAGGTGACTGTGGTGGGGCTTTGACTAGTATAATTGTCAAGTTATCCACTCGAGGTCGTGTCCGATAATAGACCTTTTATGAGACAAGGAGGTGGGTACTAACAGCTACTTTTGTAGCTATACACTGCACATTATTTACACTGGCCTGGGGCCCAAGTCTGCTATTTTTATAAATTTGTCATTCCAACACGATCCCATTGTCATGCCATTGTCATTTTGCTAAAAAGTTCGTAATCTGCTAAATTTATAATGTCCGATCATTGGCCGGTCAGCGACAAGCCATCGGCCGATCAGTGATCGTTCACTGGCAAGCCAATGGTCTCGTAATAGTGCTCGTAATAGAGTTGTGTTGACATTGCCGTATTGCCATTATAATAAAACCATTGTGGAAAATCATTTCTAAATGATTTTCTAAAAACTACTACTAAATTTGAATGTTTATTCCTGCCAGATTTTATTTATATTTAATTTGATATTATTTATTAGTGTTTTAAGCAATCTGAATTAGTGAGAAGTTCGTAAATACCAAAAAACATTAGATATATACGCGAAACTATACAAATGCAATATTATTTTGATTAGCTGTCAAATTCAAATATGACATAAGTGACATTATTGCTTACTGACGTTTAACTGTTATGTCTTTATTTTTGTTTATTTTCATCTACCTACCTAAGTGTTTAGATTTTTTGTTTGTGTTTAATTTGTATATTGACCAGCCTCCAAAGCACAGAGTACTTTTATATATATGGAACTCCAAGCGACGCAAACGTCAAAAATCTGCACGGCGTTACGCAGCAGAAGGTAAAGATCTTGCAATTATTTGTTATGTATGACCAGTAACTGCCCACTCTTGAATAAAGTATATCGCCTGATGTAACAAAATATTATTCTTTTTATAGATAGAGACCATGCTGCTCTTGAAGTTGCTCAATCGAGGCTGGACGCAATAGAAGCCAGGAACTCCGAAGCGACTTTAAAACTGAGGCCCTAAACAATTTAGCTGGGGCCATAAACCAACAGAGCTCATCCACAGAAAAACTGACCCATTGGACCCCTTTGTGACATCTGTGTTAAAAAAGGTGATTACTCTTTATTTATAGGTAATTCATCTTTATGAAATGGTTTCACTCAAAATCTGAACTTCTACTCATTATGTGTGCTACAAACATAACCATCATGAGTATTAAGGAGCATTGAAAACAATACAAACAAAATATATAACCCCTCCAGCTAAGCTTAAAAGCTTGGGGACATTAGTAGTAGTACATTGTCCCTAGAATTTGACATCTTGATTGTAATTCTGATACTAAGCACTAGGTTACACAAGCTCTAAACAAAGTTCCAACTTTTGTATATTACCAGTGACTTCACCCGCATGAAAATAGAAAATATATGCCTGTGTTATTCAGTGATAGTGATAAAGTAACTTTCTAGTGGTGAAAGAATTTTGAAATCAATCCAGTAGTTTTTGACTTATAATGAGTAGTATCTATTTTAGGAGTAGTCTATGTCCAGCAGTTCATTCCAAATGGTTGTAAAGGTAAATGAAACAGTGTTTTTAAAAAGAGCATTAATTTATTTATTTGAAATCTCTGTTTTTAACTGACTTCCCAAAAAGGAGGCGGTTCTCAATTCGGTTGTATTTTGTTCAATACTGTGGATCTGTAACAAAGTTAAATCATTTTAATAATAATAAGAGCATTTTCGTACTTCACTAGAATATTGAGGTGGTTTTGCATTAATTACCTGCTTATTTAATTTATGCATTTCTCTTCTCCACAGTCTGTCAACAAGAGCCTGCTGCAGTGCCAGACCTACAAGAAGGTCCTGGTTCACCCTTCGATGGTCTTGATAATTGGGTGCTGCATAATTATTTTCCTCCTTAAATTAAAAGACTGATTAGTGATTAATGTTGTAATTTTTTATTATACTAGTTAAAACTTATGATGTGTTATTCAAATGATGATTAAAGTATTGAAGATCTTTTTAAGACTATTTTATATGAAGACTGATTATTATAAGACTACTACATCAAGTATTGTAACTTGGTGTTGTTTTATAATAAATGTTTTTTTTTGTTCTAGATAGTATATTTACATTTCAGATTTTTCAATTGGCTGGAAAGTCAAGTTTAATATTGTTAAATAAATATTTAGTTAGTGAGAAATAAAGACTAATCTAAATGTAGATTTTTTAGTATAGTAGTATTATTTATATTACCTGATAAATTCCAAATTCATGATACATATTCAATATCAATAGAAATAGTGGAATAGAAATCGCATACCTGTTGCAAGCGAAGTCCTTCTGCATAAACTTCATCAGAAGGGAATGGTTCTCTTGCCATGTTTGCAAGATTATGCTACATGCAATCACAATCTTGCCTGCAGTTGGGCAAAGCATGTGCTGTATGTGCGGCCATGGTTACCAAAAATAACAATTCAAATTTTTGATAGAACCTGCATAGTTTTTAATATCTTATATTCTGCTTAGGTACAACAAGCAAGGTACAACCATAACAGTTAGGGTAGATTTCATTTCTCAATTAGTCTTTAAAATATTCCTTTCCTATATTTTCCTTTTATATATTTGTGGTATATTTTATTTAGTGCCTCTGTAACTTCTATCGATCTCGACACATTCACCTGCAAAACATTATGAAGGGCACTCTGTCCAACCAAATTTTTATAGGACCCTGATGCACGAAGTGCTATTAGAATCCTGCAACAAAAAACATATAACATTAATCGACCTATTTCGCGTTTCTGGCTATAGAATAATAAATTAATGTCAAATTCAGTTTTCTCACCTTCATTTCTGCCGATATAGTATCATTTCGTCGCGGTCTGGCCATAAGGGAATTGAGTTCGTCAATTTACCCCCTTACCGAGTCCTTTCCAAGGCGAACGTTTTTACGAATTTCGCCTCAGTATTCAGTAACATAAATAAGTAAAAGGGTTCGTGTTGATTGTCATCAACCGACGGGCTAAACGGCGTCTTCTGGATTCCCTGCATCTTTTTTCTCTAGCATGCACTGCATTGGCTAGTTCCAGAATATTTGATCGCAGTGAATCATTCTTGGATGCAATAATATTCCACAAACTCGATTTAAAGCAAAAAGTTTTTGATACTGAGCTGTCGAATTATGAATTAACACAACCGCTAGGTTATTGTCTTCTGTGCTGCACAATCACAGAGTACTTTTAAATATCAATGACGTTCCAAATTCCAATTATTTCCAATGGTGGCACAGTGGTAGCTCACCGATCAAAGTAACTGTCAAAATATTAGCAGACTAACGCATACGTCAAACATTCAGCTGTCATTATGTACGAGATTACCATTCTAAGCCATTTCTCTCAATGGCGAGTCAGTGGACCGTCAGTGGACGAACATTGGAATGTCATAGTGACGCCATTATGACGCCATTATGTTAGTAGATTGCCAAACTTGTCAAAATCAACCATTTTGAAATCAGTGATCGACCATTCTGACACTATTGTAATAGCAGACTCGGGCCCCTGGAAACTAATTGTGTTACCTTAAGAAAAGAACACTTTAACGCGGGAAAAATTATTGTTGTTCGCTGTTGATTTTTAAAAGTTCTGCCTAGGTACTAACATTAGTTATAATTTCTGCGCATTATTTGAGAATAGTAGAATACAAGCCTTGGCCACAACTAGGCATTGATGGATTTACACGTTCGTCCATCAATGCCTCTTTTGCTGGCCGCTGCAGTAATGTACCTACTATAAATACAGAGCTATTTTTAGCTATATCATATCTAGTGCGTATTGCGAATTTTATAATGTTTGAAAACATCGAAGAAATAGTTTGTCCAGTGGAATTTCGTGTTCAGAGTCACTGAAAATGTTTTAAATCAAAAACACGTGCTTATGAGTGGTACAAAGCTTTCAAAAGCGTTCGAGATGTGATGGAAGATTTGCCTCGCTCTGGTAGGCTATCAACTTCTGCAACTGAAGTTAACGTCGCAAAAGTGATGGAAATAGTGACTGAAAATCCTCATTCATGTTTGTGAGAGATAGTCGCCGAACTTTCTGTGTCTCACGAGTTGGCCCGTATCATTTTTAACCGACTTTCCAAAAAGGAGGAGGTTCTCAATTCGGATGTTTGTACTTTTTTTTTTTTTTTAATAATCACTTGGGTATGAAAAATGTTGCCGCTCAGCTATTCCCAAAAATATTGGATTTTGCAATTACCACTTCGTGGTACCCGTTTTCATTCGGTAGGAAGAATAAAGTAGAATTCGCGGCGAGAACTAAACTCCATTCCGGAAAAAGCGTTTAAAAATGTTTTGATGATTGGATTATTCGTTGGCGTAAGAGTATCGTTACTGAAGGAGCCTACTTTGAAGGTGATCAAATAAATTTGGATGAATAACCTTCGATCAATAATACCACATTTTGTAATTATTGATCTTTCCCGGTGGTTTCTTGACAGAATATATTATTTATTTCCATACTTGCTTCCACCTTTGATTTCGTACGTGAATGTCTCGTTTTTCCCGTTTCCGTACGAATTTCAGGTAATTCTCTCTTAGTACCCCCTACACTCTCCAAGGAATCTAAAATAAAATACATACTAAATTTCGGCTTCCTACGGCTAGTACTGTCGTCTGTTTGTCGTCTGTCAGTAACTCCATCACTCAGTCAGTCACAAGTTACGGAAGAATTTCATATACATATTAGGATCAAACCGAAGCTTTGATTTCGATTTCAGCTGAAAATCCTATTGCGATTGGACACTAGTTTAAAAACATATGAAGCACACAATAAAATAGCTGTAGATAATTATATATCTGGAGCTCTGGAGAGAATATGCGATTGTACGAGTTATATGCGATTGCCGGTTTGTAAGTTCAGTACCAACCCATATCATATTTATTTTATTCGTCGTCGTAGATCAAAACGTGAAATCAACAATAAATATTTTATTTACCACAAGTTCCTGTATTTTATGTGTGCAGTTTTATAGCCCAGTTCCTTATTGTCATAATTGCAATCAAAATGTACTTGAGGTCCGCCATTTTCTTATTTCCCTCGATCTTTCCTATTAAAAATAAAATGAGGCATTTTAGCGAGTTAACGACGGGATGTAAAAATAATTAAAAATAATAATCTAGTGACATTACATTACACATGAAGGACTAAACGGTGATTTTACATCATTTATGTGGTTATTATCTATTCAATGATCGTTTAATATGAAAATGAACTTGCATTAGTGTTAATATTGAGTTCAAGATATTGCGCACTATGGTTTTTAGCGCAATAAGGGCGTTGAAGGTTTACATGTATTGTACTTACTGGTCTTGGCATTGATAAAGAGTTTGATTTTTTTTTATAAAGGTGAGCCTAGGTATTACGTATTGCGGAATTTGATAACCACGGCCCTGGAACGTAAAGGGCATTAGGAGGAACACAGATGGGTTTTAGTCAGTAAGAGACTGACACTCCCTTCAGTTAGATGATTTCCCATCCTTTAAACAAACCGGCCATGTGCGTGTAGGGTTCCGTTTTGCAAGCCAGCAGTTTAGCTTTTAGAGAAGAGCAGGGGGGGGATCCTCCGCCTCTGTATCACACCGGATTTTTTTTTTGTTCCGTGGGATTAACGATAGTTTATCTGCTGGTTTTAATTACCGACAGGGTATTATTTCAAATAATAATAAAATAACCAATTGATTCGAACAGATTGCTACTTCTACTACTTAATTTTCACATACGCACGCATTCGCATCTCAATCGCAATCTGTCAAAAATTTATGAAAATTAAGGCTTTTTGATAGTTTGCGATTGACATGCGAATGCAAAAGTTGTTTAATTAAAATTAGTAGAATTGGTCCTCAGATATTGAGATTCCTTTTGCCTATACTGATATTCGTGTTTTATACAAAACAAATATTTTCATAGTGGCTGAGTGATGCAAAATGAACCATAATTTAAGGTAATGGAAATTATTTGATAGGCACCTAACTATGATATTACAAAGTTTATGTCCACGTTAATATCAAGTTGACGCCTAGTTTGGGTACCTACTTGTCACCGTTCTTGTTCTAAAGTATATAGTTAGCTGATTTAAGCATAATTATATTCGATTTAGATAAGATTAGATCAATTTACGGCAAATAATTTAATTTCAAATCATATGATTCGTTTTACTGGCTAATTGTGAGTTTGTGACCTAAAAGCAGGATAAGCTGGTAATTCTATGTACCTACTCGCACGTACCTGCTTAGATATTTAATTATTTTAATATAAATAATTAAGTGGGTGCTTAAAGTCCTATAGTAACTTATTTTTATTCGTTTTGCAATGGACTTAATCCAGGAATTGGTTTATTATGAATAAATAAAATCTGCGAAAAAGCTGTCAGGCCTAGCTTTTATACAATATCTAAGCTCTTAAATTAACAATACTCAAAATCGTACAAGTTCCTACCGAGTT
Organism: Ceramica pisi; assembly: GCA_963859965.1. NCBI lineage: Eukaryota > Metazoa > Arthropoda > Insecta > Lepidoptera > Noctuidae > Ceramica > Ceramica pisi. The sequence goes on along the minus strand of OY982535.1, from coordinate 16,635,454 downwards.
AAAGTCAATTTTAATTATTTTTCAGAAGGTGAACTCAGGACAGCTTTCCCAAAATACCTGCATCATACAATTTGGGTGAGTGGGAGTCGGGCCTCTGGCTTCACGCACTACCGGCGTCGAACATGCACCTTGTTCGATGATACTACTTTCCGCCTAGCTGCTTCCCTTCGCTTAGGCGCATCTTGTTGTTCTCCTCATCGCTGTCACAGTGGCGAAGCTGTCAACAGCCTCGGGCACCATGGCCAGTCATGCAGTTGAAGTGCGGGTCGCATAGCACGGCACGCAAACATCAACGGCAATATCCGACGCTCTCTTGTCGCCGTCAGTGTTCCAGCCGTATTAGAATCCATTGGCCTGCCCCGCGACGATGGCAAGTTACCGGACGGTATGTCTTTATTTCTTTAGTAGGCCTTTAGTGTGGGACGCATCTTGTGTCGATACTTTTGCGCCATCCCATCTTCCCAGCTCGTCGTGCTTTGCTGGTTTTACCGCTTCGGCTGCTGAAAATCTCAAACGGCGGAAATATAATATCCTAGCCTTATTGGCAACTACATCTTTGAGCCGTTTGGGGTTGAAACTCTTGGACCGTAGGGGGCCGAGTGCTCACGTGCTATTTAAAGATCTAGCAAAACGCTTAGTTGACGCTTCGTGTGACCCAAATTAAATAAATAAATATTTATTTCGATGTAATTTTTATCACTTTCGTAGTGTGTACGTCCACACGTTACTGCCTGCGTTTAGAAATAAGTCTACGCAGATGTATGTTTGAACAAAAAATGTCTGCACAGACTTACAGCATAGTCTACGCAGACAAATGTCGGAGTCATGTGGACCTAGATCACTGGAAGTCTCCGTAAGATTGTAATAAATCTTGATTAGATTATAATTTCTCGATATATTATAAAAAAATAGTTTTTTTATTTAATATATATTCCATCCAAATTCAATAGTTTCAAATATTTTCGTCTCATTAGAAAAAAAAAAAAAATACAATTTCACGCGATATTTTACAATCTTACGGTGCTTACCATTTTCCGGTGACACACCCACTACAAGATTTCGATTCTAAAATTGTTAGTTTATGATGCTATCATGACACATGATATCAGAACCCGCCATTAATATGCTAAATACATCAAAGTGTGGCACTCCTGTCGACAGCGTTCCTACTGCCTTCAGCTCAGTAATTATGTCTGATTTATCTCACGATCGCATAAACTTGTGGAATGTCAATTTTAGTAGGTGTTTCATATTTTGAAAGGATATTGAGTTGACATAGGTATTTAGTGGATATCTATGTTATCGGAAAATGGCAGACTCCGTAAGATTGTAATATCTTGATTAGATTTTATTTTTATTTCTTGATATGTGATGAAAAAATCGTGAAGCTCGTGGCTAGATAATAACAGCCACACAGGTCGATCTTCAAGGTTAAGCAATGGTCTGTGGATGGGTGACCATCTTAAATACCGAGTTTCCTCTGTGCCTTGGAAAGCGCGCTAAGCTGTTGGTCCCGGCTGTCATTTGTAGATCTTTGGCAATCGTTACGGATAGTCAGAAGCCAAAAAATCTGACACCAGTCTTGCCAAGGAGTTCGGTGTTACCCAGTTAATGGGTTGTGGAGGTCTGGTAGGCAGCCGCGCTCCACGTAAAATACTGATATTCAGCTGAATCCGGTTTGACTGGAAGCCGACTCCAATATAGTTGGGAAAAGGCTAGGCAGATGATGATATGTGATGAAAAAATCGTTTTGCATGTAATATATCCAAGAAAGTATGAAAGAAAGAAAAAGTATTCCATCCGAATTCAATAGTTTCCAATACATCCGTGTCTTATTTAGAAAAAAATGTTCACAACAATGTTACGGTGCACGTTGTTTGCCATTTTCCGGTGACAGATAGGTACACAGCAAATATTAAAAGTTCCGTGTACTATGGGTAGGTAGGTTACATCCAGTTTGAGGAAAGCCTGATTAATTTTTCTAACAGTTCTTCTATTTTCCATCGCTTTCAAGAAGTAGGTGATTCATTTTATATTCCACAAATGAGCTTATGTACAAACTAATTCTTAGCACGATCTCTGGTAAGTAACCCACAAGGCTCTTAGAAGTTTAAATTTTTATAAATTGATATGCTCGGTTTAAACATTGTCTTTTCTGTATGTATCCGATAACATGGTCCACGATGTAGATAGCTTGTCGTAACTTTTTTACTCTTTTTAGGGTTCCGTAACAAAAAAGAAAAAAGCGGAACCCTTATACGATCACTTTGTTGTCCGTCCGTCCGTTCGTCTGTATGTCAAGACATGTGGAGGTATCGAGTTGAAATTAAACCAAATATTCAGGTTTACAGTCCCTTAAAGCTGTGAAAAAATCAAACTCGACACTCTCCAGGGAATCAAACTGTATAGGTGTATTTCCCGTTTCCCGTTCGTTTTTTATCAATCATCGACGTTGAGCAGTTTAGTATTGACGACACGGTTGGCGCAGTGGTTGAGCGACCGACTGCTGCGCTGCGTGTCGCGGGTTCGATTCCCGCACGGAACAAATATTTGTAAGACCTACATGTATTTGTTCTGAGTCTGGGTGTTTTTCTATCTATAATATGTATGTATTTACAAAAAAAAAAAAATGTATATAAGTAGTTTATCAGCCATATCGTTACCATAACACAAGCATTAGGTTGCTTAGCTTGGGACTATATGGCGTTGTGTGAAATGTCCAAGGATATTATTATTATTATGTTTTTTTAAATTTATTTTCTCAGGCTAGTGCCTGGTATTTGCTAGAATCTCACGGGTGTGAACCAAGGTGAGATCCTAGTTATTAGTTTGTGATGGTAAATTACTTTGTACTGCATTAAAATTGTTATCCAAGTCTAGTTGTAAAAATTTTCTAACTATTCGGCAAGTATTTAAAATAGCGGCTTTTTGTAGTGTTAAGTATGTGTATTTCGAAAGATTAAGAACATTAAAGCTATTGAATATTTGTTTTGGGATAACACCTGTTGTTGATATTACTATTGGGACAATTGTGACTTTATTCATTTTCCAAACTCTGGTGATTTCCTCTTGTAGTTCTGTGTACTTCCTTATTTTTTCTGTGATAGTCTTTTGTATGTTATTGGTGTTTGGTACGGCTATATCTACAATGTATGTGTGTTTGTTTTCTTTATCAACAAGTGTTATATCGGGTCTGTTATTGTATATAGTGTGATCTGTAATTATAGTGCGGTCATAATATATTTTGTAAAAATTGTTTTCTAAAACAGCTCTTGGTGTATATTTGTAATATGGTGTGTATGGGTCCTGCACTAGTTTAAGATTAACGGCGAGTTTTTGGTGAATAATGTTAACGAGTTGATTGTGACGATGAGTGTAGTCGTTCTGGGTCAATGTCATGCAAGCTCCTGTAATGTGCTGTATTGTTTCAGGTTTGCTATGACATTTTCTGCATAAATCATTCCTTACTGTCCTATCTTTTATTATGTATTTTCTATAATTCTTTGTGTTAATAACTTGGTCTTGGATGGCCAGCATAAACCCTTCTGTTTCCGGAAACAGCCCACTCAACTCCAGCCATTTGTTAGAAGCTTCTTTATCGATGAATGTTTGATGTAAATCATTGGGATGTCTACCATGTAGTTCTTTTTGCCTCCATTTTCTGTTTATTTCTTCTATGTGTTTCGTTTGATCTACTGTTTCAGTATTACTATCATCGCTTAGGTTTAAAGGTGTATATTTTAAATCTATCTCTGTGATTGTTTTGTGTAATTTACTCGAACTTTTCTTTCGCCTGAAAAATTGTTTGAGATTTATGACTTGTCTTTTGTGCAGATGTGATATTTCGATTAATCCTCTACCTCCTTCTTTTCTGGGCATTATCACTCTTTCAATTGCTGATTTGGGGTGGTGATATCTGTGTTGTGTTAACATAGTTCTTGTTTTGACTTCGAGGCCATGTAGTTCCGTATTCGACCATTTTATTACACCGAAAGAGTAAGTAAGTATTGGTACCGCGTATGTATTAATGGCTTTGAATAAATTTTTGCTGGATAGATGCATTTTGCACAAAGAATGTATTCTGCTATTATATTCCTTTTTTAGTTTATCTTTAATGGCCATATGTTCTAAAAGTCTAGCTTGATTGTAACCTAAATATTTATATAGTTCTTCTTCTTTAATCGCTTCTATTGTTTCATCACTATTTGTTAAGTAGTTTCCATCTACAATCTTGCCTTTCTCTATATTAAGTTTTCGGCATTTGTCTAGCCCAAAATCCATCCTTATGTCTTTCGAAAATGTTGTGGTTATATTTAATAAATCGTGCAAATCAGAATTTTTATTGGCATACAATTTTAAATCATCCATATAAATGTGTAATTTGATGCAATATTGACCTACCATTCTTAATATCAAACCCCAATCTAGAATCGATTAACGCTCGAGAGAGTGGATTTAGGGCTAGACAGAACCAGAGAGGACTTAATGAGTCCCCTTGGAAGATACCTCTTTTAATTTCTATATCGTCCACGGTTATGTTTGTTGTTTCAGATTGTAATTTAAGTGTAGTTCTCCAGGATCCCATAGTATCTTTAAGGAATTGTATAAGTAATGGATTAATTTTATAAATATTTAATACTTCGATCAACCATGAGTGCGGAACGCTGTCGAATGCTTTTTTGTAATCAATGTATGCCACGTATAAGTTTTTTCTAGATCTTTGACAGTATTTTAAGATAGTGGAATCAATTATTAATTGCTCTTTACAGCCCATGTGTCCGCGCCTACACCCTTTTTGTTCTTCTGTTAAAATATCATAATTTTCAATATGTTTAATGACTTTGTTCGTAATACATGAGGTTATGATTTTATATAAGGTTGGTAAGCAAGTAATAGGTCTGTACTGTGAAGGATCCTGGGTTCTACTCGATTTTGGGAGCATATATGTGATACCTTTAGTCAAAAATTCGGGAATATTTTGATTGCCTTTTAAAATTTCGGTTATTTGTTCGGCTAACGTTTTATGGAGTGAAAAAAGTATTTTTATCCAGAAATTATGTATACCATCTATTCCTGCTGCTTTCCAGTTATGTGTTTTATTTATAACTAGCTGACCCGTGCCCACTTCGTTGGGCGGTAAACATTTTAACTTGTGATGAAATTATGAGTGTGGTTCGGTTATTACTGACTGCTATGATTTATTTCCTGACGGCCAAAAGGAGGGTTTGGTTTTTATTGCATAATAATATGTATGTAGCTAGGCTAGCGAGCCGCTGCGAGCGCTCAGCGTTAGACTCCCTGTCCCTTGTTGCAGAGACATGCTGCTTTAAATCACTGAGACGCTGCGCACGTTCAGCGCTAGATTCCCGAGCACGGACCTGCGATGTTCTCCAGCTTTGGTTAGCAAGCCGCTGTGAACGCTCGGAGCTAGATTTCCAGCGCGTGCTTGCGAAATATTTTCTCTATTCCTCGAGAGGCTCTTGTCTGGGATGTCTGACGGGAAAGTTGTGATATCCTTTAAGGCATGATAAACAATCGCTGAAACTGTCCGATATCCCAAAAACAGAAATATCACAGCTTCGAACTCGAAGAATGAGAACGAAGTAATATTGTAATTGTGTTTTGAGAAACCGAGCAACCAAAACAATTTTAAAGACCAACAACATTCAATCAACTACGTACAACTTACCTACCAAACGACAAAAGTTAAATAATAACTGGAGAGGGTCATTAATCCGCGGAAAATCTTAACACCACGATTCAGAAAAATGACGTACCCAATTGCACAACGCCGTCTATGGGTAAATGGAAAAAAACGTCCGTACAAAGCATGTTCTAATTCTAATGCGGTTCGTGAAAGGACGGCGCGGGCGGCGTTTTGCGATTTAGTAATTTTATATTATCTTCGAAACTATTCAACCAATTTCCATACTGTTTTGGGAAAATCGTATCTCTATGATGTTCTTGTGATCAAAATAACTTTTTTTTCGATAAGGTTCAATATTTTGTTGTTTAAAAAATCGTCCAAAGATATGTACGTCGAAAAATACTTTTTTTAACACATAAAATCTACTATATCTGCTAAAATATAAAAGATAGAAATATGGTGCCGCGGACTTTTTTGTAGAACTATTATAGGCGGACCAGGTTGCCATACAATGTTTTCAATTATATACAACTGTTAAGGCAGCGCACGCAAATAACTCTGTTGTAAGAGCTATTTTTTTCCGCCTGGATAGACAAAAATTGAGATAGTTCGACTAATATGCATGATATCTTTATAATTTATAGCCTATAGCACTCACGAATAATGTAGCTTTCTACCAGTGAAACAATTTTTCAAATCGGACCAGTAGTTCCTGAGATTACCCCCTACATACAAACTTACAAACTTACAAACTTACAAACTTACAAACTTACAAACTTACAAACAATTTTACCTCTTTATAATATTAGTATAGATAACTCAGAGGTTCTCAGATTTTGTTGTGCAAGGCGTTGCGAACGTTCGACACTCGACTCTCGTGCGCGTACCTGAGAGTTTCTCTGATTTTGTTCAGCAAGGCGTTGTGAACGGTCAGGTGAAGATTCTCCCATACGGCGTATTCTTGCTGCCCGTGCTTGAGAACTATGTTTAGTAAGTTGAGACATGGCTCTCTTTAGGCATTTTCAAATGTTTAAGAAAATGTTAATAATTCTAGCTCTGAAAAGAACTGTTGTGTAGCCCATATTATTATTATTATTATTATGGAGCCGACCTCGCGGCTGAGCCGCGCGGGTACCTTACTCATAGATCTAAACTCCCCTCCCGCACGCGCCTTGGTGACGTCCACTTCGCAACGGGTCGTGCAGCAGAAATCGTAATATTTTAATTTCGCCATAACTTCAAAACCAAACGTCCGATTTTAATCATTCAAAGACCAAATATTATCTACATAAACTGTACTTAGTGATGAAATACTTTATTTTGATAAAGATTTATAGTATGAGTAAAATAAACGCGTTTAAATGTAGTCCAAAAAAAAATCAAGATTTTTAAATTAAAAAAATGGTTGTTGTGCCTCACTCGACATAGATAGGTATAGTGTGTCGCGGACTTTTTTGTAGATATTTATAAGATCTAAAATTAATTAGAACAATATATGGTTCTATCTTTTATAGTTTAGGCAGCGTACACAAAATAAGATACTTTTCTGGTTGATTTTTACACCTTGTGTCCGAAAAACCCAAATATCTTACGGAACCCTATTTTTTTCCAAAATAAAATATAGCCTATGTTACTCGTGGATAATGTAGCTTTCGAATGGTGAAAGAATTTTTAAAATCGGTCCAGTAGTTTTTGAGCCTATTCATTACAATCAAACAAACAAACAAACAAACAAATAAAGTTTTCCTCTTTATAATATTAGTGTAGATTGTATTGATCTCAAGCACATCTATGTTCTCAAATGGCGTTTCTTCTATTGTGTCTGATCTACCTATTTCTTCTTGGATCCACCTAGCGTTTTTATTGTGTTCCGTGCTGTCTGACCATATTCCTTGCCAGAATACTTTTAAATCGTCTTGAGATGGAGGGTTCTGGATTTTTGTATCGTTGCCTTTAAGTTTTCTATAAAATTGTTTTTCACTCGTTTTAAATAATCTATTGTTATCCTTTCTTTCTTTCGCTTTTTTATACCGTGCTAGCCTATGACTCTTAACTAACGGTTTTTGTTTCAACGTGTCTAAGTGATCTTCTATTCTCTTATTAAAATTTTCATGTGAGCTGTGTTGTCTAGTATTTTTAATAATCTGTTTTACTTTGTTTTCCAGTTTCCTGGATGTATTTCCATTTTTGTATTGTGTTAGTCTATTAATATCTTTTCTTAGTTGGTCTATAGACGTTTCTAATCTTTTTTGCCAAGGTGGATCGGTTTTTGCTCTAATATTATTGTTAGTTCTATCTACATTTATTTTTAATTTAAAGTGAGTAATTACTGACATAGCTATGCAGTAAATTAAAGAATGTGTGTCACTTAGCCTTTCTAGAGATGATAGTTTGGAAGGGATAATTTTTTGATTAAAAATATTAATGATTTCAGATAATTTGCTAGATGGTCTAATTTTTGGCAATAATGGTCTACATGCTGGATCCATCCCGTTATATTTTATTAAATTTGATTCTAAATCGTTACTTAAAGTGTTTATTTATTATTATAACCAAAATTTCCCATAAATAATTTGTGGTTTTGCCCGGAAAAAACTGCGAGACTCGAATCCTGGACTAAGTATTTACAATATGTACCTACATATTTGTACGGGACTATCGGTGGTCGAAATCGACTCGCATTTGTGTTTTAAGTATTCCAATCATCAAATGACTTCTTCCGTTCTGTGCGGAGCGGAAGGGAGTATCAGAGTCTTCAAAAAACCGGCCAAGTGCGAGTCGGACTCGCGCACTGAGGGTTCCGTAAGCAGAAGTTGCGATTTACGATTTATGACGTATTAAAAAAAAACTACTCACTAGATCTCGTTCAAACCAATTTTCGCTGGTAGTTTACATGGTGATGTACATCATATATTTTTTTTAGTTTTATCATTCTCTTATTTTAGAAGTTAAGGGGGGACACAAATTTTTCCACTTTGGAAGTGTCTGTCGCGCAAACTCTTCAGTTTAGGAAAAAATGATCTTAGAAACCTCAATATCATTTTTAAAGACCTATCCATAGATACCCCACACGCATGGGTACAATGAAAAAAAAAAATTGAGATTCAGTTCTAAGTATGGGGACCCCCAAAATTTACTGTTTTTTTTCTATTTTTATGTGAAAATCTTTATGCGGTTCACAAAATATATCTACTTACCAAATTTCAACAGTGTAGTTCTTATAGTTTCGGAGAAAAATGGCTGTGACATACGGACGGACGGACAGACAGACAGACAGACATGACGTTGGTTCCGTTTTTGCCATTTGGCTACGGAACCCTAAAAACATCCGTGTTCCTCCTAATGCCCTTTGCTTTCCAGGGCCGCGGTGACTCTTTCGAACAAATTCCGCAATAGGGAATCATATGCATAAAAAAAATATTTATTATCTAAACACTTTATCTAACAATATACAAAGATATATTACTAACAGTGGAAATATAATCAAAATTGCTCGAAAAACAAACGAGATATAATTATTTTAAACAAATATATCTGTCCCTCTCGCGAAAACGCTGTTTTTTATGGCAGATGTATAGACGTCACGTAATGTGACGTCAAATTCCATGTCGGACTTCTCGTTCTAAAAGTAATCTTTGAAGCGTTATAACTTCATCGCTGATGAAGATATTTAAAAAATATTTTCTAGAGTGTTTACTGGAGCTTATAAGTAATTCATTTTATTCTGGCAGAATCTTTTTACTCTACATCATATTATAGCAATAATCAAAGGAATACGCAGGCTGTCATAACTGCCATCAGAAACCGCGTCGCAAACAACAATAAAGACAGCTCCACTTTTTCGTGTCCAGACATATTAATTGGCGTCTGCAATATCTTATTGACTTTGAACCCGTCTCATCACGGAATTAATTGCACAAATATCTCAAGTCTGTCGAATCGTTGATCAATCGACGTCGATGACTCGCTATTACTTCAACCTCAGAGGAACATTATCGTCCTAACCGCCTATTTATAAAGGCAAGTAATACGATCTCGGACAATTGAAACGTATCAAGGCTTCTCTTCAATTACGTGTTGACTGACAGAGGGCGGAGGTTAACAGCCAATGAGCCCTTCACATCGGTGCGTTGATTAAATGAGTGGCAAATACTTTCCACTTGCCTGATGCAACAAAGTAATGATGACGTCAGAGACAGAGACAATGAGCAGGTTGTCTATGGCGCAGCAGGATTCTACGGACGTGGACGCTTCACGTTGTGTGTTTTCCGGAAAAATCAAGCTCGCTGTTGAACGTACGCAATTCTATGAAGCTCGTATAGTACTGCGCAAATGTGTAGGTATATGAGACCATTTCGTTCACAAATACTGTTTTCCGTGATTTCTAGTTCCTTGAGAAAATTGAGGAACCTAAAAACCTCACTGCTGCGACTGCCAAATTCGATGCAGAGCGGAGGCGAGGGCCATAACAAAATTGGAAAAACGAAGGCCGACATGTGAAAATGCCCTTTTGTAATAATAACGTGAGTAAACAGAAAATCAGTGAATGAACGACGATATGTTACTAAAAACATTCTTTTCTTGTGCATTCGAGTAGAAAAAGAGGCTTCGAATACTTGGGAACAATATCCGCGACTGCGGGCATCCAGCCAGTTTCGTACTTTTTGCTTTTTAATTTATTTCCCCCTCGTGAATACATTACGTTCTGCTTACTGCTCAACTTTCTGAGCCCCATTGTGTATTTTAGCGACATATCATACTCTGTCATACATTTAGCTAAATTATTATCAATTGAGAAACTTTTATTTCTTCCTTTGTTGCTCCTCTTAATTGAATTGCGAGTTGTTTTGCAAATTACGGCGTTGTGAGTTGTTATTTATGAATATGAATTGCCTTTTCGTTTCCTGATAATACCATGAAAACAGCATTTGAGAGAAATAAGCTATATTACTTATTTTAACTAGATAAAAATATGAGCACGTATGAACTTCAGTACCAGTGAATTAATGTCTTGCATAGTTCGGCGTCTCCGGTATACACGCTGTCATTAGGAACCCGCCTACCCGTGCAGTTTATATCTTTTGTAGTAAAAACTCATATAATACGAGATACTTCTCAAGAAACTCATTGGCATTCAACATTCGTATTTAGTTATAAAAAAATAATTTCTGATGCTGGAGATCTTTCCGTTTCAACTCGCCGGCTCCGCTCTAGGGTTGCCAAGATACTGACACAAACGGTACTAATGAAAAACGTCGAAACTTTTTGAATAACTATAGTCTCTTTAAAAATCCCATAACCCACTTTCCGACTACCCCTAGCTTTGTTTGTGAACGGGAAGTGCGACCCAGTTTCCTTTGTGTTATTCTTATTGCTTGTAAAATTCTTCACTGAAACTTAAATAAGTTTCGTTCAGAGCAAGTGGGTGAAAAGTTTTAGTTGCCAAATATTATAGCAAAATGGCCTAAATAATATACTGTGCAAGATTATGGTGCGTAACTACGTTATAGCTTTGTGTTGCGTAAGTTATTTCGTTTTTATTCTGATAACAGGTCCTTACGTGATTTTAATGCAATTGGTATTCATTAGACTCCAGGATGTCTTTACAGGTTTTAGATTTTAACGACTCGGTTTATGCTACTTCATTGGATATCTACTCCTTCAGCTGGGGTAGGCAAATGAGTAAGAGTTTTGAGAAAAAAGCTACTGCTGAGTAACAAACGTCCCAGGCACCGGACGCATAAACGAGTGATGCAATCTGGTTCAAATTTCTACCGTCTGGAAATTGAGGCGCGATTCTTGAAACCGCAACCCTAATAAATGACCAAAAGCTCCAAACTCCTAGCCGCACAATCTCTAAGCTAGCCAAAGAATCGCCACCCTATCTTATCGGAACCTTGGATATGTTTTAATAGGCAGGCGACAGACACAGTTTGCACAAAAACCCTTTGGCGCCTCGAAGGCTTCGTCATTAAGAAAACAGACCACATGAACTGAATGAGCCGAGTTCAGCCGAGGGGCGCCCACACACTAACCGCACAATGAGACAAAAGCTCCTCAATAGCGGCTGTATGGCACTCATGGCATTGTGCCGTGTTTGTTTATACATGAACACTTCGAGTGGATTTAACTCGCAATTAATAATGACTTTAGGTATAAATAGTGTGATGTTTATTGTGTAAATAAGTAGGTAAGTAAGGTTAGTTGATAATTAATTTGTTTAAATTCATTCAAGGGATTATTTTTTTGATAACTCTTGTACTTAGATACCTATCTGTTTATCTGGTATACTGATGCTCTAGAAGACATCTAGATGAATAAGAAAGTCTTTATAATAAACTTATCAGTCTACTACAAAATCTCCGTTATAGGTTCTACGTTCTCTCTCATTATTTTCTTAGGGTTGACTTCCGAGAATAAAGGAGTTCAAATAAAATAATGAGATCACCATAGGTGAGGCAAACCACATGAGGAAAGGTAATGAGTACAGTAGACGTTGACCCATATAAAGGCTAATAGCCTGCTTAAGGGTGATACGCGTCTGTGGCATTAATTACTGACTGAAACCAACAACAAGTGTGTAATGATAGGTACCTAACAATTTCGTTGCGTCGTGGTGGTTATTGTGTAAAAGAATTCTTAGCGAACAGATATTAATCCAACCATTCCGCAAATACCAAAGTTGAATTGCCAAACTTTCATGTCTAATAGGAAATATGTAAATCCAAAAAGAACGGTTTGAAATGCTGGCACCCTGGGACTTCAACCCGGGACTGTTAGCATGGAAAGCAGACACTCTTTTTCAATGTTCATAGGGCGGAAAAGTTCCAAGCACTCACTGAAGTTTATCAAATTTTGATTTCAGGGAGTGTTGTGTTCCTTGAAGATGCAGTTATATTTCCGTGGACTAATATCTGTAGACCCTAACTGACAATTGTAAATACAATGTGATACCCAAACCGGATATCTATGTACAACATAAAATATGCACGAAACCGGACAAAGTTGACCACCGCATTTTATTTAAATGAAATAATAATAAGTAAAGGTGGCATTATATTTAATTGAAGTTTACCGCGAATAGGTTATTAGATATTCAGAGGCTGTAGGATTTAATATCTTCGAAGTGGTCGTTTTAAGTGATGCAATTAGGGGGCAGTTAGCGTTCCCGTGGTCCGCGGGTGCGGGTGTCGGGCGCTGACACGTACGGAACCCGCGAGCACGTCTCACATGCGAACTGAATAACTTAATGAAAATAACATAAAAATACTCTTTTTATTGCCACGTTTAATGTAAGTGGTTGACTTCGTGAGCTATCGAGTTGAGATGTGATGTCAAGAGTTCTAATTTCGGCTCTTATTTGCTTTCCATGCATTAAATGTGCACCTGAGGGCCAATTTTACTTATTTTTAAACAACTTTCGCATTCGCATGTCAATCACAGACTGTCAAAAAAGCCTTAATTGTCATAAATTTTTGACAGTTTGCGATTGAGATACGAATGCGATGCGAATGTGTAAATTAGTAGAATTGGCACACTGGTTATATATAGCTTATGTCAAGCTTACAAATCAAACACGTACAATGAAATTTCGCATGGGCGTACTGGCGTTAAAACCCGTAGTTATATTCTGAAAAACCTCTACGTCAACATTAAGGTTGGCTGAAAATTAAGTCGGCTAGCAATTAGGGTGAAGTGAAAAATTTTCAGCATTTCATTTTACAGAAAATGGGTAGGTACCGATTGGTTTAGTAGTGGACGTCCACCTTTGTACCTACCCAACGGTTTTGTATCAAGTTTACATAAACAACTATGGGAATATTTTATGGTAAAACTGAGGGAGAAAACCATTCTTCATAAAAATGAATCGCGGAATGTGTTGCTAAGCGCAAATCTCGAGAACAGCAGAACCGATTTCGCTAATATTTTTTTGTTATTTTTTATTAGGTATCAGGAGAAGGTTTTTAAATAAAAATAAAAAGTTGCCAGTTGACGGGAGCAAAGCCGCGGGGGAAAGCTAGTTCAAAATAAAAGATACTTATGAACTCATTAGGCAATTCTTCATCCTCTGCGTCAGTTAAAATGCGATCATATCACAGTTCTAAATTACAGATTATCTGCTCACATCTCATGACGACTTGAGGAGCCTGATGGATCGAACTAAATGTGAATATAATATATAACAATAAATCTCAAGATTAAACAGTGGCCTTAGGTATTTCTGACGTATTCACGAGAATGCACAAATGATAAGGTGGACTAATTTCATTTAACGATAAGAATTAATTGAAAAACCTTGCGGGTTATCACTTTCTTTTTAACACCTAACTTTAGGCTATTAACACTGGCTAACTCTAGGTTATCAATATGACTAGGTTATCCAGGTTAATAAATATTTATATGTTGGTACCGTGATAGTAGTTGGTCTTAAACGGTAGTGTAGAATCTGCCCTGTGACTTAGGCGCGGGCCTGGTAGGGCCAGTGCCTGCTAGGATTGTGGATTATGTTCGAGAGGACTCTTTCAGTGACTGCTGCGGCCCAGAAACGCGAGTCAGTTACAGTCTGGCACTCTCTTCTGCTCCACTCAGAGCGGAAGGAGTCATTTGATGATTTACCATCCTTAAAAAAGTACTGTAGAAAATCAACTTCTACAGCGCTAACTTATAAATAAAGCTCCCTCGAAAAAGTATTAATTTAAGTAGGTATCTCTCCGTTATAACATACCCTTATTCACAATACGCTTCTAACTAACTAGCTGACAGACAATATATTTTCCCAAACCAAGGAAAACATTCCCCAAATTACTTCAGTAAAAGCCGCTTCATAAATAAAAGAAATTGTCTGAATAATACCGATATGAATACCTACTGTAATGAGTTATCTAAAAGTCACGCAGAATAATCTACTGGATTGCTGCCAAGCAAAAATTGGGCTCGCCCAATCACAGTAATATATTATATTTTTATGATGCTGTACAACTTAATCAATCATATTAGATTAAAGGAGACTTTATTAGGTGCCCTTTACACACACAATTCCTTCGCTTCATGACACCAGTTTTTGCTTGAGTCTCAGGCACTAATCAACTGCTGTGTAGGTTAGGGTAACTCTTAAATTTATGTCATATTAGTGGTCTATCTGTGTCATATTTCGCATAAACAATTTATCGCATGAATAAATTGAAGTCAGAAGCTCAGTGTGCAATATCAACGATTATCTTGATACATAATCCAGTCTCTGTGATGATTAGTCCTAATTAAGAAACAATGAGGGATACAAGTTGTTTTCTTGTTTCTTCAAGTTCATTGTGGGGCAACCGTTGATACATTGCCAAAGGTTATTGTCAAAGACGCAAATAGTTTGCAGATGTATTAAAGTATTGAGTTTAAGTTTTGCACAACACCCTGAAACTTATTGTGGTGAAAGCTGTAATAAAATGTAGGGGTTTTCTTATTCCGAACACTTGGCACGTTTTGGGGACTCATAATTTTATCAGTGTTATGGAAAAGAGTTGGCTTCCTTTTTGACGTGCATTGTTCATAAATATTCTTATGTACATTTTCGCTTTAATTTGAAAATGTCAGCTTAAAATATTTCGTGTTTTAATGCAGGTTACGGGCCATCAGTGATCATATAATATGACATGACAAGAAAAGGGTGAATCTCAGAAACTCAGAACATCCGACCCACAAATCCCATTCAAACCGCTTTTCAACATCCACACTCCAGCTCACTGCATCTCCAAACAAAGTACCTACCCCGCCGCGTCTGTTCGCGATAAACTCAAAAACTACTGCACCGATTTTCATGTAGTTTTCACCAAAGTTTTTAACCAACCTTAAACCTTCCTCGGGAAGTATAGTTCTCGAGGAAGGTTTAAGTATATAATTTTTCAAGTGCGGAAGCCACGGGCATCAGCTAGTCTACCACAAACCCTTTTGGTAACGTTTAAACAATAAACAAAATTAGGTTATGTTTAGGCAATAAACGTGAACATAAGCACTAACTAACCTAATCGTGTCATATCTGATAGATAACGCATGCGCGAGAACACCGTCCCTAAATATTAATTGAGATTCATTGAGTAAGTGGAACGAGTCGTAGACTGTCTGCACTGTGTTCTGTGGTCTAGTGTACTGTAGGTAATGATAACCTCATTATTATCCTATTATAATTTTGTTATTTGCTCCCAATGTAATTTTCCGTTAGATTAGAGCTGTTTTGTTATGTAATAATTAGTTGTAATTCGGTGAGCTTTTGCGGTCATGTTTTTGTTATGCTTTTATTAGAGTGGAGCGGATGATTAGTTCGTTCACAAAGTTATCTACAACGGTGACCGAAATGCGTAGTCTCTCGAATATGAGATCCTCCTCATATTGCTCGATGGGTCGAATCTGCAATGCGATTCTGTTATCACGATGAAGTGAAGGCTTGGGTGAAGTGATTACGAAGAAAGCTGTCATTCCATCTCAATTACATAGGTACATGGATTGACTATACTCACTTCTTGATCACTTCACCGAAGCCTTCACTTCGTCATATTTACAGTCGGTCGATTATGTAAATATGTGTGATCACGAAATGTGCTGTCACTTCATCTTGATTACATGGATTGACACCTTAATTCGTGATCACTTCACCAAAGCGTTCACTCCGACATGTTAACAGATAAACAGAATCACAGATACGCAAAAGGCCGTTTCAAAATGCCTTTTTATTTGCCATAATTATAGCTACAACACCTTTCAAAATAATAGGATCTTTTCTAATAACACAGAAAAACATTTCCAAATACGCAATAGGTACCTAATTACTTATGATGAGTCTCTCAGAACGACTAGTCATCATCCATCATCCAGCGTCTGCGGATTAGTAACCACACTCTATCTACATGATACATTGTAGGATTTTTATTGTGCGCAGATGGAAAATGATTCATGAAACACTCTACTTTTGTTTAATACTAAATACTGTGGTTTCCGCTCCAAAGTCGATGTTTTTCTATTTCCTGAATCCAGACGTCGCGATGTGAAGCTGAGTCATGCTCCTGTTTTACTTCTGAACTATTTATAATTACGGTGACTATTAACTAGCCGCCGCAACAGAAGACGACGCCCCGGGCCTGCGGTCAGCGAGCGTTGGGTGGCTCGCTGTTCGATCAGAACTGCAGTGCTATTCTCTAAAAGACAATTTCGTGGCTGTAAGCTGCGACGAGCTCGTTGACGAGCCAGCCTTGAGATCAACCGAGCGTGTAGCGCTGATTCAAACTGTATTCACTAGCGTCGCTGTGCTTGTCGACGAACTTTAAGCTGTAGCCTCTCGTCGCTGTTTCGTAGACGAATTAGTAGGGCCTTGAATCAAATTCTTTTAATCATAATCGATCAATCTCGACTGAGAATTTTCGGGGTTAAGAATTTAAAATAAATGCCTATCTTTAAGTATTAGAATATAGTAAAACTATCTACTTGAGTTTTTAGTTTCCAATATTTATGAAACGAGTATTGTAGCTATGGTAAAATTTAACGTTACGTTACTGTATGTCAATAATATTCGTGCTGGCCCCTCTTAACCTAGGCAGGAGATAGTATAAGAGACACGGCTGAGCACCTATCATACCTACAGTTATCTATAGTTACCTACATAGCTGTTTAAATCATTAGTATCCTTCCTTATCTTTCACCTTTCTACTGATTAGCTACCTACTGCAACTACTTCCTCCTTGTAATTGTACAGTAACCCACCACCAGTGTCAACGAACAGCTGTCTATTCGTTGACAGGGCACACAGCGAGCTGAAAAGAAGTACCCCGTGAAAAGACGCTTAGTCGAAAGAGCGTTTCTTAATTTTTATGGTCAACGTTGTTCAGTTGTTCAGCAGCATGAGTTATCAATTTGAGTATTGTGAGAAATAATCGTAAAGAAACAAGCATGTTAGAAGCTACTGGAGGCAGCCACTCGGAAAACGAACAAATACTCAGCTGTCGGGACACGTGACACAGAGACACGAGACACGCTGTACGCCTTGCGTACAGCGCTGCCGCAGCGGTGAAACTCGTCGACGAGCACAGCCACGCTAGTGAATACAGTTTGAATCAGCGCTACACGCTCGGTCGATCTCAAGGCTGGCTCGTCGACGAGCCAGCCGTGAGATATAGCCTTGAGAACGAATCTTTTAATCATAATCGAGCAATCTCGGCTGAGAATTTTAGGGGCTAAGAATTTAAAATAAATGCCTATCTTAAAGTATTGTAAAGAATTTACTGCTTTTTAATTGTTACGTTTTTAAGGCTGAATGGCGATTCTTTTGCCTATTTCGAGCAACGCAACGCGACGACGAAAACGAACGTAAACAAAAAACAACAGACGTGACTCGCTAACTTAACTACTTGAGTTTTTAGTTTCAAAACTTTTATTTGTCAGTATCAGTCAGTGTCAGTATCAGCAGATATTGTTTTGAAAGTTTTAGATAGTTCTGTGACCAATCGGAATAAATAACCCTACTGAAATGTGAGTATTAAGAAAAGTATTTTCACTGTTTATGTATCAAATGTGGCTATTACATTTAAGTTGGACAATTAATATTTTACGATAGGTACATGAGATATTAATAAAATTACGTTACTAGAGGTATTGTTTTATAAATAATGCTTGTTCTGACGGAACATTGTGTATTTTAAGCATACCAGTGCGTTCCCCTCCCGTGCACAAAGAGAGATAGGTATTAGGTTAGTTGGAAGAGAGTTTGGAGCGACAAATCGTCACTTTTATTAGCTTCTTCTAATAAATGAAGCTTTATAATCAATCGAGCTGCTATTTTCATATACTTTTACGGAAAAAAAGTTGAAAATAAGAGTCGAACGCGCGATTTTTGTAGCTTTTGGATTTGACAGTTCGAAACGAGGCTGTGGGCGAGGCTGTAAGCGACTTCGTCGCTGTTTTTTCGTAGGGAATACCAAAATGTATGAAGAACTGTCAAAAGTGTCAATTTGCTCGTTCGTTGGGAAGTTTTAACTCACGGCCGTCACAGCCTTGAGCGCTAGTGTAGCTTTACGCGGCTTAGTGAATACAAAACTGAGTTTCACCGCTGCGGCAGCGCTGTGCGCAAGGCTGAATCTTTAGAGAATAGCATAGCTGAGCCCGGATGGATGGCACGTTGTGTTCCATGCGCACCTCAGCGAGATGTCAGCAAAGTAGACGGGGCCCGCTAGGGCCAGTGCCTGCTAGGGCTGTTCGAAACAGTCACCGCGGCCCTGGAATGCTAAGGGCACTAGGGGGGAACACGGGTGGGTTTTAAGTCGATAAGAGTCTGACACTCCCTTCTGCTTCGCCCAAAGTTCGAGAAGTCATCCCATCCATAAAAAAAAGTTGCATACAAGTGCACTTTTGGATCTCATATACCACTAATTCCGCGATTGTCTTGGTACTGATTACACAGGTACAGTACCATTTCGAACCACCGCAGTTGGAACACAGTGTCACCGCCGGGAACTACACGGCCATTTGCAAAGCCATTTCTTTCTCGCTTTGTAACCCAGATGCGTCAAGAAATGAGCTTGGTCCTGCGAATTGCACCTGAGCCCAGGACCACCCCCCATGCACAGATACATTTAGTTGTGTTCTGTGCGGACATTTTGGGCACCCGGCGATCTACTGCGGCTGCTCCTAAACCCCCAAACTCGCTTTCAAACTGGTTTAGCATGTCAACGCCCACCAATAGCGAGGAAGTGAACCTGTGAGGATCTCGTCCTCCCAAGTGCACAGCAGTGTTATCCCACAGAGGGATCCGATATTTGGAAAAACACTGATACGCATATTAAAAATAAAACTGCTGGAGATAGGCCTTCCCCAAGTGTCGCCACAATAACCAGTCTTGTGCGTCTCGCATCTATCGGACACCTGCGACCATTAACACATGGAAATGGTTACAGGTGGCCGATAGACGTCGATCTATATTCGGATAAAATTAGGTTATTTAAATAAAAATAATAATAAAAAGTTACATTGTTGCCACCCATAGGCTCACTGTCCGTGCAGATCATTACAGTGCTCTTTAGAGCTTAGACCATAGACTTGGAAAACGCATGAAAATGTTTCATTTTGAAAAATAACAGCTAGTAAATGGTTTTAAATGCAGATGGAAAAGCAAATGCTGTATGGAACTTAATGAACGCTCTACTTGACAAGTTTGTGTAATAATATAGGAAGCTGTAACTTTTCTCGTATTTCCTAACGCCTCGTCATTGTAAAACTAGTAGTTTGCTCAATAATAGTATAAGAATTATTAGACGACGCGACGAGTTAAGAGTCTAAAGTTTTATGTTAGTGCAAAGGATTGGCCAGATTTAGCAAGGGAACGAGAAAAGTGAAAGGAAGGGCATACAAAAGGCTCATATTAGTAATATATATCTATGGATAATCTTTTAAATTGACAAATTAAAAGTCTTTCGTTAGTCGGTACTAACGAACGACTTTTAATTTGTCAATTTTACAAAAGCTCTCCTTCTGTTATTCTTAATGGTCCAGCTTTTTTAATCTTATGACTAAGATTTCAAACTTATGGCAACGTGATAATGCCGTCCAGCTGTAACATATCCTTGCAACTGTTCGCCTTAAGCACCAATGTTTATGGGCAAATCTTTGTTACAAGTACAACTTTTATTTGCAAACCAAGTCATAATTTCAAACAAAGGCAGTCTAGTATTCACGTCTGGAAGTCAGCAGGTGATGTAATTGCGGCACCGGGTAGCAACATATGGACTACCCGCTGTTATTAGCCATTTTGTATGTGAGACACACGTTAAATTGCCGTGGTACCGCCATGTAAGTACAGTCGACAAAACTAGCCGAGCCCACTATGAGTCAAAAGGTACCTAGTTGAAATACATAACTTCAAGTACCTTTTGACTCATATTGTGCGTGGGCTGGCTGGGAAGTATTTTAGGTATATCACTTGCCAAAGCGAAATACTTTGTTTCATCTCGTTTCACAGTACCAACACATTTCGCCTTGACATGATTGTGATATCGAGGAAGAGTTTTCATCTTTTATCATTTTATGAAGCCTCATTGCACTCTGCTTACCAGCCAGCCTCATAGGGTCATTCAATACCATGGTACAATTACTATCTATCCAAGCACCTTTCCACTCAAGTTTTTTTTTTAAATAACACATATTTTCTCCGGTGTCATATTATTATAACATTGGAAAAATCATTAGATACGCACTAACACAGAAAAACACCTGGACAGTGTAAGAATGTCAATTAGTTGCCTGGTAACCAAGCCCTTTTGCTGATAGTACATACAACCAGCAGGTCATGTATATGTACATGTATCTGACAATCTGACCGTGAGCGCCTCTGGACGCACCTGCGAGCGCTTTGTTTAGTCTGTATCTATGTATATTTGAGCTAGGCTCCTTATGAGCTTTATGGCTGAGCGGCTGGCAACATTCTCCGCGTGTTTCTAGCTCTTGCATAATGTTTTCATCTTTGCCTGAATAGAGTGCAGAAGTTCATAATACAGGAGCAGTAACCTACTTTTCCGTTCTTTCCTTGGTTAAAGACACGATTGGCTATATAGTTTATTTTACCACTGCAAATTACAAATAAGGTCTCTCCGATAACATTTTAAAGTTCGCTGCAATCCGTATCTAAAATACTGTCAGTATCTAACATTTAATTGGATTGACGGCTGACGCCGAAATTATTGAGTTTGTAGCCTACATGTTACCCTAGTTTTCCAACTAAGTAGTTTGTGGCGCTAAAGGAAATTCCGAAATTGTGCGTGTTCGCAAAACAAATGTCTATTTGAACCATTGTTCACTACCGAACATCAAATAACTATTTGCATGTTTATGCAAATACGGGACTGCTTTGCTCCAGTGATGAATTGCCATATAAAAGTCTTCTAGGTAAGCTGCCATATCGCTTCTTCATCTGTTAGAAAGAAACCGAGTTTACATTCCTTCACGTGTCGCACAAAAACTGCGTATGTACCTACAGATTGATTGATATGATAGTCACAATTAGAATTTATTCAATAATGTATAAGCCGTAGTATTGGACGAGAAGTGTCTCGTGCACCGGACAGTTGTTAGTGGTTGATGTATTAGCATAAACGTTCTTTACAAGAAGCCGCCGGCGCTGGCGCCGCGTCGCGCCGATCATATTAGATAGAACACGGGAAATTACACAGCTAGCTCAGATACCTACTAGTATAAACAACTATTTGCCCGATAATTGTGCTCGTTTACCTATTCGAGTAATTTTAACAGAGCATATTTTTATTCGCTACCTAGTATTATTTGTTTATTTTGCGTAGCGTGAATTATTAATAAGCAGCTAAGATATGATTGCTCTCAAGGTATTATTTTCAAAGGTAATTGCTTGTTTTGTATAAGTGGTAATTCATTACTTTGTTTAAATCATTGTAGTGTTGTGCTCGTTATGTGTTATTATTGATCGATTTACACAATTTTACCGGGATTCGTTAGATATGAACGATGGTAATTTGCTGAGTGAGTCGACACTGAGGCATGTGTTGGCCAGTGGTTATTAGTGGCGCCATTATTAGTTTACTATAGTAAATCACATAGATCGATAATGTCAGATAATGATCTGCGTCGTACAAGGATCGGGTGTGAACTGAGAAGCCGCAAGCTTCACGCAGAGTGCATGTGTCTGTTGACGTTTGTGTATATATGTAAGTACTTAATTTATGTCTGTGGGTTATCATGTCTCCGGCGTAGATTGAACATTGCTCCAAATAGTGAGTACCGTGAAATAAGATTTAGCAACAGTTACTACAGAACCTATTGAGGAATACCGGTTACCTTGTCAATTTTAAACACAAGCTTCGACATTTTTATCAACCAAAACTACTTCTAAAACTCGACCTACTACGGTATTTTATAAGTAGGCATCATACTTAATAATGTCATAAGGTAATCGTCGACATCATTTTATTCGCAAAAATCTCGGTAATTTTGAAAAGACCAGATTATTGGATAAAAAGAAAGACTTTCGTCACAATGCTAGCAAATGAGGATTTGAAAAATATATGTATAAAATCATTAAAAAACAATTTTCTAGCCCCATCTACCTGCGCACATTCATTATAAATACATTGATAAAGTAAAATCCTCGTTTACATACATTCGCACATAAGATAGTGTTGCGCCCACAAACACATACTTAGATACGTATTTCCTTTCGTAGCAGATTAGTAAATTAATCTAATGTTTGCCGTCCACGGCTACGTAGAAACGTAAACATCCCTATTGACTAACGGACGTATGTATTACGTAGGGATGTTTCCGACTTCATGACGTTTGCCCTATATGGCTTGCTACGAATTGTTTCATATTGTTGATATTGGCATTCAAAATTCTTTATTTATACTCATTGACGGACATAGTTATAACGTAGCAAAGTAATTTTCAGATCATGCTTTTACAGCATACGGATTGCTACGAGATCATCTCGTCATCTTTTTCCATCGCTGCACTGTTGGGATTGGCTATAGACAGGACATAGAAGTACGCCCGCTTATACAAATAAAATAAAAAATCGAACTTCCTTTCGGAAATTTCTCGTAATAAGCACTACCTATTGTATTGTATTTCTCATGTAGTCTTTTATTATGAGAATTATGGAGATATTCCAAAATGGGCCAGGTCTCTAAACACTACCTCAACAAAAAGAGAATTACCTGAATTACCTGACGCTATCAGCAAACTAGAGACTTGATAGCCATAAAAACATGGTCGGATAAATTTGGTGTGGCTGTAAATCCTGATAAGTGTCAGGCGATCATCATTGGGAGTTCTCGAAACATCGCTAAAGTCGATGAAACAGCTTTGCCAAATGTTCTGTTCGAAAATACGATTGTCCCATTTAACACTGATGTGATGGACCTAGGTTTGCGCATTGATAGTACCTTAAACTGGCGAGCTCAAGTTGCTAGTGTCAGTCAGAAGGTTACGGGAACGTTACGGGCCCTGTTTCGTTTGAAAAACTTTTTACCAGCAAACACGAAGACAATGCTTGTACAGACCCTAATTTTTCCTATCATCGATTATGGCGATGTGTGTTACTATGACCTGAATGCAGATCTCCTCAACAAACTTGACCGTCTTCTGAATTACTGCATTCGATTTGTTTTCAATCTGCGTAAATATGATCATGTCTCTGCGCATCGGTCACTTTTAAAGTGGTTGCCCATACGCGAGCGTAGAGAGCTAAGGGCTCTTACTACCTTATTTTTTAAAGTGGTTGCCCATACGCGAGCGTAGAGAGCTAAGGGCTCTTACTACCTTGTTTTTTAAAGTGGTTGCCCATACGCGAGCGTAGAGAGCTAAGGGCTCTTACTACCTTGTTTTTTAAAGTGGTTGCCCATACGCGAGCGTAGAGAGCTAAGGGCTCTTACTACCTTGTTTTTTAAAGTGGTTGCCCATACGCGAGCGTAGAGAGCTAAGGGCTCTTACTACCTTGTTTTTTAAAGTGGTTGCCCATACGCGAGCGTAGAGAGCTAAGGGCTCTTACTACCTTGTTTTTTAAAGTGGTTGCCCATACGCGAGCGTAGAGAGCTAAGGGCTCTTACTACCTTGTTTTTTAAAGTGGTTGCCCATACGCGAGCGTAGAGAGCTAAGGGCTCTTACTACCTTGTTTTTTAAAGTGGTTGCCCATACGCGAGCGTAGAGAGCTAAGGGCTCTTACTACCTTGTTTTTTAAAGTGGTTGCCCATACGCGAGCGTAGAGAGCTAAGGGCTCTTACTACCTTGTTTTTTAAAGTGGTTGCCCATACGCGAGCGTAGAGAGCTAAGGGCTCTTACTACCTTGTTTTCGGATTTAGTATTACGCAGGGTACTGATTATCAGATGATGACGTTACCCCATCTGCTCTACTACGAGTGATGGTGATGTGGGTGGCCCTCTCTGTGCTCTGTTGAGGATGGCAATAAGACTACGAACTACTGTGTTACGTATGTATGTTTTAAACTACATGACGTTGCCCTATATGGCTTGCTTGATTGGCATACACAATATAAACATTAACGGACATAGTTATTACGCACCTAGGTAACAGATTTCAGTTGATGACGTTACTCCACATGTTCTACTACGATTAATCGTCATGTGTCTAGGCTCCTCTCTACTCTGTTGAAGATTGACTATAACACTACAGTACTCCAGATGACTACATCAACGACGTAGGACCTTATATTACACAGGGTTATTTTCGACATTATGACGTTAACTTTTAAGGCGTGCTACGAGTGATACCGTATTGTTAAGATTAGCATACACAATGTAAACATTGGCGGATACAGTAATTAAGCAGGGTACTGATTTTTAGATGATGACGTTACTCCACATGTTCTACTACGAGTGATTGTCAGTGTCTGACGCTCTCTGTGCTCTGTTGAGGATGGCAATAAGACTACGGACGTAGTTGTTACGTAGGAATGTTTTCGACTACATGACGTTGCCCTATATGGCTTGCTTGATTGGCATACACAATATAAACATTAAGGACATAGTTATTACGCACCTAGGTAACTGATTTCAGTTGATGACGTTACTCCACATGTTCTACTACGAGTGATTGTCAGTGTCTGACGCTCTCTGTGCTCTGTTGAGGATGGCAATAAGACTACGGACGTAGTTGTTACGTAGGAATGTTTTCGACTACATGACGTTGCCCTATATGGCTTGCTTGATTGGCATACACAATATAAACATTAAGGACATAGTTATTACGCACCTAGGTAACTGATTTCAGTTGATGACGTTACTCCACATATTCTACTACGAGTAATCGTCATGTGTCTAGGCTCTACTCCGTTGAAGCTTGGCTATAAGTCTACACTACTCCAGATGCCTACATCAACGACGTAGGACCTATCATACTCTGGATTGTGTTCGACTTTGCACATGCTCTACTACGAGTCATGTGTCTAGCCCTCGTACGAATGATCTCATGTTGTTGAGATTGGCATACACAATATACACATACCGGACATAGTTGGGCTAGGTTGACTGATAAACAATGCATAGTTGCAGTAAGGCCGCCTAATATGTACCTACCATTACGGTACATGAACTTTAAATAAATAGGTAGCGAACTAATTTTCAGATGACTTTGTTACAGGATTCGGATTGCTACGAGATCATCACGTCAAATTTTCACATCACTGTTGGGATATTTTACGGACATGGTCCTGACATAGGGATTTGATAGAAATACGTTACCTTATTTGGATTGCTACCAATGATTTTCAGTTCACGTGTATTTGTTTGGATTGGAAGCCGACCCCTACAAAGTTAAAAAGAAACTGGCCAAGTGCGAATTGGACTCCTGTGCAAAGGGTTTCGAACCAATTTAATTTTTATAATTATTTTATTTTGCTCAACAGACTTTTTATAGGTTTTCCTGTAATCTATAAAAAACTATCATTTGAATTTTTCATAAAATTTTAGGCTCAGTAGTTTCGGAGATAAGGGGGGGAAAAGTCTTTTACGGTGTCATTTCTTGAATAACTTCAAAAATGTCAATTTTTTAAATTATCAATATAACAGTAAAAGTTCTCACAGTAAGCGCTTTTTTTGGATATGTCACACATATATTACAGTTTGATTTTTTTTTAATTCCCTAGTTTGACCCCCAAAAGTAACCCTTGCAATAAAAATAAACACACCACCACCACCACGTAGCATCACCTTTGTACCTATTTTCTGTCTCCTTTTTTTTTTGTTATCTACTTGTGTGTGTGTGTACATAAATTGCTAAATAAAAAAATAAAAAAATAAAAAAAAAAATTACGCAAACCGTCCGTGTTTGAGTCACAAAAGTCCACATTACACATACACAATTGGCACATTGGTGATCATAGTTACTTTTTTCAGTAACTGATTTTCAGATGATGACGCATATTCATTTTCTCTGCATCAGTTAAAAAAATCTGTTCTCTGACATTGCCTTTTTTCTTTGTACGATTTGCATAACGTAGGAGAAAGGTACCTTTTTATGGATGGGAAATCATAAAACGACTTCTTCCGATTTTGGCGAAGTGTCAGACTCTTACTGATTAAAACCCATCCGTGTTCCTCCTAGTGCCCTTTGCGTTCCAGGGGGGCTACTCTCTAAGCCCGACGTCCGTAGTTTCGGACTTAGTTGCGGGCGTATTCTACTCTGTAATAACTTCGAATTTAGGATTAGTCCCAAACTCGAACTAATAATGAACGACAACACGATTTAATAGTAACTGTCAAATCATCTTGTCATTAATTCTTATTGGTTAGGTGACACGGAGTAGAATACGCCCGTAACTAAGCCCGAAACTACGGACTTCGGGCTTAGAGAGTAGCCCCCCAGGGCCGCAGTGACTCTTGAACAAATTCCGCAACCCTGGCAGAGGAGAGAGTTACCCACTTCAGGGACTGAGTATTTTCCCGAGGTAACTAGTCTTTGCAATATTGTAGCATTCTAACAGTGAAACTTGAGGTTCGGTACTTCTAGAGATGAGTACCACAAAACAAACATACAAATAATTACAAATTTTACCTGTTCATAGTGACGTCTTTTCCATAATATTACCTTAACTTATACAGGGAAATTGAAAAAATACCCGAAACCTCTTAGGCAGTGAAAGTACACATGATTATAAACAACTTTTGTTTTGGTAAAACTCCGAAATCTCGAAAAAAATATCAGCTGTTTCATACATTTTCATTGGCTAAATACTGCATTTTGTATGAAACAGCTGATATTTTTTTCGAGATTTCGGAGTTTTACCAAAACAAAAGTTGCTTATAATCATGTGTACTTTCACTGCCTAAGAGGTTTCGGGTATTTTTTCAATTTCCCTGTATATTATGTCACCGGAAAATGACAAACTCCGTTAGATTGTAAAATATCGCGTGAAATTGTACACTTTTTTTTTCTAAATATGACACGGATGTATTAGAAACTATTGAATTTGGATGGGATATACTATATATAAAACGATTTTTTCATAAAATTTGGAGAAATTATAATCTAGTCAAGATTTATTACAATCTTACGGTGTCTGCCATTTTCCGGTGACATATAGATTGCTACTAGACATAGCCTTTACATAACGCTGTTATTTTTTAAGATTGGGTACAGAATTCCACACGTTACTAAATACGTAACCAATGTTTGTTTTACCTACAAAATTTTTTTTTCTAAGGTTAGGCATGGTTTTGACCACTGTCTCACCTGATGGTAAGCGATAATGTGGTCGAAGATGGCGCTTGCCTAGAAGTTACCTATTCACTTTTGACTTAAAGACTACATAATAGCTATGAAGGATTTGTGTCTATTATTCTACGGGTAAGTATTCACTGGCATTTAGATCGTTTACTCGTCACGATATTTCAAACAATCCGGAGATTCTTTATTGTTGAAAGTGATTGAACTGATTTTAATTATTTGATACTGTGCGTAAAATACCTACCTAGGTCTAAAAGTTCCTTCGGTAATTGAAGATTTTAAACACAGCTTGCTTGTCAGTTAAATATCTACCTAGGCTGCCATGTCAAGTCCTGTCAACTGGACACTATATTATTACAAAACTATAATTTACTACTATAATTTACGTTTGCCATTAGTATCTGCTAACCTACATACTTACTACACTGCTAATAATAATCAATTTTAAAAATATGTATGCATTATGTATCAGCCCCAATCAGTATTCGTTGCTGATAGAACTAACGTACATAATATATATACTTGTGTTTTTATATCTCGTAGATATTGACACTAATTGGTAGCAACGTTGATTTAGCTGCCATCCGTAATGTTGTTTAAAGGGACTGGTATGTTTAGATTCTTATCAGTAGATTTGATTAAATCGGATTTAATGTAATTATTGTACCTTTATATTTATTATAGGACTGATGTCAGTTGTGACCTGAAAAGTAGTCATAAAGAAGCTTAATTAAACTGTCGCTAAGAGTTTTTTTGAACGTATGTTGGATTATTTAGGAAGTTGTGCAACTACATCTAAGTTGCCCACTCTACATCTCTTTCTAGCAACTTCAAGTGGTTTCATTCACTTGCGTGATTGTCGGAAATCATCTCAAAGGAACCTACTCCCGGTATTAAAAGTTTTATCCAGAGGGAAGTGTCATTCTATATGCGACCGAGTGTCAAAAGACTTTGGATCACGTGACATTTCGATAGCAGTTGTCAACGCCATATTTTTGACATTTGGACAATCGCCTTCGTTCTGCTACCGCCGCTCACAAAAAGTCACTTGTCTAGAGCCTCAATCCGTTCAGCTGTTCCGGCCGGATTCAGTTACAAACATCGATCCATCCAAACTTTCACATAAAATAGTAGTGAGATTTCAGTATGAAAGCGCAGTAAACCCTTACCTCTACGAGGCTGGTTCCAGAATATTAGAACTCACTCCGCTTACTCTTGCATATATACGTTCTCAATCATTTCTACATAATCTAAAAAATAGATATATTGTATAATTGAATAAAATAGATTGTTCAATAGAAAACCCTATCAGAGACGGTTGAAACACGTACCTAAGTCCAGTAATTTTCGTGGTTGCTTCGGTCGCCCCCGTATTTTGCCATCTCGATATTCACATAAGTAGTATTTAGTTA
This sequence comes from Ceramica pisi, assembly GCA_963859965.1. Taxonomy (NCBI): domain Eukaryota; kingdom Metazoa; phylum Arthropoda; class Insecta; order Lepidoptera; family Noctuidae; genus Ceramica; species Ceramica pisi. Next base: position 16,606,158 of record OY982535.1, on the reverse strand, counting down.
ATGGTAAAAAAACTTAAAAAATACAAGCTTTATTAGTTTTTGTGTTCTCCTCAGCAAGCCCTTTCATTTTATACCAATACTATAGTGCAGAAAAAATAAGTAGTCCGCCAACTTGGATGAGACGCCATATTGGAATTAGAATGACGTAACATAGCTTAGCATGCATTGTCATCCAAAATAAGCGTGTATTTCAATCGGCTAAAATAACTGACTTAAAATGCAGTGCAGCAAGATTCCACCCGGACAAACGTAAGGAAAGTTAAATAAAAGCTTGTAATAAGGTTGAACTTAACTGTGCATGTTTATCTCAACAAGACGATAACCATTACTGGCAATCCATATAAGGTTACATTAACCTTACTTTAATCGAAAGCTTAAAATTTTCCGAGATAAAAAATATACGCACTAATTTGTTCATCGCATCAGTCTCTAACCTAAATTAACACAAACATACTGACATGTGACGTCAACGCCCTTACCGCGTACGGGATAATCTTGTAAATAATAATCTTAATCTTCAATAAACAGATAATTGCACACATTCACTTGGATGAGTATCGGACTTTAATGGCATATCCGAAACATTATCTTATGATTCGCACGATTGCGAGCGATTCGGTGATACCGAGAAATCTTTTTATTCGATAAATCGATATTAAGATATGAACAGGAAGCAAGCGAGTCAAGAAAATTATGTTTTTATCAAGAATGTTATTGATGCATCCTATTTGTGTTGCTATTTTAGTCAACGTTTAGATTACAAGTACGCAAAACACATCAAAGGGAAACCGCGTGGCTCCGAAAATCAAAATGCGCAGTTCCTCATATCCTTGAAGGTTTTAATAACCTTTCAAGGGTGGGAATGACAATCTAACTAAAAGTATGACGCAGACCGAACCCTATTTTTAGTGTGTCTACCCTAATGTTCACCGCAAATTCAATTCCCAATAAGTACACAAATAAACGGACTCCTGAATGAGTCCACATTTAGCAAACAATCGATTCGTTGAATCGGCTACAAAGTTTTCAGAATATACTTGGTATTGGTAACTAGAATTATGCTGCGGTCTGCTAGTAAACACTAAACTGTCACTAGTTATTCAAAAAAAAATTCAAAATTCAAAATTCAAAGCATTTATTTCAAATAAACCAATTACAGGCACTTTTGAAATGTCAAGGTCGGTCAGTCAAAAACATGAGGCTATTTGCACGTTCCAAAGCGTAGATCTCTATGGAGAAGAACGTGCAAGAAACTCCATGGACACTCTTTTAAATCATGTGATGTTTTACAAAAATCTTAGTTACATGTACTTGCTTCTTCATGTGAGGACAATGCAAAATAAAAAAAACTTAAAGCAACAACTTAAATATAAAGATGAAAATAAGCCAGTGGTGGTTAAGAGATGACCAGTCTCAACTGACGGCGTCCGTTCACGAACCTGACGTATGTATCGGCACCATTCAGCTCAACCATTTTGAAGGGAACCGAATGATCCAACACACACGCCGCCATCAGCAAAACATTTGAGTGAGCATGACATGCTCTCGATCACCATGCTCGTTCATGTCAAACAAGTAAACTAATCACATAAATATTATGTAAATGGCCCCATGGTACTCACATTTACAAAATTTGAAAAAATGCTTCTACTTTACATAAAACTATGGTTGATTATTCACTCTTATGAGCTGTCTGACCTTTAAACCTAATACCTTAGAGCTAAGGTAAGGCAGGCGCCGACGCATGGCCGCGCTGATCCTTCGTGGCGCCTGCGCCTGCGCAAACCTAGGTATAAAGCGTCTCTTTATTTTATTGTCCGTCCGAATTATCATTAGGTATTGCAATTTCGAAGGTTTTGTATCTAAAGATACACATGTTTTTGATGTCGAAATGTGGATAAAATGTTGGAAGTTGACTGTGGTAGGTGTTAGGGATGCAGATTTACTGGAGTTAATAAGAAATACATAATGCGACCATATTTCCCATAAATAGCGCAAATGTTTACAATATTAATTTAATTCTAAATAGATAAATATTAAATGCATACACCTACGATAGTGATGCGACGCACACTAGTTTGCTTACCTCATAAAATATGAAATAAAAAGAACTAGCGAATGAGTCATATCTGCCACCCAGCCCTATAGCAATACAGAAGTGGCACGCTTCGTATGACAAACCGATGCCGCGATGGACTGATTACAGCCGTGTTTACTATGAATCCCCTGAACACGCGGGTGAGTCATCCAGTCAGTCAGAGTGTAAGTAAATTATATCTATACGTGCTTTTTGATCCGATTGATAGCGGAAGTATTTATGGGTTAAGATAGAATTTGTGAATTTAGGAATGTAATTGTGTATGATATTGATAACATGTCTTATAAGGCGCTAGTTCATTGTTTAGGTAGATATTATTTTATTGTTTTCAAAAAGATAACTAGTGCGAAACATTTTTTTGAAGATTAAATTGTGTAAAGGCTCTGATTAAATTATTTATGAATTGTCTATGAAAGAGACAGACCTCTGAGTTTGTATCAGTGTTTCTTCTCGCATTACCTAGCTAAGAAACACTGCCACATGGTTGAAATGTTAGTTTGATTTTTACCAATTAACAAAATAAAACATCTAGTATCATTATTATAATTTATGAGCTGTTTTTTGCAGCTGTTTCTTTAGACGCGGTTCCCTACTTACCTAATTCGGTGTCCGTCAAAATCTGTAGCATGTGTCCTTTCACGCTAATATTTAGCCGGTCTACAGATATAGTAACACGTGTGGGGCCTATTACGTATGGAGATTACAATAAGACTAATTTATTGCTATTCTAAAGTCTAGACGAGTGTCAGAACACGTTTCGTCCAGTTACTTCTAATTATACAACAAAGGTTTAACGCGACGCAGTAATTATCTCTGATAAACTTGAATTTATTTGTTACTGGCTATGACTGGCTTTTGTCGCGTAGAAGACGTTCTAAAGAGGAAGCTTTTATTAGGTAAACATTCAAGTTAGAATTGACAGAAGTTCAAACTTAGAATGTTTCCTGTTAGAACCTAATTGCCGAAGTTTTTGTCGATAGTTCAATGTAAGGTGCAAGTTTTCAAGAAGCACCATTGAATTTTCCGGTGACAATCAACATTACCACATTAGGTTATTGTAATCGGAATCGATCTTAAACTAGAAACTTTAGCTGTACGTACAACGCAAAAGACGTCGGGAAAACTGATTAAATGACCTGACTGATTACGTATCGATGTCGCTCGTAATTGTCGTTGTTAGCTGTCGTTCACCGTCGCGTGCGCAGTGACGTTGACTGATGTCATATCTAGCAGAAACATTGATTGCAATTGAATCAGCGCATAAGAAGCCGTTATCACGAACACTTGAAACAGGGAAAAAAAATATCTAGGTAACAAGTGCCATTTCATTCATTCAATATTCCGTCTTTGTTAAATTCTTACTATGTTGTTCATATGAAACGAGACAGATAAAGTTATATGAGTGATTCGAACCCGGATACTTTCTGCATGGATGGGATTACGTATCGCTTTTATGTAAGACTCTGCCACTTACTTCAAGTGGCACTTCCATTTTTTAGTCATACTTGTTTCCGGATGTAAGTACTGTACTGTCAGTAAGTACATCGATTGGAAATGTGTCATGAAAATTTTTCTGCCAAATCCGAAGCGAGTTCGTAGCAAGTCATTTGAAGTTCCCTTTAACAGATATTACTATTTGGAAATCGGAAAATGATGTCAGCTTTACTGTCTTTGGCGTAAGTGTAGAACATGGGTTTGATTATAGTACACACATTATTGTAAAAAACAGAATTCCTTACGAAAAGGAATAAGAAATCTGCCAAAACCGATAGCATTGTAGAGTTTCCATTAAAAGGCATTTCCATTTGAAAATTGGAAAATCATCCCAGGGATTACTGTCACAGACTTTTGTTTGGTTTGTTGACAGTTGGGTTTGTGTAAATGTGATTGGTAAGTACATATTCAAATTACCATTCTAAAACAACAGAATTTCGGACTTTTGAGCTGTACAAAAATGGTGGTTCAAATGTTCCTTTTGGCTAAGAAAGGGTTGTCAACCTTTTAAGGTTGAAGTAGCTGCAATACGAGGAAAAATATCCTACATAAATACATACATCTAGAGTGTTTGCTCCACATCTGCTTCTGGCAAAAAGTAGAAAACTTTAGATGCAGTGATCGACCCAAATATTCGAGCGATAATAAGAGCCAATTAGCCATTAAATTAGCGTAGGAATGATAATGAAATTTCCGAATAAGCAAATAGCAACAGTCTATAACGACCAATACGGAGCAAAGGTCACGCTAAGTATTTGTAGTTTATCAGCAGCGGACTGGTATCTAGCTGTAAGTACACTGAGTAGCCAAACATATGCCACTCACATGTTGGGGAATTGCTAAAAAAACACTTATTTTAAAGACATAAATAAGCTCTTATACAATGAATACGATCGATTATCAATAAGTCTCTCAAAGCTACGTATCTCGGTTTCGAAATAAGAATGGACTGTCCCTGTTTTTAATTGAACTAATTAAACATGAATGTGTCGGTTTACAATTAGATAATAAAATTTTAGAAAGTGTGATCACACCTAATTTTATTTTCAGGGTATATTCTTCTATCAGACACTATTATTACGTGGCAAATATATATTGGAAATATCTACAGCAGGTGCTAGAAATAAGAACAGTTCCTGGTCCTGGCTGCCTGGATGCATCTAATGTGCCTATTTAACCTTGTTAATTTCAAATTAATGAACATTGTTTCTAACTTCCTCTTTAATATTAATATATCAACATTTGCACGTATGTCCAGAAATCACCGATCGTATTTATTTAGCTCTCAAACTAACTGTTAATGTGCCAAAATCAGAGCTCCTCCACATCAAACGGGCTAATGCTGAAAAAGGTTTTACAGACAAACGCTCAGTACGTCATAGGTATACTGGGTATTACTATTAGTGGAAAAACTGATCATAAATATACAGGTTCCTCGAAAATATCAAAGCTTTTAGAAATAAATACATGTTTAATTAACGGCATCGTTATTAATTTATTGCGCACTTCGACATTAATTTAAATGCGACAATACTATTGTCAGGTGTTTCCTCTTATTATCCGCAGTATTTGCATGTTACGATGTTTCATTCAATAAATCCATAGTGTAGTCAATTGTACACTGCGTAATATAAAGGATTTGAATAGAAATTGACGTCAAAATTACGAGCCGGGTATTACACGGATGCTGATTAACATAAATTAATGGTCAACATCATTTGTCTTCAGATACATTACACAAACTGAACATTATAATTTATTTTGTTGTACTAAGACTGGTTGTCTGCCTACCTCTTCGATTCATTAGTCAAGTCACCACAGAATACCTAACGCAGAACATGAAAACGGGAATATGGGCATTTAAGAAACCGCACAAGAAAACTAATTTCCCTAATGAGTAAACAGAATTAATTCCGTTCCGTTGTGATATTTGCTCCTTGCTCCAGTTGAGAGATAAGAGCAACAAGGCCCATTAGTGGATATTTATTGCCTCGATACAGACCTATCTGACGACATCCTAGTAACATAAATTGACAAGTGATATTTAGTGGTGCAATTTGTGGCGTTTGTGGTGAAGTGTATGGTGCGGCGGTGTGCAGGCGGTGATAGTTGGGCAAGTGCAGGGTGGTGCGTGGTGCACTGCAGGTCTCGTGGTGCGTGGTGGCGCAGACAGGCGCGGCGCGGGAGGCTGGCGGAACTGGTCCGGCGGCCGGCGCACGCGCGGGGCAGAGTCTCGCGGCGGCCGGCAGCGGCGCGCCACCGCCACCTCGCCACTCAGTGCACGCGCTGCCTCGCCGCCGCCAGCCTGCGCGCCCGACCACCTCGCTCCTAGCTCCCGACCCACCCGACGCACACTCGACTCACACGCGACCTACTACTCACGTTCAACTCCCCTCGTTATTTATTACTAAAAAATAAGGACCCTCGAAAACTTTGAAAATATTTGTAACACGTGAGTTTCGCCACCGCTGTTGTTTCTGTTTACATTTTCCGAAGGTGCTATTTTTTGTTTTACCAAGTTTCATCTAAGTGCATCGCGAGTGAAGTTATTATTTTTGAAGGTGCTTGAGGAATCAAGATACTATATTTTAAGGTAAGATAATTTTAATTTATAAAATTGCAAAAATGTTTGCACCGACCCCTAGGGTACGTTTTTGAGCTATGATCATTATGAAAATATTTAATGTTATATTAGAAAGTCACTTGCACAGCAACGAAACAAGTTAACGTACTATAAGTGAGCAAGTAGGTACTCGAGTTGATGTAACCTCGTTATGTTGGGGCAAGTTAAATAATGTCCGATTCTTCAAACAAATTTACATATTCGGCAAGTTGGAAATCTAAAATATATTTGAATCAATCATCATTTTCCTTATTTATAACGGCTAGCATTTTTTGCTAAACAATCAAACACCGTAGGTACTCGCGAAGATAATAACAACGACGATTGGCGAACTTGATGTAACGTAGGTTCTGTGATTTAAAGTTATATTATGACGTTAAAACGCGATAGTAGTAAGTGTGGTCGACTATTACTAAGGTAACACGACTATAAACCAGTTAATGATGTGGTAACTCTAATATGATATTCATCCAGCACGAGTCCACGAGCGAGGTGTACGACACGCGCATATTGCCACGAAGTTATTCGACTGCCACTTATCATACAAGTCGAATAAATTTAGAAAGCTATCAACAGAAATTAAAATATAGGCAATAACAAATAAAAATCAGTTGTCGCGGATACTGTCGTAACTCAGCCCAACTTTAATTGATTAAATTTATTTTTAATTGGCTTATTATATTTGTAATTCTAAAGTATTTGTATATTAGTTCATTATTCTCATAAATAACATTTTTATACGTTGGAATTTAGGCTATCAAACCTTGTTGCTGTTTTTGTTATTCTGAGTTCAGGGTATCGTATGCAAAGAAAATATGTGTAAAGGAAGTAATTATTATTATCATTGAAACGTATTCATCAACAGCTATTTGTTTACAAATACATGGTTTCTTTATTTATAAGATAACGTCTCATAATATCCACATATTAACTAACTCACGCAAGAATGCAAATGGCTGATTATCAAATGACCACAAGTTGAACGGCCTGAAACTTACAGTTCTCAAGAAAGTTGCATCACATTATGAAACAAAAGGTTGTATGATTCAATAAAAACATAGTACAAAGATACTACAGACTAGGTACTATGAAAATATTGGTATCGTAATAAAATGTACGGAATATTATCAATCAAGTCTTGACCTATTAAAGAAAGAAAAAGTGTTGTACAACTTTTCGTATGTTTGTGAAGATGTTGCAAAGGGTACTTAGGCTGCGTTTCTACCTGAGATGAGCGAGGGTGCGTAGCGAGGAATGGGTTTGTTAAAAACCAATTGAACGCTTGCGCTGAGCGATGCTAGGTAAATGTAGCGAATTTATTGGTTCTCAACAAACACTTCCCTCGCAAATCTCTGGTGGAAACGCATAATAACAGTCTTGCCCTTTGAACATTGAAGCCATATCAAACAGCATGGCATATTAAAACATAAGAAAACGTACGAAATAAGGGCCACTATCACAATTCCTAATTCTTTATTGTACACCAAAACAGCTTATATAATATGTGTGTGTGTGTGTGTGTGTGGAAACTCTGAAAGTTTCAGGGAAACGTGTAAAGTTTTTTGTAAGTTTAGGATCCATCGTGTCTATTTGATAGTCTTTCCAAATTGTATCGATAATGGTGAACAATGGGCTGAAAGCTAAAGAGAAATGACGGATGTCCTCTGGTTCTTATACTGAAACATGATTGAGACATTGAGCTAGGTACTACAGGGCGTTAAGTCCTTACTTTTCGAACTGACCTTACTTTTGGTAAGCTCAAGTTAAAAGCTAGGGCTTGTGGTCATTTAATAATTTGGGGACTAATGTCAGAAAATAAGATTTATTAGGTCTGTCTCCATATCCTTTCGAGCATCATCTACACGTCTCCTTAACTGAAGTCTCGACGTCATTGTATGAATGGGCGCCAAGTAGCAGCCAATAGGCTTGTGTCCTGAAAAAATCTAATTAGTCCGTCAGTTAGATCAAAAAATATTTGACCCGTGATTTTCTTTTGTACGGGAACCAAAATTGACGAAGTTACGACGCTTTTAAAATTCTAAATACGTCACACCTTCGCATAATTTTTAGTGAGTCGTGACGTCATGAGCCCCCACTCCCGAGTTTTGATGCGTTTTATCTTTGTCAATATTCATTGATATACAAAAACAAAAAATACGTGTCCATTATTTTTCAATACTCTAACTGGCGGACTAAATAGTTTTGCAATTTGTGGATGATGGAATCTAGCCTGTAGGTCTATAGTTAGCTTAGGAACAATAGTGAAGAGTGTTATTTACAACCTACTTACAAATAAATATCATTTATCATAATGTATTGCTAGCTTTTGCCTACGACCTCGTACGCGCATTTCCCGATTTTCCTGTTCCCGTAAGAATACCGGGAAATCCTCTCTTAGTGCTTCCCTATTCTTCCCAAGGAACCTACATGCCCGCTATAATTTCGGCTTTCTACGACGATTAATTTAGGCTATGCGTTTTCTGTCATTCATTAAATCAGTCACTTAATCTCAACCAGTAATGGAAAAAAATTATGCACTAGGATATATTAGGATTAAGTAATTATTCCAGAAATACTGGTAAGTGCCACTGTCCATGGGTTTAGTGACTGACTATTTAGGAGACTACTAAGTAGTCGCCAGCTCGACTGCTGAGCGTGTGATCCCGGGTTCGATTACCAGCTCAGGCAAAAGTGTTGTTGGAGTTTTCTATTAGGTATTTCTCTAAAACAATCTGAAGTTCGGAGGTTGGTGGTGGCATGGTGTGACACACCCGTGCCCTGGAAAGTAGGTTAAGCTGTTGGTCCTCGAACTATTAGAGTATACACCGACGGGATATAGTCAAGATTGACCGGCACAGCCGAATTTGCCAAAGCTGAGTGGACACTGGACTTCTGGGTTCAGTCGTTCCATAGTAGACATGATCTATCACTCTGCATCAGACGAGATTAAGGGCAAGAGTAAGCTCATTTATAAAAACAAAATGGTTTCGGAGGTTGCCAAGCGTGGTGACTATGCAAATAATATCTTGGCGACGTATAAGAACACACAGTTTTAGATTGATGATAGAATACGTATGTACCTAAATATTAAAAAAAACTGATGTTTGAAGGTTCTTTGATTTTTTCCTGGAAAATTAAAAAGTATTAAGTTTCTTCTTTTTCCTAATGCGTTAAATCTGACTTCCTTAATAAATGAAATGTTACTGATATTATAAAGAAATAAACGTTTAGTTAAAATGCGTAAGTTACCTACATAATGTAATATTATTGTTACATCCTCAATAATCCAGTACTCCTTATGAATAAGAAGATTATTACTATTACCAGTACGTAGGTAAAAACAATTCATTGAACTCCTTTGTTCTCGATTCTTTTTTATTCAAAAATGATTCATGAGCCAGACAGGAGGCAATAACCATGGATACATAAATCCCGACTAGAAGCGCTCCCTATGACGACACTTATGTTTCATCGTTTCAGCGAAAGATTGTATGACTAAGCATAAGCAATCATTCATACAGCCGCTTCTAGCATGCAATCATTTGTACCGATTGTATATCTAGAGTAGTGTATCTTGAATTGTGTACTTGTATTGTTAACTGGACAGCGTTGTAGTAAATAAGGTTTCATAGTAAACATTACATAATTATTTAAGAATAAGATGTCGTGCATGGAAAAGAAACACAAAGTCTTTGTGGTTTATATTATGCTTTTGGCAAACATTCAAATAGATCCGCAATCTATCAGACAAAAGGTTCATCTAAATAATTATAACAATTTTGAACATCGTCCATTGTTTGTTGGGACCGTAAAGAAAAACCGGCCAAGTGCGGTTCAGACTGTCACACGAAGAAATTCCGTACCATATACCGGAAAAAAAAGCTTCTTGTATGCGAGCCCATTTTTGTTTTGATTTAATTTTTATTATTTTTTGTTATAGCGGCCATAGAAATACACTCTTTGTGAACATTTTTTTTGACTACCTATTAGGGAAAGTGAAAAAGAAAAATATTGGTGTTATTTTTTTGAGTCAAAAAACTTAATTTCATAAAGTAAAAGGCACAATAGCGAATACGCTAAGAGTGTTGAATGAAAACGTTATAAAATCAAATTTTGGTCGTTAGAAAAAAATATTTCTACCAAAATGTTCATAATTAAATTGCCCATCCATTAGTGTAAGTACAAAATCAAAATAATCATTAGTTTTCGAGAATATGCATGTTTTCAATAATTATTTCTCATTTCTGTAGTTTCGTTGTAAAGAGATTATTAAACATTATACTTAGTTATAAAAATAAAAAATCTACCATTTTGAAGCCATACGAAGAAATTTAATATATTTTTTATAAGTTGATATTTCTTTTGGATAAAGAGTATATATAGCTCCAAAAAACAGCACAAAAAAACGGCTAGAGCTGCGTTTTGCACGGGGACGCGCCTTGACAAAGCAGCGCGGCGCCGCGCGCCCGGCGGCAGCGCTGCAGCTCCGCTGGTGTCGCGAGGCACTTTGCGGCTTTGAAGACGACCTTACGGTTCTTGAGATACAGCCCGCTGACAGGCAGATGGACGCATGGACGGACCGTGGAGGCTTAGTAAGGAACCCTAAAAACTGCAAACCAATCATTACATAGTTCGCGTTGGGGTTTGGATTCTCTGTTTCTGATTATTTATCAGAAACAGTATGAAACGCAAAGTCCGATCCACTAGATAGGTAAGTAGTACGGTAAACATTCGAAATTAATCTACCAATTCATAGATAAGCGTGGACGATGGCCATTTTGCAGCGTCATCTCATATGTTTTAAACACACACCTACATTTTAGGTGCTGAAAGAAATATAAGCTAAAACAGCCAGACTGTAGGTAGGTAGGTAGGTCAATAAACACGGCTTCAAGCCGTGTGCAATACCCGGTCAACTTTCCTTAGTAGGTACTGTGACCACTCGTATTGTTTTATTACCTTCTGAAGATACGGCACCACTAATTGGGATATTAGTGATGTCATTGGGGACATACCTAATAAGCCTTCGGAGAACCGACTTCAGTCGGAAATAGTTACTTTTTGAAATCACTTGCATCCCTAGGTAATATTCGCCCGGGATAGGAAAATATCAAAAGTTAGGACATGGTCTACCAGTGTGCTAAGTTTCATCCAAAACCGTTCAGCTAATATGTGAAGAGCTAAAAAACAGACGGACAGGGTTACTTCACACAAAGTCACCATAGCAGGGATTTGGTCACCAGAGGACCAATTCTACAATTTTTTTAACAATGTTTGCATTACCATCAGGTAAAATAGTGGTCAAACGTATGCCTATCAATAGTACCTACAACAAAAAAAAATCACATGTTAGTCGCAAACTGTCAAAAAAACTTTAATTTTCATATATTTTTGACAGTTTGCAATTGAGATGCAAATAAAAAAATCTTGAAAATTCATAGAATTGGCACTCTGCTTAAACTTCGACATTTTTTATTTATTTAGCAGGTACCTACTGTAGACGAGGTTACTACCACATTCTTTACAGTAATTTATGGTAAAATAGTCTTGGTAAAAAACTTAATGTAAGGGCATTGTCTTGTGCTCACAAAGACTTGGATTTTCCGACACATTTATGATACACTATTTATATCATAAAGAATCCACTGACCATTGTCTATTTGTATTGTAGGTATAGCTAGCACTCCATCATATCTGACATCAAAAATAATTCGAGGACATTTTTAGAATTCGTCTAGCCAACGCGCAATCAAATTCAGATTGTGTAGGTTTTTGTGAACAATAGTAGAATGTTTAATTAATACAAAGTGTAGCAGAGATAACCTTTTAAACTGGGAGATAAAGCGAGCAATTTCACTGAGCGTTCACACGAGCTCTCGCTAATTAAAGTTTACTGGACGTCGTATAAGTTAGGACACTTCAGGCAGCACGGACGCAGTTAATACTAGAAGACATGTTTACAACTTTCTTGTTAAGCGAACCTTTTCAAAATGTTGCCACGAGTTAGTTTTCGTTCTGAGACGGCGTTCGCCGCCCATAATTATTGGTTTTTTAAGCCATCCGTTTGCTTAACTGACCGCCTTTCGTCTTATCCTAATTATGTGTCTCGATAGTAAATGTACGGGTTTGTAACTAAACGCTGCTTTAATGCTGTCAGTGCTACAAGCTTGCAATATTGTTTATGTGACACACATAAAATGTTCTAACTAAGTTGTTGAGGAAAGAGTTTTATCCTTAATTTTTTACAAATACCTTAAACATCGATTTAGATGAAATTAGGTATTACATGTTTATAATTTAATTAAACATATTGAAACTAAGTTCATTGAACAATATTTAAAAAATAGTAAAACAGTTTATTAATTTTTTCGTAATTATTAGAGAACTACACCTGCTACGCCATAGCAGCTTGTAGACCGATTCTGTTTATAAAAAAAAGTGTAATCATGACTTGCTAATACGATTTTATCGACTACTAATGTACGTTTAAGTCCATAAATATAATAATAATTTTTCGAATAATTCTTGTAATTAACCAATCGTTAGTCGACGTTTTAATTTTTCTAATAAATAATAGTTAGGTATTATTTATTATCAGTGTTCGTAGCTTGCTCAGCAATTTGACGGAGAGATCCAAAATTGCATCCCTAAGCAAAATTTATCTGTAAATAATTCTGCATAATACAAATTAATTTAGATAATTAATAAATTTTACTAGATTGGTTGAAATCAATTAGTTCGTATTCATTCGTACGAATTTTCTGAAATTTATATGGTTAATTTTGGCCATTCATTTGTTCGAGGAGTGGAAACTGTTTATAGTCGCGAATTAGCCCCCAAGTACTTTGCAAAACCCGGATATCGTTATAGGTAAAATGAATACGAACCAATTGATTCCGACCATCTACCCAGTCACTTTGCTAACCATCCATCTTATGTAACTGAGATATATTTACATTTACTGTGTTAATATGAGGTCAAACAGCCGTGTAAAATCCATTTACGCTTTATACAGACGCAATTATAAATAGTAATAGTTAATTATATGGACGCATATGTTATTAGAATAATTATAATGATTTAATATCGCTACATAAGCCACACATTTGACCATTAAGTCTACTTTCATCAGTCCCGATACCAACTTAATCGAGGCTCAATTCATGTAAACAAAGAGATTACCTACGCTGATGAAATTGTACTGCAATCGAAGCGAACAGACTGGCTTTTTTGATAATGACGTCATCAAACTATTCAATCCGGAGTGACGTCACACATGTGATTGTAATCAGTAAATATTTGAAGAATGTTTATCGTGTTGTTATACAGACGAAGAATCGATAAAGAATACGATTGGTTTCTACGATATCTTAATTGTTTATCGATTATTGCATTCCGATACAATGGAGTCTGCTAGTGATGTAACCCTGCTGATAATAACATACAAACAGGTGAATAACGGATGTCTTGTTTGTTCTAATCGAGTTATGATGTAGAGTCAGTTTCAAAGCCAATATTAAGATTAGAAGTTAAACCAATCAAAACCTGGGCTTTTTCTAAGAAATAAATTCTTTTTATAACATTTATTCTTCAGATACTGTGTTTATGTGGTGGAGGCGATAGAAAAACGATCCAGACGGGAAAATTGTAGGTAGTTTACTCATCCTTGAGTTTTCTTTTCTTTTGAACTGACCTAGTTTTGAGCCCAACAATGGTTTTAGCTGAACATAGTCAGTTTTGTGCCGCATCATGAACGTCCTGAAAGAAGCTATAGAAAAAGTTGTTGGTAAAATTATTGCGTTATTGCGTAAGTAGGTACTGGCGATGTAATGTAGTCAACAAAAAACGAATTAGTTATTGACAGTTTTTGCAAACTATGTTTTTATTATTAATTCGCCATGCACATATTTAATGCAAAGGAATCAATGCTCAATAGCATTAGGTAAGTAGGTAATGAAAAGTCTTCTTTAATGTCCTCAAAATATTACATTAAAGTCAATAAGAATAACAAAGATTGCTTTGTAACAAATTTACTGTCCAATCATTGCGTACGTACACTGGACATGAATCAATAGATTTTTTATTGTTCGTCTGTTTATCTAGAGTCGTCACACGCTCCATTTCAGCGTAACACAAGACAGGCACGTACAGACAAGTAAGATGTAGATACAGGACTGAACACTTGGCGACTAGCTTACATTATCTTGATGGACGTACAATCCATGTTTAATGAAAAAAAAAAAACGGATTTAAGTGTGAGGTGGACCCGCGTGTAGGGTTTTCCGATGTTATTTTAAAAACATAGACTTCTTGCAGGTTTTTCTGTTATAAAGTTATGAACTATTTTCAGTACTTTTTCGTAACTTTTGTCCTTTTTCTCAAAAAGTGACACGATATTCAAAAATTTATTGCGTTCCGCGTCCGTGTTTGGGTCACATAAGTTCGTATGTGTAATAAAATTGAACTCAATTGGTTCAGTAAATGTGGAACATATTTTTTGTGAACAGATGGACAGATAGACAAACAGTCGGTCCGACAGACAGACAGACATACATACGGGTGATCCTATAAGGGTTCCGTTTTTCATACAGACTACGGAATTCGGAACGCTAAAGACAATAATCAGGTGGATTATGACTAATAAGTCCTTAAGTAGTACTTATCTAAAGTGTGCTACGTTCTGTACTGATTAGGAATTTGGAACCGTCTTCATTCATTTTATTTTAATTACAACTTGAATGAATATAGTCGGCGACCCCTGTTATCAGGAGTCAGAGTGGCAAGTGTTGGGCTCAATCCGAGTTTATAACATTGTGCAACCGAACCTAACATTGTATATTGATAATAATAATAAATGGAACATTTCATTTAACATTTTTTTCATTGATGTTCTGATGGATTCCAGGCTCAGTTTATTCCAGTGCTGTGATATAAATGTTGGATAGGAAATAGGAATTAACCGAGGCACTTGTTAAAAGATAAAGATCATGGATAAATAACTGTTTGGCTTTTAACAATTATTTGTTCTTTCGGAATTTCCGGAATTTATCACTGAATTTGAGGTTTTTGAACCGATAATCATTTGTTTGTTTTGTATTTTAACCGACTTCCCAAAAAGGAGGAGGCTCTCAATTTGGTAATCCTTTTTTTAAGTTTGTTACCTCATAATCCCGTCATTTATGAACCGATTTGAAAACACCCACTTCCGAAATTAAAGTAATTTTTTGCTTTATAGTGTTTTTTTATTTGGACGTCGGTTGTATTTTGGTATTTCAGGATTATTAATATAGTATTCTTGTTTGGGAAAAGTGAATCGCAGCATCCAGAAACCGATTTTGATTCCTGTTTATAAAATTAGGTCTCAAATCCTCGAAATTTTGTTAGTAAGAAATTATGATAGGAAACGGTGTCACATATAGGTAAGTAGGTACTTCACAGATATCTCATGAAATCAGTTCCTTAATTCGTATCTCGTAATCTTTTAATCTGAATGTGCTATTAAAACGGATTTGCTGATACAACTTTGTATCGTTAGTAGCACGTGGTTTACATTTTTAGCAAGTTAAACAATTAGATAAAGTTGAACGTATAAACTCACAGTTTATAATTTATCTGTTGGATGAATCTGAGCTTTAATACAACACAGATTAGTGCTACATCCAAACAGATATCAAAAGTAGGTATTCGGCTAGGGTTGCTAAATCCAGATTCTGGGATTGGCAGACTAAGATTTTGGTCTAAAAATATTTTATATTTATGTGAGAAGTATTTTATGTTTTGGCTGGGAAATAGACGTGTATCCAGACGGAAAGACTACAGTAATTGAATTACACACGCAGTGTTTCTTGTACTTGTTTGAGAAACATTTATGCATATTTACACACATTATTTTTAGCACTCATCTGACAAAGTAGTCGGTATCTGTTTTAAAGGCTCTTGCTTTTTTACTTAAACCGGCAGACGACAGGTGAGGTGACAATCTCACAATCCGAAAATTTTGTTTTCTGTAATTCATTTCCTTTATTTAACACTAGCTGACCCGTGCACCGTCGTCTGCGTAACATTTTTCACTACCGCTCCGCTCCTATTGGTCTTAGCGTAATGATATATATAGGCCTATAGCCTTCCTCGATAAGTGGGCTATCTAACACTGAAAGAATTTTTAAAATTAGACCAGTAGTTCCTGAGATTAGCGCGTTCAACCAAACAAACAAACATACTCTTCTGCTTTATAATATTACTAGCTGACCCGTGCAACGTCGTTTGCGTAACATTTAACATTACCGCTCCGCTCCTATTGGTCGTAGCGTAATGATATATATAGGCCTATAGCCTTCCTCGATAAGTGGGCTATCTAACACTGAAAGAATTTTTAAAATTGGACCAGTAGTTCCTGAGATTAGCGCGTTCAACCAAACAAACAAACATACTCTTCTGCTTTATAATATTATTAGTAAATTAGTCATTAGTATATTAGTATTAGTATAGATAATACCTCCGGTCGCGAAAATGTTAAGATTATGTCAACTTTTGACAAATGTCACATTGTAGGTAAGCCATATAAAATATGGCCCACAAGATTTACTTTTTCATAGTCAGCTGAATTCTGGGGAAGCCCGTGATTGCAGCTGGGTGCGTACGCGCAGACCGTGACGGCCGCGGCAGCTGCCAGCCCTGGTTTCGGGTGCCCGGCGACAATCAGGCTGCGTGGGCCTATCGGCGGCGCGAGGTCGCTCCGCTCACCCCACTATCGACGAACGCCTCATTAGCTCTATTAATAATTCAACTCGTATCTCAACCCTATTGTTCTGCCAGATTATTTTCCATTCGTTAACTATACGCGCTTATACGAGTTAATTATCCCTGCGATGTGACATTTTGTTGCTCTTAAAGATTGCCTCTTTGTAAACTTCAGTGTGTTCTTTAAAAGGTAAAGCGTCTCTTTGAACGTTCAACAACGTTTAATATTTTGCGTTTTATGGGAGTTACCTTGTGGTTTTTCTTATTCTGCAGAATGGAAATTTTAAAACCTTTTAGAACATGGTCGTCAGATACCTTACCTGCGAGAATTCATCATCATTCATTTCACCATAACATCAAAATCGCACCAGTAATTATAAAGTTACCTAGGTCACATGATCTGATAACTAAGTTTAGGTATAGACGTGACGATGTAGATGTCAGGTGATAGGCTAGGTAGGCGTGACCAGGTGAGAGGGCGTGGCACTCAAGCAACCCTCCCCACACCCGCCACTCCCACTACTGTTCAAAAATAAGGGGACCCTTGGATTTACCTACTCGAATTTGCACTAAAATTTTTAATCTCGTTTTAATCATGTTGCCGGTTTTAGCCTTCATAATTCTTGCCAAATACTCCATTTTGAAATAAATTTGTGAAATAGCAATGTTAATTAAAATAATGAAATATCTGTTGGTATAAATAATTTACTACAACGATTACAGTCAATATAATTTAATAGCTACTCCTATACATATAATATGCAATTGAAATTAGTAGCAATAAATGTAATTCATTTAATGATAATACTCAAAATAAAGTGTATGGATAGCGCAGATAAAACTGTTGATGTTTTATCTCAGTACCAACGTGCTTGTTATAATTATTATAAATAAATTGTACGCAGATAATTATAATTTCTGCATAGCTCAACAAAATCCTGGATCTAACGAGTAGAAAACATATTTTTCAATTAATTTTGTGTCTAAAAAGATAATTAACTTTTTAACTATTCATTACTGGACAACTTGGCTTTTGGCTTTTATTCCTTTAAATCATGGCCTAGTTAACATGCCATACCACCTAATGTTAATTATGATAACACAAAAATCAAGTTTTAAATAACTCTGTTAAATCACATTAGGACCGAGCTTCCGCGTAAAACCGGAGGTTCTCTTTGTTTATCTTAATATTTAAATTACTAACGAAGACGTCATTTGTAAAGAGATAAAAATATCTCGGATTCAAAGTGTTCGTTCATTTTTCCCATCGCCGTGGCAAACAGCATGGTGAAAACCCGACATAAATCAAATCCGACTTGACACTAATAAAATTGTTAACTTCTCCGTACCATTACTCATCGTCACCTAATCTCACAGTCCTAATAGCCTTAATGGATTCTTAAATTCTTCTATTTTATTGTTCCACGGTACGAACAATAGTGATACTTTGCGAATGTTGGAATGCCACCATTTACACTAAGCAGTAGGTTTTATGTAAACCTCAACAATGCGAGGAACTACTTAAGACTTGTTGTACTTCCTGGTATAAATCATGGGCCTATTATGTACCTAAACCATTTTAAGTAATGAAAATCTCGTAAAGTAAAGCTCCTAAGAGCTAAGAAAGCATATTTAAAAGCTTTAATCCTCTAGGAAAACATAAAGTGTAAGTTACCGTCGAATAACGCGAAGGTATGAAAAACAAAACATGAGGTTTACGAGGTATTTGAATTCTATGCAAGTAAGGAGGATAACCCGTTTGTATGTAACCTGTGAAGGTATCTACTTGTATACTTAGGCATGGTACAGCTAATGCATAGATTTGGCATCGCCGCAGGACTCATGGGTACCCGCTGGCTTATAATGACCATAATATGGAAAATGAAACGGTAAACATGTCTTGTTTATTGTTTTCACAACACTATAAGCATACTCAACAAATAAAGTGACGTCACAGCTCACAAGCTGCACGCAAATGAACTCACTAAATAGAGCGGATTCAATTGTGTCCGTCCTCAAAGCATCTGCTGCTTAATTGTCATTGTATGGGATTATTGTCGCCGGAATGATGACCTGCCAGTAACGTGCTCGCAGCCAGCAGCCGGCACCGCACTCACACTAGCCACTGTTTGCAGAGACCATTAATGGACATGTTGTGTTTGGGCTGTTAACTCAATTAGCTGCCAGACGCTGGCTCGTCAATCAACGGTACTCATTGTTTTTACGCCACAAGGAAATCTATTACATCCACCACTGAAACTACGGTTTCTACTTCTTAATTTTATTACTACCTTCGTAGACTTTGTTCATTCAGCTAACTCAAACACTACGTGAAATTAAAATAATGATATGCACAGCCTCTCAGGAAATACCCATTCGCACATAGGTACGAACCGAATTTATCTTAGATCTACAAACAAGAGGTGATTACGGATTCACCTCCAATGTTTGCTGAAGATAAATCGCAGCACAGTGGCATAATGATAATCGCTGTATTAATGATATAAATAACGTGCCCATTGCACTTGCATGGAAGCTACGAAAGAGAACTCTGACTATAGTTTTAAATTAGGTTTCTAGGGAGATACGCAGACTGCTGCTTATTCGGCGAGGATTTTGAGATTTGAAAATAATGTCTGTTGAAGATAAGCCAGATTAGACGGCTTATAATGGCAAACATGGTATTTATACTGTTGTCGGTTCTTTAGGAATACAAACACCAAGTAGTAATGTGAGACTGTTGTCTCTAAATTGTGTAATCGGTTCACATAATCGGTTGTTACTCCTTTGCAGGGACCTGAACATGTTTAGAGGTTGATAGGCGTACGGTAAACAAAATATTGTTAGGCACGGAACCTATAGAAATAAATCGGGAAAGCGTGGGTACATACGTACTTATGAGCAAAATCAGCTGAAAATTCTAGTGAAAATCGATTGGAGTTCAGCAGGATCTGAAGTTGAAGCGTTTCATCAATGCAGTGAACGTGTGTTTGTCATACAACCAATTTCGCTGAGAAGTGCACCCTGGAGGTGTCGCCCTGCGATCATCGAACCTGCTAAGAAAAAACCTGATCTTGTTTCTCTCTGCTTGTACAGTTAGCTGCGGAGCATTAAGTAATCGGAGCCGAGAGCGACGAGATAATGTTGCGCACGCGTGAAATATATCCGAGCGTTTTTATTGCGACCGCGTTCCGCTCCCGGACTGGTATGCGCGTGTCTCTGCGCCGAAGAAATTCTGTCGACGAGTGGTTTGCCTCACGGCGACCTTGTCGCGCGCACGCAGCCTCCCCTCTCCCCCCCGCAGCCCGGCAGCCGCAGCGCCTGCGCCCGCGCCGGCCGCCGGGCGCTCCTCCGTTGCTGCCTCCGTGAAAGTAGGTGACGGCACGACGCCCGTTGCGGTGGCACCCGTCTTCACACTCGCTTGCCACTTGCGGGCCCTACGCCCGATTTTAAAAGCGGCTTTCTAAATGTTCTCGTATGCTTGTACCTGTATGTGACTGCGCTTAAGTATATGGTCCGTCTGCAGCTGTCATAGAAGGCAGTTGATAAAGTTACATGGCCACATCGTCTTTCACATAAATGAGTTGGCAAACTAATCACGTCTCAAGCTTAACGCTTTTGCACATTGCAAAAAAGCGATGTAGATTAACGTCATACCTGAACATTCTTGAGGAAAAATATTTGAAACCTCTAAATCGATTTTATTATAGACAGATAATTTTGCTAAATTGCTAAAATTACCTCGTCTAGTTAGAATGTTATGAGGGTTGTGTGTTTACCTAGTCATTAGGTAGGTGATTGAGGCTTGATTGCTCCTATTGAATACCTAATCAAACATCATCAGAGCTACGTTAACGAGATCAAGTCTTGTTAATGTCACAGTCGCCATTTTTACCTTAAAGGGGCACAATGTCGTGGAAAAATAACGTTTTAATTAGTTATATTTTATTCGTTAAAACATGCCTCATGAATTACACATGCAATTAACTGTAAACCCCGTGATCGTAGGCTACTTAGGCATTCGTGTAGTGATGTCCAATTAAAATAATAATTTATTAATGTGATTTCTGTGTATAAACAGTAAATAATTAATACACCGGGTTCTATAATAATGGAGTTCCAAGCTGCTTTCGGATAATTTTGATATTCAGAACTGATAAAAATTTGTCCAATACACAATGGATAAAGTTATTTACTGAATCGACAGACTGAAGAAGTTTATAAATATTTTATTTTATTAATAATCAGTTACATGAATCGTGTGGGACTTTCTTTTTGCAACAGTTTATCAGTAAGTGGCTTGCACAACTTATTCGAAGAAGCATTCCATTGTGAATAATGTCCACGTAGAACTCAACGAATTCAATCAAATGCTTAGCGCGGGCTTCCAGGATTATCGCGCTTGCCCACTCGGCAGCTCTTCGGGGAACCTGTTGCCTCTCAGCCTTTCAGTCAGTTGCCTTCACATGTTTTGCACGATTGGTCGACCGTCACTGTGAGGATCTCCAACTCACCACTACGTGCCATGTCTACAGATTTGAAAGTTAGTACCTCTTTCATAACACATAATATAAATATACATGTACCCAGTTCTCGTTTTCTCCAAGAATCCCGAGACTCCAGTCTGGTGGCATAACAATTTATCGTATGTACCATCTATGATTAATGTAAGTTAAATTGTAAGCAGTCATTAAGTAACAAAGCATCGACGATAACATTATATGCGTAGTATGCTAATAATGTGTTTGTTATTCTTATATCAACTTAAACTTTTTATCGCCCCTATTGTCCGATCGGTATTTTCTCGATTAACAACGCGATGATTGACATGTTGGACAAAAAATAAAACAATACTAGTAGCGCATGCGGCCGCTACTGGCTTTTATCGGACATTCTCGGAGACTTCATTGATGTTTTGTTCACTGATCTCCTCGACTCTTCTCGGAAATTACTGATTAATATTATCACTGCTTATTCTAGTTTCTGAGAAAACAGACTTCACTAGAGTTTCAATTGTATAAAATGCTATTAATGCTATTGCACCTATAAGTTTTTCTTCGATGTTGGTTTTTCTGCCGTCTGCGCCGGATGTAGAGTTATGACGTGACGGGTAATGAAACTTTTATAATTAGATGAAGTATTTATAAAATATCAAGCTCGTATAATTATAATTTAAATTTAATGAATTCCAACGGTGCGTTTTCTTTACCACTTTAACAAGGATTCGTTAACTCATTCCGGGTTAATAAAGCGAGGTATGTTTTATTTACATTCTACAAAAAGTTTACTGTGTTAAGCGATTCAATTACGTTTTTATGAGATTTTTTTTATGAAGTGTGCCTAAAACGCATTACTGAGGAGGATCTGGAACCGGAACTAGTGTAATTGTCAATATAGTTGAGATGAGGTTCTGAGTGCGATCTGTCCATCGGCCGCCACTCGATCGCCGTGTAAACGCACTTAATATGAGCCACTTTTTGCTGGACGCTGTTATTATTAATGAATAAATGCTATATGTCCGAGTACTCGAGGTCAACGTACGTGCGGAATGTTGTAAAAAATGCGTTAAGGACATCAGCCCGGCATTCTATCAAGTAGAACCGATGGTTCACTATGCGCGGGGTCATTAATTCTCTCATTAACTTTGAATTATTAATTAGACCATGGATCGAGCGATATGCTTGTTATGATATAATTTTCTGTAATTTAATATTCGACGTGGTTTGCTGTTTTAAATATTAGCGAATGTGCAGCTTCAATGTGAAGTAAGACAGGTTAGTTAGAATTATTTTCATTTCTTATTTCATCTCAATACAGTTTATCTTTGTAAACATTTAAATTACTTCAAATTATTAATATTAAGTACCAAACAACACGATAAAGTTTTCGCATTATTTACTGGAGCAATAACTGGCAGAAAATTCCTTAATATTTATTAGTCAATCTCAATAAAAGATAATCTAATAAATATTTAGGGATTTAGTGAAGTATTTGTATGATGATGCCGGATTACCTATCTTTATTATGAACCTAATGTAGATTCACGTGAGCAGTATACGAGTATCACGAATACAAACGATGACGAAGAAAAATAAATAAACATTCAATCAAATTGTAAAATAGAAGGAAAATTATGACTTCATCACTTCTTTTCAATTTAAGTGTGTATCAGAATCTGACACACGTAATCGGGTGATTGACAGTAATGTACTAATAAAAGTTATTTACGTTTGGAAAAACTTGTCGGAAAGACGTAAAGGATAAACTTAAAAAAATAAATAACTTCATCAAGTTCGTTGTAGTTGTGACGGTGTCGGTTGATTTTTTTTAGTTTGCATAATTTTTTTTTTGTTTATACGATTTTAAACCAAAATAAAACAACTTAAAGAAAGGAATTAGTGGCAGCTAATATCTTCTTATGGAATAAAACCGACTTGCAAATAAAAAAAAAAACACTTCAAATTATTTAGATGTCGGTTGTATTTTTTTGTAAAAAAGTTTTTTGGTATCCCACACCTAACAATATCATTAGCAAGTCGCAGGAAAGCAAAACACGCAATTTCGTTATTAGGATGAAACCAAATATGTCATCTAAGTAAACTAATTCCAGCTATTTTGATTTAAGTGTCGAAATGCTAAACAGATTTCGACGTAGTTTAAATGATACCAATGGGAAAGTATATCCTCTCACATGTATTTTTTTTTGTTCAAATCTTACTAAATATACATAAAAATAATACAACCAAATTTAGAAACTCTTCCTTTTTTTGAAGTCGGAAATCTAAGGTTCTAACTTTGGGAGCACTACGGTGAAGATAACGCGTTATGTCATTATTATTATACCTACTATTAAATCTATCCGGAACTATCCCACTGATGGGCAAAGGCCTCTTTCCATTTCTTCCGTTAAGCCATATTCGGTAGAGATGGGTAATCTGGACTCCTGGTAGTGATTCGAATCACTAAATCCGGCTCGAATCGAAATACACGAAAGTAGGCATTCTTTTTGTTCGGGCTTGTTGTTTTTTAGAATGCGACGTGCAATTTTTCTATTAAGTATTATAGATTAGTAGTCAATAACACCGTCAATTTTATTATAATGTAATGACTAACGAAAATACACCGAACCGGTCATTCATTCGCCTCCGTGCCGAGTCGATAAGATTTGAAAGGAGTTAATAAGGAATCGGATCCGCTTACGTATTCGAATCATTTAAATCTTCAAGTCCGGATTTACCTCTCTTTTCGGAAATCCAAAGTTCTGCGAAGTATTGGCAAACTTTTGAGCATTACGCCGCAGCGCCTACGAGTGCTACGCGGCTACGCCAGCCGTAGTCGTAGCGAGACTGTTGCGTTTGACGTACACGTAGCTCATTGTCGTTCATCATAAGATATATCATTAGTGTTAGTGGTCACGATTCTGACTCTGTTTCTTGTAGTGTTTAATGTTAACTCTGTCTTCTACCACTTGATAAATTATTTAGGTATATATTTTTGGTCTCCTAGAAGTTGCGTATTTTATAAAGTTAATAGTTTAGCATATATTAACTGTGTTTTCCTTTGCTACAGGTGTTCCGCGTGTGTGGCGTGGCGCGCGAGTGTGATGCGCAGCGGGCGAAGCGCTGGTCGCCGGCGCCGCGAGTAGCCGCGACCATGCGGGGCCGAGCAGCACTCGCCGCCGCCCTCATCGTCTGCTCGCTACTTAGCACGACACACGCGTCCTCCGCTGTCATCAGTAAGTCCTCTGTCTTCTTAGAGTTGTCAGCACAGTGTGTAGCCGCGACCATGCGGGGCCGAGCCGCATTTGCCGCCGCCCTCATCGTCTGCTCGCTACTTAGCACGGCACACGCGTCCTCTGCTGTTATCACTAAGTCTTCTTGCTTCAAAGAGGAATTGAAAACTGTAGTAAGTAGATGCGACCACCAGTGCTATTTATAACGGTAATTCCCATCTCGTATGAATCTCAAGCTTACACGTAGTATTTAGACCATAAAAGTAAAACCTGTAAAGTGTTCACTGGAACTAAGCTAGACATCTACAGATCAACGTCATACTGTCTTGGCAACAACAATGTTTATAACTATAACTATCAAAGAAAGCGTTATTTGCAACAATATAGCTTAACAATAAGGTTCGACAGGTACAGGTCGGTTGCGCAACGCACGACAATTCTGCCGTCATAACTAAGAATGCAGTAATCGCAAAATGGCGGTTACGAGATAAACGCAAAAAACATATTTCATATCATCTGAGCAAGATGTTCGTATTTTATTGGTCATAATATATATCTAAAAATTCGGAAAAAAATCAAGCTTTTACAAGATAATTTTCCTTTATTTAATTTACTAATAATTGCAATTATAATACGTATTACTGCGTTTCGGTTTAGCATCAAATCGTTTCCGAGTCACAGGATACTAAAACTAAATGCAGCACTTGCGCGTATTACTGCATTATGTCTTAGCGCTAGTCGATTACTGCATTATTTTTTAGCAATTATTGCCATTATTATATGCTCGGAACTCAGTAGAAGTGTACTTAAGTATCTTCTCAAGGACTTATATAGGTGCATTTTTAGGTTAGGGTTTCTTTAGTCTCTAGCTAGGACCTAAGTTTATACATCGTGGAATGCAAATAAAGTATTGAGTAAACTATACGGATGTTGAAAACCTACTTCATGTTCTTATAATATGCAGCATTAGGGTGCAATATTTTTAACCGACTTCCCAAAAAGGAGGAGGTTATCAATTCGGTTGTATGTTTTTTTTTTTTTATGTTTGTTACCTTATAACTCCGACAATTATGAACCGATTTGAAAAATTCTTGTTTTATCTGAAAGGATATACTTGCAGATTGGTCCCATTTAAATCATATCAAAATCGGTTTCGAACTTTGGATTTTAAATCGAAATACCTGGAATTTGACTATTTAGATGATTCTTTGATAATCGAAATTGCGTATTTTGCTTTTCTGCCATTTTGCAGTGGTGTTGTTAGGTGTGGGGCACCACTAAAAAGTGAAAAATAAAAAACTTTTTACAAAAAAATACAACCGACTTCTAAAAAAAAAACACTACAAAGTAAAAAATAACTTTAATTTCGGAAGTAGGTGTCAAAATACGAAGAAAGTAACAAAAACACCGACTTCCGAAATTAAAGTTATTTTTTACTTTGTAGTGTTTTTTTTTTGGAAGTCGGTTGTATTTTTTTGTAAAAAGTTTTGTACTGTTCTGTACTGTTGCAAGCGCCATGATCACGGCGCTTGCAACAGTACCGAAATATCGGAAAGTCGCAAATAAAAAGGTAAGTACATGGTAGCAATCCCGATATGAACTATTCTAACATTAATTAAGTAGGTACAATATTGGCATCATCTTATTTAGCGCTTAATTTCTACATTAAATCAGACTCTTTCAATGTAATTCTAATATTCAGTCTTTGTTTTCATTGGCATGACTCAGGCAAAAACTAGTTGACTATTTACTTATCACATTCCAATAAGGCAGATCATTACATGCGCCTGCATGTTCTTAATATAAAAACCATAAACAACATTTTTAAAACGTTGAAAACATTATTTATATATTAGCTATCAAACAAAATCTAACATTATAAACTTAAAAAACATCCAAACAAAAAATCCTATAAAAATAAAAAGTTAAATAAATATTCATTCAGCAGACTCTCTATTTGCAATGAGATCTACAGAGGCATCGTTTACAGGCAGATTTTGCCAAAACAGCAGTCTGTTCTCAGGTATTATGTTAGCTAGTTTTTTAAGTATACCAGTCTTTCTCTCCAATGTTATTCCTCGCGGCTTTTGATTTCTTACTGGCTCAGGTACAGCAGATTGTTTTAATATATTGACTTTTCAGAAAATCTATTTCCAACGTATTTCCATCATGAACCGTAACTTATGTGATACAGAAACGAGGTTCTAGTGTGTATGCGTTTTAAAATTACGGGTTTAGAAATAAGTACGTTGTAAACGTCGGGTCGTTGCAAGCCGCACGCGTACCACGTACACACCATGTTTTTTGGTTACAGTACATGCAACGGTTACAGTTACGGCTCGCTAGTGAGTACCCGGCTTTAGCAAGTAGTGTCATACTATTTCTTTTTTCTTTGTACTTCGACACAAAAAATATCTTTTAAATAGGTTCTTTCTTCACACTTTTTTAATTAATACTGAGATGAGTGATCAATGTATTGAAAAAAAATCGGAAACTTCCATGGGCTATACATTAACTTTACCTGAAATTGCTAACTGTACGCAATCAATAAAAACGGGAAAATCCTAGTTACACTTTTTTTCTGCTTTTTGAAGCTGATTTTCAACTTGATAATGAAAATTGTCTGCAGAAATAAACGTGTGTCCCGGTTCGAAATATTTAATTATAATTTTTGTTGCGCTGTTTAAATGGCTATTAATAATTTGTACCAGAAATGTAAAAAATGTCCAATTTTTATTTTGACTGGTGCAATTGTCGGTCCAAACAATAATTTCATTGTAATCGCGTTAACTCATCAGAAAAAGCTCTGTATGTACTATTGTTTTCTGCCAGATACTGCTGCATGCATGCCATACCGCTGCAAAAGGTTATTCGTATTACTCCACCGAATGACGTCACCGAACTGATTTACTAAGACAAAACGCGGCAATGGATCGCACTGCTACGACTTCGCAAGCCTAAACTACACTTAAATGCAGTAATGTGGAGTACTGCGTTTTAATTTAGCAATTTGTCTACTGCATTTAAAACAAAATAATACAGTATTGGATATTACTGCATTCTGTTTTAGGGTATTCTTGCAAGTACTGCATTCTTTCTTAGGTTATGTTTAATACTGCGTTTTTTCTTATCATTGAAGCAGTTTTTATGCAAGTACGGCGAAAATCATTACATAAAAAACATACTTCGAGTGAATTTTTTTATGAAAATATATTTTTTTCATGTACATGAACCTCTTGGGATGCCATTTCTGGAAAAAAGTTAAAATCTCAAAAATGACGATTACTGCATTCTTTGTTATCAGGGCAGAATTGGTCCGTTGCGAAACCCCGTCCGGACCGTTCCCACATAGATCACACATTCGTTCGCCTCTCGATCATGACGTGCATAGTGAGCGCAAGCGCACCTTGTTTATAGCCCTCAGACTTAGGATTGTTCGACAGCGACTAAAATGTTGTTTTAAAGTGAAACACGAACACGATGTTGTGGGTGTTGAAATTACTCATATATACCTGTAAGTAGTTATTTTAGGTATGTATTGTTGCCGTCGTTAGGGTTCTCCCATTGTTAAAACATTTTTCATTTTCCTTCATCTGTTTCGACTTTTCTACTTAGTCAAAACTAAGTAATGTTTTTACTCATTATTTTAGGTACTGTGCAATTAATAAATTAATTTCGACTAATAATACAACATTCGGTTTCAATCGTAGGTTAATAAGTAAAAACACGTAGAAACAAAAGTATGTTAAGTATATCCGTATATGATATATCGCGAAGTAATGATCTATTAACAAAAAAAAAAAATGAGCCAAAAAAATGAAAGGAATCATTGCGAAATAGAAAAATAATGATATAGAGACGTTAGAAGATTGCGGGTTATTCATCGTGAATAGTTTATTATTTGCGTAATAGGCCTCTACAACTTCATTAGGTTGTATTCAGAAGCCATCGAGATCAAATTGATAATCATAGTCGGTTTCAGGGGCTTATATGAATAGGTACTTAAGATAATATTATCCCTAGGCTTGGAATTACTATCGTTGATCGCTGCAGGAGCAACTTTCTAAAAATTATTCTCATCTAGCCGCCATTAGGTATTGAAATGGTCGTTAAGTGCATATCTTGTAATCGCTTTATACGTATTTCGCGTATGCCTTAAATGCCAGAAACACTGCAATCAAATCGCGTGTAAAGTGTTTAAACTACCGTATATTTTCGATATTTGCATAATTTCTTGTCACTTAACCGGAATAATAATATCATTTAGCGGTAATGGAATATTACTTTAGTACTTTAAGCTCGTATAAAACATTAATTTCAAGAATTATGAGCACACCGAAATATATCAAGTTTGTAATGGTGCCATGGTGGAGAATAAATTAAAAAATAATATCACACTTGACCAATTTTATGGTCTCGATAATTTTATCGTATTTATAATATATATATTTATATATGTATATATATATATGAGTATATTAAATGAATCCCTATTTCCCTTGGTCATCGCATCACGCGGAAACGGCTGGACAGATTTCGGTAATTCTTTTTTTGTTGTGTTTGTTATTGTCAGGAGAAGGTTGTTATGGAAGAAAAAAATAAGAATGTGGCCAGTTGACGGGAGCGAACCCGCGGGGGACAGCTAGTATAAAATAAATTTATAATTATTATCACCTTCAAAATTTTGCATTGTATTGGTTTTTTTTTGTTTAGTAATTTGAAAGATCAGGTTTCAATTTACAAAGTATTGTATTGTTGAAACCTTGAACCGCCAACACGTGTTTTCATTAAATGTATCATCACACACGGAAAACTCGTGCAGCCAAACGTTGTTTTTACCCTGCATAAGTAAACATAAACCAAATTTAAAATGAAAATACAAAAATTCGAAGATAAATCACCAAAAGAAAGTTTCGTAGACCCTCTACGAGGCTACGAAAAAGGTCTACGAAAGTACTACGCGCCCAAAAATAATCGCCAACTCGATCAAAACCACTTGATATTTTATTACTCGGACCACTAATATTATTTGTTAAAAGGATTTATCGTTTGGCCTTGAATAAAATGGTATATCGATTCTTAATCAGGCCGACGACGATCCGAGTATCACATATCATCTCTATTAAGCCCCTCGATGATTCGAATCAATCGAGCTATTATCCCAATAGAACTAGTTCATCCAGCAGAGGACAAGTTCAGTGTCGAACTGTGACATTGCATTACGACATTGATTCACGATTAAGGCGCTTATCTATGGGTTGTTATCAACACTCATCTAATACGAGCGCTAAGGACAGTCGTGACGGGAATGTAGGTTAAACCGATTCAAGGGCTCATATTTGTATTATGATGAGTCATTGCCATTTCATACTTCTTTCACAACTTTTTATTTCCGTCGCAATATGTGTTGTTCCTATTTATTTTATTAACAAATAGGATTAGATTTAAATAGACGTCTGTGAATATAGCTAGATTGATCTCTGTCATGTGAAGTTTCCTATTTTAGCACGCACCATATTGTGAATATTTATTTCTATCAGAGCTTTTATACAATTCTTCAACAATATGAATTACCTATCTAATTTGTTAATTTACAATTCAGCGAGTTATTTATAAAACCGTTTACCTTGAAATCCGTTCGTTGCTAAGAGATATTATGAAATGTAAATATACTGCGTGCCTATAAAAATCTATAAGGCATAGCCGTCCGTGGTCCTTATACAATTGAAATGAATGAGTGATTCATTGTTTATAAATGAAGTTGGTATTTAATTGAAGCAACAATGCAGTAATGTGGTCGCGGATTAAAGGAATTTATTCTGTCTGTAAAAACAGCGCATTAGAATATTAGCCACGAGTAAACATTTGGAGAAGAATTCTCATTCGTAGACGAGCACATATTAATTACCTACAAAAATATTGACGCGGCGTGGCGCGGGCGCAGGACAGTCCGACCGGTGTCGGTGTCGGTGGCGCGCTGGCGCCCGATGGCTACGTAATAAGAATGCGGATCCGTGGATCTAAATCAAGGTAACATGTGATCAGGCGGCCGCGACATCGACACTGAGCCGCAATGTCGATGTCTTCCAAACCGAACTCGACGCGCCAAACTTCTACCTCCGGCACATCACTACACCACTAATGAAGGGACTTTGCTCTGTTTAAATCACAATTTGTCAGAATCTAGGCTGTTTAACGACACGTTTTTACAGATAAATGTATTTGTAATAACCTCAATGGGAATATTTTTATGATATAACTTTGTTTCTATTGCATTTTGCTAGACATGTTTATACATATTATGTGATACAATGATTTGTTTAGGTTCTTTATATGTTATGTTGCTATGCGGGGAAATTCGGTGCACTATAATATATGCAAGAATGATGGTTGTATCTTAATATGTTTTTATAGAACCGTTGTGTTGATTCCGATTTCGAAGACAGTATTTTTAAAACGATATTTCAATAATAGCTCTCCAATTACATTGGAATTTGGCATCTCGAAGGACGACAACATTTGATTAAGCTACTCTATCAATACGTCTCTCTTTTGCCATTAATATTATTTACAATTATAATCAATTTATTTGACGTAAACATTATGATAGTGAATCTACTTATCCTTATTTGCTTGATTACTTATCGTACTGATAGGAGATAAACTTTCTCTGTTCCGATTGATGTTACTAGTTAAAAAACTTCATCGAGATGGAATGCTATGGGTTAGTAGAGTTGTCCAAGCTCAAATTATAATATGACTGGTTGACTGGCTTTAATGAGTAAATAAATTCACTTGGATAGAGTTGTGCAGCGCTCGGTGCACTTCTATATAGGACAGTCGTTTCCCACGCATGTTGCTCAAACCGCAGCCTCCTCCGCAGTTCGTGGTCATTCGTACGACACTCGGCACTACTCGGCAGGTATCGTGAGTGAATCGGAATGGCAAGCTTGTATAGCTGCTCAGACTGCTCATTATTTTTCGTGCCTGTCAGCAACGTTACTAGGAGATACGACATGTTCTGCAACTGCAGCATCATTTTGTTAATCGCCTAAGGCATTTGCTTCGTGTGATACAGGATGTTTGATTTCATCTTTAGTAACACCTGACGTCATCTACATTAACATATAAGGATATCAAATACAGCAAAATCTCTGTACTCTTAAAATGTTGTACCTATCCACATTTTCATTGATTTCGAAATAACGTAGCTCCGGTGTGTCGCAACTGAATTCAATATTATGCATTCGATAGTAAATAACTACACTTTTGGTCTGTAGTCCAGCAACTGGCTACTAACTCATGGTCAATTACCTGTGCCAAATAAACAAATAACAATAATTAACACTGTTGTTATTGCAGAGGGGCAGCGTGCGCCGTGCTCCAACGAAGGTGAGCCTGTCAAGCTTCAGGACGCCAGATTGGAGCAGGACTGGAGTAGCTGCTTCCGCTGTATCTGTAAGGTAAGAGTTTGAAACATCCTTGAATGATCATCACGACCCGACACACACGCTACGCTACACGGCGTATTTTTAACGCGCCGACGGCACACGTTTTACGAACGCGCGCTCATGGCACTGTAGATAACCAACAAAAAGCAATACCTACTGTCTGTATCTAAAATGCTTGACGCGCGTCATCTGCGCGTCGTCGGCACTTTAAAAAACTCCGTGTGGAAATGCGCTTATGACTGCCAAAAGGAATTGACATGCGCAAGTGTCACATTGTCAAACCCTTAAATTATTTATCAACGGAATGTCTTGTCGAAAGCTTATTATTTTAATTTATTTGGGGTTGGTCTCTTT
The DNA here is from genome assembly GCA_963859965.1 of Ceramica pisi. Classification (NCBI taxonomy): domain Eukaryota; kingdom Metazoa; phylum Arthropoda; class Insecta; order Lepidoptera; family Noctuidae; genus Ceramica; species Ceramica pisi. The sequence goes on along the minus strand of OY982535.1, from coordinate 16,573,666 downwards.
CTTCGATACAACTCTATTAGCCATGAACGTTTATATTGCTTAAAATAAGACCCATGTCTGTTGCACAATACGATAATCTCAGGATATACATACATACCTGTGCTATTGCTAAGAGTATCAACTAATTAAAAGTTCAAAACTAAAAGCAAATCGATGATCTGTCTTATGAATTAACCGTTTTATCTTGAGTAACTTTCCATGTAGTCTACTGGGAAAATATAACCTCAAGGTATTAATAGCGCACCTTTGGTCCTGCAAATATCGTAATAGGTTACAACCTTTCTAAACAACATTTGTATGACGCTCAGCTCGCTCGCTAGTTGAAGAAACGTACAACACGTGGTCACGGATCATGATCCTTTGATCCTTTAGCCATGTGGGATAAAAACGTACCATGAGCACTTATGTGTAGGTGATATACCTCTAGTTTTTTGCCCATATTCTCATCACGTTATCAAAGGGTCCGAAAAACCAACGGCCATTTATCCGAAGGTTAACCTATTTGCAATTTGCCACCTAAGATTGATTTAAATTCCAACGTGATTGGAGCCGTGTTCAGCTTACAAATACGATGATATTAATGGTTCTGCACACGTGCTGGAAAATCTAATTGAGCATCCGGAGACGGTGTTACTGCTATATTTATTTTACATATTATAAAACAAAGTCGCTTCTCGCTGTTTGTCTGTCCCTATGTATTGAAGTGTAATAATAATATGTATGCTTACTTACTGAAGTAAAGGAGCATATTATTACACTTCACCTCCCAGGGACAGTGAAAAAAAATAAAAATTAACATTTTTTTTTTTTTTTAATTTCACTATATTATTAGTAACAACTTACTTAATTAAAATTATATCTTTCAAGTATCTAGTGTATTACCTACAGATTTATTATTACACTTCAGTATGCTTAGATCTTTAAAACTACGCAATGGATTTTGATGCGATTTTTTTTTAATAGAATGATTCTAGAGGAAGGTTAATATGTATAATATATGCATAATATAGTATAGAAACATTGATAATTTTAGAGGTTTCTAATGTGTTGTCGTAAATTAAAACATTTTTTGCACTTACATTGCAAATGCTGTCTGACCCCTACGAGATAGATCAAAATAATTTGGAACAGCATTGTACACTTTAAAAAGGTCTACAAAAAAGTCCAGATCAACTATATGTCTATCTCTTACGGATAACCCACAATAACCAATTTTTATCCTTTACTTTTTACGAGAAATAATGGCTTATTTACAAAGCGATTTTAAGTGACACAGCAGTAATTTTTATGCAATTAAGTACCTTAAATACATTTAATATACCTAGATCAATATGGCTCTTCACAGCAAGTAATTTAAATGGATATTTTCGGAGAAATTACAGATTTAAAATACAGGGACATACATATCATCACGCTAAGACTAAAAGGAGCCGAGCATTAATGGAAAATGTGACGCAGACGAAGTTGCGTGGGTCAGCTAGTAAGATATATATTCGAAATTGTTGCTAAATCCGGTTTGACTGGAAGCCGACCCCAATATAGTTGGGAAAAGGCTAGGCAGATGATGATGATTCGAAATTGTTACACCCGTGTGAAGAGGGGGGGATCGCAAGTAGGATATGAAGTACTCCTGTAAGAAGGATTAGCGCCATTGATTTAACAGTAACCTGTTAGGTGTCTAGTACAAACAAGTAACTTAAAGTTGGCTACCTACTTCTGACGGTTCGAAATTATAAATTTAGGATTTGTTCAACATTTTGACATTGTTGGTCAACTTACTGTGCTATTAATACACCAATTGTATTTTAGTTCAAGTCAGTAAGCGTATGCATAAGCAAATAAGCATGATCTTATAATTAGATGGATTACAAAACACATCTATGTAGATTACGCTTGATTAATAAGTAGTTATGTGGCATTTGACATAACGAGTATGTACTGTTTTAGGTACAACCAATTACTCATAGTATACTATTTATAAGTTATTCTGCGGTTAAAGTGAACTTTGGTGAATAAGTTATTCTAAGTTTAGAATAACTTGAATCGATCTTGCATTCATATATTCCTATTTCAAAAGACTAATCATCTTAGAGTCCGATGGTAACTGGAATCGGTATCATTTGACATTTGAAATGTTGAGAAAAACTCAGATGAAACTGATTACCATCGAATTTACATGATTGAGTGGTTGATTAGAAGACAAAGTTAGTTCGACTTATTCAAAATATGCCCATTTTGTAATGTCACTTTTTGTTATTAATGGGTAGGTAGAATTGTAGCCGTTTGTTACATTTAAAACTATGTTTAAGATAAAATTAATGAAGATTATCAATTAACATTATCAACAGGTGCCTTGATTTTCAAAACAAGGCTTAGAATAACTTAAAAAATTAAAATAATGTAGCCTTCATAGATATTGCGAAAGCCATGTCACAAATCACTTAGGAAATCATCGACAAACATCGAGGCTGCTTGGTAACAACACTATCATCTAACAAGTTACGCACTTATCGATAAATGTATAAATAAGTGTGAGGTGTGAAATACAGCACACAAGTATCGTAATTGTCTCTCGGGGTTTACTTATGGGACGTTTGTATGCCTATACGGTGGCTACTGTCACCAAATCAATTTATCACGGACCAAGTACAGAATAATAATTTGTAGCCGCGCGTGCGACTAACTCACACCTAGACAATAACTAGTCATTTGATTAGCGTTTTTCATGGGATTTCTGGATGTTTAGTGATGGGATGCGTTGTGTCTCTTAGAAAAACTTTTCTTTTTTTTTAATTTCAAGGAAAACTGCTTTAAAACTGAAACAGGCAGTAATAAGCTGGAGGTATATGAGAGGTCGGTCAAAAAATGTTACAAAGTCTAAAACACCAGTTTCGCCAATGGCAGTTTTCCTGCCAACGTTAACCTAGAAAAAAACTTTTTACAAAAAAATACAACCGACTTCCAAAAATAAACACTACAAAGTAAAAAATAACTTTAATTTCGGAAGTCGGTGTTTTTGTTACTTTCTTCGTATTTTGACACCGACGAAAGTTTTTTATTTTTCACTTTTTAGTGGTGCCCCACACCTAACAACACCACTGCAAAATCGCAGAAAAGCAAATACGCAATTTCGATTAGCAAAGAATCATCTAAATAGTCAAATTCCAGGTATTTCGATTTAAAATACAAAGTTCGTAACCGATTTTGATATGATTTAAATGGGACCAATCTGCAAGTATATCCTTTCAGATAAAACAAGAATTTTTCAAATCGGTTCATAATTGTCGGAGTTATGAGGTAAATCCGAATTGATAACCTCCTCCTTTTTGGGAAGTCGGTTAAAAATTGATTTATGTTGTTTTAAATCTTGCTAACCTGGGGCCCCGCCTTTTTTGCATCCCGATTTTGGGCATGATACGTAGCTTAGACTAAACAATAAACAGCGTGATGTTAAAGATTTAAGTAAATAAAATATAATGTCAAATTAGGAGTTTGACTCAATTATCTCTCAATTAGACAAGTTAGGCTACTGCCTCACATGTCACGTCGAGCTGGAATAAAGTAGTCTTTATGTGTCTAGAGTAGTGCTAATTATTTCTGCTACTCTGTGACGTTTCACATGCCATCGAAGGACATGAGAAATAACCTGTTATGTCAACTTCATGTCAAACTTATTTAGTTAGTGAACTTGTAAATGCCGCACATGTTAGGTACAATTTTGAATGGTTTGTGAGTTCTCTATAAGGTTGTGTTCATATTCATTTTGGTTCTAAGAATTCCCACGACACAATAGGTAATACATTTGAGCTAAACGTGTAGGTTGAATTAAATTGATTTATGTGTGGAGACGTATGTCATTTGGTGCTAATTGCGTGTAACGTACGATGCACCGGGCGCGGCGGCGGCGTGCGGGCGCGGCGCGTGCGGGCGCGGCGCGTGCGTAGGCCCCGCCGTCGCGCGCGCCTCCTGTCTGCGCACTGCAAAAACTGACAATGCGGAACCTCTTGACAAGCACTGCGAGCACAGGAATCCGACGCAACTGTTCCTAACATTCCATTATTATTTATCCCCAACCGCATTCCTCAACATAGATTTTTATTTGTAATAGGTAATTACCCACAGAATCCGCCTCAGCTTAATAAAGTGCCTGTCCAATAGTTCAAAGTGTTTGGTATTTCATAAAAGAATAAAAAGACATAATAAATACGCGATCGCTGCACAGCTGTTGTCGCGGACACGACAATACGACATCAGTATGTATGTAGGAGCCGGCAGCAGCTCGGCAGCTCGACAGCTCGGTACGTAGATATATAATGGTATTTCCCATCCGATCTCACCTCGTCGGATGACTTGCGCGGAATTCGAAAGCCCATCGCGAGATTTATCGCTTATTCTGAATTAAAATATACATTTGCTTACTTAATGGGCATTTTTTGTCACGTGCCACGTAGTGACTACGAGTCAAAAATGTGGCGGATGGTATGTTTTATGATTTATCAATGTTTTGGACGTCTGATGGAATGTAGGCAGTGAAGGTTAATTTTTTTTTCTTGTATCGACATTAACAAAGTCAATAATTTTCGGTAGAGTTAAGATTTAAGAGGGCACGAGTAACGGAGAGCGTCATGTTGACCCGAGGGTGCCATTAGTCTTGCTTTTTTATACAAACCAGTAGCCGGTTGATAGCATCGCGGCTCCCGCGCACCGCTTACTTTAATGAGCCATGCCATTTATCGACGCGCGGATTATATGCGCCTGCGACGTACCAATGAACTTCACATCATTACGGTTTAGGAAGTCCGCCAACGATCCACTTCTCGGCTTACGTAACACGAAATGGAACCACCATAAAATGTGTGTAAACTTTATCTCTGCATCTACTACGATCGAAAAGTCAATAAATTAGCGACATACCAAACTTGTGATCCAGTTTTATAATTAGCATACGAGATTTAAGATAGCTACCTACCTAAATAACTTGCAAATCTTTGTTTAGAGAACAGTTTCAATGTTTTTCATAAAAAGTTGCTCGGCCATAATTGGAATTATGTACAATTTTAAAAGCTTTTTAGCTACTAACTGGCAATAAAACATTAACTAGATACGAAGTTGTTCAATTACTGAGTTTGCGGCAATCGTAATAGGTTTACCAGGTTGTAGCTGTCACTGGGCAGCATGTGCCACATAAACTATTCAACGCCCCAAATATCTCCAAGTTTATCTGCTCTAAAAAATATCACTACGGGCTAACGAGCTATCTAGCTTGGAAATTAAACCTATATTTTCGCGTCTCCTCCACTGCGTAGAACTACATCATAACTGCAAAACTATCGCATTGCTTTAAGACTAGAACGAATCCTAAATAAACAGTTAAATGCTACTGTACCGTAATAATAGCTCCCGAGTTCCTTCATGACAATATAATTGAATCAGGCGCAGTAATTCCTAAGTCTGGCTGGCAACGTGTCCGTCCGACTGCTGCTTGGTAATTAAGTAATGTTACACGAGAGACTATTTTTGTCCCGGCCCTGCAATCTATTAATATCTCATAAATTGTATTTTATAGTTACAAGTAAATTGCTAACTCAAGTACCTGTAATGATCGCACGGCGTTCGACTCGAGCCAGCAACGGCGGCACCCGAGAATGTATTCAATAACGAGAGATATTTTAAGATTATTGCTCATAATTTCAAAACCCCTGTGTTATCTCGTATCTGATTCATAACTTATTTGCTAGGTACAATAATGATTAGTAGGTAGGAGTTATTTTATGAGTTGCGGAAGGTTATGATGCGAAAGAATTTGAGCTGAACATATGCGTTGCTGGAGACCTAGAGGGGTAACAAGGTTTGTGGCTTGTGGTAGATGGTGCACGTTTTATTTAAATGTGAAAGTGGGTGTCGCCAGCGGCGGTGGCAGCGACGGTGGCGAGCGCGGTCACTGAGGCGGGCGCGGGTGCGGGCGCGGGCGCGGGCAGGTGCTGCGAGGCCTTGCCGTGAGCGCGCGGTATGCGGTCGCACCGGTTCTTCTAGCAACGCGTATTTTTTACACGCCACACATCATCGACATTGTTGTTATGTTTTGCTATGATGCAAAAAAAAATCAAGTTTAATTCAGTTGCAGATATTTACACGAACTTTGAGCCGTTATACTGAGAATCAAGAGCTTTCGTTCCATCCGCGTCTATTTTAATAATTCATTATTATTTACAGTCAGTTGCTAAGGCAAAACTCCGTGATTAATATGTGCCGAAATTTTAGTGCATATTTGTTGCATGAGTCAGATTAGGTCGATTTTTAAAATTTCTTTATACAAAACACCAGTTTTTTGGCAATCACGAAGACTATTTCTCTTAGAGCTTCAACGGATCATGTAGCAGTAGGTAGGACCTATTAGCAATGTTTATTCAGTTATCGTTGGAATAGATAACATTGTCCGCATCAAATGAGAATATCAAAGCGGAGACGAGGCGCGTGTCGCGCGCAAAAAATGGTTGTTGTGAAGGCGCCAGCGCTCGCGGCCGGCGGCGGCTGCTGCGCTCGCGCCGCGCGCCCACACGCGGCCTTGTGCGCCCGCGCCCCGCCGCCGCCCGGGATCACTTACTAGACTAGATACAATTACAGCTTATAAGTACCTGCTTCTAAATGTGTATAATTAGCACTCCATTCTAAACTCGATAAATCTACATAAAAATAATGATATCAAGGATTTTGTTCAGATTGTACAAGCTCTTAATTGTAACCTTCTCGAGCAAAGTCAAAGCTAACTTTATCTACTAAGTTCATTTTTTCAACACTCGGTAGTATTTTCTCGCGTGTTCGCTCCCGGCGTCAATTCTATAAGATCGAGATTTTTCCCGGCATTAATTCTATCTTATGTCACTCAGCGATAGTGTAGCTTACTATGAGTGAACATATTTTCGTATCCGGATCAGTACCTAGTTCCAGATACTTTTATAAACGAACAAATAATTTTATTAAACTGTACGTTTAGATTAATTAGTCCAGTTCCGTTGCATAGCATTTAACGGTATTATTTACTTAACATCAGCGCGCTTTGGAAACCGAGTGGGCTGAAAACTGAATAAGTTTTGATTTCCTGCTTAGTAACTTTGAAATTGCTATCTTTGTTACATAAGTAACAAATAGAGAAGTAACAAAAATACTTCACTTTGTTTATATTCCGTCTATTTTGCCCAACACTTACTGTATCTAGATATTAGGTACCTACTAATTCCAGAAATCTATGTACTTAGAAAAGGAAATAAGACATTAAAGTCCGTTTGTCTTTCATTGTTTTTCACACAGAATATATTGACGCAATTTTACGAACGTTTATTTGCATATATTAAAAGTGTACTATTAATTGAGTACGTAGTCAATCGTTGTTATTATATTTTATCGTGTAATTTGCGGTACATTTCGGCAGTATCGACGTCACTTCCTGTATCTGATAGTGGAGCGTCCAATATCCTCACCGCTTCCTGGAAATTCGCGTAATTTTACACACCGACCTCATAGAATAATCATGAATTATATAATTCCGAGAATATACGGAAATATGTCGAATAAATACAAAAAAAAAAACCAGCCAAGTGCGAGTCGGACTCTCACACAAAGGGTACCGTACTTTAAAAGAAAAAAGAAACCGCCACTTAACCTCGATAATTAATGAGGTACTTTAAATCGTGACTGTATTCTTTTATGATTTTCATATTTTTCCCAATTCATTATTCTCTTGTCACCAGGGCCGGACGGGACCCAAAACCGGCCCGAGCATTTTATAGGCGGTCGGCCCAACAAAACAACGAAATTTCGACTTTTATGCAAACGACTTCTTCCTCATGCCAGATACGAATAAATTCATTACCAGAATATTCGCCATGAACATCCTATTAAAAATTGCCCAAATCGAAGTTTTCAAAGTCATGTTTTGAGGAAAGCTCAAAATTAAATTTTTTTTTGCTCCTGCTCCACAAAAATGGTTTAAGTCTGTATTTTTTTTTTCAGAATTTTAGGCTCAGTGTTTTCGGAGTTACCTAATGGCTAATTTAATTTTCGTCAAATTTCCAGAATAACAATTTGTTTGAAAAATATGACAAATATATTTAAAACCCTCACAATAAGGCCTTTCATTTGAAATATAACACGGTACAGTTTGAAAATCCTTTCAAAGCCCCAAAACTTTTGGAGTACCAACTAGAATATTACAAAATAAAAGATTTTCTAATTGTAGGTAATCTCATGGGTACTCAATTTCTATACTAATATAATAAAGCAGAAGAGTTTGTTTGTTTGTTTGGTTGATCGCGCTACTTGCCCGCTTTGCCACATGGCCAGTCCGAGCCTGTATAAGATGGTATTACTTGCCAAATTTCATAGTTCTAGGTCAACGGAAAATACCCTATACATTTTAATTCTCTTGAGAGTATCGAAATATACGTTTTTTTGCGGCATAAACGGCCGTATCTTTTTATCACGTTAACTTAGAAGTTTGTTTTTTTCACAACTCAAAGGACTGTAGACTTAACAATGTGGTTTTAATTTCAACTCGATACCTACCTTCATGCGTTCCTAAGATATAGGGTCTTGATAGACACAAGGATGTACAACAAAGTTGTCCGTCCGTGTGTCTATCAATCTGTCCTATACGGGTTTCCTTTTTTTTTCTTTTGAGGCACGGAACCCTGAAAAGACATACAGTTTGTGTGTAGAAGTATTAGTAGGTAATACGCGTAGGCCACTCATTGTAAAAAAAGTTTTTGTGACCCCGATTTTTTTTTTTAATAACTTTATAGAGGGATCGGTCTATCCAAGTGGTCATAAATGTATAGAGGGATCGGTCTATCCATGTGGTCATTACTGTATAGAGGGATCGGTCTATCCAAGTGGTCATAAATGGCTGCTTGTCCAGCGCACGAGCTGATGGGTTGTGCAAAACTCATATATTACTAAATGCAGCTCGAATAATAGGTCAAATAACCAAACACCTTTTGGATGTCTTAAATAAACCTACAGCTATCATCCTCATTCATCAATCAAAACAACTTCAATTTGCGTAGTACTATTTCTCTAATGAACCGCCACGAACGGAGATAAGACGAACTGTACCTATTAGTTGTTTAGAAGCCTTTAGACATATCTGTGAAAGCCATAAACAAAAAAATGTTAATGATATACAGTTGCTAGCTTATTAAGGACATATCTTTACAACTTTACTACATATTGGCTGTATCTACACGTAAGATATGCAGATGGTTCACTACACCTGCCACCGAGTGCGTACGTGATTAAACCAAAGCGTAATTTCATTGAAATGCTTGATAATTTCAATCAGCAGTTTCTTAGTAGTTATATTACAAGAAATACTGGCTGTGTTGTATAAAATGTGGACGTTAACATTCATTTAAAATGTTTATCTCTTAATTTACATAATGGAGTCGCGATCTACACAGACTGCTCGGGGACGGTCCACACGATGATTCTCGTTTAAATTTATGCTAAGCACCTATTTGGTTGCTGTTTTGCGATATTCTGATAAGTACACAACACACATTATAAACTGTGATATAAAAATTTTGATTTCCTTCTAAATGAGACCTTTTCACACGAAATCCGTAGCAAATGTACCTTTGATCCACTTTAAAATTCGTCTTACAAGCCTCGCAATATAATTATATGGTACTCCTACTTTGTATAAACGTCAGGCTGTTGGAGTGGGACCAAAGTAATTGCATAAATAGGAGAAAAAGCCAGGCTATTAAACAGGTACATTACGTTACCTCTGTTGCATTAAACGATCTACCAACGCATTCGAATTCTACAACGAAAACGCTGACATTTGAAGAAATAGATAATATTATTTTGAGTGTACGTAGTTAGTACAAAATTTGTTGAATTTCTTTAGTAAATGAGGTTTTAGACATCACGCGATTTTTCACTACAGCCGAATGAACTTTAGAGACCTTCGTAGCACTCTCAAAGATCTTGTCTTTGCCACCGAATCTGATTAAGTTTATGACACACAATTACACACCTGTTGTATTTATTAACTCCTTTTTTATTGAGAGTAAATAATTAAAATGTCAAGTTTGATGCATATTTTTTATAATCTTTATGTTTTTAAATATTTATGTCGATTTATTTAAAATTAATTATAGATTTATTTTTTTATCTATGTTAACGAAGTCTAGAAATAGCCATGATGATAGTGAATCTTAAAAAATATGGCTATAAGTAATCAGAATAATATAATGATTAGACCCAGGTGTCTCACTACGTGCACACTGACTGGTAAGTTGTAATATTTACTCCGTGTGATATCTGGCTACGTGCGCTCTGTATCCTAGGCGCCTTTTTTTTACAGATTAAAGAAATTTATTTTTTGGTTTTGAGCTTTTAAGAGTCCTATTACATTTTTTACGGAAATTCATGATTTTTGACGATATATCTTACTGCTGCTGATAATTACAGATCAGCAGCAGTAAGATATTTTAATTATTTGATCCTGAATAACGATAGTGCCAGTCTCTTTCTTGTAAGTTAGAGTTACACATTTTCATTTTTCTTTTCGTGTAATTTACTATAAATATTTTACGAACTCAGTTTGCAAGAAAAAATGTCGGCGATGGAACTTTGACGGTCTAATTCACATTGTTACAATCAATTCTTTTAAAAGCTGAAATTGCTAAAAGGTAAGTTGAATGTTTTACTTGTTTATTGGAGTTCTAGAATTTCTTTAAATTCCTTGAGTTTTCACGGAAAAAAACGTAAAGAAAGCCTAATTTAAGCCAGAAATGTCTTGATTCAGCGTCCATTATATTCCAAATAAAAACAATTTTATCAAATAAATTTATATGATATAAAATTTCAATCTACAATGAATACGTTTCATTAGTTTTCGTTTGTCAATATAATACAACAAAATTACAATAAATAAAATTAAAGCACTATAAATTCTGCGTCAATTCAGCGCGCGCGCTCCTCAGTCTCGCGCGAGCGCCCAAATAAACTATAATCCTATTCAGACTAGTAAGTATCAACATTGTTTCGCGGACTACAGATGTACTCCCAACGCAGACCAACGTAACTTGATCTATTGCAAACGAGCATTTACGATTCGTAATAGGACTCTTAAGAAAGCTTGCTTAAAAATGGAACTGATAAATGAAAACTAGAAGACTGCAACAAAAAGTTCTACTGACGTAGTATCTCAGGTAATCTGTATCTACTACGACGTGCTAACAAACGTTGTTTTGGCTTGCACTAACAACCAAAAATAAACAATTTTTCAGTAAAATAGAAATAGTGCTCGAAATTTTAGCTCTCAGGTATTTGAGGGAGTCAGCATGACGTAGAACTTAGTTAAATTTAAACGAATAATTTACTAAACATGCGAATCATTACAGAAAACGCCTACGACTACCTCACTAACCCATTTTTCAGTGCAGTCTTTCAACAAGTCTAGTGCGGAAAGATAATCAGCTGTTACATTCAACATTAATTATCTCTCATTTCCAGATCGCAATAAAGCAGAACTTAAGAATAATTTTGTATTATCGCTCTTCGTATTTAGAACAACTCTATGCACTTTATACTTGTGTAGTTAACATTTTAAATGCATTAATAATTGGTTATCTTTTATCAAATCGTAGCTATTTATCATCATGATCATAATATCGGGACGCTAATTGTGCATAATATTTCAAGAGCGAAGGCTTACGACGTGGGTCTCCTTGGAGCCTAATCTCCGGTTATGATCGCAGTACAATACCGTTCCTGATATCATTAATCCTCAGGTTTCTTCTTTTGAATTAAATTAATTAATTCAATAAATTATGCAAGCACCAAGCATATTTGCAATTGAGACCACACGACAACTTGTTAATGGGGCGGCTTACCAGTAATGACGTAGCTTTGCAACCTATTTAAGAGCACCTGTGCACTATTCAAATAACTAAATTCCTTACATGAGCAGATGCTTCGTAACATTTGTTCGACGAAATTAAAGCTACTTGAAGATGAGTCAGTTGAAGTTAATCTTAAATATACACATTTCCACTGAATCCGGGAACAGTTTTCACCTTAGCTACGTACCCCGATTTGTCTAAGAAGATCTGTGTTCATAATCTGTTCTATTTTGTTCGGTGCCTCCACATTATTTATAACAAGTAATGGCCAGTCGACAGACTTACAGTTATTATACAACGCGTAACGTAAATATTACGCTATTTGAGGGTGATTTCAAAGAGCGCCGCACATGAAATTCGGCCGAAGTATTGAAAAGTAATAAACATAAGAGTTGGTAGCGACCTCGGTAGTTCGTTATATATTGAACTAAAAAATTAGGAGGGCACCTCTTTTGTTCCTGTTTCAGTTACATATAGCTAGAATGTTCATGATTCTTTGCTTGATTTTGTTTTCCTTTGGTATGTATCAATATCCACGTAGGTCACGGTTTGTTTGCGATTAAATCGTTTATTTGTTGCTACATTCCTACTAATATTATAAATGCGGAAGTAACTCTGTCTGTCTATCCGTCTGTCTCTTCTTTATGCCTAAACCACAGAACCGATTTTGATGAAATTTTGTACAAAGATAGTCTGAGACGGGAGAAAGCACATAGGATAGTTTTTATCCCGGAAATCCCACGGGAACGGAAACTATGGGGGTAAATAGGTTTTATTTATTCCGGGAGCATGATCACACGGGCGAAGCCGCTGGCACACGCTATAGTATAAACTATATTGTGATTTGTTTTCTTCATACAACTATTATTAACTAGCTGACCCGCGCAACTACGTCTGCGTCACATTTTCCATTATTGCTCCGCTCCTATTTGTATTAGCGTAATGATGGGCTATCTAACACTGAAAGAATTTTTCAAATCGGACCAGTAGTTCCTGAGATTAGCGCGTTCAACCAAACAAACAAACTCTTCTGCTTTATAATATTAAGTATAGATGTATTGCATTAGTATATCACATGCTGTAAGTCGGAAGTTTATAGCCATTAATTTACTGATAGTAAGAAAAACTCGGGAGGCTCTTTTAAGTCTTCCAGTGAATAGAAAACAGTATTTTAGTACCTATTCAATAGAAGGATCACAATTTGTGTTAAGCTATTATGAGATAACTTTAGCTCTTAAAAAATTATTTAGTCAGTTAGAAAACTTTGCAAATTTACTTTAATTTATATCAGTCACTGTAGTACAACTTCTCGTATTATTTAAATGAATCCTAAAAGACGGATTATGTCACAGTAAGTTCCATTCATAAAACAAATCATTAATTTACTTGATGAATGTGATGACAAAAAGTCTAATTGTATAATCTGTGGGACTGTCAGCCCGTCACAATAGTGCCAGGAGTTAGTAACACGACATGGAGTCACGAATGGAGCTCTGTGACTTCTGTGAGCCGAACGTTGGATAACGAACTTTAAGTCTGAGGAGTAGGTTTTTATATTGGTTATTATATCTGAGGGCCACTCGTACATCTCCGTTGCTATGTTCTCAGCTATAGCGGCGCTGCGCCTGAGTTTCCTTCGCAACCACGGGCTATACAAATTAGGACGCCATAATGTTTGGTGTTAAAACGTTTGATAAGTTTACAGATTTGTGCAAATCTTTGGCCTCTAATGTTGATCATGTCTGCCAGCTTAAATGCTAATAAGTTGCTTGACTTCTTGGATGGATAAATATTATTTATTAACAAACCATTTCCTGGAATAACTTTGGCGAGTCACAGATGAAGGATTTTTGAGCTGTTGTTGTTATATATGTAATGCGTTCTTTGAAATAACATTTACTTACCAGTAACCAAATACTTCTGCTAAGAATGAATTAATAAGAAATAAAATAGATGAGACTATTTTATCATTTTTAGGGTTCCGTACCTGAAGGGTAACCAATGGAACCGTCCATTCATCCATCCGTTCTTCCGCCCGTCCGGCCGTTTGTCAGAGGGTTGTATCTCAAGACCCGTAAGGAAGACAGTTTTTTGCAGAGTGTTTATTTCTAATACCGCTATAAAAAATAATAAAAACAAGTCAAACTTCAATCTTAAGGAGTTCCCACACAAGAATTTTGATTTTTTCGTCCTCTGTGTGAGAGTTCGACTCGTACTTGGACGGTTTTTTCAATTACTCGAAAGAGCAGGCAACAGACTGATTTCGTGTTCTCTGCCATAGCGTAACAATGGTCAACGCAAAAGTTCATAGTACCAACTGTACCTACTGAACCAATATCTATACTATACTACAATATTAAAAGCTAGCTGAAGTGTTTGTTTGTTTGGATGAACGCGCTAATCTCAGGAACTACTGGTTCAAATTGAAAAACATATTTCAGTGTTAATTGGTCGAAATTTATCAATGGCTACATAACAACTATTCCTCCATTACATGTAGAATGTAGGTATGTATGTTGTTTCATATACACACATACCTACATGTGATACCAGTAAGCTACGAGTACCGAGAGGTTATTATGTAGAAAAGCAATTAACATTGCCTGCGCCCGCACCACGTGTCCATGCAAATGCGTTTCAGAACAAAGAGCCGTAAAATAAACGCATGCAATCATTACGACAATGCTTTTTGATCTTATTATGGATGTCCATACTTCATACACAGTTAGTGCTCAATCATACATAAACCGTTAAATATTAGATAATTTTAATTGCTGTTTTGAAATGTGCATTTGTTCATAAGTTCCGTTTTGTTCTTCTAATAAGTCTTTATGTTCTCGCTTTTTATTGTCAGTGTAATCTTGGATGAATCATAGCATTCCTTTGCCTCGTTTAGACAATGTGTCCGCGAATGTGTCTGCATTTAGTGGCTGGCTTACAACAATTGCCGTATTGTCATGCTCCGTGAAAGTGAGTTTAAATGTTTTAGAGTATGTATGACTCTGTACTACTAATATACCTAATGGATAATTGTGTTTGAATGAAACTGTTTTTGTACTAGCTTTTACCCGCGACTTCGTACATACATATCCATCGTTTTTCGCGTGCCTTTAGCCTTCTTCATGAATGTGGCTGTCACAAAACACACACACACACACATGAACTCACACACACGCACTCACACGCACACACAGACCCCACATTATACACTCAGAGAATGGCGGTTCATAGTTTTAGATTAGTTTTTATAATTTTAATTCAATATCTTGTGTTTGTATTAACTTGTAATTTAAAGTAATTACTGCTTGCTCCAGCAATCGCTAGTGTCACAGTTCACTACAATGATATATAAAACTATAGATACGTTGTCCTCACTCTAAAATGACAACATGAAATGAAGGCAATTGGCCACATCGCGCTTAGTTACGCACCAACCTGTCGCGCGACACTACGTTTGTTTTGATGTCAATTTGACTATTATCCTGTGACGTAACTGAAGATGTTTATCTCCCTCTAGCAACAGGCCTCCCGCCGTACGGTGACATATTTTCTTTCCCTTTCTCCATGCGTATTAGTAGCTATCTAGTCTCTCTCTTTTTTACAATTTTTTAGGTTTATATTCTCTGTACTACTACTACAGTGCTATTCTGCTAAATTGTAAACTTGGAGTAAAGCATTACTATTATTATTAGTGTATAGATTTAGTTCAATGAATTGTACAGTCACGGCAATGAACGTTTAGCAAATGAACATGGCCCAATGACAATATAGGTACGTCAATTTTCCGTATTACAGCTATTTCATAGTACTGTCTTAGAAAGGCCGTTTTGAATTTAGTGAATAGTCGCACTAATGCAGAAAATGAAGTAGATTGCCCATTACCTGAGTAATCAGTTTCCCTCATGTGTAATATTATTATAATTATAGTACTGTCCAGTATTTTTTTAATGATTTCGCTCTTTTGTGGAAAAAACATTACTTAACAGTAATAACCACACGCAAATATACCTACTGCTAAACGTTGAAGTTATTATAGGCAACAGTACGAGGGTCGTATTATTACATTACGAGTAGTGCGTCGTCCACGAACATTAAAAACAACATAAAGTAAAACCAATCTCTCAGATGGTCGTTGCGAGGCTCGCCAGTACATACAATAGCTGACACACTTTAATGTATTTCTACATTTCCATATCAGCATAGCAACCACAACCACATAAAAGATAACAATAAAAATAAACAAAACAAAGTGCCAATAAAATCCCAAATACATTCGCTGCATATTAAAACTGTAAAACTGACAAACAAGGAGAGAACAAGGAAAAATTTCACAGAAACCTCTTCCGTATCAAAACACGACACAGTCAACCGCGGCTTCACTCGCTCCCATTTGAACTTGTGACCAATAAAATATTTGGCCTTACCTGATACCACCATCCGCTCATTAACCAACCAATTTTAATTAAAGCTAGCGTGTAATTGGTAGCATAACGCGATAAAATTTATCATTAGGTGGTCTTTATGCCACTTTGTTGTTTCCTCATAAAATATTGTACATGTGTAAGTAAGGACAATTTTATTTATTTGCTATTGTCAATGTGACTGGCGACAATCCTAAGACTTATGTAATTTATGTAGCAGCCCTCGGTAAATTATTAAGGAATGCTTGTACAATTGTACATCCGTGATGGATGCTGACACAAATGTGAATACTGAGACACAATTAGTAGCTACTTTATTATTAAATTATGTCTTGTTGTACAGTAGCGAACTACGGTATTTTAACGGTACTTATAAGGATACTCTGGTACTTCATAGTAATGAAGTTGAATTGAATAAAATGTATCAATATTGATTGAATAAATAAAGTAATCAACAGCTGTAAATCAATTGGGCCCTTGAAATAAATGTCTAGGCCGCTAGTTAATATTTCTACTTGTTTTTTTTTTATTAAAGTTAATTTGGTCGTTAACTAGGTGTGGCTAATAAGATAACAGTGACATTTAATCTATCTATTGGTTCTGTTATTACGAGCTAGGTCTTGAAATAGGAGACAAGCGTTGGGCGAAGTCTAGAAATGTCGGTAGTGTCGATGTTTGACCTTAGAAGGACAGTTATCGTTCAGACATGGTCGCGATACATACAGGCCTAGGAACTACTATGTGTTTACTTTTAAGTTCAGAGTATTAGTTTGTTCAGTAGAGGTGGTAATTGACTCTGGACTGTACTAAATAAACTGAGTTATTTCTTATGTTTGCCCGTTTCCCTGTTGCTAATGCCCACGACTGAATTCTGACACGTTATATTTCACTATGTATGTCTGACATGATCCTGTAATACCTGGATCTGACATATCTAATTATTTTAAGACCGCTCAGAAAACTGAAGAAAATATTACTTATCTCAAAATGCAATGCTAGGTTTTAAATTATATGTTTTTTTATTTTTTTATTTTTTGGGTTGGGTTTGCTCTTGAATTTAGTCTTGGTCAGAGATTACAGACTAAGTCTACGATGGAGCGAGCTTACCCAGAAGGAGCCTGTTTACTCATGAAAATCATCATACCAGAAGCACGTTATTATTTCAGAAATGTTTATACTAAATTATGGCATTGATTAAGGTTTGCCTTACGATGATAGTTGATTAAAAAGAAATATCTTAACCGTGGGTATTTTAAAATTGACAAATTGCTCTGTCTTGAGAAAACGTATTCGCTCTATTTCAGCATTCTTCAATTATCATAAAGCCGGTATGTATAACTGACATGTCTTATATTTCCCTCATATTAATTTCTAGAACGGCTTCGTGGAGTGCCGGAGTGGCGTGGAGGAGTGTGGGCAGATGGACGACTGTGCGGTCGTGATGCCCCGCGAGGGATGCTGCGCCAAGTGCAAGGGCTGCTGGTACAACGGCACGGAGCACGCCTCCCACACCGAGTGGACTGAGGACAACAAGGTCCTGAGGTGTGAGGCCGGAGTCGTCACCATCACCAAGCCCGAGTGCTACGTGCCTTGTGACAGGCCTAAACACCAGAGGCATACGCATTACAACTGTCCTGTTTGTGATGGTGAGTTGAAATTTGTTATTTATGGTTACGGTTTTGCAAGTTGTCCGTTTGCTAGTACTGTTGTTCGATTGTTACTCGTAGAGACTCGTCAATTTTTCTTTGAAGTTCAGAAATATGAAAATCCTTGTGATGTTGCGATTTTGTGAAGAAGTATTGTTTTTTTTAAAGAAAAATCTATGTACCTAATTAGTCATTCGTCTTCTCCTCAGCAAGATTATGAGAATTTGGGAAAGTCATGTAATCATATAATAAACGATTTAAAGCACGATAATGCATTAAAACAATTTACTAGCCATTTCACGCTAACAGTTCCCACCAAAATTGCCGAGTATCTCTACGTTATTCATCTCACAAATGTGAGACCGGGCGAAGGCGCGGGGTGCGGGGCGCGGGCCGGCGCTGGCGCAGCCCTGTCTCGCGAGCGCTGCGCCCACCCAGACGCGCGCGCTGCTAAAACAACCACCATGATCCCACACAAAAACAAACACGCCGCCACGCGAACTTAATAAAACCATAACGGCAAGCAATTTACCTGTGCTTCCAAACCTTAACAAGTTTATTAAATTCCATAACAAATAATAGTTATTTTCAAGATGACGACTCGATATCGCTTTTGAATATCGCCGACACATTCCTAACTATCGTTTTATTGCCTGTGTTTATATTTTATTAATTACCCGCCAGTCGCTAAGCGGGGAGATCAAGGGATCATCGGACGTTGCACCACGCTTCGGAAATAGACGAATTAATAAGGTGTTTGGCGTTCCACCTGCTGCCTAGTGATTTTTCATGATGTAGGTATGTCGAACTTTGTCGCGACAATTCGCCCACACACGGCACGACACTGCGACGACGGAGCACATAACACATGTAACGTGACATAGCAACGTGATAGACAATGGACCACTCTGCCATAATTCCAATCCCGTTTCTTGCTCCATAACGAGTCAGAGATGACTATTACAACAACAGAATAATTTAGTCATCTACTGAATGTAATTTAATATATCACAATATTGAAGGTTACATGATACAATACAAGAAAAAAAACTTGTTATACAATTATTTGCTATTCAACAACCTGCCTATAAAAGGCTTGCGATGCGGTATGTACATAGAGGTGGCGCCAAAGAGTAATTACTCCGTACGTGGATGCTGAATAAACAACAAAAGCATTTAAAGTTTGCAATAAAATCCCAGATGAAGCGCGAAGATGTGTTACAAAGAATTGATTGTTGAAATTTTAGTGGTAATGAAAACAGAAAGCAATTTTTAAAACGTACTCTCGTAATGAAGGGGTCTGGAATTATTTTGAAATTGTTTTGTGCGCGCGGACCACCCGAGCCGCGCGGTTCGCGAAGTCGTTTCCTATATCGGATGCCTACTCTATAACTAGAGACAAAGAAATTGACAACGAAATAAGGTCTTATTATAGTCGACGGGGGTTCGTTAAAATTATATTTGTGGTGGTCTGCGAGTCTCCCACGGCGTTGCGTCTCTATTATTGTCCATAAATCAAAAAGTTAACAACCTACTTAAAAGGTTGGGGCGGGTAGGTTTTTGTGTGGTGGTCAAAGCGGCCGCCCGTGCTGCGGCCGACCGCCGAGGGAACCTCGACGTGTGCCCTCTGTTTGTTTGTTTTACGGTCTTGGGACCGTGCATTCGATTTTTTCTTAACTTGTTAATACTTCACGATTCTTTTCTTATCAACATGGGAATTGTTTTTATGGAGCTTAAGTGAAAAGTGACGATTAGACAGTAAATTATCGAAGGTTAAAAGCTGTATTAAAAAAGTGTTTCAGCAAAAACGACTTACCTATAATAATATTCAATTGAGTCATTATCCGCAATAATTTATACATAGTATAAAAAGTAAAAAATCCGAAGAATGCAGACTCGATGCTAAAAATACACTTGAGGAAGAAAAGTTTTTACGCCACAGCACCTAACTAATCTAAATTCAAGTGATGTTTCGTAAACCGCGTATTATTAAGTCTGCCTGCGACACAAACCTGAGAAATTGAAATAATTAGCTTGTGATGTACAACCATGACGTGATGTGACTTTGTAATTCATAGTTTGACCACATAATAATTTAAACCGAAATTCAGAGGAATATATTTTCGCTAAGTGTTTGGGCGTGTCTGTTTAACATTCTTGCTCTGAGTTGTGTCCAGTCGTTTCCATAGTTTTTGAAAACAATTACCCGCCATGCTGGTTTTGAGACCTTCGCACACCATCATAACAGTTAACAATATATTGTTTAATGATATGTATTGCGGACGACAAGGATCCAGATAATCGAAATGATGGCGGGTTTGTTTTCATTAATGAAGTGGAATAAATCAGAATCTAATTGACTCTATTGTCAAGATATTAATAAGATAAACATTTATCATAAATTTCGAAATCGATGAAGGCTAGATAAATATTTATAGCTTATAATAAAAAGTAACGTATGCACGGAACCTTCATTACACAACCAAACTTATTATCGAAGAGTGCATGCGCGCTGGGGGCACATCGTACTCCTATGACAAAGCACATCGCTCATATAAACGGCGCGCACAGCGATGAATACTTAATTGTATGGCTACAAAAGGACAGCCTACTTTGTGTAGTCGTCTCTAGTTTTACGACAGACACTTGACCGTTTTCATTGTCACAATTATATGCGGCGAGGCGGCGGTCCACCGCGCCTTGAATCCAATGTCCGTGACTGCTGAATGAAACGCATTCTAACATGAGGACAAAATAAAATAATGTAAATATACTCTGAAGCTCTAAACGCTTGATCATTTTAAGTGAGTCGCCGAGTACCGCACAGTTGGTCAATGCAGTACTTACCTACGTGGTTTTATATGGCCAGAATAAACCGTGCTCGACAGTATCGTCGTATACTTTTTCCATTGGAATCCCAGGCCTAATGGTTTATATTATACTTTTCGTATATTCCACCCAATGATATTTTAGTAAAGAATATCATTGATTCCACCACATTAATTTGTTTTCTAGAAAGAAGTAAATATGGCATCATACTCTGATAACATAGGTAATAAACATCGATCGGAGCGAAATTTACAAACTATAATAAGCACTAAGGGGCAATGGTGACGTCGTCGGTCGGATGCAATCTAAATAGATAGAAATATTTTAATAACGTTTGCATCAGTGTCGTGGTGTGATGTGCGCAAGTGGGGGCGGGGGTGTGCAGGAGGGCATGGGCAGCGCGAGCGCAGCGGTGGGCGCGCCGTGTGCGGCCGTCCGCTACGTCATTCATTAGCCCCTGATTGATTCATCGTCTACCCGCACTAATTTATGGAGTTTGCGCTTTGTCGTAGTCACTGTGCCGCCAGGCCTCATTCCCATTTAGCGAACAATGGCTGGGATTTTTGTTTTAAGCTTTTACTGCTAATCTAAAGAGTTTGTTTCCCCTAAAAGGAATCTCTTTTGTATTCATTTATTTGCTGAGGGATCGAAAGGACGTTTGACTTTTAGCGCTGCTATAAATTGATGATAATGAGTTCGTGTGTAAAATCTTAAAGAATTTATGCTTGATTAATGGAGTTCCTTGGCCATGAAAAGACCTGTCTATTTTTTATGGTTTTTAAATGTATTATTGAGGGCCTCCTGGTTAAATAATAACAGCCGCACACGACGATCTTCAGCGTTAAAACAACGCTTGCCAAGGTTGATCCCTGGATGGCTGACCATCCCTTATCTACATATCCCTTATCTTATATAATGCATTGTTGCATTAAGTCCGCCCATGTAACACTGTTGTACATAAAGTTTAAATAAATAAATAAATATCGAGACTCCACGAATCCCTCGGAAAGCAATAAAACCATTGGTCCTGGATGTCATTGACTTGATCATTGACATTCGTTAAAGACAGAAACAGAAAATCAGTAGCCAGTATAGTCAAAGGGAAATAGCCAGTGTGGAGATCAGATATTCGGTCCGCTGCATCCGGTTAGACGAGGACCCTAACAGTCCTAACACATAGTTAGAAAAGGCTAAGCAGATTGATTCAATGAGGTCCCCTGGCTTTGAAAAGAGCTGTAATTTTTTTATGGTTCTTAAAATGGGTTTAATTCGGTGTTTCAGAATGCGTGATAAACGGGCAGCGTGTATGGGAAGGGCGGGACGTGCGCATCCCGGAGGAGCCGTGCCTGTCGTGCCGCTGCGTGCGCGGCGCGCTGTCGTGCGCCAAGCGCGCGTGTCCCGTGCTGCCGTGCACGCGCGCGCAGCAGTTCACGCCGCCCGGCGAGTGCTGCCCCCGCTGCTCGCATCCAACCTCCGACAAAATCTTACCAAGTAAGTTAACTACTTTTTGATCGTTGTGCCTTATTAATATTCGCATGGGTTGTTCTAAGCAGTAGGTAGACCTTAGATCCGGGGTTGCGGAATTTGTTCGAAAGAGTCACCGCGGCCCTGGAACGCAAAGGGCATTAGGAGGAACACGGATGGGTTTTAGTCAGTAGGAGTCTGACACTCCCTCCTGCTTTACCCAGAGCAGGAGGAGTCATTTGATGACTTCCCAACCTAAAAAAAAAAAAGGTAGACCTTAGATTTGACAATTATAACGGATCGCCAGAAACTCGAAATTCTGACGAAACGTGGTTTTTTTTATTCCAAATCGTCGTATACAATTAATTTATCAATCATAACTCGAAAATCTTCGAGCGTTCATTTAAAAATCGATGATTTTTCGCTATGCATTTTACATTTATGTAACACTCGATATATTGAGCAATTAATCTTTAATCTATACATATAAAAGGCAAACCTGACTCATTGACTTATATCAACGCACAGCCGAAACTACTGGTTGTAGAAAGCTGAAATTTGGCGTGTAGCTTCCTCACACTCCCTACGGGTGCACTAAGAGGATTTCCCGAAATGCCTACTGGAACGGAAAAAACTTGATATACGCGGAAGAAGTCGCGGACGAAAGCTAGTTGATTATATAAAAACCTTGCGAAGCTGCTACACCGCTGCTACAACGCTGCTACGCTGGTGCTACGCCGCTGCTACGACAAAGCTACGCCGTGACTGGGTTGTAGGGTAAATTATGTGCTCCATATAAAATACTGTTTTCGATTAGACTGGAAAAACCAACCCCAACATAGCATTGTTTTATTTTCTTTACTACCTAGTTACCTACGTTTGACTACCATCTCACCTGATGGTAAGCGATGATGGGGTCTAAGATATAGCAAGCTTGCCTAGAAGTATTATTACGAAACAGAGACTCAGGCAGGGAATTCCACTCTTTGGCTGTACGCACAATGAATGTGTTCCCAAAACGTTTTGTGCATGTGGGTGGGATGTCCACCATTTACCGGTAGCGCATCGCTGTAGGTACGTCTTGTGTTACGATGATAGAACAGGATTGGCGGAATTAAATTATGCAATTCCATCGCACACTCCCCAAATGCAACCGAGAGAAGACCGACAAACCAGCACAGTTGGAAAAAGCTGATAGTGCTTTGATTTGACTCCAAAAGTGTTTTTGTTGTAATCTTTAAGATACCGTCTAACATAGTTTTCATTATCAGTTTCAGGCACCACGGTGTTGAAGCCTTGTATAATTGGGAAGGAGTACCACGCGCACCCGATTCCGTTCCGGGTGGATCCGTGCACGGACTGCACGTGTCTGAACGGCACGGCGGTGTGCACTCGGCACACGTGCCCCGTGCTCACGTGTGGGGCACGTGCACTGCCCCCTCCACCCGGCAAATGCTGCCCCGAGTGCCCGCAGGTCGAAGAGGCTAAGGCCGCTTGTGTTATTGGCAGGAAGACTTATCAGGTTCATTTATTCATTGTTTTTAAAATTAGTTGACTGACTAACTGATACGTTTCCCTGTGGAATCCAAAAAAAAAATCTCTCCGCGGTCGAGCTTCATTGCTTTGGTAATTTTCTAGTGGTCGCCACTGTTGACCTTAGCTTTCAAGAGTTGCAGTGCTAGAGAATTGGATTTGTCCCAAAATAAATAGCTCTTAGAATCTATCTCTAAAATCTCTTACTCTCTTCTTTCAATCACTTTTTTTTAAGGTTATGAATATCTATTGCTGCAGCTCTGTGAAAAGAATTGAAGTACTAAAATGCTCTTTATCTCTTGTACTTTGTTTACCAAAAGTCGATTGCTACACCGTTAGACTAGTAAAGCGTTTTTTCGGGTTCACAGAAAGATTTATCATAAGCGCAACTTACTATCATTTTATGGTTACAGGATGGAGAAACATGGCAACTAGATGCTTGCAAGTCTTGTGAATGTCACGGAGGGGAACCAAGATGTGCCATGGAACGTTGTCCAGTTCTGACCTGCCCTCCCGACCAGACTCTCCGGCAACTGCCCGGACAGTGCTGTCAGAAGTGCGTCGACATTGACGGCATTTGCACCGTGTTCGGAGACCCTCACTACAAGACTTTCGACGGAAAGTTCTACAGTTTCCAAGGATCTTGCAAGTATCAATTGGCTTCAGATTGCGCTAATGGCACGTTCTCGATTAGAATATCAAACGATGCTAGAAATACATCTCACTCATCGTGGACTCGAACGGCAACCCTCCGGATAGGCCTCACTAAGATTAACATGGGAAAGAAGATGCGAATTAAAGTGAATGGACATAGAGTGACTCTGCCGCATAAGGTAAACGGAGTTGCAGACATAACCCGCAGTAATGGATCTGTACTCCTAAAGGCTGATATCGGTATACAGATGCTATGGGACGGTGACGGTTTTCTCGAAGTTACAGTGTCTAGTGTGTATAAAGGAAAAATGTGCGGTCTCTGTGGCAATTTTAATTCGGTAGCTAGAGACGATATGAAAACTCGAGATGGTAGGCTACTCAGCGATACTTGGAGGTTCGGATCTTCGTGGCGAGTAGGAGGGACCCGGGCTTGCACGCGGCGTCAGAAGCGTCCTGGCCCGAATATGTATCGTCAGTCAAAGGTGATGAAGGCACGACGGTTATGTCGCGGATTCTTACGGTACGACGCATTCACAGAATGCACGACCAAGGTAAATCCTTACAACTACCAAGAAGCATGCGAAGTGGATGCGCGCAGCTGTTCGGGCACGCGCTGCCACTGCGCGGCGTACCGCGCCTACGCGCGTGAGTGCTCGCGGGTGGGCGCGGAGCCGCGCGGCTGGGCGCGCACGGCGTGGTGCGAGGGCGCGGCGCCGCCGTGGCTGAGCCGGCGCCGCAAGGGCCCGGGCGCGCGAGCACCGCCGCAGAAGGACTCGGCCCTGCTGGACCCCAGCGCAGTGCCCAAGCCCAACAACAGCCGCTCCCGGCCGCCGCCTCCTATACTGCACTAATGTATTTGTGGCGATGCTTCTACTAGTCAAAAGCCAGTGTGGCGACGTGAGGTAATTATAATTTTAACTCAACTAATCATGTTAAGTAGGTAGTATTAATAGAGTACCTAGATTTTGAACATTTATTTTTAAATAGCACCTAAGTAGTTACTGAGCAAATATTCAGACTTATAAAATGTAATTTAACAATGTTTAAATAACATTGGAATCCACAATTAACTTGTTATATTTGTTTGAATCGGTTTGTTTATTATTAAAATAGAAGATGTTTTGGAATGTACTGCATTCTTGCAGCTGTTGCCAAGGTATATTATAAAATTATTGAAAGTAGCGTATATGTGGGGATTTCTACTAAAATTAAGTACCTTGTTTCAGAGTATTATGAATATTTCACAACTGGACTGTTCGTGGGTTGCGTCTGAAAGACACAGCCAGCTTTAAAAGGAATGAAGATCTATCTACTTAAACAGTATTCATAAAACTTATAAAATATTTCTAGATAAGTAAACAAGAATATTATAACTAAGACCACCTGTATAGCTCACTATTGCCTCGCCAGTTCCGACCAGCATCCTGTCGCTCATTCCTTAGAAGTATAGTTAAATCATTTGGTTCGGAATACAGTATGTATGCTAGCTGCTCTATATGAAACAGTAGGACCGCAGTGCCGCTCGATATGTTTGTAATGTAGTGCATCTGTTTGTTTGCTGGTTGTTAATATGTGATAGGCAAGCACTGTGTTTTCATTTATGAAAATAAATTTAGTTATTTATTGCATTGTAATACTAAGCGTTTCTGTAAAATGTGATAATTAGCTTTGAATATTCAGGCAAGAGAGGAACGTTTGGTAAAACATAGTTCAAATTGAGATCTCATCTGTAGGTAGTTCTTTACGAAATCTTAGATAAATCTAGCTATCCGAAGCCAAGATGCTAAAGAGATTGTGAGAGATATGTATAGATGTACATACATACACATTATGCATTAAACACTGTTACACTAAGGATGAATAGCTGTAATGTTTTAATCGAAGACTCTTTGTAAAGCTTAGTTGTTAAATACGTTACCAATGAATTTTAATATTTGACTTTGATGTATGTAAAAATAAGTATTTAGCTGAAGAAATGTTAGCTGTGTGTTTATAAGGTATTTATCACAGTTCGCGCGGGCGAATGTGTGACATCGAATTTTTATTGTCTTTTATGAATGTGCTAAATGCCATCAGAAGGCGGCTAAAATCTACTAAATTGTGATAACGATATTTGTCAATGCCTCATTGTTCTACGATCATAGCTTACTTATACACTATTTATCTATATTATTGCATGTATGTGAATGTCCCTCAAATTATGCGCGTAACGATTATAATATAGTGTTTAAATATATTCCAGAATATTATGTATATAGGGTGCTTTATTGTTCGTCTGCAGAGCATATACTTGTGTCTCGTCCCCGTCCTGCTATCCAGACTTGGTACA
The DNA here is from genome assembly GCA_963859965.1 of Ceramica pisi. Taxonomy (NCBI): domain Eukaryota; kingdom Metazoa; phylum Arthropoda; class Insecta; order Lepidoptera; family Noctuidae; genus Ceramica; species Ceramica pisi. Next base: position 16,546,881 of record OY982535.1, on the reverse strand, counting down.
GAGCCAAACAACACACATTCTGCTATACGTATTTTATAAAAAGTTATTTTATTTATTTAGTAGAAATCATCCGATTGTAAAAAGCCGCTAAACTCTCTTTTTTAATATCTGATTAAATTTCAACAAGACTCCTTTACAAAATAACTATTATGTACTACTTATTTCGTATTATTAAGCAGGGTCTACGTTTTATGTAGGCTTTTAAGTTATTTAAGAGATTTATTTTATATAATTAATTTGGTAAGTGAAATTATGTTCAGCAAATGTGTCCAATATTATTTAACATACCTACCATGTGAATAAATTGAGTGAATCTTACTGTTTTATTATAATTGAATAATACAAAAGAGATGCATTTAATTCAAATATAGTTATTAACTTCTTTTACGAGATGGTAGGTACACAAACGCCATACGAAATGAAAATTGATGTATAGGTCAGAGAATGCTAGAATGTGGTATTTATAATGTGTCATAAAATCGTGAATAATCGTCGTAATGTGTGTATATTTTATATACTGACCCCAAGGTACAATAATATTTTGAATGTTATTTACTTATTTGGCAATCTTGATTATAATGAAAACAATGAACAAAGAATTATGTAATAAATAATAATTATTATTGAAAATGTGTTTTAATTTATTCAGCCCGCTGTAATATTTAGTTTTACAATAATTATAACTCTTGAAAGCGGAATGTTATGTCTAATGGTCCCATTACTTGCGTCTGGCTGACCGCCAAATATCTTAAAGTTTTATGTCATCAAAATTATCTAGGACAATTTGGCGTCCGCTTTAAAAACAGAGGAGTCATTATATTTATCTTGAATAGAAATCTTAAGAAATGAAATGATATCTCAACATTCTCGACACGAATATTATTTTAAGAATTAGTCATTTTTATACCGGGTTGCGTTCTAAATCCGTCGCCAGTGGTAATGCGGCAGGCCGCATTCAAACATACACAGGTAATAGAATAAAAGATTTATTAATAAAGTAGATATAAACATTATACGCAATCACACACATCAATTAAACAAGAACAAAATATTATTTTGTACAATACATACATAATACTTTAATGATATTGACCAATGAAACAGATGTGATGTTTTCATTCCATGGCATGAAGTGATCTCGTCCAATGTTCCCAAGACTCGAAAGGTTGAAGTACCGAAATATAGTAGAGATTCCTTACATTAGATCATATAAATATATAAAAGTGTGTAGATATACAAGTTTATTCTCCTGTCATCATCTCCATGAACTCTGAAACAATATATTAATTTGCTAAATAAAGCACATGTATAATAGGATGAACAATAAACTTCATGCATTCTGTATAAGTAGGTATCGGGACTAATTAATATGCGTTGTGTTCTACTCTAAAAAACGTTTCGATTTAGCTCATGTGAGTCATGTACCTATAGATTTCTCATATTTGGGATGGTCATTAGTATGGTCAGGTATCGGGGAGGCTAAAACATTATTATTAATAACGAATGATATTTGTCTAGATCCAGAGAAGGCAGACAACTGCACTAAATATTCCTGGGCGGGGGACATAGTTACCGATTGCCTTGCGACCGAAATTCGGTAAGGCCACCAGCACACAGTCAATTTTGAACGCGATCTACGATCAAAATCCCGAATCGACCGAACTATGTCGAGACTGAGCCCGAAAGCTTGTTTCAGCTTGCTTCCAAATAGCTATCTCCTTCTTTTCACCCTGTACTGTCTTCTTATAATATTTAGAGGTAAAGTCTCACCGTCGAAGTCCACGGTGCCGCTGCCGTCGGTGTCGATCTCCTGGATGATGCCGTCCAGTTCATCGTCTGTCAGCTGCTCGTCCAACTCGCGAAGGATCTCGCGCAAGCTTGACGTGGGAATGTAACCGTTGCCTGGGGACAAACCGATTCATTACTAAGGATACCTGTTTGGTTTTAGGCTTGGAGAAAGTCGTGCTACTACCTGAGGTCAAAAAACATTTATCACTCGTATTCATCGGGAATTATTCAAGGATTCCCGATGAATACGAGTGATAAATGTTTTACAATAATTTTTATGACCTTTAAGTAGGTATAACCTTAGGTAATCTACCTAATATTAGTAAAGGTCATGAATGGTCAAGCAGCAAGGGAATTCATTTCAGGTATGAGAATACTTGGTTGACAATAGATGAATTGGGGTGGAAGTTGCTACATGGGTGCCTGTAGTATTTAAGTTTTGGGCAAATAATAGATACTTGTGATAATATACGGAGGGGCTGTGATCCTTACCTTCCTTGTCGTATAATCTGAACGCTTCCCGGAGCTCCTTCTGCATGGCTTCCGCATCCTCCTCAACGATGAACTTGGCGGCCAGCGTCACGAACTCTCCGAACTCAAGACGACCCGACTCTGGAATTCAAACATCTTATTTATACTCTCGGGTAGGACAATGAACGCTGAAGAGCTGCCTACTTGATAAATCGTGCTTCGTATCATCAACGATGGGAATGCTAAAGTTTTGTTCTTTGTTCCTCCTTATTCTGATACAGTTTGAATACCCGGGCTAGGTATTTCTAGTCTCTACTGCACAAAATCATAGACATTGTAATTCAAACTGCTAGTTTAACAGTAGGTAACGTATACAGCACAACTACGCTACATAAATAACGTTTGAAATGACTCATACAAACTCCGTATGAGCAATAGTTTAAAAATAATCTGATAAGTTTCAGGTATACTATGGTCCTTTAAGGTGTTTCCAGTTATGCAGAAAAAGTGAGTTTGAACACGTTTAAAACGACAAACAGTAGTAATACAATATAAAAAAACTCACTGTCAGCATCGACTTCCTCGATGAGCTCTTCAAGGATTTTCTTGTTGAAGGGCTGCCCCATCATCCTGAGGATGTCAGCGACGAAGTCGCAGGGGATACTGCCCGAGCGGTTGTGGTCGAAGCCATCGAACGCCTTGCGGAGGACTGCAACAAACATCCTGCGTTAACGAGCCACCAGTACATTACGTAACTCAACTACAAATCGAACGCTCCCCGTCTCCTACCGTCAATATTTAGCGTATGTGACATGTCAATTGCACGATAGATTTGGACTAGACTTGAAGTGGCTTTTTTGTTCAAAATTCGTTTTGAAGACCAGAGAAATGCTGTGTTGCACTGGCAATAAAACTAGTTAAACTGATCGTTCGACTGGGCGGTTAGCGATGAGATTAGGACATCGGTTCAATGCACTGAGATGTGGTGCGAATAAGTTGTGCAATGCAGCTATTTCGGTGCACCAGCGTGGTCCAGCCGTGCACTCCGGCGCGACGCGGCGCGCGTGGCGCAGCGTGCGCAGTGTGGGAATGTAGGGCGACGGTAAATAACAAAAACAACACCAACATGCATGTCTCTCATAGCCGCCCTATCAAACACTAGTCTTTCCTTTTTCACGCCATTCTTAAACGTCAAATTCTTAAAAGCTCTATGTAGGTAGAGCTATTCAAAAATAGCCAATCTGTTGAGATCCATATTAGCTTCGAGAGTCGGGACGCAACATTATATGATTTTAGTTTATTTTATAAGTGCTTAGAATCATAACTATCTGTTTCAATTAGGATGATATTTTAATGCGTTATTATAATAAGATTCTCTACAAAAGTTCAGTACCTATTGGGCAGCTGGTCAATTGGTTTTCGCATTATTGTAAGACCGATGAACGCTTACGTCTTATATAGTTTTGAATTCATAATAAATTATCGGACTATTCAATGGCGTAAACGAAGAGTAGTTACTCCCTAATGAATCTTTCACTCATTAATGTTTATTTACTTTAGCTGTTCAGTCAGTTGCACAACTTATCGCTCTGTACACAAGCACATATTGGCACAAGGTTTACGACTATGACCCTAAACTATATTTAATTCACATGTGGAATTCTCTTGAAATTGATAATGTGTACTCGTTGGAATAAGCTAATAATCATTTCCGATGACTAAACGACTGTCATAAATTTTTCATCATAACTTTCTTGACTTTTAGTTTGATAGCCGTAATAACGAACGTGCGTCACCGAATTTAATACAAATATATAAAATTCTTAGCTCACCGAAATAAACTCTTTCAGTGTTTTAATGACTTGCTTGAGTGATAAATAGTAGAGAAGATTTTTCATTCACATTTTGTATATTTTGATGTTAAAGGATATATCAGTCACTTCAAAGCAGACAAAGACGTTTGGGAATATTCATTGTCTTATAAAACCCTTTTAATCCAATTTTACGACTGATACTGGATACCTACGGTCCAACGTAAACGTTTGATCTCGTTCGTGGCTCAGAGGTACGTAGCCTGAATCTGAAAGCGCTGTGGTTCACTCTGGAACCGCACGTCGACTGCGTGCAGTTAAATTTTATATGCAACCGTTTTAGACATGACACACTGAACACAGCTCACCGCAACTTTGTTGCCTTATAACTGCTTTTACGCCTCACTGGGTTCTGCATGTGTAGCTCCTTAACTATCTTGGTATTCTCCTGTACCCTTAGTATGAGTTTTTCGACTCACGTTCGAACGCGTTCGATTGCGAGCGCGTTAGAATTTAGTATGGGAAATTAGGTTCTACGAGTGACCACCAGGTGGCACTATAACTAAATTCCCATACTAAATTCTAACGCGCTCGCAATCGAACGCGTTCGAACGCGAGTCGAAAAACTCATACTAAGGGTACTGGAGATTTAAGCGTAAAATATGTTACGAAGGTAGCGTCACCAGAGCGGTGTATTAAGCCAGTAGAGCAAGAACTTTTGCATGACAATTACGTGTTTGTTTCACTCATCATTTTTTACGTGTCAAAAAATTACAGCTAGTTGAGTCATAATATTCTTTTAAATATTTTATAACACGTAATATCCGCTACAGCAAGATAATAAATCTAAATCTGTGGACAGTGGCACATTTCACCAGGTCTAGTTTCCTCAATTATTCAGGGTGACGTAGGTTGTTTTGTGACATGCGCAATTAGAATCAAGGATGAAGCCTACGATAAAACTTTTTATAATCTTCTAATTATCCATGCATCTTCAAAAACGCTATTTACAACTTTTTTAATGTTATTATCAGTAGAGCGCGATAACGCAGCTCTATTCAAACATTGTGCAGCTGTTTCACGTTATTTTGGCAACAAAATAGTTTTAAAAACAAGATTTTTATTTTGCAAGAGTGTTAATTTTAATCGTCATGACTTCTTGGCAGTTGTCTCAAAGTCCCATGAGTTTTATTATGTTTTTTTCTAGATTTCAGCTGTTTATTAATTACCCACCCACAGGCGGGTAGATTTGCTTGCGAAATCGGTACGAAATCAACTCGCTGGCGCTGCAATCTGCTGCAAAGTTTCTTTTTTTAATTCAGAGCACGGGCTAAGCGAGCTTTATGGCTTTATCAATTAAAGTTGTGGAACATTTCATGTATCGGGTTTCATCACACCGTCTTCTAAAACGATCTTTTATGAAACATGTTCTAAGCCAATATTATTATAAATTGCAGCAGTTTGAAAATAATGTAAACATGCCTGTGCCATGAATAAGTGTAAGTAGGCTATAGGGACAGCAATGAATCAATATAACACATTGCATATAACAGTATTCTGTGTATTTGGCTGCAATGTTAATGTCCAGCGCTGGACTCGCATGATTTAGGTTCGTTGGCAGATATTGTGGAACATAAAAGATTTACATGTTGTTTATTGTGGACATCCGAAATTTAAACAAACTCGAGTAGGTGTGGACTCTGTCATCCAGCAAGTGTTTCTAGAATAACTCAAAATATTAACGACATGTTATGAAAATTTAATTTCTTCTTTGATAGTCTTATTTATAGTCATGGAAATTGGTAAGCTGAAAATGTATTTATATTACACTATTTTAATACTTTTGTGAAAAATAAGAACATTTATATTTACCTTAATGCGTGTAAGCCTGTCAGACTTTATGCTTTCAATAATAATATAGTCCCTTACGTTAATGCCGACTTCAAAGCTCATAATGATTTCAGGAATAAATAAACGTAAGAAGTTTAAATAAAATGACATGAAAAAGGTGAGTTTCCATGAAAATTGTTTCACGCGTTTACGTCAAATAATGAAAACACGCTGTCCTCACCTCAATTCAAACATGTTGTACGTGAGTAAGTGAATTCGCGCCGCTTTCATGTTGTATACGCTGTCATGTCATTGTATGTAAACAAAGTAATGTTGTACGAATTGCTAACTATTGTAAACATTGGAAGGAAATAGCTGTAACCGTTTGAATACAGAAATAATTTTAGTAATAAACATTAAACCAGTGGCACACATAGCGTAAGCTTTCAATTAGTCATCATTCGAATTTAGAATCGAAATATCGATAATAACGGTACACAGTTGTTTTGAAGTTCTGGGAAATTGGTTCCACGTAATTGGTTAAACAATGACGATAGCACGTTCTATCTGATTTCCACGGTCCGTTGGCCGGCTTCCAGCCGTGTTGCCACGCGGCCACCGCGCCTCTGGCCGACAAACACCCAAGCCAATTTTATGATACGCCCATAAACACAATAATCTGTTATCCGTGAAAATAATTAATGCAAGATGCAAATTTGCGCTTTTCAGAAAGACACGTAATATTTTGTAAGCTCACAGTTGGTTTAAATTAACGTGGGCAATTGCTAAGTAACATGACACCGTTCAGAAATTGATACCTATATATATATACTTTACAATATTCACGGAGTTGCAATGCAATCCCTAATATCTAAGTAAAGGGGTTGCCTATGGCCCAATAGACACGAGTAGTAAGTATGTTAATTTGAAGCTTTTACTTTTCTTTTACAAAACTTTAATTTGTGAGTTAATCTTTACCCATTAAACAAGTTCAGTTGTCAAAAAATAAAAATAAGAATCGGATTCTAGAGACAAACAAAACAATTAACTAGATTCACGAAGAAGTATGACCGAAATAATTCTTAGTTGTTGATAATCCTGTATAATCTTTTAATTTGTTTTATAGCCGTTCACAGAACACGAACCGTTTTCTAGAAACGGATTCCGAAACACGACATTGTTTTTTTTACACTCGAAGAAAAATAAAAATTTTCTTATAATAACATAAACAGAACATCCTCTTGACTTTGTTTGTATAACAAAACGTTTTCTTTTTCTTTTCTGCAGACAAGTTATCATCAATGTATCAGAATTTTAAACGTGCTGTTTATTTTTCTTTATTTTCTTAATGACATGGATAACAGTTGGCTCTTATACATTAAATCATTTGTTTGTGTACATCTAACGGAACACGTTCACACTTGTACTGGAAAACTAATTAAACTAATTAATTGGAGCTGTATTTTATGAGATTTCAGATAGTCGTTGCAACAGCAGCACAATACACTGTATATTATTATGCGTTGTAAAGCAATGTATGTGTATATGTAAGATTCTTGGGTGTAAATACAAATTGAATTTGGCGTCACCAATCTGTTTTCCTCATGCATACTTTAGCAAATTTTTATCTCGGTAAAAACTCAGTGGAATATTATGTTATTGTAGTATGCGTGCGAATTTCCTAAGTATTCTCTTTCTGAAAGATCTAGAAACGTACCTAACTAGGTTCTTTCATATATGTCGAGACGAGCATTTGTAAATTAGTAATACCTACATACTTGGATTAGGCCATAAAATTGTTCACATTTTCTCTCCTGTAGAAAGTGTCTTGGTGTAGTTTTGAGAAAAGCTCTAAGAGATTTGCAGAGATCTTTTCCAGATTTCTGTGTAATTTGATGCGCTGCCTAAAATGCACTGTCACGACATAAGTATTGTACCTAAATAACTTTAAATGAACTTCTTTTTACAATGTAATGTATACCAACAATGTGGAAAGGTGCATTGTAAATTATTAAAGGTATTTTAATGCACTGTTTCAAGCGCTGGCACACCTACAACATAATTTGTTAGTTTGTAATTTCTTTATTAACGTTTGACATATCATAAGCTGTCCCATGAATTTTACTGTAAATTATAAGAAATTCTGTTTTATACGCATACCATATATATGTTTGTACCTTTTTAACGCTAAGAATGGAAAGTTTTTCTGTGCCATGTTTAGTGGCCATTTTTAAGATAGTCTACTATTTTCGTCTTCCTAATTAGGCCTACATGCAAAATTAAAATCGTTAATTTCTTTCGCCACACACGAGTCCCCTTTTATTAACTTCATCCTCCATTGTATAGTTGGCGTATTGCCAAAACAAAGCTTACGTTTTTCCATCATTTATGTAAACATTATAACATTTACATTTTCATGTTTTATTTTAAAATGTTATTTATTCGAGCGTTCGGATTAAAAATAAATGTTAGCAATAGGTTTGTTAAGGTCAGTGAACTTACCGGCAATCTGTTCTGGGGGGAGCTCATCGGCCTGAAAGTTATGAAAATGGTTTTAATAATAAAACGAAAATTTAAATTACAAGCCTGTAATATATTCTTTCTAAAAACATAAAAAACAGAGAGCTATTTAGAATAAAGCTTGTCTTATTATTTATCAAAGTTATTGCCTTGTATCTGAATGTTTTCAAGAATGTTTCGTTGGCTTTATTTGTGTTGGCAGAGGTAAATAAAAATATTTTTGGGGAAGTAATATGCACGAAAATATTTATTAAAATACGAAAGTTGGTATGCAGATAAATAGGTGATATACGTAACTTTCCGTGGGTTTACGCTACTCAAGCATAATAAATTTATTTTATGTGCAATTCAAACTGAAATAGACCTGTTGAACTTGCGTACAGGTTAGTAAATTTATTTCAAGCCGACTTTAAATACTTAAACTTGATGTTTTACGTTACTTTTTGTTACTGCATAAATAGTTTTAATTGCAACAATTAAATAAGAAATATTATTATGATTATCTTTTTAACTAAAACTACTTTGATGTAAGTATCTAAGGTAAACTGTAACCATTATACAGCAAGGTTGAACTACATAATTGCAATGACTTTTCAAAATCTTTCTTACTCTGTTTTTATACCCTTCAATGAATATCAGAAAAGTGTTAAGTTTTATTGATAACTGTATTGTTGAAATTATAATTATATTATCTACCTCTACAATGTTAAATAGCTAATTATCACAAATTCCACAATTGCTTTGATAATACTTAATTTATTACAACAATGTGTATTAATAAATGTGAACCAAAAACTAAGAGTAAAACATAAGCATGAATTAAAAAAATACGACACACAGATTTAAAATCTCGAGAAGCATGTGAATGTATAATTAATTAGAAACAGACAACGATAGGAACTTGCGAACATGAAATTCCTCTCATTGTGTTAAAGCTTTCTTAAAATAAATGAACTGATAAATTGCTAAGCAGTCTATTGAAAAACTTTGGCTGTTTCTCCTTCAGTTTCACTGATAGAACTCACTTACTAATGTTACAAGCATAAATAGTAACTGAAAATTCACTATGCAGTGTCAGCATATTTCATTCAAGCATAGTAAAAAGTTTGCGAAAGTTGACAGCTGCACAATGTTAGGTGTCATGTTATTGTCACATAAAGATTTAACCGTTAGAAACAACAAAACAAATGCTAAGTTAGTTGTCACTTCCGCGACGGCTGTCACTCAACCACGAAATCGTTCGGCTGTACGACGAGCAGTGACAGCACCTGTTAGCATCCACTCAACAGCTATCATCATTTGTTTCTTCTCAAATATCCCCTCATATTTCATTTTGAATAATTAGTAACATGCCTAAGGCCACATCTTTTTATTTTTATTTTTAATAATGTAAATAATAAAGTTATCGATTTATTTTAATTTTCTGGACACCTACCCAGTCTGCTGTATCCAGAACCATGTTTGATGTCACTAGTTAACACTATGAGACGCACAACACGACTGCCCGCTAGTCTGATGTTTCCAGCGTTCAGGGTTATTTCTGCTGCCTCACGAGTTAGGCTGGCCTTTCTGATACTTTCATATAAACTGGGCGATGTGTGCGGCGGCTCGGACGTGCGGGGGGCGGGGGACGAGGGGCCCCCGGCGGCGCCGTTGGCCCCCGAGTCCTCCCCGGCTTCCTGCGCTTGCGCCGACCAATGGCGTGAGCCTCAAACGGCAGGATGCTAAAGTATTTTTAGTAGAAACGTGGTTATGAAAAACGTAAACAAGCGGTGCGTGCGATGCTGGAGCGTGTAATGTGCCGCCCGCCCCCCGTAACCTCGCCGCCCGCCCTAACGACCCCGCTGCTGCCGTTTCATAAATGCGAATAATTAGGTGTAATTTTAAAGTCGTTTGTCGAGTGTAGGCAGTTTATTACTATGGTGTTAGGAAATTGCAGTTTTATTATTTTATCGACGCAGTCGTTTTTAATGATTATAGAAATAATTTTTATTGGGGCCTGCTTAATATTTAACTACTGATATGATTCTTAGAACTGAGGAAAATTTTGAGATTTATTATAAAAACATTTTACTGCTCGATGTTCTAGAGATTACCTGTTGAATCTGTGCGAGTGTCGAATAATCAAAGATAAGTTGTGAATTTGATTTATTTAACGAGTGCGAATAAGCCACGGTTGGATGGGCTGCTAATTGAGCAAGTGAGTAATTATGTGTATGATCCAATCGCCCACGTGCGTTAACTACGGCTTATTTTACTAGATGGCGTCAATCATTAGGGCATTACACACCATTAACTTTTGCGCCATTAAAGCTTGAAACGTGAGGCTCGGGGAGAATAGAGGTGACGTCTCGTCATGGTACTTCTTCCGGCTCACTTTATAGTTAGAAAAGCTAGGTTTTTGTATGTTTAATGACAAATGTTGATCATTCTATTTTTGTATATATAATATCGTATTTTGTTTAATATGCAGGTTTCAAGTAGTTACTATTAGAACGTAAGCATAAAGTTTACACTAGTTGCCGAAAGAAAAATATTTATAAGAGTCGGAACGAGCTAGAAGTGCATAGCGGATGTGATGGTTAGCAAACAGCAATACTGAACTATGCGTAAGTGGAATGAAACTTGGGAAGTTAGTTGAAACTTTTGACTGCTATTTTTCAGTTATTGTGCCTTTACTGTGGTAGAAATTAAATACTGAGGAAGGTATTTCTTGTACTGCAGGCATAAAACAGTTTCTGTAGATACATATTATGTTCAGTAAACTGGCAACACCTACAAAAGACATCGAAGGTCTTTGCGATGCCTGAAACAGAAAAAGCTGCACCTGATACCTACCTTATCTCCTACGCTTCAAAACAGTTCACAGCTTCGCTGCATGGAATAAGATGACGCGCGAAGGTGGCTATTGGTGGCTGTGACTATTGTAATATTCTCTTCTTAATCCTAGGTTGTAATGTCCCATACAGGCTTCGAACGTCCATGTTTCTCCTCTGAGCATAATTTTATGCTTCGTCATAATCATATTGCTCCGTCAGGTCTCATTTTACTTCTAGTCAGAAAGAGTCTGGCTCTCCCTCTCGCTCTGCCCAGAGCGGAAGAAGTCATTTAATGACTTCACATCCTGAAAAAATAAATCACATTCTACTGTCGTCGATCAAGTGGAGGGGAAGACTTCTACGAACACGTTTCATGGTTGAAAAGTTAAGCTTGAGTTAAAAATCTCTCCAAAAACTAAAACCTCCATTCAGTTTATTTTAAAATCCATTAAGTTTCCAGGTTTAGATCACAAGAAACTAAAATGTAACGTAGAGTACCTGATTAATTTATATTTCGCAACTGACCCGCTACGATAAATTTAGCCAGAGATCAGACATTTTGTACAGCATTACAGTAATTCATACAAAAATAAGTTCATATACTTATAAGTTGTCATCTGAGGAAAATGAATGACTGGAACAGTGATGGCCCGAATTATACGCCATTGAGCCGCTTTACCGGAATAAAAGTAACATGAAGATTTCAACCTATAAACACAGTTGTAAAATATACCCACATTTCACTAGCTTATAAGAATAAGCCACATGTTTGAGTGTCCCAAGTGGCCAAACATCTACATTTTGGAGGACTTAATGAACGTTAATTATACGCCGACGCTGCAGTTCTCCGCTACAGTTAGCCGACTACTGGGTCCAAGCAACCTAAGCTATGGTTTACTACCATCGACTCAAAACGACATGTTGCAAGAGGCTGAGCTATTGACATTAACCGGGTGAAAACCCACACATGAGTAAACCGCGCAACTATGGAGACTGCTCTAAAAAATACAATAACTTGTCTCGATCTACCATCGAATCAAGGATCACTAAAGTAGCCACTAGACTATCGAGAAAGTCAAAAAATATTAATGCGATCAGGGAAATTTAATACCTCAGTGCTTCAGCTCTAATTAGAAAATGTCACAATACATCATGTTGCCAACACATTAGTTGTCAAAAATCTCGATAGTCATCGTTCATCACGATAACGATTTTCGTGGAGATCAGGCCTGCGTTTGCAAATTAGTGAGCTGAAGTTTCGCAAAAATGTCCATTTGACAATAATTTTATGGTGTGGAGATTTTTACCGATCTTTAAAGATGTTTCTTGGTCTTTTTGGGGGTTCCGTAGCCAAATGGTAAAAACGGAACCCTTGTAGATTCGTCATGTCTGTCTGTCTATCTGTCTGTCCGTCCGTATGTCACAGCCACTTTTTTCCGAAACTATTAGAACTATGCTGTTGAAACTTGGTAAGTAGATGTAAGTATTATATGATCCGCATTAAGATTTTTACACAAAAATAGAAAAAAAAAACAATAACTTTTGGGGGTCCCCATACTTAGAACTGAAACTATTTTTTTTTTTTTTACCAACCAAACGGTGCGCGGGTCGGACTCGCACTTGTCTTTAATATTTATAGTCGCATTTCGGTTTGCAAAATTTTAAATTAGGTAGACTGGTACCTATTAATAGGTACCAAAGAAGTCATGACGATCCTGCCAAAATTGACTGAGTTAAAACTTGGTAAAACTATTTACTACATCAAAACATGGTAAAACTATTAACACTACCTAGCATGGCATTGGGTTTGATTCATGTATTAGACTAGCTAACTAGTACGCGCATATTCCGCTTTTTTCCCGTTCCGTAGGAATTTCGAGCAAAATTTTCTTAGTGCTCGTCTGCACTCTCCAAGAACCCTATAATATGTATATGTAAAATTTTAGTGTCAAGCGTCCCCGTCTAAAATAAACTCCACTTGTTCGAGTATCCCAACTGCCCTTACACCTGCAGCATTAAGGACCTGATGACTGCCACTGATGCCGCTGTGAACGTGGCCACTTACTGGGTACAAAATATTTAAGGGTCACCATCGACTCGAAAAGAAGTAGAAGATTAGGATATTTTCATTTCGCATGCCTGAGTTAATCACACTTATTCGCAATATTATCTGAAAACATTATTTCTGAGAAAAGTGTTTCATTATGGGGACGAAAAGCTTTCGGTCAATGTATACGCAGCTTTACCAAAAAAGTAAAAATAATACGATGATTGATTTTATGAAAATAGACATTGTTTTAAAAACATGTCCTTTTGATATTGTAAGTATATTACTCTTTCAAAAATGATTAAACGGCAATGACAATCCGTCATCACGGCAGAAGCTTCAATGGAAATTTGGCACAAAATTAGTTTTCAACAATAACGTTACATACGTCTTTTTGTCCGTGGTACATTGCTCCCAAAGTTCCACATCTGATTGCCACTTAAAACGTAGTATTTGGGAACATGACAGGGTATTTTTTTATAATATTTTGTAAATAAATCCATGTCGCGCGTAATGCACAGTTATTTTTATTTTCGTGCGGTTATTGCTTCATTTCGTGTTAATCTTGCTGCTCTATAAATTTGTCAAGCTTCGTGCTGATTGTGTGGCTCAGAAGAAAATGTTTTGGCTTTCTTAATTATGTTGTTATTTTATCCGAATTCTTAAAGGTAGGAGGATATCAACTCGTATGTTTATATTTTTTATACAATGTGTTTGTTCATAACTTCGTCATATACAGACGGATTTACAAAATTATTTTTTTTGTCGAAAGAGGTTTGTTCCAAATTGGGACCATTTAAATTTCGTATAGATCTGATGAGGAACTTCGGAGATAGATAATGAAACCGATATTTAGTGGACTGCAACAGCTGTAAAGAGTGAGAAATAACAAACTTTTTAGCAAAAAGTTCCACCGATTTCCAAATAAAACCAGTTTTTCTGGTGACGTTTCTTTATTTTTGACACCGAATTCCAAAATTCATTTTTTTTCATACTTTTTTATCCTCTGTAGGTATATTTAAAGGGATTTCCAATTTATTTTTATTCATGGTTTTTAATAAGAGAGAAATGCTGTACATAATTATGTACACACTGGGCTGTTGTAGGCTTGGGTTTAGTATCATCACTGGATTAGTACCTACTTATTTTTTATCCTGGACTATTTTGCCATAATGTAACATAATGTTTGTAGGTACCTACCTGTTTAAATGGTGACCGTCAGGACATGAGACTAAGTGCACTATTGAATACCTATTTGCTACTATTTACGTGTGCACATAGTCTCATGTAGGTACTTATCTTGTTTGTTCCAGCCCTTAAAGGGAATGACAAAAAAAATATTAAAAAACAAGTCTTTGTAAGTACCGGTGGATGACTCACCGCTCTATATGTTCCAAATCTTTCAGGTACAATGCAGTATGCACCTATATCTGCGTTGCTTTAAAATTAAAACATGGTGGGTAACGAAATTTCCAGAATCTATTTTGCCAGGCATTACTCTGCCAATCCAACGTCGATCGATTGTTTTACTTAGCTAAACCGTAGATTTTATTTATTTTTCTACATCAGATTGAAATAAACTATCGAAGTGTAGACCCAGCCAAACTTACAGAAAACATTTTATGAGTGATCGATGTGAAATATTTTCACAAGACAAGCTCGGCAAATATCGCGCGAAAATAATATTAATTCTAATTTACATTGTGAAACACCATACAAATCTTAGAGAGAAAGATTATGTTGTAATTTATTCATTACTAGCTTCTGCCAGCGGCTTCGCGCGCGTGATCCCTAGGGAACATATTCCCGGGATGAAAAGAAGCTTATGTGCTATTTCAGACTATAATCTATCTTTGTTCTAAATTTCATTAAGATCCGTTAAGCCGTTCTGGCGTGATTGAGTAACAAACAACCAAACTTTCACATTTATAATATTACTCGTTTGGTGTAAAGCGAAATTATAACCATCTTCCCCTCGATATTATAATAAAGGATATTGCAAACTGTCGTAAGCCGTTTTACGAAGCTACTCGCTAGCCTCTAGGTGCCAAGCAAGCCGCCTGCCTGTGGGTTCACGACCTTATACTTACAAAAATAATCCTTATAGCATGATTCAGTATTCATGCGCGATGGCTTATTATTAGCGTTTTTCATGTATAACTTTGGTGTTTCTATACCGATTTCTATGATTCATTTTTTATGGAATAGTTAATAATGTTAACTTTTATTATTGTTAATTAGGGACGACTGAGAGTTTTATAAACGTAAGAGTAGACAAATACAATCAGAAAGCTTCGAACTGCTAAGCTATTGGGAGTTACACGTGTTATTTTTCGTCAATCATAAAAGATCGACATATGCTGTCGTTGGATATTTTTTATATAATTTTAAGGAGAACATTTCCGTCATACATGATTTCTGTGTAGCTTTCACCATTAAGGTTGCACACGCGACGGAAGCTTAAAAAATGGAGTAACTTCTCCCGTTTTCCCAACATTTCCCTTCACTGCTCTGCTCCTATTAATTGTAGCGTGATGAAAAGTATACTATAACCTGCTCAGGAGTATGAATAATAATTGTACCAAGTTTCATTAAAATCCGTCGAGTAGTTTTTGTTTCTATAACGGTTATACAGACAGACAGACAGACAGACCGACAGACAGACAGACAAAAATTGTACTGATTGCATTTTTGGCATCAGTATCGATCCCTAATCACCCCCTGATAGTTATTTTGGAAATATATTTCATGTACAGAATTGACCTCTCTACAGATTTATTATAAGTATAGATAGATATAGGGCATGGATCCCGGAATTCCGAGATTTCGTAACTCCGGAATTTCGGAAGATTTTTTACAATATTTCAATTCCGGAACTGAAGTAAATATCGCAATCCGATACTCATATACTTATTTGTAAGATAAGTTACCACAATAATATATTTTAAGTGTTCTTCCTACAAGTGATGAGAGTGAAAGAGTATTTTCGTGTGCCGGGTAATTTGTAACACCCTACGAAGCTCGCTCTCAGATAAAAAGTTAGATGCTCTGATACTCTTGAGAACACATCATTATCAAGAAGAGCGATCTTTTTTAACCGACTTCCCAAAAAGGAGGAGGTTATTATCAATTCGGTTGTATGTTTTTTTTTTATGTTTGTTACCTCATAACTCCGACAATTATGAACCGATTTGAAAAATTCTTGTTTTATTTGAAATGATATACTTGCAGATTGGTCCCATTTAAATCATATCAAAATCGGTTACGAACTTAGGATTTTAAATCGAAATACCTAGAATTTGACTATTTAGATGATTCTTTGATAATCGAAATTGCGTATTTTGCTTTTCTGCGATTTTGCAGTGGTGTTGGTAGGTGTGGGGCACCACAAAAAAATACAACCGACTTCCAACTACAAACACTACAAAGTAAAAAATAACTTTAATTTCGGAAGTCGGTGTCAAAATACGAAGAAAGTAACAAAAACACCGACTTCCGAAATTAAAGTTATTTTTTACTTTGTAGTGTTTTTATTTGGAAGTCGGTTGTATTTTTTTGTAAAAAGTTTTTTTTGAAAAACTGATTCTTGTCTTATTAACTTTATATTTCTTTTTAATATAAGTTGATTTAAAGATCTCAAGTTCCAAAAAATACGACAACGTAAGTTTAGAGTTTTTTTAATATTTTTAAGTTTTGTTTTTTAAACCTATTTTCATGATCTCAGAAGAGGAGAACTTGTTGATTTTGTTCACTGTGAGTTGTTGAATCTTAGGTTAATACATCATAATTTTATTAGATAGTTATTTAATTAATAAGCTACAATATGGCAATTGCAAATAGCTAGCACACGTTGATTTTGCTAATGTATCTATATTATTGAAAAGTATTATTAAATTACAATGTTTACAGTATCTACATTATGTACAAACGCGTATAAAAACAAAATAAATCATTGGGCATCAAAAAAATAATCCACATCGCTGTCAACGGCAAAAGTGCCCAGAACACTGGCAGCATTGACACGTTGAATGGCAATGCTGATTCTTTGGACGAAGAACAGCCCAGCCCTCTGGTCACGTGAACCGTCGACAAGTTGTTTGCTGATGTCAAAAAAAAATTGATTATTGAAAAGTTGGTTATTTTTTGTTATATTTATTAAGAAAAACCTAATAGAAGGCTGTTTAATTGATCTCAGTCAAGAGTTTTTTGTCGATTTATTTATTTTTGTAATAATGATTTGATTTAGACAAAACACTTATATGCCTATTTATTGTTTTTTTTTATTTCCTATACTTTTTTCTAATTCCGGAACCGGTTCCGGAATTCCGGAATCGAACCAGTAGTATCGTAAGTCAATTCCGGAATCGAAAATCATCCGATATTACATGCCCTAGATAGATAGAAGATAGATAGATAGATAGATATCGTAGAAATTAAATAATGTTAAATGAATTTATTGTGTGCGTGTGCTAGAGTAGCGTTATTCAGTAGCGTAATGTAATGGGTGGGTGCCAATACAAATGTACTGACTATAAATCAATCGCATTTTTATGAGCACTGGAAATCTCGAGACAGGTTATTTTGAGCAACAGTTATGGACTCCGCAGTTCGTAAAACAATTCGAATTCAGGACAGCCGTAAACTCTGGTTCAGAGATAAAATGACGAACAAAAACGAACGACGAAATTTTGTTCTGCATTATTCGAGGTCGAGGTACTTTACCTGTCTCTTATAAAAGTTTTTCTTACGAAAAAGTAAGTAGGTATCTCCAGGTATTCCCATCCTTAAAAAAAGGTACCAACTAAACAGTAAAGGAAGAGCTTGAAATAAGAATTCCAATACATCTACTACCTAATATTATAAATGCGAAAGATTGTGAGGATGCATGGATGTTTGTTACTCTTTCATGTCAGAACGCCTGAAAGGATCTCCATGAAATTTGGTACAGAGGTAGATTATACTCTGGAATGACAAAAAGGCGATATATTATGTACTAGCTTCTGCCCGCGACTTCGTACGCGTTCCCGTGGGATAAAAATAGCCTATGTGTTATTTCAGACCATAATCTATCCCTGTTCCAAATTTCACCCCGATCCCTTCAGCCGTTTTGACGTGATGAGTAACAAACCTACACACAAACTCACTCACAAACTTTCGCATTTATTATATTAAATGACAGCAGAAATCGTAATATTTTAATTTCGCCATAACTTCAAAACCAAACGTCCGATTTTAATTATTCAAAGACCAAATATTATCTACCTACATAAACTGTACTTAGTGATGAAACTTTATTTTGATACGGATTAATAGCATGAGTAAAATAAACGCGTTTAAATGTAGTAAAAAAAAAAATAAGATTTTTAAATAAAAAAATGGTTGTTGTGCCTCACTCGACATAGATAGGACCAGTGTGTCGCGGACTTTTTTGTAGATATTTATAAGATCTACAATTAATTAGAACAATTTATGGTTCTATCTTTTATAGTTTAGGCAGCGTACGCAAAATAAGTAACTTTTCTGGTTGATTTTTACACCTTGTGTCCGAAAAACCCAAATATCTTACGGAACCCTATTTATTCCAAAATAAAATATAGCCTATGTTACTCGTGGATAATGTAGCTTTCAAATGGTGAAAGAATTTTTAAAATCGGTCCAGTAGTTTTTGAGCCTATTCATTACAATCAAACAAACAAACATACATACAAAGTTTTCCTCTTTATATTATTATATATTATTATATTATTATTATTATATATATAGTGTAGATATTGCAAACTGTCGTAAGGCGTTTTACGAAGCTACTCGCTAGCCTATAGGCGCCATCGCCAAGCAAGCCGTCTGCCTGTGCGTTCGCGACCATGGCTTTTATTAGCGTATTTCATGTATAACTTTGGTGTTTCTATACCGATTTCTATGACTCTTTTTATGGAATAGTTAATATAACTTTAATTAGGGACGACTGAGAGTTTTATAAACGTAAGAGTAGACAAATATAATCAGAAAGCTTCGAACTGCTAAGCTATCGGGAGTTACACGTGTTACCTATTGTTCGTCAAACATAAATGATAGACATATGCTGTCGTTGGATATTTTTTATATAATTTTAAGGAGAACATTTCCGTCATACATGATTTCTGTGTATCTTTCACCGCTACAGTTGCACACGCGACGAAAGCTTAAAAAATGGAGTAACTTCTCCCGTTTTCCCAACATTTCCCTTCACTGCTCTGCTCCTATTGATTGTAGCGTGATGAAAAGTATACTATAACCTGCTCAGAAGTATGAATAATAATTGTACCAAGTTTCGTTAAAATCCGTCGAGTAGTTTTTGTTTCTGTAACGGTTATACAGACAGACAGACAGACAGACAGACAGACAGACAGACAGACAGAAATTGTACTGATTGCATTTTTGGCATCAGTATCGATCCCTAATCACCCCCTGATAGTTATTTTGAAAATATATTTCATGTACAGAATTGACCTCTCTACAGATTTATTATAAGTATAGAAGATAGATATCCCAGGAGTATGTTCCCTAGGGATCACGCGGACGAAGCCGCTGGCAGAAGCTAGTGTATAATTAAATCAAAGTTTATCTATAGCAAATAGTTCTGTCACCAATTTAAACGGCTTCCAACATTTTTTCGTGACTTCTTTATTGTTAAATTCAGGCTCAGGTTTGGCAAGCGCTAATAAATTCCAATCAGTATTAAACATTGAACAATCGCCTATGACTACTAACTTTTGGCTTGCAAGTTCTGTGTTTTTGTGTAAGTAGATATCTATCTACATCAAGGCTTCCTTTATTAGGGTTCCGTACCTGAAGGGTTATCTACGGACCCTATTACTTAGCTTCCGTTGTCCGTCTGTCTGTCTGTCTGTCAGCGGATGTATCTCAAGAACCGTGATAAGTAGACAGTTGAAATTTTCAGAGTGTGTAGTTCTATTGCCGCTATAAAAAATAATAACAAATAAATTAAATCCAAAAGTAAAGGGGCTTCGAGGGAACTCACTCGTCACTTGGCCGGTTTTTTTTTCAATAATATTGAGACCGAAATACACTACGTAAGTAATGTAGTGTTAGTAGTGTATAATAAGAACATTCGTAGCGATATATTTATTTATTTATTTATTATACACTTAATTGTACACCGATAAAAACATAAGCTTTATTTGATGACACAGTCACGTAGCATAGCAAATATTTTTACTTACACTGTTTCTACATATAAATCACAATACCACATATAAATTACAGTATAAATAACAAAAACAAAATATTGAACTGAAAACACGATGCACCTGCAATGTTAAGACTAATGTCAGCCTGTTTATCCTGAATCGTTATATGCCCATTACCTAGTTATTCTATAATATCTACAGCATCAATTTTGGGCATATTCCCTATCATTCAACATCAATCTTCAAAATTCGATAGATCAGAATCTGTGGGTACTGACTAGTCTTATTGATTAGCTTTTACGAAGCTCGATGAGCGATAATGTTCGACGAGATTGCCAAATTCGTACACAGAAGTATATTGGCATCATAACATCATGAATTTATGCAAACCATCGCGCTACACACTTATTATTAGCTTTTTGTTTCGGTTGCAGACGAGTAGGTACAAATTGAAATGACGTGAAAAGAAAATATGTGAAATGCTCTAGTTAAATAAACACGCGGAATCATCGTAACTACAATAATACTAGTGAACGAAGATTTGCAGATGTTATTATTTCAAATTATTCCTCAGATTTTCACACTAGCTAAGAACATTACAGTGGAACACGTCTATGAACTAGTTACTATATGGAGAATTACCTAATGGCGCGTGGTAAACTAATAACAGCCGCAAGGGTCGACTGAGGATGAAACTACGCTTGCCAAGGTTTGGTAAATTTTTGGCGGACGTTACAGATACAGGTAACGTCCGTTAAAAATTGTCTTGAAAAATATATTGATTGAAACGGAAATTTACGGGAAAATCTCAAACCTTAACAAGGGGTGTATCGTGTTTCCTTGTAACTGAGGAAGTCGACCCCAACATATACATATACCTAAGTGGATGGAAAAACTTTATGACATAGCTAGTGAAAAGTATAGTAAGACTAACGATTAATGATCATGAAAAACGTAAAAATGTAAATTCAATTCAATTCAAAACTTTATTTCGAGCAAAAACTCATAATAATATAGGGTTAGTAACATAACATAATCCTTAAAAATAAGTATTAGTAAACTACACGATACGGCGACAAATTGCGCATTATTGTGTAAAAACAATCTGCACGCACCGCGCCGCCGTCAAAATCCCTGACGCACTGCAGTGCCATGGCAATCCTAACAGTTTTCATACGAAGAATGCTCTTAAGGGCGACACCATTATAACGTCTGCAGTACACCGTACAAACCTGTGGGCTATCATATTCGCGGGTACAGACAGAGCCCTCCGTTCTCTTTCAATATCAGCATTGTCTTTAAGTTCAGCGGTGACCAAGTGACCCAGGTATTTAAATTGTTCCACTCGCTCAAGAGGAACACTTTTCCGATTTGCTTCAAGTGGATTAATACAGTTTCATCACTTATCCCGAACTATCTCTGAAGTGCTTTGTGATGGATCCGCTTCCACAATAGCCTTTAATTTTTCATTTTCCACTTTGGTCTCCGGCCGTCCACGGGGTTTGTTCTGAAGCTCGAAATTTCCAGAACGAAAACATTGAAACCAAAAACGTACCGTGCTTTATTTTGCGACACCACCTTCGAGCTGTTTCTGCAGCACTGGTGCCACGGTAGACTCGTACTCATAAATATACCGCTAAATATTTCATGTCTTCCATTGTGCGGTAGTACCTAAGCGACGCCAAAGAAAAAAAATATGAGGAAAAAACAAATGAATGACTGTTTTCAAAACTCAAATGTACCAGCTAAATGAATTTATAAATTTGAATTTGGAATTCTTAACCAAAAAGGAGATATTTCAGATCAAAGTGGTCAGTACGACAAAACGCTAATTTCATATGTAAGTACCTAATACAATAATCTATGTTCTATATAGCGTTCACATGTGGCCAATAGTGTTCTAATACCACCGACTGACCTCACCGCTCAGAGGCACCATATCACACGCGTAACTTAAATTATTGACACAAAAACCGTCAATGTGACAACCGACATGATGTCTTGGCAATTGGGCATTCATTTACAAACTGAAGAGGGTAGAGGAGGTCAACCCCCCCTGTCTCACACCGCACTCCAATTGATACGGCTCTGACAGCGCACCTGCCCACCAAATATTGCTGACCTGGTTTCCATACCATGCTTGAAAATACTTATAAGCTCGATAGGCAAGCTTATAGATTCAAGTTTCTTCCATAATATATCGTAGGAAACCAAATCAAAAGCCCTGGATAGATCGAGGAAACAAGCTAAAACAGTTGTTCTTCTTTTTGTGTGGCAGGTACCTGACGGTCTGCTTGAGACGCAGAACTGCACTTCCTGTAGAAAGACTTTTTTTGGTATTGATAGGCATACGTTTGAGCACTATTTCACCTGATGGTAAGTCCAGGCTGAAACCCGAAGTGATTGTCGCGCAGCACAAGACGTTCGCTTAGTTGTGCATCAAGCAGACCATGAAGCACCACGACGACTGTGGTTGCTAGAGAAATATTTAGAAATATAGTTACCCTTATTCGAAAGATCACCTGTTTTACTTTTAAAAATAGGAACCACGATTGTCCTCATTAAAAATAAAAATAATTTATTTCAGACATAAAAGTCCATATACACGGCAAGGTTGTTACTTACAAGAATTTTACTTATTAGTTATAAGTAGAATTCTTGTTACTAACAACCTTGCCGTATAAATGGACTTTTATGACTTTTATGTTAGTAATTAAAAATGTACAAAGAAAAACCAGTCACACCCCTGCCCTGCAAAGTAGGCTCATCGGTCTCGCATAACATGGAGACATGACCAATACATAAATTGTACAGCAGTGCCAAAATCCTTGGTAAGTGAGGACCTCGAAAATTCTTAATACTGAGCTGGACATGACCTGGGGATTTACCTCTAGTCGTAGACTTGATGATTACAGCCACATTTTTGGCACTGAAACGTGTGCACACCTCGCCACAACGGTGCTCAGCATTCGGCATTGCAAAAGTAATTCCTAAACAGGTCCGCAATATCCTTTGCATCACTCACCATTCACGCCAACACGCAGGCCTGGCCGTACACAATTTATTAGTTCTCTTCCAAAAGCCGCGAAAATCACGCTTTGTATGTTTAGAGGCAATTATTTAATCTCAATTTTTTTTTGTCTCATAAAAAAATGGTTGGTCAAAAAGCAAACAATATCACAGTGTGCAAACCCTGACTACGAGTACATACGGGTCATCGAAATTATTACAGTACATACTCGTTCAAATTAAATTTATGCCTACCCACTTACGATTTGTAATAACAGAAATGATTTATTGGCAACAGCATACCCTTTAGATCAGTCCGTTACTCTGATATATTTGTGATGTAAGTACTTATACACTTTTTATTTTAAACTTAACT
Source organism: Ceramica pisi (assembly GCA_963859965.1). NCBI lineage: Eukaryota > Metazoa > Arthropoda > Insecta > Lepidoptera > Noctuidae > Ceramica > Ceramica pisi. The sequence continues at coordinate 16,523,023 of OY982535.1, read as the reverse complement.
TCGTTTCTAAATCATTTATATTAATATTTTGTTCACGCCTACGTTGATTTTTAATATTATCACGGGCATTATGATTTATCAGTCACAAATGGGAAATTAAGGCGCGAACGCCCACCTAGAAACTTATTGAACATCATACTTTCAGTCTGAAACATATTAAACCCTATTATAATTAGGTATTATTGAAAACCATTTCTGTCACCCCAGAAGCATAGATTAGAGTCAAGAGCCCCGCTCATATTCAACAAAGTTCCTGAAACCAACAAAAGCTTCACTGACGTAGGTTAGCGTTTCCCGTAGAAAATGTTCACTTTCCGTTGTTGAAGCTATTTCTGTTGTAGGTGACGAAACCGTTAATGGGCAATTATTTAGAGTTCTCACAGACAGATTGTGTTTTTAGTTTACAATCTTACGAAATGAATAATAAAGATTGATTAGACAAAACTGTGAGTTACTAAAAATCCCTAATGTACACATCGGCCCACGCACCGTGTCTCATTTGTTTACAGAATTGTGCACGGCTGTGAATTGTGGAATGATATGTTTCAACGTGAAATAATGCTCCCGTCCGAACTTTAGCCCACTTGGTGTTTTATTGTGTGTACGCGATTCGGAGTTTTATCTCGTACAGTTGGTTGCCGGATAATCCGAGTATAAATAGCGTATAGACAACAAAGCATCAACAAATTTAACTCGTATCGGGTACCGTTGGCTGTCGAATGGTTAGCGGGCCGACTCGCCTATTTTATGGCTGTTCTAAATTATTAAAATTGTTCTATTTCCAGACTCGTCTATATTCTTGATACTATTCAGAGGTAAACTGTTATCAGATGGACTAATCTTCAAAAGTAGTGAAACCAGAATGCCGTCGCTATATTATCGTCGGTAAAATCAGGTATGTAGGTAGGTATCATTAAAAAGCTCAAGGTGAGAAGTAAAATTCTGAGAAGACAGAGATAACTAGCTAGATGTTGCTTGCGTATGTGGGTATATGGTTGTATATGGGTCATGTAAATATTAAACAGCTACTTACATAGGTAAGTATAGAGAACCAAAACAGAATACCTGATTTCGGTGGTCTCCCTAGTCCTACGCCTATAGCCGGAACGCATATACCAATTTGCTCTGACTTTCGGTACCTCGAGTCGCTTGTCAAGGGGGATGGCGATATAGACCGAGACGTGACGCACACGATCCACTCAGGATGAATGCAAAAGCGAATCAAAAATAGTTGGAAATTCGTGAAAGGATCTGTCGCAATGTACCCATGGATCAGAATGTTGGGCTGTGAAAAAGACGGGTGAAAATAAATTGTGGAGTAACGAGAATAAATAAAGTGAGAAATTAGTACATACCTCACGGGGTATCGGGGAGGGGGGGGTTCAAGAAATTTAAACTACTGAAAGTGAATATTCATGAACTCGTTGTGTTCCGCAAGTAGTTTATAAGTCTTCGTAAGCTTGAAAAAGTCCTTTCTGGTGTGTGTGGAAACAGGTATGGTAGCCTATATTTGCAACAAACGTGTAAATATTTGGATATATTTGAAGATCGCATCTATCTAAGCATTTCAAAGCAGATTTCGAAGTAGGGGAGGTGACAGTCATAGCTGCTTTCCACTGCCGAATACTTAAAAATTGCGTCTTCATTTTCAGAACTGACTGAAAAGTTTGAAGCCACCAGATAATGCCAATACTTACTATATAGGTACTTTACGGTGTTTCGCAAACCTCTCGATTAATTGTTGAAATGTGTGCTCTTGAAATGGGATGAATAAACTTATTTTGTAATAAGTGCAAATCCGACGCAATGTTAGAGCGATTCAGTTGCCTTCCAACGTGAAATGTGAAACGTGGCATTTGTATACTACAAATGCCACGTTTCGTTACCGCGTTTTCGTTACGCACCACCATTTTCTTTGAGCAACAACTTTGCTTCTTGATACAGATGACGGTACGGTACCTACTCTTTGTCAACATTGAACGAGGGGGGGTTTGAACCCCCAAAACCCTCCCCCTGGCTACGCCCGTGACCGAAGTACCTATATTAGATGTACTTTAAAAGCTTGTCTTGCTCTTGTATTCAAGTGAAGAGGAGAGGCATGAAACGCATCATGTAACTAAAAGAGTTATGAATATAAATGTGGATGGATGGAGAGGGAGGAGATTGTGTGGTGAAAGAAGAGGGAGTTAGTGATAGCGTGACAGCTGAAAGGACAGAATGGAAGAAAAAAACGTGTTTCGCCGACTCAAAGTAACATGGAACAGATAAGGGCAGGAAGATGATAGGTACAGATACCATCACATCGAGCTACCCGAAACTGTCAAATTGTCCCTTCAACTTTGAACCTAACTGTTTAGGAATGAAGTTCAAAATTCATTAAAGAAATATGACAGATTGTCGTAGCTTGATTTGCTGCGTTACTTTTATTAGCTACCTACCTGAGTGCCAATTCTACAAATTTTCACATTCGCATCGCATTCGCATCTCAATCGCAGTCTGTCAAAAATGTGTGAAAATTAAGGCTTTTTTGACAGTTTGCGATTGACGTTCGAATGCGAAAGTTGTTTAAAAATTAGTAGAATTGGCCCTCTGACTGTTGCTTGTTTTTCCCGCGACTTGAAACCCACAGATCATTGTTTTGTTTATCTATGCTGAAACCGGCTGTTCTTATTTATTTGTAGTAGGTACCTACCTAGGTAAGTATCTAAATAAGTTGGTTGGTAAGTAGATAAATGGTTAAAGTCCTACCTACTCATTTGGTTTCTAAAAGCGGTACCTACCAGAAACTGCGCGGATCGATTGATAAAATAATACCTATTGGTAGGTACAAACAATTCAAAATGACCTAAGCCAAAAAAGAGTGCAGTGAACGAAAACAATAAGCTAACCCACCACAGTAGGTACCTACCTACTTACTTAACCAAATCCTCACTCACTACAGTGAACATTGAACAGTAGGTAAGTGTCTAAACAAACTATCTATGCCAAAGGTAGGTACCTACGCGACGGAAGTTCTGCGGCTGATTTTACGTTCCAACGTATTCGTCTGATATGACACACCATAAGTGCTGAACTTACGCGGCAGAAATTCAGTTGCGCAACGTTGTGTGTAGGTACCTATTCAATATCTCTAGCGCTGAAAAAAAAACACGGTCGCGACTCAACCGTGAAAATTATTTACAAGGTGTAGGTTACCTACTAGACCTATGTTTAAATCTCAGACCAATAAAAAATGAAACAATAAAGCACTGCCTGCCTCCCGGTGCTCCCCGCCCCTGATCTTCGTCGGCATTCGCACCGAACTTCGGTCGCGTAGAATGTGTCCTCTACAGAACAGGTACGTTGCCACCGAATGGCCACTGAACTTACGCCCGTCCGAAGTTCGGCGTACGCTATTTAAACGCAACGTAATTTCGGCATAATGTGTCGTCAGTAGATCATAATTTAAATAACATTGCGGGTGTAATCAAGCCGAACTTCGGTCGGGTACCTTTATTCGGTATAGTGTGTTTTGACATTGAAAGCAATGGCGGCAGTAAAATGTTAAAGTGGCTGGCTGGAGAAGGCATGGCGTCCTTATATTCCGGTTAAAGTAACTAAAACGTTATGGATGTATGTCCATATTGAAGAAGGTAGGTAGGTACTTAAATGAGTAGGTACACGCCGAAAAGCGGCTGCCAAATGGCTCAAAACTGTATACTTATATGTCCTGTGCGCCTCTCTTTGACGTTGCGGGGTGAGGCAAAACACCTCACTTCCCCCGCTGACCCGAGGTGGCCCGCAGACTCAGGATCCAGCCGGGGATTACGGAAGTCGCATCAGTTCCCGCGATCCCCGACGTAGGTGAGGGATGGAGCACCGGGTTGGTTTTGTCAGTAAGGGTCTGAAAGACTACTCCGCCGACTACTCGATATTGTGAAAAAGGCTGCCCAATTGGCCATACTTGGAAAATAAGATGGCGCAAGGCTCTCTCTCTATTTGACCCTGAGGACAAACCGATAGTATTTTTGTCAGCATACCTACTTCTTCTTCTTCGTGTCGCTTGCAGGTTTTTTTAGATGAGGCCCAAAACATTGACATGGCGCGGCGGCGTCTCTGGTGGCAGCACATAGGTCTCCTTGGGGGCATGTTTTGGTGCACAGAGGGCAAGGTAACCTACTGTAACTACTTTTTTTTTCTAATCGATACGATGTTATAAACATAACATTGTAACATTTGGGTATCTTATGCCGTTTTCTTATTAATTCTATCCTTGTTATTATATCTATGGTCCTATCAATCAATACCTACCTACCTAATCTTCTAATCTTTTTAATATATATAAATCTCGTGTCACAATGTTTGTCCTCAATGGACTCCTAAACCACTTAACCGATTATAATAAAATTCGCACACCATGTGCAGTTCGATCCAACTTGAGAGATAGGATAGTTTAAATCTCAATTTTTTGTTGCAATTTTAATTTAATGCTAATTATTTGTCTGTTATTATTTGACAGTCACAATTATTTGTAAACTCCAAATGATTCTAACAGATGTCGATACCTTTCGACTGGGTTGAGTAAGTAGGTAATCAATAGATGGCGCTGCTATGGTAAATCTAACTCCTAAACCACTTAACCGATTATAGACGCAGACGAAGTTGCGCAGGTCAGCTAGTACCTATATAAAAATCTCGTGTCACTATGTTTGTTAACGAACTCCTCCAAAACGGCTTTTTAAAGGAGGAGCACATCTTTTCTTGGTATGTGTAGGTAATCTCTTTTATTTCGTTCCAGAGTGTTTTAGGGTTATGTTTAACTTTTTCCAATTCTGATTCTTCATGCTGTTTTAAGCTTATTGAGAAAATTGTTACAATAATTTCGGTAACGTTTATATGAGATCTTGTGGATATCATTATGTTGAGGTGATGTTACAGGCTTTTTTGTGGAGTTGACGTAATAATCCTGGAGTAAGTGGAGTAATCCAAGGCTTTAAGGTTTCTTTCTTTTGTAGAAACATTGATTACCTACACGTGTGTGTTTTTCCAGAATATTTTGAACTATGTGTTATCTATCGTAAATTACCTAGCAATTTTATTTGATTTTTAATGTTAAATTAAATCTGATTTTAATATTTAAAGTACTGTATTGACTAATGTACTGCCGTCTATAAGCTTAAAGGCCGCTAAATGACAAATTCTTATTTTGAGCTAGAGCAGAAAAAGGCGGCAAAATTTTAAAACCGATGCTCCTCATTATCTATAGACATTTTGTCATGTTGTCACATACCAAAAAAAAGGTTTTTTTTTTCAAATTTTTCATGAAGTGAGATGATTTTGTAAAATATTAATAATTATGTCAATAAATACACATTTTCCTTTATAACCTTGTAAAATTTTAAGGCTCGCTTCAAGTGTGCAGAACTAATTGGCGGTTAAAGAATCATAACTGCTTTAAAGTTATGGATTTATTAATAACTGCCAAAAGTATTTTTTTAGAAACAGGAAGTTATTAACATTTACATAGCTATAAAGCAGTTATGTTATTTTGCGTTTTTTAAACCTAGTACCGAATGTTATTTTATTGATCTTATCCATAACAAAAAAGCAGCTAATTACTTATAGCCGCCTTTTAGCCAAGTAGATATCGCTTTGCTTCTCTTCCAAGATTTTTTAACAACTTTTAATACATCTATGCTTAACTTAAAGGCGGTTAATTATTAAACCTTTTCATATAACTGTTTTTTAGGCTAGCACTATCCACATCTGTATTTTTCGAATCCTGCAAATTAAACGTTAACTTATAAAATCAAACAAAGTTTTTGCAAAGACAAGTTCTTTATTGCCATAAAACTATCGGGCATGGTGATTACAAAATAAAAAATTGCAACTTAAACAAATTAAATATTAAGTAATTATTAAAAAAAACTATATCCAAAAATCGCATGGCAAATCACAAAATATACCTGAAATTGAAATTTCAGGTGATAAAAACTCGCACTTAAAAGTAATGATTGTCATCATTCATTATTAAGTATCAGTGTTTTAATTTTTTTTTGCGATTAGTAATTACTTATCAGAATCAAACATATCGCGGGCTCTACAACTGAGTTAAACTCGAAAGAAAATAAATGCAGTAACGTTTCACTTACCTACTTAGATACATAAAACAGTCGGTTTGTACTAGCATCAAATGTCATTAGAAAAAATATTCTTATCAAAAATAAAAGTATATCACTCTGAATTCAAACTAGCTGTTAATAATTTCAATTTTGTCATTCATCATTGTCAAAATATTTTTTTTTTTTTTCTGTACGTATTTCAAATTTGGTGTACAATAAAATATATATAAATAAATAAAATGTAAAAATATGTATATATTGTTTTCTAAAGTGTATCAAGTTTGAATTCAGAGTGATTACTTTTATTTTTGATAAGAATGTTTTTTCTAATGACATTTTGATGCTAGTACAAACCGACTGTTTTATGTATATAAGTAAGTGAAACGTTAGTGCATTTATTTTCTTTCGAGTTTAACTCAGTTGTAGAGCCCGCGATAAGTTTGATTCTGATAAGTACCTAATTACTAATTGCAAAAAAAAAAGTAAAACACTGATACTGAATGATGACATTATTTTTAAGTGCGAGTTTTTATCACCTGAAATTTCAATTTCAGGATATTTTGGTTTGCCATGCAATTTTTGGATATAGTTTTTTTTTTTAAATTAAGTAGGTACTTAATATTTAATTTGATTAGAAGAAGTTGCAATTTTTTATTTTGTAATCACCATGCCCGATAGTTTTGTGGCAATAAAGAACTTGTCTTTGCAAAAACTTTGTTTGATTTTATAAGATAACGTTTAATTTGCAGGATTCGAAAAATACAGATGTGGATAGTGCTAGCCTAAAAACAGTTAATAATTTTACTTTTGAAGTCGATGTAGGTACCATCTTTATCCTCTTCAGATGACGATTCAGATGAAGATGGGTAATAATCCTTGTCTCGAACAGAATCATCTCAGTCTAAATCTTCACCAAACTGATTAGCCTTATGGATTTGTGAATCTTCAACCAAATCGGTATTGTTACTATCAGTTTCACATGGTGGTGATAACGCAAAAGTTTCTTTGCACGTCAGGGCTAATGAAATAGATTCACAAAGTTCCATCGGATCTACGTCTTTTTTTTTCAAATATTTTTTAATTGCCTCTAAATCTATGCTATTAAGATGGGATGAACTTTGCGAAATTCGTGTTTCGCACATTTGGTTGATGACCGGAGTTGTTAAAGAAAATTCGCGGGAATATAAATCATTAGCTAAATCTTGTTCAGTACTCTCTTTCAACTTTTGCACTTTCGAATCATTACTTGAATGTTGACTGTTGGAAACTTCGGAATTTTGTTTTTTTTTTTTATCTTAAATATTAGAGAACTGATTATCTAATTCACCATGATCACTAACCATTTTCAAAATGGCTTTAGCTCTTGCATTGTATGTGTAACAAGTAATGTTACTTCTATGAAATAATTATATGGTTTATTACACTTCAAACACACGGTAACATCGAAACTTTACATTAAGTACCAACCTTAAAGATATTTATTATTATAGGTAAAGTTAGGCTAGGTTAGTATGTTATGATATGCTATTAGGTATTAAATGAACAATAATTAAATTGGAACGTCTAAAGACAAATCAAACATCATTTCCTAAAATATACCTACCCTTCCGTGAATCGAACTCGGAACCTAACGTGCATCCGTGCACCCATATTATAAGCTTTAGCTACTTATAAAATACTTAGATGATAGCTATTATAACACCAATCAATCCAACTAATTACATAACAAATCCTTTCGTAGGTAGGTACTGGATTGATGAAACACTCATAGCTGACGGATGAACGAATGACACTGCTCGACAGCACTCAGTTTTCATTCTAAGCAGTTTGATAGGTAAATAAGTAATTTATATCCTCTTTTTAGTTATAGACTCAAAGAATGTCCTTGAGTCCTATTATAATATCGCATTGGATAACTTTATTGGTTTGAAAAAACTACATATTAAAATACGTACCTTGGAACCCTTCCCGCCATAATGACTGGATGATTTTGACGCGAAACGCGGACGCGCAAACGTGCCTCCCTCGTTGATGTCTTGGTTTTATATACTGAGAGTTTGCGCTAAACTATCAGTAGGTATATTAATACAGGGTTATTTGTAAAACACCAGAAACCTCTTAGGCAGTGAAAGTACACATGATTATAAGCAACTTTTGTTTTGGTAAAACTCCGAAATCTCGAAAAAAATATCAGCTGTTTCATACAAAATGCAGTATTTAGCCAATGAAAATGTATGAAACAGCTGATATTTTTTTCGAGATTTCGGAGTTTTACCAAAACAAAAGTTGCTTATAATCATGTGTACTTTCACTGCCTAAGAGGTTTCGGGTATTTTTTCAATTTCCCTGTATATGCACTAAATTGGCCGGCTAGCCCTTTCCCGTGCGTGCCCAAGCGCGTCCCCCGCACTCCGGAAGAATCCCTATGAGTGGCGCGGGGGTTGTGCAGTTTGCGGCTTTTTAGCGATGTTTTGTTATTTAATGGCTTTTTTGTTATGCAAGACACAGAAGAAAATATTTATTTTACTTTACGTACGGTTTAGTAAGGCTTTCTATAATAGTTTATTAATTGTAAAAGTAGTAAACCTACAACGCTTAAAAGCCGCTAAATGATTTTAACTGTGTTTTAGTTCGGTAAGAGCGTATAACCGCCTTTTAGTTTAGTCTATGCAAGGTATTATACTCCAACGTAACCAAGGCAAAAAACCGCTAAAATACTTTAGCTACCTTTTAGTTAACTGTTAAATAATAACTGTTTTATAGCTAAGCGTTGATAGCAAAAATGTTCAATCGATCCAAACGTTAAAGTAGTATAGCTGCCTTCTAATCTAGTTGTGCTGTTTAGCGACCTTTAAGCGATGTAAAGTATTTTTTTATTGTATTTAGCTGCCTTTTAAAAGAATATATCTTGATAACGGTAAAAGATAGAATAACCGTTCCTAGACAGATCGATAGAGAATTTTTTTTTGATACCATGACATTAAAAAAGTGAAAAATGACCAAATGTCATTTAGCGGCCTTTAAGCTTATAGACGACAGTGTAGTACCGACTGCGTTCGTGGACGGCACGACTAACCAATCACAGTCCGTGTATTGGAATGTAAGAAAAATGGTGGGAGTAGCGCCATCTTGGTTGTCGTGCCAGGCCAACGAGCTCAGTCGTGCACTGATCGTCGAAATACGAGGAGCTTAACTGTAAGTGTACCAAAATTATAATTATTTGGTTTCGTGTATCGAGCTCAAGAAATATAATAAGTAAGTACATGCACAGCTGTCTATTATTTCGATTCCTTATTTTATTCTTAAAAAAAGCCCTGAACCCGAATAATAGTTAATATTCAAATTTAAATTATAAAAACGAATACTTGATTCTTTCTAAGAGTCAACATCTCAGAAGTTGGATAAAGATCCCCATTTTGGCTAGTTCGTTAATTTGCTCACCTGATAATTCTACCGGCTATAACTAATATTTTTTTTTTTTTGTGTATCATATTTTCTTTTTTGCTTTGCTTCTACCCTTTTGCAAATAACGGTTACCAATTTCGTCGTTACATGAAAAAAAAAAAAGAGATGGATGTTTGTGTTTGTAATTTATTAAAACTTTACAAGTGATGAAGTGAAGTGCTGTTAGTTAATTCATATGTTTAAAACGATTAAATATTGATACATCGCTTAGTAGTAGTTAGTATTCAGTTGCTATGAAACCTATGATGTTTGTCTATACACGGAACAATGCCTATTTTGTGATAATAATGTTTAATGTTTCAGCCTATTTTAAAGAACGAATTCCTTGGGAAAAATTTACGTTCCAGGATAATTCCATGGAGGGCGACAAACGTGAACGTGTTGTCTACACCCCGACAGATCCAACAGGATCACCCGCTGCCTGCCGCCAGTCACGCAGCCCTGCTAGACGTAGAGCTGGCAGCCGGCAAGTAAATCGGTCACGCAGCCGTCTGAGCAGTCTATCAAGAGGGCGTCTCAGTCGCCGTGCGTCGAATCAGACGATGCCTTCTGGAAGGCGTATTAGCCGCTCACGCAGTCGGGTGAATCGCCGGGCATCCAGCCGAGCGAGTCGCCGGGTGGAGAATCGGGCATCCAGCCGGGAGGATCGCCGGGCATCCAGCCGGGTGGACCACCGGGCCTGCAGCCGGGAGGATCACCGGGCATCCAGCCGGGTGGACCACCGGGCCTGCAGCAACAAGGATCACCGGGCATCCAGCCGGGTGGATCACCGGGCCTGCAGCCGGGAGGATCACCGGGCATCCATCAGGGTGGACCACCGGGCCTGCAGCCGGGAGGATCACCGGGCATCCAGCAGGGTGGACCACCGGGCCTGCAGCCGGGAGGATCACCGGGCATCCAGCCGGGTGGACCACCGAGCCTGCAGCCGGGAGGATCACCAGGTATCCAGCCGGGTGGACCACCAGGCCTGCAGCCGGGAGGATCACCGGGCATCCAGCCGGGTGGACCACCGAGCCTGCAGCCGGGAGGATCACCAGGTATCCAGCCGGGTGGACCACCAGGCCTGCAGCCGGGAGGATCACCTGGCATCCAGCCGGGTGGACCACCGAGCCTGCAGCCGGGAGGATCACCAGGTATCCAGCCGGGTGGACCACCAGGCCTGCAGCCGGGAGGATCACCGGGCATCCAGCCGGGTGGACCACCGGACCTTCAGGCGGGAGGATCACCGGGCATCTAGCCGGGTGGACCATCGCCAGGAGCAACGCCGAGGTACGGGACGTCACTCTCCTGGCCACACAAGCTACCGTTCACGCAGCCCAGTGAAGGGACTACGAACCAGCGCTGAGAGAGACGTGCAGGTTACAACACAAGACAAGACCACGGGTGAGTCCAGTTCTATACCGGAATTATCCACTTTTTCAGACTTTGTAAATTTTTTGAAATCTGCATCTAGTAACGGTGCAGATAAGCTAGGTTCGCTTGGTAACACGATTCCAGAGTTTGACCCTAGTAAACGGGAACAGACAATGACAATGTGGCTTCATAAAGTCAATGAGTGTGCAACCATCTATACATGGTCGGAGAAACAAGTAATACATTTTGCTCTACCAAAATTAAAGGGAATAGCTCAGAGATGGTACGAGGGCCTTCCGTCGGTTCTCTTTACTTGGGCCGAATGGCAGGAAAAACTTTTGGCCACTTTCCCATCGGAAGAGAATTATGGCCAAATGCTAAGCGATATGTTGGCCAAACGAGCTAGGTTTACGGACTCCTTAGAAGAGTATTACTATGATAAACTATCCCTTATCAATAGATGCGGTATAAGCGGAAAAAGGGCAGTTGAATGCATTTTACATGGCATCGACGATCGTTCGGTTAGATTAGGTGCTGAAGCAGCCCAATTTGATGATCCTAATAAATTATTGTCGTTTTTACGCAATGCTCGAAATATAAAATTCAACACCGAGCGTAAATTAGCCAAAGGCCAACCTCATAAACAACCGAATAGCTCTAACTTTAAGCCAACACGTTGCTCAAATTGCAAGAAGGACGGTCATGTAACTTCTCAGTGCACCCAACCCGTTAAGAAGTGTAGCCGATGCAATAGAATAGGTCACGAGGTTGAACAATGCTATGCCAAACTCCCAGCATCCGAAGAGAAAAAGGTCTTGAGAATAGAAGATAGGATTAGTAAAGGCGAGATTGATTCTTCCAAAATAATCACTCCAGTGTCGGAACCAAATAAGAAATACTTCAAAACTGCTAGTGTGAACGGTTTCTCTATGACTGCTTTTGTCGACTTTGGAAGTGAATGCTCAATGATTAAGTTATCCGCGTTCCAAAATGTAGGTTCGACTTATAGTGTCGAGAACCTTCCGGTATTGAGAGGTTTTGGCAATTCAGTTGTACCTTGCGTTGGCAAACAGCAAGTTCAAATTATTATTGATAACGTTGAAGCTGATCTTGAATTGCTGATAGTGGCAGATGACGCCATGCATGTGGCCCTCTTAATAGGACAAACATTCACGGAGCAGCCACACATAGTGATACGAAAAACAAGTGATACCTTAGAAATCTCTGAACTTGAGCACCAAACTATTGTATCAAATAGCAAAATAAAACTATTCTGTAAGGAGTCTGTTGAGGTTTTGGGTCTAACTATTGTGGACGTGTACGCGAATCCGCCACATCAAGGCGAAATTTTTGTCGATGGTAGCGTTAGGTATTTGAAGGGCATCCGCTATTCAGTGGCTGCTGGATTGTTTCAGATGAGAGAACGTGGACTGGGACAAATTGTTGTCAGTAACACTTCGCCAACACCATTGGTACTTCCAAAGGATTTTCTCATTGCTCGTGGTCGTATAGCTCATGAAGAGTCCAGTGCCCAAGTCTTGTCTATAAGTATAACCTCAACTATTGGCGACTCTAATCCCATTACTGAGGCTGATTTAAATCTTAGTGATGAACTCTCTTCTGATCATAGAATCCAACTGCTCAACCTACTGAATACGTATCGGTCCTGTTTTGCTTTCAACTTGTCTGAATTAGGGAAAACCACATCAGGTCATATGACTATAGATCTTCAGGACAACGAGCCTGTAGTATATCGACCATATCGTTTGTCGATAAGTGAAAAGGAAAAAGTAAGGGAAATGATTTCCCAACTATTGGATAATGACATCGTTAGGCCTTCAACGTCAGGTTATGCAAGCCCTATTGTGGTAGTTCGGAAGAAGTCTGGCGAGCTTCGCCTATGTATCGACTATCGCGCTCTAAATAAGAAAACTGTTCGGGAGAATTATCCCATGCCGCTAATTGACGATCAACTAGATGTTCTTTCCGGTAATAAATACTATACAACTTTGGACCTTGCTTCGGGGTATTACCAGATACCAATCCGAGAAGCAGATAAGCACAAAACTGCATTTGTAACGCCAGATGGTCACTACGAATTCAATCGTATGCCATTTGGTCTTGCAAATGCTCCGGCTACGTTTCAACGACTTATGAATCAGGTCCTTGGGCCACTGCGACACAGGGAAGCTCTGGCCTATTTAGATGACGTTATTATTCCTTCAAAGGATATAAATGAAGGAATGACACGGTTAGAGTCAGTGCTACGGCTGTTTACCGATGCTGGCCTCACGTTGAAACTCCCCAAATGCTTCTTTTTCTGTAGCTCTGTGGAATATTTGGGCTTCGAAATTTCTGCTGATGGCATTCGTCCTGGCGAGAGGAAAATAGAAGCTGTGAAACTCTTCCCGACTCCTCAGAGCCAACATAATGTTCGACAGTTCCTTGGGCTGTCTAGCTTCTTCCGTAGATTTGTCCAAAATTTCTCGGTAATTGCAAAACCTCTCACGCAACTCTTAAAAAAGGACGCTAAGTGGTCTTGGGGTATAGACCAGGAAACTGCATTCCGTCGTTTGCAAAAAGAGCTTGTACAACGTCCAACTTTAGCTTTATACAATCCAAAAGCAGAAACCCAGCTTCATACAGACGCCTGTAAAATAGGAGTAGCAGGTATCTTGTTACAAAAACATGGAGACGATGTACTTAGGCCAATCGCTTACTTTAGCAGACAAACAACGCCTGAGGAACAAAATTATTCATCATACGACTTGGAAACGCTGGCCGTAGTTTCTTCCTTGCAGAAGTTCCGCGTTTATTTGGTGGGTATCCCTTTTAAAATAATCACCGATTGCAACTCCCTTCGTGCAACCTTCCAAAAGAGAGATATGATTCCACGAGTCGCTAGGTGGTGGGAACAGATGCAAGAGTATAACTTTTGCATCGAGTATAGGGCCGGTCATCGCATGGCTCATGTCGATGCACTCAGTCGGAACCCTATTCAGCAGACTCATGATGTCATGGTCGTTAGTGAGGGTGATTGGTTAGCTACAGTCCAAGGCGCAGATAGTGAGATTCAAAGGATAGTTGGTATTTTAAAAGATCCTCAGTTTGAGGATGTGGTTGATATTAAGTCTAATTATAAGGTGAAGAATGATAGGCTTTATAGAATAACTAGTGACGGTGACAGGTGGGTCGTCCCGAAAGGAGTTAGATGGCAGATTTTAAAACAAAATCATGACGACATAGGCCACTTCGCTGTTGATAAAACTTTGGAACGTATAAAAGCCACTTATTGGTTCGCAAAGATGCGTAATTTTGTCAAGAAGTACGTTGGTTCTTGTCTAGAATGCGCTTATTCAAAGGTTTCTGGAGGTAAGAAACCTGGAACTTTACATCCCATACCGAAAGTTGACATACCCTTCGACACCATTCATGCAGATCACGTAGGCCCCTTTGTACGCAGTGCGAGAGGAAATATGTACATATTAGCTTTGATTGATGCATTCACTCGTTACATTTATCTAAAACCCGTGAAGAATACAAAAACTTCGACTTCTATAAAGATTTTCCGTGAGTACTTTGGTTTGTTTGGCGTTCCTAAGAGGGTTATAACAGATCCTGGTACCTCTTTTACTAGCGAGAACTTCAAGAAATTTGTAATAGAAAAGAACATTAAGCATGTCTTAAACGCTGTTTCTACCCCAAGAGCTAATGGTCAGGTAGAGCGTTATAATAGAACTCTTGTTGATGCCTTAACTGCCAAATGTGTTGGCTCTCCTGACAGTAAATGGGATGAGCACCTACCTGATGTTCAATGGGGCATGAACAACACATTCAACAAGGGCATTAATCGCACACCGTCAGAGGCTCTTTTCGGCATTAGACCATCGGGTGCAAGTGACTGTAGAATTGTATCCGAACTGACAGATGACTTATCCGCTCCTTCTAAAAGTCAAGATTTGTCGCAAATTAGGGAAGAGATTAATTCTCACGTTAGCTCATACCAAGAGTCGCAAAAAAGGGTTTACGACGCCAAGCACTGCCCAGCTCCCAAATATAAAGTAGGTGATCTTGTTAGGGTTGAAAGGCAAATCCCAGCTACAGGAAACAGTAAAAAACTTGTTCCAAAGTTTCAGGGACCTTACAGAATCACGAAAGTTTATGATTTCGATCGATACCAAATAGAGGATACTCCTCTCACACGAAAATCTAACCGGTCCTATTCGACTGTTGTTGCAAGCGACAAAATTAAGGCTTGGTTGAACTTTAATAGACCGCATGACGAATCGTCTGGCAACGATAGCGATTAACCTAATTATTAAATTGATGATTATTATTGTGTATCCATAATTCAGATCTGCTTCCAGGATTATTCTTTAGTAAATTTTGCTGTATACTGGCCATGAAATACTGTCCATTACAGCTAATAAACCATTCCGACCCTTAGACCATGAAATAATGTCTACTGAGGTCAACCCCGGCCATGAAATAATGCCGATTACTTAACATGGGCCATGAAATAATGCCCGTATTTGTGTATATTGAGCCATGAAATAATGCTCATTATTAGTTTTACTGGGCCATGAAATACTGCCCGTTATTAGTTTTAGTGGGCCATGAAATAATGCCCGTTTTTAGTTATAGTGGGCCATGAAATAATGCCCAAAAATATAAATTGTTATATAATCTACATTGTATATTAACTAATTTTGGTGTGACATCGATCAATTTATTTTCTTTACACTGATTATAACGTTATATGGTAATAAATGAATTTGTTATTATGGTTGATAACATTTAGGCTATTTAATTTCTTGGTTTATTTTCTCTACTTTAACAACACGAGGACGTGTGATATACCTTGGATGGCCGACTGTTATCTATCGTAAATTACCTAGCAATTTTATTTGATTTTTAATGTTAAATTAAATCTGATTTTAATATTTAAAGTACTGTATTGACTAATGTAGTACCGACTGCGTTCGTGGACGGCACGACTAACCAATCACAGTCCGTGTTGGAATGTAAGAAAAATGGTGGGAGTAGCGCCATCTTGGTTGTCGTGCCAGGCCAACGAGCTCAGTCGTGCACTGATCGTCGAAATACGAGGAGCTTAACTGTAAGTGTACCAAAATTATAATTATTTGGTTTCGTGTATCGAGCTCAAGAAATATAATAAGTAAGTACATGCACAGCTGTCTATTATTTCGATTCCTTATTTTATTCTTAAAAAAAGCCCTGAACCCGAATAATAGTTAATATTCAAATTTAAATTATAAAAACGAATACTTGATTCTTTCTAAGAGTCAACATATGTATCAGACAAATGGCAGCTATGTTAGGATCTTTTCTGTAAGTGACTTGAGAGAAGTCCTGACTTTCCATACCTTTTATGAATATTATAAAGTATTTTGTTAGAAAATGAGGTCTTTCCTTTAGTTTGCCATGTGTTATTACTTCGCAGAATTCGATCCTTATTAGCTACACTTTCAGATGGTATTATAACATAAGTACCTACCTAGGTGTAACCTACGTGTATTTTTTTTCAGAATCAAGTGGCTTGATTCCTGGGTAGAAACAACGATTTTTCAAAAATCCAATGATGCAGTTTTACTTGTAATCAAAATCGGGCTCAAGACTCCTATCATTGTTTTTCGATATCGTTCATAATTTCGGATTTGGCTATGAAGGCACACTTTAGAAATTCACTCTGTGTAAATTTGGGATGTCTAGTGAAGAAATAGTAGGTACATTGGGTAGGTAGGTAAATTGTAGGTAGTGAATTAATGGGGTAAAAAACTGCTCATTTCTCACACTAGATGTCGCTACTGTTGAGTGTTGTCAACTGTCATTATACGTAAAGTTGTTGTAAACAAGTGTAATATTTTTGTTATATTTTCTGAATATGACAGTTTGTGCTGCTATTGATTGCAAAAATACAGGGATACATTTATTTCCTAAAGATGCCAAAAGAAGTAAACTGTGGGAAAACGCTGTTAGGAGAAAAAATTGGAAGCCTACAAAATGGTCGAAAATTTGTTTTTTTGCCAGCTGTGGAAGCTTTTCTCTTGTTTAACTCTTCTTTTAACTTAATTAACTACACTCCAAGTCGCGTACATTTTAGCAATTTAATTCATAAACAAACTAAGACAAACAAGTCGCATACAAACAATATGGCGGTTGGTTAGGAACAGGAACACTCAACAGTGTCGCCACCTACATTATGTTTGTAGTTTTTAACCCCATTAACTGCACCCATTTTTATGAAAAACTGCCACTGGAGAAAAACTGTCAGCTTCCGATCGACAAGGCTTAAAAATTCTGTCATTTTATTATTACATAGGTACTACAAGATGATTATGCCACAGGTAAAGAAATGCCTACCGCCGACCAGGTTGGAAGCCAAGCCATACCCGTCGGTACATTTTGCAATCACAAAAATAAATAAGGCGTACGGCATGTCCGCCTTTGTGCCCTTTGTACAGTTTTTACTAGTAGTAAATAAATAAAAACGTATCCCAATTTCAAAACATTCATACTCATGAGAACGCATCCATTTTAGATTGTCATTTTAGACAATCTGTAAATAAAAAAGCTTTGAGTTTGACAGTACGTGGTTGATAAAAATTGATCGACTTGTTTATTTTTTTTATGAACTTTGAAAGCTTTTTAGAGTGTTGTAGCTATCTAATTTTAATCAAACAACAATGCTAAACTATTGATTGCTGTATTTAATCTTTGATTCTTTAATCTGAAATGGAAAGTTACGTAGTGATATCTTTTATTGGCGAAGGTTCGTTTGGTCGTGTCTTTAAAGCTAAACATAAAGAAACTGATGCTGTATTAGCTTTAAAAGTTATAAGAAAGGTAATTTCTATCTTCCTATCTATAAGGAGTAGTTTTGTATTAATTGATTATATATTGGGCCCGAGTTCAACTTCTACTTTCATGTAATAAAACTATTGTATGTCAGGAGTAAATCAGAAACTAGTGATATTATGTGGAATGTAATGTTATAATGTAATGCATTTTTGTATTCAAATTGTTTTTCTCTGATTCTACTTTCATTACAGAAAGGACGTTCAGTCAAAGACTTAAAAAACTTGAGACAAGAATGTGATATCCAGAGACAGCTAAAACATCCAAACATTATCCGGATGATAGACAGTTTCGACACGGAATCCGAGTTGGTTGTTGTCACAGAGTATGCAGAAAAGGAGTTACATAGCATCCTTGCTAAAGAAGGATGTTTAAATGAAGACCAAGTTAAGAAAATCACTTGGGATTTGGTATCAGCATTGTATTACTTGCATTCCCACAGGGTGCTTCACAGGTCAGTTCCATTTTTTAGGAATATTTGATTTGCTGTTACTAAACTCATTGCTTTAATTTTTCAATGGTACTATATTAAAAGAACCGGAAGAGGAAATGTTAAAGAGATTAACACTTTGTTTTTCAGAGATTTAAAACCACAAAATGTTTTACTGGACAGTTCTGGTTGTGCCAAATTATGTGACTTTGGTCTAGCAAGAATTATGACAAATGCAACACATATTTTGACTTCCATCAAAGGTACTCCACTATACATGGCACCAGAATTAATTGAAGAGAAGCCTTATGATCATCAGGTAGGTTTTCGATACTGTTTCTGAACAATTAAGATCCCGAGCATTCAAGGTTCCAGAGCCCTCAAACCTTACTCATTTTCTCAGTAGCAAAAAATGTGGGATAGAGTAGAGTTAAAATGTACAGACGCCAATATAATTATCAAGCTACAGCAATCTGTCAAATTTCTTTGATAGATTTTCAACTTTATCGCTAAAGCATTAGGTTCAAGGTTGATAGCCAAGTTTGACAGTTTCGGGCAGCTTGATGTGCTGGCATCAGTACTTTGGCTCTTAAGACCTTGTTCTATGTAAATTACATCATAAACTTTCTAATTTGCAATAATTTTGAGTTGAAATAACATCATAAACTCCTTTAAAACTTTATAATTTGCAATAACTTTGAGTTGAATACTATTTATCTTATTTTCTCTGTTATTATTTCAGGCTGATCTTTGGTCTCTTGGGTGCATAGTATATGAGTTGATAGCGGGCCAGCCACCTTTCTGCACCATGTCAATATGGCAACTAGTGCGGATGATCAGACACAAGCCAGTGCAGTGGCCCAGCTTTATCAGTACTGAAGCAAGGTCCTTCTTGCAGGTATGTGTTTATGACAAGCTTTTCCTGTCTTCACGCTCCTGTAGTTATTCTGCAGGAACTATGTATTTTTCAGGGTTAAACAGCCTATGATAGTCAGTGATGATAGTGTAGCTTTCTATGGGTTTTTGTAATTCAATTCAACTCTATTCAATGAAATCATTCTTAGTTATGCAACATGCATACATGGTAAAAAAAAAACATAACAACTTCCATTAAAACACATTTTAACAATAATTTGTTGACTCAATTATATAATAAGAGTATTTATACATTTGGCAAATGGTTATTTAAAAGTAGTAATAACAGATTAATACAAACAACACAGAACATAGCATAATAAATTAAATGTTAACTCAGGTAATGTCACTGAAATTACAGTATGATAATGTCAAGATTAAGTCAAAGACAGTTTAGTTAACAGAAATTATGAAAAAAACGAATGGTGATATTACATATCGTCAATTAAGAGAGACATTTAATTATCTAATAGAAACGCAGAACGCTTGAAGCTTTGCTTTAAACGAGGATGTGTAAATCAAGCTCTTTAAGTCTACTGGTAACTTATTAAATATCTGCACTGATTGATATTGTGCTTCACAATGTTAAATAAAGCACTTATCTTATTTTTCAAATCTTTCCTATGTGTGTTCTCTCTAACCAGTCTTTCTTTATCTGTCTCATATTGATGTAGATACTTCTTCAGATTATTCAGGAGCACTAAAACATAGAGACTGGAAACTATAAGGATTTTTAAGTCTATGAAATGTGGACGACACAAAGAGGGAGCTTTGAAAAATATGGACAACTGTATGTGTGGTTCTTTTCTGAAGAAAAAAAGCTCTTTGGAAATTATAATTGTAACTATTTCCCCAATATTGTATGCTATATATATAATTGGATTAGTTCTTTGATCTCTACCACTCTTATATTGCTTGCTGAATAGATGTTTCAGGCAGAAGCTATGACTATTTATTCTCTGAATAACATGGAAAGCAAAGTAAGGTACAGATAAAATAATTCCATGTTTAGGGTTCCGTACCTCAAAAGGAAAAAACGGTACCCTTATGGGATAACTTTGTTGTCTGCCCGTCGCTCTGTCTATCAAGACCCTTTATCGGGAACCTCGGGAATGCGTGGAGGTATCCAGTAGAAATTTAAACCAAATACATATAGGCCATATAGGCTTGATTTTTTCACAGCCTAAAATAATAAAAAGAATAGCTTAAAGATAATAAGAAAAAGAAAAAGAAGAAAGAAAAATAATAATAATAGCTTGTGTGATAATGTAATGACATTATCACACAAGCTATTATTATTATTTTTCTACTATTTAATTGATTAGACGCATTATCTAATCAATTAAATAGTATATAATAGTTTTTAGAGAGTTAAATAAACTAACTTGTTGATTAATTCTAAGTTTAGAAACTAATGTGATGTTTTTAGGGTCTACTCCACAAAGATCCAATGAAGAGGATGACTTGGCCAGAAATTTTGGAGCATCCATTTGTTTCGGGCCATGTAACCATTCTGCCCGAAGATGTCCAGAGTGAATCTCCATTCACCAAACCTTTGACCCATAGCCAGCAAGAGGCAAAGCAACTTCAGAGGGAAAAAGTTAGCAGCAATACAAGGTAAGGCTAAATTTTAAGCTTTGATAGATCAAATAGTTACAGAGATTTTTTTTTGAGTATTAGGTAAAGGTTTTGAGAAATAAAACAGTGACAAATTAAAATAATAAATCTCAATTTTTCCAGATCAATTCCTGAACCAAAACCACAACCGAAAGAGCATGACTTGCGAAACGCGCGAGTGATGCAAGCTATGGAGTGTGTCCCTATGTCTGATGACGACAGCGTCCGAGCGACCAGCGCATTCAGTGTACGAGACAGCTTGAAAACTGATGACGAAGACCAATCACACCCCATCACTGCCGCCAACGCAAAACTACTCAGACACGAGTATAATGTACTGAACAACTCAAACCTCGTTGTATGCAACCTGGAAAATAATATGGCCCAACTTATGGCAGCTAACAAAAAGCAATCAGATCTCAACAAAATGGATAAAATAGATGAAGAAAAACCTAACCCAGAGAAACATGTTGAAGAAAAGAAAACACAAAAACCTCTAAGTGCCAGTGACAGTAAAAAAGAATTGCTTGAGACGAAACAAAAAGCGAAATCTATAGACACTGCATCACAGAGTTTGGAACATCCGAAAAGTTCAACTAAATGTAGTAGTGAAGTTAGTTCTGGGCTTAGTAAGAGCGTTCCGCCTTCATATAAGCAGAAGATATTACAATTTTCACGTGACAAGCTTAGATTCGGTAGTGGAGGTAATAAGTTGACGCGAAGTATCAAGAGATCATTCCATTTTAGCAGAAGTTGGGATAAAAACAAAAGCGAAACGCAACGACGGACCAGCGAACCTACGATAGAGGTCTCGAGCTTTGTTGATGATAAGGAGAAGTGTTCAAAAGAGGAAAAAGACCAAGATGTGGAGAAATCTGAAGTTATTGAGGAAACTTCTGATGATAAGGAGGTAGCTGATAATGATAGGATTCTTATAACTGAGGACAACAGTGATGGTAATAATTTCTATCATAATCTGGATATGGGCTTTGTAAATACTGCATTGATTTCGTAATAATATGATTGACTGTTGTGTTTCTAGTTAAAGAGCCATCTTCTATAGAACTCGAGGAATGGGAAGCATTCCTCAACTCAAATATTAGTGAAGTTATGGATGGCGACGTCGAGTCTCTCACTCAACTCAATATGGTATGTAATATTGTTATTGGAATGCTAATTTTGTCATAGAACGGATAGGTATTGATTAATTGCATGGGTCCTTTTATTGCTCCATTGTTCATGAGTGGTACTGACACACAGTCATATATGAACCCTACTTTAGTGCAGATTGTTATGTTGTGCAAACACAACATAACAATCTGCACTAAAGTAGGGTCATCTTTTGAAACTTATGTTGTGCAAACACAACATAACAATCTGCACTAAAGTAGGGTCATCTTTTGATGGATTTAAACTTAGAAGTAGATTTAAAACTAATTTCGTTTTGTCATTTTGCTGCTCATAAGTAGTCGTTTGTTCCCAACGAGTAACACCCTCAAATGTCACACTGTTACTCGATGGGAATGTTTTTAAGAAAAAATTCCCAACCAGTCACACTGTTACTCGATGGGAACTTTTTATTACTAATTTCCCAACCAGTCACACTAAAGGGGTATAATTTAGACGGTCACCAAAATGGATCAACGGTCACCAAATTCTATCCAACTAAAAGATTAATATTACTACCAAAAATATTATAGGTTAGGTTAGGTTAGGTTAGGTTAGAACTGTGACCAACTACGCGCGAGCCGAGCGAGCGAAGCGAGCGGTGCCGCGGCAGCGGCCGGCGAGCGCTACCTCGAAATTGGTCGCGATTTTTTTCTTATTTTTTTCTGAAGAAATTCCCATCGAGTAACAGTGTGACTGGTAGTGTGACCGGTTGGGAATTTTTTCAGAAAAAAATCCCATCGAGTAACAGTGTGACATTTGAGGGTGTTACTCGTTGGGAACAAATGTAAGTAGTAGTAGTTTCAGGATGTTTGCTGATATTAATTTTTCATGTGTGTAACTAAAACTGGTTGATTAAAGGTAAGCATGGTGATAGGTGTGGTCGGCAGTGCGGCGCGAGCCAGCGGCGGCGGCCGCGTGTGCGGCTCGGTGGCTGCGCTGCTAGCTCTGCCGGCGCTTGCGCATACTCTGCCGAGGCACACGCTGCTCAACATACAAGACGTGAGTCTATTTTACTATACTGCAGAACCACTCTTAGAGATAGAGACCATCTCCAATATAACTTTTTGGCATGTGATCTTGAATTTAAAAAAGTGAACAGCATAAAAATTACCAGTTATAAGTACCAGTTTAATTATTATAAGTTGAGTATCTTATTCCTTTTTCAGGTGTACCTCGAAGCTAAAGTGGTGTACAACTTTGTCGCGGCTATAAATACGCTCATGAAAGACAGCAAAGACAACGACGATGGGGCTCATGACAGGTTATTATTGCGTTAAAATTTTATTGTTATTAAAAGCTTTAACCTTGTTGCTGCAAGCTGCAGTCGTTTCGAAAACAGAGACCACATGGAATAGTTCAATACTTGGAGTCCAATATTGGGAATTATGGGCCTCGCAATAGGGGCGATATTTCAGTGTCAATTTAATATTATTTTATCGATTTATTCAGCTTATTGATTACCCATTACAGAGTGCAGGGCGTGGCTCGCATGCTGGAGGTGTGCGCGTGGCTGTGCGTGCGGTCGTGCCGCGGCGTGCGCCAGCTGGCCACCGCGCTCAGCACATACCACGCGCACCCAGTGTTCAGCAGGCTCCTGATGCACTGTAAGTTCATCATAAATGACCCAAAGTTCGTATAAGACCGACCTCCAAACTGAAGCGGTGCCTGACAACAGGCATCGCTTCAGTTTGCGCGATGCGAGAGTGATGTCGTTCGTGTCTCAGTTAGTCACACTGACGTGCGTCAAAACCCCTCACGAACCGCGCAGCTACCGAGGCCACGTCTAAGTGACTTGGTTTCAATTTATTTAAAAATACAGCATCTGATGATTGAAACAGTAATTGGACATAGAAACTTTGAAATCCTAGTTCCGCGAATGAGACTAATAATTCTATTTCATGAAAGATGACGTCACTGCTGTCTTGGTGTAAAAAGGTCACGTTACAGACAAATTATAGTTCACATTCGCCTAGACGAATGATACTCATATGTCACGCTAAGTGACATTTCAAAATCACCACCAGACATCTTGACATAATGTTAAAATTCTTTTAACTGAATTATGTCAAGCCAGTGTCGGATCTGCAATTAATTTAGACTTCCTGTTGTCTGAGAAACATTTTTATTTACAGATTCTAAGTCACCGCGAATCGCACTGAATATTGTGGGACTTCTCATCACTGTGCTTCAAGATTTGCCAGAACATGCTGATGTGGTGGAGAAAATACTCTTTGATGAGAAAAGTTTTAATTTCTTGACTCTTGTAGAACAACCGAGCGATGCGTTGAGAATGAGAGTTTGTATATTAATAAGTCTGCTTTGTACATTCTCTTGTACGGCGTTTTCTGTAGCGATGGAGTCTAGGTGGAGTAAAAAAGAGACTGATTCTATTGAGGCTTTACATACTCATTGTAATGTAGCATTGAATAGGGCAGCTAGACTGGCCACTAAGGAGCTCAGTAATATGCCTTTTTACGTTAGTTAGTAAAATTACAGATAGAACACTTTCAGATATTATTCTATTTCTCTTTTTATGACTAAAGATATATTTGAATGTATAAATTTATTATTGGCTAAGTAGCTGGCAGCTGGCAAATAAGTAACATTTGATTTTTGAATAGTATTTAAGATATACGATTAATCTGGATCAAAAAATCTCTAAAATCAAAATAAGACAACGAAAGCGAATTATGGAATTGAAATAACTTACCTTTACAACTTAGCATTAAGAACTTAAGTAGATAAATCTCGAAACAAGTATTGAACTGAGTGAATGAATGACTGAGTGAGACAACCCACAGACTGACGGCAAGAAGGAAGGCTTGTCAAACATAGGTACGAGAAGACTTTAAAATAATGGGCGGCGATTCCCGTATTTTTGTGGATCGTTGATCGATTCCACTTTTGACAAATTTTCCTATTTTCCTATAGTTACGAAAATGGAGCTTTATAACAACTTCATTTGCTGGAAATGAACATTCAACTATATCTCAATAAAATTCTTCTTAGAATGGCCAGTGTTGTGAATTGTACTCGTTCTGAAACATCTAATATATAAAATTCTCGTGTCAGTTTTCGTTGCCATACTCCTCCGAAACGGCTTGACCGATTTTGATGAAATTTTTTTATGCTTATCCGGTATCTATGAGAATCGGCCAACATCTATTTTTCATCCCCCTAAATGTTAGGGGTAGTCCACCCCTAATTTTTTTTTAATTTTTTGGCAATAATATTCATGAATAATGTGACGCAGATGAAGTTGCACGGGTCAGCTAGTCTCATAGTATAAAAGCAGAACCTGTTGACTGATCGATGATCAATCAACGCACAGCCGTGACTACTGGTAGTCGAATGCTGCAATTTGGCACGTAGTTTCCTTACACACTGTAGGGGTGCACTAAGAGGAGTGAGGATTTCCCGAAATTCCTGCGGGAATGGGAAAAGACGGGAACTGCGTTCGAAGTTGCGGGCGAAAGCTAGTTAAGTATGAAGCAACCATCTCAGGAAAACCACAAACAGAAAAATGAGCATCATTTCAGACGATATAGTTTTATTCCAGTTTTAGTTTTGTAAGTTTAGTTCTGTTCCAATCATTTTAACATTTTGTTTGGCCATATTTTTGTTTACGCTGATTATCATACAAACCCTCAGTTTTTCTAAAACCTGGGTAAGTATTAATATTAGGTCCTTACATATGAAATTAGCGTTTTGTACGGGAGGAATATAAAGTCAATTTTTTTTTGTAAAATGTATTTAATTAATCAAAGTATGCACCGTTGTTATCTATGCACTTTTGCCATCTCTTAGTTCCTTGATCTCTTTACTAAAAAAACCGTGGGGGCGAGAATCAATAAACTTTTTGTAGGCGGTTTGGATTGCCGCATCGGAGTTGAATTTTTTTCCTTGTAAGATGTTGTCCAAATTCCGGAAAAAAATGGTAATCTGTTGGAGCAAGGTATTGTAGCTCATCTAACTTAGTGGTTGTTTGTTGTGCACTGTGTGGTCTTGCGTTGTCGTGAAGCAGCAGTGGCCTAGAGCGATTGACCAATCTCGGTTGTTTAGCAGCTAGTTCTTCCTTCATGGATTGCAGTTGCTGACAATAGATATCTGCCGTAATCGTTTGGCTAGATTTTGGAAAGCTGTAGTGAACGACACCGGCGCTAGTCCACCAAACACTCACAAGTAACTTTTTCTGAGTCAATTTTCGTTTAGGACAGGATTTGGCTGGGTCTCCAGGGTTCAGCCATTGCGACGAGAGCTTCCAATTATCGTACAGTATCCACTTTTCATCACAAGTAATGATTCCTTCATTATTGTGTCGGTTGACAAGTTCGATCCACTCAATTCATGAGGTACCCATGGTTCAAGTTTTTTTACTTTCCCGATTTGCTTCAAGTTGATTAATACAGTTTTATCACTTACCCCGAAGCCTGAAGCTATCTCTGAAGTGCTTTGTGATGAATCCGCTTCCACAATAGCCTTTAATTCTTCATTTTCCACTTTGGTCTCCAGCCGTCCACGGGGTTGGTTCTGAAGGTCGAAATTTCCAGAACGAAAAAGTTAAAACCTTTGCGACACCAGCGCCGCACACATCATTAATCCTTCGAGCTGTTTCTGCAGCACTGGTGCCACGGTAGACATCGTACTCGTAAATATACCGATATTTCATGTTTTCCATTGTGCGGTAATAAGCGACGCCAAAGAAAAAAATAATGAGGAAAAAACAAATGAATGACTGTTTTCAAAACTCAAATGTACCAGCCAAATGAATTTATAAATTTGAATTTGGAATTCTAAACCAAAGAGGAGATATTTCAAATCAAAGTGGTCAGTACGACAAAACGCTAAGTTCATAGTTATGTAAGGACCTAATTTAATTACAAAATCGTTAATATTTACAAGATATAACAACTGAATTTATAATTTAGTTTAATGTGATGAAAAAGCCTAGTTAAAACACACAAAAAAAGCATTATAACTAGCAATCCCGCAATGCTACAGCTAGCAATCCCGCCGCGTGTGCGTTCGCCCAGCGGAATGTTGTTGAATTAAAAGATTTTAATTATGCAGATATTTAGTGTATGACGTCGTATAATTGTGTATGGTATAAAAAAATTTGTGCACGCAGCCATTGTGGAGAAATTCACCAAAAACTGATTCCGCTGGGCGAACGTTGTCCTGGCGGAACTTTTTTTAATCCATAGATTTTAGAAGAAAAGAGATGTGTCCAAAAATTAGTGTGTATTTGTGTGTAATTGTGTATGTATGAATAAAATTAGTGCATGCATAAACTTCGGAGAAATTCAAGTTTCCGCTACGCGAACGTTTGGCCATTACCTAGTTTTCATATAAAGCGCTCACATAGAGAGCTGTAGATTTTTACATAAGTTGTTTTGAATTTGTTTATATTTGTTTAAAAAATAGATTTAGAAAAAATCGTAGGGCTTAAAAGATAAAAATAGAAACGTAAAATACGCTTATTAGGTCTTAGTTCTTAAAGTATGCCCTTTGGGGTCTAGATTTTCACGTTTATACAAACCTTGTAAGTGTCTGCAACATGTTGCCAAGTATCAATGATGTTTCGTTAGTAATTAAAGAGTTATAGGACAATTTACCATGAATTGATCACTGTTTACAAAGCAGTCAAATATCACGACGTTCTAAAGGAATTGCATGGTAAAATGTATGCCAATAATTAGTGTATTCATTCAACTATTTACATGCAAAAATTCATGTCATTAAATTCAGTAATTAAAGAAAAACAATTATAATACTGACGAAGCATCGAAAACCTACATAACCCGACCAAGTTCGAATAGCTACAAAAAAGCGGCCGTGCAATATATTTAGGTAACATCCCAAAATTTACAGTATAATATCGGTATTGAATTGGTATAGGTGATAACACAATTGTTGTTTCGATATAATAATGTCATTTATTTTTGTACACCTACTTTTTAAATGTATTTGACTATGACAGGAAGTAGGTACTATTTACGTAGGTACTTTATTTAAGTATGCTTTTGAGACTTTAGATATAATCTAGATATACCTATTATTTAAGACAAATAAAATTCATACAGCTAATTTCTATTGAAGATTTCACGGATCAGGATTCTAACTAAGTATAGACCCCTTAGGGAAATTAAATAATTACCACATGTAAGTACCTACTACTGTTTAGGTAAATATTTATCATATTGTAGCTTATTACACTATTTAACCAATGGACTAGGCATGCACGAGCGTTCCCCTTTGCAACTTTAGTGGATCATACAATCTAATAATTAAAAAAAAACTACTTCTTGAATCGATTTTTTAATTGATGTATACCGTTGTACTGGTAGTGACTTATGTATGTTGAGGTTATTTACTGTATTTGCTACTCATTTAAGAATATTTTCTTGAAAATACCTTTTTTATACCAATGTTTTAGTTTATAAGCACTTTTTTAATGTTGATCAAATCTAAACAACTGAATAGTCTAGTTATGTGATGTGATTTTAATTTTTATTGAAGCTCGAAATATTATACTTACCCTTATATTCATAATCGTTTATTAAACCTATTTTAGTTAAAACACATTTAAGTCTATTGCTGTCGTTGCAAGCGTTTGTTAACGTTATCATAATTACCTACTTACATAATTAAGTATTATATGTAGGTAATTAAAAATATTTTTGTACTCGAATATTTAAATAGAGAAGTACTTTTTAATTGAAGATTTATTTTTATCGTAGATAGTGGCGTTATTATTAAAAAAATAATTTTCATTGTAGAAATGCAATTGTTTTATTTTTTCCTTGCTAACACTTGTGTACGTAACTGTACCATATTAATAAATACTATATTGCAAGGTTAAGAACGTTTCTAAGATATATGGCACGGCCGCTTTTTTGAAGCCATCCGAACTTGGTCGGGTTATGTAGGTTTTCGATGCTTCGTCAGTATTATAATTGTTTTTCTTTAATTACTGAATTTAATGACATGAAATTTTGCATGTGAATAGTTGAATGAATACACTAATTATTGGCATACATTTTACCATGCAATTCCTTTAGAACGTCGTGATATTTGACTGCTTTGTAAACAGTGATCAATTCATGGTAAATTGTCCTATAACTCTTTAATTACTAACGGAACATCATTGATACTTGGCAACATGTTGCAGACACTTACAAGGTTAGTATAAACGTGAAAATCTAGACCCCAAAGTGCATACTTTAAGAACTAAGACCTAATAAGCGTATTTTACGTTTATATTTTTATCTTTTAAGCCCTACGATTTTTTCTTAATTTATTTTTTAAACAAATATAAACAAATTCAAAACAACTTATGTAAAAATCTACAGCTCTCTATGTAAGCGCTTTATATGAAAACTAGGTAATGGCCAAACGTTCGCGTAGCGGAAACTTGAATTTCTCCGAAGTTTATGCATGCACTAATTTTATTCATACATACACAATTACACACAAATACACACTAATTTTTGGACACATCTCTTTTCTTCTAAAATCTATGGATTAAAAAAAGTTCCGCCAGGACAACGTTCGCCCAGCGGAATCAGTTTTTGGTGAATTTCTCCACAATGGCTGCGTGCACAAATTTTTTTATACCATACACAATTATACGACGTCATACACTAAATATCTGCATAATTAAAATCTTTTAATTCAACAACATTCCGCTGGGCGAACGCACACTCCCGCCGCGGGATCTCGGCTAGTGTGCGTTGACCGGTGGTAAAATCCTCTGCTATTCCGTCCCGGTATGCGTAGACCTTGACAGAAAACTTGCGGAAAAATCCTGATACGTAGTTGCGAGATTAACACTTTAGCGAAAAATGTTTGCGTGAGACGTCTTTGCGAAAACTTTCTGCCGGGAATTGACATCTCCCGGGATTTCATCAAATCCCCAATAGGGAATATGCATGCCATTGTTTTAATTGCAAAATTAAATACTTAGGTAAGCTCAAGTAAACAATCATAAAATTATTTTTTAAATAACCTTCATCAGCGATGAAGTTATAAAGCTTCAAAGATTAGAAAGAAAAGTCCATGACGCCTATACAGCTGCCCTAAAAAACAGACTTTTAGCGAAAGGGACAGATAGATATATATTGGTTTTAAATAATAGGCTTGTTTACTGAAAAAATCTAATTAGTACGTCAGTTAGATTATCAAAAAATATTTGATCCGTATTTTTTCTTTTGTTACGGGAACCAAAATTGACGATGTTACGACACTTAAAATTCTCAATATGTCATGCAGTGGCATAATTTTTAGCGGGTAGTGACGTCACGAGCCCTCACTCCCGAGTTTTGATGCGTTTTATTTTTGTCAAAATTCATTGATTTACAAAAACAAAAAATACATGTCCATTATTTTTGAATACTCTTACTGACGGACTAAATAGTTTTGCAAATTGTGGATGATGGAAACTAGCCTATTATATCTCGTTTGTTCTTCGAGCAGTTTTGTTATATTCTCTATCTATTCTATTTTCACGGTTAGTGTTGATTTTTTGTATATTTTTAGATAAACATAGGCCAACTATGTTTGATCTTAATTAAAATTACATTACTTAATTGAATTAGAATTACATAGGTACCTCTTAATTTTTTTTTTTTGTTTAGTAGTTCAAACAACGCAATATTACCACATAAAATAACACGTGCCGTTCTATAAGATTCTACAAATATAATAAGGATAAGGATATTGAGTCATAATTACTGTAATCTAGATGTAACATTTTCAATATATTATGTATTCTTAAGAATCTTTACTTAATCTGATTGAAATAAGCGTTATAATAAAATGACGCAGAGATAATAATATTAGCAACGAATCGATTTTTTTCAAAGATAAAATTCCCGCAGCTTTATCAAAAATTACGCTTTACGTGAATACTCAATTGTCATAATGACATGCATGTTACGGATTACGATATGGTATACTTAAATTCAGCCTTGAACTGAAAGCAATCGTACAAAATCTAAATGTACGCACGTAAAGCACAGGGATCACTTCAATGTTAAATAAAAGCTAATCTTCATAGGCAGTTAATCAGCCAATGACTCACATCACCTGAATAATAATAAAATTATTAACTGTTTTACCCGACTGCGCCTGCGTAATCTTTCCCACAGTCAGTGTTGGGTTAGGTTAGCAAATGCCACGGGCCCCGCGCATTGGGGGCCCTGCGCTTGGACTTACAAAAATATTTCGCTGAAAATAAACCATAGCTCTGTTCCACAAACGAGTCCTAACTCTTACCATACTAAGGGCTATTGCGCAGATGTGATGCATATTTTCTCAACCTGTATACTTATTTTACTAATTTTGTTATCTAATTAGGGTTCCAAAAAAAAAACGGAACCCTTATGATTACTCGGATGTCTGTCCGTTTGTTTGTCTGGTTGTCCGTCTGTCACAGCCAGTTTTCTCCGGAACTACTGGACCAATTCTGTTGAAATTTGGTACACATGATAGACTTCTGTGACCCAAACCCTGACGCGTTATGTAAATATTTTTTTTTTCACACCACCCGCACGAAAACGTCAAATTATTTGACATGCAAACCTAACCTAAAGTAAGTACCTACGTCATTCTAACCCGCGAGCAGTTCCCCGAAAATGCATTCCGAATTCAAATCATAAGTAGGTACCTATTGTTGCCTATAATGAAATTCAGTCCAATTTTATTACCCTGGGCTGTGGGCTGGAGCCACAGCTTCGGACGCGCGACCGCGACCTGCAGTGCGATTCTATTAACATGTCGAAATAAATGCTTGGGTGAAGTGATCACGAAGTGAGCTGTCAATCCATCTAATCAGGACGGAGTGACACCTCATTTCGTGATCACTTCACCCAAATGTTCACTTCGACATAATTTACAGAAACGACCGGCTTCTCCTTTGGCGGGGGCCGACACACGCCACACACTACTTTATCCTTCACTTTTGGGAGTCAAGATAGACATTAAAAAAAATAGAAGTTTTTCAAACTTTACCGTGTGACCTAGGATGATACCTCTCACTAGATATTATAAAACAAAGACTTCTTGGATATAGTGATTCTCGAGGAAAGTGTTATTATATATTTAAAAAAAAAAGTTAATAAAAATATAAGTTTTAGTTTGATATTTTTAGCTTAAACAAGCGCTTATTCGTATGAATTCGCATTAAGCGTTTCCAAACGTCTTTTATAATGCGCACAGCAAAGGAATGGAACTCTGCCTGCATCTGTGTTTCCGAATGCTTACAACCCTAATCTCTTCTACAGACTTCTTCTGGGTAAGCTCGCTGCATCGTAGACTTTGTCTCTATCATCTCTAACCAAGACTAGAGTCAAGAGCAAGAGCAACCCCATCACAAATAAAAATAAAAGGAATTTCAAGACAATCACGAAGCAAGTGCAAGTGAATCAGACAAAAGTTATAACCAAAGAATAGGCTACCACATCGTTGAAGTGGCTCCTTAGGATTTGCGACTTGATTTTGTTACAACGATATTTTTATCGCAAACCGATTGTTACTTAAGTAAATTGTATGTGCGTCATGATCTGTGTAGTTACATGACAAATATTAAAAAAGTGAATGCGATCAGTCGGCCGTGAACCACATTATCGTTCACATCTCTGAACGAATAAAAACAGTAGGACATTCAAAGGTTAGATAAATTTAATCTAAATGCAAGTTTCTGGGTATGCGTTTCCTCTATACTTATGTTTTACCTACTAGCTTCGCCAGCGGCTTCGCCCGCTTGATAGTTGGACATTACCTACCACAAGGGAATGGGATTAAAAGTATCATATTTTTCTTTTAATAATATCGTTTATTTATAAAAAGGGGCACGTTTACATCAAAATGACTTGAGTAGGTACATTTTTTTAAGAACACAGTAGCTAATTTGCCTGAACTAGGATGAACCTGTGCTTCAGGCTAGAAAGTGCACATTTATACACTTAACCTAACTTAAATAATAAATTAACAATAAATCAAATGACTACAAAAAAACAATAAAACAAATTAAAGGACACAACATGTTTTATTTAAGGACAAAAATAAGATCTGTCTTTACGTATTTCTTAGTTGTTATTAATTAATTTATTGTCCTAATCCAGCAGCTTAATTGCATAATACACAAATTAATGCAAATCGATCGATCGCATTTTCCTTCATTTTGTCATTTCAACATTCTTCAAACGTATTAAAAATGACAAAATTTTAATTGACTTCTTATAGAGGAGGAGGTTCTCAATTCGTTTGTATCTTTTTAGGGTTCCGTACCAAAATGGTAAAATGGAACCCTTATGGTGTGACTAAGTTTGTCTGTCAGTCACAGCTGGATATCTCAAAAAATACAGCGACTAAAAGATATTGTTAAAAATGTTATACTAGAGCATGTGGGGTATCATATGAAAGAGCGTTATTTGCACATTGTCATAGAAGTTTTGTACTTAAAGATTTCAGGAAAATAAAACGATGTCTCTAAATAGCACACTTATTGAGGAATCATTAACAAAAAATACATTATTTCGACTATCGGTCAAAACTGCAATTATACCGCAGTCTTAAAATTCTCTGGCGAATATAATATAGGCCTCGCAGATGACAATTTAAAAACATTTCACGTTTTATATATGATGGTAAGGAACCCTCGGAGCGCGACCCTGACTCACCGTTGGCCGGTTTTTTTAAATATGTTTACCTCATAACTCCGTTATTTATTAACCGGGTTAAAATATATTTTTAAATGATTGGATCTTTTCAATTGGTCCCATAGAATTTTATCAAAATCTGTTGAGTACCTACCTAAGTAGTTTGGTTTTCTAATCAAAATAGCTGTACAAAATATGTCATCCAAATTGGTAAACGAAATTGCGTATTTTGCTTTGCATGTGACTTTCCAGTGGATTTTTTAGGTGGAGTAGAGAACCTTTGAAAAAAAAACTTTGTTACAAAAACATACAACCGACTTCCCAAAAAAGAAAAACACTACAAACCAGACAGAAACAACCAGAACACCGACTTCCGAAATTAATTGTTGGTAGATTATGCACCGAGGGATTCAAGCTAGTCCAAGGCAAAGACACCTTTACCCCAGAGTAGCACACTCTACTTTTCACACCTTTTTTTTAAGGATGGAAAATCATCAAATGACTCCTCCCGCTCTGGGCGGAGTAGAAGGGAGTGTCCAGACACTTACTGACTAAAACCCATAGGTACATGTTCCTCCTAGTGCCCTTTGCGTTCCAGGGCCGCGGTGACTGTTTCGAACAAATTCTGCAACCCTCGCTACTTTTCACGCCTACTACAAGAAAATTGTTCGCAAGTCATGAAGAGCGGTGAAATAAGGTGAGTTACACGTACAACTTGGGTGCAGGACATGGTTTATCCGTGTGCCAAGTTTCACCCAAATTCGTTAAACGTCAAGAGGTAACAGACATACAGAGCTACTTAAAAATATTAATATGAATGATTAATTATATAACAACACTGCAACAGAGTAAACACATATAACAAAAAGTGCATAAGTACGATCAATTACCTAGCCTTGAACCACAATAATCGTTCAAATCTACATCAAAAACAGGAGGACACGCGAAGGTTAGATAAAAATAATCTAAATGCAGATATCTGGGTTTTTACATCCTCTATAGACAATATACTTATTATTTAAGCACTATATTGTAAAACTGCAACGAAGTCATGTTCACGACTAGAGTGTGTGCATCGGCCTTGATCTTTACATAATCGTTCACATCTTTGCGAATAATAAAAATTGGAGGACACACTAAGGTTAGATAAAATCATGTCAAACTAGCTAGATATTAGCTCTGTATATATAATAGCCTGACTTAGCGTAGAGAATATTTTGATGATACGCCAGAATGATCCCCAATTAGGTACGCTTCCTCGCAATGTTTTTTCTTCGTAGGTTCGCGGTGTAGCTACTCAAATCGACTGTAGGTACCTACCTACGTTTCTTTTCTTGCAATGGGGTTGGCAACTGTCAAAGTGGCGCTAGCGTAGTTTGTTCCCAAAACATTGCCTTTTCATACGGTCAAATGCAGAAAATCATTTCAAACAGTTACAATGACGCGCTGTATTGTCTCTAAATGCTCTGAAATTTGAACGCATCAAATACCGAAGGATATAAAAATACGAAGGCTTTGGTTTAAAAGCTATCCGTCGTGAAAAATTTATTTACTAAAAGTACGAGGTTATGGGGTAGCTAAACACTTTGTAGAAAGTGATTATGAAATAACACGTAATACACAGGCAAGCTGATCATAAATAAAGGCTTGACTTTTACTTTTTTCAATTATCCCTACACTCCTCATCCTATAATATTTCGTACCTGCCTGTGTGATTTCAATATTAAAAATCACTTGTCCGATCAATCGAAATCTTGCCAATCAATCGCCCGTCGTTCTACAAGGATTCTATACTATGATTATGGTTTGTTTGTTGAATTTAAAAACAAAACTCCAAAATCTTTCAATAAGATCCGCTTTCTTTCCTCGTAAGGGAGCTCCACGTTTTTTAAGTTTTTCTTTCAGTTCCTTGACTCGCCAGTTAGAAAACATGATGTATAATTATGTGCTCCACTTATTTTAATTGTTTTACAGCTGCCTTTAAGTTACAAAGTAAAGAATTTAGACGTTAAACTGCAATTAACACAACATAAAAAAATAACAAGGGAACAAACTATGCTAGCGCCATCTGCTTTCAGCTTGCACCGGCCAACCCCATTGGCGCAGAAAAGAAGACCCTCGTTATGTTATGATCTTAAACGAGGTTGTATGGAGCGAATGAAAAGGACACAATTATACAGCTAGGTAGGTACACCTAATGGGATCTGGAGGCGATAGTCCTCGCGCGCCTGCATGATTGGCGCGTGGAGGTACTACCACAGTATAATACTGTGGTACTACGCCGGGGGGAAACTCCGCTGACGCGGCAAATTGTCGCGCAGCGGACAGACCTCCGGCGCGATCTCATGGCGTCATGGAGACGACGACTCTCGCAACCCAGTGCAGGGCACGCCACGACAGTGGCGATAAGTCCCCTCTTTGAGGAGTGGCTAGAGAGGCGCCACGGCGTCCTCACCTTCCGCCTGACGCAGGTCCTCACCGGACATGGGAGGTTCCTGCACCGAATCGGGCGGGAGGAAACGCCCGGGTGTCACCACTGCGAGGATCGACCGGAGGACACGGTGTAGCACACTGTGCAGGTGTGCCCCGCTTGGGCGGCGCACTGCCGTGTCCTCGAAACGGCGATCGGCGGCCACCTCTCGCGTCCGGCCCTAGTCCAAGCCATGGTCCGGAGCGAGACGGAATGGGACGCCGTTGCCTCCTTCTGCGAAGCAGTCATGCTAGCGAAGGAGGTGGCGGAGAGGGAGAGGAGACCCTCTCGTCCCGGCCGCCGTGGTAGACGCCGCGGGCGTCGGGGAACACCACCTGGTGACCTCCGGCCACCGTAGGCGCGGGCCTGTGGACGGCGAGCTATGGGTGGCTCGCCGTCCGTCCGTCTAGTGACGACAGGCCGTGTCGACGGCGCGTTAGTGTTCCACGCGCGCCTCAAAGAGAGTCAGCACACAGAGGGGCCCGATAGGGCCGACGCCTGCCGGAGTCGCGGGATTATTCGCAAGAGACACCGTGGCTCCGGAACACAAAGGGCAATGAAGGAACATATGGATGGGTTTTAGTCAGTAGAAGTCTGACACTCCCTCCCGCTACACCCAGAGCGGGAGGAGTCATTGGCTGATTTCCCATCCCTTAAAAAAAAAAAAAAAAAAATACACCTAATGCAAGCGTGGTAACATAAAAGTTTTGTATATTTATTTTTAACACATCCTAATACAGTATCAGAATGAAGTTCTTCCATAGGATATGATTCTTTCTCCTCCTTTCCGCCTCAGCACTTTCCAGAATCGCTCCTGCACGTTCCTTGAGTTTAGGTAATGAAGCCACTGACAGAAGTAGGTACCTATGTAGTCCAGCTGATGATTACTTACCTACATATTGGTTGGTACAAAATTAGAGTAAAATTGTCATGAAAAGAAGAAAAATTTACATGATAGGAATTTAGTAGATAGGTATGCTACTTGTTGTTTGGGGGTTCCCTTCTTGAAATCGAATGACGTGAGATCGAATTACAATTGTTCGAAAACGTTTGCATAGGTAGGTAGGTATAATGAGTGCGACAGTTCACTGTCCAGTCGCGGAGCAGGAAGAATTTCGTACAATGACCTCTGTACCTAGCGACAGTGGTCACAAACAGTTTTTGTATTGAGTGCGGTTTACCTACATGAAATATTTGAACGAGAAAGAAAATTTACCAACTTAGTAAATAAAAAAAACATGGTTATCATATAAATTATTTAGATTTCATATTATGTTATAAAAAAAAAAAAAAAAAAATACAAACATCCGAATTGAGAACCTCCTCCTTTTTGGAAAGTCGGTTAAAAATCGAGTTACAATTACTAATAGGGCAGAAATAAAAAATAAAAAAATTCATAATCAGCATCCGATTCCTCTACCCGTATCGGAGTTAAGGTTATGGCACACTATAACAGCATCGCAACGGCACCGCTCCAGCCCAACAATTATCTTGTCATTCAAATTAGTCCTTAATTCGTGTGTCGTATAATACATTTTATAATTTCAATGTCAAAAAGCCAACGGCAGGCAGTTAGCGTGTTAGCCGCTTCAATACAACTTGACTCGCAGCCTGCGTGCTTACAGCGCGCCGTCCGCTTGTTTACTGCGCGCCAATTCCAATTCGCCAGTCCTAGGCGTGTTCAATGACAAATGCCATGTAAAATTGTGTTTGCGGTGACAGCAAGCATGCACCTCGCGGCTGGTGCGCGGACTGCGAGCGGACGACGTGTAGCCGGGTAGCCGTAGCCTAAATACGAGGCGACGCCTTTACTGCGCCTTTACTGCTACTTTACTGCTTTCCGAAGACGTCTCGCCTATCAAATTTATTACAAAAGAATCAACAGTTTTGTCTACATTATCATCTAGTCTAACTAATTTCGATTCCTCTTTTTTTACGGAGTTTACACATGCAAACAAGAACAAACCTTACACTATTAGGTAAAAGTTTCCAATCCCTGAGGACGGCGGCCATTGCATCTGTGCAAGCGAGACACAAACTTTTAACGCGGGAGTGACAGAGACAGGTAATAACAGGTCAAAGGACGACATTCTTCCTGCTCCGCGGCCGGACTTTACCTAAATGCAATAAAATCTCGTAGGTAGTGAACTCTCGCTAGCAATTGTTATTCGATCTCACGTCATTCTTTTTTGTGAAGGGAGCTCCTTAAAATCTATGATGTTGTAATGTCACGACCGGTCAATGACCGGAAATCTATTTTGACCTCTACATATGAGGTTATTTAATACCTACGCAAAGTTCATGTTCGGATAGTTTTTGCTATGTCATAAGTATCTTTTTTCAATTTCCGCGTGTCTAGGTCACCTACGTCGTTGCTAAATAAAACTTGGCCTTTCTGGGATTTAACAAAAACCCCTCACAGCATCTTTCAAATACAAAATGTTACTTCTGTATCAACTAGGTACGTACCTACTTACTTACCTATTTTGAAACACCGCTCTTCCATAACTTTGGCTTTCAAACTTACCTACGGCTGTTTTAAAAATAAATTGCTTTACCTACCATTAGGTATGTACTGGAAAATCTACTTATACTTTAAAAAATATCTATCCAACTTCTGGAACTGTACCTATTATATAGGTACTTACCTAGGTAGGTACTACTGAGATTTCAAAATAGCAACGTAAAAGTGGGTTTATTTTGTAATTACTTGTGTACCTAGCTACCTAACTGGTTTTACTAAGTATGCAGATAGCACTTTAATAAAATACTAGCTGATGCCCGCGGCTTTATCCGCTTGACAAATTATAAACTAAAACCTTCCTCGAGAACCACTCATGTAGTGATTTTACATAAAATAGTAAATAGTGAATATCATCTTGCGTTTGTAGAGCTTAGTCCATATTGTGTCGATACCTACGCTGCCAGTTGGCCAGGACAGTGTATTTTTTTATTGTGCACTTTACCTACACTTCATGTCGTTTCATCGGCAGCGTTTCGTTCCAGTGTGTTGCTAGGCTTATTTTGCAAGGCGCACACCTATTGGTTTTTTTTAACTGATCGAATTTATTCAACAGCGTGCGTCACGTTAACGTGTAAGAATAGAAGTCCAGATGACAATACAACTTGTCCTAGAAACGTTGTGTTGAAGTAATGGCTATATGGTAATTTCAGAGGCGATGATCTCTAACTATGGCCGCATGGCCTTCATTTATGTTAATTATTATACCTGTCTCGGTCTCTAAGTAAGTAAAAATGTCAGTGAGAAAATCGGGACAAAAATAAAAGTTGTAGCTTTTGTGTTACCTACGCGCCTCATTTTGTAATATTGCAGCTTAAACTAAATTATTATCTTAAAGTGGACATATCTATTTATAAAAAATGTTTTAATGTCTTTTATATATATCGCATTTGCAACTTACGTACCTAATTCGACCACATAATACATTTATATTTGTTTGCACACATTAAATTAAAAATTAATTACGTAAAAGCTCTACAACAGTGCCATTTTCAAATATTTTTAAATAAAATCTTTCTACGTATAATCTATGAAATTTTAGTTTTATTTGTGTTTATATTTACCTACATCGTTATCTTTTTGTGTTCTAATAAATTAATAAGAAACGGTGGTGATGTTTACCTACATCCTTTCGTTATTCGATAGGTACGAGGTGTGAATGACCTGCCAACGATGCAATTATTTATAAACATTGAAATGCCAACAAATATACCTAATCGGCTATTGGCCTAGTGCATTCGCATCAAGATCAAAGACCTCAGGTGTTCTTGGTCGTGCTTCACGTGGTTTGTTTGGAGCTACGTTTATGGCGGGTTACATAAGGAGGTGATCGGCCGGCCTCGAGCTCGGCCTGCGCGCTCGCGTGCATTCACCGACCATACACGATCAAATCTTCGGCCACGCAACCGTCGAGATGCGACGAAAACGCACAAAAGATCAAAGTACCTACGACTAATTATGCGAATCAGTAATTGCTGAATCTTCGTAAGTAGATGTTTCCGCATTGAGTAAGTACCTGAGTGCACAAGCACCGGATAAATTACTTACCTAATCAAGAATAATGTCAGCTCTGTGTTCAGCATTTCTAGTCGCTGCTTATTTACCTACTTGGCATCATAGGTTTCTACACATCATTATGACTAAGAGTTCAATGAACTTGCTAAATGCATTTCGAATGGTGGGTAAGTATTGGTAGGCACCCGGCGCATTGACGACATTCGTAAAATGCGCAGTTGACAAATATTCCACATAGGTACCACACCTACATATTTAACTGTAGATACCTACATGCTTTCATCATCGAACACGTAGTAGAGAGTTTTTGAAGACGCACTCCTAAAAATACGAAGTGGGAAGGTACTTCGTGTATTTTTATCAAGTCAATATCGCACTTCGGAACTAAACAAAAACTGTAAAGTACAAGTGCTATTTAATTATTAACTAATTACCTAGGTTAAATCATTATCATGAGCTTACTTGCTTCAGGCTTCTTGACCTACAAAATAATTTACAAGATCTTTCTTAGATGAAGGTAGATTGGTAACTTGACATTCTAAATTGTTAAGGTATGAAGATAAACAGGAAAGCTAGGTAGGTACCTACTAAAGTAAAACCATTTAATAACGTAGTTTTGAACCTTCCAAAGATTTCAAACCAATCCGCGTAGCAGTCGTAGAACCGTCGTAGCAGCTACCTAGGTACTTAAAGATTCAAAGATTCAAACTCAACTTATGATAACGCTTAGCAGGTACCTAGATATTCTACAAAACGTGTGATAATTTTATTAATAGGTACAGAAGTTTTTGTAGAATCGGAGCAACAATATGTGCGATAGACCATTAATTTACAAAAACTAAACGTCAGTGAAACAAGCAATCATTCACATTGGTAGAGATTTTTTGCTGGTCTAACCCTGACTTAGGTTAGTGAACTAACCTTCTGTACACCTCCGAAAAACCTTGCCTTGAGGAATGACTTAGTAAACACGATATTAGTAACAAATAAAAAACAAGGTCCTACCTACATTTGTAGGTGTTGTACCCACAGGATATTAGCCTCAGTGTTGATGAACTGTAGTCCAATTCCATTGCTCTATTGACGTCAACAAATAATAATCACCCGTATAATCTGTAGCTTACCGATACCGGGCATCCTATTTAGATGGAAAACTTCTCTGCAGAATTTACTACCGCATTTGTCATTATTGTGCTCGACATACATAAGGAAATTTCCGTCCCTGATCTAGGTTTGGGGAAAATCACACATAGTT
This sequence comes from Ceramica pisi, assembly GCA_963859965.1. Lineage (NCBI taxonomy): Eukaryota > Metazoa > Arthropoda > Insecta > Lepidoptera > Noctuidae > Ceramica > Ceramica pisi. Next base: position 16,481,672 of record OY982535.1, on the reverse strand, counting down.
TCAGACACATTGTATTGTTGCCTATCTTCCTGTACTTCTATTGTATTTTTTTCTGTAAATGTGGAATTATAGGACCACAGTTATCCATTACTAACACAGAAATATAAAAAATATATCCATGATTACTAACCTCCTTGTAGGTAGCTAAGTGGCATCAGTGGGATAGCAAAAATAAAAGATGAATGATGATATTTATTTTGGTAAATAGGTTAATTATATAACATTTTTACACGTCAATCTTTTTTGGTAATTTTTAAACTTTAGAGGCCGGTGTTTCCTAGTTGACTACCCTGAGAAGAAATACCGAAACAAACTCATAGGTCAGTCTCTTTTAAAGTCCATACAATCGTACTGGTCAAATCATAATGAGAACCATGTAGGTTAATGTATGAAGTGGTTGGGTAGGCCACAAAACTGCCAGACGGCAATAAAAAATACTTGAAGAGCTTAGAATAATAACGCATAGAAGCCGCGTCTAGAACAAAACCCGAGCAAAATCGTGTGTCCACTTCATTTTCTTTGTGTGCATGAGCCGAATGTGTCTACGTTCCTCTAACGCACACAGATATAGCTTTCAGTGATACCATTACTAAGCCGTTACCCACAAAATATGGGAAGACGCATTACTATTTTGCTATCAAGGCAAGTATTTTATGTTGTTGGGAACTGGAAAAGGTAAACATGATTTTTCATGTAATATGACATATTTTTTCGGAAGGTATAATTCAATTTATTTCAAAATAAAAGGAAATAAATCGCATAAAGAATGAGATATTGTTCAATGCGTTTAGAATGCTTGATGGGTTATAATTATAAACAATGTTAAAACATCGGGTTTGATATGAATTAACAGTAAGTATTGTATTTTATTATGAAAGCAATGTGGGTACTCTTTCCTCACAAATAGCAACACTGTGTTATGACAAGTTAGGTTATTAGAATTTTGTTTTATTTATCGATTTACGTAAAAATAGTGCATAGAATGTGAGTACTTATTTGTGAAATGTTATTTTATCACATTTTTTTGTTTTCCTGATGTGCTATAACATCCTTTCACGCAACAAACTGTCATTTTCAATTATTTACTCGCGAGCTGTGTTCGACGGAACGTGACATTGAGTACTGACGGCCTGATGGCTAAGTTTGACGGATTAGGCTAAGTTTTAGTTGCCTCACTTTTTGCACTCGTACTAGGTTTCTATGCGTTATTATTCTAAGTTGAAGAGTAAAATAAAAAAAATAATAAACATGCAGTCCTCATATTCACAATAATGAATTAAAATAATGATTATAAAGATTTATAAAGATATAGGTATATTGATAGATATATATTCATGTCAAAAAGTATAGAATAATATAGGTAATAAATTTGAAAAATAGGAATCGATTAGAAGGTGGCAAAAAGAGAAAGGTGGAGAAAATAGCAGACTACGTAAAGATGATCTATGTGAAAAGTGATTCAAAATACGAAGCTACGGAACAACTTATCTTGATTCGGGGAGAACCACACATAGTTTCACACACATTTGTATTTTATGTTGGAAATGTGGAGTTTTAAACCTATAACTCCACTTACATAACTCTGCTTGTGGGTAGGTAGTATAGCTAATCAGTGGGGTAGCAAAAAATGAAAGACGATTGGAGAAAGGAAATCGAACAATGTTCAGCATGACGGGACGCATTAGCAATCGATTAAAATGCGACAAAAAGAAAAAGGTGAAGAAAATAGACTTAGTAAAGAAGATGGTCCATGAGAAAAATGATTCAATAATACGAAGCTACGGAACAAATTATCTATATTTTTTTTTTACTATTTGGAGAAAACCAAACAGTTCTACACATTTTGTATTGTTGCCTATCTTCCTGTACTTCCACTGTTTTTTTTTTGGTAACATGGATTATAGAACCACAGTTACACATAACCATCTCCTTGTGAGTAGGTAGCTAAGTGAGTGGTATCAGTAGGGTAGTTAATAATAAAAGATTATTGAAATGAAGTCGGCTTTAGGTGTCCATACACGCTCATGCAAACGACAGTCAATGCCAAAAGTCATGACTGATGGTGAGTGATGGAATTCAATCGACACAAGGCCCTCATTCTTAATTTCGCTACGATACATTATTTGGCTGATATACGGGATTCGAAAAAGAATAAGGACTAAACTATTACCCATTCAATTAACAGGTAAAAAATGGCCCATTCATTTAAAAATCGTGACCAATTAAATATTCAGACATTCGTCGATCAATTCCATGCAACCATCAGCAATTGCATTACACGTTGGGTTGTCCGTCAGTCAGGTACTTGACTGTTGTTAAACTAACAGCAAAACCTTCCGTGTAATGGGCGCCAAAAAGGAAATCAACCAGTGTTCAGCATGACGGGGACGCATTAGCAATCGATTAGAATGTGGCAAATAGAAAAGGGTCCAGAAACTAGCAGACCAAGTAAACAAGGTGCTCTATGTGGAAAGTGATACGAAGCTACGAAACAAGCGATACCACAATCTATCTTTTCTTTGGTTATCGCTGGGAAATTAAAGAAAAAGCATCAGTACTTTTAGGGATAAGGCCAGGGATTGGGGGATTTGAACTCAATAGCAACAAGACGGCAAAAAAGGAATGTTTCCCCGGTGATTACCATCAACACATGGAAAGGATTCCGTAACTTCTTCAAAAAACCACATCGCACGGGATTGTGTAAAAAGTGGGTCCTTTGAAGAACGCCAATGCGTTCTAAAAAGGACCCCTTTTTAGAACGCTTTTTTACAACGCCTGTCACAATCCCGTGCGGCGGCCGTCTTCCGTACTATGGTGGTCTTAAAGAAAGAGGCCATTTCCCTCTAGTTCTCTGTCTCCATCAATGTAGACCTCACTACTGCTGGCAGCGAACAGGTCTCATCCCACCCTCCCATGGAAGACTTGCAGTTGAAACGGATGCAGCTGAAAACGATAAGGAGAGACGGATACTCTGGCAAAGATGCATGGAAGCATACTTAACTCGCAGAAGGTACCTATTGCTGCGAAAGTAGGTAGATAATAGATATCACCAACTAATTAGGTTAAACGGCTATACCTAGAGGATGAGGATCCAGCTCGATGCAGACCAGTAAAGGCATAATTTTTCACGTGACATTATGAAAAACTCAATATATTTTTGGCCCCTCCTATCTATCTCAGCTTCTTTTATCTACCTTATTGAGTTATCTGGAGATAACTACCAAATTTTGAAGGGTAACATGAAAGTTATCTAGCAGCGAGGCTATTTTGTATCAATATCGTGTAATTCGATACCTAACACTTGGAAGACAAAGTCGCGAATATTCTCGAATCTTGCTAAAGATAAAGGAAAAATTGGGAGCGGTTTCGATAACTCGATCGTTTTATTAGATGTTATCTTTTCCTTACAAGTTTCGTGGCGCCATCAGACATAAAATTTATTGGTATACTAAACCCTTCTCGCCGCATACTGAAACAATGCTGAAATTCAGTGAAATTTATTTTTTTGTGCCATAATTGTAGTTGGAATACCCTCCGCATCATAAAAATAAACATTTATTCTCTTGAGCTAAGTCTTCATTTTTAAATCCATGAATAAGAATTTAACAACCCATGAAATTATCATTTCGATGATTTTGAAGGTTTTGTGGGGTAGTGACCAATACCAAAAATGCAAAAAAATACCTTTTGTTTTATGTAATCAATTCACACTATCGCATCTACGCAACACCTAAAAAATTAGGTTAAAGATTAGATAATGTACGAGCAGGTTCTTAATCTTGTAAGATAACAACATACAAATCCGAGATAGTGTCGAACTAAAAGAATTTTCGACCGATAGTGATTTTTTATCGTATCACAACACGGTATAAACTCTGAACACGTATCTTTATTTGCGCGCGTTGGGGTTCAACGGCCTCCCATATTCACTGTACCATTGGGTCATGAGTATTTTGACAACGCACCGCGGAAATTATCTAATCGGCACGCGGCCGCGAGGACACGGGTTCAACGACTCTGACGTTCGCTGCGACCATACCGCCTCGATGAAAGTGAAATGTGAAGTACCGATACAGTCAATTAGGATGGCCGAATTTGTTTATTGATGGGTGGGTGGTCGCCACAGCTGCACGACAACTACCAAATATGGAAATGTTTACTGGATTCTTACTTAACTTCAATTTGGTTATGAAATGTCACATAAAAATGCATGTTATTCCGATTTCAGCTTTATTTTGACCACAATATACCGAATATGAGAAGAATACCGCTACGCAGGCCTACAATTTCGTAGCAGTTTCGTAGCAAATGGCAGGTGTTATAGCCAAACGGTATTTTTGGTATTTTTTGCAGTAAAGTTAGGCTGTAGCGTTTATCTAATCAATTTTAAATTCGTTTCTAATTATTCAAGCCTAACCTGAGCAATAAATCTCATGCTTTAATATTGCAGGCTCAAAACATTCTATCAAAATTAATAATATTCGTATAGCAATCTTTAATTATCTACACTAATATTATTATAAAGAGAGAAAGATTTGTTTGTTGGTTTGTTTGAATTGAATAGGCTCCGAAACTACTGGACCGATTTGAAAAATTCTTTCTGTTTTAGATAGCCATTTATCGAGGAAGGTTATAGGCCATATATATCATCACGCTAAGACAAATAGGAGCGGAGCAATAGTGTAAAATGTGACGCAGACAAAGTTGCGCGGGTCAGCTAGTTTAATAAAATAACAAAGGTTCGAGAGTAAAAAAAATATGTGAAAACATAAAACAATTAAAGTGCAAAGTACACAAACAAAAAAGTAAATAAAAATCTACTGAATCACGTCTAAACGGCCCTAAGAAAAATACAAGTAGGCAATGTGGGTTAGTACGCTCGGGGTTGATGACACACTAGTTGTTCGACAGATCTGTAGGCATAACATAATAGAATCGTGAGAATTGATGACCCACATTAGTGTTGTACTAGAATTCAAATGTGTGTAGGTAGGTACTAGCAGCTAGGTGCCCTGCGGCGCTGCCGCTTCTTCATAGGTTTCTTGCAAAAACTTTTTAGAAAACCGATGGAGGAATTTAATTATATTTTTATCAAAACTACTTATGTTATTTAACATTCTTCACAGGGATTCCTAAAAAATCCGTGTGCGATATTGTTTAGATGTGATTGTCTCGAGAGCGTGTCCAGCGCGCAGAAATCCAAATTAATAAGGCGTCCATTACACGCTCATGCAAACGTCACTCAATTCCAAAAGTCATGAATGTGTCGAATGATTGATGGCGAGGGATGGAATTCATCGAAATTAGACACTCATTTTCTTAAATACACGACGATGATTCGAAAAAGGGCAAGGACTGAACTATTGCCCATTCTATAAACAAAAAAATAGACCCATTCACTTAGAAGTCGTGACTAATTAAATATTCAGTTTCGTCAATCAATTTCATGCAACCATCAGTCACTGCATTATATGATAGGTTATCCGTCATTCGCGATGACTGGTTGAATAAACTGACAACAAAACCTACCGTGTGATGGCTAGCGCCTTAGGCAAGTGCTTATTTCGACAGAGTTGTGGGTGTTTAGAATTCTTCGATATCTGTAGTTAGTGAAAAAACTTAGAACTACCTTAATATATGAAATTTTTCTTCAAATTCGATCATATAAAAACCAGTGAAAGCTGGAGAATCGTCATTACTCTCAAGCTTCGTTCTCGATATTAGCATAATTACACATGTAGTTTCACTTACAGACTCGCCATTTCGCACTGAATTTAGGAGAAAAATAAATAAATAACTTAATATAATGTAAGGTAGATTAAAAACTTTTATTTGTGACGGTCGCGCCTAGCCAGCTCATTCACGTATCAGTGCTTCGCTGTTTCGCATCTGTTCCTTCGTCTTACAGTAATTCGAGTGCGTTTAAACATTATAATGCCGAAAAGGAAGAGTGATAATCGTGATAATTATAGTTATTTGTGTAAAAAACTTAAAAAGTTAGAACGTGAAATTAAACGTGGGCGTCGTACTCGCTATGAGAGTACATCGTCATCGGATGGTGATTTTCCTAAGCCTTATAACCTGCAGGGTGAGTCATTGACCTACTTATTTCGTGTTTACATTCTAATAGTTACTTTTAGCATAGCAACTAGATGGATTAGAGGGCTCGGTTTCTTAAAATACCGTTATGCAAAAGTGATATTTTGAGTTTTGATTTTATAACGGATTCATAACAGTAATGAAATTGGAAAATCGGATTGTTCTTTGGGGGCCTTCCACTTCCAAAATCAAGTACTTGCTACTCGGATCTGCCTGTGGGGCTTTTCCATAGCATTTACATACGGGCATTATCCCTAGTGGAATAAACGTAATATCGCCTATTGGGATTGCGTGTTTCTCACAAGGAGTCTCACTTCCCACCCGTAAATAGATTTATTTAAGCAAAATACTCATTTTGCTTGCAGAGTGCGAACCAATCCCAATCGATGACGATTGTGCCATATTCCGCGGTGATATGGATCCACAACCTGGATGCTCGTACTGGCAACAAGCCCCAGCAGAATGTAGTGATGAAGAGATCTCAGCCCTGGTCGTGTCCGAACCCGACGCACAGTCTCCTAATGCAAACAACATCTCGGCACCTGTGAACGTTCTGCCGCCGAGCTCCGTGACCGTCGGCGCCGCGTTGCCCGCTGCGCAAGTATTCGAGGCTCCAGCCGTGGAGCCAACTGCCGTACCTCTAGAGAAAGCGGGTGAACCTGCGCTTCCTGCTCTTCAACAAGATGTCCCCGAATTAGATCCATACTTAATGGAAATATTAGGTGAGGATCCTACCTCGACTAAAGAATACGGAATCGAAATTCAAAAGGATTTGGCGATTAGACTCAACCACATTGCTACCTCCGGCCTCTCTAAAGAGAACCGCAAGGAGCTAAAAGATAGATATTTAGTACCAATGAACTGCAAGTTTATAAAAGCTCCTGTCCTTAATCCGGAGATTAGAGCATCTCTCATAGAAACTCAAGCAAAGCGAGATAAGGGTATAGAGAGTAAGCAGGGATTAACATCTTGCGCTCTGTCCTCCATCAGTGAGGCTATTACCACGCTGCTCTCTTCAGGTCACAAAAACCCAGAGCTTCTCAAGCTTTTGATGGATACAGCTAGAATCCTCGGTGATATGCAGTACACGGACTCGATCTCGCGACGTACATTCATTCTTTCTTCTGTAAAGAAGGAACTAAAAGATCAGCTGGAAAAAACCAAAATAGATGAAATGCTTTTTGGCAGTAGTCTATCGGAAACCTTAAAATCAGCGAAAATGATCATAAAATCCGGAGCTGATCTGAGGTCATCTTCGACGATGAAGTCTACGGCTCATAAACCGGCTAAAGCAGTCAACAGACCTTTAAACTACCGAGCCCCCCTGGCGGGCCGCCGTCAGTTCCCACCACCGCCGCCGGGGGGCGCGAGATACGCACGGGCGGCGCAACCGACTCCGAATCAGAGGCAACACACGAGGACGACGCACAACAACGCTTTCAAGACATCGTCACGTCAGCCGCAAGCAAGTCACCGACGCTAGACACGGTAAGCCTCGCGGGCCGCCTTTCAAGTTTCTATGAACAGTGGTGTTTATTGACAAATAACCCTATAATACTATCTTGGATTTCCGGCTATAAAATTGTTTTTTCTGGCCCGGTAATTCAGACAAATATTCCATCAGAACCTATTTATACGCAAGTCGAACACGAGGCTTTTAAAGTATCAATACAAGACCTTATCAGTACTGGGGCAGTGTCTATATGTCAACCATGCGCGGGTCAATATATTTCTAGTATTTTTCTTGTTCCTAAGCCGAACGGCAAACAACGTTTAATTTTAAATCTAAAACAATTAAATAAATTTATACCGACCCAGCATTTCAAACTTGAAGATTTAAGAACAGCTTTGAAACTTGTTTCAAACGACTATTTCATGTCAACAATAGATTTGAAGGATGCCTACTTTTTAATAAGCATACATCCACACTCTAAAAAATATTTACGTTTTAAATTTAATGGTATTCTTTACGAGTTTAATGTTTTACCGTTTGGCTTAAACACTGCTCCTTTATTTTTACAAAAATTCTCAAGCCAGTTGCAAAATTATTGAGGTCTTTGGGATATTCATCAACTTTTTATTTGGATGATTTATTTTTGGTTGGTCAATCATATACTGAATGTTTGAAAAATATGAATGACACAAAACAATTATTAAAATCTTTAGGGTTCATCATCAACACCGAAAAAAGTTCTGTTATACCAACAAATTGTTGCCAGTTTTTAGGAAATATTATAGATACAAAAAACTTTGAAGTTAGGTTACCCGATGGTAAAAGACAGAAAATTAAAACAGAATTATTGAGAATAAGAAAGCTCAAACGATGCAAAATAAGAGATTTTGCTCGCTTTATCGGTCTTTTAACATCCGCATGCCAAGCCGTGGACTACGGTTGGCTGTATACCAAAGACTTTGAGAGGTGCAAATACCTAAACCTTAAAGATGATGAAAACTACGATAAGTTTATGAATTTACCAATCGAATTATCCCCCATCTTTGACTGGTGGCTTAATGCTATAAATGAATCTGTAAGCAAAATAAAGGTTGATACATATTCCTTAGAGATATTTAGTGATGCTTCAACAACGGGGTGGGGAGCTGCCTGTGGGAACGAGACTGCCAGCGGACCTTGGGGTCAACATGAGCAAACTCGACATATTAATTATTTAGAAATACTTGCTGCTTTTCTTGGGCTTAAATCGTTTGCAAAAGATTTTAAAGACTGTCAGATTTTGTTACGTATTGACAATACAACGGCTATATCATACATAAATAGAATGGGCGGCGTACAATTTCCTCATTTGACTGATATTACAAAACAACTGTGGAAATGGTGTGAAGCGCGTAAAATTATGGTTCATGCCGATTATATACGTTCTTCTGATAATATAGTTGCGGACGCTGAATCAAGAAGATTACACCCCGACATAGAATGGGAAATTTCTCCGTTTGCTTATAATAAAATAACACAAAACTTCGGTGTCCCTAGTATTGACCTATTCGCGAGCAGATTAAATCATAAATGTCATATGTATGTTTCTTGGCAGAGGGACCCTGACGCTTATGTAATTAACGCGTTCACTATATCATGGGCAAGTTTTTACTTTTACGCGTTTCCACCAATTTCGGTTATTCTAAAGACCTTGCGAAAAATTGTTAACGACAGAGCCACTGGTATAGTTGTCGTGCCAAAATGGCCCACACAGCCATGGTACCCCCTTTTTAGAAGACTTTTGACCTCGAAGCCACTAGTTTTAAAATCGGTGGGTGATTTAATTATTCCTGGTTGTAGCGAACGTGCTATTCACCGACAAATTACGCTGGTTGTCGGGAGGTTGTCCGGGCATCATTTCTCCGAAGAGGAATTCCAGAGTCGTCCATACCCATCATGCTAGGATCTTTATCAGATAACACTATCAAACAGTATGATACATGCCTAAAGAAATGGTTTACTTTCTGTCATGAAAACAACATACAACCTAATAATGCTTCAACATCAAATATTCTCTGTTTTTTAACTCAATTGTTTAATTCCGGTGCTCGGTATGGTACCTTAAATAGCTCTCGATCCGCTTTATCATTGTTACTAGGTCAAGATACTGCAAACAATGAATATATACAAAGATTCTTCAAGGGAATATTTCGGTTGCGGCCCACACTTCCTAAATATAATTTAACTTGGAATACTGATCAAGTTTTAAATTATTTGGCGGAATTATATCCCAATGAAAATTTAAATCTTGAAAAAATTAGTAAAAAGTTAGTTACCCTTCTAGCCCTGGTAACAGCCCATAGAATGCAGACTTTATCAAAAATACATATCGATAACATTACCGAATCTGATTCAGGGTATATCATTAAAATAACAGATTTAATTAAAACCTCACGAGTGGGTTCCTTACAACCAGTATTTTCCTTACCGCAATTTTTACAAAGGCCGGAAATATGCCCTGCCAGTACACTTAAAGCATATCTTGATAAGACCGATCAAATACGTCAAGATCAACAATCACTTTTTATTTCATTCAGGAAGCCATACCGAGCTGTAACATCGCAGACTTTGAACAAGTGGGTAAAGAGCATGTTACAAAACAGTGGCATTGATATCTCGCTATTTACTGCACACAGCACTAGGCACGCAGCCACTTCCAAAGCTTATAGCGCAGGCGTTAGTCTGGATGTCATTCGTAAAACTGCCGGGTGGAGTTCAACTTCTACTGTATTTAATTTGCTAAATATTACAATAGAATAATTTCAAATGATATGTCTACCGAAAGTGATTTTGTTAGAAGTGTATTAAATGGATAATTATCTTATTTCCGTGATAACATTGTATTTAATCACCAGCTATTCAACTTTGTGATTGCATTTAATATACTTAGTTATGAAACATAGTAGATATTTATTTAATTTCTTCTAATTATAATTGATTATATTTCACGACAGCAATCTCTAAACGTCTACATGTGTAATTATGCTAATATCGAGAACGAAGCTTGAGAGTAATTGATGATTAAACGAACTTACCTGTACGTGAAGTTCAATCACAATTACTCGAAGAGCTTCGTTCGAAGATATTAGCAACCCTCCCTCCCAGTCATCCTGAACCCCTTTCGTGAAATAAAAAACAGCTCAGCATACCTCTAAACTAAATGAGCTGGCTAGGCGCGACCGTCACAAATAAAAGTTTTTAATCTACCTTACATTATATTAAGTTATTTATTTATTTTTCTCCTAAATTCAGTGCGAAATGGCGAGTCTGTAAGTGAAACTACATGTGTAATTATGCTAATATCTTCGAACGAAGCTCTTCGAGTAATTGTGATTGAACTTCACGTACAGGTAAGTTCGTTTAATCATCAATTATTATTCGTTTTGTGCAGGTTGTTAAGTGTTCTTAGCTTATTTCTCTCCGAGTTTGTCTTTTTTTAATTTATTAATTATTCGTAGTTTTTAGCTATCTTTGTATTAAACTCGTAGATGTGGTTGACATGGGTAATGGTAAGTTTTGATTATTATTACAGTCTCTTGTGACTCTTCCAAAAGTAGTAAGTAGTTATTTTTTTATTCTGAAAAAACATTGGAACCGAAGGAGAAACATCCTCATTTAAATAGAATAGAAAACTTTTTTTTTAATTTTTACAACCGACTTCCAAATAAAAACCCAACGTTCTTACAAACTTTAATTTTGGAAGACAATGTTTTGGTGTGGTTTCTTCGTTTCTTGCCACCGCCCTTTAAATTCAAGTTTTTTGTACTTTGTAGGTAGTGGTTTTTATTTTAATCGGTTGTATTTATTTTGTAAGAAATGTATTTTTATTTTTAAATTTTTTTGGCTGGTACCCCCAGAAAGTAAAACTCAATGGTACGCTCAAACTGTTGTAGGTAGGTTTACTTTTAGCATTGTATGAATCTACATAATTATTCGAAAAGAGTATATTTTGTGGTCGATCTCTGAAGTTCTTTATCAGATCTTTGTTTAAATGGGATCGAAATCAACGGCATTATGCCCGAGCAACCGAGAAAAAATAATATATATAAACAATTCTTTTTTGAAGTGGTTTAAAATCATTATTTTCCAACAAATATTTTTTCTCTCTCTACCCCCGCCCACTGTGTGCCGGACCAATGAGTTCTTTTCGAAATAGGATTTTTCGCATAAACGTTACATCGCACCAATAACGCATCAATGGAATAAAACATCGTACAACTGAATTATCGACCCACTGTATTGGATATAATAAAAACCTAATTATTTATTATACTATTGATAGGCATACGTTTGACCGCTATCTCACGTGATGTTAAGCGATGATGCGGTCTAAGGTGGAGCACGCTTGCCTAGAAGTAACCTATTCACTCTTGACTTAAAGACTCCCAGGTTGTAGCTATCAGGAAACACGAGACTCAGGCAGGGAATTCCACTCCTTAGCTGTACGCACAATGAATGCAATTCCGTCGCACACTCCCCAAAATGTAATCAACTTTCGAAACCAAGAAGGGAACGCAAATTGAATTGTTATTGTTTTATCCATTAAATATTCCTATTATTGTATCAAATCACATAAAAGGACCATTTCCTTGAAGTCGTACTAACACAAAGAAAAAACTATTTTCATAAAAGGTTTTCTATCTGCTAAAGAAGAATTTTTAAATCTACCTACAATAAATGAATATGTCGAATGTTCTTTGTGAGTGGTGAGCCTTAATACTTAGTTTATGGTTAATACATTTAATACAGGTAATGCAAGTATTTATAATTACTTAATTTTGTGGGTAAGAAAAAAAATTATAACGTAACTCCTTCATAATTTTAAGTCCTATTACATTTTTTACGGAAATTCATGATTTTTGACGCTGTAGTTTTCAGCAGCAGTAAGATATTTTAATTATTTGATCCTGAATAACGATAGTGCCAGTCTCTTTCTTGTAAGTTAGAGTTACACATTTTCATTTTTCTTTTCGTGTAATTTACTAAAAATATTTTACGAACGCAGTTTGCAAGAAAACATGTCGGCGATGGAACTTTGACGGTCAAATTCACATTGTTACTATCAATTCTTTTAAAAGCTGAAATTACTAATAGGTAAGCTGAATGTTTTACTTGTTTATTGGAGTTCTAGAATTTCTTTAAAGTCCTTGAGTTTTCACGGAAAAAAACGTAAAGAAAGCTTAATTTAAGCCAGAAATGTCTTGATTCAGCGTCCATTATATTCCAAATGAAAACAATTTTATCAAATAAATTAATATAATATAAAATTTCAATCTAAAATGAATACGTTTCATTAGTTTTTGTTGGTCAATATAATAAAATAAAATTACAATAAATAAAATTAAAGTACTATATATTCTGCGTCAATTCAGCGCGCGCGCTCCTCAGTCTCGCGCGAGCGCCCAAATAAACTATAATCTTAGAATAATAACACATAGAAACCTAGTACGATTGCAAAAAGTGAGGCAACTAAAACTTAGCCTAATCCGTCAAACTCAAGCGGTTATTACACTACACAATCTATCGGGCGATAACTAGGGCGACAACTAGGGCGCCCTGTCCCTGCGGCAGTGTGCCGATTATTACACTACACAATCTATCGTGCCCTAACTGCAGTGGCGGCGTAAAGTGGGGGCGGAAGAGGCTGGTCCGCCCCGGGTGCCTAGCACCAAGGTGACAACGACAACTCGCTCGTACATCCAAAGAAGGCGTAGTATAGGTCCAAGGAAGGCGTACATCCTTTTTTTTATCAAATTCATTAGACAGATATCAAAGTCACGTCTATAAAAAAAAATAAAGTGGCTTTTTTGACGTGCCTATAATATGTTTCTAACTTCAGACATCAATTAACAACTACCTACTCTTGTATGTGACTATACTTGCATACAAATATTATAGTTTAAAATGCATCGCAACTATAACTTCACTTATTTTTTTCGAGTGTAATTTCTATGTCCCTAAAATAATAAAGTCATGTTGCGCTTAAACCGCGCGAGACAGGGAAATCAATTTTGATAATTTGATCGAATATTTTAGTACCTAAAATAATCAATCGAAAATATCTGAATACAAATCTGCCCAAGGTGCCAATCTACCCAATGCCGCCACTGCGGCAGTGACCTGCCTCCCTGTCTCTTACTTACACTAGGTGATAGACAGAGCAGGGAGATCGGAGCCACCCGATCGCCCGATGGCAGTGTCCTTACACCCGATTTCTTATTACACTAGTCTCGCCCTAGTTATCGGGCCCGATAGATTGGGTAGTGTAATAACCGCTTTAGCCATCAGGCCGTCAGTACTCAATGTCACGTTCCGTCGAACACAGCTCGCGAGTAAATAATTGAAAATGACAGTTTGTTGCGTGAAAGGATGTTATAGCACATCAGGAAAACAAAAAAATGTGATAAAATAACATTTCACAAATAAGTACTCACATTCTATGCACTATTTTTACGTAAATCAATAAATAAAACAAAATTCTAATAACCTAACTTGTCATAACACAGTGTTGCTATTTGTGAGGAAGAAATACCCACATTGCTTTCATTCATGTTTTTCATTTTTGTAATTTTAAAATACAATACTTACTGTTAATTCATATCAAACCCGATGTTTTAACATTGTTTATAATTCAAGCATTCTAAACGCATTGAACTATATCTCATTCTTTATGCGATTTATTTCCTTTTATCTATACTTCTATACTAATATTATAAAGCAGAAGAGTTTGTTTGTTTGTTTGTTTGGTTGAACGCGCTAATCTCAGGAACTACTGCTCCGATTTGAAAAATTCTTTGAGCGTTAGATAGCCCATTTATCGAGGAAGGCTATAGGCTATATATCATCACGCTAAGACCAATAGGAACGGAGCAGTAATGAAAAATGTTACGCAGACGACGTTGCACGGGTCAGCTAGTTTTGAAATAAATTGAATTATACCTTCCGAAAAAATATGTCATATTACATGAAAAATCATGTTTACCTTTTCCAGTTCCCAACAACATAAAATACTTGCCTTGATAGCAAAATAGTAATGCGTCTTCCCATATTTTGTGGGTAACGGCTTAGTAATGGTATCACTGAAAGCTATATCTGTGTGCGTTAGAGGAACGTAGACACATTCGGCTCACGCACGCAAAGAAAATGAAGTGGACACACGATTTTGCTCGGGTTTTGTTCTAGACGCGGCTTCTATGCGTTATTATTCTAAGACTATAATCCTATTCAGACTAGTAAGTATCAAAATTTTTTCGCGGACTATAGATGTACCCCCAACGCAGACCAACGTAACTTCGTCTATTGCAAACGAGCATTTACGATTCGTAATAGGACTCTTAAGTTATTCTTAGAAACTGCTATGATGCTTGTATTCTAAATCTAAAATTAATCGTAGTGTAAGCGTAGGAATGTCGTAGCGTTCTCGTAGCGGCGTCGTAGCAAGATCGTAGCATCATCGTACAGTCAATACATCGAATGTGTAAAAATACAGAATGCAATTCATAGCATATACATTGTATCGGGATATTAAGGTTTGATTTTTCCGTTTTATATATTAAAGTACCTACTTTTCTTAGAAAATCACAGAAATTACTACCTACCTACATAACAATTTTGCTATTTATCTTCTACAAACTAAACTAAGTTGAGGTCTACCCTACTTCATATAATACTGGAAAGGTTATAAAATAATTTTCAGTTGTTAGCTTACGGCGCGGCGGCGTGGTAATACAAAATAATTAAAGCAATTGAGGATAAAGCCGATAAGGATTAAATCATTTAGCTATAAAATATGTCAAAATCAGAGGCGTAGTCAAAATAGATTCCCATAATTTTATTGGTAATAAAAGATTTTAACATTGGGTTGGTTGAAGGTATTAATAAATTAATTACAATCAACGCCAACACCACCAATGCCACTGCTTTTAAATAAAGTTACCAATACAACGTAAACATAATTATAGAAACCAGTTAAAACTACGGGAACATCAGAAAAATGGCTACGTAGAACTGAAAATGGTATTAATCCGTGCACGGCCAAAACTTCGTCGGGAGAATACCTATCGTTCGGATTTTATTTTAGTATAGAGACTAACAGACCCACGCGGTGACGGACATTGGACTGGTACCGACGTACACTAAGATTTGCACTCTTTTAAAAGCTAGCTAGATTGTTTCATAGTGTAAAGATATTTTTTAATTCAATACTTCGTAGCACGGCCATGAATGCATACATAATAACTTTAGACGGTAATAAAATATATTTTTTTAATTTGTACTACTTTATACCACTGATCAGAAATTTTATACCTCTCAATTATCGTAGACACAGGTCGTGCTGGATAGATCCTTCCCCAACACGACCACGCTAACATTTCAGCAGGCATAGAAGATAAGGAAATGGGAGCACGTCTAAAATTTGTATACTCGTTATGTACTCCTATTTAATTACTGGTAAATTTTCGTAATTAACTATCTAGTATGTTATTTTGTGCAAGTAAGTTTTTGGTTTGCATTTAACGCCATCTCGTGTCAATTACTGCACAATAAAAAAGTTCGATGACTTCCAACCGCATCGCGGTTTCTCTAGTGGATAGAATTCGCTACGAATTCATTCACCAGGTAACTAAAGTCACCGACATTGCTTGAAGAATCTGCATGCTGAAGTGAAGTGGTGTCCGTCTGCAAATATGCCCGGCCCACTTACACGACTGTCGATGGAGCAGACATGTGTTAGAGTGGAAAGGCAAACTTAGTGTGGGACGCCTTGAGGCACGATGGACCGTGATTTAGGGAAGGTGGCTGGCACCAGATGAATGCGGACTGCTCAAGACCGGGGATGGTTAGCACTCTTAGGGCAACAACGCGCATTCTTGTGGGTTTTTTTCTTCTTTTGTAACAATTTACGTCAATTTGCCTGTAATGAAATAGGGGTACATAATGACTACACATTTTTAGACTCTCTCTCTCTGCTCGCGTTTCATTAACTTCTATGCCTGTTGAAATTTTAGCGTGACGTGGTGGTGGTGGTGGTGGTATACAATGTCTAATTAGTGGTATACAGTAGTATAAATTAAAATAATGTTATTATCATCTTAAGTTATAACGAATGCGTTCATGGTCGTACTACAAATCACAACACAAAATCATCGACGAACATATGGGCTGTATGGTAGATCATAAACATAAGACGTCATCTAGTTGGAATACCTCAGAATTTAGTTTTATTATTTAGTAAACATTGTAACTTGAAACAACAACATTTAATGAACCTCGTATGTATGTACCCTTTTCGTTTGTTATTTAATTGTGACGCACAATCAGCTGTTATTCGTATTAGTATAACCCACATCTATACGTACCTTGGTACCTACACAATTTGTAGTATTTACCTACATTATAACAACGAATGTTTGCGTAGCATTTCGTCATAGATGCGGCCTCTGGGATTCCCTGTTTTAATGATCTTTTTACGTCTCAAGATTTCGTAAGTGATTTATTCATTAAGGTCAAGAGGTTAAAATCCTTTTCATTATCTAATTAGATAATTTGAAACCTCCGTTCCTGGATCAAGAGCATTCGAACTTTGGCATTGGGTATAAACGATCTAAACTCCAAATTAGAAAGAGGGTGTCAGTTATATAAGACTACCTACATAATTGCAGCCAGATGGGCAAGTAGCGAATTCGGAAATGAATTTATTACTTCAATTTTTGTTCAGCTGTTTGTTCAGTTTTATCTCGTCAATTTTCATCAAAGTAATCGTTCAATTGAGTTCAATTTGGTCGTCTTTGACGTTAGATCTCGCGATTGCCAAAGTAGATAAAATAGTGCACAGTCGATGATTCGAGTCCCCAATTAGTAATTACGGAAGTGCCAATTCATACTCTATTTTATTTGTCATTTGCTTTATTGATTTGACACAATATTATAATCAGTTTAATTATCATGCCTGATACGTGAACACCAATATGATTTCGTTTTATTTATGAAGGTTTTCCCGAAACGAATAATTTTATAGTAAGACAAGCTGAAAGGGAAAACGCTGTTTGGCCATATAAAAAATAACCTACTTACAACCCATTCTCAGACCTACCAAATATTACATTTAAAAAAAAATCGTGATAAAAATCGTTTCGGAGGAGTTCTATAACGAACACCGTAACACGAGATTTTTATATTTTAGATAATATAAATAGATTTTCCTTCTTTGCATGCCAAGAAAAACTCAGGCAGATCGATCGTATCATGTTTATCTTAAGTATTGAGATTTGATTAGATAGTCAGTGCAATGACTTCAGATTCAAATCCAATAGTGCAAAGAACTTCCTTAGTTGGTCATGCGGGTTCATCGTAATAAATACGCAAAAACATCTCAAGGTCCCGGTTCGACCCACCAACCACTTGGCAATCAAACAATTTGCTTAAGTATAAAGTTCGTCGACCGATACCTTAATTACTACAGTAGTAGAATTTCTAGTAGTCATCATCATTGAGTCTTACAAAAAGATAAACTAAAATGGACTTTAATTTTATAGTGAGCTAGGTATAAAATAAATAAACAGCATGACCACGTGTAGAATTTGCTGAGCACAACGCGATTGAACGTCCTTGTCAGAGCGTTCAACCCGGAATACAAGCGTGCGATAAAGTTCAATAAACTGTGTTATCCAATCTCGATAGCTGCTTATGTAAGTCCTTCACACGTATAAGTAATGTGATGACCTTCATAGATTATTCCCCTACTATAGAGGTTGTTGACACATATACTGGCTCATATTCTAAGTAGATACGTAAATACTATCTGCGCAACAGTTTTTTAGGTAAACACGTGAGAATATTATCTTAAATACGGTTTTTACATAACAAGTCTTTGACCTGAATAAGAGTAGTACTCTTTTTGCTATAAAATATTTAATCCCATTGAAAGTTTTTCCTCTGTCAAACGGCTGTGCATAGGTACTTATACCTACGTCACAATGACCAAACAAATTGCGTTTTAATGGACTAAATTGACCTATATATGTACCCTAATGATACCTACAGCCTGATATCAGAAGCAGTTTAAGATCAACCATCACTATGTGGAACAATAGGTAGATACGTTTCAAAGCCTTTAACGTTTTAGATTAGAATGTATTTGCGGAAACTCAAATAAAGTGAACGAGATACGAAGCCTGAATGTCGAAATGACAAGGGCAAATAATTTGTATTGTAAAGTGTTTACCGTGGAAAATTGTACTAGAATGAGGTCAATGCACTTCCATACTTATTTATATACTTGCCATCCATCCCGGTATCGGGTGCATTTGCAAAAAAATATAATCTTTGATACAAATCTTGTCCTGACAATTACGAGCACAACAAAAATCAATGGGATCAGTCAAGCCTTTTAATTTTATTATTGAGAGTAAGTACTTCCACATAATCTATACATTATTAAATAAAAAAAAATAAGTATTTTATATGATGAAGTATTTTGGTCTAAGGAAATGCAACCATAAGCTTAGTAGAAGAAATTTTCATAACACCCAAAATCAAATCTAGGTTTTCAGTTTTGAATCTGAATCTAGGTTTTCTAGGTAGGTTAATAAAACTCCTAGAATATCAGATTGACCATTCTATTCCTTATCCAAAAAAGAGGTCGCACAGGCGCAATGCTGAAAATGATTCTCCCGTACCCTTGAATATTCTTAAGAAAATATTACAAAAAAATCACTTAACATATTTTAAAACCAGCTAGGTCAATATTGAACCGATTAACCTAGTAGGTACTTAAATTCGTAAAATAAAAATGTGTTACTTTTCCTAACAAAGTTTAACGACCTCTGTAAACAACTTTCGATTTTCGCTGGAGCTGATAGTAGGTATTTATTTATTTTTCTCTGATTTTAAACTTTTTAAAACATGTCTAAATAGCTAGAATGCATCTGTACATCTCAGCATTAAATGCTCAAGTGACCTTAATCTCTGGTACAATAAATCTCGCTGGTGAAACAGTACCCTATTCAGTAGCGAAAGTTTTTCAGGTCACTGGGTCAGTTGTAAAGAAAGTTATTATAGGCACTTTTCACGCTAAACAACGCACGATTAGAAAGATAAAAATTTAAAATTACATAAATGTTAGTGTGATTTGCGTTCGATTTAAAAAGTGACACTTCAGGTCAACGAACCCAGATTTGATAATCATACGTATGTCGTAAATGATAACACTATATTCATGTACTCATTGATGTTCACTTGAATATTTATCAACAAATCAATTCAAGACGTAATAGATAAAAATGGCAGCGGCTACTATATATAAAACGACTCGTAGCACCTTGGATCATTATTCAAAACCGGATAGTATTCTGCGCACTCGGTCAAGTTTCGCACCGCGGCTCATACGAAAAATATTTAATATAAATAGCATTTTAAAATTTAGTCAGCTTGAGTGGTTTATTATTAAATAAAAAATAAAGCAGGCTTTTTTGAATATTTAAAAATAATATTTCAGTTACATTTGGGAAATTATCCCTTTTTTTTGTAAATTAAATTGTTGGAACTGTGGCTGCCTAATTAGAATTCAGGCATTCCTAACCTCAGGAGTTTAATAATATCTTTTAATTTTATATATTTTTGGGCTTTTTAAATTTTAACGAAGATGTTTTCCAACTTCCTCTATTATTGTCTTGTAATCGTAGCAATTAACTACTTGTCGAGTGATATAATACGTATTTTTATGTACTCAACGTTATTATTTTGGATAATATTTAAAAATATCAAATATTATAAAAGCCTTCCGCCTGGTAAGTGTCTTTTTTTTTAAGCATCCTATCTTCTTATTTATTGCTGTAAGATATTATTCAAGCATTATCTATTGCTGTAAGATACTATTCAAATGTACTATTATGTACAAATGTACTATTCATCTTATTTATTAAAATCGACCAAAAAATGTAGAAGCTGGGGCCCGTTTTTGCATATTCCTGAATACTAGAAATTACTACAGTGGCTTAATTTTTCAAAAGGAGCTTGCTCATCACTGATTAGGCCGAAATGCATTCCTAACTAATTATGTTTCGTAATTTCAGGACCCTGGGGCATCCCATTGCTGGGCATCCTGCCATTCATGAACCGCAGGCCTCCTCACGAGGTCTACCTGAACATGTCCAAACAATATGGCGACGTGTTTTCGGTGCAGATGGGCAGCAACCTTACCGTCTGTCTCGGCTCCACGAAGCTGATGAAGGAGTTCTTCAGCAGGAATGATTCTACTGGCCGGCCTAACACGCCTTTAAACAATCTTTTGGAAGGATTGGGTAAGATCAAAAAATTTACATAATTTTATCACTGGACAGCAATATATTTAAGCTGTCCTTCTCGCATCATGAAACACGTTACAATTTTCAAAATACGAGTATCTAAAAACTCGTTGTTCGGACAGACGTTTTAAGTTGTTTTGTTTTTTTTTTTTTTAGGAGTAATCACAAGCCAAGGTGCTCTCTGGAAAAGGCAGCGTATGTTCCTTCACGAAAAATTCCGTGCCCTGGGAGTCAAGCTGTGGCCTAACACCCGCTTCGAAAAATGCATTTCGGTAAGATTTGAAACACATTAACTAAATAACAATATTTTTGTGTATAAGCGTTCCTGGTGCTAACGGAGTTTTTCATTTTCAGGTGGAAATTGATGAACTTATAAATGAGCTCACCGGATCCAAAGGGAAACCGGTGAACCCATCTCATTTGTGTGGACGACATATCCACAATATAATCTGTCAACTGATGATGTCGTTCAGGTTTAAACCTGACGACAAAGATTTCACTATGTTTAATGAGCGGGTTTCTAGAGGCATGCGTCTTTTTGGGCTCGTTCTCATAGGCGAGCACGTCAAGGCCTATCTGGTAAGTGTGAGGAATTGACTAACTAGTGGGCCCTATTATTTCAGATATTCTATTCTTGGCACCCTTAAAGGAATGTATTAATCTAAGTGTGACTCATTTGAGACTAGACAACTATTCTTGCCTATGAAATTCCCCGTAAAAAATGTTTTGGCAACACATGGACTTTGGTCATCGCGCTACGATGAACTCAATCGTTAGGCATGGTGGCTCAGAGATTCACAGACCCACTGCTAAACGGTCAAGGTTGCGAGTTCAACGCCTGCTGTACCAATGACTTCTTCAATGTCATGCAATTCTAAGTTTAGTCCAAGCTAGATGACGTAAGTGTTCTGCGGAAACTAAGTCGTCATAATAGCTGTTTTATTTTGTGATTCAACTTTGTACACCTACTTACTACTCGTTTGTGGTCGGACACATGTTTAGTCGATACAGCAGCCTGTTTATCCTGTTGGTAGCTGTAGGTTCTAGGTGATTAAGAGAAAATATCGGTTAATTTGTGGGAGCTAAAGGAAAAACATGTTCATAGGAACTGCCCTATGTACATTCTCAGTCTTTGTATGCTCAAATTGTTTCTCTTGCTTCCGAGAATTAAGCGTAAGTGCCTGTAATTCTGATTACCTTTTGAGGAAAAATTAAGTGCATTCGAGAGAGGCATTTGTGATCTTAATCAGAACCTTAAAGATTTCATATAACTTCTATACCTAGCCGTTAATAGTTACTGAGATATAGTGAGATAGTAAATCTAAAATTTTAGTAAAAAATGCGACACACTTTAAAACGTTATTATCTCGCCCATTTACGATAGGATTTTCCTCAACAAAACAAACTAATTACATTGTATGTTTTCTTTTTCAGAAACTCCCTGGAAAAAAAGTGGTAATTAATGAAATAAAGAGAAATCTAGAGGATCTAAGCAAATTTCACCGAGACCATATAATGAAGCGTGTCGAGCAACGCGCAAATTACATGGAGCGCAAAGAACCAGCAGATCTCTTGGACTACTACTTGGACAAACTCGACGAGGAACAGGCCATGGACAAGCACGATAAGAGGAACATATTCCCTGATGTTAATCCAGGTAATTTTCTACTTCCATTCTATTAAGAAGCGTTTTGATTCTCTCTGTAAGGTCTCTTATTTAAAAACATCTACATAAAACAACCTAGCTGGTCCTATCTCATCAATGATTCTAACTAAACCAACATTTTCAGTCGACCAAATCGTGCAGGTCATGAACGACCTGTTCTCCGCGGGCATGGAGACCTCTCTGACGTCACTGTTGTGGACCTGTGTAATGATGTTGAAGAACCCAGAAGCAGCTGAGAAGGTGCGGTCTGAGCTGAGGCGGGTCGTGGCTCTCGGAGAGCGGGTTACCATGGCTCACCGACTGCAAATGCCGTACATCGAAGCGGTGCTGCTGGAGACTATGCGAATTGTGTCTATTGTGCCATTGGGGACAACCCATGTTAATACTGCGTAAGTTATTATTTTATCTTGTTTCTTTCACTTCGCCCGCGGTTTCGTCCACGCTGCAATTTTAACCCATTTATAACGACCGATCGTTATAAAGATAAAAAAAAGGATCCGGGGATTCCTATTTTTTTCTTGTAATAAATATAGCCTACGTTCAGGGATTGGACCGATTTAAAATATATTACTGTTAGAATGCTACATTATCAATGGTTCTAACACTAATATATTTGAAATCGGTCCAATAGTTTATTAGAGTTAAATCACAAACAAACAAAAAATCTAATTTTTTACTTTTTAATACGAGTCTAAATTATATTGTCCTCTTAAGATAATATTCGGTTTTGGCTCTTTCCTTGTTCTTGAGGCACTTATTGATAAAAGATTCCCCTCTGTAAAGTTCACGAAAGTATTACAATTGGTTACGTCATACATTGGTATCCTAATTCGATTTACAATAAAATTAATGTGTTATCCGATCTGGCAATAAGATCGAGATATATATTTTGTAACCTAGACCTATTTATATTTATGCTAGAATTTGAGCCAGGAAAAATTAAAATGGTAATTTAAGATAAAGTGTGAACAGAAAGCAAGTCATATAACTATTGAGTAACATAAGCCAGTTTATTGGCCATAATTTTAATAAGTAGTTATTGCCACCTGTCATTACTAAAATAATGGCCTAAATAGGTATTTAATAATAATTAAAACCTATTTTATTTTCTTTTACAGTGATTGGAAAATTGGAAAATATGTCGTTCCCGAAGGCACTCACATAATTCCATTAATAAACAAGATGAATATGGACCCTGATATCTACCCTGAACCTGAAGTATTCAAGCCTGAACGATTCATCAGAGACGGGAAATTTACTGTCACCGATACGTTCATGCAATTTGGTATTGGCCAACGTATGTGCATCGGAAACTTACTTGCAAGAATGGAGCTGTTCCTCTTCTTCTCCAACCTGATGAACAACTTTGAATTTAATATGCCAGAAGGGGAAGACATTCCTCCATTAGACGGTATTTTGGGCGCCACTCATGCACCTCTTCCTTTCAAGTTGTGCTTCACACCCTTGGAAGAGTAATTTAACCTAAAATCCTTATATAATAAAATTAAACACATAATTAATAATTAGTAAAGAAAAGGTACCAAAGCAGCGCAAAATAGGCGTGAAGTTACACTTCATAATTACAAACTACTTAATTCTAATTGAACACAGTTTGACGTAGATTTTAAATCAATGGTTCGTTTGAAGTTCCGGCTCCAAGTTCCGGTAATATTACCTACAAAAGATATTTTCTTACAAAACTGAATGCAACGAATGCAAACTAGAGTCTGCTAGAGGCAATATCATCCAGAAACTGGAACGGACCGTTGCAATTGGAGTTCGTAGTTGTTTTTTTTTGGGTATTATGTTTTTTATTTAGTGTAAGATCGTATTTATAGTTTAGTGTAGGTTTATATTTTTCAATTGTTATTACATAGTAGTATCATCCGCCTTTAGGTTAATACTTTTGCTTTTTAATTATACTATTTGATAAGCAATATTAAGGTTTAAGAAACCATTTGTACCCGCCAGATAAGTCGGTTCCAAGTTCCAACAAATATCTCGGATTGGATCGTTATTCAAAAGCTTTACAAACTTTCACCGCTACACTTCCTAGGAAACTGTACAGTTAATGTCTTTAGCTGAGCTATTGTTCAATACGAGTCACGGTTTACAGGGTTGTGTGTACCTACTATTGTAAGTATTTATCACTTTGAAAAACGAACAGTGTTAAACATTGTTCGTAGCCTTTGAAAAAGGTCAAAGTCTTGTAATGTAAGTGACATTATTCATTTAATTAAGTTTGGTTAGCACATTAATCGGTCTTTCCGTTGTTTCAATATTTTTAGTTTTATTTGTTGCTTTAATGATGTAGGTAGGTACCTAAATACTTAGTTATAGTTATAGGATAGAAATGGTTTTACTACTTGTAGACCGCAACATACTTACACTTAAAATGTTCTTTTGATTTATTCGGAAATCGATGAACATTGATATGAGTTAACGGAACCCAAAGGAAAACCGGTAAACCCGTCTCATTTGTGTGGACGACACATCTTTTGGATATGTTAAATCATGATGAGCTGTCAGTTCGAAGCTAGCGACAAAGCGTTCAATGTATTAATGAGCGCGTGTCTTGAGCCATGAGACTGTTTAGCCTGGTGCTTATATATTGTTAAACAAAGCAAAGACCCGATTTATTCTATACTTTGCTTTGTTTCAATATTATTGGTTTTAATTTTTGCTTTAAAGATGTACCTAAATACTTAGTTATAGTTATATGAAAGAAATGGTTTAATAATTGTAGACCACAACACTTACACTTAAAATGTTCTTTTGATTTATTCGGAAATCGATGAACATTGATGAGTTACCGAACTTACCGAACTCCAAAGGAAAACCAGTAAACCCGTCTCATTTGTGTGGACGACACATTTTGTGGATATGTCCAATAATGATGAGCTTTCAGTTTGAAGCTAACGACAAAGCGTTCACTGTATTTAATGAGCGCGTGTCTTGAGCAATGATGAGACTGTTTAGCCTGGTGCTTCTATATTGTTAAACAAAGCCAAGCCCCGATTTATGTACTACATTGCTTTGTTTCAATATTGTTGGTTTTAATTTTTGCTTTATATACCTATATAATACTTAGTTATAGTTTTAGAATAGAAATGGTTTTAATACTTGTAGACAACGACATATTTAAACTTGAAATTATTCTTTACTTCAGAAAATACTCGTGGTTCAAGCAGTGTTTAATATACATGCCCATATTTTTTTATTCATACAAGTATTGGAACTCATTTAATTTATTCCGATGATAACATTATTTATAGAAATATCCGCCTGCTGGGGTCATCTTGTGCATTAATATGAGACATTGTTGTTCTTACGATTTATCATTATCTTATTCTGACTGGGAGCACTTATCCGGCGAGTCGGCAACGATAAGTCGTCGAGTATTTGCTAGCCTAGCAGTGAAAGACTTGTCTTCTAGTTACTTTATAGATACCTTAGGTATGCTAGATAAGGAACACAATGTTGCACATGACCTTAGATATTTATTATTAATTGATATAATTTATATTATAGCTTTTCAACTTGTTGTATAATATTTAATTTTCTAGATTGTAATTTATTAAGTTTTTTTTTGTTAACTTATATTTTGTTTGTTTTTGGCTTTATTTTAATAAATGCTTTCAATTTATTACTTTGTTTGAATTTGCGTGACTGAAACCATTACAAGAAGCACCAATAAAACTATTAGTTTAGTCTGAATCTATACATATCTAGCTTTTTTCTTAATCCACTCTATTATATTTTTTAGATTATATCATCGTGGTGGAATTACAAAAGATAATTTGATCAGTATTTTATCATTGTGCCAAAATTTTCAAACAAGTATACTCCAGTCTGGTATATAGCCTTTGAACTAGTACAATATTCGGATGTTGTTTCGTTCTTTTCAGACTATTCAATCCCTAAAATTCGCCTCACTTTGTGATAACCCTAGTCAAGCATAAAGTGGTCGTTACTTCCAAATTCAAAAGACCCTTAAATAAAAAATAAAAAAAGTACTTAACGTGCCCTATTCAAATTCGCACTGAATGGATTGTATAACTCTGCGATTTGCATAACTGAGGACCATTGTCAGCTTCAGCATTCAATACTTGTGTTTATGGTGCTTGCTTTACGAATCAACAGGGTTATCCTTTCAACGTTTTATGTACACAACATATTCTATGGATTATATAATACCTATTTCGATAAAACTCGTTTATTCCTTGTGTGCTGTTGACCTCGGAAATTTAAATATATTCAAAGGTCGGAAGGGAACCCTATTGAATTTTTTTTTTAAATAATCACGTGGCGGTTGACCTAACAACACAAGTTCAAGGTGTTAATGTGGAGTTTCATTACTCTACTGATATAGGAGTAGGCAATGAGATAATATAATATAATATAATATAATATGAATTACGTCTTCATTCAGTATTCATTATTTAGCTCATGTTTTGTTTTCAGCCTCGTTCCTGTGATACCAAATAAAGATACAGCTTGTGTTTTCGAGTAATAAATAAAGTTGGTAACTTCTCTTTGCTTTGCCAGCGTTATTCAGATAGTGTGCTTCGGCTCACAGATTGTTCGACATAAAATCGGTAGAACCTACCTAATTACGTAATATAATTTAAAACTGAGCAATGCACACTAATTAAATTAAACAATCATGAATGAGTTGAAGGTCTACCAATGATACCATTCATGAGTTCCTGTCATTAATAATTAAGTATAACTAAATTAAACATACCATCTTGCTTACATGAATGTAGGTTTAAAGTAAAAAAAAAATAAACTGGCTGCAATGTTATTAGGTAACCTTTTTGCAGCATATTGTTCATGAGACGCACCTTTAAGCTAGCCACGTGTAAGTCCGACATCCGAACCTAATCGTCAAGGTTGAAGGGGATGAACGATCATGTAACGTGGGACTTGCGCTTGCGCAGCCAAGCTGACTGGCAGCTATTCATACTGAACTTGATATTGGACTGTTTAAGCCAGTTATTATAAAATAAAATAACTGATTGTAACGAGCATGGGCTGTGTAATAAATTTGCATCGGACTTCTAGTAAAAAGTGCTGTAAATGGATTAGATTAAATATTAACTCGTTTGAAGATCTTCGTAAAGAGGGGGACATGACAAAAAATAGTATTAATTGAAGAGCAGAACAAGCACGAGACAATCTTGAAAAATATCAAGATTTATATTAGATCTGAAAAACAACGGGATTGTTGATTCTTGCGGACACGCAATGGTTTCTATGAGAGGAAAACATAAAGCAAACGTTACCTACTCGGAACAATTGAATTGACCTTCATTAAAATAATGAGTTTCTGGATCCCTGTATTGTATTTTATTGCATAAACTGTTGAAGTCTATGTTATAGTATTTTATTGTATGTATTGTTTATATTTATTTATTTATCTTTGTATTAATTTTACTATTAATCGTGTTTCTGGTTTCTCTTTATCTTTATATTGCACCTACCACTATTATTCTCTGCATTACCCAAAGATTGCCTGGAAGAAAATGCCTATGGCATTAAGAGCGTGTATTCCGTTCACTAGCGCCGCCAATCGTTTTTTATTATTTGTGGTAAATTTAAGACACGTAGATAAAAAACCGCTCTGTAGTGCACTGAAGAAATGTATTTATTATGTTTTGAGAGTTATGTTTTGTATTTTAGAACATAAATAGTTGCAAAAGTAGATTTTTTTGCTAAAAGTGGCCACTTTTAGCAATAATTGCCGTTTTGGCTATTTAGCCATGAGTTATGTATTAAAAATAGCTGTCAAAAAATAAAAGATACATTTCTTTAGTGCACTACAGAGCGGTTTTTTATCTACGTGTCTTAAATTTACCAAAATTAATAAAAAACGATTGGCGGCGCTAGTGGACGGAATACACACTCTTAGGTCAGCCTCTGTAAATGTATGTGCGTAAAGTATTAAATAAATAAATAAATATTGTATCAATAAAAATTTGTTCAGTTACGTAACCACGTACGTACGTAGTTACGTAATTTTTTTGTGGATATCACCACAAAAAATCTTCAATCTTCTTTTACGATGTCCCTCACACCGCTCTGGGTTTATCCACTCCTCTTTCTTTGTCCAGGCGATATTCCTTTGGAATGCGCTCCCTCTGAACATCAGGATGGCAACAAGTCGGTTGTCCTTTAAGGTGAAGGCTCGTGAGCATATTCAATATTATATCATTATTTGACGACACGGTTGGCGCAGTGGTTGAGCGATTGACTGCTGCGCAGCATGTCGCGGGTTCGATTCCCGCACGGAACAAATATTTGTAAGACCTACAAGTATTTGTTCCGAGTCTGGGTGTTTTTCTATCTATAATATGTATGTATTTACAAAAAAAAATGTATATAAGTAGTTTATCAGCCATATCGTTACCATAACACAAGCATTAGGTTGCTTAGCTTGGGACTATATGGCGTTGTGTGAAATGTCCAAGGATATTATTATTATTATTATTCGCAAGAAGTTGGAAGAATCGCTACAACGGTAATTCGTTGGTTCGTTTCATTATAACGTTGCTAATTTTATTTATGTGTATGTAGGTATGTATCTATGTATTTATTATAAATGTATTTTTTTTTCTCTCTTCCTTACGGTTTGTTTTTTAATTATGTTGCACCTACCATGCTGTCTCTGCACCATGCACCCTAAGGTCGACTGATGCCTATGGCATTAAGTCCGCCTTTGTACAAATTACTTGTGCATAAAGTTTTAATAAATAAATAAAATAAAAAAATGAAAATATTAGTCCGCAAATGATATAATTATGTGTGTGCATATTGGTGTGCATAGCTATCATTAATGTTGAGATAATTTCCTACCATTATTTGCAGCATCCAGTTTCTGGTGCATCTATACTAATATTATAAATCAGAAGAGTTTGTTTGTTGGTTTGGTTGAACGCGCTAATCTCAGGAACTACTAGTCCGATTTGAAAAATTCTTTCAGTGTTCGATAGCCCATTTATCGAGAAAGGCTATAGGCTATATATCATCACGCTAAGACCAATAGGAGCGGAGCAGTAACGAAAAATGTTACGCAGACGACGTTGCACGGGTCAGCTAGTTTAGTTATAAAATATATATACCAAGGAGGGTATCAAGAAGAAACAGTATTCAAAGACTTTAGTTATAACTGTTTGCTCCGTTTGACTTGCAGTCGCGAGCGCGACTGCCGCGCGTGTAGTTCTGGGTTCGATTCCCAGGTCGGTCATAAAATGTAATTGGGTTTTTCTATTAGGAATTCCTCTGAGACAGCCCGGAGTTTGGAAGTTGAAGGTGAGAGTGACACCCCCGTACCTCAGAAAGCACGTTAATCATAATAATTTTATTATCAGGGGTTTATTTCCGTTGGTCCTGCGCCAGATCTCTCTCCGGTCGTGACGGGATTCCGTCCCATCGGAATAGGAGAGTGATGGGAGAGGGGGGTGCACCCGTGTTTGCGCACACACGCCTGCACTATAGTATGTCCCGCGCTGATGGCTGGGTCTCCATTGAGGTTGGCTGCCACGGCCGAAACCATTCAGAAGTATATCTATCAGCTATCATGTTCTCGTCAGCTTTAAAATATTTTAAGTATAAATAGTAAACATTACGTTTGATAGGAGTGCTGATTGACACTGCCGACAAAATGAAACTAACTACAAACTAAGTAGGTACCTATCTATGTACACTCCTACAGATTGTGTAACACAGTAACATTGAAATAATTAAACTGTAGGTATCTCACAATTGTTATCTCATTGATGTTTACAATGAGTCGTCAGTGTGACCTTCAAGTAGGCACCTTTGAACTATGTTTATGAATGGTTGAATCTTTTGATAGTGATTACATATTGCTTACGCAAGTAGATTCCCTGAAAGTGTTGTTGGGAAATTTCGAAGTAAATTATACACAAGAATTTTTTCGCTGTTTTTTAGAGTAAAAAAAAACAACACTTATTAAAATATTCCATGCCTAATCAATCTAAATAAGATTCTTCTATTGCTAGTAACTGAAACACAACTGGGCTGGGCATGTAGCTTTCCTACTAAGAGAAGCATTTCGCAAAATTTGTACGGGCTCGGGAAAAAGTGCATTTCCGCATATATCTACCTGTGGTTTAGATATACCCAAAGTGCACTGCAATGCTCTGCGTATCCAATACAACAATGCGTTCAGGGTGTTGTTGCGACTGCCATGCTTCTGCAGTGCATCGGCACAGTATACAGTTTTGACGCAGTATGGCGCAAGAAATCTGCCTCGTTACTTCGCAGTGTGCGTGACAGTCCTAAAGTCATTCTGCACTCGATAGCTGCCCGGGCAGGTAGCCCGCTTCTATGGGTATTAGCCGATCGAACGAGGTCCGTTTTAGTTATTGAGTACTAACATAGGCTAAGTAATATTGTTACCAACACAGTGGACCTCATTTTAGTCTGCATGAATAAATAAAATTAAAAATAATATCTGAGCGCGTACGAAGTCGCAGGCAAAAACTAGTCGTAGGCAATACTAATGTTCTAGTGACTAGTTACAAAAAACAAAATTTAAATTGCGTTTTTTCATGAACTCGCAGAATATATATTTTTTGTGACGATTGCGATAATAATCTGAATGTCCAAATATGGAAGTGTCGATTACAAATACGCTGAACCTGAAAAGCCCCTTTCTGAACACCTGCAAGTTAAAAACTGAGTGTTTTAGAAGTGCGTTGTGTTCTGTATTTGAGGCAATTCTACTAATTTTTAAACAGCTTTCGCTTTCGCAACTCGATCGCAAACTGTCAAAAAAACCTTAGGGCGAGGTTGCAGTACTGTGTGCGGCGAGCGAAATAATGCCTAAATTTTGATTGTTTTTTCTTCTTGGTGAAAACTGATACTTAAAGAAATAATACAATATGGTTTCAACATTTACTTCAAAATATAAAGCTCCATCTATTGATATAACTTTTATATATATTCGTGATAAAATCTCTTAGCAGTACCTACACGTTTAAAATTGTAATTTAGTGTCATGTTTGATAAAAAAAAGTATCGAGCCAATCCTTAGAATAATAACGCCAATCATTCTAAATCACGTTTCTATCTTTACGATTTACTTGAGGGTATGTTCAATTTATATGTTATGATTTTTATTTATTAAAAAACTCATAATTAATCAGATTTTCGGACGTTCAAAAATCTTAAAAAGTACTGCAACCCCGCCTTAATTTTTCTCAGATTGCGATTGACATGCGCATGCGATGTGAATGCACAAATTAGTAAAATTGGCACTCTGACATCTAGTAGATATAGAAACAATTAGTTCAAACACAGAGTTGACCCCACCAACTACATCAGACTGCTTAAAAAGTGATTTGTTTGGAACTTTTTAGGGTTCCGAACCCCCGTAAAAAACGGAACCCTTATAGTCTTTAATGTAATGTGCCGCTTGTATAAATAAACGATTTAATCGAAAAAAAAAAAACGAAGTCTGGCAAGACAATTTTTCCGAATGTACTGGACGATTATGTTGAAATTTGGTACTTCTCTGACCCAAACACGGCATTAACAAATTAAAAAAATTTTGAGTCACTCGGGTCTCCGTCACCTTTTGGGGATAAATAAGACAATTAAAAAAAAAAGTTTTTCAATTTGTACCGTGTGACATCTATACTTATAATAAATCTGTAGAGAGGTCAATTCTGTACATGAAATATATTTCCAAAATAACTATCAGGGGGTGATTAGGGATCGATACTGATACCAAAAATGCAATCAGTACAATTTTTGTCTGTCTGTCTGTCGGTCTGTCTGTCTGTCTGTCTGTCTGTATAACCGTTATAGAAGCAAAAACTACTCGACGGATTTTAATGAAACTTGGTACAATTATTATTCATACTCCTGAGCAGGTTATAGTATACATTTCATCACGCTACAATCAATAGGAGCAGAGCAGTGAAGGGAAATGTTGGGAAAACGGGAGAAGTTACTCCATTTTTTAAGCTTCCGTCGCGTGTGCAACCTTAATGGTGAAAGCTACACAGAAATCATGTATGACGGAAATGTTCTCCTTAAAATTATATAAAAAATATCCAACGACAGCATATGTCTATATTTTATGATTGACGAACAATAACACGTGTAACTCCCGATCGCTTAGCAGTTCGAAGCTTTCTGATTGTATTTGTCTACTCTTACGTTTATAAAACTCTCAGTCGTCCCTAATTGACATTAATAAAAGTTAACATTATTAACTATTCCATAAAAAAAGAATCATAGAAATCGGTAATAAACACCAAAGTTATACATGAAAAACGCTAATAATAAGCCATCGCGCGTGAATACTGAATCATGCTATAAGGATTATTTTTGTGGTCGCGAGCGCACAGGCAGGCGGCTAGCTTGGCGCCTAGAGGCTAGCGAGTAGCTTCGGCAAACGGCTTACGACAGTTTGCAATATCCTTTAATAATTATAATGTCGAGGGGAAGATGGTTATAATTTCGCTTTACACCAAACGAGTATTAGAGTAGTACAATATTATAAATGTGAAAGTTTGGTTGTTTGTTACTCAATCACGCCAGAACGGCTTAACGGATCTTAATGAAATTTAGAACAAAGATAGATTATAGTCTGGAATAGCACATAAGCTACTTTTCATCCCGGGAATATGTTCCCTAGGGATCACGCGGGCGAAGCCGCTGGCAGAAGCTAGTATTAAATAAAAGGATTTAGTATGAGGATTTAAATAGCCAGTTTTTCTAAATTTTAAAGTAGTTTTGAGATTATTTAAGATATTCGATGAAAAATGTCCATTCCTCATAATCTTCTAAACTACATAGCGCCTGAAATTTTGAAAAAGTGTTTCCTGCCCTAAACATTACAGGAAAACCTACAAGAAGCGTTAAAGTAACATGTTTGTTACAAAAATGTTATTCGTTTGGAACCCTTTGCTCGCCACCAGTCCGAGTCATACTTGGCCAGTTTTTTTTTGCAATTGGTATTTATTAATCTTTTGATATTTTTTTTACCTTTAAATAATAACCACGCACTTCTGTACAACTTTTGTACACAATTTAGGTTATATTTTTGTCTTTCACTGTCATTTGCAAAAAACATGCTGAAAAATTTATGTTGCGTATTTTTATGATATGTAAACATTATGCCTCTGCCATGTAGTTATGTTCCTGATATCCACTTAGTTATGTTTCGGCAGACATAATATTTAAAGTAAACCTTAACCCGCGATTAAGTGTCGAGTTCATACAAATATGACATGTTTTATTTTATTTTCGGGGAATCAATAGTTCAATAACATTTAGTACGGAATAAGGTCATATTTCATGCAAAAACATACAAGAGCGAAATAAAATTAATGTATCTAATAATTTTCGACGTTTGTTTAACAAAATTATGATGTAGGTAAATTAAAAACACTGCATTGTTAACGAGTCGATTGTTAGGGTTCCGTAGCAAATGGTAAAAACGGAACCCTTATAGATTCCTCATGTCTGTCCGTCTGTCTGTCTGTCTGTCCGTCCGTATGTCACAGCCATTTTTTTCCGAAACTGTAAAAACTATGCTGTTGAAATTTGGTAAGTAGATGTATTCCGTGAACCGCATAAAGATTTTCACACAAAAATAGAAAAAAACTATACATTTTATACTTAGAACTGAAACTAATTTTTTTTTTATCGAAACCCTACCTGTGGGGTATTTATGGATAGGTCTTTAAAAATGATATGAGGTTTCTCATATCATTTTTTTCTAAACTGAATAGTTTGCGCGACAGACACTTCCAAAGTGATAAAATGTGTGTCCACCCCTTATAACTTCTAAAATAAGAGAATGATAAAACTAAAAAAAAATATATGATGTACATTACCAGGTAAACTACCAGCGAAAATTGGTTTGAACGAGATCTAGTAAGTAGTTTTTTTCAATACGTCATAAATCGTAAATCGCAACTTCTGCTTATAATATAATACCTACTGGTTTGTACGGAACCCTCGGTGCGCGAGTCCGACTCTCACTTGGCCGGTTTTTTTTAGTCTCTCTATAAATCGTTAATCTATTGGAAAGCCTTCTTTATTACCTATTCTGATTTCTCACACACCTACATTAGCAAAGCTCTGTATTTGAATACATCTAATGAATTTTGTCTTCCACGATATAAAAAAAAAAAAAAACAAAAAAATAAGAATAGGAAATAAGAAATAAACATTATTAGCGCCCTTACCACGGCCATAGTTTACTGTACTTATTTACTTATCTAGTTAGGGCGAGTTTATTGATCCGTAGTAACCCATTAGTTAATGCATTTTATCGTTAAAATGCGTTTCTCGCCCAATTGTTTGTAATTAACTAATAGTTTTGAATTTATTTGACAAATATTCAAGCTAAATATTGAACTAAATACGCAAATTAACGAAATTTCTTATTTTCAAAAAACAAAAAACTTGCCCTTTTTTACCTATTTATTTATATTGCATACAACATAATTACAGTTACAGAAAATGCTAACATGCTTAAATACATTACCTTGTTGCACAGCAATCGACTTATGACTAATGAAAATTAAAAAAAAAGTAATAAAACATCGTTATAACTATTTAAGAACGGTTACAATTGTTTGGTTACAAGATTCATAAAACAGTAATTTCTTTTTCACTTTAATTTTTGATGATTGATTATTGATTGTATCTGATCCCTAGTCATCAAAATACTCAGTAAGCCTAGTTGTAGAAAACTCTAACAAAGTAATAATATAATAGGATCTTGACATTACTGAAACCTTTGCTGACATTGGTAGGTGCATCTTGATTATCACCCAGTAAACGCTCTTTGCTAACCAAGAGCCTTGTAAAGCAAAGATGTCACGAATAACGATTTTTCCGAATACCGAATATTCGGCTAGGCTCCCGACCAAACCGCTGAATATTTGGCGGCCGAACCTTCAGCGACACGTATTACATTTCGGGGGTTGAGAGGTTCCGATCTGCATCATTGAAGTATGTGTGTTAACTACGTCTTGGAGGATTTTTTTTCATTTGCGAGTAGGTCATGCGTGCTGAACCAAAAGCCTACTACCCCAAAGAGCGAGACCATCCCGATCTTCCATGCATGCAGCCCGCATGTTTTTCAGCCCATCGCGTCGCAGTGATTTTGACATGATGATTTTGTGTTTATTTGGTATTCGGTATTGGGCCGAATGATTTGCAATATTCGGATACCGAATAACGAATAGTATAAATAGTAACCAAATAGGCCGAATAGCTGCCGAATATTCGCGGCATCTGTAATGTGAAGTCCGCATTAATTACTTTCAGGAGCATTATGCTATCACACAAGCAAACATCGATAAACAAACCTAACACCACGCCTATACTTCTCGAAGGGTTAAGCAGACGTGTAGGTACCTTCAGGATCTTACTCTTTCGCCACCAATCGGGTACAAATCCAGACTCCGATTTGATACTGAGAAACAGGAAATTTATAGACGATTTTTGATGGAATAATCCAAAGACACCTCGCCCTAACCGGGATTTGAATCCAGCGGCCTAATAATGTAACGTGTTTCGGCAAAGACACTGCAATTAATTTGCCATTCCCCTGCCTATGATTAGCTTAAACTAACGGCTCTCAAATAATGTAGGTAATGTAAATGTATCAATGCAGATTCACACTTAATTTTTTTGACACTAGTTGCATAACAAAATTAGGCCACAGGCTCTTATGCTCAGCACTTAGCAGTAGCGCTTGCAACGACTTAAAAACTAGCAGACCGCAGATGACGTCACGCAAGCTGTATGCAAGCTGCGTTTCCTGTGCAAGAGCTTATCACAAACAGTTACATAAGTGCGGCACGTGCGGGCGCTCCGGCGCCGGTCTGACATTAGCCTAAGGTCAAGGTGAACACTATTATCCTTGTGATGTGACGTCACCGAATGGCGCAACTGAATGCACATCAATTGTGCTGACATTTGCCCGATGTTTACTATTTGCGATTTCGCATAGAGCTGTGCGCACTGAAATGTTGAAATCAGTAATTACCGAAATCTACTTGATTAAAATCTTAAAGTCGCTCAGCAGAGAACTCACAGCCGTTGCAGCAGTCATGGGGTCTAGAATGTAGAAGCTTATAATTTCGGTATCAATCAAAGACACGATAAAAATGTAAATTTTATGTACCCTAGATAAAATGAAAAAAAAAAAACATATTTACATAGGTACTTCAAAAAGGGCAGGCTTCAGGCAAAACATGAGCTTACAAATAAAAAAATAAAAGTGTATGCATAAGAAGGAATTCTTTAAATTCAACCTCGAAAGGTGTATTAGAAGAACAGGAACCTATCAAATAGAGGACATACAAGTTTGTATGGAAGTTCATCATTTTTGCCGACAAATAACCATCGGATATAGTGCAGCATGTTTATAATAGCTACATACGTCGAGTGTGGGCCAAAGATCTAAAAATAAATAACAGTGCATAGTGATCCGTCTTCCAATTCACAGTAAGTGTCC
This sequence comes from Ceramica pisi, assembly GCA_963859965.1. Taxonomy (NCBI): domain Eukaryota; kingdom Metazoa; phylum Arthropoda; class Insecta; order Lepidoptera; family Noctuidae; genus Ceramica; species Ceramica pisi. The sequence goes on along the minus strand of OY982535.1, from coordinate 16,444,593 downwards.
CATAATTTCAGCTTCAGAATTGTCTAAACGACTAAATTGACGCTTTCAATGACGCCAGATGTGAATGCACTCATTGTCTTGTAAAAATGGTTGCCTAAATTTCAATATCTAGGTCACAACCCACTACCAATAGCTTGAAAGATTTCGCTTCTGAAATTTATTTGACGAGGAAAGTGGTTTCTATTTTTAACCGACTTCCCAATAAGGAGGAGGTTATCAATTCGGTTGTATGTTTTTTTTTTTTTTTTTTATGTTTGTTACCTCATAACTCCGACAATTATGAACCGATTTGAAAAATTCTTGTTTTATCTGAAAGGATATACTTGCAGATTGGTTCCATTTAAATCATATCAAAATCGGTTACGAACTTTGAATTTTAAATCGAAATACCTGGAATTTGACTATTTAGATGACTCTTTGATAATCGAAATTGCGTATTTTGCTTTTCTGCGATTTTGCAGTGGTGTTGTTAGGTGTGGGGCACCACTAAAAAGTGAAAAATAAAAAACTTTTTACAAAAAAATACAACCGACTTCCAAAAAAAAACACTGCAAAGTAAAAAATAACTTTAATTTCGGAAGTCGGTGTTTTTGTTACTTTCTCCGTATTTTGACACCGACTTCCGAAATTAAAGTTATTTTTTACTTTGCAGTGTTTTTTTTATTGAAGTGAAAACTTATTTAGCGGCGTTGAGCACTTTTCTTGGGATGGGTATAAAATGTTAAACTCGCGTCAGGACACGTGACCTGATCGAAAATTCGTAAGACGGATGATTAAAAAATGCACAACTTTAATGTACAAGTTTTCTCTTCTGCCGGCACTCCCGCAGTGCAGCCCGTTGTTTTTTTTATAACTGGTTAACTACATACGGCATAAATACGAGCCACGTTTATACGTACAACTGCTGAAATAATATTACGGGCACTATATTATCAACTAACTTTTGCGTCCATAAAAACAAAATATCAAAGCTAGCAATATGTATAGTGGCCACGGGTGCTTGCCGGAAACGGGTAAATAACAAAAATATTAATAAAGTAAAACTTTCTCATGGGGGATTCCAAAGCGTTCGGGTTTTTGTGCGTAGGTTTACTTATTATGTAAGAAGAGAGAAATAATCAGGTTTAACAATCCAAATTTCTTTGAATTCATTAACGCGGGTGTTAGCTATATATTTCTGTTATTTGTTGTAGTGTACACACTCCTTGTTTTACGGGGTAGGTAATCTGCTACGCCTTAGGGTAGACAAAGGGCTTTGTGGGGCTTCTACCGGCTAAAACCTTAGTAATCCTCTTCAAGCTATTGCTGAGGATAAGGATACGCTTGGGTATCTCTTGAGCAGTTTGAGGAAAGTTATTGAGTGTGAATATGAACACCTAGTTAGTTATGGGTTCCCTAGCGATTGGCTCGCAAGTACTCGCAGCCGGTCACTGATGTTGTCTACGTTATCTTTGGCTCACAGCTTAACGTGATGAACAACTAAAACAAAGTCTCTCTGTCTGTCTGTCTGTTCGCGATAAACTCAAAAACTACTGCACCTTGGATTTTCATGCTATTTTTAACCGACTTCTCAAAACGGAGGAGGTTATCAATTCGGTTGTATGTTTTTTTTTTTTGTTTGTTTCCTCATATACTTGCAGATTGGTCCCATTTAAATCATATCAAAATCGGTTACGAACTTTGGATTATAAATCGAAAAAGCTGGAATTTGCTATTTAGATGATTTTTTGATAATCGAAATTGCGTATTTTGCTTTTCTGCGATTTTGTGGTGGTGTTGTTAGGTGTGGGGCACCACTAAAAAGTGAAAAATAAAAAACTTTTTACAAAAAAATACAACCGACTTCTAAAAAAAAAACACTACAAAGTAAAAAATAACTTTAATTTCAGAAGTCGGTGTCAAAATACGAAGAAACTAACAAAAACCGAAATTAAAGTTATTTTTTACGTTGTAGTGTTTTTTTTTTAGAAGTCGGTTGTATTTTTTTGTAAAAAGTTTTTTTCACCAATGGAGAGAGTGATTCACGAGGATAGTTTTAGTATATAATTTGTCAAGCGGGCGAAGCCCCGTGCATCATGCAAAATAAGATTATTAAATAAATGTCAAGGACAACGGTAGGCGTTTCGTACTGAATTTTTTGTTGTTACCGATATTATACAGATAGGAACATATTAGTACCTAACTAGCTAATGCCCACGGTTTCGCCCACTTGACAAATTATATGTATACTAAAACCTTCTTCGAGAACCACTCGATAATTGGTAAGTAAAAATAGCATAATAATCGGTGCAGTAGTTTAAGAGTTTATTGCGAACAGACAGACAGACCGACAGACGCGGCAGAGGACTTTGTTTTATAATATGTAGTGCTAGTGTCTTAAATCTAACTGCACAACCAATTACAGGCAAACACCACATGCAAAATGCTCTTTGTAATTATTTAATTAAAAAGACTTAATTTACTTAAATCATCTATAACGTGTCCCAGAAATCAACGTCAAGCCAAAAACGGGCAATAGGCCAAGTCGTGACAGTTATTAGAAAAATATAAGAAAAAATCTTGGTCATGACTTTTCAAATTTTATGGATTCAAAAATAAATCTCAAAAAGTGACACCCTGTGATGATCTTTCAAGTCCTGTGACTACAAATATAAAATTTTCGGCAGTTTACACTATTTTGGCAAACAGTTCGAGCATTTAATATAAACTTGATAAATCAGATTTTATAAAAATTATAACTAAAGAAATCCAACAACTGAATTTTATTTCAAACGCACCTAAAACTAACAAATAACTTTTTTTCCTCAATTAAGAAGTTGCAATTAGTAAGTGGCATACCATTTTGGAATCCAGACTAAACGCGCCATCGTTCAAAGTTACTTACCAAAATAGTGTAGTAGATTTTTTTTTACACTACACGCGGTTAAAGTTGGGTGATGTAACAATTTTGAATTCAATGTTGGGCAAAAATCTAACATTTTATTTAAAACTGAGGTAGTTATGACTGTTATTTCCAGAAAGGTTATTCATGGTTACGACACAGAAAAAAAAACTGATTAAAAGTTAATATTTGTAGTCACAGGACTTGAAATATCATCACAGGGTGTCAGTTTTTGAAATTTATTTTTGAATCCATAAAATTTTAAAACTACACAGATTTTTTTTATATTTTTCTAATAACTATCACGACTTGGCCTATTACCTGTTTTCGCCTTGACGTTGATTTCTCGGACACGTTCGAACTAATAAATTACCGAAGTAAGTGCAATCGCTGTAGGGTTTTTCGTAACAGGATGTTTTGCACAAACGTTACATCGCACCAATAAAGGATCGATGGAATAAAACATCGTACAACTGAATTATCAACTCAGCGTGTTCGATATAATAAAAATGGAATCATCAGCAGCTTAGTTAGTTATAGGGCTAGAGTGAATACCCAAGAAACAATAGAAAGGTTGGTGGAATAGTGGTATGGTAACCATTGAGATGACGTCAAATAGAGGTAGATGTGTAAGATAAAGACATGCCGAAATGCAGACCCCTCAATAAAATATGAGCAGGAATGAGTCAAATTGGTACAATATTTATCATACTGCAGCATAACAACGTATTTTGATGTATTTTAGATATACGTGTATATGCGATAAATAAATAAATACGAAGAAAATGGAGCTTCTCTTATTTCCGATGATAAAGGCGAGACATTGACCTCATTGTGGCTCGTGTAGATACATAAACAATTGCTCACATGCTATCTATTTGGAGTGCTTCTAGTGAGAGTCACATGTACCTAGACGTGAGTGCACGTGAACCGACTGTCCGACTACCTGCGCAGGCGCTACGTTTGAGCAAGATTCGCGGTTATTAAGAAGTGGTGGAAGTCATGAACATCAGCTTAGCGTTTTCCTAATAATTTTAGTGGTTGCTTCCATTATAACTAGTTGCAACCCTGTAGATCTCTACAATTCAGGTACTGGGTAACCCTATATCTTTTGGTCCTTAAAGTCCCTAAAGTTGGCAACTAGTCGGTTTACCGACTTTCGGGAGTTTTGTTGACTTTCGAGTGTTTTATTTTACCGCGGTTACTTTGGTTGTGATTAAAGTAATTGTAGCTCAAAATAGAAAACTTGAAAGAATTGATGCAGACATCATCATCATCATATCAGCCAATTGCCATCCACTGCTGAACGTAAGCCTCCCCCAAAAAGTGCCAACCATCTCGGTCCAGGGGGGCTACTCTCGAAGCCCGAAGTCTGTAGTTTCGGGCTTAGTTGCGGGCATATTCTACTCCGTATCACCTACGAACTTACAATGTTGTCCCGAAACTGAACTAAGCATGAAAGACAACACGATTTTACAGTAACTGTCAAATCGTATTGTCATTAATTCTTAGTGATTAGGTGATAAGGAGTAGAATACGCCCGCAACTAAGCCCGAAACTACGGACCTCGGGCTTAGAGAGTAGCCCTCCAAGTCTTGAGCAGTCCGCATACATCCGCTGCCAGCCACCTTCTTTAAATCATCGGTCTATCGTGCCGGAGAGTATCCCACACTACGTTCGCCCACACGCCGTCTTTCTGCTCCATCGTCCGTCTGTCCGTCTACAGACATAGCCGGCCCACTTCCACTTCAGCGTGCTGATTCTACGCGCAATGTCAGTGACTTTAGTTCTTTGGCAAATGACTTCGTTGCGAATTCTATCCACCACAGAAACCCCGAGCAATGCTCTTTCCATTGCACGCTGAGCAACCTTGAATTTGTGGACCAGGCCCATGGTGAGTGTCCACGTTTCGGCTCCGTAAGTCATTACAGGTAGGATGCACTGGGGTTTATAGACCCTGGTCTTAAGACATTGTGGGATCGACGATTCAAAGATATCAAGCAGCTTCCCGAATGCCGCCCAGCCCAAGCGAATTCTTCTGGTCGCCTCCGTCTAAAAATTGTGCCGCTCTAGTTGTATATTTGGCCTAGATTGCCTAGATAGTTAGATTAGCTCAGACATAGTGAGGAGAAAAGGATTCAGCGCTGATGAAACTTCATCACTAAGATTTAATTAATTTAAATCTATACTAATCTATACTAATATTATAAAGCAGAAGAGTTTGTTTGTTTGATTGGTTGAACGCGCTAATCTCAGGAACTACTAGTCCGATTTGAAAAATTCTTTCAGTGTTAGATAGCCCATTTATCGAGGAAGGTTATAGGCTATACATCATCACGCTAAGACAAATAGGAGCGGAGCAGTAATGGAAAATGTGACGCAGACGAAGTTGGGGGGTCAGCTAGTTGTTTAATAAATGTTATACAAAAGCAACTGCAAATAGTGAATAAGTGCGTACAAATATATACGATTTAATTGATAAAACTTGAACTGCCTACCTAGTATTTTTTAACTACCAAAGGCTTTGTGTGGTAAGTTTACGCAGAAAGTCCAGGAAAAGCAATGTAGGACAGCTACACAAACCATCTTTACCTAACACTGGAGTGACAAAGTTATTTTAAATTATATTGTTATTTTAATAGGTAAGCAATATTAACATTTTGAATTTTAATATGGTTTTCCTATTTATTTTAAAATAAATAATGGCAATATCTACGGGTTATTCGACTTGCGTTAGTCAACCAAGGAAAACCCAAATGTAACCAAAACATTTCACCATGATATGGGTAAAAGCTTACAAGTAAAGGTTATAATAAAGGTTAAAGGTTAATGAACTCTAAAATGTGATATATTTTACTTTTTTACATTACTACTTGTATGTATTGTGTTGTTTATTGAAACTTTGTAAAAAGTAATGAGTCTTATGTTACTTGATTAAAAACAATTAATAATACCTTCGCCTCCTCATACACCTACCAAAAGACTGGGACCTCAAGGTCCCGCTCTTTTGCGGGTTAGTTCAAGACGTAGCTTAAATAATAATAATAGCTACGAAAAATATAACACCTTCATACACACATAGGTGTAAAAGTACATATTTTTCGTTCTCTGTCATCATCATCTGTCTAGCTTTTTCCCAACTATATTGGGCTCGGCTTCCAGTCTAGTTAGATTCAGCTAAATACCAGCATTTAATGTTGAGCGGCTACTGCTTACCAGACCTCCACAACCCATTTTACTGGGTAGCACGGTACTTCTTGGCAAGACTAGTGTCAGATTTTCTGGCATCTGAAAATCCGTGACGGCTGTCAAAGATTAAGTTAACGTGCTTTCAAGATACGGAGGATATTCCTTAAGTTGAGATAGTCACCTATCCACAACCCAACCTTGACAAGCGTTGCTTTGGTTATATCATTCTCTCTCAAACTTTCCGAAATCGATATATTTTCAAAACAAACTTATTTTATAAGGAAAATATGGTGCATAATCTTGTCTAATCTTAATGATTCAGTGAAAATTTATTGCTTCTATTATTATTTATGTGCAACTAACAAAGTTAATAATGTAATGATGTTACTTGTAGACATGGGCGATATATTCAATCTTTTATCGATCGATCGAATCGATACAAGTCGAAAACCTACTTCGGTATCATCTTGAATTCTGTTTCTATGGATTTATTTAAATATATTTCACTTTTTAGCTCTCCTTATCATTAAAAAAAAAAAAAAAATGTTACATTTGTTATAAATTGTACGATTAATAATTATAATCAATGGTTAGAATAGTTAAAAACAATCGCAACGAGCATTTGAATATTTCGATACTTAGTTTTCAAACAATTCCCATCACTAAAATAACAAATAATATAAACAAAATGGTAGTAGTTGCAAATGCATCATTTTCCTTATTAGTATATCAATGCCGGGGTCACCTGTCGTCTTGCTAAAGTGCTAATGCTTTTATTACGAGCTATATAATTGTTTTATAACCTGCGTGCAAAATTACTATAATAGGTAAGCAGTACAACACTATAAATAGCCACCAATAGTTTGTAGAGTACCTGACAACGGTTGAGTTGCTAGGATGATTGCGCATCGTCTTGTCTTCTATATCAACCACTAGCTTCTACCAGCGGCTTCATCCGCGGGATCCCTGGGGAACATATTCCTGGGATGAAAGTATATATAACCTATTTATTATGCAAGACTATAATCTACCTCTGTGGCAAATTTCATGAAGATCCTGCCAGACGTTCTGACGGAAAGAGTAACAAACATCCATCAATCCGATCAATCCTCACAAACTGTCGCATTTATAATATTAGTAGGATTTTAGCGAAAAATCCCTGAGTCCCATGAGTCGACTTGGAAGAGGCATGTAACATATCTCCTTCTTCATTCTATCATAATCTAATCCCTAAGACATCCTCGTTTGCTATAGATCTCTCTCTAAGTGCCAACACAACAACGAAGTCCTGCGCTTCTCGGATCCAGCGAATATCACATCTATCTACTTTTCCAAAACTGTTACTACTATTTTTAAAGTAAAATTTCTCGTAAATCTATTTTAACCGAGATTTACATGAAGCTCTCTTATTTTAACCTGTGTGTATGCAAATGAAGATACCTACATGATTTCAAATAAGAATAAATAATGTTTTTTTTTAAACATGCAGTTTAAAAGCGTGTATTCCGTCCACTAGCGCCGCCAATCGTTTTTTATTATTTGTGGTAAATTTAAGACACGTAGATAAAAAACCGCTCTGTAGTGCACTGAAGAAATGTATTTATTATGTTTTGAGAGTTATGTTTTGTACTTTAGAACATAAATAGTTGCCAAAGTCGATATTTTTGCTAAAAGTGGCCACTTTTAGCAATAATTGCCATTTTGGCTATTTAGCCATGAGTTATGTATTAAAAATAGCTGTCAAAAAATAATAGATACATTTCTTTAGTGCACTACAGAGTGGTTTTTTATCTACGTGTCTTAAATTTACCACAATTAATAAAAAACGATTGGCGGCGCTAGTGGACGGAATACACACTCTTGACAACCTTGATGCCTTTTTTGTACTCACTAAAATCTTGTTTACAAAACTAATTAACTGAATATACCAAATTACCATAATTATGATCAGGTTTCTATTCATAGCAGTCATCTTAAACTTATAGATGCAATATCCGATGGAAATATTTTGCGTAACGACCACGCCTGACCACGCCTGTTCATGACGTGCAGATTTTTAGCAAGCCCAGGCTTGTTGGCATTGGCCAATAAACTGATCCTTATGTTGACTGAAGTTGAGGCAAGCCGCTGTTCAGAAGCTCTTGGGCAACTGGGGGTTTTTAAACACACGCAATTACATACATAATGCTGGACGACTTAAGACCATAGCTAGCCTAGATTAAATGCAATTATAATTTTAGGGATGCCAATGCTCGAAAGAAACGATTAATCGTCTTTACCTGGTAAAAGGCTAAGTTTAATAAATTAATTCTAAAACCAAAAAAGAAACAATATGAATGAGTCTGTCAGAGTGTAATCGACTGTTGCGATATTTTATTTAAAACAGAATCGAATGACGAAAAATCTTTTTCACAAAAAAGTACAACCGACTTCCAAATAAAAACACTACAACGTATAAAATAACTGCAATTCTGGAAGTTGGTGTTTTTGGTTGCTTATTCCTTTTTTGACACCGACTTTCCGAAATTAAAGGTTTTTTTTTTGTAAAAAAGCTCTTTATTGAAGAGTTCTTTTGCCTACCTCCAAAATACGTCCTCAAATCTTCGCCAAATTGAAATGGGACCGGTCTGGGAAAATAGTCTTTCAAACAAAAGAAGAATCATCCAAATCGGTTAAAAATTGGCGAAAATATCGCTGAACAAACATTTTTCTTGGGATCCCATCATCAGCTCATCTGAACTCATCCCAGCTGAACTGATGATATAAGTCAAGGTGACTTATATCTTCCTTCATCAGTTCAGCTAGGTACATGAGATGATGATAACCAGGCACAAATATCTAAATTGCGTTAGAAACATTGCATATGCCTTTAAAATTTGAGGGTTCCACTCGATTTTCCTAAGTTCCCAGTATGAGATTTTGATTTGTTGACAATGGGACCACCTCAGGAGTCGATCTAAACAAAAATGAAAATCGGCCCGCAATTGGCGGAGGAATCGGAACATACCTACATAAAAAAATACATACGGACGAACATAGAACAACCCTTTTTGAAAGAAGTCGGTTAATAAAAAGTGCGTAAGCCCACAATGTAACTTTCTCTACGCAGAATAAAGATAGTGAAACCAGATATCTCCAAAAACCCACAAATTACATGATCACAATTGACAGTTGGACGGCAAGACAATCATTGAGTAATGTTGGGCCCTTGCGTAACGTCGGCGGTGCGTAAGGTCACCGACATCATCTAATTTTGCACGCTTTCGTAACAAACAACTAAAGTAAAAATCGAGCACGCCACTAATATAATTCCTGACATCAAGGCGACCACGACCAAGTTTCATAATTATTATTAGTATGATTTATTTCAGTTTCAGCTGTGGTCTATTTTTTTTACTTAATTTATCAGTAATTTCTTAAGAAATAAGCTGTAACTTTGTACTCAATTGCTTTGTTTTAATGAAGCCAAAAACATTAAATTCTTAACAGTTTTCGATCGTACATAAAAACATCAAAATTATGTAAATCTTAAAGTTAGTTTAAACAGAACAGAATTTGCTGACGGCTGTACGGAATTAGAGATTGCAGAAAAATCACGTCCTTGATCTAAATAAATAAATATTTGTTTTAGCAATATATCACGTTTGAGAATTCGCAACCGTTGGGCGTTTCTGAATATGCCTATAGCGATCGTATACAGTTGTGTAAGTTTACTTGTGAATTATGATCAATGAATCTTCTCGTTTGAAGCAAGGAACCAGTTTCAACTGATATTGTAGGTTAAGGTTGCTTAAGTCGTACCCCCTAGGGAATATGACTGTATTTTCTAGAGATAATAAAATAAAATCAATATTTAAAGCGTTAATATATCTTCAGTAATTAAGCTTTCAACTTGTTAAAAATACAAAAATCTTATTCAAAATTATTTAAATCCTATTTCAAAAAGAACCTTCGGTAGGGTTAAGGCGCCTGGTTTCCTAATTCGTACTTCCTATCTGTATAAGCCGAAGTTGGAGTAAAAAGTTGGAATTTTTATTTTGACATTGTTTTGTTTTGTTTTTATTCTTTTTTTTGGTCATAATCATAACTTATTATTATTTTATTTTGATTTGCATGTTTTATATTCGTCCCATTATTTAATATTTCTACACCAGCAATGGTAGTATATGTGAAACAATATTTAATGTAAGATCTTAATGTACCATTATACTGAGAAATAAAATACAAATACAAATACAAATAACATAAAGTATATAAAATGATGGAATAAGACGATTGACACTAACATTAACAAATTCTAAATGTACTTTCTTTTTTCATATTGAATCTCATGCTTCTTCTCTTTGAAATTAAACTATAAAATTAAAATGAATGAAAATTATACACAGGGAACTGAATATTAATATTAATTATTAATTAATAATTAATTTAATATTAATTATACATGCAAAATAAATTAAACTGCTTAAATTAACTTAAAAAAATAAATAATTTGGTTTGTATGCAAATATATCACTTTTATGTATGTTTTTAATTTTATTGGTTATGGACTAGTTTAGTTTAGATGTAGAATACATAATTTTAGTTTTATCAAAAAGGGAATCAGATATTGCTGGAATACAGTTATGGAGGCGGTGGTCCAAGAACATGTTCCTTCAATCAATTTGTTTACTACAATGCCAATAAAACGATTCATTATATGCTTGTCGTTCGGGACTAAAAATAGCGATGTTTGTCTAGTGTCTCCGTAAGCTGAGCATTCATCATTGTTGTTTATCCAAGATAAACTGAGTTCTTCATCCTTTGTTATGTCAGAAACGGAATGTTTTATCCCGCGTTTTATTGGTTAGTTGTTTTCGATGTTAGAAACAACAAATAGTTGTTTTTTGCTCCGGACTTTTCTATTTATGAGTAAAATTCTCGGTAGTTTGCCCGTCTTGAGATTAAGCTGGCGACCGCCTGCGTCAATAGGATTTGCACGAACCATCTTAGGCTGCCTACAGTACCGTATGACAGCACTTGTGCAGACCTTTATGGTAGCTATTATAATAGGCGAAACACTTCTGTATTGTTGAATGGTTGATTATAATGGTCTAAGTACTAGCTACACATACTGAAACTAAGGTGTCAATGGAGCCATAAATATGAAAAAAAATACCGAGATGAGAATGTGACGAGAATAACATTTCAGTTACATCATCGCTAAAGCTTTACAAACAAAATATAGATAATAGTAGCGTATTTTTTATCAGACAGGTGCGAATTCCACGAAACACATTTTTTGCATGTTTTTAAGACACAAATCATATTATTATAAGGAAATTTTAAACTATCTTCCTTTAATCTTTATATTCCTCAAAATCGATCTTTCTAACATGATGAAATCATGCTGCTACATTGGTACCAGTTATTAAATGATTAATTACTGTTAATATATTTATTACTAAAATCAATAGATACCTAGGTAGGTACGTACACAATTCACATGGAGATAAATGGGTATCATTCATAACTAAGTTATGACGAAAGCTATGCGCAATAGCAACTGTTCGGTGTTCCCTCATCGCTTGTTCTCCCGGATGTACCCCTGGTTTTTCCACTATGTAAGTATATATGTATTTAGTTTGTTTCGATTGATCACAACCCAGTAAGATATTTCCCATATATTTATGTAGATTTAAAAGATTGGTTTTAGCTATAAGACCGTCCATTGTTACAATTACAACCTATTAATTTTTGTATTTTTTTCTACATCTTGTAAAATAAAATTCTTCACACACTTCGTAGCAACTACTCGCAGATAATCGAGAAAACGTCTGAAAAATGTTTAAAATGTATCATTGTTTTAGGAAAAATACACATGTTCATTTCAATGGAAAGTAAATGATATTAATCACAAACATGTTCTTATTGAATTGGCGAAAGCTTTTACTTTTAGCACTACAACAGGTTTCGCTGAGAACAGACGGGTCAAGGTCGTGTCTCACAAAAAGCAGTTTGGCGCCGCGATTCGGACGGAACCAATAAACTCGTACGCTTAAATCCATTAGGTATGCGACATTTCTCGTACGATGTGATGGCGAATTAGTAAGAAAAACACCTTAATTTTTACGAGTTTGACACCCACTCGCAGGTGTCTCCTTGGCTGTTTATCTGTTCTGTCTGGCAGTTCGCAGAATGAAGCGACGGCTTGTAACAAGAGGCGATTGACTCCATGTCTGCCAGCCATTTATTACGTCGATCAGCATATATATTATCTTTATGTCGTAACTTAATTCATTTTTGAATACATAATTGTCACGTCCTGTTTTGTTACAAATGATGGCTAACTTAAATATTTGTGATCTTGTAGACTTTGGAATTTGTAATAGGTATAGGTACTCTGTTTGATAGTTAATTTTATTTTTATGTTTTCTACAAGAAACAACATGTTCACATAATTAGTTCGTGGACCTGTGAATACCTACGAATATATTGTAATTGTTTTGAAATATTTTAATAACATTCCAAGAAACCATGACTATATATTTTAATTTGTTAGCAAGTCGGTATCTACGTGCTTTATTGAAACAGTATTCATACCTAAAAAATACAGGTGGGTATGTCATCAATTCTGGTTGTTTCAGAACGATAAAATTTGCATTGATTTTGCGTATGTAAAAGACAGCCAAAAATGAGTCCGGCGCCTTATCACCCTTGACCTGGTGGTTGCGCAACCCATCCCGGAGGTGTGCACACTTGGCAAGGTCGCCACAATGAATTGGTCATCTTTTTCCTTGCCAAAGTAAACTAACTTCACGATTTATTTGTTTGTACGTAGACGTACTCGTAGATTGTGTAGGGTCAAGTCTCAGTAAATTAGTTCGATAGTGATTTTCCAACGTTATTTTGTTGTGTCGGAAAATTACAAGTAGAGTCAGTAAACTGGAATAAAGTTAATATCGCAATACGAAGTAAGTTTTTGTAGGCAGGAAAGGGCATTAATGTAATATCAATGTTAATAAAATGAATAGATACCTAATATTAAGAAATATAAGACTTTTTTGGTATAATTTTATACATACTATAGGTATGGGTTGGGTATATCATATTCGTTGTGGTTTCTCGTAACACAACTAACAGAAAACCGGAGTAAGGTTTATTGTTCTCATTGTTAAGAACAATTCACTATGGGATCAACTTGAAGCAGATTTTTTTATATTTATTCGCTTTAATGTACATTGTATGCACTGTATAAATTGCATGTCTAAGTACCTGTTTTCCTGTTTGCAGTCGTACCCCCATTCCCGTGGCACTGGTTCTATGCCGTCTAACTGCAGAGTGTGGTACTATTGATGAGTTATGTCTTCAGAAGCTGCAGCACTCAGACTCTAACACCGTTTTCCACGATATTTTTAGTTTAATATAATGTAGATCCGTGAAAAACTTTTATTTGTGTGTATATTTGACTATACTCCTTTTAAAGATTTTATGATTTTTTTTCTTATATATTGCGGACGCAACCTGTCAAAACACCTCTTAATTACATAAATTTTATGACTGTCGTTGAGACTATACTTTAATCTGAAGACTTTCAAGTACATGAATTGGCCTTCAGGTACGCTTAGTCAGACTTGTGAGTTTCAGCTTCAATTTGCTTCACGACTTACATCCATCCATCAATCTCCTCCAACCATTTGACATTCCAAAGTACCGATGGTTAAAAAATAATTGATTTAATGATTAGAGGACCTTCAAATATACGAGTCACCACTTCTGGTTCCTCTTGTTTACAAGTACTCGTGTTTACGGTCTGCCGGGTTCACAGACCTACCTTGATCTGAATTACCTAATGTATGTACATCTATGTACGAAGATATTTCATTTTTGTTTATCATCACTCTTTGTTAATTTATTTGTATTATTTTCATTTGTTCGCTCGTGCCTACAAGTTGTTACAGAAATAGCAAAATTTGAGAAGGTGTTCTAGAATTTATTAAATTATGAACACCTTTTATTAAAGGAAATCCAGGAACCAAATCCGAAACCGCGATAAAAAAATCAATTACCCCTCCCCCATACGCTCGCTCCATCGTAGACTTTGTCTCTGTCATCTCTGACCAAGACTAGAGTCAAGAGCAAACCCATAAAAGTAAAAAAAAAACCTGATTTTTACACAATTACTGAGTTACGGAAATTTAACATGACAACATAAAACAAAACACATAGGTAACAGCTACATTAAAAAATACAACCGACTTCCAAAAAAAAAACACTACAAAGTAAAGAATAACTTTAATTTCGGAAGTCGGTGTTTTTGTTAGTTTCTTCGTATTTTGACACCGACTTCCGAAATTAAAGTTATTTTTTACTTTGCAGTGTTTTTTTTTTGGAAGTCGGTTGTATTTTTTTGTAAAAAGTTTTTTATTTTTCACTTTTTAGTGGTGCCCCACACCTAACAACACTCCAAAATCGCAGAAAAGCAAAATACGCAATTTCGATCATCAAAGAATCATCTAAATAGTCAAATTCCAGCTATTTCGATTTAAAATCCAAAGCTCGTAACCGATTTTGATATGATTTAAATGGGACCAATCTGCAAGTATATCCTTTCAGATAAAACAAAAAATTTTCAAATCGGTTCATAATTGTCGGAGATATGAGGTAGCAAACATAAAAAAAAAAAAAAAATATACAACCGAATTGATAACCTCCTCCTTTTTGGGAAGTCGGTTAAAAAATGAACACCCATTAGGGAGGCACTTAAGTAAATTAAGTTTTGAGTCGTACCAACCTTCCGGTGGTACAGGCTATATGCCGTCTAGCTGCGGAGTGCGGTGCTATTAGTGATTTATGTCTTCAGTAGCTGCAGTACTTAGACCTTAACACCATTTTACACCACGATCTGTCCATCTTCGTATTTCGCATTCGCACTACAGTCGCAAACTTTAAAATTCATTTCTTTTTTACCGACTTCCCAAATAGAACCGAATTGAGAACCTCCTCGGTTCTCAATTCGGTTGTTTTTGTATGTTTGTTACCTCATAACTCCGTCAATTCTGAACTGATTTGATAAATTTGATTTATATTATCTGAAAGGATATACTTGCATATTGGTCCCATTTAAATTTTATCAAAATCGATTACGAAGTTTGGATTTTAAACAGAAATATCTGGAATTCGTTAACTTGGATGATCGTTTTTTGTCATCCAAGTAATCGAAATTTCGTATTTTGCTTTTCTGCGATTTTGCAGTGGTGTTGTTAGGTGTGAGGTACCTACCACTAAAAAGTGAAAAATAAAAAAAACCTTTTTAGAAAAAAACCGACTTCCAAATAAAAAAAAAAACACTACAAAGTAAAAAATAACTTTAATTTCGGAAGTCGGTGTCAAAATACGAAGAAACTAACAAAAACACCGACTTCCGACTTATTTTGTAATTTTTTTGACAAAAGTTTTTGACAATGTTTTTCGCTGAGATGATAATTTCTGACTTACTTATTCTTAAGTACGAAAATTGGCTTTTAGGTATGCTTTGTTAGACTTGTGACTTCAGCTTCTATTTGCTTCACGAGTTTGTTTTCATAACTTTATGGACTTCGGTACATCCATCACACATTTGACATTCCACTTGTCACTGTCACACCAAAGGTACCTACCGATGGATATAAAAGGTATTTATTGTATGGTTTGAGGACCTTCAAACATATGAATGTTGCGTAACCACTTCTGGTTCCTCTTGTTTACAAGTACTCGTGTTTACGGTCTGCCGGGTTCGCAGACCTACCTTGATCTGAATCAACTAATATATGTACATCGTACTATGTACGAAGATATTTTTGTTTATCATCACTTTTTGTAAATTAAACTGTATTATTTTGATTTGTTCGCTCGTGCTTTATTGGAACAATAGTCCCTAAACACTACAGTACTATCTCCGGGATGTCAGCAATTCTGGTTATTTCAGAAGCATAAAATTAGCATTGAACTGAACATGCGTTGGTAAGACAGCCAAAAATGAGTCAAGCGCCTTTTCACCATTGACTTGGTGGTTGCGCGTCCTAACCCGAAGGAGTGCAGACGTGGCAAGGTCGCCACAGAGAAATGGTCATCATATCTCTTTCTTTGCCAAAGTAAACTTACTCTTCGAATTATTTGTTTGTGCGCACTCGTAGATTGTGGTCAGGCCGAGGCCTCCCCTACGGATGAGAAGAGTAGCTTGAACCCAAGCTAAAGCCAAGCTCGTCCAAAGCCACATTTAAAAGTGAAGTATGTGTATGACGTATGATTTGGTCCATTTTTTTATCAAAAGGTGAGGGTGTTTCCAAAATTTGGAAGCATGGAGAAAGTATGTTAATTTAGGGCCGAAACAGCAGTAAGGAATTAAGGTGATTGCAGAGTGCATGAATGTTGAGTAATCTTTCCAAAATGTAATTAGATTTTTTTTATTTTCTGCTCAACATGGTTGGGAAAGATTGCTCAAAAATTGGAAACCCAAGGAGGCACAGAGAGCTTTTTCAATAACTTTCATTTCTGGAGCTATTGCGTTGAATTTGGGAAGTGTCATTTATCCGGTTGAAATGTAATCCTTTAATAAATAATCTAAACTCCTCCTTATACAATATAAAATTTCGTGGCACGGTGTTTGTTATCGAACTCCTCCGAAATCAATTCTTATAAAATATTCGGTAAGTCTGACAATATGTAGATTGTAAGCTATTTTTTTTAAAGCAATAAAACGTTTGCCGAATTAGCTAGTAATTATATATAGATAATTATTTATTTAACACTTTCAGCACAAAAAGAGTACAGAGGCGGACTTAATGCCATGTGTCCGCGTTAGTTTTCATATTATGATGATTGTTTTTCCCTTAAATATTCGTTATTCAACCTAAAGCTCATTTTCATTCATCCATATCATTTTTTTTTTGCAAAAACTACGATTATACTAACAACTACTGTAAAATGTAAAGAAAAGAAAGAAAGAAAATACATTTATTTCGCCAGAAATGACGCACAAACACAAAATTAAACATAAAATAAAAAAACAAATGTCGAACAATGCCGATTATTTTTTTTCTCGATTTTGGTATTGCTCCAATGGTTAAAGGTTCATAATGATGTGTATAAAACCTCTTTTCAGATATTGCATTTATTCTGTTACATGTTCTATAGGTTATGTTGTAATTCATGAAAGCTAATTGAAGTATTAAATGGCTACAATTACATCAGTCAGTAGGCGACAGGCGTGTTACTGACAACGTGAAACAACGTTCACAGTTTCAGTCCTTAGGTGGTTATGGCATAGCTAGTTAGTATATATAGCTTCATAATACTGTATTTTTTTTTGTACAAGGTGTAACAGAAAAACAAAACCTGAAAACGTGTCCTAGCGTTAATTAAATTATGAATACCTTTTATTAAGGACAATTTTCAAAAACGCGAAAAAAAAATAGAATTGCCTCCCCCATACATTCGTGCTTGCATCATTGAAATGTACTGAAATGCACAATTACTGAGTTACGGAGATATAACATGACCACATAAAGCACAACACATAGGTACCAGCTCCATTAGGGGCACTTAAGTAAGTTAAGTTTTAAGTCGTACTAAACTTCCGGTGGTATATAATGCCGTCTGACTGCGGATTGCGGTGCTGTCAGTGATTTATGTCTTCAGTAGCTGCAGTAGGTACTTAGACTTTAACACCATTTTCACCACGATCTGTCCATCTTTTGTAGACATAAGAACATACATATGTTAATGAATTATATTTGAGCGGCACTATGCTTCTTTTAAAGATATCTTCTCTATTTCATGATTTTTCATAGGTTAAGGTGAGAGCAGCGACTTTCGTATTTTGCATTCGCACCACATTTGCAAACTGCCAAATTCCGTTCTTTTTGACAAGTGTTTGA
Source organism: Ceramica pisi (assembly GCA_963859965.1). Lineage (NCBI taxonomy): Eukaryota > Metazoa > Arthropoda > Insecta > Lepidoptera > Noctuidae > Ceramica > Ceramica pisi. The sequence continues at coordinate 16,426,626 of OY982535.1, read as the reverse complement.
CAATGTTTTTCGCTGAGATGATAATTTATGAATTATTTTTAAGTACGAGAATTCGCCTTTAGGTATGCTTTGTTAAACTCGTGACTTTCAGCTTTAATTTGCTTCACGAGTTTGTTTTCACAACTTTATTGACGTCGGTACATCCATCACACATTTGACATTCCACTTGTCATTGTCACAACAAAAGTACCGATGGTTAAAAGGTAATTTATTGTATGATTTGAGGACCTTCAAACATATGAGTGTTGCGTAACCACTTCTGGTTCCTCTTGTTTACAAGTACTCGTATTTACGGTCTGCCGGGTTCACAGACCTACCTTGATCTAAATCATCTAATGTATGTATGTGTGTCTAATCACTTGTTGTAAATTAAATTATATTTTTTTCGTTTAGTTGGCACGTCGTTACCTACGTGCTTTATTGAAACGTAAGTAGGTAAGTAGTCCTTCCTCAAAAATACAGTCTGATGGGTATGTCAGCAATTCTGTTTATTTCAGAAGGATAAAATTAGCATTGATTTTGCGTACGTAAGACAGCCAAAAATGAGCCTTTTCGCCCTTGACCTGGTGGTTGCGTAACTAACCCGAAGGTGTGCAGAATTGGCAAGGTGGCCACAATTTAATGAATTGTTTATCTTTTTCCTTACCAAAGTAAACTTACTCTTCGATTTATTTGTTTGTACGTACTTTAGATTGTTCAGGGTCAAGTTTCGGTAAATTAGTTCGATAGTGATTTTCCAACGTTATTACGTTTTGTCGGAAAATTCCAAGTAGAGTTAGTAAACAGGAATAAAGTTAACATCGATATTCGAAGTAAAGTTTTGTAGGCTCGAAGGGCATAAATCTATACTAATCTATACTAATATTATAAAGAGGTAACATTGTTTGTAAGTTTGTATGTAGGGGGTAATCTCAGGAACTACTGGTCCGATTCGAAAAATTCTTTCAGTTTTAGATAGCCCATTTATCGAGGAAGGTTATAGGTTATACTTATATAATCACGCTAAGACAAATATATAACATAAGACGGTCTTTTTACAACGTTCACGTTGTCAGTCTTTAGGTAGAAATGTTCTACTTTTTTATGTCTTTCATGAAGCAAAACCTGAAAAGGGGTAATTATATTAATCACTAGCTATCCCCCACGGCTTTGCTCCCGTCAACTGGCAACTTTCTAATTTTTTTTATTCTTCTTCTGATAATAACAAATACAACAAAAAAATAATTAACAAAATAGGTTCAGCTGTCTTCGAGATTTGTGCTTAGCAACACATTCAGTGATTCATTTTTATATTATAGATTACGAACCGACTTTTATTAAAAAAAGACACCCACACATTGTTAACACATGTTTGCATAACTCTATAAAATGTAGCGGAAAGCTGATTTTTACACAGCTATTGAGCTACACAGGAACATAACATATTATAGATCAGATACATAAAATATAGCTAGGTACATACAACACAGCTACATTAAAATGAAGACCCATTAGACTTCATTAGAGGATCATGGAACTGGTGCTGAATCGTAAGCTCCTGGCATACCTAGACCCATCTTTAGTGACCGACAACACGGGTTCAGCTGAAATCGGTCAACCGGGTATCTTCTAGCATATGCCATTCAAACTCTATCAAGTGCAAGTTTAATCGTGTATGGAGTACTGCTCTCATCATTGGGACGGCTCTGCCAGACACCAGCTTGATACCCTTGAGTCAATTGAGAAAGGAGCCAAGAGGATAATCGGTAATGATAGGCTCGTCTAGTCGAAGCCTCGAGCATCGACACCGAGTTGCTAGCCTGTCGGTTTTCTACCGGTTGCATTGTGGGGAATGTGCGACAGAATTGCATATAATATTCCGCCAAGCCCGTTCTATCATCGGACTACAAGAAGAACGGTGATGCGCAGAAATCGTGGAAATCCCACCCACACGCTTAAAACGTTTTGAGAATACAAACATAGTGCATACAGCAAAGTAGTGGAATTCCCTGCCGGAGTCTGTGTTTCCTGATAGCTACAGATTACTTCTAGGCAAGCTTCGTAAACCGCATCATCACATTCATCACTTACCATCTTTTTGAGATAGTGGTCAAACGCGTGCCTATCAACAGTAAAAAAAACTTAAATTAAGCTGCAACACTCTGGAGTCGTTCAGACTATATGCCGTCTGACTGCGGAGTGCGGCTGTTAGTGATTTATGTCTTCAGTAGCTGCAGTTCTTAGACGTTAACACCCGTTCATATACGATCTGCCCATCTAATGTGGATCTGTAAACATACATAAATATATGTTCGAGTGGCGCTATGCTTCCATTAAAGTTATCTTCCCAGTTTCATGATTATTCGTAGGTTATGGTTAGAGCGGCGGCGACTCTCGTATTTCGCATTCGCACCACAATCGCAATCTGTCAAAAAACCTCTGAATTCCATACATTTTGTCAATGATCGTCGCTGAGATGATACTTAAATCAGATTTTTTTAAGTACTTAAATTGGCCTTTACATTTGATTAATGAGTTTTAGCTTCAATTTGCTCCATCAGTTTGTTTTCGACTTATTGTTTTCGGTACATCCTTCACACATTTGACATTCCACTTGACGGTGAGACAGTAACAAGTACCACTAGTTAAAAGATAATTTATTGTATGATTTGAAGACCTTGAAATATATGAGTGTTGCATAACCACTTCTGGTTTCTCTTGTTTACAAGTACTCGTGTTTACGTTGTCTGCCGGGTTCGCAGACCGGCCATGATCTATCGTCACCTAATGTACATCGTACTATGTACTACTCGTAAGATATTTTGTTTATCATCAGTTTTTGTACCAACATAGCTAAGTGTTTAATAAATTACAAGCTCGACGCGACACGATGGCGACGCATGAAACAAGCCTGACGGTTGGTAATTCCGCATTAAAGATGTATGGCGGTATTTCCTGGACGAGGATCGATAAGCCACCCTCTGCAATTTTCATAATAACCATGGTTGGGCTTCAAGTATGTCCCCTCTTCTGGTAACAATTGATGTATTGATTCTATGCAATTGAAATAAGTTAAGCATAGACTGCCTATTTTAACATTTCAAAACTTGGTAGCCTTTAATAAATGGGTTTCACGCCAACAAATTCTTTAAATTATAATAATAATGCGTCATTTTAAGCTTAAATTATTATTAAATCATTAATTTTCTAAACCTACCAAATATTAAGATATTTTATGTTACTGTGTCAAGGAATTCAGCCTAATCTCATGGGCATTCGCGAAACAATGTTACTATGTACCTATTTGTAAACGTAGAGTAGGTATAAAATATTACACAGCTGTAATTTTCTAAAAGATTTCTTTTAGCTTCTTAAGTAAACGCGTGCAAACTACCTTCACGGTAAGTACTCTATTTTTATAAGTATTGATTTCCACGTAAAAGCTTGTTCTCTAAGATAACATCCAAGTAGGTACCTACCAAGATGGCGATCGCATTAGGAGAGCCCACCTGTGAAAAATAAAAGCGATTTGTATTCTCTCATTTAAACCGGCTTAGGAAATATTATTGGAAATGATCTCAAGGTCACGGAATGGATAAAATTTTACGAAAAATATCGAATTCATGATAATCTGAAGCATATTCTTAGAAATGTTCGCATGGCTGACGGTCGATGCATCGACGCACCACAGGGTATAAAAATAATGCAAAAAGATGGAAATCATCGTTTGCAACAGATTCTTTTGTAGCTTTGATAGCTCTTGATAAATTTTCTACTTCGGTTTCCGTTTGAAGCGAAGATAGTTTCATTGCGAAGATCTGTTACTAAAATAAGTTACAAAAATACGTATACCGTGCCGATAAGGTTTATATAAGCAAGCCTATCAAATTTAGTTATATCGACGTAGGCCTGTAGTACTACACCATGAACCCTACGACGTCGTATGAATAAGCCACAGGCCTCCTCATAATCATAATCGAACAACGCAAATAATTCACCAAACGAGATTATGTAAGTACTACCCTCAAATTAATGCGAAGATTCTGCGCAAATGTGTCTTGTCCCGACAAAATTAATGAACAGCTCTCCTTGTTGTTGTCAAGCAAGATTATTAAATATTTTGATATAAAGCGGCTAAAATTAATGACTTAAGCTGATCTAAGTAACTAAAGGTGAATGAAAATCCAGATATATTTAACAATATTGTAGATCGTGTAAGTTGTTGATTAATGGATAAGGAGAGGCAGATCAAATAAAAAATAGATAGTGTAAGGAATTATTGAAATAAGAGGGAAGTGAATTAGTGTGTGTAATGGAACCCTATTACTAAGCCTCCACTGTCCGTCTGTCCATCCGTCTGTCTCTCAGCGGACTGTTCATCTCAAGAAACGTAATAGGAAGACAGTTGAAATTTTCACAGGTTGTGTATATTTATTGCCGCTATAACAATAAATAATAAAAATGAAATGTCTAACGGGGCCTCTGCGAGTTGGTTTCGGCCCCTCGTACGCCTACCAAAGGACCGGGTCTCCAGGGACCCGAGAAAGTAAATAAAAAATAAAAAAAAATTAAGGTTTACGGTACGGAACCGTTCGTGTGCGAGTCCGAATCGCACCTAGCCAGTTTTTTTAAAAATGTGAAATAATCTAATGACTCCTCTTGCTCTGGACGGAGGAGAAGGGAGTGTCAGACTCTTACTGACTAAAGCCCATCCATGTCTTTATTAGTGCCTTTTGCGTTCCCAGCAGAGGGGCCCGAAAGGGCCGACTCCGGCAGGCGTCGGCCCTTTCGGGCCCCTCGGCTTCGGTAACATTTGTTTGTAAGTTTGTATGTAGGGGGTAATCTCAGGAACTACTGGTCCGATTTGAAAAATTCTTTCAGTATTAGATAGCCCATGTATCGAGGAAGGCTATAGGCTACATATCATCACGCTAAGACTAAAAGGAGCCGAGCATTAATGGAAAATGTGACGCAGACGAAGTTGCGTGGGTCAGCTAGTGCTATATAAATTGAGTCTATACAATGCAAAATATTGCTTTCTAACAAAGTTCTTATCTTCAGCCGGTCCAACAATGTCTCTCCAAATGGTAACAGTTAGTTTGTGCGTCCTAGTGGCTGTGGAGCAGGACCAGCATTCAGCCAAGAATTTGTATCTTCATTATAAGACCCCAACTTATAATATGCTTGCCTGCATACTGTGCGTTTAATACAAGATTAAAATGTTGTCTCATTTAGTTCTAAAATAACTTAATAGCTTTTGCCCGCGACTTCGAACGGACATGACTTCTTTTTTCCCTTTCCAGTGGGAATTTCAAGAAATCCACTCTTAGTGCTCCTCTACTGAATATAGGCAATCTACATGGCAAATCTTAGCTTTCTACAACCAATAGATTCGGCCGTGCGCTGTCTATCTTTCACTCAGTAACGACAGAAATTTATATAGGATTATAATAATATTTTAATGTTATTATAACATTTTAAACAGTACCCCATGAAAGATGAGGCACAATCTATACTAATATTATAAAGAGGTAAAATTTGTTTGTAAGTTTGTATAAGGGGGTAATCTCAGGAACTACTGGTCCGATTTGAAAATTTCTTTCAGTGTTAGATAGCCCATTTATTGAGAAATGCTATAGGCTATATATCATCACGCTAAGACAAATAGGAGCGGAGCAATAATGGAAAATGTAGCGCAGACGAAGTTGCGCGGGTCAGCTAGTACATAAAAATTACCTGTATTCTACGTTATTTTTGTTATTTAATCAAATGTATATTTACTATTATTTATGTTGTTTTGTTATGGTTGCATTATATCAAACTAACACGTCAGACAACAGAGATGCCAGGTCTCAATAAAGGCTTTTAATAGCTTCTAAGTAATTATTGTGTGCTATTATAACTAGAATAAAATTAAACAAGACTTCTCGTTTAAACCCACCAGATGAACATCAGCTGTTCGTGGTTGGTAACCAAACACTGTATTTTAAATAGATTTTTGCACAAAAACAAAAATCCTGAGTATTTATGCACTAATTTCCAATTTAGTTTTATTTTTGCATCTTCATTATGCTTAAACATTAATTAAAATTAATTTTATAAAATACGGAACAAAAATTTTGGTATGTCGCTTCATCAATCAGGTGGTCAGGAAGACTATAATTATTTTACTTATGAGTCTAACCAAACTCAGCCAGCTTAAACTGGTTTTATCAAAAGACGTACCAACCTAGCTACTCATATGATTCTATGGTTTTAATAACACACACGCTTCTTCAAATCATTATGATTCCAACAAAAACGAACCCTAAAAGTTGCATGGATTTTTAGTGGAGGTAGGAAACTTACACTTTTGTTATTTATATCCATATTTTGACTAGATGTTATTGGGTGGGTGCCTATCACTTCTATGGCCATGCTTGGTGAGTTGGAATGGGTTTCCAGGCCACACAACCTGGCTATATTGGACATCCTATTCCTGAAACGCTTCGATGAACGAACACGACTATAAATAGAATCGTTCAGGCAGGTTATAAATTGCCTGTTGGTGTCGGCCACTTTTAAAATTAATAATTTTAACAAAATTTTATTTTTGACACAGTTCGAAAAACTGTTGTTGTAATTGTTTTGACCTGAACTGAAACACGTTATTTTGACCTAAACACAGATGTGGACCGAAGTTATTTTTAATAGTCGCAGAATATTCGAAGCTTGATGTTCCAATGGAGCAAAAGTCTGCTGATTTCTGCGGGTCTAAAAAGGCTTTATAGGAATTATACAAGCATCATAACGTAAACATCATACAACTGCTCAAATTGCCAAATTTCTTTTTTATCTTTATACATTTGACAGTTTCGGGTAATGTGAATTGCGAGACGAACGAGGTATGTATGACAGTATTGGCTTTTGAGGGTATCAGGCGAATGGCTCGCAACCGGTCACTGATATTGTCTATGTTATCTTTGACTCATGCCACAGCCAAACGGGGTGAAATTGTTACCTGTCTTCCTCATTTTAAGAAAATAGACGTGAAGATATGTGTGGTAATTAATGTATTTCCTTAACGTCTATACCTAATGCAAAAAAATAAGATCAGTTTCGAACCGACATCGACATACTATAGAACTATATTACATTACCAAACTATTGAGCAATCGCTGTAGGGTTTTTGCAACAGGATTTTTCGCACAAACGTTACATCAAACCTATAAAGCATCAATGGAATAAAACATCGTACAACTGAATTATCGACTCACCGTGTTCGATATTATAAAAATCACTGGAGAAAAGATTCTACATTTTTAGGAGTAAAGACTACTCAGGTTTAATTAGTGACCAAAGATTCTTCCTAAAGCTAATAGCTTCACTGAAAAACACAGTTGGTTACTGCTGCAAAGAAAACGTTCAAACATGGTGTTCTAATTACCCACGATTTCCAGTTATGGAAACAAACCAACAACCATGACCAATTTAACTGATAGTAATTGGGAACGTAAGGAATATAACCAAACGGAAAAAATATTGTCAACAGAAACATTCCTATGGCCTATTACACTGTTACGCAGTCATTTTTATCAGCTGCCTCCCGGCGCCTGATATCGAGGAATTGAAAAAATATATATATGACTTCATTTGCTTATTCCAAATACTTTTCAAGCGAGCGTAAGTGCACGTGCACTGGTATTTCCATATCCTTTTTTATATTAGCTTTATTACTGCTACAACATAACAATCTGTGAGTGAGAAACTGACTGTAATTACCCTTATTTTTTTTTTTTAGGGATGGGAAATCATCCAATGACTCCTCCCGCTCTGGGTGTAGCGGGAGGGAGTGTCAGACTTCTACTGACTAAAACCCATCCATGTTCCTTCATTGCCCTTTGTGTTCCGGAGCCACGGTGTCTCTTGCGAATAATCCCGCTACTTCGGCAGGCGTCGGCCCTTTCGGGCCCCTCTGTGTGCTGACTCTCTTTGAGGCGCGCGTGGAACACTAACGCGCCGACTGTAATTACCCTGTAACAGACAGACGGACAGACTTTTGGGAATAGCTCGCTGCACATTAAAAATTACTTCTCACAGTCTGGCCTTGGTAGACTATTAACCTAGATTTGAAGTCAAATAAACGGGTAAGTGCCTCATTCAGTTTTGTAGATTTTGCTCAGAGATTTGAAGATTATTATGGTCCCGATTTAATAGAGCTTTTTGGTATTTTTAATTAAGTCCCTGTATCTTAAGAGGGCGCATTCCGTCCACTAGCGCCGCCAATCGTTTTTTATTAATTGTGGTAAATTTAAGACACGTAGATAAAAAACCGCTCTGTAGTGTTCCGAAGAAATGTATTTATTATTTTTTGAGAGCTATTAATCATTTTCTTCAGAACGCTACAGAGCGGTTTTTTATCTACGTGTCTTAAATTTACCACAATTAATAAAAAAAACGATTGGCGGCGCTAGTGGACGGAATACACACCCTTAATACAAGTACACTAATACCGAATATCCATGTAACTATACATAATTGGCATGCACAGTTAGCATCAGTACGTGCATACCCCTCAAGTTTTAAAAACGTCTTAATTTTTCTTTAAGAATCATCGCATCCTCGAACGTCGTCATACTCGTGGTTTAGGTTGACGTACTAGCTAGCGAGCCTATATGAAATTCATTGTTTTTTTTATATTCTATCGTCAGAGTCACTTTAATCTTAAGGTCTGTGGCTTTCACCGGAAAATCGCAGACTCTGTAATATTGTAATATATCTTAATTAGATTATAATTTCTTGATATGTTATGAAAAAATCGTTTTGTATATAAAATATCCCATTCAAATTCAATAATTTCCAATACATCCTTCTTATTTAGAAAAAATAGTTTACAATCTTACGGTGTTTGCCAGTTTCCGGTGACATAACTAATCGATAGATGTCAAGTTACAGATTTTTTTTTCGATGCAATGCAATAATTGTTAGGTACAGAAATAAATTAAATGAAGTTATATTGAGGGTATCTATTAATTTTACTGACTTTAGTTTTCTTTAAAAAATTAATCCATACCCTCAAGTTATAACTACGACGTTTGACGTATACGTTTACTTAAAAAGACGAACAACATCTTTATTAAAATGATTTCTAATTTTATGAGAACTATTAGAAATCATTTTAAAATATAATGGGTAAATTGTAGTTTAATGTTCGTCGTAAAATGTCGCGTTAAACTGTAAACTACTTGTTCTAAATTTGACACGGATGTATTTTAAATTATTGCTAATTTTGTTATATTTGAACAAAACTAGCTTTTACCCGAGACTTCATACGCGCATATCCAGTTTTTTTTTTCTCTGGTTCCGTAGGCATTTCGGGAAATCCACTCATTACTACAAATATCAGATTTCTACGACCAGTACTTACGGCTGTGCGTTGTCTGTCATTCACTCACTCAATAACGAAAGAATTTAATATTAGGATGTGAGCATAAAAGGAATTGCGAGACAGCTTGGCATAGCAGTAAGTAAATTATTGATAAGGTTCACACAACATCGCCGTTCATAACCAGTCGTTTCGGTTCACAACGGCATAGAATATCGCTTGGAATAGCAAACATTCGCAATTATTGACCTGCAAAGAAAATATCTCTAACGGAAGAACATCGAAGAGAACGATTTAACCAACTTGAGCCTATCATGGGTTTGAACGCACATGTCTTTTGGGGGAGGAATAATCGCTTTATGGAGACGACTGTACCTATAGACGAAATTTAACTTAGTACACTAAAACCAGAGGTATCTCTGCTTCACACTCATAATGATTAATATGTCAATGTCACTCCAGTTCTAAGAGTCGCTGTTGATAAATAAATACGTCCCCGTCACTGTTAGGGTCTATAAATACGCCCATTATATCCTTGACTTTGAGATAGCAAAATGAATCATATTACCAACAAGCATGCAGGTGAATAACCAGAGAACCCCAGACGTACACATCCTCAGCGTTATCTAGAAATTAACTGTCAATCAACCTCTTCGTTCGATTCGATGTTTGTAATTATGTAGCGTGAACCAAACAGGAGTGTTCCATTTGGGAATGACCCAGCTAGACAAACGTTAGTGGGTACCTCAAGAACTATTTCTAATAATCATACATAATGTAGGTAACCAAGTTATTCTAAACAGTATAAATAGGGCTCGATCATTTCAATTGGTGACCGTAGTTCACGATCACTACCGACTTCGAGAGTATCCGTATTTTAAAAAGTTTTGCGATTTAAAATCTTTTATATCATTACTAAATTATAAATTCATAAAAAAATATCCAAAGTACAACGACGAAGAGTATTCAGAATGACCGTGAGTACTGTTTCAACTATGATACTACCTCTCATTAGCATATAATGTGTTTCTAGAGCTAATTTTTGTGACGCACGTGTTCGTAACAGATTGTTTTTTGTTGTGTAGATAAAATGCCAAACGTTTTCCAATGATCAAGTGCTGGCCCTGAACTCAGTGACCTTCTCATTGCTGGCTATTACAATCAATTGCTACCGTTGCATATAGGTATATAATAGAATCATCAAATCGAACTAAACCACCTGAACGACTTGATTATACACTTCCCCGTCGTAACACTGCGCACTTACTGTTATAATAAGCTTGTTCAACATTGTTGCAGAATTTTATGAATATTTGGTAGGGAATAATAGTCCAGTAACTTTATACATCAGAGTTTGCGTCAAATCCGGTAGTTCTGATTTTTTGCAGGCTTTATGATGTTGGTCCAATGAATAATCCAAGTTTGTGTCGAGCGCCGAACGCAACTTTGTCAAAATACGAAAGGACCGTGAAAATTTAGTAGTCGATAATGTCCTGAGAAGGTACTGTCAAAAACTAGTCCTTGGGTTATAATTGCCAACATCTGAAATATACCGAAATTTTCGCGTTATGTATGTATGATTTACGCAAACAGGCATGTGCATTATGTTAAACTGACTAGAGTTAAAAGTTCAAGGAAATATTTTTCTGAAGTGGTTAAGTTTTCACAAAATGTTCAGTGGTGAATCTGAGTATTTTTTAGACTTTGGTTTTTAAAAAGAAAAAAAATATGTTTTTAAACAATTCGCATGGTTCTTGAGAAATAAACCGTCGAATTCATGAGTCGGGTAAATCTACGAGACAGTTTTTTTTTTCAAATGTAGTTAAGTCCATCAGAGCCAATCAGCTCATTGCGTTTGTTCAACATGGCCGGCAGTCGAGGAAAATAATTCCAGATAAACCAGATCTATTAAATCAAAATTCTATGAGTTCACATTAAGTTTTCTCAAAGATAAATAAATTGCAGTCCATAATATCAAATGAAGGTAAATCCAAACTAAGTACCTACATATAATTTTTTTGAAATTTTTTAATTACTGTGTCTGTTAAACCCTGCTTTTTCTGTTCCGCATAGTTTTCTTCAATCCTGTTGCCATAATAAAAAAACCGGCCAAGTGCGAGTCGAGCTCCCAAATGTAGAGGTTCTGTAACATAGTCTAGTCGATAAGTTGAAAATGGTCTACAATAGAGATACTGCTCTTAAAATTATGTGCGATAGCTGATTGGATCCGGAATGACGCCTAGAAAAATGTGCCAAAAGCGTGTAGGTATGTAAAAAATTGCAAAAGTTATAAACAATCAAAAATGAAAAAAAAACTGGCATTTTGTTTTTTGCCAATATTTCATAAAACATTTATAAGTATTAAAAATGATGAGTCTTTCTTATCTACATACTTAACAAGATCACGCCATAAAAGTAAAAAAAATATGCATACTTTGTTTATAATAATTTTTCTACTGGAACAACATTACTTGGATTTTTCAGTTTCTGTTCAAGTACAAACTTTTATATTAATAGGGTTCCGTTGGTTACCCGATGGATAAGAAACCCTAAAAACTTCCTTTTGATTCATGGAATTAAGACTATTATCACTTTTTTTATATATCCTAAGAGGGTAGAGTGAATTTATTCGAGTTTGAATTTAAGCGACACTGAGCTTCTTTGAAATCCTCCGCATCGTGAAGTCCTAGCAAAGTTATCTTTCAAATCAATTAACATTACCGTCATGTACGATTTGTTACGTTGAAAAATAAGCTCATACTTAATTACACTTTAAATGCGATGTTCATCGTGACTTGGAAAATCGAAAGACGTAGGTAAGTGAGGCCCAACGTTGATAACTGGAAGTTTAACCGGCCACGCCAATCACACTTCCAATCAGATTTTTACCAACATCGATAACTGGAAGTTTAACCGGCCACGCCAATCACACTTCCAATCAGATTTTTACCAACATCGGGCAATTAAATAGTTGTTTACCATTGCGTTCATGTGACATTCGGGAATAACAAGAAGTAGGTACGTTTATTATCAATATACTATTCAGTATAGTTTTCAAAAATACATACGGTTAATAACGTCCGGGGCGACAAATTTTGGCCAGGAGTCAGACGTAATTACGAATCTCCCAGTAAAACCGTGATTTATAAGGCAATCATGCAGAAAAGAACTGAAATTACGGTCCAATGATTTCGGAATACGACTTCAATCACTTTGCGCGAATTCAAACTAAAATCTTCTGAACGCCGAGCTGTATACTGTTGTTAGTAGGGAACCCGTATGAAAACGTATGAAATCTTTGCCCACAGAAATAGTTCACTAGCAGGCAAAAAGATTACTAGCAGGGTATCTTCAGAAAGATCGGTCAAAAACCAAGCGAGCGGCCGAGGGCGGTAAAACCAATTATGAAAAGTAGAAGGTAGGTCGAAAAAACGTTATGGCTAATTTTATTTGAATAGTAGCTTCATTGAAATGCGCAAAAAATGAAGGTAGGTTTATGAAAAATGTACCTAAGTTAACAGCAATCGGATGACAATAGAAAATATAATTGAATAGATATGGACTGGTTGAAGTTTTTGGGGGAACCACTAAAAAAGTAAAACAAAAATCTATACTAATATTATAAAGCAGAAGAGTTTGTTTGTTTGTTTGTTTGTTTGTTTGTTTGTTTGGTTGAACGCGCTAATCTCAGGAACTACTGATCCGATTTGAAAAATTCTTTCAGTGTTACATAGCCCATTTATCCAGGAAGGCTATAGGCTATTTATCATCACGCTAAGACAAATAGGAGCGGAGCATTAAAGGAAAATGTGACGCAGACAAAGTTGTGCGGGTCAGCTAGTAACTAAATAAATAAACCGCGTTTCAAATAAAATCGCTACACAACCTATAATATTTTTTTGTAAAAAAACCTGTTTAATGATAAAGAGTCCAAAATATTACAACTTGCCATCAAAACTCATTACAAAGATCACGCTATCTAAAACCAGTTAGGTACCTAACATAATAAATTGTAAGTGTAGGTACATTTCACTTAGTAGGAACGTTTATGGTGTAAACTCCAGAGGTTATTGCCCTATTGCAGTTCTAAATAGGATTTAGAAGGAATGCAATAAACAAGAATATTAAATTACTTACATAACGTCAATAAACCGTGAATAATATTGTGAATGACGTGAATCATGAGTTAGCTGAACTTAGGTACCTGCGAAATCCCTACGGTGGCGTAAAATAAACCCACTACTATTGATTCATATCCTGTGACCATTCATTTATTTAGGTAGTACCTAATGTGCTTAATCGTAGGGTGATGTAATTCTGTACGATTCAGTTTGTTTCATTGACGAAAAACAGTTAAATGATGCAAATGAACAAGAGAAGAGATGACTCAACCATGTGAGTAGAATCAGTTTTGTTTTTGATTTTAATTCTTACTTGCCTTATAACATTTGCATGATATTACAAAGGGAAAACACATGTTTTATTTTTTATTTTTCCGACAGAAGCGAATTTCATTAACAGGTAAAAAAGATCTTCTAAAATAAATTGCTACCACCAAAACAACAAACAATAACCCAATGTCAATGAGGTCAATACAATTAAAATAATGAATAGAGCATTGCCGAAATTTTAGGTCACCTTGTGTTGTACCTATAACTTATCTATGACTTTCACAAGGTTGTCGTTAATGCCTACTTACTTATCGAAAGAGCAAGCTACTCTGCATCAATAATATTACTGCTGTTAATAGTTGTGTATTTCGTTAAAATATTTTCACTGCGATGACGTTTGATAACTAGAATGAAAAAAAAATGGTGGTTGTGGTAAGTGATATAAGTCATTTTAATTGTTACGCTTTCTGAACGTAGACCGAAAGGTTGTGTATTTCTAAAACTTTAGCCAGAAAAACTATCATACTTTGGCTTCCGACATGTTCTTAAGGCACTCGTCTCGCCACCAGCGAGGAAGCGATTAGCTTTCGACTATTTGCTCGCTGAGGAAAGGGACACGTATCTTTATCTTTCCTAGTTATATTACACTAGCTGACCCGCGCAACTTCGTCTGCGTCACATTTTCCATGATTGCTCCGCTCCTATTTGTCTTAGCGTGATGATATATTATAGCCTATAACCTTCCTCGATAAATGGGCTATCTAACACCAAAAGAATTTATCAAATCGGACCAGCAGTTCCTGAGATTAGCGCGACAAGAGCTATCAAAGAACCTCGCTCAGCGAACCTCGCTCGGCGATGCTCGCTGGGCGTTTAGAAATCACCAGTCAGTGGTAATTTCTACCTATAGTGCGGGCTGGAGCGAATATTGTGTAAAAGCCCGTTGCACAAAAGCACTCGCTTAAAGCGGAGCGTCAAAACTAATCGAAACTTTTCACTCGCTACTCGCTGCTCGCAAACTCGCTTCGTTTTTGAAGCTTTGCTCGCTACGCGCCGGTGCGCGGTGGTGAGAAAAGTGCCTAACTCCCAGTTCTCAATTCGGAAATTAGCCCTAAGTACATAACAGAACAGAGAACTAGCACTTTGAGGACTAGACAACTAGAAATTTCATTTTTTTTTAACCCATAACGATACTGAATTAGAACGATAAGATTTGTTCGTAGAAAAGTTAAAGTAATTTCGAATTTTACTAAAGATAAGCGTAAAACTTAAAGGCTAGTCTGTTTTTCACAGCGCGCGAAATCATTACGTAAGAAAAGTCTTCTCGGCAACCTCACAATACCAGTTTTCTTTGTGATATGTCAAATGTTAAAGAACTCTTGAATTTTACATAAACAAGGGTCGATAGCTATGTTTGACATTTACGACATATTAGACTTAAATGTCTAAAAAAAAGGTAAACGAGCTATTTTGGTTTCATTGCAAAGTGGTAACTAATTTGAGCTACCGTATTTCTTAATACTTTTGAGTTAAATTCGACATTGGTTCAAGAATCCCTCTTCCTGATATAATCTCTGTAGCCTCACTGTACACTGTAGTCTGTACACTGTAATTGTATTTCTGGATCATCCTGTCTTGCGGCTCATTCCAGTTATTTTTTTAATAAATTACGCTGTACTAATACTTGTGTAGGTATTCTTATACCATTGCAAGTGAGGGTGAAGTTGTAAAAAAATAAATATTCATTGTATCAGAGCAGTGTGGTACCCAAGGTTATACAAGAATGTATACGAATGGTGTGTGGGACTGCGCTATTGCCCTACAATTTCCCGCTAATTAATACCACTGTTTCGATGCGTGGGCTTCAATAGACTTATCTATATCATTTCCAGGTGACCCGAAGTCAAATGTCCAAATTATGTTTAAATGGCCTCTGTAATAATGTGTAAAATGGGCAAAAACGTGATTCACTGATTCACGCTTTAAACGCATTATGAATGCCTTATCTACTAATTATGCACTTAGAGGGCGATAAACCGCAAATCACGAGGATTTTCCACTAAATATGGAGTCACCGCATTTTAAACAACTAGCTGTCCCCCCAACTTCGCTCCCGTCAACTGGCAACTTTCTAATTTTTTTCTTTCATAAGAACCTTCTCCTAACAATAACAAACAACAAAAAAAGAATTAGCGAAATCAGTTCAGCGTGATGCGATGACCAAGGGAAACAGGGATTAATTTTCTATAATATGTATATAAAAATCTCGTGTCACGGTGTTGGTTATCGAACTCCTCTGCAACGGCTTGACCGATTTTTATGAATTTTGTGTATTTTATATAGGTCTGGGAATAGGTCGTAAGCTATTTTTAGGCACTACAACGTTTGCCGTATCGACTAGCTTTTTTATACATAGTATATAGATGTAGCCAGCTACTTTTATTGTATTGTATTTTTATTATACCTGTATTCTTTCAGCTACTTAAATGATTTAAATTGATTTTAAATACAAATAAATATGTATAAAAATAAAGAAAAATCGCGTCTATTCCAACAATTCAAAATAAAATAAAAAAATACTCGTAGTTTTTTTTTATGTGTATATAAAATAAAACTTTTTAGGATGACTTGAATGTATTGAATACAAAATGATTTTGACAGATCATTATAATTGGCGGGCTCATTATTTTGCAGTTACAAAAGTTCTAAAATGTTTAGGTAACTGTTTTTTCCATAATAGTAAACCAAAATCACAAATGAAAAACACTGTCTGAATGTTTGTCTAAATCGAAAATGGATGTCCATTCAAAAACTTGAACAACATAGAAATTGATTTTTCTTACTAATGAAATAATAATAAAATATTCTGAACAATCACGTTACCTAGTCGCTTTACAATCAATCAGGTATGTCAGTTTTATTCTTTGATTAATACGATCCCTTGCACACAAATTAAAAGTGTACAAATATATTAAAACGTTTTATTTAATCTTTGTGTTTTTGTTGATAGTTCATACGTTCAGAAAAAAAATCTGGCAATTTTAAGTTTCAGTCTTATAAGTTGTTATTTGATAGGTCAGTTAATAATAATTTAAAGTTATTATTTCATACTGAAAATTGCAAATATGATCCTATAAAAGGAAATCATACATTGCTAGAAAAACCTATCATTTTAAACTAGTTAGAATTAGTTATTCCTCGATTTAATAATAATGAGCAGTTAGTTTTTGCAACGCAGTAACTGTCCAGTAAGCATTAAGTAGGTTATCAGTTGACCTGAGAAGTGCGTCGTTGATAGATTTGGCTAATGACGTATTACTACTAAAGACCTATTCACAATGATCATCTTCAATCTATGAAATAACTTTCAAATATTCAGGAAAAAAAATAACAAGTGTATTTTACCTACAATTTAAAATAGCCATTATGACCTGTGAAAATTAAAAAAATTAAAATAATGACTGCCATTACTAATACTACAACTTTGTTTAAGGAAAACAGTGTCCCCAGCTCCCTCAATACCTAATCAAACTACAATAGACCTAATGCCGGATATCTAAGAAAGTAATTAAAGACTCAATGCAATACTAGTTCCTAGAGTACTGACCAGTAGTTCTAGTCTGTATTTCGTAGCGTGATAAGGGCTGGCCGCTGGCGTAACCGACCCTTCAGGGGAGTTAGACAATCAAGATTTACTCATAACATTAGCGTGGGTTTTCCATTCAAGAACGGCGTAAACACCTTTTGGCGATTGCTCCTTATATTCTCCCTTAGGAGGGCGTGCGAAGCGCTTACGCAAGTCTTTATCGATTGGTCGCGCTTGCGTTGCGCTCGCTCCAATCTAAACAGGTCGTTCACCCCAGCCATTCACGCAAATACATAGATTTGGAAACCTCATGGACCAGTCGAGTTGTTGCACTTTCATTCTTGCTTCCTACTCCTTTCTTTATCGCAGTAAACGGCCTACAATGTTGCCACTTCGAAATATTTTTTATTTTACTTTAATAGATTATAAACAAAAAATACAACCGACTTCCCAAAAAAAAAACACTACAAAGTATAAAATAACTTAATATCGGAAGTAGAGTTTTTCGTTTTTTGACACCGACTTTCGGAATTAAAGTATGAAAAATCTCCCTAACTATATTGCCTTTGCCACAGACGGTCCTCTATAGTTCACAGTTTCTATTTACCGAGTTAAAGTCTTTTAAAATGCTTTCCAAAGCTTTACGTGATAAAGGTAAACAGCGTCATCACAACACATTCTGTTTACGATTGTTACATAAAATACAACAAGTTGTGCGAATTACGCTTAACACGTAACGTGAGGAGCGTTTCGGGTTACGTCGCGTTGCAATCCCGGGAAGACATTACGGTTTCGACACGGTCCGAACTGGCGGGCGTGCGACACTTCCACGTAAAGATATGCGAACCCCGTGAGACTGTCTAGTCTACTCGCCAGAAGCGTCGCGGAAAAAACGCTCGTTCTATGAAACCTATGAACTCCACTTTTCACATAAAAATAAAGAAACTACTGTGACACACGAACACAATTTACAATACTGTGATGATGACTGACGGTTGAAATATCTGATTTTGTATCCGGGCTTATTATATGCAACATTTATCACTCAGCTCGTAGAGGTGACATTGCTATAGTTTACGCCAGATAAACGTGGAATAAAGTACATTGACCTTTCCCTAATATCTCTTCGTAGATACTAGAACAATAAATTAAGAACTGTTTTTCATTACTAAAGAACGTAAAGGATCACGATAGAAGTCAATTCAGGACAGCTTTATGTCATTATTTCTGATTTTGATCTTAAGAAAGTCAATAAATGTATGTGGGTCAATGTACTTTATTCCACGTTTATCTGGCGTAAACTATAGCAATTCTGCCCAACACCCCGCAGTAAAGTCACTTGCAATGAACCTAGGGGTTACTCACTCATAAAACGATTGAAAATCCAACTGCTTTCAAACAAGCAACTGAAATACAAATTATATGACTTCACAATACATTCACTTACAATAATACCAGTTATTATTGTTTAAACTTGTCTTTATAATAACACGAAACATGTTTTACCCGCGAAAGCTATTTAACAAATATTAAAAAGGAGAACATTAACGAAATGTCAGAGAGCTAACTACACATTTCCAATGCAAAAAACGCAGCTGTTTCTTTCTCATGGATATAAAAGTTGAAAGCGTTTCAACAGCTGCGGCGGGTACCGACAGCTTTATGTCCGAAATACGAGGCATCGATACTTCGCATCGTTTCTTATTCACCGAACAACCCGATCGTACGATTATATTATCAACAAGGTGTTTGTTACATATGTCTTATATGTCGCCAAATATGCATCGAACTAGGTTCGGTTTAACGACCCCTACATAACAACACTCGCATACAGCTTACACAATTTAATGTACCTATAGCTGATTAACTTAAACTTTTTAGTACGCATTTACACATTAGTACTAGCTAAGTAGCTAATACTTTACTAATACAGAGAACTATTTCTTATCATTGGCTGGTTACAATTAAATGAGATATATATATATAGTTTACATTTGAAAACTGAAAGTCATTGGTTATTGTGTTAAATGAGAATCCATTATATTGTTGTTGTTATACTCGCCTAAAAATTAGTTGTTTGTTATTGAGTTCCCTCCAGATCATGACTCCATTTCTCTACCCGAGTGAATTTTAAATAGGTAAGCTACTACGCGTAAGAAGTTACCGAATTCGCACTTAAACATTATGATTTTTATATTATTTTAAAAATATTTTCTTTTGTTATCTATGTATTTTGAATTCCATTCAAAAATAAAAATTATCCGTCAGTACGATGTTTCACGTAGTACAATTGTTGGATTTTACGGAATATTTATCACTGCGTATCGATAAGCCTCACACAACAACTGGAATATATCGTTTCGCTGGTGTGGGTGGTCATATTATTACAATCTGTTTCGAAACAGTGCACAGCACGCCGCTATCAAAACAAAATAATTATGTTTTCCATTACGCACGCGAATCACTGGTTACGTCATCAAAAGAAATGAACTTTTAAGTGTAAAAGCTCGGCAAGTACTAACTACTACAGTAAAAAAAAGTGCTGGCACCTGTGTCGCGCCGGCCACGTTACGGTCACGTGTCGACCGAGCCTGTAGGCCTGTAGGGCTCCCGGTTATCACCCGTGTTATCACCCTGATGTATAGGTAGTGCAAAAATGGTGTCACCTACTTTTGCATATTGAAGGTCGCTGATAATAATTTTTATTATAAAAATCGTGTAATCATCAAATCTGTCGATCTTCGTGTCACGGACAACCAGAATTATGCCTACTTGGATAAAATTCAGAGTAAAACTTTTCGAAGTGTTGATGTTAATTTTTTTTAATGTATGGAACAGAAATTGGTAGGTCTGTGTGATTTTTCATAAAAGATTAATATGACTATCTATCCTGAAAAGGCCTCTATGCAGAACAACTAAGTAAAAGGATTGATAAAAGCTTCTTATTCGGTCTTGTGTTTTTGAAAATTCTTAGAAAAGAACTAAAACCTCATGTACGGTATATCTATAAGTCTAGGTACAACCTATTTATCTATTTCTACTCCCAAATTTCCCATCTAACAATATCGTACTTTAACCTCATATCAACCAAACGCATTAGTCAACAAATCGATGTTTTTCTCGTTGTAACTATTCTATACCTAAAATAAAAATCATTGGCCTAACGACAAGTGTATGTACTTGCTTAAGGTAAAATTGATTAATTAACAACATACTTCAAAGCGGTCACTTTGCAAAGTTGTAATATTTAGACAAGTCTGAGGAGCATGGGGAAATGCGAAATTAAACAAAAAAAATATACAAAATGAAAATTTCTAAACATTTTGTTTCAGTTCGCGTTATATCATATCAAAGTAAAGGAACTCAAATTTTTATACAATTTTCTGTAAGTTTTATTCCTAACTTACATTCAAGCAGTTCTAAACAAGGTAGATACTTAAACCGAATTCTGTAACATTGGGACCCAATTCATTCGTGCAAAGAAGAAACATAATATCCCACGAATATGTTACTAAAGGGAGTACAATCTAAATAAGGAACAAGAGCTCCACGATACGCATTCTTAGAGCTTAACCCTCCATAAAATTACCATATCACAAGAATACGGGCCCATAAAAAAAGAATAACGCGTTGAAAAGCTTTAGTTTTTTTGGTAAATAGACTTTTTTTTCCTTGAAATGATCATGGCCAAATCAGTGTATGCCCCAAATTTATTCAGCCAGTGTCAGAGGTTGTACGATAAATTGTGGAGCTTCTCGAGTTTATGTTGTTCACGTTTTTATCCGACGTGATCTTATTAAATGCAGGTGACTTAAAAAACTGGGAAGATTACTAAAGAATAAACATATGTTACACATACAATAAGAGAGGAGTTTTCCGTGAACACATGTTTCAGCAAAAATGTATTTGCCTAGACTGTTTATTACAATATTACGAGCAGAAGGCAGTCAATCTTGATATTTTACATAGACACCTTATCTATTTCATGGGAAAATCATTGATATTTATTATGCTTTTATGCCCTTCCTACCCTGGTTGTACGTTTGTTTTGACTTCTCGAGAACGCCGCAGTGGCGCCTACAAGAATATGATGATCAATCACTTTTCGCAATTGAGATCAAGTAGATATTCACAATAAGTAGAACACTCTCGCGTTTTGCCTAATTTCACTTTTTTTGTGATAAATATTGCATAATTATAGTAAAAATACATGTTAGTAATTAGGTGCCTAAACAGTTAATCTGCATTAATTGTTTTTCTTAAATACGCGTGCGTTAACTCATCATCTATAGAGTAAATTTCGTAACAGCTGCGACATAATAGTCTTAAAGAAATATTGCAAAGTACCTACAGGTCGCGTAGGTAAGCAAGGTTAATTTTGCTACACGTGTAACAGTAACTACTAAAATAAATCAGACTGAAAAACTACATAATACTTCAGCACGAAAAGGCTGTAAAGGCTGCTATGAAAATTCGCACTTACATTTATGTCAAGGAGTAAATAATCGAGGATACACAAACAGTGCGCGTACGCAAATGTTCTCTGACGTCTATATACCTATTGTGAGTACGCAAGACATCTGGGGAGCCGAGGGCGATGGCCTAATTAACTTCTATTAATGACAAAAGTGGTGAATGGAACCTTTTTAATTACCTAAATCTGTCAATAGATAAGGTTGTACGTAAAATACATGTGTCTAAATAGAATTTTAAAAACAATGGGAAATTCGATTTTCTTTGGGTTCCGTACCCAAAGGGTAAAACGGTACCCTTATACTAAGACTCTGTTTATTTTCTGATTTTTAATCTATCGTTCATCGATAAACTCTAAAAAATCGAAATTTATTTTTCGGCCCTCAAATGGTCGATATCAGAACTCAGAGTTTAGAGTTGAGGTGTCATTTCTACTTTAATTTCAGCCTTTTTAGGCTAAAAAAAGTGCAGTTTAGCACAAACTTAAATTCAATTTTTTCATTCAGGAATAGCGGGTACAAATAAAATAAAGTTCCAGTTAATCCGTAATTTGTTTGTTTGTGGACTAGGTATAAAATAAATCTTGATAAATAGTAGTGATGTATTTCTAGATTATTCTAGATACATATGAAAAGGTCTACCAGAACTCGAACAATTGTAACATTTGTGACGTCATTTGTTTGTCATAAAGTAAGTTCTAAGTAAGTACGAATACCATTGCCTGACACTAGTCTTTATAACTGGTTTAGCTTGATTTAATCAATTAATTAAAATAATATCGCATTAATGAATCGTTATGTCATTTGTATGTATCCATTTAAGTGAATAGTTGATCACCAAAGTTGTCTGATCCGTCCTATGACCAGTAAATATGTTTTTACAAACCAAACCTAATAAAATTTAGTGAAAAAACCAAATTTATTTCTAACTCCCAAAAAATTCTTTATAAATCAGTCTCTTCCTATTATCTCACTCTAGAAATTTTAAGCCATATCTACGAATTATTTTTGCTAAGAAACAGAAACTTTCCCGAAAATTATAAGAAATAAATTATCACGTTACATTGCACATGAAATAAATATCTGCAAAGTCGCCAGTCGGCTTTGGCAACGCTAGGGAAGTTATTCTGCTATCTTATATTTAAAATAAATTGCTGTTCGTTAGTCTCGCTTAAACTCGAGAACGGCTAGGCCGATTTCGGTAATTCTTTTTTTGTTTTGTTCGCCAGAATACAGGAAAGGTTTAAAAGCAAAAAAAAAATTAAAAATGCTATTGACGGGAGCGAAGCCGCGTGGGACAGCTAGTCATATTTATAAACGTAAAAAACCATCCATAGAAAAAAAAATAAAAAATTACATTACATCACATTACATATTATTTTACATTACATTCAATATTGCCCATTTACATTTGCGACAGATGAACTGAGAGCAAGAATCTGTCAAAATAAATTATCATCATCCTCACAGCCTGACTTCGCCCACTACTGAAGCCTCTCTTTTTTCGTGAAAACCCCTACGAGACTGTGCCAGCCTCATTCAGAGGGCTAAGTGTGAGTTTTCTAACGTACTCGATCGCGTTAACTTAAACATTTGCTTATGTCAAAGTGTATAGATAAAAACTTTTTACAAAAAAATACAACCGACTTCCAAAAAAAAAACACTACAAAGTAAAAAATAACTTTAATTTCGGAAGTCGGTGTTTTTGTTATTTTCTTCGTATTTTGACACCGACTTCCGAAATTAAAGTTATTTTTTACTTTGTAGTGTTTTTTTTTGGAAGTCGGTTGTATTTTTTTGTAAAAAGTTTTTTATTTTTCACTTTTTAGTGGTGCCCCACACCTAACAACACCACTACAAAATCGCAGAAAAGCAAAATACGCAATTTCGATTATCAAAGAATCATCTAAATAGTCAAATAACCGATTTTGATATGATTTAAATGGGACCAATCTGCAAGTATATCCTTTCAGATAAAACAAAAGGTTTTCAAATCGATTGATAATTTTATTGTCGGAGTTATGAGGTAACAAACATAAAAAAAAAAACATACAACCGAATTGATAACCTCCTCCTTTTTGGGAAGTCGGTTAAAAAAGAGGTTATCTGTTATTCTCACCAGGCGGCGCTTATTCAGTTTCAATACAAATTGGCATTTACGCTAACGCGATCGAGAACGTAAAAAACTCACACTATGCCCTCAGGTTCCACCCGCTATGGCAAAAATTTCGTCTGCCCATCTCGCAAGTCACTTGTATATCTAACTAGCTGACCCGTGCAACTTCGTCTGCGTCACATTTTTCATTACTACTCCGCTCATATTTGTCATAGCGTGATGATATATAGCCTATAGCCTTCCTCGATAAATGGGCTATCTAACACTGAAAGAATTTTTCAAATCGGACCAGTAGTTCCTGAGATTAGCGCGTTCAAACAAACAAACAAACAAACAAACTGTTCTGCTTTATAATATTAGTATAGATAAAATTGATTTGCATTAAAAAGCTCAGGGTTTTAAAAGTCTGCATCCACAAATACTTAAAGTACGAAACTAAACCGTTGGAAATGTTTCTCTTTTTACAAGGCATAGAACCAGTGGCGTAGCTAAGCTCAAAGGGGCCCAGTATCAAACATTTTGGGGGCCCCGTTTTTAGGGTATTGTTTTTTTAAACATAGGTCCTACTAGCTCAAAACTATCTTGGCAGGCCACGAAGGGGCCCTTGCAGCACGGGGGCCCCGTATCTTTGATACGGCGATAGCTACACCCCTGCATATAACGCCCATAGTCACCAGACTAAGCCAGCCCTCGCAACACTTATAATTATATTATTTAAACACTCCTCTACAACAATTTGCCATGTGCTTCTGCGTGGTTAGAACACCTGTATACCAGTATACCTGAACAATATAACATATTTTATTTCATCATAATGTTCAAACCTTCATACAACAACGATTTAGTAATGTCCCACATTTTACTATGAACATTTAGTGCGGTTTCAGTGCCAGTCTAGTTTTTCAGAGAGAACTATGAAAATTTTGCAACTGAAGACGGTAGCCGCCTGTTCAGTTGTTTCATTGCCAAGATTGTGCTTTGTGTAATGTGCTACGCTACGCAAAATTCTACGAGGCGTTTCTGAAGAAACAAGTTAAATTTTGTACTGCCACATATGAATACAATATTTAAAGCCCACAAACAACGTACAAAAAAACATATAGCAACTGAGCACTACTCTATACTCTAAGCAGATAGTAAAAATCCTTCAACGTTATAAATATATCTTACGACTGTAATAGGAAGTAAGATAATGTTTGTTATATGTCATTATGGAATTGAGGTCAATGAAAAAGCGTTAACAATATATACCTACTTATTAATATCGTTAGTTCATCTTTAGTCGTTAAAATATAAAAAAACCGGTCAAGAGCGAGTCGCACTCGCGCACCGAGGGTTCCGTACTATCATCTTAAACGTGAAATGTTTTAAAATATTATAAAGAGGAAAGATTTGTTTGTTTGAATTGAATAGGCTCCGAAACTCCTGGACCTATTTGAAAAAATCTTTCAGTGTTAGATAGCCCATTTATTGAGGAAGGTTATAGGCTATATATCATCACGTTAAGACAAATAGGAGCGGAGCAATAATGGAAAATGTGACGCAGACGTAGTTGCGCAGGTCAGCTAGTTCGTCAGAAAGTTGTAACACTACGGTGTATATTGCAGTTTTAGATCAGCGCTATCTCTTGACTGCTAGTGAAACTAATGTTATTTTTGTTGATGATTCCTGGAAAAGTATGCTATTGACATTGTTTTATATTTCCTCCTATCTTTATATAAACTTATATCACATAGAATAATTTCAGATTTTTCTATATGCAAACTTTGGAGACAAGGGGAGAATGGTGAATTTTTTATCATTTTTCGTTAAAAGTCGCAAAGCAAAATAAAAATGTTTTTTGAGAATTTGCAAATGAAATAAATTTATCTGCAAAGACGCCAGTCGGCTTTCGCGTTTTTTTCGACAAGCCCTACTTAGTACTCCCCACTTTCAATTTTCAAGAAACCCTTTCAGTCGCCGTTGCGCAAAATATATGGACCTTTTTAATTCTTTCTCATTTGTAACATAGCTAAGCAAACATCATCTAAAACTATCACAAATTTCAATTTGATAACATTAGTAATTCTTGAGATATCCAGCTGAGATAGACGTAGTCACACCATAAGGGTTCCTAACCATTTTGTTACAGAACGCTAAAATTATAATCCTTGGTATTTCGATTGTAAATGTTTGATGAACGCACCTACGCATTTATTAAAACTAACCAAATACTTCCGTATTACGAAATAAACCTTAAAATAAGTACGTACTTATTTAAAGGTATAACTATTTTATATACTGGCTTACGTAAGCCAGTATATAAAATTATTATGTAAAACTCAGAAGGTATGTGTTACAAGGGCACAATATTATTTTTCCGGGTGGATCCCAAAAACATGTTCTTCGAAAAATCAAGGGAGTAATTTTTTGTGAAAATATTTGAATTCTGATTCCGTGAAAGCTATGCCATTAACATCCAAGAGAGATTATTGTTTCTCGATATAAAATAAATTTCAGAAGTATCTACTGCTTGTTATCTAATCGCGGAAAGCTTGCCAAGCCTGAAGCTACGAATATGGTACAAAACTTACAAAAACATACGTTATGCTTCGCTTGCGTTTTGAAAGAACCGAACTAAATTTCTTGCGAACTAAGTTCATACATATAAAGTAAAACATAGATAATTGGCACAAATCTAATCTCAAGCTGGTTTAGTGGTGCTTTAAATACATAAAGAACCCGTATTGCAAGCAACTTAGCCCAGTCATCCTTTTAGCCTTTATTCTTAATGAACCATTTTGCACCCCGAGCGTGAGCTTTGGATACAGCGCGTCGCAGACTAGCGATCAATACACACAGACGTCTATAGTAGCCCCTGGGATGGTGCAGTTGCTCAGACCGCTCAGACGTCACGTGTTTTACCGATTGCAACGACCTTCCTTAAAACAAAATGTTTTAGTTTTTCTTTCAACGGATGAATATCCTTCAACCCTGGAGGGGGTGAAGACGTTTGACAGACAGTTAATGATTTAATTGACTCAAACCACATTTCAACTTATTTGAGCAGGGCTCTGGAAGACCTGTGTTACGCTAACCCATCCAAGTATTGGCCTGCATGGCTTTTATGTGAACCAGCTTCTGCAGCATAGTTAAGCACGTTTTCACTTATCTTAACCTAGAGTAGGTTATCACATCCATTTACGATATTAATCATTATATAACGGATCACGCGACTAAAAAACTTAAAACACTAATCTAAAAACATCACCCGCTAGGAAATATCTAAATCCGATAACAATCCAGATAAATCCGCTTCACCGATAAAAGGGACGGTCATTGATCTCTCGGCCTAGGAGCAAAACGTGACTAGTTAATTTATTTATACGAAACTGAAAACTGATATTGCATCGAAAGATATCGTTACGTTTGTATCGTACGGTGGTAAGCAAACTTAATCAATATCAGTCGCGGTTTCGAATGCTTAGCACGGGACACTTAATATACCGACGCGCTGGTAACACGCCCATTTGATGACTCCACCTCTTCTAATGCCTATAATCAGGACATCACACGGTGCAGCCCTTTCATGCCGAGCTGCATCTTGTAATCTTCTGTTTTTGCAGATCCGGTGACTTGATAAGGGATTATTAACTTAAAACACTTACATAAATGAATAGGCAATTAGAATCAATTACTTTTTCTTGTAAATTTTGACGTCTTAAACTAACTAAAGGACTAATTTGTTCACAATTATTTCACTTGCCTTGCAGAAACTAAAAAATGGCTGGCCCTGAAAAAATAACGGAACAGTGTCTTATGCGACCTGTTAGAGTATAGGCTCTAATAGTTCTTGAACAGAGCATCATTGTAATCGTATGATGAACCTGTTGTTTCTACATTGTCACCTCTGTCTGTTGTTCCCATGTTATATTATGTTGGATGGAAAAATACGTAACTCTCACTTTAACAATAACTAGATCTCCGGTGCTGGCCGTTTAGTGAGCAATTTGCATTAAATAACTGTCGGCCTAATATGTTCCGAAAGACCAATAAAAGTAAATTCTACTTTTTTTTTACTGATATAATAAGCATTAAATAATCAAAAATACGATTTAAAAAACCTTCTACTATGAGGTTTTAAAGGTTTTGATTACTAAAAATTGGCATGCTATGAAAAAGATTTAGAAGAAACAAGGATTAGAAGTTAACACAATGTACCAATCTAACGTAGTACTACGTCCGTACGTTGTTTAAAACACAGCAACTAATTACTTATATTGCTATTATTCTTTCAGCAGAAGCCCTTGATTTTCGTAGCATTTCCGGCAACATTTTGATACAATGGCTTTTGGTACAATAACGCGTCCCTCAACGTACAAAGAATTTTACAATGTACTCCGTGGTACAAAGGTACGGGTATCTATTCATTTCAAAGCAGGTAGGTACCGCTAGCAGTAATCACTTAAAGGCACAGAATACATTGGCCCAAATTGCATTATTGTGGCCCTAAGCAACCTATTTCTAACGGCGAATACGGTTTTATACGATTTCTTATTTTGGAAGCTGCTATTTCTAATGCTACACTAACAAACAGTTGCATTCGTGTTTTTTATTTCTTTCAGTACAACTTTATCAAAAATTGTAGGTACATTGTATATGCCTAACAAAGGTTATTTTAATTTAGTATTAGATAATATTTTACAACTTTTTCTTACATAACTGATAAAATATTAAATAACATATATCTTTGTTTACATTGTGTAGACCATTATTTTTCATTTTGACTAAAGATTACTCATTTACAACACAACAACCTCAAAATAATTTTAATTAGGTACGTCATTACTCATTTGAACTTTGGTCACGAATAATAGTATATTTTGCTTGTTTATGTTTGATAATAAATATGGAATCCCAGACAAAGAAAGGGAAGCTGAGCATAGTGTAGACTTGCAGTGGTCTCTGCATACATATCCCTAGCTCACATAACATTCCCCGCTTACTCTAAGGGTTCCGTACTGTCCTCCGCTCATCCCTTTTCCACAATAGTTGCGCTATGCGAGGCTAGAAAAATGAAGTTATCCTGTTTGGTGTCGCACACATTCCTCGCTACGCGTCTTCTCACCTCTTTCGTGGAAACGAACCCTAAAGCTATGAAATTAAAGCTTCTGCATACTAAAGATAACATTGGGTGCACTAATCTGACTATTGTTTGCCATAATTATGCTAGGGTGACTTGGGGGATTCGAACTTGGAGAGGATTTGCCTTTTATAAACTGTAACGTAGCGTATGTACTACATAAATAATATAAATGATACATTTATCTGTAATATCGTAGATTAGAATAGCACAAAGCTTTTCTTTACGATTTAAATTGCTTCATGATGTTTGCATCGTTTTATAATAATATTAAAAATGCGAAAGTTTGTGGGGATGGATTTGTTACTGTTTCATGTCGGAACACCTGAAACGATCTTCATAAAATTTGGCAAAGTGTTAGATTATAGTCTGGAATAACATACAGGCTACTTTCTATCCCGGGAGTATGTTCTGTGATCCCTAGATCACGCGGGCGAAGCCGCTGGAAGACGCTAGTAAAGTCATAGGTATATAAGTACGTAGGTACTCGTTTCGAAATTAAGCCCCACTTGAATTAAAATCGGGCACCCATTGCCTCTACGTGAGATACATATCATTATCTAAGTATTAAGTAGGTAACTTATATTATAATTGTGCTATGTTGAAAATATTCAGGGCAGTTTTCCCAATTTATAGCGATGTGGACGAATATTCGATACACACACACACATGCTACTTTTCATTTCGGGACTATATGCCCTTTTTTTTTTTTTTTTTTTTTTTTTTTAGGGATGGGAAATCATCCAATGACTCCTCCCGCTCTGGGTGTAGCGGGAGGGAGTGTCAGACTTCTACTGACTAAAACCCATCCATGTTCCTTCATTGCCCTTTGTGTTCCGGAGCCACGGTGTCTCTTGCGAATAATCCCGCGACTCCGGCAGGCGTCGGCCCTTTCGGGCCCCTCTGTGTTGCTGACTCTCTTTGAGGCGCGCGTGGAACACTAACGCGCCGTCGACACGGCCTGTCGTCACTAGACGGACGGACGGCGAGCCACCCATAGCTCGTCGTCCACAGGCCCGCGCCTACGGTGGCCGGAGGTCACCAGGTGGCCCCCGACGCCCGCGGCGTCCACCACGGCGGCTGGGACGAGAGGGTCTCCTCTCCCGCTCCGCCACCTCCTTCGCTAGCATGACTGCTTCGCAGAAGGAGGCAACGGCGTCCCATTCCGTCTCGCTCCGGACCATGGCTTGGACTAGGGCCGGACGCGAGAGGTCGCCGCCAATCGCCGTTTCGAGGACACGGCGGTGCGCCGCCCAAGCGGGGCACACCTGCACAGTGTGCTCTACCGTGTCCTCCGGTCGATCCTCGCAGTGGTGACACCCGGGCGTTTCCTCCCGCCGAATTCGGTGCAGGAACCTCCCGAAACATCCATGTCCGGTGAGGACCTGCGTCAGGCGGAAGGTGAGGACGCCGTGGCGCCTCTCAAGCCACTCCTCAAAGAGGGGACTTATCGCCGCTATTGTGGCGTGCCCTGCGCTGGGTTGCGATAGTCGTCGTCTCCATGACGCCATGAGATCGCGCCGGAAGTCCGTCCGCTGCGCGACAATTTGCCGCGTCAGCGGAGTTTCCCCCCGGCTTAGTACCTCCGCGCGCCAATCATGCAGGCGCGCGAGGACCACCGCCTCCAGATCCCATGGCGGCAATCCGGCAAGGAGACCCGCCGCTTCGCGCGAGATCGTGCGGTACCCTCTGGTCATCCTGAGGGCCACCACCTTCTGGGGCGCGTTCAAGTGGTTCGCAGCACGCTGCCTCAATGAACGCGCCCACACCGGGGCCCCGTAAAGGGCCATGGACCGCACGACCCCCGCGTATAGCCTACGGCAGGAGGGACTATATGCCCTTGGGATAAATTCCGACATACACCCGGGTGTAGCCGCTGCCAGAAGCTAGTACCTATGTAATTATTATTTTATGTTTCTATGTACTAAGTTATCTTGGAAATTTAAAAATTAGCAGCGTTTACCTAAGTATGATTTCTCAAGAATGACAAGACTTATTTTTATTAGTTCACAACTTAATAGGCAATAGCGATAGCTACATCAAAGCGCATTTCAATAAAAAGTTACACATATATGTTAATCATGAAACACACAAAAATATCGGAAAAAAACTGACTGATTTAAAAAAAATCCGCCTGAGAATGTAACTTCAACTAAGTCATGACGGATGACCACAGGTAGTGGCGGCGTAATGGCTGGTTTACACGTATTATGTTGTTAAGTAGATAACTAAATTTTGACTACATTTTTAGTGACTTAAAATTTAATACGTGTCCAAACGCATTTAAGTAGTTAATTCAGCTCTTTAATTCACTCAATATGGATGGTCAACAACGCAAGGAAGTCGTATATTGTGTTCTGTGTGTGTGTTAGGTAGTTGGTACTATCTCCACGAGCGAGTGAATCGCTGCGAGTTGACGTTTTACTCTTCAACGTCTCTCGTCAAATTGCCGCCATAATATCGCCGTGTGAAGACACGTTTATAGAGTTATATAATGAAGTGGCAGGACGATAATATCGTTAAAAGGCACTCTCGCCTAGAGGTGACGCCTTATATTTGTACTACGTCTACCTGTCTGTCCGCGTTTAAGCTCAGAATTAATGCTTAGCAAAAGGAAGTTTGGAATAGGTACCAATCACGCCGACAAAGTGTTAAAAGAAAAATTTAAAAAAAAGGTGTGCGAAAAATAAGCTTTAAAATGCAAATTTTTGCTTAGAGTCAAGTCCCCCCCCCTCTGCCAGCTTAAAGGTTGTTTTAGAGACGTGAAAAAAAATCATGGTAGTAGCATAATTGGTAAAACAAATTTTAAAGAAAACTATCACAGCTAACTATAACTAAATTTTAACTTTCAAAAAAATTTAGTGTTTACATGTGTTAATATCACTTAAAATTAAGTTATCTACCTAACAACTCAATACGCATAAACCAGCCATCAGATGTTAACTCAATTTGAAGTGGCAATTTGCTACTGTTTACATGTGTTAAGTCACTTAAAATTGTGTTAGAAGTTATTTATCAACTAAATACGTGTAAACCAGCCATTAGGCGTCAGCGACGTCAGCGACCGCTGTCGGCCTCGCGCTGGGGGCCTCGCAAGAAAGTTGTTCAAGTACTTATGGACTCGTTTAAAAAAAAAAACACGAACGGCACAGGGCTATTTTGAAGATGTCCACGTACTGTCAGAGTCATGCAAACAGTTTCTTCCAGTCAGCATTCAGATATAAACTTTTCTAAGATAAATTTACAGAATCACGATTAAGCTAGACATTTTTATCTGCGTTTTTAGTTACCTATATCAATTGAAGCGACTTTTGTTTGCTGTGCCATAATATTCAAAAATAAAACTGGGAAGAACAATACTAACAGAGTATAATTAAAATGAGCTGCATTTGAAAATGTACTGTTTGGGAAATGAAATGAGGCCGCGGAAAGCTGACGTCGCCGACATTTACTTTGGGCCAAGCGCCGCCACTGACCGAACCACAATCATGTCGAATATTTAATTACGGAAACCACGAAATGAATGTGTGAAAATGAATAATTAAAATATAAAATAAGAATACGTTACATTAGTCTTTTATTTATAAAAAACTTTTTACAAAAAAAATACAACCGACTTCCTAAAAAAAAACACTACAGAAAAGCAAAATACGCAATTTAGATTACTTGGATGACATAAAACTATCATCTAAGTAGACGAATTCCAGCTATTTCGATTTAAAATCCAAAATTCGTAACCGATTTTCATAAAATTTAAATGGAACCAATCTGCAATTACTTATATATCCTTTCAGATAAAACAAGAATTTTTCAAATCGGTTCAAAATTATCGGAGTTATGAGGTAACAAACATAAAAAAAATATTTAAAAAAACATACATCCGAATTGATAACCTCCTCCTTTTTGGGAATTCGGTTAAAAAGCAGCTCTGTCAGCTCTTTCACCTAACTTATTTCTTTTTTTCTTTATACTTAAGTATAAGCTAAATGAACTACTAGTCGACATTCTGGCTCAATGTGTAACTATTTACTCACAAACTGAATTAATTAACTCGATTGATTATTGTCTTAAATCAATCCGTTTAACATTGAGATAAATTATGACCATATTAATTTGCAGTAGATTAAATATGGTCATTCTCTAATCGTTCTCTGAGTAAATAGATAAGGTTGATCCATTTCCAGTACTGGACTTTACTGACCTTATAATGCTTTGTAGAGATAATATTATAACATTGTTGGAAAGTCTACTTTCGTAATAGATATTTTTTGTCCTTAAGTGATTGTCAATTTTAACTTGCGTTTATTTTGAAGGAAGTTATTTTTATTTTTAGAAACGTCTTTTTTTCTGTGATGTAGAGAAAACACAATAGTTTTATTCTTTATAATCGATATCTAAATCAGTTCTAAGCAATGGTTTTATATTTCATGAAGAAGTTCATAAGGTCATTAAAACAATGCATTTGCAGCTGTGGTAGCTATTCACTGTTATCAAGATTCGAAGTGAATGAAATGGAATATTAAATCATTAGTCTTCATGCAATATAGTATTTTAATAAACAATAGCAAAGATGTTGGTCTAAATATTGTTTTAAAATCGGCTTAGTTCGAGTCGGACTCGCACAGGAAGGGTTCCGTACCATAAAACTATTTTTTTATTATTTGTTGTTATAGTGGCAATAGAAATACCTACAAAATCTGTGAAAATTTCATCTGTCTACCTGTAACGGTTCTTGAGAAACCGCCCACTGACAGACAGATAGATAGACGGACGGACGGACAGCCGAGGCTTAGTAGTAGGGTTCTGTTGAGTACCCCTTGGGTACGGTACGTAACTCTAAGAAGTAAGTAATTAATGTAGTGCACGTACAATTTAAAGTGTTATGACTTCCGAACAAAGGCACTATGTGTCGAAACTATGTCTGCTCCCTGTCAATAAGTGAAGGGATGATTTTGTAAATATTGTTTTGAAAGTTTAGAAAAAAAATGTGTTATGGTTTGTTTAAAACTATTTCCATTGCAAGATATTCTTTAAATGTGTAAATATTTTAGTTAATTCACATTTTGAGATTTTCTATCGTATTTTTTTTACTGTCAAAGTATTGGTAATATAGTAGGTGCACATTTTGTGGACAGTGGGACTGTGGACTGTTTAAGCCGTAAATGTATGAGTAGGTTTTTTAATTGTGCACCTAACTAATAATGAGACTAATTTGTTTATGTTATACCTAATTAGGTATACTAATTTATAGACTAATTTATTATTATTAGATAGACTAATTTATTTAGGTTCCTGAATGCTTACCTAGAATACTGATTATAATAGATGGTTGATGGTCAAATTACAACACTTAACTTTTACTGATTGCGATACTTATAGATACCTATTGCAAACAGCGACTAGCCAAGAGTGCATACACACTTTGTCCGCACTTGGTCAGGATGTATCGGCACTAAATTCGATGTCTTGTCAAGTGCATAAAATTAATGGATGATTGCGTAGGAACCTTCAATCAGGGCTCTAGATTTTTCTCACAATATTATCTCATGGTGTTAAAAATCTCAAGTCCTTACAATCACGTCTACCTTATAAGTAAATCTATCCATTTTCCTGTTATTTAAAATGCAAAGCCATGCAGTTCTCATTTTGTTAAGTTATCGGTCTTCTGATTCAACCTCATATGAAAACTTATCACCCATCGATGATTCAATACTGATTAGGCATTTAAAGTATAAATGTAGTTAGGTATGTGCATAGAACTTAACAATGGACATCGATTTGTGCGCTATTGCTTATTTATTGCCAAGTATTGTGATATGTCTCGTAAACACTAAGAATAGGTGATTCACTAAGTACGAGGTCCATAATTCAAGTTCTCTCAAGTTTCACTATCTCTTTGGTTTAAGTGTGACACATTGGTAAAAGTTTTTAAGTAGGTATAAGGCAAAGGTCTTGGATCATTTTTTTTATAATATCCTTGGACATTTCACACAACGCCGTATAGTCCCAAGCTAAGCAACCTAATGCCTGTGTTATGGTAACTAGATGGCTGATAAACTACTTATATACATTTTTTTTGTAAATACATACATATTATAGATAGAAAAACACCCAGACTCGGAACAAATACTTGTAGGTCGTACAAATATTTGTTCCGAGCGGGAATTGAACCCGTGACATGCTGCGCAGCAGTCAATCGCTCAACCACTGCGCCAACCGTGTCGTCAAATTTATTTATTGTTAACCCTTAAATATATACGTATACAAAGACAATTTAACACGATTATTATTAAAATCCTCTTTTAATGAATGAGGTATGTGATCTCGTTGTATAATTTGAAGAGTGATATTTAAGTGTCGCTTAGAGGTCGAGCAGCGTAGAAGTTCGCCCAAGGCTCTGAGTCGCGAGTCGTCGACCCGCCGTCACCTTGCCTCGCGCCAACTTACGCAATTCGTTAATCTTATCATCTGCATGCGCACCCGCACGACCTCGTTCTCCCCTCTCACCCCTCGCCGAATTTCGACGCCTACATTAACATCAATAGCTAAAGTAAGTGAGGTCATCCCCAAAGTCAGTTCTAATTTAACATTCGAAATGGGTTAGTAAATTCACGACTAAGACATCCATTTCGCATGACTTAATCCTCAATAAGAACTTGACTAACGCATAGAAACGTTTATCACTTGGAAGAACTTACGTAGCACTTTTTTTTTATAAACTTTGACAAATACGGTCAATTTATTATGTAAATGATAAATAAGAAATTAGTTCACTAAAACCAAAACTAAACGTGGGCTTCATTAAAAAAAGTGGTCTACGAGTGGAGTGCTACGAGTGCGTAGCGCACCGGGCCGCCACCGCGCCGGAAAAGCGGCGGAGAGAGGAGCGCCCGCGCCGGTGGGACGAGCTTGCCCGAGAACACCCCGCGCGTATTTATTCGCAAGGCCACACCAGCGGCTCGCCAGTGCGCAGACGTCGGTCGCACGCGATATACAATCACTGAGTTCTCGACATCGCGATTTACGATCCGCGCACTATATGTTACGTATTATCGTTAACTAACTAAAAATATACAATCGTTGTTTATATTTTTTAACAGAACAGAACAATAAACACATAAAATGTTTACAAACTCAAAAATCTTGTGGGGGCTATGGCAAGTGATAAACTACGGTGCGTCGAACACGACTGTGTCGGTGCCGCTGCTCCTGGTGGCAGGTGCGGCGCTGATAGCGCTGCTAGCACAAATTGTAGTGGAGCAGGTGCGGGAGGCCCGCAAGCTGCCGCCGGGTCCCTGGGGTCCGCCCGTGGTTGGGTACCTGCCGTTTCTGGGAGTAAGGCATAAAACGTTCCTTGAGCTCTCTCGATACTATGGTGCGCTGTTCTCTGCAAGGCTGGGGAACCAGCTAACCATAGTACTAAGTGACTATAAGCTCATCAGGGAGGCCTTTAAAAGGGAAGAATTCACGGGACGCCCCAGCACGCCCCTAATGCACACGCTAGATGGACTAGGTAAGTTTGCAATACAACACAATTCAATATCTTGCTTCGTCTTTTGCAAAGATCGCATATTTTTTTATTTAATTATATAAATACTTAATTATTATTAATAATATATAATATTTTTTTAATTTTAATAAAACTTACTTATTTAACATTTATGGTTATTTTAAATATTTTACAAAGTCAAAGTTTTCTCATATTTTTTCTTGCTTATCAATCTTATCTGCTGATTTGTTCAATTTTTTTCTGAAAATTTCCTTGAGAATGAAGTTACTGCTAAGTTAGGATATGTTAGTGTAACCCATAATATACCGGCAAGAAAAGTGCACATGTACATGTGGGCGTCACTAGCCCGCTGCCCGTCCCTCCCGCGGTGCTCACGCGCCGCCCACTATGAGAGAGCCCTCACTATAACGCCTCCCTCTCTGCAGGTATCATCAATAGCGAAGGCAGACTATGGAAAAGCCAGCGCCGGTTCCTGCACGATAAACTTCGGGAATTCGGCATGACTTACCTGGGAAATGGTAAAAAAATCATGGAAGGTAGAATCAAGGTTCGTACAAAATTAATTTTATCGTGAAAAAAAAACAAACATTAAATTTTCGATTTATTTGTGAAATAATTGGGCATCAACAATATTAATGGGATTATTTGTTGTTTAGAGTGAGGTGTATGAGCTGATCGCAAGCCTGCACCGCGCTGAGGGAGCGGCCATAGACGCGAATCCTCTGCTCGCCCTGGGGGTGTCGAATGTTATCTGCGGCATCACCATGTCCGTGCGATTCAGCAACGGGGACGCGCGCTTTGAGAGACTTAACAACCTCATCGAAGAAGGCATGAAGCTATTCGGCGAAGTGCACTATGGAGAATATGTCCCGCTCTACAACGTAAGTACTAAAACCAATTTATCACATAATAATCACAGACTAAATCCCATAACTATATTTAAGAGATTCTCTAACAAAGAAAATACTAACAAATCTTGTTTTTACACGCAGTACCTTCCTGGTAAAGCACAGGCTCAAGAGAAAGTGGCGAAGAATAGGGAAGAAATGTTCGCTTTTTACCAGACGCTGATTGATGAGCATCGAGAAACTCTCGATTTCGACAACGTAAGAGATCTGATAGACGTCTATCTTGTCGAAATCGAGAAGGCCAAGACTGAGGGACGCGCCCGAGAACTATTCGAGGGCCGAGATCATGGTAAGTTTCAGACAAAATTGACTAGCTTTTATTGCAATACAAAAAGTTTTTTATTGTAATACTTTGAAGGTTTTTAAACATAGATATTTTTTCACAGAGCTACAACTCAAACAAATACTTGGAGATTTATTTTCTGCCGGAATGGAGACTATCAAGTCTTCACTCCTGTGGATGATTGTGTTCATGCTGAGGAACCCTGAAGTTAAGAGGCGCGTGCAAGAAGAACTCGATGCCGTCGTCGGTCGCGACCGTATCCCGACCATTGAGGACATGCCTAACCTTCCGTATACAGAAACTACAATTCTGGAGACGCTCCGTATGTCAAATATTGTTCCCCTGGCAACCACACACTCTCCCACAAAGTAAGCATTAAAACATTTACCTATTCGATAAAATGCTGTTTATTAGATTTCACTATGGTAAAAAACATTGGTATATCCAAACGAATTGAGAACGTCCTCCTTTTTGGAAGTCGGTTAAATATACTTATCACTACCCTTTTTTGTCTTAGGGACGTCCATCTCAACGGTTATAGAATACCCGCTGGGTCGCAAGTTATCCCTCTGATAAACTGCGTGCACATGGACCCTAACCTGTGGGACGAGCCCAACCAGTTCAACCCAAGTCGATTTATCGATGAGACGGGCAAGATCAAGCGGCCCGAGTTCTTCATGCCATTCGGCGTGGGCCGAAGGATGTGCCTGGGGGACGTGTTGGCGCGCATGGAGATGTTTTTGTTCTTCTCCTGCATCATGCACCAATTTGACGTGCAAACGGAAATTGGTGACGCGCCGCCGTCTCTCGAGGGCACCGTGGGTGCCACCATCGCGCCCAAGGCCTTCCGGGTCAAGTTCTGCCCGCGCTCGGCTCCCGCCCCAGCACCGCCCACGTCCGACCACATGCACCTGCGCCACGTCGGCGCGCACTAGCCGCCACTCCGCGCCACTCCGTACCACTCCGCGCCACATCGCGCCTCACAGCGCGAACACACCCACCAGTATTAATGATCACTCGTTTTAGAGTGAATCGATAACCATTTTTTAAGTCTTTATTATATAAGGGACGACATCAACAATCTTCCCGGCAAAACTCAAGCTCAGAAGAAAGTAGTAAAGAACCGCACAGATGTTTGAAACACTCAATGTTGATAACGTGAGAGACCTCTTTGACGTTTAATCTGATCGAAATCGAGAAGGCCAAGACAGAGCTATGCCGGAGAACTATTCGAGGGCAGAGATCATGGTAAGTTGCAGACAACAATAATAATTGACTAGTTTTTTTTATTGTAATACAAAAAGTTTTTTATTGTAACACTTTGAAGGTTTTTCAACATAGATTTTTTTTACAGAACTACAACTCAAACAAATACTTGGAGATTTATTTTCTGCCGGAATGAAGACGATTAAGTCTTCACTCCTGTGGATGATGATGATGATGATGATGTGTGTGTTCATGCTGAGGAACCCAGAAGTTAAGAGGCGCGTGCAAGAAGAACTCGATGTTGCTGTCGGTCGCGACCGATTCCCGACCATTGAGGACATGCCTAACCTTCCGAACACAGAAACTACAATTCTGGGGACGCTCCGATATCGAATATTGTACCCCTGGCAACCACACACTTTCCCACAAAGTAAGCATTTAAACACTTACTTATTCGGAAACAAGCTGTTTATTAGATTCTATTATGCAAAAAAAAAAGTATTTGAAACCTAACGAATTGAGAACCTCCTCTTTTATGGAAGTCTATTGAAAATACTTATCACTTTCTTTTGTCTTAGGGATGTCCAACTTACTCAAGTGATAACTCTCATCAACTGCGTCTGCGTACACATGGAGCCTAACCTGTGGGACGAGCCCCAAAAGTTAACCCAAGTAGGTTCATCGACTGGCAAGATCGGCCCGAGTTCTCGGTCGAGAGACCGGAGGACGTGCCTGGGAGACGTGCTGGCGCGCATGGAGATGTTTTTGTTTGCCTCGTGTATGATGCACCAGTGCGACGTGCAGATGGGGATGGGTGACGCGCCGCCGCCTCTGGTGGGCACTGGGAGCCACCATCGCACCCAAGGTCTTCCGCGTCAAGTTCTGCCCGCGCTCAGCTCCCGCCCCGGTGCCGCGCGTTCTACAACTCCTCGCCACGTCGGCGCGCACTAGCCGCCACTTCGCGCCATTCCGCGCCACATCGCGCCGCACAGCGCGAACATACCCACCCACCAGTATTCAATGATCACTCGTTTTAGAGCGAATCGACAACCATTTTTAAGTTTTTATTATTAAGTGACGACATCGCTATCGCGATGCGCGAGGCTGTGTATCAAGTGTTCAATTAAATTGTACCCCACGTTAGATATATTAATATTCCCATTGTTGAGATTATAAAATGATGTTTTGTGTGTTTGCAGTATTAGCGTGTTGGTAGACTAGAATGATAAGAACTTCAGCAAATCACACCATTACATATTGTATTTTAAGGTTTACGTTCTAAGTTCTAGTACCTATACCAAAATAAAATATAGAATTCTAGGTCATAATTTATTAGTGAATGCGAGAATGGTTTTTTGTGTGATCTCATAAATGTTGCGTGACAGTTGGCTATAGAGATAAGTTTGCAAGTGTTCATTTGTACGTTAAGTGTATCTGTACCTATCAGGTATGAAGTAACATTCCATGGTAGTGTAAAAACCAGCTACTAGTCTAGAGCGATATCGTCGCTATATAATAGAATAACGCCTTACTTTAATGTTCTTGTATTGTACTAAATTCATTGTATTGCAACAAAGTTGCCCTGTACTGAACTTTAGCTTACGGCTCACCGTTGTCTGTTGGACTATTATATGATTTGTTTATGATAATGCTCTATTTAACTGTAAGAATATACGTTTAAGTACTAAATTAAAAACATTGATTTGAGCTCTCCGTTTCATTAATACCTGGTTACCTACTACGAGTTCAACGAAAAAACTAGAAGTATAGTAAAGTGAACTGCTGCACGCAGAGTTAAATACAGGCCTGATAAAATCGTTAGTCGTTTTGTGTAAAATGTTTTACACAAAATACCGAAAGAGCCTCACTACGTAATTAGTCTAGTCTAATAGTTTTTCTTACAAGATACATTATCAATTCAGATTGAATAGTAATAACTTAAAATTCTCTTGGGTTACAAAACAAAGTTTAATGAACTTTTGATCTTTCGTAATTGCAAAATTTAAATAATTTAAACTGAAATAAACTGGTATGCCAGTTTGTAAAGGTGCAGTTGCGTGAACATAAACACTATTAAGTAATGTTGGAGGTGAATGACCGGTTGACAGTCGACATCACAGAGAGGCACACGGACCCGCACTATTTGTACAAACTAACGTATCGGCGAGCTGACATTACTCACGGTCTTTCCTATTACTCATAAATATGGGTCTAACGTATACTATTCTACCTAGTTCCTTTGTTGTAGTAATTAAACACACACTTTTTTGCATATAATTAGAAAGAAAATATGTAAATTCATTGCATAGCAGAATAAATATTTATTCACGTTGTGGTATTTTAAAACCCCAAAGAAATACTTGTTCACACATCACTTTTGTGGAAAGCTTATTGCAATTTTCATTAAAATATTGAGCATAAACCAGTAATGTAGTATCTACAGGAATAGTTATTTATGATACAAGAGCGGTAAGTTGGTCTTTACAAACGAGTAGACAAATGTAAGCCCGAGACGAAGTCGAGGGTTTACCATAGTCACGAGTTTGTTATTCAATCAAATCATTGTTAATCATTAAAAAGCGTTCTCGCGATTTTGGCGGCAAGAGACCATTTTCTGCCATTGGCGCCTCATTCAAGATATCAGGTGGAGTAGATTCGATATTTAAATCTGATTCCTCGCTTGAACACATATTCTAATTATTATTAAAAGTCGCAACTATCTTTGACGTCTGTAATTGAAAATGGCGCGAATTTGCAAATGGGGAAACGTGTGCGTTTTTAAAATAAGAATGCGCTTCCTTTTGCGTATGCGTCTGCGTGAAACATTTTAGTAGAATTATATATATTGTAAATTGTATTAGGTATATATTGTACCAATCGGATTTTTTTTTACAAAATCATTTATATGATACGTTACATTTTTAAATTGTCTCCTTAAGCTCTTTATATTGATACCCCACTCGATAGGTTACAAAAAGCTGAAGTCATTAAAATGGCACTGAAGCTCAGATATTTTAATTTTTATATACCTATCCAGTATCATTCTCACTGTTTAGACGAATCTAACGACACCTTTCAAGCTAAAATCCTTCAAGACACAGGGTTAGGCTACAGTGTGCCAAAGAAATATGACATCAAACATACACTCGAAAAAAACATAAGTGTAACAGTCGGGTAATTAGAACTACATCTATTGTCTAATTTTTTCTTCAATATTAAAGTGCGACAAACCTTCTTTGCAAAAAGTTCTTCGCAAAAAAAAACACGTATGGAACGCTTCCGGAACGGACGCAGACGGAAGCATTTTTGGCTGACGGATGCAGACGGATTGAAATTTAAAAAAATACCGTAAAGAATACGCACGGCGCCATACATCGGAGCGTGCGGTAAAGTTGGTACTTAGGTGAGAGTACCTACTTTACCGCACGCTCCATTGTATGGTCCGTAATTTTGAACTTTCGAACAATGTATACAGGCTTCGTAAATGCATTTTATGAGCAAATGTGTCGAAAAATATTTAAATACTCAGAACATAGTTGTTGTCTTCCTGTTTCAAAGGTAGTTCAGAATAAATTTCTGCACCTTTGGTTGGTATATGCTGTATTTATTTAGTGTTTTTTTGTGTTCTGCTTTATTACTCACAAGGTTTAATAAAAAATAAAAAAACAAAATTTACAAGCAACTTTTTATTTAGATGTGTTTACCAACAGCTACCGACTAAATAGGATGCATCAAAATAGGAACTAAAAATCATACAGGATCACAGTAGAAGGAGACGCGAGGAGGGCAGAGGGTTAGCCCGATGGTTCCTCTCATCTCTTCCTCCGAGGGTCGGTCAGAGGCCAGTCGTACGCGACGGCGACGAAACAGTCGCGCAACTAAACCGCAAGCCAACATCCGAGAGAGTTCATCACCGGGACACATGCGCTTTCCTGTGAATCAAATGTTTATCTTATGTTAATTTAAATTTTTTAGGAAATACGTCTATTATACAGGGAAATTGAAAAAATACCCGAAACCTCTTAGGCAGTGAAAGTACACATGATTATAAGCAACTTTTGTTTTGGTAAAACTCCGAAATCTCGAAAAAAATATCAGCTGTTTCATACATTTTCATTGGCTAAATACTGCATTTTGTATGAAACAGCTGATATTTTTTTCGAGATTTCGGAGTTTTACCAAAACAAAAGTTGCTTATAATCATGTGTACTTTCACTACCTAAGAGGTTTAGGGTATTTTTTCAATTTCCCTGTATACCTAAACACTTACGGCAATTTTTTCAATCGTTAGATCATTTTTAACTGAAGAATAAATATGGTCGTTTGATATAATTTTGTATTTTCTTCACGTATATTTGGTAGACCATCTGAGAATAGTCTGTAGCGATTTTATTTGTGGCAACACAACGTTTGAACGGTCAGCTAGTCTAATATGTAAAG
Source organism: Ceramica pisi (assembly GCA_963859965.1). NCBI lineage: Eukaryota > Metazoa > Arthropoda > Insecta > Lepidoptera > Noctuidae > Ceramica > Ceramica pisi. Next base: position 16,383,249 of record OY982535.1, on the reverse strand, counting down.
GACTCGTGTCATGGTGTTCGTTGTCGAACTCCTTCGCAATGGGCTTGACCAATTTTGATGTTTTTTTTTTCGTGTATACTTGTACTTGTAGAATAGGTCTTAGGCAATTTTTTTTGTTTTATTCGGTTACGCAATGTTTATCGAGCCGGCTGGTAAAATAATTCTATATATTATTTAGAATTTAAGTGAAAGTCTTTTAAATTATTATACTTAGAATAATAACGCATAGAAGCCGCGTCTAGAACAAAACCCGAGCAAAATCGTGTGTCCACTTCATTTTCTTTGTGTGCGTGAGCCGAATGTGTCTACGTTCCTCTAACGCACACAGATATAGCTTTCAGTGATACCATTATTAAGCCGTTACCCACAAAATATGTGAAGACGCATTACTATTTTGCTATTAAGGCAAGTATTTTATGTTGTTGGGAACTGGAAAAGGTAAACATGATTTTTCATGTAATATGACATATTTTTTCGGAAGGTATAATTCAATTTATTTCAAAATAAAAGGAAATAAATCGCATAAAGAATGAGATATTGTTCAATGCGTTTAGAATGCTTGATGGGTTATAATTATAAACAATGTTAAAACATCGGGTTTGATATGAATTAACAGTAAGTATTGTATTTTAAAATTACAAAAATGAAAAACATGAATGAAAGCAATGTGGGTATTTTTTCCTCACAAATAGCAACACTGTGTTATGACAAGTTAGGTTATTAGAATTTTGTTTTATTTATCGATTTACGTAAAAATAGTGCATAGAATGTGAGTACTTATTTGTGAAATGTTATTTTATCACATTTTTTTGTTTTCCTGATGTGCTATAACATCCTTTCACGCAACAAACTGTCATTTTCAATTATTTACTCGCGAGCTGTGTTCGACGGAACGTGACATTGAGTACTGACGGCCTGGTGGCTAAGTTTGACGGATTAGGCTAAGTTTTAGTTGCCTCATTTTTTGCACTCGTACTAGGTTTCTATGCGTTATTATTCTAAGTTATTATAATTACAAAGAGCATTTTGCATGTGGTGTTTGCCTGTAATTGGTTGTGCAGTTAGATTTAAGACACTATTACTAATATATTCCTATGTGTATAGTATCTGTAACAACTGTTGGTGAACCTTAATTAAATAAATAAATATGTAACCTATATATCCTTCCTCGATACATGAACTATCTAATACTGAAAGAATTTTCAAATCGGGCCAGTAGTTCCTGAGATTACCCCCTACATACAAACTTACAAACAAATGTTACCTCTTTATAATATTAGTATAAATATATACGTATGTAACCTACTCGCTTACTAAAATTATGTAAAAAGGCTAAATTGACTCATAGGTTTTTATTTCTACTTGCGTCCTTAGTTTTGTTATTATTAATAGGCATATATGTATTTAACGTGGCAACAAATTAATCTGAATTTAGGATTAAATAAAATAGGCACTATAAAAACTAGCTGACAGCCGAGGCTTCGCCCGCTTGACAAATTATATACGTAGTAAAACATTCCTCGGGAACCACTCTATCCATTAGTAAAAACAGCATGAAAGTCGGTGCAGTAGTTTTTGAGTTTATCGCATCGCATCGCATTCGCAATCTGTCAAAAAAGCCTCAATTTACCTTAAACAGTAGAATTGGCCCACTGATCATAGTTGGTCTGTCCCTATCCGACTTCGCAGGAACTCTCGGATACTGTGTTTGCTATTTAACATCCTTCACCTGCAACCTCATCAAGTTGGCTGCCCCTGATTCAATCAAATCAAAAAATTCGGGGCAGCCAACTTGATGAGACCCAAGATCTATTTTTTAGCGCTGGAACCCTGTGCGATCTAACAATTAAATACTTAAAATTTAAATGAAACAGTTCAGTATACATTTTATAAACCTTTTGGTTTTCTGAATTAGGTCGCATTGTCTCACTGCTGGTTAAGGACTCCCCAAAGTCCTTCCAGGAATTCTTTTCTAGCGCCACCTCGTACCAGCCCTTACGGTGTGCATCCAGGTCGTCTCGCAAATTCTTTTTGGACCGGCTTCGGCAGCGCCGGCCGTCTTTGTGCACCCATTGCGTGAAGACTTTGCCCAAACGGTCACAGTGCATTCGGCTAACGTGATCCATCCAATCCCATTTGAGCCTAGCAGCCTTCTTATCTACGTCCATTATTGTCGTTTTGGAACACAGCGTTTTCACGAATTCACGCTCAGAATTCTTCGTTCCATCGTCTTCTGGCAAACTATAAAGGCGATACTTTTGCGACTCGATGAGCGACCAGGTCTGAGCACCGCATGTTAGGATGGGTAGAATACACATTTCGATGAGTTTGTGCTTGATCTGAGAAATCAGCAGATTACCCTTCATTAGCGTCTTCATTGACCAGTAGCTTTTCTTGCCTGTGTGCGAAAGAAACTAACAAAGCCCAAGTAGATAGTACTAGTGTACAAGTGGTAATACTCATCGACAAAATGTATTTCTTGCCCATATACCTCGCTTCGTGCTGTTGGTCATTATCTGGGGTTTAGACTGATTCATCGCAAGTCTCACCTTGAAGCTAAAGACGATGTCGTCGGCAAGTCGGAGGTTTGTCAGCCTCCTTTTGATGACGACCTTTGGGTTCCATGAGGTTGTCATTGTATCTCTTTAAATGTGTTCTCGTAAATAATTTGAGAGAGAGTCAATCGCCCTGTTTAACACCTTTTTAAATTTTGAATGAAGGCCCATCAGTATTCAGTTTTAAGTTAGCGGTGTTATTTTGATTAATGTTTATTCACCTAACCAATTTATTTTTGTTACTTTTTTTAAATTATCTATTTACTTTTTCCACTTCAAAAATAGCATGACACTATTTAAAAAGCTGGTTATTTGCAAGTACGTCGAGCAGAAGAATGGTTCCTTACCTTAATACATGAAAGAATCAAATCATATTTCTTGTACGGTGATCTTTCACAGTTCATGAGATACAGCCCGCTGTCAGTCCAACCAAAGTTCAGTAGTAACCCTTCGCGTACGGTACCCTACAAGTAGCCAGTCAGCATGGCTGATAGCGAGACAGGTTATTCATGACGTAGGATTAACTATGATTAAGTACGTTTGTCACTCTTTTAAACCTAAATCACTGAACCGATTTTGATGATTATTTGCTGTAGAAGGGACTTTTATTATGATTTAATATAAAAGAGTTAATTAGGTACCTGTCTGGAACGGTATGAACTCTTGAGGTTTCAGTAGGCTTCCGTCGGGACCAAGGAATCTGCTTGGTCTAAATTCTTCTGGGTTCTCCCAAACACCTGCGTCCATATGAATAGCCCATTGAAGCGGTATGACCATCGCACCTTTAGGGATCCTATAGTTTCCTAGATAAGTATCCTGTGGGAAAAGAAACGAAGATATAAGTAAGGTTTTTTTTTATAATTACTTAGCTGCTAGAAGTTTTAACGTAAACATCTGCAATTGTATATATTTAAACATAATGACAATATTTAAGAAAATCCCATGCCTTAATTACTATTCCCATTTGGACTCAAGATGTTTCTCTTAATGTAACAATGAAGCGATAGAATGTAACTAGGTACGAAAACCCGATTTGAAATACCCAATATTATCAAATATGCATACTTCGACGCATCCATGGGGAATTCCGACTGGCACGATCGATCGAATGCGCTGGGTCTCACAAATGGCTGCCATCAAGTGGGGCAGGCTTGAACCGTCCACCTCGCCATCCTCTGGGTATACTGATAGAATTTCCTTGCGTACCGATTCCTAAAAACACATAGAGTAAAGGAGCAGCTTTGTTTTTTGTCTAGAGCACTTTAGTTTCATTATATCAGCGATAGAGATTGCTAAAAGTCCAAATGTTGGGATTGAGCACGTGACATTTCAATAGCACATATATTTTTTGGACTAATCGGCAATAGCTATTTTCTGGAAAGATTCTACATAACCCCGGGCCTCAGGCCGTACCTACCGGCTACCTGCCTAAATAGAATTTTCGAAAACTTACTTGTGCACATGACTTTGGTACAATCAATAAATCGGTAAGCCGATAGGACAATTTTCCTAAATGATTTATTTGAAAATGCATTGAATCATTTGATTTGTGCTACTTTAAATCACATATTAGTATTAAATATAGGTTGAAAGCTTAGGGACGTATGAAGCATCTTTGAGCAGAGCCTCCACTTGAATACATCGTTGAGAGCTGACAGCCATGATTGACACTCGATTAAAAACTCTATGCCAGCCCTTACAAAACGCCGCGAATTCATCAAATGAATAGACTCAAGATTAATGTTTGTTAAAACTTCTCCAAGACACACAAATTCTACTTTCTTTTCGTGTTGATAGTTAACTCTTTATACTGTTTTGGCCCTCACTTTATTAGTAGGTCAGAATCGGTGGTATTCATTAAATCCTTCAAAGGTTAAGAAGGAAACGATGGATGTACTATGTGGAAGACAATATGTCTATTAAGGAGGCGACTACTAACTTGACTCTAGATAATTATGGATGAAGACGTCATTAAATTAATTAGAATAAATTCAAGAGAATGATAAGTATTTGATTACCTGTTCTTCAGGATAAAGAGCCATATACAACAAGAACCAAGCCAGAGTAACGGATGTAGTATCAAGACCAGCTCCGAACATATCAGCTAACAGATACAACATCTGTTCATCTGTCACATACTTAGCGCCCTCGTCACCAGTCTCGAACCTTCTCTTCTGTTCTAGAAGGAAATTGTCAAGGATGCACTCTCCATCTGTAGGAATCAAGATATTCGGATCGAAGAAATGTTCTTCTGTGTTGGATGCATGTTTGCTGTACTTGATACATTTCATATGGCCTTCAGGGTGTTCACTAAAGAGATTGTCATGAGGAGGGTACGCTGCCTCCTTTATTGGGGGCAATCCTATAATTTTTCGTCGCCGATCGATGATGCTCGCATATAGTCTGTGCGTTTGCGCCTGGCCGCGTGTTAGTACTTGTATTGTTTTTTGGGTTGACGGTGAGATGAATCTGAAACAAGTGAATGTAATGGTAATTCTGCAATAGCAAGCATGGTTAATTCAATGGTTTTTATCGTACTAGCGAACCGGTCACATGTTTCGCACCTTCAAAATATTCTAATGAAATAAAATGTCGAAATTTCAAGATAATGGGCTAGATTCCATCATCCACAAATTGCAAAACTATTTAGTCCGTCAGTTAGAGTATTGAAAAATAATGGAGACGTATTTTTTGTTTTAGTAAATCAATGAACATTGACAAAGATAAAACGCATCAAAACTCGGGAGTGGGGGCTCGTGACGTCACGACTCACAAAAAATTATGCGAAGGTGTGACGTATTGAGAATTTTAAAAGCATCGTAACTTCGTCAATTTTGGTTCCCGTAATAAAAGAAAAAACACGGGTCAAATATTTTTTGATAATCTAACTGACGGACTAATTAGATTTTTTCAGGACACAAGCCCATTGTACTATAACCGAGTTGAATACCATCTAATACATACAATTCTTCCGTTACTGAAAAACTGCGTCGTAGAAAGCTCAAATTTGGCAAGTAGGTTCCTTGCGGAGTGTAGGGGAGCACTTAGAGCGAATTTCCCGAAATTCCTACGGGAACGAGAAAAAACGGAAGACGCGCGTAAAAAGTCGCGGGCATAAGCTAGTTGTATGTGTAATTCTCTAAACGGTGGTAAAAACTACTTCTGATATGTTGCGAAATTTAAAAGAATTTTATAATAATCAAACCTGGTCACATATTTATTTTTTTAGACGCCGGGGTTGATCGTCAACATATGTAATGAAATATTAAAATTAAATACACACATATAGTATTTTTTGTGTCACTAAGCTGACCGCGTTATGTCATCCAGACCAAACGTGTATGAAAAAAACCAGCTCTGTCGTGTTGGGACAAGTGTTTTAGATTCAGTTGCAAAATTTTACCAAAATACATACACCAAATAACAAGGCATGTTAAAATAATCTTCGTCTAAATCGTTAGAAATCAAGAAAATATATACACACCCTTAGTAATTAATTCTTACCTGACGAAAGGCAAAAAGTTAACAACACCTGCGACTCCCATCTCATGACAGCCCTCCTCTTGTATCTGTCTAAACCAGTGCCATGTTTTATCTTCAGGAGGGAACTTGAAGCCAAATATAATTTCGTTGACGACGTTTCCTAGAGAATTCGACAACATTTGGGAAAGATCCATTGGAGAGCCAGCTGCCTTTTCTACATTCTAAAATACACAAATGATAGCTATAAATAATTTGACAATTATAATAATTACTATCTGACCCGCGCAACTTCGTCTGCGTCACATTATTCATGAATAATATTGCCAAAAAATTAAAAAAAAATTTAGGGGTGGACTACCCCTAACATTTTGGGGGATGAAAAATAGATGTTGGCCGATTCTCATAGATACCGGATAAGCACAAAAAATTTCATCAAAATCGGTCAAGCCGTTTCGGAGGAGTATGGCAACGAAAACAGTGACACGAGAATTTTATATATTAGATTACAACACGCTAGTTGAATCATTGTTTGTTCTCGATACAAAAGTTGAAGGTCAATTTTTAATTGTGGTCGCTTCAAAGCATTTGTCATTGTCACTAAAAGGTTGCTTGGTTGTTCTCAAAATTAAAATAATGCCAGCTTACAAACATGCAATAATTAATTCAACGTCTTGTAAAAACATTTGTCATTGAATCCGCAATAACAAAAAAATTTAAACAAATGAGTCGACGGTAAGGTTGCTTGAAGTACGTTTTTTTTTTTTCAACTTCAGCGTCTATCCCTTATTATTAAGAGCGTGTATTCCGTCCACTAGGGCCGCCAATCGTTTTTTTATTATTTGTGGTAAATTTAAGACACGTAGATAAAAAACCGCTCTGTAGTGCACTAAAGAAATGTATTTATTATGTTTTGAGAGTTATGTTTTGTACTTTAGAACATAAATAGAAGCCAAAGTCGATATTTTTGCTAAAAGTGGCCACTTTTAGCAATAATTGCCGTTTTGGCTATTTAGCCATGAGTTATGTATTAAAAATAGCTGTCAAAAAATAATAGATACATTTCTTTAGTGCACTACAGAGCGGTTTTTTATCTACGTGTCTTAAATTTACCACAATTAATAAAAAACGATTGGTGGCGCTAGTGGACGGAATACACACTCTTAAATGTCGAACAAATTTATGGGAACTTGGGATGAGGTACAGAATACTAGTCATACTTCCAAAAGTTCGTAGACGCCCGACGCTATCCGTTTTTCCAACTTTTCCCGCGACACGCTGTGCTTACTCATGCCGAAGCTCTTGAGCCACGTCGTTATCAACTTTCTCTGATCCTTCCATAGTCCACCCTCCGCGCAAATAATACCTTCAACAACATTTCACATTAATAACACATTCTAGATTTTTGCACAAGTTCGATATTTATTTACTCACCATTCCCTTTCATAATGCCGTGTGTTAGGAACAAAGGAGCCCTTCCAGAAAAACTTTCTTTGGCAAAAGCTTCTCTCACTAATTTACAGTCTGACAACACGACGGCGTACACGCTTCCCATGCCAATGCCATATATCGAGCCAAACTGTTCAGCGAGCTTTGTTAGTGTGAGGTGAGGTTGATGGCGGTCGAGAAACGGCAAGTAACCCACGACCGGCAGGCCCCAAGGCCCCGGAGGCAGACTCTGCCATTGTTTTAGTTTTTTAAAGATCCAAAATCCCCCAACGAATGTGACTAGCCACAAAAAGAAGAAATCCATTCCGAGCTAAAACAAAGAAAACATTTTGTGCATATTATTGACCTATTATACAGTAGACGAGGACCTGGGCAAAAAAACGTCCGAGAAACAACTAATAAGCCACTTTCAAAAATGCTTGTAAAAAAATGTCTAGCTGTGAAGGCAGCAGACTCTTTGTCTGGTCTTTGTTCTGTCCAAGACATCTGAGATAGTTAGGGTTCTAGAAATGGTTAACATTCTTGCAACATACATATTTATGACCTGCCAAAACCGTCTGGGTTTTAGTAGCCAGTTAAAACTATTCCTGCTTTCGGTAGTCGCCTACTTGGGTGAAAATATTTAGAAAGTTATGTTGTGCGTTCATCATTCGGAGACATGAGAAATACCTTCTTAAGGAATAATGTAATCATAAACTAATTAAAGGTGAGTGTATGACCTTGAACAAATATCAATTTCACAAATATTAATAATATTTATCAACAAAGCAGCACATGCATTATCTATATGGTGCCATCTTAGTCGTTTTACAACGGCAGCCCACTTCATCTATCCAATGACGTTTACACATTCATTAAAAGAAGAACGATATTTATGACAGAAACGGCACCGTGGTCTTTTAGAAATTGACGTTCTGCAGTAGTAGCCATTTTAAATCAAAATATTTTTTGGTCTGGTTTAGAATAATATTCTAATTTCAAATTTATTTTATTTTCCTCTTTCTTTGCGTCGTATTCTCCAGTGCTGAAGGTCGTGATCTCCATTCTGCGTCACTTTCACACGTATGATGTTTCCCACCTGTTTCTGTCCCTGGCGGAGGGCATTGTAAACGGTAGAGTCAAGAGCGGTGCGGATCTGGTCAGACAAACGTATTGCGTCCAAGAGGTCTTTTTCCATACTTTGCTGCTCACGATGAGCTTCTCGAGGTTGTCACCTGCTATCCTAGCAATGTGACCGAAGTATTCACGACTGCGTAGATACGCGGGTAACAGCCGCGAGGAGATTTTGAGATCTCGCAATATAGATACGTTAGCCCGAAACGCATTTCAAGGAATACGGAGCATCCTTCTCCAGCACTACATCTCAAAGGCGTCAATGCGTTTGCGGTTCGCAGCTTTCACTGCCAGTGTCAGTGCCATACGGAAATATCGAGAAGACTAAGAGTCCACACCAGTTTTGTTTAAGTTTTACGGAAATGTTACGATCTCTCCAGATTTTCCCAAGCTGAGACATGGCGCTCTTAGTGATGCCGATTCTCCTGTACACTTCCTTCTCACACAACCCATCGTTACTGATGTTGGAACCCAGGTAGACAAAGTTGTCCACTGATTCTATGCCTAACGCGCCAGTGAGTTCCAACTTCAACTTCGCATGCGATGCAATGCGCATGGGTTTTTTTGAATGTGGAGCAAGTTTTGCTGGCATGCGAGATGAGGGACAAGGTTCGATAATTGCTGCAGCTTTTCTTGTGTAATGGAAGAATTACGGATTTCGACCAATCCAGCGGCCAATCACCGTTTTGCCAGACGTGTGAGCAGATCTTAAAAATTGTCTCTCATGTCGTCCCCCATTAAGCACCTCTGCTGTTATTTTATCCCTTCCTGAAGCCTTCTTTGTCTTGAGAGACTGTACAGCAGCCGATACTTCGGAGCGAAGAATCATGGGTTCCAGTTCTAGATCCTTCCAGTTCGGGATAGCTCCGGGTTTTAAAAGGGGGTACGTATACTAACTAGAGGATTACGGGAAACTAAAGAGAAATTCAGAATAAATTAATAATTATTCCTCCATAGGTAGGTACTTAAGAAATTGGCGTTTTGTACGGGAGTAATATAAAGTTGTTTTTTTTTGTAAAATATATTTAATTAATCAAAGTACCTATGCACCGTTGTTATCTATGCACTTTTGCCATCTCATAGGTAGTTCATTGATCCCTTTACTAAAAAAAAAACATGAGGGCAAGAATCAAAAAACTCTTTGAAGGCGGTTTGGACTGCCGCAACGGAATTGATTTTTTTTTCCTTGTAAGAAGTTGTCCAAATTCCGGAAAAAATGGTAATCTGTTGGAGCAAGGTCCGGGGAGTACGGTGGATGTCGCAGACATTCCAATTATAGCTCATCTAACTAAGTGGTTGTTTGTTGCGCAGTGTGTGGTCTTGCGTTGTCGTGAAGCAGCAGTGGCCTAGAGCGATTGACCAATTTCGGTTGTTTAGCAGCTAGTTCTTCCTTCATGGTTCGCAGTTGCTGACAATAGATATCTGCCGTAATCGTTTTGCCAGATTTTAAGAAGCTGTAGTGAACGACACCGGCGCTAGTCCACCAAACACTCACAAGTAACTTTTTCTGAATCAATTTTCGATTAGGACAGGATTTGGCTGGGTCTCCAGGGTTCAGCCATTGCGACGAGAGCTTCCGATTATCTTACAGTATCCACTTTTCATCACAAGTAATTATTCGATTTAAAATCCCGTCATTATTGTGTCGGTTAAGCAAAGTAACATAGCGCGACGCGAGTTTGCAGTTCGATTCACTCAATTCATGAGGTACCCATCGTTCAAGTTTTTTTACTTTCCGATTTGCTTCAAGTGGATTAATACAGTTGTATCACTTACCCCGAAGCCTGCAGCTATCTCTGAAGTGCTTTGTGATGGATCCCCTTCCACAATAGCCTTTAACTCTTCATTTTCCACTTTGGTATCCGGCCGTCCACGGGGTTGGTACTGAAGGTCGAAATTTCCAGAACGAAAACGTTGAAACCAAAAACGTACCGTGCTTTCTTTTGCGACACCAGCGCCGTAAACATCATTAATCCTTCGAGCTGTTTGTGCAGCACTGGTGCCATGGAAAACATGAAATATCGGTATATTTACGAGTACGAGTTCTATACTCGTAAATATACCGATATTTCATGTTTTCCATTGTGCGGTAATAAGCGACGCCAAAGAAAAAAATAATGAATGGCCAATGCGAATCATAAACTCGGAACACACATGAGCATCACAAACCAAGGACACATATGAGCGCCATAGTACCCATCTCTCGGAAATGCGTAAAGAACAGTGCTATCGGCATCCTCTTTTTTCAAAATTAATCATTTGTTTATTGATTAGTATTTTCTTATCGCATTTGAATCTTTTTCATCATCATGGATATATTAAAAATTCGAGTAATTATGTATATTATTATATATTCGAGGAATATGAGCACTATCGTGTCAGCAACGCAGCCAAAGCAGAACGCAACGTCAACGACGTTTACGAAGCGAACACTACAAAATTTTTCACCAATTTTTCAAGCGGGCAAACCAATAACAAGTGGTGCGTTCTTGGTTTGTTTGGTTTGCCCGCTTCCTTTCTGGAAATTTTGTCCTGAAAAATGAACCCCGTGGTCATTCGAAAACTTTTGTCGACAATGACGAATAAAAGGCGATTGTGGAAGCTGATGATACTCAATCTATGGCTGAATTAGCAAGAGCATTCGAGGTAAGCGTCAAAACAATAATGGTCCATTTGCGACATATTGGCAAGGTAAAAAATCTTGACAAATGGGTGTCCTACGAACTCAATGATCGCCAGCACGAAGTAGGTACGCGTCGAAAAGTGCCTTGTACTGCTCAACAGGCTTACAAACGAAGGAATTTAAAAACCTCATTGTTAACTGTGATAAAAAATTGAATTCTTAGCAAGTTAATTGGATCCTGGTTCAGGCAAATAAACAATGTCATATACGAAATAATACCCCTAGAAAAGTATTAGTCACTGTTTGGTGGTCTATTGCGAGTGTGATGAATCATAGCTTCTTACCAAACAGGATGAGCATTACTGCAGATGTGGTCTGTTAAGATCTGAACACAATGGAGATGCTCGCACGTCTCCGAACAGCTTTAGTCAATCGCTCATCTGCACGACAACGCGCGACCTCATACTGACGACACAGCAGACGGTCTCCAAGTTACAAGACCAGGTATTGGAAGCTCTCCGTCATCAGCCGCGATCACCGGACCTTGCGCCTGCAGGCTTCTACTTTTCTAGAACTTGGAAAACTTCTTGGCGGGAAAAAAATCAATACCCGAGAGACAATACCGAATGCCTTTGAACAATTTGTTACCAGTAAATTTCATCAAAAAGGGTATTTATAAACTACTTATCGATGGCGTGGGTGGTGGTTACTTTGATTAATAGAAATAAAAAACCATTTTAAAAAATACGTTAACTTATTTCATTAAAAATAGCATAGCAATTTCATAGGTCAATTATATAAAATAAATTAAAAATAGTGGTTTTTGATTACAGTCGAAAATAAAATACAGTAGCACGAACCAAAAATGTATTCACTTACCAGTCGCTGTAGGGTATGTTAGTTACGTAGTCAATTTGGTGTACAATAAAGTATATAATTATAAATAAATAATAAATAAATTAAAAGAAACAACACAGTTTGATTTCAACACGCACGTCTTACTCGCACGACAGGCCAGCAGAGATTGTACGGTCAGTGCATCGACTACCAGACCGCACCCCCCCCAATACCCGTCGGTATTTATTTAAACGCCACAAAACCTTTATTATGTATGACCACATCCTACTAAATTATAATTGAAATTTTGTATTGAGTGAAAGTTTGTACTGTTTGAAGGCAACAATCATGCAGAAACGGCTAAAAGGAATTTGATTGAAATATGGCACACATATGGTATATCCACACTCTGGAATAACACATGGGCTTCTTTATCCCAGTAAATGGCCTATTGGAGACTGGAGGAGGACATGTTGATCAAATTCCAGAACATGGCATGCTAAGACAGACCCCAGGGGTCTAATGGTGTGCCTTGTTTATTCATTAAGACAACAATTTGTGTTTTATAAATAAAAAAAAATAAAAATGTAAATTCAGAGCTGAACCGGGGCATGGAGTTGCGACACTTTTTACACGGGCGAAGCCGCTGGCGGAAGCTAGTAATTTAATAATACCCAAGCCGATGACCAACCACCCATCCATGGACCTAATTTGGCAAGCATTGCTTAACCTTGAATATCGACCTGTGCAGCTATTATTATTATCACGATTATGATACTGTTTTTTATCAGTCTGATAAAAATACATACGTTTCCCTCGTAGACCGCTGCTGCTAAGTCGCTTCAGTTCGAATCCAAACTGCGATTTTACCAACATTTTACCCTATCTATCATAATCAGGGAAGAAAAACACTGACAGAACACAAACAAACTGCCCACCTTTAGAATAATTCACGCTCTAATCACGTTACTAATTACTATGAAATTACTAATAGGTACATAGGTATAACTGCTACTAGGTAGTTGTTTTTTACTAATTGACCCGCGCAACTTCATCTGCGTCATATTTTTCATTATTGCTCCGCTCCTATTTGTCTTAGCGTGATGATATATAGCCAATTACATTCCTCGATAAATGGGCTACCTAGCACTGAAAGAATTTTTCAAATCGGACCAGTAGTTCCTGAGATTAGCGCGTTCAACCAAACAAACAAACAAACTCTTCTGCTCTATAATATAGATAAGTATAGATTATTTCTTAACTAAAATGTTCCCCCGCTTTACCTCTAGCATGTATTTTTGTACAAAAATAATTATTTATTCACACACACCTAGATTCACAATACATATTATTATTTTTCAAATTAAGGTTTTTCCACTTTATATTTACTTTATATTTAAATAACCTACAAATCATCGTTAATATAAAAAAGTTGCACGAGAAATAAGACGGCAAATTTTAATAACATCGTTCATTCAATCCCTAGCGAGTCTGTGGCGTCCGTATGACAACCAATGCTGCCAACATTACAGCCGAAAAAGTAAAACAGCGTGACGCAAGTCCTAGTTTTTGGTTATCAATGTATGCAAACACAACATACGTCGTAATAAAGCAAAAGCAGTAAGTACTTAATGAAATTGAAATGTAAATTTGTTTTACTTACTTGTTAGAAACGTGGCTGCCGGAATAGTATATTAATTTGTTTTGATTAGTGTCGCAGTAGAGTCAATTCAATTCAATTTTTAAGGTTATGGCTCCATCGACAAACATTCGCAGTAGAGTCGTGCGGCGCGCGGCGACCGTCTGCTGTCAGAACAATCTGTGGAGGCCTCTTGTCACGTGGCGAGGCACCTATAGACTACTCGAAATCTCGCCATCACAAAGCACCATTAAAAATTACAATTCAAAATTTATATTCCAAGAAGACATTTGATTTTCAAATTGCATTTAATATTAATGTTGGGTCTTTCAAGATATAGGTAGGTACACCGATCTATCCAAGATTTGATCAGTATCGATTATAACAGCAAGCTCATCATACATTGGCCGGTATTCAGTATCTTTTTGTTTGTTGTTGGTGTTGTAGTTTCAATGGAAAAGAATTTGACATAAGGAGATAATTCGGAGTCCCACCCACAGAGTACCGTGTCCAGGTAAACCTGATTATTTATACAAAGAAATATGCGCTACAGATGAATGTTAAATTTAAATGCGGATAGAACTGTTTTTAATTTTAGGGTCCTGTATACGGAGTCCAATTCATAGAATATGTTGTAGATTTGATTTGCTTTAGACTTATTAAAACTAGTTTGGAATTGAATGAACCCAATTTGGGGCAATGATGACTAACGCAGCTAATTAAATTATTTGCATCAACCTTCGTAGTTTGTGTAAGTAAGTAGAGCTACTTAGCAGTATTTACTCGGATATCGTCAGATAATCACAAACAGCGCACCGTGGGCACATTATCGCATATCAAAGTAATAATATATCAGAATTCAAACAGGCGCATTAAACGCATACACTTTATTCTGATGACGCAGTTTAGCATTTTAGGTATGCTAATTCATCATAGGATATTATACAGGTTGTAAATTACGGCTATTCGTTGTATTAACTTATGGCCGATTAGCACCGTGATATTGACAAATATTGCTTTTGAATTAGAGCCCATACTTACCAAGACAAAATTAGAACTAAAATATCTTTCTTAGGGCTGATTTTTCAATATTGAGATAATTGTTCTTCTAAAAAAAGAACAATAAACATGACGTTTTACATATTATCTATACAAAAGTTTTCAAAGTTTATTTCTCAGGCAAAAAATATATTACCCTTAAAGTTAAGACTGCTACCAGTTTCGTTTGTTGGAAATGGTAAACTTGACCGGGTAATGTTGTGATTCAAGCATTTACCGTAACCCGGTCATACAGTGATTAAAGCGCAATTTGAATCATGTACTTTTCAGAATAAAAACGGATAATTCTTGCTCTACAGCACTTACCTTCACTGTATATGATTCTAGGTAAGTGCATGATTGCTAAGTGATGGTCGTCACGTAGTAATATTCAGAACTAGCTATCGCCAGCGGCTCCGCCCGCGTAATGACGAAAAAATATCCTAATTGTTATTCTTGACTATAATCTACCTCTGTTCCAAATATCATGAAGATCCTTTCAGGCGTTCTGACATGAAAGAGTAACAACAATTCTTCCATCCTACCATCCTTACAAACTTTGGCGTTTAAAATATTAGTATGAAGTACGATTATTAGGGAGTAGGATTAGTAGGACTAGCTGTACCGCACAACTATGTATTTAATTAAATTAATTAACATTTTATATACATCATAAACTAAAGATAAATCTACAGTATTTACATTATGTACAAACGCGTATAAAACATAATAAATCAATGGGCATCAAAAAAATAATCCACATCGCTGTTAAAGGCAAAAGTGCCCAGAATACTGGCAGCATTGCCACGTTGAATGGCAATGCTGATTCTTTGGCCGAAGAAGAGCTCAGCCCTCTGGTCACGTGAACCGTCGACAAGTTGTTTGCTGATGTCCCGAAAGACTCTATGTGCACTCGGACCCCATGGGCCTAGTGTTTCAACGCCAAAAGGCTCAAATATAACTCCCAATTAGGTTATTATATTGGCGCCTTTTGAGGTTTTCTGCACCTGCAGCAGCCGCCCCAGCACAGCCCGCCGTGCTAAGAAGATGGGATGGCGCAAGGGTGTCAACACAGTCATGTTGCATCCCACACCAAAGGCCTACCCACCTTCCAAGGCACTATGTTCATCCCATCTGGCCTCTTCCCGTCGTCACGTGCCAAGCCGTTGGGTTCTAAAACAGCTGGCACCCCGGCGGTGACAAGAGCCCGACGGATGATGTCATTAATGCTGGCGTGCCGTGCTAGCCGACCAGCTCTCCTACTGCAGGACAGGCCATGGTGTCCGAGGCGGTCGACTGATTCACCGCATTGACACCGATGTGGAGCTCCGCTAGGAGCACCCAGACACAGACACGTAGCGATCCCAACTATTATATTTATAACCATTTTTTTTTTCATTTCTTTTTGTGTTTTAATAACATCGTTCTTAATCTTAAGGGTAGCTCGAAAGCGCCGAGCTTCGCCCGCATGCTTCCACGAGGAAAGTTCGAAATATTTAATCTAGCGCCCAGACATCAAATTAATTCAAACCGCCAACTGATGCAGTGTCCCTCGCACACAAACTTCAGAAACTTCTGACAAAATATTAATAAGAATGCTGTTAATATTTTGTCAGAAGAAGTTTAAAATGAAGTGAATTAGACAATGCTTTTAGATGTAGAATAAAATAAAATATTGAACGAAGACAAATTATTATTCGTGTTAATATTTATTTTTTACAGTCGTTGGTAAATTATATCATGTTTTGTATTTCTATTAATTTATTGGCAAAACTACTAATTTAATAGACTTTTTAAGAACATGGAACGTACTTTTAATGAACAATTGTGCGATAGAGATAGCACTAGAGACTTTTAGGACTCGGGAGGTATGGAGTAGACCAGATGTAAAAAAAATTGTTGAAACGAATGAAATGATAAGTAGTTTTTTTTTTGCATTCCCTTCACTCACGTATACTTTGCCTCAGAAACATTGCAGTCTTCGAAAATGGTTTTGTGTCATTGAAAAAAAAATTCTATAAATATATTTTAACTCTTAACGCACTTGTATAACTGCCAGCGAGCAGCGAGTAGCGAGTAAAGCTTGAAACGCGGAACGAGTTTGCGAGCACTGAGTAGCGAGTGATTTTGTGCGATGGGCAATACTCGCTCCGGCCCGCTCGCATCGCCGAGCGTGTGTCGCTGAGCGTGTACAATATTTGATAGCTCTTGTCGCTGTTATCAACTAGTGGTGAGAGCCGGCTCTCAAGCAGTGTGAGCAGCCAGCTGTCGACTATAATCGCTTCCTCGCCTGTGAGACAAGTGCCTTATCATTTACGTTAGCTAAATACTTACCAATTACCAATACCCAAGAACCTAAATGTGTTCAGTAAAATTCCAATGGAATACATGAGTGCCGCTGCTATTATATGTTATTTGCGGAATGCCAAATCCGGGGCCAAATTAAACAAATAATGTATATTTTCTTTGCCGCCATTATGAGAAGGCTATCAACAGTTGATTGACATACTATTCTGTAGACGATATAATATCTAATGAAAAGTTGAAAATATGGCATAGCAAACGTAAGGCTTTGTAATGACGGCGATGTCAATTAACCTTTTACTTGTTATATTTTGTTTTTACAAAAATATGTCTGTGGTACGTGATAAAGTAAGGCTGAAACAATGACGGGTAAAGACTCACCAAATATTAGGTGGTTAGAATCTTGATGAAGTAAAATTGGGGCTAACAACTATTACAACATAATATTGATTTAGAAGTTCTGGAGTGGCGACCACGTACCGGAAGATGCAACGTTGCAAGCCCTCCCACAAGGTGGACCGATGACCTGGTGAAGGTCGTGGGTAGCCGATGGATGCGAGATGCAGAGGACCGGTCGTTTTGGCGACGCTTGGGGGAGGCCTAAGTCCAGCAGTGGACGTTTTGTGGCTGATATGATGATGGATTTAAATTAATAATATAAGAAGTATTACATAATTGTCATTTATTTCTGGAATTTTTGAAAACCTACGCAGACAAGTCGGGGGAAAAAGCTAGTATTTACTTTACACAATTCAAACACGACTCCATTTCCATCCCTAGGCTTGTAAACTTTTACATTTTATTTAATTCTTGTCAAATTTATGTTTGAGGTATTTCAATCCTAAAATGAAAATACCTATATCTGTTTGTGATATTATCCAGAAAATAAAATGTTTACCCAATATTGCTTTGTGAGGTGAAAACATTGGGGGATCCTGTGCGTGTATACAAATGAAGGTAATGATTTGGAATCGCCATTATCTTCAAGCCGTTGCTATTCATTTCCAGGAAAACGCGTCCATTGTCACCTTCAGGTAGGAACTCCCAGCGACGTAGTACTTGTTTTTGCTTTTTTATTTCATACCAATTTGATACAAAACAATAAACTGTTACAAAATAATAGTTAAATTACGAAAATCTGGGAGCTCCGATTTGTAAAAAAGTGACATAGATCCGTGGAGCTCTTGCACGCAGCAAGAGCTCCACGGAGCATCTGAAGAACTAAACAAACGAGACAGATGCAAATAATTTGCAAGGCAAAAGACGACGATAATAAGAGCTTGGAAAAAAAAACGTAAGTACCAAATAATTTTTCAGATTGAATATCATAAAGGTATTATATATTAAATTAAAATCTGTTCAGTTGAAACCTCGATAAGGTTATGTTATGTAATATATTAAAGTTATTTTAATAGGATAAATTTAAAGCGTTACGTCTTGTAGCTAAAAAAAGTAAAAAGATATTTCGAACTTTGTAATTTTTTTCAATCGAGAATATTTCTTCGTATCGTGTATTCCTTCCGTTGAATACTAGATCATATAGTCAAAAAGCCTTACCACAATTTCACGTAACGTAAAACGACTTTATACCAATGGAATCACCTTAAGTACTTACTAACACAGATATGGATATTCTTAATTATCCGAAATAAAGTTTATATATACATATATAAATGAAATTACTGCGTAGCATTATGAAATATAGCCAGCGTCATCTAATATAGGTCTATCCAACACAAAATAGTTTTTCGATTAGACAAATAAACAAACCCCTCAGCTTTATAATATTAGTACCTACAGAATAACAAGGACGGAATACAAAAATATGAGCTAGGAATTATAATTTATAAGGTTATTGCATTGATTTAGTCAATATTGTTTAAAAAAATTAGTTGTGAAATCCAAAACCTGCTAAATCATAATCATTTCAGCCTATTTCCGTCCACTGTCGAACGTAAGCCTCCACCAAAGAGCGCCAACCATCCAGGTCTTGAGTAGTCCGCATCCATCCGCTGCCAGCCATTTACCTTACATCATCGATCCATCGTGCCGCAGGGCGTCCCACACTACGTTTACCCACACGTAGCCATTTACGATAACAGGTCTCGGGGTTACATGAACATTGTAGGTACATGACTTTGTCCAGACTCACCCGGATCCACCGCCTTGAAGAATCGGTCAAGCTGTTCAGCATCACCTCCAGCTACTGCAGAGATTCCGTCATGATGACAATGTCATCCGCAAATCGGAGGTGCGAGATATACATCTGTGATATTTGTGTCCGTCCTTTCCAATTAAGCGACTTGAAAACGTCTTCCAACGCGTTCGTAAACAGTTTCGGAGATATGACGTCTCCCTGTCGTATACTTCGACGCAGTGGGATTGGTTTTGTGCTCTGTACTTGTACTTGAACGGTCATTGTTGCAGTAAAGCCACACAGATATCTCATCAAATCTACGCAGCGGCAGTCTAGAAGACATATCTGCATGGACTCCAGGACAGCCCAGGTCTCAAACGTGTCGAAGGCTTTCTCGTAGTCCACATACGCTAGGCACAGAGGCTGATTATATTCCTCGGTCTTTTGGATTATTTGCTTGAGGGTGTGTATGTGGTCCACAGTGCTGTAGCCTTTTCGACACCCGGCCTGTTCCGGCCCGGGTAGGAACTCATCGAACTTTTGGGCGAGGCGATTCGGGATAACCCTCGAAAACAGCTTGTAGACATGACTCAGGAGTGAAATTGGACGGTAATTCTTGAGGAGCGTGATATCGCTCTTCTTTAAAAATAATACAACTACGCTCCTGCGCCATGCCTCCGGTGTTATGCCAATGTGGATGACGGAATCGAAGAGCTTTACAAGCTCTGTCAAGGCAGGTGTTCCTCCTGCCTTGAGCAGCTCTGTGTTTATCCCGTTATCACCCGGAGCTTTGTTATTGTGAAGTTCAAATCTAATCTAACCCATGTCAATGTCGGGAAGCTCGTCTGTGAGATGGCGTGTAAGTCTGGCTTGTAGATCATCCGCGCCGTGAGCCTGAACTGGGCATGTTTTGTTTTTGTGCAAACCCGCTAAATAAACATGTTTGAAATATAAAACGGTATATGCGGTAATTTTTCAAAGCACTAAACTTTTCAACCAACTAACAATTAAGACTGACTGAGAACTAAGTAGACGTCCCGTAGCCGCTAAACAGCGCGTAGCAACCCCGCAACATCGTATCATCACCGTGGCCTTATGCAATTGTCATTCAACATTTCGACCAACGCTGCCTCCTAATTGACGCTTTTGACATTACAAAACTAAAAAAGCACTAAAAACAGTAAGTAACCAAAGTACGGAGTGCGTTAATAAATATGAGTATACTTCACGCCATGATCGTGGCAGACGCTTCGAAGAGGCCGCGTAGCACTACTACGTAGCGCGTAGAGGCGCGTAGCAGCCGCGTAGAGGTCCGTAGCAGCCCCGTAATGGTCACATTTTTGCGCCTTCTTGGCCTCAACATAATCTCAATGCTTATGTAAATATCGGATCAACGAACATAGTAACTGTCCCAACATTGATTTCCACTTGAATGTTCGAGCAACGAAGGCCTAGCAGCACTACAGCTGAAGCAGGCATGTTACAACAGCCAAAAGCGTAAGCCGACCCGAAACGGGGCGTAGCAGTCGCGTAAAGACCACATTCTTGCGTCTGCTAAATGTCAACACAACATCAATACCTACGTTAACATCGGACGAACGACTGTAGTGTAAAAATCGAAAATATTTTGGAAAAGACCTCTTTTCGAATTCAATCTTATCATCTACTTAAAAACATGTAATTATGCGTACATAATTACGTTAATGTGAAATAGTCAGATAAGGATTAAACATTGAGAGAGTAAGTCTAGCTTCTACAATATGAAATTACAAAACTTTATAAGATTATCGGTAAAAACAGAAGATATAATTATTTTTAAAGGCATGCGTGTAAAATCTAATAACAAGTATTTATTTTCTCGTATGAGGTCGGTTAAATATTACTATGACCCGCTGAGCATACGCAATGTGCAAGTAGAATTTCCACATCTAATCATAATATTATTGCGATCGAGAATAAATATCTAGATAAATCTCTAATCTTCGAGTCCTCAATGAAAACATTATTATGTAATTGTTTACATACAACCAATGTTTACTTGGCTTTCAATATTATCTTTGCTGTCACAAAATAATATGGACTTTTTTTAACAACACAGAAAAACGATTCTTAAATAACATTGTCATTGTGACGTGACAGACCACAGTCCAGGTACTTCCCGGATACGGGCACGGCCCGGACGTGTATGGATTAGCCATCATAATTATTATTTTATCAAAAAGCATATTTCAAAAACCGGCTAAGAGCGAGTTGAACTCTCACACGAAGGGTTCCGTAACCTATCCCGAAAAAAAAAAATGTGAACTCTCTTTAATTTTTATTATTGTCTTATGTCGGCAGTAGAAATATACATTCTGTGAAAAATTAAACTGTCTATCTACTACGGTTCACGACATAAAGCCCGACGGACAGACGGAAGGATGGACGGATGGACGTACGTACGGACGGACGGGCAGAAGAACGGAGGGACAGCGGAAACTTGATAATAGGATTCCGTTGGTTACCCTTCGGGTACGGAAAATTAATAAAAGCGTCCAAATTCAAATCGCAGTATCATAATATCTTAGCCATAGTCAATGTCAAAACTTGTCAAAGTATAGACATATTAGTTTCAAAACAACACACACAGTTGCAATTGTTTTTGCCAGTTGGCGACTGCGACGCAAATGTGAGCGCTTCTAAAAAAAAAACAAATTGTAAGTGGCCCCTCTGATGCGAAAAAACGTGTCGTTTTGATTTCCTAATTAAATCATCTATTTTGAACAAAAAAAAAACAACTTACGCTCTGATTTGATGTTGAGAGTTAGGCTGGACGTTAGCGCGAGACGGACGGGCGAGGTCGCGCGCGCACAGTCGCGGGCGCAGGCGGCGCGG
The DNA here is from genome assembly GCA_963859965.1 of Ceramica pisi. NCBI lineage: Eukaryota > Metazoa > Arthropoda > Insecta > Lepidoptera > Noctuidae > Ceramica > Ceramica pisi. Next base: position 16,361,200 of record OY982535.1, on the reverse strand, counting down.
AGTGAAGGCCGGTCAGCGGCCGAGCTGTGTTATCGGACCAATCATAACGATCACTTATGTAGTATCCACTAATGTACAGCATTAGCTGCACCACGTGCCACTGATTTTATTAATTATTACGAGACGCAATTACGCGCGACAACTTTAATTGAATAAATAACGATATTCTCGCTCACCCGCACTTATTACATTGCGCGCCAATGTGTTGTTATAGCCTGTGAGGCTGTGGCTAGTACTGTGTACCGTACTATTGGAAACGTTTAATTAACTGAATGCTGATACTCTACAAATTAAAAGCTGCTGCAGTCTAGGTCAAACGAAATAATTCAACAAGATTGTTTTATTTCATCAAAACTGCAGCCACATGTCTAAATAAATGCACCTCTCTCTAAATATCACGACGAATCAGTAAAACCTACTTATACCATAAACAAAAACAGTTAATTAAGGCACAGCACGTTTAAGTTCAGGATATTCAGCTGAAGTCATTATATTAAATACTTTTGCAATTCTAAATGAATCCAACGATTTTGCCAGCTATTTATTTAACTTATTAAGTTACAAGTCATTATTGTTATAGCCCAAAGCGGAAAATAAAATCACGTTCTAAAAAAGAAAAAAAGCCGTGATGACAAATAAAGGTTCGGTTCGTGAGTGCAATCCCAAGAATAATATGGCAACAACAATATTATCTGAAATAAATTATACCTGTCTAACAAATTTTAATTTTAATAAAAAAATTACAAGATATTATAAATGACTGTTATAACGATGACTCAAGTGATTAAGCTGAGCGAGGGCGCTCGAGACAATAGCGGTGGCGGATCCAGAGCCGCGGACTGCACACAGCACAGCTCTCGAGGCCCTTGGTGCCATTCTCATTCAGGCACCGTACAGTTATCCCGCGGCCAGCCAGCAGCCGTGTTACTGACACAATGCAAGGTTAACGTGAGGTGGACGCCCGCAAACTGCCCGCATACCACTTAAAAGGACATTTACGTTATATCGAGCTGTTCTGATTAAACCAGCCAAAAGCCGAAATCCGTTTCCAAGTAGGTAGCTGGCGGACACAAGAAATATTTTTTTTCTTTGTATGCCTAACGGAATTTTATTTCCTAGATAATTATTAAAATGCATTTGAGCAGTTTACTCACCTGCAACCTTGTATAAAAGTTGTATTTTTCCTTATACCTTGCAACTACACTTGTTGTGTATCAATTAATATCTATCTCGATTTTAGGTTCTGTTGTACCTACAAGATAATCTATTCGATCGAGTAAATGAATTTCACGTCTGTGTGTAAGTGGAGTGCTAATCGATAAAAAGTTCAGATATCAAAACTAGTCAGACGTGTCGGCCCTCAGCGTCACTGGAATGTTCGTCTCATTATGCTCATCGTTGATTAAAGTCAATAACTTGATCGCAAGTGCGGCGCACTTTCAGTATGGCTCAATGGCATCTCTAATGAGGCACTCTTGTCAATGAGCAGCGCGCCAGATCTCAATCGCGCCACGTCTCTATTCTCTTTTACTTTTGAGTGCGTCCAGGGAGGTGCAGGCCGCGGGCTCCGGTCGTGCACTCCGGCGCGCGCCTCTCAACAAACTATATTCTTTTTTTTTTCCTTTGCTCCCGAGTACATTCTAGAATGCCTGCATCCCATGTATACGTCTTCCTTCTTTTATTTTTAGTTGTGCGAAAAAGGTAGTCGACCAGTCCTAGCGGCGGGGGTCAACGGATTCGAGGCTTTTTACCCCTACCTGGTGCAGCTGTTGCACAATAATAGAGGAATTCCTGGAATCTTCTACATGGGTGATCGAGCTATTTATATCTGTCTGAGGCAGGAAAATGCATTGCAAACGCTAAAAATAACTGCGAATCAATTAAAACTTCCCGTATTCATTGAATACTGATAGGCTTAGTCATGTCATGTTTTATTATAGATTTTAAACTATGCTACAAGGAAGTCTTCGTGTAGACAAGTAAATGCATTTATTTATACAAATGACAAATACGCTCTTCGCATATTCACTTCTTATCTACCGCGTGTATCTGACATCGACGCACAAACGATTTCCATGGGTCCAGGGCATGATTCTGGACACCCCAGTGTTGGAATTTTTCGTCGGTTCTTTTCGCCTTTTTTCATTTTATTCAAGAGTACCACAAATAGGTATCGGCTCAGCTGAGCTGATATCTATTTGTGGTATCATTCTGATTGCTCTTTTTAGTGAAAGTAGTTAATATTTTTTTTGTTATTAAAATTCTCATTGGGTTAGGTCAGAATAACGATTATGAGCAGTCTAAAGTAAAAAAACCCTTGAAAAAAATGAAAAAATGAGAAAAAAGCCGACGAAAAACTTTAACTCTGGGGTGTCCAGAATCATGCCCTGGACCCATGGAAATCGTTTGTGCGTCGATGTCAGATACACGCGGTATTATTTACATTAAAAACAAAAACTTATTTTTAACTAGCCAGTAAATACAAAGCTCACATCGATTTCAAAATGTCACAGTTATTTATTAACTTTCTCGGGTTAATTCAACACTTTGCAGCCTTAATTTCACCGTACTCTCTACAGTGACTTGGCGTCTCGGAGTAATGTCCAAACTAATGTCAACGATCAGCAGTCCAGCTCGCTATCGCTCCTAGGACTTTGACTTCTCTTAATTGATTCTCGATTGTCTGTGAAACAGGGCCATAAACAACTACATAGGTGTAATAATTTTAATCCTACCGTCTTTTCCATTAACCAGTCCGTTAAGCTCTTCTTACAAGAATTTTGTTGAAGCTATGCAACTTCGAAAATAACGTTGTGTGCCTTTAATATATTTGTCCATTTTACAGTTTAGTACAACACATTTTTATGGGTTGCGCTTAAAAGGATATTTCGCAATGCTTGTTTTTCGTAGCAAACAGAGATTATTGAGCCCAAAAAAGAAAGGAATTTTGATCAAGTTTTCGATTTCTGCCTTCTTTGAGGAGAAACACACACAGGGGCAGTGCGACAGCAGACAAGTGAAGCCCGCTCGTCAGAATCGAGTCACTTACGCACGCCCATCGATGTCCTTGCATTCTTTGGAGGTAGAGCAAAATGGTACCGGTTCAATAACCCTTGACAATGTGAAGGGATCAGCTCTTAGGCCAAGAGGCGCGGCAGCTTACGTAATGAAGCAGGCGTGAGGGTCGCGACCATTTGGCGGCCATGAGGTACCAGTTGCCCATTAATTACTTGAAGAAATTCTTTCCTTTCAAAACCGAGACAACGTAGGTACTTCGTGTATAAATAATTAAATATACAACGTAAGTTCAATCAACAAGTTTAAAGAGTATCAGCATCGCGATGAGAATAAATATTCAAGTATTGGGGTCAGATCTCATGCACTGTTTATGTACGCACGCTGTGTTGTGATGCTAAGAGGACGAGGTGTAATATTTGGGCAGCAAATTGTACTTAAGCAAATTTTACAGGCAATCATTTTTGTCAATATTTCATCTCAAAGTACGATGCTTACGTGACAAGCAAACAGTTGTTAAGAGTTGGGGATGCGCAAGACTTGGTTTCTACTAAACTCATCTTACAAGTTTTCCACTGAAAACTACATAGTGAGAGGAAAACCCCGTCCGGACGCGCTGACCTGTGAAGTTTCTCGTAGATACTTTTCATGGGATCTTTAATTATAAAATTGAAAGTATTTAACATAAGACGAATTTTGCTAATAAAATTACTTTTCAACGATGTAATTTATAAGTTCATACTCACATAAAATATCGACCAAAATAAATTGCCAATATCTAAAATAAGCCGTGACATGCGGTACCTTTACCGTATCGTATTTCCAATTTAAATCATAAATATTTCAGCTGAAAGAGGGCCAGACCTGATGAGCTTAAAGATTTCCCCAAGGACTGTCATAACGACGAGTTTTGCAAGCAGTCAGCGTCTTCTTAACGGTTGCTGAATCTAGTCATTTTTAATTACTTTCATATTCCATAGGGACGTCCCACTACAAAATCAGTGTCCTTCCTCCAGAATCCCACTGCTAGGCTCAGTCTCCTGTTTGGATGACATCTATGTTGGATCCGTGCCAGATAAAAGTTCAAGTACAGCATCAAGGTGTTTTGCAGAGAGACACGAACATGCCATTCCGCCGATCACCACTCCAACCTCACAAAAACCTGATTCGTGAATGGTAAAAAATCTCCAGGTAGTTTTTAGACCAAACATTTTTTGCCACAGTGCTTGTCTCAGCGGTCACAGTAACAAGTGTACATTGAACTGAAATAAATGTACAGAACCACCAATCGATTTCTTATTCTTGACTCAATGTACAGGGCAGCGGCGGCGACGGCGACGCCATGTTTACAAACAAAGAGATCAATGCACGCAAAGTAGGTTAACGCAGCACCGCGCCGTTTGCGGCCGCGCACCGCGCCGCTCCGCCGGTCCGTATTGCGCGGGTCGTGGTCTCCGCGCCGCACTCCGGCTGCCTCTCACACGAAACGGACGCACATAAACATCATTAATCGCTATTCATTTGAATAATATTCATCCGAAACAAGCCTTCAAAAACGATACCCTTGCCGCGGGCACGCCGGTTCTGCAATTTGTTATCCGAGATAAATAATTTGTTTTTGACAGTCCAAGTCGTTCATACTTATAATTATAATTTAGACTGTTTATTTATAGACATGACTAAAAATAAACAGCAGCATTCATGTAGATAGACAATCAAATCAGGTCAAAGTTTCTGGAGGGCAACAATCGTGCGCTTCCGTAGGAGAAATCGTTACAATGGCCTCTCACAGCACGCCGGAAGAAAGTTCCTAGCGATTTGCATAGCGCGGCGCGCCACAAGCGAAGGCGATCCCGCTCTCACAAGGCTCCGATGGCCCACATAGACATGTCTTATGGTTTATTGTCGCGGACCCATTTCCGTGGGTGCACGGCCACGACCACCGCCTGACTCGCGGATCGACACACTTCGCTCACTCCGAAAGTTTCTCCGATAGAGAAACTCACAATATCTAATAGCACCGACATCCGTCTATGCAGATTTCCAGAGCAAGGCTTCACAGAGACTGTGACCTAAATATGAACGTTACAAAGCGTATAACACATGGAGAGAGGTTGTTTATTTTACACGCTGACAACATCTTTCTCCCTTCGCGAGATCATATCGTTCGTCCGCGCTCAGGTCAGCTGGGATGAGTGCAAACGGCTTGAACGGTGGCGGTTAAAAATAAAATTGATAGTACTCAGAGAATCAATGACAGCATCAACTCGATTTCATTACAAATGGCTGGTGGCAAGAAAAACTTGCACTAGTGTTACGTTAGAAAGCGTAGGCATTTCACCATAAAGCCTAGAAAGTGTACATAAGAAGAAAGTGAAGAAGTAGGGGAAAAAATGTGCAATGGAAGTGCACAGAGGCGCGGGAACGTGGAGCGGGCGCAGACTACAGACAATACGCACTCGCTCCGAATCTCGCAGTTTCCAGTTCGCTCGCCATCACTTTTTCTCCCTAGATGAAACCGCTGCACTCGCTTGCACACATTTCTCGACGCTCCACACGTTTGCCTAGTTCTTGTATCAATGCACTCATTTTTACTTTCTTTTCCGTTCGCTCTTGTTCGTTTGTTTCTCCGCGCGCTTCCATACTATCTTTGCTATCTAGGTACTTACATTGATCGAGTCTCAATGAAAATAAAAACAGGTGCTTTCGGATTCCATGGAACGTTAGAACAATAATATCTACTTATTGTCTGTCGAAAATTCGAGAACATCATTTAAACATTCTCTATTAATAAAAATGATATCTTTTTATTAATTTTTATAGTTCTAATTTAGAAACTAACTGTGTCCGTTTGAAATCAAAAGCTTTACGTATTACCTGTCACTTCTCAAGACTGACATGATCTTAGTTTTTTAACAACAAAAATATTCGTATTGTTATTAAATTACGAGATAGAAACAAGAGTATTTTCGTGAACAGTGTTTACCTGAAAGTGAAAATCCAACATTGTACACACATATCCATTATTAGTACGTGCATAGACGTGGATCACGCATCGCACGAGCCGCACATGCCGATGCGGATTTAAACAGGCATTCGTCTGTTTTTTATTACGTGATCCTGTCTCCGACGAGTATATAGGTATCTATTAGAAGAGAACGAAGATCGAATATTCTGTTATTACTTGATATTTTAATGACAGTTTCTTGTGTCAGTTCCGATGAATCGTTCGGATGGTCACATGCGAACGATAAATCCGAGAGAAAATATACAAACATTGTCGATCCAACACGACATACGTGCACTTCATATTCAATTGTCGAGTTTGTATGCACAATAACCATCTGAAATTCAGTACTTAGGACGCCGCATACAGTTCGTGATTCGAGATAGTCACGTGCTGTATAAGTTTTATGTTTTTGCAAGTATTATCTCGATTAGTTTAAATGTAATGTTATATGTCTGTGAACCTACGATAAATACGGCATGTGTCATGAGTTGTCACGTGTAGCGTGTAATGCGGAGTACGACGACAGGTCGGGAAAGCCGCCGGTCGCCGAGCGACGTCGAGAGAAAGAGTGTGAAGGAGAGAGATGGGCATTTCACCGCGCGGGGTCATCGCACTCGCTATACTGTCGCTGATTGTGCCCCAATTGCAGTATGTGGGTCTAGGCCGCGTTCGTCGACCCGCGTGACACACTTAGCTGCGCGGGCGCACGACCGCGGTGCTTTCACGCCCGCGCGGGGTGGGGGCACGCCTCGGAAAGCTGAGAAAACTTACCACATGGGCGGGCAATACTTTGTTCACTCTATACCTATACGTGTTCAATAGAAGCGTTGTGCACATAAATGTTTAAATAGTAAATACCATCAATACAAAGTGAAATGAATTTATTTGTCAACAACTGCAAAGCTACTTTCTTAGATTTGGGTAGTAACCGATATCTGAGAACTAGGAATCATTCAGATAAATTATATCAGAATCACAAACATTGAATTTCAATAAAATTATACTTCACGGGTGTATCTAATGTTGCTTTCTAGAAACGACCTTATTACTATATTATATTAAACATTACTACCGAATATAATGAGAAAGGATTCGTTTTGGTAAATGCAAGGTTAAACCTTATCAAATGCTGAATGGCAGAATCTGTAAATTTTCAACGTTCTTTTAGCAAATATGTGTTTGTTTGCAGTGAACATTTTTATTAGCCTAGGAGTTTTAATTAGCCAAGGAGAAGTTTTGTCTTTTATATAATAGATAAATATTCGGCTATCGAACAGTGCTAGCTAAAATTGCCACGTACAATAATATGTGACAGACTTGGTAACTACAACTCTTGTCAATTGACATAATTATGTATAATACAATACACTGTTACTAACACGAGAGCCACGTCGGAATCGTTTGCAATAGATGTATAAAGTATCTAGATGTATAAACGCGTTTCTTTATTTAAAAAGAAGGTACAATACAAATGTCATATGCAACATTGATAATAATAATAAGCCACAACAATGCGACTGACATTGATCCTTATGGGAATGCAGATCAATTAAGCGCAATGGAGCAACTAATGTGAGTAATGAATATCTATAGTTTACACGATAGGCGTTTGCTGCTCATTAGTGCTGGAGAGAACAAGGTCGCGAGATGTGGAGCAAGGTCAGTATAGACCAAGTCTTCGAGAGATAGCCGACCTCTGCATTCATTATCGACTCACAACCGCGTGCCAGCTGCACTGCTACATTTCTACTGGACAAGCGCTAATATGGAAAACAAAATCATTTTATTACACGTGTGGGACGCATACCAAGCCATTGTGAATTGTCTTCGATAAGCATAATTTGCTAGGTATACCAAAATGTAATTATATGTAAGTACTTTATGCTGGGACTAGTAAGAGAAGCAAAACAATAAAGTTTGTTAAGATTGGAAATGAATATCGATTTATTAAACCTGACGTGGCAGTTTAAAAATTGAAATAATTTATAATTGCAATCAGCTTTAAGCTCCACGAAAAGATATCGTTATAATAATATGAATTCAGTACTGGCAATCTACATTTGTCTATATACGGCATAATTATGGCTAAAAACACATAAAGAGCATTCTTATAATTGCTGTTCATTTCTAGCAATTGAAAAAGTTGTCAGTTCTGTCAAAAAGCTTTCGGTGACGCATCATACTCTCCATTAATCACACCAATAAGTAAAGTTGGAACAAAAAAGAGCCTGTCATGGTAATTGATGCAGCATTCGCTACACTAACACAATTAAATGGTAGTTCAAATGGAGCAGGTGTAAAAAAAACAAAGTTCTTGGAAGCGAGAGAGCGTTCGGAGAACCTGTTGGGACCGTACCTATACGACTCGAGACGACTAAATGCATTTTACGCATAGTCGAATGATGTCACCCAGGATATTCGAAAAGCTGTTCTGAAAATAAAATAAAAAGTTGTTCCCGCAAGGTGATAACCGCTCATGCTTTTCCCGGAAATGAACGTTAGTCATAGTCTTGTGTGTCTGGAGAGTCGGTATCGAATATTTTAGAAAAGGGTAATATTTTCCCACGAACAGAGTGTGTTGAACACAGTATGTGTCTGTTCAAAAGCACTGTGACTTTTTATGAGCTTTTTTGAAGATGTTAAATGCTGAAGCACGTACTTTTGTATTATTTGTTCCACTATCTAATTATGACCAAAATTAATTTCTCTGACTCAAAAAATACAATCCGCTAGCTGGCAGTAGGTCTAATTATATTAATGAAGCAGCTAAAATAAAAAGGTTTCGCAAGGATGCAGGTGAAGTGTGCAGGGCTCGTAACAGTTGGCATTCAGTGTCAACTCGACGTAGGTACTTGTGTGGTGTGAGACATGTATTTTTAATTCAAAATTAACAAGCGATGCGATCGTCTTCGTCGGCTTTAGTTTCAATTTTATAACCATAATTAATGTTTATTTTCATGATATGGATCGAATGCACGTTTCTTGGATGCATAGTACGTAAGTTATTTGTTTGATATGAATAAAAGTATACCTAATGGATTAAGTGAAATCGAAATTGGATCCGTTCCAATACATAAATTCATAATTCCAGGGGGCAGCTCAACGTTATTAATGTTAATTAAGAAATATATGCTTCGGTAATCACAGCGTCATCTACACAGTCATGCGCCTTCCTTCCCCGCAACAGTTCAGTTGTCTTACTCTGAAAATCAATTGACAAGGATTTACTATTGAACACTGCAGTTACCCTACTTATTTATATATATTTATTATATACTTTATTGTACACCAAAAATTAAATACAATAGGACCCTACCTACTTCCTTGGGTACCTATGTACCCCTGACTAACCCTTGACGTAGCACTAACATTTAAGAACCACAGTTTAAAGACGAAAAGACAATCTACCACCTGGGGGGCTCTATACCTCAGTTCTTTGAACTACTCTCTAGTCTAGCACTCTGCTTTTTTGCGGGAACAAATGCATGTCCAGTGTGGCATTGTGAAATCAGACACTCACTACGTGGTAAACTACTAAAACCAAGTCAAATACTGAGTAGCAGCTCATTTCCTCAAATTGGCAGTCTCGCTGTCAAGAAGCCCAGCTGATGCCCGCTGCACTGTGTGGCAGAAACCTCCTCCCCACTCATGAACAGCTTCCAGCAGGATCTAACCTTCGGTGGAGCACTTGGAAGTCCCTGAACCGCCTTCGAATGCCATTAAGGTGTAAATTCCAACCGGGCTACCATGACGAATCAACTGCAGGGTGTGGATGTAGAGTTACACGCTCCACATCTTATCTTGCCTTATGTGTCCCAAAAGATGCAGCCAAAGTGTCCTATGTGCTGCCACCAACGATGCTGTAGAAGTGGCAATATTTTGGGCCACGCTTATATACAACTGTCGTGTCAGCAACACTAAGAAGAAAAAAAAACTTGGAGTTACAAGTAGATGATGTTGTCCGTACATTTCATGCTGTGAAATCAGCAAAGAGAATGCGTCTTACACCACAAATTCTGTTTAGTGCCTTGCTATTCTATAAACCGTATCTGCCAAAGTTAATCTATTCGTTATTACAACCACATTTAGACAGGCGTTGTCAGTACTCAGGACCTTTAATATAATAATGGTAAAGCCCTTTAATACAAGCATGACGTCACCCCGCCAGTTTGCGAAGCTGAACAAAGTTGGAGTCTGCGTCATCCAATTGAAACAAAAAAAATTGCGGCGCCTGTTTCTCAATCAAGCTTTGGAATGGCGCTACGTCATCGACTAGACGTCAGGAATCAGGAATATGAGTCAAGTTTATTTTTATACAGAGATGCGCAAGTGTTTTTAAAGTTACGTCATGGGATTTTTGTCCCTGATCAATTTGATTTTTTTAACGTTTGAGATTAAAATTGTGCGTGTGCTTTTAGTTTATCGTTTAACAATTATTTAATAACAATTATAAGATGAGGGTATAAGTACTCAGGTACCTAGTTTCAACAACAGAAGTTAGAATAATAAATTTAATGTTCGTAAATAATAAAAATCACCGATCTGCCATAAATTGCTATGGATGACATATAGCCATTTTCCAAGATATCATTGGTCAAAAGTTTCTCAAGAAACGTCACTTAAGATTGATTGATGGTGCTCAGCAGACGCGTAGTTCTTCATATACTGCTTAGTTGAGCTCTTCGGGGAGGGCGACGACGGGGTCGACAACCTCGGGGACGACGGGCTGGGGCATGACCACAGGCTCGGGGATGACTACCTCAGGGATGACGGGCTGGGGCATGACCACAGGCTCGGGGATGACGACCTCGGGGAGAGAAGGCTCGGGCATCACAACAGCCTCGGGAATCTCGACCTCGGGCAGGGAAGGCTCTGGCATGACGACGGGCTCGGGGATCTCGACCTCGGGCAGAGTAGGTTCAGGCATGACGACGGGTTCAGGGATGATGCTCTCGGCCTCGTCGACGATTTGGACGGGGGTGGGGATGATCTCGGGCTTGGCGGGCACGCCCACGGGGGACACGTCGACGGGCGCGTCCACGTTCACGATGATCTGCACGAGGGGCAGGGGGTTGGCGGCGGCAACGGCCAGCAGGGCGAACAAAGCGACGAAGGTCTTCATTGTGTGTGGTTAAAGTTTTTTTACTGAAACAATACATTCTTTGTTAATAAATCACGACGAGAGTAACAGTGCAAAAAAATATGTTAATGAATTTCAGTTTTAAAAAATAATTTTGAAGCACGAAGAACATTTCTATGACGAATAAACAAAGGTCCAAAATAAATAGAATTTAACAGCAACAAAAAACAAAATTCGATGTAACAGACAGATACGCGACTAAATACTTGAATATCTATTGCAACACTTTCAGGATTAAAGTTTACCACAGAACCATTGAGTGTGAAATTATCTAATAGAAATGTAAGTAGAAAAAAAAAACTTTTATAATAAATGTTAGCTTGAATTGAGACTTTTATTTTATTGGGACTTATTTTAGGATTTTATTAGTTAATAAATTGTATTACTTGTTTTGACTCACCTTGGTTTCACAAATATCAATGAAAACTATAATTGTTTGTGCAAAATACCTCAGTTTTTATACAAATTTAAAAGCCATAAAACCGTATATCGATGTGTTATCTGATTACAACAATTTAAGAATTAACTTTTATCAACTGTCGCAAATGGTAGCAATAAATATTTAGTAGCCTCTTCCTCTATTATGAATATAGAGCTACATTTACGACGCGACGTTTACGCCTATTTTCAATGTAGATGTTACCGGCAATCTGTATAATCCGGAGAATCCTTAGAATACCTAGGCATTATATAGAGTACCTACCTAAAACATTCAGGTAATGTATGAAATATTATTCAATTTATACTTTAGCCTAGGTATTCTATACAATACCGAATACACCGCCGGCAATGTGTGTAAAAGACGATAGCAGGGAAAGGGAAGACGAATGAGGGCGGCAGTGAAGTGAAGACGTTCACTCGATTACGTAAATTTCTGAGACGGAACTGATTTTTACAGGATACGGTTTAGTCAAAATAAAATTTATATGAATCAGTTCACACGTGCATTTGGTTCTAAGATTCGACAAATAACTAAAAAGTTAAGATCCGATTTTGCGACTACTTACAATCAGATTCGGTCACACAACTAAAAACCGAATACGGTTTTGTGGCAATAGCTTTTCAATACATTCGTACACATGAGTTGTGGGGGTATACAGCCCCCCAGATTCGGTATTTTATTGAATGCCATAAAAATCAGATAGGTACGACAAAAATCAAATTCCTCACCCGCGACCCGATCGCGGGTAAGGAATTTGATTTTTTTTTATAAATGATTATTACCTACATGTTGAGAATTACGCGGCAGGCGGTTCTTAAGTGGCGGCAAATTTTTCATTAATTTTGCGATAGGACACACCTTTTTCGAGAAATAAGCAAATTTAAAAAAAAACTGTTTTGGACGCGATATCAAAGAATTACTAGTGTCAGAGCGCTTTTCTGCGAAAAACCGTTCGGTTTTTTTTATTCAGGAATGTAATACAGAATGCGATAGTATTGAATGCTCTGTTAACACGGCAAAAATATATAATAATAATTAATTAATTAATCAATTACTTATTATTTTAAAATTAAGGGAATTAGCGGGGAATCAATAGAATTTTGGTCCCCACATTGGGGATTGTGACTTGGGTTTTCGGGGAATTTGATATAATGGCGTTTGCATGTCTGCGGTGGCAGGTAAGCAGCCGCTGCGTAAGACGCCGCGTGCAACACCGCGGGCCTCGCCGTGGGCGACGCTGCGTGCGGAGCATTTCAAATAAACGCCTGTAAAATTGCTTCTCCGTAAACACTCTCATAAAACACCATAAGTTTGAATTTAGTGCGGGCCCACATGCCGCACGCGACTTTCAACGCCCCGCATCTCCAAAGAGCACTTAGGCTGCTTATTGAACGACTGATAAAGCTAGTTCGTTGTGAGGTTGCGACATATACTCGTTCATTGATAAAAATATAGGCTAAAATCTGTTTATTTTTCAGATTGCCGGTGGATCAACAGGTGATCTATACAATGCCTAGAAATAGTACTCGTATACCTACATTACCTAGGTAAAGTTTAATCTCAACAATAATATTCATAATATTTCATACATTGCCTATAACGCTCCAGATATTCTACACAATACCTTGGTATTGTATAGAATACTTGAATTATGCAGATTGCCGGTAACATAGATACATAATCTGTAGGTACGATAGCGTTTAAAGAAACTAATCCATCGCAATATGAAATGGGCAAGAAACACGAAACAGACAATCGATCAACCTTTGTATTTTGACCTTCGTTGAATAATACCGCAAAACTACAAATAACTTAAAGAAATACAAATTTTAAGACCAAAGTTTTGTGCCTAAAAGTCCACTAAGAATCGAGATCACAAAGAAGTCTTTAAATTGGATGAATTTAGTTTTATTTCTTTGATTATAATTTATAGTACTCAGGATTGACTATTTTATTGAATTCTCCTATACCAGAAACTATCAACATTTGTTTACTTTTACATTCAATGAATATTGCTAGAAATACCTAAACTACGAATTACTCGACCAACGTTTAAAAAGGTAAAGCCTGAAAGGTTACTGAAAATCTAGACCCTACATCTGCCACACCAGATTGCTGCTGGTAGCAATTATAATAATAATAATAATAATAATAATATCCTTGGACATTTCACACAACGCCATATAGTCCCAAGCTAAGCAACCTAATGCTTGTGTTATGGTAACGAGATGGCTGATAAACTACATATATACATTTTTTTTTTTGTAAATACATACATATTATAGATAGAAAAACACCCAGACTCTGAACAAATACTTGTAGGTCGTACAAATATTTGTTCCGTGCGGGAATCGAACCCGCGACATGCTGCGCAGCAGTCAATGGCTCAACCACTGCGCCAACCGTGTCGTCAATTGTATTGGGCGTACTCTTTAGGCATCGTTTACACCAAACGTATAATCTGCCGCTGACTGTGAGTATGCTCACTGTGCTGTAGTCAGCGACAACGCATTACGTTCGGTTCGGTGTGAACGAGAAGTTAAATATCTATGGAAAAGTGATAAACTGCGCAACGCGCGCTCGCAGTCAACGGTTGGCAATACGTTTGGTCTAAACAATGCCTTACGTTTTACTTATGGTGTTGTTTGGTTTAAACTTATGTTGGAAGTTGGTGGTATGACAAGCCCGCGCCCCGAAAAGCACGCAAACCTTTTGGTCCTGCGCCAGATCTCTCTCTCCGATCGTGTTGGATTGCCGTCCCATCCAAGGGAGTCATGAAAGAGAGAGTGCATCTATGTGACCGTTGAGATTCGCCGAAATTGGTCAGGAGCACTATTCCCTAGTTTTCAGTACTTACCCCATTTCACCAATGAATTAGATAGGCCATCGAGCGCCAGTTAGAACATGTCCAAAGAATGCCATGAGAAGAATGTCGAAACAATACGCAATACGAAAGTAGAGGAACGAAAGGTCGGAAGCAACGCCGACCTATCACGATCAAACACGACGTATGTATGCACCTCTGGATGCGGAATCTGTTATGTTCTAACTTGGGTGGTAAATCTCTATGATGTGAAATTGCAAGGAGAGGTTTAAACTGTTGGATATTTGACAATCTTCGGCTTGTTGTATCGTAGAAGGTTAACCTAGCAAGATAACTCGTCGCTTAGGCTTCTTTCCTACAGGAACCGTTCGTTGTCCGGTATAATGTTCCATTTGTTTCCATCAGTGAAATAATTTTCGTAATTGCGTCAGTTGGCACTTCCAGAAATCATGTATTTTTCAATATTATGTTTTTACCATTTTATCCATTTTTGTTTAGGCAACATCATTGACAACTTGGGACAAGATTTTTGAATCGTAGTTAGCCCAATCAATCAGTAGTCAAGAAGTGTCGTTTTTCTTTAAATTGTGATTTCAGATCAATGTGCTCGACTATTAGTCAAATGAATTACTATTATTTAATAACTAACAATAAATAGAAAAAGTGCGAGTAATCGCATTTAGGTAACTTAAACACATCGCAACATGTTCACTTTACTAAACAGTAATGGAATTTGAGTCGTTAATAAACGACTACAGTGGAACTCCACCTCAATTCCCGCTGACCCCATAATAGAAATAACTGGTGAAACTTAGAGCTCACGTCTTCCCCTACCATATTAATTAAAATCCGTTAAGCCTTTGGGTAGTCTAAATATGTGAAACCAGTCGTAGTTCTACTCTAACTAGACAATAGCAGTCGACAATGCCATGTTAATCGCTCAATCGACTTCCATTTCCACGGAATGGGAAATAATTTCTTTCATTGCTGTAGTTACTTGCTAGCTCCCTTAAGGACGCGAGAGTCCACATAATAGCACTGCACTTCTAAATAATAATATATATACTAAATATTATATAGCTGCAGAATTTGTTTGTTTGGTGAGTTGAACGCGCTAATCTCAGGAACTACTGGTTCGAATTGAAAAATTGCCATTGCGAAACGGTCTGACAAACTCAATAAAACTTTTCCGACCCGGATATCGAACCCAGGCTCGACAATAGCGGTTGCGGCCACTATACCAACAGACCAGTCAATACCCGAATTTTGATTCCTTTCTATGATTAGGTTATGTAGCAGATTCTCTGCTAAATATCGACATATTCGTTAAGATCCATCCGGACGTCTAGTCTCGGTGATTTTATTATTACCTCTGACTTCGTGCTTCCATAGCTACAAGTTTGATAAAACAATTCATGTTTACCTTTCTCCGTAGCTAAACTTCAAAATAACCTAAATAAGACGAGGTGAACAAACGACACAGTTAGTACAGGATGCAGGATGTGATTTGCTCGTGCCAAATCTACCAACAATCAGAAGTAATATGAACTGACTGTTATCAGAAACTGGGGTCGCTCGTTGCTAACCTTTCTAACCATACCTTCTGTGAAACAAGCTTTCATTTCTAATATTCATAATAACACTTTTAATTATTCTCTGAATACCACTTTTCATCTCTTTTCCTTTGTTTTATTACACATTGGCCCAACTTTTGCAAAATTCTTATGAATTGGGACGAAAAAGTGGCAATTGCGGAACAAATCTTCCGTAGAATAGTTAATCACTGGATTGCTACCATGTACCTTTTTATTTGCGAGTTTGCGATATTTCGGCACTGTACCGAAAAAGCAATCCCGTAATTATAACTATTCTAATGTTAGTGACCATGAAAGTTTAAAACAATAAATCTTCCGTATCAAAATCAGTCGTTTGAGGAAAGCTATGTATTTTTTTAAAGCTTTGATTTAATTGAACAGCCCAAAAACGCTCTTTCGGAGATGAACCCAATTTATCAATTTTGCATATTTTGGTCACACAAGCGGTCTACCTATAAAATTATTCATAGCTCATCGTGCTAAGTGGCTGTGTCGTGACAATTATAGTTGTGTGCCTACTAGTTAAAAAGTTATCATAATTTAGTGCTAAAGTGGATTAAGATTAAGGATTTAAAGATCAATTGCTCACTAAAACCACAAACGACAAGTGCTACAGGAAAAACTAAAAAATTACAGATAAACTTGTGATAGCTGTATATTAAACAATAGCAGTGTATCATTACCTTTACTGTCATTAACGATTCATTACTGATGACGGAAACAAGACAAGATATTTTATCAACAAATAAATAATCGCTCAACAAGCAGCAGGAAACTAAAAGCACGCGTTATGAAAACTACTGAACGAGGACCAGTCGGTGCCGGTACGTTCACCCACGCATTGGAAAACTCGGAAAAGTAGCCACCAGTCTACTTGAAGCTCGAGAAACAGCGTGTCCATCCGGTAGCTTCTACTCATATATTACATTAAATCCCGTATATTTCCCCTCTCGGCTCGTTAAATTTGTGGTGTGAGTTGGAAAGCCCGCGCAGGCGCCGCCGTGCGCGCATGTACCTCCCGCCACGTTTCGCGTGGAAACTGTGCCACGTCGCGCCTTCTCTCAGTAAAAGTACTTTCTTCAAGCCGCTTTCGGAAACTCGTCTAGAACAAATTTCCTCGCTATAGTAACCTTGTACTATGTGACATAAGGCGTTCGCCTGCGCGTGCACTATAATTAGAACTGTCGGTCGTTTATAGCGTACCGAGAACCCGCAATCGATACCGAGCCGTGCGCGCCTGCCTGCGATCGTGAGAAATATTGCCGCCGTAACATTAAGCTAGCTTTCCAATCCGTGAAACAATGGGATGTTACGATGATTCAATACGCGCATTAAATAAAATATTCCTACATTATGATAGGCATGAACATAATTTTATTAGTCAGCTTGAACGGCAGCTAGAGTACCTACCTATATCCTTCAATCTGCATTAGATTTGATTGTGTTTAATCGAATGGCCTCATTTATTTAAATCTATCTTAATCTTTTTGTTCTTTCATATGAAAACTTCGCAATGCCCTTGTGGTTATCTACGCAGAACTCATTTAAAGTAATTCATTCTGAAAAAAAAAAATCATTTCACAAAGGGACTATAGGCTTGTGTCCTGAAAAAATCTAATTAGTCCGTCAGTTAGATTATCAAAAAATAATTGACTCGTGTTTTTTCTTTTGTTACGGGAACCAAAATTGACGAAGTTACGACGCTTTTAAAATTCTCAATACGTCACACCTTCGCATAATTTTTAGTGAGTCTTGACATCACGAGCCCCTACTCCCGAGTTTTTATACGTTTTATCTTTGTCAATATTCATTGAAAACAAAAAATACGTGTCCATTATTTTTCAATACTCTAACTGACGGACTAAATAGTTTTGCAATTTGTGGATGATGGAATCTAGCCTACGTAGTTCGTTGCTATATATGGGGTTTGTTAGTAAGAAGTCAAGAAAATCCCTTGTGGATGATTGTCATGTCGTGAAACGCGACGGGAAAGTTTTCGTATATAGGTACTAGCTGACCGGGCAAACGTTATTTTGCCAAAAAAAAAGTACCCAACGGCGTATTTTCAGACCTGACTTACTGAATGTACACAAACAATGTCATTAAAATCGGTTAAGCTGTTTCGGAGGAGTTCGATAACAATCACCGTGAAACAAGATTTTTATATATTAGAAGATTAATTTTTATTTTTTACTAGCTTTTGCCAGCGGCTTCGCCCGCGTGATCCCTAGGGGACCTATTCCCGGGATGAAATGTAGCTTATGTGCTATTCCAGACTATAATCTATCTTTGTTCTAAATTTCATTAAGATCCGTTAAGCCGTTCTGGCGTGATTGAGTAACAAACAACCAAACTTTCACATTTATAATATTTCACGTTTGGTGTAAAGCGAAATTATAACCATCTTCCCCTCGACATTTTAATTATTAAGGGATATTGCAAACTGTCGTAAGCCGTTTTTCGAAGCTACTCGCTAGACTCTAGGCGCCAAGCTAGCCGCCTGCCAGTGCGTTCGCGACCTTATACAAAAATAATCCTTATAGCATGATTCAGTATTCACGCGCGATGGCTTATTAATAGCGTATTTCATGTATAACTTTGGTGTTTCTATACCGATTTCTATGATTCTTTTTTTTTTGAATAGTTAATAATGTTAACTTTTTTAATTAGGAATGACTGAGAGTGTTATAAACGTAAGAGTAGACAAACATTATCAGAAAGCTTCGAACTGCTAAGCTATCGGGAGTTACACGTGTTATTGTGCGTCAATCATAAAAGATAGACATATGCTGTCGTGGGATATTTTTAATATAATTTTAAGGAGAACATTTCCGTCATACATGATTTCTGTGTAGCTTTAACCATTAAGGTTGCACACGCGACGAAAGCTTAAAAAATGGAGTAACTTCTCCCGTTTTCCCAACATTTCCCTTCACTGCTCTGCTCATATTGATTGTAGAGAGATGAAAAGTATACTATAACCAGCTCAGGAGTATGAAGAATAATTGTACCAAGTTTCGTTAAAATCCGTCAAGTAGTTTTTGTTTCTATAACGGTTATACAGACAGACAGACAGACAGACAGACAGACAGACAAAAATTTTACTGATTGCATTTTTGGCATTAGTATCGATCCCTAATCACCCCCTGATAGTTATTTTGGAAATATATTTCATGTACAGAATTGACCTCTCTACAGATTTATTATAAGTATAAGTATAGATTTTTTTTTATACAAACGGGGAAACTCTTGGCCCAAATCTCACCTGATGAAAAGTGATGATTAGGCCGAAGATGGAAGCGAATGAAAGAGAAGGTATGTTTGTTTGTTTGGTTGGATTTCAGGAACAGCTGTTTCATCAATAGGAGCAGAGCATTCATGAAAAATGTTACGCAGACGAAGTTGCTCGAATCAGCTGGTCCCGATATAAAACGACCTGGCAAAGTGGCCATTTTAATTCTTGCCTGAAGTTTAATGCTATAGACTTGTTGATGTATATTTGGACTTTGGTTTTAGCTTCTGCTTGTCTATTAAATTATCTACTAAATTAAATTATACCTATTGGTGACGTTTGTTGTTATGACTGTTTGTTTAATTTTAAATACGCACAGGAATTTCATTTATATTCTGATAGGTGGGTGAGTGTTAGATAAAATTAATATATAGGGTTTATGTTTAAGATAAAGACCGGCCATTGCGTGTCTGATTTCTCATGTAAGGGTTCCGTATTATCTGCCTAGCCTTTTTCAGCTTCGAGTATATCCAGATACAGCTGAATAAAAGTATTATACGTAGAGCGGCTGCCTTCCAGACCTCCACAACTGGGTAACCCCGGCACTTCCTGGCAAGACGGGTGTCAGATTTTCTGGCTTTTGTGAATCCGTAACGACTACCAAAGTCATGCCATCTACAAATGACAGCTAGGACCATAATGTGCCTTCATAATCATGGATTAGAGGGCACCCCCCCTCTCGTGCGTGTGTTGTTATTTCGCCAAAAACAGCAAAAGATGTTTATAAACCCTTTAATTTTGATTTTATTATTTGTTGTTGAGGAACTCATGGTTAAATAATAACAGGCGCTTGGGTCGATCTTCTAGGTATAGCAACGCTAGCCTAGGTTAATGGGTTGTGGAGGTCTGGTAGACCGCCGCCGCTGCTCCACATAGAATACTGCTATTCAGCTGGATCCTGTGTGACTGGAAGCCGAATTTAGCTTGGAAAAGGGTAGGAAGATGATTATTTGATGTTTAAATACACACTCTGTGATTTTTTTAACTTGCTACCTATTACGGTTTAAATGTGGAAGGACCGTGGAGGCTTAGTAAAGGAGTTTCGTTGGTTACCCTTTGGGTACGGAATCCCAAAGAACAGCTCCTTTCGCATCTAGCGAAGGTATTTTTGGCCATGGGAAATACCATTGCGCACACGGTCTGTTAATTACGTAACCGCACTGGTAGTTTTGATACAATAGCGTCTAAGCGAAGGTTGTGCAACCTCTGAGCGACGTCAATGCCACGTCAACCAACGCCAGAACCAAAGGGCTAACTGTCCACTGGTGCGAAGAGGAGAGAAGCGGAGGAATATGAGCCAGTCAAAATTGCATAAAATCTCCGCTCTGCTTCATTGAACATGGGTATGCGAAGTTATTTTGGGGGCCGAGTCACCCGCGTCCGTAGGAGAATACCCTTCAGCGAATCCCTACACGTGGTCCCCGGGTGGTGCTAAACAGGTGACACTAACCGCCTCCGTGGTCTAGTGGTTATACCACCCGATTCAGACCCAGAGGTCCCGGGTTCGATTCCCAGCGGGGGCAAATTTTTTGCTTGGTTTGGTTGGTGGTAGGACTTCTAAGTCCGCCTGGCAAGCTACCACCATCATGTCTAAGTCTGTCGCCATAACAACAATGTTAACAGCATTGTTGTGTTCCGGCAATTAGAGGTATGATAGCCAGTTCCTCTAAGTTAGAGGATTCCGGGTGAAACTCGCTTCCATCTTCGGCCTAATCATCACTTTCCATCAGGTGAGATTTGGGGCAAGAGTTTCCCCGTTTTGAATAAAAAAAAAAAAAAAAAAAACATACAAAACCGGGAAGCGGTTCGAGAACAGGGAAATGGAAAAGACCGGCCGCGCGCTGAAATTACTCGTCGCGTGAGCTCCACATAGTCCAACAATTCGCTACGCACTACCTCGCTCCGCATCTATGGACAGATACAGTCCGCAACTCCGCTCCGCATTACTCCATCGCTCAGCTCCGCTGCCTCGCTCCGAGTCAATGGACAGGCAGTCTTATGCCCGAATTACAAGTAGCTGGTTTTTTAAACTCTGGCCTCGTGTAGCCGTGTTTACAAAACTGTAGGTACTCACACATAATCGTGGTACCTACATTCAAAAGAATGTGCTATGATTATAAGCCAAGGCACATGTTGCAAGCCTCAAAATCCGGACGTGATCGTTTATCACCTATTTAACTCTCCACGACAACATTTTCAACTAGTTGCTATCAAAATCCTTCTATCTGGAAGGATTGGAGAGGCCTTTTTGTCTCCCACGCCACCATTATATCCCACCAACCCTCATTGTACACGTCGAAATCAAAATCATCTGACCGCCTCTTTCTGGACAAATTCAAAACATTTGGGAAAATAGAAGCAAATGAAGAAACAATATTTTCCCTCATCTGTTTTTATGTACGGCCAGGTTCCTGACATAATGAGTTCATTTCAGCAGGTGTAGAAACCATTTGACACCATGACTATTTGACTTCGTGTTTCAACAGTGTTAGTATAAATTTTAAAGATGGCGGAGAAGTCATCAAACATTGTCTACGTAGTGTACTTATCATTCTTGAGAATAAAGCAATGTTTTTCCTTGCAATAAGAATAATGCGATTCCTTTATGCGCACACACGACGGAACTGATATATTGTGTACACAATGGGAATCACATTGGTCCTTACATATTTCTTTCATGTTATATACTACAAACTACTGCATATAATTCCGAATCCAATACAGATAGGTATCGGCACTCGCTTTATTCAAAAGGGAGTGATATTCGCTCGCAGCTGTTGTTTCATGTACCTATTTGTATTAGCCGGAAATCAAAACATGTCACGATCGTCCTCGCGTCGAGAGGCACGCCCCACCGGACGTACATACATACTATACGTGTTATTGTATCGATGTACTACAAGTTATATCCCCAAGGTAAACCTAGGCAATCTAATATTTACTGTAATGCTGATCTCATGGCCATAATGGCCCACATTTTCCATGTTTACAATGTTTCGGAAAAACCATGCAAATTGTCTTCCTACAGGCTTCACGATTATTGCCTACAAAAACAATATATCTGTATACCAACAGACTCTTCATTCCACGGGCTTTTTGATATCGGGTCTTAACAATAAACTTCACTTAGGATTGGTATATATTAAAAAAAATCTATGAGAGTTTTCTGAGCTGGGTTTGCTTTGACTCTACGATCCGAAGATGGAATGACAGCTCACTTGTCGTTCACTCCACCTAAGTGTACACGGTGAGATGTCGACAGAATCGACACGCTGAAAAAGCCTGGTCACTATATAACTTTTAAAGGCAGCATTGAGGTTCAAGCCCATAACAAAACGCTAAGCTATCTGATATTAGATAAATTGACCTAATCGTCACGTTTGTCTCATCAGTTACGCATTCAAAGTACAACACAAAGTAAAAACTCTTATTGAAGAAGAAGGGATTGTTTTTCAATGACGATTTTTACTTTGTGTATATTAAAAGCAGAATACCCAGTTCAGATGCATGCAGTAAACCTAACTCACAGACATTGCTCCTCTGCCCAACTCATTCAAATCGATTGGCTCAAGGCATCATAACCCATAACACGACCTAAGAATAGACAAAGAGTTCGTTGCATACGATCAAGCGAGCAAGGTTCACTGTTCTATTGAAGGAAATAGGTTATTCTGGTGCATGTACTCGTACTGTTGTGATCTTTATCACGGAGTGTTGGCAGCGACGGAGACACGTGCCCGGCGCACGCGGCGGTGAGGTGCCAACGGCCTATGGCGGAGGCCTGCAAGATAACTGCAGACTGTATGAAGCCGTACGATAATAGCTAATGACTAACTGCATAATTAATTGTATGTTTGTTTAAGGTTTCTTTTAAGGTTTTTTTCATTTGGTGTACAATCTATACTATAAAGCAGAAGAGTTTGTTTGTTTGTTTGTTTGGTTGAACGCGATAAACTCAGGAACTACTGGTCCGATTTGAAAAATTCTTTCAGTGTTAGATAGCCCATTTATCGAGGAAGGTTATAGGTATATCATCACGCTAAGAAAAATAGAAAAATAGCGGAGCAGTAATGGAAAACGTGACGCAGACGAAGTTGCGCGGGTCAGCTAGTAAAGTATATATGAATAAATAAATAACTGCTAGACAAATCAATAGTAGGTACAGCGTGCGTTTAGAAAAGTCGATCTGTGACTGAATAGATTGACAGAAAAGCTATTCTGTAAAAATCTAACCGTGTTATGAAGTGAACATGAAACTAGCTGTCAAGTCATGTAATCAAGATGGAATGTTCACTGTTCGCTCACTCCACTCAAGTTTTCACGCAGAGTGGTTTACAGAATCAACCCGCTGAATAAACTGACGACTCGTTCAGTTCACGTAAGTTTACAGAGTAGCATTACCGAAGTTAGTGTCAAGTGTCAGCAACTCAGCATACATTATGTTTCCATAGCTTAGAATAAATTTTGGGCCAGGTCTCATAGTAAACCACGAATCCTCGGCGTAGGCGAGAGATGGAAATCCGAGGTGGTTTTAGTCGGTAAGAGTTTGACCCCTTCGCCACCTGGTTTATAGAAGTCCTGTGGCAAAGCTCAGGTTTTAGGTAGATTTTTAAAAATATAGATGAATAAAGGTACAAGTTCGTGAACGTCTGTCTACCTTTATTTATCAACCAGCTGTCCCCCGCGGCAACGCTCCCGTCAACTGCAATTTTTTTTTTGCATATCGTTGCCTTAGAGTGAAAACCTCGGGAATGCATTTCTGCTCAAATTTATTTTATTGCGTTTCTAGGATGAAAACCTTGCAACGCACATACTGGATCTGAATAATTTGTTCATTCGATACTTGTAGCGCCACCTATGACAGTAAATGAGAACCTCGTTAATACTCGCATCTGTCAATTGGGCTTGAATAACATGCAACTAACATGTCGTTTTATGCATTTCAGACAATATTATAGTATCGAACAGTTCTGAATATAAAAGCGGTTTAAATTTACATATTTAATTAATAAAAGACGCCGAACAAAAACTTTACAGCACGCAATTTTTTTTCCTCCTGAAAAATTACTTTTTTTATACTTACGAGGTTTTCACTCTAAGGCGTCGATATGAACCTTCTCCTGACAGTAAAAAACACAACAAATAAAATAAAAAAAATATCGAAATCGGTTCATCCGTTCACGTGTGATGCGATGACCAAGGGAAATAGGGATTCATTTTTATAAGAATACTAATATTTTAAAGCAGAAGAGTTTGTTTGTTTGACTGGTAAGATTTGATCAATTCTTTCAGTGTTAGATAGCCCATTTATCGAGGAAGGTTATAGGCTATATCATCACGCTAAGAAAAATAGAAGCGGAGCAGTAATGGAAAACGTGACGCAGACGAAGTTGCGCGTGTCAGCTAGTATATAGATATTTGAAAAGGAGCCCTTTTAAGCTCTGTTAACTAAATTATCATAATCAGACACTATCGACAGACACCATAAAGTCAGCACATAAAATAATTTAAGCTGTGAATTATATCAAACGATAAAATAATATGACCTACGTGACGCGAGCGTAGCTGTGATAATAAGTGATAAGCTGGCGATCAGGTAAATAAATAAACAGAAGCTTTCCAAAGTGTGCCTAACTCGTGAAAGGACTGCCGTGCAGTTTGTTTATTCAATTATTGATTTTGAAGTGGTTTACAATTGTTTTGGCTTTATATTTAGGTACCTAATAATACAATTCCTGGGCTCAGCCAATTTCTGAGGTGGTGAGATTTTATTACAACGCAAGCAATATAGAAAACTTTAAAATCTTATAAAAGTACGTAAAATTTGATAAACATCGTCAAATTAAAATTGCATTGCTTTGCGAATTTTTCCTACCAAAAAAATTCCTTTGGGACAAAAACTACCGGAATAATAAAAAATCGAGCGTTCTCGCTTCATCAGCATGCCCAGTGGGACCCACAGAATACCATTTAGTAAATTGCCTTTCCCTACAATACTGCAAGCCAATGAAGCCACCGGGAATTCAACTTAATCTCTTAATAGATTGCTCTTTGCAAAAATGCAAATGGGTTTTAAGTAAAATGGAGAAAAAAAACATATATCGAACAGATAACAGTATATTGTTAGACAAAGCAATTCCTTACGGCTATTAAAATTCCTAAGTCAGTATTTATTCTTCTCGCTGCGTCGAGGTTGCTATGCAAGTGTCAGCCAATGCCGAAGCAGCATTATCTGAGCCCTAATATATGATAGCTCAGCGAATTTTACTCATATGAACTAGTTTTCTTTATTAAATGATAATCGTAATGTCTCAATTTTGCTTCGTCGATAACCAACGATAAATTGTTAATTCGTAATTTCTACATGGACCTAAAATTTTAGATATATTTTAAAAAATGTTTCTGTGTTAAACTCAAAGTAAATTATCAAATATTGATATTGAAGGACATTCCGTTCGAGAGAAAAGCATTTCTGCAAAAGTAAATTCAAGGCACAGTTCCATGTATATTGATGGTTATTACTTTAATTTAAGCTCACTCAAGAGCTCTCAAATTATTTGTATACTTAAATAATAACTGCAATATAATTTGGTAACAAAACCGTAACGTTTGCCGATTAACAGTGCTTCGAAAATTGGTATAAAACCAATCATAAGGCCTGCTTTCTTTGCTTTTAGTCCAATAACCCAAATTCATTTAAATTTTTGTAAGTGCACGTCGAAGTGGAATCGATATTTTCATTATTGTCACTTCCGTTACCGCCACCGCCGTTACTTGTAAAAGAAACAATAAAACATTATTATCTTTTATTACAGATGGCAATTAGCGTTATAAATGGCTGCAGATTATTTTACTGGTTCGACGTGAGAGTGTAAAACTATCGATACGATCTTATCTGACGAGGAAGCATATCTTTATGGAGCTAACACATAGCTTTGCTACCTAAAGATCCGTCTCCCAAAACCTTTATTAAGAGAACCGTTATCCGAAATGCCATAAAGTGTTCCCTCGGATATTTGGGACTTTTTATGTGTCTGGACTTGGACAAAGAGCCGTTAACTGTTTCGAAGGCAGTAAAGCAGTTTTCTTTATTTCCGAGAGCAATATGGATCCTTCGTCGCGCACGTGTTGAATCGGGTCAACGAGATTCGTTCCTGAGGTGCCACAGACAGCTAATAAGGCTTCTTATTGGCCAACTCCTTATCTCAAGCCCCTCGTAACTTACACAGAGAAATATAGAATCTAATTCTTAGTCCGGAAGAAAGCTAGCTGTTTTCTATTTCTCATCTATCGGAACATAACAAATTGAACGCGAAATTAACTGTCAATCAGTAGCTTTGCTCCGTCTCTGGAAACTTGTCCAAGAACTCACAGACTAAGAAGAAGGTATAAATTCAAGATAATATTATTTTCCGCCATTCTTTTCTTTAAACTTAAACGGTTCTTACGGTTTTTTTTTTGTTTTTGTTGTCTTTTTGTTTGGTTTTTGTTGTTGTTTTGTTTGGTTTGTGTTGTTGTTGTTTTTGTTTATTGTTGTTGTCGTCGGTGTTATTGTTGTTTTTTTGGTTTTTAATTACTTTGCGGGAAGTCATTAACCCGTAACTATAGAGGAATTATTATTATTAATTAAATTACAATGTTTACAGTGTCCACATTGTACAGTACAAACGCGTTTGAAAACAAAATAAATCATTGGGCATCAAAAAAATAATCCACATCGCTGTCAATGGCAAAAGTGCCCAGAACACTGGCAGCATTGCCACGTTGAATGGCAATGCTGAATCTTTGGCCGAAGAAAAGCCCAGCCCTCTGATCACGTGAACCGTCGACAAGTTGTTTGCTGATGTCAATAGAGGAATTAAAATACAAGGTTTCATTATTCACCCTTGGATTAGATAACCTTGTCAGTCATAAACTGTAGGTACTTGTAGAATTCTCTCACAAATGAGACTACCTACTTAAGCTGCAGCTTTATTTAGTGACAGTAAACAGGTGCGAGTAAAACTCTCACAAGAAGGGTTCTATAACATAAACCTTAATTTTTTTATTTAATTATATTTTTATAAATGTTGTAATAGCGACAATAGAAATAAATAATATGTGTAGATTTCAACTGTCTTCCTATTACGGTTCTTGAGATAGGTACAGCCGCTGACAGACAGATGGACGGACGGCTGGACAGCAGAAGCTTAGTACCTAATAGGGTTCAGTTGGTTACCCTTTGGGAAGTTACGGAACCCTAAAAAACTAGTCTAGTGGATGTAACTTAGCTACATTATTTAAATAAAAGATACGGGGAAGTAGTTGACCTTTATTTTAAATCCTACGAGTATTCGCCGGGTAATAATAATCTTGTAAAGTAACCTCCGCTAAAACAATATAAAGATAAGATCGAAACATTCGTATGGTTTCAAATAAAACCTTTATTTTGTTAACAATCCGATAAGCGGGGGGTTGGGGTAGCTGGCTTTCACTACAATGCTAGGTACGATAACGATCCCGAACAAATATTTGGCCCCACGGCCTGTAAATTCCGAGTTTCGGAACAGAAATTTCTCTTTCTTAAAATAAAACACTTTTTCATTTTCCGGAAAGACTTTTACTATGATAGATCAGCCACGACCACACGTTTAGCTTTCTCTTTTTTTGTGTTTGTCGGTGAGAAAAATATTTTCCATAGCGTAGTAAGCCGTCACAGTTAGGTAGGTACACCGAATTACATACACAAATCGTACAAAATATTGATTGTATTCGAAGGAGTGACTGCTTTCCTAACTTACCTTGACGGGTACAAAAGTACAATGTATTACACTACCACTATTCTCTGCATCACCCAAAGGTTGACTGGTAGAGAATGCCTATGGCATTAAGTCCGCCTCTGTACTCTTTCTGTGCTGAAAGTGTTAAATAAATAAATAAGTAAATAAATAAATAAATGTATGCTACGTCAGTTCTCAAAATCGTATACTCGATAGTACGCGTGCAAATTTTTTGTACTTTACTAAATGAAAATAGCAGTAATTTTCAGCAGTTCTCATTATTTGTTTTTGGAAAGCTCTTAAATCTTAAGAACAATTTCGCTTCAATGCCTCTAATTAACATTCGCTCGAAATTAGTTCAACGCGTGCAGCTGCTTCCCCTTTAAAACTGATTCCCTTCTTTTGACGACATATAAATATTTTAGTATAGTAATTTCTTCAAAAATCTTTCTTTTTGGCGTCACTGAAGTTCGATCCGCAGGACTGTACAAGCAAGCGTGCTTTTGAAATTTTGATATTAGTATTTATTATAGATGATGAATATCGTGTAACTTACCAAACATCCAAAGCTATAGTATTGCAGTTATTTACATGTACGTAAAAATATTGTGACATATAGGTAAATATTGGTGTGCGAACAATGGTGTCAAAATCTATGTCCAGAACAGAGACTTAAGTACAGTTGGATGGGGTTATCATCCTGCCGGAGTCGCGGGATTGTTCGCAAGAGACACCGTGGCTCCGGAACACAAAGGGCAATGAAGGAACATGGATGGGTTTTAGTCAGTAGAAGTCTGACACTCCCTCCCGCTACACCTAGAGCGGGAGGAGTCATTGGATGATTTCCCGTCCCTAAAAAAAATATAAAAAATGGGGTTATCACGTCCCTGAAAAGCTTTCCAAAACGAGTGTGATGTGCTGTATGCCATATCAGAGGCCGCTGGGCTTACAAGAAGTTCAAAAAACCCTCGCAGAGTGTCGCAGATCATTTCACGTGTTTACATTTTTTACGCTTGATCAATTCCACCGTTTGAAGATTTTATACACTCTTTAATCCCAAGCTTTAGATTCCAAGCACATCGTGTTTTATAGCGCACACATTTTTCTTTGAAAACGCTATTTGGATTATGTAACTTCAGAATTACATACGGAGCTTTTCATTGCCAATTAATTAAGTTTATACTTCTTGCTGCTGAAGTAATGATATTTTACCCTTCCAATGAAGTTGTATAAGTTTTAAAACCAAAATTGTTCTAACTAGGATATTTAAAAGCTTTAAACTCTTGGATTTGATTGTGTTTGTTGCTCATATTGTTTTATTTACGTAGTGTCAACTAAAGACGAAATAAATAAAGCTTTACTTGGAGTACCTAAAGGCCCACTTTTCAAGAATATTTATTTATTTATCAGTGAATGTCCAAAGATTTGAACAAGAAACAGAAAAATAGGCATAAAACTTGATCTTATTTCTACAGGAATCTTCTAGCATACTTAAATCTTCATCGTCAATTGTTCGAATTTTCCTATCAATAAAATTCGAGTACCTACTTCCACTTCGCTCGACAATATAGGTAGGTAGTTAAGCCAAACATAGCAACATAGTGGCCACTAAATTGGAGTCTCATTATGAGTGGCTCGCGTGCCACTTTTTGAGTTATTCGGCGATTAGGTCATATATTGAGGTGGCAACTACTCGGCCACGAGAGATGCACGCTTCAGAGGTATGGGCACTTGAACTATCACAAACGTGTGATTGACGAAAGTTGCTCACACTTAATTAACACTTACTCACAGAATCAGGACTATGCCTGGTAGATTTGACCTCATGTTTACCTAGTAGGTGTGTTTTGTATGATATTTTGGTTTTTTTTAGCGTTGACTGATGCGATACAAAAGTATACGAATAAGAAATTTTATTTGCTCAAACATGTGTAGGTATACATACAAACATAAAATAATAAATGCATACAAGATCTTAAATTAGAATGGTAGGTACAGTACCTAGGTACGGTAGGTACGGAGCTATAATTGGGTAAATATTATAGCCATATATTCAAAAGTCAAGCTTTTTAATTTGATTGACGGGAGGCCTATAGTAAATATATCCAAAATCGTTATATCGTGCAATAAACCTTGGGATCAACAAATTGCTAAAAGTAACGATCAATTTGAACCAGGAACGTTATCATTACATCGCTGCATTTCGCATCGCGTAAATTAGTTCGGAACTCGTGAAATTCGTTTCACATTCAACTGGTTTATTTGACTTAATGAACGGTATTCACGTAAATAATATTCATGAAACATTAATTTTATTCGTTAATTTTTTCTGCTGGACAGTAATTATTATTTTGCCCTTAAAGGTCGTTGCCTTCGGTAAAATGCCAACTAGGACGCTGCAAACACTAATAAATTTATGTTAGTAGGTACCTACGCTATCGATCTGATCATCACACTTTTAAGGTACAATAAATTGATGGTTAGCTCGGTTCTTACAGCATTTTATTACTGGGCTTGGGCTTATTCCAGTGTAATAACCAGAAACTGTTTAGTTAGGGGTCTCCACCTATTGACTATTCCGCCCAATATTGGCCGTTAGGTCAAGTTGGTCTACCAATTTGTTTCGCGATGTTGACCCTCCCCGCAGCACCTCCACAGGCCGGCTATAAAACCTGACCCTAAATAACGACTATTTTATGACTGGGCACTTTCATCTATTTAGGATGATGTAGACGTAGTTTATTACAGACAATTGCTACTAAACAGTGCTTAATATAGATTAGATAAAGAGTGGTACCTATATTATGGAACTATAAAATTATAGTTTTAAGTTTACACAAAAATTGTAATTGATGTTGTGTAATATTTGCATTTGACTATAAAATATGCAATTTTCGGTTTATTATAACACTAATGTAAGCTATGAGTGGCTATTCAAATTGCGCATTTCATTGAAAGCGGCTATGTGCGTATAGTACAGCAATGGGCGCGGGCGCAGCTCTGCGGCGGCGCGCGCGCAGACTCCGCGGCGAATTTCGCCGCTCTCGCCCACTGATCTACATTTCACCTCCAATATGGGTCAATAACTGCCCACGCTCAGCCCCTCCGTGCGCGGCCATTCACCTCGCCACGCCACTCCAAATCATTGTTCGCCAAATGTATAGAGTTGTCGGAGTTCGTCGACCCCGCGTTGGTGAGGCTGCTAGCCTCAGCAGTCTTCTTCGAACGACACTCGACACGCCGACACCAGCGCTAACGCAAACATCCTCTGCCCATCCGCTATACATTATACACAACTAACCTCATCGAATATCTACTAGCATAAACAATGTGGTAGCCATTCCTCATGATGTCAATAGTATTACTATCTATTTATATTTTATCATTTAGACGGTTTTATTTAGATTTATACCTATCGGTATCGTAAACTGATATAAAATAATTAGAAAGTTTGATTAAATTTTTAAGAAACATTCACTCAAACTTAGTAAGGTTTGCTGGGCGCTACGGTTACATATTGAAATAAGTTACGATTACTGTTTTGCTGATGATAAGTAATATTTATATGTGCTATTTATTCGATTGGCATTTAATATCAGAAAGTTTGCGTTAACTGAAATATAATTCTGTAATCAATTACTTCAGTACCTAAATACGATCCGGATAGCTTAAAGAGCTTTTAAAGCTTTTATCTCTGGGAGTGACATTTATTGTTTAAACAGAACACCGTTTGTTACTCTGTTTCATATGGTACTGTTTTGCACAATACAAAACTGCGAACTTAATTTGTTTTATCAATGTATTAGCACTTGGCCTATTGTCCACTCTACTGTAAAATAAACTGTTGTAAAATAAACTGTTGTAAAATTCCAACAAATTAGAGGTATACACCGTGTTGATGACTGATACAGTGATAACTACTACTGATAAGCACGAATAAAATACGGGCGTGCTACATTATAATTATGTAAAAAAATATGGCACGCAATATAAAAATATAATTGATAAAATGTTCATATCTCTATATCGAAAACGTTATATTACAAGAAATTAATACTAAAAGAAATTAAACATCAATAATATTTTATTGCAAAAAAATAAACGTCGGTCTCGTCTTCATCATAGCTAAACCTTGTGTGTGAAGATGTAAACGGCGCTAGATGAGCGCACTGCTCTCTGCTCACTATAGGCACAGTTCTGTACCTATCCAAATATTGTTGCGGAGGAAAGTGGCGCGAGGTCCGCGCAGCACACTGCCTCGCAAGAAGTGTCACGTTGAACTCTTACATAAGGACTCGCCGTGCTTTCCAAAATATTATTGGATTTTTTTGCCTTTTTTAGCAAACAATGCCTTTGTCACGCATCTACATGCGCGTTGCAAAAGAAAGTTGCTCGTTGCGGACATAATTGAGACCATTTAGGCCTATCTAAATCTCAATGCTTACATAAAATAACCAATTTAACGAACGGACCTCTCTTTATAAACACTCTATAAAAAAAAGATACGAAACGTCTTAATTGTCGTTGCCAGGTAACTGTATTCTTTGCATTCTGAGGAATACTTATATAGAAAGTTTTTAGTTACTAAATGCAAGTCTCAGCTTAGTACCTACACCTTGAAACATGAAAAAATATTCAAGTTCTAAAAAGTTAAAAGATGGCTTAAAAAAATGAGTTGTGATGTTGTAATGTAGGCTTCTTAGGAATAGTTGCACGCTAAATTTTGGTGGTAACGAAGCGTGTTGGCCCGGGGCGCCTGGGGCGCTGGGGCGCTGGGGCGCTGGGGCGCTGGGGCGCTGGGGCTCTACGGCGCCCGCAAACCGCGAGTGCGGACAGGTTGCGTGGCCCAAGGAGAAACATCGCTTGCTCTACATTCGTCGAGTTTGGAGCCGATGACTCCTCGTGACCGTGTCCTCCTTAGCGAGTGCTGCTTTATCTCACCGAATTTCTCTCTTCTGTTCCGCATCATCTCGAACAAAAAGTCAAGACCCGTTCGGTGGAAACGCGGCCTAGTTGTGACGACCACTTGGCCACATGGCGCCGCTTCGCTACTACAAACCCAAAAACGACTACTTTCGCCCGGCCCAAGTACCTACTAATAAACTTGATGCGACACTAAAACACGTCTATAAATAGAGCAGTTTATCAGATGAAGACAATGACAAAAGTTATCAACTATTCACTGTCGACTGCGGGTGGTAAACTTTGACTGATATATTTATCACTTTAAGCACACAAATGTACAGAGAGAGGCGGACTGATGATGATGACACCGTAGCTTTTACAAAACTTTATTAACCTAACAAATTATTTATGGAAGAATACAATTCATATTTCAGCCATAATTAGAATTGTAGGTACGTACTGTAAGTATAGAGGGCCTAGCACGAATATTTTTGATGTATAGTAACGTAACGTAAATTTTTTCCATAGTTACGATACTCGTTTCGCAAATAATATTTAAATGAATTAGATACTATATTCAAATTTAAAATGATACCTATAAATCGTGTATGTCCCATTAAACCAAATTAAACACTAATTTAAACCAAAATAGTAAGGGGTTGTAGTTGTCAAAATTTACTTACAGTAACGTTACTATACGTTAAAATATTCGTGCTAGCCCCTCTGCGGTTTTTAACAATTTTCGAAGGGTTATTTATACCTAAAACATCAAATTTGATACAAATGTAATAGTGGACAAAGAATAACACCTAAAGCATATTAAAGCAAATTAAAAACAAGAATGATTAATTTCATTCTAACATGACAGATATTAAGTTATTAACAATATCATAACGCAAACAGATAATAGGTACTAAATAATCTGAGATAAAAGGTTATTTGTAAACGCAATATCTAAATACCAAAATCCACTAAAGCACCGTTCGATAAAGCTGTAGTCACGTGTAAAGGTTAGTTTTTGTGGCCATACTGGTCAACAATGACTGCGCAAGCGCCGACGATGCACGCGTTGAAATAAGAGGTTTTTTTTTTCAGCGTAAGCGATCAGCGAAGTCCTTTGTTGTGTCCGAGGCTGGCCTTTAGGCACAGTTGCTGTAACTTAACTAGATCTTGACAGCCGTATTGTCTGTCACATGCACATAACTTTTGTTCAGTCATAACTATGCAACTTTATGTGAAAAATAAATGGCAATCTTTAACTCTTGACGCTGACTTGTATAAAATGTTAACAATTATTTTGTTATCAAACCTTTTTAACTAGAAAATGTTATAAAGACTCGACGATCATCGACTTGTTATACACTCCAAACAAAATTTAACAGCAAATATGTACTTCAATAAACGCTTATTAGGTACATCACAGTTGCAAGAATTTTGACACCAATTTCAAAAATACTGTTGCTACGCACTCATTCCATTTTGTGCCAACAATATAACCACGCGGAAGTAGAATTAAAAAAAAAAACTACGATAGCGGTACACTGGTGTATTTTATAAATTATGCACGCTGAACATTTTGTTGCGTTACCTACGCCATCTCACTACAATACTGTAGCACTGCTTTTAACAACCACCAACTAATAAATGGTAAACCATAAAAAATCTAGTTTAGAAAAATACAATTTTCACAAAATTAGACAAATATAACGTTACGATCCAATCGCACCAGAAACTAAACTCAGAGGTGGTTGCGAACCCGACATTAAATAACAAATATTTCATACATAGTGGCCCCATGTTAGCAATTATTCCGATCTAAAAAGAAAACTGATTGGTGCAAGCGGGCGTTCACATGGCCAAAATAACATAATTCTCTTGCGCATGACTACGAAAACTTCGTAGCAGCGTAGTCTCTTAGCCGAAGCTGAACTAAGGCCTCGTAATCGGAATGAGTACAGTTTAAATATTTTAACGAGGAACAATTGGAGGGCAAGTCTGGTGCCAGCAGCCGCGGTAATTCCAGCTCCAATAGCGTATATATAACCAGCCAAATCGAAATATTTAACCTCGCAATCGACTCATGTTAATTTTCACATAAATAGCCCAGCGGAAATTAACATTAAATCGCAAAGCAAGATGTAGTTCTGCATTTTTGATAAGTTGTATAGATCAGTTAGGGTGATGTGAAATGCGAGGATCGCCCAGAGGACACGGGGAAGCAAACAGTGGAGTTGTGCCCTGCTTGGGCGGAGCACCGCCTTGTCCTCGTCGAGGCGATCGGTGGCGGTGACCTCTCGCTTCCGGCCCTGGTTCTATCAATGGTCCGGAGCGAAGAGGCATGGGAAGCGGTCACCTCTTTCCGCGAAGCAGTAATACTACCAAAGGAAGCCAAACGCATGAGAAAGAAGGAAACCTCACGCCCCCGCTGCCGCAATGGAAGAAGATACCCCGGGCGTCGGGAGTCGCAGGGCGATTCGCGAGCCTGCGGGGCCTTTTTCAGCGTCGATTTCTACTGTGTTTTAGAAATTGTCCAAAATGTTGCTCCCCGGTATGTACCGGGCAGAAACTCGAAAGTCATTTCTCGATGACATAACCATTTGTACCTCGACAGAACGACGAACTTAGCTTCGCAATTCTAGTTTGAATATTCATTGCATACGAATAGTTTTTTTTTAAATGTTATTCTCCTACATGTTAGGTATTGAATGAATACATACCTAGATTTAATTTGATCTAAACGTCGTAGTACGTCAAAGTCGTAAGTAGGTACATAGTTTAATAGTACTCTCGCGATGCTACGGTCCTTATTTTCATTCATATATTCACATTATTTGTAGGTACCTATCGTAAAAAACTTTTACTTGATTAGGTACAGAACAAAATTGCATTAAATAGTTTTGAGCTCTTGAGCTAGTACAAAGTACAAATGATTTACTGGTAAATCATTTATTTGTAACATATGGTCATGTTAGAAACAGTAGTAAATACCTACTGTATTTTTTATTATAAATGTTCGTTAAGCCACTAACTAAAATGCAGTATTTCATCTCCCAAACAAATTAAAAACTTATCAAAAATATAACCCGACGCTTCTACAGTCAATTAAATATTTTGTAAAAATCATGAAAAAATAATCATCCAAAAAGCTCGGGGCAAATGATCGATAAACATTCAGTCTCTATGTGAGCACTTGTCGAAACCTTCTAAGCTTGCTCGATATTATTTTCATGACATTCATTACTTTTACTTTTTAAAATACTGTCTTGATTATCAAATGATGATGGTGTTATTATAATTAGGGTGTGCAATAGGTGCGTGGGCGCGTCCACTGCTCAGCTAAATGTCGCGCGCGCGGCCTCAGCACTCACAAACGGCCTTTGCAGTTCGGCGCGGTCACCGACCCGCCGGGGTCGTTGACTGAGCCCCGCATTTAGTTTTCACTTTCGTTCACTAAGGATAACTGTACCACATACGTCACGTACATGCCCACAATTCCGTTGACGGACCATTCGGTTCCTTACACCTGCGGGGAATACGCAATTCCGCTGTCACACTTTTTGTACAGTATACTCGTATCTCGCCAAAAGACCGCGAGTCAGATGTGCAATCGTTAAACTCGGGTCTTTAACCTCTAAAGATTTCGATAACCTATAGCAATTAACTTTTAGTCGGACATCCTACACCAATGAGCGCCGGTTATCTTCGAAACTTTTTGGAATGCAATAATTACGATTGTGATAAAAAACCGTGTATTTTTAATTCGCGCCGAAATTGGACAACCATTTAAAAATAATCGTCAGTAGTTTTACATTGACCTAGGTTTTTATAACAGTGACTCGTGACTGGCAGCATTCGCCCGGTTACAATCAAACGCAATAAAGCCTTAAAACAGTATCAAGTACATATCAGATCAAGCTATTCAAATGTTAAATGGTCGCATACCGTAGCAAACGTTCGAGCTTTGTCCGTCACCTGCCTAGGCAGAAGGTTGTTGTACTACTGATTGGTGTCGTAAGTGTCGTAACTCGGGCGTTGGACCAGTGTCCTTTTGATGCATTTTGGGTACAATTAGGTAATTTTGGCATATAGTGGGGAGCGCGGTGCGAGGGGGAGGTGCGGTGCGTGGGGTTGCGGGTTCGGCGGTGGTTGCGCAAGCGCCGGTCGTCGACTCGGTTATGTCAGCGGTTTACGTAAGCGTCACCTCGCAACGCTCTCGGGGCAGGCGCCAATTGTAGCCCCGCGATCGTTTCGCACTTCTGGCGGACTATTTGCGGACGGCTACGGTTCGTTAGCGCGCCGCACTCGCACCTCTTGACCGACTCTCCGTTGTTCCTCTGCACCCTCCGCGACGTGCTAACTTCATTAGTGCCGCTCTGCGCTGCAGCCGCGCGCCGAGCGCCGAGCGTCGTGCTCATCATACTAAACATTATCATTAAGAAATTGAACATCGTTCAATTACAATGGGCGATTCAAGTATGTATTTATTTGAAAGGTGGCTTTGGTCGGTAAATTGTGTAATGCTAAACAACCTCCAATTAAGTTCAACCTTTCATGAATCGATTAGCGCTAACATCAAATCGTCCATTGTAACCGTTGTTAAGAACAGGTGTGCCCTAAAGGAGTAATTATGCGATATGGTTGCGGTCGAAGTAGAGAAGGGGCTGGAGCGGTTGCGTAAGCGCAGCGTGCGGAGAGCGGTCGAGCTCAACGCACAAGGTTGCTGAGGTTCAATGCTCTAGAAATACGACACCCGACCCCGGGCAACCGCATGCTGCGGCCCAAACCTGACTGCGCGAACAGCTCCGAGCGTACTTTGCGACGCACAAGTATCTAATATATATAAATTGAAAAAAAAAAACTGTTACGACAATTATCCAATAAGTCTGTATGATACCAGTTTGCTCTCATTTAATAGTTATATTTTTTACAGAAATTTCATCGGGCTTGGTCATCTCGGCGTTTTGTATGATCTCTCCTCTCCAAACTGTCCATCAGCACGACCATTTCGTCAAATAGTTGAACTAGTTCTTTGTAACGATGACAGTTTTGTTTTAACGGTACACGCACAGCTTCGCGGAATAACCTTCAAAAGAGAGAACGTGGCGTCGTAAGCACGTCCAATGTGCCAACTCTTTTTTATGTACGAGTAGTTGTTTCGTAATTTTTTTATAAATAATTTTGCCTTCGACCTTTGTAAGCCGCCCAATTCAGCCCGATTGGTATTCCTGCGGCGGGCGGCGTCGTGTGCTTTTCGTAACTTGTGGTTCAGCAACGCGCGAGCGCAACGTGATCGTCATTACATTAGCACAACCACACACATCGAGTACAACTGCTCCTAAAATACTCATTCATTATACAAATGTATTATAAACATTCGCATTACAACTGCAACATAGGTACTCGCAATTAGCGTAGTGCATTAAGTTACATTAAAATGCGAGACCCACTCATAAACTATGGAATTGCTTATTGATTGTGTATCTCGCCTACATTGATCCTGTATTTTAAGCCTGCGCGGTGCTTAGAGTCCAGTGACACTAAATCGATTCTGGATCAAAGAAAAGACTTTTCAATCCAGTCCAGGATTCAGCACTGGATTGGTCAAATAACTTTATTCAATCACGGGATTGAAATATTATGGTCCATGTGAACTCTTAAATCCAATTCAGTGCAACGCTGTAGGTATACAATATAGCGCTCTTGCTAATTTAGTCCTGGGAGTCAACTAGTCCGTACCTAAACTAGGCCGGTTACGGGCGGGTCCGTATCACCTATGGACTTACGATTAGTCCGGGACCCGAACAAATGACAACACGATTGGACAGTAACTGTCAAACAACATGATCATCGTTCATTAATCTAAGTGGTTAGGTGGTACGGAGTAGAAAACGGACTTCGGGCCTAAGCCCGAAGTCCGTAGTTTCAGCCGTAGTTGCGGAAGCAGATTATAGAGAGCCCCTGATTTCAACCATACATATGTTAGTAGTCAGAAAATCTGACACCTGTTTTTGAAACCCAGTTTCTCGATTGTGTAGTTAAGATGTGCAATCGCTTCATTTCAAAACTAGTAGGTATCCTATATAATTACAAAAAAGGCAGATTGATGTCTAATCCATTAATCGCTTAAACTGGAAGCTTAATTAGATTAACAAGTGTTACCTACTATTTCAGTACCTAAGTAGATATAATTTATCAAAGTCGCAATATAGGTAGGTTTTCCACCTGAAGAATAGCTATGAAATCGATGCAAAAAGCAAATAATAATATCTACAAATAATAAATATTACTTCCAGAACATTCATAATTACCTATATGCGCATTATTGAATTGTCACGCATGTTGCTCATCTCCAACCAAAGTGCCTACTCAACGGCAGATACAGTCACGTAAGCACCGTCATTATATCGCAAAGAAAGTTATTTAAGGAAATAGCTTTATAGAGTCTGATCCCACTTAA
Organism: Ceramica pisi; assembly: GCA_963859965.1. Lineage (NCBI taxonomy): Eukaryota > Metazoa > Arthropoda > Insecta > Lepidoptera > Noctuidae > Ceramica > Ceramica pisi. Next base: position 16,321,761 of record OY982535.1, on the reverse strand, counting down.
TTGTTAATCAACCATTACGCGACAATCAAAAATGAAACAATGTGGGTGAGTGCGCCCAGCATCTCGTCTCATTGTTTCCTTTTTAACTCAACCGTTAAACGTCAAAAAATTCTCCGCTCACTTCTTCATTCTGATTACAAGAAGGCGTAGAAAGCGTCGCAACGCTTATACAACCTTTTACCAGGCAAGTGCGCGTCACCAGGGTACCATTTTCCAAGTCTCTTCTTGCTTGATCGCGATTGCCACTTTGGCCAGAGTTCACCGACCTCGGTGGCCTGCTCTACGAAGATGCTCACAATCTTACAAACCGGCGCCAACATTTCACGACAATACACACAGTATGCGATCTTCTGTATTAAAACGTAGCCGTAGTAACAGTAAACGGTCACCTGAAAGACTCTCCGTATAAACAATGTTGTGGCAGGAAGGGTGCGTAAGCGCCGGTGTCGGTGCGGCAGTACCGGAACGGCTGTCCGCAGCCTTTCACGCACTTAATTTGGCAGGACCCCCTTCTCACCGCGCCTGCCGCTTACCTCCTCGCCCCAACACTGAGAGAAAGTAGCTGGCCTACGCAATTCTAGGGTCAATGACCGTACTCGAAAATGTTTACTTCTGACAAAAGTGACACATTAACAGTGAGCATTTCATATTCAGTATGTGCGGTTAGTTTCTTGCACGGATGTTGAATGGTCGATGCGATCAGGTCAGGCTGCGGAGTGCCCCATATTGAGCAGCGCGTCGTGGGCGGCCACGTAGGCAGCACTGCGTACCGGCGCCGGCGCTTTGCTCCTCGTTCAATTAGTTCCAGGTAACACAGCAACCGTACCTATACAAAATCTTGATAGGTGCTAAGCATCAACCTCTGGTGCACAATAAATTACTTTATAAAGTAAAAGTTTACCGTCGTGATACGTACCTTTTACAACGAAATAAAAGTAGCTTCATTATGGTACAAAGTTGTGTCTTGACTGGTAGAAACTCGCGAGGTGCCCTCGTAGTATCCAATCAGATAACGAAGGGCACGCTCTAAATCCTGGCATGATCAGGGTCATCAGAAAAAGTAACCGTATTAAAAATATAACTGAATAGTGTTCCACTGGTCCACTAAGCGCATGACAACGCGTACAGACATGCGCCCCGAGGCTGCGGCGATTCGGTAGCATAACTGAATCGAGAAACATAATATTTTGCTATTATTGTTGTTATACATGCAGAGAATAACGCTAATTATAGTTATAATGGCTTTCTTAAACGATTCATCTCGCGCTCCAAATGAAATAACATGCTGTAGGTCAGGTATTGTAACGGGGTATTTTAATGAAGCTCATCGGACACATTTCCTCCGATGATTTCCGGTTTCCACTTAAGTGTAACTCAATTATGCAGAGTATGAGATGAAAATGTTATTTATAGACAGAATTTATGGCGGAGCGCTTGGCATTATAATAAGGGTTGCGTTATTCAGCGGGAAACGTATCGCCGTATTCGCATAGCCTACGACGAGATGTAGGGTCTTAAACGTTTTGTTTAATTCAAAATTAATTCTATAGCAGTTTAAATAACTTTAATCATTATAAAATCTATCTTAAATACCTACATGTGACCGGCAATGTGTAAAATTCAGGCATTCAATAGAATACCTACCTAGGCATTGTATAGAATACCTGGGGCGTCTAGGCAATGTATGAAATATTATGAATATAATTGTGGATTATGAGTGTACATACTTAACCTGGGTAACGTATACATTTCCTAGGGATTGTATAGATTACCTGCTGGACCACCGGCAATGTGTAAAATAAATAGATTTTGGCCTGTATTTATCAATGAACGAGTTAATGTGAGAACCAACTTCATGATTTGGTTCGACATCGTTTAATAACTTGCCTAGTCACGTCATTTGGGAACTTGGGGCACTCCGACATGCATAGGTTAGGTTCGAATAGCATGGCCATTCATGTTAGGTAACTTTTAGCGTTTTTTTTAAGAATGGGTAATCATCAAATGACTCCTCCCGCTCTGGGTGGAGTAGAATGGAGTGTCAGACTCTTACTGACTAAAACCCATCCGTGTTCCTCCTAGTGCCCTTTGCGTCCCAGGGCTACGGTGACTCTATCGAACAAATTCCGCAACCCTGGCAGGCACTGGTCCTAGCGGGCCCCTACTATGCTAACATCTCTTTGAGGCAACAGAGGAACAAAACGCGCTGTCGACCCGGGCTCGGTCCTGATCGGGTGGCGAGCCACCAAGCGCCAGCCGTCCGCAGGCCCGCGCCTACGGTGTTCGGAATCGCTTTGCGACTCCCGACGCCCGGGGCGTATACTTCTGTTGTAGATTGCCCAGCGTCGAGTTGTGACAGTCGCTGTCTCCATACTGCGATGAGATCCCGCTGGAGCTCCGTCCGCCGTGCTGTTATTTGCCGCGGCAGAGGAGTCTCGCCCCGGCGACGCGCCTCCAGATCCCATGGCAGCAGCCCAGCGAGGAGGCTATATTCCTTTAAACCCTGCTAAAAGAAATAGGAGCCCCGGCAGGGGCGAGGCAAACCTAAGCTCAACGAGGGCTCCATCGTTGAGCTTAGGTTTGAGGTAGACATTTCATGAAATGGCTAATTCTAGGATATGGCTACGATAGACATATTTTCGTCACGTTACTGTCTGCCCCCACACGTCTCTCCTTTCCTTGCTGTCGTCTTTTACATATATTCCCGGCTAGACCAGTGGAAATTAACATTAAAATCGCAAATCTGGATGTAGTTCTGGGCCCCGAGTCTGCTATTACAATAGTGTCAGAATGGTCGATCACTGATTTCAAAATGGTTGATTTTGACAAGTTTGGTAATCTACTAACATAATGGCATCATAATGGCGTCATTATGACATTCCAATGATCAACCACTGATACGCCATTGAAAGAAAGCCATATGAATGGTAATCTCGTACACAATGACAGATTTAGTATTTACGAACTTCTCACTACTTCAGATTGCATAAAACACTAATAAATAATATGTAAAACTAAATTTAATAAAATCTGGCATGAATAAATGCTCAAATTTAGCTCGTTTTTATAATAATAGCAATACGGCATTCATACCGCAACTCTATTACGAGACCATTGACGTGCCACTGACAGGCCACTGACGTGCCAGTGACCGTGCCATTATGAATTTAGCAGATTACGAACTTTTAGCAAAATGACAATGGCATGACAATGGGATCGTGTCGGAATGACAAATTTATAAAAATAGCAGACTCGGGCCCCTGGTTTTTTAGTATGTTGTATATATCAGTTAGGGGTGATATGTGAATCCAAATTTGCTCAAAAACTATACATTTCATAACAACGATTTAGGGTTCACTGATGAATAATATTTCATACATTACCTTAATGTTTCAGGTATTCTATACATTGCCTAGCTAGTAGGTATTCTATGGAATACCGGGTTATACAGATTGCCGGTAACTGTACTTACACAGAAATCCAGTCAATAAATAATAATTCTTTTCAGTATTCTGTACAAGTATTCTGTATAAATCAATAATGGAGTGCATTTCAATAAATTTGCATTACAATTATGCACAGGTCACGTGTGATCACTCCGTGCAGCCCGCACTGCATCAGATAACATAGCTCGATCAGCCCGGTACATACATCTGCGCAGTTGTCCATCTGTCCGTGTGCAATCCACTATTCATTTATTGTATTAGCTTGCATGAGAATGAGATATCCGACTTTACGTGGAGAGTGGTATCACAAGAACAAGCGCGCACGTGCCTTGGAAAAACACAGAAAACAAGGACAAACTGCAATGGTTCATTCAACCGGACGTTATTATTCAACGAGCGCACTGTGATGAAACTACGCAAATCTTCATTATTATTAACAAAGAACAGCGTTTCGAAATATTGGGCCACGTACAATGTCGTAGGGCACGTACCGGGCCCTAAAGCACGCCGAAATATGACACACCAACAGACGCAACGCTCTACTACGTGCTACGCCAACTGTTTACTGAATACGTAACATGATTTATTGTTATAAGCAGCTTTCATGCGGCTGTAACAATTTTCAGTAAATTACGGCCAAGTACGAGTTACTCGCGAGTCGTGTGGCATGTCATTAAATTACTAATGTACGACAATTTATAGTGAATATTTTGTTAACTGTAAAACACGAAATTTCAAGGCTATAATGACTACATGCACAGAAGTTAATACGTGTTACGTAATTATGAAAAATAAATTGCATGCCAGTTCTGAGTTTACCGTTCGCTACGTTTTTCCATGAAACGATATCTCCAAAACTTAATTTAAGTTTCGCATCTGCATAGCCGAGGCTTAGAACCCAAAGCTCTCTGAACTTTTGCCAACTACATTAAACAAATCCTGAAAAAGCTCTAATGCGGACTATTAGAAATAGAAACATACATATGTATAACTAAGCGTTACTTACGGCAGATTTATCCCTAAATTTGAAAAGGAAAATTTAAAATGCATTTTCAATTCAAATTAAAGATGTAAATGCTACGTGACTAAAATATAAAATAAGACCTTGCGCTGAAAGAAAATCGAACGCAGCTAATTCAATGGGCGGCCATATTTTACTTTTAATAGTTAATATACCCGTTTAACAGCCTATCATTGTGCCGTCTGTAACAGGAGATGAATATTAAATGGCTCCTTTCAATAAAATGACTTCATCAACTTTGTATTACTAGCTACTTTAAACGTGTTCCTCGCGCGAAGATTTCACAATTTCGCTAATAAATTATGTTTAATATTTTTTAACTTTTGAATAGTTCGGAATATTTTTGGGTATTTCTTCGGTATATTTACAGTAACATAGTAATTTATTTACATTACTAGAAATTATTTACGTGGGACTTCCATCAATATCTAGTTAATTTCTTCTTTCAACAGCCACAAATCGATTGAAAAATATTTTCAGTAGAGATAACGGTTTTCCTTTAGTGTTCCTTTAACTCATAAGTAGGAAAAATAATAAAATGCCAGCGCGTGAACCCCAAGTTTTATCCATACAGCTACGTACCAACTATGGATTTAGAGATCGGCGTAGCGTTTGAAATAGTCTTTCAGTTTATTTAGCACTAGCTTCTGCCAGCGGCTTCGCCCGCGTGATCCCTAGGGAACATGTTCCCGGCATTAAAAGACTATAATTATTTATATTCCAGACTATAATCTATCTTTGTTCTAAATTTCATTAAGATCCGTTAAGCCGTTCTGGCGTGATTGAGTAACAAACAACCAAACTTTCACATTTTCATTTTTTTATTTTTCATTTTTTCTATTGATTGTAGCGTGATGAAAAGTATACTATAACCTGCTCAGGAGTATGAATAATAATTGTACCAAGTTTCATTAAAATCCATCGAGTAGTTTCTGTTTCTATAACGGTTATACAGACAGACAGACAGACAGACAGACAGACAGACAGACAGACAGACAAAAATTGTACTGATTGCATTTTTGGCATCAGTATCGATCCCTAATCACCCCCTGATAGTTATTTTGGAAATATATTTCATGTACAGAATTGACCTCTCTACAGATTTATTATAAGTATAGAAGACAGAATTGACCTCTCTACAGATTTATTATAAGTATAGACAGAATTGACCTCTCTACAGATTTATTATAAGTATAGAAGATAGATAAATTAACACCATTATTTCTAATTAAAATTGAACTAAATTCCGATCCAATTTACACAAGAACTTTCGCCTCTTTTCCCGGAAAAGGGGATTGGATTGGAAGGTTTTTCCGAAATAGGTTTTATCACCACCCGGAATGGGTGTTCAGGCTAATATAATTAGTGCAATACCTAAATGTCTACATAGCGGTATGACAGATTAACCTAAATATTGTAATATTCAGTTTGCCAAAAGTGGCAATAGAATAGAGGTGTACCCGCCTACGTCATGCTAGAGACACGTTTAGAAATCCTAACATGGAAACCTAATTCATAATGACGGGAATCGAGCCCGTTAGCTTCCTCAAACCAGTCGCCTTATTGGTCCAGTGCAGCTTCTGGTTGGGTACCAATATCCCGACAGTAAAACATGTTAGAATTTTTTACATAAGCTACTGTTTTAATATAGATTTCATATAATAAGACTAGCTTTTGCCCGCGACTTCGTACGCGCATATGACGTTTTCCCGTTCCCTACACTCCCCAAAGCTGTCCATTGTCTGTCAGTCACTTTTCATTTTCTTGTCATTTTAGAAAAATAATGTCAATTAATTTAAAAAAAAAAACTTAAGTGAGAAATCCTAGGTACTAGCTACATTTTCACTTTGAAGCTTGAAAATACTTAAATACGCTGAATGACTCGTACAATAGTTTACGATATTATTTTATGTTGGAGTCATCCACTTGTGTGACACATTTGAACATTCCAGAACTTCTGCGAATAAGTCCTTATACCTACCTACCTTCTCAAATTTCAAACGTTGACATGCTTCGACATAATTTTCCGCTCGTTTACACATGCCCACATAAATTAAGCTTTTTGCTACGAAAACCTTGTTGTACCTACGTTTATTTAGGCTTAAGTACTAACAAAATACAGATATGCACGCGATGTTTTTCAGAACAAAAAAGTAATACCAACTGGCCCTAACTATGTAGGTATGAATCGTTTTGGCATTTATAAATATGGTACTTGTAGGTATATTTTTAAGTCCTGAGTGCATCGAGTGCTAAGAAACACGTGTGTCACAGTAAAGTTCTGACGATTAAGCTCCAATCAGGTTGTTTCGATATTTCCAAAACGAAATCTTTTATTCAAAGCAACATGGAAAAGATTATGAGTACTATAAGTCGCAGATCTTGTTAATTTTTTTTCGCAGAACGCAGTGTTCTTTTTAAACGATTCAGCTGAAAATCACGAAATGCTTAGGTACCTAATGAAACTTTCAAAAAATTAAGTGCTGCTCTTATTCGTATGATAGATTATTTCGGGATATCATATTTTTGGATGTCTTAGGATGATCGATGATTTTTGTCTTGTCTGATTTGGAGAATTAATTACAGAATTAATAATGATTAATTTACAGAATTTCCCAATGAATATACCTAGGTATCTAAGTAGATGCTAAAACGGCCAATAAATATCTAACGATAAGAAAAATTCAAAAATTCAGCAGTGTAGAGATATTTTTTTTATTTTTTACTGAATATTAAATTACCTACACTTATCAAATGAGAACCTAAACATGTCGTCTTTTCATATTGAATCCTATTAGGCAGACTGTCGTGCCGGAAAGCCTGACCTATGACGCGTAGCACTTCAAACGTAACCTCCGAAACTCGGTGTTGCCACCCAGCAGTCCGCGTACACGCAACGTGATTAATATGTTAGCTATGCACCGAGTTTATAAATAATACAGTTTAAAAACAATGAACGGTACGTCGGTCGTAGCGTGGAGAAATCTAAACATCACAACCCTAAATAAATTGCTATTAGTATGCATGCCGGAGCAACAAACGCAGCCAAAATCGAACGGCCTGTGATGGTGTAACCGCGTGAGTGTGGTAGTAATGGACCGGGTTCGTTCGCCGATAAAAGCGAAAGTGCTGCGTTCACTGGGACAACGACCGGCTCCTGCGGACAGCCCTGTCGGTTTCCTGCATCCAGGTCATCTTCATCAAACACTGGCGACTGCGTCACAGACCTCTTGTTAGTCAACGCTTGCCCACACTCACTATGCGCATAGAAACAGCACTCAACTGTCATTTGTATCTTTTGCTAGTTGGTAGGTATGTTTTATTTTGATGATACCTACTTGATGATAACTACTCAGAAGTCTTTATAGTCAAAAAGTAGGCATATATTTACCGAAGTACCTACTATATGAATCTAATTTGACATGGAATCACGTTTATTTCCCTCATGACTACACAATCCGTATAGCAATTTGGAGAAATCGTAATATGTTCTATGTTCAAATGTATGAAAATTGTGTACAAAGAGCGAATCGATTAAAAGATTTCATTAATTTCATGTAATTTATATGTAGCTCTATCAGCCACTTACTATACCCGGCTTAACGTACCTATTTTAACTCGGTATAATAATACCTGATCCGGCTTGATCTGACCGGCATTGCTTAACCTGCGTAAGTATCTGTAATTTATTAATATTCAATGAAATTGGAAACAAGCTTTATATGAGTTCAATGAACTTTGGTACCTACATAATGTTAGCACAGCTTTATTCTACGGTAGGTAGTACCTACGTTAGGTAGGTGGTAGGTACCTACTGTAAGTAAGATACCCTAGCAGTCACACCCTTATTAGATTATTGCCTTAGCTGAATTCCTTTAATTGGTAAAGTAATGTACGGAACTGCGGGTCTAAAAAGGCCACTTTAGTAGAATCATTTAGGATCATAATATTAATCAAACAACAATCTGTCAAATTTCATTTTCATCTTTATAGCCAATGCATTAGGTTCAATATTGATGGGGAAAATTTGACAGTGACGGGTAGCTTGATGTGCTGGCTGATTCTGCTAAAGTCTTTTTAGACCCGCTGGGCCATTAAGAAGACATAGCTAAGAGTATATTGTTTTAAACTTTCATGGTCACTAATATTATAATAGGCTACCAACTTTTTTTTTTTTTTTTTATACAAAACGGGGAAACTCTTGGCCCAAATCTCACCTGATGGAAAGTGATGATTAGGCCGAAGATGGAAGCGAGTTTCACCCGGAATCCTCTTACACAGAGGAATTATTTACGAGTTTCCGATATATCAGCACTGTTACAAGCGCCATGATCACGGAGTAACTGAAGATCTTGCGGGTGGGATGTTGTTGGCAGACATATCGGTCTACCCTCTTTCGTAGTCTTTTATTACGACCATCTCCGGTACCACTGTCCACAAACTCACTTTTTTCCCGCAACAGTTCTCGACACACAACACTAACCGTATCTGACTGCGAAGTAATCTCCGTTTTTTACACATTCGAATCACTGGATTCCAGACATTTGACAATTTAAACCCATCCTCACGATTGAAATTTTTGTACTTTGTAATTTCAATCGCTTCCCTGACCAATCTAGGTATGTAGTGGCGTTCTATCGAAATGATCTGTGGGTTGTGACTTGTGAAACTCAATCCAGTGATTTGGACCAGAGGTGATCAAATGTTCCGCGATTGCGAATTTCCGTATGTCATAGTTTTTGACCGCTTTTATGTGTTCCTTCATGCGGCACGCTACGTACGTTTAGTTTGGCCGATATATGACCTCCCACAACTACAGTCAATCTTGTAGACACCTGGTTTCTCCAAAGGAAAACTGTCTTTTGGGGATCGAAGACATTGAGCCACTTTTCTGAATGAAGACAGTATTTACAGAAAACTTACTGAGTACCTATGTTTGAGATCTTGTCTGTCACTCCTTTTATATATGGCAGAAAAGCTGGTTGTCTGTCTACCCTGTCCTTCTTCTGGTGATTTACCTACCAAAAAACCTAGGACAGATAGGTAAGTGTCCGGGGTGTTGTAGAGACAAGTATGAGGGAATGGAATGATAACAATCGGCATGACCGTCAGGATGGCTAGACCAAACGAGATTGTAGGTAGGTATTATAGAACTATGTGCACCATTTAATACCTAGGTATTTGCTACTATTTACTATACCTATAATGAAACATTAGCAACCTTTGCGTTTAGAAAAATATCAAAGAAATAAAGTGATCAGCCATTCTCACGTTTGAGGGCCAATACTGTAAAATTTTAAGCAACTTTTGCATTCACATGTCCATTGCAAACAGCCAAAAAGCCCTAATTGTCATACATTTTTGTCAGATTGCGATTGAGATGCGAATGCGATGCGAATGTAAATATTTGTGTAATTGGTACTCAGGTTAGCTGACCACTTCCATACTCTCATAGTTTTAGCGTTGTATTAACCACGTTGTTAAGGCGGGGTTGCAGTACTTTTTAAGATTTTTGAACGTCTGAAAATCTAATTAATTATGAGTTTTTTAATAAATAAAAATCATTACATAAAAATTGAACAAACCCTAAATCGTAAAGATAGAAACGCGATTTAGAATGATTGGCTCGATACTTTTTTTTATTAAACATGACACTAAATTACAATTTTAAACGTGTACTGCTAAGAGATTTTATCACGAATATATATAAAAGTTATATCAATAGATAGAGCTTTTTATTTTGAAGTAAATGTTGAAACCATATTGTATTATTTCTTTATCAGTTTTCGCCAAGAAGAAAAAACAATCAAAATTTAGGCATTATTTCGCTCGCCGGACAGTCGCTGTTGTTCGTCAAAACACACAGGCAGTACTGTGTGTTTTGACGAACCTCGCCTTAATGTAAGTATTTAATATTTTTTTCTACCTTATCATAGCGAAAAACATGTACTTTTACCTTCTTTTGTAAAATGAAATTCAATACCGCGTGTATCTGACATCGACGCACAAACGATTTCCATGGGTCCAGCGGTGCATGGGCATGATTCTGGACACCCTAGACTTAGAATTTTTCGTCGGTTTTTTTCTCATTTTTTGATTTTTTTCAAGGGTGTCTTTACTTTAGACTGCTCATAATCGTTACTCTGACCTAACCCAATGAGATTTTTAATAAAAAAAAAATTAATTAACTACTTTCACTAAAAAGAGCAATCTGAATAAAACCACACATAGAAATCAGCTCAGCTAAGCTGATACCTATTTGTGGTACTCTTGAAAAAAATGAAAAAATGAGAAGAGAACCGACGAAAAATTCCAACACTGGGGTGTCCAGAATCATGCCCTGGACCCATGGAAATCGTTTGTGCGTCGATGTCAGATACACGCGGTATATCAGTGACATGTTATATTACAACTAGAGTAATAATAGCATCTGATTCTGATTATTATATGGTTTTTAAACAATTTTAAGAAGCTCCTCTATAAAGTTATTCTTTTTTCAATTACTTACGTCTTGTCTCTCAGAATAATTGCTAACAATGTGTTTGCAGGCGTTTAATGTCTTATGAATAAGTTTTTTCTGGATAAAACATAGTAAAGTTTTAACCATTTATAAAATGTTATGATTATTCACATAACGCATTTATTCTTAATAATATAAGTATATTTGACATTAAAACGCTTGCACGTCAATAATTCTTTACCCCACGCTTAATTTCGTAAAATACCTAATTGCTAATAATGGTTTTCCAGGCACTTTCTAAATTAACGTTAATTCATAACGTTCTAAAGGAGCTTCCTAAAATTGTGTCAAAATTATATGTTAAGGTAGCAAAAAGGTACTAACTACTTACATTAATATCACGGTTAATACAATGCTAAACACTGTGGGAACTTGGAAATGGTCAGCTAACCTGACGTTAAAATGGCTGACCACCTTATTTCTTTTATATTTTACTAAACGCAAAGGTACTAATTGTTGTATTATAGGTAGTAAATAGTAGCAAATAGGTATTAAATAAAGAACATAGTCTCATGTACCTACATATCTCGTTTGGTCCAACGGTCACCAAGCGGCATTAGTACCTAGGTACATTTCCTAATAGCTGAATGTACCTTAAGCGCATTTCATTGCCAGCGTCTGTGTCCCAGCACACATCTATGATTTTCCATCAGGCTAGATAGTCTGAATTTCTGTAGTTGGTACCAAGATGTCAAATTCTGAACACAATATAACACATATTTTCAGCAGCTGGGCAAGTCTGGACTAACAGTAGGTACTACCAACTGATTTATCCAGTGCATTGTCCATCACAGTTAGCTAAATCCATTCTGCTCGTACGTCGACGCGTGAATATAATAAATAATATAATAAATAATAATAAATCTTTATTCAAAAATTCGTATTGGTACAATGGAACAATAAATCTTAGATAATAATATAGGTAAAACTATGTTAGATGCCTGTACTAGGAGGGTCCTGTATCACAGGCGGCAAGGGCGCAAACAGTGTACAAAGAAATCGCCTAAGATTTTTCTAACAATATTTACTTAATATTACAATAGTTAATTGAGTTATTGAATTTATTTTACTAACCTAATTTACTTAATTATACAAATGTGCCCTGAAATTAATAATAAAGATAAAAAACGCTAGCTAAGTTAAGTTTACATAAATTAATTCTAACACTTCCTAATTTTCTCATACACAATGTGAACTATAAGCGTCAGCAGAAATGTTTAGTGGGATAAAATCAATGTTGCAGAATTTGCACATAGCAACTCATGTTTTGTATTGTATTTGATTTTTGCATTGGGCGGCTAATTCACTTTAAAAACAGCAACAAATTCAGGTGAAGTAGGTCATCACAGCGGTATGTTCTTTTAAAATCAGTACCAGGTATAAGTCCGGAAATCTGGCCTTGAGTATGACGCTCTAGGCGCCCTCATAATCGACAGAATTTATGTATCTGAATTCCGCTATCTTCCTTGCAGGGCACTCAGCATCTCCTGTTCTATGATTGCTGGGTTTTTTAAAGCGTGCGCAAGTCGCACATTTTGGCATTTCAGTTTTCTTTGCACACTCTGCCATCGAATGCCCTGCCTCACCACAATGACCACACATACAGTTGACCTCTCTGCACGTTTTCGCTGCATGACCATACTGTTGGCATTTGTAGCACCGAGTTACCAATGTCAAGTCCCTGACAGGACAGGAAGACCAATTTATAAAAAGTCTCGATTGAGCGATCAGGGCTTTACGTGAATTAGCTGGTACTTCAATGACGTAGTTACAGGTCGACGCATCTCTCTTCCCAGATTTGTGGCTTAATTTAACAAAAGTCAGGAATGATTCCAAGGATATACTAGGAAACTTGTCGGCTACGTTTTGTTCAAAAATGCACTTGAAGACCTCATTTTCAGACATGGAAGTCGGCACTCCTACGATTACGATCCGGGGTTTGCGCTTGTTGGGTTCGTCGGCGGTAAGTCCAGAAGTAGAGAGCTGGACTGCTTGCTTTAATTTATCTGCGTCGTGTTTGGTCTCGGTACTGATAATTACGCCTCCGTTTTTTGTTTTACGGACACCACGAACATGTAGCTTCATTTGCTCCGGGCGTATGATTTCTTGCACGAGATCTTTTGTATCATCACTAGATTTGAATTTATCGTTCGGATAAATGGCCACAGAACTAAAATTGTTCGGTCGAACGTAGTCACTTGTTCCCTTCTTTACCATATCGGCAAAAGAAACATTTTCAGAAGAGCGAGAGTCCTTAATGGTTTGCTGGAGCTCCAAAATGTGTTCCGACAATTTCCGCTTTTCTTGTAATTCTTCCACAACACTGTGTACTTGAAGGGCTTTCTGCTTCAGGGATTGATATAGGACTGCCATCTGTGAGGTGCCAGATCCTATTTTACGGCATAAGTTGGATATTTTCAACTTCTGGTCAGAGTTAAGTTTCCCATCCGTAGCAATAGAGCAAACCTCATTTAAGTGATGCTCAATGGATGACATCCATTTTTGTATCTCGGATGTGGATGCAACTTCAATTATTGACTGGGCTGGATTTTGCGTCGTCGTCTTCCCCGGCGAGGCGGAAGAATGCACTTGACCACATGGATTACGCGGGCTATTATCCATTTTATTTTATAATAGGTTCAATATTTCTAAGTTTTCTTTATATTTACTAAAACTAAACTCTAGGCAAAAATTTAAAATTGCATCACCAATTAATGCACTAATCTAGGTCACTATTTTAATTGTGTAAATTCAAAATTGCTTACGAATAGGTACGTCTGTATGCTACGAACGACTATGAATGAATCAATATATATTTTCATTCCTCGTCATCTCATAACACGTTTCATTACCATAAATATTCAAGTCGTGAGACGTCCATTAGCCCTTGCTAAATTAACATGGCCTAATATGAGCTCTGAATTTTGCAAAAAGCAAAGTTTGCCAATGTGTGCCGACAGTGGCTCATTTACATGCAAGTACCTACACAAATTGCTTCAAAATGCATGCAAATGTAGGTAGAGTACCAGCGCGTAGGTGCTGAAAAACCAACAGCGTATTAAATTTGTATAAATACCTCTGGCTCAAAGCGCCAGCGCCGCCGCCACCCGGCGCTGTTGTAAAAACAACGAGTTTCAGGTAATATCGTTAGCTTCCGCACTCACGACGGAAATGATTTTAGATATTCATGCCTTTTTTGTGTCTAACTTCTCACAATAACTACTCCTACTCGGGATCTTGAAATACGACACTTGTCATCCAATAACATGGGTAATGGGTAGTAGAGTTGCCAGGAATCCCGAAATGCGTAGGACGCAGACGCCCTTATTTTCAAGGTTCTGGTGTCTCGTCCCCATTCACACATTATCGGGACGCCAAATGTCCCGAACTGCACTAACCTCTTTAATTTAGGTAAACGAATAGGTGCATCTGTAAAATTTGAAGTGTCGTTCTTGTTAGAGCTACTAGTTTTACTTTTTATGCATATACGTATGCATAAAAAAAAACTAGTAGGTGCCCACGGGTGGCCCGAGTCAGAGTTGAAAATTATCTAAAGGATTCGCTCTATCATCTATGTTAATCCAATGTTCGAACTGGTTAAACTAGGAGGTATCCCTGCTTAGGTGCTGAGCCTACAATAGTAAGTAGATGGTGAAATGAGGGGATAAAGCAGTGTCGGATGACACGCGTGTTATTTGAATTGAATTTGAGACGCATTTGGACTGGGCTCACTGTACCTAGCAGCGGAGGCCGACGACGGAAGCCGCTCGCGAGAATGACGTACTTCAGGTTAACATTGCATTGCAAATAATTTGATTGCACACAGCCTTTGAGATTTAATTGCGTTATTAGGTTACAAGGTCAGTTTACTTGAATTATAGCACAAAGTAGGTAGTTAGGTAGGTACTTACAATAACAAACTACTTCAACCAAGCTGAATATCCAACATAAAGGCCTTTTAATATTGTTAGTTCCGAAATCCTAAGGAAACAAAGTGAGTAGGGTCAACTAATAATTTTGTAGGCGACACCGCCTGCCAGAAAAAGAAAATGTAGCTAGCCAGCGCGACATGTAGCTATTTAACATGAGCAGGCGCTTTGTTGTCTGGCTCAAAGTGCTTGAACCCCTACAGATTGCATCGATCCAATCGCTTTTAATGTTTTAAAATACAGCCAGTTACCGTCGGCATTACTAAGTTTTCTCATTTAAAGACAGGTAAGAAAAAAGAGCCACTAAAATATAGCCACTGGGTCCAACAATCTATGGTTATGTGACCGTGCCTTGTGACCCATGATACTTAACTTACATATTATTGTGAGTGAAAATTGAGCAGCGCCTTTGCGAGAACAATTTTAATTACACTAGCGGCCGTCAGTCTCTGACCAACAAACTTTCCCATAACTGATTCCCAAAATTTACGAAGTAAAATAAAAATGTTGGTCTTAGACCTAGATTTTATTTTCCAATACCTACCTGAACGATTTTCCGCATTTTCTCGTGACCTTGACGTCGTTTTCCATTTCACCGTCTATCGTTCTTGTTTCTATACTTATTATTTTTAATTCCTCTTTTTTCATTTTCGTTTGTAGTTACACTTGAACTATCATGGGAATACCAGTTCATGGGAAGCAATTTCATGGTTGATAACTTCCGGTACCTATATCAGAATGGTCCTCTTCAACGTTCATAAGAATTATCCAAAACCTACCTAGTTAGCGCTCCCCAAGTCGCCATTAGGAAATCTAAGTACAATTTGCTGGTTAATAGAATGTGTTATATCCGACAAGCGTCATCGCGTTTGCTGTAGTGAAAACAAACATTCGCAAAACAAACAACAAGGATTTGATGGATGATAGTGGCTCATACTCATCTATGTTTACTGCATTGTTCAAATTTCCCTCTTGCCAGTGGAGACAGCTAGTCGCGTACCTGTCTGGCGGGCGCAATCGTTACCGAGGCGCGTCGGTCTGCATCGGCGGGCATGCGCACACCAACCGCTAGCGTTCGACCAAGTTCAGTGAGAAGTGAGGAGGAACGGCACTGCACGCTGGCTGCGAGTGGTCGCCTCGCCGCCGCGCCGCGCCGCCCGTCCCGCAGTCCTCCCGCCGCGCCGGCTCTGCGCGCTCCACGCCAGCCGCATCATGGTGAGTCACTGCCACACTGCGAATCTATTCATTTGCGACGACCTTTAAAGTTTATATACAGATAAAAATAAAACGATACGCTCCATTTAAAATAACTAAATGCCAGTGCGTAAAACCTCTTACTAGAAGCTGATTCGAGTAATCCCCGTCACAAAATGACATTAACCCAATTATGTGGTGTTTGATCACACTAAAAGAAATCGAGGAAACTGCGTACCAATCCTCATGAAGGTCAACCGTTAAAGCCACTTATTCTCACGAACTAACGTAATGTAAAAATAATTTCAGGTAATGGACAACCGTGTGAACGATGATAACGAAACAGAACACAACTCTTCAATTTTTATAACAAATTTTCAAAATGGAGACGTCGTGAACTATTCACTTGTGTTGGTCAAGGGAATAATAACAAGAGGCAACTCCAACAACCATGAAAAACTGATATGTACATTAAAAAGTGAAAACTTTCAAAACAAATCGCAATGGGATGTTTTTAATGGAGAATTCAAAGTGATAATCGAACTGAAAAGAGGTGAAAATGTTATTGAATTGGAATATACAGAACAGCAACGGAAAATATTGCTCCTGGACTATACACCAAGGAAAACAAATCTTCGGGTCACTCCAGTTTACATCATATGTCAAGGCCACGATGGATGTTTTCAAAGTCCGCCAGATATTGACAACTCGATCGAAAGTGCCTGTGCCCGAATAGCGCTAGGTTCAAAGTTAATTCAAAGTTTAACAGCCGAAAAACTTTTTGAAAGTGGAATCGGAAGAAAAACATTTCAACTCGAGCATGAAGTCAATCCTAAAAAACCAGAATGCATTATATTTAAAAGTAGTCTCAACGTTAATAAAGCAAGAAAAATGAAACAAACAGAGTTATGGTCCCATTTTGGAAGAGAATTGATGCTTTCCGATTTAGGAAGTAATGAAAGAAAGTTCTTGGGCTTCGTCTCCTGCACTCGATATAAAGGTACTGACATTGATAAGCCTATGACGCATGAAGAAATTATATCCCTTACAGAAGCTTATGCTGCATTAGGGGGAGGTGGTTTGGCGCTGTTCGGGACAGCTTGCCTTTACACCTGGCCAACGACGGTAGAAGAAGTCGTTCCAAAATTCTTAGATTCAACACCAGTAAACGTAAGAAGGTTTATGGATGACAGTGGATACCGTGGCACATTGGGAGGATGTTTTGCAACTACTTTGGGATCAGTATTTCATGAACTTGGTCACACATTTGATCTCGGGCACACGAAAGATGGTATAATGGGAAGAGGTTTTGACAATTTAGACAGAGTTTTTGTCATTGGAGAAAAACGATCCGCTTTAGTTAAAGATAACATGAATAACTTCAGTGGTAAACCAGTACAACATTCTACAGTTTCACTTCAACGCAATATAAGTGTTATAATGAACGTGGCGGAACCCTTACGAGTGTTGGGGCCAAGAAGTAAAACCACATTGGGAAATTTTGCTGCTATGTCGAAATCAGATATAATAAGAAGAAGTCCAAACGTAACACCGATAACCAGGCCATCAAGTGTTTATTCAAACATAACAAATAGACTCACGGATTCAAAGAAAAACGTTAATCGAACAAATGGGAATGATTCAATTTATTGGACCAGAAATTGTGCTGTGCTATTGTCTTATCACCGGTGGTTCAACAATGAATATGGAAGAGAAAGACAAGCAATAACGAGGTATCTGAAATTTGACAAAAATAAAATGATGATAATTTCCACTGCCGGTATTAGAATAGTTGAAGTAAGAGATGAATCAAATGGAATGGTGTTAGATTCATACGAGTTTACAAATCTGGTGCCCGAAAAAAGATTCTTGGTTCCATTTACATTTTCACCAAAAACCAAAGTGTTGACAATAGTTGTAGAAGATGATTTGGGAAACGTGCTGAAACAGACATTTTCTTATTAAAATAGTTGACATTACAGTATTAGGCAAGTTGACAATAAAGTGAAGAAAATGTCGAAACAAGAAGAATGAAGTATTATAATATAATATAAAAAGAAAAGTTTATGTCTACTAGACTAGGAATTACTTTTAGGTAAACAAGAACTGTACTCTATTTAAAAAGTGAAGAAAATTCAATGGATGTGAAAGTTTTGTTAAGTGGTAACCCCAATCGACAGTGGGCAACTGGAAAATCAAATTGACATTTGTCATTGTCATTTGTGTTCTTCAGCTATTGCTTGTTTCATATTTTTGATAATAATTCAGTAACTGAAAAATTCATTATTAAGCAGTTTTGTGAATGTGCGTGATAGAAATATTTGTATTAGGTATCTAACTTTGTTCAAAGTAACTTGTATAAATATTTTTGTACTGAAAATGGCTAGCACCTCTACAAGTACTGATAACGTTACTAAAGAATGTTTTTTTCTGGCGATAAGACAATATCCACCAGTTATAAATGGAAAAATTAATATAATTGAGTTTATAGATGCGTCTACAGACTTGGTGGCTGTTGTAGGTATGTATCAACGCCTGATATTGTTTTACTTTACCGAAATTACTTTGATGGTTGTGTATTAAATTTTAATATTTATTTATAAATAATTACAGAACGCCTTGGCACAATATTTGCTCCCGTAAAGTACGACTTGCAGGGAAATGTTGATGTAAGTGTTATGAATCATTGTTGTTATGTAAATACTTAGGGAATAATTTCTTAGTCACCTCTTTAAGTGGCTTGATAATATTATTTATTGTGGTTTACTTGTATAACTGGAAAAGTACCTACATTAAACATGATAACTTTATTTAAATGAAAATAAACCCTTTTCAGAAAATAAAAAAGATTTTCACATATGACAAAAACTCTTGCTTACTTGAGTTAATGCTTGCCGAGACTGCTACTGGCAAACCTGGAGCCGAGAGTGTGCTGTGGCTTAACAGGTGCGCCAACAATATTCAAATATATTTATTTTTCAAGCCTAGTAATTATTATTTCTATTTTATACTTGTCTGTGATACTAACAACTCCTTTTATTTACAGGGGAATGCTATTTTTTGAGATTGTGTTTACGCAAATTCTGTGCCATGTTCAAACCAATAATGTTGATGTGAATATGAAGAAAATGTTTACAGTGGCATATGAAGGGTCCGTCAAAAAATATCACAACTGGGTCACACAGCAAATATTTAATGTGAGTATTCATTCTACACCTGCTCATTTTATCTATCATGTTTCTTTGTTTTTTCAAATTTCCTCAGTTATATAGTGGACTGTTGTACTTTATTATTTTGTTTTTATTTACAGTTTATCTGCAAAATGTCTCCAACTCTTCCTGACGTAATAAAAGCTTTTGAAATGGAAGATAATTTAGAATTATTCGGAACAAAAGTGGAAAGTATCCACAAAGCTTTGCATTTAGTGAGATGTAAAATTGATGACTTCTTCAAAGAGAACAACATATTTAATATACCCATTGAGAAAATAATAGCACCATAAAACCATTGAAAGGAAGTATTACTTATTACTTAAATTCAGAGTATATTTTTTTTAAGCATAATTTAGTTAAGATTTATTATTGACTGTTGGTTGGCTGACCAGTGAAAGGGGTAGATATAACAAATATATTTAGTATGAGGAAAAATAATTAATGTTTTGAATGCTAAATTGTAAATAGTAATACCAAATAATTTATTTTATGATAATGCCTAAGATTGTACCATAGTGCTGTGTTAGTAAGATTAGAGTATGCGCCAGAGGCTAGTCCATGGTTGAAGGAATGAGGTTAGATTAATTTATTTTGTATTCCAAAGTAAAATGGCACCTATGATGCAATGCATTTTCGTGTATGGTAGTTCAGTGATATTTAGTTTACATCTAATTAATTTTATCACTAGAAAAAAAAGATAATATTGAATGTCCAGTGCCTTGTGAAATATTTGAAGGCAAAGAAACAATTTTATAAAAGACTCCAACATTTTACCAAGAGGTTATATTTGATACAATTAAGAAATGTAGGTCTTAGTTCAGTCGTATTGTAATACCTAGGATATGGTACTATTAGAGGTGCTCATTGTATGGTTTACATTACAGATAGCATTTTGTGTGATATCCCTAAACTAATGTTTATTTAAAAATCATGAGTGTACAATATACATTTTATCATTATATTAATAATTTATTGCTGTAACATCCTAATTATTAATTTAGATTTAATTTATGTTTTCAAACATGTATCCAATAAACGTGTTACTAATTTAAATAAAATACCAAAGCTTTGCTTTCATACACTTTCACTCTTATATTCAAGTATTTAATTATTAATGTGAGCATTTAATGTTGTGTAACAACATAATAAAGTCTTTTCATGTAACTTGTGTCATTATTTGAACCTCTAAAGTTGTAAAAATATGGCTATCATCACAAGCTCTGATCATAATACTGATTGAGATTCCATGAATAAATATTGAAACTTGTCACCTGTCTTTTGGTTGAGACAAGTAAATACTTTTGGCAAAATTGGATGCTTGTTTCAATGCCATAAAACTGAAGACAACTTCAGCAAGTGTGAGCAGCCACAGCATGATGTGCAGTGTGAGCTCCATGGGAGTGCTCATCAAGTAAGGGTTGAACAGGAAGAAGCTGACCAGAGGCATTTGCATGAGTATGGTCAACATGAGGAATCCTGCTAACTCTGGAACCTGAAAGACATAAAATTTCAAATCAAGTTTAGTTAGTCAGTTTTCATTCATCATTCAAACTCCTGTGTTGTAATAAATTACTAACCCTGCGGGAAAGGTTTCCATAGTAACCAAGATATATTCTTGCCAACTCAATGACAATCAATAGAGTAAACACAGTAAGTGAGAGGTACTTTGTAAGGTGTCCAAGAACATTCAACTGGAATAAACAATGACAAGATTAGCTGCTGAAAATGAGCATGATGTTTAAGAAATACTAGAATTTTGGCTGTATTGTTAAAAAACTTTGCTTTTACCTTTGCATATAGAAAAAAGCCGACAGCAACAACCCAAGTTATGTATAAATAGAAATTGAAATATAAACACTTTTGTAAATGAAGCATCGTCCTGTATTCCATTTTGAGTTGCCAAGGTTACGAAGTACGTGTAATCTGTATCAGTAATTATATACCTACGGTAGGCATAGGTTTATTTTCCACTATCTATTATGTGAGCTCGGACTACGGTGATAATTATGTGATAACGACGGTTGATTATCTTAATGATAACATTAATCCCATGTGCTCTTTCAAATTGGTTCAGTATGAGCTGAAAATTTAAACAGTTATGTTAAACGCTGAGAATACTAATGTAACTGCAGTTATTAAGTAAATACAACGCATTAACATTTTTTATCAATAATCTAAAAAAATTAAAACTCGTACCTAGTTGACAACAACTATAAACATAAACACTTCATTTGACATACTTCTATTTGACTGACGTCTGACAGATCTATTTTTTTCTCTATGGAAATGGGAAAATAAGAATGCCCGGTTAGGCAAGCAACGGCCACATATTCAGCGAGCATGGAGCGGTAGCAATGCAGACAGAGCCGTTCTCGAAGCCAATGCAGATACATTGGCACCGCTAGACAGCTCCTCGCGCCGCTGCCTTCATTCGCTAAATCTATGCTTGAAACGCGCCCCTTATCTCGCCGCCGCCACCGCCCGGCACCCGCTTACTTTGTGTGTCATGGTTACTTACTTTTTACCCGATTGCCAAGGAAGGGTTATGTTTTTTCGTTCGAAGATCTATAGACCATGGAAGAAAACTAGTTACGCAGTGCCGTGAGTAACACAAACCCAGACAAAGCCTGACAACCCCAAGAACTATCGCCGTATCTCTCTCTTGGGCCATATGTGCTGATTTTTTGAGCAACTTTCTCTGAATCGGCTCCAGGCCATAATCGATCTCAAACTTCTTCATGTAGGTCTTACAAATGTTTGTTCCGTGCGGGAATCGAACCCGCGACATGCTGCGCAGCAGTCAATCGCTCAACCACTGCGCTAAGCGTGTCGTACCTACTGTTGGATGCCAAGTTGCATCTTGATCAGTATATTAAAAACATCGTAAATAAAGCTTATCGTATGTATGGTTTTGTTATGAGAGCTACCATGGACTTCAAGCGCGTCGACACCTACATGCATTTATATAAGTCATTAATAAGGTCACAGCTAGAATATGCGGTGCTAATTTGGAATCCCCATTATCAGAAATATATCGATAGCTTGGAAAAAGTGCAGCGTAAATTCCTCAAGGCCTTGAAATATCGCTGCCGCCACGATTTATCTTCCGCCAATTCATCCCACAAGAGTGTTGAGTTGAGATGTTAAGCTTAAAATCGCGACGCCTTTACCTGGAAACTATGTTCCTCTATGACTTGTGTAACGACAAAAATATGACTGCATAGATCTTACTAATAGGGTAGGCTACGTTGTCCCGAGGACTGTCATTAGACGGGTGGTGCGCGCACGTCCGCTTTTCGCGGTCTCCTCCTGCCGCACCAACGCTGGAGTTCGTGCCCCTCTACGGCGTATGGCAAACAATAATTATAATACCTTTTTTGGAAATTTAGACTTGTTTGCATTGTCTGCTAATAAATTCAAGATCTCCTTGATACAAATAATTGGAAATTTGTGAAGCAAGAACTTAACATTATTACTTGCCTCCATTATTGTTATGTCATCTGTGGTCATAATGTTTTACTGTGATTGCTAGATTTATTTATTACTAGATTTTATTTATTACTAGAATTTAATTATAATTAGATTTACTATTTTTCATGATGCCTTATTTTTGGATTTGTGTTTTAATTTTAGGATTGTTTATGATTTTATTATTAATTTTAATTTTCAATTTGAGTGCTGATTAATTATTATATATATTTTTTTAAGATTCTTTATTTTGTATAATAATAATTTTAATATTGCTAATTTTAATTTTGTTTTTTTTTCTAATATTTTTATTCACTCTCTTCTTTTGGTAGTGAACTTTATGTCTGTATTTTATTTAACTTTTTTAAATTCTTGACTGTTGTTTTTAATTTGAATTCGATGTAGTTTGAACTTTAATAGTACCTATTTTTATGTTATTCTTCCAAATTTTACTCATGTGCAAGTAGTCCCTGAAACATTATTTTGTGTGTAGGATAACGTCGTGGGTTACACATTTGTTTTTTCTCTTTGTAAACACTTCTACTGTACCATTTTTGTGTAAGTAACTGTTTGTTTTCCCTAAATAAATAAATAGCAAGCAAGCAAGGCGAGGAATTTAAGGCTTCAATAGTTTTAGTATAATATTATACTTGTGAAGAAATTTACATATTCTTGAGCAACTTCTTTGCTATCGCTAATAAGTCTGTGAGACGTTTCCAATCCGTAATCAGTGTTATGTTTTCTGTTCCCATTTGTTTAATTATTTATAATTTTCCAAACCGTCTTTATTTATTAACCGACTTCCCAAAAAGGAGGAGGTTCTCAATTCGGTTGTATGATATTTTTTTTATGTTTGTTACCTCATAACTCCGACAATTATAAACCCATTTGAAAAATTCTTGTTTTAACTTGCAGATTGGTCCCATTTAAATTTTATGAAAATCGGTTACGAACTTTGGATTATAAATCGAAATAGCTGGAATTCGTCTACTTGGATGATAGTTTTATGTCATCCAAGTACCTACCTAATCGAAATTTCGTATTATGCTTTTCTGCGATTTTGCAGTGGTGTTGTTTGGTGTGGGGTACCACTAAAAAGTGAAAAATAAAAACTTTTTACAAAAAAATACAACCGACATCCAAAAAAAAAACACTACAAAGTAAAAAATAACTTTAATTTCGGAAGTCGGTGTCAAAATACGAAGAAACTAACAAAAACACCGACTTCCGAAATTAAAGTTATTTTTTACGTTACATAAAGTGTTCTTTTTTTTAAAGTATTATTGAATTCGGTTAGGACTTAAAAGTAAAAAAACCGGCCAAGTGCGAGTCGGACTCGCGCACCGAGGGTTCCGTACAAACCTGTAGGTAGGTATATATTATAAGCAAAAGTTGCGATTTACGATTTATGACGTATTAAAAAAAACTGCTTACTAGATCATGTTCAAACCAATTTTCGCTGGTAGTTTACATGGTAATACATCATATATTTTTTTTAGATTTATCATTCTCTTATTTTAGAAGTTACAGGTGGGGGGGGAGGCACATTTTACCACTTTGGAAGTATCTCTCTCGCAAACTGTTCAGTTTAGAAAAAAATGACACTAGAAACCTCAATATCATTTTTAAAGACCTATCCATAGATAGCCACACGTATGGGTTCGACGAAAAAAAAATTTTTTAGTTTCAGTTCTAAGTATGGGGACCCCCAAAATTTATTGTTTTTTTTTTTCTATTTTTGTGTGAAAATCTTAATGCGGTTCACAGAATACATCTACTTACCAAGTTTCAACAGCATAGCTCTTATAGTTTCGGAGAAAAGTGGCTGTGACATACGGACGGACGGACAGACAGACATGACGAATCTATAAGGGTCCCGTTTTTGCCATTTGGCTACGGAACCCTAAAAATACAAAATATATCCTTTGACATTTCACACAACGCCATATAGTCCCAGGCTAAGCAACCTCATGCTTGTGTTATGGTAACGAGATGGCTGATAAACTAGACTCGGAACAAATACTTGTAGGTCGTACAAAATAGACAGACGGACGGACGGTCAACAAAGTGATCCAACATCATATTCCATAGATGGCGACATTTGATCTCACTTTTTTATCGTGGAATTTGTTCGAAAGAGTCACCGCGGCCCTGGAACACAAAGGGCATTAGAAGGAACACGGATGCGTTTTAGTCAGTAAGAGTCTGACACACCCTCCTGCTTTGCCCAGAGCGGGAGGAGTTATTCGATGATTTCAAATCCTTTAAATAAAAGGGGTCACGTCATAACAACCACGATTAGATAATAATAATAATAATAAATAATAATATCCTTGGACATTTCACACAGTACACAACGCCATATAGTCCCAAGCTAAGCAACCTAATGCTTGTGTTATGGTAACGATATGGCTGATAAACTTCTTACTTATATACATTTTCCCCGCTCTAGTACACATCTTTAATATGTGCCTATCCTCAGGTGTTTTTCCGGATGTATTTAAAACCGCTATAGTTCATCCCATTTTCAAAGCCGGAGACAGGGCCAGTGTCTCTAACTATAGACCTATATCGGTCCTAACAACTTTGTCCAAGATTTTTGAAAAAGTTATTAATATTAGGCTTGTGAATTTTCTACAAAAGAATAATATTTTAGCGGCCAACCAGTTTGGCTTCAGAGCTGGAAAGTCTACGGATGATGCTGTTTTGGAGCTTACAGATACAATAATTGGCCATATTAATAACAAACAGACAACTGTTGGCATCTTCCTGGACCTATCTAAAGCTTTCGACGCTGTTTCTGTCCCCCTATTACTTTCCAAGCTAGATACCATTGGAATTCGCGGTATTGCTAACGATATCTTTCGCAGCTACCTAACTGACCGCCAACAGGTAGTAAAAATTGAAAACTTTATTAGCAAAGAGGAGACAGTCACTTTTGGTGTGCCTCAAGGTAGTGTCCTTGGCCCTACTCTCTTCCTGATTTACGTGAATGAACTCTGCCAACTGTCTCTTCCAAACTGTAAAATTATCACATATGCCGATGACACATCACTTATAATTCACGGCAAGGACTGGTCTGAAACCTTTAATAAAGCGGACATGGCTCTCAGCATGGTTATGTACTGGTTAAACATCAACCTCCTCACGCTAAATATCAGCAAAACCAAGTTCATAACCTTTACCCCAGGCATTTTAAGCCAGCCCCCACGTTCCCTCAAAATCAGAGCTCACGCTTGCACACTGACAGATTTTTCTACCTGCAACTGTACACCTATCGATCGAACTGACTACATCAAATATCTTGGAGTAATCATCGACAGTCTCCTTAAATGGAAAATCCAAATCGACTCTGCAGTGAAACGTGTGCGAAGATTAATTTACATATTTAAAAAACTTAGGGGGGTTGCTGACTTCAAATGTCTGATTACTGTCTACCTTGCTCTCGCTCAATCGGTACTTGGTTATTGCGTGACTTCGTGGGGAGGAGCGCACAAAACTACGATGCTTCGTCTAGAAAGAGCGCAGAGGGCAGTACTAAAGGTCCTATCAAAGAAACCAATCCGCTTTCCGACATCTGATCTCTATTATCATTGCAAGGTCCTCACAGTAAGGCAGCTCTTTGTACTGCAGACTGTAATCAGAAAACACAAACAGTTACACTACGACCCAGCCTATAGTACTGCAAAGCGCCTCTCTGACAGAGTTTGCAAAAATATACCCTGTGGAACAGCTCTAGCGAGAAGACATTTCAGATTTGTTAGCTCCAGGATCTATAACTATATAAATAAGACCTTAAATATCTATCATTTGCCCCGTACCCTCTTAAGAAGGAATTTGACTGAGTGGCTGAAGTCATTGTCATACGATGCAACTGAGAAAATTGTGGAAACTTAACCAACACTAACACTGAAACACACCCAAACTCTCACTCACAAACACCCTTTACACTATACAAGCACACACAAAAACTCGCTAACACACAAATATTCTCCCACACACCTTTCTTCAAAATTTTACTCTAATTTAACCTAATTTTATGTTACATAACAC
The DNA here is from genome assembly GCA_963859965.1 of Ceramica pisi. Classification (NCBI taxonomy): domain Eukaryota; kingdom Metazoa; phylum Arthropoda; class Insecta; order Lepidoptera; family Noctuidae; genus Ceramica; species Ceramica pisi. The sequence goes on along the minus strand of OY982535.1, from coordinate 16,294,918 downwards.
AAATAGTTTAAGTCTGGAACAACTGTATTCTTGTTTAGATGGGCGTTGATAGCTGCGACACAGTTATAAACTTTTGTAGCTATCATCGTTTTCCTTATATTGAGCCAACTTTTTATGTTCCAAAATAAAAACTTTTTACTTTACTTTACTTTATTTTTTTTTTGTAAATACATACATATTATAGATAGAAAAACGCCCAGACTCGGAACAAGTACTTGTAGGTCTTACAAATATTTGTTCCGAGCGGGAATCGACATGCTGCGCAGCAGTCAATCGCTCAACCACTGCGCCAACCGTGTCGTCAAAGATGGCAAAGTCCCATGGTAGAGGAGTCGAAAGAGTTGCATTAGCTCCGCTGTATATTTAATATTGGGTTTCTAGGTTTTAAAAATATAAAATTGTTTCGATTGGCGTTCCTGGGTCGAAATAAATAAAAAAATCAACTTGATTCATCAAGAATGGTGTGAGTTTCAAGAGCATGGTTAAGTAATTTTAGATGATAGCATGTGCTGACCGGTTGCTTCACAGCTTGGATCCATTTCTTCTGTGTACGGGGAAGCAACAGCCATCAATACGTAGAATATTAAGAAATGTTTTCAGATTAAGTTTTATGATTTCTATTTAGAAATTTCAAAACTTTGCAAAGGCACACGGCTGAAATTCACATAATTATATTCAACAAATTGTTTAGTTTTAAAACTGTTCAAATCCCAGTGAGCCTATGAAACATCATGACCAACCCAGGGCCAGAAATTATCCATTGCGGGCTTTACTCTCCAGTGGATCAAGGGGAACAATAGATCTCTAGGCATTTTTTTTTCACTTTAAAAAACGTTGCCCCACACTAGGAATTGCTCCTGTATCGTGGGTGCATTTACAAACATACAAAGTCACATACACAAACAAACAGCCAGACCCGGATCAACTATCTGTAGAATAGAATAGAATAGAATAGAATACTGTCTGTAGGTCATACAAATATTTGTTCCGTGCGGGAATTGAACCCATGACACGCGACGCAGCAGCCAATCGCTGAACCACTGCGCCAATCGACACGAATGGCGCAGTGGTTCAGCGATTGGCGACACATTGACGACACAGACGAACTCGCGAAGATAGGTTTTGAGGTGGTAGAGCTTTTTTTTAAGGATGTTATATCGTCAAATGACTCCTCTCGCTCTGGGTAAAACAGGAAGAAGTGTCAGACTCCTATTGACTAAAACCCATCCGTGTTCCTGCTAATGACCTTTGCGTTGCAGGGTCGCGGTGACTCTTTCGAACAAATCCGCAACCCCGGCACTGGCCCGGCAGATAGGGCCCGCGAGCCCCATCTGTTTTGATGAAAACTCCTTGAGGCACGCGTGGAACACAGCGCACAGCTTGACATAGCTATTTTAGACTGCCTGCAATCTATAGCCGAATTCACGTACGAAACTGAGAATACAGGTCTAGCTCTACCACCTTTGGGCGCGCCACAATCGCGGCGGTAAGTCCCCTTTTGACGAGTGGCAAAAGCGGCGCCACAGCGTCCTCACCTTCCGCCTGACGCAGGTACTCACCGGTCACGATTGTTTTGGGAGATAACTGTTTCGGTTTCCACCGGCCAGTGCCTGCCAGGGTAGCGGAATTTGTTCAAATAGTCACCGCGGACCTGGAACGCAAAGGGCACTAAGAGGAACACGGATGGGTTTTAGTCAGTCAGAATCTGACACTCCGTTATGCTTCGCCCAAAGCGGAAGAAGTCATTTGATGATTTCCAGTCCATAAAAAAGGCTGGCTAACTTAGCCAGGACACCTGCGCACAACGGACAGAATAGGAGTCTAACATGGTGCGGATACTGGAGTCTGTATAGTAGTGTCGGTATAGTATCTGTTGCAGGGGTAGGTTGCTGTTCCGGTTGGTCTCTTCCCATGCCCAACCCACGTTTCTCATTACGAAAAATTATTAGGGCTGGTGGAACAGAAGAGGTGAAACAGCCAGTGCCTTGCATAACACTCTTCCAAGTTCCTAATGCTAAGAGGAGTCAAGCAATACTAGATATTGACAGTTCGTATATCTTAGAGATCTAACATAACGACATTTTACTTTCCGACATACACGCGAACGAAGTCGCGGGCAACAGCTAGTCTATTTATAAAATTGAAAAAAAAAACAATGTTTTTTACGTTTTTCGTGGATGAAATAGGTATAGTTTCTGCTTCCCTATGTTCCCTACGGGGTAAAAAAAAAGGTATAGTTTCTGTCACTTGTCAGTTGTCACTGTCCTGTCATTCTCATATCGTTTTGACACTAACTGAGTGACTGAACTGGACTGAACCTAATCTATATACATAACCTAGCTTTTTGCCAAATGTTTTTTTGAAAACTTAATAGTACCAAATTTGAAAAGACTATTGATTACAAAATTTTATATGTGCTTAAAGATACAATCAAAGCACTCACATTGTAATTAAAACTTCTTAAATATGTTGACCCAGTCGCTGCGTATAACTCTTGGTAAGTATTTTTAAGACCATCTAAAGAAGATAATGTACTGAATGATTTGTATAGAAACTTTGTAAATGACGAGACTTTTTCAAAATATTTTAGGTCTTTTGCGGCCGGAGAGTTCGCAACTGGTGCTTGCTGCGGGTATAAAGTATTTTCCGCCACCAAAAAATTATGACCGTAAGTTCTTATTTTGTGAAAGCTAAACTACACTGTGTAAACGCAGCAACATACTTATTGTCATTGTTTCTATTCTAGCTGGGGTAATTGTGTAATTTTCTCACCAAATCAAACCTTTTCGATTTTGTTGTCTTAAAATAGTAAAAACATGAACTAATGTTTACAGATGTTGAGATACCTGAGCGTCAGAGACTTCGTATTTATGACAAAGTGCCCACATATCCTTCTAACTTGAAACCACCCAAGATGCAAAAGCGTCTTCGGTACATGCGTGGTCCAGAACCACTGCACACAAACCTTCAGTTGCAGCAATATGGTGTTGTTGTGAGTTGAAATCATACTTCTTTTATTCACATTACATTGTTGTATTCACATTCAAGGAATATAACAATTAATCTTTCCTTAACTCAATTTGTTCTTTCTTTCAATAGGATGCTTAATATCTTCAAAGTTGTATAATAAAAATTGTTATGAATGAAATATATTCGGAAGTAGCTGATGCCTGTGAGTTTGTGTGAACTAAACAGCACAAATAAATAATAAATAAATAAAGTTTATTGTTCTTCTCTCACATAGAATTTTACAAACAATAAAAAAAAAACAAACAAAACATTAGAGATAATTGTTGTGATCTATGTGACAGACTGGTTTCTGTACTAGGAGACCTGTATGACAGATTACCAGCCTCTCCAAACTCCAGACATAATAGGTGACAGCTGTATAGGGATTAAGCTAGGTGCAGTGAGATTGTTGCTATTATGGGGGTACAAAGTGGTGCAGTGAGATTGTTTCTGTTATGGGGGTACGAAGTGGTGCAGTGAGATTGATGACAATTGTATGGGTTCTATTTTTTTACACAGAACCCTGATGCTTTTTTATAAATGAAAGAGCCCTTACTCTATATAACATTATTTATTAGCCAGTGGAAGTTCATCAAAATTGTCTTTTTTATGCATTTAAATAATGATGACAGTTTAATTTTCTTGTTTTGTATTGATAATAAATTTTTAAAGTTGTTATTCATCTGAATGGTTGATCTGATTATATACTAAATCTTTTCAGGCCACTGGTGGTGGCAGAATGCGTTCTGAACATTTTGAAATGGCCCGTCTAGTGGTTGCAAGGAAGTTAGACCAGAAGAGAATGTTTGCCATCTGGCGAGTAGACCCCCCATGGCAGCCAGTCACAAAGAAAGGTCAAGGTCAACGTATGGGTGGAGGCAAAGGAGCCATTGACCACTATGTTACTCCCATTAAATCTGGCAGAATTATCCTTGAAGTTGGTGGCAAATGCGATTATGCTGAGGTATGACTTAAATATATTTATTATTCCTGTCTTTTTCATAAGTATTTATTCTTACTGGCATACTAAAAATTTGGTACTAAGTTGTTCAATGCGTAGTACGATATCAGTTAAATAGGTTTTCATCCTGAGGTCAGTATTTCTAACTCTGTCTCAAAGTTTTGTCCGTACTATGCTGCACTCCATTGCTCTTTGGCATTTGGCAAGTTTGTCTCTTAGAGATTTGGTGAGTGCCCATGTTTCACACCTGTTTAGCATGTAAGGATGCATGTGTTGAAAGTTTTTCTTTTTAGTGCAATGCCCAGGTCCTGTGACTTCATGATTTCCCTAAGTGACCAAAACTTCTTCCAACCATTTGCAGTCCTTGTATTTATTTCTTTTGCTATTACGTCTTTTGGAGAAATAAGCTGGCCTCGGTAGCTATATTCATTAACAAACTCTAGGATCGCTCCGTTAAGGCGGGGTTGCAGTACTTTTTTGAACGTCTGAAAATCTAATTAATTATGAGTTTTTTAATAAATAAAAATCATTACATAAAAATTGAACATACCCTCAAGTAAATCGTAAAAATAGAAACGCGATTTAGAATGATTGGCTTGATACTTTTTTTTATCAAACATGACACTAAATTACAATTTTAAATGTGTACTGCTAAGAGATTTTATCACGAATATATATAAAAGGTATATCAATAGATAGAGCTTTTTATTTTGAAGTAAATGTTGAAACCATATTGTATTATTTCTATATCAGTTTTCGCCAAGAAGAAAAAACAATGAAAATTTAGGCATTATTTCGCTCGCCGGACAGTCGCTGTTGTTCGTACACACAGTACTTACTGCAACCTCGCGTTAACGGTTATGTCCACCCTCATTGAATTGGGCTTAGAAAATTGGACAGAAAATGAACCTTATTTTCTGTCCAACTTTCTCACTTTCCCTGCTAAAGCTTTTTCAGTTCACGAAACTGAAAACCGACCATGGCAGAACTATATCCGCCAAATCGGAGCTTCTGAGGGAGATCGAGACACCCGCTGCGAATCTAGCTGACGACCCAAGAGATAGATTGATACGGCACTATACCGACGACATCCCGCACTTCAGCCTGTATGAGATTAGGACAACAAGGCGTCGGGTGAGAACGGAATTTGGCCGTAATTCCGTTCTCACCCGACCTCACGCTCCTGAAGGTAGATGGAAAAATCGGTTTTTAAGGCCCATCAGAAAATGTTCATTTCCGTCATACTCGAGGGGAAAACGCCACTGGCATGGAGCATAGGTGTAGTTTTACTCTTCTTTAGATTTCACTTCTGAGTTATGTCTATGAGCTGTTTACAAGAGTCATCACAAACCGTCTCACGCGCAGGTGTGACGACTTCCAGCCTCCCGAACAAGCCGGTCGCCGAAAAGGCTTCAGCGCCGTAGAACACATACATGCGCTGCGGCAGGTTTTATACAGAAGATTCTAATCTGTCCCTCTGCTTAGCGTTTGTGGACAACAAGAAAGCCTTCGATGCAATCGAGACTTGGGCTGTGCTGCAGTCTCTCCAACGGTGCCAGATCGAATATCGCTATATCGAGGTGTGGAAATGTTTGTACTGAAACGCCACCATGCCTGAAACCTATCCTCTGCTGGGTGTAAGGCAGGGAGATGTCATCTCTCCGAAACTGTTCACGTCCGCAATGGATGATGTTTTCAAAACTTGGAAGAAGGCTAAGGCATTCATGTCAATGGCAAGTACATCAGTCAGCTTCAATTTGCCGACGATATAGTTGTCATAGTAGTATAGTAGCATGCGCGATGACCTTAGTAGAGCTTCCGAAAGAGTGAGAGTCTTGAAATAAATATGGAAAAAACCAAGATCATGGTAAATATTCATGTAGTTAGATAGGAGCGGAGACTACACTGGAAGTTGTAGACGAGCACGTCTACCCGGGACAAACGGCCCAGTTAGGTAGGGCTAACTTCGAAAAAAAAGGTCAACTTTCGTCTGTTCGACTCTGCTGGGTGGCGAGTGTCTCAAGACGAAAGTCTTGAACCAGTGCGTTGTTGTGTTGGCCAGAGCTGACTTATGGAACCGAGACGTGGTCGCTCACAATCACAATGGACCCCATCAGGAAGCTTAAAATCAGTCAAAGGTCAAAGGCTCTCCATTGCCCTGAATGATGATCAAGATTCCGACATAGCCCGAAAGATCGCCAAACTGAAGTGGCAGTGAGAAGGGCACATTCCTCGCAGAACAGATGGTAAATCCAGAAAGTATCGACCGCGTACCGGAAGACGCGCCGGCCGATTTTTGTGGCGACACTTGGGGGAGGCCTATGTCCAGCAGTGGACGTCTTTCGGCTGAAAGATTTGATAATACCGTCACTAGAACTAAAGGCGCACGCAACCCATAATAAAATTATTTGGGGTTCATTTGCCCATGCTAGCTAGCCACTGAAGACCAAACCAGCTTAACACTTTCTGGCCACTCACTCACGTCATTTTGTAAATTATTAATTTAATACTTTACGCATACACATGTTCAGAGGCGGATTTAATTATTCCTTATTATACTTGTGCTGCGGGCCACACATAGTGTTTATTTTATTTCGGTGTTGTGGGCCGCTCACCCGCTCGGCGCGTTTTCCCGGTATTTAAAGCTAGCCCCTAAACTTCATGAAAACATAGGTAAAGATGTTTTATCTTCTGTGATACTGGATACTCTCAGACTCAGTTTTCGGGATACAACATATCCTTCAAAAAACTGAATGAAAAAATAAAAATATTGGCTCCACTCCATGGCTTACCCAGAAACCTTTTTAAATATCCAAAAATGTAGTTTTGAATTACCCTTCTTTTTTTTTTTTTTGGTCGGTGTAAATGCCTAACGCATGCCACTTCGTTCGGGGAGGCACGACGTGGGTATGTGGGGCTTGCACCCACTAAAAACACCGCCTGTACACCTACTTTCACCTTTGAAGGGTGGACCACGAGTAGGTACTGTTACATACGACTTTCGCGACCCACCCGGTGATTTTTGAATTACCCTAGCCCAACCTTCGATTTTTTCTCCCACTTTTGATAACGACACTTCTAATGATACTTTACTATTATTAAATATTGTATCTATGGTCATTTTCTTATTTTAACAATTTACTTATGATGACTGACTTTATTTTTAATTTCAGGTTTTTCCCATGCTGAAAATAGTAGCTGAGAGGTTACCATTCAAAGCTGAGCCTGTTTCATTGGAGATATTGAAAAAGAAAGCGGAGAAAGAGAAATGGTTAGAAGAGAACAACCAGAACTATTACACAATGAAGTACATCATACAGAACAATATGGGAGGATGTCACAGGATGTTGTCACCTGTTGACCACCGCTGGTACGGAAAGTACTTGTAAATATTTTATGTTTAAATTAATTAGCCGTAATAATTATGTAAGTAGTGAAAATATTAAATGTGAGAAATATTATTATATTTATTTCTTCAAAAAATAATAACTCATGGCTTGGAAAGGAGACGATACCCCCAAGCCTTCCTCTCTTCCTGCTGTAATTTTTTCTTTTGCCAATCTTTCGTAAACATCTTTTTTAAGGCTAATTAAATTTTTTAAGAAATTAGGTACCAATAAAACTACAAGTAATTAATAATGGTTTATTAAAGGAGATTGGGCATTTATAGTTTCACTTTTTGACGCGTAAAGGCCATTTGAGTTAATGTATAATTCATATTATTAATATTATCGATTTTTGACTTAAATTCATTGAAATAATTTGTGGGGTTTCTATTTTCATTTTAATTAGTATTTAATACGATAAAATTTCATTTCTTCCATTATAGTGAAGCGACTCCTTTTTCAATTATAATCGATCGATTGAACATTAACATAAGTCGTGGAACAACAAAACAATCTACATTTGAAACTAAAAATATTAAAAGTTGTCATTATTATTGTTCTTTAATAATATTACTATTTTCTCGTTAAAAAGCAATTTCTAGACAAAAATAAAACAATTAAGTTAAAATAGATAATATTACGACGCCGTAGTCTATTGTTGTGTCACAACACTATTCGATGAAATGTCAAACAAATTGGTATTTTCTGTTTACCGTGTTAACTGCCGGTAAACCGAGAAAATTGTTTTCAGCTTTTCTCTGCTAACAAACATAAATTCGTGTCGAGATGAGTTTTAGGATTCCTCCACGTCTATCTACTCCATCGAGCAATTTGACTCTTTTTGTGCGTGTGCTGCGAAGTGAATTATTATTGTTAGAACATTTTCACGTCCACGGTGATTTGTTCTGTGAAAACATGTTGCGCTGTATGAATTGTTCTCTTTTATTAGCACACCCGCTGCCTAGACGCCAAATCAGTGAAGCAACGGATTCCATGGTAAAAATCTTACGTACATGGATTTCTCCTACCGTTTTTCTGAGAAGATTTCTAGATCAATGTTTTTAAATATAATAAATAATGATGAACATAGGTAAAACTCAATTAATGTGTACCAAAATAATGCAAAATATTTGCCAGTTAATAGGGTTTCAAAACGAATTGTTTTGAGTTATGTAACATAACCTCAATAGGTACTCAACTTATGTTTTTCTTCAGAAACCCCACAACATTTAATCTTGAATTTAACCTTGTATTAAAGTATAACACAACCCTTTTTTTGTGTCTAATTTTCATTACTTTACTGTGTCAAAAGTTGCGCAACCAAGTGCCATAGTACCTTGCTCAATTTCCTTTGACATTTTCATGAAAGGATTTTCGTGACAAGCCTCAGTTTGCATACATGTATTAAACCTTGTAGCAATAATTACTTTAAAACTCCTTTCTTACAATTATGGCAAAAACTCAACAAAAACAAAAATGTATTACAGTAACAAATACTACAGCGTAGAGTACTTAGTATCTTATGACTCGTCCCTAACCTAACGACAAAAGCCAAACAACACGCTATTAGTATTTTAGATTATCATGGTTCACGAATAAAGATAGTACAAGCTGTCACATGTTCCGTAGAACACCAGGCTGCCATCTGTTTCTAAAAGTAAACAGTACAAGTTTGTAGTCCACTGCTCCTATTTTTACATTTAGGGTCACATTAATACACAATACAAGATAAAACATTTACTATTTAGTGTACAATTGTAACAGACATGAAACATCTCATCATATTGTGTGCAACTCTACTCTGTCCATATGTTAAGCAACTTCTACCACATATATTTTCTATTCTGCATTGTCATCTCCACCATAAGTACCTATAAATTATATAACGTCATAACAATATTTACAAAGCCTAACATACTAACTTACAAGTAAATGCAATTTACATTTCAATAAATTAATAATGTGTTTACAATATCATACAAGCGTTACATTTATATATGATATGGCTTTTTTATTTATAAAATAGACTGCATATAAAATCAATCCCTAGCAGTCATTTTATCACAACATTAAACCATTGTTAGTACTTGACTTGTGAAATGTTATTGATACACTGTGAATATTCCATTTATCTTATAGTAAACAGTTTTTGTTTCTATTATAATATATTTAATTTAAATAAGTCTATAAATGAATAATCAGTGCTTTCTGACGTAACAAAACTAATTTCCGTGTTAAAATTTAATTAGGCTGCCTTTACTTAGCAATAAATAAATCGAACAAGTTCACATCTAAAATTTTAATAAGATTTTAGTAGACAGTTAAGCTATTTCTGTAAGAGTGGAACAGTAGAGAATTGAGCAAATAAATTAGCTCAGATTATTATAAGAATAATATATTTGACTAGTTCTGTATCTCTTAAAACTATACTTAAATACTATATTCCCTAGAAACTGGCGATTTGCAGTCTTAATTATAATAACTATTGTGTTTCATTATCCAATACACGGTAGGCGGGAAAATGAAAGTGATTTTGCATCGAGAGATTTATAAAATAAATGCATTTTTACGTTTAACTTGCGTACATTAGCTAAGCTCTAAGTTAAGACAAAAGTGAGGTAGCGTTTTTACCTGCTAGTGGAAAAATATATACAGATCTAGAACGAATGCAACGTTTTTTTTTGGTATGGGAATATTACAATAGCGACATATCCTAAGGTTCACGAATCGTAGGCAAGGATATACGGCGCTTAGTGTACAGCAATAAATTAGCCCGTTACCATAAGGAGATAATAATATCAATATACAGACAAACCTCGCGTGAGTAATATTTATAATTTATTATATTCATTGACATAATTATTATGAGTATTTAACTACATGCACACAATTATCATTATTAGGTACTTTAAATATGTGCAGCTTTGTAGATGACTAGAGTAAATACGTTTAACGATAATATTATTATGTATAAAACAGTTACAATTTGTATAGTTTCGATTTCGATCACTGCAAGGATCCACTTTGAGACACATATTGTATCGAGGATAGCACATTGACTGTCAACAACTTTACTCGTAGGCTTCGCTCAGGTGCTCTAACAAGAATTTCAATTGAGTTTTCATGAAATTATTTTTGTGAGCGATGGAGTCGCAGAGCACTTGCGTGGGCGCGAGTGCGTTGCCGTTGCTTACGTTCTCGTAAATGTGTTCGGGGAACGCGTTGTTGTTGTGCGAGTCAATGGTGCTAGCCTCCAGCCCGCACGTATCAGTGGGTGCATTGTATACGTCGATTGGCGGAGCTTTGATGATATGCTGATATTTAAACGTTGACAATATCTGCCGGATCTTTGCAATGATCTGCTCTACTCAGGCGTTTGATTCCTGTGAAAAATTTTAAAAATTCATAAGTCATAATTCTGCAGCAAAATCTATAGGGTATAGAATTTCTAAATAGAATCGTGAAGTTAGAGACTACTTTCTATGCTAGTGGTAAGATTTAGCTGCTTTCTAGCATTCTACATTGATGACGAAATAAATAATGGTTCAAGAGAGGTGAAAAGTGGAATGTTGTGTCTAGGCGATCACCCGAAATATCGAATTTGCTGCAGGTGAAGTAATGAATAGGTACTTAAAATGAATCTTAACAGGTATAATTAGGTGTTATAATACTGCACGGCATTCGTATGTATAGTCATATAAAATGTAAGTACTCATATAAAATATTATCCTAATTTTCATATTAAATGCATCAAAATTGAGGCTCTATCATTCATAAGAAGGTACATCGAACATCGAGACACGACAATACATGATAGAACCGCGTCGTGCGGCGTGGCGGCGGTACCGATGCAAGCACACAGCAACATCTACACTAGAAGCATGGTGGGACGGTGCGTGGTGTTTATACCTTGAGGTTGTGGAAATAATGCATGATCTGATCGTAGTCCATGTGCAGCTCGTCCAGCCCCAGCGCGTCCGGCGCCGGCTCGCGCGCGCCCCCCGCGCCCCCCGCACCGCCCAGGCGCGAGTACATCGGGTTGCCCACGATGGTGGCGCGCTTCACCTCCGGCGAGTTGCTGTCTGCATAACAGACACACACACAGTTTACAATCTCACATGGTCGGAACAATGAACCCAAAAACACACAAAACAAAGTTCAAATTTCATTGCAGCTTATTAGTAGCTTTTTTTTACAACTGGTAAAAAACTTAGACCACAGAAGACTAAAGTTGATAATTTAGTAAGAAGAACTGTCTAAGATTCTGAATTCTAATACTGTATTTGAAATCTGTCCATTCGAGTTAATCAAATGAGAGAGAAAAGTTATTTGATGTGCTCACCATAGTTCTTGTTAGCGGCTTCCACAAAATCTCCTTTTGACTCTTTAGATCTGTTCTTGTGCCTCATTTGTACTTCGGGTAGGCCTGAAAAAAAATATTCGTTAATATTTAGGACGTACCTGCATCGTATAGAAACAAGTCATTCGAGTGGATAGTTACCGATTCCAGAGTCGTGCATGTAGTCAGGGCTTTCGGGTTTGGCGAACGTCCGCCGGGAGTCGTCGGTGCCTCTGTTGAGGGCGACGATCTCTCTGTAGTCCTTGTTCTCCATCACAAGAGGAGCGTCGTTGTCGAATTCAAATAGTCGTGCGCAGTCGTCCTTGTCCGTCAGGTTTTCCACTGGGTTATCTTCTAGGTCGTTTCTAAGGGGGGCCGGGTTCGAATCGCGTTTGTAATCTTTCATGTCTCGGTTCAATAGGTAGGGGGCATCCAGTTTGTTTAAATCAATAATTCTGAAAAGAAGAAAAATGTTTGGTTAGTGATAAATCGTCTTTTAGTAAAGATTCAGGCAGACTGCTGTCAAAGTTTCACTAAGGTACCGGTCGGAGCGGCGGCCATTTTCTGGAGATCGTCGGGAGTCGTAATCGCGGTCGTGTTTCTTCTGATGATTTCGGGAATGATTTCGTCTTGTGGGTGGCATGACTGTGTCGGGCAAAATCTGGAACAACATTACATTTGAATATCGTTTTAAAAATTAGTGTGTTAAGGTCGTTTTTACAGTGTTGTCTTTATACTTACTTTGCCGGGGTTTCGTGGTGGAACTGGCAGTTGTGGCTGAGGTGTAGATGTGTTCCTGTGGGGTGGGACTGGAGGGCGGTAGTCGTCTGGGTTATTGGCGTCCGTCCTGTAGACCAAATGGAGTAAATTATACCATAATTATTACATTAATGCACAGAAAAACTACTAAGCGGAAAGCGTTGTTACAGACACAGGTTACGGCAAAGAGACTGAGGCAAGACAGTGCGTGCTCTTTAATAGTTATTAATTTATTTTGTGCTGTTATAGTAAGGAGGAGTTTAGAGAGAAGATTAGTGGAAGTTTAGTGCAAGAAGAAGTTAGAACACCAATACAGAACACTTTGAATAAATATCATAGAACAAACACAAAATTGCTTGAACAAGAACAAGAAGTGCATAAAGCTTATATAAAAACTTGCAAAAATCTCTTACTGCCAGTGCCCATCCCCGGAGTGATGTCTTGTGTGCCGCGCCGGTTTCTTGCAGTACGTGGTGGTGTCAATGACCTTCTTATCGTTCTGCGACGGCAGTTCGATGGAGTTGGGGTTATCGAAGCTGGTCACCATGACGTTCCCATTGTCTCGTATGGCGTCCTCGGGGTCCACATAGTTGTAGTTGAGCGGGTTGGCGGTGATCCTCATCTCAGTGTTGCCGTTGTCGGTCTGTTGTGCCGAGTTCCTGTTCGCCGGGTGACGGTTGCCGTTTCGCTCGATGGTCGCACGTCCTGGAAAGTTGAAAGCTTCATTTTTGACTCAATTATTGAGAGTATTTGGGGTTACGAGCATTTATAAATCAATTTGCCTGGGGGCTTCTATTGAACTGATAGGTAAGAAACAGGCTGGAAGTTATTAAGTAAACTTAACAGCACGTTAGTGGGGCTGTTCCTTAGTTAGTTAGTCGGTTAACAAGTTTGGGCCAAGTTATAGCTGTACGTTTCGATTGTCCCTTCCAATATCACTGGGTTATGACTTGTGTTGCTGTGGCGAGTCAGTAAAGAAAGCAAGCGTGTACTGTGTTGACTAGGTTAATTTAATTTTTCTATGGGTCTATGCGACCCGAAATAAAAGTTTTATTTATTTATACGACAGGGCTAAAGTGACCCAACTTGTGTCCCAACAAGCCCGCCACATATTCCCAAACACTGCAACTCCTGAAAGCCAGAATCAAGAATGCCGACCACCAGGAAAATGCCGAGTCATTGAAACTCGAGTAGTCCCAGAGAAACGATTCAACTGTCTTGTATACCGCAACGTTATAATTCAGAAAAGTACAGTGGAGGACGGACGGACAGTATCACAAGTCCTACAAAAGCTGTAAAAGACAAAATCTTACCCAGCCACACCCAATCATGAGCGTTAGTGGTGGACTCCCTACTCGGCTTGTCCCTGGCCAGCCCCAGCGTGGTGCCCACCAGCCCCGCCACCTGCAGGCGGCCTGTCTCCGCGCCGCCCGCTGTGCGCGCGCCGCCGCCGATACGTTCCGCGGTGGAAGGCTTCACACGCGTCGCGTATACTACGCATGATACTACGAATACCTGGAGAGGGAAGAGACGAAGTTTTTATTAGTTGAATCAATCAATGCCTAACCGTCCGAACTATTTTGAGTTAGGATTCAAGTCTAAGCGGCTGCATCCGCTTAGTCTTACTGGTACTTAGGTACCTACTATCACTTTACATGTAGTGCTATTCTGTAACAACATTTATGTACCTATCCGAGGTGAGGTATCAAATTCGTATTAGTAATAAGACTTATGTTTTATTAGTAATAAGACATGTTGGAAGCTCGGTATCGAAATAGTTATTCACAGAAAAGCACAGCTGACCTCCACTTTCCCGTGACTGGGTAACACACAATAATACGTTAGGTAGGTACCTCTTTTTTTTGTACTCTTGACAAGTCTGGTGTTAGATTCTCGGGTACCTTAATGAAATCCACCATTACTCACACATCATTACCTACTTATTAATCTAAAGATTTAATTAAATGGATTCTGAAAGCCTTTCAAGAAACGGGAAGTTTTATTTAATTTAATCTACCTAAAGATTTAATTGCTAGGTAACTGGCCAATCTTAGAAACAAACTTTTCAGTTAAAAATGAAAAAGTTTTGCTAACTTACCACAATCGCAAAGCAGAATGCACCAAGCACCACATATATTCCTGTGAAAACAAACATACAAACTTTAGAAACACAATCTCTAAATTAGATGAGTAATTAATACAACATTATTTTGTAGAAAGTTTTGTTTATTTCTTTCTGAAACTCGAAGTGTCCTTAGTAATAATGTTTCTCGTCATACTATGTCAATTTCTACTAACCGATGACGACAGAAGTTTGTGCAGTCTGGTGTTGCGAGTGTGGTGCAGGGTTACTGCGGTAGATAGAGTTGTACTGCTGCGCCTGCGCAATGGTCGGCTCGTGGTTGTTCTCGTCCTTGAATGATGGGTACCCTGAAACACAAAAGTGAAATACTCTGTCACAGTTTGCCTACCCTAGTGTCAAGGATTTTTTTCATGGCATTGCGCGTTTTTATGTTTGGCGTAGGTAGTCATTTCACGTTATGTGCTAAGGAATCCAGCAGCGTGGTCAGTAAATGGATGTTTTCACCATACCACTAATTCTTCCTTAGACGAAAGTTGATCGTTGAGTTGTGACCAAATGACCACCTATTTTACGAGGATCCAATTTTTCAAAGGAGTACTAAAGTAACCCTAACAATCTTAAGTAACGGGAATACGATTTACGTACCTTTAAGAATATCTCCAAGCTCAGCCATCCCGCTCCTCATGCCGCCCCTGGCCATGATGTCATCGTTCTGCGGCGTATCCGGTCGCTGCGGCGCGTCTCCTCCGCTGAAGTCCACGTCAACACTAGCGGCCGCGGTGGCGATCGCGCCGGGAATGTTCTTAATGTTGGCTGGCGTCTTCGTGTCGCCCTTGCCTGGGAGCGCCACGCGCCGAAGTGGACCCGTTCGACATTGTTCGGGAGTTAGAAGGGTCACTCGGAGGAGCTCGCCGCTTCCTGGAATGCGAAGTTGGTGTTTGAGGGGTTAGTAATGTGAGAGTCTTGCTATGTCGAAAAATAGTTTAACAGGAAGCAACGAGGGTACACCTCCTACAAATTCGTCTAGTGAATCCGCTCGATGCGACTAGCACGACTCAGCACGAGATCGATCAGCAAGTGAAACTTGGGGACCTAGTACATCCAATATCGAGCGGTGGACATCTTTCGAAAGCCAAGACCTTACTGGGTACAACGAGAACAGGTATCTCTGCTACATCTTGTTTATTAAATTGTTGAGTGCAATTAAAACGATGTGAATTTTTCAAGAGGGCGTGGAGGGCCCGATTTTGATGAAGACTTAAACTCCATCATTGCATTTGAAAATTCAGCCTGTGTACCTACCTAGTCGTAATTTGTGCACCGTAAATATATTTCTGTCTATTCAAAAGAACCTGCTTTGCGATAAGTTTCTGAATTAAACCTTCGGTACGTAATTTCAAAAAACATTGTCAACATACCTTCTCCAACAGCAATGACCCTGGGATGGCGTGAGGCGTACATGGGCGCGAAGGCCACCACCTCGGGGTCCAGGCTCTCCACCACGAGGAAGTAGTCCGACACGGCCACGTCGCGCAGCGCCGTGTGGCTACCGTCTGAGAATTCCAGGTCTATGTCCAGTAAGCCTTCCTGGAATTGCAAGTACAATTTTACTATCAGACTGTAATTGAGTTTAGAATTCAGAAAAGACAACAAACTTAATGACTTTATAACTGACTTCCCAAAAAGGAGGAGGTTTTCAATTCGGATGTATTTTTATTTTGTTCATGTTTGTTACCACGTCGGTGTCAAAATACGAAGAAAATAGCAAAAACACCCAATTCCGAAGTTAAAGTTATTTTTTACTTTGTTCTGTTTTTTTTTTATTTGGAAGTCGGTTGTATTTTTGTGTAAGTAAAAAGTTTTTTTCTTTAAGGTAGGTAGGTACTTTATGTGTTACGAAAGAACGTTCAAATTCAATTACAATTTATACTATTTTCACGGGCTATATATGCATTGAAGTTATCTCGACTTAAGAATTCAAGTGGAGTAGTTTGTTTCCCGCGGCTTCACTCCCTTGCGGCCTTGGCGTGTCCCGTAGGAACCGTGTACCTATTTTACTGGGTTAAAAGTCTATGACGACCAGCAACTGTGTCCCCACCTTTCTAATAGCTTTTCAATGGTCGTCTCGGCGAACTAGTGCGTTTTTGACCAAGATCGTGACAAATTATAAGAATTCCGTGTTTTTCTAAATAAAGCCTAAACCTAAACAAAAACTTCGTAAATTATGGAATCACTTCCCATATTTGGGTATAATTAAAATCATGAAAAACAAGTACCTAATCGTAAAATATGTCTAGCTTTTACTATGTTATTCTTCTTTTCGAAAATCACAGCGACTTTAATATTTTTGCAATAATACATTGCTCCTTAACCACTACACTAAGTTTGTCACTAAGTCACTGTAATGAATGAATGTGTCACTGAATGTAAAAATCATAAAACGATACTTTATTAAGCGGATACAACGCGTGGTACGGCCGCTGCTTCTTGCGACGAGTTAGTGATGTACAGTCGCCAGCAAATCAAGCTACAACAATCTGTCAAATTTCTTTTCAACTTTATTTCTAAAAGAGATTGGGTTTAAATTGGATTGGGAAAATTTGACAGTTTCGTGTAGCGTGACGTGCTGGCGTCTGTACCTACTTGCACAGATCTTCTTAAGTAGGCTATCAACAACAATGTCGATTGACGAATGAAATTTTCCTATTGTAGTTTATTTCTCAATTTGTCAACTATTTTAACCCGTTTAGAAGACCGAAAAATTACTTTTTTTACTTATTTTACAGTATAGTAGAGAAATGCGGAACCAACTTTCGTAAAGTAAGTTAGTTAAACTTTAGCTTAATAATCGGTGGAGTGTTTTGTACTTATAAAATACTTACTGGACAGTCGTTCTTTATTTATTTTATTTTAGGACCGAAAAATTTTTTTTTTGTACAAAAATAAATGGGAAATTAATTGCCTTTGCTTAAAACAACGATCGCGGCCGCTTTTTTTGTGTGCGTGACTTGTAAGTTGCACGCTGTGTTTGAGGGATAAGGTTTATCCGCTCAATTGATTGTGTTAGTAGTACGTTCTGTTTTGTTTTGTTTTGTTTTGAGAAATGCGGATGTTAAGCGACTGCGTATCTATTTCTTTTACTGAATTGCATGTGTAGTAGTTGCCTTGTGGAGGGGGCATACTTGAGACACAGGGTTCCTTTACATAATAATTTTTCCATCGAGCAAATCTCCTTGTTTATTATAGATATGATGTATGATATTATGAGCAAAACCTTTTGTGCAGGTTTGAAGTTTGCGGCAAGTGCCAAGCGTGTAGATCGCATAATATTAATGCAGACCAAACGGTTGGTTATGAGGTATATCTTACGAAGATGGGCTACATTTTTATTTCCTGTTGAAGAGAAGACCTACTTTTAAGTTTGAGCAGAGATGATTCGTAAATTGGCAATCACATTACCAACTCTTGGGATTTCTTGTAGATACCTAATTATCTGCGTGGGTAATTGCTTAAAGACTATTCCAAACACGCAGACGCCATTAATTGAATAGGTATTTGTCCCAAAACAACATGTAGGTACCTACGTAGGTACATGTAGCACACAGAGGTACCTTGCCTTAGTGAAGCAAGTATCTACCTAACCAATGAAAGCCACGGAACCCACAAAACGGTCACCGTGTCTAATAATGCCAAATTAATTTAATTTGGCGAGTACCTATGAGCTTATTATTTTATCAACTAACCTGATATTGCGCTGTAAGTCGCCTAGTGACCGTAGTTTCGGAGACGTATCCGTTCTCGATGGCGGTGTCAGGCGATATGTTCAGCTGGAGGCCGGAGATCACGCGCACCAGCAGGCGAGAAATCGACACCTTGTCGTTACCCACGCGGACTTCGCGGAGACCAATCACACGGCCTGAAGGAAAGAAGGTTATTTAAAACTTACACCCACATTTATTTCCCTTGTTGTGTTTTATTTTTTCAATATAGGTAATCGAATCAATAGGGAAACACAAGATGAGAATCTTAACACAAAACCAAAATGCTTAATTGAAAACCAAGTTCTAGCCGATGATAAATAGGATAACTACACCTAAGTTTAACCACCGGTGTGCGGCAGCACCTAGTTCTAACCGAAGATAAGTTAGGATACATCTAAGTTTAACTGCATGTAGCTGGCTGCACCTAGCTAGTTGTAGCCGGCTAAAACGAGGTGACTCCATTATGAATTAACCGATGTTTTTAAGAACAACGTCCAAAATCGTAAAATAACGTGTGCGTCTCCACGCCGTCGCAAACGGCTCCATTAATAGGGTTCCGTTGGTTATCCACAAGTACCGAACCCTAAAACCGAGTGTAGTCGTCCTCTAAGAGGTCCCTAAATAGGTACCTACTCCAAATATATCTACCTACCAACTAGATCTCAAATTCGCAGTAAATCTGCGGTCGCTTTCGCAAAGGCTTTCCCAGAGATTAAACCCAAATGATTGATATTTAGGTACTGCCGAAGTACAGACATTTCTTTAATCCGGGCTCAGTCTATATTAAACCCATCTTTACCTAAACATAGCTACTTGCCTAAGTTAAACCGCTTAGAATCTTAGATAGACTATTCAGAAGCAACTTGTAAGTCAACGGAGTCTTATCTAGCCCAGACCCATAAGTTTAAAATCTGATAGTTTCGGCGAATTATCGTCTTCGAGTAACTTAGGATTCAGTTGAGTCACGACAACTTTTGGAAGCGCCATATTGGAGATAGACACGATAAGATGAAGATCTGAGTCTTCCTGAATGAGAGATAGGCGTTTCCTCTAGAGACTAAATCTGACTCATAGGTAAGTGTTCGATCTCAAGAAGGTAATTTTTAATAAGTATCTACAAGTTGCAGGCATTTTCTCTATACCTATATGTACCTATACCTACCTCTAAGGTTATGAGGCAATATTTTTATAATCAACCAAGCTTATATTCCCTCAGGCTTATCTTCTAAGCCGTCGGGTAGTGCGTTATTAAGTTCTTATTAGTACACTAGCTGTTTCCCGTGGCTTCGCTCCCATTAACTGGCTATTTTCTCAATTTTTCTTTCTTAAGATCCTTCTGACAATAACAAACACAACAAAAAAGAATTAGCGAAATCGGTTTAGCCGTTCACTCGTGATGCGATGACCAAGGGAAATAGGGATTCATTTTATCTATTATCTTTTACCAACTATCTTTTCTCTATACTTAAACTAATAATTTAATAGCTTTCATAAATCAGTCTCGCGACGACGGAAACACTTGAGACCATAAATTACCTGTAATAGGCGACAGCACTTGCACTTCAGTGCGTCCAGTGCTGCGTCCTTGTAGCACGCGACCGCGCAGCGACGCAATGCGCGGGTCCGACACTCGCGTCAGCACGAGTTCCGTGACCTTCAGCCACGTGCGGCGCGACACGAAGTACGACACGCGACCCGAGTCGTGATCTTTAGCCAGGAAACGGGCGTACACCTACAAAAGCAAAAAAAAAGCTTTAAGGGTCGGCACATCATCATTTGCCTAGCCTTTTCCCAACTAATTGGGGTCGGCTTCCAGTCAAACAGTAGTCAGCTGAATACCAGTATTTTACGTAGATCGGCTGCCTACTAGACCTCCACAACTCATTAACTCGGTAACACGGTAGTTCTTGGTAAGACGAGTCAGATTTACTTACTGGCTTCTGATAATCCATATCGACTGCCAAAGATCTACAAATGACAGCCGGGATCAACGGCTTAACGTGCTTTCCGAGGCACGGAGGAAACTCGGTATGATAAGATGGTCACCCATCCAAAGACCGACCTTGGCAAACTGCTTAACCTTGAAGATTGACATGTGGCAGATAATATTTAGCCACGAGCTCCTCTTTAAGGGTCAGTACGTATCTGACGGAAAATACGTCGCGTATTATCAGTCGCTCGCCAGAACAGACAATTTTATTATGATAAAACATTCAACCTTTCAATCTCAACCGATGCTGCGTTAATTTAATACGAAGAGACCCCACCAATGATTACGCTACTACGCTCGACGCATTTTCCGTCAGATATGTACCGACCCTTATTTCAACTTTTCAAAAGCCGTATGACCTTTCCAATACAAAGGTACACCTACAGACCTACGTAGGCACTTACGCCAATTACCGTGATTGTGGGGCGAGCCCATTGCCATTTATCGCAGGCAATTTTGAGGTTTTTTCTTAACAGAAAGAGCTAATTATGGCCACGCTTCGCTCGAGCGTTGGCGTTGCGAAGTACCTGGCTATTAGGTACTCAACCGTCAAGCAACCACTTTGATGAAATTACGTTA
This sequence comes from Ceramica pisi, assembly GCA_963859965.1. Lineage (NCBI taxonomy): Eukaryota > Metazoa > Arthropoda > Insecta > Lepidoptera > Noctuidae > Ceramica > Ceramica pisi. The sequence continues at coordinate 16,274,051 of OY982535.1, read as the reverse complement.
ATTGTTGAAGAAAAGGGACTGATATGCAGACCTGTAACAAAGATGACTGAATTGGCAAAAAGTCCAGTGGCGAAGGGTCCATACAACTCGATTCCTATCGGCTTCCCTTTCGAAATATGGCAAATACTAGTATCAAATTATATTGTTTTCAATCATCATTTAAACAAATAACTATTTACGAAGTTATATTGCAGGTATAAAATTTGCTTTAAAAAAGTAACAATACTAACAAAACAATCAAAGAAATAATATCAGTGCCTTGAACAAAAACCAACTTAGAAATACGAAGACATTTATTTCAATAAAAGCACGAGGAGGTCGTTGAATCGCGGAGAATCTTAACACCGAGATTCAGTTTAGTGACGTAATTTATCAACGCCATCTATCGAGTAATTATGAACTAATAAAACTAACAATGAACTTGAATGTAAGACTACAGCCTAGAATAAGCCGGCCGCTCAAACAGGAATTCAGTACATTTAATTCATAGTCTCTTGTAGCGATCGTGACCTTGAGGCCACAATATAACACTGCTAGATTTAGGCAGTTAGCAAGCCGTTAATCATCGAGTTACGATCAGGACAGAGATAGGAAATGTGTACGCCAGAACGAGATGGAATGATACTGAACGTAGACAGAGTATACTGAAGTTGTAAATCGAATTTGTTCGGATAGTAATATTTGAATGACAGTCATGACAGATCCACAACAGATTTCTTTCGCGCGAATTTAAGTGTCATGTTTATTGATATCATTGTTCATTTTCATTTGATTTGATATATTGGTATCATAATTTAGAATCTTATAGCATTATTCGTGTATTATTGTTGAAATTGAGTTATTTGTGTAAACTAGTGAAAGTTTTGCATAGTGAAAACATGGTTAGTGGCGTTGTATTGTTTGGTGATCGGATATTTAAATAGGTATTTAGGTAAGTAAGGAGTAAGATAGTTTTTTTAGTTTATAGTTTTATTAGAAAGAAGTTATTTATGTAATGATTTTGTTGTTATTAAGTAAGTTCGATAGCATGGCGGCATTAGTGAACGTAGAATGCTGTCTGACAGATTATTTGTTGACTGAGGAAACATCCTTTTCAAAGTTGAGTTTTGGAAATAAAATAAACATGTAATTCAGATAGGCCGTGCTCGCCCTGACATGATTATAAATTATAAACGACGCGATGGTTTTTTCAAACATTTTAACAGTTGTTTGTACGACAAATACCCGTGGCTTACGGGAAGTTATAATTAAATTATCCGAAGTTGTATATCTTTGCATGATTTCGGGGAAATCGTAGGATAGAAACCTTTTTTGCTAATACGTATGAAGTTCATAATAGAAAAGTAGATCGGAATAGAAGTTTAATGAAACGGTTCAACGACACAGTAATTTTGCTAGGTAAACAAGAATTAGCTTTTCGCGGCCACCACGAAAATCCGATAACCGCGGTAACTATATCGAAACGTTGTTATATTTAAGCAAGTATGATACTGTAATCAATTCGCATTTGGAACAATGTTCCTCAACACAATCCCACATTCTCTGGCCTTTCGAGTGATAGGTATACAAAATGATTTAATACAAAGTATCGCATTCGTTTTACGCGACCAAATTAAATTTGAAATAAATAAAGCTCAGTTTGTATCGGTCATGAATAGTCATGATTGACGAAACAGGGCCACAGCTGGAATTTACGCATCACACTTGAGCAAGGTAAGCATTTTTTGGTCCGGCTTCCCTTTTTAGAAAATTCACCCTTCGCCACTGAAAAAGTCATTATTTATGTTCTTCTTTCTGTTCCAACCTTCATTGCAGGACGGACCGTCAGACACACCGAAATAATATATCTATGGTCAGACATGTCCTTGCATACTTTAGGACCACTTTAGGTCTATATTTTTTGTCTGCCTGAAACGCTGTCCCACTCCTGGGCTCCCTGGATTCTATCTTGTTCTTTAGACGCTGAGGTTCTTCTCGCCAATTCAGTAGGAAGCCAGCCAGATCGTCATAGCATCCTCAGTCTGCCGTAATCCCGATTAGCGGTCACACACAAGTCTTATGAAAGCCCACTTCGGCAATTTTCGTTGTAGAACGCTATGCTGTGTTTCTTATCCGACAGAGATAGCTATCATCCATTGCTAAAAATGTAGCTTATCATAAGTGGTCCCTTACCTCCACATTGCTCTGCTGGTAGCGCAAGCGGCACGAGCGCTGCTCGGACAGCGAGTTGGTGTTGTCGGGCCTGGCGCCGCCCCAACCCCTCGCCGACAGCGACCGTTTCGCTCGCTCCTTCGTGTTCGCGTCATCCGGTACTTTCCAACCTGTGGTGTACATTATTCAGATAAATACCGCAAAAAAAAAACTCTTCATTATAAACGCAAACTTTGTTGTTTATGTATATTAGGTATCCCTATGTTACTTTCGTGAAAATTGCTTTCAACTAGATCCAGTGCAAAAGGTGCAAATTCAACAAATAAAATATTAACAATTGAAATGTCGTACTTTCGGAATATTTTTATACAGACAGCAATTCTCGATTGCTATATAAGTTGGTTTGTGGTAGGTAGTAGTTTGTGTGGTAGGATACTTGAAGATTGCCCTTTGCATAGGATAGGATACCTACCTATATGAAACTCTCCAAAGAATCAAATATGTAACAATTTGAAAAGAGTGTGAATATGCCGTATTTAGAAATTACAGTATTTATTTACGTGTTATGATTCTTGGAACAAATGGTGATCGTCTGTTGCACTTAATATAAAACTTAGATTACACTTTTAAAACTTTCAAATTCTAAAGTTGTTTTCAAAGAATTTTAACAAAGTTAAAAGTTTGTCAGTAGCTAAGACACCTACCTATTCCCAAACCTTTAAAGCCAATTAATTTCAACTTGTAGCCACTAAAACGTTCAATCATTGAAGGCGCTACTTAGGTACAAGTGCGAAATAATGAGCAACAACACAAACTGTCACTTTGATCGAGCACAAACGATGTTTACCTTTGATTTGCGACAGCCTATTGTCATCAACGTCAATCTCCAGAGGGTACTCGGGCATCCACACGGTGAACCGCGCCAGACCGGTGTACGTGCCATATTTGACTATCACTGACGCGTTGGAAGAGCCACGGATTTCGGAGCCATCGACGTAGACTGAGCTGCATGATGATGATACCTAGGGATACAATATCCTTGTAAGTATAACAAGACAGTGTACGTGAGTAAGAGTTTGAATACGATTGTATAGTAATAACCGTCCTCTTGACTAGTTTCGGCCATGAGGCCAAGTCTAAACGGAGACTGGCCATCGGCGCGGGACATGTAGGTACAATATACACAAACAAAGATGCATTCCCTTTTCCATCACTCTCATAGTCCGATGGGACGGCAATCCGACAGGACCAGAGTGTGATCTGGGCAGGACCAACGGCTAAGGCACTTGTCTCACCGCCGACGAGGAAGCGATTAGCTATCGACTATTTTCTCGCTGAGGAAAGCTACAAACAATATTGATCTCACACGAGATCTACCTACATTTTTGTTGTAACAATTATAGTTGAAAGCTTTTACCACTAGTTGGTCGCAGCGACAAGAGCTATTAAAGATAATACTTGCACAGCGATAATTACCTACTCGGTGATGCTTGCTTGGCGCTCATTTCTACCTTTAGTGCGGGCCGAAGCGAGTTGTGCGAGTAATCGCCCGTCGTACTATATACTCACTCGATTATAGCCGAGCGACTAAACTATCGGAACTACACACTCTCTTCTCGCTGCTCGGCAACTCGTATCCAGATTTAAGCTTTACTCGCTTCTCGCTGGTCGTCGGCGGTGAGACAAATGCCTTAACGTGCTTACCTCGGTAAGCACGTTAAGGCATGAGGGTATCACACCATCAACTTCCAAACAACCGAGCTGTCACAGAGGAGTTATAACTAATGGAAAAATCCAATGACACTTTTTGCCTGACCTGAAAATCGAACCCCACTCAGCAGTCTTTTAAACTTTTAAAGTTGAGGTAGACTTATTTAATAGATTCAACAATTCTTGACCCTTGAAGGTTACCTATTATTTCAATAAAAAGGTCTTGTCCAAAAATAGCATTTCTTTGTTTTGTCCCTTCAATAGGTTTTAGACGATCTCGATATATTTCTTTTGTAAGATAATAGCAAATATATCAGATGAAAGATCAATTTAAATCAGTACCTACTTAGCAGAAAATCTTGAAATAACTGTAAGTAGAGTATAAATGCTATAATTTAGTCAACCAACTTTTGAATAGCATTCCTTTTTTGTTAGTTTAATCTTGGGTCTCCATTGTTTTTTTTTTATACCGAGAAATTGACTGTTTCTTATAAACCAGATACATCTTGCCCCCTTACCTTTAGCACGCTCTCATCCTCAGAATGGCAGGAGCTCTGCAGCGTGACGTCAGCGACCTGACCGGCTTGGGACACGATCAGCACCTTCATAGCCTGGGACACCTGACGCCCCGTCAGAACGGCTGTGTTTAGGACCTCCCAGTTCTGGTGAAAAACAATAATATAAACAAATCTCTTTGTTATTGTAGAGATTCAACTGCTCTTGAGAAAACAGTCAGCATTATCACCAAACTTGGTAAAGGTAACGATGCCTTAGCAAGGCACTATGCAATGCTATATTATCTACTTTCTTACGATACCCAGTGAAACCATTTTCACTCCTAAATATGAACCATCTGCCAGTAGCCGCCTAGTAAATATGTATGTACCACTATTTTCGGGATGATAGGTACCTATACGCTGCGATCGTCGTCAAGCAACAACGATAGATTCATAGCAACTTCAGAATCAAAATGAATCGAGGCTATTCACAGTTGTAAAGACAGGCGAGAAAAAGCTCCCAAACAGTTAATAAGTACCTAGTACCTAATAAAACTCCATTAGTCAGAAGTAATCAGTTGATGAACACTTGTAAATGTAACCCTATATAGAGATCGTTAAAAACGATCGATGTTAAAAGGTATTAATTTGAGGACAGATTAAGTACCTACTATTACTTTATCTTAAATAGCTTTAGGTAATAAATTCACGCGTGACCTAGACAGATACCCAAGTGCCCAGTAAAGTTGCCGTTCTTTATTTGCCAACCGTCCCTGAGCAATTGCGGCCTACAGGTTTTATAGGTGACGACAGACACTCAACAAGCAATTCTGTCTCCGAATAATGGGCACTGTCTATTAATCTACGGCTACAATAGTAGAGTGGTACATACAAACACTCCATCACTCACGTCGTAATTTAATTGCTTTAATCATCTAGTTGGGCGGCAGACAAGGAGCGAGCGTTCATCCGTCAGCGAGCAGATATGAAGAGCCCACTCCAGCTCAGCGCCCGCGGCCCGACTTAATGATTCCACGCTAATATTGAGATAAACTAATTGCTTTATAAATATTATTCTGTAACTTCATTTAAAGCCGCACCGGCGGGACCGCACACGTTGCTGCTGACGTATGGAAATTATACGGAATAATACGGGCGCCCGAAACAATGTATTTGTCTGCCACACGAGTCCCCAAAGTCCCACAACCCGATTCCCCGATTTAATAGAACGTTCAAATTAAATTAACGACGAAATCGTGTTACAAGAAATGGTAAAAGCCAAATTGCTTGAAAAGATAATAAACGTGGATCGTGTTCTTGAAGTTTGATGTAATTTAAATGTTGTAGAAGAATTTGTTGATCCCTAAATACGTTATTGTGACAGACTAATGGCTGTAAAGTTATATTGCAAAGAAGATAAACTTTAAATATTATAATGCTTTTAAAACAGAGAAAGTTTATTTTTGCGAACTATCAATAAAAATATAGTTGGTATTTTACGATAAAGTAGAATTTAAGTTATGAACATTGATTTCGATAACAGTTTGCTATCGATGAATAATTATGAACAGTAAAGCAGTTATTCAAAATGTGACGGAGGCGAGCAGCCACAGTGCGGGCGCGGTGGGCGGCTACGGCCCACCATAGCCTCCATTAGCCCACGATAAAGCTCCCATTACACCACTTCATTCATACTAAGAGTGTACCATTAAAAGTTAATCTCAGCTATTTCATACAATCACGCTCGTAACAGACATAATAATGCTCCACAAATAAAATATAATTCAGAAGAAAAGAATATTATGAAAGCTCAAAGTGCCATTTATGAACCCAACAATAATGACTGCATCTATTTACCTAACTGTTTAACTCACAGGCTCATTCGCAACGAGTCACGCTCATAAAAACCTTTGGAACCCAATAAAGATATCGTTATAGTAATAAAAGGGGCTCCCTTTGTTCCATTAATTACTAAGAAAATACCTCTCAGGTAATTTATCGCTTACAATCGATGTCTTAATAAATTGTTGATTTCGAGCACCTGTCTCGATAATAGTCGAATAATCGAGTGGGTGTTCGTGATTGTAATCACTATTCGCATTTATTACAAAGATACGTTTTAAATGGAAAGCAAAGATAAAAACGTATAGGTGTTAACACCCGTTAATCGTAGTAAATTGGTAGGTAGCGTTCATACATCTTTTAAAGTGTTATTTATGCTTTCACTGAAAGTATCTCAAAGTTTTAATCAAGAGCAGCCCGTGGATATCCCTATGAATGCTTTCAACATGCTATAAATCCTGTTTGAATTAATTTTATGTAAATTGCGAAAGATGATACCTTAACAAGTCGTTAAATTACCTTAGAAATTGGTAGCACAGCTTGTATGTCATCCTTTTCGATGTCAAGTCTGGTGTTGACTCTGTGTTCGTGGGGTGGTTCCTCCGTGGTTGAGGTCGTAGTGGGCGCAGAAGACACTTTGGCTGACCAGCTGATGCGGGCAGTTCCTCGCCCTGACTCTCCCTCCGATCCCTCCCCGTCTCCCTCTCCCTCAGCTCCGACCTCCACGAGCCACGTGAGGATCTCTTCCCAGCCAGGCTCGCCGACGCCGCTGCTCTCCTCAGAATCCCTATATCGTTAAATTAAGTTACAATATTCAGTTCATAAACTTGCTGAGCCTAAAAGCTTTTAATACGTAAAAGGTTGTTTATTGAGGTCGAACATCTTGAAGGTGAGTATAACCCCGGTCATAATAAATCAATAGTCGTATTATATAGTCTCTACTCTTTGCTCCCAAAGTTCACGTTCTATTTGGGTGTTGTCGCTTAACGTTGCGCAGTGGAAACACGGAATTATCTAAACAATAAAAAGTTAGTCGTGACATCGAGTTTCATTAAGCGGAAAAGCGCTGACAAAATTTATTGCTGTGCAAATGCAAAGTAGTCGTGGGCGAAATTGTGAACAAATCCCGCCAAAGAAATGAGAAATGGAAACATTCTGTTAAAACGTGAAGTATAAAAATAAATTTTCATTTTGGTGTGAAACTCGTTTAACTAGATGTATATTTATGTACGGTACCTACATACAGAAAATGAACGGCATGGGCGTTTATGAGCCATATACGACTGTTGCATAAATTACAAGAGAGTCCTTGTGCACGTTAAGTCATATCTACGAAAAATACGAATAATTTGTCTAGACATAGAATTAAAGTCGTTGTTTAGCTAGTATTATTACCTTACATAATACTGAAGTAAACAGCTCCAAGACGAACTTAAGAAATACTTAGAAATGGAATGAATTCTTGAAAGTCCCTCACTGGATGACCGGCTCGGCGGCTAGCTGAAGGCACCACTTTATCTACGACCACTCCGATTGCAAGAGCATTTTATCGCTAAAGTGGGAAAACGTAGAATTGCAGATGGCATTTTCATTTTATCAGATTTATTTTTGAAAATGAATGACTCTTTTAAATTTTATTGAAATTTCTGCAATTGTTTCAGCGTGAAGCTGCAATTGCTTTTGTTCAACGATCTTATTGTTTAATTTTACAATATCGTTGAGCATACTATTACATCGCATCCGGATTCTTTTGTAACGGAAAATAGTAGTTAGTGTTAATCTTGTAGCTCAGGAAACTGCAATAAAGTGCATGTAAAGGGAGCTGTGTCCTCATGCTTCTAATTTAGTTAATTAACTTCACCTAGTCTAAAATTGCTTCCACTAACAAGCTAAGAGAGAGGGGTCCTTTATTCAGTTAGAATATGATGCAACACGACTAATTTGGAAGAAGGTAATTTTGACATTAGCTAGTTTAAGTCAAACCTACTCCTAATGCAGCTGTATAATCCTATGTTACTTCGATTAACACGGACCTAGCACATTTGTCTCTAGCGAAATTGGGAGAAACTATTGGTTTTTTTTTTTAATTTAAAACGGGGAAACTCTTGGCCCAAATCTCACCTGATGGAAAGTGATGATTAGGCCGAAGATGGAAGCGAGTTTCACCCGGAATCCTCTAACATAGAGGAACTGGCTATCATATCTCTAATTGCCGGAACACAACAATGCTGTTAACATTGTTGGATGACATATTATGCTCATTACTTAAGAGATAACTGATTAAGTGGTTAGTTTCTCGATTAGATTGACCTCAGTAACCCTTTTGATCAGCAAATGAAGCGTTCAATCAGATCATTAACTAACAGAAACTACGTCAGATTAATCTTAAGGTAGGTGAAGAGGAGGTCGTGGTAGACGGAGGAGAATGTGGGGGGATGGCTTGTATTGCTTCCTTAAAAATTAGCGAGATGATGCACAACACCGAGAAAAAGTAAAGGAATCGTGGAAGGCCTTTGCCCAGGATTGGTTCAGTTGAGATTACTAATAGAAAAAGTACTTACGTGTCAGAAGCCTCGTCATCTCGTAGCGGTTGTTCGAGTCTGGTCGCCGTGACGGTGGCAGCTCGGGGTTTCACTTCTGCTGTTACCGCCCAGCGGGAGTTCGCTGCAGTCACGCTCACCAACCGGAGACCTGACTTCACTTTCATTCTACAGGACAACAACATTTTTTTTACGTTACTCCTGTATCTAGGTACGTTTGTTTATAACACGGTTCTTTGATGTCTAGTTCATTATTAAGGTACTGATAAAGTTCAAGGCAACAGCAATGGTAAGTATAGGTCAACATCACTCTGCTGTGGATGATGCTGAAATTCCTCATGCGACGTGCAACGAATCTTCAAAATCTCTTTAAATACCTACGGTTTGTACCTACACATTCAAGAGGTCCATCTAAGTTAGCCATAACCGTCCATATGAATCAACCAATCGCGATTTTCAAATTAAGTACTTATTGAATATTGATGAACCCATTGTTATAATGTGTAGTGCCAGCATAATAAAAATAGCAAAAACTTCCATAAATTAATAACTAAACAATCATTGTTTGTAGGTATATTGTGTTTTGTCCCCATTCCCTCACTCGTGTTTTACCGTAGGTATAAAGTGCGCTGTGCACTTCTTCCGGTTCTAAAGTACACTGACACAAATGCGCCTCTTAGAATACCAATCGTAAAAGAGAGGAGATCAAAGCTGTTTAACGGAATGCAGAATTCTCTGCATTGAAGATAATTTATTTCATGCTTTGAACTTGTTTGCTAGTTTTTGACCAATACGTGAAATGCAACCAAAAGTTATATTTAGGTGCAAACAAGCTCGATTTGGATCAGCTAGTCTATTCTGTAAATAACCATTTCGATATTCACTTCACCTGAGTGACTAAGCTTACAAAGTGAACTTTATTTCACACATCATAAGGTCTTATATTTATACCTACGAATTTGAAACTCACCTCGGATTCCGCTGTCGAGACACGAAAATGTTGTTACAGAATAGCACTGCAGGTGATGGAGAATCAGGATCACGTAAAGCCACAGTTAGCTAAACTGTCTCACGTTATTGTTGGAATAGTAAAATTTATTTTAATGGCTTAGCCGAAGGCGACATAAATTTCCATTTAGTCGGTTGCAGTCGAGTATTCCCGTGCGGGTACGACCCGACCCGTAACTCAAAACGAGAAACAGATACACGTATCCGCGATGAAGTTTGGGAGCAGGTGGCGCATAGAATATATGGCACGCTTGTAAGTACCCAAAACAACTTCTTCATAGGAAGGTGCTTCTCTAATAAAGTTCCCTTCAAAGTGTTTAATAAAACTCTTCCCAGATGCATTTCCGCTCATTTCTTTTGAAATAGACTGGCGGCTTTTAGCGATATCGACAGGATATTGATTCCATTAGATTCTCGTGTAGCACTTGAAGCGGCGGGTGTAAAGATTGCAATAGTGCACGCCGGGACACAATCACAGCGAGCTCCACAATCGCGCAATCACGGGCTTTTTACGTCAACAGCTAGAAATTGAACACTCTGGTATTTTTATTTACGCTTTCATTGTTCGTATAATATGTGAGCATTGAGCTTATAAGGACATCGTTGAACGTGCTAAGTCCTGTGTGAACTGAAAGCACTTGTTTTTGTTCTATTGATAAATTTATTTTAGACATCGCAAGCTATATGAATCGTTAAGTTTTAGCTAATGTCAGCCTACGTGATTCTTGCTATCTTTACCTACACTTTAAGTATAATAAGTTGATTTCGCGATTAGATACAAAAATACACAATATGTTTGTTTCGAAAATCCGGATTTCCCCTATTTTGAATTCAACAATTTACACAATAGGTACCTACCACCGACCCAAAATCGCAGGTCATAAATAATATCATCGTGGATTTCGGACTAAAATTGTAGCTCCAAATTGTCTTGGCGATGTTGAAAAGGATTGTTATATTCATAGCTGCATTTGTTATAACTATCAGATCATATATCAATATTTGCGCAGTGTTCTTCGAATTTTCGTTCTCCAACGGTTTAGTGCAGTGGTGCTATATTACAGTTAGGAGGAATAGAAAAGCAGCTAGTAGAATGCCGTAACTCAATATTAGAGCAGAGCTGGGAAATTGTACGGAGATCAGGAAGAATTATTATCGTTTGGTACTTAGGAAAAAGCTAGTTCGTTCTAAGCAGTAGTTTTACAGAAAATACCTAGAAAAACTAAGTAGGTAACTACTCACTTACATTTTACAATTGAAACTTGTAGTCTTTGGATTTAATTTTATTTTATTTTAACAAATGTGCTTTGGCTTATCTAATTCGTACAAAATGAAATTGTATTTTTTTTTTGTTTATCTAACGACTCCAAAAGTTTTAACATAAAGCTTTTGGTTATCTAAGTAAACTACGTAAGACGCAATTTATATAAACCAAAACAAAGTAATCATAAACGGTAAAATAAATCAAATAAAGTTAAGAAAAGCCTCTTCAATTTAACACATAATGTAATTTTCGCAATGAAACTGTGAGCTCTTGTTCTTACTAAGTAGGTAGGTAGGTACTCGTATCTTTTTGCGGTCGTCTAGTACGAGACCAAGAATTATTTGAAGACAAGTTGATCCCAAAGAGCAATTAATTGTTTAAAATAAACGAGGTGATTTTGGAGGAGTTGTTATTCTGTTAAAAACTAGAATAACTGAAAAAGTTTTAATTGGCGCATTGAGGTCGACTGTTTGCAGTTAAGCCGTGAGATGCGACCGCCTGCTCGGTACTTCAACGTACATGTGAACTTGTTTTGTTGGCAGTTGCCACCTCGTCTGTCCTCAACAACTTGCCAAAAGTTACGACAGAACAATAGCTTTACTCGTAGTTTGTGTCAACTTCAAATTGTTTACATTCTTGATGAGAATAAACCTAACCATAACTGTCAAAATAGAATGAATTATTTCGTGTTCCATAGCTCCCACGCAAAATAGAAGATCGCGGTTGACAAGCAATAAACCAGTCCCAGTTGGGCGGAATACCAATAAATATAAGTCAGCGTGACATAACACAGAGATGCGCAAGTTGCTCCGTCGTTTGCTTGAAGTCGCTCATGCGTTGACAGATTTTCTCCCGGTGTGGGTTTACAAACCGCTATGTCAGGCTTACAGAAAGTCTGACACTACTTGGGTGGCATCGAGGCTACGGTTAAGTACTGCCGCTTAATCACAGTTTTAATGACCATTTTCACGTTTTTGTCATGAGCACTTTCGAAGAGAATAAATTACATGACTTATAAGCATACTTTACGCATCTTGTATGAACCTACATGTATGAAGGACCGAAGTAAACATGAACTCACCTGATGACAACATGTGAGATTGTATGACTGGTGTCACGCCGTACTACGAAGGGCAGATGCAGTCGGGAATGAGGATATAGAGGTGCTCGGGGCAGAAGAAGAGCAGCATCGCCGGCGCGAGCTTCTCTATACCCAGCACGAGCTCCAGCTAGCGTGACGGAACCCAAGGGCCACGCGGGCTGCACAGACACTCGCCCACAGGCACCTTCGGCTGTTTCTCCACTGCCGGCTTCAGCTGCACTATAAGCTAATCGCACTGTCCTTGGTGGTCGCTTGCCCTTCCCATCCGCAGGCCACCACGCAGCTGGTACCGTTAATTCTGCAAGGCAAGCACCTTCCTCGCCTTCAGGACCACATGTCGCAGTTAATGTTCGCGATCCGTAACTTGCATGTAATGTTATGCACACTCGGCGCGGCCGTGTCGCGGCACGTCGAGCACCACCCTCGCCTCCGGTGTGGAACAGCACACGTAGCACTGGAGCATCACGAGGAAGCTCCCGGAACACCAGGTGTGCCGACACATCGAGTCTGTGCGCAGTGGCGTCTTGCAATTCCATCAAAGACGCATTTCTCCTTGGTGGTTCCAAAGGGTCAGGTACTGCGTACCGCGCTGGAACCGTTTGTTTAGTAGAAAAGGGCCCGTATGTCGCCCGCACTGACGCTGGCGCAGAACCTTGTAATACTGTAAATCGGTCTAGTGATAATAAAGCGCCTGGCAAAGCCGTGCCCATCGGTTCCGGCGGTGGACCCGAACCGCTCCATCTCGCCGTGTGTTTTAGAAAAAACCCACTATCCTTATTTTCGAAATGCACTTCGACGCCAAGCACCGTCCCTGAAAAGAAAGAAAACTATTTTTAAAAGGGGTAATAAAACATTTGTCATCGATTTAGGAATGCGTAACATGTGTAAAATGTTTAATAAGTGTTTTATTTTTGGTATTTTGACGAGAGATAAAAGGGCGTTGAAGCACAACATTGGCGCCGTGCCAACCGCATTCTGTCCTGCAGCGGGACGTCATTTGCGTTAGTTTTATGTTTACAAACACATCGATATTCTTATGTCGAGTTTGGTATTAACGTAACGCACGATGCCTTAATCGCAATGTTTGTGTTACGGTATATTAAAGAGATCTTTGGTAGTGAAGTGAAGCAGGTCATGGTTTATGTCTGCTTAATTTTAAAGTACCTAACACGCTCCGTACCTGGGAGGCATAACCGTCTCCCCGTAAAATGCTATATGGCGGCAATAAGAGAAACATTTTATATGTAAGCGAGAAATATAAAGGAGATTATGTATAAGGAGGCGAGAGTGGTTGGTCTTGTTTCTATGAGGGACGACTTCGTTCGGGAGTCGGGCCGCGTCACGCGTCACGCAGGCTGCGGCCTCGTCTTCGTCTCGTTTATTGAGCCAGGATTTGTGTCACGTTCCTCTACGGTGCTCTTCACGGAATTCATTACGCGCCCTATTTATGATTCTCAGTGGTTGGTCTCTCTTATAAAATATTTTGTTACGTTTATAATTGAGTTCCTATGCTCATATAGGGGTTAGATTGAGTTTCAAACTTCATGTTATTCTGTGAGATTATTAAATGTTTCGGCCATTTTGATGTGATTTATATTAAACTGACCTTTACGTTTTTGTGATTAACATATTCGTGTAGGTTGGCGACTAATTAAAATGAAGAACCTCTTAAAGTCCGTTTTAAATTATTAATTAAATCATTACAACGAAGAAATTAAACCCATAACAATCCTTCGCCGAATTTGCACCTTTTGCTGATCACAAAACAGTTACGTACAACTGAAGCCGTATTAATTGGCTGCCATGAAATTTCCTGTGAGCGGAAGCTATTGCTTCATTTGCAAGGAAACGGCAGGCAATTCCTCGAATACGCCACATCCCTCTAGCCGGGGGGAGTGAGGATAATAAAAAGCTTTAGCACGTGACGCTCTTAGGACAAAGAAAAATTCGCACAGCTTTCAAGTTTCAACCTCGTTGAAAAATGTTACGTTGGGTACAGACAGCAACAAAATTCTATAAACACTTCAGTTCAATGAAATGCGTATTAGGAACGTAAAATGTTACGCCAGTTTATCCCGAGAAATCCCTTTTGATGCCTCGAAATCAATTTATAACATTGGTATTTATGTTGTTATCTTACTATCGATATGTTTGAAAATCCTTTGGTAAAAAATATAATCCCTTGCCATTTCGTATTCGTATGCGGTTCAGTATGCGTAGGCTATAAGTAACCGTTTCAGTGACCTTCGTTTCTGACCGTACATACCACCACTGGTCGCGTGCAACGTAAGTAATTTTTTAACTTTATTGCCTCTTTGTGAATTCAAAATAACTGCTAATTACTCAAGGCTGGAGCTAGGAACGTAATGAGCGGCAATTATGCAAAGCCATATTGATTTTTGCATTCCTGAGCAGATGTTATTGATCCGGGTAGGTACATAATGAATATTCAATAGGCTGTAGCTATGGCTTTTTAAAAATAAAAAGCTAAAGTGTTACTCTTCTTCAAATACATCACTGGGGAACTGTTGTTTTAACTGGAAGAAAATTATGTGTGTCTCTGAACACACATTATTTTATGAAGCGTTATCAAAGCCAGCTGCCTGGCAACCCATTTTCTGCAAATTCACCGATTGTCTACCTTGTTACGATACGAGATTAACTCAATCAGTCCCAGCCGTGTAACAATAAGATTGCTGACGACCTATTTGCTTAACAAAGGCAATCAATATTTTTAATAAACGTTATTGTTCGTACGCGTTTCCATAGATTTTAATTTTCCCCCGGACGCGGTCGCAACAAAAAGAGAAGTTTCACGAATTGATATCGCGTTTTCCGATTGCTCGCTCGATTGTGGGCAGCGGGGAGAATAGGGACAAGCGACATACGGGGGTGCAGGGGACAAGGGGACACGTAGCGGGTGTAATAACTGCCACAGAACTAAATCCTTAGATATGACCCACGCGTGCCCACTTCCCCCTCCCAAGTTCCCAATCGTCTTTATCACACTGACCTTCCAATAACTCCTATTTTATATACATATTCATGCAATATACATAATTTCCATAAAATATCCAGCTATTATTTTTATTGTTACTACTAGGTACCCGTACCCGGACCGTAGATGTAGATAGGGAAAAATACCCGACTGAGCACGAATACCTAAATATTTCTTTTATCATTTTCTGTACCACATTCAATCGACTAAATGTAGACTGTGCTTTGATAAAGTTGCCAAAAAAGAGGTTGGGCAGTCTTTCAAACCCATTTCATCTAAGTTTTCGGGTTAGACACAAGCTAGAAATAGGTTCTTTTTCTTATCATTCCCCGAACTCAGTATTATTCGGGCGAGTCAACTTAAAGTAACTGGTTTCTATGGAGCTTTCAATACGATAAGGTAATTCTCTGCATGACATTTTCGTAAGTATAGTTTTCTTATTTATTTTGGAGCTTTTCCAAACTTTTCCCGGCTCTCCATCCACAGACGGTGTATTTGCACTTTCTTTCCGGTGAGATATGTTAAGTTTCTAGTTTCAATAGACTAAATACTTTTTTGAGCTGAGTGGATTGTGAAGTTTTCGAAAATTTGCTTTTCACACTCGTGTTTTCACGTTCCCTATTTTCATGATATAAGTAACCATGCTAAAAACCTCCTTTAAGGCGGCATGTACCTATGTAGGTATCCATCTACTGAAATTACGTTGTAAATTATAATTTATTATCCTCATATTCATGTTTTTCCACGTAGGAATTCACGGGAAGCTTTCACGAATTTCGCGCTAAATGCTTATCCCAGAGCAACCTCATTATATTAATAATATAATATTTCGTTGTAAAATCCGGACATCCTGCTAATGAAACACTATAGCCCTCACAGCACCTTTGTGTTTTGTTATTAATAGGTAACGTTCCGCGAATTCATTACGGCGTACATTTTGAAAATTAACACGACAATCGCGCGGCTGATACGTTACGATAGCCGTATGGACGTATACTAGATAAAACCTCATTGAATGGTAATAAAGAGGACGCGGTTATGTGTCGGACTCCATTAACGGTAAATATTTGTTCATTTGTCATACTGTGTTGCCAGTGGACAGCTCTTTGACGTGCGTAAACCGCTGCCTTTACATAAACGCCGCATTTCAGTTAAATGACTTATTAAACACACGCTTCTCTCGTTAAAAAGTCAACTGGGTTTTTACCCTCGTAGCTCTTATCCTGCTAAGCCTTTGGGATAAAGGGTACTTGACGTCATAGGTTTTTCGCGGTTTCGGAATATTTTAAGCAAGCTCTTAGCTCGGCCCGACCGAGTTATGACCGGGGTTCGTAGCAAAAAACATCGATTGTGTTCGGGTTTCGGTCTGAAATCTATGTTTCCTGCTTATGCGTATGAAGTTTCATCAAAATCGGTTCATTCATTTCGAAAAACAAGGACTTGAAAGTTAATATGAAATGCCGTAGGTAGGTACGTCGTAAACGTTCTCAAGCCATTGAGCGGGGTGAAAATACAACGATGAATGTGTAAAACTACGCTCTTTCTTATAAGTACGTAAGATTTAGAGGCACTTTATAATAATAAGTGAATATCACTTATTAAAGGTTCATAATGTGCGATATCTATATAAAAAGCAATTATGACTTTAACATTTTTACAAGCATAACACTTGTTTGAATTTCTCAATTAAATTGAAAAGGGTGCAAGGTTTAATAAATGTAGGTACGCATAGCTAATAACCCAAATATTTGATTGCTTTCGTAACTCAAATAGTAATCCTAAACAAACAATCTAAAAGATCTCTCTTAAAAATACTCGGTGACCTTTTTAAATTAACTTTTTAATTCGTTTTTAATTAAGATTTTTTTAGCTGTTACCCTTAAAAAATTAAGAGAAAACAAGAAAAAATTCTCTGAATATAGCTACTGGACCGCTTCAGTTAAAATTTGGTTCACAATCACATTTATGATATGAACTCAGAAAAATGTTATGAAAATGGTGTCATTTTTGGGGTAAAAAAGAAAATTTTAAAAACATTTTAGAATATTATAGGGTTTATTGTGCGGAGGTCGAACTTATTTCTCCTATAATCTAAATTGCAAAGTTTTATATTTATGCACTTGTTTGAAAAGTTTTGAAAATTGACAAGGAATTTAAAATTAATTGGAAAGAGAATAAACAAGTTCGGTCCGAGTCAAGTCCCGCAGGTCCAACTTTAAGACTTTCCGTTTTCAGGATGCAACAAAGACTATTAAACCACTTGACTGCGCATACAGTGCCCCGACGCACGAAAACTATTAGTGTTTTTGCTCAGATGTTAGTCAGCGGCACTAGTAACCATTTTAGTTGTGACCAATTGTTAGACCTGTGGGCATGCTAAGTTTTTACAAATCGTTTTAATTTTTATGCAATTTATAACGCATAAAAATGCCTTCATACCCGGTGAATTTGTGTGGGAAACATTCCAAGACCTTTTGTTACAAAAATGATGGCATAACTTTTCATCGGAGAGTAAAGACTACGCAAAATATTTTTGATTTGAATCAGATGATGAGCCACTGCAGGGGTCTATATAAAATGGTGGTTAGGTGAACGAGCACACTGTGAGAAGCGCGCGTTGATGTCTTTTGGAAAAGTCTCTTTCTTTCATTAGGAAATACTTATATTTTTATCCCTTTCTTCCCCTTTGTATTTTTATCGTAAAAATCTGTGCTGTTACGTTTAATGATTGAAGTCGATTTATCGATGATCATAAAATTACAACTAATACAATTTTTGATCAATTCACATACTTACATTAAACACGTAACTACTTTTAAACGACATTAAAAATAGGAGGAGGGTCTCAGATTTTTCATCTGTGTGTTTGACATACATGTTTTCATTTTAGATTTTCGAAGATTTCAGAATTAAAATAAAAGTGGAAAGATAAGGTTAATAGGGAAACTTTGTTTAAACAAGATATAGCGCTGTTTGTTTGGATTGAGTATTTTTAACCGACTTCCCAAAAAGGAGGAGGTTATCAATTCGGTTGTATGTTTTTTTTTTATGTTTGTTACCTCATAACTCCGACAATTATGAACCGATTTGAATTTTTTTTGTTTTATCTGAAAGGATATACTTGCAGATTGGTCCCATTTAAATGATATCAAAATCGGTTACGATCTTTGGATTTTAAATCGAAATCGCTGGAATTTGACTATTTAGATGATTCTTTGATAATCGAAATTGCGTATTTTGCTTTTCTGCGATTTTGTAGTGGTCGGTGTACTTTAAATTCTGAAGTCGGTGTCAAAATACGAAGATGCTAACAATAACACCGACTTCCGAATTTAAAGTTATTTTTGACTTTGTAGTGTTTTTTTTTAGAAGTCGGTTGTATTTTTTTGTAAAAAGTTTTTTTATTATAATGTTAAAATCCATTTTATC
Organism: Ceramica pisi; assembly: GCA_963859965.1. Taxonomy (NCBI): domain Eukaryota; kingdom Metazoa; phylum Arthropoda; class Insecta; order Lepidoptera; family Noctuidae; genus Ceramica; species Ceramica pisi. The sequence continues at coordinate 16,255,510 of OY982535.1, read as the reverse complement.
GATATCGACTATTGTCCTTTAATCAAGTAGTGCCACCACTAACCATAAGCTACCTATGCAACTTGACCTTGAACGGACCAATTGCAGCCGTGCGTTGTTCCTCGTCCCCCGGCCCGCTGTAGTGAGCCGCGTACTTAGAAGAAATCGGCCTATACGCTCTCTAGTGGTTATATACTCTATGGGATGCAACCAAACCACACACATAGACATACATCATGAACAATTTTCATCAGAACGTTGTGTTTTCCTATAGTTGAGGCAATGGATTACCTGCGTTCATCGTAGGGTACCTACCTAACTAAGTACATGCCTATACAAAGGATGCTAAACGTTAGCAAAACATTAGGCAGCTTATTAATTACACTACGCGGTATTCAGAGCCATAAGTCCCGATTTAGGGTGGTGTAATAAAAGTTAGGGACCCTAATTAAGGTGACCGGAGCGGTCCGGTCTACTTAGCTTCGTAACTCCCTTACTACCGGGCAGTGTAATAGCGTAACTCTAACTCTTATTACACCTCCCTAAATCGGGACTTAGGGCCCTGAATATCGCGTGTAATATGCGCTTGATCTTGAACGATGAACAGCTGGTCGATTCTGTCGACATCTCACCGTGTACACTTAGGTGGAGTGAACGACAAGTGAGCTGTCATTCCATCTTGTTTGTATGATTGACAGCTCACTTCGTGATCACTTCACCCAAACCTTCACTTCGACATTTTTACAGAATCGTACTGCAGTTTTATAGTCCATGCCAAATTAATTGCGCTCATTATCATAACACACATTCTATCCTCGATTTATAAATTACCTATTTGAAGTGTGGAATGAAATTTGTAATCTCCACATAGGCATGAAAACATGTCAAAGTAGAGTTTCACTTGTTTTAAACTCTAAATTCTCAATTCAGAAACTGGGTTTATGAAATTTACCTACTGCTTGTATGACTGTTCAGTTCATGGCGTATCATTATGTTGTAATAGATATGTAATTACTTAGCACAGCTACCACTGCAGTCCGCACGCAATAGAACACAATAGCCACAAATCAATGAACATCGACCATCGATCCAGTCGTTGGTATACAAGGCTAGCCAAGCAGGATTAATTATTAAAAGAACCATTACAATTACTGATAAAACATTCATTATGCAAGAACCATTTCAGGAAAACCTCGAGGGTTATAAAGTAAAGTACAATTCTATAAGATTTTCTATCTTTATAAAACAGCCGCATGGGGCCGATCTCACAGATTAAGCAACGCTGGCTGAGGTTTTCCGTATTGGTAACCATCCATAAGAGAGATAAGAGAGATGAGATTGATTGATTGAGATATGAGTTTTTTTTTTTTTTTTTTATAAGTTAGATCACGAGACTATCTGAGGCTTCTCTGTGTTTCGGAAAGTCAGTCGTGAAAGAAGGCGAAGACAGATAATAATCTGACACTAGCCTTGTTGAGGGGTATCGTCTGACTCAGTTATTGCGTGGTGGAGGCCGGACAGGCAGTCCATAAAAATTCTCGTACTCGGCTGCATCCGGTAACAGTGGTAACCATCATCTGCCTAGCCTACATTGGGGTCGACTTCCAGTCAAACCGGATTCAGCTGAATACCAGTATTCTACGAAGAGCGGCTGCCTACCAGACCTCCACAACCCATTAACTGGGTAACGCGGTATTTCTTGGCAAGACTGGAGTCAGATTTGCTGGCTTCTGACAATCCGTAACGACTACCAAAGATCTACAAATGATAGACGGAACCAACGGCTTAGCGTGCTTTCCGAGGCCCGGAGGAAACTCGATATGTTAAGAAGGTCACCCATCCACAGACCAACCTTGGCAAGTGTTGCTTAACCTTGAAGATCGACCCGTGCGGCTGTTGTTATTTAACACTGGAAACCGAACCCAATAAAGTTGGAAAAAGGCGAGGCAGGTTAACTTATAAAAGAAAACGACTGTGAAAGTAAATTACTGCCTGATAAAAGCACATTTGCGTCAATACGTAGGAGCCTGATGATAGCGTCATATTTTCCTATCCGCTGCTTCGCTGAACACAATAGGTAACGTGACTCTTTCTGCATAACAAATTATTTTTGCTCGAGAAAATGTGTTGAATTATCCTGTCTACGCGAGCATCTTATAGGATCCATGTTAACTGTCAGTATGGAGATGTGAATGCTTTTGGATTTGAATTTTATTCGAGGTTTTATTGAGAGATAGGTACACAAGTACCCAAAAAGATATTGTCAAACACATAATATCCATCTTTATCTGTAGGTATGTCCAAACATACCGTTGTTTGTTGACGCATAGATTGGAAGTTGATTAGCGAGCACGCTTCGTTACCGACGTGTATTTATTGATTATTTTGAAATTTTGTACAATCGATCGGCATTCATCTAAAAAGACACAATAACTACTCTCGTTCAGCTGAGCGATCACAGAAAAGCCACAGAATTCATTTTTGAACCAGAACCATTTCAGTATGGGACGTTCGATTCTCATTAGGTTTCCATGTTGACTGTGAAATAAAGGAGAAATGTAAGTACGTAAAACCTATCAACTGCTTATCTCCAGTTAAAGTCGTAAAAGTGAACCGAACGAAATGGGTTGGTTAATGGTGCTCGGCGATGGATTACCACCTTGTCACCACTGCAATCTTCCGATCCTATACATTATTGGATACGACGGTCTTGGCTTCGAGGGATCGTTACTGTTGATTTACTTACTTGTTCTGCTTTCTCTCAGTTAAGGACAAAAAAATATGGTGGAGTATAAAATTTGAAAAGGAAAATATGGCTTCATTTAAGGAAAACTCATTTCAAAATATAGGAAGGCGTGCAATGACGCAAGATGTCGTTTAAAACATGGGCCTGAAGTTTGTTTTCAGCAAGTCATAAAAATTAACCGCATTCCACGGATATATTTTGGTTAGATCTCATCATAAAATAAATATTCGTTAAGCAAAACCGAATCGAATAGCTCCTAAAATTTGTATAAAACGACAATAAACTGGAAAAATTGAGGTGAAAGGAGGCGGCGTAAAAAATAATGGCGTACCCTCAGCGGACGAGCAAGGGTGGCCTGCTAAATAAATTGTTTGCCTTTTTCAATTTCACAGCGAATCCGCAGTACGTATCAGTGTTCAGCCTCAACGTGCATACATATGTATGGCACTGAATTCAATCTGTCGGACGGGTATCAAATACAATCAACTCAACGACATGTTGTGGTTGGAGAATTGTTGCGGTTTCTTGTTATACATTTTCTTCCATACTTCAAGTAAGATTAAAATATAAAATTTACTTCAAACATTTATGTATGTAATCGGACAGTACCATATGTATGTCTATTGAAATAAAAAAAAAACAAAAATAACTCGAGTATAAGGGATACCTAAATACACATGATTATGGATAGGAGTCGTTTACAAGCAGAGGTAAAAAGAATCAATAAACATTAGCACAAAGCGAAGAAAAAACATCTTGAAAGCGATACTTCGGATCCTTTACCCCATAACAACACGGAAGTGAACTCGATAGATATTGAAAACAAAGACATTTTTCCTCTTCGATATGAGCAGGTATATTCCTGATTCGGTAACGGATGTATTCAAAACGAGCATCATTACGTGCCATCAATAACTCGGCATCGGATTTGAAAGGCTTGCGACAACACGGTGGGTATTCATGAGCGAAGGCCCTTATGTCTGTGGTTTTACGACAACAGACTTGTCACGTAGTATAACTACATTGTATTCCTTTTTATGTAACATACTCGTACGAGAGAGTATTGATTCGCGGACGTGAGTTTGATAGATTGACACTGTAGCTTTATGGAAGGAGAGCGACTTTTTCGCACAACACAACTATGTAGTTTGAAGCGAAATATTTGTTGGCATTCTTGGAGCTGGGGAACTTTTTATTTAATTAAGTCGGCGATCAAAGACACTGTTTAAATTGTTCTTACTTGTATGTGCCAAGTCTTTGTTACAAAAAGCGTCCTGTTGCTAGTCAGATGCCACTTCTCATGCAAGTACGAACATTTCAAAGACAATTTTCCATTTTCATATTACTGCGAAACGGAAAATTACTAAGGACCTAGCTACATTTCATGACATACTGTCGCCTAAAGGAAAAATGTGCATCAGAGACGTGCAATGTGAACAGGAATGCGCGCCTTGTCGACGACACCGTACATAACGTATTACAGGCGACACTTTCTCAGAACATGTTACGCCTGAGTCACGAAACGAGACGAATGGTGATTTAACAATGTCTAAAATAGACTTCCTTGTGGAATGCGACCACATCAACTACAGCCATAATACTAATATCTGAGATCAGCGAATAGCTCAACAGTTACGCATGACATTATTCTTGTTCGAGCGCTTTCTCCGTTGCCTTGGATACGTATTCGAATTTGAAAATTTTAATGGATTTGCTGTTAAGCTGCTTTCAGACTACGCTATAATATAATAGCATATAGTATATAGCTCATATCACAACAATATCGCGCACCATATATTGTTATGGACACGTTCACACTGCACTGTACTGTATAATGTTATTATTGAAAATGTATGGTGCGCGCTATTGTTGTGCTATGAGCTATATATTATAGCGTAGTCTGAAGTAGTGAACACAGATCCAATTTTTAGTTTCTATGTTGCGTTACCGAATTTCTATATATGTATGTACACTAAAATAATGTGTATCAAATTGTTTCGTTAAACCTAAGTAGAATGGATGGTAATGAATTGCTTGTTAAATCGTGACTCATTATAATGAACAGTCACTCCGAAATCTATTGTATTTGATTTTATACACTGGTTTACCTACAAGGAACCAGTTTACTACATAGTTATAGTACACCACCTAGCTCGTCCTGTTTTTTGGAATATATAATCCACCAAATCGCACTAAGCGTTTCCAAACGTCTTTTATAATACGCACAGCAGAGGAGTGGAATTGTCTACTACTGCGACTGTATTTCGGAACACATTCAACCCTAATCTCTTCAAAGTTAGAGTGAACAGGATTCTTCTGGGTAAGCTCACTCCATCCTCGATTTAGTCTCTGTTACCTTGTAGTCCTGGGCCTGGGAGTATTTAAGTTAAGAGTAAAAAGGTTACTTCTAGGTAAGCGTGCTCCATCTTCGACCAAATCATCGCTTACTATCAGATGAGATAGTGGTCAAATTCGTGCCTATCAATACAAAGAAAAAGTCAAGAGAAAAATCTATCTGAAATTAAAAAAAAACATCTTAACTCTTGACAAAATTTTTGTATGAACAAACCGATACTAATGTGGATCATTCATCCTCCAATATCGATGGCAAAATATATTTAAGCTGTCAGCTCTTCCAAATTTCCAGATTCAATGACGTCATCCACTCGTACCTTCGTCCTTGTCGAGCCGAGCCACTCGCGATTGTTAGTGGTATTGTTTTTTATTCCTAATAACCCTTCCGCATGTATAACTGTAACCGCAGTACACGGCATGCCTCTCGACGTGACGTTCCAGGGACGTCAACCTCTTGAGCACTCGACCTCAAGTGTGCTTCTATGAAAAGCTCCTACGCGCAATATGTTCCTTCGAGATAATTCACGCTTCACTACATCATTCAAGTGCGGCTGTAACTAGAAAAACTTATATTTGTTAGGCAACATCTAGGCCTTAGGGGAATATTTCGTACCTCATTTGTTTTTGAGACACATTATTTTCTACTCCTACGAAATGCTTAGCATATTTTGTAAAAGCTCGTTAACTCGAGATTATTGTAAACAAAATGGTGTAAAAGAAAGGAGGTATAACACTTAAGGGTTTAGTTAAGAAATGAAAAAAGCCAGACATTGTTTCTAGAATAGCAATTCTGTAAGACTCAAATTACAGTGGTTTCAGTAATAAATGTTCAAGTTAATATCTGTTATTAATTCATTTACCTAATGTTCTGTTAGGTACTTCCGAGATATTTATGTTATTATATATTCTAACTGAGCCAATATAGTCAAATTATCTTTCAGATTTATTCATAGATATTGCCGTTCATAATTCAATCTAACCAAATGTATTCATCGGACAACCTAACCCTAACACAGGATTATCCCTTACGGGTACTTACAGAATGGATTAAGGGGAAATTAGTAAGAGGAACCGTTTCACAGGTTATTGCTTTAAGGAACAACTAATCGCCATGAATCCCTGGTCGGAGATGGATCGCCCCCGCACATTCTTGTCTGTTTACAATCCGTCTTGTGTCGTGCCGTGGGACCGGACGGCTGTATGCGCTTTTCCAAATCATTGTGAACAACTTGCGTAGGCTTGCGTTGAATGGATGTACTTTTGTACACTCAAATTAAGAATGATTTACTTGTGAACTGTAGTGTCCGGCAAACTTCGTCGTATAAGGTGTCCGATTTACTGTGGACGATTTTACACGTAGGAACTTGTGGACAGTCACTGTTGGTCAGGTAAGTCATTACCATAACAAAACTAAGTTTGTAGCAGGCCTTGAAGGTATAAACTAACTCGCGATGTAAGCACTAAGTTTTCCACATTTCCCGAGCGCTCGTTTGGCCTACCTACCGACGCGCTCAGGCTGACCGGCGCCTGTGAAGACACTTGTCACTGCCGCCTAACGGTAGACCCTTATCCGATGTTTGATGACGGAGATTTACTACTAGCCACCTGTTTGGATATGATGTGCTACATCAGCTGTTTTGTTTGATAAACACTCGGGAAAGTTTTCTCTCTTCATTGCATGCCGTTACGACATTATCGCCGCATTACTATTTATTCAACCGAATATATTGAACTGGCATTAGGCAAATGGGCTTAATGGCTTGTAAAGTTGGCTGCATAGTCGCATTCTACAAGATATTTACATGTTTATTTATTCAATTATCGATAAGATTACTCTCATAAAACATTCAAAGGGATTAGACTGTGATTGCGCAAATGCTCTTACACAGCTAGATGTTATGTCGTTACCTATCTGCATTAGGTGGTTTACTCCTTTGGCTTTAATTGGCAATTACATAGGTTTACTGTTAGTGCCGGTAATTAGTCGTGGGGTAAGGCGCCGGGCGGCGGTGACTCGGTAGCGCGCCGAGGTCGGTCGGCGCCTCCCCGCACTCCACAATAACTTGTCGCGCCCATCTAAATGCAAATAAAGGGAGGGTACCTACCCTTGATCTTTGTATGCGCATCCCTCATTTGTCAACATTTTGTTGAAAAAGGTGATATTAAAAATATTTGAATATTTAGCGCTCGTTGGAATAACAAATGGTCACTCAAAGCGATGACGGTACAAGGGAAGTTGGCTGTTGTTGTTAATAGATGCATAAAGCAGATATTTTTATTAAAATTCGCACGCTGTTTACTAAACCTATTCATTTGAAGTTGAACGTTAAGGACAATCAACGCAAGCCATGAGCATAGTTACAAAACAGTGTCTCCGTTTCAACGTAGGTAAGTGATTTAGCTCAAAAGCTGCCTTCAATTAAGGAGAAAATTAATCCTGAAGGAACATGCAACGGCTTAAAATTGCCAATTTGCCAACAAGCTGGCGTGCAGTGTGCCAGGCACACCGCACAGGCACAGGTATATAACTTATTTCTGTGTCCTGGCAAACCAATTTAACTTCGGCCATCGCTGACCAAGGTAGGTATTCCGACAGTACGGCAGTTGCTTAACTCTGACTTTTGTTTTAAGCACCGATTTCGTTATCAAATATATAGTTTGTTGCAAATACGATTATAAGGAATTATAATGCAGAAGCATTGGTAGTATTTGGACCTACCTAATATCTTCAATATTTCACGGAAAACTTACCATAACATTTTTTTAATTTTTAAATACTTAATAATAAAAGAAGTTTAATACGTATAAGGAAAACGTGGTCTTAAAAACGAAAAAACAAAACACAAAAAGGGTAGTCGACCGTACTCTTATAATCTCCAGATTTAAGAGTTTCCACAAAGCTCTACAATTTATTTTACCAGGAATTTTGCTGTAAACAATTGAAACATGGTGGCGCCAACAGGTAACCTGGATATAGAGTAGGTACAGCAACTCTATTTTATGTCTCAGGAATGGGGTCATAGCTATGTTCAGCATAAGTAGCGACAATTTTGTTGCCAGATACGATATCAGCTTACAAAATTACCATGAACTGTGATAAACTACTCCGACCCATGGAATAACTGTTCCGTTCAGACCCGATAAATTTATGGGGCGCATTCTTTTGACATTATTGTTGGGAAACATCGTTGTACAGTGAGTAAATGAAATGAACAGGCGTTTTACTGTCGTTTCATTTGACAGGAACGACTCTGGCGTTACATAAAAAAATCATCTATATTATTTTAAATTAGGGTTTATACGGTCAGTGAAATTGTAATCGTGACCAATTGCAGTAAGTAACGCGGCCTCCCGCTGCGCGTGCGCCGCCGACGCAGCGGGGAAGCGTCACTCACTATGTGCATGCGCATAGGTACCACAATGAGACAAGTGGCTTATGAAGAACCCGACTATTCATGATTATTTTATTACATATCTATTCACTATCGACAGTGATTTGCATTTTTGAAAGCTTGGGAACAGTCGTGTATGTAACTTATCGACTCTTACTTCTAAAATTTATTGTTCATAAAAAAACACGGTATATAAAATGCATGCATGACACGAATAAAAGAATAGAAATAGCAGTAGGGAAATAAAGCGAAATATTTTAACAAGCGCTAACAGCCGCGCCAACACCAAACGTGAGATTTGTGTAAACTCTACGGATTTAAGAACAGAGAGGAAATCCTTAGAGAATCCCTTTCGCCTCGTTACGACACTCCATTTATTTGAAATATTTGTGAAAAGAGACTCCCGCAGAAAACCTAAAACTCCCAGAATAAAATCTCTGATAGATTCGATTGTGATTGGAAGCAACAAACGCGCCTTTATTGTATCAAATAAAAGCAATTTGATTTTGCGAAACTTTGATGACAGACAAGTAATAACCTTTTATTTTCAGAAAAATTGTTCTGAACAATAAAGCTGTTTAAAAATTGAAGCTGGGGGGAGTCAAAGAAACTTTTCGGAAGGTGGAGGAAGGTGGAATAATTTTGAGATTGCGCCTCGTACGAGTCGTACGGAATATGCTGAAAGTTGTCCATCAGCAAGATTGATACATTAGCAGCCGAGCGAAGTGCATGAGGTTGTCCGACACAAAGGCAAGATGCTGATGCACTCTCTTTGCTCTCACAGTTATTGTCACTGCATGATCGAGTCTCTTCATACTCTCCGTGTTTTGTTTCCTGAGGTAACTTCTTTGTTATACTGTCGTATTTTCACCGCGGAAAACTTGTTCCTACGTTCCGAATTTTTGTTGGGTGTCGCGAGCCGAAACGCGTACTACCTTTACCCATAAAAGGTTTTATGTTTCACGTCTATAATAAGACGGCAATATGCTCGCAGTTATACGTCTATACGTGCAGCAGCCGTAGCGACTTGCGACGAATTGTGAAACATGTAGAAAGACGTCGTATATTGATTGATAACACACAGTTATTGGTTCAATTGGAACTAATAGCCATTTTGTTCGACGATCCATTGACTCTCAATTTAAATGTGGACGCATTACAATCGAGCAATTGTGACGTGTGTCGTTTGTTAAGATAAGAACTTATTGTTATTAAAAGTTGAGTAATCACCGGTTGTTTAATTCGAGGGTGATAAGTACCTACATTTTGGAGTAGTTAGTTGTTTACATAATAAAATGCACCCGGGCTCATTGTAACAAGGGTGAGGTGTGTCTGTAGCCACAGGAACACGAGTGACTGCACCCCTGTGGCTGGGAATCCCATGATTCCAAAACCGTGTAATGTCACGTAACGCGATCATATCGCTGTATAAACTAATGTCGCCAGACTGCCTACAAGGCACCCCTCTGCTACTTTAATATCATATCTGATATAGCAGTCTTCGAAAGCTTTTAATTTAATTAAACCTTTCGTAAAACATGAAATTTATAAAATAAATATATAATATCATTAGAATTTCTTAAGCTTTCTTCGTGCTGTTGCAGCCTTTGCAGCCAGTGCTTTGCAGCTTATAATCGTAGGCTTAAAATTTCGTTCCTCCTAAATGATGAATAGGTATTCCACACGAAACCTCTTACCCGTCTATAACAAGAGAATTAATGAGTAAATCAAGCTACAAACGAGCAAGAACACTCAATGAAAGCATTCAAAACGTTTTAGAAGATCATTTACGTTCTAAAGCACGCAGTGTTCACGACGAACACACACGATTACGTTCAATTAATTTGTTTTGTGAGTACGACGAAGAATAAGCTCTGCGATTGTGAGCGATTTATTTAAACCCAGATATTCGGCGTTTCACACACGACTACCGGTGTATTAGGCGCGATAATGTCAGGGATTTGTTATCGCCCCTCCATATCAAAACCTCTAATTTGTGCCGCTTATTTCACTTGCTGAAGCAGAGTCGAATAACCGCGCAAAACCTAAATAACCTCTTTTAAAACTACATCGGAGTAAAGGCCTTTCTATCGATCCGAAAGCTCTGAGCCCGTTTGAACGTAAAGCATGATTTTTTAAAGAACTCGGGCAAATCGATGTTTGTGATCACGGCCCCAGTGCCGGCGCAGCTCTTTGAGGGTTCCGGTGCACTTCTCGATTGCTCGATCAGTAATTTAATTAAAGTGAGTGCGCATTAGAGATGCCGAGAGGTAAACGGGAGCCTCTCTTTGCTGGGCCCGGCTGCTTGACGGCGACGTCTACCGGGACTACGCTTTTATTTGAACTTTCAGGCATCTTCTCGTTCACACTCGAGACGCTCTAATTGTTAAAAAAAGCGTGCTTTCATGCCTCAAAGGAATAATCATTGGAACGTTCAAAGGATAGTAGTTTCAAAGGTTTATTTACATCGTGTTAAGTCAAATTTATATATATTTATGTTTATACGCACAATCCAAACACTGGACATAATTTCCCATAAATGTCAATTAGCGTTTAAATTCCAAACATTTAAACCCACTTAATTCGTTTATTGTAAAATATTATCAACGAATTTCAGTATATTATTATCAGAGTTAATCGGATGGTGGCTGTTAAATAACCATTAGGTATAACACGAACTCCAAAACAAAGCTCTTTATAAATAAACCCATAATAATAAAAATCTAAACGTGAAGGCAATAGTAAAGTAGCCAGAATTACAGGGTTTCGCTTCAAAAGGCAGCATTTTTCTTCCATTTCTTTTGTAATAGCAATTCGAGTTGATTAGACGGACGTGGAATCAGGATAAAGGTATTATCTGGTGAGCGTACCTGCCAGTAAGGGGTATTATCGCATGGTTTTGTAACCACTGAAAGCCGAGCTTTGAGTTAATTAACGTGCGGGTAGGTACTCGTTCGCGTTCACTAATGAATAAAACCAAGTAAGTATAATGTACCAGCAATAGTTTAGTATTAGTACAATAGCTGCCTAATGCTCTGCGAAATGTGTGAGCTTTTGTAGATACTGAGCCCTATTGTCTGCCTTAAATCTCCGCAAACATAACGGACTTTCCCTGCTGCAATAAAACATTGGGGTGGTTTATTGGTCGGAAGATGTGCAGGCTTGCAGTAGCAGATACTGAGTATCAGCAATGTTTCTTTAAAGCTTATTGACCATGTGGCCATAAAATTTTATGGACAGCTTTTTGCTGTGAAAATAAAGCATACTATGTAGAAGGTACATGTTTTCTTATGTCAATTTAACTAGGGAAGTCGCTCACTATGTAATTAAAATTCAATGGATGAGTACTACTTACTACGTAGTGTAGTAATGAGTAGGTAGTGCGTGTCCACGAACGTATCATTATCTACTTAAATAATAATAGACACGATGAATGGACACGACGCGGGTGTCCCTGCTCAGTGGCGGTGGCGACGTAACCATGCTTCCGACTAATTACATTATTAAAACTTCATTGATGACACCATTATTAATACGTGTTTATACTTCGGATATGAGCTGGTAAGTTATTATATTTTGTCTGTAGGCAGACTCCCCGATTGATACACAGCTGTGGCCAGCTTTTAATTTAACGCTGTAATTGCTTTAATTGGACGTTTAATGGACTGAAAGTCCAAACCGCAGTCGTTTAAATAGCAACATTATTGAAATTGTAGTGATGAAATTGCTCTGTTTCAATACAGATCGTTTCAGTAAGCAATATTTGGATACTAAATTAGAGAGACTACTATTGAGCCTACATTAACTTGCTGTCAGACGGATATTTCAAAGAGCGTGGACGACAGCCCGACGAATGAATAAATTGAAGTCTACGATAAATTGACATTAGCTAAACGTTATTGTATTTGGAACTTTTGTCCTTCTAGTTTCCAAGTATCCGTGCTGAATAGAAATGCACGGTCGTCGGGTGTGTATTATTTCCTTAGTGAACTGAGCTGACGAAAAGAAATATTTACAAGACATGGCAGGGGAAATGAAGTGATAGGTGGATTGGACGTGTTTAAGCTTGGGTGCGGATAGCGCAGCGTGCGAACTGGCAAGCGAGCCCTATGAGCGAGCCATCGGCGTCGGCGCTCGGCACCCGACCCATTTACATAACCGGACGTGTCACGAATAATATGGAAATGGCCCGGCGCCCTGCGAGGAAGCGCGGCTGCACTCCGACCTACCGTCACTTCGATATTGCCTCCATTTACAATGGAATGCAATCTCGTTGATGCTAATGTAATGTATGTGCGTACATTGAAGCGTGACGCCCGCGCCTTCCAGCGCTCATAGACCGCACCTTTTGTCACAAAAGATTTAGTGCATGCAGCTAAAACATTCTGCATTTCAAACGATCTCTCTCGTTACTCGCAGCCGTAGCACAAACAGCTACGAAGTTCTGTGTGCGAGCTTTGAAAGTTTAAAACTATATTGAGTCAAAATTATTTAGACTTAGGAGACGTGTGCAAATTACGTGAGCCTGACAGCATAATTTCAATTAATTATCTCTTTCTCTTGCGCTGGCAGATAAATGAGTCCCGAGGGCGCCGTCCGGGCTGAAAACATGAAACTTTGTACACATCCAGCCCCGTGCCCGCCCACCGACTGCTCCAGAATCCTAACTTTTGAATTATGTATCCTTCCAAGCTTTTTTACACAACCCAAGTGTCAAGAAAACCCGACACTTCCCGAACCTTTCCAAGATTTTGAATAAGTACTTATGTTGACACCGTTTAGGTACCTACTTTCCGAATTCCTCTATTAAGTGTGTGAATTATTTGAAGAGAATCTACACGCGATTAGAAATCTAAATGGGTTTCGAAAACATGTTACGGTTGGAAAAAAAGTTGTTCGTATAGCGTGGGCCGCCGGGGTTCCTGTGCGATATGTCGGTCGTCGGAGTGGCAGCCAGTTTCCCAAGCGAACAATGACTTCAGCATCGGGTCGAACTCAATTTCACGCGTGATTTGTACACTTTTATTTCATTTCCACTCCAACTGAACTGCCGATAGAGCAAGCGGCTGCATTGAGTAATTCTTATAGAAGAAACACCCAAGTTACACTTCTAAATAATTGAACAGAAAAGTATAGGTACTTACAACAAACATAGTTTGTCATAAGTTCATAAAAGAATCAATGCCTACAAAGGATCGGATGAAATATGAAGTAAGTATAGAGAAACTATAAATAACGTTTGCTAGTATTACTTATAAGGTTTTCAGGCGAACAATGCTGTGTATAAGTTAGGGCGCCGCGTAGCGCAACTTGACAAACAGCGGCTCGTGTAGCAACATCTTGCGGCTCACGGCAAAGTCGAGCCGACAACTTGATATATTGGGTTGCTTTGTGAGGAGAGCGGGTAAACACACGCAACCCGAGTGCCGCGCCCGCTGCCACGCGCACCCGACGCAGATAACGTCCTCCAGGACGAGGCTACTAAATTATTTTTTATCTTCAACTCTTGCACAAGTCTTGCACTTATCTAAAGTTACAGGAAGCGCTTCAGAAGTCGAAAAGAATCGTTACGTGGTATCATGTCGAAAGATACCATTTACAAAAGTGTTAGATACTTGTCACAAATTGAATTAATCCTCCCCTGGAGAGTTGTAAGCTTCCATTCAATTTTTAACAAAACCGCGTCTCCATTTCGCACCTCATGCGATATCATTTTATGTAAAAATTGCTTAAAATTCAAGAGTCAAATGCTGAGGAAACGACCGTAGGAACATCATGAGAGCAGCAAAATTCCACGGCTGGGTAGACAAGCCGCGTCGCTCGGAACTTTATGAGCGGCAAACGATGCGTATGTGTACGACAGTAAAGGCGGTACGTCGATAAAAAGTCCATTGTCGACACCGGGCCGCTTAAGGGTTCGCAAATGACGGGAGGAGCACGAGGAAACGCGATAAAAACTGAGGACGACCGACTACGTGCCAGCGAACGACTAAGAAATGCTATGTTGGGTTGAGACCTCGACAAGTGTGAAATTTGATTGGCGTCCACAAAGAAAATATTGAGCAAAGAAACCGTAGCGTAGGTGTGCTCAAACCTCGAATGATACACACTGCCTTAGAGAAACATCCTCGATATGGAAGGGATCGTTACCTGAAACAAACAAACGTTTTATAAAAAAAATATTAGGGTACTAAAGCTGATACGCAACGAGCGAAATTGCAACCAAAAACATTGCATCTATGTTTATTTGACAAAGGTTTAAATTAACTATGAATTAATGAACAACAAAGCGGCGACCAAATGTAATTAAGATTAGGTAAACTAGGCCCTGCTTAGTAGCTACAAATACTAATTTAATTAGAACTTGTTCTGAGATAAATAATTGGTTTCTATAAATCTCTCTCTGAGCAACATTAGGTACTTTGATCAGCAACGGAATTTATCGTTTCATTAAGAAATTCTTCGGTCAAAGAAATTTCTAATATATGGTAGGTATGTCTATGAAAATGGCCGGCTTCCGGCTAAAAGGAAACAGCGCAAAGTTATCGATATAGGTAAGTTTTTGTTTTAAACTACCGACATAGTATTCAGTAGGCCGGAGCCCTTGTTTGTTATTTCACTAATCCAGTTTATGTCAACACTTAGCGCCCACAAAACTAAACAATGCGTTTCGAAATACTTCACGCACATGCGGAACTATTATGGTTCAGCCGATATTACAAATAAATAAATAGTGTGTATGTGTACACTCGCACATTGTAGAGGTACCAAAGGGCGTTATGAACTTTTGAAAGTGGGTTAATTCAGAACTGCTCAATCCGTTGCGTGACTCGGCAAACGGTCGCCCAGCTTTCGTGCCTTTCAGTCGCACTCTGACTCGGTATAAAAGTAACATTTTCACGTTGTGTTTGTAAATCGTGGAATAGTTCCACTGTAAAGCCGCTTCTCTGTTTCACACGGAACCGTTCGATTCGTCGGTTGCTTTGTAAGTTTGGTACGAAGGGCGTTGTCTGCGTCCATTATGCAAATGGAGGCTCCGCGGCCACGGTGTTCGTATTTAGCCGATCTATTCACAGAGCCTGCCCGACAGACGACAAGATTCGACGACAACTTTGATCGCGGCTACGGGTAGCTCGTAAATAGAATAAATGCTAGTTTCCACGCTAATGCTGAAACGCAAACAATACAAAAACACTTTTTTCTCGTTTGAATTGCGAGCGCGGCTAAAGTTTTGTTAAAATACAGCTTTTATTCAAACAACGTTTGGAATTCAGCAGCAGGTATTTCTGTTGTGTTTATCGCTTTGTATTTTTCACTTAACTACTATTGTATTTCGGAATTAAAAAACAATTTATGCTTCACTGTCGACTTTACATTTTCTCATTTTATGCGGGGTCTAGTATTTGTGGAGGTACAGTACAGAATATTATTGTAAAAACCTCATTTAATTTTGATGTTGTTTGCACAAAATGTTGATACAAGTAATGGTTGTATAATGATGATCAGGGTGTATCATGTGTGTTGTGAGGGGCGCGGGGCGCGGCTGTCGTCCTCCATTCCGGAGAGTGGCGACACGAGCCGACAAGTGTAAGTTGTGATACCATCGCGCTAATGTGTTCTGCTATAATCGATACCGACACACGAAAGCGGAATTTTTATCACTCCATATAATGTGGTATTGAACAGTTTCATGAGGCCGTTGACTTGGCATGCGGTTAATGTAAAAGTAGATATTTCCTTAGTCAACAAAGTTTTTCTCTTTTACAACGTCGTTAAAAGCTGGCTAATGTTACTACAAATAGATATCAAGTTTATAATGGACATTATTTTCCAAGTTTTGCTTGCAGACGGTAGGAGGCTGGAAGACCTATCAACACGGGCGTGGGAGTCGATCTGATATTAATTTAATAACCAGCCAACATCCTTTCCATTGTATCCTTGTCGTAAATAGAAACCGAATGGGTATTAGCTTAATTAGTAATCTCTTTACTAATCTCGTAATGTCCAGAAAGTGTTTCCCACGACATGATACATTACCCTTCCCCGGATGTTTACAAAGAGGACCGATGTGCTGGGTTGCGTTGTAAAGTGGCTTCAGAGATACATCGATGTCAAAGTAAAGCCTATCCAAGAGCTTTTTCAGAACCATTTATTTATGACAAATATGTGCTTACGTAAGTAGAGACTACAAGTTATCCGACTTTCCTTCATAGTTTCAGTTCGGCGAAAACTAAATAAAATAGTTTACAAGGGTTTCTCCCACAGGATACCACACCCTTGTTAACTTTATTTCACTGAAATTCGGTTCTGTAATACTTTTACTGAAACTGAAAATGTGATAAACAATATAATAAATTATAGTTTGTTTGGTTGGGGAGTGAGGGAGTCCTGTGTGTTCAGAATGACGATACACTAAATGATGTTTGCATACACGACTGGCGCTAGGGGAGTGCCTTCACGGCAATTTTGCTTGTGTAACTGTTGCGTCACTCCAAATGTATGAACAGCACCATGACACACATAGTATGCAGGATATTGCTCGCTAGAACACTGATGAAAGTCACCCAATAGACAACGTAATTAGGTACCTAGTTACGAAAGGGCAATCATCAAATCCAACTCGTTTTAGCACTTGTAAAAACACTCGCTTTATTCTATTAAATTTAATTTACTCTTTACATTCTGGATCCGCTTACATGAAAACTCAAGTTTCATTTTAAATTCTGTTAAAATATGATATTGGGTTCCGGATACTCGGCGCTAGTAATTTGTTGTTGCGGCAGTATCCACGGAACCACCGCCTCTACTCGAGCTGAAGGTTTCGTTTAAAGATATTGCACCGACTCCGCACTAATATTGCCAACGTTGTGACGTAACTGCTCTATTGATCGAGGAAATGAGAAAAAGCCAATTTTAAAACAAAAAAGGAAAATGACTTCGCCTCCAACAAGTTAATTAACAGACTTCGTGTGGGACCCCAAAAATAACAACGAAAAGGTAAAAAGTGAAACATGGGGCTTTTGTTTTGAGAATTTTATCTCAGCAACTAACGCTGAAAAAATATACTTATTGAAAAATTAAGATTTTATATAACTTCGTTTACTTTCGGGAAAAAAAGCAAAAGCCCTTCACGTACAACATTTCAAAGTTCAAAATTTAAAATCATTTCAGCTACTCGTTCAGCTTCGAACTGTGTCACAAAACGCCTAGTCGGCACATTATCTATCGACATCTGCGACACCAATTCGTTCTGCGTCACGTACTTCGAACAAACTTCATGGGAAAACTTTAATTGGAAAATACTCCTAGTTTGCTCAGAATAGGTGTTTTCAACGCTATCTAGTTGTTAGTTGTGCACCTAAAACTAGGTATTGATTATTAAACATTCGATGTTACTTTAAGCTTAGATTAGAGCTTTCTCGTTATGGTAGATTAAGTTTTGCTTTTAAATAATAGACACTTTAAATATACGTGCCATATATTGGTTCTGCTTAGCGGATTGGTAAACGAAATTATTTCGGGAGGATTTTGCAAAATTATCACGCTACCGACCAACTGCAAATTCTTGATCTGAGAATATTATGCTATTAGTATGCAAGTGAAATGATCCTGCAGCTGCACATTTCTGATAAGATCCCTGGCCATCTCTTAGGTAGGTACGATAGCCGAGAACATCCAATTCGAAAAACCAAACGACAATTTATGCTATCTGTTAAATAGGAATTAGTAACAGATAGCATAAATTGTCGTTTATCATAGATCATAAAAATTCATGAAAATAAACATTCACTTCAATATTCCAATCATATTTTGCAATCAAACTTCGCAATCAAGCATCACACAATGTAGGCATCCAGACATTGTGTCCCCCAATCGAAAAATAAAATCTAGATAGGAATTCGAGCGAGTATTTAGCCGCCCACCGCCCAAACATGACTGCTATCGATTTGGACTTAATAATAGAGCTATGTCAGACCCTCGAATGATACATGAACCACCGATTATGCGAAAAGCAATATCGCCAACTATAAATATTAGCTCGGGACTGGAAAAGAGTAATTCGAAATAAATTCAATTAACTTCGCCTATCAGTCTTGTGGCCATGTAATAAAGTTGCGTTTACAATTGAATTGAATTTCTTGGAAAGTCTGCGTTACAATAGATGTAACTCCGACTTATTACTTTTTGGGCACATTTTATCAAGTTTAGTAGAACAATCAAAATGGAACTAGGTGCTTTTTCAGTTCTTGTATAACAATAGATATTCCAAAACTACGATAAACAATTTTAACAATGAGGGACATAAATCGAGTAGCATGTTGTAGCGGACTAGAATACGGGCGATTGTATTTTAGTCCGGCTGATGAGATAGATGCTGCATACTATAACAACGAGCGCTCGGCAGCCAGCTGTACCGCTGCCGCGCATCATGCGACCCCCTTATAATGAGGCCGCGCCGCCTACCACACGGTGTAAGCTCCTTCGTTTCCTATGCTAATTGGTCGGATAAGCTGCCAACATGTAACGACCTGCCTAATTAGAAAACCGCGGACAAAATAGTGGCTTTGCAACGTACAATAATGAAGCAACTTCAAGTTACAACTAAGAACTTTGTATTGACGGTGCCACCGCGTACCGTCTCAGCCACATTATTGTCATGTTTATAATTTTATTAGGAACCGGAAGCAGAAACTTTTTATTCGGTTGTATTTTTTTTAAAGTTAGAAATTACGTTAATATTTTATTATACAAGACATAAAGAAGTTTGTGGCCGTAGCAAAGAATTTAGGTTTACAACCTCATTAAGTAGGGAGTAATTCGATTCGAGAGCTCGTAGCAGCGCTGCGCGACTGGAGTTTATTTCCCTCAGTCAGTAATTAACGCTGTCAGCATGATGAGAGCAACAAAAAGTTGTGAAAACTAAAAACAGCGGAATACTCATATGAAGCCATTCATACGCATCTGCATGTTCTCGCATGTAAAGTATTCACACGCTCGCTCGCAGCGCTAATGAAGTTTTTCGCGCCGTGCCGCGCTGTGCTCATCTAATTTGCTTATTTTTATCACCTACTGAAAAGGTTTTCTTTGCATAAGATTTCTACAGAATAATGGCAAGTTTTACAATAAGTTCTGTAATACATTAAAACTTTCACCATTATGTAGGTATTCTTTCTACTTTATATTCATGTTATGAAAAATAGCTACTGAACAGATAGGAATTCTTTTAATATTATTTCATGGTACACTAAGTTCTATTTCTTTGTCACATTATGGCTAAATTTGACGATAACAAAAGAGTAAACTAATCACAACGCCATGTTTCTCAACTTTTTTCCGCTTCATGACATTGTGTACCTATAGAGTTTGGTACAAATTCAATAATGGGCTTGTCCCTATTGCACTCCCAGTACTCAAATCACATTACCAGGCGAAACGCGGAAAATAAGAGGAAGATTTTTTACTTTTCTCTCTACATTTTGTCTGAAATGGTATTTATCAGGATCGAACAACCCGCTGTTACTTTCAGACTCCACTTCGGATGGTAAAAGTCAATTGATGTAAAATAAAAGTAATATGAAAGATACAGCCGATTTCGTGGAAAGAGTACGAAAGTACAGAGTTGTCAGTCCTTATCCTTTTGATCGAAACAGTAAAGTGTTTAAATTAAAGAGCTTTACAAATATACAACTTCGGATTCTCCACCTCACCTCACTCCCCAAATCGTCTAATCCTGCCTGACATCGACTCCTACTTTCGGTATTAATTAAAGTGTAGCAGAATAACATTTAATCAATAAACTTGGGTACAACTTGTAGGCACTTATCATCATCTTCAATTACTGGATTAGTAGTCAAAGACGTCTCGATCCTCCTATTGAGAGCGGGCACCACAAAGCCTATACATTGTTGAGCTAACGAACACTAACAAGAGCGTGCTCTATCTACAATGTCGAACATATCAATTAATAGCTATTTCTAGGCACTGTATGACTAATTCCACGTGAATTTAACAACCGATATTTACGCCGAAGCTATGTAGATTATCCATTTGAACCGGTATAGTGCGTTATTGTAAGTTTGTGTAAGTGTGCGAAATCGAATAATCGTACATTGTAGGCAGATAATTACTGTCCTACGGTTCGTAATTGATAGTCAATTGACTGTTTCCCGTTGTATCCCTCTATTAGTTGATTTGAAGCAGCCATTTAAAGATAAACAACGCATAAATACATATTTATAGTGGTTCCATATTCGGGCTACTTTTGCGCTTAAAATATGGCATAAATTACAATTTATTTTTGCTGTGATTCTTGTATGTAGGTCTACATGAAAATATGACGTGTATAAAGAGCGGCATGAACGTACAATTTATTCAAAGCCCGAGGCACGTGGACCCGAGGGATCCGGGCTGGACAAAGGCTCAAATTCTCATTATATAACGGAATTTCACAGCAATATTCAATTTCGAAAAATAAACAGGGTTGGTGATTATTTATTACAGAGTAATAATAATATGTAGGTTGGTAGATACTTTTCAATAAATTAATATTAAATAAGTAAAAGAGTCAAAGATGCGAAGTAAAGAGCACAACGAAGTTTAATTGGAAATGTCTTCTGAAATTGATAGGTTTGCTTCGGGAATTTGAGAACGACTTTGGATTCCATTTCCTCGATCTCCGCGGAGTAATTCAAATTTGGGCGAAAACTGTCTTTAAACAAAACGAATTACCTATAAGGAGAACGTTTTCATGATCGTGTAAGCATGATCAAATATAAAGTTACTGAGAAGCTTAAAGATTTCTTATAGTACACACATAGGTATTTTCAGTAGAAAAATACGAATAGATCTTTCTTGTAGTACATAGTAGTTATTTTAATACGCTTCAGCTATTTCAACTACCTATAAGTGTAAACTTTGCGTTTTAAATTTTCAGAGCGTAGGGTAAGATACTAGCTTTGGAAAACGAAAGAGTGACTTTTTACAAGATTCTACCGACGCATGATGTTACATATTATCTAGCTAGGTAACTTTTGAATAGAAGCGACATCTAATAAACAATAAAGACATTTCGATATTTTAGAATTTAGAGCATACAATTACGGCTATTGAGATCTGAGGCAATAATATATTCATGCATTTAATTTTCATGACTATAAAATTAAAAAAGACACAAATATGTCCAATGTTTAATATTTGATGGCAAGTTGCGAGCCATACATACATTATAGTAAGTTATTGAAACACGCTCCATCGGCTGGGCGGCCGAGTGCAGCGGCGTAGACAAGTGGTGCTTCGAAACGCATTAGCATTACCTACTCGTCTGATGAAACTTATGCATATTGTACGTCAACTTATTTAAACTAAGGCTAGAGGGAGACGGAACTATAGAAGCTAAAGGTACGTCTATATAGAGGCCGAGCCGGGCGGGGTGGAGCGAAGCGGTAAAAATTGAAGTCAGTTTCCACTGAAGCGGAGCCAGGGCCCGAGTCTGCTATTACAATATAGTGTCAGAATGGTCGATCACTGATTTCAAAATGTTTGATTTTGACAAGTTTGGTAATCTACTAACATTATGGTATCATAATGACATTCCAGTGATCAACCACTGACACGCCATTGAAAGAAAGCCATATGAATGGTAATCTCGTACATAATGACATATTTAGTATTTACGAACTTCTCACTACTTCAGTTTGCTTATACCGTATGTCTACGACATATATGCAATCCTTGAAACCACATACTAGTTATGGTATTTGATAACGCTATACAAAAAAGTAACGAAATCGGTCCAGTAGTTTTGTCAAAAAGTCGAGTTTTAATTTAAAGCAAATTTGAACACTCTGTAGAATTGCAACAGTAGGTTAATAGTACAATGAACTTGAATCCTTGAACATTGAAAAGCAACGTTGCCACGCTGGCGCGGGTGCGGTTCGTTTGTCGGCTTAGTACAGAAGGACGCGGCACGCGTGTGTCGGCTTTTTCAAAGGCCTTCGGCTTTTGGCGAGGAGGGGCGCGGGGAGCGGGTTGCGCGCGCGCTCGACGCGTAGGGTTGGACACAGTTATCGACAATATTATCAGCTTTCTCTCATTGTCTTTTGAAGAGAATAATGATCGGTTAGCAAAAAAGATGTTATAATTTTAAAGGACACGGTTAGTTTCGAATTATTATAGCACCACTATGTACCTACCTACCTATTCTGATTAAAAATTATAATTGAGAGGATTTAGAGATAAAAAATAATGTATTAATGTTTACATTTTAGGAAGAAACATCCTATTAAAAAAACGTACTCACCCGTTTTCTACATTACTCACTATCTAGGTAGTACCTACGGTAGTTTCGTAAGTCGAAACGTACAAAAATTAAAATTTATTTTAAAAGTCCAATAAATTTAACTATCACTTCACTGTTAAATACGGTTATTAAAAATAGTACTAGTATTGTAATGCCTTGATTGCGTATTAAGTCTTTATTAGATAAGTAATTGTAGAAAAGTATCGATAAAAGATAATTATTACATTGTTTACCCTATTTACCTATGACTTTTATTTTTTGCCAGTACGGATGTAAGTTTTGTCAGTTCACCGCGAGTCTTCCGGGATAGCGTGTGTGCATTTCGCAAAGATTTGATAGGTACTTAAGTACACGCATTGTTTTACGTGATTTTTGTTATTTACTTGTATGTATTAGTTTAATTATTTTCTTACAGTGAAATAGACACTGAGTAGGTACTTGACCTTAGTGTGTGTAAATTGTGTTTTTAATTTTATTTGTACATACCTACGTACTTGTTTTTTACGGTGAAATAAACACTCGGATCCTGGTCGTAATTTGTTGGGCAAGGTTCGGGACAACATTGTTCGGCGATGTCACTTGTGCATTCAAAAACATTTTGAACATGAGAAAATTTAAGTTTTAATCCATCTTGTGCTATGACAGAATTTATTTAGATTAGTTCAGTAATCAACTTATTACGAAGTAAAAAAGAACGGGTGAAAAATAACCATAGTGAATTTCATCGCAATTGGCAAAGATATTAGATAAATCAAAACGCCGCCGCGCGAGCATTGTTGCCGCACTTCTCGAGGTCAGTCGAGGTCAAGGTACGTTTTTTAAATAGGGTGATTTACTTTTACTAAATTTATTTTCATATTTATTTTGTTTGAAAACTTATTTTTTTTCATTTACGTTTTTTTAAATTTATAACAATTTATTTATACTTCTGTGGACAAGTGTTACTTGTGGTTTCAATTATTGCATATATGTCGTAGACATACTGTATATAACACTAATAAATAATATGTAAAACTAAATATAAATAAAATCAGGCATGAATAAATGCTCAAATTTAGCTCGGTTTTATAATAATGGCAATACGGCATTCCTACCGCAATTCTATTACGAGACCATTGACGTGCCAGTGACCATGCCATTATGAATTTATCAGATTACGAACTTTTAGCAAAATGACAATGGCATGACAATGACATCATGTCGGAATGACAAATTTATAAAAATAGTAGACTCGGGCCCCTGAGCGGAGTGAGAGAAGTGAAGAAGAGAGCGCGTGCTCACCTATTTTTTTTCTAGTAATATGTTCCACTCAGCTCTACTCCACTCCGCTTACACAGAATGAGTGAAGTGATTTCGAGCATAGTGATTGGTTAATTCTCCGCACCGCTCAGCTTCTTTTCAGTGTCGACACATCCTAAATGGCTTCGGCAGGTCCCGAGCTCGACGACGAAGATCCGGCTTCTGTCAATGTTAGCTCTGCACTTCACTGGTACACTAATCAAATAATTTAGATGATGTAATTCATGTATCGACCATATACTACTTAAGACAAAAAGTACCTGCAACACCATTGTACCATTAGCAACTTTGACTGACCATTATCCGGTTTTATTGCACATGAACTTTAAGAAACCTCTACAATTCGCGATAACAACTATTAAAAAAATTGATGAAGATGGCTTAAAAGAGGAAATATCAAAAATTGAATTCAATTCATTGATTGAGTCTCAGGATCCTAACATTGCTTTGGTGAATATTACTCACTGTCTTCAGGCTGCAATTAAAAGTAACACCAAAGTCATTACCTTAACGCGTCGAAAGAAGATTATAAAACCCTGGATCACACAAGGATTGCTGCGCTGCATGAGGAATAGGGATAAGTTGCATAAGCAATCAAAATATTCGCCAGATAACGCAACATTAAAATTAACGTTTAAACGCTATAGAAACTACTGTAACACTATACTCAAAAAAGTAAAAAGAGCTTATGAAAAAAATCTTGTTAAATCAGCTCAGAACGATAATAAAAAGCTGTGGAAAGTGATAAAAGACATCACAAACTCAAACAAAAACACTAACTGCCCAAATGAGCTTCTTTCTCTAGCCGACGATCCCAAACAGTCTCTGAACAAAATAAATAGCTACTTTATTGATGTAGGTAGATCACTGGCAGACAAGATCAGGCGGAATAAATCAAATTCAATAGACACCCATGTAAACACCAACTCTTATAAGCCCACTCAACTCAATTCGTTTGTAATGGAGGATACGGATGAATGTGAGGTAGATCGTCTCATCACTAATTTAAAAACAGATAGCTCAACAGGATTCGATGGGATTAGCAGTAAATTTTTAAAAACATACAAAACGACTTTAGTTACTCCACTCACCTTTATTTTTAACTGCTGTCTCCAAAAGGGAATATTCCCTGAATCTTTAAAGAAGTCTGAGGTTTGCCCAATACATAAGGGTGGAAGCAGAGATTGTATTACCAACTATAGGCCCATATCCATACTTCCAGCTATATCAAAGATCCTTGAGAGAATAATTAATGTTAGACTAACAAGGTATCTTGAAAGTAAAAACTTGCTCTCACCAAACCAGTACGGTTTTCGTAATGGGAAATCAACTGAACAAGCTGTAAACAGACTCACAAGTTTCATCAGTGATAAATTGGATGGGAAAAAGAAATGCCTAACCATTTTCTTAGATTTAGCAAAGGCTTTTGACACAATCTCTGTTTCGCTACTCCTGGCCAAACTGGAAAGACTGGGAATCAGAGGCACGCAGTTGAAACTTTTTGAAAGCTACCTTACTGATCGTTATCAGTGTGTTCGTGTAGGAAACCTTACTAGCACTGACCTCCCAGTCACACACGGAGTTCCCCAGGGTAGCATATTGGGTCCAACCTTATTTCTCGTATATATCAACGATCTCACTAACCTAAAACTCACCCACGGCGAAATCATTTCCTTTGCTGATGATACTGCTCTCCTTTTCTCCGCCGATAACTGGAATGAGGTATTTGATGCTGCCCAATCTGGTTTTAATACTGTCAGAAAGTGGCTGAATGACAATGTTTTAACGCTAAACACCGATAAAACCAAATATATTTGTTTTACTGTTCGATCAGACCATGACATTGATCACACCTGTGCCATTATCTCACATGAATGTACACCTCATGGTAACTGCTGTTGTGCTCAAATAGACAGGGTTGACACAATCAAATATTTGGGCGTTATTATTGATAAAAACCTTAACTTCAAGGAACATATAAGAATCTTAACGGGACGGGTTCGAAAACTTATATATATCTTTAAAAATATACGACACATCGCCGATCCTCCTATCTTGAAACGGATTTACTTTGCCCTCTGCCAGTCCCTCTTAACATATTGTATATCCGTGTGGGGAGGTGCTCCAAAAACAACGCTCAAATCTATTGAGGTTGCCCAACGAGCTATACTAAAGGTAAGTAATTTCAAACCCATACTTTTCTCAACTACCTCACTTTATCAGTTATGTGGAGTACTAACCGTAAGACAATTATTTATTTTAAAAATAATCATAATGCAACACTCACAAATAATTTATCACCCCCAGATGTTGAATAAACGCAGAAATTATACGGTTTGCACACAACAAAAAAAATCTAACACAAAATTTATAAAAAAGTTTATTAATTCTCTCGGCCCCTATATTTACAACAAAATTAATAAACTCCTTAATATATATCCACTCAATACAGATCGTTGCAGGAGAAAAGTAACTGAATACCTACAAAGTCTCACTTATGACGAGACTGAGCAGCTCTTAACCGTGTCAAGTTAGACATCAAATTTATTTTACATATAATAATACAACCGTATCTCGCTCATTAACACATCTACTCATAAACTGCTGCATATCACACTCACACTTAACTATAGACACACCCTCTCACACTCACTCATTCACCTAGCATAACACACAAAGAGAGGAACAGCCACAGATTACAAAGCTATAAGTTAAGACTATATCATTTTTTTTTTGTTGTTAAATGCTAGCACTTAAGTAAACTTAATTATCTTATGTAATTCGAGGGGATGGCGCTGTAAGCCGAAATACAGGTTCCTCCTAGTTCGGCTCCAGATGCTAAAACTTTTGTATACATAATACTGTTTACAGCATTTATATGTAAATTATAATAAGTACTTTTTGTGAAAGAAATAAATTTATTTATTTATTTATTTATAGTTTTTACAAGTTATGCCTACGAGCTATGGCCAGTGACCAATGGTCAATCGGTTTTTTGTTTCAGCATACTATCGATTACAATATTATGTAGACCTGGATATGTATCGAGATAAGCTTAAATAATGTATTTGAAATAAATTAGCTTTGCATTCTTTGTTGTTGGGTCCAGGATCTTCTTAGCTATGACTCAATGGAGAAAAATAGGTTCAATTTGTATGTAAACTCTATGTACAGTACAAAGGTGGTCTTGATGCAAATAATACCAGAATATAATGATACCACTAATTGGGTGGAAAAAATAAAAAATACACAATTTGAATTTCATTTTGTTTGATTGCTACGTGTGGTATCGTCCTTTTCTTTGCTGCACGGGTACCTATGCCACTCAAAAGGCGACCTATCTTTAGCGCAGGTAGGTTAGGTGCCTATTTTAAATTCATCGTTTGTAACTGAAATAGCAAGAAACTGGAACGAATAAATGCAAAATAACACCTAAGGCTACAAGGATTTTACTCTCGACAAATTTGTTTGTAAGTGATCTTATTTTCCTACATGATGATATTCATGAGTGGTATTATTTTCCTACACATATTGATGACATTAATTTATGCCTGCACCGATCCTAAGAGGCAAGTTTAAAACTACCCTCCAAAGCTTGATTATACGCGTGCTAGATAACTCGCTCAAATTATTCTAATAATACGTCACACCTATTTATGTTTAAACAAGTCAAAACGGTACAAGGTAGTTTTAATAACTAATTTTCAAGTCCTTTCACAAATGCTGTTTATGCCATAAACGTTAAATTGCGAACTAATAGCACGAACGCTCACAAAAGTCAAAATATTGCGTTTGGCTTTAATAAATAATGTATTTAATTGATCATGAAATTAACATCAGTTCCCCGTCCAGTATCCGTAAACGATAAGTTTGTTTTCAAAGCTTAGCTTTTCAAATAAATCTACTATTTTTATTGCAGTCTTCCTTCCTAGTATCGTCATAACATTCTTAAAACGATTCTATGAAGTTTATATGGTTTGCAAATCGTGAGGTTCTTTTATTCATACCTACCTTACTTGCTAACTAAAAAAATTTCTTAGAAATTTTCTAAAGAAAAGACATTACGCCTACTTTAAAAGTTTAG
This sequence comes from Ceramica pisi, assembly GCA_963859965.1. Classification (NCBI taxonomy): domain Eukaryota; kingdom Metazoa; phylum Arthropoda; class Insecta; order Lepidoptera; family Noctuidae; genus Ceramica; species Ceramica pisi. Next base: position 16,227,356 of record OY982535.1, on the reverse strand, counting down.
CAGTCCGACTACCGACCGAATCATAATATTTTCTCTAAGATAAAGATTACGAAGAAGATTATTCAAGTTTTATCGAAGCAAACTTTTCCTTAACTTGTTCCAGTGTCCTTCTTTCTGGGGAACAATTCAAACAACTTGAATTTAAACGGTACAGTGTTGATACAGCTTCAATTTTTATAGTCTCAGTGCTAAGCGGAGCGAGTGCTTACAACTCCTGACAATATTTGAACACTGCATTGAACAAACATATTCCTCAACAAAAGCTTATTCTAACAGCACCCTGGTGATACACCGATAGCGACACTTTACAAACAATGAGTATGAAAATCGTACAGAATGTACACCCTCTTACGAGGTTCTTTACAAAAATCCGTGTACGCTTGAAGATTATGCTTTTATCCCTTATGAGACGAGGACAGCTCATCGCCTTTCGGGTATAGTAGGTTTGGCATACATACCTAATGTTCTTGCTTAGCTAGTTTTTTCTTCCACAAAAGTTATTTCGCCGTTTTTCATTCTTAAAACACATAAGTACACTAGACCTTTATTTTGTCTTCTTTCTTTCATAAGTAACACGTACAGAAATAGTTCTCTCTCTTTTAGAGGGGGACATAAACTTTATTCACACAATGTATTGTAACAGTGTAGCCACAAATCATTATAATTTCTTCCTCCATCAATCCGTCGATCTTTATCTCGCACGCTCTCACATTTGTCACATTACATTTTTTTTCAACAGCCTTAACAATAATGAACATAACCGGAGCAAGTACTTATTATGCAGACATAAGTCCACATTAATCTACCCTACATCCAAAAATAGCTGTTGAACACTACTTAGGCATAGGAAAGACGCGAGTCACATCCGTTCCACGAGGATGCCTATGTTTTATTACATTCCTAACACACGGCAAGACATAGCGGCGTACGTGCGCGGTCAACATTACCTCCCTTGTTCATTCATGACAATGCCCTATTAAGGATACAATGTTACATTGTACACGATCCCTAATATTATCCAGTTAAAGACGCTCGTCTCAAATGTGAAGCTCCATTTTGTAGCAGAGATGTAATTTCGGGTAGCTCATTCCAATACACGCTTGGGGCTTGAGAACTCTCATTATCGGCTATTGTCACGTTCGTGTTCTCTGCAACGCAAGCCTTGCTTTTTTTTCTAGTGACAAAGTAGAAATACAAAAGGAGTTTTCATCTTCCCGCCCTCATCAATATTTCCGCGAGGACCTCGATTCCGACATAAGCCTTTGTTATTGATGTCAACGTTGCCCTTCTTTGCGCTTCCGACTAGATATTAAATGACAAAGTACTTAGTACATTATTGTTCGGAAGTGCCTTTTGTGAACATTTATTACTGTAGAGATACTCCGATATTGTTTCTACTTATGTCGGAATAGTTACGTTCCGAGTACTTGTTTTTGCTTTGAAGAACTGCTTTATGAGAGAGCAATAAAAAGAAAATCTTCGAGTCTATATAAAATTGCAACATAAAATGCAAGTATAGCCATATTATAATTATAACCAACGAGTAGATACCTACCTATTTTAGAGTTTATAAGTATTCATATTCATACCTACAACTATTTAACGACACCCATCTATCTCACAAAAAATCATCATAATTAATTATATATGCTTTCAAAGATGTTCCATAAACACGAAAACAGTCACCACAACTTACTGTAAGGGAAGAAAATAAACTCGGTTTTCTTAAAATTCTCTTCACGTCAGCACTTACAGACAGCACTATTCAATGTTTTATCAAAATGGGAACCGAACTGAAGGAAATACGTCCTTGATACGCGTGGACGAACATGAGCAAAATATAAAGCATTCACGAAGCCCCGAAGAAAAGATGAGACATTTTTACTCAATTAGGAGAACTTCTTCAGTGCTACACTAGATATTATACTACACTGAAACAATATCTTTAAAGTTAGACAATCTTGGCGCTAAATACTTAAACTTGGTGTTTGACTTCGGTCCCGTAAGTCCCGTTCCCGTTCGTCGACGGCTCCATGCTCTTGGCTCTATTTCATTAGAGCTCGGCGTCGACTACATCTGATTGTATCATGGCGGAAATTGAATCGTTGCGAACAGATACCGGTACAGCGCTCTTACATAAATACTAAGCACTAAGTTAATACTCTTGTATAGCCATCACTTCCCAAGTCACAACAAAGTCATATCTTACAGTACCCACAGTAACGGTTATTTACTCTTTTTTATTTATATGAAAAAGTTAAAAACAGCAGCGCACGAAAACAAATAGGTATCGTGCGCTGCTGCTTTTTAACTTTTTGTCAATATTAACAGTTAATCGTGATAAATTGTTGCTTTGATTAATGTTAACTTTCGAGTCGTTTTTGGAAACACGCGAGCTCTCTGCTCAACCCTACGGTGCACGCAATTTAATAAATTCCCTTTTATCCTCAAAACATATAGGTATTTTTTTTATTCATAATACGCTTCAACGCCTTACAAGGCCCTGTGCCCCTGTGATGTTGACCCGACATGTTGTCCCGTAAATCGAGTCGGTCTTCGAGGCATGTTTCATTAATATTTATGACTGGAACATTATCATTAAAAATATATTTTGACTGGCCGGGTATCACCGATACGCCCCATTCAATATCCTTTTACAACCGCTACGCTTATTAGAGTTTATAATCGAACCTGAATATAAAATATGTTTTGTCGTATAGGAATAGGGTCTTAATTATTTTCTTTCATTCTAGGTATTAATTAAACGGTAATGTAACATTTAGTTGCATGTCGTGTGCAAGTTTACGAATCGATTTGGAGAAATAGGTTAATGCAGTGCTTGTAGATAACGGTCTAGCAAGCGTGTCACTGGTAATGCATTATGCATATAGGTATCTTCTACCTCCTGGCGTTTGCCTGACTTACTGTCGGATACTGATTAGCTTGAAGGAATAATTATGTCACGCTAGTACATACTGCGACGAGTTTAGATTTAAATTGGTGTGAGAAGCAAACCAAGGAAATTGTGTTAAAGATAATATTGCTAATAAGGAAGTGAATTCTAAGGGCGGATTTCATCAATGAAACTGAACACGATCAGCAAATGAACCACGTTTAAGAGCTGTCAGTGTCATTGTTTTCTATGGAATATTGACACTGACAACTCTTGAACGCAGTTTAGATGTACTGATCGCGATCAGTTTTATTGTAGAAATCCGCTCTTAGACGACAGCTAATAGAGGAAAGAGACGTGCTTCACCAATCGTTAATAAATATAGTTTAGGGAAGGGGGATGATCACAATGCTGATAAGCGTAAGTACAAAAGACAGCAATATTTCCTACCTAAGACTTAAAACTATAGAAGGTTTCGTATTCATAGTTAAAAAGCTGAAATACTACTGCCTATACTAGCTGACCCGCGTAACTTCGTCTGCGTCACATTTTCCATTAATGCTCCGCTCCTATTTGTCTTAGCGTAGCGTATAAGTATATAGCCTTCCTCGATAAATGGGCTATCTAACGCTGAAATTTTTTTTCAAATCGGACTTGAGTTCCTGAGATTAGCGCGTTCAAGCAAGCAAACAAACAAACTCTCCAGCTTTATAATATTAAGTATATATTTATATGTATAATGGCAAATGTAGAGATATTGGAACTCGTATAACGATTACCAGAAAGACGATAAACACCATATTTGCATTAACATAGACAAGATCTTGGCATAACTATGGGACATTCTGATTGAGGATCCGACAGAGATCACGAAGCTTAGAAGCTAAATGTAAGCACAACGAAAATATAGAAAGATCTGTTATCGGCTGAATATTATCTTCTAAGATAAAGCAAGTGTGAAGATTAATAAATCCTATATTTATTATAAGTTTACTGCCCATTTCTACTTTCTTTTAATGTCTCATAGTTAGTGGCTGCTATTAAATTGCTTTTAGTTGACCGCTAACCATTAATAACTCAGTGCAGATTTAATGCGGGAAAGTAAAATATTGCTAACATTTACAATGTACTACGCTGTCCAACTTGTCCGAGATAGTCTTTTTGATTACAAGAGCTTGGGTGACTTTGTGATATCCCAGTTGAGCTTTTATTTACCAAGGAAAAGTAGTATATTCAAAGTATCAGCAGTTCGAAAGGGCTAGATTCTATTTGGCCCCAGGATTTTTCGTCGCAATCCTTGTTTCGTCTGTTATAATTGTTAAACTATGTATATATTTGCACCAACTGTTGCCCCATTTAATGTCCAGCCTAGGCTATCTCTTTCCATTCCAGGTTGCCTGGAAGAGATCGCAGAATGCGATAAGGCCGCCAATAGTATATTTTTTAGTTTAAGGTTTTCTTTATTTTTTTTTAATTTTGTTTTGGTGTACAATAAAGCACATTTAAATAAATAAATACGCAATCGCATTCGTAGTTCCCTCCGTTAAGCTTCCGTCTATTCTCTATCTTCCGTAATATTTCCTGCAGACAACCGATCATCGAGTGCTGTTGCTACCGCTCGACCCAGAATCTCCACATAAACAACTACCGCCACTTGGTTCGGGGCATGCCATAATCAATTTGCTAAGCATATGTATCAAGTGTTGAAATTCAAATATTTATCGTCGGTTCCCAGGCGCATGCGCTGGCCGACCGTTGACCCTGCGCCCGCGCGCCCGTTCGCCGAGAATGCGTCTGCTTTCTGTACGCTGCGCCTGAGCACCCGGATCGGGACATGACAAACAACTACAAGTTCTCGATACTGTAACGTGAATATGATGTGACGACATTGATACCTATTTGTCTATTTGCGTATTTTAGCTTCTGCGAAGAAGGGTCAACACACGGCAGAGGTTTGACATCGTACTAATTGAATTGTGAAATCGGCCCGTTTAATCAATGAATAGGACAATTAGATTCCAGTAGAACGTATTTGTCTAATCATGTCATGCGCCGAACTGTCAGAGTCACTGGAGTACGCTCCAAATAAGCCTAATTTCCTAACAATAACAATATCGATCTGTCAGCTGTTACGTAACCGACCGTTTGGCTCTCACTTACGGCCCCAGAGGAAGCCATCTACCGTATACTATAAACATTTTAATAACACACAATACCCAGCTGAACATTTATTGCACGGAATGAGTTAGAGTGTCTACAAAACATTTTTTTTCCCCTGAATAATCATGTTAACCCATATTATGTAGAACGGAAACTGAAAGTAAGTGCTACGAAAGAATATTACCGCAAGTTATCGAAGAAATATGTATTTGATGATAACATAATATAAACAACCGAAATAACAAGTCGATAAAAGCAATTACTGGAGCCAAACGAAAAAATATTGTACCGTACCGAACAGATCTGGTGAATGCCGTTCATTAAGCCCCAATTATATTGATTTTAATACATTTGCCACGTCGGCAAAGGGAGTACGAAATTGTTTTATATCTCTATATATTAAGCATGAAACGTTAAACCATAACACTTGCGAACTAAAAAGGTAAGTAATTACCGTAATGAAAAGGTTAATTGTATTAAATAACTGGTTTGTATGTCGTTTTTTATGAGATTAATGGAAAGTTAGTAGAATCACGTCAAAATGTGAACGCGATACAGAGTGCGATGATGAAACACGCCGCCAAATTAGTGACCAAACATGCCAGTGACTTACGCAGTCAGACGTCTGACTTTTGGTATTGTAGAGCACTAGCATTGCATGTCAACTTGACTGTAATTACTCGTGTGCGTCCTGTTTGGATAACCCTAACGTTAACCTAAATTATGTGGTGAGACTCGGAAGTCATAAGTCATCTTCATAGCAAATTGCTAGAAATTAATCTTCCGAGTATTCAAGCAGCAAGATACCCATGTGTACTGTAACGCTGTGTGTTACGCAATTAGTTGATTAGTGCCATCCAAAAATATAAATCCTTCGTCGAGTGGTTTTTGCATCCCTAGAGCCAAAGTAATAACATGATGGAAGCTGAAATATTATTATTATGTAGTTAGTTAGCGTAGGAGACGGGTCACTGGTTCGCGTAGACACGAGTCAATTTAATTAAATGTCAACGCGGCGAATGCACCGAAAGTGTCGAATGCAGGGATTATATATCTGTATTCACTCAGATAGGCAACCACTCAATGGAATCCATATTACATTTTATTGAAGGCATATGTGCGATTGTGCCCAGTCTATTACGTGAAGAGTCAAAGTCTACTTTCTACACTCATGGACTACACTTCGGCATTCGACATTGAAATTCATATTTCTCTAAACGGCAGCACATACCAACGATCGATTCTACATGTGACACTGTCCCAGTATTCCCGGAATTCGTTTTTTAACAAACTGTATAAAATTGGTATCGGCACCTAGCTGATAGCATCTACAAATATGTATAAAAGCTTTTTACTTGTTTTACATACGCTCTATTGTACTTTTATGGACGTAAAAATAAAGCATAATACCATTTTGTAAACGACGCGTACGATCGTTATAAAACAGAACAGAGCTTTAAATGGCTTTATGTGGGTAATCACAATGAAGGGGTTCCATTATTAATATCGAGTTAAAGAACGCTTTACCTGAAGAGCTCTCGAAGTCATTAGGTCGCGGCGCCCATTACGGACAGGTCTCATAATGGAAGCACCTTATGTTACGAGCCGCTCCCCGGACTAATGGCGTCAGGCTTTAATACTGTTAGGTCTCTTAATTAATTTACGTATAACTCGTTTATACTATTGAGATACAAGATCGGTAATAACTTCAGAATTTCCTGCAATATATGTTAGAATTTTCTAAGACGTTCATTTTGTACATTTTTCTGCCGCAATCACAGCGCTGGATTCCCGCAGACCGCTAATAAACATTCCAACCGACCTAACCTCTTGTGAATCCTTGAGTCAGGATTCCACTTAGAAAGAAAATAAAAAGACGGGGCTTGTTGCTATTTTTAACTTTATATCCAAGACATTGATAAGTAGGTTTTTAAGAACCCGTTTTGAAGTATGTACAAGTAGTAATAAAGTAATTGTACAAGGCACAAGAATATACGAAGTCCGAGCCCAGTTGGAGGAGCACAGAAATCTTGAAAATAATAATCCTCGTCTAACAAGTTTCCAACTTTTCAGAGCAGAGGCTCGGGTCAGAGCCGTCAGGGGTGCACTCAGTAACTTCCAGCGAATAAATCTTCATAAAGTATCTAGTTTGAAAAATAACGCAAATAAGAACTATAAACGTAAGTCGTGTCTTTTGGAAACTATAATATACTAGCTTTTCTGCCCGCGACTTCGTTCGCGTGAAATTTTGATATCGCAACGCATCGCCTGCCTCTAGGCGACTTAGGGATGACCGAGAGTGTTATAAATAAGAGTAGACAAATATAATCAGAAAGCTTCGAACTGCTAAGCTATCGGGAGTTACACGTGTTATTGTGCGTCAATCATAAAATATAGTCATATGGTGTCGTGGGATATTTTTTATATAATTTTAAGGAGAATATATCCGTCATACATGATTTCTGTGTAACTTAAACCATTAAGGTTGCACACGCGACGGAAGCTTAAAAAATGAAGAAACTTCTCCCGTTTTCCCAACATTTCCCTTCACTGCTCTGCTCCTATTGATTGTAGCGTGATGAAAAGTATACTATAACCAGCTCAGGAGTATGAAAAATAATTGTACCTAGTTTCGTTAAAATCCGTCGAGTAGTTTTTGTTTCTATAACGGTTATACAGACAGACAGACAGACAGACAGACAAAAATTTTACTGATTGCATTTTTGGCATCAGTATTGATCCCTAATCACCCACTGATAGTTCTTTTGGAAATATATTTCATGTACAGAATTGACCTCTCTACAGATTTATTATAAGTACTAGCTTCTGCCAGCGGCTTCGCCCGCGTGGTCCCTAGGGAACATATTCCCGGGATGAAAAGTAGCTTATGTGCTATTCCAGACTATAACCTATCTTTGTTCTAAATTTCATTAAGATCCGTTAAGCCGTTCTGGCGTGATTGAGTAACAAACAACCAAACTTTCACATTTATAATATTACTCGTTTGGTGTAAAGCGAAATTATAACCATATTTCCCTCGACATTATAATTATTAAAAAATATTGCAAACTGTCGTAAGCCGTTTTCCGAAGCTACTCGCTAGCCTCTAGGCGCCAAGCTAGCCGCCTGCCTGTGCGTTCGCGACCACAAAAATAATCCTTATAGCATGATTCTGTATTCACGCGCGATGGCTTATTATTAGCGTTTTTCATGTATAACTTTGGTGTTTCTATACCGATTTCTATGATTCTTTTTTTATGGAATAGATAATAATGTTAACTTTTATTAATGTTAATTAGGGACGACTGAGAGTTTTATAAACGTAAGAGTAGACAAATACAATCAGAAAGCTTCGAACTGCTAAGCTATCGGGAGTTACACGTGTTATTGTTCGTCAATCATAAAAGATAGACATATGCTGTCGTTGGATATTTTTTATTTAATTTAAGGAGAACATTTCCGTCATACATGATTTCTGTGTAACTTTCACCATTAAGGTTGCACACGCGACGGAAGCTTAAAAAATGGAGTAACTTCTCCCGTTTTCCCAACATTTCCCTTCACTGCTCTGCTCCTATTGATTGTAGCGTGATGAAAAGTATACTATAACCTGCTCAGGAGTATGAATAATAATTGTACCAAGTTTCATTAAAATCCGTCGAGTAGTTTTTGTTTCTATAACGGTTATACAGACAGACAGACAGACAAAAATTGTACTGATTGCATTTTTGGCATCAGTATCGATCTCTAATCGCCCCCTGATAGTTATTTTGGAAATATATTTCATGTACAGAATTGACCTCTCTACAGATTTATTATAGACTAGCTTCTGCCAGCGGCTTCGCCCGCGTGATCCCTAGGTAACATATTCCCGGGATGAAAAGTAGCTTATGTGCTATTCCAGACTAAGATCTATCTTTGTTCTAAATTTCATTAAGATCCGTTAAGCCGTTCTGGCGTGATTGAGTAACAAACAACCAAACTTTCACATTTATAATATTACTCGTTTGGTGTAAAGCGAAATTATAACCATCTTCCCCTCGACATTATAATTATTAAAGGATATTGCAAACTGTCGTAAGCCGTTTTCCGAAGCTACTCGCTAGCCTCTAGGCGCCAAGCTAGCCGCCTGCCGGTGCGTTCGCGACCACAAAAATAATCCTTATAGCATGATTCAGTATTCACGCGCGATGGCTTATTATTAGCGTATTTCATGTATAACTTTGGTGTTTCTATACCGATTTCTATGATTATTTTTTATGGAATAGTTAATAATGTTAATTTTTTAATTAGGGATGACTGAGAGTGTTATAAACGTAAGAGTAGACAAATATAATCAGAAAGCTTCGAACTGCTAAGCTATCGGGAGTTATACGTGTTATTGTGCGTCAATCATAAAAGATAGACATATGCTGTGGTGGGATATTTTTTATATAATTTTAAGGAGAACATTTCCGTCATACATGATTTCTGTGTAGCTTTAACCATTAAGGTTGCACACGCGACGGAAGCTTAAAAAATGGAGTAACTTCTCCCGTTTTCCCAACATTTCCCTTCACTGCTCTGCTCCTGTTGATTATAGCGTGATGAAAAGTATACTATAACCTGCTCAGGAGTATGAATAATAATTGTACCAAGTTTCATTAAAATCCGTCGAGTAGTTTTTGTTTCTATAACGGTTATACAGACAGACAGACAGACAGACAGACAGACAAAAATTGTACTGATTACATTTTTGGCATCAGTATCGATCCCTAATCACCCCCTGATAGTTATTTTGGAAATATATTTCATGTACAGAATTGACCTCTCTACAGATTTATTATAAGTATAGATAGAAGATATAGAATAGATATAGATATAGATAGATAGATTTAAACAAATAAAAGCCAGTAATTGTATTAGTATTATTCTATGAGTAGAGTACAAAGCGAGCGAGGAGCTAGGTTGTCATAATCGATAGAGATCGTCATTTCTCCAGTAGATAAAAAGTAATTGATATAGTTAATTCAGCATTTAAATCCAAAATGTGCCTAAACAAAGATGTCACGTGTTCAGTGGCTGTGCCGCATGAGCTGACCAGTGCCCAAACTAAATCGAACGAAAAAAGTTTCGTTACAAGTTAACAGAAAAACCGAATGGGTTTCAGCGTTCCACTCAGGGAACAAAAAGAGTTTTAATTAACTTAAGTAGTTACGTAAGTACAAATGTAAGATGAATTTAATCTTTTAAATGAGTCTAACGTTACAACTTCCCCGGATCTTGCGTTCCTGTTCACAGGCAATGCATTTCCTGAGCAAATTTAAATATTAGTACGAACAAGTTCCTAAGTTTCTACAAGATTTTCTTAAGAAATTCCATGTTAAACCTATTTCTTCCAAAGTAACTGCACATTACTGCTTGTTTTAGGTCTCGAGCTTTTCTTTCCAAACGGCAAATGTACTCAGATGGTTATTTAATTAATTAACTGTTTAATTAAATGAAAGTAAACCACATGAGCATAAAGTGAGCATTAATGTCAATTAACAAGTATTAATGGAAGCTGTGATTCGTGTAGCCGGCTTCTGTTAACTCCTGCGAGTATCGGTTCCGTTTGATTGAACACCCACTGAACTGAGCCGCTTAATCACGGTTACACGGAGTGTTGCCTCATTACGGGCATGTGTTGCTGCAACACCGACTTCAACCTTTTACTTAAGAAGGCAACTTTTGTATTAGTCCATTCAATGGAGCAGTAAATTCGGATTTGAATCGAACTTATTTAAATGAAGATGCCAGTTATGAGGCTTTGAATAAGAATTTTTAAACTTAAATCAAGAAGTCTATAGTAGCGCTTTTCATTGGTTTCTTTGTAGAAAACCTGGTACGCGATGCTTATACAGATTCGAGTTTGTAACAGAAATACCTTGATAGAGTTTTGAATTTCAGAGCTTCAACAATAAAGAATAACTTTTTCACAAAAAAAAAAAACAACTGACTTCCAAGAACAAAACACTACAAATACTTTGTAGTGTTTTTGAAAGTCGGTGATATTTTTTTTGTAATACTTACATAAAGTTTTTTATTTTTCAATTTTTAGTGATACCTGCGTACCCACCCCTTCACAGCTTATCGGCGTGATGTTATGTTATGAACTGGTGTAAACAATATAGATTTATGTTTTCAGAAAACTGAGACATGCTGCTGATGCCAAATTGATTAAGCAAGTACTTACTTTGCGCTTTGCCAGACGGTAATAACCTACTGCATCTCGTCTTGGGGAGGCGCCCCGAAAAGATACTGCTTAAGCAACATGGTCATCTCACTCACGACGCAAAATCTCTTCTCAAACGAAGAAAACATGCAGTGTGTAAACGGACACACGTTACCAAAACATCCTTCATTAGGAGATTCTTCATATTCCTTGGTCCATACTTATACGACAAAATCAATGCAATTATAGACTGTATATATCACTACATAGTATAAAACAAATTCGCTTTCTCTGTCCCTATATCCCTATGTATGCTTAAATCTTTAAAACTACGCAACGGATTTTGATGCGGTTTTTTTAATAGATAGAGTGATTGAAGAGGAAGGTTTATATGTATAATAACATCACAGTTTTTCTGTAGTGTATTTAGTATCAGCATTGCACCTGTGCGAAGCCGGGGCGGGTCGCTAGTCCACTAATAAAGTTACACTGTAAAAAGAGAATTCAGGACTACCTACAAAAACTCTCTTATGATGAAACAGAAACAATTTTAGACATACCTAAATAGATTAATAAGGACTATACACAATACATCGTCACACTTATTTAAACAGGCGTCCTATTCTAGTTAAACAAAACACACACACACACACACACTAAACACCAAAAAGGTACATAACATTTGATCTCATTTTTATCTTCTACGTACCTACCTACTCATGACATGGCAATCTTATTGGATAAATTCTTTAAATGGCAACTAAAAATGCACATCTTGTATGAGGCGATGAAATGCAATCCGAGATACAGGCAACCACCTAGTTCGGATGCAAAAAGTCCCAAACTATGTAGGTATGTATTACAAACCCTAAGCCAATATTTAGTTGTACTTTGTCAATTTTGAAATGTTTGTAATATGTGTGTACCTATTATTTTAGTGAATAAATATTTGTATTTGTATTTGCTATCATTACCTAATTGAAGAGTTCCGTTGCCAACCTCCGAAGTTCCTCATCAGATCTTCACAAAACTGATATGGGACCAGTCCGGGAAATATTTAATTAATTCGGGCCAGCCGGTGATACATAAGAAAGTAGGTACCTACATACAGCCAAACATAGAAACTCCTCCTTTTTGAAGTAGTCAGTTAAAAGTACAAAAATGCGTTTCTAAGAAATTTAAAAATAAAACATAAGGCAATGAAAGCAATACTTATAAGTTAAGTCCCAAGTCACAACTTTGAAAAAGGTCTTTTTAAGGGTCGAATAGGCAATCAAAAGAGCTGGTACTTGTCGTTTTCTATTGTACGTGTACCTATGTACTCTTACTTTTTATTGTTGTGTCTGTTCACGTACCTACAAATTATATCCAAAGTTTCATGAAAATGAAGAAGATAAATACAAAATAACTGCTGCAAATGTACTTACATTTTGTAAGTTGTTGTACCTATTTATCTTACATTTGACTAGACTAGTCGAAACTTGTCTCAAGTTTTCCTACCTAATCAAACGAGAAGTTTGCAGAAAATAGCGTCAAAAGTTTGACTAGGTACAACACCAGAGCTGGTTCAAACTTGACGCCCGCCTCTGCAACGAAATGTTCCTCGGAGACGTCCCGAGCTAAGTAATTCTTAACTGTACCAAGACTAGTTTTAATTCTCAGGAAGAGAAATTCAAGCATCATAAGGAAATCCGGTGTTCTTAAGTCACGAGTTCTAGTTTATAGATGAATGCCGTAGTAAAATTATGGCACACAGCTAGGCGCCTAAATATTATCCATAAAAATGTTTGGCAATATATTTTTTATAAACGTTTCACGAAATTCTTTCTGGGAAGAAGATGCCTTTTCAGTTCGATGAATGTGAGCAATTTTTGTAAACGCTTCATAGACGAGCGACAAGTAACTGAAACACTATTTTGTCAGATTATCTCTTGGAAACAAACGACTGACATATATATAAAGCATTTAAACGAGAAGACGTAATTAAACGGTCACTAAGTGATTTTGACGTTTTATTATAGTACATCAATAAAACTCCCACATCGGCCGGCACTTCAAGAATTTTATCGACAATGTGACGATATAAAATGAAACAGTTAAATTTTATACCCGTATCTAGAAATTTATTTGGCGGTTGAGATAAAAACGAGCTTTCAAATAAAGTAAGATGAACCTTAAGAGAAACATGCAATATTATTTAAGCCCAAGCTAAGGTCACTGTGAGTAACATAAGTCTAAACCCTACTTGAGTCCTGAGAAATGGTGCGTACAAAAACAAATAGAATAGATAATCGGGGCTTTCCATTTTCTGTAAATACGCAGTTTGTGTTCCCCTGATTGATGACGTCTGAAAACGACGACGAAAATTCGGGGAAAATATTCGTAAAGTAAAACAAGGATAGCGTAGATGTTACGACCACCCCTGTCCTCGTCCCAGCCGCGCCGGCGTCGGAGAGTGGCTAGACGGCGCGTCTCCATATTGCCACAATGCAACCTCGTTAAACAAACGAGCTCACATACACTGCTCCAGTCTCCTTGATGTTCTTTTGTTTTACAGGTGAGGAAGAGACACGCTAATCTACGTGGATGAGGAAACAGTAATAAAAATACGACGCGTAGCCCATAAACCAAGACTATCAAGTGTCAATCATAGTGATGAACGTTGCGTTTGATGTGTCCACGTTGCGCCATCATACCCAACATGTCAAGTGACGTAACCATACACCTACAGAGTCCCTCTAAGTATTATCGTTATATAGCTGAGCTTTCTTCCGTACCTAAAAGATAGCGATATTCTTGAAAAAACATTCCTTTCAAATGGGATTTACGTCAAAAGAAAGTCTTGAAAAGAATGGAGGGTCACCTTTTTGATAGAAATAGAGATCGTAACTTGTACTGAAACGTAATTTGGATACTCCTCACGATTTGAAATCGCCGACGTCATAGCAACAAAAGATAAAATCAATACATCCCACATTCCCGCATTCAAGTTTCGAGCTTTTCCGATGAATCTAAAAATAACTTATTGTGCAGGTTATTTTTAGTTGCTGAACACTTTTGTACTTGACAACACGATTCTGGAATACAAGATATCGTGGTATGATGGTATGATTAACTTGGTGATCTTCATTTAAAAAGATATAAGTAATATAAACAATAATTCATGGCTTGCGTGACTTCCAAGCAGTATTGATGCTGCCAGGAATTCAGTTAATCGTAAAAGCGTAAGCTACGTAAAATATGACCCAATTGGCATGGAACAAGGCACAACTTCGAGTCGAAACTTTGGCTAAGTAATTCCTACGCATATTTGTTGTAAAACAGAGTATGATTTATTTTTGAAATTAAAAATGATTAGGCTACTTTTAATGAGCGTACCTTACGGACGCAGCACTTTATAATAGACCCCACATTCTAAGAGTATGGATTTTTATTAAAAAAGCGTTAATATAAGCGTTAATTTTTTTTTAATGAAACACCTAACTACTGATTCATAATGACTAATAAGCTCTTGGACGAAATAGGGAAGCATGTAAAAAACTAACTGGAAAAGCCAGTGTATGTGCAGGTAGCCCCTTTTGATAGCTCAGGTGAACCAGAGGCACATTTAGTAAGAAGCTTTCTATTCACCCAAAATCAATATCAAGTTCACAAGCCAACTCAGGATTAGAGTCGTGTCAACGAATGCTGGTCGACTTAACCCCTGTCACTTTTAAACCTCCCCAGTGAACTATAGGTGTACGACAGAACACATTTGCCCTTTTGGAAATCATTGGCTTTAGTAAGGCTAAAGTTATTTATCTTTAATCAATTTACATTCACGACACACATTGGACGACACGGTTGGCGCAGTGGTTGAGCGATTGACTGCTGCGCAGCATGTCGCGGGTTCGATTCCCGCACGGAACAAATATTTGTACGGCCTACATGTATTTGTTCCGAGTCTGGGTGTTTTCTATCTATAATATGTATGTATTTACAAATAAAAAAATGTATATAAGTAGTTTATCAGCCATCTCGTTACCATAACACAAGCATTAAGTTGCTTAGCTTGGGACTACATGGCGTTGTGTGAAATGTCCAAGGATATTATTATTATTATTATTATTATTATTCATTACAACTTAATATCAAGCCAGTTTCTCAAGGATCGTTTCAATACCAACGGTTTTGGTTTAGATAGATATCTAATCGAGAGGTCCGAAGTTGAACGCTCTAAATGTTACGAACTCTATGCGAGGCATTAGAAAGCTCTTTCTTTTTCTTTTGCTTCGCATAGACTTCGTAACATTTAGAGAGTTCAATTTAAATATTTTATTTTTTGTATGTAAACCTGATGAACTAAATAATGATGAATTTTTAAGAGTCATAGAACAAAAGTTGTTGATTCTGATGTTAATAAAATAGTCCTGCGAGGTTGTCGGTGTTCTACAAATAACCCTGTATAATCCAATCATCAAAACATTTTTTTTTACCGCAATTGAGTTCAGATCTCGCCGCGAATTCTTCTTTAAGGTGGAAGCTCCAGGGTAGCCCGCGAAATTCAAATATTTTTATGTTTTTTGCAATTTGCCAGTCAGTGTGAAGCTGTATGTTGAACAAAATACGGTTCGCGATTGTAAAGAGCATTTATCTAAAAGATCATAACCATTTGAATCATCAATATAACTCTCTAAGTTCATAGAACTCGATTGAATGTTATTTCGTGAAAAAGTCATTCAATCGAGTTGTATGATCTTAGAAGGTTATATTGATAATTAAAATGGGTATAATTCTTTAGATAAATATGCGTTACGACCGCGAATTGTATTTTGTTCAACATACAGCATCACACTGACCGGCAAATTGCAAAAAACATAAAAATATTTGAATTTCGCGGGCTACCCTGGCGCTTCCACCTTAAGTTTTCTACCGAATGAAGCCCGGTGCCACGAAGTGGTAATTTGAGTTTAGGAAAAAGAAAGAAGTCGGCTGGTGCCATATCTGGTGAATAAGGTGGTTGCTCGATGGTATTTGTTCAGTTCTTGGCTTGGCTTGGGTTGAAAAATTCGTTCACAATGATGCCCTTGTGCGAAGACGCATTTTCGTGGTGCAAAATCCTAGAATTTTCCTTCCAGAAATCTGGCCTCTTCCGTCTAATACGCCAATTGACTCGTTCTAGCATGTCCTCAGCGACTCTTATTGAGTTTTTGGAGAAAATTCAGGTCTTTTGGGACTAGCCGAGCGGCAACACGTTTCATACCCAAGTGATTATTTAAAATGATACGGTACGGACTGACTCGTGAGACACAGTAAGTTCGGCAGCTATCTCTCCCAAACTTGAATAAGGATTTTCAGTCACAATTTCGTATTTCGTTCACTTTTGCGATGTTAACTTTAGTTGCAGATGTTGATGGCCTACCAGAGTCAGGTAAATCTGCCATCACATCTCGACCAATTCAATTCAATTCAATTCAATTCATTTATTCATTTTGTGGACATAGGTGATTACAGGTGTTTTTCAATAGATTAATGTACAGACCATGTCCCGCCGATAGGCATACAAAATCAGTTTCATAATATTAATAATATAAAATGTACGAGTATATGTCAAATTATCAAAATTGTGTCAATAAAAAATGAAAAATAGAAAATGTCATGAAAGTATCAAAAAATATAAAAATGTTAATAATAATGTCAAAGGTACGAGTATATGCATGTCAAATTATCAAAATTGTGTCGATAAAGTAGTGAAAATGTCATAAAAGTATCAAAAAATATAAATTATTAAATTAATCATCCAAATACTCTTTGACTGAATAATATACCTTGTCATTTAGTAGCTTGAAGAGCTTATTTTTGAATTCATTATTATTCTTACTATTTCTAATATCACAAGGTAATTTGTTGTACAATTTAGGTGCCATTGCATAGACACTTTTATAAGCAAAAGCAGTCTTAGTAACTATTGTGTTTAACTTATCTGAGCGACGTTTACTTTCTACAGGACTAAACAAGTGCATATTGTTTTTTACAAACATCAGAACCTCATAGATATACAGCGACGGTACTGTCAAAATATTTAAATCCCTAAAGTGCGGCTTACATGTATCTGTTGTTTTTAATTTACACATGGCTCGGATGCATCTTTTTTGTGCCAGAAGTACGGACGATATATTTGCAGCATTACCCCAAAATATAAGCCCATACCTTAGTGTGGAGGCTACATACCCGTGGTATGCCGTTAGGAGGGCAGTTTTCTTTGCGATCTTACCTAACATGTGTAGGGCATAAGAGAATCGGTAAAGTCTTAAGCAAACACTATCAATTTGAGATTTCCATGACATATCATTGTCAATGTGCAATCCTAAAAACTTAGTGGTTTTGGATTCTAGTACTACGTCTTCTTTGTACCTGATTTGGTATTGTGTCGGTGTTCTTTGTCGAAATTTGAAGTCCATTATTTTAGTTTTTGTCAAATTAATTTTTAGATTGTTGGCATTAAGCCATTCTATGATTGACACCAGGTTTGTATTTATGTCTAATTCTATTTCTTTAAAATTACCCTTGCCAAAAACAATAGTGCTATCATCTGCGAATAAGCACATCTGATGACTTGTTACATTGGGGAAATCGTTTATATAGCAGATGAAAAATAATGGACCTAACACAGACCCCTGTGGAACACCATACAAAACTTCTCTAGTACTTGAGGAGTATATTGTTTCAGTTTTTGTCTTAATGTTGACTTGGCTGATCTGAGTAAACTGTTTTCTACCTTCTAAATACGATTGCATGAGTTTAAGTACATTACCTCTAATACCGTAGCTATAGAGCTTTTTCAGTAGTATTTTATGGTCAACGTAGTCAAAAGCGCGCGTCATGTCCATATACATTGCTACAACCGGTTTTCTATTGTCCATGTTGTGATGTATCTTTTTAAGGAAATTGTACACTGCCATATTAATAGTTTTGTTCTGTCTAAATCCCATTTGTTCCTGACAAAAAATGTTGTTTTTTTCAAAATAATTATTGAGTCTATTATAAATTACTTTCTCAAAAATTTTTGAAAATATTGGAATCAGGGCTACAGGTCTATAATTGCACATTTTTGTTTTTTCATCCTTTTTGTGTAGTGGCTTGATAATTGAGATTTTTAGAGCTTCTGGAAAAACTCCCTTGTGTATACAAGCATTTACTATATCGCATAACACTGGTGCTACAATGGGTCCTATTGATTTGACTACGCTAGTCTTGATGTCATCATATCCGGTACCATTTGTATTTTTGAGGTTATTTATTATAGTTACCATTTCTTTTGGGACTATTGGTTCCATAAACATAGATTTGTGGGATTTTAGAACATTTGTATTATTATAAGTTTGACAATCTACATTGGATTGCACTAGGTCTATGAAATAATCATTAAAATGTTGTGCAATACTTTGAGGGCTTGTAATACATTTGTTATTTACCTCAATAGCATTGATATGGGTTTTTGGTACGTTGCTTTTCAAATTATTTATTACTTTCCAGGTAGCTTTAGACTTATTGTAACTGTTTTCTATGTAGCAGCTATTTTGTGCTTTTTGTGTCTGCTTGATAACGCGGCGGTACCTGGCGCTAAATGTTGATAAAGCAGTTTTTGTGTCTTTGTTTGGGTTTAGCCTATATTGCCAGAGCAAAGACCGTCTCTTTTTGCTGCAGACTTTATTACCCGGTGTAATCCACTTTGGTCTATAAGTTGTAGATATTTTGCATCTTACTATTGGGAAACATAGGTCGTAGAAAAGCTTGAATAAGTCAAAAAACGCATTAAACTTTTCATTAGAGTCATTTTCTTCAAAAATATTTGAAAAACTCAGACTGCCCATGCATTCCCTAAACCGATGCATGTTTTCCTTGCTGTAATCGCGTTTTTGAACGTAATAATATTTCAATGCACACGTTTGTTGTACCGGAAACTGCATCAATTGCGCTAAATGATCAGATACCCCTAATTCTAGTATCTCACTATTACAGCCCCGTATATTGTGAAAAATATTATCTAGGCAGGTGCCACTACTGGGCCTAGTGGGTTGCTGTATTTCGATTTTAAGATTAAACTCTTTTAAGAGACGTTTAAATAGAGAGGAAAACTTCGTTTTTTGTAGCATATCAATGTTAAAGTCACCGCAAATTATAATTTTATGTTTATTTCTATAACAGATTTGTCCTAATAGATACGTTAAATTGTCAAAGAATATGTCAATTTTGTGTATTCCTGGCACTCTATATATACATAATATTATAATTTTATGATCCGTTAGCTCAACCGCACAGCATTCAAAGACATTGCATATATTTGCGACTTTCACAAAATCTATCTCTGTATATCTAATATGGTTGTGTATTAATATACAAGACCCACCGTTTCGTTTTTGTCTAGTAAAGGAGGTAGCTAAAGTGTAGTTTGGAATGTTCACAAGATCAACATCGCTCATCGTCATATTGTGTTCTGTAAAACATAAGACATGTACATATTTGCCACTGTTCGAAAGAGTGTCTATAAATTCCGTTATTATGTCACTTTTAGCCAACAGTCCATTTATGTTTTGATGTAGTATATGCAGGTTATTGTACACGAAAAAGATTGTTGTCCCTAGAAGTTAGGCTTCTTTGACTCTTTTTTATTATAGGGAAATAGTGTGGTATGGTCCCTATTTTTTGCGGTGAGGGTTTTTGTAATGTTTTGTTCTTAGTATTTGTCGACATTTCTGCCGTCTGTGGTTTAAAATAATATGGTATTGTACCCTTTTTAGATATATAGTTGCAATTCCGATTTGATATATTATTTTGTTGGGTTAGAATTAGCATACTCTTTTTAATTTCGGAAAACTTTAAAAATTTGCTGTCATAGTCATTACAGTCAATAACATAGTTAATAGCTTTACAAATATCATTAAGTTTAAGATTATTACAATTTATATAGGAACAATTCTTGTATTTTTCACATATTTTCATGATGGTATTATTGAGCTTGTTTACATTTAGATAATTGTTTTTAGCTATGTTTAGTACAATAATTTGGTTGCAGCTGAAATATTCTATAATTTTTTGAATTTGTACAGACACTGATTTTTGATTATAGTCGTTTTCACCAAGAGATATTACAAGCTTGTCATTGGCTGCTACATTTAAACTTCGATAGTTTTTTACTATCTCGCTGCTCAACGCATTCGGCTTAGTTTCGCCTATAATCGCGTACTTCTCATATTGCGTTCGTTGTCTTGAGTACAGGAGAGCTGAGGCAAGGCCTACACATTGCTGAGCTCCAAAGATAATTAATTTTCTGTAGTCTGCAGGTTTTTCTTTCTTTTTGATTTCATACGCAGGTATTATCTGTAGTTCTTGGGTATGTGTAGTACTGTCTTTCTTTGGCGTAGTCAGTTTCACTTGTAGTCTTTCAATGTGTTTTGCTAGGCATGTTATTTCTTTGCTTGCTTCAGATAATTGCTTCTGCAAATCGTTTATTTTTCTATGTAGATTTGCAAATGTATAGATGTGGTCACTTTTAGTATTAGGTGTGGAGGTTGGTGATGTAGGGATACAGGATACGTCGCTGGTTTGGGGCAACACAAAACGCTTTGTACTCTTTTTAATAGTACTTAGTTTGTTCGGAGTCGTCGTGGATTGACATAGTGACTTTAGAGCGGAGATTTGTGTAGTAAGATTCTTATTTTGTGTTTGTAAATCATTATTTTCTAAGATTACGTTTTCTAATTCGCCCTGTGTCGTAGCGAGTTCCTGAGTTAATGTTGATATTCTGTCTAGCATTTCGGAGTATGTTGCATTGTCGATTAAGGTACCGTCTATACTTTTGGACAGTTGTTGGTTTGCAGGTAGTTGTGACGTATCTGTCGGACTTAGGTACGAAACGTCCATGTCAATTTCGCTAACATTGAAATTTAGTCTTCGTCGCTCTTGTGTGTTGATGTTGTCATATTCCTCCATGTTTGAATAAATTTTAAATGAAACTTTTTCAAATCCAAAAAGTGCCTCGTCTCCGCGGGATTCGAACCAGCACACTGTTGGTTCTGAAGCAGAGGTCTTCTTCACTTAGGTAAGTTGACGTTGTCGGCAGGCGTCAAATTGCGAACTAGTTCAAAACCTCCTCCACTTTTGTTATCATTCAATAGATGTCATTTTAGTTATGTTATTATGGCGTTCTAATTAACACATGTTCTAATAGATGGTGCTGTATTCACTATATTCTACAGAATGATTTGCCGTTATTGATCTATAATGTCAGACAATTTACCACTTATTTCACTATTATTAAGCCGTGACGTTTGTTACACAGTATAGAGTGTTGTAGTTTTACCACGCACTTTGTTTTTTCCTTTATTTTAGAGCACAATGTATTATGTCACTTGTATGAATTGTTGCCGTTATTTTTTGTTTTTTGGATTATTTTAAATTTTATGCACTAATCACTTTGTACTTCATCTTGTTCATATATAATTCAGCTTTATACAAAATATTCAGCACAGTTACGGTACTTTTAGTCACTTCTACTATTTTTTAAACTCAAATTAACACGGACACGATGTAAACAGTGGCACAGTGGCGCCGCTGACCGCTTTTGAACGCTTTGTACCTACCACTCATAAGCACTTGTTTTTGATAAAGTCAATTCACCGTAAGCCTTCTGTAATCTATTTAGTGACTCCTAATACGAAATTCCATTGGCGACGTAAAATTTAAGACAAACTCTCTGTTCGATATTTTTGTGCATTATTAGAGGAAAGTAACCAAATATGGAATACCTTGATTTCTCCGAAAGTATACGTCTGAAACGCAATACACGATCATCTTCTATTTCACTTGCTCTCATTACTATCGCACTCACACCTTTGTGTCAGTCGCGCGAACGATACGCGTGTGTCAGCAGGCGTGTTTAGTTTTGTCGTCTCGCAGAATATTTTAAAGGTACGTATTAAACGAGTATTATCGGTTATTATGAATGAATACAGACTTTTTATGCTATTGATTATATTGATATTACGTTTATTTTGATATTTTGTGACCTTCTGTAATTAAAATATTGCATCTTGAAAAAATACTCATATTAGTTTAAACAAGAATAAAAATCCAAATATGGACAGGTGTTGATGTAGACAGTGAGCCTGATGAGTTGTTGGGCCAAGAATCTCCTGACTCTGCTGATGCTGAATGTATGTTTTGCCAAAGACTTTTTACTACTGATTCCAGTGGAGAAACCTGGATTAAGTGCATAATGTGTGGGCTCTGGGCTCATTACGATTGTGCTGGTCCAGAGTTTGATACATGGATCTGTGACTTCTGCAAGTGAATGGAGCCACTTCTTTAATTTTTCACAATTTTCTTACATAAATTTATTTGATTTGATGAATTTAGTATGTTAGTTTATGCTTATATTCCATATATGGGTACCTATTTCATATTTGGTTACTAATTTGTGTTTTTGTTTTTTGTGTTCCATTTTATTTTGTTAATTAAGATATTTGATAGAAAACTGTCAATTACTACATTTAAATGTATGACTGATTTGTAACAACATTAAACTGATTTCAATGCATTTCTATAAAGTTAGTTTTTTATATCCCCAAAACAAAATGGTATTCCATAATAGGGAATATGCATAAACAAATATTTATTATCTAAACAGTTTATCTTAAAATATACAAAAATATATTACTAACAGTGGAAATAGAATCAAAATTGCTCGAAAAACAAACGAGATATAATTATTTTAAACAAATATATCTGTCCCTCTCGCGAAAACGCTGTATTCTATGGCAGATGTATGGACGTCACGGAACGTGACGTCAAATTCCATGTCGGACTTCTCATTCTAAAAGTAATCTTTGAATCGTTATAACTTCATCGCTGATCAAGATATTTAAAAAATATTTTCGTGAGTGTTTACTGGAGCTTATAAGTAATTTATTTTATAAATGAAAAAATCGCGTACATATTCCCCCCTATTGGTAACTTTCCTCTAAATTCACAATACGCACTAGATATGATATAACTAAAAATGCACTGTACTTAATTTAGATAACAGATGTAACTAAAACACCGCGCCAAAATGGAAAATAGTTGCGACAATCTATAAAAAAAAAAACTGAAAATTGACTATACTTAATCAAATCATCTATTCCCAAAACTTTTTTGACTGAATGTTTGCACCCATACTATAATCTACCTCTGCGCCAAATTATTAAAGATCCTTGGCGTTCTGACGTAAGAGAATAACAGACAAACAAACATCCATCCATACATCCATCCATCGTCACAATTTTTTCCATTTATAATAGTAGCAGGATAGGAATCTTTAATTTGCTTACCTAATATAAAGAGTTGGTAAATGTTAGGTGTTTGAACTTTTACAGTATACTAATTGACGACAAAGTTGGCATGTGGCGTTCCACATGAAATGATGCGAGTACAACCATAATCCTCCTTGTGACATACTTATGCCACTCGTTTAGGACTAGGACGCTGTCACTAAAACGGAGAAGCAAACTACGCAACAGTTATTTTTAATTCAGAAACGAATTCATAGAAAGATTAATATACCATGTAGCAGTTTCAACCTTTGTGGACGTTTTGAATGAGGTAGACTATTCGACAGTGAAATGGACCTTAAAATTTTTCATACTGCAGTGCCTCAAATAATCCTCTTCATGTTCCCATAATGTTTTCGCGTGCCTGTGTGATTACTGGCAATACAAACAATTCTCAAACCACAATCAGTGTTTTTGCTGTCGGTAAGCGCTACAAAATGCAAATTGCAGGGTCAGCAACGAACGTTTTGTGCAACGGCTGACACGTTGCAACCATTATCTATGTTCCAGAGCGCACCGCAAACACAATGAAACCGCATTAACTTGCGTCTAGGGAACACACATATTATTACTTGCGTGTAATTTGCTACAAAAGGTTGTAGCTTTTACGCTGTTTCGGATAGAAACACGTTAGCAGAGTTCAAAGCCAAAGTGCAAAATACTATTAAGTACCTACTAGAAAATAAAGCTCGCATTTTGTCAGTTGTTGAGCTAATCTTGAAAATGAGTAGTTGAATTTAGATAGTGGTTTTCACTCTAACTTTAAATGTTTGCCCTAGAAACGTTCTTTGTGAAATTCACGTTTATTTTTCTTTCAAAATGTTGTGAATATCAGGCTGTTTACAGTATTGACATTTTGCAGGGCAAACAGCAGGCAGCGGTGAAGTTTATTACAGTTTTGCGTAAGTTAGTTGGCTGCACACAGATTGGTAGCGTTTCCCATGAAGTTCAAAACAAGCCGGCTCCGCTCAATGACTTTTACAACATGCACAAGACATTCCGCAGCTGGCACACTCTGTTTCTAAGTTCTTCCTGCGTTACTCATATCAGAAGATAAGTAAATCGTGTGCGTAAAAATCGTTTTTTTTTTTTTTCAAATAAACAGATACAATATCTTCGTGAATTGAAGTGTCAAGTTCAATTTTTATAGCGCTAAAAGCCTAATGCGATACGTAAGTATCAAGATACCAACGAATCTTTTTCTAAAGCTACTTCAACTTTTTTTATATATATATCTATTTTATGAAGACTAAAAGCTTTTCAAAGTTTCAATTTACTACTCGTAGGTAAGCAGCTTGTAAGTCAATGTTATTTCGAGGCTCCGTTGAGAAATACCTTAAAAGCAATTGTATTGTGTAAAGCACTCTCAAGTAGTCGCTTTAAATTCTCAGGATAGGCAATAATATTCACAAGAATACACATTTAATCAGGGTGTGGCGAAAACAACCCTCATTAAAAGGAATTAAGCTTGAATTTCGAAGTTGCAGCACTTTATTCGGGTAAAGAGTTCTTTCATTCTTTATTCATCGAAACTGGAATACATTATTGCGTGGAACACTTGAATCGTTTATTAGCAAAGTAAAAGCTACAAGGTTTACTTTTTTGTAAAACGGTTTTTATTTACCTATTCATCAGACGAGACGTAATAAGGTTCTTATTTTCATCATACTAATGAATAATTATAGTTCTACTAAGTTGGGATGTTTAGACGCTTGAGAGTCAACACGGCTTTCGGGTTCGATATAACGCGAATGGGCTCGAGGTCAAGGTTTGGGTTTTTAGGCTGATCAGTAATACTTCCATTGACTTCTATCACATAGACAATAATTTCAGATTTTTCTCTATGCAAACTTTTGAGGTAAGTGTCCCCCTTATCTCCGAAGTTGATGGTCTTTTTTTTACATTTTTCGTCAAAAGTCGAAAATAATGCGGCCTAAAAAAAAAGAAAAATGTTTGAGAATGTGCAAACAGCGCTCTTTCATATTTCTATATTCTTGACTTCGACCTTTTAAGAACCCCTTTCAGTCAATGTTGCAAAAAAAAAAAAAAAAATTTTTCTTAACAAGCAAAATATGTAGTTGAGCAAACGCCATCTAAAACGATTCCAAACTTCAAGTTTATAGCATTAGTTCTTGAGATATACAGCTGTGCCAGACGGACAGACTTAATCACACCATTTTACCATTTTGATACGAAATCTTAAAAACATCAATTTTGGTTGTCTTAGGAACGAGGGACCAAATAGCAGAATTTCATGTTTAGGTATATCCTAGAAACGTTTCCCAAGGTAATAGAAACAAACCAAGGATACATACAAAGCAAATACGAAGAATTCAAGAAAAGGAGCCAGTTGGAAATGAAGAAAAGACAGATTTTGTATTAGGGTCCGTGCACACAGCGGGAGACTTCGGCCATTCCCGGGTTCGCAGGAACATATAAAAGTACATAAAGCTGCGACCACAATGGTTGTGGCGTTCAACTTGATTGCTAAACGCTTTACCAACAAAAGGAACTGTTTAATGTTACGGCACGCACCGCTAGCATTCGATACGGTTTAATAGTGGCTTTATTTCACGGCCACAGTTAAATCCTTGGTATTAGCGTCGCGCATAGGTACGTGTCATTGAAAAGCGTGTAATTCGATTATATAAACGTCTAATCCAACAATCTGGAATGACTTCGAGATTAATGTTGTGGACACACACGATAAATCTTACAATTTAAAAAGGAATAACTCTTATAGTAAATCAATCAATGGTTTACCAGTTCGTGGTAATCGTAGCCTTTGATGACTCAATGTTGCATATTGATGTGCTCGCATTGTCCTCTTAAGAGTGAGCCTTAGAATAGTTGTTTCTTTATTCATGTTTGTTCTGACATCTTAGCATTAAACTTTGATTGCTAGTATTTCACGTTCGTTTACGAATGTAAACCTACCTACGTCAATTTTCAGTATTGTCTGTTTGTTCTTCTTCATAGAATCTTTGGCAGGTAGGTAGTACCAGAAACATAGTTATGAAATATATCCACATTATTCATTACCCAGAAAGACTCAAAGACTCAAACGTTTATTTCAATTAAACCATTTACAGGCACTTTTGAATTGTCAAGGTCGGTCGGTCCAAAAAGAGTCCAGAGTGAAACGTAGGTAGGTATGTAAGTAGGTCTATTCATCAAATTCTATGTCATCAAATGAAAGATGAAATCTACTATCAGTTTTCACAACATCCTCTCAGCGATTCTCGGACCTCCCAGTAGGTACACCGTAACTAGATCCAAGCTTATATTTCCTAGAAATAGCTGTGATAGAACTGTTGATAGGTAGCCTAACCTGGAGCGTGCCATAACAAGCGAAGAGCTTTTATTTCAAAGGAAGTATTGAGCTCCGAGGAAATGTATGAATCAAATCAACACACGTACTTCGAATGCCGCAGAAATTCTAGACAGGTTTCGCTTAATCGAACTATGCTACAAATTGACGGCCGGTTTTCTTAAACGATTGAGCGATTAATTTAATTTAACGTGCTTTAATTATATAATTTCGCACATTTAAGAGTGAAATCTATTAAAAATTTGTCACGCGAATTTCTTCCATGACTAAATAAAGGTAAATACTTCATCTGATGCAAACCTACCATTCAGTGTCAATTTTGGATATTTTCGTTGCAACAAGCATAAGTTGTTACCTGCTCACTTCCTGCTCATAAGTAACAGTAATTACTGCAGTTACTTAACTAATAGAGAGGCGTAACTTCAAAGTTATAACGTGTGTTAGGAACACAAAGCGTAAGTAGTAGTCAACAGCGAAACTTTCAGCATTCAGAGTAAGTATATGAAACATGAAAGATAATGAATCATTTGCACGGTAATGTTGCATATTAATAATGATGATCTAGTGTTGGTAATATTATACGCGAAGTTTTAATGTGAGCTCATAGAGATAGGACCTGCATTTCACAACGTAGTAGCGGAAATGAACAGAAAAGCGAACAGAATTTGAAAATTTTCCTAGGTATATTTTGTTAAAATTTTCTTTCTCTACCACAAGCTCAAAGTCGCCATTTTTCAAAACAACGCCAGAGGCATCACGTTTTTGAAAGCTCTTCAGTCAGCTGTTCTCGGAAGCTTTAAAACTTCATTTTTCGTCTAAACACAAGTTAGCAAGAGTGCGTGTCTTGAATGGCGGCTGAGTCGTTAACTTTGGCGTGGTTATAAATCTCGTGAATGGCCAGCTTTATCGGCGTCCGTTAGACTCTCACAAACTGACGCTTCAAAGCAATATCAAAGGGATTTTAATTGCCAGTCGACCGACACTTGCCGACATTATTACTCTAATAACAATTTGCTGATAATCCCTATGATGATGATGATAATTACCTACCAACTAAGGCTAATAAGAATCTCCTCAAGGAATTAAAATGTTGTACCGAACTTGAAAGTTTTACTGCTTACACGTTACTAAATTTTTATTTCTCGCTGGCGTCATCTGCGGCTGCTCAGAACAGACAAGAAATGTTTTGCAGTCAACAAAGACAAAATAAAGGAACTTTTGTCAGTAGATAACATAGGAATAAGTTTTGTAATTAATTAAATGTAGATGGGAATAACAACTGGCGGCTAAAAAGACCACTTTAGCAGAATCAGAAAGCAAATCAAGCTGTCAAATTTTCCCAATCAATTTTGAACCTAATGCGTTAGCGAAAAAGATAAAAAAAACCGTCTAAGTGCGAGTCGGACTCACGCACCGAGGGTTCCGTACAAACCTGTACCTTTACATATATTATAAGCAAAAGTTGCGGTTTACCATTTATGACGTATTAAAAAAAACTACTTTACTAGATCTGTGGAAGTTTACATGGTAATGTACATCATATATATATATATATATATATTTTTTAGTTTTATCATTCTCTTATTTTAAAAGTAGGTACAGGGGGGGACACATTTTACCACTTTGGAAGTGTCTCTCGCGCAAACTATTCAGTTTAGAAAAAAAATATAGTAGAAACCTCAACATCATTTTTGAAGACCTATCCATAGATACCCCACACGTATGGGTTTGATGAAAAAAAAAAGTTTCAGTTCTAAGTATGGGAACCCCAAATTTTTTTTTCTATTGTTGTGTGAAAATATTGATGCGGTTCACAGAATACATCTACTTACCAAGTTTCAACAGCATAGTTCTTTGAGTTTCGGAAAAAAAGTGGCTGTGACATACGGAAGGACAGACAGACAGAGAGACAGATGTGACGAATCTATAAGGGTTCCGTTTTTAGCCATTTGGCTACGGAACCCTAAAAATTAACTTTGACATTATGATTCTAATATGATTCTCCTAAAGTGGCCTTTTTAATCCTCCTGTAGTAAATTAAATACAACGAAGCTCGGCTATTTCGGTAGCGGCAACACCAAATTGAAAATGAAGAGGTGAACTTTACGTAATGTCGCCGCCTGAAATTGCTAAAATAACGAAATTGCAGTGTGGCATGGCAGCTCTAACGTAGGTGAAGCAGCACCTAAACAGCTTGGAAAAGATTAATGGGCTTAAAATTGCATCGCAGCTGTGCAATGAAAGCAAGCCGGTGGAATCG
Source organism: Ceramica pisi (assembly GCA_963859965.1). Taxonomy (NCBI): domain Eukaryota; kingdom Metazoa; phylum Arthropoda; class Insecta; order Lepidoptera; family Noctuidae; genus Ceramica; species Ceramica pisi. The sequence goes on along the minus strand of OY982535.1, from coordinate 16,198,169 downwards.
GCGGCCGGCTCCGAAATGCAGTGTTATATCACTTACGACGTGAGAGTGCATCTCGACTATTTCACTGGAATTAAAACGAAATGAATTTTAAAGAACGGTTGACCCCTTTTTGTAGAAATATTTTAACCACCCGAGTAGAGATAAAGCAGCATTCATTAACTGCCAGCTAAATAATATTTGAGGAATTACTGCGATTTAAATTTAATGGAGATCTCTCAACTCTATTATTTTTAATGGAATTTGTACGTCTCTTATTATAGTGCCAAGCTTTATCAGAGTAAAGTTCAGGCAAACATAATTATATTATTATTCAGTATTAAACTGACTAAGTGCTCTCATCATATCATGTTTTTAACGGATTTAGTGGGTACTTTTTAGTTAGATCGTATGTAATCTAACTAAGCTATCTTATCACTTATCAGATAACCATATTCCCAAAGGAAAGTTTTCCGTACACCTTCCCAAAAACACAGACGCAGTACTATCTCTTTTAGTTAATAGCATTAAAAAGATTTATTCGATCTTACTGCCGAATAAATCACAATAACCAATGAATTATAAATCAGGACTTTCAGATCATTCCATACATTCGCGTCGCAGGAGCAAAAAGCAAATTACGTCTGACCGGTCTCGTCTGAAGAACGTTCTAAATACGTAGGAGGACACGCCGCACAATACCAGCTATTGAGGACACACATCGACAGTTATAAACACTAAGACCCGACTCAACAGAGAAGCACTAACGAGAAACATATGCATTGAAAACTATCCAAGAGAGAAATTACTAATCTTCTACTTCTAAGAAACAATAAAACTACCCGACCCTTTGACATGACATACGAAACGTGGACTCTATTTTGGAGACAGTATTATTCTATGAAGAACTACGTTTTTATTACGAAGCAACCTTATTATTATAGCCATAAAGGTTAACATTTTTATTCTTCGCAACAAAACTGGGATAGTAATGTCGCGCGCCATTAATTTTCCCAGCTAAATAAAGTTTCAGAAACGGAAAAGTCCACAACGGAGTTTTCCTTTGTTGTTGAGGGCAAATAACTTGCGGGACAGGAAAATGTACAGGACCATAAGAAATTCTTAAGATCAAACGATATAAGAACAGAATGTGTTCAAGAAGAAAGATTAACGTTGGCTTGTATTTCTTAATAAGTAGAGACTCAAGAAATTGTGTCAATAAGGTAGAGCACAAAATGTTATCATATACAAGAAATCTAGGTTGACGTGAAGTAAGTAATAACGATTTGATAAACTAGGCGCCTATATAATTACAAGAAAACATCATTCAGTCACCTACATACATCACTCAGTACTTATCGAAACAATTGCAGCAAACAACTAATTATAATATCGCGGATACTTACAACTTCACTGGAACAATTTTACTAGTCGTTTATTTTGTCACTCAGCATTAGCAATCAGTTAATTTATTCAGTATGAATGTTGCGAAGTGACATCAATTAACGCATATCGGGGTATTGGGACTGGACTGCATGCACTTGGGTTTATGTATGCGCCGCATTACACGTATGGCGTCAGGGCGCAAGAATGTCTGCATTCAAACTATCTAAGTATCTGTGTTCCTCGAACTTGTAGAGCTAAAACATTTATTTCTTGTTTTATTCAAGCCACGGCCAGTTTTCCTACAAAGTTTCCTTCCTACTAGGAACATACCTATAGATTCGCAGTTAAGTAGGTACTTGCAAGACTTAAATCTCATAAACTCACAGTGTGAAAACTTAATGCTTTTAAGCCCTGAGAAGAAAACAGGCTCACCAAACATAATTAGATGTTATTAGGTACGTCTAAGAACATATTTGGATAGACTACGAAAATAGAAATGGAAACTAAACTATTAAATAAACGAAAGTCACCATTCCAAAGAATGTAAGAATAATCCTTGGAGAAAGCTTACAGGAAGGGGAGCTCTGTAGGGAGTTCACGGTATCGACTAAACAAAACAGGATCAGGAGTCAGAGGTCGTGCGGTCGCTCTCAATGTAGATAACGATAATCCATATAACAGTCTTGGTTAGATAGTCCTATAGAACAGCACTGCATTCTTTTATCATCATAATAAATGTATAATACTGGAACTATATTGTTTGATATGATGTATTGAGCAGTAAACCAAGAAATGAGGACAAACATTCTCGGGCGAAACAAAAAACAAATCAGCAGTAAAGCTAGCCGATTCACAAATTAAACCAATTCGCGATGACGTCGGGTGGATCGATAACCAGATAAACAAGTCGGGGTGGGGCAGCGACCCTTGTACTCTTGAGGACGCAGATGCCCATACTTGGGATGGCAACATTACGACAGTTAGACGGTTTAATCTGGTACCGACGCGGCGAACTGGGGTGGACTCATATAGACACATTTTGTAGGACACTCTTTGCAATGATTTTACTAGTTTGCTGATTCCGCACAAATTGTAATTCAACTGAGGGGAAATAAGCCATTATGTGCTACTTGGGAGCTGCGGGCTTTCGACCCTTATTCTTTTCTACTATAACTTAAATGGGATATGTTATGTCCCTTACTAAGTGGCACCACAACTTTACTAAGAAGTGATAACGGAGCTTAGTTTTATTGGATAAAATCCGAATCGATAAAATATTGGAAGATTATTATCTGTGTGGTGTGCTCAACTACCACTAATTAAATGGAATAATACTAAGGATAACTTAATAATGAAGATATCGGTGTAGCCAAAGGCATTTTGCAACCGAATAATCTGAAAAATGCCGAAAATAAGAGGCACAAAGGTACAAAATGTAATTAAATATCTTATATGCATAACTGTAGGTGCTAAAACTTTGGATGCTGAAAATGGAACCTTTAGGCCGCGGGTTTAATTCTAAAGCAAAAATGTACTAATATGAATATTCATGTTAGCCCTACTCGCTCGTACGTCAAGCTTTATGACTTATTTAAAGCTAATGGATCCCATCTGAGATAAGAACCCCAGACACATTAGGAATCTGATTCGCAAAAAAAATAATCCCAAAACACACACTGGGAGAGGGGGAGCTACACGTCTAATCCCCCGAATGGCGCCACCGCCTGTGACATTCTGTGAAAATGTGGAGCAAACGACTCCCCGAGACCCTGACACTTGCGAGACTTGCACAGTTCGCGCCCCGGTTAATTTCGACAATAAAATGATATTAAAACCTTTGACGATGCTTGTACGGCGGAATCTTTATTTGATTTCGTTTTTCACCAGCAAATTTTAGACATCATAGAATATGTTACTTTGGAAATATTTGATCGCGCACAGGAGAACATTTTCCTCTACAGATATATTCATTCAGTCAAGCAACATCGGGTCTACCGCAAACACCCTATCCACCTACATAGGTATTACCTAGGTATTGAAAATCCATTTGTAAGGGGACTGGACGTTAGCGAGCTTCAAGTTTCATTTGATTTGAGGTGTATCGGATAGCGGTCCGTTACGTAGGTGCCGTATTGTGTGGCTTCGTGAGCCGCAAACCGCTCGCAGTACACCTCACTTGGGAAACACGCCGCTCTTGGAATAATAAAGGATAAATGTAGCAGCTAGTATCGATTACTTATAGCTTTATGCGTTACTTTGTAAACATCAGTTGCATTTCCCACATCTATAATTTACGACTACCTACAAAGAGAGAAGGATTCCAAGTTAAAGCGTCGAATATCACAGCTAGTCACCGGTAACAAACCTTGAGCCTAAAATAAAATGTAACAATAGGCCGCACCGCATTATAGGAGAACCGCTTAAAATGCTTTCCATGTTCGGAGTCATCCGGCGGTGACCGCTCGCAGTGCCCGCACTCGCCTGTCGGCCCGGAAGTTAGACATGGGAATCTAATCACTTACTCGATCTTATCTGCCTCCAAATATTTTAACTTTCATGAAAATAAATAATCGCCAAGTCAGAAAGTCATTAATTTCACTTGTAACCAGGATGTAAGATGTGACTTGTGACCCGAAAGCGAAAGATCTTTTACGATAAGGCTATCGTAGTTTGCGTTAATAAGCATTCATAAAGCTTTTATAGCGTTAGTAAGAACCGATAATTATAGCTGTGCTAAACTTTAATCCTAATAGGTCACGCACGTCAATGTCATTGTTTCAAAATTTCAATAACTGAATTAATCATAGAGTAAAATTTTATAGACCCGGCTGTTTCCAATAAAAATAAAAAAAGCAGATAAATCGAATGTACCAAATAAAAACATCTCTTTAGCAAAAAATACTGTTATGTCATTCAGCATTTGGCATAAGAGGCGCCCTCAAAAAGCGAGCGTGAGTCGGCAAATTGTTACTAATGGATCTCCCAGAAGATGACTCATGAGTCCCACATGTCACTCTAAGTAAGTCACAGACTGATTTTATAGAGACGCGGGTCGGGGTCCGTTATTTTTGGAACGATGGGAAATGGGACCAGTTTCTGTATGCACACAAAAACTTACCCTTAAAATCACAAAAAGTAGGTTACAGCAGGGTTACAGTCATATGACAGGGACCGATGTATATACGTTGGTTCTATATTTAGGAGAGAAGTAACAGCTACTGAAATGTAGATAAAATTACTTGAACGACGACCTTTAAACGAAACAATGACGGCAACTCACATTATACTCAGAAATACTAATTGATCTGAATTAAACAATGAGATGAATGTCCGTCTGGTTATGAAGTGACTGCAAATAACACGCTTGTTCTAAATGATTAATTTGTTCTGCTTTATCAGAGCAGAAGGCGGTCTCAATCACGATTTACAAGAACATCATCGGCTCCCATACGAGAAATGAAATACATCTGAGTGTTAAGTTCTTCTTATTTTTAAGCAACGTTCGCATTCGCAATTATCTCATTCACAATCTGTCAAAAAAGCCTCCATTTGAATATATTTTTGACATTACAGGCATGTACGTAACTTTCTTGTCCCTAATCAATAAAAGAAGACATGTGTATGCTGCGATCGTTGCTTAAAAACAGTAGAATTGGCACTCTGAAATTGGAACACAGTTGAGTTATGAATATCATAAATAACGATTGTCTTGCAAAGATATCTATGTCACCACAATAAGATTATACGAAAGAAAGCTGGATTTCAAAACGCAAAACATGGATTCCTATTGCGTAAAAGCAATTCAATCTCCTAAGCACACATGCGGACTTCATAAATCTCATGTCAAAGCGCGTTTTATGTCATAAATACAGCGGGTATATATGTATGTCAAAACATGGGGGATTTGGGCGCGCTCTCCCTACGCGGCTGGCCAACCGTCGCGCGACGCCAGCCGAGATAATGAAAAAAGAAGATTTATGATCAAACTCTAATCAAATTTTATTACCGTCTACGACCCTTCACGTTATTATTCCTTACTTACTGCGTTTTCATTATCGATTTGTAGTTCACTATGTCATCTTACCTACAAAGCGCCCGCGAATCTCTGAAGCAAAAATGACTTTTAAAAAAATCGATACATTCTACAGATACATAGAGATTAAATATTATGAGCTACGACTATGAAACTTGAAAATGCTCCAATATTATCACCTAAATACAAAGCAGATGAAAAATCAAAACGTAGCCAAGTTTCCTTAGCCAAAGGGGTCGTGAGTCGCATTACCATAAAGTTTCCAGCACGGAATGTGGTGTTGTAATATAGCGGGCAATAATATAGCCATTCGTACGCAACGTGGAATAACGCTCGCACCTCCCCCTACCACCATAATCCCGTCCTTCACCTCTGACCCAATTATGCAGAACAATTATTACATTTTTTAGCCCTTACCTGCACAAGCAACACCTCTCCACTCAATGGCTAATAATGTCATAATAACATGACCATGAACTTGAATGTCGAGAAATTCAAGAAGGGTTAATTTCCCACATCACGTTTTGTATAAACTAACGAAACCGGTTTGTATCCCGCCGATATAATACGAGTGCCTTTCAAGTTCAGCATAGTAGGTATATAGGTAATTGTATCAAATAAGTGACGACGTTCAAATTCCATTGTAGATAAATTTTACAAAGACGTAATTTTATCAATAAACGTGAAACGAAACAGCGCCTCACTCATGCGGCCCAGTTCTAGGATTGCCTGATTGTAAGTTCATATTACTGGGTGAGAGGTCATCAAGAGCATCTGCATTATTGTTATGTCTCCATTCATTGTCCATTCAATTTACGTTATGCTACAGCGGAAGGCAATCTTCCGTCCGTTTTTTGCAACTATTCTCAGGAGTTGAAATTCATATTTCTTTGCTAGCGTCTCTCCGCTTCGCAATTTAATGGGTTTTTAACAGAATTTCAGTATTGTTAAGAATAGTTAATCGCTATGAATATGTTCTTTTTTTAATGGTCCATACTGTTTAATACCTTTCAAAATATTTTCACAAAAGCATGTTTGAAATGACCCTCAACTTGAGCAATGAGAGCAAAGGGTGCCACAAAAAGGTCTATTGTATGGGGTAAAGCGCAATGACTTGAATTAGTTATACAGTTGATTATGCCTCCCCTCCGGCCACTCTATCATTATCGTTTTACTTGACGCACGTGGCGACTTGCGCAGCACCCTTGTGCTCTTCAAGGTCGATAATTATAGCCTGCACAGTCTTTTGTTCCTCGCTCGCTACCCTCTCTTTAAGAGTAAATATTATTCTGTCTTCGTATGTAATTTGAGTAGGTAGGTACTTCAAAAGTTCAGCACAGAAGTCAAAGAATAGGTCATCAGTTTGTTATTCGTATTTACGAATAACAAACTGATGACAAAGAAATTGAAGAAATACTTATTTTTATATTTCTTATTATATATTTCTTTAAATTGGAACTAATCCGAATTCCATTCCACTCATGGGGGAAATTAATGTCCATTACTGAAATTTATTTCTATCATAATCTTTTTTCCAATTCACTGCTGGACCACTTTTCTCACACACAAGTTCACAAACTTTAAGCGATAGATTAAACTTCGTCAAGTGCATTCATAATCCAACTGTTTCGGGTGTTCAAACAATCATTGATCGATCGACAGTTATAGCAGCTGGCTAGATTAGAACTCTCATTCAACTGTGTTCTACTGTTCCAGACATTTCATACGAGCGGACCATACCTTCAAAATATGTTGTGTGGTTCATTGCACATTCAGTCACTGGTAAAAAGTGGGGTAATCCAACAAGCGGATCAAACTGACCGAACCTTATTATGTGCGACTCTTTATCAGGCTTTGCAGTATAGACAACGAAAAAAAAACTACAAGTTGAGGTTGCAAAACTCTAGCATCCCTGTACCTACTGTCTTTTTCAAAATGCGGCTTATCAAAGGTTTTATAAACTGCTGTGGTGTTCTGTAGGCAAGCAATTTTATTGTAACAAGATTCCAGTCCCTAAAGAGCGGTTGATTCGATTGATACTAGATTAATTGCAAACTCTGTTGTGAACAGTTAGATGTTATTATTATAGGTTTACAGTTTAGAGTCCCATCGTGCATCGCTGTCGCTGGGGAAATAACTCGCGCACTGGTAGTTATTTCGTTGGAAGCAAAAGAATCTCAGAGTTAATACTGCACCAGTGTTTCCTAGAGAGAATAACTAAGTCATAAAGCACTAATATAAATTCCAAATGTTATAACCGCTTTATGAGCGGATTAAGAATTATGACTAACTACCGCAACGCTCCGCTCGTTATCCCACATATTTAGAGTTTTAAGGAAAGCAAATTCATTCTGAAGTTTAAACAAACATTCCGTTGTACCTACTCCGTCTTAACATAAGCGGCAAATGAGGAAACTTTTGTAATAAGTTTATTTATACTAGAGATTAGGCATTGCGGGTCGGTCCGGACTCTTCGGGGAAATTTAAAGCTGCCCAAATTGCACCTGGGAAATCTCATTCTCACCAACATGTACTAAGAAAATAACAAAAGGTCCTGGACTAGAATAGTAACTAAGGTTGGAATGATAAAACTAGTGGGTGTGAATAATAGTAGTTTATCATGTTGTTATGGCCCACTTTCTGCACTGTGCGACTTCAAATTGAAGATTTAATTTTTTTGAAAGGAATTTAGTTATTCTGAATTAAAAAAAAAATAACTTTAATTTCGGAAGTCGGTGTCAAAATACGAAGAAACTAACAAAAACACCGACTTCCGAAATTAAAGTTATTTTTTACTTTGTAGTGTTTTTTTTTTAATGTCGTTTGTTTTTTTTTATAAAAAGTTATTTCAGAATAAGTTCCTGAGTAGGTAGGTGCTTTATAAGTGCTTATTATTGTATACTGCACTGTAGCACACTTGTAGTAAACTAGGTAGGTTCACAAATCAAAAAAAGTTTGCGATCACTTTGAAAAATCGAAAACCTTTCAAAGTGATTTCTTCTTCTTTTTAGATACTTTGTAAAAAGTTTTTTATTTTTCACTTTTTAGTGGTGACCCACACCTAACACCACCACTGCAAAATCGCAGAAAAGCAAAATACGCAATTTCGTTTATCAAAGAATCATCTAAATAGTCAAATTCCAGCTATTTCGATTTAAAATCCAAAGTTCGTAACCGATTTTGATATGATTTAAATGGGGCCAATCTGCAAGTATATCCTTTCAGATAAAACAAGAATTTTTCAAATCGGTTCTTTATTGTCGGAGTTATGAGGTAACAAACATAAAAAAAAGAAACACACAACCGAATTGATAACCTCCTCCTTTTTGGGAAGTCGGTTAATAAATTGAATTGAATTGACAAAATCCCTTTATATTCAACAAAAAAATGCCGCTAGTACATTTATCCCAAAATAGTAAACAACTGAATATTACCCCCTCTGCGACGACTATTAAGTACCTCAGTGGAATTTTGCTTTACTTACGCGTTCTTACGCGTTTTGGGGCACAAAGAGAATAGATATTGCCATTTTTGTGTGAAGTGGCTAAAACTAATATTGCAAAGTAAGAGTAGGTATAAACGACATAATTGTCTTTAGGATCATCAAACAACTGATATGTAGGAATTATCATAAAATATCATCAATATTCATTTTACTATCATCATATAGATATAATGATAGTAAAATGAATATTTCCCGTGCGTATAAATAAAATTCACACGAGAGCACGACCCTCGACTCAATGCGCGGGCGCAGGCCACAGACGGCGCAACCCGACGTGTGTAAACAAACACACACACCGCTGAGATGAAACGATGGAAGCCGGCACTGGCCACTTATCGACTCCTGCACCCGTTTTGATTATCCCTGCTCTGTCAACACCCCAAAATAGATACCTACAAATTTAGCGCCGCATTTCTACACCGAATTGAGAAAATTTAAGTCTATCAGTCGGAATGTTGCACGGCTCATTAAGCCCAATAAGTAGTTTAAAGTAACTAACTCGAAACGAATACCTATACTGTGCATATAAATTATTTTGGTAGCCAATTACAGTTCACTAGATTTATGTAATAGCTAAAGTGAAAATGATTAATAAATTAATTCCAGCAAAAGCGGAGATTGTCAGAAAGCTTTAATGAGTGAGACCGCTTTTTAAAAGCTTTATAGAAACAACTGATTTCCATCGATGATCGATAAAATGGTGCAGTCGAACTTTTATAATCACTGGCTAATGTAACTTTCCGTTTCTTTTTATTATCAATCCGGATAATGTAACTTCATTATCCCAATAACGATGTGAGTCAAGCTCGCCTTTGTACATGAACTTTATTATCACTGTAAGTAATATAATTATGTTGTTTTGGTGTACCTACAATAAAGAATTAAGAAAAGTAGTGATTCGTGCCTACCAAAATAATGGCTATAGTTTGGAAAAACCTAAAAAATCTCTGAAATCTAAGCGTATTTAAAGGTTGTTTAAAATTAATCAAAACGTTTCTTATATTATGTACTTTTAATGTAGAACTGGCGAACTAAAATAAATTCTTAACTTAAAAATGCGTTGAAAAAATGAGCGGTGGCCAGGTGCAGTCCATATCCGCTCGAACAGAAAGAAAAAAGATGGGTGCTCTTTGAGAGGTAGAGTACTACATTTATTTCGTTTCTTTTTTGTGCTCGAGAGACAGACAGCATAGTTAAAGAGAGGAGAGGAAGCTTTATTATCAATTAAGTTTACATAGAAAGATAGATATAATATTATATTACTGTTCATTATAATCGTAACTTTGATTAAGTAGTTTAGCAATATTACTAATACTCTTTCAATTCTTATCGCTGATCGAGATAAGCATCTATCAGACAAACCCAGATGATGATTTTCAAAAAGTCCATCAATCATGGTTTCAGCGTATCCAATTCCCATGAGGTCCCAAGGTCTGTTTTATCTTTAGAAATTTTTAAAGTTTTTTTTTTTTACTGTTGATAGGCACACGTTTGACCGCTATCTCACCTGATGTTATGCGATGATGCGGTCTAAGGTGGAGCACGCTTGCCTAGAAGTAACCTATTCACTCTTGACGTAAAGACTCCCAGGTTGTAGCTATCAGGAAACACAGACTCGGGCAGGGAATTCCACTCCTTAGCTGTACACACAATGAATGTATTCCCAAAACGTGTTGTGCGTATAGGTGGGATGTCCACCATGTACCTACCGGTGGCGCATCGCCGTACGTCTTGTGGTCCGATGGTGGAACGGGCTTGGCGGAATTAAATTATTCAATTCCGTCACACACTCCCCAAAATGTAACCGATAGAAAACCGACAGGCCAACAACTCGGCGACGATGCTCAAGACTTTGGAGCTTCGATTCGACGAGCTTATCATTGCCGATGATCCTCTTGGCTCGTTTTTCAATTGACTCGAGGGCATCAAGCTGGTATCTGGCAGATCCGTCCCAAAGATGGTAGCAGTACTCCATACACGATCGAACTTGCGCTTGATACAGTTTAAGAAGCTGTTCCGGCGTGAAGTAACGTCTCATCTTTGCCAGGATCCCCAAGTTTCTAGCAGCCACTTGAGCCTTGGCCTCTATGAAAGGGCCAAAATTAAGGGTAGATGTTAATGTTACACCAAGAAGCTCAAGTCTGTCGGTTAACGGCAGGGTTTCACCGCGGAGAGATGTGGTGGAATTGGCTCCTTTTAGCGGAAAAGTGACACGCTTGGGTCTTCGCAGCACTGAAATTGACCAGATTGGCATCGCCCCGTAATCGTAAATATGCTCTCATTTGGCAATACCATTGGGGCCCTAGTGTGTCGGACTTTCGGAAGGCATACGAGAGGCCGAAACCAACTCGCGTAACTGACGATTACCCCTTGCTGACAATCCTGCTTGTGGAGGACTTTTACACGTTATGAAAATAAAAATCTTTATGTATGGTTCAAAGGTAAATAACAGTTTGGTTATTTCTTACGGTAAACAACCTGGGAGTCTTTAAGTCAAGAGTGAATAGTTTACTTCTAGGCAAGCGTGCTCCACCTTAGACCGCATCATCGCTTAACATCAGGTGAGATAGCGGTCAAACGTTCGCCTATCAATATTTAAAAAAAAAACGTTATTTTTTCTGTCCTGGCTACTCGGATCTCAGATTGCAAAGCTTCTTCGAAAAAATCCAAAGACTTAACGCGGTCTTGAGATTAACATAGCTTTTGCTTAAGAATACAACTTTAATGTCTTCAAAATTAAAGAGTCAAAGCTCTGATTAAAAAGTTTTCCGACGTACTTTATAGGTTGTCAGTGACATTGCGACTAAGTAAACCCGTAGTGGATTCAATACACTTAACAGTAGATTGATTAGGGAAAGACCCCACTTTTTCCAACTTTTCTTATTTTTCCTCGCAAGAAACTTTTCGATTTATCATATTCTATTTGAAATGGGGTTCGGAACAAATTATTCGAGAGCAAAAGTTTTCAACGCTGGGTCCTTCAACGATAACTCTTTCACAAGATGTAGTCAACAATGGGTTTAAAAAACCTATCGATTTTCTATAAACATGAATGATCGTGGTTGATTGTTATTTTATTGTCTTTTCCGATCTAGTTTTGTGTCTTTCTGAGGTATTTTTAGTCCTATTTGCCATTGCAGTTTTGTCGATTTTCGGCTTCGATTCCAATTCCAGTTTGTTGATTCAGTATATACGGGTCTGGTTAAGCTTATCCTTACAAATCTGTTAGGTTCATCAAATCATAGGTACTGATCTTTAATAGACATAGGTAATACAAGTTAGCGGAGAGAGTCGGTGTTTCACGTTTTTCAATATTCGTGCTGATACTTTGGTCCATTGATTGAGCGATTTTATTTCGAACAAAAGCGATCCCGTCATCTGACGGCCAGTTCCGACGACTACCTGCGTTGTACACCTGTCGCAGGCTGTCGCCTGTAACTTGTATTTTGTAAAAAATCTTAAATCACAGCTGTTTAGGACTACATCAAGAATGACATAGGGACGTGAAATGTTAATCCAAGCAAATCTCTTGCTCTCGATATTACCCTACCTAGGTGGCTGGGTACCTACGTTTTACGCTTTTCAAAAAGAGTGCAGGTAGGTACTGGATTATTTAGGTGCCCTAAACCTACTTACATTATAAAATGGCAATGGTATTTAATAGTAAGAAGAAACTTATTACGCCGCATCACGATTTATATGACGCATAAAAAGGCAATTCTCATTGATGGTACCGGCAGATGTCCATTCAACAATAGGTGCGCATTCAATAATAATACGATCTCATCGAATCGTGATGTGATGGTATTCTTTTATTAAAATTACTTAAGAAATCTGTAGAGAATAAATTTCTAATGTGCTGTAAGCCAGTAACAATTTTGAATTAATTGTTAAGTAAAATTATAATAAGAATGAAAGTGGGTATTTAAAAAACTCTATTGGCATAAAAACAACCATAATTTTATTGTTCTCAGAAATGAGATTGGCGCCCCGCAAAAAGTGCTCTTTCTCAAACGGTCCCATTTGTTCCCTGAATTGCCCGAAATGAGGGTCCCTCGGCTGAATTACAACTTATTTTTCAAGCCATATGACACATACAGAGAGTATATAGTCGTTTTGTGATGCTCAGTCTCTTTATGTAGTGGTAATCTTCATAATAATAGTAGATAGTGCAGGTCAGGTCATGATCTATAGGTACATGTAGGTTAATACTTAGATGTAAACCCAATTAGGTATATTGGTGTAATGTAACCTGAAAAGATGAATATATAACAAAACTAAGCAGCTATAAAACTTCTAGTACAGCATCTCTAGTTGGTGGAATATAATCTATTTACAATAGTTTAGACAAATTCTACAAAATATTTATCTAGATGACTACGTTTAGCGCCAATTATAAGAACATTTACTACAATTGGAAACAAATCATAAGGTATATTTAACGGGGAATCGAACAAGAAGCATGCAACCTTACCTGTTAGTAGGAACAGTAGAATTAAACGCCGCATGACGGAATGCTTTCAGGAGCAGCGTGGAACGTTTACGCGCGTGTGTTTACCGCAGCCATCGTCAACAGTCCCGTCAGTCAACTATGTAGCCAATGTTTACGCGACTCAGCTGACGTCTTCGTCTATTATGTTCGCCAATTAACCACTCACTCGCGCACTGCGGGATCCGCACGCTGCAGTGTCAACGGCCACGAGCTTACGAGGAAAACTAGACACTTGGCGAAAGCTGTCCTTCGTGGAAGCAACCAGAACTGTCCCACGTTTGCCGCTATCTTCCAATGACTTACTCATTCATCTTGCGAAATACCAAGTGCGAAAACTAGACGACAGTTTCTTCTGTGATGAAAACATCACACATGGCTAGAGCAGCGACGAAAGCTCTCTCGCGCGCGATCGCAGCGCACGGCGGCTGAGTCGCGAGTTGCGTGAGTGGGCCGGAGCCACCGGGCGGGGGAGGGGGGCAGGGGTTCGTCCACGCCTGCGCACCGCGCCCGCACCGCACCACCTCCAGTATTGACCGACGACGCCTCCTTCCTACATTTCACATCCTTAACAAGGTACTACGAATTCTCCTTTGAAAAATCCCCTAATTCCATCCCACCGATTGAGATAGGCCACGTCTATGGTCCATGAAATAAGCTCACCTGATATTTACAAGCAATAAAGTTTTGAATCACTGAGACTAGATTTCTTGCTACTGTGCCCCTGCCTACATTAATGTTGCCTATAGTGCTGAGAGGGTTGAAATCCCAGGCGCTCTGAAGAGTGGTGAAACTTAAAAACCATATTGTAAAGTTAGCGCGAGGGCAAACAATTCACCCTTTTTTGATGTGTTAAAAAATAATGGAATGTTTACATTCTAGTTGCATAATCTAGGTACCTACAAAAAAAATTACACCTAGTAATAGGTATAAATATAGGGACCTGCTTTAGAAAAATTGGTCCTGTAAGTCATTATAATTTTCAAGGTATTGGGCAGTTTTTACTTTTACTAATCTGGCTCTACAAAACTCTGAACAACCCAAATTACCTACACTTCAACCCATAACAGAATTAGAAAGCCTTAATAAAAAAAGAAGAGATGATAATTATGCAGTCTCCATTCCTCTCGAATACATAATAAAAAGGTCTTGAAGCCGTGATTGATATAGTCTAGGCGACAGCCTAGTTGGCCTGCAGCCTATAAGTACATATACGCAGTTGATGACGTCAAAGTAAGTTGGCAACGAGTAGACGCCGCAAGCGAATTAACTTGGGATGTAGTGGCACTCAAGGATGACATAAGCTATGTCCTATAAAGCGGGACAAGTCTATCGTGCTAACTGCTCCACTATTTACTATTCAGACGGCAATATTTAGACTGTCTACTGAATTATGACCTAGATATTTTCTTGAAGATTAACTTGATTGATGTTAATAAAAGATCTTGGGTAGAACTTTACTTAGGTACCTACTGATACAAAATTACGCTCTATCCAATTTCTATTCGTTATCGAAAAATGCACGGTTTCTGTGGTGTAGGCCAAGGAACCACAGACAAAACTAGTCATTCTGACTTAGATATAGGTACCATCACAGTTATTTCATTGGGTACCTACCTACTAAACTTTTAAAGGAGTATTGATAACTACGCACGCACGACCTCTTCCCAAAGATTTAACTCTACAGAAACTTCCGCGTCGAAAGGAATTGGTTCCGAAGGACGGGAAATTTACCTACCTATTTTAAATCGCTTCTAGGCTTCACAGTAGGAATATATTTGTTGCAACCTGGTAAAGTCTAGAGACGTCATTATTCGATATAGTTTGGATGACTCCCTAGATTCACAATTGAAATTATTTTTTATAAGTAGGTAAAGAAAATGTTACTAACATAAATCTGGAATGTTTTTCGTAACTTCAGAAAAAATCTACATAGGTGAGAATGTTACTCTTTTTATTGAAAGGTTTGTAATCGCCGACTGATTAAGAGTCCTATTACGAATCGTAAATGCTCGTTTGCAATAGACGAAGTTACGTTGGTCTGCGTTGGGAGTACATCTATAGTCCGCGAAACAATTTTGATACTTACTAGTCTGAATAGGATTATAGTTTATTTGGGCGCTCGCGCGAGACTGAGGAGCGCGCGCGCTGAATTGACGCAGAATATATAGTACTTTAATTTTATTTATTGTAATTTTGTTTTATTATATTGACAAACGAAAACTAATGAAACGTATTCATTGTAGATTGAAATTTTATATCATATTAATTTATTTGATAAAATTGTTTTTATTTGGAATATAATGGACGCTGAATCAAGACATTTCTGGCTTAAATTAGGCTTTCTTTACGTTTTTTTCCGTGAAAACTTAAGGAATTTAAAGAAATTCTAGAACTCCAATAAACAAGTAAAACATTCAACTTATCTTTTAGTAATTTTAGCTTTTAAAAGAATTTATTGTAACAATGTGAATTGGACCGTCAAAGTTCCATCGCCGACATTTTTTCTTGCAAACTGAGTTCGTAAAATATTTAAAGTAAATTACACGAAAAGAAAAATGAAAATGTGTAACTCTAACTTACAAGAAAGAGACTGGCACTATCGTTATTCAGGATCAAATAATTAAAATATCTTACTGCTGCTGAAAATTACAGCGTCAAAAATCATGAATTTTCGTAAAAAATGTAATAGGACTCTTAAACCGCAAATAAGTGTCTATTTGTGATTTCATCCCTTGTGGACAGAGCGATAACAGTAACCATATTTACTTATTATGTTGACTCTTCGCGATTTGCGTGAAATGAAAAATGTCTGTTTCATTTTAAAAGATATTTAAGCTGACGCTGAGGCGAAGGTTTATTATGAAGAATATTCGACTATCTTTGAGTAGGGCAAATTATGTTAGTACCTAGAACCTGTAGGAATGTTTAGATAAGTATCAATTACATCACATCCCAAAACAATTCCCCCTATCTTTACGGGTACCTAGCAGTTTGCGTTCTGAAGGCTTCTCGCCGACCAAGCTACTCAGTAGTTCTGAGCGGAATTCGTAGGTGTCGCTAGCGTAAGTTTAGTACTTATGTAAAAGTACTTGTATACTTTTCATTAACAATTTTTTGCGTAGTGAGAAATCCACAAAAAAAATAGGTACTAGATAAAATTATAATCTTTAATCGCGCTTATCTAAGGAACTACTGGTTCGAATTAAAAAATTAATGTGAATGTTGGATAGCCCATATAAAGAGGCAGGCTATTTATATATATCACGCTACCAATAGAGCGAAGCATCGATTAAAAAAGTGACGCAGAATAAGTTGCGCGGGTCATCTAGTCCATAGTATAAAAAAGCGGCCAAGTGCGAGTCGGACTCGCCCATGAAGGGTTCCGTAGCAGTAAGTAACATAATATAAAAGTTCTTGTAGTATATTGATTGTAGCATATTGATTGAATGAAAGGTAAATTGCGGTTTACGATTTATGACGTATTAAAAAAAAACTACTTACTAGATCTCGTTCAAACTCATTTTCGGTGGAAGTTTACATGGTAATGTACATCACGTTTTTTTTTTTTAGTTTTATCATTCTCTTATTTTAGAAGTTACAGGGGTGGACACACATTTTACCACTTTGGAAGTGTCTCTCGCGCAAATTATTCAGTTTAGAAAAAAATTATTTAGAAACCTAAATATCATTTTACACGCATGGGTTTGATGAGAAAAAATGTTGAGTTTCAGTTCTAAGTTTGGGGATAGGGAACCCCCAAAATTTATTGTTTTTTTTTTCTATTTTTGTGGGAAAATCTAAATGCGATGCACAGAATACATCTACTTACCAAGTTTCAACAGCATAGTTTTTATAGTTTCGGAAAAAAGTGGCTGTGACATACGTACGGACAGACAGACATGACGAATCCATAAGTGATCCGTTTTTTGCCATTTGGCTACGGAACCCTAAAATGAATCGCTGAATGTGATGCTAAGCGCAAATCTCGAGAACAACTGAACCGATTTCGCAAATTCTTTTTTGTTATTATCAGGAGATGGTTTTAATGTAAAAAAAAGTTGTCAGTTGACGGGAGCGAAGCCGCGGGGGCCAGCTAGTTTCATATAAATTGGTTTCAAGCCTTCCCTGACGCGTGACGCTGTTAAAGTGTGTTATTTTTATACGATTTCGTAGTTTGGAATAAGAAAAATATATCTTGAATCATTTAAAAGGGACTTCAGGTCAAAATAGTTGTAGCGGCTTCAATGCCGCCACAAGAAAAATCCGGCCAAGCGAAAGTCGGGCTTGCACACGAAGGGTTCCGTACCATAAGCAAAAAGAAAACATGTTTCTTTTATGGTGGCCCCTTTTGTTTTTATTTTTGCTTCTGGGCTAAGATCCCAGAGCTACCAGAACTCTCTTATTTTCTAACTCACAAAATGTGTGGTATAGAGTAGTGTTAGTGTGTATTTTTAACTAACTCATACCTGTTAGCTTAGGCCGACATCCGATCTCAAGACTATTGATTTTATTATTTGTTGTTATAGAGCCATAAAAATACACACTCTGTTGTACCGCAATAAAAAGAAAGGCAGCGACATCTATCCCGCTTGCGACGTACTATTAGGTCCTTACATATGAAATTGGCGTTTTGTACGGGAGGAATACAGTCATTTTTTTTTGTAAAATATATTTAATTAATCAAAGTATGCACCATTCTTCATGCATTTTTGCCATCTCCTAGGTAGTTTCCCTCATAGTCTCATTGATCCCTTTACTAAAAAAACCATGGGGGCGTAAATCAATAAGCTCTTTGAAGGCGGTTTGGACTGCCGCATCGGAATTGATTTTTTTTCCTTGTAAGAAGTTGTCCAAATTCCGAAAAAAATGGTAATCTGTTGGAGCAAGGTCCGGGAAGTACGGTGGATGTCGCAGACATTCCAATTGTAACTCATGAAACTTAGTGGTTGTTTGTTGTGCAGTGTGTGGTCTTGCGTTGTCGTGAAGCAGCAGTGGCCTAGAGCGATTGACCAATCTCGGTTCTCGGTCGGCAGCTACTTCTTTCTTCATGGTTTGCAGATGCTGACAATAGATATCTGCCGTAATCGTTTGGCCAGATTTTAGAAAGCTGTAGTGAACGACACTGGCGCTAGTCTACCAAACACTCACAAGTAACTTTTTCTGAGTCAATTTTCGAATTTGGAATTCTTAACCAAAGAGGAGATATTTTCAGATCAAAAGTGGCCAGTACGACAAAACGCTAATTTCATATGTAAGGACCTAATACTTACTGAACGAAATAATGCATCGCGGTATCAGTTTTCCGTGCGATTTGAACATTTATTATACGACAGACTGAATACCAACTATTGGGCAGATGCCCACCAGATTTAGAAAAGGCTCGTAGATTGCTTATAATCCAAATTCCGATCAGTTTGCCGAAGAACCGAAAAATTTACCAAAATTTTGGTTTAAAAACTTTGCTATCAAATAACTTGTGCTGTATTACTTATTAAACTGGCGTTAATAGTCGCGTGTCTTCCTCAGCACACCAACAATCGCAACGTGCAGTAGCATCCCACCTCCCACGCAGTATTCGCCTTACTATGAACAATCCATTACATTGATACCTGGTCAATTTACCGTTCCATCCAGTTCTGCCTGTACATAAAATATTACTACAAATTATACATACCAACAACCGTATCTACAACATTTTATAATCAAAAACAAGTATTTTTAAACTGTTATTATAATAAACAATTGATTCAAACTATGCTACATTATTACCAACTAATTTCTAATTAATACTTAATTATTAAGTAGTTTGTAACATTTGCCTAGCTAGTTTTTCCTGGGTCCACATTTTGATGAGTTGCTTCCTGATTTCAAATGCTATTACAGCTGTGGCCATTCCAGTGTTCAGACTGTCTACTCCTCTTTGCAAAGGAATATTGACCCTTACGCCATTTTTACTTGATGCCAGCCTGAAAATAATTTTGTTGTGATCAGTTAAGTTGGCTGATACATTGTAGAAAAAGCTGCAACTTGGCTTTGACTTACTTGTAGCTATCATGACTTATTCCTTCAGTTTCTCCACCTATGATTAATGTTGTGTGCTTTAAAGATGCGAAATCCACACCATAGTATGGCAACACTGGCATATGATTTCTTTTATCACTGTCCTTTGCCTCTTCTTTATCATCTGCAGTTGTGGTGTTGCTATCAGCAATAAATATTGATGTGTTCTGTTCCAGATGGTTAGGCATATCACTCCATTCAATTGAGTGGTAAACAGGGAGTCTGAAATGAGCCCCCGCTGCACTTCTTATCACCTTAGGGTCCCAAACATCGACACATCCTGAAAATAATTTTCATAAGTATGGGACAAATGTATTGAGAATTTAATTGATTCTGAAATGACACACTATGCTAACTTGATGTGTAGGCATTTCATACAAAAAATTATAGTTCTGATTTTAGTTGATTCAATTAGTTTATATGGCAGGCAATTTAAGTTCACAATTATTTATATATTTTACAAGACATCAAGCAATTTCTTAGGTATGTTACCTTTAGATAGTAGCACTTTTTCACAGCCAGCACCAACAGCCACACGCAGTATGGCCCCTAAGTTGCCTGGCACTCTGACATTATCACATATAAACTGAAGAGGCAGAGGTCTTGACAAGCTCTTTACATTTTCAGCCTGTGGAGTTTCAAATACACCTGAAATATACAAAAAACAATAATAATTAAATAGTAGGATGGATACATAGCCACTGTTACTGCTGTGTGGTTACTGGAAAACAAGATTTGTAAGAAATGTTTTAACCGGTTAGATACAGCGTGGAACCATTGGTTCCACCTGAAGCGATTGATTTTGTACTTTAATATCATGTTTATTACAATTTGTTTTAATTTCCGAACAATTCGAGCACCAGGCTGAGCACCTGGACAAGAGGTTAAGATTGGCATAAGAGTTGACAGTATTTCAACTTTAATTTGTCGATTCAGAAACTTGATGAAAGTATTTGGCCAATGCTCTTTAAGAGGCAGATTTCTGGAAATATATAAATTGACTGAAGTAATTCACTAAATTCTAAAACAAACTCACCAAAAATACCGGGACTGGTTTCGAGATCAGACCAGAGTTGCATTTCTTTATAAGATATTTTATAAAACTTTATCCCGGTTTTAGGCAAGAAAGGTCTTAAATTTTGTAGTTCTTCAGATCTGCTAAAGATGACATACTTCAACATGCATTTAGCTTCTAAACCATCAATTATCAGCCTCCAGCCTTCCACCAGTGTGTGGCCTGATCGCAATCTTTCTTTTTTGGATTTCAATTTCACTAATAGAGAACTGCAAGTAAAAAAACTAGAATGATAGATTTTTATAACAATTGTGAATTAAATATTAACTTTACAAGTGTGGTTAAATAAACAGACCTTAAACGGCCATCATTCTCTTTCAATTTTTCAAAAATGATTTCACCATTATCATCAAAAACTTTCTGTTGACTGAGATAAAAATTACGCTTTTTCAACTTTTCGTCCCTTTTTTGTTTGATTTGTTTAGTTTTTTCCGGCGACAGAGATGATCCTGTGTTTTCTTCCTCAATTTCGTCATTAGCAATTTGTTTAACATATCCTTCTTTGATATGGGATTTTTTTAGGATAGTGGGATCTAGATCTATGATCTTCTCTTTTTTGAGATTGGACTTTTCGCTGAAGGGTAATAGAATCTTAGCAGGAGCCCTATGTGACCACCTCGAGTATAACCTCAATGAGACATATACCTGCCCCGGTGATTGGCGATTTAAGATTAGTGAGACCAATCTATTGATACTTCTTGCCATAACGTTCTCTAATTTTTCTTGATTATCGTATCACTTTTTTTTTCAATTTATTGTAGAAAATAATGATAGAAGTACATAAATATGTAGTCGCAACTATATGAATTTTTCAAAACAATATTTTGACTTTTGAAGTTTTGAAGTTAGTCATGTCATTTGTCACTGTCATTTGTCACTGTCATTTGGTGACCTGACCTCGCATGGAATTACCTCACTGACGTATAAATCATATGGACTGGGCATACCTACAAAAAAAACGTGTTTACCTACCACCGACTTGGGCACTTAAAATGGCTGCCTTTCGTAGGGTTGTAACTGCGAGCAACATGCGCATCTGATATCGATATTCAACTCAATGTTAAAGTTTTTATCTCAATGCGTATAAACCATATGGACTGGGCATACCTATAAAAAAAACGTAGCTACCTACACTTTGCTGGGATGATAAAATGGCGGCTAATAGGGCAGCCTATGTCGATATTTCTTTACAATAACATCGATAAAAGATTGTTAGAATGTTTTCAAAATGTCACGGTACAATTTCAACGGGTATTTTTAGCACAATTTCAGCTTCACTTGTACAGTCGCCAGCACATCGTGCTACAACAATCTGACAAATTTCTGTACCTACTAGATTTTCAACTGTATAAGAGAAAAGATTAAGTTTACTTCCCGGTTTTTGATTTAGGCTAATACTTTGCGTACCTACATGTTTAGTTTGGATGACATTGTTGCCGATTCTCTTGTTCAATAACTAAACTAAAATTAGATAATCACTATCTTTTTAACCGACTTCTAAAAAGGACGAGGTTCTCAATATTTAATATTATTATATCAATGGGGGTTTGCGGGACATGTCTCTCTGTACCGCATACCCCCCAAAATATGTATCTATTGCCATTATTAGGATAAGTAACAAGGTACCTACATCGAATAAGTTTTTGAAAATTCAAATGAAATGTACCTAAGCGCTATTCTAAAGCCTTGCGTTAGGTCATTCGAGACGGGGTGGAGGGAACAAAATCTAAGAAAAGAAATGACGCTGCATCCACGATGGGCTGCTGGCACGGACGTCTCCATCACCTAAGTATATTTTCTAACATACCGATGAAATTGGGTTTTAATCAAAAGTCAACAATAATTATTTACAACACCATTTATTTAATTTTACATAATTTAATTTACATCCTACTAATTTTATAAATTTATCCTACTAATCCATACCATCCTACTAATTGCTATACAATTTTTGTTTAAAAACATACCAGCATATTCAATGTGGGCACTGCGCCATCATGTAACCTCATCACATCGAGGGTTCTGTTAAAACTAGATTCATCAAAGTGCAGGGAGCAGATATGCCACATTTTATGTCTATGGTTTATATTTTTCTTCTATCCATTTATTTTTGAAAAATTCATTTCCAGGAAATCTGTGGGTTAATAGCATTGCAATGTATTTTACACACTTTATCAATATAATAATATCGATACTTATCGTATGCGATGCGAACATCGCACATCACTAACTAAGACATAAACATTTTATGTAAACAATACAACGAAATTAAGAAAATAATAACGTAATAATAAGCCATACAAATATGACACAGGTTTCAATAATCTTTAAAAAGATCATCTGGTAACAAAACATTACACAAAATTCTACAATATTCAACTGGATTAGTGAAAACTAGTAACTAACCTGTGCAGAGTCAAATTAGTCTGATTTTTGTTATTCCTCGCACCATACTGTATTAAGCAACACGATGGCATGATTTTTCTCTTATTTTCCAAAGCCAGAACACAAAAAAAAACCTAGCTTTCGACGTATTTATCTTTAAAACAACGAAAATAATAAAAGCAAACAACTGTTTGACAGCTCAACTACCATAAAACCACAGAGTACTTTGGGCACTTATAATGGCGACCGGCCACGCAAAGGCATGATTTTGACGTCACACAATAGGGTTGCCAAATTTAGTACTTGGCAAACATATACATGTCTCTTTTTTCATATGCAGCTCTTGGCTAGTTAAAAAGAGACAAAACGCTTTTTGACATGTTTGCGTCGATATGATAGATATTTGTATAACTGTTTATTTCTATAGTCAAACGTTTCAAGTCCATATGATTTATACGTCAGTGAATTACCTCAACTACCTTTGTCAACATCACAGATTCACAGAACTTAAATTGTACTCGTCAACACTGTTATTTATTCTTTAATTATTTTGACCATATACCATCATGACGAACGCCATGGGAATTAAAAACGTTAAAGCCTGCTGAGGACGACATTTTAGCTCATTCTACAAACTGTGTCAATTTTTCTTTTCCCACTCTCCTGTATGTCGCAGGTCCTTTGTGCTCTTTTCTCTGTATACATTTTCTTTTTTTTTTTTTGTTTTGTGTGTATATAAATAAATAAATAGACAGAAGAGCGTGTATTTTATCGATAAACTAAAAAACTACTGCACCGATTTTCATGCGGTTTTCAGGTGCGGGCATCTCATTTTAATTATTACCACGTGGTCGTGGTAAATAATTCCATTTCTTTTGACTTTGATAATCCTAAATAAACGTGGTGAATTAATTAATTTTATAACGCATTTGCTCGTAAAGGGTCTCTTATTTCACCAATTTCAATATCGTAAATTGGATCTCATCGCGTACAAGTTGTGCGATAATGTAATGTAAAGCGCACGAGTTTCTTTATAAATAAGGTAAAACGAACGGTACTTTTTAAATCTTAGCAAAGAGTTTTTATGTCAGAAAAGAGGTCAACATTTTAAGAATAAAATTACCTTTGGGAGATGAAATATAGCAAATAATTAATTCTTCAATTTAATTCATTTTGACCATAATTATTTCTGTAACCAAATACATTAATATTAATTTACTTTAAAATTAGTAATACTGATTGTTTTTGTGCCTTAACGCGCTGATGATGCGCATCGCTAATTTGTGCACAAGTAAAAATTATTCCGCGCACTTTTTCTTTTCGTTGTATTGTTTTTATTTGAGAATATCGTCAAGTAACGATGAATTTATTAATTCGACACCGCCAGAAGTCTCAGAGGCAGCGAACAAGGCTACTCTTAGGCCTCTTGCCCGAAAAATCGACCGATAGATACTTACAAGCGTATCAAA
The DNA here is from genome assembly GCA_963859965.1 of Ceramica pisi. NCBI lineage: Eukaryota > Metazoa > Arthropoda > Insecta > Lepidoptera > Noctuidae > Ceramica > Ceramica pisi. The sequence goes on along the minus strand of OY982535.1, from coordinate 16,173,788 downwards.
ATTTAATCTTATGGAAAACAAGCAAAGATGCAAATTCATTTTCAAAAAGTGTGTTTTTAGCCTTTTTCATGGAACTTTCTCAAAAATATGGGTCAAGCTCATTGTGCTGCTATTATTCAACGCTAACAAGCACTTTAAAACTAAACATGGTATTGATATCAAGTCTTACTCCAACTTGCTGGCATTTCTAAAAAGACGCTCAAGTGGCCACGTGAGTTAAATATTTTCGGCGGACAATGTCAAGAAGTGAATGTCTGAAAGAAGCTCCGGATTGGCGATATTTGGCAACAAAAGTCAGTTGAAACTAAATGGGGTAAAAAACTGCTCATTTCTCACACTAGATGTCGCTACTGTTGAGTGTTCCCTGTCAACTGTCATTACGTAAAGTTGTTATAAACAAGTGTAATATTTTTTTTATATTTTATGAATATGACAGTTTGTGCTGCTATTTATTGCAAAAATACAGGGATACATTTATTTCCTGAAGATGCCAAAAGAAGAAAACTGTGGGAAAACGCTGTTAGGAGAAAAAAATGGAAGCCTACAAAATGGTCGAGGCAAAATGGTCGAAAATTTGCTTTTTTGCCAGCTGTGGAAGCTATTCTCTTTTTTAACTCTTCTTTTAACTTAACTACACTCCAAGTCGCGTACATTTTAGCTATTTAATTCATAAACAAACTAAGACAAACAAGTCGCATACAAACAATATGGCGGTTGGTTAGGAACACTCAACAGTGTCGCCACCTACATTATGTTTGTAGTTTTTAACCCCACTATTGTTACTTCTCCGCTAGACCGACCCGAGCCGTGTCACGTGATGACGTCGACCGCCCGGGGTCAAATTACAAAGCGCGCGCAGCTGCACGCCAGATGTTTATGTTTACGTAAATATTTTTTAGTGGCCTTCTACTAAAGATACCGCTCAAGTGTTTAGTTATTTGTAATGCTGATAAACTGCTCTTTAAACTTACGTTAAGTGTATGATAACGGTTAGTTTCTATATTTTTTAACTAATTTGTAAACATTGAATATTGGTGAAAAAAACACATTATGTGAACTTTGAACAGGAATAATTTAAAAAGTAAATCGATAACATATATATTTTATGACTTGTATGGGTAGCTGGGTTATATCTAAAAACGATAAATAACAAACAACATACTCCACCGTACAAAAACATATATAAAAAAAAAAAATCTACCACCAAACATTAGCCATTTCCCGCCATTTTGCATTATTTACCTTCCGACCCACGGAACAAAAATTCTAATCATAACGTAAATTTCGTTTGTTTTGTTTATGTTTTGGCTGAAATCTATTGCCCAGTAAACATAAAATGCGATAATAATTACTTTTTAGTCTGAACAAGTAGCTAGACTTAATAATTAATCAATTACGATAGCGTTCTGACAACATGGACGCCTTGTGTAACAAGGGATAGGAAAATCATAAAAAAACATGCTAATACTTACCAACATGTTTATTTTCACTTGCACACACATTAATCACATCACAATGCACCCATAAAACATTACTTAACACTAATTCACTCACAAACAACATAATAAACAAGTTTATTCGACAGCTACGTCATTGCGCAACTCGCGTCATAGCACAGACTGACTAAAACATTTAATTTCTTTTTAAAAATGGACTCGCCCGTGGCGTTTTTCGTATTTTATGCATGTAGAAATGTATAAAGATTCGAGTGGAAAAGAGCAAAATGATACAAAATATCGTTTGTTAGACAGAAATGGACATAGTTTGACCACAGATCCGTTATTTGCACGACAGTCATTTCCGTGACTGGTGGGCGGTCTACGTTGTTCAGACGCGTGACTGTCGGCCGGTCTACCGGTTCTTTCACTTTCGTATTTCATAACAGTATAGGTGTTTTGTACGCTGTTTTTATCTCTACTAAGGTCATACTAATATTCGGCATAAATGGTGCATGTAGACGTCAAGAACTCAAGAGTCGGCAATTATCACAACTAGGTCCAAGTCAAAAACACAAAAATAAAATTCCAAGATCGTTCACAATACAGGGGCCTTTTCACGACATAGTGAAGATATACAAAACGCTTCGTTGAACAAAAGGCCCAATTTCAGAAGGTCCTCGGCTACATTGCTCGCCGATTCAGGTGCGAACTTATTGACACTAAAACGAAATGGAGGGTGGCGGTCGAACAGTGTAGCCGATGGTTACATAGATGACTCGATGAGAAATAAAGAAGAAATCAGCTCCCGCATTATAAGGAATACAAATTTGGAGCTAAGTGTTGACTCTCGACCATCTACGAGCACACACGAGTAAATTACACCACCGTCGCCGCCGCCGCAGCCACCTCCGTAGCCGCTACCGACTGCAGAACTCTGTGTTCTCGTTTCTCCTACTTTCACTCAAGAGTGTGAGAGAGAGACTGGTGAAATTAAACTAGCAACGTAATCATTTTACAAATTGTTCAAATTTTTCTTACTTCGTTTAAGAAAGTCCGAGTTTTATTTATTTTCTCGCAAATCTTCTATAATATAAAAATGAATCGCTAAATGTGTTGGTAAGCGCATAACTCAACAACGCCTGGACCAATTTGGCCATTCTTTTTTTTAGAATATTCCTTGAAGTACGAGGATGGTTCTTACGGAGAGAAAAAATATAAAAATTGCCTGAAAAAGACTAAAAACAACACTTTTTTATACTCCCATACAAAAGATTCGTAATAATACTTTAAAGTCAATTTGAACTTTAAAACCATTCCATAAAGTTTAAGTGTTAGTGGAGAGGTTTCGGGAAAGCAAAACAATTGAGTGACGTTTGTATCGTATAAATATTGACATTAATCAAATACAAATTGTCTGTGAGTAAGAGTAAGAGAGTAGCGGGGTAGGTAGGTAGGTATACAGGTAGCCAGTTGACGGGAGCGAAGCCGCGGGGTACAGCTAGTATGTTATAAAATGTCGTATGACATACGTGCGCTTTGACAATTACAACCACTACTTTCTTGTAGCAATATCGCCTCCGCTGTAATTTTCAACTAACACTGTTATATCATAATGTAGGTACTATTATATATTCTTTTCAGACAGTAAATTAGTAGAACTTTCGTATTTGTAGTTGTGTTAGTAGTAGGTACACAAACACATTAGTTAAACACACAATGAAGTACAGCACTGTTTAAAATTTGTGATTTATTATAATAAAATTTTATATTTTAAAGTTGGTGATAGAAGTACGAACAAGTACAAGTACGTATAGCTCGACGATCTTTTTCGTTCGTGTGTTACTAAGTAAGCGTACTTTTTAAACAAGCCGCGAAGAGAAAAAGGTCGTCGAGCTCGTACGTCTATCTCCTACTAACCCAAAAACGTTAAATATTGAAAACTTCTTATGTTGCAATTGAACAGTGTAAGAAACTGAACTGTCACGCTCAAGTCGGTGACGATGAACGTCGTGTACTATTGTAGTCTCCAGTCGTAATCAGCTATGAACGTTGTGTATTACTCTCGGCTCCAGTCGTAACACAGACTACATAGAGATACTACGTATAGTCGTAATTAGCTGTCACCCAAGTTTTCTTATCTTCTAATAGCTGATGCCCGCGGCTTCGCCCGCGGTTTCGCCCACTTGACAAATTATATACTAAAACCTTCCTCGAGAACCACTCTATCCATTGGTGAAATCAGCATGAAAATCGGTGCTGTAGTTTTTGAGTTTATCGCGAACAGACAGACTGACGCGGCGGAGGACTTCGTTTTATAATATGCAGTGATAGTGATATCTATACCAGTAGATAAATTAAAATTAATTAACAGCTTTTTAATAAAAGTATCAATATACAATACTCCAAAAACATTTTCATTAAAATGTCTGTTTGTTTGTCCGTTGGTTTTTTCCGGGTTATCTCGGAAACCACTGGAATGATTTCGTCAAAACTTTAACAGGTAGATCGATGATTTGATAAATATAAGGAAAAAGATAGACTAGTTTTATCATAGAAAACACGTAAGGGTGCAGTGCTGGTGAAGCCGCGGGCAGAAGAATATTTTAATTTTATGTACTTATTTATTTTAATTCGCGTATTTTTGTAAAATAACTTTTTTCCTTCAAGTAGGTATTATGTATAAGATTTTTATTAAAAGCTCACAATAATAAGTTAAATATGATAGTTCGATGTGTTTTGATAACCCTAAAAAGTCGTGTTGCCCAAATATTTGTAGGCAAAGATCATTACTTCAGAACTATTGGAAAACGAATAGAAGCACTGTACAAACCCCAGAATCGGACAATCACCTTACTACACAAATTGATTGTGTACTTTACAGAAAAATGTAAGTATACCCCTCTCGCGAGAATATTCGATTATATGAAAAGAACATTCTTACATTGTAATTTTTAAAATGGCAATACAGCACATGAAACTTGCAACAACGGCAAACCCGCTGTGGCTACGTGCATGAAGGTATAGATAAATAGCTACGTGTGATTGATAAACTATTCACTCTGCGCCCGACGCTCGCCCGTGACGGTCGTGCTGCTCCGCTGCTCGCCTGCCACCGTGATCCCCGTGCGCCCGCCTACGTCTCGCTTGTCGTGACGTCATCACTCTGGTCCGAGGTTGCCTTTTTCAAGGCTAACTGACGACATCTATTTCTTTGAGAGTTTCTCTCAAAAAACGTACGTGCCCCTTCTGGGAAAATCCACATTTCTTGTGGTACCTGGAAGGAAACCAAACGGTGCAAACGACTCCAGGTGGTGAGGACCCGACTCACCTACCTAGTCCCTTCAGGACTCGGTAAAAGTCGGAAGGGTGTTGGATCCGCGGCCTTGGGGGATCTCCTAGTCGCGCCCAACACTTAACCCCGCTCTTTTCCAGCCTCTTCGGTCGGTCGAAAGACTCTCTCGGGGGTCTTTCGATCCATAGGGACCCGCTGCACATTAAGATTGGCAGCGGGATTGCAAGCTTAGGGCTCACCCTAGGTACACATCCTCCCTGTCTTTACCCGACAGGGAGGGATTCACTCACCCCCGGGCACTCCCACCCGGGGACGTAGGGTTATTAGGGCCGTTAGGCTGTTAGGACATATAGGTCCCCCCCCTCTCTCTCCCCCCCCACCCAATGTTCTCCCCAACATGGGTTTAGACGAGATTCTGCTGAACCTCGTCATCGAGCTCCTGAAGGGACACCCCGACCAGGAGCTCGTCTCTCGGGTTAGGGACAAGCTAAACAGCCTGCCCAAACCCTCCTCTTCCTCCCGACCCGAGCCCCCTCAGGGCACTAGGACCTCCCTGGACTCCACGGAGTCCATTAGAGACATCCTCCGGAGCATAAGCTCCCAGCCCCCCCAGAACCCTCCCCCCGCCCCCTCTCAGGACATCACAGATTTCTGTGATGCCTTAGACCCCACAAGCCCTCCCGCTCCAGAGCAGGCCTCGGCTTCCCCCCCGCCCCCCATGGACTACGAGTCTGATCCGGGCTCGATCTCCTCCTCTTCCTCTTCTTCCTCTTCTGACGAACCGGGCTTCACCACGGTGGCCCACAAGAGGAGGAAGAAGAACGCGGTAGAGTCCGCCCCTAAGGCAAGAAAGACAGTCGGTTCAGCTGTCTCTTCCCCCGTCCAAACTCCAGCTGGCACCCCCCAGCAATCTAGCCGCCCCCCTAGCCCGATGGCTACCTCCTCCGCGGCCCCCCCTGTCCCTCCCCATAATAAGACCCCTCCCCCCCTCTTCATACACGAAGCGGACCAGTGGGACGAGATCTCCAAGGCGTGCAATGCACGCCTGATCCGCTTCACTCACGCCCGGGCCATCAACCAGGGCGTGAAAGTCCAAGTCCCCACCCCCAACGATTACAGGGAGTTGCACAAACTCCTTGTAGCCAGGAAGGTCCCCTTCCACTCTTACGCGTTCCAAGAAGAGCGCCAAATCCGGGTAGTCGTGAGGAATATTCCTCTCGGCATCCGCGTTAGCGAGGTCACAGAGGACCTTAAATCGCAAAACATCCCGGTCGCTGCGGTCTACCGCATGCACCGCCGTGGTGGAGCACCATACAACATGGTGCTCATAGTTTGCGACCCCACCCCCGATAAATTTCACCCAATTTTTTATGTCTCCAGAATCTGCTCCCTGGAGGGATTAAAAATTGAAAAACCCCGCCGTAGTGGAATCATTGGTCAGTGTCACAACTGCCAGCTCTACGGCCATTCTCAGCGCAATTGCTTCGGCAAACCGCGCTGCGTCAAGTGCTTGGGCGACCACGGCACCTCTGACTGCACCCGTCCCAAGGACCGTTCCCAATGCTCAGAGCCCCCGAGCTGCGTCCTCTGCGGTGAAACTGGGCACCCGGCTAACTACCGCGGTTGTCCCAGGGCACCAAAATCCTCCGTCCCCAAGCTGGCGAAGCGTGACAACGCCCGCCAGCAAAGGGAAGCCCCCTCTCAGCCCCCAGTGGCCTTATGCCCACAGCGTCCCAGCCCCTGGAACGCACTCAATCACCTGGCCCATTTTCCGGCCTTGCGACCCTCTCCCCCTCAAGGCACCCAGGCCCCAGTGACCACCCCGGTCCCTGTGGCCTCGGAGCCCTCCCCGGTCATTCCGGCCCTCATGGACGTAGCCGTTCCACCTTTCTCCCGGCCTACTACGACCACCAAGGCACCTGCCCCTCAGGCAATTGCCCCTCCCCCCCGTCCCATGGCTGCTCCGGAAGCTAATGCGTCAGGTATGACCATCAGCATCTCCAGAGCCTACTACAGGGCCTACTGCTCCCCCAGAGCTCTGGAGTTCGACCGAGCTCTAAAGGCCGCCCCCTTCTCCGAATCTGGTGCCGTGTGCAACCAGTATCCGGACATTATTGAATACATCGCCTTATTCGAACATCTCCATGGATAAGACGATGTACACGAGTAGAACCAAACCGAAAGCCCTCCGGATAGGGTATTTCAACGCAAATGGCCTCCCTGGCCAACGTGATGAGATCGCCACTTTCCTCCGCGACCATCACTTAGATGTCCTTCTAGTCCAAGAGACCTTCCTTAAACCCTATCATCGGGATCCTAAAATTGCCAACTATCGCTTAGTTCGCAATGATAGGACCCGTTGTCATAAGGGAGGCACTCTCATCTATTATAAAACGTCCCTCTACTGCATCCCTATGGATCCCCCCCCTCTTACCGAGTTTGAGGTCTCTGTCTGTCGGCTAGGCATGACAGGCCACCAACCCATCACGGTCATCTCGGCTTATGTCCCACCCCACTCTGATCCTGACCCCACACCCGTGAGAAATGACCTCTCAATCCTCCTCGGCCTGAGTGGCTCTGTCCTCCTGGCAGGCGATCTCAATGCCAAACACCCCTCCTGGAATAGCTACACGACCAACGCCAGAGGCAAGGCCGTGTTTGAGCTATGCAGTCCCCTCAACTTTGATGTCATCGCACCGATGCATCCTACCCACTTCCCTCATGTCCCTAACCACCGACCCGACGTACTCGACATCGCTCTCCTCAAGAATGTCAACTTACGTTTGCATTCTGTGGAGGCGTTGGACGAGCTCAACTCGGACCATCGGCCCGTAATCCTGGAGCTCGCTCCCAGATACGGGCCCATGGACCCCGCCCAACCTCCTCCCTCCCGAGTGGTCACTGACTGGCGCAAAGTAAGCGAAAAACTGAAATGCACCACGTCAGCCCACTTGGACAAGATCCCTGACCACATCGAGTCAGTCGCCGACACGACGGCCGCGATCGACTCATTCACGGATCACGTCCAATCCGTCCTGAACGAATGTTCAAGGGAGGTTCCGGTGATGAATGATCATCGCTGGAAACTCCCGGACGATGTGCGTGAACTGTTGACTGAGAAGAACGCGGCCGTCCGTGCCTACAGCGCCTTTCCCTGTGCTAGTAACAAAGCTTTCATGCGCTACTTACAGCGTAAAGTAAGTAAACGCATCAAAAAGCTGCGTGACAAGAGATGGGAAGAGATGCTAGGCGACCTCGAACCCAACCATCACGCATTCTGGGAGCTTCAGAGGAAGTTGCGCGCCTCTGAGGTCACCACCATGCCTCCCCTCACCCGCCCCGATAACTCCGTCGCCTTTGACGACGATGAGAAAGCCGAATGCCTGGCCGACAGTCTAGAGTCCCAGTGTTCCCCGAGCTCGAACCCAGTCGATCCGGCTCACCTCGCTGAGGTCGATGCCGAGGTCGAACGTAGGACCTCCCTCCCTCCTGTTGAGGACCCCGATGACCCTCTCCCCCCCATCACTCCTGATGAGGTGGAGGAGATCATTGGGAATCTCAAACCCAGGAAAGCTCCTGGGGCTGACGGAATCCACAACAGGGTATTCTCTCTCTTCCCCGAAACCCTCATCATGTTGATGACCGCCATCTTCAATGGCGCTCTGTCCAACAACATGTTCCCGCAACAGTGGAAAGAGGCCACCGTTATCGGTATTCCCAAACCGGGCAAGCCCAAGTCCTCCCCGTCCTCCTACCGCCCCATCAGTCTGCTCAGCGCTCTCGGCAAAATCTACGAGAGGCTTATTTACAAGCGTCTCAAAGACTATGCCGAACGCAAGAGCCTCATTCCCAACGAGCAGTTTGGCTTTAGAGCCAATCACTCGTGCGTCCAACAGGTTTACCGCATCGTTGAGCACATTAGTGGAAAATTCCAACGTGGTCAAATGACGGGAGCCCTGTTCTTCGATATAGCGAAAGCATTCGACAAGGTCTGGCACAACGGTCTGCTATACAAGTTATACCAGCTCGGTGTGCCAGATCGTCTCGTGCTCATCTTACGAGACTATATGTCGAATCGCACCTTTCGGTATCGCATCGAAGGGGCGCTCTCCTCCCCCCACCCTGTCCGAGCAGGCGTACCGCAAGGCGGCGTGCTCTCCCCCCTTATTTTCACGCTATTCACTAGCGATATTCCCACCAAACAAAAGTCGCAGTTAGCACTTTTCGCGGATGACACGGCCATTTACTATTCTGGAAAGAATAGTAAAGCCATAGCTCGTATCCTTCAAAAGTCCGCCAACGCCCTAGGCGAATGGTTTCGGAAATGGAGATTCGAGGTCAACCCCGAAAAAAGCCAGGCGGTCTTGTTCTTCAAGCCGCATAAAAAGACCCCCCCGACCCCCAGTCCGATCACGATGTTCGGTAAGCCGATCCCTTGGGAGAAGCGAGCCAAATATCTAGGTGTGATCCTCGACCAAAGACTATCGTTCCGTGAGCACATAAAGTCGGTACGTTCGCGTGCCGCTTTCGCTCTCAGTAGGCTCCACTCTATGCTGAATGCACGCAGCAAACTTTCCCTCAAATGCAAACTGCGCATTTACACCACGTGCATTCGCCCGATCATGACCTATGCGTGTGCCACTTTCGCGCACGCAAAGTCGCATCATATCCATAGGTTGCAAACCCTCCAGAATCGTTTTCTCCGAAAGATCACGGGTGCCCCCTGGTTCGTTCGGAACGATCGTCTCCACATTGACCTTAAAATCCCGACTATTCAGCAATTCATGAAACGCCTTACAAAGCGTTTCATCGAAACTGCTGAAAAGCACTCCAACCCCTTTATCGCATCGGCCACCCGATACGCTCCCTCCTCCATCAGTAGGATTCGCCGCCCCCGCCACACCCTAGTCGAACCAGACGACCCCATCACCCTGTTTCAAGAGAGCTGTAGGGACACCAGTACTCTTCGCAAACACACACACAGACCGCCGCGGACCGCCATTTTCCGGCCTCGCCGTCGAGGCCCATCGCGACGACCCAGTAATGATGTTACTCCCCGTCTTTTGCAAAACGAGCCAGCCCGCGAAGCTGAGCCAGTAGTTGTAAACTCCCCAAATAATGGAATCATGACCCAGCCTGTCCCTTGCTGTCCTCCCCAAAACGATGCCGCTGAGCCGAGGCCCGTACCCCACAGGGGGTGCCCCCAGCGAGCGGAGTTGTAGTTTGTAGTATTTTTTGTTGCCTTGGCTGGGGGCCTTAAATTCATTTGAGGCCACCACAGGATAGACCGGTTCAGCAGTCTCCGTCCCTCAGATGGGGTGAACTGCGAGTGGCCCGACCGAAAAAAAAAAAAAAAAAAAAAAAAAAGATAAACTATTTTTAGTCACTGACGTATAAATCATATGGACTGGGCATACCTACAAAAAAAACGTGTCTACCTACCACCGACTTGGGCACTTAAAATGGCTGCCTTTCGTAGGGTTGTAACTGCGAGCAACATGCGCATCTGATATCGATATTCAACTCAATGTTAAAGTTTTTATCTCAATGCGTATAAACCATATGGACTGGGCATACCTATAAAAAAAACGTAGCTACCTACACTTTGCTGGGATGATAAAATGGCGGCTAATAGGGCAGCCTATGTCGATATTTCTTTACAATAACATCGATAAAAGATTGTTAGAATGTTTTCAAAATGTCACGGTACAATTTCAACGGGTATTTTTAGCACATTCTCAGCTTCACTTGTACAGTCGCCAGCACATCGTGCTACAAGAATCTGACAAATTTCTGTACCTACTAGATTTCCAACTTTATAAGAGAAAAGATTCAAGTTCAATTTTGACTGGAATAATTTGACAGTTTCGAGTAATTTGATGTGCTGGCGTCTGTACAACAAAATAACTATCTATGTGAACAAATCTGAAAAGTTATCTTTGACCTACTTCCCGGTTTTTGATTTAGGCTAATACTTTGCGTACATGTTTAGTTTGGATGACATTGTTGCCGATTCTCTTGTTCAATAACTAAACTAAAATTAGATAATCACTATCTTTTTAACCGACTTCTAAAAAGGAGGAGGTTCTCAATATTTAATATTATTATATCAATGGGGGTTTGCGGGACATGTCTCTCTGTACCGCATACCCCCCAAAATATGTATCTATTGCTATTATTAGGATAAGTAACAAGGTACATCGAATAAGTTTTTGAAAATTCAAATGAAATGTACCTAAGCGTTATTCTAAAGCCTTGCGTTAGGTCATTCGAGACGGGGTGGAGGGAACAAAATCTAAGAAAAGAAATGACGCTGCATCCACGATGGGCTGCCGGCACGGACGTCTCCATCACCTAAGTATATTTTCTAACATACCGATGAAATTGGGTTTTAATTAAAAGTCAACAATAATTATTTACAACACCATTTATTTATTTTTACTCGCTTCCATCTTCGGCCTAATCATCACTTTCCATCAGGTGAGATTTAGGCCAAGAGTTTCCCCGTTTTGTATAAAAAAAAAAAAAAAAAAAAAAAAATATAATTTACATCCTACTAATATTATAAATTTATCCTACTAATCCATACCTTCTAATCCATACCATCCTACTAATTGCTATACAATTTTTGTTTAAAAACATACCAGCATATTCAATGTGGGCACTGCGCCATCATGTAACCTCATCACATCGAGGGTTCTGTTAAAACTAGATTCATCAAAGTGCAGGGAGCAGATATGCCACATTTTATGTCTATGGTTTATATTTTTCTTCTATCCATTTATTTTTGAAAATTTCATTTCCAGGAAATCTGTGGGATAATAGCATTGCAATGTATTTTACACACTTTATCAATATAATAAAATAATATCGATACTTATCGTATGCGATGCGAACATCGCACATCACTAACTAAGACAAATAAAAATTGTATGTAAACAATACTACGAAATTAAGAAAATAATAACGTAATAAGCCATACAAATATGACACAGGTTTCAATAATCTTTAAAAAGATCATCTGGTAACAAAACATTACACAAAATTCTACAATATTCAACTGGATTAGTGAAAACTAGTAACTAACCTGTGCAGAGTCAAATTAGGCTGATTTTTGTTTTTCCTCGCACCATACTGTATTATGCAACACGATGGCATGATTTTTCTCTTATTTTCCAAAGCCAGAACACAAAAAAAAAACCTAGCTTTCGACGTATTTATCTTTAAAACAACGAAAATAATAAAAGCAAACAACTGTTTGACAGCACAACTACCATAAAACCACAGAGTACTTTGGGCATTTAAAATGGCGACCGGCCACGCAAAGGCTTGATTTTGACGTCACACAAAAGGGTTGCCAAATTTAGTCCTTGGCAAACATATAGATGTCTCTTTTTTCATATGCAGCTCTTGGCTAGTTAAAAAGAGACAAAATGCTTTTTGACATGTTTGCGTCGATATGATAGATATTTGTATAACTGTTTATTTCTATAGTCAAACGTTTCAAGTCCATATGATTTATACGTCAGTGTTTTTAGTAATCTGTGGTGTCTAGCTAGTAGCCATATTTGATATTCTTATAAGATTTTTTGCCCGAACAACATTTGCATTTTCTTATCACTCGTCAATCGTCAGCTGAAAATAATTTTGTGGATGCGTATTTTGTGTTTATTTATAAATCAGTCAAGAAACGCTATACAAAATGGCAACGGGAGTAAAACCGCGTGACGATGAAACTCGTCTCACTAGAGAAGATCTAGAGACTATACAAGATGCTATGAAGACTCAGAAGTTTCGAGATCTTTTAGCGGAGTACTGCGAGGAAATGCGTGACCCGGCAAACCAACAACTTTATCAGAAAGAAATGACCCAACTCGAGAAAGAACGAGGCTACGACGTAACATTCCTTAATCCGAAGGGAGGTTATGTTATCAAAACAAGTGTCGCCGGCGATAGAAAAGCATTCATCAACATCTGTAGCAACGATAACGTCGGCAAACCGACATACAAGGTAGAAGTGGTTGATGGTAAAAGAGGAATGAACTGGCAAATACCATACTCAATAGTACCACCAAGGGAGGATTATGACCAGAACCGCAAACGTTGCGTCATTTACGACGTAATTTTCCATCCGGACACTCTCCGCATGGCGGCGGTTAACAAGGAGTTCCGTCAGTTAGTAAACAAAACTGCCTTTGATGCATTAAAAAAAACTTATAAAATTCACCTAGATAGTAACAACTTCAGGTTCCCCAAATCTCAATATAAAGGCATGTGTACTCCTGCTGTTATAAGAAAAGAAGATCCCAACTATCAACCTCCATCGGAGGAGGACACTGAGAGTTTGACTCCTGAGATGATAGAGAAGCTCTATCCCCAGCACAATTATTCAGAAAGCCAACCTGATCCAGAAACTCCTAAACAAACATCTAAACCAGCAAGAAAAGTATGGAGAAATACAGAGTTTGCACATTCAACTGCAAATGGGTACACCATTCCAAAGTATGTCATCAAACAGCAAAAAAATGTAGACCTTCAAGACTTCACCTATCATAAAGATTGTAAGCAGTATAGTGCCATACCTAGCCACATAGTGGTTGAAGTATACCTTCCACTTCTGTCATCTACAAAAGACTGCACTCTTGATGTTCATGAGAAGTATCTCAAGTTGGAATCTGAGAAACCAGCTAAATATAAACTGGATATTACACTGCCTTATTTAGTAAATGATGAATGTGGTACAGCCAAATTTGATAAAAGCAAACACATGTTAATAGTGACTTTACCAGTGATTAGGAAGAACTTGAACAATAATAATGAAAAATCTTTAAAGGGAGATAGTGGTGTGGAAAGTGAAGAAAATTCAGGTTCACAAAGCGATGAAGATAATTTTAACTCAAACTTAATTGAAGAGTTATCATCTACTTCTGCTGACACCCTAGCACCGCCTGAGCCATGTAACACAACTACCAGTAACTCTGAAGTATTTCTAGACTCCTCATTTGGTTTCACGCTGCCTCCCTACACACACAATGTCTTGGATGACATTGTAGCTTTAACATTCCATGTAAAAAATACAGAGCCAGACTCTGTCAAGGTGAAAAACAATGGTAATGAAATTTACATCAAGTTCACATCAGTTGGTGCTGGCTTCGTGCCTGTTCACTATGCAGCTATCATAACATTTGATGAGGAAGTTAAGTTTGACAATGTAACTGGAGAGGCATGGGACAATAATGTAATTTTGCAGTTAGAACTTGCTGGAGCTCTACCCCAGAAATTCCACATAGGTCTAAACAAGGAATCAATGACTTGTGAATGCTTTGATGTATCTCAGGTTAAGAAGACGAAGCTTGAAGAGAAGCCTGTGGGCCCTGTGACTGAAGATAATACACCAGTCGTGGAAGTGACTAACTTGGGCACTGAGACAAATATTGTAGTGTCATCTAATCATATGGAGTATGATGAAGATGATGACTTTGAGTCCCCAACATCAATGGATAGAGACATAGTGTTTACAGATTCTGGCAATTGCGAGAATGGTGCCAAAAGTATACTGCGCAAGCCAAACATGTTGCGCAGTTACTCAGAGTCTAGTGTCGGCGATGTTGCCTCTTCTATGGACTATATCAGTTCAGATTGTATCCCTGAAGAATCTAGTTTGAAAAAGACTGTAAGGTTTAGTGACGTCATAGCCAAACAGTTTTACAGGTAAGTTGGAAAACACACTAGATTCATCTTTCAGGAGATACCTACTGAAAAAGAGCAGTCCATAACGGCTTATTAATTTATCAATGTAGGTTATCAGAATAAAGCTGAGTCTGTTTTGAAACCAGATAGCAGAAAGTTACTGATAACATTTGTTTAATATTAATTTATTATTATAATTATCAGTATTATAAGTACCTACTAAAAATGATTAAGTAATAATTATGTAATGATAGTTTGACGATAGTTCTTCTAATGGCTATCCCGTCTATTATGAACTTTGTCAAATTCATGTTATTATGGCTTACGTAATACTCATTGGTGAATTCTTATCATTCAGCTGCCTTATCTAAGCAGTATCTTGTTTTTTTTTGTCCTTAGAATTAAGATAAGATATTACGCATATTATTAAACAAACAAAACGTAATTTTCCATCACAGCTTGTACTGTGTGCGTAAATGTTTATATACCTACATTTCAGGTACAATTCGTCTATAGAAGGTCAGAAAAAGAAAAATCAACGCAAAAAGAGTAAAAAGCGGACTCAGGATCGGCGGAAGAGCGAAAGTGAAGCTGAAGATGATTTTAATAGCAGCTCTCAGGTACCTACTGGTGAATTTTCATCCAAAAACCCATCCTTTTCTATTCAAATGAAATGCAAAAACCTATAACATATTATTATATCTATACTAATATTATAAAGCAGAAGAGTTTGTTTGTTTGGTTGAACGCGCTAATCTCAGGAACTACTGGTCCGATTTGACAAATTATTTCAGTATAAGATAGCCCATCCATGTATCGAGGAAGGATATAGGCTATATATCATCACGCTAAGACTAAAAGGAGCCGAGCAGTAATGGAAAATGTGACGCATACGAAGTTGCGCGGGTCAGCTAGTTTTATATAAAAGCCATTTAAACATAAAACCGCCGTGGTGCGCCGATCGTCTAACAAAAAAAGGAGGCTATAAGTACACGAAAGTGTATTTCATAATAACAACAGACACAATAAGACAATAGGTACCTAACATAACGTATTAATAATGACTGTACCTACAACGTTAAATAAGACTGCTCAATCAATCAATCAAGCCTTTTGATCCCGAAACTCCTTGTTTTACGCATAATAGGTACTCTTTATCTGTTGTTTCTTTAATATTTCTTCTTTATTATAAGATATCCCGGAGCTCGGTATGCCTTCTGGCAAAAGCCTCCTCCAACAATTTCCACTGCTTTCTATCCTTTGAAACTCTTCTCCAGCTGCAACCCACTGTTAATTTAAGTTCGTCTTCCCATCTTTTGCGTTGCCGACTTCTGTTTCGTTTCCCGTCTCTGGGTACCATTAGATCACGATCATGCTCCATTTATCGTGAGGGCTCCGCAACATAGGTATGACCTGTGCATCTCCATTTCATAATAAGACTGCTACTACCTACAATGTTTGTTTGCAAAAATAATGAAAAAACTACATCCCATTTGATTATGCAAAGTGATTTAAATTAATTGTTAATCACTTTATCGTTACCCAGGTAATTATTCAGAAGCAAAGGCATGAAAACTGATATTGTTTTCAAACAATGTTCCAGTGTTCAATGGCTTACAATTCTGAAAGGAATTTTACCAAGCGAGTGCTATTATTGATACTCTTGTTGATGTCATGTTAAATTGATATGTGTGCATGACAACGCCTATACAGGCGGATGTGACCAGAAAATTGTGTATGTTGATTAAGTACGCTGTACACGTCATGCTATGCCGGCATCAGATACAGATACTTACTGTTTCGGTCTGTACTTCTGTAGGTAGACTACACAATTTATTAGATGCCTATTTTACGAGACCGTGGGTGAATAACCTCATGGGTCAACCGCGATGCGATGTTTTGTGGTCTAAATCTCGAAACGTTCTATGTGAAAATTTTCCTAATTTTCAACAAGAAAAAAATGACATCCTGTAGTCATAGTATGTGATAGTATCATGTAACCTTTTTCTAATTTCAGAACGTGAAGCCAAGGTTGAAATCAGTTCTGAAGCCTCGACGGGACAGTGGTCTGGCGGATACATCCGACGCTGAGTCTGAGTGCAAGAACACCGCGGATGAAGGATCCTGCAACTCAGCCAACGAAGATGCCTTCAGCGAAAACGAAAGCAACAGTAAACAATCATCCGATAAGTCAGTCTTTAACATTGTTGGTAGCAAGAACAATAAAGATGATAAATCGGAGGCTGATATATGGGAATCGGAATCATCAAAGCCTTCGCAAGGAATGCGAGTGACTTGCGACAGTATTCAGCATAACACTGACCTCTATGATCCCGACAAACTTAACAAAGGCCAATACTTAGAAGTAATGTTCAAAAATGATCTCATATTTGATTTAGACATGTGAGATTAACCATCTCTATCAGAGTTCCTTTTGACAAGGGCTCGTTTGGAATGTTTTAACCTTACACTTAGAGATGTAATTTATTAGAAATCCAGTGATTTTATTTGTGTAGAACACATAGTTTAGTATTACATATTCCTTATGATTATGGTTTAGATTATTATTGATGTTCCTTCCATGGTGTATTTTTAAATTTGCTAACTTTATGACAATAGCTTTATATTTTAACTTATTCGGATGTGTTCAAAGTTTAAAAAATTGTCAATTAAGTTGTTTAGTTCAAATTTTAGAATGGCATACTGAATTTTTTAAAGTAATTATGCAGAACTTGATAAATATAGAAAACATTAAGTTACTTGTGAAGCATTGTCTTAAAAAATTCGGACATATTTTTGGTAACTGTAACTCTGCTCATTTTAGACAATATATTTAGTAGTCAACCTGCATTTCATGGTACAAATTAGATTTACGTCACTGTATTGGTAAAGAGATAGGAATTGATTTTGTATGAGAATAAGGCCTACCTCTAACCTAAGTTAGATAATAACACTTTTATTGCACTGTGAAGATTACAGTAGTTTGCTAGGTTTACACACTGCAAAATGTTTTGAACACAAGGTATGCATGAGTTTAATTATTATGGACTGAGAAAGTGTCCATGGAATTTATACACTTGGTTTATTCAGTTCATAACATAGTTATACTTGACATTTAACAAAAAAAAAAACAGTGCCTTTCGTCTGTACAGTAAACCAAGCCACCAGTGAAAATATTTCCGTCGACTGTTGTCATAAACTATGCATTTTGTTTAAATTATTCACTAAGAATCTTGTATGTATTCAACAAGCAATTATGCTAGTTATGTTTGATGTAAAGTTTACAAATTATTTAATGATGAATGAATTGTGATTTGGTGACTTAGTTTAATACACGAATGAATTCGAAATCGCATGTTTATTTTCCTCTATGTAAAGGCAGGGTACTAGGCAAGGCGCGGTGATGACAGGTAGAGTAAGGCGCAGGACAAAATATAAGAGGCGTCGGGCGGAGGCGAGGCGCGGGCGTGGTGCGAGCGCGGCGCCGCGCCGGTGTAGCGCAGAACGGTGTCGGAAAGACGTGGCGCGGGCGAACACAGTGGATGCATGCAACATGATGTCTTCTTGTGGTGCGCCGGGGGCGAGGAAGCGGCGCCCGCTCCACGCCCGCGCCCCGCCGTCTCAGCGCCCGCTCCACGCCCGCGCCCCGCCGTCTCAGCGCCCGCTCCACGCCCGCGCCCCGCCGTCTCAGCGCCCGCTCCACGCCCGCGCCCCGCCCGCGCCTCGCCCGCGCCCTGCCGTCTCAGCGCCCGCTCCACGCCCGCGCCCCGCCCGCGCCTCGCCCGCGCCCCGCCGTCTCAGTATGTCTTGCGCCCCACCTCTTCTATACATTTTGTATGAAATATCAAAGAAGTGGCGTCGCGCCCGCGCCTCGCCTCCGCCCGACGCCTGTTGTATTTGTCCCGCGCCTAAGGCAGTGACCGAGTGGCGTCCGAGGATACGAAGAAGTGTTGGACGGCCGTCGATATGAACTCGTAGAAGACTTAGCAATCAACAAAAACTGATAAGGTTATTTAAAAAAACAAACGGAATTATATCAAACACAATTTAATAATGTTTGACGACTTTTACCTTTTGGCCGTTACTGCAATGTTATGAATATTTACAGATTTTTTAGTAATTAAGAGGGCTATCACAATTTTTCTTGAATTTTAGCGTTTTATTCGAGTTTTGATGTGTGATTTTGCTTTAGATATAGCCTTAAAAAAAAACAAAAATATGCCTAAGACAGTTTGATAATTTATCTTGGGAGTGTTCTATATAAATATTTCAATTTGTTCACGTAAATCAGTAAAATCCTTGACTCCGCAAAGGATGTTTCACAAATTTCACAAAATGTTGCTTTAGGGAATCTTTTGATGCCTTGGTACACCGAAGATATTATAATTTAATCATTTATAAAAATGTCCACGGTACAACTGTATCTTCTACTTAGGAATGTTCAAATCAATTTATTACGATTCATACAGTAATACACCAAAAATAATTCTATAAAACTGAGAGTTATTGACAATTTTCCGTACGAAACTATAATTTTTATCTATGAAATTATAATCCAAATTCAAATAAAAAATATTTAATAACTAGCTGACCCACGCAACTTCGTCTGCGTCACATTTTCCATTAATTCTGCGCTCCTTTTTGACTTAGCTTAATGATATAGCCTATAGCCTTCCTCGATAAATGGGCTATCTAACACTGAAAGTTCCTGAGATTAGCGTGCTCAACCAAACAAACAAACAAACTCTTCTGCTTTATAATATTATAACTCAGAGGTTCTCAGATTTTGTTGTGCAAGGCGTTGCGAACGTTCGACACTCGACTCTCGTGCGCGTACCTGAGAGTTTCTCTGATTTTGTTCAGCAAGGCGTTGTGAACGTTCAGGTGAAGATTCTCCCATACGGCGTATTCTTGCTGCCCGTGCTTGAGAACTATGTTTAGTAAGTTGAGACATGGCTCTCTTTAAGCATTTTCAAATGTTTAAGAAAATGTTAATAGCATGTAATTTTTTTATTTATTTATCGTTTAAGCCAGGCATTAGCACCCATAACATTAAAAATTCAAAACTTAATCTAAAAAACCTTACTAATAAACAAAACTTAAACTACCTACTTGCTACATAAAACACATCAAGCCAAAGCAAACGCACTCCCCCGTAAAATCAGTGAGTAAATTGTAGTAATATTCTAGCTCTGAAAAGAACTGTTGTGTAGCCCTGAAAAGAACTGTTGGTTAGCCCTGAAAAGAACTGTTGGTTAGCCCTGGAAAGAACTGTTGCTTAGCCCTGAAAATAACTGTTGTTTGGCTCTGAGAAGAACTTTTGCGTAGGTGTAGTTTTAAGAACGAAATCTAAAGAAAATCGCACGAAAATTATTAGACTCTTCGCAACGGGTCGTGCAGCAGAAATCGTAATATTTTAATTTCGCCATAACTTCAAAACCAAACGTCCGATTTTAATCATTCAAAGACCAAATATTATCTACATAAACTGTACTTAGTGATGAAATACTTTATTTTGATAAAGATTAATAGCATGAGTAAAATAAACGCGTTTAAATGTAGTCCAAAAAAAAATCAAGATTTTTAAATTAAAAAAATGGTTGTTGTGCCTCACTCGACATAGATAGGTATAGTGTGTCGCGGACTTTTTTGTAGATATTTATAAGATCTACAATTAATTAGAACAATGTATGGTTCTATCTTTTATAGTTTAGGCAGCGTACACAAAATAAGTAACTTTTCTGGTTGATTTTTACACCTTGTGTCCGAAAAACCCAAATATCTTACGGAACCCTATTTTTTTCCAAAATAAAATATAGCCTATGTTACTCGTGGATAATGTAGCTTTCGAATGGTGAAAGAATTTTTAAAATCGGTCCAGTAGTTTTTGAGCCTATTCATTACAATCAAACAAACAAACAAACAAACAAAGTTTTCCTCTTTATAATATTAGTGTAGATTAAGGTGGCGTTGCTATATTGCTTGAAAAAAAAATTGGTCTAATTAAAAGTAAAGTAAATATTTTTAAATAATTGTTGTATGCAATGCAAAAATCAATATAAATCTTGTGACGCGCGGTATTCAACTTAAGTCAACCTGAGCAATTCGATTTTATAAAAAAAAATATAAAACTTCTTGAAAATCTTGAAATTCTCAAGAAATGGCTTACAGATTAAAATAGTACAAATTATTTAGCCATTTTAGCATATAATCTGGTACTGCGATGTGCTGTGATATTAGAGATTTTTTTCTTAAAATCTCGGTTCCACACTACCTACCCAAGAAGTAGAGAACTAGGCGCGTTTTTTTTAGGAGTGGTGTCCCCGGTAGGCCTAATCTACTCTAAGTCCGGCCGCGAAGCAGGAATAATTTCGTCCGTTGACCTGTTATTACCTGTCTCTGTCACTCCCGCGTAAATAGAATGAGCCTCGGTCGCACAGATGCAATGGCCGCCGTCCTCAGGGATTGTAAACCTTTGCCTGAGAGTGTAAGGTTTCTTCTTGTTTGCAAGTGTATGTCACGTAAAAAAATAAGGAATCGAAATTAGTTAAACTAGATGATAATGTAGATAAAACTGTTGATGCTTTTGTAATAAAGGTGATAGGCGAGACGTTATCGGAAAGCAGTAACTCCGATACAGAGGAATCGGATTCTGATTTTTGAATTTTTTGTTTTTTTTTATTTTTGCCGTATTAGTAATTGTAACTCGATTTTATAACTTATATTAGAAAATCTAAATACATCATTTAAATGATAATAATATTTTTTTTATTTTCTAAGTTGGTACTTTCTCCTTCAAATATTTCATGTAAACCGCAGTTAATACAAAAATGTTTGTGACCACTGTCAGTAGGTAAAAAGGTCATTGTACGAAATTCTCCGCGACTGGTTACATACAACGTTGTTTGTGGTTAGGCCACAGGTACCATTTATTGATTATTGAGAAAAGTCAGATTAAAGGTTCATTGTACAGTGATAGGTCTGAACTTAAATGTAATATGTTTTCCTGATCATTATCGTCAGGATCCGTAATAATCAACAAAGCTTTTGCCTTTTCTGAGAGGGCTTTGTGTTTTCGCAACAAACGTATTTTTTAAAGAAGTGGGTCTAATTAATAAATTATACATTAAGTAGGTACATATATTTTTTTTGGTAGCCTTTCTACAGAATTTTCTCGAATGATGTGTCCGATATCTCCTGTAAGCCTCATTTCGAGTTTCAGCAGCTACCTACTTCAGATAATAATGGAACTCGGTGCTAAGAGGCTCATTGGCGACGTAAAACTGGTGGATGCCAAGCTTCACAGCTTGGCTCTCATCGCCGCAAGGTTGCCTGCTTGTCGGTCTTCTACAGATTGTACTTCGGAGAGTGTGTCTAAGAACTCCACGACCTTATCCTACAAGCCCCCTTCTACCATCGGACATCCATGACGCACTGCAACTTACCATCCCTACCTTGTTGCTATTCCACCAATTCGCACTAAGCGTTTCCAAGCGTCTTTCATAATGCGCACAGCAAAGGAGTGGAACTCTGCCTGCATCTGTGTTTCCGAACACTTACAACCCTAATCTTTTCAAAGTTAGAGTGAACAGGCTACTTCTGGGTAAGCTCGCTCCATCGTAGTCTTTAATTTGTCTCTTCATCTCTGAATTATACTAAGTAGAGTCAAGAGCAAACCGATCTCGAATAAAAAAACTAATTGGCACTACTTATAATTCTTAGTTATATCTGCCCGCCCGCATTCAGCTTAGATTTCAAGGAGTCTGTATGACACAAATGGAGTACCCAGCACGCAGCCCCGATCTAAACCCCATTGAGCATGCATGGGACGAACTGGAACGACGTGTATGTCAGCGGAATCTGCCGCCAATCACGCCACGTGAAATGAAAGAATCACTATTAGAGGAATAGCAGAATAAGTATCCCGCAGCATCGCCTCAAAAAACGTAGTAAAATCGCTTAACAGCAGTATAGCGTTCTCGCGGATGCAACACAGCACCTGCCGGTATTTTTGGGGAAGTCGGTTAAAAAACAATAAGGCGAAGGAACCTAGATACATTTTAAAAAGCAGACTAGGTGCCAGTAGCGTAGCTAGCATGGGTGACCCCCGGGGGTGAATAATACCGCGTGTATCTGACATCGACGCACAAACGATTTCCATGGGTCCAGGGCATGATTCTGGATCTGGACACCCTAGACTTAGAATTTTTCGTCGGCTTTTTTCTCTTTTTTTCAAGGGTTTTTTTACTTTCGACTGCTCATAATCGTTATTCTGACCTAACCCTATAAGATTTTTAATAAACAAAATAATTAATTAACTACTTTCACTAAAAAGAGCAATCTGAATAAAACCACAAATAGCTATCAGCTCAGCTGAGCTAATACCTATTTGTGGTACTTACTCTTGAAAAAAATGAAAAAACGAGAAAAGAACCGACGAAAAATTCCAACACTGGGGTGTGCAGAATCATGCCCTGGACCCATGGAAATCGTTTGTGCGTCGATGTCAGATACACGCGGTATGTGACCTCACAAATAAACCCAAAAGTAATTAGAGTTGCACCTTTTTGTTCTGGTGACGGCAGTCGCAAGGGAAGGGTGTTTCGGAAGGGGGGAGATGTTCTATTTGTTGTATGTTCTTCCTTCACACTTACAATCAAATTCTTGAAAAATTGTAGTAACTTTATGGACTGATTTAAGAAAGAAAGCTCTTTAAATGAGAGATGCCCTCTGTCATTCAATGAGAAAACGCAAGAGCGAGCGAGTTGAGTAGGTAATACAGATAAGCTCAATCTTGAGCAAAAAGAAAAATTTTAGAGCGAGCAAAGCGTGCTCGAAATTTTTTACACCCCACCTCGGACGGGTTTCGTTATGACATCATACAGTCGCCAGCACTTCAAGCCACAACAATCTGTCAAATTTCTTTGTTAGATTTTCAACTTTATTCTTAATCTGATAGGGTTCAAATTTGATTGGGAATATTTGACAGTTTCGGATAGCCTGATGTGCTGGCGACTGTACGATACGTCACTCTCACTCATTAAAATTCACCCTCACGTAGCACACCTTTTTTTTTTGGGATGGGAATTCATCAAATGACTTCTCCCGCTCTGGGCGGAGCGGAAGGGAGTGTCAGACTTTTACTGACTAAAACCCATCCATGTTCCTTCATTGTCCTTTGTGTTCCGGAGCCGCGGTATATCTCTTTCGAATAGTCCCGCAACTCCGGCAGGCGTCGGCCCTTTTGGGCCCCTCTTTGTGCTGACTCTATTTGAGGCGCGCGTGGAACACGAACGCGCCGTCGACACGGCCTGTCGTCAACAGACGGACGGACGGCGAGCTAGCCCATAGCTCACCGTCCACAGGCCCGCGCCTACGGTGGCCGGGGGCCACCAGGTGGCCTACGACGCCCGGGACGTGAGTTTCTTTCCCTCTCCCATTCCGCCACCTCTTTCGCTAGCATGACTGCTTCGCAGGAGGAGGTGACGGTGTCCCATTCCGTCTCGCTCCGGACCATGGATTGAACCAGGGCCGAACGCGAGAGGTCGCCGCCGATCGCCGCTTCTTGGACACGGCGGTGCTCCGCCCAAGCGGGGCACATCCTGCTCAGTATGCTCCACCGTGTCCTCCGGTCGATCCTCGCAGTGGTAACACCCGGGCGTTTCCTCCCGCCCGATTCGGTGCGGGTACCTCCCGAAACATCCGTGTCCGGTGAGGACCTACGTCAGGCGGAAGGTGAGGACGCCGTGGCGCCTCTCTAGCCACTCCTCAAAGAGGGTACTTATCACCACTATTGTGGCGTGCCCTTTTTTTTTTTCGGACTGGGAAAAAATGCGTTACGCATACCCTCTCACTCGGGGGAGTGGGAGGGGTATGTGGGACTCCCCGGGCAAGCCCGGTTTACCCACTAAAACAACCCAGCACTGAAATTCCCGCAGCGTCTAAGTGGGGGTGGACTGGGAGATCGGCGTAGCCTTTACGTCCAGTCCACCTCCGACGACCGCCCGCCATCACAGCGGGCCCTTTACGCTCTCCCCGTTGGGGGAGGGCCGGGAACCTCCGACGATGGTGGTGATGCGTGCAATGCGGGCGGAGGCGACCTCGTGCCTGTCGCCCGCCCATCACCACCGCGAGGAGGGAGAAGAGGACGTCTTCTCCGACTTCGCCTTCGTCTGCGGAGCGGCGCAGCGAGAGGATCGTCCTCACGCGCGCGCTCCGCTGCCTCCTTCTGCGAGATGACATCCTCGCAAAAGGAGGCTACCGCGGCCCAGGACTCCTCACTCCCCAGCATGCATCTGACCACGCTGGGAAGGGAGAGGTCCTGTCCGATCTCCGGAGTGAGACTGCGACGCGGCTCGGACCAAGCTGGGCACACCTCCAGTGTGTGCTGCGCCGTCTCCTTCCTCCCTCCCGATCCGGTGCAGGTGCGTGCCGAAACAGCCATGGCCAGACAACACCTGCACCAGACGGAAGGAGAGGAAGCCGCTCGAGCCAGTCCCGCAAGACTGGACCGAGCGCGTCCAGTGTTCATTGTGGCGTGCCCTGCACGGGGGGTTGCGACAATCGCTCTCTCCATGTCACCATGAGATCTTGCCGGAAGTCTGTCCGCTGAGCGACAATTTGCCGCGGCAGCGGGGTTTCCATTCATTCATGCAGGCGCGCGAGGAGTATCGCCTCCAGATCCCATGGCGGCAATCCGCCAAGGAGATCCGCCGCCTCGCTCGAGATCGTGCGGTACCACCTTAGTACATTATATACTTATCTATGGCGGTACCCTCGGGCCAGCCTTACGGCTACCACCTTTTGGGGCGCGTTCAGAAAATGGGCGGCACGCCGCCTCAAGGAACCCGCCCACACCGGGGCCCCGTATAAAGGGCCATGGACCGCACGGTCCCCGCGTAGAGCCTCCGGCAGGAGGTGTTTGGTCCCCCCAGGTTGGGCAGGAGCCGCCTGAAAGCAGCCCCGGCCCGCTCCAGTTTGGGAGCCAAACGTCGGAAGTGCTCCACGAAGTTCCACCGGTTGTCGAGGACGAGTCCTAGGTACTTCAACGTCGACTCGACGCCGATGGAAACCCCTCGAGTAGCACCCCTAAATGCAGAAAACCTCAAGAACTAAAGAAAATTTCAGTTAAACTTTTTGCCCGACCGGGCGACCTGGGAATCGAACCCAGGACGTCACGCTCGGCGTCGCGCTTGCGACCACGAGACCAAGCAACGTGACAAACTATAACGGATTTTATCACTTCAAATTTTTATTTCTTTTATTTTTTTATTTCCTTAAATATGTCTTTAGAATAGTTAATATCGGGATTGCTACCATGAACCTTTTTATTTGCGAGTTTCCGATATTTCGGCTCTGTTGCAAGCGCCATGATCACGGAGTAACTGAAGATCCTGCGGGTGGTATTGGCAGACATAATATATCGGTCTATCCTCTTTCGTAGTCTTTTATTACGACCATCTCCGGTACCACTGTCCACAAACTCACTTTTTCCCCGCAACTGTTGTCGACACACCCGCGAAGTAACACTTTGTTGAAATCTCCGGTTTTTACACATTCGAATCACTGGATTCCTGACATTTGACAATTTATACCCATCCTCACGATTGAAATTTTTGTAATTTGTGCAAACTGCAACAAGGAGAAGTGGCGAGCCGTCGCGAGTAGCCGCGACTCGCAAGTTCGCAACGAACTGCCACAAGTTGCGACGATACGCAGGCGGCACACACGCCAATGGAGGTGGGTTGGTTCGTGCGGTTGTCATTTGTTGTCGTGTAGGTAGGTACTTACAACAAAGAGCATAGTGTAGGTATTTTGTCTATCCCTAGGTAGTAGTACCCGTAGGGCTAGACTATCAATACCAGGCTGACATCTGAATCCAATTCAGATGTAGGTATATCTTACCTTCATGAATTTAATGTAAATAGACTTGAAGTAGGCACTTCCAACATAAACTCGAGCAACTAAATACAGATCTCTTAATGATACGCCTGCAAACTTTCAGATATTAACGACGACGTCTTCTAAGAACTCCATCTTAATTACTTAGCCTTCAGGATTATTTTATCGTAGGTAGCTCACATAAAAGTATATATGTATGTGTATATACAAAGTATGGCGATACTGGTTTCGCCCGTATCGCTCTAACCGCGATACTCTATAGAAAATTCCCGACAGGTCACCGCACGAAACCTAGCGAAAGGAAATCATCGCTCATAGGACTACTGTTTGGGATGTTTAAGAAATAATTCCAAACAAAAAAAACTTTTTACAAAAAAATACAAGACTTCCAAAAAAAAAAACCAAAGTAAGAAATAACTTTCGGAACTCGTGTCAAAATACGAACAATGACTTCCAAAATTAAAGTTATTTTTTACTTTGTAGTTTTATTTTTGGAATCGGATGTATTTTTTTGTAAAAATTATTTTTATTTTTCACTTTTTTTTTAGTTGTACCCCAGACCTAAAAACAGCACTGCAATCGCAGGAAAGCAAAATATGCAATTTCGTTTATTAGCAAAAAACCATCGTCCAAGTAAACGAATTCCAGCTATTTCGATTTAAAATCCAAATATCTTTATCGATTTTGATAAAATTTAAATGGGACCAATCGAAAAGTATATCCTATATGATAAAACAAGAATTTTTCAAATCGGTTCATAAATGACGGAGTTATGAGATAACAAACATAAAAAAATGCAACTGAATTGAGAACCTCCTCCTTTTTGGGAAGTCGGTTAAAAAATAGGTCCTACTAGATTGTTTTATTGGTGTACTAGCTGACCCGCGCAACTTCGTCTGCGTCACATTTTCCATTAATGCCTCGCTCCTATTTGTCTTAGCGTGATGATATTTATAGCCTATAGCCTTCCTCGATAACTGGTCTATCTAACACTGAAAGAATTTTTCAAATCGGACCAGTAGTTCCTGAGATTAGCGCGTTCAACCAACCAAACAAACAAACTCTTCTGCTTTATAATATTAGTATAATAATTATGTAGATGAATCTTCAGTAGGATGCTACAAATATCATCGCGGTGGAACTTAATAGTGGACTACATTAACAAGTTGTCTAATTCGCTGCCCTCATCATCCTACAAAGTCACCTACAAAATTTTATTTGCATATAGCCTCATTTCTGTTAAAGTAAATACCTAATTCGGCATAAACCTAACCGGGTTTTCTTGTTACCTGAGAATTTAGTCACCGTCCATCTCTATTCGTAACCCTGTATGACCGCTACGTTTACGAGGTTTTAACGTATACCTAAGTTTAATTACGTAGTTCGTCTCTCCTTGCATTTCCTCCTCACTGCTTCACATTGGATAGTTGCACCTAACGTAAGAGTACCTACCACTGGTATGGTGGTGTCATGGTTGAGCCGTATCCGTAGGTTTGTTTTTCTGAACTATTTAAATAGGTAGGTATGTTTCAAAGTATTGTTTAAAGAATCATCCCAAAGGAAAACGTTAAACTTATAATGACTGCCTATTAGATTTAATTAAATTAACAAAATAACGAAGTAGGTTTGTATCTAGTACAAACGGTCGGACGGTTTGTGTGTTTGTTTGTGGTTTGTCTACAGAACATTCTTTCTTTTCTCCAAGTTGAACATTAGTGGATTAAATGGATCTACCCAATTACTTTGGATCAAATCTAATGTAACAGAGAGAGAGTTCGCTGTGAAGCACATTACTGCTTCCACATCGATTTTATGTGTCCTGTCGTGTGGCTATGTACCTACTACGTGTGCAATCTATACTTATGATATTAAAAAGCAGAAGAGTTTGTTTGTTTGTTTGGTTGAACGCGCTAATCTCAGGAACTACTGATCCGATTTGAAAAATTCTTTCAGTATTAAATAGCCCATTTATCAAGGAAGGCTATAGGCTATAAATATCATCACGCTAAGACAAATAGTAGCGGAGCATTTATGGAAAATGTGACGCAGACGAAGTACATCAATAAAACAATCTAGTAGGACCTATTTTTTAACCGACTTCCCAAAAAGTAGGAGCTTCTCAATTAGGTTGTATTTTTTTATGTTTGTTATCTCATAACTGACGCTTAGACCAATAGGAGCGGAGCAGTAATGAAAAATGTTACGCAGACGACGTTGCACGGGTCAGCTAGTTGGAAAATAAACTGTGTGGTTCCTCCATAATAATAACATTAGATATACCACCCTTATACTTTGCAAGGGAATTAAAATGTAACTAATTTTCTCTTAATTCTTATGTTTTATTTTTAGGGTTCCGTACCCAAAGGTTACTAAGACTTCGCTGTCTGTCTGTCACCAGGCTGTATCTCAAGAACCGCGATAGCTAGACAGTTGAAATAGAAATTCACAGATGATGTATTTCTGTACCTATAACAACAAATACTAAAAAAAACAGAATAAAATAAATATTTAAGGGCAAAAAATCAAGTTTGTTGTATGGGGACTAGATAACTAGATGACGCGCGCAACTTCGTCTGCTTCACATTTTCCGCTCCTAAATAATATTGCAATCTTTCAAGTTGGATCAAACTGCACACGGCGTGCAAATTTGATTAAAATCGGTTAAGTAGTTTAGGTGTCCATCGCGGACAAACAACGTGACACGTGATTTATATAATATTAAGATTGTACGGAACCCTTCGCCAGTTTTTTTAACATTTCCTTTCTATGCACGACTCAATGATGAAAGCTTTTGGATTGAGTGTTCTATTTCTAAAGTTCGCTTCAAGTCTACAAAAAACTGAAGGGTTTTAGTAAATAATTGAATTAATGAATGAATGAATGATACATTTATTTGCAAGAATATAGGTAAGTAGCTGACATAGGTAAGTTCTTAAAGTCTATAAGTTTCACTACATTCGGCATTTCTGCCGTGCAAATATTTTACACGCAGTACACATGCGCATGTGCATTGTGAAAACTTGATGGTGAAGTAAGCCAATTGTAAAACTTCAGATTAAAAAGATATGGTCAAATAACTAGATCACTCAATCCACATGCCTCACGCAAATGCCATGAAACATATTTCCGAATTCTCAGCCTCCCTGGTCTTGATTATAATTTCAGATTTTAGTAAAGGATTTGTTTGTTTGTTTGTTTTTTTTTTGTTTGTATTGTAGAGATTAAGCGAACTCTAAAAAAGATTCATTCCACGAGCACATGATGAAATAATATGGTTTAGGTATAAAGACTTCTCTTTCGAAACTGCATGTCCGCTGGTATTTGTTTTTTCGAGTAGTAAAAATGCTTTTGATATGTAGGTACCATTTATATATTAGTACTTATAACAACAAAAACAAACAAAGAGACTCAGGCATCTTTTCAATCTTTGATTGTTTTTGTTGAAAACTTATCATTCACAAAACGATCCAGCAGCCAATTAATTTCACAGTATCATAAACATGTTCTAATAACAAAATATGGCGGACATCTAATAAAATTAGTACGTGAAATAATCTACCAGCAATTTGTATGCAGTCAAGTTATGGTTAAAAATTTAATTAACTAAATATACCAGCTACCGTTTAATACTGAGCAATTTGTCTGAAGCCAATTAAGAGAGACTAATTACATGCGCGGGTGGGCCCCTGTGTTACAGTGTTGAGAAGCCCGCTTGTTGATTTTCGAGTTTTCTTTATTGTTACTGGTGATTGGTGAATATTGCACGAACTGCTTCCGTTTCGAATTTGTTCTGAGCCTAACTTACCTAACATCACGCAAGGCAATTCCGTAGAGAGTTAGTCAGATAGTTTTTGTAAAATTGTTGATGTGTGGATTTGTTTGTGGGCAATCGGCTCGCCCCCTATTTTTCATGGGACTTAAACATAACTGCAATATGTGGTAGCACACACCGCTGGCTAAACCTTTGTGAATTGCAGTTTTTTTATTATTACATACGTTCAAATCATAACGAGGAGATAACAGACCTTTAGCCACTAACTGGGAAACAAATAAGTAAGAAGTTCTAAAGCCTCCTCTTTTTTGAAGTCGTTTAAAAACTAAATCACACTGACCAACTTGGGTGTGAATCCAGGACATTGCAAACAATAGACCAACGTGAAAGTCGCTATAAGAAACAGCTAGAAATTTGTCAAATTAAGTACTTCAATTTGTTAATTGCAGAGAGATTGGAATGTGAGAGGCCTTCACCCCATTGTAGACCGTTCTTAATCGTTGCGAAATTATTGCAGAAAATGCGCTTTTTAATCATATGTTCTCGAAATACGAACAGGCATCCATGATTCGAATGATTATGAAAATCATTACCGGTGGCTGTAGAATGTAGATCTACATCGGTGCCTCTAAAAATATGTTTTTCATTACTCATACTCGGAAAGTAGGCCTTAAGTTGCGTGAGGAGCGTGTTGAAAGTATTACTTTTCAGCTCTAAGGAGAATCGTTTTCAACTGACAGCTGTCATAAAAAAACAATAATGAAAAATATGGCTGAATAGCTGGCCGGTCACATAAAAAAAAAACAAAATAGGCGGGAAAGCAACAATTCGATCTTCATTTGTTTTTTCGAGTTGAATGTAAAGCACAGCTGATTTGTATTAATACGTTTTGTTCACCAGATTCAGATATAGATATTTTTTTTCTAATTCATGTTTTTATTTCATCATTTTATTTTATGCAAAAGAGATATATAAGGTCAATGTTTGGTCTTAAAACAACAGATAGCTGTCTTCCCTATTTTAAATCTATAAACATTTTAACTTTTACGTCTTTAGTATATTTTGGAAACAGCTTTGTTTGTAAAAAAACACCCACAATTATTTAAAAAACTGTCGGAAGTCAGAATAAATCCAATACGGAATCAATATTTAAACCAAGTATGTCATGTCAAATGTAAAACTGCGCTAATGAAGAAAAGTTTTTTCGGTATTGCCCCACGCATTTATAATAAAGTACCTAATGTAGTAAAAAACATGACTGTAATACAATTTAAAAGGGCACTACACGAAATTTTAATCGAAAAAGTTTTAAAGAAAAAACTACTGGACG
The DNA here is from genome assembly GCA_963859965.1 of Ceramica pisi. Classification (NCBI taxonomy): domain Eukaryota; kingdom Metazoa; phylum Arthropoda; class Insecta; order Lepidoptera; family Noctuidae; genus Ceramica; species Ceramica pisi. The sequence goes on along the minus strand of OY982535.1, from coordinate 16,142,364 downwards.
GATTACGATGAAATTTGGTATGTAGGTAGCTGAAGACCCAGAATAACACATAGGCTACTTTTTATCCCGGAATTCCCGAGGCATCGGGATTTACACGGGAATAACAAAAATTTATACGCGGACGAAGTCGCGGGCGGCCTCTAGTAATATTATAAATGCGAAAGTTTGTGAGTATGTATGGATGTTTGTTACTCTTTCACGTAAATACTACTGAAGCGATTACGATGAAATTTGGTATGTTGGTAGGTGAAGACCCAGAATAACACATAGGCTTTTTATCCCTGAGTTCCCGAGGGCGATTTACACGGGAATAACGAGAATTTATACGCGGACGAAGTCGCGGGCGGCCTCTAGGATTCAATAATTTCCGGTGGCTTCGCTTGCTCTTGATCTACATATACACAAGGACCGTACATATTTTTAGGATAAAAAGTAGCACATGACAGTGATATAGTACTCAGCATCAATACGATCAGGGATAGCTAGATATTTTGAACATAATTGTATTACTACTTCTAGACATTACCTTTCATAACGTATAGAAGATCTAAATACAATAGGGAATATGCATGAAAAAAATATTTATTATATACACAGTTTATCTAAAAATATACAAAATTGTAATACTAACAGTGAAAATAGAATCAAAATCACTCGAAAAACAAACGAGTTATCATTATTTTAAACAAATATATCTGTCCCTCTCGCGAAAACGAAAAATGTATGGCATCTGTATAGGCGTCATGTAATCTGACGTCAAATTTCATATCAGACTTCTCTTTCTAATTGTTATCTTTTAAGCTTTATAACTTCATTAGTGATGAAGATATTTAAAAAACAATTTCATGATTGTGTTTTAGAGCTAAAAAGTATTTCATTTTGTAAATAAAAAAAATTCATGCATATTCCCTATTATAAATAATTTATAGAAGCAAGTGGTATATGTTCATTTCACTGGTAGGCATTCACATTGAATACTCTTGAAATGGAATCATAGCTGTAGTATTTACTCCCCCAAGCGAACTGTTTCACTCAGAGCTTAAGGAAGTATTAATACACATCGATAAACGGCGAAACCAATTGAAATGAATTCCAGAATACTCCCGTTTACCTCTACAATCCTCTACTTTTAGGTAGTTCTGAATACCTCTATTTCAATTAATGCAGCTAGCCTTTTTCGAAAACAATTTTTCATCCTAAATAAGCAAAAACACCCACGGGTAAAAAGTTTACACATTAAAGCTGATGTTGTAAAATTGATGAAAATCTAAAGTTTCCATGAAGGTGCTTATTTCATAAGTAAGTTGAGTCAGACAGTTCGCGATTCGCCAATTTTCCATTTCTTGAAGTATTATACCTGTCTCGTCAGTAAGATACCTATCAACTTAAAAGAGATGTTCAAATAACTTTGAAGATCAAAGGTTCGCGGGGATCGGCTCAAAAATATTGCCGTCTACACAACTCGTTCTAAAGGTTGTTGAAACGCTCTCAAAAATGTAATTTTCGAACTTCAGACTCCGTTGAACTTTCGATGTTACCTCCACACTACCTATTTCTGTCTGAACTTTGCAGAGTTAAATCCCAATTTAATAGAAACTTTAAACCTGCGTCTGGGGTGAATGCCTTTAAAATAGAAGAATGAATGAAGAGACTTTTCTAATAAAGTTTGGTCCATCGCTTCTAGACGGTACCTAATAGGTATTGGTCATCGTAGAAAATGTTCATTAACTTTCTGAACGTGTCAAAAGCAATGAGATCGTCAAGACGGGAATCGTTAAATTATTGCTTATACAGTGGTAGTTCACCACAATTCAAGTTTCATTTTGATTCATAAATGGAGCAAATATTATGTACTGTTGAGCTTATTTCGTGTGGAGAGGCAGTGGACACAAAAGTACATTGTAGTCGGAGCTTTTGAACCAAAATGTAGTTATTACAGTGCTCTCGACTGTCCGCCACACACGCGACAGTTAACGCCATGGCAGATAAAAATGGCTGCCTTTTAATTATACCTGCAACTGCTTTCAACAAGCTTTCAATATTTCCCCACTTTTATGTGCACGAGAGAAAAATGGTCATTTAAAGAACAAAAGTTTACTGTGCCTTTCAATAGACTTTGTTGTGAGTCTTCGTGTTAGTTTTGTAAAGCATACATTGATGCAAGACTCTGGAATAATAAATTTTAGGAGCGATTCAGTTTTTGTTAATCCTTCATAACACTTCGCAAGTTCACGTCCAGACATAAGACACACACAATGTGCACGATCGCCTTTAAGGCGTTGTTACTCTTAATGAGTACAGTGTCGATCACACTTTCAGTTTATAGAGATAAAGTAAAAATTATCTACAGTTTGAGCTTTTCATAGAAGGTACTCGTAAACAATAATCTAAGCGGAAATGTTTCATAAACGCCATTAGCAGGGCTTGTCACTTATCTCCCTTATCAGAAGAATATAACGGACCCTAATGTGAGTGTTATTATTGACAAAATTCGTGTGCAAAATAAGGTGTTAATTCACACTGAACCAAACTAAACTGATTCTCATCTGATGGTTTGTCATATTTACAAGTTTTTAACTTGCCAATGTTATATAACTTGACTTTGCACGGAAAACACGGAAGATTTTTTATTAACTAGAAGATATGGGTACTTATTTTAACTATAATAAAAGTTATGAGTGTAATTATTCTAGTGCATTGAATATAAAAAGGTGCAATGCATTTCAAATGGTTCGCCAAGAATAAATAAACAACAAAGTAATCCTCTTCACTGCACTGAATACCTCTTTTCTTCGTCAGGTTTTACGGTTTCATTCATGGAGATAAGCAGTTAACTTTATGATCGCGTTTTCTCGTATCCACGTTAAAATTGTGCTATTTATCATTTATGGAATACTGATAAGTCTTTTATTTATTTTTGCCGCAAGTTATTTTTTTACAAGCAGGTAAAACCTTACTTACCTTTTGCTGTCGAAAAGCCATATTATGGGATTGCTTTTTAATAACTCTTTCTTGTTTTGATAAATAATTTTGTTCAGTGACAGTATTAATACCTACGGTGCTTGGCTGCTGCGTACTTAATAAACTATGTCTACGTTGCCAGGCTCACAAGTTAAAAATGTATCCGTTCGCTGCAAGGGTGCTACCTACTACGTAGCCCCGTATCAGCTGCTACGCGCGTAGCCCTTCATCGCTACGCCAAAAGGCTGCTACGGACGTAGCCATCTATGGATACGTCGCAAGGCTGCTACGCACGTAGCCGCATGCAGGCACGCGCGTCATCGCGCCTGTTTGTAATACACTTTTTTGTTATTCATACTAGTGCTTACTTTGCAGTTTCTTTTCTCATATTTGGGAAAAGCGAAGCATATCGTTCTGCCGAACATAAGTGCTGTTCAAACATAATATTGAGGAAAACTCCGCCTACGAGCCTCCCATAATACGTTTGTAGAAGCTTTACAAAATACGTTGTCTTTTATTACTCATTGCTTCGCAAGCACTATTGTTTTTCTTTTGTAAATCTTCTAAAAGTCTCAAATAATTTGGAATTCGTCTGCGCAACAACCAAACCTATTTTTCATTGTGTAAATTAAGGCAATGAAATTACTGAAAGACGAAAAAGCCTCGCAAATGTTATTATTTACTTTTCCTGAAAACAAATTCTCAGAATTAACGAGATATTTTTTGTTTACTGAAATGTTTTGAAGAGTAAATGCCGAAGTTTGGCGATGGAGATCTTAGAATATTTTAAAAATATAGCAAATTAATGTTTTTAGAGAGAGAGAAGGTGCTTGATATAGTTCGAGTTCGACATTGGTTTTAAACTTTGTTGATTAAAATTGTTTTTCCATGTCTATTACTAACACCGATAAATAAAGAAAAAGAAAATGGTAAAACATTTCCAAGGAATAAGGAAAACGAAGGTAACTTCAATAATTACAAAGCTGCGCGAGTAGCAAATTTCGCTCGCAATTATGCAACTGCTCACGTTGAGTTGTGCAGCTAATGAAGCCAGCTAGGCTATGGTGAAACCATACACATAAGTTTGTTAATTAAAGAAATGCGAGCGGAACTACGGTATTTATAAGAATTCCTTCATAGAGTTAAAAATCTGAAAGAATCTTATCGTATAGTCTCTTATGTAAAGTGTATTCTAAGATAAACATGCATAGTGTAACTAATTATTTAAAGCAAACATTTTCGAAAATGTTTCTTTTTTGATTAAATTAATATAGGTTTACTTATCACTAGATTTTGGTCTCACGTAGTAGGCATGTACATCTAGGCTCCAAATCAAAGTCCATTAAAACATCTTCGATATAATGCACCAGTACCACTTTCTGAAGAGTTAAGCTTATAATTATGATCTAAAAGTTGTAATTAACATTGTGCTAAAGATAAACGATGTACATTTCGGAAAGTTCAATACATTACAGGTTCATGAATACATTTGACCCAGTTCGTTCAGCTGTTTTCGATGACCCAGAACAAAAGACCACCGCTCTTGACGTCAGATAAAGTGTGATGGCTGTTATTTTTAACGGCAGAACGACGCCATAAAATACAGAAAGAATGGTAGAGGAAGTAATCCCGGAGCTGAATGCTATTGTGGACATGTAACAATGCCGTGATTAATTATATGAAGGCCTTCATACACAGTCCACACGGAATTGTGTCCCCTAACAAAACACACGCTATTGTCACTCTTATTCCTTTACTGCAAAGTTTACGATGTTTCGAACAGTAAAAACCGCTTCGCTTTAGTTAAGTATTTGGTAATAAACTTTATCTTGGAGAGGACGTTATTTGGATTTACATGTCAGGATTTCTTTCAAAATAATATGTGTTTGAGGTGACGTGATAAGATTATTTGATGGATTTATTATTTTTCTTGATGTGTTTGCTTATATTATGTGTTATGTAGCCACATGAGTGAAATACTTAAATAAATCTACCTATGCGCTTGACTTCAGCGTTCCTACCGAAGTGTGACTCCATCACTGTACCTACGCACAATCTCGCTGACCAGCGTTCTGTTCAATTCCTTTTATCGAGTGGCTCCACTCAAACGGCCCGTTCACCCAGTTTGACATGTTCTATTTTCCGGGACTTCGTTCCTCTGAAACGTGAAAAATCCCGTAATAATACTCTTATCGTCCGGGCATTGGGTCCATTACTCTGTTTTCATAATGGAAATCGATACGCCTACAAACTTGAGGAGAGCTTTTATCGAAGAGAGCCCAATGCAAGCACTTGTGACGTTGTGACCTCGGGTTTACTGGGATTTGATACCGCAGGCGGCGAAATTATATTAGCGTTACCATAATTTTCGATTTACTTGGTTAGACAGTCAGCTACAGCGGCGGAATTAGTGAAACGGGATTAAAACGATACCTTTAAATACGTCGTGCCTACTTTGAACATTATTTAAATTCAAAATATTTTTTCTTTCATAAAAGCTTTTCAAGAACCGATCGCAAACACGTTTTATACACGTACGTAGGTATACACGGACACGTCTCAAGCTCATATTTACAAACATTTATTACGTTGCATAAAGGGAAGCTTCAGTGAGCGTAGAAACTGTAACAGCGCTTGTTATGCTATCAATCACGTCGCGCATGCTATTCTGAGCTCTATTTTTATCCGCATAAGATACAGAAGTTGACAGCACGCGCATATGCCCGTGAACGTTATAGTTTACACGAGAGGTACGTTATAGGACACAGCTTCTATCGATACAGCGCTTGGTTGGTACAAAAAAAGCGATAAATTACGTAAAGTTTGGCTGCCCTTAACACCAAATCTTCCTTGCCCACTGTAAATCCCGTAAGAATAATTCCGGTCCCTTACCCTTTTTACTTAAAAAAATCCACTTATAAAAATACACATAAATCTCAAGAGCTTTTTCGGCTAGTAAGCGATTGTGACGTGGAGATACCTGTGCAAACATGCGAAAATTTTGTCATAATATGGATGGTTACACATTAGTCCACCGCAGGGCTTAGGACAAAAGGGTTTCCGAAGTAGCCAAAGTGCCTTTACACTAAAGCTAAACACAGCAAGGTTCCTGTGAAACTAGTTAAAGGCAAACAAACAGCTGCACCGAACACCGCTCAGCCTCGTTTAGTTAACGAACATTTTTACGTTACGTCCACGAATGAAACGACCAAATAAAATTCTAGTTATTTTAAATTGGGGCCGGATTTTATGTTAAAAAAGTAAAGAATTTCACGAGGACTACTGTAAAATGGTACTTATGTAATTAATTTTATACAGCTAGTCTAACAGTTTTTCTTTCAGTTTTATGAATAAGACATCGTGGAACTACGATGTAAATAAAGATGTCTTTTGGGAGCCTTTGGTTCTTGAAGACACGAGGACCTCACTCCCACTGCGATTGGATTAATTTGATTGCTTTTATCTTTCTGCCATAGAACCGTGCATTTTTCCGAATATTAAAAAAATACATAAATGGAAAAGTGTTTACATATTCACGGGAATACATTGTACAAACAAAATCATTACCTCTGCCAAACTGCAAAGCAGTTTGTTGGCAGATGTAGCTCCTTTTATCTAGCACAAGCAAAGAAAAATAAGTGAAGATATATATAGATAGCCCAACAGTGAGGCTTTGACAAAACACATTGAAGAGGTATTTATGTATTTTCTTTTTAAATGACGTTTTTGTGACACAATTATATATATCTAATTCCACAGGAAGATTATTGAATATAGTTGGAACTAAGTAGTTTCCACAGGTAGTTTCGACATCTTCGACCATAATAATTATTACAAGTAGGTACAACAAACCATTTCATATTATTACTCCTTTGAGATCTTGTCCGTACAACATTGTTTATAACCGACTTCCCAAAAAGGAGGAGGTTCTCAATTCAGTCGTATTTTTTATGTTTGTTACCTCATAACTCCGACAATTATGAACCGATTTGAAAAAATCTTGATTTATCTGAAAGGATATACTTGCAGATTGGTCCCATTTAAATTTTTATCAAAGTCGGTTACGAACTTTGGATTTTAAATCGAAATCGCTGGAGTTCGTCTGCTTGGATAATGGTTTTATGTCATCCAAGTAATCTAAATTGCGTATTTTGCTTCTGCGATTTTGCAGTGGTGTTGTTAGGTGTGGGGTACCACTAAAAAGTGAAAAATAAAAAACTTTTTACAAAAAAATGCAACCGACGTCCAAAAAAAAAACACTACGAAGTAATAAATAACTTTAATTTCGGAAGTCGGTGTCAAAATACGAAAACACCGACTTCCGAAATTAAAGTTATTTTTTAAATATCTCACTACCATACTGTTCTAAAGCTACACTACCCTCTCATGAGCCGGCAGCATTTTACATTCCAAGAATAATTCTTCGTAATCACTACTTTTACGTTTTCATTTTTATTTCATTTTCTTATCGATAATGTACCTAGCTTTCCACCAGTGAAGATTTTTTACAAACATCTCAGAAATACAAAACCACAAACACGTCTTAATCTATATCTACACTAATCTTCTAATAAGTATAGAAAAATCTCGTGTCACGGTGTTAGTTATCGAACTCCTTAAAAACGGTTCGACCGATTTTTATGATTTTTAGTGTATTTGGTAGGTCAGAGAATAGGTCGTAGGCAATTTTTTTAATACGGCAAAACAACATTTGGCCGGTCTGCTAGTCTAATCTTTACTACATAAGTACATTGATAAAACAAAATCCGCCGCCGCGTCTGTCTGTCTGTTCGCGATAAACTCAAAAACTACTGCTCCGATTTTCATGCTATTTTCACCAATGGATATAGTGGTTCTCGAGAAAGGGATTAGTATATAATTTGTCAAGTGGGCGAAGATCTCGTATCTGTTATCGAACTTCTCCGAAACGATTTGACCCATTTTTATGATTTTTTGTGTGATATGTTCCAGTAAGTCTGAGAATATTGGTCGTAGGGTACTTTTTTTTTTGTTGTATTTGGCATTACTGCGTTTCCCCGGTCAGCTAGTAATAATAATATTATAAAGAGGAAAGATTTGTATGTTTGTAATGAATAAATTCAAAAACTACTGGACTGATTTCAAAAACTTTTTCACTATTAGCTACATTATCCCTGAGTAACACAAGCTTTATTTAGGTATTACTAGAATAAATAGAGATCCCTACGAAAATTGCAATATTAAAACCCGCGCTAACGAAGTCGCGGGCGAAGTGCTAGTAGTACTATCCTACTTCCTACTTCTATGTATATTCATTTTATTCATTCTAATATTATATAATTATGCGAAAGTAACTTTGTCTGCCCGTGCATTACATCACACCTACTACCGTATCGATTAAAATTAAATATGGTTCAGGCATAGTCTATAGCCTGAAAAAGGACAAAGGCTACTTTTATCCCGTGAGTATACTATAAGTTTATATGAGCAACGTGGATTCCGCCGTTTCTTTACAAATATATAACAAAAACCTGGGAGACTTTAAGTCAAGAGTGAATAGGTTACTTCTAGGCAAGCGTGCTCCACCTTAGACCGCATCGTCGCTTAACATCAGGTGAGATAGTGGTCATACGTATGACTAACAATAGTAAAAAAAAAAAAAAAATAATACGTCAACAGTATCTTCGCACTTTCTTCTTTTTCTTTATAATCGACGTCATTTACTGTACACGATTTTTACGTTTTACAGATCATCGAGGTTGTAGGTAGACGAGCGGCTAGATTGCACTTTAAGTGCAATCTATCGGAATAGGCCCTTAATTGCATTCTTAGAACGTAACAACTTACAAAGAAAACATAAATTGGTTATTAAAAAACGACTGTTCCTCTTTAATAGAGCGAAACGTTTAGGTGTTGAAATGAAATAATTTCTCTAACGAAGACTTAACAAGAATTTCCTTCTAAAACGCCATTAACACTTTCGCTCTCGAGAGTAAATCGAGATGGCTCATGATCATAAAATATTTGATGAAAACTAAATCAATAAAACAACAGTTAATTATATACCTTGTCGTAAACACAGACTCGAGGCACAAATAAAATGTTCCCAAAACAAGATATGTACAAATCTTTTTTTGGAAATGTCACCTGAAAGTGGCAGACTCCGTAAGATTGTAATAAATCTTGATTAGATTATGATTTCACGAAATATTTTGAAAAAATCGTTTTGTAAATAATATATCCCTTTCAAACTCAACAGTTTCCAATACATCCGTGTCTTATTAAGAGAAAATATAATATAATATTCCTTGGACATTTCACACAACACCATATAGTCACAAGTACTCACAAGCTAAGCAACATAATGCGTGTGTTATAGTAACGAGATGGCTGATAAACTACTTATATACATTTTTTTTTTTTGTAAATACATACATATGTATGTATTAGAAAAACACACAGACTCGGAACAAATACTTGTAGGTCGTACAAATATTTGTTCCGTGCGGGAATCGAACCCGCGACATGCTGCGCAGCAGTCAATCGCTCAACCACTGCGCCAACCGTGTCGTCAAATAGTTTTAGTAGATACAATTTCACGCGATATTTTACAGTCTTACGACGTTTGCCATTTTCCGGTGACAGGAACACTTTCATTGTGCCTCGAGTCTGTTTCCTTAGAGCTATATAATATAACGTCTTGGGGTCATTGTGTCAGGTGTGGATAGGTTGCCTACTTCTAGGCTTCATCGTCGAGCACATCATCGTTTTCTATCGATGAGGTTGTGGCAATAAACAAGGTAATATATTAAATGTCAACGTAACAGTTTTTATGAAGTGTGAGAACATAATTTATGTCGAGCACTTCCACATTATGTCCACTACCGTTATAACTATTTGCATATATTTTTAATCGACTTCCCGAAAAGGAGGAGGTTCTCAATTCGGTTGTATTTTTTTTTATGTTTGTTACCTCATAACTCCGTCAATTATGAACCGATTTGAAAAATTCTTGTTTTATCTGAAAGGATATACTTGAAGATTGGTCCCATTTAAATTTTATCAAAATCGGTTACGAGGTTTGGATTTTAAATCGAAATAGTTGAAATTCGTTTACTGGGATGATAGTTTTTGTCATACAAGTTATCGAAATTGCGTATTTTGCTTTTCTGCGATTTTGTAGTGGTGTTGTTAGGTGTGGGGGTACCTACCACAAAAAAGTGAAAATGTCGGTGTTTCTGTTAGTTTCTTCGTATTTTGACACCGACTTCCGAAATTAAAGTTATTTTTTACTTTGTAGTGTTTTGTTTTATTGCGGAAGTAGGTTGTATTTTTTTGTAAAAGTTTATTCTGGGCTAAAATTCACTCATTTGGAATCTAAATTCGGATAACAGGCCGTTGATGATCAAAGTAATCGTATAGGAAGTAGTTTCTAAGTACCTACCTACGATACAAATAGTAACTCCTACTTAATCCCAAAATTTTGTTCGGAAGCTAATTAGGCGTCATAATCTTCGTCTTCTTAGTCGTGAAAGTCCTTGTCTCATTTTAATTTTTGTCAGTTTAGTAGATTCAGTACAGGTGTCACCTTTTTGAACATAATTCAAGATTCATTGTCCTGTCTGTCTTGTCAATCTTTCCTAATCCTGTAAAAGTTCGCTGGCATTTAAGTTTCACGTTGTCTTCAAAGAAAAGGAAGACAACAATGACGGCAATTACAATTATTCACACGCAGTTCCTTTTTCTTACTTAAAAACTTCAAATTAATTTGCTAACAAGTCGGCCTGCCAAATTAATTAGAAGTTTTTAAGTAGACACAGCGTCAACAACGTCAACGACGCTCCCCTGAATACAAAACAACGCTCGTTCCTCTACACAATTGTGCAATCGTTAGCACAAGTACTCGCAGGCATCACTTACATTTCTTTTTTCATATTTTTTTTACGAAAATTCTTTCACAAAGTGTTTAACACACTTAATGGAAGAGTTGCGACACTAAATGTTTTTTACGACACATAAAACTTTCAGAATGAATTATCCTAATGTATTAAGGGCGTAATAAAATTATCCAACGGTCGATTTATTAATATTGATGTGCCACATGAATAGAGAATTATCGGATATTGATATTGAATAGGAACTGCTCAAAGGATTTATTACGAATTGATGAGAATGTCTTATCCTAGAGAGAGTTACAACAAGTCGAAAGGTTTCCGTGACTGACGACCATTATAGTACCTACTGTTTTATCCTCAAAGGGATTTTCTAAACAAACCAAATTATATCAGAATAATTCAAAGTAACGAAACAAAAAAAATCCGATAAAACTCTCAGAAAGTAGCTGGCACAAAGAAAACTTGCAGGCTTCCAAATAAACGCTTTATTAGATTTTGCTGAATAAGGTACGAGGAGAGTTTTTACTGGGAAAGCCGGCGACTGATGTGGTGACGGACGGCAGCGTGAGGTGCTGACTCCGGAGACGATAATGAGGATGTAAATTGGCGTGTGCGGCGTGAGCAGGAGGAGTGGGTGCGGGTGGCCGGGCCGCCCAACCTGTGGCGTATCTGTTGCGCGCCGCCGCCGCCGAGCGCGGCCCGGCCCGGCCCCGGCCCCGGCGCGCCGCCCGGCCGCACGCAGTCTGTGTCAGCGCGCCGCCGCCGCCGCCACCGCCGCCGTCGACCGCGCCACTCTAATCAAATACACTTTTCCGGTTCAAAACACGTGCATTTTATCAATCTATGAGATAAATCTTCGCGCTATTCGATTCCTCATAAATCTACTGTTACTTTAACAAAAAATATTTTTAAACAATATTTTATTCCCGAAGTTATCAGTTCTTTTCCGATCTTATATTATGTTTTAAAGTGTTTTAAGTTGTTGTTTTTATCGGATCCTTCCTTTAATACTGGAAAATCGTTATTGTTCTAAACTGGTCTCCGTTAGTGTAAGTATTTTTTAATCGTTAATATGGTAAAAAAAAAATTGTTACAATTCTTTAAAAACTTCAATAAATTAGAACACTCTCTTTAGTTACATATTTATTCCAATTTCTTTATAATTGACGCTAGATTTAATAGACTTAACTTTTAATTTTTGCAACAACAATTTTCTGGAGTGTAAATCGAAACATTTTTAAATTTATTGTTTTATCTCCCTAGTTACGAAATTATTTTCTTTTCGGTTCATTGATTTACACACCTAATATTTAAGTAAATCCACTCTCCTTTGCATATGTAGGTGTCTGAAAGACGCGGCCTACATAATTTGCTGCATGGTTCTAGCGCTGTAAGTGGTATTTCCATTTATTTTTTTCTAGAAAATGTTTTATGTACCTAATGAGAGGAATTCCTAGAACCAACCCTTGATTAAATAGAAGAAAGTGATACCTATCCTTTTTAATGGACACGAAACAGTGAATTTATTTAAACAAAAACATTTGCTCTCTTGAAAATGAATTACACAGAATCTTCATTATTGTAATTGAAGACTCCAAGGGAATATTTACTTTACTGAAACACTTTGCTGCTAGTTACCTAAATGAGACACAAATAAAATGTCAAAAGAAAACTGTTTACTGTAGTGTATGAATTATCTTCGTTTTACAGTTGGATTTCCGGTTGACTATAGTTTTTCTTCTTATCCTTGTTTCGTTTTTTGTTATTAAATTTATAAATTAACCTATAAAAATGGTTTTTAGTTTCTTCCTCAGGTTTCTTCATACTTTTCTCCTTATACTCGCCTCAAGTTGAATTGTTCTCCGTATTTAGAGTTCGACTTTCGAACGTAGAGTTTCATTTTTCTCAAAGTTGTAATAAGCATAAGAACTCTTAAGTAAAGACCCTTGTAGCTATTGCCTTGTCTGTCCTCAAAAGTTTTGTACAAAAGTGGAACATTAGGGATGTTGCTATTAGAATATTTTGCTCTCGGTTCAATTTGCAAGGAAATCATTATGTCCCTCAGGGTTCCAAAAATCCAGACACAGATTTCGGCTCTTGCCACTCACTATTTACATTTTCACAATGGAACCCTACCGACGGAACCCAAGGACATCATCTTTTGATTTGATCGTTATGTCCTGTTTTATGTCACTTTGAACAACTGGCGACGGATTGTTTTTTTTATGAATCAAGAATAATATGCAATAATATGCGTTATCGCCAATCTCATATCAGTGAAAAAAGTAGTGCGAATATGATATAAACTCAAACTAATGTAAATTTTCTTTATCTGCCGACGCTAGTTGCTGAAGAGCTGCGTTTTCTTCCACATGTAGGATCGCCAGATACTAGTCTATTGATCGTTGATGCAAACTGATACTTGTAGATACTCTTTACTAGACGAGCCTGCAATCCATCAAAACTGAGTAGTTCACCACTATCTGTTGCATAATCTAATAACGCAAATGTTATTGTTCCACGCGCAATCCTGTGTACGAGCTACTTGAACATTATTTTTTCAGCGATAACTTGTGCCATGTGCATACAATTGATGTACACTCATAGGAAATCAGTAGAGCAGTAATTAGATTTTATATTTATATTTTCAAATTACTGTGGCTGAATTTTTTTGTTCAAAAGGCTTAAAAGCTTAGGACTGTAAGAGCTCCTGGGATTACTTGATCCAATCTGTAGCAGCAGCAGCAATCTACTCTTTCCTCGGTCATTAGGCCCTGAACTTATCGCAGATACCAGCCATTATCTCTGCCTGATATCTAGATCGATACGTGTACACATTTGTAATTCAGGTTTCAATACCACACTCAGTTTCTATCGTTCGGCAGTCATAGTTTGATGAATTAATCCATGTGATAGACTTTTTTGCAACACGATTTTTTTGTGTTTTTTTTTTGTATTAACTTATCTTTTTTTATTACCTATCTAACAGGACCAGTCAAGAAACACGGACGCTTGTTGTGAATGTGTGAAAGTTCAGTGATTGACAATTGGAAGATTGCATCGAAGAATAAAGTGCAGTGTAGTGCGTTCGAGCAGTATCGTGTGCGGGTCCCGATGGCCGGCTCGGCCCGGCCGCGCTAGATCGATCCCGCCACAGCGGCGCGGCACACGTCGGTCAGTGCATTCCACTTACTACACCCTATGCAATCCTTCTCTGATACAACACACGCCTACACCAACACAATCGCGACAAAAAATGCGATCATATCGTGAGTAATGCTAACACAAAGCACGTGCGCAAACTTTGCAGTTATGAAATTTCTAATTCTGATCATGTTGTGCGTCGGCAGTAAGGGCACAGTTCAGGAAACAACATTTATCGTAAGGATATTGGACTATTGAAACGACTGTGTTCAAGAAATCCAATTTGGGCAGTTTACCGTCAAATTGAATTGCTGCTAACTCATGTTCTGACGATACGATGCCGTTTCTAATGTTCTGTTCGACGATCTATCACAATAGTACCTACCTACCTTAGGTAGACGCAGGTATCGGGGAACGGTGCCAAAACTTTTGTCTTCTGTTTCTCTTTAATCAAAAGCGTAAATCTATAAATTAAACCTGTGTTTGTTTGTTAGAACAAAGCAGCGGTTACCGACACAAAAATACTTTCACTGAAATATCGCAATCATAAACCGGCATGGCCGGGGCGGCGGCTATTTATTTATTCTAGGCAATACTTACACGTTCCATGAAAACATTTATTTACGCTTATACGAGAAGCTGGTAAAACGAGAATTGGCCCCGTTACTTTAGATTCAGGTTTGAAAAGATTTAATTGCTTTGGTATTTATAAAACACCCGAAAGTAAGTACATCCTTTTTGTGAAAACAAGAGTCCCACAGTTACGTCGGGCGATGCGTATTTTCAGGCAAAATTAAATATGAATGTTTGGTACCGTATCGATTTCCTTATTTTTATACATCTCATCATACCTTCAGAGTAATGTATCAACCTTTTGCTAAAATAAATACAGGGATCCCTACCTTCTCTACCTACCTATAGATACTGATTCAACCATTCGTTTCAGTTTCAACTTATCGACAACACGCATTATATTGTCTCGTACTTACTCAAGAAAATATAACGCAGAAAGCTTTTAGAATCGTACTAAACTCATCCCCTAAGGGTATGAAATGGATTCAAACCTATTTACACAATAATTTGTTGGCTATCCACACATTTTCGGAAAATGAAAGCCTAAACAGATTTATCCGACTCAGATGGGTTTGGCTAAAAGATTATAGCATGATAATGAGAAATAAATGAAAAGGTCTATTTTCGGGAGTACTTTTATTTTCAACTGTAATATTTTTGGGTAAGCTTCCGCATTCTCCGCTAATATTAAAACAGCTTCCCGAACCCAAAAGCTACGGTATTAGTAAATCGAATATTTTCATACCTGCTGTGTTGATTTTTGGGATCGTTATTTCATATTGATGTATCTAAGTAGAAAAGTGCGGAAGCAATCATTTCAAATATGAATCACGATAGCAGTGTGTTGACAAATCGAGAACATTAGTGTACATTGATGTATCGGTAGGGATGGTAGTAAAAAAAAAGGTATGTAGGGTGGTGATAACTATTCAAGTCGTAAATAGCTAACTAAGTACCTATCGTACTTAGTTAGCTATTTACGACTTGAATACGTTTTAGACTATTTTAGGGAGGCACCTAGCTATTACGGGTTTTAGTTAATTAGCCCCTTTGTTGCTCGTTAGGTTGCCACTCTAACCTTCTACTATGAAAATTAATTAGTTTGCTGATATTATACTTTTCATTAAATGTGGTTTGGTTTCAGCTAATAGGCTGACTACCCAAAAGCTTATATAAACCTTAAGGGACTGATTTACAGAAATAATTAAGTTGATCAATAAATTGAGGAAGGTTACGGGCTGGCCTCGTATCTTTCTGCCTAATTGACAAGCAGGAAAAGGTAAACCTAAGACAGGAAAAATAACATAAGCATTTCGAAAAAGTAAAAACGTTTTGATACCGCTCATTCAATTTCTGAGAGGTTTTGGAATTAAAATATAGATAAAGTCAGTGGTTTACCTATATATGTACGAAAAGTAATTAAAAATCGAGTACACAGCCCAAGGAAGTAATTAAGCAAAGATACGTCACATGACACAAGTGTTCCGAGTAGAATTTGTGTCACCGTTCTGTCAGACGGACGAAAAATTCACGGTTCGCATCATTCGCCGGGGGCTGGAAATGATCACAGAAGTTAAGACAGCATTTTGGTGATGTTGTTTAAAAGATCAGATGCGTAGTAAGTACTAACAACCATGTCCAGCGGGCCTAGCGCGAGTTTTTAATGTAGGTACTCGATTATGTTTATGTAAACGTTAGCGTTGTCAAATTGAATGAAAAAAACCGGCCAAGCTTGTGCGAGTCGGACTCTTACACGAAGAGTTCCGTAACATAAACCGATAAAAACACGTTTCTTGTTTGGGAGCCCCCTTTAATTGTTATTAAAGTGGCAATAGAAATGCTTACACACACTCTGTGAAAATTTCAACTATCTGCCTATTTCGGTTCTTGAGATACAGCCCGCTGACAAGCAGACGGGCGGACGGACAGACAGCGGAGGTTAAGTATGTAATAGGGTTCCGTTGGTTATCCTTTGGGTACGGAACCCCTTAAAAGAACTTTCCGTTATTGTTACGAGACGCCGCTTATTCAGTTTTTACTACATTTTCACGTTTATATTAATGCCATTGAGTACGTAAAAAAAACTAGCAAGCAGAATTTGTGTGAGAATCGTTGCAGGTTGCTCTAAATCTATAGTTACTGCGTATCCTCATGGGAAACTGCGTTAGTTTTATGTCTACGTACATACATATATGTATGTTAAGAAATCATAATTAAAATTATATGTACAGTATTATAGTGACCGACATTCAGATAAACATTCTTGAAAGCTCCGACGGGTTTCCTCGCAAATATTTAATTTAAATATTAATGCGCACATAAACTGCTTGGAATGAAATGTATTGTACATTGTTTTACAATAATATGAGTGGTTTTACTTTGCGTCTATATCGTTTCTGGCAGATGTAGCTGGTGTAAAGCCAGGTTTGTTGAAAAACACAGATTCAGAAGTAAAGATTAGAACAACGCATAACTTACGTAACTCACGTTAAGTACTTTCAGAGAGGAAATTCCAATTCACAGTAAGCGTTTCCAAACGTCTTTTATAATGCGCTCAGCAAACGAGTGGAACTCTCTGCCTGCGTCTGTGTTTCCGAACGCTTACAACCCTAATCTCTTCAAAGTTAGAGTGAACAAGCTTCTTCTGGGTAAGCTCGCTCCATCGTAGACTTTGTCTCTATCATCTCTGGCCATGACTAGAGTCAAGAGCAAACCTATCTCAAATAAAAAAAGGAAAAGTTTCATTTATTCATAGATGTACCTAATAATAAATTCATCAACTATTTGGTCTGGCTCGTGCTTTGATAATGCTTTGAGCAAGTCTTGTGGGCACATTTCCAGATGACAGAGATGCGGAGGAATACCTCGTCGCTCAAGTGTATGTTTTATATTCATATGGTTAGGTTTAGTAGATATAAATATTCAACTAAAAAGATTTAAGTTAGTTGTGTTTATTGTCATATCAACCATTTCTGCAGATATTTTCCACCACTCCAGCTTTGAGGCGAACAAAACAAAAAAAACCTTCAAACTAATTGAGCTTTTTTCAACCATTATCGAGTTTTTGCGAGAGTCACGTTCGGCAATTGATTTTTATACTTAAATAAAGATTATAGCATACCGCTACTTCATCTTTAGTAACAGAATATTTTATAAGAGTATTTTATATTTTTATACCATACCGTAGAATGGCACAGTCCACACGAGATAAGTTTTTGATGTTCATTATAATGTAAACCTGGACCGTATACTCTTAAACTAATTGAGCTTTTTTCAACCAAGATTTTTTGCGAGAGTTACGTTCGGCAATTGATTTTTATAAATAAAGATTATAGCATACCTCTACCTCATCTTTAGTAACAGAATATTTTATATTTTTATACCATACAGTAGAATGGCACAGTCCACACGAGATAAGTTTTTGATGTTCATTATAATATACCTAAACCAGGACCGTACCTATACTCGTAAAATACAGTATAGCTTAAGAGGTAGAGTATAATACTTGTACAGAACTTGCAACACAAACTATAAATTTATTTTTATACTAGCTGACCGCGCAACTTCGTCTGCGTCACATTTTCCATTACTGCTCCGCTCCTATTTGTCTTAGCGTGATGATATATACATATATATAAATATACGCCTATAACCTTCCTCAATAAATGGGCTATCTAACACTGAAAGATTTTTCAAATCGGACCAGTAGTTCCTGAGATTAGCGCGTTCAACCAAACAAACAAACTCTTCTGCTTTATAATATTAGTATAGATTGCATATACAAAATCTACGTTCAGTTACGTATCCTGATCTCTCTCTCGAATTAAGAATATACTTAATTATGAAGATCGGTTGAAATGCCGACCAGCCCAGGTACCTAATCTCCTGGTACAAACTAATCTTGAATCAAAATCAACAAAACCAACTATCGAACGAATGGTGCTGAATCAAGTGGATTCTTTATTTCGTCCAGAACAGTCCAAAAAGAAACACATTTTCTCCGATTTTTACTGACAATATTGCTGATTGTAGACCACTGATTAATTTAATTTGTTTTAAGATTTTATAATATCAAAAAAGTTTTACTGGGTTCATAGATCGATTTATTATAGAGGAGCTCGTGGCTAAATTGAAACAGCCGCACGGGCCGATCTTCAAGGCTAAACTTAGCAGACGAACGCATCGATCTTCAAGGTTAAGCAACGCTTGCGAAGGTTGGTCTCTGTGGATGGGTGACCATCTTGACATACCGAGTTTCCTTCGTGCCTCAGGAAGCACGTTAAGCCTTTGGTCCCGGCTGTCATTTGTAGATCTTTGGCAGTCGTTACGGATAGTCAGAAGCCAGTAAAATCTGACTGAAATCTTGCATTGAATGTTGTGGAGGTCTGGTAGGCAGCCGCGCCACGTAAAATACCGGTATTCAGCTGAATCCGGTTTGTTTGGAAGCCGAGCCAATATAGTAAGGAAAAGGCTAGTTTGTTATAATGGTCACCCATTCACAGACCGACCTCGGCAAGCGTTGCTTAACCTTGAAGATCGACGTGTTCGGCTGATATAGTTTAGCCACATTGAAACAATAAGACCAAATATTCACCTCTTCTGTTAGTAAAACAGTTTACTTATGGATACAGGTAACTCTCCGGAGGAGACTCTCCTCTCCTCTCAGTAAATCGAAAATCAATCTAGTCATTCAATCAAATCCATACTTCCATAGTATTTTATATAATTTCATTTCAATATTAATTTTGCGACTTCAAGTTACACAACGTATAACATGGGGCTGACCTCATGCTACTGCGGAGAATCTTAACACCGCGATTCAGAAAAACGCGTCATAAGTACAACGCCATCTATCGATCTACAACGTAACTGAACTGTCTTTATACTCGTAACTACTCATAAGTTCAAACTTAGAAGCTTACACGTTACGATAAATAATGATAATTTATAATAAAATGTTCACTTTTATTGCTACATTTTAAGTTTAATTAAAAAATAACTCAAAAATACATTGTTTCGGGGTCTTTTCACACATTTCTTATTAAAAAAATTCTCAATAGATGGCATTGCAAGTATCTGAAGTCTAGGTTGCTCGATGAAGTTTCTTCGTAAACTTTAAAATTCGATATCTTTTGATTTTGTGGGTCGATTTTGATGAAATAAACACTAAATGTTGCTCCGATTATCACTTAATAATTCGAAGTACCTAAATTTTGAATCCAATAAGTGGTTTATGCGTGATGCTCCTCCAAACGCACAGACATACAGACGCACAGACATACAGACGCACAGACAAACAGACAAACAGAAAAGAATTTCAAAAACTGCTTTTTTGTGTTCTATGTCATTTTTCTGACATTTCTATGTATTTTTTATGCGAAAATATTCAATGTACAGACACGGCAACTCTACGATTTTATTATATGTATAGATAGACTATAAATTCAACTAACATCTGTATTAATATGATCTGTATTAATATGAATCGATATACGTTTCGGTTCTTTTCAATCCGTGTATTCATTTCTTCTTGCGGCACTCGTCAAAGGATTTATTTACTTTCTAGCTTTTGCCGGCGACTTCGTACGCGCATATCCCGTTTCGGGAAATCCTCTCTTATTTATTTATTATTATTTATTTAATAGTTTACGCACACATGTACAGAGGTGTACAGCCCTCGCCAAACTTTGTGACCGCCCTGAAGTTAGTTTTTCCGATGCGCAAGCCTCGCGCGGTGCTGTTTTTGTATGAGATTTATTACTGCGCCCCCGTTGAAGTTAACTTCAGAGCGGTCACAAAGTTTGGCGAGGGCTGTACTTAATGCCTTAGGCATTTTCTACCAGTCAACCTTTGGGTGATGCAGAGAATAATAGTGGTGGGTGCAATATGGATAAAGAGAAACCAGAAACGCGATTACTGGTAAAAATAATACAACGATAAATAAATACATATAAACTATACATACAATAAAATACTACAATATTTATAGTCAAATTAATAAACTAGTACACGATTATACTTGAACAGTTTATGCAAACAAAAATTAGCGCTGTGACGATACTACTTAGTGCTCCCCTACCTACCTAAGGAACCTAATGGCAAATGTTCTCTTTACGAGCAGTAGTTTTGACTGCGCATAGTCTGTCAGTCACTCAGTCAGTCCACTTGTAACGGAAACTATATAAGGATTAAAATTGTATGCACAAAAAACTATCCCTGTAAAAATTTAAGGATTTTATGCCTTAGCTATTTTCTACTAGTCGACCGAACTTTGAAATAAGGTGCAACAAAAAGGAAAGAAAAACATATAAACGTAAACGATAAATAAATGCATTTAAAAATTAATGATTTATTTAGATGATGACCAAAATAAACAAGTTATTGAGAAAAACGACTGCAATGACTGAATATGTTCAACTGACTGGTTGGCGTCCTGATTTTCGGAAATGATTTATTCGGTGATTTTGTAAAAATCAGCCATATTGTGTTTTTTCTCGGCGTATTTAATAATATTTATAATGTCACTCTATTCAGGCTTTTTTCACAGATTGCGACTGAGATACAAGTGTAAACGTTGCTTGAAAACTGGTAGAATTGGGCCTTATTTAATAATTCGCCTTTACCTAATGATTATATTCTTGTCTTCTTACTTATGTTGTTGTAATTTATGATATTGTGTCTACAAGGTATTTCTAAGCTTAGTAATCTGTGGAAACGTCGTGGATTGTACATTAGCCTAATTTTATTTTTTTCTAAAATTTACTGTTAAGTACATGGTACAATTCTTTATTTCCGTAAATAAATAAACTGATTATTACTAAGGTACACTCTAACGCCCCGTTACCTTGTTTGTTAAGTTTAGTATTTAGTACAAACCAGCACTGCAAGCTGCAACAATTTGTCAAATTTGTTAAAAATCTATTTGAGATTTTCAACAGTATTTCCAAAGCATTAGGTTTAAGTTTGATTGGGATAATTTAACAGTTTCGGGTACCTTGATGTTCAGGCGTCTGGACCCACTTTATTTTCTTCTCTCCATTTTCATAGCTCACAATTCAGCACGAGGTTTTTAAAGCCGAACGGCAAAATTCGTACAGCAAACTTTTTTTGTTGTTTAGTTAAAGAATTTGTACCACTTATTAAGGCAACTCAGACATTTATTTTCATGTAAGTAAACAATTTCTAGAACATGGGATTAATTAATACTATCAATTAAAAGATTTCAATAATTATACCAAACAAAACAGTAAACTATAAAACTGGGTATAGGTTTTATGTCCCAAGTTCTAAAAATCTAAGATTTTAAATAGGGCTTTTCTATCGTATGAACTACCTATTAAAACAAACGTGATCCCAAAACTCGAAAATTTACTAGCTGTACGAAACTCCCATACAAGCCTGCCGTTCGCCTTTATCTATAAGAACCGACGATACGTACGCCGCCATCCGACACGTAGATAGGTACTGTTTTTGAATACCCTTTGAGAAATAATTCCTTACACGAGTGGTATCTGGCCAAGCGACCTAAATTATATAACTAATATTTCTATATTGAAACAATTTGATTTGAATACACATTGAAATATTCGGTATTATTTTAACAAAAACAAACCTTATCAGAATTCGTTCAACTGAATGAAATATCATAACCTCAGTAAATCATGCTAACTGAACGGAATCGAATCTGTCTGTTTGTCATTCAATCACGCCTCGCCGGAGCATATAACCAAGTTTTGCTGTAAATGCATTGTTACTCTAATTCTCCACAATTTCCATGAATTTTCGAAGTGAGATAGAGAGAGAGAGTTTTAATTGTTAAAATTCTCTGTGCCACTGTGATTTTTTTTTCCAAAATTTGTATACTAACTTTTGAGACCTCGGTATCTTGCGTTTGTGTAACAACTTCATTAAAATTGGTTAATTAATATCAAGAATATAGACTTATTGCAAGTTTGTATGAAATATCTTGTCTACCTACTAGTCACTTAGCGATTCCCAGCGGTGGCAAATGTTTTGCTCGGTTTGGTTGGTGGTAGGACTTGTTCTAAGTCCGCCTGGCAAGCTACCACCATCATGTATAATTCTGTCGCCATAACAACAATGTTAACAGCATTGTTGTGTTCCGGCAGTTAGAGGTATGATAGCCAGTTCCTCTGTGTAAGAGGATTCCGGGTGAAACTCGCTTCCATCTTCGGCCTAATCATCACTTTCCATCAGGTGAGATTTGGGCCAAGAGTTTCCCCGTTTTGTAAAAATAAAAAGAAACACACACATTTACCGGTACAATCGTACATTCACAATCAAAATAAAAACTCAGTATTGTCATAAAAGGAATATCACAGAATGACACTCAGCCGATTATTATAAAGCCGACACTGCTAATTCAATAAACCTGAATTGATTGTTATTTTAAAAAGGGTCCAGTCAATTAAACAGGTTACAATTTGATGTCAATTTGATGGTAAAAAGGTTTACCTATAATATTATGACCTTTGTTTTCACATTATCAAATATACGTAAGTTGTGTTAAGCAGTTGGTAGTCTGATCAGTGGCGTAGCTTAAAAATGGATCTTAGAAGGTACCTATGTGGCTTGACTTGATGATGGAAAGAATTTGAAAACTGATGAAGATATAAACGATTCGACTGTACCTAAGTAGGTAGGTACTGTTTCCCATTAAATTGTAATTAGTAAAGAGATATGAGAAGCGTTACATGGGCGTAACATAAATATCAGAAGGATAAAGGGATCTAGGAATTTTCATAACGCTCGTGTCATTTTACGGCACGATCGGCCGGAAAATTTATACACGATGAGATAGGGAAATTGCAACATACTGACATACATTCATAGAAATGACTTTTAAACAAATAGTAGGCCTTTGCTTTTGCAGAAGTTGAATTTTAATAACATATAAATTATAATGTTGAATAGTTCCAAATTATTCCAATAGTATTAGTTTTCGTTCTTAAACGTTTTAATTTAAATGTATCATGTCAATTGTTCGTCAGTGACTTTTTTGTTACTTTTTCCTTTGCTCAGCAGTGGGACATATAAAAAGAGTGCATTTGGTAAGTTATGTAACAACTGTACTATAAGTTTATTACTTCATATTATTAAACAAAGTCCTCCGTAGCGCCTGTCTGTCTGTCTGTTCGCGATAAACTCAAAAACTACTGCACTGATTTTCATGCAGTTTTCATTAAAGAATAGTTCCCGAGGAAGGTTTTAGTATATAATTTGTCAAGCGGACGAAGCCACGGGCATCAGCAAGTTAAATATAAGTTACAAATTTTATTTTAATCAGTTTTCAACAACATGATAGATTAATATTAGTACTACTTACTTAGGTACAACTTTTTTTTAAATGGCTTATTAATTAAACCTAGTATTTAGGTACCTAATATTTTGAACAAGATAATTATTTGGGGGCCGAGTCACCCGCGTCCGTAGGAGAATACCCTTCAGCGAATCCCTACACGTGGTCCCCGGGTGGTGCTAAACAGGTGACACTAACCGCCTCCGTGGTCTAGTGGTTATACCACCTGCTTCAGACCCAGAGGTCCCGGGTTCGATTCCCAGCGGGGGCAAATTTTTTGCTCGGTTTGGTTGGTGGTAGGACTTCTTCTAAGTCCGCCTGGCAAGCTACCACCATCATGTCTAAGTCTGTCGCCATAACAACAATGTTAACAGCATTGTTGTGTTCCGGCAGTTAGAGGTATGATAGCCAGTTCCTCTGTGTAAGAGGATTCCGGGTGAAACTCGCTTCCATCTTCGGCCTAATCATCACTTTCCATCAGGTGAGATATGGGCCAAGAGTACAGTACAGTGAGTGGGCCTCCACCAAAGCGGAGATGTCCGAAGCGAAGACGAGAAGAGATGTTGTTCAACTAGGGTGTATCCATCCACCAAAACTGAGCGGAGATGCGTACTGGCTAGACTGTTGCGGAGATGTGTGCTGGAGAGGGTGTAGATGTGTGCTGACTAGAGCGTTGTTGTGGGCACCGCTCACTGCTAATCTCCGCGGCGCGCCTTGTCGTCAGCTTGCGAGGCAAAGCTCATATCCCCGCCTTGTAGCTCAAAAACAGGTCAAATCTTCGCTTCCATCGCGCCATACAAATATGAAACTGAAGCTGAGTGGAGACTGGATGTGTGAATAATGAAATTCTATTGCTTCTTTAAAACACGTTTCCGCCCCGCTCGTGTCGCCTCCGCTTTGGTGGAATCCGGGCAATATTCAGAAATCTGTAGTGCTATTCTGTAACAACATTTTCGTGTCTCGACAGCGGAATCCGAGGTGAGTTTCAAATTCGTATAAATATAAGACCTTATGATGTGTGAAATAAAGTTCACTTTGTTAGCTTAGTCACTCAGGTGAAGTCGATATCGAAATGGTTATTTACAGAATAGACTAGCTGGTCTTCACAAATAAGTTATAAGGATCGGTTTTTGTGTTGGGATTATCACTGCCGTATAAGCAAAATCGTTGCGTTTTGCACGATTAAGTGGAATTTTAGGCCAGTCATAGTCAGAAGGCCCCGGTAGCTCCCCACAATCCGGGGGCCCGGAGGAGTTAGTATGTTTGAGCAGAGTATGGAATGAATGCAAGAGCGAGCAAAGCGAGCTCAAAAATTTTTGTATCCATTATCGGATATGGTTTAATTTTCTGCTACTAATATCTGAATAGAAGTATCTTTTTGTCTCATACATGAAAGGTTAAGAACAGTGAGAGTGTACCTAAAATTTAAGAGCGAGCAAAGCGAGCTTGAAAATTATAGAACCCTGGATTATTTATCAACTTAATATGTAGGTTGTAAGTTACAGTTTTCAGTATGAGCTTGGCCCTAACCAGGGTGGCCTCCCAGCTCACCTAACGCCTGTCTTGCGGTCTGCCCCGCTAGCCAGGACAAAGAAGAAGAAATGCTTAAAACAACAATTTCTAACTTTTGGGAAAACATCCTATGCTCTATCTCGACTCCTTTTTAATCTACAGAGTTACGGTTTATGGTGAAACTGAAGCAAGTTTTGTCTACTTTAAAAGTAGGTATGTGAATTGAGTTTTTACCAACAATGCACCGTTTAGAAGTTAAAAGCTAAAATCTATAAAATTACCGAACAAAATTTAAAGTTTTCCAAGCATAACAGATGTTTGGAAAACTTACCATTTTTCCTAAAAACATCCAAACAAATCATAATTCTGCAATTTATGTATTCAATTTTCTGCCTATGTATTTATTGATGATGATTTTATGAAGTTAAAAAGTGTCCAGTTCAGCCTAGAATTTCGAACCGGTCCGCAAACATCATGGGGTTGGCCTCAGAACATTCTGGGGTGGGCACGGCCCACCCGGCTATCCCCCTATATACGCCTATGGGGATTATAGTGCTACCGCATTTTGGTTGGTGCTTTAATATTTTTTTACTGGTTTTTGGTTACTGGCCATTTTTATGGAAAAAATCATGAAAAAATGTAATGCCATTATGTTTTTCTTTAATACTAGCTGACCCGTGCAACGTCATCTGCGTAACATTTTTCATTACTGCTCCGCTCCTATTGGTCTTAGCGTGATGATAAAATATAGCCTCTAGATTTCTATGCCCTGTCATTAGCTGCCAGCACCTCATGTTAGATTTTTTATGATTCCGTGCCTGAATTTGATTCACAAAAAAAAAAAACAATTAGATTTATTGAACATTTTTTGTAAGTGAAAGTTCTGGCAGTGAATTGTTGCGATTAGATAAAAAATATGTATTTCACAACTTCAAACCAGGAAACTTTTTGGGGATTTTAGTTGTCCTCAGCTGAATATTGGGCTTTCCAAAGTTAAAGTGCTTAGGTTAATTCGGCTAGACCAAATATTTGTTTATCGCAAAATCGAAGACCAATTTCCTACGTAAAATCCTGGGTACTATTCTGGAACAACGTGAAAATTTGTAAATTAAATAACCTTTCCAATCCAGATGCAACGCCCCGGGTTCTAACGAAGCTGGCAGCCCTGAATTGGTAATGTAAAGCCGGGTCCACACTAGTTAATCTTGCTTTGTACAATATTCTCCCTTTGTGTCATCAGAGCACTTGACACCCCGCTTTTGTGTCCGGGGTTGTATGTGGAGTCATTTGTTATTGATATTTAGGCTTCTGAAAGCGAAACCTCGTTCAGGCACAACGGGGTACCTACTATAATGAAACTTTTTGGAAGTCACATGTTTGACATGTACTCACATTATATTTTGCTATTGTTTCAATTTCACATTCTCCCTCTCAAAAATAAACAAAAGTTGACCTTGTTTTTAGAACATGGTTCACGTTGTTTGTGCCGTCATCATTGTTTCATTGAAGCAGGATATTATGGCATGAGAGCATGTTTTTTCATGGTCATTTTGGCTAGACTGTGAGTCACAAAGAGCTGAAGGCTGTTTGAATAAATTAAGTTGAAACGAAAAATATGACACATCGCCTCACTATGTATGTCAACTGGAGATTTAAATATGATATCATCAGTGTGCATGGTTGATGCTGGTTTGATGGTACTCCGAGTATAGTGGATAACTATTCTGTTCATAACTACTTGGAATATATTAATAAAACGACGGTATACATTGAGGCTTCTTATAAAATGGCTTTTTTACTTAATTTTGTAATCAAATGAATAGTTTAAAAATCCAATGACACAAATAGCAAATCTTGTGAAGTAAAGAAGAATGACAAATAAATCTAATTTAAAAGAAAATATCTTTGAGTCAGTCAAATGAACATTCTGTTTGATCAGAAATTTCTACATCGACGTCAATTTTATGTAAACAGTTTGCTCAGACTGGCATTAATTTTACTATTTGTAATCAATTGGTTTAAAAGCAATACAAATTGTTGTTACAAATAGGTATTTTTGCCATGCTACAGTCAAAGATTTTTGTGTTGCAACTGCTAAAAAAAGAAGCTTTATTCAAATTGAATATTCGTTTTTTATTTGTGATGGGTTTGCTCTTGACTCTAGTCTTGGTCACAGATTTTCAGCCTGTTCTGTCCCACTGCAGGGCAAAGACATCCCGTTCTTCATTTCAAACAGTCTGATGCAGTTATTAGCATTAATATTATGACTTTCGTGCATAATATAAAAAAGTATTTTTTGGGACTTTTTGCGATAGAGTTTTTTGTAAAGTAGATATTTTTTTATTTTTGCTATTGTTTCCTTACTGTATGCAAGGTGGTCCAGGCCAGATGGATACAATTTTCTTTTAAGTAGTCGTCTTAGGGACCTATTTGTATCCGCCAGGAAAAAATCGCTTTTTTAATTTTTAATTGGAGTTTACGAAAAATTTGTCGATTTCAAGGAAAGTAATTATTCTTGCATTGATATGAAATTAAATGCACTTCAAATTTGCAGATGTCTGAATTTTTTTCTGAGAGTGCAATGTCTAAGTAAGCACCTAAAATAAAAAAAATAATAGAATTTTTCATTTTAAAAGTAAATAAAAAATCATGAAAAAATTATGATATTTCTAAAATTAAAAAAAAATCATATCTTGTAAGCGGATGACAAGCGATTTTTTTCCTGGCGGATACAAATAGGTCCCTAAGCCGACTACCTAAAAAAAAAATTTATATCCATTTGGCCTGGACCACCCTGTATATCAGGCGTAGAACGACACCCTTAAATAAAATCTACCACTTCTGAACACTGTAGATGTAAGAAATAATAGACAAAATTACTAGTAGGTAATACAGAATGACCAGTTCAAACCATAAGGAACAAATTTATTTAGGGTATAGAAATATTTTATAATAAACACATAAATACAACTAAACCTAACTATATACAAATAAATATACAAAAACAAGATACGCTTAGGCGTCGAAGAGTTCCTCCGCATCGCTGTCATCCGGAAACGTGCCCAGAAGACTGGCAGCATTGCCACGTTGAATGGCAATGCTAATAGGGAATATGCATGAAAAAAGTATTTATGATCTGAACAGTTTATCTAAAAGTATTCGAAAATATAATACTAACTGTGAAATTAGAATCTGAATTGCTCGAAAAACGAACGAGATACAATTATTTTAAACAAATATATCTGTCCCTCTCGCGAAAACGCTGTTTTCTGTGGCAGCTGTATAGTCATCATGTAATTTGACGTCACATTACGTATCGGACTTCTCTTTCTAACTGTAGTCTTTGAAGCTTTATAACTAAATAAATGATGAAGGTATTTAAAAAATAATTTCATGATTGTTTACTAGAGCTAGTATTTTATTTTGCAAATAAAAAAATTGCATGCATATTCCCTATTCTATGAGCAAAGAACGAGCCAGCCCTCTGGTCACGCAAAGTGTCGATTAGTCGACGAGATATTTCCATAAAAATTATGAAATTACTTGATTAAAATTATGAAAGACAATTTGCATCTTACTTCTCATAATATCGTAGTAGAAAAGAAAACATTGAAGTTATTATGGTCTTGACTAGGAGCAACCTCTTCTAGTACATGCTCGCGGTGGTCAGGTGCGACGATTTGCCGCCATTACACTCACCTTACTCGCCTCGTGCTTACGTTGCTTGACTTGGTAATGTGTGAGAGCCGTAAAGCGTTAGGCAAAGGCAATTACCCTCTATTTTTACCCACAAGCACACTTAGGACTATTCTGCAACTAACGCAAGAAGATTTCTTTCCACGAAACGACTCAAATATTTTCCGAGCACGATTACCTCAGCAGCTGTTCCAGAATAGTTTATAAACAGTATTGTACAAATTTAAACCAATTTTTATTGCCTCCCAAAAAGTAAGCCAATTAACAGAGAATGAGTCAAGACTTGCATTGTTTTCGAGATCCTGGAACCTTGCCAACTATCGCTACCACCGATACTAATTGATATAAAACTCTTTCCAATAAATAGGTCAATTTATTAAACAGTACCCTGAAGAAGTAAGATGCACCGCATTCCCTTGAAATCCTTTAACAGCAGTCTAAAGAGAAGTTATGTTCTTGAGCTTAACTTGTTCAAGGTCTATATAATGTTCTTGCTATCGAACTTTTCATACATGCTAATGGAAAATTATATGTTTTTCAGTGTTCGTAGAGCTTTTATTGGGGTTTGACTTTGGCCTTGCTATTGGATTCAGTTAATTATGTTGCTAGGATTCAGTTAGTTATATGAAAATATGGTTAAACGGATATTTGTTACTCAACCACGCCAGAACTGCCGAATGGATCTGGCGAGGGATTATAATTAGTCTGGAATAGCACATAGGCTACTTTTTAACCAAATTCCCAAAAAGGAGGAGGTTCTCAATTCGGTTGTATTTTTGTTGTTTTTTTGTTTGTTACCTCATAACTCCGTCATTTATGAACCAACTTGAAAAATTCTTGTTTTATCTGAAAATATATTTATATTTTTCGATTGGTCTCAATAAAATTTTATCAAAATCGCTAAGGATTTTAAATCGAAATAGCTGGGATTCGTTAACATGGATGATGGTTTTTTGTCATCCAAGTAAAAGAAATTGCGTATTTTGCTTTCCTGCTATTTTGCTAGGTGTGGGATGCCACTAAAAAGTGAAAAATAAAAAAAACTTGAGATAATTTCCGACATACCTACACGCGAAGGCGCTGGCAGAAGCTTACTTACGAGTTTATAACACTTTGATACTTTACTTACGAGTTTATAACACTTTGATAACACTGTTTATCATTGCCTTAAGTATATAAAGCTGGCCTACATTCAAAATAATTTACAGTTCAGAATAAAAAAATCCAGGTAAAAGTAAAAAGATAAAACCACGTGCTTATCAGGATTTCATGATATCTGAAATAGATTTTACTGACCTGGTAACATTGAGCCGTTGATTAACGACTGAATCATGTAAAAGCGAGGTAGGTATCTGTGTTTCACCGAAGATTATGTTTAACGTACGAATCAGCTAATCGAAACTGATTCCAACGATAATGACTGAGCTATTTTTTAATCAGACTATCGCCTCTCTGCTGAGAGTGATAATTCGAAAATAATCGATGATGGAACCTTGAACATTGGACGGGCAATCAACTGGAACCTACATAACTCCTGCGGTCTAATCAACATCAAACAAAAAATAGATAAAGGTATCTATTCTTCTAAACCCATCGCCTATATTTATGATCCCAATAAAACTAGTATAGCTACAGTAAACACGTCTATAAAATGATAAAATATGCGTGGTGCTGTTTCACGTAGATATTTCTACTACTTTCCAGGAACTAAGTTTTGCAATTTTTCTTTACTTAATCGACTCGTCCTAGTTGCCCGACCTCGGCTTTGACATTAAGTCTAAGAGGAGTTCTGTTGCGGATACAGCGTCGTAAATAAGTCTGGATCTATTTCAGTTATAACAAGCCTGATCAGATGTGTAGCTTTTTATTTTGATCCCACGGTGTGTAGGTGGAATTTTCTTAACTTTAAGATAAGAACAACATCGCTAAGTTTATTTTTGTGTGTGCCTGCCCCCGTGAGAAAAACTGAGCGTGTTATCTTGTATATATTGTTTTGGTTACGCTTGTTTGACTATAAAAACTGTTCTCTCATACCTTGCGTTTCATTATATTAGGTCAGTTTACTCCAGATCTGAACAAGTGTACCTTTCGCTCCGGTCCGGTTCCGGACTATTGCATTGTACAAAACATTTGGCACCGCGCCAACAATGAGACCACACTTTGTTGTTAATAGTCTATCGTATATCTATCATCGTTCTTAATTTTATTAGTTTATTCACCTGTGTTGCAAATGTACCTTCAAAAAGACATTGCGGTATAGATCTATTCAAATATACCTAATTGTAAACATTCGTAAGTTTTACCTAAGGTGAAGTACAGCCGCTCGCGCATCGCTGTCTGTTTAGAAACGAGCTTGAATGATTTCCGAACGAAATAACTGTGTTCTTGCGTGTGTGTAGGTACACCATTACATGTCTACTGCGTTTGCTTTAAAACAGATGAAACTCGCTCCAGATTCTTTAAAAATAGGTAATATTCAGCAAAGTTGATAATTACAACATGTAAATATCCAGTGTTAGCTGGCGAGCTAACCAATGTAAAATCAACATCGACCGGCATAGATTGAAATCAAAATAGTGTGGGAAATAAAAACAAACAGGACAAAAAATATTTGTATAAATCTTGCACTGCTACTGCCTGTTAGACATTCCCGCGAGGAATACTCTTACGCATTCCTTCGAGAGGCATGTACGGGGAACGTGTGTGAAACAAAACAATTTATCTATTAAAATATCAAAGTTCGTGCTGAGAATACACGAGTCCCTGCAGCGAATCACGTTATCTGCCTGATGTCAACGTTGACGCGCTGAAGCGTTAAATTTTTCACTTTGTCGCCGGTCGCCGTCGCTGGACGGCTGATGTAGGCCACTCGGTAAATTTAGCTTAATTACCGTCTAAATACAGAGATGTATATGGAAGGCTCCGGATGGGGACACCTACAGAACGTCTGGCTGTGTGTAACAACGTACCCACTGTAATCCGTTACGTAGATAGACCGCACAATACTCCATATTATCTCTTATTTTAGCGAGAGTTTTATGAAAGTACTTTATCAGTGCGTGAATGTAGCCGATCTGAGCCAATAACTTTACAAGATTTATGTGCTCGTACTTAGTTTAATAGGTCTGGCATTAGTAGAGCCGGTATCAGTTGTACGATGTTCTATTTCGAGTGCATGTGGGTAGCTGCTACTTCACCGCTACTGCAAAGATATAGTTATAATGAGGTGAGTCAGTGTGCGCCTAGCCGTTATCAAGCGGTGCACTCATTTTTAAACCAAATATTTCAGTTTGGGAATCATTCGAAAACACCGAGAATGCCGTAATACTCGTGCAAAATTTCTAGGTAAATAACCATTGAATAAACGTCATTCTCCGACTTGGTTTAATCTCTGGAGATAGTAAGTATAAGGGTCATCGGAGTCCTTTCAGTGAAACTCAAACAATCTGGTCAGTTCACAGGAATCTGACTAATTCTTCAAGCGTGAAACGTCCCGGATAACATTGTTACTTTTCGTGTCATAAGTTTCAAAGAGAATATGTATCTATACTTATCTATACTAATATCATAAAGCTAAGCAAGCAAGCAAGCTAGGTAAGCTAAGCTTATCTATGCTAATATCATATCATATCATAACTATTATCTATTTTATAATTGTTAAATAAATAAATAAATAAAGCTGAAGAGTTTGTTTGTTGAACGCATTAGTCTCAGGAACTACTGGTCCGATTTGAAAAATTGAATGATTTCATGGCTATATAATTATCATCACGCTAATGCAAATAGGAGCCGAGCATTAATGCAAAATTTGACGCAGACGAAGTTGCGCGGGTCAGCTAGTAATATTATAAAGCTGAAGAGTTTGTTTGCTTGAACGCGCTAATCTCAGAAACTTCTGTTCCGATTTGGACATTTTTTTCAGTGTTAGATAGCTCATTTATCGATACAGGCTATAGGCTATATAATCTTACGCTAAGACAAATAGGAGCGGAGTATTAATGGAAAAGGTGACACAGACGAAGAAGTGCGGGACAGCTAATATTCAAATATATTTAAAAGACGGAAACTATCGGAAAATATGACTTACCAGTTGTTAAACTACAAAGTGTTTTCCTCAATCACACTTTACATTGTTCGCTCCTTTGATTTAGCAATATGAAAAGATAAATTACTTTCAATTACTTCAGCTGTAAATTTTTGGCACTTTCACAAACAACAAGATATGCAAGTAATTAATACAGACAGGTTGTCTTTGATGTTTTAATCAGATGGAACAGAGACTATCGAATCTGTTTGAACGTCTACAGCTAGTAAAATTGATCAGCGAGGAACTGAAAACTAAACAACTATTATCACTTAACTGAATTAATCCAAATATTATTAGTTTCTTGTTTAAAAGTACCTACTCATCTAATGCCCGGTTTCTGAGGTTTTTATCGATAGTTTATCTGTCAGTTAATGTCGTTTTAAGGGTTCCGTAGTCAAATGGCAAAAACGGAACCCTTATAGATTCGTCAGGTCTGTCTGTCCGTCCGTATGTCACAGCCACTTTTCTCCGAAACTGTAAGAACTATGCTGTTGAAATTTGGTAAGTAGATGTATTTTGTGAACCGCATAAAGATTTTCACACCATTATAGAAAAAGAAACCATAAATTTTGGGGGTCCCCATACTTAAAACTGAAACTCAAAAACAATTGTTTTCGTCGAACCCATACGTGTGTGGGGTATCTATGGATAGGTCTTCAAAAATGATATTGAGGTTTCTAATATATTTTTTCTCTAAACTGAATAGTTTGCGCGTGAGACATTTCCAAAGTGGTAAAACGTGTGTGTCCCTCCTTAACTTCTAAAATAAGAGAATGATAAAACTAAAAAAAAATACATGATGTACATTACCATGTAAACTACCAGTGAAAATTGGTTTGAACGAGATCTAGTAAGTAGTATTTTTTAATATGTCATAAATCGTTAGCCGTAACTTTTGCTTATAATAAAATACCTACTGGTTTGTACGGAACCCTCGGTGCGCGAGTCCGACTCGCACTTGGCCGGTTTTCATAATTATTTAATTATATAGCTATTAGATGGTTTATAGTTAATGCTCAGATAAATTACTGATAAAGTACCTCAGAAACCGGGCATAAATCTAATAATCGGCGGTTATGCGTTTTCACTGACACTAGGTGGCACCGTAATGAGAACCTGTATTGCATTGTGAAATTTTCAGCTGTAAACAGCAAGCTTTTGTATAGGCATCCACCTACCTAAGCGTCGTGCAAAATGTAAATCAGGCACTGATCCCTGTACTTGAAATGTTTGTAAACAAACTTTACCCAGTAGTATTGTCTGAGTAGCTTTGGAAAAGTTCTCTAACTTCGCATCAGGAATTTAATCTGACCATCGCTCAATTAAGATTAGCTTTAAACCTCTGACCGGGACGGTTCATTGAATATTGATGTTGTTAATGTGGCAACGTGTACCTACCTTTCCGATTGACTTTTCTTTAAAACTGGGAAGATCCTAAGAAGCTTAAAAAGAGAAGATTTATAAATGTAACCTATAAATTGTATAAATGTTATTAGTGGAAATTGTTAACCAAGACCACTCCGCCGAGCCTGGATCTCAGCCATATTTTATTCATTGCTATACTATAAGATTTTATGACAACTAGGTAGGTATATCTTCATTCGAATCTCATTGAAGAGTTGCAAGTTACCTACTCATTGATCATGCTTAAGTAGCTTTGTGCTTCTAGAACGCAGGCCCAGGATTTATTGTTTGCCATCATCCTTTGAGTGGAAGGAAACACAGCCAAGACAACTTAATGAGCTGTTGGTCCCAACTGTCATTTGTAGATCTTTGACTACCGTTACTTTGGTACCGTATAACTCAGTTACTGGATTGTGGAGGTCAGAAAGGAAATCGCTCCGTGTAAAATACTGGCAGTCAGCAAATTTTACCAAGAAGCCCCCCCTAAACATGATAACGAAAATTACCATTATAGGCCTTTCTATTATTTCTCACCGACCCCGGGGGGGTGCTACGTGGTTAATCCGGCATTAGGTCCAGTCCATTGCCCAGATAACAGATTAGATAACCTTGCTTATAGTCTGAGAGTGAGGTACAGCTATAGTACCTGAGTTATTGAGACCTGTAGGTATTAGGTAAGATGGAGATACCCCGTAGAAAGAGCCACAATTTGAATATTGGATCGTATCTATGTCTTATAAATATATAAGTGATATGACTAGCATTTGGTTACAAGAAAACATGACCTATTGCTATAATATTACCTAATACTGAAAAAGGCCTGACATTTACATATTCTCGTATTTCAAAAGAAATAGACATGGAAGATGTAAATATACGGCGCAGCATTTACATGCAAAAAAGTAAATTCAAGAATACGTAATTTACGTAGATGCGTACCAGAGGCTCTAGCTATGTTGTCGACGTATGTTAACGTTACGTTAAATGTTACCATAACTACAATACTCGTTTCACCCGTCATATTTATTTGAATTTTAATATGATGATAAAAATTGAACTGTATGTCGCATAAAATTTAAACCAACATACTATGGGGTTGTAGTTTTTAATTAAACGACTTCTTGAAAAAGGAGGAATGTCAGTATTTTTTTTTATGTATGTTCACCAATTTCTCCGCCAATTGTGGGCCGATTTTTTTTTTTTATTTAGTTGAAATCCTATACGTCTTAGGTGGTCCCATTCTCAGAATTTGATGATGGAATCCCATGGGAATCGAGAAAAAACGCTCAAATTTTATAGGCACTTAAAATGTTTTTTATTTACTTTCTAACGCAACTCAGATATTGTGCCGGGTAATCATCATCTCATGTTACTGAGCTAATGATGGAAGTTATAAGTCAGGATCTGGGGACGGGATCCCATGAAAAGCGTTTGTACAGCAATATTTTCGCCAATAGACAACCGATTTGGATGATTTGTTTTGAACAAGTGTACATAAATAAGTATGTTCCCGGACCGGTCCCATATCAATTTTGTGAATATCTGTATGATGCAAAAATGATGAAGATGAATACTTCGGAGGTAGGCAACGGAATTCTTCAATTAATGATAGCAAATGGATCAGGACTGCTGAAACCGCATTTCTGTTTTTTGCTTTAGTACACCAGTTCATAACATTACGTCGGTACAATGTGAAGGGGTAGGTACGCAGGTAGGTACCACAAAAAAGTGAAAAATAAAAACCTTTTTACAAAAAAGTTACAACCGAATTCCAAAAACAAAACACTACTAAGTATAGAATAACTTTAATTTCGGAAGACGGTGCCAAAAAACGAGAAAATATACCAAAAACACCTGCATTTAGCAGGTACTTTAAACTAACTGTAGTTGAAAAAGGTATTCAAAATCTCATTGTTTTCCATAACAACGTTTCCGTATTAATATTTTATGCTAAGCGTAGGAACAGGGATCCTTACAGTCCCAAAACGTGTTGATCCCTAACACGGATTAATCGTATGTTAGGCCAAGTGATTTACTGCGAAGTTATTAGAGAACAAAACCGTTCCGCTTAGCAGTATTAGGTAAAATATTCCCCTGTGGGTTTAAATCGTACCTTTGTGGAACTACCGTAACTAGTTTTGGTACATCCCTAAGGGATCAGAACCTTTTATCGAGCGTTTTACCTATTTGTTTCCAGATTTTCGGACTCATTTTATATATTTTTTTTTTGTAAAGTCTTTTACCAATTTAAATGAATAAATGTCAGAAATTATAATAATAGACGTACGGGTAGAACTTCAAGGTTATGCAACGTTTGCCAAGGTTGGATGGGTGACCATCTTAACATACTGAATTACCTCCGTGCCTCGGAAAGCACGTCAAGTAGTTGGTACCGGCTGTAATTTGTAGATCTTTGGCAGTCGTTTCGGATTGTTAGAAGCCAGTAAATCTGACCCTAATCTTGCCAATAAGAACCTAAAAAGTTACCCAGAACAAAGTTACTTACCCACATAATGGATTTTGGATGTCTGCTTTGCAGTCACTCCACGTAAAATACTGGTATTTAACTGAATCCGGTTTAACAGGAAGCTAACCCCAATAAAGGCTAAAAGGCTAGGCAGATGTTGATGTCACATGGGTAAAAATGCTTTGGTAACTTAACAGAGTGCAAATTCTACTCATTTTCAAGAAACGTTCGCATTCGTGTGTGACACGTTAATTGAGATGCGAATCCTCAAAAAAAATTGTATTGGTCCTCAGTTCTTAACAAATGTTAGGTTAATAATAAAATGGACGATTGGATAACAACTTCATTCCGATTGGTTAGAACATGGCTCGAATGTTTTATGCGTAACGCGAGAATCGATTTTTCCAATACGTAGTAAATACGAACTGTGGAAAATAAATAAAATCGGTGGAAAAAAGATACGTTACTTCGCTTTACACGCAAAGTCGTTTTTACTGGATGGCGCAAATAGTGCTGTCTATCACAACTCCATTTTTGTTTTAAGATTTTTAATTTAAGTGGTCCTGTCTTTTCTTTCGGTTTTAGGAAATGTTATAAAGTGACCAGTCAAATACCTTATTATCCTACGATAAATACACAGATACAGTAATTATAGAGTACCTCCTATGACGTCATGCAGTCAGTGACCATAAACATAGCAAAATGAACCTACCTACCCGTACCCACTAAATTACCTCGTCAGTGCCAGCAAGCATAAGAATCGGTAATTTGCCATTGCACGTAAGCACATCCACTTACGTATCTACATTTTCCCGTTAACCTCTGCTGTTGTTTGAATTCCATAGATTTATTCATCCAAATATTGTAAATTACCAAGTTTTCAATATCTAACTTTTTTGACGGGGTATTATACTAAGTAAATAGTCTAATCGTAATACTGTTAAGATTCCGCTGTGAAACAGGGACAGTGCTAATGGTTTGGTGTTAGCACTTACATTTTGACATAAACTTATTATCCAGTTAAATATTTCTGTTATATTCTTCGTGACCAAAATATTTTCAAATCTCTTTGTTCTACCATTTGTAGATATTTGTTAATATTCGTTGAAATGCAACAAGTGATCACTTATGTGAAGATACATGTGTTACATGAAAACACAATTTATTAGACGATAGTTTCGTCCCCACACGACCGCTTGTTGAAGCTGGTTATTGTGTAAAAGACTAGCTAGTTTTTCCTACAGCTTCTCACTTGTGTTAAAAGAGCGAACCGTGTTTTTTTTTCTTTTCTTGATTTAAAATTTCAGCAAAATAATTTTGTAATCAGTCATCGGTAGGTACCTCGAGTGGTTTAGGAGCTTGCCTTGTGACCCGGAGGCCGTGGGTTCGATTCCCACGGGAAGCATACTTTGTAAAGTTGTTTCCAGTTTGGCTAGGACATTCGAGGCTTGAATCACCTGATTGTCTGATAAAAAGTTGATTCTGTTCTTCGGAAGAAACGTATAAGCCGGTGGTTCCGGCCGCAAAATGGTGGTCTTTAAACCATGCTGAAGTATTATGCCAGTTCTCGAAATAAGCGCCAACGCTTTAGGGTATGCCCCACTCAAAGCTGTAGGACTGCACTTGCTCGGAGACATTTTTATGGTATCGGAAGTCACCTATACAATGAAACCAACAGACATTACTCGATTTATTCCACAACTCTTCAGAAATGTAAGAGAACGGTGTACGGCTGGTTACAGATGCAGAGCTATGACGAACCAGAAAAACTCTTAAAGTTATCATTTCTATAATACACGACCTACATAATATTAATTCTTATCATTGCAACATCCAACACACAACCTCACTGAGGCACAACTCCTTATACGAAACACTCACACATAACAGGGCTACTTCTTAAATTTATCACTTTTTCAACTTTTAAACCTTCTGATGTAACTTTTGATGGTAAAAACTAGCGTGAGAATCCGCTCGAATGGGTACCAGTATTCAATACAAATACTACTGACACTGATTGTTACTCTCCAATGTCTTTGTTATAGTTGCATTATAGTTGTTCGTTAGTGTTTGATTGTACAACATTTTTAACCGACTTCCCAAAAAGGAGGAGGTTATCAATTCGGTTGTATTGTTTTATCTGAAAGGATATACTTGCAGATTGGTCCCAATTAAATTTTATGAAAATCGGTTACGAACTTTGGATTTTAAATCGAAATAGCTGGAAATCGTCTACTTGGATGATAGTTTTATTTATGTCATCCAAGTAATCGAAATTGCGTATTTTGCTTTTCTGCGATTTTGCAGTGGTGTTGTTAGGTATGAGGTACCACAGGGAAAATACTAACAAAAACACCGACTTCCGAAATTAAAGTTATTTTTTTACATTGTAGTGTTTTTTTTTTTGGAAGTCGGTTGTATTTTTTTGTAAAGTTTTTTTTAGTTCAATAAACAATTTTATTTATTATTTTATTTATTTATGTCAGTGGCTCTTGAGGTGGTTTATAAACTCTGACTCTGACACTAGGGTGTGGGGTCGTTAGACCTTACTGCCCCCACACGATAAGAACAAGAAGATATCAAAGAACACCTGCTTTTTACAAACAAATGGTGGACATCTCACCTATACGCACAAAACGTTTTGGGAGTACATTCATTGTGCGTACTGCTAAGGAGTGGAATAGGGAATATGCATAAAAAAATATTTATTATCTAAACAATTTATCTAAAAATATATTACTAACAGTGGAAATAGAATCAAAATTGCTCGAAAAACAAACGAGATATAATTATTTTAAACAAATATATCTGTCCCTCTCGCGAAAACGCTGTTTTCTATGGTAGATGTATAGACGTCACGTAATGTGACGTCAAATTCCATGGCGGACTTCTCGTTCTAAAAGTAATCTTTGAAGCGTTATACCTTCATCGCTGATGAAGATATTTAAAAAATATTTTCTAGAGTGTTTACTGGAGCTTATAAGTAATTCATTTAAAAATAAAAAATCGCGTGCATATTCCCTATTCCCTGCCGGAGTCTGTGTTTCCTGATAGCTACAACCTGTGAGTCTTTAAGTCAAGAGTGAATAGGATACTTCTAGGCAGGCGTGCTCTATCGACCGCATCATCGCTTAACATCAGGTGAGATAGTGGTCAAACGTATGCCTATCAATAGTAAAAAAAAAACAACAAAAATACTCCGATACCTACCTACAATAATAGTTGAGATAAATGTATTCAGATGTGGACGTTAACAAAAGACAGCTGATGCCTATTGGTTTGCTTTTCAGTTTTTGGCTAACAGCTTTTCTTTATTTTTCACAAAGTATCTTGAATCGTTAACGCTATAAATGTTCATAACCCCATACTAACTCAGGCTCCAGTCTTTCACAGTACTGGACACTGGCACAATAGGCTATCAAAGAGGAATAGCGATAATGATCACATTCATCACGCTTGCCGAGCGGTAATCGCAGTTTACAGACAAAAGAACAACGCCATACGTCGCCTTGGATTAACATTAAATTTATACTTACGTAGCTGCGTATTCGCACGCGTGTTTTATCCCAATAATGGAACATACTCCTGGGATAAAAGTATCCTATTTACTAAACCAGGTAATAGTCTACCCTTATTTAAAATGCCATGTATGTCTGTTTAACCATAGAGACTGGATTGATATAATCGTGAAAACCGGAAACATACTAACACACTCAATATCTTGTCTTTATACAGGAATGGTCTACCTCATCCATCCGTCTATATCATCCGTTAACACGTGAAGAGGTAACAAACAAACGAATTTTCTTTCGCATTAATATTAGTAAGGAGATAGGATATATATCGAACAAAAAGGGGGTAGGCAGAATCGATAGAAAGCCAGGTGCTGCTCTCGTACTCCATTTGCTTTCTCTACGTTCATTTCAGCAGCGATTAAAACTTATAAAAAGCGCTAAACTGGCGCTCGTTGACAATACTCAACTACGTCACTATGTAGGACCTAAAGCAGTGTTTAAGAGGATTTAATAAACTCATCTTCAACGAGAAGGAAATTATTATTAAGCAGAACCGCGGGTATTCATCAGCGTGTGTAATGAAACTCTTTAAAGTGAGTAACATTTTATTATGTGGTACATTACATTTTGTACACCTCGTTATATGATACGGTTTTATAAAATCCTTCATCGTAATTATATTTTATTAGGTTTACAATATTACATGCTAGTTTTTACCCGTGACGTCGCCACCGTAGAAATCGAAAATGATCCCATGGGGACGTACCACTGGATAGAGTGTTCCGACGTTCACGCTGTGTCATCAAAATTGGTTCAGCCGTTGAGGCAAGATTGATGAGACATTGGATGTTTTAATCAACATCTTAACATGTAGCCTACCTTCACATTTTATCCGTTAGCAGGATTACAAACCAGCTTATTAGAGGCAAAAACTCCACAGTGTAACATTATTTATTAACTTGGTTAGAAAATAAAAAGCCTTTCAGAACGAAAAGCTTTTCATTTTACATTTAGTACCTCTTCGTGCATTGGAGAATTCTTTCATGCGCTTGAAAAAAATATGCTTCATTTTAACAATTTCGCTAGACGAATATTTTTTCTATAACTGATTAGATTCTCGAATGACAGTGACTACCCTTAACGAGCTGCGGGCTCAAGTTATTATGACCTTTCCCCGGCCGAGATATATTGGAAGTAATATAGTTGGTCTATTTTAGTTACTTTCACAGCATTATGTCGTATGGTATTTTGCTATGGGGTCGGGCCGCTGACATTGAATCCATATTTATTTTACAAAAGAGTGCTGTCAGAGCCATTTATAATCTACGTCGACGCGATTCTCTTAGGGAAGTCTTTAAAAAGATTAATATTATGACAGTCCCATGTCAATTCATTTATGAAAATATTATGTATGTAAGGAAAAATCGACATCTCTTTAGCAAAATTAGTGATAGACATAATTTTAATACTAGAAATAGAAATAAATTAGATCAGCCATTTTATAGATTAGCCAAAGTACGAACATCTTTCATGGGGTACTGTATTAAATGTTACAACAAAATACCTTGTGACATATTAGAATTAAATGAAAGAAAATTTAAAAATTATGTTAAAAGCACACTATGTAAACAAGCATATTACAAATTAGATGATTATATTCAAGATAAGAATGCTTGGAAACATGCTGGTCCTGCTCCATAGGACGGTCTAAGGTGTAGTAAACAAAGTCAAACTTATTGATAATGTTTGTATTAATATATTTAGTATATCTATAGATGTCTTTAATGACTTTTATATTTAATTTAACTCACACACTGATTTATTGTTCTTTATTTAATAAATCAATAGTACCAACATTTTTAAATATGTGTGTGTTTGCATTGTATAGACTCAAGTACCCTGGCGGTTGGGAGTGTCATGCTCACTCAAAAGCCTAGCTGATGGTGGCGTATGCGTTAAATTATGTGGCTCCATTCAAAATGGTTGAGACGAATGGGCCTGGCGCATGTCATGGCGCCGTCGGTTGGGACTGGTCATTTCTCAGCTGCCATGGTTTATTTTAATTTATTTTAATTATT
Organism: Ceramica pisi; assembly: GCA_963859965.1. Taxonomy (NCBI): domain Eukaryota; kingdom Metazoa; phylum Arthropoda; class Insecta; order Lepidoptera; family Noctuidae; genus Ceramica; species Ceramica pisi. The sequence goes on along the minus strand of OY982535.1, from coordinate 16,099,734 downwards.
TCTTTGAATTGTTCCTTTTTTAGTTCGGATGTTTTTATCATGCTCGTCACATCGTTCTCACATGTATGTATAATTTCAACACGATGTCAAGAAAACTTTGTAACAATTTATTATTTTTAAAGAGTGTCCGTGGAGTTTCTTGCACGTTCTTCTCCATAGAGATCTACGCTTTGGAACGTGCAAATAGCTTCATCTTTTTGGACCGACCGACCTTGACAATTCAAAAGTGCCTGTAAATGGTTTAATTGAAATAAATGTTTGTGTTTGAATAAATTACCTCAGATTCATGCCCGCTCAATGTAGGGCTGATTCAATTACACAAATATAGAATCTACTTGTTATCGAGTTTCTATCAATAGGAAATAGCGACCTATGTATATCGAAGGTTGGTATGATTCATGGTGTGTTGGACTTTCTCCAACATATGCGGACCTTAATCAAAGCTCTGACATTTCGAACTATTATTTCAATAGTCTAGTCGACAAGTTGAAAATGGTACAAAATAGAGATACTGCTCTTAAAATTATGTACGATAGCTCAATGGATCCGGAATGATGCCTAGAAAAATGTGCCAAAAGCGTTTATTAGCACATATAAAATTGCAAAAGTTATAAACAATTAAAGATGAAAAAAAAAATGGCATTTTGTTTTTTGCCAATATTTCAAAAAACATTAATGTTTAAGAAATTTCAAAAATTGATTCTGCAAGAGGAGGACATTTCCAATAAAAAACTCTTAACTTCCGGAACTCTATCTCAATTATTTATAACTTTAATTTAACGCTGAAAATAGGTCTGCGCGCGACATTTTTAGGTTGCACGCGTGGCGTCAAAAGCGAGTAATTTAATAATACAACATTAATCAATTTATTTAAGGTATTGAATATTTTTTTTAAAATTTGAAAAAATATGGTGTGTTCTGAACACTATAAATAATTTATTTCCGTTGGAAATTTTACTTAAAGTTAATTTTTCAACAAGTTAAACAATTGTTAACTAACAAAATTTTCTCGAACAACCGTCTTAATTGTAAGTAAAAAAAATGTTTAAATAATGGTCGCTTTTAACGCTTTTGGCACATTTTTCTAGGCGTCATTCCGGATCCAATGAGCTATCGCACATAATTTTAAGAGCAGTATCTTTATTTTGTACCATTTTCAACTTGTCGACTAGACTACAAGTAAAATTGTCGGTAAGAAATTATCATTTTAATGTATTGAAATGAAGAAGACTTAGACATTATTTAGATAACTGCTCTATTTTGCTACAATACTAATGCAAAATTCCCTCATGCTTAAAATTTTGTAATAATACATTATAATATTGGGTGATTATACTAAAACCAACTGGTTTTGACAAATCCATACAACTATTTTATACAGAGCAATAAGTTCTCTGGCTATGCTCATTCATTACACACTAGTAGCATGTCACATGTCTATGAAATAAGCTTGCTGATGCCTTCGGATATTTTCGATTCAGCATTCTGTGAGTCAATTCTACTAATTTTTAAACAACATTCGCATTCACATGTCCGTCGCAAACTGTTAAAAAAGCCTTCATGTCCCTAAATTTTTGACAGATTACAACTGAGATGCGAATGCGAATGTTGCTTAAAAATTTGCAGAATAGGCCTTTTGATTGGTTGAATGGCTAAAATAATTGAAATGCAGTTTGTAATTACTACGATATTTCAGTCTATTCTGAGGAACAAACAGAGAGGCTAACCAGTAAACTGTGGTTACTTTATTTTTGGATGCATGCGTTTGGGCCTATAAGCAGACAATAGAACGACTGTGTTGACACATGTAGCATTCTAGAACGGCTGAGTAACAGGCTGAATACGACTGCGCTATCTGAAGTTATGCGGGAATATGGCAGACTATTTAGAGCAAAGTTCTCGAATATCGAACAAGCATCACATGCCAGCACTAGACGAGCAAATACTAGACATCGATATGAAAGATTTCTGTTGTATTTTTTAGTAAATAACTGCAAGTATTGACAGACGTATTCAATCTCTTCTTTGCTCTTGGCGTCGTTGTCGAGTGAGTTTATTTAGAAAAAAAGCTGCATTCGAATTCTCTCTTCACTTCAAACAATTAACTTTGTCTTTCTATTACTAGTTGCTTTATCTGAATGTCTTAGACTATTTTACTGAAACCTGTTTTTTTTTAAATAGTCCGAAAATTTTAACTAAGGGCTTAGTGTGAGTTTTTTAACGTTCTCGACCGCGTTAGCGTAAATGCCAATTTGTATTGAAACTGAATAAGCGTCGCCTGGTGGGATAACCTTTTTTTTTCTATACACTTTGACATAAGCAAACGTTTACGTTAACGCGATTGAGTACGTTAGAAAACTCACACTTAGCCCTCTGAACTATATAAATATGGTTGTATGACATATTTTCTATACAAGAACTGGAATATAGCTATTTTTATTACTCAGATAAAAGTAACCTGTCTTCTGAAAAATCGGCCCTAATGAATATAATCTCAGACATGGTACCTATCCCTTTTATCCCCTTGTTCAACCATCAATAAGTGTAAGGCTTCAGATTATTAATATACCTTCTCTTCCTCTTTGCCTGAACAAGGAAATTTTAGGAAGGACTGTACAATACATACCTGAAAGGGTTTAATAAGATTAAAATCCGTTCAGAGCATATGCCAATTAAGGGATGTAGACACTGATATTGTGAGAGCAAAGCCTTGTTTCATTTAATAATATCCCAAGCTGTGAAGCATGTGTGTAAGACGTAAGTAGGTTACAACAGCTGTTAACGAACCTGTTTCAACTTACACAGTATTGTTTATCTGATAAAGATGAAAACACCCGTGTGCGTAAATTTTTTTCAAAGAGTTACAAATCTTATACCTAGCTAGGGTATTAGATTTGTAACTCTATGAAGGGGTTATGAGAAAATCGTAAGCATTTCCGCTCACAGTAATTTAAGGATTCCCGAATGTACACAAAATTGTAATACTAAACCAAGCTTTATCCCTTTCTTAATTGTTTACATTTTGTTGACTTCGAAATGTAATCCAATATGACTGTGAACAATATATGAGACAGGCTAGGTTTCTTCAAAACAATAAATTGGTTTCAATTTTGTTCGATACAAACTTTACAAAGAAATATTCTAATTAAGTCAATAGCTACCCGTGAATTGTTCACGGAATCTCAAATCAAACACAAAACACGAACAGAAACAAACTTTATCAGTTATAATTTCACTACGTAAGACTTTTTCTATGATCAAATTACTTACAAAATCGATATTCAAGAACTTGGACATGATTTTTGATTTATAACAGCAGATAAAAACTGAGGCTGCCCTTTATGATTCTGTTAGGTATATTTGTCTAGATTTTCCTTCTATCATATTCTTAAGAGGGTCCCCAGCTTATCTTTCGGTAAGGTAAAGGCCCTCAAGTGGCTTCTGCGGTCAAAGGTTGCTTGAGATAACCCTGTACGTATAACCCTATAACCTACAACATTAAGGGACTGTATCCAAGTGTTTGATTCACTAAGGAAGGGATAGTCGTTACCCGTTTGTTAGAACTTCAAAGGATAATTACTATGTGGTTAATTGAGTCATCAAATTGGCCAGCTTCGTTATTATCCGCCAAGAACGTTCATCCAATTGGAAGTTACCGATTAGCCGTCTATTATCTACGCTAATATTATAAAGAGGAAAGATTTGTTTGTTTGTTTGAATTGAATAGGCTTCGAAACTACAGGACCGATTTGAAAAATTCTTTCAGTATTAGATAGCCCATTTATCGAGGAAGGTTAAAAGCTATATATCATCACGCTAAAACAAATAGGAGCGGAGCAATAATGGAAAATGTGACGCAGACGAAGTTGCGTGGGTCAGCTAGTAGTTTATAATTGTTTAGATTCCAACCCTATTGTCTTGAACTGGCTAAGATTTTAACTGAAATAAGTTTAGAACTGAAGTATTTTTCTGTTTTTTTTAACAAATTACTCCAATGAAAAAAATGTGGCAATAAATTTAATACTTCAAGATATTTAAATGCATGCCTAGCTCTATAAGCAAGCGGCTTGTCTAATCCTCTGACGCAAATAATTAATTAAATTAGAGAAAGACACGGACAGACTGATTATATTTTTATCCGAGCGTTAAATTAGTTTTCAATGAAATCCAACTAAAACCCGTCCATCAGTTGTCCCGTGGATCTGGAGCAAACAGATGAATATATGGAAACTGTTGTTTGTGATGTCGCTGAAGATACAAACATTAAGAAGAATGAAGAATGTACAAATTTTAAAGAATGAAATTTGGCATTAAGGTTCCTTGGGGAGTGTGGGGGAGCACTAAGAGAGAATTCCCGAAATTCCTACGGGAATGGAAATAAGCGGGATATGAAATTTTGCTACAAAAGCGAAATTTCATTTCTTAATAGACATTGTTGTCGATAGCCTACGTTAAAAAATCTACACGAGGATATAACTAACTCGTCGCAAGAAGAAGTGGCCACCTATGCGAATCAACCGCTTAAGGCTAAGAACTCTCGGAGCGATTTTCACCCACGACCGCCGCGGTTGCGGGCCCGCAGCTTCTGTAGAAAGCAGTTATGTATGTTAAAAATTAAAGCACAAATCACGACGCGATTTACGCCCGCGCCTCTACAGAAGCTGCGGGCCCGCAACCGCGGCGGTCGCGGGTGAAAATCGCTCCGTGAGTTCTTAGCCTAATTAAGTATCGTTTTGTAATTTTTACATTTCTTGTTTAGTCACTTAGCGACAAGCTTAGGTAGTGGTTAAGAAGTAATGTATTTATTGCAAAAAAGTACAGTCGTTGTGATATTTTGAAAAAAAAAAATAACATAGTAAGAGTTAGAAATATTTTACGATTGTTTTTGTTGATTTTAAAGACAAATATAGTAAAATACTTGCACTTACATATGATAAGTGATTCCATGATTAACAAAGATTTGGTTTTTGCTTCGGTTTTTACAAGAAACCACAGCATTTCTATTATTTGTCACGATCGCGGTCGAAAGCACACTAGCGGAGACGGCCAATTGCGTATAACTTGATCAACGTGCTCCATGTTGCGCGGTAACCGACACGCCCCCTTGCCACTTCTCCTGTTTTTTTATATTTTTGTGATAATCTTTGTATTGAAAATATTGTTATAAAGACACTTCCAGTACTTTATTTATTTATTTATATATACTTTATTGTACACGTACGTTTTTAAGGGTTCTGTACCTTTAAACGAAAAAATGAAACCCTTATATTATCAATTTGTCTCCGGAATGCGTGGAGGTATCGAGTTGAAATTAAATCCATGTACTCTAGTCTACAGTCCCTTGAAGCTATGAAAAAATCAAACTTCTATGCAAACGTAAAAAAAGATGCGGCCGTTTTTGCCGTAAAAACGTATATTTCGACAAACTCAAGGGTATATGATGATAGCTCTAAGTTTAATCTAAATAAATAACACAGTATCAAAATAAAATAAATGTAGGTAAATAATGTCTGTCAGCATACTCAGAAGATGACTCGTTTATAGTCAATTAGCCTAATTAATTATTCTACGCAGATGGAGTATAGTCATGTCATAATACAATCTCCTATCAAAATTTATGCCGATTGTAATCTTATAATAAAAGCAAATTACTAAATGTTACTATCTAATACATAAACAACCGGCGTGATTACCATTAAGTGGCAGCTTCGATTAGTTAAAGGTGCCAATATCAAATAAATTATTCTCATCCTCTCTTCGCTCACAATTTCTGTAATTCTAGTAGGTACTTTTTCGATCCATTTCGAGATCAAATTTCACTTAATTTCGACAAAGTGATTGATTTTCAAAGCGACGTTTAACTAGCAACTGTCCTGCAAAGCTTTATTAGCAAGTCTAAAGCCAGTGGTAGAGTATTCGATGAACTGGATTATCAACTGTTGTACCTAATCAGTGTATATTTTATCGTTCACAAACATTTCTTCGCTATCGGTCTACTTTGTACCATTTTATTGGATAGGAAAGTAAACTCATTTATTCACACTCTAAATTCGTCATTTTGTTAAATGATTTATGAGAAACTGCTTAACGGAAGGTCTGAAAGTGGCGTGCGTCTAAATGGACATAAATATTTCACAAGTAAATTGAAACGGGAGCCGGGGAGGTCAACTGAGGTCCGCGGCGACAAGGGGAGGCGCTCCTGATGAGTTGTCAGCAAAAAATGGCGACAGTTGCTTTATTATTTATTGCTTATTTTTCATTTTTGAGAAAAAGCGAGCGAAAGGAGAGGAAGTGCGCAACACAAGATTAATGTATTCATTCAAGTTGGAAAATTTATTAGAGTTGAGTTTGTATCGCCATTTGCACAATTGCCTGTTGGAATTCGTGGTAGCATTTAGCATTTCAATTTCAATACGATTGACTTCCAAAGTGGGACCACAAAGCAAAAATTTCTCAATTCCTTATTTCAATATTGAGGACAAGTTGTCAAGTCCACTTGGAGCAACTCAAACAAATGTAGTCGAGAAGCTGACGGTTATGGAAAAAGTTTGTTGATTACGAATTTTCAACAAAGGTTGTCAAACATTTCCTTTCGATACAATTTAGAATTAAGCTGCTATAAGAGAAATGACGAAATTAATAATATATCCAATTCATAAACGAACAGAATATAAACGTTGCTGACTGATTCACATGCCAGACTAAGGGTGCCTGCCCACTACAGCGGAGCGAGGCAGTGAAGCGGAGAAATTTTGAAATTTTAACCAATGAAAATGCACAAAATCTCCTCACCACGTGAGTCACTGACATTCCGTGCAATTCTATTGGTTAATATTTATATAGATATAGCACAAATTACACGTCTAAGAGTCGATTTCACCAAACATGACTTTACTCGAGAATAGCTATCCACGGAATATATTTGTTCTTATACCGCGTGTATCTGACATCGACGCACAAACGATTTCCATGGGTCCAGGGCATGATTCTGGACACCCCGGTGTTGGAATTTTTCGTCGGTTCTTTTCTCATTTTTTTCAAGAGTACCACAAAGTATCAGCTCAGCTGAGCTGATATCTATTTGTGGTTTTATTCAGATTGCTCTTTTTAGTGAAAGTAGTTAATTAACTTTTTTTAAAAAAAAAATCTCATCGGGTTAGGTCAGAATAACGATTATGAGCAGTCTAAAGTAAAAAAACCCTTGAAAAAAATGAAAAAATGAGAAAAAAGCCGACGAAAAATTCTAAGTCTAGGGTGTCCAGAATCATGCCCCGGACCCATGGAAATCGTTTGTGCGTCGATGTCAGATACACGCGGTATTTAACTCTCGGATAACTTCGTCCACGTTCCACCACTTTACACCGGAGTTAATTTACTCTCGGATAGTTATTCTGTGGCAGTGAGTGAATCCGAATGATTGAAATGAATGACTGTATAAGCCACCCAAATTCAAGTGCTCGTTTCTCCTCTAATGAGTTAAGTGTATTACGTATTATTCTATTCGGTAGGGTTATTTCTATGACAAAAGTGTCAAACATGTGTCTAAACATAAATTCTAACCTCATCAATATTTCGCAGTTGTTTTGTAGAACCGTGATTTTTGGACTCGATTCGGGTGTAATTTTTACTTTGAGCCGAAACCTCTGGAGCCTTTATTTATTGTTTTTATGTAAAACCCTTACAATATATGTATATAAGTATATATATTTGGATTCCTTAAATCTTACTGTATAACATGGAACACAAATTATATCAATATCCTTACATAACAAAAAGTTTCTAGAATAAAAACTTCTAATTTTACATCTTAATAAATTTTCACTATACTTTTTTGGAAATATCTCGAAAACTATCAAATCAACTCAATTCTTTCTCTAAAAGTGGTTTTGGATCAAGACCTTTATTTTAAAACTAGCTTATGCCAGCGGCTTCGCCCGCGTGATTCCTAGGGATCATATTCCTGGGATGAAAAGTAGCTTATGTGCTATTCCAGACTATAATCTATCTTTGTTCTAAATTTCATTAAGATCCGTTTAGCCGTTCTGGCGTGATTGAGTAACAAACAACCAAACTTTCACATTTATAATATTACTCGTTTGGTGTAAAGCGAAATCATAACCATCTTCCCCTCGGCATTATAATTATTAAAGGATATTGCAAACTGTCGTAAGCCGTTTTTCGAAGCTACTCGCTAGCCTCTAGGCGCCAAGCAAGCCGCCTGCCTGTGCGTTCGCGACCTTATTTTTGTATAAATACAAAAATAATCCTCATAGCATGATTCAGTATTCACGCGCGATGGCTTACTATTAGCGTATTTCATGTATAACTTTGGTGTTTCTATACCGAATTCTATGATTCTTTTTTATGGAATAGTTAATAATGTTAACTTTTTTAATTAGGTATGACTGAGAGTGTTATAAACGTAAGAGTAGACAAATATAATCAGAAAGCTTCGAACTGCTAAGCTATCAGGAGTTACACGTGTTATTTTGCGTCAATCATAAAAGATAGACATATGCTATCGTGGGATATTTTTTTTGTAATTTTAAGGAGAACATTTCCGTTTTACATGATTTCTGTGTAGCTTTAACCATTAAGGTTGCACACGCGACGGAAGCTTAAAAAATGGAGTAACTTCTCCCGTTTTCCCAACATTTCCCTTCACTGCTCTGCTCCTATTGATTGTAGCGTAATGAAAAGTATACTATAACCAGCTCAGGAGTATGAAAAATAATTGTACCCAGTTTCGTTAAAATCCGTCGAGTAGTTTTTGTTTCTATAACGGTTATACAGACATACAGACAGACAAAAATTTTACTGATTGCATTTTTGGGATCAGTATCGATCCCTAACTAATCATCCCCTGATAGTTATTTTAAAAATATATTTCATGTACAGAATTGACCACTCTTCAAATTTATTATAAGTATAGACTAATTTCTAAACGCTATCACAAAACAAAAAATCACATTTTCGATCTACGTCATTATTACAATGACACTCGGACGCCATATTGAACTTATCCTTAGTATAAGCTCGCTGTTACTTGAAAATCGGCGGAGTAGAGATTTACTCCAGCATAAACGTTTACTCTTGGATTAAGTCTATGGTGAATCGTAAAAACATGTTATACTACGAGTACCTAACTGCTCGTATACTCTCGAGTAAAATTTACTCTTTTTTGGTGAAATCGACCCTTAGACCTTATAAGAATTTCAGATAATTCATAGCAGTAAAGTAAAACAAAAAAAAGTTTGAAATTGCACTTTTCGTTTTGGTTGAAAAACATAATAAATACTGCGGGTGTTCAATTTTGTATGGGAGGTTTCCCATTTTTGTAACTGGATATCCGATAATCCGAGATCCACGTGGGCGAAGTTACGAGTATCAGTATCACTTTTGAACCAAATATTTGTGTATATTGTGGCAAAAAATAGATCTACTTCGTAGTCATAAGATGAATATAAATCAGTTAGACCCCCATGATAAGCAATTTCACAAATATTGGTGAAATATCACATGATATGATAATCCTTGTTAGCTCAGACAGACTCTACGAGGCTTGAATAAATTGGAGCAGGCTCGTATGTCGACGTCAACGGTTCTAGGAAATTGATATTATAGATGTTTGAAGAGCGTTCATTGTTATTTGACGGCAATATAGAGATTGGAGCTACTTACTCATTGTAGATATAATATTATACTGCTTGTAATATTTGGAATTCCATGTCAATAAAGAAATAATAAAAGTAAAAACTATCACTGAAGTGATATGCATACAAATTATGAACTGAAACTAGAAATCCTTAACTATAGTGTTAGGTAATGAAATTGTGGTAGAAACCATAAATATTAAGGCAAGTATTTAATTAGAGACAAAAGAAAGTAAAACGAAGGAATGGAAACAAGGCAGATCCAAGGAAGGCAAAGAAGGATCCCACTCAGCACAATGAACTGTCATGGGGAGCTCACAGCACGGCGCTGATTGTCAGTGGTAACCAAAAATGGAAACCAAGTCTGAATCAACTCCAACTCGCTAGCCTTTTCCCAACTGGGTTAGAGTCGGCTACTAGTCTCATCAGACCCATCCGAGTGTCAGTTTTTTCATGGAGCGACTTCTTAAGTGTCCTCCACAACCATGTAACTAGGAAATACGATACTCCTTGGCAAACCTGGTGTCAGATTTTCTGGCCTCCGAATATCTTTAATGACGGTCAACGATCTTCAAATTAAAACTGGGACTGGGAGTCTCAGTATGTACCTAATAGTTGGCTACCCATCCATAGATCGACCTCGTAAATAATATTAGAGTTAGAACCTTGCGTCTGTTATTATTCACCAAGTCTGGTGAGTACTTGTAAAAATAACTAAAGCCGTCGACTAACAACTTCACACGTCTCTAGGGCCTCTTTTGATTTATCTCTGTAATATATCACCTGAGAGTAAATATATCTACAAAATATATGTACTTGTACGAGTAAGCTTTATTATTCATGTATGACCGTACAGTATACAAATTGTAAAACTTGATGACAGCCAGTCGTCCTGCCAGAGTTGCGGGACTATTCGAAAGAGATACCGCGGCTCCGGAACACAAAGGGCAAAGAAGGAACATGGATGGGTTTTAGTCAGTAAAAGTCTGACACTCCCTTCCGCTCCACCCAGAGCGAGAGAAGTCATTTGATGATTACCCATCCAAAAAAAAAACCAGTCGTGGTGGCTGGGAGGAAATACACAAAACACTTTGTATGTAGTTATTCATAACTCTGTTGTAATTAGGAAACAATGAGTGTCTCTAAAGTGTACAGATGACAAACTGTATTTCTATGAGACAAAGTAATCGCAGCGCGACGCCTCTCACTAATATCCTCTTTGTTAAGAGAATTGAGTCTAGCTGACTAATGCTTATTTGGAAGTAACTAATTATTCCGTTTCAATAGGATTTATCAACAAGGCCACCCGCCGTAAAAGTGTCTCTTTCGTAAATAACTTACGAATCAAGAAAAAGGTAAGATTATTCGATGAATGATGAATTATTTTCGATGGTAAAAGCGTGCATTATCTGTTCTCTTTGAACACAGATGTAATGTTCGGTGAGAATATTATGTCAGCTGTTAGGAGCACGGGAGCAAGGTTAGTTTCATGAAATGTTATTAAAACAATAGCACAAATATATGCATTAGGTACATCCACGCCTACTCCACTTATAAATAAGAAAATATTTACAAACTTTGCTTTCACCTTGAAACTGAACAGGTTTGAGTTTGTGTACGCTTACCTATGTTTTGAATTGAAAATACAATTGGAGGCAATTAAAAGTTTGAATAAATTGGATTATTGTTAAATGCCAAATCTTAGGATTGACTTCTCAATAGCCCAATAAACCTTTCAGTTTTCAGAAGGATCATTTGAAGTTGTTGAAAGCTTTTCAATAGAACATCTGTCGATCAAATTCAAGAGCCCCGCGAGACCCATCTAGTATTAATTTTATCATATAATATGATTGACGTACCTACCTATACAACATTTTTGTCTACAATCATTGTTATTACTTACATATTTAATGCCTCCCCGTTTCACTACACGGCGGCAACTTGCTAACATTATCTTCAAATAAAAACACTATAAAAGTTTTGTTCGATTCATCTTGTTACAAGATTGAACGGAATAAGACTTACATGTGCCAGCGATATTTATGATATTTTAAAATGAACACTGGATCTATAGTCTTTTCTTAGTATTTTAAATAAATGGCAAAATCTGCCAGACATCGCGTGAAAATTGAAACAAGTTAGACAAGTGGTCTGTTCAGTTTGCTTGAAGCTCCGAAAATAAATGTGGGCAATTACGTTAGTATAAACATTATAGCTGTACAAGAAAATAAATGTTTCTGTTCGTCTGACACTGTTTAAATTAATTTCTCCGCGATCGACGTGCCGATATTTCATAGCTTGTGATTGGCACTTTTATTTATTTCTGGGTTTATTTCTGTTTCACGGTGTATTGTTTTTGTGAGTGCGGTCCGGTCTGTAGGAGACTGAAACGGCAGACTGTAATTACTTGTATAACAATGTTATTGGCCTCTTTGTAAAACTACCGACGTTCGATGCCAATGATTGCCAATGTTCGATGTTAACGTGCCTCAGGGCTATACATGACCTTATATTTTTCATTATTTTTTTTGCTTTTGCCTTTTTGTGTAATTGTTAACTGTGATAATCCACGGTCATCATAGTACATTGTGTTTAATACAATTTTTTCCCGCGGTTATACTCTCGTAAACACAGTGTGATATTTTCAGTGTACAAAGCTAGGCTTACGACTCTTTGTAAAGGTGTAGCTTTATACCAGTGAACTAGAACCTCTAGTGATTATCTATACTTATATACTAATATTATAAAGCAGAAGAGTTTGTTTGTTTATTTGTTTGTTTGTTTGGTTGAACGCGCTAATCTCAGGAACTACTGGTCCGATTTGAAAAATTCTTTCAGTGGTAGATAGCCCATTTATCACGCTAAGACAAATAGGAGCGGAGCAGTAATTGAAAATGTGACGCAGACGAAGTTGCGCGGGTCAGCTAGTCTCCTATAAATATCATTCAAGTAAGTAAACAAGCGAATCTCTATCTTATATTAATTTACCTTTATCATGAGATTAACTCAGGTTACCTATCAAAATTAAACCAATATTAATACCGCAATCGATGTTGAAGCCCCAGAGATCGCTTTGCCGTCTAATCGCGTAATTACGATACTCGGTAACTAAGATACAGCTCGTGTACACACGGCACAAGTCAAACAAACTATAGCTAACAGCCAACAACTACTTGTTGATAAAAGTTTTACTCAAGGAAAATGCTCCCCAATTCCTTTCCTCTAACATAACGGACTGATTCTTACCGTAAATATCTACAGTATCGGGAACAATAACACGGGCCAGGGTAAAAATTTGTTCCTAAAACAACGAAGAATCAGAAAACAACCAAGTGTAGAACTTTGAGCTCGTAAATCATAAAAAGTCATATGAGTTCCCGACGCCACTGTGAATAGGAAACTAAGACAAACTTGAACGAAATACAGCTGTATATCAAAGAGAGCAAGGGACCCACATTTTAAAAGCATAATATATCATTTGCGAAGTGCGAAATGATATATTATCCAGTGGAATAGTCGGGATCAGAAAGAAAGATCTCATAATTATTCACCAATGTACGAAGAAGGAATACCAAATGAGTGCCGTACTTATGCATTCTCTGCAGGTTATTAAAAATAGCGCGCCGTCACTTGTTATTTCTGTTTAGTATCAACCGTGCCACTTACAGCAAAGTTCTTGCTACTGAAATACGGGAATCCACTCTAATTATGAATATTACGTGATATTTTACAGGCTAAGTTTGAATTAACAAGAAACGTTAGGTAAGACATCGTCTAAAATTAATTACGTTCTAAAAATGATTAAGCTTCCTTCATTACAAGTATGATAAATCTCATCTTATTACAGAATATATAATTAAGCGAATAACGCTACACGAACACAACTGAATTTTCTCGAACTTTCACGCAAAAAAATTCGATGTCCGCCTTGGTCAGCGCAAAAGACACTTGAAAATAAAAAAATACCTGAACTAAATAAGAAGAAACGAATCAGTACAACAAATAAAGAAATAACTCGAGAGCTTAATGTTTGCAATAAAAAGTTATTTGTAATAAAGGGTGCGGATTCCCAGCTTATCGTTCAGGTCTATTCAATCGAGAATGAAGATTTAAATTGTTTCTATGTACGGTTACTGGTAGCCGAGATCAAAGAAAATAATAGCAGGCGGTGGCGGCGTCGGGCGGCGGCGTCGGGACGCTGAACAAAGCTTACCTACGCGATAAATTATGTACGTTAAAACAATACGGAGACTGATCTGCATTTTATTGTTGCCGGTACAAACAGACCTGAGACCTACATTCTACTAATCGAGATATCCATTTAGTTAACTTAAATACCTGTTAATTAGAACAGATTTTGGAGCAGATAATTTCTCAATTGGAGCTGACTGAGGAATTTCTCTAGTATCTAGATCTATGGAAATAGACAAGCTTTTTATTAAATGGGACTTTTAACTGGCGGAATGTGGGTCAACTGTCTAACATTTTGTGAAACAGGTTTACCCGGGCCTTTTACATAATATGCTAGCATATTCCTATAATAAAAAGAGAATAAAACTATGAATGATAAAATGTTTTAATCCCACGTAAGTCTTAAACTTGAAGAAATAGGTCATCACCAAGCTGGCAAGCGCTCTACTGATAAAGGATTAGATACGTGTCTATACCTATAACATAGAACAGCTACATAATATGTCCCTTATCGAACACCAAGCATTTCTTCAAACTTACTTCACAAAATAGTGCTTTTATGATATCGGGTTGTCATCAAGAAATGGGTGTTCTTTTCCTAAGACACTTTAATCAAATAGTGTTAGGAGTAGAAGCAATTTCCTAAACATCACATTTTCCAAGTCATGAAGATGAATACCGTTGACATTTTCGGTCCGTGTCTATTCTGACCATAAATAACGTATGTTATGTGGTTATAAAACACGCGTCGTAAATTTACTATCCAATTCCTACAGCGATGTATGATCTGCCTAAAGATACCTATATGTGCCCAGAGACAGGGCGGGATGGCAGCCGGCTTATGTTCTAAAATATGTAGCAAGAACTATGTTACGGCTGCTAGCTTTAAGAGTAGATGTAGGTATATGCGTAATGATCGGATCATGTTGAAAGCTTCGTTATTAAAGTCTTCCGATAGCATGGATCAAAATAATTACATAGGTTCTGTTATAATACCTACACTATATTAGAAAGGATTCGAGTTGTGACCCTTCCAATCCCTCAATATGTGTTTTTTTCCTCTAACAAGACCCGATTTTTTTTCCACTCACATAGGATTTGTGTCTTTAACCTCGAAGTTATTGTTTTCCTTGTGTTAATATTCTTTTTAGTTAGATGATCCCTAATTCAATATGAAGCTGTCAGTTATTTTCTAAAAGTCTTTATTGACATGGGAAAATCTTGTCTTCAAAATGGGTAGACCTCAATCAATATTGATCAAAATATCCTGAAACTTAAGAAGAAGACTTTGATCAATATTGATTACACGTATTATGAAGTTTGGTACAATTTTTTTACATGATAGGGCCTTATTGAATTTGTGAGTGTAGGCAACCATTCGCGAAGCTCCAACGATGTTATCTTATGTTTATTTGCTTTGGCATTCTGAAACAAGTCGATCGTTTACTTGAATTACACCTTATGCTCTGTTTTTATGACATGAAATACCTGTTACGAGAACAAGGCAGATAATAAAAGTAACTGTGTGCTATCTACAAACATTATGTGATGGAAAACTCACAAAGCTTGCATTGAGGGATTAGGAGAGATTTGGGACCGCGCGCGTAGCTACCGAGTTTGAAAGGAATTACGGAGACATTACATTAGTCGTGTTACCCAGCTGGGAATTGTTCAAGGATTCCTTCGTCCGAAATCTAGACTCATTTTGATTTGTTTCTTTTCATCTTACTTACACTCGCTGAGATTCCGGTCGATGATTGATTAATGACGAAAGTGATTTATTGATGGTTCACGCAATAATAAATCAAGGCTACGTTTTTGCCACGGCATGACCTTTCATTGAGATTTAAAATGCTACCTACTAGCAAGCAAAAACACTTTGGATTGGAGTACCGAAAGCTCAAAAAATAAATGTTTCTTTGTTATGTAAAATTTAAAAATCGCACGAAAATATAGGTAAACAATTTTGTTGAAATGACGAAATCATACCTACTCGTTATCTGGTTGAATTAAATCCAATTGAGAGTTACGAACTGTTTCCGACATATGCAAAGCGAAGCAAAACTATGACCGGCTCGGAAAACTTACGAATGTCAGTGTTCAATTGTCCGTGTAACATTTCAGTAGCAGCTCAGAGTTAGTATACTGAAATTCCCAGGCATTAGTCGGAAATTCCTGCAAATGAATGTGTATGTGTAAGGCTGCACCGACAACTTTAATTGGTTGCGGTATGCCGAAGCTCACGGCTCGCTGAATCGAAAACATTGCCTTTAAACAATTCCTAATTAATCAAATTTAACGAAGTTTACACTTGGTGCCGTAATGGATATTAATCGTAAATAATTAATATATTGAAGATTACTAATAATCGCGCCTCTGATCACGCTTCAGTATAATTCGGTTCTGCTAGTGATTGACAGTGTAATGGACCACATTGATGGACGTCAGGGAAATGTCTACGATAAATAAACACTTATGTTGAATCAAAGAGTTTATCCAGATACTAAAGTGCTACAAGGTAACTGACAAGGTATTATTTATATTATGACTTTCAGCACCATATCTTGGTGGCATGTGCTTTAGACTAGTAAACAGAGGGTGATGGTAAGCTGATGGCTCACAAGCCACTCATTCCGTTTCATTGTATCAGTAAACATGACCTTATGATACACTCCCAGGGCTGGTGCTAAACTAAACAACCAACACCGCAGTCCAATATAGTCATGTAAGAATTTCCACCAAATAAGGATATGTCCCAAGTTTTATTCAATTGTTTTCTTGCCTGTGCACGAGCTCCATTCAAATGTATGAGTGGAATGTTTCAATATCGGTCTACCGTTGAATCCGCTTTGCTGTTGTTCAGCAGAACACATTTTATGGAAAATATTTGAATTTTATGTGAAATAATTCAGAATGTTATGTGTATTTTTCAGACAAGTGTAGAATTTCAGCTTGTTTACAACTGTTAATTGGGCAGTTTTATCGTCATCTCCGGAGTTTTGACAGCTGATTTAATCTACATCTTCTGTCTCATATTTCTTTTTAGCAGCTTTGAAGTTTTTTTTTTAATAAAATGTATCTTCAAGGTCACCGGCTCATTCATCGCATACGAGTAAAAAAGGCCTCGTCCGTCTGTTACAGACGTCATCACTGGCCTTATGATATTCCCAATAAAGTTTCTATTGAAATAATACCCTCTGTCGCGTCCAACAGATCCCTTCAGGGGTCTTTTCTCCGAGGAGGATTTTCCGCAAAAGTACGTAATCAAGTAAACGAGTATAAGGCGAAGTTGAGTGTGCCTGTGAAATAGAACTCCCGAGCCAATAACATCGTTATTAATGTCCTTGAACTTACTGCTTATGAACGTTGCCATATCTGTAATAATCCTTTATTCTATATTGTAACTCGTGTTTCGTACCTATGCATGTTTATATTTTGGTACAGCACTGGAAAATTATTGGTTACACTTATGACTTTATGAGCTTACTAGAGGCCGCCCGCGACTTCGTCCGCGTATAAATTCTCGTTATTCCCGTGTAAATCCCGATCCCTCGGGAATTCCGGGATAAAAAGTAGCCTATATGTTATTCTGGGTCTTCAGCTACCTACATACCAAATTTCATCGTAATCCGTCCATTAGTTTTTTCGTGAAAGGGTAACAAACATACATACACATACATCCATCCTCACAAACATTCGCATTTATTATATTAGTAGGATTAAGAGTTTTTTTTGTTCAATTGGAACGATGGTACATGGCCACGTACTATCATTAGTCATCTGAATCGAGGGCTTGCTTAAAAAATGTCACTACTAGATACGGATCATATTGTTAGGAAGTTCATCTCTGGAACCCTGGCCGCCGGTGGTTTGGGCCCAATACCCCTGGACTACTAACTTTTAGTGTCACTAACAATCTAGCGATGCCGCAGTTTGGCAAAACGCGAAAAAAATCTTAAAGTACTAACGACCTTGCCAATCCCAAACTCGATCAGATTTTCCAAATTGATTGCTAGAGTTTTTTTCCAAAACCAGTTAGATTTATGGGTTTGTCTGAGCAAAGCACTAAAGCTTTTAAGAATGGGTTGGAATAACTCTACTCTACACAGCACTCATGGTTTTATACGTACAGGAATAATTTGAGTACCTAAAAGGGTTTTATGTCGTACCTACATAAAATCGTGTCGGTCTCTGTTAATATCGGTCAAAATAATATGAGGTCTGAGGAAAAAAAAACTTCCTTCGAATATTCGCTTCCATAGTCATCGTTGTTCTCTTAGGTACCCAAAGTGTTCAGTTCTAGTTCTATTTTTTTATTTGAGATGGGTTTTCTCTTGACTAGGTTGGAGATGACAGAGACAAAGTCTACGATGGGCCGTTATCTAACTTTGAAAAGATTAGGGTTGTAAGCGTTTGGAAACACAGACGCAGGCAGAGAGTTCCACTCACACACTTTGCTATGCGCATTAGTTTTAAATCTAATCACGATCAATATTCAGCCGAGATTTGACCACTTCTGGACATAGGTACCCCCAATCCATCGCTATATGGACAGCTAGGTCTCGTGCTTCTTGCCTTCAGCGGACTATTGCATTAATTCAACAGTTTATTATATATACTATGTTTCGGATTCGGTTGGCACCCGGGTGACATAACTGTGAAGACCGCCCAGAGGACACGGTGGAGTATACAGTGCAGGTCTGTCCTACTTGGGCGGAACACCGCCGTGTCCTCGTCCAGGCAATCGGTGACGTCGCCGTCGCGATCGTCGCGTCGATGCTCTTGCATCCAGTCCAGCAGTGCGATTCGTGAAGTACAGAATCGACCGGCTGGTTCAATTCATGGCCCGGAGGAGGCATGGGAAGTCTTTACCTGCTTCTACGAAGCATTTACGCTAGCGAAAGAGGTGGTGGACCGCGTGAGGTAGAGGCAAACCTCGCGCCCCTGCTACCGCAACAGAAGAAGACGGCCCGGGCGACAGGAGTCGCAGGGTGATCCCAGCCTCCGTAGGCGCGGACTTGCCGACGGCGAGCGTTGGGTGGCTTGCCGCCCGATCAGAACCAGCCCCTCAAAGAGATGTCAGCATAGTAGAAGGGGCCCTGTAAGGACTGTGCTTGCCAGGGTTGCAGAATTTGTTAGAAAGAGTCGCCCACCGCAGCCCTGGAACGCAAACAAAGGGCAACAGGAGGAACGGTTGGGTTTTTATTATTTCATTTTATTTTCATTGAATATTAATATATATATTAATATATACATTTTTAAATAAAACAGACATTTAGAAAAAAAATAGGTATCGGTAACAGACTCCAAGCCAGTCCAAGCTACCGGTGGTCAGTGCCTCCTAAAGAGGAACCTCCTCACTATACGCGCCATGTCCAAGACTACTGCTTTCTGGATCAAGCTCTTGATCCAGCCGCCCCACGAGAGCCTCTTAAGATGTTGATCGAGGCTCTTGGCAATTATGCTATTGGACGTCACGACTATCGGCACAATGACTGCCTTGTTCACATCCCACATGTCGACAACCTCGCTAGTCAATTCAAGAATATTATTACACTTACTCGGTCAATCTGTTGGTAATATTTATTATAATTGAAAGCTCTGAAAATCTGAAGTTTTCCCGGAAGTGGCAAGATACAGGCTAACATAACATTAACTCCATGACCCGTTTACATTTTCCATGGTCTGTGAACATAGTGAATTTGCATAAATACATAACTTTTCAGAGTTACGGGTTTTAAAGAGCAGTAATTAACACATGGCAATTTATAACATTTTTAGGCTGGAAAAAGTAATCAGAATTATTGTACCCTGCTGGATATAGAGGCTCTCTTCCCTCATGAACTGGCTACTACCTAGCCAAAGGCAAACAGTTTCAGTACGAAGTTTCCACAGGTGGGACTCAGAGCTCCGAGTGAAAAGGAGTGCGCCATAAAAAAAAGACCATGATATTGATTATAGAAAGAAGAAAAGAAAAGATGTGTAAGAAGAAGAGACAGTTAACTTACCACAGAGCCTCAACCTACTGTTTTACTCGATCTGTTGTTTCTCGAAATAATTATATTTTTTTCAATATATATTTTTAATATGTTATATGATACTGGAGTAAGTAACACACAATTTGATTTATCTAAAACAGAAAAGTTTAAAAGTATTATCAAACTAATTTACTATAACGTGTACGTTACCCCAGCAAGAAAGTATCTCCTAGAGTTAAATGAGTGGAACGTATAGTTGGTGCCTTATCTGGTGTAAATGTGCCCACACATAAAAAATGTGTGCCCCCTATCGTTTTGGAAAAAAACGGAAAAAACGATTCTTGCTGGGGTAACGTTTTTCTAGCAGGAAAATTCTAAACGAATGATCGGAGAGAGAAAAATTGTGCATGGCCAGAGAGCTTACATGTGTGCCAAAATGTGCCCCCAAAATAAAATCTGTGCCCCTTCAGATTTACGAGATATTGCATTTCCTGCTGGAGTAACGTTTTGATGAATCGTATATCTCTAAAACCATTGCATGTGCCCATGTAAAATAAACATACACGAGTAGCTCTTAACGTGTGCCCCTATGTGCCCCAAATTAGTTTTAAGAAAATATTTATAGTTTTCAAGTTATCGCGGTTTTATGAAAACCCGAAAAAACATCGCAGCGCCTAAATGAGACAAGGTATAAGTTCGCTGAAAACTGTATTCGGTTCCTCTTAACGCTAATAATAACCATACAAAGTTTCAAAACTGTTCATGCATGCGTTTTTGAATAATCTTGCTAAAAGTCAAAACGATGGTGTCATAATTTTGACGGCAAAATACAAGGAACCGGCTCAATCCCAGATGTGTAGGTGTAAACCAAAATCTTGTGCCTTTACTCAAAAATATATGGTGAAAATATTCAGCTTGGAATCTTTCGCATTAAGTAAATATTAACAAAAAACCAAAATATGTAATCAACGGCTGGTTATCCGACCAAATTTGAATGACTACTAAAAAGCGATGGATTCATACGTATCGATGACCTTCTTTACTGGACGTATTATACCTAAGCCGTTGTCCGTACAGTCGCGTTCAAAAGTTTTGGGGGCTAAAATATACTAAATGCACCTTGTGACTATATTAATGAAACAGCTTGTTGATGTGGAAATTATTATTTTAATTCCCTAAGTAATTCAAATCACAGATCAAATTTCCTACCTATAAATATTAGAATTTATTTGCACGTTGTGTAGTCATTATTATTTAAATCACAGTTTTTCATCTAAGTCTAACATATAATTAGTAAATTTGCATCACAAAAAATCACAGATCAGTATTAGGTATAAGTATAATATTGTGTATAAAAAATATTAAATTTGAAATCACAGATAAATAATTTTCTTAGGAGTAATTTGCTTATACATAGATTCAGATAAAGTGTGTTAGTGCCTATAGTTAACCGCATTTAGATATAACTGTAAACATCGAATGTTCAACACAAATTATCTGATGGTATTTGGCTATAAATAATCATATTTATCATATATACGTAACAACATTATCACCTGACTGTGGAATGTCACTTAGATATTTAAAACGCCATCAAATCAAAATTATGTGACCCTACATAATCAGCTTATAATCGTTGATAATTATAGCTACGTAATACGACATACAAAATGGAAACACGTTGTTGCAACACAGATCATTGTGCGGTTGACAATAGGTATACCTACACCACTGACGTGACCTACACTAAATAAAACGTAGACAGAGTATTCTAATAAACTATCAAAACTGTAGGTACCAAAATTTATTTGGTTATGGTGAACGCTCCAACCAACCCGCGAAATTCAAATTTTCTTACGGTTTTTGCAATTTGCACGCCAGTGCTAGGTTGTATGTTGATTAAAATATTATTAAGAAATATAATCATCAAAATCACCAATACAACCCTCCAAGTTCATAAAGGCGTTACAAATACGAGCTTTTTATTGATATACAAAAAAGAGCTACCTCTTTTTAATAGTAGGTAGGTGTTCATCACAAATTTCATGAACTATTTTTTTTTTAAACATCGGGACCAATCAAATTTTGTGTCAAAGACCTGACAAATGGCAAATATCTGGATATATTTCTTTCGTTCACACATAAATTACTGAATGTATTTAATTAAATTTTGAATGGAGAAGATAGCTTACCTTGGAATAGCACTTAGGCATTAGGCTACTATTTATAATGTTCTTAATCATGTGTAAGGTCATAGAAACAGCTAGTAGAATATAGTCCAATAACAACTTTATTTTATTTCTTATTACTTTTCTACTTCAGTGTACTCAGGCACAACACGTGTGAACCGGTTAGTGAGTAAAGTAAAGAAGGTCATCGATATGTATGAATCCGTCGCTTTTTAGTAGTCATTCAAATTTGGTCGGATAACCAGCCGTTGATTACATATTTTGGTTTTTTGTTAGTATTTACTTAATGCGAAACATTCCAAGCTGAATATTTTCACCATATATTTTTGAGTAAAGGCACAAGATTTTGGTTTACACCTACACATCTGGGATTGAGCCGGTTCCTCGTATTTTGCCGTCAAAATTATGACACCATCGTTTTGACTTTTAGCAAGATTATTCAAAAACGCATGCATGAACAGTTTTGAAACTTTGTATGGTTATTATTAGCGTCAAGAGGGACCGAATACAGTTTTCAGCGAACTTATACCTTGTCTCATTTAGGCGCTGCGATGTTTTTTCGGGTTTTCATAAAACCGCGATAACTTGAAAACTATAAATATTTTCTTAAAACTAATTTGGGGCACATAGGGGCACACGTTAAGAGCTACTCGTGTATGTTTATTTTACATGGGCACATGCAATGGTTTTAGAGATATACGATTCATCAAAACGTTACTCCAGCAGGAAATGCAATATCTCGTAAATCTGAAGGGGCACGGATTTTATTTTTGGGGGCACATTTTGGCACACATGTAAGCTCTCTGGCCATGCACAAGTTTTCTCTCTCCGATCATTCGTTTAGAATTTTCCTGCTGGAAAAACATTACCCCAGCAAGAATCGTTTTTTCCGTTTTTTTCCAAAACGACAGGGGGGGCACACATTTTTTAAGTGGGGGCACATTTACACCAGATAAGGCACCAACTACACGTTCCACTCATTTAACTCTAGGAGATACTTTCTTGCTGGGGTAACGTACACTACTATAACTAGGTAATTAGATTAACTCTTTACATATTGTCTTACTAACCTAAAACAGAAAAATCTACAATTAAAGGTTTTTACTTCCAATATTTTAGTAGATCGACACTTTATTACTTAAGTTTGTTAAAATAACATAAAATTTACTTCTTTATTACTTTCAATGCTAATTATTACGAGCAGGCTTAAATTCTGCCATGTCACAGGTATATCATCTATCTCCCTCTCTCGTGTGCTGTCTTTATCATGCTTTTAAGGAGGCGTACACATTTATATTAGGCTGCATTTAAGCTACGTACACATCGTACAGTATACAAAGCTTACATATTTACTAGCTTTCGCCCGCGACTTCGTACGCGCATATCCTGTTTTTTCCCGTTCCCTTAGGAATTTCAGAAAATCCTCTCTTAGTGCACCCGTAGGGAGTGTAAGGAAGCTACATGCCAGATTTCAGCTTTCTACGACCAGTAGTTTCGGCTGTGCGTTGATATATAAGTCAGTGAGTCCGGTTTGCATTTTATATATATCACCGAAAATGACAATCTCCGGTTATAAAATATCGCGTGTTATTGTGAACTTTTTTCTCTAAATAAGACACGGATATATTGAACACTATTGCATTTGCATGGAATTTTTATAGATATATTACAATTTTTTCATAATAAATCGGGAAATTAAAATCTAATCAATATTTATTAAAATCTTACGGAGTCTGTCATTTTCCGGTGACAAACCTATGTATTTAAGATTTTAAGATACAAAGTATTCTGTAATGCGAATATTTTTTTAATAGGTCTTACATTTCCAGTGAACCTACCACAAATTCTTAGAATAACAATACTCAAGGGACCACTTTGTAAAGAATTAAAAACCACACGCCTGAGCGACGTCGTGGGCAAAGCCAAGTGTTGAATGAAGAGCTTTCTCCTAAATCACAAGATTCCCGAGACACTCGCGCTTAGCTTAGGTTTAATTTCGCTTATTATAATATATTGTATACGTTTAAATAGAATACGAATATTTAAGATGTTACTAATAATATTTGCGATGTTTTCGTACACACTTGTGTATTTACGTCGCAACATAAATTGTGGAAATAGTATGCGTATTCTGGTCGCTTAGTCCTGAGTATTTAGCACACTGAAAAGATTATTGTTAATAAGTTTCTAAAACACTGTTTCGTGGGTAGAGTTAGTAATTTCATTACGAACCGGTTCCAAAGGTTAGTCCTAATAATGCTTCTCTTGGGTTATATTTTCAAAGAAACACATTAAAAATGTTCAAATCTACACTTATATGTGTTTTGGATTAAAACGGGTAGGATTACTAAGTTCAAATTCGGGAAAGTATAATTGGGTATTTCTGATATAATCTTAAGTCAGTTAAAACCGGGGTTTATTATCATACCCCTTTTTGATTAAGAATCTTTAGAAGCCTAACGATATCCGGTGAGAATAATGAGAAATGTTATCAATACACAATTACTTATTACAAGTGTGAGTCGGACTCTCGCGGTTCCGTACCATCGTACAAGATTGAAGACTATGTATTTTTTATAACAATTCACACTATGTCATGCCATTATTAAGGTCGAGAAGAAAAAACGCAAAAAAAAAACATGTCTCTAATAGAGTAGAAAACCCCTTAGTTCTTAATTTATTTTTAGATTTTGGCTTTTGGGTACGGATAGAGATAGCATATCTACTACTTTTGCTTGAACAGGGATTATTATATAGATACTAGCTGATGCCCGCGTCTTTGCCCACTTGACAAGTTATATACTAAAACCTTCCTCGAGAACCACTCTATCCATTGGTGAAAATAGCATGAATCGGTGCAGTAGTTTTTGAGTTTATCGCGAATAGACAGACAGACGCGGCGGAGGACTTTGTGTTACAATATGAAGTGATACAATTTTTTTCTTTTTTTGGATGTGATATCAACAAATGAGTCCTGTCGCTCTGGGCGGAACGGAAATTAATGCCAGACTACTGACTATAGGACAACTCACACTTATTCAGCTCCATTCGAGTTTCGCTGAACGATTTTGGTCACACTTATACAATTAAACTAGTAGTAACAGCGCTGAACTCTATCTATAGCACTCATATGATAATAACACATTTGTCCTCATTTTATACTTGTTTGCCGCAAAAGCATTATAGACGCGGAAAGCTGAACGGATGCTTACGCATATCCATACAAAATCGTTGTTCTCTATGGGCATAAACTCAATAGATCTGATTATGTGCGAGTAGTCCCTAAAACCCATCCGTGCACTTTCAATTTTTCAAATGCCCTTTGCGTTCCAGAGCCGTGATAACTCTTTCGAGCAAATTTCGCAACCATGAAATAGAATAAAACTATTTGTACTTACACTAAAACAGGTACACAAACGTAGTCACTTAAATTATCTATTACCATCAAAATCAATTGCCGTGTATTAGTCGCGAAAAAACTCGAAATTGGCTCGACGAATCTGATTTTAGTTTGCTGTTTTGTTTGATTTTGTTTGCTTCAATAGTGCGGTGAATTGACAAAAAAAAAGTGTTAGCCAATTTATTTTAAGTGGTAGCCAGCTGATTCGATTATTAAAAGTACAAAACATATTGTGTTTTGCAGAGCGATTAATTTACTCCAAACAAACGTAAAAGAAGCTACAAAAAGCAGAACTTTTCCGTATTGAAATCCGATAACACACGTCCAGAAATAACCGTACTAGGTACTATTTGTATTGCAGCTGTCATCATCGATTTTCCACCAAATTTTTCACTAAGGAGTGCACTGATCTATTGATATTACTTGCCTTATTGAACTGGTCAGAAATAACTACATTCGAAGAAAATAAAACATTTATTCCCACAGTTTTTCTCAGTAAATATGAACTAAACAATAGCGAGAAGAGTATAAATATAACATAATTAACGCTATTTGCTCTGTAAACAAAAAATAACATTATTCCACGTTAAGATAAGGAAAATCTTTATTAACCGACTTCAAAAAGGAGGAGGTTCTCAATTCGGATGTTTGTTTTTTTTTTTTTTTTTTACTTAATAATTTATTTATCTTCCGTCAAAATATAGTGGGTAACATTAGTTCACCTCTCGTACTATCAAAATAATTTACCCTCAAGGGCTTCTAGCTAATATCTACGGGAAATTGCCGCTAATTTAAACTTTAATTAACAGTTCGTACCTTCGTAACTTCTACAAATTATATTTATTAATTAGTTTTTTTTTAGAGGCTTACGGCAAAATTCGTTGTTGTTTGATTATAGAATTTGTACCACTTATTAAGGCAACTCAGCCATTTATTTTCATGTAAGTGAACTTTTTTTAGAACATGGGATTAATCAATACTATCAATAAAACAGATTTAAATAATTCTACCAAAGAAAATAGTAAACTAAACGCAGTTATGTTTTTCGAAGTTGCCATGCGTAAAATATCACAGACATCGGAATTACAATGAATTATTTAGAATTAGATTAATTAGTAAATATAATTAAACACTTTTAATATTATACCTATACTATTAAAAGTGTTTAATTATATTTACTAATTCATCTAATTCTAATTAACCCATAATTGTTGCATAAAATCATAATAGTAAACGATGTAGGTTATTATTTTTTGTTCTGGCAATTATTTATTGACCGGTAAAGAAAATCTGTCTAGTGTCCATCATAATGCAAACTGTTTCTGTCCGCTGCTAGGAAATAGGTATCTCCTAATGCACCCCACTGAGTAGGTACGTTCCTCATCTCAATCTACCTACTTAATAGTAAGTACCTAAAACACAACAAAGATAGCGACAAGCAATCTAGAACATTTCAATTATCATCATTTTACAACCTACGTTGGTGCACTAGTAGATAACCACAAAAAATAAAACTGGGTATAGCTTTTACGTCCCAACATCTAAAAATCTAAGATTTTAAATAGGGCTTTTCTATTGTATTAACTACCTATTAAAACAAACACGATCCCAAAACTCGAAAATTTACTAGCTGTACAAAACTCTCATACATGCCTGCCGTTCTCCTTTGCTTGTTTGCTTTTTTAGGGTTCCGTACCAAAGGGTACCTAACGGAACCCTATTACTTAGCTTCCGCAGACCGTCCGTCGATACAGCCCATTGATAGACAGACGTCTGAAGGCCAATTCTACTACTTTTTAAACAACTTTCGCATTTACATGTCAATCGCAAACAACGTCAATAGGTAGACAGTTGAGTTTTTCATAGAGACTGTCTTTCTATTGCCGCTGTAAAAATAAATAATAAAAATATAAAGAGGCCTCCCTTACAAGACACGTGTTTTTTTTCGGTAACTAAACCATCGTGCCTATCGGACTTGGCTATTGAAACACATATATTTTTCTTCAAACTAACTAGCGTATTACTAAGATGGACGACAAAGAAACAGACAAGGCGGTCCTGTTTCTTTGTCGGTCGGCTGTTAAAATAATAATACTAATTCCCGCAACAAAAGGCTAATTAACGTTCAACAGTTAATTCTCTTATATATAACGAAATTTGTACACAAAGGAGAAATTAAATAACGTTTGCATTTTGCACCATCAATTTCAGGTTAAAAATTATTCGCTAAGTTTCTAAATTACTTAGAGACTCGCGGGTTTTTTGTAAAGTACTAATTAAGATAAATGGAACGAAAAGATAAAAAGTGTTTCGCCTAGCGTTTATAAACCGCTTTGTATAAAGTGCAGGCGAGATGATACAGCTACATTAAAGTGTCGTATCCCACAATATCTCTGGTAGTCATAACATGCAAATGGGCACTGTGGCACGCGACTGTCTCAATTTATTACCTTCATACGATTATTCTGATTAGAAACGGTTGTAAGTTTGTTTGTTTTCAGTTCAATATCAAATAACTAGATTAATTTAATCATCTTCACTGAAAAGCTTTAATAACTTCGGCTATAGGTATTCCTTTGGATTTCAGGGGGAAGCTTTAAATCCGCGTGGACAAAAAGCTGCGCTGATTTATTCAGGTTAATGAAACGAAAACGCATATTTTTGAATTCTTTCCATATTAGACTACGAAGCTTTCTTAGCAACGGTTACGGCTGGGATTATATTTACAGGATCCATTACAGCAAATTTCTATTAAATCTTCTTTGGATAATCAATCATTTCTAACTATAACGAACTCTCTAAGTCCTAGGATTTATTTTAAATCTTCTTAGTCCGTTATTTTAACATTTACATACAAAAAAATATAAATCTCGGTACATTTTCTTTATCCGTTACAATTTTCTAATACTTGGATCTATCATGTTCGCGTCATAAAAAGGCACAAACAGACATGTCACGCTGACGCGCGATATTACTTATCGCGATCGTACATTCATTGTGGATATTCAAATAAAATGATATACAAATATACACTCACATTCAGAAGTCTTCCTTCATGTTATAAATTTGCCATAATATTATGAAAACTTGATGTTATTTTTAGCAGAAAGCACTCCATTTTATTACGTCAAACGGTAGATTCATACATTTAATCTGATGCATCAAAATATATTAACGTCGAACACTTTTAACGAACTTTGCTGGATCGTCCTTGGCTTACGATGTAGTGGGAAGTGACATTCGGTACACAAAAGCTGTTCGCGAACTATCAGGAGGCAAAGTTTCTCGGGTAGGTATGTACCGACCCGATAAAACTTAGAACTAAATTGTGCGACAAAGAAATGAAGTCACATATGTACCGACTAGCTGGAGTGGTATTGAACGAACTACGATTGTCAAAAGACAGATATTAACCATTTCAACAAATGAGTTTGAAAGTCTAGTAAAGATCAGATTCTGGCGAGAGTATAGTAGTACGCTTCCAGTCCGTTTAAGTCATTGGGTTTCTGTTAAAAATGTAAACTAGAATGCGTAGCAAATTCGAGTTTATGACCAGCTGTGGATTACGCAGACGGTGATACTTCACTACGATGGGCAGAACAAACTCCATTTATTACATCAGTCACAATTCTTTCAGCTCAATGTCGGATATAAATTACTTTTCTTGTATGAAATATGTCTGATGTAAAGCACATGCCTACAGCATGCGGTTTCCCAAGATTCTTAGAATTCGAATGCTTAAATTATTAGCTCATAAAGACACAAATACTAGCATACAAGACATTACCCGCTGTATTTACGTTATACGTTAAATTCCCTGGTTTGATATAAAAATAGCAGATGTACTGAACCCGTTGTGTCGGTGTACTGTGCTCCGCAAATAGTCACAAGATTGACGACGACGTGTGAAATTAGGATAAATATATTTATTTCTGAACACATGACCAGAAGTTTAGCAGTATTGCCAAAATAAATGGCTATACCATTTTTTTAACAAGAAAAAGGAGCACAGAGTATCTTTAAAAAGCAGAGGCACATCTCCTTTCGTTCAGCCCATCTAAAGTTTGTCTGTAGTAGATTGCCCTGTGCGATAAAACCGCCAATGCGCACTTGTTTTTGTAAATATTTGTCTCTTGCTTGCTTTGAGGTGTACAATAAAGTATCATCATTTGTCTAGCCTATTCCCAATTACATTGGGGTCGGCTTCCAGTCGAACCGGATTCAGCTGAATACCTACTATTTTTTTACGTGAAACGGCTGCCTAGAAATTGAAACGTTTCACCAACAGTCGATTGGCCCATGAACCGTTGGTCAACATTAACTTTAACCATAGATATAATAAACAATGTTTTTTTTTATATTTCTGTGTCTTAAAAACCCATTAACTTTTCATCCACGAACGTTTCGTTCACATAACTCTTCGTCAGTGAATGCTTAACCAACCAAAAGAACTTAAACCAACGGCTTAACGTACTTTCCGAGGTATGGAGGAAACTCCGATGTTGAGATGATCATCCATCCACAGACCAACCTTCGCAAACGTTGCTTAACCATAACCAGATCGACCCGTGTGACTGTTATTCTTTAGCCACGAAATCCTCCTGCACAATAAAGTATATTGAACATAAATAATAAATCATCAACCACAAACGGTTTCAAAACTCCTGCAGAATCAATAATAATGTTTCAGTATCTATGAAAAAAACATTTCATCTTCTAAGTGTGTTTACATGGGTCTGTGTTGGGGATCCCAACACACTTTAGAGTCGCTATCGTCCGCTCTAGTAACGAGCATTCCAGTGCCGAGTGACCTAATTAAAGCAACCTCATCTTGTATGATAAAACCCCCGCCAACAGTTAAGTACACCTCTTAGGGTTGAAACAATAATTATGTTTTACCACATCGCTGACCTCTCGTTATTACGACTAAGTGAAAACTGCATAATATTACATTATATTCCCTGAACAGATAGAGAAGTAAAGTACCTTTCGCTAGTTATGTCTTATTTAATAAGGGACAAAACCTCCATCAGGCCACAACACCACACTGAGATTTTTCTTTTGTAAAATTTGTATAAAAATAAAGTGGCTGTCCTGAAAACTCATGTAACCTTAGGAAGATCCGTATATTTCAGAAAGAAATATGGCCCATTGAAAACTTGGGCGCGGCGACGTTGTTAGACGTGACTGATCGGCAGATAGATCGATTGGTCTGCTCCGAAGCGATTAACCCACGTACCTTCAAAAGTACCCTATCTTAGCTGATCCTAGATAAAGGCGAGAACACTGGGGTAAAATTTGCAGACATTGTCGTTCTGACTCAGAAACTATAACCAAATAACTGAAACTTGGACAGTTCAATAATACAATTCTCTAATGTAAACCAATTTTCGGGTTCCGTAGCCAAATGGCAAAAACGTAACTCTTACAGATTCGTCATGTCTATCTGCCCGTCCGTATGTCACAGACACTTTTCTCCGAAACTATAAGAACTATGCTGTTGAAACTAGGAAGTAGATGTATACTGTGAACCGCATTAAGATATAACTAAATATATATTTCACACAAAAATAGAAAAAATGTGGGGTATCTATGGATAGGTCTTCGAAAATAATATTGAGGTTTCTAATAATTTTTTTTCTAAACCGAATAGTTTGCGCGAGAGACACTTCCAAAGTGGTACAATGTTCTCCCCCCCCCCTATAACTTCTAAAATAAGAGAATGATAAAACTAAAACAAAAATATGAACCATGTAAACTACCATCTACAATTAGTTTTAACGAGATCTAGTAAGTAGTTTTTATTTAATACGTCATAATTCGTAAATTGCAACTTTTGCTTATAATACTTACAGGTTTGTACGGAACCCTCAGTGCGCGAGTCCGACTCGCACTTGGCTGGTTTTTTGAAATATTCACGACTTGTTCACTAGTATACCCAGTTCAACATAATAATACCTAATCTTAACAGACTTTACTAAGTCTGTGAAGTTTAAAATCAATAGTCAATATATTTTAAAAGTAAACTTAGTTATTCAGTGGCTTATTTTATAGAATACCTATACGTGTAGCATAACTATGTGATAGCGTTAACGCCAACTTTTTAATAGGATTAAAAGAATCGGATACTCTAGGTATACAACATTTTCCATTGTTGGAATCAATTTTCCGCCAGCCCATATTTTAGTTGATCTGACGGAATTACTTCCTCTTTTCCGCTATGTTTTAGGTCATAATATCCCACCATGTTTACTCAATGGCAAAAGGCCACTGGTATTTGCGCTGAAGGATTGGCCAACTGCCTACTGCTTAATTTTGTATAAACAAAGGGCCTCATTTGAAAAACTTTCTATTCATTTGAATATTTTAAATATTAACTAGCAGATTAATTAATTCCAATTTTTATTTATGACTAGCTTGCGCCCGCGACTTCGTACGCGCATATGCCGTTTTTTCCCGTTCCCGTGGGAATTTCGGGAAATCCTCTCTTAGTACATGTTAAATTTTAGCTTTCTACGACCAGTAGTTTCGGCTGTGCATTGATATATAAGTCAGTGAGGCAGGTTTGCCTTTTATATTGTAAAGAAGAAGATACAAGTGCAGTAAGTTGGTTTTTACAAACGAGTAAGCGAATGTAAGCCCGAGACGTCTTACCACAGTCACGAGTTTGTAAAAACCAATATCCGCACGGATATCATACCATTTTTTTAATACTTTTGCAAGAAAAAGTGCAATGAGACAAACTTTTTGTTTTGAATTATCATTCAAGGAGGTTTAATCATTCAGCTTATTTATTACCTTTTATTATTTTGCTGATATTCTACTTTTAAAACTGAACTCCAAAATACTTAAAATTATCAAGCATTAGTTTTCGGGCGTTCCATTTTTAATTTCGATGAATTTAAAGTACTTACCTACTTAAAACTAATGAGCTTTAGTTTTATGTGGCGGTCATTTTTAATCTGTAGTATTCGCGATTCTCCCGCCATGGAAAGATGAATATAATTTTGTTCATAATTTATTGAGGATTTTATAAAATTATAAGGACGCATTAAAAATATAATGTGATACAATTTCACCTCCTAGCTTTTAAATTAAGTATCCTTTTTCTCGTATTGTGAATCTCCTTGTTCCATCAAGCCTTCTGTATTTTTTGAAGGAAATTTAAAAAATCCGTAGGGGTTACGCACGACACATAAGTACCTATTTTACCGCACGTTCCGTTGTATGGCGATATAACGGAAGGTGTGGTATAGGTAGTAGGTACTTAGGTGAGAGTATCTATTTTACCGCACGTTCCATTGTATGGTGCGTAATTTTTAACTTTCCAACAATGTGTACAGGCTTAGTGAAGGCATTTTTTGATCAAATGTGTTGAAAAATAATTATATGTTATCTAAAATCTTTCAATAGTTTTAATTTAAATTAATATACTATCGTTTACTACATCGAAAGTACATTATTTACAAAGTAAAAATTATTGCTTACACTGAAAGATATTTGTTCGCAAGCGTTGAACGCCATCCCCTAGCAATTATGTAAAAGAAGCGGTTATTGACAAACATGCAGAAATACAAATTCATTCCTGTTTGAATAGGACTTTGATTTGTTATTCATATATTTTAATAGCTTGTCGGTCGTCATCCATCGATTCTCAAGTATCGGGAGCGGAAAGAAAAACGTGTCCGGTATACTTTTAACGAAGCAGAATAAAAATACAGCGTTGCTTGTTTCCAGGAACCGTAATAATTATCGCTCTTCATTTACGTTAATTTTCACTCAAAATGTACATACCTGCTCGTACGATAGCCGTGTAATTAATGTAAGTAATATCTGCGATATGTGACGTATAAAGGTTCTTTATTTAATTACTGTAAGCTAATTTACCTTTTGATTGAGTGTTCTCCGGGTCTAAAAATGCCACTTTAGCAGATTCATATTAGAATCATAATATTAACCACACAACAATCTATAAAATTTCAATTTCATCTTAATTGCTACGTAATACGGCTCAAGGTTGATTGGAAAATTTTACAACAATCAGGTATAGCGTGATGTGCTTTCTGATTCTACTAAAGTGGCTTTTTTCGGCCCCTTGATGATCCAAGCTGTATGAAAAACACAATTGTATATATATATCTGAAAGTGTAGGTTAACAGCGTGCTATTAATTCTTCGTTAAATTAAACGTTACCAACGTAACGATTATTAATTTCAGCAGAAATAACTAAAGATTTATGATCAGACTAATATCTTTCGACCTGCAAACCAACATATCTTGTTTACGTGGACCAAAAGAATATGGATAGCAAAAGGGCATAACGCAACCTCAGAAAACCATTAATTCATATTTACTGCCACAGTATTTATGAAACATAAAATGTTTATGTTGAAGTAGGAAGGCTGCAGCCGTATTCTAACGCGCTCACCGCGGTTTATGGGTCACCTTAAATGGTGCTTTAATTAGACGTATAAGATTTACGGACGGTAAATTAGAATTGGGACGAAGAACTTACCACTTACAGTCAGTACGTTGAAGAAATAATGCTGAAAATCATCAATCAAAATCATTGTACAAAACTAACTTATCACCAGGTCCATCACAAGTTTTATTTTCAGTGCAATGTGTGCGGAACTTACTAATATCTCATCATTCACAATAAAGCTCATGCAACAGATCCCCTTGTGCGAACGAGGCAACTAATATAAACTTATGACATAAATGGGATTTAAGTACAGCATTAAGGAAATTTAGCTTTCTTCGCGCGCTGCATGTTTGACAGGTTCGTAAACAGATGTTATTAATGTAAGCATATGTCGTATTTCCTTCTTGTGAGTTTTAGCGCAAGTTTAGGGTAATAAAAGCCTCAAAGGATTTATGTTTCATCAACTTTCAACTAAAGTTTGGAGCTTTGAGGTATTATAATAAACTCCATAATTCGTGGATGAAATACTTAACTGTCTGTAGTTAGATAAATTATATTTATTAAGCAAATCGGACATAAATAACTCTTTTAACTGACAATTCTCATCAATTGGAACTAGAAGACCTAACTGACTACCTTGAGAAGAAACACCGAAACAAATTCAGAGATCAGAGTCTTTAATGTCCATGAACATGTTATGGTCATATCATATGAGAACCATGTAGGTCTGAAACATAGGTAGGTTTCTTTTGATCGAAGGATCACAAAGATTTGAGTGGATCTATCCAGACAGTGCAAGCATTTGCTCAACTTAGAACTCAACGAAAACAGTTTGACGACCAATAGATAGGTAAGTCAACAAAAGCCATGTCAAAATATAAATCAGTGAGTCTACGAAAGTATCCTTACCTGATTTCAATACGTCTGTCATTTTTCTTTCGGCAATAGAATTAGAGAAAATACGAGTCTGCAAGAGCAATTAGGGAGATATTCATAAGATATCTGTGCCAAGGAAAATCAATTTGACTGTATAAATCCTTGAATCAGAGCAATTATTACTTCGTTTTATATAAGATGAATGTTTATCCAGCTATACTGCTTTATCATTTATTAATGATCTGA
This sequence comes from Ceramica pisi, assembly GCA_963859965.1. Taxonomy (NCBI): domain Eukaryota; kingdom Metazoa; phylum Arthropoda; class Insecta; order Lepidoptera; family Noctuidae; genus Ceramica; species Ceramica pisi. The sequence continues at coordinate 16,064,776 of OY982535.1, read as the reverse complement.
CGTCCGCGTATCGGAAGCTCTTAAGAAAGAAGAAAATAAATAAATAATTTACAAGAATTATGTAAAAGCGGAAAAAACGACTGAGACAAAGTGCTATTAGTAAAACCGCGGTGATTAAAATTAACAATTCAAGACAAAGAAAAGTGTTGAAAAGAGGAGCTCGTAGATAATGGCATCATTATCGGGAATTAAATCTTGATAGCCAGGTATTTCTTCACAATCACAATAGACCTTCGTTACCGGCGATCGATGGCGGCAAAGCTAACAACCAACAGCCACTTTATTTTAAAAGTCTCATTTTTCTCGGGAACAAAGACACCAATAAATAGAACATTCAGAACTCATATCGACATGTTTTCATCTTGTAGGAATTGCGGACTGACTATTTTCATATTGAACCCAGATTTATGCTTACTCAGGCTTGAGGAGAAACCTATCTGGGTATACGTATCCGAGGCGCTTTCTATCTAGCCGACATATCTCCATTCAAAATTATGATAAAGAAACATACATGAATGCAATATAATTTTCTTTCTCCTGACAATAACAAACTCAACAAAAAAATAAGTAGCAATATTCACGCTCTTCGAACGAAGTTCTTTTTAAACTCATTTATGGGCCTGTCGGATGTCAACCGATTAGCACTTTAGGGGTCACCGCGCAAGACTTTGCCAATGTAATAACACCGCCATTAACTCACTACATTTACTTACTAAACGACATCACCGACATCATCTATCTCTTTGGTTTGCGTGTGAAGAAAGTAGTTATTACGAGGCGTTTATTTACACATCTGACGATGATGGGGAATTATAAGGGCGTTTATTCCTCATGGTATTTCATACACACATGAAAGTTCTTATTCTCCCAGTCGGTACAAATTTGTACCAGTTGCTATGCAGTTTTAAGCGCCTGGTGACTTGAAACGCATACTCAAAATACCTAGCTCTAAAAAGGTAGTAAGTAAACAATCATTTCGATAAGTTTAGAGAAAAATATACAGATTTTTCGTTTACTATAAAAACTACTGTTTATTGAACCTAATCTTACGTATCGGTATCAAGCTTCATTATCATTGTTTCATTGATTTACAAAAATAAGTAAGGACTTGCGAGTTTGTACGAAATATCGTGAGCAGTAGTTGGCTCTTAGATAATCTAAGTCTGTGGGAACCATCAAATAAAGAAGTGCCCAAAGCTTGACAAAGTGAAAATATATCAGTAAAATCGAAATTTTCGAGGAGTTTAAAATGTACGAGATTTCAAACTACAACAAAAATATCACGGGGTCAATCGCGTAATTAACCTCTCATTTAACAATCGTTATCGCTGATTGTCCGACACTCTGTCTACAGCCCAAGTTTGTGCCAAATTAGGGGAACTGTTATATCGAGATGTGTCAACGCTTGACGGTCAGTGACGACTGTAGTTGTTTAGGCCTGTGATGATTTTGAAATAGAAGGGTACTCGGGGCAGAAACAGATTCCCTGAACTGCAATTCAACTGCAAATAACAAAGAAAACCTCTCCAAAACTGGTTTTCCTTTTATAAACACTGAATATTGGCGATGTGTCAGACTTGTGTTACGTTTGTTCGCAGAATTGCAGTTTTTTTTTTGTTATTTTTACTTTCTACATACTTTGCAAGAAATTCCCTGCAAAAATAGCGCTGTTCATTAGTTAACACGGTGTGTTATTATTATATTACGAGGAGTTGTTGATGTTCTTTTATTTTTGTTTACCTACCTGGGAACTCAGATTTTTTATTCCTTTAGCGCTTTCTCACTGTGTTCTTCGATATTCGCCGACAAGGTACTCATACCATATACCTCTAAATCCATCCAAGATAAACATGACGTTATTTGGGACACGCCTATTAGACATTAATTAATGTCTCCCAGTGAGTAAATGGCAACATTAATTTGACCCTAATTTACATAATACACATCTACGATCGCTGGGACATGACAAAATCGCTTTATACACGTTGAAATTTCGCCGGATCTCAATCCGAGAGAGGATGATTGTTCTCATTAGGCTTTTGTTCTGCAGCTTTTTGAAATTCGCCTTTAATGAATACTTTGAGTTGAGCTAAGTACGAATGAAAAAGGCACAATTGTGCATTTTTAACAAAAGCTAACTCCCGTAATTACAGTCATTCAGTCGGTCGAGGTAACTTGTACCTGGTGATTACGCCAGGTCTGTTTGACCTTCTTTCAATCACCGAAATTACAAAAGTCCTTGATGAATAAATTCATTTTTTGTATTGCTTACCTGTATCAAAGAGAAGCCTAAATACCTTTTATAGATAGATACCTTTAATGTAAGCCTACAACATCAACGGACTGCTCTTTGTGAATAGCAAATGGCCAAAAACCTCCGAATCATCAATCTACTGAGCAGCAACTGTGGAAAATGTCGCGAGTAAAATACGAGACGTGAAAAATCTCTTCGCTATTGGTCGACTGCGTACAAATAGCTTTTATATAGTGGCGCGCTTTATAAAAACCTGCAAGTACCTACGTGTTGGTCTTCAGATTTATTAGGGTTCCCTCAAAATCAATAACTCCTGACGTTGAATAGAAAATAAAGTTTATGTCACAGGACTTCAGATAAAGTGGTTCAATTAGTCGCTATGCCACTTCATAACCTTGCGTAACTCTGAACGTCGAAGGGACTGGTTAATTGAAACAATTTTAATCAAAAGTTTGATAGAACTCTTGCCGAATTTTTTGTTGTTGGGTATTTCAAGTTCGATACAGTTAAAAAGTTGAAGGACCTTGGCATTTCAGGGATTTTACTTTTTAAATCTCTGTGACAGACTTGAAAACATACCAGAGAATAACCAATTACCATCCGATGGCGTTATGTCAAAGACGGACTGATAAGCGACCGATAAAGTACCTACCTACCTCAGAAACCGAGCATTATATAGTGTCTTTATAATGTACATACTAAAATGAAGGAAAGTATACCTAATTTTATAGAAGGAAAACGTATAAAAAAAACTATTTTTGTTAATTTTTATGGATTTCTTAAAAGTTTATACACAAACGTGACGCCAGTGTAAACAAAACAGTGTTACTTTTCAACTTAATGATCTATCGCCATATCACAAACTCCACAGTAATCGAAAGTAATTAGCCATCCTCATAAAATTAAAATAGTGGAATATAAAGACTCACACTGTATATTAGTCGACAGAATCTAGTTTGTAGGAAAAAAGTATTTAAAAACGATTTTTTACGGTTTAGAATGCCTACCCAGAAGGCTTTGAGCAACAAAAGAATTAGAGTCTCTCATAATACATCATGCAATCGCGATAGCATGTCTGAAATCTAGCATGCTTATGTATACCTCGAGGGTTTGAAATATACCATAATTTATTTAGGTATAAGACAGTAGTATTTGATAGTAAAGAAGAAAATTTTGTAATTAAATCAGAACTTACTTCTACAGATAACTTCCTACAAAACAATAAACTCTTTATAACATGAGTTTAGATCTATTCTATCGGGACATTCTGACAACGATCAATACGGTTGAAAATGTTAAAAAGACTAAACTACATGTGATACACAAAATCCGGACACAATATACATTACACTTTCTTTTTTTAGGGAAAGAATTCTCCAAACAAATTATTTCACCTCTTTGTAATTATTTAATATATATTGTAATAAATTATTAATTTTATTGAGGGTGGAAATGATTATAATAACGTGTGAATTGTTTCAGGTGGAGGGGGGTGAGCGCGGGGTGCGCGGCGCGGGGGGATGCCCGTGCGCAAGGGGCTGCTCGCGCCCCAGAACACCTTCCTCGATACCATCGCCACTCGCTTCGATGGCACGCGTGAGTACCTCGTGTTAATAAAAATTTATACAAGAAGTTAGCAGTATTCTTATACTGGTGCAATAGTACCTACCTACCCACAACCATTGCCATGGATACGCCGCTGCTACGTCAGTGCAGCGTCGGTGCTACGGAGCTAGATTTTTTTGTCCCCAAATTGGGGAATTTGACTTGCATTTTCGAGAAATTTGTTAAAGGGAGTAAGGGAGCTGGGTAGACCAAGCCGCTCCGGTCACTCTGATTACCCTAAATCACTTACTGTTATTACACCACCCTAAATCAGGACCCTAAACCCTGAATATCGTGTAGTATAATAAGTCCTTAAGTCACTGCTATTTCATAACTAGGCCGTCGCTACGTCAGTGCTACATCAATTATGTCATTGCTACGAAACTACGACGCTCCCTGTTACGACACTGCGCTATGTTTATAAAATCTGTTACAATAAAACCGTGCAGATTTTGAGCTCATGATTTCGCGGCCCGGTAATGTAATTGGATAAAGGCAGTAAACGTTAATTTGTTAACCGGAGCATCAATTTTAAGTACAGAACAGTTCTGTATATTAACTTATAGTAATAATAATTACAAACAAAAAGTCTTACAGAACGTTCATTAGCGGTTTGAGACACAATGTACCGCCGGAAATTGCTCAGATACAACATCTTTGCGTGTCTCCATCCGACATAGTCTACCACCTTTATAATTCAACGAAACTTTCCTCGTCTCCTTCAAAACTTGGTAATTTTATTACAACACTTACACTTCTATCTAATTTTCACTCCAAGTTTTTATGAGGAGAGATTTCCTGTATTTAAAGTTAAAAATTTTAGAGCCCTAGAAAAATATTTTTAAGCTTCAGACCAAGTGGTTTATTAGCTAATGGACTAAAGCTATTTCTGTAGTACCGTTCTGGTGGCAACATAGATACTACCTCTAGACACGACAGAATTATATTCCATGGAATCAATCATGTGCCTTTTCTCAACTATAAATTGGGGTCGGCTTTCAGACAAACTGGATGCAGCTAAATATGTACATAGTGATTTTTTGAAGTGTCCCTTTTTTTTAATTGCGATTATTCTGTTACTGGTTGTATACAGAATGATTTTATAACCAGAAACAGAATAATCGCAATTCAATTCAACTATTTATTTATTTCAGATTATAAAATGAAATCCATATACCTAATGGTAGTAGATGAATGACTTAATCTAATGTTAGTAATATAATAATATCCTTGGACATTTTCACACAACGCCATATAGTCCCAAGCTAAGCAACCTAATGCTTGTGTTATGGTAACGAGATGGCTGATAAACTACTTATATACATATTTTTTTTGTAAATACATACATATTATAGATAGAAAAACACCCAGACTCGGAACAAATACATGTAGGTCGTACAAATATTTGTTCCGTGCGGGAATCGAACCCGCGACATGCTGCGCAGCAGTCAATCGCTCAACCACTGCGCCAACCGTGTCGTCTAATAAAAATAATAATAATAAACACCCCCGTCACACCAGTTCACTCGGACAATGTGTCTGCACTCTTATCCGCCTTCGCAAAAGGGGAGAGTCCCACCTATCTGAAGACCTCCTCCTCCACTCTTCACCTCTTTAGGGGCCATTTTACTTCAAGTTATGAAGAACTTTCACCATGGCAACAAAACTGAAAACGCGAAAAAAAGTCGACCGCCCCATACATTTATGTTCGCATAAATCGACAAAAGGTACTTAACAGCAGATTTGTTTTTAAAAGGTGTAAAGAATTGTTGCGTTGATTCTGTTGTACGTTGTAAGTATCTTACTTGAAGCGTCCTTCTTGCCTATCTGACCTTCACAACGGAGCAACTAGGTAACATGATGCCTCACAACAAAAGTGTCTGGTCAGACTTGACTTTCCATGAAATATAAAGTAAAAGTAAAAAAAAAGTTCCTGGGGTGGTGCTGCAAAAACAATATGTTAGAGCTAGAACGAGCGCAGAGAGCCATTCTAAAAGTATCTCAATTCCGACTTTTCCGATACCCAACGGTTATGATGTATACGGAAGCAAAGGTTTTAACTGTTTGTCGGCTGTTCATATTGCAAACGGTTATAAAACAGCATGGCCTCACCACCTTCAACCACTCACTCTCTCACAGAAGTAGACGATTCGATCCCATAGTTTGCCATCTCATCCGACTCTCGACAACTTCCTCCCATCGATGCTTTTGCTACCTTGGTTGCTTTCTTTATAATAAAATAAATAAGATACTCCCAATTTATAACATCACCAAAACCAAATGCATAACCAAACTAGGCAGTTGGCTCTAGGTATTGAATTATGAAGATACAGAAAATCAACTTGCCGTGCCAAAATAGCACATTTAGCACATTTCACTCCCCCCTCAACACACACTACCCCCAGATATACTCCCACACACACACCATACTCACTCACAGATACACAATTGTACCTACTTACTAACACAGTTTTCTTTCTTTTTTTATATCTATTTTTGTTTTGTCTTATAAACCCAGTTTTTGTGAATTCTTACTGCAATTTTATTGTACTGTACAAAAACCTAAAATGAAAGCACTTTCCAAGGGGTTGAAATACAGACCTAAAGTCTAGTTTAGGCACCAGTCTCCCACAGTATAATTATTGCTGTTACGTATTTGTATTGATATTCCTCTAATGTACCTTTACTGTGGTGAGAAATAAATAAATAAATCAAATCAAATGATTCGGTGTTCTTGCTAAATTAGGTAATTAAGCTGTAAACAGAGTTGTTCTAAATTCCGTAACTAACTACAACATAATTGTAAGTTTAGTTCGGCTAACCCCTTAGAGAACAGAGGCGTGACGTGTATAAGCATGTTACGTTCTAATTCAGGTCGGACAGCCGACAGCGCCGTCATAACAATATACATAATTATAGCACTGCCCTCGGAAGACAGCGAGCGGTATCTCAAATAAATTATTTTTTTTCTAACCCCGTATTTTTTATGCACATAGAAAAATCACTATCCACCGCACCGCTTAATAGGCTTGTGTCCTGAAAAAATCCAATTAGTCCGTCAGTTAGATTATCAAAAAATATTTGACCCGTGTTTTTTCTTTTGTAACGGGAACCAAAATTGATGAAGTTACGACGCTTTTAAAATTCTCAATACGTCACACCTTCGCATAATTTTTAGTGAGTCGTAACGTCACGAGCCCCCACTCCCGAGTTTTGATGCGTTTTATCATTGTCAATATTCATTGATTAACAAAAACAAAAAATACGTGTCCATTATTTTTCAATACTCTAACTAACGGACTAAATAGTCTTACAATATGTGGATGATGGAATCTAGCCTATTTTACCATAGGTCAAACTTGGCCGGAGATCGCTTAGAGAGGTATGGAAAGAAAAAGGGCTTTGCCTCCAGTTTTCAGTGGGACCCAAATTAGCCTAGCAAAAATACCGTAGTACTTGAGATAGCTTTTATAAACATTACGGCATGGAAAAGCTTGATTTAAATATATGTCATTATGGTGGAATGGGATTCAGTTTTCAGTAGCAACCCATTTTCTCGAAACTCACTTTGATCGAGTTACCGCTCTTTGTCTTCCGAAGTTCCGAGAGCAAATAATACATGCAGACGTTGCATCTGAATCTGTGATCTTACGAAACCGACGTCGACGTGAGAATGAACTACGTAATAATCTAATTAACATTTTCATTCTCGACGCTGTATTGTGATAACGAGTTTGAACGCAGCCATTTTTAGCGCAGCTCCGGAAATTAATCGATAAATTAATAAATACTGCATCAGACATTTTTTATATTGAATCTCTGGGCTGTCTACAGCGGAAGTACGAAAATATTGCCCTCTTTTCTTTTTTTAGCTTTGGTTAGAACTAGGGAGACCTTCAATTAGAGAAGTAGATTTAGCTTGCAATATTTATCGTCGAAAGATAATGTACTTGTTCCTTTTTCATGTCAAAAGCGGTTGAAAGCGGCCAATGCCCTGTAATGAAGTGAAACCGTTTTAAATTGGTCATGATCGATTGGATGAAACGTGTTTTGACATATTGCTTGGCAGTAACAATACTGCCAAGCAAGATGTCAAAACACGTCTCGTGTTTACATAATTTATTATTTGTTTCACTTAGGTACTTGTTTATTTGTTGTATCATTTGTCATACAACAGAAATCATGTTCAATATTGAAGAACAACAAACCCCAGAGCTATTTCACGGACTACGGTACATGGTACACAGTATCCTACTATGATTTACGATGCCAACCATTCATCGTACTACGTCAAAAACAGTACCTACCTGTGTATAGTAAATAATGCCAAACCAGCTGAAACAATAGTTCACCGTACTTCTCATAACTTTCAGCTGAATGGCACAAACACAATCAATGTTATAGTCGTAACTTTGAACTACAGTTAGTTCATATTAGTTACTCCAAGACGTACTAATATAACAAGTTACTGCACATGGCTCCAGGCTGACAGACGCACTTTAAGTTCATAATGTTTTAAGTTTTCATTAGAACTGAGGTGGTCTGAACGTAAAATACAATTTATGCAGAAATATAGACATGAAAACTTTTTAGTCAAATTTAAACTTGAAAGTGGCAATATAAGTAAATACTAAAACTAAGGAGATATGGTGACGTTTTGTAATCTTGTAAACCTACACTAAAGTAGATTCACATAATGAGGGTTATCGCGTTTTTTTTTGCCGATAGAGGCGCTACTGTAGCGTGAGGCCTTCGAAATATCAAATGTATTGGTTGGCTTTTGACGACAGTTTATTTACTTATTTGTTGTGAATATTTTATTAAAACAGCCTGCATATGGCAGAATAAGTTACGGTTAATCCGATTGCATTGTTTTTTATTTTTCGTTGGAAATATGTATGTCCTTTTTTCCATAATGATGTGACCACGTAACATTGCGACGATTTCTTTATCGTATTAATCGCATATTCACGGCATCATAAACTATTTTCATTCTAACTTAGTTCACATGCGCGTAATAGGTAACCTCACTCGACAGTGGCGCCAACTGAGTGAGTTAAAAAACGGTAGCCCTCAAATATCCATACAATGAAACCGTATCAAATCACAGTGTAACAGTAGTCTGACAAACATGAATATTTAGCATTATGCAAACTTTGAAGAAGTGTAATAATAAAGACTGGTTGATGGTGCCGGGAATCTTTTTGCAGATAAAAAACTTTTTACAAAAAAATACAACCGACTTCTAAAAAAAAAAACACTACAAAGTAAAAAATAACTTGTAAAAAGTTTTTGTAAAAAGTTTTTTATTTTTCACTTTTTAGTGGTGCCCCACACCTAACAACACCACTACAAAATCGCAGAAAAGCAAAATACGCAATTTCGATTATCAAAGAATCATCTAAATACTTAGTCGAATTCCAGCGATTTCGATTTAAAATCCAAAGTTCGTAACCGATTTTGATATGATTTAAATGGGACCAATCTGCAAGTATATACTTTCAGATAAAACAAAAAATTTTCAAATCGGTTCATAATTGTCGGAGTTATGAGGCAAAAAACATAAAAAAAAAACATACAACCGAATTGATAACCTTCTCCTTTTTGGGAAGTCGGTTAAAAATTTATTGGCAATGTGGGGATCATTTCAACATATCCCGAACTCTTCAGTACATAATGCGGAAACATATTTATGATTAGACTATAAATAAATTTAAGCTAGCACGTCTTTGAATTGCATACACCCTTGTGTAAATTGTTTCGATCCAGATCCCACAAAGTCAGTACCTACAGTCTTCCTGGTTAAGTTGTCAGAAAAAACCGCTTGGGTCAAAACGAATATTATGATAGGAAAGATTTCTCTTTAGCAAACTGTTCCAGTTATCCTTATATATTTCCTCGGTTCATGAATTTTTCTGGCGTTGTTTTAATAAAATCCTTTTCTAATTTCAAGTCGAAAATCCAATGGAAAAGGATTATCTTTAAGACACCTATTTTTTACTTCTTTTCATCCCGGATATAAAACTGAGCGGCAACTTTATGACCGTATATTGTGAAAAAACAAAGTTTATAAACAAATCACATTATTTTGAGCGAATCCTATATTACCGACATTATTTTTCTGTTTAACGACATCGGCGTTTATAATAATTAAACGTTAAATACATATTTAATTCGTTAAGTAACGGACATGGTGTGTTGGCATAAAAGAGTAAACTGGAAATCATCGAAATTGATCATATTTATGCCAATCAATCGACATCTCCCCGTTTGTAAATTTACCCTGTTTGAGTAGCAACTCTTGCTGTTTCAATAGTCTCGAATTACGTAGCCACTCTATACAAACGTTTGCTCCACAATGCACTCGTAGACGGTAGGTTTATTTGGACGTACATACATACAGCGCTGTGTAATGGCATCGATCTTACCTGCGAAAGTACAGAACAGAACACATTATCGGAATGTCTGGCATGAAGCGAGATCGTCTGATGAAAGCGATGGGAAAATAGCTCCGTCTGAGATTTCAACACGTACAGCAAATTAGCTACCTACTATTACTGAAGCAAATAAGCTTATACTCGTACACTGAGACGGTTCTCCATTTACTGAAGTATCTCGTTGAGTACTGTTAGAGGGGAATAATGGAGATTGTTTGTGTTCGGAAAATATGTGAAATGGTTTGTTTTTGTAGTCAGACATGAACATTTAACAGCTGATATCACAAAGTACAAGAGTAGGTACTAAGTTGCCATTAGTTGAAGATTGCAGATTCAATCATCATTTAATGTATGTTGTTCATTGTGTGTTCCTTATTTATAGTCACTTTTGTTTGCGTTTATTTAATCGGGTGCAACACGTGTTTCATGAATGATGTTTGAAATGAATAAAGCTTAAAAAATCTTAGACCAAACAAGAACATAAAAATATATCAAATGAAAGACCGGACGATAAAGCATGTAAACGTAGGTAATTTCCCAGACTCTTTCGTCCACAGGTCGTTGCTCTATTAGAGACGAAAGCGCCCCAAGACTCCCACGTTGTTTGCAGGATAAAGATCTCTCAAGGACAAAAAAAATAAATTGGAAACATTTATTCTTCAACCCTGACCACACAACTCAATCAGTTATGAAAAATCTCTCTGAATATTAAAATTCAATGTCCTTTACATATTAGTACATTCAAAGTGGTTTTTTACTATGTATGAAGAAGTGAACATTTTCTTTTCATGTTACTTGGAGTGGAAACAGACGTCCCTCGTAAAGGGATGAATGGGTCGTCTTTATTGTAATGGTAACCGAAACATTGAATGGCTATTCTTGTACAATGTTTTCGTTTTTATTACAAAACACATTTTACGTTTCTTTACTATGTTTTTAAGCGTTTAAACAAAGAGGTTTTTTCAAGTCAAATCGATGAATTAAATCTTAGCTTTGTGAATTTGAATATTAGAAAGAATTACTTTTTCGAATATGTGTTGAATATGAGTGTCGATAGCAGATCTGACCTAAATATAACTTAAGTCAGTGGTTCTTATCAATTTGGCAGTACATTGCAACATTCGTAATTAAAGCCTTTTGTTTGTAATAGCTATTCAGAAATTCATTACTTTGAAATTTACACTCGCATTTATACATTAATTAAAGAAGCAAATAATGATGAACCTACGTAGGTACTTTCATATTTCTACTTGAAAAGAAAAACTCCAAGAAAATCGCAGAGCTTTTCTCTGGGATAAACTTCATTTATTCCCATCTACTGAAACGACGTTAACTAACTAAATATGAAAAACTAGAGTCGAGATAAACGAGAAAATTGGGAGATTAAAAAGACAAGCCGAATTTATTTAGAGAGTCCTTCTAGTGCCACGTAAAATTTTAATTAAGTACCTACTTTACTTATTTATAATGTTACTGAGAGAGTTACTCTGAAATATGATGAGTACGCATCTCCTCTGCTGATTATACGAAAGATTTGCTCATCTTGTTAACTTTACAAACCACTGAAATAACGTTATTATTAACCTTTTGTATAAGTTAATTTAATGAGTCTCACTTTAATACGAAACCTGTCTGCTTTTCTCGTTTCTGTAGGAAAGTGATAAAATAAACTGCACGAATATTATCTAATTTAAAATATTTTTATACAATCTTCTAAAGTAAGGATAATGAGATTTAGAACCCTAGTTTATTGTTAGAAAACTGACTGTTACATAAGCGCTGAACCTTTAGAAACACACTTAGTTTGTAAAAATAAATAAAGATGTGTTTTAATAAACGATCCAATCCTTAAAGTCTTGAAGCTGAAAAAGAAAAAAGGCTATGAAAAAAGGTAAAAGAGGCATGAAACCGGACCGCGGATCAGCTGCTATTCAGCGGCCAACCATAATCTCACTCCCTGTGCTCCTTTAAAGACATTCTGATGAATGCAGGGGATTAACTTCGCGAAAAGACACGTTCAAAGCGTACCTACGAGAAAAATGTAATAATATTTTTATTGGAGTTGAACAAACTCAATCTATGTAGGGTGATTAGTAATTTGGTGCATTGCTTGTCATTGCTTGTTAGAGCGAATTTGTAATTTTCACCAAATAACGTGGGGTTCGCATTAAGATCTTATAGCGATTTGTTTTAAAGATTTCTGTCCATCAGTTCAGGCAAGATCTGTCACTTTCATGTGTATTTTATTTAACCTACAGCTTTTCTTGTTAAATTATGACCCCTCAGCCATTGTTTATTCAATCTGAAAACCTTATCAACGGTTAATTAATTTGACAATAACATATTGTTGCTTGTCCCCACAAATTGCATTATATCCTTTTTAGGAGCACATACGAAATCCACGAGAACAAAGTCGCGGGCAAAGTGCTACTTCATTTCATACCGAAGCTTAAATCGAACACAGCATATATCATGTACTGATTCATTATTACACCGATTTGTTGACTCGGAATAAACATTCGCGATGTACTGTGTTCATTCAACATCAACAGATTTTCGAACAAACGCAAATGAAGGTACGAATTACAAATGAATAATTGTGCGTTCCTGTTGGTTGTATGGTGTAATATAACGGTTATAAGCATGTGATGCACATGGACATACTGAAGTAGTTTGATTGCACATTATATCGGGTCGAATTGGCGCCAGTTTCAATTAACTGCCTGTTATTTCTGTTCCACTCCTGAATCGCGGCGCATTGACCGAACCGATTCAGTAAAATTAGCCACAGATTCGCAAACTTGCACTATACTGCAGTCATTGCCGCGATAAAGTTATTTCTGGTCGGAAATGGCGTACGACCACTTAATGTTACGATCTGCCTAGGCCTATCCCAACTATTTTGGAGTTGTCTTGGATGCAGCTGAATATCTGTTTTTCTTGGGATCGTCTGCCTGTCTGATCTCCACATCCTAGCTACTGGGTACTAAACTGTTTTTGACAGGCTTGTGGATTTCAGAAGTCCTGACTACCCGTAAGGATTGTCAAAGGTCTAATACATGTAACCTCAGCCAGCGGAACTTAACGTGCAATCGAACCCATGAGGCTGTTTATATTTAGCTACGTAGGTACCATCTCATAAGACTGAAACTTTTACCAATGAAAAATCGCGTTTTATGAAAGAGATTTAAATATAAATGTTTATCAAAGGCTTTATCTTGAGGGGACAAATAGCTCAATCGATGAATCACAACGCTCGAAGGAGGGAAATAACTGGATCCCCGGCGTTTACGAAGAATGCGAGATTGCGTCACGTCCGTCACGTTGAGGTCACGCCTCCCCTGTTTACTTGATTGTGTCATTGGTTCATTCATATCTTGAACATCTGCAGGAAAAAAAGTGGATTACCTTTTTAAACCTTTTTCAATAATAGAACATTCTGATTACATCCTAGTCTAATTCTGATTAGGAACCAAAATAAGGAACTTTGTTTATTTACTGACAAACACGCAAGCTAAATATTGTGTCTAGAAGCATGAAACAATTTTGCAAGAGCTACTTTAAACGAGGGGGAGCACTAAAGAAGGTTTACTAATAATAGTATAGTTATATACTAATAAGTTGATACATTCCCTAAAGGGTTTAATAAGTGATGGAAGTTTTAATGGAAATTCATAATTTTCACCAAAGGGAAAACTTTTTGGACTCTTTTACAATAAAAATCTATCCCATATCAACTCAAACGGCTACCATATTCTCCTCTTATCAATAAAAGACGTCTCACATGTAAACTCATGTCAAACCTCCATCAATGGCGTACATCCGGGTCTCTCAACTTGAAGCAACTTTGTCGCGATGATCCCATTAATTCATTATAAAAGGAAGCCGGTTATTGTTACTTTCATTTAAGTTTATGAAACACTCTATGTTATTAGCAAATAGATTTCATTATTGGCAATTAGCAATCATTGATGGATGAATTTACTTTATAGTTACCTACCTAATGTTAATGTTAAACGCGTTCAATTCTATGCTTATCAACCAAAGTAAACTAGCTTTTTCCGGCGTTTTCACTCATGAACCGTGCATTTTTTTTTCTAAAAACAGAGCCTTAGCCTTAGACAATTAGCGATATTTAAACTTAATTTAGAGATCCTAAATCAGTTAACATAAGGGCCTACACTTTGTTTTATATCTGTGCATAAACACCGACGTAGTTATTCCGCGATATCACATCGTTGGCAAACAAAATGATGTTCTGAGAATGTGAAAAGAGAAGGTCTAAGTGTGTCCTATTTTTAGCCGTTCGCGTGATGTAGAATGAATAGAATCGCGTGGATGTGCGGGAGTCTAGTCTGTGGACTGCTAAGAAATTGCCACCAGCTACGAAAACTGTTTACAACACCTGTATAGACATGCACTAGTAGAAATGTTTGTACAGAGTGACTTTTAGTTCATTGGTTATCTTTTAGAGGGAGAATATGTTTGAGATAACAAGCAATTTTAACAGTAGAATATCTCTCCTTCTTTGTGTCGCTGACATGACTGTAACTCAGATTGGTTTGGACCAAAACTTTGATACTTCTACAACATGACAGCGCATATAGCAACTCTGAAATCACAAATAAATAATAATTGATCCTTGTTTGTTTCTTCGTCTGAAACACAGGACCCTCCTAGTTCAGGCGACAGTGATATTAATACCTTTGCTATTTTATGTACTACAGTGTAATTTAGAATTAAGAAATTTAAATAAATGATTTGATTTGATTTGATAGAATCTTGATACGTAACAGCTGTTTTTATGTTTCGTATTTCAGGTTTGGTCTCAATAAAAGTTGTTTAAAATTTGAAGCATTTTCACCCCCTGAAAGATTGCCAATGAATTAAAATTCAACCTGTATACAACATCGCTCCGAGAATTTCTTTTTCACCTTACAGAAATAAATGTAAGGTACCTGTCTATGTTTTTATTTATATAACAATATAATTTGTCGCGAAGGCCGACACGCGTGTAATACGTTCTCATTGCCTCAGGGAGAATGGCCGACAAACCATACGTATAACAAGATTTATACCTAGTCGTTATCAGACCGTGTTCATGTGAAATATCACTAAAACAATGGCTCGCCTTAGTTGGAGACAAAATATCCTGTTTTCTGGAAGGTAAGATACACAATACTGAAAAAACCATTTAGCCAATCGAGATCCGGATAGGTAGGTTTCTCTTTTTTTTGTTTTCATGTTGCTCCATTTACAAAATAATACTCCTCTTGCGAGCTTCACAAAATCCAATTCTATTTCTAATCTATTGGATAAAACTACGATGACTGTAAAATACAAAAGGGACGCCGAAATTGTAGACCTGATGGTTATCATTTTCATGATTTAGAAAACACTTTACGTTACTGTTACTTTGTAAAACAGTTTAATTTAAAATCATTCATTCATTTTATCTAGGGCAAAAAGACCATATAAAATACTAGTATTTGTTCACAATTGCTCTAATAAATCTGTCCAAATTCATTTATGTCTTTTTTATTAATATACTATTAAAGCAAGCTCTTTGCATCACAGCCGAAAACCTTTTTATCCTTTTCATATTTTAGTAGACAAAACCGCACTCTTCTTCGAAGCTTTATTACTCGTTAATAGCTATTTGCTCACACTGTAACAGAATATTAACGAACTTTAATATTTTCTAACTGTTCATTAAAAACTTTACTCCATTATAGGGACGTTGAGCTTTACATAACAGACACAATGCTTCAATTATCATTTTACAACTGAAGCTTCATTTACTACATAAGTAATTTATGTTTTTGTTGTTTAATTAAAATTAGATAACTGTTTAAAGGGAGTTAATTTTGACTTTGACGCGGGTTTTTAGAACGCAGAAGCAATTTATCAGTGGTAAAACTTGTTGTGAGAGTTAGAACGTTGTATGCCACAGCGACGTCCCCACAAGCTGGCATTCGCCTAAATATTTAATCGGAAACCATCCGATGCTTATAAATTCGTTAATTATCTAACTTAAAGTTTTTAAACAACGGGCAAAAATTTGCGTTAACACCTCATTGTTTATTTTTTCTTAAATTACGGTAGAAAGAGATTTATTTGAGGTTATAATCCGTATTAAACATAATTTATTCATGAACTTTGCTATACCTTCGTCTTGAACTCTTGATCAATTTATTTAGTGTTTGTCTGCCTAATATATTTAATAGATCAGTCAACGTTCAAGTCTTGTAAGAGAAAACTGTAAGATGTTAATAGAATGAGTGATTAGATTTATTTGGCTATTATTTCTACAAGAGTACCATCTAAGTGTATTTTGTTTTCAGAGTTTTATAGATTTGTTTAGTATAATTTGGTAAATAAGTAACTTACTTTCATCATGCTTGTCGTTTTAACTGTGGAAAATAAATATATATCTTAATATATATAAATCACGTGGCACTTTGTTTGTCAGCGATGGACTCCTAAACTACTTGACCGATTTTAATCAAATTTGCACACCGTGTGCAGTTTGATCCAACTTGAAAGATAGGGTAGCTTACATCTCAATTTTTTGTTACAATATTATTTAGGAGCGGAAAATGTGACGCAGACGAAGTTGCGTGGGTCATCTAGTATATTAGTTATATTTTAAAAGTCCTTCCAAAGACCTTCAAACCACTACGAGAGTGTTTTGTTTTTAATAGATTCTAAAACCAGTCGTTGATACAGATAACACCTCAGTCCCATAAAAATAAACACTTAGCAACGCACAGCGATCTATTATGAAAATAAACCTTAAAGCACATAATATTCTGTATCAGTACATCATATTTCACTGACGAGAATCGGCAAATAAATTCCGTAGTGCAGGGATCTACCCGCGGAGTTTACACGATACTATACCCGCGTTAACGCTAGAGTGAGCTTTGTGACTTAAAAAGATGATATATATGTGGGTACCTGCAGATAGCTATACCTGTGTACCCATCGGTCGGTGGGTACACAGGTCGCGATAAGGAAGCGCCCACAGGGTTGTCACGCAAACCAATTTTGTAGGAATGCACTTCTACCTACATTTTCGAAATCGCTTCACCGTTGGATCAAAATGGAATCCAATATGATTTCCTCTCAATTATCGTTCGAAATAGTTTGCGATCCTCAAATTGTTTGAGTGATTTTAGAGCTTTATTGTAGAGAACGTTTATGTTGAATTGTTGCTTCATTGAATTTTGATGAGTAGGGTATTTATAAGTTTGAAGGAAGAAACTTCAGTGGCTTGAAGTACTTTTCGCGTCGTTATTCCCAACTAGAAGTTGAGAATAATGACGTAAACTTGTAGTTTAGTGGGTAGTATATTTTTAGGGTTCCGAACATCCGTAAATAACGGAACCCTTATAGGATCACTCGGGTGTCTGCCTGTCTGTCTGTCACAACCAGTTGTCTCTGGATAGAATCTACTGAACCGATTCTGTTGAAATTTGGTACACATAAGGACTTCTGTAAACCAAATACGGACGCTTTATGTAAAGAAATACATTTTTAGTATGGGAGTCACTTTTGGGGGTCAAACTAAAAAATTTGAAAAAAAAAAGTTTTCAACCTCTATTGTGTGAGATCAAATGAAAGGGCTTATTGTGTGGATTTTAATTATATAGGTATTTTTTTATAATTTTGGGGCATCATTAATTATAATAATTGCTATACGTAAATTACTTCGACCACATCTAGGTTTGAAGGTTTCAAATGTATTCTGTAGTTAGCCAACCACCTAAGAGCAAGTTTGTGGGAATGCAATTGCGTCTATGTTGGGGAAATGGCTTGAATATTAAGGCAAATGGAAAGCCAATACAATTCCCGGTCGGTCCGTAACATCACCCGACATAACCCGTTGAACGTGTTAAATACTAATATTGTCACACGTTTGATCTCAGATTCGACTAGGGACGTTGATGATGCCCGAAATGTGGAATTTCGACCCCAAATATTCCACCCATGAATATCAACTACTTTGGTACGCTTCATATTCATAGATTAGTTTTGGGAGCTTTTCCTTAACTTTGTCATGTTGGATTGGGTTAGTTTTTCATTAGATTGGCCACAAGAATCCTGACTATTTTTTATTCTATTCTATTTTACCCTTTTCTTTATTATACACGATGATAACGGTAGAGTTGGCATTATGCCGTCAATTATTACGGTAGGTAGGGAAGAAAATGATAAAGTCCATTAACAACGAAATAGCTCGGGTTTTTCCTTAATAATTTTCCTGCGTTTAAATTTCAGCCCCTCGCGACAACTGGGGCTTCATAAAAAATATAGACGGCGTGTCATGGGTGCAAACACTTACCTACGTCAAATGCTATGAACAAAGTTCCGGGATTAAACGCTCATCGTCCACTCACCGCTTAAATGTGGGGGCGGGCGCTCACCGGAGAGCAATCAAAACTTTAACCTAACCTGTACTATACCTAGGCACACTTTTATCATATTCAATAGGTACACGTCCATTCGGCTCTTTTATGTTACTCCAAAGACGAGTAAAATCTCTAGTTTTTCATAAAATATCTGTGAATGTAGCCGAATAAATCCCAAGCTTTTATGAAAGCTACAGGCGAAAATCTGTGGAAACTTAATATTAAGGCGAATTTTCTTTTTGCTTCCGCTAACAATAGAATCGTTTAGTTGATTTCCTAAGTGGTTAACCAATATAGAGCTCTCAATAACTTCTTATAATTAGAACAAATCTATCACCAACGAACTTCTTAAATTTTAATGTAATTTAAAGGTAGGTATAATACTTAATTGACAGTTTCACGACAAAATGGCTATCGCGCTGGTCGTTTGATCTGCGAGGTCAAGTGCTGGAAAGAGGATTCATTTACATATTGACACCCCTCCATCCTTTAAGAGCATTTACACCGTCACTCTTTTATTACCTACACAAATACCTGTGGTGGAGATTAAATCTGCAGTCAGAGTGATCAAAATCAGCCACCGTTGTGAAAGGTTTCATGACGTAATAAACACGTGGCCACGTGATAAGCCTGCATGTTTGTGTTTCTGATATCGAAAAGTCACGCATATCTACACAGCGTAGCTGCGGGTCGGAGCGGGTGACGCTATGCAAGGCAATGCGAGGTCCACGTGGGTTTCCTCTGCGTGGGTGCAGCTGGTGGCATTTGCTTTGATATTACTGAATAAATTGCTTTCAGGATGGAGTGGGTAGCTCTGTGATAAATACTGATTTCCGTGAATTTAAGTAACGTATTCTCCAAGCTCAGGGCGTCCTCCTTTCCAATCAGAATACAATAGTTCTGTATGTGTATGTAAATTGCAAGGAATCCATTACAATCAGGTTAGTAAATGGAAGGTCATTAACCCAACAGTTAGGATAACAAAGCACGTTCACGTGTAGTACACGTTGTTTTTAGTCATAGCTCAAAGTGAACATTAGAAAGGCAATTCTGTTAATCCTGCTCTAAGCGTGAAACTAGGAGTGTGTACACGAGAATCAACAAAGCTAAACCAACGCGACGCGCGACTTACTAGTTGATTTAATGTCTATGCAAAAAAAAGTATGTTAATGGTAGTGGAAAACGTGGTAATGATTTAAGGTTTCGAAATGTCTATGCATTTAGTTTTATTGGTTACAGTTAGCCAACATTGTCCTACTGCTGGAGAGTTAGGCCTTTGCCCAGCCGTGGGGCAATGAACTCAAAAGCTGAGTGTCGTGGGGCTTTCCCCATGGCAATTTGATCGAGGGCTCATGTAGACCACTGGTAGTTTGTTTTTTCCGGGTCGAGCTGCTATCTTCTCCAGCCAATGTACATTAAGTATGAGTTTTAGTTTGTAGTTTTCTTGTTTTTATCGGTGTACAATTAAGTATATAAGAAATAAATCAAGCTACATTTAATCATATCAGCATGAAACCTTACAATTGAACCAAGCCAAACCAATTATGTCAATGCATTTCCGTTAAGTTACACTTGGCCAAATTGACAAAATATAGCTTTGGGAGACAATTTATTCATTAACGTGTAAACATGTATTGATAGATACTAGGTTTAATTATACCTATGTTTTCACTACAAAACAATGTGTGCTCAAAAAATACTTTTCTGAAATAGCACTGCCAATGACCCGATACTGAAGGACGCTGACCGCTGACGGCCTGACGTCACTAAACCAATTTTCGTCGCGTCAGCAGTGTCCATGGGTAGGGACCCATTAGCCAAAAGCCGATAGCCGATTCAGTTATGAAGATTACTTGGTACTGACAAGTAACATTACTATGCGGGCTTCCGAGGCTGACACCTAATGAAATTAATCGCTCGATCATTCTCTGCAATGTTATTAAACTTGCATGCAAGCTACACGCAGTAGACGGCCTTAGACGTAAGCAAAAAGAATATTTTTCATAAACAAACTGTCACTCAGTGACAATGTTCAAAGAAGCTGAACTTTTTTTTTAACAACGTTTTCATGTTAGAACAAAAAAATACTGTTCTGAAGTCAAACTCTCGCACTTATAAAACTCGTAAACTCATCTCAGCGACAAATTAATGTCAAAAACTTAGGAAATTAGAGGTGTATTTCACCGATTCAGACTGAGATTAGAATGCGAACGTTCCTTAAAGGTACGTGAACATTTTCATGAAAATTCACGACACCAGTTGGCGCCTCTTAAGCGGGAGGTCCTCTATTATGAAAAAATAACTATGGTAGACGCCAGGAAAATCTATACTAATATTATGAAGCAGAAGAGTTTGTTTGTTTAGTTGAACGCGCTAATCTCAGGAACTACTGGTCCGATTTGAAAAATTCTCTTCAGTGTTAGATAGCCCATTTATCGAGAAAGGTTATAGGCTACTTATATATCATCACGCTAAGACAAATAGGAACGGAGAAATAATGGAAAATGTAACGCAGACGAAGGTGCGCGGGTCAGCTAGTGTGCCATAACGGCCATTGACCCAAATAAATTTATTGACTTTCTTAATATCAAAAACAGAAATAAAGACATAAAGCTGTCCTGAAGCGACATCCATCGTTATCCTTTACGTTCTCGAGTAATGAAAAACGGTTCATAATTTATTGTTCGAGGATGTACGAAGGGATATTAGGGAAAGGTTCAATGTACTTTATTGCAAGTTTATCTGGCGCCTTCCATAACGACGTGAACATGACGCTGACTTCAAATTAACTGTAGGCGGACAACGTTTAAATTTTGGTAGATGATTGGACCTGACGCCGCAGTAGGTACTGCCACCCTGTGCATGTTTTTTTTTTTTAGGGATGGGAAATCATCCAATGACTCCTCCTACTCTGGGTGTAGCGGGAGGGAGTGTCAGACTTTTACTGACTAAAACCCATCCATGTTCCTTCATTGCCCTTTGTGTTCCGGAGCCACGGTATCTCTTTCGAACAGTCCCGCGACTCCGGACCCTCATTGTCCCTCAGTTGTAAGATGGTTGATCCTTTAATCATGCTCTTCTTTTCTTGTCAACAGACAGCAACTTCGTGCTGGGCAATGCGCAGGTGCCGTGCTACCCTATCGTGTACTGCTCGGACGGGTTCTGCGAGCTGACGGGCTGGGCGCGTGCGCACATCATGCAGAAGGGTTGCGCGTGCAAGTTCCTGCACGGGCCCGACACGCGCGACGAGCACCGCCACGAGATCGACACAGCGCTGGAGGCCAAACATGAACTTAAACTAGAACTTATATTTTATAAGAAAAATGGTAAGATTTTTCAAAATAATGTAGCTATAAATATTCAGCCTCAACACATGATACCTCACAGTTACCGAGCATTACAAATGTGGTGTTATATGTACCTACTTACCTCGTTGATCTAGTGATCGCAAGTGCTTCAGCTGAACATTGCTTTGATTACTTGGCCGGATATTTTATTAAGTTTTTCCATTTTCAGCATACCTAGTTCCGCGGAATTTGGATTTGCCATCGTTATTACATGGGCTGGTGAAATATGTTAATACCTACTAAACGCACACTACCACTACCTATCCTTGGCAATAAAGAGGTGTTCCGTATTACTACAAAATTCAGAAACTGCCACCCTTTTTTTTTTTTTTTTTAGGGATGGGAAATCATCCAATGACTCCTCCCGCTCTGGGTGTTAGCGGGAGGGAGTGTCAGACTTCTACTGACTAAAACCCATCCATGTTCCTTCATTGCCCTTTTTGTTCCGGAGCCACGGTGTCTCTTGCGAATAATCCCGCGACTCCGGCAGGCGTCGGCCCTTTCGGGCCCCTCTGTGTGCTGACTCTCATTGAGGCGCGCGTGGAACACTAACGCGCCGTCGACAGGGCCTGTCGTCTAACTAGACGGACGGACGGCGAGCCACCCATAGCTCGCCGTCCACAGGCCCGCGCCTACGGTGGCCGGAGGTCACCAGGTGGCGGCCCCCGACGCCCGCGGCGTCCACCACGGCGGCCGGGACGAAAGGGTCTCCTCGCCCTCCCCGCCGCCTCCTTCGCTAGCATGACTGCTTCGCAGAAGGCAAGCGAACTTCAGTCCGTTAACCTCCTCGAACCTAAGAACCTCGTCAATCCCTCAATTGACAGTTGGATAGTTCCCGTGAGATAACTAATATCGAAGTGGCATAACAAGCGTTTCCTTATCCGAATTGGTGAATTTTACTAACTAAAAGAATTTTGTTGTGTAATTATTGACAAAGATATTTCAAAAAAAAATATTTATTCCAAGCATATATTTACATTACATAGGTTTTTTTTTACAGTAAAAGCTGCAAAAGCACTATCCGAAAAGCAGCGGAACAAAAATAAAATATAAATGTACACTACAATAACCATTAAGTGAATTGCCATTTAAAAGCGCCAAACTCAATATCGACAAGAAGCTTTTCCGTCGAATGACGTTTGCTTTACTTTTCCACGAATGCATGCACATTCGTGGAAAAGTAAAGCAAACGTTTATGAGCTTTGCACTTGTGAGTCCGCGCCGCGCCGTGCCGAAGTTTCCTACGTGCCAGTTTTTTTTTTGTAATCAGAATACACCTACGTCCGCAACCAAGGTTACTTTTTTCAAACGTGTTCTTTTATTTGATTTGGCCGATCGATGGATAAACTCATAAACTAAAATATCTAGCGACATTTTCTCTCTGATAGACGTCGTCGTTTCTAAGCCACATGTGCATAAATGATCTGCTTACTTATCTATTAATATTCTTTGCGCAGTTGCATGCACAGCTTACGTCACACGCTCTAGTATCCAACACATAGTTAAAGGATATTATATTTACGTAATAAATTAAAAAGCCGGTCATAAACGGAGAGATATTAAAAGAAAAACTTAATTCAACTCTCGATCCTTTGCATTAATGGCTTTGCAAAAAGACGTCCATGCCACAATCGTAAACAAAACCAATAAGAGGTTTACGATTCCATTCGACTAAATTAAACTTTTACAAGCAGCCAGCTGTTCCTAGTCAGCAGCATTAACTGCCTTCAGAACGACCGTCACCCTACCGACACCAGATTGTGGATCCACTTCAAAATGTCATCCGACAAACGCTTTCCGATACATTAAAGTCTCGAAAACCGATTCACAAAAATTCGAAGCTTCATTAATACATAATCAATGTTTCTTAAGACGCTCGTTCTTTCCTTTGAATTTCAACCGAAATTAACATTCATTAAACTTTACAGGATCTCCCTTTTGGTGCCTGCTTGACATCGTCCCAATTAAGAATGAGAAACGAGAAGTGGTTTTATTCCTCGCCTCCTTCAAGGATATCACCAACACCAAGATGGCCGCCATGAACACTAATGAGAACTTCGACAGCGGTGAGTGCCTTTGTAATGATGATACTCGAGACTTCTTAACAAAATGCAACCCTCAAAAAAATATAATAAGTACTTTCCAAATAGTGACCTTGTTCCGAAGCCTTCTGAACACTAAATGAGATGTTTTCGAGGATGCTGACAGTTATGCATTTGTATTAATCATCACTTAGCACGTTGTTCTAGTGCTCTAGGTACATCTATCAGATAGCATTAGATTGAGCTCCCGTAGCTCCCCGTTACCTAGCGAGTTGCGAGCATCACCGCACGGTAAAGTTCCTTTACGAGTATTGTATCGTACTACTGTGTAGCCTTTATAAACTAGTCTGTAGCTAGACAGGCAATAAGTCTGAGTAGATAGAAATAGATTTAGTGAGTAAACACTTCGTAGCGAAAATAACTCAATTGTTTTTCTTTGTATCTACAAATGCAACACTTGACTCAACACGTTTTAAGTTAATGAGGACGAACTTAGCGCCGTCTGTTAGCAAAGGACCTCGTTCCGTAACTGTATGTAGGTGTAGCTTAACAGCAACACTTTATCTAGTTTTAATGATATTTTAATAGTTTTGCTTGTTTTAATAATATTTTTTTTTTAATGATGGACTATGCTTCAAGCAAATACAATACAATGCTATTTTGATATTTTATTAAATATATAGCCAGATACTCATTTTGAGAATTCCTTATATTTGAGTTCTGACACGGTTTGAGATTAGTTTGTTACTCTCCGCTGTAAAGGCATCAGCAATGTTTAATAAAACTTGAAGCATGGGCTGTTTGTTCAAGAATTCAAATATCCTTTGAATACCACTAACTTGTACATCAAATTAATTGAAACCACCCTGTATTTCGATCTAACTTTGAGGAACAATAATAACTTACAGCATTTACTAACCCCTTGTTTAATACATCTGGATAGAAAGAACGTGTCGCCAGTTTGCGTTTTATGAATGATTTGTCATGGTCCGCTGCGCAATACCTACCTACCTACATGTTTTCCTTTTTTTATTTCATACAAAAACATTTTTTCAATGCAGATTTACCTACGTAAACCAACATGCATGAATGTGAATATAGGCGGTTGTTTTCACACTCATCAAAAACCTATTCACTCATAAAAATATGTCATGTTATTTTAAACGTTACCCGACCAGTTGTTTGTCCTGGGTAGGTGTGTGTTTTAAACACAAATCTCACATACACACAAAACTAGATTCGGAACAAGTATTAGTTCAATCAAATATTTGTTCTGTGCGGATATCCGTGATAAGTGGCACAGTGCACAACCATGGCATTTATGCGTTTGCTTTTTTGATCCTGGACCAAAATTCTTAGAATTGGTAAACCGCCTACATTTACAGCTAAACCGATGCTAAACCCAAACCCTAGACTAGACGATGAATACTCTGTTATTTCAGACTGCATGCGCTATATTGCATGATAACACTACCTAAACACTATTGCGTGATATTATTTTAAAAATAATTTTAAAATAGAAATTCTAGTTAGCTTTTACCCTCTACTTTATTTTAATTTAAAGTTTGTTATTCTGTTTAACCTATACTTAGCCTTAAAGAATCAGTTTTGATTAGGCTTTAGTCAAATTATGCTTAATCCGTCAGCTTCTGCTTTACGTAGTAGCAACAAACAGAATTTATTATTTGTAGTGTCTATGTAAATGCTAAACAAAATATTCGCTAAGTCAGGCATGCGCTACAAGTTGAATAAACTTCGTATCTGATCAATGTTAGTTTCGATTTATTCACTAAAACTCAGTCGTTTGTTTTGAAATTTAATAAGAATTAAAATAGATAAGCCACATTCTTTCAAAAACATGCAGGTAACTCGTCTGTTCGTATTATGGGATAAACGAATTTTCAATTTTGTGACTACTTTTTCAGCATCGATTTTAATTAGGTAGTCTGCCAATAGGGAATATGCATGAAAAAAGTATTTATGATCTGAACAGTTTATCTAAAAGTATTGGAAAATATAATACTAACTGTGAAATTAGAATCTAAATTGTTCGAAAAACGAACGAGATACAATTATTTTAAACAAATATATCTGTCCCTCTCGCGAAAACGCTGTTATCTATGCAGCTGTATATAGTCGTCGTGTAATTTGACGTCACATTACGTATCGGACTTCTCTTTATAACTGTAGTCTTTGAAGCTTTATAACTTAGTAAATGATGAAGGTATTTAAAAAATAATTTCATGATTGTTTATTAGAGCTAATAAATATTTTATTTTCCAAATAAAAAAATCGCTTGCATATTCCCTATTGTAAGCGTGATTAGTTGCAGACTGAATTTGATTATTCAATTCGAACCTCATTTAAGTTAAAAACTTTAAATAAAAATAAATCTGGCTGACTTTGCGTAAAAAAATTAAAACCGTATTTAAGTTAAAAAAAAAAACACTAATGGCATACCATCATTTTGTGAAAAGATTGCCAGTTTGTTTGGTTTTAAAAGTAAAATCAACGAAGGTTTGACTTAATTAAAAACTAAACTAACTCTTAAGGTGGTTTTATACTCCAACCGAGGCGAGGCATGGATGGGATTGCCGTGATTTGTAATCACGCTTACCCTTTTATATAAAATTCTCGCGCCGACTCGCGCTATCACGCACCGGCTGGCGCTGTCACGCGCCGCCCGATAAGCTGTCTCGCGCGCGTTGGGTAATGGCTCCAGTGAATGAAAAGCTAGCACTTAACGAATTAAAAAACATATATATACCTATTACCTAAAAATGATTTTTTTAATGTACCAAAAATATTTTTTTTGTACTTTTTACCATAAAATCATGTTTTTTTAGATATTTAGCAATAACTCGGAAAATACACGAAAACTCCAGTGAATTAACGGAATTTTCTAATAAATTAATACAAAAAGTAGTGAATATTTTTTCTACATTCGTCACATTTTCCATGAATGCTCCGCTTCTTTTTGCCTTAGCGTGATGATATATTGCCTATAACCTTTCTCGATAAATGGCCTATCTAATACTGAAACAATTTTTCAAATCGGACCAGTACTTCCTGAGATTTAACGCGTTCAAACAAACAAACTCTTCAGCCTTATTATATTAGTATAAATTGCTCATTCACTGGATTTTTGACAATTTATAGTTTCAATACCTACACTCAAAAATTTATGTTACTAATTAAAATCCAAAGTTAAAAGATTTGAAACTCATTCATAAAAAATACTTTTATCGTAATAAACAAAAACGTAATCGAAAATACTATCGTCTAGATTAGTGACGTATCCAAAAAGATTTCTCATACCGAAGTCGTAAACTCTGGCTCGAACAACTTACAATTTCAAATTTCACTATAACCGATAACTTTAGACTTTGGGGTATAAGCGGTACATAGAGTAAAGTCCCGCAAACCTCCATTGTAAAGGGAGGATCCTCCGCCCAGGCGGTAGTTGTGCCTGGGGGGCTACTGCCCGATAGTTCATATTTGGACGGATTGATATGTTTAAATCGCGTGGTAAACTCCGCTTGCGCGATTTAGGATTTTAGTTCGCCGCCAGTTGGATAGATGTCGTCGCGGTTTTTTTTTTTGTTGCGATGCAGATTTGTTTCGTTGGATTTTCTTGTGGCGGCAGTGATGCCGCTACATAACTCCCCTCGGAGACCGGAGGTCGATAGTAGTCGAGTCGTCCATACATCTTGAGATGCTTGTCAGGTCAGTGGAAGGTTGGTTCCAGTGAGTCGGAACCGGAAGCCGCAGAGTTCTCGGGGAGTCGGAACTGTTTGCGGCGCCCCGATCCCAGTAAGTTGGGATGATGCTGCAGGCTCATGTGAGTCGGAATGATGCTGCTGCTGGCTCCAGGAAGTCGGAGTGATGCTGCTGCTGGCTCCAGTGAGTCGGAGCGGTGCGACGTAGTGACGAGACTGCTGAGTTCGACCAGGAGAAGTTCTTCAGGGCTCTTCATGTGACTGGCCGAAGGTGCAGTGTGCTGGCCAAAGTTGCTTATGAAGTGATAGAGGCTGAGGATGCTATGCACGGCTACTGCATACTAGTGGTCAGGATACCCGTAGAAGCCGTTGGTACTGGCTAGCTGTATGACTCGCTGCTCGAGAGCTTGAGGTCATGGAGAGAAGTGATGATGACGTCACGCGGAAGTAGCTGCACGAAGGCTGCGCTGACGTTCTTTGTCGAACGTCACCAGTTTGGAGGATATGCAGTACAAAGAGTAAAGTCCCGCAAACCCCCACAGAAAAGGGAGGATCCTCCGCCCAGGCCCCCCGTTGTGGCGGCATTGATGCCGTTACAAGACGCTCGCAATTTTCTAGATAATTAACTGTGACATAAGAGACGGATTTTGTAATTAAAATGGGATATATAGTTGTAATTATGAAAAAAAATACAACGTTAACGGTAGAAGCGTCCCAATTTCTTTATTTTTTGGTGTCCATTCACCGGAGCCATTACCCTATGCAGCAATATCTCACGATGATCGGCGCGTGCCAGCGCGGGTCAGCGCTTGACGAAGAGAGACCGAGCGGGTACTCGATGACCGATGCGAGATTTGTATATTTGTTCGACACTTAATAAATAGTCTATTCTTACAGCGATAAAGTTTAATATTGTACTAACAAATATTTCAATTCTCGCCACGCACCATCAAAATTGGGTAATCCGGCAGGGCATAGATATAAATCATTAGACTTCTAAATCTTAATAAAATTAATAGAAATGGCAAGCTAGAAAAAGCAGCTTGTTCAATTACATTTTTTATAAAGGCCAATTCCAGCCAGGTTTAATAGTATAATATACGAATATTTAGTTATTAAAAAGAAAAATAAATCATAGTTGAATAGTATGTTTTAACAGGGTGGCCAGTTAAAAATATTCATAGACTCATTTAAGGTTTGAATAAAATAAAATTTTCGTGGTATTTATGTAAGTTAAGCATGGTACATAAACCATGCTTAACTTACATAAATATGAGCATATTTGTTAGTATTTTGTTGCTTAAATTACCGCACAGGTAAAAGCGTGATATTATTATTTTGTAGTATTTTTAAACGCATTCAAAATATTATCTATTCTTAATAACTTTATAACTGATTTATAAATAAATTAAACAAAGTTTTTAGTGAGTTTGAGGTGAAAACGTTTAATAATAAACACTACATTTGTTGTCTTTTGGTGGTCTGGTAGATATCGTTGTCGGCGATAAGATCACCATTGTGTCAATATATTTAAAAGAGAACCTATTGTTTCAATACATAATTATGTATGTATATTCTATTCTACATTAAGAAAATGATATCAAAACGAAACTGTTGAGTTCTCATATCAGTTTCTACTTTTATTGAATAAGTCTCAACACAAGGCACCGTTCGGTCTGGTTTCAATCAGCTAAATGTGTAGGGAATTAATCCCAACGAAAAGTTTTTTGATCTCAGCAACGAAACGTGTCATATCGATTAAAGCAAACTTTCATTCGGTAAGTAAGAGTAGTTTTTAAAAACCATTACTAGATTTTAATTCTATGAAACTGTAAACTGAATCAAAAAGTTTTCTATTTAGCCGTTTGTATGTAACAGTGAGCCAAACGGGAAACTTTCCTTTTAATGAACACAATTTAGAACCTGAACTAAACAGCTTTGTAATGACTAGAATGTGGCCAATTTGTGTAATTGCAAGAAGTTTTCGAGATAGGAGAGTGCTTGTCTACAAATTGGGGATTAAGTGACGTGTCCTAGCTTAAATAAGTTTAGTTAAGAAATTTTTCACAAAATTTGGACTAATTAATCAAATATTAACATAAAAGTCTACATCTATTTTTAATTACAGGTAGGTAGTAATTGTAGCGGTCGTTGACCTGCGGAAAATATAGGTAATATCTTGTTAATAGTCCTTGTCGTATTCGTAACATAGTTTTGAAAGGCTATTAACATTTTTTGTTTTAACAATTAAAAAATTATATTTTTAATGATCGTACCTATTGTAGAATTGTAGACAGTACTCGATACACAATAAAAACTGGGAAACTTAAAAAAAAGAAAAAAAAAACGCCAGTGACAGAGTGTTGATCTTTTGATGCTAAACGACTTCTGATGACAATAAGATAGACACCGCAACAGTAAACAACAGTAAAGTCTTTTTTAAATTGTAGTTTTGTAAATACTTTGGATTTAGATCCGAAAGTTTTTACATCGTTTACCTTCGCTTCCTCGTGCTATTGAATTTTACCTTTATCTTTTACTTAGCCTCTTTCTCTTATTTTCTAAGTGTAATCAAATTTTCGACATGTTTTAATTTCAATTATGTAATGATATTTTTATTATTTTTAATGATTATGGTCTAAGTACAAATATTTCAACTGTCGCACCGTAGGCTGCTTGGTACTTGCTTTCTTTCATTTCTGGCGACATTCTACTTTTGATACAAACTCACGAAAGTTCTAAGTCACAGCAACCGCATCATTAACTTTTGTATCTACTTTTAAATAAATTAATAGAGTTTATCGGCCGTTTTGTTTGTCTGTAGATTTATGAAAATGGCCTAATAATAATCCCATCAAACTTTTTGCATTACGAAAATGCCGATAATATTATACTTTCGTGAATCGGAATTTGGAACTTTCGTGGTATCAAAGCAGCATTACTGCCTACTTACAAGATTTTCTTATATAAAATGTGGAAAGATAATTCTTGTATCTAATTTACTCCGGCATATTTTCCACGAAAGTCCTTCATACTGAGATATTTCACTTCAGTCATTTACAGTTAATTAGGTTACTTTTAATTATGAGAAATCAAGAAATATCTTTTACACGGTATAAGAAAATCCTTCAAGGGGCAAAGTTTCGTTATAGAAAGTAGAGACTACTCGTAGCTGGTCCGATAGTGTCCAGTGGTCCAGTGTGTAACAGGGTGGTTTGTGCATGCAGGAGCCGCGGTGCGGCCTTCGGCTGGCGTGGTCACTCTAGCGTTATCCCCATTTGTACCCGCAGCGGCACTCTTGGGCGCCCGGTTCCGCGCTGAATCTAGTTGCCTACTTCCAGACCCGAATGGCAATCTTGACCCCGAAGCGCCGTCGCCCGCGAACATGGGCAGGCGACGCTCTAGGGCAGTACTATACCAGCTTTCAGGACATTATAAACCGGAAAAAGGGAAGACAAAACTAAAACTCAACAATGTTAGTAAGGTAAACTTTATTTTTTTCAAACGAGAGCCTTTTTAGTTTTCCGCCCCAGTCAGTACTCGCGCGCCCGCATCCGATCCTTCCGGTTGGGGACTGTTCCTGAGTACTCGTGAAAACTTTTCATGAATTAAATATGGTGCGGACGCCGAAATAATTTTAATAACAGTTGACTGTTGAGAGCTGCAATAAAATTATGTAAATTATTTCAGAATCTATTACACTCATCGGATCCTCCGTTGCCTGAATATAAAACGTCAGCATTAAAAAAGTCTAGATTTATAATATCACACTACGGGGTCTTTAAAACGTTCTGGGATTGGCTGATCCTCATAGCCACGTTTTATGTGGCCGTGGTGGTTCCGTATAATGCCAGTTTCGTAGACGAGGGCCACCCCAGGATAAGTGTGACGAGTGATGTCGTGGTAGAAGCGCTCTTCATTATCGGTAAATCACTTCAGTAACTTTTTAATATCCTAAATCGGAAAGTTTTACATCTCATATATGCATTTTGCAGATATAGTGCTCAATTTCCGGACGACATTCGTAAGTAAGAAAGGAGAAGTAGTCTCCGATTCTAAGGCGATAGCCCTTAATTACATCCGGAGCTGGTTTGTGGTGGATCTCCTGGCGGCGCTACCGTTTGACCTACTTTACGCGTCCGACGTGTACAGCGGCGCGGTGAGTTAACACTCAGCACTAATTAATGTAACAGCAGCAGTTATTATTCATTTATTATCTAAAATAAGCGGTACTGAATCTTGCTACCGCAATCTGGTAAACAAACATTTAGTACCTACCTAAATTCATTGGAAAATGTAAGTAGTTAATTCTGTATTTTTTTGCACAGGAGTCGACTCACGGCAACGTGCATTTAGTAAAATTAACAAGACTGCTGCGACTCGCCCGGCTGCTACAGAAGATGGATCGATACTCGCAGTACTCGGCTTTGATACTGACATTGCTAATGCTCTCTTTCACTTTGCTGGCTCACTGGCTCGCCTGCATCTGGTTCATCATAGCCGACAAAGAGATTGAAATTCACAAAAACGAAAGTTGGGACCTTGGTAATTTTATACAAGAACGATTTAAAGCTTGCTGAAAGAGATTGGAATGTGACTTTAAACGAACGCTCTTTTAAGGTCACACGAAAATACGTTCACTATAAAACACGCCTAAATAAATCTACTCGATATAAATTCAGCAATCCGATTTTCAACTTGTGCAAACTTCAGCTGTGAGATACATCAATAAGATTCTCGTAGATAAACTTTTTTATTGGTTAGTTTGGGTGAAGTAGAGTTGTTTAATTCTAGGCTGGATAAACAACCTGGCGGAGCGGCTAAAGGTGCCGATCCCGAACATTTCGCACAGCGAGAGCTACGTGACGGCGCTGTACTTTACGTGCTCGTCGCTCACCAGCGTGGGCTTCGGCAACGTGTCCGCCAATACGCTCGCCGAGAAGATCTTCAGCATCATCACCATGCTCATCGGAGGTGCGTGCACCTACGTCATACTTACATCATCTTTACTTCCCTATATTACTAGAATCTATTCTCATCTTTTCGCACCTGTAACACCCTTCTTGAATCAACTCTCCGTCACAAACTTCTAGTTACTGTAATCTTGTGTATGTTGCATGTTACATTTTCGTAATGTTTTTGTGTTGACTTGTACTTTATACTTTTTAAGATGATTACTAAAATCATTCTTTTATTGTTGTCTTAAACTACACAGCATCAAAGAATGTCTTGTAGCTGTGATCGATCGATGATACTTCAATAAAATCCAGGTTAATATAAAACTGTCAAATTCTAATTTGGGAACGGCTCAGTGCATTGAAGTGGAACATAATGTAGATTAATACCACGTACTTTTTCAGGCGTTCTTCTGAATCTCAATCACAATGGCACATCGTAATTAATGTTTAAATTACGAGAGCACGTAGTTATTAACACGGTAACTTTTTGCGGTGTGCACATAACGAGCTTGAAACCACAGCGTCAACCTCATCACCACTTCATAGAGATTAAACAAGTAGTGTTATACATATAATAATGTTAAATACGAGTGTATTAAATGGCACATTTCACTGTTTTAGCGCTGATGCACGCTGTAGTGTTCGGAAACGTGACGGCCATCATACAGCGCATGTACTCGCGCCGCTCCATGTATCAAAGCAAGTGGCGGGATCTCAAAGACTTTCTTAGCATAAACCAAGTTCCCAAGGAACTGAAGCAGCGGATGCAGGACTACTTCCAGACTATGTGGTCGTTGAATCACGGTATCGACATACACGAGGTATGTTACCTAATGTAAACGTTAGGAATATTTGACGTGTCGTATGCTGTACGAGTATGTGTGTTGTTGCTACATATCTATATCATGTCATTGTAATTTAGCGGAATTATTAATAATTCATTACACAATTCATTACACTCCCCTTTGACAATCAATGGACTTTAAATATGCAGATTATTTTTTTCATTTATAATCATGCAATATGAAAAGATCAATGCTTCGCTACTAATTCAAATAAATAGGTATAGAACTTTTATAAATACATTAGGTTTTTTATATACACACCGGTGAGGAAGTATCAAATGAAGATACGGGATAAGATAACACCGTTTTGAAGTTCGTCCGAACCCCAACCGTGCTAAATGGGTTGGAAACGAAATATAACGCAATGAACTTAATCTCCTTAACTCGGTTACATTTTATTAAATATTTTTTTAGCAAGCCTTTACATTTTCATGAAATCTCATTTGCGTATGACTTTACGTCCATGCAAATTTAGGCCGCTTTGAAGTCATACGAGAAAATATTTCCTGTAGCTGTGTTTAAGGACTCTGTTTATTTTTAGACTCTCAAAGAATTTCCCGAAGAGCTGAGGGGGGACGTGTCGCTACACTTACACCGTGAGATATTATCCCTTCCTATATTCGAGTCAGCGTCGCAGGGCTGCCTCAAATTGCTGTCCCTCCACATCCGGAACAACTTCTGCGCCCCGGGCGAGTACCTGGTGCACAAAGGGGACGCGCTGACGTACATCTACTACATATGCAACGGTTCTATGGAAGTGATGCAAAACGACATGGTCGTCGCTATACTGGGTGAGTCACACAAATGAACCCATTGTTCGTACCACGTTGTATTCATCCACCTACACCTGTCTATCAGTCTGTTCTACCTTGCTATTAAGCATATGGAAAATTATTCATAAACCGTTTATTAAATAGGCAAAGGAGATTTGGTGGGATGCGACATGAATACCCATTTGCAAGCTTACAACGGTTCAGCGTCCCACCCACAGGGGAATAATCCTGATGTCGTGGTGAAATCGAGCAGTGATGTGAAGGTACACCGAATTATTCATCGCCATACAAAGGCAGTAAGATTGTTTTAACAATAGTAATGTCATTTTGCTTTCATATCAACAGGCTCTAACCTACTGTGATTTAAAATGCATACACATGGGTGGCTTAGGCGAAGCTTTACGACTTTACCCTGAGTACCAGCAAGAGTTCATGCATGACATCCAACATGACCTGACTTACAACTTGCGAGAGGGTTACGAAGCTGAGGCTGAATCTGACGGGAATGGTCACCCATCGCTTACACTACCCTCAATATCAGAAGACGATGAAAACGCCGCAGAAGACAGCGCACTCACGCCCAAAAAACTGCCCGGTTCAAACGCAAACAGCCCTCGGCATCAGAAATTCAGGTTCTATTTCATTTAATGCCAACTACACTTACGAACATAATTTCAATAGGAAAATATCAAAGCGTACATGTGTTCCGATTGTAATTGGTTTTGATTTTTAAATATAAATGGGATTCTTTGTCTGAAATAATATTGGATAATGATATGCGTATTTTGTATGTGTAAACTAACACGTTTATTTTGAAAAACATCAAATACTGGTGTTTCAGGACGGATGGACAACCGCGACTGTCTCATAGAGAATTAAGAGAGCGAATAGAAAGACAGCGCTCTATAGCCACGCCCAAAGTTTCAAGAGCCGATTCTTTGGAAGGCTTAAATTTAGAAGTGCACAACACGAGGTCGTCCGTAGACAGACTTGACACGCAGGTGTCGAGCTTGCACCACGACGTGGCGGCGCTCAGCATGGAGGCAAGTCTCTCAATGACGTCACGTCCCACATAATCCCACGTTGACCCACTTGTCACAACCCACGTGACATAGATCCTTAATAATACAATGATATCATTCAGTCTTCAGATAAGGATTTATGACCTCATGACGTTTTTGATCACCTACTTTTTGTGATGAGTATGACCTAATACATTTTGTAATAGAACTATTTCGAACCGGTTCTTCAAAGTACTTGGAAATTGGATCCTAGAACATTCTTGTAAAATTCCAAATTTACTGCACCTTAAATTTTTAGTACGGCTAAACTTTAACACTGCAAACAAAACTGCGATTAAGAGGGACTTATGTTTGTCGTTTAGGTTCGCCACGCTATCCAGGCCCTGCAAGAGATGACGGCGGTCCCCACGGGCTGGCACGCAGCACATTCCAATCCCAATCTCCAGTGGAATAACCACCAGCCCAACCAGCTCGCTCGAAGCTGCAGCCATCCACCTGACGTGTTCTGTTGGGATCAGGTTAGTAGAGCTATTGTGAGTAGCAAGGGAATTTTGTCAGTCATTTAAACATAATTAATTAAACTTCTTTTACTACAGTGTAACGTTCATATCCAACAGCAAGAGCGGCCGCTTACCCCGGAGCGTCCAAAAGCACACAAGGGTACCCAAACTGAGCCATTCCTTCACCTCGTCACGCAATACATCATGGAGCACCCGGCGACCGTGATGTTGCTGCTGGGCATCGACCCGATGGCCAACCTGACGCCAGTCATGCCCAGCGCGGTGGACTACTATACGGACACTCGGGGTCGCCGCCCCAGCACGCTGGAACAGATCATAGAATCTGAGACTGGAAGTCAAACACCGTCTAGCACCACTAGCGAGAAATTTGAGCAGATAAGAAGCCCCAGTGGAAGTGTCAGAGATCTCGAAATTCAAATAGAGGATGAAGTGAAAAAGACCCCTGAGAAAGAGAACATCCCGGCGCCGCTGAGGCGCAGCCGCTACTCCACCAGCGACCTGTGCGAGGCGTCAGAGCGCCTGCTCGCCACGCGCTCCACGCACCCCAGCACGCGCTCCCTCAAGTTTAACATCAACAGCTAAGTTTATAATTCCATTTCGTCTTAAATATGCTCATTAGACTTTAGACTTCAAATAATTAACGCCATTAGTTTAATTGTACATTTGGTTACCTTAAATTCTACCTTGTAAGTGTATTTCGTTTATTAGTTATAGATAAATCTACCTACTATTGTAATTTTTATCATAACTTCTCAATCAACGAAATCTATCTATATCATTACAAATATTTTCTAGGTAGTGTGTACCTATAAGTGAAAGTTCATACTTAACGATTGTACATATCAAGTTTATGAGAAGTTTTAATTGTTAGCTTAGTGTATAGTACTATTTTATCTAGTCACTGTTAGCTTAACGAAAGAGAGAGACGTTGGGAATTACTTCTGACTTGAATCCGACATATTAGCAACTGATATTGAAATACCAACAGACTTGTGTAGAGGCGCCGGAAACTTTAGTTGTGAAACTTATAAAGTTGTAACTATGTCTTCGCGGTCGTGTCAAATTCCATTATTATTGGATCTTTTGGCAAACCATAGATTCCGCCAGTTTACTTATATAAAGACAGGTATCATCAGAATATAGCTTGCTAATGTTAGGTTATCTAATGTCGGAATGAAAGAATAAGTTTACACAAAAACGTGTTTTAGAAACTGGCCTTGAAGCAACTCCTTTGTAAAAATGTAAAGACGTTTATGTCAGACACTTTTCCATATTTTCATAAAACTGTTCTCTATTTTTAATACAATTTTAAAAGATGCCGATAATTCGGTATGTTTATGTAAGACAATACTAAACATAATTCATCTACGTACCAAATCTCCCTCTGATCTCAAAATACATTTTACACCTATTTATAGATAAACGATGTAGTCTTCCTTTGAAGTTATTAGAACCAGTAAACTGACTCGGGTGTGTTTTCGAGTTAGATAACTGCCTTGTCGCTGCCTGGCCAACTATAACTTTGTGCCAAACCTGCAATGTTCGTGACAATGTCACAAAATTAATTAACAATGTCTTTTCTCATAAAATACAGCAAATTATTGCTATTTAGTTTTTTACTAAGAGTATTATTTGTACTAAGGACATTTTGAGCCCTCTCAATTGTGACCAAATTAGTGTAATGAAGAGAATATTAATAAACTTTCTTAATTTAGTGGTACGTCGTACTAGCAATTTTGTCAAACTACAACTTATGACATATTTTCCAAAGGCACTGGCTTTTAACGCATATTTTTTAGATTATAACCATATTGACATATGGTAAAAGAATGTTACTGTAGTAGCGAAACAAAGCATGCGAAAACCTGTTAGAGATGATTCCTCTCAAGGATTTCATTTTTTTTTCTTGCCGAACGATATTCGAGGGACTCTTTATCTATTAAAGTTTATTTGTCTGTGATTAAGATACATAAGCAACTGTAAACATAAGAAAGAAAAATGATATTACGAGGATTACCTGCAGCTAATTAACTGGGATTCAATAAGAGTAAATGTTGTATTAATATTATCAAAAACTGTTTCTGAGCAATATCTAGTAGTTCTAGATTAATTGGTATTTTATGTTCCAAACGTATTTCTATACCTATAAGTAGATAGAGATTGTTAGATAAATGTTTTTGATGCTTAATGATTCACGATTGATAAAAACTTTGATGAACTACAACATTTGGAACTATTACGCATGTGTTTTGACTTAAGAGAAGTGGAGTAACAAAGTTATTTATGGCCCCTCTGGCCAGAACACTATAAATTCTATTATTAATTAAATGTAAATTCTAGTAGAAATGAAATTCAAAAATTATCTTTGATAATAAATTGTTATAAGAACGGAAACGCTTACTAGAATAAAAAATGTGGTGTACGTTGTATAGAACCCATGAATGTGATATGATGTTAAACACGTGCAGTGCCTAAAATCTCATTTATTTATTTAATTACTTAATTATTCTGTATCTTTTATTAAAATCTAAACTATTTTAATAAACGTTATGATTACGCATACGTTTTGAACATATTTTGTACATATTGAAACTTAATCTTGTAGTACAAAGTATTAGTTACCATAAAGTTTAATAAAGACAAATTGATGTTGAAACATGTCTTTCATTTACGTTGAAATAAGATGTTACATTTTATATCGTAGCAGGTAATCAGATGCCCGTCCGTAATAATAAAAAATACTAATGTCTTCTTGCGGATAAATTAATTCAAGGGGAAGTTGTAAATAGTAAAGTAAATATACACAACGTGTACTTTCACGCCAGCCTGATCTCGACATTCAATATACTATAATGTAAATAAATAAAATTGTCTGGCATTGAATATTCTCGGAAACATGGAAAACGTCAATAACAAAATAATCTTTGCCGATCTGAGGCACGTACGAAACATTGAAAAATTGACCTCATTATAATGTTTTGTCGCGTTTGTACTGAATTGTACTTATACTGGATTTTTCTTTGACCTTCTTTCAATCATCTTTTCAACCTAAAAGTAGAATGTATAAACCTGTTTATATTATGTCAAGAAGTAGTTATTTGTTTAAAGGCTCAATATTTATAGCGACATTTTAACAAATTTTCTGAATCGTACAATGTCCTGGAGAGTCTATTATATTAACAGGCCCGCCATAATGACTGCACCAAACACCCTTCATTCCTCTGAACTCCATTACAACAGCTTTTATTCAGGAGAGAAAATATTCACAAACAATTCATGCCGAGGAACTTTAGCCTGAGCGTCATAGTCTTACGAAAACAATGTAAGAGGACGGCCAACAACAATAGAGGACTTCCGTCTGAAGCCTTGTGTATTGCGTGTAAAGCTTTTTCATATAATTTTCTCAGAAACCGTTGCTCATTAGTGCGGAAACCTAATTATTTTCTAGAACTCGTAAAAACATGTTGCCAGCGGTCTGTTGGTATCTGTTGATAATTAAACCAAACATATATTAAGTAAACGAAGATGTGTTCCGAGACCAATCAAATTGCAATCGCAACCCGATCTCCTCCGCAGCATCGGATTAAGTGTTCCTTTTAGATGAAATGTTTATCAACAACTGACAGGAAATCATTTTTCAAAGACCGGAGAGAAAGGAAAGATGGTTAATCTTTCAATCACACGGAATTGTCGGATATTTTCATCACAACATGTTCGCCACACATTTACGACGGATCTTGTAATGAATGAGTGCTTTTAAATTTTATACGATACGATGAAGACAGTTCACGACAATACTAAACGATTATTTTCACGAACATACGAGACGTTAGACAACCATATTACGACAAGACAATTTATTTTAACCTTGGCAACCACTTCCAGGATATGTCCGCCCCTACATACCGGGTGTTACCAAATTCAGCATGTTCTTGAGAAATATAAAGATGTTCAATTGTTTGTAAAATCGATTTATAATAAACTAGCTCGTGCCCGCGGTCTCACTTGCGGTAATCTGTCAGCGCCCGCAAATTAAAAGAACAATACTAAGACAATACAACTTTCATCTATCTCTGTACCAAAATTCATCACAATCGGCTCAGCGAAACAAAAAAACCCACTATACTAGCTTTTCTATTAACTTAGGCTTCCTCACACTCGCCAAGGAACCTACATGCCAAATTTCTTCATGCTTACCTACGACCAGTAGTTTTAGCATTGTCTGTCAGTCACTCAGTCAGTCAGCAACGAAATAATTGTAAGAATTGCTTTTCATGCAGTGGGTGTCGTAGTCGTCACGTCAGCGTATCGTATAGTGTAATAAAATGTCAAACCTCTTTGGTCATGTTCCTCACTGTCATGCATCGTCGAACGAGTATATTAAGATTTCCATGTGATACATCACGTAGCACGCTATTAGGTACATCACGCTTGAATGAAGGAACCAAAGTACGTTGAATTAAACATTCCCTTTACATCAGGCATCAAATATGAAAGAATGGACTAGCGAAACTGACTGATTGTGTTTCAATGTAGTATGGCCACTCATAGAGCCTACTTTGTGTGTATGTTTGTAAGAGCCTGTTTTGTACGAAGCCTACTTAAAAGGTCAAGAAAGAGAGGTCATAAAGCCACATGCTCCATTAAAACGTACATAGAAAATAACTTGTCCATAAAATGCAAAGCTGTGCAAGTTGTTGCCTTCGCCACGTAATAAAGTAAGTGATGATGTAAATGTAGGTCGGGTCTCGTGGCTCGTGCTCGTGACGAACAGGCTCGCTTTAATTTTCCACAGCTTACCGGAGGCGTAATTGATTTCTCTAATACTGTACGACTACTCAAAGAAGACAAGTACTGACTTCTCTATCTGTTATCTCAATAAATAACATAGAAAACGAACTAAATACCTACCTAATCGATAACTCTCAAAGTTCAAAATAGTTGTCAGAGATATAATTGTTTTTTTTTCCTGTGAATGATTCAAAGGAAAAACGCAATCGCGTATAAAAATAGCTTATAGCTTAGGGAACACAGAGTAGAGAGTAGGGACTCCACTTTCCGCAGTTAGACTCACATTTCGTCCGCTGCGTTTACCGAGAGGTATGTAGAGTATTAGGGAAACCAATTACGCTTCCCGGAGTTATACGTCTATCAAACTATTAGTGAATTTGTTCTACCTACTGAATTAGTACGTGGAATTCTTATTACTATCTAGGTAGCCTTGGCGAGGATTTATAAACAAACTTTCACGCACTTGGAATCGATAGGATTACATCAGTCATAAATTTTATTGAAAAATGTACGCACTTTGATCACGTGATACCTTGTATGGGCGTTTTGTTTGTAAACAAACGTCGTTTTTAGCTGAAATATAAAAACTGAAAAAGCAAATCTCTTAAAATCAATAGGCATGTTTGCCATTTATAAAATCAATAATTTGCAATATACTTTAAAGGCTTTCACGAAAATTGACACCGCCTGCGGGCCGGGCCGCACCAGCTTTATCATCAAACTGAAATAAATTATTTTATTGTATCAATACATTGCTACTTCTTTTATTTTGTAAGCCATGTTACGTTTGCAATTTATTCTGTAGACACCAAAATAAAAATGAAGTACCAGAAACTTTAGCCAACCGCGATTTTCCCAGAAAATCCGGAGCTACCAGAAACGTGACAACAATTGGGTCAACGCTGCCCTCTAGCGGTGATT
Organism: Ceramica pisi; assembly: GCA_963859965.1. NCBI lineage: Eukaryota > Metazoa > Arthropoda > Insecta > Lepidoptera > Noctuidae > Ceramica > Ceramica pisi. Next base: position 16,023,127 of record OY982535.1, on the reverse strand, counting down.
AGCCGAAACATGGTAAGAAGGATAATCTCATGGATATTCCAAATCAACACAAAACTTAAATTCGTCGACCGAACGACACTTTGTCTAAAGAAATAAGTATTGCCATTCAACGGGGCACTGTTCCCAGCGTTCTAGGCATGTTTCCAGATGACAGCGACGTGATGGACTTTGACACCCAAGCGTAAGTATTTTGTTTTTGTTTAAATATAATATGGTATGTTCTTAGGCTGGGTTGCACCATCTTACTTTAACAATAACAAACATCGAAACTTCAGTTAAAGTATCGATTAGGCCAACAATTAGTTGCACCATTTGACAAATAGTTAAATGACGTCATAACTTTAACCGCTCACTTTCCGCTGGTTAGTGTTATTGTTTGTGTTAAATTATCCGTCAACTATCAAACGCGTTGAATATAATCTATTGACTTGACTCTTCCCTTTAACTTTAACAAAGCTAATGAATTCGCTGGTGCAACACATTTCACTATAACCGTTAAAGTCAGCGCTACTGTTAGTGTTAAATTTGACGCAAACTTTAACTATAACTTCTTCTATGGTACAACTCAGCCTTAGGCTGGGTTGCACCATCTTACTTTAACAATAACAAACATCGAAACTTCAGTTAAAGTATCGATTAGGCCAAAAATTAGTTGCACCATTTGACAAATAGTTAAATGACGTCATAACTTTAACCGTAACTGTAACCGCTCACTTTCCGCTGGTTAGTGTTATTGTTTGTGTTAAATTTTCCGTCAACTATCAAACGCGTTGAATATAATCTCTTGACTTGACTCTTCCCTTTAACTTTAACAAAGCTAATGAATTCGCTGGTGCAACACATTTCACTATAACCGTTATAGTCAGCGCTATTAGTGTTAAATTTGACGCAAACTTTAACTATAACTTCTTCTATGGTACAACTCAGCCTTAGTGTTAAATTTGACGCAAACTTTAACTATAACTTCTTCTATGGTACAACTCAGCCTTAGTTAGGTTTCGTTAAAGTAGTTAGCTATATTTTAAAAACGTAATCTACCTATAACTTCATGTATCAAAAATTCGCTGCTAGTCAACACACAGCTTTAACTACTGGGTAACATATTTACCTACACAAGAGTTCTATGTATTTAACTATTTTTATTATTTGTTGTAATTTAACAGAATGTGCATTTCTATTGCCACAATAGAAATACACATTCTGTGAAAAACTAACTAGGGAAACTGACAAAAGCAGTGATAGTCTCTAATATCTCCGATAATTGAGGGGCTATCTACACTAAAGGATCGTTAGGAGGCTCATACTCGAAAGTTTTGACGGTCGTAGTGATATTTAATATTACGATAGAGTTGATTTACTATATACTAAGTTAATATACACATTTTCTCACACATTTGAAGAAGGTACTTAGGTACTTACGTGTCGAAGTTGATGCATTGTAATGATTGATGTATTTTAGGCTGTTCTCTTCATTATGTTACTTCTTCGCGACAGCCGATGTAATCGACTTTCACAAGAATGTCGCACATTTTGGTGAACTTACAATAAGCTTGAACAATGTGCGGAATTTGCGAAGATTTCTTTTTCACATCATTTCTTGCTTCATTCACGTTTTTTGGACGCGATCCATAACTTATTATTTTCTGCTGACATCCTGAAACAAAACGGATACCTACTCCTTATAATTTGTCCAAGCAACTGATATTAATTTATTAAATTAGAACATACTGAGAAAACCGTGGTCACTGGTCGTCGTACAATTATTATACCGCGTGTATCTGACATCGACGCACAAACGATTTCCATGGGTCCAGGGCATGATTCTGGACACCCCAGAGTTGGAATTTTTCGTCGGTTCTTTTCTCATTTTTTCATTTTTTTCAAGAGTACCACAAATAGGTATCAGCTCAGCTAAGCTGATATCTATTTTTGGTTTTATTCAGATTGCTCTTTTTAGTGAAAGTAGTTAATTAATTATTTTTTTTATTAAAAATCTCATTGGGTTAGGTCAGAATAACGATTATGAACAGTCTAAAGTAAAAAAACCCTTGAAAAAAATTAAAAAATGAGAAACAAGCCGACGAAAAATTCAAACTCTGGGGTGTCCAGAATCATGCCCTGGACCCATGGAAATCGTTAGTGCGTCGATGTCAGATACACGCGGTATACTTCTATGAATTCCTGGAACAAGTATGTAGTATAAATAGAAGATAGTATATGTACAATGTGAAAGGTATCCGAGGCGAAGGTAGCGCCTAGGAAGCGTAGGTAGGTAGCCTAGGTTTCCATGTACGTATCAAAATAAATCTATTTGTAACGTTCCTGACTAAACTACTAACGTTACTACGACCACTACAGGTTTTGCCATTCATCATCACTCTTTTGTTCTCAACGTTGAATTAATGAAAATCCATTGTGAGTCGTTTCTATTCAGTTAGTTTTTCACTCTAAATGCCTCTTTGTTTCTGTAGTCAATGTAAATAAATTGTACAGGTGTTACAGTTAATCATTATATATGTCGTAGGATTGTTTTTGTAACCAGCAATTCGTTATGATTTATTACATATTGCACCTAGACGTATGAAATAAAACAAAATAATTTCATCTTTATTGTCAGTCTTCTTACTATTCGCAGGCCTATTCTAGATTTTAACACAGTCGATATTTTGTAACATGTCTTATCAGTCTACATATTTTTCCGTACGTCAAAAGAAAAAACGGATCGTTTATAGAATAACTTTACTGTCCGTCCTTCCGTCCATCTGTCTGTCAAGTCCCTTTATCTTGGGAACGCGTAGATGTATCGAGTTGGAATTAAAACCATTTTTTTTTATTCAAAACGGGCAAACTCTTGGCCCAAATCTCAGGTCTACAGTCCCTTGAAGCTGTGAAAAAGTCAAACTTCAAAGTTTACTAAAAAAAGATACGGCCGTTAATGCCGCCCATTGTACACTTGTTTTTATAAACGTTTTTCCTGAACTTGTTATGAGGTGTACAATAAAGTATATAATAAATAAAACATGCCTATATTCCGACACTCTCAAGGGAATCAATATGTATAGGGTATTTCCCGATGACCTAGCTAGAGAACCAAGAAAATTTGCAAGGCAAGTAATAGGTACCGTCTTAAACTACAAGTATAAAGAAAAATCAGAAAACAATACATTTGTAATCAAATCATAAAAAATATACCTAGTCTTTATAAGTAATATGTACATACCTTCAGATTTGTACGGGACCTTCGGTGGGCGAGTCTGACTCGCATTTGGCCACCTTTTTATTTTACAGAACCCTAACTATATCATAACTAATCAAATCATTATTCGAAGATATCACGTCCACGGACTTCCAATCCAAATAAACTAGACCAATGCCTAAAATCTTAATAGATAACGAACTGACAACATGATTTGTGTTAATATATCTAATTAAAATTGTCGAGTTTCGGCGCGAGCCGTGTCGACGTGTCGAGCCAGGCGGAGCGTGCGCTCGGGCCCGCGAGCCGTGAAATGTAATTTGCTGACGCTGCAACGAGCGACCTACGTCACTTATAAACTAGAACAACCCCGATTTATCTACACGATATTTCAACACAAACTTTAAACTCTACATTTTCGGAATATATCATTTATTTCCACTACGAAAACATCAGCTTCATTCGCCTGGAAACGTAAACATGAACTGAAACCCCAAACTTTTAGTTGCTCGAAAAACAAGAGTAATGCTCCCGTCTTGTTACAGTAGCGTCGCTTTTCTCTGGTATATTTTATATTATTTTTCTTATCGTAAAGAATCTCATTTGCCTCCGTTGCAACTATTTCCTCTGCAATGAAATTGTAGAGATTAGAAAGTATCGGAAAAGCGCGAAGTAAGTAGGAAAACAAGATCTCTTTCGTTTTACTTTTATTTTGTACTCGGTAACATGAGACGAAGGTAATGGTAGAATTAATCTTATTCCTGCTTCATTTTATTCCAGGCACGTGCAAGTTGCCCACTTAATTATCCCCTAGGCATTAACTACCCTCTCTTTATTTTATTACAATCGTTAATGTAAATATTTTAACCCAAACGTTGAATGGGAACTATTTCGACTATGAATAGCCCATTATTTCCTGTAGATACAAGAAGGGCTGACTTAGGGATTATATCATTCCGCACTCTATAACCGAACTGCTGACGGAACTGTGCAAGATAGCGAAATATGCTGGTTATAATCTGCTGAAATCCGATTTTCTGTTGACCCGTACGCGGAGAAATGATCGTACCCATCGTACTAATCCCCAACCGTTCAAAACTACATAAGTACCTCTATGAACACACAGGGTATCGTAAAGTGGTAAAGTACACAAATAGTTTTATTTGCTGTATGATTACTATCGGGCGGGACACACTCGAGGCACGGGAGCGTGATTGATTGCCTGACACGCTTGTGTAACTGTAATCTCGTGTATGTACCTACGTGCACAGACACACATGCACCATGTGTGCGTATTGTGGAGCTGACTACAAGTCAATATGAAAAGTTGTGATTTTTTAGGTTTGTACACAAAAGGTGGCTTATGGCGGTGGGTTCACAGAAGCTGCGGTTAATGATGCATGCATCCTTTCCCTAATAATATGCTGGATACCTTTAAAGACCCGTATTTTTCCAATGCTTGTAAGAATCCACCTCTCTTGTATTTGTTACTGCACTGTATCTATTGAATATTAGTACGAATATTTAGCATCATTTTGTTATTCTTACACCAAAAATAAAAGCAGAATTTTGTTTAAAGCCACTTTAAGCTATAAACGGGTGCTGATCCATAGAACAACCCCTTATGAGTACAGCAACGTGGGTGTTGGCAAGTATCTCTCGTTACAAAGCAAACACGAGGAGATTCAAAGTCGCATCACGTTTCCTATTGCCAATAAAAACAACATTGCCGTAAGCAATTTGCAAGTTAGTATGGAGATCTGTATTAACTGCTATTGTTTCACTCGTATCTTCTAACGTGACATATCGGGTCTGCAACGATGGAAAATCTTGGAATTTGCGTTTATATTCTAAAAGAACTTGATATTCTGATTTAAATACAAAGATAATTTATGGGTGGTAGATTTAACAAGGACTGTGACAAAGTCATGTAACCTTTGTTTTTCATTTCTAGTACCCAGGTCCATTTGAGATAAATCAAGAAAACAGCTGCATCTTTACCACACAGATGTGCGTGGTATCTAGACGGTGCGAGGATTTGTAGCCGTGCTGTGAAAATGTGTGATAATAATTATATAACATAGCTGCAAGCTCCCCAGCATGCGTGGTGAGCGGTGCGGAAGCGTAGCGGGCACGTTAGAACTGTGCGCACACACATTTCTCGACCGTGTCGTTCTCGCACTTCCCTTGAACACATTCCTCGCTCCAATGCACACACACATCTCTCGCTCTTTGGATGTAAAAATACCTAACTCCGCTAGCCTTGTTCACGAAAGCAACGCAAAGCCAGGCTAGGAAATTGAAATGCTAACATCAGTACTATATTGCACACCTCTGCTGAAAACCACCCTGAGCGCAGAAGACTACAAAATATATTGTGTAATGAAAATCACAGCTAACTAACTGTGTACTGCAACCGTGCCCGCTATTTATCGATCTCCACCTGCAAGCTAGAGCCCGTTTGTTCCATACGTGCGAACATAATGCCGGCTGAGTGAATCAAAATCCGTCGCGCAGCTTCATTGACTCGAAATGAGAACACGAATATTGAGAAATCTAATGAAATGTAACGTAATTTTTAAGGGCAGAAGAAATTATTAATCAGTAAACACGTAGCGTACAGGTAACGTTGATTTGAAATTGAAAGTGTTCATAAAAATCGCTTGGAAATTGTAAAACAGGCACCTATGCGTAGAGATAATTTTTCTTAAAGATTTTCACATTTTACCTTTAAACTAGCTTTAGCGCGTGACTTCGTATGCGCATATATCCCATAATGACCATAATGCCTTGGAATGTGGGCCTACCCATCTTCCAAGGCATTATGGTCATCCTTTGGTGTGAGATGCAACATGTGTCGACACTCTTGCGCCATCCCATCTTCTTAGCACGGCGGACTGCGCTGGGGCGGCTGCTGCAGGTGCAGAAAACCTCAAAAAGCGCAAATATAATAACCTAATTGGGAGTTATATATTTGAGCCTTTTGGCGTTGAAACACTAGGCCCATGCTGACAGTGTTCTGGGTACTTTTGCCATTGACAGCGGTGTGGATTATTTTTTTGGTGCCCAATGATTTATTTTGTTTTTATACGCGTTTGTACATAATGTAGATACTGTACATCTATCTTTAGTTTATTTTTAAAACCTATTAAATATTTGTATACCTAATATCAAATAACCCTAGGCAAATAATAATAATAGGTAGGCACCTAGGTAGAAATTAGGACTCATTTACACTATCCTTGAGTACCATAGACTACAAAAATAAAAGGCTCCATGAGAAGGGCAGCAACAAAAACTTGGTCGTCAATCGCGTTCTCTTTAATAACACACAGACAGTGAATGCCATGTTGGTGTGATTAATCGAATCTCACCGACCGACAGTGTAGCGGAAAACGTTTTCAACAGCACGTCCACAAATTACTGCTCATGTTAACACTTCCAATCACATAATGTATTTAAATTTAATCTACACTGGGAAAACAGATCAATCATTAAACTCCTATTTCTAGAACTAAAACTATTTCTAGATCTGCAAGTATAAACTCTATAGGTACATCCAAATTATAGTATGAAATAACCTTATTTTGATTTACTAATTGCATAGTTATGCAACTTATACTTGTGAACTATACCTTCCTAATTGTAAAGTTCACACAAAACGCAAAACAAAGCAGCGATAAACCTAATACCTGGAATACCTGTTTCAAGTTACAAAGTATAGGTAAGTACCAGGTACTATGAATTTTGTGATTCCCCCATCACTCAGCGCTTTACAGTGTAATTCTACGTTATAAGCTTGAGTTACGAGCATGTTTAGTATTCTTTCCGTGAGGCTAGAATTTTTCTGAGCACAACGAGCATTTTAATTAATTTGAAAGTTTAAAGCTTTGTTTGACGTCCGAACTTTCCGCGGTACTCGAAACTTTGAAGAACCATTCAATGTAAATTTCATAACCATAGATCAATGAGTTGAAAGCCGTCATTCATAAAGTAGATAAGAAAAGGGGCAAAACGAAGGAATATGAGGAAACAATGGAGCAAGGATTTTCAGGGTGATTTCATAAACGACTTCTTGGAGGAAAAAGAACACATTATTATCCTTATTGTACAAATATTTCGCGAAAACGACATAATTCGATATGAACAAAGCTATTCATCAAAGTTCAGTTTTCTCCGTACATAAACTGTTGTGTGGTTTAAGTCAAAATAATATCGATGACAAGACGAAACTTATAAATACTTAACCTTGGCAACACAAGTCAGAAAACATGATGAAAAACCCTCAAAACTTTTACCAAAGTGAAACTAACAACTGGGTGCTCGTATCGGCGACTCGAACAAGCGTTAAGAATACAGAAGAGCGTCGTGTTATGTTATGATACTATTTGAAGCACCTTTGTAACTTTGTGAGGGTGTGTGCAGGTATAAAGTCCCGATCATTATACCTGGAGGGGTTTGAAAATATCGGATACTCGGCCTGTAAGTGGCAACATTAGCGATGTTACCGCGCCACGCTTCGTCATCATTTATCACGATCACACGATTGATACGGAAGTGAACTGTGAGGAAAAATCAATCAATGTTTATGTAAACGTCGCCTATACGTTCTCAGAAAGCCAACTGATGAAAATGTGACTGGGATCGCTGTTCGGCCTTGTGCTTTATTTACCTATATCATTTTCCTTTGAAATAAATACCAATCTTACTAAATATCAACCTTAATTTTATTTAACTATTCACTGCCTACACAAGGCAATGTTTGAAAGTTCTAAAGTCTTCTACAACAAAAAAAAAATCTGTATGTTTTTCAATGAAATACATTTCATCGCCTGACTGAACTGAACGGATTGGCACTGTATGGTAAACCATGTGATTATGATATTTCGACAAACACATGGGCGAAGCAACTTGTAAAAGCTAATTTTATTATAAAAGCAAAGCTATGCAGTGTAATCGTGTCTCTTCAAAGGACAATCAACTGCTATGCAGTTCTCATCACGCGCAAGTTGTAAAAATCAACGAAGCGAACAGCGGAATAGGTTTCTATTGTTCTCGGACACGACAAGCCCGATTGATACACCGCGCGCGGCACCGACAGCGATTTGTAGCTTACGCACAGCAGGGATTTGCAACCAATGCATTATTGAATTTTGTGTTGATAAATCAACTGAAAAATAACCGGCCGGAGGGTTCCGTACAAACATGTAGGTATATATAAGCAAAAGTTGCAGTTTACGATTTATGACGTATAAAAAAAAAACTACTTACTAGAATACGTTCAAACCAATTTTCGTTGGAAGTTTACATGGTAGTGTACATCATGTATTTTTTTAGTTTTATTATTCTCTTATTTTAGAAGTTAAGGGCGGGGGGGGACACATTTTACCACTTTGGAAGAGTCTCTCGCGCTAACTATTCAGTTTAGAAAAAAATGATATTAGAAACCTCAATATCATTTTTGAATACCAATCCATAGATACCCCACACGATGGGTTTGACTAAAAAAAAATTTTGAGTTTCAGTTCTAAGTATGGGGACCCCCAAAATTTACAGTTTTTTTTTTTCTATTTGTATGTGAAAATCTTAATGCGCTTCACAGAATACATCTAATTGCTAAATTTCAACAGCATAGCTCTTATAGTTTCGGAGAAAAGTGGCTGTGACATACGGACGGACAGACAGACAGACAGACATGACGAATCTATAAGGGTTCCGTTTTTGCTATTTGGCTACGGAACCCTAAATACGGCGAATTTGTATTACAAATGTTAATTATATAGTGTAGGTTATTATAGTACCCCTAAAATATTTCTCAATTTGATATGAGCCAATTACTTTAAGTCCTTACATACCTCTTCAGAGAGCTCGCTCTTCAAGATTCAGTTTATAATATTCCAATGCTTACCAAATACGTAGGCGGCTACGAACCTCGTAGCTAGTGCCTACGTACTCGTAGCGCATGCAAGGGCGTAGCGGGCTCTACGAAACCTGCTACGAAGTATACGAAGCTTCGTACTTGACCTTTTTACTGGGTTTCACAATTTATTAAGGCCAGTCTATGAGTTTCAGAGGCATCTCGTGGCAGCAGTCAGCACTTCTAGTTATATGGGCGCTATAAACCCTTTAAGTTAATCGCCTTTAACATATCCTTTCCACATGGGTGGGCAGTTGAGCTGGATGGCAGAGTGAATACCTACCTTTTTATTTCCTCTTCCCTATTAATGTGTTTTGATTTATGCTTTCCTCGAGAGTAATACTCAATCATACTCGTATAATAATTATTACATATTTCAAAATTTCAATACAAACGTACCTAAATGTACTTTATTATTGAACTAGCCGATGCCGTTTCCGATTGCCGTTTGGCGGTTTCGCCCGCTTGAAAAATTATATGCCTTCCTCGAGAACCAGTCTATCCATTGGAATGGATGAAAACAGCATGAAAATCGGTGTAATATTTTTTGAGTTTATCGCGAATAGACAGACAGACAGACGCTTGTTGTTTGATAATATGTAGTGATAATACATGGAAACATTGTTGGTCCGGCTGAAGATTGCAAGAAAGCAATATTTGTATTGTATAGACCCAATACATTTAGCATTGCATAATTTCATTCATTAACGGCACATCAGTTTTAGGCTTGTTTTTTACTTGAATGTACCCTGGCGGTTGGGAGTGTCATGCTCACTCAAAAGTAAAACTGATAGTGGCGTATGCGTTGGATCATTTGACTACATCAACATAGTTGAGCCGAATGGTGCTAACGCATGTAAAAGAAAAGGGGCTCTATAATAAATTGAATCTCATCAATGCATAGTATTGCAATTTTAGAATGGGAATTGAATTGATTCTGGCTAATCTAAGGAAACCTAGTACAAGGATATATTTTGTATGAAACCAATAAAAACGTGACAAAATTTTAACTATATTATTATTTCTATACTTTTGGGCTCATTACCAGTGGCTAGCGATGCGGACGAATTTTTCGACGCCATATGTTAGTTTTAGTTAGTTAAGAGTTTTTTTATTTTTTATTTTATTTAATTGTATATACATCTACTCTCATAAAAAAAAATATGTAAAAAAATAAATTTATTAAACAAAAAGATCACACGAGTTACTTTCTTTGGTACACATTTATATGGGACAGAACCTTTAGATGTATTTTATATTACAAATAGATACACGTTTTTATACTTAGATTTAAAGTCAGTAGGTACCTTATAACAAGGGTGATGCCCTATAGTTCTATTTTACATAGAATGGTTAAGAAACATGGTTTTAGAAAAACTATATACTCATTTTTATAGAAATTGTGAAGCTTCTGCTTCACAAGTCACCTATTACTATATATTTCTCAGGTGTGGTATCCATAGGAGCGGGAAGCCGTGCGGAGGGAGGCGAGAGACGCCATCATCGTCCATTGGACAGAGGACCTCGCCTCCGCCACCTTTGGCCGTCGAACGCTGGACGCGCTCGGTCCAGTCTTGCGGGACTGGCTCGAGCGGCCGCACGGCTTCCTCTCCTTCCGTCTGGTGCAGGTGTTGTCTGGCCACGGCTGTTTCGGCACGCACCTGCACCGGATCGGGAGGGAGGAGACACCGGCGTGTCACGACTGCGGCGCGGCGGAGGACACGGCGCAGCACACACTGGAGGTGTGCCCAGCTTGGTCCGAGCCGCGTCGCAGTCTCACTCCGGAGATCGGACAGGACCTCTCCCTTCCCAGCGTGGTCAGATGCATGCTGGGGAGTGAGGAGTCCTGGGCCGCGGTCGCCTCCTTTTGCGAGGATGTCATCTCGCAGAAGGAGGCGGTGGAGCGCGCGCGGGAGGACGATCCTCTCGCTGCGCCGCTCCGCAGACGAAAGCGAGGTCGGAGAAGACGTCCTCTTCTCCCTCCTCGCGGTGGTGATGGGCAGGCAACAGGCGCGGGGGCGCCTCCGCCCGCATTGCACGCATCACCACCATCGTTGGAGGTTCCCGGCCCTCCCCCAACGGGGGGGGCGTGAAGGGCCCGCTTAGAAGGCGGGCGGTCGTCGGAGGTGGACTGGACGTAAAGGCTAAGCCGATCTCCCAGTCCACCCCCACTAAGACGTTGCGGGAATTTCAGTGCTGGGTTGTTTTAGTGGGTATACCGGGCTTGCCCGGGGAGTCCCACATACCCCTCCCACTCCCCCGAGTGAGAGGGTATGCGTAACGCATTTTTTCCCAGCCGAAAAAAAAAAAAAAAAAAAGGTGTGGTATCCGTGGGAAACTTCAGGCAACTTAATATGACAGACACAGGACCCTGGGGTTAGGGTCTGTACCGTCGAACAGTTAGCATAGCAAGGACCTTGGATAATTTGGCCAGAGCTTTCGCAGTACGGCATACTAGCTCACGTTTGGCTTACCAGCCATAGTTTACACGTCAGTGTACTATATCTTGTGGTGAGGTTCTCGTTGGCAGCTTAATAGTTATGGCAGACACCAAAGGGTCTTTCCGTTAGACAGCTAGTACAAAGAGTCCGCCCATCCGACTTGAACGGCGCCCCCGCTAGGGGGCGCGGCGGGAGGGTCTTAGGCCTTTCATCCATCGTTACGGGCACGGCGTTCGGTTGCCGATATAGGCGCGGCTGGTTGGCAGCGTGATCGTCGATTACATGCCTTTTTATAGCCGCAGAAATCCCGAAGGTTCCCACCTTATTCAACCAATCACAGAGCGTCTAAGTTTTGGCTGAATATCTATCACAAAAGCCATTAATAAACAACATTTAAGTAATAGGACTGTTTTAAAACTTAATGAGATAGTTTAGCAATATAGCCTTTGTTTATTTATAATCTATAAGTAATATCTAATCAGTTTTTAGGATCAACCAATTGCAGCTCGCCATTACAGTTTTTTGGTTATAAATCGTTTAGTAACAATTTGGTAAATCGAAATTGCAATGTTAAATTAAGAAATATTAAAGTATCAAGTATGATACTTTAATATTTAATATTAATCATTACATTTTCAATTTAGAACGCTAATATAAATAAACATTCGTTTTGATTAAGCAAACTTCAAATCAAAACATTGGATTGGACTTTAGTCTTTTAAGTCCCAAAATTTTTTATTCTGCCTTATAAGACTAATTCACTCAACTATTAAGATACATTATTCGTCTTTGAAATATAAATCCAGGAAGTTATCATTACATTCATTTTAAACTAGCTGTCCCCCGCGGCTTCGCTCCCGATTTTTTTTTTTCTTTCATAAGAACCTTCTCCTGAAAATAACAAACACAACAAAAAAATAATTAGTGAAATCGGCCCAGCCGTTCGCGCATGATGCCGGGACCACGGGAAATAGGGATTAATTTATATATATAAGAGATATAAGATTAGAACTCTTCGTTTCACATTATAGAATTAATTTAATGATGAGGTGGACCGTACCCATAAGTCAACGTCACTTGTCTTGTGACAGCTAACATTGTCTTTGTTATTTAAGCAAGTTATGTTTCTGTACAATTTTTCGTTTTAGAAATGACTAGCTGTCCCCCGCGGCTTCGCTCCCGTCAACTGGCTACACTACCTACCCATTTTTTTTCTTTTAAACCTTTCCTGTATTCTGGCGAACTAAACAAAAAAAAATTTACCGAAATCGGCCCAGCCGTTCTTGAGTTATAAAATTACAACGAAAAGTGGCATTGGTTTTTAAATATATTGATTATTGTTTTACAACATTAATTAACAACAGTTATTTTCCTATAAATGTGAAAAATCTAACACATACGTCATGTTCGTGAACGGACGCCGTCAGTTGTGGTTAGGACTGGTTATTTCTCAGCTGCCATGGTTTATTTTAATTATTCCTTTTTTATTCCGGATGCTTTTATCCTGCTCTTCTTTTTCATCCTTCTCAGATGTATGTATAATTTCAACATGATGATAACAAAACTTTGTTACCATAGAGATCTACGCTTTGGAACGCGCAAATATCTTCATTTCTTTTGACCGACCGAACTAGAGTCACGCCTGTACTCCACAAACTGTCGGACAGAGGTGCTTAGCCCATCAGTAGTATCTCCGAACCTCGTAATCATATTAAACTACGATTAAACTTTTCCGTAAGTCAAAGTTTAATTAATCAACTCAGTTTAGTACCTAAGGCTTAGTAGGATACTAAAGCTAAGTCCATTAGCGCTGAAATTATCATTCAACTGCAACTGGGAGATTAGTTCACATAAACGCTATCAAAATCGGCCAGCCGACCAACATTTCGTGCCAATATCGACAGACTGCAATCGTCGAATCAATTTAGCATATCTAGCGATCCGCCCCTGCTTCGTATTGTTGCGGACAAGCGGTCTATGTAACACGGTATTTAGACGACGTGTTGCATAATGCTACAATCTTCTTATACAGGGTTATTTGTAAAACACCGACAACCTCTCAGGACTACATGTTACTAACATCATAATCGAAGCAAAAGAAAGCTCTTTCTTTTTCTTTTCCTTCGCACAGACTTCGTAACATTTAGAGCGTTCAATTTAAATATTTTTAATATTTTTGTATGCAAACCTGATGAACTAAAAACTTTTTACAAAAAAATACAACCGACTTCCACAACTAACAACACCACTGCAAAATCACAGAAAAGCAAAATACGCAATTTCGATTACTTGGATGACATAAAACTATCATCCAAGTAGACGAATTCCAGGTATTTCGATTTAAAATCCAAAGTTCGTAACTGATTTTCATAAACTTTAAATGGGACCAATCTGCAAGTATATCCTTTCAGATAAAACAAGAATTTTTCAAATCGGTTCATAATTGTCGGAGTTATGAGGTAACAAACATAAAAAAAGAACATACAACCGAATTGATAACCTCCTCCTTTTTGGGAAGTCGGTTAAAATATGATGAATTTTTAAAAGTCATAGAACAAAAGTTGTTGATTATGATTTTAGTAACATAGTCCTAAGAGCTTGTCGGTGTTTTACAAATAAACCTGTACATATATAAAATGAATTGCTGTTCGTTAGTCTCGCTAAAACTCGAGAAAGGCTGGGCTGAGTTGAATAATTCTTATTCGTTTAGTTTGCCAGAATACAATGAAGGTTTAAAAGCAAAAAAAAATGGTAGGTAGGGTAGCCAGTGCCGGGGGCGAAGCCGCGGTGTACAGTTAGTCTAATATTATAAAAGATCTTCCGTAACTGACTGAGTTAGTGACAGACAACGCAAAGCCGAAACTTCTGATCGTAGAAAGCTGTAATTTTTCATGTATATCTCTTCGGGAGTTTAGGGGAGTAATAAGACAGGATTTCCCGAAATTCCTACGGGAACGTCAAAAATTCCTACAGGAACAGAAAAATTCCTACGGGAACAGCAAAAATTCCTACAGGAACAGCAAAAATTCCTACGGGAACAGCAAAAAACGGACAAAAGCTAGTGCAAAATAAAATTGTAACTTAAATGGAAAAAGTAACTAGCTCCTGAAATACAGGTACTCTAACCTAGCTCAAGAGTCAGAGCTTTTCTTTTTTTGTAAACCAGTACTGTCATAATAAAGATTTCTGTTAAAAATAAGTATTGAAATGATCAACGAACCTTTCGGAATAAATCTATACTAATATTATAATATATAATATCTATATATCTATCTTCTATCTATCTATATCTATATCTTCTATATTATTTTTTTTATCTATATCTATACTTATAATAAATCTGTAGAGAGGTCAATTCTGTACATGAAATATATTTCCAAAATAACTATCAAGGGGTGATTAGGGATCAATACTGATGCCAAAAATGCAATCAGTAAAATTTTTGTCGGTCTGTCTGTCTGTCTATCTGTCTGTCTGTCTGTATAACCGTTATAGAAACAAAAACTACTCGACGGATTTTAACGAAACTTGGTACAATTATTATTCATACTCCTGAGCAAGTTATAGTATACTTTTCATCACGCTACAATCAATAGAAAAAAATGAAAAAAAAAATGAAAATGTGAAAGTTTGGTTGTTTGTTACTCAATCACGCCAGAACGGCTTAACGGATCTTAATGAAATTTAGAACAAAGATAGATTATAGTCTGGAATAGCACATAAGCTACTTTTAATCCCGGGAACATGTTCCCTAGGGATCACGCGGGCGAAGCCGCTGGCAGAAGCTAGTCTATAATAAATCTGTAGAGAGGTCAATTCTTTACATGAAATATATTTCCAAAATAACTATTAGGGGGTGATTAGGGATCGATACTGATGCCAAAAATGCAATCAGTAAAATTTTTGTCTGTCTGTCTGTCTGTCTGTATAACCGTTATAGAAACAAAAACTACTCGACGGATTTTATTTAAACTTGGTACAATTATTATTCATACTCCTGAGCAGGTTATAGTATACTTTTCATCACGCTACAATCAATAGAAAAAATGAAAATGTGAAAGTTTGGTTGTTTATTACTCAATCACGCCAGAACGGCTTAATGGATATTAATTAAATTTAGAACAAAGATTATAGTCTGGAATAGCACATAAGCTACTTTTAATCCCGGGGACATGTTCCCTAGGGATCACGCGGGCGAAGCCGCTGGCAGAAGCTAGTATAATAATATGATAAAGAGGTAACATTTGTTTGTAAGTTTTTATGTAGGGGAATCTCAGGAACTACGGGTCCGATTTGAAAAATTCTTTCAGTGTTAGATAGCCCATTTATCGAGGAAGGTTATAGGCTATATATCATCACGCTAAGATAAATAGGAGCGGAGCATTCATGGAAAATGTGACGCAAACGTAGTTGCGCGGGTCAGCTAGTTAGGTATAAATAGAAATAAATAGTATAAATAGGAATAAATAGAAATCTAACCAAAACCCATTGTGTACTTACAAGGAAATAAACGGACATACAATAAAATACAAAAATCTTTTTATTCATACCGATGCTACAGTATCCGTATCTGTCATCTAACGTTATCATAATGTGATCGCTAATATACTCGTCGAGAGTGAAGAGTTATATCGCTGATACTGCAATGACCTCTTGTTATAGTCACCTCACATGTAGGAGAAGCTCGACTCAGCAATAAAATGAATCAGGCTTTCGTGAAAGTTTGTTCAGTAATTTCACGCTACCTATATAATTTGGTTACCTACGTTAACTATAATGGATGAGGTTACATTATCCATCCATTCTGATAATTATGTGAGAAGGTACATAGCTACGAACTGCATACCTACCACATACTTTTATGTAGTTTTTGCAATTAAAATACTTTCTGTTTGAAATATAAAACAAAAAAAAAAAACAAAATGAACAGGCATTGTTTAACGTGCAATCCGAAAGCTTATTAGGATTCTGTACATGAAAAAGCGGAACCCTTATAGAATTAATCGTGTGGTATGTATCTGGCTGGGTGTTTGACTGTCTGTTTGTATGTCCGTCTCTAACAGACAATTTAAGCTGAATCTATTGAATTGATTCATTTAAAAATTGCACATAATTGATCTTAAAAAAAACCAAAGACGGACGCGGAATATAAATAAATACATTTTTAAAACAAATGGAAGGGCTTATCTCCGAAAGTACTGAGCCTAAAATATTGAAAAATACAGAAAATTGTTTTTACATATAGATTACAAGAACATCGTCTGTAGTTTTCAAATAAAATTCAAAAAAAAAAAACGTACGGTACCTTTAAAACCCAAGTCCGTCTCGCACTTGGCCAGTTCTAAAGGCCGTTTCCACGAGCAAGAGAATCACCGCGAGTTGACGTTTTTCGCTCTTCGAATAGCCGCGATAATATCGCCG
The DNA here is from genome assembly GCA_963859965.1 of Ceramica pisi. NCBI lineage: Eukaryota > Metazoa > Arthropoda > Insecta > Lepidoptera > Noctuidae > Ceramica > Ceramica pisi. The sequence continues at coordinate 16,006,152 of OY982535.1, read as the reverse complement.
TGTGGAGACACGTTCATAGAGGTGTTATGAAATACGTGGCACGGACGATCAATATCGCCTCGATTCTCTCGCTCGTGGAGACGGCCCCTTAATACTGTTTAGATTTAGCAATTTGTGCAAACGACTTCGTGCAACTTACTGCAATGAACATTTTAACAGGCGTTTATTATGACGGTGAATTAGTTTTAAGTCTACCTACGTTTTCTTCTTGTCAAATTTGTTCATCGGAATACATACGTACTTTACAGCTCCAGTCTTTAATTTTCATATTTCCTGCCTAATCTCACATCTCAACATAATTTGGTCCATATCGAGACGGATAAGTGATCCAGGAATAAGGATAAATCCAGGAAATAAAATCTATTGGAAAATACTGCCATTTGGAGTTTTGTGAGTAGCTGGCTAAGGTCAAAGGGTCACAGCGCAGCATAGTGCAGTACAGTGCATTGTTCCTATTTATGTTTATTTCAGACCCCATTACTCATATTCAGGTAGTATTAAACATTATTTATGGAATTGTAAAGGTTAGTACAACATTATTAACTAACTTCTTTGTTCATTTGCACATGTATGATATCTTTTCAAGTTACCAAATTATTGTTAATAATTTGCAGTAAATTTATTGTATTAAAGGTAATTGAGCAGCAAACTAGGTTTCAACTATTGTTAACCATTAATCTAAGCAGTTTCCTTTGTTATCTTGCAATAAATATCATAAGAAATCTTACTTTGTACTCAACTAATAGCTACATTGTATTGTATTCCGTTACATTTTAACTAAATGTTAGTAAAGTTCATAATAATTCTATTAGGTGAATAGTACTTAAAAGGGACAATTACATTTTTATTGTCCATGATCTAGTAAGCAGATTAGTACTTTACTGATTGGTATTATGATTGTTGTATAGTCACCAATTCTATTCTCGCTTTTCTATTTTCACATTCGAACAAATATCAAGTTAAAAGCAGTAATTTATTGTTTAATGTTTAATTAAGCGATTTAGTAAGCCCTCTAGATATTATTGTCCTATAGTAATTAACGATAATTACCAATATTAATGTACCTATAATAGTTTAAACTTGTAACGTTCCAGATTGGTTACCTGCTTCCCAAAGAATGACTGATAAGGAAGAAAAGGAGCTCATTAAAAAACGAGCAAGTTACAAAGGTCGATTAACGGTATTTTCTAATTATTTAGAGGATTTTAAGAAGGATTCTTTAACGCAAACCCAGATGAATGAACTGCAGTTGCGCCTCGGTAAGATTGAACTTGTTTATTCGCAATATGACGACGTTCAGTTGAGGTTGGAATGTATAGCTGAGGATATGAGTACACAGTTATCAGAACGTACTGAATTTGAAGCCTCATATTTCAAAGCTGTTGCTAGGGCACAGGAATTACTAGCCAGACACAATGGCATTGTTAATGAAGATAAGCTTTCTCGCGTTAGTAATAATAGGCTGGTTAGGCTACCAACCATTCAACTACCTAAGTTTGACGGAAAGTACGACAAGTGGTTAGAGTTCCATGACACGTTTTCAAGCTTAATACATTTGGATGACCAAATTGATGAAATAAATAAGTTTCATTACCTCCGAGCTTCATTGGAAGGGACGGCCGCCTTAGTCATACGGGCTATTGAATTCTCGGCTAATAATTATTCCATTGCGTGGAATTTATTACGTGAAAGGTTTGATAACAAGCGGCTTCTCATTCAAAATCATGTAGCAGCCTTATTTAATATTGAAGTGGTTAATAAAGAATCCTCAGATAATATAAAAAACATCATTGATACTTTAAACAAAAACCTACGTGCGTTAGAATCTTTAGGTGAGCCAGTTAAGTTTTGGGATACGTTGATAATTTACATAGTTACCTACAAATTAGATTCAAGAACTTATCGACAGTGGGAGGAAGAAAAAGGTCATTTAGACAAAGATAAAACAATCACATTAGAAATCTTTCTGGAATTCTTAAGAAATCGTGCAGTTTTGCTTGAAACACTAGATTTGTCTCGCAGTCAGGCTAATAATAATAGTACTTCTAAATCTACCAAGCATAAAACAATGATATCGGTGAGTAGTGAAACACCACCGCAGAAAAATAAAAATAATACCAGTTCCTCGCCGGTATCTTGCCCGCATTGTAGTGATAAACATAATTTACTCAACTGTCCACAGTTTCTTAGTCTCAGCAACGAAAAGCGGCTTGAGCTTCTTCCTCAATACAAGGTATGTTTTAACTGTTTTAGGGCTGGTCATTACGCAAATCATTGTAAAACTCTTGGTTGCAAAATATGTAAGCGTAAACACAATACACTGGTCCATGTAGCAGGTGCGTCACAGAGATCTATGTCTAATGTCTCTACTTCACAGACTGACAGCACTGTTACTGTAGATGTTAACTCAGCTGAAAAGAAACCCAATACAAATGTAACACTATCTGCACGTGCTACAACCTATGTTAACAACAAAAGTAAAAGTCAAGTTCTCTTGGCTACTGCATTAATAAAGGTTTATGATAAGAATAACCGCGAACATCTCGCTCGGGCTATATTGGACACTGGCAGTACTTCTTGTATAATGACAGATAAGTTATGTAGTTTATTGAATTTACCTACCGTACAGGTTAATGAATCTGTACAAGGCATTAATAATTCTAAAACAAAGATTAGTAAAATGTGCAGTGTTTCTGTGAAATCATTAAGTGAAAACTTCACTTCTAATCTTTATTGTTTTATTTTACCAAACATAACGGATGAAGTACCATGTCATAAATTATCCATTAATAATTTAAACATACCAAGCGATATTTGTTTAGCTGATCCTCATTTCCACACGCCATCGGCAGTGGATCTAATAATAGGGGCAGATGTTTTCTGGGACCTACTGGGGCGGCAAAAAATCAACTTAGGTGAAGGCAAACCAATATTATTTGAATCTAGACTAGGTTGGCTAGTTTCAGGTCCGATATTTAATAATAGTGGCCAAATATCACGGTCACCATCAATTCTTAAAACTAACATTGCAAAGCTCAATGTCAGTTCTTCTCACATCTCCACATCAGAAGATGACATTCAAAACCTTTTATCGCGTTTCTGGGAATTGGAAGAAGTTCCCAATCAGTCATCTTCATATTCTAATGAAGAAGCTAAGTGTGAAGAACATTTTCTAAAAACCACCACTCGATTGGAAGATGGTCGTTTTTGTGTTAGGATACCACTTAAACAATCACACCATATTTTAGGTGACTCACTGGCTAGAGCAAAACATTGTCTCCTTTCCATTGAACGTAGATTTAAAAGTCAGCCAGCTTTAAAAACTCTTTATTGCGATTTCATGAAAGAGTACATTTCGCTAGGACACATGTCTGAGTGTTCCGTTGATTCAAAAAAAGTGGCATATTTTATTCCACATCACGGTGTCCTACGCGAGCATAGCATAACCACAAAATTAAGAGTAGTGTTTAATGCCAGCAGCCTTACCACTTCAGGTGTTTCATCTAACAACTTACAAATGGTAGGTCCAGTTGTTCAAGATGACCTAATGTCTTTACTTCTTAGATTCAGAAAACATAAATACATTCTTTCTGCTGATGTAGAAAAAATGTATCGGCAAGTGATCGTACACCCTGATGACAGACACTTACAAAGAATACTGTGGCGTGAGAACCCTTTAGAATCCATTAAAACCTATGAATTAAACACTGTGACTTATGGAACAGCAAGTGCACCATTTTTAGCAACTCGTTGTTTGAAACAAGTTGGATTAGATTGTAAGGATGAGAAGATCGGTAATATTATAATCCATGATTTTTATGTAGATGACTTGCTCACAGGTGGGGATACAATATCTGACGTCACAAATATTCGCCAGAAAGTCACTGCCGAGTTGGCTGCCGCTGGTATGCCACTTAGGAAATGGAAGTCCAACAATGCCCTGGTTATATCAGATCAAGTCACAAGTTCATCATTAAATTTAAACATTGGTTCAAATGAGCCAAGTAAAACTTTGGGTCTTAACTGGCTAACAGACTCCGATGAGCTCTGTTTTTCAATTAATAATACGTCAGTGTCGAATGATGTAACAAAGCGTGAAGTTCTGTCAGTTACATCCCAAATATTCGACCCTCTAGGTCTATTAGCTCCTTGTATCATTCCAATGAAAGTACTAATGCAAAAACTTTGGTTACACAAATTATCATGGGATGATTGTTTACCACCAGATGTCGCTAATATATGGAAAGATATTGTTGATAGGTTGTTTATTTTAAATAGTTTACGCATCCCACGTTTAGTTGTTTGTGATTCTTGGAAGGTGATCGAATTACACATATTTTGTGATTCATCACAAACCGCTTATGGTGCATGCATCTATGTGAGGAGTATTAATAACAATAATGAAGTTATGGTGCGTTTGCTTACAGCAAAGAGTAGAGTGGCTCCTATCAAGCCAACCACAATTCCTCGACTCGAGCTCTGCGCCGCCTTGGTTGGAGTAAGGCTATATGCAAAGGTGATGGAGTCACTAGGCGCACCAATTCAAAGTAGTACATTTTGGAGTGATTCTACAATAGTGCTGGGGTGGTTGAAAATGTTGCCAAGTAAGCTGCAACCATTCGTGCGCAATCGTGTAGCTGAAATAGTTGAGAGAACGAATGCTAATAATTGTACCTGGAGACATGTTCCCACACAACTTAACCCCGCTGATCTTGTATCTCGAGGAATTGATGTAACTCAAATTCAGAGTAATAATTTATGGTGGTCGGGTCCTAATTTTTTAAACCAGGATACAAGCGAATGGCCTTCTTTTCCAATCCCAGCAGTAGAATCGCTACCTGAAACTAAAACTGAGGTTTCTTTATTAACTACTTCTAAGACTCCGTTAACTTTTATTGATTTTAATAGGTTTTCAAACCTTTCTCGGCTCAAACGCACAGTAGCATATACGTTACGATTTATTAATATTTGTAAAAAGCAACCACCCACCACTTTACATCTTAGTAAAGATGAAATACAAAATGCGCTAAACTTAATTGTGAAACTCTCTCAAATAGAATCATTTCCCGAATATGAATTATTAATAAAAAATCAGTGCTTACCGAAAGGAAGTCCACTGACTAAACTTAACGTAATTTTAGATAAAAATAAATTAATTCGTGTAGGCGGTCGCTTACAAAATTCTTCATTTTCGTATGAGAAAAAACATCCGTTAGTAATACAGTCCACTCATCGATTTTCTAAACTATTATTTGAATTTAATCACAAAACTTTAATGCATGCAGGACCACAACTGCTATTGGCTTGTATACGAGATACTTATTGGCCAATAGGTGGTCGCAACCTAGCTAAATTGTGTTATCATCGTTGTGTCATTTGCAGTCGCATTACAGCTAAACCAATTAATCCCATTATGGGAAACTTACCTGAACGACGGGTGGCGTCCGGTGGTCATCCATTCGAATGTGTTGGGGTTGATTACGCTGGACCTATACTGTCAGCGTCTCGACAAGGTCGTGGTTGTAGACTTGTAAAAGTTTACATTGTACTCTTTGTTTGTTTTACAACGAAGGCAGTTCACATTGAGTTGGTGGGTGACTTAACCAGTCAAAATTATTTGTCAGCACTTCGTCGCTTTATGTCTCGTAGAGGTAAACCTACGCATATATATTCCGACAACGGAACCTCGTTTGTAGGCGCTTATAATGAAATCGGCAATTTTTTGAAAGCCAACAGCAGTTCGTTATCTGGTGACATGGCCGCTGAAGGGATTAACTTCATTTTTATTCCTCCTTATGCTCCACACTTTGGTGGTCTTTGGGAGGCAGGTATAAAATCAGTAAAGTTTCACTTAAAAAGAGTAATGGGAAATTGTCATTTAACATATGAGGAACTATATACAGCACTGGTTCAAATTGAAGCACTCCTGAATTCACGCCCGCTCACGCCGTTGTCATCGGACCCCAATGACCTTCTGCCGCTGACACCTGGACATTTTCTGATAGGACGCACACTCACATCCTTGCCCGTGCCATCGTATGAAACCGTTTCCATTACTCACTTGAAGCGTTATGAGAGAATAGAGGCTTTACGTCAACACTTCTGGTCGAGGTGGAATAAAGAATATGTCTCTGAACTACAGCAGCGGACAAAATGGAGGTCTTCAAAGGCGGTCTTAGAGACTGATCGCCTTGTTATAGTAAAAGAAGACAATTTACCACCATTGAAATGGCGATTAGGCCGGATCTCAGCAGTCTACCCAGGACGTGACGGAATCAGTCGTGTGGCTGAAATTAGAACTGCGAGTGGAACCATACGGCGTGCATTCAGCAAGATATGCCCACTGCCATTAAATGAAGATTCTGGTTGAAAGATTGCCTTTCAACGCCCGGGGGCATGTTTAGATTTAGCAATTTGTGCAAACGACTTCGTGCAACTTACTGCAATGAACATTTTAACAGGCGTTTATTATGACGGTGAATTAGTTTTAAGTCTACCTACGTTTTCTTCTTGTCAAATTTGTTCATCGGAATACATACGTACTTTACAGCTCCAGTCTTTAATTTTCATATTTCCTGCCTAATCTCACATCTCAACAAATACTATATAGATATTTACTAGCTTTCGCCCGCGACTTTGTACGCGCATATCCCGTTTTTCACCGTTCCCGTAGGAATTTTGGTAAATCCTCTATTAGTGCACCCCTACGGAGTGTAGGGAAGCTACATGCCAAAGGCGAACGGCAGGCTTGTATGGGAGTTTCGTACAGCTAGTAAATTTTCGAGTTTTGGGATCATGTTTGTTTTAATTGGTAGTTCATACGATAGAAAAGCCCTATTTAAAATCTTAGATTTTTAGAACTTGGGACATAAAAGCCCAGTTTTATATTTTGAGGTTATGTACTAGTGTAGAAATGTAGGTTGTAATTATAGGTAGGTACATTAACATTGTTATGATGATAAAATGAATGTTCTAGATTACTCGTCGTCATCTTTGTTGTGTTTTACTTACTGTTAAGTAGGTAGATTGAGATGAGGATCGTACCTACTCAGAGGGAGGGAGGAGTGCATTAGGAGATAGGTACCTATTGCCTAGCAGCGGACAGAAACAGTTTGATAATAATGAAGTTCTGAAGGACACTAGACAGATTTTCTTTACCGGTCAATAAATAATTGCCAAAACAAAAAAAAAATGATGAATTCATTCCAATCATTACCTACATCGTTTACTATTATGATTTTATGCAACAATTATGGGTTTTACTATTAAATCTATTTCTAAATAATTAATTGTCATTCCGAAGTTTGTGATATTTTACTTATGGCGACTTCGAAAAACATCTGCGTTTAGTTTACTGTTTTGTTTGGTATAATTATTTAAATCTTTTAATTGATAGTATTAATTAATCCCATGTTCTAGAAGTTGTTTACTTACATGAAAATAAATGGCTGAGTTGCCTTAATAAGTGGTACAAATTCTATAACCAAACAACAAAAAAAGTTTGCTGTACGAATTTTGCCGTTCGCCTTTCAGCTTTATATGACCAGTAGTTTCACCTGTGTCTTGATAGGATCTTCTGCAAAAGAATTATGTAGTTTTTCCTCTTTTATTTGAATACCGAAAGTTTCCCAATTAAGATGCCAAAATATATTTTCTAAAACTGTATTGAACATTTTTGGTGACAGCGGGTCTCCCTGTCTTACACCCTTCTGTATTTTAAATTGATCTCCAACGTTTTCAAGTTGTACTTTGCTGTGCTGTTGTCGTATATGTTCTAGATGATATTAATGAATTTACTTTTGTTGTTTTTTGAAACAAACCCTTCCCAAAGTCAAATGCTTTATTATCGTCTACGAAGGTCAGGTAGTACGGGCAGTCGTATTCGTTGATTTTTTCAATAATTTGCTTGACTGTATGTAAATTATTGATTGTTAGAAAATTGGGCGGTAACCCGCTTGTTCTTTGGGTTTTTTTTAGTCAAACGGTGTAACAAAATTTTGCTGAACACGTTTCACAAGTTCGGCATCAAGCTGATGGGTATATAGTTGTTAATTTCTTTCTTTTTGTTCTATCTTCCTTTAGTTGTTCCTGTAGTAATTGCATTTGATAACATGCATTTTTCTAATACAGGTTTTGGATAGTCTTCTACTATGTAAACGTCTTTTACTCTCTTTTAATTTTTTAAATATCTACTTTTTCCAAACTATTGTAATAGAGGTCTAGATTTCTCTTTATTTTTGTTTCCAATTCTGCAAATGTTCTGAACATCGCTATCATTTGCTAAAATGTCAAGATCAGTTTTTATTATTTTTTTAATATGTCTAATGGGGTTTCTCAGTATCTTCTAGTCTAAAGAGTATAGTACATTATTTTTCTTCTTTTTTATATATAGATTTGTAAACAACAATCCTAGGCTGCATGAAGCAATTTTGTCAACTATTCTCCGACTTTAGTTCAGAGGGTTACTGCAAATTGTTTTAGTTATTACTAGCTGCCGCCCGCGGCTCGGTCCGCGTGATTGTCGAAAATTATCCCAACGGAAAATAGTCCTGGTATGAAAAGTATCATAAGTGTTATTCTATCATCTACCCCTATACCAAATTTCATCAAGATCTGTTCAGCCGTTCTGGCGTGATTGAGTAACAAACATCCATCCATAGATACAAACTTTCGCATTTGTAATTTAACAAAATTACAGCCTTCAAATGAAAATTTCTGTTAGTTGAAAAATTGCGCAGATTCCTTTTGTAGTTCGAATAATGTTAAAAAGCGCCAAAGAAGACTTGCTCTATTTTCCACCCTATCACCGTACTGCGTACCCGTAAAACTAGTTGACCCACATAGTGACAATATCAATATGTTATTGACCCTGATATTTGTATGCAAATGTGCAGATTTCGTAGTCATCTGTGTACACAAAGTTACTAATTACTCGAATAATTACGCGCATGACATCCTCAGATATGTTTGGGTATGTTTGTTATGTACAGTAATTATTTTTCTTTGCGACGATAGCTTATAATTTGTTAGAGTTTTGGGACTAAAACAATGTCGACATAAATTTTCATTAGACTACATCTGAAGGATAAGACAAAGATTTATGAGCGTTGTTTAGATTACTAATTGAGTAACAGTGTTGACTAAGTTCTTATAACAAATAAAACAGGGGAGATCAAGTTAGAATTACTTTTATAACAAAAGAAAATAGGTATGATTTATATTTTTTTGTATCTAAAAAAATGTTGTTGAACACAAATAGTGAGCCGTTTTAACTCCAGAAATAGTAAATTGGTTTTTCTTTATTTTCTGAGTCCTTTCAAGGATTTCGACACATAAGGAACGTGGACGGATAGGTTGTAGGTTGGTATTCCATTTTCTTCTTCTTTATCGTTACGTCCACGAGTGCGTTACAGTTTTTCCCTGGGCGGTAAAAATACAGCGCTGCCACCAGCATAAACATTACGATCTATGAATCTCTAAAAGCCTGTTCTAATAACCCTTCAATAAGTTCCTTGTGCCTACTGTTCATAAGTTATGAAAATATGTTTGGGAAAGTACTGAGTATTCATAGAAAATGTATAGGTACAGTATTTTATTTATGACAGGTTCTTAAGACTGACTGGCTCAAATGAAAAACAATTATTATATATCCACCCAAAAAAGCTGGCAAATATAGAAATAACACGTTCTCTACCTAATTCCCCAAGGTTTCAAATAAAGTACTAAGTAACTAAATACTAGTAAATGTCTACAATTGGGTTTGGGCATTGTTTTTCGAACAATTCTGTGGAATTCCAACTAGTCATAAAAAAGAAGAAGTCGTGAAATTCGTGCATAGCATGTCACGGGTTCGATTCCCGCACGGAACAAATATTTGTACGACCTACAAGTATTTGTTCCGAGTCTGTGTGTTTTTCTATCTATAATATGTATGTATTTACAAAAAAAAAATGTATTTAAGTAGTTTATCAGCCATCTAGTTACCATAACACAAGCATTAGGTTGCTTAGCTTGGGACTATACGGCGTTGTGTGAAATGTCCAAGGATATTATTATTATTATTATTAATTGATGTAATGTATTCGGATCGGATACATTGCGTAAATGCCCTAATTATTTAAAATGGAAATTACTAAAGATTTAAAGATAACAGCCATACCTGGGACTGGACAGATTTATACAAAATTATCCCTCATTCTTCGTCAATTTTCGAGGTATCCATTCAAGGCGTCCCAGCATCTGCTCCTCGGTCTAAAATACAAAAAACGTGACAAAAAATTATATAAATACTGAAATAATAAGTTTACAGAAAGTGTATATATGGTTTAGTAGTTTTTTTTTTAATGACAAGCCCGCCACTCATTCCAAACCACTGCAACTCCTGAAAGCTAGAATCAACAGTGGCGACCACCAGAAAAACGCCGAGCTAATGAAGCCCGACGAGTCCCGGAGAAACAATTCAACTGTCTTGGATCCCGCAACGAAATTAATCAGACGAATACAGCGGAGGAGTAGGAAAATATAAATATAATTTCCACTTCCCTCTTTATCAAGCAGGAGACAGATTAGAGCTAGGCCAATAGGCACCAAGGGACATATATACAACTGGGTGAAGCCCAGTTGCCAAGCACCACGGATTATACATATATTAACACTGAAACTAATGGGTCCTAAATTGTGAGCTACTTTTGATTCCAGTAATAGGTTTGGCAAAACAACGTTTGCCAAAAATCTCGAGTCACAGTGTTTGTTATCGAACTCTTCCGAAACGGCTTGACCGATTTTTATGAAATGTAGTATACTCAGTAGGCTGAGAATAGGTCGTAAGGTAGTTCATTTTTTTTGGCAAATCAAAGTTTGCTCTGTCCGCTAGTAGTGTTATAATAATCTGGATCAAAACTGTGATATGACAAATATAAGATTACAGTTGCCTGTGTTTCAGGCACCTCTCTGCGCCGGTACTTTTCATTGAATTAAATTACCAAATATTTTCAATAACTTAAAAGTATCATGAATGAAAAAGAAGATACCTTTAAAGTCAAGAAGATTTAAAACTACAATTTTCTCTTAAATAGAGGTTAATAAATATGAATTTATTGTTCTGCTCCTGAATTTATACAACCACATGGGTATAGTTACAAATATTTATGGGCTCTTGAAAGGTTAGGGTCTAAATAGCCGTCATTGCCGTAATAAAATTATATTACTCTTGCTAGCTAGAAGTGTCGGATATGGCTATAGATCTAAACTTCACTACATTTTCCATTTGCTACAGTTAGTTAGGTACACAGGATTATGAATCTACAGGTTGTATTAGATATGCCTCACATTTGCTTATTGGCAACTATTGTTATAAAGAAGTTATAAAGAAGTCTAGCAAATCTGGAGTTTTATTTTCTTCTGTGGACCAGTAGGTGGACTGAAAATTGACAGATGATTTCTGTTTTTAAGTTGCCTGCCTCTTGTTGTTAGTCTGGAGCCCCACTGGGGCTCTATGCTTTGCATTCCAGTCAGTCTCCTCCAGCAATGAAATGCCCACCAAATTGTGAAAAAAAGTCAGTTAACATATCTTCACTTGGATATTTTGGGGGGCAGTAAACCACAGCCAAAGAGAAATATCCACATTTGTCTTCCACTGCAACAATTATAGCTTGCAACAATTATCCTAACGTTTAACAAAATAGTCTTTAACATGTTCTTACAACAAATTACTAGGTACTGAGACTTATACCAACAAAGCGCAACAAGCTTCAAAAATATTTCGTGTACGGTTTATTTTCTATATATAGACCATACTTTTGTCTGTCACCAGGCTGTATATCAAGATGCTGGACAGTTGAAATTTTCACAGATGATGTGGTTATGTTGCCGCTATAACAACAAATATTAAATAAAAAACTGGCCAAGAGCGAGTTTGGACTCGCGCACTGAGGGTTCCGTTCCATTATTGCTCCGCTCCTGTTTGTCTTAGTTTGTCTAAGACAAACTGGGAGGTGGAAACTTGGTATCGAAATTTGGAGGTGGTACGATTCATCCTGCGGTACAATACCTCCGACTCTCCTATAAGTACCCCCAAAATGTAGTTTTTTTTTTCGATTTTTGTGTGAAAATCTTAATGCGGTTCACAGAATACATCTACTTACCAAGTTTCAGCAGCATAGTTCTTATAGTTTCGGAAAAAAGTGGCTGTGCCATACGGACGGACGGACAGACAGACAGACATGACGAATCTATAAGAGTTCGTTTTTGCCATTTGGCTACGGAACGCTAAAAATAGAATAAAATAAATATTTAAGGGGGCTCACATACAACAAACTTGATTTTTTTACCGTTTTTATAGATAATGGTACGGAACCCTTCGTGCGCGAGTCCTACTCGCACTTGTTTTTCATTGAGTTGGTAAGAAACTACCAATTCGAATGTTGCACAATAGGGAATATGCATAAAAAAAATACTTATTATCTAAACACTTTATCGAAAAATATACAAAAATATATTACTAACAGTGGAAATAGAATCAAAATTGCTCGAAAAACAAACGAGATATAATTATTTTAAACAAATATATCTGTCCCTCTCGCGAAAACGCTGTTTTCTATGGCAGATGTATAGACGTCACGTAATGTGACGTCAAATTACATGTCGGACTTCTCGTTCTAAAAGTAATCTTTGAAGCGTTATATCGCTGATGAAGATATTTAAAAAATAATTTCTAGAGTGTTTACTGGAGCTTATAAGTAATTCATTTTATAAATAAAAAAATCGCGTGCATATTCCCTATTGCTGATTCTGTCTCTTGCCTGGTTCACGGAATTAAAATATTGTGATTCTTTACGGAACAACTCCGTCCCCAAGCCTGTTCTAAATGCATATTCACCTAACAGTACAAATGATATTAGTAACAGTAGGTAGGTACCCTCATTAACATTGGTAGGTAGGGACTCTACTTCATACACACATACTTAGTAACCTCACACGTTTGATGTAGGTTGTTACACACCTACCTATTATAAGCGTATCTACCTCATAACACTTACTAATATACTACTTAACTAATGTGTCATATAGATGATACCTCCCTAACGTACCAAGCACTTACCTACTGATCGCTTTGTACGAACGAAGGGCCCTAATTAATTATACTAGGGAATTAGAGAACACGACCGCCGTAATAATTTATTGTGCTATCCAAGAGTTAAGACAGATCATTTGCTTCTCAACCGTATTCTGTACCTGGTTTACATTAATACTATTAGAATCAGTATCGTTTCAGAATCGATTAAATTCAGTATTGGTATAATGGAGATAAAGGGCTTTAATCTAAAGTACTTTTGAACCGCAACCAATCGTCATAAATGAATATTGAAATTGAAATGGAATCCATTTTAAATTTCCATCCCAGAGCATTAGCCGTTTATCTACAAAATTTTACATCGTATCTTAATATTTGGTACTAGCTGACCCGTACCCGTTCGTTGGGCGGTATTTTTCGGGTCAATATATACTTATAGTCTTATAGCCTATGATACTCACAATTATTGTCAACCGATTTGGATAATTCTTATTTTTTTTTTTGTTTCGAAGAATATTTTTCGGGACTGGTTCCATTTCAGTTTGATGAACATCTGATGTGATGAAGAACTTCGGAGGTAGGCACCGGAACTCTTCAATAAATTATAGCTATTTTTTATTTATTTTTTTATTCAAAACGGGGAAACTCTTGGCCCAAATCTCACCTGATGGAAAGTAATGATTAGGCCGAAGATGGAAGCGAGTTTCACCCGGAATCCTCTTACACAGAGGAACTGGCTATCATACCTCTAACTGCCGGAACACAACAATGCTGTTAACATTGTTGTTATGGCGACAGACTCAGACATGATGGTGGTAGCTTGCCAGGCGGACTTAGAACAAGTCCTACCACCAACCAAACCGAGCAAAAGATTTGCCCCCGCTGGGAATCGAACCCGGGACCTCTGGGTCTGAAGTAGGTGGTATAATAACCACTGGACCACGGAGGCGGTTAATGTCACCTGTTTAGCACCACCCGGGGACCACGTGTAGGGATTCGCTGAAGGGTATTCTCCTACGGACGCGGGTGACTCGGCCCCCAAAAGCTAATGGATCGAGATTGATGAAATCGCATGTTTGTTTATTGTCTATACCAGAGGGCCACTTCTACAAATTTTTAAACAATTTTCGCATTCGCATGTAAATCGCAAACTGTCTGTGAAGATACTGTATTTCTGAAGATATTGGATCAACATGCGACGTGTAGAAGCGATTATAGAACCTGACACCTGTCTAAATATAGGTAGGTAGGAGGTATACCTACCAATTCTAAATACTTAAAGTATACAGCTTATTCTCAACACCTACATAAACCGTAGACATGATAAGGAGCTATTAAAATTCGGAGCGCACTTTCGCCTTCTATAAGATATTCTTCGGTAATGGAAATTCAATGTCGCATCTCAATTTTCTGCGAGTGTTTCACTGAAGTAAACACTCTTGTGCAATATTAACGAGTTTAACCTTAGTATAGTTTATTGTATATAGGCATTTAACTACAGGTAGGTAGGTCACAGAACTGTCATAAAGCCACCACGACAAAAAATCAACGAGAGTGCGAGTCGGACTCTCACACAAATGGTTCATTAACCGAAAAAACACGTTTCTTGTAAGGGAGCCCTTTAATTTTTAATTTTATCTAATTTTCAACCGACTTCAAAAAATGAGGAGGAGATTCTCAATTCATCCAATTTGTTTTTTTGTATGTTTCAGCGATATTTTCGCCAATATTGTTAACCTATTTAGATGATTATTGTTTAGAAGAGTATTCTTCCGGACTGGTCTCATTTCAGTTAAGTGAGAATATGATAAAGATTTTCGTAGATAGGCAGCGGAACTCTTCATAAATGATGGCAAAGCTCCCGGAATTGCTGAAATCGCATGTCTGTTTAAGTATTTACACCAGTTCATAACGTTCGCTGTGAATGGGTACGCAAATGTGTAAAAGTCAACTATGTTTTTGGGTTGATTTATTCGGCCATAACTTTATTGTTTATAAACCAATTTTTACGTTGGATATAGTTACAGCTAGGTACAGTTTGGATTGGCATGGATTTAAATGATCGTTTTAATTTTGCAAAAACAGCAAAGAAACATATCTAAATGGTCATCTATTTTAATGATTGATTCTCTTTCTTTGAGACATAAAATAAATTAAATCAATCGATATTTTAATCTCTTTATAACTAGGTACGCAAAAAAAAAATGAGATATAGAAATTACGTCTGATCGTTACTTGTTTGTCGCCACAACTAAGATAATTCAGCATTAAATATACTGATCGTTACTTGTTTGTCCCCAAAACTAAGAGAAATGAGCAAAAAAAAAACCAAACCAACCTGATCAATATTAAAAGGCAAACTTGATATAAAAATCATCAAATTGACAAAATAAAAGACCATTAGCTAAAAAAGAGGATCAAATATGTACTATTTTCGTATTCCAAATATTAAAAGAGTGTGTGATTATGTTACCTTAAATTAAGTTGAAATTAATTTATAATTTATCCGCAGATCAACTGATATAGACGCAATAATTAATATAAAGATTAAACTAAAAAAAAACATACGTATTATTTATTTTTAAAAGTGCTCAGGTAAAATACCTAGATCAATTAATTTTTAGAGGATCAAATAATTTTGCCCCGTTTAAATTGGCATTGGACGTTGAACTTCGATGATAAATCAGTGACCACCAAAATTTAAAATCAATCAAATCTAGTACAGTGAGATATTGTTATTGATAGGTTTAAATGTCAATCCCAAAGCAAGGAAGATATTTTAGTATGAGCTGGTTTGGACTTGGACTACTTAGACATTCCTTAATCCTCCATTATTTAGTTGAGACCACTAAAAAGTGAAAAAAATAACAATTAAATATTTCCAAATAAAAATCACTATAAAAGTATAAAATACTCCGAAATAAAAGTTTAACAGTAGACCAGATATTATTACCTACCTACTTTAATATCCTAATGTTTAAAATTCTTGGTCAAAACCAATGGTCTCACAATAATGGTCGTAAGAGGCTGAAATTTGGCATGTCGGTTCCTTCGAGAGTGTAGGGAATTTCGGGAAATCCTCTCTTAGTGATCGAGAGGATTTCCCGAAATTCCTACGGGAACGGAATAAGCGCGTACGAAGTTGCGGGCAAAAGCCAATCTTATAAATCTACTAGCTGATCCGCGCAACTTTGTCTGCGTCACATTTTCCGCTCCTGAATAATATTGCAACAAAAAATTGTGATGTAAGCTACCCTATCTTTCAAGTTGATCAAACTGCACACGGTGTGCAAATTTGATTAAAATCGGTTAAGTAGTTTAGGAGTCAATCGCGGACAAACAACGTGACACGTGATTTATATATATTAAGATGTAAGTAAGGCCTCCACAAGAAAACCACCGAAAAGTGTCGAAGATAACTCCTCCGGGTGGATTTAGGGTAAATCCTTGGATAATATTTACCCGACACGCCGCCCTCTGAGACAATTTCAATTTCACGCGCGAAAATCGCAGGAATTCATAAGTCCATGATATAAGTTATAGCTAGCTATTGATAGGTTTTTGGAATTCTCTCGGAATTGAGTAAGTTGATAAGGTATTTATTTTGACTTAGTTTGACTTGTCTGAGACGCAAACACAATGACGATGAGAGGCAGAGGGTAGTGTTGGTAGGTACCTACCTATTTAGGTACTACACGCCTCTATATACGTGCCTGCCTCTCCGGAGAAAAGATGTTATAATTGAATCAATGGACTTACCGCACAGCGACGTTTTTGAAAGAAATTAGTCCGACTAGTCCGTCGATGATAAGGTCGATGTGGAACTGCCACTGAACGATGCGAGGAGGAGCGAATGTGTGCGACGGACTCAAGTGAGGCATGTGTGCGAGGAACGTTTACAAAACGGTGTGGGAATTAGAGGTAATATTCAACGAGCACACAGCTTCGCAGCATCGCTACGCATCGCCCCCACAGCGCGCGAGCGCTTGAACAGTGTGAGTGGAACATTTTCACAACGCCGCTATACCTACTCAGGGACTGGAAGCGGTTACGATACCGGTACCATATATCGGTAGGTACTCTAGTTTACAATAAAGGTTGAGCTATACCGATACCTTTATAAAAAAAAACTTTTTACAAAAAAATACAACCGACTTCCAAATACAAAAAACACTACAAAGTAAAAAATAACTGTGTTTTTGTTAGTTTCTTCGTATTTTGACACCGACTTCCGAAATTAAAGTTATTTTTTACTTTGTAGTGTTTTTTGTGTTTGGAAGTCGGTTGTATTTTTTTGTAAAAAGTTTTTTATTTTTCACTTTTTAGTGGTACCCCACACCTAACAACACCACTGCAAAATCGCAGAAAAGCAAAATACGCAATTTCGATTATTTGGATGACATAAAAAACCATCATCTAAGTAGACGAATTCCAGCTATTTCGGTTTAAAATAATAATAATAATATCCTTGGACATTTCACACAACGCCATATAGTCCCAAGCTAAGCAACTTAATGCTTGTGTTATGGTAACGAGATGGCTGATAAACTACTTATATACATTTTTTTTTTTAGTAAATATATACATATTATAGATAGAAAACACCCAGACTCGGAACAAATACATGTAGGCCGTACAAATATTTGTTCCGTGCGGGAATCGAACCCGCG
This sequence comes from Ceramica pisi, assembly GCA_963859965.1. NCBI lineage: Eukaryota > Metazoa > Arthropoda > Insecta > Lepidoptera > Noctuidae > Ceramica > Ceramica pisi. The sequence goes on along the minus strand of OY982535.1, from coordinate 15,988,410 downwards.
ACATGCTGCGCAGCAGTCAATCGCTCAGCCACTGCGCCGACCGTGTCGTCAAAATCCAAAATCCAAAGCTCGTAACCGATTTTATCAAAATCGGTTACGAGCTTTGGATTTTGACTTCTTGGGAAGTCGGTTAATAAAGGTTGGGCTAGGTATATCGTTATTTTTGCGGCGGTACGGCGCAGAGTGTTCCACAGGGGTCAGTCCTTGGGCCACCCCTTTGGAACATCGGGTTCGATTGGCTGCTGAGAGGAGCCCTCCTCCGTGGCACGAGTGTCATCTGCTACGCTGATGACACTCTGCTCACTGCCCGGGGGAGAAACTTCAGGGAGGCGGCCTGTCTGGCATCGGCTGGCGGATCCTTGGTCGCAGGAAGGATCCGTCACCTAGGGTTGAGGGTGGCGCTAAACAAGACCGAGGCTGTGTTCTTCCACGGGCCTCGGCAGCGCTGCCCTCCGGATGCCCACATTGTCGTGGAGGGCATCCGGGTGGAGGTCAAGGCCCAGATGAAATATCTGGGCCTGATACTGGACAGCAGGTGGCGCTTCGGCCCGTACTTCAGCGGGCTGTCGACGCGCCTGCTGAAGGCCGCCGACTCCCTGTCGTGGCTCCTGGGGGGGCCTAGTGCACGATGCCGGCGCTTGTATGCCGGCATCCTGCGGAGTATGGCCCTGTATGGGGCCCCAATCTGGGCGGACTCCCTCAATAGGAGGGAGAATGCGACAGCCATCCGCAGGCCACAAAGGGCCATTGCACAGCGGGTGGCGAGGGCCTACCGTTCGGTAGGCTTTTCGGCGGCGTGCGCTCTGGCGTGCACCCCTCCTTGGGAGTTGGAGGCTTGGGTGCTCGCCAGGGTGTACGAATGGACGGCGCGCCGAAAAGCGCTCGGGGAGCGTTCTGTCGCAGAGGAGCGGGAAGCCGTGCGTAGGGAAGCGAGGGACGCTATCATCGTCCATTGGACGCAGGACCTCGCCTCTGCCACTTTTGGTCGTCGGACCCTGGACGCGCTCGGTCCAGTCTTGCGAGACTGGCTCGAGCGGCCGCACGGCTTCCTCTCATTCCGTCTGGTGCAGGTGTTGTCTGGCCACGGCTGTTTCGGCACACACCTGCACCGGGTCGGGAGGGAGGAGACACCGGCGTGTCACGACTGCGGCGCGGCGGAGGACACGGCGCAGCACACACTGGAGGTGTGCCCAGCTTGGTCCGAGCCGCGTCGCAGTCTCACTGCGGAGATCGGACAGGACCTCTCCCTTCCCAGCGTGGTCAGATGCATGCTGGGGAGTGAGGAGTCCTGGGCCGCGGTCGCCTCCTTTTGCGAGGATGTCATCTCGCAGAAGGAGGCGGCGGAGCGCGCGCGGGAGGACGATCCTCTCGCTGCGCCGCTCCGCAGACGAAGGCGAGGTCGGAGAAGACGCCCTCTTCTCCCTCCTCGCGGTGGTGATGGGCGGGCGACAGGCGCGGGGGCGCCTCCGCCCGCATTGCACACGTCACCACCATCGTCGGAGGTTCCCGGCCCTCCCCCAACGGGGGGGGCGTGAAGGGCCCGCTGTGAAGGCGGGCGGTCGTCGGAGGTGGACTGGACGTAAAGGCTACGCCAATCTCCCAGTCCACCCCCACTAAGACGCTGCGGGAATTTCATGCTGGGTTGTTTTAGTGGGTATACCGGGCTTGCCCGGGGAGTCCCACATACCCCTCCCACTCACCCGAGTGAGAGGGTATGCGTAACGCATTTTTTCCCAGCCGAAAAAAAAAAAAAAAAAAAAAAAGGTATATCGTTATTTGGGGTGCTGTTGGTGGTGGCACTGGGGTTCGATTTTGATTCTTAGTGTCACCATCATCAATGGTCAGAAACCTCCTCGTGTGCCCGGTGGCTGCTGGTCCCTTATGGACACGTCCGGGGGGAACAGCAGCTGCTTGGGCCAGTGCACCCTGGGCACGGGCAATAGTTCTCGCGAGTTATTGTCTGTGGCGAATTCTGACCGGGGGGGAGGAGCCCAATTGGGCTTTAGGGGAATCGTCGTGTGCCGTGCAATGACCCACGGAGCGAGTTATTGGACGGTACGAGATCAGAGATTTGCTCGGCGATGCGGGACCAAGGAAGGTTCGTCGTGCGCCGATTCATGGCCCATGAGGGGGCCGTTGGGCGATGCGGGACCAAGGTGGGGTTCGTCGGCGCCGTACAGTGGCCTGAACGGAGACCGGTCATTGTACGGTGTGTGATTTGGGATTCGCTTCTCGAACGATGGCTCACTTGGTTGGGCTATCGGACGAGGAGTGGACATGATGGGGTTTTATCGTGCGCCGTATAATGGTCTGAACGGAGACAGGTCGTTATACGTTGCGTGATTTGTGATCCCTCGAAAGATAGCTCACTTTGGCGGGCTGTCGGACGAAGGGTTACCATGGTGCTTCCATCATGCACCGTACGATAGCTTTACGGAGCGGGCTGTCGTGGTGTGTGGCATTGGAGGCAAAGGGGGATAAAAAAAAAAAGACGTTTTCGGGGGAGTACAGGGACCGCACCCTTCAAAGGAGCAAAAGGAAATATGACTAAAGACATAAGTGAAAAGAGTCCCCAGGTGGGTCCCGATCACCCGGTGGGTGTCGGGGAATCCCATCCCGCTCCGGCGGGCAGCCCTACGTATTCTGGGGTGGGCAACGAATGTCTTCAGATCGTCCTCACGGACATAAACAACGACCACATGCAAGCCACAAGGACACCGATTGAAGAGAGCGATAAGTATGCACAAAAGAAGTATGCACAAGAGAAGGGTAATGTGGAACCCTCTCGCTCTCAGCTGACAGAGGAGAGAGAGGAGATGCGCGCACCAAGGGAAAGATCCCCTATCGTTCTCCGGAGGCGCAGCCACAGCAAGAAAAGAGCACATGATGAGGCAGTAAATGAGGACCGGCCGCCCTCGAAAGTGCCCTCGAAGACGACCACTAGTCGCGGGGGAAGAGGTCCCCTACGTAACAGGAGAGGTCGGTTCATCCGGAAATCCTCGCCGCCGACGGGCTCCAGTGCTCTGTGCACTGAAGACAGTGCGTCGGATACCCAGAGCGTGGCACCGACGCCAACAAGCCAAACGTGCACTGAAGCCAGTGAAGAGGAGAGGATGGATATGCAAGTCAGCACTCAGACCATTTCCCCCACTTTAGTTGGAGAGAGCTGTGCTGGTTCAGCGGAGGCCCTGGAGAAGGAGGCCCTTCATGATATTCAGGTGATCTTGGATGTCACCCGGAAATCCAAGAACATGAAGGGTGGTTGCCAAAAGGCCATCAAAGAGGCAGCACAGCGCGTGAGAATGGCAATAGAGGGGCTCGCTAATACGAGCACCTCAGAAGAGACCCGGAAGCTGCAACTGGAAAACGACCGGTTGCGAAAAGAAGTTGGGGCACTCCGTTGCGAAATGAATGCCCTACGAGAAGAGGTTCGCACCATGGGAAGGCAATCCCTGTGCTATGTCAGCCACAGCCACAGTCGGTGCGCTCTCCAGCGGAGAGCCACCTGTCGGAAGAGCAACTGCAGGTGGTTGTCTCCCAAATCGGGAAAATGCTGGACGCCCGGTTTGCCGGGATTGAGGACCGTCTCCTACCAGCGCAGAGGAGCCGACCACCATTAGCGGCAGATGCTAGGTATGCTGCCGGAAATGCTACCGGCACAAGTAGAAGGCCCAAAAAGCCCTCTATGGCTGCCCAGGAAGCGTGCCAGGCGTCCCGGGCCTCCCAAGCGGCAACCCAAGTATCATCTCAGAGGATTGAGACTCGGCGAAACGTCCCGCCACCTAACGCACCACCACCTAGCGTCCCGTCACTTTTTGGGCATGTGGCATCGGAAGAACCCGGTCCTACGTCGTCGACCTCTGCCAATGACGGCTGGCAGACGGCCGGCAAGGGGAAGCGTAAAAAGAAGAAAGGAAAGAAAAAGAAGAAGAAGCAGAACAAGGGGCCAGGCGCTGCGGCAACCGCTACGGGAACTGCAGCGGGGAAACGTAATCTCAGCGCTCCCAAGACGGCTGCTCTAGTTTTAACGCTGCAGCCTGCAGCGGCGCAGAGGGGGCTGACGTATGCGGAGGTCATGACGAAGGCCACGCAAAGCGTAAATCTTGAAGACCTTGGCATCACTGACGTCAGGTTCCGCCATGCAGCAACGGGGGCACGGCTGCTGGAATTCCCGGGAGCCGAAGGCACCAAGGAGGCGGATCTCGTTGCCGAGAAGCTGCGTGCCATCTTCACCGAGGATGTTAAGATCTCCAGACCGACAAAGCGCGCTGAAATACGCTTAAACGGTCTAGACGATTCCATAACTGGAGTAGACGTGCAAAGGGCATTTGCTCGGAGGACCGGTTGCCCTGCAGAAGAAGTTCGGGTGGGCCCGATACGGGAAGGACCGGGGGGCGCCGGCTCAGCTTGGGTCCAGTGCCCTGTCGAGGCCGTAATGCAGCTCGCGGACACCGGCCGGCTCCTTGTTGGCTGGAGCTCTGCCGCTGTTAAAATCCTTGAGACTCGGCCTATGCGGTGTTTCAAGTGCATGGAGAAGGGGCACACTCAATATAAGTGTACCTCCAACACAGACCTCAGCGGACGTTGCTTCCGCTGCGGCAAGATGGGGCATTTGGCTGCGTCGTGCTCGGCCGATCCTCACTGCCCGTTATGTGAGGGGGCCAATCACGTCGCTGGGTGTAAGGCCTGTAAGCCGCCGAAAAGGAAGGAGGCGACCGCTTCAACCCCGGCCGCTTCTAGCGTGGTTCGACTGGAACAGTCGCAAGAGGTAGAGGTGATGATTTCGGACTAATATTATGGATCCAGTTCGCCATCATCACCTACTCCAGACGAATCTGAACCACTGTGCCGCTGCACAGGACTTGCTCTTGCAAGCTATGGCGGAGTGGTCAATCGATGTGGCCATTGCGGCAGAGCCGTACTTCGTCCCACCCCGCCCTAACTGGGTGGGCGACGGGGACGGCTTAGTCGCTATCATCGGCTCTTCGGCCCCCCATTCCCCACCCCTCTCGTTCAAGGAGAGAGGTCCGGGATATGGGGCGGCCGCGCGGGGGGACATCATACTCTTCGGAGTGTACTTCTCTCCAAACAAAAGCCTGGCGGAATTCGAGGACTTCCTGGATGGATTAGGAGCCTCGATTCGACGAATGATGCCGGAACACATTTTGGTCATGGGGGACTTCAACGCGAAATCTGTCGCGTGGGGTTCTCCAAGAACGGACGCCAGAGGAGAAGCAGTTGAAGAGTGGGCGGCAGTTGCGGGGCTCTGTCTTCTAAACAGAGGCTCTGCTAATACCTGTGTGCGACAGCAGGGGGGGTCGATAGTAGACCTTTCGTTTGCTACCCCTGCCATCGCGGCACGTGTCCAGGGCTGGCGGGTCCTAGAGGATGCGGAGACCCTGTCGGATCATATGTATATCCGCATGGATGTCTCTGCCTCGCAGGGATCGCATACTAAGCTTTCCAATGATTTTCGGATATTTATGGTATTAACATGAACTTTTCCTTTAAGGAATCACAGTATGCTGATTTCTATTTAAATTTAAATGTTAAAATGTGAAAATGTAATTACCGTAGCTGTCCCAAACCCCGAAAAGGAATTATTACATTAGGATTAAAGTTATTAAAGTCTTTTATACCCTGTTTCACATAATACTATCAAATAACAATAAATTATTCTACCTTAATACATTTATCTAATTAATTTTAACGAAATAGTTAACCCACCAAATAACTCTCAACTTTGTCCTAAGAAAAAATTGTCATTACCGTGGCTTGACTTGTCGCGACGTGCACAATTTCTTACAGAACATTTTGTTTATATTAGTCGGTTCCCCCGCATCCCGCAAGTCATTTTTCAAACGTCAGTGAGAACGCACGTCACTTTTTCTCGCCGAAAAATTAGTAAATAATTGTTTTCAGTCAGTGTTTTTGAGATTGTCACTGGGACGCGTCATCTACGTGGATTGCAGTACCCGGTAGGTATTGACAAAATCATAATATTATTCGTATAAAACGAAAAACCGACGGGCGAAACAGTCACAGAACACACACAAGTTCACACAACAGAATGAAAGAATGTTCCAGAAAGCGGTTTCGTTTCAAAGTTTAGTGGCAAAAATATAGAAATCGTCATTACCATGTTCGTAATTACCATGTTTTACCGTGGTTTTTTTAGCCACGGTAATTATTAATTTAACATGGTAATGACGAAATACCTATTTTTTTGGTTTTTGAATGTTAATGATGAGCCTGTTGGCCTGTTGGTCTAGTGGTTAGTGACCCTGACTGCTATGCCGGGGGTCGTGGGTTCGATTCCCACCCAGGACAAAATGTTTGTGTGATGAGCATGATCATTTTGTTCTGTGTCTGGGTGTAATTTATCTATAATATGTAGGTATGTATTTAGAAATATAAGTATGTTTATCAGTTGTCTAGTACCCATAACACAAGCTCTGCTTAGCTTGGGACTAGATGGCGTTGTGTGATATTATTATTATTAACCTACAATAATTTTATGAAAGGTAAAGTGGTAAAGTGTTTCAATTTGTCATTACCGTGCTGAAAATTGTCATTACCATGTCTCTTAAAACTTTGAGGGGCTATAAGTCTGAACTTTGGGGGGCTAAAAGAAGGCCTCAAGTGAAAATTTGATGTTGATGATAAAATCTGTCGATCTAGTTATAAAAAAACACAAACTTACAACTTTTTATCATTTTAATAAATTTTGACAAATATGCACATTTCTCAAGAAATACCCTGATGCGCATTCTCTGGTAAGCCACTTAGTCGCCTCTTACGACACCCACGGGAAGTGATTAGGTGGTCGAACGTAAAAGAATAGCACTAGAACAATGCCCAAAATTACCTGTCACACTGAATTAAACGACTGGTGATGTAGGTAGGTACCTACCTACTTAGCCGGTGTTAGCGTGCATGAATATTGACAAAGATAAAACGCATCAAAACTCGGGAGTGGGGGCTCGTGACGTCACAACTCACTAAAAATTATGCGAAGGTGTGACATATTGAGAATTTTAAAAGCGTCGTAACTTCGTCAATTTTGGTTCCCGTAACAAAAGAAAAAAACACGGGTCAAATATTTTTACATAATCTAAATTTTATACCTATTAACTTTTTTGCACGCAATGATTCGCTGAGCATTTTTGAAATTTCATATTATAGTGTAGGTACCTAAGATCTCTCTCTATTTTTCAGTAGGTACTGTTAGAAATTTAGAATTGTTGTAAACGTTTCCCTTTTACAACTTTTTTTTATATTTTTCTACCAGTATTTGGTAACAGTTTATCTACGTCTTGCCCTTGACCATTATTTTATCGATAAATTTGAAATTTTGAACCCTATTGTCTCATCATGCCGTATTAAAAATCTTGTTTGATATTGATATCACTATCATCATTACATATATTATTATTAAAAAGTCCTCCGCCGCGTCTGTCTGTCTGTTCGCGATAAACTCAAAAACTACTGCACCAATTTTCATGCTGTTTTTACCAATGGATATCTAAGTGGTTTGGAAGGTTGGTTTTAGTATATAATTTGTCAAGCGGACGAAGCCGCGGGCATCAGCAGCAGGAAGAATTTCGTCCGTTGACCTGTTATTACCTGCCTCTGTCACTCCCGCGTAAATAGAATGAGTCTCGCTCGCACAGATGCAATGGCCGCCGTCCTCAGGGATTGTAAACCTTTGCCTGAGAGTGTAAGGTTTCTTCTTGTTTGCAAGTCTGCCGTCATAACTAAGAATGCAGTAATCGCAAAATGGCGGTTACGAGATAAACGCAAAAAACATATTTCATATCATCTGAGCAAGATGTTCGTATTTTATTGGTCATAATATATATCTAAAAATTCGGAAAAAAATCAAGCTTTTACAAGATAATTTTCCTTTATTTAATTTACTAATAATTGCAATTATAATACGTATTACTGCGTTTCGGTTTAGAATCAAATCGTTTCCGAGTCACAGGATACTAAAACTAAATGCAGCACTTGCGCGTAATACTGCATTATGTCTAAGCACAAGTCGATTACTGCATTATTTTTTAGTAATTATTGCCATTATTATATGCTCGGAACTAAGTAGAAGAGTGTACTTAAGTATCTTCTCAAGGACTTATATAGGTGCATTTTGAGGTTAAGAGTGTGTATTCCGTCCACTAGCGTCGCCAATCGTTTTTTATTAATTGTGGTAAATTTAAGACACGTAGATAAAAAACCGCTCTGTAGTGCACTGAAGAAATGTATCTATTATTTTTTGACAGCTATTTTTAATACATAACTCATGGCTAAATAGCCAAAACGGCAATTATTGCTAAAGGTGGCCACTTTTAGCAAAAATATCGACTTTGGCAACTATTTATGTTCTAAAGTACAAAACATAACTCTCAAAACATAATAAATACATTTCTTCAGTGCACTACTGAGCGGTTTTTTATCTACGTATCTTAAATTTACCACAAATAATAAAAAACGATTGGCGGCGCTAGTGGACGGAATACACGCTCTTAAGGTTTCTTTAGTCTCTTAGCTAGGACCTAAGTTTGTACATCGTGGAATGCAATTAAAGTATTGAGTTAACTATACGGATGTTAAAAACCTACTTCATGTTTTTATAATATGCAGCATTAGGGTGCAATAAAAAAAAAACATTTTTTTTTACACAACTTAGTTACCTACACACAATTTAGTTTTATTAAGAAAACAATTATAACTAAAAATAACAAAATTCAATCAGACTATTAATTAACAGAGAATTATTAAAAAATAATTAAGTAGGTACAATATTGGCATCATTTACGAACTTATTTAGCGCTTAATTTCTAAATTAAATCAGACTCTTTCAACGTAATTCTAAGGAGGAGGTTCTCAATTCGGATGTTTGTATTTTTTTTTTTTTTATGTTTGTTCGGGAATAACTCCGTCGCTTGTTTAAGTATACCAGTCGTTCTCTCCAATGTTATTCCTCGCGGCTTTTGATTTCTTACTGGCTCAGGTACAGCGGATTGTTTTATTAATTGACTTTTCAGAAAATCTATTTCCAACGTATTTCCATCATGACTTGTCTTAGCAAGTAGTGTCATACTATTTCTTTTTTCTTTGTACTTCGACACAAACAATATCTTTTAAATAGGTTCTTTCTTCACACTTTTTTAATTAATACTGAGATAAGTGATCAATGTATTGAAAAAAATCGGAAACTTCCATGGGCTTTACATTTACTTTACCTGAAATTGCTAACTGTACGCAATCAATAAAAACGGAAAAATCATACACTTTTTTTGCTCTTTGAAGCTGATTTTCAACTTGATAAAGAAAATTCTCTGCAGAAATAAACGTGTGTTCGAAATACTTAGTCGTATTTAATAATAATTTTTGTTGCGCTGTCTAAAAGGCTATTAATAAATTGTACCAGAAATGTAAAAATGCCCAATTTTTATTTTGACTGGTGCAATGTCGGTCCGAATAACAATTTCATTGAAATCACGTTAACTCATCAAAAAGAGCTCTGTATGTACTTATGTCCTCTTGTTTTCTGCCAGATACTGCTGCATGCATGCCATACCGCTGCAAAAGGTTATTCGTATTACTCCACCGAATGACGTCACCGAACTGATTTACTAAGACAAAACGCGGCAGTGGATCGCACTGCTACGACTTCGCAAGCCTAAACTACACTTAAATGCAGTAATGTGGAGTACTGCGTTTCAATTTAGCAATTTGTCTACTGAATTTAAAACAAAATAATACAGTATTGGATATTACTGCATTCTGTTTTAGGGAATTCTTGCAAGTACTGCATTCTTTCTTAGGTCATGTTTAATACTGCGTTTTTTCTTATCATAGAAGCAGTTTTTATGCAAGTACGGCGAAAATCATTACATAAAAAACATACTTCGAGTGAATTTTTTAATGAAAATATATTTTTTTCATGTACATGAACCTCTTGGGAATCCATTTCTGGAAAAAAGTGAAAATCTCAAAAATGTCGATTACTGCATTCTTTGTTATCAGGGCAGAAGTGTATGTCACGTAAAAAAAGAAGGAATGGAAATTAGTTAAAACTAGATGATAATGTAGATAAAACTGTTGATTTTTTTGTAATAAATGTGATAGGCGAGACGTTTTCGGAAAGTAGTAACTCCGATACAGAGGAATCGGATTCAAATTTTTGTATTTTATTTTTGCCGTAGGTAATAGTAATTGTTTGTAACTAGATTTTTATAACTTATAATATAAAATCTAAATACATCATTAAAATTTATATGATATTATAATATTTTTGTTATTTTCTAAGTTGGTACTTTCTCCTTCAAATATTTCATGTAAACAATGTTTGTGACCACTGTCAGTACCTAGGCAAAAAGGTCATTGTACGAAATTCTTCCTGCTCCGCGACTGGACTTTAGTTATGAACTATAATAAAACTAAGAGATATTTTATCTGGGCTTTGTAGTTTAAAATTTGATGCATTCTTCTTTTCTCATTTTATTTGTATTTTTTTAAACGGCCAACCGTATGAATTTTAAAAAAACATAAGTTATGTCCGCTTCCAAACAAGTCCCTACGGACTAGTATCCTCGACTCTGAGCAGTCCGAGTGCGAGTCGGACTCTCACACGAGGGTTCCGTACCATAAACCGAAAAAAAATCTTGTATTCAGCCCTTCTTTAAGCTATAGTGGGTTCCGTTGGTTACCCTTCGGGTATAACAACTAGCTTCGCTAAAACCAAGTAATAATAATTTAACATTTCAAAAGTATGCATACCGGTTCCCTCAAAATTCCGCTACTGAAAATAAAAACGGTATCGAATATTACGTTAACGTTTATTTAACGGTATGACATCATACCGAAATTTAAGTTTTGGGTAATTCAGTCCCTTTACCTACTTCCTCGCACCGCCTAGCTACCCAGCACATCTCTTGTATAAATTGTTATTGGTCTCCTCTAGTCCTGTCCAAGTATTTATTATCTTTTGCTAGGCCACCTAAGAACATGTTCTCGTCGGCTTTCCAATGCACAACGGGTTTTTTCGTTACGTTACAATGCAATTACCGGCTGACATTTTGGCGGCTATCCAAAAGTATCAGGCCACGGAGATTAATATTTGTTCCGTGCGGGCATCAAACTCGCAACCTTTTCTGCAAAAAGCTGGAATTGAGCAATGAGCATTTTTTTTGTGAATTAATGTTTCGTGTACGTCAGACCAATGCACCAAACATACATTTCGAAGTATACAACCTCATTGACTCTGATAAAGTGATTTAGGCCAAAGAGCATTGACGCTAAACTGAACTTTTCTGCAAATTCACCACCAACTTCGAGGTACAAGGCAGATGCTGACTGGTCACATTAACATATTGAATACCCTAGACGGCTTGTTCAGATTACTGCATTATAATAAACGTCAATAACAAAAGATCACCTAAGCAATCCTGGTCAATGACAATTTCTAGAGGATTATTTTACAATTCAAACAAACATAAACGGTGTAATTTATATTTCATTCTGTAACTCTGAACCTAAAACAATAAGAATAAGTAGTAGATAAAATATCTTATTCGAGAATTTGCTGGTAGTTGAGTAAAGAAATCAAAGCAAACAGCTGTCTGGGATCTGAGTTCAAAGCTCTCTTCATAAGACTGTACATACAATAACTCACTGGTTTTATATCAATATTTTTTCTATCATAGATTTAGAAGTAGCTACCATGCAGTACAAGTTATCCATGATTGGTGTAAGTTAAAATTAGAATCCTTCAGAAACATTCTAGATATTTCAATAAGACTGATCTTACATTTAACACTATTATCATTTTAAAGAAAACAAAAAAGTACTTAAGTATAATTAAAATATCTCATTTTTATACCTTCGTTATATTTGTATACTGCCACAAATGCCAAAAATACAGATCTTGTGTTTACTTGTAAGGAATAGTTTAAATGTTTTCATAATATTATAGCAACTAGCATAATGTGGTATTTGTTTAAATTTTTCAACTATTTACATAGATACTGTCTATAACATGCATTGTTCAACAACATACGATAACAACGATAATTATACAGAGCCAAAAATATTCTACCACATATCTAAGTAATTATACAAGTGTTACAACATATACAGATAGTAAAGTACATCAATTATTAATATTATTTATTGCATAAACTAATATTGTGATCTGGCATCTCATAGTAATGTATCAATAACATATTTTATCCTACAATGATAATGATATTATATATAATTTTACTTACTACAGAATGAATACGAGAGCTATTGATATAGTATGCCTACGTAATTAAGTAATTTTAAGTATTGTGCAACACACGTGAGTGCCATCCTACGACAGACACCAAATCACAATAACATAGTAGTAGTGAGCTCAGAACTGCACCCAGTTCTGTTGGTTGGCAGGTGTCACTGGTTGTTGACTTGGAGCACTGAAAACAATAAAGAATACTATTACTTACCAAACATGTTGCACTATTATAAAATATACACTACAGTAAGGGCCAGTTTCACCGGTTACGGATAAAGTGTCGGTTAGTTATCTGATGGATAACTAACCGACACTTATAATACTATAATTTTATAATGCTCAAATACTTAATAAATCTGCCAGATATCGCTATCCGACACCTGTGAAACCAAAAATTTTAGTTCATCTGCCAGATAAGTTCCTAATAGGCTAACCGACACTTTAACCGTAACCGGTGAAACTGGCCCTTAGTATTCTAAATGCCAGATGGGCTCAAATCATAAACAGACACATTTTCAACAAAGATGTAACTTTATTATATACCTGGTAAGAAAATCAACTCAATGACACATAGGATTCACTCTTAGCAAGTTGAATGACATAATGTTACACCAGTTTATATTACCTCGCAGAATTGAAGTCACCCCATTCCGAACTAGCAGGAGTAGCAGTAGGAGCAGCGGGTGTAGGGGCATGTTGTGGTGAAGGAGGTGGTGGCAGACGCGAGCCACCTGGTGGCGGTGGTAGAAGGCCCCCCACGCCACCACCCCCAACACCACGGCGTGGCCGGCTGCCTTCACTACCATCCTTCTTCTGCAAAAGAAAAAAAAGTGCATTAAAAAACCAACTGTGGAAAAATACTTACAATAATTGTATCAACAAACAGTTTTTTATCTAATTAGAAGATGATTCACTATACAATTATATTAGCAGGGTTGACTCAGTTGCCCTGTTATTGTTCAAACATAATTTCTACACAAATCTAATCTTATTACAAGTACTTACAGTGATTTTCATGTTGATTTTTATTGTTTCTCCTTCTTTAAAGCCCAGATCTAGATTTTGCTGAGGAGCTTGCTCTCCTTCTTGTTCTTTCCTCAGCCATTTGAAATGGTCTTGTAGAGCGACATTTAGGTCAAATGAGTCTGATCGATCTCCGAATCCTAGACCTATGTAAGCTGTTCTACCTGGAATAATGTAGCAGTATTATAAACCTGTTAGATTTAACTACAATAACTTGAATGATATGTATGATATTAAAATTTCTCTTGCCATTATCATCTTGAATCCTGACAACGAAGTACCGTGAACTATCAGTGACAGACTCGAGAGCCAACCCCGGATATTTGTCAATAGGGCATTTGGCAAACAGCTCTCCAGAAGTTTTATCTTCCAGTTTCATTATCAGTTCCTCTGCTTTCGCAACCAATCTCATACGCCCTGTCCATTGCGGCTCTTGTAAGTTCCAATCGGCTGCCCTAAAACACCCACCGTTTTTTATCTTTTTCCTACAAAACAATTACCCACTATACAAAAAACATTTAACACCTACCTGTACCCTCTATTAGAAGTTTTAGGAGGTATTTTGAACACAAACACTTCATTCTTAACAAGAATAACACTTTCATATGATTCCATTTTCCACTGTAATTCAATTTCTCATGGAAAACAATAAAAAATTTGGGATAAGTATTTTGATAGCAGCTATTGACGATTGACGTTAATGACGTGACGTGCACAAAAATTTGTATACCTATGCAGAGGAAATGCTACTTTTACAGCATTGAAGTAAAAGCCTAAAGACAAAAAAAACTACCTGTGTTGGAAAAAAAATATATATATATTATTTTTTTATCATTATCTTTCATCTTACGTATTGATTAAACTTTATATTATTCAAAAGTGCACTGCAACTCCAACAATGTAATTTTCTAAGGGTTTTTCGTTTTTTTGTCTCATCATTTTACATGCTTTTTCTCTGTAATGTAACCATATAGAACACATCACTACTCGCGTTTGTTGAGTGGTTCTCTATTTATCTATACCTTCATGGTTCTCACAGACCACAATATATATAGAGGCTGCTGTGGTTCTCCTCTCTCTGGAACGCAACCCTTACTGTCACTGTCATTCTGTTACCTGTCAAGTGTCAGTCCAATCCACTGACGTATAAAATTTATACGTCAGGTAAATCGCTCCAATTCACTGTTCATCTGCTGGCGGGTCCCGAAAATTGTTTACTTTCCTTCAAGAAAGTTAATTGTTAGCCAATTCTGTGAATACTTCTCAGTTCTCATTACTAAAGTATCACTTATAAGTGAATTACCAAAAGTAAGAATTGATTTTATAAAAACTAGCAAACGAAATCCCCATATCCAATATTGAAGTACTTTTCATCAATTTGTTTAATTTGTCATACTAATCAATAGGAATTAAACCAATAAACAATAATACCTCTGCTCTATTTATTTCAGGTTCAAGAAAGTTTACTATATGGCTTATAATGTAAGTATCAGCAGGAATTGACAAATATTCATAATATTGAAGAAGTTATCTAAAAACTGGTAATTAGCCTGTAAAGTACATAGAAACATCTCAAGTACATAGAAAAATCCGCCCCTAAGACGACCCACTGACCCATTTCTCAAATCTTATTTAACAATGAAAATAGCTCTGAAACCTTTCAACAAGTATGAATTATTGAGTTTCAAAAGCAAAGAGAAAATTAAGTGTTTCCTAGGTAAGATTATATTATTATGTGTTAGTTAAAAAAACTCCTATACTATACATATTATACTATACATATTATCAAGTAGGAAATGCAAATGAATATTTCTAACTACCTACTTGGCTAAGAATTGCTTGGGAACTTATGTCTTTGCAGAATATTAAAATATATTAATTTAATTAAAGGAGTTTTCAGAGATAGTCATGCAGGTGAAATTAATCATTCACTACATATATAAAATAAAGGCCTCCACCGCATCTGTCTGCCTGTCTGTTTGTGATAAACTCAAAAACTACTGCACCAATTTTCATGCTGTTTTCAGCAATGGATAGAGTGGTTCTCGAGGAAGGTTTTAGTATATAATTTGTCAAGCGGGTGAAGCCGTGGGCATATCAGCTAGTGTAGTATAAATAGGTTATCACTTCAATTAATATTTAGATGAATAAAATACCAGTGCGTATGGGGTCAGTAGCTTTAGGTACCCACTTAGGACTTCAAAACATTATGTCCTGGAGCAGTCAGGTAAGAATATAAACAGAAAAGTATTTAATTTTTATCAACAACTAGTTGGTGAGATATGTGCTGGTTGTGAATTTACCATCCTATTATTGGGAGTTCCACAAGTTTTTTCTTTCTTGGGAATTTTGATGACTAGCAACAATTTTGACGACACGGTTGGCGCAGTGGTTGAGCGATTGACTGCTGCGCAGCCTGTCGCGGGTTCGATTCCCGCACGGAACAAATATTTGTACGACCTACAAGTATTTGTTTCGAGTCTGGGTGTTTTTCTATCTATAATATGTATGTATTTACAAAAAAAAATGTATATAAGTAGTTTATCAGCCATCTCGTTACCATAACACAAGCATTAGGTTGCTTAGCTTGGGACTAGATGGCGTTGTGTGAAATGTCCAAGGATATTATTATTATTATTAATTTCAACAAAACGCTAAAAGCTTAAAGAAGCATAAACAACAAACACTGACATGTAAAAGTCAAAACGGCAATTTTTCAGCAAAAATATTGGTAAAAATAAAAAAGCAAATAAAAATAAGGTTGTCGAGTCAGGTGGCTGTGAGTTTGACAGTATACCCTATTATAGCAGTACAGTGCCCGGCACGTAAGTTGGCAAAGATTTTCGTAGTGGGGGAAGTTCGCGCACGCACAATTTCATACTTTTTTACATGCGCGAACTTACCCCACTACTCCAAAACCTTGCCAAGTTAAATGCCGGGCACTGTACTCTGTGGTATACCCCATTCCATTGGCGACGTAGGTACTATCTGGCGCTTTTCTCTTCTCTTCTCTTACGCGAGGGACATAAGAGAAGCTCACTAGATATTCGTGTAAGTCGAAATGGCGGGTGTAATGAATGTACCACATTAAATTATACCAATTACAAAACAAAAATACCTAAACTATGCTATTTTGTACCTATATCTTACAAAGTTGTACCTCCTTCAGAACGAAATTAAAGTACTGTCGCAGCACATCAGGCTACCCGAAACTGTAAAATTTCCCAATCAACCTTGAACCTTATTCCTTTTGTTAGAAAATGGAAATTCTATTGAAGAAATTTGACAGATTATTGTAGCTTGATATGCTGGCGGGTGTTCCAGTTCTATAATATTTGACTCATCTAAAACACCATAAATTGAATCTAAAAGGACCTCAAGTAAAAACATACACACTTGATCAGTTGGATAGTTCCTGAGAAACATAATAACTGTGTCTCGTTTACTTATATATAAATATCTTCTCTTATATATAAAAAACCGGCCAAGTGCGAGTCGGACTCGCGCACCGAGGGTTCTGTACAAACCTGTAGGTATATTTTATAAGCACAAGTTGCGGTTTACGATTTATGACTTAAAAAAAAACTACTTGCCAGATCTCGTTCAAACCAATTTTCGGTGGAAGTTTACATGGTAATGTACATCACATATATTTTTTTAGTTTTATCATTCTCTTATTTTAGAAGTTACGGGGGGGGGGGGGGGGCACATTTCACCACTTTGGAAGTGTCTCTCGCGCAAACGCAAACTATTCAGACTAGAAAAAAAATATTTTAGAAACCTCAATATCATTTTTGAAGACCTATCCATAGTTTCAGTTCTAAGTATCCCCCATAATGTATTGTTTTTTTTCTATTTTTGTGTGAAAATCTTAATGCGGTTAACAGAATACATCTACTTACCAAGTTTCAACAGCATAGTTCTTATAGTTTCGGAGAAAAGTGGCTGTGACATACGGACGGACAGACAGACAGACAAGACGATTCTATAAAGGTTCCGTTTTTTGCCATTTGGCTACGGAACCCCAAATATGAATTGCTGTTCGTTAGTCTCGTTAAAACTCGAGAACGGCTGGGCCGATTTCGGTAATTCTTTTTTTGGTTAGTTCGCCAGAATACAGGGAAGGTATAATAGCAAAAAAAAATGGGTAGGTTGACGGGAGCGAAGCAGCGGGAGCACTAGTTAATTATAATTATTGGTCTATCTACGTACAAATTTATACAACGTGTAACAGAATAAACGCAATACCCCCTAAGCGGTCATTGTACTGGTAATTACGAACAACCGGAACAACTAAAAGTTCACACACCAACGCAACACAAAAATCGCGAAAAATAAATCTACTCGATTTTTACTATAAATAGTATAAATCATCATCATATAAATCAATCAGAAGTATAAATCATATGATATATTATTTATACGTCAGTGGTCCCAATCATCTATCAAATCGCTTGTTCATCAAAGTCACTTTTTCAATGAGGACCGCCTATGTGGCGCCAACACGTGGATGAAATTTTCCTTAAAACCTTCAATCATATTTTTTATAGCAGCAATCTAACATAATCATAACATAGCATACAAATTTATTTCTCACACTTCACAGTGAAAGTAATTGATCAATATAAATAAACGGACGAAAAGCGGTGGCGTACTGATAGGTTTCGGGTACGGAGTAAATTATAATAAGTGCATTCAAATAAATGTTTTACTATTATTTATAATCAAATTATAAATATTTAATAAAACATATTTATTTTATTTTTATTCAAAATCTAAAACGATATTTTAATAATCGGTGTTGTCATGTTAAAACCGGTAACAGCAAAATCAAACTGCGCATTTGCGCTATGAATGAACATCACTACAAACAATGAAGAAAATAAAATGGCCGTCGAGTGGGTCGCCGTAAATATGTTGAGTTATGTTTCAAATAGTTCGATTTTATCACAATTACGATGCAAATATTGCCAGAAATGAGTGCTGAAAAAGTGTGCTTTACGATAGACTTTGTGTGTGTCTCATTAGTGGCCTGAATTATGTAAGAACAAAGAGTTTCGTCGTTTGTTGTATCACTCGAGCAGCTATACAAATGCATGAAAATGGGACTCTCTCATTTGTTGTTGTTTATAGCGATAATCCAATTGATATGTTTTTCAATAAAAGCAGAAAACATTGAATGCCCACATAAATGTGATTGCCTGGAACAGTACGTCGATTGTTCAAAGAAGAACTTCGTATCTGTGCCAAAAATTCCTAAGTGGGTGGAACGATTGGATCTCGGTTATAATAGGTTGAATGAAAACGTTACGGAGGCTTTTGACAAACTACTGAATTTACAAGAATTAAAGCTGGACAAAAACTCGTTTCATTTCATACCAAGCCTGCTGCATCATGAACAAATACAGGAATTGAGTTTGAATAGGAATAACATTGGATCAATAGACTCAGGTACCTTTCCTGCAAATAGTTCCATCAGAATACTGAATGTAAACAGTAACCACATAAAATTCATACAGGAAGGTGCTTTAACGAATTTGACAAATCTGGAAGTTTTGAAACTCAATAGGAATGAAATAAAATCACTTCCCAATCACTTGTTTGAGTATCAAACAAACCTAAGAACTTTAGAATTGAACCATAACAAGTTACATGTGATCAGTCCATTGCTATTTCAAGGGTTGTCTAATTTGACAACATTAAAGCTGAGGTTTAATAATATTGACAATATAATGGATGGTGCCTTTTTTGGATTCAAATCAATGAATTTGTTACAATTGGACCATAATAGGATAAGGAATATTTCTAAAGGTTGGATGTATGGATTGGAGTCATTGATAACTTTATCTTTGTCAAATAATTTGATATCAGAAATTGATTCTGGAAGCTGGGAACTTTGCACAAACCTGGAAGTATTGGATTTATCTCATAATCATTTGTTGGAAGTGGAGGGGCGATCATTTCAACACTTGGTCAACCTTCGCACTCTGAGCCTTGGGTATAACAAAATTTCATCAATTGCTCAGGATGCATTCAGCTACATGACCCAACTGCAAACTCTTCAGTTAAATAACAACAAAATATCTTGGACTGTTGAAGATATGTCTGGACCATTTTCAAAATTGCAGAATTTGAATTCCTTTAGTCTGGCTGCTAATCATATAAAGTCTATTAATTCAAGAGCTTTTGATGGGTTGTCAAATCTAATTGAATTAGATTTAAAAGGTAATAACATAACTTCTATACAACAGCATGCATTTGCTTCAATGTCAAAATTAAGAAAGTTACATTTGAACTCTTCTTCACTCCTGTGTGATTGCAATTTATTATGGATAGTAAAATGGATTAAAGAGAAGGCTGAACAAAAATATGTTACTGCTAATTGTGCATACCCATCTGAAGTCAGAGGTGTATCAGTGATTAAACTGAAGGAAGACAACTGTGGTGACTCGCCCAAGCCTAAAGTAGTGGAACATCCCAAGACTCATCTTGCCATAAAGGGGCGGTCAGCTAATTTAGTTTGTTCTGCAACATCCATTCCTTTTAACAACATGACATTTTTGTGGAGAAAGAATAATGGTAATGTTAGTAACCCTATGGTATATGAAAACATCACTATCGGACCCAATGGTCAACCACGAGCAACTTCAGTTTTAGTGATTCCTAATGTAACTCATGCTGACTCTGGAAAATATCAGTGTGTTGTTGGAAATAATTTTGGAACAACATACTCTACAAAGGCTAAAGTAAATATAGTCACATTTCCAAGGTTTACAAAGACTCCAACAAATGTAACTGTGAAGACAGGAGACACTGTCACCCTAAATTGTGCTGCAACTGGGGATCCACCACCAGAGATATCTTGGAAAAAAGATGGAGGTAATGATTTTCCTGCTGCAAGAGAAAGAAGAATGAATGTCATGCCAACTGACCATTTGTTCTTTATAGTAAATGCTAAAACCACAGATATGGGAATATACAGCTGTGCAGCTAAAAATCCAGCTGGGACTATTATAGCTAATGCCACACTTACAGTATTGCAAGAACCATCATTTGTCAGAGTTATGGAAAACAAAGAAGTGACTAGTGGTGACTCGGTGGTATTACAATGTATGATATCAGGATCTCCCAAGCCTGTTATAAAATGGCTTAAAGATGGAACCCCCATTACTGCTACAGAACGCCATTTTCTTACAGCTGATGACCAGCTATTGATCATAATTGGATCAGAGGCAAGTGATGCTGGACGTTATGAATGTGAGATTACTAATGAGTTGGGTACTAAAAAAGACATGACTGAGTTACGTGTGTTGCCTCCTGTGGCTATTATGGTTAATGAAGAAAATATGGCTGGTATTATAATTATAACAGTTGTGTGTTGTGCTGTGGGGACTTCAATTATATGGGTGGTAATAATTTACCACACTCGTAGACGTATGGCTAGAGCTGTGCATACTTTTCCCGCCGAAAGTATAAAAATGACACATGTAGTGCATAGTGACAGTGATTCACCTCAAATGTTTTCAGACAATATATCAGAGCACTCATCATGCAAAGATAGTGGAACTGGTGATTCTGCTAAACAAACAAGCTTTGATGGAGTGCCCACCGATAGAAGTGAACAAGTGCATTTTGAAACTGTATGCCAGAGTTATTCTCCTGTGCCTGAGGCACATAAACTTCTTCCATCATCTTTTAAACCCTCAATTCAAGTGTGTGTAAATACATCTGTTACTCCAGCTACATATAGTTTTTCTAGTCACAGTGGTAATGTTTAAGTTTGTAATGTATATTTCTATAGTTTATAGTAAGTAATGGGTACAATAATACCTATGCTTCCTGCAGTTTCACTAATTACATTAACTTCCTATTGGGCCCCACACTTCATGTTATTCATTTTTATATAACATGATACGTGTTTTGTTACATCAAAATAAATCTGGTCTAAAGAGCAAGAGCACTTTTTGAAATATATGTTTTTCAAAAAGTGCTCTTGCTATTTAGACCAGATTTGTTTTTTATATAAAATATTTTTTTTTGTAAATGATGATGACTATATGAAGCAGTAAATTATTTAATAATTTAGTGGGGCTTTTATGATATTGCAGACATTTAATGTCCATATTTAGTTATACAAAATTCTCCATTTGAATGGAGATAACATTTAATTTTATGAGCAACTATTACACAGAATAGGTATTACTATTGAGTAAAAGTTGTGTGGAAAAGAAACTATGTATCTCAAAATAATATTTTTAAGATAATCCTGAAAAATAAACATAAAATAATAAAGAAGCATTAATCAACATAAGTATTAAAATTTCAACTTTAGCTTCTAAGATTTTCAACTATTCTTATATTCGGCAGCTATGTATTTGCATACATTTTCATGTACTTGGTCTAAGTATTATTCTGAATTAGTCACTATTCTCCCAGTTATACAAATAATATTTATATAATGTAGTTAGTGAAATGGCAATAAAGTTAGGCATCTATGTAACTTGATTGCTTAGTACAAAATGTAACAAACTTGCCAGTATTGGTTTTGATGTAAAAGACTGAATGTCATTTAAGTAATAAGTGTATGATTACTGTTATTTTTAATATTAAATAGGCAATAAACATATTTTAAATTTGTTGTTTTATAACAGTTTTCTAGATGCTATGTCATGTGATTTACCTAGCAGCTTTTTATTAAATATTAGGTGAAACTTGATATGAACTTAAGTATATGACGGATTTGTGACATTATAATTTTAAAATTTCATCTGCATTTTGTAGAAATACTTAAAAGTGCACTTACAGAATTAATGTAACCAAAGTCAGGTACAGATCATATTTTGCTGTAATTGTTTTGTGCTATATTGACTGTAAGATACATCGGTTAGTGTGTGCTTTTAAGCATACCACCTAAAATTACTTATATTACCATAGAAATCCACCTCTACTGATTTTTTATCTAAGAAGTAAACTATAAAATAATTTTTGTTAATTTAGAAATGAATAACAATAAAAACCATATTAATGTTATAATTTATAATGCAGGTAATGTAATTAGCGACTAAAATGTGTAAGTTTATAAGTGTAGCGTTAAATGTGATGGGAGTGAGATTATTGGATATTTATGATTTGGGGCACACAATAATATTGTCATTGAGAAATGCAGGTCGTATTTATGATTAAACTCAAACAAGTCTGCCGGAAATTCGTCATTAATTAATTCAACCTTAAGTTGGAAGCTCCAGGGTAGACCGCGAAATTCAAATATTTTTTATGTTTTTTACAATTTGCTAGTCAGTGTGAAGCTGTATGTTAAACAGAATACGGTTCGCGATCGTAAAGAGCATTTATCTAAAGGATTATAACCATTTGAATCATCAATATAACCCTCAAAGTTCATAGAACTCGATTGAATGTTATTTCGTGAAAAAGTCATTCAATCGAGTTGTATGAACTTATAGGGTTATATTGATAGTTAAAATGGGTATAATTCTTTAGATAAATATGCGTTACGGCCGCGAATCGTATTTTGTTCAACATACAGCTTCACACTGACCGGCAAATTGCAAAAAACATAAAAATATTTTAATTTCGCGGGCTACCCTGGCGCTTCCACCGATCAAAGATAGATAGTGCTCATTTATAAAGACACATGTTCTTACATACCTAGGAAGTGCAGCAATTGTTTAACATGTATCGAAACCAGCTTGGTTTTAAAACTAATTGTACATAAAACCTACGCCTTTCCTAGCATCTACTGAATGTTTATAACTTCCACTCCTAAAGCTCTACAACTAGCCATTAAATATATAATGTTGTCTAATTTCATAAGTTGCAATAGAAAATCTGCAGAAGATTAATTGTGAAGACAGGAATTTCTACATGCAAAGTTCTTTCGTCTCAGAAAGGGTACCGAGCTTAAAACTGACAATGTCAAATCTTCAGTCAATATGGCTTTATTATAGGCTGATTTGACACATGTATTCGTCGCCCGGGTGTTTTTATTACCCCCTATTTCTCCATATTGTTAGGTTTTCACCAACAGAGACAACATTCATGGTTAAGGCTAAGCGATGCTAAGATGCAGCCGTGAGCACAGCACAGTTCAGATTTTGCAGGGCAGGCGAGGAAAACATAGGCGTCGGCGTTGCAAGAGTCTGCACCACAGCGTACGCAGCTCTTAGTAGTTTCATACATAACGTAATCTGTTCTGCCCTGCGCTGCGTGGACGGGAGGACCTTCGTCACCTGCGTCTCAGCATACGCTTAGCGTTATTTTTCTACCTCCAGTACGAAGAGCATGGTTTTTTGTCCAATGTCATTTCAATTTTCATTGCTGCATTTCTTAATTAATACCTATTGATAAGTGTAAAAACGTAAGTAGTGATAATGCAGTTCAGTTTTTTATTGTTCATACTTTGTAAATACGGTAACTATTTATATACTTTACAGAATAAAATAATCTAAGAAAAAAAAAACCTTTTATTTGTCTTGTCTTGCCGAGCAGTTTGTCCCTACTGCATACTCAGCCCATGATGTTCCCATTGCCGGGAAAAGTCCTTTGTGTCTCTTGCGAATATTCCCGCGACTCCGGCAGGCGTCGGCCCTTTCGGGCCCCTCTGTGTTGCTGACTCTCTTTGAGGCGCGCGTGGAACACTAACGCGCCGTCGACACGGCGCATGATTCAATGCTACCCCAGAATTTCCGCCATCCTGTAGTCCTCCTGAATCTGATACATTTCTTGTAGCTGGATTTGGCCGCGTAATAGGCGTCCCAGTCCTCGTCACTACATGTATTCATGGCTCTGTTCAGAGCCTTCCTTACCTTTTCGCGTTTGCGTTCTAGATCCGCGCCCCACCACGGTTGTTTGCCCGGTGTGTCGCGCGGAATCGTTTCCGGGCAGGCGATATGGTAGCTGTTTATCAGCGATTCGGTGAGTTGTAGTACTTGCGAGTCGATCTGCACCGTATCCGCAAGAGAACCCGAATCGTCTTGTATTTCAAGCCGTGAGGCGAGGTTGCGCGTGTATACCTACCGCTCTATCCGTGTTGCGCGGATTTCGCCTAGGTTGCTTAGGTGATACGCAGACCTGGATGTCGAAGCGGATCCACCTGTGGTCTGAGCAGGAAGCTTCATTAGAGACCTGCCGACCGGTGATGAATTCCGCTGCTCCCTCCGTTGCCGTTGAGTGAAGTCTATGATTGTACGACTGCGTCAGGGGGGCTACTCTCTAAGCCCGAAGTCCGTAGTTTCGGGCTTAGTTGCGGGCGACCGGGCGTATTCTGCTTCGTATTACCTAACCATTACGAATTAATGTCAAAACTGTTGGAAGTCGCTGTGAAATCGTGTTCTCATTCATTTTTGGTTCGGGTTTGGAACTAATCGTAAGTCCGTAATTAATACGGAGTAGAATACGCCCGCAACTAAGCCCGAAACTACGGACATCGGGCTTAGAGAGTAGCCCCCCTGGTTACGAAAGTTGGTTCCGACCCTGTGTTTAGTAGGGATAGGTTAGTTGTGAACAAATAATCAACTAATGCATTACCCCTTTCATTCTGTGTCCATCCCCCACAGTGGATGGTGTGCGTTTGCGTCTGTCCCGATGACACCCTCATCCCCGCTGCCTTCACAGTGTGTGATGAGGCGGTCAAGGTCGTGTGGGGGCGGTGCCTCTGCCTCAGGCATATAAACCGAGGCGAAGACGACTGCCATCCCTGTGGCTCCACGCTGCATATTCAGCCTAGCTGCAGAGACATCTCTGCAACAGAAGTCGCTTAAGAGCTGTGCTTTTAGGTTACCTGTGACATAGATGCATGATCTAGGGTGATCATGGTCTGCAGTAACAAGGAGCTTACCACCGAGATTGGATAGTCCTCGTATGTGGCCTCCCCTAATCCACGGCTCCTGGATCAGGCCTATGGCCGTGTGTTGAACCTCCAGCCACTTCCGTCGCGGTCTGGCTGTGGTGGAGGTCAGCCTGCACGACTTTACAGGCCGACGAAAGGGACGCCATCGCAGGCGAGACCCTCCTCGTCACCCTCCAGTCGCAGCCCGGCAAACAGGTCGCCCTCGTTAACCCCCCCCCCCCCCCCGGGTCCGAAGCCGGGGACAAAATTACGTCGTCCAGCTCCCCCCCCCCCCCCCCGTTGAAGGGACGGCATCCACGATGGCGGCATGGGCGGCCGACACTGCTTCTCCAGCAGGTTCAGCCGCAGTTGCTTCCGAGTGGTTTAGCGGGGAAGTGGTCTCCCCTGCATCTTCCAGCACCTGCTTCGTAGTAGGGATATTATTAGACCTATTTAGTTGTAATTTTTTGTGTAGTTTTGGTATGCGTCATGTTGACGGCAAATAAACTCTTTTTCTTTCTAGGGTCCCACCCCCGAGGGACGTCGACGAACCGTCCATTCGGACCCTGGACCCTCACGTACACCGACCCCAAACCAATAAAGAGTCGGCGCTCGGCGCTCATCAGGGTCGGAACTTGGTCCTCGGGGATACCCAGCACCACGAACCAGCATGCCTTCTGCTTCTCGACGTGCAGCACTACCCACCTCCTTATATCGATCCAGCGATTCTGGTACCATAGGGCTCGTCCAATATAGGTCGAGTCCTCGTAGACTCCCTGGTCGTCGGGGATGGCAATGTCGCAACGTACCCGCTTCTGGATCTCCGCGTGACTTGACGACTAGCGAGGTGCTAGCCGGGAGAGCCAGGTTGGAGACTGTCTTCTTTAGCCAGGCTAAAGTGTGGTCGTACCCGCACCACAGCTTAAGGACTCCACCGGCGAACAGCGGCTTCGCGTTAAAGGTCGGCCCTGGTGTGTCCTGCGTAGCGGAGCAGGCCTCAGTGATGATCTGCTTGTGGATGGCAGCTAAGAACTGGTCCGATACTCCCTGGCTGATGATTCCCCTCCAGTCGCAGGTTATCGCGACGTTCAGGGACGCACTGGCAACCCGTTGGGACTGGTCAAGCAGCGGCCGCTTGTGCTCTCCACGGGGCGAAATCGTCTCGTTGAGGGCCCGCTTGGCCAGTCTGATCGTTCCCATCGGGTTGCTTCGTCATGGTTGCCAACTTTGCCGGACCTCCTGCCGATTTAGATGGCGGTTGACTGGGTGTTGGTCGGCTAGTGCCGTTGCCGCAACCGCTTCCCTTCAGAGAAGTTCAGCTTCCCTTGCTTGGTCGGTTTAACCGAGCTGGTGGCAGCAACCTGCTTGTTTTGGGGGGCTCTTCGTCCCCGCTTGCTTTCCTGACGCCGCTCCTTACGCGTCAGCCTTTCCCTCCTCTTACCCTGGCTTGCGGGATCTGCTGGACCTGAAGGGTCCGAACCAGAACAGGTGCAATGGGCTTGTGGATTTGATTTTTTGCCCTCGCGGGTATGCACTTGCCAGGCGCTCGAGAACACGTCCTCGATGCTGCCTGTCGTCTCCGTTTGACCGGAGACTGCTACAACCTGGGATGTGGCTTGTAGAGCCACAGGAGGAGGAGGAGGGTGTTTGGGAAGGCTACTTCCGGCAGGGGTTTTAACCGTCTCCGTTTTCACGGTCCGATTAAGGATCGGTACTGGTCCCATGCAGCGCCGTTCTCCTATGCTTGGAGTGGGACTTTTTGGTCTTAGTTGTGGTTTTTGCCACAACCGGACCGGCACCCGCGCTGGCGCCCGCGGCGTGAACCGCAGGACATCCAGGGGCAAGTGAGGCAACAGGGGTACCTCGCTTAGGAGCTTTGCCAGCTTTCGCCGACTCCTGCGGTGTTTTTAGTTGGCTTCAATACGTCCATACTAAAAAGAATAACACTTTCGTCTTCCTGGCTCCCACCCTCCATGGAGCCCGCACCTGGGAACGTCGCACTGAGTGCGAACGTTAGGACTACCAGGAAGATATAGGTGCGCAAGGCTGGTTTACAGCGCGACATCGGGTGCCTCACTTACACCGTCAGCATGGCCTTTACCTACCGCTTCGGCCGCCCAAGGGCGACCTCAGCGGACCCCACGCACCTCGCCCGTGGCCCTCTGACGGGACACCGTGGCCATTTCCCTACCCCTGGCAAGAAGGTAGGGCCACCGTTTCGCTTGAAATCCAGACCAAAGAGGGGCGTGCCTCACGGACACATTACCGCCAGTGCCGAATGTGCCGATCGGCTCAACCCCCCAGGACTCCTTCATCCCCGCTTACGGCGCTCGACTGCGCAGGTGACGAAGTTCTCCTACCCGCCATCAGCTGAGTTTAGTGACGGCCGAGCCCGCAACCACTTCGTCACAGAAGGGTCACAGTTAAGGACGGGAGATGGGAGGGGTAATAGATAGGAGAAAGGGTTTAAGGGGATTTAGGATGAGGAATGAGTGGTTAGCCCGCCACTCTACGGGTCGCCGGTGGTTTCAGTTACGTCTATTTCATAAGGAATTAGACCTATAACGGGGTGGCAATCTCGGGAAGGTATGACCAACGGACTTGCCTTGAGAATCTACACGACTGTTGCGCTCCCCCTCAAGACCACGCCACCTTTTCGTCTCTGAAGGAGACGGAAAGGTAGGCCTGCATCTATACTGCAAAGCAAAGCGTGTCGTTTGTGCAACCGCAAAAGCATACATACAGACCCTCCCCCCACTAGATATATTAAACCAACATATTTAGTAGGTACCTACCCAACAAAAATGATTGTGAAGAATGACTCGTAGTGTTTTTTCGTGCGACTTTGTCGATTTACGACGCAGACCAGTGGGCCAGATCAGCAAACAGTTACTATAAATTTAGTCAGGTACGAGGGGAGGTCAGAAAGGTCGCGGAATGAAATCTCGAAGGAAATAAACATGACATTATTTTCAATATATTCTCCTTTAACCCTAAAACACTTACCTATCAAATAATTTGTTTACCTATACCTACCATCGAAAAAAAAAATGATTTATCAAGGCCCTCAAAAATACAGAAATAGCTGACTCACTTCTTGTGTATTTTTTTCCCTTAAGTTTTTATAAGTAAACTTGCTTTTTTATTTTTAAATAAATTGTATAGAAGACGTCACTGTACCTAGCTCAGAAGTCAGGGTTTCACTGTTCTGTAAACTGTTTTTGTAAGTACTAATAAAGAAATTATTTAATTCTTCGTCATCGATTAATATTTATTATCTACGAACCTCTTTTAAGGATTCCGTACCCGAAGGGTAACCAACGGAACCCTATTGCTAAGCCTCCTGCCCGTCTATCAGCGGGCTGTAGGTACCTCAAGAACTGTTACAGGTAGACAGTTGATTTTTCATAAGAGTGTGTTTTTTATTGCCTGATCCTCACCTAAGTTCCTGACGCACATTCGCTTAGTGCTCTGAAGAGTCTGAACACGATAAGTACCAAGTGTAAGGTGTAAGATAGCCAATGCTATCAGTCCCATCATTTATGTGTGTGTGTCTAGTTTCCACAATATATGATGGGACTTACTACTCTTACATATTTTCGATTAGGCAGACGAGGTTCGGTTTCGCCTAAGCATTAAACTACTATCTACATTGTGATAGGGATTGGTCGAATCAATTGAATAATAATAACAGTTTTGAGCCCTATTGACTTCTACAGACTGACATCCGTAGCGTAGCAAAAAAAAAAAATAATAAAAAAAAAAATAATAATAAATAATTCTATATTGTCACCAGTTAATACGAAAAAAAAAACAAAAATGCAAATACGCAAAACGGGATAACGACGAATATTGAAATCATAGACTAGTATAGTATATATATGAATTGAAATGGATCGCTGAACAATGAATCCTCAATCAAAGCGGTTTTTTATTGAAATTTAGCGACCAAAATGTCGACTGGCCACCTGCAACACCAACGGGTTGCTTTTGGCTTTGTCGAGTTATGAGCTTAGGATAAAAAAAGTTGATATGAATGAAAATGTTTTATGCGCTCACCATAAAAACGAAATTCAATAGGAGCAGGTAGTCGGGTACCCTTCCTTTGAACAGAGATATAAGCTACGTGATGGAAAAATATAATGACCAGGAACATCTGTTGCATTTATACCTTTCCCTTAATTAGACCCGTAACTGCTTTGACTCAGAGAATACCTATGTACTTAGAAATCCTTTTTGCGTCAAGTCCTTTGCACTTCAGAATGTCCTTAACCGGTCTATCTAGGCTAGGTACAGTCGCTAGCACATCAGGCTATCCGAAACTGTCAAATTTTCTTTGAACCCAATCTCTTTGGCGATATAGTTGAAAATCTAACAAAGAATTTTGACAGATTGTTGTAGCTTGATGTGCTGGCGACTGTACCTGGCTTATATGTAGGTTCCATGTACCTACATCTTGTAGGTACTCAATTCAGTGTACGTTACCCCAGCAAGAAAGTATCTCCTAGAATTAAATGAGTGGAACGTATAGTTGGTGCCTTATCTGGTGTAAATGTGTGCCCCCTGTCGTTTTGGAAAAAAACGGAAAAAACGATTCCTGCTGGGGTAACGTTTTTCTAGCAGGAAAATTCTAAACGAATGATCGGAGAGAGAAAAATTGTGCATGGCCAGAGAGGCTTACATGTGTGCCAAAATGTGCCCCCAAAAATAAAATCTGTGCCCCTTCAGATTTACGAGATATTGCATTTCCTGCTGGAGTAACGTTTTGATGAATCGTATATCTCTAAAACCATTGCATGTGCCCATGTAAAATAAACATACACGAGTAGCTCTTAATGTGTGCCCCTGTGTGCCCCAAATTAGATTTAAGAAAATATTTATAGTTTTCAAGTTATCGCGGTTTTATGAAAACCCGAAAAAACATCGCAGCGCCTAAATGAGACAAGGTATAAGTTCGCTGAAAACTGTATTCGGTCCTTCTTGACGCTAATAATAACCATACAAAGTTTCAAAACTGTTCATGCATGCGTTTTTGAATAATCTTGCTAAAAGTCAAAACAATGGTGTCATAATTTTGACGGCAAAATACAAGGAACCGGCTCAATCCCAGATGTGTAGGTGTAAACCAAAATCTTGTGCCTTTAGTCAAAAATATATGGTGAAAATATTCAGCTTGGAATGTTTTGCATTAAGTAAATATTAACAAAATACCAAAATATTTAGTCAACGGCTGGTTATCCGACCAAATTTGAATGACTACTAAAAAGCGACGGATTCATACATATCGATGACCTTCTTTACTTTACTCACTAACCGGTTCACACGTGTTGTGCCTGAGTACACTGAAGTAGAAAAGTAATAAGAAATAAAATAAAGTTGTTATTGGATTATATTCTACTAGCTGTTTCTATGAGCTTAAACATGATTAAGTACATTATAAATAGTAGCCTAATGCCTAAGTGCTATTCCAAGGTAAGCTATCTTCTCCATTCTAAATTTAATTAAATACATTCAGTAATTTATGTGTGAACGAAAGAAATACATCCAAATATTTGCCATTTTCACCAATCCATCCAAATACATCCAAATGTTTAAAAAAAAATAGTTCATGAAATGTGTGATGAACACATACTTAGTATTAAAAAGACGTAGCTCTTTTTTGTATATCAATACATGTGCACATTCGATGTTTACAGTTATATCTTTATGGGGTTAACTATAGGAACTTAACACACTTTATCTGAATCTATATATTAGCAAATTACTCGTAAGAAAATTATTTATCTGTGATTTCAAATTTAATATTTTTTTTACACAATATTATAAGTACGTACTTATACCTAATACTTATCTGTTTTATTGTGATTCAAATTTACTAATTATATGTTAGACTTAGATGAAAAACTGATCTGTGATTTGAATTACTTAGGAAATAAAAATAATAATTTCCACATCAACAAGCTGTTTCATTAATATAGTCAAAAGGTGCATTTAGTATATTTTTTAGCCCCCAAAACTTTTGAACGCGACTGTACGGACAACGGCTTTGGTATAATACGTCCAATAAAGAGGGTCATCGATATGTATGAATCCGTCGCTTTGTAGTAGTCATTCTAATTTGGTCGGATAACCAGCCGTTGATTACATATTTTGGTTTTTTGTTAATATTTACTTAATGCGAAACATTCCAAGCTGAATATTTTCACCATATATTTTTGACTAAAGGCACAAGATTTTGGTGTACACCTACACATCTGGGATTGAGCCGGTTCCTTGTATTTTGCCATCAAAATTATGACACCATTGTTTTGACTTTTAGCAAGATTATTCAAAAATGCATGCATGAACAGTTTTGAAACTTTGTATGGTTATTATTAGCGTCAAGAAGGACCGAATACAGTTTTCAGGGAACTTATACCTTGTCTCATTTAGGCGCTGCGATGTTTTTTCGGGTTTTCATAAAACCGCGATAACTTGAAAACTATAAATATTTTCTGAAATCTAATTTGGGGCACATAGGGGCACACATTAAGAGCTACCCGTGTATGTCTAATCTACATGGGCACATGCAATGGTTTTAGAGATATACGATTCGTGTACGTTACCCCAGCAAGAAAGTATCTCCTAGAGTAATGTGAGTAGAACGTATAGTTGGTGCCTTTTCTGCTGTAAATGTGCCCCCACATAAAAAATGTGTGCCCCCTGTCGTTTTGGAATAAAACGGAAAAAACGATTCTTGCTGGGGTAACGTTTTTCTAGCAGGAAAATTCTTAACGAATGATCGGAGAGAGAAAAATTGTGCATGGCCAGAGAGCTTACATGTGTGCCAAAATGTGCCCCCAAAAATAAAATCTGTGCCCCTTCAGATTTACGAGATATTGCATTTCCTGCTGGAGTAACGTTTTGATGAATCGTATATCTCTATAACCATTGCATGTGCCCATGTAGAATAAACATACACGAGTAGCTCTTAATGTGTGCCCATATGTGCCCCAAATTAGATTTAAGAAAATATTTATAGTTTTCAAGCTATCGCGGTTTTATGAAAACCCGAAAAAACATCGCAGCGCCTAAATGAGACAAGGAATAAGTTTGCTGAAAACTGTATTCGGTCCTTCTTGACGCTAATAATAACCATACAAAGTTTCAAAACTATTCTTGCATGCGTTTTTGAATAATCTTGCTAAAAGTCAAAACGATGGTGTCATAATTTTGACGGCAAAATACAAGGAATCGGCTCAATCCCAGATATGTAGGTGTAAACCAAAATCTTGTGCCTTTAGTCAAAAATGTATGGTGAAAATATTCAGCTTGTAATGTTTCGCATTATGTAAATAATAACAAAAAACCTAAATATGTAATCAACGGCTGGTTATCCGACCAAATTTGAATGACTACTAAAAAGCGACTGATTCATACAAATCGGAGACCTTCTTTATTGGACGTATTATACCTAAGCTGTTGTCATATATTCGCGTTCAAAAGTTTTGGGGGCTAATTAAAAAATATATGAAATGGATCTTGTGACTATAATGAAACAGCTTGTTGATGTGGAAATTATTGTTTTAATTCTTAAAGTAATTATTGCATCAAATCACAGATCAAATTTCCTACCTATAAATATTAGAAATTTATTTGCACGTTGTGTAGTCACATTATTATTTAAATCACAGATCAGTTTTTCATCTAAGTCTAACATATAATTAGTAAATTCGCATCACAAAAATCTCAGATCACTATTTAAGTATAAGTATAATATTTTGTAAAAAAAATGTAAAATTGGAAATCACAGATAAATAATTTTCTTACGAGTAATTTGCTTATACATAGATTCATATATAGTGTGTCCAAATTCAATGTGTTAGTGTTCAGTGTGTTAGTATAGTTAACCGCATAAAGATATAACTGTAAACATCGAATGTGCACAAATTATCTGATGGTATTGGGCTATAAATAAACATATTTATCCCATATAAGTAACAATATTATCACCTCATCCGTAATCCGACATACAAAATGGAAACACGTTGTTGCAACACTGATCATAGTGCGGTTGACTATAGGTATACACTAATTACAACTCTCAAAACTGTAGGTACCAAAATTTATTTGGTTGAGGGGAATGCTCCTACGCCTTTATGAACTTGGAAGGTTGTATTGGTGATTTTGATGATTATAATTCTGTAACTACATACGTCTTACAGCCGCGAACAATATTTTAATCAACATACAACCTAGCACTGGCCTGCAAATTGCAAAAAACGCAAGAAATTTTGATTCACGGGCTGGTTGGAGGATTCCCGTAATGATGAAAAACTAACTGTTACTTATCAATATATATGTATATATAAATACATATAAAAAGACAAATACGGGCTTATTATTTATATACAAAAAAAAGGTTCCTCTTTTTAGTAGTTGGTATTCATCACACATTTCATGAACTATTTTTCTTTTAAACATCGGGACCATCAAATTTTGGCTCAAAGACCTGGCAAATATCAAATATCTGGATGTATTTTATTCGTTCACACATAAATTACTGGATGTATTTTAAGGAAATTTAGAATGAAGAAGATAGCTTACCTTGGAATAGCATTTAGGCTACTATTTATAACAAACTTAATCATGTGTAAAGTCATCGAAACAGCTAGTAGAATATAATCGAATAACAACTTTATTTTATTACTTATTACTTTTCTACTTCAGTGTACTCAGGCACAACACGTGTGAACCGGTTAGTGAGTAAAGTAAAGAAGGTCATCGATATGTATGAATCCGTCGCTTTTTAGTAGTCATTCAAATTTGGTCGGATAACCAGCCGTTGATTACATATTTTGGTTTTTTGTTAATATTTACATAATGCGAAACATTCCAAGCTGAATATTTTCACCATATATTTTTGACTAAAGGCACAAGATTTTGGTTTACACCTACACATCTGGGATTGAGCCAATTCCTTGTATTTTGCCGTCAAAATTATGACACCATCGTTTTGACTTTTAGCAAGATTATTCAAAAACGCATGCATGAACAGTTTTGTAACTTTGTATGGTTATTATTAGCGTCAAGAAGGACCGAATACAGTTTTCAGCAAACTTATTCCTTGTCTCATTTAGGCGCTGCGATGTTTTTTCGGGTTTTCATAAAACCGCGATAGCTTGAAAACTATAAATATTTTCTTAAATCTAATTTGGGGCACATATGGGCACACATTAAGAGCTACTCGTGTATGTTTATTCTACATGGGCACATGCAATGGTTTTAGAGATATACGATTCATCAAAACGTTACTCCAGCAGGAAATGCAATATCTCGTAATTCTGAAGGGGCACAGATTTTATTTTTGGGGGCACATTTTGGCACACATGTAAGCTCTCTGGCCATGCACATTTTTTCTCTCTCCGATCATTCGTTTAGAATTTTCCTGCTAGAAAAACGTTACCCCAGCAAGAATCGTTTTTTCCGTTTTTTTCCAAAACGACAGGGGGCACACATTTTTTATGTGGGGGCACATTTACACCAGATAAGGCACCAACTATACGTTCCACTCATTTAACTCTAGGAGATACTTTCTTGCTGGGGTAACGTACACATACGATTCATCAAAACGTTACTCCAGCAGGAAATGCAATATCTCGTAAATCTGAAGGGGCACAGATTTTATTTTTGGGGCACATTTTGGCACACATGTAAGCCTCTCTGGCCATGCACAATTTTTCTCTCTCCGATCATTCGTTTAGAATTTTCCTGCTAGAAAAACGTTACCCCAGCAGGAATCGTTTTTTCCGTTTTTTTTCAAAACGACAGGGGGCACACATTTTTTATGTGGGGGCACATTTACACCAGTTAAGGCACCAACTATACGTTCCACTCATTTAACTCTAGGAGATACTTTCTTGCTGGGGTAACGTACACCTCAATTCATGGCTGAGTTGAGATGATAGAATTGATAGAATTTGATTTAGAAAATGTAAAAATTAGTAGCTATCTATACTAATATTATAAAGAGGTAACATTTGTTTGTAAGTTTATATATTATCACGCTAAGACTAAAAGGAGCCGAGCATTAATGGAAAATGTGACGCAGACGAAGTTGCGTGGGTCAGCTAGTATACATAATTATAATTATGTAGTATCCCTTTTGGCCGCAGTTACCATTCCTAGATTAGGGTTGTAAGGCCTATTCACATGATCAAAGTAGAGAAAATCATGTTTATAGTGTGTGTAAGCAAGGTCGGTAGTATGTGTAGGTACCTACCTAGAAATAGCACGTCAACAATCGTAGACCGGTAATGATTCTATTTTTTTTTCTGCTTTTCAGCCTGGTTATGGTGGTAACGGTGCCCCGCAAGGATATGGGCAGCCAGCTGGCTACGGTGGCCCGCCACCGGGACAGCCAGCTGGCTACGGCGGCCCGCCACCGGGACAGCCAACTGGCTACGGGGGCCCGCAACCTGGACAACTGGAAATAGGACACGGCCCGTATCCCTCAATAGGGCCCGGAGGTGGAGTTAATCCCCAAGTCCAGAATTGGTTTCTTGCGGTCGACAAAGATCGATCTGGATTTATTACAGCCCTAGAGCTGAAGGCAGCATTGGTAAATGCTCAGGGTCAGACCTTCTCTGAAACTGCCTGCAATTTAATGATTGGTGAGTTTTAATCTATTCTTATCTTTATTACCTACTTTCGCTTCCTATGAGACATACCTACCTTTTTACCTGCTGTAGGATGGTAAATGATTTAGGTAAGTAGGTACCTATCTTCTAATAAACAACATACAAACATGTATGTACCTACTTATATTGTTTATAAGTACACGCGTCTTTTTCCATGAAGATGTGCTGAACCTGCAGAATGAGACCTGCTACGTTTCTTGTATAATAATAATAATCATCGGCCGGTCTGAGTGGAGATTCGCTATAGAGCAAACGTGCTCGGGTGAAGGATGTATAATCCAGTAAGATGCTGGTAGGGATCTTGATCGCACTTCCGGGATTGTCCTGATAGCCGTGGTATACCTCTCCACTCCTCTAGCACCTCAGGCTATGTTGCCACCTTGGCGCTACGTCACTTTGTGCAAGCGGCCGTTTTCGGGGGCCCATTCATTGAGTGTGCAAGTCACCCCCTGCCATTTAAAAGCCTTGTATATTGTTAGTGGTCAGGCAGGGGCCAATAGTTCTTCTACAATAAACAATTATCATTCCACTAAACCACACAAACCCATAGCGTTGCATCTTTTGTTTCCAAATTCTGCAATAGTACTGCTCCAACCGGGGACTGCCCTTGGGAATACTTTCACAGTGCATACAGGGATAATCGCCGGTTGGTGCCCCATTACATTTGAAATGTCTAACGGGGCCTCTGCGAGTTGGTTTCGGCCCCTCGTACAGACCAAAGGACGGGGTCTCCACGGAACCGAGAAAGAAAAAAAATCATCATGCTCCCAACTCTCCCACTCACCCAACTTTATTGTTTTTATAAGAAATATTTAAAAATGTAATTTATGTGTCTAAAAATAATAAACGAAATCATCTTTAAATGGTTACGTTTCAGGAATGTTCGACAAAGATCGTTCAGGACACATTAACGTTGAAGAGTTTGAAAAACTTTACACTTACATTAACCAGTGGTTGGCGGTGTTCAAGACCTACGATACAGATCAATCGGGGAGCATAGAGGAGAAAGAACTTTCCGATGGTACGTATGGAAATCCGTTATAATCTCCAAATTTCATTTAGGTACCATGAGGTGGAGGCAGTGTGATCGAGTTTTTTCGATAGCAGTTTTTCAGTAACAGCCTGGAATCTGGCAATCGGTTAGACTCGCCTACAATTACGACTTCAGTGACTGACGTTTGACGATTGACGTTTGACGTCTGTGTCGGTGCAGTCCTGTCTTACTTATCTATATACAAATAAATGTAAACAACTCGTTTTTTTTGCATAATTAGTATTTATTGGTATATTTAGTGAAAGTTACGTAACATATGTTGGAGTGGACTATAAATAGTGAGTTTAAGAGGACGTAATTATATCGTAAACATTACCGTGATTTGGCAATTTGAAAGTTAGTACCCTCTAATTTCTACAATTAGAGCAAGCGGCTTACTTTGCATCAGAGCCATCTATCGTTTTTGTGGTGAACGATATATAGATTCACGTTGGGATCCCCACTGGCGCCACCTAGTTTTCTGCCCTCGGATCACTTACAAATCAAGTTACCAACTATATCCATCATGCCAGGTATCAACTGTGGTGGCTGCGGTCGCTTTATCTCGTCGTCAGAGGGCCCTAAATGTGGAAAATGTCTTGCGCACTATCACAGAGTCTGTGTAGGCATCCCGACAAAAACAGCACTTCCTGCGAACTGGCGATGCCCCGAATGTACTAAGGGACTCGCTCGGGATAACAGGGCTGAGACACCAGTTAGAGGCGCATCGGAGGGCTCCGCGAAAAAGCCAGGAATTGTGGAGCAAGTCTGTACTCCGAAGAACCCCACGATCAGCTCTAAACCAACTAGCCCACATAGATATGCCACCCCTCCGGCGAGCACCACTACAGCCGATATCACTTCGGGACTTGAGCCTCACATCGCCGGACCTGATGTAAATCCAATCATGGAGGAATTGCGAGCGATGCGCGCGGAGATACAGGTCTTCAGGAAGGAGATGGAACTTGAGATGATGGAGCTGAAAGCGTCTATGAGTGCCTGTAACAAGCGCATTGATGGTTTGGAGGCGCGGTTGGACGCGTTGGAAAATCGGGCCTCGTCCAGCCCGCCAGATGCTGCGGCGGTTGACGTGATCGTTGGGGATTTAAGACGTGAATTAAACGACAGGGACCAGGATCTTTTGATCAATGATATTGAGATCACAAATATACCGGAGGCAGCGGCTGATAACCCAACCCACGTCATGCAGGTCATTGGAGTGAAGCTGGGAGTCACCCTCGAGGAGTGTGACATCGTCAGCGCGGAGCGGGTCGGCGGCAGGCAGCTCAACGTGACCAGTTCGGCGGGAGCGGCGGAGTCTCGGCCGCGCACCATTGTCGTGCGGCTGGCGCGACGTGACGTGCGCGACAAGCTGCTTGCGAGCGCGCGGGTGCGGCGTGGGGCGACGACGGCCGACCTCGGCATGCCTGGTCCGGCGCGGCGGTTTTACGTCAACGAGCGCCTCACGAAGACAAACCGCCAGTTGTTTCGGAAGGCACGGGACGCTGCAGGCCTCTGCGGCTGGAGGTTCGTGTGGACCAAGAGGGGCCGCATTCTCGCCAGAAGGAAGCCAGAAGACTCAACCCACAGAATCCGCTCCGAAGAGGACATCACTCGCGTGTTCGGGTCTGTCAATGAAACAGCCTAGATTTTACTTTGTTACAGTTTTAGTTTTACTTTTCTGTGTGTTTGTGTTGATGTTTGCTGCTAGGGAAGATATGCGTCGCTGCTGTTTTAATCGGTCGTGTAACCATAGCTTGGTGTCAGGTGTGTATAGAAAGTTTCTAATCATATATTTATATATATTTATCCTACTTATACTACAGAATATTGTTTCGCTAATCACAATAAACTACACTAATGACATACTATTATTTAATAAATTCGACCCATTCTACACATACATATTATACATACATAGCATACAGAGACACACATACTTAATCAACATAAATGGCAAATATAAATGACTCCAAGTAAATGTATCAAGTTTGGTCTACTGAATGCAGGTTCACTGGGAACCAATCATGATGAGTTTTTGATAGCGATGAGCAGCTACGCTGTGGATATCATGGCTATCAATGAAACATGGCTTCGTAAAGGGGAGGAAGACCGGGCACCTAGTGTGCCTGGTTATAGACTTAAACATATACCGCGACCGGTATCTGTAAGAGGTGGACGCGGTGGAGGGGTTGGTTTTTATATAAAGAATGGTATAGCAGCACGAGTTAAAGTTCACCCCAACCATCATGATGTTGAACAACTTTGGTTGGGCCTTACAGTAAATAAAAAAAAAATACTCATTGGTACTGCATATCGTCCACCTTGGTTGGATTTGGAGCTCTTTCTTGAGGGCCTAACTGCCAGTATTAGTAGCTTAGCCCCTTTTGACAATTTAATACTGCTAGGTGACCTTAATGTCAACCTGCTAGATGTTGGCAGCTCAAAAACGAAACAGCTTATGGAATTTTTTGGGTATCTGAATGTTAAACAGTTAGTCCAAACACCTACTCACTTTGTGGGTGACAGCAGTTCACTCATAGATTTAATTTGCTCAGACGCCACTATTCGTAATGTAGAGGTACATCACAATAGCGGTCTTGGCCATCACTCCTTCATCTCTTGTGAGTCCATATTTAAGAAGCTTAAGCTCAAGCCAAGACTAGTTGTGTATCGCCCGCTCAGAGACATACTGGAAGATCATTTTGACACCGACCTAAGAATGATACCATGGTCAAGTGTTGGAACCATGAACAATGTTAATCTTATGGTTCAAACATTTAATATGTTTATTACACAGCTCTTCGATCTTCATGCTCCCATTAAGAAAAAGACATTTAAAAATCGCCCTACACCCTGGATAACGGATAACATTCGGCTTATGTTCAAACTTAGGAATGAAGCTAGGAAGGCATCTCGCATATCAGGAGAGAGAACATATTATCTGGACCTCAAGCATCAGGCCGCCATGGCACTGAGTAACGAGAAAAGGGCATATTTTGCTAAAAGTATCAATGACCAAATTAAGGACCCAAAACTGCTGTGGCGTAATTTAAAATCAGATGTTCTTCCAGACCATAAGGAAAGGCTGCTGCCTGGTCATTTTGATAATCCAGAAAATATTAACGCATCATTTCTGGATGTCCCAGGTAGTAGTTTTCCAAATGATTCACAACTTTCGTACTTTGACTCTCACAAATATAGCCCTGCCAAGTTCTCCTTAACAACCACCAATCAGGAATCTGTACTAAAAATTATTAGGAGTCTAGGGTCTAATGCACAGGGTGTGGACGGGATAAGTCTGGATATGATATCACTAACGTTGCCTCATACACTGCAAGCTATCACAGACATTATCAACAACTCTATCCTTACAAGCACATTCCCTGAAATCTGGCGGAGCGCGGTTGTGCGCCCTATCCCTAAAAATAACAACCCGGTTAACATGAAGGATCTGAGGCCAATTAGCATTCTCCCCTGCCTATCGAAGATCCTGGAACGTGTAATATACTCACAGGTTATTGAATACTTGGAAAGTAATGCCATTCTCCCAGACCTTCAGTCTGGTTTTAGAAAGGGAAGGGGTACAGCAACAGCTTTAGCTGATGTTGTGGGTAATATCCTTGAGGCACGTGACAGGGGTGAGGGAACAATTCTGGCCCTACTGGATTTCTCCCGGGCTTTCGACGCTATTAATACTACTTTGCTTCTGTCAAAGTTATCTTACTACGGTTTTGATAGTGGCGCACTGGAGTGGTTTCGGAGTTATTTGACTGGAAGATCGCAATATGTTGAAATCCGCAGGGAGGACGGATCCAGTTTGTTGTCCGCGCCCCTCCATGTGTCACGAGGAGTACCACAGGGATCAATTTTGGGCCCTTTATTGTACATATTATACAGTGCTGATATCATAAAATCATTTTTGCACTGTAAGTACCACATGTATGCTGATGATATCCAGCTGTATGTTTCGTTTAAGGCGCATGACACATCTTTGGCAGTTGAAAAGATGAATGAAGATTTGCAAAGAGTGGTCTCATGGTCAGAGGAAAACTCTCTGGTTCTCAACCCTCTTAAGTCAAAATTCATAGTGCTAGGCACTAAGAAGCAAATCTCTGCAATCATATCAGCCAAACCAGAAATAACAATCAAGGGAGAGATTATTGACAGAGTGGAGCAGGCATGCAACCTTGGGCTGCTTATGGATCCAGAGTTGCACTTTGAAGCCCACATAACCAATGTCCTCAGAAATTGCTTTTACAGGTTGAAGGTTTTATATGGGATTCGTAAATACTTGAGCCTACCAGTACGAAAGCAACTTGTTGACAGTCTCATACTTTCTAAATTAAACTACTGTGACATTGTGTATGGGCCATGCCTGCTTAGTAGAACAGAGAGAGTGATTCAACGAATTCAAAATGCTTGTGTACGTTTCTGTGTTACTGTTCCACGTAGGAGCCACATAACGCCTTACATCAATCAGATTGGGTTGCTAAAGATGGCTGCCAGGAGGAAGCTTCATTTAGCCAACTTAATGTTTGGCATAAATGCGTCCATGAAACCGCACTATTTATATGAGAAGCTAACTTGGAAACAGAGCTACTTAAAAAACAAACTTCGATCCATGGTGAGTCCGCTGACTGTGCCTGTGCACAAAACTGCTTCTTTCAGGGGGTGCTTCAGGTTTGCAGCCACGCGTTGTTGGAATGATCTCCCGCCACCAATGAGATGCCTGAAAACATTACAGAGTTTCAAGTACCAATTCAAGAAGTTACTCATGCTTCAACAACAATCATCTTAAGTTTTTATTGTAGTGTTACTTCTCTGTACTGTACCTCAGGGGTCACGGCCATCAGGTTTTGGCTGAGATATCCAACGCTGCGGGCTGTTTTTGACCTTGGGTCACCACTTTCCTTTTAGGCTCGTTTTGATTCCTGGTTTCTGTGTTCATCTTAATTTTTTCTTGGATGGAATTTCACCTGTCTGTAATATTTTTTTTAGGAATTTAATTTAAATTGAATTGACATACATAATATACAATTGACTACACTGATTTATTTACTTTATTTAATATTTAATTTGTATACATTGTTTAGCAATTTTCAATTATTGTTCGTGAATTTATGAGTATTATGTACCCAATTTGATAAAAAGATAGAAATAATAACTAACCTACTAACCCTTCTTAGTATTACATCCTTTGCCTTATCTCCAATGTATTGATTGTATCCAATGTATTGATAAATTAATGATTAGTTTATTTGTTTCCCTTAGGCTTGCTCTGTGAACGCATTGATCCGAGTTTGTTACATAGTTATTTATGCACTACTCACATTGACACGCGGAAATCACCCACAAAA
The DNA here is from genome assembly GCA_963859965.1 of Ceramica pisi. Taxonomy (NCBI): domain Eukaryota; kingdom Metazoa; phylum Arthropoda; class Insecta; order Lepidoptera; family Noctuidae; genus Ceramica; species Ceramica pisi. Next base: position 15,946,190 of record OY982535.1, on the reverse strand, counting down.
TTTGATAACACTTTTTTCAACACACAATTCAACAACACATAACAAAACAAATTACGCAGATTGCGTAAGCGTAAGTCAAGATTTCTCATTACATAATATGTGTCAACACGCATTCCTTCGTTTGGCAGCCATTGTGGGCGTGCGCGCCACAGAGTACATTGTGTGCGGCGTGTGCGCGCCATTGCAATATTGCATAGATATTTTAGTTTTGTTTGTCTGTGGTACGCAAAGATAATGACTGTTTTTTTAGCTTTGTGCGCACCACTATTGGTTGTCAAACAACGTCTGCGCAACAGTCGTCAATTTTATCACTTATGTTTTTATTTATTCGTTAGTTATTTGTTTATTTATTTATTTTAATTATTATTACTTTTTATGTGAGACTTATGTATTGTATTTTATTTAATTATTTTTGACTTTCTATACTGCTCCGATCGACGTCAAACCGTCAACGCCGGCTGTCACTGAAAACCAGCGCTGTGGCTCTGTCTCGCACACGAGTGCACACGAGTCCCAGCATTATGCTGAGAGATGGCCGTTTTGCGCAGATTTGACGCATATCTTCCTAATTTTTTTTTTCATATATCATATTTAGTTGTAATTTTGGTATGCGTCATGTTGACCGCAAATAAACTCTTTTTCTTTCTTCTTTCTTTCTTTCAGTGGATAATGACAGCACGAAGTTTTCTGTTGAAGCTAAAGGTGCACAGTTCACCCAGCACAAAACACCATTATATTTATAGTAGTCGCCTTTTTTTTTTTTTAGTGATGGGAAATCTTCCAATGACTCCTCCCGCTCTGGGTGTAGCGGGAGGGAGTGTCAGACTTCTACTGACCTATCCATGTTCCTTCATTGCCCTTTGTGTTCCGGAGCTACGGTGTCTCATGCGAATAATCCCGCGACTCCGGCAGGCGTCGGCCCTTTCGGGCCCCTCTGTGTGCTGACTCTCTTTGAGGCGCGCGTGGAACACTAACGCGCCGTAGACACGGCCTGTCGTCACTAGACAGACGGACGGCGAGCCACCCATAGCTCGCCGTCCACAGGCCCGCGCCTACGGTGGCCGGGGGTCACCAGGTGGTGGCCCGCGGCGTCCACCACGGCGGCCGGGACGAAAGGGTCTCCTCTCCCTCCCCGCCACCTCCTTCGCTAGCATGACTGCTTCGCAGAAGGAGGCAACGGCGTCCCATTCCATCTCGCTCCGGACCAGGGCCGGAAGCGAGAGGTCGCCGCCGATCGCCGCTTCGAGGACACGGCGGTGCCCCGCCCAATTGGGGCACACCTGCACAGTGTGCTCCACCGTGTCCTCCGGACGATCCCCGCAGTGGTGACACGCCTTAGGTTGCCACTTTCAAGAAAAAAAAAATTTGTTATAGTTACTTTTCTTTTGGTTTCAGCGTTGTCGAAGATGGGTTTCCGGTTCTCACCGGAGTTCATAAGCTTCCTAGTGAAGAGATGCGACGCTAAAGAGGGGAAGGTTTCGGTGGATCACTTCATTGTTCTATGTGTGCAAATCCAACGTTTCACTGAAGCCTTCAGGGCACGCGACACACAGCAAAACGGAAGTGTTACCATCGGATTTGAAGATTTCCTCAATGTGGCTCTAAGCTGCTCTATATGAGAGTATGAACAAGCCTAATGGAGTTGACGCAATTTTTTTACGCTCTGCAGCCGCACTTAGCAAAGCAGTGATTATATTTGTTTAATTTAATTTATAAACTTTATTACTTTATTTTTCCATTAAAATTTTACCATATCTCTTATCATTTTTATAGCAAAATAATTAAATGAATTATGTATTTATTTAAACCAGAAGCCTTTCAACCACCTATAATACTGTTAAGAAATTACAATTGAACCATGATTCTGATGTTTATGTATAGTGTTCCATCTCATAAATAACTTAGTTACATCGTATTCAACAACTATCATTTTATGTTCATGACCAGTAAACCCTCGCCTTAGTAAAAAAGCACTTAACTATAGTCACAAGAGTTGCCTGCCTATAGCATAGATAACAACTCCAGAATTCCCTCCGTTTAGCTCCCCAATAGCTTTCTAGATACTTCATAGTAATTTCAGTGAAATAGGTACACTGGACTACTAGATCGCAAAGATTAGTAACGTCTGTTAAGATTTAATTTATACTGTTATTAAAATAATAATTACACATAATTATCCGCTTTCGAATCACGAAATAATAAATGATTTAATAACTTTCCCACTTCTGATGAAATTATCTTTATTTTTGTTTAAACAATTTAGATCTTATACATCGACAATATTTTATGTAAGAGTGTCATTGAAGAAGCTAGCTATTGCTTGGTAAAAGGAAATAAATAAATATTTTATAATTCACCTTGTTTTATTTGAATTTTTTTCCATAAAATATTACATGAAGTATTTCTTGTAATTTCCAATAAGTCTTTACAGATTCTTTAAATGCAATGTTGCAGTACAATTGGTGCATATTGAGTGAGTTGATATTATTCAAAATTCCAGTGACATATCTGAAACAATGAACAGTTTGATAGTCATAGAGGGGATGATAAAATTTGAACCAAGGAAACTTTCCAAAAGTTAACAACACTTGAGTGTTAGCTAGGACCACAGTAAACATATCAGTGAAGTGTGATATTTAGGATAAGCATTTGTCCAGTAATTGACTGGTGAGATAGAGCATCTCTGTACGTTTGTGAGTGTGAAGTGTTAAATATTAAATGAAGACTAGAAGCGTCAATCTTCATAAAATTATCTAGTACTTACTAGCATCTTGCTTTCTCCTAATTGCCTCAGCTTTTTCCAATGAAAACACTACTTCTTGGAAGTTTTTCACAGCTGTTCTCATATTAGCTTCATGTTGAGCATTATCTGGGGCACTGTCATCCAGCAAACTGTAGATTGAAGGTATTTCATCCAGTTTCATATTCTTTGCATTATTTGGTTTGAATACTACAGAAACTTTTCCTGTTTTAGGATGAATACTGAATGGTGACTTAAGTAAATGGTTGAACCCTTTTGTAACATTGACATCTAATCGAGGGTAGCAGTACTGTATTTTGATTTCTTCTAATAAGTACCTTATTTTCCTGCTATTATTTCCTGACTGAAAAATAAAATTTGATTTCATTTTCGGAAGAAAGTTGTATTGTCTTACTATTGTTCTTTTAATTTGCGGGAGCTGACAGATTCAGTAATGTAATCTATTCTAATAGGGAGTTTAGTTTCTTTGTGAGTGGGCCATGGGAGCCATCCAGCCTACCTCTCTCCAGAAGCAGATTAAGCCTCCCAATTTTATCAAGATGTCACCAAGAAAATTTGGTGATCTATGGTTTGTTTCGCTATTTTGGTGAGGCCTGTGCACTCTACATTGTGGAAGCAAGTGGTGTTGTCAGTTTTAACAATAGAAATCAACATACTTCTCTAAAATAATTTTCATACACACTTATAAATGTCTCCCATCTCTCTAAAGACGAATCTGGCAAAGTTTCCAAGCTCTTTTGAACTTGTGATCTTAATGATTCATCTGGAATCATTTTTAGCAACTTATCTAAGCGGTCTGAAGTGCTAAAGAACTCTTGATCCTGGATTAGCTGCTCAAAATATTTATCAATGATGGTCAATGCTCTCCTGTAATTAAATGTAGAGTACAAAATTTTAAAAACATCCAATATTTATGTGTGTTGAAACTAATGTAGGATCCACTATACAAGTACAGAGAACATAGAAATATTTGAAAGGTGAAACTGGAAGCACCCAGCTATAAGAAACTATGCAGGCAATAATAAAAGCAAAAGTACTATTCTTTTCAATAATCATTAACTTACTTTTCAATAGAATTATTGTCTGAATTTATTAGAAAAAGACAAGTATGCTGCAACACTTCATAGTAGGGGCTGTGTTAAGTATTTCTGTAGCATACTTGTTGCTCACAACAACAGGGCCTTCACTGTTTATTAGAACTATAAGATTATTTACCTAATACTTGTATGAAGGTTATCACTGCCTAAATGCACCTTCTTGTTTTGATTGTCACCTCCCATTATCAAGCACAGGTAGTCAGCCACAGCTCCTCTACCCGGGCTGTCTAATGTTCTAGCTTCATAGTCAGACACCCAGCAATGGATACCTCTCCTTCCAGAGAATACCCATAAGATGCTTTGGAAACCAAAGTCCTCTGAAAATACATTAATTGTATGTTTATTAATTAAATTAGTATAGTAGTTAGTAGAATAGGATACTGTTTATTATGTACACCATGAAAGTTCCAGAAAAGATAGGTAAAAAATGTACTACATAGGGTGACACAATAGGCATTAGTTAAAGTTATGGAGGAGTACTTGGCCCAGCAGTTAAACAATTAAGGTTGATAAATTTTAGTTGTTGTTGATAGTAGTTTTAGTTGTAATCAACATCCACAAAATGTAGTGTACTCAATCTATACAATCTGTACTATCTATACTAATATTATAAAGCAGAAGAGTTTGTTTGTTTGGTTGAACGCGCTAATCTCAGCAACTACTGGTCCGATTTGAAAAATTCTTTCAGTGTTAGATAGCCCATTTATCGAGGAAGGCTATAGGCTATATATCATCACGCTAAGACTAATAGGAGCGGAGCAGTAATGGAAAATGTGACGCAGACGAAGTTGCGCGGGTCATCTAGTAATATTATAAAGAAGAAGAGTTTGTTTGTTTGTTTGGTTGAACGCGCTAATCTCAGGAACTACTGGTCTGATTTGAAAAATTATTTCAGTGTTAGATAGCCCGTTTATCGAGTAAGGTTATAGGCTATATATTATCACGCTAAGACAAAAAGGAGCAGAGCAATAATGGAAAATGTGACGCAGACGAAGTTGCGCGGGTCAACTAGTCTAACAATAAAACAAATTACCTTTTAATGACTTGTCAATGATTTCACAGGCGATCACCATGAACTTCCAACATTTCTCACAAACCTTTGCCTCCTGGCAGCACGTTCGGACTTCATCATAATCTGTTAGATCAATATCAAACACCAGTTCTCTGGACAACACTACTGCATCATGACGGCCTATTGAAGGTCTGTGATAGACACATTCACATAAGTTCACATATGAAAGCAAGCATAGAAAACTTACAATAATTGACAAAAAATTAGTAAAACAAATCCATACTTAGTATTGTAAACAGCTCCAATGTCCAACTTATGTGGACACTTCTTCTGAAGAAGAGTTTGTAGTTCTTTTTGGTTACTAATAGACAAATACCGCAAATACACATCATCAGCTAGTGTGAATGATAACTCCCTGTTAGAGAGTGGCTGAGGTGAACTTCCACAGGTTAACCACCTACAAAATATGTTCTGAGGAAAAAGCCTAGTATAATAGATAGGCAACATTTCGGGTAGCATGTTTTCATCATAGTGTCCGACCTAAAAAAGTAAGAAGATTATTTAGAGACAAAGCGTTTAGCAAAGCTAGTTTTAAAACAAATACCACATCAAAATAGTATTGTAATCATCACCATATTTTCAAAAGTGTAGCTTTTTTTCAACAGCAATAAATTATTGTCACTATTATGTGCTTAATTTTTTTGTTTTCTAAAATAATTTCAAGTTTTTTAACAACACCTAGAACACACAATGTTACACTTTATACATAATATAATATATTTTTTTTGATATCGTCATCGTCAATGTCAACTGTCAAATTTTGGCGCGAATGACATATTTCTTAACTTTCAGAAATGTTGGCAGAGGTTCTACGTATTCAGCCTGAAATTGTATTGCCAAATTGAAAACCATTTCTCCCAAAATCCAAATAACAAAATTGTTCAATCCGCCGGCATTATTTTGTTTAGTGTATAATCGAAAAAAAATATGTTCAGTAACAGGTTATGACCTGAAAGCCAGAGCAGTACGTAAAATACTTCTATTATTATATATATGTCGGCGCGTGGCTATAATTAGAACTGACGTAGGTATCCATTTTGTTTTTTACTTGTCAGTTGTTACTGTTGTTAGTGTTAGGTACTGTTATTTTTTTATGTTATAACTGGCAAGTACACAAATGTTTAAAATGGTGCTTGTACATACCTACTTGAACTGTTAATAAAATTTAAATCATTCAATCAAGCCTAATTTTCGTCCTCGTATTTGTCACTACGTAGTAGGGTATGTCGAAACTCGAATAGTTTCCTGAGAATGCAGTTACAATAATATACGTCAAAGGCAGTCAAAGTTTTATATCGTTTCCTCTTGAAACCCCGATTTTAAAGATCCTTTCGTTTTCTTTCAACGCAAGCACACGCACTTAATCGATAAGCCTCACTTCATCCACTTATCCATCACTGATAAGACGTTTTGTATAGCCACAAGATTACTATTTAAAAAGTGACAACTTAGGTTTGATTTCCCGATAAAATGGAAATTAATATAAAGAATGCATTCAAAGAGGCGGTGAAATTTTCATGTAGTAAGTATGCTAAAATTTTTTCGGTGAAAGATTTTGGTGCGTTTAATTATTTTTTTTCAGCATTATTTTGATCGTTATTTTTTCTTTCAGGACCTTGCGTCGAGAAATATCATGTTATAACGGAAATTAATCAAAAGCTATGTCTACAAATGATTAGTTTTTTCTTGAAGAGACCTTTTCTGACTACGGCATTATTTTCTGTGTTTCTTATATTTCTCATGATTATTTTGTCCGCAACATTAATTATATTACTAGGAGTACTCATAATAGCTATTATCATTTTGCTTTTCGAAGGTAAGATAGTTCTTTTGAAATTAGCTAGCACACATTAAATTAAAGCGTTCAAATTCAGTTTTATTTTATACAAAAGCTTTTTACAGATTTTAATTGGGAATATTTTTTTGTTTCAGGTTTTATTTTCATCATGCTCGTAACAATTATTAGTATGATTATTGCAACCGTCACACTAGTTGTAATGATCATTGTTGGAGTTAAGTACAAAGTGTCAATAATACATGATTTAGATTAGAACTGTTGTTATTACTCGAAAATTCATTGTATTAGTAAAGTCTACACGTATACATACCTAGTATAGTAAGGTAAAAACTTGTAAGTAGTATTTAATGGGTTAGTATTATTACTTTATTAGGCTAAGATAGAAATAATTATAGAGGTTTTGGTACCATTGACCTTTTTATTTTATTTTTTTTTAACGGGGGAAATCCTCATGGATGTCCTCCACCCTGGGGCGGGCGGAGGGATCTGTCAGACTCTTACTGACTCAAACCACCCCCCGGTGTTCCGTCTCTCACCTACGCCGAGGATCGTGGGAAGTGATTAGACTTCCGTAATCCCCGGCTGGTGCCGCCCGCCTCTGCGGGCCACCTCGGGCCAGTGGGGGTAGTGAGGTGTTTGACTCCCCCCGCGACGTCAAAGAGGGGCGCACGGGAACACTACGCGCCGCCACCTCGGGTCCGGATGTATACCTACGGGGCTACGGATGTCCCCAAGTCTGCCACCCCTGGACCCAGTTAGGGGGGCCGGGAGAGGGCAACATATTATGCCCTCCTCCGACGCCCGGTGCGCCAGCTGCGGGCTAAGAGAGCGGTCGAAATCTCCCTCTCCCTTTCCGCAGCCTATTTCTGCGCGATGACTGTTTCGCAGAAGGAGACCACCGCATCCCAGGACTCCTCGCCGTCGACCATACGGCAGCGAGAGGTTACTGCCTACCACAGAGATGAGGGCACGGCGCGGCCCCTAGGGTACGGCGTGGCCTCTTGGTACCATTGACCTGGGTCAACATTGCGAGAGTCCTTACACTTATTGATCACGCAAAGATTTGGCTTCTGTCCAAAATAAATAGTACTCTCAATGTAGTGTACAACTTTTAGATCATAGCTAGGCGCGTCGCAATAGTGCAGTTTTGCATGGTGCTGGACGATAGTTATACGCATTCTGACAGAGTGAGACGAATTGGATAAAAAAGTGCATGATAGATTATTAAAAATATTGGTTTTATATCCTGATTATCCCGAACTCTTTTCCAGCAAGTATTTTAAATTAGATCACAAAACCTAGCTCGTGTAATTTTTTGCTGTTTAAAATACATGGTTCGTGGGTATTGTGGGGTACCATCTTATAAAAAGCTTGCAACACTGTTCATCTTGTCTCTGAATGTGTGATTGATGAATGAAGAATAAAAAAAAAACGGAACGAACCGACCGAATTGTAGTGCCGAGATCGAGGAACGCGGGGACAGCAATAAAGATTTGTTGTAAAATTAAACCAATACAAACAATAACAAACAGTGAACTTAAAATAAAGTAATAGTTAAATGTGTCTGTATTATGCACGAGAATACTTTGAACTTAATACGTGAACGAGTGTACAAAAGAACTGTTACAAGACTGATGGATGAAGTCTTTGGGGTTTTTGGCAGCAAGGTCACAGTTGCAGCAATGATGTAAATTATGACAGTAAGTTTTAACTGGTTTTTGTTTGCAGTCTCTGTAGTAGATGTGCCGAAAAAATTACGTCACTGCATCCACAGGTTTCAAAATGCAGTTAGTAGAAGTGCACTTAGCAGCGATTCATATACCTAGTGCTGTTCGTTTTGAAGTCTCCAAACTTAACAGATTAAAATTCAAAATATGAAAGGTTACTGGACTAGTAAAACCATATTGTTACCATTGAACTGTTACTAGTAATACCTCAATGATTGTTACTTTCCTTTCGCTCCTTGTGTAAGCACACACTTTACTGGAATAGTTACTCATTTTTTCTAGCTAATACATAAGTCTTGAAGTGTGACGAATGAACAGCTCACACATTCACAATCGTTTTGCCTTTTATCTTAATGTCAAGGGAAATATGTTAAATAATGGTCTTATCAATAAAGTTAGGTCATTCACACTCTTTCAAAATTGCTGTCATACACACCAAAACAAGTCACACAGCTGCTGTTATCCTCATAATTACATACCTACTGCTTTAGTCACGTTTTTGTTGAAAATCCAATTTTGCCATAATGTGTTTGTTCATTTCAATAGCTAGAAGCCCTCTTCAACCTTAAAACAAAGGTGCACAGTTCGAAATGAATTGTCCTAATCTCCTTGTTAGTTTCATATCTCCTGTCAGTGGTCATGAAATAAACAAGCCATGTGAATTTCCTATTCCAGTACGTTTTCATTACCATTAAGTAAGTTAAAGCTTCTAGCAGTTTTCAGTATCAATTCAAAATAATTGAAGGCTTAAACAAATTGAATGAACATTTCCACCTGTTATTTGCCGAATTTATTAATGCTGTGTGTCGCGGGTTCAATTCCCTACTGGAAAAAATATTGATATGGCCTACAGGTTTGATTTCTTCAGGGTCTGGCTGATTGTGTATGCGAGTTTTTATCTTTGTAAATGCATCCACAATACAGGAGAAAATCATAGTGTCACAACTTTTTTTTAAGTTTATAAACCAGGAATGTGGTAATTAGTTTATATTTCATCACACGGAGAATGACCAAAAATTCGAATTTAAGTAAAGCAGGTTTTAAGGTAATTGTGTGAGACAGGCGGTTCCCTGAGTATGTTAATTGAGCCAAACACTGAAACAAAGCTGTTTAATTTCTGCCATTGGCAAACTTAATAAATTGATCAACCACTTATAAATAAAGTTTATTTTGCATGTTATTTGTTTCAAGAAAACTTTTTCTTTTTCAGAAATTAAAATTAATGTATGCCAACTGCGGTCATCTGAATTGATTCTGTGAGTAATAATAATTATTGTAATCCTTAACATGATTAGTTTTATCTTTTATTTCAGTTATAAGATAACACAAAAGCAAGATTAGCTAAGTTTCGAATGAATGATTTCTAGTTATTATTACATGAGTCTCCGCACATATCTTGTGGTGAATAATAAAACTGAATCAGGCTAGATTCACAAGTGGATGGAGTAGGTTTCAGTGATTCATAATATGCTTGGAAAAACATGTACTGCAATAAAACCATTCTTAGTGCTGAAAAATCATACTAATATTAAATGTGAAAGTGTTACAATAATTATTTGGATGGTTGTTACTCAATGAGTCCTTAATGGCTCAACTTATTTCATTGCTATTTATGACACAGGTAGATGGCCTGGATTAAAACATGAAATTAACCAATTGATTGGTTAATTTATTAAATCATGTCCCTAAGGGATAATTTAAAACTTTCATGTAAGCAAAGCCCCTGCTACAAGCTAGTTCCGTATAATTATGTCGAGGCTGTGTTGACAGACACAATTATCATAGTTATATACTAACAGCCTGTCTATGTGCTACATATCATGTAAGACTACTATACTATACATTGATTTGTTGCTTATCTCTTGACTAGCCAGTCTTGAAGTAAAGGACCTACTGACAGATAGTCTCGTAATATTCATAAAACTTATCTGAACAAAAAGTGGTTGATGCTGCAGTGTACTACAGGTGATCATGTGTATAACATAGACACTATTTAGTTTTCCAAGTGTGCTAAGTACTAGGTAAACTGTCCTGAGTAGTCAATCTCATCTTTTGTTGAATTTTAACAATTAATTTATTATTGTAATTTTTCCTGTAATGAATGTTTTTTTATCTTCATTTTTATCTTATTGCTTTTTATATTGTTTTACAAGTAGTAGTTTATTTTTATACTAATAGCCATGTGTATTTGTAGGGCAGATCGTCAAGCTGGCGGCCCTTCAGGATGCGGCTCGTGCGCCCTCGCTAGCACCGCGCGTTCGCCACGTCGCCACAATCACAGGTACTACGACCAGCCTTTACTACAGCAGTCGCGCACTGTTAAACATGAATTTAGTATCTTAGATCATTATCAAATTTTGTAACTACGAACACTATGACGTACAGGACAAAGTTCAGTTTCCATTGCAACAAAAAATTAAGCACCTTTTATATTGCCACTCAAAAACCAACTTAGTCTTGATAGTCGTGAAGTAGTTAGTTGGGTGGTAATAAATTGTAATATGTATGATTCTGAATTCAAATAAAGATGCGGCTATAATCAGCAGCAAATCTAGCAGTTAGCAAAACCAATTATCTACCCAACCTTGTCCCAACTATGTCGGATAGTATAACGACCGGGCGGAACTAACGGCTTCAAGGTACGAAGGTCTAGGTTGTAAACAATGGTCACTCATCCGCAGACTGTCTGCAGCAGGGCTGATCTTTCGTTCCGCGCAGATGTTGGTTCGCCACCAGCCCAATATGAGATTGGCTGTTATGACTAAAATATTTTAGAAATCCTGAAAAAAGAATTAGCGGGATTAGGAAGTGACTATTAAATGCATCACTATCACTTTAGGAATAATCATTTGCAGTTAACAATTCTGCAAGTGTAACAAAGGATATAAGCCACAAAATTATGATTCTAGCTAAACTTCATGACTAAAAATATGCGAGTATTCCAGTGTAGTAAATTGGTATGACTAATTGGTTAGAACAATGGTCAACCCTGAAATGAGAATGAGTCGTTTTGAAGTAGTCTGCGTTCATTTTCATAAGGGGTTTTAAGTTAAGATTATGAATGGGGTAAAATTGTAATGAAGGCGTGTGATTGGCTGGATGCCAGATGGTGGCTATTCTGGGCGGGCGGGCGGCGCGCGCGCATCCAGTCGATCGCCGCGTTTCTACCTCCCAACTGTCTGCGAGGGACTCGCTCGCACGATACATATGTATCATAGAGACTCACCGTTCGTGCATTATTTGTTTTAAATTGAGTTAAAATCAAATTTGAAAAAAAGAAAACCGGTTACATAAAGTAAACAACATTTTAAATAAACAAACTTGTATAAGATGCCAAAAAACAGCCGCACTTTTCGGTATTTTTTAAACCAATCTCATGTTTTACTTTCAACAGTTTCTTCTTAGTAAATGTAGGTAGGTAGGTTTGTCCTTAAATTATAGTGTGCATTTAATTGCGATTTATTGAAGACTAATTACGGTTCTTATAGAACTCTGAAACTTGTATTGTTCTCAGTTTTTATGTCAATGAGTTGTGTTGATGATGTAATTTACTTAAGTGTTTTTTTTTTATTTATTTACCACCAAGGTCTACTGATGAAAACCTGAAAACACGACCTAATACAAGAATGAAAGGTATTATGTACAAACAAAGTTACAGTTAGTCTTGAATCGCATGCTTGTAATAGTTTTATTTTTTATTTTAAAATGATTAACAAGTCTAATAAGAAAGAATTGTTATCACAGCCACTTTTAAAAGCACTTAACTCCATGGAATCCAGAGACATTCTTGAACACTAACAATTCTTATTTGTTCACAAACCATCTTAATTTTCCCCTAAAAAGCCATAGTTGAACATATTATTTCATAGACTATCGATGGTCAATTTACTTGTTGAACAGGGTCTCTGTAACTATACCAAACCAATTAATCGTGTTATTTGGCTTTCATTTTATCAGATAAGAGAAGTCTAAAAACCGAAAGTGAATCGAAAGCGAATTTACAACGTCAAAGAAAACGAGCCAATTAATCTATTGTATTGAGTCTATACATTGGCGCTATGAGCTGTCAGCCTAATGTAATACATTCTATGCACAGTTAATCTCAACGACGAGTATAATCACATGGAATTTTAACACCGATTTATGTTTTGTATTAGTCATTCAATACGATTGTACTATCAGATTTTTCAGAATGGAACTATGGAAGTTGAATTGGAACACCTTTTTCCGTTATGTAATCATTGTGTTATTATTATGGCTGACAATTATGTTATAATGTAAGGCCCTTATTCACGGTGCCTAAGTGACAAGGTCACAAAATTACGTCACCGATTTAGCGGGGCAGCCCGTGGCGGAGGTGACCCCGCTATGGTAGCGATGCCAACATATTGACGACATCCTTATTTTTATTGGTTATTCGAATGAGTACGTCGACCGTACCGCCTCCGCCGCTGAACTGTGCGTGTGGCCTCGCAATGTGTCTATTTACAGGCCTTCATTCCATGTCAATACTAAATGTATTATCCCACTATCGGTCAAAAATAGAAAGCCCGTAGCATTTCTCCGTACACGAAATTAGGACGAGTTCGCACATAGAACTGCATGCAGGTTAAAATTATGCGGTAAAGATAAATGTGTAACGGTTGGTGTTTGCTATCTATATCCCAGCAGCATTTTATTTCAGATAAATTCATCTTATGAAGTTGTAGACAGTTCGCAATGACAGTGTGCGTTACGTTATTTTAAATAACCTTGTTAGCTATAATTTGGTGTAAATGAAGTCTCTATATTGCCAATTTTAATCGGTGCCGTCTGCATTGTGTGCATATGTTGACACGTTGTTTATGATAGGGAGTCGTGACACTCCTATTCGTTAGAGAGATGAGATGTGTATTGTTAAACAGCCTGTTGAAACGTTGATGCAATCTCGATGCAATGATAAATTTGCATGTGATCGGTGCGACATTGGGTGTAGTGCGGAGAACCGGTGCCTGAGCAAACAATTTCTAGTCAACCGACTAGCTTGTAGGGTCACCTGTTCACAAATGAAACACCAAAATTTCAAACCATCCTGTCTCTGCCGTTTCTCAAGTTAGGAGTCTAATTTTTTGCATCAAGATAGACAATTTAATTAGTTACCTCATCGTATCATAATTTTTTACAGTACTTTTATAATTTATGCATAAAAAAGCTTTTTTTAAAAAATGAACTTTGTTTCATTGTGTCCATAAATGTGTATTCAATGAAACACCTGAATTTTTACAATGAAACAAGGCTAAGCAACAATGAAACAGTATTATTAGAAGGTAGTGTTTTGTTTGCTTTTAATCAACCCAGGTAGGTATCGATGCATTAAATTAAAGAAATTTAAATGAAAATAATGTTTTATTCATAGTAATTATTATCTACGATATTAATCAGGCTTAAACATTAACAATCACAGAGGTAATACCTGCTGGTTCAGGTTTAACAAAAAAAACAATCTGTCTCTGTTTTACAGGTCTTAAAAACTTATAAAATTTCAAAACAAATAAGTAGATAGGTACCTAAGTATTTTTTCGCTTAAAACAATCTAATATTAATTAAGCATGTTAGCTGCCGAATGATCTCCTTTTTTTCTTGTAATAGCTTTACTACGTGCCATCTGAAAAATAATAAATAAAAGAACTACAAAGTAGGTAGTTACTGTAGATAGCCAATAAAAAGCTTTAAGAAAGTTGCTTGTGTTTAGAAAAATTATCGTTATTGATATTTTCCACATGGCCTACAATGAAGCAAGATAGTACCTACACAATGACACACTGTTTCATTGTATACAACATACTTTTGTTTCATTGTAAACCAACAAGGTATTTTTTTATAACATAAATAAAAATTGCAACAAAGAGTGAACTATTTTCATACAGATTTAAGTCAAAAGACACTTTGAAACGTACAGAATGCAACGTAATATTGAACAATACGAAATTATCTTCTATAATTTGCTAAAAAATCACCAAATATGACCAAAAAATCTTACTTTTTCGCAGCAATATTCGTTATGCGTCACTAGAGACGACCTCTTCCACGCGGCGCGCTCGCGAACTGGGCGTGTGCGGGGGGGGCCTGAGAAGGTCCTTTCTTGCTATCCTGCTCTATCTGGCAACGTCGCATTTTAGAAATATCGCAAAGTTTCACTGTGTACGATTGTTTCAATGTTGGACAGGTGACCCTACAGTGGAACGCTATGCAGTTACCTTATGGCGCGAGACTTTACAGTAGGCTACAATACAAAGAGATTGTTATAATTTCATTGGAATATCATTGTTATAGTTGTGATCTGCGATAAGTCACGTTCACCGTTTTATTTCCCTTCAATCATTGTTGCTAGTTGTTGGCGATCGGTTCAGCGCCGGTCGTTATCGGATTTATGACGTTGCGTACATTATCTCCTATCTTTAGTTAATTACATCGTTGATTGTTTGGTAGGCGGCTCCGCGGTGCACGTCCGCAGATGTATGGTGAAAGTGATGTTATTTTAGATACCTGATAGATGTGCTATGTGATGTGAAAATCATATAAGTTAGTGCAATTTATGTGTTTGGATTATGACTGAGAAAAGACACCGGCCTCGGCCGCGGCGTCGGGATGAGTTACACGAGAGGCAACAGGATTTGCTGCTAGCTTGGAGTCATGGTGAGCTATTACCTAAGCCTAGATAAAAGGTGGTGCACTGTATACTGCTTATAACAGAACTGTAGTTAAAGGCAACCAACATTCATTTTCTTCGGTTACGCTAAAGTGGTCTTTATGTACCATACAAATGAACTCAGAGAATAGCCATTGAATGTAGCTTTTAAACATAAACCAAAACCTTGTCTGCACTTTCTTTTATTTATGAATAAACCGACTGCTATTCATCTTACAAGAAAGGCGGAGAAGTCTGTTCTGATTATTCCTACATATTGATTGCCAGTGCAACTAGCGCAGGCGTTTTACAACGTACCGCACTCACACGGAAACATCGCTTCTGCATCTGTATCGTTTTATTTCAATGATGATACCAGTTCTGAACGGATACACATTCAACTGCAGTTATTATTAAATAAAGAAAGCGAAAGGGCATGTTTTTACGTGGGAAGTTTTGGCGCATGCCTTTCTCATAAACGTATAATCAGGGCTTGTTTATACTCAAATAATTGACTAAAATTAAATAACTTATTATTTTTGTTTGTTTACAATTTATTGAGTAAGTACCTTAAAGAAGTGCGTAACTATTATGTTTTGGAAAGCTTCCAACGGACACCAAAATAACAATAGCTTAGGGAAGGGGCACGTTTATGAAGATTTAATCGTATGCTGGTTTGATTTAAGGCTATTATAGTATTTTGTTGGAGTTCGAAACAAGCACAACTATTTCTTTCCAAATCAATCGATGATATAAATCAATTGTTGCTGTTAGTAGATGATATTGCTATTCACGTGGAAAAAGGCGTCAATGTAACGTGCATTATGTACCAACGTGGTAATACCCTTATCACTTATCAATAAAGTAGTCCGGACTGTATCTGTATTTTATTTGAATGTCACAAACTTGCTTCTAATTCGGCTGATATGAACGCTTATCTTGACTTTGAAAGTGTGAATTTCCGTTTTAGGGTGTTAAAATAAATTATAGTACTTATCATAGTCCCCAATCCGACTTGATACTATCCCCAATTATACTATTTTAGAAGCCAACTAAGTATATCAATTGTCTAACTCTTGTACTTGTTGTAATTTTATTGTGTCCATTTTAAAATGCCATAAATCATGCAATCTCCACTACTTGCACTGGTGCAGTGATGCGATATGTATCCATTCGAACTTCGATTAAGAGAAATACCGGTTTGCAAATTTTGTGAGTGTATTTGAATGAAAAGAACGACTTTACCGATAGGGATATGACTTAATTTCGGTATTGCGTCTTCTGTAATCTTTAAGGAAACTAATTTTATTGGTAGTGAGGTTATCAGTTGACAATATACATGGTTATAATTTTTGATCTACCATCGTACTAGTTTCCACGCTCCTTACGGGTAGAGGTGGGTTATTAATATTCTGTAGAAACTACACGACACAGCACTGATATCATCGTGCTAAATATATTCTAAAGAGGAAAGTTTTTGTTTGTTTCAACACCAATACAATATTATTTGCGACTTTGAATAAACGGCCTCTTTATTGGCTTTTGTGACTAACTAATTACCAATCTCAACGAGGGTATAGGGAAAACAATAATGTCAATGTTACAGACTTCTTGTCCTCTGTTTAGTAAGGTTTTAAGAAAAAGAAAATACTATTCAATGCAATCTCATTCTCAGCAAATATATTAAAGAGGCATGTAATATTGATTTTGACCTAAATTTAAATATTATTATATTTAAATTTTATATTCTCATGATTCATGAAGTTCTGATCTGATTAAAAAAATTCTTCAATAAACTCGGATGGAAATTTAGCTAGATGTAGCTGAGTGTCATAGGCGACTGTTATCGTGGAGAATGCAAGCTTCCTGATCCACAGCTAAAGATTTATTAGGTCAAGAAAGTTTGAACGAGGGCAAGCTTGAGTTGCTTTACTTGACCTATGGCACAGTATCAGGTCAGCTCGAAGACCTAAATCGAACTAACAATAAAGCTATAAAGAGTTTGTTTGGTTGAACGCGCTAATCTCAGGAAATACTGGTTCGAATTGAAAAAATATTTTAGTGTTGGTTGACCCATTTATGTAGACTATGACATCACGTTACGCCCACGACAAATAGGAGCATTCATAAAAAATGTGACGTAGACGAAGTTGCGCGGATCAGCTAGTGCATCATAATCTACTTTTCTAAAAGATATTATCGCGCATTAGGTTCATTTTCAAATCACCAGTTCCCAAACAGTTTTTGTAAATATCAGTAAATGCACTAAATGCATTTGATAGTGAATAAAAACTATAGGTAATTATGCACTTTATAATATTAGATAAGTATGTACCTCATATACAGGCAAAACTATACGGTTATTAAATTGACACAAAGACTAGTCACGCTAATGATCGGTTATTCAGGTAATGTGCAAATTACTTTATAATATATAAATACTTCTCTAACGCTGGAATTGTAAAGAGTAAATAATGATCACTTAGGTCTGCTTATGTGCTTATTCTGTTAACTTTACATAAAATACGATTTAGTGTTTAATAGTAATGTACCTATCTTCTGGGAATAAATTAAACTCATTACAGTATCTAGTATGACTAGCGATTTTTTTCGTTTAACTGTGTTGGTGTAATTTGTACATAAATAACTCAAGTTCATTGTGTGGCTAATTGAACGCTATCGATAATTAGGTATCTCATTTTTAACAGCGTGTGTGTGAATTGTCACTTCATTCATATACATAATTAACATTAACCGTAAACGTTGCACGGAGGGTGGCTCTAGGACATAACAGAAGTGCATGCCCCCGCAGATCGGTCAGCCGCCGACGCGCCGGGAGGCAGATATCGATTCTGTCTGCAAGCGCCGCCACCGTACCCATACTAAATACGGAAAGTAGACACTCCCTGCAACATACAAAACGGCTATACAGTTAAATACTGCAATGCGCTCAACTTTTCTAGTCACGACATTGCGTTGAAACTTGCAGCTTTCCAACTATTCATTATCTTGATCCATACCTGTTCTACTGCCTACCTACTGCTTAGAAAATTGTAAATGTAAATATATCCGCTACTATAATTGTTGAAGCTAGCATTTCCATTTAATGTTTCTTTTGTCAACAGAGGTGTGCAATAGCGAGGAGGTGCCCGAGGTAGAGATAGTCAGTCTTCTACAAGAACATATACCAAAGTATCGCTTGAGAGCCGACAGTCTCACACAATTTGGAGGTACAGATACTTTTATGCGCTTTGCTTAGAGATTTTCACTTTCACGTTCATACATTTCCAACTGGCAAAGCTTTCATTCACTGAGCTTTTAGCGAAACGTTCAGAGTTGTTTATGCTATCATTATCACCCAAAACCATTTTTTATAGTTGTTATTTTAATTTCAATACACGCTTAAAAGCTTAAATTCGCAAAAATATAGTGACAGGTTTTTCACACTAAAGAGCTATTCATAATGATAAGCCTCAAAAATCGAGACTCTACAGCTATAGGTCTAAAGTGGAGGGTGGGGAATTTCGCCATTTACGACCGGATTCACCCAAAAATCAATACTTGTGTTTTCATGGCCACGCTCGTCATTTACGTCTAACTTTAGCTTTATGGGGATCATTAACACTGGAAGGCACCCTTCCAGTTAAAGTATTAGTATGAAACAAGAACACTGTGTACGTGTAGCACTAGCGTCTGGAACAATGTTGTTAGTGTTTTATAAAGCCGTTCTAAAATCATAATTGAGCGTAGGTATAATATCTTGTGACGGAACGTTGTTTAGAAGTTTTGAGACCAGTCATCTTATTTTTTGAGCATTGGTAGCAGTATTTTGGAATCGTTCCAAAGCTTAAAGGACCTTTTTTGCGTGATCACAGCATTCTGATTAGTCCACGACTTTCATAAATTTATTTGTGAGTTTTCGGTGAATTTGAGTCACTCCTTTTATTTTATTAACCGACTTCCCAAAGAGATTTTCAATTCGGTTGTATGTTTTTTTTTTATATTTGTTACCTCATAACTCCGACAATTATGAACCGATTTGAAAAATTCTTGTTTTATCTGAAAGTATAAACTTGCAGATTGGTCCCATTTAAATTTTATGAAAATCAGTTACGAACTTTGGATTTTAAATCGAAATAGCTGGAATTCGTCTACTTGGATGATAGTTTTATGTCATCCAAGTAATCGAAATTGCGTATTTTGCTTTTCTGCGATTTTGCAGTGGTGTGAAAAATAAAAAACTTTTTACAAAAAAATACAACCGTTTTTCAAAAAAAAAAAACACTACAAAGTAAAAAATAACTTTAATATCGGAAGTCGGTGTCAAAATACGAAGAAACTAGCAAAAACACCGACTTCCGAATTTAAAGTTATTTTTTACTTTGTACTTAGTGTTTTTTTTTTTGGAAGTCGGTTGTATTTTTTTGTAAAAAGTTTTTTTTATGAGGCAGATTTAGAAAATCCTGATAGTTTTCATAGGGTTACACGTTTTTTAAGTCAATTTAAATAAGAGGGAATCTTGTCATGTTCTGTAAAGTATTGCATACTTTTACAAAAATCACTGTTTCTGGTCTATATTGGAGTAGGTTAAAGATATCTTTCAGTTAAAGCTTAATTTTACATTAGGTTTGAAGAGATTCATACCCGGAAGTTAACGTCGTCCTTTCTATGACGTTGAATTCACTACATATTACTATTTAACTTGGAACTATTTTCCAAAACTAACTATAGGACAAGTGACGTCACGTTAGGGCTTGATTGATTTGATACCGCGTTATGCTTGAGTACATATTTTACTCAAGCGACAGGCACAACCTGGTACCAATTTCTCGGCAGCTTAGTTCAGACCTACGCAAAAATGTCTTTTAATCACGAAGTTGTACGTTGCCGAATACTTTAGAATTTTGAAAAAAGAATCGATAGACATAGAGATTATTTTTGTAATAAATACAAGATTAGTATTTTTATGCAGTACGAATTCTGACCTCAACGCTGAAGCTGTTCTTGTTAGGGCTTTCTGTCCCTAAAGTATAAATTTTACGTACAGTATGTAACTAAATGTCATATAAGTGCTATTTCAGGTTTACATGTTATGTAACTATGTCAGCTCGTTACAAAATATCCTTGGGTTATAAAAACGTACAATTCACAAGTTGCCATTTTAAATCATCTGTAAAAAAATATGAGTAAAGCCTTCTGTAAATATTCATCTGTAGAGTCGTCCTAGTTTTGTTTCAGTAGTTCTGCGTAAATTTCATCAGGTCAGTGTTCAGTATTTAGGCCGTAGCCCACTTTTAAGCATTTTTTGCTCGACATTGTTGATAGGCTCAAGACGTTCGAGCCGGGAGAAGTATTTGGTTGTTGGTTGTACTACATCAAGTATTAGAACTAGTCGATTTTCCGTACACCATTGTAACGTGATAAGGCCTATGATTGAATGCTTTGTATTCGTGTATTTATTAGATCAGTCTCAATACATTCCAATGAACTAGACCGTTTAGTTTGCAGGCCTAATGAACAGCGGTGTGCAACAACTCTCTTGGAATGGCAAGGTCTCTTGCGAGACGGGCACAATAGTTCTCTAAATGTCAGACTGCACACAACGAAATGGAATACGGTTTAGAACTGCCTACTCTGTGAAAGTAAACGGTAATTTAGGAATATTTTCTCATTATTAATAGTGTATTTAGCCTGCGGATGGGACGTTTTAACTTGTATTCACTTTTTTAATGCAAATTGTAATATGTTCCTATACAGCTGAATGACAATAATTTCGCGCAATCGTTAGCGATATTCATAGTGTAATAAGTAAGATGAATAAACCAACATACATTTCTTGTAAGTTAATTGAAGGCGCACTTTCTACTCTTTGCTGCCTCATTTCATATTTAATCAATATAACGATGTTCATAACAGGTATCTGACTATCGTTAAATATTATGACTCATTTGTCTAAGCACGTTAGTGAAACGATATTTAAGTTTGAATTCTGTTTTTAAAATCCTTCTGTTTACATATTACATTGTAAAGAAATGGTAAGAATTCGACAAAGTGATGGGAGCTATATGTGGTGTTCCGTCTTAGTAAGTGTTTGAGTCGCGGTTTCCGGCGCCGGCGCCGTTCTTAACGCTATAAATAATGGTGTCTCATCGGTCGAGTCATCGGCCGCCAGTATGCGTCCTCGACCGGTCTGATGCGTGCCATCTGTCAACTTGCTGCGTTCGCTGCACATAACACCATAACCATCCGATGCTAGATATCGTAATGGAAAAACCGTTCAAGCCTAAGCTCTACTAATCAACTGCATTATAAAAGTTTAATCATACTGTCGACTTACGTTATGTTCCCCCGTCACTGTATAACAAGGAAGACCTTTAGTGGCTTCTAAGTCGAGCAGCTACTTTATGTGCACTCAATGCTGTTGTGTAACTTTAAAACTGTAATGATATAATTACCTGCCTGCAGTAAGTGGGTGTACTCGCAGGTGTAAAATTAAAGCAATGTATTCTTAGTTCATGAGAAGTTCTCGACATTTAGTTAAAAGTCATTGTAATAGGACGCGGTCTGAATAGATTTGAATTGGTGGTGGGATAAAGCGGTTGACGGCGGTTGATGTATCGTGTGATTCAGCGGCCCTGTGACGTTATCGTGTGTGTTTGGGCTCACCAGGACCTACTGGGTATCAGTAATTATTTCAATGAGTGTATTACAGCAATTGGTGTAAATTGAACTATGTACTTACTGGCATATACCATACGAAGTCCAAAGTTTTTCCCTCCCAGTCGTACAATTTGAATGGTACTACGTTTGTATACCAATGTTCTCAAATATTTTGATGTGTTTCAGGGTACGAGAATCAAGATTGGTTCATACCATCCCCGGCGCTGCCGGTGAGCGACAAAGACCTCGCCCTCACTCCTGACCAGATCAGGGAGACTCTCAATTACTTCCGTGAGTTTGCATGACGTTATATAATTTATTGGTTATGGTATAGCAGACATGCATTGTCTTTGAATGATTTAAATCGGAAGGAGAAGCAGATTCTTTGTTTAGTATAATTATATGACATCTATGACAGGTATTTTATTTAATGTTTCATCACATTGAATTTCTTGCTATGACATGAATGCGTTGGAAAGAGAAACATTGAAATAACTTGTGCGTAAATAACGTTTATTTAAGTACCTATACAAATCAGTTCACAAGCTAATATGAACAAGATCAATCACTATAAAAAGTATTTTGGTCTTAAATGCTCAAAAAACACTTTTAATATCATAATGTGATATTAATAGTTGATAATTTTTAAAATTAATAGAAAATAACAAAATACAAATAAAATAATTATGTTAAATAGAAGCTTGATAAGCAATAACATGTCAACCCAGGTAGCTGCGATTTTGGAAAAAAACGCGTTCCAATCAATGATATTATAAGTAAAAAGGAGTAGATAGGTTACCTATACAACATTTGATCTTCAAAAACGTGAAACCTACGTGACGTGTGTCCGTTGACGGCGCAACGCGACACTGAGGTGAAGTGTGGCTAGTTAGCCACATTTTAACGTGTCGCTTGCTGAGCGCTTATAACCTATCTACACCTTTTTACTTATAATATCATTGGTTCCAATAATAATTGAAGGGTCCACTGCAATAACGATTATAATTCCTCGTTTGATAAGCTGACACAGTGGTTTGGTTCCATTATTAAAATAAAATTATCCGAGTGAATTTATATCATTTTGGGGGCCGAGTCACCCTTGTCCGTAGGAGAATACCGTTCAGCGAATCCCTACACGTGGTCCCCGGGTGGTGCTAAACAGGTGACACTAACCGCCTCCTTGGTCTAGTGGTTATACCACCTGATTCAGACCCAGAGGTCCCGGGTTCGATTCCCAGCGGAGGCAATTTTTTTGCTCGGTTTGGTTGGTGGTAGGACTTGTTCTAAGTCCGCCTGGCAAGCTGCCAACATCATGTCTAAGTCTGTCGCCATAGCTGTGTTCCGGCAGTTAGAGGTATGATAGCCAGTTCCTCTGTTTTAGAGGATTCCGGGTGAAACTCGCTTCCATCTTCGGCCTAATCATCACTTTCCATCAGGTGAGATTTGGGCCAAGAGTTTCCCCGTTTTGATTAAAAAAAAAATATCATAAAACTTGGTCTTTTGTTTTCAAAATATACTTGATCAATGGCGGTACATATGTGATTAAACTTTGCAAAGCATTTACTATAAACAATAAATGACGATGTTAGGTAGGTGCTGACCACGTAGATAACAAAGAAAACAAAACTGCTTGGAAAAAATAAAAAAGGTAGTTATAAAAGTTTTAAAGTAATTAGAGAAAAAGTATTTAAATTAGGTTACAATCTACCAATATTATAAGCTAACTCAGCTTATAATATTAATAGATTGTAACTAAATTTTTAAGAAGTTTAAGAGTTTGTTTGTGTGGTTGAACGCACTAATCTCAGGAACGAATTGAATAATTATTTAAGTGTTGGATAGCCTATTTATCGAGGAAGGCTATTATATATAACATCACGCTACGACCAATAGGAGCGGAGCATTAATGAAAAATGTACATATTGAAACAAGTGGGCAAACTGTCATTGCAGCCGGGGCGGAACAGACGCCCGAACTGAAGGCAAGGCTGTTTTGGAGCCAAGAAATTGAAACTAGAGAGAGATTATCATCATATCAGCTAAAAGAAGTCCACTGCTGGACATAGGCCTCCCACAAGTGTCCCAGCAATAACCAGTCCCGTGCGTCTCGCATCCCTCGGTTATCCGCGACCCTGACCAGGTCAACGTCCACCTTGTGGGTGCCATTCCAACGCTGCGTTTTTCGGTATGCGGTCGCCACTCCAGAACTTTTCGGCCCCATTGACCATGTGTTCTGCGAGCGAGGTGCCCTGTCCACTGGCATTTCAGTTTGGCGATCCTTCGGGCGATGTCCGTAACTTTGCGGATACCTTGTTTTCTTACAGATATTATCATTTCTGATTCCATCACGCAAGGAAACTCCAAGCATTGACCTCTCCATTGCCCTTTGGGTGACTTTAAGCCTCTCGATGGAGGCACATTCAGTAAAACAACTGTTCCCAATACGGTGGAATTGTCGCGAAAGACAGACCAGAAAACGTATATATTATGTGAATCTAACAAAGCTACGGGATTCGTTGATGTTCCCTAAGGCGCAGCATAAGAACAGCATCAATCTACTGTAACTTCATTATTGCGTATTGTGCTTAGTTGGAGAGTAAAATTTGCTGTATTAATAATATCTATATAATATGAAAATTGGCGGATTTACAAAAAACATTTTCTCAATTACTAAAAATGTGATAGCTAAGTACCTAAATGAGGATACTACGAAATCTTGCAATTTAATGATTCTATCGTATTTAAACAAAAAAAAAAACGGATGTTCCAAAAATGGTCATCAATTTCAATCAATTTCAATTTCGGTATAAATCATATCATCATATCAGCTAAAAGAAGTCCAACGCTGTGCTTCTTCATAAGGGGGTGGGTATTATTGTGCAGCAGTCACCTAAAAAAAAGGAACAATACTTCACACAACTTAAAAGTAAGATACTAACATCCTATTCGAAAGGAATTTTTGACAACGCAGTTAGAACTTTCTTGAGGTTGCCAATAATAGTGATGATTTGCACTAGAAAAGAGGAGCCTATGGCCCCATGCCCAGTAATAGACTACACACATCAAAAAAGGCTAATATATATTTTTTTATTTAACTTTATCAAAAAAAAATCTTTGTAGTGTGTTTTCTTTAAATAAAAAAACCCTGTTTGAAATTAAAAAAAGAAATTATTTTAAATTTTTTACTAACAAAAATTGAGTAATTAGGTAATCTGAATGTAATTGTAACAGGAATTTAATAGAAAGAAAAAGCCTGTTTAACCAAACTTAACTACAATCTAAGCATAGAAGGTTTATATTCAATATAATATAACTCCTCCCCTGACTCGAACACATGCGGAGATCCTCCTGGGCATGCTGAGGATCAAGTTATCCAGCATTTCTTGGGGTAACCTCTCCCATTCTTGAAAAGCGGCTCTGAGCTCTGGCACTGTCTGGGGACGCGGCTGACCGTTCCAATTAGCTCGCTTCAGAGCATCCCACGTCTGCTCTATTGGGTTTAAGTCAGGCGAGCCGACAGGCCAGTCTAACCTTGTGATGTCGTATTCTTGGAGAGCAGCATTGACTCGTTGAGCTCGATGTGCGGGCGCATTATCATCGACCAGTACAAATTGGTGCCCATGGTTTACTCGGAATGGTCTGACAGTTCCATCAATAGCAATTGCTTTATCCTGCTGTCATGAAGCCTCGATACGGGATCAAAGGCGTTCTAGCTCCAATCATAATAGCACAGGACAACGATTTCCCGCCTGACTGAACTGTTCCAGTGGCAGTTATTTGCCTTTCACGGGCCCCTGGTCTTCTCCAGACACGGACACGTCGGTTATCTGGATGAGTACTGATTCGCTATTCGTCAACGAAAATACAGTTTTGCCAAATATTTTCTTCATCTTGCCGAAGCCTAGCCCACTGCAATCTCCGTCGTTGACATTGCCGGGAATTCAGAGGCGCTCGCCAAGACCTCCGTGCTCGTAATCCAGCCTGGTGCAAGCAATTCCGAATTTTCTGAGTGCTAATTTCAAGCCCAGAGGGGCCCGAACTTCTGCTTTTATTTTTGTAGCGTTGATGGTTGGGTCACGGGCTGCCAGCAATCTAATATAGCGGCAGCAGTCCAAACAGTTGGGCGACCACTGCAGGGTCGGTCAGCTAAATTACCCATCCCGTGGTACCTCTGCAACGTGGTCACGACACAGGATTGGGAATTGGGATATAGCAACTCTGTGTGCTATTTCTCTCGTGTCGTATCCTTCTTCCCTCAAATTTACTATTCTTGCTCGTAAAACTTCTGATAATCCAGCATTTTTTCAATTACAACTTTCCGCAAAAACATACCGCGTGTATCTGACATCGACGCACAAACGATTTCCATGGGTCCAGGGCATGATTCTGGACACCCTAGACTTAGAATTTTTCGTCGGCTTTTTTCATATTTTCAAGGGTTTTTTTTTACTTTAGACTGCTCATAATCGTTATTCTGACCTAACCCAATGAGACTATTAATAAAAAAATAATTAATTAACTACTTTCACTAAAAAGAGCAATCTGAATCAAACCACAAATAGATATTAGCTCAGCTGAGCTGATACCTGTTTGTGGTACTCTTGAAAAAAATGAAAAAATGAGAAAAGAACCGACGAAAAATTCCAACACTGGTGTGTCCAGAATCATGCCCTGGACCCATGGAAATCGTTTGTGCGTCGATGTCAGATACACGCGGTATTTTAAATCCGTTAAAATTGACTTAATCAGAATTCTGAATGATAAAAAGAAGAAGAAATCACAATAATTATAATCTACTGTAACAAAAAAAGATTTGAATTTTTCAAAGTGATTGTAATTTTTTTTTTATTTGTGTATATTAGAATTTTAAGTAAGCACTATTTGCTAGGAATTCCTTTGTCATTAAAAAAAACTACATGTCATTAATCAATCACTTACACCATAATGTTGTACTCAGGTAGTTCCATAATACTTGCCAATTATCTTATTTAATGTTCAATTCATTACTTATTATTTTATCCTGTTTTACCCGCAAATTCCTAACACCTTAGAGCTGTTCTACCGTCTCGTATAATATAGGCCCGACCGCATTGTTGATGTGGGTGACGTATTTGTCCGCCGGGTGGTCGGTACTCGGGACTAGTCATATCTGTGGCAGCACTGCGCTTGCGCGAGCATCGAGACGCGCGACCACCAGTGCCGGTCGCGCCGGTAGCCACGCGGCACGCGCCCTCATCGCCCGCCGCGCCGCAACGGCCCGATCGATACCGCGACGCCGAAAAACGTCGTGCGCCGTACGCATCGCGCATCATACGCCCCGACCCGTGCTAAACTTAGAGAGTAGAGGTGCACCGTTGCACCGGCCGTGTTCCAAACCATTTTTTATCACACGTGCCTCTTCTTGCTGACAAAAGAAACGGTGTAACACTAGGAAAACCAAGTTCTTTACTCTCGTGTCTTTACAGACTGTATTTTGTGATATACTACTATATCTTATGTAAGAGGGTGAAACATTCCGCTTGTAGCCTTATTAGTGTTTTACATGATTATCATTTTGATCAACATTCTGTTAATACCAATATAATATTAGGCATGCTGTAAAAGGTAATTAGCAAGTCTCGTCGTCATCGATTGGGGGTGGTTTGGGAGTCGGGGGACACGAGACGCGACGGCGGCGCGGCGTCGCATCGCGCAACAGCTGTGAGCCAGATCTGTTATCTTGACCGTGAGAGCATAATTATTATGTTCATTGTTTTGTTGTGTAGTACTTTACAAAATTTAAATATAATAGCAACTATCTGTTTCCCGCATTTAAGCGTATTTAGGCTTTCAAGAAAATTGCAATTTCAGCGCAATATTTTCTATTAACTTGATCGTAATGCAGTCAATTAAAATTAACGCTGAGGTTGAGTTAGCTTATTGTTTCATTAAATTTATAAAACGTGCAAGTTATTAAATTACAGACGGTGCATGCTATCATATGAGAGAATCTATTATATGGGTCTATTTACTTATGTATGTATATATACTGCCATAAAAGTAATTGTTGATTAATATAAATTATTTTATGTAAAAAAATTTAATATCACTGCTCTCACTGTTATCCTCAATGTTAACAAATTGCCGGTCAGCCATTTTGCAACACCCAAGCATCAAGCTGTGGGCATGCGTAACAGTCTTCGAAGATATTGAAGTTGTCCTGTCAATCTTTATAATGATATAGCTCTTGAATTCAAATATAAGCTGCTTGATCGCACATAAATAATGGTGAAAACAGGCGTTTCAATGTGAAATAATTCAAAAGCTTCTTATTGAACAACTTCGTATTAAATACATGGGATCAGTTAATAATGGGACCTGTCAGGTAATGATTGTTGATATTAAAACCATTCACGTTAAGTTAGTAAAGAAATATATTCCGGATATCAGTTAAGTATTAAGTACAATATTATATTATTTTTTATAAAACCTTTTTTACAGTCTTCGTTGCGCGTAAACTGCACATTTAATTCACTACGTTTTTATATAAATCGTTATTTGGCCGCAACATAGTAAAATATTATTATTAACCACTGACTAGGAAATAATATTGTAACCTGAATCATTATGCGTAACGGTCTGCGATTGAACGTTCATTGGGTGCAAGTGATTTTCAACTTGATCGTCACGTAAACTATTCAAGATTAAGCTGCAAACCATCAAACAAAAAGTAAAAACAGTTATTAAGAAGATAATTAGTAAACCCTTTTCCTTAAACGATCAGACGGTAACAAAATTCAAGTTTTCTAAATCTCCTTACACTTAAAACTCAAACTGTAATCAAAGTGACGTTTACGAGATATCCCGATACAAAAAAACAGACCATAACGAAACTCAGGTTTTCTAAATCTCGAGTTCTTTTCTAAGAGTTTTCTGAATCCCTCAACACTAAAAATGTTATCAACCAAAGTAACGTTTTTGAATCCCCCAACACCAAAATAAAATCAACCACAGTAACGTCTTCTAGGTCATCCAATACCAAAAAAAGGAAATGATCCTTCCTTGGTAACGTTTTCTAAGTTTACTTTGGTTTATTACATTTTCCGAGTCCCCCAATAAGCTGAAATAAATTTTCCGAGTCTGCCCTGTCTCCAACACTTACGATTCAAATGTTTCCAAAAACCCCAGAAAACAAGTGATACTTGATGGGCATTCAATTCATCGATTTCAGCTTCTGTCAACATCCTGTACAAAAACTTGCAATAAAAATCAAAGTTCTAGTTCTAGGTGCTTCCTGTATTCATATTGGCCGTAGTAAAATGACACGACTGTAGGTACACAAGTACACATCTATTTAATTTATTCTCATGCTCATTATATCTGTTTTGAAGAAATTATTATTATTATGTGTAATGTAATGTGAATGACGTATTCGTTAGGAAACTTATTTAACCTAAGACCTTCGTCATTATAGTATCATAGGCTTACTAACGTTTTACTTAAACTTTAACGTTTTTCGTTAAACTTTATAGTTAGGTTGTGTTATTTTTATATATTCTGTTATTTTTAAATATATTCTACATTATTTTTGATAACAGTGTCCACAATATATTTATAATATGTTTCCAATTAATTAATACAGTCTAAAAAAAAACTGTTAATTACGACGCTTATGATAATAGCTTTGCTTTTAGTTAATTGTGTGTAGGTAGCTGAAATGTCTTCATTACATACTTAGGTAGATAATTTTAATAATAATATCGCACTGTATTTTAATATTTTTGTCATATCACTTGCGTGCTCGTTATCTCAGACCGCTTATCTTATTAAATTCGTCCACCGAGGAGTGTTAAGTATGAGTAGCGCCGTTTAATCATATACACAGTGTGCACGTCGTGAGTAATTTTAGTATGACTTGAACGTAAGTGTAGAATACTAATGTAGTTTTAGTTATTGGTATGGTATCGACGGAAGTGGACGTGGCCGGCCGCTCGCTCGCGAATCTGTCTCGATACCGTTCATATGTGTCGTGTTCGCGCAAATAGCGTGCTGCCTCAGTACTGCAGACGCCTGCACTTGATCGTGAAAGTTTATTACCACTGGCCTCAAACACTAGAACCGTTACTAAAAGAAATCGCCTTGTTTTGAGATAAAGGTTGTTTTGTGTATAATTTCAGTGGTTACATTGGAATTTATATTGTCATTGTGTGGCTTAATTCAAAAGCTTATCGATAATCATTTCATATTCTAGAAATGTGTAATAAAAGGTATTATATGTGAATCATGTGTTGTGTATGCATGCAGTATGTATAGTGGTGTACCTGGTACTTATGTTGAAATCTATGTTTACGAATAATACCGGTGATAATACCTTTCACTTGGATATGCTTGTTTAGCATGGAGTTGAAGTGTTAGTCGTCAGTTAGTCACGTGACGCGTCCCCTGATTATACACCATCACCTAACTTAACAGTCCCCGACACTGTTGATAGTTAGTAACAAGCGCGTCTGACATTGTCTGCTCATTGGTATGAGTGTATTCGCGGGTGTGCGTACAGGGCCAAAATTACGTCAGATTCTGTTAACCTACTTTCATTTTACTATAAACTTTGTAAGGCAATTGTTATAGCAAAATTTAAGATCAATGTCATTGATAAATAGCCACGTAATAGATTCATTATTCTGTTGATTTTACGGTATTTGATAGCATTTGAACCTACAAAGAATAATAAAAAAAATATATTCACATCTAGATTTTATTGACATAAATATGAAAAGTAATTGTTATAACGTTCAGTACAGTCATTATTGATGCAGGTAAAATTTCATAAATTACATAGACCGATAAATCATTCGGTCTGGTAACTTAAACCAGTAAGACTCGGTCGATTAGGTATGTGCGATTATTTCGGTTAATCGTGCCGATCGTTCATGCGTGACATTATGTATACCTATGTAATTTTGGACTAATTACTTGAAGTATAAAAATGCATTGCCATCCAATTAACCACCTCAATCGTAAAGCAACTATAGGAAAATATATTAAGAGTTGAAGTTGGGAAGGCCAGTAGGGCGAAGGTAAACGACCATAAAAATGACCTTGACCATGAATATAAAATAATAAAAAGGTATGTCGTTTAAATAGTCTATATAAAACCGATTGAAGTGTGACAAACGATGTGAGGCCAATGTCTCCATTAATATGGTAATCAATAGACTATATTACCTGTATTAAATCAAGTTAAATGTACCTGAATTAAATCAAGTTAAATGTCATTGTCTAGATTTCAGTCGTGCACTGTGCAGTCTATTTGTCGTTTGTACCGGTTGTGACTTGTGGTAAAGCCTTACGGTGAGGCTCGACGTCAACGTTTAATCACGTGCAGCTTGGCCTTCACTGCTGTACCAACTCTATAAAATACTATACAAAATGACAAATAAATCAATTATAAGAAGTATCAAAATACATTAATTTTCAATGGATTGTTGACAAAAAGTTCAGGTCAAATGACAGTCATAGGAAACATTTAGATAGCAACGTAGTTTTTTAGGGTTCCGTAGCCAAATGGCAAAAACGGAACCCTTATAGATTCGTCATGTCTGTATGTCTGTCTGTCTGTCTGTCCGTCCGTCCGTCCGTATGTCACAGCCACTTTTCTCCGAAACCATAAGAACTATGCTGTTGGAATTTGGTAAAACAATAAATTTTGGGGGTCCTTAACTTCTGCTTACGGAACCCTCAGTGCGCGAGTCCGACTTGCACTTGGCCGGTTTTTTTTTACTTGGGTAATTTTGACTAGTTACTGTTTTTATGTTTAACAATGTCAGTAGCGCACTTCGGGCTCATCTTCTTAAGGTTATTTAAGAAATTAAAGGCAACTAAGCAATTATATCGTTAATGCGTTTGTTTTTTTGACTCGACCGTGAAAACGCGACCAGTTAGAATACTTAGCTAGTGAATTACTGACGTTTGGGTCTGTGAATTCAAAGATCATTTAATGTTTTGCATTCAATAATCAACAACAATCAATACTTTGTAATAGTTCCGAGCCTCAGCTATATAAACAAATATGAATGGAATTGTTTGTCTGGGTATTGTTCAAATGTTTGACTTTCTTAAATAGATTTATTTATTTATTTACGAATCTGTATCGTGATCTTCATCAACTTTTAAATTATGGTGAAGGAATGTGTTTTAACAAATAAAAAGAAATGAATTTTCCTGAAATTCCCATGATCAAGTTACTGATTGACTTGATTTCAAATGAAAATAGTAAATTATTTCATTCACTCACATACTTAAGTAATGAGTGTTTAATGTATTAAAATATTTTTTTCTTATCCCAACTAAACACAGTATGCATGCATACACTATTCATTACATCTAATAACATTATCTGGCTAGACGAAGGCGTGGGGTGCGCCCGACTCTGCCCTCATTTCGGTACAAAAATCGATAACTCCTACATCAGAATAAAACCTCATTCACTTAACAAACACTTGGTTTTAGTCATTTACATGGCGTGAGCGCTATAACCGGGCTTCGCGTATTATGAATTTCATAAGAGAGTTAATTTAAGCAGCTCGCTTGGGCACCCGAGCGTGCTGCAGATATCCACCAGCTACTTACGCTATCCTGTCAGACGTGTTCCATTACATCCTCATGTGAGTGGTCGACACGATTCTCGTGATTTTACAGGTATTACGTCACTATAAATATTGGTTTTAGCAGAGTGTAAAATGGTTTGTCAGTTCAGTTCATCTGTGACTTTACGTCGGAGACATTGTGCATAAGGAGTAGTTAGTGATACAAGTGGACAAATAGAAGGAAGCCGAGCAGCACTTGGGAGTCATCGCCGGCGTGAAGCGGGCGGAGCAGATGGTCGCGGGTCGCGCGCGTCACGGCGGAGGGCTGCGCGGGCGCGGGCGCGGGGTGCGCGGGCGGCTCGCGTACCTCGCCGCCGCCGGGCTTCGATCCCGAGCTCTTCCAGGAGCTGAGTTACCTGCCCGACGCGGAGCTCAAAGAGTGTCTAGGAGAGTACCCGGACTTCCTGTACCACGTCGCGAGGGACAAATTCGGCAGACTATACTTTCGCGTCATCAGGACCTTGCTCCTTGATAGAGGTACAGCATCATGTAGATGGGTTACGGTTTTCATTGTCCATCACCTCATCGCTCGCTGACACTTCCAATGTTGTCTGACCATCTTCTCGCTTTTCTTTTCTGCAACGCGGTGATTTGCATACCATTTCCTTTAGTTGTGCTTATTGCCATGTAATCACTATAACAAGGTATTAAGGGCCTGTCAATTTCCATTTCAGTAATTAACCTAGTAAAAGATGTACCAACCTACCAATATTACCTACCATGAAACTAACCCTTTTATTGCTTCTTAATAATTGATGTCGCTAAATGTGCCCGCCCTTCTTCCTACAGTTGTATTAACTTTTTAAAGCGTAAAAAAATGTGACGTACTGTAGTAAGAACTCCTTCATTAAAATAATTCCTATAGTGCTCTATGTGTGAGCTAACAATTATGACTTCCATGAGTAAGACTTACAATGGGTTGCCAGACAGTTATCATGAGTAATTCCGTTTTTCATAGAATGTTATCATATTTTGGTGGAATATAATTATTATGATTTAGGATATTCAAAATAAAATGTTTGGTAATTGAGAAATCTTGCTTTTAACATAAATCAAATAAAGATGCAATTTCAATGTGATAATACTGCCAGTTTATTAGAATATTAAAACCAATATTGACTTATTTTCAGATTATAGGGATCTTCATCATTATTATTATATTTTATCCATTAATATTAAAATAACTAATATAGAATAGAATAATTTATTTACAACTAACACTGACCAACTTGAACTAACTTGAGTTCCACCTGAACGTTATGATTATAGGCTTTTTAAGGGCTTAATAGATACAACTAGGTACTCTCTAAATATGTATGATACAGTACGGCATAAGTTTCAATCATATTCAGCAATTCAACTCATTGTTACCTTTTATTCTATTTGGAATTCTTGAAAAATGCAATGGCAACACTAAGATTGTTTGTACTGGAAGTAAGTGCAATAAAAACTGTGAAAGTCTTTCAGTATCGTGTGAGAGATGTAGGTAAGCACGAACACAATCAATATCCGTTGTAATCTTGAGTTAGGTAAGAGTGGGAAACACTCACATACCTGCGCCCGCGCTGCATTCAATGGACCTATTATATCAGTCAGTTCCCATAAGTTTTTATTCTTGAAAGCAGCTTCGCCGTTAAAACATTTTGTACCTACCTCGTTCAAGTTTATGTCATATACAGTTACAAACACTCTCATCATAAATTCTTCAGTGTAAACTACATAAACTTTGACACTTACGGCGAGTGTAAAGCATAATAAACTATACTAGCAATTTTCTTTTGACACATAAGTATATGTTTTGTACCCATATAGACTCACTTGGATAAAGTATAACAATTTTAAAACAATAAAAATAAAACTCATGTGAGAATCGAAAGCGAATTAATTGAAACAATGCGTTTAGTGAAACATTAAAAATTACCAAGTCAGCTGTAAAAAATATGTCGATGTGTATTTGTTTTGTAATTCACTGTTCCCACAGAGTGGATACAATGGAAAAGTATGTTTTGTGTGCCCTCCGCAAGAGCGCCATGGAGTCCACACGCCATTGCGTAGTACTCGCGCTCCACGGCTCCAGTCACTTACTTGATCAGGAACTTCACGCTCGTATCTGTCGCCTGAGGCCTGTCGCCAACGTTACGAGCCAGCGCGGCTCATCGATGTAACAGCTATAGCCGGTGCCATTCCTCGAATAGCTCAGTTCATGTGTAATGTTGCATTTAGTGATCGAACAATAGGGGTTCGATGAACGCCCAGAGGCCAAACACACGTGATGTACTCCCGGGTTCGTAGATAATGTATAAGTAGAACAAGTAATTGTATCACAATAGGTGAATTGTAAATATTAGAGCGCAAAATTTAAAACTCAGTGATATCTTATCAATGTGATTGAAGCGGGCAAGCGGCGAAACTGAACGTTATTCGGTGTTTACAGTGCGTGCTTACACGATGTTTTGCGATACTTAGTGATTTGAGTTTGCTAAGTACCGTGCATAGTATCGAATTATCCGCCCATTGTGCCTGGCCATTACTGTCATTTTTTGCACGAATAAAGGGGCGATATTATGCACGGGAAGTCGAAATTGTAGTTACAATGTTTTTTTTAGTGTGTAAAAGTTTCTATAAAGGTTCTACCAGTGGACTAACAAGTAATGTTAATACACCGAATCAATATTCAGCAAATACCGGTTTGATATTGTTTGTTTTAATTTATGTTTAGATTTGAATTTGTGTTTTGGCACAAACATTGTTTTTAAATTTTAAAAAAGCTTTGCATTGAATTTTTTTTAAAAAGATGATGCTAGTCAAAATATTTTTATATAACCGCAAAAAAAATAGGAAATAAACAATACCTTTGAAAGATTTTATTTACAATTTCCGTTATTTTTATTAATTATTGTTTTCAATCATTCTCAGCTGAGCAAATACACATAAACAAGATAACGAAAATTCAACCAGTGTAATCGCTGTTGTTTGTTCAAAATTCAAAATACTTCACACACGTTGCCAAAAATTCCAGTGTAGTTATATTCCTTATAGAATTCTTAGAATTTCTATGAATCACACCAATTAATGCACATTATCTCACCCGTAATTCGCTTCAATCTTTAGATATCAATAAAAAATCCTCAGAGTTTTAATCCAATGTGCTAGTGCTATACAGCCTAACCTTTATGTACACGAACCACATCTAGGTCACCGCTCCAATCGATTGCTTTATTAATAGGTTAGCTTTGAGATTAATTTAGTCTTGACGCTATTTTAGTGCTTTCAAATATAAAATATTGATCCACTGTGGCCTCTTTGGGAATACTCTGTAGGTTACCAACGAGTTGGGAGTGCCCAAGAATAGATATTGAGTGAGCGAGAAAAATAAATTTTGATTTTTGAGCAAGGTTACTATAAACTATTCGTAAACTAGGTGAAATACCTGTTTCATAGCCATTTATTACAAACAAAAATAGACTTAATTAAAACTAAATACAGTAAAAGTTCAAAAATAGCTTGGACAAAAACTAGTTAAAGTGTTAATTAATTAACATTTTCTACACGTAACAACACTTAATAAAATACACACTTAAAACAATAAAATACTTACAAAAAAATCAACAAACCCTAAAACAAAAAACCCGCCGCTGGAACTTGCTTTTATTTAATTAGCGATCTTTTAGTACCTAAATCAATAGATTATGAAGCGCTCGATAATGTAACCGCAGTCTGTGGTCAGCTTGGAGGTTGGTATAATGTATGTAAAGTGGTCGTGACATGTTTTAGCGCAGCACGAGTTTTATTTAACGAGTATCTAAGTAAAGACATCAGAATGATGCTGCGCAGACCCAGACCCGGTCCAATAGCGTCTGGAAGAACTGCCAGAAACAGTACCGCCGGGAAAACATTTAGATAATGCAAAAATAACCACTACACGCTTTAACAAATTTTAGAAACACAAAACTACAATACAAATTCAAAATTAGTTTCTAAATAAGATTTCCTCTTTAGCCAGCGGCTTCATCTCAAAGAGTTAACTACTCATTCATTCATAGTGAGCGTAAGCACATAAAATAAATCTCATTAAAACTTTGCATTTAAAACCAGCATTAGTCAGACTCACAAACAAGTCCCGATATCTTGGCTTTAATTAAACCAATGAAAGTAGTTTATCTGGATATCTCTATCTGATCGTGTTGGGTATCAATATTATAAGTACTTGGCACAAGAATGAACTTATCTCACCCAGTCCTAAATCCGGTTTTTCGAGTCAGCGAAATGTTTATAATTTTGATTCGAGCTGCTTTCATCTAGACGAGATGATAGTAACGTTACCGATTGACCAAGTATGTTTTGTAACGTATTGTACGACAAATTACTGCATTAGTTAAAAACACTAACTTACAAGTGTATGACGATATAATAATTTTTAGGTGTAGGACCTTAGAAGTAGTGCATCAGGTACTATTTTTAGGGTTATCTTTAAGCCTAAAGATTATTTCAGCATGCCTATGAAGTGTGATAAATTGTCAATTTATATTGTGGAGTTGATATTTAATTTACTTAATACGATTATTGATTAAGCAATATTTATATTATCTTTAAATACAAAGGTGAAGAAAAATATTTGTAGACACTCTAAATACAAATCTATCTATTATATCAGCATCAATACTATCAATGAAAACACTCAGGATTAATATCTTCATCGACATAGATAATACAAAGTATGATTACTTGTATACATAAACACTAAACTCACATAAACTATCACAAAACTACTAAAATAAATAACTACTTAAATCACATAAACTATCTGGACGCATTCCTATATGATATTGTATATAATTTGCGCTTGCTTCTAGAAATGCTATATTTACTATAGCATAGCATATACTTTGTCGCCGTTTGCTACATAGTGGTGTTCTTTTTACAGTTCTATGCAGCAACAGGGTGAGCCAAATGACAAAAACCTACAATGACATCGAAGCGGTAACACGGCTCTTAGAAGAAGTAAGTTGTGCTATTTATTTTGCTAATGTAATTCGTCTAGAGAGGCATTACGTAAATGGGAGTCCAAGCACTCCAAGGCGAACTCCACACCTTGACGTCGACTGGTTTATGTCACAACTTTTGTCTTCAAAGTGCATTTGTATGTACTCTGTACAGGTTTTATACTTTTGACTTATTTGGACCTTTGAGTTTTGCTGTAATAATTGGCGCTTTTTTAATTATGATTTTGGCTATGTAGATATAGTTATTATAGGTATTTTCATTGAGTAGGTAACATCTATTTGAATATAGGTCTTCTGGAAGGATCGTCATACATTTTATTGATATAAGTTATTGTTTACAGAAAGAAAAAGATTTGGAGCTAACGGCTCGCATCGGTAAGGAACTGCTAACTGCCAATGGTCGTTTGGAGGCGCGAGTCACCGCGCTCGAGGGCGAGTTGCGAAGCGCTCGGGACCACATCACGCAGCTGAGGCACGACCTTAACGCCAAAGCGGATCTACTACAGGTAAACAGTAGTGTAGAGGTAGATATAATAATATCTAATATTGTATTTTCCAAAAACCAACCTTGTAATTCAGGAAAAAAATCCACGAATCGAGATGTCATTTTATCTTGATCGGATGGACGTATTTACAAAATCGACCGGCAGTTCACCAAGAGTGTGCGGGTTGAAGAATGAACGATTTGTTAAGGTTTTGAATAGCAGTAACAATAAGAATTTATTTGCTCTTTGAATTTCTGACCTTTGTATCCAATGCATTATTCTCACCGATGTCTTGCATGTCAAGAATATATAATATTTTATTACCCTGAGTGATATCATCATCTTCTTACAAGGAAAATCAATCTGTTGTGTTTGCAAAACTTAAAATGGTCTTGTGGGAAAACATAGTCACTTAATTTGAGGAAAGTTCAAACTCAACTTGTCAAGATTTCGGCAAACTGGTAAAACCGAAACCAACCAACGGATTAAATTTTGTAAAAAAAAAAACCGGTATAAATTAAAATTCCGGACTTCAAATGTTTGTGCTTGATCTAACATTCTTTAAAGTTCAAACCAGGCGTTTGACATCGTAAATACCTTGTGCAGGTATTAACAAATGACACAGAGGAGTGCTCATCCCCGGAGGAGCAGGAGGCGGCCAACGCAGCGTTGCTGCGCAGGCGCACCGGAGCGCTCGAGCGCGAGAACCGAGCGCTGCGCGAGGAGGCCACGCGCCTCGCCGCTGGCGCCGACAGCGCAGAGCTGGCCGAACGACAGCTGCTTAGGGACATCGCACACCAGCTCGGTAAGACACCATATACCAGGGAAGCCCTAAACGGCTTAGGTCACGATTTTAGGACTCATGGGCAGCACACTGTGCATGAAGAGAAAAAGAGTTTAAGATTTATTTATTTGTTCAAGTCAAGCTTTTGGGCTTCTACGAAGAAATGGCCACCTCATGGGTGCTACCAGCATACCACGGTTAATCAATCTCAGTGTGGTAACATTTTGACAGATGATGATGAGAATGTTTGAGGTAATGACATATTTTGAGAGGCCATGGTCTGGTTGCCCCATTACTACACCATGTCTTGAGTCGAGAAGAGGCTGGAGTTTAGTCTCTCTGACAATTGTGGTCTTGGATTAAAGCTGTACAAAAGTTGCATAACGTTATTGCAACAACATTTATTTGAGCTATCAACATTTCTTTTAGTATTGTATACTTATCATATTTTTAGCAACATAAGATGTTGCTGCAACACTGTTGTGCAACTTTAGTCTTATTATTATTGTGAAGCTAATGATAAAGATATTTTCCGCACGCTATGTCGCAATATTTTATGACTTTTCCGCTATCAGTCAATCATCAACTATAAGCGAGCTGTGACTTGTCGGATGTACTAAGTTTTATCTACAGAAACACCTCGGAACTTTTTATTATGTGTTCGAATGGAATGTTTTGTTATCAAGACTTAACACTGATACTTAGCCGTGTCGAATTTTAATTGGTTCAAGCATTTTATCAATCGGGAAAAATCTGTTTTTCTAGAAGTTTCTTATTTGTATAGGCTATTTATTTAAAAAAAGACTTGTCAATTATGTGTATTTATAGTCTCTTAATCGCAAATAGAAATTTATAATGCTAAGGTATAACTTTCTTCGCAGTAAATTAAGGGGATTCTTCGCTTCCCATTACCATTCTCTACGCAGACTTACGATTCCGTATAATTATGTAAGATTTTCTCACGACGTTCTTTTACCTTTCGGTAATACATAATGGCTTTGTAAAATGTCAACAGTCAGTGACATGGCGTTTACGGGCTTTTCGCTGACAACACTCTTACTAGTATTTTTGTACTTGTTTTTTTTGTAAATATGTTAAAATTGAGGGTAGTCAATTAGTAAGACATTCGTAGGTACGTTTACAAGCTTCCTACGGTAAAACAATATCGTAAGGACACTCGTACTACTTGTCTGAATAATGTGTAACATCCTGCTGAGGATTATTAGGTTGCGTCATGTGGGCCATGAAATCCCGGCGCAACCTGGATTCATTGACGCCGACAAGTTTCCACAACGATCATTGCAATTTAAACTGCCACTCGAGCCAATAGATTGGCTTTAAATGTGATTATGTCGCAAGCTACATGAGCGTGATGATATTACTTCATATAATGATTTATTATCACACCGCATCTCAGCCGGTAGTGTTGAGTACAAAACAATTGTAGCCGATTGTTTGTTGCGTCTAGTTGGTAGAAGGTCGTTGGTTATCGTTATCAGTCAAACGAACGACCTACAAGCGGCTTTGCAGCCTACTTAGCAATAAATTAGACTATCTTGATGATCGATTGAGCATTCAACTTAAGCCGTTTTCGCCGAACTATGTAGGGTACCTAATATAATAAAACTATGTTGTGCCTATGTAGTTATATACTTTAAGACATTTACCAAGAGTGAAGTATTTCGTGGCGTTTGGCACGAGTATTGTTTATGATAAAGGACGATAGTGCGACAATTATAGCTTATCTAAGATAAAAATATTCATATCGCAGACAGTAATAAGGTCAGCATTGTTGTCAGTAAGATGCAGAGAATACAAATTACAAGGAATTATTATGGAGACATGTATTACCATTGTGTATGGAGGTTCACGCAGCGCAGTGTGAAGTAGGCGGGGCGGTCAGCCTGTTGACCCATGAGCCGTTCACATGATCATTAAACGCTAATGTTGATTCACATGTGATGTTGATTTACTTCGCATGTAAACACAATTATTCACACAACTTCGCCTATGCGCGTGAATACAATTTTAACTCATGTTTTTGTACAAATAAGATGCCCATCTTGTTTTAAAACTCACTCTTTAGCGTTTATACTTATTTGATTGTTCTTAGCTTTTTTTCTTACGCCAGTTGACATTGAAAGACAAACTAGAATAACAACTCCTAACGTTTTTCTTGCTTGCGGAAGTAATTTTCGAATAAAGTTTGTATGTCGTTAACGTGCCTATTAAAATTATTTAAAGTGATGGGCATACAACTTATCTAACTTAAAGCGCCTCGAAGCCGGGATTCAAATTTAACTTAAAGCGGCCTAGAGTAATCAACCTGTATTATATGAAGCAACGCGATCATTCTAACTAGGCTAATCACTACAGGGTACAGGTTAATCTTAGTTTTAATTTAGCTCTGATGGTCTATCATGTAGTCTTAATGCTTTACTTAGTAATTGAAACCCTTCACACTGACAACTGAGAAGATTTATTCAGCACACATTTCGTCTAGAATGGAAGAAATAATGAAACCTGGAGCCTTCAGCAGTATGAGCTTGGTGACTCAAGGTGGCCTAGCAGCGTGTTTTCTCTTTAAGGTTTGCACCCTGTCAGACCATACTTGTTTCAACATGCCTCTAATCATCATTAGAAGAAAGAAAAGAACCCAGAAAGACCATATTCTATTATTTATTCACAGTGACTAGATTATACGTGGTGCTAGTTAATTAATAGCAAATACAGGTGAAACAAGCTGTAACTGAGTGCTATTTATATCACCCACTGTTCAAACTATTTGATTGATGTGATAATGCCTCAATAAATAATAAGACTAATGCTGTACAAACACAGAACTTTGCAGTACTTCATCTTGATCTATTTGCATTAAATTGGCTAGTAGGTACCAAGTATTTTACGTATGTATGTATTTTGATAATCTCTACAGTATTAGTACTATTGTTTCAATTGGTTTCTATTTGGCTAGAAAATTTAACAAATCATGTGAAATTGTAAAACTATTCATCATGTTTTATTTGACGTGTTTATCGTTAGTAGCGGAATGCATTTCAATTAGGTGTATGGTTTTAAATAACCCTTGAAGCTTTGTTTCAGCTTTGCAGTGTTATATAAATCTGCATAGCTTCTTCCCAACTATATATTTGATGCAGCAGAATACCAGTATTTTACATGGTACCTGCCTATCTTTCTGCAGTATTATAAGTAGTTTGTATACATTTCCAGCCAGTGCGAATTCGGAAGCGAGTGCATTGGGCTCCGAGTTGGTGGAAGAGCGGCAACGTTCGGTGGAGCTACAGCAACAGCTCGAGAACATCAACTCAAGGCTCGCCCTTAGTGAAAGAAATTATCAACAGGTAAATGTTATATTTTTTTCCTGTTGTGATTCACGACTACTGATGAACTTGAAAATTATGTACTAAGGATGTCGGGTTTTCTTTAAGGTCTGTTTTTGCAATTTAAATGTTCTTGTGAATTCAGGCGTGTGGCCAGCGTATCTTGACATACCTACATATTTCTAATTTGGCAAGCTCGCCGTGTGGTAAATCCGCAATCGCGTAACACAAAGTTGATCCTGTTTAAAAACATGCATAGCGTGTGTTTGACACAGCGAAATCGTCATAATTCCATAATATTACTAATATTATTGAATTATGACGATTTCGCTGTAAACTTACAAATACATATGTATAAAATTTGTTTAAGTTTAATTTACATGTTACTAAACACGTTCAAAGAACAAAGGACATTCTTTTGTTTGATTAATTAAAAACCAACAGAAGACTGTTAAAAAGCCCCCTCATAAGTCGCGTTTGCAAATCATTGTCCTATCTTAAGAACATAATGGCCAAAATAATGTTGATTTATAAATTATCATAAGTTATCTTAGATAAAAGGTGTTTGATATAACTGAAATCCTCGATAAGACAGCAGACGGAATTGGCTAAAACCAGTAAACCGAATTACGTAAAAGGCGATGCTTCAAGCCTTA
The DNA here is from genome assembly GCA_963859965.1 of Ceramica pisi. Taxonomy (NCBI): domain Eukaryota; kingdom Metazoa; phylum Arthropoda; class Insecta; order Lepidoptera; family Noctuidae; genus Ceramica; species Ceramica pisi. Next base: position 15,903,515 of record OY982535.1, on the reverse strand, counting down.
GGGTGACAATCCGATTACTTAATCTAGAATCAACTTTGGCTTCTTCATACAGTATTTATTGAAGAATGCCTTTCATTTTTATCCAATGGATGTTTGTTGATAATAGTTGGTATGCAATGTTTAACGTCCATGTTTAATTGTTCACAGTTAACTGCCGAGCATGAGCACACGTTACGGATATTAGAAATAACAAAAGAAAATCAAAATGCTCTCGCGGCAGAGCTTGCTGACACGAAGGTAATTACATCGACTACTGATTGTTTCGGTTTCTGTACACGAATCATTGTTATAATGAATAACGAAGTCTTATCATGTCTGAATCTTTACAAATAATTACAGCCTTATAGAAAAAATATCGAGAGTAAAACACTTTAATTGCTATTTTAGATGTTCAACACTTTAACTGCTTCGTTTATACATATAGTGTATAGGGCCACAGCTGAATAAATCAATTCTTTGGCTCAATTTGAAAAACGACACATGCACGTGGATGACCTGAGTTGGGTGGTGAACCCAATCTGGGAAGAGTGGACAACGCGTTTAAAAAGGCTACTTAGGTAGAATCACAATATTATTCATACAACAATCTGTTAAACTTCCTTTTCGCTAAAACATTAGGTCCAAGGTTGATTGGGAAAATTTGACAGTTTCAGTTATGTTCTACTTTCTGATTCTACTAAAGAAGTCCAAGAATTTGCCAGTATCAGCCAGGAGTCAGAAGTTGTGCTTGGCTAGTTGTAATATAGTTGTGCTGATCCCCAGGAGCGGTACTCGGAGGTGGCGGCGCACCTGGCGGAGGCGCAGGAGCAGCTGCGCGCGCTGCGCAAGCGGAGCGAGCCGGCGGCGGCGCGCGGCCTCATGCCCAGCGTGGCGGCGGCGGCGGGCCTGCTGGCGCCCAGCCTGCACCGCGAGATGCACTCCTCCATCTACTCCGAGCTCAGCCTCGACTCCGGCATCGGCGATCCGCTCGCACAGTCAGTACATACATACCCTACATCAACAAAATATAACACTTTATTATGTACACCGTACAATCCACCATCAATCTGCCTAGTTCCTGACTATATCGGGGTCGACTTCCAGTCTAACTGGAACATTACTCAATATTTCTTGGCAAGACACTTCTAATCTCGTACAAGAATAAATTGTTCTATATGTTCATCATCATACCAACTAAGACTATTGCGGTCCACTGCTGGACAAAGGCCTTTCTCAATTTGGAAAGGTGTGCCAGGAAATATCGCAACATACCTATAGAATATAAATATAAGTACTTTAAGATATCAGGCTAACTAACCAAATAAATAGGGGGTCTATATAATATAATTCATAAAACGTCATAATCGGATCCATTTCCGACGTTTATTATCATCCATTACTGACTGCTCTAATAAACCAAAATCCATTGCTGACTACACCATTCGTTTGACGAACCATTCCTAGCTGTAAACTAGTGTTTACAAACAGTGACTGCTACTCTAATTTGATAACAGATCACCGTAAGATAACCCACTTCCGTACTGTTTATCTTTTATATCTCACGTCACTTTGTAAGATTTGACAAACAGTTTGTAGTCTGTTCTCATAGTTACGCGTCGCGTCCGAATTCAAAGTAATCATGACGCGACTACGCGATCGTCGCATACAATGGTACGGTAAAACTGGAAAGCGCCCTCTGTCGACGACGTGACATCGCCTAATACTGCTCTAGTGGTAAGACTCACAGTGTCGTTATTTCAGATCAAGCATGCACAAAGTGTTTGAGACCGTGCAGTGTGCATCGCGCTGGTCGGGCCAGTCGGGCCAGTCGGGCCAGTCAGGCCAGTCAGGCCCGTCGCTGCCCGGCTCGGACGTGGCGGACGCGCCGTGCGTCAGCGCCGCCTACCTGCGCCCGCAGCTCAACAAGCCTTCCAGCGACTCCTTCCTCGATGAGTTATCGGATACCGACTCCGATGATTTGTACCCGTAAGCATTCCATATCAAATGTTATTTTTAAGTGAGAATATGGGGTCAAGGAACTGCTTGTTTAATTGGAGACTGTGACATTATTGAACCATAAAAATAACATTCGACTGTTCCATAAACTTTATTAATATAACTCATTGACTACATAATTATATAACTGGGTTTAGGGGCCAGTTTTGACTCAAATCTCTGAATGCAGTAAACTCTCTAAAATAATAAAAATATCTGGGACTAGAAATACGTTTAACTTAAAATGTATTTGGAAAATGTGTTGCAGGTGGCCCTCTGTAGATAGTTTCATACCATCACCAACATGTGTTTTGTATTGATAATAATATTGTGGTATAATTGGCAGTGGCGATACGGGCGTGGGCGTCCCGGGCGCGCCGGGCGCGGCGGAGCTGGCGGCGGCGCTGCGGCGCCTCACGCCGCAGGAGATCAACTCGCGCCGCGCCTCGCTCACCGCCTCGCACGTGCTGCGGCACCGCCGGTACACAGGTATGTCACACTACTGTGCACAGTGGCGGTACGGGCGTAGGCATCCAGATTTGTTTGACTACTATCAGAACATAAATTCTTTACCAATCACAATCCGAGTTCCGCCCTTGACAGCAAAAAGGTTCGACAGAACCAAAAAAAAAAAAAAAATGGCAGTTTATATTGTAATAATAACATACCCAAGATTAAAATACGCCACTCGAGGCTTAGTTCAACGTTAGTTCTTTGTTTGTTTGAATAGCTGTCACAAAATTATTTGCTTACAAAGATAGTAAATTATTTCTCTATGTATGTTCTTCGATAAGGGGTTCAACTATTATCGATAGGAGGCAGTGTTTGCTTATTTAGCACGATATTTCAGTGTGTTTGAAGTATTTATATTGGTAATGCATTGTTTCAGAGCGAGACTCGAGCGAGGAGAGCGCGGTGTGGGGCGCGGG